>CM061236.1:65467799-75467799 GCA_030848705.1 Heracleum sosnowskyi | reverse complement strand
TATGGGATATTAGTTAGAAACCAGTTTTTTTATAAATGTCCTAGGTAAAGGGCGTATGATTTATTCTTTAGACCGGAAGTAGTTATATTTTCGGTATATGCTAAAGATTATTTTTCCGATAAAGATATCGGGTAATTGTTATTCGATGATTATTTATTTAATGAATATTATTTTTGAATATTCATTTAAGGCTTATTTATTCAATGAATATTATTTTGAATATTCATTTAATCCTTATTTATTTAATGAATATCATTTTTGAATATTCATTTAATCATTATTTATTTAATTAATATTATTTTGAATATTCATTTAATCATTATTTATTTAATGAATATTATTTTGAATATTTATTCAAGGTTTATTTATTTAATGATTATTATTTTGAATATTCATTTAATCACTATTTATTTAATGAATATTATTTTTGAATATTCATTTAAAAGTTTATTTATTTAATAAATATTATTCGATTATTTATTAAATACTTTTAACACGTTTTAAAATGAGTTGTATTATTTAAAGTTTATCCTCGACCTTCAATAATTACGAAGGATATTTTAAGCTGTACTATTAATTATTTTAAATCAAGGGGAGGTTCTCAAACACTGTTTTTCCATTTAAATCCATCTTTTAAGAGGATTTAAATACTCGCTCAACTATCCAGAATATGGGAAACCTGATTTAAGTGACTACTACTCATTTTAAACTCTCAACTCAAAACTGTCAGGGGACAGATATTTTCTCTGAGCAATTTAATTGGTGCAAGTCAAATGTTGTGTTACTACCTCAACGATCGAGGAGTAAATTGATGGAACAAGTCGATATCCATTAACAAGCAATAGCTTGGGAAATATTGGTAAATTTTCCTTTCCAATTAGATACGACTACTTTGTGGAGTCGTATCAACGAGTAATATACTTGGGGAAAGGAGGACGAACTTTACGTTTCAGAGTCATGGATTTTATTCGAACTAGGAGCCGAGTAAGTGGCCGAGTGGCGCCGGTCCATCAATGGCCCAACCGTTGGCCGGGTGGTTCCAGGAGGCGGTGGACAAGTAAATCCGTCGGCGGTGGACAAGTAAATCCGTCGGTTCTTCCTTCTACATTTAGAGAAACAAATGGTGAGATGCACAACGTACGACTGATCATCGTAAAGGTTGTGGCTTCTGCGCGACAATGCTCCAGTATTAGTTCATCATCCAATTATGGATAATTCTGCAACATGTATTGAAAGGGACTAAGGATAACACCCTTGGTTCAGGTTTACCGATCATGTTGGCAGGGATCTGAAAAATATTCGAAAATGAAGTTACAATAAATCCTTGCAACTTCATCTTTTATTTTATGAGTTATGACTCTGATAAAACCTTACTCAGATTATATATGCATAAGTGAATTTTGGGTTACGGAACATTATATGAAATTTTCCTCGTAACTTCATCTTTTATATCATATGACTCTATGGATACCTTATATAACATGAGTTATGGTAAGGGAGTTGTTTATACTGAATCACCTTATAACTTCATCTTTTAAGTTATATGTTGATAATCTGCTTACATAGCAGATATTTTTCGGAAAGGTTATATTGGTTTACTTTGAAACCTCATCTTTTATATTATACTAGAACTTTGTTCATAATATAGCAAAAGTTTGCAGAAATATTATGAAAATGATATTTGAAATACAACAATGGTACTGTTTTTGGAATACATTCCGATAAGGAAATAATTTCAGTATCGAGATATTTTGACAAATTATTGTCTTATACCCGCTTTATTCTGGGTTGAGTTAAAGGCAGGATTATGCCATACTTTAATTACCTTGCTGAGCTATCGCTCACTCTTGCTATTGTTTTATAAATATTATATAGCAGCGAAGTAGGATACCAAGGATTCGGCACACATCCCTCAGGCGAGTGGTAAGCGCAAGGCATTCTCATGAGCAGTTTCTAGCAGTGATCCTGGAAGTAGTGTGAACTAGTCAGATCAAGCTGGAGCTTTTGGTATTCATCTAATGTATAGATATGAATGGTATGAGAGGGTGGTGAGTATTACAAGGCTAAGTTGGTAATGTACCATTACTTAGGAGTTGTATCAGTAGCAAATTCAAAAGACATTTGGGTATTGTAATAAAGATTATTTATTCCACAATGGTTGTATTTGTGTCGTTTCTGAGACTCTAACCTGTGTGTGTGTGTGAGAGAGATATATATACATTGTGGGGTCATAAGCAGATGAATTGTGTCTATTGTGAGTAAAGCATGCAAGGCAAGAAGTAAGTGGATCGTGACTACTCTAAATCCCTGACCCCGGATTTGGAGCTGTTACAATCCCAAACTTTCTTTGATGTTGTTGCGGAAGCCACATTTTGTAACATAGAATCATCCAAACATTGATGAATGATCATGATCGCCTTTTGGTCCTTCTTTCTTTGAGATTGTAGTTGATCCTTTTGAACTTGATTTAAATTTTCTTCATTTCCGGGCACCACCAATCCTTTCTCCACCATATCCTACACATCATTTGCTCCAAGGATCGCCTTCATACGGATACACCAATTCTCATAATTGTCTTTGGTGAATTTTGGCATTTGCCATTGAGACATTCCATTTGCCATGATCTCCTTCTTTACAACACAAGCCTTCTTTGAAGACAAGTTAGAACCTTTGGCTCTTGATACCACTTTGTTGGAAGAAAGGATCTCACTCAAACTCACACAACTCAATTTAGGAGAAGAAGTATTTACTTGAAATGACTTGATTAGAAATGACTTGGTACAAGGTTTTATATAGTACTTCATAGAAAGATCTACACACTTACTTAAATGCTAGACTACTAAAATTTTCTATAGATACTTGTAGAGATTACATGCATCTAGACCCATACATTGAACATATAAAAACAAATACATGTACCAAGAATAATTTAGAATCATCCACACACTTCTACTATTTTATGAGTCAAAATTATATATTTTTTTTTAACAAATTTATGAGCAGGAATTACCCAAATATATCAAAATCACAACCCTACTAAAAAACCTAAAATGTATGATATTTTTTTATATGGTCGGCACTCGGCAGAAATTCTCGGCGGACGTCAACCAATGTTTATGCATGAGTATGTTTATGTTTATGCCTGAGAACTTATTAGAATGAATGCTAAAAGGTGCTAAAGTCGTAATGCCATTTATATGAATTAAAATTTTCATATACAAACGATGGGCGGAATCAGAATCGTAACATAGCGGGGCTAAAATAAATTATCATTTGAATTTTGAGGTTAGTCTGAGCTCAAAATAAATTTTTTTCTGATTTGTAACTAAAATTCGTGATTTTGTCAAAAACACCTATTAAAATTTTCGGCTTAGCTGGGACTGATTAGCCTCCTTGGTTCGGTCCCTGTATACAAATCAATCATTGCATTGGCGTAAATGTACGAATACGTGTCTCCCGGCGCTAGCACTGCAACCACAGGTGCTTCAAATTCTAGCACTAAACGCTGAACATAAACTTTCGGCATTATGTTTATATCTACGTCCACAACTCGTCAATTCCTTAAGCAGCATGTAGAATATGTCCAGGTTGACATTTTACTTTCCAATTATTAGTACAATGTGATTAGTTCTCGCTGCAGTTTCACTTGAATAAAAGTTGTCACTGTTTTAAAGCCTAAAAAATATGCTAATTTCTTAGAAAGTTAGACATTGCTTCAGCTGTTCTTCTTGACGATGGCAGTATTATCAAAGGACAAAAAGATATTGCTTGGCAAAGCTTTGAGCCTTTGACACTCTCCATCTCATAGATTGCTCCTGGGTCAAAATTTATCCTCTTCCAAACATGCGAGCTGCAAGATGAAATTCTGTTTCGAGTTATTACAGTCTTAGACTGGATAAACTGGGAAATTGCAACTCACAGGGGAAAGCAATATCGTATACTGGACAAGTGGAAGCCAACCACAATAAATTTTTCGTGCTATACTTAGTTATGATGGGGTGATTCAACCCAAAATCCAAAACTGTTTGGTCAGTATTCCGAAAAGATTGCAGCGAAACAGATGTATAATATGATTTTGAGGCTGGATATTGATGGAAACCTTTGGTTGAACTCATGGATAGAAGCTTTAAAATCATGGAGATCAGCTTGGCGAGCTATTAGCAATCAGTGTTATGTCTTCGCAACCTGTGGCCTCTAGGGATTATGTATCTATAACTCACCAGGCTCTGCAATTTTCACATGTCCATCTAGGCATTTACACAGACAAGTTACCCTAACCCATAATGTTTGGTTCCATATCTATAGAATCGTTGTCCTGTTTCGTCAATGTTTACCTATCACAAGACCTTCCTCTATGGAAATATCCACCTAATGAAACATTGTGCACACTAGTTTGCTGCAGTGTACAATCTTATGCCAGGAAGATCCTCACTGCTTCTACCTATAAAAATGACGGTACTGAACAATGTCAACTCAAGCAAACCCGATACATCATTGGTTACTTGGACGCCTCTTCAAGTTCTATGTTCTTTTTTTTTAAAGATGTTAAGACCCACTTGCAGTGTTCTACACAAAATTTGAAGCGAGAACAGTCACAGAAGTCCTCGATCACTTGTTTAATAGGAGCAACCACAAGAACAGTAGGCACGTTTTCAATATCTAAAAATAAAGGGCTGTTGTTGTGAATCAGGTCATAGATAACCAGTGTACGAGTTCTCCAAGACTGGAACACCGTTGAAGTGTTTACAAGATCCTAACAAATGCACTAGACTGACATGAAGAAAGACAATGAACATCTGCTTAAGTGTGGCAATATATCCCATTCTACTTGCAATCTGAGTGCATAGATTTTTGAAGTCAAGGGAACTTGCATTGTGAAATTGTTCTTTTGGATAATTCCATAGAAATCAAAGCGACCGAGTTCGGGTTAGTGTTTTTAGAGACATCAATTGATGGTAAATGCGCATAGATGGATGTTCTAGATTTTGGGGAAATGAATGTAGCATTAATAAACTGGACCTGAACACAAAGACAATGTTGAGTGCACGTACAGATAGAAACTTAATCCCATAGAATTGTGGATAAGGAAATCAGAAATGGAAGGTGGGGTGGATTCAAATGAGTTAGAAGGTTCATTTAGTCTTGCGTTCGGTGTTTGCAAGTTGATGAAAGAATGAGACCTTCGAGAACACATTGGCAGTAGATTCGCCACCACCTCCTTTTGCTTCCCCAAGTCCACAGCCACAGGAAGAATAATGATTTTCAACGGCATAAGTTGCAATAAAATTACAGCATTTCTTTTTATAATGTTCAGTTAACTGCAACATGAAAGCTGCAACAAGGCATGCAAGAAGGCAAACATATTGTTCTTCTCATTTTCTAATGTTATCAAGTGCTTATTTGAAATGGGAAATCTTCTATTTTTTAATCTTCCTACTAAGATGGGGTTTTGAGCCATTGCAGAGTAGTTGATTTGTTTTCAGGGACTCCAGCTAAACATGATTTGCCTTTGTCTAATGAATGCATTTTGCAAGTCTTTATTTCTTGTTATTAAGTTATTCTGTTTTATCCTAGCGAACTGACCAGAGATTATCAATCCAAGGAAGTAGACCACTTTTCAAGCAATGCCTCCTTGCATAGTACACATTTCTAATCTATCCCCAGAGATTGTGGAAGATGTTTCTCCATACTTAGTACAAGTTTAAAGACCTCTAATTACCTACATCCTGTTTATACAAAATTTTGATAAACTTCATTCGAGCTCATTTAGTAACTAACAATTTTTTATACTTTCTATTTCTTACTCTAAACTTTGAGAACCTTACAATAAAAAGATTGGGCGTTCGTCGACAGTGATGGTTGACAAACCATCTATCCGCTGAATATTTCCTTGAATAGGAAAAATTCTGAAATTAAAAAATTAAGCAAGGATAAAGTAACGTGATCCTCATGCATTCATCAACGACCGGTGACTAGGATAATATACCCTTTTATTTTATTCCCTCTTTTTTTATTTGTTGCTACTACATTAAAATTAATTCTTTAACTTTACGATATTATATTTCTTTTAATTACTCATTAAAGTAAAAGTTCATGTTCGGATCTCTGGCAAACATTTGTTGTCGTTTTATTTTGCGCTTCTAATCCGTGCAAAAAATAAATACTTAATATTCTTGTACATAAGTGTGCATACAGAGGGCTAGTATTCTTTTCGCCGTCGCGATATAAAGTTACACCTCAATTCTTTCCGCCGATAATAAACTTGAAAAATTGACCGTAAGTCTGTAACTCATGTCACCCTCATGACAAGATTATGTATATATTTTCGGCTTTAAAAAAAAAATCAGACGGTAAGAGATCATATCTTCATTTTCAATACATTGCTACTGCTAGCAATATATATATATATAGAGTCCTACTCCAATAGAAACCTCCTTATAATAAAAACTAGAAACTAGTGACAATTTTGTAATTAGTTAGAACTGCTAGGCTAAATATATAAGCGCCCCAAAATTATAAACAGATACATGCACCTTCTTTTAGTTTCACATATTAGGATTATTTTATCCCTCAGTGTTATCTCTGCACACTCATCTCCTCTGTCACTATCAACTTTTTCATCTCTTGTAGACTCGGATCTGGATATCTTTCTCTCTATCAAGCCTAATCATCTCGAGACTATCACAATTTTAACTTACGAAAATGACGGTGAATTATCAATAGCCGGAAAATAAAAAGGATGAGAGTTTCATGTTTGCAGAGACTAAACAATCATTTTTTTATAAATAAAAATTACAGAACACAAGATCAAGATCTCCGAATCAGGAGGAGTACAGATGAATGAAATAGAATGAGTGACAATGAATCATGGAAGAAAAAAAATTATTTTCCTTTGCCATCCTAGAAAGGAGTCGCTTTTTTATGTGTCTCAGTAGATGGAATCAAGACAATTTAAAAGTGTAGTCCATTTATTTTTGGATAAATTTTTGTTTGTTTTTTTTTTCAAAAGCAAAATTTTTGTTTGTTAAAATGCTATTCAACTCATTTAGTCACATTCAATCCAAGTAGTGCTTTCTTTTATATTTTAACAAAAGCTAGATTTTTATGTTATGAAAAGTTAGGCTCTTTTAAAGTTGGTGGGTATATAGTGGAAGAACAAATAATATGACTTAATTATTTAATAAAAAATAAATATTGTAAAAAGTATAAATAATCACACTAACAAATACAAATTTTATGAATATAGACCAAAGTTACAAATTTAAAATTACCAAATTTTAAAATTTTAGCTTAAAAAAACAAAGATTTTCAATACAACCAAATCACTAGTTTAATAAAAAAAAATAAACATTCTCGGAGCATTACTAATACAAAACCGGATCACTATTCTCCATAAATATTTCAATAATTAAATATTATCACTGTACAAGATACAAAAGTATCCAGATTTAATATACTAATCACTAAATTAATTTATACTAATCATCTTAATAAATTATGTAAATCACTAATTTTTATTATAAATTATTAAATTATATAGTTTTAATCATTATTTATAATAATTTAAATCACCAATCTAAGTTTTAATCAACCGGAATTTTCCTTTTTATGATAATTTATTTGTTTTTAATTACATTTCCTGAAAATACTAAAATAAAAAGTACACTTTACCATATTAAAGTGTACAAATCACTAAATTAAATAGTACCAATCACTTATAAATCATCAAATTAGGTACACATCATCAATTTATAATAATTAAAATAACATAATATAGCTAGCTTTTAATTTATTTGTTTGCATTTTCACAGAAAATAGCCTTCTCGCTTTTGTATTTAATTAATGTGTTAATTCGAATAAATTAGTTCAGAGAATCAAGTTCTTAAGATTATTCTCAGAATATTTATATGAGATATTACAATTAAATACTTTAATTTTATTCACTTATGTATATAAAAAATTTAAAGTTTATGAACTTGTTAATTAGGTGTCTAAGATGGAATCAAGGCAATTTAAAAGTGTAATATAAACATTCTAGATAGCATTACTAATACAAAACAGATCACTATTCTCACCAGATTAAAGTGTATAGTAAATATTAAAATCACTAAATTAAGTAGTACAAATAACTTGTAAATTAATAAATTAGGTACACATCATCAATTTATAATAATTTAAATAACATAATCTTGTTAGCTTTAAATTTGTTTGTTTGAATTTTCAAGGAGAAAAACCTTCTCTTGTATTTACATGTGTTAATTTGAATAAATTAGTTTGGAGAATAAATGTTTTGAGATTATTTTAGGAAAATACTCTAATTTTATGCATTTGTATAAGTATAATTTCTTTTTAAGATTATTCACTTTTCTTATATATCATATCATTATGCTTGTAATTGTGCAATTTTCTCATAAATATTTAATTAGATCTTTACTATTTATACAACATATATTTAATTCATATAAAAATTATAGTTTGAAGAATTTAGTAATTTAACATTTACGAATGAACACACAACTAAACCAATTTTTTTGACATATATTAAAAAATTTAGTTACGAAATTATATGATTATAATAATTAATAATTAAAAAATAATAATAATAATTTAGAAACAAGTCACCATTTTTTTAATTTTAAAATCACTATTTCCATTAACACATCACTTTGCTTTTTATACGTAAATTACTAATTTTAACAACAATCATTATTTATGAATTACAAAATCACTCAATCATAAATTACAAAGTACTATACAACATTTTAAATTACTAGTTGTAACAATAAATTAACAGTCTTCTTAGTGAAAATTAATAATGTTACAGTCATTCTAAATAACAAATACAATTAACCAATTTTAATAGTTTGCCATTGTATATTAAAATTTTGTAAAAATGAAAATCATGAATTCTCTCACCTCATTCCTTCTTTCACCGGCGCCCACCAACAAACACTCAATTATACCATTAAGTTGAAGAACACGACACAAAGTTATAAAATTAAAAACCTGACTACTTGATCTTCTCAGTCCGTCATCTTTTTTGCTCATTAAAACCCCCTCTCTCACTCTCTTCAATTCTCGTCACCGTCCATCCACATAACAAGATCCCAACTTGAATTCAATCATTATTAATGAAGTTATGCAACCGATGAGGTAGAAGATCACCCAAAATTGATCGAATATATTCCCCTATAGCCAAAGGTTGTGTTATGGGTGATGAGGTGACGAGTCGCCGAAAAAGGAAGAAGCGTGATGTTGAGAGCGGGGATAAAAAATGGAGGTGGATGGACTGAAAGACAGACAGAGAACTAATTCAGTTACCTGCAATGTTTTGTAAATATAATTTGAACGGTCGAGATCAGTTGAGATTTAGAAAAGTAAAGGGTTAAGATTAGTTTCTAGTTTTTATTTTAAGTTTGGTTTCTATTTGATATAAGTGTTCAAATACAAACCTTGCTTAAAATGAGAACTAGAAACAGATCTCAACCACATGTCATTTTACTTGTTTTGTTAAAATCTTTAACGACTTGTAAAAATTATAATAAATTGAAAAAATTAGATTTAATTCTGATTCTTTTTCCGCAAAATCCTTTAAATATTCTAGTATTTAATGGATACACCCTAGCTTGGTATCACAGCCATGTATAATTTCTATTTAAAATGAATATTTTAGATAGAGAAGAAAATCCTGAGGAAACTCAAAACAATTTCGAAATCGAATTTTCAGAGAATGAAAAAGATTTTCAAGACAGCTTTCTAATAAAGTAAGAAATTCTTTCTAAAATCAGGAAATCAAAACTTGATTTAAAAAAGGAAAAAATATTTAGCATCCGTATGTTAAATCTTCTAAGAAGAAAAAACAATATCTTTTATTTTGTCGGTACAAAAGAAATGTAAACATAAAAGATACTAAAGGTTCAGTGTTCTTACCCCTTATCACTAAGGAAGAGATCAATAGGAACTTACAAAAAATTGACTCTAAGATTATATCAATGATTAATGTGGTTCATTTAGGAGCTATTAAAATCTTGTTAAAATCAGAGTTTCAAGAAGGAATAGATTCACCTATTAAGATGGCCTTAATAGATAACAGAATCAATGACAGCAGAGATTGTATTTTAGGTGCAGCTAGAGGAAATCTGGCTTACCAAAAATTCATGTTCTCAGTCTATCCTAAATTTGGTTTTAGTTTAGATACTAAGAATTTAGATCAAGTATTTTTTCTTCGTACACCAATTCGAGATAGAGAACTTGATGAATTCAGGAGATAAAGTCTTTAACATAACTTATCTAGTGGTTTATGCTTTGATCAATAGTCATCATAGTACTGACTACAGAAAATCTGAGTACATAGAAATTGATGATATATTCTCGGAAGTAGGATCCATTGAAGAGAAGCAATTCTCAGAAATCAGTCCTTTAGATAATTCTTGGGCAATTGACATTGCTAAGAATAAACCATTTCTAGGACAACAACCTAGAATAAGTATAAGCAGAAACAACTTAGATATAGGAGAATCGTCTGATAGCAATTTGCTTAAAAGTGTCTCTAAAAAGGTAGATAATCTATGCCAAAGATTAGAACTTTTATAGAAATGTCTAATCCTTTTATGATGCAGCCATACATCTACAAAAAAGGGAAAATCCTTAATATCAAGAAATTGAATGAAGGAACAGACAACTATCAAAGGAAGTATATCTTTAGCGGATATACCGGAAATCAGAGTCTTACAACTCTTATTTCTTCTACTAATAATCTTAATCAGATTACAGGAAGAATCTTACTAGAATGTTATAAATTATTGAGTTATTTTGGACTCAGTAAAGATCCCAGTGAAGAATTGTCAAAAACAAAGAGTGTTTATGACAAATTCTCCACTCTTTTAAAGGGAGGGGTAATCAGAAATTAGAAGACATAAAAACTCTTTTAATTAATCAAAATGAAAAAATAGAAGAATTAGATAAAAATATTACTTCTAAATTAAATGAAATCGAGGAATACCTTAATAGAGCTTTAGGATGAATATTAAAGAATTCCAGGAAGATTTTAACAAAAATGTTAAGCCATAAATAGAAGAGATTCTTAAGTTGCTTAAATATCAGCATATTAACAATGTTATTGAAGTTGCAGCTGCTAAGATAATTACTGACTTAAAGGCAACAATTCATGATTGTCCGTGCAATAAAGAAATCCTGAAGGTTATAACAGTAAAACAGCTCAAAGGAAAAGAAATCATCACCACACATGATGAAAACCCTGAACAGAAAAGGTATAGTTATCCAAATTTCTGTGTAGGTAACGAAGAGCTCGGAACTGGAAAGAATCCGAACAACATGACTTGGCCTTTCGGATCAAAATCAATATAGTCAGCATGGATTACATGAAGATCGTGGAAGAGTTTTATTGGAAAACTCTAGAAAGAAACGAGTTGATAGATAGCCTATCTTCCAGAAAGTTTGAACAAGCTTTAATACTTCTTGACCAAGACAGTATACAAGTAAATCAGCAAATACAGGTTAATGATAAACTAAGACAATTATTTGGATTTAATCAACCTTTGTATTTGAATGTTATTGCAGGAGAAAGCTCAGAAGAAGAAACTGAAAGCATCCCGTAAGATGAAGAATTAGGGAGCACCTCTGAAGAAGAAGTTTATACAGAGACCTTCAAAATGGACACACATGTCCCTAAACGAGAAACTGGTGAAACGTTAGGAACAAAAAACCAGACTAGTGGCCAGAAACGAAAAGGTGATTTTTACCCGCCAACAAGTGAGTTTAAAATCAACCAAAATGTTTATGGATCTAATACTCTATATTTAGATTGCCAGAAAGACAGAAAGACACTTATTGATATTTGGGCTAAAGAGATTAGTTTAATTATTCAGACTAACCCAAATCAATATGATGATCAGAGTACAGTTTTGCTCTTATTAGATCACAAAACTACAGGTACGATTAACAAGTTTATTAAGGATACAACTTGGACACCCGTAATGAGTCCCATAACTGCCTTTAATAATGTCTTAGATTCTATCTATGCCATGTTTTTAGGAATTGATTATGTTAGTTCTAAAATACAAGAACAAAACAAAATCAAAGAAGATGCTAAGAGTAATCTTAGTAAAATGCAGATCTGTGATATATGTCAGTTAGAACAGTTTTATTGTGATTATGAAAAACATTTTTATAACACAGGTGATCAGCATGAATATAAAACTTATGTAATTGAATATATCAGAAAAATACCCCTTGTAGGAGACAAAGCTTTAGCTAGATTCATGACCGGAAAATCAGAAATCACTGAATATAGTTTAGCCTATGCTCACAGTTTAGTTAAATAGGAAATCTCCAAGATTTGTGATTTAACTAGAAAACAGAAGCAACTAAAAACTTTCAGCAAAACGTGTTGTAAGAAAATAGTTGAACAATCTTTTGCTTATGGATGTAGACCAAACTACACCAGTAAGAAAAAAGAAAAAGAAGTATTCTCAAAAAATAGCTTCTAAATACAAGTTTAAGAGAAAGAGAAAAACTTTTAAGCCTGGAAAATATGTTAGGAAAAAGAAAGAATTTACTAAAAAAATGAAATTCTGTCCAAAAGGAAAGAAGAATTGCAGGTGTTGGGTCTGCAATGAAGAAGGACATTACGCAAATGAATGCCCTAACAGAAAACAGCATCAAGAAAAAATCAAGATGTTTGAAGAATTAATCCTCCTAGGTATGGAACCAGTGGAAGATGAATATGAAGGACTTGAAGAAGTCATGAAAATTGAGATAGATCCCGGAGAAGTATCTACAGAATCAGAATATGACATAGATAGCAGTAGCTAGTGATCATATTGAGGAATTAGTAATGACCAACATTACTAATCCATCATCAATCTATATCCAAGGTACGTTTAAGTTTGTTGGATATAAAAAGATTAAATTACATTGTTATGTTGATACAGGTGCAAGTCTGTGCATAAAAATTAGGCATGTTTATTCCTCCAGAGCACTGGGTGAATACAGAAAGACCTATTCCAGTCAAAATCACTGATGGAACGACCATTACGATAACCAAGGTATGTAAAAATTTGGATGTCATGTTTGCAGAAACATTGTTTAACATTCCAATTGTTTACCAGCAAGGTTCAGGAATAGATTTCATAATAGGCAATAACTTTTGTCTAGAATATGCACCATTCACACAGCATACTAATCATATAATACTTACCACAAAAGATAAAGAGGAGGTATTCATAAGAAAGATTAGAAAGGCAGTACGAGTAGGCATCCCAGGATATCTAGAATCTATGAAAAAGAATTCTAGAATCACAAAACATATTGAACCCGTAAGCATCTCACAAAATAAAATTTATTTTTTAGAGAGGGGGAGGGATATGTTGAAAAACATTTATCAGGAGAAAGAATTCATAATGAATTTAGAATATGATATTAACAAAAAATCTAAGATAGAAGAGCTATTAGATAAAGTATGTTCAGAAAATCCATTAGATCCTAAAAAGACAAAAAATTGGATGAAAGCGAGCATCAAACTACAAAACCCTAAGGATGTATGTAGAGTCAAACCTATGAAATACAGCCCACAGGATGTAGAAGAATTTGCAGTGCAGATTCGGGAGTTACTGGAGATGAAGATCAGCATTCCCAGTAAATCACCTCACATGTCTCCAACATTTCTAGTCAACAAAGAAGCTGAGAAGCGGAGAGGAAAGAAACACATGGTTGTAAACTATAAGAAGATGAATGATCTTACTATAGCAGACAGACACAACTTACCAAACAAAGATGAATTGCTAGCACGAATTCGTGGTAAGAAAGTTTTCAGTTCATTGGATTGTAAATCCGGATTCTGGCAAGTTCTGTTAGATGAAGAATCACAACTACTAACTGCATTCACATGTCCACAAGGCCATTATCAATGGTTGGTTCTACCGTTTGGATTCAAGCAGGCACCTTCCATATTTCAGAGGCATATGCAGGATGCATTCAGACCTTATGAAAAATTCTGTTGTGTATATGTAGATGATATCCTTATATTTAACGATAATGAAAAAGATCACATGTTACATTTATCATCAGTATTGAAGAAATGTGAAACTTTGGGTATTATTTTATCTAAAAAGAAAGCATAACTCTTCAAGACCAAGATCAACTTTCTAGGCTTAGAAATTGACGAAGGTACGCATTGTCTTCAGAATCAAATTTTGGAACATGTTCATAATTTTCCAAATGTTATATAAGATAAGAAACAATTGCAAAGATTTTAGGAATACTAACCTATGCTTCAGATTATATTTCTAAGCTTGCAGAAATAAGAGCACCTCTACAGGCAAAACTCAAGTCAGATGTCAGATGACATTGGGAAGAAAAAGATACGCAATATATGATGAAAATCAAAAAGAAACTTATCAGTTTTCCGAAGCTATACCATCCGGACAATGAAGACAACCTGGTCATTGAGACAGATGCTTCAAACCTATATTGGGGAGGAGTGCTCAAGGCAAAACACAAAGATTCCGAAAAAGAATTAATCTGTAGGTTTGCTTCAGGAAGTTTTAAAAACGCAGAAAGAAACTGCCACTCTAACGAGAAGGAGTACTTAGCAGTTATAAGAGTAATAGATAAATTTTCTATTTACTTAACTCCAGTCAAATTTCTTGTAAGAACTGATAACAAAATTTTTAGTTATTTTAGGAAATTAAAGATCAAAGGAGATTACAAACAAGAAAGACTAATGCATTGGCAACAATGGTTACATCACTATAGCTTTGATGTAGAATGCCTTGAAGGAACAAAAAACTGCCTAGCAGACTTTTTAACAAGAGAATATCAGCAAAAAGAAAATGATTAATTTATTATGTCATTGCTTACGATTTTTGCAGGTATTTCAGGCTATAAATACAGGCGTTTGGAATGAATACAACCAAACTCAAACAATCAAAACACTCCAAACACCTTTTAATAGCTTAGACCAGTATCTCTCAAAAGATACGAATACCATTGCTGACATAAATAAAAATACCTTTCTTTGGTATTCCCATAATCAAAATTATGGAGGAGCTTGCTCTACAAGAAACTATTATTCTTATAGAAATTAAGAATTTGCATGAAAAATTGCACATCACCTGTGCAAAAATGGAGTTTGTAAAGAGATATCATGAACCTCAAGAGGTACCAGCTACACCTCAGGTAGAAATACTGAAAGTAGATGCTAGTCTTGAGCAAACGGTTTCAGGTAAAGACTTATCAAATCCGTTAATTCCTGTCCATTTGGAAAAAATGGAAAACACAGTACAGACTGTAACAACATTGGTGAAACCTTCAGATTTAAATCTGAGACCCAATGGGGGAATTCAAATCCCAGTCAAGACTAAAGAACAATCTTTAGCATGTCCCGTCGGATTAAAGACGAAAGTCTATTATGTTGTGTTTAATGAACCTTACCCATGTATTTACAATTCTTGGGAAGTTGCAGAACAAGCAGTAAAAGGAAATTCTGGTGTTAAGCACAGAAAGTATAAAAACTTTGATGAAGCTAAAGCAGCAGCTAGTGCTTATACTACCGCAGAATTCAAGCCACCCTTGGAGTTCACTGCATCAGCAGACGCAATCAAACCCTACAAGAAGTCACTTACTAAGATTGTAAGTTCTAAACAAGTTATTGGAACTATTAATCTTCCAGGTCAAGATAAAGAAAGGGATGAAGGATTAGAATGAGACTACGAACCTAGTTGAATCAATTTCAACTATCTGTATAAACTGGCAAGGAGTGCATCTGAAGATGATTTTGCTAATTATCATTACTTTACTACAGATAAAGCTAATGTTAGTTAAATTAATTGTTATCCAAGAACAAACCCAGAACTAGTTTATGAAGCTCATTGTTATGGCTTATTTAAAACAGTTTACCCGTTAGAAAATCTTTTAAAAATATCTTTATTTTCTAAAGGATTTAAATATTCAATCAATCAGTTCAGAAAGAAATGCGTCAAGGTTGGGAAGGAAATTTTCATAGATCTCACATCATCAAACATGTGCTGGGATGAAGATAACGAGATTGAGCCATTTCACTTTGTGAAGATCGGAGCAGTCAAAGAAAAGAGATACACACCTAGTCCAGTTATGGAAGCAAAGCTTGAAAAGCACGAGCTCATCCAAAAATCTGAAGATAGGCTTATCCTCATCATAGAAAGGATGTTCAGCATGAAGAAGGGAGATAAGATAAAAGTTATTCTCTGCACGCCAAGGCTCATTATGACTTCCTACTCACCAAAAGGAATCAATAATGAAGAATGGAAAATGATTGAAGCATACAGGAATCGAATAATCTATCCTTTTGCTTTAGGACAACATCATGCCAGCTTTTGCAAAAGAAAAGCTAAAGAGTTGTCAAAATACGAATATATCTACAACTGTCAGCTTTGTGGAACCACCAATAATACAACAAAAGACAAGGCAGAAGCTAGTGGAGAAGAAAAGTAAGATAAGGAATCTTTTCTTTACCTTATGAGTGCATTCAAAAGCAGATATTGATGGCCGACAAAGGATGGTGCATCTTACGCATATGATAACATAAGAATCTTTGTACTGATTCTCACTCCTGATACTATAAAAGGAGGAGTTCATTTCAAAAGAGGGGGCGGCGAAAAATAAAGAGAAAAAACCCATAAGAAATAAAAAATCGCAGATATGTGTGAGTAGTGCCTTAACAAGGGCCTAAGTTTGTAAAAAGAGTATAGAGATCTAGAGGATTATCCAGTCTCATATGTAATATAAGATTATGGAATAAAGTATGTTTTCATATATATCTCAGTATTATCAACTATGTAACTAGAATCTCATCGAAGAATCTTGAAGCATGTTCTTACAGAGAAAACTGGAGGAAGTAAGTCGTCAACTAACGAAGTATCGTTTAGGCAGATGGCCGTTAAAGAAAAGCAATGATGCATTCTTGGACGAATTGGAGATCATGGGCAAGAAGCAGAAAATGATAGTTGATGATAGATAAAGACAATCAAATTCCAGAAGTCTAATGTTACAGAGACAGAAGATAATACAGATAAAGCAACACTCTTACGACAAACTTGGTAACCCTTGTTTCTCAACAAAATATTTGAAAAACTAAATAAACAAACAAGATTATGATCAGACATAACCCAAGAAGCAATATCCAACCATGGATATTATCAAGCACATGGCAGAACAGAGTCATGAACACACAAGAGTGTTTATAACACCTCAAGGAACTAGCCCTACAAGGTCTAGATAACAGTAATCCAGTCAAGATGCAACAAGCTCTTGAAGGATACAATCTAATGGAAGAAAAGCTAGACTTCTACATCACCAAGAATATGACGTACGTAGACAGTCTTCGACGACAGCTCATTCGTACTCTTAACAATACATGGAGATTTAATGAACCTCTACAACAGGTAAGCGAATCTTCTAATAATCAGTGCCACACATTCTGTTTTTGTGAAAATAAATAGTAAAATAAGCACTCATTTAGGAAGCATTGATAAAACTTGGTTTTATCATAAGTTCTCTATGCAAATAGAAAAGAATTCTCAGTTATAATCTTATTAGAAACCCTAATATGATTAAACATAATGAATGATACGAGAGATTCGTATTTCATCTATCATCAGATGCTTAGCAGATCATCTTTGATAGAACAATATGTTTTAACCCTAGTTTTTAACCATAGGTTAATCAGCATGACTGTAAATAAAATGAAAGGCCCACAGTGGTTTTCATTTCTCATAATAAGAAGGGTTTCTATTGGAGTAAGACCATATATATATATATATATATATATATATATATTAAAAAAAATTATGAATATACTAGAAAAAAAATTAAAGAGTTGGAGGGACACCAAAAAATTTATATATTCTTTAGCTTTCAAGTTCAAATATCATGAAAAGTAGTAATGATCATCGGATAGATAAGTATGTGCATTGGGTTGAGTTAGAAGTGCATATGAAGAAGATTGATAAGATTGAATACGATCGCATCAAACAAGAGATAGAATGTTGGGAAATGTCATGGCCTTGATAATCGCAAATGTAAAAACTCTTGCTTGCAAGAATTTAGCATTTCGTGGAGACAAAGAAAAAATCGATAAACGCAAGAACGGATTACTCTGTAAATTCACAATGATGCTTGCATAATTTGATCTAATAATGGAAGAGTATGGTAGATTGGTCAAGACAGATATATCACATACACATTACTTGTGCCATAAAATTCAAAATGAGTTAGTAACGACACTAACAAATCAGATCAAGGCTACAATTATAAAGAAGATCCTAGAAGTGGGATACTTTGCTCTTATTTTAGATTGTAAACCTGATCAAAATCATGTAGAACAAATGACTCTCGTGATTCAGGACTTTTTTTTTTATGTGATTCTCGAAGAGTTCTACATACAATTTGTAATGGGAAAATAGATTTTTTTACAACTCAACTCTTGTGTCTATTAGAGAGTAGTCACTAAACATTCAAATAATTAAACATAATCACTAACGTTATATGTGTTTTTGTTTTTAATCATTCCATTAAGTATAAATGTAATTCAGTTAAAATAACATTGATGTGGACTTAATCATCTGACATGTGACATGACATGATAAACAAAATTTTAAAATTTATTATAATAAAGTCAATAAAAATAAAAAATATTGTAAGTACAATATTGTCATTATTTTTCATGCGCCTAATCACTTTATTTAAGAAATAATTCAGTAATATCTTCGAAATAATATTTTTTTCCCGATTTGATATTGTAAACTTTCGAATATATAAAATTTTGATTTAGACCAACATGTTGCTAGTGACACTTGTTAGAGGTGTTCTGTACATGAAGTTGGTTACTGGACTTGGACTTAGTAACGTTTCGTCGTATTCTAAACACACACGTGATTCTAATATATTTTTGGTAAGTTGGTTATCGGAATTAGTAACGTTTCGGCGTAACCTAAGCACATAATTCTAATTTATTTTCGGTATATCAGCATATACTTTCTTTGATTGTCAAGAAATATACTAGCTACTAAAATGTTGAAGGAATAATATTAACAAAAGTATGCAATTTTTATATGATTTTATCTTTTCTACTCTAAGTTTAGATTTTTATTTTATCAACTATTATTTTTACTGATTACTACTCATTAGCAATAATATGATTATTATTTTATTGAATAATTTACTACCGGCCCTGCCTTTTAAAAATTTAAAATGAATATATGAAGGGTACCATTTTTTAACTTCGACTAAGACACCCAAATCTCGAGGGCTGATCCTGACGGCTAGAGCTGCATCATGCAGTACTGGTACACTTATTGATCAAGTAGTCAAGTTGGCCATACTGTGTGATTCACATGAGGGTCAGAAATGAAGAAATAAATACTTCCTCCGTCCCATCCATTTATTTATATTTGGATTAGGTACGGAGGTTAAGAAAAGATAATAGAGTAGTGAAAAAAATAGAAAAAGTGAGTTAAGTGGTGAGTCTAATCAATTTTGTGAGGATAATAAAGGAAAGTAGTGGAGGTAGTTGATTTTAATATTGTTAAAAATTTACTACTTTTGGAAAGTTTAGAAAGGTAAAGAATTGAATGAGACATCCAAAAAAGAAAAGTATAAAAAAATGGTTAGGACAGAGAGAGAGTAAAAGATAGGGGATGATGCGCGTGGGAGGGAGATGGGGTCGGGGTCCATTGCTAAGAAAGAAGAAAAAGACTAGACAGCTTGAAATAGAAGGTTCGAGCTAGCTATATATATATTTGTAACCTAAGTTGTTAAAGAACAGAGCCCACATTCTGACAATGCATATGCTGTGATTACTACCTGGTGTGGTTGAACTGAAATTGCTATCTTTTGAAGATTGAGAGATAGCTGTTATCTGGTCCGAAACAGAGTGGGGGAGCTACAGATCATCTCATCCCATGCCATGCCTGCACTTCATTTGTTTCTTCTCACTATGCTCCCTGTCAACCTAATTTTCATAAGACTAGGACATATTTTCATAAGGTTTCGCTGCAGCCAATAGATTAGGACAATAAATTTTGATTTGATCGACGAAATTCTCATCTTTTTACTATCATTTCAATCCCGACCCTTGGTAACAGAATTTAAATCAAATATAACAAACTTTTTGCTCAACTCGAAACAAACATCTTAAACTCGAGTTCGACTCATTCAAGGCCCTATTATTCAACCAAGAAATTTGTTTACTAAGAAGATTCAACACGACCTCATGTCACGTCAAATAAAACTAGGCTTCAAATAAATTACATTGCAGCACAAAAATAACTTGGCCTGAAAAATATAAAAATTCAAGCTATCTATCTATAATGTAAAAAGAAATGATTCCTTAAAAGGAAATATTCTGTCAGGAATCGTGAAAGATGCTAAACTGCTACATAATCAAAGATCATTGCTTCACTGTCTTGAATTTGATTAAGAATACAGGTACATAAATTAATAAAAAATAGATGAAATAAACTACGTTAGCTATTGAGATTGTAAATCATTAACTCTGCTTCTCATCCACAGTTGAGCCATTTGGTATAGAATCTTCAGCATGATACATATTGAGGCCTCTTGTCCGAGCTGGTGCCCCTCCTTTAATAGAAGATAAATCCAGTACAACCCTATATATTAAAGGATCCATAAGTTAGTTTTCTTCCCATTAAGTACCGCATTAGGTAAAGTATACAAGTAACTAAAAAACATACATGTTCTGGGAGGCCTTCTCTTGCACCCCGGTTTTGCATTTTATCAGAATCTTCTCACCACTTTTAGATGCCAAATCGACCAGAGGCACAAATCCCATTTCCGATGCTGAATTAAAAGATATATACGGTCCAATATTAATCTAAAAGCGACTTAAACCAAGAATCATAGTCCTTAAAATTCTGAGTCTCACTTACAAGAATGATTTGGGGTTTCATTAATGGCTCCATCAAGACCCGAGAGTTTCTGGACAAAAGGGCATAATTAAAATTGGTAACTGTATCGGGAAACAAATCCACCTTATTGATTCTAGAGTCCCAGGGAAGCAGAATTAAGATTAAAGAATCACCTTAAGACTCTCGTAGCAAGAGTCAAAGTCATCATTAACCAGCATATGGTCAAACAGGCCAGAATCTCTTCCTTTTTCGAGCTCATTCTTAGCATTTCGAAGTCGCTTTTGGATCTGTTCCTCCGTCTCGGTCCCCCTGTTTATATCAAAGGAACAAGATTAGTAACAAGAGGAAAAGGTGAGATCAAAAAGTTGTAGCTTCAGCTGAGGTCACCTTGCGCGAAGGCGCTTCTCAAGTTCCTCAAATGAGGGAGGGCACACAAAGATGAAAATCGCTTCAAGACAACTATCCCTCACGGACCTTGCCCCTTGAACATCAATGTCAAGGATGCATCTCTACATTAAATAAATCTGCTAAGTTACCTTAAACTTAATGACAAACCAAGTTGATACATGTATATAGTTTACTCATGCAAAAGCCACAAAAATCATAGTACATGCAACAGAAAATCCAAAATATCCGTTTGTATGCCAACATTTTCTGGCGGTTTAGAGACCTCTTCTTGTTGAAAATTAATACTATAATATCAAGTGGATTTTAGCAGTGATGCATATACAAAGATTGGTGGGCATTATTTTAACACAAATTGACACATCCAAGAGAGTAATTACAATTATTTATAGTCTGGACTAATACAATAACATGTACCTAGTGCAACTGCTTACATTGCTGAGTTTTAATTTTATTAGTTCCTCCCGAGGTTTATTATGCACAGTTTTATTTTGTAAGAAGACATATAATCATAGCAATAATGGAGACCAATTGTCTAATATATATACCTTTCCAGCATCTGCAACAACATCAACTGCTTCTATACTGGTTCCATACAGATTCCCATGTACAGAAGCAAACTCAAGGAACTTCCCGTCCTTTATATCCTGCTCCATAACACCACGTTCAGTGAAATGATAATGGACACCATTCTTCTCCCCTTCCCTTGGTGCACGGGTTGTGTGGCTCACTGAGAATCCAAACATAGCTGGAAATTCCTTCATCAGTTTGTTTATTAATGTTCCTTTGCCCACACCAGAAGGGCCACTTATAACAATTGGCTTCTCGGCATCGCCTATGACTCCCCGACTCCAAGCAACTACCTGAGTTTCAAAATTCTTTTGCTGCTGTCTAATATATTGTGTGTTCACCTAGCATAACAAACAAAGAAATCGAATATTTAATACAAGATGCAAACAGAATTCTTGTAATAATAAGATACATGTATACAAAGTTCAGAAGAAGGTCAAAAAGTGCTACATCACATAAAAGTCTTATATGATGTATAAGCATCGTTCGAATACCAACCTCCAAAAACCAAATGCAGTCATCAAATGTCGAGTTTTCCTTCACAACCAAAATCCGATCTCCAGATAAAAGCACAGCTAAGTGGCCCCTAAACGGTTTGGGTTTTGTTCCCAGAACAGTAGGAATCACCCTGAAAATAATCAGATAGGAAAAATCGTATTACACATTCAAGTATCTTCAGCGGCTAGCCGGCTGTAACCTTAGCATAACTTACCATTGATTGGTACATTTGTCGAATATACGAACTCCAGAAGTTGCTGCTTCATCACTAGCCCAACCAATAACATACTAATCAAGGCAAAGAATCCCAATTAAACAAGAATTAGTTATCAACATAGCATTCTCGGTTACAAGCACATTATAAACAGCAGGGACATTAACAAAACATACAATTTTGCTCCCAATAACCGTAGCTGTCTGGGTGCCTTTCGATTTCAAATCAAACACACTAGTATCACCCTCCTGCAGATTATCGAGTAAAAAAGCTGGAGCTTCTCCCTGATAACAAATCTCCGCCCCAATTAGATCACAACAAGACCATCACTTCAATAACATACATACAACTAATGTTTCGAAAAACTCACCATAGATTAAACCAATCCTTCGATTCAAGATTCCTGATAAATCACACATAAGGAATACATATATCAGAACATAACCAGCTTGCAAGATCTTAAACTACGAAAAAAGTCTAAAACATTCAAAACCCTTGTAATCAATCAGAAAAACCTGATCTTTAAACATTTACACACATATATAAACCAAACCAGATACAAGTAAAATGGGGATCTTGAATATACACATAAAAAAGGCAACCCATTTAAAAATGAACAACATTAGAAACCATAACACATTGCATTAGCTAATTCAAAATCACAAAATCAATAAAAACCAAGAAGAAGAAAACAAGAACATCTTTTTATTTAATGTCTAATATATTAAACAAACAAATACCAAGAATTAAAAAAAGGCAACATGAAAAGATTTCTAAAAGAAACCCATGTAATTGGAGCTAAAATCAGTGTAATGATACCTCAAAAACAGTGCGTGTCTGTGTGTTTTGGAGTAAACAAAAAAGATTCTTGTTGTTGGTGTTGTCTTGACAATTGTAGAAGGTGGGTCAATTGATATGATATGAAACTCTCAAGAATCTATATGGTGTCTATAAATAGGAATAGGGATTAAAGTAAAACAAATTTGTGATGGCAATAATCTGAATGGAGGTGAAAGAAGAGGGAATTAATGAGTATTTTCATATTTGAGAGAGAGAGAGAGAGAGAGTTTTATTTTGTCGGATTTTGGTTTTTTATGTGGAATTTAATTTTGGTTTTTTGTTAGGCTGTTGAGATGTGGAGGACTCGGATTCTCAATCGTGCGGTGCAGATGAAAGTTTGTACGGTTTGGGCCGTCTTTCACGCTGCAGATGTAAATTCATTCCTAATTTATTTCATTTCATTTTTATTTTATATTAATTCAGTTCAATATTTGGTTATTATTTGGATTTTTTTTTCGACAGAGTTATTATTTGAAAAAAAATTTACAAGATTAAATGATTTCCATTGATAAAATATCAAAGATACAATGTACGGAAGAACAGAGTTTCCTTCAATAAAGAGGATTATTGTTTGAAATTTAATTGTAGAAAAAACTATTATGATGTTGTTTTCGGATTACTCTTTTTTTTTACTAGCTTATAGCCGGTGCATTGTACCGGTATTTTTTTTATTTTATTAATTCATAATTTTATTATTTTTTTAATATTTTTTTAATATTTTTTTAATATTTTTTTAATATTATTAATATTTACAATTCTAAAATACATTTTTTTAAATATATTGTTGACGAATTTCGAACCTCAGACTTTTGAAAAAATAATTTATCTATTAAAATATAAAATATTACTTGATATTATATTAAACAATTCTTATCTATTTATTTTAACATCCAATAATGCTTACTTTTTAACATATTTTGATATTAAAATATTAATTTTTATATTTGATACATTATTGATGGAGTTCGAACATCAAGATTATCATCTATTTATTTTAAAATTTAACAATTTTTTTTATGGTATTGTACCTGAAGACCAAATTTATGGATAAAAATATAAGGATATATTTCTCAATAAATTATTTTCGTGTTGTGCTTACCGTGTGCAAAACACATATATTTTATGTATATTAATTTTAAATTTATATGATTCAAAATTTAAATTCTTTGTTAATTTTTGAAATAGGTAATGTTATTTATTGAGGTGAATCGAAACTTAATTTTTGTTAGTATGTTATGAATATGAGAATAAAGATCTCAACTCTTGATATAGTAATTGATTATTTGAGTGTATTATATTAACTATCTAATTACTCACTTTTCTAATTTATAAACAAATAAAAATATATGTTAAGTAAACATTTAACAATAGATGATTAAATTTATTTTTTCACATGAATTGTGATCTTATGAAAAGTATGTTGAGATTAACCTTATGATATTTATTCTTTATAAGTATTATATTCAAAATGATCGTTAACGAAACTCTAAATTTTTTTAATAACATTTTGATATTATTTTTTTACGTTTGTTATATGTAAAATAATATAATATAATTTGAAAGAGTCAAAGTGTTATATCCCTTCGGGAAAGAGTGTTATGTTAATACTAATTAATTATGTCGTTTTACTTGCATATAGTAAAATTTGCAACATATAGAGGACTTCTTTTATGTCTCTTATAGGGTCGACGTGTATTATTGTTAACCATGACATACATGAGCATCATATTGAATTTTTTTAATACTGTCATTGATATGAATCGGTATCTCGATATTTGGTTTAACAATTATTATCTAATTGTAACTACCCATAAATTGAAGAGAAAAGAGAGTTACGAATTTTTAAAGAGAATTCTATTTATTATAGAAAACCCAATTATATTTTGTTTAAATTATCAAAATACACTTTTTGATATTTAAATATAATCCTACTGTTAATCAAATAGACATTTTAATATTAGATCTAACGATTCTTATATATTTATTTAAGATATAACCGTCCTTATTAATTTGGTGGTATAGTGATCGTACAAGGACCAGACTACTAAAATTTTGGATAATATCCTTCTTACGCTTATTGTATATCTATATATTATAAATTTCTGCATAACACATTCCTTAGATTTAGTATCCATATTTAGGTTCGGATAACATTTTAATATATAAATTTTACCCAATGCACTATCCATTTTAGGTTTGGTATCCATATTGTTTACACTAGCTTATAGCCCGTGCGATGCACGGTTACTTAAATTTTATTTATAATTATTTTGTTTATAATTATATTTTTATTACGATGCAACACACGATTATTTTTTTAATATTTATAATTATATTTATTTATGAATATTTTAATATTTAAAAATTATTAGTTTACATGATTAAATTATTGTTAAAAAAGATTTAGCCAAAAACATTATAGTTAAAAATTTGATATTTATTACATTTTACACGCTCAATTTAATATTTGTTTATATTGAGTTATAAAAATTAGATTTGGCCAATTTTACGGTTCACATGAAATTCACAAAATAATCTTTAATTTAGTTGTGGTTTAATAGTTTTTTTTTTCAATTAAAAACTATTCTAAAACTAAAAAGAGAATAAAGTGATGAAATTTAATATTGAGAATTCTATTCGATTTAGGAAATCTACTTAACTTATATGTAGTTTAGATTATTAGAATAACCTTTATTAACCAAATACAGGTTTTAATGTTAAATATAACGGTTTTCACCTATCTATTTAAGATTAAATGATTTTTATTATTTTGGTTATAAATGGGTTTCCTTATTTAATTACAACTATTTTTATGTTCTAACTTTTTGGAAAATCCAATCCTAATATAATATCTTTTAACTTATATCATTTTTAGATAATAATTTCTTTTTATATGACATAATTTTAATCTATTTTTAAAAGTATTGGATCTAACGGTTGAGAATGTTTTTGCGGTATTTAGGACCAAACTACCAGGATAACATCATTAATTTTTCTTAATATTTATAATATTTAATTTTTTTTAAATATTTATTGGTAAAATATAATATACTCTTTTTTGTAATATGTTAATGATGCGGGAACTTTGAACTTTTGAGAAAATAAATTATCAATTAATTTTTTTTTTGTAATAGTTCTTCTTTTAAAGTAATACACCGTGACGATCAAAATTCTGTATAAAATTCATTTTTTATAGTATATCCCGTAAATATCTATGTTATTATATTAAAGACTAAATAATGAAAGCTTTCTTATAAGTGTGGTCGCTTTGTTTGATCACTCAATCCATAATCGTTTGATCTTTCAAATTAAATTGTTGAGAAACATTACATATAACAGTAAAAGTATCATGTATAATGATCTAAGATTTGAATCTACCAACAACATATTAAAATTTACAGGTTTTTTTTTGAAAAAAAAAGAATTTTTTCATTTTTTTTCTTTCAAACATATGTTTTTTGATAATATTTTTTGTAAAGTACGATTTTTCAGAAAAGTACTATACTAATTGATTAACAAACTTTTAAAGTTTCAAATTTAATAATTTACAATGTATATAGGTTAAAAAAGTTAGGTCTGTTTTGTAGCCGAGTCTACAATTTCAAAATACGGTTTTTTTAAATATGAATATAGACATGCTAACAATGAAATTAGGTAGTGCTTATAAAACAAAATCACCATTTGCGTGTAATTTATTATTTAATAATAAATTATATTTGATTAGTTATGATTTATAAATTAATAAAATAGGATAAAAAATATGCACAATTTTATAAAATTTTATCCTCGTATTATTATATTCTTTGTTGATTTGAATTTTTTTTAGATTGATTTGAATTTTTGAACATAGATTTCTAAATTTAAAATAGTTAGAAAAAAGTAATTAAATTGACGTTAAAATAATGATAACATAATAATCATTATTAGAATTTAAATACTCACTTTACTGATTTGAGCTTTATCTTGTATTTTAAAATTTAGACTTTGACGATTTTACACCCCACGTGAAGATAATTAAATTATTTTTAATTAAAAGATGGTTTAACAATTTTTATCTAACTGAAATTGTCCATGGAAGAAAGTCACGAATTTTTTACATGGACAATTCTATTCAATATAGAAAACTTATTTATATTTGGTATATTTGGTTTAAATTATCAAAATACACTTTTTAGAATTTAAATATAATCCTATTATAAATAAAATACATTTTTTTAATATTTGATCAAATGATTTTCATTTATCTAGTTAAGATCTAATAGTCCTTATTAATTTGGTTGTCACGATCAAAATTTTGGATAAATCGCTATAATGTTATTATATAAAATAGTTTAATATAATAAGGATATCAAGTACATACTGATATAAGTATCTTACTAACTGTTTTTACTTTATTTATAGTGTATATAAAATTTTAGAATACATTATTACTTTAAAATTATTAAACAGAATAAAAATTATGTTATGATTATATAAAATTTTATTCTCATGTTATTATAGTCTTTATCGATTTGAATTTGTTCTTAATTTATTTTAATACTTTATTGAAAGAAAGATAAAATTTCTATATTTAAAAGAATTAGTGGAAAAATAAATAAATTTGTGCTACAATTATAAAAAAATATTTATTAAAATTTAGATACTCACTTTACTATTTGGGTTCTATCCTGAGTTTTAAAAATTGAATTTTGACGATTTTACAACTCATGTGAAACTAACGAAATTATCTTTAATTTAATGATGATTTAATAATTATTATCTAACTTGACCAGTTGACCTATCCATAAACGGAAGAGAAAAGATGGTTAAGTATTATATTCAAAATTATTGTTTATGAATATGAAACCCTCAATATTTTAATAATATTTTGATATTATCCTTTTATGTTTGTTATATGTAAAAAAATATAATTATAATTTGGATTAATCAAATTGTTATGTTTCTTCAGAAAAAAATGTTTAAATTTATTCATGTACATGAGTTCTCCTAAGTCTCTTATAACGCAGGGTCCACATGTATCATTGTTATATGATATACATGAGCATTATATTGATAATTTTTAATATTGTAATCGATATGAATTGTTATCTGATATTTGGTTTAACAATTATTATCTAACTCGAACTATACATAAATTAAAGAGAAAATATATTTAAGAATTTTTACATAGAAAATTTTTTAATTATCAAAATACACTTTTTAGTATTTAAATATAATTCTATTATTAATCAGATACACTTTTTAATATTAGATCTAACAATTCTCATCGATCTATTTAAGATCTAACTATAATAATTAATTTGGTCGTATAGTGGTCGTATAGTGGTCGTACACGGACCAGATCGATTTTAATTTTTTCTTAAATTGATTTTAATATTTTATTGAAATAAACATAGAATTTATAAATTTAAAAGAATTAGGAAAAAAATTAAATTGGTGCTACAATAATAAAAAAAAAATTATTAAAATTTAGATAATCACTTTACTGTTTGGGCTCTATCTTGAGTTTTAGACAACAGATTTTAACAATTTTACAGCCCACGCGAAGCTAACAAAATTATCTTTAATTTAATGATGGTTTAATAATTATTATCTAACTGGAACTATCCATAAACTAAAGAGAAAAGACAATTACGATTTTTTACAGAAAGATTTCTATTCAATATAGAAAACCTATTTATAATTGGTTTAAATTATCAAAATACACCTTTTAGTATTTAAATACTATCCTATTATTAATCAAATACAATTTTTAATATTATATGTAACAATCCTCATCTATTTGAATATTTATAGTTTTATAATCTAACAGATCATATACTTTTGGTAGTACAGTGACCGACCAAAGTTTTGGATAAGATCTCCCTTACGCTTATTATATATAAGGAGTTAATTTGTTTTGGACACGGAGGTTAAGAAAAATAAGTAAAATAGTGGAAAAAGTAAAAAAATGAATAAAGTAGTGGGACCCATCAATATTTAAGGTATAAAGTAAGTAAAGTGGAGGAAAGTAATGTAAGTGGTTAGTTTTTATATTATAAAAGTTTACCATTTTGGGAAAGTTTTGAAATGTAAAGAATTGGATGAGACATTCCAAAAAGAAATAGTGTAAAGAAATGGACGGGACTGAGGGAGTAATTGTTTAACTTAAAATTATTAAAATTATGTGTATTTGGAACAAATAACGTTCTTAGAGCTAATAATACAAATATTAGATTCTAATTACATTTTTTCTTAAAGTTTCTTATATAATTATTTAGCTTAAAATTATGTGTATTTGGAACAAATAAGAGCATCTCCAAGATATAAAACCATTAGCTAAAATAACCTATGCGACATCTATGTGTCACTCTTTAGACAATATGTAAAAATGTGAGCACTCCAACTATATACCCCTTAACAAAAAAATATAGACAATCATATTTGATTGGTTATATTTGTTGAACCATTAAACCCTTATGTATAATTTTTCCTAACAAAAATTTAAATAACACCATTGGAGTATATGTCTTTACCTTTAACAAAAAAAATTACATAATCATTATAACCAATCATCTTAGCTATTGCAAGGAACTCTTAGCTAAAAATCTAGGTGGCATACCAAAAATGAAATTTATAGAAAATATGTAAAAAAAATTGTAACTCTGATGGGACAAAACCCTTGTGTATAATTTTAGGTGGCCTAATGATATTGACTATATTTGTTGAACCTCTACAGAGCTGTAAAAAAATTTCACATCATCTATTACCATATAAAATAGTATTTATTATTTATAACAATTTCAAATAATAATTAGTTACTAATTTTGAAATATAGCTAACTATATAGTCGATCCCACTGGAGCAAAATACCTTACAGATTCAACAAATTTTAGTTAATTATTTATTTATATCAATATAGTCAATCAATTTAGGCAATCCCATTGAAGATGCTCTTAGAGCTAATAATACAAATATTAATTCTAATATGTTGATGAAGTTTGAGTTATAATCTTTTGCTTAAACACACTAATCCGCCACAGGTCAATTCTATAAATAATATTTTAATACTAAAACCCATAAATGGATAGTTACTAATTTTGAAAATATAACCAACTATATAGTCGATGAGTAAAATACCTTACAGATTCAGCAAATTTTAGCTAATTATTTATTTATATCAATATAGTCAATCAATTTAGCCAACCCCATTGAAGATGCTCTTAGAGCTAATAATACAAATATTAATTCTAATATGTTGATGAAGTTTGAGTTATAATCTTTTGCTTAAACACACTAATTGCAAGACCAAAGCTTTTTTAAATTATCCTTATGTGACAACCCATGTCAAATCCCGAGCGTTTTTTGAAAATCGGGTCAAGTCCCAATTCCGAGTCCGAATAAACCAAAGCCTACTAGCCCAAATGCAGCCAACTTGGGTAACAACAAGCCCACCACAGGCCCCCAAAAGATCATGATTTTGTTGGTGCTAATTAGTAGTAGTACTTTGCCTTATAAACTGAACAGAAGTCCCAAATCCACTCGATGTGGGACTGGGGTGTTACAAACTCCCCCACTTGATAGCCCATAGGTTCCAAGATCATTCCTCCCTAGCCATTGTGGGATAATACCGGTTGGCTTCGTGTCCCCACCTCCGGATCTCTGTCCATTGTGGGATAATACCACCAGCCTTCGTGTCCCCACCTCCGGCAACTTGCCTCGACAAGCTTTCGAGAGTCGGCTCTGATACCATATGTGACAACCCATGTCAAATCCCGAGCGTTTTTTGAAAATCGGGTCAAGTCCCAATTCCGAGTCCGAATAAACCAAAGCCTACTAGCCCAAATGCAGCCAACTTGGGTAACAACAAGCCCACCACAGGCCCCCAAAAGATCATGATTTTGTTGGTGCTAATTAGTAGTAGTACTTTGCCTTATAAACTGAACAGAAGTCCCAAATCCACTCGATGTGGGACTGGGGTGTTACACCTTATTTAGATCGGTTCATTCAAGCATGGTGTGCTATTTTTTTGCGCAAATGCAAAGCCTCTTTAGTCCGTATGAAATAATTATTATATAAAATATGTTGTTAATGAGAATCGAACTCGTGACCTATAGTACTCCTTTATTATCTATCTTACTCTTATTATATAATAGTATATAACTAGGGTGTATTCATTCTAGATTTTGATGGATTAAAAATAATTCATAAATTTTGAAAGATTTTTGTTGATTTTAATGGATTAATAATAATTCGAAAATTTGAAGAAATTTACGTGAAATTTCGTAAAGTCTCACTCATTCTAGAAGAGTTTTTGTAAAATCCTTCAAAATCTCATGGATTTTAACAAGATTTCAGAACATATAAAATACACTAATAAATACAGCAAAATTCACCATTTTATTATATCCAACAAAATTTAATGAATTCTAAAAATCTAAATTTAATACACCAAGATTTTAATAAACTTTTTAAAATATTTTAAAATCTGGATTGAATATACCCCATCAAGTCTAACAATACTCATTAGTATCTGTCAATATATACTAGCCTATAACTCGTGTGATGTATTGATGAACTAAGTTGTTTATATAATTTTTTTATACTAGCTTATAACCCGTGCAACGCACGACAATTTTTTTAATATCTATATTTATAATAAATTGTAGTTTTTTTAACAATTTTATGTTATTAGTTTTTACACTTTATTTATTAGGTTTTATAGGCTCAATATATTATTTATGTTGTATCTTTAGTTCTAAAAGTTAGATTGAACGATTTTACAACTCAAACAAAACTCACAAAATAATTTTTAATTAAGTTATCGTGTAATAATTTTTTCCCAATTAAAACTATCCACAAACTGAAGAAAGAATAAAAATGACGATTTTTTACATTAGTTCTATTCAACTTAGGAATAGAATTAAAATAAGAAAACCTACTAATATTAGAATTAAAATATAGACCAACAATCAAATAAACCTACTCAACTCAGAATTAAAGTTACGAATTTTTACATCGATAATTATAGTCAACTTAAAAAATTAACTCATATTTGATTTATATTATAATAATTAATTATTTTAATATTAGATATAATGGTTCACATACTCTAATCAACGGTTCTTATTGATTTGGCGGTAGAGGGACCAAAGTTTTGGATAAGATCCCTCTTTTGACTTTATTAAACAAATTCAAATTTAAATTCATATTAAAATCCAAAATTTTATGTTCAATAAAATTCAATTAACACAGATACCCATATTAGTTTTACATCCATAATATATTTTCATATAAAAAATGATATGATACAAAATTTAAATTTTAGTACTTAAACTTTTACTAACTTATATCATGTGTCATGCTAAGTGGCACATGATTCTTTTCTTTTTTTATATTTTAGTTTTTTAAGATTGATTTTTGTTATAAATATTTTGATTATAATCAATTTTAAAATAGTTAATCCCATATTTTAAGATAAATAGGCCTAGAGATGTATCTAATTAAATAGTTGGATGCATTTTAAATAGTTTAATTATATTAAGGAGAAAATTTTATTAGAAAAAGTAATGCGTTTTAACTAAAAAATTTAATTAGTTATAAATATGTATTGTTATTATTTAATAATATTTTTTATAAATAAGTAAGAGTAATTAAGTAGAAACACGTTGTATCAAAAAACTGATACCGTATAAACCAACCAAACTTTTAATGTTTCGGCTATTATATTATAGTATAGATAGATAGCTTATAATCCGTGCAATGCACGACTCTTTTTTAAATATTTATAATTATATTAATTTTATGTTATTAGTTTTTAGATTTTATTTATTATGTTTTATACGCTCAATACATTATTCATGTTGTATCTTGAGTTCTAATCAGATTAAAAAACAAATTTACACCCCACATAAAACTCACAAAATAATCTTTAATTTAGTGATAATTTAACAAAAAAAATCCAATTAAAACTAACCTGAAATTGAAGAAAGAATAAAATAACGAATTTTTACATTAGTTCTGATCAACTTATGAATAAATTTAAATTTAACATTTTTTTTTCGAATTAAAACTATCCTGAAATTGAAGAAAAAATAAAATAACGAATGTTTACATTAGTTCTATTCAATTTAGGAATAGAATTAACATAAAGAAAACCAACTCAACTTAGAATTAAAGTATAGACCAAAAACTTAATAAACCTACTAAACTTAGAATTTGAAGTTACAAACTTTTAAATTGAGAATTGTAGTCAACTTAAACCTACTCATATTTGGTTTATATTATTAAAATAAATCTTTTTAATATTAGATCTAACGGTTCTCATTCATCTATTTTAAGATCAACGGTACTTATTGATTTGGCGGTACATGACCAAAGTTTTGGATAAAATCACTTTTACGTTTATTATATATAAAGATTTAATAACCTGTTTACTATTTTTTTTTGAAATAATATTTTATATTAAGTATAGTTGTTGTTTGGTTTATTTTTAATTTGAAACTATTGTATTTTTTTTAAATTCCGCAAAAGAGTTTCTAATAATTTTGTAATTATTTCTTTACTTTTGAGGTTGTCAAACCAAAATAAATTTTAAAAAGTTCAATTAAATTGTATATTATAATAGTTTTTGACAATATATATGGTCGTTCATATTAATGAAATTTTTTAAAAATTGATTTATGATCTTTTAAAACATTTTCATATTTTTTTTCAGATACCATAGTTTAAAAAAGTAAGCATTATGTTTTAAAAACAAAAATCGATTTTTTATTGTAGAAATAACTTTTTTTTCTTAAAATGTAAAGTTATATGACTAATTTTAGAAAAAGTACAAAGTATTTGTTTTGACACCGGCCGAAGAAGCTACGCTTGCGTAGGAAATAGGGTGGGTAGGAATTGAGTAGTGGCTTTGAGCTGCGCTTGTGCAAGAGATAGGGTGGGTAGGAATTGAGTAATGGTTTTGAGTTGCGCTTGTGCAGAATATAGGGTGGGTAGGATTGCAATTGGGTTTAAATGAGAATAGTTGTTAGTTTTTTTTTTTGATGAAATATTTTGTAATTTAATAGAAGTACTAAACTACCACCCAACTAAATTGAGTGTAGTTTGCTTATATTATATACAATGGGTCTTGCTCAAGTGAGAACCTCAATTAAAATGAGAACTGAGATCTAATCTCAGCCCTCTATTTTATAAAAATATTTATAATCTGAACCGCACATCTGTTATCTCTTCTCTCCCCAATTACTCATCCTTTCATTTCTCTCACCTTCCACAATCATTTCCTAACCCAGCTACACATACCTATACATACATACATATATAAGCGAGTTCAATAATGTTATGTTTATATGATGCCGTTTGATTTCATAGATTTGTTTAGCTTACTAATTAGATTGAATGAACACAGGTCCATCATCACCCGAAAACGATTCGATGTCGAGTCCGATCGAAAACACATTCTCCTCCCCCGAAAACCCTTGTCGTCGCACTCGTCGCTCCACGTCATCCTACGCCACTCCCCCCTCTCGTCGTAGCTCTCGTTTCGCTACCCCTGAGGTACAGTGGCAGTAATGGTGGCGAAGGGGGATAATTAATTATGGTGGTTTATGGTTGCAATTTTAATTTAAATATAGTGATTTGTTTCTAATATTGGTGATTTATCTGTGGTGGTCAGATTTGGTGTTCGGACATGGCGGCCAAATGTGGTGGTCTTGTGGTGGCTTGATTGTAGTGATTTTTGTTTGATTGCAGTATTTTTGGCGATTTAATATGGTGATTTTGATATAAAATTGGTGATTTATTGGCGGTGTACACTGGTAGGAAGTAGTGATCGGGGAAGATGGCAGAATTTTGGAGGACATGATGATGACTTCCGTTTGACGGTGGTGATTTTTGATAACAGATGGTAATTTGTGATGATAACAGGTGGTGATTTTTTATTTTTTGGTGGTTATTTTTTGTTTTTCGGTAGTGGTCGGAGGTGACGGTAGTGTGGTGATTTTTTTTTCCGGTGGTGATTTTTTGGGTTGGCCGGAATTGATCGCCGGAGATGCTGACCGGAGTTAGTGGTGGCCGGAAATAGAGGTTCCCGGAGGTGATGGATGGATGGGGGTGATGGAATATTAAAATATTAATAAATTTAATGAGTGGTGGGTGATTAATATAGAGTATATTAATGAATGGCTATGATTAGATCTCATATCTCACAATAGTTGGGGTTCTCAATGGAGCGCGACCCTATATACAATATAGATAGATTAATATAGGCGAAGATCGAACCCAAAATTTAAGGGACGACTAATGGATATCGCTACAATTGTGCTGCTCTCAACTCATGGATGACTCTCGTAAGATTAAAATAATTTATAATGAAAAGCTATATAAATATGTAAAAATAATATCATCCTTATATATTTACAAAAATATTTTTATTTATATATTTACAACTTTTTCCTCAAGGTGTTCTCTTATTACACTCTTTGATTTATCAATTTTTTAAACTAATTTTTTTTCTTTAGCAACATGAGTATTTATTTGTATATAATCTTTAATGCCGGATTGAAAAGTGTCTTCTTGATATATCTCTTTTTTGATAACTTAAGGGTACTTCGAGAAGGGTCACGGTGTATCTTAATTCCTATTATAAAAGCGACGTCACCAAGATACTTCGTCTTGAAATGATTTGTGAGAAATTTTTTGATTTCGTGCAATAAACATATATTATTACAAGTTAACACTAGTACACATCGTCGCCTCTGAAGCGTCGGTTTTTATTAAAACCGACACATATATTACTTCTAGCGTCGGTTAAGTTGTAAACCGTCGCATTTGTTAGAGCATAAGCGTCGGTCAAATGATAATGCGATGCTAAAAATATACCTTCAGCGTCGGTGTTTTTTTAACCGTCGCCTAATATGAGTGCATGTGTCGGTCAATCAAATAACCGACGCTAAAAACTATACATAAGCACCGGTTGAATAAAAGCCCGATGCATATTCTAACACAGTTTGCGTCATCACTTATAACACAGTTTGCGTCATCACTTATAACCGACGTAACCTCCACTTGTCTATGATGTTTTTTCATATTAATTGAAAAATGAATTTTTATTACTTAAATACAATTTCAACATAATATTATGATAAAATATATTAAATATTATTGCATTAATTTTATAATAGAAGTGAGATGCAAATTTTTTGTTCTGATTATTTTAAAATTGACGATTAAACTATAAATTTTATGTATGCAATTATTTTATCACTAAGTGGAAAAAATATATTATTTTATATAAAATCAATCAAAATTGTAAAACGCACCAATTCAATTATTTACAATAATTTTAATTAATTAAATCCAAATATTTTTAAAGTTAAGATTTGAAAAAAGTAAGTTAAATTAAATATTAGAAAACCAAATTTTTTATATTTTAACAACTTGATAAATTAATATATTGATAAATTAATAAAACTTATTTGTCTTAATTGATTAGAGACAATATATGTTAAATCTCGATAAAATAATAAAAACTTATCGAACTCAATAAAATTAAGATATCGAAATTTAATCGTAAAATATATTTGAGAGTAAGTTTTATAAGTTTAATATAATAATATTATTATTTTATATAGTGTTTCCCGTGTTATTTTTAGAAGATGGGTTGTTTTAGTTAAAAATATATAAAACAGCTAATGTGATGAAGAAAGAAGATATTTATTTATTAATAATTATATAAAGTTATATTACCTTTTTACACATATATGTTGTTCGTCTTATTTTTAGATGATGAGTTGTTTAAGTTAGATTATATAAAAGTGTCGTGTTATTTTTAGATGATGAGTTGTTTAAGTTAAATTATATAAAAGTGTCCCTGTTATTTTAGAAGATGGGTTGTTTTAGTTAGAAAATATAAAAATGCTGAAAAGGGAGTTAGTTATTTATTAATAATTACAATAAATTAAATTACATTTCTATATATATGTTGCCCATATTATTTTTAGAATATGAGTTATTTTATTTAGAAAATATAAAATAGGTAATATATTTTACCTAGAAAAAGTAATTAGATAGTTATTACTAATTATAATTTAAAATGTATTATATACAATAATTTTTAGTATTTTATCTAACGGCTCTCACTATATTGATTTAAAAGATCTAACGGCTGTAAATTAAATGACTAACTATAGAGGACAAGACTACCAACGAAACTTTTTTTTTAATATAAAAGTATAGATATAGATATTTATATGTTTATTATTAAATATAAAAACAAAAAAAAACACTTCATTAAAATTTCTATTCCTATTATTATATTATATTTCATAGATGTTTGTTTAAATATAAAAATAAAAAAGCACTTGATTGAAATTTCCATTCATTTTCAATATTATTATATTTTGTTTAGGAAAATCACAAACTGATCAACCAACAAATAACAAAGTTTTTGTATTGTTCTGCACCTCTCTCGTGGACTCTCATCTTGTTCCTTTCTTCTCGGCGACCACTGATTCGTGTTGGTCATCCTGGAAGCCGCAACATAAACCTTCCTTAGTTAGAATAATAATTATTATGTATTATGTATTATTATTATTGAACGCAAGTTATTATTAGTGAAGATAGAATCGATTGGAAAAAGGGTTTTTCTCTCGATGGGCATACAAACTGACGATCTCTCTGTATTCATATCTAAAGATTTGTTCATGAGGTTAAAGACTCAAAGGCATACCGAATTGCTGGGCTCGATTAGAAAAGGAATATCTAGGGTTCATCACTCAAAGCTCCATTTGTGAAAGGTGTTTAATTTGCCGTGTTCAATTCGAGAGACGGAGTGATAATATTCTCAGCTTATGCTCCAAATCTATTTCTCTCTCTCTCCCCCTATATATATATATATATAAAATATAATATGTCATTGCATTAGACTGCTAAATTTACTATGCTCGAGCATGTTGATTTTCAGATCTAGGAGATGATAAGAAAGGTATGCAGGGTATAGTTAAAGTGGGTGCCTGGTTATGAGAAAAGCTCACGGGGTTAACGATCTTTTGAACTTTTGGTACGTGTTAACATTAAATCAAAATATTTGATGACATATTTGCAAGGGTTTTGAGTACATAAACGCAATAGAAATAGCGTAAAATTAAATCAAAACAGAATAAAATTGAAACCCTCCGCAAGATCCATACGAAAACAAAGGATTTAATTCGGAGATTAGTGTTTTACCTTAAAACGCTTTAACAATTCATCAATGGAAGGTTAATTGAGATCCAAAGCTTGTCCAATCACCACGTATCCCGCTCTCGCGATCTACGCTCTACGTTATCCACACGAACGCTTTTCTTGAAGGATTGATGTGTACTAGCACCCGAAAACTGCCTCTCTCTCTCTCTCTCTCTCTCTCTCTCTCTCTCTCTCTCTCTCTCTCTCTCTCTCTCTCTCTCTCTCTCTCTCTCTCTCTCTCTCTCTCTCTCTCTCTCTCTCTCTCTCTCTCTCTCTCTCTCTCTCTCTCTCACATAAGCGGCTAGGGTTTTAATATAAAAACGTTTTTCACACATTAAAATCAGCCTCTTAGAGAGTTTATATAGAGAAAAATAAGTTTTCTAATTATAATTAATACTAATCCGAAATTCCAATTTATTATTTAATTAAGTCTCAATTAATTAATTAATAAATTATTTCAGAATTAGTTGAAGTACTTTCATTTTTTATTTAATTAATTAATTAAGTCATACTTAATTAATATTATAAATAGAATGAATTACTTATTTAATTTAAATTCATAATTTAAATTATTTCTCCTTCAAGCACTCTTTGTGTGTGACCATGTAGGTTATTATTACGTTGCCGACAATTTTAATATATAATTAAAATTGTAAACAATGAGCGGCATCTAGTAATACATCATTGTTATCCAAGTAATAATAATTAAATCGGTGATTTGATTAAGCCTTTCGTGAATAATGTTCCATGTAATATAATTCATTTAACCTTGATATTCTAGATTAAACTCGAGGCATGTAATGTGTCATCCTCTTTATAATTTAATCTTAGTTTTCTTGATCGATGAGTAGACTTGATATGGTTAGAAAAGTAATTATAGAAATATAATTGTCAAGTCAATGGAAAGGCCGATATTTAAGGCCCGACACCCTAATTATTCATTAATTTCGTAATTAATGAATAGGGAAAATATACAGCTCATAAAAAGAGTCCAAAATATGGTAAATTCATCAAAGAAGGATCCAGAATCCCAATTAAAGGCAATTAATGAGTCATAGCCTTTATCAACAAGGAAACGAATTCTCCAGCAAGAAATACAATGTTTATCCAATATCAAAAAGGAGACTTATTCGCTAAGACTCCTAAACATACCATAAATACTAGGCTCTAGACGCCTATATAAGGACCCTGATCCTACAATCAGAACTACGTTTTGGACACAGCTCCATACGTCACGTTTTGGGCACAGCTCCATACGTCACAACGCCTCGAAGGTGCAACAAGCCACAAAGGCACCCCTAGAACTACGTTTTAGACTTCATCCTCGAATAAGGACATACAAGTCACTACGTCCTTGGTGTGCCCCTGCCGCCATAGCCCCGAGGGCAACACCAAGAACTACGTCTTTGGCTTGATTCTCAATAACGAATTGAGATACGTAGGCATCTTGTGAGGACCGATTTAGTCTCGAAACACAAGTGCAACCATAAAAGCTCGAAGCTCATTAAACCTTCGCATTAAATTCGTAAGCTCAGATTTTATTCCACAACATTTGGCCCCGTCTGTGGGAAGACAACATCAACCATGGCAAACACACGAAGATCAATTCACGATCCTCAAACTTCTGATGGACTCCCAATCACCTCTGCAACAGAGACTCAGGGGAGCCAACCCCCACCAATCACTGGCGCTGAAAGGGCAGACGCCCCCATCATCACCACTCAAGGACCGGAAGTCCCAATTACTGCTGAAGGGACGAATCCCTTTAAATGGTCGTTCATGGACGAGATCCACCAGAGACCACTCTCCAGCAACCAATCATAACCACTCCGCTGCTTGCAAACGCACCACGTGGTCTCCAACTTCACACCACGGATCTTCCCCAATATGCGACTCAGACTCTCGGTATGCCAACCTATGGTATGCCTCCTCGACCCCCGGTGGGCAGTAGCGGTGTAAACCCCATCTATCATGAGGCATATGTGCCCCCATATATTCAAGGTCTGGGACCCCAAATTCAGCGAACTCCTTTTCAAGACTACTCAGGTCCATACACCGAGGATGAGAATTACTCAACAGGAGACGAGAGGGAAGTTGCCCCAAGAAGGAGACGTTCCTCCCAAACCAATCGAGAAACTACTAAGGAAAAACTTGCGTCCCTTAAAGCCGAGGCTGCAAGGCTCAAGAAGCTACTGGCCGAATAAGAAGCCGCTATGACACAAAATCAAGGAAGGGTCCTGGTAATCAACCTCGACCCAACACCAAGGAGAAGCCATAGGGTTGAAGCCCCAATGGGTGATCCCACTGTTTTGTTGCTCCTCGGAGATCCTGATGATCCAATACCACCCTTCACTCAAGAAATCATGAAATCCAACATCTCTAGAAAATTCAAGATGCCGACGATCAAGGCTTATGATGGAACGGGAGATCCCGCAAACCATGTGAGAACCTTCTCCAATGCACTGCTGTTGCAGCCAACCAATGATGCGGTTAAGTGCTGAGCGTTTCCACAAACCCTAGCAGGCATGGCACAACGTTGGTATAGCCGCTTGCCTCCCAATTCTATTGGGTCCTTCAAGGAATTAAGCAAGGCTTTCATCAACCAATTCGTAAGTGGGAGAGTGCATGAGAAAAGCTCTGCATCCCCCATGGCAATTCCGCAAGGAAAGAATGAAGCTTTAAGAGATTACATTAATCGATTCACTAGAGAGGCTCTAAAAGTCCCAGACTTGGAGGACAAAGTGGCTATGATAGCCCTACGGCAAGGAACTACTGATGATCACTTTAAGAGATCACTGGCAAAACATCCACCCGAGAGCATGATAATGCTCCAAGATAGAGCCGGTAAGTACATCAAGGCAGAAGAAAGTATGAGAAAGCATGAACCCACTACTGGTGGTAATGGAAACTCAAAGAAGAGAAAGGAAGCACAAGAATATGATGTTAAGGAAAAATTTCCTAGAACGTCAAAGGGCTCTGATTCTCCACCAAAGAGAGGCAATTTTGGGCCAAAGTTTACAGAATATGCAAGATTGAATACTCCCAGGAGTCAAATTCTGATGAAGATAGCCAAGGAAGAAGATCTCAAATGGCCAAAGCCAATGAGGGATGACTTGTCCAAACGGAACCAAAACCAATATTATCGGTTCCACAAAGAAGTTGGTCACGATACCGACGATTGTAGACAACTGAAAGACGAGATTGAGTTTCTAATACGGAGAGGAAAACTCAGTAAATTTACCAAAGATGGTAATCAAAGAAGTCATAGGGGAAACTATGAAAGGAAGGATTATGACAGAAGGGACAACGACCAAGATCGTAACCCTAAGCCCCGAGGGCCTGTCATCAACATGATATTTGGAGGACCGACTGCTGCTGGATCCTCCCGAAACTCAAGGAAAGCTTATGGCCGAGAGGTAATGACTGTTGTGGGAGAAGCACCGAAACGTTCCAGAACAGAAGTGTCAATTGGTTTTGATGATTCTGACTTGGAAGGGGTGAAGTTCCCCCACGATGATCCTTTAGTCATCGTACCTGTAATAGGTAATTCCGAAACTAAGAGAGTCTTAGTTGACAATGGGGCTTCAGTGGATATCTTGTTCCACGATGCCTTTATCAAGATGGGTTACACTGATTCTCAGTTAACACCCTCGAATATGCCCATATATGGGTTCAATGGAGTGGAATCAAAAGTGGAAGGCACTATCCAACTCCCAATGACCATGGGGCAAGGAATGAATACATCTACTCAAATGCTGAACTTTGTTGTTATAAAGGCAACTTCAACCTACAACGCGATCCTTGGAAGGACTGGTCTTCATGAGTTTAAGGCCGTTGCCTCATCTTATCATCTGAAAGTCAAGTTCCCAACGAGGAATGGGATTGGAGAAGAGCGGGGAGACCAAAAGATGGCTAGAAGTTGTTATGTAGCCGCGCTAAGTCCTGATGGAATCGGGGGGCAGGAAGTAACAGTGGAAAGCGAGGAAGACGGTAAAACAAAAGAAGAGAAGTTTTGCTCCAGAGAGGCTCGAAGCCATAAAACAAGAAGTTGAAAAGCTTTTGGAAGCCGGTTTCATTGAGGAAATTCAATTCCCAGAATGGTTGGCTAACCCAGTGATGGTCAAAAAGGCCAATGGGAAATGGAGGATGTGTGTGGACTTCATTAACTTAAATGATGCATGTCCTAAGGATTGTTTTCCCTTACCAAGGATTGATGCACTAATAGATGCAACAGCTGGGCACGAGATGCTAAGTTTCATGGATGGCTTTAGCGGATACAACCAAATCAAGATGCACAAAGATGACATCTCCAAGGTATCATTCATCACTGACTTTGGTGTTTTCTGTTACTTAGTCATGGCATTTGGACTTAAGAATGCAGGGGCAACCTACCAAAGATTGGTGAACAAAATTTTTGAACACCTAATTGGAAAAACCATGGAGGTCTACGTAGATGACATGCTAGTCAAGAGCCTCGATAAGGCCGATCACATTGAGCACCTCCGAGAGGCATTTGAAGTGCTAAGGCACCACAAGATGATGTTAAATCCAGCTAAATGTGCCTTTGGTGTAGGATCGGGAAAGTTTTTAGGCATGATGGTTTCCAAGAGAGGAATAGAGGCTAATCCCGACAAAATCAAAGCAATTCTAGACATGGAACCACCACGGACTATTAAGGAAGTCCAGAAACTAACTGGAAGAGTGGCAGCATTGGGAAGATTCATCTCCAAGTCAGGAGAGAAGTGCTTAACTTTCGTCAAAGCACTTAAGAATGTGAAATTTTTTGAATGGACAGCTGAAAGCCAAGAGGCCTTGAAGAAATACATGGCTGAGCCACCACTATTGGCCAAACTAAAACTAGGAGAGGTTCTTTATCTATACTTGGCAGTATCCAACACTGCCCTTGGAGCTGTTTTGGTAAAAGAAGAATTAAAGGTTCAGAAACCCATCTACTATGTGAGTAAGATTCTACATGGGGCAGAAATAAACTACTCAACGATTGAGAAGTTTGCCTTGGCCTTGATAATGGCCTCAAGAAAGCTACGCCCGTACTTCCAGGCTCACAAGATAGAGGTCTTGACTGATCAACCTCTGAGAAACATATTACATAGCCCTCAAGTCAGTGGAAGATTGATCAAATGGGCCATTGAATTGGGCGAATTCGACATCAAGTATAAGCCTCGAACGGCCATAAAAGCTCAAGCACTCGCTGACTTCATGGTTGAATGTACCATTGACAACCAAGAAGTCGGGGGGCAGGAAGTAATAATGGAAGACAAGGAAGTTGAAGAAATAGTCTCCAAAGAATGTTGAGTGCTCTATTTTGATGGAGCATCAAAAACAAAATCAAGTGGAGCCGGTTTAGTGTTACAAAGTCCCGATGGATTCCTCATAGAGTATGCACTAAAGCTGGACTTCCCAACGACAAACAATGAGGCTGAGTATGAAGCTCTGATAGATGGTTTAGGGCTGGTTGGAGCCTTGAGGGTCAAAACTCTGAAAGTATGTGGAGATTCGAGGCTAGTGGTTTCCCAAGTAAATGGGGAATTTGAGGCCAGAGATGAAGTCATGGCCAAGTACTTGAAACTTGTCAAGGCCATCATGACTCAGTTCGACAAATGCTATGTAGAGCACATTCCAAGGGAAGAAAACGTGAAGGCTAATGCCTTGTCTAAATTTGCTTCTTCCGAAATTGAAAACTATGCAGGGAGTGTTTACTTCCAAGTCATGAGGACCCCAAGCATCAACGGAAAGTTGGTAGCACCCATTGATGTTGGCAGTTGTTGGTTGGATCCCATCAAATCTCTTCTAGAAACTGGGTGGTTACCCAACGACACTTCAGAAGCACGAAAGCTATACGTCAGAGCACTAAGGTATACCCTGATTGAGGGAATCCTATACAAGAAGTCTTTCATCATTCCATATCTGAAATGTTTAAGACCTCAAGAGGCAGAATTGGCCCTGAAGGAAGTACATGAAGGAATTTGCGGGCAACACTTGGGGGGCAGAGCCCTTGCCCATAAAATCACTCGTCTAGGTTTCTACTGGCCAAGCATACTAACAGATGCTAAAAGCTACGTAAAGAAATGTGAAAGGTGCCAGAAGCATGCCCCCGTGGTTAGGCAACCAACAGAGATGTTGACATCCATAAACTCACCAATCCCCTTTGCCATGTGGGGAATGGATATACTCGGGCCATTTCCAATGGCAAGTGCTCAACGAAAGTTCTTGATAGTAGCAATCGACTACTTCACCAAGTGGATTGAGGCTAAGTCATTAGCCAAGATAACCACCAAGCAAGTGATGCATTTCTTCTGGGAAAATGTGATATGCAGATATGGAATTCCACGAGTCCTGGTCATAGACAATGGAACTCAGTTTAACAATGATGAGTTCAAGAAATATTACGATGAGAACGATACCAAGTTGCGCTTCACTTCTGTCGCCCATCCTCAAGCAAATGGGCAAGCTGAGGTTGCAAATCGAATTATCCTAGATGGACTGAAGAAAAGAGTTGAACGCTCAAGAAACACTTGGGTGGACGAATTGCTCCCCATACTATGGGCATATCGTACTACCTGCAAAGTCACCACTGGAGCTACCCCCTTTCTGTTGGCATATGGGGCAGAGGCAGTGGTTCCAGTGGAGATTACTCACACGTCTCCAAGAATTGAGGCTTATGAGCCAGAAACAAATGAGGAAGGCTTGAGGCTGACCTTAGATTTGATTGATGAAGTTAGAGATGAGGCAAATGCCAAGATAGTTCAGCATCAGAAACGAGCATCTTTCTATTACAACCTAAGGGTTAAAGAGAGATTCTTTCGACAAGGAGATTTAGTCCTCCGAAAGATTGAGACATCCGGAGTTGGGCAAAAAGGCAAGTTGGCCCCAAATTGGGAAGGACCATATCGCGTCAAGAACGTATTTGGTCGAGGCTCGTACAAGCTAGAAACCCTCGAAGGGCATGAGGTGCCAATGACTTGGCATGCCTCAAATTTGAAAGTCTATTATGTTTAAAGTGTGTCCTGATTGGACTCACTACTAGGACAAATAAAAATAAGGTTCGATGAAATCACGAGCTTCCTAGAAAGCAAATGAAGGGTTGAAACCCCAGAAACCTAAGACAATCAGTCCAAACCCCATCATTCGATATGCTCAATGAAAGGCTTGAAGCCAAAACAAGACGGTATAAGACATAAAAGGCTTATGCAAATGTCAAGTTAGCCTCGAATAAGGCAAAATCGTCATAAATGTGTAGGTCGCTCCACACTTTACACCAAGACGATACTCGTGAAACACTAGTGTATATTAAAATCCCCAAAAAAGGGTAGTAAGTCCCAGGTAAGAGATAAAAAGACCCCAAGTCTCGAAAAAGACCGGTATAACTTCTATGAAATCCTAGTGCATTATCATAGACGTTGGGAAGCACGATCAGCCATTTTAAACCCAAAATCTTCAAAGAAAGCCCAGAATCTTCAAAGAATTCTTCAAAACTTCAAGTAAGAAACCCAGAAAACGATGAGATTCAACAGAAAATCTCGCCAGGAATCGCCTAGTGACTGGAAACCCAACCGGCTAAGGAAGGGCAACCGTCTATAGCCAGTTAAGGCCCACAAATCCATTTATGGATTATAGAGATTAAAACCCAAATAATTTGGGTCTCAGGCAAATTCGAAGCCCAAACAATAAAGGCCCAATAAGGCCCAAGGCTGGAATAATTTAAGTCCAATTAAAAATTGGGCTAGTTAAGGCCCAAGAAAAGAATGAAATTTGAAATATAGCCAAGGCAAAATCAAAGATTTAAGGTCGAAAAGACATTAAATCGAAATCGTACGACCGAGGTCGAAAACATATGGGAAAACGAGGTCGATTCCAACGACCTCGCTCCCAAATAAAGTCAAAAAATAATGAAATTGAGGTCGAAAAAACCTTAGAACGACATCGAAGGCTCGAAGTCGAAAATATACGAGGAATTGAGGTCGTTTCCATCGACTTCGCACCAAAAATCCAGTCAAAAAATTGAAAATTCGAGGTCGAAAAGACCCTAGATCGAAGTCGATTGATTGAGATAGAAAATACACTATAAATCGAGCTCGAACCCCTCGACCTCACACCCAAGTGAGGTCGAAAACAGAAGGATTCAAGGTCGAAAGAATGAGGTCGAATATGACCTAGAAAACAAGGTCTAAGCGTTCGACCTCACGCCAAAATGAGTTCGAATATGACCTAGAAAACGAGGTCTAAGCGTTCGACCTCACGCCAAAATGAGGTCGAAAGTATGAGGAATCGAGGTCGAATGACCCAGGTCAAAAATGACCTGTAAATCGAGGTCGAAAGTATAAGGGATCGAGGTCGAATGACCGAGGTCGAAAATGACTGGGAAGTCGAGGTTGAAACCATCGACCTGGGACCAATCAAGGTCGAAAAAAGGCTGGATCGAGGTCGAAAAAGACTTAAAAATAGAGGTCGAAACCTTCGACCTCACTCCAATCGAGGTCAAAATCCAGATCGAATTTCAGGTCGAAAATGACCTGTTTCCTGGTCGAATTTGAGGTCGAAAATGACTTGTTTCCTGGTCGAAAAGGAGGTCGAAAATGACCTAATTTGAGGTCGAAAATGCCCTTAAAAATGGAAAATTTTGAGGAAAAACACGTTATAACTTCTACGAAAACCCCAAGGAGATTTTCCCAGAAGTTGGGGGGCAAATGATATGGTTAGAAAAGTAATTATAGAAATATAATTGTCAAGTCAATGGAAAGGCCGATATTTAAGGCCCGACACCCTAATTATTCATTAATTTCGTAATTAATGAATAGGGAAAATATACAGCTCATAAAAAGAGTCCAAAATCTGGTAAATTCATCAAAGAAGGATCCAAAATCCCAATTAAAGGCAATTAATGAGTCATAGCCTTTATCAACAAGGAAACGAATTCTCCAGCAAGAAATACAATGTTTATCCAATATCAAAAAGGAGACTTATTCGCTAAGACTCCTAAACATACCATAAATACTAGGCTCTAGACGCCTATATAAGGACCCTGATCCTACAATCAGAACTACGTTTTGGACACAGCTCCATACGTCACGTTTTGGGCACAGCTCCATACGTCACAACGCCTCGAAAGCGCAACAAGCCACAAAGGCACCCCTAGAACTACGTTTTAGACTTCATCCTCGAATAAGGACATACAAGTCACTACGTCCTTGGTGTGCCCCTGCCGCCATAGCCTCGAGGGCAACACCAAGAACTACGTCTTTGGCTTGATTCTCAATAACGAATTGAGATACGTAGGCATCTTGTGAGGACCGATTTAGTCTCGAAACACAAGTGCAGCCATAAAAGCTCGAAGCTCATTAAACCTTCGCATTAAATTCGTAAGCTCAGATTTTATTCCACAACAAGACTATTAAATCAAATCAACATATGAGCACGGCCGTGCATTTCTTAGTCTCACTCAAACAAGAGGCCAATAATATCGCTCCTAAAATTAGGAGGGTTAAATCATATCTAGATCATTTATATTTCTCATAAGATTCATAATATACCCAATGTCCACTTTTATCATCACCCGATCAAAGGTAACTTTTAATGTAATCAAAGTATATTAATTCTCGTATAGAAATATAATGATTTCAGGTCTAAGGATCATTACATCATTATCACTGTGAGAATTACTTATGACACTATTAACATGTAGATACTCACGTCGGGTCAATCCAGTGTCATGTACTCTTACATGCACCTATGTTATGACTTTAGTATCACCATACTATGACCAATGAGATGTGGTCATCAGTCAACAAACATACTAGTCTCTATGCATTATTATTGTCCATAAATAATAACACTCGACTAGGGATATTTAGGAATAAAGATACTATTCATATAATCTCATTTTTAAGTCACATACTTAAAGATATAGAATACATATCATAATTCCAAGAACATTTATTATGTTAACATTTATGACGCAGTAAATAAAGACATAATAAATTAGTAATAATAATCAATAAAACATAATTTATAATAATAAAATGTTTTCCCTAAAACATAAAAGTATTGTCTCTATGGCACAAATACTAAAAATAGTATTAATATTGAGACATGTACTCATGTTTTGCTATTTGAATTATTATTAACCATTTAACCCACTTCTTGGAAAGAAGAGAAACAAAAGTGCCCTTTTTTTATGGTTGCCTAAGGTGAGAAACGAGTGGTCTTAATATTACATTTGTTTAAGTCAAGAATTTATATCTGTCTCCACATATATGTAATTTATTTATGTTCTTTCTTTATGTGTCGATTCCTTAACTTAGTTAAGCTAATGTTCAGCGAAAATTATAGTTGCCGCTATATAATTTGGACTTCGCTTCTATCAGGGCTTCCGGACATCAAGAAGCTTTGGTAATGTAAAAAATGTTTGCGGGTGCCTAGGTAATGATCTACTCAGAGGTCTGTTACTTTTTATGACAATTTTCTTGCTAGCTTCTTAATTACCAACGTAATGACCATTCAAGTTAGCTAATGCATACACTCGTTCTTTGACAGATGCCAAGTTTCAATAATTTTTCTGCTTTACTGACTTTTCTGCATAGATTTGCTTTGTATTTTTCCTGATCTGTCAACTACTTAATACTCTTGGCAAGAAAGCATTGGAACTACTTAAGGTACATATATGTAAATGCTTAATCGATCTTATTAATTCTGTTAGGCATCTATGAGCTATTTCAGTTTCCTCTTGTTGATGAATTATCATATTTTGTGCAATTTTAAACTATTTTCTGGCAAGATACTGGTAATCTGTTTAAGATTGAGGTTAATACAATGAGGTTCAAATGCTGATGGTACCTTTCCTCTCTGTTATGCAAATAACTAGATATTGTGTATGTTAGGATTTATGGGTGATAGCTATGAGACAACTTAACTAGATACTTTTTAATACTTAATTTTATTAAGTATGAACATACTGTCACAGCCAGAGTATGTTCTTGTAACCATTTTGTTTGTTGTTAAATAAGAGTTTAAGTACATCTTGGTAGAAGTTCATTTATTTGTTCAAGCCTCAAGAAGTGCTCAAGGAGGACAACAAGAATAAATGTTACTGTCATGGCACTGACAGTAAGGTTACAAGAAGACAGCATGTTGCAAGTCACGACAGTATATCCATTCTGACAGCAACATTGGCGGAAGCCCTCAGACATCACCTTTACCCTAGCCTGACAGCAAGCTTGGAATTCCTAACAGCATCTATTGCGAGGATTTCTTACTGTCACCAAAAGCGCATTCCTGTGACAACAAGATTAGGATTCAGGATACTGTCATGAAGGGATAATCGTTGTATTGGGGATCTACCCAGTCAAACATGTGACAGTTTGAATGTTCAAGAAACAGGCGTGCTGCAATATCCCAACACTACATCAGGTCTGCAAGACTACGACAGAAGCTTGAGAGATCACATGTCAAAGCTCACCAATTCAAGAGTATGACAAATCAACATCTACTGAATTGTGTTAGCTAAAAATAGAATGTATCTAGATTGCTTTATTTAGTAATGATAAACTTTTTTGTATAGCAATTTAGGTAAGACTCACGGGTAGACAATTTGTAAGAAGCTGCCACATGAAAATGACAACAGCTTCACAAACCCGTGATGATTGAGATATGTTGAGTTGTTATTTAGACTATCTCTCGATTCATTCTTTGTAATCACTCGAGAAATCGAAGCTCAAGAAAACCAACATTTTCTTGAGGTTGTAGCAACACTTTGCAAAATAAATAAAACATTTATTTTGTGAGAAAAACTCGTGTGTCTACTTGTGTTTGCATTCCATAAACTGATAAACGTCAATCTTAGTTTTTGTTGTTGAAATGTAGATTGAGATTTATCAGTATTGCATTCAACCCCCCCTTTTGCAATAGTCAATGACCAACAGTGCGACTAATATATAATAATTTAGGATACTGGATACTTTATCATTTTCTATGTTGTTATGATGACATTATGAATTTGCAGAAACCTCGAACTCTAATTGCTAGTAACTCTTAGAAAATTGATAGCTATGAACTCTTAGAAAATTGATAGTTATTAACTCTAATTAATCTAATAAGTATTTACATATCTTATAAAGAATTTTGCATGTTTCATAGTTGTGTTGATCAGTGATTTGATTGTTTTGGCAGGTATTGGTGATTGTTCTGGATATGAATTTGATTTTATAGAAAATACGAATTTGATTTTATAGAAAACGAAGATGAAGACAAAGGAGTATAGACAATGTAGCTAATGTGGACAGCAGGGACCATGTACACAACAAAAACTTACTGTTAATTTCATTAAAGCACTTTATTTTGTAAAATCGAAGCAGTTAGTGTACTTGATCGTGAGTAATTGACTTGCTTATAATGTTGTCTAATAGTATATTTCAGTGATAAGATAGTAGTATTTTGTATAATTTCATGATAGCCTGTATTATATAATGTTGTATTTGCTGGCCTGGAATAAATGTTTCTGAAATTGAATTTTTTATTTTTTTAAAATAAAAATTTGACTTTAAGCGTCGGTTTTTTAACTCAACCGAAGCATGAAGTATGACTATAGGCGATGGTTCTTTAACTCAACCGGCGCCTAAAAGTTAGTATATGCGTCGGTTTTTTACTCAACTGACGTCCTTGTAAGACAATAAGCGTCGACTTTTTAGACAACCGACGTTGTTACCAATTGTTATGTGTCGCTTAATCAACCGACGGTAAAGACCCATACCTATAGTGTCCCTTACATATACTATGCCTAAAAACCGACGCTAAAAGTCTATTTTGACAGACGCTGAAAGTAAGTTTTGTACCAGTGTAATAATATATCATCGACATAAAGCACCAGGAATATAAACTTAATCAATTAAACTTGTGATATATGCATTTTTTAACGGACTCAAAATCGTATAAAACAACAGTTCGATGAAATTTATGATTTTACGTAGTAACATTTTACGACTAGACGCATTTTATATCTTTTAACATTGCCCTTGGATCCCTTTTGATTCTAAATATCCATGTACAGCCAATCAATTTCGCACTTTCATGCAACTTGACAAGATCCAAAATGTCATTGTCCATCATGATTTTCATCTCACTATTTATGATTTCAGTCCACTTTTGACTATTAGCACATCTAGCTCGTTTGACTTGTTGAAAGTTGATTGAGTCATCCTCCAACACCTCTATGTCAAACTCATGCTCTTGAAAAAAATTCAATATACTCATCCGAAATTGCACTCCTTTTGTCTCTAGTGAATCGTCTAAGTGAAACTTTCTCTTGAGATTGTTGATTTTGCTCTTCTTAAGCAAAATATTGACTTTGAGTATACAGATTCTCTCCCCAAAACAACATCTCCGTATATCTTCTCAAATTCAATATCCTCAAGATTTCTAGCATTTCTCGTTTCAAAATTGTTTTTGCCAAAAAATCATAAAACTTGAGACCCATTATTTTTCGAGGATATACAATAAAATAACCACTAACAATCTTGACTTAGCTGAACACCCCACACATGTAAATGATTGAGACTAAGGGAGGGTGTATTTAATTAAGATTTTAATGCATTAACAATAATCCATGAATTTTAGAAAATTGTTGTTGATTTTAAAGAATTAAATATTATTCATGAATTTTAAAAAATTGACGTTAAATCTCATAGATTCTAGCTGATTTTAAGGAGTGATAACTTGTCATCTTAAATTCCGATTGCCCGATAAAGATGGCTAATTACTTGGCCCAAAAAATAGCTAAATAAGACCACCAAAGCTAAAATCATGATCTGCCTTGAACCTAACAACCATTCTGTTTACCAGGTTACTATATTATTGTTTTGTTTACTTTTACAAAGTACTACCAATAATTTGGGCCAAGTGGACCGAATGAAAAGAAAACTGGACCAAATTAAGAAGATGTCGTACTGCAGGATAAACCACATGATCACTTGAAGATTTATGGTACGAGATTGTTTAGCAAAATCTTCAATTTTTCAAACGATATGGGAGATTGGGAGTCATCAGAAGTCCGGTGTTTACCAAACGGTGCCAACCTTAATTTATTTAGACTTGTTAAAATTTTAATACAGTGCTAATATCTAGATACTGTCGAAGAATAAATTGTGGATGATACTAGAGAGTCCTAATTATTACTGATATTTCTTATACTAGCTTATAGTTCGTGCGATGTTACTTAAATTTTATTTATAATTATTTTGTTTATAATTATATTTTAATTACCCGGGGAACACACGATTGTTTTTTTAATATTTATAACTATATTTATTTATGAATATTTTAATATTTAAAAGTTATTAGTTTACATGATTAAATTATCGTTAAAAAAGATTTGGCCAAAAAATATTATAGTTAAAAATTTGATATATTATATTTTACACGCTCAATTTAATATTTGTTTATATTGAGTTATAAAAGTTAGATTTGACCAATTTTACAGTCCACATGAAATTCACAAAATAATATTTAATTTAGTTGTGGTTTAATAGTTCTTTTTCAATTAAAAACTATTCTAAAACTAAAAAGAGAATAAACTGACGAAATTTAATATTGAGAATTTTATTCGATTTAGGAAATCTACTTATATGTAGTTTAAATGATTAGAATACCATTTATTAACCAAATACAGTTTTTAATATTAAATCTAACGGTTTTCACCTATCTATTTAAGATTAAACGATTTTTATTATTTTGATATTAAATGGGTTTCCTTATTTAATTACAACTATTTTTATGTTTTAACTTTTTGGAAAATCCAATTCTAATATAATATCTTTTAACTTATATCATTTTTAAATAATAACTTCTTTTTATATGATATATCTTGATCGTTTATTTTTAAAAGTATTGGATCTAACGGTTGAGAATGTTTTGGCGGTATTTAGGACCAAACTACCAGGATAACATCATTAATTTTTTTAATATTTATATTTTTTTAAATATTTATTGCTAAAATATAATATACTCTTTTCTTGTAATATGTTAATGATACGGGAACTTTGAACTTTTGAGAAAATAAATTATCAATTAAATTTTTTTTTTTTTGTAATAGTTATTCTTTTAAAGTAGTACACCGTGACGATCAAAATTCTATATAAAATTCATTTTTTATAGTATATCCCATAAATATCTATGTTATTATATTAAAGACTAAATAATGAAAGCTTTCTTATAAGTTTGGTCGCTTGATCACTCAATCCATAATCGTTGGATCTTTCAAATTAAATTGTTGACAAACGTTAGATATAACAGTAAAATTATCACGTAGAATGATCTAAGTTTTGAATCTACCAACAACATATTAAAATTTACAGGTTTTATTGAAAAATAAGAATTTTTTCATTTTTTTTTTCTTGTAGACATGAGTTATTTGATAATATTTTTTATAAAGTACGATTTTTCAAAAAGGTACTATACTAATTGATTAACAAACTTTTAAAGTTTCGAATTTAATAATTTACAATGTATATAGGTTAAAAAAGTTAGGCCTATTCTGTATCTGAGTTTAAAATTTCAAAATACGGTATTTTTAAATATGAATATAGTCCTGCTAACAATTAAATTAGGTCTCTATGAGTTCTTATAAAACAAAATCACCATTTGCGTATTGTGCAAACAAAATAACATAGAATATTAAAATTGTGCAAATGTTTTGAATAAAAAAAATGGAAGACGTGAGAATGAATGTAATGCATATTGTAGTTAACCTTGTTACGAACATACAACCAATTTATAAGTGTATAAAACAAAATAATAAGATGTAGTCTTCAGGGTCTCCAGTTAAGTTTAGGTCTCCAATTTATAAGTGTATATAAAATTTTAAAATACATTATTACTTAAAAATTATTAAACAGAATAAAAATTATGTTATGATTATATAAAATTTTATTCTCATATTATTATATTCTTTATCGATTTGAATTTGTTCTTAATTAATTTTAATACTTTATTGAAAGAAAAATAAGATTTTTATATTTAAAACAATCAGTGAAAAAATAAATAAATTGGTGCTACAAAAAAATATTTATTAAAATTTAGATACTCACTTTACTATTTAGGTTATATCCTGAGTTTTATAAATTGAATTTTGACGATTTTACAACCCATGCGAAACTAACAAAATTATCTTTAATTTAATGATGGTTTAATAATTATTATCTAACTTGACCAGTTGACCTACCATAAACCGAAAAAAAAAGACGGTTAAGAATTTTTACATAAAGAATTCAATTCAATATATAAAACCGATTTATAATTGGTTTAAATTATCAAAACACAATTCTTAGTATTTAAATATAATCATACATTTAATCAAATACACATTTTAATATAAGTATTATATTCAAAATTATCGTTTATGAATATGAAACCCTCAATATTTTAATAATATTTTGATATTATCCTTTTTTTGATTTTTATATGTAAAATAATATAATTATAATTTGGATTAATCAAATTGTTATGTTCCTTCAGAAAAAAAAGTGTTTAAATTTATTTATGTACATGAGTTCTCGTAAGTCTCCGTAGGTTCACGTGTATCATTGTTAGTATGATATATATCATTATATTGATAATTTTTAATATTGTAATCAATATGAATTGTTATATTGATATTTGGTTTAACAATTATTATCTAATTGGAACTATAGATAAATTTAAGAGAAAAGATATTTAAGAATTTTTACATAGAAAACTTTTAAATTATCAAAATACACTTTTTAGTATTTAAATATAATTCTATTATTAATCAGATACACGTTTTAATATTAGATCTAACAATTCTCATCGATCTATTTAAGATCTAACTGTAATTATTAATTTGGTCGTATAGTGATCGTACACGGACCAGATCAGTTTTAAGTTTTTCTTAAATTAATTTTAATATTTCATTAAAATAAAAATAGAATTTATAAATTTAAAAGAATTAGGAAAAAAAATTAAATTGGTGCTACAATAAAAAAAATATTTATTAAAATTTAGATAATCACTTTACTGTTTGGGCTCTATATTGAGTTTTAGACAACAGATTTTAACGATTTTACAGCCCATGCGAAACTAACAAAATTATCTTTAATTTAATGATGGTTTAATAATTTTTATCTAACTGGAACTATCCATAAACTAAAGAGAAAAGATAATTACGAATTTTTACATAAAGATTTCTATTCAATATAGAAAACCCATTTATCATTGGTTTAAATTATCAAAATACACCTTTAGTATTTAAATACTATCCTATTATTAATCAAATACAATTTTTAATATTATATCTAACGGTTCTCATCTATTTGAATATTTATAGTTTTATAATCCAACGGATCATATACTTTTGGTAGTACAGTGACCGACCAAAGTTTTGAATAAGATCTCCCTTACGCTTATTATATATAAGGAGTTAATACATGAGCATGATAATTTTTAATATTGTAATCGATATGAATTGTTATCTGATATTTGGTTTAACAATTATTATCTAACTCGAACTATACATAAATTAAAGAGAAAAGATATTTAAGAATTTTTACATAGAAAAATTTTAAATTATCAAAATACACTTTTTAGTATTTAAATATAATTCTATTATTAATCAGATACACTTTTTAATATTAGATCTAACAATTCTCATCGATCTATTTAAGATCTAACTGTAATAATTAATTTGGTCGTATAGTGGTCGTACACGGACGGACCAGATCGATTTTAATTTTTTCTTAAATTGATTTTAATATTTTATTGAAATAAACATAGAATTTATAAATTTAAAAGAATTAGGAAAAAAATTAAATTGGTGCTACAATAATAAAAAAAAATTATTAAAATTTAGATAATCACTTTACTGTTTGGACTCTATCTTGAGTTTTATACAACAGATTTTAACAATTTTACAGCCCACGCGAAGCTAACAAAATTATCTTTAATTTAATGATGGTTTAATAATTATTATCTAACTGGAACTATCCATAAACTAAAGAGAAAAGATAATTACGATTTTTTACATAAAGATTTCTATTCAATATAGAAAACCTATTTATAATTGGTTTAAATTAAAAAAATATTAAAATTTAGATAATCACTTTACTCTTTAGGCTCTATCTTGAGTTTTATACAACAGATTTTAACAATTTTACAGCCCACGCGAAGCTAACAAAATTATCTTTAACTAGTTGAAAAAGCCGCGCTTCGCGGCGGCGTAATAATTTTTTTAAAAAATTCTATCAAATAAATTACGAAAATTACTCGGTCCTCGCTAATAAGCCGTCCTCCCGTGAAACACGTTTTCCTTTTTAATATCAAAATCTCAAATTTAATATATTGAATATATACTTGTCTTGTATATTAATTTTTATATTACCATACTCCTTTCAAATGATACACTCTTTCGTTGAAAAAATACATATATAACTTTACATATTCTACTTCAAATAGAACTTTTAGTTATGTATTATAAACGCTTATTCTACTTCCAATAGATATTTTAATTGCAAGTATTTCTTTTATATCCGAACTCTTCTCCTCTATAAATCGAAACACATATTCTACTTCAAATAGAACTTTGCAAGTACTTCTTTTATATTTGAACTCTTCCCCTCTACAAATTCAAACACCTATTCTACTTCAAATAGAACTTTTAATTATATGTCTTCGCTATAAATTTGAACTCTTCTCCTCAATAAATTCGAACAACTATTCTACTTCTAATATGTTAAAGGATATTTTTTTATTTATTAGTATTTAAAATTCTAAAATTCTAGAAAATTAGAAAAATAGATTGAGACGATCTTAGGGGCGCCACCTAACCTCCCGCCTATCCTCCTTTATATATATATATTGATGATTTAATAATGGTTTAATATTTATTATCTAACTGGAACTATCTAATTACGATTTTTTTACATAAAGATTTCTAATCAATATAGAAAACCTATTTATAATTGGTTTAAATTATCAAAATACACCTTTTAGTATTTAAATACTATCCTATTATTAATCAAATACAATTTTTAATATTATATCTAACGGTCCTCATCTATTTGAATATTTATAGTTTTATAATCCAACTGATCATATATTTTGGTAGTACAGACCAAACTTTTGGATAAGATCTCACTTACGCTTATTATATATAAGGAGTTAATTGTTGATGAACTTTTTCTAAGTTAGTGCTTACTGGTGGCGTTCGAGCTTTTACATAATCCATACGGAGAAACGATTTTTATTTTTTATACCATGATGAATTTTCTTGTACGAGTGCAAATAGAGCTCCCCACATTAGTTTGAAAAACCTTGTCTGAAGCAGCAGGGTTCATATAATCATATTATTAATGTTGCTTGACAACTATGCTATATAACCAAATAGAATGCAATGCATGGTTTTACCTAGAATTTGTTCACTAATAATGAATAAATCGAGTGGGTTAACATATAATGATAAAACTAATCTTTAATATTTTGTGGCACATATATACTTGGATCGAAGAAAGCATGCAGCATGTTATTCCCTTCTATAAATTTCCATCGCATAAACCTTAAACTGCGAGCACTGCGTGTTTAAATCCATTAACACTGATTATATATCATGGAAGTATGACTATAAGCATTTTGGGATTTCCGAAATCTGAACACATGACCTCAGACATATGGAGACATCACTCCATGCTCTGCGTTTATATAACCAAATAGTACTGAAAGTATAGAAAGCTATCAACCATTCTATATGTCCCTCGACTTTTTACACACATTTCAACGTGTTTTGAATACATGGCTAAGATTAACATTTTTCAGATTTGTTATTTTGTAACCTTGTAAATTAACGTAAACTGACGGTCATGTACGTACTCATGTAAATTTTTCACCAAGCGTCATATACGTATATGCTTACACTACTGTTGTTAATCAACAATCTGATATGTGATTTGATTAGATGGTTAGCTAACTATTCAACTCAAAAGAGATTATGCAAAAAAAAATTGAGTTTTCATTCAAATACAATGTACGATTCCGATAAGGTTGCCATCTAATCTATCTTTTACGTCTGAAAACACCTTGCAGCTTTCTCTTGTTCCTCAATCTTATCAAACAAAACATTGTTTAGTTTATAATGTCCTCTGACTAGTGTATTCAACCCTAATCCAAACATGATTTTGCATCTAGTCTCCCAAATTTCCAGATTTAATAAGGTGCGACACTGTTAAACCTAGTTACGTGAGTCCCTAAACATAATTAGCCCTCAGAGAGAAGACAGTTAGCATCAGGTTGAATAATTACTCATGATCTTGGTTGTGCTGTAACTTATATATATATACCACCCTAAAAAAGAAAATTGTCAGTCTTTGATGTACGTTCGACATAAATATGATTGATTTTACAGGTTATGAAATATATTTGAATACACATGCTCCTTATTATTGGAGAAATGAATGGTTAGTCATTGAGAACAGTTCTTAGAACCCAAATAATTTAAAATAAATCAACTAGTATATGTGACATAGACAATATTATGAATTTTAATCATTTTTGAGGTATTTAGTACTCCGCAAATAAAAGATAAGTTTTGTATTAATATACTTGAAGAATTTGAAAAAATTCAATTTTAAGTGAGACTTTCTATATACTTAATGCAGTGGTATAACTAGAAATTAGAAGCCCAAAATTCTGAATCTGTTAGTTTATGTGAAAGAAAGAGATCAATTTTATTCATTGAAGTGTTGCTTACAAGTGAAGCCAAGAAGATGTTATATACAAGTTTCCAAATCTAACTAATCTGTAACTAATTATTGGCGGAAAATTTGAATTAACTAATTCTGTTACTTTATGTACAAAGCTAAAAGATTAATTAATATCCTGTTGGGTGTATATCACCAATACCCTCCCTCAAGATGGGAGATGGATGCAGTGGAAGAGCAGACAATCCCAGCTTGGAAAGAAGATCTTTGAAATGTGGAGAAGGAATGATTTTAGTGAACAAATCAGCAAGCTGACTAGTTGTAGGTAAATAGGTGAGTTGAAGAAGACCTTCAAATACTTTATCACGGGTAAAATGGCAGTCTATTTCGATGTGTTTAGTACATTCATGAAAGACCGGATTCTTGGCTATATGGATTGCAGGCTGGTTATCATAGTGAAGGGTAACTGGTTGTAAGTCTTGCACACCAAGTTCTGCCAATAATCTGACTGTCCAAGATACTTCTGCAGCTGCAGAAGCCATAGCCCTATACTCTGCCTCAGAAGATGATCTAGATACTGTACTTTGTTTTTTTGATTTCCAGGAAACAAGAGAGTTGCCAAAGAGTAAGATATGCCCTGTCACAGACTTTCTGGAATTAGGACAGGAAGCCCAGTCTGAGTCAGAAAAAGCCTGTAGAGTGAGGCTAGAAGAAGCATGAAGTTTAATCCCTTGACCAGCTGAATGTTTAACATACCTAAGTGTATGCAACAAAGCTTGATAATGAGGAAGTCGTGGCAAATGCATGTACTGACTGAGCATTTGTACTCCAAAAGCCAAATCTGGACGTGTGTTGGTAAGATAATTCAGTTTACCTACTAGAGATCTGTAGAGTTCAGGATTTGAGTAAACTTCACCATCTGTGTCATTTAATTTTATGTTGAGAGGTAGTGGAGTTACTGCATTCCTAGAAAGATCATCTGGAACCAACCTTAACAGTTCCTTAGTGAATTTGCCTTGACTGAGGACAATGCCAGTATCCAAATAGGAGATTTCCAGTCCCAGAAAATAATTGAGGAGACCCAAATCCTTGATACTAAATTTAACATCCAGGTGATGTTTAAGGGCTTCAATTTTAGACAAGTTACTGTCTGTGATGATAATATCATCAACATACACAGCTACTATGGTAATGTCCTGTACATCTTTATGAAGAAACAGACTATAGTCATTCTTACTTTGATGAAAACCTTGATCAAGCAATTCAGTCATCAATTTCTCATGCCAATTTCTGGAAGCTTGCTTAAGGCCATAGATGGATTTTTGTAGCCTGCATACCTGGTTAGGTAGATGATCAATACCTTAAGGTACTTTCATATACACTTCCTCATGAAGATCCCCATGAAGGAAATCATTATTAACATCAAGTTGGTAGAGTTTCTAGTGTCTTGAAGCAGCCAAAATAATAATGCATCTGATTGTACTCATCTTAACCACTGGAGAGAAAGTCTCCTCATAATCGATCCCAAACTTCTGAGTAAACCCTTTTGCAACTAAGCGTGCCTTGCACCTTTCTAATGTTCCATCAGATTTAAGTTTCACCTTGTAGACCCATTTGCAGCCAATATGCTTCTTACCAGGAGGAAGATCAACTAAAGTCCAGGTGTTGTTACTCTCTAAAGCTTTTATTTCTTTCTGCATGGCCTCTATCCATAAAGGATGAGAAGAGGCTTCTAAGTAGGTGCGAGGTTCAGATATGTCAGAACATTTACTGAGAAAAGAGTGATGTACAGGTGGAAGTTTATCACTAGAAACTAATTTACACCAGTGATGTGATGTAGAAGAAGAAGAAGTGTGTGAAAGATTACAATGAAAATCTTTAAGGTAAGAAGGTTGATTTCTCACCCTTTCTGAATGTCGAACAGGAAGTTGAGAACTAATATCTGTAACTGTTGTGGAAGAAGTATCATGTACAAATGTAGTGGAAGAACTATGTTCAAAGGAATCTGGTTGAGTGAAAGGTGAAGGCTCAATGTAGTCAGAATTAGGCGTTGTCATGACAGGTAAAAAGGTAGATTGACTGGGAACCATTTGTGTGATACTGGAAAGATGAAAGGGAAAATGCATTTCATAAAAGATTACATCTCTGGAAATTACAACCTTATCTGTGCTAAGATCTAAAACTTTATAGCCTTTAGTATGAGGTGGATAGCCTAAAAAACACAAGGAGTAGATCTTTGGTCAAACTTGGTTCTCTTAACTTTACTAGTAGCAATGTAACATAAACAACCAAAACATCTCAAATGTGCCAAAGAGGATTAAGAATTTCTAAGTTTAAAGTAAGGAGTACACAGGTTGATACTCTTGAGTGGCATCCTATTGATAAGATAAGTAGCACAAAGAACACAATCTCCCCAAAATCTTGCTGGAACTCTAGACTGAATATACAAGGACCTAGCTGTTTCCAAAAGATGTCTATGCTTTCTTTCCACAACACCATTTTGTTGTGGAGAATAAGCACAAGTGGTTTGACTGATAATTCCTTTAGACAAATAAAACTGCTTTAATCTACCAGCAACTAATTCTGGAGCATTATCAGATCTTACACACTGAACAGAAGAATGGCACTGAGTTGTAGCATAATTGATAAAATTTTCCATGACTTCAGCAACATCAGATTTTTGTTTCAATAAATGTACCCATGTAAAATGACTAAAATCATCAACAATTGTTAAAAACTGATTGCAACCAGACTTGGTTTTGACTTTGTAAGGCCCCCAAACATCAACATGAGGCAACTGAAAAATACCTGTAGTTTTGATACTACTAGTAGGAAACACAGATCTAGTTTGTTTTGCCAAAGGACAAACTTGACAAATATGAGTATCAACAAAAGACTGAATGTTATGAGAATGGAAAAGTAGCTTAATTTGAGAGATTGGTAAGTGGCCTAGCCTCATGTGCCAGAGCTGAGCTTGAGTAAGAGTGGTCTGAGAATCTTGATTATGTGAAGAAGACAACCCAAGTTTCTGCATCTTTGTCTCTTCAACACTATACAAGCCATTTCTCAAACTACCAAGAAGAATCTGTGGACCTTTCAGAGAATGGTCCCGAAGAAAGCATTGATTATTAGTAAAGATCAAATGAGAATTTAGATCTTTACACAGTCTATGAGCAGAAATTAATTTGAACTGAAAAGCAGGGACATGAAGAACATTGGATAAAGTAATCCCATTAGAAAGAATAACAGTGCCAACATGTAAAACTTGAATCTTAGATCCATCAGGAATTGTGATTGAATTATCAGTGTCAAAGGCAGGTACATATGTATCAAAATCTGTTAAGGTAGGACAAATATGATCAGTTGCCCCACTGTCAATGATCCAACTAGAAAATGAATAGGAAAGAAGACAAGCTTTACCTGACAACAAAACAGTATGATCACAATTGCTAGTAGAGACATCAGCAGATGCAAAACCATTGAGGTTTTGTTTTTGAAGCAGATCCATTAATTGTTTGTATTGATCCACAGAAATGCTATTGATTTCAGAGGGACTAGTTGAAGAATTTTCAGGAGTATTCTGTTCTGAGAAGTCAGAAGTAGCATGTTGTGTAAAAGCAGCAGCAATTCTCTTATCTTTGTTCTCTTTGAAGTTGGGTGGATAGCCATGAATTTTGAAGCACCTGTCAATGCTATGACCAGGGACTTTGCAATGTGTACAATAATAATGAGAGCCAGGCTTGTTTCCCAGTTTCTTGACATCAGAAATGAAGTTCTGTCTAGGAGTAGAAGTATTAGAGAACTTTCCCTGAGAAATGCCCTGAGAAGAACCAGAATAATGTCTGTAACCATTTCCACTATTTTTGTTAAAAGCAAACGCAAGTGACTCAGCACCAGTAGAATATTGAGACATTTCTCTATGTCTTTCTTCTTGAGCAAACAACCTGTAGGCCTGAGAAACATTTGGCAAGGGTTGCATCATTAGCAAATTGGTTCTGATAGAAGCAAAAGTATCATTCACCTTCATCATGAACTGAAGTAGCTTCTGCATTTGTTCTCTCTGTTGAATTCTTTGAGTCAGATCACAAGTGCACTTGTTGCAAGTACAATGAGGTAAAGGATTTGCATCTGAAATACCATCCCAGAGAGTCTTCATTTGTGTATAAAATTCAGAAATGCTTTGAGAGCCCTGTGAAACTTCTGAGATCCTTTGTTCCAATGAATATACTTGAGTCATGGATGCATAGCCAAAACGATCTTCCAAATCAGACCAGATTTCTTGAGCAGTAGGAAGAAACAAGACACTTTTGGCAATTGTTTCTTCCAGATTAAAAATCAGCCAGGAAATAACTAAGTCATTACAACAAGACCAAGATTTGTACTCAGGAGAAGTAGGCGCAGGAGTTACAATAGTTCCGTTCACAAAACCGAGCTTGTTTTTGACAGATAGAGTTAACATCATAGACCTTTTCCAGTTGTTAAAACCATTTCCATCAAACTTAACAGACACAAGTTGAGTAGAAGAAGCATCTGATGGATGAATATAATAGACGCTAGAAGAGTCTTGATTGCTTTGTGAATTAACTTGTGTTGTCATTCTGTGTTTGGTTGCGGAAATTTATCAAACAGTTTGTAGGCTAAAACAATGAGGACTATGTGTGAATAGAATTCAGATGTGTTTACTATCCAAAAAAAAAACCCAGACAATTGATGAAGAACTGAATAATACTTCCAGAGACAAACAAGATCAATAAGAACTGAATAATACTTCTAGAGACAAACAAGATCAATGTTCAGTATCACGATCAACAAACACGATGAACACCTTACTCCAGTTTGAAAAACAAGCAAGTTTCAGAGAAAAAATATAGAGATGCGTAAAAGGCGATCGTTAAAGATTTCAAGAAATGTCAGAACAACAATCTAAAAACAAGACTTTTCAGATTGATTAGCACAGAAAACACCTGATATATGCTGAAAAGATCGAAAAAGAATGATGAAGAAGACGATCTTGGAAGAAGACGATCTCCTAGACTATAGCGACGACGACGATGAACTACCAAGCTCCGTGAAACAAACTGTCTAGCTCTGATACCATGTTAGTTTCTGTGAAAGAAAGAGATCAATTTCATTCATTGAAGTGTTGCTTACAAGTGAAGCCAAGAAGATGTTATATACAAGTTTCCAAATCTAACTAATCTGTAACTAACTATTGGCGGGAAAATTTGAACTAATTAATTCTGTTACTTTATGTACAAAGCTAAAAGATTAATTAATATCCTGTTGGGTGTATATCACCAATAGAATCCGATGAACAATCATTGCAATTTGCAAAAATCGAATTCCAAATTTTATATATTATTGATAAAGTAGTGCTAGGCACCCCAAAAATTGTTCCCAAAATATTTACAAAGTGATATGGACGACACATGACTTTTTTTAATTCGTGGACGCATATTAATGCACGCCGGGTCCCATATTATTATTAGGAAACGTACTATTCTAAACTCATTTGATAACAATTTTTGGGAATAGTTTTGAGGCATTTAGCATTTCTCTTATCGATAATAAAAACAAAGAAAACATGTGTAACACTTTTAAAATCAGAGAAGTTTCTTTGATTTAAAACTGATAATAACTCAATCTATACCATTTAAACCATACTAAAAAATTAATCACTACATGTGACACACGTATAGAATCACTAATAAGCTCTACAAATCAAAATATTCAGTCGTAATTGGCCAAAAAGAAAAAAAAGGAAAAACATTCTGTTCGCAATGAGATTCAGTACATAACCAACTTTTGATATTAAAGTCTAAATCTTTGGAGGAGAAGATGTCACACAATCGCAACGAACGTCCTATGGATGAGGTCGGTTCAGACGACAGTGAAGAGCATGATCACGCCCGCCATGATGAGTATGTTCCCCGTAGTGTTCCAAATCCCTCTTATGGAACGCCTATCGTAGGGGGGCAAACACCAGTGCTCATAAGTAACTCAGACTTGATGGAACAACTCTATCGTATGGGTGATACCTTGGATGGCTTCGAAGCAAGCTGGACACGGTCGAGAGAAGCGAAGGAAGGGGTCAGGTCAGGTGACAACCCCATAATCACCATCGTACAGGTAGAGGCACCACAGGTCAGGGGGCGACATACCTCATTCTAGGAGGTTTCAGAATGTTACCCCAAGAAGGTTAGAATATCAAGAAGATGGAGTCCCTATTGTTGAACTTCCCGATGATGAGACGGACAATCAAGATCGACCTATGAGGGAACGATGTCCATCCCCACACCCTCATAGGTCAGGGCGATCCGAAAGTGAAGTTCGAAGGGCTGATGAACTCCACCGAGACCAAGAACGACGATTGAACAGGTTGAAGGATCATCTTGGTATAAGACTTAACAACGATGATCTACGGTTGTTGTTGGTCGAATGGCAAAGGGACAGAGAAGTACGAGGGGAACAACTGTTAGGTCCAAAGTATCGTAGAAGGGGGGGTTGAATACGATACTCACAAATAACTTTATTTTGTTCGCGGATTAATCTTTCAGTTCTATAACGAAATCAAACACACCAAACCAAATCAAGTTTCGGGGAATATATCTTTTTATAAATATAAACCTCGAGGGGTGCTACAATTTCTAATCCGTAGATTAGCTTCAATGAGTTTAAGGTTACACAAATACAAAACAATGATCAAATTCTGAGCACTATTAATTCTCTAATAATTTCTCCGGCTCAGTTCTCTCTCTCAGTAATGTTTCTGTGTAGAATGCCTTAACTGAAGAAGACACTATCTTCTCTCGTATTAATTGTAGACTTCATTTGAAAAACCATCGAACCAAACTTGAAGAATCAATCCTGGCCGTTGGATCGTCATCAACCATATAAAACAAAACAAACTTTTCACCTGCTCCAATTTGAAAACCATCGAATGATTAAAAAAGAATTTATCATTCGATAGTTTTTAAATAAAAACTATCGAAATCTAAATTCCTTTTCAATTGAATTCAGATGGATTTCTTTTATCACTTTCGATGGTTTTCTTAAAAGAAAAACCATCGAACCATTTCTTGTCCTTGATCTTTTTAGTAAGTCTTTTAAGCTCCAGGGTGTTTCAGTTTTAGACTGTATCAATTTCTTCTGAGACGATAAAACAACCTGATCTTTTTAGTGCCGTCACCTAGTGCAACTGGTCTGGTTCACAGATGAATAACACTTGATCAATTCTTCTTTTATGTCTTCAATTCAATGCTGCTGATACGTCCTTTGTCGTTCTGGTTGCTTCGATTAAATCACTGGAATCCCGTGGTACTTAACCCTAAATCATCCACATACTTCTGTCGTCTTGAAAGTCTTGTTTCTTTTGCTGTCACTGAGGCTTGAACATTTTCATGAACTTCTTTCCGTGACCTGTTTACGGACTTCAAGAATACATAACGTATTTTGATTTTTTGAGTTTACCTTTTCTTCTTTGATTCTGGATTCCTGTGCTTCTGTTAATATTATTGTCTGTCTTGTCCTTTGTTGAGTTGTAGTTATCTCTTTTACATCTTATGTTACATTATGCTTTACAATCTCCCCCTATTTGATTGGATAGAGTTCGACAAGCAAATACTTCGAGGATAACTCAACTAACTAAGGAAACATGAAACTAATTAAAGTAAGACAGCGTAATAATATTAAATGCATTCTGGATCAGATATATATACATTTCCAGATTTCATAAATCAAAAAACAATTAAACTTTATACAATGAAGTTGCTCCTCTAGTCTGAGCTGATAGTTCTTTTGTTCTTTGCCTCAATCTTCAGTCCATTCCAATCTCACCTTCTTCAATCATTGGATCGGAGTTAGCAGCTTGATAATCAATCACTGATAGATAGTGCAGTGGTTCTACAGGTTTAAGGATTGCTCCTTGGATGTGTCTTCCAATATATTCAACCTCTTGACCCACTCCAGCCCATAACCATGCAATGTTAACATCTTTCTTGTTTAGCTTTGGCATGTTTGGCAGTCTGGTATGCACTTCCAATCCTCTTTCCACTCTTTTCCTATAGTAAGGAACATTCTCCATTAGAAATATTCTAAGAGTGTCTGCTGCTTTGTCCTTTTCTGTTGATGAGAATCCAGTGGATCTAAGATACTTCTCAACTGAGATTAGATAGTTGCTTGGGTAGTCCCTCAGTTTGTCCTCAGCCAAATAGCAGATTCTGAACAAGTCATTCGTCATGAATCTAACCATTGGGGGATCTTCAGTAATCTCTGGACCGACTTTCATCACGATCTCCTTAACATGCTCACGGAGCAGTTCATTTAGCCTTGTAGTTCTTTGGATCTTGATGAGTATAGCCTGCAATTCTGTATATGTCCTCTGTTCTAAAAACTTAGTGGAAATCACAAATGTACCTTTTTCCAGAAAACTGATTAATAAGCTCCAGGCACCATTTGCTTTAACCCCAGCATTCAGACAGATTATAGAGCTTCTCAGTGCTTTAAAGTAAGTCCGATCTTCAAGATTAGCACTTCTGATGTCCTGAATAATAACTTCCACCTCAGCATTGTCGTTGACTTCTAATCCTTCTTCAACTCCGCAAAAGGTTTTGTAAGCCATTTCCCATTCAGTACCATCTTTCTTTGCCAGATCTATCATCTTCTTCTTCCTCACTTCATTATACACTTTGAATCTCTTCAGTTTTTCACTCCTCAGAATTGCTTGCTGTTTCTCTTTCTCGGCTTGCCTGGCATCTACTGCAGCTCTCTGAGCTCTTACAGCTTCCAAGGCAGCTTCTTCTTCAGGTGATAGAGAATTTGCTTCTTCTTCCATAATATCCTCCCAGATAGGATGTTCAACGGGCTCTGGATAATATGGCTCATGCTCCTCTAGAATAGGTTGCTCATGCATGACCTCAAATTCCTCTTCACTCTCCTTCTCTTCTTCTACAAGTTCCTCTATCCAGTACTCTTTGATAGGAATAACTTCAACTGTCTCCCAAACTCCCCATCCATCCTTAGGCTTCTCTTTCTCCCCTTCTCCAACTTTCTCCCCCTTAGTTGAGGAATCCTCGATAAAGCATCCTCAGCATAAAAGGTAGCAGAAGGATCAGGTTGCTGATTTGAAGGACCAGGTTGGCTAGTTTGTTGGTTCTTCAGCATAGTCCATATCGACTGTACTCCATCACTTTGATTTTCCATGAAATCTAGTAGATCCTTATTCATCTCTTGCATAGAAGCCAGCTTCAGGTCAATGTCATCCAATCTGAAGTTGGTAGTCTTCTCAATCTTGTCCAATCTCTGGTTCAGCTTAGACTCCACTCTAGAAAGGGTGTTCATTGCATCTTTTACCCTAGCTTGACCATCCCGGATAACCAGAACGTCTTCTTTTAAAGCTTCTTGTCCTTGTTGCAAAGCATCCACTTCATTCATGAAACCATCTTTAAGTTCCTTTACGTCCGTCCTCAACTCGATCAGTTCGTCCATAGCTTCCTTCTTTAAGGAGTCCACTGCCTGCTTCGTACCTGTTATAGTGCCAGATGCACTGCCAATGACCCTGAATGTTCTTCTGGAATCAGCTGCAGCCAAGTCAACCTTCTCTTGAATAGTCTTTAAAGAAGCATTGGCTTGACTAGTGGAGATCCCTTGGTCAAGGAAGGTCGCAGTGGAACCTTGAATAATGGATTTCCTTCTTTATCACGAACTGTCATCTCCTTGAGGGTAGATTGAACTTGTAGCTCTCTTTCTGTCAGTAACAGCAAATCATCAATATTAGGTAGGGTTAGGGTGTCACTCCTCACATTTGGCTCTGGGTGTACACTCAACGTTTCTGTCGGTCTTTGAATCATTTTTCCTTTCCCACTCAGGCCAGGTGTAAGTGTTTTTGTTTCACTCAAATCCTTTGTGCTGATTGTACCTGCAGAAGAAAACACCGTAGCCATCCTTAAGGAGGTCACCGGTGGTGCAATGGGGCTTCGCAAGTCCCCGTCCTTGGATAAACCAAGTTATTGATCATCCTTAGATGATACATCCTTTGTAGGATCTAGAGTTTGAATCTCTAGGGGGTTAGAAACAGGCTTTTTTAACAGCAGAGATCCCAAATCTTCCCCGATAGTCTGTGAAGACTTTACCTCAGTTGACTTCTCAATAGTAATTGATTCATTGTCAACGAGTTGTCAATCTGCACCTACGTCAGACCCTTTACCCGCAGGATCCAGATATGTTCCATCTGGGGAGGTAGACAATGACCCTTTAGATTGTGCATTTAGGTCAAAGCCTTCTCTCGACGTCTGTGAAGACCCTTGGTTCTTAGAACCTTCAACCAGTGAACCTGACCGTAATATGGTCGGAACACCAGTTGCTTCCGTCAATTCTTCCTTACCTGATTGAGCTAATGGTTCAGATATAGCTTTCGTTAGCGTAGCCCAATCAGCATCAGAAAAATCAATAAAGGGCGCTTTGGAAGTTTAAAATAAAGTATCAACAGTTGCCTCGGTTTCTGTTCGTCTCCTTTTAGAGGAAGGCAGAGCTGCTGTTGAAGGGTGTATCTCCTTATGTGGTGCTGCTAAGGCACTATCTCCCTCTACACTCACGGATGTCTGAATATTGGGTATAGGAGGGGAAGGAGGTTCGTTTATTGTTTCATTTGGCTCTTCCAAAGGCTCTTCGACCGTGGTTAGAGGTTGTGGGTTTGCAACCTCCTGGTCTGGAATGGCCACTGAGGGCTCTGGATCAACATCCATTGGTTGTGGTTCAGGAGCCAGTTCAGGTTCAGGAATGTTACCTTGATTTACCTGTTCCCCTGGGGGTAGAAGTGGTAGGGGCACTGCTCTTAGATATTCAGTGAGAACAGTGGGTACCCCTGGAAGATAGTTGTTCTTCCTTATCAGAGCGGTTATGACATTGCTCTTCATCTTCATACACTCCATGGTCTCCTCTTCGGCGAATGTCTCGCGCTCATCATCTGTTAAGATATCATTGAGAATTAGCTGTAGGAACCTAGGATAGAAACAAAGCACATCTTCATCTATGCCCGTTCTTTCATCCAGTGGTCCCATGCATATGATTACTTGATCAATCAGTAACCGTCCAATGTTAATATGCCTATTGTTGGCAATGCCAAACCCTATCTTTTGAAGGAATAAGGGAATACCATGCAGATTTGTTAGCTTGGCAGTAAAAACATGGATTAGGGTATGAAAGAAAAAGTTCCATGCTTTTGGCAAGTAATGCTTAAGGAACTCTCCCACAAAGAAGTTAGGTTGTTGACTTCTAATGAGAGTGAAGAAACCATGTATTTCCTCAGTTGTGGGATCCGGAACAAGGTTTTCTGTAGGAAAATGTAGGATTCTATTAAAATCATTTTCCGTCACCCTTATTGTTCTGCCCCCTGGCACAACAAAACTGAAGGACCTTATATTATTCTCACTTGTATCCGTGGCGGTTGTGTACAACGCAGTCAACTGATCGATGCAAAGGACCACGGGAGTACTCACAGCATATGCCACTAATGAACGTGTGTTCAGAAACTCCGCCCATGCACGAAACTGTAAGTTCGTTATGGATTGCAAGTTCTGAAACGAGACATGATTAGTTTTGGTTACGATAAATTCTCCAGCCATTATGTTTCAAATTTCCAGAAAATCAATTTTAAACCAAAACTAAAATTTACCACTTAAATTTAATTAATTATTAATAATTAATCAAACTTATCACAAAATTCCTTAAAACTAAAATACCCCTTTTTCTTTGAAATACACAAGTTCGAACACACTCCAAAATTAGAACCCTAATTGTTAAAACCAATCAAATTCCAAGAAGTGTACTGTTAACAATTTTCTTAGGTTCAAGAAATTGGTTCGATGGATTCTTCAATAGTTTGTACTAAAAACTTAAAATAATCAAGTTTTCACCGTAAAAAACGAATTAACAATGAGAACCAGTAACTTTTTCAAGATTTTCTTGGTGAAAATGAAGAAACTATCGAATTGTTCTTGACTGTGTGTATGTATCTGTGTATATATAAAAACCTTTCTTAGATCTGAGAATAGAAAAGTAAAAAAACGTCTAAGGGGTTCTTATATACACTGCAAAATTCAGGGGCATTTTCGTCCTTTCATGTTCAATGGATTTCATTAGTACTATCGATAGTTTTATCCTAGGGGCATATAGGTCAAAAACAGTTCGATAGTTTTTGAAAAACTATCGAATAGTTTAAATTATGGAATGTAAACCGACCTAATAAGAAAAACTATCGAAGGTTTCTGCTTTTAATTAAAATCTATCGAGGTATATACAAAAACTATCGAGAATTCATATATCAAAATTAAGTGAATTCCTTTCGATACTTTTGCAATTCAATTTCAAAAACTATCGAGAATTGTTTTCGATAGATTTTCTTTTCCTTTTCAAAAACTATCGAAAATTAAATTCGATAGATTTATCTATGTACTTGAAACACTATTGAATTTCCTAAAATCGACATTTTTCCTTCTGTCCAAATTTTAAAACCTGTTCTTGTTTTAGAATTCAGACCTTTTTATTTCCTGTCTAGTTTTAATTCTAATAAATCTTTTCAAATTTACCAAAATCAATTCTTAACAGAAAATTCACAATTTTCTTAGAATAAAATCAATTAAATGTCATTGAGTGATATTAACCAATTAAAATCTAATCAATTATGCTGCATTAATCTACAATGTTAAAAACAAAGTAAATTAATTCAAATTAAATAAATGCTTGAATATTTAGAACAAATATTAGCACTTAAATAATTTTTAGAATTAATAACCAATTAAATGCCAGAAGATATATCATCCATAATTATGACATAAAATTAGTATACTAATCCTAACTACGAGAATTGCTCCAGAAAATAAATTCACGAGTCCTAAGGATATAGCAATTCTTAAACTCATGTATTCACCAGGACTATCTGCAGTTACTGACTTCTAATCAAAATCAATTAGAAAGATTTAACATCCCAAGTTCACCAACCAGCTTATTGAAAGTGGATTCATCAAGCGGTTTAGTAAAGATGTCTGCAATTTGATCCTCTGTGGGTACAAAATGTAACTCCACAGTTCCATTCATGACATGCTCTCGGATAAAATGATACCTGATGTCGATGTGCTTCGTCCTCGAGTGTTGCACTGGGTTGTTTGAGATTGCTATGGCACTTGTGTTGTCGCAAAATATTGGAATCTTTGTCAACAAAAGTCCATAGTCACGGAGTTGGTTTCTCATCCACAAGATCTGAGCATAACAGCTTCCAGCAGCAATGTATTCAGCCTCAGCTGTTGATGTGGAAACTGAATGCTGCTTCTTGCTATACCAGGAAACTAACCTTCTTCCAAGAAACTGACAGCTTCCTGAAGTACTCTTCCGATCAATCTTACAACCTGCAAAATCAGAGTCTGTGTATCCAATAAGATCAAATCCTGTATCTTTAGGGTACCAAATTCCAAGATTTGGGGTCCCCTTAAGATATCTAAATATTCTCTTAACAGCTATTAGATGAGATTCTTTAGGATCAGACTAAAACCTAGCACACAAGCATGTTGCAAACATTATATCTGGTCTACTTGTAGTGAGATAAAGTAATGAGCCTATCATACCTCTGTAGCCTGTGATGTCAACCTTCTTACCAGTTTCATCCTTATCAAGCTTAGTGGCAGTTGGCATAGGAGTCTTTGCTGTAGATGAGTCTTCCATTTGATACTTCTTCAAAAGATCTTTGATGTACTTGGACTGACAAATGAATATACCATCTTGTTTTTGGTATACTTGCAGTCCAAGAAAGAATGACAATTCACCCATCATGCTCATTTCATAACGACTCTGCATTAACTTAGCAAATCTCTTGCATAGATCATCATTAGTAGAACCAAATATTATGTCATCAACATATACTTGCACCAATATCAAATCATTTTTATGCTTTTTGACAAAGAGAGTTTTGTCTACGACACCTCTTGTAAAATCATTTTCAAGTAAGAATTCAGAGAGAGTGTCATACCATGTCCTTGGAGCTTGTCTGAGTCTGTAGAGAGCTTTGAATAGAAAGTACACAAAGTCTGCCAGTTTTGAATCCTCAAAACCTGGAGGTTGTTCCACATACACTTCTTCTTCTAACTCCCCGTTCAGAAAAGCACTCTTCACATCCATCTGATATACCTTGTAATTGGAATGTGCAACAAATGCCAGAAACATTCTGATGGCCTCAAGTCTTGCTACTGGTGCATAGGTTTCATCATAATCTATACCCTCTTCTTGAGAGTAACCTTTAGCAACCAGTCTGGCTTTGTTTCTCGTTACAATGCCATCTTCGTCCAACTTATTTCTGAATACCCATCGTGTTCCAATAACAGATTTTCCCTTAGGCTTGGGTACCAGCTTCCAAACTTTCTGCCTTTCAAACTGATTGAGTTCCTCTTGCATAGAAATCACCCAATCTGGATCATCTAGAGCATCTTCAACTTTCTTAGGTTCTGTTTCTGAAAGAAACCCAGAATAGTGACATTCATTTTGTGATGTTCTCCTAGTTCTCACTCCCGTGTCCGGATCACCAATGATCAAGTGAAAGGGATGATCTCTATTCCATACCCTTTGTCTTGGAAGATGCGATCTTGATGATTCTCCTTGTTCTAGATGTTGTGGAGTGTGACTAGTTGTTCCTTCTCCTGCTCCCCCTGAGTTGTTGACGGTTTGATCTGTTGATTCTGAAGACTGACTAGTGGATCCTGTAGAATGTTGAGGATCTCCACTTTGGTCACCACTTTGTCCAGAATCATTATCATTATGATTATTATTAATGACTGTAACAACTTCAGGTACTTCTTCATTGTCAGAGAGATCTCCTGATAGATTTTCAATTACCAAGGATTCAGAGTTCTCTCCAGTTTGCAGGCCTGGACTTTTGGTGTCGTCAAATGTTACATTAAAGCTTTCCAACACCTTCTTATCTTCAATCACATATACCCTGAAAGCCTTAGATTCCAGAGAATAGCCCAGAAAAATGCCTTCATCTGCTTTGGCATCAAACTTGCCAAGATGTTCTCCATCTTTAAGTACAAAGCACTTTGCACCAAACACATGAAAGTACTTCAGTGTTGGTTTCTTGTTGGCCATTAACTCATACAGAGTCTTTTCATGATCTTTGTTGATCAGGGTTCGATTCTGAGTGTAGCAAGCTGTATTCATTGCTTCAGCCCAAAAGTAAGTGGGAAGTTTTGATTCACTTAACATGGTCCTTGCTGCTTCAACCAAGGTCCTGTTTTTCCTTTCCACTACTCCATTCTGTTGAGGAGTTCTTGGTGCTGAATACTGTCTTGATATTCCTTTCTCTGAGCAGAAATCATTAAGAACTGCATTCTTGAATTCAGTTCCATTGTCTGATCTGATTGTCCGCACAGGTAGCTTAGCTTCCACTTCTATCTTCTTGATGTGATCAATGATTAGTTGTGTTGCTTCATCCTTTGTTTGTATGAACAACACCCACGTGTACTTGGAGTAGTCATCCACCATCACCAATGCATATCTATTTCTTGAAAGTGACATAACATTAACTGGACCAAATATATCCATATGAATCAGCTGTAATGGTTCAGTAATGCTTGTCATTCCTTTGCTTCCATGTGATGCTTTCTTCGACTTCCCCTTTTCACATGCTTCACATAGTCCCTCCTGATTGAATTCCATCAGGGGCAACCCTCTCACTAACTCTCTTTTTACCAAAGAGTTCATAGTTTTGAAGTTCAGATGTGAGAGCTTCTTGTGCCATAGCCAACTTTGTTCTGAAGATGCCTTTGCATAGAAACATGTAACTTCTCCTTCACTGGTAGAACTTAAGTCGGCTATAAACAAGTTTCCTTTTCTCACTCCCAGTAGAGTAAGCTTCTCATCCTTCCTGTTGGTGATCAAACACTTGTCCTTTCTGAAATCTACATTGTAGCCTTTATCACAGAACTGACTGATACTTAGAAGATTGTGCTTTAATCCTTCAACAAGAGAGATGTTTTCAATGATGACATTTCCAGCTTTCAATTTACCATATCCCGTAGTGAATCCTTTGCTGTCATCTCCAAAGGTTACAATCGGACCGGTCTTCTTAACCACCTCTGTAAGCAGGGACTCTTCACCTGTCATGTGTCTAGAACATCCACTATCCAGAATCCACACGACCTTTGAGCTTTTAACCTTACCCTGCAATCACAGATTGATTAAGCGGACTTTGGTACCCAAAATTGTTTGGGCCCTGAAGGTTTAGATGATTTAACAGGAGTAACATTCAATTTAGTCTTACCCTGTTTGATATTCATAGTATCTGTGGATTTAACATTATCAGAGCTATTGCTATTATCATTCATCAACTTAAAATAAGCATGCATGATGTTGTACTTACATAGAAAACACTCTTTCTTTCCACAGGGTTCATGAAGATCAGGCATGTCAGACATGTTATGCATTTCAGAAGTATTAGCAGTTTCTACTTTAACCTTTTTACATGCATGTGTAAGGTGTCCAACAGAATTACAAATAGAGCACAACTTCCTAGATGCAATGGGAGAAGATTGAACCAATTCCTGATTAACAATCTTCTTCTTCCCATTCCTGTTCTTTTTAACATTACTAACTAACGAACCTACTTCAGTTTTAGGTAAATCAGGTTTAGGTATTTCATTTTTTACTGATTTCCTAGGCAACTTAGTCTTTACCTCTTTTTCCTTCAATAAATCCTCCTCAAGCAATTCTTGTCTAATGAAAAGATCATCCTCATGAAAGAGAGGTGGAAACGGCTTAACAAAAACTGGACAATCAACATTCTTAAGAACATGTGGAGTATTCCTTTTGACAACTGAAGATGTCACAGGGAATTCCACAAACTTCTTACCTGCTTTCTTGTTATAGTCAAATCCTATAGCAGTTTTATTCTCTATGGCCTGAGTATCAATGATTTCCTTAGCCACTAGAGCGGAATTCTTAAAAGCATTCAGCTTCAAATCTAGATCTGAAATATGCTTCCTGAGGATAGTCTCTATCTCAGCATTACACTTGACCTTGTTCTCTAAGTACACATTCTTTTGCTTAAGATCTTCTAATGTTACAGCTACAAGCTCTAGTTCTTCATTTTTAGATTCTAGCTTTTTAATCTTAAGAATGAGTTTAGCATTTTCCAATTCTGATGCTAGCATGCTTGTGTGTACATTAAACAATTCTACGCTAAGATCTTGCACAGTTTTCTTGTACTCAGAGTTAGACATATCAATTGTAGTTAAGATAGGTACCTGAGATGATTGTGGTGATTCCTCTGAAGAGTCAGCCATTAGAGCAACATTTCCATATTGCTCCTCTTCATCTGAATCAGTATCATCCCAGTGCTTTCCCTCTGCTATGTAAGCTTTCCCTTTCTGCTTTCCAGAGAATGCCTCCAATTACTGTTTAAGCTTGGCATTCTCTTTCTTCAACTCATCATAGGAATCCTTCTTTCCATAGACATCTTTCATGTCTCTCGCTTGACGAGGCTTCCGACATTCAGTGGCGAAATGCCCTAACTCATTGCAGTTGTAGCATCTTGATTTGCTTCTATCAATCATGCCAGTCTTGTAGCCTCCCTTAAAGCCTGTACTAGGTGTATAATTGCTCTTCTGGAATCTGTTGGTTGAACCCTTAAACTTGTACTTAGGGTTTCTCTTGAAACGAATGTGACTAAACTTTGCAGCTAAGTACGCCATGGTTTTGTCTTCCATTTGCTCAAGCTCTTCCAGGGTGTAGTAATCACTTTCATCAACACCCAGATTCACAGAATCCATTTCTGCTTCTATTATCACCTCATTTCCAGCTCTAGGGGTTTGAACCTGAATCTCAGAAGTTACTGGTTCATCCACTACAAGTGCTGCTGATCTCACAAGTGCATTGTGCTTGTTCTCCACTGTCCCTGATCCGTAGATTATCACCCTTTGTTCCTGTTCCATCTCATAGGTCTTCAACTTTCCATAGATCATCTCTAATGACATCTTTGTGAAGTCAATTCTTTCCCTAATGGATGATGACTTGTGTTCTACATGATGGGGGCAGCGTCATCATGAACTTCCTGTTTGATTCTCTTAGTGGATAGGTCTTTCCTTTCATTGCCAATTCATTGAGAAGCTTAGTATATTTCTCAAAGACCTGAGTTATACTTTCTCATGGCAGTGACCTAAACGCTTCGTATTGAGAAGTCAGAATGTCCAATCTGTTTTCCTGCACGTCTTTAGTTCCTTCCATTATTAAGTTAATGGTATCCCACATATGTTTCCCGCTTGTACAGTTCATCAACTGATAGCTCATTTCCTTGTCTGCGGAGTCCGCCAATATCAACATTAAACCGGTGTCCAATCGAATCAGTTCTTTGTCAGAATCTGTAAATTCACTTATATCCTTAGGTTGGGTGCCTTGAGGAATCCTGCTACCATCAGGAGCTGTAGATTCATCAACTGATTTCATTGGTACATATGGTCCGTTTTCTAATATGCCCATATACAACGGATTAGATGCCTTGATAAATAACAACATCTTCATCTTCCACAAACCGAAATCATCTCTAGTAAACGGGGGAACTTTAATACCAGCGGTTGTCTTTGGAGCACTCATGGTTTCTGAAAATTTCAAACTGTTTAAAATTCAAGAAATTCCAATTAAATGAAATTTTTTGAAAGTTAAAAAATTTGCTTCGAATTTTCACGCTACGTTTGATTTTGGTCTCATTCACCGGATCTGATTTGTATATCAATCAAGTAGCTCTGATACCAATTGTTAGGTCCAAAGTATCGTAGAAGGGGGGGTTGAATACGATACTCACAAATAACTTTATTTCGTTCGCGGATTAATCTTTCAGTTCTATAATGAAATCAAACACACCAAACCAAATCAAGTTTCGGGGAATATATCTTTTTATAAATATAAACCTCGAGGGGTGCTACAATTTCTAATCCGTAGATTAGCTTCAATGAGTTTAAGGTTACACAAATACAAAACAATGATCAAATTCTGAGCACTATTAATTCTATGATAATTTCTCCGGCTCAGTTCTCTCTCTCAGTAATGTTTCTGTGTAGAATGCCTTAACTGAAGAAGACACTATCTTCTCTCGTATTAATTGTAGACTTCATTTGAAAAACCATCGAACCAAACTTGAAGAATCAATCCTGGCCGTTGGATCTTCATCAACCATATAAAACAAAACAAACTTTTCACCTGCTCCAATTTGAAAACCATCGAATGATTAAAAAAGAATTTATCATTCGATAGTTTTTAAATAAAAACTATCGAAATCTAAATTCCTTTTGAATTGAATTTAGATGGATTTATTTTATCACTTTCGATGGTTTTCTTAAAAGAAAAACCATCGAACCATTTCTTGTCCTTGATCTTTGTAGTAAGTCTTTTAAGCTCCAGGGTGTTTCAGTTTTAGACTGTATCAATTTCTTCTGAGATGATAAAACAACCTGATCTTTTTAGTGCCGTCACCTAGTGCAACTGGTCTGGTTCACAGATGAATAACACTTGATCAATTCTTCTTTTATGTCTTCAATTCAGTGCTGCTGATACGTCCTTTGTCGTTCTGGTTGCTTCGATTAAATCAGTGGAATCCCGTGGTACTTAACCCTAAATTATCCACATACTTCTATCGTCTTGAAAGTCTTGTTTCTTTTGATGTCACTGAGGCTTGAACATTTTCATGAACTTCTTTCCGTGACCTGTTTACGGACTTCAAGAATACATAACGTATTTTGATTTTTTGAGTTTACCTTTTCTTCTTTGATTCTGGATTCCTGTGCTTCTGTTAATATTATTGTCTGTCTTGTCCTTTGTTGAGTTGTAGTTATCTCTTTTACATCTTATGTTACATTATGCTTTACAACAACCTCTTGATCCACAACGTGAGCCCCCTGTCGACAGGTCGAGGCCCCATGGACAAGAGCATACTCGTTCTCGCGATGATTCAAGACGTAACCTGGAAGTGCAACCCCGTGATCCACAACGAGAGCCCCCTATCAACAGGTCGAGGCCCCATGGACATGAGGAAGCACCTCTATGAGATAATGTACAAAGCAATCAAGGTGAGAGGCCCCGTGATTCACAGAGAGTGCCCCCTGGTCTCAGGTTGAGGCCCCGGGATCATGAGCGAGCCCCCCAGGTTGAAAGATCAGCAAGGAGACGGGATACAAAATTGGATTATAGGAGCAGGGGTATTGATCGAAGAAATAGATATGATGCCCCTTACCGTGGAGGACCCTCTGGAGGAAGGGATCCGCACATAACACCTGTCTCGTCCCAAAGTAGATCAGGAGGAAGCCAGGAAGAGCCAATGACTCGCCTTCATAGCCAGGAGGAGAGGACGCGCCCTCATAGTCATGAGGGGAGGACGCACCCTCCAAGTCCCAATCCAAGGTTGCAAGAGACTCCTGCAGCCCAAGGAGAGACCCAACCTCCTCAACCACCACCTCAACCTCTCCCAACTGTGCACACCCAACCTCTGCCCGCTGATAATACTTAGACTAATGTCCAAACTATCCCAGGTGTTGGAAGCTTCAATGTGGATGACCTGAAAAAACTCCTCACACATCTTGAGGGAGGAAGAGTTACTTCAGCGGCTCAAGCTCCTTCACCTTTCTCCACTACAGTGAGGGAGGCACAGCTCCCAGCGGGGTATAGGAATACAACCAATGACTTGCGCTTCCATGGGAATGCTGACCCTGTTGAGTTTCTGGGAAGGTTTAATATAGAGATGGATGTATATCAAGTACCTGATTTGGCTAGGTGTCGACTTTTGGCAGCAACCTTCAGGGAAAGTGCTCAACAGTGGTTTCAAAAGCTTGGACCAGGCGTGATCACTTCATGGGAGGTCATGAAAACTCTTTTTCTGAAAAAATTCCAAGCTACGGTAAAGTATGCCCCACCAGTGACTACTTTGGCCAATATCAAGCAAAAGGACGGAGAAAGCTTGCCGTCGTACTTCAAGAGGTTCAATGCTGAATCTACCATGGTTAGAGGAGCAACAGACGAGTCACTCAAAATTTTTTTGATAGCAGGACTTCAAGTCGGGACTGACTTTTTGAAACACCTTCAAGGTAAGGATCCTGCAACTCTGGCAGACCTTTTTTCTCAGGCGGAATATTTTAAGATCGTGGAACAATCCCTAGCTGATAACAAGAAGTCTGATCCCCAAGGGAAGGGGAAAGGTTCTAAAAGGAAGGATAGGTCACCTAGTCCCGACTACAGGAGGAGAGGATATAGTCCGAACAGGGTGAACGTTGCTAATGCTAGAAGAGGTTGGACACCACCAGATTACGACAGGCTGAACAGATATCAAACGGGGAGTTACACCCTGGCAGCCTCTATTGAGCATATCTTTGAGGTAAATAAGGACAAGGGCTTATTCAAGAAGCCTGCACCTTTATCCTCGTGGCAAAGCAGAGATAAGAGGAAGTATTGTGCATACCATGAGTCTGCTGCTCATAATACTCATGAGTGTCGACAATTAAAAGAGGAAATCGAAGAATTGATCAAGGCAGGGTACTTAACTGACTGGATTGTTAGAGAAGTGAAGAAAAATAGAGAGGTACCCGATAGGAGGATGAAAAGAGAGCGTGCTCCAGATAGGGATGATGAGGAGAAGCCCAAGGACGTTCATTTTAACCGAGCTGGAAGCATTCATGCTATCTTTGGAGGGCACCATCTTGGTGGAGGCAGTAACAACGCACTAGAGAGGTGCGCTAGGGAAGCACGTCATAAACCCTTAACTAGTGTGAACAGCTTGGAACTCAAGCCTCCCAAGTTGTTCAAGGGGGAATCCGTAGATATCACCTTTACTGAGGAGGATGCAAGATGGGTACATCACCCCCACAGTGACGCACTGGTGGTCGCCATTCAAATAGGTCCTATGAACGTGTATCGAGTCTTTGTGGACAATGGAAGTTCAGTGAATATCCTTTATTTCAGCACCTACGAGAAGTTGGGCTTACCTGATAAGGATATTGTCAGAGAGGATGCTTGGATCTATGGTTTCACAGGAGAGGCTGTCAGAATTATGGGTACAATTAAGCTTCCAGTCACACTTGGTGAAGGACCCTTGTATGTGACTCGAATGGTAGAATTTATGGTTTTGGATCAAAAATCCGCCCACAATGCCTTAGTAGGAAGGCCCTTGCTGAAGGAGATGAAAGTGGTCACCTCAATTTATCATTTGACAATGAAGTTCCCCACTCCTAATGGGATTGGTGTGGTTCGGGTATCACAGTATGATTTGAGGGAGTGCTATCACAGAACTATCAAGGGTTTCCGTTGTAATGGATTAGGAAGGTGCGCCCTCCCTCAGGATGATACCCAGGGGATGCTTAAAGGTACGAAAGGGGAGATTCATGCTCATTACACAGTCCAGGAACCAGAAGATGATGTCCCTCTATGGAGGACGCGCCCTCAGATGTTGTTATTGGAGGCACCCCTTTTAGTTAATGAACTCCAGGAAGGAGTTGTTGAGGAGGTGTCCACAGAGGATTGGGAGGAGTCAATTTCTATCCAAGGAAAGCGGTAGAAGGGGGGTGTCAAGTATGCTGTAGTGGAGATCTCCCTACGGCCAAAGGGGGTGTCAAGTATGCTGTAGTGGCTGTGGATTACTTTACCAAGTGGGCTGAGGCTATGCCCTTGGCAAAGATAACAGCAAAAAAATCAAGGATTTTGTTTTTAACTCCATTGTGTGTAGGTTTGGGATTCCTTACAAGCTCATATCGGACAATGGGAAGCAGTTTGATAACAAGGAGCTAAAAAAGTTGTGTGAAGACTTGAAGATTAAGAAAGATTTTGCAGCAGTCTATCATCCTCAGAGCAATGGGCAGACTGAAGCTATCAACAAGATAATTAAGAACACCTTGAAGACCAAGTTAGAAGAAAGTAAAGGTAACTGGCCTGAGGAGCTTCCTATGGTGTTGTGGTCCTACAATACCACACCAAGATCTACTACTGGAGAGTCTCCATTTATGTTATCTTACGGCTTTGAAGCAATGGTTCCTGTAGAAGTTGGATCTGGGTCATTCAGGAGAGATCATTATGACAAGGAGTCTAATGAGGTCAACCAACGGCTTCATCTTGATTTTTTGGAAGAAACACGTGCAACATCATCCTTACGATTAGCTGCATATCAGAAAAGGGTGGCCAGGTTTTATGATCGAAGAGTGAGGGTACGTCATCTCAAGGTTGGTGATCTCGTGTTACGAAGGGTGATGCCTCATACAAGAATTGCCAGTCATGGGGTCTCTGGAGCAAATTGGGAAGGACCTTACAGGATCAAGTCTGTACTTTGGGAAGGAATTTTCCATCTGGAAGATTTGGGTGGCAATCCTATACCAAGAGCATGGAATGTGGAACACTTGAAGAAATACTACCAATAGGGAGTGGTTGTGTACCCCCTGTAACACCCCCAGATCCGGGGTCGGAGATCTGGGTTGTCACCATCCTTTATTCCGTACAAACACTTAATACTTGAATCAAAATATAATAAATCATCACACATGGTGACCCCACCATCAATATACGCACGCCAGTTATGTCTCAGAAACGAACTTACAAAAACAGTAGTCATACGGTCCATAAATTAAAGTTATTACAACCCAAAAGTAAAATACTAGCAACCTACTGCCAATGTGATTTCTACGTGAAACCAGAAAGCCAGCGCAAATGTTTGTTCTTGTTCATTAAAATACATAAGTGATACTTATAAATAAACCGGAGCCACAAGAGTTACACTCTGAACCAACTCAGTACTTCTACCTGATCAACTGTAACAACCATGTTACGGGCGGCCTGTATATCCCTGACGCGCTTCCGAGCGGTACGACGAATCCTGGCCATCTACTCTAGCTGTTGTGTTGTGATATATATAAAGAAAGCAAGAGTGAGCACTCGGCCCAGCAATAATACAATACATCATAAGCATATAGGTAAGCTTATATCATAAAGGAAAACCTTTAAAACTTCATTCGTATACAGAATGATATATTTATTTCTCTTTTCGTCAAAACATACCATACAGTACGACTACTGTATGAGGGACATCATTACTCTTCACTGTCACATTATCAGTAACTCAGCGCCTAGGATTTTGTTACAATATGCAGTTCAACTCCAATCGGAGGGAAGAAAGGGAATGTACTTGTTAGATCAGAATTCAATGATCGTCAGAAGCTAGACTCAACTGATCAGGATTGCTGACGTCATCAGTATTGCATGGTCATCAGTATTTGATCAAGCGTCAGTATCTTATTGATCATCAGGATTCCTACTCAGACTATGATTAGGTTTGATCATCAGGACTTGAAGCTGATCAGGATTCCTACTTCGAGTTATATTTGGAGTCTAGATAAACATGGAAGGTTGTTCCTGGTTTGCAGAATGCAGCTATCGATTAAAGATATGTTTCTATCTTTATTATGATTAGGACTTATCTTGTTATTGATAGAGAAGCTGTGTGCACTATATAAACACAGTTTTGGTTTCGATTTATGTACTGATCAGAGAGAGAGAACATAATCGGAGAGAAGCTCTTAAGAACAGAATTTCTTGAGAGAGTTTTTGTAAGCTAGCAGCTCTTAAGAATATCAGAATTTCTTAAGAGAGTTTGTAACAGTTTTATATCAAAGTTAATAAAGCTGTTATTGTTATTATTATTGATCTTTCATATTTGTGTTATATAAAGTCGAGAATCTTATACAATTGTATTCAACCCCCTTCTACAATTGTTATTTACTGGGCAACAATTGGTATCAGAGCAAACTGATTTAATTCTGAATCAGATACGATCTAAAGATGTCGACAACCAAGTATGAAAGCATGAAGATTCCCATCTTAAAGATATCAGAATATCCTTCATGGAGGGTAAAGATGCTGATGTACCTGGAGGCTATGGATCCTGACTACTTGGACAGGATTCGTGATGGACCATATATACCAACAAAGTTCGTAGAACGAACAGATACAGTACCAGAACATTATGTGGTCAAAGCTAAAGCTGAATGGACTCCAGAAGAAAAAGCTCATGTACTCAGGGAACCAAAGATAAAGAATATCTTGCATAATAGCCTTGATGCTGTCATGTCAAACAGAGTGATTGCATGCAAATCTTCAAAAGAAATCTGGGATACTTTGGAAACTCAGTGCCAAGGATCTGCATCTGTCAAGAAAAACAGAAGGGCTCTTTTGATTCAAGAATATGAACAATTCGATGCAAGACCTGAAGAGAGCCTTACTGATCTATATGACAGATTCCTGACACTATTGAACAGCTTATCCTTAGTTGACAAAGTATATGAAACTGAAGATTCAAACACCAAATTTCTTAGAGCTTTACCTGAAGAATGGGATACTCAGACCTCAATCATTAGACACCAGTATGATCTGAACATTGTGTCTCTTGATGAGATCTATGGGATGCTAAGAACTCATGATCTTGAAGTTCAACAGAGGAAGAACAAGAAAAGCAGCAAGGCAAAGTCAATTGCTTTGAATGTAGAAGCAAAATCAAAAGGGAAAGCTATGGAGGTCTCTAGAAGGAAAGCGAGAGTAGCTGAGTCAGATCCTGACGACTCTTCATCAGATACTGATGGCAATCCTGATGCCAATACTGGTGATGAATCTTCTGATTCAGACATGGAAGAGATGGTTGCTATGATTGTCAGAAACTTCAGAAGGATGAAGTTCAGGAAGAATAGAAGACAAGGCAACTTTCAGAAAAAGACCTTCAAAGCAGACAAAGACAAGTATATCAAAAAGGACAGCAAGGGTAGCAAATTTGACAAGTCAAAGGTTAGATGCTACAAGTGTAATGGTATGGGTCACTTTGCTTCTGAATGCAACAAGACAAAGGCACTCATCACATCAAGCAAGGATTGGATGGACTCTTCCTCAGAATCTGATACTGAGGTAGTCAACTATGCGTTAATGGCCAATGCTGATGTAACTGCTGCTCCTAATGATAAGGTACTAAATACTATCTTTGATTTTGATACTGATAATGCTTCTGAGTTAAGATGTTTTCTAAAGTCATTACATATTAGCTTTAGAAGTCAAACTGCTGAGAATACTAGAATCTTATCTGAGATGTCTGACCTTAGAAAAAGGAATGAGATATTAGAAGCTGAATTTTCTCGTATGCAAGAAGTACAAAAAGAATGTGATAATGCTAAACACATGCACTTAGAGATGACATCTAAATGTATTTCCCTTGAAAAAGAACTTGAATATGCTAATGAGAAAATCAGAACCTGGACAGACTCTGGTAGGAAATTTCATGAGATTAATACCTCTAAGAATTGGAAAGAGTGTCTAGGATATAAGTCAGATGAGGATAAGAAATTGAAAGAGAAAATTGTCATTGATGAGACAGTCAGTCCAAAGACCTATAGACATGTTATAGACTCAACCAAATCTAAGATTACACCTGTTAATTTTGTTTTTGGTAAGGATTCCAATTCTACTTTTGAAAAGGGATCTTCTTCTACTCAAGGAATTAAAATTATAAAGTCTAAACCTGTCATGAACAAAGTCACTAAGAATGTAGGTCTATTGTCTCAGAAACAGCTTAAAGATAAAATCTGTAAGGTTACAGATAAGAAAAAGGAAGCTACTGTTAAGAGAAACAGGAATGGTAAAATTGGGATCAATAAAGAGAATGGTTATAAGTATATCCCAAATGCACCTAGAAAGTGTTGTTTTAACTGTGGTAACTCTAATCATCTTGCTATTGATTGTAAGAAGAGTAAGAAGAAGATTACTGATATTCCTAAGTCTGATGTTAGGAATAGATCAGTACTCTATAAACCGCAGAAGTCCTGTTTTCATTGTGGTAGTCTATGGCATTCTATTTATACATGTAAAGAGTATCATGATTTGTACTATAACTTTTATGATCCATTGCCTAAGTATGAAAGTAGTACAAAGTCTGATAGAACTGAAAATGTCATAATGAAGCATGCTTTTGTTAATACTGATACTGACAAAGCAAATCCTGATGGAGTAAATCCTGTCAGGACTGCTAAAGTCAAAAAGTTTTCTGCTGTTAAAATTAATAAATTGCATGAGAAAGGAACCCAACATGTATGGGTTCCTAAGTGTTCTAACTAGTGTGTTTCTATTCTGATGCAGGGTAAAAAGAAAAATGTGTTAGTCATGGATAGTGGATGTTCTGTGCACATGACTGGAAACAAAGCCCTGTTATCAGAATATGAGGAAAAAGCTGGCCCAACTGTGTCTTATGGAGATGGCAACATTGGACAAACCTTGGGATATGGCAATATAATCATTGGAAATGTCATCATTGAGAAAGTAGCTCTAGTGAAGGGACTAAAACACAACTTGTTGAGTATTAGTCAAATCACTGACAGAGGTTATCATGTCAATTTCTATTCCACACATTGTGAAGTAGTCAGTAAAGCAACAGGGAAGATAGCACTAACTGGCTACAGGCATGGTAACATATATGAAGCCAACATTCTCTCAGATACTGATGGCTCCCCTACATGTTTCATCAGTAAAGCTTCAGTAGATGAAAGTTGGAATTGGCACAAGAAGCTTTCTCATCTCAACTTCAGCAACATCAATGAGTTGGTTAAGAAAGAGTTAGTAAGAGGATTACCTAATGTCTTATATACACCTGATGGACTCTGTGATGCATGCCAAAAAGCAAAACAAAGAAGGACATCATTCCAGAGTAAATCAGAATCCTCTATTGAAGAACCATATCACATGCTACATCTTGATCTGTTTGGTCCAGTCAACATCATGTCCATCAGTAAGAAAAGGTACACTCTTGTAATTGTTGATGAATATTCTAGATTCACCTGGGTGTATTTTCTGCATAGAAAAGATGAAACTCCTGAAGTTCTGTTGGATCATGTGAGGATGATTGAGACAACCACAAAGTACAAAGTCAAGATTCTGAGAAGTGATAATGGTACTGAATTTAAGAATTCAAAGATGGAAGAGTTCTGCAAATACAAAGGAATCATTCAACAATTCTCTGCTCCTGGCACACCTCAGCAAAATGGAGTAGTAGAAAGGAAGAATAGAACTCTTATTGAAGCTGGCAGAACTATGTTGGAAGAAGCTAAATTACCTACATATTTCTGGGCAGAAGCAGTCAACACAGCATGCTATACACAAAATCTCACATTGATAAACAGGCATGGTGTCACTCCTTATCAGTCACTCAAAGAGAAGAAACCAAGTCTGAAGCATTTGCATGTGTTTGGCTGTAAATGTTTTGTTCTCAGAACTCATCCTGAACAGCTAGGGAAATTTGAAACAAAGGCTGATGAAGGAATATTCATAGGTTATCCTACATCCAGAGCCTTCAGAGTTTTTAATTTGAGAACAAGAACTGTCATGGAGTCAATACATGTATCTTTTGATGACAAGAAGATAACTGGAATCATTGAAGACTCGCATGATAGATTGTTATTTGAAAATGAAGCTTCCAAGGAACCTGAAGAAAGTGAATCAGAAGCTGTCCATTCATCAGATACTGATGGGTCACCAAATCCTGATGACTCACCAGGTACTGATGAGGCTAATACTGATGATGCAAACAACAGTCATACAACTAGTAGTGCTAATGTTGAGGGGGAGCAACGGCATTCTACTACAAGTTCAGAGTCAACTCAATCATCAGGACAGAATTCTTCAGATGCTGATTCAAGTGAAGATCCTGATAACACATCAGGAGGGTATAGCAATAATTCAGGGAGAGCTTCAAATCAATCAAATTCTTTCAATCAAGATAACACCAATCCAGGGGGAGCATCTACTTCAAGAAACAATTTGACACCAGCAAGGAAATGGACAAAAGATCATTCTCCTGATTTGATAATTGGAGATCCTGATGCAGGTGTTCAAACAAGAAGTGCAACTCAGAATGAATGTTTATATAATAACTTTCTATCCAAGGAGGAGCCTAAGAAAGTTGAAGATGCACTTAAAGATGCTGATTGGGTTACTGCAATGCAAGAAGAACTGAATGAATTTGAAAGGAATGAAGTCTGGAAACTGGTACCAAGACCAAAGAATAGATCAATTGTTGGTACAAAGTGGATTTTCAAGAACAAGACTGATTCTGATGGAGTCATTATCAGAAATAAAGCAAGGCTAGTTGCAAAGGGGTATTCCCAACAAGAGGGAATTGACTATGATGAAACTTTTGCTCCTGTTGCAAGACTAGAAGCCATCAGGATATTTCTTGCTTATGCAGCACATAAGAAATTCAAGGTTTTCCAGATGGATGTTAAAAGTGCTTTCTTAAATGGTGAACTGGAGGAAGAAGTTTATGTTGAACAACCTCCTGGTTTCATTGATCCTAAATATCCAGATCATGTCTACAGACTGGATAAGGCACTTTATGGACTAAAGCAAGCTCCAAGAGCATGGTATGAAACCTTAGCTCAATTCTTACTGGAAAGTGGATTCAAAAGAGGTGCAATTGATAAAACTCTATTTTATTTGAATCATGGTAAGGAGTTGCTGTTAGTTCAGATTTATGTTGATGATATCATTTTTGGGTCAACAAACAACAAGCTGTGTGAAAAGTTTTCCAAGCTTATGCAGTCAAGATATCAAATGAGCATGATGGGAGAAATGAGTTACTTTCTGGGTCTTCAAGTTAAACAGACTGATGAAGGGATTTTTATTAATCAGTCTAAATACACAAGGAACTTACTGACAAGGTTTAACATGCAAGACAGTACTCCTGCTTCAACTCCCATAGCTACAGCTACCAAACTTGATCCTGATCAAGGTGAAGAGGTAGATGTAACTCACTACAGAGGAATGATTGGCTCTTTATTGTATCTCACTGCCAGTAGACCAGATATCATGTTTGCAACCTGTCTATGTGCAAGATTTCAAGCAAAACCTAGAGAACCACATCTGATTGCAGTCAAAAGAATTTTCAGATATCTCAAAGGCACTCCTTCACTTGGCCTTTGGTATGCAAGGGAATCAGATTTTGGGTTGTGTGGTTATTCAGATGCTGATTTTGCAGGATGCAAAATAGACAGGAAAAGTACTTCAGGAAGTTGTCAGTTTTTGGGTGGAAGACTAGTTTCATGGTTCAGTAAAAAGCAGAAATCTATTTCCACTTCAACTGCAGAAGCTAAGTACATTGCTGCAGGAAGTTGTTGTGCTCAGATTATGTGGATGAGAAATCAGTTGTTAGATTATGGCCTGTCATACTCAAAAATCCCTATTTATTGTGATAACCAAAGTGCTATTGCAATGACAGGAAATCCAGTTCAGCATTCTCTTACTAAACACATAAGTATCAGATATCACTTTATAAGAGAACAGGTTCTGGAAGGAACAATTGAACTTCACTTTGTTCCTACTGATCAACAACTAGCTGATATATTCACCAAGCCACTGCCTGAAACTACTTTCAATAAGTTGGTGAATGAACTTGGAATGATGAATTTTGAGAATTTCTGAGGAAAAGCTACAGAGAGGAAATCCTGATAACTGTCAAATCCTGATGGTTATTCAGAAAGGTATGTTTTCTTTGATCAAATCCTGATAGGATGGAATCCTGACAAGAAGTCCACTGGTCAAATCCTGATGCTCAGATGATTGAAGCTGGTATGAAAACCAGAGGTTCTATGCTAATTTGTCATCAACACTCCTGGTAAACTCTGGACAATTAGATTATTACTTAGTCTTTGATTAAGTTTTCAGTCTTAATTATCAATGTCATTATTATCAGAGTTTATTATTTATCATCTCAATATCACTATGAGTGTGGCTCCATCTCAGCAAGCGCCTCATCCATTTGTTGCCAAATTCTATCAATTTCTTCATCAGTTCTCTTTTATAGAGAATGTGTATTAAGGGTGCAGGTCATTTCTACAATCTCAAGGAGACGGTTCGGTTTTCCATAAATATTTTTGCCTCGTTTGCTGGTAAGCGTGTTTTAATTCTATGACCATTACTTTGGTTATTTTTCTTAAACCAAAACGCTATTCAGGATTGTTAAAATAAATTTTGTTTTCTTAAATAAAATTTTATTTTAATCTTATTGAATATTTTTTTTAATCCTGATATGGCAAAATATTTTGTGCGGAAATGCTTTTATTCCTGATGAGGTTAGGTTTTTCTTACATCAGAAAATGCCTACTCATTATGGACTACTTTCTAATGCTATGGTACAAGGACCAACCCACCTTGTTCCTGACACAAGCATGCAACCTAAACAGTCTATACAGTTAACAACCACCTCTACTGTCTCTCAAAAGACTTTAGTTGTAAAATCAAAGAAATCAGCTAGAACTGATGTGTCTGGAAGGCAATCAGGTTCAAAGGATTTTTCCTCTACACCACTCACTAAAAAGAAGATACAAGGGGGTGTACAAGGGGTCCTGGTGAAGAAAGCTGATGAGGTTGTTAAGAATGTTCCTGTGAAAAGGAAGTTAAGGTTGATTGATGAAAGTGATTCAGAGGATGACTTACCTATATCCTCTGTGATGAATGTGAACAAGGAAGTTGCTGATACTGCTACTAAAGCTGTGGTACCTTTATCAAAACCACAAAAGACAAGGAAATTATCAAAGAGCAGGTATCATATTCCTTTGACAGTGCAAATGAAGGATACTGATATTCAGACATCAAATCCTGATGAGTCATCTACTCCTGATGCTCTAGCAAATCCTGATGTTAGTATTCCTGATGCAACAACAAAAGTTGTCTCTATATCAGACTCTCCAGCCTCTCCATCTCAGATTCGAGGACATTCTTGGGAGAAGGTATCTACAACTGCTTCCTTGGTTGGTCTTACACCTACATCAAAGAAAAAGAGGAATGCAGCAGAGTTAGTCTATCAGAGTCAGAAGAAGCTGAAAGGATCAAGCCCACAAGAACCTGAATTTCAGAGTAATTCAGCAGCTACTGTTGATCCTGCCACACAAGAACCACTCAATCAAAGTTTGGGTGAAGGCTTAGCTAGTGGAATGGTCACACAAGAACCATTTTCTCAAAGGGAGAATGAAGACATCAACATTCCAGCTACACAAGAACCATCTTCTCAAAGTGAAGATGCAGGCAAAGCTACAGCTTCTGTTGAAAGATTGGTCGAGAACATTGTCAATGAGGGAAGCACACAAGAACCTTTAGCTCAAAGTGTTGAAGCAGCTTCTGAACCTCAAGCTCCACAAGAACCATTGGTAGCAAATACTGATGCAAGCATATCAAATCCTGACGATGTTCATCCTGACGCTAGTGGTGCTCCTGATAATGAACCTATTTTGATTCAGCCACTTCGTTCAAGACCAATAGATCATCCTATCTCAGAACCACAGGATAAACTGAAAGGTATTGCAATTCCTGATCCTGACATATCTCATGGTTCTGATGATGATAATTCTGATGATGATAGTGATGATGATAATGAGAATAGAAAAGAGAAGGAACAGCTTGCTACAACACTCAAGATTAGTCTTGGAACTAATTTTGGTTCGTCAAGTACATATATGGCTGGCAATGCTTTCACTGGGAAAGATCAGAGACAAGATTTTTCTTTTCCTTCCTTTGATCCTGCAGAGGCATTTAGACAGAATGAATGGAACAATTCATGGCACAATTCTGATGAATCTATCAGTTTTTCTTCTGCTATTGAACATGCCTATAATGCAGTGAAGTCTATAGAGAATCAAGACTTGAAGAATCATCTGAAGGCTACAACTCTGTTATCCAAAAGCTTGAAAAGTGAGATTGATTCTATCAAGGGTTCAACTGAAAAAGTGAGGACTGATATCTTTAATAATTTTACAAAGGTGCCTACTACTTTCCAACTGAGGGTAATAGAATCCCAAGTGAAATCTGTTGTTTCAGAACAAACCTCCATCAAACAACGAATTGATTCTCTGGATACTAAGGTAACTGAAATTCAAGCCTCTCTTTCCTTAATTTTGCAATTATTGTCAAATCCTGATGTCAAAAAGGGGGAGAAGGTTATTCAGTCAAAATGTACACCTGATCTAGTATTAAGGAATAATGATGATGATACTGGAGATGATGGTGGTGACAAAGCGATACAAGGAGAAACCTCTGATGCTGTTGTTATGAAGTCTACAATTCAAACTTTGCAAAGTCAAACAACACAGTCAACTCATGTTTCTGATTCTGGAGTTAAGAAAGTAAGAACATTGATGCAATCTCAGATCCTGACGGAAGAACAAATCCTGACACCTGGTCATGGACACATTCTTGCTACAATTCCTGAAGGTGATGAAGATGTGATTATTGATAATCCTGAAGATGCATCAAATTTATTCCAGAAGTTTTCTACAAAAGACGGTAGAATTGTTACTCTATATCACACTGATAAAAGAGTTCAACAATTATATGCAAGAAAAGCACTCTCTACAGCAAGTGAAGAATATCCAGATCTCTCACATGAAGAATTCTTGAGACTACAAAGAGAGACAATGGAAAGCTATACTGCTCCTGCTAGAGGTAGAGGAAGCAGAGGTAGGAGAGGTGCTAGAAGAAGTAAAAGAGGTTCTTCAACTCAAATATTACCTAGACAGACAAGGTCTAGAGGGTTAAGAATTGAAGAAATTCCTGAACCTATTCAAACTCTAGTAGTTCCTGACAGATCTACTTTTGGTGATGATGGAATTGTTGAAGAAGAACCTGAATTGAGAAGAAAATCAAGAAAATCAACTCTCAGCAATACAAATCAAATTGAAGATTCTAATCCTGACAATATTCAAGATCCTGACGAATCTGAAATTCTGCAAGAGGTTGATTTGATAATCTTATCTACTGTTGTTGATTGTCACAACAAAGAAGTAGATGAAGAAGAAGAAGCCAGAAGAAGAGATATTACAAGAAGAACAAATGAAGATTTCAATCTCTATCTACAAAGGCTTAAAGTTTCAAATAAAAGACAATGGAGAAATTCAAGCAGACAAGAATCTTTACTGGAAAGAAGCTACACTTTTGAAAAGGAAAAAGACAAGAAGTGGAAACATATTAGCACATTAAGTTGTGATACACCTATCAATTTTCAGTCTGGTGGAATTATTACAAGCGCTTCAAGTGTTGTTGATTTGTCTGATATGGCTAGATCAAAAGCACTCTGGTTAAAGATGTTTTCAAATCTGAAGCAATTGTCAAGTAATTCAAGAGGAGGTATTGGACACAGAGATGGTGAATATCTGAATATGTCATATGTTGATCCTTACTCCTTGACAGAAATTGGAGGTACTTTAACTTCTGAAAACCTGAACAATTTATTATCTGTTGATATAGTTATAGATTGTCATGATGGTTTTGAAAAGAAAGAAAAGCTTCTGTACTTCATGAAAGATGGTAGTGTGAAGATTCTATCTATTCAAGATCTGCTGATGAAAACTACACAGGAATTGAAATATGTTCACTATCTGTTAAGATGGAAGAACCAAGTGTACAAAGTATGGGCTGACATGATTTTGTCAACTATAAGAAGAAGACTGGATGGAAACAGTAATTTCGATGGTAATTATACTCCCATGTACTTAAATCAAAGAGGTCAGGATGTGGAAATGCAAAGGGGTACTGCTGTTAAAGAAGTAAATTTTGGCATGACTCATCTTTCTCTCAATCCTGATGGGAAGGAAATTGCTTATCTTTTGCTTGAAGAGCACAGTCTACAGAGAAACTCCATACAGAATCTCAGAGCAGCTATCTACCAGATTAATGAGGAAGATGAAGAACTCAGAAATCTTAAGGAAAGACTGATTCAAATTCTTGAAGAAAAAGAAGAAAGTTTATTATCCAACTTCTTGAAGATGAATCTGTTCTATCACAAAGCTTAAACAGATAAGTTGTTTCTGAAGATACTTGTACATTTTGATACATGTTTTTGACATCATTGAAATTTTGGAATCTATACTTTATTTCACAAAGTATGAGATTGGGGGAGATTGTTAGATCAGAATTCAATGATCGTCAGAAGCTAGACTCAACTGATCAGGATTGCTGACGTCATCAGTATTGCATGGTCATCAGTATTTGATCAAGCGTCAGTATCTTATTGATCATCAGGATTCCTACTCAGACTATGATCAGGTTTGATCATCAGGACTTGAAGCTGATCAGGATTCCTACTTCGAGTTATATTTGGAGTCTAGATAAACATGGAAGGTTGTTCCTGGTTTGTAGAATGCAACTATCGATTAAAGATATGTTTCTATCTTTATTATGATTAGGACTTATCTTGTTATTGATAGAGAAGCTGTGTGCACTATATAAACACAGTTTTGGTTTCGATTTATGTACTGATCAGAGAGAGAGAACATAATCGGAGAGAAGCTCTTAAGAACAGAATTTCTTGAGAGAGTTTTTGTAAGCTAGCAGCTCTTAAGAATATCAGAATTTCTTAAGAGAGTTTGTAACAGTTTTATATCAAAGTTAATAAAGCTGTTATTGTTATTATTATTGATCTTTCATATTTGTGTTATATAAAGTCGAGAATCTTATACAATTGTATTCAACCCCCTTCTACAATTGTTATTTACTGGGCAACAGTACTGGAACACCCGATACACGGTGATCAGCCGTTGTATCGTAACTTTTCTTTTCTACTAGTAGAAGGACGACTTCCTGTTCGGTTATCACCCTGACCGCATACGGGCCACTGTGCTAAGAGATCACTACCTCGGTGCCTATTTTGTCACCGGGCAAGCCTTAGCACGCAAGAGATCACTACCTCGGCGCCTATTTCGTGACCGGGCAAGCCTTGATAATTTTGGCACTACCCCGGCACCTATTACATTGCAGTGTAGGCCCTTCCAATTCCCATGATGAACAATATCAATGAAACGGAAATCGGAATTTAATTCCATTTTTTCCCAAGTACAAATACTTGTCAAAACTTTGTAACCGTTCAGAATACCTTACACCAGAATAATTGAAAGGAGTAAGTCAAAGTGTGGGTTGACATTAGTCAACGAAACTACCGATGATTACTACGTATTTTGAAAGCATGACCAGGGAGTTTATTGAAATTTCAGAGTTTAGCGAGTTTGGAATACTTTACTTGAATGGGGGAGCCATCCCCAGCAATAGTTATTCTAGAGGAACAGTGGAAGTAAAACTCTGTCCTCGACTTCTTGAACTAGATTCCCAATTTCCGATGAGTAGAAAACACTATTCGCCTTTAATTATTTTAAGATAATATTTGGGAATCTCTGCTTTAAATGCCTTTTTCTGAAGATCAGAAAGTTTTGTGTACATAGTAGAACCTTAAATAATATAATAATGTTCTATGATTTTTAAATCTTTTTTGGAATATTTAATAAATATCCAAATAATAATTATTGAATTATTATTCAATATAAAACTACTTAAGTGAATATTCAAAATAATATTCACTTAATTAAATAATTATTCAAATAATATTTATTATAATATTATTTAAATATTTCTCATTAAATATCCAATAATATATATATTGGAATATTTAATCAATATTTCAAATATAACTGTCCCTGGAACCCTCCAGCTTCTGACAGTGTGATCAAAACAAAATAATAATTTAACTCCTTATCTTATTATTTTAAAAATCATCGTACAGCTGCTCTATACTTAGAGCCTTTAAACCTTGGTTTATATCTAGTATTTACCTAGCATATAAACCTTATACCTTATACAACTTTTTATTAAAAGCGAAAACGTTTTATAAGTCATTTCACAGCATTAAAGCAGCATATTTATCAATCTCACAACATATATCACAACAGCATCATTATATGGTGTAGGGTTTGAAAACTTGCCTTGGTGTCTTGGTGGTGTGGTAGTGGGGGCTTGGGAGTGTGCGCGTCGATCTATAACAAGATATACAATTACAGTCAGTCCCCTAGAACCATTTAATGTGCCAAAACTGAAGCACTCAAGTTCTATTAATAAAAATCAAACGTCTCGCTCTCGGTATTCTATAACCTCATGACGTTCCGTAACTCTTAAGTCACATGTTTGGGTGAAAATCTATTCACAAATCCCAAGTACTTTTCCTTTACCATTTCCTTGTTTTAAACCATCCCCTTAAGGGTATTTCACTCGCGCAACCTTCGTTCGCGTATTTTTATAAAATCACCAACTTCTCTTTTTAACTCAAACCCTTCTAGGTTTCCTTTCCTAACTATTCATGCTATTATCCAATTTAATATCTCGGCCAAATTTCATTTTTAAAGGGTTTGATCCCTATCTCAAAGTTCATACAATGAACTACTTAGTTAAGCGAAACCGCTTTTACTAAAACGGACGTTTCTCCTAAACCGTAAATCAAAACGATACGATTCTTTCCCTAAAACAAACTAGGAAACAGGGCCTACATGTTAATGGTCAGAAACTTTATGTTTATGCCCTTTAGAGTATTCGTGATCTCTGTCCAAACTACCTAAGTAAAATTCGACATGGTAACGGCGCTTAAACGCGATTCCCGTGTTTTTAAACACTCAATACAACCACCAATCCATAATCAACCAACCACCAATAAAACCTCAAGCTAATACTACTATTTTCTGTCCAAACATGGTCATACCCTAGTTCATGAGTTTATCCACAAATCATCCATCAAACATGCTTAAAATCATGCATACATGCTTCATTACAACATAGTTCTTAAACAATCACTTATAACTACTAGATCAAGCATAACCTCAAAAAGGGAAGAAGTTTTATACCTTCATTGGAACTTAACAAAGGATATATATGGATGGTATATCCTTCCTTGCTCCTTAACTATGCTAATCAAACCTAAAATCATCAAAACAAAACAAGATCTTATGAGTTTACTATTCACATCACTATTCATCATCAACTTTGAATCCATTTTTGACCAAGCTATCATCCATGGATGAGGCTAAGATTAGAGATCTACCTTGGATATTGGAAGAGGGTGATTTAGAGCCCAAGATCAAGATTTATGGTTGAGTGGAAGTAGGAGAAATGTTTTTAAGGATTGGAAGAAATGGAAATAGCCGAATGGTTCTTCTTCAAGATGCTTCTCTTTTTGATTTTTGTTTTCTTTGATTTTCTTTTACTTTTGTTTACTCTAAATACACTTAACACTTGTAATTAAATTATGTGGCTAATAACTTGTTTTGTCATCAATGACAAGGCTCTTTTTGGACTTGTGGTGGTGGTGAAAGTGGTGACAAGGTGGTGATTCATCACCTTGTCATCACTTTGTCATGCTTATGTCATTCCCTTGCATCATGCTTATGTCATCATCTGTATCCTCAATCCTCTTATATATTGCACTTGATGATCTCATATAATACTCCTCCTTTGGTTAGGGTTTAATCCACAATTTGTTACGCTTTTGTTTCGCGATAGTTTCAAGGGGTTTTAAAAACGTTTCTCTGTACCAAAGCTAGGGTACTTCCTTTATCTTTCCATTTCCTTTGTCTAATATATAATCCTAGGTTTCTCACCTTGGTTTAAGATATGATCATGGATTTATCATTCCACATACTTTCTTAAAACGGTCAAATCAATACATCCGTGATTGTCCAGTGAATAGTGATTTAAAACTCGGATGAGAATCTTCTGATTCTGAGTACATTTACATTCCTTTATTCTTCCTATACATCAATAATATAACTTCGAAACATTCATTCCAGGCCATCCACATAGGGTGGTCTGAAAAACTTTTCATCAGAAATTTTACTATTCATCAGTGGAAATTTACTATTTATCAAGGTTTTAAATATTACAAAATTTTGGGATATTACAGTCTTCCCTACTTAAAAGGATTCCGTCCCGGAATCAGATCAAAATTGATGAGGGTACTTTTCTAGCATTGCGCTCTCTAGTTCCCAAGTGGATTCTTCAACATTATGGTTTCTCCACAAAACTCTCACCAGCTTTATAACTTTATTCCTTAGCACTTGATCCTTGCGGTCAATGATTTCCACCAGTTGTTCTATATATGACAGGTCTGGTTGTATATCTACTTGCTCGTATTCCACCACGTGTCTGGCATCCGGATTGTACTTCCTTAACATGGACACATGGAACACGTTGTGAACTTGCTGCAGATTTGGGGGCAAGGCTAGCTCATAAGCTACTTCCCCGATGCGTCTCAAGATCTCGAACGGTCCAATATACCTAGGGCTCAATTTCCCTTTCTTTCCGAATCTCATCAATCCTTTCCACGGAGATACTTTTAACAGCACAAGATCTCCCATTTCATATTCCTTGTCCTTTCGGGCCAAGTCTGCATATTTCTTTTGTCTGTCTTGGGCTGTTACCAGCCGTCCTCTGATAAGGTCTATTGCATCCTTAGTCTGTTGGACCATTTCGGGTCCGAGCATTTTTCGCTCTCCAACTTCATCCCAGTACAAGGGAGATCGACATCTTCTTCCATACAAGGCCTCATACGAGGGCATCCCGATACTTGCATGAAAACTGTTGTTGTAGGAGAACTCAATCAGGGGTAGGTGATCATCCCAATTTCCCTTGAAATCTATGGCACAAACTCTCAACATATCCTCTAATGTTTGGATAGTCCTCTCGCTTTGTCCATATGTCTGGGGATGGTAAGCAGTACTCATGTTTAGCTTGGTTCCTACACATTCTTGAAAGCTTCTCCAAAACCTGGAGTTAAATCTAGGGTCTCGGTCTGACACAATGGCGACTGGAACTCCATGTCGCGCCACAATTTCCTTCATATAAATATCCACTAACCTATCGACAGTGTACCTTTCATTGATCGGAAGAAAGTGGGCTGACTTCGTCAACCGGTCTACGATTACCCATATGGCGTCGTGATTAGCTTTGGTTCGGGGCAATCCTACTACAAAGTCCATGGCTATCTGTTCCCATTTCCATTCTGGAATCTCTATGGGTCGTAATAGTCCACCGGGTCTCTGGTGTTCTGCCTTTACTCTTTGGCAGGTCAAGCATTTGCTTACCCACTCTGTTACGTCCTTTTTCATGTTAGGCCACCAATAATATTCCTTCAGATCCCTATACATCTTGGTACTTCCTGGGTGAATTGAATATCTTGAGCTATGACTCTCATGTAGAATCTCATCTTTTAATTCCTGATCATTAGGAATCCAAATCCGGTAAGTATACCTCATAACTCCCTTATCATCTCTTTCAGTCCTTAATTCCTCTCTTGTCATTAGCTCTTTCCCTTCACTCATCATGCGTTCTTGACTTAATTTGATCTTTTGCAGCAATTCTGATTGTAGTGCGATTTCAAATAATTTCTCTGTGCCATCTCCGGTTATTTTAACCTCAATCTCCATCTTTTCAAACTCTTGGATTAACTTTTCTGAGGAGGTTATCATTTTGAGTCTCTCTTTCCTGCTAAGGGCATCGGCCACCACATTGGCCTTCCCTGGGTGATAAAGAATCTCGCAATCATAATCCTTGATTAATTCTAACCATCTCCTCTGTCTCATATTGAGCTCTTTCTGAGTGAAAATGTACTTAAGAGTCTTATGGTCTATGTAGATCTCGCACTTTTCTCTATATAAGTAATGCCTCCAAATCTTTAAGGCGAAAACTATTGCTGCTAGCTCCAAATCATGGGTAGGGTATCTACTCTCATATTCTTTTAACTGCCTAGAAGCATATGCAATCACCCTTTCGTGTTGCATAAACACGCATCATAACCCTTTGTGTGATGCGTCACTATAGATCACAAAATTCCCTTTTCCGTCTAGCAGTGCCAGTACAGGGGCAGTAACTAGCCTTCTTTTCAGTTCTTGAAAACTCTTCTCGCATTTCTCAGTCCACTCAAACTTCTCAGTCTTTCGGGTCAGTCGGGTCAATGGGGCTGCTATTTTAGCAAAATCTTTCATAAATCTCCGATAATACCCGGCTAAGCCTACAAAACTTCTCACCTCAGTCGGGGTGGTTGGTCTGTCCCAATTTGAAACGGCTTCTATCTTAGCAGGGTCTACTAGTACTCCCTCACTGTTGACCACATGGCCTAGAAACTGTACCTCTCTTAGCCAGAATTCACACTTGGAAAACTTGGCATATAACTTTTCCTTTCTCAACATCTCTAACACTATTCTTAAGTGTCCTGCGTGTTCCTCCTCCGTCTTGGAGTAGACTAAAATATCATCAATGAAAACTATGACGCATTCGTCCAAATATTGCTTGAAGACTCGATTCATTAGGTCCATAAAAGCTGCTGGGGCATTTGTCAGCCCAAACTACATTACCAAAAACTCATAGTGCCCATACCTAGTACGGAATGCAGTTTTGGGTATATCCTCAGGTTTTATCTTTAATTGGTGATATCTAGTCCTCAGGTCAATCTTGGAGAAGTAAACCGCATCTTTCAACTGGTCAAACAAATCATCAATCCTTGGTAAAGGATATCGGTTCTTAATGGTCAACTTGTTTAGTTCTCGATAGTCTATGCATAATCTCAAGCTACCATCCTTCTTTTTCACAAACAGCACTGGTGCACCCCATGGTGACACACTGGGTCTTATCATTCCCTTATCTAGAAATTCCTGCAATTGGATAGCTAACTCTTTCATTTCTACCGGAGCTAACCTGTACAGGGCCTTCGAAACTGGCGCCGTCCCTGGAGCTAATTCGATAGCGAATTCTATCTCCCTATCAGGGGGTAATCCCGGAAGGTCTTCCGGAAATATGTCTTCAAATTCATTAACTATAGGAATATTTGGTAACTTAGGAACCTCTCTATTTGTATCTATCACATAGGCTAAATAAGCCTCACACCCATGCCGTAACAACCTCTTGGTTTGGGCCATGGTTAAAAACTTACGGGTTTGTCGTTGTCCCTTGAACACGACCTCCCGCCCTTCGGATGTTTTAATCCAAATTTTCTTTCTTTCACAATCAATCTGAGCACCATTGCTCGACAACCAATCCATTCCCAAAATAACATCAAATTCCCCTAATTTAAATGGAATCAAGTCCACATGAAACTGTTGACCTTCTACCTCTAGACTACAGTCTATAAATATTTCATCAACTGGAATTTCTTCCCGATTTGCTATTTCCACCTCTAATACTTCTTTTAATGGTTCATCCCTAAGTCTTAACTGACTCGCGAAATCCCTCGAAATAAAAGACTTGGTAGCTCCCGAATCAAATAAAACATTTGCATTGACTGTGTTTAATAGAAGGGTACCTGCTATCATGTTTGTGTCCTTCACGGCATCTTTCACAGTCATGTTAAAAGTTCTAGCAGTCGGGGGTCTGTTAGAGGCGGCTCCACTGATTCTCGAGCCGGCGGGGTTTGCCATAGGGCAGTCTCTTTTCATGTGTCCTAACTTCCCACATTGAAAACACTTCTGGTCGTTTCGAGGGCAAGTGCTGGAGTAATGCCCTGTTTTGTTGCACTTGTAGCTGGTTACCGACTTTAGGGTACATTCTCCCAGGTGTTTTCTTCCACAAGTCTTGCAGTCAGGTAGTGGGGGTCGGGGTTGGTTAAAATGGGACACTCCAGTCTGTCTGCCGCCCTGGCTTAGACTCTTATTCTCTGTTTTCCTGAATCCTGAGGTTCTTAAGGGTTGGGATCTGGTCCCTCCAAATGTCCTTGCTGGAAAGCTCTTATTCAATGAGCTTCCTCCTTGACTACCAAACTTTCTCTTTTTCTCTTCTCTTCCTTTCTGACTTTGCTCAGTACCTGCTTCCACTATGGTTGCCTTTTGCACTAGCAATGCATAGTCCGTTACTTCCAACACCGCTACTCTATTCTGAATTCATTACTTTAGCCCTTGCTGAAACCTTCTTGACCTCTTTAAGTCAGTATTGACAAAATCTGGCACAAACCTAGACAATTCAGTAAACTTGGCTTCATATTCCGCCACAGTCATGTTATCCTGTTTCAGTTCCAAAAACTTCCTCTCCATTTGTGCTTCCATAAACACAGGGAAATACTTTTCCAGAAATAAGGTAGTAAACCTTGCCCAGGTAACAAAAACATCTGTTTCTAGGTTTCTCTTTGATTCCCACCAGTAGTTAGCCTCCCCTTTCAGGAGGTAAGTAGGAAATACGGTCTTTTGGGCTTCCTCAATACTTAGGATTTCAAAAGATTTTTCCATTTCCTTTAACCAAGCTCTTGCCTCAACAGGGTCAGCAGATCCCTGAAATTCCGGGGGTCCTAGAGACTTAAAAGCCTTAAAAGCACTATGCCCCACAGTATTGGGGCTTGGTAGTGGTGGCGGTGGGTGCTGGTTCAAATTCTGTCGGAGTAGGTGCATGAATTGGTCCATCGGGTTTTCACCGGGGACCTCCACATTCTGAGTACTCTCATACTCTTCCTCTTCGTAGTCCTGATCATCAAACTCATTATAATCGTCATCCTCTCCGCTTCCTTCATACTCACCTTCCTCATGGTTCTGTTCTTCCATCTCGTGGAAGTATGGGTTTTCTCCCTCATTACGATAGTTTTGCCTTTCATCCCCCTGGTTAACACTGCCCTGAGCCGCAGAATTGGCAAGGCGTGCTCGTGTTCCCATACGTCGGGGTGGCATTTTCCTGATATTTTTAAACAAAACTTTTATTATTAAAACCATTTGTTCTTTCCAAAATATGTGGTTGGATCAATCAAGTTCCTCGATGAAAGTCTTGGAAATCATCATTTTTAAAAAAAAAAAACTCTTTATAATTTTTTTTTTTTGCACAGTTTATACGTCAAACTAATAACTTGTAAAATAGTTGAAATAGCAGGGGATATCGAATTTTAAAACTGAAGCTTCATAGAAACTGAAATGCACGAATATATACATTAGTGACATAAAGTCACGAGATGCTGAGTCGAAGTTCCAACAAAAGCGAACACATCGCTGAAATACATCATCCCTACAACAGTCAAAAGCTAAGTACTACCAGTCATCATCTGCTACGTCAGTCTGATCAGCCTATCTCTAACTCAGAAAGGATACTACTATACATCGGAACCATCCCACAAAAACTGGCACTACTAACGGCCATCTGAGTTTAGAGAACTAAGCTATCTGTCATCTATCAAGTCTCCCCCTCCGAGCGGGTCAGGTTCCTGACACGCGCCATAGCATCTGCCCAAATCCTCTCTATGGCCAGTCGGGGTACCAATCCCTCAGCAATAACAGACATGCCTCTTATGCGGACCATAGCTCGCCACTCGATGCGGGAAATCTCAAGTCTCATCTCCATAGGAGTCATAAACCTCATCCCGTCCTGATAAGAACGACGGGTCTCTCTCTCCGCTGCCAACTGTCTCCTCAGCTCATCAACTCTAGCCTCTACCGCTGCCAAGTCAGTGGTCAGCCGACCAATCATCCAATCATGGATCACAATAGGTACTCCAGTAGGTGAGGGAGGAGGTGTGTCTGGATCAGTCATGGCCTGGTCCTCCTCATATCCCTCAGGGGCAAGATCATAGTCATCGTCTGATGGTAACGGACTCAGTGGGGGTACAGGAGGGGTAAGGACTCTCATAATAGGCAGAGGGTACATCCTGATGCCTCCTCGTCTAGCACTGTCCTCAGAAGTCCCATCATCATCCGTAACAACTACATCAGGTACAATCTGTTCTCCCTCAGTGGAATCATCATGATCAGTCGAATATCCCTCAATAGGGGGAACAGGAGAAGTAGGAAAGTCAAACACAGTCGTGGGGTCCTCTTCCGGATCCTCGTCCGGGTCCTCAGTATCCTCCATGGGGTCGTCCACGGGGTCATCATCAGCCGCCAGCAGAGCCTCGTCATGATGGGTCTCAAAATCATCAGCCTTCTCGGCCGCAACCACCTATACAAGCGAAAACTAGGTTACTATAATGTGTAATAAAAGTTCCCTTGCGGGTTTTAACAGTTAGTGCTACATCCGGTAGCCCAACCACGAACTCGCGCGATGAGAGTTCTTCTTATTATTATAGTTGCATTTATTATTCCTAATGCCCTATCGTTTCTCAGATTAATAACTATAGGCTCTGATACCATTTTTGTAACACCCCCAGATCCGGGGTCGGAGATTTGGGTTGTCACCATCCCTTATTCCGTACAAACACTTAATACTTGAATCAAAATATAATAAATCATCACACATGGTGACCACACCATCAATATACTCACGCTAGTTATGTCTCAGAAACGAACTTACAAAAACAGTAGTCATACGGTCCATGAATTAAAGTTATTACAACCCAAAAGTAAAATACTAGCAACCTACTGCCAATGTGATTTCTACGTGAAACCAGAAAGGTAGCGCAAATCTTTGTTCTTGTTCATTAAAATACATAAGTGATACTTATAAATAAACCGGAGCCACAAGAGTTACACTCCGAACCAACTCAGTACGTCTACCTGATCAACTGTAACAACCATGTTACGGGCGGCCTGTATATCCCTGACGCGCTTCCGAGCGGTACGACGAATCCTGGCCATCTACTCTAGCTGTTGTGTTGTGATATATATATATATATATATATATATATATATATATATATATATATATATAAAGAAAGCAAGAGTGAGCACTCGGCCCAGCAATAATACAATACAGCATAAGCATATAGGTAAGCTTATATCATAAAGGAAAACCTTTAAAACTTCATTCGTATACAGAATGATATATTTATTTCTCTTTTCGTCAAAACATACCATACAGTACGACTACTGTATGAGGGACATCATTACTCTTCACTGTCACATTATCAGTAACTCAGCGCCTAGGCTTTTGTTACAATATGCAGTTCAACTCCAATCGGAGGGAAGAAAGGGAATGTACTGGAACACCCGATACACGGTGATCAGCCGTTGTATCGTAACTTTTCTTTTCTACTAGTAGAAGGACGACTTCCTGTTCAGTTATCACCCTGACCGTATACGGGCCACTGTGCTAAGAGATCACTACCTCGGTGCCTATTTCGTCACCGGGCAAGCCTTAGCACGCAAGAGATCACTACCTCGGCGCCTATTTCGTCACCGGGCAAGCCTTGATAATTTTGGCACTACCCCGACACCTATTACATTGCCGTGTAGGCCCTTCCAATTCCCATGATGAACAATATCAATGAAACGGAAAGCGGAATTTAATTCCATTTTTTCCCAAGTACAAATACTTGTCAAAACTTTGTAACCGTTCAGAATACCTTACTCCAGAGTAATTGAAAGGAGTAAGTCAAAGTGTGGGTTGGCATTAGTCAACGAAACTACCGATGATTACTACGTATTTTGAAAGCATGACCAGGGAGTTTATTGAAATTTCAGAGTTTAGCGAGTTTGGAATACTTTACTTGAATGGGGGAGCCATCCCCATCTATAGTTATTCTAGAGGAACAGTGGAAGTAAAACTCTGTCATCGACTTCTTGAATTAGATTCCCAATTTCCGATGAGTAGAAAATACTATTCGCCTTTAATTATTTTAAGATAATATTTGGGAATCTCTGCTTTAAATGCCTTTTTCTGAAGATCAGAAAGTTTTGTGTACATAGTAGACCCTTAAATAATATAATAAGGTTCTATGATTTTTAAATCATTTTTGGGATATTTAATAAATATCCAATAATATATATATTGGAATATTTAATCAATATTTCAAATATAACTGTCCCTGGAACCCTCCAGCTTCTGACAGTGTGATCAAAACAAAATAATAATTTAACTCCCTGTCTTATTATTTTAAAAATCATCGTACAGCTGCTCTATACTTAGAGCCTTTAAACCTTGGTTTATATCTAGTATTTACCTAGCATATAAACCTTATACCTTATACAGCTTTTTATTAAAAGCGAAAACGTTTTATAAGTCATTTCACAGCATTAAAGCAACATATTTATCAATCTCACAACATATATCACAACAGCATCATTATATGGTGTAGGGTTTGAAAACTTGCCTTGGTGTCTTGGTGGTGTGGTAGTGGGGGCTTGGGAGTGTGCGCGTCGATCTATAACAAGATATACAATTACAGTCAGTCCCCTAGAACCATTTAATGTGCCAAAACTGAAGCACTCAAGTTCTATTAATAAAAATCAAACGTCTCGCTCTCGGTCTTCTATAACCTCATGACGTTCCGTAACTCTTAAGTCACATGTTTGGGTGAAATCTATTCACAAATCCCAAGTACTTTTCCTTTACCATTTCCTTGTTTTAAACCATCCCCTTAAGGGTATTTCACTCGCGCAACCTTCGTTCGCGTATTTTTATAAAATCGCCAACTTCTCTTTTTAACTCAAACCCTTCTAGGTTTCCTTTCATAACTATTCATGCTATTATCATATTTAATATCTCGGCCAAATTTCATTTTTAAAGTGTTTGATCCCTATCTCAAAGTTCATACAATGAACTACTTAGTTAAGCGAAACCGCTTTTACTAAAACGGACGTTTCTCTTAAACCGTAAATCAAAATGATACGATTCTTTCGCTAAAACAAACTAGGAAACAGGGCCTACATGTTCATGGTCAGAAACGTTATGTTTATGCCCTTTAGAGTATTCGTGATCTCTGTCCAAACTACCCAAGTAAAATTCGACATGGTAACGGCGCTTAAACGCGATTCCCGTGTTTTTAAACACTCAATACAACCACCAATCCATAATCAACCAACCACCAATCAAACCTCAAGCTAATACTACTATTTTCTGTCCAAACATGGTCATACCCTAGTTCATGAGTTTATCCACAAATCATCCATCAAACATGCTTAAAATCATGCATACATGCTTCATTACAACATAGTTCTTAAACAATCACTTATAACTACTAGATCAAGCATAACCTCAAAAAGGGAAGAAGTTTTATACCTTCCTTGGAACTTAACAAAGGCTATATATGGATGGTATATCCTTCCTTGCTCCTTAACTATGATAATCAAACCTAAAATCATCAAAACAAAACAAGATCTTATGAGTTTACTATTCACATCACTATTCATCATAAACTTTGAATCCATTTTTGACCAAGCTATCATCCATGGATGAGGCTAAGATTAGAGATCTAACTTGGATATTGGAAGAGGGTGATTTAGAGCCCAAGATCAAGATTTATGGTTGAGTGGAAGTAGGAGAAATGTTTTTAAGGATTGGAAGAAATGGAAATAGCCGAATGGTTCTTCTTCAAGATGCTTCTCTTTTTGATTTTTGTTTTCTTTGATTTTCTTTTCCTTTTGTTTACTCTAAATACACTTAGAACTTGTAATTAAATTGTGTGGCTAATAACTTGTTTTGTCATCAATGACAAGGCTCTTTTTGGACTTGTGGTGGTGGTGAAAGTGGTGACAAGGTGGTGATTCATCACCTTGTCATCACTTTGTCATGCTTATGTCATTCCCTTGCATCATGCTTATGTCATCATTTGTATCCTCAATCCTCTTATATATTGCACTTGATGATCTCATATAATACTCCTCCTTTGGTTAGGGTTTAATCCACAATTTGTTACGCTTTTGTTTCGCGATATTTTCAAGGGGTTTTAAAAACGTTTCTCTGTACCAAAGCTAGGGTACTTCCTTTATCTTTCCATTTCCTTTGTCTAATATATAATCCTAGTTTTCTCACCTTGGTTTAAGATATGATCATGGATTTCTCATTCCACATACTTTCTTAAAACGATCAAATCAATACATCCGTGATTGTCTAGTGAATAGTGATTTAAAACTTGGATGGGAATCTTCTGATTCTGAGTACGTTTACATTCTTTTATTCTTCCTATACATCAATAATATAACTTCGAAACATTCATTCCAGGTCATCCACATAGGGTGGTCTGAAAAACTTTTCATCAGAAATTTTACTATTCATCAGTGGAAATTTACTATTCATCAAGGTTTTAAATATTACAAAATTTTGGGATATTACACCCCCTATGCTATCTATTTAAAATAAACTAGAAGAAATAAGATTCCTCCTAGTCTAGGGGGGTAGTGCATGTACACCTTCCCTGGAATGGTTGTGATGTTTTTTATTGTCATTTCCCCACAGAGCATTAGCCCTTGGGACCAGTGTGAATTTCACACCGGAGCGCATTATTTATCAAGAATTTTGAAGATTTATTTGATTTCTTTAAGAGTAAGTTCTTAACTCTGTTTAATGAGGGCGTGCCCTCAGCAATATCATGAAGACGCGCCTTGTACCAATTCATGAATAAGATGCGTCCTCGTCATGATTCATAAATAAGGGATGCAACTTCATTAAGTAAAGATTGTAAGTACAAGCAACCCACACTCACAGGAAGCAGTAAGCATAAAAGTGCGAACAGATAAGGCAACCAAGCAAGACATGCATTAATATGTATTGAGATTATTTAAGTTTAAAACTTCATTACCTAATTCAGAAAATTGCGGGCTGCTCAAATCTTTGCATGAAGAAGGCGCGCCCTAATCTTAATTGAACTAAGGCGCGCCTTAAAAAGATTAATATATTTTGAACACCCTACTTATTGGGAAAAGATTTAAAGAAAAGAGACTCGATAACAAGATATATAATAAGCATTGAATAAACACAAGTTAAGTTTCCAAGGGAATAAGCCCTGGTAAGTTTATCAAAAGAAAACCCGAGTTAAATTACAAATTGCAAGGCATAAAAGGAGGGCCTGCACCTCAAATCAACCAAGTATCAAGTTTCACGGCGCGCCCTGAGTTGGGTCTTCTACCTTCTTGCTGTCTCCCTCAAGGCAAGTGTTCTCAGCTTCCTGTTCTTTGGGAGGAGAATCCGCAGCAGTCTCTTCATTTTCAAGAGGTACAGCTTCAGAGGACGCGCCCTCTGCCTCTGAATCACCATCACTTGTGGGAGACGCCACTTCGAGGACAAGAAACACCCTTTTTGCCTTAATTGATTTAGCCTCCTCAATTTTGAATTTGGCAATCCATGCTATAGTCTCTTCCCCAAATTTAGTAAAATCATAATCAGGGTCTTGAGCAAGGAATCCAGATGCATAATTCCTAAAACCATCCTTGAAAGATGACTTTTCGATTTTCTTCTTTTCTTGGACCCAGCCATTCTTTTGGTCCTCACCAAGATCAGCAATTTGCTTTTCAAACTTTTGTTTTTCTTCACGCAATGTGTTGATGGTAGTGTTTAAACCATCATTGATTTCTTCTTGGGTTTTCAGTTGTGTTTCATAGAAACTTTTAGTGTGCTTATGTTCATTCTGTAAATCTTCAATCAACGTACCTTGCTCTCCTACTTGCTTTGAGAAACTGTCTCTCTCTTTTTCCAGAGACTTGAGGCGCATCCTATCTTGTTGAAGGGAGGTTTGTCGGTTCAAGGCAGAAACCAGTATTTCAGAAGAGGCCTTGATGATTGCTTCATTTTCAGATAAAGAATCTCTGTTCTTCCACTTGATAATATCATCATCAGAAACATAGGGAATGTCAGGTGGATTTAAGGCAGCCGAAACCAAAGAAAATGAAGGTGTAGGTTTGAACTTCTTAGAGGACGCGTCCTTTTCAATCACAGCAGCATCAAATTTTTCTTTTCTTTTCCTGTTTTCTTTCTCCAAATCGATTACAATTTGAGGTTTTTTAACTTCAGAAGGGGCCTTCTTTGTCTCTTTCCTGTGAGCACGCACTTTTGTCCTTTTTGCAACCTTAACAGCAGGGGCAACACCCGATTCTAGACCCCAGCCAGTTGGAAGATCATCCATACCTGAGAAGAAACAAGATATAAAGTTAGGACGCGCCTTCAGCATTGTAGTTATTTCAAATGATCTTAATACTCTGCGAGTATAAAGTAAGTTTTATGCATGTGTTTAATAAATTCTGAAGTTAAAAATTCATGCTACCAGATTTAAGGGGCGCGTCCTCATGAGCGTTTTCCTCAATATCAGTTTCTTCCTCTTCATCAGAGTCATAATCTTTAGAACCTCTGATGGGAACGCCTTTTCTAAAGCGTTGAAAAGGCACAACGGATCCCACTTCCTTCCTCAAAATTCCAACTCTTTTGAGATTTTCCTCAGAAATCAGAGTTTTTAAGTGAAATCTAGATGAAGGAAGGGCAATGATTTTGTCAGCCCTCTTCTTTGCCTCACCAAAGAGTTCCTTGGTATTTCTATTATCTACACGAAGTAAAGAAACAAATAAAATAATAAAAGACGCGTCCTAAATAAGTAAATTAGTTTAAAATAAAAGGGAAGGCACGCCCTCACTGTAGTTACAATTGAAAACTACTCTGATTCTTTCTACGTTCCAAAGGTAGAAGAACGGTTCTTTCCAGTTTTTCTCGTGACTAATCTTCTCGTTAGAAAAGCCCATTTTGTTGTGCTTATGCTGTGTTGTTAGAAAAAAGTATTCTTTTGAACTTTTTCTGATGGCAAAGAAGTAGCTGAACTCCTCCATTGTTGGTGGGGTGGAGATTCCTTCGTCATGATACAAAATGAATAAAGCAAGAGCTAATTTATAAGAATTTGGAGAGAGTTGGATGGGGGCAATATCATACCACTGGAGGATACTTTTGAGATAAAGGTGAAGGGGCGCGCCCACTCCCAATGCCATTAACTTTGGAGAAGTCACCATTCTAGGTGCTTTAAAAGGTTCGGGCCATTTGAAGATGTGTGGCCTCATGAGGGAGGGAGGACGCGCCCATTTCCCTTCCATTTGATAATAAGTCATACTCCAAGTTATCTCCTCAACAAAAACAGTGGATGACATGGCCACACAAAATAATTTGTTGTTCTGTTTCCTTAATCTCCTTTTCTCGGCCTCTGAAAGTATATCTTCGTATTGGCCCCAATCAAGATCAATTTCTTCCTCGACAACTTCGGGATGAACGAACGGGATATGAGAGCTTTCTGGAGGGAGTGTGCGATCATCCTCATCTATATGTGGATACGGGCTATCTGAAGACGCGTCTTCACAATTGGATTCTGTCTCAGAATTGGACGCGCCCTCAGAATTTGACGATTCAATTTGTTTTCCTCTTCTTTGTCGAAAGATATTGGCCTCTGTGTCTTCTATGGTGTCGTTACCCTCGTCTATAACCGGTCTAAATTGATTTGGACTCGCCATATTATGATGACTTGTCACTTCCAGGTTAAGGTCATCAACATGTGGAAGGGATGAATTTGAGGTCGTTGGGGATGACATGATTTCTGTATCACCTTTGAATGGAGATGCTTCGCGTAATTGTTCTATTGCTTGAGTATGGAAAGATTTAATCGAAGATGAACTTTGTGCGGGAAAAGAGAGAGAAGGTGGGGAATAAATCCCCAAGCGTTTGTTGAAGTCCTTGAAAGGATGAAACGAGGAGGACGCGCCCTTACCCTCCAGCTGAAAATAGAAAGGAAAAGATGGTAAGGACGCGTCCTAAAAAGACAATATTACAAAAGAAAAAATGTAATTCGTGTCGTGAGCGAATAAGATAGCCAGAACGCGCCTTAAAAGTATTTACAGAACTAGCCCTAGGTCATATAAGGACGCGCCCTAAGAATACATTCAGCAATTGAAGTGCCAGAAACATAATTCAAAATTAAACAATGGCAAAATTAAGATCAAACGCTAATAGATACAGATATATACATACACATTTCGTCAAGAACACAAAAAAGTTCAACGGTCACATTGCCCATTCAGACGAAATATATGGTAAAAACAAGAAATGAAGGCCTAAAATCGTACCTTGTGAGTTACTGAGTAAAGATTTGAGAATAAAAACACTAAAAAACAACGATTTGGCCGGATTTTTGCTCAATAAGACGAAGTGCGGCGGTTTTCTTTCTTTTCTGGAAAAAAGAGTAAAATGAATGGTAGGGTAAATTTTAGGTATTTATAGGTGAAGGCTCGCCCAGTGGAGGACAGCTGTCACGCACGTGTAATTAAAAGAGATGCATGCTTTGAGAGGACGCGTCCTGTCCAATATATTTTAAATTTAGATTAATCAGTTGGGAAATGGTAATCAAGAATGCATAATAAATAGGGCGCGTCCTATATTTTAATTTTGGGTAAGGTTTTAAGAAATTCAATGTATTGTTCTTAACTTCACACTGAATTGGGGGGTAGTTGTTATAGCCAAAATTCGATAATGGGTTTTTTAGGTTAGATTCGGGTCACATAAGGTTCAATTAGGTTATTTGAAATGTAATTTGATAGGTCATGGTTGGGCCTTACCCTCAAAGGGTAAGGACGCGCCCTTTCAGGCCGTCCACCCCTTGAAGGCGCGCCTGAAAGGGAAAGATGGCATAATGAATGTTTTGACAGAAGGTAACAGCTATTTTGACATTGCATAAAGAGGGTTTGGAACTCGTCCTCTTAGGGGAGAAGGTGTGCCCTCTCCGGTCATTCCACTTAAAAAGACGCGTCCTCTCTGTATGAATTGACAACCTAACCTGAATGGAAGACTTTAGAGAATAACTTCATTTGATACAAGGAAGACTTAGGGCTTGTCTCATGGGATGAGGACGCGCCCTTTGGGCCATCCACCCCTTGAGGGCGCGTCCTCTTGGTCTAAAGTTGCAACTTGATAATGAATGATGCTTCCCTTGATTTGGTATTGGCAAAATATTGAAGAATTCCCTCCTAGAATGTGCCTTAGGAGGGGGATGTCCGTGGCTGAAGGCCTCCTCCTGTATTCAATGGGCGCGCCCTCATTGGGGATGTGGGGTTAATCTTGGTGTGTGCTTTGGGAGCTCTGTTCCTGCATTCAATGGGCGCGTCCTCATTGGGGAACTTTGGAGTAATCCTGCACTTTGCACCCAAACACTTAGGATCACTTGTCCTGCTATCTGGTGGGTGCTTCTCATTCGGGGGACAAGGATGCATCTGGCATTTAAGGTAAGTCATGGCTATACCTGTATCTATGAATTAAGAAAATAGTTGGTAATGGATAGGACTAGTCCTCGACGGGGGAAGTTTCCTTATCCGTGAAGTCCTGACGTCATAGATAAGCCTTGGGCCTTTTGTGACTAGGCCTTATCGTTAGACATTCCTAAAGTGAGCTAAAATTCTAAGTAAGGAAACAGATGAAAGTCCTACGTTCAAATAAGGAAGGATAAGGAAGACCCATGCTTTAAGTATGGAAGATATCTTATACATGGAAGGCGGTGGAAAAGTCCTACGTCTAAGTATGGAAAGGTAGTAGAAGACTTCGGATGGGCTCCGAAGATCAGAGACCAAGCCCATGGAGGAAACTTCCTCCACAAGAACTACGTTGGCTTGATTCCCTATATAAGGGATACATAGACATATTGTAAGGGGTCGAAAGTTGAGAGATCTGAGGCAGCCAACAAAAACCCTAAGAAATCTCAGCCACCAATTAAACACAACCACCATACTCCGACGAATTTACCACCTAAGGACCACCGTTGTAGATCTTAATTCCGGCGACGAACCTCGAACTTTGTTAATACCAAATTCCTCCGTTAACAAAACGCATCCCACGAAGAGAGAGAGAGAGAGCGCGCGCTCACTGTTTAAGAAATCCGAACACCAAATTAACCCATCTTGACGACGACAAACAGTTCCTTAAATCAAACCCTCTCGCATGGCAGCCAGGGGTGTTGTTATTAAATTCGAGGGTACGCTTTCACTACAAGAGTGCAAGGGTCTGCTACCGCATAATTATCTTTACGAAAAATTCGAAGTATGAATGTATGATGCATGCATCTGTGGACATCTAAACTTTTTTTTTTTGACAGGTGGACATCTATCTAAACTTGTGACTGAGCTTTCTCAATTTTTGAAATTTAACTTTCTTACTTATACATACGTGCTGTAACTTACATTGTAGACTTGAGGAGGTATATGTATAATGTATTTGTCCTCGATGTTACGGTAGCTGTTTAAAAATATTAAAGACAGAAATTGTCAACAATATTGTTATTTTTATAAATCTAATTTGGTCACCCATCGCAGTTTTTCCAGCTGGGTCACTGAATTGGGAGCTCGTTCTTATCGCAGAACCAGCTGTTACACACATCCGAGAAGCAATTTTGATGAGGGCCACAAATAGATTAATAGGCTTAAACGTATCCGGATCATTAATCTTTTAATCTTCTGTTAATCTTACGTGGTTAACATGTATACAACCTCGTTGAGACGCTAATTGATCACGTGGTTCACTACTATTTGGAACATTTTTAACCATGCATTGATTCAATCGTAATTAATGAGAGTGCAAAAGTTCCTAACAGATATGGATAATTAACTAACCAACCCTAGCTAGTCAGCTTCGTCATCATTTGATATTACAGTCGGCCGAGTATGCATTTACGATTTCTAATCACTTATTGTTCATAGAGAGATCAAAGATGTATATGATTCATTGATGAGTGGTTAAATACCAAAATTACGTGCTTCACTATCCTTTAACATTTTGATTCAAAGATGTTTATGAAGTTGCGTTAGGATTTTTTTTCTAAGGTAATTAAATAAAATAAGGGTGTATTATCAAAATCTATATCTATATTATTATATAATATAAGACTGAAAAATAAAATTTGGTTGGCTAGTTCTCCATAGTCTCTAAATTCATTAGATTTTTTCAATAAGATAATATTAAATATATTATATATAGTATTTTTTTATATTTTTAACTTAAATTCCTCTTTTTTTAACAACATTACGAGTAATTTTGTTTAATAAATAAATAATAATAATAACTACTAATAAACTAACGTTTTACCCGTATTTCGCACCGATCTTTATTTTTTTTATTTTTAAAAAAATATTTTTGTATCATTTGTTTATTTTATATATTTTTTAATTTTGAAATTTTTGTATATTACCTAAAAATATTAGAAGTTATAAAAATATAATAGTAAAAATAATTAACATTATTATTGTTATTACTCCCTCAATGTTAAAGTTGTGAAACAAAAAATCGGAAGTGATACATAAATAAATATTATAAATTAAATACATTAACACAGTGACGGTAATCAGCAAGCTAAATATTTCAAAATGATACAAGGGAAAAACAATGTTATTTCACACACACATTACACATACACACTTATGTACGCATTTGACAGACATAATGTTATTAAATAATGTTTGTTGAATCCAATGTATTATTATGCATAAAAGTGAATAAAATTAGAACTTACCTCATCGTCGAGTAATATGAAATTCAATCATTTGAACTCACATATAGAGTTTTTGATTACTGGCCACATCTTGGTCAAAAAATTAGACTTTTATTTGTCAAAGTAAAAATACGACCTAAACGACATTGTGTAATGTGTATTTGAAGAACTAGCTTATTTACTTAAATTTTATTTATAATTATTTTGTTTATAATTATATTTTTATTACCCATGCAACACACGATTATTTTTTTAATATTTATAATTATATTTATTTATGAATATTTTAATATTTAAAAGTTATTAGTTTACATGATTAAATTATTGTTAAAAATGATTTAGCCAAAAAAATTATAGTTAAAAATTTGATATTTATTATATCTTACACACTCAATTTAATATTTGTTTATATTGAGTTATAAAAATTAGATTTTGCCAATTTTATAGTTCACATGAAATTCACAAAATAATCTTTAATTTAGTTGTGGTTTAATAGTTCTTTTTCAATTAAAAACTATTCTAAAACTAAAAAGAGAATAAAGTGACGAAATTTAATGTTGAGAATTCTATTCGATTTAGGAAATCAACTTATATGTAGTTTAGATTATTAGAATACCCTTTATTAACCAAACACAATTTTTAATGTTAAATCTAACGGTTTTCACATATATATTTAACATTAAACGATTTTTATTATTTTGATATTAAATGAGTTTCCTTATTTAATTACAACTATTTTTATGTTTTGACTTTTTAGAAAATCCAATCCTAATATAATATCTTTTAACTTATATCATTTTTAGATAATAACTTCTTTTTATATGATATAATCTTGATCATGTATTTTTAAAAGTAGTGGATCTAACGGTTGAGAATGTTTTGGTGGTATTTAGGACCAAACTACCATGATAATATCATTAATTTTTCTTAATATTTATAATTTTTTTAATTTATAATTTTTTTAAATATTTATTGCTAAAATATAATATACTCTTTTTTGTAATATGTTAAAGATGCGGGAACTTTGAACTTTTGAGAAAATAAATTATCAATTAAAATATAATTTTTTTGTAATAGTTCTTCTTTTAAAGTAGTACACCGTGATCAAAATTCTGTATAAATTTCTTTTTTTATAGTATATTCTGTAAATATCTATGTTATTATATTAAATACTAAATAATGAAAGCTTCTTATAAGTTAAGTTTGGTCGTTTTGTTTGATCACTCAATCCATAATCGTTGAGACCTAATTTCATTGTTAGCAGAACTATATTCATATTAAATTGTTGAAAAACGTTAGATATAACAGTAAAATTATCATGTAGAATGATCTAAGTTTTGAATCTACCAACAACATATTAAAATTTATAGGTTTTTTTGACAAATAAGAATTTTTTCATTTTTTCTTGCAGACATGTTATTTGATAATATATTTTGTAAAGTACGATTTTTCAGAAAAGTACTATACTAATTGATTAACAAACTTTTAAAGTTTCGAATTTAATAATTTACAATGTATATAGGTTTAAAAAGTTTAGCCTCTTTTGTAGCTGAGTCTAAAATTTCAACATAAGATTTTTTTTTTTTTTTTAAATATGAATATAGTTCTACTAACAATGAAATTAGGTCTTTATGAGTTCTTATAAAACAAAACCACCATTTACGTATAATTTATTATTTAATAATAAATAATATTTGATTAGTTAAGATATAAAACTTAATAAAATAGGATTAAAAATATGCATAATTTTATAAAATTTTATCCTCGTATTATTATATTCTTTGCTGATTTGAATTTTTCTTAGATTGATTTTAATTTTTAACATAGATTTCTAAATTTAAAATAGTTAGAAAAAAGTAATTAAATTGGTGTTAAAATAATGATGACATAATAATTATTATTAGAATTTAAATATTCACTTTATTAATTTGGGCTTTATCTTGTATTTTAAAAATCAGATTTTGACGATTTTACACCTCACATGAAGATAACTAAATTATTTTTAATTAAAAGCTGGTTTAACAATTTTTATCTAGGTGGAATTGTCCATGGAAGAGAAAAGAAAGTCACGAATTTTTTACATGGAGAATTCTATTCAATATAGAAAACTTATTTATATTTGGTATATTTGGTTTAAATTATCAAAATTCACCTTTTAGAATTTAAATATAATCCTATTATTAATAAAATAAACTTTTTTAATATTTGATCTAACAATTTTCATTTATCTAGTTAAGATCTAATGGTCCTTATTAATTTGGTTATCTACGACCAAAATTTGGGATAAGATCCCTATTATGATTATTATATATAAGGATTTAATATAATAAGGATATCAAGTATATACTGATATAGGTATTTTATTAACTGCTTTTACTTTTAATGTTTCGATTTTATTTACGGTGTAAATAAAATTTTAAAATACATTATTACTTAAAAATTATTAAATAGAATAAAAATTATGTTATGATTTTATTAAATTTTATTCTCATATTATTATATTCTTTATCGATTTGAATTTGTTATTAATTAATTTTGATACTTTATTGAAAGAAACATAAAATTTCTATATTTAAAAGAATTAGTGGAAAAATAAATAAATTGGTGCTACAATGATAAAAATAATATTTATTAAAAATTTAGATACTCACTTTAATATTTGGGTTCTATCCTGAGTTTTAAAAATTGAATTTTGACGATTTTACAACTCATGCGAAACTAACGAAATTATCTTTAATTTAATGATGGTTTAATAATTATTATCTAACTTAACCAGTTGACCTACCCATAAAATAAACCGAAAAGAAAAGATGGTTAAGAAGTTTTACACAAAGAATTCAATTCAATTCAATATAGAAAACCAATTTATAATTGATTTAAATTATCAAAGCACACTTCTTAGTATTTAAATATAATCCTACCTTTAATCAAATACACATTTTAATATAAGTATTATATTCAAAATTATCGTTTATGAATATGAAACCCTCAATATTTTAATAATATTTTGATATTATCCTTTTATGTTTGTTATATGTAAAATAATATAATTATAATTTGGATTAATCAAATTGTTATGTTTCTTCAGGAAAAAATATATTTAAATTTATTCATGTACATGAGTTCTCCTAAGTCTCTTAATACCGTAGGGTATCATTGTAAATGATATGAATTGTTATCTTGATATTTAGTTTAACAATTATTATCTAACTGGAACTATACATAAATTCAAGAGAAGATATTTAAGAATTTTTACATTGAAAAATTTTAAATTATCAAAATACACTTTTTAGTATTTAAATATAATTCTATTATTAATCATATACACTTTTTAATATTAGATCTAACAATTCTCATCGATCTATTTAAGATCTAACTATAATTATTAATTTGGTCGTATACTGATCGTACACGGACCAGATCGATTTTAATTTTTTCTTAAATTGATTTTAATATTTTATTGAAATAAACATATAATTTATAAATTTAAAAGAATTAGGGAAAAAAAAATTGGTGCTACAATAATAAAAAAACATTTATTAATTTTAATGATGGTTTAATAATTATTATCTAACTGGAAATATCCATAAAATAAAGAGAAAAGATAATTACGAATTTTTACATAAAGATTTCTATTCAATATAGAAAACTCATTTATAATTGGTTTAAATTATCAAAATACACCTTTTAGTAGTTAAATACTATCCTATTATTAATCAAATACAATTTTTAATATTATATCTGACGGTGCTCATAGATTTGAATATTTATAGTTTTATAATCCAACGGATCGTATACTTGGTAGTACAGTTAATGTGGGTGAATATTGTACAATTTTTTGTTTAATTGGATTGATTACTATCATCTAGCTATTATTATCCTAAAGTCATATATCTTAAATACATAATTTTGGTCGTAAGGTATTATATTAATTTCATTTGATTAAATTCATCCATATGATATCAGATGTATCATGCATGTATGTAAATATCCAACGATATCATTCATAATTATAGTTTATATTTTTTGTATAATCAAAATTTTAATTTTAATACATAATTTTTCAATTATAATTTTCAAAGTTAGGTAAAGTTTATTTATGTATAAATCGATTAATATCAATTACATTAATACGCATATCAACGACATCTCTTTGAATTTTTCTAAATAAATCTGTTTGAATATTGTAATTTAAAGTGAATTAAAACGTAATTTTTTTTGTAAATGATAGTTGATTATGTTTACAATAAAAAGTTATTCTACATTAGTTAATTTTGAAAAATAATAATTCAAAAGTGATTCTGATTGGTTGATTCAAAATCCGAACATTAAAAATTTTTCTCTACAATAATGTATATATTTTGTGTTATCAAAGTTTTAATTTAAATTCAAATTCTTTTCATTTGTAATTTTCAAAGTTAGTTTCAGTTTATTTATATATAAATCAATGGAGTAAATTTCAGTGGAGACCTAATATAATATAAAATGGAGACCTGTTCTAACACCGTTGGATCAATTTCAAATCTAATTACCATACCTAGTATTTTAAGATCAAGTTTGTGGATTAAGGTGACTGTTACAAATTTTAATTTCATTTAAAACTTAATTTTCATTCTCAACAACAACATTAAACAATGTTTTCATTTTAATTATTTAAATACATAAAAAATATGTAACTTTGGTGGTGAAGTATGTAAAAATGGATATATTATCTCTTTTTCATTATCTTATGTATAATAGAAAAATAAATTTTTAATTAATTTTTTCTAATATGTAATGCAATTTATATACTAGGTTCTGCACTTTTTTATGAATAAATTTTACATCCACATTTTTCATTCTACATTTTTCATTCTAGGCAGTACGCATGTTATGCATTATATAAATATAATTTTAAAATTTCTTTTGTAATAGGAAAAATAACAATAATTTTTTAATTAATTTTTGTAATATGTAGTGCACAACATGTATTATGTTTGCACTTTTTATGAATTAAATTTACATTTAAAATATTTTGTCCTACACATTATGCACTATGCATCATATAAACTTATTCAATATTCTCTTATGCATATTGTGCTGCAGTTTACCAATTTAATTATTTAATTATTTATAGTTTTATATTCAATAAAATTGTGATAAATTATATTATAACAACGTTGGAGTTGATTAAATTGCAGAACCTAACATAATTTTGAACATACATGCACATTAAATCTATTTCATCAAACAAATAATACAATACACAACAGAACAGAACAAAGAGCTAACCAAAATAAATTTATGCATCACATAATTTGAAAAATAAAATATAAATATAGAAAATTAAAAAAAAATAGAACTAAAAAATGCAATCATATTTTCATTTCTCTGGTAAATGTAATTCCATAACAATATTCCGGCATTTTTTGATTCGGGAAAAAAAGAAAATTTTACACAAATATTTTTAATTAATCAAACATTTTCAATTTATAAAATTGCTGTACATAGATGTACATTTTGTTATTGTGCCGTAGTACCAATTAGATTAGGACCATATGTTATAGACCAGTGCAGGATATATTGATTTTTTGATTTTTTGATTTTAGTGTAGTATAGAGTGAAATAATACTAATACAAAGTTTCAAATAAATGAATTTGTCGAAAATTATTTTATATGTTCTCCTTGATTTTATGTTTCTATATAATTTTTTCTAAATACATTAAAAATTTAAGAATGTGACGTGAATTATGAGAAAAAAAATATACAAACACCTGATATTTATTATGTATTTTTTTTTTTTTTTTTTTTTTTTTTTTTTTTTTTTTTTTTGACGAAATGCATAGAATTATATTACTCGATCAAACAACTCAATAAAACAGCGGGACAAACCCCCGACTGTCAATACGACCAGGTTGAAAAACAAATAAATTGTTTTCTGATCGTTTAACAAGATGAACATAAAAGTTCTTGAAGCTAAAAACAAATTCGAAAACATCTCAAGCGATCCAAACTGCGCCAAAATCCCTGAAAACAGCGTTATCACAATTGACCACATCACATAAGAACTGTTGATACCCCAGTGTTCAGAATCCTCACTCCAGCTATCTACATGCCGGATACCAGCTATAGACTTGCCGAACATGGAAACCCCCAAAGGATGAGTAGCACCCCAGCTATCTACATGCCGGATACCAGCTATAGACATGCCGAAAGTGAAAACCTCCAAAATATGATGAACCATCTTTGGTTGTGAGTGGTGAGCTCTTGCAATAATCTCCACCTTCCTAACTTCGATGCGGTCCTTCCAGATCCCCCAAGACATCAACAAAATTATTCTCAGCAGATCCAACCACGAACATAGAGATACATAATTAACTAAATACATAAAAACACTCCAAAAGGAGAGACACACGCCAAAAGGCGAGACGAAAAACCAAAAATTCAAATACCTCTGAATGACACCAAATTTTGATATGATGTTAAGGAGGACAATTTGAATCTAAAGGTATTTTTTATTTGGGGATTCAGACTCAAAACCAAGATAGATCTGAGAAATAAATTCTAAGATATTTGGCTTTGATTCGATTTTTATTGAAAACTGGAAAAACAAAGGGGGAATAGAAGATTGGGGGGAGGATCGGAGGATGGATGGATGGATGGGGAAGAGGAGATGAAGAAATGGGGCGGAGTCACCGGCGGTGGACTCTCATGCGGATAGATCTCCTTTTTGTTAGAACAGTTTAGGTTATTATGTATTTTTTCAGTGTACTGCAACTATGCAACTATAAGTGTTTGTACTATAAATGTTTTGCACTATATATAATATTAAGTTTTTCAAGATGATGAATAAAGAACTTTAAGAATATTGTAGTTTTGCATATGTTTTGTTGTTTTATATTAATTATTTAAGATGTAGGGTATTATAGTTTTTAAAAAAAAAATACAAGATAGTGCTGTCATTTAAATCTAGTTAATATTAGTCACACGATAAAAATCTAATTTAATGGTTATAGTAGAGGTCTCCTTAGTCTTCATATAATGTTAGTCTCCACTGAACCCAACTCTAAATCAATGAATATAAATTATTAATGCACATATGTGACGACATGTTTCAATTTTTTTAAAATAAATCTGTTTCAAAATTATAATTTAAAGTGAATTAAAAACTTATTTTTTAATAACATAATGGTTAATTACGTTTACCATAATAGTCATCAATGGTTAAATTTTGAAAAAAAGAACCGATCAAAACTGATTTTAATTGGTTGACTCAAAATTGAACATACAAAATCTATATAATCAAAAGTGATTCTGATTATTTATTTTAAAATTTGAAAATACAAAGTTTGAACATGCAAAATATGAATATATAAAAAGTATATTATTATAATAATAATAATTATTATTATTAGTTATGAGAAATTATGAAAAATTCTATGATTAGTGTGATAGATTGAACATTTATAAAAAAAAGATTGTTATTTCAAAATTTAAAAGTACACAATCTATCTTTATATATATATAGTAAAACTAATAATTGTCAACACCATCTATCAACCATCATTTTATTTGATAAATATATTAATTACTATATGTAGAAAATAGTAACTATTAACTGACCCACCTTAGTTAACATCCTAGTTAAAAATATTTAAAATAAAATATTTTGGTGAAATTTAATTGGTTGGATTTAAAATACTATTAGCTGAAAATTATGAAAAATTCTTTGAACCATTAACCACATAGTGTGTTAGACCTAACTTTTATAAAGAAAGATTTTACAAAACTACCTTACTTTCACATCTCCTTAAGTAACTTGTTAAAAGATAACTAGTTTTATAACCGTGCAAGTAGGGATGGCAATCGGGTCGGTCAAAACGGGTTTTACAAAATCCAAACCCGAACCCGAAATTTTTAACCGGACCCGAACCCGAAAAAATCCGAAATATTAAACCCGAACCCGAACCCGTTGGATACCGAACGGATTTCGGGTAACCCGAAACCCGAAATGAAAACTAGTAAAAAAATATTATATTATATATAAATTATATTTTAAATTATATATTAAATAATATATAAAATTATATGTAAAAAATTATATATATAAAACTTTATGTTAAGAATTATCTATAAAATCATATATATAATTTTATTATATGTTAAAATTATATATAAAAAAAATAATAGAAAAATATATTATATATATAAATTAATTCGGGTTTCGGGTTCGGATTCGGATAGGGTTAGAAACGGGTTTCGGGTTTTCGGGTCGGGTTTGGATCGGTATTGTCAAAACCCGAACCCGACCCGAAAATAATTCGGGTTTAAAAAACAAACCCAAACCCGAATCCAAACCCGAAAATTTCGGGTTCGGTTTAACCCATTCGGGTCGGAACGGGTCGGATATCAATCGGATCGGTACAAATTGCCATCCCTACGTGCCAGGTATATTCTCCATTCTTCTGTTATAAAATGATAAGTCGATTTATTAAATATAATATATGTTTTGTTGCAAGTGAGATCAGTTTTTGTTAGAAAATGTCATATATTTTTAATCATGTAAATATATGCATGCATCTGAAATGTATTATAGGTTCTGTTGCGAATGAAATCTTTTTTCATTGAAAAAGATCATATCTAATAACGACATACAATACAAGTAAGACATGTAATTTTGAAGTGCTTGCAGTCTTGTAATTACGGGAGATTGAACTATTTTAAATGAGTGTGACTTATTTTGAAACCGTCGTGTAACTTTATAAAAAACAAAATAGTATTTAACCTGTTTGAAATAGTTAGTAAAACTATTTGGTACAATATTTCTATAACATTTGTTTGATATATAGCTTACTGTTTACGATATACAAAATTTATAAAAAAATTATTTGATATGGTACAAAATATTCTCGTTGGCTATTGTAAAGTGACGAAGATCAAATCATATTTTGCTAACTTCAAAAAACAAACCTATTAGCCTTATTATTACATCTTCCGTATCCAAATTTCTTATTTGGTTGATATTCATTGTTCACTCACTTATCCATTATTTTTTATCATCATTTATTTGATCTATAATTACTTTTGATCTCCCTGAACTGTTTACTATATAAGCAAATAAATGTAATGAACCAAATAGCGAACCTGGATATGAAATATGCAATAAAGCCAATAGTTTGTTTTTTCAATTTAGCAAAATAAGATTTGATATGCAGATCAAATCATATTTTGCTAACTTCGAAAAACAAACCTATTGCCTTATTATTACATCTTCCGTATCCAAATTCCTTATTTGATTGATATTCATTGTCCACTCGCCATATTCATTATTTTTTATCATCATTTATTTGGTTTATAATTACTTTTGATCTCCCTAAACCGTCTTCTATATAAGCAAATAAATGTAATGAATCAAATAGCGAACCTAGATACGAAATATGCAATAAGGTCAATAGTTTGTTTTTTTTAATTTAGCAAAATAAGATTTCATATGCATCACTTTGCAATAGTGAATGAAGCTCTAAATTAGTTGGTAATCTCTTTCAATTAACAATTATCAATCATCATTGTCACAATTTATTTAATGTTTAAAAGCTTTAATATTTTCTATAAAAAATAATATCTAGTCCTAAATTGTTAATATTAAATATTGAAGTAATAATAAATATCAATGATATAAAATAATGAGTTGGACACAATTTATGTACGCATATTAAAGTAGATGAGTATTAATTGTAATTAATACATGTATAATTAAAATATAATTTAGAAGGGTATTTTGGTCATTTAACTTAAATAAATTGGCTCATTGAACCCCCTAGTTGATCTATTATATATATAATAGATATATATTGATTGTATTTAGAATTTGTAATCTAATAGTATATATAATCTGAGTAAATATATACTTATTGCAAATAAACATGATTTACAATATAAAAATTGTTATGGATTAAAAACTGTGCTTGTATATTAATTGGTAGGATTTATGAGCTTCGAGCTTTAATGGCTGCACTCGTGTATCCGGACTAAATTGGTCCTCACAAGATGCCTACGTATCTCAAATCGTTATTGAGAATCAAGCCAAAGACGTAGTTCTTGGTGTTGCCCTCGGGCTATGGTGTCAGGGGCACACCAAGGACGTAGTGACTTGTATGTCCTTATTCAAGGATGAAGTCTAAAACGTTGTAGATGACGTATGGAGCTGTGTCCAAAACATAGTAGATGACGTATGGAGCTGTGTCCAAAACATAGTAGATGACGTATGGAGCTGTGTCCAAAACGTAGTTCTGATTGTAGGATCAGGGTCCTTATATAGGCGTCTAGAGCCTAGTATTTATGGTATGTTTAGGAGTCTTAGCGAATAAGTCTCCTTATTGATAATGGATAAACATTGTATTTCTTGCTGGAGAATTCGTTTCCTTGTTGATAAAGACTATGACTCATTAATTGCCTTTAATAGGGATTCTGGATCCTTCTTTAATGAATTTACCATATTTTGGACTCTTTTTATGAGCTGTATATTTTCCCTATTTATTAATTTCGTAAATTAATAAATAATCTGGGTTTTGGGCCTTAAATACTTGGCCTTTCCAAAGAATCAGCAATTATATTTCTATAATTACTTTTCTATCCATATCATTTGCCCCCCAACTTCTAGGAAAATCTCCTTGGGGTTTTTGTAGAAGTTATAACTTGTTTTTCCTCAAAGTTTTCCATTTTAAGGGCATTTTCGACCTCAAATTAGGTCATTTTCGACCTCCTTTTCGACCAGAAAACAGGTCATTTTCGACCTGAAATTCGACCTGGATTTCGACCTCGACTGGAGTGAGGTCGAAGGTTTCGACCTCGATTCTTAAGTCTTTTTCGACCTCGGTCGTTCGACCTCGATCCCAATGTATCTTCGATCTCGAGTCTTCGATCTCGAGTCTTCGATCTCGAGTATTCGACCTCGAAGTCGAGCTTTTTCGACCTCAATTGGTTGTGAGGTCGAAGCTTTCGACCTCGATTAACAAGCCATTTTCGACCTCATTCTTTCGACCTCGAATCCTTCTGTTTTCGACCTCACTTGGGTGTAAGGTCGAGGGGTTCGAGCTCGATTTATAGTGTATTTTCGATCTCAATCAATCGACTTCGATCTAGGGTCTTTTCGACCTCGAATTTTCAATTTTTTGACTGGATTTTTGGTGCGAAGTCGATGGAAACGACCTCAATTCCTCGTATATTTTCGACTTCGAGCCTTCGATGTCGTTTTAAGGTTTTTTCGACCTCGTTTTCATTATTTTTCGACTTTATTTGGGAGCGAGGTCGTTGGAATCGGCCTCGTTTTCCCATATGTTTTCGACCTCGGTCGTACGATTTCGACTTAATGTCTTTTCGACCTTAAATCTTTTATCCTTGTTTTTGCCTTGGTTTCATTCCAAATTTCATTCTTTCTTGGGCCTTAACTAGCCCAATTTTTAATTGGACTTAAATTATTCCAGCCTTGGGCCTTATTGGGCCTTATTGTTTGGGCTTCGAATTCGCCTAAGACCCAAATTATTTGGGCTTCAATTTCTATAATCCATAAATGGATTTGTGGGCCTTAACTGGCTATAGACGGCTGCCCTTCCTTAACCGGTTGGGTTTCCAGTCACTTTGATTATAAAAGAATGGAATTTCCACTTTATTCTTCACTTCATACTTTCAGCTTTGGGCCTTATTGGGCCTTAACTTGTTTAGGCTTTGAATTCGCCCCAGCCTCGAATTATTTGGGCTTTTTCTGGGTTTAAAATGGCTGATCGCGCTTCCCAACGTCTATGATAATGCACTAGGATTTCATAGAAGTTATACCGGTCTTTTTCGAGACTTGGGGTCTTTTTATCCCTTACCTGGGACTTACCACCCTTTTTTGGGGATTTTAATATACACTAGTGTTTTTCGAGTATCGTTTTGGTGTAAAGTGTGGAGCGACCTACACATTTACGACGATTTTGCCTTATTCGAGGCTAACTTGTCATTTTCATAAGCCTCTTACGTCTTATACCATCTTGTTTTGGCTTCAAGCCTTTCATATCGAATGATGGAGTTTGGACTGAATGTCTTAGGTTTATGGGGTTTCAACCCTTACATAATATTCAAGTTTAAAAACTTGGATTGGTTTTATCAAACCTTATTTCTAGTAGTGAATCCATTCAGGAAACACTTTAAACATAGTAAACTTTTAGGTTTGCAGCATGCCAAGTCCTTGGCACCTCATGCCCCTCGAGGGTGTCTAGCTTGTATGAGCCTCGACCAAATACGTTTTTAACGCGATATGGTCCTTCCCAATTTGGGGCCAGCTTGCCTTTTTGTCCGACTCCGGATGCCTCAATCTTTCGAAGAACCAAGTCTCCTTGTCGAAAGAACCTTTCTTTAACCCTTAGGTTGTAGTAGAAAGATGCCTTCTTTTGATGTTCGACTATCTTGGCGTTTGCCTCATCTCTAACTTCGTCAATTAGGTCTAAAGCTAGCCTCAAGCCTTCTTCATTTGTTTCTGGTTCATAAGCCTCAACTCTTGGAGACGTGTGAGTAATCTCCACTGGAACCACTACCTCTGCTCCATATGCCAGCAGAAATGGGGTTGCTCCAGTGGTGACTTTGCAGGTAGTACGATATGCCCAAAGTATGGGGAGCAATTCGTCTACCCAATTATTTCTGGAGCGTTCAACTCTTTTCTTTAGTCCATCTAGGATAATTCGATTTACAACCTCAGCTTGCCCATTTGCTTGAGGATGAGCAACAGAGGTGAAGCGCAGTTGGATATCATTTTCTTCATAATATTTCTTGAACTCATCATTGTTAAACTGTGTTCCATTGTCCGTAACCAGGATTCGTGGGATTCCATATCTGCAAATTATACTTTCCCAGAAGAAGTGCATCACTTGTTTGGTGGTTATCTTGGCTAATGGTTTAGCCTCAATCCACTTGGTGAAGTAGTCGATTGCTACTATTAAGAATTTTCGTTGTGCACTTGCCATTGGAAAAGGTCCAAGTATATCCATTCCCCACATAGCAAATGGGATAGGTGAGTTTACGGATGTCAACATCTCATGTGGTTGTCTAACCACTGGTGCATGCTTTTGGCACCGTTCACATTTCTTCACATAACTTTTTGCATCAGCAAGCATACTTGGCCAATAGAAACCTAGACGAGTAACTTTATGGGCCAAAGCTCTGCCCCCCAAGTGCTGTCCACAAATCCCTTCATGAACTTCTTTCAGGGCCAATTCTGCATCTTGAGGTCTCAAACACTTCAGGTATGGAATAACAAAAGATTTCTTATATAGAATTCCCTCAATTAGGGCATACCTTAGTGCTCTAACGTATAGCTTTCGTGCTTCTGAGGTGTCATTAGGTAGCCACCCAGTTTCCAAATGAGCTTTGATAGGGTCTATCCAGCAACTAGCAACACCAATAAGTGCTATCAGTTTTCCATTGATGCTCGGGGTTTTCAAGACTTGGAAGTATACACTTCCTGCATAATTCTCGATTTCAGAAGAGGCAAACTTAGACAGGGCATCTGCCTTCATGTTTTCTTCCCTCGGAATGTGTTCCACATAGCATTCGTCGAACTGAGTCATGATGGCCTTGACAAGTTTCAAGTACTTGGCCATGACTTCATCTCTGGCCTCAAATTCCCCATTTACTTGGGAAACCACTAGCCTCGAGTCTCCACATACTTTCAGAGTTTTGACCCTCAAGGCTCCAGCCAACCCTAAGCCAGCTATCAGAGCTTCATACTCAGCCTCATTATTTGTCGTTGGGAAGTCAAGTTTTAGTGCATACTCAATGAGGAATCCATCAGGACTTTGTAGCACTAAACCGGCTCCACTTGATTTTGTTTTTGATGCTCCATCAAAATAGAGCACCCAATATTCTTTGAAGTCCATTTCTTGATCTTTCTTGTCTTCCATTATTCTGACGTATAGCTTTCGTGCTTCTGAGGTGTCATTAGGTAGCCACCCAGTTTCCAAATGAGCTTTGATAGGGTCTATCCAGCAACTAGCAACACCAATAGGTGCTATCAGTTTTCCATTGATGCTCGGGGTTTTCAAGACTTGGAAGTATACACTTCCTGCATAATTCTCGATTTCAAAAGAGGCAAACTTAGACAGGGCATCTGCCTTCATGTTTTCTTCCCTCGGAATGTGTTCCACATAGCATTCGTCGAACTGAGTCATGATGGCCTTGACAAGTTTCAAGTACTTGGCCATGACTTCATCTCTGGCCTCAAATTCCCCATTTACTTGGGAAACCACTAGCCTCGAGTCTCCACATACTTTCAGAGTTTTGACCCTCAAGGCTCCAGCCAGCCCTAAGCCAGCTATCAGAGCTTCATACTCAGCCTCATTGTTTGTCGTTGGGAAGTCAAGTTTTAGTGCATACTCAATGAGGAATCCATCAGGACTTTGTAGCACTAAACCGGCTCCACTTGATTTTGTTTTTGATGCTCCATCAAAATAGAGCACCCAATATTCTTTGAAGTCCATTTCTTGATCTTTCTTGTCTTCCATTATTACTTCCTGCCCCCCGACTTCTTGGTTGTCAATGGTACATTCAACCATGAAGTCAGCAAGTGCTTGAGCTTTTATGGCCATTCGAGGCTTATACTTGATGTCGAATTCGCCCAATTCAATGGCCCATTTGATCAATCTTCCACTAACTTGAGGGCTATGCAAGATGTTTCTTAGAGGTTGATCAGTCAAGACCTCTATCTTGTGAGCCTGGAAGTACGGGCGTAGCTTTCTTGAGGCCATTATCAAGGCTAAGGCAAACTTCTCAATCGTTGAGTAGTTTATTTCTGCCCCATGAAGAATCTTACTCACATAGTAGACGGGCTTCTGAACCTTCAACTCTTCTTTTACCAAAACGGCTCCAAGGGCTGTGCTAGAGACCGCCAAGTATAAATAGAGAATTTCCCCTGGCTTGGGCTTTGCCAACAGTGGTGCCTCAGCCATGTATTTCTTCAGGGCCTCAAAGGCCTCTTGGCTCTCCGTTGTCCATTCAAAATTTTTCACGTTCTTGAGCGCTTTGAAGAAAGATAAGCACTTCTCTCCTGACTTGGAGATAAATCTTCCCAATGCTGCCACTCTTCCCGTTAGTTTTTGGACATCCTTGACAGTCTTTGGTGGTTCCATGTCTAGAATTGCTTTGATTTTGTCGGGATTGGCCTCGATTCCTCTCTTGGAAGCCATTAGGCCTAAAAACTTTCCCGAGCCCACACCAAAGGCATAATTAGCTGGATTCAACATCATCTTGTGGTGCCTTAGCACTTCAAATGCCTCTCGGAGGTGCTCAATGTGATCGGCCTTATCGAGACTCTTGACTAACATGTCATCTACGTAGACCTCCATGGTTTTTCCAATTAGGTGTCCAAAAATTTTGTTCACCAATCTTTGGTAGGTTGCCCCTGCATTCTTAAGTCCAAATGGCATGACTAGATAACAGAAAACACCAAAGTCAGTGATGAATGATACCTTGGAGATTTCATCCTTGTGCATTTTGATTTGGTTGTATCCACTGAAGCCATCCATGAAGCTGAGCATCTCGTGTCCAGTTGTAGCATCTATTAATGCATCAATCCTTGGCAAGGGAAAACAATCCTTAGGACATGCATCATTCAAGTCAGTGAAGTCTACACACATCCTCCATTTTCCATTGGATTTTTTGACCATTACGGGGTTAGCCAACCATTCCGGGAATTGTATCTCTTCAATGAATCCGGCCTCTAGAAGTTTTTCAACTTCTTGTTTAATGGCTTCTTGCCTTTTTGGAGCAAAATTTCTCTTCTTTTGTTTCACCGTCTTTCTTTCAGGATCCACATTCAACTTGTGAGTTATCAATTGGGGATCAATCCCTGGCATGTCAGCCGTTGTCCAAGCAAAAACGTCATTGTTCTCTTGAAGAAAAGATATGAGCTTGCTTTTCAATGGCTCAGGTAGTAGTGCCCCGACATAAGTCACCTTCTCCGGTTCACCAGGGACTAAGGGAATTGAGATTAAATCCTCAGCTGGTTTCCCTCTTCGGTCCTCATTGTCGTCAGTATCCATGTCTTCAATTGGGAGAACTTGCCCCCCGATTCCATCAGGCCTTAACGCGGCTACATAACAACTTCTATCCATCTTTTGGTCTCCTCGTTCTTCACCAATCCCATTCCTCGTTGGGAACTTGATTTTTAGATGATAAGATGAGGCAACGGCCTTGAACGCATGAAGACCAGTCCTTCCCAGGATTGCATTGTAGGTTGAAGTTGCCTTTATAACTATGAAGTTCAGCATTTGAGTAGACGTATTCATCCCTTGCCCCATGGTCATTGGGAGTTGGATAGTGCCTTCCACTTTTGATTCCACCCCATTGAATCCGTATATGGGCATATTTGAGGGTGTTAACCGAGAATCAGTTTAACCCATCTTGATAAAAGCATCGTGAAACAAGATATCCACTGAAGCTCCATTGTCGACTAGGACTCTCTTTGTTTCGGAATTGCCAATCACATGTATGATGACTGGAGGATCATCGTGGGGGAACTTCACCCCTTCTAAGTCTGAATCATCAAAACCTCTCGAGCATAAGCTTTTCTTGAGTTTTGGGAGGACCCAGCAGCAGTTGGCCCTCCGAATATCATGTTGATGACTGGCCCTCGGGGCTTAGGGTTACGATCTTGGTCGTTGTCCCTTTTGTCGTAATCCTTCCTTTCATTGTTTCCTCTTTGACTCCCTTGATTTCCATCCTTGGTGAATTTGCTGAGTTTTCCTCTTCGTATCAGAAATTCGATCTCATCTTTCAATTGCCTACAATCGTCGGTGTCGTGACCGACTTCTTTGTGGAACCGACAAAACTGATTCTGGTTCCGTTTGGACAAATCAGACCTCATCGGCTTTGGCCATTTGATATCTTCTTCCTTGGCTATCTCCATCAGAATTTGACTCCTGGGAGTATTCAATCGTGCATATTCTGTGAATTTTGGCCCAAAATTGCTTCTCTTGGGGGGAGAATCGGAGTTCTTTGATGTTCGGGGAAACTTTTCCTTGACGTCGTACTCCTGAGTTTCTTTTCTTTTCTTTGAGTTTCCACTACTGCCAGTAGTGGGTTCATACTTTCTCATGCTTTCTTCGGCCTTGATATACTTTCCGGCTCTATCTTGGAGCTTCAACATGCTCTCTGGTGGGTGTTTAGCCAATGACCTCCTGAAGTGGTCGTCAGTGGTTCCTTGTTGCAAGGCTATCATAACCACTTTGTCATCTAAGTCCGGGACTTTTAAAGCCTCTCGAGTGAATCGATTGATGTAGTCCCTTAGGGCCTCATTCTGCCCTTGCCGGATTGCCATGAGAGATGCAGAACTTTTCTCATGCACCCTTCCACTAATGAACTGATTGATGAAAGCCTTGCTTAGTTCCTTGAATGACCCAATAGAGTTGGGAGGTAGACGGCTATACCAACGTTGGGCCATGCCTGCCAAGGTTTGTGGAAACGCCCTACACTTGACCGCATCGTTGGCTGGCTGCAACAGCAGTGCATTGGAGAAGGTCCTTACATGATTTGCGGGATCTCCCGTTCCATCATAGGCTTTGATCGAAGGCATCTTAAACTTTCTGGATACAGCCGTTTTCATGATGTCTTGAGTAAACGGTGGTGTAGGATCATCAGGATCTCCTAGAGGCAACAGAGTACTAGGATCACCCCTTGGGGTTTCAGCCCTCTTGGTCCTTCTTGGTGGATCCAAGTTGATTATCGGGATTCCTTCAGTCGTTCGGTTCCGAGATTGAGCGGCCTCTTCTTCAGCAATGAGTTTTTTTGAGCCTTGCAGTCTCCGCCTCATGGGCTGCAAGTTTCTCCCTAGTAGTTTGGGGTTGCTCCCGATTTGTCTGTGAAGAACGTCTCCTTCTTGGGGCGACATCCTCCCCAGTTGTATAACCCTCATCCTCAGTGTATGGGCCAGAGTAATCTTGAATGAGAGGGGTCTGACGAGTTTGTTGATTTTGGGGTCCCAGACCTTGAATATAAGGGGGCACATATGCCTCATGGTAGATTGGATTAGTTCCACTACCGCCCGCCATGGGTCGAGGGGGCAAGCCATAGCTTGGCATCCCCAAAGTCTGATTCGCGTATTGAGGGAGATCAGTAGTATGGAGTTGAAGGCTCCTTGGTGCACTCATGAGCAGCGGGGAGGTCGTGATTGGTTGCTGGTGAAAGGTCTCTTGCGGATTAGATCCATGAATGACCATCTGCAGGGGATTCGTCCCTTCAACCAAAATCGGGATTTCCGGTCCTTGAGTGTTGGTGGGGATATTCGCCCCTTGTGTGCCGGTAGTCGGCGGTGGCTGATCAACCTCAGAGGTGATAGGGTGATCATCGGGAGTTTGAGTATCCCGAGCTGTTCTTCGTGTGTTTGCCATGGTTGATGTTGTCTTCCCACAGACGGCGCCAAATGTTATGGATTAAAAACTGTGCTCGTATATTAATTGCTAGGATTTATGAGCTTCGAGCTTTAATGACTGCACTCGTGTATCCGGACTAAATTGGTCCTCACAAGATGCCTACGTATCTCAAATCGTTATTGAGAATCAAGCCAAAGACGTAGTTCTTGGTGTTGCCCTCGGGCTATGGTGTCAGGGGCACACCAAGGACGTAGTGACTTGTATGTCCTTATTCGAGGATGAAGTCTAAAACGTTGTAGATGACGTATGGAGCTGTGTCCAAAACATAGTAGATGACGTATGGAGCTGTGTCCAAAACATAGTAGATGACGTATGGAACTGTGTCCAAAACGTAGTTCTGATTGTAGGATCAGGGTCCTTATATAGGCGTCTAGAGCCTAGTATTTATGGTATGTTTAGGAGTCTTAGCGAATAAGTCTCCTTATTGATAATGGATAAACATTGTATTTCTTGCTGGAGAATTCGTTTCCTTGTTGATAAAGGTTATGACTCATTAATTGCCTTTAATAGGGATTCTGGATCCTTCTTTAATGAATTTACCATATTTTGGACTCTTTTTATGAGCTGTATATTTTCCCTATTTATTAATTACGAAATTAATAAATAATCTGGGTTTTGGGCCTTAAATACTTGGCCTTTCCAAAGAATCAGCAATTATATTTCTATAATTACTTTTCTATCCATATCAAAAATATTAATATAATTCTTTTTCCAATAAACCAATTTCAATTTATAACATTTTGTATATCTATTTTGCATGAGTTTTTCTCTAATATGGTCAAATATATGATTTTAAGGCACTTGTGAAAATAGATTATCTACTTTACCAAGTAGATTACAAGAAGAGACCAAAATAGAATATAACATATTGAGTATTTGCACATATTAATAAAGAGTTTTATAATATAGTCAAAAGTGATGTCTATCATAGTGGTTAGAAGTGTCCTCTCTAATTTAGAGGTCAAGGGTTCGACTCCCATTAGAAACAACTTTTTTATCATTAATATAATAAATAGGGGTAATTTGGTAATTTCACACTGATTAAATTGTCTCATATAGAGTTTTTTTCTTATTAATGGTATATGTAGCTATTGGGTGCTTACTTAAGTATGTTCAAGTTTTTAATTTAGAAATTAATACGAGTATTACTAATAGCTGTCATGTTAGTTTACAATTTTTTTTTGCGGGATATAATAGATACTGGGTGTTCTAGATGAGTTTTAGAACATTACAATCATAAATTTTCTTCCAATTCTTCAAGATGTTACATTCTGGAGATTAGGTTTTATTACTGATTTTGATCAAAAGCCTTCGTAAATCTTCTAATACTCTACTTAGGTCTTGCGCTTTCAGTTCTTAAAACTTTCTTTCTAACTCGTTCACATCTTTTCTTGCAATTTGTTGATTTTAAGCATTTTTTTCCTTTGTTTCGATTCCTCTATCTTTCAGACTTTCAAAACATCGAATAATTCAGTGCCACGTAATCTATTATATATATAATACAACAACATAAGGGTTTGATAATCAATTTAAATCGAACTGACCATTTTACCCTTCTTTCCATTACATCATGTCATGGTTATTTTGGTATTTTAGTATTACTATATTAATTACATATTATTAATTGTAGCAAAATTAATATACATACTTATACATACATACATACATACATACATACATACATACATACATGCATGTGCATATATGTAGGATATATGTATGATATTATCAAACCATATTCGTTAACCTATACCATATCTAATTATACTATTATTTAGATTCATTATAACTATTTGCAAATTAAAAATGGAAAAAAAATTATTTGAATGAAATTTATATATTAAGCCTGCATGTGCATTGCAATTATTTATACTTCTTATAAATCAAACTATAAATAATCTTTCATATTTTTAAATATTATATTTATATGACACAAATACGTCTACATCAACACAAAGATAACAAAAAAAAACCATTTCATGTATATAAGTGTAGGGTTAGGTTCAAATTAGAACCTTATATTAAGTTAGAACTTAGAAATAATATATACCATAGATTTTGTGTAATCAATGACTAAGATTTATGCGTTTTATTGCAGTACACAATATCTTTAGTTTTGCTGCAACACACCATTTTGTAGAGTATGATGTACTTCTGCAGTACACACTAATTTATTTTTCTTCTAAAATACATAATTTTTTAAATAAATAAATAATTTTTCACGTAACCCAACATGTACTTCATCATTATAATATGTTTTAAAGAAATAATTATGCCAAAAAATAATTTATGATAATTAAAATACTATAAAAAGTAGAACGTGCTGCAACATAATATATTAAATAGTTCTAAGGTTCTAATACTAAAGCGGTTTTATGTGGAACATGACCCATATAATATAAACTTTTATTATGATTAATTACTTATCCTATAACTCATAAATTACTGCACTAATAGATAAGCGTACAATTTTTTTTCGAACAAATTAGTAATTTAATCATATTTAAAGTATGCCCGTGCATTGCACGGGCTAAAGAGCTAGTTAGCCCAAATGGAACAACTTGGGTAATCCACAAACCCACCGCAAGTTCCCAAAAGATCATGATTTGTTGGTGCAATTTGTAGTAATACTTTGTGTTATAAACTGAACTAAAGTCCCAACTCTTCTCGATTTTGAGACTCGAGTGGTACAAACTCCCCCACTTAAACTCTTGACGACATCGTTAGATCTGAACGGATAGCTCATAGATCCAAGATCGTACATCTATAGCGATTGTGAGATAATACTGGCTAGTTTATGTCCCACCTCTGGACCTCAGTCCATTGTGAAATAATACCACCAGTCTTCGTGTCCCCACCTCTAGCAACTTCACGAATCAACCGCCGACCAATTGGCCCAAATGCAATAACATGGGTAATCCACAAATCCACCACAGGTCTCCAAAAGATCATGATTGTTGGTGCACTTAGTAGTTGTAATTTGTCTTATAAACTGTACTAAAGCCCCCACATTTCTCGATGTGAGACTCAGGTGTTACAATATATTTTAATTTAATAATATTTCAATTTATTGTCAATATTAGTTCTTTATATATATATATATTAAAATAATTTTCAAATACAATAAATTTTTTTATTTTACTACTAAAATTTTAAAACATAATTATGTTTAAATGACCTGGGTATGTCTAACTGATAATAATATTAACATTCGTGAAATATTATTTGCTATTATAACTTCAATTCTCATATTTTGTTGCATGAACCCGTGCAAGGCACGGTCATTTCATAGTGATTAAAATAAAATTTTATTCTTTGCTGTTTAAATATTATATTTAGTTATATTTGTACATATTTTGTTTGTCTCGTTATAATATACTTAATTTAATTTATATAGATAATTTTATTGATCGGGACCTATGATTTTAAATAACCCGGAGTGTATAATGTGATCGATCCGATCATAATATTTTTGTATGCTATATAATATCTTGTTTTCTAAAATTTGTTAACTGGAATATATATTTTTATCTATTTATTTTGTACAAAAATTAGTATCACCAAGTATTTTTCCAACCCAAATTTATGTGTTTATATTGTCTAACCTTTTCAACATGACCATATAATTCATTTAATTTTTTGTTGTTGTACTATCTATTTATTTTTATTATCTCATCTTTTAAATTGTTTTTGATATGGGCTAAAAATAACCCTAGATATGTAATTAATGATATATTAATTAGACCTAGTTCGGTCCAAGAATTAGGCCCGATAAAAAGGCCCGAAACCCTAATCATTTATTAATTTCGTAATTAATAAATAAGGGAAATTACCAGCTCATTAAATGAGTCCAAAGCATATTAAACTCTTCAAGAATCAGCAATCAAGACACACAAACCAACTAGGAGTCAGTCTCCTACAAAATAGGATTCACAATCCTGATCTAAGAAGGCGACTTGGCCCCCAAGTCACCTAATTCTATTCTAAATGCAAGGCTCCTGACGCCTATATAAGGACCCTGATCCTACAATCAGAACGACGTTTTTTGGCTTGATTCTCTACATAACAGAGATACGTAGGCATCTTGTGAGGACCTGTTTAGTCACGAACCACGAGAGCAGCCATAAAGACACGATTGTCCACCATCATTCATTGAATACAGCCGTCAACATCTAAATCTATTTTTCATTCCATAACATTTGGCGCCGTCTGTGGGAAGCTTACAACAACCATGGCTATAACACGAAGAACAGCAACCGCTACTGGATCAACTGTCACCACCACTGTTCCGATCACCACGGAACCAGGGTCGTTACCCCTCACCACAGAGATAGTTTCTCAACCACTAGGGACGTTGCCCATCACCACAGAGGTGGTTTCTCAACCACAAGGGACGAATCCCCAAGCTTCCATACCTCAGAACGAGACTAACCCTCTTCAGATGGTTGTCTCGCCCCTCGACCATAACCTTCCCTATGGAGCACAAATCTCCACAACCGTGCTTCCTATAAGCACCAATCCAGCATACGGACTGCCCAACTATCCCCCTGAAGCCGGAGGGAGTGGCCATGCCCCAATAATTCATGAACCATACGAACCACCCTACATTCGAGGATTGGGACCTGTCCCTGAAGGAAGATACTTGGATTATTCTGGGCCCTACTCTGATGACTACTCGTCTGATGAAGGACGAGATCGAGCACCCAGAAGAAGAAGAGCCAGCAAAGAGCCCCTTGGAAGAAGGAATCGGGGGGCAACTACAAGGGCACCTATGACTGCCATGGAAAGGATAAGGGCTCATGAGGCTGAGATCCAGAAACTAAAGAAAAACATAGAGATAGAGCAACAAAGGAGGCAGACTCAGCCTTCGAATCAAGGGGCAGGAGATGTCCCCATAATTGATTTAGGAACACCTTCAAGGAGGCAAGAAGGAGTTAGGGCTCCAAGGACGGAGATTCCCAAGTCAGATCCCCGTGTTTTAACACAACTGGGTGACCCAGACGATCCTATTCCACCCTTCACTGAAGAAGTAATGGACGCTCATGTATCAAGGAAATTTAAGATGCCTACTATCAAGGCATATGACGGAACGGGTGATCCCGCAACCCATGTGAGGACTTTTTCGAATGCACTGTTGCTGCAACCAGTCACTGATGCTCTTAAATGTAGAGCGTTTCCTCAAACCCTGGCTGGCATGGCCCAAAGATGGTATAGCCGCTTGCCGCCCAACTCTATCAGTTGTTTCAGAGATTTGAGCACGGCCTTCATCAGTCAGTTCATTAGTGGACGGGTACATGAAAAAAGCTCTGCTTCACTCATGAACTTAACTCAAGGAAAGAACGAGACGTTGAGAGATTACCTCAAACGTTTCACCAAGGAGACATTAAATATACCTGATCTAGATAACAAGGTAGCTATGATAGCCCTTCAACAAGGAACCACAGATGTCTTTTTCAAGATGTCATTGGCTAAACACCCCCCTGAGAGCATGACTGAGCTCCAACAAAGGGTTGGAAAGTACATCAAAGCTGAGGAAAGCATGAAGAAAATTGACACAGGTGGTGAAAATAATGGTGGCTCGAATAAGCGAAAGACGGAGCAAGAGTATGATGTCAAGGACAAATATCCTCGTACGACTAGAGACTCTGATTCAGACACGAAATTTACCGAATATGCAAGGTTGAATGCTCCAAGGAGTCAAATCCTCTTTGACATTGAGAAAGATAGGGACTTTCGATGGCCGAAGCCACTAAGGGGAGATCCTGAGAAGCGAAACAAGAACAAGTACTGTAGGTACCATAAAGACTCGGGCCATGATACTGATGATTGTAGGCAACTCAAGGATGAGATCGAGTTCTTAATCCGAAAAGGAAAACTCGATAAGTTCACTAAGGATGGGAATCGAGGAAATCAGCATGGAAACTATGAAAGGAAAAATTATGATACGAGGGACGACGACCAAGATCATAATCCTAAGCCCCGAGGGCCTGTTATCAATATGATATATGGAGGACCAGCTGCTACGTTAAGGCCTAATAGAGTCGGGGGGCAGGTTCTCCCAATCGAGGTTATGGATTCAAGAGATGACGAAGAAATAAGGGACTGAGATGCCAGGAACATGGCATGCCCCAAATTTGAAAGTTTATTATGTTTAATTGTTTCCTAATAGTACAAGTAGCAATAAGGTCGACGAAACCATTATGAGCTTTTCAGCTCTTAATAGGAAGTAAAGCACTATGTAAGGGTTGAACCCTCTTTTTTAAAGAAAATATTCAAGTTCTTTTTCATTATTTTATTACTTATCTGTGTTTGAGCATTTCCTTATCGTTTTGTTAAAGAGCAAGTTGTACCAATAGCATTTGATTAAAGTGCCAGCCCATTCAAGAGGCCAAGTACTAGGAATTGCCTTACAAAAGATAAGTTAAATAAATATAAGTGAGCAAACAAAACAGATATAACATAAATAGCATGCATGGATGGAAGATCCCGAAAGACCAAAGAGTTATGTTACAAACGCCAAATAAAATCTTAAAGTCCATAAAAGGACCTTAAATAGAAATAAGATATAGAGAGCCACGCAGGGCCAATAAAATCTACTCTAAGTCATCAGCGGGTCCTTGTCAAGAACAAGGGCATCCCCACGAGGGGCATCTAAGTCCTCTATGAAGTCATCAGTGGTCTCGGACTCATACAAGCCTCGAACGGCTATTAAGGCCCAGGCATTAGCTGACTTCGTGGTTGAATTTACCATTAACAACCAAGAAGTCGGGGGGCAAGAGATAATACCCCATGAATACCCGAAGTTGGGTGTTCTATTTTGATGGACCATCAAAAACAAAATCAAGCGGAGCAGGTTTAGTGTTACAAAGTCCTGATGGATTTTTCATAGAGTATACACTAAAACTTGACTTCCCAACAACAAACAATGAGGCTGAGTACGAAGCCCTGATAGCTGGCTTAGGGCTGGCTGGAGCATTGAGAGTTAAAACCCTGAAAGTAGGTGGAGACTCGAGGCTAGTGGTTTCCCAAGTAAATGGGGAATTTGAGGGCACAGATAAAGTCATGGCCAAGTACTTAAAACTTGTTAAGGCCATCATGACTCAGTTTGATGAATGCTACGTAGAGCACGTTCCGAGGGAGGAAAACGTGAAGGCTGATGCCTTGTCTAAGTTTGCCTCTTCTGAAATTGAAAACTATGCAGGGAGTGTATACTTCCAAGTCTTGAAGACCCCAAGCATCAACGAAAAGTTGGTAGCACCCATTGGTATTTCCAGTTGTTGGATTGATCCCATCAAAGCTCATCTGGAAACTGGGTGGCTGCCCAACGACACTTCAGAAGCACGAAAGCTATACGTCAAAGCACTAAGGTATGCCCTAATTGAGGGAATCCTATACAAAAAGTCTTTCATCATTCCTTATAGGAAGTGTTTGAGACCCCAAGAGGCAGAATTGGCCCTAAAAGAAGTACATGAAGGAATCTGTGGGCAACACTTGGGGGGAAGAGCCCTTGCACATAAAGTCACCCGTCTAGGTTTCTATTGGCCAAGCATACTTGCTGATGCTAAAAGCTATGTGAGAAAATGTGAACGGTGCCAGAAACATGCACCAGTGGTTAGACAACCACCTGAGATGATGACATCCATTAACTCTCCTATCCCTTTTGCTATGTGGGGAATGGATATACTTGGGCCATTTCCAATGGCGAGTGCTCAAAGAAAGTTCTTGATAGTGGCAATCGACTACTTCACTAAGTGGATTGAGGCTAAACCTTTAGCCAAGATAACCATCAAACAAGTGATGCACTTCTTCTGGGAAAGTGTAATATGATATATGGAATCCCACGAATCCTGGTTACGGACAAGGGAACTCAGTTTAACAATGATGAGTTCAAGAAGTATTATGAAGAGAATGATATCCAATTACGCTTCACTCCTGTTGCTCATCCTCAAACAAATGGGCGAGATGAGGTTGCAAATCGAATTATCCTAGATGGACTAAAGAAAAGAGTTTAAACACTCCAGAAACACTTGGGTAGACGAATTACTCCCCATACTTTGGGCATATCGTACTACAGGTAAAGTCACCACTGGAGCAACCCCATTTCTGCTGGTATATGGGGCAGAAGCAATGGTTCCAGTAGAGATTACCCACACATCTCCAAGAGTTGAGGATTACGAACCAGAGACAAATGGAGAAGGCTTGAGGTTAGCTTTAGATCTAATTGATGAAGTTAGAGACGAGGCAAATGCCAAGATAGTTCAGCATCAGAAATGAGCATCTTTCTATTACAACCTAAGGGTTAAAGAGAGATTCTTCAGTCAAGGAGACTTAGTCCTCCGAAAGATTGAGGCATCCGGAGTTGGACAAAAAGGCAAGTTGGCCCCAAATTGGGAAGGACCATATCACGTTAAGAACGTGTTTGAACGAGGCTCGTAAAAGCTAGAAACCCTCGAAGGGCATGAGGTGCCAAAAACTTGGCATGCCTCAGACTTGAAATCATGATCTTCCTAGAAAGCAGATGGAGGATTGAGCCCGTTTTGATGGGTAGAAACATCCTCAAAAGCTTTGCCAAGACAAACTACAAATTATTGCAAAGGAAAACATACAAAATATGCATGTCAACTACACAAATAGAGTTGAATACAACGAACCCCGAAGGGTTGAAACCCCTGAAAATTCGAGGAAGTATAGCTCAGAATGAGCTTCGATTCGATATACTGGAAGCTCAAAATTAAAGAAACGAGTGAAATGTTATGTCTATCTTCGTTCATGAAGACCCCTCAATGTGTTTATTACTTTTCATGATCCAATCATGAATAATAAATAAACCAAGCATATGTCACAAGCACAAATTAAAACAAAGCCTTAACCCGCGGAAAATTTTGCAAAATCATGTATCAGTATACACACGACCCAAATTCCAGGTCGAATTTACACTGCATCCTGGTCGAACAAACCTGTTCGAAAACGAACTAAAAAATGAGTTCGACATGTTCGATCTGAAGACAGTTTGAGGTCGAAAAACTGAATAAAGTTTCTGGTCGAAATTACACGAGGTTGAGGTCGAAACTTTGAGCTCGAAAATACACTGTAATTCCTGATCGACATGTTCGACCTTGTCCCCCTTTCTGGTCGAAAATAGCCTGGAGAATCCTGGTCGAAAATGACCTAGGATTCCTGGTCGAAAAATCCAGGTCGAAAATGACCTAGGATTCCTGGTCGAAAAATCTAGGTCGAAATAGCCTGGATTCCTGGTCGAAAATTCCTGGTCGAATTTATACTAAAATTCCTGGTCGAACCATTCGACCTCACCCCAGTCCTGGTCGAAAAATCCTGGTCGAAAATGACCTAGGATTCTTGGTCGAAAAATCCAGATCGAAATAATACTAATTTCTGGTCGAAAATTCCTGCTCGAAAATGCAAAGAAACGAGGTCGAAAATTCCTGCTCGAAAATGCAAAGAGATGAGGTCGAAAATTTGAGGTCGAAAAAGACCTAAATTTCCTGGTCGAACTGATCGACCTCATTCCAGTTCAGGTCGAAATTGACTTGACTTCCTGGTCGAAATTGACTTGACTTCCTGGTCGAAATTGGCTTAATTTCTGATCGAAAATACTCTGCAAATTCCTAAAATATTAGGAATAATTATTAAAAATACCTGTGGGTACATGAAAATTCCTAAAATATTAGGAATAATTATTAAAAATACCTGTGGGTACATGGAAATTTCTTAAATATTAGGAATATTTCATATAAATGTCAAATTAGCCTCGAATAAGGCAACAATCGTCGTAAATGTGTAGGTCGCTCCACACTTTGCAATAAGGCGATACTTGTGAAACACTGGTGTAAATAAAGTCCTAGGTAAAGGATGAAAAGACCCCGAATCTCGAAAAAGGTCAATATAATTTCTACGAAAACTTGAAAAGTTTTCCTAGAAATTGGGGGGCAAATGATATGGGCTAAAAATAACCCTAGATATGTAATTAATGATATATTAATTAGACCTAGTTCGGTCCAAGAATTAGGCCCGATAAAAAGGCCCGAAACCCTAATCATTTATTAATTTCGTAATTAATAAATAAGGGAAATTACCAGCTCATTAAATGAGTCCAAAGCATATTAAACTCTTCAAGAATCAGCAATCAAGACACACAAACCAACTAGGAGTCAGTCTTCTACAAAATAGGATTCACAATCCTGATCTAAGAAGGCGACTTGGCCCCCAAGTCACCTAATTCTATTCTAAATGCAAGGCTCCTGACGCCTATATAAGGACCCTGATCCTACAATCAGAACGACGTTTTTTGGCTTGATTCTCTACATAACAGAGATACGTAGGCATCTTGTGAGGACCTGTTTAGTCACGAACCACGAGAGCAGCCATAAAGACACGATTGTCCACCATCATTCATTGAATACAGCCGTCAACATCTAAATCTATTTTTCATTCCATAACAGTTTTAATTCAAAACAAATAGTTTTCATATGTTATATATATGTATATATTAATCCAATTCCAAATAACTAATTATTTTCTTCCATAAAATGACATTAAAATTCACGTGATAATAATTAAAAAGGTCTCATATACACAATGCATCCAATCTAATTATAAATCTACTCACTTTTATTATATCTATCTATTTATATTGTATTATTAAAACCGAAACATTGAAAGTTTTGTATTCAGTCGGTACGGTACTAGTATTTTGGTATTTGCACTTTAGTTCTTTAGTTTTTACAACTTAACCTTAATTTATTAAAAACAACGATTTTGATCTAAATATAATGTAGTCGGTCGGTTAGAATGATACTCATATTTTGATATTTTCACTTTAATCCCTTTACTTTTGCAACTTAACCTTGATTTATTAAAAACAACAATTTTAATTAAAAGATATTTTTTAAATACTGTTAAACACAAAATTCTTGAAACATAATTTAATCACGCTCAAACACAAACACATACGTCAATTCAACATCGAGTTCAACAATCACATAAAACTATTTAAATTTAAGTTCATCTTCGTTAAAAAAAGTATAAATATAAAATAAATTATTAAAATACAAGATAACAAATTTAAAAGTCATATTTGCATTGCATCGACCCTATGCTTGTATATATAAGAACAATATCCATAAATATCATGTATACATTTTATCGATATGTGCTATATAATAATGCTTATTGTAGAGATAGACATTCACCCCATCCCGCCCAACCCCGATCCATTCTCTACGCTGTTTCGGACGGAGAATTGAGAACTTTTCTGGTGATCGGGAAAAAATATGTAAAAATTTCGAGGATCGGATGGGGTCAGGGATTAGTGTCTCTCTGCCACGCTTCCCGGTCTCCAATTTCTATATTTAACAAAAATATTATATATTTTCATGTATATTAAATAAATTGTTGTGAATAAATATGATTTGTATATATTCTTATAGTTTAAACTTTTAATCCATAGTTTTCACATGTAGAATACAATTAAATTACAATAATATTTATTTTATCTCTTATTTTAAATAAATATTAATTTGAATTATTATTTAAAATATTAAATTAAATTCAAAATATAAATTATATATCATGATTTATCAAACTAATTTTATTATAAAATTTTAAAGAGATTTTATAGAAATTAATAAGTATGATTTAATAATTTAAATATATTGTATAGTACAAGAAAAGTTAGACCCTTATATAAGAAAATAGAATATATTATAGTTAAAGTTACACAACAGAAATATTTATTTTAAACTAAAGGAAAGAAAAAAATACACTACACTTAATATTGTTTTTGAAACTTAATATAAATTTTTTATAAGATTGGTAGTATATAGTATTGTATGATATTTTAATAATTAAAAAATAAATATTATAAATATCCTTTGCAAACATACTCTAAAAAAAGAATTTAAAAAATAAAATTTAATAAATATTATAAATCACCTTGATTTTTACTTAAAAGTTTAAATAATAATTAATATAGGATTAAGAATGATGTGAGGTTTTCTGTAATGTGATTTTTCACTCAAAACCAAAAGAAGTCATGTAGCTCAATTGTATGGTTATAAGAATGATTTCCTTAAAGAAGGTCAGAGGTTTGAATCTTCACAAAAACATTATTTACTTTTTTTTTTCTTTAGATAAGAGAGTAGTGACATGTCATGTAATTTCAAAATATAAAAGGATAAAATTGTAATTTTACGGGGATTTTATTTGCTACTTTAACCCTTCTCCTATTATATATAGAAGAGATAGATAATAGATGAGGGAGTATTCATTTTGCATGTGTCTGCGAACTTTGGCATGTATTTTGTTAGATATTAAATTTATGTTTCTTCGGGTACACAATCTGCAATTAACTCTATGAATAATAAATTTATGTTTCTTCGGGTACACAATCTGCAATTAACTCTACGAATAATTCGTATGACAGGGGGAAATGAGAACTAAGGAGAAATAATATTAATGCATGGGTGCATAAAGTCAGAAGCTATCTAAGAAAAGAAAACATTTCGTCTGAATCTCTCCAATATATTTGCATTCCATACCACAAAGAGTCATACCCAGAAGTCTCTTTCTTCCCAAACCCTACCCTCCTTCTATAAATATGTAACTCATCATCACATTGTACTTAATTTCATGTCTTGCTAGCTCATTACTGCATTTAAATCTTAAATTCCTCCAATCCAAATTTATATAAAGTTTTTACCATTTGTATTACAATCAGTACCTTGTCCCACATATCCTCTTTGATCTCGCAAAGAAAGCCTATCATAATTATTAATGGCTCCACCCAAATATATATTCAACTTCACCATCATTATTATTCTGTATTTCATCTCAGCTTCCTGCAGTCTTGAAGATGATGTACAGCCTAATAATGATATTTTTCTTTATGATCATGACCGTGATGGTTATTATGATCAAGAAACTGGATACGACTCTCGAGCATATCCTTCACAATTTCTAAACTCTGTTGGAAAGTATTCTGATGGCATGTCCTCCGACTTGACCGAAGTTGGAATTGGAATAGAAAGTTACTTAGAAAAGCTTGCCGCAGATACTTCAGCTAAAACTGTGAGTGTACAGAGTTATGGAGCTAAAGGTGACGGTAAATCTGATGATACAAAGGTATGCTGTATGCATGCATTCATTACTTTACTTAATAAGTGAAAATTGATTTCTTGTTCTTAATATGTACATATTCCACAAAATTACCTAGAAATTTTTTCTATCAGGCGTTTGAGAAGGCGTGGGAAGAAGCTTGTTCCTCGTCAGGGGCAGTATTTTTGATACCCAAGAACAAAAAGTATCTTGTTAAGCAAATTACCTTCGAGGGCCCTTGCAAAACTGGTTTAACTGTGCAGGTAATTTATATAGTCTTATTTGTATGTTCTTAATTTCTTTACCCTTTTTTTTTTGTTTTGACAGTCTTTTATTTCTTTGATATAATGAGTAGAACAGTCATAAAAATTTCTGTCAAATTACCAGATAGCGGGTACCATTTTAGCATCGGACAATCGAGGAGACTACAAAGAAGACAAGAGACATTGGCTGATGTTTGAAAATATCAAAAATCTTGTAGTGGGAGGAGGTGGAGTTATTGACGGCAATGGCAAAATTTGGTGGGAAAACTCTTGTAAAATCGACAAATCAAAGGTTAGTTTACATAGTTACTAAATAACTAATTTTTACCGCATCAAACAAATCTTCTCATTCACAAATTTTTATTCATTGCTTTTCTGTAATTAAATAAGAATCTCAGAGACTAATTTTCTGTGTTTAACGTTTTGTCTATGCAGCCCTGCACGGATGCACCAACTGTATGTCTCTAATCTCTCTAAACCCCATATCAGAATATATGCAACAAGGCAATACTCATGTCATAGTAGAGGATAATTTATTTTCTTATTTTTTGTGGACATGCAATGGCAGGCACTGACCTTCTACAGGGTCAAGAAATTAACAGTGAAGGACCTGCAGATACAAAATGCGCAACAAATACAAGTATCATTCGAGAGATGTGTGAATGTGGATGCGTCGGATCTTAGGGTAACTGCACCCGGAGATAGCCCCAACACCGACGGAGTCCATATTACTCGCACCGAAAACATGCAGTTATCCAGCTCTGTTATAAAAACAGGTGTTCTTTCTCGGTTACATCTATTAATAATGCCTCAAAACACATAAGTGTTCTCTAGCAGACTGTATGTATGACAGGACATTTTATTGTATATTGAAGGACTCTTATTAATACCTCATGTTTGTTTGATGGAAAAAATTTAGGTGATGATTGTGTTTCAATTGAAGATGGCACTAAGAAGCTGAAAATCACAGATTTAACCTGTGGACCAGGCCATGGTATTAGGTACATACATACATACATACTCTATAATTCAAAGTTTTAATCATTTAGCTCCCTTTCTCGATCGTTTGTTTAAATCATTGTGCTTGTATAAGATTCTTTTTAGTATTTTCATCTAATACTCGTGATATGCTGTTCAGCATCGGAAGTTTAGGAGATGATAAATCAGAAGCTCATGTTTCTGATGTAACTGTGAATGGAGCTAAGCTCTCTGGAACTACGAATGGAGTCAGGATCAAGACATATCAGGTTATAACATATAAATAAAATAGACTCAATTATAGATCCTTCTTAGTAAACTAAATCACAGATTGTCACAGATATATATGTGCTTACTGCTGCACTTGTGCTCATATTGCGCAGGGAGGATCAGGAAGTGCAAGCAACATAAAATTCAAGAATATTGACATGAAAAACGTCAAAAACCCCATCATCATAGATCAAAACTATTGTGATCAGGCCGAACCATGTAAACAACAGGTAATTATATACTAATATGTACTAATTTGTATAGAAAATTTGTCGACTACTTCCTGAAGTGTGTTTATTTTACATAATTGTTTCGGAAACATGAATCAAACAGAAATCAGCAGTTCAAGTGAAGAATGTGGTGTACGAGAATATAAAAGGCACAAGTGCCACAGACGTGGCTATTAACTTCGACTGCAGCGAGAAGCATCCATGCCAAGATATTGTACTCAAAGACATTAAGTTAACAGGAAAAGATGGTGACAAGGTCAAAGCTGTCTGCAACAATGTTGAGGTTGAAGAAAGTGGAACTGTTTCTCCCCGTTGTCCTAATAATTGACGAGGATCACGAGTGTCACACTTGCCTGATTCATGTCTAATTTCATGTATCATAAAATAATTTGTGTTGTAGATATATAGCAAACAAGAACTAGAACATATTGACATATATATACAATAAAAGCAGTTGTTATTTGCTGTTACAGTAGTTCATCTGGTAGAACAATGTACAAGATAGCAATTAGGAAGTGCAAGTATCCAGATTTCAGGGGATTGGCTGTAATTTATCTATTATCATCGCTTCTTTTCAAGTCTAATTTATTCATCTATTTACACTGATGTTGGGCATTACGATCCTGCCACATGTATTTACAACCAAATACATCCCTAGCTTTTTCTGGGTAAATTCCAAAATCATTCTCAACAAGTTGTTGCATGCACATGTCGACATGGTTTTAATTTGCAGGCCGTCCCATATTACCAAAAGGAATACACAAATTTTTAATGCAATTTTTGGTACAATTTTTTAAATCTCTAGCGTTTTTCAAATCTATAACCTTTTATTAATAAGAGAAACCTTTTTTAATAGTAGTGTACCAAATTTGGTTAGCACCTTTTTTGGTTTCACCCCTAGGTAGAAATTTTATTTTAAGTAGAATTCTATGTTTTTAAAAAAAAAAGTAAAATTCTATCTTACTTTGAAATCTGTTCCCACATAGAATTATGTGTTGTTAAAAGAATATATTAATTTAAAATATATCCTAATATTATTATTATACTAAAATATATTATATTATTTTTATACCTATCAGTGTCACATCAGATCACCCCAACCCTATTATAATCAGTTGTTGAATTAAGATATTAATCTCAATCTACTTTATATAACTGAATAATATTAATCTAAAATATATTACATTATTATTATTGCACTAAATATATTATTTAATTATTATACCATCAGCGTCAGCGTCACAATCAGATCAACTATAATTACTTAGTTGTTGAATCATGCTACAAATCTCAATCTATTTTATACCCTTTTATTGGTTATTTTAATCTATTTTGTACAAAACCTCTACCCACCATCAATACTCTAGGTATCGATTTATATTATATAAATAATTTAAAATTTAAAATTAATTAACTAGGCCCGTGCTTCGCACGGGTTATCATCTAGTAAATATTAATATTTTCATTACAATTTCTATGGGTTTTCAAACAAAATACTCATAATTTCATTATCATTAGAACACAGAACATTTTTATGCAACATTTTGATGCCTTTTGCAATACTTTTTGGTTTTTTTGCAACAATTATCTGCAACATTTTGATGCCTGTTGTAATGCTTTTTGGTTTTTTAGCAACATTAATCTCCAACTTTTATATCCCTATTGTAATACTTTTAGATTTTATTAGTAAAACTTATTTGCAACAGTTTTTATTAGTCCAGATTGTAGTGTCCTATTTGAAATTTGAATATACCATTCACAAAAGCATACCAAACCAGAAATCACATTTAAAATGGCAAGTCCAACAAAACATATGACAATAAAGCCCAAAGTCGGGTTGTAGCACAATATCATCTTACATCTAGTACTTAAGTCGAAACACATGTCGACTTATCCCACAATTCTACATTAAACTTAATCTTTCATGTCAAAATATCAACCTACTACGAAAAGTACGCACATACAAAGTAAAAGAACTGATCATCAATAATCTCTTTTGTCGTCCTCATGATTGTCTTCGTGATCGTTGTCCTTACTTTGTATGATTTTTAAAAGGACTTTGATGCATACGCATGTGCAAAACCACAAATACCTATTGCCAGGGCCATGTCATACACCTTTTGCACCAGTCTACGGACTATACATCTAGAACCAATCTGAAAAGGAGTAAAGTAAATCAAATATATTAATATTCTTCTAACTAACCATTTCATAAACTTTTTGACAGAAACATGAAATATATACTCTCACAAAGATGAATGACTAGAAGGATTAAGATTTCTATGAGTGCAAGGGTTTGTAAGAAACCTGCAATAATTGAAAATTCACTTTATGCTATGGATTTTCCAATTTATGGCCGAGTTTACAAATATGCCTTGTTGCTTGTTCAAAAAGAGCTTGCGTCAACCATGTTCAATCATCTCTATCTCACAATATACAAGTCTGATACCTACAATATTCTGCAGACATATATAGTTAAGATATTAATCTACAACTTTTGTCTTTTAACTTTCAAGCAATTTAACTTTTAACCCTTTCAAACTCTTTGTTCAAAACAACGCAGAAGAACCTGCTATTAGCAAACTTATTAATTATTAGCAAACTTATTAATTATTACTCTAAACAGTACTACATTGAACTATTAGCAACCGTGCTATAAGAAGAGCTTGGACACAATGGTTCAAGGCATCACATATATCGGTGCTTTCAGGCATCTACAAATCACACTTATAAACAACATCGAGAGCACACAAATTGGTATATCAAACAGCTCCTTAACACATAATATAGTTTTTATATCTACAGTTACATGATTATACCTTTAACATTGATAAAAATAGAAATACATGAATTCATGTAAATTAAACTACTTACATAAATAACGAGAAAATGTATAATGATAGTGTAACCTTAGGAAAGTACTGGTGTCGTTCCTGAAGCTGCTTTCAACCTCTTGAGGGTGAGAACATAGTCTCTTGAAAACGTTTATAGGAGAAGGTCTTGAACTATATCAAAAAGATGTCAGTAACTGATATTAATTATTAAGACAACTGTATATACTATAAATTAGGTTTGATTGCTATAAAAAGCTATTACCATAATGAATAAAAGACTTGTCTAAAGTGCAATCCTAGATCTGTACCATTCATTAAAGAAATCCTAGATCTCTATTATATCATTGTCAAATTTCTTTCTTTCTTGGCACGTTTTAAATTTCTAAACTTGATGGCAATTCTAGATTCCTTCTCAATAATTACCTTGTAAGTATTTCTTACAAAAGTCCAGCAGTTGTGTTGGTGCAGGCTCAAAGATTACAAGAGAACCCAAGTCCAAACTGATCAGCGGGTATGAAGGTCCCAATATACGCAGCCTTACTTTTACATTCATTTAGCGGCAACTTAAAATAAAAATTATTAGATTGGGATGTCTCTTTGTGTGTGCATCTGTGTCTCCCTGTTCTGTCTAGTTATCTAGTTACATATGTTGGCATTACAATCATTACTACTGAACTTTAGTAAGTGCCTATAAATTAAGGATGTAATCAAATATTCAAATGTATCAACAGAATAACAACTTTAAACAATTTAACAAGCTCAATCTTCCCTACCATCCACATTAACTTTGACAGCACGGTCCGTCTAGGGTGTTAAACATTGGCAACTTTTGTTGACTACATTGGAACATTGAGTTTGATTCACTAAAATAGTCATGCCACATGGTAAATACATTGACACTCTTTTCAGTTATGCATAAAGTACAACTGCATGAAATACATAAAGCTATGTGAACTATGCAGTTGTACAATTCTATAAATAACTATGTATACACCAATGATAGTGTAATGATCTAAATATGTTGAAGAGATAAGTAAGAATGTAGGATGAAATAGGGCCACAAATCAGCCGTGTGAGGCCAAGATGATTTTGAAAATGACTATTGTCATTGCTATGTTATTCCACAGAAAGTCTGACTAGCCAAAAACTATATACAACCATAATGAACTATAAATTAGCTTATGATTCAGTTTTAAATTTCAATGTAATTTATTTTATTTTTTTTGACAAGAAATTTCAATGTAACTTAAAAGGCCATTGATGTAGTCTATTTATTCCTTTTCAGCATCAATCATGAATATACATATACTTGGAAACAATTGAATCAAAAAAACACTAGTTTCCAGTCATTAGATACAAACCAGTCATTAGTTTCCAGTCTAAATAATATGCTAAGCTAAGACAAAAAGTTTGGAAGGTCACATACAAAGAACACAACATCTAAATTCGGACTTTCGTGCTAAGACCAAAAGTTGTCTCATAAATAATTCTCTTTGTTTTTCTGTAGATATCTTCGATTGGGGTTTGTAAATCAGGCCACAATCACCAAAAGCTTTCTTTGCAGACACTTAATTCTTTAAATGTAATCTTAACCAATTGATAAAAGGGTACGAGGAATCAAAGATCTATTTTAGCAAAATAACAAAAAAAAACATCTATAACTAGAGATTGAAGTGATTTAAATGTTCGAGGACTAGCATACCATGATGAACTTTTGTCAGAACAAACCAATAAACAAAAGCATGTCCACAAATTAAGCACAGAATCTCCATAAACACGACAACTAATTCACTTCCAAAGTCAATCAGAGGCATAAAAACTTGGGACGAAAACTGCACAGCAGGGGAATATAGTATGCATGACCAGCACAAACAACAAAATATAAGTAAACAGAAACTAGAAATTCTCAAATATCACAATAACAATTAGAAACCCGTTAAAACTTCCTAATTAACATAAAATTCCTACTAATTTAATACTAATACTAGAAAACAAAAAATTCACATATAAAAAGATCACGAACACAAATAATCGAAGATTTTCACATTCATACATATGTATTCACATGTATAATCCAATATAAATGAAAAAAGATGGATACCTTACCTCTAATTGAAGCTCTAATTGAATCTTTACACTAATCGAAGCTTCAATCAGTTTTGGGGTTTTTGGTTCTTAAATCAATTTTAGGGATTTGAGAGAGGTGTGGGAGATGAGAGAGAGAGAGAGAGAGAGAGAGAGAGATATTAGAGAGATATCGAGGGAGATAGGTGAGGTCGAGAGAGGCATGGGAGGGAGAGTATTTTTGTGTAATAAAAATTTATTTTGTGAGGGATTGTGTTTTTGGGCTCTGGTACAAAATATTTTGGTGCCAATTTTTTGCCCGCCCAACCAAAAATTTAAATTCCCACCTTTAAATTCTGGTCAATTTGATTAAAAACGTAATAGGTATTGTAACACTTTTTCAAAAGTATTGCAATTGTCAAAATGATACTTCCGCTTGTAACACTTTTCTATTTTATATAACGTTTTTCAAAAATGTTATAATAGATTAGCAAGTCTTGTGTTTATAGCAACACTTTATGCAACACAAACCTAGTTTGGGGTTGCAATAGGTCAAATATGGTGTAGTGTCCATTAAATGAGTTGAATTTTTTAAACAAAAATTGCTACATTATAAGCCTGTTATTCACGTGACTAGCGTCTATTAACTTAACTATAGTTAGTTAACTAAGTTTAAGCAATTGAATAAAACATACGAACAAAAATAAAACATATGAATCATATTTGTTGTGTATTACATATTTATTGTTGTGTATATATCAATTAGTTCTTTCAATTTTACAGGATGTCAACAAGGGTTAATGTTTATGTACATCATCATGGTTTTTTAGACATTATCAAACCGAGCTACCAATTTAGTTGTAATGTTAAAGGTTAGCAATTTTCATGTAAAAAAGTGAACTCATTTAACGGAGTTAACAATTGATTTGAGTCAGTGACCTGTTTGAGTTCAATTTCAGTTCAATGACCAACTTGATACAAAGCTGACTTCAGTGACCAACTAGATTATTAACCCGATATTTAAATGCGTGTTTGGGGTATCACAAAAAAGTTGATTTATAGCTTAAAATGAGTAAGTGTCTGATATGGTCAGAAAAGTAATTATAGAAATATAATTGACAAGTTAATGGAAAGGCCGATATTTAAGGCTCGACACCCTAATTATTCATTAATTTCGTAATTAATGAATATGGAAAATATACAGCTCATAAAAAGAGTCCAAAATATGGTAAATTCTGTTGGGTTTTTATACTAAACTATTCATTTGTAGTATATAAACATTGTCCATTTTATTGAGAATCTTGATTGCATATTTTTACATTGTCTGTTTATTATATATTGTGGATAATTTAGTATCAAATGGGATAACAGAAGATTAAATTATCAGTATCTATATATAATATAAAAGGGTTCACAGTTTAAGTGGAATTAGACAAACCACTGGAATAACTGAAGTATTATTTGGGAATAGTTTATCTTGACTATTAAATAATACTTGTATACTTTGTGTATATTGAACAGGATCGAAATATTAGAATTGTTCTTCTATTCTGACAATAAAGAAGAACTAAGATTCTATGATATTATTAATGCTTAGGTTCTCAATCCAAGTGTAGTGATTGACACTTGTATGCAATGCACATGCTTTGATTCATATGTGATATAATTAATTGTTAATTATAATATTATGTATTGAGCAATGACATTGCATGCAGAGTGGGATATTAATTACATAAGGAAACCATGTCCTGATAATATTCGGGTTGATGATGTCCTCTTGAAAGCTCATAAAGATAATTTTGCTTTAGTCCTGCAGGCAGATTTGTTCTTGCATAATTATAAGGTTGAGTGGATGATCAAGTATAAAAAGATATTAATTAAATTAATTATCAGAAATTAATTTAATTAATGGACATACGATATCTTAAACATGGGGAATTTAATAAGCAAATAATATAGGAGCCGAATTTAATAATTACGGTATTAGGAAAGGTAGTGCAAATATTAATTCGTTAGTGGATAGAATTAATATTTAATGACATTGGACTTGACCCAGAATGTCATTGGGAGGCCCGACCTAATTGTCCATGATCCCTACTGGAGCCTATATATATTCTTGTTCTCCTAAAGCTGCAAAAAAGAAGAATTCGAAATTAAAAACAGCCGCAAGGAGCTAGGGTTTTGGGATTTCGGGGCTTTAAGGAGAGGAAACTTTGGGAGATCGAAGGCCACACTTCGCTCGAAGGGAATCAAGGAATTCAGTAGAAGACGTGGATCTGAATCGTAGCGATTAAGGTAAAGTTTTCTTTTCGAACTCATAATCAATCATATAGTAAAACGCAGAACAGTAATTATACATTCCAACAAATTCATCAAAGAAGGATCCAGAATCCCAATTAAAGGCAATTAATGAGTCATAGCCTTTATCAACAAGGAAACGAATTCTCCAGCAAGAAATACAATGTTTATCCAATATAAAAAAGGAGACTTATTCGTTAAGACTCCTAAACATACCATAAATACTAGGCTCTAGACGCCTATATAAGGACCCTGATCCTACAATCAGAACTACGTTTTGGACACAGCTCCATACGTCATCTACTACGTTTTGGGCACAGCTCCATACGTCACAACGCCTCGAAGGCGCAACAAGCCATAAAGGCACCCCTAGAACTACGTTTTAGACTTCATCCTCGAATAAGGACATACAAGTCACTACATCCTTGGTGAGCCCCTGCCGCCATAGCCCCGAGGGCAACACCAAGAACTACGTCTTTGGCTTGATTCTCAATAACGAATTGAGATACGTAGGCATCTTGTGAGGACCGATTTAATCTCGAAACACAAGTGCAGCCATAAAAGCTCGAAGCTCATTAAACCCTCGTATTAAATTCGTAAGCTCAGATTTTATTCCACAACATTTGGCGCCATCTGTAGGAAGACAACATCAACCATGGCAAACACACGAAGAACAGCTCGAGATACTCAAACTCCTGAGGATCGCCCTGTCACCTCTGAGGCTGATACTCACGGAAATCAACCACCGCCAACTACTGGCACTCAAGGGACGAATATCCCCACCAACACTCAAGGACCGGAAATCCCAATTTCGATTGAAGGGACGAATCCCCTGCAGATGGTCATTCATGGATCTAATCCAAAAGAGACCGTTCACCAGAAACCAATCTCGACCTCTCCACTCATCATGAATGCACCGAGAAGCCTTCAACTCCATACTACTGATCTCCCTCAATACGTGAATCAGACTTTGGGGATGTCAAGCTATGGCATGCCCCCTCGACCCATGGCGGGCGGTAGTGGAACTAATCCAATCTACCATGAGGCATATGTGCCCCCTTATATTCAAGGTCTGGGACCCCAAAATCAACAAACTCGCCAGACCCCTTTCGTTCAAGATTACTCGGGCCCATACACCGAGGATGAGGGTTATACAACTGGAGAGGATGTCACCCCAAGAAGGAGACGTTCTTCCTAGACAAATCGGGATCAACCCCAAACTACTAAGGAGAAAATTGCAGCCCATGAGGCAGAGACTGCAAGACTCAAGAAACTCCTTGCTGAGGAGGAGGCCGCTCAATCTCAAGGCCGAACGACTGAAGGGATCCCGATAATCAACTTGGATCCACCGGCAAGAAGAACCAAGAGGGCTGAAGCCCCAAGGGGTGATCCTGGTATTCTGTTGCCCCTAGGAGATCCTGATGATCCTACGCCACCGTTTACTCAAGACATCATGAAAATGGCTAGAGCCAGAAAATTCAAGATGCCTTCGATCAAAGCCTATGATGGAACGGGAGATCCCACAAAACATTTAAGGACCTTCTCCAATGCACTGTTGTTGCAGTCAACCAACGATGCGGTCAAGTGTAGGGCGTTTCCACAAACCTTGGCAGGCATGGCCCAACGCTGGTATAGCCGTCTTCCTCCCAACTCAATTGGGTCTTTCAAGGAACTAAGCAAAGCTTTTATCAATCAGTTCATTAGTGGAAGGGTGCATGAGAACATCTCTGCATCACTCATGGTAATCCAGCAAGGAAAGAATGAAGCCCTAAGGGACTACATCAATCGATTCACTCGGGAGGCTTTGAAAGTCCCGGACTTAGAGGACAGAGTGGCTATGATAGCCCTGCAACAAGGAACTACTGATGACCACTTCAAAAGGTCGTTAGCTAAACATCCACCCGAGAGCATGCTGAAGCTCCAAGATAGAGCCGGAAAGTATATCAAGGCTGAAGAAAGCATGAGAAAGTATGAACCCACTGCTAGCGGTAGTGGAAACTCAAAGAAAAGAAAAGAAACTCAGGAGTACGACGTCAAGGAAAAGTTTCCCAGAACTTCAAAGGACTCTGATTCTCCACCCAAGAGAAACAATTTTGGGCCAAAGTTTACGGAGTATGCAAGATTGAACACTTCCAGGAGTCAAATTCTGATGGAGATAGCTAAGGAAAGAGATCTCAAATGGCCGAAGCCAATGAGGGCTGACATGTCCAAACATAACCAAAATCAGTTCTGTCGGTTCCACAAAGAAGTCGGTCACGACACCGACGATTGTATGCAATTGAAAGATGAGATCGAATTTCTGATACTAAGAGGAAAACTCAGCAAATTCACCAAGGATGGAAATCAAGGGAGTCAAAGAGGAAACTATGAAAGGAAGGATTACGACAGAAGGGACAACGACCAAGATCGTAACCCTAAGCCCCGAGGGCCAGTCATCAACATGATATTCGGAGGGCCAACTGCTGCTGGTTCCTCCCGAAACTCAAGAAAAGCTTATGCTCGAGAGGTAATGACTGTGGTTGGAGAAGCACCGAAGCGTGCAAGAACAGAAGTGTCAATAGGTTTTGATGATTCAGACTTGGAAGGGGTGAAGTTCCCCCACGATGACCCTCTAGTCATCATACCTGTGATTGGCAATTCCGAAACAAAGAGAGTCCTAGTCGATAATGGAGCTTCAGTGAATATCTTGTTCCACGATGCTTTTATCATGATGGGTTACACTGATTCTCAGTTAACACCCTCAAATATGCCCATATACGGATTCAATGTGGTGGAATCAAAAGTGGAAGGCACTATCCAACTCCCAATGACCATGGGGCAAGGGATGAATACGTCTACTCAAATGCTGAACTTCATAGTTATAAAGGCAACTTCAACCTACAATGCAATCCTGGGAAGGACTGGTCTTCATGCGTTCAAGGCCGTTTCCTCATCTTATAATCTGAAAATCAAGTTCCCAACGAGGAATGGGATTGGTGAAGAACGAGGAGACCAAAAGATGGCTAGAAATTGTTATGTAGCCGCGTTAAGGCCTGATGGAATCGGGGGGCAAGTTCTCCCAATTGAAGACATCGATACTGACGACAATGAGGACCGAAGAGGGAAACCAGCTGAGGATTTAATCCCAATTCCCTTAGTCCCTGGTGAACCGGAGAAGGTGACTTATGTCGGGGCACTACTACCTGAGCCATTGAAAAGCAAGCTCATATCTTTTCTTCAAGAGAACAATGACGTTTTTGCTTGGACAGCGGCTGACATGCCAGGGATTGATCCCCAATTGATAACTCACAAGTTGAATGTGGATCCTGAAAGAAAGATGGTGAAACAAAAGAAGAGAAATTTTGCTCCAGAAAAGCAAGAGGCCATTAAACAAGAAGTTGAAAAACTTCTAGAGGCCGGATTCATTGAAGAGATACAATTCCCGGAATGGTTGGCTAACCCCGCAATGGTCAAAAAGGCCAATGGAAAATGGAGGATGTGTGTAGACTTCACTGACTTGAATGATGCATGTCCTAAGGATTGTTTTCCCTTACCAAGGATTGATGCATTAATAGATGCTACAGCTGGACACGAGATGCTCAGCTTCATGGATGGCTTCAGTGGAAACAACCAAATCAAAATGCACAAGGATGACATCTCCAAGGTATCATTCATCACTGACTTTGGTGTTTTCTGTTATCTAGTCATGGCATTTGGACTTAAGAATGCAGGGGCAAACTACCAAAGATTGGTGAACAAAATTTTTGGACACCTAATTGGAAAAACCATGGAGGTCTACGTAGATGACATGTTAGTCAAGAGCCTCGATAAGGCCGATCACATTGAGCACCTCCGAGAGGCATTTGAAGTGCTAAGGCACCACAAGATGATGTTGAATCCAGCTAAGTGAGCCTTTGGTGTAGGCTCGGGAAAGTTTTTAGGCCTAATGGTTTCCAAGAGAGGAATCGAGGCCAATCTCGACAAAATCAAAGCAATTCTAGACATGGAACCACCAAAGACTGTCAAGGATGTCCAAAAACTAACGGGAAGAGTGGCAGCATTGGGAAGATTTATCTCCAAGTCAGGAGAGAAGTGCTTATCTTTCTTCAAAGCACTCAAGAACGTGAAATTTTTTGAATGGACAACGGAGAGCCAAGAGGCCTTTGAGGCCCTGAAGAAATACATGGCTGAGGCACCACTGTTGGCAAAGCCCAAGCCAGGGGAAATTCTCTATTTGTACTTGGCGGTTTCTAGCACAGCCCTTGGAGCCGTTTTGGTAAAAGAAGAATTGAAGGTTCAGAAACCCATCTACTATGTCAGTAAGATTCTACATGGGGCAGAAATAAACTACACAACGATTGAGAAGTTTGCCTCGAGAAAGCTACGCCCATACTTCCAGGCTCACAAAATAGAGGTCTTGACTGATCAACCTCTAAGAAACATCTTGCATAGCCCTCAAGTTAGTGGAAGGTTGATCAAATGGGCCATTGAATTGGGCGAATTTGACATCAAGTATAAGCCTTGAACGGCCATAAAAGCTCAAACACTTGCTGACTTCATGGTTGAATGTACCATTGACAACCAAGAAGTCGGGGGTCAGGAAGTAATAGTGGAGGATGAGAAAGATCAAGAGATGGATTTCAAAGAATATTGGGTGCTCTATTTTGATGGAGAATCAAAAACAAAATCAAGTGGAGCCGGTTTAGTGCTACAAAGTCCTGATGGATTCCTCATAGAGTATGCACTAAAACTTGACTTCCCAACGACAAACAATGAGGCCGAGTATGAAGCTCTGATAGCTGGCTTAGGGCTGGCTGGAGCTGATGTGTAAAAATAATGTAAACTGCAAGCGCACAGTGTTCAGTTGTAGCAATCACAGATCGATCCACAGAGACTATGAATTTTCGAAACCCTAACAATTAACTCAGGCGAACTAGACAAATAAGATTTGGGTTGAGATTTGTTTCACCTAATTAACAATTAAAATCAGATAAGGAAAACCTAGGAATCCGAATCCATCAATCAATCACAATTAATATCAACTCGCCCTAAAATCAATTCTCTTTCCTTCACAAATAAGATATATCAATTAACGAGACAAGCATATACTATGAAACTTGTTATCTAACAATAACCTATCAAAACTTCATGGAGAAAGCATAGGCTATGAAAAATAAATCCAGTAACAATAATATATCAAAATCACTTTGTCAATTGATCAATTAAGCACCAAGAAAAATTATGAGAACCAATTAATAGGAACGAGAAGATATCAACGATAATCAAATTAACTTCATCTTCATCCTAGGGCAAGAGATTTAGCTACACATGATTGTATAATTAATGAAAACAATTAATACGAGTCGAACTAAACATGAACACAGAGTAAATCTAAATCTAAACTAATTATATGATTAAATTAAAAGTAAACAACGTAGAAGCATGCATGTAATTCGTAGGTGACAAAAACTAGCAAGACAATTAATGTAAATTATTAATTTATTAAACATAAATCAAGTTATTAAATTCTTATCAAACCTGTAAGCATGCATGTACGCCTTATTAAAGCCAACAACGGATAAGAAAACTAATATTAATAAACTAGAAATTGACCAAAACAGTGCGAATTCAATAAAACAAATAACAATATATTAATAAAAGGAGAGCATGGCCGTGTAATAGCCACAGGCGAAATAAAAACAGAAAAGAAGAACAATTATAAAATTCTAGGTGTCCCAAATACAAGAGAGGAGATCTATATTTATAGGAAAAATAATGGGTTTGGGCTTTTTGACTACAAAGCGGATTGTAGAAATATTTCCTCAATTCCTTTTTCTTCTCCGATAAGTTTTCCAATTTTTCTCCAATTTCCTTTTGACTTCAAGTATTTCCATCTCCTTGCCTTTTTTCACCTTTTTCTGCTTGAAATATGATTTTATTTATTTTCCTACAAAACAAAAGAAAACAATTTATTAAATAATAAAATTACGAAAACAAACATAAAATAGGTATTAAAAATGTATTAATTATGGACCTATCAAATGCCCTCATACCTATCTTTTGCTCGTCCTCGAGAAAAACTAATATATTATAAACTACTAACTAATAGATAATACCACTTCCGTAGGTGATCACGGTTGCATTTGGCATATGCAACAAGCCCTTTAAACCCCTAGGCAGCCCTAGTGGACGAGTAAGGTCTCGTGAGGGTTTATAGTGAATGTACCCACAAAATCCATCTAGCTCATATAAAAGATCGCATGGTAATGCAACGCCACACATACAAGTCCTCTCATGCTACATCAACTTAAGAATCAAAAATGACTTTGCAATGTCTTGTCGTGGAAGATGCAAGGATTCACATAGTCTACTCAAAGAAATATGCATAAGTGCTCAAAAGTCCATGTCAAGTGTAAGAATAAGTTGGTAACCATGCTAAGTCCACAAGAGTACACCTTTGAGTCAAAACTTGGAATCTCAAATGCAAAAACAAGCAATAACTCACCTTTCACTCACAAAAGAATATTCACTCAAGAACAAGGGTAAGTGTATCACTCTATTCTAGCAAAATCATAAACATGCTTAACATTTGGTATCAATCTAACTTTAACACAACATACATCAATGATGATAATTAAAAGGTCTTTATTTGGGCTGTAATGGGGCTAGGGACAAGGTATGTCAAGTAAGGCCAAATAAGGTGAAGTGTCAAAAGCTAGTAGGCACCATAATAAATCATACACATCACCAAACATCCTCCCCATAACTGAATTTTTCTAATTTTCTTCCAACAAAAGGCTTGATTAGTCGAATGAAGAAGGATCACACAAACATAAGTATGCTCTCATAATATTTTTTTTTTTTTTTTTATATATCTTTCTTTTTTTCATCTTTTTTTTTTCGAGAGCTAAGAGATAGATATAAGCAACCACAATCCTCCTTCAAAAATTTATTGAACAACGACTATCAAGTAAGCAATCAAACCAAATATTTCCTCAAAAGTAATGAACAAAAGTAAACCCATCTCACACACCTTATTACTCCCTCAAGTTCCTACTAGCCATTGACAATTTGGGATCAAACATAAGTAAGGCTAAACAAGAAAAAGGTCTAGGCAAGTAACGTGGTGTGTCACCGAAAAAATAGGATTAAGCTCAAGAGGGTAACTAATTGATCATATATAAATGGTGTGGTAATTTGGAAAATATAGGTTATTCCTAAATGCCTTTATCATCTTACCATCAAATAATGTCATGCATTCAAGAAAGGTCTCAAACAAGTGCTAGCAATGCAAACAACATGTGGACACTCAAGCAAACGAATATAAAATGCAAAAGATATGCATATAGGCTCAAAAATCTCACATGGTGGTAAAAACATAATCAATCCCAAGTAAAATCTCTTCAATGCACCAACTTGTACTCAAAGCATGGAAACCAAATCATTTTGCACATATTCATGTCCTTCTAATTACTTGCAACATTCAGTAAGTCTACTAGTTTCAACTTGCTAGTGTATGTGTGTGAACAAGAACTTAGCAAATCACTTCTTAATCAAAAGTATCAGAAACACAAGATTACTATAGCATGTAAGGGTGCATCAAGCAACAAGCAATCATTTCACAAGGCTAGAATTCTACAATTTACAACACTAAAATTCATTTTGGGATTTTTTTCATTTTTCAATTTTTTTTGGATTTTTGTTTTTTAATACTACTAAACCCCTCCCCCATACCTAAATCATGCATTGTCCTCAATGTATGCAAATGATAGAAAAATGGCAAAGTAAAAGGACAAGAATACCTGATAAGGACATGATGGAGAAACACAATACCTATAAAACACAAAATACACAACACACTCACACACAATCCCCCATACCTACACTTGACTATGGGAGACACTTACAAAAACGCTTACTAACCAATACCAGATCGAGGAAGACAAAATCACCAACCTTAATCAACACATCTTCCACCATACCCTTAGGAATTTTGACAGAACGGTCAGCTAACTGAAGAGTGATAGTAGTTTCTTTTAGTTCACCTAAACCCAGGTCTTGATAGACAGATAATGGAAGAAGATTCACACTAGCTCCTAGATCGAGTAAAGCTTTATCAATGAAATTATTACCAATGACACAAGAAATGGTAGGACAACCAGGATCCTTATACTTCAAAGGGATTTGATTTGACAAAATAGAACTAACATTAGATGTTAGGAAAGCTTTCTTAGGAACATGAGTGGTTCTTTTATGAGTACACAAATCTTTTAGACACTTCGCATAAGAGGGAACTTGTTGAATTGCATCTAAAAGAGGAATGTTAATCTTGACTTGCTTGAAGACTTCCAAAATCTTATCTAATTGAGCAGATTGTTTATTTGAAGTAAGTCTGTGAGGAAATGGAGCTTTTGGCTTAAAGACTTTTTCAATAGACACATCAGATTGGGGTTTTGAAGGTGGTTCATCGGAGGGTGATGACTCATTAGATTCAACTTCTTCAGGACTCTTGGGATTGGAAGATTGTTTAAGACTAGGATTCAAGAGTAAAGGATTTGGTTCAGATGTAAGCTTATCTTCTTCTTGAGTATTGACACCAACATGATTATTGAATTGATTACCAGACCTTAGAGAGATAACAGAATTCACATTTTCATGAGACTTTTGATTTGGATGAAATTTAGGATTAATCTCGGGTTGACTAGGAAATCGATTTTTCTCTCTCTCACTGATGGTGTTTGCCAATTGACTGACTTGTACCTCTAGTTTAGATATGGCTTGAGCATTGGAATTTAGCAATTGCCTATCTTGGGTCATAGTGTTCATGAAATTTTGTTGAGATTTGAGCAATGCCTCTAAACTCTTTTCAATGGAAGTAAATCTTTTGTCAGATTCTGCAAAACCAGGAGGATTCAAGGGGATTGAATTTTGATATTGATCGAGATTTTGTGGAGGATATGAGTTAGGATTTTGAGTTGGGTATGGACCAGGATTGGGCTTTTGAAAAACAGGTTGAGAATTTTGGTTATACTGGTTGTATTGACCTTGGTTCCATGAGAAATTTGGATGATTTTTCCAACCAGGATTGTATGTGGATGAATAGGGATCATTCCTAACTATAGATTGAAACATGGCATTGGCTTGTTCAATTTCAGGACAATTTTCTATCAAATGAGTGGGAGAATTACAGTTTGCACACAGAAACACTTGTGAGGACACCTTGTTGGTTTCTAAGGCTTCTAGACGTCTAGTGAGAGTAGCTAACTTAGCTTCGGTTGCAATAGAATTACCAACTACGTGTACGCCCTTAGATTTTTCAGTTTCCTGACTGGGTTCCCTAGTTGACTCCCACAACATTGTTCTTTCAGCTAACTCTTCAAAAAATTGCCAAGCTTCTTCATCAGTTTTATCCATAAACCTACCATTACACATAGACTCTAACAAGGCAGTGGTTTGGCTATCTAAGGCTTCATAGAGAATTTTACAAAGTCTCCATTTTTCTATACCATGTTGAGGACACTTAGACAACAACTTTTGAAATCTATCAAAATATTTCCAAAAAGGCTCATTTGGATTTTGTTCCTAAGCCTGTTAGCCTTATGGTTGGGAAGATATTTTTTAAGAAATATAGCAACAAATCCCTCCCATGTGGAAATAGAATTAACGGGTAGACTATACAACCACTGTTTAGCATCTTCTTTTAAAGCAAAGTTAATGAGTCTAAGCCTAATGGAATCCTCACTTAGTTGTTGAAGTTTTTGTAAAGCACATACTTCCTCAAATTCTCGAATGAAAAGATATGGATCCTCTCCCTCTACCCCAGCAAACCTAGGTAACATGCTAATGTTATGATGTTTGATTTCAAAATTGTTTGCGGTTACTGCTGGTAGCACTATGCATGAGGGTTGAGCGGTACGAGCGGGGTAACAACGTTCTTTAAGAGAGACAACCATGACGGTTGTTGGAACTTCTACTTCTTTTGACTCAATTTTAGTGGGTGAAGAGAAATCGAGTTGTCTTGCTACTCCACGTAATGAAAGGTCGGATTGTCTCACTAATCAAGATGTATTATCTCGAACCCAAGTACTTTGCATACAAGAGAAACAATCAACTAAGCACGTAGCAGACAAGAGCTATAAGTAAACACCCAAAAATGGAAAATCAAAAGAAAAATCTATCTTATCCTAAAAAAAAAATCTAGACCTTGCTCCTAACAATAAGATACTACTAAAAGTAACAGCTCAAAAAGCATTCGTCGTGACTGGCCAGGCAGGAGGAAGCATTGCCAAGAGGCTAACCACCATTCTAGGCACCAGTCTAAAGGCCAGGTAAGCTTTCGCTAGTCCTAGACACCACCGAAAAATACTTAGTGATTTGTTCCTCCTAGATTCTCTTCCTAGTTGAGCGCGATATCCTAGGGGCTAACATCTAATTGATTTTATTAAGGAAAAAGGAATACAAGATGAACGAATTAGTGATTTGTGGGCCAAGGAAAGAGTGATGAAATCCCTCACCTTATCTTGAAATTGGGTGGCGCCCTTAAGATTTATTAGATGATGCAACACACAAAGAACGAGAAATAAACACTTATGGATGCACTACACTACGTGTTCTATTCTAAATTGTACGTACCTCTTTCCTCCAGCAATCACCACAATTGTATAAGATGGAAAGCGATAAAGACAATAAAGAAATCTAGATGATGTGATCCTATGTGAGAGAATGAATGATGCAACAAATTGTTTTTTAACAAATAATTAACTAATATTTTTGGATTTTTCAAATATTTAATTTTTTTGGATTTTTCAATAATGATGGAAAGAAAATAGAGAGAGGTGATACGGAATACCGAAAAACGCTTCCAAAAATTTCACAAGAGACGACGATGCCTTCTAGCAATCTTCTTGCCCAAGCTTTCCTCCGCTTCACTATTCCCTAAAAGACAAACAATGCAGAACAAGAAACTAATCTGAAGAATTAAATATCAAGGAGTGAAAATTACCAATAATCCCCGGCAGCGGCGCCAAAAACTTGATGTGTAAAAATAATGTAAACTGCAAGCGCACAGTGTTCAGTTGTAGCAATCACAGATCGATCCACAGAGACTATGAATTTTCGAAACCCTAACAATTAACTCAGGCGAACTAGACAAATAAGATTTGAGTTGAGATTTGTTTAACCTAATTAACAATTAAAATCAGATAAGGAAAACCTAGGAATCCGAATCCATCAATCAATCACAATTAATATCAACTCGCCCTAAAATCAATTCTCTTTCCTTCACAAATAAGATATATCAATTAACGAGACAAGCATATACTATGAAACTTGTTATCTAACAATAACCTATCAAAACTTCATGGAGCAAGCATAGGCTATGAAAAATAAATCCAGTAACAATAATATATCAAAATCACTTTGTCAATTGATCAATTAAGCACCAAGAAAAATTATGAGAACCAATTAATAGGAACGAGAAGATATCAACAATAATCAAATTAACTTCATCTTCATCCTAGGGCAAGAGATTTAGCTACACATGATTGCATAATTAATGAAAACAATTAATACGAGTCGAACTAAACATGAACACAGAGTAAATCTAAATCTAAACTAATTATATGATTAAATTAAAAGTAAACAACGTAGAAGCATGCATGTAATTCGTAGGTGACAAAAACTAGCAAGACAATTAATGTAAATTATTAATTTATTAAACATAAATCAAGTTATTAAATTCTTATCAAACCTGTAAGCATGCATGTACGCCTTATTAAAGCCAACAACGGATAAGAAAACTAATATTAATAAACTAGAAATTGACCAAAACAGTGCGAATTCAATAAAACAAATAACAATATATTAATAAAAGGAGAGCATGGCCGTGTAATAGCCACAGGCGAAATAAAAACAGAAAAGAAGAACAATTATAAAATTCTAGGTGTCCCAAATACAAGAGAGGAGATCTATATTTATAGGAAAAATAATGGGTTTGGGCTTTTTGACTACAAAGCGGATTGTAGAAATATTTCCTCAATTCCTTTTTCTTCTCCGATAAGTTTTCCAATTTTTCTCCAATTTCCTTTTGACTTCAAGTATTTCCATCTCCTTGCCTTTTTTCACCTTTTTCTGCTTGAAATATGATTTTATTTATTTTCCTACAAAACAAAAGAAAACAATTTATTAAATAATAAAATTACGAAAACAAACATAAAATAGGTATTAAAAATGTATTAATTATGGACCTATCAGGAGCCTTGAGAGTTAAAACTCTGAAAGTATGTGGAGATTCGAGGCTAGTGGTTTCCCAAGTAAATGGGGAATTTGAGGCCAGAGATGAAGTCATGGCCAAGTATTTGAAATTTGTCAAGGCCATCATGACTCAGTTCGACGAATGCTATGTAGAGCACATTCCAAGGGAAGAAAACATGAAGGCTGATGCCTTGTCTAAATTTGCTTCTTCCGAAATTGAAAACTATGCAGGGAGTGTATACTTACAAGTCCTGAGGACCCCAAACATCAACAGAAAGTTGGTAGCACCCATTGATGTTGCTAGTTGTTGGATAGATCCCATCAAAGCTCATCTGGAAACTGGGTGGTTACCCAACGACACTTCAGAAGCACGAAAGTTGTATGTGAGAGCATTAAGGTATACCCTGATTGAGGGAATCCTATACAAGAAGTCTTTCATCGTTCCATATCTGAAATGTTTGAGACCTCAAGAGGCAGAATTGGCCCTGAAGGAAGTACATGAAGGAATTTGTGGGCAGCACTTGGGGGGCAGAGCCCTTGCCCATAAGATCACTCGTCTAGGTTTCTACTGGCCAAACATGCTAGCAGATGCTAAAAGCTACGTGAAGAAATGTGAAAGGTGCCAGAAGCATGCACCAGTGGTTAGGCAACCACCAGAGATGTTGACATCCATAAACTCACCAATTCCATTTGCCATGTGGGGAATGGATATACTTGGACCTTTCCCAATGGCAAGTGCACAACGAAAGTTCTTGATAGTTGCAATCGACTACTTCACCAAGTGGATTGAGGCTAAGCCATTAGCCAAGATAACCACCAAGCAAGTGATGCATTTCTTCTGGGAAAATGTGATATGCAGATACGGGATTCCACGTATCTTGGTCACAGACAATAGTGTTGGGTTTCGGGGCATCAAACGCAGCGAAAACAGTCGTAAAAACAATAAAAATCTGAAACCCTAACCCTAGGATCCGTGTACAAGACATGGCTGATTATGGAGAAACGAAATCATACCTTAATTGAGCTTATAATATTCAGAAAGATGGAGGTCCTTGTTGTAACCACCACGCAGCCCTTGTTCAAGATCTGTGTCGCCAAAGTAGTCCACACGAACGCTCGATCGTCCAACGATCACGGAGTTGGTACTAGCAAAAAAAACGCCCTCAAAAAAATCTCTCTCTGTCTCTAGCCTCTCTAATATGCAGAGCTGCTAGGGTTTATTTGTGTGAAAACGAATTTTTATCACTAAACAAAACAATACATCATAATGTATTTTTAAGGAGAGAATTTTGGGCCTATACCTAATCTGATTGGGCTTCCAAAACCCAATCTGATTATTAGTAGTATTATTTATTATATTCGAATTATTATATAATTAATCAAGTCCTACTTAATTAATCCAATAATTCAATAATAATAATAATAATTAAATTAAATTCGAAATTTAATTAATGCTCCGTCTAAAACGTTCTTTATGTGTAACCCTTTAGGTTATTATTACGTTGGCAATAATTTTAATATCTCATAATAAAATTATAAACAATGAGCAGCATCTAGTAATACATCATTGCTACCCAAGTAATAATAATAATTGGTGATCCAATTAAACCTTTCGTGACTAATGTTTTCGTGTAATATAATCCCTTTAACCAAATATTATAGATTAAACTCGAGGCATGTTATTAGTCATCCTCTTCAACGTTTAATCTAGGTTTCCTTGATCAATGAGTAGACTATTAAAACAAATCAATATTTGAGCATGGCCATGCATTTTCATAGTCTCACTCAATCAAAAGGCCAATAATATCTCTTCTAATAATAGGAGGGTTAAATCATATATCTATCATTCATATTTCTCATACGACTCATAATATACCCGATGTCCACTTTTATCATCACCCGGTCAAAGGTAACTTTTAATGTAATCAAAGTATATTAATCCTCGTATAGAAATATAATGATCTCAAGTCTAAGGATCATTACACCATTATCACTGTGAGTTATTCTAATGACTTTATTACCATGTAGAATCTCACTGTGGGTCAATCCGGTGCCATATAGAATATTACATGCACCCATGTTCTTGACTTTAGTATCACTATACCTATGACCAATGAGATGTGGTCATTTAGTCAACGATCATACTAATCTTTATGCATCATAATTGTCCCAATTCATAATGCTTAATTAGGGATATTTTAGGAATATAAACACTATTCGTATAATCTCATTTTTAAGTCACATACTTAAAGATATAGAATATGTGTTCGATATTCCAAGGACATTTATTACTCTAACATTAATATCGCAGTAAATAAAGACATAATAATTGTTGTCGAATAATCAATAGAACATAATCATTATTAAATAACAAAATAGTGTTTCCCAGAAGTACAATTGTATTGTCTCTAGGGCACTAACACTAACAAATGGAACTCAGTTTAACAACGATGAGTTTAAGAAATATTGTGATGAGAACGATATCAAGTTGCGCTTCACTTCTGTCGCCCATCCTCAAGCAAATAGGCAAGCTGAGGTTGCAAATCGAATTATCCTAGACGGACTGAAGAAAAGAGTTGAACGCTCCAGAAACACTTGGGTGAACGAATTGCTCCCCATACTATGGACATATCGTACTACCTGCAAAGTCACCACTGGAGCTACCCCCTTTCTGTTGGCATATGGGGCAGAGGCAGTGGTTCCAGTGGAGATTACTCACACGTCTCCAAGAATTGAGGGTTATGAGCCAGAAACAAATGAGGAAGGCTTGAGGCTGACCTTAGATTTGATTGATGAAGTTAGAGATGAGGCAAATGCCAAGATAGTTCAGCATCAGAAACGAGCATCTTTCTATTACAACCTAAGGGTTAAAGAGAGATTCTTTCGACAAGGAGATTTAGTCCTCCGAAAGATTGAGACATCCGGCGTTGGACAAAAAGGCAAGTTGGCCCCAAATTGGGAAGGACCATATTGCGTCAAGAACGTATTTGGTCGAGGCTCGTACAAGCTAGAAACCCTCAAAGGGCATGAGGTGCCAAGGACTTGGCATGCCTCAAATTTGAAAGTCTATTATGTTTAAAGTGTGTCCTGATTGGAATCACTACTAGGACAAATAGAAATAAGGTTCGAAGAAATCATGAGCTTCCTAGAAAGCAAATGAAGGGTTGAAACCCCAGAAACCTAAGACATTCAGTCCAAACCCCATCATTCGATATGCTCAATGAAAGGCTTGAAGCCAAAACAAGACGGTATAAGACATAAAAGGCTTATGCAAATGTCAAGTTAGCCTCGAATAAGGCAAAATCGTCGTAAATGTGTAGGTCGCTCCACACTTTACACCAAGACGATACTCGTGAAACACTAGTGTATATTAAAATCCCCAAAAAAGGGTAGTAAGTCCCAGGTAAGGGATAAAAAGACCCCAAGTCTCGAAAAAGACCGGTATAAGTTCTATGAAATCCTAGTGCATTATCATAGACGTTGGGAAGCGCGATCAGCCATTTTAAACCCAGAATCTTCAAAGAAAGCCCAGAATCTTCAAAGAATTCTTCAAAACTTCAAGTAAGAAACCCAGAAAACGATGAGATTCAACAGAAAATCTCGCCAGGAATCGCCTAGTGACTGGAAACCCAACCGGTTAAGGAAGGGCAACCGTCTATAGCCAGTTAAGGCCCACAAATCCATTTATGGATTATAGAGATTAAAACCCAAATAATTTGGGTCTCATGCAAATTCGAAGCCCAAACAATAAAGGCCCAATAAGGCCCAAGGCTGGAATAATTTAAGTCCAATTAAAAATTGGGCTAGTTAAGGCCCAAGAAAAGAATGAAATTTGACATATAGACAAGGCAAAATCAAAGATTTAAGGTCGAAAAGACATTAAATCAAAATCGTACGACCGAGGTAAAAAACATATGGGAAAACGAGGTCAATTCCAACGACCTCGCTCCCAAATAAAGTCGAAAAATAATGAAATTGAGGTCGAAAAAACCTTAGAACGACATCGAAGGCTCGAAGTCGAAAATGTACGAGGAATTGAGGTCGTTTCCATCGACTTCGCACCAAAAATCCAGTCAAAAAATTGAAAATTCGAGGTCGAAAAGACCCTAGATCGAAGTCGATTGATTGAGATAGAAAATACACTATAAATCGAGCTCGAACCCCTCGACCTCACACCCAAGTGAGGTCGAAAACAGAAGGATTCAAGGTTGAAAGAATGAGGTCGAATATGACCTAGAAAACGAGGTCTAAGCGTTCGACCTCACGCCAAAATGAGGTCGAAAACGACCTAGAGATCGAGGTCGATATTGACCTAGAAATCATGGTCGAAAAAGGCTGGAACGAGGTTGAATGACCCAGGTCGAAAATGACCTGCAAAATGAGGTCGAAAGTATGAGGAATCGAGGTCGAATGACCCAGGTCGAAAATGACCTGTAAATCGAGGTCGAAAGTATAAGGGATCGAGGTCGAATTTGAGGTCGAAAATGACTTGTTTCCTGGTCAAAAAGGAGGTCGAAAATGACCTAATTTGAGGTCGAAAATGCCCTTAAAAATGGAAAATTTTGAGGAAAAACACGTTATAACTTCTACGAAAACCCCAAGGAGATTTTCCCAGAAGTTGGGGGGGCAAATGATATGGTCAGAAAAGTAATTATAGAAATATAATTGACAAGTCAATGGAAAGGCCGATATTTAAGGCCCGACACCCTAATTATTCAATAATTTCGTAATTAATGAATAGGGAAAATATACAGCTCATAAAAAGAGTCCAAAATATGATAAATTCATCAAAGAAGGATCCGGAATCCCAATTAAATGCAATTAATGAGTTATAGCCTTTATCAACAAGGAAACGAATTCTCCAGCAAGAAATACAATGTTTATCCAATATAAAAAAGGAGACTTATTCGCTAAGACTCCTAAACATACCATAAATACTAGGCTCTAGATGCCTATATAAGGACCCTGATCCTACAATCAGAACTACGTTTTGGACACAGCTCCATACGTCATCTACTACGTTTTGAGCACATCTCCATACGTCACAACGCCTCGAAGGCGCAACAAACCATAAAGGCACCCCTAGAACTACGTTTTAGACTTCATCCTCGAATAAGGACATACAAGTCACTACGTCCTTGGTGTGCTCCTGCCGCCATAGCCCCGAGGGCAACACCAAGAACTACGTCTTTGGCTTGATTCTCAATAACGAATTGAGATACGTAGGCATCTTGTGAGGACCAATTTAGTCTCGAAACACAAGTGCAGCCATAAAAGCTCGAAGCTCATTAAACCCTCGCATTAAATTCGTAAGCTCAGATTTTATTCCACAACAGTGTCATATAAGTGATAAGTTGATGAATTTTTATAAGTTATACGAGTGTTTGGATAAATTTACTTATAATTTAATTAAAAAATTTGCTAAATTAAATTTGAAAAAATAATTTTTAAATACAATGATTTCAACACTTGTATTTTAAATTAAAAATATATTTAAAAACACAAATGTAAAGATATAAAATATTAGAAAAATAAAGAAATCAAAGAATAAATTGATAAGTTAAGTAAAATGTTGATGATTCTAACATTCAACTTATCAAATTATAAATTATCAAATAAATTGAGTACACAGACACCACTAGTAAAGTTTTATTAACTTGTAAGGCATAAGTTGTTGTTGCAAAACAGGGCCTTAATCCAAACAAAACTGTTTAGTAACCGAGCCCAAACGAAAGGCCAGAAGAGTAGATAAATGGGGGGCAGGACAGGAGGTAATATAATTTAACAACGAAGCAAAGCTCTTAAATCAATAACGACTCATTTCGCCCCTTGTGTGCAAATCAACTGTGTAAGCCTTTTCTTTCAACTTATGATTCTGTATCTATCTAAGCACACCGTTGAATTATTCTCCCCTGTTTGAAATTGACCAAATCAGTGAGGTAGTAAAAGTTGTGTGTTTAATTCACTTGAGTTTATCTTCTTTGTTGTTTATCCCTTGATAAAGGGCATTTTGGAAACCCATTGCCAAGCCCAAGAGATTTCTAGAATAGTCGATTGTTTTGAAATATCTTATATTATTATCATTGTGTTTAATTGGATAGGATGTCGTGTAGAGTTTAAGTTGGTTCCGGAGGTTTAGAAGCTGCTTGTACGTAGATTTTAGCCAGCTTTTAATGCCTATCATTTTCAAGTATATACAAATATGTTTGTGTTTATTTAGTCTTCTTAATTTAAAGACGAGTATTTAAGCATAGAAATATACAGGTTGGTCACATCATAGTCATTCATAAGCTTAATTGGATATCAGAGTACCGCTAGCAAGGATTAGATGAAGATAGGTTATGTCGAATGGGATGATGGAATACGTCTAGCTGTTAGAGTTTAGAGTGTACAATTGGCGTTGAGCACCATGTGCAGATCATCACTTAAATGGAACACATACCCCAATTATTAATAAATCATCTATGATTCTGTGACATAAATGAAAATACCAAGCACTTGAAAGACTAGGTGAAGACTTTACAGAAAAGACATGTGGACATTGACCATGCTCAACCGTAGTTCCCTTATATTCTCCGTCCTGTATAATATAAAATCACTTATTGAATATATAAAAATAAAGGTTACTAATGCCATTGTAACTAGGTACCTCAATTTAGATTTTATGCAACTGACAAATTACTTCGTTCTTGTATTTCAGACACCTTTGTGGTGTACTACATTATACTAGGTTTATTGCTATTATTTTGGGATTAAGACAAACCGTAAGCAGTATCAAAGGGCATGTTGTAATGTACTTGCAGCACTAAATGAAAACATAACTTATATCTAGTAAAATTCATTTCCTTTGATGGTCTCTAAGATTCGACATGCATCTCCCCACAATGCAAGCATGAAATCTACTCACCAACTTTGGCAAATAGCCAATCCAGAGTGGCGGAATACCTACTGGACATATAAATCAATCAGTAAATCCCTTTCACAAAAACATAACTAACAATTCTCCATCAAAGTTTGGTATTGGCACTTCTGCATATGTTAAATATTAGCAATAATTATGACACAAGCAGGCCTAGGTCATCAGGGCGACATCATTTAGGACTTGGTTACTGTAGCAAGAGTAGCCACCAAGTTTCATGTTTTGTATGTATCGAGGCTCTTGCCTCCTTTGTATTATGCAGTAACTTAATAGTATAAACATTTCAAGTTCTCTGCCTCTCTCTATATCTCATCTCTACTAGGATCCCTTTGATATCTTTCTTATATTCTCACATAATTCCAGAGTATACTATAATCTTTCATTGACTTCTGCATTGTTGCATTTTTTGCTAGAAAAAATTTAAAATATCTATATTTTCTATTAGTTCCTTGCCTAACTGTAAGTTTGTGTGCTTGTGTCTGTGCTCGTGCGCGCGTATTATGATTAAGTGAGTTGGCTAATTATTAATTTGGCATGGAGATAACACTGAAATGAATTGCTTTACCATTAAAAGAATAGGTTAATGATCTGCTCTCAGCTCAGGACTCTGGACTTTTCAGGATTTAATTTTGTAGTATGATTTTTAAACCTGACACCAGCTCTCTTGTTGCAGCCAGAACATGTCAGCTCTCAAGATAACTGGTGCTATTGCTGCTTCTTTTGTAGTCGCATTTACGTGTGACTATTTTATTGCTGACCGTAAAATCTTCGGAGGCAAGTATTATATTACTATTGGATTGTCTATTTTTCTCCTTGGATCTTGATGACCTTTGGTTACTTGGCCTTTCTAACTAGTTTTCGGAATCAGGTACCACGCCAGGCACTGTTTCAAACAAAGATTGGGCAGAAGAGACTGACAAAAAGTTCCAGGCATGGCCTCGGACTGCGGGTCCTCCCGTGGTCATGAACCCAATCAGCCGCCAGAACTTTATAGTCAAAGGCAGTTCTGAAGAATGAAGCTCGGAATACCAGCATTTGAGCTCCAATGGTTTCAAGTGATTTCAATGCGAATCTGCAACAGTATATTTCCAACCTGGTTAAGAAACAGATAATGATGATATGTATAATAATGGTTCAAGTGTACCTTTGTTGAATTGATCGTTGATAGTGTAGCTTGTAAACGCTGTTTAGCAATCGTATGCTACAACTAAAATTCAAATAATGTTTAGGTGAACAAGGCTTGCTCTGTGCTTGTTATATCAAATTTTATGTTGCTTAAACTTATTAGCAACCCCTAATTCTAAAATTGTTTGTTTGATTGCAGTGCTATAACCCAGTTCACCCTATTGGGAATATCAACTTGGGTACTTTGTATATTTGGAATAGGTATCGAAGGTAATTGTTATAAGTTATGAACCCCCAATAGGTGAAATAACATTATTGTTAGAAAACTTAAACTGGAAAACCCTTTTTGCTGTACAGTCTGATTTAGTTCGTCATGTCAATTTTGTTAACAAGTTTTGGATACAGAATTATTCATCCTAATATACGAGATTAGACTTTAGAGATGACAAGGCTGTTTTGGAGATTTGAATTTTACTATATATCAATTTCATGTATGATGGGCTTTGTTTTGAATTACAGCTATGATTAAAACTCTATTGTAAATTAATGTTCCTTGAATAGTTATGAATGAGTTGCACTCTACAGATAAACGCGGGCTGGGATGCAGTGCAACCATCATCACATTACCTTTCATTTCTCATTTTTAAAAAGTGGATGGTTAAAACTACAATGACAAAGTTTAACAAAGAATAACCAAACATTCATTACCTTGCATTTTATATTTTAAAAACAATGAATGGTTAAAACAATAACAAAGTGTTTACCTTAGCATACACAAAAACTTATAGACATACACACAAATCATAAAGAAGTAATTTATTGGTTCTTACTTCTTAATGAGCTACAATTTAAATTAGCGTAACAGCACGTGCCTGCATAAAAGCATCAATAATTTTGTTATAAAAAAGATGGTCGAGATCAATTTATTAACTTGAAAATTGTGTAGTCTTAAGTTCAAGAGTGTAAGATAAGAAACATGGTTGTGCATAACGAAGAGTAAGGAATTTTGTTGACGAATAGTGTAATTACTTTTAATCATGAACGTAATTGTGTCAAGGTTATAAGACTTGTTTATTGTGAGTGTTATTGATATTGAAAACATATTGATTATAAGAACAAATTGAAACAGTGTAGAATTTGAAACACGAGTGAACTTCTTGCCAGAATTTTGTGTGTTGGAGAAAGTACAATTTGTATATAAGAATTTACCTTAAAAAGTGGTTGTTGTCTGTTTTTCAGCGATCAACTGATTTGATTTTTTTTTCTTTGTAATCTAGATTATGAATGGTTAAATGTACACAATGTTATTGTAATATAATAGAACACACGTGGATGAGATTGAGGATTTTAAAAATAAGCGGAAGGTCGGCGCGTCTATGCATACCCCGCAAGACCTGAGTTTATGATAAACACTTGGGAGATGAGTACCAATTGTAGTCTAGAGTATTCATACCACCTATTTGTTTTTTTTTAACTTGGAAACTCATTCTGCACTGCTCTCATGTGTCTGTCGCTATATTAAATTATATGAACACACTTACTAAATTCTTTAATAATGTGTTTGAAGCGATAATTGATATCGAGTCCAAAATTCAAATCTCATATCGATTAATTTGATTATATATATTGGCGACTCAAACACCTTAAATTCATATTATATATTTTTTTTGAAATCGTAGATCAAACCATACATATGAAAAAATATTACATAATTTTTTTTTAAGTATATTAACATATGTACAAATTGGTATGATAGATGATGCAAAATCTGAGTCATTATCTACTTGATACAAATAAATATCATTTACAATATTAAAGTAATCCTATTGTTTTCGGACCAATTTTATGACATTTTGTGTACCTACTTATCTTTATATGTTGTGTTTTTTAAAATACTTATTTTTATATGTTATCATTCAACTGATGACCAATATCGAGTCTAAAATTTAAATATCATATCTATTAATTGGATTATATATTTTTTGACCCAAACGTCTTCAAATTCACATTATTATTTTTTTGAATCGTAGAGCCAATCATATAAATAAAAATATTTACGTAAAAATTGTTAAATGTACTAAGTTACGTCCAAATTAGTATGGTAGATGATGCAATTTGTAATTTATAATATATAAAATCTGAACCACATGCAAATATATGTATGATTTATAATGTTAAAATAATCCAATTTCTAACTGGTCAATTTTAAAGTATTTTGTATACCTGATTTTTTAACGTGATCTTTTCTTCCAGTATAGTTACGTTTGTAAAATACATGTTTTTTTTTTTTGAAATCAAAACTGAACCTTTTAATTCAAATCAGAATGCAATACATCAATAAGAAAGGAAGGTACATCACACCATTCCTTACATTCAGGCTTAGAACCAGTCTCCTTAGCCAAAGCATGGGCTACTGAGTTCACTGAACGTCTAATAAAATAAACAGAATAGGACCTTAAGTCCGTTACTAACGACTGACAATCATCCATAATAGCCCCTACATACGAAGAATCCCTCAACTTGCTGTCAAAAGCTTGGACCACAGTTAGAGAATCAAGCTCAATATGCACACATGAGATCACTTTTCTTTTTAGCCACGATAACGCTTCTTTAAAAGCTAAAGCCTCAGCCACCTTTGGATCAACAATGCCCAGCCAGAAACCTCCGTATCCTGCTACAAACTGACCTTGATCATTTCTCAAAACACAGCCAAATGAACTTCGACCACTCGATTCAAAGACCGCAGCATCTACATTGCACACAAGCCAACCCGGACCTGGCCGTCTCCAAACTAACACCCCTTCCCTGTCATTAAGCTTCCAGTGACTGTCCTGCGAATTCTGAGCCCACTACCATTGAAACAAAATAGAACTAGCAGCATTGACCACCATAGAAGAAGGTTTAAACATCCTATTCCAGACCACACTATTTCTATGCTCCCATATTTGCCACACCAACATACAAATAATTTCCAACTCCTTAGATGTCTTACTCTGGAACCAATTCTGCATAACAGTTTGCACCGACATATCTGTGTTTGAAACTCCATCAAACTTTGCTAAACTCCAGCAGGTCTGTGCAAAAGAACAATACAACAAAATATGATCTGTACTCTCTGCTTCACTAAGACAAACAGGACAAATAGGGTAAACTTCCACAAATCGGCTTCTAAGATTTTCTAAAGTTGAAAGACAATTCTGCATCATTCTCCAAACGAAAATTTTCACCTTCAATGGTATAGACAAATTCCAAAACTTAAGCCAATTAAACTCAACCCCCAGATTTTGAACTCCATAAACATTTTGACACAGCCTTTTATAACCACTCTTGACCGAGTACTCACCTTTCGCCTCCTCTAACCACATCCACGAATCATGTGCTCTAGAGTGACTTAATGGAATTTTTAGAATCTGAGCCACATCATTTTCATTGAAAATATCACGCAGAATATCCACGTCCCACTCCAATCTATCATCCCTCATAAGCCCACACACCTTTGCATCATTTAAGCCTTGGACACACAGCGTTGTTACTCTTGTTTGTTCCCCATTCAACAGCCATGGGTCACCCCAGATATTCACAGATTCCCCCCTCCCTATACGCTTCACACTACCTGCACAAACCAGAGGATGAGCTGCCATGATACTACGCCACACATAGCTGGGGTTATTACCTAATGTAGCTTCCTCAAACCTACATCGAGTAAAGTAACGAGCCTTCAATAATCTGGAAATGAACGAATCCGGATTCGATAAAATCCTCCAAACTTGCTTACCCAGCATAGCCACATTAAATTCTTGGATCCGTTTAAAACCCATTCCCCCATATTTCTTTGGACAGCACATACGACTCCAAGACATCCATCGTATACCCCTGTCATGCTCAACACTTGAAAGCCACCAAAACCTGTTCAAAAGCAATTCAATATCCTCACAAAGTTTTTTTGGTAAAAGGAACACACTTGCTACATACGAAGGAATTGACTGTAACACTGATTTAATCAAAATTTCCTTCCCTCCTCTAGAAACACTTGTTCCTTTCCAACTTTGGACCCTATTCCAAATCTTCTCTTTCAGGTATCGAAATGTCTCCCATCTGTTACTTGAAACCATCTTCGGAAGACCCAGGTACATAGCATCGTTTCGAGTCTGCACTTGAAGGACTTGACAAATAGCTACTTCAATTTCGTTCTCAGTATTGCGACTAAACGAAATAGATGACTTCTGAAAATTAATTTGTTGCCCTGAAGCTCCCTCATAGCGAGTAAGGCAATCTTTCACAGACTCCGCTTCATTCACTGTGGCTCTAAAGAACAAATAACAGTCATCAACAAAGAATAAATGCGTAATAATCGGAGCCCCGTTAGCAATTTTGCACCCATGAATCGCTCCTGAGATTTGTTTACTATGGATCAATGCTGACAGTCCTTCAGCACACAAGAGAAACAAGTATGGTGATATAGGATCACCCTGCCGTAAACCTCGACTAGGATAAACTGGGCCTATCTCATTTCCAGAAATAACAAAATTATAAGAAACTGACGACATACACAGTTGCATCCACCTCTGCCACTTCTCATTAAAACCCAGTTTCTTTGTAACACCGAGAACAAAATCCCATTCCACCCTATCATAGGCTTTGCTCATATCAATCTTGAGGGCTGAATAACCTGTTTTCCCTTTTGTCTTCCTATGCATCCAATGATTAACTTCAAACGCTGCAATAACATTATCCGTTATCAAACGCCCAGGAACAAAGGCACTCTGTGTCTCAGATATAATGCTTGACAGAACCACTTTTAAACGATTTGCAAGCATTTTCGTGATAATTTTCATCATAACGTTACATAACGAAATTGGCCGAAGGTCAGCTAACGTTTCAGGATTTGCCTTTTTAGGGATAAGAACTACAACCGTATCATTTAGCTTTCCCGGGATAATGCCCCTATCCAAGATATGAATACATTCCGCAGCCACATCCTTACCAATTATACTCCAAAACTTCTGATAGAATCCAGGATTCATACCATCCGGTCCAGGACTCTTGTCTGGGTGCATAGCAAATAAAGCCTGTTTTACCTCTTCTTCATTGAAATCTTGCGTTAACAATTCATTTTGAGGCAAAGAAATTCGCTCACTTATACAGTCCAACACATTCTCACTCGTCACCCCCTTAGCTACAAAAAAATCATTGTAGTATTCTTCTACCACACTGCTCAACCCTGTAGACCAGTCAACCCAGTTCCCCTCCTTATTCTTGAGCTTCCTTATATGATTTTTCTTTTTCCTTGAAGACGCATATGAGTGAAAGTATTTTGAATTACTATCCCCCCCTTTCAGCCAAAACTGTTTGGCCCTTTGTTTCCAGAAGTCTTCCTTTTGAGCAAGAATTTTAGAATACTCCGCCTCCGCCTCTCTCAAACATTGCAGGGAATAAACATCACTGAGACCACGAAAACGTTCCATAGTCGCCCTGCTCTTATCCAGCCTCTTCTGAAAATCTTTTACTAGTTGTTCACCCCACTTCTTTAACTCCATCCCACATAATTCAATTCTGCGATCCATATCCAACCCTTCTGTTTTCTGCCAAGACTCAGTTACAATGTCACTACACCTAGCTTCCCTCAACCAACAATTTTCGAAACGGAATCTATAATTTTTAGAAACAGGTCTCCAAACACTTACATGTAAAAAAATTGCAGAATGATCAGATGTCGGTGCTATTAGATTTTGTACCTTAACTGTTGGAAAAATTGATCTCCACCCTTCATTCACAAAAACTCGGTCCAGTCTTTCTTGCACCCATCTATTTGTGCCGCGACTTCTTTCCCATGTATAAGGGTACCCTTCCATTGGTAAGTCTGAGACCCCACAGTCCATCACAACCTCTCTAAAACCATTCAATAACCAAGTTGGATGCTTATGCCGACCTTTCTTTTCTTCCTCACGCAGTAAATCATTAAAATCGCCCAAGATAACCCATGGTAAAGATGACTCTGCAGCTAGCATCTTTAGTAAATCCCACGATTCCCTTCTTCTAGACCTCTCCGGACACCCATAGAAACCAGTAAGTCTCCATAAATTGATATTATCCAATTTCACTTCAGCATCAATAAAATTCTGTGACGAGGATTTGATACTAACACTCGCAAACTTCCTCCAAAAAAGAGCTAAGCCTCCACCATGTCCCATTCCAGCTACTGTAAACAATCCTTCATATCTCATCTTAGCACGAATACCTTCTAATCTTTTATCATCTATCATCGTCTCCATTAAGAAAACAAACATAGGCCTTTTAAGTTGGACAAGGTCCAATAACACTTGAACTGTTCGAGGGTTGCCCAGACCTCGACAGTTCCAGAATAACGAACTCATTGTGGTTGGCGGACCTGGATAACAGGTCCCGCCAATGCCAAGTTTTTTTGGTTCTGTTGTGTTTGTTGAATATCCTCACCCATCTCAGTGTCCAGCCCAACTCCCTGCCCATCATTTGAATTTGAATTACGGCCCACATCTGTGTTATCTTTTCCCACTCGTTGCCACTTTTGTTTGGAAACAACTATCCCATCAATAAAGGGATTATCCTCATCATAATTTAAGTTATCTCCATCACAATTTAAATTTTCCAACGTTCCCTCCTGAAATTTAGCAGATGCAACAAGCATAGCGTCTTTCCCCTTGATGTCACGTTGCATATCCCGACAAACATGGGATTGCTCAGCATTCTGAAACCCTTCCACTCCATTGTCATTATCGTTCTGCTTCACCGGAATTACTACAGATCCATCTGGACCCCTCAACCACTGGTTACTTGTACCTATACTCTGCTTCCCCAATGTTGCACGCAGAGACGCATCAAATTTCCTAACCTCTGAGCCTTGAGGATTATCGAATAAGGCCTCACAGAATTTCTCAATGTGACCTATCATTCCACAGAAAAAACAGAAGGATGGTAATCTTTCATATTTAAACTTGAACCATATCCAGTCACCCCCTGCCTTCTTTATACGCATCTTGCTCTTTAGAGGTTTCGAAACATCAATAGCCACCTTAATTCTCAAGTAGTTTCTGTACATCCCCTGGAAATTCTTAGAGTCTGATTCCAGATATCTTCCCACATAATTGCCTATGGATTTAAAGACGTACTCAGACTTGAACCCAAGAGGGAGATCATACACTTGGACCCATATATAAAGCTCCGTTAACTTGATCTCCTTTAGTTGTTCATCCACGTTTAGTTTTTAACGAGAAGAACTTGTTGGTTAAACGTCCAAGGGCCATCATTTAAAACTCTATGCATATCAAGATCATGGAAAAACTTGAATAAAAAAGTATTTGGTTGATCCGTCGCCTCCATGAATACACCTTTTAAAGGTCTCCAAATCGATGCCAATGTATCCTGCATTGCCATGAAATTCACCTTCCTATTCGTTAAGAATCTCCCCACCAAGCACCTGTCAAGATCTTGTTTTGCAATATTCTCCGGGATGTCTTCCAAAATGACGCCAAAATCCTCATCCTCGTTGGCCAAAGAGAGTTTCGAATATGCCTCCTCCAACTGATCATCAGAAACCCCGTTCGCCATGGAAATAAAACTCAACAACAAGCTTAAAATGAAATGAATCGGATATTAATAGTTAAACAATCGAAAAAACACTCGAAAAAACAAAAACTCACCACTTGATGAGACAGAGAGAAAAACTCATCATATGATGAGACTTAGTAAGCTTGAAAAAAGATCAGTTTCAAAGCGGAGGTTTCAGTTTGTAAAATACATGTTATAAACATGATAGAGATGAAAAAATTCGTCTATTATTATTTTAAATGTTAAAATAAAATAAAATATGCGGATATATATATATATATATATATATATATATATATATATATATATTTGACCCAAACGTCCTTAAATTCACATTATTTATTTAAAAAAAAATCTCGAGTTCAACCATATATATGAAAATATGACGTAAATATTGTCGAGTATATTAATTTATGGTGAAATTTGTACGATAGACGATGTAGTTTATAAATTAATACGATATAAAGTCAAGACCATTATATATATAATACAAATAAATATAATTTTACAATACTAAAATAGTCATATTTTTACTGGTCAAATTTATAATATTTTGTGTAGTTGGTAATATTTCTCTGATTTTTTTAGTATGGTTAGATTTGCAAATTTTTTACTAAAAACATCTATGTAAAGCACTTGTGTAGATCGATTTCCTATCTTGCCGTATAAATTACAAGAAGAAATAAAAAAACTACTGATATGACATCTTGGGTATTCGCACTTATAGATAATAAATTTTAAAATATTATTAAAATGAGTCTTTAGTGTAGTTTGAGATTGTCAATTCTAATTCGAAAGTTATGGGTAAACTCCGTACACCTAATTAAAAAAAATTAACATTATAACGACAAATTACGTAAAATTGTTATGGTAGACGATGCAACTTTTAACCTAATAAGACATAAAATCCAAACCATTATACATTTGATGCAAATAAATATAATTTATAATTTTAAAATAGCCTAGTTTTTTAAGGGTCAAATTTATAATATTTTATGTAGCTGATTTTCTGCTCGATCTTTTATTTTCGCATGGTTATACTTGCAAATGAATAATTAAAAACATGTATTCCAAGCATTTGTGTAGATCAAATTCCTACTTGAGTAGAATTACAAGAAGAGAAAAAACCAATTAACAGAATATAATGGTGGACACTCGCGCTTATAGATTAGGAATTTTAAATTTCTTATTAAAGTAAGATTGTGGCATAGTGGTTGAGATTGTTACTTGTAAGTCCAAGGTCATGGGTTCAATTCTCAACGCATACTTTCATTTTTTTACTATTAATAGAATTATAATGACATTTTTGTAATTATAAAATAAATAAGGGTATAATAGAAATTTTATGTAACGCCCCAAATCCGGGGTCAGAGGATTTGGTCGTCACGCTGAATCCTCCATTTAAAAGAACATGTTAAATATTAAACCAATACAAATATAACATTTGTGACCCCAACTCTACCAAGAATCTTTAAAGGTTATAGTGCTAGAAACAAGAATCCAAAATTTCCGTTACATACAATTCTCTTCTTTACAACAATTCTCTTTGCATAAATTCTATAACACTAGTATAACTTCGACAAGAAGTATACCAGGCAACTAATCTTATATAATATAGTATTTAATAGAAATCACTTTATACAATAACCTTACACTCGTTCCAAATATCCTGGATTATAACATCTTCGCGCTAACATCGTTTCCTCTTTCTGACCAAGCTACGCGGATAACTTCCGCCAATCTGCTTTCTTACTGAAAGGCTAACATAGGAAGAAAACAAGTATGAGCGAAAGAAATGCTCAGCAAGTGCATTATCAAAGTATAATAAGAAAGTTTCAAAATAATCTTTGAGTTGTCAGATAAAATAGGCTTTTGGTTTGAACATTTATAATTTTTAAAACTTTTAAAACAAGTTTAGTATTTCGCAATAATTTTTCATTTAGCTTTTAGCAACTGAATGGTTTAAAACAAGAAGGAATTTATATTGGTCGCAACGGTTACCCGAACAACAATGTCTACAAGAGTATGTAGAAAAATGTGAAGTAAATGTAAACCCATTCGTTTTGGAGACAATAGTTTTTACATAAATACTATTTTTGAAGATAACAGTTCTATTCACAAAATCTTTTAAAAGTAACAATTCTGGAAAGGTAGAATAGTAAGGAAGTAAGAATGAGTCAAAACGCTCAGCCATGGTATAAATAACGTAGTTCACGCCTTCAATATGGCACCAACTGAATATGCGGTATGAATAAAACCTAATGAGGTAGATATCTCACAACTGTCAATGGAATCAAGGAAGTGGATTTTTGATTATTTATAACCCGTTGTAAGTTAAGAGTAAGCGGTTTCAACAGGATTGAAACCCCTTCTTATTAATCACTGAACCAACAATTTTAAGCAAAAGGATAAACCTGAATATCAGGTTATAACTCACAAGTACAGAACATATGAATGTAATCAATCTCAGATGTAAGAAGTAATATTAGAATTGGATTTTTATATTTTTAGAAATTAATAAGGTTGAGCTGCTGATCAGTCACGCATCAACCCCCGGACCAAGCACACAGCAAACAACTCACGTTCCAATTCTATATTATATACGTCAGGTGTCGGTACAATCATCAACCTTGTTATGACAATCAGGCGTCGGGAGAATCGACAACCTTAATACAACAATCACTGGAAAACTCACGTTCCAGGAAACAACTCAACTATGAAGAATCAATAAAGGAATAACAATACAATCTAGTATCGACGAGATCGACACAACAATTGGGCATAGATGAAGAATAAACAATAACACGCTCAACAATGTTAAGTATGATATGAAACAGGCATTACGATATCAAAAGAAATTGCAACTGCTCAATATAAAGTAGGGTTCAAGAAATAGGCTCTAGATGGCCTCAACAGTATTAATTATCTCAATATGGATGAATAAATATGGTCTACTAGTTGATAAGTAACAGGAAGGTCAAGTTCAAGTTTAGGGAAAATTCAGGGTGAAGTTTATGAATAAAGAAATAAGGGTTTATTGAATTCTGAAAGAAATAGTTCAAGTCCTTCAAAAGTATACTTATAACAAATAAGCCTTACATTCTGAAGGAAATAAACTAAATTAGGCATAACATATATCTGAGTTCGAATAAGGGACTGGATCAGATAATTGCATTAACAAGGAATAATAATAACACTTGCATAGGTGCAAGATGGAAAATATAATACTTGTAGAACAAGTACTATAAACCCAGAATTTAGAATCTCATTTTTAGCCTTATCGGGTTCACAATATTTCAATCATTTATGGTTGGCAACATTCCAACTTAGTATTTCCAAATCAGGACTTTTAAAAGAAAGAATTCGTATAAATCCAATAACTGTCCGTTAAATCATTTCAATACAAATAATAATGTTTCCCCATTAATATAGAAATATGAATCTGAACTAAAAAGGTGTGAAGGAATACTCATCAATTTATGAGATTAAATAAAACACTTGCAATCTAATGCAAAAGAGTCAACACTTGAAAATTAAGTGAAGAGTATGTAATTTTGCATAATAATAATTGAAGAGAATATCACTTGAACAATAAGTGAAGGGTGTAGACACTTGCCTTTTTGGGTTTGTGGAGTCTAACAGGTTTCAGAATTGGTTTCTGATTTGAGTTAGAATTTACAGATCTGAATTCTAATTAGAGTTAATAATTTCAGAATTTCAGAATTAGACTCTGATTATTTTAGGCCTAGTTTTTTTCTCTTATAAATAGTCTCATGTAATTGTAAAACACCAACACATCAGAACACATCAGAACACAACATAATATGAGAGATCAATAGAAAATTAGTGCGGCTTGTGGAGTAGGAATTTTCGAACCACGTAAATCTTTGTCTTGTATTATTGTCGTTTATTTTCTTGGTCTTGTTTATTCGCTTTGGGTTTTGCTTTCGTTGTTGTATACTCAACAACTGGTATCAAGAGCCTAGGTTTTCAGGCTAGTGGGAGCGATGACAGAAGAAGGGAAAGTAAAGATCGACAAATTTGATGGCAAAGATTATGGATATTGGAAGATGCAAATTGAAGATTATTTATATCAGAAAAAACTACACCAACCGCTAGAGGAGAAGAAGCCAAATTCAATGGATGAGACTGAATGGAAGTTATTGGATAGGCAGGCTCTGGGTGTTGTCAGATTGACTTTGGTGAAGAACGTTGCTTACAATATCGTCAAGGAAACGACAACTCATGGATTGATCAAGGCTTTAACAAATATGTATGAGAAGCCATCTGCTTCGAATAAGGTGTATTTATGTCGTTTGTTGTTTGCCGCAAGATTGAATGAAGGTGATTGTGTTCCTGATCATGTGAACGAATTTAATTCTATCCTATCAAGATTGGCATCAGTGGACATTAAATTCGATGATGAAGTACAAGCCTTGTTGTTGGTATCCTCGATACCTGGCAGTTGGTCAGGATTTGTCACTGCTATTAGTAATTCATCTGGGAGCGGTAAGATGACTTTTAATGGAGTTCGAGATTCGATTCTTGGAGAAGATATTCGTAGGAGAAACTCAGGAGAGTCGTCAGGTTCCTTATTGAGTAAAGAGAGCAGAGACAGAAAGTCCGAGAGGGGGCAGAATAAAGGGCGTAGTAGATCGAAGTCACATAAAAGAGGACAATCCAAAGATAGCAAGGAGATTGTTTGTTGGAATTGTCAGAAGAAGGGTCACTTCAAAAATCAGTGTATGGCTCCGGCAGCTCCTAAAGAAAAGAAAAAAGAGGATAATTCAGCTAATGTAGCTGAAGTAGTGGTGAGCGACGATGCTTTGATTTGTTGTGTTGAATGTTCGGTTGAATCATGGGTTATGGATTCTGGTGCATCATTCCATGCGACCCCTTGCAAGAATTTGATGTTAAATTGCAGACTTGGAAATTTTGGAAAAGTTCGTCTTGCTGATGATGAGACTTTGGATATTTCGGGCATGGGAGATTTTAATCTCAAGACCTCTTTGGGTACAAGCTGGACGTTGAAAGATGTAAGGTACATTCCTGGACTTAAGAAGATGTTGATATCTGTGGGTTAGTTAGATAAGGAAGGGTATCGAGTTTCTTTCAGAAACGGACAGTGGAAGGTTATAAAGGGGAATCTAGTTGTTGCTCGTGGAGAGAAGAAAGGGACTTTGTACATAGTTGAACAATCTAGCTATGAAGCAAATGCAGTTGCTGATGAGATTGGGTCTTCAACTTTGTGGCACCAAAGACTTGGTCATATGAGTGAAAAGGGTATGAAGCTGTTAACTTCGAAGGGGAAGATTCCAGAGCTGAAGAATGTGGAAGTTGGGTTCTGTGAGCCATGTGTTCTTGGAAAGCAGAAACGTGTTACTTTTCCAAGTTAGAGCTAGTTCATACAGATGTATATGGTCCAACAACAGTTGCATCGTTGGGAGGATCTCGCTACTATGTCACTTTCATTGATGATTCCACTAGAAAGGTATGGATTTATTTTTTGAAGAAAAAATCAGATGTGTTTGATACTTTCAAGAAGTGGAAGACTGAAGTTGAAACTCAGACTGGTTTGAAGGTTAAGAGTTTGATGTCAGATAATGGTGGTGAGTATAGTAGTGATGAGTTTAAAAGCTTTTGCGCAGAGTACGGGATTAGAATGATTAAAACTATTCCAGAGACACCGCAGCAGAATGGTGTTGCAGAGCGCATGAATATAACCTTGAATGAGAGGGCCAAGAGTATGAGGTTACATGCAGGGTTGCCAAAGACTTTTTGGGCAGATGCAGTTAGCACAGCAGCGTATCTCATAAACAGAGGAGCTTCAGTTCCTTTGGGGTTCAAGATTCCTGAAGAACTAGAGTGGCAGAAAAAAGAGGTAAATCTTTCATACTTGCGAGTTTTTGGTTGTGTTTCTTATGTGCGAGTTAAAGATTCATAAAGAGACAAGCTTGATCCAAAAGCAAAGAAGTGTATTTTCATTGGTTATGGCTCAGATGATATTGGTTACCGTTTCTGGGATGAACTAACGAAGAAGGTCGTTAGAAGTAGAGATGTTACTTTTAATGAAAATGCGGTGTACAAAGATAAGCTTGTAGTCGATTCTGAGTTTACAAAGGAACAATCTGAAAAAGAGAAAGCAGTGCTTGAAGATATTATTGAAGAAGATCTTGCAGGAAATAGTGGGAGTTTTGGGAATGCTGATGAGACAGGTTCAGTTACTCCACGGGATGAGGTAAGAAGTTCTAGTAGAACTGTGAGGCCGCCACAAAGATTTTCTCCTTCAGCATATTACATGTTATTGACCGAGGACGAAGAGCCACAGTGTTATTCAGAGACAGTCCAAGTGGATGATTCAGTTAAGTGGAAATCAGCCATGGAAGAAGAGATGAATTCTCTTGAGAAGAATGAGACTTGGTTTTAACGGAATTACCAGCAGGAAAGAAGGCTTTACAGAAAAAGTGGGTGTTCAGGATCAAAGAAGAACCTGATGGCAGCAAAAGGTACAAGGCAAGCTTCGTAGTCAAGGGATATCAACAGAAAAAGGGTATTGACTATACTGATATATTTTCTCCGGTTGCTAAGACGACTACTGTTAGACTTGTGCTAAGCATTGTGGCTGCAGAGGAGTTACATCTAGAGCAACTAGATGTTAAGACCGTGTTCTTACATGGTGATCTTGAGGAAGACATCTACATGGTTCAGCCATAGGGATATCAGGTAGCTGGTAAAGATGTTAGTACTTGTGCCCTAGAGACAATACTATAATGTTCTTAGGGAAGACATTTTGATTATTAATAAATATGTTCCATGGATTTTCTTATTATTATTTATTATATCTTTATTAACTGTGATATAAATATTAGTATAATAAATGTCCTTGGAATATATGCATGAATTCTATATCTCTAAGTATGTGACTTAGAAATGAGATTATATGAATAGTATTTATAATCCTAAAAGATCCCTAGTCGAGTATTATTATTTGAGGACAATAATAATACATTAAGACTAGTATGTTTGTTGACTGATGACCACATCTCATTGGTCATAGGTATGGTGATACTAAAGTCAAAGACATAAGTGCATGTTAGCTGAACATGGCATTGGATAGACCCACCGTGTGAATTCTTCATGGTAAATGTTATCAAGTGTCATAAGCAATTCTCACAGTGATAATGGTGTAATGATCCTTAGACTTGAAATCATTATATTTCTATATGATAATTAATATACTTTGATTCTACTCAAAGTTACCTTTGACCGGGTAATGATAAAGGTGGACATTGGGTATATTATGAATCATATGAGAAATATGAATGATAGATATAGGATTTAACCCTCATATTTTAGGAGTGATATTATTGGCCTCTTGATTGAGTGAGACTATGAAATGCATGGCCATGCTCAAATAGTGATTTGTTTAATAGTCTACTCATCGATCAAGTAAACCGAGATTAAATGTTGAAGAGGATGACATAAACCATGCCTCGAGTTTAATCTATAATATAAGGTTAAAAGGATTATATTACATGGAACATTATTCACGAAAGGTTTAATTGGATCATCAATTATTATTATTACTTGGGTAGCAATGATGCATTACTAGATGCCTCTCATTGTTTATAATTTTATTATTATATATTAAAATTATTGCCAACGTAATAATAACCTAAAGGGTCACACACTTAGAACGTTTTAAACGGAGCTTTAATTAAATTTTGAATTTAAATAAAACATTATTATTATTACTTTGAATTATTAGATTAATTAAGTAGGACTTGATTAATCAGATTATAATTCGAAATTAATAATAATAAAACTCAGAATTGGATTGGGTTTGTGAAGCCCACTCTAATTAGGGTTAAGCCCAGATTTCTCATCCCTATAAATACATTATGATGTATTATTTTAGGGCTCTACTGGTATTACGTTTTTATCAAAAAACCCTAGCAGCTCTATAACTTGGAGAGGCTAGAGAGAGAGAGAAGAGAGAGAGAGAGAGAGAGAGAGAGAGAGAGAGAGAGAGAGAGAGAGAGAGAGAGATCGTGAGCAGTTCTTGGCTAGTACCAACTCCGGTGATCGTTGGACGATCGGGCGTTCGTGTGGACTGATTAGAGACGTATATCGCAAGGCGGGATACGTGGTGATCATAGAAAAGGACCTCCATCTTTCAACCATTTGTAAAGCTTCTTGAAAGGTAAACAATTATGTTCACGAATTAAATATCGTGTTTCGCATGGATCTTGCGGAGGGTTTCGTTATTTTCTGTTTTTTACGCGTTTTTCCATTGCGTTTTCATGCACGAAACCCTACAATGGTATCAGATCTACTTGCGAATTGTGTTTAATTCGTTTATATGTTTACTGTTTTATTGATAATAGCATGCTTACAATCTGCCATGACTGATACGTATGCGATTTTGTATGTTATGCATGATGTTCTGATTGAATATATAAACTGATGGGTTCTGATGTGTATTGACACGTCTGATGTTGTTGGTGAGGTCTGTATGTATATGATACGTGATATAGAGGCTTGAGGATCGATCGAAATTGTTTCGTTTGATTCCGAAAGCAAAAACTGCAGAAAAAGTTTCTGCGGTGAATAGTGTTTTTCCGATTTTTCGGTGTCAGAATTCGACGAATAATACCTTTTCGGAAAGGGAAAATCGTCACGATTAAAACTCACCACTTTGTCGTGACCCAAGTCTCTTTTTGGCCGTTTGACATCGTTTAGGCCCTGAAAACTGCGATTTACTGTTTTCTGTCATGATTTCGATTTTTCTGATTTATGCCTTTTATGATTTCTTTGATTGGATCATGAGAAATATGATAAGGTATGATGTCTTGATGAAATCTGAGATGTTCTTAACTGTTAATTGATCATTGTGTATGGTTATGGCCCTAAGACCCATAGGTTAGTGGTTTTGATTATGGTTTTGGTTTTTAAATACGACTTGCATGTCGTTAATTCTTGTAATGATTAAATCTCGAATGTAACTCGAGTTTCACTTGTAAGTTTATTAGATTAGCTTGTTTCATATTTTGTAATTGATGATATGAAGACATGGAGGCATACCATGGAGGCATACCAAGGAGGCGATCAAAGGAGTCATTACAAGGAAGCATGAAGACATGTATCATTTATTATGTTGTATTTGATACCACCATAGATTGACCTTGATTTTTCCTTAGCTTGGAAAAATCGCATAGGATTGGGCCATAACCAAGCACGTTTACTTTACGCACTTTACATATATGATGCATGTGATGATGATATGTATGCGTAGCTATAATGATGCATGCTTTAATTAGATTAAACGTATATGTATTAGATACATCACCCATGTCATGTTTACTAAACAAGATAAAATCTGTAACGATTCAAGATTTTAAAATTGAACAAAAAGAACATGAGATTCCTGTGTTTATGAAACACGAAAATAAGTATGAATTTTCAATTTTTTGATATGGGGCGATTTTGACAAAAATACAAGCAGCGCTTGTAAGGAAGGCGGGTTTTAAGTGAGACCACTTTGACTCCTCCGCTGGACTGGAAATCAAACCGTTGATGAATTTTGAATTGAAGTACTAAGTTCAAGGAAAAATTGGGAATCTCTTGATGATGGGATCATGTTCGTTTTAATAATAAAATCCATAAAGTTAAAATATTAAGTCGATTAGATGCCTTCCAATGGGCAACACTCGTCAAGGCCTAGATCGAGAAAGAGTGGGTTCGCCAAAGTGAGGCACTCCAATCTATCGTGGTAAGACGCGATGAAGTAAATGTGATACTTAACTGTTAGACCATTGGGTTAGACTTAACTAAGTTACCACAATAGGATTGTGAACTTAGAGGCATGGAGTTTGGTATGATTTATTGGATAAATGGGAACAAATGTTGTTCTGCCAAACGTTCCTAGAGTTATATATGATATAATTGACAAGAGTTGTCTACCTAAATAAATCATGTTTTGGGAGTAAAGCCAAAGATGACCTTAAGCATGACAAAATATGGATCTTGGCTCACTAGAAGGATTTAGAGTAATGCCTTCCGAATTAATAGTTAGGGATATTGATTTGATAAAAATAGTGGGAGATATATATTGTGAATATATATGGATAATCACTTGAACATAATTTAATAAATCTGCAACTAACTTATTTTTATGCATTTTTAACATTGTAGATATCAAAATGGTAAACTCAAACAATTTCTCTGTGCGATCAGTCCTTGAGAAGGAAAAGTTGACAGGAACCAACTTCCTTGATTGGCAAAGGAATTGGAGGATTGTCCTCAGGCAGGAGCGAAAGCTTTATGTCCTTGATATTCCTCATCCTGGACCTCTTGCTGCTGAAGCAACCGAGGCTCAACAAAATGCTTATCAGAAGCATCTTGATGATTCTACGGATGTCAGTTGTTTGATGCTAGCGACTATGAGTCCTGAGCTTCAGAAACAACATGAGCGTATGGACGCTTATGACATGATAGAGTACCTCAAAAGGATGTTTGAGGGTCAAGCTCGTCAAGAGAGGTTTGATGTAAGCAAAGCATTGTATGCATGCAAACAGGGAGATCGTGACCCGGTTGGACCGCATGTTCTAAAGATGATAGGGTATTTGGAAACCCTTGAGAATTTGGGTTACCCGGTTTTACCGGAACACCAAGCAGATTTGATCTTGCAGTCTTTGAACAACAACTACACTCAATTTGTCATAAACTATACTATGAGTGAGATAGACAAAACACCTACCGAACTTTTGGCATTATTGAGGACTACTGAAACCAATATGTCAAAGGCTAACCCTGCTCCCATAATGATGGTGAACAAAGGGAATGCCAAAGGAAAGGGGAAATGGAAAGGCAAGAAGAAGATTGGATCTAAATCTGCTAATCCGAAGCCTGCTTTCAAAAAGGCTTTGAAGCCTACTGGAGGTGTTGCAAAAGGTGCTGCAAAGGGTGATGTATGTCACTTTTGCAAGAAGCCGGGTCATTGGAAGCGTAATTGTCAAGCTTATTTGGAGGATCAGAACATGAAGAGAATGAAGTCTGTGAAGATTTCTGATTCAGGTATGTATGTTATAGAAGTCAATTTGTCTACTTCTACATCATGGGTATTAGATACTGGATGTGGTTCTCACATTTGTATAAATGCGCAGGAACTGCGAAGGAGTAGGACTTTGGCGAAAGAAGAAGTCGACCTACGTGTTGGCAATGGAGCAAAGGTTGCTGCTTTGGCTGTAGGGACTTATAATTTATCGTTGTCCACTGGGCTTATTTTAGAACTTGAGAACTGTTTTTACGTGCCTGCGATTTGCAAAAACATTATTTCTGTTTCTTGTTTGGACAAGAAAGGTTTTTCCTTTACAATTCAGAACAATAGTTGTTCCTTTGGTTTGAATAATGTTACCTATGGGGTTGCACGTTTATTTAATGGTTTATATGTTCTTGATCTTGATATTCCTGTCTATAATGTAAATAATAAACGTATTAAGGCTAATGACTCAAATCAAACATACCTTTGGCATTGTCGTTTAGGCCATATAAATAAGAAACGCATTTCCAAGTTACATAAGGATGGATACTTGGATAAATTTGATTTTGAATCATACGAAGAATGCGAACCTTGTCTCATTGGAAAAATGACTAAAGTTCCTTTTACCGGAATTGGTGAAAGGGCCATCGAACGATTAGAGCTTATACATAGTGATGTATGTGGTCCAATGCGTACGATGGCAAGAGGTGCCTTTTACTACTTCATAACCTTTACTGATGATTTTAGTAGATACGGATATGTGTATCTTTTGAAGAACAAATCCGAATCATTTGAAAAATTCAAAGAGTACAAGGCAGAAGTGGAAAAGCAAATAGGCGGAAGTATTAAAACTCTACGATCTGATCGTGTAGGCAGAATTTCTTAAAGGAGTGTGGTATTGTATCACAACTCACACCTCCTGGAACACCACAGTGGAATGGTGTATCTGAAAGGAGAAATCGTACCTTGTTGGACATGGTGCAATCGATGATGAGTCTAGCGGATCTTCCAATTAGTTTCTGGGGTTATGCTCTGGAAATGGCTACACACACACGTAACCGAGTTCCTACTAAATCGGTTCAAACTACACCATATGAGATATGGACTGAGAAACGTCATAGCATGTCCTTTATGAAAGTATGGGGATGCGAAGCGTTTGTGAAACGTTTAGTCACTGACAAGCTAGGACCAAAATCAGACAAATGTAATTTTGTGGGATACCCAAAAGAAACTAAAGGGTATTATTTCTATAATCGTACCGAGAGCAAAGTGTTTGTTGCTCGAACTGTTGTATTTCTTGAAAGAGAAATGTTCTCTAAGAAAAACAGTGGGAGTATGATAGATCTCGATGAAGTTCGAGAACCACAGAATGACATTGAACTAGAGTTGGAACATGAGCACGAAGTACATGAAAATGTTACTGCTCAAGAAACACAGGTTGTTCGTAGATCTGGTAGGATTTGCCACGAGCCTGAGAGATATTATGGATTTCTCTTAACTCAGACTGGCGATGTAATGCTTATGGATGAAGATGAGCCTCTTACCTATCAGGATGCTATGAATAGTCCAGATTCTGAGAGATGGCTGGAAGCTATGAAATCTGAGATGGATTCCATGTATGAAAACAAAGTATGGACTTTGGTTGAACCACCTGAAGGGGTAAAAACCATTGGGTGCAAATGGGTTTTCAAGAAGAAAACAGACATGGATGGTAATGTAACGACCTACAAAGCAAGACTAGTGGCGAAAGGTTTCAAACAAATTCATGGTATTGACTATGATGAAACTTTCTCACCAGTAGCTATGGTCAAGTCCATCAGGATTTTGCTTGCAATAGCAGCTTACTATGACTATGAAATCTGGCAAATGGATGTCAAAACCGCTTTCTTAAATGGGAGCTTAGAAGAGGATGTGTATATGATACAACCAGAAGGTTTTGTCGATCCGAGATTTGCTAGAATGGCCTGTAAGCTACTACGATCTATTTATGGATTGAAACAGGCCTCAAGGAGTTGGAACATTCATTTTGATGTCACAATCAAAGAGTTTGGCTTTATTCAAAATGAAGATGAGCCTTGTGTTTACAAGAAGGTTAGTGGGAGCAAAGTGGCATTCCTAGTATTATATGTTGATGATATATTACTAATAGGGAATGCCATACCTTCTCTTCAGGCTGTTAAGACTGTTAGTATTAGTGCTCTAGAGACAATACTTTTATGTTTTAAAGAAAACATTTTATTATTATAAATTATGTTTTATTGATTATTATAATTAGTTTATTATGTCTTTATTTACTGCGTTATAAATGTTAGCATAATAAATGCCCTTGGAATTATGATACGTATTTGATATCTTTAAGTATGAGACTTAAAAATGAGATTATATGAATAATATCTTTATTCCTAAATATCCCTAGTCGAGTGTTATTATTTAAGGACAATAATAATGCACAGAGACTAGTATGTTTGTTGACTGATGACCACATCTCATTGGTCATAGGTATGGTGATACTAAAGTCAAAACATAGGTGCATGTAAGAGTACATGACACTGGATTGACCCGCCGTGAGATTACACATGTTAATAGTGTCATAAGTAATTCTCACTGTGATAATGGTGTAATGATCCTTAGACCTGAAATCATTATATTTTTATACGAGAATTAATATACTTTGATTACATTAAAAGTTACCTTTGACCGGGTGATGATAAAAGTGGACATTGGGTATATTATGAATCGTATGAGAAATATGAATGATCTAGATGGGATTTAACCCTCCTAATTTTAGGAGCGATATTATTGGCCTCTTGTTTGAGTGAGACTAAGAAATGCACGGCCGTGCTCAAATGTTGATTTGATTTATTAGTCTACTCATCGATCAAGAAAACTAAGATTAAATTATGAAGAGGATGACACATTACATGCCTCGAGTTTAATCTATAATATTAAGGTTAAAGGGATTATATTACATGGAACATTATTCACGAAAGGCTTAATCGAATCACCGATTTAATTATTATTACTTGGGTGACAATGATGTATTACTAGATGCCGCTCTTTGTTTACAATTGTAATTAGTTATTAAAATTGTTACCAACGTAATAATAACCTACAGGGTCACACACAAAAAACTCTTGAAGGAGAAATAATTTAAATTATGAATTTAAATTTAAATAAGTAATTTATTCTATTTATAATATTAATTAAGTATGACTTGATTAATTATTTAAATAGAAAATGGAATTACTTAAACTAATTCTGAAATTAGTTATTAATTAATTAAGTGCGACTTAATTAAATAATAAATTGGAATTTCGGATTAGTATTTTATTATAATTGGATTATAATTAGAAAACTTATTTTCCTCTCTATATAAACTCTCAAAGAGGGCTGATTTTAATGATGAAAAACGTTTTTATATTAAAAGCCTAGCCTCTTATGAGAGCAAGAAAAGAGAGAGAGAAAAAAGCAGTTTTCGGGTGCTAGTACACATCAATCCTTCAAGAAAAGCGTTCGTGTGGATACCGTAGAGTGTAGATCGCGAGAGCGGGATACATGGTGATTGAACAAGATTTGGATCTCCATTAATCTTCCATTAATGAACTTTTAAAGCTTCTTAAGGTATTTGTTCTTAATCTCCGAATTAAATCTTTTGTTTTTGCATGGATCCTGCGGAGGGGTTTCGAATTTTGATTTATTTTTACGTTTTCCGTTGCGTTTATGTGCTCGAAACCCTTCAAAGACTTGGTTGGGAAAAAGTTTCTCAATGAAAGACTTAGGCGACGCTACCTATATATTAGGGATCAAGATCTATAGAGATAGATCTAGAAGATTAATCGGCTTAAGTCAGAGTACATACATTGACAAAGTATTGCATCGTTTTGGTTCAATAATGTATGCAATGATATGTACTCGACCTGATGTTTCGTATGCTTTGAGCATGACGAGCAGATACCAGTCTAATCCAGGTGAAGGTCACTGGACGGCAGTCAAGAATATTCTTAAGTACCTCAAGAGAACTAAAGATTCATTCTTGGTATATGGAGGAGATGAGAAGCTAGTTGTAAGAGGTTACACTGATGCTAGTTTCCAAACAGACAGAGACGATACTGTGTCTCAATCTGGGTTTGTGTTTTGTCTAAATGGAGGTGCTGTAAGCTGGAAGAGTTTGAAGCAAGAGATAGTAGCTGATTCTACAATGGAAGCTGAGTATATTGCTGTCAGTGAAGCGGCCAAAGAGGCTGTTTGGCTTCAGAAATTTATTGAGGGACTTGGAGTAGTTCCATCGATCGCAGATCCAGTTGATCTTTATTGCGATAACAATGGAGCTATTGCGCAGGCTAAGGAACCAAGGTCCCATTCCCGAGCAAAGCATATACTTAGACGATATCATCTACTTCGAGAGATTACAAGGAGGGGAGATATACATATATGTAAAGTGCATACTAATGATAACGTTGCAGACCCACTGACTAAGGCTTTGTCGCAGCAGAAGCACGAAGGTCACACTAGTTCCATGGGTATTAGATACATGGGTGATTGGCTCTAGTGCAAGTGGGAGATTGTTAGTGCTTGTGCCCTAGAGACAATGTGACGCCCTCCCAATCTGGGGTCATGATTGGGGGAGTCACTACAACCTCTATACTTATAAACCTGTGATTAATAATATAAACATGCAGACGCGACCCCAACTTTACCCTGGATCTTTAACAGGTAATGGTATGAAACAAGCATCAACTATCTACTTCATTTTATTACATAATAAAAGTCTCAAAAGTTATTACAACCGTGTCTTAAAAGTTCTACATTCCCTTATACAAAACAAATTCTACAAGTCTTCATCACCTGCCTAAGATGGCATCCCAAAAATAACCCTATAGGAAGACTCCCCAGCTGACTGAAAAGTGCGTGCCATCTTCTCTTTTAACTGTGGGTTAGAACAGGGGAAAGAATGAGCCAAATGCTCAGCAAGTAATAATATATCGAAATAGTTAACCACTATGAAACAGTTTCCAATATCAATATGTATGTCATGGGTATAGCAGAATCCATATCAAGGGATTATCAGAACAATGACATGAATATACAATTTCAGAGGGTAAACCAATTTCCTTATAAAGATGTATGATTTCAAGAAAAGCAATAAGTAATTTGGAGATTTTTTCACAACGCACCGGATAATACGGGTGATCAGCCACGTAAAGTCCCCATACCGGACACTGTAATATACATGATTTTTAAATAATAATAATATTTGATAATAGATTAATATTTGATTTATTACTAAAATTGTTTATTTACTTATTAGAATAAAATTAGAGATGTATTTTTGTTTTAATATATTTCACAAACTCCTAATTGGTGTAGGCTAGTTATTCCTATATATCAACACACTCGCAAACAATATGAGACCTAATTCTAATTCTGTGTAAATAGCCGCATCAGAGGAAAAGAGAAAGAAACAGTCATTCGTTTTATCATTGCTTTCGTTACAGGTTAGCAATCATGGCCACTATTTTTATTATGTCTAAAGATTAGGTTATTTGTATAGATCATTGATTCGTTATTTGACTCATCTGTTAATATTGGTTCTCACTCAATGATTTAAGCAGCCAAGCCAGTTAGTATATTTACTTTACGAACTTTTCAGACTAACTATTTGTTTTCTTATGCATATAAAATTGATGTGATTTTCTTTGAATTTTTATAATACTAGTGATGTTCTATAGTTTGTAATTAATACTTTAAATCAACGCTCTAATTTCTAATCTTGTAGTTGTGTGTAATTAATTATGTAGATTTCACGTACAACCATTACTTATTTACTTGCGATTTTTAAATTGATAAATTTCCTGAATTCTACTTAGTTTCGATATGCTCGGTGGTTAGTATGGATTTATATACTAAATTTTTATTTTTTCAAAAATTAAGTGCCTGGCCGTTTTACATGTTATGTGTTGATATCTTGGACCAGGAAACCATGTTTCATTAGATTAATAACATAGATATATAAAGATATTAATTGACAATATTTAAATAATATCTATAATATGCCCATGGCCATGTTTAAGTCACCTAGTTTAAGTATATGTTTATTAAATATGTATGTTGTAATGTTATTGTCTCCTGGTGGTTAACTAGCTACAACACTAACCATTCTTTTAATAGCTATAGATTTGTTAGTGGGATAATTAGTGTTTATTTTAGCGGTTAGCCGGTTACGGAAATAAGGTGTATAAAAATGTTAAATTATAATTTTGTTATTAGATCGGGGACCGGGAACTTAACGGATTTTTGTGCGGAGTTTAGTGTTTGGGAATTGCGATTTTGAGGTACGGATTTCTCTCCCTTTCATTCAGCGCTACTCATGTTAAGAATTAGTATATTTGTTTTATTCAGTTCTCAAATCGATTCTAGTATTATCCGTTTTGACTCTTTAAAGTTATTTCAAAAACTGTTTTGCAAAATTTAGAAAAATCTATTTTTGGGGTTTTCTAAGAAAATTTGCATCTTAAATTATCCTTTTAGAATATCTGAACATCTCGCTCATTTCCGTTCCAAAATATTAATATATCTGTTTTAGTTTTGTTTTGAAATATTTATATATTTGTCTCATTCTGTTACGAAATATCTCAATATCTATATTAGTGATTTTTAGAAAATTGTGAATATTAAATATCTGCTTCGAGTATTTGTCTCTCTAAAATAAAATATACTTTTAGCTTGTGTGAAATATTATTTGGACCCTTAGTGATATAGGGTATACCGAGTTAACCAGCTGTAGGGGTACTGCAGCCATGTCACTGCGGCACCAGTGACATGACACTTCCATGGCAGTGTGATTTGTCATGGCGTATCCTTCTGATAGCTCAGGAGGCGAGCTTTTGCGCATTTGATATTTGTTTCAGGATACGTGGGTGCACCCAGAGTTTGATTTGATTTGTGATTTGATTTGACGGTGACGTTGTATATGCCGTACACGTTATCCGGTTTGTTGCACACATTAGGTACCCTATGATGTGTGTATTTGTATCTGTTCTGTTCTGATCTCGGTATGAAATATCCTAACCCCTCGTTGCTTCAGCCATAATTATTTTTTAAAATAAATGTTTTATTATAAACTGTCAAATATGAATATCTGTTTTCTGTTTTATAAACTGTATTCCAAATCCGTACTGGGCGGTTGGCTCATGCCGTATTCTTTTTCTGGCAGGTGCTTAGGGGGATTTGGGACTGTGTGATGGAGAGCCACCCCTTTATATCATTGATTAGGATTTGCAGACTTCTATCGCTATTTTGACTTGAATATTATTTTAGAGATTTTGGTTTTTCATATTTATTGCTTTGAACCGATTTGGAGGCTTAATATTATCTTGGAGATTATTAGACTGTTTATTTATTATTTAGAGATTATTTTAGTGCTCTGTTTGCAGGTTTAAGGTTTAACAAGTAGCCCCTCATTTAGATATAGATGGGGGTGTTACAGACACACAGTCCCTCTGGTCCTTGTATTGGGTCCCATTAGGCACACATTGGCCTGTAGACTAGTCCATCCCTAGTCATTGCATTATAATTAATAGTGCTGGACCGGCGTCACTCGGCCTCTTACGCCTCCAATCTTAGGAATCCGTGGAAACCATAAATCGGAATTTAAATGATTATAACTTTTGAAAATTCCTTTCTTTTAAAACCTTTCTCATGAAAGAAATCCTTTTAAATCAAAAGATAAGTATTTGTATAGAGTCAAAGTGAAAGTTCATGTATTCTCAAATTTCAAGTAAGTGGGTGATTTATAGGTACAAGTTCAAATCTAATGCAATAGAATCTCAGGTTAAAAAGGCATCAAAATGTGAGTATAATCAAAGGATAAGGGTAAGATCTGGAGAAAAGTTCAAGCAAGATATGGTTCATATAACATGTAACGCCCCCAAATCCGGGGTCAATGATTTGGTCGTCACACTGCACTCTTAATCCAAACAACCTGTTCAATATAAAATCAACACAATAATAATAATATCTGTGACCCCAACTCTACCAAGAATCTTTAAAGGTTATAGTGCTAGAAACAAGAATCCAAATTCATTACAACAATCTTTCTTCTTTACAACCATTCTCTTTACAAAATTCTAATATACTAGTATAACTTCGATAAGGAGTATACCAGGCAACTAATCTTATACAATATATTAAGCAATAGAAAACATCTATATACAAAACCTCTCACTAGCTCCAATGCTCTGGATCAAGACGTCTTCACGCTAATATCTTTCCACATCTCTGATCAGCTACGCGGACAACTCTCGCCAATACACCTTCTTTCCGGCAGGCTAAAATATATATAAATAAAACAAGTATGAGCGAATGAATTGCTCAGCAAGCGTATTATTAAATATGATACGAAAGGTTTCCAAAATAAACTTTGGATTTTCAAATAACAACTTTTGTTTTTGAACAATTTAAAATCTCTAAAATTTTCAAATTAAGTTTGGTAATTTATCACAATATCTCATTTAGCTTCTCGCAACCGAATAGTTTTAAAACACAAAAGATTTATATAGGTCGTTACGATGACCGAATCAACAATAGCTACAATAGTATGTAGAAAATATGAAATAAATATAACTCGTACGTCTTCAAGACCATAGTTTGTACAAAAATACTAATTTGAAGATAACAGGTCTATTCACGACATTTTCCGAAATCAACAACTCTGGAAGGTTAGAATAATCAAGGGGCAAGAATGAGCCAACACGCTCGGTTAAGAAATAAAGAACGCACTTCAAGACTTCAACAGGGTACCGACTGGATATGCGGTATGAATAAAACTCAACAAGATAGATATCTCACGACTGCCAATGGAATCAAGGAAGTGGATTTCAACTATTTGGAATCCGAATGTATTAAGAGTAAGCGATTTCAGCAAGATTGAAACCACTATTAATAATCAACAAACCAACAACTTCACGCAACGAATAAACCTGAGAATCAGGTCATATCTCACAAGTACAAAGTATATGGATGTAACTCATCCTAGAAATGAAAATTCATATTAGAATTGGATTTTTAACAATTATCAAATACAAAGGTTGTGCTGCTGGCCAGCCACGCATCAACCCCGGACTAGCTCATGTCATAGTCCTCTACTGGATCCTAGGCCAATCTGGGCCTTAATTACATCAACCAATAATTGGTCCATTTTTTTAAAACACTCCAATTCTATATTATATACGTCAGGTGTCAGAACAATTGACAACCTTACTTCGACAATCAGGTGTCGGAAGAATCGACAACCTAATACAACAATTGCTGGGAAACTCACGTTCCAGGAAACAGTTCAATTATGAAGAATCAATAAGGAATAGCAATATAATCTAGTATCGACGAGATCGACACAACAATGGGGAATACGTATCACAAGTAACAACATAATAAACATTGACAAGATCGATGCAACAACTGGAATAGCAATGAAGAATAAACAATAACATGCTCAATAAGATCGAGTCTGATATGAAACAGGCATTAGGATGTCAACAGAAATTTTATTAGATTAATATAGAGTAGGGTTCAAAGAACAGGCTCTAGATGGCCTCAACAGTATGATTTAACACATTGTGGAAGAATTAGTCAAAGTTCACCAATTTGGTAAGTGACAAGAAAGTCAAGTTTAAGTCTAAGGAAAATTCAAGGTAAGTTTATAGTTAGAGAAAAACAAGGGTTTACTGGCTTCTGACAGAATTAGTCTAGATCCTTCGAACGTATACTTATAACGGATAAGCCTCACGTTTGAAAGAAGTAAACCAACTCATACACAACGTAATAGAATTTGAATCAGGGGCTGGATCAGATAATTGTTTATAACAAGAAAGGATAACAAGGTTTGCATAGGTGCAAGGTGAAAAATGGAATATTGGAAGGGTAAGCAACACAACTTCAAAATTTTAGAATAAGTTTTCCCTCATAGGGTTCACAAGTTCTCGCTCATCTAGGGTTGGTAATATTCCAACTTAGCATTTTTAAATCATGTCTTTTAAAAGAAAGCCTTAGTATACGGCCCATAATTATCTTTTCAATCATTTCAATATAAGAAATTATATCTCTCCGATCAATATGAAAATATGAATCTAAACTAAAAAGGTATAAAAGAGTACTCGTCAATTTACGAGATTAAATAACATACTTGCAATTCAATGCAAAAGAAATCAACATTTGAAAATTCAGTAATAAGCATTCAACATGCATACTAATAATTCAAGATAATATCCCTTAATTAATAAGCAAGGGTATAAACACTTGCCTCTGGTCCTTAGCTATTTCGTAACGCTGAAACAATACGATCCCTCCTTATTCTGTCTTGTCGCACGATTCTCTACTTCCGTCCTTCTTTGCTTTAACGCTCTTGCGAATACCACTAGTCTGCTTTTACCATTTCGAATCCACGTGCCAGCCTCGATAGTCAAACATGAGACGGTACTTAGTCTTCAACGTATAATCCTCATATTATATAAATGATCGTAACTTAACTTCGACGCACTTACCGATCTTACCGATATCTCTGTTGCATAAACATCCACATCTCAACTGATAGACCAATCGCAATCAACCACATAAGTAATCCACGTAACTCGCTTGACGACAATCCCCATACTATAAAAAAATCAACATCCAAGTCAACGGCCTCGTAAATCTCACTTTCTAACATAACCGACAAATTTCTATCCTATCTACCCCTCGTGATAACATTAGACACAACCAATTACTCAAACAAGTCTCCACACAATTAATACGCATGCATGACTCAACAACAGATAATTCACATCATTCACATAACACATTTAAACAAGTGACCGGTTACGTATCGGACGCCCGGTCTAATTTACGATATTTAAAACTCAGACACTAGCCCTAGTACGGGCATATACTGACTATAAAGCACATTACACAACCCATACGAATCACATAGCACTTAAAACTATTTTTAAAACATCACACAAAGCTTATTTGAATTTAAATAAGCCACAAACAATTTTTAAATCAAAAATCGGATTTTTAAATCCAATATAAGTATTTTAAATGCAAATAAATCAATTAATAAAATTAATTGACACTCTTTAAATGCTCAAACTATTTTTTAAATAAATAAACCAAGCTAGAAAATAATTAAACTTAATTTTAATTAATTAAATCTAATTAATAATTAATTTTTAAGAATTAACTGATTAAAAGAATTAATCAATTAATTAAATTAATTAATTATTAATCAAAAATAATTAAAATAATTAAATTTAATCAATTTTCGAATTTAAATAAATATTTATGAATTTATAAAATTTTCGGAATAATAAAATGTATTTTTAAATCAAAGATATGATTTTTAGAATTATAAAACTATTTTTGAATTATTTATAAAATAAAAACCCAGAAACACTTTTCTGGAAATGGATTAGGGTTTTTGAAAATCAAAACCGGGTCGGGGAATTGGGTAAACGGGTCGCCAAGAACTGAAACGGGTCGCCAAGAACTCGCCGGAAAATTTCCAGAATCCGGCGACCTGCCCAGAATCCGGCGAGCCAAAAACACATCCAAAATTGGGGATTTTTATATCAAAACGTTCCAAATAAACACAGCAATCCATTCCGATCAAAAACGTACCAAAAACATCGCCGGAATCAAAAACCCGACTATTTTCCGGCGAGCTTAAACAAATTTTCCGATCTGTAAAAATCCTACATGAAACTCTACGTTCTTTATGTTAAAATGAAGCTAAGAACACATACAATGAAAGCCCTCTACCAAAAACAATGTCAGATCATTCATATGAACGGACTATTCAAAAGAAGAATTCGGGTCAAAACCCGAAAATCAAACCCGACTAAATCGAACATAAACATGAAATTAAAGCATGGATTCTTGCTAATTAGAACCCTAGGAACATGTTAGAAGCAACCAATTGAACAGAGAATCAACAGAATGAAAATCCCCAAATCGAATCAAGAACCCTAATTTTAATTCGAAACTTGTAAAATCAATATAAAATCGAATACTTACCAGATGATGATGAGGTTGGAAGATTCTGAAACTAGATTTTTGGGGCTTTGATTTGAGTATAAGAACTTCAAATTTGGACTTCAATAACCCTTAGAACGAATTGATTGAAGATCAAGAACACAAAATAATTATTTGGGAATTTCGGATTTCTTGAGTAATTTCTGAAGAATTGCTAGGGTTATGAAGTCTGATTGGTCATTTTATATTTTTGGAAAAATAACACCCCAAATAACATTTTTGGATCGATATTGATTCGTTAGATCGTTTAAAAACCCTAATTAGGTCAAAAACACGTTTTACGAAAAGTAAGGGGTTAAAAAGGTTGATGATTATCCAAATTGATATATATCATTATATAACTAATGCTCAAGAATACTAGGGCTATAACAACTTCAATATTGATATAGAACGATAAATCCGTCCCCTTAAGCAATTAGGGTTCGGAACGATTTTTCCTTTTTCGGATCAAAAATTGAAATTAATTTGCAGAATCAAATAGGTAGGGTTAAATAGAATCCCATAACCCTTTTGATAACGATTCGAATACGAAAGACGAAGAATTAAAAATGAATGTACGAAATTTCAACGGGCTCTTGAATTATCAAAACGGCTCAAATTTGAAGAAAATTCCAAATGACGAAATTTTTGAAAGGGGCTTCCGACTCACCATTTAGCACATAATCACACACTAAATATCATATAATAATACTCCAATATTCCAAAATAAATATTTTAGATTAAATATATCATTTAATCAAATAATAAAATTCACGGATATTACATCCTTCCCCCCTTAATAGGATTCTGTCCTCAGAATCAGCTCGCGTAAACACAGGTGGATAATTTCCAACATCTCATTCTCAAATTCCTAGGTTGACTCTTCAACCTTAGGATTTCTCCTCATACTCATACTAATTTGACTCCTCTATTACTCATCACTCTCTCATACTGACTCAATATCTCAATCGGTTACTCAACATAGAACAATTTAACTAGATCTCTATAGGTTCATATTCTACGAAATACACTATGAATATACCACTCACGGGGTGGCAAGCAAACTTATACGCACTTTCCCAACACTCAATAAATCGTCGTAAGGTAGCATTTCAAAATCGTCATAGTAACTGTTGTTGTAAGGGAATCTAATCAGCGGTAAACGATCCTCCCAATTACCTTCAAAATTTAGTACACAACCATAGTCCGTCTGAATTCTTCAATTACGTCGCGGATCTCTGCCAAACACATTTGAACCCGTCATTCTATGCCGTACCATTATCTCTCATTAATCGGTCAATAATAACCTAAATAACATCATGATAAGCTCTAGGCCTTAGCAACTCTACTACACAGTTTATCTCAACATGTCTTCGTCTCCATTCAGGAATCTCTTTAGTTGTAGTCGTCTACTATACCTCTGTTATTCTGTCTTCATTTTCCAACACCTCAAGTACTTAAACACTCACTAACATCAATATTCTTTTAAGTCTCTAATATATCTTTACATTTCTTTCTTATCCCTTATTCTTTCTTGCTCCTTCCTGTAATTGAATTCCATTTCTCTTTCCATAACTGTTTCCTTTATGTAGCTCTTTCTCTTTAATCAATCCTGGTTGAATCCTTATGTCCGTCATTTCTTTTAATTAATCTCTTGTTGTTATAACCTTAAAACTCCATCCCTTCTAATCCTTGTACCGAAGATATTTACATCTCAATTCTCTCCTTTACTACTCATACTATCAGCCATCCATATCCTTGGGTCAACTTTACCTATTTCCAATATATCTAACAACTGCTTTCAACAATCACATACCTTTCATGCCAATTAACTCTTCAGCTGAAAACAACCCTTCATTACCTCATCCATTGTCTTTAAATCCTTATTAACACCTCTTCATCTTCTTTTCCTATCTTCACAGTAACACTCATGACACCTTTTCCATGGTTCCATCTCATTTCCCAAACAGCTTGATCAACTCGACATTATCTTGATTCTCATTCTATACATCCACATTGACTGGTAAAATCTACCTTAACTATCGTGAGCAAAAGACTTGCAACCATATCATACAATCCTGAAATACTCAAAGTTCAACTCATTCTCCAATATTAGCCTATCATCCAATCTTAAAAGTTCTTCTCATTGAGACAAAAATCTATTATGTCCATTTTCCACAACCTAGGATAACATCAGCACAGTTACACCTTTTTCCCCAATTTCCAATCAACTCTTGAATTATCTAACTTCACCTTTTCCACATCGTAACGTTAATCGATAGAAAGAGAACAACTGGCCCCGTTATATGCTACTAGTATTCTAATCGCATCGTAGTCCGCTTTCGTTCATGGTAATTCAATCGCAAATTCTTCGTTCGGTAAGGTAGGGTAAATTCCAGTTCACCCTAATGGCATACCTCCCAGATTATTTGAAGTAAGAAGTTCATGATAGTTTGAAGTGAAAAGATTCTATATCGTAGCAAATGTCCCACAATTGGGGTTACCAAATCTGTATATTCCAAAGCAACATTATTGGAAGTGAAAGGATTACTGAGAGACCAATTTGATCACATGAACTCAATGTTGTGTGTCTCTATTAAGACAGTACTAAAGGTAATTAGCCTTCTTGTATTTCACAACACACAAGTGACGGCGTCCCGTCAGACTTCTATCACATAGACAGATAGTCCTTGTGTCCCCTATAAATAGGGTTGTTTATCTCAGTTGGAGTAGAGAAATATGAAAGAAATTTAGAGTCAGAATAACAATCAGGGCCTTTCGATAAGAATTCTCAAATACACACCTTGGATTGAAATTGAATAAATTCCAAAGGTGTTATTTCAGAAAAGAAGAACAACCAGAAAGGAAGTATCAACAAATAGTGTTACATCACAATTAGAGTTATCCACTCCGGAAGAATGAAGGAGTTGGAATTTAAATAACATATTTTCAACAGGCTTTACAAATTGAAATAGATGTCGCAACAACCTCTGATGCAATTGCAATCATGATTGATCAAAAGTATCAAGTACAAAGTCAAAAGGTGGAATATATTCACCAACACAAGTTTCGCTTAAAGAAATGTCAAATATTTCCTTAGGATGGGAGGGTATTACCAGGGTCTTCACACATGACTCCTCCGTCGACTCCTTCGATAGCTCGTTATTCGATTTCAGCCCTTCTTCTCCACGTTATTCGATTTCAGCCCTTCTTTTCCACGTCATTCGATTTCAGCCCTTCTTTTCCATGTCGTAAGGTTATCAATATCGTACGTCGTCGTCGACTCGTAATAGTCCTCGAAGATTCCGCCGTAGACATCTACAATCGTATGAAATTCTATCCACCTCGGCACAATCATCTTAATCGTATACCTCTATCTTAACTCACTCAGTGGTACTATATCCAATAGTCCAACACGAACTCTAAATGAGCTCTGACGTTCCTTATATAACTATATACACTCCCACACACTCTCGTTTCTAGTTTTACTATAACCCTTGCTCTGATACCAACTGTAACGCCCCCAAATCCGGGGTCAATGATTTGGTCGTCACACTGCACTCTTAATCCAAACAACCTGTTCAATATAAAATCAACACAATAATAATAATATCTGTGACCCCAACTCTACCAAGAATCTTTAAAGGTTATAGTGCTAGAAACAAGAATCCAAATTCATTACAACAATCTTTCTTCTTTACAACCATTCTCTTTACAAAATTCTAATATACTAGTATAACTTCGATAAGGAGTATACCAGGCAACTAATCTTATACAATATATTAAGCAATAGAAAACATCTATATACAAAACCTCTCACTAGCTCCAATGCTCTGGATCAAGACGTCTTCACGCTAATATCTTTCCACATCTCTGATCAGCTACGCGGACAACTCTCGCCAATACACCTTCTTTCCGGCAGGCTAAAATATATATAAATAAAACAAGTATGAGCGAATGAATTGCTCAGCAAGCGTATTATTAAATATGATACGAAAGGTTTCCAAAATAAACTTTGGATTTTCAAATAACAACTTTTGTTTTTGAACAATTTAAAATCTCTAAAATTTTCAAATTAAGTTTGGTAATTTATCACAATATCTCATTTAGCTTCTCGCAACCGAATAGTTTTAAAACACAAAAGATTTATATAGGTCGTTACGATGACCGAATCAACAATAGCTACAATAGTATGTAGAAAATATGAAATAAATATAACTCGTACGTCTTCAAGACCATAGTTTGTACAAAAATACTAATTTGAAGATAACAGGTCTATTCACGACATTTTCCGAAATCAACAACTCTGGAAGGTTAGAATAATCAAGGGGCAAGAATGAGCCAACACGCTCGGTTAAGAAATAAAGAACGCACTTCAAGACTTCAACAGGGTACCGACTGGATATGCGGTATGAATAAAACTCAACAAGATAGATATCTCACGACTGCCAATGGAATCAAGGAAGTGGATTTCAACTATTTGGAATCCGAATGTATTAAGAGTAAGCGATTTCAGCAAGATTGAAACCACTATTAATAATCAACAAACCAACAACTTCACGCAACGAATAAACCTGAGAATCAGGTCATATCTCACAAGTACAAAGTATATGGATGTAACTCATCCTAGAAATGAAAATTCATATTAGAATTGGATTTTTAACAATTATCAAATACAAAGGTTGTGCTGCTGGCCAGCCACGCATCAACCCCGGACTAGCTCATGTCATAGTCCTCTACTGGATCCTAGGCCAATCTGGGCCTTAATTACATCAACCAATAATTGGTCCATTTTTTTAAAACACTCCAATTCTATATTATATACGTCAGGTGTCAGAACAATTGACAACCTTACTTCGACAATCAGGTGTCGGAAGAATCGACAACCTAATACAACAATTGCTGGGAAACTCACGTTCCAGGAAACAGTTCAATTATGAAGAATCAATAAGGAATAGCAATATAATCTAGTATCGACGAGATCGACACAACAATGGGGAATACGTATCACAAGTAACAACATAATAAACATTGACAAGATCGATGCAACAACTGGAATAGCAATGAAGAATAAACAATAACATGCTCAATAAGATCGAGTCTGATATGAAACAGGCATTAGGATGTCAACAGAAATTTTATTAGATTAATATAGAGTAGGGTTCAAAGAACAGGCTCTAGATGGCCTCAACAGTATGATTTAACACATTGTGGAAGAATTAGTCAAAGTTCACCAATTTGGTAAGTGACAAGAAAGTCAAGTTTAAGTCTAAGGAAAATTCAAGGTAAGTTTATAGTTAGAGAAAAACAAGGGTTTACTGGCTTCTGACAGAATTAGTCTAGATCCTTCGAACGTATACTTATAACGGATAAGCCTCACGTTTGAAAGAAGTAAACCAACTCATACACAACGTAATAGAATTTGAATCAGGGGCTGGATCAGATAATTGTTTATAACAAGAAAGGATAACAAGGTTTGCATAGGTGCAAGGTGAAAAATGGAATATTGGAAGGGTAAGCAACACAACTTCAAAATTTTAGAATAAGTTTTCCCTCATAGGGTTCACAAGTTCTCGCTCATCTAGGGTTGGTAATATTCCAACTTAGCATTTTTAAATCATGTCTTTTAAAAGAAAGCCTTAGTATACGGCCCATAATTATCTTTTCAATCATTTCAATATAAGAAATTATATCTCTCCGATCAATATGAAAATATGAATCTAAACTAAAAAGGTATAAAAGAGTACTCGTCAATTTACGAGATTAAATAACATACTTGCAATTCAATGCAAAAGAAATCAACATTTGAAAATTCAGTAATAAGCATTCAACATGCATACTAATAATTCAAGATAATATCCCTTAATTAATAAGCAAGGGTATAAACACTTGCCTCTGGTCCTTAGCTATTTCGTAACGCTGAAACAATACGATCCCTCCTTATTCTGTCTTGTCGCACGATTCTCTACTTCCGTCCTTCTTTGCTTTAACGCTCTTGCGAATACCACTAGTCTGCTTTTACCATTTCGAATCCACGTGCCAGCCTCGATAGTCAAACATGAGACGGTACTTAGTCTTCAACGTATAATCCTCATATTATATAAATGATCGTAACTTAACTTCGACGCACTTACCGATCTTACCGATATCTCTGTTGCATAAACATCCACATCTCAACTGATAGACCAATCGCAATCAACCACATAAGTAATCCACGTAACTCGCTTGACGACAATCCCCATACTATAAAAAAATCAACATCCAAGTCAACGGCCTCGTAAATCTCACTTTCTAACATAACCGACAAATTTCTATCCTATCTACCCCTCGTGATAACATTAGACACAACCAATTACTCAAACAAGTCTCCACACAATTAATACGCATGCATGACTCAACAACAGATAATTCACATCATTCACATAACACATTTAAACAAGTGACCGGTTACGTATCGGACGCCCGGTCTAATTTACGATATTTAAAACTCAGACACTAGCCCTAGTACGGGCATATACTGACTATAAAGCACATTACACAACCCATACGAATCACATAGCACTTAAAACTATTTTTAAAACATCACACAAAGCTTATTTGAATTTAAATAAGCCACAAACAATTTTTAAATCAAAAATCGGATTTTTAAATCCAATATAAGTATTTTAAATGCAAATAAATCAATTAATAAAATTAATTGACACTCTTTAAATGCTCAAACTATTTTTTAAATAAATAAACCAAGCTAGAAAATAATTAAACTTAATTTTAATTAATTAAATCTAATTAATAATTAATTTTTAAGAATTAACTGATTAAAAGAATTAATCAATTAATTAAATTAATTAATTATTAATCAAAAATAATTAAAATAATTAAATTTAATCAATTTTCGAATTTAAATAAATATTTATGAATTTATAAAATTTTCGGAATAATAAAATGTATTTTTAAATCAAAGATATGATTTTTAGAATTATAAAACTATTTTTGAATTATTTATAAAATAAAAACCCAGAAACACTTTTCTGGAAATGGATTAGGGTTTTTGAAAATCAAAACCGGGTCGGGGAATTGGGTAAACGGGTCGCCAAGAACTGAAACGGGTCGCCAAGAACTCGCCGGAAAATTTCCAGAATCCGGCGACCTGCCCAGAATCCGGCGAGCCAAAAACACATCCAAAATTGGGGATTTTTATATCAAAACGTTCCAAATAAACACAGCAATCCATTCCGATCAAAAACGTACCAAAAACATCGCCGGAATCAAAAACCCGACTATTTTCCGGCGAGCTTAAACAAATTTTCCGATCTGTAAAAATCCTACATGAAACTCTACGTTCTTTATGTTAAAATGAAGCTAAGAACACATACAATGAAAGCCCTCTACCAAAAACAATGTCAGATCATTCATATGAACGGACTATTCAAAAGAAGAATTCGGGTCAAAACCCGAAAATCAAACCCGACTAAATCGAACATAAACATGAAATTAAAGCATGGATTCTTGCTAATTAGAACCCTAGGAACATGTTAGAAGCAACCAATTGAACAGAGAATCAACAGAATGAAAATCCCCAAATCGAATCAAGAACCCTAATTTTAATTCGAAACTTGTAAAATCAATATAAAATCGAATACTTACCAGATGATGATGAGGTTGGAAGATTCTGAAACTAGATTTTTGGGGCTTTGATTTGAGTATAAGAACTTCAAATTTGGACTTCAATAACCCTTAGAACGAATTGATTGAAGATCAAGAACACAAAATAATTATTTGGGAATTTCGGATTTCTTGAGTAATTTCTGAAGAATTGCTAGGGTTATGAAGTCTGATTGGTCATTTTATATTTTTGGAAAAATAACACCCCAAATAACATTTTTGGATCGATATTGATTCGTTAGATCGTTTAAAAACCCTAATTAGGTCAAAAACACGTTTTACGAAAAGTAAGGGGTTAAAAAGGTTGATGATTATCCAAATTGATATATATCATTATATAACTAATGCTCAAGAATACTAGGGCTATAACAACTTCAATATTGATATAGAACGATAAATCCGTCCCCTTAAGCAATTAGGGTTCGGAACGATTTTTCCTTTTTCGGATCAAAAATTGAAATTAATTTGCAGAATCAAATAGGTAGGGTTAAATAGAATCCCATAACCCTTTTGATAACGATTCGAATACGAAAGACGAAGAATTAAAAATGAATGTACGAAATTTCAACGGGCTCTTGAATTATCAAAACGGCTCAAATTTGAAGAAAATTCCAAATGACGAAATTTTTGAAAGGGGCTTCCGACTCACCATTTAGCACATAATCACACACTAAATATCATATAATAATACTCCAATATTCCAAAATAAATATTTTAGATTAAATATATCATTTAATCAAATAATAAAATTCACGGATATTACATAACATTTGTGTTGTGTCTATAATGTTTGTATAGAAGAATCTTTTGTGAATCAGGTAAGTTCAATTTAATCAATCTGGATTTCTATCAATGGGAAATCAAGAAGTAAATGTCATAGGTATGTTTTAGATATGTACTAAAATGTGAGTTATGGTATATTCACCTTTGGGTGTAAAGGATCAAATAAAGAACTAAACATAGTATGGTGTATGAACCAACAAGGTATATGAACAGAAATAAGGAATTTACCAAATGAACAATATGTGTTTTCAGAATTAAAAGTATATCAAAGCATGAGAGCAATTCATATCTGTCAAAATGAAAGAATGGAATCGAAATACGAAAGCAAGTTAGTATTACTTGCCTTAATAGCAAAAAGGGTATTGAGAAATCATTGGTTCTCCACCTTGGTCTTTATTTATAGGCCCTACTTCTTTGGATTCTTTAGTAGCTTTTAGAACAAACTGTACTCACTGAATTTCTGCCTTCGCCTTGCCTTTATTTCTATGTTCCCCGTCTCGCAACTCTACAAAAGATTATATACTATTTCAGAATGATCCTCTCAAAATTCTAATCCTTATCTAAACTACCCCACGTTCCCTAAACGCGTAAACACATAATATTTATATCACTTATAATCTCTTATCCATATGATAAGCACAAAACTCACATAAGCGCACATTGCCATTCAAGTTCACATAATATACTCTTTTAATACGTATGTATATAATATATCTTTCAAATCATACCACACTTGGTTATTCCTTTAAATCAACTTGACCAATGCTAACCATATCCTTAACACCTTTACAAACAATGTTTTCATCTCAAAAAGCTGAAAAATCTGCTGCGCATGCCTTACCAAAACATTTATCATAAATCCAAAAATAATCAAACAAATACAACATTTGACAGGTTATTTACTGAATACTAATCCAACTTAGCATAAAAGTTTCAACTTCAGAACAATTCATTTAGATTAAAAACGAACTGGTTAAATTAGGTACTGAAGCACAGAAAATTCCCTGCTGCGCAACTTTTAGTAAAACAATCATAACTTTTTATTCGTTAACTCTATCGATACAAGGTTTGCGCATGCACAAACTAGACTCTAATTAGAACAGTGACATCCTATACTCTCTGTCTAAAACAGGCAGCAACCATTCGCAAATAATCAAAAAAGAACAGGCAGTTTCTGGAAATCTCAACATGATGTTTATCTATACAAGACCAACCACAAACATAATCTCTACTACAACCAATCATCCAATATCAAAACTAAAACTCCTCCTTAGCTGAAAAGGTTTTACAATTTAAACTCATGTCCTCAAAAATCTATACATGCAATTATCAAATACCACAATTAACTAATCAACAATCCATATACTTTGAATTTCACAAAAATCCCCAAATCAAAACCTCCAATATCTAAAATCCAATATCGAACATATATAATCCGAACTATCTAAACTTAACACAAATAATTTAACATGTAATCACCATAAACTTGAGATTAATAATCAATCATCAATACCAACAAGTTTCAAACTAATTTTACAAAAGGGGAAAATCGAAAATACACACATGCATTACAATTCCTTCACATGCAACCCATAACTCACTAAATATTGCTATTAACACAATAATCGGACTCAAAGATATCATTATCGTCCCCATCGGCTCGCCGGAGCTCATCGCCGACGGCGACAAGGTTTGGAGGTGCCCGGAATTTGGGTTTCCTTCAACAAACCTCACCAATAAACCATTTAAAACAATCAATTAGTCACAAAATCATCACAAAGCAAGAATTCGGTAATGAATTAAGATCAAAATCACCAAAACTCTTGCATGCAAAACTGATCTTGCACACAAAATATCACCGAACCATATTATACATACAATCGCACATGTATATATATATATACATACAACCAACGATTTTATGGAGAGAAAAAGAGAGATGGAGATTTTACAGAGTGAGAGAGAGAGATAGCCGAGAGAAAAGAGAAAAGAAAAAGAAGAGAGAGTCGAGCAAATGGGGAAGAAGAACTGGTGACAAGGGTTTTAAAGCCCCAGGGGTAATTTGGTAATTCCACAATTCCAAAATTTGATTTTTAATAAAAGAAAATTAATATAATGCATTTCTAAAATCCGAAATAAAATGAAAATAATATCTAAAAATCAAAATTTTATTTTTAAAACAGAGAATACGAATTTACAAGCTCACCCATATTTTTAAAATATTTTTATGATCAAAATTGAATTAGATATGAATTTTCAAAGTTTTGATCACATAAATGACATTTAACTCATAAAATCAGTTTTAAATCCTTAACCCCAAAAATAAATTCCTTCTCTAATTTTAGAAACTAATAGAATATAAACTAAAGGTTTTGAAAAAGATTTCACAATAAAATGAATCTCTGATGATTTTATAAAATTCCCGGAAGGTCAAAAAGAATTGATTTTTAATAAGAAATTCATATAAAATGCAATTAAAAGCATACACATATATTTTAATCAATACCATTCACCAAGTAAACATCTAATCATCACATTTTCAAATATCCACCTTTCACACAATATTCACATATCATAGATCTCAAATATTATTAAATATTAATACTGTACAAGCATTTTTCTGAGTCGTTATAACCTTCCCCCCTTAAAAAGATTCTGTCCTCGGAATCTAACCTTATGAAAATAGATGCGGATACTTTTTAAGCATCTCGCTCTCAAGTTCCCAAGTCGAATCTTCGACTTTGGGATTCCTCCACAAAACCTTAACTAACTTAACAGTCTTATTCCTTAATTTCCTATCCAAACGATCCTGAATTTCTACATGTTCTACATAAGATAAATCTGGCTCAATCTCAATAGGCTCATATTCGATCACGTGATTTGTATCAGGATTAAATCTCTTAAGCATCGACACATGAAAAACGTTATGAACGTGCTCCATGTGGAGTGGTAACGCTAACTCATATGCAACTTTTTCGACACGTCTTAGTATCTCAAACGGTCCTACATATCTCAGGCTAAGTTTCCCTTTCTTGCCGAATCTCGTAACTCCTTTCCATGGTGACACTTTTAGCAACACTTGATTTCCTTCTTCAAAGATTAGATCCTTCATGTCTTGGTCAGCGTACTTCCGTTGTCTGTCTTGTGCCGTAACTAGTCTTTTCCGAATGATTTCAATCTTTTCCTTCGTTTGTTGTACTAGCTCGGGTCCCAAAACTTTTCGTTCTCCCACTTCTTCCCAATATACAGGCGACCTACATTTCCTTCCATACAATGCTTCATACAGGGGCATTCCAATACTTGCGTGATAGCTGTTGCGGCAAAAGAATTCCACTAATGGTAAATGATCACCTCAATTGCTTTCAAAATCCATCGCACAAATTCTAAGTATATCTTCGATTGTCTGGATAGTCTATTCACTATGACTATATGCTTAAGGACGATAAACGGTACAGATATTTAACTTGGTTTCTGAGAATGTCAAAAACTTTCTTCCAAATCTTGAATTAAATTGAGGGTCTTGGTAAGATTCGATTGATACTTGGACCTCATGCTTTACTACTATCTCTTACAGATAAAACGAATTTATCCAATGAATGTTTCTCGTTGATGGAAAAAAAGGAAATGTACCGACTTGTTTAATCTGTCGAACATGACTCAATTGGCATCATGAGATGTTCCTATTTCAACTCAGGAATTTCTATTGGTTGTAATTATCCACCAGGTCTTTGATTTTCAGTTTTAACTCTCTGAAAGGTAAAACACTTACTCATCCGGTAATATCTCTTTCATATATGTCCACCAAGATTTTCTTTTAAGCCTTGTTACATCTTCGTACATCTGGGATGGATCGAATACTTCGAATTCACGAGCATCATTCAATATCTCATTCTTTAACCATGTCACATTGGGTATCCAATTTCTAGAGAAAAACCTAAAAATTCCTTTATTATCCTTTTGACTCCTTCTACTTTCTCCTGTAAAGTTACTCATGCTATCGTTCATCACTTCTGCTTAACATTTTTCTACTTTCCCCTAGCAGCTCAAGTTGAAAATTCATTGTATATTTGTATATCATCTCCGTAGCTTGATCTGAGATACGAACCTCTATTCCTACTTTCTCAAATTCCTTGATCAGTCCTAACCATTTTCTCTACCTTATGTATACAGCTCCTTTTCGGTGAAAATATATTTCAAATGCTTATGATCCGAATAGATTTCATACTTTTCTTCATACAAGTAGGCCTCCAAATCAATACGAAGACTATTGTGGTTAGTTCTAAGTCATGTGTCGGGTGTTTCAACTCGTGGTTCTTCAGTTGTCTAGAAAGATACACAATTATCTTATCATGTTAAATCAGTCTTGATTCTTAACACAAAGTTGTGTTCTCAATTTAGTTGTTGATATTGTCCTAAGGTACATGAGTCATCATTTCCGGTAACAATGAATCTATTTTACCATTATGGCTCGACTAAAGAGTTCCGTTCCTCTAGCAATTTAAATGCTTCCTTTTCCATTTATCTTAACTCTTGGATGCTTTCTAGTAAGCTTGGTTAATGGTGTGGCTATCTTGGTATAATCCTTGAAAAACCTTCGATAATCTCCATCCAATCTCATAAAACTTCTAACTTTTGTAGGTGTCTTAGGCCTTACTCAATTCATTACCGTTTCAACCTTAGCTGGGTCCACTTGGATTCCTTCTCTACTAATTACCTGTCCTAGTAATTGTAATTCTTTTAACCAAAACTCGCACTTAGAAAACTTTGCGCACAATCTCTTTTTTTTTTCTTAAAATTTCTAGGGTTATTCTCAAATGATCTGTATGCTCTTCTTCCATTTTTGAATACCTTAAGATGTCGTTTATGAAAACAATCTCAAACTTATCCAAATATTTCTTAAAAATCCTATTCATCATGTTCATAAAAGTGGCAGTTGTATTCATCAAACCGAACTCCATCACTAAGAACTCATAGTGTCTATATACATCAGGTTCAAAACACCGTCTAAGGAATATCTTCGAGTTTTATTTCCAATCGATGGTAACCAAATCATAAATAATTTTGAAAAACACACCGCGTTCTTTAACTTGTCAGATCCTCAATCCTTGGAAATGGGTACTTGTTCTTAATAGTCAACTTGGCGCACTCCATGGGAATACACTAGACCTTATAACTCCCTTTTTCCTAAGATCTTGCAATTGAATTGCTAACTCTTTCATTTCTACTTATGCCATTCTATATGGAGCCGTTGAAACTGGTTTTGTCCCGGGTGCTAAGTCTTCAACAAATCTATTTCCCTGGCGGGAGGTAAACCTAAAAGATTGTCAAGTAATACAATTTGAAATTCTTTAGCTACTAGAATCTTCTCTATCCAAGGTGTTTATTTCCTAACATTTACCTCGTATGACGATAAGCTTTTCAACCTTGACACAATAATCTTTTACCTATTTGATAGTTAGATACCTCTTCGTCTGCTTTCGGCCTCGGATAACAACTTTTACATTATCTAGGGCTCGAAATTTCCATTTTCTTCATACTCTGTTAACCAATCCATTCTTAGAGTTTACATCAGATTTCTATTATATCAATCTCACAGTGAGGACAAGCTAGATTAATCGATATATGCTTCTGAGTAGCTATTCATGTAGTCAAAACTTTACTTAACCGTTGCATTTTACAGTCCGACTTACGAGCAAATTCTCTGAAAATAAAATACTTTATGGCTTCGAATCTGTTTACACTTTGGCACTTATGTAGCTAATATGAAACGTATCCGCAACCACATCCTTGTTCTTTACTGTATCACTCATGGTTATATTGAGGATTCTTGTCCTTGGTTACTTAGTGTGTAATGGTCATGTTACCCTTAACATATTGCTTACTGGACTTAACGATTGCAACATCTTAAGAAACGCCACACCTCTACACACTTGTTACACGTAACTCTTGCCTTCGGTTTATGGCTCTCATTGGCGTAGTGTCCTCTCTGTGTACACTTGTAACGTACCATATTGATCTTATTACAAACTCCCAGTTGCTTCTTTCCATAAGTTCTACATTCTGGTATCGGAGGTCTCGGAGGTCTTTGTTGATCCAAATCTTGTGGACGATTCCCTTGCCCATCACTTCCAGTTTCTGGTCTTCCAAATCCAACATTCCTATTTGACTGAAACTCAGGCCTTATATTGAAATGGTTCTAAAGGTTCCCTATTTGTTGGCTCCCTTCCGGTGTCTCTAGCTTCCTTTTTTTTTTTCTAGCTTCTTCTGTTTGTGATCAATCACTTTATTTCTTACTTCAACGTGATTAGTATTCGTATATCCTTGTTACCTTCTCCTTATCCATACCAAACTCTCGGTAATAATAAACCTTGACATCGTGTTGTAAGTCTAATGAGCAATCTGACTCGACATACAATCCCTTCTTTTAAAACAATTTCCCATTTTTGATCAAAACAGTTTCCCGTCAATATAAGTACAACTTGACACTCAGAATATCGTCATTCACCTTTGCAACTTCAAATCGCTGATACCTCTAAGAGTTTCCGACAAAATGAATCAATAGATATGAAGGTGTCAATATATATGGATATATGACAAGTATGTTTAGTAAGAATTTCTGGTAAAAAGAATCAAACTAAGAGATCAAAATGATCATCGAACTTTATCAGGTTGCATTTGTCAATTTAAACAACAAGGTACAGAAGGTGGCCAACCTTTAGTACTTCCATGACAAACACACCACTGGTGGCGTCCCACCAGACTTCTATCACCCAGATAGAAAGTCCCTGAATCCCCTATATATATATAGGGTTGTTCATCTCAGTTACAACAAGTAGGATAAAAAATTTAAGAGGAACATATGAAAGGTTTAAGAGTTTCAAAAGTTTCTATTATATATATATAATATTGGATCAATTAGCCTCTGAACAATAGAGGTATTTCGTAAAGAATAGAAATGAAAAATTGAATCTTTTAAAAAGGTAAATTGAATAAAATCAATGGCTAGTTATGAACCGACTTATCCTTACATCGAACGTGTGGAGATAATCATGCCTTGTCTCATGTAGATGGTCCTTAGGGGAGTTAATTTCTAGTTTGAGGTTATAGGTATGTCCCGATAGTAAATCAACTGTATGTAATCTTGAATAAAGAAAGAATCTACACTTAGGCCACTTCTCTGGGCAAATGTCTCTATCGCGGGGGAAAATCGTTATTATATCGTAAAGAATCTATCTAAGTGTTTCTAGACGTTATCTTGGGGATTCTACTCTCGCTCAACTCTAACCACACTTGATACGACACCTGGCGTGGTGTTTCCTATTGCTTCCGCAGTGCAGCCGAAGTTGCAGATGAAATTCTGTAAAGTACATAAGGATCTACATATGATGTCTCCCAAACTGGTAGTATAACTCTCCGATTGATTCCTCCAGTTTCGAATTAGTTTCCTCGTCCGTAACCCGATCTTCAGATGGTTCCAGCGTATACTCGCTCGATATGTCGGAATACTATATGACATGAAAGTGCGTAACTTAAGCTAATATTTCTGTAGAAAATTCGGCATGACCTATTCGTAAAATGGACTATGCCCTGTTTAAAAATATCTCAAATACTAACTCAATCATCCACACATAATCTATAATCCATTCAATATTCCATCCATCTCCAATCCCTTTCATTTTATACGTAAAAAATATATAAAGCTGCCTTGACTTGCAGCTATACTATCCGAAAAGAAATTTACCCAAAGGGTAATGGAAATCTCCACTTCGCCGAATGTATACACTGATACTGACGGATATGGCTTAGGAAAAGGAATCTCAGATGAAGGGTAATCTCTCAAAATAGCCTTTATCTGTAAAAACACAGTAATAAACCAAGAAAATACTTAAACGGTAAGGGTTATCTTAATTCTACTAATACTCATCCAAAAAGTAACCTGCATCTACAAATCCTATCTTGCCTAATAAGCTTAAGTCCTACTTCTCACCTTAAATTCTCTCATTATTGTTACACCTAATTCTGGCTTGTTTCAGTGACCAAAAACTGACCGCTCTGATACCAACCTGTGACGCCCTCCCAATCCGGGGTCATGATTGGGGGAGTCACTACAACCTCTATACTTATAAACCTGTGATTAATAATATAAACATGCAGACGCGACCCCAACTTTACCCTGGATCTTTAACAGGTAATGGTATAAAACAAGCATCAACTATCTACTTCATTTTATTACATAATAAAAGTCTCAAAAGTTATTACAACCGTGTCTTAAAAGTTCTACATTCCCTTATACAAAACACCTTCTACAAGTCTTCATCACCTTCCTAAGATGGCATCCCAAAAATGACCCTATAGGAAGACTCCCTAGCTGACTGAAAAGTGCGTGCCATCTTCTCTTTTAACTGTGGGTTAGAACAGGGGAAAGAATGAGCCAAATGCTCAGCAAGTAATAATATATCGAAATAGTTAACCACTATGAAACAGTTTCCAATATCAATATGTTTGTCATGGGTATAGCAGAATCCATATCAAGGGATTATCAGAACAATGACATGAATATACAATTTCAGAGGGTAAACCAATTTCCTTATAAATATGTATGATTTCAAGAAAAGCAATAAGTAATTTGGAGATTTTTTCACAACGCACCGGACAATACGGGTGATCAGCCACGTAAAGTCCCCATACCGGACACACAGTCCCTCTGGTCCTTGTATTGGGTCCCATTAGGCACACATTGGCATGTAGACTAGTCCATCCCTAGTCATTGCATTATAATTAATAGTGCTGGACCGGCGTCACTCGGCCTCTTACGCCTCCAATCTTAGGAATCCGTGGAAACCATAAATCGGAATTTAAATGATTATAACTTTTGAAAATTCCTTTCTTTTAAAACCTTTCTCATGAAAGAAATCCTTTTAAATCAAAAGATAAGTATTTGTATAGAGTCAAAGTGAAAGTTCATGTATTCTCAAATTTCAAGTAAGTGGGTGATTTATAGGTACAAGGTCAAATCTAATGCAATAGAATCTCAGGTTAAAAAGGCATCAAAATGTGAGTATAATCAAAGGATAAGGGTAAGATCTGGAGAAAAGGTCAAGCAAGATATGGTTCATATAACATTTGTGTTGTGTCTATAATGTTTGTATAGAAGAATCTTTTGTGAATAAGGTAAGTTCAATTTAATCAATCTGGATTTCTATCAATGGGAAATCAAGAAGTAAATGTCATAGGTATGTTTTAGATATGTACTAAAATGTGAGTTATGGTATATTCATCTTTGGGTGTAAAGGATCAAATAAAGAACTAAACATAGTATGGTGTATGAACCAACAAGGTATATGAACAGAAATAAGGAATTTACCAAATGAACAATATGTGTTTTCAGAATTAAAAGTATATCAAAGCATGAGAGCAATTCATATCTGTGAAAATGAAAGAATGGAATCGAAATACGAAAGCAAGTTAGTATTACTTGCCTTTGAAAGGCATATGAAATAGCCTATTTGTAATTCGAGGATTCTACTCAACTTAAACAAGAATGTAATAAGTAAATATTAGATCAGATGTCACAGGAATCTCAGAAGATTATATCTATCAAAGAATGAAGATTAAAGTCATCTACAGACTTGAAGTTATTCTACATTGAAAGAAGCTCAATTTATTGATCAAGCCTCAATGAAATATTCAAGCTCAGTGGATTTATTAAAGTGACGGAGATTTCAAGTGGTGACAGCAAAAGATACTGATTACGGAGTTCTTGAATGAGAAGGAAGTGAATCACTTCTTAAAGTCAAATAGATAAAGAACAGACATTGTCGTTAGTCACTCATGAACCAGACCGTGCATCGAGTGTCAACGTACTATTGTGTTTGTTATTTATCTAAGTTTTAAGTGATTCTGGAATTAATTAAGAAGTCAACTAATTCTATTTATTCTCTTATAAATAATTAATACTATTAAGTAAATTATTTATTAAATTAATTCTGTAAAGAATTAATTTAATACATAATTTATTTAGTTGATTATTTATATTAGAATAAAAATGAACTTAAGTGATTCTGAAATTAATTGAGAAGTCAACTAATTCTATTTATTCTCTTATAAATAATTAATACTATTGAGTAAATTATTTATTAAATTAATTCTGTAAAGAATTAATTTAATACATAATTTATTTAGTTAATTATTTAAATTAGAATAAAAAGAAATTAATTGAGAAGTCAACTAATTCTATTTATTCTATTATAAATAATTAATACTATCAAGTATATTATTTATTAAATTAATTCTGTAAAGAATTAATTTAATACATAATTTATTTAGTTAATTATTTAAGTTAGAATAAAAATGAACTAGGAAGACTTAGGTTTGAACTAGGAAGACTTAGATAAATGAACTAGGAAGACTCACAAGTGAGTCTTCCCGAAAGTCTTCCTAGGCCAAACCATTGTTTTCCCGGTTGTCTTCCTAGGCCAAGTCTTGTCTTCCCGAGAGTCTTCTAAGGCTAAAATGATTGTTTTCTTTTAAGTCTTCCAAAGGCAATTTGTATTCTGCAACTTGCACGTGGGTGACTAAAAGGAATGCAGTGTATTATAAAGTTAGGCAATTTGAAGACTACATTTTCATTCCAACAGAAAAGAAAGACACAGCAGCTCATATTACATTTTCTCTGTCTTCTTCAATTCAAAACTGTCCGAGCATTCAATTTATGCCAGTGAATTAATTCTTGATTTGTTCTTAACATTTAATCCATAAGAATCATTTCATTTGTACTGCTTTGACTTTCTAGCGGATCATAATCCCTAGATTTTATATCGAACTACTTTTTAGTATTCGATCCTTTTTATTACAAAAATAGATAAATTCATGTCGAATTTATTCTAGATTTGTTTTATCAAGTTCTTTGTAATCAGTGATCAGAATTGTAACACCCTTCAAGTTTAATAGAGTTTTATTTAACTTGAATATTGTTTCAGTTTTATTCCGCAATAATTTGTTCTAAATTGTTAAATCTTTAGAAGGACAAATTCGATTAAACGGTATAGTTTGTATTCAACCCCCTTCTACAAACTTATCAGGACCTAACAATTGGCATCAGCGCCTTTTGATTGATATACAAATCAAAGATCCAATTGTTTGAGATTTTTTTTTAACTCTGAAATTTTTATTTTTCTAAAAATCTCAAAAATGTCTACAACTCAGAAAGCTGTTACAGTCAAAATCCCAATGTTCAGCAAGGAGCACTATCCTATGTGGAAGAAGAAGATGCTCCTGTTTCTTCAAGTGGTTAATGTTGAATATCTTGATGTGCTGAAGAATGGACCAAGAATTCCTATGTTTGTTGAGGAAGAGCTAATAGAGAATGATGTTGTTACTAGGGCTGCTAGGATATACCCTAAGGATCCCAAGGACTACACTCTTGAAGAAAAAGAAGATGTTTCCTTGGATGCCTGTCTACAGTTGATACTGGTTGATTGTCTTGATCCAATCATGCATAATCATATTTTAAATTGTGTTTCTGCCAAACACATTTGGGATACGATTGAAATAATCAATGAAGGGACAGAGGAAGTCAGAGAGAATAAGATGGAAATTCTCACCTCTTCATATGAGCACTTCAGATCAAATCCAAGGGAAGGAAGAGTGGTTAGTATGTCTACTTCACTGGTAGCTGGAGTCCCACAGAAAAAGGAAGCGAAGGATGTTCTACCTTCCAGTCCTAACAAGGATGTAATTGTAGCTGAATATGGTGTTACATCTACAAGTCAATCTGGTGGTGATTTTTATTCTATGGATGAGCTTGAACAGTTGGAAGATGAGTCTATGGCCTGGGTAGTGAAGAAGTTTGGAAACTTCAGGTTCAGGAGAAATCCTAGTTTCAAGTTCAAGACATATGCTGACGAATACCAAACAGGTGGTTCTTCATCCTCAAATAGCACAAGGGGTGGCTATAAAACAGGGATGGTTGAGAAGAACAAGTCTAAAGAAAAGAGCTGGGATGATACAGACAGTGAAGATGAAGAAGTTGGAAATCTTGCACTCATGGCAATAGGAGACAAACTCTTTGATTCCATGTTATCTTCACCCAACATGTCTGAGGTAAAGTTCACTGACACTGAAATTATTCGTAATCTTGGTGATACTTTAAGTTGTGCACGCACTGAAAATGATAGAATAATTCTTTTAAACACAAATCTTGAAAAGGAAATAAAAGAATTAAAACTAGTGCATGTTAATCAAAATGAACTTATTGAGAAAATAGCTTTTCTTGAGAATAGGGTTAAATGTTATATTCAACTGGAAACCATTCTTAAGAAAGAGATTAGTGAGCTGAAGACTAAAGCTAATGCCTATTTCAGCTCTTGTAAGACGGCTAAAGAGATTCTCAATAAACAAGCTATTGGTAATCATGTCAGTATAGGTTATGGTTATAATGAGGCCATTGGATTGCTTGGAATTAATTCCCCTTGTAGAGTCAGAACTGAAGGAAGGGGTGTTCCATATGTGCTTAAGGGTATTGAAACACCCTTCTGTAAGGAGTCCGAAGCAGAACCTCTGAATGAAGACTCTATCATCATTGCAGAGGAGATTCGTGAAGAAGATATTGCTTTGGAAGTTGAACAATCCAAAAAGTGTATATCTGATATTCCAGTCAAAGTTGCTACAACTAAAAAGACTAAATCAGATATCCATAAGTTGGATCAAAACAACTGTAGAACTAACATGCCTGCTGTTAATTCTTCTCATAAAGCATGTGGTGTGGGTAATTGCATGTCTTGTGCTTTTAATGTTATGTATGCTTTCTTTAATAAAAAGCATGTATCTAGTGATAAGACTACTCCACGTCAACATGTTAATAATAAGAAGCATGTTAAAGCAAAGACTACTAGTCCTCCTAAGACTAGAGTGGATTCATTTATCCCTAAGCCTACTCAGAAATGTGTTAAGGCTGGCTATAAATGGAAACGCTCTTATGTGAAAGAGGTTGAAGTAGTTTTAGCTAAAAATGTTGTTTTGCCTGACAAAGGCCAGTTCTTTAAGTATGCCGGACCCAATCAATTTTGGGCTCCGAAGAAGGTCTAATCAATTTGATATTGCAGGGAGTTAAACAGGTAAACCGTGTTATATGGATTCTTGACAATGGCTGTTCAAGGCATATGACCGGAGATAGAGCCCTGCTATCAGATTTGGTTGAGAAAGCTGGCCCAGTAGTTACCTTTGGAGATAACATCAAGGGTATTACGAAAGGATATGGCTGTTTGAAGTACGGAAATGTTATCATTGAAGATGTTTCTTTTGTGGAAGGTCTGAAGTTCAATCTTCTCAGCATCAGTCATTTCTGTGACAGAGGATATGCTGTTTCCTTTGAAAGAGAGAAGTGTCAGATCCTTCACAAGAAGAATGGAAAGCCTGCTCTTCAAGGAGTAAGGAAAGGTGACTTGTTCATAGCTGATCTGAACTCGGGATTCAAAGATGAAGTTAATTGTTTTTATGCTAAAGCTTCATCAGATGATAGTTGGCTATGGCACAAGAAGATGTCTCACCTTAACTTCAAAACTATGAACTCTTTAGTCAAGAGGGAATTGGTTAGAGGTTTGCCTCAGATGGAATTTACACAGGAAGGACTGTGTGAGGCATGTCAGAAAGGAAAGTCAAAGAAAGCTTCTCACAAGGGCACTGACACATCATCAATAACTGAACCACTTCAGCTACTGCACATGGATTTGTTTGGTCCAGTTAATGTGATGTCCATGTCAAAGAAACAATATGCACTTGTGATTGTTGATGACTTTTCAAAATATACATGGGTTTTATTCCTACATTCCAAGGATGAGACCCCATACCTGGTGATTGGCCATATAAAGTTGATTGAGCTGGATTCTAGATTCCCTATTAGAGCCATAAGGTCAGATAATGGTACTGAATTCAAGAATGCCATTCTAAATGACTTTTGTGCTGATAAAGGAATAACAAGACAGTATTCTGCCCCTAGAACTCCTCAACAAAATGGAGTGGTGGAAAGAAAGAATCGTACATTGATTGAAGCAGCTAGGACTATGCTAAGTGAGTCCAAACTTCCAACGTACTTTTGGGCTGAAGCAGCGAATACAGCTTGTTATACTCAGAATCGAACTTTAATCAACAAGGACTTAATGAAGACTCCGTATGAGATCATGAACAACAAGAAACCAACTGTCAAGTACTTTCATGTATTTGGAGCAAAATGCTTTGTGCTTATAGATGACAATGTGAAACGTGGCAAGTTTGATGCAAAGGCACAAGAAGCTATTTTTGTTGGTTATTCCAGAAGATCTTACAGGGCCTACTTGGTTGGAAGTCACACGGTAAAGGAAAGTGTCAATGTTACTTTTGATGACACTACATTCCCTAATATCCAAACAGCAGATTCATCTGAGAAAATGAAGTTTGATAACTTGCCAGACTCAGATTCAGATGATGAAGCCCCACCTGAAGTTATTGCTGGTAATGATAATAACAATGATGATAATGATCATGGTGATGGTGGTGGAAACACTGGTAACAATGGAGATACCATCAACACTGGAGAAGAATCATCAAGGCAATCAAGCAACAACTCAGGGGGAGCAAATGAAGGATCAACTAGTCACTCACAACATCAAAGTGAAATTCAAGGCGAATCATCAAGATCAAATCTTCCAAGACAGACTGTATGGAATAAATCTCATCCTTTTGAGCTGATCATTGGTGATCCAGATGTTGGAGTTAAAACTAGAAGTGCAACTCAGAATGAATGTCATTATTCAGCATTTTTATCCAAAATGGAGCCAAGGAAAACTGAGGAAGCACTGACTGATCCAGATTGGGTGATTGCTATGCAAGATGAACTCAATCAGTTTGAACAACAACAAGTCTGGAAGCTGGTACCCAGGCCAAAGAACAAGAAAGTAGTTGGTACAAGATGGGTATACAGAAACAAGCTAGATGAGGATGGCATTGTTACAAGGAACAAGGCAAGACTGGTTGCACAAGGGTATTCACAAGCTGAAGGCATTGATTATGATGAAACCTATGCACCAGTGGCTAGACTTGAGGCCATCAGGATGTTCTTAGCATTTGCGGCTTATTCCAATTTTAAAGTCTATCAAATGGATGTTAAGAGTGCATTCCTGAATGGTGAGCTTGATGAAGAAGTTTATGTGGAACAGCCCCCTGGCTTTGAAAATCAGGAGCTGCTGGACTTTGTGTACTTTCTCTTCAAGGCTATCTATGGTCTCAAACAAGCCCCAAGAAAATGGTATGACACTCTCTCTGGTTTTCTTTTAGAAAATGGTTTTGTTAGAGGTATCATAGACAAAACTCTTTTTTCAAAGAAACATAAAGGTGATATGATATTAGTCCAAGTCTATGTGGATGACATCATATTTGGGTCTACTAATGATGATCTCTGTAAGAGATTTGCTAAGCTAATGCAGAGTAAGTTTGAAATGAGTATGATGGGTGAGCTGAAGTTCTTTCTTGGATTGCAAGTAAGTCAAAGGACAAATGGTATATTTATTTGTCAATCCAAGTATCTTAAAGAACTCCTCAAGAAGTATCACATGGAGGATTCAGCATCAGCAAGGACTCCATCTTCAACAGCAATCAAACTTGGAGCTTCTGACAAGTCTATCAAGGTAGATGTTACAAGCTACAGAGGTATGATTGGCTCCTTACTCTATCTTACTGCTAGTAGACCAGATATTATGTATGCTACATGCTTGTGTGCAAGGTTCCAAGCGGACCCTAGAGATGTACATCTCGTTGCTGTGAAAAGAATCTTGAGATATCTTAAGGGTACACCTAATCTAGGTATCTGGTACCCTAAAGATTCTGGTTTTAATCTTATTGGATATACAGATTCTGATTATGCAGGTAGTGTTGTGGATAGAAAAAGTACCTCTGGGAGTTGTCAATTCCTAGGAGGTAGGTTGATTTCCTGGTATAGCAAGAAACAGCAAACAGTTTCCAATTCAACAGCAGAAGCTGAATATATTGCTGCTGGAAGCTGTTGTGCTCAGATCTTATGGATAAGGAATCAATTAAAGGACTATGGCTTTGCATTAGACAAAATTCCTATTTTGTGTGATAATACAAGTGCCATAGCAATCTCCAACAACCCTGTGCAGCACTCGAGAACGAAGCACATTGATATCAGGTATCATTTTATCAGAGAGCTTGTCATGAATGGAACTGTGGAGTTACACTTTGTACCCACAGAAGAACAGACTGCAGATATATTCACTAAATCTGTTGACGAATCCACATTTATCAAGTTAGTTGGTAAATTGGGTATGTTAAACAGTCTTAGTGATTAACAATATCTCTGTCATGTTTGTTCTTTCAAAATCATTTTCTCTTGCTGATATTGAATGATATATTTTGCCAATTCTTGTTTTTGTATAAAGCTTGTTAATTTAAATATTCTGAATAATTTATTTTCTTTAAAAATACTTTTCTCATATTTTTTAAATAGAGAAACCTATTTTTATTGAAAATTTATTTATTCAAGAATCATTTAAGTTAGTTTCAGATTGTAAATATTGTTGTTTAAATATTTATGCAAGTTTATATTATTTTTATGCACCTCTATATTATTCTGTATAGTTATTGCATGTAAATAGTTTCCTGTAAATATTTTTTATTATTATTTTTATTGCTTATTATTTATTATCTTTTATTTTCTATTTGTCTTAGATATTTTTGTAAATATATTGTATATATTATTATTGATATCAGCTCTTGCTTAGCTGGAAATTCAGTGCCAAATCCAATTCAGGTATTACTTTCTATCTCTCAATCCACTTCTTCTACTATTGCTGAACCCAAGTGGTTGTTAGGGCTGACCAAGGGATTGTAGATCCACAATCTCTATCCCAGGTCTTAGAGCCAAACAATGAGTCTACAACTTAATTACTTGACCTCTCAGCCTAAACAGAAATCAAATGTTACACAAAGAAGTATTTTGATTGAAACAGTGAGTGATCCCACGGCTCTGCCTCCTCTAGAGAAATTCAACATATACTGAGGCATCTGTCAGCCCATCTGTATCCTCTCAATAGGATATGGACTTTGAAATGGCCAATGAACTGTTTCTAGAGACATTCTCTCAACAGGATGAATCTATTGAAATTCGCCATAGGGCCATGGCACTTTGTACTGAGTCAAGCACACTCTCATTACTCACAAATGGGAGAAAACAATTCCATTAGATGAAACTCATGACACAGTGAAAGCAGAGCACCTGCAACTGGTTACAGTGCCTACCATTGTTACGGTAGAAGTGCCTTCATAGGCATCTGAGGGAAAATTTGATTCTTTGCCAAATTAAATAGAATCATTTTCTCCCCTCCCAGAGTGAACATCTCTGGCTCCCAAAGGGATTTTCCACTCGCAGATTTATCTGGAGAAAGTGGAAGGCAACTTGGTCAGTCTATCACTTAAGCAATTCAGATTTCAAATCCAAGTGATTTGATAGACATGATTGAGGATCAGGATTTGCGAACTCCCATTGCACCACCACTGACCTCTCTTGAAGAGGCTAGGGTGAGTTTCAATGCAGGTACTGATCAAAAAGGAGCAAACAGACAGCTAATGTTGAGTGATTAGAGTCAAACACTGAGTGAAACACATGCACGTGAGATGAGTGATACACTTACAAGAGAAATTCAAGTGAGTGCACACACAGTCACATACACTGCAATGTAGTTAGCTCACATAGCTGATCTACAGGAACATATATTCAAAACCCAGGCTGATAAAGAAATTTTGCAAGCACAAGTGGTTGAACGGTCTTCTTCTTCCACCTCTGTCAACAATCAGCTGGGACTGCTCAAGGAAATCTAGAAGACAAATTTACTTCCAAGATCAACTCCATCAACTATCTCAACTCCTACTGGCTTCAGATACTCATAAAGTTAAATCTGTAGAGAATTCCTCAACTAAGGGGGAGAAGTTTCTAGAGAATTTTGGAGAAGCTAGTAAAAGGGAGCTGAAAAAGATATAAAAGGAAAAGGAGGAGTTTCAGGGGAGTAAAGGTAAGTTAGCTCTGTTTTGTAAGTAGAGCTTAGGTAAATCAAGACAGGTTTAATGTTATCATATGTTCAGTCTAGAGGAACACCTGTCTTGCATTTATCTTTACTGGTGAAATCTGGAAATGTCATATTTGATCCAGAACTTTCTAGTATTTACTTAGGCTTAAGAGTCCTATCTTTTTCTTGGTTTTAGTTGAGTGATCCTCTAGGTATTTGGTTGTTATTCTCTAACAAACAAATAGGGGGAGATTGAAAGGCATATGAAATAGCCTATTTGTAATTCGAGGATTCTACTCAACTTAAACAAGAATGTAATAAGTAAATATTAGATCAGATGTCACAGGAATCTCAGAAGATTATATCTGTCAAAGAATGAAGATTAAAGTCATCTACAGACTTGAAGTTATTCTACATTGAAAGAAGCTCAATTTATTGATCAAGCCTCAATGAAGTATTCAAGCTCAGTGGATTTATTAAAGTGACGGAGATTTCAAGTGGTGACAGCAAAAGATACTGATTACGGAGTTCTTGAATGAGAAGGAAGTGAATCACTTCTTAAAGTCAAATAGATAAAGAACAGACATTGTCGTTAGTCACTCATGAACCAGACCGTGCATCGAGTGTCAACGTACTATTGTGTTTGTTATTTATCTAAGTTTTAAGTGATTCTGGAATTAATTGAGAAGTCAACTAATTCTATTTATTCTCTTATAAATAATTAATACTATTAAGTAAATTATTTATTAAATTAATTCTGTAAAGAATTAATTTAATACATAATTTATTTAGTTGATTATTTATATTAGAATAAAAATGAACTTAAGTGATTCTGAAATTAATTGAGAAGTCAACTAATTCTATTTATTCTCTTATAAATAATTAATACTATTGAGTAAATTATTTATTAAATTAATTCTGTAAAGAATTAATTTAATACATAATTTATTTAGTTAATTATTTAAATTAGAATAAAAAGAAATTAATTGAGAAGTCAACTAATTCTATTTATTCTATTATAAATAATTAATACTATCAAGTATATTATTTATTAAATTAATTTTGTAAAGAATTAATTTAATACATAATTTATTTAGTTAATTATTTAAGTTAGAATAAAAATGAACTAGGAAGACTTAGGTTTGAACTAGGAAGACTTAGATAAATGAACTAGGAAGACTCACAAGTGAGTCTTCCCGAAAGTCTTCCTAGGCCAAACCATTGTTTTCCCGGTTGTCTTCCTAGGCCAAGTCTTGTCTTCCCGAGAGTCTTCTAAGGCTAAAATGATTGTTTTCTTTTAAGTCTTCCAAAGGCAATTTGTATTCTGCAACTTGCACGTGGGTGACTAAAAGGAATGCAGTGTATTATAAAGTTAGGCAATTTGAAGACTACATTTTCATTCCAACAGAAAAGAAAGACACAGCAGCTCATATTACATTTTCTCTGTCTTCTTCAATTCAAAACTGTCCGAGCATTCAATTTATGCCAGTGAATTAATTCTTGATTTGTTCTTAACATTTAATCCATAAGAATCATTTCATTTGTACTGCTTTGACTTTCTAGCGGATCATAATCCCTAGATTTTATATCGAACTACTTTTTAGTATTCGATCCTTTTTATTACAAAAATAGATAAATTCATGTCGAATTTATTCTAGATTTGTTTTATCAAGTTCTTTGTAATCAGTGATCAGAATTGTAACACCCTTCAAGTTTAATAGAGTTTTATTTAACTTGAATATTGTTTCAGTTTTATTCCGCAATAATTTGTTCTAAATTGTTAAATCTTTAAAAGGACAAATTCGATTAAACGGTATAGTTTGTATTCAACCCCCCTTCTACAAACTTATCAGGACCTAACAACCTTAATAGCAAAAAGGGTATTGAGAAATCATTGGTTCTCCACCTTGGTCTTTATTTATAGGCTCTACTTCTTTGGATTCTTTAGTAGCTTTTAGAACAAACTGTACTCACTGAATTTCTGCCTTCGCCTTGCCTTTATTTCTATGTTCCCCGTCTCGCAACTCTACAAAAGATTATATACTATTTCAGAATGATCCTCTCAAAATTCTAATCCTTATCTAAACTACCCCACGTTCCCTAAACGCGTAAACACATAATATTTATATCACTTATAATCTCGTATCCATATGATAAGCACAAAACTCACATAAGCGCACATTGTCATTCAAGTTCACATAATATACTCTTTTAATACATATGTATATAATCTATCTTTCAAATCATACCACACTTGGTTATTCCTTTAAATCAACTTGACCAATGCTAACCATATCCTTAACACCTTTACAAACAATGTTTTCATCTCAAAAAGCTGAAAAATCTGCTGCGCATGCCTTACCAAAAATTTATCATAAATCCAAAAATAATCAAACAAATACCACATTTGACAGGTTATTTACTGAATACTAATCCAACTTAGCATAAAAGTTTCAACTTCAGAACAATTCATTTAGATTAAAAACGAACTGGTTAAATTAGGTACTGAAGCACAGAAAATTCCCTGCTGCGCAACTTTTAGTAAAACAATCATAACTTTTTATTCGTTAACTCTATCGATACAAGGTTTGCGCATGCACAAACTAGACTCTAATTAGAACAGTGACATCCTATACTCTCTGTCTAAAACAGGCAGCAACCATTCGCAAATAATCAAAACAGAACAGGCAGTTTCTGGAAATCTCAACATGATGTTTATCTATACAAGACCAACCACAAACATAATCTCTACTACAACCAATCATCCAATATCAAAACTAAAACTCCTCCTTAGCTGAAAAGGTTTTACAATTTAAACTCATGTCCTCAAAAATCTATACATGCAATTACCAAATACCACAATTAACTAATCAACAATCCATATACTTTGAATTTCACAAAAATCCCCAAATCAAAACCTCCAATATCTAAAATCCAATATCGAACATATATAATCCGAACTATCTAAACTTAACACAAATAATTTAACATGTAATCACCATAAACTTGAGATTAATAATCAATCATCAATACCAACAAGTTTCAAACTAATTTTACAAAAGGGGAAAATCGAAAATACACACATGCATTACAATTCCTTCACATGCAACCCATAACTCACTAAATATTGCTATTAACACAATAATCGGACTCAAAGATATCATTATCGTCCCCATCGGCTCGCCGGAGCTCATCGCCGACGGCGACATGGTTTGGAGGTGCCCGGAATTTGGGTTTCCTTCAACAAACCTCACCAATAAACCATTTAAAACAATCAATTAGTCACAAAATCATCACAAAGCAAGAATTCGGTAATGAATTAAGATCAAAATCACCAAAACTCTTGCATGCAAAACTGCTCTTGCACACAAAATATCACCGAACCATATTATACATACAATCGCACATGTATATATATATACATACAACCAACGATTTTATGGAGAGAAAAAGAGAGATGGAGATTTTACAGAGTGAGAGAGAGAGATAGCCGAGAGAAAAGAGAAAAGAAAAAGAAGAGAGAGTCGAGCAAATGGGGAAGAAGAACTGGTGACAAGGGTTTTAAAGCCCCAGGGGTAATTTGGTAATTCCACAATTCCAAAATTTGATTTTTAATAAAAGAAAATTAATATAATGCATTTCTAAAATCCGAAATAAAATGAAAATAATATCTAAAAATCAAAATTTTATTTTTAAAACAGAGAATACGAATTTACAAGCTCACCCATATTTTGAAAATATTTTTATGATCAAAATTGAATTAGATATGAATTTTCAAAGTTTTGATCACATAAATGACATTTAACTCATAAAATCAGTTTTAAATCCTTAACCCCAAAAATAAATTCCTTCTCTAATTTTAGAAAATAATAGAATATAAACTAAAGGTTGTGAAAAAGATTTCACAATAAAATGAATCTGTGATGATTTTATAAAATTCCCGGAAGGTCAAAAAGAATTGATTTTTAATAAGAAATTCATATAAAATGCAATTAAAAGCATACACATATATTTTAATCAATACCATTCACCAAGTAAACATCTAATCATCACATTTTCAAATATCCACCTTTCACACAATATTCACATATCATAGATCTCAAATATTATTAAATATTAATACTGTACAAGCGTTTTTCTGAGTCGTTATAGACAATACTATAATGTTCTTAGGGAAGACATTTTGATTATTAATAAATATGTTCTATGGATTTTCTTTCAATTATTTATTATGTCTTTATTAACTGTGATATAAAAATTAGAATAATAAATGTCCTTGGAATACAAGCATGAATTCTATATATCTAAGTATGTGACTTAGAAATGAGATTATATGAGTAGTGTTTATAATCCTAAAAGATCCCTAGTCGAGTATTATTATTTGAGGACAATAATAATGCATTAAGACTTGTATGTTTGTTGACTGGTGACCACATCTCATTGGTCATAAGTATGGTGATACTAAAGTCAAAGACATAAGTGCATGTTAGCAGAACATGGCACTGGATAGACCCACCGTGTGAATTCTTCATGGTAAATGTTATCAAGTGTCATAAGAAATTCTCACAATGATAATGGTGTAATGATCCTTAGACTTGAAATCATTATATTTCTATATGAAAATTAATATACTTTGATTCTACTCAAAGTTACCTTTGACCGAGTAATGATAAAGGTGGACATCGGGTATATTATGAATCATATGAGAAATATGAATGATAGATATAGGATTTAACCCTCCTATTTTAGGAGTGATATTATTGGCCTCTTTATTGAGTGAGACTATGAAATGCATGGCCATGCTCAAATTGTGATTTGTTTAATAGTCTACTCATCGATCAAGTAAACCGGGATTAAATGTTGAAGAGGATGACATAAACCATGCCTCGAGTTTAATCTATAATATAAGGTTAAAAGGATTATATTACATGTAACATTATTCATTAAAGGTTTAATTGGATCACCAATTATTATTATTAATTGGGTAGCAATGATGTATTACTAGATGCCGCTCATTGTTTATAATTTTATTATGAGATAGTAAAATTATTGCCAACGTAATAATAACCTAAAGGGTTACACATAAAGAACGTTTTAAATGGAGCATTAATTAAATTTCGAATTTAATTGAATTATTATTATTATTGAATTATTGGATTAATTAAGTAGGACTTGATTAATTATATAATAATTCGAATATAATAAATAATACTACTAATAATCAGATTGGGTTTTGGAAGCCCAATCAGATTAGGTATAGGCCCAAAATTCTCTCCATATAAATACATTAAGATGTATTATTTTAGGGTTTAGAAATTGAAAAAACGTTTTTCTTAAAAACCCTAGCTGCTCTACATCAAAGAGAGGCCAGAGAGAGAGAGAGAGAGTGTTCCGAGGGCAGTTCTTGGCTAGTACCAACTCCGGTGATCGTTGAACGATCGGGCGTTCGTGTGGACTAATTAGAGACGTGTATCGCAAGGCGGGACACGTGGTGATCATATCAAAGGACCTCCATTAGTCAGCCGTTCGTAAAGCTTCAAAAGGTAAACGATTCTATTCAGGAATTAAATATCGTTTTTCGCATGGATCATGCAGAGGGTTTCATTAAATTTTCTATTTTACGTGTTTTTCCGTTGCGTTTTCATGCCCGAAACCCTTCAGAAACACGGGTCATCTTCTAGTAATTCACATAAATTCATTTATTTTTGTGACTTAAAAAAATATATTTTGGTGAAATTATATATATTTTTTATCATACATATTTTATTATAATGTCACTATTTTAATTTAAAAATAATTTGATTTAATCGTTCATATAAGCATAAAAAATAAGATGTTTCACAACATATAAATATGTTGTATAGATAATAGTGTATAATACATATAGACCACTTCTTTGAATGTGTACGAATTTATGTAATATATAAAAATCATCTAGTAATTTAATCTTATAGTAACTCTCATTAAAATAACATAAAGTTCAAAAATAGGAGTGTTTTTCTTTTTCATTCTCTTTAGAGCTTTTTATCGCTTTTCATCCACATAAATCAATTTTGGAATGAAATTGTTTAATATTTTATCCTGGTATTTTTGTCCTACGTTCGTTCATTAAAGAATCTAGTAATTACATGAAAGAGAGGAATAAAATTCTTTTCATTTCTTTCTCTTTCAAGGTATATATTCGACAATACAATCAGAATGTAAATGAGTTATACAAGGATGACACATTTTTTCGTATATTAGCTATAATTTTGACATCTCAAGAAACATAGTATTTATCAATATAATGTTGAGAAGCAGTAGAGATGTCATCATCAATATGTTAAATACATAATCACGTACCATATTTGAAAAATAAAATACAAAATTTAAAAAAAAAATGTGAATCACCATCAATTTTACTCTAAAGTTTAAGTAATTGTAAAAATAGGATACATGTCAGTTCATGTAAAAAGATTCTTAACCCGAAATTAGAAAATTATGTAGCACAATAGTTAGAAGGATTAATTGATTGGATGATGTTAGTGGTTTATTTCATGGTACAAATAAATTTCGCTCATTTTTTCCATTGAATAAGAAAGTGATAATTTTTTTTGTAAATTGATTGTATATATAATTGCGTACCATATTTTAAAATACAAAATTTTGAAAATAATGTGTATCACTAATTATTTTTACTCAAAACTTAAATTAATAATAAAAAAAGGACAAAAGAGATGTCGGGTTTATGTAAAATGATTTTTAACTTCAAACTCAAAAAGCTATGTAGCACAATGGTTAATGAGGTTGAGTTGTTTAGAGGAGGTTGCTGGTTCAATTCACCACTTAAGCAAAATTATCTCATTATTTCTACATTAAATAAGAGAGTGACATATTCATGTAATTTTGTAACATAAAAGGGTACAATTGTACTTTCACAAGGAGTTTATTGGCTCAAAATGCCCCTAAAATATGTCCTTGTTCTCCTATTATTATATACTAGCATAATAGCCCGTGCGAGGCACATGGCTTTTTCTAGTAAAGTATGAAAGTGTAGGATGTTGAGAATTTGAAAATTTTAATTGTACATCAAATTTTATTTGAAATGAAATATGTGAGCTTCTACGCATTGTATTTTAAATGTATGAGCAAACTAAAATATTGTCAAATACAAAATTCTTAAAACACAATTTAATCAGGCTCAAACACAGACACACACGTCAATTCAACATCGAGTTCAACAATCACATAAAACAATTCAAATTTAAGATCATTTTCAGAAAAAGTAAATATAAATGTAAAATAAAATATTAATAAAATTAAGATAACAAACTTAAAAGTCGCTCATCCATCGCACCGACTATATGCTTGTATAAATAAGAAGAATAATCATAAATATCATGTATACATGTTCAATATGTGTTATTTAATAATGGTTAATGGTTATTGTTAGGATAATTAATATAATCGTCGCTCGAGGATCGGGGCGAGTTCGGTGAGGGAGTTCATGTTTGGGGATCGGGGGAGGGGATAAAACTCCCCGATCCCGAAGTGAGCGATCGCCCATACCCAGTGTTCTAAAAGTCGGTGATTAATCAGGATTAATCGCCGATTAATCCTTAGACGGCGGGCCACCGAACTGATTAAGCGAAAATCGGTTAATTAAAAGTTTTTTAGAAAAACGGTCAAAAATCGGCTGAATCGGTCAAAAATCGGATTAATCGGTCAAAAATCGGGCTAATTATTAAAAAATAGTAAAAAATATTTAAAATTTAAAAAAATAATTAGAAATTTAAAATGTAGAAACTTGATTAAATGATAGGAAAAAACATTATTTTTGTACATGTAATTATAATTTTAGATGCCTAAATCGTAAATTCTCTTAATTTTTGCTCTTAAATTGATCTCTAATTAAAAAGTTAAACCTTCAAAATTTTATTTATTAAAATTTAATAATATTTTTAACATATTTGCATAAATATATGATAATAACATATGTTTAGTTGAAATAACGAAACAATTATATATATGAATATAATTGTATATAAAAAATATTATTAAATTTATTCCGATTAATGGCCCGATTAATCATTCTGATTAATCCCCGATTACCCGATTAATCCCTGGACGGTGCCTTCACTGATTAACTCTGATTCCCGCTTTTTACAACACTGCCCATACCTAAATTATAATTGTCTAATTTTTAAATATTGTTTAACACTAATTTTCATTAGTTTGAAAAATAAATAATTAATAAATATGTAAATAAACTACTTGTGATATGTTATTTATGTTATATCAACGTTTTATAATACATTTTATATATTAAATATCTAATGATTCAAATATTTTGTGTAGTACAAGAAAAGTTAGATCTTTATGTAAGAAAAAATAGAATATCTTATAGTTAAGTTACATATTCGAAATATTTGTTTAACTAAAAGATAGATAAAAATTCACCGGACATAATATTGTTTCTAAAACATAATATTAAAATTTTATAAGATTGGTAATATATATAGTTATATATGAGACTATAAGATTTAAAAATTTTAAGTTTAATAAATATTATAAATCACCCTTATATTTACTAAAGAGTTTAAATAACAATAAATATTGGATAAAGAAAGATGTGGGGTTCATGTAATATGATTTTAACTTAAAATCAAAAGAAATAGTGTAGCTCAATGGTTATAAGTATGACTTTATAGAGAAGGTTAAGGGTTCGATCCACCACAAAAATATTATTTATTCAAAAATTTTCTTTAGATAAGAAAGTAGTGGCATGTCATGTAATTTCATAATATATAAGGGTAATATGGTAATTTCACAGGGGTTTTATTTGCTCTTTTTACCCTTGTGTTCTCCTATTATATATAGAAGAGACTAGCGTAACAGCCCGTGCAAGGCACAGGCCGACATAAAAACGTCAATAATTTTTTTGCGAGAAGGTCAATTTATTAACGTGAGGTTTGTGTAATCGTAAGTTTGATAGTATAAGATTAGAAGTGTGAGTTGTGCAGAGTAGTAAGAAATTTTGTTGGCGAATAATATAACTACTTTGAATGACAAACATACCCCTATCAGGTTTTGAGACTTGTTCATATATTTATTAAATAATTTCTCGCTGAATTTGTTCATATATCGAAATAATTTTATAATTAAAAATACATAGATGGTAATATTTGCAATTTATCGTAAATTTGTAATATTGCGTACCGTTTTCATGAATCAAATACTTGTAAATTTGATTAGATTTCGTAATATTCAAGTAATATCTATATGATAAAAGGCACATGATTATTTTTATCGATGTAAGAATAATTAGACAACATTAATGACTTGTGCATATATATAATTTTCAAACAACTATTTTCTGGTTTCATCTTTTTTTTCCCCTTCATATAGAGTGGGTCCATGTTATAATGACGTAAGTAAATGTTTCAACTCAATCATCATAAATAATTGAAATCCTAAATTTTAAAAATTCATATATAACTCAAATTGAATTATCTTATATATATTTCTCAAAATTCATGTATTTTGCTCAGTTATATAATTTTATAAATATATGGTACAAATTAATGAATTCTGAATCAACTACAATCTATACTAAACTATAATAAACAAAATGAGGTATAATTTATCATTTGGTTCACAACTCATATTGGTTATCTTTTTCAATCACAATCGATATTGATAGGTCTTTGAAGTCAAATTGATTGGAACATCTAGATGTATTACTAAAAGTTATGCTACATAGAAGTTTAAAGTTCGAATCTCATCAACAACATATTAAAATAAACATTTATTACAAATATGTTAAAATTAACATTTACTCTGAGCGACTGATCCGGCAGAACAACTCAAAAATTAAAAATATAAATAAAGGTAAAATACGTGAACCACTCGTTATTATATTTAATTTGATTATAATAATTTAAATAAAAAAGTAAAATAATACAAAAAATAACTCGTGCTTTGCACGTGTTATAAACAAATATATACTGATAAATATATCATTTTTAAGACTAATTTTTTTTTAAAAAAGTAATGTAAATTTGATAACTTTATAAATGTCCAAGGATTATTCATCTATTTAAAAAGTGAAAAATGACCATGATTTTGACCTGAAGACTTATACGAGGTTATACCGTTTTTTCAATACAAATATTGAATGACATTTTTGTAATAATAAACTCAACCTTTTCATATACAAAAGATAAACTTTACTTGTATGTTATTGTGTATTAACTTCAGTGTTGTAATTCGACGATGTCCTCAAAGCCCACAAACCCTATTTAGAATTTCATTTATCAAAATAATTTTATAATATTATGCATCCATTTAATATATTATATAAAATTCTATTATTATTAAAGACTTATAGTTTTTTTTAACATCATTCAATAATTTTTTACATACAATTTGAATTTTTATTGTTAAAACTTGTAGTCTAACTGGTCGTCATTAATAGTTAGACAATTTTATAATACTTATGATCGAGAAAAATCATATGTTATTTTCATCTATTGCATATTAATCATGTTGATTTTTAATTTAAAACATAAATCTTGTTTTTGAGTTATCGTCTTTTTAGAGTCAATTCAATTGTATCTTCTACATTTTCAAATATTTATCTTTTTAGTCGAATTATACATTTAAACCCCTCAAAGTCCAAATGTTTGATCAATAAAACATATCTAATTTAACTCAAATATTTGATATTTTATATACTTAAAAATTATGATATATAGTCCATATTTGATGTAGTTATATATTATGTATGATTTTACAGATAGAATTTATATATTTTTATTTAAATAGTATAATTCATTATATATATATATATATATATATATATATATATACAAAGAGAAAAATGAAAATGAAAATATTTTTTTATCCGGAATAATTTACATTCATGTGTAACATGTGAAATTATATCATATAAATTTTATTTTCCATACTCATCATTTATCATGACAAAGAGAGTGTAAAGATTTTATTTTTTACATTTATCATTTATAATGAAAGAAAACCTTTTTTGTAATTATATACTCCGTAATTTTCTACATTTTAAATCATCACCCCGATTTTTGACTCGGACATCAACCAGAGGATTAAAATGGTGGAAAAGTGAAAAAATTGACGGAAAAAATGAGTAAATTAGAGATATACCGAAGTTAATAAAGAATGACATGTAAAATTAGAAAATATCAACAAATGAAGTGTTCATTTTGAAAAACATTTGCTAAGAAATGAATGTGACGAACATAGTGTATAAGCATTAGCATTACATAATTTTGATGCTAATTTTCTTAATTTTAAATTATAGACTTAACAAATAATGAGATACATAACATATACAATAGTTCTTATATTAGATCAAGTTCATTACTATATTTTATGTATAATTAATTAATTCTAATAATGTAAAATAGTGATATATAATATGATAGTATGAAAATATGAATTATCAACAACATAATTAAAGTATATTTAATCAAAAATACACAACTATAATAAAAATTTATAACGATGATTGATCATTTACCTATATATATAATAACGTAAATAAAAAATACATATTTATATAAATAACATGGACCAATATTTCCTTTACTCAAAGGTTCAAAATAAAAAAGGAATATAGAATTAGAGAAAATGATGTGATTTATCTAATAAAATCTTTAAAATAAACTCAAAAAGCAATGTAGCATAGTGGTTATGCATTGGATTTCTTAGAAAGGAGGTTGGAGGTTCGATTCTCTACATTAACAAATATTAATATATTTTTGCATAATATAACAATGGTATTTTTGTTATTTTTCAAAATATAGGGGTAAAATTGTAACTTCACAGGCATTAAAGTGGCACTTTTTGCCCTTATGTTGGCATATAATATATAGTAACTAGCGTAAAAGCCCGTGCGAGGCACGAGGATGTTTATACACTCGAATAATTTCTCACACGAACATGTATATATATTGAAATAATGTTTTTAATTAGAAATGTGCTAAGAGATAATATTTCGAATTTAGCTTAGATTTGTTGAGTATTTTTTAAATATTTTTTAATTTCATAAAATTTGGATTAATTTCTATAAGATAAAGATCAAATGATTATTTTTAATTACCAAAATATATATATTTAGTTTTAAATGATGTAAAATGAATTTTATCAAATTCAACAATTGAATATAATAAAAATAATTAAACAATTTTTTTAATCCATACTCAATTATATTTTTATGTATAATCTATCTTCTAAAAGTTGGTGTTTAATAATCCCGATAATCGTTAGACGGTAACTAATCGTTTTGATCATGTTAAAATCGGTTTTGATAAAAGATGGTGAAGAGGTCATAAAATTCAGTCTAAACCTTCCAATATTGGTCTGATTTGTAAATTTTAGGAAATTTATAGGTAAAAGTTCCAAAATTAAAAGGTTGAAATTTGAATAAAAAATAATAACAACATTTTTTGTATACGTAATTCTTATTTTAGACGGTCAAAATCACGAATTCTCTTAATTTTATCTCACAACTTGATCACTAATCCAAAATTTAAATCTATAAATTTTATTTATTTCAAGCATAATATGTTTTTAAATAAATTTAAACTAGCGTAAAAGCTCGTGCAAGGCACGTGCACTGTTTATATAACAAAAAAAATTGTAGATAGAAACGCGGTAGAGACTTCTTTTTTTTTTGCGCCCTTGCAAAAGTTCACCTATTTGAGGAGAAGAAGTGATATTTGCAGGCAACATAGACCTTAACAGATAACATGGAAAGGACTGGTTAGAGCATGAAGCATTTAAATACATTAAGAATCCTAACATTCAAATTCGTACGGGTGGCATGAAGATATTAAAGTGGACACATAATTGACAAGAAACCACATACATTTCTCATTAGCAAACGGTGTTAATAAACAAAAGAATTTGAATGATAAAAAAGGAATCCTTTGAAATGCAAATTGGCAGGGCGGATGCAGCGAAGTGGATCCAGGAAGTGGATTAGTTTTTGTCAATACATAGAACAACTCATAATGGAGTACCAAAACACCAATACTAAATTTTTTTATTAACTTCTTTAAAATCCTACAACATGCAAGTGGGTCACAACTCACAAGTGTTTTGTCACATTATTTCTGTGTTGAAGTAGTGTTTATCAAAAGAACCATACTGACATTTGGCATACACTGTTTTTTGCGGTTCAGGAAGACTTCCATCAAGAGATATATATCTGACTGACAACAGTAGCTTTTAGCACAGCCCCTCCATTGGCTAGGGTGAATGCCATATCTGTAGCATAGTCCCTATATAAGTTCGTTCAATGTAAAACCCAAAACTTGTAGCCCGTAATTTCCTGCGCATTTCAAAACAATTGAAAGGAAAAACATATTAAATAAAACTCAAACTCAAAAAGGGATGGAAGACTGAATCCCGCTAAAAGAAATCTAATCATTAATCTCGTACCAAAACTGAAAGTAGTGGGTAAAAATTGAGACAGAGGATGAGGTGCACAAGCACAATTGAAAGTGTGTGCATAATTCAACCAAACAGCAGATAGGGCTAAAAGCAATTGAACCTAAAAAATAAAAAGGCAATCCTGGACACGAACTGGACCAACTGGAAAAAGGCATATAAACAACTAAGGTCGGGCATAAACAATCCGAAAACTAAATTTCATAAGACCACATTCGAAAAAATGAAAGGTAGTGATTAAACTGCAAAAGAAATATGGCATAATCAATCTACAGATACAGGTAACATTCTCGACACCTCAAAAATTTAAGATTAAGAAAGGGAAAGTTTTAACTTTGCAGAGAAATGGCGTTCTAAGATTGGTTTGCGTTAGAGGAAAAAGGGAAAAAAATATTTAAATCACACTCCAGCACATGTATAAAGTTTTTGTCAGGTTTTAGAAGTTAAAGGCTACACTTGTTATTTGATCTAATTCGACTGTAGTTAAAGTATATCAATTTTTGAAACTTGTAAAGTAACCAGTTTAGGAATAACCTCCTCATAATTACTATATAATCAATTTACAAATTACCTTTATTTAGGAATAACCTCCTTATAATAATATTTTTCTCCGGTCCTATAGTTGCAAACAATCAACATTTTATGATGGCAACTGATAGGTAATGTAATGAATAATGTACTGCATAATTGTGATTTGATTCATAAATCGTTCGTCAGTACTGAATGAAATTTTGCATGATGAATGCAAAAAATGCGATGTTAAGTGCCTTGTGAATAGCCTGGAAACATTAACACAAACTACATATCAATAGAAGTAATTGGTAATAATTATCTTGCCTTATCATTTGTTAACCTAGCTTGTGGACATAGGACTTACCTCATTTTGCGATCCTCCTTTAATTTTGGTAAAACCTTCAAAAGCGGCTGCAATATTTATCAAACTCCCAAGTCCTAATGACACACACTGGCAATACAAGGATTACAGCCGATATATATAACGATGCCTCGACATTATGGCACCAATTAGAAACTGAATAATGAATCACACAATGAACTAAAAAAATATACTAAACTTTAGATGGGATCAGTAAAAATAGTTTTTTTGGAGTAATGGCTAGTTTCCAGAGGTGTTTTACTTGGAAATACAAAAAAAATACTTTAATCTCCAGCACGAGCAACGATCCTCCTTTAAACAAATTATAAAGTGAAACAACTGTACACACATATTTTCTTTAATTTGGCACTCACTTATATTACTTGACATATACAACTATTCTTTCGATGCTTGATCATCAAAGTTCAATGGGAATTCAGCAAAAATCTCAAATTTCTACAAGTTATGTGATCGCGACTACAAGTATGGTTGTTAGAAGTTGCAACCTGAAGTTACTAAAATTTCAACCAGTCAAATATCTTACATGCCGATAACAGACCCATGTATTACCTCATTTAACATATGATGCACGTAGATAAATGATAAATAGATACCTACTGCAGGTACTGAAAGTTGCCAAGCATTGAGTCTAACGGTTTGTATCCTGCATTGATTAAAAAAACATTAGTGTGATGCGATGCACAAGAACTAAAAAGTAAGCAACTAAAAGTCATAATAAGCTCCGAGAGACGATCAATGCACCCATGTATGTGACAAAGTGTACTATCAGTAGGGACATCTATCTCATATAGCTGCACTGGTATACCAGTATATAACTTGGATTACAAAGTAGCATAGTACAAAATTTCTATAAAAATTTTTGCTTATAGCCGATAAAAAGTTCATTTATTAGAGAAGATATTCTATATTAGTATTAAATGAAGGGAACTAAAATATGGGCAGGGGACCGAATGGTACCATTCAAAATGCATACATTACATTACTGTAATATCTTTCTGCAGATTTTATACAATTTCACATGGGATTAATATACTCATTTTCTAATGCATTTTGGCCACTACTATTACATTGACAATTCTCTATAACATAATCAATTTTATGCTAATCTTAAATCATGTTCAAAATTATTACATTTAATTGGTTTTAAAATCAAAGACACACCGTACTTTAATAGTTACAGTTTAGTTTTTTGGCAAAAAGTTCACTGAGCCGTGCCATTCTACTTTGTTCGCGTTACTTCTTCATCTATATTCTTTATTGTAATTGTTTTCAGTTCCATGATATAATAACCTATGCGACCTCCATTCTACTTTGTTTGGGTTACTTATTTATATAATTTTCTTTCAAAATTATTGCTTACATAAATTATTATCAGTTTGTTACAAATATTAAGGTAATAATATTTCTAACTTAAAAATAGTCAATTGCAGAAATTTAAACCAACTCCGCTAAAAGACTCACTCCCAGCTTTGTTGCAAAAAAGAGGTATCTACGAAGATGAAAGAGCGAGGATTGAACCTTAAATAGTCAGCCTCAACAGTTGACACTTTTTTATAAAATTCTTTTGCTCTTGATCAAAAAAAGGATTAATACAAAATTACTTGTAAATATAAATACATGAAATTCAACTGAATTTTTCATGTAAAATTTTTTGATTTGGCCCATAATTTCAAGACATTCCTACTGTAATTTCAAGAAAAACAATTAATTATTATTAGATTAATCTTAGGTTTACATCTAGAAAGTTAGGTATCTAACTCGAGAATGGTAGTTTAAAACAGAAATGAGAGTAATCTGATAGTTGTACATTAGCGTTTGAGTGGTTTGGGTATGTCTAAAAGGGCAGAAATTTAACAAAACTTGCTCGCACAGGTTTCAAACTCGCTATTTGTGTAAAACGTTTTGCATTATGCCCACGAATTGGGTATATTTACATACAACATAATGCAACAAAGTCAGTTCAGACTACAAGCCTTGGAGCTAGACGGTACACTGAGTTACAACCAGTTTAAGAGTTTAATGGCTCTATAACATACCTTGCTAGGCCAAGTTGGTTTCACTCATTCATTCAAAACCTTGATCTTAGTGAATCCTGAACAGTGAAGAAGGTAATCTAATTGTAGTTAATTTTTCCAATGCGGCACATATCTGATTAAATACAACTTTATTAATACCTGCATCAAAATTAATTGTTCCATAGCCAATTTAATCTAGTACACTCACATTATACTTGGGCCAATGTCATTTGCTATTCTCACATCGTACTCAACGTCTTCCTTTACTGATAAGTTCCTTGCAGGCAGGCTATCAAGCAGGACTCTATCTGGTGTTCCCAGCTCAAATCTGAATTTACAGATGTCCTCTAGGCCTATACTGATGAATCGAATATAAGTAGAGATTAAAAAAAAGGGTATATTATAAAATAAAATCACCTAATCACTTGAAATACTGTATGGTTTCTAATACATCCATCACCAATAATATCTTTGGTAAAATCAAGTCCACCACGGAGACTATATCCACAAAGGGCTACCTAAAGGAGTTTCCAGTTTTATACATGATCTAAAATCACCTTATACTCTCGCAAATGTGAGCGACCAAAAGTAAAATAATCAGCCGATCTCATCCTTGACCATGAACTAAACGGTCCAAGGCCAATGAGGCAGCTTGTACCAAGAATCCCATCTTGCCAAGATATATGATTGAACTCCAGCTTAACATCAAAGTAGAATACTCACACCCTCCAAATACATTCTAGAGAATAAAATTTTTGGCCCATTTATTCAGACCAGAGAGATGATCGAAATATGACACGATCATTGAGGATCAATTTTTGTCAAAATAAAAATAGAGAGACAAACAAGCATTTTGAAGAGTCTAATGAGAATTCACATAGAATAATCTAGTGGAGAAAATAGAGTCATGCCTTTATGGACTAAACACACCTGAATCAAGTAACATATGCACCAACATATATTGCATTTCTTCTGTGACTTGCATCCAATATGCACAAGATCATGAAAGATCATCCTGTATAAAATTGTAGATTAAAGCAATATAGTTCAATTCAATAACAATATAAATATAACTGGCATATTTGAACAAAAACACTTATTCCCTATAAAATATTATCAAACACCCATACTAATATTAAAGCTGATTGTGACCATTCATCAAACATGTAAAATGCTATAAAATATTATCATATGATATACCGTACCATTTTTAGGTGCTCCAATTTGCTGGAAAATGGATCGGATTCAATCATTGATAACACGAAAAAGGGACAGAGATTTCATGGAACCTAGTATGCATACATATTTATATAACATGTATCCAGATTGGGGGTAAGAATTCTTATTTCCTCATGGATGGTCAATTCACCAATTCAGATGGCTCTCCAAATGTTAGATCACCTCAGGTGGACTGATCGGCCAATTCTAAGGGGTAACTCAGTACAAACGGGACACATATAAAATACGGACAAACGGAGCATGTGTTTGTTTGTTCCGCCGGACATCGAAAACATGGGTAAGGGCGCATGGCACTATTGATATTCTCAAAATAATAGGGGCATAACCGTCTTTTCACAGCCAATTAAATGGAAACTTTTGCCCCTAGTCGGCGTTTAATATATAGAGGAAGATTATGTGATAAATACATCTAATTAAAATTATTGCACAATATATATATCTTGTTAGGAATATGTTGTTCTTGATGATAATTATAAAAACACTTAGTAGATTTTGTATTAAGTCATTTTGTAACTGTCAACGGAATGGCATGCTTTGCAGTGTTTCGTTGACAGGAAGCTCATCAACGGAATGAGTGTTGTAGCAATTGCACTGTACAATACTTCACAGTTTGATATGCATTTTGTTGTATGTACTAGATAGGTTTTCTAAGTCATGTTGACTAAGTAATAGATAGGCAAAATAGGTTGGTCAATTGTAAGTATATCATGCCTTGTAATTTTGCCTAAGTGAAGACATGTCAACGGTATGAAGATTACTCTATCAACGAAACGAGGGATACACCATCAACGGAATGAAGTTTACTCATCAACGAAATGGAGTTTACTCATCAACGAAATGGAGAATAAAGCTATCAACGAAACACATCTCCCTGCTATCAACAAATCATTATTGCTTTTCTGAATAGTTGACAAAGTGATAGTGACAGTTTACTGAACAGATCTAAAGGTGATGTGGAAGTGTACTTTGCATTGGAAACCATTAAAATGGACATGGGGAATAAGGAAACATCCCAGTTTCCAATTGGGCTCTTGGGAGTGATCATAATAAGCATGAAGACAAAAGCAAGGATCTCCAAGGACCACTGGACAAAGGGATGAAAAGCAAACTATTGGCGGTTACCTTTAGTGTACTTTAGTGTAGCCAAAAATAGTATTGTAAACTTGGGGAATATATAACCAAGTGTAGCAGTTAAGATAGAGAAAGAGAAGAAACAAATAGTTTGTATTAGCTATCTTTGAGAGCATTCTTCTCTACAACTCTGTAACTGAGCAGCTGTGTACTTTTGTATCACAGATTATTTCCGCAATAAAAACACTTCAGTTGGATCATCAAACAATCCAACTGAATTATTTATATCTTGTGTTTTTATTTATTCAGTTCAGTTTTATTTTATAAAGTGTTTTAAGTTTAAGAAAATATCAAGAATTGTATTCAACCCCCCCTTCTACAATTCTGTTAGGTCATTTGGGATTAACAATTGGTATCAGAGCAAGCTTCTAACGTACAAGAAGTTTAAAGATCAAGACCAAAAACAGAAGCCATGGTGAAGAAGGATGCAGGTGTGAAGATACCAGTTCTTGATAAGGACAATTACTTTCACTGGAAAGTAAAAATGCATTTACATCTCATGTGTATGAATGAGAGATATGTAGACTGCATTGAGAAAGGTCCACACGTTCCCATGAAGTTTGCATCTAGAATTGGAGTGCCAGATGATGCTCCTGATGTAGAAATTCCAAAACTTGTTTCAGAATGGACTATTGAAGATCTTGCAGAAATCCATAAAGATAAGAGAACCATGAACATTCTGTTTAATGGTTTGGAGCAAGAGATGTTTGACAATGTCATCAACTGTACAACCTCCAAAGAAGTATGGGACACTGTTAGAACTCTCTGTGAAGGTACTGAGCAAGTTAGGGAAAACAAAATGCAGCTCCTTATACAACAATATGAGCATTTTCATTTTAAAGCTGGTGAAACCCTAAATGACACGTTTAGTAGGTTTCAAAAGCTTTTGAATGGATTAAAGTTGTATGGGAGGATCTATCAAACCAAGGATTCAAACCTTAAATTTCTTAGAGCTCTTCCAAAAGAATGGAAGCCTATGACTGTTTCTCTCAGAAACACTCAAGAGTACAAAGACTACACTCTTGAAAGGCTTTATGGAACCTTGAAGACTTATGAGCTGGAAATGGAGCAAGATGAGGAAATTGAAAAGGTATAGAAGAAGGGTGGATCTATTGCATTGATTGCATCTGTGAACCAACTGGAAGATGACACTGAAGAAGCTGCAAAGGCCACAACTAGTCGAGCTAGTTGTAGAACTGATGTTAGCAAGGGTAAAGGTAAAATGACAGAAGAAGAAGAACCAAAACCAGCCAACTTGGATGACCTAGATGAGATTGATGAACACATTGCTTTTCTGTCAAGAAAATTCTCTAAGTTCAAGTTCAAGAGAAACTCAGAAGCAAGGCCACCAAGAAGAGACTTTCAACCTAACAAATCAAACTGGATTGAAAAGTCTAAGTCAAAATGTTTCAATTGTGGAATGCTTGGTCACTTTGCTGGAGACTACAGAAAGCCCAAGGTTGAGAAGGGCAACAGGAAATTTGAGCCTGTTGATTATAAAAAGAAATACTTTGAACTTCTCAAGCAAAAAGAAAAGGCTTTCATGTCTCAGGAGTATGATTGGGCTGGTAATGGTGAAGATTCTGATGATGATGTTGAATATGTCAACTTGGCTCTTATGGCTAACAATCATGAGCAGGAAGCAAGCTCCTCAAGCAACCAGGTAACAATTACTAATCTTTCTGAGCTTTCTAAAGAGGAATGCGATAGTGCAGTAAATGAAATGTCTACTGTATTATATAATTTGCGTGTTACTCTTAAATCACTTACCAAAGAGAATTCAAGAATTAAAGAGACTAATTTGCTCTTAAGTGATAGGAATGCAATGTTAGAAGCATAGCTCATTGAATTTGAGAAAATGAGATGTGTTAGTAGGGATGCTAAGAAGGAACTTGAGAACGTATTACAAAGGGAAGAAATTCTTAAGACACAACTTGAAATAGAACAAAGTGTGATTGCTAAATGGAAAGATGCCAGGAATGTTGCTACCAACATCATTAATGTTCAAGGTATGGAATCTTTCTGTGAACAATCATGGAAAAAGAACAAAGAGAAACTAGGGTATGTTTGTGAAACCTTAGAATCAGAAACAGAGTCGACAAACATCAATGATCATTTGTTGAAGGTTGATATGTCAACGGAATGCAATGTTCCGTTGACAGATGAACCATCAACCGATCAGGGAGTTTCGTTGACAGACAAAAGAAAAGATAAACTCACTAGACTTAATGACAAGTATGGTCCTGTCACCAAGAACTTTGTTCAAGGTGAGTCTAGTAAATCAAAGAAAGTTGAGAAGCCTGTTGAAACAGCTAATGTAGGTCACTTATCCAACAAGCAATTGAAAGATAAGTTAGAGTATGTTCAAGTTGAGGCTAAGGGAAATAAAAGGAATAACAGGAATGGCAAAGTAGGAATTAACAAACACAACAATTACACACCTGATAAATATGCTCCTAGAAAAACATGTGTTAATTGTGGAAGTGTTAGTCATTTATCTACTAACTGCAAATCTGTTAAGAAGACTGTTAAAGTGAAAATTCCCAAGCCTGCAAAGAATAGTTCTATGCCTACAATGCCTGTTATGCCTAACATGTTTGCTCCATATGCACAATTTCAAAATCCATATGCCAGCATGCCATTTGTGTCTAATCCATACATGAATATGTTTAATGTGCCACAAATGCCATGGAATATGAATAACATGTTTGTTCCTCCAATTATGCATGCTAAGAATGAAAATGTGAGCAATCCTCAGAAATCAACACCAAGGATGAAGATTGATTTAAATCAATCTGAGCCCAAGGTGAAAAATGATATAAAAGGAAAAGCAAAGGCTAACAAAACAGGACCCAAGGAAACTTGGGTACCAAAATCGACTTGATTTGGTTTTATTGTGTGCAGGGAGACAAAAGGAATCTTTGGTACTTGGATAGTGGTTGTTCAAGACACATGACTGGTGATTCTACCCTGCTCACAGAGTTTCAGGAAAGAGCTGGCCCTTGTATTGCTTTTGGAGATGATAGCAAAGGCTACACAAAGGGATATGGCTTGATTTCAAAAGAGAATGTCATCATAGATGAGGTTGCATTGGTGGATGGTCTTAAGCACAACTTGCTTAGTATCAGCCAACTTTGTGACAAAGGATTTTTAGTTACTTTTTCTAAAGAAGCCTGTGTTGTTTCTAAAGGAGGAAACAACAATGTGGTAATGACTGGATTCAGAAGAGGAAATGTGTACATTGCTGACTTTAGTAGCACAAGTCCAGAAACCATCACTTGTCTTTTCAGCAAGGCAAGCAAGGATGAAAGTTGGCTATGGCACAAGAAATTATCTCATCTGAACTTTAAAGTTATGAATGATTTGGTGAGGAAAGATCTTGCTAGAGGAATTCCACAAGTGGAGTTTTCCAAGGATGGTTTGTGTGGTGCCTGTCAAAAGGGGAAACAAAAGAAGGCATCATTCAAAAGCAAGACAGAGTCATCAATTGTCCATCAGCTTGAGTTGCTTCATATGGATTTGTTTGGCCCTGTAAATGTCATGTCTATTTCAAAGAAGAAATATTGTCTTGTGATTGTTGATGATTTTTCTAGATTTACATGGACTTTCTCTTTGCTCTCCAAGGATGAGGCAAGTGAAATCATTATCAATCACATCAAGATGGTAAACAATCATCCTGACTTGAAAGTAAGAAGGATTAGGAGTGACAATGGGACAGAATTCAAGAATTCAAGCATGAAGGTGTTCTGTGAAGAAAATGGTATTTTGCATGAGTTTTCAGCAGCAAGGACACCACAGCAAAATGGTGTAGTTGAAAGGAAAAACAGAACACTTATTGAAGCTGCAAAGACAATGCTAGATGAATCAAAGTTACCAACTTATTTTTGGGCTGAGGCAGTTAATACAGCTTGCTTCACTCAGAATATTTCTTTGATTAATCAGGCCAAAGGAATGACCCCTTATCAGCTACTCAAAAGAAAGAAGCCACTATTGGATTTTCTTCATGTCTTTGGATGCAAGTGCTTTGTTCTGAGAAATCAAGCTGAGCATTTGGGGAAATTTGAAGCAAAGGCAGATGAAGCAAAATTTGTGGGTTATGCAGCAGGGAAAGCCTACAGAGTCTACAATCTCAGAACCAACATTGTTATGGAATCTGTACATGTTGTCTTTGATGATCTCAAAATTCAGGGTCTCTGTGATAAAGGTTTCCATGAAAGTCTCTCTTTTGAGAATGAGGAAGGAGAACAAATGGATCATGATAAGACTATTGAGAAACAGTCCAAAGTTGTTGTATCTAGCACAGATGAAAGCTGTTGCCCAGTAAATAACAATTGTAGAAGGGGGGTTGAATACAATTGTATAAGATTCTCGACTTTATATAACACAAATATGAAAGATCAATAATAATAACAATAACAGCTTTATTAATTTTGATATAAAACTGTTACAAACTCTCTTAAGAAATTCTGATATTCTTAAGAGCTGCTAGCTTACAAAAACTCTCTCAAGAAATTCTGTTCTTAAGAGCTTCTCTCCGATTATGTTCTCTCTCTCTGATCAGTACATAAATCGAAACCAAAACTGTGTTTATATAGTGCACACAGCTTCTCTATCAATAACAAGATAAGTGCTAATCATAATAAAGATAGAAACATATCTTTAATCGATAGCTGCATTCTACAAACCAGGAACAAACTTCCATGTTTATCTAGACTCCAAATATAACTCGAAGTAGGAATCCTGATCAGCTTCAAGTCCTGATGATCAAACCTGATCATAGTCTGAGTAGGAATCCTGATGATCAATAAGATACTGACGCTTGATCAAATACTGATGACCATGCAATACTGATGACGTCAGCAATCCTGATCAGTTGAGTCTAGCTTCTGACGATCATTGAATTCTGATCTAACAATCTCCCCCAATCTCATACTTTGTGAAATAAAGTATAGATTCCAAAATTTCAATGATGTCAAAAACATGTATCAAAATGTACAAGTATCTTCAGAAACAACTTATCTGTTTAAGCTTTGTGATAGAACAGATTCATCTTCAAGAAGTTGGATAATAAACTTTCTTCTTTTTCTTCAAGAATTTGAATCAGTCTTTCCTTAAGATTTCTGAGTTCTTCATCTTCCTCATTAATCTGGTAGATAGCTGCTCTGAGATTCTGTATGGAGTTTCTCTGTAGACTGTGCTCTTCAAGCAAAAGATAAGCAATTTCCTTCCCATCAGGATTGAGAGAAAGATGAGTCATGCCAAAATTTACTTCTTTAACAGCAGTACCCCTTTGCATTTCCACATCCTGACCTCTTTGATTTAAGTACATGGGAGTATAATTACCATCGAAATTACTGTTTCCATCCAGTCTTCTTCTTATAGTTGACAAAATCATGTTAGCCCATACTTTGTACACTTGGTTCTTCCATCTTAACAGATAGTGAACATATTTCAGTTCCTGTGTAGTTTTCATCAGCAGATCTTGAATAGATAGAATCTTCACACTACCATCTTTCATGAAGTACAGAAGCTTTTCTTTCTTTTCAAAACCATCATGACAATCTATAACTATATCAACAGATAATAAATTGTTCAGGTTTTCAGAAGTTAAAGTACCTCCAATTTCTGTCAAGGAGTAAGGATCAACATATGACATATTCAGATATTCACCATCTCTGTGTCCAATACCTCCTCTTGAATTACTTGACAATTGCTTCAGATTTGAAAACATCTTTAACCAGAGTGCTTTTGATCTAGTCATATCAGACAAATCAACAACACTTGAAGCGCTTGTAATAATTCCACCAGACTGAAAATTGATAGGTGTATCACAACTTAATGTGCTAATATGTTTCCACTTCTTGTCTTTTTCCTTTTCAAAAGTGTAGCTTCTTTCCAGTAAAGATTCTTGTCTGCTTGAATTTCTCCATTGTCTTTTATTTGAAACTTTAAGCCTTTGTAGATAGAGATTGAAATCTTCATTTGTTCTTCTTGTAATATCTCTTCTTCTGGCTTCTTCTTCTTCATCTACTTCTTTGTTGTGACAATCAACAACAGTAGATAAGATTATCAAATCAACCTCTTGCAGAATTTCAGATTCGTCAGGATCTTGAATATTGTCAGGATTAGAATCTTCAATTTGATTTGTATTGCTGAGAGTTGATTTTCTTGATTTTCTTCTCAATTCAGGTTCTTCTTCAACAATTCCATCATCACCAAAAGTAGATCTGTCAGGAACTACTAGAGTTTGAATAGGTTCAGGAATTTCTTCAATTCTTAACCCTCTAGACCTTGTCTGTCTAGGTAATATTTGAGTTGAAGAACCTCTTTTACTTCTTCTAGCACCTCTCCTACCTCTGCTTCCTCTACCTCTAGCAGGAGCAGTATAGCTTTCCATTGTCTCTCTTTGTAGTCTCAAGAATTCTTCATGTGAGAGATCTGGATATTCTTCACTTGCTGTAGAGAGTGCTTTTCTTGCATATAATTGTTGAACTCTTTTATCAGTGTGATATAGAGTAACAATTCTGCCGTCTTTTGTAGAAAACTTCTGGAATAAATTTGATGCATCTTCAGGATTATCAATAATCACATCTTCATCACCTTCAGGAATTGTAGCAAGAATGTGTCCATGACCAGGTGTCAGGATTTGATCTTCCGTCAGGATCTGAGATTGCACCAATGTTCTTACTGTCTTAACTCCAGAATCAGAAACATGAGTTGACTGCGTTGTTTGACTTTGAGAAGTTTGGATTGTCTTCATAACAACAGCATCAGAGGTTTCTCCTTGTATCGCTTTGTCACCACCATCATCTCCAGTATCATCATCATTATTCCTTAATACTAGATCAGGTGTACATTTTGACTGAATAACCTTCTCCCCCTTTTTGACATCAGGATTTGACAATAATTGCAAAATTAAGGAAAGAGAGGCTTGAATTTCAGTTACCTTAGTATCCAGAGAATCAATTCGTTGTTTGATGGAGGTTTGTTCTGAAACAACAGATTTCACTTGGGATTCTACTACCCTCAGTTGGAAAGGAGTAGGCACCTTTGTAAAATTATTAAAGATATCAGTCCTCACTTTTTCAGTTGAACCCTTGATAGAATCAATCTTACTTTTCAGGCTTTTGGATAACAGAGTTGTAGCCTTCAGATGATTCTTCAAGTCTTGATTCTCTATAGACTTTACTGCATTATAGGCATGTTCAATAGCAGAAGAAAAACTGATAGATTCATCAGAATTGTGCCATGAATTGTTCCATTCATTCTGTCTAAATGCCTCTGCAGGATCAAAGGAAGGAAAAGAAAAATCTTGTCTCTGATCTTTCCCAGTGAAAGCATTGCCAGCCATATATGTACTTGACGAACCAAAATTAGTTCCAAGACTAATCTTGAGTGCTGTAGCAAGCTGTTCCTTCTCTTTTCTATTCTCATTATCATCATCACTATCATCATCAGAATTATCATCATCAGAACCATGAGATATGTCAGGATCAGGAATTGCAATACCTTTCAGTTTATCCTGTGGTTCTGAGATAGGATGATCTATTGGTCTTGAACGAAGTGGCTGAATCAAAATAGGTTCATTATCAGGAGCACCACTAGCGTCAGGATGAACATCGTCAGGATTTGATATGCTTGCATCAGTATTTGCTACCAATGGTTCTTGTGGAGCTTGAGGTTCAGAAGCTGCTTCAACACTTTGAGCTAAAGGTTCTTGTGTGCTTCCCTCATTGACAATGTTCTCGACCAATCTTTCAACAGAAGCTGTAGCTTTGCCTGCATCTTCACTTTGAGAAGATGGTTCTTGTGTAGCTGGAATGTTGATGTCTTCATTCTCCCTTTGAGAAAATGGTTCTTGTGTGACCATTCCACTAGCTAAGCCTTCACCCAAACTTTGATTGAGTGGTTCTTGTGTGGCAGGATCAACAGTAGCTGCTGAATTACTCTGAAATTCAGGTTCTTGTGGGCTTGATCCTTTTAGCTTCTTCTGTCTCTGATAGACTAACTCTTCTGCATTCCTCTTTTTCTTTGATGTAGGTGTAAGACCAACCAAGGAAGCAGTTGTAGATACCTTCTCCCAAGAATGTCCTCGAATCTGAGATGGAGAGGCTGGAGAGTCTGATATAGAGACAACTTTTGTTGTTGCATCAGGAATACTAACATCAGGATTTGATGTCTGAATATCAGTATCCTTCATTTGCACTGTCAAAGGAATATGATACCTGCTCTTTGATAATTTCCTTGTCTTTTGTGGTTTTGATAAAGGTACCACAGCTTTAGTAGCAGTATCAGCAACTTCCTTGTTCACATTCATCACAGAGGATATAGGTAAGTCATCCTCTGAATCACTTTCATCAATCAACCTTAACTTCCTTTTCACAGGAACATTCTTAACAACCTCATCAGCTTTCTTCACCAGGACCCCTTGTACACCCCCTTGTATCTTCTTTTTAGTGAGTGGTGTAGAGGAAAAATCCTTTGAACCTGATTGCCTTCCAGACACATCAGTTCTAGCTGATTTCTTTGATTTTACAACTAAAGTCTTTTGAAAGACAGTAGAGGTGGTTGTTAACTGTTTAGACTGTTTAGGTTGCATGCTTGTGTCAGGAACAAGGTGGGTTGGTCCTTGTACCATAGCATTAGAAAGTAGTCCATAATGAGTAGGCATTTTCTGATGTAAGAAAAACCTAACCTCATCAGGAATAAAAGCATTTCCATTTTTCATGTGTAATGAATCTTCAAGTATTAATGAAATTTGTCCATTTTCTCAATTGTTTTCTTCCTGTACTTGCCTGCAAAATTTGTTAGTAACACTCATAGTGATATAGAGATGATAAATAATAAACTCTGATAATAATGAAATTGAAATTGATAATTAAGACTGAAAACTTAATCAAAGACTAAGTAATAATCTAATTGTCCAGAGTTTACCAGGAGTGTTGATGACAAATTAGCATAGAACCTCTGGTTTTCATACCAGCTTCAATCATCTGAGCATCAGGATTTGACCAGTGGACTTCCTGTCAGGATTCCATCCTATCAGGATTTGATCACAGAAAACATACCTTTCTGAATAACCATCAGGATTTGACAGTTATCAGGATTTCCTCTCTGTAGCTTTTCCTCAGAAATTCTCAAAATTCATCATTCCAAGTTCATTCACCAACTTATTGAAAGTAGCTTCAGGCAGTGGCTTGGTGAATATATCAGCTAGTTGTTGATCAGTAGGAACAAAGTGAAGTTCAATTGTTCCTTCCAGAACCTGTTCTCTTATAAAGTGATATCTGATACTTATGTGTTTAGTAAGAGAATGCTGAACTGGATTTCCTGTCATTGCAATAGCACTTTGGTTATCACAATAAATAGGGATTTTTGAGTATGACAGGCCATAATCTAACAACTGATTTCTCATCCACATTATCTGAGCACAACAACTTCCTGCAGCAATGTACTCAGCTTCTGCAGTTGAAGTGGAAATAGATTTCTGCTTTTTACTGAACCATGAAACTAGTCTTCCACCCAAAAACTGACAACTTCCTGAAGTACTTTTCCTGTCTATTTTGCATCCTGCAAAATCAGCATCTGAATAACCACACAACCCAAAATCTGATTCCCTTGCATACCAAAGGCCAAGTGAAGGAGTGCCTTTGAGATATCTGAAAATTCTTTTGACTGCAATCAGATGTGGTTCTCTAGGTTTTGCTTGAAATCTTGCACATAGACAGGTTGCAAACATGATATCTGGTCTACTGGCAGTGAGATACAATAAAGAGCCAATCATTCCTCTGTAGTGAGTTACATCTACCTCTTCACCTTGATCAGGATCAAGTTTGGTAGCTGTAGCTATGGGAGTTGAAGCAGGAGTACTGTCTTGCATGTTAAACCTTGTCAGTAAGTTCCTTGTGTATTTAGACTGATTAATAAAAATCCCTTCATCAGTCTGTCTAACTTGAAGACCCAGAAAGTAACTCATTTCTCCCATCATGCTCATTTGATATCTTGACTGCATAAGCTTGGAAAACTTTTCACACAGCTTATTGTTTGTTGACCCAAAAATGATATCATCAACATAAATCTGAACTAACAGCAACTCCTTACCATGATTCAAATAAAATAGAGTTTTATCAATTGCACCTCTTTTGAATCCACTTTCCAGTAAGAATTGAGCTAAGGTTTCATACCATGCTCTTGGAGCTTGCTTTAGTCCATAAAGTGCCTTATCCAGTCTGTAGACATGATCTGGATATTTAGGATCAATGAAACCAGGAGGTTGTTCAACATAAACTTCTTCCTCCAGTTCACCATTTAAGAAAGCACTTTTAACATCCATCTGGAAAACCTTGAATTTCTTATGTGCTGCATAAGCAAGAAATATCCTGATGGCTTCTAGTCTTGCAACAGGAGCAAAAGTTTCATCATAGTCAATTCCCTCTTGTTGGGAATACCCCTTTGCAACTAGCCTTGCTTTATTTCTGATAATGACTCCATCAGAATCAGTCTTGTTCTTGAAAATCCACTTTGTACCAACAATTGATCTATTCTTTGGTCTTGGTACCAGTTTCCAGACTTCATTCCTTTCAAATTCATTCAGTTCTTCTTGCATTGCAGTAACCCAATCAGCATCTTTAAGTGCATCTTCAACTTTCTTAGGCTCCTCCTTGGATAGAAAGTTATTATATAAACATTCATTATGAGTTGCACTTCTTGTTTGAACACCTGCATCAGGATCTCCAATTATCAAATCAGGAGTATGATCTTTAGTCCATTTCCTTGCTGGTGTCAAATTGTTTCTTGAAATAGATGCTCCCCCTGGATTGGTGTTATCTTGATTGAAAGAATTTGATTGATTTGAAGCTCTCCCTGAATTATTGCTATACCCTCCTGATGTGTTATCAGGATCTTCACTTGAATCAGCATCTGAAGAATTCTGTCCTGATGATTGAGTTGACTCTGAACTTGTAGTAGAATGCCGTTGCTCCCCCTCAACATTAGCACTACTAGTTGTATCACTATTGTTTGTATCATCAGTATTAGCACCATCAGTATCTGGTGTGTCATCAGGATTTGGTGACCCATCAGGATCTGATGTATTGACAGGATCTGATTCACTTTCTTCAGGTTCCTTGGAAGCTTCATTTTCAAATAACAATCTATCATGCGAGTCTTCAATGATTCCAGTTATCTTCTTGTCATCAAAAGATACATGTATTGACTCCATGACAGTTCTTGTTCTCAAATTAAAAACTCTGAAGGCTCTGGATGTAGGATAACCTATGAATATTCCTTCATCAGCCTTTGTTTCAAATTTCCCTAGCTGTTCAGGATGAGTTCTGAGAACAAAACATTTACAGCCAAACACATGCAAATGCTTCAGACTTGGTTTCTTCTCTTTGAGAGACTGATAAGGAGTAACACCATGCCTGTTTATCAATGTGAGATTTTGTGTATAGCATGCTGTGTTGACTGCTTCTGCCCAGAAATATGTAGGTAATTTAGCTTCTTCCAACATAGTTCTGCCAGCTTCAATAAGAGTTCTATTCTTCCTTTCTACTACTCCATTTTGCTGAGGTGTGCCAGGAGCAGAGAATTGTTGAATGATTCCTTTGTATTTGCAGAACTCTTCCATCTTTGAATTCTTAAATTCAGTACCATTATCACTTCTCAGAATCTTGACTTTGTACTTTGTAGTTGTCTCAATCATCCTCACATGATCCAACAGAACTTCAGGAGTTTCATCTTTTCTATGCAGAAAATACACCCAGGTGAATCTAGAATATTCATCAACAATTACAAGAGTGTACCTTTTCTTACTGATGGACATGATGTTGACTGGACCAAACAGATCAAGATGTAGCATGTGATATGGTTCTTCAATAGAGGATTCTGATTTACTCTGGAATGATGTCCTTCTTTGTTTTGCTTTTTGGCATGCATCACAGAGTCCATCAGGTGTATATAAGACATTAGGTAATCCTCTTACTAATTCTTTCTTAACTAACTCATTGATGTTGCTGAAGTTGAGATGAGAAAGCTTCTTGTGCCAATTCCAACTTTCATCTACTGAAGCTTTACTGATGAAACATGTAGGGGAGCCATCAGTATCTGAGAGAATGTTGGCTTCATATATGTTACCATGCCTGTAGCCAGTTAGTGCTATCTTCCCTGTTGCTTTACTGACTACTTCACAATGTGTGGAATAGAAATTGACATGATAACCTCTGTCAGTGATTTGACTAATACTCAACAAGTTGTGTTTTAGTCCCTTCACTAGAGCTACTTTCTCAATGATGACATTTCCAATGATTATATTGCCATATCCCAAGGTTTGTCCAATGTTGCCATCTCCATAAGACACAGTTGGGCCAGCTTTTTCCTCATATTCTGATAACAGGGCTTTGTTTCCAGTCATGTGCACAGAACATCCACTATCCATGACTAACACATTTTTCTTTTTACCCTGCATCAGAATAGAAACACACTAGTTAGAACACTTAGGAACCCATACATGTTGGGTTCCTTTCTCATGCAATTTATTAATTTTAACAGCAGAAGACTTTTTGACTTTAGCAGTCCTGACAGGATTTACTCCATCAGGATTTGCTTTGTCAGTATCAGTATTAACAAAAGCATGCTTCATTATGACATTTTCAGTTCTATCAGACTTTGTACTACTTTCAAACTTAGGCAATGGATCATAAAAGTTATAGTACAAATCATGATACTCTTTACATGTATAAATAGAATGCCATAGACTACCACAATGAAAACAGGACTTCTGCGGTTTATAGAGTACTGATCTATTCCTAACATCAGACTTAGGAATATCATTAATCTTCTTCTTACTCTTCTTACAATCAATAGCAAGATGATTAGAGTTACCACAGTTAAAACAACACTTTCTAGGTGCATTTGGGATATACTTATAACCATTCTCTTTATTGATCCCAATTTTACCATTCCTGTTTCTCTTAACAGTAGCTTCCTTTTTCTTATCTGTAACCTTACAGATTTTATCTTTAAGCTGTTTCTGAGACAATAGACCTACATTCTTAGTGACTTTGTTCATGACAGGTTTAGACTTTATAATTTTAATTCCTTGAGTAGAAGAAGATCCCTTTTCAAAAGTAGAATTGGAATCCTTACCAAAAACAAAATTAACAGGTGTAATCTTAGATTTGGTTGAGTCTATAACATGTCTATAGGTCTTTGGACTGACTGTCTCATCAATGACAATTTTTTCTGCTAATTTCTTATCTTCATCTGACTTATATCCTAGACACTCTTTCCAATTCTTAGAGGTATTAATCTCATGAAATTTCCTACCAGAGTCTGTCCAGGTTCTGATTTTCTCATTAGCAAATTCAAGTTCTTTTTCAAGGGAAGTACATTTAGATGTCATCTCTAAGTGCATGTGCTTAACATTATCACATTCTTTTTGTACTTCTTGCATACGAGAAAATTCAGCTTCTAATATCTCATTCCTCTTTCTAAGGTCAGACATCTCAGATAAGATTCTAGTATTCTCAGCAGTTTGACTTCTAAAGCTAATATGTAATGACTTTAGAAAACGTCTTAACTCAGAAGCATTATCAGTATCAAAATCAAAGATAGTATTTAGTACCTTATCATCAGGAGCAGCAGTTACATCAGCATTGGCCATTAACGCATAGTTGACTACCTCAGTATCAGATTCTGAGGAAGAGTCCATCCAATCCTTGCTTGATGTGATGAGTGCCTTTGTCTTGTTGCATTCAGAAGCAAAGTGACCCATACCATTACACTTGTAGCATCTAACCTTTGACTTGTCAAATTTGCTACCCTTGCTGTCCTTTTTGATATACTTGTCTTTGTCTGCTTTGAAGGTCTTTTTCTGAAAGTTGCCTTGTCTTCTATTCTTCCTGAACTTCATCCTTCTGAAGTTTCTGACAATCATAGCAACCATCTCTTCCATGTCTGAATCAGAAGATTCATCACCAGTATTGGCATCAGGATTGCCATCAGTATCTGATGAAGAGTCGTCAGGATCTGACTCAGCTACTCTTGCTTTCCTTCTAGAGACCTCCATAGCTTTCCCTTTTGATTTTGCTTCTACATTCAAAGCAATTGACTTTGCCTTGCTGCTTTTCTTGTTCTTCCTCTGTTGAACTTCAAGATCATGAGTTCTTAGCATCCCATAGATCTCATCAAGAGACACAATGTTCAGATCATACTGGTGTCTAATGATTGAGGTCTGAGTATCCCATTCTTCAGGTAAAGCTCTAAGAAATTTGGTGTTTGAATCTTCAGTTTCATATACTTTGTCAACTAAGGATAAGCTGTTCAATAGTGTCAGGAATCTGTCATATAGATCAGTAAGGCTCTCTTCAGGTCTTGCATCGAATTGTTCATATTCTTGAATCAAAAGAGCCCTTCTGTTTTTCTTGACAGATGCAGATCCTTGGCACTGAGTTTCCAAAGTATCCCAGATTTCTTTTGAAGATTTGCATGCAATCACTCTGTTTGACATGACAGCATCAAGGCTATTATGCAAGATATTCTTTATCTTTGGTTCCCTGAGTACATGAGCTTTTTCTTCTGGAGTCCATTCAGCTTTAGCTTTGACCACATAATGTTCTGGTACTGTATCTGTTCGTTCTACGAACTTTGTTGGTATATATGGTCCATCACGAATCCTGTCCAAGTAGTCAGGATCCATAGCCTCCAGGTACATCAGCATCTTTACCCTCCATGTGGGATATTCTGATATCTTCAAGATGGGAATCTTCATGCTTTCATACTTGGTTGTCGACATCTTTAGATCGTATCTGATTCAGAATTAAATCAGTTTGCTCTGATACCAATTGTTGCCCAGTAAATAACAATTGTAGAAGGGGGGTTGAATACAATTGTATAAGATTCTCGACTTTATATAACACAAATATGAAAGATCAATAATAATAACAATAACAGCTTTATTAATTTTGATATAAAACTGTTACAAACTCTCTTAAGAAATTCTGATATTCTTAAGAGCTGCTAGCTTACAAAAACTCTCTCAAGAAATTCTGTTCTTAAGAGCTTCTCTCCGATTATGTTCTCTCTCTCTGATCAGTACATAAATCGAAACCAAAACTGTGTTTATATAGTGCACACAGCTTCTCTATCAATAACAAGATAAGTCCTAATCATAATAAAGATAGAAACATATCTTTAATCGATAGCTGCATTCTACAAACCAGGAACAAACTTCCATGTTTATCTAGACTCCAAATATAACTCGAAGTAGGAATCCTGATCAGCTTCAAGTCCTGATGATCAAACCTGATCATAGTCTGAGTAGGAATCCTGATGATCAATAAGATACTGACGCTTGATCAAATACTGATGACCATGCAATACTGATGACGTCAGCAATCCTGATCAGTTGAGTCTAGCTTCTGACGATCATTGAATTCTGATCTAACAAAAGCAGCAGTGAAGATGAAATTGCTGCATTAAGATTGAAAAGAATAGCTGCTAGTAGGCCAAATGGTCATTCCGTTGACAGTCAGAATGAGCGTTTCGTTGACAGACAAAATGGTCATTCCGTTGACAGTCACAGAAATGCTTCCAGGAGTGATCAATTAGGGACAACAACCTCAGGGGGAGTTTCTCAAGGACAAATATCTAATCTAGGCAATCATGATCATGAAGCTACTTCTTCAAGAGCAAATCTACCTCCCTCAAGGAAATGGACTAAAGATCATCCCTTTGAACTTATTATAGGTGATGTGTCTTCAAAAGTCCAAACTAGAAGAGCAACTCAAGAAGAATGTCTATATAGCAGCTTTCTGTCTCAAGATGAGCCAAAGAAAGTTGAGGATGCACTTCTAGATCCAGATTGGGTCTTGGCTATGCAAGAAGAGCTAAACCAATTTGAAAGGAACAAAGTTTGGAAGCTGGTGCCCAAGCCTAAGGACAGGAGTGTCATAGGCACAAAATGGGTGTTCAGAAACAAGATGGATGAAAATGGCATAGTCACAAGGAACAAAGCTAGATTGGTTGCAAAAGGCTACTCACAGGAAGAAGGAATTGATTTTGATGAAACCTTTGCTCCTGTTGCAAGACTAGAAGCAATAAGGATTTTCCTAGCCTATGCAGCCCATGCCAATTTCAAGGTCTATCAAATGGATGTGAAGAGTGCTTTTCTAAATGGGGAATTGGAAGAGGAGGTGTATGTAAGTCAACCTCCTGGTTTTGAAGATGATGATTTTCCAGAATATGTATACTTCCTCCTCAAAGCACTCTATGGTTTGAAACAAGCACCTAGAGCCTGGTATGACACACTTTCACAGTTCCTCCTTGAGAATCACTTCACTAGAGGTACTATAGATAAAACTCTTTTTCATAGGATTGTGAATGGCTCTACAATACTTGTTCAAATATATGTAGATGACATAATTTTTGGGTCTACAGATGAAAAACTTTGTCAAAAGTTTGCCAAGCTTATGCAAAGTAAGTATGAAATGAGCATGATGGGAGAGTTAACTTATTTTCTTGGTCTTCAAGTAAAGCAAGTTAATGAAGGCATTTTCATTAGTCAAACCAAGTACATTAATGATTTGTTAAAGAGGTTTAACTTAATGGAATGCTCTCCTGCCAAAACACCCATGCCTACTGCCACCAAACTTGAATTGAATACTAAGGAAAAATCTGTGGACATTTCAAGTTACAGAGGCATGGTTGGCTCACTTTTATATTTAACAGCTAGTAGACCTGATATTATGTTTGCTACATGTCTATGTGCTAGATTTCAGGCTGATCCTAGGGAATCCCATTTAGTTGCTATTAAAAGAATTTTCAGATATCTCAAAGGAACACCAAACCTTGGCATTTGGTATCCTAGAGAATCTGGTTTTGAACTAATTGGTTATTCAGATGCAGATTATGCAGGATGTAAAATTGACAGGAAAAGCACAACAGGAACCTGTCAATTTCTAGGAAACAAGCTTGTATCATGGTTCAGCAAGAAACAAAACTCAGTTTCCACCTCCACAGCTGAGGCTGAGTATATTGCAGCTGGAAGTTGTTGTGCACAGATTTTATGGATGAAAAATCAACTACTTGATTATGGAATAAGAGTTGAGAAAATTCCTATTTTCTGTGACAACACTAGTGCCATTGCCATTACTGAGAATCCAGTGCAGCATTCAAGGACCAAGCACATTGACATCAAGTACCACTTTATTAGAGAACATGTTATGAATGGTACTGTGGAGTTACATTTTGTTCCAAGTGAACAACAACTTGCAGACATCTTTACCAAGCCACTTGATGAATCCACATTCTCAAGATTAGTAAGTGAGCTAGGTATGCTAAATTTCTCTTAATTATTTTGAGATTTTTGCAAGTTAAAATGCAGCCAGGAATCTGCTATGATTTTTCTATGAATTGATTTTCTCAGGAAAAGGTGAAATTTTGTCTAAGTCAAAATTACTATGTCAACGAAACGCACCATTTCGTTGATAGTCTTAGCATTTTTCTGGGTGTTTCGTTGATAGCTCTTTTATATCAACGAAACGCAGCTTTATCAACGAAATAAGACTGGACTTTAACCGCCCAATCCTGATTCGTTGATGTAGCGCTTTTTAATCTGAACCGTTGAAATTTCACGTTCTTTATCACGATCTATACATACACCCCTGTAAGCATAAATCGTGGTAATATTTAACTCTAACGGTTACTTTTTTAGCCAATCAGGTAATTTAGATTAATTATTGGACTTAATTTCTGAGAATTTTTGGGGGAGTATTTAAGAAATTTTAATTTCTTTATTTCATTTCTACCTGTTCTCAAAAATTCCAAAAGTTTTTCTATCTTCTTCTCTCTAACAAGCAATACAGCTCGAAGCTTTTCCTCACTCAACAATGGCACCCATAGTCAAACTTATGTCTGCTGGTGGGTTCATCTATGAGAAGAACAATTCCATTCCATTTGTTGTTAAGGAAAGTCCGAACAGCATCTTTTTCAAAATGATGGATTTCATGAGGAACTGTAAATTGAGCTATGCGATGTTTCACTCTACACCACTCTACAATGAAGTAATCGAGGAGATTTGGACCTCATGTGAGTATAGTGGAACAAATGGCACACTGCAATTCACTCTTCAAGGTAATGAGTACCTAGTTAATTCTGATGTTTTGCAAGCATGTTTACATATTCCTGATAATAACTGTGATGCTTTGCCTTCTAACACTGAAATAACTACCATGCTAAATTCTATAAACTACTCTTTGCCTACTGATAATCTGGGTAGAATTATTAGGAGAGGTTTGGTTAGGGAATACAGTTATTTAGCTGATGCATTCATTAAGGTCTTTTCTGGAAAGATTAGTAATTTTGATGCATTAACTAACTCTATGTTAATTCTCCTAACCATGCTTCTAAATGATAGATATTACAACTTTAGCACCCAACTTATGTATGAAATTGGTGCTAAGTTGGGTGATAAGGCAAATAGGAAGAAAAATATCTATTATGCAAGGTTTCTGATGATGCTGGCTAATCATGTTAGTCCAGCACCATTAGTTATCTCTAACCCTACTGCCAAGTTTGAGTGCTTTGTGCAAGAGAAGAGAGTATTGACAGACATACTGAGGCTGAACCACAATGGTGATGTTCCAGTGGTGTATCTGCCAATCATTGAGGTAACTACTGCTATCCCTGTTAGTATAGCTGTTACTTCCATTGTTTCATCCAATCCAGTTGCTATGGAGTCTGTAGCTGTGACCCAACAGGCTCCTGCCCCAGCAACAAAACCAAAATCTAAGAAATCCTTCAAGCCAACCTCAGGTGCTTCTCAAAAGGCACCTGTTGTAAAAACCTCCACACAACCTAAGGGGAGTGAGTCTGGAGTTGTGAGAGGTGAGGGAAGGGGTGAAAGTCAAAGAAACTCCAAGGATAAGGAAGGTGAGGTAAGTGTTTCCCAGCCTAGCCCCATTGTGTCTTCCCAACAAGGCACAATGAGTAAAACGGATTTAAGCACAAGTCTAATTGCATCCTCCCAAAAGGATGTAATTATTGAAACAAGCTCTCAACCTAGAGCACAGTCCAAAAGGGTAAGGGACACTTCAAGCCCACAGTCTACATTTTCCCAATACCAAAGGAGAGTGAAGCAAAAATCCCAGGTTTCACGGGGTGCACACACACTGGAAGCAACACTTCCAGTTTCTCAAATTCAGTTTGATGTAACCCCTATTATCACTCTGGGGTTACAGTCCCATTCTCTAAACATCAATCTTGAATTATCTCCATCAAATTCACCAACTCAATCTCTAGATGTGGACATGATCCATACATCTATTCCTGATTCTCCAACTCTAATCTTGGAGAAGCCCCACTCTGAAGCTGGTGGCCATCACTTGTTGAGTGATTTGTTGGGCCATCAACCAATTTTTCCTGAAATTGCAAGGGGATCTGTGGACCAATCTCTCAAATCAATCACCACAGACTCTACTGTAATTTCTCATTCTCAAAGTGCTTTCTTGACTTCATCAACGAAACAGTCTATTTCGTTGACAAGTGTTTCTCCATCAACGGTATCCATACCGTTGACAGTTCAAACTACCATTCCGTTGATAGTTCACTCTGCACCTCTAATTGAAAATCAAGTTGTTTCCACAACTAGTGTAGATGATCTAGTGGTAGTTGAGACACTTCTAGGATTGAGAGGGAGTGAAACTAAGAGGCTGGCTTGCAGCCAGGCAAAAGGAGAGAATAAGAGTGAGAGGCTGGCTATTTCTTCCAGCCAGGCAAAAGGAGAGATTGAGAGTTCCACCTTAGTAGGTGAAGGTGAGGGTGTGAGAGGTGTGAGCCATGGGGAGCCCATGATGCAAGAATATAGAGGAGAGAGAGAAGGGACTACAGGAGTCATAAGGGAGGAAGCAGCCATTGCTAGTGAGTCAATGGAGGTCAATGAGGGAGAAAGGGAACTTACTTTCCAAGAGCATTATCAACAAACTCTGGATATTATTTCTCTGGATCCTGAGACCTTTACTCATCCTGTGTCAGCCTATCAAGTTTTGGCTCAACAGGGCAATGTGGAGGCAGAGAGGTCACTCCAACTAATTCATACAACTGCATCAATGCAAAGAGCAAAGGATGCCTTGACCAATCTATCTCCAGGAGCTGCAGCAAGTGGTGAGTTTGATTTCTCTGATGATGAGGACAGCTTTGGTGACAATCAGGTGGCCACTACTTCACAGACTGGGACTTCTGTGGTGCCTCCTACACCAAACTGGCTTTCTCAAGATTTACAAGGAAGGATCTCCCTGGATGCTGCAATCACAAGGCAGTACAATGAGGCATATCTGGCTCATGAGTCTGCAAATGCCAATGACAAGAAATTCTACAAGGCTCTTATGGATTCACTGGAAATCCAAAGGCTACAGATGATGCAGACAAGGATTGAGGCTAGAGACACTAGTACAAAAATGATCTTTTACGTCGCCTATTATACGTCGGTTCTATCCAAAGGCGACGTATAAAATACTTATATACGTCGGTTCCGCCTAAAGGCGACGTATATAAGTGTTTTATACGTCGGTTGAGGAAAAGGCGACGTATATAATTCTACTATATACGTCGGTTGAGTAAAAGACAACGTATATAATGACATTATACGTCGGTTGAGGAAAAGGCGACGTATATAATGCTACTATATACGTCGGTTGAGGAAAAGGCGACGTATATAGATTTTTTTTACATCAGCCATCTTAAACTCCGACGTATAAAATTGTCTCTTTTTATCAACAGACGTATAAAATATTTGAACCCAAACGTACTTCACTCTTTTATTTCCCCAATGCTCTCCACTATCCCCAAATTCAACCCGCTCTCGGTCTCAGTCTCTCTCTCTCGCTTAGGGTTTCATATTCTCTCAATCACACACATTCAATTTCTAACTTCAATTTCATATTTAGTCTCTTTGATGACTTGATTGTGCTGCCAGTTAGCTATTTTCTCATTTATCTGTATTGTTTAATTCACCGATTACTTTTGTTCTGGCTGTCTTTCAGGTGAGTTTTTAGCAATGCTTCCATTGGATCCCAAGCTTGGGAAAATGTTGATAATGGGAGCTATATTCCGCTGCTTTTATAAGTGTTATCAGTTCCAGAGTACAACCCCACTTGTCTTTTCGCCGGAATTTCATTTCTATGTCGCCGGAGTTTTTCTGGGTATGCTGTCGAGCAGTTCTCTGATGACGAGTACGACTGTGATTACGAGAATCATCCGGTACTTTCTTGTTTTAGTGATTTTTTAGTGTTTTTATTTCATTGTTATTTGATTGCACACCAAGTGTTTGTGTTTATTTACCATCATTAAACTCAAAATTTGTAATTTATAGAAATGGGTTTGTAGTTAATTAGCCAATTTAATTTAGTTTTGTTAGAACATATACGGATCCCCTCCACCCCCTTTTTCATTACTACATGTTTTTCTGAATTTGGGTTAAGTTAAAGAATGTGCAGTGTGCACTTGACAAGCTTTTAAATAATCGGAACTTTAAGTGTCTAAAACTAACATTCTTTCGTGGCAGTGGAAGCGTATAGATAGAATTTTGCATATATATAAACATAAGTTATACGTAACAATTGCCTTGCTTGTTTATACGTTAGGCCAATAATATTGACAGTTGCAGTGCTACATTTTACATATAAAATTATACAATTATACAGGATGGTGTACCTGAGACAATTGAAACACTTCGAAAAGCAGGGATAAACTTTTGGATGCTAACGGGAGACAAGCAGAATACAGCCATACAAATTGCTTTATCATGCAATTTTGTTTCTCCTGGTAGATGAACATACATCTTTCATCCTTTATTTATCTTGTAATTTCTTGTTCTTATAGCTGGATCTGGTGGATGAGGCTGAAAAATAGGGAAGCAGTGTATGCTCGTTTCTTTTCCCTTGCAAAAAAGTGTTGTGATATAGATAAACCCCAACAATCTGTTGGAACGTTAGGGTTGCTTGGGTCATTTGATCCATTAATTGCAGACAGTTGTATAGTTATAAAAAATATAATTTTCTTTGTTCTGTTTTAGCGCTTAATCTTGTTGCGGACTTGCAATGGAAGTGAAAGACATAATTCATTTGAAACAACGCTAGAAGTTTTATTGGATAAAAGCATGAACCATGTTTTAAATTTGACTTGATGTACGTTTTCTTATTAGTTATATTTTGAGTGTTAATCAACTGTAAGTACATGAGGACTGTGACCGCTAAAATGTTAATCCTGAAGCTATTGCGGTCCTTGTATTTGAAATTTTCTACTTAGTAATTGATAATTTTTCAAACTTGTTGACAGAACCCAAAGGCCAGCTACTTCTTATCAATGGCAAAACAGAAGATGAAGTGTGTAGAAGTCTAGAGAGAGTTCTCCTTACAATGCGAATAACAAATTCAGAACCTAAGGTGAGAGTTTAGCACTAGCGTTCATGTTTCTGCCAAAGATGTAGCTTGTCACTTTCTTCACTTGAATAACACCGATGTTTATTTAGATTGAACTGCTGAGTGAATGATTAATTTTCTGGAAAAAGATGCTATCAGTAGTATCATTCTGCTAATAGATGCTTCAATTTGGAATAGTGATCTTTTTTTCGTTATTGATTTTTTTATCAGAATCGTTAGAAAGTTTTTATTTATTTATTTTTTCTTTTTTATTCTTTTGATGTTTTGTTGATTGTCTTTATAGCCCCTCTGGAATCATGCCCCGAATAGGTCATATCTCCTTTATTAGCAGGATGCCCAAGTAAAAACTTCATGGTTGTCTGGACTCTGATTCAAGACATTTTTTAATTTTCTCAGTACTAGTTATTTTCTACCAATGTCCTTTAAATGTTTTTTTGGGTAAACCCTCAGCGTCACTGAAACTACCTTTAGAAGAGAGCGCAAATGGGCACAGCTTAACAGTGAACTAATAAAACTTTACCCTAGCTTTCATGGTACGTCTTATCAAGCTTGTTAATGTTCAATGGACGCAGAATTAGTGAACATGAAAAACTTTCACCAACCAAATCTTTGCCATAGGAAGAAAAGACTGAAGGCTCTACTATAATTAGTTTGCACTATCCTTTACATGGTTTCTAAAATCTTGGTTATGATTGTATTTTTGAAAATATATTCTACTAAGATTTGGTGCTTGATGGTAACTATTTTAGCTATTGAATTGCTTTCGTTCTTTTATAAAGTTATATGCTATTCTTTATAACAGGATGTCGCTTTTGTTATCGATGGCTGGGCTCTTGAAATTGCACTGAAGTATCATCGAAAAGCATTCACGGAATTGTCAATATTGTCAAAGTCTCGAGTTCTCGTTGCTTTTCCAAAGGGAGAATTAGAGCTGTTGGAACTATACCAGAGAACCAGGTAGAAACCACAACCACTTCAGAAGATCCCCCTTCGGTCAAGTTTGCATTTGTCAGCGTAAGTTCACAGAAAAAGAAGAGCCCTTTGTTTACAATATCAGAAATTTGTTTAAGCTTAATTAAGCTTCGTAAATTTGTGTGTCTCAGTCTGTTCTGCTTCCTGATGGAACACCAGACGTGCACTTTCGTACTGCTTGCGGAGGGCAGAAGCTTAGGGATATAATGCTGGATACAAATATTGAATTGTATGGACCATATGTAAGTTCTTTTGTTTCTCACATTTATCTTAGTTCTCCAGGCAGGAGTCATTTCTAAAATATAAAACTGAGGCCAGTTTTCTACGTTGTGGTTTCAGTCTAGACCACTACTAAATTGTGGCGGAGGAGGAACTTGTGCTACGTGCATTGTCGAGGTAATTTCCTGGTCCTGTAGTACATTTCTTTATTCGACAACCAGATCAATTTCTAACTATTTTTGTGGATTCTGATGGTGAATGGTGGAAATCAGACACTGAAAATGTGATCAATCAAGCTCTAAGATCAGGTTTAGCACCAAATGTCTCGGATGCTCATACAATTAACGGCCTGCCAGGATCAGTCTCGGGTTGTGCAACACATAATGCATTCCAATTGAGTATTGATAGTGGAAAATCTTACATGTTGTGGTTTAGTTTTATTGTTTTCGACACTGATGTAGCATTATTTTGTATTATTTATTTTGGTTATTGTAGTTTTTTTTCCCCAAAGGTTATTGTAGTTTTTGGTTGTACAAAATTTTGTTAATGTATGTTTTTTTGATTATTGCACAGGTTTCTAGGTATGATTAGATTACAGAGGAACAAAATATTTTTTTTTTAATTTTTTGGACAATATACGTCGGTTGTTTAGAAGAACCGACGTAAAAAGATAACAATATACGTCGCCTTTTTGTTTTATACGTCGGTTACTCAGACTTTTATACGTCGGTTATTTTGGTCTTTTACGTCGGCTTAATAACCGACGTATATTCTACCTATTACGTCGCCTTTTTAAACGACGTAAAAGACTGTGACTTTATACGTCCCCTCTCTATACGTCGCCATTTAACCGACGTATAAGGTCGATTTAACCGACGTAAAAGGCCTGTTTTCTACTAGTGAGAAATCAAGGACTCAATTAGCAATCTCAAGGATGCTAATGAAAGGAGGCTAGATGAAAAGCTTCCTCTTCTCACTGTGTCCAAGATGAACAGGTTTTTCACTAAGGAACCTGAGGTGGCTACCTCCTTGAAGACTCTCTCTTCTAGAGTGGACAAGGTGGAAGCTACTTTATCTCAGATGCAAAAGGAACAGGAGAAGCAGACACAACTATTGGCCCAACTAGTGGCAGCTCAAGGACTCCCAGTCATCTCTCTTGATGATAACAAAAAGGGGGAGAAATCTAAGGAGCTAGACATTCAAATCACAAAGGTTATGGTCCCAGCCATTTCCCTGCCAAAGGAGCCACTAGCTATGGGGGAGTCAGGCAAAGCTAAACTGGACAGCATTGACCTGATTCAGCAAGCATCAATGAAGCTACATCTTGCTGAACAGATTAAAGACCACTGGTCTAGGATAGATGAAAGAATCAAGAAGTTAGCTGATCCTGCAAAGACTTCAAATCCATCAACGGATCAAGCTTCTTCTACAGAGCCATCAACGAATGCCATGGTTTTAGTGTCAACGGAATGGGAGCCACAGACCAATTCTTCATATAAGGTAGAGCCCCTTCTGCATGGAGTCACTCAAGGATCAAGGAAGGAGAAAGGACAAACTTCATGCATCAGGGATGTGGAACAAGCTACTTTGCAAAGAAGCTTATCTCCCAAGTCTCCTGCTAAACCAAAGGGCAAAAACACAGAAAGGACTTTCTATCCTGCACCTTATCCAGATGAGCACAAGCTTCTTGGTCTTCTCATCACAAAAAGCAAGGAAAGCAATGATTATGAGGTAAGGAAGCAAAGGGCAATTGTCTACAGGAATGGACAACAAATCTGTGTTTGGGCTGGTCACCCAAACTTTGCTGAAGCTAAGGCTGAAGAGTCAGAAAGAGCAGCAATGCAAGCACTTGCAGTTGCTCAATCTCTTGATGAAGAAGAAAGACAGCAAGAAGAAAAAGCCAGAGAGGAAAGGAGTGCAAAGAAGAGCACAAGGCAACCAAAGGCAAGAGCTAGGAGAAATATAGCCTTTGAGAATGATGACTCTCAGAGTATTGCATCAGACTCTTCTGTACCAACTGCACCTCCAACAATTCCTGATCCAGCTCTAAGGGAAAAGTTAGCCTGTGATCCTAAACATCCTGTTAATTTCCATGATCAGCCAATTGAGCCAAAGGAAGAGCCAATTGAGTTTGATGAGGCCAACTTTCCAAAATTCCTCTTTGAGATGGATCCAAAGAAGAAATCTAAGCAAAGGGCTACCAAGGCTAAGCCAATTCTAGTAAGGAGACCACAAGCTGAAAAACCTCCTACCAACCCAGAAGACTTCATCTACATTGATGATATCAGGGAGGAGTCTGACCTACATATCCATCTTGATGACCTAGTTGAAGTAAGAGGAATAGCAGCTTCTTACAAACTACCAGAGAGATTGGTGTTTGTCTACAAGGGTGGGAGAGAACAGGTTTGGCCTCTACATAGAATTCTAGGAGAAGACTATCAGACATTGCTATCTGTGTTCAAATGCCTGAAGAAAGATTTTGGCTTCACCAAAACAGCTAAGTCTGAAGTTGTTTCCAAAATTTGCCAAATCAAAACTAGCTGGAACAAGCCTGGTGCACTTCCCAGAGTATTGAAGGTTCCTCAAACAGGAAAGAAAATTCATCTCCAACCTTTTTGGATGATGGAATTCAGAGACAAGGACAACTGTAGAAGATTCTTCAGAATAGAAGACCAACTGGCGAAGGCATCCAATGAAACTTTAAGTTTAATGCAATCCAAGTTGGGGAATGAAGATGAAGAAGAGAAGATTTTCTACAGAAGACTTCAAGCTCAGATTGAGGAGAACAATGCAAGAAAAGGGAAGAAAACAAGACCACAGAGGCAAAGATGAAAAATCTGCTCAGTCTAGAGGAGCAACTCTGTGCACTTGTTTTGTAAGATTTTCTACTTTGAATTTTAATTAAATTCAATGAAGCTCAATGCAATTTCTACTTTTATCATGTGTAATTTGACTGAGTGTTTTTGTTATCATCAAGGCTCTTGATTTATGGCTGTTATTCTATCAGTCATAAATTGGGGGAGATTGTTAGGAATATGTTGTTTTTGATGATAATTATAAAAAACACTTAGTAGATTTTGTATTAAGTCATTTTGTAACTGTCAACGGAATGGCATGCTTTGCAGTGTTTCGTTGACAGGAAGCTCATCAACGGAATGAGTGTTGTAGCAATTGCACTGTACAATACTTCACAGTTTGATATGCATTTTGTTGTATGTACTAGATAGGTTTTCTAAGTCATGTTGACTAAGTAATAGATAGGCAAAATAGGTTGGTCAATTGTAAGTATATCATGCCTTGTAATTTTGCCTAAGTGAAGACATGTCAACGGTATGAAGATTACTCTATCAACGAAACGAGGGATACACCATCAACGGAATGAAGTTTACTCATCAACGAAATGGAGTTTACTCATCAACGAAATGGAGAATAAAGCTATCAACGAAACACATCTCCCTGCTATCAACGAATCATTATTGCTTTTCTGAATAGTTGACAAAGTGATAGTGACAGTTTACTGAACAGATCTAAAGGTGATGTGGAAGTGTACTTTGCATTGGAAACCATTAAAATGGACATGGGGAATAAGGAAACATCCCAGTTTCCAATTGGGCTCTTGGGAGTGATCATAATAAGCATGAAGACAAAAGCAAGGATCTCCAAGGACCATTGGACAAAGGGATGAAAAGCAAACTGTTAGATATAATTACTGATGTTTGTTTATCAGTGTTTAAGCAACAGGTACTGACCAGAGTTTATCAGAAGCCGGTCAGAGTTTAATTAAACTCTGACAGGGTGAAGAGTTTAAAGGAAGCCGGTCAGAGTTTATTTAAAGTCTGACAAGGTGATAGTTGAATTAGCTGTCGGTGATGAATTGAAGATTCTAGAAGCAATATATTCTGAAGATGGAAAGAAGCAGAATATAGTGATACAGCTAAGGAAACGGAATAGAAGATAAGAAGCAATCCTTAATTGATAACAATTGTATAGCTAATTTGTAGGAATATCAATTAGATAAGGATTGTGTAACTGTGTACTATATAAACACAGATAGGTTATCCCTAGAAGGGATGCGATCATTGAATATTTTATTCTTGTAACCTAGAAGCTCTTTGTGATTCATTAACATCACTAAGAGAGAATTATTTAATATAATTCAGTTTGTTGATTTACAAACCTGTGTTCTTAATTGTTATTCTCATACCTACTTGATTATATATTGTGTATTCGGCCTAACAATTGGTATCAGAGCCAAGGCTGTTTAATATATACAGTTTTACGATTCAAACACAGTATTAATCATGTCTGAAGAAAATCAAACTGCTCCTAAGGCTGAACAGGTTAAGCCCAATTCTGTGAGTCGATATGAAACAATCAGGGTTCCAATTCTCAGGCCAGTAGAGTACCCGATTTGGAAGGTTAAGATGACCATGTTTCTGGAGGCTACAGATCCAGAATACCTTGACAGAATCTATGATGGTCCTCATATGCCAACTAAATTGTCCCCTGTTGTTGATGGTCAAGAACAAAAGACTGTTCCAAAGGAAAAGAAAGATATGACTCCTGAGGATATCTCATCAATTGCAAAGGATGCAAAGGTTAGACATCTTCTCCACAGTGCTTTAGATAATGTTATGTCTAACAGAGTAATTGGCTGCAAAACTGCCAAAGAGATATGGGATGCTTTAGAAGTCAGATGCCAGGGAACAGGTGCTATTAAGAAGAACAGAAAAACAATACTCACACAGGAGTATGAGCACTTTGATTCAAGAACTAATGAAACCTTAACTGAGACTTATGACAGATTTTGCAAACTGTTGAACGATCTGTCTCTGGTTGATAAAGAATATGAACTTGAAGAATCTAATCTCAAGTTTCTGTTATCTCTACCTGAAAAGTGGGATTTAAAGGCAACAACAATCAGAGATAATTATGATCTTGCTGATACAGATCTTGATGAGATCTATGGATTGTTAAAGACTCATGAACTTGAGATAGAACAAAGAAACAGGAGATCCAGCAAGAAGACAAAATCTGTTGCTCTCAAAGTCGAGGAGAAGCCCATTAAGAAGGAATCATCAAGGAAGAAAGCCAAGGGAAAGGCTTTAGTCATTAAATCTGAGAGTGAGTCATCAAACTCTGATGATGATTCAAACTCTGGTGAAGCTTCTGACTCTGATGATGATGAAGAACAGATGATGCAAATGGCTGCATTGATGGTGAAGACCTTCAAGAAGATGGGATTCAAGAACTTCAAGAAGGGAAAGAGATTCTCAAGGAAAAATTCAAATTCTGAGAAGAAGAATTTCAGAAAGTCTGATGGAAGGGATACCAAGTCTGGAAAGAAGGACAAATCTGAGATCCAGTGCTACAAGTGCAAAGAGATGGGTCACTATGCTCCAGAGTGCAAGAAAGGCAAATCTGAGAAAGCACTCATCTCTAAAGGCAAAGACTGGGCAGATACTTCAGACTCTGATGATGGAGAAAACTATGCTCTTATGGCAAGTGTCAGAGATGAGACTGAATCATCTGAAAATAAGGTACCCCTAACTACTTATGCTTATGATACTGATAATATATCTGAGTTAAGAGTATATCTGAAAAGTGTTCATGTTAGCTATAGGGATCAGACCTTAGAGAATGAGAGAATTAAAGCTGAGAATCTTAGTCTTAAAGATAGAAACAAGTTTCTTGAAGGAGAACTTGAAAGAATGAAGCAGATTCAAAAAGAAAGAGATGATGCTGTTTATGTTGAACAGGAGTTGCTTAAAAGGTATAGGCAACTAGAATCTGATTTAGAAAAAGAAAGAAAAATAATCAAGACTTGGACAGACTCTGGAAGAGACACTCATCAAGTGTTTCAGACTGATTCTGTAGGTTTAGGTTATTGTGAAAATGATGAACTTAGGTTTAAAGACAAGGTTAAGATAAAACCACAACTTAAACCTGTGAAATTTGTTCCAGAAGCCAATAAGTTAAAATCTGTTGTAATAAGAGAAGCTGATATGGAATCAGGTGAAGCCTGTGAAAGACAGGAAAATATTAAAACAGAAAAACTTAAGGAAAGAGAAACTGTTAGAAAGCCAGTAAAAACTTGTGAAAAACAGGTTAATGTTGGTTTGATGACAGGGAAACAGTTTAATCATAAGCTGAAAGAGATAAAATCTTCCATGAAACCAAAAGGGTCCAAGAAGAATAGGAATGGAAAGATAGGCATAAATAATAGAAATAATCATTTGCCTACTGGTGCTGCTCCAAGGAAAACATGTTATAATTGTGGTAGTTCTAATCATCTTGCTAGATTTTGCACTAAGAACAAACATATTAATTCTTTATCTTCTACATCAGGAGTAAAGAATGATTATGTAAGGGTTAAACCACAAACTTTATGCATACACTGTGGGAGCACTTGGCATTCCATTTATACTTGCAAGAGTTATCATGCTATTTATCATAACTATTATGAGCTAAAACCCAATCTGAAGTGGGTTAAAGCAAACTCTGCAAGTGTAAAGTCTGACAATGTGAGCTTAAACTCTGTTGATAGTAATTCCGCTGCAAAAGCTAACACTGTTAAGAAAGACAAAGGATCCAAGCAAGTCTGGGTCCTTAAAACTAATACTTAGTATTTGTTTGTGATTGCAGGGTATAACAGAGAGCACACTTATCTTGGACAGTGGATGCTCAGGACATATGACTGGAAATAAAGCCCTGCTATCAGACTTTAAGGAGAAGGCTGGCCGAAAGGTTTCCTATGGAGATGGCAACATAGGACACACTCTGGGATATGGCAATATCAATCTTGGAAGTGTCATCATTACGAATGTAGCTCTAGTCTCAGGACTCAAGCATAATCTTCTATCTGTGAGTCAAATCTGTGATAGAGGAAACCATGTATTTTTTCATAGTGAATACTGTGAAGTTATCAGTAAATCTACTGGAAAAGTTGTTCTAGTTGGACACAGGCGCAACAACATTTATGAAGCAAGTTTGGTAACAAACTCTGATGGAAAAACAGTGTGTCTGACAGCCAGAATGTCAAATGAAGAGAGTTGGAACTGGCACAAGAAGCTCTCTCATCTCAATTTGAACAACATCAATGAGCTAATAAGAAAGGATCTTGTAAGGGGACTTCCAAAATTTATACTCAGTCTAGATGGATTGTGTGATTCTTGTCAAAAAGCCAAGCAAAGGAAGTCATCTTTCAAGAGCAAATCTGAATTTTCAGTAGTGGAACCTTATCATCTTCTTCATGTTGATCTCTTTGGACCAGTGAATGTGATGTCCATGGGCAGAAAGAAATATGCTCTAGTAATTGTTGATGAATATACTAGATATACATGGGTGTATTTCTTGTCAAAGAAGGATGAAACTGCTCAAACTCTGATGGATCATGTAAATCTACTGGACAAAGGATCACAGCACAAAGTCAAAATTATAAGGAGTGATAATGGAACTGAATTCAGAAACTCAATTATAGAAGCTTTCTGCAAGGAAAGAGGAGTGAAACAAGAATTTTCTGCACCTGTAACTCCACAGCAAAATGGTGTAGTTGAAAGGAAGAACAGAACTTTAATTGAAGCAGCCAGAACTATGCTTGATGAAGCAAAATTACCAACATACTTCTGGGCAGAAGCTGTTCAATCTGCTTGTTTTACTCAAAATGCAACATTGATCAACAAGCATGGGAAAACACCATATGAGATGGTGAAAAATAAGAAGCCAAATTTGAAATATTTTCATATATTTGGATGCAAATGCTTTGTGTTGAAGACTCATTCTGAACAGTTGACAAAGTTCGAGTTAAAAGCTGATGAAGGAATCTTTGTTGGCTATCCATTGTCAACAAAAGCATTCAGAGTTTATAATCTAAGAACTAAGGTGATCATGGAATCTATACATGTGTCATTTGATGACAAGAAAATAATTGGACTTGAAGACAAGGATGGATATGATCAACTGCGTTTTGAAAATGAAGATCTATTCTCTGATGATATAAACTCTGATGAAGCAGAGTTGACAAACTCTGACGAAGCATACTCTGAACCTCTACTGGTAAATACTGAAGAAACTGGAAATTCTCAAATTGAACAAAGTAGAGAACCAGTTGAGGGAGAGCGTGAAGAAGCTCAACAAGACACAGCAAATGAGTCAGTTGAGGAAACTGATTCAAACTCTGCAAGTTCAAACTCTGAGCCATCCAATTCAGGGGGAGCCTCAGATGCTGCAGAAAGTCAACATATGAATCAGGAGAGCATGGATCAAGGGGGAGGATTCAATAATGATGCAAGAAACCACTTACCAACAGCAAGAAGGTGGACACAGGCACACACACCTGATCTCATAATTGGAGATCCTGATGCTAGTGTGAGAACTAGAAGTGCAACAAATAATGAGTGTCTGTATCATGCTTTCTTGTCTCAAACAGAACCAAAGAAAGTGGAAGAAGCTCTTCAAGATGCTAATTGGATTACAGCAATGCAAGAAGAGTTAAATGAGTTTGAAAGAAATGAAGTCTGGACACTTGTACCTAGACCAAAGAATAGATCAATAGTAGGTACAAAGTGGGTTTTCAGAAACAAGACTGACAGTGAAGGTGTGATTACAAGAAACAAGGCTAGACTTGTGGCAAAAGGTTATTCACAACAGGAAGGAATTGACTATGATGAAACCTTTGCTCCAGTTGCAAGATTGGAGGCCATAAGAATTTTTCTGGCCTATGCTGCACACAAGAAGTTTAAAGTCTTTCAGATGGATGTAAAGAGTGCTTTTCTCAATGGGAAGCTTGAAGAAGAAGTGTTTGTTGAACAACCACCAGGATTTGTAGATTCCAAGCATCCAGATTATGTCTACAGGTTTGACAAGGCATTATATGGACTAAAGCAAGCACCAAGAGCATGGTATGAAACTCTTGCTCAATTTCTTTTAGAAAGTGGGTTCACAAGAGGTACAATTGATAAAACCTTGTTTTATTTCAATTCTGGTGATGATTTGCTTTTAGTTCAAATTTATGTAGATGATATTATTTTTGGATCTACTAATGACAAACTCTGTAAGAAGTTTGCAAAGCTTATGCAATCCAGGTACCAAATGAGCATGATGGGAGAGCTTAGTTATTTTCTAGGCTTACAGGTCAAGCAAACAGATGATGGGATTTTTATCAATCAAGCAAAGTATACCAGAAATCTTCTAAAGAAATTTGGTATGCTTGATAGTTCATCTGCTACAACTCCCATGGCTACAGCAACGAAGCTTGACAAAGACACAGGAGCCTCAGTAGATATGACTAACTACAGAGGAATGATAGGGTCTCTACTGTATCTTACTGCAAGTAGACCTGATATCATGTATGCAACATGTCTTTGTGCAAGATTTCAAGCAGATCCCAGAGAGCCTCATCTAACAGCTGTAAAAAGGATCTTCAAATATCTTAAAGGAACCATAACCTTAGGTTTGTGGTATCCTAGGGAATCAGAGTTTAAGTTAATTGGTTACTCTGATGCAGATTTTGCAGGCTGTAAGATAGACAGAAAAAGTACAAGTGGAAGCTGTCAATTTTTAGGTGACAGATTGGTTTCTTGGTATAGCAAGAAACAGAAATCAATTTCTACATCCACAGCAGAAGCAGAGTATATAGCAGCTGGTAGCTGTTGTGCACAGATTTTATGGATGAAGAATCAATTGCTGGATTATGGGTTAAGGTACTCTAGAATACCTATTTTCTGTGATAACCAAAGTGCTATTGCTATGACAGGTAATCCAGTACAGCATTCCATGACGAAGCACATCAGCATAAGGTATCATTTTATCAGAGAACATGTGGAAGAAGGAAACATTGAGCTTCATTTTGTGTCTACAGACCAACAACTTGCAGATATCTTCACCAAACCTTTGAGTGAAGCTACTTTTACAAGATTGGTAAATGAACTTGGAATGATCTCTGGTTCTGACTAGAGATACGGGTTAGACTCACTTTTTATGTTCATGATCTCTTACATGTGTTAACTGTTATGTGAACCAGCATGTTCAACTCTGATAATAAACTCTGTGAAGTGTCAGTCATACTCTGAAAGTAAACTCTGATGTTAAACTCTGTTGGTCATACTCTGGTAGTTACAGTTTAATGCTATTCTCTAATTGTAATTTTGTCTGAAACATATGGACCAATGAAGAAATTTGTATGAAGCATAATTCTCAGTAAGTAATTATGAATCCTTAAGAGTTGTATAGATTCTGATCTCAAACATGTGCAGTAAGTTAACACAGCATGATACTGTCTCTGTATTTATACCATCTCTTAGTTTATTGATCCTATACACTGAGTCTGTATTAGCTGTTTGCATTTTCTCTCATAAGTTAATTATATCTACTGATGAAAAGTCTAAACTCTGATTCTTAATTGAAAATAATTCACCCTCAAATCAAAAGATGCCAAACAGAGCACAAATTCCTTTGAGATCATGTTGTGCCTAGGAAGATCCAGGAACTTATTGTATGAAATAAGGGCTAAAATCTTTGATTTTTGGTGACTAGTGCCAACCACTGATTACTGGAAAAATAAAATTAAAAAAAAAAAGAAAAAAAAAAAATATATATATATATATATATATATATATATAAATATATAAAGGGGGTGAAAAATAAAAGACATATCCAAATGAAAGGATATCAGTATACAGAGTTTAGATATAAAATCAGATTTTATGTTATACATGAGAGTTTAGGCAATCAGTTTTTACTACTTTAGTTTGTGGATTTTATGCACTTTGAGATGATCTAAATATTGATTACGGTAAACTCTGCTATTACACACACATATTTTCACACCTGTACAGTTTGAGAAAAGAGTTTATTGACAAAGAAGGACAAATGGTAAACACTGATGTATTGTGTGACATATGCCGAGGTAACTTTGTTTTAATCTCTAATGGTTAAAATAATTTCTTTGTTTCAGACATTCTATAATTTTGAGATTAGACATTTGTTTTTTGAAACAGTATGATTGGTAACGAATATATTTTACATTCAACAGAGAACAGAAAGAGTGAGTTTGATAAGTTCTGATGGTGATTAGTAGCGCTGATGAGTATGTTAGTTTATTGTTTAAAGTGATATCATTTCTTTCACTCTACAATTACTATGAGATACTGATATGTAAAACAAAACAATGGATTTTTCTCATTAAATGATTCAAACTTTGTTTACATTCAGACAACTTTATACTCTTGTCTAGCTACTGTTCGATTAACAGGCTACTATAACATCTGGAATTTCCAAGGCTTGACAACCTCCTGATGTTGAATCATCATCATCATAGGGGTTGGAGATAGGTCCTTCCGCTATTTCATCATCAGCGATGAGCCCTTCATCATTCAGAAATGACAACACAAGAAACTCATCAATGATATAGTTTGCTTGTTGACGCCAGTTCAAATCCAAGAATGATTCTACATCCATGAATTCAAAGGTTCCTGCCATTTGATGTATGGTATTTGTTTTAATATGTGAATTGCCTGTTGTTAAAATGCTCTAGCTTTTATAGCATCCCACAGGGCAACTGAAAGGTTTTTGCGTGGTTCGAAGCTTGGGAACATGAAAGTGCGGAGTTCCAAGACAGTCATTATTCTTCTGACTGTTGAGCTCCTTCGTACTTTATTATTATGTTTCTGAGATATTCAAATCGATAATTTTATTATTATTGATTTTTTTTAAGCGGATATGTGTTGCAAGGTGTCTTCTCGTTTGCGCGTGTGTATTGGAAGTTGTTACATACAGCTGTCAGCGTATACCCGTTTGACACCTGTCCCACTCACACACTTTTCAAGGATGCCTGCTGTGTGTAGTAATGATTAAAACGTTTGGGTTTTAAATCTTCACAGTTATTATTTAAATACACTACACATAAACGGTTCACTCTTTTACACATCTCAACTTTTCATAAGCTTTTACTTACACACATTGTCTCAAACACTTTCACTGCATAACTATAATCTATTCTCTGTTTGTTTGTTTTCTTCTAAACTGTTCTAATGGCTACAACAATGTTTACTGCTTCTGGATTAGAGTTTGTTCCTAATAATTACTCAGCTCCTTTATCAAATGAGAACGCACCGGAGGCGTTTCATTTGATTCAGAGTTTCCTGTCAAACTCTGATATCAGCACTGCTCTCACTGCACCCTCGAAGCTGTCTGCAACTCAAATAAGGACTTTTTGGCAGACAGGTACTTATGATAATGGCGGAGAGACAGGTTCTCCATCTATCATTTTTGAGTTTCAAGGAGATGAATTCACTGTTACTCCTACTACTGTTCGTGATGCGTTGGGTCTTGAAGATTTCAATTCATTCACAGTCTCTGTTGGAGATTCTGAGTTAGTACGGATGATGAGGGAGATAGGATACTCTGGACCTTTGTCAAAGATTGGGCAACTCAAAAGGCCTCTTTTGCGCAAGGAATGGAGTTTCTTTTTCGATTGCATTACTCGGGCTTTTGGAACGAAGTGCACGAATTGGGATGCGATTCCCACGGATAGTCTACAGATCGGGTATTCTCTTCTCTATGGCAGTCAATTTGATGTTGCTAGATTAGTTTTAACTAATATTGGTGAGAAAATGCTAGAGAATAGAAATGTTGTTTATTTCTCTAGATTTTGTCAATTGATATTCAATTTTTGCTGCCCTAATGTTGAGATTGTAGAGGATGATGTTATCCGCTCATTTAAATTGCATAAACGCATATTTTCTGATCTCACTAACAAGGATAACAAGAAAGGAGATGTTGGTGTGTTACTGTTGCCTGAGTCTGTGCAACAATTCTTGGTAAACTTACAACAACAACAACAACCACAACTGATAAACGCTGAAGCTGGACCTTCTGTGTCTCAACCACAAAGGTCACAGAAATCTAAAGAGAGGGCTGTTAAGTCTGTCAGGATAAACGCTGAAGCTGGGGTATCAAGACCTGAAGAGCTGCCTCAGAAGACAAGGCTAAAGAAAAGACGAGCCAATAGGGCAAAGTCTGTTGTTGAAACCTCAGAGACTGAAACTGATGAAGAAACTCTTCATCAGAGAAAAAGAAGACTAGTGGCTGCACATCTTTTTGGTGCTATAAATGTAACCATGGTCAGAGTCTCTAAGGACACTGAAGCTCCTGCATCAGAGAATGAGGAGATTGTGGCTGAAGCTGTTCCTCAAGCTACTCCTGAAATTGTTGTTGAGGAGGATATTGTAAATGCTGATGAGAACAGAGTGTTTGTAAACACTGAAGCTCCTGAAGTGTTTGTTCAGGAGGATGCTGCAAATGCTGAAGCTGTCAATCTAGACAGGATCCATACTGATACTATGATGGATTTGGATTTGGTAACTCCTACATCAAAGGCTAATGATGTAGTTGAGGAAGCTGCTACTCATTCTGATAGCAGAGTTTTTGATCTTGAAGCACACACCTCTAACTATTCTGATCTTTATACAGAGGGTGTGGAAGCTGATCAAGTCACTGATCAGGTAGAAGACTCTCTGGCCACTCACACTGAAATTATTTCTTGTGATCTTGACAAAGGTGAGGAGGTTACTCAGCTGATTAAAGTCACAGAGAAAATTGATGAAGCTGTGATGGAAAAGGAACAAGAGGCTACTGATGAGCTAAACTCTGAGAACATTATTCTTGAAGCTTTGCACCAATCTGTTGTTGAGATTGTTCAAAGAGAAGCAGAGGTTTTTGCTCAGGCCACCTCTGATATTCCTGAAGCTGTAGCAGAGGAGAACATTGATGAAGCTGCACAGTTTACTGCTGACAATATTCTTAATGCAAATGAAGCAGTCAATAATGAAGAAACTGGAAATGATGCTGAGGGTTCTCATTCACACCCTAGTATTCAAGTTTCATTGGCTGATGATGTCAATAGTGCTGACGCAAGGGAAGTCCATAGACAGACCAATGAGCATTTTCAGAATATGTACTACAAAAATTGGGCTGATGCAGATTGTGTCTTTCCAGCACAAAGGGCTGCAGATTTTCTATCTGATTCTGTCAAGAAGATCTCAAATACTGATGTACTTACAAGCTTACAGGCAACTGTTGTTCAAGTCAAATCTCTTAATAATAGATTTGATGAGAATCAACAAATGCTTACCAATCTAAGGAATGAAGCCAGTATGAAGGATCTTACTTTCAAGTCTGACAGAACTTTTTATTATACTATGCTCAAGCAGCAAGCCAAGGATTCTGAGGAAATCAAGAAGAGGCTTGGGAAAGTTGAGGAAACTCAGACTTCAATGTCTACTCAACTGTCTTCCATTTCTACTGCCATTGAATTGCTGACATCAGTACTACTTTCTGATGATGTCAAAAAGGGGGAGAGTGTACCTAAAGACAAATGCAAAGACACTCGAGCTCTGAGACGGAAGGATGATTCTACTGATGGGGGAAGCAAAGGAAATAAAAGAAAGATTTTTGCTCCAAGGCAAAGCAGGACAAGAGTAAACTCTGAAAAGATAAACTCTGGTGGCCAATCTACTTCTGGTGGCCAATCTACTTCAAATCTCAAGCGTTTAGTTGTTTCAACTAATCCATCTACTGATGAAGAGATTGTTGCTAAGATATTCATAAAAGAGCATGGACAGAATGTAACTATTGAAGATATCCAGGCTGAAGAGCAGATGCTTGCTGAGGAACACAAGAAAAATCTTGAAGCTGGAATCTACAAGAAAAAGGAAATCAAGGCTCCTAGAAAGAAAGAAGTTGGTATTTCTATCAAAGAGAATACTCAACAGAGTATACAATATACAAGGAGACCTGTGATTGGAAATACTGATAAGGGTAAAGGCATAATGATTGAAGAGCCTAACCTGAAAAAGAAAGATAATTCAACCTCGGACATTGCTCAAGTTGAAACAAGATTAGCTAAATCAACCTCTGACGCTGCTCAAGTTGATGTTTCTATTGAAGATATGACAACCTCTGACGTTGCTCAAGTTGTACAGAAATCTACACTACTTCCAGGATTCAGCAAACCAAAAATTCTTGAAGACTTAAAGCTTGAAGCTTTGAATTTCTCGGAAACCAGAACAGTATTGGGAAAAGAAGCCTTTGACAAATCTGGACTGGGTTCACACAGAGAGAGAAGAACTAATAACAGATCTCAAGACAAGTTTTCATTGGCAGAATTTGGAGTTGGAATTACTCAAGAAGGCCTTGACAAACTAGAATCTGTACAGATGATTTTTCACAAAGGAATCAAAAAGGAATTCTTGTTATATTTTATGGCTGATGGCAGAGTGTATAGATTTGGTGAATTTGATATCCAGTTAAAACTTTGGGAAGAGCTAGAGTATGTTCTATATCTACTTGAAGTAAAGAATAGAAGTACTTATGATGCTGCTCGAGTTTTGAAGGAAAGGATGATGAAATCCAAAGTTTTGAGTGGAGCTGGAGTATCAAGTGCATACATTCCTAAATACAGAGATGCACATGGAAAGTTGGTAGAAATGAAAAGGAATAGTGCTAGGTTCAGAACTGCACTAAATAAAAAGGTTCTTGAGTTCAATCTAGAGTCTGATAAACCTTTTTATATCAGACTTGGCAATGAAATGAACAAAAACAGCATATATTCTTTGAGGGCTGCCATTTATCAAATTGGTGAAGATGAACCAGAAATGAAGGAGCTAAAGAAGATTATGATTGCTGAATTGAATAGAGCTGAGAAGAAACTACTGTTAGATTATATCAGGACTGTGCCTGATATTCAAGAAATCAAGTAAAGTTTGACTGTAAGTTTTTAATATATTTTCTATTCTAAGTCAAATTTAAACTCTATTTTAAATTAAACTCTGTTATATGTTAAACACTGCATTTGTTAAATGTTTTTGACATCATCAATTATATGTTTAACTTGTACATTTTATTATGAACAAGTTGGGGGAGATTGTTAGATATAATTACTGATGTTTGTTTATCAGTGTTTAAGCAACAGGTACTGACCAGAGTTTATCAGAAGCCGGTCAGAGTTTAATTAAACTCTGACAGGGTGAAGAGTTTAAAGGAAGCCGGTCAGAGTTTATTTAAAGTCTGACAAGGTGATAGTTGAATTAGCTGTCGGTGATGAATTGAAGATTCTAGAAGCAATATATTCTGAAGATGGAAAGAAGCAGAATATATTGATACAGCTAAGGAAACGGAATAGAAGATAAGAAGCAATCCTTAATTGATAACAATTGTATAGCTAATTTGTAGGAATATCAATTAGATAAGGATTGTGTAACTGTGTACTATATAAACACAGATAGGTTATCCCTAGAAGGGATGCGATCATTGAATATTTTATTCTTGTAACCTAGAAGCTCTTTGTGATTCATTAACATCACTAAGAGAGAATTATTTAATATATTCAGTTTGTTGATTTACAAACCTGTGTTCTTAATTGTTATTCTCATACCTACTTGATTATATATTGTGTATTCGGCCTAACACAAACTATTGGCGGTTACCTTTAGTGTACTTTAGTGTAGCCAAAAATAGTATTGTAAACTTGGGGAATATATAACCAAGTGTAGCAGTTAAGATAGAGAAAGAGAAGAAACAAATAGTTTGTATTAGCTATCTTTGAGAGCATTCTTCTCTACAACTCTGTAACTGAGCAGCTGTGTACTTTTGTATCACAGATTATTTCCGCAATAAAAACACTTCAGTTGGATCATCAAACAATCCAACTGAATTATTTATATCTTGTGTTTTTATTTATTCAGTTCAGTTTTATTTTATAAAGTGTTTTAAGTTTAAGAAAATATCAAGAATTGTATTCAACCCCCCCCCCTTCTACAATTCTGTTAGGTCATTTGGGATTAACATATATATATATATATATAAAACAAACCGTGCATCTGTGACGCCCCCAAATCCACTATCAGTAGACTCAGGACGCCACCATCCATAGTCATCTGCAACACACAAAATATAATACATATCCTAGTAATTATAATTCTTACAACAAGTAGTGGTTCCAGCCCACATGTCCAGGCAACGATCTATCTCCAACTTATTACATCATTACTGTATAATACACTCCAAACCGCTAAATACATAGAGTTTATTGGTAGGTATGATCTCTGATGTAGCTTCCCTGGCAGTCTTTCTGAAACAACTATGCTACTCCACATCGGTGCCTTGCTGCATCTTCTCCTTCCCTTTAGCTCTGTATCGGGATGAATCGTCTCTTTCCTCTTTAACAGTAAAAATATGATTAACAACAAGGGTGAGCAACAATGTGCTCAGCAAATTCCACTGATTGGCTCTCTCTTACCAACACTACCATTGAGGTAAAAGAAAATAGTGTCTACAAAACTCGAAGTGTGACAATTTATTCTGACGGACTAAAAGTCCAATGTTTGACTGAATCATTTGTCTCAAAACAATCGCATTTGAAATTTGATAGAAGTAGATACTGGTCTGTCTCCTTTACGATACCCCACGGCGCGATCAACTACCGTGTCTCAAGTACCGCACACCCGTGTTACCCCATAGCACGATCACTACTATGTCTCAAGTATCACAATTTTGTTTTGCTAGCAATTGGTGGGTTGTAAAATCAACCCGACATCCATTGTGCCAAAATAAATGTATTCCTCTCTTGATACGACGAGTTTATATCTCATGTTGATTAGAAAGAAAATCCGTGGGCCACTCCCACGTTGACCAGTTGAAATAAAGATTATTCCCCCAGAAAGTTATGAGAATGAAGTATGAATAAATTAATAGGAAATTTATGTTCAACTCTGGCCGACTGCCATTCTACTGTTTGTGCGATGACGACCCGAACAGTGGGTCGTTACAATATTTTAAAAGATGACTTATGTTGACACGAACAATATGTCAACCCAAGACGAACAGGTTAACAAACCTCGAACAAAAGAGATTCGTTGAATGAAATAAATTATCTGGAATCGTCCCGAATGAATGGGAACGACTCGAATCAACCAAACAATATGTCAATACGCTAGAATAATTATTTAAGAGTGGGTTCTGATGAAATCTCTATCCAGCTTTCCACTATTTTGAATGTAAATAATTTGACCCGGAGAATGAATCAAATTTAGATATTTAAAATAAAATTATCGGATTTGAACAATGAATCCGACTGAATTAAATAAATTTTAACTACCTCGATATATGAGAGTAGCTATAACTGAATGACTTTTAAGGTCATCTTGAACAAATAAGATGCCCAGGAAAGTGAATTAAATACGATTTAGGGACAAGAAATATTTTTAGGAGTGTCTCTTGAATGAATATAATGATATTACTCATTTATAAAAAAATAAACTGACAGAAACTATTCCATAAACATTTCAGAAAAAGAATATAACCAAAATTTAGGAATCAGTACTTCTCAAAATAATGAAGTACGAGTGAGGGTCAGAAGAACTTGTCTCGATCTCGCTGTGCACAAAAATCAAATAATAATTATACTCTACCCGCGCGATTGCCTTCAATTACGGGCCAGGGGAAATTCTCTAAAAGAATTAATCACAAGTACGTGAGCAAATTGTGATAAATAAACCAGATCAGAATAAAATCAAATAATAATTAACACAAATAGGACGTCTATTTTGCTTAAACCGGCATTACGCATTTTTCCTTTAAATATTAATCCTGTTGGGAACCCTTTACATCTTTTCTCTAATTTAAAACTAATTTAAATAAATAAAACCTCGGGACAACCTTACGTCATAACTAATCCCTATTTAATCACAAGGTTCCCTCAAATATTTCTAAAATAATTATAGGGGAAAAAATACCTCAATAATTCTTAATTAATTAAATAATTCTATTTTATTCAATTTAAAATCAATTACTCGAATTGAAGAAACGTTATTTTATTTAATCGTCTCTAAATCTTATCCTAAAAAGGAAAATCATTTCTAAGATTTGCTCCAATTAGCCTCCTTTTTATCCTCTAAAATAATCTACTTTTATCCTCATTTATTCAAAAATAAATCATCTCTTTTATCCCAAATAAATCAAAATTAAACCCAAATTAATCTTTATTACAGAACAATTAGTCTCTAACTCTTATTCCCTAAAATAAGAAATCACCTCTAAATTTTTTTACAATTTATCTCCTTTTCGTTCTAAAATAATTAATTTTTATTCCTATTATTCCCAATTTAATCCTCTCTTTAATTCTAATAAAATGAAATAAATCCTAAATTATTCCCTTATTACCAAATAAATAATCTTCTGAACTAAATCCGATTTAAATAATCAATCCTTTTTAAAACTCTAATTCACTATTATTAAATAATTAATCTATTTATCCCATTTTAATCATCCACTCTCACACACACACCTGCCACGTGGCACACATGCACGCACACACATGGCGCACATGAACGCACACACGTGGCGCACACGTGGCACATGCCCTGCTCGTGTGGCCACGCGACGGCGCTGCCGCCGCCGACGGCCGCCCTCTCCCCGGAAATCTCTCTCCCTAAATCTCTCTCTCTCTCTTTCTTTCTCTCGCATCTCTCTCTCTCTCTCTTTCTGTCTCTCTCCATCGATCTCTCTCCCTCTCTCCTTTCTCCCCCACTTTCCGGCCAGCCGCCACCACCACCGCTATCGGTGGTGGCTGCTCCTCTCCATCTCTTACCATCTTCACTCGTTTCTCTTTCTCTGTCCCAATCTCTCTCTCACCATCTCTCTTTCTATCTCCTACTGAAACCCCCTCCCCACCCGACGACCTACCACCACTGTCGGCCACCATCGCCGCCGCGGTGGTGTCTTCTCCCTCACTACCCACACACGAACAACCCACCAAACACAATCGCACCATCATTCACCAAATTCATACCCAAAACAGCAAAAAACCGGAGCCCCCAATTCACAAATCCGCACAACAAATCCATTAAAACTAAACCCCCAATTTCATAAACCCAACTCAAAACAATTTTAAAGAAAACTAATTACCCAATCAAACCACACAAAATGATAATTACGAAACAGATTAATAAAAAAAAACGAAATCAAATGTTTTTAACAACATAAGATTCATACCCTTTTATTTTCTGAAGAACCCTAATTTCCTTAATTTCTCACCTTTTTCTTTTTGTCTGCCAGAAAAAAAAAACTGATGGGGTGGAAAATGATTAGACTCATTGTAATTACCAACTAATTAAGATTAATAATAGGTATTGGGCCTCTATCTTGGGCTTCTCAAATTTGGGCCAAAAACCACCCCAACTAACAATTAAACCAAATTCTAAAATTAAATATCCAATATATATTTATATTAATCCTAATTATAATAAATCCTCCTCAATTAAAATATAGTCGCAACATTTAGAATTAAAACGTAACAGATATTTAATATTTACGGCTATTATAGTCTTCCCTCCTTATAGGATTCCGTCCTCGGAATCAAAATCTAATCGCTAAACAAGTGAGGATATTTCTTCTGCATTTCACTTTCCAACTCCCAAGTGGCTTCTTCAACTTGATGATTTCTCCAAAGAACTTTTACCAAATTCACTTTCTTACTCCACAATTCTTGCACTTTATGATCTAGTATCTGCACTGGTTGTTCTTTATATGTCAAATCAGACCTAATATCCACTGGTTCGTAATCAAGAACATGTCTGAAATCAGGGTGATACGTTCTTAACAATGAAATATGAAATACGTCATGGATATGCTGAAGATCTGGCGGTAGAGCTAATTGATATGCCACTGCTCATACTTTCTTGAGAATCTCAAAAGGTCCTATATATTTGGGACTTAGCTTGCCCTTCTTGCCGAATCTCATTACTCCCTTCCAAGGCGAAACTTTTAACATTACTTTATCCCCAACTTCAAATGTTTTGTCTTTTCTTCTTTGATTTGCGTACTTTCTTTGTCGATCTTGTGCTGCCACTAACCTTTTTCGAATAATCTCTATGGATTGTTTAGTCTGCTGGAGCATTTCCGGTCCTAGTATCTTTCTTTATCCCACTTCATCCCAGTATAGGGGTGATCTACACTTTCTTCCATACAAGACTTCATACGGTGCCATACCTATGCTAGAGTGGTAGCTATTGTTGTAGGCAAACTCAACTAGGGGTAAATGATCGTCCCAACTTCCCTTGAAATCCAATGCACAAGCTCTTAGTATGTCCTCAACCGTTTGAATTGTCATTTCGCTTTGTCCGTCACTTTGTGGGTGGTATGCAGTGCTCAGATTTAATTTCGTGCCAAGACATTCCTGAAAGCTTTTCCAAAAATCTAGTGCTGAACCGGACATCTCTATCAGATACAATTGAAACAAGAACTCCATGTTAAACCACAATTTCCTTCAGGTATATATTTACCAATCTCTCAATCGAATATTTTTCACTAATTGGTAAGAAGTGCATCGATTTAGCAAGTCGATCAACAACAACCCAAATTGCGTCATGACTGGTTCTAGTTCGGGGTAAACCTACGACAAAATCCATGGTTATATGTTCCCATTTCCATTCAGGTATTTCTAAGGGCTGTAGAAGTCCACTTGGTTGATGGTGTTCTGCCTTCACTTTCTGACAAGTTGAACATTTACTTACCCATTCTGCAATTTCCCCTTTTTGACAACGATGAATCTTCCCAAACAACTCTGGTTGTAGAAAAATCTTATAAGTTGGCTCGTTGGCTTGAACGGGAATCTTAAATTTCAGCCCCATCTTCTCAATTTCCTCAATTTACTCTTTTCGATAAAACCAATATCTTAACTCTTTCTTTCCTGCTCAATGTGTCGGACACATCACTATTTTTCCTTGATGCTAATTTATTGAATAGTCGTAATCCTTGATATTTTCAACCACCTTCTTCGTCTCACGTTCAATTCCCCTTTTCGTGACAATATAATTTAAGCGGGAGTGATCCGTGTAAATTTCCCACTTTTCTTCGTTTAAGTAATTTCTCCAAATCTTGAGTGTTAAATCAATTGATGAAATTCTAAGTCAGTGGTAGGGTATCTCATCTCATATTCCTTAAATTATCGAGAAGTATAAGTAACCACCTTCAAGTGCCATATCGATACGCAACCTCATCACTAATAAAAAAATAACATCGCTAATAATCACATAGTTCTCAGCATCATCTGGTAAGGTCAAAGCTAGGGCAAAACCAAACCTCTTCTTAAAATTCTTAAAAGTTCTCTTCATATGGATGTCCATTCGATCTTTTCATGCTTCCTTGCAAGTCTGGTCAAGGGTGTGGCTATCTTTGAGAATTCTTTTACAAATCTGTGATAATATCCTGCTAGTCCAGAAAACTCTAACTTACACTAGTGTCTTAGGTCTTTCCCAATTTACTACTGCTTCTAGCTTCGCCTAGTTCAAACAAAATCCTTTACTACTCACAATATATCCTGAAATTGAATCTTTTTCAACAGAAACTTTCATTTTGAAATTTTACATATAACCTTTATTTTCTTAAGGTCTCCAAGACTAAACGAAGATGTTCTGAGTGTTCTTCTTGAGGCTTTTGAGTATGTTAAGATGTCATCAATAAATACAATCACGAACTTATCCAAGTACTTCTTAAATACTTAGTTCATCCAGCTAAAAAAAATATGTGAGGCATTCAATCCAAATGACATCGCTAGATATTCATAGTGTTTATAACGTGTCCCAAAAGCAGTCTTAAAAAGCATTATCATCTTAAACCTTCAGCTGGTGATATTCAAAATCTTAAATCAATCTTCAAAAATTTCAGCGGCTCCTTTTAACTGGTCAAACAAGTTGTCAATTCTGGGCAAAAAGGTAATTACTCTTGATTTCATCTGATTCAATTCTCGATAATCTATACGTAAACTTATGGATCCATCTTTCATCTTTACGAACAAAACTGGTGTTTCCCCATGAAAATAAGTTGGGTCAACTCACACCTTTATTAAGTAGTTCTTGCAATTGAGTTGCCAATTCTTTTGTCTCTCAACCGGTGCCATTCTGTAATGCATTTTAGAAATATGTGTGGTCCTGGGGTAAGATCAATAGTACACTATCTTTTTGTCAGGTGGTTTTCTTGGTAATTCGTCAAGAAAACAATTTTCAAGTCTAGTTACAAGTGCGGCCCTTGTTGGTTTTAGGAGTTTCCTTTCTGTATCTACCATGTGTGCTAGACTCATTGAACATTCTTGGCAAAGAAATCTGTTGGCTTGAAACCTCGTCCTAAACTTTTTGACTTATTTCTATCTATGATTATTATCTTCTAACCTCTTGGTGTTTTCAGATTATACCCATATGTCATTGAATGATCTACGTATCAAACTTTTGGTAATCATCCTGATTCCCAATATTACATCAAATTCTCATATCTTAAAAGAATATTCCTTCTCTACGTAAGTTAAATGTCATTCTTACCCCAATTTAAACAATTAACTATAGTCATATGGTCTTGGACACTGTCATTGTGTATACCTTATTTTCTTTCAATGTAGTCGAATCTGACTTGGTCAAACTATTTGTGCAATTCTAATTTCTCATGTTCTTCTTTTCCTTTATTCAGGTGGCTTCTTTCGTCATATTCTAACTTACGCATCTCTTCTCTAATTGTCCCAAAATATTACTCGAGCTTACTTTCTTAGCACTATAATCGTTGGGATATATTCCCATTTACCTCTATTTCAGTACTCTAAACCAAGGCTGAGTAATTTATATCTTTTAGAACAGTAGCTCGATTTACCAATATGGTGTTGATCCCTGTAAAAATATTTAAATCCGTCTTCATTGATATCATCATGATATTAACAATTTTAGGAGTTCAATCCACTTAGCTTCGAATACTACAACCAATATTTCCTCTTACTATAGTTAAGCCTGATCCTCATGTGATTCTTCAAAATACTTAGAAAAAGACTTGTCAAGAAACTACTCAATTAATCTAACTCAAGATCATTATCGTGCCTTTAATAGTTCTCATTTGCCTTATACCAGTTTCGATTTCCTCTTTAACATAAATGCAGCGTTGATGGTATTCTCAACTTACTCAACTTAAAATTCTCACAAGTTTTCTTCATCTCTCTAAAAAATGCTCACGTTTCCTCGACATCAATAGTCCTTTTTAACTCAACAACATTTTATAGCTTAATAATGACGAGTTTCCCAACATAAGATGACCTTCTTCTCAAAGGATCTTTTCTGTCCAAGGATATTCAAAGAACAACTTTAAAGTATCATCCTTAGTTCGGTTTATGGTTAAGATCTTGTTTCTGGTTTTGATTTCTAATCCAAAGTATTGTCTTAGTTCTCTTCAAGTTAAGCTTGGGTGGTCATTCAGATATTTCACTTGGGTGATATCCTTTCCACATGTACTTGTAACCACAATTTTATTTACAAAGAATAAGTTGGAAGTCTGTAAAGAAGTTAGGTAGAGGGTATTAACCAGGTGTTCGGATAAGTATTTAAAATTATTTACGGTGGTTTCCTCAATGGGTTCAATGGACATATCCCTAATTACCTCTGCATACCTCAATCGTATCATCTCCTATTCCATTCCAAGAATTACATCAAATTCTCCTAGCTTAAAAGGAAGAAGATCTGCGTCAAATCGTTGACCTTGAATCTCGGTACCACAATCTGGATATATCTGATCTATAGGAACTATTTCCTAATTTGCTACTTCTATAACCAAAGTTTCCCCTAATGGTACTGACTGAATACCCAGTTTGTTCATAAAATTCTCTGATATAAAAGATCTTGCAGCTCCCGAATCAATCAAACAGATAGATGGCAACCTTCGTAACAGCACTAGTCTTTTTAATAGGTTCGGAATAGGTCGTTCTAGACTAATTCGTGGAATCATCCTGGAACTTCAATAAGAAAAGGCTCACAATCAAATTAAATCTCTTAAATATTGAATTTCAACACTTCTATAGTCAAACCATTCTTTAAGTACCATATTCAGAATTAAAAATATAGGGAAAACATGGATTGTGTACTCTATCATTTCCCAAATGAAGGACAATTACTCTGCATCATCACGCAACATATCACAAGTTTATCCAACATAACTTATTTTCTCACTTCAAAAGGGTTATTCTGATAATTGCTCCGTATCCAAAATAAATTCATAGGACCTTAATATCAAACTATAAAACACTGTGTATGAGTGTTGAAGATATGACAAATGAGCTAGTGTGATGTTCTCTTCCCTTTTAACGATCATTACTCAAACTTAATTTGTTGAATTCCCCATTTCTGGAAAAGAAGTATCATCACTTTGAAATGTCAGCATACACTGTCGCAACTTTAAAGCACTAATCCTTTTATGATCCATAAGAACCTTGAACAAAATAACTCAGAGATGGAAAATGTTGAACAATGACGTATGTATAATCAATTCTTGGTAACGCTAATCTTTTATAAGGGGTTCACTGAGAGATCAAAATGATCATTGATCATTTGTTCCGTTGTATGTGTCATTAGGACAACCGTCATAGTACTCAAGGTGGCCAGCCTTCAGTACTCTAACGACAAGCAATAGTACAAATACGTGGCATCCCACCAGACTTTTATCACACAGACAGACAGTCATCCCCTATTTATAGGGTTGTTCATCTCCGTATCACAAAAGGGTCAAATAGAAAAAGAGTTATGAAAAGAACTTAGATTTCCGAAGTAGATAATGATAGATAAATTGACCTCTGAACAATATAGATACCTTTCAAGCAAGAATGAACACGTCTGAGCGAACTCAATGATAAAAATTACCGACAATCGTAGATAATAAGGTGCAACTGTTGATTCTAGAATGAAAACGTTACTTATAAACATTAACAGCTCATCAGGGAAGAAAAATCTTTAAGAGGATATGTACGAAAGACTTATCGTTGGAGGGCACTATCTCAACTCCAATAAGCTTCATCTTTCGAACTACTAATTTCGGTCACAAAATCGTTCAATAGCGTAGTTTCGAATTTCGGAACACATAGTTGTATCTCTTAGAGTCCATCTATGGTGCATGTACCTTGACCTGGTCCGACTCTGGAAAACGGGTATCACGACATCTTACAAAAGAATGGAACAAGTTCAATAGGGGTATCATCCGAAGATCTACATCCATATCTCTTCCAAATCCCAAAGTAGTAACCGACAATGATATTTTTAAAGTCCGGATCACATCAGCTAGGGATGTATTAACAAAAGTCAAGGATCATCTTAAAACTGGCTTTTTGCCATATAGGTAACTTAGTCAGGAATTACTAGAGGGAAATCCACTATATCCACATCAAAAAGAAGGTAAATCTACTAAACCTATCACCTAATAGGAAGGAGGGGCAAGTATCCCAATAGAAAATCCTCAATGTCATTGTTTATGATCATATACTCTTTCAATGGTTCACTGTCTAACTTTGAACTAAGATCTTCATGATTTCTCCGATAGGAGTAGAAGATCTGTCTCGAATAGCATGGAAATCGGAGGACTCTGATGAAGGCATCTACAAAAGTACATAAGGTTCTATCTAGCAATAGGTATAGGTGTATTTGGCTACATACGCTTAAAACTCATCAAAGTATAGAAATCTATATGTGGAACTATAGCTCTAAGTAATCGAAAACTCGTCTCACTATCTTATTGTTGGGTTTCGGGGCAACAAACGCAGCGAAAAACAGTCGTAAAACAATAAAAATTCCGAAACCCTAACCCTAGGATCCGTGTACAAGACATGGCTGATTATGGAGAAACGAAATCATACCTTAAAGAGCTTTAAAGTTCGGAAAGATGGAGGTCCTTGTTGTAATCACCACACAGCCCTTGTCCAAGATCTGCGTCGCCAAAGTCGTCCACACGAACGCTCGATCGTCCAACGATCAACGGAGTTCGGTACTAGCCGAAAAACTGCCCCTCTCTCTCTCTCTCTAGCCTCTCTTAATGCAGAGCTGCTAGGGTTTTTCTTTAATTCGAAATTGCAGAAAAAAAAACATACCTGAATAATACATCATAATGTATTTATATGAGATAGAGGATTGGGCCAAAACCCTAAATCCGTTTTTGGGCTTCTTAAAACCCAATCTGATTTTGGTTTTAGTATTAAATTCGAAATTCTATTTAATTAAGACCATCTCAATTAAATGACTAATTTCGAAAATAATCAGTTAATATTAAATTCGAATTCTGATTTAATTAAGACCAGCTCAATTAAATAACTAATTTCAAATTTAATCATTTAATTTAAATTCATAATTTAAATTAAAACTCCATTTAAAACGTTCTAAGTGTGTGACCCTTTAGGTTATTATTTCGTTGGCCATAATTTTATTCTTAAATAAAATTATAAACAATGAGCGGCATCTAGTAATATATCATTGCTCCCCAAGAAATAATAATAAATGGTGATCCAATTAAACCTTCCGTGACTAATGTTTCCGTGTAATATAATCCCTTTAACCAAATATTATAGATTAAACTCGAGGCATGTTATTAGTCATCCTCTTCAACATTTAATCCAGGTTTCCTTGATCAATGAGTAGACTATTAAAACAAATCAATATTTGAGCATGGCCATGCATTTTCATAGTCTCACTCAATCAAGAGGCCAATAATATCTCTCCTAATAATAGGAGGGTTAAATCCTATATCTATCATTCATATTTCTCATACGACTCATAATATACCCGATGTCCACTTTTATCATCACCCGGTCAAAGGTAACTTTTAATGTAATCAAAGTATATTAATCCTCGTATAGAAATATAATGATCTCAAGTCTAAGGATCATTACACCATTATCACTGTGAGCTATTCTAATGACTTTATTACCATGTAGAATCTCACTGTGGGTCTATCCGGTGCCATGTAGAATATTACATGCACCTATGTTCTTGACTTTAGTATCATTATACCTATGACCAATGAGATGTGGTCATTTAGTCAATGAACATACTAATCTTTATGCATCATAATTGTCCTAATTTATAATGCTTAATTAGGGATAATTTAGGAATATAAACACTATTCATATAATCTCATTTTTAAGTCACATACTTAAAGATATAGAATACGTGTTCAATATTCCAAGGACATTTATTACTCTAACATTAATATCGCAGTAAATAAAGACATAATAATTGTTGTCGAATAATCAATAGAACATAATCATTATTAAATAACAAAATAGTGTTTCCCAGAAGTACAATTGTATTGTCTCTAGGGCACTAACACTAACAATCTCCCACTTGCACTAGAGCCAATCACCCATGTATCTAATACCCATGGAACTAGTGTGACATTCGTGCTTCTGCTGCGACAAAACCTTAGTCAGTGGGTCCGCAACGTTATCATTAGTATGCACTTTACATATATGTATATCCCCTCTATTATTTATTTCTCTAATGAGGTGATATCTCCTAAGTATATGCTTTGCCTTGGAATGAGATCTTGGTTTCTTAGCCTGCGCAATGGCTCCATTATTATCACAATATAGATCAATTGGGTCTGCGATCGATGGAACCACTCCAAGTCCCGTAATAAAATTCCGAATCCAAATAGCCTCTTTGGCTGCTTCACTGGCTGTAATATACTCAGCTTCCATTGTAGAATCAGCTACTGTTTCTTGCTTTGAACTCTTCCAGCTTACAGCACCTCCATTTAGGCAAAACACAAATCCAGACTGAGACACAGTGTCGTCCTTATCTGTCTGGAAACTAGCATCAGTGTAACCTCTTACAACTAGTTTCTCATCTCCTCCATATATCAAGAAAGAATCTTTAGTCCTTTTAAGGTACTTAAGAATGTTCTTGACAGCTGTCCAGTGACTTTCACCTGGATTAGTCTGGTATCTACTCGTCATGCTCAAAGCATACGAGACATCGGGACGAGTACATATCATTGCATACATTATAGAACCAATTGCCGAAGCATATGGTACTTTATTCATACGGTCCTTTTCATCTGATGATTTAGGACAGTTTTCTTTTGAGATCGTTATCCCATGAGACATTGGGTCATAGCCCCTTTTAGCCTCTTGCATCCCGAAATGATGCAATATCTTGTCAATGTATGTAATCTGACTTAAGCCGATCATTCTTCTGGGTCTATCTCTATAGATCCTGATCCCTAATATGTAGGATGCATCGCCTAAGTCTTTCATCGAGAAATTATTTCCCAACCAAGTCTTCACAGCCTGTAGAGAAGTAATGTCATTCCCTATTAGCAATATGTCATCTACATATAATACTAGGAATGCCACATGGCTCCCACTAACCTTCTTGTAAACACACGGTTCATCCTCATTTTGTATGAAACCAAACTCTTTGACTGTTTCATCAAAACGAATGTTCCATCTCCTCGAGGCCTGCTTCAACCCATAAATGGATCGTAGTAGCTTACAGACCATCCTAGAAAATTTTGGATCGACAAAACCCTCAGGTTGTGTCATGTACACATCCTCTTCTAAGCTCCCATTTAAGAAAGCAGTCTTGACATCCATTTGCCAGATTTCATAGTCATAATAAGCTGCTATTGCAAGCAAAATCCTGATGGATTTGACCATAGCCACCGGTGAGAAAGTTTCATCATAGTCAATTCCATGAATTTGCTTGAAACCTTTCGCCACTAGTCTAGCTTTGTAGGTCTGTAAATTACCATCCATGTCAGTTTTCTTCTTGAAAACCCACTTGCACTCGATGGGTTTTACCCCTTCAGGTGGTTCAACCAAAGTCCATACTTTGTTTTCATACATGGAATCCATCTCAGATTTCATGGCCTCCAGCCATCTCTCAGAATCTGGACTATTCATAGCATCTTTGTAGGTAAGAGGCTCATCATTATCTACAAGCATTACATCGCCATTTTGAGTCAGCAGAAATCCATAATATCTCTCTGGCTCATGACGAATCCTACTAGATCTACGAACGACCTGTGTTTCTTGAGCAATGTTGTCCTCAACATTTTCAGTCACATTCTGCTCATGTTCCAACTCTGGTTCAACATTAATCTGTGGTTCTCGATCCTCATCGAGATCTATTGTCCTCCCACTATTTTTCTTAGAAAGTAATTCTCTTTCAAGAAACACAGTTGTTCGAGCAACAAACACTTTGTTCTCTGAAGGATTATAGAAGTAATACCTTTTTGTTTCATTTGGATATCCCACAAAATTACATTTATCTGATTTTGGTCCTAGCTTGTCTGAGGTTAAACGTTTCACAAACGCTTTGCATCCCCAAATTTTCATAAATGACACGCTATGACGTTTTTCAGTCCATATCTCATATGGTGTCTTTTGAACCATTTTTGAAGGAACTCGGTTTAGTGTTTGTGCAGCCGTCTCTAGGGCATAGCCCCAGAAACTAATTGGAAGATCCGCTAGACTCATCATCGATCGCACCATGTCCAACAAGGTACGATTTCTCCTTTCAGATACACCATTCCACTGTGGTGTTCCAGGAGGTGTGAGTTGTGATACAATACCACACTCCTTTAAGAAATTCTTAAATTCTAAGCTTAGGTACTCACCTCCACGATCAGATCGTAGGGTTTTAATACTTCCGCCTATTTGCTTTTCCACTTCTTCCTTATACTCTTTGAATTTTTCAAATGATTCGGACTTGTTCTTCAAAAGATACACATATCCGTATCTACTAAAATCATCAGTAAAGGTTATGAAGTAGTAAAAACCACCTCTTGCCATCGTACGCATTGGACCACATACATCACTATGTATAAGCTCTAATCGTTCGGTGGCCCTTTCACCAATTCCGGTAAAAGGAGCTTTAGTCATTTTTCCAATGAGACAAGGTTCGCATTCTTCGTATGATTCAAAATCAAACTTATCCAAGTATCCATCCTTATGTAACTTGGAAATGCGTTTCTCATTTATATGGCCTAAACGACAATGCCAAAGGTATGTTTGATTTGAGTCATTAGCCTTAATACGTTTATTATTTATATTATAGACAGGAGTATCAAGATCTAGAACATATAAACCATTAAATAAACGTGCAACCCCATAGGTTACATTATTCAAACCAAAGGAACAACTATTGTTCTGAATTGTAAAGGAAAAACCTTTCTTGTCCAAACAAGAAACAGAAATAATGTTTCTGCAAATCGCAGGCACGTAAAAACAGTTTTCAAGTTCTAAAATAAGCCCTGTGGGAAATGATAAATTAGAACTCCCTACAGCCAAAGCAGCAACCTTTGCTCCATTGCCAACGCGTAGGTCGACTTCTCCTTTCGCCAAAGTCCTACTCCTTCGAAGTTCCTGCACATTTATACAAATGTGAGAACCACATCCAGTATCTAATACCCATGATGTAGAAGTAGACAAATTGACTTCAATAACATAAATACCTGAATCTGAAATCTTCACAGAATTCATCTTCTTCAAATCCTCCAAGTAAGCATGACAGTTTCTCTTCCAATGACCTGGTTTATTGCAATAGTGACAATCACCTTTTGCAGCACCTTTTGCAGCACCTTTTGTAACACCTCCTGTAGGCTTCAAAGCCTTTTTAAAAGCAGGTTTTGGATTAGCAGATTTAGATCCAATCTTCTTCTTGCCTTTCCTTTTACCCTGTTCTTTGGCATTCCCTTTATTGACCATCATAATGGCGTTAGGGGTTGCCTTCTGAATATTGGTCTCAGCAGTTTTCAACATTGCCAACAATTCGGTAGGTGTCTTGTCTATCTCATTCATGATGTAATTCATTACAAACTGAGCATAGCTGCCGTTCAAAGATTGCAAGATTAGATCTATCTGGGTTTCCGTACCGATGGTGGAACCCAGAGTAGCAAGGTACTCCATATATCCAATCATCTTTAGAACATGCGGTGCAACTGGATCACGATCACCCTGTTTGCATGCATACAAGGCTTTGCTTGTATCAAACCTCTCCTGACGAGCCTGTCCTTCAAACATACGTTTAAGGTGCTCAATCATCACATAAGCATCCATATGCTCATGTTGTTTCTGAAGCTCGGGACTCATAGTCGCAAGCATAAGACAGGTAACATCTGTGTCATCATCGATATGTTTCTGATAAACATTCTGTTGATCAACCGATGCACCTTCTGGCAGAGGTTCAGGGCGAGGAATATCAATGACATGGAGCTTTCGCTCTTGCCTGAGGACAATCCTCAAATTCCTTTGCCAGTCTAGGAAGTTTGTTCCTGTCAGCTTGTCCTTCTCAAGGACTGATCGTACAGAGAAGTTATTTGAGTTATGTGCCATTAAATATCTACAATGTTAAAAATGCATAAAATAAGTTAGTCTGTGGATTATATAGATAATGTTCAAGTGATTGCTTTATTATTATTTTTTTGTTCGTAATTGAGTATTTGAGCATGGTGCTGGTTATGGCCTTAAGACCCATAGTTTAAAGGTTTATGGTTTTGGTTTTATAAATACGACTTGCATGTCGTTTTCTTCATTCTTGTAATTGTTTAACCTCGAATGTGAATCGAGTTTTATTATGTAAGTACATAAGTATAGATTGGATTCAATTGTTCAATGTAATGTACTTGAAGATTGAAGGACGATCAAAAAAGAGGTGCATTCAAGGGAACAAGGAGAATGAAGACATGTAATTGTATTTATATTTTTCACCATAGATTGACCTTTGATCCTTTCATTAGCTTGAAAGGATCATATAGGATAAAGGCCATAACCAAGCACGGTTACATACTGCACTTTACATATTGATGTATGATTGCATGTGAAGGATACAATGTGATGCATGACTTAATTAGATTAATCATGTATTAATGTATGTATTAGATACATCACCCATGCCATGACTGCAGCTTGGAAATTTTTTATTCCGGAAGACTAGTGCTATTCAAAAATCATCGATTTCGGAATCTCAGATCATATCTTATAGTCTCTGCCGCCACTGCATCATATACAGTTCCGGAAGTATGTATCATATACATACAGACATATCCCAGTTTGCAGATCGTGTCCAAACATGATCTGTCTCACAGTTTATATCCCTATATAAACCAGACAACATGCATAACATACAATCATCGCATATTAATCAGTCATATCAATATATTAAGCATAACAGTATCATATATAAGCGATATAACATATTATAATCGATATATCTCATAACTGTATCAAGGCAGATTCATAAAACATGCATACATGCATCGAATACAGTAAACACATAACCAAATCAGCCCCTTATACACGTAGCTCTGATACCATTGTTGGGTTTCGGGGAAACAAACGCAGCGAAAAACAGTCGTAAAACAATAAAAATTCCGAAACCCTAACCCTAGGATCCGTGTACAAGACATGGCTGATTATGGAGAAACGAAATCATACCTTAAAGAGCTTTAAAGTTCGGAAAGATGGAGGTCCTTGTTGTAATCACCACACAGCCCTTGTCCAAGATCTGCATCGCCAAAGTCGTCCACACGAACGCTCGATCGTCCAACGATCAACGGAGTTCGGTACTAGCCGAAAAACTGCCCCTCTCTCTCTCTCTCTAGCCTCTCTTAATGCAGAGCTGCTAGGGTTTTTCTTTAATTCGAAATTGCAGAAAAAAAAACATACCTGAATAATACATCATAATGTATTTATATGAGATAGAGGATTGGGCCAAAACCCTAAATCCGTTTTTGGGATTCTTAAAACCCAATCTGATTTTGGTTTTAGTATTAAATTCGAAATTCTATTTAATTAAGACCATCTCAATTAAATGACTAATTTCGAAAATAATCAGTTAATATTAAATTCGAATTCTGATTTAATTAAGACCAGCTCAATTAAATAACTAATTTCAAATTTAATCATTTAATTTAAATTCATAATTTAAATTAAAACTCCATTTAAAACGTTCTAAGTGTGTGACCCTTTAGGTTATTATTTCGTTGGCCATAATTTTATTCTTAAATAAAATTATAAACAATGAGCGGCATCTAGTAATACATCATTGCTCCCCAAGAAATAATAATAAATGGTGATCCAATTAAACCTTTCGTGACTAATGTTTCCGTGTAATATAATCCCTTTAACCAAATATTATAGATTAAACTCGAGGCATGTTATTAGTCATCCTCTTCAACATTTAATCCAGGTTTCCTTGATCAATGAGTAGACTATTAAAACAAATCAATATTTGAGCATGGCCATGCATTTTCATAGTCTCACTCAATCAAGAGGCCAATAATATCTCTCCTAATAATAGGAGGGTTAAATCCTATATCTATCATTCATATTTCTCATACGACTCATAATATACCCGATGTCCACTTTTATCATCACCCGGTCAAAGGTAACTTTTAATGTAATCAAAGTATATTAATCCTCGTATAGAAATATAATGATCTCAAGTCTAAGGATCATTACACCATTATCACTGGGAGCTATTCTAATGACTTTATTACCATGTAGAATCTCACTGTGGGTCTATCCGGTGCCATGTAGAATATTACATGCACCTATGTTCTTGACTTTAGTATCATTATACCTATGACCAATGAGATGTGGTCATTTAGTCAATGAACATACTAATCTTTATGCATCATAATTGTCCTAATTTATAATGCTTAATTAGGGATAATTTAGGAATATAAACACTATTCATATAATCTCATTTTTAAGTCACATACTTAAAGATATAGAATACGTGTTCAATATTCCAAGGACATTTATTACTCTAACATTAATATCGCAGTAAATAAAGACATAATAATTGTTGTCGAATAATCAATAGAACATAATCATTATTAAATAACAAAATAGTGTTTCCCAGAAGTACAATTGTATTGTCTCTAGGGCACTAACACTAACACTTAACTCTATCGTCGTATTATATCCCTAGGATCTCACGTTTTCCTAGGAATATAACTACCGCTCTGATACCAAAATTGTGACGCCCCCAAATCCACTATCAGTAGACTCAGGACGCCACCATCCATAGTCATCTGCAACACACAAAATATAATACATATCCTAGTAATTATAATTCTTACAACAAGTAGTGGTTCCAGCCCACATGTCTAGGCAACGATCTATCTCCAACTTATTACATCATTACTGTATAATACACTCCAAACCGCTAAATACATAGAGTTTATTGGTAGGTATGATCTCTGATGTAGCTTCCATGGCAGTCTTTTTGAAACAACTATGCTACTCCACGTCGGTGCCTTGCTGCATCTTCTCTTTCCTCTTTAACTGTAAAAATATGATTAACAACAAGGGTGAGCAACTATGTGCTCAACAAATTCCACTGACTGGCTCTCTCTTACCAACACTACCATTGAGGTAAAAGAAAATAGTGTCTACAAAACTCGAAGTGTGACAATTTATTCTAACGGACTAAAAGTCCAATGTTTGACTGAATCATTTGTCTCAAAACAATCGCATTTGAAATTTGATAGAAGTAGATACTGGTCTGTCTCCTTTACGATACCCCATGGCGCGATCAACTACCGTGTCTCAAGTACCGCACACCCATGATACCCCATAGCACGATCACTACTATGTCTCAAGTATCACAATTTTGTTTTGCTAGCAATTGGTGGGTTGTAAAATCAACCCGGCATCCATTGTGCCAAAATAAATGTATTCCTCTCTTGATACCACGAGTTTATATCTCGTGTTGATCAGAAAGAAAATCCGTGGGCCACTCCCACGTTGACCAGTTGAAATAAAGATTATTCCCCCAGAAAGTTATGAGAATGAAGTATGAATAAATTAATAGGAAATTTCTGTTCAACTCTGGCCGACTGCCATTCTACTATTTGTGCGATGACGACCCGAACAATGGGTCGTTACAATATTTTAAAAGATGACTTATGTTGACACGAACAATATGTCAACCCAAGACGAACAGGTTAACAAACCTCGAACAAAAGAGATTCGTTGAATGAAATAAATTATCTGGAATCGTCCCGAATAAATGGGAACGACTCGAATCAACCAAACAATGTGTCAATACGCTAGAATAATTATTTAAGAGTGGGTTCTGATGAAATCTTTATCCAACTTTCCACTATTTTGAATATAAATAATTTGACCCGGAGAATGAATCAAATTTAGAAATTTAAAATAAAATTATCGGATTTGAACAATAAATCTGACTGAATTAAATAAATTTTAAATACCTCGATATATGAGAGTAGTTATAACTGAATGACTTTTAAGGTCATCTTGAACAAATAAGATACCCAGGAAATTGAATTAAATACTCTTTAGGGACAAGAAATATTTTTAGGAGTGTCTCTGAAATGAATATAATGATACTACTCATTTATAACAAAATAAACTGATAGAAACTACTCCATAAACATTTCGGAAAAAGAATATAACCAAAATTTAGGAATCAGTACTTCTCAAAATAATGCAGTAGGAGTGAGGGTCAGAAGAACTTGCCTCGATCTCGCTGTGCACAAAAATCAAATAATAATTATACTCTACCCGCGCGATTGCCTTCAATTACGGGCCAGAGGAAATTCTCTCAAAAAATTAATCACAAGTACGTGAGCAAATTGTGATAAATAAACCAGATCAGAATAAAATCAAATAATAATTAACACAAACATGACGTCTATTTTGCTTAAACCGGCATTACGCATTTTTCCTTTAAATATTAATCTTGTTGGGAACCCTTTACGTCTTTTCTCTAATTTAAAACTAATTTAAATAAATAAAACCTCGGGACAAACTTACGTCATAATTAATCCTTATTTAATCACAAGGTTCCCTAAAATATTTCTAAAATAATTATAGGGGAAAAAATACCTCAATAATTCTTAATTAATTAAATAATTCTATTTTATTCAATTTAAAATCAATTACTCGAATTGCAGAAACGTTATTTTATTTAAACGTCTCTAAATCTTATCCTAAAAAGGAAAATCATTTCTAAGATTTGCTCCAATTAGCCTCCTTTTTATCCTCTAAAATAATCTACTTTTATCCTCATTTATTCAAAAATAAATCATCTCTTTTATCCCAAATAAATCAAAACTAAACCTAAATCTATTATCTATATAATGGGCCAACATGGCTTTCTATGTCATTTAGTAAATTACTTATATACCCCTATAATGTATAAATATATTAAAAATATTGTTACTAGCAAGAATTGAACCCATGACCTTTGGATGCAAAGATAATTTTTGTTACCACCTCAACCATCATGCTAGGAGCCCATTTGACAAAATTTTGAAGCTCTATTATCTATATTATGGGCCAACATGGCTTTCTATGCCATTTAGTAAATTACTTATATACCCCTATAATGTATAAATATATTAAAAATATTGTTACTAGCAAGAATTGAACCCATGACCTTTGGATGCAAAGGTATTTTATGTTACCACCCCAACCATCATGCTATGAGCCCATTTGATACAATTTTGAAGCTCATTTACCCCATACTTAAATAACTCTTAATATGTGTATGTTATTTAAACTTTATTTTAAAACTCATCCATCCATCCGGTATATATTATATTATATTACATATATTAAAGGCCAACAAGCCCTTTTAAGACTATTTAGTAATTTACTAATTCGCTTTTTCATCATACTAGCATATAACCCGTGCAAGGCACGGGCCTTAAAAATAATAAACTAAAAAATTTAATGTGAACGGAAAATATTAAAATAAAAGTAAAAATTAATATGATAAATTATAAAATGAGAAACTTAAATATGCATTGGAACATAAAAAAATATAAAAAAAATACAAATGAGGCCGAGAAAGATAAATGAGGTACTATTAATATTATTTTATAATAAAATAATATTAATAATAAGGACAGACATAAAATCTAACATGTTTTAATTAAAAAAAGTAATTGACCGTGATATTTTTAGAAGTGTTTTAATTATATTAATTGTATTTATTAAAAAAATATGTTGACATGTTAAAATAAGTAAGTTTTTTTAATAAGGACAAATAGAAAAGTTAACATGTTTTAATTAAAAAAAAGTAACTCCACGTAATATTTTTAGATGTGTTTTAATTATATTAATTTTATTTGTTAAAAAAATACGTTCACTTGTTAAAATAGGTAAGTTTTTTTAAATAATTAAAAGTATTAAAATAGGTTTTAAAATATATAAGATGCACTTGATATTTTTGGAAAAGAGAGATTTTAATGATAACAAATATAAAAGGTAATATATTTTAATTTAAAGGTAATATATTAAATAGAGTATTAAAATAGGTTTTAAAATAAATAAGTAAGAATTGCACCTCATATTTTTGGAAAAATAGATTTTAGTAATAACAAATATAAAAGGTAATATGTTTTAATTTAAAGATAATTATAATAATATTTTTGGAAAAGGAGTAGATTTTGTTAGAAAAACAATATTTTAATTATAAAAGCCAATCATCTAGTTACTATTTTGGTAACTTGACAATAATACAATTCCATTAAAGATTTGAATTGTAGTAGCTTTCGTTATCCTAAAAAGAAAGAAGTATATTTGTAGCAGTGTATCCTAAATTTAAACAATTAGATCCCACATTTCCATTTTTTTGATTAGATTTCAATATTATTTGATTTTTATGTAGTAAAATATAGTGAAATATTAATGTAGAATAAAACTTTCCCGAATTTTGATTATATTATTAATTTATTAATTAGAAAAAGTACCGAAAACCAAAAATCGACCGTTAACCGAAAACCAAAACTTTCAATGTTTCGGCTTTAATAATATAGTATAGATTAATATTAAAAAAATGAATTATATTCACATCTCCTACACCAAAGAAATTTTGAAAACCATTTTATGAATCATTGGAGCATCTCCAATGGAGTTAGCTAAAATGGTTGGCTAAAATAATATAAAGTAACATTTGGGTAAAATTTACTGAATCTGTAAGGCGTTGTACTCCAATGGGTTGATTATAATGGTTGGATATATTTTGAAAATAGTATATTTATAATTTTAAACAATACATTTTCATTGAAAAATAATTTATAGCCCATTTTGATAAAATTTTGAAGCTCATTTACCCCATACTTAAATAACTCTTAATATGTGTATGTTATTTAAACTTTATTTTAAAACTCATACATCCATCCGATATATATTATATTATATTACATATATTAAAGGCCAACAAGCCCTTTTAAGACTATTTAGTAATTTACTAATTAGCTCTTTCATCATATTAATATTAAAAAATGAATTATATTCACATCTCCTACACCAAAAAAATTTTGAGAACCATTTTATGAATCATTGGAGCATCTCCAATAGAGTTAGCTAAAATGGTTGGCTAAAATAATATAAAGTAATATTTGGGTAAAATTTACTGAATCTATAAGGCGTCGTACTCCAATGGGTTGATTATAATGGTTGGATATATTTTGAAAATAGTATATTTATAATTTTAAACAATACTTTTTCATTGAAAAATAATTTATATATATTAATATCAATGCTAGAGGTGCCGAAATTGGGTACAAGATAATGTGGAGTTGCTAATATGTCAATTTGAAATATTTTAATTTGTGAAAATGATGTAAATGACATTATACATTTATTTATAAATAATCAAATAATGAAACATGTCATTTTATATCTATTTTTATATCTAATTTAATACCTCTAGCATTATTTTTAATACTAACACTAGCTGATTTTTGTGTTGCCTCCATAATTTTTAATTTCACACAAAAAAAATATTAAAAAGGATATTGAAAATTTCGGTCGGTGCAAATCAAAGCTGCAGCTGAAAAGAAAAAGAAAGAAAAAGCAAGGGAGAGAAAAAGTAGGTAGAGAAAGTCTCTACATATCTATAAGACTTGGCCAAATATGGCCAACCATATCTTGATGGCTATAATTTTGAACAACAACAGTCAGTGGTTGGAGTAACCATATTCACAGAGGTTGGCTATAAATCACAGTGTTTAGTTGCCAGTTGTACTTTTAACCTAAGGGTTAAGTAAGGTTGGAGATGCTCTTAACTACATACACCAATAACTTATTGTTATAATGTTTTACATTTTTATTTTCATATATATTACATATATATATTATAGGCCAACAAGTCCTTTCCAGACTATTTAGTAATTTACTAATTCACACTTCCATCATATTAATATTAAAAAAATGAATTATATTCAATGTAAAAATTGGAGGACCAATTAAACTTGAGCTCGAGTTCAAGCTTGACATAATTGTTTTATCGAGTTTGAACTCGAGTCCGGCAGTGTTCGACTCGATTACACCCCCACTCTCACTGCTATTAGGAAAAATATTTTTATAGTCTATAAAAAGATAATTTAAGGGGAAAAAAATTATTGTAGATGAGATTTGGAATTCATATTAGTTATTAGATGAATATTTAGATAAAACACATAGTTAGTTCAAAAATATTTATTAAAATATAGAATATGGATACTATATTAAAAATAATTTAAAACGTCTCATTGTATTATTCAAGTATGCTACTTAGTAGATGATATATCACAATGAACATGAATACAAACCAAAATTTTAGCTAATTTTAATATGAACTAGAAGAATATTAAATCACTGTCACATGACCACTACCACGCCACCACCACTAACCACGTGAACACCACCACTTACACAACCAAAATTACCATCATCAAAGCAAGTCACTAGAAATTCAACTAAAATTATCAAAATTTAAACGTAAATTACTAAAAAAATTGAACGCAAATAACAAGAATATTCCAAATTTGGAATTGTGTAAATATTCGAAGTTGTTGGTAATAGTGTTGACGGTAAGAGAGTGAGTGAAAATGACATCGATCGGTAAACTTAGATATGTTGAGAGAAAGATGAATGAATTACTGGAGGTGTGGTCAGGAATGAGATTGGAATTTGCGACAAACATGTTCATAAGTTCCTTTCGGAGTGGTGGTCGATTTGGTGACAACAAAAGATTGTAGAGTGATTATGGTTTATTATACACACAATTTCTCTCTCTCGCCCACTCACACACATTATATATATATATATATATATATATTTATATATATATATATATATATATATATATATATATATATATCTGTGTGTGTGTGTGTGTATCATGAATGATGATGACAAATGGAATGAGATGGTGATAACAGCGGTGTAAATTAAGTGATGGTGTGTAAGGTCGCCGATAATGGAAGGGGCATAAGAGTGAATATGGGTGATGGTTGAGATGTAAATTAGATTTGAATGCGTGACCATAATTAGTTTTCGCTTCTTATTTATGTAAATTATCTTATTTAGCACTTTTTTATCTATAAACACGTGAGTCTACTGACTCATGATTAGACTTTTAAATTACATATTTTTTAATCATTCCAAGTTATTTTTTTAAATGGCTAGATGTGATTCTATTGTTACGATCATATATGAAATTCAAGTAATAAATTTGAGTTATTGCCAATGTTCATAAAAAATACCACATTAACGACGTATAGTATTTCTAAAATTATAAATCGTCTATATAATAAAATCAAAACAACAACATTTTATGAATTTAAAAGGTGCCCGTGCTTTGCACGAGCTATCATGCTAGTTAATCTTTATTACAGAACAATTAGTCTCTAACTCTTATTCCTAAAATAAGAAATCACCTCTAAAAATCTTTACAATTTATCTCCTTTTCGTTCTAAAATAATCTATTTTTATTCCTATTATTCCCAATTTAATCCTCTCTTTAATTCTAATAAAACGAAATAAATCCTAAATTATTCCCTTATTTCCAAATAAATAATCTTCTGAATTAAATCCGACGGCCGCCCTCTCCCCGGAAATCTCTCTCCCTAAATTTGTCTCTATCTTTCTTTCTCTCGCATCTCTCTCTCTCTCTTTCTGTCTCTCTCCCTCGATCTCTCTCCCTCTCTCCTTTCTCCCCCGCTTTCCGGCCAGCCACCACCACCACCGCCATCGGTGGTGGCTGCTCCTCTCCATCTCTTACCATCTTCACTCGTTTCTCTTTCTCTGTCCCAATCTCTCTCTCACCATCTCTCTTTCTATCTCCTACCGAAACCCCCTCCCCACCCGACGACCTACCACCACAGTCGGCCACCATCGCCGCCGCGGTGGTGTCTTCTCCCTCACTGCCCACACACGAACAACCCACCAAACACAATCGCACCATCATTCACCAAATTCATACCCAAAACAGCAAAAAACCGGAGCCCCCAATTCACAAATCCGCACAACAAATCCATTAAAACTAAACCCCCAATTTCATAAACCCAACTCAAAACAATTTTAAAGAAAACTAATTACCCAATCAAACCACACAAAATTGATTAAATATAAGATTCATAAGTAGTTGTCATTCCTCCGGAAGGTTTTTTACTGATAAATCGATAGTCAAAATCATTCCGACCATAAATATGGCCCGACAATTTAATCAATTAATATAAGATTTATAAGTACTATATGGTTCATATGAGTTGAATAATGTGTTTTATAGTCCGTAAATGCTTTGTGTAAGGGCTAGTGTCTGAGTTTTAAGTACCGTAAATTAGATCGGGCATTCGATGAGTACCCGATTACTTGTTTAAATTTGAAAATGGTGGTGAGTATATATCAAGGATAGAACGAGGATAGTTAGACTTACTGTTATGAGTTGTTTATTATAGAATCGAGTTCCCGGAGCAAGGGAAAGGAGAAGGTAGAGTAAGCGAGGTAGAATCCCGTCAGCTACATAGACCAGGCAAGTATCTGTGCCTTTAACTTGTTGATTCAATTGATATTGTTTCCCCTGATTATGCATGTTACCATCAGAACAATCCATATTATTCAATTCTTACCCAGCATTTGAGCAACTGATGCTATTTCTTTGAATATTCTTAATTCTTTGATTAATCCACAATCGTGTTGAATATCAGAAACCTCCACTTTAATTCATTTGTATTGACTATATCCATTATTGACCTTCTTAAAAGAGTACGATGTACCTTTGAAACCATTTCGAATCTATTTCTCGAACTTCATTTGATGTTGAGCAGTTGAAGCTCTTATGCAACTATTATACCTTGTTGTTGTGTATTTATCTTGTGATGCATGTTATTGCGTATACTCTGTGATAGAATTGGCATGTTTTTAAAATGGGACCAATAATGGTCGGGCCATATTTATGGTCGGAATAATTTAAGGCCCATATTGGCCTAGGATCCAGTGGAGGAGGACTTTGCTATAAGCAAGTCCGGGGTTGATGCGTGACTGATCAGCAGCTCAACCTTTTGATTTGATAAAAATGTAGAAGTCCAATTCTAATCCCTTTATTTCATTCGAAATTGCTAGAAAAGCATATGTTTGGCTTAAATATTGTTGATTCAGATAATTGTGATCTTCCTTTCATTATGGAAATGTGATTGATATATATTATGCTTGTTGAGCACTTGTGGCTCATTCTTTCTTTGTTTCTAACTCTATTCCAGTGAAGCGAGAATATGAGCCGACACAGCACGAGCGATAGTTCTCCGGCAGCTAGGAGACCACCTCGAGTGATTGTCATTGGCAGGGTAGTTGTCTATTTTGATAGTTAGACTAGATGTCTAGCTTTGAACTTTAAGTTGTGTAATAGTAACTCTGAAAACTGGTTTGTAATAATATGACTTAGAAACTTGTTAAATGCCATAATCTGGATGCGGTCTTGGATAAGGGGTGTTTTATGTTATTATTTTATTATGCATGTGTTATATTCAGGTATATTGTGTTTCGTTTGTCGAGTGACTTCCCAAATCTGTACCCCGGGTTTGGAGGGCATCACAGGTTGGTATTAGAGCAATCAGGTTATGGCATTAGAAACAAGTTAGGACTTAGGGTCCAGGATAACATAGAGAGTTAGGAATTCACTTAAGGATTATAGAAGGTCAAATAGGAATATTATGCGTGGTAATTGAATATGGTTATATAATTGCAGCCCCCTAGCTCTAGCTCAGATTCAGACCCGTCAGAGTATACGATAGAGGAGAGACATGTACCAGGGAGGGGAGCAGGACCGTCGCGACCGACACGACACCAGCCTGGACGTGCACCAGTCAGGAGGGATCAGATACCTTGTCCCGTTCCACTTCGATGTATAGCCCCAACACCAGTGTCTCAGGCATCAGTTACTGGACCTTTATACCAGATGACACAGCCACCAGTTCCACATCATGAGTATCAGAGGATGAGGGGGAAAGGGATTATTTCTATAGACAGGTATTGGCGATGCGAGAGACTCGTTCGGAAGAGGCAGCCGTAGATCAGGAGAGGGACAGACTCAGAGGTCAGATAGGAGAGATTCAGATGAGACTTAGGGTTACGAGGACATTGGTAGAGACGAGGTTGCATGGACTAGCTTCTAGCAGAGAGGGAGAGACTGTAGCAGGGATGAGAGAGATATTGGACTATAAGATGGGAGAGATTGGAGAGGTTGCTGGACCAGCGTTATGGAGAGCTAGAGATGATGATCTGTGACGCCCCCAAATCCGGGGTCAGGGAATTTGGTCGTCAGGCTAAAATCCCAATTTAAAACAACCTGATAAATATCAAACCAAAACAAATATAACATCTGTGACCCCAACTCTACCAAGAATCTTTTAGGCTATAGTGCTAGAAACAAGAAACCAAAATTCGCAAACTTTAACTTCCTTTATACAACAATCTCTTTGCATATATCCTATAACGCTAGTATAACTTCGATGAGAAGTATACCAGGCCAAACTAATTACATACATAATAGTATTTACTGGAAATAAACTTTATACAATAACCTGACACTAGATCCAATTGCTCTCTATCAACTCGTCTTCCCAACATCATCTTGACTCTTCTCGCTCCATAGCTATGCAATTAAATACTGTCAATCTACCTTTTCACTGGAGGGTTAAGAGGTAAAACAAGCAAGAGTGAGCGAAAGAAGCTCAGCAAGTATATAGTACTGCACAAGATCAAATAATGATGCAATAATAGCAAGATATGAAAATGAACTGAACTCAGCTGGCTAAGAAAATGGCAATAAATGAAAGAGTCAACTTAACTGGTAAAATGAACAATACTGAGAATCAACTTCAAACTGTAAGTTAGAATTGGATTTTTACTGTGACGCAACGAGTTAAGGTGGAGGATCAGTCACACCAAAACCCCGGACCATACCCACGGTATGTCCAAATACTGAACTGGATCCAAGGCCACTTTTGGCCTACATAATACTGATACTCTGACTGGCGTCTGCAGTCCTTAAAAACATTTCATTTTTAATAAAAACTTCCAATTCCAACCTAATACTCGGAGTTAGGTGTCGGAACAATCGACTACCTCATTAATTCAAACTATTACTTTCAACTGTCTGATTAACTTTATCAACTGGATTAGGGTAAAACAAATGCATAAGAATTAAATTTCCAATCATAAGGAATCAAGGTAAAATCTGACAAATACAAGGTGCTGCAAGGTATAATTTATGAAATGAAATAGACTTTGTCAAGTCAAGAACAATAGGCTATCTCAACCTCAGGATAATAAAAGAATCTGGTTATGAAACAATAATTAAATGAGAATGTGAAACAGAAATCTTACTACGATACTCTGAACAAAAGAGTACGAGTTAGTAAACTTGCCTTTGGTCCTTCGCTATCACGTAAAGCTAAAGTACTATGATTCTCATATTCTTCTGTCTTATGTCATCAAAATTTTCTATTCTGACAACTTTTGGTTCCGGCGCATATGCGGTTGCTACGAGTCTGCACTACCGAGATCGTGCCCGCCCAACTATTCCCTAGTTAAATATAAGATATACTTTAGCCTTCGGAATTTAACTCTACTTAATATAAATGTTTATAAACTTAAGCGAATGTATTTTCTACAGAAAATTGGGCATGACCTATTCGTAAAGTGGACATTGCCCTATTTTAAAACACCAAAACTTTCTAACTTAATCATCCACAATTTAATCCACAATTTATTTAATACTCAAATAATCTGCCTCGACTCGCAGTAAACATATATGAAATAATTCTGTATTGACTTGCAGTAAACATATAAGAAAATAAACATATAAGAAAATAATCTGCCTTGACTTGCACTTTATCCAGAAATAAACAATCACATGTGTGACGCCCTCCCAATCTGGGGTCATGATCGGGGAGTCACTACAACCTCTACACAATAAACCCGTAAACAATATAAAATAAACATGCAGACGCGACCCCAACTCTACTCTGGATCTTTAACAATAAATGGTGTGAAACAAGCATCCACTATCTAATTCATTAATACAAAAACATAAGTCTCAAAAGTTATTACATCCATGTCTTAAAAGTTCTACGTTCCCTCCTTACAAGACGCCGTCTACAAGTGGTCATCACCTACCTGAGCTGGCATCCCAAAAACAACCCTATAGGAAGACTTCCTAGCTGTTTGAAAAGTGCGTACCATCTTCTCGCTTAACTGTGGGTTAGAACAGGGAAAAAGAATGAGCCAAATGCCCAACAAGTAATAATATAACCAAATAGTTAACCACTGGGGAACAGTTTTCCAATATCAATATGTATGTCATGGTTATAACAGAATCCATATCAAGGGATTATCAGAACAATGAATTGAATAAACAATTTCAAAGGGTAAACCAATTTCATTATCAAGATATCTGTTTTCAAGAAAAGCATTAAGTAATTTTGGAGATTTTTCACAACGCACCGGACAATACGGGTGATCAGCCACGTAAAGTCCCCATACCGGACACACAGTCCCTCTGGTCCTTGTATTGGGTCCCAATAGGCACATATTGGCCTTTAGACTAGTCCATCCCTAGTCCATTTATTATAATTAAAAAGTGCTGGACCGGCATTACTCGGCCTCTTACGCCTCCAATCTTAGGAATCCGTGGAAACCACAAATCGGAATTTAAATGAGTCTAAACTTTATTCCTTTTTAAAGATAAGTCCAATCAAAATAATTTGGATTTCTATTAGTGGAATATAAGAAATATTTATCATCGGGTATGTTCTGGGAATGTACTAGAATGAGAGTTAGGTGTATTCACTTTCAGGTATAAAAAGGGAATGCATAAGTATATGATCAAATTCAGGTTATAGATTCATAGGTCATTAGGTTTAAATTCATGGATATGAACAGTGTATAAGGGTTTAAAGAAAAAGGAACTATACAAAATATGGTATAAAGAACAACATGGTATATATGAACAGAGATAAGGGTTATCAATGAACAATAGGTGTTTTCAGAATTTAAAAGTATATCAAGGCAAGATAGCAATTCATATACGTCAAAATGAAAGAATGGAATCGAAATACGAAAGCAAGTTTGTATTACTTGCCTTAAGTAGCTAAAAGGGTAATGAGAAATCACTGGTTCTCCACCTTGGCCTTTCCTTTATCTCTAAGTTCCACTTCCTTGGACTCTACAAAAGAATATATTCTATCTTATTATGCTCTCTCTAAAATGCTAACCTTTATTCTAAACTACCCAACGCATCCTAAGCGTGTAAACACACAATAGTTATATCACATAACCTTTACAACCATGTAATAGGCAATAACTCATATAAGCGCACATCGCATTTAAGTACACATAACATACTCCATTTGTATAAATATATAAAAATATATAATCTGACTTTCATATCATACCCCACTTGGTATACTCTTAAGTCCACTTGATCATGTCAACCACATCATTAACATCTTTACAACAATGTTTTCATCTAAAAAAAACAGAAAATCTGCTGCGCATACTTTACTAAAACATTTTTCATAAATCCAAAAGTAGTCAAACAAATACCAAATTTGACAGGCTACTTCCTGATTACTAATCCAACTTAGTATAAAAGTTTAAACTTCAGAACATTTTATTTAGATTAAAAACGAACTGTATAAACTAGGTACTGAAACACAGAAAAATCCCTGCTGCGCAACTTTTAAAAAAACAAGCATAACTTTTTATTCGTTAACTCTATCGATACAAGGTTTGCGCGTGCACAAACTAGACTCTAATTAGAACAGTTACATCCTAGACTCTCTGTCTAAAACAGGAAGCAACCATTCGCAAATAATCAAAACAGAACAGGCAGTTCCTGGAAATTCAACATTCTCCAACTATACTTTTAAACACTAACATTCTTATTTCATAATACTTATCACAACTAATCACCAATTTATCACACTCAACACCTCTTGGTTTGGCTGCCCCAATTCTCAAAAATCAAAACTTTATTGACAAATACTCAAACTATATACATATAGTCACCCAATACCGAGATTAACTAACATATTCACTATAATTCAAATCCGAGCAAAACCCAACTTAAACTTTCAAATAAAATTTGATTACCAAGCATGAACAATCTGAAATTCTCCAAACTTAACACAATAACATTACGCCATCACTAAAAACCTGAACTTACACATCAAACATTCAATACAATCAAATTCCCAAATCAATTTCATGGATAAAATCGAAAATAAACACATGCATTACAATTCCTTTACATGCAACCAAAAACTTAACTAATTATGTTTATTAATACAAGAATCGAACTCAAAAGCATCATCATCGTCCCCGTCGGCTCGCCGGAGCTCATTGCCGACGGCGGCATGATTTGGAGGTGCCCGGAAAATCGGGTTTCCTTCACAAATCTCACCGATAATAATTGAAACAATATAATTGAAAATCGGGTTTCCTTCACACAAGAAAACTCTGCATGCAAATCGAATCGCACACCCACAAACACTCAGCCATACACACGCATAAGCATATACACACATACGCGCATATATATATATATATATATATATATATATATATATATATATATATATGTTAACGGAGGAATTTGGTGATAACAAATTTCGGGGATTGCTGGAATAACGAATTATGAAAATAGGGGGATATGGGATTTTTGGATATTTTGGGGCTGGACTTGAAAGGTGTCTCGACTTGTTAAATGTGTCGGATCCTCTTCCAAGATGCCTGCGTACCCTGTTTATATATAGGGATCAAGCCAACGCAATTCTGTGATAGGATAATGTTTTTAATCCCTGTGATTGTTAAGGGATATGTTGAGATAAGTTGATTTTATCTTTTTAGAGTTATATTAGCGTTGTGATTCTTTCCTGATTTGAAAGAATCATTTGGAGATATTTTCTATAATTGATTGATTTAGATTGATTGTTTCCTCGTTTCAGAGAGAGGATATTACTTAGTGGTTAAGCAATTAATCATTATTAGATCAATATTGGGAAATTAGGAGATAATTGAGGCAACCGAAATTATGGCGTAACAACTACCCCCCAGTTCTTCAGTGCAGCTTGATGGACCGGAGAACTAAGTGTGCTTTGATCTTCCGAATTTCCCGAGTCAATGAAACAACTAGGAGTAGAAGATTAGCAGATAATATGAAGAAGATAATTACCCGTAATATGCCTGTAAAATCGAGAGAGACAACATGATGTGCCCGTAATATGTCTGTGCTTGCGAGAGAGACAACATGCGAGATGTGAGAAGAACATATGTACGAGTAACTTTGTAAGTGTAGGAGAATGAGAATTAGATAATTACCTCGCCTTCTTATACACTCATGCAAAGCAGAGTTTAAGAAAAAGGAAGAGTAACCTCGCCTTCTTATAAACTCTATGCAAAACAGAATTTAAGAAAAGGGAAGAGTAACCTCGCCTTCTTATACACTCTATGCAAAGTAGAGTTTAAGAAAAGGGAAGAATAACCTCGCCTTCTTATACACTCTATGCAAAGCAGAGTTTAAGAAAAGGGAAGAGTAATCTCGCCTTCTTATACACTCTATGCAAAGCAGAGTTTAAGAAAAGGGAAGAGTAACCTCGCCTTCTTATACACTCTATGCAAAGCAGAGTTTAAGAAAAGGGAAGTGTAACATCGCCTTCTTATACACTCTATGCTATGCAGAGTTTAAGAAAAGGGAAGAGTAACATCGCCTTCTTATACACTCTATGCAAAGCAGAGTTTAAGAAAAGGGAAGAGTAACCTCGCCTTCTTATACACTCTATGCAAAGCAGAGTTTAAGAAAAGGGAAGTGTAACATCGCCTTCTTAAGAGGTAGAACTCTATTCTTGGTGAGCTTTCCGGAAGTATGGATAAGCACCCCGGAAGTACGGGTTTACCAAGGTACTCCAAGCAACACCTTCCACAAAGAAGGGCCTTCAAAATAATTCCAAACAACACCTTCATAAAGAAGGCCTTAAAAAATAATATTCAAGCAACACCTTAAAGAAGGGCCTTCAAAAATAATTCCCAAGCAACACCTTAAAGAAAGGCCTTCAAAAATAATTTCCAAGCAACACCTTAAAGAAGGGCCTTCAAAAATATCACACGGAGACAAACACAGAATCTAAGAATGTCCAATGTTTACGAGTAAATGTATGATGGACATGATGCACATGATGATATGAATGAATGCATGATGCGAATGATGCACATGATGATTAATGAATGCATGATGTGAATGATGCAGGGCCTTCAAAACAGGATTACCCCGAAGGGCCTTCAAAAGACGATCACCACGTAGGGTCTTGAAACAAAATCACCTTGAAAAACCTTCAGAAGACGATTAACCCGTAAAGTCTTCAAAAATATTATCATCTTCAAAAGTGAATATTATCCTCCTCGAAAGAGGGTCTTCTAAAATATTATTCTTCTCGAAATAGGGTCTTCAAAAATATTATCCTACTCTAAAGAGGCTCTTCAAAAATAATTTCCTCTTCGAAAGAGGGTCTTCAAAAATAATTTCCTCTTCGAAAGAGGGTCTTCAAAAATAATTTCCTCTTCGAAAGAGGGTCTTCAAATATATTATTCTACTCGAAATAGGGTCATCAAAAATATTATCCTTCTTCGAAAGAGTGTCTTCAAAAATATTATTCTACTCGAAATAGGTTCTTCAAAAATATTATCCTCCCTAGAAAAGAGAGCTTTCAAAAACATTACCCTTATCAGATAAGGATCTTCCACACTTATTTTTGTCCATGCACGAGCTAGTGAAATAATCAAATCACGTGCTACGAATATTGCATCACAATTCTTTAACATCTCCATTATTCAGATTCTGCTCAGATCTGTTTTTTACCTTTTTGGCCCTGTAAACGATATTTTCTTGGAAAACACAAAACATGAAAGTTGTAGGAAACAAAAAGATCTTTCCGATGATAAAACTTCTGATTATCAAAACATGAAAGTTGCAAGAATCGGGAATCAAATAAAACGTCTGCTGATTAACTTCTCAATACTGAAAAACGGGATCTGATTATGTTTTGTGATTTCGAGAATAGATCGAAACATAATCTCAGAAAACACCAAGAACGAAAGTTGTAGGTAATCTCAAAAACTTTCCGGATCAAAAAAAATCATCAAAATTTGACATGTATTAAATTTACTACGAATTTTATAAGAGAATTTATTTGTATGGACAAAATCATAAGAAAACTTATCTTTATTTTGAATAGTTCCACGAACCACCGCCTCCACCGTTCTGCTCCTCAATTAAAGCCGCTCCAGATCCATAATAACCCCCATGCGTATTGTATAGATTGATTGTCCTCCACAATAAAAAATTATCCCCTCATTCTAGCGCCAATTGTTAACGGAGGAATTTGGTGATAACAAATTTCGGGGATTGCTGGAATAACGAATTATGAAAATAGGGGGATATGGGATTTTTGGATATTTTGGGGCTGGACTTGAAAGGTGTCTCGACTTGTTAAATGTGTCGGATCCTCTTCCAAAATGCCTGCGTACCCTGTTTATATATAGGGATCAAGCCAACGCAGTTCTATAATAGGATAATGTTTTTAATCCCTGTGATTGTTAAGGGATATGTTGAGATAAGTTGATTTTATCTTTTTAGAGTTATATTAGCGTTGTGATTCTTTCCTGATTTGAAAGAATCGTTTGGAGATATTTTCTATAATTGATTGATTTAGATTGATTGTTTCCTCGTTTCAGAGAGAGGATATTACTTAGTGGTTAAGCAATTAATCATTATTAGATCAATATTGGGAAATTAGGAGATAATTGAGGCAACCGAAATTATGGCGTAACAATATATAATCTCATATGCATCAACATATTTGAGAGAATGAGAGAGAGGGAATTTACAGAGAAGAAAACCGAGAGAGAATGGAGAAGAGAGAGTTGAGCGGTGAGTAACAAAAGGGGCAAAACTGATTGTAGGGGTTTTATAAGCCCAGGGGCAAAATAGTAATTCAACAATTCTAAAATCTGATTTTAAATAGAATAAAACCAATATAATACCTTCCTAAAATTCGAAATAAAATGAAGGTAATATCTAAAAATCAAAATTTTATTTTTAAAACAGAGAATACGAATTTACAAGCTCACCCATAGTTTTAAAATATTTTTATGATCAAAATTGAATTAAATATGAATTTTCAAAGTTTTGATCACATAAATGACATTTAACTCATAAAATCGTTTTTAAATCCTTAAAGCCAAATATAAATTCCTCCATTAATTTTAGAAAATAATAGAATATAAAAGAAAGGTTGTGAAAAAGATTTCACAATAAAAAGAGTCTCCGATGATTTTATAAAATTCCCGGAAGGTCAAAAAGAACTAATTTTTAATAAGAAATTCATATAAAATGCAATTAAAAGGATACACATATATTTTAATCCATACCATTCACCAAGTAAACATCTAATTATCACATTTTCAAATATCCACCTTTCACACAATACTCACATATCATAGACCTCAAATATTATTAAATATTAATACTGTACAAGCGTTTTTCTGAGTCGTTATAACCTTTCCCCCTTAAAAAGATTCTGTCCCCAGAATCTAACCTTATGAAAATAGATGCGGATACTTTTCAAGCATCTCGCTCTCAAGTTCCCAAGTCGATTCTTCAACTTTGGGATTCCTCCACAAAACCTTAACTAACTTAACAATCTTATTCCTTAATTTCCTATCCATACGGTCCTGAATTTCTACAGGTTGTTCTACATATGACAAATCAGGTTGAATCTCAAAAGGTTCATATTCGATCACGTGATTTGTATCAGGATTAAATCTCTTAAGCATTGATACATGAAAAACGTTATGAATGTGCTCCATGTGTGGTGGTAGCGCTAACTCATATGCAACTTTTCCAATACGTCTCAGTATCTCAAACGGTCCTACGTATCTCGGGCTAAGTTTCCATTTCTTGCCAAATCTCGTAACTCCTTTCCATGGGGACACTTTTAGCAACACTTGGTCTCCTTCTTCAAAGCTTATATCCTTCCTGTCTTGGTCCGCGTACTTCCGTTGTCTGTCTTGTGCCGTAACTAGTCTTTTCTGAATGATTTCAATATTTTCCTTCGTTTGTTGTACTAGCTCGGGTCCCAAAACTTTTCGTTCTCCCACTTCTTCCCAATATACAGGCGACCTACATTTCCTTCCATACAAAGCTTCATACGGAGGCATTCCAATACTCGCGTGATAGTTGTTGTTGTACGAAAACTCTACCAACGGTAAATGCTCATCCCAACTTCCTTTAAAATCTAGTGCACAAGCTCTAAGCATGTCTTCAATGGTTTGAATTGTTCGTTCACTCTGGCCATCAGTTTGTGGATGATAAGCGGTACTCATCTTAAGCTTGGTACCCAGACATTCTTGAAATTGTCTCCAAAATCGGGAGTTAAACCTTGGATCACGATCCGACACAATGGTTACTGGAACTCCGTGGCGTGTCACAACTTCCTTCATATATAGCTGTACTAACCTATCCAGTGAAAATCTTTCATTGATTGGGAAAAAATGTGCAGACCTGGTCAGACGGTCTATAATTACCTATATGGCATCATGATTAGCTTTTGTCCTCGGTAGTCCAACAATAAAATCCATGGCAAGATGTTCCCACTTCCATTCAGGAATATCCAATGGCTGCAATAGTCCGCTCGGCTTTTGATGTTCGGCTTTGACTCGTTGACAAGTATAACACTTACTTATCCATTCGGCAATTTCTCTCTTCATATCAGGCCACCAGAAATGTTCCTTCAAATCTCGATACATTTTCGTGCTACCAGGGTGAATTGAGTACTGTGAACTATGAGCTTCCCGCAAGATTTCATTCTTCAATTCTGTCACATTTGGAATCCATATCCTTGTAGAAAATCTCAAAACTCCTTGGTCATCCCTTTGGGTGCAGATCTCTTCACCAGTCAATGTGTTCATCTCTTGATTTATAACCTCCTCTTGACATCTTCGTACCTTTTCCAACAATTCCGGTTGAAATGTCATAGCGTTGAGAACTTCGTCAGTAACTTCTGAATCATAGACTTCTAGTTTCAACTTCTCAAATTCTTGAAGCAATTCCTTAGGTATTGTGAACAAATTCAATCTCTCTTTTCGACTTAACGCATCCGCCACAACATTCGCTTTTCCCGGGTGATAGTTAATACTACAATCATAACCCTTAATTAGCTCCAACCATCTCCGTTGCCTCATGTTCAATTCCTTCTGAGTGAATATATACTTTAGGCTCTTATGATCCGTGTAGATTTCACACTTCTCTCCGTAGAGATAATGTCTCCAAATTTTCAGCGCGAACACGATAGCTGCTAATTCCAAATCATGAGTTGGGTACTTCTGTTCGTGCGGTTTGAGTTTTCGTGAAGCATACACGATCACTTTTCCATGTTGCATTAAAACACATCCTAATCCTTTGTGTGAAGCATCACTGTAGATAACGAAATTTCCTTGATCATCTGGTAAGACTAACACTGGTGATGTCACTAATCTTCCTTTCAGCTCTTGGAAACTTTCCTCACATTTCTCAGTCCAAACAAACTTCTCATTCTTCCGAGTCAGTGCAGTTAAGGGTGTAGCTATCTTTGAAAAATCTTGAACAAATCTCCGGTAATATCCAGCTAATCCGAGAAAACTTCTCACTTCAGTAGGGGTCTTTGGTCTTTCCCAATTAACCACAACTTCAATCTTGGCAGGGTCCACTCTCACTCCTTCTCGACTAATAACGTGTCCAAGAAATTGTACTTCCTCCAACCAGAATTCACACTTTGAAAACTTTGCATATAACTTTTCTTTCCTCAAGATTTCCAATGCAATCCTTAGATGTTCCGCATGAGCTTCCGAAGACTTTGAATATATCAGGATGTCATCAATAAATACAATCACAAACTTATCCAAATACGTTCGAAACACTCGGTTCATCAAATCCATAAACACAGTCGGGGCGTTAGTTAATCCAAATGGCATCACTAAAAATTCGTAATGTCCATATCTCGTGCGAAAAGCAGTCTTCGAAACGTCTTTAGGCTTGATTTTCAGTTGATGGTATCCAGATCTTCAATCAATTTTTGAGAAATAGGCTGCTCCTTTGAGTTGATCAAATAAATCATCGATTCGCGGTAACGGGTACTTATTCTTTATAGTCAGCTGGTTGAGTTCTCGATAATCTATACACAATCTCATACTCCCGTCTTTCTTCTTGACAAATAATACTGGCGCTCCCCACGGCGATATACTAGGCCTTATAACTCCTTTATCCAGAAGATCATGTAGCTGCGTAGCCAATTCCTTCATTTATGCTGGTGCCATTCTGTAAGGTGCCTTTGATACTAGTTCCGCTCCAGGTGCCAAATCAATCGTAAATTTTACTTCTCGATTTGGAGGTAATCCGGGTAGTTCGTCAGGAAAAACTTCAGGGAACTCATTTACAACGGGTATCTCCTCCATCTTCAACACTTGCTTCTCCACATCCACAATGTGACCAAATAAGCTTCACAACCTTGTCGAAGTAGTCGTGTCGTTTGCATAAACGTTAAGAACTTCCTAGTTTGTCTTTGACCTTGAAACACCACTTCTTGGTCTTCGTCCACACGCAATCTTACTTGGTTTTTCCTACATTCAATCTGTGCATCGCAATCTACTAACCAATCCATTCCTAGGATAACATCGAATTCTCCCATTTTGAACGGTATCAAATCTGCATGAAAAAGATATCCACCGATCTCTATTTTACAGTTAGGACACACTTGGTTTACGGGAACTCTATCCTAGTTAGCCACTTCTATTACTAACGTCCTTTCCAATGGTTGTATCTCACATTGCAATTTATCAAGGAATCTTTCAGATATAAAAGATCTAGTTACTCCAGAATCAATTAACACTTTAGCTTTAACAGAATTCACAGGGAGCGTACCTGCTACCACATCTTTGTCCTGAACCGCTTCATTGATTGACATATTAAAAGTTCTTGCTCGAGGTTGAGATGACTGTGACCGTGTTGGTGGTGCAGTGAGCCTAAGTACATTAGCAGATTGGACCGGTTCCTTACATTCCCGCGTAAAATGTCCCACTTTTCCACACTTGAAACATGTTAGTCCTCCTGGCTTTGAACTTGGACATCCATCAGCATAGTGTCCCTTCTTGTTGCATTTAAAACATGTGATGTTCAACTTTTTACAGATTCCCGAATGTCTTTTACCACACGTCTTGCACTCTGGTATAGATGGCTTTCCCGTGATAGTTGGTGGCTTTCCTCCTTGAGGTTTCTTGTCTGAACTTCCAAATCCACTCCTCTGTTTCTGAAAATTCCTATCTCCTCCTGATTGATTTCCAAACCTTTTCCTATTCTGAGAACTTCCTTGTCCTTCATCACCTTGGCTTCTTTCAGATCCTCCAAACTTTCGTTTCTTTCCAAATTTCTCCTTTTGAACTAATTCGCTTTCGCCCTCAATGATCATCGCTTTCTCTACTACCGCAGTATAATTTCTCAACTCAAAAGCTGCAACTCTACTCCTTAACCATGGCTTTAATCCGTGTTGAAACTTTCTAGCCTTACTGACATCATCTCCTACGTACCTAGGTGCAAATCTTGCCAATTTAGTAAATTTGGCTTCGTAATCTGCCACACTCATCCCTTCTTGCCTTAATTCTAAGAACTGAACTTCCAACTGATCTTGTAGGTACCTTGGTAAATACTTCTCCTGAAATAGTTCTGTAAATCTTTGCCAAGTAATTTCTCCTTCTCCTAGCTTCACAGATTCCCACCAAAAATTAGCTTCTGCCTTCAAGTAGTAACTAGCAAATTCAGTTTTCTGATCTTCCCCAACCTTAACTAACACAAAAGCTTTCTCAATGTCGATTAACCATGATTTCGCCTCAACAGGGTTTAGAGTACCTTTGAATTCAGGTGGGTGGACAGCTTGAAATGATTTAAAGGTTGTCAAAGGTTGAACAGTTCGTTGTTGTTGTTGTTGAGTCAAGGCAGCAGTTTGCTGTTGGAGTAATTGAAGTATCTGAGTTATAGTTGGGTCTACCGGGTTCTGGGCCTCGGTATCGGTTGTCTGTTGAGTAGAAACAGTAGTCTTTTTCTTTGGTGGCATTTTTCTGATAAGAGATAAGCAATTTATGAAACAATATGCATATATATACCACAATGTAAACTCTCTTTGAAAACGTTTATAAAACTGTATGCAACATAAAAAAATTAAAAACTTTTAGCCATATTGTTAGATAACTTGCTCGTCTCCATAACAGGGTAAATAGGGTAAGCATAGGTATTATAGGATCAGGTTAACAATAAATGGTATAACAGTTTAAAGCAAGGTATAAGAAAAGTACGTGCATAATATAAAGATACGAGTCAGGTACAATAGATGACAGGGTACATGATCACCCCATAAAGTCATAGCAAAGCCAATGTCAAAGCAGATAATATAATACTGTCTACTAGTGCTAGGAAAATGGGAAAACATCCTAACAACTAGTAGTCATCCGTGCAATTAACCAATACTAAAACCAATGGGCTCTAACAGATGTCCCACTCTCAGAATCCAACCATCTCTAGTCTCGTCCACCACGAACAGCTCTCAGCTCACACAGCATCCAGCTAACAATCCTAGTCACTCTCCTGGCCTCCTCTAAAGCATCAACAGTAACGGGTCCCTCAGCTAGGCGCTTTCGCGCTGCCTCCTCTACAGTACGAATCCTATCCTCTCACTCCGCCTCAGTAACAGCAACGCGACGGTCCGCCTCATTAGACATCTGGTCTACAAGGGCCTGAAGTTCGGCATTCTATCCGGAAAGGGTCTCTAGGTCTCTAGCAAGGTCTACATGTGCATGAAGAAAAATAGTTGCAGGACCTCCCATGACCGAAACACGAGAATCAATAGATGCGGCTCTCCAAGGGATAGTAGTCTGAACAGGTACAGGTGTAAATGGTAGCTCAACGGGCTGAACACTAGGACTACCTATCTCCACTGGATCCTCCTCATGATCAAACAAAGTATGCATAGGGTTAGATGATATGATAGATGGGTGAGGGGGTGTGTCTCCACCAATAACGTCCATCTCCTGCGATAACAATATAGATATAGATACTTATATAATAACAGGTTATCTTAATCCTAAAGACTTAACTTAAAAGAAAGTACTTATGCCTACCGTGGCTACTTAGCATCTATCAATCTAATATCCTAACAGATTCCTACTCCTTTCATAACTATCTTAATCATCTTTTATTAATAGGGATCCTAATCCTGGCTTGTTTCAGTGACCAAAAACTGACAGCTCTAATACCAACCTGTGACGCCCTCCCAATCTGGGGTCATGATCGGGGAGTCACTACAACCTCTACACAATAAACCCGTAAACAATATAAAATAAACATGCAGACGCGACCCCAACTCTACTCTGGATCTTTAACAATTAATGGTGTGAAACAAGCATCCACTATCTAATTCATTAATACAAAAACATAAGTCTCAAAAGTTATTACATCCATGTCTTAAAAGTTCTACGTTCCCTCCTTACAAGACGCCGTCTACAAGTGGTCATCACCTACCTGAGCTGGCATCCCAAAAACAACCCTATAGGAAGACTTCCTAGCTGTCTGAAAAGTGCGTACCATCTTCTCGCTTAACTGTGGATTAGAACAGGGAAAAAGAATGAGCCAAATGCCCAGCAAGTAATAATATAACCAAATAGTTAACCATTGGGGAACAGTTTTCCAATATCAATATGTATGTCATGGTTATAACAGAATCCATATCAAGGGATTATCAGAACAATGAATTGAATAAACAATTTCAAAGGGTAAACCAATTTCATTATCAAGATATCTGTTTTCAAGAAAAACATTAAGTAATTTTGGAGATTTTTCACAACGCACCGGACAATACGGGTGATCAGCCACGTAAAGTCCCCATACCGGACACACAGTCCCTCTGGTCCTTGTATTGGGTCCCAATAGGCACATATTGGCCTTTAGACTAGTCCATCCCTAGTCCATTTATTATAATTAAAAAGTGCTGGACCGACGTTACTCGGCCTCTTACGCCTCCAATCTTAGGAATCCGTGGAAACCACAAATCGGAATTTAAATGAGTCTAAACTTTATTCCTTTTTAAAACATGTTCAGATATAAAGAAGTCCTTTGGAAATCAGATAAGTCCAATCAAAACAATTTGGATTTCTATTAGTGGAATATAAGAAATATTAATCATCGGGTATGTTCTGGGAATGTACTAGAATGAGAGTTAGGTGTATTCACTTTCAGGTATAAAAAGGGAATGCATAAGTATATGATCAAATTCAGGTTATAGATTCATAGGTCATTAGGTTTAAATTCATGGATATGAACAGTGTATAAGGGTTTAAAGAAAAAGGAACTATACAAAATATGGTATACAGAACAACATGGTATATATGGACAGAGATAAGGGTTATCAATGAACAATAGGTGTTTTCAGAATTTAAAAGTATATCAAGGCAAGATAGCAATTCATATACGTCAAAATGAAAGAATGGAATCGAAATACGAAAGCAAGTTTGTATTACTTGCCTTAAGTAGCTAAAAGAGTAATGAGAAATCACTGGTTCTCCACCTTGGCCTTTCCTTTATCTCTAAGTTCCACTTCCTTGGACTTTACAAAATAATATATTCTATCTTAGTATGCTCCCTCTAAAATGCTAACCTTTATTCTAAACTACCCAACGCATCCTAAGTGTGTAAACACACAATAGTTATATCACATAACATTTACAACCATGTAATAGGCAATAACTCATATAAGCGCACATCGCATTTAAGTACACATAACATACTCCATTTATATTAATATATAAAAATATATAATCTGACTTTCATATCATACCCCACTTGGTATACCCTTAAGTCCACTTGATCATGTCAACCACATCATTAACACCTTTACAACAATGTTTTCATCTAAAAAAAACAGAAAATCTGCTGCGCATACTTTACTAAAACATTTTTCATAAATCCAAAAGTAGTCAAACAAATACTAAATTTGACAGGATACTTCCTGATTACTAATCCAACTTAGCATAAAAGTTTCAACTTCAGAACATTTTATTTAGATTAAAAACGAACTGTATAAACTAGGTACTGAAACACAGAAAAATCCCTGCTGCGCAACTTTTAGTAAAACAAGCATAACGTTTTATTCGTTAACTCTATCGATACAAGGTTTGCGCGTGCACAAACTAGACTCTAATTAGAACAGTTACATCCTAGACTCTCTGTCTAAAACAGGCAGCAACCATACGCAAATAATCAAAACAAAACAGGCAGTTCCTGGAAATTCAACATTCTCCAACTATACTTTTAAACACTAACATTCTTATTTCATAATACTTATCACAACTAATCACCAATTTATCACACTCAACACCTCTTGGTTTGGCTGCCCCAATTCTCAAAAATCAAAACTTTATTGACAAATACTCAAACTATATACATATAGTCACCCAATACCGAGATTAACTAACATATTCACTATAATTTCAAATCCGAGCAAAACCCAACTTAAACTTTCAAATAAAATTTGATTACCAAGCATGAACAATCTGAAATTCTCCAAACTTAACACAATAACATTACGCCATCACTAAAAACCTGAACTTACACATCAAACATCCAATACAATCAAATTCCCAAATCAATTTCATGGATAAAATCGAAAATAAACACATGCATTACAATTCCTTTACATGCAACCAAAAACTTAACTAATTATGTTTATTAATACAAGAATCGGACTCAAAAGCATCATCATCGTCCCCGTCGGCTCGCCGGAGCTCATTGCCGACGGCGGCATGATTTGGAGGTGCCCGGAAAATCGGGTTTCCTTCACAAATCTCACCGATAATAATTGAAACAATATACTGTAACACAGAATCGTCACATAACACTAATTTCGGGCTTGGATACAATCAATTCACACAAGAAAACTCTGCATGCAAATCGAATCGCACACCCACAAACACTCAGCCATACACACGCATAAGCATATACACACATACGCGCATATATATATAATCTCATATGCATCAACATATTTGAGAGAATAAGAGAGAGAGAATTTACAGAGAAGAAAACCGAGAGAGAATGGAGAAGAGAGAGTTGAGCGGTGAGTAACAAAAGCGGCAAAACTGATTGTAGGGGTTTTATAAGCCCAGGGGCAAAATAGTAATTCAACAATTCTAAAATCTGATTTTAAATAGAATAAAACCAATATAATACCTTCCTAAAATTCGAAATAAAATGAAGGTAATATCTAAAAATCAAAATTTTATTTTTAAAACAGAGAATACGAATTTACAAGCTCACCCATATTTTTATGATCAAAATTGAATTAAATATGAATTTTCAAAGTTTTGATCACATAAATGACATTTAACTCATAAAATCGTTTTTAAATCCTTAAAGCCAAAAATAAATTCCTCCAATAATTTTAGAAAATAATAGAATATAAAAGAAAGGTTGTGAAAAAGATTTCACAATAAAAAGAGTCTCCGATGATTTTATAAAATTCCCGGAAGGTCAAAAAGAACTAATTTTTAATAAGAAATTCATATAAAATGCAATTAAAAGCATACACATATATTTTAATCCATACCATTCACCAAGTTAACATCTAATTATCACATTTTCAAATATCCACCTTTCACACAATACTCAAATATCATAGAACTCAAATATTATTAAATATTAATACTGTACAAGCGTTTTTCTGAGTCGTTATAACATTCAACATTTATCACGTAGCAAGTCAAATAACTAATTCACATAATTTCATATACTTCAGATAACACATAGCACATGCTTGGACCAATAACTCTTATAATTATACAAATTTAATAGCTACACATTTCACACATAAACATATCTCATTCACGTATGCATTTAGACTAGTATATCATATCATATACAATTTCCAAATAATATTCAGTTAATAATCCTGCCGGAAATCCGGCAGCACTTCCTCTATTTATATTACAATCCACCTGTTTTAAACTAATAACAATAATCAAGAATCAAATTACAAACTAACATATTTACATAATTTAACTTAATCAACCTGAACTCACAACTATAAAATAACATACTCAACTCGATATACCATTCAAAACATAGAACTTATCAGTTCATATGCCACCATACGATACTAAACTTATTATCATATTATCGGAAAATAAACATTTAACTCCCGAGACTATTATAAAAAACCAATTAATAGCTCGACTCTAAGTATCAACTGTTTCATAACATTTATAAACTCAGTTAAACACATACCATATCCAAAGATCATCATAATACATTCACGACTCCACAACAATTTACACAAGTCACATGACACTTAATAAAGTTGAAACTCTTTTTGGAAAATATCTGGTCTTCCTTTTATAAAGATTTGAATATAAAAATCTATGGATCGAAAAGCCGTCATTATACTTTAAATCTGATTATCACTCGATTAATTAAAATCAATCAAAACCTGAAAGGCATATGAAATAGCCTATTTGTAATTCGAGGATTCTACTCAACTTAAACTAGAATGTAATAAGTAAATATTAGATTAAAGGTCACAGGAATCTCAGAGAGTTTTATCAGTCAAGAGATTGAAGATTAAAGTCATCTACAGACTTGAAGTTATTCTACATTGAAAGAAGTATTCAAGCCTCAGTGAAGTATTCAAGAAAGTGGATTTACTACAGTGACAGAGATTTCCAGTTGGTGACAGAAGAAGTACAGGATACAGAGTTTATTCAGAGCTAAAAAAAAGAAGCCACAGCTTTAAATGTTTTAAAGATGAAGAATTATCATTGAAGTCAGTTATTCATGAACCAGACAGTGCATCGAATGACGACATCAGTCAGTTGAATTCAATCATCTATATTCAGTGGTTTTCAGAAGATAGATGAAACTTGGTTTTTAGATTAAATTCCTTTCATAAATTAATTTAATTTATAATTTAATTCTATAAGAATTAATTTATTTATTAGATTAACTAATTTAGTTGGCTAAATTATTTATTAACTTAATTCTATAAAAGAATTAATTTAATCTTTAATTTAATCTAACTAAATAAATTAAAAGGATTTTCTAATTAACTTGTATGACCTTCTGAAAATTCGGTATGACCTGATCTGTAAAGATCCTAGGTTCTACCAACTCCTTTCAGGTCATACAGGTTCTGTGTGCTAGGTCATACAGGTTGCTTTTCAAGGTTTTACCGAAGATTTGGCAGAAATATGCTTGGTCGTACCGGACACATTCTGCAGGTTCTATTGATGAAGCATGGTTCTACCGAACATAATTCCTCAAGTCATACAGGTGTGTTGATTGTTTAATTAGGTCATATTGATTTAATTAAAAGGTCATACAGGTCTTCTGAAAGGATATATCAACCCGAGGCTGGACAGAAAAGCTACACACTTCATTATCATATCATCAGACATTTTTCTCTCCGAGCAAGAAGAAGCCATTTGATCTCATTTCTTCTCAAGCAATTAATTCTAGTTTGTATTGTTAAATCCAAACCACTAGAAGTTGATTACTTGTATTGCTTTGATTATCTAGCGGATTTATATCCCTAGAATTTATCTTGAACATTGCTTTTAGCATTCGATCTTTTTATTACAAATATTAGAAAAGTTCATGTCAAATTTATTCTAAATTTGTATTAATTAGTTTGAGATAAATACTTTGTAATCCGTACTGTATTTGCAACACCCTTCAATATAGTTTATATTTAACTTGAATCTTGTTTCATTTATATTCCGCATTAATTTGTTCTTAATTGTTAAATTATTCAAAGGACAAATTCGATAAAACGGTATATTTTGTATTCAACCCCCCTTCTACAAACTTATCAGGACCTAACAATTGGCATCAGAGCCTTTTGATTGATATACAAATCAAAGATCCAATTGTTTTGAGATTTTTCTTAAACTCTGAATTTTTTATTATTCCTAAAAATCTCAAAAGATGTCTACTACACAGAAAGTGGGTACAGTCAAAATCCCCATGTTCAGCAAGGAGCATTATCCAATGTGGAAGAAGAAAATGCTCCTATTTCTTAAAGTTACTAATCCTAAATACTTTGATGTGCTGAAGAATGGTCCCAAAGTCCCTATGATTATTAAGGGAGAACTTATAGAGAATCAGATTGTTACTAGGGCTGCTAGGATGTACCCTAAGGATCCCAAGGACTACACTCCTGATGAAAAAGAGGATGTTACCTTGGATGCCTGTCTACAGTTGATCCTTGTTGATTGTCTTGATCCTATCATGCATAATCATGTCCTAAATTGTGATACTGCCAAACACATTTGGGAAACCATAGAGATAATCAATGAGGGGACAGAGGAAGTTAGAGAGAATAAGCTGGAAATTCTCACCTCTCAATATGAGCATTTCAGATCAAACCCTGGTGAAGGTATCTCTGAGGTTTTTGAGAGATACAACAAATTAATCAATGATCTGAATCTCAATGGGAAGCGCTACACTATCAAGGAAATTAACAAGAAGTTCCTACTTACACTTCCACGTCATTTGGACCACAGAATATCTGCCATTAGAGAAGCAAGAGATCTGGGAGAGATTGCTTTGGAAAGACTATATGGTGTTCTGAAGACCTATGAGCTGGAGCAGATTCAACAAGATGAGTTATATGGAACTGAGAGGATAGTTAGTACTTCTACTGCATTGGCTGCTGAAGTCCCACAGAAACTGGAAGTGAAGGCTGTTCAACCTTCCAGTTCTAACATGAATGTTATTGATGCTGAATATGGATTAACATCCATTGATCAATCTGGTGGTGACTTCTATTCTTTAGAGGAACTTGATCAGCTGGAGGGTGGTGATTTGGCTTTGATAGTAAGGAAGTTTGGGAAGTTCAGATTCAAAAGGAATCCCAATCTTAAGTTCAGGCCCAGATTTCAGAGAGGTGGATCTTCCTCTTCAAGTAGCACAAGGGGTGGCTACAAAACTAGAACTGTGGATAGGAGCACAATTAGATGCTACAATTGCAATGAGTTGGGTCACTTTGCTACTGAATGCAAAAAGCCAAAGCAAGTGACAAGAAACACATTTGATTCTAGCAAGAAGAACAAGATTGGGAAAGCCTATGTTGCTGAAGGAAAGAGTTGGGATGACACTGACAGTGATGAAGAAGCAGGTGAGATTGGGAACCTTGCTTTAGTGGCTAAAGAGGTAAGCACTTCATCTTCATACATGTCAGAGGTAAAGTTCACTGACACTGAAATGATTCGTCATCTTAGTGGTACTATTTCTTGTGCACACACTAAAAATGATAGAATAATTCTTTTGAACACAGCTCTTGAAAAGGAGATAAAAGAATTAAAACTTGTGCATGTTAATCAGAATGAACTTACTGAGAAAATAGCATTTCTTGAGAATAGGGTTAAATGTTATATTCAACTGGAAACCATTCTCAAGGATCAGATTAGTGAGCTTAAGACCAAAGCTAATGCCTATTTCAACTCTTGTAAGACTGCTAAAGAAATTATCAATAAACAAAGTATTAGTCAGACCGTAGGAATAGGGTATGACTATAATGAGTCTATTGGTAAATTAAGCATAAATACCCCTAATAGAGTCAGTCCTGAAGAAAGGGGTATTCCTGATGTGCTTAAGGGTATTGATAAACCTTTCTTTAGAAAGTCCCAAGCAGATACTCTGAATGAATACTCTATTATCATTGTAGAGGAGATTCGTGAAGAAGATCTTGCTTTTGAAGTTGAACAGTCCAACAAGTGTATGTCTGATAAACCAGTCAAAGTTGTTGCAACTAAAAAGACTAAATCAGATATCCATAAGTTGGATCAAAACAACTGTAGTACTAACATGCCTGCTGTTAATTCTTCTCATAAAGCATGTGGTGTGATTAATTGCATGTCTTGTGCTTTCAATGTTATGTATGCTTATTTTAATAGTAAACATGTATTTGATAATAAGACTGTTCCACGTCAACATGTTAATAATAAGAAGCATGTTAAAGCTAAGACTACTAGTCCTCCTAAGACTAGAGTGGATTCATTTATCCCTAAGCCTACTCAGAAATGTGTTAAGGCTGGCTATAAATGGAAACGCTCTTTTGTGAAAGAGGTTGAAGTAGTTGTAGCTAAAAAGGTTGTTTTGCCTGACAAAGGCCAGTTCTTTAAGTATGCCGGACCCAAACAAGTTTGGGTTCCGAAGAAGGACTAATCAATTTGATATTACAGGGAATTAAACAGGTAAACCGTGTTATGTGGATTCTTGACAGTGGTTGTTCAAGGCATATGACCGGAGATAGAGCCCTGCTATCAGATTTGGTTGAGAAAGCTGGCCCAGTAGTTACCTTTGGAGATAACAGCAAGGGTATTATGAAAGGATATGGTTGTTTGAAGTATGGAAATGTTATCATTGAAGATGTATCATTTGTGGAAGGTCTGAGGTTCAATCTTCTCAGCATCAGTCATTTATGTGACAGAGGATATGTTGTTTCCTTTGAAAGAGAGAAGTGTCAGATCCTTCACAAGAAGAATGGAAAGCTTGCTCTTCAAGGAGTAAGGAAAGGTGACTTGTTCATAGCTGATCTGCACTCTGGATCCAAAGATGAAGTTAATTGTTTTTATGTTAAAGTTTCCGTTAGTGCTTGTGCCCTAGAGACAATACTATAATGTTCTTAGGGAAGACATTTTGATTATTAATAAATATGTTCTATGGATTTTCTTTCAATTATTTATTATGTCTTTATTAACTGCGATATAAATATTAGAATAATAAATGTCCTTGGAATATAAGCATGAATTCTATATCTCTAAGTATGTGACTTAGAAATGAGATTATATGAGTAGTGTTTATAATCCTAAAAGATCCCTAGTCGAGTATTATTATTTGAGGACAATAATAATGCATTAAGACTAGTATGTTTGTTGACTGATGACCACATCTCATTGGTTATAAGTATGGTGATACTAAAGTCAAAGACATAAGTGCATGTTAGCAGAACATGGCACTGGATAGACCCACCGTGTGAATTCTTCATGGTAAATGTTATCAAGTGTCATAAGCAATTCTCACAATGATAATGGTGTAATGATCCTTAGACTTGAAATCATTATATTTCTATATGAGAATTAATATACTTTGATTCTACTCAAAGTTACCTTTGACCGGGTAATGATAAAGGTGGACATTGGGTATATTATGAATCATATGAGAAATATGAATGATAGATATAGGATTTAACCCTCCTATTTTAGGAGTGATATTATTGGCCTCTTCATTGAGTGAGACTATGAAATGCATGGTCATGCTCAAATTGTGATTTGTTTAAAAGTCTACTCATCGATCAAGTAAACCGGGATTAAATGTTGAAGAGGATGACATAAACCATGCCTCGAGTTTAATCTATAATATAAGGTTAAAAGGATTATATTACATGAAACATTATTCATTAAAGGTTTAATTGGATCACCAATTATTATTATTACTTGGGTAGCAGTGATGTATTACTAGATGCCGCTCATTGTTTATAATTTTATTATGAGATGTTAAAATTATTGCCAACGTAATAATAACCTAAAGGGTTACACATAAAGAATGTTTTAAACGGAGCATTAATTAAATTTCGAATTTAATTGAATTATTATTATTATTGAATTATTGGATTAATTAAGTAGGACTTGATTAATTATATAATAATTCGAATATAATAAATAATACTACTAATAATTAGATTGGGTTTCGGAAGCCCAATCAGATTAGGTATAGGCCCAGAATTCTCTCCATATAAATACATTAAGATGTATTATTTTAGGGTTAAGAAATTGAAAAAAAACGTTTTTCTTAAAAAAACCCTAGCTGCTCTACATCAAAGAGAGGCTAGAGAGAGAGAGAGAGAGAGTTCCGAGGGCAGTTCTTGGCTAGTACCAACTCCGGTGATCGTTGGACGATCGGGCGTTCGTGTGGACTAATTAGAGACGTGTATCGCAAGGCGGGACACGTGGTGATCATATCAAAGGACCTCCATTAGTCATCCGTTCGTAAAGCTTCAAAAGGTAAACGATTCTATTCACGAATTAAATATCGTTTTTCGCATGTATCATGCGGAGGGTTTCGTTAATTTTTCTGTTTTACGCATTTTTCCGTTGCGTTTTCATGCACGAAACCCTTCAATGGTATCATAGCTACTTGCGAAAAGTGTTTAATTCATTTATATGTTTACTGTTTTGATGATAAAATCATGTTTGTGACTATCATGATTGATGCGTTGTTTTTATGAAAACATGAATATTGTATTGATGTATATACATAAATTGTATAATAATGATGATTGAGATGATCATATGATGATCATATAATCTGTATGTATACTGATATATACATGATATAGTTTTGTTCTTGTTATGAGAATCGTATTCGATACGATTTCTGATTGGTTGCGCAAATTTGGTGAAATTTGCATACTGTTTCAGAATTTCGCCGAAAATACCTTTTCGGAAAGAGAAACGGGCGTCTGAACAATACTGACTTTGTCATTCGTTCATCTGTAAGGCGGTTGACGTCGTTTACTATCTGTAAACAGCGATTCATTGTTTTCAAAATTCTGATTTTAATTTTCTGATTTACACTTTATTTGATTTTGTGATTGGATCATGAAAAATATGATATGGTGTGATATGTTGATGCAATATGAGATGTTCTTAACTGTTAATTGAGCATGGTGTATGGTTATAGCCCTAAGACCCATAGGTTAGTGGTTTTTTATTATGGTTTTGGTTTTAAATACGACTTGCATGTCGTTCATTCTTGTAATGATTAAATCTCGAATGTAACTCGAGTTTCTCTTGTAAGTTTATTAGATTAGCTTTTCATATTATGTAATTGATGATATGAAGACATGGAGGCATGCCAAGGAGGCGATCAAAGGAGACATTACAAGAAAGCATGAAGACATGTGTAATTTATTATGTTGTATTTGATACCACCATAGATTGACCTTGGTTTTTCCTTAGCTTGGAAAAATCGCATAGGATTGGGCCATAACCAAGCACATTTACTTTACGCACTTTACATATATGATGCATGTGATGATGATATGTATGCGTAGTGATAATGATGCATGTTTTAATTAGATTAAACATGTATGTATTAGATACATCACCCATGTCATGCCTGCTAAACAAGATAAAATCTGTAACGATTCAAGATTTTAAAATTGAACAAAACGAACATGAGATTCCTGTGTTTATAAAACACGGAAATAAGTATGAATTTTCAATTTTTTGATATGGGGCGATTTTGACAAAAAATACAAGCAGCGCTTGTAAGAAAGGCGGGTTTTAAGTGAGACCACTTTGACTCCTCCGTTGGACTGGAAATCAAACCATTGATGAATTTTGAATTGAAGTACTTAGTTCAAGGAAAAATTGGGAACATGGTCGTTTTAATAATAAAATCCCTAAATTTAAAATATTAAGTCACTTAGATGCCTTCCAATGGGCAACACTCATCAAGACCTAGATCGAGAAAGAGTGGGTTCGCCAAAGCGAAGCACTCCAATCTATCGTGGTATGGCGCGATGAAGTAAATGTGATACTTAACTGTTAGACCATTGGGTTAGACTTAACTAAGTTACCACAATAGGATTGTGAACTTAGAGGCATGGAGTTTGGTATGATTTATTGGATAAATATGGACAAATGTTGTTCTACCAAACTTTCCAAGAGTTATATATGATATAATTGACAAGAGTTGTCTACCTAAATAAATCATGTTTTGGGAGAAAAGCCAAAGCTCACCTTAAGCGTGACGAAATATGGATCTTGGCTCACTAGAAGGATTTAGAGTAATGCCTTCCGAATTAATAGTTAGGGCTATTGATTTGATAAAAATAGTGGGAGATATATATTATGAATATATATGGATAATCACTTGAACATAATTTAATCTGCAACTAACTTATTTTATGCATTTTAACATTGTAGATATCTAAATGGCAAACTCAAACAATTTCTCTGTGCGATCAGTCCTTGAGAAGGAAAAGCTGACAGGAACCAACTTCCTTGATTGGCAAAGGAATTTGAGGATTGTCCTCAGGCAGGAGCGAAAGCTTTATGTCCTTGATATTCCTCACCCTGAACCTCTTGCTGCTGAAGCAATCGAGGCTCAACAAAATGCTTATCAGAAGCATCTTGATGATTCTACGGATGTCTGTTGTTTGATGCTAGCGACTATGAGTCCTGAGCTTCAGAAACAACATGAGCGTATGGACACTTATGACATGATAGAGCACCTCAAAAGGATGTTTGAGGGTCAAGCTCGTCAAGAGAGGTTTGATATAAGCAAAGTGTTGTATGCATGCAAACAGGGAGATCGTGACCCGGTTGGACCGCATGTTCTAAAGATGATAGGGTATTTGGAAACCCTTGAGAATTTGGGTTACCCGGTTTTACCGGAACACCAAGCAGATTTGATCTTGCAGTCTTTGAACAACAACTACACTCAATTTGTAATAAACTATATTATGAGTGAGATAGACAAAACACCTACCGAACTATTGGCATTATTGAGGACTGCTGAGACCAATATGTCAAAGGCTAACCCTGCTCCCATAATGATGGTGAATAAAGGGAATGCCAAAGGAAAGGGGAAATGGAAAGGCAAGAAGAAGATTGGATCTAAATCTGCTAATCTGAAGCCTGCTTTCAAAAAGGCTTTGAAGCCTACTGGAGGTGTTGCAAAAGGTGATGTATGTCACTTTTGCAAGAAGCCGGGTCATTGGAAGCGTAATTGTCAAGCTTATTTGGAAGATTTGAACCTGAAGGGAATGAAATCTGTGAAGATTTCTCATTCAAGTATGTATGTTATAGAAGTCAATTTGTCTACTTCTACATCATGGGTATTAGATACTGGATGTGGTTCTCACATTTGTATAAATGTGCAGGAACTACGAAGGAGTAGGACTTTGGCGAAAGGAGAAGTTGACCTACGCGTTGGCAATGGAGCAAAGGTTGCTGCTTTGGCTGTAGGGACTTATAATTTATCGTTGCCCACTGGGCTTATTTTAGAACTTGAGAACTGTTTTTACGTGCCTGCGATTTGCAGAAACATTATTTATGTTTCTTGTTTGGACAAGAAAGGTTTTTCCTTTACAATTCAGAACAATAGTTGTTCCTTTGGTTTGAATAATGTTACCTATGGGGTTGCACATTTATTTAATGGTTTATATGTTCTTGATCTTGATATTCCTGTCTATAATTTAAATAATAAACGTATTAAGGCTAATGACTCAAATCAAACATACCTTTGGCATTGTCGTTTCGGCCATATAAATGAGAAACGCATTTCCAAGTTACATAAGGATGGATACTTTGATAAGTTTGATTTTGAATCATACGAAGAATGCGAACCTTGTCTCATTGGAAAAATGACTAAAGCTCCTTTTACCGGAACTGGTGAGAGGGCCACCGAACGATTAGAACTCATACATAGTGATGTATGTGGTCCAATGCGTACGATGGCAAGAGGTGGCTTTTATTACTTCATAACCTTTACTGATGATTTTAGTAGATACGGATATGTGTATCTTTTGAAGAACAAATCCGAATCATTTGAAAAATTCAAAGAGTACAAGGCAGAAGTGGAAAAGCAAATAGGCGGAAGTATTAAAACTCTACGATCTGATCGTGGAGGTGAGTACTTAAGCTTAGAATTTAAGAATTACTTAAAGGAGTGTGGTATTGTATCACAGCTCACACCTCCTGGAACACCACAGTGGAATGGTGTATCTGAAAGGAGAAATCGTACCTTGTTGGACATGGTGCGATCGATGATGAGTCTAGCGGATCTTCCAATTAGTTTTTGGGGTTATGCTCTAGAAACGGCTGCACACACACTTAACCGAGTTCCTACTAAATCGGTTCAAACTACACCATATGAGATATGGACTGAGAAACGTTATAGCATGTCCTTTTTGAAAGTATGGGGATGTGAAGCGTTTGTGAAACGTTTAGTCACTGACAAGCTAGGACCGAAATCAGACAAATGTAATTTTGTGGGATAGCCAAAAGAAACTAAAGGGTATTATTTCTATAATCGTACCGAGAGCAAAGTGTTTGTTGCTCGAACTGCTGTATTTCTTGAAAGAGAACTGTTCTCTAAGAAAAACAGTGGGAGTATAATAGATCTCGATGAAGTTCGAGAACCACAGAATGACATTGAACCAGAGTTGGAACATGAGCACGAAGTACATGAAAATGTTACTGCTCAAGAAACACAGGTTGTTCGTAGATCTGGTAGGATTCGCCACGAGCCTGAGAGATATTATGGATTTCTCTTAACTCAGACTGGCGATGTAATGCTTATGGATGAAGATGAGCCTCTTACCTATCAGGATGCTATGAATAGTCCAGATTCTGAGAGATGGCTGGAAGCTATGAAATCTGAGATGGATTCCATGTATGAAAACAAAGTATGGACTTTGGTTGAACCACCTGAAGGGGTAAAACCTATTGGGTGCAAATGGGTTTTCAAGAAGAAAACAGACATGGATGGTAATGTAACGACCTACAAAGCAAGACTAGTGGCGAAAGGTTTCAAACAAATTCATGGTATTGACTATGATGAAACTTTCTCACCAGTAGCTATGGTCAAGTCCATCAGGATTTTGCTTGCGATAGCAGCTTACTATGACTATGAAATCTGGCAAATGGATGTCAAAACCGCTTTCTTAAATGGGAGCTTAGAAGATGATGTGTATATGATACAACCAGAAGGTTTTGTCGATCCGAGATTTTCTAGAATGGTCTGTAAGCTACTACGATCTATTTATGGATTGAAGCAGGCCTCAAGGAGTTGGAACATTCGTTTTGATATAACAGTCAAAGAGTTTGGCTTTATTCAAAATGAACATGAGCCTTGTGTTTACAAGAAGGTTAGTGGGAGAAAAGTGGCATTCCTAGTATTATATGTTGATGATATATTACTAATAGGGAATGACATACCTTCTCTTCAGGATGTTAAGACTTGGTTGGGAAAAAGTTTCTCAATGAAAGACTTAGGCGATGCTACCTATATATTAGGGATCAAGATCTATAGAGATAGATCTAGAAGATTAATCGGCTTAAGACTAGTATGTTTGTTGACTGATGACCACATCTCATTGGTTATAAGTATGGTGATACTAAAGTCAAAGACATAAGTGCAGGTTAGTAGAACATGGCACTGGATAGACCCACCGTGTGAATTCTTCATGGTAAATGTTATCAAGTGTCATAAGCAATTCTCACAATGATAATGGTGTAATGATCCTTAGACTTGAAATCATTATATTTCTATATGAGAATTAATATACTTTGATTCTACTCAAAGTTACCTTTGACCGGGTAATGATAAAGGTGGACATTGGGTATATTATGAATCATATGAGAAATATGAATGATAGATATAGGATTTAACCCTCCTATTTTAGGAGTGATATTATTGGCCTCTTCATTGAGTGAGACTATGAAATGCATGGTCATGCTCAAATTGTGATTTGTTTAAAAGTCTACTTATCGATCAAGTAAACCGGGATTAAATGTTGAAGAGGATGACATAAACCATGCCTCGAGTTTAATCTATAATATAAGGTTAAAAGGATTATATTAAATGGAACATTATTCATTAAAGGTTTAATTGGATCACCAATTATTATTATTATTTGGCTAGCAGTGATGTATTACTAGATGCCGCTCATTGTTTATAATTTTATTATGAGATGTTAAAATTATTGCCAACGTAATAATAACCTAAAGGGTTACACATAAAGAATGTTTTAAACGGAGCATTAATTAAATTTCGAATTTAATTGAATTATTATTATTATTGAATTATTGGATTAATTAAGTAGGACTTGATTAATTATATAATAATTCGAATATAATAAATAATACTACTAATAATTAGATTGGGTTTCGGAAGCCCAATCAGATTAGGTATAGGCCCAGAATTCTCTCCATATAAATACATTAAGATGTATTATTTTAGGGTTAAGAAATTGAAAAAAAACGTTTTTCTTAAAAAAACCCTAGCTGCTCTACATCAAAGAGAGGCTAGAGAGAGAGAGAGAGAGTTCCGAGGGCAGTTCTTGGCTAGTACCAACTCCGGTGATCGTTGGACGATCGGGCGTTCGTGTGGACTAATTAGAGACGTGTATCGCAAGGCGGGACACGTGGTGATCATATCAAAGGACCTCCATTAGTCATCCATTCGTAAAGCTTCAAAAGGTAAACGATTCTATTCACGAATTAAATATCGTTTTTCGCATGGATCCTGCGGAGGGTTTCGTTAATTTTTCTGTTTTACGCGTTTTTCCGTTGCGTTTTCATGCACGAAACCCTTCAATGGTATCATAGCTACTTGCGAAAAGTGTTTAATTCATTTATATGTTTACTGTTTTGATGATAAAATCATGTTTGTGACTATCATGATTGATGCGTTGTTTTTATGAAAACATGAATATTGTATTGATGTATATACATAAATTGTATAATAATGATGATTGAGATGATCATATGATGATCATATAATCTGTATGTATACTGATATATACATGATATAGTTTTGTTCTTGTTATGAGAATCGTATTCGATACGATTTCTGATTGGTTGCGCAAATTTGGTGAAATTTGCATACTGTTTCAGAATTTCGCCGAAAATACCTTTTCGGAAAGAGAAACGGGCGTCTGAACAATACTGACTTTGTCATTCGTTCATCTGTAAGGCGGTTGACGTCGTTTACTGTCTGTAAACAGCGATTCATTATTTTCAAAATTCTGATTTTAATTTTCTGATTTACACTTTATTTGATTTTGTAATTGGATCATGAAAAATATGATATGGTGTGATATGTTGATGCAATATGAGATGTTCTTAACTGTTAATTGAGCATGGTGTATGGTTATGGCCCTAAGACCCATAGGTTAGTGGTTTTTGATTATGGTTTTGGTTTTAAATACGACTTGCATGTCGTTCATTCTTGTAATGATTAAATCTCGAATGTAACTCGAGTTTCTCTTGTAAGTTTATTAGATTAGCTTTTCATATTATGTAATTGATGATATGAAGACATGGAGGCATGCCAAGGAGGCGATCAAAGGAGACATTACAAGAAAGCATGAAGACATGTGTAATTTATTATGTTGTATTTGATACCACCATAGATTGACCTTGGTTTTTCCTTAGCTTGGAAAAATCGCATAGGATTGGGCCATAACCAAGCACATTTACTTTACGCACTTTACATATATGATGCATGTGATGATGATATGTATGCGTAGTGATAATGATGCATGTTTTAATTAGATTAAACATGTATGTATTAGATACATCACCCATGCCATGCCTGCTAAACAAGATAAAATCTGTAACGATTCAAGATTTTAAAATTGAACAAAACGAACATGAGATTCCTGTGTTTATGAAACACGGAAATAAGTATGAATTTTCGATTTTTCGATATGGGGCGATTTTGACAAAAAATACAAGCAGCGCTTGTAAGAAAGGCGGGTTTTAAGTGAGACCACTGTGACTCCTCCGTTGGACTGGAAATCAAACCATTGATGAATTTTGAATTGAAGTACTTAGTTCAAGGAAAAATTGGGAACATGGTCGTTTTAATAATAAAATCCCTAAATTTAAAATATTAAGTCACTTAGATGCCTTCCAATGGGCAACACTCATCAAGACCTAGATCGAGAAAGAGTGGGTTCGCCAAAGCGAAGCACTCCAATCTATCGTGGTATGGCGCGATAAAGTAAATGTGATACTTAACTGTTAGACCATTGGGTTAGACTTAACTAAGTTACCACAATAGGATTGTGAACTTAGAGGCATGGAGTTTGGTATGATTTATTGGATAAATATGGACAAATGTTGTTCTACCAAACTTTCCAAGAGTTATATATGATATAATTGACAAGAGTTGTCTACCTAAATAAATCATGTTTTGGGAGAAAAGCCAAAGCTCACCTTAAGTGTGACGAAATATGGATCTTGGCTCACTAGAAGGATTTAGAGTAATGCCTTCCGAATTAATAGTTAGGGCTATTGATTTGATAAAAATAGTGGGAGATATATATTGTGAATATATATGGATAATCACTTGAACATAATTTAATCTGCAACTAACTTATTTTATGCATTTTAACATTGTAGATATCTAAATGGCAAACTCAAACAATTTCTCTGTGCGATCAGTCCTTGAGAAGGAAAAGCTGACAGGAACCAACTTCCTTGATTGGCAAAGGAATTTGAGGATTGTCCTCAGGCAGGAGCGAAAGCTTTATGTCCTTGATATTCCTCACCCTGGACCTCTTGCTGCTGAAGCAATCGAGGCTCAACAAAATGCTTATCAGAAGCATCTTGATGATTCTACGGATGTCTGTTGTTTGATGCTAGCGACTATGAGTCCTGAGCTTCAGAAACAACATGAGCGTATGGACACTTATGACATGATAGAGCACCTCAAAAGGATGTTTGAGGGTCAAGCTCGTCAAGAGAGGTTTGATATAAGCAAAGTGTTGTATGCATGCAAACAGGGAGATCGTGACCCGGTTGGACCGCATGTTCTAAAGATGATAGGGTATTTGGAAACCCTTGAGAATTTGGGTTACCCGATTTTACCGGAACACCAAGCAGATTTGATCTTGCAGTCTTTGAACAACAACTACACTCAATTTGTAATAAACTATATTATGAGTGAGATAGACAAAACACCTACCGAACTATTGGCATTATTGAGGACTGCTGAGACCAATATGTCAAAGGCTAACCCTGCTCCCATAATGATGGTGAATAAAGGGAATGCCAAAGGAAAGGGGAAATGGAAAGGCAAGAAGAAGATTGGATCTAAATCTGCTAATCTGAAGCCTGCTTTCAAAAAGGCTTTGAAGCCTACTGGAGGTGTTGCAAAAGGTGATGTATGTCACTTTTGCAAGAAGCCGGGTCATTGGAAGCGTAATTGTCAAGCTTATTTGGAAGATTTGAACCTGAAGGGAATGAAATCTGTGAAGATTTCTCATTCAGGTATGTATGTTATAGAAGTCAATTTGTCTACTTCTACATCATGGGTATTAGATACTGGATGTGGTTCTCACATTTGTATAAATGTGCAGGAACTACGAAGGAGTAGGACTTTGGCGAAAGGAGAAGTTGACCTACACGTTGGCAATGGAGCAAAGGTTGCTGCTTTGGCTGTAGGGACTTATAATTTATCGTTGCCCACTGGGCTTATTTTAGAACTTGAGAACTGTTTTTACGTGCCTGCGATTTGCAGAAACATTATTTATGTTTCTTGTTTGGACAAGAAAGGTTTTTCCTTTACAATTCAGAACAATAGTTGTTCCTTTGGTTTGAATAATGTTACCTATGGGGTTGCACATTTATTTAATGGTTTATATGTTCTTGATCTTGATATTCCTGTCTATAATTTAAATAATAAACGTATTATGGCTAATGACTCAAATCAAACATACCTTTGGCATTGTCGTTTCGGCCATATAAATGAGAAACGCATTTCCAAGTTACATAAGGATGGATACTTTGATAAGTTTGATTTTGAATCATACGAAGAATGCGAACCTTGTCTCATTGGAAAAATGACTAAAGCTCCTTTTACCGGAACTGGTGAGAGGGCCACCGAACGATTAGAACTCATACATAGTGATGTATGTGGTCCAATGCGTACGATGGCAAGAGGTGGCTTTTATTACTTCATAACCTTTACTGATGATTTTAGTAGATACGGATATGTGTATCTTTTGAAGAACAAATCCGAATCATTTGAAAAATTCAAAGAGTACAAGGCAGAAGTGGAAAAGCAAATAGGCGGAAGTATTAAAACTCTACGATCTGATCGTGGAGGTGAGTACTTAAGCTTAGAATTTAAGAATTACTTAAAGGAGTGTGGTATTGTATCACAGCTCACACCTCCTGGAACACCACAGTGGAATGGTGTATCTGAAAGGAGAAATCGTACCTTGTTGGACATGGTGCGATCGATGATGAGTCTAGCGGATCTTCCAATTAGTTTTTGGGGTTATGCTCTAGAAACGGCTGCACACACACTTAACCGAGTTCCTACTAAATCGGTTCAAACTACACCATATGAGATATGGACTGAGAAACGTTATAGCATGTCCTTTTTGAAAGTATGGGGATGTGAAGCGTTTGTGAAACGTTTAGTCACTGACAAGCTAGGACCGAAATCAGACAAATGTAATTTTGTGGGATAGCCAAAAGAAACTAAAGGGTATTATTTCTATAATCGTACCGAGAGCAAAGTGTTTGTTGCTCGAACTGCTGTATTTCTTGAAAGAGAACTGTTCTCTAAGAAAAACAGTGGGAGTATAATAGATCTCGATGAAGTTCGAGAACCACAGAATGACATTGAACCAGAGTTGGAACATGAGCACGAAGTACATGAAAATGTTACTGCTCAAGAAACACAGGTTGTTCGTAGATCTGGTAGGATTCGCCACGAGCCTGAGAGATATTATGGATTTCTCTTAACTCAGACTGGCGATGTAATGCTTATGGATGAAGATGAGCCTCTTACCTATCAAGATGCTATGAATAGTCCAGATTCTGAGAGATGGCTGGAAGCTATGAAATCTGAGATGGATTCCATGTATGAAAACAAAGTATGGACTTTGGTTGAACCACCTGAAGGGGTAAAACCTATTGGGTGCAAATGAGTTTTCAAGAAGAAAACAGACATGGATGGTAATGTAACGACCTACAAAGCAAGACTAGTGGCGAAAGGTTTCAAACAAATTCATGGTATTGACTATGATGAAACTTTCTCACCAGTAGCTATGGTCAAGTCCATCAGGATTTTGCTTGCGATAGCAGCTTACTATGACTATGAAATCTGGCAAATGGATGTCAAAACCGCTTTCTTAAATGGGAGCTTAGAAGATGATGTGTATATGATACAACCAGAAGGTTTTGTCGATCCGAGATTTGCTAGAATGGTCTGTAAGCTACTACGATCTATTTATGGATTGAAGCAGGCCTCAAGGAGTTGGAACATTCGTTTTGATATAACAGTCAAAGAGTTTGGCTTTATTCAAAATGAACATGAGCCTTGTGTTTACAAGAAGGTTAGTGGGAGAAAAGTGGCATTCCTAGTATTATATGTTGATGATATATTACTAATAGGGAATGACATACCTTCTCTTCAGGATGTTAAGACTTGGTTGGGAAAAAGTTTCTCAATGAAAGACTTAGGCGATGCTACCTATATATTAGGGATCAAGATCTATAGAGATAGATCTAGAAGATTAATCGGCTTAAGACTAGTATGTTTGTTGACTGATGACCACATCTCATTGGTTATAAGTATGGTGATACTAAAGTCAAAGACATAAGTGCAGGTTAGCAGAACATGGCACTGGATAGACCCACCGTGTGAATTCTTCATGGTAAATGTTATCAAGTGTCATAAGCAATTCTCACAATGATAATGGTGTAATGATCCTTAGACTTGAAATCATTATATTTCTATATGAGAATTAATATACTTTGATTCTACTCAAAGTTACCTTTGACCGGGTAATGATAAAGGTGGACATTGGGTATATTATGAATCATATGAGAAATATGAATGATAGATATAGGATTTAACCCTCCTATTTTATGAGTGATATTATTGGACTCTTGATTGAGTGAGACTATGAAATGCATGGCCATGCTCAAATTGTGATTTGTTTAATAGTCTACTCATCGATCAAGTAAACCGGGATTAAATGTTGAAGAGGATGACATAAACCATGCCTCGAGTTTAATCTATAATATAAGGTTAAAAGGATTATATTACATGAAACATTATTCATTAAAGGTTTAATTGGATCACCAATTATTATTATTACTTGGGTAGCAGTGATGTATTACTAGATGCCGCTCATTGTTTATAATTTTATTATGAGATGTTAAAATTATTGCCAACGTAATAATAACCTAAAGGGTTATACATAAAGAATGTTTTAAACGGAGCATTAATTAAATTTCGAATTTAATTGAATTACTATTATTATTGAATTATTGGATTAATTAAGTAGGACTTGATTAATTATATAATAATTTGAATATAATAAATAATACTACTAATAATTAGATTGGGTTTCGGAAGCCCAATCAGATTAGGTATAGGCCCAGAATTCTCTCCATATAAATACATTAAGATGTATTATTTTAGGGTTAAGAAATTGAAAAAAAACGTTTTTCTTAAAAAAACCCTAGCTGCTCTACATCAAAGAGAGGCTAGAGAGAGAGAGAGAGAGTTCCGAGGGCAGTTCTTGGCTAGTACCAACTCCGGTGATCGTTGGACGATCGGGCGTTCGTGTGGACTAATTAGAGACGTGTATCGCAAGGCGGGACACGTGGTGATCATATCAAAGGACCTCCATTAGTCATCCATTCGTAAAGCTTCAAAAGGTAAACGATTCTATTCACGAATTAAGGCTCTGTTTGGGATTGCTGTTAAAAATTGCTGTGTTGTTGAAAAAAGTGCTGTTAAAATAAGTGCTGTTGTGAAAATCAGATAACTGTTTGGTAATATTTTTGATATATGCATGTTTTGGTGTATAATATAAAAAAATAATGTTTTGGTGAGTTTTGATGTTGAAACCAGTAGCTGCTTCCCGCAAAAGCTGAAAAACAGCTTTTTTCAAAAGCATGGGGGGACCTGCTTTCTCTAAAAGCAGCTTTTGAGCCAAAAGCGCTTTTCAGAAAAGCAGCTTTTAAATTTTACCAAACACTTTTTTAGCTGCTTTTCAGAAAAAAGCTGCTGTTGCTGTCTGCAACAGCAATGCCAAACGGACCCTAAATATCGTTTTTCGCATGGATCCTGCGGAGGGTTTCGTTAATTTTTCTGTTTTACGCGTTTTTCCGTTGCGTTTTCATGCACGAAACCCTTCAGCTTCATCAGATGAAAGCTGGCTATGGTACAAGAAGATGTTTCACCTTAACTTCAAAACCATGAACTCTTTAGTTAAGAGGGAATTGGTTAGAGGTTTGCCTCAGATGGAATTTACACAGGAAGGACTGTGTGAGGCATGTCAGAAAGGAAATTCAAAGAAAGCTTCTCACAAGGGCACTGACACATCATCAATAACTGAACCACTTCAGCTACTGCACATGGATTTGTTTGGTCCAGTTAATGTGATGTCCATGTCAAAAAAACAATATGCACTTGTGATTGTTGATGACTTTTCAAAATATACATGGGTTTATTCCTACATTCCAAGGATGAGACCCCACACCTGGTGATTGACCATATAAAGTTGATTTAGCTGGATTCTAGATTCCCTGTTAGAGCCATAAGGTCAGATAATGGAACTGAATTCAAGAATGCAATCCTAAATGACTTTTGTGCTGATAAAGGAATAACAAGACAGTATTCTGCCCCTAGAACTCCTCAACAAAATGGAGTAGTGAAAAGAAAGAATCGTGCATTGATTGAAGCTGCAAGGACTATGTTAAGTGAGTCTAAACTTCCAACGTACTTTTGGGCTGAAGCAGCGAATACAGCTTGTTATACTCATAATCGAACTTTAATCAACAAGGACTTAATGAAGACTCCGTATGAGATCATGAACAACAAGAAACCAACTGTCAAGTACTTTCATGTATTTGGAGCAAAATTATTTGTGCTTATAGATGACAATGTGAAACGTGGAAAGTTTGATGTCAAGGCACTAGAAGCTATTTTTGTTGGTTAATCCAGAAGATCTTACAGGGTCTACTTGTTTGGCAGTCACACAGTAAAGGAAAGTGTCAATGTTACTTTTGATGACACTAAACTCCCTAATATCCAAACAGAAGACTCATCTGAGAAACTGAAGTTTGATAAATTGCCAGACGCAGATTCAGATGATGAAGTCCCACCTGAAGTTATTGCTGGTAATGATAATAACAATGATGATAATGATCATGGTGGTGGTGGTGGAAACACCGTTAACAATGGAGATACCACCACCACTGGAGAAGAATCATCAAGGCAATCAAGCAACAACTCAAGGGGAGCAAATGAGGGATCATCTAGTCACTCACAACATCAAAGTGAATTTCAAGGCGAATCATCAAGATCAAATCTTCCAAGACAGACTGTATGGAATAGAGCTCATCCTTTTGAGCTGATCATTGGTGATCCAAATGTTGGAGTTAAAACTAGAAGTGCAACTCAGAATGAATGTTATTATTCAGAATTTCTATCTGAAATGGAGCCAAAGAAAACTGAGGAAGCACTGACTGATCCATATTGAGTGATTGCTATGCAAGATGAACGCAATCAGTTTGAACAACAGCAAGTCTGGAACCTGGTACCCAGGCCAAAGAACAAGAAAGTAGTTGGCACAAGATGGGTATACAGGAACAAGCTAGATGAGGATGGCATTGTTACAAGGAACAAGGCAAGACTGGTTGCACAAGGGTATTCACAAGCTGAAGGCATTGATTATGATGAAACATATGCACCAGTGGCTAGGCTTGAGGCCATCAGGATGTTCTTAGCATTTGTAGCTTATTCCAATTTTAAAGTCTATCAAATGGATGTTAAGAGTGCATTCCTGAATGGTGAGCTTGATGAAGAAGTTTATGTGGAACAACCCCCTGGCTTTGAAAATCAGGAGCTGCTGGACTTTGTGTACTTTCTCTTCAAGGCTATCTATGGTCTCAAACAAGCCCCAAGAAAATGGTATGACACTCTCTCTGGTTTTCTTTTAGAAAATGGTTTTGTCAGAGGTATCATAGACAAAACTCTTTTTTCAAAGAAACACAAAAGTGATATGATATTAGTCCAAGTCTATGTGGATGACATCATATTTGGGTCTACTAATGATGATCTCTGTAAGAGATTTGCTAAGCTAATGCAGAGTAAGTTTGAAATGAGTATGATGGGTGAGCTGAAGTTCTTTCTTGGATTGCAAGTAAGTCAAAGGTCAAATGGTATATTTATTTGTCAATCCAAGTATCTCAAAAAACTCCTTACTCTATCTTACTGCAAGTAGACCAAATATTATGTATGCTACATGCTTGTGTGCAAGGTTCCAAGCGGACCCTAGAGATTTACATCTCGTTGCTGTGAAAAGAATCTTAAGATAACTTAAGGGTACACCTAATTTAGGTATCTGGTACCCTAAAGATTCTGGTTTTAATCTTATTGGATATACAGATTCTGACTATGCAGGTAGTGTTGTTGATAGAAAGAGCACCTCTGGGAGTTGTCAATTCCTATGAGGTAGGTTGATTTCCTGGTATAGCAAGAAACAGCAAACAGTTTCCAATTCAACAGCAGAAACTGAATATATTACTACTGGAAGCTGTTTTGCTCAGATCCTATGGATAAGGAATCAATTGAAGGACTATGACTTTGTATTAGACAAAATACCTATTTTATGTGATAATACAAGTGCCATAGCAATCTCCAACAACCCTGTTCAGCACTCGAGAACGAAGCACATTGATATCAGGTATCATTTTATCCGAGAGCATGTCATGAATGGAACTGTGGAGTTACATTTTGTTCCCACAGAAGAACAGACTGCAGACATATTCACTAAATCTCTTGACGAATCCACATTTACCAAGTTAATTGGTAAATTGGGTATGTTGAACAGTCTTAGTGATTAACAATATCTCTGTCATGTTTGTTCTTCGCAAAATCATTTTCTCTTGCTGATATTGAATGATATATTTTGCCAATTCTTGTTTAGAGTATAAAGCTTGTTAATTTAAATATTCTGAATAATTTATTTTCTTTAAAAATATTTTTCTCATTTTTTTTAGTGGAGAAATTTATTTTTATTGAAAATTTATTTATTTAGAATCATTTAAGTTAGTTTCAGATTGTAAATATTGGTGTTTGAATTTTTCTGCAGGTTTATATATTTTTATTGCATTTCTATAATATTCTGCAATTTTCTAATGTTTGTGCATAATTTTCTGTATATATATTATTTTATTTTTATTTTTATTATTATTATTTATTATCTTTTATTTTCTATTTGTCTTAGTTGTTTTTGTAAATATATTGTATATATTATTTCTGATCTAGCTCTTGCTTAGCTGGAACTTCAGTGCCAAATCCAATTCAGGTATTACTGTACTTTCTATATCTCAATCCACTTCTTTTATTGTTGCTGAACCTAAGTGGTTGTTAGGGCTGACCAAGGGATTGTAGATCCACAATCTCTATCCCAGGTCTTAGAGCCAAACAATGAGTCTACAACCTTCTTGACCTTTCAGCCTGAACAGAAATCAACTGTTAAACAAAGAAGTATTTTGATTGAAACAGTGAGTGATCCCACAGCTCTGCCTCCTCTAAAGAAATTCAACATATACTGAGGTATCTGTCAGCCCATATGTATCCTCTCAATAGGATATGGACTTTGAAATGGCCAATGAACTGTTTCTAGAGACATTCTCTCAACAGGATGAATCTATTGAAATTTGCCTTAGGGCCATGGCACTTTGTACTGAGTCAAGCACACTCTCATTACTCACAATGGGAGAAGACAATTCCATTAGATGAAACTCAGGACACAGTGAAAGCAGAGCACCTGCAACTGGTTACAGTGCCTACCATTGTTACGGTAGAAGTGCCTTCATAGGCATCTGAGGGAAAATTTGATTCTTTGCCAAATCAAATAGAATCATTTTCTCCCCTCCCAGAGGGAACATCTCTGGCTCCCTTAAAGGGATTTTCCACTCGCAGATTTATCTGGAGAAAGTGGAAGACAACTTGGTCAGTCTATCACTGAATCAATTCAAATTTCAAATCCAAGTGATTTGATAGACATGATTGAGGATTGGGAATTGCGAACTCCCATTGCACCACCACTGACCTCTCTTGAAGAGGCTAAGGTGTTTTTCAATGCAGGTACTGATCAAAAAGGAGCAAACAGACAGCTAATGTTGAGTGATGCGAGTCAAACGCTGAGTGAAACACATGCACGTGAGATGAGTGATACACTTACAAGAGAAATTCAAGTGAGTGCACACACAGACACATACACTGCAATGTAGTTAGCTCACATAACTGATCTACAGGAACATCTATTCAAAACCCAGACTGATAAAGAACTTTTGCAAGCACAAGTGGTTGAACGGTCTTCTTCTTCCACCTATGTCAACAATCAGCTGGGACTACTCAAGGAAATTTTGAAGACAAATTTACTTCCCAAGATCAACTCCATCAATAATCTAAACTCCTACTGGCTTCAGAGACTCAAAATGTTATATCTGTAGAGAATTCCTGAACTAAGGGGGAGAAGTTTATAGAGAAGTTTGGAGAAGCTAGGTAGAGAGAGCTGAAAAAGATAGAAAAAGAAAATGAGGAGTTTCAGGGGAGTAAAGGAAAGAAAGCTCTGTTTTGTAAATGTTATATGTATAGAGCTTAGGTAAATCAAGACAGGTTCAATGTTATCATATGTTCAGTCTAGAGGAACATTTGTCTTGTATTTATCTTTACTGGTGAAATCAGGAAATGTCATATTTGATCCAGAACTTTCTAGTATTTACTTAGGCTTAAGAGTCTTATCTTTTTCTTGGTTTTAGTTGAGTGATCCTCTAGGTATTTGGTTGTTATTCTCTAACAAACAAATAGGGGGAGATTGAAAGGCATATGAAATAGCCTATTTGTAATTCGAGGATTCTACACAACTTAAACTAGAATGTAATAAGTAAATATTAGATTAAAGGTCACAGGAATCTCAGAGAGTTTTATCAGTCAAGAGATTGAAGATTAAAGTCATCTACAGACTTGAAGTTATTTTACATTGAAAGAAGGTCAATTTATTGTTCAAGCCTCAGTGAAGTATTCAAGAAAGTGGATTTACTACAGTGACAGAGATTTCCAGTTGGTGACAGAAGAAGTACAGGATACAGAGTTTATTCAGAGCTAAAGAAAAGAAGCCACAACTTTAAATGTTTTAAAGATGAAGAATTATCATTGAAGTCAGTTATTCATGAACCAGACAGTGCATAGAATGACGACATCAATCAGTGGAATTAAATCATCTATATTCAGTGGTTTTCAGAAGATAGATGAAACTTGGTTTTTAGATTAAATTCCTTTCATAAATTAATTTAATTTATAATTTAATTCTATAAGAATTAATTTATTTATTAGATTAACTAATTTAGTTGGCTAAATTATTTATTAACTTAATTCTATAAAAGAATTAATTTAATCTTTAATTTAATCTAACTAAATAAATTAAAAGGATTTTCTAATTAACTTGTATGACCTTCTGAAAATTCGGTATGACCTGATCTGTAAAGATCCTAAGTTCTACCGACTCCTTTCAGGTCATACAAGTTCTGTGTGCTAGGTCATACAGGTTGCTTTTCAAGGTTCTACCGAAAAGTTGGCAGAAATATGCTTGGTCATACCGGACACATTCTGCAGGTTCTATTGATGAAGCATGGTTCTACCGAACATAATTCCTCAGGTCATACAGGTGTGTTGATTGTTTAATTAGGTCATATTGATTTAATTAAAAGGTCATACAGGTCTTCTGAAAGGATATATCAACCCGAGGCTGGACAGAAAAGCTATACACTTCATTATCATATCATCAGACATTCTTCTCTCCGAGCAAGAAGAAGCCATTTGATCTCATTTCTTCTCAAGCAATTAATTCTAGTTTGTATTGTTAAATCCAAACCACTAGAAGTTGATTACTTGTATTGCTTTGATTATCTAGCGAATTTATATCCCTAAAATTTATCTCGAACATTGTTTTTAGCATTCGATCTTTTTATTACAAATATTAGAAAAGTTCATGTCGAATTTATTCTAAATTTGTATTAATTAGTTTGAGATAAATACTTTGTAATACGTACTGTATTTGCAACACCCTTCAAGTTTAATATAGTTTATATTTAACTTGAATCTTGTTTCATTTATATTCCGCATTAATTTGTTCTTAATTGTTAAATTATTCAAAGGACAAATTTGATAAAACGGTATAGTTTGTATTCAACCCCCCTTCTACAAACTTATCAGGACCTAACAAAACCAATCAATAACCACAACTTAATTCTATCACTACGTACTCATCGCAATCTAACCAATTATAACTAGTTAAACGATAATACACATAGCAGATAGCAGATGATCATGCATTTACTCAACACTAGCATACTGATTAAACACTTAACTTATTAACATACATAATAGCACATAGCATTTAATCACATATATGTGTGTGTATATATATATATATATATATATATATATATATATATATATATATATATATATATATAACACATAATCAGAAATAATTAATTAAAATCAAACAACTCATTTACTTGACCAAATCAATCAAGTCAAACAGATAATGAATAAATAAATACTAAAATAATAAAATAGTTTGAAAATAATAATTAAATTTGATTTATAAATAATCAAATTCAATTACTCTTTAAACTCTAAGGGTTTTAAAACAAATAATAAAATAAATACCTAGATTTTACGAAATTTCGGCATAAACCATTCGTAAACAGGACTAGCCAGAAATTTTGAATGTACTATGTTGCGCCCCCAGTCACAGGACGGATCACATAGTACAGCACAAAAATAACCTGTATACTCAACATTAATAAACAACATAAATCCACCAAATAACGAACTTCAACAAAAATCCCCAAACTGGGAATCAAACCAGAATACTAAATCATTAACACAACTAATTTACAACTCAGAATTAATCTTTAAATACATCAATTTACAATATACAACTAACGATCACTCGAAACATTAACAAATTACGAAAATACAATCCGTAATCCAACTCAACATACTAAAATGAACTACTAAATAGAAAGACGCACTAACAATCTAAATCTAATCGAAAACAACTAACATTATAATAAATTTATAAAACTCTGCACGTCTATACAATAACAATTAAGTAAAAGCTAGACGACTAATTAGTTTATATATAATTAACGAAAACGAAATAAGCACTTAAATCTACGCGCGCGAACAAAACTTATTCGAACTATTCATAAAAATAGTTCGAAATTCTGCATACACATTTTCATCAGTAAAAATTCTGCAAATTCAATTATTATTCATTTAATAAAAGAAAATCGAATTTATAATCTAATCACGTATAAAAACGGATTTATAATCTATTTACTAAAAAAATAAATTATTACTTATCACAAATCAAGAAACAAAAACGAATTATACTTAATTACCAACAAAAAAAACAAAGTTATATAAACCACCTATAAATTAATAAACGAAACGATTATTGGGAGTTCCGATTATTGCCACTCAAAATCACAGAAAACGAAATTATTATCACCACAATTAATAAGAAAAACGAATTATACTACATCTTGTATACATAATCGAATTAGCAACACAACCCAATTCAAAATAAAAGTCGTGAGTTTACTTTCTCACCCACACACTGTCGAGCTCGACTGGGAAGGGACGACGACGAGAAGAAAGCCGGAAACTATGGCAGAGGTGGCCGGAACTGGACAGAAAAGGGCGGTCGGAGCTTTTCCAGAACAGACACTGGTGGCGGCGTGCACAATGGCGCGGGCGCAGAAACGGCAAGAGTGGAGGTGGTGACGCGCCGCTAACAGAGAAATATGGTGGTGCGGGGAGATTAATTCGAAAAAGGGGGGGTTTCTGGATTCTTCTACTGGCTTTTCTTTTTGGCCGATGGGTGTGTGTGTTTGTGTGAGTATATGTTTGTGTGGTGTGCGTAATTTAGTTTAGGATTAGGATAGAATTAGATTTTTAATTAAAACGATAAGGATAAGGATGAGTACACTACTTTAATTAGCCCCTAGACTGAAATTAGCGGGACTAATACGATACTGAAAAAAATAACTTTTTAAACGAATTTTAACTCTTAAAATAATGAAATCAAACTAATAAAATTATTTATATACCAAAATTATTCTAAAAACATTTAAATGCACAAAATTCATAATTAAATGAATTTTTAAACTAATTTACTTAAAACAATATGCCGGGCTCAAATTTACTAATAATTATCGAAAAATAATTTTAAACACATAATACCACATCACATATCCACATAATATTATTTTAAACATTTAATCACACAATGCAGCAAATTTTTAAATTACTCAAAATAAATAAATATTACTATTTTTATTACTCAAATAAATAGGAAATTCGCACTTAATTCCCCGGATAAAATAACCAGTTTTCATAAATATTTTTAAATAAAATACACACATAATTTCGTTCCTCCTCTTTGAGAAAAGCAATAAAATATTTAAATAATAATATTAAGAAACCCTGAAAATTCGGGTTACTACATTGTTGGGCTTGTCCGGCTTGCTGAGCTATGTTGGCCTTGTTGAGCTTTACGTGTCTTGTCTGAGCTCCACCAGAATTGCATCCGAGCTCCCTAAAACGGAAATGCACATGGGGGGTTATGTCCCCGGAAGCACCTCCGGCGTGAGAATAAGTATCCGGTGGACGGAAAACATAATACAGATATGTAGATAGGAATTAATTTCTAGAGAGAGAAAGTAGAGAGAAGGTAGAGCAAAACCTATCAGAAAGTGAGTATAGTGAAAGTGTGATGAATGTTGTGAACCCCCTACATTGAAGTGACTAGGGGGTATTTATAGGCTCATGTCATGTGCAGTGCACATGACTGAGTGTCCACGTGGGGGACATGAGCTGCGAATTAGGGTCTTGGTCGGGTGTCAGCGTCCACCTTGTGTCAGTTGCATGTTGTCCTGACGTTTGGACCATGTACTTGTGCCAGCCTTGTTGCAGATGTCATTTGTACTTGTGTCAGCTTTGTCTTGTTCGTACTTGTTTGTTGTGCAACATGTCATGTCCAATCCTTGTGGGCTTGGTGGATATTGCAGGCTTTATGGGCCTTGCAGACATTGTGGCCTTGTAGGCATTGTTGGCCTTGCAGGCATTGTGGACTTTGCATGCACTGTTTTAGACTTGGGCTTGATTTTAATAGGTGAATTGGCCCTTTACAAATTACATACTATCACATTCCTTAGTGACTTTGGCCATCGAAGATCTTCTTCCTTTTCAATTTTCATAAGAATTTGGCTTCTAGGAGCGTTCAATCTTGCATATTCTGCGAACCTTGGTCCAAGATTGTTCTTTTTAGGTGGAGAATCAGAATCCTTTGCTGTCCTGGGATACTTATCCCTAGCAGCATATTCTTGAGTCTCTTTTCTCTTCTTACCGTTTCCACTTCCCCCAGTAGCGGGTTCATACTTCCTCATGATTTCATCAGCCTTGATATACCTCCCAGCCCTGTCTTGTAGCTTTAACATGCTTTAAGGTGGATGTTTTGCCAAAGACATCTTAAAGTGGTCATCAGTGGTTCCTTATAGTAGGGCTATCATAGCTACCTTGTCATCCAAATGCGGGACTTTCAAAGCTTCAATGGTGCATCAATTTATGTAATCCCTCAAGGGTTCGGTTTTACCTTGTTGGATGCTCATGAGAGATGCAAAACTTTTCTCATGCACTCTTCCACTGACAAACTGATTGATGAATGCCTTGCTCAACTCTTTGAAGGACCCAATAGAATTAGGGGGAGACGACTATACCAACGTTGAGCCATGCCCCCAAGGGTTTGTGGAAACGCCCTACACTTGACACATTGTTAGTAGGCTGCATTAGCAGTGCGTTGGAGACAGTCCTCACATGATTCGCGGGATCTCCAACTTCATCATAAACTTTGATGGTTGGCATCTTGAATTTTCTGTATATATGAAATTTCATGATATCCTTAGTAAAGGGGGGTGTAGGATCATCCGGATCTACCAACGGTAATAACACAGTAGGATAACCCTTCAGGACTTCAGCCCTCTTCAATTTTCTTGGTGGAGTGTAATAACCCGAATTTTTGGTAGAATTAAAACTTTTCTTATTATGATTAAGTGCATCAGTGAATAGTGAATTTGGTGGATGAATAGTGATTTTGAGGATTAACAAAGTTTTTCATGCCACCTATGTACGAGACGTAGTGTGGATATTCCGAAGTCATATTAGTGATCTACGGAGTAAATAAGTGAATGCAAAGACGATTGGAATTCAGAAATTCCGAATTTTATTTTGGTGTAGTATTTGACCGGGCAGTGAATTATATATTATTATATTCAAGAAACGAGATATTAAATTGAGGATTTGAGGATTTAATATTTTGGAATTTTATTATTTTATTAAAGTCGATTTAAGAATCCGATTGTTGAAGTGAATAGTGAATAGTTACTATTCACTGCGAGAATCGCGTAAAGTTTTACTCGCTCTTTTTGGAAAATATTTCGAATCGTTTCAAGAGGAACAAGGCAATATTTACAGGATTAAATATAGACATGGAAATAACATGTAACAAGATTAGTTCGAGGGATGCAACATTTGGAGCATCCATGTGAAAGGAAACGAACCAGTAAAGCAAAGCAGTCAAGCCACTTGCCCACCACTCTTGCATGTGTGACAAGTGTCAAGAGGACAATACACCAAGCTATGACTCACCATTTTTGTCTCTAAAAATCAGCATTTCCATTAATTGAACAAGGCAAGAAAAATCAAGAAACTCTCCCCCATTTTCCAGATTTTCGGCTCAGCTTGCACAAGGAGGAGAGAAAAATTCATAACTCCAAAACTACTTGTCCTAAAATCACCAAATTTTAACCATAGCTTCTCCACTCCAGGGAAAACATTCTATCAAAATTTCATGGCCAACAAAGGAGTGTAGCCTAGTCAAATCCCTTCCCCAAGTTGGAGAACCCAAACTGTGCAGTTTGTGTCCAGCGGAAAGATGGGACTCAAAACCCTAGCTAGGAAGCTTTAAATGTGGCGATCTATAGCTCAAAAGAAATCTTATGAAGAGTACAAGGTCTGGTAAAAATCTTAGAACCAAACTCTTGTTTTTCGATTTTATATGGATTTTACAAAGTGATGATGAATAGTAACTTTTCATGATTCTTGATTTTGTTTCTTAAGGATTAAGCTTGATAAGGTTTGTTCAAAGCTCAAGGAAGGATTATAAACCATTGTTAGTGTATATGAAGCACCAAGGAAGGTATAAAAACCCCTGCCCCTTTTTGTTTATATGAGTTTTGAAGTAGTTTTGATGTTTATGTAAGGTTAAGATCATGATTAAGTAATTATATGAATTGTTGGTTGAGTTTGGAGGATGGGTTATGAATTTGTTTTGATTATTCATGGAGGATTTGACTGAGTGGAGGGTGTATAAGGTGGATGGTGAGTTTGGGATTAATTGGTATTGATTTGGTTGTGTTTTGGAAATGGAAAACGTTACGATTATAGCCGTCGTAATGCCCATTTGATTTAAGGTTGTTTTGAGCAAGAATTACGAACTGTTCTTGGAATATTTTTGAGCAGAACTGACAAGGAGCCTGTAGGTCTTGTTTAAAGGTTTGTTTTGGTATAAAGATCATGCCTATACGATTTACGGTTTAGGAGAAAAGTGAGTTTTAGTAAACGCCGTTCGGAAGAATGACTCATCTCTGTCCAGCAACTTTGAGGCTATATTTGGACCACTTCGGAGCCGTATTAAAATGTGAAATTTTGAGGAATAATACTAGAGACAGTTAGGAAGGCTCACGAAAAAGATTCGTATTAAAAAGATTATTTTTCGATTTTATAAAAATGTTTTAGTCGAGGTCGCGCAAGTGAAAACCACTAAGAACATGACTTAGAAACCAATGTTGTAAATGATTAGGTATAACTTGTATTCGAGGATCGATTTCGGACTAAACCTACGACTTAAGAAATTGTCGATTAACATGGACTTAGTATGAGCCTATAACGAGCTAGTAATGCCTTGGTTGTGTTTCGCTTACGTGTTTAAGCATGGAGCAAGTGGATTATCCAGGGGATTAATCGTACGTTTTCTTTGACTTTGTCTAGATTATCCGGCATCGTCGCGAACCCCTATCACTTCTCGAGCATCAGGCAAGTTTACTAAACCTTACTCTATTATTCAGAGTATGTATATTTTCCTATGTTCAATACTTGTGTATTCCCAATTTATATACCAAATCTTTGTTGCAAGTATTGTGGCAAGTTTTCTAAATCTATACTTTGAAGTATTGATTATATATTACTGTTTTTGCCATGTGTGGAGTTATACAGTTTTGCGATACATGTTATATATTGTATAAAATAGAGTTTGATTTTGGTTTATATATGAGCTTTGAGATAAAGTAGTTATAAACCGGTGTACCTTGTAGCTCTATAGATAAGAGCAGGTTTATTGTTTCGACTCTAGACCGGGAGTCGATATTTTGAGATATGTAGATAGCCGTGGAAACCCGGAGGGATTCCATCGGCAGAATACTATGTGTTTTGAGGAATGTTATTTGAGTATTATCTCGGTCGAAAAATACTATTTGAATACTATTTCAGTTATATATGCAAATGAGAAGTATACATGTGTTATTGCATACTTGTCTTCGAATTGCTATGTATAGCAATACTTGAGGTTATGACTTGAAGTTGGGGCTTATGAGTTAGATATGGGATATCAGTTATAAGCCAGTATTCTTATATATGCCCTAGGATAAGGGCGTGTGATTTTCATTAAGGATCAGAAGTGATTGTATTTCTGTATATGCTACAGATTATTTTTCCGATAAAGACATCGGGTGACTGTTATTTGAGATTTATTAATTAATGAATATTATTTATGTATATTCATTTGAGGCTTACTTGTTCGAGGGTTAATTATGTATTTAATGAACATTATTTACGTATATTCATTTGAGGATTATTTATTTATTTAATGAATATTAGTTTTGAATATTCATTCGAGGATTATTTATTTATTTAATGAATATTAGTTTTGAATATTCATTCGAGGATTAATTATTTATTTAATGAATATTGCTTTTGAATATTCATTTGAGGCTTATTTATTTAATGAATATTATTTCCTAATATTCATTTGAGGTTTATTTATTTAATGAATATTATTTTAGAATATTCATTTAAGAGTTATTTATTTAATGAATATTACCTTTGAATATTCATTTAATCTATATTTACTTAATGAATATTATTTTCGAATATTCATTTAATCAGTATTTACTTAAGGAATATTATTCCGAATATTCATCTAAGCTTTACTTACTTAATCAATGTCATTGATTATTTTTAAAATCAAAAGAGGTTCCCAAAACAATGTTTTCCATTTAAATCCGTCTTTTAAGAAGATTCAAATGCTCGCTCAACTATCAAAAATACGGGAAACCTGATTTAAGTGACTACTACTCTTTTTAAACTCTCAATTCAAAAACTGTCAAGGGACAGATATTTTCTTGGAGCAATTTAATTGCTGCCAGTCTAATGTTGTGTTACCACCTCAATGATCGAGGGGTAAATTCATGGAACAAGTCGATATCCATTAACAAGCATAGCTTGGGAAATATTGGAGAATCTTCCTTTCCAACCTAGATATAACTACTTAGTGGAGTCGTATCAACAAGTGTTACACTTGGGGAAAGGAGGACGATCTTTACGTTTCAGAGTCATGGATTTCATCTGAACTAGGAGTGGTGTAAGTGGTCAAGTTGCGTGGGCCCATCCAACTTTTATATTGCCCCAAATGGGCCGGGAGGTCATAGTAAGGCGGTAGACAATGTCAGGCCATCGTGATACTTCCATCTACATGTAGAAAACTATTTGTGCGGTGCGACCTGCTACTGATCATAGTAAGGTTAGGCACAGCGGACGCGGTAGCAACTCCAGTATTAGTTCATCATCCAATTTGGATATTTCCTGCAACATGTATTGGGGTGAAGAACCAACCATGTTGGCAGGGGGTTGAAAAGTGTTTGGAAATGAAGTGACAATAAATTTGTGCAACTTCATCTTTTATTTATGAGTTATGACTCTGTGGATACCTTACATAACTTGAGTTATGGTAAGGGAGTTGTTTATACTGAATCACCTTATAACTTCATCTTTTAAGTTATATGTTGATATTCTGCATATATAGCAGATATTTTTCGGAAAGGTTATATTTGGTTTACTTTGAAACCTCATCGTTTATACTAGAACTTTGTTCATAATATAGCCAAAGTTTGCAGAAATATTATGAAATTGATATTTGAAATACAACAATGGTATTATTTTTGGGATTACATTCCGATAAGGAGGTAATTTAAGTATCGAGATATTTTGACAAATTATTGTCTTATACCCGCTTTATTTCTGGGTTGAATTAAAGGCAGAATTATGCCATACTTTCATTACCTTGCTGAGCTATCGCTCACTCTTGCTATTGTTTTATATATATTATATAGCAGCGAAGCAGGATGCCAATGGGACGACACCTACCCCACAAGGCGTTTCCATAAACAGTTTCTAGCAGTGATCCCGAAGAGTAGTACGAACCAATCGAATCAGGCTACAGCTTTTGGGCATTCAACTTATGTATAGACATGAATGGTATTAGAGGATTGTAAGCATTAGAAGATTAAGTTGGTAATGTAACATTACTTAGAAATTGTATCAGTGACAGATTCAAAAGACATTTGGGTATTGTAATAAAAATTATTTATTCCGCAGTTGTTGTATTGTGTCATTTCTAAGACTCTAACCTGTGTGTGTGTGTGTGAGACGTATGTTGTGGGGTCATGAGCAGGTGAATTATGAATGGTGTGAGTAATACAGGTAAGGCAAGGAGTACATGGATCGTGACTACCCTAAATCCCTGACCCCGGATTTGGGGCTGTTACAGAAATGGTATCAGAGCGTTAGGTTACAGTCCTCAGAAACGATAGGAGATCGAGTCTTACAATACCCTTAAGAATGATAAGAACATCTAGAGCCCAAATTGAGTTCGTAGTCGGGTTAGAGGACATGACCCTGACTGTTTAAGATGAAGCCCGAGATGGGACTTCTTCTGGGAAACCGTACTTAGGACTTCATGGTTAGTCACCTCGATTCGTATGAGTTATAGAGTGATGGGATTCTGAGATACCAGACCCCGAGGCCTTCGAGTAGGCAATTGATGATGCGTTCCTTGAAATGGACGGAGACCCGATAAAGGAAGATCCATAGGAGGATCTAGAGGAAGACCCCATAGTGGGCCAAGGAAAGAATCTTGTAGAGAACGTGTTGATTGATAAAGATGTAGTATGTTACTTGAGGTCGTATAATAAAGACCGGACGAACCTTCAGAGGATAAATAAGTGACGAGACGAGAGTCTAAGGATCGTTCATGATTTATCAAGAGATATGACAAAGAAGATGGAGTGGAATCTCCAAAGCAGAAGAGGTAGAGGCAGTATAGCCAGTATCAGTGGATTGATTCGACTCGAACGAAACCTGTTACTCGTAGTCAGTTATAGTTGCCCATAAGGAGGCAGCATACGTAAGAACCAAGATGTTCAGATTTTCACGAACGATTAAGGGTACTTAGTTGCCTAGAATAGTGAAAGGTATTTCTTTGGCTATGAGGTTTCAATCCCCCACGACCAGCGATTCCATTGGAAATAGTGTCTATTACATCATTGAGGGATTTTATTATCTCAAGGAGAATTTTGGGTATATGTACCATGCAAATGTTATTATAAGACAAGCACGCTAAGGCAGAATCGAGAACAAGATTTACCACCCTCAGGAAACCAGGAAGGAATTATGAGGATAGAACCTAAAGGTCGGAAATCATATTCGAGCATTACTAGTAGGTAAATAGATTGATCGAGTTTCCCTGATTTTGGAAAGAAATTCAGCAAATTTTGGCAAACCTTGTCTTTCTGATTACCAGAGGATGTCACCAAAGAGAGTGGAAACTAGAGCGAACCCTGTGGATTGGGTAAGATAGCCGTTATATGGGTTGGTGGACAGACCCTGATTGCTATAATTGATTGTGGAGATAAAATGATGAAGTTGAGATTGGACGGTAAAGGCGAAATATATTTAAGGACCAAGACAGACTGAGAAGTTCCGGGATTGACTTAAATGAAAAGGCTATTGTGCCAAAAGTGTTAAGCTTATGTAGCACACGGGATTGATATGGGAAAAAGGAATATTGGATATAATGATGATTGAAATAGAGACCGGGTTTAAGCTTGTAGTTTCTAACGAGCTTCCGTAGTACTGCCCAGTCGACATGTGGAATTTTCATTGCTATGGGCAACAACGGTATCGAAGTCTTCTTATAGAACAGATAGCTTACTTGAGATGTTGCGTCTAGTCGAATAGAACTCCCTACGATTGCAAATGTTGATGGTTGAATTCTTAGCGACTATTATAAGTCGGCAATGACGTAAGTATCGAACACCTTAGGGTGCGTGGAAAAGAAAAGCTTTGGAATTGAACGATTATCCATCAGAGGAGCCGACATAAAAAGGCATCCGTAGAGACCTTGGTAGTACCCTCCCCCTTTGCAGATTATGTGGGATATTTCCCCAATCTATGATCTATCTTGACCTCTTTCCAAGAAAGAATTCTGATAAAGGGTATATTCCCTCTTCGAAGTTATTTTATAACACTTGTGTTAAATCATAATTAATTTCAATTGTGTTAGAGGCTGTCACGATGCCTACTTTCCGGTTTTCGAAGCCCTGTCAAATGATGTTATTTAAGCTTTCACTTTTCTTCAAATAATGAATGACCCCATGGTGATACCTCACCACTTGTTTGTTAAGTACCAGTATCTTTTTGGTTATTCTTTTCTTTGTATTTTCTTTGGAAACCGCACCTTTGGAATCTGTTCAATTTTAATTCAAGGTGTTCCTTTGAGAAATATTGTCGAGAGGCGATAATCATTAAATTGATCTCGAATTGCTTCCATACTTTTCAACTTCCACTGAGACGAACAACCCTATACTTTTAGGGGCTACAAGGACTATCTGTCTATGTGATAGAAGTCTGATGGGACGCCATCACTTGTAAGTTGTGAAATACAAGAAGGCTAATTACCTTTAGTAATGTCTCAATCGAGGCACGCAACGTTGAGTTCTTACGATCATGTTGATCTCTCGGTAAATTCTCTTACCTCCAATAAGGTTACCTTAAAACTCATAACCTTATGATCACCCGTGTGTGACGTTTTCCTTGATATGGGAGCTGTCTTTTCAAGGCCCCATGATTTTTGTTATCCTCATTGAATTCTAAGGGGAGGCGAACCAGGTCAAATAAGTCAAAATTCGCTGATAGGAATTAGATTCGCAACGAAATCGCCTATGACAGGAGCGAATCCCTAAGACGAATAGAATGTTAGTGACGTATCAACGAAATTGGGTTATTCTCCCAAGGATGTTATGATAATGGAAAGCGTGTCAATCGACATGTGTGAAAGGAATAGCGATGTGTCGTGTACTCCAGTGACAACGGTGTTAGATAGATGCCCTATAATGGAATTAAGATTTTGGAGGAGTTGTTTACGAATGGACACTACCTCTGGGTTAGCAAGATAAGTACTGGCGATGGAGTCAGAGGGAGCTGGTATTGTGACTTGGGAGAAGTTGATATTATTATAAGGATGGGTTGGTTGACACCCAATGGAGTCCAGACTGATTGTAAGAGAGAGAGAGTAATAAATAAAGGATGGAGACAGATTCAGAGATTCTTGAATATAGTTTAAACTAAGAAACTATTACGCCAGAAATGCGAGGCTTAATTAGCTCTTATGGTTGCCGCCAAGAAAAGAGATACCAAGTATTAAGGGAACTACAATGGTTTTGGGAGATTGTACAAGGTTTTAAGGAGCTACCAGATATCGATTTGGATGACATGAGAATGAATACCGAGTATTCCGAGTATAGTGGGAATGAAAGAGTTAGTGACTCAGTTACAAGAATGGTTGGGCAAGAATATGATAAGACCCATTGTACCACCGTGGAGAGCCCGGTGTTGTTGTGAGAGAGAAGGATATTAGCATAAGATTATGCATCGAACCTCGAGAGTTGTATGAGTTCGACGTGGAGCATAGGTACCCTTGTAAATGATTGTTAGATCAGCGAAAGAACGTTGTGTATTTCCAAATTTATTTAAGAACTGGATATCACCGGTTGGAAGTTAAATCCGAGAATATACCCAAGATTGCGATTCGTATTAGGAATAGGCACTTCGAGTTTTCAGCGAGGTTGTTTTGGGGTGATTAATGCACCCACAAATTTTATGGAATGTAATGAATTGGCTTTGGGTTACCCGTGATAGTAGATAACATGAGATGGAGAAATGGCTAAAATTGACCTAGGATTATGACTGTGAGATACACTACCATCCGGGAAAGGCCAATATGGTGGCCGATACCCTTAATTAAAATGAGACTGAGATGGATTCCGAATGATCGGGAATTAAAGGATGAGATTTTACACAAAACCAAGTTAGTCCAACAAACTAGAAAGACAAAAGATTTCACCAACAAGCGGCTAGTGACAACCAAGACAGACAGAGAAAGTATGCGGACTAAGCCCGCGAGTATAGAAATAGTACTGCTATTGATAAGCTAAATGGCAAGTTGATGAATGACAATCAAGTTTATGCTGGTGTATTTCTGTACAAACAAGATAGAGAATATGAGGTTAGCGATTCGTGATGCTAAAGGTATCTCCGTGGAAAGAATTAATGAGATTTGAAAAGAAAGGGAAGTCGAGCCCGAGATTCATTGGGCCATCTGAGATTTTAAAATGCGTCAGGAAGGTGGCCTACGAGCCAGCCTTACCCCCCCAAACTTGTAGAATGGTCATAACGGGGTTCAGGTGTCAATGCTACGTTAGTATACTATAGATGCCCGACATATGTTAGAGTACGAGCAGGTAGATATACAACCTGGTCTGACTTACAAAGAACAACCTGTGGAAATCACGGATAGAAAAGAGCAAGTGCTAAGTGACGAGGTTGCCAAGCTAGTGAGAGGTTTGTGGAAAATCAAGAAGTGGAAGAATCCACTTGGGAGTTAGAAAGTGCAATGGGAGGGAATTACCCCCAGTTATTCCTAAGCTGATTCCGGGACGGAATCCTTTTAAGGAGGGGAGACTGTAATAACCCGAATTTTTGGTAGAATTAAAACTTTTCTTATTATGATTAAGTGCATCAGTGAATAGTGAATTTGGTGGATGAATAGTGATTTTGAGGATTAACAAAGTTTTTCATGCCACCTATGTACGAGACGTAGTGTGGATATTCCGAAGTCATATTAGTGATCTACGGAGTAAATAAGTGAATGCAAAGACGATCGGAATTCAGAAATTCCGAATTTTATTTTGGTGTAGTATTTGACCGGGCAGTGAATTATATATTATTATATTCAAGAAACGAGATATTAAATTGAGGATTTGAGGATTTAATATTTTGGAATTTTATTATTTTATTAAAGTCGATTTAAGAATCCGATTGTTGAAGTGAATAGTGAATAGTTACTATTCACTGCGAGAATCGCGTAAAGTTTTACTCGCTCTTTTTGGAAAATATTTCGAATCGTTTCAAGAGGAACAAGGCAATATTTACAGGATTAAATATAGACATGGAAGTAACATGTAACAAGATTAGTTCGAGGGATGCAACATTTGGAGCATCCATGTGAAAGGAAACGAACCAGTAAAGCAAAGCAGTCAAGCCACTTGCCCACCACTCTTGCATGTGTGACAAGTGTCAAGAGGACAATACACCAAGCTATGACTCACCATTTTTGTCTCTAAAAATCAGCATTTCCATTAATTGAACAAGGCAAGAAAAATCAAGAAACTCTCCCCCATTTTCCAGATTTTCGGCTCAGCTTGCACAAGGAGGAGAGAAAAATTCATAACTCCAAAACTACTTGTCCTAAAATCACCAAATTTTAACCATAGCTTCTCCACTCCAGGGAAAACATTCTATCAAAATTTCATGGCCAACAAAGGAGTGTAGCCTAGTCAAATCCCTTCCCCAAGTTGGAGAACCCAAACTGTGCAGTTTGTGTCCAGCGGAAAGATGGGACTCAAAACCCTAGCTAGGAATCTTTAAATGTGGCGATCTATAGCTCAAAAGAAATATTATGAAGAGTACAAGGTCTGGTAAAAATCTTAGAACCAAACTCTTGTTTTTCGATTTTATATGGATTTTACAAAGTGATGATGAATAGTAACTTTTCATGATTCTTGATTTTGTTTCTTAAGGATTAAGCTTGATAAGGTTTGTTCAAAGCTCAAGGAAGGATTATAAACCATTGTTAGTGTATATGAAGCACCAAGGAAGGTATAAAAACCCCTGCCCCTTTTTGTTTATATGAGTTTTGAAGTGGTTTTGATGTTTATGTAAGGTTAAGATCATGATTAAGTAATTATATGAATTGTTGGTTGAGTTTGGAGGATGGGTTATGAATTTGTTTTGATTATTCATGGAGGATTTGACTGAGTGGAGGGTGTATAAGGTGGATGGTGAGTTTGGGATTAATTGGTATTGATTTGGTTGTGTTTTGGAAATGGAAAACGTTACGATTATAGCCGTCGTAATGCCCATTTGATTTAAGGTTGTTTTGAGCAAGAATTACGAACTGTTCTTGGAATATTTTTGAGCAGAACTGACAAGGAGCCTGTAGGTCTTGTTTAAAGGTTTGTTTTGGTATAAAGATCATGCCTATACGATTTACGGTTTAGGAGAAAAGTGAGTTTTAGTAAACGCCGTTCGGAAGAATGACTCATCTCTGTCCAGCAACTTTGAGGCTATATTTGGACCACTTCGGAGCCGTATTAAAATGTGAAATTTTGAGGAATAATACTAGAGATAGTTAGGAAGGCTCACGAAAAAGATTCGTATTAAAAAGATTATTTTTCGATTTTATAAAAATGTTTTAGTCGAGGTCGCGCAAGTGAAAACCACTAAGAACATGACTTAGAAACCAATGTTGTAAATGATTAGGTATAACTTGTATTCGAGGATCGATTTCGGACTAAACCTACGACTTAAGAAATTGTCGATTAACATGGACTTAGTATGAGCCTATAACGAGCTAGTAATGCCTTGGTTGTGTTTCGCTTACGTGTTTAAGCATGGAGCAAGTGGATTATCCAGGGGATTAATCGTACGTTTTCTTTGACTTTGTCTAGATTATCCGGCATCGTCGCGAACCCCTATCACTTCTCGAGCATCAGGCAAGTTTACTAAACCTTACTCTATTATTCAGAGTATGTATATTTTCCTATGTTCAATACTTGTGTATTCCCAATTTATATACCAAATCTTTGTTGCAAGTATTGTGGCAAGTTTTCTAAATCTATACTTTGAAGTATTGATTATATATTACTGTTTTTGCCATGTGTGGAGTTATACAGTTTTGCGATACATGTTATATATTGTATAAAATAGAGTTTGATTTTGGTTTATATATGAGCTTTGAGATAAAGTAGTTATAAACCGGTGTACCTTGTAGCTCTATAGATAAGAGCAGGTTTATTGTTTCGACTCTAGACCGGGAGTCGATATTTTGAGATATGTAGATAGCCGTGGAAACCCGGAGGGATTCCATCGGCAGAATACTATGTGTTTTGAGGAATGTTATTTGAGTATTATCTCGGTCGAGAAATACTATTTGAATACTATTTCAGTTATATATGCAAATGAGAAGTATACATGTGTTATTGCATACTTGTCTTCGAATTGCTATGTATAGCAATACTTGAGGTTATGACTTGAAGTTGGGGCTTATGAGTTAGATATGGGATATCAGTTATAAGCCAGTATTCTTATATATGCCCTAGGATAAGGGCGTGTGATTTTCATTAAGGATCAGAAGTGATTGTATTTCTGTATATGCTAAAGATTATTTTTCCGATAAAGACATCGGGTGACTGTTATTTGAGATTTATTAATTAATGAATATTATTTATGTATATTCATTTGAGGCTTACTTGTTCGAGGGTTAATTATGTATTTAATGAACATTATTTACGTATATTCATTTGAGGATTATTTATTTATTTAATGAATATTAGTTTTGAATATTCATTCGAGGATTATTTATTTATTTAATGAATATTAGTTTTGAATATTCATTCGAGGATTAATTATTTATTTAATGAATATTGCTTTTGAATATTCATTTGAGGCTTATTTATTTAATGAATATTATTTCCTAATATTCATTTGAGGTTTATTTATTTAATGAATATTATTTTAGAATATTCATTTAAGAGTTATTTATTTAATGAATATTACCTTTGAATATTCATTTAATCTATATTTACTTAATGAATATTATTTTCGAATATTCATTTAATCAGTATTTACTTAAGGAATATTATTCCGAATATTCATCTAAGCTTTACTTACTTAATCAATGTCATTGATTATTTTTAAAATCAAAAGAGGTTCCCAAAACAATGTTTTCCATTTAAATCCGTCTTTTAAGAAGATTCAAATGCTCGCTCAACTATCAAAAATACGGGAAACCTGATTTAAGTGACTACTACTCTTTTTAAACTCTCAATTCAAAAACTGTCAAGGGACAGATATTTTCTTGGAGCAATTTAATTGCTGCCAGTCTAATGTTGTGTTACCACCTCAATGATCGAGGGGTAAATTCATGGAACAAGTCGATATCCATTAACAAGCATAGCTTGGGAAATATTGGAGAATCTTCCTTTCCAACCTAGATATAACTACTTAGTGGAGTCGTATCAACAAGTGTTACACTTGGGGAAAGGAGGACGATCTTTACGTTTCAGAGTCATGGATTTCATCTGAACTAGGAGTGGTGTAAGTGGTCAAGTTGCGTGGGCCCATCCAACTTTTATATTGCCCCAAATGGGCCGGGAGGTCATAGTAAGGCGGTAGACAATGTCAGGCCGTCGTGATACTTCCATCTACATGTAGAAAACTATTTGAGCGGTGCGACCTGCTACTGATCATAGTAAGGTTAGGCACAGCGGACGCGGTAGCAACTCCAGTATTAGTTCATCATCCAATTTGGATATTTCCTGCAACATGTATTGGGGTGAAGAACCAACCATGTTGGCAGGGGGTTGAAAAGTGTTTGGAAATGAAGTGACAATAAATTTGTGCAACTTCATCTTTTATTTATGAGTTATGACTCTGTGGATACCTTACATAACTTGAGTTATGGTAAGGGAGTTGTTTATACTGAATCACCTTATAACTTCATCTTTTAAGTTATATGTTGATATTCTGCATATATAGCAGATATTTTTCGGAAAGGTTATATTTGGTTTACTTTGAAACCTCATCGTTTATACTAGAACTTTGTTCATAATATAGCCAAAGTTTGCAGAAATATTATGAAATTGATATTTGAAATACAACAATGGTATTATTTTTGGGATTACATTCCGATAAGGAGGTAATTTAAGTATCGAGATATTTTGACAAATTATTGTCTTATACCCGCTTTATTTCTGGGTTGAATTAAAGGCAGAATTATGCCATACTTTCATTACCTTGCTGAGCTATCGCTCACTCTTGCTATTGTTTTATATATATTATATAGCAGCGAAGCAGGATGCCAATGGGACGACACCTACCCCACAAGGCGTTTCCATAAACAGTTTCTAGCAGTGATCCCGAAGAGTAGTACGAACCAATCGAATCAGGCTACAGCTTTTGGGCATTCAACTTATGTATAGACATGAATGGTATTAGAGGATTGTAAGCATCAGAAGATTAAGTTGGTAATATGACATTACTTAGAAATTGTATCAGTGACAGATTCAAAAGACATTTGGGTATTGTAATAAAAATTATTTATTCCGCAGTTGTTGTATTGTGTCGTTTCTAAGACTCTAACCTGTGTGTGTGTGTGTGAGACGTATGTTGTGGGGTCATGAGCAGGTGAATTATGAATGGTGTGAGTAATACAGGTAAGGCAAGGAGTACATGGATCGTGACTACCCTAAATCCCTGACCCCGGATTTGGGGCTGTTACATGGAGGATCAAGATTTATCACCAGAACTCTCCCGGTAGATTGATTTTGTACTTTAGCAGCCTCCTCTTCCGCCAATACCTTTTTAAGCCTTGCATCTTCAGCTTCATACGCCGCAATCTTCTCCTAGTGGTTTGGGGAGGTTCCTGATTTGCTTGAGAGGAACGCCTTCTCCTTGAGGGGTACATCCCTTTCATCAACTGAAGTGTAATTTTCGTCCTCAGTACAAGGACCAGAGTAGTCTCGAATCAAAGGATTTTGCTGAGCTTGAGTTTGATTTTGGGATCCCAGACCTTGAATATATGGAGGTAAATATGCCCCACGATACAGTGGATTGATACCACTGCTCCCAATTATGGGTCGAGGAGGTATGCCAAGAGGCGGCATACCAAGAGTTTGATTCGTGTATTGAGGGAGATCGGTGGTATGGAGTTGACCACATGGTGCATTCAAAATCACCGGAGATGTGATTGGTTGTTGCCGAGTAGTTTCTTGAGTATTAGGATGGGATCCATGGACCACCATCTCTAGGGGATTCGTCTCTTGAACTGAGATTGAGATTTCTGGTCCTTGAGTAGTGGTGAGGGGGATATTCACCTCTTCTTCTCATATAGTAGGAGGAGGTTGACATCCCGAATCATGGGTCGCTGCTTCAGAAGTTAAGGGCAGCCCCTCGGAGGTGGATGTTTCTCGAGTTGTTCTTCGTGTATTCACCATGGTTGATATTCGAGTTCTCACAGACGGCGCCAAATGTTACGAAACAAAAACTAGGGTGTAATTAATGCCAAGGTTTGAGAGCTTTCGAGCTTTAATTGTTGTTCTTGTGTTTCGTGACTGAATCTGTCCTCACAAGATGCCTACGTATCTCAATTCGTAGTTGAGAATCAAGACAAAAAACGTAGTTCTGGTTGAAGGATCAGGTCCTTTATATAGGCCTCAGGAGCCTGGTATTTAGAGTAGAACTAGGGGACTTGGAGGTTAAGTCACCTTCTTAGATCAGGATTGTAAATCGTAGTTTGTAGGAGGCTGATTCCTAATAGATGTAGGTCACAACTTAGTCACATTTAATGGACTGTATTATTAATTATTTAATTAATTACGAAATTAGTAATTAATTAGGGTTTCGGGCCTCATTAACTGGGCTTAATTTATGGGGCATTCCAGGTTTAATTAATGTATCATTCATTATATATTTAAGGTTATTTCTAGCCCATATCAATACCAAATTTGGTTATCATTAAACCCAGTTCAAATCCTCGCTACTACGTAACTATACAAATTTATTTACTTTAAATTTTTTAACTTCACCTAGGGTTCCATTCCCTACAACTACGTAATTATATAAAATTACTTCATTAGCTTAGCTTCACTCGGGATTCGGTTATTTACAACTACGAAATTATACAAGATTTATTTATTTACTTTAATTTTATTAGCTTATTTACTTTATTAATAAACAAAACAATGTTTAAATACCAAAGTCATTACTTTCATCCGGGATTCAATTGCATATAACTACATAATAAAATAATGTTTATTTATTATATATTTTTATCATTAAATTCTCTACAATTTTTTTTTTTAATAATATTCATTAATAATTTATTAATATTAATATTTAATTATCGGCTCATGCTATGCCCGTACTTTGCACGAGCTATCAGCTAGCTATGCCCATCCACTTTCTTATGCAGCTGGTCAAGTTGTTTTTGAAAGCGGGCGTTCTGCTCCGCAAGTTGCTCAGCTGTGAGGCCATCCCTTGTGTCGTGAATTCGCTCCCGAGGGGGAGTTCTTTGTTCATTGCGTCTCTGAGGGATAGGGCCTCTTGGGGGACTTTGCTGCATGTCTCTTGGTTGCTCGGACTCTGTACGTCTTTGTTGACGGCGATCGTCAAGTTGGTGTCTCAAATCGTACTCGCGGTTTCTCCTATAATGAGCCCAGGTTACGTCTCTGTGGTGATCCCCATTGTGCCTTTCATGATCAGGATCGCGCGAGGATCCGAGGCGGCTGTGAACGTTTGACCTTGACCTTTGTGGCAAGGGTGGAGCACGAGAGTGCCTTGAGTTTCCTTCAAAATCACCCTTATTCGGATCGACCAGGGGTTGTATGACCAGGGCTGTCGGTTGTACCATAGATTGGAGGAAGGCGATGAGCGCATCCTTTTGTTGAGGGTTCATCTGTTGGACCTGTTGTTGTGTCAAGTTTTGAGGGTTTAGGGCCACAGGTGCGTCCGGAGTTACTGGGGCAATGACAGGTTGAACTTGCTCCGGTTGTTGTTGGGCATGAACCGCTCGGGCAGCCGGAACCTCTTGGTTTTGGTTGATCACATTACTTAGGCCTCTAGGAGCTACGCGACTAGCATTGAGGGTTGAGTCGGTGTCGGCATTACGGACTCGGACGTAGTTGGGGTGACTAGGGCCACAAACCTCCTGGATGACAGGGGGTTGTTGATTAGAACTACGTGTGACAGGTGCCATGTTTGCTGGTTTGGAGAGCGTGGAAAGCCCCCTCCTTCTAGCGCCAAATGATAAGTCGTTCTACCATCGGGCTCTACTTCCTTGGTATTATGCTGGAACAGGTGCTTGTTTGGGCTTGTTGGGCTTGTAATGCTTGTTTGGCTTTGTCGACCTTGTTGGGCTTGTAATTCTTGTTTGGCTTTGTCGACCTTGTTGGGCTTGCCCGACTTTCTGATCTATGTTGGCCTTGCTGAGCTCCACCGGAATTGCCTCCGAACTCCCTGAAACGGAAATGCCCGCGGGGGGTTATGTCCCCGTAAGCACCTCCGGCGTGAGAATAAGTATCTGGTGGACAGAAAACATAATACAGGCATGTAGATATGTATTAATTTCTAGAGAGAGAAAGTAGAGAGAAGGTAGAGCAAAACCTATCAGAAATTTAATATAGTGAAAGTGTGATGAATGTTGTGAACCCCCTACATTGAAGTGACTAGGGGGTATATATAGGCTCGTGTCATGTGCAGTGCACATGGCTGAGTGTCCATGTGTAGGACATGAGCTGCAAATTAGGGTCTTGGTCTGGTGTCAGTGTCCACCTTGTGTCAGTTTCATGTTGTCCTGACGCTTGGACCATGTACTTGTGCCAGCCTTTTTTGCAGACGTCAGTTGTACTTGTGTCAGCGTTGTCTTGTTCGCACTTGTTTGTTGTGTAACGTGTCATGTCCCATCCTTATGGGCTTTGTGGACCTTGCAGGCATTGTGGCCTTGTAGGCGTTGTGGACCTTGCATGCATTATGGCCTTGTAGGCGTTGTGGACATTGCATGCATTGTTTTTTAGACTTGGGCTTGATTTTAATAGGTGAATTGGCCCTTTACAAATCACCTACTATCAATTTTTATCATTAAATTCTCTACAATTTTTTTTTAATAATATTCATTAATAATTTATTAATATTAATATTTAATTATCGGCTTATGCTATGCCCGTACTTTGCACGAGCTATTAGCTAGTTTAAATTTAAGACAAAAAAAAACAGATACATAAATGAAGCACTTTAGCTATGACCATTTACTAATCCTGAATGGGAAATACATTGCTAATAAGGGTGATGGCTTTCTATCACAATTTGAAGAAAAATGATTCAAAATATCACAATTTGAAAAAATGGGCCCAAATATCACACTAAAACGCTAATTTAACTTGTGTTAATCAAAACGTGAGATCGCCTAGCGTTTTTACAAGTTTATGGGAAAAAAAACATAGTCAAAACGTTACTTTAACTTGTGTTTTTGGATCGAAACGCTACTTCAAGTTGTGTTCTCAGGTTAAAACGCTACTTTAAGTGGTGTTTTTGGGTCAAAATGCTACTTTAAGTGATGTTTTCAGATCAAAAAGTCACTTTAAGTGGTGTTCACTTAGGGTCATTTGTGTTCAAAATGTGATATACAAGGCCTTTTTTATTCTGTACGGTTGTTGTAATGATAATAAAGATTAATTTGTAATATTAAAACCCATTAAAAAAATATATTAAAAAGTGCATTTAGTTGTTAGTTGAACTATAGTTAAATACTAAAAATAGTAAATAAATTTTCTAAGTTGAATAAGAATTATTAATATAAAAAATTATTACTTTATTTTCTTTTATTTTCAGTTTTAGGGTAGTTTTAATTGAAAAACAATTGTTAAATAGTCACTAAATTAATATAATTATTATAAATATTAATAAAAAGAAATCCTTATTATAATACCCGAGTCTACCCAGGTATGCGGTTCAAGTCCAGTTAACCAATCAGAAAACTATGAATTATTTTAGGACCAATCAGAGCTCACCCCTAAATTTTAGACCAATCATGTTATATTAAGAGTTTTCCTTATTTAATATTATAATCTTATTTTACTAATCATGGTTAGTTTAATAATTTTAACTTAAATACAATGATTTTATTTAACATATCCATATATACAATATTTTAGATCAAAATAATAATTAAATTGATGTAAATATAATATTAAAATTATTATTATTATTATTATTATTATTATTATAATTTAGATACTCACTTTATTATTTTGGCCTTATCTTGAGTTATAAAAATCGGATTTCGACGATTTTACAGCCCACGCGAAGCTAACGAAATTATTTTTAATTTAACGATGGTTTAACAAACTTTTTCTAACTGAAACTATCCATTAATGGAAGAGAAAAGAGAATTACGAATTTTTACTTAGAATTCTATTCAATATAGAAAACCTATTTATATGTGGTTTAAATTATTACAATGCAATTCTTAGTATTAGTTATAATCCTAATATTAATCATATACACCTTTTATTTTAGATCTTACGGTTCTCATCTATCGATTTAAGATCTAACAGTCCTTATTAATTTGGTCGTCCAAGGACCGGACTACCAAGGACAAGAGTTTTGAATAAGATTACTCTTACGCTTATTATATATAAGGATATAATTTTAAATTATTTTTCATAATTAAATATTTATATATCAACTACTCTTTTGATATAAAGTCAATCATAATTATACTATTATACACTATAAATCCTTTATTATAATACCTGAGTCTACCACATCAGTTAACCAATATTCAGAAAATTTTGAATTATTTTAGAACCAATCAGATGTCAATCCTAAATTTTAGACCAATCAGAAGAACCTAAAAACTTATTATATATAAGGATATCATTTTAAATTATTTTTCATAATTAAATATTTATATATCAACTACTCTTTTGATATAAAATCAATCAGAATTATACTATTATACACTATAAATCCTTTATTATAATACCTGAGTCTACCACATCAGTTAACCAATATTCAAAAAAATTTGAATTATTTTAGGACCAATCAGATGTCAATCCTAAATTTTAGACCAATCAGAATAACCTAAAAATTTCCCTTATATAATTATTAACCAAAAACTTTTCTCATATAATTTATTAACCAAGAGTAGTTAAACTATCCATACAATATGATTAACCAATCAAAATTCAATAATTATTTTGTTTTTTAGTTAGATTTTAAATTAATTATAACTTTTTTCATATTTAGGATTTAGATCAATTATAACTTTCCTCATATAATTTTATTAACCATTAGACGGTCCATACAACCCAATTAACCAATCAACATTCAAGATTTTTTTTTAATTTAAATCTATTAAACATTTCCTCATATAATTGAATTAACCAATGGCGGGTTGATTATCTATACAATATGATTAACCAATCAAAATTCAAAAAAAATCATTTATTATAATACCCGAGTCTACCACATATCAGTTAACCAATCAGAAAATTTTGAATTATTTTAGGATCAATCAGATGTCGATTCTAAAATTTAGACAAATCACAAGAACCTAAAGACTTTCATCATATAATTTATTAACCAAGGTTGGTTAGACTATTCATACAATGCGATTGACCAATCAAAATTCAAAAATTATTTTACTTTTAATTGTAATTTAAATCCATTATTCCTCCTATAATTTTATTAACGACAATCCTAAATTTTAGACCAGTCATAACAGTCTTAAGCCTTTGCTCATATAATTTTAAATTAGAATTTATATTCATTAAAACTTCCCTCCTATAATTTTGTTAACCAGGATTTTAGACAAATCACAAGAACTAAAAAAATTTCTCCATTTAATTTTATCAACCAATGGTGATTAAATTATCCCCACGATGCAATTAACTAATCAAATTTAAAAAATTAATTATTTTTAATTAGAATTTAAATCTATAAAAAAAATTCTCATATAATTTTATTAACCAAGGGTATTAGACTATCCTTACAATGTAATTAACCAATCGAAGTTCAATAATTATTTTGGCTTTAATTGGTATTTAAATATATTATTTTATTTATTTATATATTTCAAGAATTTGGTGTTTCAGCTGAATGGAAATTCAATCTTTCTTTCAAAAAAAATGTGGTTATCAATTAAAATTATTTTATTTTTGATTAAGATCTAAATCCTTTATGATAATTATCTACTTCGAGATTTTAATCACCAATTGTACTATCTATTTTATATAAAATTATATGTTTCATAGATAAACTTCTAATACTACCCTATGACACAACCCACTCCGTGAAGCATTATGAGTATATGCGTAGATTTTACGACTTTAATCAATAATTTATATTTTTGATTTTTTAGTTGTTAAAGGTCATAATTTAAGGTTTTTACACATAGATGTGAGGGTAGTTATACAATATTAATATTATTTATTGTAATTAAAAAAATTGGAAGTTAATTTATTATATTTTAAAAAATCCATTCACCATTATATTTTTATATTTCGAGAATTTAGTTATCAATTAAAATAATTTTATTTTTAATAATAATTTAATAATTTATTATATTTATAGATAAACTTCTAATACCACTCAATGATCTAACACCCTTAATAAGGAATTATTATGAGTATATGTATAATTTTTACAACTTTAATCTCTAATTTATATTTTTGATTATTTAATTATTAAAGGTCGTAATTTAAAGTTTTTACATAGAGATGTGAGAGTAATTATCCAATATTACTATTATTTATTGTAACTAAAAAAACTTTGATGTTAATTGATTTTTTTTAAAAAAAATTAAAGAAAATGTTACTTAATAAATTAATACATACTTGAAACGTTGATTTTATATTGTGAATCTTTTATTATAATGCTTGAGCCTAGATGCTATATAGTTAATTAATCAGAAAATATTAATTATTTTAAGAGTAATCAAAGACCACTCCTATATTCTATACCAAACATATCGTAGAAAAAAAATTTCTTATTTATCTTTTCATTCGATTTTAATAATCATGATTAGTTGACAATTCTAATTTGAATACAATAATGCCTTGATTTAAAATATACATGTATCACATATTTGTTTTAGTTACAATTGTACTACATATTTATAATTAAATTTTCATTAATATTTATTTATCAAATAGTTTGATTGCTATTTTACATTTAGTACAATATTAATAATTCAATTTCAAGTGTATAATTTATAATAGATAATTTCAATGACTATTTGTTATTTATATATAAACATCCAGATTACATTAATTAAGAGATTAATAGTGACATTATCGTATGATTTAAAGAAATATTAAAATTTTAAAAGTGAAAAAACCATTTTAATACAATGTGCGCCTCAATTATATGTTGGTTGGTAGTTAAACTGTCTTTTTACGCCAATTTAAAATAATAAAATATTTAAATTAAATTAAATTTTGAATTGTTATAATTTACATGTAATTTCTAAAATCATACTTGAACGAATATATCATCTTCGTAAGTATAAATTTTTGAATTTAAAAAAAAATAAAAGTTAAAAGTTAAAAGAAATTAATTTTTGTACAAAGCACGTTGATGAAGTATTAAAAATTCAATTTATCATTATAAAAATAATTTAATCTATCTTACACAAATTACATGTGGGTTGAACTAAACTGTTTTTAAGTCGTTTTAAAATAATATCAACAATATTAATTCGATTAATAACATAAAATTTTAAATTATTTTAATTCATAACTATCTTTTAAAATTATTAAAATTATTATTAATAAGACATGTCTTCACATTAGCTGGTACGTTACTTCTTCTTTATTTCGTTATCAATTAAGTGCAGTCATTAGACTCATCAAATTTTCATTGTTAAAATTTTAAAATCTTAATGTAAATGGAGGTCATATATCATTTATGAGTTTGTAGTGTCGAAGATGTATCCTAGAGAATTCTTATCATTAACCATAAATACAAATGTAAATGTGATAAAATTGTCTCAAACCCGAATATGAGGCATTATGTTCAATAAATCAAAATTTTCAAAAATATTTTTGTTCTTATCCTTTTTATCATAATTATATACTCCATCTGTCCCTCTCATTATTTACATATGAATTGGGTATAAAATTTATGAAAAAGTGTAAAATGGTTAAGAAATGTAAGAAAAGAGAGTAAAGTGGTGGGAACCATCAATAGTTAATATATAAAATAAGTGTAATGGAGAAAAGTAGTAAATGTAGTTAAATTTTATGTTATCTAATTCTACTACTTTTGGAATGTAAATAATTTAGAGAGACATCTACAGAAATAAAGTGTAAAGAGATGGAATGGACAAAGAGAGTATAATTTATTAGATTTACGGTGCTCATCTACATTATTAATTAAGTGAAGTAGTTCAAAGATTGTGAAGTAATACGGTCAATATTAACAAATATTGACGACGACCTTTGTGATTAGAATCTAAAGGTAATGACGTATTAAAAACAAAATTATAAAAATATAGCATATTAAATGTAAGTCTAGAATTTGTTCTAACAAATTTAAAACATTCGTCATAAGAAGAAAAAGAAAATCAATATTTTGAAAAATTAAAAACCATCACAGGAAAATTTTTGACATTCATTAAATCTTTGAATGATTGAAGTCCATAGCAATACAGTATACTTGGTCTCGGAAATGACAAGATTAGTTCAAAGTATAGAGTTTCAACGCCCTCACAAGAATCTAAAATCACCTCATACATACAATGTTGATTCTGTCGTGGTGAGCACAAAATTTTGAATTAAAATAATTAACTGTGATATTTGTACAACATAAAATTTGTCTTTTTCATTCTTAATAATGCAACCATTTTGTTTCTTTTGAAGCAGATGAATGATTTGATTCAACTAATAATGATAATTTTATTGATGATAATCTAGAGTTAAAATCGAAAACAAATAAACGCTTATTCACGTTAATGATGATGGAGTTAAAAAGAAGTATAATTATAAAACGGGTTAGGACGTTAAACATTATTATTGATTTAAAAATTGATGGTATATTTCAAAACAATTCTAATATCATATTTTATGTTATTTCGTTATATCATTTTATATATTTGTTCAATCAATATTTTTTGTGTTGAATATTTAATTTTAAATAATACATATTTATTTTCTTAGCAACCATAACATAACTTATATTTATTAATATATGCATGCGCAAATTTAGTAAAAGTATGTGGGAAAAAATTTAATATAAATTCTATTATATAACATATTTATATTTATTTTAGAATTTGAAAATTTTAAAAATTTTAAGATTGTACTTTCGGGTAAAACGCTAGTATAAGCAACTAGTAAAAAGAAAAAAAAAGAGGGCAAGAGCGTTCAGTTGGTCCAATTTTATAGCCCATTGTGGTCTGCGGCCCATGTATATTTAATATAAAAAAAATAAAGGATATTAAAATTCAGTAGTCAGGAAACGCAGGCAGGTCGATCCTCAACAAGCGAAGTGACGGCGGGGAAAATTAACATATAAGGCTACGGAAATCGGCGGTCGATCCTCTGTAATTGATTTGTTTGTTTCTTCTCGATTAGGTTATTTAATTTCTAGGGTTGGTAATATTTTTTATGCTAATGCTCTGGTGAAGTTGTTATTGTTAATTCTCTGTTGTACACCCGCATGTATGTGTGTTTTAAAATGATATATATATAAATTTTAATGAAGCATCTACAATTGTATTTGTACATAGGATCAGTGATGGGTGATGCTGCAAAAATGTACATTTGTTTGGAAGCATCGGATGAAAAAAAATTCAAGAATCACTACATGATATGCTCCATCAGATTAAGTGACTTAACCGGACAGCTCTCTGATAATGCTGTACCTCATTTTCATTTGGAAAGAAAGTTTCAAGGCTATCCATCAATGGGTTGTGGCCTTTTCGGATCCAAAATTGTCTTCACTGGTGGCAAAACCAAACGCAATGGCTTCACAACCTTTGATTTTGCCACTCGAGAGTTTTCTCGTAACTCACTCCCCCAAATGCGATGTAGCAAGGCCAAGCCTCTGGTGTTTGAGCTCAATAAAAGGCTTTACGTTTTTGATGTCAGTTCTTGCTTTTATGATGGTGCATTCGAGTACTTTAATCCCTCCGAACATCGATGGTACAACTTACTCCTACCACATGATGCCCCTTCTGACTGTTGCAGATATTCTCATGGTATACCACAAAACGCACATCATGACTACTCTTTTCTTATTTTTGGAAGCACGTGTTACTTTCATATCCCACCATACGACGACACGTTAATATTTTTCCACCATCCCAGCTACACTCACCAAACATGGCTAACCTTCCCAAGAACACATCCTTTCTCTGGTGCCTCCGCTGTTTACCTTCAATATAATTTTTTTGATTCTGTTGTTTTCTCCTTTGAAAATAGACTAGTAAGAGCCCATAGGTTTTCTGTGCTTAGTTGCTACTTTGAAGATCCTATTCTTCTTTTTGAGGTCGAGCCCTCTTCTGAATCCAATGGAAATATGTCTGCCTACTTTGTCGATTTGCAAGGTGGCATCTTCATCCTTACTGCCTATGATAATGTCTGCATCTATTTCCACACGTTCAAGGTTTATAGAACCGGGGAAGAATCTAGTCCTATGACCATTAACTGCAATGTTATGAGTAAATACCAGATCAAGTTTAACAGTTTACCCTTGGGATCCCGCATGCTCGGTGTCGTTGGCTGCTTCTCGTCGTAAGAGAAAATTCATTTTTTTTTTCTTTCTCTGTTAGCTATGACATTCACTCTAGTGCCAGCTTGTTAAATGCAATTCTTTCTTATTTTTCTCCCACTTGATCTTCTGCAGATCTCCAAATACTGAGGCAATCAAATATGCGGATGAAGTTTTCGGTTCCTGTATGCTGCGGTCAGAACACTCTACTTATCTGCACAGTTACAGATTGTTGATTATGCTAGTGATCCACCTGTTCATGTATAATGAACAGAGGACTCTATTTTCTTGTGCAATTTGAATCTCTCTTCTTTTTGTTTCATCTTTTATAGATTTTTAGAGATGTGAGCTGTGGGATTATTGGAACCTGTCCCAAATTACTGAAACTAAATTTCCTGATTGTTTTTATTTTGCTTCATACAGGTTTGCAAAGAGATGTGATAATGACTCCAGGATGGTGGAAATTGATGGCAAGCCCTGCGTGGTATGTTGAGCACTATTTGTTTTTTTTTTAATCAGTCTTATGTCAAGGGCTGGTTTGCCTGACCTCAAAAAATTTCTTGTTACTTCAGTTGTTTGTTTTGCGACTTGTAACCAAAACGCAAATTTTTTTATTTGCAATGCATAGGTTTATACGGTCGAACTGAAATATGTAACGTACAAGTTATCCACAAAAGGATTAAAAATAAATACTACTTGCGGTGATGATAATATCAATTTAAAATAAGTCACTTCAATAAACGTACATCTTTCATATTTTCTGAAATTCAACTAACAGGTTGTGTCTTATTCTAAATTAAAGCATAGTTTTCTGGAGGAGGGCTTGTTATATGATAAGCTATTAATTGGTTATTTTTCATAATGTCTGAAGGCACCACAGGGACCCCGGGGTGAAATGGTATGGCATAGTGGACCTGATGGTACCCGATGTCTTGTTGTTACTTGAACGAGTGTTGTGGTGGTTCCAAGAGTGTACTTTAATTGGTTAATGTTCTGGTTTGTATCTTTGTGGATTTTAGCAGTTCATCGACTATGTCAAATGTTCTTTGAAGAGCAACAAAACCATGTATTTGTGATGGCAACCAGAAGTTGGGTTTGAGTTTATGGATTGTATCTTGAATTAGAATTTAACTGTTTCTTGCTATTTTCAAGGTTATGGCTATTGATTGTATCGGGTGATTGTTCACAGAAAGCAACTAGAGCATTACAATATACGAGTATGCTCAACTTGAACACAATTAGAAGATGTAAGATAGGAAAATGTTTGATAATTGATTTATATTGTTTAATTATTGGTAATTTTCGAATTTGTTGACTTGTGAAACAAAATAATTTGGTGATGGTTTTTGTCAAAATTGTACAATTCCACTTAACTTTATTGAATAATTTTGATGGGTGAATGCTGAATGCTTCAACAAAGTTGTTTGATGAAACAGAGCTTGTGTGAAGGATTAGCGCAAGTATATATGTGTTTATGCACGAGAGTATTAGAACATCTACAACGGTGTTGGCTAAAGTCGTTGCCTAAAATCATATAAAATACTGATTACGTAAAATTTACTGAATCTGTAAGGTGTTGTGTTCCAATGGAGTTGGCTACACGAGTTACTATATTTTAAAAATAGAATGTTATTATTATTTGAATTTGTTAAAAATAGAACATTTTGTTTAAATATGGAAATAGATGACATGACTTTTTACTATAGGTCTCTAGAGGTTGGACAAATTTAGCTAATATGTATAAGTTGGCTAAAATTTTAGATAACAGAAATGACCCATTGGAGTGAATTTTTTTTTTTTACATATTCTCTATAATTATTATTTATTATTTATGTATAATTATTGGAGTGAAGATTTAATTTGTTTGTAATAATTCTTTAACTGTTTAATGATCAACTTTCCTTGCTTAATTTTTGGGTAATGGTAATGGTTTTTGTCAAAAATTTTACAACTATGAATCAATTTTTTTTTTCAAATGGCACAGAACAACATTGTAAAGGAGCTTTGTTTAGAACTTAACAGCTCAAATTTATATATTATATAAATTTGCCGTCGTAGCATCACCAAAGAGCACTACTGATACTAGTGCAGACTCTGCCATGATACACTTAATTCTTCAAGTTGGCTTTACTATTGCCCAAACTGCAGATTTTTATCCAATTTCACTGTGCTAGATCAAAACGAATGTTGAGGTAATACTGCTCTCAAATATCAATGTCTACTGTTAACGGAGGAATTTGGTGATAACCAATTCGGGAAGGGTTGCTGGAATTGTGGTAGAAACCGAGAATGATATGTAGCGTAGGTTACGGGGATTAGGGTTTATGATTTAGGGATAGCTGAGATTGTATGTGAGAATAGATCGCAATTGAGATTGAATATTGAATTCTCTCTTGTTTACAAGTTTGCATCGTACCATACAATGTGCCTACGTACCCTATTTATAGGGATCAAGCCATACGTAGTTCTTGAGGAGCAAGTAACCCATGGGCCGAGTTTCCTTCTTTAAAGAGCGGAAAGACCGGGATCACCGCCTTTGATATGTCATTATGAGCTGTCATGGTTTCACTATTTTCTTGGGACTTATCAGATAATTCATTGACCCGGATTTATCGGAGCCAACGCTTATCTCGATCCATGGAAAATAAGGAAAGACAGGCTCTTATGAATCTCAAAAGGGCGAGGCTTCTCGCAAGGCGAAGTTTCTCAGCGTTAATAGGTTAATTTTCAATAAATCAATAAAAGTTAAGGAACCTTCATCTTTTAGAAGACGAGTTTCCTAAATTTAAGTGATGAGGTAAATAAGGTAGTTTATACCTCAGAATAAGCCAAAAAGGGCACATTCCTTACTTACACTAGTCATCCATTTTTATCTGTAACCTAGGTTTCCAAGAAGGCGAGGCTTCGTATGAACCTAGGTTAAACCCGATACTTTGATTGTCACCAAATGGGCTAGGCTTCATATGAACCTAGGATATGCCCAACATCAGTAATGGGCCAGTAATTTCGTCAACTATTGGGCTAGGCTTCGTATGAGCGTAGGTTAGACCCAATATCTTCATTTCGTCAACTATTGGGCTAGATTTCGTATGAGCCTAGGTTAGACCCAATAAATAGTAAACGGGTATGCTTCCAGAATCCACCATATGATAACGTCATTACTGAAGGCAAGGTTTATTTTTGGCCATAACAACTACCCCCCATTTTATTGAAACAAATATTTGTGAAAGAAAAGTTCGTCCAAAAATTTTGAAAGAAATCTCAAAGGCGAGCCATCATCACCAATCGTTGAGGAACCTCTCCTCCCAAATGGGCGAGGTATATCCAATACCCTTGCTAATCAAATCATTTATAATCTAATTTTCTCTCAAGTTTTTAACATCATTTCCAGATGTCACACCTCGATTACTGCATTTAAGTATGAATCACAAGCGGGCACGTGGCAGCTTCATTTCTCCTATAAAAACCCAAAAAATTTTCTTCAAAGTTACTATCTTTCTAAAAATCTCTCGAAGTGCTGTCAATTTTCCCTGAAGTTAAGAAGGCGAGGCTCTTGATTTCTGAAGACGAGGCTAGTGGTAAAGAAGGCGAAGCAGAATTTTTCGAGTTTTACCCAATCATCTACTTACCGAGGTATTTTCTATTACTTGCTCATTTGTAATGCATTTTAACCTGTTAAAATATTATCTTCTAGAATTAGGGCGACACTTAGGAATTGTAATCTTCTCCCTGATCTAGAACTAGGCGCGCCTTCCGTGAGGGCGAGGACTCATTGGACCTTTAGTCATCTTTATTATTTTCCTTCAATCAAATCGGTAATCTTGTCCTCGCCCTCTCTTTTCAGATGTCTCATAATTCAACATCAAATGAGGCCGAGGCATCTTCTGCTTCAAAAACTTTCCCTTCTCGTTCTAAAGACGAGGAACGTCTTGACGCTTTTCTAGACCGAGGATGGCTAAGAGCGCATCAAAGGAACCTGAATTCTCACAAAATAATTGAAAATCCAGACGCAGTCATATCCTTATCCGATAACTCGCATCTTGAGGAAAGAAATCCCCATTCTCCTGGGAGAATCGATGATCAACAAAGCATTTTCAACATCGGGGACATTAATGAAGATGAGGGGGACCTTAATGATTTCTTTTCCCCCTTAGATACCGAGCCTTCCACCTCATCAATTCTAGGAAGAGGGCGAGGTAAAGATTTAAACCAATGCGCCAGGATATTCCAAGAAGATCAAAACAACGAAGATGAAGAAATAGAAAGTCATAGCTCATATGGAGACGAGGACGAGGTTCAAAGGGGCGAGGATAAACATCAAGATGATGATGATCATCAAGAGGAAGCCGACGCCTCAGATGATGAAGACGAGGCTCTTTCGATTTCTCCCATTCGTTACGCGTTTGATTTTCCCTCACCAAGTCGTTATAATCCCGATACTTACGAGCATGAGATTGATTATGACTTCCCTGAAAACTACACCGAAGCTGACAAAATCAAGTATAGAAAGGAAGAAGGCGTGGTTTCTTGCGCTGGCCTCGCCTCTGAGATCAGTTCGGAAGAAATTATGTATCTGATGGAATATTTCAATCTTCAAGGGAAATGGTTGAAACCTCGCCTACATATGAGAATGCATTGGTTTGACGTTCCCCTTCTCCAAATCCCAAGAATGGTCTTGACCAACAAATTGGTTGAAATTGGATTTGGATATCCAATGCATAGGTTCCTCCATGAAATAATCGAGTTCTACAAGATCGCCCCTTTGCAATTGTCGCCTAATAGCTACAGGATCGCTATCGGATTGTACATGTTGTACAGAAACAATGGCTATGAAGCTCCTTCTTTAGAAGAAATTAATTACTTTTTGTCTCTAAGGAAAAGCGGAAGCGATCTGGGTTTCTATTACCTCGCCTTCTTCGCGAAGCATAACAGAAAAGGATTTTATTCTGGCAACCCAAGTAACATGAAGATATGGAAAGCCGATTATTTCTATCTCTACGACGTCCCGCGAGTCAGGACACAATTTAACTTAAATGCCTGTAAGTTAAATCATAACCTCGTCTTTTATTTAAACTCGTCCTTTCATTCCATTCTTTAATAACCTCGGCTTTGTATGGCTCGTTTTCGTATATAGCCCAACCGAAACAATCTGTACTTTCTGGCGACGCTCTAGAACGTGCGGAGCACATTTTGAATCTTTCTCCTCAAGAGAAAAACTTCGACGTACTTGTAACCTCGGAATCTCTTCAAGCCCACGGCTTTTATAACAACGGGTTCGGGCAAATAGCTCCCGTGAAATTTAAAAGGAATTCTTCAAAAAGAATTCTAAGAAAAATAACTAAACATTTAACAGGAAGAGGTAACCTCGTCTTCTCTCTTTATTATTCTGCAAATTTAGTAACATCATCTTGTATATAACCTCGATCTCTTTTATATTGTACAGGAAAAAAGATGCAGCTCCCATTTGGAGGAAATCCTTTTGCAAAGCCAGCCACGGTTAATCCAACCTCGGCTGCTGGGCAATCTCGCCCTCAGAACATTGTCCCAACAATCTTAACTGCCCCACCTCCTCCAATGAAAGAGAAAGATAAAGGGAAACGGGGAATAAACGACGTTCCAAAGGGGACGAGCAAGAGATCTAAGTTCGGGACGACAGAAGGTGATCCCCCTTTGCAGTTGATATCAGCTACCTTTGGTTCCCTATCTGCGAACCATTATTCTGATGACGACGCTAAACTTTTCATGAAGAGGAATAGCAATGATGCTGAATTCGCCTTCAAAATGGGTCTAGGCGAAGCTTTTTATCATGGCCTCAATGTTCTGACCGAGAAGAACAATATTATTCACGATCAAGAAAAAGGCCTCAAGAAATTGAAAGGCGAGGCTTCGTCTCTGAAAGACCAACTGTCAGATGTGCAAAAACAGCTTGATAAAGAATCCAAGGCCAGGAAGGACGAGGTTGGGAAGCTTCAAGATGAGTGCACTAGACTCGCAGCTGATGCTAAGCAGGCGGGCGAGGCTTCCAAGAAGGAGAAAGAAGAGATGCAGTTTAAGCTGGACGAGCTTAACAAGAAAATGGAAAAGGAACTAAGCGACGCTTACAGCCTCGGCTTCTTAGGTTACTTGAAGAATTTTCTTGCCGCCGACCCTGACTACGACTGGTCAGTGCATTTTGCTCCCTCAACTTCCCATTATATATCAACATTCAAGGCTGAAAACGCCAAGTCTATCGAAGAGGCGAGGAAAGAGCTCCTCCAGAAGATTGAAAGTGAGCTGAAAACAAAAGCTGAGGAAGAGGCGAGGAAGCAAACTACCGGGGGTGATGCGGAGATAGGCAATATAAGTGGAGCCTCGCCCTCAAATACGACGGCCTCGTGACTGTATGATTTATTTATTTTAGCAAACACTATTGGGGTACAAGGTCCCCCCAACTGTTCCTAACTTTAATGGAGACGCGCACCCTCCTTTTAATGGTGTCGCCCTTGTAAAAACTTTTCATTTTATCAATTCTACTATTATTGCATGTGTTTATTCATAATAGAAAATGCGCTCTTGAAAACGTAACCTCGCCTTCTTTTATACTCTATGCAGAGCAGAGTTTTAAGAAGGAAGAGTAACCTCGCCTTCTTTTATACTCTATGCCGAGCAGAGTTTTAAGAAAGAAGGGTAACCTCGCCTTCTTTTATACTCTATGCCGAGCAGAGTTTTAAGAAGGAAGAGTAACCTCGCCTTCTTTTCTACTCTATGCCGAGCAGAGTTTTAAGAAGGAAGAGTAACCTCGCCTTCTTTTATACTCTATGCCGAGCAGATTTTTAAGAAGGAAGAGTAACCTCGCCTTCTTTTCTACTCTATGCCGAGCAGAGTTTTAAGAAGGAAGAGTAACCTCGCCTTCTTTTATACTCTATGCCGAGTAGAGTTTTAAGAAAGAAGAGTAACCGCGCCTTCTTTTCTACTCTATGCCGAGCAGAGTTTTAAGAAGGAAGAGTAACCTCGCCTTCTTTTATACTCTATGTCGAGCAGAGTTTTAAGAAAGAAGGGTAACCTCGCCTTCTTTTATACTCTATGCCGAGCAGAGTTTTAAGAAGGAAGAGTAACCTCGCCTTCTTTTCTACTCTATGCCGAGCAGAGTTTTAAGAAGGAAGAGTAACCTCGCCTTCTTTTATACTCTATGCCGAGCAGAGTTTTAAGAAGGAAGAGTAACCTCGCCTTCTTTTCTACTCTATGCCGAGCAGAGTTTTAAGAAAGAAGAGTAACCGCGCCTTCTTTTCTACTCTATGCCGAGCAGAGTTTTAAGAAGGAAGAGTAACCTCGCCTTCTTTTATACTCTATGCCGAGCAGAGTTTTAAGAAAGGGAAGAGACTCTCTTCTTGGTGAGCTTTTCGGAAGTACGGATAAACACCCCGGAAGTACGGGTTTACCAAGATTTCATAAAAACATAACCATTGGTTTCCATTGAGAATTGAAAGCTACAAACAACATTCTGTCAAAAGATGCATGTTTTATTCATAAGTATAAGATAAGTCTTGTCGGAGGAGAAGTACATGCACTACCCCCCTGAACTTTATTGCCAATGAATTAAAATAAAGTTTACATAGTATAGTTAGAATAGCGTACGCTACTGATAATACTTCTTGAGATGCTCCATGTTCCAAGCACGAGGAATATCCTTTCCATTGAGATCAGCAAGATAGTAGGTTCCACTCCATAACACAGCCCGGACTCGGTAAGGTCCTTCCCAGTTGGCTCCAAAGACTCCATGATTATGAACTTTGGTGTTAGGCATAACCCGTCGCAGAACATAATCACCAATCTTAAGAGGCCTCGCCTTTACTTTGGTGTTGTAATGCCTAGCCACCCTTCGATGATACGCTGCTAACCTAGTCTGAGAAGTAGTCCTGAGTTCTTCTACCATATCTAGATAGAGACGATGATTTACTTCATTAACTTCTGACTGAAAATTATCCCTTCTAAACGATCCTGCCCCAAGCTCAACTGGTACCATAGCCTCGCACCCATAAGTCAAAACGAAGGGAGTCTCTCCTGTTGTGGTTCTGGGAGTGGTATTATAACTCCAAAGTACATTAGGCAACTCCTCAGGCCAGCTACCCTTGCTATCTTCCAATTTCGCCTTCAAAGTATGTTTGATGATCTTATTAACAGCTTCTGTTTGGCCATTAGTTTGAGGGTGACTAACAGCGGAGAAACTCTTCACAATGCCAAGGTTGTCACATAGCTCACGCATCTCTTTACTATCAAACTGTTTTCCATTGTCAGATATGAGCTTATAAGGTATTCCAAACCGACAAACAATAGAACGGTACACAAAATCTGCCAACTTCTTAGCAGTGATCGTAGCCAAAGGTTCTGCTTCTGCCCACTTGGTAAAGTAATCCACGGCAACCACAGCATATTTGACACCTCCCTTTCCTTTAGGTAACTCTCCAATCAAGTCGATCCCCCACATAGAGAAAGGCCATGGGCTAGTAATAGAAGTAAGTGGAGCAGCGGGATTATGAATATAATTGGCATATCTTTGGCACTTGTCACAAGCTTGAACAAACTGAGACGCATCCTCCTTTAACGTAGGCCAGAAGTATCCTTGCCGTAACACCTTCTGGGCTAAAGATCCACCCCCCCGAGTGATTGCCACAAATACCCTCATGAACTTCTCGGAGAACATAGGTACATTCATCACCATCCAGACATTTGAGAAGAGGTTGATTGAAGCCTCGCCTGTAAAGAATCCCTTCATAATTAACATATCGGGCTGCTTTGTAACGTAACCTTCGAGCCTCTCCTTTATCTTCAGGAAGAGTTCCTTTCGTTAGATATTCCCAAATCGGAGTTTTCCAGGTGAGGAAAACAGGTTCCTCCACTTGCATCAAATCAGCTTCTGGCACACTTGGTTGCCTTCTTATTTCCAAAGGAATAACCCCCAAGAGTGCAGCACCTCTTTGAGAACCTAACTTTGCCAAAGCGTCCGCCTCTGCATTAGCGTCTCTAGGAAGTTGCTCCAACCTAGCCTCCTTAAACAAGTTCATCAACCGCTGAGTGCATCTCATATATAACTCCGTATGAGGTCCTCTTGCCTGAAACCCCCCGTTGACTTGGTGTACGACCAGCATAGAATCACTCCAGATATTTATATTTTCCACTTTCATCTCAAGGGCAAGTTTCAGGCCAGAAATTAAAGCTTCATACTCAGCATCATTGTTTGTAGCATAGAAGGTGAAGTGGATGGCGCTTTGTAAATGATGTCCTTCAGGACTAACCAAGACTATTCATCCTCCAGCCCCTTCATTATTAACAGCGCCATCAACATACAAAGTCCACCATGGGGACGAGTTATCATGTTCAACTTCGGCCTCGGGCAAAGGAATTGAGATTATTGCGAGGTTGTCACCTTCTCGTTCAAGAGGGAACTCTAGGATAAAATCAGCCAAGGCTTGGCCTTTGATAGAATTCCGAGGTTTGTATTCCACATCAAACTGTCCCAACTCAATAGCCCACCGGAGCATACGTCCAGAAGTCTCCGGCTTATGTAGCACCTGCCTTAAAGGATACGCTGTTCGGACCTCTACCTTGTGTGCCTGGAAATAAGGCCTCAGTTTTCTGGAAGCTAAGATCAAGGCATAAACAAGCTTCTCCATGTTGTTATATCTGGTTTCTGCGTCCAATAACCTTTTGCTCACATAGTAGACTGGGAACTGAACCTTGTCTTCTTCTCTAACCAGGACTCCGCTTACTGAGTATTCCGAAACAGCCAGATACAAAATAAGGGTCTCACCTTCCAGAGGCTTAGATAAGAGGGGGGGCGATCCCATGTGGTCCTTTAACTGTTGAAAGGCCTCTTCGCATTCAACTGTCCATTCGAACCTCTTTCCTGCACCCTTGATAACTTTGAAGAATTCTCGGCACTTATCAGAAGATTTGGATACGAAACGATTCAAAGCTGCCACCCTACCAGTCAAACTTTGAACCTCCTTCACTGTCCTTGGTGACTTCATGTCAAGAAGAGCTTGTATCTTTGCTGGGTTTGCCTCTATTCCTCGGTGATTTACCATAAATCCCAAAAATTTCCCAGATTCAACCCCAAATACACATTTCTGAGGGTTGAGCTTCATTCTGTACTTTCTCAATATCTGAAACGTCTCCTCCAGATGAACTATGTGATCCTCTGCCCGTTTAGATTTTACAAGCATATCATCTACATAAACCTCCATCGTCTTTCCAATCTGCTCTTTGAACATCATGTTGACCAGTCTCTGGTACGTAGCTCCTGCATTAATCAAGCCAAATGGCATTCCTATGTAACAATACAACCCCCTATCTGTAATAAAAGAGGTGTCCTCCTGGTCTGGTTCATACATTGGAATCTGATTATACCCCGAATAAGCGTCCATAAAACTAAGAAGAGCATGTCCAGCTGTGGCATCTACCATTTGATCTATCCTAGGCAAAGGGAAGCTATCCTTTGGGCATGCTTTATTTAAATCTGTGAAGTCTATGCATACTCTCCATTTTCCGTTGGGCTTCTTTACCAAAACAGGGTTTGCCAGCCAGTTAGGATAGAAGGACTCTTTAACTAGGCCGACTTGCATAAGTCGATCAACCTCATCTTTCAAAGCTATCGCTCTTTCTCCACTAATCGGACGCCTCTTTTGCCTGAAGCCTTTCTTCCGGAGGGGGTCAATGTTAAGACGATGACACATAACGTCTGGATCAATGCCTACCATGTCAGCATGACTCCACGCGAAAACATCCAAGTTTTTCTTCAAGAACTCAATCAACCTCGCCCTCAAACTAGACTCGAGCTTGGCCCCTATCTGAAGTATCTTGGGAGGGTCTGCTTCCTCCATTAGGATTGAGAGGGTATCCTCTGCTGGTGCTATCTTTTTGTCATTCTCCGGTAGACGCGGGTCTAGATCAAACTCGACATCTGTTATGCCGCTAGATTCTCCTACCTCTTGCACAGACACTACCCCATCCTTCCTAGGTAGCTGAGAGGACAATGCTTCCGATAATTCTGCAGGGAATTCTATCAAAGGTTTCAAGCTATCTTCCATGATCATTTTACCTTTCTTTGCTCGTAGACTACGCTGATCTGCTTCATCATCACTGGCATCTTCTACAATTCCCTCATAGAAAGGGTTTGGTGGGGGAGCTTCGATCATTAGCACCCCATGTTTCTGGCTCAAGGGAGCCTCGTCTTCTTGCACAACCTCTTTTGCCTTCAACGTGTCAGCGGTTCCGCCCACAGGTGGTGGGGATTCCAAAAAGAAAATTGGAATTCCATCTCTTGCCAAAGCTTCATAATCCTGAAGCCTATCCTCTTCCGGAAACTCGATTGTATAGACCATATTCGTGCTAGCATAAAGGGGTTGGCAAGATGTTTGGGTTTCTTGCGTATCTTCTTGATCAAAGTCAGCCATATCGGAGTCCTCCCCTACTCCCTTACTTCCTTTGCGAGATGATCTGATCATTCTACTGTAGCAATCACGAGAATCGTATTGGCATCCCTTAATGCAACCTACACCATTTGGAGTTGGGAACTTCATGGACAGATGATAAATTGAGGTGACGATCCGCATCTCCTTTAAGACTACCAGGGCATTATAATGCGTTGGTTGATCGACAACCAAGAAGTCAAAGACTTGTGTGGCTGAGAGAGGACCTTCCCCCAGGGTAAGTGGTAGCCTGATTGTTCCTTTAACTCGAACAGAGTCCCCTGTAAAGCCATAGATATGAGTTGTTCCTTGAGTCAGCTCTTTATCTAACAATCCCATCTTCTTATACGTTCCATAGTAGAGAATGTTTACAGAACTCCCTGTATCCACGAACACACGATGGACATTCCTAGATCCAATTCGAACATTAACCACCAGAGCATCGCTGTGAGGATGATGCACCCACCTAGCATCTTCTTCAGAGAAAATTATCTGAATGTCTTCTCCCTTAAATAACTTGGGAGGTCTTTCTGATAGATGGTTAACATTGGTCAGAGGCGGATGTTGAGCTTCCCGAACGTATCTCTCCATTGCATTTCTCCCGTTTCCCCCAATATGAGGTCCTCCAAAGATAGTATGTATGCTTTCCTCTCTTACGAACACAGGCTTCTCAAGTTCCTTTCCTTCCGTAGAGCCTTCAATCACTTCGGTTACTTTAACGGGGGCCTCTTCTTTGTATTTCTTTACTTCCTTGACTACCCAGTCAGTAAGCTTTCCTTCCTTTATCAACTTTTCAATTTCTTCTTTCAGCTGCCTGCAAGCATAGGTGTGGTGTCCATGAGACTAATGATATGCGCAGTACCTGCCTTTATCTTTCATAGCGGCCCTTGATAATGGTGCAGGCTTCTTATATAGGCCTTGACTCTTGGTGATCTCATAGATATAATCAATAGACGCTGTGAGAGGAGTGTAATACTTGCTAGGCATAGTCTGATTTTCTCGCCGATTCGGAGGCGGAGGTGGACAACTTGGGGGGCTAGGTGATCGAGATCTGACAAATTTATCCTTTCCTTTGTTCTCCTTTGGACTAAGGGACTTCGAGCGGGTCGGTCCACTATCTTCAACTAGATTCACATCTCCTCTTCCGTTCTTTTTTTCTGTTTTGGGGCTAGGAGATCTTTCTTTCCGTTTATTCCGTCGTGGTGCATCTCCATAGTCACTTCTCTTCAAAGCCTCTTCCTCTCTTTTGAAAGGCTCTGCCTGTAAGTACAAGGCCGCCAACGTTGAAGGTTCTTCTCTTTGCAGATTTTTCCAAAAATCCGTTCCCACACGAACCCCAGCAATCAAAAAGTTCTTAATGGTTTCCTCGGATGCTCCTCGCACAGTAGGGACCTCTGCATTGAAGCGTTTGAAGTATTCTTGGAGAGTCTCTCCATCTCGTTGTTTGATGTTAGCTAGAGTTGTAACAGGTGGAGCATAATGGATTGAAGACTGAAATTGAATTAAAAACATCTTACGCATTTGTTCCCAGGATGTGATTGATGCTGGTCCTAGCTTTTGAAACCATTGGTGAGCATTTCCTCTCAATGTTGAGGCAAGGAGTCTACACTTCGTTAAGTCCTCCACTTGATAGAGTTCCATTTCTGTATTGAACCTACCTATATACTCTGCGGGGTCTGTGCTTCCATTAAAGCGAAGATCTCCTGTACCTCTGAATGCCAGTGGAAGAGGAGCCTCTCGTACAGCTGCAGAAAAAGGAGAAGGTGCTGCATCAGGTATCGCCCCTCCCTGACCTTCTGACTGAGCAATAAGCCTTCGTAGTGCATTCACATTGATGCCTTCCAAGCCTGGGATTGTTTGAGTTCTACCTCCTAGTTCCGCATGAGGTGTAGGTTCCCGTTGCAAGACACTGGGTACTGGTAAGTAAAGGTTCTGTCCTTGCTGAGGTATAGGTCTTCGGGGTGTAGGTTCCCTCTGATGATAGGTTGGTTCTTGGGGCGTAGGTTCCCTCTGATGATAGGTTGGTTCTTGGGGTGTAGGTTCCCTCTGATGTCGCTGGTCACTACCATGATTACCGTGATGTCCGCCAGGGTTGTGCTGGGAAAAGATTATATTTCTGTCTCCTATTCTTTCATACGAGGAACCACGCTCGCCTACTCTCCTTTGGTTTATAGCTTGATTTTCCTGAGGGCGAGGTCTCCCGGAATCCTGTGTTCCCTGATTTGCACGTTCGCCCCTATAGATAGTTTGAATCGGATCTATTATCATAATATCGTCATCAGACTGGGAATTTCTAGGACGATCTCTCACTTGATTGTCTGTTCTCACCCACGGTGGAGAGTGTCGCTCTCCACCATATCTTGCTCGGTAAATCTCTATCCTCCTATGTGGGTCATCAGGTGAAACCGGTCTAGAGCGTCGCCTGTACGGTTCGATTCTTAATTCACCTGGATTTTGACTTCTTGGGGTAGGAGGTCTTGAGGGGTTTCTGGGACGATCAGGGGGGAACTCCACGTACGGGGTGAGATTATCTTCATAGGTCAATTCCCTTGGGGTCACAGCTTGAAATCTTCGGTTCTGACGGGTTTCCTCAACTGTGCGGATTTCTCTCTCGGGAGGAGTATCCTTCCTTGAAGATCGCCTATGGTCGGTGATAGGTTCCTTTCCGGGGCGATGAAGCCTTCTGGCTGTATACTGATGTCGGCTGTTGGTACGTGGGGGACGCCTGTCCCTAACAGAGGTACGTCGCCTATCTGGGCTTCGACGGGCCCGCTCAGGTAACCTTCTTTCCCTTTCAAGTGACTCCATACGTTCTGCCATTCTATTCACCGTGTTTCCTATGTGAGCAATCTGGCTCAACAATTCAGTATTGCTCATCAAGACAGGAGGATCCCCTCCGAGGCGAGGAGTCGGGTTCGCCTGGTTTGGTGTGGAAGTCTCTCTTTGATTTGATGGTCGTGGTGGTGGTGGTGGTAGATCTGTTGTATGGATCTCAACCTCTCTTGCGTCGTTGCCTACATTAGCTGGTTCTTCGGTATGATGCGACATCCTTCCTCCAGAGATGTCAAGTGCCCCTCCTTCTAGCGCCAATTGTTAACGAAGGAATTTGGTGATAACCATTTCGGGGAGGGTTGCTGGAATTGTGGTAGAAACCGAGGATGATATGTAGCGTAGGTTACGGGGATTAGGGTTTATGATTTAGGGATAGCTGAGATTGTATGTGAGAATAGATCGCAATTGAGATTGAATATTGAATTCTCTCTTGTTTTCAAGTTTGCATCGTACCATACAATGTGCCTACGTACCCTATTTATAGGGATCAAGCCATACGTAGTTCTTGAGGAGCAAGTAACCCATGGGCCGAGTTTCCTTCTTTAAAGAGCGGAAAGACCGGGATCACCGCCTTTGATATGTCATTATGAGCTGTCATGGTTTCACTATTTTCTTGGGACTTATCAGATAATTCATTGACCCGGATTTATCGGAGCCAACGCTTATCTCGATCCATGGAAAATAAGGAAAGACAGGCTCTTATGAATCTCAAAAGGGCGAGGCTTCTCGCAAGGCGAAGTTTCTCAGCGTTAATAGGTTAATTTTCAATAAATCAATAAAAGTTAAGGAACCTTCATCTTTTAGAAGACGAGTTTCCTAAATTTAAGTGATGAGGTAAATAAGGTAGTTTATACCTCAGAATAAGCCAAAAAGGGCACATTCCTTACTTACACTAGTCATCCATTTTTATCTGTAACCTAGGTTTCCAAGAAGGCGAGGCTTCGTATGAACCTAGGTTAAACCCGATACTTTGATTGTCACCAAATGGGCTAGGCTTCATATGAACCTAGGATATGCCCAACATCAGTAATGGGCCAGTAATTTCGTCAACTATTGGGCTAGGCTTCGTATGAGCGTAGGTTAGACCCAATATCTTCATTTCGTCAACTATTGGGCTAGACTTCGTATGAGCCTAGGTTAGACCCAATAAATAGTAAACGGGTATGCTTCCAGAATCCACCATATGATAACGTCATTACTGAAGGCGAGGTTTATTTTTGGCCATAACATCTACATCTATCTTTTCTATTATGAATTCAATGTCCACTCATTTTTCCCTTTCTCCATATACATAGTCTTTGATATTCTAGCTATCTATTAATTCCTGCCGATATTAATATCTCTTAAATTTTATGGCATTCTCTGATCTCTGCTCTAGTAAAAATGATACATATCCCAATCGTACTTTGGACCACAATAACAATAGTAGCATCTTAGGCACAACAAATCATATTAAGGATTGGGATAACAATAAACATAATCTACAACTAATAACTAATATTGAGCTGCATGATCAGAAAGATATTGATGGTTCTGTCAAACCCATCTAAACTGACCACGAGCTATTTTATGGTTGTGTGTACCTTGTAAATACTTTTTGCATTAAGTCTGCGCAGAGTTTCCCAAAGAGATTGAGTACCACCTTTAGCCTGGAAAGAAGTTTTTTGCATTTAAGTGCGGGGAACCAGCCAATCTCGAATGATTTAACATCATCTTATGTTGTCTCAATACTTCAAATGACTCTCGGAGGTGTTGTATGTGATCGACCTTATCGAGGCTCTTCACTAACATGTCATCCACATAAACTTCCATAGTCTTTTCAATGAGGTGCTCAAAGGTTTTATTCACAAATCTTTGATACAAGTCACCAGCATTCTTAAGTCCAAATACCATAACCAAGTAACAAAAAACATCAAAGTCAGTGATAAATGATACCTTGGGGATGTCGTCTTTGTGTATCGTGATTTGATTATACCCGCTGAAGCCATCCATGAAGCTTAACATCTCATGCCCTGCAGTGGCATCTATCAACATATCTATTCTTGGCAGGGGGGAAACAGTCCTTAGGGCAAGCATCATTCAAATTCGTGAAGTCTACGCACATTCTCCACTTCCCATTAGCCTTTTTGACCATTACTGGGTTAGCCAACCATTCGGGGAATTGAATATCTTCGATGAATCCTGCTTCCAAAAGCTTATGTACCTCTTCCTTTATTATCTATTGTCTCTATGGAGCAAAATTTCGTTTCTTTTTTCTTCACTGTGTTCCTTTCTGGATCCACATTCACTTTGTGAGTTATCAAATGTGGATCAATCCCTGGCATATCAGCTGTTGTCCAAGCAAAAACATCATTGTTTTCTTGAAGAAAAGATACAATCTTGCCCTTCAAAGGTTCAGATAACAATGCCCCAATATAAGTAACCTTTTCCGATTCACCGAGAACTAAGGGAATTGGGATCAAATCTTCAGCTGGCTTCTCTCTTCTTTCTTCATTATTTCTGGTATGCATATCCTCAACTGGGAGAACCTGCCCCCCAACTCCATCAGGCCTTAAAGCAGCTGCATAACAACTTCTAGTCATTTTTTGATCACCTCGATCCTCTCCAACTCTAATTACTCGAGAGAGAATAACTGTAACACCCCAGTCCCACATCGAGGAGATTTGGGACCTCTGTTCAGTTTATAAAACAAAGTACTACTACTAATTAGCACCAACAAATCATGATCTTTTGGGGGCCTGTGGTGGGCTAGTCGTTGCCCAAGTTGGCTGCATTTAGGCCAGTAGGCTTCGGCTTATTCGGACTCGGAATCGGGACTTGAACCGATTTTCGAAAAAGGCTCGGGATTTGACCCGGGTTGTCACATATGGTATCAGAGCCGACTCTCGAAAGCTTGTTAACGCAAGTTGCCGGAGGTGGGGACACGAAGGCTGGTGGTATTATCCCACAATGGACAGAGATACGGAGGTGGGGACACGAAGCTAGCCAGTATTATCCCACAGTGGCTAGGGAGGAACGATCTTGGAACCTATGGGCTATCCGTTCAGGCTTGATGAGGACGTCAGGAGTTTAAGTGGGGGAGTTTGTAACACCCCAGTCCCACATCGAGGAGATTTGGGACCTCTGTTCAGTTTATAAAACAAAGTACTACTACTAATTAGCACCAACAAATCATGATCTTTTGGGGGTCTGTGGTGGGCTAGTCATTACCCAAGTTGGCTGCGTTTAGGCCAGTAGGCTTCGGCTTATTCGGACTCAGAATCGGGACTTGAACCGATTTTCGAAAAAGGCTCGGGATTTGACCCGGGTTGTCACAATAACAAACTCTAATTACGTGATCACTATAGTTGATTTACCTTGGAAGACAGTTATTGTGTGAGCATGGTGTACTTGTTTCCCCTAGAATTTTTAATTACTTGTTTAACGTCTCATAAATTAGTGTTAATTAGTTATAATAATTAGTTGGTTGAAACCTTTTATAATCAATCAGTGAAACAATTGATAATAATTAAATCGAAATCGATGGAACTCCTCTTCTTGTGGATACCACTCGCTTGCTGTATTATATTGCCAACAAACATAGTGTGCTAGCGGTTATACAAATAAACACATCAGATGGTAGTTGGGAATATGAAGTGTACTTAAAATGAAGTTGTAATAATAACATAATTAGTTTAAGAAAGTAGTTAGGAGTTGTGTGTTTGATATTCTCTTAATTGCATGCTTTTTAATCTGTAATAATGAGAAAAGTGAATTCAAGAATATCATATATTTCTAAATTTTTTATAAATACAATTTATATTGTGTACACAGATCATCATTGGTGTCATATATATAAATGGCATCCCTAAATTAGTCATTTACAGCTATTTATAATATTGATTCTTTTTATTTTTCTGACCAAAACGTACATATGTTCATCATTATACATATAAAGAACATTTATATTTTGACACACACACACACCTGAATCCCTTTTTTCTTTTCAACTACGACCCCTTTTTTCTCACTACCTTCGACAACCTCAATTCTGAATTTACAAATCGTTAGTCGAGATTCATTTGATATAGACAGATTTGTTCGATAAATCTTGATTCAACACCACATAAATCAAGATAGATTTCATCTTAGATCCAAACCAAATTTTGATCTGGTACGAGTGTCGCTTCTCCCTTGTTCCGATCTTAAAATAAAAACCCGATTCAATACAACTTTTCTCCCTAAAGTAATAGCAAACTTTTTTTTTGTTTTCAACGGATAATTGTAATCCAAAATTCACTTGTCATACAATTTATCTCAATTCATATAATTTATTTTGCTTGCTAGTAAACAATGAAGAAGATGCTCCGTAAACTTTGTGGTGGGCGACTGAATGACTCAAATGGTAAGAATTTTTATACATATATGTAATTAATCTGTATCAGTCATTTCTTATAATTGTCGATCACGTTTTTTACTTATCTATTACTCTAAGGAGTTTTGTAAAATTATTATGTTAATCTAGTTTACCATGTCATTTTTTAATTTAATTTATTAAATGAAATAAATAAATAAATAATGGGGATCAAATGATGAATTTTGAATATATATATATATATATATAATTGTAATTTCATAAATTTAATTTTTTTTAGGCTCATCAATTTTAATTTGTTCAATAAAAATGTTACCTTCTCGTATTAGTTTATATTAACAATGATTGTGATGGTTATAATGTAGAGAAAAAGGCATGCTGCAACTCAAAAGATGTAGTTTGCATTGATACTGAGTGGAATAAATTGCATAGACTGTCTGGATCGCGTAAAAATTCCATAGTACGCCTGTGATTTCAAATAAATTTTGCTGGAAAATATAAACTTTAGGACTTGAAGATATATTGAATATAGATCTTGATTCCCCCTTGACAGAAGACTTGATGAGAGTATATCAGATTATGGGTGATTTATGTGCACTATAATACAGTGGATCTGCAACGTACAACGTAATGATTATTTTGTATCGAAGTGTGTGACATTGAATCCTATTTTAATAGATGTTAACAGATTTAGATGTTGTATTAAATTGATTCTAAAAATAATTAGTCAATATTCTCATTTCAAAGTTTTGTTTAATGTCTTTTGTTTGTTTGTCATTGGAATGAATCTTATTATCCAAGGATCATAAAAAAAAATGGGTTCGGATCTCCTGTAGAAATGATTTATGAATACAAGTTGATAACCAATTTTAGATAATGGCCAAGAGTTAGTTCACAATGGAAGTAGTATGTTTATCCTTCCACTAATACACTTGACATCTGGAACTAATTTATGCATTTCAAACCTTGAAAATTTATATTGAGGCTTTAAATGTTTGGTATTTCAGAGCCAAACACATTGAATAATCTTCAAAATACAGAATTTAGGGTAATTTTTTGCTACTTGACTGAAAATGTTATTTTTAATATACATTTTTAGTAAACAAGAAAAAGTAGATCTTTAAATTTCTTTTATAGGTAAAATTTGGAAGCCTCTTTGACACCATTTACTATGTTATCTTGTCACTGCGTGCATTATTCATAAAGGTTATTCAATAAGAACATTACTCGTTGATGATTCTGTGACGTAGTTTTTGGCTTGGCTATATATCAATTATAATTTTGATAGTGTCACTAGTACAGACTGCACCTACAGCGTTGCATTTTTAGCGTCGGTTCTAGAGGCAAGCGACGCCTTTACATGTTTTATGCTTCAGTTGCTAGCATAACCGACGCCTATTGTCAGGTTTCCTTGATCTAAGGCGTCAGTTGTCCATATTAACCGACGCTTTTTACACTTTTATGCATCGGTTCTATGAATGCCGACGCAATAGAAGACTTGTAGCGTCGGTCGTTGTAACACCGACGCATTAAGTGTACTTTTTATTGTCGATGTCATGGAACCGACGCTGTAGAGTGAATTTTTAGTGTCGGCTTATGGGGAACCGACGCTGTAGAGTGCATTTTTGGCGTTGGTCTGGTGAAACCGACGCTATAGACTATGTTTTTTGTTTTATGTAAAAATGATAAATTCATTCATATTTCTAATAGAGTAATGTATTTCTGTGGTATATAGTATATATATGTATATTTCAGTAACCAGATTTGAATGGGGTGAATTATAAACTCAACAAAAAATTAATCGATTGAATAGAGTTTCAAACCCGTGACCATCTACAAGCCAATATCTATATTTTCCTCTCCTAACCAATTGTGCTAGGTTTGTTTTAGTGTATTTTGTTGATTGAATTATTTATGTAGTAAAAAATTGGCATGAGGTTTTTGGACTTTGAGTCACCTATTTCATAATTCTTTCTGAGAGCCCCTTCATGTTATGAATATATAGGCTAAATATGATTTGTTAGTCAAAAATGCTAATTTTGAGTTTTATTTATTTTACACATCAAATTTTGTACATAAATAATATAATATTTTTAAAATAATATTTTAATATTTTCATTACAGAATAAAGAATAATTTTTCTTTTGTTTTATTAAGGGTATTCGTTTGACATTGCGGGTGTACGCACAATAAAAGTTTTTGAAAAACAGACAAAAATTGTTTATATATTCCAAACACAATTTTTATTTTTGAAAATTGTTTTTCATGTAAAAAGGTTGCCTTTCAGCTTTTGTGAGAAGTAGCTGCTGGTTTTACCATCGAACTGCACCGAAATCATTATGTTTGGATCATTTAAAATAAAAAGATTGAGTATTGATATTTTCTTAAAGGAAATCAAAATATGATAAATTAAAAAAATTATAAATTTCTTGTTAGGAATGAATTTCACCTAGAAACTAGACAGAGGGGGGGGGGGTGAATGGATAGTTTGATGGATTTTTGCTTTCTTGAAACTAAATGTAAACTGTATATGATTATGCTATGTAATATGCAGAAAGTAAACAACACGCACAATCACTTTAATCTACTTTGTATAAGCAAATTAAATACTACAGCTTTCCAAGAAATTCACAATCGAATTTCTGGCTTCTAAACAAGAACAGTTTGTACTTGCTTGCTTACAGAGAAAAGAGCTTAGCAAATAACTATGTGTATCTCTCTTACAGCTTACAATAGGATGTGCATGATATATATAAGCCCTATACAAACTAGTGCACACACCTATTTTTACACAGTCACCCCTTGCTGAAAGTCCAACTTGTCCTGCCATAAGACGTTAACTGTGTCAGGAAGGACCACCTACTTTTCGGAGTCTTTCCCGTTTCTGTAGCTGTTTGTCTCTTATCTTTCTCTCCAAGTTTAGCTGTAGATTTGCCATCTGTTCTTTGGACCACCTTGCCAGAACAAATGCTTCAGTATTTGTCTCTTTTGATTCTTGATTCTGTACCTTGAATTGTCTTGTTATAAACGGCTAAGTGTTGATATCGTGAACTCCACTTCATTCCTGACTTCGCGATCTCCCTTGTGAGGACTACGCGATATAGCCTTTGAAGACTTTGCGACATAGGTCATTTGATGACTATGCGACATAAGTCATTTGACGACTATGCGACATAAGTCATTTGACGACTATGCGACATAGGTCATTTGATGACTATGCGACATATGTCATTTGATGACTATGCGACATAGGGCTTCTGAGGACTTCACGATCTAGGCTTCTTTGACTTTGCTGACTTCAACACTTCACGACATGTGTCTTGAGGACTTCTCGACATAGACCAAAATGGACTATGCGATGTAGCACTTCACGACATAGATATTGGTGACTTCACGACATAGCTTTCCTCTGACTTTGCTATATAATGCCTTAGACAAATTTCTGCAACTTATTTCTTCATGGCCTTATTCATTTCTATCCTGCTGCATGAACATTACTGAACTTCTACCAGGACAATTATTCAATGGCCTATATACAATCTAGATGCAAGAAACTTTACTAAGCTCATTATAGATATGAGCATACATGATAAAGCTATTGTTCATGAGAACAAGACAAGTACATTTAGAGACCTATACTATATCCCAGTGATAGAAATCACTAGGTCATGTAGTGTGACATAGTCACATAGTGTAGGCTTGTTAATAGTGGTATTCAGACATGTCTTGAGCCTAACAATCTCCCCCAAATTGTGAGTAAGATCCTTAGGCACAATTTCATGTCTGATAACAAGCCTAACTTACATAAAAGGAAATTTAGTAACAGAGAGGACAATTCATGAACATTGAGATCAGGAATTTGATTACATAGAAAAATTGAAAGCTTACAGATTATTTTTGTTGCTCAGCAGCTTCAGCTTCCAATTGCTTCTCTAGTAAATCATCAAATATCTTCTTTTTCCTTATCTCTTCTCTTCTCTTCATGTCTATGATGGCTTCTTGAAGTTCTTCTCTTGCAATCAGTTCTTCAATGAGAGGTGAGCCTTTCAAGTCATCAATTGCAGCCTTGAGTGCACTTTCTACATAGGAGTTCAGAAACTCCATCCTTATTTTGCTTTGGCCTCCATTTGAGTTTTTGTACTCCACAATGTAAGGATTTTGTTTGACCCTGCACAGCCCTTTCTGCCTTAGCTCTTTAGCCCTCTCCTCCATCTCAGCCATTTCTTTCTCTCTCTGTATGTTTTTCTCTTCATTCTCTTTCCTCATGTTTTCTTCATAATCATCATGCATTTTCAAGTACCTGGCAATATCTATCGTCCATGTCCTTTCTTCTTTTTCTTCAAAATTCAGTAAGGCATTTATCCTTTCAAGCTCATACTTATAGAAATATTGCCAGCCTCCTTGCTTCATTATCCTTTCTCTTCCATCAGTGTACTTGATCTCTAGATGATCTAGCTTCACCTTGACTTCAAAGATTCTTTGAGCTCTCAAGAATGCTAGGGCATCTTCATCATAGTCTTCATCAAGGGGAAGCACTTTGATCCCTACAACATTAGTGATTATCCCGTTCTTCTTTGTTATCCTTGTCCTCTTAGCTGCCCTCTTGATCTTCATGTGCTTCACTTGAGGTAGCTTTGTGGAGCAGGGAGAATTAGTCTTCAGTGCCACATCACTTGGGAGTAGCTTCATTCCCTTCCCCTTCATCCACTGTAACACTCCACTAGATGTAACTTTTTGGAAGTGTTTTCTTGATATTCTTTTTGTGGTTTCAACTTTCTTCTGTGGCAATTCAGGTTCAGAAGTCTTAGATAATGATTTTGGAGGATCATTACTAACAGTACCCACCCTAGACTTAGAGTCTTGTGTTGTGGTTAAAGTACTGCTAGCAATGTCCTTGACTTGCTGAATTCCACTCCTTGTTCTCTTGACTGTTTCTTTTGTCCCCTTAGAATCCCTCTTGTCATCATCAGCACCTTTAGTCTTCTTTGAGGATTTGCTCCTGCTACTTTCACTTGGTCCATCCTTATCACTCCTTGAATGAGATCTCCTTCTGTAGGTTTTCTCCTCATCATCATCCTCACCATCCTTCTTCTTGCTCTTTTCTTTGACAGATTCAGGAATGACTCCATGAATCAGAAAAGATTGTAGAGTGTGAATCATTTCTAGTTCCTCAATTGTCCTAACTCCTCTCTTGGCTCTCAGCATTTGTAGCACCTGATTGATCTTTGCATTGTTCTTCATTTTCAGGTCTGAGGAAATGACAAGTTGGTCAATGCTGTTATCTTGAGATAGACTTTGGTAGATAATTGTCCTTGGCTTGGAGATAACCTCAGGCAATCTTTGATTTTGATCTATCTTCAAGTCATTGTATAGACTTTCATTGTTCACTCCATGCTTTTCAATCAACTCCAGAATGATTGACAGCTCAGTAAATCTCAGTCTTTCTAGAGTTTGAAATGATAGATGCCACAAGCAATTGTCCTTGCACACCATGATAACCTCTCTTAGATGAACATCCCTGATTTTCTTTACTGCAACTGTGAAGTACTTGATGCTTTCCTTGAGCTTCTCTCTGTAGCTTCTTGCATCTTCATGAGCATTTCTGTAGATGGCTTTCAGAAACTCCAGGAAGGCCTCATCATGATAGATGTTTGAATTGGCAACTTCCTTTAGCTTGGCCTCTGTGATAACTGTAGCTTTGACAGGTTGAGCATTAGGAGTAGGTTGAGCAGGTTGAGTAGCTGAAGTGTCTTTGGGCATCGTGGATGGATAGTAGGTGGTTGTGACTGTGCTTTTCTGACCTTGTGCTCTTATAACCTCTACAGGGGGTAGGATTATTGGTTTGATTGTTTCTTCAGAAATTTTGCCCTTAAGCTTCTGTTGCTTGGCAGGTACTCCCCCTTTCTTTTGCAGAATGACCTCCTTTTGTTTCTCCCCCTTAGGCTTGGAATCAGACAAGATGTCTTGAGCTTCCCCAGGGATAGGCAGGTTCATTTGTCTCATCATAGAAGTCAACATATGTTGTTGCACCAGCAGGATATTGGAGGTATTGTTGCCTTGGTCATCCAGCTTGTCATTGAGCTGGTTTAGAGATTGAGCAAGTATCCTGTTTTCATCTTTCAGAGAGGCCACTTCTCTTTCTAGACCATCCACCTTGGAGAATAGCTGTTGAGACTTGAAAGAATTTAGAGATTGATCCTTGATCTTGGCAAAGTCAAATTTGGAGATGTTTGACATAGGAACTTCATCCACCAATTTGTCACCATATTGATTCTTCCAAATCACATTCAGCATTGCATTAGAGTTGATGTTGGCCTTGACTTGATTTTCCAATGTAGTAGCCAGTTTCTTGATGTTGTCAGTGACCATGGCTAGAGAGATATCCATCCTGTTGACATTAGAATTTGTTTTCTGGATTTCTTTGAGGATGCCATCCACCTTGGGAAAATCAGAGAGATATGAGTTTCTTAGCTGAGTGAGGGATCTTTCTGTCTCCTCCTGGATAGAATAAATCTCTGATTGAAGCCCTTTCCCAAGATAGTGCAGAGCCTTGAGCTGATTCTTGTAGACATCATTTATAGCATTATAAACTGCAGCAGGAGAGAGATCCTTTGCATTGGAGCCTAGAGAGGTGAGATAATTTACTCTCAGAAAAGCCAGGGCATCCTTGAGTTTGATAGACCTCTTAGCATCCAACCAGGCATCCACATTTCCCTCTGGTTCAGCTGCATCCATTATTTTCTCCTGCTGAGCTGCAACATCCTCCTTGTGGCAAAGAAGAATAGCCTCATAATCAGCATTTGGCAAGTTGGAGGTGAGGAGGTGTTGAGCTATTTTTGAGAACTCATCAATCTGTGCCACATGTAGATCTTGAATGGCTTCTTCTGTCATTTTAGAAGGCACAGTTGATGATCCTGAAGGCCTGTCATGTTGCACAGGCTTCAGCCATTCTGACAGAGTGGCTTGAGCCAAGTGAGAGCTAGTGCTAGGCACTTCAAGCGATGAAAGTTTTTGAGTCTCCTCCAGCCTTGGAATGGCTGTAGAGTCTGATGTTGTCTCCATTGAAATGGGATGTGTTACAACATCAGCCCTATTTTTCTGTGAAGACAGTTCCACATCCCTAAGGATGAAAGAATTTGGCATAGAGTCTCTAGTGAAAACTGGTGAATCCTCCATGTTTGTGTTGGTGTCATTAGGATATGCCCCAGCATGCATTCCCTGACCAACTAGATGTGGTTCCTGGGTGGTGAGCACAGTGTCATGCACCATGTCATTTGAGGTTGGCTCAATCACAGTGTTGGATTGTGATTGATCAATTGCAGAAAAGTAATGTGAATGACTGATCCGTTGAGAAGAAATGTTAGATGTAGATTCTGGAAGAGAAGTGTGGTGTGGATTGAATTTTGGCAACTCCCCCTGAGAAATAGGAGGAGTTTCAAGTGTGATGTGCTCTCCACTCAATGTGTCAACATCCTTATTTCTCCTAGGATCAAGAGTGAGTTCTTGATCTTGTGCAGACTCAGTACAGATTGTAGTGGGGAGACTACTCTTTTCAATGCCAATAACCTGTTGGGAGGCCATTGACAGTAATATGTGTACCCCTTTTTCCACATCTGAATCCTGTTGGGAGGATCCAGTGGTAGGTTTGGATTTGGATTTCTTACTTTGTCTGGTGAGAGGTGACTCAGGATTCTCACTTTCTAACTCTTCAGTTTCTTGAATCACTTTTAGGGGTCTCTTCTTAGTCTTCTGTTTAGTAACATCAATCTTTTGGGAGACTGATGCACTTGGCTCCCTAATGTCTACAGTTGTGTTTGCAGTGGGGTTGCTGGATGGGATAGGAAGGCTAGGGTTAGACTGTGCAGCTCCTGCAGTCTTAGCCTCCCCTGTCCAGGAAAGTTCATGGTATATGGGCTTATCAAGTGGATAAGACTCAAATGTGTCCTGCATATGCTTGGTCACACTTAGAATCACATCCACTTGATTCCTTGTGTCCAATGAGCCAAATAGTACTTTGGACATGGACTTGGAATAAGCCATTTTAGTTTTATCTATACCCTCCAATTCATGGATATTTGCATCAAGAAAATTTAAAATAACTTGAAGGAAACGAGGGTAAAAGATGTCATTACCTCTACCACGAACGGTCCTGCCTAGCCTCTGAGCCAATTCCTTGAGAATTATGGCTCCCACATTGATCTCCTGGTTGTTGGCCAGGGAGTAGGCTAGCTTCACAGCAATGTGACTGATATGGTCCCATCCTGTCTTCCTGCATAGAAACACTTTCCGGAGTGCGTCAAACAGAAATGACCACTCCCTTCTCACAAACTTCTTATTTAGCTTTCCAGTATCTATCTCATCAGCATACAGAATGAAGGTCATGAAGTCTATGATTTGAGCATCTGTAGCTTCTTGGTCATGACCCTCCACCTTGAACCCTAAAGCTTCATTGATTTCCTTTTCACCAAACTGGAAGTGTTTGCCTCCAATTGAACAACTAACCTCCTGGAATGAGGTTCCATCTTCCCTAGCCATAGTTGATACCAACGCCGTTCTCCAGAATCCTTCCAACACATCGATATACAATGTAGGGTTCAGGGTTAGGGCTTGGCGTAGGTAGGAAGTGTTCAAGAACCGTACAAAACACTTGTACCTTGGGTTAGCCTCAGCCTCAGCCTCAGAGGGAATGGTGAGAAGATTTGTTTCTTTGGGAATGTTTAAAGGGCTTGAAGAGGAAGCTGTTTGAGATTTGGGTGCCATTGAAATTGAGATTGAGATTGAAGAAGAGAGAGAAGAGTTTAGGTTTTAGAAATTGAGAGCAAATGACAAGATGAAAAGTTGTGAATGGTCGACAAAAAGTATTTATATGATAGAGACACTGCGATATGGAGTTATGAATATGTACAGACTAAATCTATGTCACGAAGTCTCAAAATGGCCTGTACCGCAAAGTCCTTGCAAAGTATATCGCAGAGTCCTGAATTAAACTATGTCGCAAAGTCTTGAGGATATCAGAATTTGGATGACTTTGCGATATAGTGAAAATACCTTGTCTAAAACTCTCTTTTTGAAATTTTTTTTTTTTTTATAAAGATTTTGTCAGACTTAAATCAAAAATTGAAATAAAGTAAATTTAAATCAAAATTCTGTCAAATATGGAGACTTGTCGATATAGTTATTCTAAGTCGCAAAGTCATTAAAATGAACTATGTCGCAAACTCATGAAATGAACTATATCGCAAAGTCTCACAATTTTAACAGTTTGCGATATAAGTCTGTTTGATTTGTATTATGTCGTGAACTCTCAAAATCATCTATATCGAGATGTCTCAAAAGCTCACAACTCCTCAACCAAATATGATTTGTAAAATATGCAGTAAAATACTGAAATATTTATAAATCATATCTCAGCTAATTTTCACTCCAAATAAATAGAGCATTTATATACAGTGAAAATTTAATGCTGCAACAATTAACTAGCATATTTACTTAGAACAACTAAATGAAGGATTGAGCATTCCAATTTCACTCACAAGTCTGTTGAAGACAGCTTCATTCAGAGGCTTAGTAAATATGTCAGCTAATTGTTTCTCAGTTGGAACATAAGAGACTTCTATGGTACCATTTGCAGCATGTTCCCTAATGAAATGGTACCTGATCTCAATGTGCTTTGTAGTAGAATGATTAACAGGATTGGAAACTATGGATATTGCACTAGTATTATCACACAATAGAGGAATGTGTTCTAACACTAGTCCATAATCCATGAGTTGATTTCTAATCCAAAGCAATTGAGCACAGCAACTTCCAGCAGCAATATATTCAGCCTCAGCTGTGGATGTTGTTGTGGACTGTTGTTTCTTACTAAACCAGGACACTAACCTTTGACCTAAGAACTGACAGCTTCCAGATGTGCTCTTCCTGTCAATTCAGCATCCAGCATAATCAGAATCTGTGTAGCCAACCAGGTTGAACCCAGTGCCCTTTGGATACCATAGCCCAAGATTAGGAGTCCCTTTCAGATATTTGAAAATCCTTTTGATAGCCATCATGTGAGATTCCTTGGGATCAGACTGGAACCTTGCACAAAGGCATGTGGCAAACATGATATCAGGCCTGCTAGCAGTGAGATAGAGTAGTGATCCAACCATGCCTCTGTAAACCTTGATGTCTACTCTTTTGCCTTTCTTGTCTTCATCAAGCTTGATTGCAGTGGACATGGGAGTTTTTGCAGGGGATGAGTCTTCTAAACCATATTTCTTCAAAAGATCTTTGACATACTTTGATTGGTTTATGAATATGCCATCCTCCCTTTGATGTACTTGCAAACCCAGAAAGTAGGTTAATTCTACCATCATACTCATCTCATATTTGCTTTGCATCAACTTAGAGAACCTTTCATAGAGTTGTTCGTTTGAAGAGCCAAAGATGATATCATCCACATAGATTTGAACAAGAATGATATCATTTCCATGCTTCTTGAAGAATAGGGTTTTGTCAATTGTACCCCTGGTAAATTGATGCTCAAGAAGGAATTGAGATAGAGTCTCATACCAGGCTCTTGGTGCCTGTTTGAGTCCATAGAGTGCCTTAAGCAGTCTGTACACAAAGTCTGGAAAGTTTTCATTTTCAAAGCCAGGTGGTTGAGATACATACACTTCTTCAGCAAGATCACCATTGAGAAATGCACTTTTCACATCCATTTGATACACCTTGAAATTTGAGTGAGCTGCAAAAGCCAGGAAGATTCTGATTGCTTCCAGTCTTGCTACAGGTGTAAATGTCTCATCATAATCAATGCCTTCTTGCTGATAGTATCCTTTGGCAACCAGCCTTGCTTTGTTTCTAATTACCACTCCTTCTTCATCCATCTTGTTTCTGAATACCCATTTGGTGTCAATGACATTCTTTCTTTCAGGAGGTGGCACTAGCTCCCATACTTTGTTTTTCTCAAATTGATTCAATTCTTCTTGCATGGCAACAATCCAATCAGAAATCTTCAAAGCTTCTTCAACTACCTTAGGTTCCTCTTGTGACAGAAAGCAGCTATACAGACATGTATTTAATGTTGCCCTTCTTGTTCTAACTCCCTCACTAGGATCTCCAATGATTTGATCCATATTGTGGGCTCTGTCCCATTTCCTTGTGTGCCCCTGTTCATTTCCTTGATCTGTTCCATGCTCATTTTGGTTTACAGTTGCATTCTCTTCTTCTCCCCCTGTGTTTGTGAACCCTTGCATAGGTGTTTGAAGAAGATTGTCAACTTCAAGGATTTCATTCTCTAGAACAGTTTGAACAGGTGGTTCATCTTCACTTTCAGAATCCTCAAGATAACCTTGATTCTCAAATCTTAATGGCACACTGTCTTGATCACTTGTTTTAAGTCCAGGAGTCTTCTTGTCATCAAAGGTAACATCCATGCTCTCCATGACTTTGTGTTGCTCAGGTACAAACACTCTGTATGCTGTCCTTTCCAGAGAGTATCCAATGAAGATACCTTCAAATGCTTTTGCATCAAATTTTCCAACATGCTCAGAGGTATCTTTCATCACAAAACACTTGCTTCCAAACATATGCAGATGCTTGAAGGATGCTCTTTTTCCAGTCATTAATGAGTAAGGAGTTTTGCCAGACTTCTTATTGATTAATGTTCTATTTTGTACATAGCATGTTGTGTTAACAGCATCAGCCCAAAAGCTAGTGGGTAGCTTTGCATCCAACAACATTGTCCTTGCAGCTTCAATGAGAGTTCTATTCTTTCTCTCAACTACTCCATTTTGTTGAGGTGTTCTAGGAGCTGAGAATTGTTGAGAAATTCCTTTATCTTTGCAAAACTCATACAATGTTGAATTTCTGAACTCAGTCCCATTATCACTTCTCAAAGCAACTACAGAGGAACCAGTGCTTTGTGCTTCTCTATCAACTCTCTTGATATGCTCTATTATGACTTGAGGTGCTTCATCCTTGGAGAATAGGAATTCCACCCAAGTGTATCTTGAATGATCATCAATCATTACTAGAGCATATTTCTTTTTGGAAAGGGACATATTTCTGTAGAACTCATCCTCTTCAGGTAAATCATACACAACCTGAGTTTCATCACTAGTGTCATCACTTTCCAGTTCCTCAATCTTGACATGACTGATTTTTAGAGAATCCATTATTTGACCTAGATTGTCAGCAATAAGGGCATAGGAGGTATTGGCCACTAATCCTTGCTTTGCTTGAATCGATCTCTTTTGAAACAGCTCTAACTCATATGTCTTCAAAACACCATACAACACATCAAAACCAATCTTTGTTAGATCTCTTTCTTTAAGGGAAGAGATTCTTGGTTCCAAGTGATCTGGAAGAGTTAGTAAGAACTTCATATTGAGCTCTTCTGTCTCATAGTGTTTGTCATAGAGTTTGAGCTCGTTTATCAGCTTGTTGAATCTCTCAAACACTTCTGTGATTCCCTCTTTTGGCTGAGCCATGAAGGCTTCATATTGTGAAACAAGAATCTGCTTCTTGTTCTTTCTTACTTCAGTAGTTCCTTCATAGAGCACTTCTATAAGATCCCACATCTTCTTGGCACTAGTACAATGAGCAACAGTGCCATACATGTTGAAGTCCATAGATTCACAAATGATAAGTTGAAGATGTCCATCCAGTGCTACTTTCTCCTTTTCAGGATCAGTGTATTTTGAGGGGTCTTTGGGCACATGTTTTGCTGGTACAATCTCAGTGCCATTGGTTGTTTCACCAATCTCGATCATTGGAATAAAGGGACCATGCTTTAAAATATCTAAATACATGGGGTTAGAAGCTTTGATGAAAAGCAACATCTTCTTTTTCCATAAACTGTAGTGCTCCTTGTTAAAGGGAGGAATCTTGATACTACTCAGTTTCTGTGAACTCATTCTTGATCTTTTCATGTTTGTACGTTAACAACCTATGCTTTGATACCACTTGTTAGGAATGAATATCACCTAGAAACTAGACAGAGGGGGGGTGAATGGATAGTTTGATGGATTTTTGCTTTCTTGAAACTAAATGTAAACTGTATATGATTATGCTATGTAATAAGCAGAAAGTAAACAACACGCACAATCACTTTAATCTACTTTGTATAAGCAAATTAAATACTACAGCTTTCCAAGAAATTCACAATCGAATTTCTGGCTTCTAAACAAGAACAGTTTGTACTTGCTTGCTTACAGAGGAAAGAGCTTAGCAAATAACTATGTGTATCTCTCTTACAGCTTACAATAGGATGTGCATGATATATATAAGCCCTATACAAACTAGTGCACACACCTATTTTTACACAGTTACCCCTTGCTGAAAGTCCAACTTGTCCTGCCATAAGACGTTAACTGTGTCAGGAAGGACCACCTGCTTTTCGGAGTCTTTCCCGTTTCTGTAGCTGCTTGTCTCTTATCTTTCTCTCCAAGTTTAGCTGTAGATTTGCCATCTGTTCTTTGGACCACCTTGCCAGAACAAATGCTTCAGTATTTGTCTCTTTTGATTCTTGATTCTGTACCTTGAATTGTCTTGTTATAAACGGCTAAGTGTTGATATCGTGAACTCCACTTCATTCCTGACTTCGCGATCTCCCTTGTGAGGACTACGCGATATAGCCTTTGAAGACTTTGCGACATAGGTCATTTGATGACTATGCGACATAAGTCATTTGACGACTATGCGACATAAGTCATTTGACGACTATGCGACATAGGTCATTTGAGGACTATGCGACATAGGTCATTTGATGACTATGCTACATAGGGCTTCTAAGGACTTCACGATCTAGGCTTCTTTGACTTTGCTGACTTCAACACTTCACGACATGTGTCTTGAGGACTTCTCGACATAGACCAAAATGGACTATGCGATGTAGCACTTCACGACATAGATATTGGTGACTTCACGACATAGCTTTCCTCTGACTTTGCTATATAATGCCTTAGACAAATTTCTGCAACTTATTTCTTCATGGCCTTATTCATTTCTATCCTACTGCATGAACATTACTGAACTTCTACCAGGACAATTATTCAATGGCCTATATACAATCTAGATGCAAGAAACTTTACTAAGCTCATTATAGATCTGAGCATACATGATAAAGCTATTGTTCATGAGAACAAGACAAGTACATTTAGAGACCTATACTATATCCCAGTGATAGAAATCACTAGGTCATGTAGTGTGACATAGTCACATAGTGTAGGCTTGTTAATAATGGTATTCAGACATGTCTTGAGCCTAACATTTCTTTTAATAGAAATGTCATATTTATATTTATAATATAAAACATCAACAAATTACATATTAGTAAATTAATTAATTTTTATTAAATGAAATTTTTTTGACTATATGTTTAAAATTACACTTCTATTTTATAAATTTTAAGTTGAATTTTGACACAAAATTCAATATTTTCTATTTAAATTTTAAGAATTTATGTTTCTTGAATAATTTAAAAATAATTTAACATTATATTAATAAATTATCTAACAAGATTACATTTTAAAATAATTCATATCTATAAATTATTAATATGTTCAACTCAAAAAGTCCTTTTTATTTTTAACTTATTCAAATTATAATTTGCTGAATTTTTGTTCGGTATAACTTAAAAATTTTAGTTTAGTTCCGATAAAAAGCTTAGTCTTGTATCTGACTATCTCTCTACCTCGCTCTCTCGCAGCCCTCTCTGCCTTTTTCTCTCGCAGCATTAATCGACATGTTCTACAAACCTCTTGCCGTGTTCTACAAACCTTTTAGTAATTGATAAGTTCTACAAGCCCTAATCTGGGGATCTCCTTCCCTGACTTGAGATAAATCCCCAACTTTTGTTATATATGAGTATATAACCTAGATTTATAGTTGTGTTCATTTTTTATTCTCAAAACAAAATTTTATTCCGTCAGAATTATACATCATAACAGACTAAACAATTTAAAGTTGTGTTCATTCTTTTCATGGCTTTCTGGGGTCAACCATCTTCCTCTTTGAACATATGCTTGTATATGTATGTGCTTGTTCTTTTATTACTTTGAATATGTTTATTCTACTTAATAACTTTGTATATTTTGTTCTGTTTTGGAGATAAAGGCAAAATCTTGGGTGATTTTGATTTTTTTTTGTTTTTTCAGGAATTGAAGTTATGCCCGGAAAGCCAATTACTCTATAATTCAACGATGGGATTCGAAGAGGGCTTCAATATTTCTCAGGCAACACATTCTTTCTTGAGTATTTTATTTAAAGATTGAATTTTTTTTAGACATTATGTGGGTTTTTACTGTTTATAGTTGAAAATGTATGTATAGAAGAATTCAAGCATTTTCTTTCGAATTATGAATGGAATCCCCACAAGTTCAATTATGGAATCCCCAATATCTGCAGCTAGCCACCCCCACAATGAAAACCCATATTCATTTTGGTCTGTTGCCGAGGTCGAGCATGCTCAAAGTATGAGCGGGGTCTTCTATAATGGAGCTACATATTCTGGTGCTAGTACATATTCTAGTGGTACTAGTCAAGCTTCACATATGCCTTTTGATAGTTTTCTATCAGCTTCTCATGTCCATAATGCATCTAAAGCATTACCTGTCAATGTATACGGATTCAGTGTTGACAGTAGTGAGATCGAGCATGCTCAAAGTATGAGCGGGGTCTTTTATAATGAAGCTACATATTCTGGTGGTAGTACACATTCTGGTGGTACTAGTCAAGCTTCACATATGCCATTTGATAGTTTTCTATCAGGTTCTCATGTGCATAATGCGTCTAAAGCATTCCATGTCAATAGATACGAGTTCAGTGTTGACAGCAGTGAGATCCTCAAAAAGGTAAAGGTTTTGAAAGTTATTTAATTACCTTTCATCTTAAAAAAAATTGAGGCACAGAAGGAGAAGATAGTAGATGAGGCTCAACAGGATGGCAATGTGGATGCCTGGTTGGATGCCAAGAGGTCTGTTAAGCTCAAGGATGCTCTAGCCTTTCTTAGGGAAGAATATCTTACCTCTTTGGGGTCAAATGCCAAGAATCTTTCTCCTGCAGAAGTCTTTGATGCAGTCAATGAGGTGTAAAAAAGTCAGCTAAAGGCTCTGCATTATCTTGGGAATGGTCTTCAATCAGAGATCTCTACTATCAAGGAAGAAACAGACCAATCTTTGGCAAAGCTCAGGAACTCCTATCTCTCTGATTTTCCCAAGGTAGATGGCATCCTCAAGGAGGTACAAAGGACTGCTCAAAATGTCACAAAGATGGATTGCACCCTAGCCTTGGTCACAGATAATCTCAAGAAGCTGTCTACCAACCTAGAGAATCAGGTGCAATCCAACATCAAATCCAACTCCATGATCTCTGTTATGTGGAAGAATCGGTATGGTTACAAGCTAGTGGATGAGGTTCCCATCTCCAACATCACAAAATTTGACTTCTCCAAGATTAAAGACCAGTCTCTCAACTCATTCAAGTCTGAACAACTTTTCTCCAAGGTTGATAGATTGGAAAGAGAGGTGGCTGAGCTAAAATTTGAAAACCAAGGGATTTCTCATTCTTTGGAGCTCCTCAACTCAAAATTGGATGATCAAAGAAATACCACCTCCAATATCTTGCTAGTCCAGCAACAAATGATGGAAACAATGATGAAAAGCATGAATCTACCTATTCTTGGTGAAGCTCAAGACATCTTGTCTGATCCCAAGCCTAAGGGGGAGAAGGAAAAAGAAAGCATCATTCTGGAAAAGAGAGGGGGGGCATTAGCCAAACAAAAGCTAAAGGGCAAAATCACAGAAAAAGATCTAAGGCCTCTTACCCTTCCTACTGTTTCTGTCACCAGTAGAGATGACTAGAAGAGTACTGTCACTTCAACATTCTATCCTGGCACTATGCCCATGGATGTCAAAGCTCCTCAAGTCACATCAACTGCTCAACCTGTAAAGGCAGATATTATCACTGAGGCCAAGCTACAAGAAGTTGCTAACTCAAACATCTATCATGATGTAGCCTTCCTGGAGTTTCTGAAAGTCATCAAAACCAGTGCAAATGATCAAACCATGAAATACATGCAAAAGCTCAATGAAAGAATCAAGTATTTTACAGTGGCATTCAGGAAAATAAAAGGAGCTCATCTAAGAGAAATAATCAAGGTATCCAAAGACAATTTCTTATGGCATTTGTCCTTTGAAACTCTAGAGAGGCTGAAGTATACTGAGTTGGACACACTTCTGGAGTTAATTGAGAAGAATGGGGAGAACAACAAAAGGCTATATGATGAACTAAAAAGAGATCAATTCCTGAGGCTGCCAGAGGTCATTACAAATCCAAGAACCATAATATTCCAAAGCATCTCAAAAGAAAACTCCATTGATCAACTGGCTGTTCCTGCTCACTTGGAGATGAAAAACAAAGATAAGATTATTCAGGTGATCCAAATGCTGAGAGCTAAGAGGGGATTCAGGACTGCAGAAGAATTAAAGACAATTCAAATTTTACAAGCATTTCTATCTTCTGGCAGAATACCTGAATCACTCAAAATGAGGAAAGAAAGGAAAGAAGATAAGGATGATGAGGACAAGAGTAGCAGAAGAAGAAGTCCACAAAGGAGTGATAAGGATGGGAAAAGTGAAAGCAGCAAAAGCAAATCTTCCAAGAAATCCAAAGATGTTGACAATGATAAGAAGGACACTCAAAGAAAGAAAAAAGCTGAAAAGAGAAAAGGTGGAAATCAGCAAGCCAAGGACATTGCTAGCAGTATCTTAACCACAAAACAAGACTCTAAGTCTAGGATGGATACTGTTGGTAATTATCCTCCAAAATCTAAATCCAAGGCTTCTGAAACTGATTTGCCACAGAAGAAAAGTAAAACCACAACATCAAAATCAAAAAGACACTTCCACAAAGTCACAGCTAGTGGAGTGTTGTAGTGGATTAAAGGGAAAGGATCAAGGCTACTTCCAAATGATGTGGCACTAAAGGCTAAATCTTCATGTTCAAGAAAGCTACCACAAGTGAAGCATTGGAAAATCAAAAGGGCAGCCAAAAGAACAAGAATAACAAAGAGGAATGGAGTGATCACAAATGTTGTAGGGCTAAATGTACCTCCTCTAGATGAAGACTATGATGAAGAAGCCCTAACATTCCTGAGAGCCCAAAGAATCTTTGAAGTCAAAGTGAAACAAGATCATCTAGAGATCAAATACACTGATGGAAGGGAGAAAGAGATGAAAACCGGAAGCTGGCAATATTTTCCAACTTATGATCTTGAAAGGATCAATGCCTTGCTGAATTTTGAGGAAAAAGAAGAAAGAATGTGGAAGATAGAAATTGCTAGGTATTTGAAAATGCACTCTGATTATCAAGAAGATCTAAGGAAGTGGAATGAAGAGAAGAAAATTCAGAAAGAAAAGGAGATGGCATAAATGGAAGAGAAGGCTAAGGAGTTAAGAAAGAAAGGGCTATGCAAAGTGAAGCTCAATCCTTATGTGGTGGAGTACAGAAATAAAAATGGAGGGATAAGCAAAATAAGGATGGAATTCCTGGACTCTTATGTAGAAAGTGCCCTGAGGACTGTTGTTGAAGATTTAGAAGACTCTCCTCTCTTAGAAGAATTGACTGCAAGGGATGAAATTCTGGAAGCCATTTCATAAATGAACAGAAGGGAAGAAGCTAGAAAGAAGAAGGTTTATGATGATTATCTAGAAAAGCAAATGGAACCTGAAGTTGTTCAGCAACAGAAAAAACATCTGTAAGCTATCATTTTCTATTTGTAATCAAATCATGTTCATAATGTTCATCTGTTATTTTCTTTGAAGTATGATTCCTTTTATGTAAGTTAGGCTTGTTATCAGACATGATATTGTGCCTAAGTTTCTTACTCACAATTTGGCGGAGATTGTTAGGCTCAAGGCATGTCTGAATACCACTATTAACAAGCCTACACATTGTGACTAGGTCACTCTACATGACCTAGTGAAGTTTATCACTGGGATATAGTATAGGTCTCTATTGTACTTGTCTTGTTTTCATGTACTTAGCTCTATTCTGTATGCTCAAGTGTATAATGAGCTTGGTAAGTTTCTTGTACCTAGAATGTACATAGACCATGAAATAATTGTCCTGGTAGAAGTTCAAATTGTTCATGCAGCAGGATGTGAATAAGGCCTTGAAGAAATAAGTTGCAGAAATTTGTCTAAGTCCCTATATCGTGAAGTCAGAATGAGCTATGTCGTGAAGTCCCCAAAATCCATGTCGTGAAGTACTGAGATCGCATAGTCCAAAATGAACTATGTCGTGAAGTCCTCAAGGCTCATGTCGTGAAGTGTTGAGATCACAAAGTCAGAATGTACTAGATCGTGAAGTCCTCAAAAAGGCTATATCGTGAAGTCCTCAAAGGCTATATCGTGAAGTCAGAAATATGCCATATTGCATACTCCTAAAATACTCATATAACAAAGTCCTCATATAGCAAAGTCACAAATTCTCTATATCGACAAGTCAAAGGATAAGGAGTTTGTTGGAGTTCACGATGTCAACACTTAGCCGTTTTACAACAAGACAAATCAAGGTACATAATCAAAGTTCAAAGGAGACAAATACTGAAGCATCTGTTATGGTTAAGTGGTCCAGAGACAGATGGCAAATCTACAGCAAAACTTGGAGAGAAAGAATAGAGACAAGCAGCTACAGACTCGGGAAAGGACGTACAATAGAAAACAAGTGGTCCTTCCTGACATAGTTAACCTCTTATGGAAGAACAAGTTGGAGTTACAGTTAGGGGTAGCTGTGTAAATAGGTGTGTGCACTAGTTTGTATAGATCATATATATATATATTGTGCACACCCTATAGTTAATTGTAAGAGAGATATACATAGAATTATTCAAGCACTCTTTTCTCTGTAAGAAAACAAAAAACACTGTTCTTGTTTAGAAGCCAGAATTTCACTTGTGAAATTTTGGAAGCTGTAGTATTTGATTTACTTAATACAAAGTAGATTAAAGTGATTGTGTGTGTTCTGTTCATTTTATTTCCGCATTTTCATACTACACAATCTTACACAGCTTTTAAGTTTCAAGAAAACGAAAAACATTCAAACTATCCATTCACCCCCCCCCCCTCTGTCTAGTTTTCTAGTGATATTCATCTTTAACAACATGGACTATGTATATATCCCTCTACTTAACCTACACAATCAATTTCATTAAATTACAAAAGGATTTTGAAATTCAAAAATCGGGTAGGGGCGCTCCGTAGTACCGCGAGCAATTGAACGGGCCTTCCGCGATAACGCGAAGCGAGCTCGTGGTCAGTGGCTAGTTTGTTTTCCCAACAATTTTTCTAATTTTCCCCATCACTTGAACTTTTAAAATGTCCCTTTTGCACCTCAACTTTGCACATTGCTACATTTCTTCCATTTCAGTCCGTTTTTTCACCAATTTGCTACCAAATTACGGATTACAAGGAATCTGACTCGATACCCGAAAAAAAAAACATGTAAAAATACAACAAAATTTGAGTTCAAGCGCCAAATTCAAGCTGGAAAATAGATCAGAATGGTACAAAAATACCACTCATCAGGATGCCATGTTTGCATTACATTTGACATGATTTTCACAGTATTTCGATTAGATGTGATTAATTCTAATTGATTATGTTTTATGTTTAATTTGTGTAATTGGTTGATATCATGAATTATTTGTATGTGAATAGAAGTAACTGATTGAGATATTTTACTCACGCTAGAGGCATACATACGATTAGCGGAATTGAATTTGAGTGCGAGAGCATCATTAACGTCAATACTTGTAACACCCCCAGATTCGGGGTCAGGAATATATGTTGTCACGTCACCATCCAATCGTATAATACCTTTATTGACTCAATGATCCAACAAAACAACACCAAAGACCTCAATCTCTTACACACACAAGTTATAGCCTTAGAAACGATGTACAAAAGTAACATTAGTTATTATAAACCAAATGTACCATCCAGGATCTCACACTATTAATCACAATCTCTACATGAAGTTACATTAATATCTAACATAGCTTTACTAAGGTTTAGTTAAACAACCATACTTGAAAACAAGTCTTGCTAATAACAGTTGAAGCCTATCCAATTTACTTCTGCGGTATCCATCCTGAATTGAACTATCTCAAGGGTGAATCTTCCATTTCCTTTCTCTCATGATTCGGGACAAACCGATTATGTTCTCCTTGTACTGAAAATATAATTTTTAACACAGCAAGAATGAGCGAAAGAATGCTCAGCAAGTTAAGTAGTTGCTAATATAAAAAATTTCCAATGATATAATAGTAGTACAAATTTTTTCTAATTTAAAGTATTCATACTTAATATGAAGTTTAGAATACCACCATATAAACAAATCTAGTTCATAATTTATAAAGACACTATCAGTGGCTTAACACCATTTTTAGAAATCAACAAGTACGCAGTTCTAGATACTGTGAGATGAACAACATTAGTTCACAAGTTTTAAAATATCGTTTGGCTTTCATCAATGAATAACTAGAATCATCTGTAAAAGAACAAAATTTAGTTCTTATCAACATTATCGGTAACTTAGCACATAGGCCTTCGTTACAGTGTTGCAATATGAATTCCAATTGGAAGAATGGGACCTTCAGGAGTACACCACGATACACGATTGTAACAGCCCCAAATCCGGGGTCAAGGATTTAGAGTAGTCACGATCCACTTACTTCTTGCCTTGCCTGCTTTACTCACAATAGACACAATTCATCTGCTTATGACCCCACAATGTATATATCTCTCACACACACACACACGGGTTAGAGTCTCAGAAACGACACAAATACAACAATTGCGGAATAAATAATCTTTTTTACAATACCCAAATGTCTTTTGAATTTGCTACTGATACAACTCCTAAGTAATGGTACATTACCAACTTAGCCTTGTAATACTCACCACCCTCTCATACCATTCATATCTATACATAAGATGAATACCAAAAGCTCCAGCTTGATCTGACTGGTTCACACTACTTCCAGGATCACTGCTAGAAACTGCTCATGAGACTGCCTAGCGCTTACCACTCGCCTGAGGGATGTGCGCAGAATCCTTGGTATCCTACTTCGCTGCTATATAATATTTATAAAGCAATAGCAAGAGTGAGCGATAGCTCAGCAAGGTAATTAAAGTATGGCATAATCCTGCCTTTAACTCAACCCAGAATAAAGCGGGTATAAGACAATAATTTGTCAAAATATCTCGATACTGAAATTATTTCCTTATCGGAATGTATTCCAAAAACAGTACCACTGTTGTATTTCAAATATCATTTTCATAATATTTCTGCAACTTTTGCTATATTATGAACAAAGTTCTAGTATAATATAAAAGATGATGTTTCAAAGTAAACCAATATAACCTTTCCAAAAACTATCTGCTATGTAAGCAGAATATCAACATATAACTTAAAAGATGAAGTTATAAGGTGATTCAGTATAAATAACTCCCTTACCATAACTCATGTTATGTAAGGTATCCACAGAGTCATATGATATAAAAGATGAAGTTACGAGGAAAATTTCATATAATGTTCCGTAACCCAAAATCCACTTATGCATATATAATCTGAGTAAGGTTTTATCAGAGTCATAACTCATAAAATAAAAGATGAAGTTACAAGGATTTATTGCAACTTCATTTTCTTTGAACACTTTTCGACCCTCTGCCAACATGATCGGTAAACCTGTACTAAGGGGGTTACCCTTAGTCCCTTTCAATACATGTTGCAGAATTATCCAAATTGGATGATGAACCAATACCGGAGTTGCTACCGCGCCCGTCATACCAACCTTACTATGATCAGTAGCAGGTCGTACAACAAAAATATGTTCTCTACATGTAGATGGAAGAATCACGACAACCTGACATTGTCTACTGCCTTCCCGGATCTCCCGGCCCATTTGGGGCAATAAAATGGATGGGTCGGCACAACTGGACCACTTACAGCTAGAGATGCACAAAAAGACTTTCGGGCCGGGCTTTATCCGGGCTTTAAAAAGCCCGAGCTTTTTAACAATCGGGCCAGGCCGGACTTTTTCAAAAATCGGGCCGGGCTTCCTCTAAAATATGAGGCCCGTTTTAGGCCCTTGGGCCGGGCCGGATCGGGCCGGGCCGGGCATTTATCCGGGCTTTTTTAATTTATATATAAATAATTTTTTTCTTTTTTTTTGCAAATTTAATATATTAAAATATAGAAAAAACGACCCTAAAAGAACTACACTCCTCAACTATTAAAATTCAGAAAACATAACAAGAGATACCACGATAGCTATTACTAAAAAACTACTAGCATAATTTTTTATCATAAAACATGAGTGCAACTCAAGTACATTCTACACATAATATGCGTTATTGAACTTAACCTGGTCGTGAGCCATACAAATCTCCTCGTACATTACCATTTCAAGAAGCACATACACTACACTCAATAAATTTTCTTGAAAAAAAGGTTTGTCCTGCACATTGTTGATTCTTCTTAGCCTCATTATTCTTCATATTCCCTCTATTACTAAGTTTAATATTCTTAAAATTTATTTAAAATATTATAAATGTTCAGATTTTATCTATAAAAAATCAAGTTTTTATCCGGATCTATCAAAAAACCCGGGCTTTTATCCGGGCCGAACCGGGCTTTTATCCGGGCTTTTCAAAAGCCCGGGCTTTAACCGGGCTTTTCGGGCTTCGGGCCGGGCCGGGCTTGACGAAAAATAGTAGGCCCGTTTAAGGCCCTCGGGCCGGGCCGAACCGGGCTGGGCTTTTTTCGGGCCGGGCTTTTCGGGCTTTTTTCCGGATCGGGCTGGGCCGGATTTCGGGCTTCAGGCTTTTTGAACATCTCTACTTTCCCCAAGTGTAATACTTTCGGATGAAATCCATGACTCTGAAACGTAAAGATCGTCCTCCTTTCCCCAAGTGTAATACTTGTTGATACGACTCCACTAAGTAGTTATATCTAGGTTGGAAAGGAAGATTCTCCAATATTTCCCAAGCGATGCTTGTTAATGGATATCGACTTGTTCCATCAATTTACCCATCGATCGTTGAGGTGGTAACACAACATATGACTTGCAGCAATTAAATTGCTCCGAGAAAATATATGTCCCCTGACAGTTTTGAGTTGAGAGTTTAAAATGAGTAGCAGTCACCTAAATCAGGTTTCCCATATTTTTGATAGTTGAGCGAGCATTTAAATCCTCTTAAAAGACAGATTTAAATGGAAAAACAGTGTTTGGGAACCTCTTTTTGATTTAAAAATAATTAATAATACAGCTTAGAGTATCCTTCGTAATTATTGAAGGTCGAGGATAAACTTTAAATAACATTTCTCATTTTTAAAACGTGTTAAAAGTATTTAATAAATAATCAAATAAAATTTATTAAATAAATAAACTTTAAATGAATATTCAAAAATAATATTCATTAAATAAATAGTGATTGAATGAATATTCAAAATAATATTCATTAAATAAATAAACCTTGAATGAATATTCAAAATAATATTCATTAAATAAATAAACCTTGAATGAATATTCAAAATAATATTCATTAAATAAATAATGATTAAATGAATATTCAAAATAATATTCATTAAATAAATAATGATTAAATGAATATTCAAAATAATATTCATTGAATAAATAAGGATTAAATGAATATTCAAAATAATATTCATTGAATAAATAAGCCTTAAATGAATATTCAAAAATAATATTCATTAAATAAATAATCATCGAATAACAGTTACCCGATATCTTATCGAAAAAATGATCTTTAACATATACCGAAAATATAACTACATACGGTCTAAAGAATAAAATCATACGCCCTTTACCTAGGGCATTTATAAAAAGACTGGCTTCTAACTAATATCCCTTATCTAGCTTAAAAGCCCATAATCAAATCATAAAGCAAGTATCACAATATACTTTCGAAAACAGTTATGCCTTCCATTAGCATATATAACTGAAATAGTATTCAAATAGTATTTCTCGACTGAGATAATACTCAAATAACATTCTTTGAAAGATATAGTAAGCAAATATCATTACTCGAATGATATCATACTCGAACAAGAATCCTCAAAATACATAGTATTCTGCCGATGGAATCCCTCCGGGTTTCCACGGCTATCTACATATCTCAAAATACCGACTCCCGATTTAGAGTCGAAAACAATGAATATGCTCTTATATTTAGAGCTATCAGGTAAACCGTTTCATAACTACTTAACTCAAAAGATTTTATATAATCCAAAGGTCAAATCTATTTCAACAAGAAATAAGATATATCGCAAAACTGTCCAATGCTATACATGGCAAAAGCAGTATTATATAGTCAATACTTCAAAGTATAGATTTAGAAACTTGCCTGATGCTCGAGAAGTGATGGGGGTTGTTATTCCCAAATGACCTAACAGAATTGTAGAAGGGGGGGTTGAATACAATTCTTGATATTTCCTTGAAACTAAACACTTTGTAAAATTAAACTGAACTGAATAAATAAAAACACAAGATATAAATAATTCAGTTGGATTGTTTGATGATCCAACTGAAGTGTTTTTATTGCGGAAATAATCTGTGATACAAATGTACACAGCTGCTCAGTTACAATGTTGTAGAGAAGAATGCTCTCAAGAATAGCTAATACAATCTATTTGTTTTTCTTCTCTGATTCTAAAGTAACTGCTACACTTGGTTATATAATCCCAAGTTTACAATTCTACATTTGGTTAAACTAAAGAATAATAGTAGTAACCATCAGTAGCTTGCTTTTCATTCCTTTTGTCCAATGGTCCTTGGAGATCTTTGCTTTTGTCTTCATGCTCATTATAATCATTCCCAAGAGCCTTATTGGAAATTGGAATGTTTCCTTATTTCCAGTAACCACTTTGATGGCTTCCAATGCAAAGTACACTTCCATATCTCCTTTTAGATCTGTTCAGTAAACTGTCACTATCACTTTGTCAACTGTTCAAAAAGCAACATTGATTCGTTGATAGCAAGGAGATGTGTTTCGTTGATAGCTTCATTCTTCATTCCGTTGATGGTGTTTCCCTCGTTTCGTTGATGGGTAAACTCCATACCGTTGACAGAGTAATCTTCATACCGTTGACATGTCTTCACTTAGGCAGAATTACAAGGCATAACATATTTACAATTAACCAACCTATTTTGCCTATCTAGTACATAGTCAACATGACTTAGAAAACCTATCTAAAACATATAATAGAATGCCTATCATACTGTGAAGTATTGTACAATGCAATTGCTACAACACTCATTTCGTTGATGAGCTTCCTGTCAACGAAACACTGCAAAGCATGCTATTTCGTTGACAGCTACAAAATTGACTTTACACAAATTCTACTAAGTGTTTTATGTTTATCATCAAGAACAACATATTCCTAACAATCTCCCCCAATTTATGACTGATAGAATAACAGCCATAAATCAAGAGACTTGATGATAACAAAAACACTCAGATACATCATAAATTACAAAAGTAGAAAATGTATTAAGCTTCAAAACTTTATAGACAAAATACAAGACTTACAAGACTAATGCCCACAAGTGCTCCTCTAGTCTGAGCAAATGTTTCATCTGTGACTTCTTTGTGGCATAGTCTTCTTCCCTCTCTTGGAGTTGTTTTCCTCAATCTGGACCTGTAGCCTTCTGTAGAAGATTTTCTCCTCTTCATCTTGATCACCAAGCTTGGATTGCATCAGCTTTAGAGTTTGATTAGATGCCTTCTCCAGCTGGTCTTCCATTCTGAAGAATCTTCTGCAATTGTCCTTGTCCTTAAACTCCATCATCCAATAAGGTTGAAGATGGATTTTCTTTCTTGTTGAGGGAACTCTAAGTATTCTGGGAAGAGCCTCAGGCTTGTTCCAGCTAGCCTTTAACTGACAGATTTTGGAGACCACCTCAGACTTGGCTGTTTTGGTGAAACCAAAGTCCTTTTTCAAGCATCTAAACACTGAGAGTAGTGTTTGATAGTCTTCTCCTAAAATTCTGTAGAGAGGCCACACTTGTTCTCTACCACCCTTGAATGTGAACACTAGTCTTTCAGGCAACTTTTGAGAAGCTGCAATTCCCCTTACTTCCACCAGGTTGTCTAGGTCAAGATGTAGACTGGATTCTTCCCTGATGTCAGCAATGTACATGCAGTCCTCTGGGTTTGCTGGGGGTTTCTGAGATTGTGGCTTTCTCACAAAAACAGGCTTTGCTTTGACAGACCTCTTCTTTGTCTTCATTGGTTGGTCCTTCTCTAACAGGAACTTTGGAAAGTATGCCTCATCAAACTCAATTGGCTCTTCCTTTGGCTCAATTGGCTGATTGTGAAAATTGACAAGATGATCAGGATCACTGGCTAACTTTACCTCAAAAACTGGATTAGCAATTGTTGGAGGTGCAATAGGTATAGAAGAGTCTGATGCAGTACTCTGAGAATCAGCATTCTCAAAGGCTATGTTTCTCCTAGCTCTCTCTTTGGGTTGCCTTGTGCTCTTCTTTGAACTCCTTTCCTCTCTAGTGCTCTCCTCTTGCTTCCTTTCTTCTTCATCTAGAGCTTGAGCTACTGCAAGAGCTTGCATAGCTGCTCTTTCTGATTCCTCAGCCTTGGCTTCAGCAAAGTTTGGATGACCAGCCCAAACACAGATTTGTTGTCCATTCCTGTAGACAATTGCCCTTTGCTTCCTTATCTCATAATTATTGCTTTCCTTGCTTTTTGTGATGAGTGGACCAAGAAGCTTGTGCTCATCTGGATAAGGTGCAGGATAGAAAGTCCTTGCTATGTTTTTGCCCTTTGGTTTAGCAGGGGACTTGGGAGATAGGCTTCTTTGAATTGTAGCTTGTTCCACATCCCTAGTGCATGAAGTTTGTCCTCTTTCCTTCCCTGGTCCTTGAGTGACTCCATGTAGAAGGGGCTCTTGGTGATAGAAAGAATTTGTCTGTGGCTCCCATTCCGTTGATGCTAGTACCATGGCATTCGTTGATGGCTGTTCCGTTGATGGATTTGAGTCCTTATTTTCAGTGATCTTCTTGAACTTTGTTTCTATGTTGGACCAATGTTCTTTGATTTGTTCTGCAAGTCTCATCCTCATAGAAGCTTCTTGTATAAGGTCAATACCATCTTTTTGCTGCTTTCCAAGCTCCCCCATTGCTAATGGCTCCTTTGGTAGGGAAATGGCTGGGACCATAACCTTGGTAATCTGAATGTTTAGCTCCTTAGATTTCTCCCCCTTTTTGTTATCATCAAAAGAGATGGCTGGGAGTCCTTGAGCTGCCACTAGCTGGGCCAATAGTTGAGTTTGTTTCTCCTGTTCCTTTTGCATCTGTGATAGAGTAGCTTCCACCTTGTCCACTCTAGAAGAGAGAGTCTTCAAGGAGGAATCCACTTCAGGTTCTTTAGAGAAAAACCTGTGCATCCTGGACACAGTGAGAAGAGGAAGCTTTTCATCTAGCCTCCTATCATTAGCAGCCCTAAGGTTGCTGATTGAATCCTTGATCTCTGTAGCTTCAATCCTTGTCTGCAACATTTGTAGCCTTTGAATTTCCAGAGAATCCAGTATGGCTTTGTAGAATTTCTTGTCCCTTTCTCCTGCAGACTCATGAGCTAGATATGCTTCATTGTACTGCCTTGTGATAGCAGCATCCAAATTGCTTCTACCATGCATATCTTGAGAAAGCCAGTTTGGTGTAGGAGGCACCACAGAAGTCCCAGTCTGTGCAGTAGTGGCCACCTGTAGAGTGTCACCAAAGCTATCCTCACTATCAGAGAAATCAAAGTCTCCACTTGCTTCAGCTCCTAGAGGTAGATTGGTCAGGGCATCCTTTGCTCTTTGCATTGATGCAGTTGTGTGAATTAGTTGTAGTGACCTCTCTGCCTCCACATTGCCCTGTTGAGCCAAAATTTGATAGGCTGACACAGGATGAGTAAAGGTCTCAGGATCCAGGGAAATACTATCCAGAGTTTGTTGATAAACCTCTTGGAAAGTAAGTTCCCTTTCTCCCTCACTGACCTCCATTAACTCATTAGCAATGGCTGCTTCCATCCTTATTTCTCCTGTAGTCCCTTCTCTCTCTCCACTCTGTTCTTGCATCATGGGCTCCCCATGGCTCACACCTCTCACACCCTCACCTTCACCTTCTAAGGTGGAACTCTCAATCTCTCCTTTTGCCTGGCTGGAAGAAATAGCCAGCCTCTCACTCACATTCTCTCCTTTTGCCTGGCTGCAAGCCAGCCTCTCAGTTTCACTCCCTCTCAGTCCTAGAAGTGTCTCAACTACCACTAGATCATCTGCACTAGTTGTGGGAACAACTTGATTTTTAATTAGAGGTGCAGAGTGAACTATCAACGGAATGGTAGTTTGAACTGTCAACGGTATGGATACCGTTGATGGAGAAACACTTGTCAACGAAATAGACTGTTTCGTTGATGAAGTCAAGAAAGCACTTTGAGAATGAGAAATTACAGTAGAGTCTGTGGTGATTGATTTTAGAGATTGTTCCACAGATCCCCTTGCAATTTCAGGAAAAATTGGTTGATGGCCCAACAAATCACTTAGCAAGTGATGGCCACCAGCTTCAGAGTGGGGCTTCTCCAAGATTAGAGTTGGAGAATCAGGAATAGATGTATGGATCATGTCCACATCCAAAGATTGAGTTGGTGAATTTGATGGAGATAATTCAAGATTGATGTTTAGAGAATGGGACTGTAACCCCAGAGTAATGATAGGGGCTACATCAAACTGAATTTGAGAAATTGGAAGTGTTGCTTCCAGTGTGTGTGCACCCTGTGTACCCTTGGACTTTTGCTTCACTCTCCTTTGGTATTGGGAAAATGTAGACTGTGGGCTTGAAGTGTCCCTTACCCTTTTGGACTGTGCTCTAGGAGGAGAGCTTGTTTCAATAATCACATCCTTTTGGGAGGATGCAATTAGACTTGTGTTTAAATCCATGTTACTCATTGTGCCTTGTTGGGAAGACACAATGGGGCTTGGCTGGTACACACTAACCTGTCCTTCCTTATCCTTGGGGTTTCCTTGATGTTCACCCCTTCCCTCACCTCTCACAACTCCAGACTCACTCCCCTTAGGTTGTGTGGTAGTTTTTACGACAGGTGCCTTTTGAGAAGCACCTGAGGTTGGCTTGGAGGTTTTCTTTGATTTTGGTTTTGTTGCTAGGGTAGGAGCCTGTTGGGTCACAGCTACAGACTCCATAGCAACATTGGAAGGTAAAACAGTAGAGGTGTTAGCTACACTAACAGGGATAGTAGTAGTTACCTCAATGATTGGCAGATACACCACTGGAACATCACCATTGTGGTTCAGCCTCAGTATGTCTGTCAATACTCTCTTTTCTTGCACAAAGCACTCAAACCTGGCATTAGGGTTAGAGATAACTAATGGTGCTGGACTAACATGGTTAGCCAACATCATCAGAAACCTAGCATAATAGATATTTTTCTTCCTATTTGCTTTGTCACCCAACTTAGCACCAATTTCATACATAAGTTGGGTGCTAAAGTTGTGATATCTATCATTTAGAAGCATGGTTAGGAGAATTAACATAGAGTTAGTTAATGCATCAAAATTACTAATCTTTCCAGAAAAGACCTTAATGAATGCATCAGCTAAATAACTGTATTCCCTAACCAAACCTCTCCTAATTATTCTACCCAGATTATCAGTAGGCAAAGAGTAGTTTATAGAATTTAGCATGGTAGTTATTTCAGTGTTAGTAGGCAAAGCATCACAGTTATTATCAGGAATATGTAAACATGCTTGCAAAACATCAGAATTAACTATGTACTCATTACCTTGAAGAGTGAATTTTAGTGTGCAGTGTGTTCCACTATACTCACATGAGGTCCAAATTTCCTCGATTATCTCATTGTAGAGTGGTGTAGAGTGAAACATTGCATAGCTCAACTTGCAATTCTTCATGAAATCCATCATTTTGAAGAACAGTCTGTTCGGGTTTTCCTTGACAACAAAAGGGATGGAGTTGTTCTTCTCATAGATGAACCCTCCAGCAGACATAAGCTTGACTATAGGTGCCATTGTTGATTAAAGGAAAACTTCGAACTGAATTGCTTGTTAGAGAGAAGAAGAGAGAAAAAGCCTTTGGAATTTTTGAGAACAGGTAAAAAGAAATAATGAAAATAAAATTTCTTAAATACTCCCCCAAAAATTCTCAGAAAATGAATCCAATAATAAATGTAAATTACTGGATTGGCTTAAAAATATAACCGTTACTCTTAAAGTATTACCATGATTTATACTTACAGGGGTGTATGCATAGATCGTGGTAAAAGACGTGTCAATTTTTCAACGGTTCAGATTAAAAGCGCTTTATATCAACGAATCAGAATTGGGCGTTTAAGGTCCCGTCTATTTCATTGATAAAACTGCGTTTCGTTGATACAAAAGAACTATCAACGAAACACCCAGAAAAAGTGCTAAGACTGTCAACGAAATGGTGCATTCCGTTGGCATAGTAATTTTGACTTAGACAAAATTTTTACCTTTTCCTGAGAAAATTAATTCACAGAAAAACATAGCAAATTTCTGGCTGCATTTTAACTTGCAAATATCTCAAAAATAATTAAGAGAAATTTAGCATACCTAGCTCACTTACTAATCTTGAGAATGTTGATTCATCAAGTGGCTTGGTAAAGATGTCTGCAAGTTGTTGTTCACTTGGAACAAAATGTAACTCCACAGTACCATTCATAACATGTTCTCTAATGAAATGGTACTTGATGTCAATGTGCTTGGTCCTTGAATGCTGCACTGGATTCTCAGTAATGGCAATGGCACTAGTGTTGTCACAGAAAATAGGAATTTTCTCAACTCTTAATCCATAATCAAGTAGTTGGTTTTTCATCCATAAAATCTGTGCACAACAACTTCCAGCTGCAATATACTCAGCCTCAGCTGTGGAGGTAGACACTGAGTTTTGTTTCTTGCTGAACCATGACACAAGCTTGTTTCCTAGGAATTGACAGGTTCCAGTTGTACTTTTCCTGTCAATTTTACATCCTGCAAAATCTGCATCTGAATAACCAATTAGTTCAAAACCAGATTCTCTAGGATACCAAATGCCAAGGTTTGGTGTTCCTTTGAGATATCTGAAAATTCTTTTAATAGCAACTAAATGGGATTCTCTAGGATCAGCCTGAAATCTAGCACATAGACATGTAGCAAACATAATATCAGGTCTACTAGCTGTTAAATATAAAAGTGAGCCTACCATGCCTCTGTAACTTGAAATGTCCACAGATTTTTCCTTAGTATTCAATTCAAGTTTGGTGGCAGTAGGCATGGGAGTTTTGGCAGGAGAGCATTCCATTAGGTTAAACTTCTTTAATAAATCATGAATGTATTTTGTTTGACTAATGAAAATGCCTTCATTAACTTGCTTTACTTGAAGACCAAGAAAGTAAGTTAATTCTCCCATCATGCTCATTTCATACTTACTTTGCATAAGCTTGGCAAACTTTTGACAAAGTTTCACATCTGTAGACCCAAAGATTATATCATCTACATAAATTTGAACAAGTAAAGTAGAGCCATTTACAACCCTGTGAAAAAGAGTTTTATCTACAGTACCTCTAGTGAAATGATTCTCAAGGAGGAACTGTGAGAGAGTGTCATACCAGGCTCTAGGTGCTTGTTTCAAACCATAGAGTGCTTTGAGAAGGAAGTACACATAGTCTGGAAAATCATCATCTTCAAAACCAGGAGGTTGACTTACATACACCTCCTCTTCCAATTCCCCATTCAGAAAAGCACTCTTCACATCCATTTGATAGACCTTGAAATTAGCATGGGCTGCATAGGCTAGGAAGATCCTTATTGCTTCTAGTCTTGCAACAGGAGCAAAGGTTTCATCAAAATCAATTCCCTCTTCCTGTGAGTAGCCTTTTGCAACCAGTCTAGCTTTGTTCCTTGTGACTATGCCATTTTCATCCATCTTATTTCTGAACACCCACTTTGTGCCTATAACACTCCTGTCATTAGGCCTGGGCACCAGCTTCCAAACATTGTTTCTCTCAAATTGGTTTAGCTCTTCTTGCATGGCTAAAACCCAATCTGGATCTAAAAGTGCATCCTCAACTTTCTTTGGCTCATCTTGAGACAGAAAGCTACTATATAGACATTCTTCTTGAGTTGCTCTTCTAGTTTGGACTTTTGAAGAAACATCACCTATAATAAGTTCAAAGGGATGATCTTTAGTCCATTTTCTTGAGGGAGGTAGATTTGCTCTTGAAGACGTAGCTTCATGATCATAATTGCCTTGATTGGATATTTGTCCTTGAGAAACTCCCCCTGAGTTTGTTGTCCCTAAGTGATCACTTCTAGAAGTATTCCTATGACTATCAACGGTATGACCGTTTTGGCTGTCAACGAAACGCTCATTCTGACTGTCAACGAATCCACCATCATGACTGTCAACGAAATGATCATTTGGCCTACTAGCAGCTATTCTTTTCAATCTTAATGCAGCAATTTCATCTTCACTGCTGCTTTCATCTGTGCTAGATACAACAACTTTAGGCTGTTTCTCAGTAGCCTTATCATGATTCACTTGATCTCCTTCCTCATTTTCAAAAGAAAGACTTTCATGGAAACCTTCATCACAGAGACCTTGGATTTTGAGATCATCAAAAACAACATGTACAGATTCCATAACAATGTTGATTCTGAGATTATAGACTCTGTAAGCTTTCCCTGCTGCATATCCCACAAATATTGCTTCATCTGCCTTTGCTTCAAATTTCCCCAAATGCTCAGCTTGATTTCTCAGAACAAAGCACTTGCATCCAAAGACATGAAGAAAATCCAATAGTGGCTTCTTTCTTTTGAGTAACTGATAAGGGGTCATTCCTTTGGCCTGATTAATCAAAGAAATATTTTGAGTAAAGCAAGCTGTGTTAACTGCCTCAGCCCAAAAATATGTAGGTAACTTTGATTCATCTAGCATTGTCCTTGCAGCTTCAATAAGTGTTCTGTTTTTCCTTTCAACTACACCATTTTGCTGTGGTGTTCTTGCTGCTGAAAACTCATGCAAAATACCATTTTCTTCACAGAACACCTTCATGCTTGAATTCTTGAATTCTGTCCCATTGTCACTCCTAATCCTTCTTACTTTGAAATCAGGATGATTGCTTACCATCTTGATGTGATTGATAATGATTTCACTTGCCTCATCTTTAGAGTGCAAAAAGAAAGTCCATGTAAATCTAGAAAAATCATCAACAATCACAAGACAGTATTTCTTCTTTGAGATGGACATAACATTTACAGGGCCAAATAGGTCCATATGAAGCAATTCAAGCTGCTGGACGATTGATGACTCTGTCTTGCTTTTGAATGATGCCTTCTTCTGTTTTCCCTTTTGACAGGCATCACACAAACCATCCTTGGAGAACTCCACTTGTGGAATTCCTCTAGCAAGATCTTTCCTCACCAAATCATTCATAACTTTGAAATTCAGATGGGATAATTTCTTGTGCCATAACCAACTTTCATCCTTGCTTGCCTTGCTGAAAAGACAAGTGATGGTGTCTGAACTTGTGCTACTAAAGTCAGCAATGTACACATTCCCCCTTCTGAATCCAGTCATTACCACATTGTTGTTTCCTCCTTTAGAAACAACACAGGCTTCTCTAGAAAAAGTAACTAAAAATCCTTTGTCACAAAGTTGGCTGATACTAAGCAAGTTGTGCTTAAGACCATCCACCAATGCAACCTCATCTATGATGACATTCTCTTTTGAAATCAAGCCATATCCCTTTGTGTAGCCTTTGCTGTCATCTCCAAAAGCAATACAAGGGCCAGCTCTTTCCTTAAACTCTGTGAGCAGGGTAGAATCACCAGTCATGTGTCTTGAACAACCACTATCCAAGTACCAAAGATTCCTTTTGTCTCCCTGCACACAATAAAACCAAATCAAGTCGATTTTGGTACCCAAGTTTCCTTGGGTCCTGTCTTGTTAGCCTTTGCATTCCCTTTTGTACCATTTTTCACTTTGGGCTCAGATTGATTCAAATCAATCTTTACCCTTGGTGTTGATTTCTGAGGGTTGCTCATATTTTCATTCATAGCATGCATAGTTGGAGGAACAATCATGTTATTCATGTTCCATGGCATTTGTGGCATGTTAAACATATTCATGTAAGGATTAGGCACAAATGGCATGCTAGCATAAGGATTCTGAAATTGTGCATATGGAGCAAACATGTTAGGCATAACAGGCATTGTAGGCATGGAACTGTTCATTGCAGGCTTGGGCATTTTCACATTAGGAGTTTTCTTAACAGATTTGCAGTTAGTAGACAAATGACTAACACTTCCACAATTAACACATGTCTTTCTAGGAGCATATTTATCAGGTGTGTAATTGTTGTGTTTGTTAATTCCTACTTTGCCATTCATGTTATTCTTTTTATTTCCCTTAGCCTCACTATGAACTTTCTCTACCTTGTCTTTCAATTGCTTGTTAGACAAGTGACCTACATTAGCTCTCTCAACAGGCTTCTCAATTTTCTTTAAAATACTAGACTCACCTTGAACAAAGTTCTTGGTGACAGGACCATACTTGTCATTAAGTCTAGTGAGTTTATCTTTTCTTTTGTCTGTCAACGAAACAGCCTGATCGGTTGATGGTTCATGTGTCAACGAAACATTGCATTCCGTTGACATATCAACCTTCAACAAATGATCATTGTTGTTTGTTGACTCTGTTTCTGATTCTAAGGTTTCACCAACATACCCTAGCTTCTCTTTGTTCCTTTTCCATGATTGCTCACAGAAGGATTCCACGCCTTGAACATTAATTATGTTGGCAGCAACATTCCTGGCATCCTTCCATTTTGCAATCACACCTTGTTCTATCTCAAGTTGTGTTTTAAGAATTTCTTCCCTTTGTAACACGTTCTCAAGTTCCTTCTTTGCATCCCTACTAACACATCTCATTTTCTCAAATTCAATGAGCTGTGCTTCTAACATTGCATTCCTATCACTTAAGAGCAGATTGGTCTCTTTTATTCTTGAATTCTCTTTAGTAAGTGATTTAAGAGTAACACGCAAATTATATAATACAGTAGACATTTCATTTACTGCACTGTCGCATTCCTCTTTAGAAAGCTCAAAAAGATTAGTAATTGTTACCTGGTTGCTTGAGGAACTTGCTTCCTGCTCATGATTGTCAGCCATAAGAGCCAAGTTGACATACTCAACATCATCATCAGAATCTTCACCATTACCAGCCCAATCATACTCCTGAGACATGAAAGCCTTTTCTTTTTGTTTGAGAAGTTCAAAATATTTCTTTTTATAATCAACAGGCTCAAATTTCCTGTTGCCCTTCTCAACCTTGGGCTTTCTGCAGTCTCCAGCAAAGTGACCAAGCATTCCACAATTGAAACATTTTGACTTAGACTTTTCAATCCAGTTTGTTTTGCTAGGTTGAAAGTCTCTTCTTGGTGGCCTTGCTTCTGAGTTTCTTTTGAACTTGAACTTAGAGAATTTTCTAGACAGAAAAGCAATGTGTTCATCAATCTCATCTAAGTCCTCCAAGTTGGCTGGTTCTGATTCTTCTTCTTCTATCATCTTGTCTTTACCCTTGCTAACATCACTCCTACAACTAGATCGACTAGTTGTGGCCTTTGCAGCTTCTTTATTGTCATCTTCAAGTTGGTTCACTGATGCAATCAATGCAATAGATCCACCCTTCTTCTGTACCTTTTCAATTTCTTCATCTTGCTCCATTTCCAGCTCATAAGTCTTCAAGGTTCCATAAAGCCTTTCAAGAGTGTAGTCTTTGTACTCTTGAGTGTTTCTGAGAGAAACAGTCATAGGCTTCCATTCTTTTGGAAGAGCTCTAAGAAATTTAAGGTTTGAATCCTTGGTTTGATAGATCCTCCCATACAACTTTAATCCATTCAAAAGCTTTTGAAACCTACTGAACGTGTCATTTAGGGTTTCACCAGCTTTAAAATGAAAATGCTCATATTGTTGTATAAGGAGTTGCATTTTATTTTCCCTGACTTGCTCAGTTCCTTCACAGAGTGTTCTAACAGTATCCCATACTTCCTTAGAGGTTGTACAGTTGATAACATTGTCAAACATCTCTTGCTCCAAACCATTAAACAGAATGTTCATGGTCCTTTTGTCTTTATGGACTTCTGCAACATCTTCAACAGTCCATTCTGAGACAGGTTTTGGAATCTCTACATCAGGTGCATCATCTGGCAGTCCAACTCTAGAATCAAGCTTCATGGGAACGTGTGGACCTTTCTCAATGCAGTCTACATACCTCTCATCCATAGACATGAGATGTAAATGCATCTTTACTTTCCAGTGAAAGTAATTGTCTTTATCAAGAACTGGTATCTTCACACCTGCATCCTTCTTCACCATGGTTTCTGTTTTTGGTCTTGATCTTTAAACTTCTTGTATGTTAGAAGCTCGCTCGGATACCAATTGTTATTCCCAAATGACCTAACAGAATTGTAGAAGGGGGGGGGGTTGAATACAATTCTTGATATTTCCTTGAAACTAAACACTTTGTAAAATTAAACTGAACTGAATAAATAAAAACACAAGATATAAATAATTCAGTTGGATTGTTTGATGATCCAACTGAAGTGTTTTTATTATGGAAATAATCTGTGATACAAATGTACACAGCTGCTCAGTTACAATGTTGTAGAGAAGAATGCTCTCAAGAATAGCTAATACAATCTATTTGTTTTTCTTCTCTGATTCTAAAGTAACTGCTACACTTGGTTATATAATCCCAAGTTTACAATTCTACATTTGGTTAAACTAAAGAATAATAGTAGTAACCATCAGTAGCTTGCTTTTCATTCCTTTTGTCCAATGGTCCTTGGAGATCTTTGCTTTTGTCTTCATGCTCATTATAATCATTCCCAAGAGCCTTATTGGAAATTGGAATGTTTCCTTATTTCCAGTAACCACTTTGATGGCTTCCAATGCAAAGTACACTTCCATATCTCCTTTTAGATCTGTTCAGTAAACTGTCACTATCACTTTGTCAACTGTTCAAAAAGCAACATTGATTCGTTGATAGCAAGGAGATGTGTTTCGTTGATAGCTTCATTCTTCATTCCGTTGATGGTGTTTCCCTCGTTTCGTTGATGGGTAAACTCCATACCGTTGACACAGTAATCTTCATACCGTTGACATGTCTTCACTTAGGCAGAATTACAAGGCATAACATATTTACAATTAACCAACCTATTTTGCCTATCTAGTACATAGTCAACATGACTTAGAAAACCTATCTAAAACATATAATAGAATGCCTATCATACTGTGAAGTATTGTACAATGCAATTGCTACAACACTCATTTCGTTGATGAGCTTCCTGTCAACGAAACACTGCAAAGCATGCTATTTCGTTGACAGCTACAAAATTGACTTTACACAAATTCTACTAAGTGTTTTATGTTTATCATCAAGAACAACATATTCCTAACAGGGGTTCGCGACGATGTCGGACAATTTAGACAAAGTCAAAGAAAACGCACGATTAATCCCTTGGATAATCCACTTGTACTAAATGCTTAAACACGTAAGTGAAACACAACCAAGGCATTACTAGCTCGTTATAGGCTCATACTAAGTCCATGTTAATCGACAATTACTTAAGTCGTAGGTTTAGTCTGAAATCGATCCTCGAATACAAGTTATACTTAACCATTTACAACAATGGTTTCTAAGTCATGTTCTTAGTGGTTTTCACTTGCGCAACCTCGGCTAACACATTTTCATAAACTCGAAAAATAATCTTTTGGACTCGAAACCTTCGTACAAACTTTCATAACTGACCTTGGCACTTCAATACAAAATTTCATATTTTAAAACAACTCTTAAGGGTCTCAAACATAGCTACAAAATTGGTACATTTCTGCAATCTCATTCCTTGAACCACTTTCACTAAAATGGTCATATCTCATAAACCGTAAATCGTAATGACATGATTCTTGCGCTCACATAAACTAGAAACAAATATCTACACACTCATGTTCATCACTGAACCAAAAGAGGCAGTTAGGTTTTCGGATTCTAGGCAGTTTTTAGAGTTAACGAGAATCTGGCATTACGACGGCTTAAAACTTAACGTTTCCGAGATTCAAATCTCATTCCAATTCACCACCAATCATCATACATATCAATTACAACACTTAAAGTACATTATCAATCTCAAACCGAGCCAAACCAGTTGGTACCATATTTAAAATCCATCCACAACTCATCCAACAACTAAACAAACTACATAATCCACTTACTCATGACCTTAACAATACATTCATGCTTCCATCTTTCAATTATAAACATAAAACTCAACAAAACACTATTCATCATCTTCTTTAACTTAATAAAAGAGATATCTAGAGTTCATGGGTGAGAGAGATGTTACCCTAGATGCGAAGAGCTTGGAAAGGGCTTCGATTCGAGTGGTAGAACACGAGAAACAAGCAAGCAAGCATCCCATCTTCTTCTTCTTCTTCCATTCGTTTTTTTCTTCAAGAAAATGTGGGTGGGGGGCTGCTACTTTTGTGTGTGTAATGTGTGGTGGAGGTGTGATGATAAGGTAGATATTTTGTTTTTAACAAAATGCAAGTTAGCCCCTCAAGTTTGGTTAAGCTTACAAGCTTCTTTAACACACTTCTTCCACCACTTCCTTTCTTTCCCTTTTTATTATAATACATATCTTATTTTTTATTTCCTAAGTTATAATATGTCCAAGGTTGCTCCTTCGAACGGATTTTCGATTCTCGTTTTCGTTTGCGATTTTTGACTACGCGATTAGTAACCGTTTATTATTCCTGAACTTCCGCTGAAATATGGAATCAATCGGAGACTATAAAATTTTACTATTCACCTTGGAGTACTATTCATCAATGTTACTATTCATCCTTGTTTTTGTTCCTCTTGCAATGATTCGAAAATATTTCCTAAAAAGAGCGAATAAATTCTACGCGATTCTCGCAGTGAATAGTAACTATTCACTATTCACTCCAACAATTGAATCCTTAAATCGACTTTAATAAAATAATAAAATTCCAAAATATTAAATCCTCAAATCCTCAATTTTAATATCTCATTTCTTGAATATAATAATATATAATTCACTGCCCGGTCAAATACTACACCAAAATAAAATTTGGAATTTCTGAATTCCGATCATCTTTGCATTCACTTATTTACTCCGTAGATCACTAATATGACTTCGGAATATCCAAACTACGTCTCGTACATAGGTGGCATGAAAAATTTTCTTAACCCTCAAGATCACTATTCATCCACCAAATTCACGATTAACTGATGCACTTAATCATAATAAGAAAAGTTTTAATTTTACCAAAAATTCGGGTTATTACAGTCTCCCCTCCTTAAAAGGATTCCGTCCCGGAATCATCTTAGGAATAACTGGGGGTACTTCTCTCCCATTGCACTTTCTAACTCCCAAGTGGATTCTTCCACTTCTTGATTTTCCACAAACCTCTCACTAGCTTGGCAACCTTGTCTCTTAGTACTTGCTCTTTTCTATCCGTGATTTCCACAAACCTCTCACTAGCTTGGCAAGAAGGTTATCAAACAATGGGTGAATGGTCCTTCTACTAAGGACAAGTCAAATGCGATCTTCGAGCCACCATGATTTGATTCACATTTGTCCGGCTAAATGACATTAACGACAGCGCTTCGTGGGAGGCAACCCATGTGTTAGGTATGTTTCTACTATCTTTTTATTACCTTCAATGAGGACATTGAATATTGTAAGTTTGGGGGTGATAATTAAGGATTAGTTGTGTTTGTGTGTGTTCATATAGGATTCATATTGCATATTTAGTTAGTTCATTCATATCTTTGCATGTTTTGTCATATAGAGCATTCTGTTTTGCATATTATTTGTTTATCTATCATGTGAGTCCATTTAGTTGCATTTGCATAACATGCATATTTCATGATCTCTTATGACTTGGCTATTTCCGTTGATGAGTCGATGTTGATGGGAGTGTAGTTTTGTTGAATAGAGGGTTGATTAAGTTTCTATTCACAAGTCTCATTGGTTGCTTTTGAATTTGATCAGACCATGTTTGTTTGGATGTTAGAATTTAACCACTTGCTTATATTTAGAATGTTTTCCATTCTCTTGAAATTGAAAGAAGCACTTCAATCTAAGTTTGGGGGAAAACAGGGATTTCATTCTAGTTGTTAATAAAGGCTAGGCGTCAAATGGCTAGTAGCCGGCTCATTGAAAAGATGAGTAGTCTAGGGTGGAATGAGAAAAAGGCAAAGTGCACTCATTCCGAAATTTAAAAAAAAAAAAAAAAAAAGAGTTGTGTTAGTTGTTTATGCAGAATTGATCAGGTTGAGCTCTTTAATACTCGAGAAATTAAGTTCTAGGGGACTTTGTGCCTAGTGACCTAAGACTTTTCCGGTCTGGGATCCACTAACCTAAAGCTCGCTACATGGGTATTATTGTATAAGCCTTTTGGGGTCTCAGCCATTGCACGGTCAAATAAGCATGTTTTTAAATAATAAAGCATGATTTCCTGTCTAACTCAAGTCAAGGTTGAGGTGTCTTTAAGTGGTTTCTTGTGTCTAGAGTTCATTCTATTTATAAGCTTGTGGTTGTCTTGGTGAAGAATAGGATATGGTCTTGATTTAGTTTGGGAGTATATTGATGAGCATTGCACACACGCACGTATCTGTGTATGTACGGTTAGCATACGGGAATTTGGTCGAACTCTGCTTGAAAGATTGCATTCCTTGTTATGTTGGCTTGTTGATTGGTTATGGTTAGTTTGAGGGGATCAGTTGCATTTTCATAATAGTTGCATTCATGCATTGCATTGCATTTATAGAGTCTGTTTATGCTTGAGGACAAGCATCGGTTTAAGTTTGGGGGTGTGATAAGTGTATTTCATATCTACTTGGATCGTCCTAAATTGGCTTAATCTGATCGTTCTGTTCTCAAGTACGTGTTGTTTTTAATGTGTTTTGTTTAGTATTTGTAGAGTTGCTTTATCAGCAGAGATGTGGTGATTCTATGATCGTTAGGTGGTGTTTAAGCATGTGTATGAAGATCAAGGAATTGTGAATGTTGAATGGGCAAAGAAATGGCAAAAGAAGCATTTTAGAATTTTTCTGACAGAAACCACGGCGCGCCCGCGCCGCCTCCCGCGCGCCCGTGCTGCAACTGACAAAAATCATGGCGCGCCCGCGCCGCCTCCCGCGCGCCCGTGCGTAAAGAATGCTGAAAACTGCAGTTTTGTGGTCAGAAAAGGAAACTTGCCATAGTTGTTAGCCTTAAGTCTTTATAAGTATTTGGTGGACGTTTTCTGAGGGATACACAGATATATCAAGATACATACATTTATATACGTCCACCGGTGAGGAGAACAAGAAGACGGCTGATTTACGAAGACCTAGTTTTCATCTAATCTTTGTATTCTTCTAAATTAGGCGATACTTTAGATTCTCGTTGTTCTTTCTAAACCCTAGTTATTCTATCAAGTTTTCCAGACTTATTACTATCATGTTATCATCAGAACCCACGATGATGAACGGTTCGAATATGAACTAATCGTCGTCGTGGGATTCTAACGGATTTATTTATGGATTCTAATAGTTAATTGTTTTAAAGATTTGTGTGTGATGTATTCTTGATAACCTAGTTTGGTTGTGATTATTCTTCTTGGATGAGTAGCTAACATCTAAGATTATTTGTTAATCTCTATTGAATGCGAAAGTGGATATAGAGGTTTAGAACTTGCCATGCTAGCATAGGTTTATGTATGTTTGTCATGCATGATTTGTAGGTAATTTTAACCATCTTACCTGTCCTATGTAATCTGAATGGATAACTTGCTCATTAAACCGTTATGTTTTCAAATCTTATAGACATATAGGGTCTAAACATAATTGGTGTCTGCTTAACCTCTATCTCTTTGTGGATGTTTGAGTGGTTTGGTATACGTATACTGAAAGGTAGCGTATACTGATTTCGTGTTATCCGATTAGTTATCATAACCGTCACATGCATTGATTAAAGACAAAAGACTCTAGATGAAGTATTTAATGAAGTTAGGATCCCATGCTTTTTCTCATAAGTAATTAATCAGAAATCTCTTAGTTAATTATAATCTTGTTAAGTCAAGTAGTTAATTTAGTTAAACAAAACTCAATTTGTCAATTATCTTAGCATTGGATAATAACCATACATTGTTGCACAAGTGCTAAACTATTATAACCAAAGCAGTCTCTGTGGGAACGAACTTTACTAATCCTGTATTACTTGTGACCGCGTACGCTTGCGTGATTTTGTGCGAACAGTAGCATTGACACATGAACCCCGTTATGACCATTCTACAACTTTGGGGGGTAAGGCTGGTTCGTAGGCCACCTTCCTGACGCGTTTTAAAATCTCAGATGGCCCAATGAATCTCGGGCTCAACTTCCCTTTCTTTCCAAATCTCATTAATTCCTTCCACGAGGATATCTCTTGGCATCACGAATCTCTAACCTCATATTCTCTATCTTGTTTGTACAGAAAATACACCAACATAAACTTGCTTGTCATCCATTAACATGCCATTTAGCTTATCAATAGCAGTACTATCTCTATACTCGCGGGCTTAGTCCGCATACTTTCTCTGTCTGTCTTGGCTGTCACTAGCCGCTTGTTGGTGAAATCTTTTGTCTTTCTAGTTTGTTGGACTAACTTGGGTTTTGTGTAAAATCTCATCCTTTAATTCCCGATCATTCGGAATCCATCTCTGTCTCATTTTAATTAAGGGTATCGGCCACCACATTGGCCTTCCCCAGATGGTAGTGTATCTCACAGTCATAATCCTAGGTCAATTCTAGCCATTTCTCCATCTCATGTTACCTAATATCACGGGTAGCTCAAAGCCAATTCATTACATTCCATAAAAATTTGTGGGTGCATTAGTCAACCCAAAATAACCTCGCTGAAAACTCGAAGTGTCTATTCCTAGTACAAATCGCAGTCTTGGGTATATCCTCGGATTTGACTTCCAACTGGTGATATCCAGTTCTTAAATAAATTTGGAAATACACAGCGTTCTTCCGCTGATCAAACAATCATTTACAAGGGTACCTATTCTCCATGTCGAACTCATACAACTCTCGAGGTTCGATGCATAATCTTGTGCTAACATCTTTCTCTCTTACAACAACACCGGGCTCTCCACGGTGGTACACTGGGTCTTATCATAATCTTGCCCAGCAATTCTTGTAACTGAGTCGCTAACTCTTTCATTCCCACTGAGGCTAACAGGAGATGCGGCACTATAACCTGAATACTCGTTATTCATTTTCATGTCATCCTAATCGATATTTGGTAGCGCATTAAGATCTTGTACAGTCTCCCAAAACCACTGTAGTTTCCTTTATACTTGGTGTCTATTTTCTTGGCGTCAACCATAAGAGCTAATTAAGCCTCGTATCTCTGGCATAATAGTTTCTTAGTCTGAACTATATTCAAGAATCTCTGAATCTGTCTCCATCCTTTATTTATTACTCTCTCTCCCTTACAATCAGTCTGGGCTCCATTGGGTGTCAACCAACCCATCCTTATTATAATATCACTTCTCCCAACTTGAAAGGAATCAGGTCTATCAAAAGTGTCGACCTCATATTTCTAGTTCACAACCTGGATGTACCAGTCTTATGGGAAAATCCCTCGATTGACTATTTCTACTTGTAATTATTCCCTTAGCGGCTCGGCCTTAAAGTTTAATTGTCATGCAACTTCTTGATATACAACGATACATTAGCTCTGTCTAAATAGTATAGAAGGGTACCTGCTATTTAAAGGTCCTGACAGTGGGCTGCTTGTTGGAGGTAGCCCTGGTTAAAACCTATTGGCTTTCTTTTATTCTGTGTTCACAAACTCCGGAACAAACCTCGATAATTCGGAAAAAAACTTGGCCTCATACTCGGTCACAGTTATAGTTTCTTGTTTTAACTCTTTAACTTTCATTTTCATCCGGGTCTCCATATATTTCCGAAAATTATTTCTCTAAAAACAACATGTTGCACCTCTCCCAAGTCACAATACCAGCTCCCTCTGACTCCATTTCCAGTACTTATCTTGCTAACCCAGAGGTAGTGTCCATTCGTAAACAACTCCTCCAAAATCTCAATTCCACTATAGGGCATCTATCTAACACCGTTGTCACTAGAGTTCACGGCACATCGCTATTCCTTTCACATATATCGATTGACCCCCTTTCCATTATCATAATATCCTTGGGAGAATAAACCAATTACATTGATATGTCACTAATATTCTATTCGTCTTAGGGATTCGCTCCTGTCATAGGCGATTTCGTTGCGAATCTAATTCCTATCAGCGAATTTTGACTTATTTGACCTGGTTGGCCTCCCCTTGGAATTCAATGAGGATAACAAAAATTATGGGGCCTTGAAAAGATAGCTCCCATATCAAGGAAAACGTCACACACTGGTGATCATAAGGTTATGAGTTTTAAGGTAACCTTATTGGAGGTAAGAGAATTTACCGAGAGATCAACATGATCATAAGAACTCAACTTTGTGTGCCTTGATTGAGACATTACTAAAGGTAATTAGCCTTCTTGTATTTCACAACTCACAAGTGATGGTGTCCCATCATACTTCTATCACATAGACAGATAGTCCTTATAGCCCCTATAAGTATAGGGTTGTTCGTCTCAGTGGAAGTTGAAAAGTATGAAAGCAATTCAAGATCAATTTAATGATTATCGCCTTTCGACAATATTTCTCAAAGGAACACCTTCGATTAAAATTGAACAGATTCCAAAGGTGCGGTTTCCAAAGAAAAAAAAAAAAATTGACCAAAAAGATACTGGTACTTAACAAGCAAGTGGTGAGGTATCATCATAGGGTTATTCATTATTTGAAGAAAAGTGGAAGCTTGAATAACATCATTTGACAGGGCTTCGAAAACCTGAAAGTAGGCATCGTGACAGCCTCTAACACAATTGAAATTAAATATGATTTAACACAAGTGTTATAAAATAACTTCGAAGAGGGAATATACCCTTTATCAGAATTCTTTCTTGGAAAGAGGTCAAGATAGATCATAGATTGGGGAAGTACCCCACATAATTTTCAAATGGGGAGGGTACTACCAAGGTCTCTACGGATGCCTTTTATGTCGGCTCCTTTGATGGATAATCGTTCAATTCCGAAGCTTTTCTTTTCCACGCACCCTAAGGTGTTCGATACTTATGTCATTGCAGACTTATAATAGTCGCTAAGAATTCAACCATCAACATTTGCAATCGCAGGGAGTTCGATTCTACTCGGCGCAAGAATCTCAAGCAAGCGTTCTATCGTAAGAGGACTTCGATACCGGTGTCGCCCATAGCAACGACGAATTCCATATGTCAACTGGGCGGTACTCCGGAAGATCGTTAGAATCTACAGGCTTAAACCCAATTACTATTATAACTGTTTTCATACCAAACATTTCCTTTCTTGTATCAATCCCGGATGCTACATAAGCTTAACACTTGTGGCATAACAGCCTTTTTATTTAAGTCTTTCCCAGACTTTCTTAGTCCGTCTTGATTCTTTAAATATATCTCGTTTTGGTGCACTCGTGTTACAATGACACCTTGCGTAGTACGCACATATAAAAATCTTGCTCGAGGTAATAAAATGCCTCAGTACCGTAGTAAACACCTTCCTTGGGGGAATCGCTGATCGTGGGGAGTTAAACCCCATAAATAAGGTAATGCCTCTACTAGTTAAGGTCACTAAGTACTCTTAATCATAGATGAAGTTTGAACGTCTTCGTTCTTACGTATGTTGCCTCCCTAGGCACTGCAACAGACTACGAGTAACGGGTCTCGCTCAAATCGAATCATTCCACCAGTATTGGCTATTCTGCCTCTACCTCTTCTGCTTTGGAGACTCTACCCCATTTCTTCATCATATCTCTTGTTGAATCATAACGATTCTAAACTCTCGTATCGGCACTTATTTGACCTCTGAAGGTTCGTCCGGTCCTATTGTACGACCTCAAGTAACATACCAAATCTTTATCAATCAACACGTTCTCTACAAGATTCTTTCCTTGACCCACCATGGGGTCTTCCTCTAGATCCTCCTATGGATCTTCCAGTATCGGGTCTCCGTCCATTTCAAGGAACACATCATCAATTGCCTACTCGAAGGCCTCGGGGTCTGGTATCTCAGAATCCCATCAATCTATAACTCATACGAATCGAGGTGACTAACCATGAAGTCCTAAGTATGGTTTCCCAGAAGAAGTCCCCTCTCGGGCCTCATCTTAAACAGTCAGGGTCATGTCCTTTAACTCGACTACGAACTCAATCTGAGCTCTATATGTTCTTATCATTATTAAGGGTATTGTAAGACTCGATCTCCTATCGTTTCTGAGGACTGTAACCTAACGCTCTGATACCATTTCTGTAACAGCCCCAAATCCGGGGTCAGGGATTTAGAGTAGTAACGATCCACTTACTTCTTGCCTTGCCTGCTTTACTCACAATAGACACAATTGATCTGCTTATGACCCCACAATGTATATATCTCTCACATACACACACACACAGGTTAGAGTCTCAGAAACGACACAAATACAACCATTGCGGAATAAATAATCTTTATTACAATACCCAAATGTCTTTTGAATTTGCTACTGATACAACTCCTAAGTAATGGTACATTACCAACTTAGCCTTATAATACTCACCACCCTCTCATACCATTCATATCTATACATAAGATGAATACCAAAAGCTCCAGCTTGATCTGACTGGTTCACACTACTTCCAGGATCACTGCTAGAAACTGCTCATGAGACTGCCTTGCGCTTACCACTCGCCTGAGGGATGTGCGCAGAATCCTTGGTATCCTACTTCGCTGCTATATAATATTTATAAAGCAATAGCAAGAGTGAGCGATAGCTCAGCAAGGTAATTAAAGTATGGCATAATCATGCCTTTAACTCAACCCAGAATAAAGCGGGTATAAGACAATAATTTGTCAAAATATCTCGATACTGAAATTATTTTCTTATCGGAATGTATTCCAAAACCAGTACCATTGTTGTATTTCAAATATCATTTTCATAATATTTCTGCAACTTTTGCTATATTATGAACAAAGTTCTAGTATAATATAAAAGATGAGGTTTCAAAGTAAACCAATATAACCTTTCCGAAAAATATCTGCTATGTAAACAGAATATCAACATATAACTTAAAAGATGAAGTTATAAGGTGATTCGGTATAAATAACTCCCTTACCATAACTCATGTTATGTAAGGTATCCACAGAGTCATATGATATAAAAGATGAAGTTACGAGGAAAATTTCATATAATGTTCCGTAACCCAAAATCCACTTATGCATATATAATCTGAGTAAGGTTTTATAAGAGTCATAACTCATAAAATAAAAGATGAAGTTACAAGGATTTATTGCAACTTCATTTTCTTTGAACACTTTTCGACCCTCTGCCAACATGATCGGTAAACCTGTACTAAGGGGGTTACCCTTAGTCCATTTCAATACAAGTTGCAGAATTATCCAAATTGGATGATGAACCAATACCGGAGTTACTACCGCGCCCGTCGTACCAACCTTACTATGATCAGTAGCAGGTCGTACAACAAAAATATGTTCTCTACATGTAGATGGAAGAATCACGACAACCTAACATTGTCTACTGCCTTCCCGGATCTCCCGGCCCATTTGGGGCAATAAAATGGATGGGTCGGCGCAACTGGACCACTTACAGCACTCCTAGTTCGGATGAAATCCATGACTCTGAAACGTAAAGATCGTCCTCCTTTCCCAAAGTGTAATACTTGTTGATACGACTCCACTAAGTAGTTATATCTAGGTTGGAAAGGAAGATTCTCCAATATTTCCCAAGCGATGCTTGTTAATGGATATCGACTTGTTCCATCAATTTACCCCTCGATCGTTGAGGTGGTAACACAACATTTGACTTGCAGCAATTAAATTGCTCCGAGAAAATATATGTCCCCTGACAGTTTTGAGTTGAGAGTTTAAAATGAGTAGCAGTCACTTAAATCAGGTTTCCCATATTTTTGATAGTTGAGCGAGCATTTAAATCCTCTTAAAAGACAGATTTAAATGGAAAAATAGTGTTTGGGAACCTCTTTTTGATTTAAAAATAATTAATAATACAGCTTAGAGTATCCTTCGTAATTATTGAAGGTCGAGGATAAACTTTAAATAACATTTCTCATTTTTAAAACGTGTTAAAAGTATTTAATAAATAATCAAATAATATTTATTAAATAAATAAACTTTAAATGAATATTCAAAAATAATATTCATTAAATAAATAGTGATTGAATGAATATTCAAAATAATATTCATTAAATAAATAAACCTTGAATGAATATTCAAAATAATATTCATTAAATAAATAATGATTAAATGAATATTCAAAATAATATTCATTGAATAAATAAGGATTAAATGAATATTCAAAATAATATTCATTGAATAAATAAGCCTTAAATGAATATTCAAAAATAATATTCATTAAATAAATAATCATCGAATAACAGTTACCCGATATCTTATCGGAAAAATGAACTTTAACATATACCGAAAATATATCTACATCCGGTCTAAAGAATAAAATCATACGCCCTTTACCTAGGACATTTATAAAAAGACTGGCTTCTAACTAATATCCCATATCTAGCTTAAAAGCCCATAATCAAATCATAAAGCAAGTATCACAATATACTTTCGAAAACAGTTATGCCTTCCAGTAGCATATATAACTGAAATAGTATTCAAATAGTATTTCTCGACTGAGATAATACTCAAATAACATTCTTTGAAAGATATATTAAGCAAATATCATTACTCGAATGATATCATACTCGAACAACAATCCTCAAAATACATAGTATTCTGCCGATGGAATCCCTCCGGGTTTCCACGGCTATCTACATATCTCAAAATACCGACTCCCGATTTAGAGTCGAAAACAATGAATATGCTCTTATATTTAGAGTTATCAGGTAAACCGGTTCATAACTACTTAACTCAAAAGATTTTATATAATCTCAAGGTCAAATCTATTTCAACAAGAAATAAGATATATCGCAAAACTGTCCAATGCTATACATGGAAAAAGCAGTATTATATAGTCAATACTTCAAAGTATAGATTTAGAAACTTGCCTGATGCTCGAGAAGTGATGGGGGTTCGCGACGATGTCGGACAATCTAGACAAAGTCAAAGAAAACGCATGATTAATCCCTTGGATAATCCACTTGTACTAAATGCTTAAACACGTAAGTGAAACACAACCAAGGCATTACTAGCTCGTTATAGGCTCATACTAAGTCCATGTTAATCGACAATTAATTAAGTCGTAGGTTTAGTCTGAAATCGATCCTCGAATACAAGTTATACTTAACCATTTACAACATTGGTTTCTAAGTCATGTTCTTAGTGGTTTTCACTTGCGCAACCTCGGCTAACACATTTTCATAAAATCGAAAAATAATCTTTTCGACTCGAAACCTTCGTACAAACTTTCATAACTGACCTTGGCACTTCAATACAAAATTTCATATTTTAAAACAACTCTTAAGGGTCTCAAACATAGCTACAAAATTGGTACATTTCTGCAATCTCATTCCTTGAACCACTTTCACTAAAATGGTCATATCTCATAAACCGTAAATCGTAATGACATGATTCTTGCGCTCACGTAAACTAGAAACAAATATCTACACACTCATGTTCATCACTGAACCAAAAGAGGCAGTTAGGTTTTCGGATTCTAGGAAGTTTTTAGAGTTAACGAGAATCAGGCATTAGCTTAAAACTTAACGTTTCCGAGATTCAAATCTCATTCCAATTCACCACCAATCATCATACATATCAATTAAAACACTTAAAGTACATTATCAATCTCAAACTGAGCCAAACCAGTTGGTACCATATTTAAAATCCATCCACAACTCATCCAACAACTAAACAAACTACATAATCCACTTACTCATGACCTTAACAATACATTCATGCTTCCATCTTTCAATTATAAACATAAAACTCAACAAAACACTATTCATCATCTTCTTTAACTTAATAAAAGAGATATCTAGAGTTCATGGGTGAGAGAGATGTTACCCTAGATGCGAAGAGCTTGGAAAGGGCTTCGATTCGAGTGGTAGAACACGAGAAACAAGCAAGCAAGCATCCCATCTTCTTCTTCTTCTTCCATTCGTTTTTTTCTTCAAGAAAATGTGGGTGGGGGGCTGCTACTTTTGTGTGTGTAATGTGTGGTGGAGGTGTGATGATAAGGTAGATATTTTGTTTTTAACAAAATGCAAGTTAGCCCCTCAAGTTTGGTTAAGCTTACAAGCTTCTTTAACACACTTCTTCCACCACTTCCTTTCTTTCCCTTTTTATTATAATACATATCTTATTTTTTATTTCCTAAGTTATAATATGTCCAAGGTTGCTCCTTCGAACGTATTTTCGATTCTCGTTTTCGTTTGCGATTTTTGACTACGCGATTAGTAACCGTTTATTATTCCTGAACTTCCGCTGAAATATGGAATCAATCGGAGACTATAAAATTTTACTATTCACCTTGGAGTACTATTCATCAATGTTACTATTCATCCTTGTTTTTGTTCCTCTTGCAATGATTCGAAAATATTTCCTAAAAAGAGCGAATAAATTCTACGCGATTCTCGCAGTGAATAGTAACTATTCACTATTCACTCCAACAATCGAATCCTTAAATCGACTTTAATAAAATAATAAAATTCCAAAATATTAAATCCTCAAATCCTCAATTTTAATATCTCATTTCTTGAATATAATAATATATAATTCACTGCCCGGTCAAATACTACACCAAAATAAAATTTGGAATTTCTGAATTCCGATCGTCTTTGCATTCACTTATTTACTCCGTAGATCACTAATATGACTTCGGAATATCCACACTACGTCTCGTACATAGGTGGCATGAAAAATTTTCTTAACCCTCAAAATCACTATTCATCCACCAAATTCATTATTCACTGATGCACTTAATCATAATAAGAAAAGTTTTAATTTTACCAAAAATTCGGGTTATTACAACGATGATCAGTCATTGTATCGCAAACATAACTTTTCTACTAGTAGAAGGACGAATACCATTATTTAGTTATCACCCTAGCCGCATACGGGATTTTCTTTGCGTCCCGGTACTTGAAGTACCTCTGCTTAAATTCATGTGCGTCCCGGCATTCGAAGTACCTCTGCTAACATTTCCATGTGTGTCTCGGTACTCGAAATACCTCTGTTAACATGCTGATAGTCTCTTGTCCCTTGATGAACCCTATCATTATAACTGAAACCGAATTTAATCGACGTTTCCCGAGCGTCATTCTCGTTGATAGGTCTAATCTTATTACTATACTTACTTCCGGAAATTTGAGGAAGTAATAACAATATGTGGGTTGACCTTCGTCAATTGATTCATAGATGGGCAAATAATTATCTTGAAAATCTCGACCTGGGAGTTAGACGGAAAAGTCTTTTTAACTTGGATAAGTTGAAAACCCTAACTAAGGTAGGGCAGTGATCCCAAATATACTTATTTTTGAAAAAGGGAAAGTAAAATCATTTGTTTATTGTCTAAACTGGATTCCCAATTGTTGATAAGTCAGAAAATATTTATTCGCGTTTAAAAGAGTTTAATAAATTCAGAATAAACATTTGGGAACCCCTACTATATTCAAATAATTTTCTGAAGGTCTGAAAATATACTTAAATAATTAATAAGTCCTTAAATAATTTTTAAATAAGGTATTATGATTTTTAAATCAATTTAGAATATTTAATAAATATTTAAATAATATTTATTAAATAATAAACAACTAAATAACCCTTTTTCAATGAATATTCAAATAAATATTCATTTAATTAAATAAATACTCCAATAATATTTGCTTATATTATTAAAATATTTAACAACTTAAAATTTCCAAAATATATTTATTGGAATATTCTTAATCGATATTTAAAAATAATCTGTATTCGGCAATCTCTGGATTTTTACGACAGTATTTATAATAAAATTACTTCCGACTCCCGATCTGAGTTTTGAAATACGAACATACGCTCTACTCCTAGAGCTTTGTATACATCGGCTTATATCTATATTACCTTATAGCATATAAACCAAAACATCGTACGAAAGATTGTACAATAATTAAATCAATTCATATATTTCAGTAAGCAGATATATCACAACAACAACAGTTTAAAACACAACTGTAATGTTTGAAGCACGGGTTTCGAAAACTTTTCACGATACTTGGAACAAAATAGTATATATAGATATTTGAATAACCAAGTATTTAAACATTTGAAAATACACTTACTCTGAACAATAGAGTAACAATAGAGTAAGAGTTAGTAAACTTGTCTGATGTCCAAGCTCTAACCGGATGTTTTACTCTAGTCCTGGAACCTCCACCAAGACAATTTATAAACTCAATTAGTCCTTCGATTAAAGTCCGCTTATTCTAGGTAAACTACACATTACCCGACTTTCAGTCTCTCGGGTCCACTTAACTTACGATCTTCCATACCACTTACTAATCATTTCTAATCTCGTTCTTTACGCCAATATATTGCCTTGATAATCATTAACAAGTTTCTTGTTTTAGTCGACTCGATATTACCCTTTTTACTTAGCCAAAACGGATGGTCAAAGTAGTACCTCTAGAGTTGACTTTTTTATAGAATCACTATTTCACAACCCACACTCTAACAATTTTAATAAATCAGGAAAATCATATTTAAATACGAAACCACTTCTAAGATCCTTCTAAACCCTCAAAGGATTTTATCAAAAAGCTTCAGTTTGGGAATAATGAGTTTAGTTGGTCGAAAAGTATTTCCAAAGTTGGATGTCCTACGGAAAGTTACTATTTGCATTGCTTCCACTAAAACATTTGTAACTCTTAAACCGTTAATTCAATCGATACACCGTCTTCGCGTGCACGATATAGAGAATGTCTAGAACGAAATGGTTAAAAGTATTTTTCTGACCATAGGGTTGAAAATCCCGAAATAGCAGTTTTTAAGCAGTGGAGGTGCAGAATGTTTTGATGTCGCGCAACTTCGGTTCCGACATTTTTATAAAATCAAAAAATTATCGTTTTCAGATGAAACCTTTTATGGGTCCTTAATAACTGTCTAAAGTATTTATCATCCAAGTTTCATGATTTTAATTGACTCTTAAGTGTTTCGTTTATAGCATACAAGTGGGTACAAAGTAGCAGTTTAGTTTCTTGAACTGCCTTCACTAAAACGGACTTATCTCCTAAACCGTAAATCATATCGACATAATATTTATACCAAAACAAACTACAAAACAAGATCTATGCATACATAGGCAGTGGTCATTTTTAACAGTGAGGGATCCTCTCGGATTATTAACTCAAAACAGGGCTAAATGCAAACGGACATTATGATGACTTAAAACTTAATGATTTCCAATTTCAAACTTATGTCAAAACATACAATCCAACCCAATCATCATATCATCTTTAACAACTTGTCTTACTATAAACTTCAAGGAATTGAAACCAAAACCAAATCATAATACCCAATTATCAAGATTCAACCATTTACATAACAAACTTCTTAAATCAACACCATAACCAACTTATCTCAAGAATAGGCTTAAAACTCATACTAAGTTAAAGGGTGGAAGATGTTTATACCTTTATTGAAGCTTTATAAACACTAACACGAGCTTGTAAGCCTTAAGGGAGCCTTGATCTATACTTATTATCCTTAAACTTACAAAAGAAATCAAGAAAACAAGTTAGTAATTTTCGGAGTTACTATTCACCCTCAACTTTGACCAAATATTTGAACATGAAATACTTGTTTGATGATCTTGAAATTTTTACCATATCTTAGTTATATGATGGAGGAGCTATGGTCAATAGTTTGTGATTTATGGATGAGTGGAAGTGGAGTTTTGAATTTTTCTTGCCTTGCTTTTCTTGAATGGCCAAATGGAAGAATGGAGGGGGGAGAAGCTTTGCTTTGTGTTGGTTGATTTTTATGTTTGTATAATTTGTATGTAATGTATATGGCTGGTCTTGATTGATAATAATGCAAGTAAGTCTACCTAGTACAAGCTAAAGCCATATTTCATGGATCTTGGTTCCTCTTTTTCCCTAATTTAGGGAACTATGTTCCTAAGGGTGTTAGTTTGGTTTGGTTGGCTTGGTTGGATTGCAAGTATACTTGTGTGCATCTGCTTTGCATGGGTTAAGTTTAATTACAGGTTATCCAACACTCATCACTTAATCATTCATGCAAAGTTCGATAAATTTTTGAAGGTGTTTCGTTGTAGAAATTCATTAACGTCATCCTTAATATTTCCAAGTACTCCGATTTGGTTATATACATGCAATTTCTATTTTAATAATTCTCCCTGTCGTGCTATAGTTTTCGTATTCTTCAAAATCATAGAAATATGACGATTTATAAAATGGAATTCTTCGAAAACTAACGACTTTTACATTCACTCATTTGCTTCGTACAACAATACTATATCTTCGAAATTTCAATTTTGCAACACGTACATAGTGTGGTCTAAAAAGTTTTTTCCTCAAACGCATTTTTACCATTCATCAAGGTCTTTTACAATGTTCCAAAAATTTGGGTGATTGCAATACTTGAGAGAGATTAACAGTTGCTTTAATTGCTTGACTAGTTGAATTACCAAAAGTTATTAATGTGTAAGCATGTTTCGAGAGTGTTATTACTCGAGAGAGAATAACAAACTCTAAATACGTGATCATTATAGTTGATTTACCTTGGAAGGCAGTTATTGTGTGAGCGTGGTGTACTTGTTTCCCCTAGAATTTTTAATTACTTGTTTAACGTCTCATAAATTAGTGTTAATTAGTTATAATAATTAGTTGGTTAAAACCCTGTATAATCAATCTGCTCTTGAAACAATTGATAATAATTAAATCAAAATCGATGGAACTCCTCTTCTTGTGGATACGACCCGCTTGCCGTATTACATTGCCAACAAACATAGTGTGCTAGCGGTTATACAAATAAACACATCAGATGGTAGTTGGGAATATGAAGTGTACTTAAAATGAAGTTGTAATAATAACATAATTAGTTTAAAAAAGTAGTTAGGAGTTGTGTGTTTGATATTCTCTTAATTGCATGCTTTTTAATCTGTAATAATGAGAAAAGTGAATTCAAGAATATCATATATTTCTAAATTTTTGATAAATACAATTTATATTGTGCACACAGATCATCATTGGTGTCATATATATAAATGGCATCCCTAAATTAGTCATTTACAGCTATTTATAATATTGATTCTTTTTATTTTTCTGACCAAAACGTACATATGTTCATCATTATACATATAAAGAACATTTATATTTTGACACACACACACACACACATACACCTGAATCCCTTTTTTCTTTTCAACTCCGATCCCTTTTTTCTCACTACCTTCGACAACCTCAATTCTGAATTTACAAATCGTTAGTCGAGATTCATTTGATATAGACAGATTTGTTCGATAAATCTTGATTCGACACCACATAAATCAAGATAGATTTCATCCTAGATCCAAACCAAATTTTGATCTGGCACGAGTGCCGCTTCTCCGTTGTTCCGATCTTAAAATAAAAACCCGATTCAATACAACTTTTCTCCCTAAAGTAATAGCAAACTTTTTTTTTTGTTTTCAACGGATAATTGTAGTCCAAAATTCACTTGTCATACAATTTATCTCAATTCATATATTTTATTTTGCTTGCTAGTAAACAATGAAGAAGATGCTCCGTAAACTTTGTGGTGGGCGACTGAATGACTCAAATGGTAAGAATTTTTATACATCTATGTAATTAATCTGTATCAGTCATTTCTTATAATTGTCGATCACGTTTTTTACTTATCTATTACTCTAAGGAGTTTTGTAAAATTATTATGTTAATCTAGTTTACCATGTCATTTTTTAATTAATTTATTAAATGAAATCAATTAAATAAATAATGGGGATCAAATGATGAATTTTGAATATATATATATATATATATAGTTGTAATTTCATAAATTTAATTTTTTTTAGGCTCATCAATTTTAATTTGTTCAATAAAAATGTTACCTTCTCGTATTGTATTATATTAACAATGATTGTGATGGTTATAATGTAGAGAAAAAGGCATGCTGCAACTCATAACAAAATTTAAAGTTGTGATGGTTATAACAAAATTTATTCCGTCAGAATTATACATCATAACAGACTAAACAATTTAAAGTTGTGTTCATTCTTTTCATGGCTTTCTGGGGTCAGCCATCTTCCTCTTTGAACATATGCTTGTATATGTATGTGTTTGTTCTTTTATTACTTTGAATATGTTTATTCTACTTAATAACTTTGTATATTTTGTTCTGTTTTGGAGATAAAGGCAAAATCTTGGGTGATTTTGATATTTTTTTTGTTTTTTCAGGAATTGAAGTTATGCCCGGAAAGCCAATTACTCTGTAATTCAACGATGGGATTCGAAGAGGGCTTCAATATTTCTCAGGCAACACATTCTTTCTTGAGTATTTTATTTAAATATTGAATTTTTTTTTAGACATTATGTGGGTTTTTACTGTTTATAGTTGAAAATGTATGTATAGAAGAATTCAAGCATTTTATTTCGAATTATGAATGGAATCCCCACAAGTTCAATTATGGAATCCCCAATATCTGCAGCTAGCCACCCCTACAATGAAAACCCATATTCATTTTGGTCTGTTGCCGAGGTCGAGCATGCTCAAAGTATGAGCGGGGTCTTCTATAATGGAGCTACATATTCTGGTGGTAGTACATATTCTAGTGGTACTAGTCAAGCTTCACATATGCCTTTTGATAGTTTTCTATCAGCTTCTCATGTCCATAATGCGTCTAAAGCATTACCTGTCAATGGATACGGATTCAGTGTTGACAGTAGTGAGATCGAGCATGCTCAAAGTATGAGCGGGGTCTTCTATAATGAAGCTACATATTCTGGTGGTAGTACACATTCTGGTGGTACTAGTCAAGCTTCACATATGACATTTGATAGTTTTCTATCAGGTTCTCATGTGCATAATGCGTCTAAAGCATTCCATGTCAATAGATATGAGTTCAGTGTTGACAGCAGTGAGATCCTCAAAAAGGTAAAGGTTTTGAAAGTTATTTAATTACCTTTCATCTTAAAAAAAATTGTTTTAAGTTAATAGATGTATATTCTTATCCACAGCCATCAAAGAATTGGTTAAAAAGGATACACGAGGAGTGGAAGATCTTAGAGAAAGATTTACCTGGTTAGTTTTTCTGAATTTCAAAATGCATTTCTTATATCTTTCAAATAAAAGCATGTAGTTTTAAGATGGATCATGTGATATACAACTATTAGTATTTAGCATTCATATTCATTCTCTATTCTAACGTTGCTGATGTATAATTATTATATTTGAAATCAGGAAGCAATAGTTGTTGATCCTTATGAGGCTGCTGTATTTCCCTCCCTGCTACTGTAAAGGAGCATTGGCTTAGGATCATACGGCTTGGTATAGTATAGCCACTAAATTTCATGTACGTCATCACATCATAAACTGATGCATAATTTGTCATGAACTTGGTATTTAAATTTTATCAGTTGCGTCCATAATGTGTTGATTGGGCATAATATGTGGATGTTTGTTCTGGATGTGGATAATTATCTCTTGTTTCTCGATTGAGCTGAATGGGTTCTAAGTGTAAGTTATTCATGTTCCCTATGATGTACACTATTTCTATAAGGCTGACAAGCAAACTTTTATTCTGCCCTTTTGGTGCCTCTTGCAATGCTAAAAGATTCCAAGTTGTCGATTTGATTAGGTAATATGTAGAACTGCAATGAGTGACAGAGGATAGAAACACACAGAAGCGGAGTGCCACCATATTTTTACGTAGCTAGTTGCTTGTTAGTTGTGACAAAAAGAAAAGTGACCAATCTATTGATAATTTGTTTCAGGTGATGGAAATAATTCCATTCAGCTTCTCTAGCTCCCTGCTCCTAATGTTTCTCTCAGACCAGCTCTTGTTGTTACTGCGGGAAAAATTTCAAAGTTCTTCTATAGCTGTCCTGATATTGCTTCCAGGTTGGTTTGTAGAAACCCAAAAAAAATTGATGTGCACTGTATATTTTGTAGTTCAAAGAGATTATCTGATGTAGTGCCAGGAGTATCCATTTAAATATATCAAAATTCAATCTTTTTATTTGAAATATACATTTAAATTCATCCGCTTATGTATTGTTTGTACCTAAATAATGTTGGTTTCTTCGTAGTGTCCTCAACAAAAAGGAGGTACGGAGTGTGATTTTTCTGTTATGAGGTACATTTATGACATAATCATGCATTCTCAAAAAACACCCGACATGAATTGGAAAATGGTAAGAGACAAAACTAGTTAGCATTGTTTTACAAATATATCGGACTAAAGATTTTTGTTTAAACTATGTCATCTTCTATATTTTGAAGGGTCTTGGTTCAAAAAGTTATAGCAAAAAGGAAATTAATGAGATGTGAGAGTTGTGGACAAATTTTTTTATCCAAGAATGTCTATAATCAGGTACGACATCTATTGTATACCTTATGTCATTTTGATACATTATTTTAGTTTTTCTAGTTGCTGTTATTACATAAAAAATTTAGTCTATCGCAGATGCAATTAAATAATACAATATAGTTAACTATTTTGACTTTTGTAAATTGATTTTTTTTTTTTGCATTTAGAAGTTATAGTTCTTTTTTTGCATTTAGAAGTTATAGTTCAAGATACACGTAAATGTTAAACGCTTCAGTATTTCTATAAATTAAGCAGCATGATATATAAGGTTTTTGATTGCTCCGTACTGATTGTTGCAGTGTCATTCCCCTGACCAACACCAAGAAAAGAGTCAAGCAAAGCAGGTGGCAGTCTGAATTCAAGGAAAATGTCAAAATCAGAAGCAAAATTGAAGAACTTGATTTTGTAATATTAAACTAGAAATTCTTCTATTAGTATTTTGAACATTAATGTATTGTTTATTCCAAGTGTATGCTAGCAAAAATCCTTTAAATTTATTTCAATCAAATTTGTGTTATATTTTTATTTTTTGTAGTTCATGTTTGTTGACAGGATCAAATATATATATATATATATGAGGTTAAAATATTGAATAAAAATGACCAGAATTTTTTGAATTTTTTTAATTTTTTTAAAACTTTAGGCGTCGGTTATAAGGGTAAGCGACGCTAAAGACCAGCACCTAATGCGTCGGCATTCCAAGCAACCGACGCTATTTGTCAATACTTATAACGTCGGCATTCCATGCAACCGACGCTATTTTTTTCAGTATTTATAGCGTCGGCATTCCATTTAACCAACGCTAGAATCAATACTTATAGCGTCGGTTGTCTAGACAACCGACGCTATCGTAGGTAACTATAGCGTCGGTTATTGTGCATTTTGCGTTGATTGTTTAACCGACGGTAATGAATTTTAAGCGACGCTGTTTTGACCGACGCTATAGGTATATACATATAGCGTCCCCTACATATACTACGCCTTTTAACCGACGCTATAGCTCTTTTTGACCGACGTTATAGGCCCATTCTGTACTAGTGTGTTAAGAAGAAGACGAAGGTATATGAAGAAATTAACATCTTTCAATCAGACCAAAAGTGTATATGTGTTGTTCTACATACCTTCGAGTTACATCACTATTCATGTTATATTCACTAAAATGAAAATAATACTTCACATGGATTATTATATTATTTTAGTTTATAAATGTTACATATTTCTGCCAATTTCTTATCAATATTGACGCAAAATATTTGCATATTTCTCACCATTAAAATATCATGTCTCATAGACATTTTGAATAACGTGAACTTTGTAAGGTTGTAGGTTCGTATTTAACTAATATTGTAAGTATACTTAGTCAAGTATTAAGAATAGCCCCTTGTGAAACTTCAACAAATGGCTACATGGCTAGTTGCCACTTCTTTTATTTTCTAAATTGTATGTAAGATACCCATGTAAAAGATATTGAATAAGAAGTGTGTTAAAACTAACAATGACAATGACTAGATTGAGAGACAGAATCTTAGTTCTAAATATGGTGTACAAGCATCCTGTATGACATTTTTTATGAGAGTGTAGATGAAGTAACTAGTAGAGTTAAACTTTTTTAAAACAATTGACATAAAATTGTTAACCTATGATTTGATGTCCAAAATTATTACTTTGTTTGGTTTTCAGTGATATTTATTGGAATAATAATAATAATAATAATAATAATAATAATAATAATAATAATAATAAATCATAAGATACTACTTTATTGATATTGAATTTTGTATGGTTTCCTAAAGATATTGTTTTAAAATGTTAATTGTCTACATTTCCCCTAAAAAGGTGTTTCAAAAACATAATGTAATTTATAACAATTGAAATATTTTAAAAAATGCAATAATTTTGAAGTATTGCAATATGGTACTAGAATTGTTAATACATGGTCCAGTGTAAAAATATCACGTACAATATCCCAATGTTAGAAAAATATTATAAATGATCTTCATGTGATATTTTAACTCCTTAAACCAAAATTTTTGATTTTCGCTTTTGCAGTTGGAATGCATATTTTTCACTTTTTTTTATACTCCTGAGCACATGTGTTTGTTTTTTTTAAATAATAAGAAGATTTAATTAAAAAAATATAGCAATTTTATAAAAATTTGGTAAAAAAATTGATTTTATACACCAAACATTTTCATATACCTTTAACAATATTTTGGAACAAATAATTTGAATATTAAATAATGTTAAAGTATGTTATTTTGGTATTCTAAAAACAAATTATAAGTATTACTAGATGTTAATGTTGGTGAGATCACAAGGCAGTATGAACAGGAAGACGTGATAACTCAACACTAGAACAGGACAGGTAAATAATACCACGCCTACATAGAAATCAGGAAGAAATGAATACAAGGCAAATACAAAGAATCAAAACATTAGATAGATCTTTGAAGTCTACTACAGGTCACTGAAAGAAGTTCATTAACATGTTCATGCCTCAGTGAAGAATAAGGTTTGAAGACTTTCAAGGTTTCAGAAGGTGTGTAGATTCAATATAAGTGCCACAAGCAGATTTCAGTGTATTAGCATTGATTGTGTTATAGACAGTGTTTGAAGCATAGGAATCTGGTTTAATTGAATACAGGGTAAAGACAAAGGTTAAAGAAGATAGATACAGTCTTGAAGTTATACTCACTGACAGAAGTTCATTTATATGTTCGAGCATCAGTGAAGAACAGAGAATGAAGTATTCAAGATTGTAGTACCAATGAAGACGTTGTCTAAGTACCAAAAAGGATTCCAGTGAAAGTGCGTTGTTTATTGACAATCTGTGTTTGAATCAATTTGTATTGCTGCCGACTTATCAATTGGAATGCAATGAAGATGTGAAGATTCAATTCAGTGTTAGTCGTCTGTGAACCAGACCAGTTGCACCAGGCATCAACACATATGAAGAAGATCAACACATTTATTCGACTGAAAGAATTGATGAAGTCCGACATGATAATTCCAGAAAATATCAAGCAGATTAACAAGAATTATCAATGTCGATGAAAACTGTGAGAAGCTAAATTATCAAAAGGAAAATCGCAAGTCAAAAGGTGTTAAGTGTACAAAAGTTGAAACCTCGATAAAGAAACTGCAAGAAAGGAAACTTGAAGGTTTAAGTGTTGACCAACCAAACCTTGGGTGCTAATTTGCACTTTGACAAGGTTGGCCAAAAACCATTTAAATGGTTTTTGTTTGGTCGATAGTTTTTGTTAAACCAAAAACCATTTCGATGGTTTTTTGTTTTAAAAACAAAAAACTATTTCAATGGTTTTTTTTTAAAAACAAAAAAAACCTTCGATAGTTTTCTTTTGGTTAGTTTTGTTGGGGCCGAGATTTTTGACTGCTTCGATACTTTTAATGCTCCGATAATTTATGAAATTTATTTTATAAACTTGAAATAAATTTATTTTAAACTTATTAATGAAGTTTATTATAAATTTAAAATAAGTTTATTTAATAAATTTATTAAAACTAAAAAGGAGTATTTCGATAGTTTATGAAATTTATTTTATAAACTTGAAATAAATTTATTTTAAACTTATTAATTAAGTTTATTATAAATTTAAAATAAGTTTACTTAATAAATTTATTAAAACTATTGAATGGTTTTAAGATAATTTGGTTCGATAGTTTTTTCTACAGCATGAAGAATTGAGTGGACACAACTCAAAAAGTAGTGTTCGATAGTTTTCTTTTGAAAACTATAAAAGTCTACACTTAGGAAGCAGAAGAAAAAGAAGTGAAGAAAAACTGAACGTACTTCTTCTGTTCTTCATCTTCTTCGACGAAGTGAAGAAATACAGAGAGAGATAAAGAAGGAGACATTTGAACTTCTCACCGGGTAAACGTTATAATGCCCAAACCTTGTTCAATCTTAAGGGCCATTATAAAGTTTCTCCGGTAATTAAATCCTTTAGACAAAGAAATAGATACAAACATTGTTTAGGATTTAATTTGTTCAATCTTTGTAGAAGCAAGAACAAATTGTTCTTGGAAGCCGGTAAATTTATTTACTGGGTGTAGCACCCCTTCAAGATTTATAGTCGAATATAACTCTTGGAAAATCTCGTGTTGTTATTGTCTTGTCTGAAATACTATTCAACCTCGAGAACACAAACCCACAACAAGAACACTAATTTAATTATCCGCTAAAGATTCGAAAGAATTTTTTTTAGAGTTAGTGAGTATCGTATTCAACCCCCCCCCCCCTTCTACGATACTTCGGGACCTAACAATTGGTATCAGAGCTTGTTGATCGATATACAGATCAAATCCGGTGGTTTAGACCAAACATTCAAGTTCTCAGAATTTTCGGATTTTTTAATTTTCAAAATTTTCATTTCTTGAAATTTTTCAATTTTAAATACTTTGAATTTTATTCTTGAAATATTTTTATTTTTCAAAAAGTTCGAAATTCTTGGAATATAAAATATTTCATATCCTAAGCCAAGGGTTCTCAAAAGATTGTTAGATTCAAGATTCCTCCGAGCGGTAAAGATGATTTTAATCTTTTGAAGAAAAAGTTGACCTTGTGTTATTCAGACGGAAAATCCCTGAACACGGGAATTGAAGAAAATGGTTGTCTTAATTTAAAGAAGCTGATTTCAGAACCTACTGAAGAAAATTGTGGAATTTCCTCAAAGGCTTACTCCATAGGATCCCACTTGATTTTAAGATGCAGGAAAGGAAGAAGTTTCTACGGATACAATTTTTCAAGCGATTTTTTAATCACCTCTATTGATTCAGGGATACACAATCACAAAGTGGATTGTACCAATGCTACATTTATCTGCGAATCAAAAGAGAAAATAAGGAAAGGAATTGAGGAGGTTAGAGACAATGGAATGGACATTCAAATATCTCAGTAACATACATTAATGTTGGAACCTTAGAACAGAATAGAAGAATTACTAGTAGCTGAATCAGAGGAAGCTCAGGTAGATGAAAGTGACTTGTACACTTCAGAAAACCTTGAGAGACTGGACTACAGATCAGTGCTTAACATGTCAAGGAAGTTTAGTCACATCAGATTCAGAAGGAGTACAAAAGCTACATCCAAGGATCAGGCCTATTTATTCCGAAGCAAAGACTCTTCAGGATTCAGTTCAAGAGGTAGTTACAAGACTGAGATGGTGACAAAAACAAGATTGATAGTTTCAACTATGATAAGAACTATGTTACAAGAAACTATCAGGGTTTGCTACACAGTACAAGGAGCCTGACAAACAAAGAAGAATAGGGACTCAGTTAATGAGCTGAAACAAAAGTGGAATGCTTTGTTGAGGAAGCATCAGGACGAAACTTATATTGCTTAAGGAAAGAGTTGGGATGGATCAGATGACGAGAAGATCATGGATATCTTGCTTTCATAGCAATCTCTAAAGATGATTCACCTCATATATCTCAGGTATCATTTCCTTAAGCTTTCTTAAGAAACAACTCTTAGTTTTAGGGGTTAAGTTTCTGGCATATAAGACCTTCGTTTAGCTAAGTTTCAGTATCCCTAGTAGAACAAGATTTGCTCATTTAAACTGAATTGTTTGTTAAGGAATAAATAGTTTAAAAGATGGAAGAATTACCTTTAGTGTCAGTAGAATTTGTAGAACACCAAGCTATATCTAAAACTGACTTAGGTAATAGAGAAAGTTAGATGACATACAACAACAGAATGGATTAGATAGAATTAGTGATCTAATTGTTAATTCTTTTATTCCATGTGTATTTAGAAAATTATTGAATACCTGTAAATCTAGTTGCTACATGTTACACTTGTGTATATTGGTTAAAGTAGAAAGTACTGAATTTTCTAAAATTCCTAATTTGCACATTTCTTATCTGCAATGTCATAATGCTAAATGTATGCCATGTATTCTTAGTAACATGCTTGCTTATTTAAATGTTATGAATGCATCTCTTAGTACTTGAATTAATCATAGAAAAAGCATGTTTAAGAATCACATTAGGGCAATGACTGCAAGGTCAGTCGGAGATAAGAATAAGCATGTATAGGTGAAGCTGTTGTTACCTCTGTTAAAAGCAAAATCTATAATCCATCTGGACCCAAGAAAAGAAGTTGGGTACCAAGAACTTTTAATCCATTTGTGAGTGCAGGGCAGATCAGGTTAATCGATTTATATGGTTTCTTGGTCATTACTACTGAAGACATATGATCGAAGAAAGAACTTGCTATCAAATGTGATTGAGAAAGATGTTCCGTCAATAATCTTTGGAGATGACATCAAAGGTTTTCATCACGGGACATGGCTACGTTGGAAAAGGAATGTCATCATGTTTACAATAATTGGTATCATTGATAACAACTAATAATTGGAGTCAAGGATAACAATTAGAAGCATCTTTCTTGCTGAAGATTAAAGCACAATCTTCTAAGTATCAGTCAATTATGTGATAAAGGCTACAATGTAGATTTCAGAAAGGACAAGTGCTTGATCACAAACAGGAAGGATGAGAAGCTTACTCTACTGGGAGTGAGAAAAGGAAACATGTTCATAGCTGACTTAAGTTCTACCAGTGAAGGAGCAATTACATGTTTCTATGGAAAGGCATCTTCAGAACAAAGTTGGTTATGGCACAAGAAGCTCTCACATTTGAACTTTAAAACTATGAACTCTTTGATAAAGAAAGAGTTAGTGAGAGGGTTGCCCCTAATGGAATTCAATCAGGAGGGACCATGTGAAGCATGTGAAAAAGGGAAGTCAAATAAAGCATCACATAGAAGCAAAGAAATGACAAGCATTGCTGAACCATTACAACTGATTCATATGGATTTATTTGGTGCAGTAAATGTTATGTCACTTTCAAGAAAAAGATATGCATTGGTGATGGTGGATGGCTACTCCAAGTACACGTGGGTGTTGTTCGTACATTCAAAAGATGAAGCAACACAACTAATCATTGATCACATCAAAAAGATAGAAGTGGAAGCTAAGCTACCTGTACGGACAATCAGATCAAACAATGTAACTGAATTAAAGAATGCAGTTCTAAATGATTTCTGTTCAGAGAAAGGAATATCAAGACAGTTTTCAGCACCAAGAACTCCACAACAGAATGGAGTAGTGGAAAGGAAGAACAGGACCTTGGTTGAAGCAGCAAGGACCATGTTGAATGAATCAAAACTTCCCACTTACTTTTGGGCTAAAGTAGTGAATACAGCTTGCTACACTCAGAATCGAACCCTGATTAACAAAGATCATAATAAGACTCCGTATGAGTTAATGGCCAACAAGAAACCAACACTGAAGTTTTTTTCATGTGTTTGGTGCAAAGTGCTTTGTACTAAAAGATGGAGGACATCTAGGCAAGTTTGATGCCAAAGCAGATGAAGGCATTTTTCTGGGCTATTCTCTGGAATCTAAAGCTTACAAGGTATATGTGATTGAAGACAAGAAGGTGTTGGAAAGCTTAAATGTAACATTCGATGACACCAAAATATCAGGCCTACAAACTAGAGAGAACTCTGAATCCTTGGTATTTGAAAATCTATCAGGAGATCTCTCTGACATAGAGGAATAACCTGAAGTTGTTCCCGGTGATAATAATAATCATGATGATAATGATTCTGGACCAAGTGGTGACAGTGATGGAGATCCTCAAACTTCTACAGGATCCACTAGTTAATTAACAGAATCAACAGATCACACCGTCAACAACTCAGGGGGAGCAAGAGAAGGATCAATTAGTCAGATCAACACCACAATGAAAATCAAGAGGACACTTCAAGAACAGATCTATCAAGACAAAGGGTTTAGATTCAAGATCATTCCTGATGTCTAGTTCTTAGTGATCCTAGTGGTGGAGTGAAGACTGGAGCTATAGAGTATGAATGATTATTTCCTTGGTTTTCTTTCTGAAGAAGAAACTAGGAAAGTTAAAGAAGCTCTGATAGATCCAGATTGGGTGATTGCATAGCAAGATGAACTCAATCAATTCTAAAGGCAGATTGTATGGAAGCTGGTATCTAGACCAAATAACAGAGTTGTAATTGGTACAAGGATAACCAGAAGTTTACTGGATGACAATGGCATTGTTATGAGGGACAAGGCCAAACTGGAGGCTAGGTTACTATCAGGAAGCAGTATCGAACAAGAAGCACCAGTGACGAGACTTAAGGATATCTGGATATATCTGGCACCTGCTGCATATTCAAACTTTAATATCTATATGGTGAATATGATCAAATGCACTCCTGATTTGTGAGATAGTAGAAGAAGTCAATGTACAGCTTCTCTTCAAGATCACAACAGGTTGGTATGAACTAGTATCAATACTCAAGCAATCGTCAAAGACATGGTATGACACTCTAACTGAACTTTTGCAGAATGTGAATTTATTAGAGTCGTCATATATATATAACTCTCTATATCTTAAGGCACAAACATAATGTCATATATGTGCAGTGATATCATGATTATATTATATGTTGGTCTGCTAACGAAAACTTGTGCAAGAAATTTGCCAAGTCATTGAGATGAGTATGTTGGGAAAGTTGCAATTCTTTTTGGAATTACTTTAAGTAAGCCAAAAGAGTGACGACAATAAAAGTAAGTCAAGAATCTTTTGAATGTGCACAATTGGGAAGATTCTAGACATGCCAAGACTCCCTGCCAACAGTAGCCACTAAAGCTTGATCAGGACAAATCAGGTAAAAGACAGAAATGATAAGCTAGAGAGGTATGACCATCTCATTAATTTATTAACTGTAAATTCACCACGCATATTTTATTCTCAAGTTGCCAATGTGCAAGGTTTCATGTGGATCCCAGAAAATCTAGTCTTATAGCTATTAACAAGATTTTTGGATATCTTAAGGGAATACCAAATCTCGGTATATGGTACCCTAAAGATACTTGTTAACATGTTTAGCTATATAGATATAAAATACGCAGGTTGTAAGAAAGACAAGAGAAGCATCTCTGGAAGCTGTCAACCAAATGACAGGAGAAGCATCTCTAGAAGCTGTCAACTTCGTGGAGGAAGACTAATTTCTTGAAATAACTTCATCTCCAACAACTCTGTGGAACACTCCACGACAATGCACCTTGACACCAGGTATCATTTCATTCGAGAGCATGTCTTCAATTCATAGAGTAACTTGCAGACACGTTTACTAAATCACTTGTTATGTTAAATTTTCAAGACTGGTTTATAAACTTGGGATATTAGTTATTAAACATTATTTGAAAATCCCATCTGCAAGAAACTCTTAAAATAAGTTCACAAGTATTAAGTTGTCCATAGTTTAAGGACTTGTGAATTTATTTATTTAACATCCAGTCCTCATGTTAATAATTATTTGTAGAATAATTGCCATGTGTGTAGTAAATATATTTCATTGGTGATTATTTAAGGATAATTTAAATAATTAAATGCTAATATCTAACTCATAGATATTTAGTATTTATTTATTTACTTATTTAATTTAATTTGAATTATGGAAATTGAAGCAGTTCAATATTTTATTTGCTCCATAATTTAAAATACATAAAATAAATATGCAGCATAATTTATTGGATTTTAATTGGCTTATATCAGTTAATGATATTTAGTCAATTTTATTCTAAGAAAATTGTGATATTTTTGTTAACTGTGAATTTAAATGAATATCTGATTTGAAAAAGTTCACAGAAAACATAAAACAAAAGGTTGGTTTTAAAACTGGTAACAGCTTTAAAATTAATAAGGAGCAAAATCTATCGAAAAAGGAATTTCGATAGTTTTCTGAGTACTTGATAAAAAGTATCGAAAGTAATTTTCGATGGTTTTTGTTAAAGAAAAGAAAACTGTCGAAGAAAAATCTCGATAGCTTTTGATATTGGAAATGAAATCTATCGGAATAATTCAATTCTTTAATATTCGAATTTCTCGATAGTTTTCAGAAAAGTACAACTTCTCGATAGTTCATTTTGAAAACTATCGAACGTGAGATGTCACAAATGGACATAGATCCAGAGCCCTCAGTGGCCGTTCCCGACCAGGAGGTTGAAAACCAACAGCCTCTAACCACGGTCATAGAGCCTTTGAAAGAAACAAATGAAACAACAACAGAAACTCCTACCCCTGCTATACCACCCACTCTAATAACTGAGAATGTAGAGGGAGTAAGTGCCAAAGCTGCACCAAATAAGGAGATACACCATTCAACAACAGCTCTGCCTTCTGCTAAAAGAAGAAAACTTGAAACCAAGGAAACTGTTGAACCTTCATTACCTTCTTTCACCGAGCCTCTAACAGATTTTTCTGAAGCTGATTGGGCAGTGATAACCAAAGCTATATCTGAACCCCTTTCCCAAACAGAAAAAGGAAAATTGACGGAAGCAACTAGTTCTCCGACCATATTACGGTCAGGACCACCGGTTGAAGGTTCTTTATTGAACCAAGAGTCTTCACAGACGTTGGGAGAAGGCTCTGACCCAAATGCACAATCTAAAGGGTCATTGCCTAACTCCCCAGATGGAACATATCTGGATCCTGCGGGTACCGGGTCTGACATAGGTGCAGATCGGCAACTCCGTAACAATGAATCAATTTTATTTGAGGAGTTACCAGAGGATATGTTTGCAAAGACTTCAGAGGGAGTTTCAGGGTCTCTGCTATCAATAGAGCCTGATTCCAACCCCTAGAGATTCAAACTCTGGATCCTGTTGAGGACTGATCATTTCAAGATGATCAGCAACTTGGTTTAACCAAGGACGGGGATTCGCGAAATCCCATTGCACCACCAGTGACCTCCTTAAGGATGGCTATGTTGATTTTCCTTGCAGGTACATTTGGATGCTGAAGCTTTGAGAGATAAGAGTGAAACACTAGTGACGTACACGAAACAGAATCACACACTCACAGTGAGGAAGAAAGAGAAACACCAAATCCCATTCCCTATCCCTTAAACTTGGTTCGTAATGTTTTACCTTTAAAGACCTAACAGTTGAGACCTCATTTCGGGACCTAACATTTGGTTGTTTTAGGGCCCTAAAAAGTGTGATCTAACATTTGGGAGGTATAAGGAAGATGTCGGGAAATTTGGTTCATAGGACGATCGACGGTGAAGCCATCTTGCAGTATTTAAAGGGCACAATTGATCAGACTACATATTACTACTTCTTTTCTAACAGATGCTACATGAGAATTCCTTCAAGACCCAGGAAAACTTCTTTTCTTAACTAAGGTGGAGAAATGAGTTATAATCAGATTATTGGAGGATTCCTCAACTAAGGGGGAGAAGTGGTAAGAAAAAGTAGAGGTACACCACCACACTACAATTTGACTTGATCTTTCAACTATTGGGGAGAGACTAAGGGGAGATGTGGTAGATTTCCTAGAAGACGGAGAAGTGGTATTGGTTCACCACTGTTCTAATAAGGGGAGCAACTGTATTCCATAGCGGGGGAGTTGTATTCCAAATGAGGAGAAGCAAGAGAGATATGTGCTTTTTAGAAAAGGAAATATGGTTGTACAACAGAAGCCGCTGAACTCCGAATGGAGAGAAGTGGAGAGGTATACTTCATTAAGTGGTAGACAAAGACATATTCATTACCACTGAAGAATCTCGAGAAGTTGCTAATGATTACTTCAAGACTGAGAAGGATTATTTGGCAGAGATTTAAAGAACCAAAGAAATGAAGATGAGTTACTACATGAATATCAGTTCAGTCCTAAAAGAACAATCATCTATCATTTCAGTTTGAACAAGAAATCTGGAAGTGAAGAATTTGATCCAGAAAACTAGTAGCATTATTTACAAGTCCCGGTTAATCACTTTTTCTACTTGTTAGTTGAGTTATCCTCTCTATAATTTGTTTGTTAGGTTTAACAATCAAATAGGGGGAGATTGTTGGTGAGATCACAAGGCAGTATGAACAGGAAGACGTGATAACTCAACACTAGAACAGGACAGGTAAATAATACTACGCCTACACAGAAATCAGGAAGAAATGAATACAAGGCAAATACAAAGAATTAAAACATTAGATAGATCTTTGAAGTCTACTACAGGTCACTGAAAGAAGTTCATTAACATGTTCATGCCTCAGTGAAGAATAAGGTTTGAAGACTTTCAAGGTTTCAGAAGGTGTGTAGATTCAGTATAAGTGCCACAAGCAGATTTCAGTGTATTAGCATTGATTGTGTTATAGACAGTGTTTGAAGCATAGGAATCTGGTTTAATTGAATACAGGGTAAAGACAAAGGTTAAAGAAGATAGCTACAGTCTTGAAGTTATACTCACTGACAGAAGTTCATTTATATGTTCGAGCATCAGTTAAGAACAGAGAATGAAGTATTCAAGATTGTAGTACCAATGAAGACGTTGTCTAAGTACCAAAAAGATTCCAGTGAAAGTGCGTTGTTTATTGACAATCTGTGTTTGAAGCAATTTGTACTGCTGCCGACTTATCAATTGGAATGCAATGAAGATGTGAAGATTCAATTCAGTGTTAGTCGTCTGTGAACCAGACCAGTTGCACCAGGCGTCAACACATATGAAGAAGATCAACACATTTATTCGACTGAAAGAATTGATGAAGTCCGACATGATAATTCCAGAAAATATCAAGCAGATTAACAAGAATTATCAGTGTCGATGAAAACTGTGAGAAGCTAAATTATCAAAAGGAAAATCGCAAGTCAAAAGGTGTTAAGTGTACAAAAGTTGAAACCTCGATAAAGAAACTGCAAGAAAGGAAACTTGAAGGTTTAAGTGTTGACCAACCAAACCTTGGGTGCTAATTTGCACTTTGACAAGGTTGGCCAAAAACCATTTAAATAGTTTTTGTTTGGTCGATAGTTTTTGTTAAACCAAAAACCATTTCGATGGTTTTTTATTTTAAAAACAAAAAACTATTTCGATGGTTTTTTTTTAAAAACAAAAAAAACCTTCGATAGTTTTCTTTTGGTTAGTTTTGTTGGGGCCGAGATTTTTGACTGCTTCGATACTTTTAATGCTCCGATAATTTATGAAATTTATTTTATAAACTTGAAATAAATTTATTTTAAACTTATTAATTAAGTTTATTATAAATTTAAAATAAGTTTATTTAATAAATTTATTAAAACTAAAAAGGAGTATTTCGATAGTTTATGAAATTTATTTTATAAACTTGAAATAAATTTATTTTAAACTTATTAATTAAGTTTATTATAAATTTAAAATAAGTTTACCTAATAAATTTATTAAAACTATTGAATGGTTTTAAGATAATTTGGTTCGATAGTTTTTTCTACAGCATGAAGAATTGAGTGGACACAACTCAAAAAGTAGTGTTCGATAGTTTTTTTTTGAAAACTATAAAAGTCTACACTTAGGAAGCAGAAGAAAAAGAAGTGAAGAAAAACTGAACGTACTTCTTCTGTTCTTCATCTTCTTCGACGAAGTGAAGAAATACAGACAGAGACAGAGAAGGAGACAATTATTATATATTTGAACTTCTCATCGGGTAAACGTTATAATGCCCAAACCTTGTTCAATCTTAAGGGCCATTATAAAGTTTCTCCGGTAATTAAATCCTTTAGACAAACAAATAGATACAAACATTGTTTAGGATTTAATTTGTTCAATCTTTGTAGAAGCAAGAACAAATTGTTCTTGGAAGCCGGTAAATTTATTTACTGGGTGTAGCACCCCTTCAAGATTTATAGTCGAATATAACTCTTGGAAAATCTCGTGTTGTTATTGTCTTGTCCGAAATACTATTCAACATCGAGAACACGAACCCACAACAAGAACACTAATTTAATTATCCGCTAAAGATTCGAAAGAAATTATTTTTTAGAGTTAGTGAGTATCGTATTCAACTCCCCCTTCTACGATATTTCGGGACCTAACAGTTAACATGCAATTGATGATATTTAAATTCTAATGCAGTAAAACTTCTATAAATTAATATAGTTGGGACCGGAGAATTCTATTAATTTAGGGAGGTATTAATTAATCGATAAATTATTAATTATTAATTTATAGAGAGTTTTTGATAGCATCCTTGAAAATAGTGATAGTGAAGACGATACAACACCTTTAAACCTGTTAGATTTAAAGCCATAAAAACACTTAATAACTTTTTGATGCAATACCAAAACACCACATCCGTGTTACACTTAAAGAATGTTACACTTAATGGAGCACTCAAGCCATAAAAACACTTAATAACTTTTTGATGCAATACAAAAACACCACACCCGAACTTTTGGATATTGAGGAGTTTCATGTAGATTTAAATTTCAAGAAAAAACCAGCAACACTAGAATAATATTTTGAAAAAGTGTAATACATTTATTTCTTTTTTATTATAAGGGAATTATTAATTTATAATATTATTGGGACCCTATATTTATGTAGGAGTTTAAAAAAAATTATTATCTTATTATCTTCTTGAAATGAGTCATTTTTTGAACTGGCCCAAGTCGGGACCGAGGAAAATTATTAACTTAGAGAGGTTATTAATTTATCGAGTAATAATTTACCGAGGTTTTATTGTATAATGTTAGCAATTTTGGAGTTATAAATATTAAAATTCATATGTTTTTGATTTGATTTGATTTGATTCGAATATTTAAGTTATAATAGTATATTTGAAGTTTTAAATATTAAATTTAAATATGTTGTTAATGAGTGTAGGCGAATGTTTAGTATAGGTGAGTTAAATTTTAGACATGTTAGACTTGTTAGACTTGCGCAGGATAAAGTATTTTTTAATTTTTAATAACATTGAAATTACAGTACAATAAATTCAAAAATTATAGTACAATAAATTTGATTTACAAAACAAGTTCATTTTTTTTCCCAAAAATGAGATGTAAGTGAAAGTAAATGGTGGGGCTAATTAAAAAATACATGATATTACAAAAATACCCTTAGCCCTTAAATTATACTCCATCCGTTTCTTTTTATACGTCGTTTGACTTTTTTGCACATACTTCAACATGTTTTGTGACAAGGCTGTCGCGTGCCTATCAAATAATAATATCTAACAAATCCTTCTAACTATGTAGTAGGGCAAGTCAGAGTCGATCCCACAGGGACAAACGTATCAATCACTAGTTATTCTTGATTCAATTCAACTAAGCAAGTAACACAATAAATTGTTGAGAGATTTTTAAACTAATATTATACTAAGGCAAATTGTATTGTATTATCAATTAACTAAAACATCTAGAATTAAGTATCCCCACTAGCATGAATCAATGCAATCATGATTTTCCACCCCAATTAATCATATGCTACTCAAGAGGAAAGATGCGCCCTATAAAATACCAATAACCTCTCTCGAGTATTAATGGCTTCTCTAAAAATACACTCAAGCCTATTTTCATGGTATCATGCAATTTAGAGACATTAAACACAGCATCCTAACTTCCTAACAATCCGTTCTACCTATTTTCATGGAGAAGTTCATGTCCTTATTGGATAAATCACAACCATCTAAGTCCAACTTTCGATGATAAATAGATATTAGGTTCAAACAATACGCATAATCACGTCTGACATGTTATTGTTAATTAAGCACAACTCAATAAGCAAGAGCATTCAACATAACTAAATTGGGGGGTTATGGAAAATCATACATCAATCATAACTAGGGTTCAACTTAACCCTAGATTAAATATCTACTCACTCATAATTAAATTAACAAAACACATAATATAATAAGAACACATGATAATATTAAGAACAGAGAATAAAAACCTTTAATCTTTCTCCAAGAAGAAAAAGTACAAGATCCGCTATGTCTGTATGTATGTATCTATGTATATGTATATCTATCAGATCTGATGTTTATATATATATCCTCAAATATTTTAATGCCTTGAGGAAAGTACAAGTACGTTTCCTAAACTGATTATGTTTTACAAGGAAAATTCGTAGCTGACTTTTCTTCAGTAAATCTGGACCGTTCCTGGAGTAATTTGATAATTGGACCACTTTAGAATAAAAGAGATTTTCATTATCTTCGTGTGGGCTGTTAAATCGTCCAATTCTGACTTCTACATCTCAAGATATGACCGAAACAATGAATTATGTGCAGGCAGCCCAACAAATCCGAATTTCCTTCTAATAAATCTCCAAATTAAGCTCTTTATTCTCCAATCCTTCCAAGTTTAGGATTTCCATGCTTCCTACAATAAAACATTAAAATTTATTAAATAAAAATCCAATTAAATGCAAAATATAATAAATATGAGGAATAAAATCATATAAAATATATATAAATATATAATCTATCAAACATCCCCACACTTAGCATTTTGCACGTCCTCGGGCAAATAAAAAATAAAAATAATACTAACTAACAGGACCACCACTTTCGTAGATGACACGATTGCATTGAGCATATGCAACAAGCCGTTAAACCCCTAGGCAGCCCTAGTAGGACGAGTTTTGTCTCGTGAGGGTTTATAGAAGATATACCCACAAAATCAAATATTTTCAACCATCAAGTCTCTCAAACATGCAAAATATCATAGTACTCCACACATTGTAAATCTCAATCACATAACAACCTGAAAGTGTCTGAAAGTACAAGTACTCTCACTTTAAGCATCATTAACACAAAATAATCCAAGTATGCACACAATGTCTAGATAGACAAAAATATCATGAGATAGACATCAAAGTCGCATTCAACAAGTAAGCATGCCATAGATAGAATTCTCACATTGCTCTCAATTCACACAAGTGTATGGGTATAAGTGTATCGCTCAAGTTCAATCAATGTACTCATGTGCTACCATATGCTTGGTTGTCCACCAAATCTCCACCACCTCGTATATATGCATACATGAATCAAAAGGTCTTCGTTAAAGGTTGTAACGAGGCTTAGGTACGGGGTAGGATATCAAAGAAACAGGCTAACAAGTGGCTAAACTTGATAACTGATAGAGAATAATGTTCACTTTTAATTAAAGCACCCAACATGAAACTTAGATCATGTAAAAGTTGATCAAGCTTTCACAAGAATTAAACTTCAAAGCACATATACCCCATGTACTTTCCCACTTTCACATTGTATCAATCAAATGAACACACTCTACTTTATCTTCCTCTTGCTCATAACTTCTCTTTTTTTTTTCTTTTTTTTCTTTTTTAAAGTCAAGTCATTCTCCAGTAACCAAGGGTAGTGAAAAGTCACCAAGAATGTACTTAATACCAGCACACATGGATCATCCCTTTCATATGACATTGCACTTGCTACCCATTGATCTCAAAGGAGTACTTGATACTTGTTTGCAATTCCATACCATATTGTATCCCACCAAAATGTAACCTTTAACCAAAAGAAATACCCACACTAAATATTCACCAACCCTTGAATTGAATCAATATGCTCTACTAGTAAATCACGACAAGAATAAATAAGTAGGCTCAAAAATTTTTAGATTGGTGATATACGAAAGAAACGGATATAAGCTCAAGGGGTTCACTAAGGATTATTTTTCATATGGGTACTGTTTGGGTAAATGAGGTTAATCCTAGTGCCTTTATCATATTCATGCATACACATATCATGTAGTCTCAAAACGGTTTAAAACAAGTTCTAGAGCAACAAGAATCATGATGAACAACACAAAAAAAAAATGGATTGATAAAAAAAAATCTATCAATCATAAATTAGGCTCAAATCCTCACAAGGTGAAAGCATGCTTAACTCACTAAAATTGACCAAGAAACATCTCAAGTTTTCAAACTTTCGCAAGTACACACAAGGAATTATCAAGCATCAAATGATTTTTCATGAATGTGACACTCAGAATTAATCATGCGAAATTAATCTACACAATGTGTACTTATCCATGCTAACATGCTTTTGAGACAAGGCAATTATATACAAAAAGTTTTAAATTTTTTAAATTTTTTTGGATTTTTATAATATATAATTTTTTTTGGGTTTTTTACGTCATTGAGAACTCATCCCAACACTTAAGTGGTTCATTGTCCTCAATGAATAATATATATAAATATACAAAACTAACAAGATCCTAAAAGAAATACAAAAAGAATAAGAGTGAAAAATTATACAAAGAAAGGTTAGAAATACTCCCCTAGTGCATGAAGTCCCGGTTGGAAAATGTGGGAGAGTGTTCCTCCTCCAAAATCTTGGGTTGCCTCCCAAGAAGCGCTTTTTTAAGGTCTTTAGCTCGACCTTCTTCTCAATCAACCTGGTGAATGAAGTGAAAGTGGAGCATCCACTTTCTCAATATATTTTCTCATGACATCTCCCAAAAACTTATAACTTTCATCCACGACTTTATCCAACAATACAACTCTTCTATCTCGAGCAAACTTTAAGAGTGCAACAATTATCCTTGACGTTTCATCTCGTGAGACAAACTTAAAAAGAAATTTTATAAGTAAGTCTTCCCAAGTAGTAATGGAATTTGAGGGTAACGAAAATAACCAATTTTTAGCTCCATCCCTTAAAGATAAAGGGAATAATCGAAGTCGAATGGCCTCATCAGAAACTCCATCACACTTGATAGTATCACAAATCTTCAAAAAGTTTTCAATATGAGCATCAGGATCTTCAACAGATAATCCACCAAACTGAATTTCACCAATCGATTTCATTATTGAAGGCTTCAAATCAACATTAGTGACATGTAAATCTCTCACCAAAATTGTAGGAGGTTTAGAGAGAAAAATATCAGCCTTCATATCTTGATCTTCACCCAAGGTCTTAACCATAAGAACAGGTTCATTATTATTTCCAAGATCACTCTTCTTCAGAGAAGGGCTAAGCGAAGAGTTGGAAAATTTAAATTCCAATTTCTCATCTCCAACTTCAAAAGAAATTTTTCCTTGCATCATATCAACTTTCGCACCAGCTGTAGCTAAGAAAGGTCTTCCGAGAATAATAGAATTTTGTACATCTTCCTCCATCTCCATGACAACAAAATCACATGGAATAAAAAACTTTCCTACCTTGACAGGAACATCTTCAAGTATTCCAAGTGGAACTTTTACACTTCTATCTGCTAATTGTAGAGTTATACGTGTGGGTTTCAGTTCACCCATCTGAAGCTTATTGTAGATTGATAAGGGCATCAGACTTACGCTTGCCCCAAGATCACATAGAGCTCTTTTGATTTCAAAATTCCCAAGTTTCACAGGAATAGAATAGCTACCTGGATCAGTTAGCTTTTTAGGAAGATTATTCTGCAAGATGGCACTACACTCTGCCGTTAATGAGATAATAGAACTTTCTTCAATATTTCTTTTGTTTGACAATAATTCCCTAAGGAACTTCCCATAAGAAGGCATCTCCTTGATAACATCTAAGAAAGGGATATTAAGTTCTAACCTCTTCAAGATATCCATAAACTTCATAAACTTCTCTCCAAGCCTAGCTTGCACCAATCTTTGAGGAAACGGAACAGGTGGTACGTAAGGTCTGACAGGAGCAACTATGGGTTCCTTCTTCTTTTCTTCAATCGCTTCTTGCACAACCATATTTTCAAATTGAATTTTTTTCCTATCTTCTTCAATAGTCAAATTATCACTACTCATCTTCATCTCTGGCCCTTGCAATTCCTTACCACTGCTTAAAGTTATAGCATTCACGTGGGCTCTATGTGGTTGTTCAGTTTGGCCAGGAAGTTGGCTTGAAGACTTGCTAAGTTGATTCAACTGTTGAGAAATTTGAGTGATTGTATTCTCCATCAACTTGTTATGAGCCTTTATCTCATTGATACTTGATTCAAAGTAATCATTCTTCTTTGCTTGTGTAGAAATAAATCCTTCCAAAAGATTTTCCAAGTTAGATTTTTGTGGCTGAGCTGGTTGAAAACCTGGCGGCTGAGAAAAGTTATTTTGTGGAGGTTGAGCTTGAGCCTGGTTATTTCTGTAGGAGAAATTAGGATGATCTCTCCAACCTGGATTGTATGTGTTGGAGTAAGGATTATATTGTGGCCTTTGATTTTGGTTGTAGAGGGCATTTGCTTGTTCCATTGTTGTTCTAGAGGGATTGTATTGACAAGCATGTTGAGTGTGTCCAACTACACCACATATTTCACATGAGGCAACCGTAGATGAAGTTCTAGAATCCAATTGCTCAATCTTCTTAACCATTGATTGCATAGTAGTATTCAACATGGTTAGAGCATCAACATTGTAAGAACCCGAAATTTTCGGTAGAATTAAAAAAAAATTTATGATGAAGTGCATCAGTGAAAATATGAATGATTAGTGGTTGTAACCACAATGTATTAATGATTTTGAGATTCAAGTTATAAAAAAAAAAAAAAAAAGGGAATAAGGATTTCAATCACAAGTACTTTGTAAATAGAAGGGATGGACTGACCATCTAAATAAGAACAATCTATCTGGAAAATGGGAATATAATATTCCAAGAAAGAAAAGTGTTCTCATGTCATCCAAATCGATATCTGTTATGCATTCGACAACTCCGTAAACAAGATAGAGTATGCCTGAGGAAGCACTAGAATATTTTCTAAGTACAAGAAAGGTTGGAATTGATACTGATTTACAAGATTGTGGTGAATAGTGAATTCCTCTAAGATGAGAGGGTGATCACACTACACTATATATGAGTTTATAAATGGAACTTTGGAAGTTAGATTGGTAATCTTGAATGTAAATAAGTGTATGTAAATGTCGTCAGAATCAGCATTCGAAGACTTTCAGTTTTCTCCGAAATTCCACCAGATGAACGAGGATTTGAGATTGTGATATTGAAGTAAAGGAATTAGAGAATAAGATACATGAGATCATAAATATGAGATTATTATCAAGTACTGGAATACTAAGGATGTTTAGAGAAATCATTTCAAAGGAGCTATAGCAGAACCATTGGGAATGTCTAACAAAGTTGAGCAGAATCGGATCAATGAGACATGAATTAATTTAAGTACGAGATTGATGAATAGTGATCCGACACAAGAACCCTATGAAAGTGGAATTTATGAGGGAGAATAATATTTAAGGAATTAAGGATTCGTCGGAATAAGAGGATAAGAAATTCTGGAATTAAAATGATTGAAGCAGTCTAAGATGACTCGAAGTGAATAGTAAAATGTTTCGAACTCCGATTGGAATGAATTTTAAGAGCAAAACTTGGTTAATATATTAATTAGTGAAATGCGAAGTTGGAAAGTGGATATAAGTTAAAGAACTCGAGAAAGTTGGAGAAAAGAATGGAATAAACGAGAAACGAAATGCGAGCGTTATCAAAAAGAAGCTCCTAGAGAAAGCTATAATAAAGCAAAAGGGCAAAATGGTCATTGGCACTTATATATCAGCCAAGATAAGGATAAAGCAAACATAATCTTCATTACTTTTCTAGAAAAATCCGAAGGAAGAATGGGAGAAAAATGGAGGAGGAAGAAATGATCATAACTCGAGATTCTGTGGTCCGTTTTTGGCGTTCTACCACTCAAATCGAAGCTCTCGAGAAGCCCGATGTAACCATGGTAAGCAAATACTTCGAAACTGTGATTTACCCAGTCGATTTAGTGCTTAACAGTTGGAGAAGATGATGAATAGTAACTTGTATTTTGTTTTGTTTTGTTTTGATAATGAGTTTGTAGCTTCCAAAGGTTGTATTAAGCAAGGAACTAAGGTTGTACAAGGATTATAGCAGCAAGCAAGCTTGAGGAAGGTATAAAACCATTTCTCCTTTTATGATTAAGTTGGATTATTGAAGTTTTATGCTTGATTGTAGTTAAGGATTGATTAAGGAGCATGTTTGCATGATTTTAAGATTGTTTAGTACATGACTTGTGGATTTGATTGTGGTTGGGTATGAAACTTGGTTTGGACAGATTATGCATAGAATTAATATGTGTTTTGATTGATTGGTGGTTGGTTATAGTTATGGAGTTATAAGGAGGTGTTTTAAATTTTGGATTCGCGTTATAGCGCCGTCACCATGTCGAAATTGCCTTAGGATGTTTAGGCAGTTTTATCAGAAAAGTTTGAACCATGTAAAGTGTGCTAACTGACCATATTCTTGTAGGTCTTGTAGTGTAGTTTGTTTGAGCGAAAGAATCGAGGCATTTCGATTTACGGTTTAAGAGAAAAGTTGATTTTAGTAAAAGCAGTTTCGAAAGACGAAGTAGAAGTTTAAGTGAAATTTGAACCCAAGATCAAGGTCCTTAAAAATGGAATTAGGACAAGATTTTAAATATGATACTAACATGGACAGTTAGTAAGCCTTGTGCGAAGGTTTCGAATCAAAAAGATTATTAGTTGATTTTATAAAAATGTTTCAGCCGAGGTCGCGTAAGTGAAAACTACTAAGAACATGACTTAGAAACCGATGTTGTGAATGGTTAAGTATAACTGGGATATGAGGATGGATTTCGAACCAAACTTATGATATAAGTAATGGATGAATAACATGGACTTAGTATGACGTTAGAGCAAGCAAGTGATGCCTTGGCTGTGCTTCATTTACGTGTTTAAGCATTGGGTTATAAGTGGTTTATCGAGGGGATTAATTGTGTGCTTTCGTTTGACTTTGTCCAGATGGTTCGACATGGTCACGAGCATTATCGCCTCTCGAGCATCAGGCAAGTTTTCTCATGATATACAGTATTTTTTTTTAAAGTACTATATTCTGATATATGCATATGATAGATGCAAGTTTTCAAACCCATGTTCTTATGAACTGTGGTTAAGATAAGTAAAAGTTTTGAGATATATATGTTCATGATTTGGAAATGATATGATGATGTTAAGTATAAGTTGGATTACAAGCTATGATTATGGATATGTATATAAGTGTTCATGTCAAGGAAACCCTCAGTGAGAGGTATTTACTGAATGATTGTATTAAGGACCGGGAATGGTATCAGTTGTTATCTAGGGTTATACTACTATGTTATCTTCATTTTTCAGACAGTACTTTCTTAAAGAAATGTTTGGAATTTATTTTTATTAATTATATTCTTTATGAAATATAATTTTGAATAAATATTAAAGCTAAGTTTCTTAAGGAAGTATTTCATGTAAATTATTATTTAACCCTAGATAACTAATAAAGTTTCATTCTAGTAGTTAGAGAAGGTTCCCAAATCTATTTTCCTTTTAAGTCTATATTCAGAAAGGCTTAAAGGTTCGCTCAAACTTCAAAGATATATGGAACCTTACTCAAGTTTTCATGTTTATTTAAAAAGGCATACCCGGTCTGAAATCTTTTAAAAGCCATCTACCAGTTTGGTAAATTATTATCAAAATGATTTTTATTACTTCCTCAACACTCGAGGAGTAAGCTCAGTGGAATAAGTTATGACCATGAACAAGCATCAGCTTGGGAAATATGGGCGAATTTTCCTTTCCAACCAAGTATGACTACTTTGTGGAGTTGTACACCGGTGAAAAAGGAAAAGGAAACTTATGTTTCAATGTTATGGATTCATTCGAACTTGTGGGGATAAGGGACTGAGTAGCGCCGGTCCCCTAAGGAAATGGCAAATAGACCGACGGACTATGAACGGGTCTGCTATTTCCTTAGATTGTGTGCATGTTTGCCCGACCGTAGGGTTGAGACTTAGTACAGGTTCTGCTATTTTCTCCCCTACAACCGATGGCGGGGAGCAGTAGGTCAGTCAGATACTGTCTACCCTTCCCTCTACGTAGAAAAACAAGGATCATGATGGGATACGCTCTGCGACTGATCATCGTAGGGGTATTCCTGGCGCTCAGCGTCTCCATTGATAGTTCATCCAAGGAAGAAAATGTTTTATGCAAGTTATCAAGAAAAGATCATGTTTCATGACAGTTTTCAGAAAAGAAAAGTTGTTCAAGTCCATGAAAGTTGTTTAAGTTCATGAAAGTTATGCAAGTTTATTTGAGTTTAAGCAAGCTTACTCAAAGTTATACAAGTATACAAGTATACAAGTTTTGTGCAAGTATATGAATTTACGAAAGGTTTATGGTTTTATGAAATGGATTTGCATCATGTACATTGTCTTATTTTCCAGACTATGTTATGAGGTAAATATTTGACATAAAAGATGATATGGAATTTTCCTTATAACTTCATCTTTTAAGTTATATATTGATAATCTGCCTATATTCTATATAGCAGATATTTTATGGTAAAGATATGATTTCGGTAATGAGATATTTTGACAAACTATTTTCGTATACCCACTTTATTTCTGGGTTAAACAAAAGACAGAAGTATGCCATATTTTCATTACCTTGCTGAGCTATTGCTCACTCTTGCCATTACTTTATATATATTATATAGCAGCGGAGCAGGATGCCAATGGGATGGCACACCCCTAGCACGACATTTTAGAAACAGTTCAAGCAGTGAACCTGGGAATAGTACAAGCCAAGGGGATCAGACTACAGCTTTTGGCATTCAGTTTATGAATAGACATGAATGGTATAAGAAGGCTGTGAGCATCAGAAGGCTAAGTTGGTATTGTAACAATATTTAGAATTTGTATCAGTATCAGATTTTAAAGACATTTGGGTATTGTAATAAGAAGTATTTATTCCGCAGTTGTTGTATGGTGTCGTTTCTGAGACTCTAACCTGTGTGTGTGTGTGTGTACATGTAAGACATATGTTGTGGGGTCATGAGCAGGTAAGGCATGGAGTACATGGATTGTGACAACTCTAAATCCCTGACCCCGGATTTGGGGCTGTTACAGAGATGGTATCAGAGCTTTAGGTTACAGTCCTCAGAAACGATAGGAGATTGAGTCTTACAATACCTTTAAGAATGATAAGGACATCTAGAGCTCAGGTTGAGTTCGTAGTCAGGTTAGAGGATATGACCCTGACTGTTTAAGATGAAGCCCGAGAGGGGACTTCTTCTGGAAAACCAGACTTAAGACTTCATGGCTAGTCACCTCGATTAGTATGAGTTATAGATTGATGGGACTCCGAGATACCAGATTCCAAGGCCTTCGAGTAGGCATTGGATGGTGTGCTTCTTGAAATGGACGGAGACCCGATAAAGGAAGATCCATAGGAGGATCTAGAGGAAGACCCCATGGTGGGTCAAAGGAAGAATCTTGTAGAAAATGTGCCGATTGATAAAGATGTGGTGTGTTACTTGAGGCTTAATAATAAGACAGGATAAACCTTCAAGGGATGAATAAGTGACGAGACGAGAGTTTAAGGATCGTTCATGACTCATCAAGAGTATGACAAGGAAAGTGGAGTAGAGTCTCCAAGCAGAAGAGGTAGAGGCAGTACAGTCAGTATCAGTGGATTGATTCGACTTGAACGAAACTTATTACTCGTAGTTGGTTACAGTTGCCCATAAGGAGACGGCATACGTAAGGACCAAGGTGTTCAGATTTTTGCGAACGATTGAGGGTACTTAGTTGCCTAAGGATAGTGAAAGGAATTGCTTTGGCTACAAGGTTTCAATCCCCCACGACCAGCGATTCCACTGGAAATAGTGTCTATTACATCGTTGAGGGATTTTGTTATTTCAAGGAGAATTTGGGTATATGTACCATGCAAATGTTATTGTAAGGCAAGCACGCTAAGGTGAAATCGAGAACGAGATTACCACTCTCAGGAACCAGGAAGGAATTATGAGGATGGAACAGAAAAGTCGGAAATTAGACCCGAGCATTACTAGCAGGTAAATAGAATAATCAAGTTTCCCTGATTTTGGAAGGGAATTCAGTAAATTTTTTGGCAAACCTTGTCTTTCTGATTACCAGAGAATGTCACCAAAGAGAGTGGAGATTAGAGCGAACCATGTGGATTGGATAAGATAGCCGTTATGTGGTTTGGTGTACAGACCCTGATGGATATAATTGATTGTAGAGATAAAATGATGAGGTTGAGATGGGGCGGTAAAGGTGAAATATATGTAAGGACCAAGACGGACTGAGAAGTTCCGGGATTGACGTAAATGAAAAGGCTATTGTGCCAAAAGTGTTAAGTTTATGTAGCGCACGGGATTGATATGGGAGAATGAATATTGGGTATAAGGATGATTGAAATGCAGACCAGATTTAAGCCTGTAGATTCTAACGATCTTCCAGAGTATCGCCCAGTCGACATGAGGAATTGTCAGTACTATAGGCGACAGCGGTATCGAAGTCTTCTTATAGAACAGAACGCTTACTTAAGATGTTTGCGCCGGGTTGAATAAAACCCCCTGCGATTGCAAATGTTGATGGTTGAATTCTTAGCGACTATTATAAGTCGGCAATGACGTAAGTATCGAAAAACTTAGGGTGCGTGGAAAGGAAAAGCTTTAGAATTGAACGAATATCCATCAGAGGAGCCGACATAAAAGGCATCCGTAGAGACCTTGGTAGTACCCTCCCCATTTGCAAATTATGTGGGGTACCTCCCCAATCTATGATCTATCTTGACCTCTCTCCAGGAAAGAATTCTGATAAAGGGTATATTCCCTCTTCGAAGTTGTTTTATAACACTTGTGTTAAACCATATTCAGTTTCAATTGTGCCAGAGGCTATCACAATGCCTACTTTCAGGCTTTCGAAGCCCTGTCAAATGATGTTATTCAAGCTTTCACTTTTCTTCAAATAATGAATGACCCTATGGTGATACCTCACCACTTATTTGTTAAGTACCAGTATCTTTTGGTTATTCTTTTCTTTGCGATTCTTTGGAAACCGCACCTTTGGAATCTGTTCAATTTTAATCCAAGGTGTTCCTTTGAGAAATATTGTTTAAAAGACGATAATCATTAGATTGATATCGAATTGCTTTCATACTTTTCAACTTTCACTGAGATGAACAACCCTATATTTATAGGGGCTACAAGGACTATCTGTCTGTGTGATAGAAGTCTGATGGGACGCCATCACTTGTAAGTTGTGAAATACAAGAAGGCTAATTACCTTTAGTATGTCTCAATTGAGGCACACAACGTTGAGTTCTTATGATCATATTGATCTCTCGGTAAAATTCTCTTACCTCCAATAAGGTTACCTTAAAACTCATAACCTTATGATCACCAGTGTGTGACATTTTCTTTGATATGGGGGCTGTCTTTTCAAGGCCCCATAATTTTTGTTATCCTCATTGAATTCTAAGGGGAGGCCACCCAGGTCAAATAAGTCAAAATTCGCTAATAGGAATTAGATTCGCAACGAAATTGCTTATGACAGGAGCGGATCCCTAAGACGAATAGACTGTTAGTGACATATCAACGAAATTGGGTATTCTCCCAAGGATATTATGATAATGGAAAGCGTGTCAATCGATATGTGAAAGGAATAGCGGTATGCCGTGAACTCCAGTGACAACGGTGTTAGATGGATGCCCTATAGTGAAATTGAGATTTTAGAGGAGTGTTTACGAGTGGACACTACCTCTGGGTTAGCAAGATAATTATTGACGTTGGAGTCAGAGGGAGCTGGTATTGTGACTTGGGAGATGTGCAGCGTGTGTTGTTATAAAGGAATAATTTTCAGAAATATATGAAGACCCGGATGAAAATAAAAGTTAAAGAGTTAAAACAAGAAACCATAAACTGTGACCGAGTATTCAGAGTATAATGGGAATGAAAGGGTTAGTGACTCAGTTACAAGAGTTGCTGTATAGAGGTGTAATAAGACCCAGTGTACCACCATGGAAAGCCCGGTGTTGTTGTAAGAGAGAAAAATGTTAGCACAAGATTTTGTACCAAACCTCGAGGGTTGGATGAGTTTGACATGGAGAATAGGTACCTTTGTAAATGATTGTTTGACCAACGGAAGAATGTTGTGTATTTCCAAATTTATTCAAGGACTGGGTATCCCCAGTGGGAAGATAAATCCGAGGATATAACCAAGACTGCGATTCGTACTATGAATACACACTTCGAGTTTTCAGTGAGGTTATTTTGGGTTGACTAATGCACCCACAAATTTTATGGAATGGGATGAAGTGGCTTTGAGTTATCTGTGATAGAATATAACATGAGATGGAGGAATGGCTAGAGTTGACCGAGGATTATGACTGTAAGATACACTACCATCCGGGGAAGGCCAATATGGTGGCCGATACCTTAATTAAAATGAGACAGAGATGGATCCTGAATGATTGGGAAATTAAAGAATGAGATTTTACACGAAACTCAAGTTAGCTCAACAAACTGGAAGGACAAAAGGTTTCACCAACAAGCGGCTAGTGACAACCAAGACAAACAGAGAAAGTATGCGGACTAAGCCGCGAGTATAGAGATAGTACTGCTATGGATAAGCTAAATGGCATGTTGATGAATGACAAGCAAGTTTATGCGAGTGTATTTCTGTGCAAACAAGATAGAAAGTGGGAGGTCAGAGATTCATAATGTGGAAGGTATTTTCATGGAAAGAAGTAATGAGAATTAGAGAGAAAGGAAAAGCTGAGTCCTAGATACATTGGACCGTTTGAGATCTTAAGGCGAAACAGAAGGCTAGCATATGAATTAGCACTGACAAAATCTGCAGCAAGTTCGCAACGTGTTTCATGTTTTGATACTAAGACCATACAAGTCAAATGCTAAGCATATAATGGAATGCGAGCATGTAGATATGCAACCAGACTTACCCTATGTGGAGTAATCAATGGAATGTTAGATCAAAAGGAACAAGTGCCCCAAAACAAGGTCATCAAGCTCGTCAGAGTTGTGTGGTAGAATCATAACGTGGAAGAATCAACTTGGAAGTTAGACGGTGAAATACTAGAGATATACCACCATTTGATTCAGACAGATTCCGGGACGGAATCCTTTTAAGGAGGGGAGAATGTAAGAACCCGAAATTTTCGGTAGAATTAAAATTTTTTTTATGATGAAGTGCATCAGTGAAAATATGAATGATTAGTGGTTGTAACCACAATGTATTAATGATTTTGAGATTCAAGTTATAAAAAAAAAAAAAAAAGGGGAATAAGGATTTCAATCACAAGTACTTTGTAAATAGAAGGGATGGACTGACCATCTAAATAAGAACAATCTATCTGGAAAATGGGAATATAATATTCCAAGAAAGAAAAGTGTTCTCATGTCATCCAAATCGATATCTGTTATGCATTCGACAACTCCGTAAACAAGATAGAGTATGCCTGAGGAAGCACTAGAATATTTTCTAAGTACAAGAAAGGTTGGAATTGATACTGATTTACAAGATTGTGGTGAATAGTGAATTCCTCTAAGATGAGAGGGTGATCACACTACACTATATATGAGTTTATAAATGGAACTTTGGAAGTTAGATTGGTAATCTTGAATGTAAATAAGTGTATGTAAATGTCGTCAGAATCAGCATTCGAAGACTTTCAGTTTTCTCCGAAATTCCACCAGATGAACGAGGATTTGAGATTGTGATATTGAAGTAAAGGAATTAGAGAATAAGATACATGAGATCATAAATATGAGATTATTATCAAGTACTGGAATACTAAGGATGTTTAGAGAAATCATTTCAAAGGAGCTATAGCAGAACCATTGGGAATGTCTAACAAAGTTGAGCAGAATCGGATCAATGAGACATGAATTAATTTAAGTACGAGATTGATGAATAGTGATCCGACACAAGAACCCTATGAAAGTGGAATTTATGAGGGAGAATAATATTTAAGGAATTAAGGATTCGTCGGAATAAGAGGATAAGAAATTCTGGAATTAAAATGATTGAAGCAGTCTAAGATGACTCGAAGTGAATAGTAAAATGTTTCGAACTCCGATTGGAATGAATTTTAAGAGCAAAACTTGGTTAATATATTAATTAGTGAAATGCGAAGTTGGAAAGTGGATATAAGTTAAAGAACTCGAGAAAGTTGGAGAAAAGAATGGAATAAACGAGAAACGAAATGCGAGCGTTATCAAAAAGAAGCTTCTAGAGAAAGCTATAATAAAGCAAAAGGGCAAAATGGTCATTGGCACTTATATATCAGCCAAGATAAGGATAAAGCAAACATAATCTTCATTACTTTTCTAGAAAAATCCGAAGGAAGAATGGGAGAAAAATGGAGGAGGAAGAAATGATCATAACTCGAGATTCTGTGGTCCGTTTTTGGCGTTCTACCACTCAAATCGAAGCTCTCGAGAAGCCCGATGTAACCATGGTAAGCAAATACTTCGAAACTGTGATTTACCCAGTCGATTTAGTGCTTAACAGTTGGAGAAGATGATGAATAGTAACTTGTATTTTGTTTTGTTTTGTTTTGATAATGAGTTTGTAGCTTCCAAAGGTTGTATTAAGCAAGGAACTAAGGTTGTACAAGGATTATAGCAGCAAGCAAGCTTGAGGAAGGTATAAAACCATTTCTCCTTTTATGATTAAGTTGGATTATTGAAGTTTTATGCTTGATTGTAGTTAAGGATTGATTAAGGAGCATGTTTGCATGATTTTAAGATTGTTTAGTACATGACTTGTGGATTTGATTGTGGTTGGGTATGAAACTTGGTTTGGACAGATTATGCATAGAATTAATATGTGTTTTGATTGATTGGTGGTTGGTTATAGTTATGGAGTTATAAGGAGGTGTTTTAAATTTTGGATTCGCGTTATAGCGCCGTCACCATGTCGAAATTGCCTTAGGATGTTTAGGCAGTTTTATCAGAAAAGTTTGAACCATGTAAAGTGTGCTAACTGACCATATTCTTGTAGGTCTTGTAGTGTAGTTTGTTTGAGCGAAAGAATCGAGGCATTTCGATTTACGGTTTAAGAGAAAAGTTGATTTTAGTAAAAGCAGTTTCGAAAGACGAAGTAGAAGTTTAAGTGAAATTTGAACCCAAGATCAAGGTCCTTAAAAATGGAATTAGGACAAGATTTTAAATATGATACTAACATGGACAGTTAGTAAGCCTTGTGCGAAGGTTTCGAATCAAAAAGATTATTAGTTGATTTTATAAAAATGTTTCAGCCGAGGTCGCGTAAGTGAAAACTACTAAGAACATGACTTAGAAACCGATGTTGTGAATGGTTAAGTATAACTGGGATATGAGGATGGATTTCGAACCAAACTTATGATATAAGTAATGGATGAATAACATGGACTTAGTATGACGTTAGAGCAAGCAAGTGATGCCTTGGCTGTGCTTCATTTACGTGTTTAAGCATTGGGTTATAAGTGGTTTATCGAGGGGATTAATTGTGTGCTTTCGTTTGACTTTGTCCAGATGGTTCGACATGGTCACGAGCATTATCGCCTCTCGAGCATCAGGCAAGTTTTCTCATGATATACAGTATTTTTTTTTAAAGTACTATATTCTGATATATGCATATGATAGATGCAAGTTTTCAAACCCATGTTCTTATGAACTGTGGTTAAGATAAGTAAAAGTTTTGAGATATATATGTTCATGATTTGGAAATGATATGATGATGTTAAGTATAAGTTGGATTACAAGCTATGATTATGGATATGTATATAAGTGTTCATGTCAAGGAAACCCTCAGTGAGAGGTATTTACTGAATGATTGTATTAAGGACCGGGAATGGTATCAGTTGTTATCTAGGGTTATACTACTATGTTATCTTCATTTTTCAGACAGTACTTTCTTAAAGAAATGTTTGGAATTTATTTTTATTAATTATATTCTTTATGAAATATAATTTTGAATAAATATTAAAGCTAAGTTTCTTAAGGAAGTATTTCATGTAAATTATTATTTAACCCTAGATAACTAATAAAGTTTCATTCTAGTAGTTAGAGAAGGTTCCCAAATCTATTTTCCTTTTAAGTCTATATTCAGAAAGGCTTAAAGGTTCGCTCAAACTTCAAAGATATATGGAACCTTACTCAAGTTTTCATGTTTATTTAAAAAGGCATACCCGGTCTGAAATCTTTTAAAAGCCATCTACCAGTTTGGTAAATTATTATCAAAATGATTTTTATTACTTCCTCAACACTCGAGGAGTAAGCTCAGTGGAATAAGTTATGACCATGAACAAGCATCAGCTTGGGAAATATGGGCGAATTTTCCTTTCCAACCAAGTATGACTACTTTGTGGAGTTGTACACCGGTGAAAAAGGAAAAGGAAACTTATGTTTCAATGTTATGGATTCATTCGAACTTGTGGGGATAAGGGACTGAGTAGCGCCGGTCCCCTAAGGAAATGGCAAATAGACCGACGGACTATGAACGGGTCTGCTATTTCCTTAGATTGTGTGCATGTTTGCCCGACCGTAGGGTTGAGACTTAGTACAGGTTCTGCTATTTTCTCCCCTACAACCGATGGCGGGGAGCAGTAGGTCAGTCAGATACTGTCTACCCTTCCCTCTACGTAGAAAAACAAGGATCATGATGGGATACGCTCTGCGACTGATCATCGTAGGGGTATTCCTGGCGCTCAGCGTCTCCATTGATAGTTCATCCAAGGAAGAAAATGTTTTATGCAAGTTATCAAGAAAAGATCATGTTTCATGACAGTTTTCAGAAAAGAAAAGTTGTTCAAGTCCATGAAAGTTGTTTAAGTTCATGAAAGTTATGCAAGTTTATTTGAGTTTAAGCAAGCTTACTCAAAGTTATACAAGTATACAAGTATACAAGTTTTGTGCAAGTATATGAATTTACGAAAGGTTTATGGTTTTATGAAATGGATTTGCATCATGTACATTGTCTTATTTTCCAGACTATGTTATGAGGTAAATATTTGACATAAAAGATGATATGGAATTTTCCTTATAACTTCATCTTTTAAGTTATATATTGATAATCTGCCTATATTCTATATAGCAGATATTTTATGGTAAAGATATGATTTCGGTAATGAGATATTTTGACAAACTATTTTCGTATACCCACTTTATTTCTGGGTTAAACAAAAGACAGAAGTATGCCATATTTTCATTACCTTGCTGAGCTATTGCTCACTCTTGCCATTACTTTATATATATTATATAGCAGCGGAGCAGGATGCCAATGGGATGGCACACCCCTAGCACGACATTTTAGAAACAGTTCAAGCAGTGAACCTGGGAATAGTACAAGCCAAGGGGATCAGACTACAGCTTTTGGCATTCAGTTTATGAATAGACATGAATGGTATAAGAAGGCTGTGAGCATCAGAAGGCTAAGTTGGTATTGTAACAATATTTAGAATTTGTATCAGTATCAGATTTTAAAGACATTTGGGTATTGTAATAAGAAGTATTTATTCCGCAGTTGTTGTATGGTGTCGTTTCTGAGACTCTAACCTGTGTGTGTGTGTGTGTACATGTAAGACATATGTTGTGGGGTCATGAGCAGGTAAGGCATGGAGTACATGGATTGTGACAACTCTAAATCCCTGACCCCGGATTTGGGGCTGTTACAAACATCATACTTACCACCCTTCTTTGGATGATTTCTGTCACTGTAAGGATAATTATCATTAGACGCCATCTCGTCTAACAAAGTTTTCGCATCCTCCGTACTCTTTTTCATAATAGATCCACCAGAAGAAGCATCAACAAAATTTCGAAACTCTTGTGTTAACCCATTGTAGAATGTTTGGATCAACAACCAGTCAGGAATTCCATGGTGAGGGCATTGTCTCTGAAGTCGTTTGAATTTTCTCCAAGCATCATGAAGTGACTCGTCATCATCTTGACGAAAGTTAGATATTTCATTCCTGAGCTTTGAAGTTTTCTTTTGACTGAAGAATTTAAGTAGAAACGCCTTTGCAAGACTATCCCAGGTAGTGAATGTGTTTGGTCCTTCATCCTTCAACCAATCTTTTGTTGTATCTCGGAGAGAGAATGGAAATAAGCGCAGCTTAATAGCATCATCACTAACATTGGTCAGCTTTATAGTATCACACTTTTCCAGAAAACTCTCAAGATGATCAACAGGATTTTCAGTGGACAATCCTGCGAAAGAATCATTGGAGATGAATTGTATGAATTGTGGCTTGAGTTCAAAGTGGGTAGCCGTGACTGTTGGTCTGACAATACTGGAGAGTACGTCTGTAGCGTCTGGCATACCATGCTCCCTGAGAGCTTTAGCTGCTGTCTCACCCATAACTTTCTTGTCTTTATTTTTCCTTCGTAGTCCTGCTTGTCTTCTTGCTGTAGCTTCAATTTCAGGATCAAGAGCAATCAAATTTTCTGTACCTGAACTTCGAGTGTGCATGCAACAAGGAAACTAGAAACAAGGATCAAATAATAAGGGAATAATAGCCGAAGCAACACAACTAAAAGACTTAGCTAAACAAACTCAAAAATTAACTAATCTAATACCGCTTTGTCCCCGGCAGCGGCGCCAAAAATTTGACAAGGTTGTCGCGTGCCTATCAAATAATAATATCTAACAAATCCTTCTAACTATGTAGTAGGGCAAGTCAGAGTCGATCCCACAGGGACAAACGTATCAATCACTAGTTATTCTTGATTCAATTCAACTAAGCAAGTAACACAATAAATTGTTGAGAGATTTTTAAACTAATATTATACTAAGGCAAATTGTATTGTATTATCAATTAACTAAAACATCTAGAATTAAGTATCCCCACTAGCATGAATCAATGCAATCATGATTTTCCACCCCAATTAATCATATGCTACTCAAGAGGAAAGATGCGCCCTATAAAATACCAATAACCTCTCTCGAGTATTAATGGCTTCTCTAAAAATACACTCAAGCCTATTTTCATGGTATCATGCAATTTAGAGACATTAAACACAGCATCCTAACTTCCTAACAATCCGTTCTACCTATTTTCATGGAGAAGTTCATGTCCTTATTGGATAAATCACAACCATCTAAGTCCAACTTTCGATGATAAATAGATATTAGGTTCAAACAATACGCATAATCACGTTTGACATGTTATTGTTAATTAAGCACAACTCAATAAGCAAGAGCATTCAACATAACTAAATTGGGGGGTTATGGAAAATCATACATCAATCATAACTAGGGTTCAACTTAACCCTAGATTAAATATCTACTCACTCATAATTAAATTAACAAAACACATAATATAATAAGAACACATGATAATATTAAGAACAGAGAATAAAAACCTTTAATCTTTCTCCAAGAAGAAAAAGTACAAGATCCGCTATGTCTGTATGTATGTATCTATGTATATGTATATCTATCAGATCTGATGTTTATATATATATCCTCAAATATTTTAATGCCTTGAGGAAAGTACAAGTACGTTTCCTAAACTGATTATGTTTTACAAGGAAAATTCGTAGCTGACTTTTCTTCAGTAAATCTGGACCGTTCCTGGAGTAATTTTATAATTGGACCACTTTAGAATAAAAGAGATTTTCATTATCTTCGTGTGGGCTGTTAAATCGTCCAATTCTGACTTCTACATCTCAAGATATGACCAAAACAATGAATTATGTGCAGGCAGCCCAACAAATCCGAATTTCCTTCTAATAAATCTCCAAATTAAGCTCTTTATTCTCCAATCACAAGGCTGTCGCGTGCCTACCAAATAATAATAATATCTAACAAATCCTTCTAACTATGTAGTAGGGCAAGTTAGAGTCGATCCCACAGAGACAAACGTATCAATCACTAGTTATTCTTGATTCAATTCAACTAAGCAAGTAACACAATAAATTGTTGAGAGATTATTAATCTAAATATTATACTAAAGCAAATATGTGGTATTTATCAATTAACTAAAAACATCTAGAATTAAGTATCCCCACTAGCATGAATCAATGCAATCATGATTTTCCACCCCAATTAATCATACGCTACTCAAGAGGAAAGATGCGCCCTATAAAATACCAATAACCTCTCTCGAGTATTAATGGCTTCTCTAAAAATACACTCAAGCCTATTTTCATGGTATCATGCAATTTAGAGACATTAAACACAGCATCCTAACTTCCTAACAATCCGTTCTACCTATTTTCATGGAGAAGTTCATGTCCTTATTGGATAAATCACAACCATCTAAGTCCAACTTTCGATGATAAATAGATATTAGGTTCAAACAATACGCATAATCACGTCTGACATGTTATTGTTAATTAAGCACAACTCAATAAGCAAGAGCATTCAACATAACTAAATTGGGGGGTTATGGAAAATCATACATCAATCATAACTAGGGTTCAACTTAACCCTAGATTAAATATCTACTCACTCATAATTAAATTAACAAAACACATAATATAATAAGAACACATGATAATATTAAGAACAGAGAATAAAAACCTTTAATCTTTCTCCAAGAAGAAAAAGTACAAGATCCGCTATGTCTGTATGTATGTATCTATGTATATGTATATCTATCAGATCTGATGTTTATATATATATCCTCAAATATTTTAATGCCTTGAGGAAAGTACAAGTACGTTTCCTAAACTGATTATGTTTTACAAGGAAAATTCGTAGCTGACTTTTCTTCAGTAAATCTGGACCGTTCCTGGAGTAATTTGATAATTGGACCACTTTAGAATAAAAGAGATTTTCATTATCTTCGTGTGGGCTGTTAAATCGTCCAATTCTGACTTCTACATCTCAAGATATGACCGAAACAATGAATTATGTGCAGGCAGCCCAACAAATCCGAATTTCCTTCTAATAAATCTCCAAATTAAGCTCTTTATTCTCCAATCCTTCCAAGTTTAGGATTTCCATGCTTCCTACAATAAAACATTAAAATTTATTAAATAAAAATCCAATTAAATGCAAAATATAATAAATATGAGGAATAAAATCATATAAAATATATATAAATATATAATCTATCATTTTGATCGGGTACTTAAATTTATTATTTTTAATTTTTTTTTGAATTAAAATATATAAAGAATAGTTTAATTCAAAAAAAGAAAATATAAAAAATAATAATTTTAAGTATCCGGTCAAAGCACTTTAAAATGTGTGCAAAAAAGTCAAACGTCAAATAAAAAGAAACGGAGAGAGGGAGTAACCTTTTAGATTAAGGGGTCATTTGTTAAATCTGAACAAAAATATCTGAATAATTCAAATTTCTGAATAGTTAATAAATCTGAATCATGAATGAATAATATCGTTTGCTTAATAATTTATCTGAACATTATAATTTCTACAAGTCTTATATTTAAATAATGTACTTTTATAGAATATGTACCAAATAATGTACTTTTATTTTATAAAATAATATACTTTATATTTAAATAATCTACTTTTATTATATACATTTTGAATAATTTAGTATTGTTTTATGAATATAACAATTTGAGTTATATGATTAATAATTTTATATCAATTATTGTATATTTTTTTAATCATAACCATAACATCTCTCTTTATAAAAGCTGAGTTAACCACATATATTAGTTAACCAGTCAGAGAATTTTAAATAGTTTTCGGCCAATCAGAAACAAGAATTTTATTTTTCAACCAATCAGAATTGATGTAGCACATTTCCTTTTTTCAGAATTAACTATAGGTGACTAACTATGGTACAAATATTAACCACTATTTTAAAAAGGAAAAGTTTAAATGCACTTCAAATAATGATTTATTTCCTTTTCAATTTAATATTCTATTAAATACTTTCCAAGTCAAATTAACTCTTTTTTTCCTAAGCAAATCAACTCTTCTTTATTTATTCTAATCAATATAAATATTATTAATAAAATGGTAATATGAATAATAAGAGCTTTTTTATATATAAATATGGTTTTTTTAAATTTTTTTGCAACAATACGTTTTTTTTATAATTACCATGTTGTTAGTTAATCAGAGAATTATCATATAGTTAGCCAATCAGAGAATTTCTCATAATTTTCAACCAATCACATGCGAGTTTTTAAAATTCAACCAATCAAATTCACAACAACATTTCCATTTTTATGTTTTTAACTAAAATCTTAACCGTTGTAGTTAAAATCCTAACCACAATCAAGCATGGTAATCTTTAATCGTAGTTAATATGAATAAAATTTAAATTAAATTAATGTAATAATATTCAGAGGTTTTTTCATGAATACAATTTTTTTTATTTTTTTGCAAAACAGGTTTTTTTTATATAATTTTTTTTGCAAAATTACGATTTTTTCAAATTTTTTTGCATTGTAAATCGTAAAAAAAAAGAAGTTGCATTTGGTTGCTTCTGATTGCAAACCGTATTTTTCGCAAAAATTTAAAAAAAATAGTAGAGCCGCAAAAAAACTTTAAAAAATTAGTATTTTTGGTAATTTCTCAAATAATAATAATAAAATTCAAATTAATGTATATGTTACTAATTTGCGAAAATAAATGTCAATTATTTGAGATTGATTTACAGTTATCAAAAATTAAAATAGATCCTACAAGATAGTTTTTTTTTAATGATAATTGATTTTAGATTGATTTATAGTTATCAACAATTAGAGCAGATTCTACAAGATATTTTTCAATTATAATTTATTTTAGATTGATTTATAAAAAAACCTGTAAGATATTTTTGAACCGTTAATTGATTTGAGATTTATTTATAGTTATCAACAATTAAAGCATATCTTACAACATATTTTTGAATTAAAATTATTTTTAAATTGATTTATACTTATCAAAAATTAAAAAAATATCATGTAAAATATTTTTGAATGATAATTGATTTGAGAATGATTTATAATTATCAACAATTAAAGCATATCTTACAACATATTTTTTAATTATAATTGATTTTAAATTGATTTATACTTATAAAATAATTAATTAAGATCCTGCAATATATTTTTGAATGATAATTGATTTGAGATTGATTTATAGTTATTAAAAAATTAAAACGCAAGATATGTTTTAATGATAATTGATATAAATGTTTATATGTATTAATGTAATAATCATAATTGGGGATTGATTGATTTGAGCCAAAATTAAGTCATGTTTATATAATCTTATGCATATAAATAGGTCAATGTGTATTTGTTAGATAACTACCAATCCCCAATTATACATCAATCATTTCTACACACATACAATTGAAAATGCAAGGAGCTCGCTTTAATCGTATTGCTTCCTTGACATGTGAGAAGACAAACTGGAGAATCAAAATACGCTTGACCATGATGTGACATGGGATCAATTGCTTCCTTGACATATGAGAAGTCAAACTGGCGAATCAAAATACGCTTGACCAGGATGTGGCATGTGATCAACAACGCTACGGGTGAGTTTAAATGACTCAATCTAATCTTACTTGACGATGACGTAAGTACTCTTTTTACTCATACACAAATTTAGTGACACACATAGATTCATACAACTTTGTTCGATATAATTATGTTATGTTTGTCAAATGCAGAAAACTCACATTCATGCACACGCTGGACCTGAATTTTTTAATGGGCAAGATTCGAACATGTAGAAGGACGTCTTTATGCAATTTCAAATTTAAAAATTGCGAACTCAAAGCTTAACCATTCTCCTGTTAGAAACAAGAAGTGTATATTTTTTCAAAAATATACTAAGATGGAACCAATAACAATTGAGGATGAGATGATTCCACGCCACAAGTTTGACTTGGTTTCTCTTGGATGTTTACATGCAAGAGTTGGTGAATCAAAAGTTCTTACAGGTTTGCACATTTTTTATTCACAAACATATATCTATATTGATACTATTTCAAATATCTCTCTCATCTTACTACAATGCAGATGTTTTTGGAGTTTATGAGGGTCCGGGTACAACGTCACGCGACACTCAATATGGTTCAAAAAATATATATGTTTGACATCGTTAATGGGAGATACTTGCACATTGTTGAATTTTTTGACATAATATATTGATAACGTATTTCTAATTATTTTTCAAATTTGTAGCTTTCGGGCTAGGGTTATTATATGGGACAAACTTGCAGATAAGTTACGTCTTGATCTAGAGAACTTATAAGGTCACCCTCCGATCATTATTCTTACCGAATGTAATATAACCACCTACAATAGTAAGTAACATATTTATCATCTTTTTATAAGAAAAACATATTCTTAAGTCAATCAATAAATCAATCACACACCTGACAAAAAAAAAAAACTAATCAAACAAAATCTTATCTTCCTATATTTTTTTCAGGATCAATTTCAATTACCAATCTACCATCATTAAAAATATACGTTAATCCTAATTTGTATGAGGTTTTCTCTATGAGATATTGGTAAGAATATTCTATAACTTCAAATTTCAATATTAAGTTTTTATTTTGACATGTTCATATTCTATATATTTTTCAGGCTTGAAGTTACTAGATATGATGGTCCTAACAATGATGCTTGATATGAAATGATGTTGTGAATTTTAGGATGGTTAAAAAATGTTATGCATTTTTATTTTTTATTTTTATTGGTGTTATGTTCAGATGTTGGACTATTTTTATTACATTGTCATCTATTTAAATTGTATTTATTTAATTCTGTATTTCCATAAAATTTTGTCGACATAATTTTTCAAGTACATTTTTCTATGATAAGTGATAACATTACACATCTCGATAACAATTTTCCGTCTATGTGCCGAACAAATATTGTACATTAAAATAAATATTATTGTAAATTACTAATAATGTAATTTATATAAGAAAAAAAATATAGAACAAAATGAGGCAAAAAAAAAAATTCTCGATGCGAAGCACGGGTAAAATACTAGTAAATATTATTTATAGTTGCGATATATATAATATTTAATATTGTAAAAAAATTCGTGCATACATTAAATAAAGACAAAATACATTAATAAAATAAAGATAAAATTAATATACGTTAGTGTCTCAGTGCGAGATGAAAGGGGGATAATAGGTGGGTGCGAGATGAAATGGGGATAATAGGTGAGTCCTGCTTCGAAATCATTTCTGAACGATTCACATAGAATTTTATGAAGGAATAGTTCAATTATATATGAACCATTCATAGCGAAAAAATTACAAACAAATAGCTTAATTATATGAATCGGTCAGATAATATGTGGGTTCAGTCGTAAACAAATGGTCCCTAAGAATTGAATTGCAACTTTACAATCATTTAATGAAATTAATTTCGCTCTATAATTTTTTTAACTTGAAAGTAATTGAGTGAAATAGATTATTTTTATTTTCAATGACGGTCTCTTACATCCATTTATTTTGGCTTAAGAAAAAATTCGAGAGCAAGTGATTAATTAGTTAGTGTAAGATATAATATAAGTGGTGTGGCCACCATAAAACAAGTGCAGGATATAATTATGAATTGTACAGAAGCTGAAGCCGGGGTTTGAATTTGAAGACCCAGCCCAAGTCCAAGCCCAAGGCCAGCCCAGTTAGCTAGATAAATGCAGGCAGGCTTAATGTAGCAACATCACAAAGCTGTAAAATCAGTAGGATTCATTTCGCCCTCTCCGTTGCTGCGAGTCAATTGTGTAAGCTTCTATATTTGATTTTGTATTACCCGTGTTGATTTAATTAATTAAATCTGATCTATGAGTTTTTGTATGTTGATGCTTTAGATCTATCCATTTTCAAGAGATATTGATTTATTAGATTAATCTGTTCATTTCTTGTTATTTTGTATGAATTGTTATGGTTTATTTTGTTATTTGGGTTATCTTGTAATTAGCGAGGTAGTAAAAGTTATGCGTTTAATTTTATGTTGTTGGAAAATATTAGGGACTTGGATATATCGAGATGGGCATTACGGAAACCCAATGCCAAGCCCAAGAGATTTCTTGAATACTCGCTTGTTTTGTATTATCTTAAATCATTTTAATTGTGTTTAGATGGATACGGATTGTCTAGTAGAGTTTAAGTTGGGTCGGTAGGTTAGGTTGTTTACAAGCTTGTCGGTCGATTTAGCTAGTTCTTCAAATCATTTGGAAGTATATATGGTACATGATATTATTCTGTGTTTTTAAACTTGAGATGAGTAATTAAGCCTAGAAATCCTTTCTTCCATCCACTTATATTTAAAAGTCGGGCACACACCATGTTCATTTTTGACCCGAATTCGACACAAGTACCACTAGCAACTCCCCAGTTTTATAGATTAAATTTTATTGGCATGAGATAAAGCTAGGTTATTGTTTTTTGATCAGGAGCGCGAGCTAGGTTATACATTCGTCTCTGTGATTAAAAAAACCTTGTTGTGGTGCCTGAGAAAGACTATCTATAAGATATATGCTATCTCTTCCTGAGAATAGGATGATGGAATATTTCTAATACAATTTGAGTTAAGAGTGTACATAGCATCTATGATTCTTTGACTAGATCATCAAAGCACTTGATAGACTGGATGAAGACTTTACAGAAAAGAGGTGTGGATAAAGACCATGCTCAAGTGCAGCCCCCTGTATTTGCTTACTCCTGTATAAAATTACAAATTGGATATAAAAAAATAATTACTAGTGTCTTTTTAACTATTTACCCGAATTTAGATATTACGCAACTGAAAATTTACTCCCTGCTTTTCTTTTAAACTACAGTATACTAGTCTGATTGCTATTATTTTGGGATTAAGACGAACCACAAGCAGTATCAACAGACATGTCCTAATGCACTTGCAGCAGCAATTAACATTATAACCTAAATCTAGTATGATATATATCCTAAGACGGTCCCTGAGATTTGACATGCTCCACCCCACAGTGCAAGCATGAAACCTAATTAAATTATATGCAACTCGCCAAATTTGGCAGATAGCCAATCCAGAATGGCGGAATACCTTCTGGACTCATAAATCAATCGAAAAATGCCTTGGACAAAAACATAACTATTATTATACAATTCTTTGTCAAAATTCGGTATCGACATGTCTGTATACTATAATCTTCCAATGAGAGTATTCATGTTGTTGCAGTTATGGCTTGATGGAATTCTGAAATATGTAAACTTTCTAGTACTTCCTTGCTTGACTGTGTAGTTTTGTGCATATACGTTTGTTATGATGAAGTGAGTCAGCTATTTATTACCCAAGGCATGAAGATAAAACTGAAATGAGTTGCTTGGCTATGAAAGAAAGCTTTAGCGATCTTTTCAGAGGTCAGGACTCCTGACTTCTGAGCTTTTTATCGTGTACTATGATTTTTGAACTTTACACCAGCTCTTTCGTTGCAGCCTGAACATGTCTGCTGTCAAGATAACTGGTGCTATTGCCGCTTCATTTGTGGTCGCATTTACATGTGACTATATTATTTCTGACCAGAAACTCTTTGGAGGCAAGTCTATTATATACTACTGCATTGTCTATTTCCCTCCTTTAATGCTGAGGACCTTTAGTCACTTTACCTTTCTAACTTGTTCTTGGAATCAGGTACTACGCCAGGCACTGTTTCAAACAAAGAATGGGCAGAAGAGACTGACAAAAAGTTCCAGGCATGGCCTCGGACTGCCGGTCCTCCCGTAGTCATGAACCCAATCAGCCGCCAGAACTTTATTGTCAAAGGCAGTTCTGAAGAATGAAGCTTTGGATTCTAGCATGGGGTTTTAATGGTTTCAAGTTATTGCAATACAACTCTGCAACAGTTTTTTTTTTAAACCTGGTTAAGCATTAGACAATGAAGATATGGATAATAATGCTTGAAGTATACTTTTTCTTGAATTCCTCGTTGATATTGTAGCTTGTAAGCGCAGTTTAGCAATTGTATGCTACAACTTAAATTCAAATAATATTCTTTTGTGAAAAAGATTGCTCTATGCTAATTATATCTATTTTTTGTTGCGTAAACTTGGCAGAAATCATTAACTTGCATCCCCTAATCATTCTAAGATCCTGATTCTGCCCGGTCCCTTCGTGAACCCACAAAGTTCAAACACAAGTTTTCGTTTGTGTACATATCTCATATGATCCTAATGCACCTCGACAATTTTACCTCCAGAATTGTGTTAGTTACTTTAATTACTACACTATCATATACCTTCTCCCCGATAAAGTAGGGTGCTTATTTGCGCACCCTGATTGTTGGTTGCATACCCTTTTGCCCTATTTGACTATAATAGCCTTAACTTTGTCCTTTGAATAGGTGTGTTCGCGGTGCAGTTTTGCGGTTTTTTGTCCAAATCACAAATCAATCCTTATGCGGTTTAATCAATTTTTCAAACTGCGATCGTATCACTTAAAGTAAAAATTGCACAAACCGCACCATAAAAAGACGGGGCGGTGGTTTATGCGGTTCATACATTTTTAAATATTTATTTTTACACAATACCATAGTGACATAATTTAAAGTCTTAGCAAATAGTATATCGGCAAATATTAATATTTATTACAATTTTTAATATTCGATTTAAAACAATACATTAACAATAATTTTTAGTCAAAATACATGAATAAAAATAAAAAAATGAAAACAAAATATAGCTAAATTTGATGTCTTTTAATATACGCACCTACATGCTCAAGTGATCCTGCTTTTTTTTCACAACATACAACAAAAATACAACTAATATATGTATCAAAAAATTAATTTAAGAAACTATATAATATACTATAAATATAGTTACATAATATATATATATATATATATATATAATGATTAAATAAAAACCAAAGTTAAAATAAAAATTAGAAACTAATATAAGTCATTAGATCAATATAATCTCACATAATTCCTTCCGTTTTTAATTTGATTTTTCCCGTCAATCGGTGAGCTTTTTTTGAAATCCGAATTTACTGTATTGTTCTCCATCTCCCAACGATCAATTTGCATACCATATGTGATATATTTCGACGTGATTTAAGAATTTTTTTATTTAGTTTCTAGTTTCTGGTGTAAAAGGGCTATTGGAGTAAGACCATATATATCTATATATATATGGGATTTGGTCCACAAACACGGGTGGTTGGCAAAATGTCACAACCATCAAATTTGAGCCTCCACAACCAAACATTGCGGAGGTAAAAATTACCAAAATGCCCCCACCCCGCAACCTATCATTGTAGAGGCCGCAATGATACATTGTGGAGGCTATATTTTTTAATTACCAAATTGTCCTTCCTTGCTTTGCTGTGTCATTTTAATGGGTCTTTCAATTGTATGGGCCTTCAATTGTTTAGATATTTTGGTTATTAATGATACTAGCTTAAAATCCGTGCGATGCACAGATTGTTAATTGTTATTTTATTATTATTATTTTAATATTTTATTAATTCTAATTGTGCAAAGAATAATTAGGCATGTTAAAATAGCTAAATACTTTTAATTAATTAAAAACATTAAAACAAATTTTAAAATAAATAAGTATGGGTTTGCCCATGATATATTTGAAAAAATAGGGGAATTTATTAGAAAAAATAATGTATTTTAGGCGAAAAAGGTAATTGGTTATAAATAGGTAATATTATTATTTAATAATATATTTCTATAAATAAGTAAGGTTAATTAAGTAAAAACACGAAGTACAGTTAATTAAGGGTAATTAAGTAAACTCACAACGTACCATACCGACCAACCAAACTTTTAATGTTTCGTCTATTATATAATAGTATTGATAGTATAGATAGAGAGATAGATTTATAATATTAGTATTTTATGCTACTAAATGGAATAGTCCGTGATATTTTTGAGGTTTTAGTTAGGAGAAATATTAGTTAGAAAATATTAAAAAACAATATACGTTTTGAAAAAAAAAAACTAATCGGTTAGTCATTAATAATTATAATATTATTATTTTATTTTATTAAATAGAACTGTTCGTGATATTTTTGGAAAATGAGAGGTTTTAGTTAGGAAAAATAGAAAAGTAAAAATTTTAGTTAGAAAATATAAAAAAGAATATACACTTTGGCTAAAAGTAGTAATGAGTTAGTTATTAACAATTATAATCTTATTATGTTATTTTATTAAATGAAACTGCCTGCGATATTTTTGAAAAATGAGATGTTTTAGTTAGGAAAAATAGAAAAGATATTATATGTAATAATTTTAATATTTTATCTAACGATTCTCATCGATTTGATCAGAAATATCTAACGGCTATGAATGACCTGACCGACTACAAAAAATTTCACGACCAGACTACAAAATTTTCAATGTTTCGTCTTTAATATAATAGTATAGATGGGTCTTCAATTGTATGAATTTTTGGGTTATCAATTATATTTGGGCTTACATATAAATTAGAACTTTACATTATTTTGATGTAATAAATAATATTTTTTATTTTTAAAATTAGAATATATAACAAAAATAGTAATGAGAGAAAAAAACAAAGAGGAATTGAATAAAAAATACTTTTTTTTATTTTTTAAAAATGAGAAAAAGAGAAAATAGTAATAAAATGTAAAATAATTGCAAATATTGATTAAAAAATATTGTTCAATCTCAAAAATAGAAAAATTAGAAATACAAGGTAAAAACATTTGAAAAGATTGCTTAGAACCATTTTTATTATTTTTAAAATAAAAAAATAAAAAAACTAGCAATAATACACAATTTTTTTGAACGAGTGACTATTTGTATGATTTCATATGTGTTTTATTGTAGTTCGACCTAAATATTATAATTAATAGTGGTAAATGAAATAAAAAGTATATATCCTAAAGTATAAAGGATATTTAGGATTTTTTATAAATTTATTTTATTTTTTGACTAAATATTTAATTATTAAAAACCAAAAAACGAATAAAAAAATAAAAAGTCCCCCCCCCCCCCCCCCCCCCCCCCCGCAATGAGGCATTACAGAGGGAAGAAATCAAACCAGCATTAAGTGCTTAACACTTAGGTAGGTGGCTGCATTAAATGAGCCACCCTCCGCAATGGCTCATTGCAGGAGTCCTGTCCTCCGCAATGTTTCATTGCGGGAGTCGACACCTGGTACCTTTCCCTACTCCCATTTTTCCAACATTCCTTTTTCTTTTCTTCTTCTCCTTTTCTCCCACCATTTTCTTTCTTGCACTTTGAAGCTAAAAAAACTACAAAAATTAAGGTTAGTCCTCTAATTAGTATGGCTTCATATTTATTTGGTGATTCTAGTTCATCTAGTGAGCATAACGGTTACGATTATTATACACCGCCCGTTACAAAAAATCGTGTTTTTCGTAAATTATTTGTTGATGATGAAATTATAGATGTTGATAGCAATGATAATGTTGGTAAACAAAAAATGAACTAGCACTTTAGCCCATGCAATGCACGGGCATATTCTAAATATGAGTAAAGTATTGATTTGTTCGGGTTATTTGTACGTTTGCGTATTAGAATATCAATTTAATTTTTTATTTATTTATCACCTAGAATATTAATTTATGAGTTATACGACAAGTAAAGTTAGTACACGTTTGTATTACACTTATATGCATAAAAGTTCTTTATTTTTCTTGTTATCTTGTGTTGAGTTGATTTGAACATATTTGTTTCATACAAATCTAATACTTAAAATATGTTAAAGATTATGAGGTATAAATAATTATAATGCACATGCATCTAAATAATAAATAATATAATGAGATATGGTATATATTAGCGTATATAGTCATATATTATCATGTATAGTATGTGTATGTATGTATATACATATGCTTGTATGAGTAACCAAAAAATTAAAATCGCTCAATCAAATATTATCATATATTCACATAATGTATGTATATATGTATGTATGAATGAATGTATGTATGTATGTATGTATGTATGTATGTATGTATGTATGTATGTATTGTGTGTGTATGTATGCATATGCATATTAATTGTGCATCATTTAATAGAATGTAATAAATATATTGATATCAAAAGACCAAAATAACCCTGAAAAATATATTAGAAATGAGGATAAAACAGTCCAAGAATTAAATTGCTTAAGAAACCCCCTTGTTGATGTATTAGATATATAATAGATATGGATGGAATTATAGATGTTGATAGTTATAATAATGTTGGTGGAAATGATTGTGATTTCAATGATGAAGAAGAAGAGGATATTAGGATGGAGGAAAATGATGATGATAATGATAATGATTGTGAGTTTACATTTTCGAATATCAATGATGTTGTGCCTTGTGTTGGTATGATTTTTGATACATTAGATGAGGCGGAAAAGTTTTACAGGGATTATGGTCGAAATGTCGGATTCGATATAATAATTAGGAATACTCATAGACATACACGTAGTCATGATCCATCATCTCGTATGTTTATTTGTAAGAAAGGTGGAAGATTAGCACCGTAATCTCATGGTAAAGGAAAACGACTTAGAGATGTAATTCCACGAATGGATTGTCGTGCAAGAATGTTTGTTGCTCATCAAGTGAAAATAAACAAATGGAAAATAACCTCGATCAAGTTGAAGCACAATCATGCTATGGTGACACCGAATAAAACACAATTTTTTAGACGGCCACACAACATAGATCCCATCACCCGATTATTGATTGAGTTTTTTAATAAATCGGGGATCGAGACGGCAAAAATTATGAGATTACTTAGTGAGGCAAGTGGCGGTGTTCAAAATCTAGGGTTTTCTAATCAAGACATGCGTAATGTCATACGTGATATTCGGCGCCGAGTGTTTGATGAAGGTGATGCGGAGTGTGGTTTGGTCTTGTTACGGAAATTACAACAAGAAAGTAGTAATGGTGAAATTTTCTACCGTGTGGATGTGGATGACGAGAATCGTGTTAGGGGTTTGGTGTGTGTAAAGCATAATGTAACGCAATATGTAATAGAGGTAACTATAACTCAACACAGGAACAAGACAGATAATAATATTAATTGAAGCACAGGAATCCATAAGAACAGAAGACATGGTAAACTCAAGAAATCAAAATATGGTATGTATTCTTGAAGTCCGTAAACAGGTCATGGAAAGAAGTTCATTAATATGTTCAGGCCTCAGTGACAAATAAAGAATCAAGACTTTCAAGACTACAAAAGTGCTTGTGTGATACAGAGTTAGTACCAGAGGATTTCAGTGATTTTATGTTGAAGCAACCAAGACTGCAAATGACTTGTCAATTTTATTGTATTGAAGACATAGAGGTTTGAATCAGCATTAGTCATCTGTGAACCAGACCAGTTGCACTAGGTGTCAGCACAATTGAAGAAGGAATTCATTTAAGTCATACCTGATACATCCTGGAAGTTAAAAGAAAGATTGATAAGATGTGTTAAGTTAAAATGAAGTGCAATATCTTTACTGCAAAGTGAAAGAATCCTCAAGGACCAAACTGCAAATGAGTGAGTTCGATAGTTTCCTTTTTGGAAACCATCGAAGTGGTAATCAAGGATTCGATAGTTTCCCTTGGAAACCATCGAGATGGTAAAGAAGATTTGATAAGTTTTCTTTTGGAAACCATCGAAATGGTGAAGAACAATTCAATAGTTTCTTAATTAGAAACTATCGAAGTGGTCAGAAAGAAGACATATTCAAGAGTTCGATAGTTTTATATTTAAAAGTATCGAATTGGTTTTAGAATGTTAAGAAACTTATTTCGATAGTTTCTTATTGAAATCTATCAAATAAGTTCAGATATTATGTCTTCGATGGTTTTTACAAAAGAAGTTGGTATATTGCATTGAAGGCAGTCAGAATGGTTGGTGAGAAAACGAGAGACTGTGATTCATTCTAAAGCTTCGATAGTTTTTCTAAGACTACAAATCGGACAGAAGACATTGTCTTCTTCAGTTCTTTACAGTTACAAGAATTTAATACGAGAGAGTTTCAGAGCTTAAGGTTTTGAGAGAAGTAATTGCTAGTGCCTTAAATTCTATCAAGTGTATTGATTATTGTAACTTGAACTCATTGTAGCTAATCCTACGGATTAGATTTATAGCACCCTTCGTGGTTTATATTTATAAAACGATATATTACCCGACTCGTGTTGTGATTTGGTTGATTTGATTTCGAGTAAGAACACACATATATATATTCGTGAAAGAAATCGAATAAATTGTGAGTATCGTATTCAACCCCCTTCTACGATACTTTGGACCTAACAATTGGTATCAGAGCTAGTTGATTGACATACAAATCAGATCCGGCGATATAGACAAAAAACAAACGAGTTCTTGAAAATTTTTCTCAAAATTTTTAATTTTCAAAATTTTCATTTTCTTGGAATTTTTGAATCTTAAATAATTTGTAATATCCAAAAACCATGAGTGTTCCAAAGACTAATGCTAGTATCGAGGTTCCCCCATTTACAAGAGATGATTTTGGTCTGTGGAAAATGAAGATGCCACTGTTTATTAAAGCGTCAAATCCTTTGTATCTTGGCATCTTAGAGAATGGACCATATGTACCAATGAAAACAGTGAACGAGTCTACAAACCCTGATGGTACGAGAGTTCCTCAAGGTTCTGTCCCAAAGGAATTGTGTGAGTACATAGATGCAGACAAGGAACTGGTTCAATTGGATACGGGTCTTATGCTAATATTAACTGACTCTGCAGACAAAGAAATGAGCTATCAAATTATGAAATGTACAAGCGGGAAACATATGTGGGATACTATTAATATGATAATGGAAGGCACTGAAGACGTGCATGAAAACATACTGGATAACCTGACATCTCAATACGAGGCATTTAGGTCACTTCCCGGAGAAAGTATAACTCAAGTCTTTGAGAAATATACTAAGTTGTTAAATGAACTATCAATGAAAGGGAAAACCTATCCACTGAGAGAGTCCAACAGGAAATTCAAGATGACACTGCCCCACCATGTGGAACACAAGTCTTCATCCATAAGGGAAAGAATAGATTTTACCAAGATGTCACTAGAGATGATATATGGTAAGCTCAAGACTTATGAGATGGAGCAAGAACGTAGAGTAATTATCTATGGTCCAGGGACAGTGGAAAACAAAAGTTCTGCACTCGCAAGGTCAATTGCATTTGTAGTGGATGAACCAAAAACCCCTAAAGCTGGAAAAGATGAGATTATTGAGGCTAAATTGGAATATGTGAATCTAGGCATTGATGAAAGTGATTATTACACTTTGGAGGAACTTGAGCAAATGGAAGACAAATCCATGGCGTACTTAGCTGCAAAGTTCAGTCATATACGGTTCAAGAGAAACCCTAAGTACAAGTTCAAAGGGTCAGCCAATAGGTTTCAGAAGAACATATTCTTCAGGCTCTGGCTCTAAGGGGAGCTACAGTTCAGACATGATTGATAGAAGCAAGTCAAGGTGTTACAACTGCAATGAGTTAGGGCATTTTACCACTGAATGCAGAAAGCCTCGTCAAGCAAGGGAAAAGAAAGTTGTCTATGAGAAGAAGGAATCTTATGAAGAGTTGAAAATAGAGAATGCAAAGTTGAGACAACAACTGGATGCAATGTATGGTAAGCAGAAAGGGAGAACTTATATTGCTGAGGGTAAAAGCTGGGATTATACTGATTCGGATGAAGAGGAAGAATTTGTAAACTTTGCCCTGATGGCCGACTCTTCAGAGGAATCACCTCAATCATCTTAGGTACATATTCTAACTACAATTGACATGACTAACTCTTAGTACAAGAAAATTGTGCATGATCTTAGTGTTGAACTGTTTAATGTACATACAAGCATGTTAGCATCTGAAACTGAAAATGCTAAACTAGTTCTAAAGGTTAAAGATCTAGAATCTAAAAAGGAAGAACTAGAGCTTGTAGTTGTCACTATAGAATATCTCAAACAGAGGAATGAGTACTTAGAGAACAAAGTCAAGTGTAACGAATAAATAGAGACTATCCTTAGGAAATAGATTTCTGAGTTAGAAGTGAAACTAAATGCGTATAAGAACTCTTCCCACATTGCTAAGGAAATCATTGACTGTTAGGAAATATGTTGTTCTTGATGATAACTTAACATATAACACATTTCTGTAAAAGTCATTTTGTAACTATCAACGGATGGTATACTTTCAGTAGTATCCGTTGTTGGGAATCTTATCCACGGATAAGTAATCATGTAGCATATTCAATTTTACTCTAGTCTAAGGATTGAAATTATTAAGTACTAAATCATGTTGACTTTCAGTAGATAAGCAGGACATGATAGCTAATTGTAAATAGGCTATGATATGTAATTCTGTTTAAGTGAAAATGAATGACAACAGATGAAGACTTAATGTTATCCACGGATGATCAACTTAATGCTATCCACGGATGATGAAATCTTTGCTCATCCACGGATAGTCATCCACGGATAGTCAAGAACACGACCAACGGATGAAGCTCAAGACTATAGGTTGATGGTGACGTGACACTGGTGGAAGAACATGGGTTGACAGAGTAAACAAAAAGAATATGGAAGCCAAACACTGGTGAACCTCGAAGAAGAAGAAGAAACATTCCATTTCCATGCAAACATAGGAGATGTACAAACAAGCCAACTTGTCAAGAGTACAACATCTCAGTCACATGCATCTGGAATGAAGAAGCAAGCATACTGGACCTAGAAAATAGAGATAGTTTTTGTCTGTAGTATGGCTTGTAAACTTGGGTTTTATAACCAAGTGTAGCAGTTCTTTGGAAACTAGAGAAAACAGTTTACATTGTCTTTGCTTAGGTTTTCTCTCTAGCATTTCTTAGAAGCAAAGAACTGTAATAGCAACTGTGTATTTGTAACCAAATATCACAGATTATTTCTTCAATAATATATCTCAGGTGGATCACAAAACAATCAACCTAAAATTTTTAAAGTACCGTGTTCTTATTTTTATTCTGCTTCTGCAACTTAGTTTATCTGTTCTTACTTTCAAATTGCAGAAAAGTTGTAAAAATCAAGAATTGTATTCAACCCCCCCCCTTCTACAATTCTGTAAGTGTGTAACTGGGAATAACAATTGGTATCAGAGCAAGCTTCTAACACACCTGAAGTTTAAATATCAAGCACAACCAGAATCATGGGAAAGAAGGATAGTGGAGTGAAGATACTAGTTCTTGATAAAGACAACTATTTTCACTGGAAAGTAAAGATGCATCTACATCTCATGTCTATGGATGAGAGTTATGTGGACTGCATAGAGAAAGATCCTCATGTGCCTATGAAACCTAACACTTCAATTGTTCTACATGGAGAAGGAGCCCTAAACACAATTCCAAAGCTACCATCAGAATGGGTACATGAAGATATCATTGAGATACACAAAGATAAAAAGGCCATGAACATTCTGTTCAATGGTATAGACAGTGATATGTTTGAATCAAGGAAGTTTGGGACACAATTCAAACTCTGTGTGAAGGAACTGAGCAAGTTAGAGAGAACAAGATGCAACTTCTCATACAATAATATGAACACTTTCACTTCAAAAGTGGTGAGTCTCTGAATGACACTTTTAGTATATTTCAGAAACTATTGAATGGATTAAAGCTGTATGGAAGGATGTATCAAACCAAATACTCGAACCTCAAATTTCTGAGATCTTTGCCCAAGGAATGGAAACCTATGACTGTTTCTCTAAGAAACACTCAATAGTACAAGAATTTCACTCTTGAAAGGCTCTATGGAACTTTAAAGACATATGAATTAAAAATGGAGCAAGATGAAGAAATTGAGAAGGGTCAGAAGAAAGGTAGTTCTGTAGCTCTAGTTGCAAGTGAGGATGAGGCTGTGGACACAAAGGTGAAAGGAAAGGCTAAAGCTACACCAAACAGTGATTTTTGTGAAGGTAGAGTTGATTCAGGCAAGGGCAAGGGAAAGATGTATGAAGAAGGTGACTCTTCAAATCAAGAGGAGATGGATGAGCTAGACGAACACTTAGCTTTTCTATCCAGAAGATTTTCCAAGCTCAAGTTTAAGAAGAATCCTGAAGTGACCAAACCCTACAAGAAAGACTTTCAACCAAACAATAATTTTGGTGAGAGATCTAAATTCAAGTGCTTTAACTGTGGAATTGGAGGTCACTTTGCGAGTGAATGCAGAAAACCTAAAGTTAAGAAGAAGGACAGGAAATCTGAGCTTGTAGATTACAAAAGGAAATACTTTGAACTTCTCAAAAAGGAAAGAGAATTCATTACTCAGGATTATGACTGGGCTGATGAAAGAAATGATTCAGAAGAAGACATTGAGTATGTCAACCTTGCACTCATGGCTGATGCAACTAATCAGGAAGCAAGTTCCTCAAGCAATCTGGTAATCACTACTAATCTCACCGAGCTTTCTAAAGAGGAATGCAATAGAACTATAAATGAAATGTCTACTGAATTGTACCATTTATGTGTAACCCTCAAATCTCTTACTAAAGAGAACACCAGAATCAAAGATGCTAATCTGTTTTTAAGTGATAGAAATGTTGTCTTGGAAACTCAGTTCATTGAGTTTGAGAAAATGAGGTTAGAGTGTCAAATTGCTAAAGATGAGTTGTTAACTGTACTGAAAAGAGAAGGAATTCTCAAAGAACAGTTAGCAAAAGAACAGGAAGTGATTGCTAGATGGAATGATTCTAGAAATGTAGCCACTAACATTATCAAAGTTCAAGGTATGGACACATTCTATAGGGGATCAGTGAAAAATGAGAAAGATAAACTAGACACTAGTTCTAAGGGTCTAGGAGCTGTTGATGCTTCCACGGATGATGATCATTCGTTGATAGATAATTCGTCAACGGATGAGAATCATACTGTGAAACACACAACAAGTATAAGCAAAGAAAAATTGTAGAAGCTGAACAAGAAATATGGTCCAACCACCAAGAATTTTGTTCAAGGGGAAAGTAGCAAAACCAAAAATATTGAACAGGTTAACATAGGTCACTTGTCCAACAAGAAATTGAAGGACAAGTCAGAGAACATGGAGGTCAAGGCTGAGGGTAAGAAGAAGAAGAATAGAAATGGTAAAGTAGGGATTAACAAACACAACAATTTTACACCGGATAAATATGCTCCTAGAAAAACTTGTGTTAATTGTGGTAGTGTTAATCATTTATCTACTTATTGCAAGTCTGTCAAGAATGCCAATGTTCACTTGCCTAAACCTGTGATGAATGTGCCTATGTCTGTCATGCATGTTATGCCTAACCTATTTGATCAAAATGTTCATCAGTATGCCAACATGCCATTTGTACCAAATCCATATTTCAATGCATTCAGTATGCCACAAATGCCATGGAACATACCAAGCATGAATAACATGTATGCCAATATTGCTCCAATGCATGCATCAAATCTTTATGCTTCTGAACATCTGACAAATCCTATCTTGCAAAGGTCAGCACCTAAGGTTAAGGTTGATTTAAATCAGTCAAAACCTAAAGTGTAAAATGACATGGTTAGGAAGAAGGCTAACAAGACATGACCCAAGGAAACTTGGGTACCAAAATCAATTTGATTTGGTTTTGATGTGTGCAGGGAAAAAGAAGGAATCTATGGTACCTGGATAGTGGTTGTTCTAGGCACATGACTGGAGATTCTACCCTGCTCACAGAGTTTAAGGAGAGAGTTGGCCCTAACATTACCTTTGGAGATGACAACAAAGGTTACACTAAGGGATATGGCTTGATAACAATGAAGAATGTCATCATTGAAGAAGTAGCACTAGTTGATGGTCTAAAGCATAATTTTCTTAGTATCAGTCAACTATGTGAAAAAGGTTTTTCAGTTTCATTCAATCAAGGAGCCTGTGTTGTCTCAAGAAAAAATGACAACAATGTGGTGTTGACAGACTACAAAAAAAGGGAATGTGTACATAGCTGACTTCAACTCAACAAATGCAAATTCAATCACTTGTATTTACAGTAAAGCAAGTAAGGATGAAAGTTGGTTGTGGCATAAAAGACTGTCACATTTGAACTTCAAGTCAATGAATGACTTGGTGAGAAAAGATCGTGTAAGAGGCATACCACAATTGGAATTTCCAAGGATGGCCTTTGTGATGCTTGTCAAAAAGGAAAACAAAAGAAGGCATCTTCCAGAAGCAAGTCAGAATCATCAATTGAGCAACCTCTACAGCTGTTACATATGGATTTATTTGGACCAGTCAATGTCATGTCAATTTCAAAGAAGAAATACTGCTTTGTGATTGTAGATGATTTCTCTAAATTTACATGGACTTATTTTCTGCACTCTAAGGATGAGGCCAGTGAAATCATAATCAATCACATCAAGGTTGCTAACAATCATCTTGAGTATAAAGTAAGAAGAATCAAGAGTGACAATGGCACTGAGTTCAAAAATTCAACAATGAGACTGTTTTGTGAGGGGAATGGAATTGTTCATGAATTCTCTACAGCTAGGACACCACAACAAAATGGAGTGGTGGAAAGGAAAAATAGAACACTTATTGAAGTTGCAAGGACAATGCTAAGTGAATCAAAGCTACCTACATATTTCTTGGCTGAAGCAGTTAACACTGCGTGATTCACTCAGAATATCTCTTTGATCAATCAAGCTAGAGGAATGACTCCATACCATCGGCTCAAAAGAAGGAAACCATCGTTGGATTTTCTACATGTCTTTGGTTGCAAATGTTTTGTACTTAGAAATCAAGGTGAAAATTTTGGAAAATTTGAGTCAAAGGTATATGAAGCCACTTTTGTGGGATATGCAGCTGGAAAAGTGATAGGTCCATAATTAATACATTTTAATACCTATTTTATGTTTATTTTCGTAATTTTATTATTTAATAAATTGTTTTTTTTGTTTTGTAGGAAAATAAATAAAATCATATTTCAAGCAGAAAAAGGTGAAAAAGGCAAGGAGATGGAAATACTTGAAGTCAAAAGGAAATTGGAGAAAAATTGGAAAACTTATCGGAGAAGAAAAAAGAATTGAGGAAATATTTTTAGAATCCGATTTGTAGTCAAAGAGCCCAAACCCATTATTTTTCCTATATATATATATATATATATATATATATATATATATATATATATATATATATATATATATATATATATATATATCTCCCCTCTTGTATTTTAGACACCTAGAATTTACACCTAGAATTTGAGAGACCTAGAATTTACACCTAGAATTTGTTTACCTAGAATTTAGACATCAATTTAGACTAGATCTGATAATTAGGAGTATGATAGATTTATTATTGTCTTTCAATACAAGTTCTTTATTCTATTCAAACACCTTTGCTTGCATTCTTTATATTTAATTGTTTTGTTTCTTCTGCCATGTCTAGCTAAGTTAATTCTCCTAGGATGAAGATGAAGTTAATTTGATTATTGTTGACATCTTCTCGTTCCTATTAATTGATTCTCGTGATTTTTCTTGGTGCTTAATTGTTCAATTGACAAAGTGATTTTGATATATTATTGTTACCAGATTTATTTTTCATAGCCTATGCTTGCTCCATGAAGTTTTGATAGGTTATTGTTAGATAACAAGTTTCATAGTATATGCTTGTCTCGTTAATTGATATATCTTATTTGTGAAGGAAAGATAATTGATTTTAGGGCGAATTGATATTAATTGTGATTGATTAATGGATTCGGATTCCTAGGTTTTCCATATCTGATTTTAATTGTTAATTAGATTAAACAAATCTCATCTCAAATCTTATTTGTCTAGTTCGCCTGAGTTAATTGTTAGGGTTTTGAAAATACATAGTCTCTGTGGATCGATCTGTGATTGCTACAACTAAACACTGTGCGCTTGCAGTTTACATTATTTTTACACATCAAGTTTTTCGCGCCGCTGCCGGGGACTATTGGTAATTTTCACTCCTTGATATTTAATTCTTCGGATTAGTTTCTTGTTCTGCATTGTTTGTCTTTTAGGATACATTGAAGCGGAGGAAAGTTTGGACAAGAAGATTGCTAGAAGGCCTCGTCGTCTCTTGTGAAATTTTTGGAAGCGCTTTTCGGTATTCCGTATCACCTCACTCTATTTTCTTTCCATCATTATTGAAAAACACAAAAAAAATTAAATATTTGAAAAATCCAAAAATATTAGTTAGTTATTTGTTAAAAACCAATTTGTTGCATCATTCATTCTCTCACATAGGAGCACATCATCTAGATTTTTTTATTGTATTTATTGTTTTCCATATTATACAATTGTGGTGATTGCTGGAGGAAAGAGGTACGTACCATTTAGAATAGAACACATAGTGTAGTGCATCCATAAGTGTTTATTTCTCGTTTTTTGTGTGTTGCATCATCTAATCAATCTTAAGGGCGCCACCCAATTTCAAGATAAGGTGAGGGATTTCATCACTCTTTCCTTGGCCCACAAATCACTAATTCGTTCATCTTGCATTCCTTTTTCCTTAATAAAATTAATTAGACGTTAGCCCCTAGGATATCGCGCTCAACTAGGAAGAGAATCTAGGAGGAACAAATCACTAAGTATTTTTCGGTGGTGTCTAGACTAGCGAAAGCTTACCTGGCCTTTAGACTGGTGCCTAGAATGGTGGTTAGCCTCTTGGCAATGCTTCCTCCTGCCTGGCCAGTCACGATGAATGCTTCTTGAGCTGTTACTTTTAGTAGTATCTTATTGTTAGGAGCAAGGTCTAGATTTTTTTTAGGATAACATAGATTTTTCTTTTGATTTTGCATATTCTTGGGTGTTTACTTATAGCTCTTGTCTGTTACGTGCTTATTTGATTGCTTCTCTTGTATGCAAAGTATATGGGTTCGAGATAATACATCTAGATTAGTGAGACAATCCGACCTTTCATTACCTGGAGTAGCAAGACAACTCGATTTCTCTTCACCCACTAAAATTGAGTCAAAAGAAGTAGAAGTTCCAACAACCGTCATGGCTGTCTCTCTTAAAAAACGTTGTTACCCCGCTCGTACCGCTCAACCCTCATGCATAGTGCTACCAGCAGTAACCACAAACAATTTTGAAATCAAACATCATAACATTAGCATGTTACCTAGGTTTGCTGGGGTAGAGGGAGATGATCCATATCTTTTCATTCGAGAATTTGAGGAAGTGTGTGCTTTAACAAAAACTTCAACAGTTAAGTGAGGATTCCATTAGGCTCAGACTCATTAACTTTGCTTTAAAAGAAGATGCTAAACAGTGGTTGTATAGTCTACCCGTTAATTCTATTTCCACATGGGAGGGATTTGTTGCTATATTTCTTAAAAAATATTTTCCCAACCATAAGGCTAACAGGCTTAGGAATGAAATCAACCAATTTCAACAAAATTCAAATGAGCCTTTTTGGAAATATTTTGATAGATTTCAAAAGTTGTTGTCTAAGTGTCCTCAACATGGTATAGAAAAATGGAGACTTTGTAAAATTCTTTATGAAGCCTTAGATAGCCAAACCACTGCCTTGTTAGAGTCTATGTGTAATGGTAGGTTTATGGATAAAACTGATGAAGAAGCTTGGCATTTTTTTGAAGAGTTAGCTGAACGAACAATGTTGTGGGAGTCAACTAGGGAACCCAGTCAGGAAACTGAAAAATCTAAGGGCGTACACGTAGTTGGTAATTCTATTGCAACCGAAGCTTAGTTAGCTACTCTCACTAGACGTCTAGAAGCCTTAGAAACCAACAAGGTGTCCTCACCAGTGTTTCTGTGTGCAAATTGTAATTCTCCTACTCATTTGATAGAAAATTGTCCTGAAATTGAACAAGCCAATGCCATGTTTCAATCTAGAGTTAGGAATGATCCCTATTCATCCACATACAATTCTAGTTGGAAAAATCATCCAAATTTCTCATGGAACCAAGGTCAATACAACCAGTATAACCAAAATTCTCAACCTGCTTTTCAAAAGCCCAATCCTGGTCCATACCCAACTCAAAATCCTAACTCATATCCTCCACAAAATCTTGGTCAATATTCAAATTCAATCCCTTTGAATCCTCCTGGTTTTTCCGAATCTGATAAGAGATTTAATTCTGTAGAAAAGAGTATTGAGGCGTTATTGAAATCTCAAGCTAATTTAACTCAATCTCAACATAATTTCATGAACACTATGACCCAAGATAGGCAATTGCTAAATTCCAACGCTCAAGCCATATCTAAACTAGAGGTCCAAGTCAGTCAATTGGCAAACACCATCAGTGAGAGAGAGAAAAATCGATTTCCTAGTCAACCCGAGATTAATCCTAAATTTCATCCAAATCAAAAGTCTCATGAAAATGTGAATTCCGTTATCTCTCTAAGGTCTGGTAATCAATTCAATAACCATGCTGGTGTCAATACTCAAATAGAAGATAAGCTTACATCTGAACCAAATCTGTTACTCTTGAATCCTAGTCTTAAACAATCTTCCAATCCCATGAGTCCTGAAGAAGTTGAATCTAATGAGTCATCACCCTCCGATGAACCACCTTCAAAATCCCAATCTGATGTGTCTATTGAAAAAGTCTTTAAGCCAAAAGCTCCATTTCCTCACAAACTTACTTTAAATAAACAATCTGCTCAATTAGATAAGATTTTGGAAGTCTTCAAGCAAGTCAAGATTAACATTCCTCTTTTAGATGCAATTCAACAAGTTCCCTCTTATGCTAAGTGTCTAAAAGATTTGTGTACTCATAAAAGAACCACTCATGTTCCTAAGAAAGCTTTCCTAACATCTAATGTTAGCTCTATCTTGTCAAATCAAATCCCTTTGAAGTATAAGGATCCTGGTTGTCCTACCATTTCTTGTGTCATTGGTAATACTTTCATTGATAAAGCTTTACTCGATCTAGGAGCTAGTGTGAATCTTCTTCCATTATCTGTCTATCAAGACCTGGGTTTAGGTGAACTTAAAGAGACTAGTATCACTTTTCAGTTAGCTTACCGTTCTGTCAAAATTCCTAAGGGTGTAGTGGAAGATGTGTTGATTAAGGTTGGTGATTTTGTCTTCCCCGTCGATTTCATTGTTCTAGAAACCGAACCTGTCCAAAATCTCAAAAATCAAATTCCCATCATTCTAGGAAGACCTTTTCTTGCCACGTCTAATGCTTTGATTAACTGTAGGAATGGTTCGATGAAACTCACTTTTGGAAATATGACAATAGATCTTAATGTCTTTAATGTAGGTAATCAACCTAATGAGATTTTTGAACAACCCGTAGGAGTTAATTTGATTGATGAGGTTGTTTCATGGTCGAATCTTGAGGATATTGCAATTGTGTCTTTTCTTGAGAACGATATTTTGTTAGAGTGTGAGAGTAATAAAGAACTTCATGAGCTTTATAAGAATTTTTCGTCTGATGAGATGTTAGATGAATTAAATGCTATTTGTTCTAAGCATAAATCTAAACTTGAGGATAGTTCTTTTAATCCTAAGTTATTTGTTAAGATATCTGTTGGTGAGCCACCCCCACTTGATTTTAATCCATCTTTTTCTACTCTTGATCAGTCTTTGATAGTTAATAATGAAACTCATCATGTTGTTATCTCTAGTGACATAGTTTATAACCAAGAATTTCAAGTAATTAATCTGCTTAAACAACATAAAGAAGCATCTACTTGGTCTATGAATCATGTTAGTGGTATGAGTTTTATTCTGGTTCAAGATCATCTTTCTCTAGGATAATGTTGTTTTTGTGGGTGAGTTTCACATGCTTGTTGATTGTGTTACAAAGGTAGATTTTCCTCGATCTGGTATTGGTTAATAAGTGTTTTGTTTTGTGTCTCCCATAGTGAAGTATAGGTATGGGGGAGTGTGTTTAGTGTGTGCGTGTGTGTTTATTGTGAGCGTGTTTATTGTGTGTTTCTCCATCATGTCCTTATCAGGTATTCTTGTCCTTTTACTCTGTCATTTTTTCTCTCATTTGCATACATTGAGGACAATGCATGATTTAGGTATGGGGGAGGGATTTAGTAGTATTATAAAAAATAAAAAAATAATAAAAATAAAAAACCAAAAAAAATTGAAAAATATAAAATCCCAAAAAGAATTTTAGTGTTGTAAATTTTAGAATTCTAGCCTTGTGAAATGATTTCTTGTGGCTTTATGCACCCTTACATGCTATAATAATCTTGTGTTTCTGATACTTTTGATTGAGAAATGATTTGCTAAGTTCTTGTTCACAAACATACACTAGCAAGTTGAAACTAGTAGACTTACTGAATGTTGCAAGTAATTAGAAGGACATGAATATGTGCAAAATGATTTGGTTTTCATGCTTTGAGTACAAGTTGGTGCATTGAAGAGATTTTTGCTTGGGATTGATTATGTTTTTACCACCAAGTGAGATTTTGAGCACTTATGCATATTTCTTTGAGTAGACTATGTGAATCATTGCACATTCGACAAGACATTGCAAAGTCATTTTTGATTCTTAAGTTGATGAAGCATGAGAGGACTTGTATGTGTGGCGTTGTATTGCCATGCGATCTTTTACATGAGCTAGATGGATTTTGTGGGTACATTCACTATAGGCCCTCACGAGACCTCACTCGTCCACTAGGGCTACCTAGGGGTTTAAAGGGCTTGTTGCATATGCCAAATGCAACCGTGATCACCTACGGAAGTGGTATTATCTATTATATAGTAGTTTATATTATATTAGTTTTTCTCGAGGACGAGCAAAAGATAGGTCTGGGGGCATTTGATAGGTCCATAATTAATACATTTTTAATACCTATTTTATGTTTATTTTCGTAATTTTATTATTTAATAAATTGTTTTTTTTGTTTTGTAGGAAAATAAATAAAATCATATTTCAAGCAGAAAAAGGTGAAAAAGGCAAGGAGATGGAAATACTTGAAGTCAAAAGGAAATTGGAGAAAAATTGGAAAACTTATCGGAGAAGAAAAAAGAATTGAGGAAATATTTTTAGAATCCGATTTGTAGTCAAAGAGCCCAAACCCATTATTTTTCCTATATATATATATATATATCCCCTCTTGTATTTTAGACACCTAGAATTTACACCTAGAATTTGAGAGACCTAGAATTTACACCTAGAATTTGTTTACCTAGAATTTAGACATCAATTTAGACTAGATCTGATAATTAGGAGTATGATAGATTTATTATTGTCTTTCAATACAAGTTCTTTATTCTATTCAAACACCTTTGCTTGCATTCTTTATATTTAATTGTTTTGTTTCTTCTGCCATGTCTAGCTAAGTTAATTCTCCTAGGATGAAGATGAAGTTAATTTGATTATTGTTGACATCTTCTCGTTCCTATTAATTGATTCTCGTGATTTTTCTTGGTGCTTAATTGTTCAATTGACAAAGTGATTTTGATATATTATTGTTACCAGATTTATTTTTCATAGCCTATGCTTGCTCCATGAAGTTTTGATAGGTTATTGTTAGATAACAAGTTTCATAGTATATGCTTGTCTCGTTAATTGATATATCTTATTTGTGAAGGAAAGATAATTGATTTTAGGGCGAATTGATATTAATTGTGATTGATTAATGGATTCGGATTCCTAGGTTTTCCATATCTGATTTTAATTGTTAATTAGATTAAACAAATCTCATCTTAAATCTTATTTGTCTAGTTCGCCTGAGTTAATTGTTAGGGTTTTGAAAATACATAGTCTCTGTGGATCGATCTGTGATTGCTACAACTAAACACTGTGCGCTTGCAGTTTACATTATTTTTACACATCAAAAAGCCTATAGGGTTTACAATCACAGAATGAACATTGTTATGGAATATGTACATGTTGTTTTTGATGATACCAGAATTCAAGGTCCTACAAATGAGGGTTTTCATGAAATTCTCAGATTCGAGAATGAGGTGGAAGGCCTACTGTACAATGATGAAAATGATGATCAAGATGATAGAGAAGTTCCACCAAAAGTAACTGTTTCAACAATGGACAACTCAAGTAATGATAGATCAATTGAACCATCCGTTGAAAGGATGAATGAAGCATCCGTTGAAATGCTTCACACCCCATCTGTTGAAAGTTATTTTCAAGCATCCGTTGAAAGATCACAAAACAGAATGACTAACCCAATAAACTCAGGGGGAGTTTCTCTAAGTCAAAGTTCAAACTCAAACCTACATGATCATACTCATGAAAATGAGGCAACATCTTCAAGGCCTGCACTTGCATCTCAAAGAAAATGGACTAGGGATCACCCATTTGAACTAATAATTGGTGATCCAACCTCAAAAGTCCAAACTAGAAGAGCCACTCAAGATGAATATCTTTATAGTAGCTTTCTTTCACAGAATGAACCAAAGAAAGTTGAGGATGCTCTTCTAGATCCAGATTGGGTTTTAGCTATGCAGGAAGAGCTAAACCAATTTGAGAGGAACAAGGTATGGAAGTCGGTGCCCAAACCTAAAGACAGAAGTGTTATAGGAACAAAGTGGGTAGTCAGAAACAAGATGGATGAAAATGGCATAGTTACAAGGAATAAAGCTAGACTGGTTGCTAAAGGCTATTCTCAAGAAGAAGGAATAGGCTATGGTGAAACATTTGCCCCTGTTCCTAGATTGGAAGCAATAAGGATATTCCTAGCCTATGCAGCCCATGCCAATTTCAAAGTCTATCAAATGGATGTCAAGAGTGCCTTTCTGAATGGGGAACTGGAGGAGGAGGTTTATGTCAGTCAACCTCCTGGTTTTGAAGATCCAAATTATCCAGAATTTGTCTATTTCCTACTCAAGGCACTGTATGGATTGAAGCAAGCACCTAGAGCCTGGTATGACACATTATCACAGTTTCTTTTAGAGAATCACTTCAAAAGAGGTACTATTGATAAAACTCTTTTTCTTTAGAAATGTGAATGGCTCTAGTATACTTGTCCAAATCTATGTAGATGACATAATATTTGGGTCTACAGATGAGAAACTTTGCAAAAGGTTTGTCAAACTTATGCAAAGAAAATATGAGATGAACATGATGGGTGAACTAACCTACTTCCTTGGCTTACAAGTTAAGCAAGTGAAAGATGAGATCTTTTTAAGTCAAACAAAATATGTTTATGATCTTTTAAAGAAATTTGACTTAATGGATTGTTCTCCTACAAAACCCCCTATGCCAACTGCCACTAAGCTTGAATTGAATACCAAAGAAAAATATGTAGACATTACAAGCTATAGAGGTATGGTAGGCTCACTTCTATATTTGACAGCTAGTAGACCTGATATCATGTTTGCTACATCTCTATGTGCTAGATTCAGGCTGATCCTAGAGAGTCTCATTTAATTGCTATTAAGAGAATCTTCAGATATCTCAAGGGAACACCAAACCTTGGCATTTGGTACCCTAGAGAGTCTGGTTTTGATCTAATTGGTTATTCAGATGCAGACTATGTAGGTTGCAAAATTGATAGAAAAAGTACAACAGGCACTTGTCAATTTCTAGGAGATAAGCTTCTCTCATGGTTCAGTAAAAAGCAAAATTCAGTCTCTACTTCTACTGCTGAGGCTGAATACATTGCAGTTGGAAGTTGTTGTGCACAGATTCTTTGGATGAAAAATCAACTACTTGACTATGGCCTAACAATTAATAATATTCCAATTTTCTGTGACAACACTAGTGCAATTACAATTACTGAGAATCCAGTTCAACACTCAAGGACCAAGCACATTGATATGAAGTATCATTTCATCAGGAAACATGTGATGCATGGTACTGTGGAGCTACATTTTCTTCCAAGTGAACAACAAATTGCAGACATTTTTACCAAGCCACTTGATGAATCTACATTCTCAAGATTAGTAAGTGAGCTAGGTATGCTTAATTTTTCTTAATTTTAGTTGAATTATGTGCAAGTAATAATGCAGCCAGAAATGTGTTAGTTTTTCAAAGTCAGAAGTTTCACCACAAACGAATGCTCTTATCTATGGATGGTATAACACATTACTGGAATTTTTGTTCTAAAACGGATGTCGACTATTTGTCTCATCAACGGATAGACTGAATGTTAAAATGATAATCTCATCCGTTGTTAGATCCTTTTTAATCTCAACCGTTGATAGCCACGATTACAGGCATACACCCCCGTATGTATAATCATGGTTACAATTTCTCATCACTTTATTTTTGAACGGTTACTTTTTGCACCAATCAGGTAATTTTCTTAATGAATTTATGGGAAAGTATAAAACGTTGTTTACTTTTTACAACTCATTTTTTATCTTATTCCCAAAATTCTCTAAGGCAAAAAAAGGGTTCTCTTTCTCTCTCAAAGCAAAAACTAGTTTAGTAACTTCAAACCTCAATTCAATCTCAATGGCACCAACCAAAAAGATTGAGTCCCCCACTGGCTTTGTTTACGAGAAGAACAACTTTGTGGCCTTCGTGGATACTGAGAACTCGCCACAAGAGTATCACATTATGATGGATTTCATCAAGAGTTGCAAACTATCATACACCATGCTCACTTCCACTCCTCTTTATCATTAAATAGTGGAGGAAGTCTGGACCACTGTTGAGCATGATGCCCTGAATGGTACAATTTCTTTTACTGTTAAGGAAAATATGCATATAGTTAACTCAGATGTGATTACTGCCTGTTTCAAATTACCTGAAAATAATTGTGATGATATGCCTGCTAACACTGAAATAGTTGCCATGCTTAATTCAATGAACTATTCACTTAGCACTGATAATTTAGGCAAGATTGTCAGAAAATGTATGGTTAAGGAATTGAGTTATCTATGTAATGCCTTTATCAAGACCTTTTCTGGAAAAATCACAAATTTTAATATTGTCACACATTTCATGCTAATCATGCTGAACATGCTCTTAATTGATAGATACTTTGATTTTAGCACACTAGTCATGTATGAATTAGCTGCTAAGTTAGGAAAGAAAGAGTCTATGGGTAAGAATATTTATTTCTCTAGATTCTTGATGCTATTAGCTAATCATGTGTGCAACAATAATATTGATATATCTAACCCAGACAATAAGTTTAGCTGTTTTGTTCAGGAGAAGAGGGTCTTAAGTGACCTGATTCACATGAATCTGAACAGTGAGGTGCAATTGGCATACTTTCCAATCATTCAGGTAACTGCTCCTAACATTTCTTCTTCCCAACCTCTCCATGATTTGATTTCTAGTGCTGTTATGGAAGCTGTTAGTGCCCCACAACTTCCTACCCAAGTGGCCAAACCCAATATTCCTAAATCCAAATCAAAGAAGCCAACCTCAGGTGCATCTCAAAAGGCACATGTTGTAAAAACCACCAAACAACCTAAGGGGAGTGTGAAGGAGGTGGTGAGTGGTGAGGGAAGGGGTGAAAGTCAAAGAAACCCCAAGAATAAGGAATGAGAGGTTAGTGAGTCCCTAGCTAGCCACCCTATATCTTCTCAAAAGGATACAGTGGTTGAAAAAGGAATAAGCTCAACCCTAGTGGCTTCCTCCCAAAAGGATGTCACTATTGAAAATAGTCCCCAACCAGGGATACAGTACAAGAGGGATAAGGACACAAGAAGCTCAACTGACACCTCCAAAGCCTATCAAAGGAGAAAGAAGGCTAAAATAATGGGGGATGCACTGGGAACACACACTGCTCAGTCTCAAGTTTCTAACTTGGTGACCGAGCCTTCATAAATTCAGATTGATGTGGCTCCAGTAAATGTGGAGTCACAGCCCCATTCTTTACAAATAAACTTTAAAACACCAAATTCTCCAACTATCTCTCTGGATGTGGATATGATTTCCACATCAATACCTGATTCTCCATCCTTAAAATTCATGGAGGAGTCCCATTCTCATATTGGTGGTCATCATCTTCTAGATGATTTGTTGGACCATCAATACTCTTATTCTGAAACCTTGAATCAATCTGTGGCACTTAATTTAAAATCAATCTCCATAGATTCTGTTTTGGTTTCCTCATCAATCTCTATTCCTTCTACTTCATCCACGGATATCCTTCATCCATTGACAGGTGTCTCTCCATCCACGGATGAGCCCCAATTAAGCCATCCGTGGACAACTACAATTACCACAACAACGGATGCACCTTCTAGTCATCCGTTGTTGGCTACTTCTATACTTAGCTAAATTTCAAACATTACAACTCCAGTAACAAGTGTAGAAGAGCTGGTAGTTGTTGAGACACTTCTAGGTTTAAGGGAAGGGAGTGTAATTTCTGAGAGTGAGAGGCTGGATTACAGCCAGACAAAAGGAGAGGGTGAGAATGAGAGGCTGACTATTTCTTCAGTCAGACAAAAGGAGAGCTAGAGGGTTCCACCTTAGTAGGTGAAGGTGAGGGTGTGAGGTGTGTGAGCCAGGGGGAGCCCCCGATGCAAGAACATAGAGAAACTGAGAGAAAAACAGGTACTGGAGAGATAAGGGTGGAAGAAGCACCTACAACCATTGCAAATGAGTTAATGGATGTCAGTGATGCTGAAAGGGAAAGATTGATCCAGTTAGATTATCAACATGAACTGGATCAAATCAACCTGAATGCTGAGACATTTACTCATCCTGTTATAGCCTATCAAGTTTTGGCTGGACAGGGCAATGTGGAGGTAGAAAAGATGTTGTATTTAGTGCACACAACTGAATCAATGTCTAGGGCAAAGGAAGTTATCAGCAATCTGCCTCCAGGATATGGTGAAGACTTTGCTTATGACTCAGAGTTTGAAGAGGACAATGATCATTCCAGAAGTGGTGAAGGAGGAAATGCAGGCCCTTCCACTCTACAAGAGTTGCCTCCTTGGTTGTTCTCCAATTCTTACATTCACAATGACACCAAGGCAGTCATTCTAAAGAACTATCAAAAGGCCTATGGAGAAGCACAATCCTCTGATCCTCTTCATGCCACCATCATCCAGAATTTTGAGGCATCTCTTCAACTTAATCAAGCTCACATTCTTCAGTAAAGAGCCAACACATATGACATCAAAGGCCATATTGTTGAGGTAAAGGGTGCTCTAGAAAGGAGAATTGATGCAATAGCTCCCTCTACCTCTCAAAGATTCAAACAAGACAAATTGGTGCAAGATGTGGCTAGTCTTACTATAAGGATGGACAAGGTTGAAAATAAGATGGACACCTTCTTGGCTAATCAAGCCCTACAGACTCAACTTCTGCAATAGTTGTTGCAGGCTACTGGTGTTCCTCAAACCCTTGATGATAACAAAAAGGGGAAGAGTGCACTAGTGGTCTCTGAACCAGTAACTACTTCAGGCCAAGGTTTGCCATCAAGTGAGGGGGAGACACCTCAAATAATTGCTAATCCAAGTGAGTTTCAACTCACAAAGGTGGTTCTCTCTCCAGCTGAGGATGCTCAGAGATTTCTCAACTCTGAGAGGCTTATCAAGGAGTCTATCTTCAAGGCTATGACCTCCTCTACATCAGAGTCTGTACCTGTCCACACAACTATTCTCAAAGTTCTCACTCCTGACACTGTCATTCTAGAGAAAGAATATGATGTTGAACACTCTTTTGGCAAGGAGTTTGAACCCATTTTCAGTGGTAGGACTGGCTCACCACCTAGACATCATGGCAAGAACAAGCTAGAAGTGGATTATCCCTTCCCCAAGCTAGATGACTCTAAGGTGTTGGCAGCTCAAATCAAAGATTTCAAAGCTTCCACGGATGTATTGCTCAAAGAGGGGATGACTATCATCTACAGGAATGGTAAAGCAATTCACATCACAAACAGCCATCCCAGGTTCAATGAAGCTAAAAGAGAAGAAATTTCCAGATTGAGGTGAGAAGCCAATTCCCAGGGCTTTGAATCTACACCTGAAAAACAGGCTAGATTGGCCCTAGAACTGATAAGGGAAATGGAAGAAGAAAGTAGTGAGATTGTAGAGGAAGAGGCCCCTACTAGAATGAAAGTAAAGAAAAAGAAGACAGTGCCAAAGACCAATCCAATCAGAAGGAAGCAAAGAGCAAACATGCTTGTCTCTTACTGTTGAGGCTCTCTATTTGATGCTGAATTGCCTCAAGCATTCAAGATTAACTAAAAAACGTGTTCATGCTCTAAAGGATACAAAATGCATCAAAACAAATGTTGGGTTTAAAACTCCAGCTGAATGATATTTTCCTGACTCTGAGTGGGGATGCCTTCCAATGTTGGGTTCATGCTCTAATTTATGTTACTAATATTCTAAAAATGCAAGTACCATTAAGATATATATCAAACATGCAACAACAAGCTGCAGGTCAAATTTTGATACTTTTTCAAAAATTAGGTCAAATTTTAATTTTAATTTTGAAATAAGTTGAAATTTATTGACCGAAATGCAACTAACTTCGATATTATCATTTTGCCCATCATAAGCTCTCACCACATGCTCAAAAAAAATTAAGATTTGCTGATATATTTAGTAGTATTAATCTATTTATATTATAAAGGCTGTTACGTTTTTAAGTATCATTTTATCAAAATACCTTCTGTTTTTTTCGTATGCTCTTTTCCGTATTTACAGTAAAATGTCACACGACGGTTTTGACTTATACCCTACTTTGATCACAACCACACAATTTCTAATAATATATACATCCTGACACAAACATAAGATATTAATTTCAAATTCAAATTTGTTATACACGCATTTTCATTGCTACAGTTGCTTTTCCAAGAATTCAAATTCAAATAAGATGGGATTTGTATTCTTCGTTCATGTTTCATGAAAGACAAACGGTATTTTAAAAACTGGTGAACTAGTGTTGTTCATCTAGCAGCATTTAGAACTGCGTACTTGTTGATTTCTAAAAATCGTGCTAAGTCACTGATAGTGCCTTTCTAAATTACGAACTAAATTCGTTCATGTGGTATTATTCTAAACTTCATATAAAGTAGGAATAATTTCAATAGAAAACTATGTACAACTTTTATATTGTTGGAAAAACTTTATATTAGCGACTAGTTAACTTGTTGAGCATCTTTTCACTCATTCTTACTTTGTTAAAAATTATATTTTCAGTAAAAGGAGACCATAGTCGGTCGTCCCGAACTGCGAGGAAAGGAATGTGGATAATACTCTCTTGAGATAGTTTGGTTCAGGAAGTATACCGCATGAGTAAGTTGGATAGGTTTCAACTATTATTAACAAGACCTGTTTTCAAGTATGGTTGTATAACTAAACATTATTAAAGCTATGTTAGCTATTAACATAACCTCATGTAGAGGTCGTGATTAATAGTGTGAGATCCTGGATAGTATATTTGGTTTATAAGAACTAATGTTACTTTGATATATTGTTTCTAAAGCTATAACTTCTGTGTGTAAGAGTTTGGGATCTTTGATGTTATTTTGTTGGGTCATTGAGTTAATACAGGTATTATATGATTGGATAGTGATGTGGCAACCTAGATTCCTGATACGGATCCGAGGGTGTTACAATTAACACTTTAAACTCTTAATGTTCTTTTCCGCTTCTCATGGTCTGTTTGCATAAACTATAGTCCATATATTTTACTTTCAGTGGTTACACCATTTATGTTTAGGTTGGTTTGGTTTTTAAAAGTCACCAACCTTTAAGGGCAATTTTTGAGTTGCTAACGATGTCATCTATATAGAAAAACGTAGTAGAATACGAAGAACTTCATGCTAATATGTGAGTGTAAAATCTCGTAATTTTATTTTTATTTTATTATTAGATATTAGATATTAAAGAAATTTTATTTAGATAATTATTTTAGCTAAAGATTTTTGAAATTCTCTTCGTACAAGTTATTTGGTAAGATTATTTATTAGTGGAAAGAATAATAAAAATGTTTTGGTCAATCGATATCTTCTTTTTTTTAAGTAAATTGTGTGAACAAAATATTATATTTTAAAAATTACTTGGAGAGGTTACAAATATTTTAAAAATAAATTTTAGAGTTGCCTTAATTTATACTAGCCTATAACCCGTGCAAGGCACGGGCCATCAAAAAAAGATTAAAAATGACAAATAAAAAAAAATGGGAACAGAAAATATGAAATAAAGAATAAAAATCAATATGATAAATTTTAAAATGAGAAACTTAAATATAAATTGGAACATAGAAAAAAAAAATACAAATGGGCTATTATTAATATTATTTTATTATTCATTAAAATAATATTAATAATAAGGATAAATAGAAAAGCTAACATGTTTTAATTAAAAAAAATAACTGCTCGTGATATTTATAGAAGTGTTTTAATTATATTAATTGTATTTGTTAAAAAATACGTTGGCGTGTTAAAATAGGTAACCTTTTTTAAATAATTAAAAGCATTAAAATATATTTTAAAACATATTTTAATTTAAAAAAGTAACTGCCCGTGAGTTTTAGAAGTGTTTTAATTATATTAATTGTATTTGTTAAAAAAATACGTTGGCATGTTAAAATAGGTAAGCTTTTTAAAATAATTAAAAGTATTAAAATAAGTTTTAAAATAAATAAGTAACAGTTGCACTTGATATTTTTGGAAAATAGAGATTTTAGTGATAACAAATATAAAAGGTAATATATTTTGATTTAAAAATTTTTGCCCGTAATATTTTTGGAAGTAATAGATTTTGTTAGAAAAAAATGTTTTAATTGTAAAAGGCAATCATTTAGTTATTATTTTTATATTATTTTATTATATATTAAATAGAATAAATGACCGAAAACCGAAAACTGAAAACCAAAACTTTTTTTCGGCTTTAATAATATAGTATAGATTAGGATTTTGTGTGTGTCTATTTAATAAACCTCTTTAGAATAGAAAAGCTCGTACAGTAATTCGCCGGCAAAAAGAAAGGGAAAGTAATAAACAATACTCGTACAGTAAATCGTTTTATGGCGAGTCTCTGTTCTCCTATTAATTTTGCACTAGCATTAGTGCCCGTGCCCGCACGGGCCTCGTATTAAAATTCGTATATATTCTTATTTAGTGATTATATTATCTTCTAAAATTATTTTAAAAAAAATAAGCATGATAAATGATTGCATATATGTACGGTCAATAAACTAACAATTTTAGTAGTTCTCCACATAAAAACAACAATTTTCCATCCTGCTGCAAAGATATTATCTTAAGTGATTTATATTGCATACATGTCTCCCTTGACCGATGAAATTTTTCCTTCGCGTCACTTGGTGGTCTGAAGTAGCTTAACTCAGCAAATGTTCTTCATTCTGGCTTAAACTGGTAACCTCCTTGCCAATCCCAATTGTGACCCGAAGATATGTGATAAGTGGACAGTTTACGACTGAGTATGCGGTCACTCGTTGGTACCGTGCACCTGAGCTCGTCCTCTGTTTTGATGAATACAGAACCTTAATTGACGTATGGTCTGTAGGATGCATCTCTGTATAAATTATTGGGAGACAACCCCATCTTTCCTAGAACCAAAGCCCTCAACCAGCTTAAACTGATCACCAGTGTTCTTGGCAGCCAACTTGATGCTGATCTTCAAATCATTGTTAATCTAAAGGGAAGGAGGTTCATCAGATCACTACCCCACTTTAAGAGGATTCTAGTTTCCTTCTCTATGTCCCAAGGCTGATCCACTAGCTTTGGACTTAAATTGTAGCCTAGAAAGCAGGGGTGCGGCACCCCCATAGCGTACTACGCACCGAATACGTATGGGGTGCGGGGGTGCGCGGGGGTGCGCCGGGACACGTACGGGGTGCGCCACGCGGCGTGTCCGCGTATTTCAGAGATGAGATTCGTGGGGGTGCGGGAAGGGGGGTGCGGGAAGGGCAGAGACCGTAATTGTTTTTGTTGACTTTTAATTAAAACAAAACAGACCCAATCGTTGCTTTTCAATTAAACTTGCTGAAGAGACTTACCCTAATTTGAAGAGAGACGAAGACGACTGAGGCGACTCCATCGTCGCCATCCCCAATCGTTGCTGCGGCGGCGTTTCTTCATCGTTCACCGTCATAACTCCGGCAACGGCGGCGTTTCTTCATCGGCAGTTGGGTAAGTAATTTCTTGTCTCCATCTTCAATTCGATTTGTCCCAATCGTCGATTTGTCCCAATCGGCGTTGACTCTTTCTCTCTTTGTATATGTATGTCAGTCTGTATGTAATATGTATATGTCTGTACTTGTTGTGTGTGTATATGTCGACTGTTAGTATAAGTTGGGTACAGTTTAAATGTTTAATTGACTGGTAATTAAATAATTAATTAATTAATCCGAATACTAATTAGTAAATAGTAATTAATCTGTAATGATGCTTAAATATTGGAATTAGGTACAGTTTTCATTTTTTGTAAATTAATCTGTAATTATTTTTTGTATGCGTACACAGCAGAATTCTATTATTTTTATTTAACTTTTAAGATACCATTTTCAATTCTTTTCAGATATGGAATCCACCTCATCTACAAATACGGATACAAGTACAGGAGCTACTCCTCTAAGTGAACTACCGGGAGATGTTGATACTTTATGGAAGCATGTTACAAAAATTGCAAAATCAAAAGAAAGAGGCGGAAATACAAAAATTAGATGTAATTATTGTAACAATGAATTCACGGGATCATATTCAAGGGTGAAAGCGCATTTATTGAAGATTAAAGGGGTTGGAGTTGCGATTTGTACAAAAGTCACTCCCGAACTTTTAAGAGAATTTCAAAGGGAGGTGGCGGAGGCCGAAGAGAGGAGGAAACCAATAAATATCCCACTACCTCCTTCGGGTCAAACTCAATCTTGTAGTAGTGCTTGGGGAGGAATTGAAAAGAGGCTACCTCAAGGATCAAAAAAGAGAGTGGCGGATCCAAACAATCCAATCAACAAAGCATATAAAATGGAGATGAGAGCACAATTGGATGGTGAGATTGCAAGAGCTTTTTTTTCTGGGGGTTTGCCTTTTCACTATGCTAGAAATCCTTATCACATCAACTCATATACAATGGCTTCCGAGTTCAACCTTGTTGGCTATAAACCTCCCACTTATAACACTTTGCGCACTTCTTTGTTGCAAAAGGAGAGAGCAAATGTTGAAAGATTGTTGGATCCTATCAAGACAACATGGAAGGAGAAAGGCGTGACTATAGTTTCTGATGGGTGGAGTGATAGTCAAAGAAGGCCTTTGATTAATTTTATGGCAGTCACTGAGCTTGGTCCCATGTTCGTAAAGGCAGTTAATTATGAAGGCAATGTTAAAGATAAGTTTTTCATGGCAAACTTAATCAAGGAGGTGATCACTGAAGTGGGACCACAGAATGTGGTTCAAGTTATTACTGATAATGCTCCTGTTTGCAAGGCGGCAGGTACTATAAATTATTACTTTAGTCTATATATTATGTCTTTTCAAATTTATCTTGCTAGTATTTGATTTTATTTATTTCTTATTATGTCTTTAGCGGATGCTTGTATTTGATCCAGTCAAGGGAAAAGCAGTAACAAAAGCTCTTCTCCAACCTTGTATGTCAAGCTTTATGATTCAAGTCGTATTCCTCCTGCACAAATCCCAATGGATCTTGACATTGAAAAGAATATGGAAAAATAGATGATCAGGGAAATGATGTTGAAACAAATGCTTCACCATCACCGTGAAGCTGTTTATGCAACTTCTTTACCAAGCACTAATAGAAGTTCAGAAGGTGCGCTCCTGTGTAGCAAAAGAAAAACACATCCTGCTATATTGCATGAGTGTAAGGAGGTTTTAGTTTTGAAGTTATAGAAGCCCGCACAAAGAAACCAGTAAAGCTAAGTATTATCTTCAAACCAGATAAACTTTTTGTTGAATGTACAGCTCCTGCTAAGGCTATTGTAGTGAGTGGCTAGGAAGTTAGTTACAAGTTTGTTAGTTTGTTATGATTTCCAGCTCATTTCCAGCTGTCATCCAGCTGTCTTAGTTAGCTATATATACCTGTACCATTGCTGAGTATTGTATGGATTCAAGTTCACAGAATACAGTTTTCACATTCTCTCTTACTTTTGCATTCTGAGATAGTTTAGTACTCTTCATTTTGTTCTGTGTTGCTCGACTGTTAGTTCAATAACAAAGCTTAGTTTTATCATGGTATCAGAGCGTTAATGGCGAGCGATCCTATCATTCTGACTTGCGATCTTTAAGCTGGAATATGCCATATCACAGGTGTACTCAATTCTATACTTTTGTTGATTTCTTAAGTCAAATTACACAATCTCTCTGTGTAAACTCCATAATCTCTCTGTGCGATCTCTTCATATTCTGCGAATCTCTCTGTGTATCTTTCTTCATATTCTGCGAATCTTAATCAAGTAACATTTCTTGAAATCGAACCTTGATTACTAAGTTTGTGATTAGTAATGGCTTCGATTAGTGCAAATACAAACACAAATGCTTGGAATCGAGCTTTTCTCAATAATACCTCACCAGGATTAGATTCTTCTAGTGTTTACTATATTCACTCATCGGATGTTAATGCAACACAACTAGTTTCAGTGAAATTCAATGGAAACGATCAGTTATGCTCAGTCTTTCTGCTAAGAACAAGCTTGGATTCGTTGATGGAACTATTGTTAAACCTGCTATTGATTCTCCAGAGTTTAAGGCCTGGGAACGGTGTAATGATCTTGTTTGCTCTTGGTTGTTATGTAATTTGGATGAGTCTATATCAAGAAGCGTTTTGTTTTTTAAAACTGCTCGAGAAATTTGGCTCGATTTGGAGGATAGATTTGGATATGCTTCAATGACTCAAATTTTTTCGATTGAACAACAATTGTCTGAATTAAGTCAAGGATCTAAAAGTGTTTCAGATTTTTTTACTGAAATTAAAGCTTTGTGGGATGCAATGAGTGACATTAGTCCTATGCCTTGCTGTACTTGTAACAAATGTACTTGCAATGTCACTCAGAAGGTTATGCAAATGCAGCAGGATCATAGGCTATTGTAGTTTATGATGAAACTACATGACAAGTTTGTTACTATAAGAGGCAATGTATTAATGCAGCAGCCACTACCAAGCCTATCTAATGCATTCAGACTATTTTCTCAAGAAGAAAAACACCAAGAATTGTCTCAATTGTCTACACAGACTGAATCATTGGCTTTTGTGGCTGACAGCAATCAGTTTCAGAATAAAAGAGGTTTTTGTACTAATTCTACAGGAAGAGGTGCTAATCAAAGGTTTAATTCTGCAGGAAGAGGTTCTATTTATGGTTCTACTGGTTTCAAGAAAGGGAATACATATTATTGTACTCATTGCAAAATGTCTGGACACAGTATTGAGAGGTGTTTTAAAGTGCATGGGTATCCAGCTAATTTTAAGCCCAAGGATAAAAGGGTAGCTGCTTTGTCCTTCAATGAAGATAAATCCCTTTCTACTTCTGAAGAAAAAGCTGAGGATACTAATTCTCCTATCACTATTGCTCAATATCAACAACTAATGGATTTGCTTAATAAGCAGTCTACTACATCAGGTTCAGGACCTTCCAGTAATGCTATGTTAGCTGGTAAGGTTTGTTTAATGTCTAATAATGTTTCACATACTGAGTGGCTCATTGACAGTGGTGCAACTGACCAAATTTGTTCTAATCTCAGTATGTTCATTACTTATAAACCTATAGTTGGCACTCCTGATTTTATTCTGGTTCCTGATGGAAGACAAGTACATATTATGCATACTGGTTCAATAAAAGTTCAGGATATGGTTCTCCATGATGTTTTACACATACCAATGTTTCAGTACAATTTAATATCTGTGCAAAGGCTGTGTACTGATTTGAAGTGCACAGTAATTTTTAATGGTGCTGATTGCTTAATACAGGACCGTTTACAGAAAGAGAAGCCAGTTCTACTTGGTAGGTTTCAGGGGGGCTTGTACAGCACATCAGGAATTACTACAGGATCATTTGATAAGAAAGTTTGTCTTAGTATCCCAGAAGATCTCAGTGTGTGGCATTTGAGGTTGGGGCATGTTCCTTTCAACAGATTGCAGTTGATTCCAGCTTTGTCTAAAATGAAGAATCCTTCTCCAAATCTTATCTGTCAAGTTTGTCCTTTGGCTAAACAAATACGACTTGTTTTTTCTCACAGTTTTATAAAAACTAAGTCTTCCTTTGAGTTGATACACATTGATGTATGGGGTCCTTATAAAATCAAAGCTTACAATGGTTGTAACCAATTCTTGACGATTGTGGATGATTATAGTCGATTTACATGGGTTCATATGCTCAAACATAGAACAGATTGTGTTAAGGTGATGAGAGATTTTTTGTCTCATGTGCAAACTCAATATAAAACTAAGGTGGAACAGGTACGATCAGATAATGCACCAGAATTGTGTCATGGCCTTATGAAGGATTTATTTTTAGCTGAAGGAATTTTTCACCAAACCAGCTGTAGCATACTCCCCAACAGAATGGCATAGTGGAACGTAAGCATAGACATCTTCTTGAGACTACAAGATCTTTGTTTTTCCAAGCTAAAATTCCATCAAAATACTGGAGTGAAAGTATACTCTGTGCTACATATCTTATAAACAGAAATCCACTCCAAAGTATTCAGAATGATACACCGTTTCATCGATTAACTGGTAAGTTTCCTACTTTTGATCATTTGAAGGTATTTGGGAGTCTTTGTTTTGCTTCTACTACTGCTGTTTCCAGAGGGAAGTTTGATCCTAGATCAATTGCATGTGTTTTCCTTGGTTATTCAGTTTCTCAAAAGGGCTATAAGGTTCTTGATTTCAGTACTGATAATCTTTTTATTTCAAGGGATGTTATATTCCATGAATCTCATTTTCCTTTTCATAATCAATCTACTCCTACTGTGTTTCCTACTGAAATCTATTTGCCATCTGTCACATCTTCCTGTTATGAACATAATACTTCTCCTGTTTCTGATACTGTCTTTGACACTCCTGGCTTTCATTCATCTGATAGTTCTATTTCTTCACACACTATTTCTGCTCCTGACACTATTTCTGCTCCTGACACTTTGTTTGATCTTAGTGAAACTGGTATTTCTCCTAGTGAAACTAGTAGTGGTTCTCCTACTATTTTTCCGGATACCAGTACTATTGTGCCATTAAGGAAATCAACTAGATTACACAAACCACCCTTATACTTTTCCTCATATCAGTGTCATTCTGTCTTTCCTCAACATTGGTGCAATTTAGTTCAATTACCACCTTGTGCATCTACTCAGTCCACTTGTGACATTACAGAACCTAAATCTTTTCAAGAAGCTGTTTCTCAACCATTGTGGTTAGCTGCTATGCAAGCTGAATTACAAGCTTTAGCAATAAATAACACATGGGATTTGGTACCCCTACCTGCAAATAAGAAACCAATTGGTTCCAAGTGGGTGTTCAAAGTAAAATTGAAGTCTGATGGAAGCTTGGAACGTTGCAAGGCACGTTTAGTTGCAAAAGGATACAATCAAAAGTATGGTGTGGACTACGGAGAAACGTTTTCTCCAGTGGTTAAGATGAGTACTGTGCGAATTTTATTGTCTTTGGCTGCTTCTAAAAACTGGAAATTACATCAACTTGATGTAAACAACGCATTTTTACATGGTTGTTTAAAGGAGGAAGTTTATATGTCCGTCCCAGAAGGAGTTCCTAATCCTCATAATCTGGTTTGTCTTCTTCGAAAATCCATTTATGGTTTGAAACAAGCATCTCGGGAATGGCATGAAAAATTGGTCGAGGAATTAATCTGTCAAGGTTTTAAACAGTCGAAAAATGATTACAGTCTGTTTCTTAAACGACAAAATGGTCTTCTTTGTGTTGCTGCAGTTTATGTTGATGATGTAGTCTTAACTGGAGATGATAGTGAATCTATTGTTGCTCTAAAGAATCACTTAGACACCAAATTTGGGATTAAAGATTTGGGTTTACTACATTTCTTTCTGGGGATTGAGGTCACTCATACTTCTGCTGGGATTGTTTTGTGTCAAAAGAAATTTGCCACAGAATTATTGACTGAGGCTGCTTTAGATGTTAGCCATCCTACTTGCACTCCTCTTCCAGTCCATCTTAAACTTTCTCTCACTGATGGTCATCTTATCCCTAATCCAGAATACTATAGGTCATTAGTTGGTAAGTTGAATTACTTAACTAATACCCGTCCTGATCTCTCTTACACAGTGCAAACATTGAGTCAATATATGCATGCTCCTCGTACTACTCATCTTTCAGCATTACATCATACACTCCGATATCTAGCTGGAACACTTGTTCAAGGTATTCTACTTAAAGCAACGGATCAATTGACCTTACAAGCATTTTCAGATGCAGACTGGGCTTCTTGTGTTGATTCACGTCGCTCTGTGACTGGCTATATACTTCTTCTTGGAAATTCTCCAGTTACTTGGAAATCCAAGAAACAAAACACTGTCTCTAAATCTTCTGCAGAAGCAGAATATCGTGCAATGGCTTCAGCTGCTGCAGAAGTTACTTGGGTAGTTCGTTTACTAGATGAACTTGGTATTACCAATCTTAAACCTTTCGTGCTTCATTGTGATAATCAATCTGCACTACACATAGCTAAGAATCCTGTCTTTCATGAACGTACGAAGCACATCGAGCTTGATTGCCATTTTACTCGTGATAAAGTACTCGAAGGGTTGATTGCTGCAACTTTCTTACTTACCTACACGATCCCAGCTAGCTGATGTCCTGACAAAGGTTGCTCCTTCTTCACAATTCAACTTGTTACTGTCCAAGTTAGGGATGTATCCTTCCCCTAACTTGAGGGGGGATGTTGAATGTACAGCTCCTGCTAAGGCTATTGTAGTGCGTGGCTAGGAAGTTAGTTACAAGTTTGTTAGTTTGTTATGATTTCCAGCTCATTTCCAGCTGTCATCCAGCTGTCTTAGTTAGCTATATATACCTGTACCATTGCTGAGTATTGTATGGATTCAAGTTCACAGAATACAGTTTTCACATTCTCTCTTACTTTTGCATTCTGAGATAGTTTAGTACTCTTCATTTTGTTCTATGTTGCTCGACTGTTAGTTCAATAACAAAGCTTAGTTTTATCACTTTTAATTACGACATTCTCTTAAGTGTCATTTGCCTCTAAACTCTCTAATTCTTATTTATTTGAGTGAGTTACTTATATAATCACCTGTAATGAAATAGAAGAATTACTATTGCACAAAAAAAATACATCTAAAAAATTGAAGAACTTCTACAAGCGAGCTAAATTCTACAGGATCCAATATTGGTGGTTGGAAAATAATTCTTAAAAAAGATGAGACAGATTGCTCTGGTCCTCTTTTTGTGATTACAAATCAAAAGCCTAGGGTTAAAAAAATAAAGCACTTCAGTATCGTGAACATGTAACTGTGGTTAAATAATTAAACGATGTTATTCTAAAAAATTCAAATTTGATAAAATAATTGATCAAGATACGAGGCGGAACAATAATTGTGTTACGTAATGAAAAATACTGTCAGTTACAGGAGCTTCTAATACTATTGTTGTTTAAGGAACAAAAATATCAGATCCAATTTGTTTTCAACGTCTACCAGATCCAAAACATTAATATACGCTCGTTTATCAGATAATCAAAATACTGGGACCTTATCCTACTTTTACTCACGGTGAACTTTGGCGACAAAGACAACAAGAGATTTTTTTTACCAATAAGAGCAAGATGCTGTTACAATTTGATACCGTGCCAACCTGAATAGACCACACTTTTATGATCATTAATTATCTTAGATGATAGAGAGGCCTCCAGTGAACAATTGGCCATTTTCTACTCGATTTTCAACCATAATTTTAACAAAAGAGCAGGCTTGTATATAAAAATATAACAATAGTATAATATAGATACAGGGGAAGACAAGCAAAAATGTTGCCAAATAAAATGCTTTCTGATTACCAGTTACTTAACCTAACTTAGCAGGTTAGATGAAGAATCTATGTAGTCATGATTTATTCATGCCTTTGACAAACATCTATTACTAACAATAATTTCCTAGAGAGTGAGATGCACCCATGATATAATTATATATATGATATAAGATATATCACGTTCTAGAACATTCTTTCACACATGATCATAAATCTCTTAATTTAAACACAAGACACGTCTGTAAGAGAAAAGAGGGATGCTTTCATATATTTCTTAGCACCTTTTTCTTGGAAAAATCCAAAATTTTATTTTTTAAATAGACACCTAATCCAACAATTAAAATAGGACATTTAAGGTGTAGAATGTTATTTAGTACTTGAACTTTGCAAGTCCCTTTTGCCACAACTGACCTCTGTAGCCCGTAAAAATTGATTATGACTGAGGGACGACAAAAATCTTATTGGAAAGTTCACTATTCATCCTCTTGCATCACTGATATTCTTCGGTTTTGGGTGCGTGAGAGAGAGAAAACATGTCCACTATGATAGGAATTTCCGGATGAGCGGAAGTGTGATATAACATTTATTCCGTAAAAACCATGTATCGCACATATAGAAAAACATATAAAATCTAGAGCGAAGGGAATCGTAACCATACCTTGCGAATCGAAGCTTTAAAATCGATGGTTTCAAGCAGTTGCTCCTCAGAGTGTGAAGCACTCTACCGGTATCCACCAAGAATTTTCCTTCGATGAATTCTTCAAAAAATCTCTAACACCTTTTAGAGAGGAGAGAGAGAGAGAGAGAGAGAGAGAGATGGAGGCTAGCTCCTTTTTAGGTTTTTTCACAAAATAGGATGAAGCTTAGAATGAACTATCTCATTCTATTTATAGGGCTCTTTTAGGGTTTTTAATAATATATCTATATATATATATTAACCCCACATTTCTAAAATGCTTTAATAATAATTAAAACTATTTTAATCATTATTTCTTTTTCTAAACTATTTAGAAAATAATTCTTCCTCTCTCATAATTTAAATCTTTTCATCAAAGAAAATATTCTTTTATGGTGTAACCCTGTAGGTTCAATATTAAGCCGGTAGGAGAAATAAATAATAATAAACTTTTATTTATTATTTATATGAATTCTAATCATTCATTAAATATAATTAACTGATTAATTATATTTATTCTACATCGTGAGTGATGCTTCTCAACATATCGCGACTATCCGGATAATATGAATTCACTGCTTAGAATACCAAGAACCTGTCAGTGACTAGTTTCAGTACAATCAATTCCTTCTACCCTATAATATCCCGATTAAATACAAGGCATGGATCTCGTGTCAGGCCTATCAAATTTAATCATATGATTTCCTATTCATAATGCTAAGTTCATATTAATGCAAATTAGAAACTCCTTTCTAATTTCATACACTCTGGCCAGAGATTCCAGAACTCGCATACTAAGAATAACATAGGATATTCACTTCCTATACTGGAAGGGGTAGATCCTCTATTGACGTTAACTATCTCCATACACAAATCCCTATGCCCAGAATAGACCTAATGGATGTCCTTGAGACTAAGGACTAATCCAAAGCATAGTTCATTATATACAAGATAACTCTAACGATCTCAAGTCTAAGGACACTTGTACAACTATCACTCAGTGAATAACTATTGACACGTGAGTAAACTCCATTAGCTATTCAACTTATCGAGTCATGTTCAGTAAACTTATTCCCTAACAAGCACCTACATACTAGCTATAGTGTCACCACACAAATGCCTATGAGAACAGACATCCTCCTGACGGGAGCAAGCATAGTATGTACCAATCTTTGCGGATTCACCAACTTCCGATTAGTTATCCTATGATCAGGAACTGTTTAAGTCTAGAGTTATCATCTTCTAGATCTCACTATTATAATCTCATTATAATTCTAGAAGCTTTACTCTAAACTATGGAACATCTTATTTAAAACACTTTAAATAGATAAAGCCCGTAATAAAAACAAAACAAGTCTTTTATTAACATTAATGAAATAAAATAAGAATACAAGAAAGTTCTTCCTAACTCATCATACATGATTGGATTTAGGACAAACACTTTCTATCTCCCACTTGAACTAAAGCCAATCACACTGGTATCTAATACCCATATTCTCTTTATGACGATCAAAGTGAATCTGAGACAATGTCTTTGTGAGTGGGTCTGCTACGTTATTATGTGTGTCAACTCTCTCAATTTTGACATCTCCTCTTTCAATGATCTCCCTAATCAAATGAAAGCGCCGCAAAACATGTTTGGTATTTTTATGAGACCTAGGTTCCTTGGCTTGTGCTATTTTTGCGTTGTTATCACAATACAACACAATAGGCTCCTCAATGCTAGGAACAATTCCCAACTCAGAAACAAATTTCCTCATCCAAACGGCTTCTTTTGCAGCCTCACTTGCAGCTATATACTCTGCTTTCGCTGTGGAGTCAGCCGTTGTAGACTGTTTGGAACTCTTCCAACTAATCGCACCACCATTCAGAGTAAACACGTACCCTGACATGGATGTGCTATCATCACTTTCTGATTGAAAACTAGAGTCAGTATAACCCTCTATTTTCAACTCAGATCCACCAAAAACAAGAAAAATATCCTTAGTCCTTCGCAAATACTTAAGGATGTTCTTCACTGCTTTCCAGTGGTCTTCACCTGGATTGGACTGATATCTGCTTGTCACACTAATTGAATGAGCAACATCAGGCCTAGTACATAACATCGCGTACATGATAGATCCTATTTCCGAAGCATAAGGAATCTTACTCATACGCTCCTTTTCTTCAGGTGTCTTAGGAGACATCTTCTTGGAAAGGGATACTCCATGGCTCATTGGTATGAGACCTCTCTTGGAGTTTTCCATGTTGAACCTTTTAAGCACTTTCTCGATGTATGTACCCTAGGTAAGACCTATCATTCTTCTAGATCTATCTCTATAGATCTTCATACCGAGAATGTAGGATGCTTCTCCCATGTCCTTCATAGTGAAGTTCTTTGATAGCCACACTTTGACTGATTGTAGCATCGGTATATCATTTCCTATCAGAAGTATGTCATCCACATACAACACAACAAATGTTACCACGCTCCCTCTAACCTTCTTGTAGACACATGGTTCATCTATGTTTTTGATAAAATCAAACTCTTTGATTGTCTCATCAAAACGGATGTTCCATCTACGAGAAGCTTGCCTTAATCCATATATGGTTCGAAGCAGCTTACACACTAGGTGTTCATTCCCTTTGGAAACAAAACCCTCTGGTTGTGTCATATACACTTCCTCTTCAAGTTTCCCATTGAGGAAGGCTGTTTTCACGTCCATTTGCCAGATCTCATAGTCGTAGTAAGCAGCAATCGCAAGAAAAATCCGAATTGATTTTAACAGGGCTACAGGCGAAAAAGTTTCATCAAAGTCAATACCTTGCCTTTGTCTGAATCCTTTTGCCACGAGCCTGGCCTTATAGGTCTCCACCTCGCCATCTGCTCCAATCTTTCTTTTGTATACCCATTTGCACCCAATAGGCTTCACATCCTTGGGTGCTTCAACCAAAGTCCATACTTGGTTGGTATACATAGAATCCATTTCGGATTTCATGGCACTCTGCCATTTCTCTGAGTCAATACTACTCATAGCCTCATTATAGGTCATAGGGTCGTCATCATCAATGATTGACAACTCATTGTCATTCTCAATGACAAGGCCATAATACCTCTCAGGTTGGCGAGTCTCTCTCTCTGACCTACGAATGGGCTATTCCACAGAAGGTTGTTCAGTCTGAACAGGTGTTTCCTCTTGAACCGTAGTAGTTTGTGCTTCTTGAACTTCATTAAGTTCTATTTTGCTCCTACTGTTCCCTTCAAGGATAAACTGTTTTTCCAAGAAGGTAGCATGTCTGGAGACAAATACCCTATGATTGGTGTAAAAGTAATACCCTAAAGTCTCTTTAGGATATCCCACAAACTTACATTTTACGGATCGAGATTCCAGCTTATCAGGGTCAACTTTCTTGACATAAGCTGGACATCCCCAAATCTTAACGTGTTTAAGACTCGGTTTCCTTTCTTTCCATATCTCATATGGAGTTTGAGGAACAGATTTGGAAGGCACCTTATTTAGTAAATATGCTGAGGTTTCCAATGCATAACCCCAAAGGAATACTGGAAGAACTGCATAGCTCATCATGGATCGACCCATGTCTAACAAAGTTTGATTTCTCCTTTCAGATACCCCATTCAAATGTGGAGTATATGGAGGAGTCCACTGAGAGACTATACCATTTTCTTTGAGATAATCTAGAAACTCACCATTCAAGTATTCACCACCTCGATCTGATCGAAGGGTTTTAATACTATGTTTGGTTTGTTTCTCCACTTCATACTTGTATTCTTTGAACTTTTCAAAGGCTTCAGACTTGTGTTTCATCAAATACACATATCCGAATCTAGATCGATCATATGTGAAAGTAATGGAGTACGAAAATCCACCCATGGCTTGCGTAGACATCGGTCCACATACATCTGTGTGTACAAATCCTAGCAAATCTGCAGCCCTCTCTCCATGTCCACTAAATGGAGATTTGGTCATTTTACCCAATAGACAAGACTCGCATGTAGGATATGATTCAAAATCAAAGGGTTCAAGTAACCCTTCCTTATGCAATGTACGAAGTCTATTTTCACTATTATGACCAAGTCTGCAGTGCCACAAATAGGTGAGATTTTCATCATCCCTTTTCCTTTTATTAGTACGTTCAATTTGTAGTAAATTATGCTCTACGTCACATACATACAGACCATTATTTAAAATACCACTACCATAAAGAACATTATCTCTAAGAATTGAACATTTATTATTCTGAATAACAAACGAAAATCCAGCCAAGTCTAACATGGGAATAGAAATAATATTCCTCACAATCGAGGGAACAAAATAACAATTATTTAAATCAATAGTCTTTCCCGTAGGCATATGTAAATCAAATGATACTACAGCTTCAACAACAACTCTTGCTCCATTTCCCATCCGTAGAATCACCTCATCTTCCTCAAGAGTCCTACTTCTCCTTAGTCCCTGCAACGAATTGCAAATGTGAGAACCACAGGCGGTATCTAATACCCAAGTAGCAATTTGATTTAATGACATATTCACTTCTATCATGAACATACCTGAATCAGAAGCGGCAGTCTCACTACCCTTCTTCTTCTTCAATTCTGCAAGGTAAACCTTGCAGTTCCTCTTCCAGTACCCCACCTTGTTACAGTGGAAGCAAACAGCTTTGCTTTTGGGGTCTTCAGCTTTTGGTGGAACCGGCCTTTTTTCACCTACTTTCTTCTTCTTGGGAGGGTTCTTCTTCCTTTTCTTAGGATTGGAACCTTCACCAATTAGAAGAACATAACTCTTCTTAGAGGGAAAATTCGATTCCGCGGTCTTCAACATGTTGTGGAGTTCAGCCAGGCTGATGTCCAACTTATTCATGTGAAAGTTCACAACAAACTGCGAAAACGAACCCGGAAGTGATTGCAAGACCAAGTCTTGACTCAGCTCCCCATCCATGTTGAAACCAAGTTGTCCAAGACGTTCAATCAAATTGATCATCTTAAGTACATGGTCATTCACAGACGATCCCTCAGACATCCTACAGCGGAACAGCTCCTTCGATATCTCATATCGAGCTGTCCTCCCTACCACATCATACAACTCTTGTAGATGCGTTAGGATAGTTTGAGCATCCATATGCTCATGCTGCTTCTGTAGCTCAATGTTCATGGAAGCTAGCATGATACATTGAGCAACATTTGCATCATCTATTGTTGGTCCTTGTGTATTGCAGAAGGGAGGGGGGGGATGAATGCAATACTGATAAAATTCAATCTCAATTTCAACAACTAAAACTAAGATTTAATGTTATCAATAATACGTATGCATTCACAAACAGTATAGTAGAGAAGACAGGATTCACAAAATAAATGTTTTATTTATTTTGCAAAGTGTTGCTACAACCTCAAGAGAGAATTCTTGAGCTTCGTTTTTCTCCAAGACACTTGCTTGTCTTCCTTTTCGTACCTAGAATGAATTGATAGTCTACGTATAAAACTAATCCTATCGCTATCAACACGGGTCTGTGAAGCTGCTGTCATTATCAAGTGGCAGCTTCTTACAAAGTGTCTACCCATGTGACTTTCCTAAATTGCTAACAATGTCAGATATACATTACAAAGAAAGCAACCTAGATTCATTCTATTTCTAGCTAAAACAATTCAGCAAATAGAGACTTGACCTTGCTCTTGAATTGATTCACTTTTGTTTGCAGTGCTTGGAGCTTCTGTCGTAGTCTTGCAGACTTGGTGCAGCTTAGAGATACTGCAACACGCCTGTTTCTTGAACATTGAAACTGTCACGGGGCTTGACTGAGAAAGATACCTAGAACAAGGATCTTTCTCGAGACAGTTACTTTTGCCGCAAAGCTTGCTGTCACAGGAATGTGCTTTTGGTGACAGTAGGAGTTCCCCGCATAGTGTGCTGTCGAGGTTTCCAAACTTGCTGTCGAGGGCTAAAGTTGTTGTCGCGTAGTCTTCCGCCAATGTTGCTGTCAGAGTGAATATGCTGTCTTGACTTGCAACATTCTGTCTTCTTGTAATCTTACTGTCAATGCTTATGATAGTAACCTTTATTCATGCTGTCATCTAATATGCGTTGTTTGAGGCTTGAACACAGAAAGTGAACTTCTTCCAAATTACACAATTAAAATAACATTGCATACTGATTACAAGAACATACTTTGGTTGTGACAGTATGTTCTAGTTAATTAAAAAATTAAGTATATACAAAGTTAAGTTGTTCCTATGGTATCACCCATAAATCCCAACAATCTCCCCCAATTTGTTTTTATGGACAATAACAGCAAATTTACAATATATGCTGACAACTTAACTAACAAGATCAGAATGGATTTAGAATGTTTACTTAGCTTGAGATTTCCTCTTCTGTCTCGTTACTTCCTCTCTTTTGAGAGCTTCTACCAAGCTGCTTCTTAGACCTTCTACAAGAGAGATTTCAGCAGGTGTGACTGCAGCATCTTCTATTTCTTCAATGATCTTCTTGATAGTAGGAGAAATAAGAGAACTAGCATCCCTGAGATTCAACCATTGCTCTTGATCAAATGGATAGCTTCTGAAGTGGAGTTCTTCATGAATAAGCTTGAATCTACTTCCTCGATAAGCATTGAGAGACATCCTCCTTTGCTTGTCCAGCTTCGAATCTTCTCCTTTTCTCCTTTCCAATAATTCCTCTATCTTGTCAGAACAGATCTGCTCCAGGGGATGAATTGATCCAGCAACCATATACTGTAAATCCTTCAGAATAGTTGTTTTTAGCTTGTGCAAGCTGCAAACATAGATTTCTTCTTTTAGATGCTTGATTCTTAAGGGATTTTCCAGCATACATGTTTGATAATTTGGAGCTTCACTTTCTGCCTTGTTGGCAGTCTTGCATCTTTCCAGGAGTTCAACTTCCTTCTTATCAAGTTCTGACTGATATTGAGCGTATTGAGAAGAGTCAGGTCTTTTGCTTGGCTTGGGTTGCCCTTCCTCTATGGGTTGGGTTTTCCTTTCTTCTGTGGGTGAATCATCAAACTCATAGTACCAGTGATATGGTATAGGAGAAGCTGGTAAATCAGTTGAAATATCAGCATCATCAAAATCTGCAAAGTTGTAGCCAAATTTCTGATAGAATTCAGCATCCCTATCAGCTTGATATTTCAGAATATGTTCCATAACAGACTCTGAAACATTTTCATAGCTCTCCAGCAACTCTACCATTCTTTCCAGGTAGAAGAAGTCAATTCTTCTTTTATCTAGGGTTGATGTCCTACCACTGGTTGATGTGGAGACCAAATTGAAATCCTTATCAACCTTGGTAGATCTTGATTCTTCCCACCACAGAATGTACCTAGTGACCTCTTGATTTGCATCCATCTTTACCTCAACACTCTTGATTTCTCTAGATTGCATCTGTTGTATCTTAAGATTGTTGGGAGGTATTGATTGAATTGGCTTCTTAAGATTCCTGCCAAATCCAGTGGTCTTTTCCTTTCCTGAGTACTTGTGCTTTCCTTCAGGTTTCTGTCTAGAAAACCATGCTCTTGCTTTGGCTTTCAGTCTTATGGGCTTGACAGTAGCTTTGGCTTCATCCTTGACAGAACCTTTCTTGACAGTACCTTTGTCGACAGTATCTTCCATGACAGCATCTTCTATGACATTATTCTTGTCGACAGTACCTTTGGTGACAGCATCTTTTTCAACATTTATGCAGTCAATAGCACATCTAAGAATGCTTGCCTCCAAAGCTTCCAGTATTCTTGGCTCCTCTTCATCTGTTGCACCAGCATCTTTCTTTTCTTGACTAGGAGTTTCTTCATTGCCTTCATTCTGAGATTGAATACCAGTATTCCCAGAATTACTTCCACCAGCATTTCCAGCATTTCCAGAAGCTTCACCACCTCCAACCTCATCATCATCATCATCATCATCATCATCATGAGGAGGTATGTCATAGAGACAGCTTCCACCTTGATCATTTCTTTTAGCATTGGCTCTAGAGATTAGTTCCTTCACTCTAGCTCCCAGTGCCTTGTCTCTCAACACCAGCATTTTGTAGATCTCTTGAACAGCATAAACTCTTCCTGGATTGGCATTTGAACTGAGTATTCCATCTAACACTTTCAGAATTGACTTGGTTTCCATTCTGGATGTGCCAACCAAATTCATGAAGCTGTTCCTTCTTGTGCCATCCTTAGTTACAGATCTGTAGAAAACACTTGGTGGATTTGTGTAGACTTCGGGTAGCTTTTGTGTGAGCAGGTTCTGGATTTGCATATCCAATATTTCATTGAATGGTGTTTGAGTTGCCCTGATCTTTCCCTTCAAAGCACACAACACCTTTGCTGGCAGACTCTGCAATAACTGCATTGTGATGAAATAAGATATGCCAGAAGTGAAATAGATACTTACAGCCCATATTTTCTCATCATTAACCATTACACTAACACTGGTGATTTGATCCTTTAACAATTTTGTGGTTTTGGTTGGAAGGTTGCTTGGAGCATTCATTGCTTCTTCCACCAAACTGCTAAATTCACTGTCATGATTGTGTAATGTGCTCTCCCTGTAATCCACCATTAGGGTATTGGCTTCTTCTTGATCATACTCAGTACCATTGGACCAAGTATTTCCTTTATGGATGGATTCAGGCAGTTTCCCTTTACCTTTCCCAGACTTATTCTGTTCCTCCATTTATCTCCATCTTCTTTGTAGAGCAGATTCTTGAGATGCTGGAGTTGTCTCTCTGATTATCACAGGAGGTAGAATTGGATATCTAGATGCAGGTCTTCTTTGCATTGCATCTTGAGTTACTTTAGACATCAGTACTCTTTCTCCATCCAAGTCAACTTCAACAAGCTCTTCAGCTTTGTCCTTTGGTTGTCCACTGCTTGGTTTGACCTGCTCCCCTTAGATATTGCTTTCCCCTTAGCTCCCCCTTTGGTCTTCACAGCTACTGGCTCCCCCTGAGTTCCACCTGATTCCTGAATAGATATTGATTCTGATCTTGCTACCTTCTCCCCCTTAGTTGAGTTGGCAGCTACTAGGTCAGTGAGGAACTGGATAGAGAGCTGAGTAGCAGCAAAACTGTAACAGCCCCAAATCCGGGGTCAGGGATTTAGGGTTGTCACAATCCATGTACTCCTTGCCTTACCTGTATTACTCACACCATTCATAATTCACCTGCTCATGACCCCACAACATATGTCTCACACACACACACACACAGGTTAGAGTCTCAGAAACGACACAATATAACAACTGCGGAATAAATAACTTTTATTACAATACCCAAATGTCTTTTGAATCTGTTACTGATACAATTTCTAAGTATTGTTACATTACCAACTTAGCCTTCTGATGCTCACAATCCTCTAATACCATTCATGTCTATACATAGGTTGAATACCAAAAGTCGTAGCCTGATTCGATTGGTTCGTACTACTCCCGGGATCACTGCTAGAAACTGTTTATGGAAACGCCTTGCGAGGTATGTGCCGTCCCATAGGCATCCTGCTTCGCTGCTATATAATATATATAAAATAATAGCAAGAGTGAGCGATAGCTCAGCGAGGTAATGAAAGTATGGCATAATTCTGCCTTTTATTCAACCCAGAAATAAAGCGGTATGCGACAATAATTTGTCAAAATATCTTGATACTGAAATCATTTTTCTTATCGGAATGTATTCCAAAAATAGTACCATTGCGGTATTTCAAATATCATTTCATAATACTCTGCAACTTTCGATATTTATACTATGAACAAAGTTCTAGTATAGTATAACAGATGAAATAACAAGATAACTCAGTATATCCTTTCTGTAAAATATCTGCTATATAAAATATAAGCAGACTATCAACATATACTTGAAAGATGAAGTTATAAGGAAAATTCAATATCATCTTTCATATCAAATATTTACCTCATATCATAATTTGGAAATAAATACAATGTAAAATATTTCCAATCCATTTCTAAGCTCATCTGGTTCCATATATCTTTTTCGTAAAATCATATGCTTTCTGATAAACTCATATACTGGAATAAACTTGAATACTATTGAGTAAACTTTCTCTTTCTGAAAACTTGCATAGATCTGAATGACTGGAATAAACTTTCTTTTCTGAAAACTTGCATAAAACTGAGTAACTTGAATAATTTCTCTTTCTCTGAAAACTTGCACAAAATGTGCTCTTTCATGAATGATGAACTGTAGATGGAGATTCTGGGCGCCAAGGATACCCTTACGATGATCAGTCGCAAGCTGTATCCCCCTGAACTTTTTCTACGTAGAAGGGAAGAATAGACAGTATCTGACTCACCTACCTCCCCGCCAATCGGTTGTAGGTAGGAAGTACAGACCCGTTTCACCAGTCCGTCGGCCTGTGACTCTCCTATGAGGAAGAACAGACCCGTTTCACCAGTCCGTCGGCCTGTTGCTCTCCTCTTTCCTACGGTCGGGCAATTTCTGATAAACTAAGGGAATTACAGACCCGTTCACTAGTCCGTCGGCCATATTGTAATTCCCTTAGGGGACCGGCGCTACTCAGTCCCTTACATTTTCTCCAAGTTCGAGTAAATCCATAACACTGAAACATAAAGTTCCTTTCCCTTTTTCCCCAAGTATACAACTCCACAAAGTAGTCGTATCTGGTTGGAAAGGAAATTCACTCATATTTCCCAGGCTGATGCCTGTTAGTGGATATCACTGATTCCACTGATCTTACTCCTCGAGTCTTGAGGAAGTAATCAAAATCATTTTGATGGTAGCATACGAAGCTGTTAAATTAATAGTTTCAAAAATATTTAGGACCGGGCAGTCCACTTGAAACAAACATAAAAACTTGAGAAAGATCCCCTGAGTCTTTGTAGTTTGAGCGAACATTTAAGTCTTTCAGAATATAGACTTAAAAGGAAAAGAGATTTGGGAATCTTCTCTAATAATATTTATAATTGTCCGAATAAAACTTTATTAGTTATCTAGGGTTAAAGAATAGTTTTCACAAAATACTTTCTTAAGAAGTAGGGCTTTAAATAATTAATGAAAACTATATTTAATAAAGAATATTCATTTAGAAGTAATTCCCAAATACTTCCTTAAGAAAATAATGGATAATAGTATAATAATATAACCCTAGATAACAACTGATACCATCCCCGGTCCGTAGAATAAACACAGAGTATATACCCCCCCCCCTACTGAGGGATTTTCGTAACATATCAGCTCCAAAAATATTGCTAGAACCATAGCTTATAAGTCCAACCTAAATCATCATATGTATCAATTTGAACTCAGGAAAACGTACATATATCTCATACTCCAAATCCAATTACATTTGGAAATCATACCATATGCAGTTGTTCAACAACATACAGGCATCGTATATATATCATAAAACTGTTTATAGCATTTCATGCCTTTTACTCTAAGCATGCTTTCAAAACATGTATTATATCATCAAAACAATAGTTTACAAAGAGGGTTTGAAAACTTGCATGCATCTATCATATGCATATATTACGTCTCAACATTTTTAATATCATTACATCTATATACGATGTAAGGTTTGAAAACATGCATAATATCATATCGTATGCATCATTAGTATACTTAATGGAAAACATAGCATGAAATAAGAAAACTTGCATCTAGTATATGCATACTTCAAAATATGGTTTTAGAAACTTGCCTGATGCTCGAGAGGTGATAGGGGTTCACGACGATGCCGGACAATCTAGACAAAGTCAAACGAAAACACACGGTTAATCCCCTCGATAAACCACTTATAACTTAATGCTTAAACACGTAAGCGAAACACAACCAAGGCATTACTTGCTCGCTCTAGTGTCACACTAAGTCCATGTTATTCGTCAACTACTTATATCATAAGTTTGGTTCGAAATCCATCCTCAAATCCAGGTTATACCTAACCTTTTGGAACCTTGGTTTCTAAGTCTCGTTTTCAGTGGTTTTCACTTGCGCAACCTCTGCTGTCGCATTTTTATAAAATCGAAAATAATCTTTTTAATATGAATCTTTTTCGTGAGCCTTCCTAACTGTCTCTAGTATTATTCCTCAAAGTTTCACATTTTAATATGGCTTCTAAGTGGTCCAAATACAGCCTCAAGGTGACTGACCAGAGAGGGGTTGTTCCTCCGAACGATGTTTACTAAAACTCACTTTTCTCCTAAACCGTAAATCGTATGGACATGATCTTTATACCAAAACAAACCTTAAAACAAGACCTACATGTTCATGGGCAGTTCTGTTCAAAATATTCCAATACCAGTTCGTAATTCTTGCTCAAAACAGCCATAAATCAAATGGGCATTACGACGGCTGTAATCGTAACGTTTTCCATTTCCAAAACACAACCAAATCAATACCAATTAAGCCCAAACTCACCATCCACCTTATACACCCTCCACTCAGTCAAATCCTCCATGAATAATCAAAACAAATTCATAACCCATCCTCCAAACTCAACCAACAATTCATATAATTACTTAATCATGATCTTAACTTTACATAAACATCAAAACCACTTCAAACTCATATAAACAAAAGGGGGCAGAGGTCTTTATACCTTCCTTGAATCCTTAAACACACCACAAGAGCTTGTAAGCCTCAAAAGAGTCTTCAATCATGGTTATCATCCTTAAACTTGCAAAAGAAAATCAAGAACAAGTTATGAATTCTCGGAGTTACTATACACCGGTTTAAAGAACTGGAAAAATGAAGGTCTTACCTTGCTCAAATGAAAGCAACTCGTGAAATAGGAAATGTCAATTATCTCAAGACCTTTCCAACGAGCTATAGATCGCCATTTTCCACCAAGAAATGAAGTAGCTATGATCTTTACAATCTGGCAGTTTCCTTTTTGCCGAAAATGAAGAAAAGAGAATGGTTTTACTTTTTGGTTTGGTTGACTTGATAATTATGATAAGAATGCTGATATTTTTGTGTTAAAAAGGTGGTGAGTCATAGCTCTAATGGCCTTAGCTTGTGACACTTGTCCAACATGCATTGGTTTAGCTAAAGTAGCTTTACTGGTTCGCTTTCCTTTCACATGGATGATCCAAATGTTGCATTTCTCGAATTTAATCTTGTTACATGTTACTTCCATGTCTATATTTAATCCTGTCATAATTTCAATCCTTAATCCATGATTCGTTCGCTTAATCGCTTAATCTCGTTATAAAGTATCAGCGGTTTCTAGAACCTTCGTTTCACTGTCCCAGTGGTTTTCGTTCTAAATTCTCAAATCAAATATAATAAAATTCCAAAATATTAAATCCTCAAATCCTCGAATTTAATATCTTATTTCTTGAATATAATAATATATAATTCGCTGCCCGGTCAAATACTACACCAAAATAAAATTTGGAATTTCTGAATTCCGATCGTCTTTGCATTCACTTATTTACTCCGTAGATCACTAATATGACTTCCGAATATCCACACTACGTCTCGTACATAGGTGGCATGAAAAACTTTGTTAATTCTCAAAATCACTATTCATCCACCAAATTCACTATTCACTGATGCACTTAATCATAATAAGAAAAGTTTTAAATTTTACCAAAAATTCGGGTTATTACATTCTCCCCTCCTTAAAAGGATTCCGTCCCGGAATCAACTTAGGAGTAACTGGGGTACTTCTCTTCCATTGCACTTTCTAACTCCCAGGTGGATTCTTCCACCTCTTGATTTTCCACAAACCTCTCACTAGCTTGGCAACCTCGTCACTTAGCACTTGCTCTTTTCTATCCGTGATTTCCACAGGTTGTTCTTTGTAAGTCAGACCGGGTTGTATATCTACCTGCTCGTACTCTAACATATGCCGGGCATCTATAGTATACTGACGTAGCATTGACACATGAACCCCGTTATGACCATTCTACAAGTTTGGGGGGTGTAAGGCTGGCTCGTAGGCCACCTTCCTGACGCGTTTTAAAATCTCAGATGGCCCAATGAATCTCGGGCTCACTCCCCTTTCTTTCCAAATCTCATTAATTCTTTCCATGGATATCTTTTAGCATCACGAATCTCTAACCTCATATTCCCTATCTTGTTTGTACAGAAAATACACCAACATAAACTGAATAGGAGTAGAGAAATCCTCACTGTGCCCTAACTCACTGTGTGTTTCTTCAAGTGGGGGTTTCTCAGGTTGTGAACCATGAGTTTGTGCAGACTCTGTACAGGGTGCCTTGGGAGACAGGCCAATTTCAATAGATGCACCTTGTTGAGAAGGCACATCTAGGGAGGTATTTGAGTCCCTTTCAGTAACCACAGTTTGTTAAGAAACTGCAGCTTGGGTAACAGTGGTTTTGGTCCTCCTAGCTCTCTTCTTCTTAGGCTCAGGGGGAACCACTGGGGGTTCTGTTTGACTACCTTCCTTATTTGCTGCACTAGGTGCAGTGTCTCCCTCTTGACTAGCAGAGCTACCACCAACATTAGCTTCTAAGGGCCTTTTTCTGGATTCTTGCACGGCTTCTCTTTGGGCTTTGGTAAGTCTAGAGGGCCTAGGCTGAGTGTATGGTGTTGAATGTGGGTTAACTGAATTTGGGTCTAATTCAGTTTCATTCTCTAGGGTGAAAGAGTCATAACCAGATGGTAATGGTAAATCAGGGTTGGACACTTGATCAACCATGTGCTGAGTGAAACAAAGTGGAATATGTGCATTGAGATTTTGTGAAGATAACAGTGTGTGTGTGTGTGTTCTTCTTCAAAACTGAGCAAGCCTCTAAACGAGGAGCAGCATCACTAAAATCACAGAATGAATTAATGCACATCATAAGAAAGCGAGGGTAGGTTGATACCTTCTTACCTATGGCAGCTTGGAGGTGTGCCATGAGGAGAGCTCCAACATTCACCTTGTATCCATGGACAAGAGAATGTGTCAGTTTCTTGATGTAGGAGGGTATTCTATTCCAGCCTGTGGACTTGGTAGAGAACACCTTGACCATCACATCAAATATCATGCTCCATTCCTTTCTCAGATGCTTCCTATCCATTTCACCAGTTGGATACCACTTGGTAGTCCCCTCTTCGAGAATAGGGCTTGCATACCCAATCTTCAAGAAGTGCTTCTTTAGAGTGTCATCATTGGCAAGTTCAGCAAATTGGTGTCCTGCTTCAAGTGTAATTCCAAGAGCAGTGTTGATGACCTCAGCTGTAAGAGTGTATTGTTGCCCAGAGATAGTGAATTGAATACCCGGGTTCTCACCCTCAGTTTGAGCAACAGCAGTTTGCCAAAACGCCTCAATTCGGTCTAAGTCTAGAATGGGGGTTGAGGTGATGGCATAACCGAGATAGGACTTGTTCAAGAAAAACACGAGTCCTTTGAAGCCTTCACCAGCATCATTTGGGGAAAAGATGCCAGCAAAGTTTGTTTGAGAGAGAGTCTGTTTGGATGCCATGGAGATTTCAAGAAAAAAAGAAAGTAAGAAAGTGGCTTTTTGCTTGAAGAAAAGTAAATTGCCTTGAGTTCGATGAGAGTGATGTGTCTGAGTAACTGGGGAATAAATAGAGGTATCGCAAATGTTGTGCACAAAAAGTGGAATTAAAGAATGAAAGGCATATGCTATAGCCTATTTGTAATTCGAGGATTCTACTCAACTTAAACCAGAATGTAATAAGTAAATATTAGATTAAAGGTCACAGGAATCTCAAAGAGTTTTATCTGTCAAGAGATTGAAGATTAAAGTCATCTACAGACTTGAAGTTATTCTACATTGAAAGAAGTTCAATTTATTGTTCAAGCCTCAGTGAAGTATTCAAGAAAGTGGATTTACTACAGTGACAGAGATTTCCAGTTGGTGACAGAAGAAGCACAGGATACAGAGTTTAGTCAAAGCTAAAGAAAAGAAGCCACAGCTTTAAATGTTTTAAAGATGAAGAATTTTCATTGAAGTCAGTTATTCATGAAACCAGACAGTGCATCGAATGACGACATCAATCAGTGGAATTAAATCATCTATTTTCAGTGGTGTTCAGAAGAGAGAGAGAGATACTTTGTTTTTAAGTTATTCTCTTCTAATTAATTAAATGATTAATCAATTTAATTAATAAATTAATTCTTTCAGAATTAATTTATTTATTAAATTAATTAATTTAGTTGTTTGAATTATTTATTAAATTAATTCCAGAAAAGAATTAATTTAATTTAGAATTTAATTCAACTAAAATTAATTAAAAGAAAGTAATTTAAGTACTAGTATGACCTGTCTTAATACTAGTATGACCTAGTTTAAATAGAAGCAAAAACACGGTATGACCTAATTTAAATTAGGTCATACATGTTTCTTTTCTAGGTCATACCGAGTTACTGTTCAGGTCATACTGACACTGTGCTAGGTCATACCGAGTTACTGTTCAGGTCATACTGACACTGTGCTAGGTCATACCGAGTTACTGTTCAGGTCATACAGACACTTTTGCAGGTCATACAAGTTCATTTCCTAAGGTTCTACCAAGAGTTGTTGAAAGAACTTGAGGTCATACAAGGCAAAGGGAATTGTATTAACAGGCGACCAAAAAGAGACAGTACACAACAATTGTAATATCTATCAAGAAAAACAGCAGCAGACATTTCTTTTCTCTCAAGAACAAGAAGAAACAATTTGATCTCATTTCTTCTCAAGCAATTAATTCTAGTTTGTATTGTTAAATCCAAACCACTGGAAGTTGATTACTTGTATTGCTTTGATTATCTAGCGGATTTTTATCCCTAGAATTTATCTCGAACTTGCTTTTAGCATTCGATCTTTTTATTACAAATATTAGAAAAGTTCATGTCGAATTTATTCTAAATTTGTATTAATTAGTTTGAGATAAATACTTTGTAATCCTTATTGTATTTGCAACACCCTTCAAGTTTAATATAGTTTATATTTAACTTGAATCTTGTTTCATTTATATTCCGCATTAATTTGTTCTTAATTGTTAAATTATTCAAAGGACAAATTTCGATAAAACGGTATAGTTTGTATTCAACCCCCCTTCTACAAACTTATCAGGACCTAACAATTGGCATCAGAGCCTTTTGATTGATATACAAATCAAAGATCCAATTGTTTTGAGATTTTTTCAACTCTGAAATTTTTATTATTCTAAAAATCTCAAAAGATGTCTACTACACAGAAAGTGGGTACAGTGAAAATCCCAATGTTCAGCAAGGAGCATTATCCAATGTGGAAGAAGAAAATGCTCCTATTTCTTAAGGTTGCAAATCCTAAATACATTGATGTGATGAAGAATGGACCAAAACTTCCTATGATTATTGAGGAAGAATTAAAAGAGGGTAACATTGTTACTAGGGCTGCTAGGATGTACCCTAAAGATCCCAAGGATTTCACTCCTGGTGAAAAAGAGGATGTTACCTTGGATTCCTGTCTACAGCTGATCCTTATTGATTGTCTTGATCCTATCATGCATAATCATGTCCTAAACTGTGATACTGCCAAACACATTTGGGAAACCATAGAGATAATCAATGAGGGGACAGAGGAAGTTAGAGAGAATATGCTGGAAATTCTCACTTCACAATATGAGCATTTCAGATCAAACCCTGGTGAGGGTATCTCTCAGGTTTTTGAGAGATACAACAAATTAATCAATGATCTGAATCTCAATGGGAAGCACTACACCAACAAGGAGATTAACAAGAAGTTCCTTCTTACACTTCCACCTCATTTGGAGCACAAAATATCTGCAATTAGAGAAGCAAGAGATATGAATGAGATTGCTTTGGAGAGATTGTATGGTGTTCTGAAGACCTATGAGCTGGAGCAGATTCAACAGAGGGAGCTGTATGGAACTGGGAAGATTGTTGGTACCTCTACTGAATTGACTGCTGAAGTCCCACAGAAACTGGAAGTGAAAGCTGTTCAACCTTCCAGTTCTAACATGAATGTTATTGATGCTGAATATGGATTAACATCCATTGATCAATCTGGTGGTGACTTCTATTCTTTAGAAGAACTTGATCAGCTGGAGGATGGTGATTTGGCTTTGATAGTCAGGAAGTTTGGGAAGTTTAGATTCAAGAGGAATCCCAATCTTAAGTTCAGGCCCAGGTTTCAGAGAGGTGATTCCTCATCTTCAAGTGGCACAAGGGGTGGCTACAAAACTGGAACTGTGGAGAGGAGCTCAATCAGATGCTACAATTGCAATGAGTTGGGTCACTTTGCTACTGAATGTAAAAAGCCAAGGCAAGTGACAAGGAACTCATTTGATTCTAGCAAGAAGAATAAGATTGAGAAGGCTTATGTTGCTGAAGGGAAGAGCTGGGATGATACAGACAGTGAAGATGAAGAAGTTGGAAATCTTGCACTTGTGGCAAAAGGAGGCAAACTCTTTGATTCCATGTTATCTTCACCAGACATGTCTGAGGTAAAACTTACTGACGCTGAAATGATTTATCATCTTGGTGGCACCATAAGTTGTGCACGCACTGAAAATGATAGAATAAATCTTTTAAACACAAATCTTGAAAAGGAATTAAAAGAATTGAAACTTGTGCATGTTAATCAGGATGAACTTACTAATAAGGTAGCTTTTCTTGAGAATAGGGTTAAATGTTATATTCAACTGGAAACCATTCTCAAAGATCAGATTAGTGAGCTTAAGACCAAAGCTAATGCTTATTTCAGTTCTTGTAAGACTGCTAAAGAAATTCTCAATAAGCAAGCTGTTGGTAATCATGTCAGTATAGGGTATGATTATAATGAGGCTATTGGACTACTTGGAATTAATTCTCCTTGTAGATACAAATCTGAAGGAAAGGTTGTTCCATATATACTTAAGGGTATTGAAACACCCTTCTGTAGGGAGTCTGAGGCAGAGCCTATGAATGAATACTCTATCATTATTGCTGAGGAGATTCATGAAGAAGATATTGCTTTGGAAGCTGAACAGTCCAAAAAATGTATATCTGATATTCCAGTCAAAGTTGCTACAACTAAAAAGACTAAATCAGATATCCATAAGTTGGATCAAAACAACTGTAGAACTAACATGCCTGCTATTAATTCTTCTCATAAAGCATGTGGTGTGAGTAATTGCATGTCTTGTGCTTTTAATGTTATGTATTCTTTCTTTAATAAAAAGCATGTATCTAGTGATAAGACTGCTCCACGTCAACATGTTAATAATAAGAAGCATGTTAAAACAAAGACTACTAGTCCTCCTCAGACTAGAGTGGATTCATTTATCCCTAAGCCTACTCAGAAATGTGTTAAGGCTGGTTATAAATGGAAACGCTCTTATGTGAAAGAGGTTGAAGTAGTTTTAGCTAAAAATGTTGTTTTGCCTGACAAAGGCCAGTTCTTTAAGTATGCCGGACCCAATCAATTTTGGGCTCCGAAGAAGGTCTAATCAATTTGATATTGCAGGGAGTTAAACAGGTAAATCGTGTTATATGGATTCTTGACAGTGGCTGTTCAAGGCATATGACCGGAGATAGAGCCCTGCTATCAGATTTGGTTGAGAAAGCTGGCCCAGTGCTTACCTTTGGAGATAACAGCAAGGGTATAACTGAGGATATGGCCTATTTGAAATCAAGAAATGTTATCAGTCAATAAGAACATCAATGTTACATTTGATGACACCAAACTCCCTAATATCCAAACAGAAAATCCATCTGAGAAACTGAAGTTTGATGAAATGTCAGATTCAGAATCAGATGATAAGAATCCACCTGAGGTTGTTGCTGGTGATAACAATGATAATGGTGAGAGTGATGGTGGTGGAAACATTGGTTACAATGGAGATACCACTAACACTGGAAAAGAATCACCAAGACAATCTGCCAACAACTCAGGGGGAGGAAATGAAGGGTTAACTAGTCATTCACAACACCATAATGTAGAACAAGGCGAATCATCAAGATCAAATCTTTTGAGCTGATTATTGGTGATCCAGGTGTTGAAGTCAGAACTAGAAGTGCTACTCAAAATGAATGTCATTATTCAGGGTTTCTTTCTGAAATGAAACCAAAGAAAATTGAGGAAGCACTGACTGATCCTAATTGGGTGATTGCTATGCAAGATGAACTCAATCAATTTGAACAACAACAAGTCTGGAAGCTGGTACCTAGACCGAAGAACAAGAAAGTAGTTGGTACTTGGTGGGTATTCAGAAATAAATTAGATGAAGATGGCATAATCACAAGAGACCAAGCATATTGACATCAGGTATCATTTTATCCGAGAGCATGTCATGAATGGTACTATGGAGTTACTCTTTGTACCCACAGAGGAACAAACAAAAGATATTTTCACTAAATCTCTTGATGAATCCATGTTTACCAGATTGGTTGGTAAATTGGGTATGTTAAATAGTTTTAGTGATTAACTCTGTTTATTTTTTATGTTTGTTCTTAATTAAATTTACAAGTGTTCATTTGTTGTATATATTTTTAAATCACTTGTAAATTTATTTTATCATCTCAATTTTCTCTTATGCATGTTGATTGTAGATTATTGCCATGTCTTGTCTAATTGTTAAGCTTCTTAGTTTGAGTAAGTTAAGATTAATTATTTTCTCTAAAAATATTTTTCTCAAATTTTACAAGTTAAAATTGTAGAGAAATCTATTTTTATTGAAAATCTTTTATTTTAAAATATTCGAATATTTCTGTATAGTTATTGCATGTAAATAGTTTCCTGTAAATATTTTTTTTAATTTTATATTTTAGTTTATTATTATTATTTATTATCTTTTATTTTCTATTTGTCTTAGTTGTTTGTGTAAATATATTGTATATATTATTTCTGATCTAGCTCTTGCTTAGCTGGAAATTCAGTGCCAAATCCAATTCAGGTATTACTTTCTATCTCTCAATCCACTTCTTTTACTGTTGCTGAACCCAAGTGGTTGTTAGGGTTGACCAAGGGAATGTAGATCCACAATCTCTATCCCAGGTCTTAGAGCCAAACAATGAGTCGACAACCTTCTTGAACTCTCAGCCTGAACAGAAATCACCTGTTAAATAAAGAAGTATTTTGATTGAAACAGTGAGTGATCCCACAGCTCTGCCTCCTCTAAAGAAATTCAATATATACTGAGGCATCTGTCAGCCCATCTGTATCCTCTCAATAGGATATGGACTTTGAAATGGCCAATGAACTGTATCTAGAGACATTCTCTCAACAGGATGAATCTATTGAAATTCGCCATAGGGTCATGGCACTTTGTACTGAGTCAAGCACACTCTCATTACTCACAATGGGAGAAAACAATTTCATTAGATGAAACTCAGGACACAGTGAAAGCAGAGCACCTGCAACTGGTTACAGTGCCTACCATTGTCACGGTAGAAGTGCCTTCATAGGCATCTGAGGGAAAATTTGATTCTTTGCCAATTTAAATAGAATCATTTTCTCCCCTCCCAGAGTGAACACCTCTGGCTCCCTAAGGGATTTTCCACTCGCAGATTTATCTGGAGAAAGTGGAAGGCAACTTGGTCAGTCTATCACTGAAGCAATTCAGATTTCAAATCCAAGTGATTTGATAGACATGATTGAGGATCGGGATTTGCGAACTCCCATTGCACCACCACTGACCTCTCTTGAAGAGGCTAGGGTGAGTTTCAATGCAGGTACTGATCAAAAAGGAGCAATCAGACAGCTAATATTGAGTGATAAAAGTCAAACACTGAGTGAAACACATGCACGTGAGATGAGTGATACACTTACAAGAGAAATTCAAGTGAGTGCACACACAGACACATACACTGCAATGTAGTTAGCTCACATAGCTGATCTACAGGAACATCTATTCTAAACCCAGGCTGATAAAGAAATTTTGCAAGCACAAGTGGTTGAACGGTCTTCTTCTTCCACCTCTGTCAACAATCAGCTGGGACTGCTCAAGGAAATCTAGAAGACAAATTTACTTCCAAGATCAACTCCATCATCTATCTCAACTCCTACTGGCTTCAGATACTCTTAAAGTTAAATCTGTAGAGAATTCCTCAACTAAGGGGGAGAAGTTTCTAAGGGGGAGAAGTTTCTAGAAGTTTCTAAGGGGGAGAAGAGTTTCTAGAAGTTTCTGGTGAAGCTAGTATAAAGGGAGCTGAAAAAGATATAAAAGGTAAAGAGGGAGTTTCAGGGGGGGTAAAGGTAAGTTAGCTCTGTTTTGTAAATGTTATATGTATAGAGCTTAGATAAATCAAGACAGGTTCAATGTTATCATATGTTCAGTCTAGAGGAACATCTGTCTTGTATTTATCTTTATTGGTGAAATCTGGAAATGTCATATTTGATCCAGAACTTTCTATTATTTACTTAGGCTTAAGAGTCTTATCTTTTTCTTGGTTTTAGTTGAGTGATCCTCTAGGTATTTGGTTGTTATTTTCTAACAAACAAATAGGGGGAGATTGAAAGGCATATGCTATAGCCTATTTGTAATTCGAGGATTCTACTCAACTTAAACCAGAATGTAATAAGTAAATATTAGATTAAAGGTCACAGGAATCTCAAAGAGTTTTATCTGTCAAGAGATTGAAGATTAAAGTCATCTACAGACTTGAAGTTATTCTACATTGAAAGAAGTTCAATTTATTGTTCAAGCCTCAGTGAAGTATTCAAGAAAGTGGATTTACTACAGTGACAGAGATTTCCAGTTGGTGACAGAAGAAGTACAGGATACAGAGTTTAGTCAAAGCTAAAGAAAAGAAGCCACAGCTTTAAATGTTTTAAAGATGAAGAATTTTCATTGAAGTCAGTTATTCATGAAACCAGACAGTGCATAGAATGACGACATCAATCAGTGGAATTAAATCATCTATTTTCAGTGGTGTTCAGAAGAGAGAGAGATACTTTGTTTTTAAGTTATTCTCTTCTAATTAATTAAATGATTAATCAATTTAATTAATAAATTAATTCTTTCAGAATTAATTAATTTATTAAATTAATTAATTTAGTTGTTTGAATTATTTATTAAATTAATTCCAGAAAAGAATTAATTTAATTTAGAATTTAATTCAACTAAAATTAATTAAAAGAAAGTAATTTAAGTACTAGTATGACCTGTCTTAATACTAGTATGACCTAGTTTAAATAGAAGCAAAAACACGGTATGACCTAATTTAAATTAGGTCATACATGTTTCTTTTCTAGGTCATACCGAGTTACTATTCAGGTCATACTGACACTGTGCTAGGTCATACCGAGTTACTGTTCAGGTCATACTGACACTGTGCTAGGTCATACCGAGTTACTGTTCAGGTCATACAGACACTTTTGCAGGTCATACAAGTTCATTTCCTAAGGTTCTACCAAGAGTTGTTGAAAGAACTTGAGGTCATACAAGGCAAAGGGAATTGTATTAACAGGCTGCCAAAAAGAGACAGTACACAACAATTGTAATATCTATCAAGAAAAACAGCAGCAGACATTTCTTTTCTCTCAAGAACAAGAAGAAACAATTTGATCTCATTTCTTCTCAAGTAATTAATTCTAGTTTGTATTGTTAAATCCAAACCACTAGAAGTTGATTACTTGTATTGCTTTGATTATCTAGCGGATTTTTATCCCTAGAATTTATCTCGAACTTGCTTTTAGCATTCGATCTTTTTATTACAAATATTAGAAAAGTTCATGTCGAATTTATTCTAAATTTGTATTAATTAGTTTGAGATAAATACTTTGTAATCCTTATTGTATTTGCAGCACCCTTCAAGTTTAATATAGTTTATATTTAACTTGAATCTTGTTTCATTTATATTCCGCATTAATTTGTTCTTAATTGTTAAATTATTCAAAGGACAAATTTCGATAAAACGGTATAGTTTGTATTCAACCCCCCTTCTACAAACTTATCAGGACCTAACAAAGAACGTGTCTTAACCCACTCTTATAACACGTCAGTTACTGCCCGTTATTCACTGACCAACGTGGGATGAATATCCAATTTCAACGGTCCACTATTGTTGACAGTAACCTGTGCGCTAGAAACAATCTGTCAGTAATAAGAGGTGGTGACAGTAGGTTTTGCGCGACAGCAACTATTGCGCAAAAACTTGTTGTCACCGTTAAGCGTATGAATGACAGTATCCTTTACAAGTCTTGACAGAAAGTCTTTTCCTGCTGTCAAGAAGGTTGCTGTCAAGAAACACACGACAGTACCCTTCTTAACGACAGTAACTTCGATTGGGAATTAGTTCTGTCATGAACTTATTAGAATGCTTTATTCATATACTTAACTTAATATTGACACATTATGGATTTAGCAATTTAATCTTGTGAACACAGATATTAAGCAATTAGTACAGACAAATCATAAACACAAGAACAAGAACTTTTATTATTATTATTGATAAAATCATTAAAAATAGAACATGGAGTACATTATTCTATGATCTTATCAACTAGTCCTAAAAGCTCTTCCTTAATCTCTTCTTCAGAGCGACCTTCTTTTTCAAGAAGTGCCTGAAGCTCCTTCTCTTCTTCCTGAGCCTTGGCCTCCTCTTCCTGTTTCTTTTCCTCTTCGATCTCATCCATGCCGTCCAACAGCATCTCGAAGAGTTCATCCCCTTCACTGTCGGGTTCACTATCGCACCGTTTTAGCCCTACTTCAATTCCTACTTTGTTTTGCATTATTTACTTTAAAACTGAGAGCAGACTGGTGAAACCTAAGGTTAATTTATAGGCAAAACCGTCTAATGGTCAACAGTTAGAGTACCCATACAACTACCACAAAAGTAATTAATGGCCGTGTCCTCCTTTAATCCTACAGATTAATGCAAAACGGTGTGAAAGTCCAATGGAACAGATTTTTATCTCTCAAACTTAACAAGTAACCACATTAATGTCATACACGGTCTAAAAGTGTGAGACTGGCACAAAATACTGACATGAAAAGTCAAATCAACACATGCCGTCACATAACAGACATAGACCAAGTAGACAGTAACTTCTCTTGACAGCAGGTTTGAAGTTGATGTCATGAGCTTCACACGAGAATTTGGAAATATAGAAAACTGAGTAAATCAACATACCAGATTCAGCATTCCCAATTCACATACCAACCTGTTGAAGGTTGCTTCATCCAATGGCTTAGTGAAGATGTCAGCAAGTTGCTTGTCAGTTGGGACATAGATCAGCTTCACAGTTCCTTGTTCAACATGCTCTCTGATAAAGTGATGTCTTATATCAATGTGCTTTGTCCTAGAGTGTTGAACTGGATTGTCTGAGATGGCTATGGCACTAGTGTTGTCACAGTAGATTGGAATTTCACTTAACACTAGACCATAATCCAGAAGTTGATTCTTCATCCATAGAATTTGTGCACAGCAACTGCCTGCAGCAATATACTCAGCTTCTGCAGTTGAGGTAGAAACTGAATGCTGCTTCTTGCTAAACCATGAGACCAATCTTCCACCAAGAAATTGACAGCTACCAGTAGTACTCTTTCTGTCAATCTTGCATCCAGCATAGTCTGAGTCTGAGTAGCCAATTAGATCAAATCCAGTGTTCTTGGGATACCAAAGACCAAGGTTAGGAGTGCCTTTTAGGTATCTAAAGATTCTCTTGATGGCTACTAAGTGAGACTCCTTTGGATCACTCTGAAACCTTGCACAGAGACATGTAGCAAACATGATGTTAGGCTCAAGACATGTCTGAATACCACTATTAACAAGCCTACACTATGTGACTATGTCACATTACATGACCTAGTGATTTCTATCACTGGGATATAGTATAGGTCTCTAAATGTACTTGTCTTGTTCTCATGAACATTAGTTTGATCATGTATGCTCAAATTTATAATGAGCTTAGTAAAGTTTCTTGAATCTAGATTGTATATAGGCCATTGAATAATTATCCTGGTAGAAGTTCAAATGTGTTCATGCAGCAGGATAGAGATGAATAAGGCCATGGAGAAATAAGTTGCAGGAATTTGTCTAAGGCATTATATAGCAAAGTCAAATGAAAGCTATGTCGTGAAGTCACCAATATCCATGTCGTGAAGTACTATATCGCATAGTCCATTTTGTACTATGTCGAGAAGTCCTCAAGACACATGTCGTGAAGTGTTGAAGTCAGCAAAGTCAAAAGAGCCTAGATCGTGAAGTCCTCAGAAGCCCTATGTCGCATAGTCATCAAATGACCTATGTCGCATAGTCATCAAATGACCTATGTCGCATAGTCATCAAATGACCTATGTCGCAAAGTCTTCAAAGGCTATATCGCGTAGTCCTCACAAGGGAGATCGCGAAGTCAGGGATAAAGTGGAGTTCACGATATCAACACTTAGCCGTTTATAACAAGACAAATCAAGGTACAGAACCAAGAATCAAAGGAGACAAATACTGAAGCATTTGTTCTGGCAAGGTGGTCCAAAGAACAGATGGCAAATCTATAGCTAAACTTGGAGAGAAAGATAAGAGACAAGCAGCTACAGAAACGGGAAAGACTCCGAAAAGCAGGTGGTCCTTCCTGACACAGTGAACTTCTTATGGCAGGACAAGTTGGACTTTCAGAAGGGGTAGCTGTGTAATATTGTGTGTGCCTAGTTTGTATAGGTGAATATATATATCGTGCACACACAACTGTAAGCTGCAAGAGAGATACACATAGTTATTTGCTAAGCTCTTTTCTCTGTAAGCAAGCAAGTTCAAACTGTTCTTGTTTAGAAGCCAGAAATTCGATTGTGAATTTCCTGGAAAGCTGTAGTATTTAATTTGCTTATACAAAGTAGATTAAAGTGATTGTGTGTGTTATTTACTTTCTGCATATTACATATCATAATCACATACAGTTGTTTACTTAGGTTTCAAGAATCGAAAAATATATCAAACTATCCATTCACCCCCCCTCTGTCTAGTTTCTAGTAGTATTCATTTCTAACAAGTGGTATCAGAGCGTAGGCTGTTAACGTACAAACAGGAAAAGATCAAGAATGAGTTCACAGAAACTAAACAGTATCAAGATTCCTCCCTTTAACAAGGAGCACTACAGTTTATGGAAGAAGAAGATGTTGCTTTTCATCAAAGCTTCTAACCCCATGTATTTAGATATTCTAAAGCATGGTCCCTTCATTCCAATGATCGAGATTGGTGAAACAACCATTGGCACTGAGATTGTACCAGCAAAACATGTGCCCAAAGATCCCTTAAAATACACTGATCCTGAAAAGGAAAAAGTAGCATTGGATGGACATCTTCAACTTATCATTTGTGAATCTATGGACTTCAACATGTATGGCACTGTTGCTCATTGTACTAGTGCCAAGAAGATGTGGGATCTTATAGAAGTGCTCTGTGAAGGAACTACTGAAGTAAGAAAGAACAAGAAGCAGATTCTTGTTTCACAATATGAAGCCTTCATGGCTCAGCCAAAAGAGGGAATCACAGAAGTGTTTGAGAGATTCAACAAGCTGATAAACGAGCTCAAACTCTATGACAAACACTATGAAACAGAAGAGCTCAATATGAAGTTTCTACTAACTCTGCCAGATCACTTGGAACCAAGAATCTCTTCCCTTAAAGAAAGAGATCTGACAAAGATTGGTTTTGATGTGTTGTATGGTGTTTTAAAGACATATGAGTTAGAGCTGTTTCAAAAGAGATCTATTCAAGCAAAGCAAGGATTAATGGCTAATACCTCCTGTGCACTTATTGCTGACAACCTAAGTCAAAGAATGGACTCTCTTAAAATCAGTCAGGTCAAGATTGAGGAACTGGAAGTTGAAGACACTGGTGATGAAACTCAGGTTGTGTATGATTTACCTGAAGAGGATGAGTTCTACAGTATAGATGAGCTGGACAAAATGGAAAACAAATCTTTTGCTTATATGGCTAGGAGGTATCCTAACATAAGGTTTAAAAGAAAGCAGCCATTTAGGTCCAAGTTCAATAATGGAAACACTGGTGGATCTAGTGGCTCAAACACCTTCAATAAAGGAAAAGGGATTGCTGGTGCTGCTAAAGGTGGATACAAGACAGGAAGTGTGGATAGGACCAAAATAAGGTGCTATAACTGCAATGAACTTGGGCATTTTGCCACTGAGTGCAAAAAGCCTAAACAAGTCAAGAAGGACAAAGCATACTTAGAGCTTGAAGCTAAGTATGAGGCTCTACTCAAGAAACAACAGGGCAAAGCTTTTATTGCTGAGGGAAAATGCTGGGATGACTCTGATGAAGAAGAAGAACAAGAGTATTCAAACTATAACTTGATGGCATTTTCTGATGAAGGTGATTCAAGTCAGGGCAACAGGAATAAAAGAGTCATATGGATCTTGGACAGTGGATGCTCAAGTCACATGACTGGTGATATGGCCCTGCTATCACATTTTGAGGAAAAGGCTGGCCCATGAGTAACCTTTGGAAATGACAACATTGGTTATACAATGGGATATGGCAGTGTTAAATCTGGAAATGTCATTATTGAAGATGTAGCATTTGTTGAAGGACTGAAGCATAATCTCTTGAGTATTGGACAGTTTACCAACAGAGGCTTCAAAGTGGAATTTGATGAAGACCTTTGTTCAATCTCAAAAAGGGAAAGTGGTGAAGTTGTTCTAACTGGTGTGAAGAAAGGAAGCTTGTTTGTAGCTAATCTTAAGGCTGCAGATAAGGGAGAAATTTGTTGTTTCTACACAAAAGCCACAAATGAGGAATTCTGGTTGTGGCACAAGAAACTGTCTCACTTGAATGTTCAGGCAATGAACTCTCTAACCAAGAGAGAACTCATCAGGGATTTGCCTGCCTTGGAGTTTGTGCAAGATGGAGCATGTGAAGCTTGTCAGAAAGGGAAGATTAAAAGATCAAGTCACAAGAACAAGTTGCTCAATACAAACTCAAAACCTCTGCAACTAATTCACATGGACTTATTTGGCCCTGTGAATGTAATGTCCCTCTCCAAAAAGAAATATGCTCTAGTGATGGTAGATGACTATTCAAGATATACTTGGGTGGAATTCCTATTCTCCAAGGATGAAGCACCCCAAGTCATAATAGAGCATATCAAGAGAGTTGACAAAGAAGCACAAAGCATCAGCTCCTAGAACACCTCAACAAAATGGAGTAGTTGAGAGAAAGAATAGAACTCTCATTGAAGCTGCAAGGACAATGCTGCTGGATGCAAAGCTACCCACTAGCTTTTGGGCTGATGCTGTTAACACAGCATGCTATGTGCAAAATAGAACATTAATCAATAAGAAGTCTGGCAAAACTCCTTACTCATTAATGACTGGAAAAAGAGCATCCTTCAAGCACCTGCATGTGTTTGGAAGCAAGTGTTTTGTGATGAAAGATACCTCTGAGCATGTTGGAAAATTTGATGCTAAGGCATTTGAAGGTATCTTCATTGGATACTCTCTGGAAAGGACAGCATACAGAGTGTTTATACCTGAGCAACACAAAGTCATGGAAAGCATGGATGTTACCTTTGATGACAAGAAAACTCCAGGACTGAAAACAAGTGATCAAGACAGTGTGCTATTGAGATTTGAGAATCAAGGTTATCTTGAGGATTCTGAAAGTGAAGATGAACCCCCTGTTCAAACTGTTCTAGAAAATGAAATTCTTGAAGTTGACAATCTTCTTCAAACACCTGTGCAAGGATTCACAAACACAGGGGGAGAAGAAGAGAATGCAACTGTCAACCAAAATGAGATTGGAACAGATCAAGGAAATCAACAGGGGCACACAAGGAAATGGGACAGAGCCCACACTAGGGATCAAATCATTGGAGATCCTAGTGAGGGAGTAAGAACAAAAAGGGCAACATTGAATACATGTCTGTATAGCTGCTTTCTGTCACAAGAGGAACCTAAACTTATTGAAGAAGCTTTGAAGAATTCTGATTGGATTGTTGCCATGCAAGAAGAGTTGAATCAATTTGAGAAAAACAAGGTATGGGAACTAGTGCCACCTCCAAAAGGAAAGAATGTTATTGACACCAAATGGGTGTTCAGAAACAAGATGGATGAAGAAGGAGTGGTAGTAAGAAACAAAGCAAGGCTGGTTGCCAAAGGATATAGTCAGCAAGAAGGCATTGACTATGATGAGACATTTGCACCTGTAGCTAGACTGGAAGCCATAAGAATCTTCCTGGCTTTTGCAGCTCACTCAGATTTTAAGGTGTATCAAATGGATGTGAAAAGTGCATTTCTCAATGGTGATCTTGCTGAAGAAGTCTATGTGTCTCAACCACCTGGCTTTGAAAGTGAAGACTTCCCAAACTTTGTGTATAGACTGCTCAAGGCGCTCTATGGACTCAAACAGGCACCAAGAGCCTGGTATGAAACTCTATCTCAATTCCTTCTTGAGCATCAATTTACCAGGGGTACAATTGACAAAACCCTATTCTTCAAGAAGCATGGAAATGATATCATTCTTGTTCAAATCTATGTGGATGATATCATCTTTGGCTCTTCAAATGAAAAACTCTGTGAAAGGTTCTCTAAGTTGATGCAAAGTAAATATGAGATGAGTATGATGGGAGAGTTAACCTACTTCCTAGGCCTGCAAGTACATCAAAGGGAGGATGGCATCTTTATAAACCAATCTAAGTATGTCAAGGATCTTTTAAAGAAATATGGTTTAGAAGAGTCATCCCCAGCTAAAACTCCTATGTCTACTGCAATCAAGCTGGATGAAGACAAGAAAGGCAAGAGAGTTGATATCAAGGTCTATAGAGGAATGGTTGGATCCCTACTCTATCTCACAGCTAGCAGGCCAGACATCATGTTTGCCACATGCCTTTGTGCAAGGTTCCAGTCTGATCCCAAGGAATCTCACATGATGGCCATCAAAAGAATTTTCAAATATCTAAAGGGGACTCCTAATCTTGGGATATGGTATCCAAAGGGCACTGGGTTCAACCTGGTTGGTTACACAGATTCTGATTATGCTGGATGCAGAATTGACAGGAAGAGCACCTCTGGAAGCTGTCAATTCCTAGGTCAAAGGTTAGTGTCCTGGTTTAGTAAGAAACAACAGTCCACAGCAACATCCACAGCTGAGGCTGAATATATTGCTGCTGGAAGTTGCTGTGCTCAATTGCTTTGGATTAGAAATCAACTCATGGATTATGGGCTAGTGTTAGAACACATTCCTCTCATGTGTGATAATACTAGTGCAATATCCATAGTGGCCAATCCTGTTAATCATTCTACTACAAAGCACATTGAGATCAGGTACCATTTCATTAGGGAACATGCTGCAAATGGTACCATAGAAGTCTCTTATGTTCCAACTGAGAAACAACTAGCTGACATATTTACTAAACCTCTGAATGAAGCAGTCTTCAACAGACTTGTGAGTGAAATTGGAATGCTCAATCCTTCATTCAGTTGTTCTAAGTAAATATGCTGGTTAATTGTTGCAGCAGTAAATTTTCACTGTATTTAAATGATCTATTTGTTTGGAGTGAAAATTGGCTGAGATATGATTTATAAATATTTCAGTATTTTACTGCATATTTTTCAAAATCATATTTGTTGGTGGAGTTGTGAGCTTTTGAGACATCTCGATATAGATGATTTTCAGAGTTCACGACATAGTTCAAATTAAACAGACTTATATCGCAAACTGTTGAGATTGTGAGACTTCGCGACATAGTTCATTTCATGAGTTTGCGACATAGTTAATTTTATGACTTCGCGACTTAGAATAACTATATCGACAAGTCTCCATAGTTGACAGAATTTTGATTTAAATTAATTTTATTTCAAAATTTGATAAAAGTCTGACAAATTGCTTAAAATTCCTAAAAGAGAGTTTTAGACAGGGTATTTCTACTATATCGCAAAGTCTCCCCGATCCTTTCATTTTGAAGACTTTGCGACATAGTTCATTGTTGAGACTATGCGATATATTTTGCAAGACTTTGCGGTACAGGCTATTATTGACTTCGCGACATACATATAGACTGTACATATTCATAACTCCATATCGCAGTGTCTCTATCATATAAATACCTTTTTCTAACCGTTCACAACTTTTCATCTTGTCTATTGCTCTCAAACTCTCAAACCTAAGCACAAATTCTCTACTCTCTTTCTTACTCTCTCTTTTGAAATGGCACCCAAATCTCAAACAGTATCATCCTCTATTCCTTTAACCATACCCAAAGAAACCAATCTTCTCACCATTCCCTCTGAGGCTGAGGCTAAACCAAGGTACAAGTGTTTTGTACGGTTCTTGAACACCTCCTACCTCAGCCAAGCCCTAACCTTGAACCCTACACTGTATGTCGATGTGTTGGAAGGATTTTGGCGAACGGCGTTGGTATCAACAATGGCTAGAGAAGATGGAACTTCATTCCAGGAGGTTGCTTGTTCAATTGGAGGCAAACACTTCCAGTTTGGTGAAAAGGAAATCAATGAAGCATTGGGGTTCAAGGTGGAGGGTCATGACCCAGAAGCTACTGATGCTCAAATAGTAGACTTCATGACCCTCATTCGGTATGCAGATGAGATAGATACCGGAAAGCTGAACAAGAAATTTGTAAGAAGGGAGTGGTCATTCCTATTTGATGCACTCCAGAAGGTGTTCCTTTGCAGAAAGACAGGATGGGACCATATCAGTCACATTGCTGTGAAGCTGGCCTATTCCCTAGCCTACAATCAGGAAATCAATGTTGGAGCAATAATCCTCAAGGAATTGGCTCAAAGGCTAGGGAGGACAATCCGTGGAAGAGGTAATGACATCTTTTACCCTCGCTTTCTTCAAGTTATTTTAAATTATCTTGATGCTAATGTCCATGACTTGGAGGGTATAGATAAATCAAAGATGGCTTATTCCAAGTCCATGTCCAAAATTCTATTTGGTTCATTGGACACGAGGAATCAAGTGGATGTGATCTTGAGTGTGACCAAGCATATGCAGGACACATTCGAGTCTTATCCACTTGATAAGCCCATATACCATGCTCTTTCCTGGACAGGGGAGGCTGAGACTGAAGGAGCTTCACAGTCTAACCCAAGCCTCCCTATCCCATCCAGCAACCCCACTGTAAACACCACTGTAGAGGCTAGTCAGCCAAGTGCATCAATCTCTCAAAAGGTTGATGTCACTAAAAAGAAGAAGAAGAGAACCCTAGCTATTATCCATGAATCTGTAGAGTTAGCAAGTGAGATTCCTGAGTCACCTCTCACCAGACCAAAGAAGAAATCAAAATCTGTAGCCACCACTGCATCCTCTCAACAGGATTCAGATGTGGAAAAAGGGGTACACCTGCTACTGTCTATGGCCTCTCAACAGGTCATGGGCATTGAAAAAAGCAGCCTCCCCACTGCAAGTTGTAAAGAGTCTGCACAGGGTCAAGACCTCACTCTTGACCCTAGGAGTGATAAGGGTGATCAAACACTAAGTGGAGAGCACATCAATGTTGAAACTCCTCCTATTTCTCAGGGGGAGTTGCCAAAATCTAATCTGAACCCCACTTCTCTCTCAGATTCCTCCACTAAAATTTCTTCTGAACAAGAGAGTCATTCCAATGACAATCTTGCCTTTGATCAATCACAATTCTCTCCTGTGATTGAGCCAATTTCAAGTGACATGGTGCATGACACTGTGCTCACCACCCAGGAACCACATCTAGTTGGTCAGGGAATGCATGCTGGGGCATATCCTAATGACACCAACACAAACATGGAGGATTCACCAGTTTTCACTGGAGACTCTGTGCCAAATTCTCCCATCCTTAGGGATGTGGAAATGTCTTCACAGACATATAGGGCTGATGTTGTAACACATCCCATTTCAATGGAGACAACATCAGACCCTACAGCCATTCCAAGGCTGGAGGAGACTCAAACTCACACATCTCATGAAGTGCCTAGCACTAGCTCTCACTTGGCTCAGGCCACAATGTCAGAATGGCTGAAGCCTGTGCACCATGACAGGCCTTCAGGATCATCATCTGTGCCTTCCCAAATGACAGAAGAAGCTATTCAAGATCTCCATGTGGCACAGATTGATGAGTTCTCAAAGATAGCTCAACATCTCCTCACCTCCAACCTTCCAAATGCTGATTATGAAGCTATCCTGCTATGCCATAAGGAGGATGTTGAAGCTCAACAGGAGAAGATTGTGGATACAGCTGAACCAGAGGGGAATGTGGATGCCTGGTTGGATGCTAAGAGGACTCTCAAGCTCAAGGATGCCCTGGCTTTTGTGAGAGAAGAATACCTCACCTCTCTGGGCTCCAATGCTAAGGATCTTTCTCCTGTTGCCATCTATGAGGCTGTAAATGATGTGTACAAGAACCAGTTGAAGGCTCTGCATTATCTTGGGAAAGGGCTTCAATCAGAGATTTCTTCAATTCAGGAGGAGACAGACAGATCCCTCACTAAGCTCAGAAACTCTTATCTCTCTGATTTTCCCAAGGTGGATGGCATCCTCAAAGAAGTCCAGAAAACCTCCACAAATGTGTCCATGATGGATGTGACTCTTGCCATGGTCACAGACAACATCAAGAAACTGGCTTCTACACTGGAAAATCAAGCAAAAACTACCATCACCACCAATGCTATGTTGAATGTCATGTGGAAAAATCAGTATGGTGATAAGCTGGTGGATGAAGTCCCTCTGTCAGACATCTCCAAATATGACTTTGCCAGGGTCAAAGATCAATCTCTCAACTCCTTCAAGTCTCACCAATTATTCTCCAAGGTGGATGGCTTAGAAAGAGAAGTGGCCTCTCTCAAGGATGAAAACAGAATGCTATCTACATCTCTAAGCCAACTCAATGACAAACTAGATGATCAAGGCACCAACACAACAAACATTTTGCTGGTGCAGCAACAAATGATGACTTCAATGATGAGATCCATGAACCTGCCTATTCCTGGGGAAGCTCAAGACATTTTGTCTGATCCCAAGCCTAAGGGGGAGAAAGGAAAGGAGGCCATTGTGAAAAAGAAAGGGGGAGTACCTGCCAAGCAGTCAAAACTTAAGGGCAAGCTCATTGAAGAGACAATAAAGCCAATCAATCTTCCCCCTGTAGAGGTCATAAATGCACAAGGCCAGAAAAGCACAGTCACCACTACCTACTATCCCTCCACAATGCCAAAAGAAATCTCCACTTCTCAACCTGCTCAACCTACTTCCAATGCTCAACCTGCCAAAGCAACAACAATCACAGAGGCCAAGCTACAGGAAGTTGCCAATTCTCACATCTATCATGATGAGGCCTTCCTGGAGTTTCTGAAAGCCACCTACAGAGATGCACAAGAAGATGCAAGGACTTACAGAATGAAGCTCAAGGAAAACATTAAGTACTTCACAGTTGCAGTAAGGAAAATCAAGGATGTCCATCTAAGAGAGATAATCATGGTGTGCAAGGACAACTGCTTGTGGCACCTAGCTTTTCAAACTCTAGAGAAACTGAGATTCACTGAGCTGTCAACAATAATGGACTTAATAGAAAAAGGTGGGGCTAACAACAAGAGACTGTTTGATGACTTGAAGATGGATCAAGATCAAAGACTGCCTGAGGTTATCTCAAAGCCAAAGACAATAATCTTCCAAAGTCTATCTCAAGACAGCAGCATTGACCAGTTGGTGATCCCTTCAGATTTGACAAGAAAGAATAATGCAAAGATCAACCAGGTGCTGCAAATGCTAAGAGCCAAGAGGGGAGTCAGGACAGCTGAGGAATTAGAGATGATTCACATTCTACAATCTTTTCTGATTCATGGTGTTTTGCCAGAATCTGTCAAAGAAAAGAACAAGAAGAAGGATGGGGAGGATGATGATGAGGAGAAAACCTACAGGAGGAGATCTCATGACACAAAGGGGGCAAAGGAGACAGTGAAGAGAACTAGGAGTGGAACTCAGCAAGTCAAGGACATTGCTGGCAGTACTTTAACCAAAACACAAGACTCTAAGTCTAGGGTGAGTACTGTTAGTAATGATCCTCCAAAATCAGTATCTAAGACTTCTGAACCTGAGTTGCCACAGAAGAAGGGTGAAGCCACAAAAGAAAAATCAAGAAAACACCTCCACAAGGTCACAGCCAGTGGAGTGTTGCAGTGGATTAAGGGCAAAGGAATGAAGCTACTTCCAAATGATGTGGCAGTAAAGACAAAGTCACCTTGTTCCAGAAAGGTACCTCTTGTGAGGCATATGAAGATCAAGAGTGTACCCAAAAGAATAAGGATAACAAAGAAAACTGGAAAACTCACAAATGTTGTTGGCATCCATGTGTTTCCACTTGATGAAGACTATGATGAAGATGCCCTAGCATTTTTGAGAGCTCAAAGGATCTTTGAAGTCAAACTGAAGCTAGATCATCTAGAGATTAAGTACACTGATGGAAGAGAGAAGATAATGAAGCAAGGAGGCTGGCAACATTTCTATAAATATGAGCTTGAAAGGATAAATGCCTTGCTGAACTTTGAAGAAAAGGAAGAAAGGACATGGAAGATAGATATTGCCAGGTTCTTGAAAATGCATGCTGATCATGAAGAAAACCTGAGGAGAGAGAATGAAGAAAGGAGATGTAAGAAAGAGAAGGAGTTGGCCGAGATGGAAGAAAGAGCAAGGGAGCTAAGAAAGAAAGGGCTGTGCAGGGTAAAACAAAATCCTTATACTGTGGAGTACAAAAATAATTATGGAGGAAAAAGCAAGATAAGGATGGAGTTTATACACTCATATGTGGAGAGTGCCCTCAGAACAGCAGCTGAAGATCTAAAGGACTCTCCTCTCATTGAAGAAATGACTGCTAGAAATGATATTCTAATGGCCATCTCTGAGATAAAGAAGAATGAAGAAATGAGGAAGAAGAAGATCTATGATGACTTCTTAAAGAAACAATTGGAAACAGAAGCTATGTAGCTCAAGGAAGAATTCTGTAAGCTTAAATTTCCAAGTTGTTATCAAATTCTGTGCTTAGCTGTATCTTCCTTATATCTGTTCTTTTTATGTTAGATAGGCTTGTTATCAGACATGAAATTGTGCCTAAGGGTCTTACTCACAATTTGGGGGAGATTGTTAGGCTCAAGACATGTCTGAATACCACTATTAACAAGCCTACACTATGTGACTATGTCACATTACATGACCTAGTGATTTCTATCACTGGGATATAGTATAGGTCTCTAAATGTACTTGTCTTGTTCTCATGAACATTAGTTTGATCATGTATGCTCAAATTTATAATGAGCTTAGTAAAGTTTCTTGCATCTAGATTGTATATAGGCCATTGAATAATTATCCTGGTAGAAGTTCAAATGTGTTCATGCAGCAGGATAGAGATGAATAAGGCCATGGAGAAATAAGTTGCAGGAATTTGTCTAAGGCATTATATAGCAAAGTCAAATGAAAGCTATGTCGTGAAGTCACCAATATCCATGTCGTGAAGTACTATATCGCATAGTCCATTTTGTACTATGTCGAGAAGTCCTCAAGACACATGTCGTGAAGTGTTGAAGTCAGCAAAGTCAAAAGAGCCTAGATCGTGAAGTCCTCAGAAGCCCTATGTCGCATAGTCATCAAATGACCTATGTCGCATAGTCATCAAATGACCTATGTCGCATAGTCATCAAATGACCTATGTCGCAAAGTCTTCAAAGGCTATATCGCGTAGTCCTCACAAGGGAGATCGCGAAGTCAGGGATAAAGTGGAGTTCACGATATCAACACTTAGCCGTTTATAACAAGACAAATCAAGGTACAGAACCAAGAATCAAAGGAGACAAATACTGAAGCATTTGTTCTGGCAAGGTGGTCCAAAGAACAGATGGCAAATCTATAGCTAAACTTGGAGAGAAAGATAAGAGACAAGCAGCTACAGAAACGGGAAAGACTCCGAAAAGCAGGTGGTCCTTCCTGACACAGTGAACTTCTTATGGCAGGACAAGTTGGACTTTCAGAAGGGGTAGCTGTGTAATATTGTGTGTGCCTAGTTTGTATAGGTGAATATATATATCGTGCACACACAACTGTAAGCTGCAAGAGAGATACACATAGTTATTTGCTAAGCTCTTTTCTCTGTAAGCAAGCAAGTTCAAACTGTTCTTGTTTAGAAGCCAGAAATTCGATTGTGAATTTCCTGGAAAGCTGTAGTATTTAATTTGCTTATACAAAGTAGATTAAAGTGATTGTGTGTGTTATTTACTTTCTGCATATTACATATCATAATCACATACAGTTGTTTACTTAGGTTTCAAGAATCGAAAAATATATCAAACTATCCATTCACCCCCCCCTCTGTCTAGTTTCTAGTAGTATTCATTTCTAACACATGATGTCAGGTCTGCTAGCAGTTAGGTAAGGAGAGATCCTACCATGCCTCTATAGGTGCTTGAGTCAACTTTCTTCCCTTTAGGATCAAGATCCAGACTGGTTGAGGTGGACATTGGTGTCTTTGCAGGTGATGAATCTTCCAAGTTGAACTTTCTGAGAAGTTCCTTGATGTATTTAGCTTGACAAATGAAGATTCCATCAGATTGTTGAAGAATTTGTAATCCTAGAAAGAATGACAATTCTCCCATCATACTCATCTCATATTTGTTACTCATGAGAGAGGAAAACTTCTCACACAGCCTCTCATTTGTTGAACCAAAAATGATATCATCCACATAGATTTGTACCAGAATGATGTCCTTGCCATGGTGTTTGTAGAAAAGTGTCTTGTCCACAACTCCTCTAGTAAACTGATTGTCCAAGAGAAAAGTGGAGAGTGTGTCATACCAAGCCCTGGGTGCTTGCTTTAGTCCATACAAAGCTTTGAAAAGTTTGTATACCAAATCATACACTTCAGCATCCTCAAACCCTGGTGGCTGTTCAACATACACTTCTTCTTCCAATTCTCCATTTAGGAAGGCACTTTTGACATCCATCTGAAATACTTTGAAGTTGCAGTGTGAAGCATAGGCTAGAAAGATTCTTATAGCTTCAAGTCTTGCAACAGGTGCAAATATCTCATCATAATCTATTCCTTCCTGTTGACAGTAACCCTTAGCTACTAGCCTTGCTTTGTTTCTTGTCACTGATCCATTTTCATCAAGCTTGTTTCTGAAAACCCATTTGGTCTCAATGACTGACTTTCCCTTAGGTCTTGGAACTAGCTTCCATACATTGTTCCTTTCAAATTGATTTAGCTCTTCTTGCATGGCTATCACCCAGTCAGAATCCAACAATGCTTCATCAGTTGTCTTGGGTTCCATTTGAGACAGGAAGCATGAAAACATGCTGTCAGCAGAGACTTTGTTCCTTGTCTTCACTCCAGAATTAGGGTCACCAATGATGAGGTCACTTGAGTGATCCTTGTTCCACTTGGTGATTCTGGGCAAGCTACTTGACTGTACAGGAACATTTGCTTCAGTTTGTTGAGTTGAATGATCACCAATCCCATTGTCTTCACCATGTTCTTCATTGTCTCCAGAGTCACCACTGTCATGAATATTAGAGGTTATGGTCTGTGACTGAGCTGGAGTTTGGTTGACAGTAGTGGTATTGACAATATCTTTATCAACTTCAACAATTTGAGTGAAGCTAGGTTCTTCATCCACAATTTCCTCAGCTTCCAAGTATCCTTGATTCTCAAATCTGAATGTCTGCATTTTTATTTCTTCATGCAGTCCTGGAAACTTGGTTTCATCAAATGTGACATTAACACTTTCTTCAATAATCCTGTGTTCCATAACATAAACTCTGTAGGCAGTCCTTTCTGTGCTGTAACCCATGAATAGTCCTTCAAAAGCCTTGGTGTCAAATTTTCCTTTCTTTTCATGGTTATCCTTCATCATAAAGCATTTGCTCCCAAACATATGAAAATATTTGACAGTAGGTTTCTTTCCAGTTAACAGACAGTAAGGTGTACTTGCATGAGTCTTGTTGATCATGGTTCTGTTCTGAGTATAACAGGCTGTGTTGATAGCTTCAGCCCAGAAATATGTTGGCAGTTTGGCATCATGCAACATAGTTCTAGCTGCTTCAATGAGAGTCCTGTTCTTTCTCTCTACAACTCCATTCTGTTGTGGAGTTCTTGCAGCAGAGAATCGTTGTACAATTCCTTCATCTTTACAGAAATTTCCAAGAGTGGCATTTCTGAATTCTGTACCATTGTCACTCCTCAAGATTTGAACTTTTGAGTTTGGAGTTCTATCAAAAACTCTGACTTGATCAATAATCACTTGAGCAACTTCATCTTTGGATTCAAGAAACTTCACCCAAGTGTACCTTGAGTAATCATCCACCATTACTAAGGCATATCTCTTCTTGGCCATTGATGGTACATTGACTGGTCCAAAGAGATCCATGTGTATCAACTTGAGTGCTTCAATGTTGGTGTTCATTTGCTTGGACTTGTGCACAGCTCTTCTCAGTTTGCCCATTTGACAGTCTTCACACAGTCCTTCTTGACAGAATTCCTGTTGGGGCAAACCTCTCACTAACTCCTTCTTCATCAGAATATTCATTGTCTTGAAGTTGAGATGTGAGAGCTTCCTGTGCCAAAACATACTATCACCAACAGTAGCTTTACTGTAAAAGCAGTAAACCTTATCCTTCTTTGTTGAATTTAAGTCAGCAACAAACAAGCTTCCTTTTCTAACCCCTTTTAGAGAGAGGCTACTATCCTTCTTGTGATAGATGTTACACAGCATCATATCAAAATCAACCTTGAATCCCCTGTCACTGAATTGGCTGACACTGAGTAGAATGTGCTTCAATCCATCCACAAGAGCAATATCTTCAATGACAACATTTCCAATTTCTAGACAGCCATATCCCACTATGTAACCCTTGCTGTTGTCTCCAAAGGTTATGATTGGGCCAACTTTCTCAACATAATGTGATAGCAGGGCTTTATCACCTGTCATGTGCCTTGAGCAACCACTGTCAATGATCCACATGACTTGATCTTTCTTCTTGCCCTGACTTGAAGATGTTGATGTTACTTCATCAGTGCTAGCCATGAGAGCTAGGTTGACATATTCTTCTTCATCTTCATCATCAGACTCATCCCAACACTTTCCTTCAGCCACATAGGCTCTACCTTGATTCTTCTTAGAGTATCCACCAGTTCCTTTCTCAAATCTCTGAACCTGTTTGGGTCTTTTGCACTCAGTAGCAAAATGACCAGGTTCACCACAGTTGTAACACTTGAATTTAGATCTATCCACAAATCCAGTCTTGTATCCTCCTTTGAATGAGCTTCCCACAACAGCCTTTGATGAGCTTCCCTTGGTGAACTTGGATGCTTGGCATTGGGGCCTGAATGACCTGTCCTTCTTGAACCTAAAGTTGAACTTTTTGGCCATGTAAGCCATAGTAGGGTTGTCCATGCTTTCCAGTTCCTCCATAGTGTAGAAGTCTTCATCTTCCACATCCTTGAGCTGTAGTACTACTTTCTCATCATCTTCAACAACCTCTTCTATCTTCAAGGATTGTACAGGGGTTGGTTGAGTGATTTGTAGTGCTTCACTAGGTTGTGTGATTCTTGGCACTTGTGCTACTAGGGCACTTGACATGTTAGCCATCTTGTTCCTTGTTCCACTTTGTATGGCTCTCTTTTGAAAGAGTTCAAGTTCATAAGATTTCAGAATGCCATAAAGTGTCTCAAAGGTTATATTGTTGAGATCTCTTCCTTCTCGTATGGCTGTTGTCTTGTGTTCAAGATGATCAGGCAGTGTAAGCAAGAACTTGACATTCAATTCTTTTCTGTCATAGTACTTGCCATGTATCTGCAGTTCAGTTAAGAGCTTACTGAACCTTTCAAACATGGAGGTTAAGTCTTCACCAGGCTTGGCCATGAAAGCCTCATATTGAGATATAAGTATTTGCCTTTGGTTGCCTTTAACTTCTTCACTTCCTTCACAGAGTAAGGCTAGCCTGATCCACATCTCCTTGGCTGATGTGCATCTTATCACACTTCCACACATGGCTTTATCCAACATGAGAGAATCGAGCAAGATGAGTTGCAAGTGATCATCTAGCACCATTTTCTCCTTCTCAGTTTCCAAAAATTCCGAGGGATCTTTGGGAACCCAATGTGCAGGAATGATTTCACCATTTACTGTTGTGGCTTCAATTTCCTTCCTTGGTATGAAAGGACCATTCTCGAGTATACCTGGGTATAGTGGATTCGCAGCTATGATAAACAACAAGATTTTTCTTTTCCAAATGCTGTAGTTCTTTTTATCAAAAGCTGGGATCTTGATACTGTTTGATTTCTGCATTGTCGTCGGGATCTCAGATATGTATGTTAATCTGATGGCTTTGATACCAGTTGTTGGTCCTTGTGTATTGCAGAAGGGGGGGATGAATGCAATATTGAAAAAATTCAATCTCAATTTCAACAACTAAAACTAAGATTTAATGTTATCAATAATACGTATGCATTCACAAACAGTATAGTAGAGAAGACAGGATTCACAAAATAAATGTTTTATTTATTTTGCAAAGTGTTGCTACAACCTCAAGAGAGAATTCTTGAGCTTCGTTTTTCTCCAAGACACTTGCTTGTCTTCCTTTTCGTACCTAGAATGAATTGATAGTCTAAGTATAAAACTAATCCTATCGCTATCAACACAGGTCTGTGAAGCTGCTGTCATTGTCAAGTGGCAGCTTCTTACAAAGTGTCTACCCATGTGACTTTCCTAAATTGCTAACAATGTCAGATATACATTACAAAGAAAGCAACCTAGATTCATTCTATTTCTAGCTAAAACAATTCAGCAAATAGAGACTTGACCTTGCTCTTGAATTGATTCGCTTTTGTTTGCAGTGCTTGGAGCTTCTGTCGTAGTCTTGCAGACTTGGTGCAGCTTAGAGATACTGCAACACGCCTGTTTCTTGAACATTGAAACTGTCACGGGGTTTGACTGAGAAAGATACCTAGAACAAGGATCTTTCTCGAGACAGTTACTTTTGCCGCAAAGCTTGCTGTCACAGGAATGTCCTTTTGGTGACAGTAGGAGTTCCCCGCATAGTGTGATGTCGAGGTTTCCAAACTTGCTGTCGAGGGCTAAAGTTGCTGTCGCGTAGTCTTCCGCCAATGTTGCTGTCAGAGTGAATATGCTGTCTTGACTTGCAACATTATGTCTTCTTGTAATCTTACTGTCAATGCTTATGACAGTAACCTTTATTCATGCTGTCATCTAATATGCGTTCTTTGAGGCTTGAACACAGAAAGTGAACTTCTTCCAAATTACACAATTAAAATAACATTGCATACTGATTACAAGAACATACTTTGGCTGTGACAATATGTTCTACTTAATTAAAAAATTAAGTATATACAAAGTTAAGTTGTTCCTATGCTATCACCCATAAATCCCAACATCTATCCACTTACGATACACAACATGTTCATCATCATGTGCATCGTCAGCAGGTTCAGCAGGCTTAGGTGAGTTAAGCACATATTCCAGCTTCTCAACCCTGAGAACAATTTTCAGGTTTCGAAGCTAGTCAGCAAAATTAGGACCAGTCAATTTGTGAGCATCCAGTATGCTCCGGAGTGATAGTGCAGAAGACATAATGTATATAGTAAATCTGTAAATGATAAACACATAACAACACTTAGCAAATATTCAATTTCATTTTAAAACACTATATGAATCGGGTCTTTATTCATAAGTGGCTCCCACTAGTTTATCTAATTTATACAACCCCTTAAGTGGAAAAATTAAGCATTCATAATGCTAGTGGGAATAGGGATCCTACATTCCATCACACAACCTCGGCTGTAGCACGAAACGCCATGTGATGTTCAGTAGGCAGACAACTCTTGTCAATTACATCTCATGTTATTCCCTTATAAAACTTTAGCCTCTTGAATAATTGAGTCACGGATGTAGCACGACAAACTCAATATTCTAAATCAAGTCTAACCCAACATTTCATACAATTGAATCAGTCTCCAACAGCCCACGGCTCTAGCACGTAACGACCATTAGATTCTAATTCATTGTACACATCTCTATGTAATAGACAAGTATTTCTTATTTCAAAATCAAAGCCCTCGGCTGTAGCACGAAACGACAATGATTCAAAAATAAGAACTACTTTCTACCATGTTGGAAGGCTATTACCGACACAAGCCCGTTGTGCCATTGGCCATTTACTACCTGATATAAATTTTAATTAAGAGGGATTATATTATGTTACAACCATAATCATATTACTAGGATATTCTCTTTTTCTTGAACAAAATACAATTATGATATTTAAATGAAAAATTCCCAGTGTATTGGAGGGGTCACATCGGTCCCGCTTAAAACCCAACGGCCTAGACATAAATTTTCATTTTCAACATCAAAAGAGTATTTCACTCTATGTTTCATAAACATAAGAATCTCATGGTTGTACTCATAATATTATTGTTAAGGCAAGAAACGATTCCTATTCTAGATTTTCTAGAGCACGCCTTATTTTGATTTAAGTTCACCTAAATCTATAATTGCATGGTAAATATAGGCATATATCTCATATATAAAAATAAATAAACAAGTAAGCATGCAAGTAATATCATGTCATACAATGATATAATGATGTATGAATTTATTATAGTATTTAAAAGCAATTAAAACAATTAATACATGCTTTAAAACACATCCAGGAATATAAACAGTTCCAAACTTTTATATAAAAAATATTTGACCACTCCATTAGATCCGTCTCGGAAAAACGAATCCAACGGTATATTGCACGCCCAAAACGGAGTTACCAAACTCCCAAAAAATCAAATTTAATGTGGACAGAGGGGCTGTAACGCATTACTGGAATGTGTTACAACAATTAAATGCTATTAATTGTGTAACGCATGTCGCTCAAGCGTTACGGCCCTGTCACGCATTCCCGGCATGCGTTACAGGCCCTTCACAGCGGTTACGCGCCACGCGCGCGCGCAGACAGCAGCAGCAGCAGTTTTTTTTTTTTTTGTAACTGATGTATTTTTATAACACTTTAAAAAACTGCCCTTGCCATTAAATGCCTTTATTGTTATTATTATTTTATTTTAATATTAATAAATTAATTAACAATTAATTAATAAATTAATAAATTAATAAAAAATCAAAATAATATGATTTCTGAAATCAAACAAAAGCAAAAATAAGCAAGTATCTATGGCGTTCTTGTGCAAATTTTAATTCATATATTTCAACATGCATAATTATTTTATAAATTTTAATTAAAACAATTTAAAAAAATTCATAACAAATAAGCTACACATCACAAAATTATGAAAAAAATACCTAGATGATCCACAACACTTGTAGAACCTAGATCAATGGTCAAAATCTCATGCAAATAATATTTCGAATTAATTCATAATTAAATCTAAATATACTTGCAAAAATCATAATAAATCCATACATGCATAAAAAATCTGAAATTTTTTATATGAATCTCTATATGCATAACCTTGATCTGATATCATTGATAGGAATTTCCGGATGAGCAGAAGTGTGATATAACATTTATTCCATAAAAACCATGTATCACACATATAGAAAAACATATAAAATCTAGATCGAAGGGAATCTTAACCATACCTTGCGAATCGAAGCTTTAAAATCGATGGTTTCAAGCAGTTGCTCCTCAAAGTGTGAAGCACTCTACCGGTATCCACCAAGAATTTTCCTTCGATGAATTCTTCAAAAAATCTCTAACACCTTTGAGAGAGAGAGAGAGAGAGAGAGAGAGAGAGAGAGAGAGAGAGAGAGAGAGAGAGAGAGAGAGAGAGAGAGAGAGAGAGAGAGAGAGAGAGAGAGAGAGAGAGAGAGAGAGAGAGAGAGAGAGAGAGAGAGAGAGAGATGGAGGCTAGCTCCTTTTTAGGTTTTTTCACAAAATAGGATGAGCCTTAGAATGAACTATCTCATTTTATTTATAGGGCTCTTTTAGGGTTTTTAATAATATATCTATATATATATATATATATATTAACCCCACATTTCTAAAATGCTTTAATAATGATTAAAACTATTTTAATCATTATTTCTTTTTCTAAACTATTTAGAAAATAATTTTTCCTCTCTCATAATTTAAATCTTTTCATCAAAGAAAATATTCTATTATGGTGTGACCCTGTAGGTTCAATATTAAGCCGGTAGTAGAAATAAATAATAATAAACTTTTATTTATTATTTATATGAATTCTAATAATTCATTAAATATAATTAACTGATTAATTATATTTATTCTACATCGTGAGTGATGCTTCTCAACATATCGCGACTATCCGGATAATATGAATTCACTGCTTAGAATACCAAGAACCTGTCAGTGACTAGTTTCAGTACAATCAATTCCTTCTACCCTACAATATCCTGATTAAATACAAGGCATGGATCTCGTGACAGGCCTATCAAATTTAATTATATGATATCTTATTCATAATGCTAAGTTCATATTAATGCAAATTAGAAACTCCTTTCTAATTTCATCCACTCTGGCCAGAAATTCCAGAACTCGCATACTAAGAATAACATAGGATATTCTCTTCATATACTGGAAGGGGTAGATCCTCTATTGACGTTAACTATCTCCATACACAAATCCCTATGCCCAGAATAGACCTAATGGATGTCCTTGAGACTAAGGACTAATCCAAAGCATAGTTCATTATATACAAGATAACTCTAACAATCTCAAGTCTAAGGACACTTGTACAACTATCACTCAGTGAATAACTATTGACACGTGAGTAAACTCCATTAGCTATTCAACTTATCGAGTCATGTTTAGTAAACTTATTACCTAACAAGCACCTACATACTAGCTATAGTGTCACCACACAAATGCCTATGAGAACAGACATCCTCCTGACGGGAGCAAGCATAGTATGTACCAATCTTTGCGGATTCACCAACTTCCGATTAGTTATCCTTTGATCAGGAACTGTTTAAGTCTAGAGTTATCATCTTCTAGATCTCACTATTATAATCTCATTATAATTCTAGAAGCTTTACTCTAAACTATGGAACATCTTATTTAAAACACTTTAAATAGATAAAGCCCGTAATAAAAACAAAACAAGTCTTTTATTAACATTAATGAAATAAAATAAGAATACAAGAAAGTTCTTCCTAACTCATCATACATGATTGGATTTAGGACAAACACTTTCACACTAAATGTTTGAACCATGGATTTCACACTCTACGGATGGAAATTTACAACTTGGGAATTCTTCTAAACTCTGGACAATTCCAGATATAGATTTAATGTGGCTACAAAAATTTAGTCATCGACGGCCGTTAACTAAGGAAATATAGTTGTTCATTATGACCCAACCACTACACTGATGGTAATATTAATAATTAAAAAACAGTAAAGCATAATGCAGACATAATTACCTTCATTTGCAAAGTAATTGGATCCATCACTCCAGGCACGAAAATGCTTTTCCAAATTTCCTTTGCAAACATCTTCAAAACAAGTCAGTTCATCTGGGAGAATAACTGAATATAATTGAAGTCCTTGACTAATTAATGGAACGATTAAAACGTAACCATTTCACCAGGAATCATCTCACATCGTTCATATTTGTGGTCGCATTACCTTATTGGGGCTGAACCACGGCTCATATATATTCTTTTGTACCACCAACAGATCTCCAAGTCTTTTGGTGGTGGTTACCTGTATATTAAAAGAATTAGGGCAGTAAAAACATAATACCTTAGCACACCACGGATGAATCCATTTATACATGGCTATCATAGGCAGAATAAAGCACTGACGCTAGGTATGAGCAAACAAGTTAAGGAAAAAATGACGACTTTCTTACTGGGAAATTCTGAATCTCCCAAGCCTAATCATGCACAAGGGGTGTATTTTTTATTATCTTCGTGAAAGAACAAAATAGTCAATTTAGCAGCTAAAGTTATGTTAATACAAATGACAACCCTATGCTTGTATTTTAGACAGCATCTTCGTAAGCACTAAGGACCCTTATGGCCTCTGGTGAGTGAATATATGTCAATAAAGACAAAAATATCAAATGAAGGGTCCGAGTGATCAAGCTCGGCAGGAGTAAGCTATAGTACTTTTAAATGATTCAAATTGTTATTACTCTCTACTGTCTAGTCCTATATCATCTTAAGATAGCAACATTGTGTTGTACTTAAAACATACAACTTCAGATTAAGCTCAACCTAAACCCAGCATTAGCTTTTATTCCTAATAAAATTAAAAAATAATTAACCTCAGACATTAAGATAGTAGAACTTAGATGTGAATTTGGAGAAGAAATAATATTAAATGAAATCGCTTAAAAACACATTATGTATATAAAATATAAACAAAATAAAATTCCTACACAGCAAAAGGCCTAACAAGTTTAAAAGGGACTTTACCGAGGCCAATCATCCATAGTATATCAGCTCACAGTCCTCGTAAAATCCTCATCGGATTTATTGCTATTATAACAATCAACTTTTTGATGTGCATTCTTATTTGTTTCAGATTCTAAGTGTGATTCATTAAAAATGTCTACAATGTTGTCCACTGAAACATTATCATCTCTGCTGCCGGGAATATTAAAAGCAGCATGCTGATTTTCTATTGATTCTGGACCTTTTTCTCTTGCAAGCTCTTCCCCTGAGTTTTGCAGTTGCTCTTTAGTCGGAGAAACCATGAAAATGCCAAGCTCTTTTCCAGCATCGTCGCTCTTGTCTAGCATAAAACTTGAACTTTTAAAGCATGAACGTGACTCCTCCCCATCAACTTCATCAGATCTCAACGAGCTCAGGACTGAAAATATCAAAATCACTTATTTCCTCAGGTCCTCGTTCTGCTATAACACACAAATCACCAATTTTATCCAGTATTAAATCATTGAAGGACAAAATACTTTGAACCTTCCTAATTGTAACTAACAAACATGAAAACAGATGCATATATACCTAGTGACATGAAGACTACTATTTAGGCAGACAACATGAAATTGCATTATATACTTCGAGTTACATCCTTGACTCACTGTGAGCTTGGTTTGTCTCTCCAGTTATGGTCAAACTTTCACGACCATATTGTAAGTTGGGAGGTGCATCAGCATCCATTACATCTTCAGATCTAGTGAGTTCCTCTGTGGGCACCCCTGCAATAGCACACAAATTACCCATTGTATTTAGTATTAAATCATTGGAAGAACGTATAAGTAAAGACCTACCTAGATCATTGCAATTAACAAACAAAAATACAGATGATATACTTTGATTTAATAGATGTAAGGCAAATAATATGAATTGCATTATACACTTTGATTTTCCATCCTGGACGCACCTTGAGCTTTGTTTGTCTCTCCAGTTAAAGTTAAACTTTCACCACTGTACTGCAAGTTAGCAGGTGCATCTGCATCCACTGCATCTTCGTATACTGGGAGTTCCTCCATGGGCACTCCTGAAGCATCAGCTTCTTTGTCAAATCTGTGAATAGTATCGCCTGAAATAAGGTTATCTCTTAAACTTTCCACATTGTTAGTGTCAACATCCATCTGAACCAGATAATGCCTTTCATCATTCTCTTGACATATCACTTTACAGTTACCGTCAATTTCACCATAATTCACCTCAAATTGATGAGAGTCAATTGTATCCTTGCCATAACAACCCTCTTGTGAGACATTATGGGTAACTATCTCTGCATCTGATTTCTCACAGTAGCTTCCAATGTCTTCCACCAAGTTCCGGACCAAAAGTAGATGAACTTTCCTTCAACGAGTCAATACCATCTTCAGGTACTATCTTGTCAGTTATGACTGTGCTAGGTTCAGTTTCTTCAAACTTTACAATGTTAAGGTCACCTATCCTGCTTATTCGCCTTCCAGTGCTTCCCATAAGGTCAACAAGCATTTGGTTATCAAACCCTGCAAAATCTTCACAAATGGTCTGGGGCAGAACAGCAGTACTATAGACTTCGACCTGCTCAATTATTTTATCATGCTACTATTCACCATGGACATTGGTTTACCTGTTATTTGAATGCAAGATATAATTAGAAGGGTCTTTCTAGTGTGTGCCCAAGAGCACATTCTAACAACAACTTTTTTATGAGTTGGCTAACTTTTATTAGGTCAAATTTTTGTGCATGCAGGGGCCCATTATTATTAATGAAAGTCAAACCAATCAAAAAGTGCCAACTAAGCTCTTATTGTGTGGCCTTGGGCACACATTAGAAAAACTGTAATTAGAAAGAGATCGACTTAAAAACATGAAATTGGGTGAAAAGCAGTCACACTCAACCAACCTTGCTCCTTCCCACAGCTATCCTTTAATTGTCTATGACAATAATCACGCTGACTTGAAAACTCTCTACCATAATTTTTGCTACTCTTCACCCTAGACATGTATGTACACGTTATTTAAATGCAAGGGAAAATTAGAAACAGATTGACTTACAATTTGGAAAACATAATATTGGGCAAATAGCAGAGTCATACAAACAAACCTTGCTCCTTTCCACACCTATCCTCTGAAGGTGCGTGGCAAAGATCATCAAAATTGAAAGGAACTGCATGGAAAAACAACCATGTGAGCAACTCACATGAGCTCGATTAACCAAGGGTGCAAAACAATTTTTCAAAAAGCAAAATTTTAATATAATAGCAGCTGCTCACTAATAACATGCATTTAGCACTCATATTCATGAACAATCACAGGGCATGAAATATTAGCTCTGTTAACGTCATGTTCTGAGATGGCCAGTGTTCTTTCTCTACTTATATTTTTATTCATCCTTTTTTCTTCGACATCTCTAGAAATAGAACACGTCATCTCCTCCAAGTCACATTCTCTCTTCATAGGTTGTTGATTGTCTAAAATATGATGTGCATCGCCAAACTTGCTTGAAGTTCTTTCAGAAGCATTTTCAACAGCATCTTCACATACTGTTTCCTCCACTTCTCTCCCTTCAATGCCTACTGAAAATATTGTACAGAAAACTCCACATTATATTTCAGTAACTCTAGGAGCAAATGTTGTCTATTTGATTCGAATTTAACAATGTTCTACGTATATATTATAGCATACCAATTGTATCATTTAATGAGATGTTACATGTCATTTAAGCATTATTTGATCTGGCAGAAAGTACAAAACTATAAAATATACTCGGAATTCAATCAACTGCAACAAAAACACCATAGTAACTGAAAACTTGTTTTTGGTGAAGGGAGGGGAGGAAGGAGGGAGGGAACTCTGCTTACCTTGCTTGTGTGCTGAGCTACCATCTTCAGTTGTCCTTTTAGGTACATTTTCTGTGCTCCAAAGTAAAGACGAGTCTTTTAGTTTCAGTTCTTTTACCTCCGCCACTAGATTGCCAAGTTCAGTAACATGTGAAGGTAGTGATGAAGTAAACTTAGGCATATCCCTCATTTCCCTGGTCGAGGAATCAATGCACCAACTTTTTTCCTATCTTTAGATTTAACCTCAGAATTCTTCGAGTGATTAAGTTCAGAAACGTCAATTGATTCAGCAGAATTCCTTTCCTTCTGTAAAGCGCTTCCATCTAAAGCTGCTCTTTCAAAAATATATGATCTCCAACTTAAAGGTGAGTCCTCTGGTTTGAGCTCTTCATTCACATCTACCATAATATTGTCAAATTCAGTTCCACGTACTGGGGATGATGGAGCTGTTGGTTGTGAATTGTTATTCTCTCCAGTAACTGAATCTGCAACTACATTTGACGTAGACAAATCGATACATATATTTGTGCCACTTTCTTCCCGCATCAAGCAAGATTCTACGGTTGTTAGTCTCTGGTTACTATCCTCTTCAAGTTCTTTATTACTGCACATGTCAGTACTCGTGACAGTATCAGAGAATTCTGGCTTTGAAAACTCATTTTCTAGAATCGACACTTCTTCAGTGTTCGCAATGTTGTTCGATACTGGGAATTCCTTTTCATGCATTCCTGATTTTGAACTTGTGTTGCGTTGTTCATCAGCTTGCACAGATGTTTCAGGATGCATCTTATCATCTTTATCCACTGTGAAGTTCCTGGAGACAGTTTGAAGAAAAATATCAGCATAACTTACAGCTTTGCCAACTTTCTTCGAGGCACTGTTGGAATCTTTATCAAGTCGACCACTTTCTGGAAATTCATCAGGGTGCTTGCAGATATCAATTTCTTGCTCAGTAGGGCCACAATCACCAACTTCTGCAGTTGGCCTTTCCTCATTTTCAGTAGATCGTTCAGCTACAACATGATTAACATTTTTGCTTACTTCTTGCTTTTATTCAATGGCTAGGTAACAGGCCTGTGGTGATGATTGAAAATATTGAACAACATTTCAGCAAACTACCTATCTCTTCCAAATGTACTCTCATCAATATTATCAAGTTCAATTTCCTTCTCACAGATAAACCATTTCACTGCAGATAAAGGTGAAGAAAAATTCTAACAAGATATTATTTTCTTCTCATAGGGAAAACCCCTTCATTGAAAACAAAATTGATAGAGATAATTTAATCTTGTTTGTTACTTTTTGCATTAAAAATTTATTTCCAAATGATAATCACAAATTGATAGACAACTAAGGTCTGAATTTGAACAATAAAATATCAACTCAAAGAAATATACTACAACATTTTCAATAATGATTAACTCATAATACAAAAAGTTTAATTCAATTTTAATATATACTTCTTGCATATTGAGATGTTTCACATCTTGCGCTAATGCATTAGGAAGTTTATAATATAGCTTGCATTAAGAAGTTTATAATATAGCTTGAATTTTAATACACAAGGTGTAAAGTAGTATACTCATTTATATGTGCGCGCAAAACTCTCTACCCAGCAAGCAATTGTGATTTGTGAAAGCCCTCATGCGATAATTAATTAATCTTCACAAGTTTATTAGGTAGACTTAAACAAGAATCGAATCAGTAGCTTAGCAAAAAAAAGAATATAATCAGTGACTATAGAGTATAGACAGAGTATAGCATGAGAGCAAATTGAGATTTTTTATTGCAAAAGGAGCTTATACAGAAATTCACATCAAAACTGTCACAGGATAACATCGATAAAATGTAGATTCACAAACTCTACTGCTTGTCTCCAAATCCTTCAAAAGAGACTTTGGCCGTTGCATTTTTAAAAATATGGCAACCAATACATAAATTATAATAGATAAAAAATTTCCAGCACGACCACTATGAACATAATGTTGTAGCACCACAAAAGTATATAACTATGTGCACAAGTGCTCTCTTGTGTAAGCCGTAATCAACTTATTATGGTAAAGTTTTTCCTCTTGCATATGGGAAAGATAAAATAAACGTAATTTTTCATTACTCTGATGGAAGAACCAAACAAATATGACGTTGATAGATTACACACCTTTTCACAGCTGAGAGAGGCGAATTGACGTTCTGTATGAGAAGAGGGGTTTGAGAAGGCAATAGAGATTAGAGACGTTTGAGAAAACAAAAGAGATTAGAGGATTGGATTTCGGAAGCAGGCTCGGCAGGGCATATAAGTCTTTTCAGATGAATAAATTTGCTCAAGTTGTCCGGAGCTGTTCTCGTATAATAAATATAGTGGATTAGAATGCCTGTTCTCCTATTACTTTTGCATTAGAATAAAAAAAACATCTGCCATGTAATTCAGTCAAAGCATTTTCATTTTTATGATTCAGTTTGAGATATAAGAGCATATGCACCCATAAAGTCCATTGATTCATCAATTCATGGATTGAATTGATGGAGTTGATTACTATTCATGATGAATTAACTTTTTTTGTTACTTTTTATGCACCTATACAACTCCATCAATTCATCGGTTACTATTCATCAAATAAATAATTATATTTTATATCATAAATTTTTATTCATCTCTATTATTTAATGGTCCCACAAATCAGATCCAATGATAAATTGTCGGATAATTTTAGATTTTTGATAAGATTGTGGATAAATTGAAATTTTTGATAAGATTTTTGTTGAATCACGTAATGACACATGTCTTGATCTAAATTTATAGACAGAAAAATTGTTTATAAATAATATCATGATCTTCTGATTATAGTATCTTCGTGCTCCAACACCTGCAGATTTAAGAAGGCTTTTAGCTAGGGGCGAACAAAGGGGATTTCCAGGTATGAATGAAAGTATCGATTGTATGCACTGGGAGTGGAAGAATTGTCCAAGCGGGTGGGGTGGGGCTTATAGTGGCCGAAAAGGATGCCCTACTATCATTCTAGAGGTCGTCGCTTCCTATGACACTTGGGTGTGGCACGCTTTTTTCGGTGTACCTGGAGCTCAAAATGATATTAATGTTCTAGGACAGTCTCCCGTGTTTGATAAAATAATCGCAGGAAATAGCCCAACGGTGGTGTTTCACGTTAATGGCAAACGATACAACAATGCTTATTATCTTGCTGATGGAATTTATCCTAGGTATTCAACATTTGTAAAAACTATATCAAATCCTATCACTCAATCACAAAAATTATTTGCTAAGAAACAGGAGGCGTATCGCAAAGATGTAGAGAGGTTTTTTGGTATCTTGCAATCTCGATGGGCTATTCTTCGTCACGGTGCTCGGATGCATAAGCGTTCCACACTTAGAAGTATCATGATGACTTGCATCATATTGCATAACATGATAGTTGAGGATGAATTTGTGGAAGATGAATTTGTAGAGTCTGTAGAAGAAGATTTAATGAATCCATCAGCATCAAAGGTTTATGATGGGCCAGTAGATTGTAATGGTGTTTGAATTCCTTTTGCACCAGTACAAAGAGATGGAAGAAATCAACAAGCATTTTGGGATCGTGTTGAAAACTTGGAATCAGCTTATATCCATACAATGCTTCAAAATGATTTAGTAGAGCACAACTGGGCAATAGAATCCAATCAATAGTTATCTTTTGAAATGTACAACTTGACAATTTAAATAAATTTCTTTTGTTGAATTTAAAAACATCGAACATAGTTAAATTAAAAATCAGAGTACATGGTTGAATTAAAAAACTGAAAACATAGCTAAATCTAATTATAATAACTCAAATTGAGGAACATAAGCACCATCACTTGTAGTCTCATTCACTTGTCCCATGATCTCGGCCTTCTTTCTTTTAAACCACCTTTTCGAATTAGGAGTCATTTGGCTAGTATCCATTGTCATGATCTTTGTTTGCTCCCTTAATTCTTCAATTGCCTCGTGTTTTGCCAATCTTGCTTCTTTTCGTTCCTCTAGAGCATCAAGTCTTGCCTGCCTTGCTTCCTTCTGTTTCTCAAGTTCTAAGATCTCCCTCGACATTTGAAGGGTTTCCTCATCTCTTTTGATGTTGGCCTCCAGTAGTTGTTTTTGGTTACATTGCATATTATTGAAAATAGCTATAGACATCTTTTCTTTTTTTGTTATACCTTGTTTTCCTTTCTTTTTTGCTTGTTTGGACGCCTTTACTCCCATCGGTCTAATCGAACTAGAAGGACCTTCCGTTTCTCGATTAGATTCTGGAGTCGTGAAACCTTCTTCATCAACACAATCATCGCTATTCAAATTAATTATTGATTCCATTTGTGTTGGAAAGTTTCGTTGAAACGGAGGAGAATTAGTGAAAACGTCCACAAATTGAGGATGTGATGCAACTGCTTCATAACATTCCCATTTGTCAAATGTCTTATTCATGTCCTTGAAATATAATCCTTGAGCTTGAGTTATCTAAAAAACAAATAAATTGTGCATATTAAGTTAAAATTCAAAATAATACATAACATATTAAAATTTGTATATAAGAAAAATTACCTCATCTACCAAATTGGTACCGCTTACACTATGCCTTTTAGCTTGATTCTTGACACAATGCCATTTCTTTAACGATCTTTTTAGTAGTGTCCAATGTGAGTCGAGAGCAGCTTTGGAACGAGGTTCGACATGACGATTTTCGGGAGTGCCACACCAATTTTGGGCATAATCTTCATGAATTCGCCCCCATAAATTATTTTTGTTTGAATATCGACCCGTAATTGGATCAACAGATTGTTGAGCCCAAGAAACACATAATTGTAGCTCTTCGGATGGAAGCCAATTGGTACCCATTTTTTTTCTTTTGAAAAATATATGAAAGAAAATATGAGTGAAAAAGTTTGTGTTACAAATGATTATTGAGGGTGCTATTTATAAGCCAAAAAATCTGACTGTTGCTACTTAAAATTATAGCTGTTGGAGGACATAATTATAGTTGTTGGAGGACATATAGACGTTGTGCATCAGGAAAAGCAAAGAAAAACAAATAAAAGTGATTTTATTTTGTGGGTCCCATGAATTGATGGTCTGAGCAAATCCATTGAAAATCCATGGACCAATTGATGAATTGAGGGAGATGGATTAATTCATGGAGTGAAAAAATGAGGGGTGCATGCTACTTTATTATAACAACATGGAAAATGCCCGTGAATCAACTAAAACAAAGCTGCGGTGCATATGCTCTAAGGATTGCAAGTCTCTGTCTTCCTTTATTTCGCAATATCTATAGTGATTTTTTAAGAGGATTCAATCTTGTAATTTAGTAACCTTAGTTTAGATCGGTAGTTGAAAAGTTATCGTTTCGTAAGTTAAGAATTTCTTAAAGATATTGTTTTATATTGTATTTTACATTTTATTGGATTTGACCCGGATGGTTTGTTTGGTTAGTTACATGTTGGGCTTTTTAACTCACCACTTTATTTTTCAGGTTTTGCTCGAGTAATTGGATTCGTGCATTTGCCGCTGTTGTAGTTGGAACTCCTCTAATAATTGGTGGTGTCCCTCACCCTGATGCGGTTGTTGCTCTTGTTGTTGAGCAGCTTGAGCCTTGATTTTTAAACAACACTATTAATATCTTGACAAGAAAAACAACTTATATAATTCGTGAGGGCCTAAGAATAAGATAGATATCCCTCATTCGATGAGCCTTTTCATAGTTGCTTTATAACATAAGAAAACTAGGGTAAAAATTCAAATTACAAAAATGCTAAAACACACAAACTGATTAATAGACGTACATTTTATCATTTCTTGCAAACTGATTATTTGAAAACTAGCAAAAAATATCAAAATGCTTGCAAGTAACTCAGAGGGCAACATAATTTAAGTATTAAGGCTTCATATGGTTTCAGACTTCCAGATACAAAACAGAGTGTATTTCATAATTAAGACTTCATATGCCCTTGCATCATTTTGATTGCATATTCAGCAACTGATCTGTACAAAAGACATCAATCAACATAATGTGGCGAAAACTGTTTACATCTATAAAAAACTGCAGATATACTGTTTGCATCACAAGAATTTCATGAAAAAACTGCAGAAAATAACAGCAGGAGAGAGTCCTTTATTAAAACTGTGCTCCCTTTTAAAAAGAATAAAACTTGAGTTGTACAGTTACACTTGGACCAAAAATATATATTCGTTTAATGAGATTATTTATTTATCGATTAATGAATATTTTATTCAATTATCGATAAATGAATATTTATTCATTTAGATAATATTTTTATTTTTTTTAATATGATAATGATGTTTTAAAATTTAATATTGGAATGTATCTAGAAGATAATAGTTAAAAATTTAAAAATTTTACCATATATTTTATTCACTTTCAATAATATGCATACATGAATTATACATATAAATTAAGTATAGTATGCTTGTATTATTTTAATATACTTGAGAGTGTTATTAGTAATATACTTAGAGTCTATTAAATTATATATGAATTTATAATTTTTTTTGACTAGATGACATAAAAATATATATTGTTTTAATTTTAGTGAATATTCATTTATGTTTACATAGGGCCTTTAAAGATTTCAATAAAATTTATTCATTAATACATTTAACGAGATTATTCATTTACTTCATTGTCGCAAGTTGAGACCGAAAAAAAATAGAGATTATTCATTTATCAAACATTCATTTATCGAGGTTTTACTGTATCATGAAAAATAGTGACAAAAAGAAAGCATCCTTCGTACGTGTTAAAAAGAAATACATGTATGCCTAGTGTGTCTAGTATACACTAAACCCTATGAGGGTAGAACCTATGAGTGGTGGAATTATGTGGCCAAGCAGCAGGGTTCCTCCATGTCTTCCACCAGCTGATAGAAGAATGGCATGGAGGCCCAGAATTAAGGCTAGAAGGAAAGAATGGCACGAAGAAAAAACAAGCACTTGTACAGTTATATCAAAGAAATGAGTACGAATAACATGCAGTAATTAAGGAACAACAGGACACAACAAGATAGGTTACAAGAAGGCAGCTAAAATACCGGTACAAGTTAAAGAAAGAAGAAGGTCAGGAATAAGTGCATGGATCCAACAACTGGGAAATAATAGTTAAATGTATGTCTTTATGATTATAAATTGATGTCTTATTTTATTATGTTTTTACAAATTTAAATATACATATATATATATATATGGTTTTTTGATGGAGAAAAAAGCATTTGCAGCCTGCAGGTGCAGTAAACGTTTGAGCCAGTGTAGAAGGATGACAACCAACATATATAGCAGACTACTCCCACTGTCCCACAGAAACAAGTTTAACGTCATAGACTAACTTCAAGTATAATTTTTATTCAAATAGTGAACACATTATAAATATATATTCACCAAACAAGATACTAAATTCGAAAATTCATCCTCAAGTTTAATTCTAAATAAGAATTAAACAATGTTTAATAGTCCACTCTCTGATTTAATCCATGCCTATCACTTGTGACCCTGAGTTTATGAGTGCCAACACCTTGTTTCTCAGTCGCTCTCTGGTTATGTCCTACGTTAAGGCGTATGTTTTTTCCAGATACTAGAGGCCCAGTGCAGGAAAAAGAATTTAGGCCCTTCGTATTTAAACATTGTTATCATATAAGTTCGAAACTTCAATATATATATATAAAGGAGGATACGCGGGAGTTTAGGTGGCGCATCTAAGATTGTCTAATTCTATTTTTCTAATTTTTTAGAATTTTTAAATTTTATATACTAATAAATCAAAAAATATTCTTTAACATATTAGAAGTAGAATAGGAGTTCGAATATGTAGAGGAGAAGAGTTCGAATTCATATCAATGAAGTATAATTAAAAATTAAGTATTCGGACTTATATAAAAGAAGAATTTGAATACATAGAAAACGTTATAAATTTCGTATCATACATATTTTACACTACGATTTTCACCGAAAGATGGGACGACCCGCGCAAAGACTAATGTAGTTTTGTGCGTGTTGTAATTCAACTTGATAGCCTTACAAATTTACAATGCATGCAACTCTGTAGGTACCGTTTTTTCTAGCTAACTATCTGCATGTCTCCCACCATACTGTTAAATTATTTTATGTTTTTCCTAATTGCCCGTTATGTTAATTCCTTTTTTTTGTAAGAGTTTTGTTTCAATTGCATCTTTTTGTTTATATGTTTATATATTGATTGTGTCTTCGATTAATTTTTGATTGTAATTTTCAGAAAAGATTTTGTGAAGATTAGAGAAGTGATTAAGTGAAGTTTAAATTTTCTCGATCGCGTAGTCGATCTAAAGTGCGAAAAATTTGAACTTTTATTCTCTCCTCTTCCTCCAATCATAAGGTGACCACAGAATGTAGTTCAATATTTCCTTTTCACGATCTCATCATATATAATTTATTTTTTAAAGTGTTTGAAACACTAATTAATATGTATAACAAATGTTTGAAACCAAATAGATTCATAGTTTAATCTTATCAATATTCATTAAATTGATAATTGGTTAAATTGTGGTTTTTGATGGTAAAACAACAATCGTTATTTTAGATTTATTGATTTTGTTTTCGTTATTATCGTTATAATTTATTGATTTATAAAGGATAAAAGTTCGAATTTATAATACGCGAGATGTTGGGTGGTGACTCAAAAATCGTCTCAATCTTCTTTTTTTAATTTTTAAAATATTAAATAATAATAAATAGAAAAATATCCTTTGACATAATGAAATAAAATAAGAGTTCGAATTTATAAAAGAGAATAATTTGAATTTATAAAAATGATATATAAATAAAAAAATTATTTGAAATAAAATAGGTATTCAAATTTATCAAAGAGAATATTTTGAAATTATAAGTAAGACGTGTAATTAAAAGTTCTATTAGAAGTTATATTCTTTGAAGTATGCGAATAAGAAAATAGATTGACATATCAATTATATTGTTTGATATTCGTGTTTGTAAATTTACATACTTATTTGATTGTATTATCCAGTAATTTTACTTCCACTTCCAGTACTGTCTATTTTCTATTCAGAATGTAGTTGGAATGTGTTGTACGTGTACAACCAGCACTATATCGATTATTGAAAAGTAGGCAAATCTAAATTTATTTTTCTGATTTTTTAAGAGTTTTAAAATTTTAAATATTATTAAATAAAAAAAATATCCTTTAACATATTATAATAAGAATAGGTGTTCGAATTTACAGAAGAGAAGAGTTCACATATATAGAGAAGATATATAAATAAAAAGTGTATTTAAAGTATAATAAGTATTCGAGTTTATAAAGGAGAATATTTCAAATTTATTGGTTAGACATATAATTATTTCTATCGGAAGTAGAATAAGTTTTCGAATTTGTTGAGTTTAAGAGTTCGAATTTATAAGAAATACATATAAAAGAAAGTTCTATTGCATATTTGAAAGTTCTATTGAAATTAAAATAAGAGTTTGAATTTATATAATTATTTTTCAACGAGAGAGTAGTTCATTAAAAAGGATTATGTTAACATGAAAATTAATATATAAGACAAGTCATGTTAAAATTGGAATTTCGATCTTAACGAGGGAAGCGTGTTAACGGAAGATGACTTATTAGGGTGGACTAACTAATTGTTGCAATTTAAAAGAATATCCTTTAACATATTAGAAGTATAAAAGCCGTTTGAATTTATGGAGGAGAACAATTTGAATTTACAGTGAAGACACATAAATGAAAGTACTATTTGAAATATTATAGGTGTTCGAATTTATAAGAATAATTCAAATTTATAAGTTAGACATATAATTAAAAGTTTTATCGGAAATAGAATTAGTTTTCGAATTTATGGAGTAGAAGAATTCGCATTTATAAGAAAATCATATAATTAAAAAGTTCTATTGAAAATAAAATAGGAGTATGAATTTATATATGTGTTTTTGTCAACGAGAGAGCGGCTCATTATGAGTATATGTTAGCATAAAAATCAATATATAAGACAAGTATTTAATATATAAAATTTGGATTTCAATCTTAACAAGAAAAACATGTTTAACGGGAAGACGGCTTATTAGGGAGGAATAATTTTATAAATAGAGTTTTTTAAAAAAGATTTAAAATGCCGCCGCAAAGCGCGACTTTCTTACGCGGGAGGTTAAGTGGTGCCTCTAAGATTGTCTCATTCTATTTTTCTAATTTTCTAGAATTTTTGAATTTCATATACTAATAAATCAAAAAATATCATTTAACATAATAGAAGTAGAATATGTGTTCGAATATATATAGAGGAGAAGAATTCGAATTTATAGCGAAAACATATAATTAAAAGTTTTATTTGAAGTAGAATATGTGTTTGAATTTGTAGATGGGAAAAGTTCAAATATAAAAGAAGTATTTGCAAAGTTCTATTTGAAGTAGAATAGGTGTTTCAATTCATAGAGGAGAAGAGTTCGGATATAAAAAAAGTACTTGCAATTAAAAGTTCTATTGGAAGTAGAATAAACGTTTGTAATACATAACTAAAAGTTCTATTTAAAATATAATATGTGAAGTTATATAAGTGTTTTTTCAACGAAAGAGTAGCTCATTAGAAATGAGTATGGTAACATAAAAACTAATATATAAAATAAGTATATATTTAATATATTAAATTTGAGATTCAATATATATATATAAAGGATACGCGGGAGGTGAGGTGGCGTCTCTAAGATCGTCTCAATCTATTTTTCTAATTTTTCTAGAGGTTTACAATTTTAAATACTAATAAATCAAAAAATATTCTTTAACATATTAGAAGTAGAATATGTGTTCGAAGTTATAGATGAGAAGAGTTCGAATTTATAGAGAAGACATATAAATAAAGTTCTATTTGAAGTAGAGTAGGTGTTCAAATTTATAAAAGAGAATAATTCGAATTTATTGGTAACCCATAAAATTAGAAGTTCCATTAAAAGTAGAATGGATGTTCGAATTTATAGAGAAAAAGAGTACGAATTTATAAAAAATACATACAATTAAAAGTTTTATTAGAAGTAAAATATGTGTTTGTAGATATAATTAAAAGTTATATTCGAAGTAGAATAAGTGTGCGAATTTATAAAGGAGAAGAATTCGAATTATAAGAAAAACATATAGTTAAAAATTTTATTGGAAATAAAATAGGATTGTTAATTTATATAGGTGTTTTTTTAAAGAAAAAGTGGTTCATTAGAAAGTAGTATGTTAACATAAAAATTAATATATAAGACAAGTATATATTCAATATATTAAATTTGAAATTTTGATCTAAAAAAGTAAAGCGTATTTCACGGGAGAACGACTATTAGGGAGTAACGAGTAATTTTTGTAATTTAATTGATAGATGTATTTTTTCTAACGAGAGAGCGACTCATCAGAAAAAAAGTATGTTAACATGATAATTAATATATAACACAAGTATTCAATATATTAAATTTGAGATATTGATATTAAAAAGGAAAGACATTTTACAGGAGGACGACTTATTAGAGAGGACCGAGTAATTTTTGTAATTTAATGGATGAAGTTTTTTAAAAAAATTATGCCGCCGCCGCGAAGCACGGCTTTTTCAACTAGTTTAAATTTAAGGATTGAATCATAACTCGATTATTATTTATGTTTTATTTTTCTACTCGGAAGAACCATAATAACCTTAGTTTCACCCAACATCTTTTATATTATTATATTTCATTTCATTTCAATTACTTTCTTTTGTTTATTTTTCGCACATAAAATTTCGGAATCGGAAGCATGTTTAAAGTGATTAAAATCGTAATTTAAAGTGATTTTGATTTTAAGCTGTTTGTTTATGTAATAAATCAAAAAATTACTTAAAGTTAAAAAAACAGCTTAAAATCATAATACAACTTATTTTCATTTTAAGCCGTCTGTTTGTCTAGATATTTTTTTAAATAACTTATTTTATTTAATAAAAATTAATATCATCTTTCAAAATATGTTATTTATCGAACTTAACTTTATTTTTACATTTTTAAAAATTTATAAGTTACTCATAATACAAAATTATATTAACAGATATTAACTTCAAATTCTTTATTTTAATTTAAGCAATTTTAAGTTATAAATAATAATTCTAAATTTATACAAAGGGCTTTTAATTAAAACTAATATCCTCGTAATTATATAACAGGGCTATAAGTTTAATCCTTTCAACCGCATCAATCTCGATAACCGCCCGCAACTGATCCACATATTGTGGATAACCGCGAAACGCGAATGGTCGCGGATGAAGTTTTAGGTAACCGTTAATTTGCGGTTTGGTTGCGGATTTGACATTTGAAAAATCGCAAAAGTTAAACTACAACCATCAACCGCACATTATATTGATTAATATATTTTTATTTAATATATACACAATTGTATACATATACAGAATTAAATTCTGTATGTATTAAAATTCATGGTTAAGGCCTAAAGGCTCTAAACTAGGCCCAACTAAACAAAATGAATTAAAACCAAATTAGCAAAAAAAAAAAAGAATTAAAACCTCGATACAGTCGACGTAGTCCTTCTTTCTGGACGCGCTCATATAATTACATAGTTTATTCATTTTTGTGAGTTCGTATATTAAGTAGGAGTATTAAAGTTAAATTTTTTTGTGCAACTATTTACGTGGTTGAATCGCAAAAACTACAATTATGCTGGCGAATATGATTGGTTTTTTTTATATTAATGATTTGGCTACAGATTAAGTTGAATAATCACAAGTTACGATTTGATTCGACTTTTACCCTGTAACCAAATTATATCCATCCGCGTACACCTCTACAAGTGAATCTTGGAAAAGGAAAAGTGTTTTATATACAATGTGGACCGGAGAAGACTAAACGAAACTGTTCACGAACCGAGTCGAGCCAAGTTTTGATGTAAACGAGCCGAGCTTTACTTTTTTCTCTGACGAACCTAGCTGAACCGAGTTTTCTTATCGCACAAAATTCGTGTTCGAGCTCGAGCTCGTTAACTAACGAGCCGAACACGAGCTTTTATCGAACAAAAATGAGCCGAGTCGAGTCGAGCCGAGATCATTAGAACTTATAATTTGTATAGATTAAAAAACCCAATTTTTCTTGGCCTAACGAACTAAAATATTTTTTTTCAAAACTCAACCCAATTTCCCAATCAATTCTCAATAAACCTAAAATACACGTACTATAAATTGAAAATTTAATTTAAAATGTTAAAAAATACAACAAATAATATAAAAATATGCCGAATATATCTTAATTTTTTCAAGATTTATCGAGCCGATCTCGAGCTGAACGAGCTCGAGTCGAGCTCACTAATAGCTCGGCTCAAAGCTCGTTTTCTTAACGAACATTTTTTTGTGTTCGAGCTCGAGCTCTTAACGAACCGAGCCGAGCCGAGCCGAGCTCTTAACGAACCGAGTTCTTAACGAACCAAGCTCAAACTTGTTCATGAACAAATATTTTCGTGAATAGCCCTATCTACTACTACTAAACTTCCCCTCGAAGTCATGCAAAAGGTCCCATAATTAATATTCTTCGTACGTTCAACTTCGTTTTAATTTTTCACGACTTTTCCTTTCCTTAGCTACCAGGATTTCTTCACCTTTAAATTCCCACTCTCCCTTGCCATCTCTCCCACATCTCTCTCTCTCTCTCTCTCTCTCTCTCTCTGCTACGTATTTACGAAACATTGTAGTAAAATTGTTATGGCGACACCGAGAGAGCACATAGAAGAGATACGTAAGACCAAGTTTTCTATTGGTGGAGAACCAAATCCCCTGACGGAGGATCTGCATCAGGCTGTTATGAATCTCTCTGGCGAACTTTACGCCAAGGATGTTCACTTTCTCATGGAGCTTATTCAGGTTCTTTATATTTTTACACTCATTTTGTCTACTCTGTATATATTAAATAAAACCGATCATGCTGCATGTATTCATTTTCCTGGATCATATTGTTAGACTAATGGCTTGTTAAATATTGCTCCCGAGTTTTAAAAACGAAGGAAAAAAGTAAATGGTAAGTAAGTATTTTCATTTCAGTTTTGTAGATTTGCAATCATTTTCACTTATTTATGTACTTATTAAAAGAGAAAAGTGTTATTGTTGATCTATAATTTCACCTGTAAGGTAATGAAGTGGAACACAGTAAATAAATAGATAGGTAACTAATTGGAAGATATTATTATTGATAACTCCAAATCCCGATCTAGGACCTTTCCCGGCCGATCCCACGCCTGGAAGCGGTGTCGCTGCGGTTGGGACTCTGCAAAACAACACCGGAGGGGGGTTTGGACCCTGGCGGCGCCTCCGGCGTGAGAATAAGTAACGGCTTTGGAAAGGGAGATAGGAATATAGAGAAATCTAAATATGGAGGGTGTGTGTATAGGTTAGGTGTGTAAAAGAGAATGTAACCCCTACACCTTTCCTCCTTGGTCTATATATAGGCCCAGGATTAGGGTTTAGGGGTTGTACCTGCAATCATGAGCGTTGAATCCTAGGTAGGTAGGACACCTGGGCGATGTTGATGGATTGCACGTGTCCAGGTGAAGGATTGTGGCATCGTGTGCCAGGCTCCTGCTGGCGTGTGGTTTAAATAGGAAATAATTATCCCCATCATTGGGAATATTTACGTGTCGTCACCAGGTGTGGCCATCAGTCATGACCTATCCACGTCATGTACCAATGTGCAATCTTCATGTGAGTTATTGCCTTTGTCGCCAGGGATGGATTAGACTTTGGGATTGAGCCGTATTCTAATTGTGGGTTCGGGCTTGTAGGTTTGTCCGGGCTCCAACTTGAGTTCGGACCCGTTGATGAACTAGGACTCCAATATGAGTTCGGGCTCCAACTTGAGTTCGGACCCGTTGATGAACTAGGACTCCAATATGAGTTCGGGCTCCAACTTGAGTTCGGACCCGTTGATGAACTAGGACTCCAATATGAGTTCGGGCTCCAACTTGAGTTCGGACCCGTTGATGAACTAGGACTCCCATATGAGTTCGGATTTGTCCGGGTTCGGAGTGGTCCGGGAACCTATATAGGTCCGGGCTAACATAGCCTATCATTTGCCCCCCACTCCCTTATGCAGATTTTCTGGATGGGGGAGTATAAACTCCTAAATAGGTAGCATGGACGAACTTATTGGCTTGATTGATGCCTCCCAACCCGGATTGTTATCAAAGGTGGCAAACCGGGGTTGAGATTTATCCTTGATTCTCTCAAGTCCAAAGCTGTGAAGCTTTGGGTAACTTAGAGAAAATTTCTGGCTTGATTGTTGCCCCCCAACCCGGATTGTTATCGAAGGTGGCAATCCGGGGTTGAGAGTTATCCTTGATTCTCTCAAGTCCAAAGTTGTGAAGCTTTGGGTAACATAGAAAAAATTTCTGGCTTGATTGTTGCCCCCCAACTCGGATTGTTATCGAAGGTGGCAATCCGGGGTTGAGAGTTATACTTGATTCTCTCACGTCCAAAGCTGTGAAGCTTTGGGTAACTTAGAAAAAATTTCTGGCTTAATTGTTGCCCCCCAACTCGGATTGTTATTGAAGGTGGCAATCCGGGGTTGAGAGTTATACTTGATTCTCTCACGTCCAAAGCTGTGAAGCTTTGGGTAACTTAGAAAAAATTTCTGGCTTGATTGTTGCCCCCCAACTCGGATTGTTATCGAAGGTGGCAATCCGGGGTTGAGAGTTATACTTGATTCTCTCACGTCCAAAGCTGTGAAGCTTTGGGTAACTTAGAAAAAATTTCTAGCTTGATTGTTGCCCCCCAACCCGGATTGTTATCAAAGGTGGCAATCCGGGGTTGAGAGTTGTAGTCCGGGCTCGGCTTGAATTCTGCGACAATGGAATTTGGATCGATTTTCTGAGTATTTTCCCCCTTTTATTTCAAAATTATTCCACCCCGCTTTTCTTAGAAATTGCGTTCAACCGTTGTCAGTAATTAATGTACTGTCTCTTTATTTTCCTTTTATTTTTCATTTTTCCTTTCTTTCTTCCGCTCCACCAATCAGAGCTTGCCAGCTGTCCTTGTAGAAGTTACTTTTCATCCTTTATAAAACCTTCTCTTTTCATCTTCTTCTCTTTTTACTTTTTCCAAAACCCCTTTTCCTTCCTTGTTCGATTTCTCTCCCAGGCGAACTCCAATTTTGTCTTGTGAAGACTCTGCATCGTCCCGCTCTCCGTAAGTTTTCCTTGCTTTGTTACTGCATTGTACTTCCTTTCTCCTCTTAATCTTCATTTTGCATTGTTTTGGTCTTGACTGCTCATTTTTGAATTGGGGGTTTCGAATAGTTGGGTGTATAGTTTGTGATATTTTGGTCTTGGTTTGCATTTAGAGTGTGCTCCTGTCACTTGTGGTATTTAGAATCAGTTGCATGCGTTGTTTTTTGGCTGATTTGGGTTTTGTGATTCTGGGTTTGTCGTGGTGTTCTTGGTGTTCTTGATTTGGGGATTGTATAAGTTATGAATGTTGTGGTTTTTGATCTTGTGTGATGTTTGTGTCATTCTGCCTTTGTGTTTCTGTGGTTTAGAATTGTAGACGAATTCGGGTTTGGTATTTCATGTTTAGTGTTTATGTGCCAGTCCGGATTAGCTATAACTTTTTTTGTTTTTGGGGATCATCCGGACTAGCTTCCTATACTTGGTTTACTGTACCTTAACAAACATTAACATGTATGCAAAATCATGTAATATTCGAAGGATAAATTGAATAAACTAACCATAGCCAATCCGGATTCTTAATAGGTGTGTATGGTTCGGATAGCGAAGCGTGCCAACAGGGTGTGTGTTCCACTTTCTGAAAGCCATAGTAGTAATTCATTCTTCTCTTGTACGTCTTCGTCCTCCTCTAGCCAAAATCAATACCTTGAACTCGTAGATCTAGATTGGTGCATAATGTCTACTAGCTCGGATCCCCCAGTAGTAACTCAATTGAACGAGAGAGTGTTAGCTCCGGGCCGAGGTCTTATAACTTCCTTAGGTTTTTACCATGATACCGATTATATGTTTGTTAAGAAGCCTTCTGACTATAACCATAATCTATATTATCAAAACCTCTTTAATCACTATGACAACAACCATGGTGCCAATGGGATACCCGGGCCTGTTAATAAAGAAGCTATGGACCGGGCTTTCAACGAGCTTGTTGTTGGTCGGGCTCCCAATCCACTAAAAGCACCCTTTGCTGATCTCCCGCGAGAGGAAATGGACGTTGCTATCCGGGCTGCTTTCCAACTTGGTCCTGAGATTGAATGGAGATGGCCCGGACCCAATGAGCATATATATGATCGGGGTGATGATGGGTACGTGGCTGTTTGGCTGGAACATCTTCGGTCCGGTTGGAATCCCCAATCCCACAACTTTGTAAAACACCTTTTTAAATATGAGTACGAGATATCCATTATGCAAGTGACTCCAAATGGAATCAAATGGGTTATTTGGTTCTTGGCTTGTTGTGAGAAGTCCGAATATATCCCTACCTTTAGACTTTTCCATCAACTCTTCCAACTAGTTCGGTCTAATAAGAAACCCCTTTATGAGCTCAGATTTCGTGCCAAGGAGTGTGGTTTCCCATCCGGATCTGCCCAGCCTGTAATTCAACAAAGCACCTTGAAGGGTTGGTCCGGGGAGGTTCTAATGTTGAAGGGCTGGGATCTTGGTGGTATGCCCCATATTGTTTTGGATAAAGAGGCCAAGGTTTTCGAAACAGTTAAGTTGACAGGTTCGGCTTTGAGAAGAATCCGTAAGTTCTGTGGGAGTCTTGGGTTTCAATGTACCCGGGATACTTTTATGGACCATAAGAAACTCTTTGAGTTGGGATGTAAGTTTGGCTGTTTTTTTTTTGTTTTTTTTGTTTTTTTTGTTTTTTTTTTTATGACTCTGTATTCTTACTTTTTGTAGCCCGGGCCAGATGTTTAACTTCTTTTTGTTTCATTTCAGGCTTCCCCCACTATAATCCAAGGTTGGAGGATATCATGTCACACAACACCTATTCCCTTGCTCTAAGGAAACTTTCTGGAGTTCATGACAGGGTGAAAAAGGCTGGTGAGGGGTCCGGCTCCAGTGCTCTGAAGGAGGGCGGTGCAGAGTCTGCTGCTCCGGGCTTAAACCACCCCGCCACTGAAACTGAAGCTATCGATGTGGAGAACCTTGGTACTCCTGAAGACCGGACCACTAAGAAAAGGAGAATCAGTGTTGGCCGAAAACCCCCCTCTAGGCCTCGAATTGCTGTGGAGAAAATCACCGCTGATGACAAAGGTAAAGGTGCTGATGGACAACCTGTCATGGTTGGAAGCTGTGATTTGAAGAAGCTTGCCAGTTTGGCATCTGAAATCCCCATGGACGAAGATATTGACGAAATGAAACAGTCCGGGGTTATAGCTGTTCTGAAGCGTGCCATTGGACACTGGGGTCATGTAAGTATAGTTTTTTCTTATGAATTTGAGTTGTTAATGTTCGTGTCACTAAAATGTTTATTCGCAGTCCGGGGCGTTGATCAGTGGTGCTGCCACAGTTTTTGTTCATGAATTGGAAAGCTTGAATCAAGAGTTGAAGGAGCAGAAGGACCGGAATCAAAGCCTGGAAAATGAGTTGTCCTCTTTGAAGACGACTTATGAGAGTAAGGTTGCCGATCTAAGCTCCGAGGTTGCTAACCTAAAGGCCCAAGTCACGAGCGCTACAGAGGAGTCCGGGGCTATGAAAGATAAATATGATGACCTGCAGGCTGAGCTTAACAAGTCAAAGGAGGAGATAATCGCTGAGTTTCAGAAATCTGCCGCTTATGACCAAGCCATTGCTGATGCCGGTGCTCCTGAGATTTTCCGGACCTTTGTTGTTGCCGAAAAGCATCTGAAGACTGATCCGGGCGCTTGCTGGGAGACTTTCATAGACCACTTTGTTGCGGCCAAGAAGGACATTGAAGATGGCCTTGGGGAGCCCCTGCCTTTTGACGGTCCGAATCCATTCATCATTCCAGCATGATCGGATTCTCCTCAGCCATCCAAATGAATCAATCACATCCCGGAATAACCCGGTACAACTGTGTTTGCCTGTTGGGGTTGAATTCCCATGTAACTGTTACTTTTCCGTTTGACTTGTCTCATTTAACATTGGAAGTGTTTCTGGGTTGTACGGACAACCCGGGCTTCTATCTTTATTATGACCTTTGGTAATATATTTTGCTTTTTCTTTCCTTGCGCTCTTAAACGTTCCATGTTTGCGTACATATTTTGAATGTTCATGTGTTAGGAGCCCGGCCTCATAGCTTAGTCCGGGTCGGGCTTATATACTTTTGTACTTAGGAACATTTCCAAAGTTTATGATTGCCTATGGCTGGTAACCCTGGCCACATTATTTGCCTATGGCTCCGGGCCAGGGTTGTTAGATTGCTTATTGCTGGGAGCCCGGCCTCATAGCTTAGTCCGGGCCGGGCTTATATACTTTTGTACTTAGGAAAATTTCCTAAGTTTATGATTGCCTATGGCTGGTAACCCTGGCCACATTATTTGCCTATGGCTCCGGGCCAGGGTTGTTAGATAGCTTATTGCTGGGAGCCCGGCCTCATAACTTAGTCCGGGCCGGGCTTATATACTTTTGTACTTAGGAAAATTTCCTAAGTTTATTATTGCCTATTGCTGGTAACCCTGGCCACATTATTTGCCTATGGCTCCGGGCCAGGGTTGTTAGATTGCTTATTGCTGGGAGCCCGGCCTCATAGCTTAGTCCGGGCCGGGCTTATATACTTTTGTACTTAGGAAAATTTCCTAAGTTTATGATTGCCTATGGCTGGTAACCCTGGCCACATTTTTTGCCTATGGCTCCGGGCCAGGGTTGTTAGATTGCTTATTGCTGGGGACCCTGGCTGCATTTTCTGCCTATAGCTCTGAGCCAGGGTTATTACAAGAAATTGAATTTTACTGGAAATTAAAAAAGACATGATAATATGAAAGGAAAACAAAACAATGAGACCGGATTTATTTATAGAAAAATCAGGAATACAAGGCTCTTATTCTAATCTGGGCTTTTGGGAGCTCCTTATTCTTTATCCGGTCGCTGCAATCCTCTTACTGGTAGAATTTTCGGAGTCTAAGGCCATGCCAAGTATTGGGGACCTCAGAACCATCCATATGAACCAACTTGTATGTTCCAGGCCGGATTACCTCCATTATCTTGTAGGGTCCTTCCCATTTTGGCATGAGTTTTCCGGTATTGGTAGGATCAGACGCCTCCGTATCACGAAGGACCAGGTCTCCAACTTGAAAGTTCTTAACCCGGGCCTTCTTCCCAAAATACTCTCTAGTTTTTTCCTTATATTTTTCCATCCTCTCAATAGCTTGATCCCGGACTTCGTCAATCAAAATCAAGTTAGTCTGCAACCCTTCTTCATTAGCTATTTCTTCAAAATTTATGGCCCGGTGGGAAGGATTTCCCACTTCAATTGGTAGTAAAGCTTCAGTGCCGTAGGCAAGTTTGAATGGGGTTTCACCAGTGCTAGTCCGGGGACTAGTCCTGTATGCCCATAACACGTTTGGCAGCTCCTCGGGCCACTTATTCTTGCTTTCCTGTAGCCTCTTCTCAATTCCTCTAAGCAAAATCCGGTTTGTAACTTCAACTTGGCCGTTTCCTCTTGGGTATGCAACATATGACTTTTTGTGCTTGATTCCTCTTTCTTTCAGGTAGCCTTCGAAATCGGACCCCACAAATTGTGGCCCGTTATCAGAAACTAGAACCATTGGTAGCCCGAACCTCATCAGTATGTTGTCCATAAACCGAATGCAATCCTGTTGGTTGATTGTTCTCATTGCCTTAGCTTCCGCCCACTTGGTCATGTAATCAATTGCCACAAGCAAATATCTCAGGTCGCCTTTAGCCCGGGGAAATGGACCCATGATATCAATACCCCAAACTGCAAACGGGATAGGAGACAGGACTGAGGATGGTAAGACCGGGCTCTGTCGTGGGACATTGCTGAAAAGTTGGCAGTTCTTGCACTTCTTCACAAACTCCACAGCGTCATTATGAATTGTAGGCCAGTAATAACCCTGCCTTATAATCTTGTGAGCCAGGGCCTTTGCAGATAGGTGGTCTCCACAAATTCCCTCATGAACTTCTTGCAGACAATAGGTAGCTTCAACCGGTCCCACGCATTTTAGAATTGGTGCCGAGTAAGTCCGGCGATAGAGTATCCCTTCTTCCAAAAAGAACTTTGCCGCTTTATTCCTGAGTCTTTGAGCTTGACTCTTCTCAGAAGGCAGTTCTCCCTTCTCCAAGTACAGAATTATGGGCGTCATCCAGCTGGGTTGATCATCAATTTCCATTACTTCCTCTTGATCCATTATTGGTTTAGCCAGTTCCTCAAAGTAAACTGAGCTATCCAAATCAGCCGAGTTCTGGACTAATTTAGATAGGATGTCAGCTTCTGTGTTGTCCTCTCGATTTACTTGACAAATTTCAAATTTGGGTATCATAGCTAGGAAACCTTGAACCAAGGCTTGATACCTTCCCAGTGTCGGGTCTTTTGCCACGTACTCTCCGGTCGTTTGTTTGACTACTATCTGAGAATCACTGAAAATCCTTAGCTTTTTCACCTTTACACTTCGGGCTAGACGGAGTCCGGCTAGAAGAGCTTCGTACTCTGCCTGATTGTTCGTTGCTTGGAACTGAAATCCAATTGCTTGCTTTATCTTGAAACCATCCGGACTCTTGAGTATGAGCCCGGCTCCAGATCTCTCATTGGTTGATGAGCCATCTACATGCAAAATCCAGGTTTCATGATCAAGTGTGGATTCCTCCCCGGGTTCTGTCTCCATTGAAATGTGAACAGGTTCGGGGAAAGAACATTCCACAATGAAATCGGCTAAAGCTTGGGATTTGATAGATGTTCTTGGGATAAAAGTTAGGGAGAATTGGCTTAGCTCAATAGCCCAGTTAACCAACCTCCCCGAGACATCAGGTTTGTGAATAATTTTCCTTAGTGGCTGATCAGTTATAACTTTGATTTCCCTCCCTTGGAAATAATGCCGCAGCTTCCGGGATGCAGTGATGAGAGCGAAAGCAAACTTTTCGAGGTTTGGGTAACGGGTTTCAGCATCTTTGAGCACTTGGCTCACATAATAAACCGGCTTCTGCTCACCGTCGTGATCCCGGATTAGTGCTGCTCCCACAGCCAGGGTACCTGCAGACAAGTAAATGCTTAAAGGCTCCCCGGGCTCGGGTTTGGTTAAGATTGGAGGTGCGGCTAGGTATTCTTTGAGGGAGTCGAAAGCTTGTTGGCAATCCGGGCCCCAGACAATTTCTTTCTTTTTCTGAGCTCCCTTCAGCAAGTTGAAGAAAGGCAAGCAACGATCTGCGAGCTTAGGAATAAACCTTCGCAATGCTGCTAACGATCCTACAAGTTTCTGTATATCTCTCTGGGTCCGGGGTGCTTGCATCTCAGTTATTGCTTTGATTTTTTCTGGGTTGGCTTCGATTCCCCTTTGGCTAATCATGAAACCTAAGAATTTTCCCGCTCCAACCCCGAAAGTACATTTGTCCGGATTTAGTTTCATCTTTTGCTTCCTTAAGTTCTCAAAACATTCTTTCAGATCAGAAATGTGTGTCTGGACTGTTGCTGACTTTGCTATCATGTCATCGACATATGATTCCAGATTTCTCCCTAGTTGACTGTTGAAGATTTCTACCATTGCCCTTTGGTAAGTAGACCCGGCATTCCTTAATCCAAAAGGCATAAGTTTGTAGGCGTAGACCGCCCGGTGTGTTATGAATGCCGTCTTGGCTATATCAGCTGGGTTCATCTTTATTTGATTATAACCGGAGAAGGCATCCATGAAACTCAGCATGACATGCCCGGCTGTCGCATCGATGAGCTGGTCAATGTTGGGAAGCGGGTAAGGGTCTTTGGGGCATGCAGCGTTCAAGTCAGTGTAGTCCACACACATTCGCCACTTTCCATTTGGTTTCTTGACTAAGACAACATTTGCTAGCCACTCCGGATACTTTATCTCACAGATAATATCGGCCTTTAGGAGCTTTTCAACCTCCTCATCGATCGCTTTCTGTCTCTCCGGGGCGAAGTTCCTTCGTTTCTGCTTTACTGGATTCTTTCTGGGATCAACATCCAAGCTATGCATAGCAACAGACTCCTGGAGCCCAGGCATGTCATCCGGGCTCCAGGCAAATACATCGGCATATTCTCGAAGCAACTCTGTTAACTCCTTCTTGAACACTGTGTCTAACCCGGTTCCAATTTTGACTTGTCTATCCGGGTTCCCTTATATTAGTTCGATCGATTCGAGCTCAACAGCAGCCTCCACTTTTGTCATTTCCGCCTTAGAGACATACTGCTGGACTCGGGCTTGTACAATCTGGTCAAGGAAGACCTGGGCTGGTGGGTTTTCAATGTTATGGACACCCTTACCGGGCTCAGTCTTTTTGCTGTATCTATGCTTCTTCCTGCTCAGATTTTTGTGGTAGGAGTTTGCTTTCCTTTTGTTCTCTGGGTCGGTCTCTGCCATCACCAAGGCCTGCCCATAGCAACGGCTGGCCATTTCATAGTCGCCCCGGACTTCTCCAATGCCTCCGGGAGTGGGAAACTTGAATTTGAGATGGGGTGTTGAAGTTATAGCTTGGAGTTTGGTAAGGGCTGGTCTTCCCAGAATGACATTATAAGATGATGGGGTGTTGATGATATAGAATTTTACTATGTTGGTTACCTGCTTCGGGAAGGTCCCGAACAGGACTGGGAGATAAAGGGTTCCTTGAATGGGGACCAAATTGTTTCCAAATCCATAGAGGGGATCTTCCCTGCAATCGTTCATTCTTATGCTGCCCAGCTGCATCCGGTCCATTGTGTGTTTGAACAGGATATTGACAGAAGACCCATTGTCAACTAGGACTCTCCTAACCTTATTTTCTGCTATGTCAAGGCTCACGACCAAGGCTTCGTTGTGGTTGGGGTTGATTCCTTCAAAGTCATCCTTGCTGAAGGTTATTACTTGTTCCGGACAGGCCTGCACCATCATTACTTCGTCTCCTGAGTCCGGGCTTCTTGGAGGTGAATTGCATCCGCCCATAACTACATTCACAATATTCTTGTCTTTTCCGGATCCCTCTCCTCGGTCAGCCACTCACCGAGCTATGTACTGCCCCATGTTGCCTTTTTTGACTTGGTCTTCCATAAAAAATTTCAAAGAGAGGCAATTTTCTGTTGTATGCCCATGGGTTTCATGGTAGTCGCAATGCTTATGGACTGATCGGTTTTCCGGGGCAGTGAGCATTGGCTTGGGAGGGTAATAGAATGGCTTATCTCGCACCTCTTTCAGAATATCTGCGCGAGCCCGGTTGAGAGGAGTCCAAGAGGGTTCGGGTCTGGGCTCACGCCTGGGTTTAGGCTGTCCGGGCTCATCTTTCTGCCTGTTGTCCGGGGGTGGTGCTGGTAGTGCAAGTTGAGAGCTGTGGATGTGGTTGCTTTGTCTATTTGGTTTGAATTTTTTGTCTTGATGATTGTAGTTGTTTTTGGGTGGATCTTGAGTTCGGGTTGGAGAAATGCCCTGCCTAGTCATCCTCATTGCTTGGAGGACATCTGTTTCTTTGATGAACCGAGCTGCCATGGAGTATGCAGCCGCCAGGCTCTGCGGCTCTTTGTGGATGAGGTCAAGGACATACCTCTCATTATTGTCCGGGTCTAGGTTCCTTCGGAAAATTGTAAGGGCTTCACGCTCATCCAGGTTACTCACATTGTTTATGGCTTCCTGAAAGCGTTTCATATATGTGGCCAATGCCTCTCCCCGAGCCTGCCGGATTGTCTCTAAGTGACACATGTGCATTTCGTGGGTTTTATTGGCTCGGAAGCGTCTCAGGAAGGACTCCCGAAACTGCTTCCAGTTGTGGATGCTACGGGATGGGATTCTGCTAAACCATCTTTGGGCCCCGGACTTGAGGGTTGATGCAAAAAACCTGCACTTGGTTAGATCATTGTAATAATATATCATTGCAATTTGTTCAAAGTAGTTTACATGTTCCTCAGGGTCACCCAAACCATCAAAGGAATCAAAGTTATAGTGTTTGAGATTTTTCTGCCTTGGTGTTGCTTCGAGGGAGTAGCTGAAGGGGGTTAGTGTATCTCCAATGTCAATCCCCGAATCCTGCCCCACCTTTTTCTGAAGTTCATGGATCATGTCCATCAAGTCCTCCTGGGGTTCTTCATCATCTGAGAATATGTCGAGGCTAGGGGCCCGGGTTCTCCTTTTTTCATGATTTCTGCCCATAATCCGGGCCTCCTCCTCTTGTATTCTTCTTTGTATTTTGAGGTCAAGTTTAGCTTGCTCTTCATTTCGGATCCTTTCCCTCAAGTCAGCTAGTTTTCTGAGCTTTTCAGCTTCGGTATCTTTGTTTTGACTGTTGGTCCTGTGGTGGGTCCTTTTTCGGGTTTCTTTGTCCTTGCCTCCGATTCTGTCGAAAACTGAGGCGCGGGACCGGTGGGAGTCTCCAGAGTCATGTGAGTTCTCAACCTGATCAACTTCATTTAGCCCAGCTTCTTTATACATCCGAATTGCATCAGCAAGCTGGTCCCCGGTCAAGTTTTCCATGAGACCGGGTTCCATGTTGATATCCGTATACTTGAATTTGTTAACCTCGATTTCAACCCGGGCATCACCAGGCCGGATTATCTGCGATGCCAGAGTCAGGACTGGGGGTACTTCACCAACAATCGGGTTCAAATTTGTGGGTGGTTCTTGTCTTGGGGTACTGGATGCGGGTCTTAACACAGATTTGCTACCTCGAGCCATGATTCAAGAGCAAACAATGTATACAACTTTTTTGGGGTAATACAATTTTGCAAAATCAAAGTAAATTTCTGATAGATCTGGGTTTGTCAAGGAGCACGAGACAATTTATGCATGTTATTTCTGGGTTTGGTGTTTTTCGAAGCAAGAAACTTGGTTTTAAAAACAGATCTATAAGAGAGCAATGCAGATCTAAGCAAAAACGGGAGCAAGAAAGCTAGATAATGCTAAACAAGGCTAAAAGTAAACAGATCTGGGCTAAATAAGGTTAAAAACATTCATACATTGGAGATATGGGCTAAAGAGTTCATGTTTAGTTGTTAAAACGAAGGAGTTTGCTTAGATCTTACTGGATTCAACTAGGACTCCTTCAAAGATGAAGGAGCTTGTTGATGATGGTGAGTCTAGCGGCACCGTGACCACAAGACAGGGTTGGTGCCCCTCCTTCTAGCGCCAAATGATAACTCCAAATCCCGATCTAGGACCTTTCTCGGCCGATCCCACGCCTGGAAGCGGTGTCGCTGCGGTTGGGACTCTGCAAAACAACACCGGAGGGGGGTTTGGACCCTGGCGGCGCCTCCGGCGTGAGAATAAGTAACGGCTTTGGAAAGGGAGATAGGAATATAGAGAAATCTAAATATGGAGGGTGTGTGTATAGGTTAGGTGTGTAAAAGAGAATGTATCCCTACCTTTAATAGACTATAGAGATAGAGAAAATCTGCATAAGGGAGTGGGGGGCAAATGATAGGCTATGTTAGCCCGGACCTATATAGGTTCCCGGACCACTCCGAACCCGGACAAATCCGAACTCATATGGGAGTCCTAGTTCATCAACGGGTCCGAACTCAAGTTGGAGCCCGGACACACCTACAAGCCCGAACCCACAATTAGAATACGGCTCAATCCCAAAGTCTAATCCATCCCTGGCGACAAAGGCAATAACTCACATGAAGATTGCACATTGGTACATGACGTGGATAGGTCATGACTGATGGCCACACCTGGTGACGACACGTAAATATTCCCAATGATGGGGATAATTATTTCCTATTTAAACCACACGCCAGCAGGAGCCTGGCACACGATGCCACAATCCTTCACCTGGACACATGCAATCCATCAACATCGCCCAGGTGTCCTACCTACCTAGGATTCAACGCTCATGATTGCAGGTACAACCCCTAAACCCTAATCCTGGGCCTATATATAGACCAAGGAGGAAAGGTGTAGGGGTTACATTCTCTTTTACACACCTAACCTATACACACACCCTCCATATTTAGATTTCTCTATATTCCTATCTCCCTTTCCAAAGCCGTTACTTATTCTCACGCCGGAGGCGCCGCCAGGGTCCAAACCCCCCTCCGGTGTTGTTTTGCAGAGTCCCAACCGCAGCGACACCGCTTCCAGGCGTGGGATCGGCCGAGAAAGGTCCTAGATCGGGATTTGGAGTTATCATTTGGCGCTAGAAGGAGGGGCACCAACCCTGTCTTGTGGTCACGGTGCCGCTAGACTCACCATCATCAACAAGCTCCTTCATCTTTGAAGGAGTCCTAGTTAAATCCAGTAAGATCTAAGCAAACTCCTTCGTTTTAACAACTAAACATGAACTCTTTAGCCCATATCTCCAATGTATGAATGTTTTTAACCTTATTTAGCCCAGATCTGTTTACTTTTAGCCTTGTTTAGCATTATCTAGCTTTCTTGCTCCCGTTTTTGCTTAGATCTGCATTGCTCTCTTATAGATCTGTTTTTAAAACCAAGTTTCTTGCTTCGAAAAACACCAAACCCAGAAATAACATGCATAAATTGTCTCGTGCTCCTTGACAAACCCAGATCTATCAGAAATTTACTTTGATTTTGCAAAATTGTATTACCCCAAAAAAGTTGTATACATTGTTTGCTCTTGAATCATGGCTCGAGGTAGCAAATCTGTGTTAAGACCCGCATCCAGTACCCCAAGACAAGAACCACCCACAAATTTGAACCCGATTGTTGGTGAAGTACCCCCAGTCCTGACTCTGGCATCGCAGATAATCCGGCCTGGTGATGCCCGGGTTGAAATCGAGGTTAACAAATTCAAGTATACGGATATCAACATGGAACCCGGTCTCATGGAAAACTTGACCGGGGACCAGCTTGCTGATGCAATTCGGATGTATAAAGAAGCTGGGCTAAATGAAGTTGATCAGGTTGAGAACTCACATGACTCTGGAGACTCCCACCGGTCCCGCGCCTCAGTTTTCGACAGAATCGGAGGCAAGGACAAAGAAACCCGAAAAAGGACCCACCACAGGACCAACAGTCAAAACAAAGATACCGAAGCTGAAAAGCTCAGAAAACTAGCTGACTTGAGGGAAAGGATCCAAAATGAAGAGCAAGCTAAACTTGACCTCAAAATACAAAGAAGAATACAAGAGGAGGAGGCCCGGATTATGGGCAGAAATCATGAAAAAAGGAGAACCCGGGCCCCTAGCCTCGACATATTCTCAGATGATGAAGAACCCCAGGAGGACTTGATGGACATGATCCATGAACTTCAGAAAAAGGTGGGGCAGGATTCGGGGATTGACATTGGAGATACACTAACCCCCTTCAGCTACTCCCTCGAAGCAACACCAAGGCAGAAAAATCTCAAACACTATAACTTTGATTCCTTTGATGGTTTGGGTGACCCTGAGGAACATGTAAACTACTTTGAACAAATTGCAATGATATATTATTACAATGATCTAACCAAGTGCAGGTTTTTTGCATCAACCCTCAAGTCCGGGGCCCAAAGATGGTTTAGCAGAATCCCATCCCGTAGCATCCACAACTGGAAGCAGTTTCGGGAGTCCTTCCTGAGACGCTTCCGAGCTAATAAAACCCACGAAATGCACATGTGTCACTTAGAGACAATCCGGCAGGCTCGGGGAGAGGCATTGGCCACATATATGAAACGCTTTCAGGAAGCCATAAACAATGTGAGTAACCTGGATGAGCGTGAAGCCCTTACAATTTTCCGAAGGAACCTAGACCCGGACAATAATGAGAGGTATGTCCTTGACCTCATCCACAAAGAGCCGCAGAGCCTGGCGGCTGCATACTCCATGGCAGCTCGGTTCATCAAAGAAACAGATGTCCTCCAAGCAATGAGGATGACTAGGCAGGGCATTTCTCCAACCCGAACTCAAGATCCACCCAAAAACAACTACAATCATCAAGAAAAAAAATTCAAACCAAATAGACAAAGCAACTACATCCACAGCTCTCAACTTGCACTACCAGCACCACCCCCGGACAACAGGCAGAAAGATGAGCCCGGACAGCCTAAACCCAGGCGTGAGCCCAGACCCGAACCCTCTTGGACTCCTCTCAACCGGGCTCGCGTAGATATTCTGAAAGAGGTGCGAGATAAGCCATTCTATTACCCTCCCAAGCCAATGCTCACTGCCCCGGAAAACCGATCAGTCCATAAGCATTGCGACTACCATGAAACCCATGGGCATACAACAGAAAATTGCCTCTCTTTGAAATTTTTTGTGGAAGACCAAGTCAAAAAAGGCAACATGGGGCAGTACATAGCTCGGCGAGTGGCTGACCGAGGAGAGGGATCCGGAAAAGACAAGAATATTGTGAATGTAGTTATGGGCGGATGCAATTCACCTCCAAGAAGCCCGGACTCAGGAGACGAAGTAATGATGGTGCAGGCCTGTCCGGAACAAGTAATAACCTTCAGCAAGGATGACTTTGAAGGAATCAACCCCAACCACAACGAAGCCTTGGTCGTGAGCCTTGACATAGCAGAAAATGAGGTTAGGAGAGTCCTAGTTGACAATGGGTCTTCTGTCAATATCCTGTTCAAACACACAATGGACCGGATGCAGCTGGGCAGCATAAGAATGAACGATTGCAGGGAAGATCCCCTCTATGGATTTGGAAACAATTTGGTCCCCATTCAAGGAACCCTTTATCTCCCAGTCCTGTTCGGGACCTTCCCGAAGCAGGTAACCAACATAGTAAAATTCTATATCATCAACACCCCATCATCTTATAATGTCATTCTGGGAAGACCAGCCCTTACCAAACTCCAAGCTATAACTTCAACACCCCATCTCAAATTCAAGTTTCCCACTCCCGGAGGCATTGGAGAAGTCCGGGGCGACTATGAAATGGCCAGCCGTTGCTATGGGCAGGCCTTGGTGATGGCAGAGACCGACCCAGAGAACAAAAGGAAAGCAAACTCCTACCACAAAAATCTGAGCAGGAAGAAGCATAGATACAGCAAAAAGACTGAGCCCGGTAAGGGTGTCCATAACATTGAAAACCCACCAGCCCAGGTCTTCCTTGACCAGATTGTACAAGCCCGAGTCCAGCAGTATGTCTCTAAGGTGGAAATGACAAAAGTGGAGGCTGCTGTTGAGCTCGAATCGATCGAACTAATAGAAGGGAACCCGGATAGACAAGTCAAAATTGGAACCGGGTTAGACACAGTGTTCAAGAAGGAGTTAACAGAGTTGCTTCGAGAATATGCCGATGTATTTGCCTGGAGCCCGGATGACATGCCTGGGCTCCAGGAGTCTGTTTCTATGCATAGCTTGGATGTTGATCCCAGAAAGAAGCCAGTAAAGCAGAAACGAAGGAACTTCGCCCCGGAGAGACAGAAAGCGATCGATGAGGAGGTTGAAAAGCTCCTAAAGGCCGATATTATCTGTGAGATAAAGTATCTGGAGTGGCTAGCAAATGTTGTCTTAGTCAAGAAACCAAATGGAAAGTGGCGAATGTGTGTGGACTACACTGACTTGAACGCTGCATGCCCCAAAGACCCTTACCCGCTTCCCAGCATTGACCAGCTCATCGATGCGACAGCCGGGCATGTCATGCTGAGTTTCATGGATGCCTTCTCCGGTTATAATCAAATAAAGATGATAACTCCAAGTCCCGATCTAGCCCTTTCCGGCCGTTCCCACGTCTGGATGTCGTGTTGCTGCCGTTGGGTGTCTGCAAAACAACACCGGAGGGGGGTTTTGACCCTGGCGGCGCCTCCGGCGTGAGAATAAGTAGGGGCTTTTTAAAGAGAGAATAAGACTATAGAGATATCTAAACGTGGAGGGTGTGTGTATGGGTTGTGTAAAGAGAGAGTCTAATCCCTTAACCTTCTTTCCTTTGGCTATTTAAAGGCCAAGGATTGGGGTTTAAGGGTATCTATCTGTAATCATGATCGTTTATTTCTATGCAGTTGGAACCCCTGGGTAATGTAGATGAATTACACGTGTATAATAATAGCTGTCACTATCAAGTGGGGACCTCGGTCATGACTAACGTGCCACATGTCATGACTCATTTTCCTTATCATTACTATTTGGGCCTTCAAGGCTGGGTTTGGATCCATTCTGGGCCTTGGTCGTTAATTGGGTTATTTATAGCCTATCATTTGCCCCCCACTCCCCTATGCGGATTTTCTGGATGGGGGAGTAGAAAAGGTTTTGGGTTTTATTATTTTGCTTCTCATAGAAGAAATTTGCTTGTTTGTTGCTCTCGGTGCGGAGCCTTGACATATGAAGGAGTTCGGATCAAGGTATTTGTTTTGTTTTGTTTTTTTTTTTAAGTTCAAAGTTGTGGTGCTTTGAGTAACTTAGAATAAATTTTTAGTTGATTGTTGCCCCCGGTCCAGAGTCTTGACATAGGAAGGAATCTGGATCAAGGTTTTTTTTTTTTTTTTCCTGATTTGATGCCAGTGGCTGTGGCTTGTAGCCTCGTTTTGATACTTAGAATATTTTTCTAATATCCTTTGCTTTTGTGCCTATAGCTCTGGCTTAAAGCCTGATTTTCTAATTTGTTGCATATGGCTCGGGCTTATAGCCTTTTTATTCGATTTGGTGCCTATGGCTCGGGCTTTATCGCCTCTTTTCGATTTGGTGCATGGCCTGAGTTTTTTGATTTGTTGCCTATGGCTGGTACTTATAGCCTTTTTTCGGTTTGGTGCCTATGGCTCTGGCACATGGCCTGATTTTTTGATTTGTTGCCTCTGGCTTAGGCTTATAGCCTTTTTTTGATTTGGTGCCTATGGCTCTGACACATGGCCTGATTTTTTTGATTTTTTGCCTATGGCTCAGGCTTATAGCCTTTTTTTGATTTGGTGCCTATGGCTCTGGCACATGGCCTGATTTTTTGATTTGTTGCATATGGCTGGGGCTTATAGCCTTTTTCGGTTTGGTGCCTATGGCTCTGGCACATGACCTGATTTTTTGATTTTTTGCCTCGGCTTGGGCTTATAGCCTTTTTTTGATTTGGTGCCTATGACTCTGGCACATGGCCTGATTTTTTGTTTTGTTGCCTATGGCTCAGGCTTATAGCCTTTTTTCAAATTTGTGCCTATGGCTCTGGCACATGGCCTGTGGAATCGGAGACGATTGTTCGTTTATGTTGCCCAAATAAAACTTGGTTGTACTGGTGTTGAGAACACGACTTCCAAACTTTGCTAGAGAGATCCAAATGAGGATCTGGGAGCAGACCCTTATGTTGTTTAGTAATAAAATTTCAACGAAGGATTTAGCTCTACGTAGTCGAAAGACTCTACATCTTCAAGTGATATAAGTAACATCAAGCTACTTCTTGTAAATAATTTTAGCTTTAAGAAGGAGATTTTGTTGAGTGGGATAAACCTTTTCGAAGTGCTGGCTTCATTTATATCTTCTGTCCGTGATTGAAAATTCAGCTTTTGTTCTGGCAGAAAACTTCTTTGTTGGGATAGAGTCTTCATTCATTAGATAAGGAAGAAGTGACCAGACGCCTTTGATTGATAGTAATAAAACTTAAGCCAGTAGTTCTTCAGGATAATATCATATGATTTTCCCTTGCTGTCAGCTGAAGGTCATGTTAACAATGACAAACTCCAGCAGTTATGTACTATTCTTGTATTTGTGGAAGGCCATTATGCCCTATAGTCAGGAAACGGTATTTTGGAAGCAGGTCTTCCATTTATAAGTGTTTCATCTCATCTCATTTATTCAGGAAATCCACTCGATGTAGAAGCCTGTATAAGGTTTCAAAGTAATTGAATTCGCCTTTAAATTTTGACAACTTGGCTTGTGAGGCCTGCCTCTTTTGATGATGAATATCTGTTGTATCTGTGTTGAGCATAACCTCTCTTGCAATTTGGACTCAAAAATTTCCAGATATCTTTTACCTTGCATTCTGAAGAAGTTCTTTCAAGCTGTACCATGAACCCACGATTTCTTTTTGGTCATATGATAGTTATGGAAAGCTTCCTGGATGGGTTTCCGTATACATTTTAGCATACGTTTTGACAGGTTGAGATTCAATAGCTCTAGCAGATTGAGATCGTTTCCAGGAGGAGAAGAAATTTTGAACTTTCAGTTATGATCCACTAGCAAAGAATAACTGGAAGATTAGCTCTGCATTTAAAAAACAATCTTCTCATGAAATTCACAGATAGGTCAATTGGCCAAGTTCTCGGATTTCAACTTGAGTGTTGGCTATAAGATAGTTAAAGCTGCTGAAGCTTTGAGTCATTCTTGTTCTCTTTTATTTTTTGGCATTTCTTCTACACCCAAATTTGAATTCGAGGATTTTAAATGCAGCTCTAAAAGACAGTGGCTTCAGGTGGTATCTTCTGTAGCAATATCAGAACAACGTCTCTTTCTCATTACTTTTATCTTCATCATAAAGACTCCAGCTAATGTTCCTTGGTTCTGGTATACTGGGAAAAAACCAATGATAGGCCATTTTTTAAAGGCAGTAGTCTTTAGATCTCTCAGTTTTAACTTCTGCAAATGATTTTCATCTTCCTTCAGGGGTGTTGAGGATCACATAGTTGAGGTGTCTCCTTCGAAAGCATTTTTGAATGACAGACAATCAGTGAAGTTGGTAGCATCAAAACGATAAGTATAGAGCTCCGAGCTTATGATGCTTTTAGGTCGTCCATCAGGTCAAGCAGGACATGTACAACTATCGTAGGTGCTTCGGTTATGTAGGATATTAGTGTCTTGAAGCAGTTTTGATTCAACTGTGGTGGAAACCTGGATTCATTTTCAATTTTGTAGCTCGTAGCATATGGTTTGGGTTGGATTTGTGCCGGGTTCATATTCTGCTAGTACGGGAGGGCATAGTACGCATCAGAGCGTTAGATGAGGTCGCGAGAGCTTGAGCTTCCTTATGATTCTACGCAGGGAAGTCTAGCTTGAGAATTGACTTCAGTTGCTGATTAAAGAGGTGATCAGATGCACTTTAATTGATTTAAACGAGCCTGGAGCCACCAACTTTGCCCAATAACATCTTTCACAACTTGGTTTCTGCCACCAAATTTGGGCATTTTCAATATCTTTAAACTATCTGTCATGATCGAACAACACTGGGTATTTACACCATTTGTTCGGCTTCCGTACGTATGAGTATTAGGCAACATATCAGCTTGGACTGATGCTTTAGTGTTGTTCCTAAACCTGAAAGCATGTCACTTGAATAGCCTGGTTCTTGATATAATTGGCAGGAACAAAATACATTCTTATGCATCATGTGCTTGTCATGGAGTTCTTGGATCAGCACAAGGATCTTGATATAATCATATATTTTGCAAGAAATTTTTGTCGTTAAGCAGAACTGAAGTCGTGTCGTTTGAAACTTCTAGAAGAACTACAGAGTAGATTCTATGGCCAAGCCTTGTCTTTGAGTTTTTTTTTTTTTTAGACAACTCTCCTGCCTCCAGAGATTGAAATTGGCCATTTTGTTTTTTGCCTAGCTGAAAAACTAGAAAATGATATTATGTGTCATATAATAATAATAAAGTATCAGCTGAGGCAATAGGATAGATAAAATGCATCAGAAATTATATATGCAAGATCATAGAACATCATATTGTCTTAAGGGACCATATAATTTATCTTAATTAAGAAGCTGTGTTTGTACTATAACAATATGCTTCACATTCATCACGAAGAAGTAATATCGAAAAAGCTAATCCTCAAAATCCAAATATGCATAGTTGGCAATAGTTGATCATGGACATAAGAACATGCACATGTTAATTTAGCCGGAGGCAAGCTGTTTATACCACGCACCACATATGAAATATATAACGTGTAATTTAAGGTTAAAAGGATACTGATGATCTTTGTGTTGTATATAGATTCTGCAAATTTTTATATGCGTCTTACATAAGTATATATTTTCATTAAAGCTGAAACCTTCGCCAATCATATGTAAATAAGAACGGAGCCAGGACTGTGAAAATTACGGAATCCTGAACTGTAGTAGCATGGCTTATGGTTATTTCTATATTCTTCAATATAATCGTCAATATTTATATATTTATGTACTTGCAAAAAAAACATATGTAAATCAGAACAGAACAAGGACCACTGTTCAGCTCAAGTCAAGGTTTTTTCATCTTCTAATATCCACTGTTTTTTATATCTTCTTATATAGGACCTTTATCCAGAGACAACAGACGCATGCACGTTTACTCAAGTCCGGTGCCTCAAACATATGAAGCACGTGATTAGTTAGTAGAGACATTTAGCAACACATATCTAATGTGACAAGTAGAGGAGTATAATATCATATGGGATGCCAAACAATAGTGATTAGTCAGCAGGTTGTGATGCCACTTTAAAACTTTAAAAACATAGTTTTCCTGATATAATTGGCAGGAGCATTATTCTTTCAGTAGAGATATTTATATAGTCTGTGTTCATCCGCAAATAAAGCATAATCCTTTTGTAACATTTATATGAATATTTTAGTAAGACTTCACATGTCTCGTAAATGCAGAGTTCATACGGCATATAGCCAAACAATGGATTTCAATTCAGTTCATCAAACTATTGGATAAGACGCACTTTAACAATTTTCTATCTGAATATTCACTGAAGCATCATGTGTTTTAAGTCTTTGGAGTGCAAATTTAAGTTCACATAACATGGATCAAGTGATGCATTTTTTAGCAATATTAACACGCTTATCTAGGCAAAACAAGAGGTTTAAAGATGCTAATAACATAAGAATGAGCAGTAACAATTACAAGTTTTCATTCCACAGATGTGCATTCATCAGGTGCTGTTTTCTATATCAAACAGTTAACTTGTCGGCGATTTGACATCATACCTGAGATGTGTTTAATTTACACATTCCCTACCTTTCATGGTTAAGATCTTCAAGGTATTATGCCCCCTGATTCAGACATGTAGTAGGCTGATTTGATGCTCGCTGAGTTGAGCAAATGAAGATTTTCATCGATGCTAAAAATTTTGTTTCAAATTATGAAGAGGTAACAACATCAAGCAAGTTAATGCTCTTAATAAGTGTTATCATAAGTGAGATATGCATAGCTGGTAGTGATGAATACTTACATCAAAAATAAAAACGAGAGTATGAAAATTAATATCAAACATGTTCATGTCATAAGTATAGCATATCAGTTCTGCAAATCTTTTTCTTTATTATGTACTTGTATGATTATTCTTCTATTATCGAATGTCGCAACGTAATTCAAATCATTATGTTTTGCAACTAGTACTGGTAATTAGCTAAATCACATAATCAGTAACATCGCGATATCAAAATATTGGGAAATTAGACTGGGTAGTAGGTTCTAAAATTTGCTTGGAAAAAAAATTGCAAAATTATGTAATCCTATAGTACTCTAGCCAGATATTGTCTCTGTACCCTTTGACAGAATAATCTTTTTGACAAGTGTTGCTCACTACGAGAGCACATATAGAAGTGTACAAATTCGAGATGCAGAATTTTAAAATAAAGCACAATACCTATGGAGGTTTAAGGCTGATCAAGTTCAAGAGTTTTAAGCACATAAATTTAGCACAACACGATAAATCACGAAAGTGTCAGTCAAGTGACCAGTTCAGCAAAACAATTTTTTTTTTACAGGTCAGACAAAATTGCTAATACTAATTAGTATTCCGAGAGAACAATGCTACCATATCATACAATGTGTCACTTGTTTCTAATCACAAAAAGCGGAAACTTAAATTCACATACAGATCGATGAGCAACATATATTCTCAAAGTTTACACCGCACAGGGCTCGTGAGATGTACAGTTGAACGATAAAAAGCACATTTCAAGAGCGACCAAGCTAATTTTGTCAAAATGCTAAAGACGTAAAAATGGGTATTAATATGAAGTTGTATCTAGGCATTTTGATGTTAAAGATAGATGTTAACCAGGAGAGCTACTTAAGAACAATCACTTAATCATTCTATAATTGATGGTTTAATCATACCTCAGATGTGGTATTTATTCACACATTCCTTACCGGGAATCATTGACATATCCAAAATTCACCCACTGATTGAGTTGCCCGAATAATTTATTGGATGACTCGCTGAGTCGACTCGTAAAGTCGAGTTAAAATGCTGAGTCACAACCGAGTTGTTGGGTCAAATACGGGTTGACTAAAAAACACCATAGATCTGAAGTAACACTCCCATAAAAGCTCCAATACTGAGACTAATGTGCGCTCTAATTAGCTCGTTCATGACAGTAGATTGAATAGATCTAACGACAATGCTCTGAGTTTCAGACCAACTCGTTCCAAATGAAGTTAATTTCGCTGCAATGAGCGGACTTGATCTTCAACAAATCTGAATCTTTCTAGATGGACAATTTTATAAACCTTCCCGAATCGATCTACACTTTTGCAGATGTCAACCGCGAGGTCGGAGGTTCGACCCCTCCTTCTAGCGCCAAATGATAACTCCAAGTCCCGATCTAGCCCTTTCCGGCCGTTCCCACGTCTGGATGCCGTGTTGCTGCCGTTGGGTGTCTACAAAACAACACCGGAGGGGGGTTTTGACCCTGGCGGCGCCTCCGGCGTGAGAATAAGTAGGGGCTTTTTAAAGAGAGAATAAGACTATAGAGATAGGCTATGTTAGGCTATGTTAGCCCGGACCTATATAGGTTCCCGGACCACTCCGAACCCGGACAAATCCGAACTCATATGGGAGTCCTAGTTCATCAACGGGTCCGAACTCAAGTTGGAGCCCGAACTCATATTGGAGTCCTAGTTCATCAACGGGTCCGAACTCAAGTTGGAGCCCGAACTCATATTGGAGTCCTAGTTCATCAACGGGTCCGAACTCAAGTTGGAGCCCGAACTCATATTGGAGTCCTAGTTCATCAACGGGTCCGAACTCAAGTTGGAGCCCGGACAAACCTACAAGCCCGAACCCACAATTAGAATACTGCTCAATCCCAAAGTCTAATCCATCCCTGGCGACAAAGGCAATAACTCACATGAAGATTGCACATTGGTACATGACGTGGATAGGTCATGACTGATGGCCACACCTGGTGACGACACGTAAATATTCCCAATGATGGGGATAATTATTTCCTATTTAAACCACACGCCAGCAGGAGCCTGGCACACGATGCCACAATCCTTCACCTGGACACGTGCAATCCATCAACATCGCCCAGGTGTCCTACCTATTCAACGCTCATGATTGCAGGTACAACCCCTAAACCCTAATCCTGGGCCTATATATAGACCAAGGAGGAAAGGTGTAGGGGTTACATCCGCAGCGACACCGCTTCCAGGCGTGGGATCGGCCGGGAAAGGTCCTAGATCGGGATTTGGAGTTATCAATTATTGTATATAATCATTAAATTTGGTTTTACTGCAGAATGCGGAGGATAATGAGTATGCGCAGAAGGAGTGGATCCTTCACTTGAGTTTGTAGTAACTTCTCGAGATATTACTGCAACGGGGGCTCCTGCTACTTTGTTGATATTTAACAATGAACGAGGTTTTACACCCAGGAATATCGATTCCATCTGCAGTGTTGGACGCTCCACCAAGAAAGGCAATCGCAGACGTGGTTACATTGGTGAAAAAGGTAATATTACAAAAAGCTCGTCACACTAGCTAGTTCTTGATCTTGTCGTAATTTTTTTATTTTTTTTTTGTGTGTTTTGATTGTGTCTGTAACCTGTTGCGATCGATGATTCTTTTGTTTATTTGATAAATTCTCTGCTTTTCACCATAACTTTATATCATGCTTCTCTATTTTTCACAATTAAGATGCAGAAACCGCAACACCCTCAATACTTTTAGCAGGTTTGATACATAGCCTTTAGGTCCAAAACCTACCAGAATGGTGTCAGCCCATAAGTTCATTATTATGTTAATATGGATTTTTTAGATTTTATTGTGAAATTCTGTAGAGTAGAATGTCAATTTGCAAATACTACATTTTAAAGTCTTGTAAACCTTCATGTTTCCGATCTGTATATGTTAATAATTCTGTAGGAGATTTACTTATGTATGTTAACGTTTGTGAAGGGTTTTGATAAAGTTTTTAATTAATTTCAGGTATTGGATTCAAAAGTGTTTTCCTGATCACTGCACAGCCTTACATCTTTAGTAAAGGCTATCAGATACGATTTACTGAAGGACCCTGTCCACATTGTAATGTGGGATATATAGTTCCGGAGTGGGTTGAGACGAATCCTACTCTTTCAGTGATAGAAACCATCTATGGAACTGGTACCACTCTTCCTACCACAACAATAATACTGCCTTTGAAACCTGACAAGGTCAAACCTGTGAAGCATCAGCTATCCAACATTCATCCGGAGATTCTATTGTTTCTTAGCAAGATTAAGCGCCTCTCCGTTAGAGAAGACAATGAGGATCCCAAGCTCAACACTGTGAGTGCAATTTCTATATCAAGCGAAACAAATTTTGTCACAAGGAAGAACATAGATGCAGAATCTTATGTGCTCCATCTTTCTGCCGATGACAAGGGTAATGATGATCTGGAAAAAGAATGTGGCTATCATATGTGGAGGCAAAGATTTCCAGTCAAGAAGGAAAACAAAGTCGAAAGAAGAATGGAGGTAGAAGAATGGGTTATCACTTTAGCATTCCCAAGCGGAAAGCGTCTCCTTAGAGGAATGCAGTCTCCAGGGATATATTCATTTTTACCCACGGAGATGGTGACCAACTTCCCTTTCATTATACAAGCAGATTTTATCTTAGCGTCATCAAGGGAAAATATCCTCCTAGATAATAAATGGAATAAAGGAATTCTTGACTGTGTTTCTACTGCTTTTATCAGTGCTTTCACTACTCTTGTGAAAGATACAGAAGCTCCCATTTCAACTCTGCCTCGTATCTTTGGTTTTTTGCCAGTTAATAAAGCTCCCTACATGGAGTTGAATGCTGTGAGGGAGTCAATCAAGCAGAAGCTATTAAACCAGAGTATTGTTCCGTGTGAATCATACTCTGAACAGAAGTTTTTCCATAAGCCCTGTGAAGTTGGTGGTATATTGCCAGCCTTTTGGAATATTTTGGATACGGCTAGGGGGCAAGGTGTTGCCTTAGATAATATCTCCTCTCACGGCAAATACATATTGAGTTCTTCATTTGATGCAAAGGAGTATAATCAAATATTGGAATTCATGGGGGTGGGACTTGTTTCAGATGAATGGTATGCTAAGTGCATTCAAAGTTCTAATATTATTTTGGGCGTGTCCGAGGATGTTTATCTGGAGCTTCTGCTCTTTGTTGCTGAGAATTGGAGATCTAGTTTTCATGGAAACAACATGAAGAATGCATCAATACTGAAGTATGTAGATGTTCATGGTATTGTTTCTCTGACTAGTGTCAGTGAAGTTTCCCAATATCACGGTGGAAAGTTGTTCAAGTCTTCTGAGGATCGTTATGCATCCTGGTTAATCAACTGGAGTAGGGAGTTCAGAGGTGCAACAGGTCACTTGTTCATGCCAATTTCAACCCAACAAGCTATTGGGTTATTGAGTAAAAAACGTATCCTACTTGATTGGCTATCGGATCAAGCTAATGTCAAATCTGTGAGTGTGTATGATTATGCACTTCTGTTGAATAAGTCAATAAATGATAGGGAGCTTGCAATTGCATATTGTCATTTTCTTTATCACTCATTTTCGAAGAAGCACTTGTCTGAGCAGAATGTCAGAGAAATATGTTGTAGCATGCCTCTTATTGATAGTTATGGGCGGATGATGGGGCAGAAGAGGCACGTTCTTCTGCCTGCTAATGGAAGTAACTGGGTGGAGCTGATTGGTACTAATCCTTGGAGAAATGAAGGTTATGTTGAGCTCGGGAAAGACTATCTACAACCAGCAAGCTATGTTGGTATTCACACAGCCGACAGAGAGTTGATTAATTTCGTAAAAACTCATGTTCCAGCTTTTGATATACCCAACATATCTCCTCCAAATGCTGTAATCCCAACCATCTCAGCTCCTTTAACCAGGAAAAATGTGTTCTTGCTACTGGATTGGATTCGTTACTTGAGAAGGAAAGGGACTGACCTCCCCCAAAAATTCTTGTCGTGCATCAAGGAAGGTAGCTGGCTGAAAATTTCCCTTGATGATGGTAGTTCCAGCTACAGACCTCCGTCACAGTCGTTCATGTTCTCGTCATCGGGGGCACATGTTTTACAGAAAGAGTCGGAGCTTGTTGACATACCAGTAGTTGATGTGCAGTTTTATGGTAAAAAAATAACTGATTACAAGGAGGAGCTGAGAGTAGTTGGTGTGATGTTTGAGGTTAACGAAGCATGCAGATTCATTGGAAATCAGCTAATGTCTATTGCAGCGTCGTCTAATTTAACCAAGGATAACGTCCTTTCAATACTGAAATTCATCAAGTTTTTGAGGCGTAAATTACTGTCACCCACAGAATTTGTTAATAGCATCAAAGGTGGGCGATGGCTGAGAACAAATCAAGGTGACAGAAGCCCAACTGAGTCTGTTTTATACAATGAGCAGTGGAAAGCTGCTTCGGAAGTAAGTAACATTCCTCTTATAGCGGAAGCTTATTATGGAGCCAATCTAATGTCTTATAAAGAAGAATTGGAGCTGGTTGGTGTGAAAGTGGATTTTGATGGCAACTATCAATTTGTTGGTGACAACTTGAAATCTTCAGCTTACTTGAGCTCTCTTACTGCCGAGGCTCTCTATTTGATGCTGAATTGCCTCAAGCATTCAAGATTAACTAACAAACTTGTTCATGCTCTAAAGGATACAAAATGCATCAAAACAAATGTTGGGTTTAAAACTCCAGCTGAATGCTATTTGCCTGACTCTGAGTGGGGATGCCTTCTGCAGGTTTTCAGCTGCTTTCCGACCATAGATGAAAAATTCTATGGAAGTAAAATATTGTTGTCTAAAAATGAACTGAAACAAATTGGAGTAGTGGTTGATTCTGATGAGGCATCAAAAAAATTTGAAGGCATTTTCAAGCAGCAAGCGTCAGTGCATTCCATTGGCAGAGATAATGTACTTAAGCTACTGCAATGTTACAAAAAGCTAAAGAAATCAAATTCATTTCCAACAAATTTGAAGAAGTGTATTCGTGAGGAAAAGTGGTTGCGTACTCGACTTGGTGATTATAGAGTGCCAGCTGATTGTGTTCTTTTTGGTCAGTGTTGGCAATCTATTTCATCAATCTTTCTGATTCCTTTCGTTGATGATGGTGATAATCAGTATGGTATGATCATCCATGAATATAAGGAGGAGCTCAAGAGTATGGGTGTTGTTTCTTCTTTCAAGGATGGAGCACGGTTTGTTGTGAATGGCCTTTATTTGCCAGAGGATCCCAGCAGAATGAGTCCTGAAAATGTATACTCATTACTGGAATGTATCCGTGGTTATAAGCCGCAGAGTGACAAGTTGGAGAATGGTGATCGGTTTCCATCTAATTTCCTGGAAAAAATAGGCAGACAATGGCTGAAAACCTATGCAGGCTACAGGGCTCCACAAAAATGCATGCTCTTCGGTTCTCAGTGGGCTGCTTTATTATTAGAGAGAAGCGACGGGCCTTTCCTTGATGAAAACTACTATGGTTCCAAAATTACAGAATATGCAAATGAGCTTCGTTCTCTTGGAGTTATTGTTGACACTGGAAATGGTTGTTCATTGCTCGCAAATCACCTTTATTTTCATTCTAGAATCACCACTGTGATTCGAATTTATAAGTATTTGTACAAATGTAATTGGAAGCCTGATGACGAGAAAGACAAAAAAATTTGGATTCCAAGTGGAACTGAAAATGGTCAGTGGGTAAGCTCTGAAGATTGCGTCATTCATGATAAAAATGGTCTACTGGGGTCGCGATTGCATGTTCTGGAGCAGCACTATAAAGATGAGTTACTAAATTTTTTCTCCATTACTTATGGAGTTAAAATGATTCCCTCTATTGAGGACTATTGCAAGATTTGGAAGTCATGGGAAGCTTCTGGCCACCAAGTAACTCATGACGAGTCTTGTGCCTTTTGGGAGTTTGTTGTAAAGAACTGGAGCTCGAGGACGGAAGAAACATTGGCCCAGCAGCTGTTGAAAGTGCCTGTATATTCAGGCTCAAATACAATTAATCTCGTCAGTAAACATGACGTATTCATTGCAGATGACCTGCAGCTGAAGGATCTCTTTGAAAAGTCTTCTTTTGGTACCCTTTTTGTTTGGTATCCCCAACCGAGCATGAAATCTCTTCCAAGAACCAAGTTGCTGGAAATTTATAGCAAAATAGGTGTTCTAAATATCTCTAAATCAGTAAAGCAAGAATTTTCTGCTGTGGATGCTGTCAACCTGAAGCAGCTGAATCCAAAGGAGACATTTATTGGAAAAGGGTTGGTGAGACTTATTCTTGGCTTTCTAATTGAAGTTTCGCCTAAAATGGAAGCAGATAGTAGGCATGAAGTCGTCAGACGCCTTCTTGATGTTACTGTCTTTGAGGCAGGGGAACCAATAACAGTGAGCTATGCTTTGTCATTATCCTCTGATAAAATCCTTAAAGTTGAAGCCAGACAAATGCTAAGATGGGATAGACAGAATTCTAAGCTTTTCGTGCAGAAATTAGACAAAGATGGTGGACGTAAAAATATTATTGAGTATGCGTCACATTTTTCTGAAGTTGTGGCTGGGGGGTTGTTATGGGAGAATGAAGATCACATGCTTCGTTTGGCAGAACTTATTAGGTTGGGATTTCTCGTGGACTTCAATGAGGAGGCAGTTGAGTACCTGATGAAGACGAAAAATCTGCAGATATTTTTGGAGGATGAAGAGTTTCTTTCTTCTAGCTTTCCAGATGATTAGGTATGCTATACTATCATACAAGTTACATTGTTTCACATTAGTCTGATTTGATAGATTATTGACATTTCGTAGTCATTCTGAAATTTATTCTGATCATAAATTATCTATTTCTTCTCTTATTAAGTTATTAAGCTTATTGTGGTATTCTAGTAATCATACTTCTTAGCCCAAATAGTAAAATGGTCAAATTTTCAGTAGCTCAGTGAATCGAGAAGTTTGGTATTTCATGGATTAGTTATTGAAACAAATTGTGGCTTGTTTTGATTCTAGTTGAATCAATTTACAAGTGGATGTTAATGTTAATTTTACTTCTGTATCATATAGTTGACAAGGACGGCATGGTAGTACTATCTGGAGATATATGTGAATATGCTCACGGTTAATAAGTGTATGTTACAAATGTAAATGAAAATGTCTTTTTTTTTGTTGATTAAACAGGGGACTGCAGTTTACCCGAGATTTCTGATTGGGAAGATTTGTTTGTTAATGCTTATCATCAACAGGTATGGCCAGGGACGGACCTGGGGGTCCCTGGCCCCTCCTGGATTTAAAAAAAAAAAAAAAAAAAATTTTTTATAAATAATAGTCTGCCTTTTGCTTAGTAGCCTGACTTTTGCTTAGTATCCTGACTTTGATGTTTAGTATTTAGTAGAATTTAGTCTTTTGTCGCACCAAATAGAACATTATATGTAATATGTAATATGAATTAGGTATCAAATTCATATTTCAGTGAATTTTTCCTTTTTAAAAATTTTAGTTAAATATATGGACCCTCCTGTAAAAATGCTATAGGTCCGTCACTGGGTATGGCTATTACTCCTTCATTTTTATAGTTTATAGTCTCACACAAGCCTTTCTACAGAGCTGATTCATTAAGATTGTGTTTTGGATGCTAGGGCTTTTAATAATCTGTCCTTGCCATTTGGACTGTCATGTTCTAGCCTCAATGTCTGATTGACGTATTTGTATCTCCACTGATCCTAAAACTTGTGCAGGTATTGTCTGCTTCGGGAATGACGTTGATAGAATCGTTGGTAGCAATCAGACCTCAAGATCTTTTGTCAAGGCAGGCTCGTGTTCTAGCTAAACATGTCTACTTTAATTCTATGTGTTTTATTTGCTTCAGTTATTCAAAGAACAAGTTAATCTATGAACTGTAGTAGTTCTCTATGATGCTTTGCGTGCTGTATAAATTTGAAGTTGCATTTATAATATATTCGGCCCTTTTCAGTTACATGCTGATACAGTTCTTATAGTGAATTTATTCGACTATCACTGAAAGTTGCAAGCATAACTAATATACATAAAACTTTCGAATTGATCTTAAGCTATCTCTGATGATCCTAAGTTTCTGCACTTTCCGATAACATGTTTGTCAGGCACCCATGCTTCTGAGCTACCTTAAGGCTCATTTTTTCTCGTGGCTGAACAATGCCAGGAACTCAGGATCATAATCTAAAGCTACGAAATGCAGTGAACTGCAACAATTTACAAAACTGATGTACATTTTGTAAAACTTTAAACTTCTGGCTATGCAAATGAACATTTGTATCAAAATCAACCACATTTATGTAACTTCTCCAACTCTTCGTTGGGCTTTGTGATCCATAACCTCGACATTTTGTTGAGGCTATTTTGCAAGTAGAGCTGCACTTTGTATATCTAAAGTTAATTCGTGTACCATCAAAGGTAGTAATTGGGTTTGGGGTTCAAGGTGGAGACCTAATTAAAAGTTTCAAACGAGGTCAAAAACACCATGGAGTTGAACGAATTAGCGTCGTTCTTGGAAAGTAAAATGTTAAACAAATAAGAAAATGAGAATAGTTTGTTATTTTATTCGTCGAATATGCTTCAATCAACCATTTTCGTCCTATTAATTAGTAAGCTTTCCATGAAAACGTTAGGTTCGCATGATTATCTGGTTAAATATTGGCTTATTAACTTTGTTGATTGCAATCTGTCGCATAAATTAACTTTTATACTATCATCAACTTTCACTTTTTGTGTTTAGCATTGAATAGTCTGGGTTTAGTTTTTCTAAAACAGGAAATAGGGTTTAGTTTTACCATTAATTAAACACATAAGCCGTACAAAGTTAAAGTGAGTAAAGTCATCGATGTCAAAATTGTTTTCATATAATAATGTTAAAGTGCATTTTGTGCATCGGTTGAAAGAAAAACTTTTGTCTAATTTCATTTTTGTAAAAAACATCATCGGTTATATAAGTAAATCGTTGTCTAATTCTCTTTTTAAAAAATGGAAAAATACATAGGTACCAGTTTCCCTCTTATTTACTCAAAAGTTCCGCCTAATTTTATCCCTCTTAGACCAAAATTCTATTTCCCCTAATGTTGTATAGGTTAACCCGAGCATCTATGTTATTCCCGGACAATGAATCAAGATTGTAGAGCGGGAGTTAAATACAATCTTTAAAATTTCTTTTTGATTCTTGATAGTGAAGATATGAAATTAAAACAAGAACTGAAAAACAAATAAGATAACACAAGAACTGGAAAACAAATAAGATAACACAAGAATTAAAAATTCAGGTGGATTGTTTTTGTCCACTTGAGAGATTTTATTGAAGAAATCTCTGTAATGTTTATGAATAAACACACAGCTGCAAATACACAATTCTAGCTTCAGCAATTTACAAAGGCTAATGTTGACAGTCAATTTCACTTATGTAGAATTACAAGGCATAGACTATTTACAATTAGACTCCCTATTCTACATATCTATTAATAGTCAACATGACTTATTCAGCCTAAAAATTAATACTTCAACTTCAACATCAGGATTACAAATCAGGAATACACATCAGGACTGCACATCAGAATTGTACATCAGGATTGCATATCAGGATTGCACATCAAGATTGTTCCTCGGGATTGCATATCAGGATTGCATATCAGGATTACATAATCATGTTACATTGAGTCTTATCCGTAGATAAGCTTCCCATCTACGGATACTGCAAAAGCATGCTATCCGTTGATGGCTACATTTTACTTATACAATTTTTACTAAATTAATTTAGTTATCATCAAGAAACAACATAGTTCCTAACAATCTCCCCCAATTTATGCCTGGTTGAGAATCAGTCATAAATATAGAGTCTTGATGATAACAAAACCACTTTCAACATATAGACAGTAACAGTAAAAATTGTATTAAGCTACATAAAATGAAAAACTGAAGAGTAAAGATAATTACTTAGAGAGTGCTCCTCTAGACTGGGCAGATTTAATTCCTTTTCTTCTCTAATGGAGGTTGAATCTTCTGTCTCCCTTCCTTAGCATAATTTGCCTTGATTTGATCTTGAAGCTTTCTGTAGAATTTATCTTCTTCAGCAATTTTTGGATCTAGCTTGCCTTGCAACTATCTAAGGTACCTGGTGCTAGTCTTAGACAATTGATCTTCAATCCTGAAGAATCTTCTACAGCCCTTGTCATCCTTGAATTCCATCATCCAGTAAGGTTGGAGATGGATTCTTTGTCCATTAAAAGAGATCTTCAGCTTCCTTGGCAAACTATCGGGAGAATTCCAGTTGCTCCTGATTTCCTCAATTTTCTTCAACACAGCACTCCTGGCAACCTCAGAAAATCCCCTTGTGGTTTTAAAGCCTGAGAAGACTTTCACCAAGGTAGAATATCCCTCATTCAGCACTTGTTGCAGGGGCCATGCTCTCACTTTTCCTCCTTTGTAGACAAAAGTTAGTCTTTCAGGAAGATCTCTGAACTTGTCTGTGCCTCTTATTTCACTAAATTCATCAAGGAATAGATCAATGGTTGAGTACTCCTGTATCTCTGCAATGTACAAAAAGTCTGCCTTGTTCTCAACTGGCTTGGCAACTTTTGGTGCAACAATCAGCTTGATTGGTCCTTGTTGAGCTCTCTTGACTTGTTCCATTTTCTTTGGCATCTTTTCTACTTCAATTATGAACCTAGGGAATACCAAGTTGTCAAACTCAATAGGTTCTTCTTTAAGCTCTACAGGAGTCCCATGGTAGGTGGTTTGAGATTGAGTTGAAGCTGGAATAGGGTCTTCAAAGACAATCCTCCTTTCTGTATCTCTTTTCTCTTCTACTTTCTCAGGAGAGACAGGCCTATGTGATCTTTTCTTCCATCTGGTTGGCTTGGACTTAGGCACTGTCTTCCTTTTCTTCAATCTCTTCATAGTAGGGGCCTCTTCCTCTACAGTCTCACTACTCTCTTCCTCCATTTCCCTCATTAGTTCTTGAGCTAATCTAGCATGTTTCTCAGGTGTAGATTCATAACCCTGGGGATTGGCTTCTCTCCTTATCCTTGAAATCTCTTCTGCTTTGGCTTCATTGAACCTGGGATGGCTGCTTGTGATGTGAATTTCTTTGTCATTTCTGTAGATCACAGCCAATCCTTTCTTCAACATTACATCATTGGTGTTCTTGATATTTGTGATAAGGGTTGCTAACACCTTAGACTCATCAGGCTTGGGAAAAGGAGAATCCACTTCTAATTTGTTTTTGCCATGATGTCTTGGTGGTGATCCAGTCCTGCCACTGAAGATTGGTTCAAACTCCTTGACACTTGAGTGTTCAGCATCATAGTTTCTTTGTAGAACAATGGTGTAAGGAGTGAGAACTCTCAGAATTGTTGTGTGGACAGGATGGCTACTTGAGGATGAAGTCACAGCCTGGAAGATGGATTCCTTGATCAGCTTTTCTGAGTTAAGAAAGACTTGAACATGCTTAGCTTGAGCAGAGACCACCTTTGTGAGTTGAAACTCACTTGGATTTGCTATGATTTGAGGTGACTCCTCTGGCTCCCCTTGGCTTGATGGCACGCCTTTGGTTACTGGTTCAGAGACCACTAGTGCACTCTCCCCCTTACTTGAACTCTCCCCATTTTTGTTATCATCAAGGATTTGAGTGACACCAGTAGCCTGCAGTAACTGTTGCAGAAGCTGAGTCTGTATATTCTGGTTAGCTATGAAGGTGTCCATTTGCTTCTCCATCTTATCCATCCTCACAGTAAGAGCAACCACATCCTTCACCGACTTATCTTGCTTGCATCTTTGAGATGTGGAAAGAGCAACAACATCAACCCTTCTTGCCAAAACATCATTTACCCCATCCAGATGGTTCTTGATGTCATCAGTGTTGGCTCTTTGCTGAAGGATGTGGGCTTGATGAAGCTGAAGTGATGCCACAAAGTTTTGAACTGTGGTGGCATGCTGTGGATTTGATGTCTGAGCTTCACCAAGTGACCTTTTGATAATTCTTGAGAATGACTGCCTTGGTGTCATTGTGGACATATGAATTTGAAAACAACCAAGTAGGCATCTCTTGGATAGTGGAAGGGCCTTCATCTTCTCCTTCACCACTCTCAGAATCATCACTGTATTCATCATAATTGAAATCTTCACCAGCTCCTGGAGGTAGATTCTGAATTGCTTCTTTTGCCCTAGACATTGATTTAGGAGTGTGTACCAAATTCAACATCCTTTCTGCCTCCACATTGCCCTGTCCAGCCAAGACTTGATAGGCTGGATCAGGATGAGTAAATGTCTCTGCATTCGGGTTGACTTGATCCAACTCATTTTGATATTCAAGTTGGAACAATCTTTCCCTGTCTGCATCACTGACATTCATTGACTCACTTGTAATGGTTGAGTCTTCTATCCTTATATCTCATGTACCTGCATTTCTCTCATTTTCTCTCTGTTCTTGCATCAGGGGCTCCCATTGGCTCACACCTCTCACACCCGCACCTTCACCTACTAAGGTGGAACTCTTAGTACTCACTTTTACCAGACTGGAAGAAGTAGTTTGTCTCTCTTTCTCTCCCTCTCCTTTTGCCTGGTTGCAAACCAGCCTCTCACTCTCAGTGGCTTCACTCCCTTCCCTCAAGCCTAAAAGTGTTTGAACTACTACTAACTCATCCACACTTGAAGTTGAAATATTTGAAGTTTGAAGTGCATGTGTGGAAGGAGTATCCGTTGAGGTAGTAGAAGTATATGTCAACGGATAGCAGATTTGGGGCATATCCGTAGACAAACAAACACTTGTCAACGGATGAGAAATATCCGTTGATGAAGAAAAGGAAGTAGCTCTAGAAATGGAGACTAAGGCTGAATCTGTGGAGATTGATTTTAAATTTAAAGCCACAGATGGAGCCTTAGAAATGATAGATTGGTGGTCCAACAAATCATCAATAAGATGATGACCACCAATTTCAGAGTGGGGCTTCTCCAAGAAGGTTAAATATGGAGAATCGGGGATTGATGTGTGAATCATATCCACATCCAAAGAGAGAGTGGGTGAGCTTGGTGTTTCTGTTTCTGTTTGAATAAATAAAGAATGGGGCTGTGACTCCACATTTACTGGAGCCACATCAAACTAAATTTGAGATGGTGACATTGGCACTGTGTGTGATCCCTGTGCAATCCCAGATTGTTTAGACCTCTTTCTCCTTGTATAGGCCATGGTTGTATCTGTGGGGCTTCTGGTGTCCCTATCCCTCTTGTGATGTGTCCCTGGTTGGGGACTATTTTCAATAGCAACATCCTTTTGGGAGGATGCCACTAGGGATGTGATAGATTCCTTTTCAACCACTACATCTTTTTGAGAAGATACAGGATGGCTAGGCTGGGACAATCTTATCTCACCCTCCTTGTTCTTGGGGTTTCTTTGATGTTCACCCCTTCCCTCACCAGTTACTACCTCCTTCACACTCCCCCTCAAGGGCTTGGGTAGTTTTTTGCAACAGGTGCCTTTTGAGAAGCACCTGAGGTTGGATTTCTGGATTTTGATTTGGGAATTCTAGAGGTGGCCACTTGGGTAGGAGGCTGTTGGACAGTTCCAACCTCCATTGTGGCACTGGAAATCAAAGAAGGAACAATAGAGGTAGGAACAGTTGAGGAGATTACCTGACTCACATGTGCCTCTTGAGCTGCATTGAAAATTGGTGGATACACCAATTGAACCTCCCTGTTGTGGTTCAGCCTATTCAAGTCCTCAAGGACTCTCTTATTTTGAAACCAACACTCCTTGGAGTTTGCAGGGAATTGGATCACCAAGTTACTCTCTACATGGTTAGCTAGCAACATGAAAAATCTAGCATAATAGATATTCTTACTTCTAGATGCTTTATTCCCTAACTTAGCACCTAGTTCATAAATAATTAGGGATCCTAGGTTATAAAAGCTATCACTTAGAAACATGTAAGCAATATCAAGCATAGAGAATGTGATTGCATCATAGTTGTTAATCTTACCAGAGAACACTTTAAGAATGGCATCAAAGAAAAAGCTCCATTCTTTGACCATGCATTTTCTTTGAATCTTACTTAAATTATCAGTAGGTAAAGCATATTTAATCAGATTCAGCATGTTAACAATATCAGTATCACTATGATTTTCTAACCTACTGTTATCATAGTCACTATGTCACTATTAATCACATGTTCCTTACCTTGAAGAACGAAAGTAATGGTAGCATTTACAGAATCAAATACAGCTGATTCCCAGATAGCTTCAATTACCTCAAAATAAAGTGTGGGGGCTTCGAACATAGCCTTTAAGAGCTTGCAATTCTGGAAAAACCTCATCATAGTGTGATATGACGTGTTCTTCTCTTCGAAGTCCACCAAAGCTGTGAAATTGTTCTTCTCGTATGTGAAACCAGTGAGTGACATTGTTTTGTTGGTTGGTGTCATTGATGAAAGCTTTGAACTTACAGAGAGATTTTAGCTTTGAGAGAGAAGAAGGATTCTTGCCTTAGTGAATTTTGAAAAAGATAGAAAATGATTAACTAAGAGTAAAATTTAATTTATACTCTCCCAAAATAATTCACTAATAAAATCAGAATAATTGAAAGAAATTATCTGATTGGGCAAGAAAGTAACCGTTTAGAAGTAATGGATTAAAAATTAAAGCCACGAATTTACTGTAATTACTTACACGTACTGTACGTATGTAACTACGGATAAGATTGTGACTTTAACGGTTACGATTAAACTAAACTTTCTACGGATAGGATTTTGCCTTTTGGGATTTGATATCCGTAGAGGTGTAAAATGGTATCCGTAGACAAAGAAAATCCAGTATCAGAAATGACCATCAACGGATAGGGGTATCCGTAAAGGGAGAAATTTTGACTTAGACAAAATTCTTCTTTTCCAAAGAGTTTTAATTCTCATGAAAATCATGTTGACACTGGGTGCATTACAAATTATCAGACATTTAAATAAATTAAGAGTAGTAAAGCATACCTAGCTCACTTACCAACCTTGAGAATGTTGATTCATCAAGTGGCTTGGTAAAAATGTCTGCAATTTGCTGCTCACTTGGAACAAAATGAAGTTCCACAGTACCATTCATCACATGTTCCCTAATGAAGTGATACTTTATGTCAATGTGCTTGGTACTTGAGTGTTGCACTGGATTCTCAGTTATGGCAATTGCACTAGTGTTGTCACAAAATATTGGAATCTTATTGACTGTTAGACCATTGTCTATTAGTTGATTTTTCATCCAAAGTATATGTGCACAACAACTTCCAGCAGCAATGTATTCTGCCTCAGCTGTAGAGGTAGAGACAGAATTTTACTTCTTACTGAACCATGAGACAAGCTTGTTTCCTAGAAATTGACAGGTGTCTGTTGCACTTTTTCTGTCAATCTAGCAACCTGCATAGTCTGCATCTGAATAACCAATTAGATCAAAACCAGATTCTCTAGGGTACCAAATGCCAAGGTTTGGTGTTCCCTTGAGATATCTGAAAATCCTCTTGATAGAAATTAAGTGAGACTCTCTAGGATCAGCCTGAAATCTAGCACATAGACATGTAGCAAACATAATATCAGGTCTACTAGCTGTTAAATATAAAAGTGAGCCTACCATGCCTCTATAACTTGAAATGTCCACAGATTTTTCCTTAGTATTCAATTCAAGCTTAGTGGTAGTTGGCATGGGTGTTTTAGCATGAGAGCAATCCATTAGATCGAACTTCTTTAATAAATCAAAGATATATTTAGTTTGACTAATAAAGATTCCTTCTTTCACTTGCTTAACTTGTAAGCCGAGGAAATAGGTAAGTTCACCCATCATGCTCATTTCATATTTACTTTTCATAAGTTTGACAAACCTTTTGCAAAGCTTCTCATCTGTAGACCCAAAAATTATGTCATCTACATAAATTTAAACAAGTATGCTAGAGCCATTAACATTTCTAAAGAAAAGAGTTTTGTCAACAGTACCTCTAGTGAAGTGATTCTCTAAAAGAAACTGTGACAGAGTGTCATACCAGACTCTAGGTGCTTGCTTCAGTCCATAGAGTGCCTTGAGTAGGTAGTAGACAAATTCTGGATAATTTGGATCTTCAAAACCAGGAGGTTGACTGACATACACCTCCTCTTCCAGTTCCCCATTTAAGAAGGCACTCTTGACATCCATTTGATAGACCTTGAAATTGGCATGGGCTGCATAGGCTAGGAATATCCTTATTGCTTCCAATCTAGCAACAAGGGCAAATGTTTCATCATAATCTACTCCTTCTTCTTGAGAATAGCCCTTAGCAACCAATCTAGCTTTATTCCTTGTGACAATGCCATTTTCATCCATCTTGTTTATAAATACCCACTTTGTACCTATAACACTTCTGTCTTTAGGTTTGGGTACCAGCTTGGCAGCTTCCACACTTTGTTTCTTTCAAATTGGTTTAGCTCCTCTTGTATAACTAATACCCAATCTGGATCTAAAAGAACATCCTCAACTTTCTTTGGTTCTTCTTGAGAAAGAAAGCTGTTGTATAAACATTCATCCTGAATAGATTTTCTAGTTTGGACATTTGAGGATGCATCACCAATGATCAGTTCAAATGGGTGATCCCTTGTCCATTTTCTTCTTGTTGCAGGTGTAGGTCTTGAAGATGTAACATCATTCTCATCAGCATGATCATGTGAGGTTGATCCTTGACTCAGAGAAACTCCCCCTGAGTTTATTGGGGTGATAAATCTGTGTTGTGATCCACGTACGGATGCTCCATTTTGGCTTCCTACGGATGCTCCATTTTGGCTTCCTACGGATGCTCCATTTTGGCTTCCTACGGATGCTCCATTTTGGCTTCCTACGGATGTTCCATTTTGGCTTCCTACGAATGCTCCATTTATCCCTTCTATAGATGGCTCATTTGAACTTGAGTTATCTGTATTTGACATGATTATTCTTGGAGGTGCTGATTCATCCATATAATCATCATCTTCATCATCATAATAGAGACCTTCCACCTCATTCTCAAACTTGAGAGTTTCATGAAAACCCTCATCAGTAAGACCTTGTATTCTGGCATCATCAAAAACAATATGTACAGATTCCATAACAATGTTGATTCTGTGATTAAAAACCATGTAGGCTTTTCCAGCTGCATATCCCACAAAAGTGGCTTCATCTGCCTTTGACTCATTTTTTCCAAGATTTTCACCTTGATTTCTCAATACAAAACATTTGCATCCAAAGACATGTAGAAAATTCAAGGATGGTTTCCTTCCTTTGAGTAGCTGATATGGAGTCATCCATTTTGCTTGATTGATCAAAGAAATATTTTGAGTGAAACATGTAGTGTTAACTGCTTCAGCCCAGAAATAAGTAGGTAACTTTGATTCTCCTAGCATTGTTCTTGCAGCCTCAATTATAGTCCTATTTTTCCTTTATACCACTCCATTTTGTTGTGGTGTTCTTGCTGTAGAAAATTCATGGATGATTCCATTCTCCTCACAAAACAGCCTCATTGTTGAATTCTTGAACTCAGTGTCATTGTCACTCCTGATTCTTCTTACTTTGAGATCAGGATGATTGTTAGCAACCTTGATGTGATTGATTATGATTTCACTTGCCTCATCTTTGGAGTGCAGAAAGTATGTCCATGTAAATTTAGAAAAATCATCCACAATCACATGGCAGTATCTTTTCTTTGAAATTGACATGACATTTACTGGTCCAAACAAATCCATGTGTAACAGCTGTAGAGGTTGCTCAATTGATGAGTCCGGCTTGCTTCTGAAAGAAATCTTCTTTTGCTTTCCTTTCTGGCAAGCATCACAAAGTCCATCCTTGGAAAATTCCAACTGAGGAAGTCCTCTTACTAGGTCTCTTCTTACCAAATCATTCATAGACTTGAAGTTCAAATGTGACAGTCTTTTGTGCCATAGCCAACTCTCATCCTTGCTTGCTTTTCTTAGAAGACAAGTGATAGAATCTGAACTTGTTGAGTTGAAGTCAGCTATATACACATTACCTTTTCTGAATCCTATCAACACCACATTGTTGTTTTCTTTGTTGGAAACAACATAGGCTCCTTGATTGAATGAAACTGAGAAACCTCTATCACACAGTTGACTAATACTCAACAAATTGTGCTTAAGTCCATCAACCAGTGTTACTTCATCAATGATGACATTCTCCTTTGAAATCAAGCCATATCCCTTAGTATAACCTTTGCTGTCATCTGCAAAAGTAATGTTAGGGCCAGCTTTCTCCACAAACTCTGTGAGCAGGGTAGAATCTCCAGTCATGTGCCTAGAACAACCACTGTCTAAGTACCATATATTCTTCATGTATCCCTGCACACAACAAAACCAAATCAAGTTGATTTTGGTACCCCAAGTTTCCTTAGGTCCTCTCCTGTTAGCTTTGCCTTTCTTGTTATTTTGCAACTTAATCTCAGGTTGAGTTAAATCAACCTTGACCCTGGGTGTTGACCTCTGAGAGACAACATGTTGAGGATGTCCATATGCATACATGTTTGATACAGGCATTTGAGAATTTTGTGCATACATAGCATTCATGTGTGGCATGCTCCATGTCATTTGTGGCATTGTGAATGCATTCATATAAGGATTTGAGACAAATGGCATGTTAGCATACAAATTTGATGCTTGATCAGTATGTGCAAACATGTTATGCACAACAGGCATAAGCATATTGGGTACAGGCATTGGCATTTGAACAGATGGAGTTTTAATAGTTTTGCAATTGGTAGATAAATGATTAACACTACCACACTTTACATAAGTTTTCCTAGGAGCATACTTGTCAGGTGTATAGTTGTTATGTTTGTTAATCCCTACCTTACCATTTCTGTTCTTTTTCTTTTTAACCTCATCCTTGACCTCTATATTCTCAACCTTGTCCTTCAATTGCTTGTTGGACAAGTGACCTATGTTGACATTCTCAGCTTTGGTTTTGCTACCTTCTCCCTGAACAAAGTTTTTGTTGGTTGGACCATACTTTTTGTTCAGCTTCTCAAGTTTCTCTAGACTAACACTAGATGTACACTTATTTGGACAAGTCACTTCCGTAGAGGTGTTGTCCATCAATGGATGCTCACTATCCGTAGGGGTATTACCCTTCAACGGATGCTCACTATCCGTAGAAGTGTCATCTCCTAGACTCTCAACATCTAGTTTCTTTTTGTCTTTTCTTACTAATTCCTTGTAGAATGTATTCACACCTTGAGTCTTAATAATGTTTGTGGCAACATTCCTGGAATTAGTCCATCTAGCTATTGTTTCCTGTTCTTTAGCTAACTGTGCTTTGAGAATTTCTTATCTTTTAAGAAAAGTCAGCAAATCATCCTTGGCAATTTGACACTCTACTCTCATTTTCTCAAACTCAATAAATTGAGTTTCCAGAACTGCATTCCTATCACTTAAAAACATATTAGCATCTTTAATCCTGGTGTTCTCATGTGTAAGTGATTTAAGAGAAATATGCATATGGTACAATTCAGTGGACATGTCATTAATTGCACTATTGCATTCCTCAGTAGAAAGCTCCAAGAGATTGGTGGTAATTACCTAATTGGATGATGAACTGGCCTCCTGCTCACTTGAATCGGCCATCAGTGCAAGGTTCACAAATTCAGTGTCCTCCTCAGAATCATTCCCATCTTCAGCCCAGTCATAGTCATGTGTTATGAATGCTCTGCCCTTTTGCTTGAGAAGATCAAAGTATTTCTTCTTGCAATCAACAGGCTCAAACTTCCTGTCACTCTTATCATCCTTTGGTTTTCTGCATTCATTGGCAAAGTGAACTCCCATTCCACAATTGAAACATTTAAATTTGGACCTCTCAACTAAGTTCTTGTTTGATTGAGAGTCTTTTCTGAATGGTTTGGACACATCAGGGTTTCTCTTGAACTTGAGCTTTGAGAATTTTCTTGACAGAAAAGCTAAATGTTCATCTAGCTCATCTAGCTCATCCATTTCCTCTTGATTGGAGGGCTCACTTTCTTCAATCATCTTTCCTTTGCACTTTCTTGATTCAGATCTACCTTCACAAGCACTCTGGCTTGGTGTAGTTTCAGCAGCTTCTTCTTTCATGTCCTTAGCCTTTTCACCACTTGCTACTAAAGCAACAGATCCAGTTTTCTTTTTTACCTTCTCAATTTCTTCATCCTGCTCCATTTCTAGCTCATATGTTTTTAGGGTTCCATACAGCCTCTCAAGAGTAAAATCCTTATACTCTTGAGTGTTTCTCAAGGAAACAGTCATAGACTTCCACTCATTTGGCAAGGCTCTGAGAAATTTAAGATTTGAATCCTTGACCTGATACATTCTTCCATACAACTTCAATCCATTTAGCAACTTTTGAAATCTACTAAAAGTATCATTCAAAGATTCTCCACTCTTGAAGTGAAAGTGTTCATACTGTTGTATGGGAAGTTGCATCTTGTTTTCCCTTACGTTCTCAGTCCCTTCACATATGGTTTGGACAGTGTCCCAAATCTCCTTTGTTGTAGAACAGTTAATAACATTGTCAAACATATCAAAATCAAGATCATTGAACAAAATATTCATGGTCTTCTTTTCTTTATGAACTGCAATGATTTCCTCAAGAGTCCATTCTGAACATAGCTTTGGAATTGTGCTTGGAGATCCTGCAGGTTCTTGAGCTATTGAGGCATTTGACTTCATTGGTACATGAGGGCCATGTTCTATGCACTCTACATAACCTTCATCCATAGATATTAGATGTAGTCGCATTTTTACTTTCCAGTGAAAGTAGTTTTCTATATCAAGAACTGGTATTTTGACTCCATGATCCTTCTGACCCATGATTCAGTTGTCTTTAGATCTTTAACCTTCTTGTATGATAGAAGCTTGCTCTGATACCAATTGTTTGTTGGGTTTTATACTAAACTATTCATTAGTAGTATATAAACATTGTCCATTTTATTGAGAATCTTAATTGCATATTTTTACATTGTCTATTTATTATATATTGTGGATAATTTAGTATCAAATGGGATAACAGAAGATTAAATTATCAGTGTCTATATATAATATAAAGGGTTCACAGTTTAAGTGGAATTAGACAAACCACTGGAATAACTGAAGTATTATTTGGGAATAGTTTATCTTGACTATTAAATAATACTTGTATACTTTGTGTATATTGAACAGGATCAAATTTAGAATTGTTCCCTTAAACTGATTAAGAAGGTGAACTAAGATTCTATGTTATTATTAATGCTTAGGTTCTTAATCCGGATATAGTAATTGACACGTGTATATTATTTACATGCTTTGATTTATATATGAAATAATTCTTTTGAATTATATCATTATATTTTGGGTGATGGAATAATATATATGGTGAATATTATTTATTGAAGGAATCCGTGTCCTGATAATATTCGGGTTAATGATGTCCCCTTGAAAGCTCAAAAGGATTTAATTATGTGAAACCCTGCAGGTGGATTTATTCCGGCATAATTAAATAAAGGTAGAGTGGATGATCAAGGATATAAGATGTTAATTAAATGAATTATCAGTAATTTATTTAATTAATGGGCATGCGCTATTTTAAACATGGGGAATTTAATAAGCAAATAATATTGGAACCGAATTAATTAATTAAGTTGCGGTATTAGGAAAGGTAGTGCAAATATTAATTCTTTAGTGGATTGAATTAATATTTAATTACATTGGGCTAGGCCCAGGATGTAATTAAAAGGCCCAACCTAATTATCCATGATCCCTATTGTAGGCCTATATATATTCTTATTCTCTTCTTGCTAGGGTTGGTTAAGAAAAATATTGTAGCCACCTAGGAGCAAGAAAAGAGGTTAACTTGAGAAGACGGAGGCCACACTTCGCTCAAGGGAATTTGGGAATATAATAGAAGAGCGTGGAATCAACCGTTAACAAGGTGATTTTCTTTTCGCACTCCTTAATTGTGTATCATAAAATGTAGTAGAACCCCAAGTCCGTGGTTCCCAACAATTGGTATCAAGAGCCTGGTTATGGGTTCTATGTTTTATGATATGATGTCCATGTCGTAATTAAAATTGGTTATGTATGTATAGTGGTATGCTTGGATAATAATCTTTTGCAGGTTGTTTAGTATCCACTATTATGGCCTCGTTTTATTTTAATTATGTGTTTGGATCCCACGTGGTTTAATCGTGGTTATTTTTTGTTTTGGTTTCCACGTGGTTTATCGTGGTTGTAAATCACGAGGGTTGATCGTGCTAGTTTTGTTTTCTATTATGATTTTGTAATCTTGTAATCATGATTTGTATTCATGTTAGATTATGATCTGATGTAATAGAATAGGTATGTTATGTTGTATGTAACTATTTGATCGACGGAGTTGCAAGAAAACAAAGTTCTTCCGCTGATGCTACAAGATTTCGCCTATGCAACTTCGAACTGTTGTAACTTTTGCATACGGTGTCGGATTTCGATGAGTAATACCTTTTCGGAAAGGGATTTCGATGTTCGACACGATTGAAAAGTGACGATGTCAAAGTTTCATGTGCGTCTGAGCTCGTTTAGACCCTCAAACAGCGAGTTGAAGTTTTCGCAGGATTTTGGGATGAAATTTTTTTTTGGCCATAATAGTGGATTTATTTTTTATTTTAATTTTTCTGCTATTTAATTTTAATTATTGCATTAAATAATTATTATGTGTGTTGTTAATTATGTGTGTAATTTTAATTGCATGGTTAACATAAATAGGACGACATGGACATAAATTTTCATTTATTGCTTTAATTAAATGTTTTATGTTATTAAATTATGTGTGTATTTGGAATGCATGTTAGACATAATTATAATGACATAGGCCCCATTTAATTATGTAGAGATGCATGCTATGCTATGTTATGTGTTCTTTGTATTGTTATTTTGATAACATGTGGACCTCGAAGAAATAGCATAGGGCGATGCATCTAGATAAAATTACTCATGTTAAAATACTAAGTGGGAGAGGGAATTAATTTGATATTAGATCCCATGGTCATCCATTATTGGTTGTATGTAATTTAACACTAGGACGATTATGAATTGGATATATGTCACCCATCGTGGCGTATGATTTATGACGTCTGGGTAGTGTTAAGGATATTACTAGGACAATCTTCTTAAGTTAATCACGAATAATGAAAGGTAAGCTCACCCCATCGTGACATACCAAGTTTCATAGAATTCGAGAAAAGAGTTGGACATTCCTTGATTGATGTTGATAATGGATATTTCTGTCTTAGGGGTTGTGTTTTTAAGCGAGTCCGTCTGTGACTTCACCGAAAACACCTGGGATTTATCCATTGATACATCGAACGGATGGGTCTGACTAAAGGCAACTTAAGATCTAAATAATGGTATACACTTAGCTATGAAAGATAATATATAGTCCACCCTAACGTGGCGTATTATTTAGTAGTAGGACCGAAGTAATATTTAAATTTAAATGGTATATATGTCATCCATCATGGCGTACCAGATATTTATGGAATTTAAATATTAGTGCATTAATTTTAATTAATTGTTAGAGGAAACAAATAGGTTTTAAGATATATGCAATTTTCTGATTAAGTGTTATATGCATGATTCTCAGGATAGAATGGGCTTTAATCCACTTTTCACCATACTTAAGGATAACAAACTTACCGGACCTAACAATATTGAATGGAAACGCAATTTGGACATAGTGTTGACTGCTGAAGAGTTTAAATTTTGTACTGTTGAACCCAAACCGGACCAGCCTGCTGCCGATGCTCCGGATGAGGATAAAGAGTATTTTAAGAAGTGGACTAAGGCAGATGAGATGTCGCGATGTTACATTCTGGCAGCAATGTCGGGTGTTTTGCAACATCAGCATCAGGCCATGACCACTGCTGCAGATATGCTCTATAATCTCAAGGAGCTTTTCGGAGATCAGAATAGGGCTGATAGGCAAGTAGCAATGAAGTCTCTAATGAACACTCAGATGGCTGAAAAAACACCTGTAAGGGACCATGTTCTTCTGATGATGTCTCATATAAATGAACTAGAGGTCCTTGGTGCTGATATTGATGCGGAAACGCAGGTCGATATCATACTTATGAGTTTGCCAAAAAGCTTTGAGCCGTTTCGCTTGAATTACAACATGAACACGAAGTTGTATAGTCTTGCAGAACTTCTGACAGAGCTTCAGGCAGCGGAATCATTATTTCAGCAGCATGTTCAGGTAAATGTGGCTGAGAAAGTTTCTTCTTCAAAGCCGAAAGGAAAGAAGAAGAAGAATGTTCAGACACAGAAAGTTGTGAAACCATTGGGAGTTCAGAATTCAGTGAAGAAGCCTAAGGGCAAGTGCTTCAAGTGCAAGCAGTCGGGTCACTGGAAAAAGGATTGTCCTCTGTCTAAGAAGAACAATGCTGGTATGTCTCTTTCTCTTGTTACGGAAACATATATAGCGGCTATGTCTACGAGCACTTGGTGTGTAGACACAGGAGCCACTGATCATGTTTGTAATTCCATGCAGGGGTTCCAGAAAACCAGGCTGCTTAGAGATGGCGAGATATATGTGTTCATGGGAGATGCTACGAAAGTAGCAGTGGTTGCAGTTGGAGTTATTTCTTTATCTTTTGGTTGTGATAGGATTTTGGTTTTGAATAATTGTCTTTATGTACCTTCATTTAGAAGGAATTTAATTTCGGTTTCTAAACTTGCTATGGATGGTTATAATGTTTGTTTGGATCGTAATGTTTCCATTATGATGAATAAACGAGTTATATGTTCTGGTACATTGCAAGACAATTTATATATTATTAATCCTATAGAACCAATGCTGCAACCAAGTGAAATTAATAATACACTTTCTACCTCTAGTAAAAGAAAGGAACCTTCTGGATTGAACCAAACATATCTTTGGCACTTGAGATTAGGTCATATTAACTTAAGGAGGATTCAAAGATTGGTAGTAGATGGGCCTTTAGGCTCGTTGGTAGTGGAGTCATTTCCAGTCTGTGAATCTTGCTTGGAAGGAAAAATGACCAATAGACCTTTTAAGGCAAAAGGAAATAGAGCCAAAGATGTGTTAGAATTGGTTCATACTGATTTATGTGGACCTATGAATATCCAAGCGAGAGGTGGGTATGAATATTTTGTCACTTTCATTGATGATTATTCGAGATATGGATACATTTATCTGTTGCACCGCAAGTCTGAGTGCTTTAAAAAATTCAAAGAGTACAAAGCAAGTGCGGAAAAGCGACATTCAGGAAAATGTATCAAGTCACTACGATCAGATCGTGGGGGCGAATACCTGCTTGGAGAATTTAGAGAATATTTATCAGAACATGGGATTTCATCCCAGTTGACTGCACCTGGCACACCTCAGCAGAATGGTGTAGCAGAAAGAAGGAACCGGACTCTTTTAGAGAGTGTTAGATCAATGATGAGTTATTCGAATTTACCCAAGTCGTTTTGGGGGCATGCTCTAGAAACAGCGGCTTATCTTCTAAACTTGGTACCTTCTAAGTCAGTTCCAAAAACTCCAAAAGAATTGTGGACTAGTACCAAACCTAGTTTGAAACACATTCGGATTTGGGGTTGTCCAGCACATGTGCTGAACAAGAACGTGACTAAGTTAGATTCTCGTACAGAAGTGAGGCTGTTTGTGGGTTATCCCAAGGGAACAAAAGGGTATTTGTTTTATAGTCCTAAGGATCGGGATATCATTGTAAGCACCAATGCTAGATTCTTAGAGGAAGACTATATAATGAATCACAAACCCATGAGTATTGTTGTTTTAGAGGAACTAGTGGGAGGACAAGATAATTCTAATATGCCACCGGTACAAGTAGAACAACCACAAGTAAATGAACAACCTATCACTAATACCACTCCAATGCTTCGTCGTAGTGGGAGGGTTGTTAAACAACCTGAGAGGTTCATTTTTTTGGGAGAGTCTTCGGACTTAGTCTCTGGTGAACATGATGAGGATCCCAGGACATACGAAGAAGCAATGCAAGATAAGGATGCAGATCTTTGGCAAAAGGCTATGCAATCTAAGATGGAATCTATGTATTCCAATAAAGTCTGGGATCTCGTGGAACCACCCAGTGGTGTAAAACCCATTGGATGCAAGTGGATCTACAAAAGAAAAAGAGGATCTGACAAAAAGGTGAAAGCCTGGAAAGCAAGACTTGTTGCGAAAGGGTATACTCAGAAACAAGGAATTGATTATGAGGAAACCTTTTCTCCGGTAGTCATGCTTAAGTCAATCCGGATTCTTTTATCTATAGCAGCTCATCTCGATTATGAGATTTGGCAAATGGATGTCAAGACAGCTTTCCTAAATGGAAGTCTTGATGAAAACATCCATATGCAGCAACCAGAGGGATTCATCAAAGAGGGCCAAGAGCATCTTGTGTGTAAGCTTAAGAAGTCCATTTATGGACTGAAACAAGCTTCCAGGGAGTGGAACATTCGTTTTGATCAGGCCGTCCAGACAAATGGTTATGATCAGAGTCCAAGCGAAGCATGTATGTATAGGAAAAGTGAAGGAAATGCAGTGGTTTTTCTAGTACTATATGTAGATGACATTTTGCTCATTGGAAACAATGTAGAGATGTTGTCATCTATTAAGGCATGGTTGTTCAAACAATTTGAAATGAAAGACTTAGGTGAAGCCGCATACATTCTTGGGATCAAAGTTATAAGAGATCGCAAGAAAAGAACGTTGGCTTTATCTCAAGAACCGTACATTGATGAGGTATTGGCTCGTTTTAACATGCAGGACTCTAAGAAGGGTAATTTACCTTTTAGACATGGAGTCTCTCTATCAAAGGAGCAGTGTCCTAAGACACCTAAGGAGATAGAGAACATGAAAGCAGTTCCTTATGCTTCAGCATATGGAAGCTTAATGTATGTCATGTTATGCACGAGACCTGATATTTGCTTTGTCGTAGGCATGGTCAGTAGATATCAGTCCAATCCAGGTCAGGAACATTGGAGTGCAGTAAAAACGATACTTAAGTACTTGCGAAGGACTAAGAAGTATATGTTAATTTACAAGGCTTCAGACTTGTTTCCTGTGGGTTATACCGATTCAGATTTCCAGACAGATAGGGATAAGAGGAAGTCAACCTCGGGGTGTGTTTTTAATTTAGGAGGTGGAGCTGTAATATGGAGGAGTGTGAAGCAGAAATGCATCGCAGACTCAACCATGGAAGCTGAATATGTGGCAGCCTCTGAGGCAGCCAAGGAGGCTATATGGTTCCGGAATTTCCTGCTGGATTTGAATGTAGTTCCTAATTTGCCACGGCAAATCACAATTTATTGTGATAATACTGGTGCTGTTGCAAATACAAAGGAACCACGAGAACATAAAGCAGCAAAACACATTGAGCGTAAGTATCACCTCATACGACAGTTCGTTAAGCGAGGAGATATTATTGTGACTGATATAGCATCAAAGGACAACCGGGCTGATCCTTTCACGAAGAGTTTACCAGCTAAGGTTTATGAAGAACACATGGAGGAGATAGGAGTCAGATGTCTGGTCACGGAATAGTTATTTAAACTGGTAGCGGATTATATTAATAAACACTGATATACTCAAAGAATAGCTTGAGTATAAGTGGGAGATTGTTGGGTTTTATACTAAACTATTCATTAGTAGTATATAAACATTGTCCATTTTATTGAGAATCTTGATTGCATATTTTTACATTGTCTATTTATTATATATTGTGGATAATTTAGTATCAAATGGGATAACAGAAGATTAAATTATCAGTGTCTATATATAATATAAAGGGTTCACAGTTTAAGTGGAATTAGACAAACCACTGGAATAACTGAAGTATTATTTGGGAATAGTTTATCTTGACTATTAAATAATACTTGTATACTTTGTGTATATTGAACAGGATCAAATTTAGAATTGTTCCCTTAAACTGATTAAGAAGGTGAACTAAGATTCTATGTTATTATTAATGCTTAGGTTCTTAATCCGGATATAGTAATTGACACGTGTATATTATTTACATGCTTTGATTTATATATGAAATAATTCTTTTGAATTATATCATTATATTTTGGGTGATGGAATAATATATATGGTGAATATTATTTATTGAAGGAATCCGTGTCCTGATAATATTCGGGTTAATGATGTCCCCTTGAAAGCTCAAAAGGATTTAATTATGTGAAACCCTGCAGGTGGATTTATTCCGGCATAATTAAATAAAGGTAGAGTGGATGATCAAGGATATAAGATGTTAATTAAATGAATTATCAGTAATTTATTTAATTAATGGGCATGCGCTATTTTAAACATGGGGAATTTAATAAGCAAATAATATTGGAACCGAATTAATTAATTAAGTTGCGGTATTAGGAAAGGTAGTGCAAATATTAATTCTTTAGTGGATTGAATTAATATTTAATTACATTGGGCTAGGCCCAGGATGTAATTAAAAGGCCCAACCTAATTATCCATGATCCCTATTGTAGCCCTATATATATTCTTATTCTCTTCTTGCTAGGGTTGGTTAAGAAAAATATTGTAGCCACCTAGGAGCAAGAAGAGAGGTTAACTTGAGAAGACGGAGGCCACACTTCGCTCAAGGGAATTTGGGAATACAATAGAAGAGCATGGAATCAACCGTTAACAAGGTGATTTTCTTTTCGCACTCCTTAATTGTGTATCATAAAATGTAGTAGAACCCCAAGTCCGTGGTTCCCAACATTGTTATTCCCAGACAATGAATCAATATTGTAGAAGGGGGGGTTGAATACAATCTTTAAAATTTCTTTTTGATTCTTGATAGTGAAGATATGAAATTAAAACAAGAACAGAAAAACAAATAAGATAACAAAAGAATTAAAAATTCAGGTAGATTGTTTTTGTCCACCTGGGAGATTTTATTGAAGAAATCTGTGTGATGTTTATGAATAAACACACAGCTGCAAATGCACAATTCTAGCTTCAGCAATTTACAAAGGATACTGCCTTTAGTTTTGTAAATTGCTTAACTGATTTCTTAATTCTAGAATAATGCTACACTTGGTTATATATCTCCCAAATTTACAAGATATCTTGAACGGTCAATAATACAAAAAGTAAATCTATTCAAGATCCTTGTTTCTCCATTCTGGGTAGTGGTCCATGTGTTAGTAGCTTGCCCTGCTTGACTGATGGCCTTTTATAGAAATGCTACTTTGGACCATACAAACAGAATACTACTTTCTTCCCGTGAGCTTTCCAGAAATTCTGGCTTCCATGCTTTGTGTAGTCTATCAACCCACGTGCTTTGTCTGACCTGTCCCTTTCACAAGTACAGTATATATCCGTAAAAGCTACTTGAGTTATATTCGTTGACAGTATCTTGATCACATCCGTAGACAGCTAGTAATGCTATCCGTAGCCAGTACATTTGTCCACATCCGTTGAAGGCTAATGTTGATATCCGTTGAAATTCAGTTTCACTTATGTAGAATTATAAGGCATAGACTATTTACAATTAGCCTCCCTTTTCTACATATCTATTAATAGTCAAAATGACTTATTCAGCCTAAACATTAAATACTTCAACATCAGGATTACAAATTAGGAATACACATTAGGACTGCACATTAGGATTGTACATCAGGATTGCATATCAAGATTGCACATCAGGATTTCATCAGGATTGTTCCTCAGGATTGCATATCAGGATTACATCTCAGAATTGTACATCAGGATTACACAAGCATGTTACATTGAGTCTTATCCGTAGATAAGCTTCCCATCTACGGATACTGCAAAAGCATGCTATCCGTTGATGACTACATTTTACCTATACAATTTTTACCAAGTTAATTTAGTTATAATCAAGAAACAACATAGTTCCTAACAATGTATGTTAGGTCAGAGAACTATACAATTTCGATATTTACAACACATCAATGCAAAATACACCCAACCAAATTGATTAGTTGACAAGATCTATCAAAGTGCGGTCATACGTTAATCAAATATTACTTTTATGTTGTTGATATTGGAATTTCATGCTACAATTCTATCAACAATAATAGTAAAAGTAAAACAAGAACACACAAATATTTGACGTGGAAACACCCACGTCTAAACTTGTATTATTAATCAAAACAATTATCAACAATACAATCAAATCAATAACACCTCAATGGTGTCCCAACTGATACTTGAGCCAAACAATGCTCAAGCATCTTCCAAATAATATCTAAGACAATTACATCTCCTAAGCATTCATATCAAACATAATATAAATATGTATACAGTATATATAGTCAACCAAAACTTATCATACTTATTGTACAAGTCTTACCATACTTGTTATACAAGTTTTCTAATTATTGATGTATAATTACCCAACTTAATGACCAATACATACTATATATAATAATTATCTACAGATTCTACACATACAATTATTATCTAATAAATATATCTTAGATCACTAAAGTCCATATATTATATTGAGTTGAAATCCAACGATGTATTTTACATTATCGTTCTAACTAAATTATAACTTTTGTATTTGTGTGTAAATATTTTTGTTGGATATATACTTCGATTATCAATATATACTAGCCTCTAATATGCACGGATGAATTTTAGAATTTTTTATTTTACTATCTGTATTTTGATTATATGATTTTATCAGAAGAAAATAAATTTTTAAAAATTAATGATGTATGTATGATGTTATTGTAAGCAGTTGTTTGTATTTTGATGATAATTTTTTTTAATATATTGTTAACGAGAATAATATCTTAAACTTCTTAATGTAGCTTAGAAAAATAGGTAATATAAATATTTAATAATAATATGTTGTTGACGGGATTCGAACCTTGAACTCGTGGGAGCATTTTGAATATCAAGAAAGAAATATTCTTTTAACATTACATTCAATGGTTCTCCTTTTATCTCTCTTTCAATATAACAATTGTTATTTAAAGTACCAACGATCAACGATCAACGACCAATGACCAACCATTGTTGAATTTTCAAATTAATTCTGGTTGAAAACTTATATTGAGTGTTTCATTCTTTTTAATGCTTTATTTTTACTTAATAATTTTTCTTATCAAACTTAAGTAAATCAATTTGTTGGTCCTCGTGTATTGCAGAAGGGGGGGGGGGATGAATGCAATACTGATAAAATTCAATCTCAATTTCAACAACCAAAACTAAGATTTAACGTTATGAGTAATATCATTCACAAACAGTATGGTCTAAAAGACAAGTTTCACAAAATAAATGTTTTTATTTATTTTGCAAAGTGTTGCTACAACCTCAAGAGAGAATTCTTGAGCTTCGGTTTTCTTCAAGACACTTACTTGCTTGTGTTACCTTCTCGTACCCAGAATGAATTGATAGTCTAAGTATAAAACTAATCATATCACTGTCAACACGGGTTTGTGAAGCTGTTGTCATTATCAAGTGGCAGCTTCTTACAAACTGTCTACCCATGTGACTTTCCTAAATTGCTAACATGTCAGATATACAATACAAAGAAAGCAACCTAGATTCATTCTATTTCCAGCTAAAACAATTCAGCAAATAGAGACTTGACCTTGCTCTTGAATTGATTCGCTTTTGTTTTGTAGTTCTTGAAGCTTCTGTCGTAGTCTTGCAGACTTGGTGCAGCTTAGGAATACTGCAACACGCCTGTTTCTTGAACATTGAAACTGTCATGGGATTTGACTGAGAAGATACCTAGAACAGGGATCTTTCTCGAGACAGTTACTTTTGCCGCAAAGCTTGCTGTCACAGGAATGTTCTTTTGGTGACAGTATGAGTTCCCCGCACAGAGTGCTGTCGAGGTTTCCAAACTTGCTGTCGAGGGCTAAAGTTGCTGTCGCGTAGTCTTCCGCCAATGTTGCTGTCAGAGTGAATATGCTGTCGTGACTTGCAACATTCTGTCTTCTTGTAATCTTACTGTCAATGCTTATGATAGTAACCTTTATTCATGTTGTCATCTAATATGCATTCTTTGAGGCTTGAACACAGCAAGTGAACTTCTTCCAAATTACACAACTAAGATGATATTGCATACTGATTACAAGAACATGCTTTGGTTGTGACAGTATGTTCTACTTAATTAAAAATTAAGTATATACAAGGTTAAGTTGTTTCTATGATATCACCCATAAATCCCAACAATCTCCCCCAATTTGTTTTTATGGACAATAACAACAAATTTACAATATATGCTGACAACTTAACTAACAAGATCAGAATGGATTAAGAATTTTTACATAGCTTGAGATTTCCTCTTCTGTCTTGCTACATCCTCTCTTTTGAGAGCTTCTACCAAGCAGCCTCTTAGACCTTCTACAAGAGAGATTTCAGCAGGAGTGACTGCAACATCTTCTATTTCTTCAATGATCTTCTTGATAGTAGGAGAGATAAGAGAATTTGCATCCCTGAGATTCATCCATTGCTCTTGATCATATGGATAGCTTCTGAAGTGGAGTTCTTCATGAATGAGCTTGAATCTACTTCCAGGATAACCATTGAGAGACATCCTCCTTTGCTTGTCCAGCTTTGAACCTTCTCCTTTTCTCCTTTTTAATATTTCCTCTATCTCATCAGAACAAATCTGCTCCAAGGGATGAATTGATCCAACTACCATATACTGTAAATCCTTCAGAATAGTTGTTCTTAGCTTGTGCAAGCTGCAAACGTAGATTTCTTCTTTTAGATGCTTGATTCTTAAGGGATTTTCCAGCATACATGTTTGATAATTTGGAGCTTCACTTTCTGCCTTGTTGGCAGTCTTGCATCTTTCCAGGAGTTCAGCTTCCTTCTTATCAAGTTCTGACTGATATTGAGAATATTGAGAAGAGTCAGGTCTTTTGCTTGGCTTGGGTTGCCCTTCCTGAGTTGGTTGGGTTTGCCCTTCTTCTGTGGGTAAATCATCAAACTCATAGTACCAGTGATATGGTATAGGAGAAGCTGGTAGATCAGTTAAAATATCAGCATCATCAAAATCTGCAAAATTGTAGCCAAATTTCTGATAGAACTCAGCATCCCTATCAGCCTGATATTTCAGAATATGTTCCATGACAGACTCTGAGACATTTTCATAGCTCTCCAACAACTCCACCATTCTTTCCAGGTAGAAGAAGTCAATTCTCCTTTTATCTATGGTTGTCGTTCTACCACTGGTTGATGTGGCTTCCAGATAGAAGTCCTTATTAACCTTGGCAGTTCTTGATTCTTCCCACCACAGAATGTACTCAGTGGCCTCTTGATTTGCATCCAGCTTAACCTCAACACTCTTGATTTCTTTAGATTGCATCTGTTGTATCTTAAGACTGTTAGGAGGTATTGATTGAATTGGCTTCTTAAGATTCCTGCCAAATCCAGTGGCCTTTTCCTTTCCTGAGTACTTGTGCTTTCCTTCAGGTTTCTGTCTAGAAAACCATGCTTTTGCTTTAGCTTTCAGTCTTTTGGGCTTGACAGTAGCTTTGGCTTCATCCTTGACAGAACCTTCCTTGACAGTACCTTTGTCAACATCATCTTCCATGACAACATCTTCTATGACAGTTTCCTTGTCGACAGTATCTTTGGTGACAGCATCTTTTTCTGCATTTATGCAGTCAATAGCACATCTAAGAATGCTTGCCTCCAAAGCTTCCAGTATTCTTGGCTCCTCTTCATCTGTTGCATCAGCATCTTTCTTTTCCTGACTAGGAGTTTCTTCATTGCCTTCATTCTGAGATTGAATACCAGTATTCCCAGAATTACTTCCACCAGCATTACCTGCATTTCCAGAAGCTTCACCACCTCCAATCTCATCATCATCATCATCATCATCATCTTGAAAAGGAATATCATAGAGTCAGCTTCCACCTTGATCAGTTCTTTTGGCATTGGCTCTAGTGATTAACTCCTTCACTCTAGCTCCCAGTGCCTTGTCTCTCAACAACGGTATTTTGTAGATCTCTTGAACAGCATGGACTCTTCCTGGATTGGCATTTGAGCTGAGTATTCCATATAACACTTTCAGAATTGACTCAGTTTGCATCCTGGATGGACTGATCAAATTCATGTAGTTGTTCCTTCTTGTGCCATCTATTGTAGTAGATCTGTAGAAAACACATGGTGGATTTGTGTAGACTTCAGGTAGCTTCTGTGTGATCATGTTCTGGATTTGCATATTCAATATTTCATTGAATGGTGTTTGAGTTGCCTTGATCTTTCCCTTCATAGCACACAACACCTTTGTTGGCAGACTCTGCAATAACTGCATTGTGATGAAATAAGATATGCCAGAAGTGAGATAGATACTTAAAGCCCATCTTTTCTCATCATTCACCATTACACTGACACTAGTGATTTGCTCCTTTAACAGTTTTGTGGTGTTGGTTGGACTATTGTTTGGTGCATTCATTGCTTCTTCCACCACACTGCTAAATTCAGTGTCATGATTGTGTAATGTGCTCTCCCTGTAATCCACCATTATAGTATTGGCTTCTTCTTGATCAAACTCAGTACCATTGGACCAAGTATTTCCCTTCTGGATGGATTCAGGCAGTTTCCCTTTACCTTTCCCAAGATTGTTTTGTTCCTCCATTTCCCTCCATCTTTTCTGTAGAGCAGTTTCTTGAGTTGCTGAAGTTGGTTCTCTAATTGTCACAGGAGGTAGTATTGGGTGTCTAGATGCAGGTCTTCTTTGCATTGCATCTTGAGTTGCCTTAGACATCAACACTTTTTCACTATCCAAGTCAACTTCAACAAGATCTTCAGCTTTATCCTTTGGTTGTCCACTGCTTGGCTTGACTTGCTCCCCCTTTGTCATTGCTTTACTCTTGATTCCAGAAACTTGTTTTGCTCCCCCTTTGGTCTTCACAGCTACTGGCTCCCCCTGAGTTCCACCTGATCCCTGAATAGATATTGATTCTGATCTTGTTACCTTCTCCCCCTTAGTTGAGTTGGCAGCTACTAGGTCAGTAAGGAACTGAATAGAGAGTTGAGTAGCAGCAAAACCATCAACCACCAGTTGAGAGAGAGAGTCCATCTTGGAGTTCAAGGTAGCACACTGTCCTTCCAGAGCTTCAATCCTGTTACCAAAATTTGCAAAGGGGCCACCATTCCTTAACCTTCTTGGAGGGGAAGGAAAAGAAAGGGGCTTGGAGGCTAAGGGGGTTCTCACACTCTCAGGGTGTTTTGGAGTGATCTCATCACTCCTCACTGTTTGACTCTCAAGGCCTAATGCCTGAATAGTGTGGGCTCCCTCAAGATCTCTCTGGACATGCTCAAGTCCCTCTCCTTTTGCCAGCTCATTTGGCTGCCTCTCATTTTTATGCTCACCTCTCTTTTCTTTTATCTCTCTTTTCTTTTGCACACCCTCACTCAACCTAAATGCATGGGTATGAGCAGTACTAACATGCATGGAAGTAGAAGATTTAGAATGTACCTTCAAGAGTTTGGCAAGAGGTAGGTCATCATCAGAGGCATCCTCAATGATTACAGCATCAAAATCTGGCTGAGAGGACGGGATAGCATCTTTGGCAGGAATGTTACTGTCGGCTGAAGTGTGGACAACAGGTTCTATCATGACAACATCTTTGGGATGTGGAGTGACAGTAGGTTCTGTGTTGACAGTATCTTTCTCTCCACCCATGACAGCAGCTGTGTCCAAGACAACAACATTTCTAGTGTCTTTGACAGCAACAGAGGCTGTGACAGCATCGACCTGAAGGTAAGATGCTCCTTGGAGTTCAGACAAAGTGTTGGCTGTTTCATTTTCTGACAAAATACCACTTTGCCCTTGCTCAGTGTTTGGAGGAGTGGTATCCATTTCACTTTGAGAAATGGGTTCTTGTGGACCACTAGATGGGGGCTCATCCATGATTGGAGATGGATGATCAAAACCTGAAGGGTTGGGACTGTCCCCTTCTCTAGGTTTTGGAGAAGAAACAAAAAAATGTATAGGGAAGGAAGAAGGTGAAAGTGTAGCAGAGAGTGGGGGCTGATTCATAGGAAAAACATGTGAACCATCAATAGGAATAGAGAAGTCCTCACTGTGCCCTAACTCACTGTGTGTTTCTTCAAGTGGGGGTTCCTCAGGTTGTGAACCATGAGTTTGTGCAGACTATGTACAGGGTGCCTTGGGAGACAGGCCAATTTAAATAGATGCACCTTGTTGAGAAGGCACATCTAGGGAGGTGTTTGAATCCCTTTCAGTAACCACAGTTTGTTGAGAAACTGCAGCTTGGCTAACAGTGGTTTGGGTCCTCCTAGCTCTCTTCGTCTTAGGCTCAGGGGGAACCACTGGGGGTTCTGTTTGACTATCCTCCTTATTTGCTGCACTAGGTGCAGTGTCTCCCTCTTGACTAACAGAGCTACCACCAACATCAGCTTCTAAGGGTCGTTTCCTGGATTCTTTTAAGGCTTCTCGTTGGGCTTTGGGAAGTCTAGAGAGCCTAGGCTGAGTGTATGGTGTTGAATGGGGGTTAACTGAATTTGGGTCTAATTCAGTTTCATTCGCACGAGTGAAAGAGTCATAACCAGAGGGTAATGGAAAATCAAGGTTGGACACTTGATCAACCATGTGCTGAGTGAAACAAAGTTGAATATGTGCATTGAGATTCTGTGAAGATAACAGTGTTTGTGTGTGTTCTTTTTCAAAACAGAGCAAGCCTCTAAACGAGGGGCATCATTATTAAAATCACAGAATGAGTTGATGCACAACATAAGAAAGCGAGGGTAGATTGATACCTTTTTACCTATGGCAGCCCTGAGGTGTGCCATGAGGAGAGCTCCAACATTCACCTTGTATCCATGGACAAGAGAATGTGTCAGTTTCTTGATGTAGGAGGGTATTCCATTCCAGCCAGTGGACTTGGTAGAGAACACCTTAACCATCACATCAAAGATCATACTCCATTCCTTTCTCAGATGCTTCCTATCCATTTCACCAGACGGATACCATTTGGTTGTTCCCTCTTCGAGAATAGGGCATGCATACCCAATCTTCAAGAAGAGCTTCTTAAGAGTGTCATCATTAGCAAGTTCAGCAAAATTTCGGCCTTCTTGAAGTGTAATTCCAAGAGCAGTGTTGATGACCTCAGCTGTAAGAATGTAGTGTTGCCCATTGATTGTGAATCGAATAGATGGGTTTTCACCCTCTGTTTGAGCAACAGCAGTTTGCCAAAATGCCTCAAGTCTGTCTAAGTCGAGAATGGGTGTTGAGGTAATGGCAGAACCAAGATAGGACTTGTTCAAGAAAAACACTAGTCCTTTGAAACCTTCACCAGCATCATTTGGGGAAAGGATGCCAGCAAAGTTTGTTTGAGAGAGAGTCTGTTTGGGGGCCATGGAGATTCAAGAAAAGAAGAAAGTAAGAAAGTAGCTTTTTGTTTGACGAAAAGTAATTTGCCTTGAGTTCGATGAGAATGATATGTCTGAGTAACTGGGGAATAAAAGGGGTAGCTCAAACATTTGTGCACAAAAAGTGGAATTAAAGAACGTGTCTTAACCCTCTCACACAACACGTGAGTTACTGCCCGTTATTCACTGTCAAACGTGGGATGAATATTCAATTTTAACGGTCCACTATTCGTGACAATAACCTGTGCGCTAGAAACAATCTGTCAGTAATAAGCGGTGGTGACAGTAGGTTTTGCGCGACAGCAACTATTGCGCAAAAACATGTTGTCACCGTTAAGCATCTAAATGACAGTATTCTGTAAAAGTCTTGACAGAAAGTCTTTCCCTGCTGTCAAGAAGTTTGCTGTCAAGAGACACAGGACAATATCCTTCTTAATGACAGCAACGTAGTTGGGGAATTATTTCTGTCATAAACTTACCAGAATGCTTTATTCATAAACTTAACCTAAAATTAACAGAGTATGGATTTAGCAATTTAATCTTTTGAACACAGATATTATGAAATTAACACATACGAAGTAAAACTCAATAAACACAACAACAACAAGTTTTAGTTTCATTAATAAAATCATTTAAATATATCATTGAGTACATCAGTTTATGATTTTATCAACTAATTCTAAAAGTTCTTTCCTAATCTCCTCTTCAGTGCGACCTTCTGCCTTGAGAAGTGCCTGAAGCTCTTCCTCTTGAATCTTCCATTTTTCTTCTTCCTGTGCTTGAAGGGCTTGAGACTGTTCATCTTCCTCATGAAGCAGGTCGTAAAGTTCATCAAACAGGGCTTCCACTTCTTCTTTAAGAGGAGAATCACACGAGACTTTTGGCCTGTACTCTATTCCTACTTTGTTTTCCATAATTTACTTTAAAACTGAGAGCAGACTGGTGAAACCTAAGGTTAATTTATAGGCAAAACCGTCTAAGGATTAAAGTCTAATGGTCAACAGTTAGAGTACCCATACAACTACCACAAAAGTAATTAATGGTCGTGTCCTCCTTTAATCCTACAGAGTCTAAAAGTATGAGACTGGCACGGAATACAGACATGAATAGTCAAATCAATACATGCTGTCACATAACAGACATAGACCAAGTAGACGGTAACTTCTCTTAACAGCAGGTTTGAAGGTGTTGTCATGAGCTTCAAAGAAAAATTGGAAATTTAGAAAACTTAGTGAATCAACATACCAGATTCAGCATTCCCAATTCACTTACCAACCTGTTGAAGGTTGCTTCATCCAATGGCTTAGTGAAGATGTCAGCTAGTTGCTTGTCAGTTGGGACATAGATCAGCTTCACAGTTCCTTGTTCAACATGCTCTCTGATAAAGTGATGTCTTATATCAATGTGCTTTGTCCTAGAGTGTTGAACTGGATTGTCTGAAATGGATATGGCACTAGTGTTGTCACAGTAAATAGGAATGTCTCTTAACACTAGACCATAATCCAGAAGTTGATTCTTCATCCATAGAATTTGTGCACAGCAACTACCTGCAACAATATATTCAGCTTCTGAAGTTGAGGTAGAAACTGAATGCTGCTTCTTGCTAAACCATGAGACCAATCTTCCACCAAGAAATTGACAGCTACCAGTAGTACTCTTTCTGTCAATCTTGCATCCAGCATAGTCTGAGTCTGAGTAACCAATTAGATCAAATCCAGTGTTCTTAGGATACCAAAGGCCTAGGTTAGGAGTGCCTTTTAGGTATCTAAAGATTCTCTTGATGGCTACTAAGTGTGACTCCTTTGGATCACTTTGAAACCTTGCACAGAGACATGTAGAAAACATGATGTCAGGTCTGCTAGCAGTTAGGTATAGGAGAGATCCTACCATGCCTCTATATGTGCTTGAGGGAACTTTCTTTCCTTTAGGGTCAAGATCCAGACTAGTTGATGTGGACATTGGTGTCTTTGCAGGTGATGAATCTTCCAAGTTGAACTTTTTGAGAAGTTCCTTGATGTATTTAGCTTGACAAATGAAGATTCCATCAGGTTGTTGAAGAATTTGTAATCCCAGAAAGAATGACAATTCTCCCATCATACTCATCTCATATTTGTTACTCATGAGAGAGGAAAACTGTTAAATATAATTGCTAATGTTTGTTCATCAGTGTTTAAGCAACAGGTGTTTATCAGAGTTTATGAAGAAGCCGGTCAGAGTTTGTTAAACTCTGACAAGGTGAAAGTTGACTTAGCTGTCGGTGCTTACATTGAAGATTCTAGAAGCAATATATCTTGAAGATGGAAAGAAGCAAGATATATTGATGCAGCTAAGGAAACGAGTTAGAAGATAAGAAGCAATCCTTAATTGATATAAATTGTATAGCTAATTTGTAGGAATATCAATTAGATAAGGATTGTGTAACTGTGTACTATATAAACACAGATAGGTTATCCCTGGAAGGGATGCGATCATTGAATATATTATTCTTGTAACCTAGAAGCTCTTTGTGATTCATTAACATCACTAAGAGAGAATTATTTAATATAATTCAGTTTGTTGATTTACAAACCTGTGTTCTTAATTGTTATTCTCATACATACTTGATTATATATTGTGTATTCGGCCTAACAATTGGTATCAGAGCCAAGGCTGTTTAATATATACAGTTTTACGATTCAAACACAGTATTAATCATGTCTGAAGAAAATCAAACTGCTCCTAAGGCTGAACAGGTTAAGCCCAATTCTGTGAGTCGATATGAAACAATCAGGGTTCCAATTCTCAGGCCAGTAGAGTATCTGATTTGGAAGGTTAAGATGACCATGTTTCTGGAGGCTACAGATCCAGAATACCTTGACAGAATCTATGATGGTCCTCATATGCCGACTAAATTGTCCCCTGTTGTTGATGGACAAGAACAAAAGACTGTTCCAAAGGAAAAGAAAGATATGACTCCTGAGGACATCTCATCAATTGCAAAAGATGCAAAGGTTAGACATCTTCTCCACAGTGCTTTAGATAATCTTATGTCTAACAGAGTAATTGGCTGCAAAACTGCCAAAGAGATATGGGATGCTTTAGAAGTCAGATGCTAGGGAACAGGTGCTATCAAGAAGAACAGAAAGACAATACTCACACAGGAGTATGAGCACTTTGATTCAAGAACTAATGAAACCTTGACTGAGACTTATGACAGATTTTGCAAACTGTTGAATGATCTGTCTCTGGTTGATAAAGAATATGAGCTTGAAGAGTCTAATCTCAAGTTTCTGTTATCTCTACCTGAAAAGTGGGATTTAAAGACAACCACAATAAGAGATAATTATGAGCTTGCTGATACAGATCTTGATGAAATCTATGGGTTGTTGAAAACTCATGAACTGGAGATAGAACAAAGGAATAGAAGATTGAGCAAAAAGACAAAATCTGTTGCTCTCAAAGTTGAGGAGAAGCCCATTAAGAAGGAATCATCAAGGAAGAAAGCCAAGGGAAAGGCTTTAGTTATTAAATCTGAAAGTGAGTCATCAAACTCTGATGATGACTCAAACTCTGATGAAGCTTCTGACTCTGATGATGATGAAGAACAGATGATGCAAATGGCTGCATTGATGGTGAAGACCTTCAAGAAGATGGGATTCAAGAACTTCAAGAAGGGAAAGAGATTCTCAAGGAAAGATTCAAATTCTGAGAAGAAGAATTTCAGAAAGTCTGATGGAAGGGATACCAAGTCTGGAAAGAAGGACAAATCTGAGATCCAGTGCTACAAGTGCAAAGAGATGGGTCACTATGCTCCAGAGTGCAAGAAAGGCAAATCTGAGAAAGCACTCATCACTAAAGGCAAAGACTGGGCAGATACTTCAGACTCTGATGATGGAGAAAACTATGCTCTTATGGCAACTGTCAGAGATGAGACTGAATCATCGGAAAATAAGGTACCCCTAACTACTTATGCTTATGATACTGATAATATCTCTGAGTTAAGAGTATATCTGAAAAGTGTTCATGTTAGCTATAGGGATCAGACCTTAGAGAATGAGAGAATTAAAGCTGAGAATCTTAGTCTTAAAGGTAGAAACAAGTTTCTTGAAGGAGAACTTGAAAGTATGAAGCAGATTCAAAAAGAAAGAGATGATGCTGTTTATGTAGAACAGGAGTTGCTGAAAAGATATAGGCAACTAGAATCTGATTTAGAAAAAGAAAGAAAAATAATCAAAACTTGGACAGATTCTGGAAGAGACACTCATCAAGTGTTTCAGACTGATTCTGTAGGTTTAGGTTATTGTGAAAATGATGAACTTAGGTTTAAAGACAAGATTAAGGTAAAACCACAACTTAAACCTGTGAAGTTTGTTCCAGAAGCCATTAAGTTAAAATCTGTTGTAATAAGAGAAGCTGATATGGAATCAGGTGAAGCCTGTGAAAGACAGGAAAATATTATAACAGAAAAACTTATGGAAGTAGAAGCTGTTAGAAAACCAGTAAAAACTTGTGAAAAACAGGTTAATGTTGGCTTGATGACAGGAAAACAGTTCAATCATAAGTTGAAAGAGGTAAAGTCTGCCATGAAACCAAAAGGGTCCAAGAAGAATAGGAATGGAAAAGTAGGCATAAATAACAGAAATAATCATTTGCCTAATGCTGGTGCTTCAAGGAAAACATGTTACAATTGTGGTAGTTCTAATCATCTTGCTAGATTTTGCACTAAGAACAAACATATTAATTCTTTATCTTCTACATCAGGAGTAAAGAATGATTATGTAAGAGTTAAACCACAAACTTTATGCAAACACTGTGGGAGCACTTGGCATTCCATTTATACTTGCAAGAGTTATCATGCTATTTATCATAACTATTATGAGCTAAAACCCAATCTGAAGTGGGTTAAAGCAAACTCTGCAAGTGTAAAATCTGACAATGTTAGTTTAAACTCTGATAATACAGATTCCGCTGCAAAAGCTAACACTGTTAAGAAAGACAAAGGATCCAAGCAAGTCTGGATCCTTAAAACTAATACTTAGTATTTGTTTGTGATTGCAGGGTATAAAAGAGAGCACACTTATCTTGGACAGCGGATGCTCAGGACATATGACTGGAAATAAAGCCCTGCTATCAGACTTTAAGGAGAAGGCTGGCCCAAAGGTTTCCTATGGAGATGGCAATATAGGACACACTCTGGGATATGGCGATATCAATCTTGGAAGTGTCATAATTACTAATGTAGCTCTAGTCTCAGGACTCAAGCATAATCTGCTATCTGTGAGTCAAATCTGTGACAGAGGAAACCATGTAGATTTTCATAGTGAATACTGTGAAGTTATCAGTAAATCTACTGGAAAAGTTGTTCTAGTTGGACACAGGCGCAACAACATTTATGAAGCAAGTTTGGTAACAAACTCTGATGGAAAAACAGTGTGTCTGACAGCCAGAATGTCAAATGAAGAGAGTTGGAACTGGCACAAGAAGCTCTCTCATCTCAATTTGAACAACATCAATGAGCTAATAAGAAAGGATCTTGTAAGGGGACTTCCAAAATCTATACTCAGTCTAGATGGCTTGTGTGATTCTTGTCAAAAAGCCAAGCAAAGGAAGTCATCTTTCAAGAGCAAATCTGAATCATCAATACTGGAACCTTATCATCTTCTACATGTTGATCTCTTTGGTCCAGTGAATGTGATGTCCATGGGCAGAAAGAAATATGCTCTAGTAATTGTTGATGATTATACTAGATATACATGGGTGTATTTCTTGTCAAAGAAGGATGAAACTGCTCAAACTCTGATGGATCATGTAAATCTACTGGACAAAGGATCAGAGCACAAAGTCAAAATTATAAGGAGTGATAATGGAACTGAATTCAGAAACTCAATCATAGAAGCTTTCTGCAAGGAAAGAGGAGTGAAACAAGAATTTTCTGCACCTGGAACTCCACAGCAAAATGGTGTAGTTGAAAGAAAGAACAGAACTTTAATTGAAGCAGCCAGAACTATGCTTGATGAAGCAAAATTACCAATATACTTCTGGGCAGAAGCTGTTCAAACTGCTTGTTTTACTCACAATGCAACTTTGATCAACAAGCATGGAAAAACACCATATGAGATGGTGAAAAATAAGAAGCCAAATTTGAAATATTTTCATATATTTGGATGCAAATGCTTTGTGTTGAAGACTCATCCTGAACAGTTGACAAAGTTCGAGTTAAAAGCTGATGAATGAATCTTTGTTGGCTATCCATTGTCAACAAAAGCATTCAGAGTTTATAATCTAAGAACTAAGGTGATCATGGAATCTATACATGTGTCATTTGATGACAAGAAAATAATTGGACTTGAAGACAAGGATGGATATGATCAACTGCGTTTTGAAAATGAAGATCTATTCTCTGATGATATAAACTCTGATGAAGCAGAGTTGACAAACTCTGACGAAGCATACTCTGAACCTCTACTGGTAAATACTGAAGAAACTAGAAATTCTCAAATTGAACAAAATAGAGAACCAGTTGAGGGGGAGCGTGAAGAAGCTCAACAAGACACATCAAGTGAGTCAGTTGAGGAAACTAATTCAAACTCTGACAGTTCAAACTCTGAACCATCCAATTCAGGGGGAGCCTCAGATGCTGCAGAAAGTCAACATATGAATCAGGAGAGCATGGATCAAGGGGGAGGATTCAATAATGATGCAAGAAACCACTTACCAACAGCAAGAAAGTGGACACAGGCACACACACCTGATCTCATAATTGGAGATCCTGATGCTAGTGTGAGAACTAGAAGTGCAACAAATAATGAGTGTCTGTATCATGCTTTCTTGTCTCAAACAGAACCAAAAAAAGTGGAGGAAGCTCTTCAAGATGCTAATTGGATTACAGCAATGCAAGAAGAGTTAAATGAGTTTGAAAGAAATGAAGTCTGGACACTTGTACCTAGACCAAAAAATAGATCAATAGTAGGTACAAAGTGGGTTTTCAGAAACAAGACTGACAGGAAGGTGTGATTACAAGAAACAAGGCTAGACTTGTGGCAAAAGGTTATTCACAACATGAAGGAATTGACTATGATGAAACCTTTGCTCCAGTTGCAAGATTGGAGGCCATAAGAATTTTCCTGGCCTATGCTGCACACAAGAAGTTTAAAGTCTTTCAGATGGATGTAAAAAGTGCTTTTCTAAATGGGAAGCTTGAAGAAGAAGTGTTTGTTGAACAACCACCAGGATTTGTAGATCCCAAGCATCCAGATTATGTCTACAGGCTTGACAAGGCATTATATGGACTAAAGCAAGCACCAAGAGCATGGTATGAAACTCTTGCTCAATTTCTTTTAGAAAGTGGGTTCACAAGAGGTACAATTGATAAAACCTTGTTTTATTTCAATTCAAGTGATGATTTGCTTTTAGTTCAAATTTATGTAGATGATATTATTTTTGGATCTACTAATGACAAACTCTGTAAGAAGTTTGCAAAGCTTATGCAATCCAGGTACCAAATGAGCATGATGGGAGAGCTTAGTTATTTTCTAGGCTTACAGGTCAAGCAAACAGATGATGGGATTTTTATCAATCAAGCAAAGTATACCAGAAATCTTCTAAAGAAATTTGGTATGCTTGATAGTTCATCTGCTACAACTCCCATGGCCACAGCAACGAAGCTTGACAAAGACACAGGAGCCTCAGTAGATATGACTAACTACAGAGGAATGATAGGGTCTCTACTGTATCTTACTGCAAGTAGACCTGATATCATGTATGCAACATGTCTTTGTGCAAGATTTCAAGCAGATCCCAGAGAGCCTCATCTAACAGCTGTAAAAAGGATCTTCAAATATCTCAAAGGAACCATAACCCTGGGTTTGTGGTATCCTAGAGAATCAGAGTTTAAGTTAATTGGTTACTCTGATGCAGATTTTGCAGGCTGTAAGATAGACAGAAAAAGTACAAGTGGAAGCTGTCAATTTTTAGGTGACAGATTGGTTTCTTGGTACAGTAAGAAACAGAAATCAATTTCTACATCCACTGCAGAAGCAGAGTATATAGCAGCTGGTAGCTGTTGTGCACAGATTTTATGGATGAAGAATCAATTGCTGGATTATGGGTTAAGGTACTCTAGAATACCTATTTTCTGTGATAACCAAAGTGCTATTGCTATGACAGGTAATCCAGTACAGCATTCCATGACCAAGCACATCAGCATAAGGTATCATTTTATCAGAGAACATGTGGAAGAAGGAAACATTGAGCTTCATTTTGTGTCTACAGACCAACAACTTGCAGATATCTTCACCAAACCTTTGAGTGAAGCTACTTTTACAAGATTGGTAAATGAACTTGGAATGATCTCTGGTTCTGACTAGAGATACGGGTTAGACTCACTTTTTATGTTCATGATTTCTTACATGTGTTAACTGTTATACGAACCAGCATGTTAAACTCTGATGATAAACTCTGTGAAGTGTCAGTCATACTCTGAAAGTAAACTCTGATGCTAAACTCTGTTGGTCGTACTCTGATAGTTACAGTTTAATGTCATACTCTGATTGTAACTTTGTCTGAAACATTTGGACCAATGAAGAAATTTGTATGAAGCATAATTCTCAGTAAGTAACTGTGAATCCTTAAGAGTTGTATAGATTCTGATCTCGATTACGTGCAGTAAGTTAACATAGCATGATACTGTCTCTGTATTTATACCATCTCTTAGTTTATTGATCCTATACACTGAGTCTGTATTAGCTGTTTGCATTTTCTCTCATAAGTTAATTATATTTACTGATGAAAAGTCTAAACTCTGATTCTTAATTAAAAAGAATTCACCCTCAAATCAAGATGCCAAAAAGAGCACAAATTCCTTTGAGATCATGTTGTGCCTAGGAAGATCCAGGAACTTATTGTATGAAATAAGGGCTAAAATCGTTGATTTTTGGTGACTAGTGCCAACCACTGATTACTGGAAAAATAAAATAAAATAAAATAAAATAATAATAAAGAAAGGGGGTGAAAAATTAAAAGATATATCCAAATGAAAGGATATCAGAAAACAGAGTTTAGATATAAAATCAGATGTTATGTTATACATGAGAGTTTAGGCAACCAGTTTTTACTACTTTCGTTTGTGGATTTTATGCACTTTGAGATGATCTAAATATTGATTACGGTAAACTCTGCTATTGCACACACATATTTTCACAACTGTACAGATTGAGAAAAGAGTTTATTGACAAAGAAGGACAAATGGTAAACACTGATGTATTGTGTGAAATACGCCGAGGTTACTTTGTTTTAATCTCTGATGGTTAAAATAATTTCCTTGTTTCAGACATTTTATGATTTTGGGTTTAGTCATTTGTTTTTCGAAAAAGTATGATTGAACAGAGAAAAGAAAGAGTGTGTTCGATAAGTCATGATAGTAATTAGTTATGCTGCTGAGTATGTTAGTTTATTGTTCAAAGTGATATCTTTTCTTTCACTTTACAATTACTATGCAATATTGATAATACTGAAATGTAAAGCAACAAAATGGGTCTTTTTCATTAATTGATTCAAACTCTATTTACATTCAGACAATTACATACTCATGACTAGCTAATCTTTCTGGTACATACTAATCACTATAGTTACAAAAGAGAAGATCTATTTTAACAAGGATAAGTATTTGAATGCTATATCTGAAGCAGAAGAGCTAGAGCCAGAAGCTATTGTGCTCTATTACTTCTGAAGATAGCTACCCAGTTGTTCATCTGATCATTATACCATCTCGGATTGCTTGACAACATCCTGAAGATGAATCATCATCATCATCTTCTCGGATTCTCTTTCTGCTTTGCAGCTTGCAGGATTCCAAGACGACGGTCTTCTTCGAACCCTTCAAGTAGCTCTGATAAAAGAGCATCATACAAATCTCCACAGCATCATCGTCTGCAAGGATGGGCACATCATATGGTCCAGGACGGATGATGTGCACATATGGATTGGAGATAGGTCCTTCAGCTATCTCATCATCAGCGATGAGCCCTTCATCATTCAAGAATGATGACTTTAATGCTTTCACAATCTCTGTTGGAGATTCTGAGTTAGTTCGTATGATGAGAGAAATAGGCTATTCTGGACCACTGACAAAGCTTGGTCAGTTGAAGCGACCGCTCTTGAGAAAGGAATGGAGTTTCTTTTTCGACTGCATAACAAGGGCGTTCGGGAAGAAGTGCACGAATTGGGATGCAATTCCCACTGATAGTTTGCAAATCGGGTATTCTCTTCTTTACGGAGGTAATTTTGATGTTGCTAGACTAGTTCTAAATAATATAGGTGAGAAAATGACTGAAAACAGAGGTGTAGTCTATTTTGCACGATTTTGTCAATTAATATTCTCTGAATGTGTTTCTGAAGTAGAGATAGCTGAGAATGATGTGATTCCATGTTTTAAATTACATAAACGAATATTCTCTGATCTAACCAATAAAGATAACAAGAAAGGAGATGTTGGTGTTTTGATGTTGCCTGAGCTTGTGCAACAATTCTTGATCAATTCACAACAACTACAATTGAGGAGGATATTTTCAATGCTGATGAGGACAGAGTGTTTGTAAACACTGAAACTCCTGAAGTGTTTGTTCAGGAGGATGCTGCAAATGCTGAAGCTGTCAATCTAGACAGATTAAATACTGATGCTACTATGGGTTTCGATGCTCCTACATCAAAGGTTCATGATGTAGTTGAGGAAGCTGCTACTCATTCTGATAGCAGAGTTTTTGATCGTGAAGCACACACCTCTATCTATTCTGATCATTACACTGAGGATGTGGCAGCTGATCAAGCCACCCTTATACTTGAAGACTCTGTTGGTTCACATACAGAGATTCTTTCTGTCAACAATGCCAATTCTGAAAAGGGGGAAGAAATTGATCAGATTTTAGCATCTGCTGGGCGTTTTGAAGCTGCTGAAGAAAAGATCTTAAATGAAGCTACATGAGAGAATTTTGTTGACGCAAATGATGTTCAAGAGGTAGCTGCTGCAACACACTCTGATGATGCTGTCTTGATTGAGGCTATGCAGCAGATTGTTGAAGATGTTGTACATCAAGAAGCAAAAGTTGATGCTGTTATAAACTCTGATCATGTGGAAAATGAAGCAAACATTGATGATAAAGATATTGAAGATGCTGCTGAGGGTTCTCATTCACACCCTAGTATTCAAGTATCATTGTCTGATGATGTTGCAGATTCTGCTGACGCTAGAGAAATCAACAGACAAACAGCTGAGCATTTTCAACAGATGTATTTTAGCAGATGGGCTGATGCAGATTGCATATTTACTGCTCAGAGGGCTGCAGATTTTGTAGCTGATTCTGTCAAGACCATTTCTACTCCTGATATTATTACAAGTCTTAAAGCCACTGTGGTGCAAGTTAAATCTCTTCACAATAGATTTGATGAGACACACACAGCGGTTACAAATTTAAGGAATGACGTTGGGCTGAGAGATATGACTTTGAAGAATGATAGGTCATACTATTCCTCAATGTTCAAGCAGCAAGCTAAGGACTCTGATGCTATTCAGAAGAGGCTTGGGAAAGTTGAAGACAATCAAGCTGCGATGGCTACACAGCTTACTTCAATTTCCAATGCCATTGAGTTGCTGACATCAGTACTACTTTCTGATGATGTCAAAAAGGGGGAGAGTGTACCAAGTGACAAATGCAAAAACACTCAAACTCTGAGACGGAGGGATGATGGTAATGATGGTGGAAGCAAGGGAGATGAAAAGAGTTTAAGGTTGAATTCTGAGAGAAGACCACCAAGATCAAACGCTGGTAAGGGAAATATAAACTCTGCCAGTAGTTCAAAACTCAAAAGTTTGATAAACTCTGATAAGCCTACCACTGATGAAGAAATAGCTACTCAAATATTTTTACAAGAGCATGGTGGTGAGGTGACAGTTGAAGATATTGATGCTGAAATGAAGCTTCTTGCTGAAGAGCATCAAGAGAAATTAAAAGCTGGTACTTATAAGAAGAAAGCAGCAAAGGCTCCTAGGAGAAAAGAACTAGGAATTTCTATTAAAGAGAATGTGAACTCTCAACAGAGTTTACAATACTCAAGGAGGCCTTTGGTTGCAGATAAAGAAAAAGGTAAAGGTAAGCTGGTAGAAGAAGGACAGTTACCTAAGAAGAATTTTTCAACCTCTGACAGAGCTCAAGTTGAAGTTTTTGAAGCTAGATCAACCGCTGACAAGGCTCATGTTGATGATACTACTAAAGTTGTGACAACCGCTGACAATGCTCAAGTTGTACAAGCTAAACAATTCACACATCTTCCTGGTTTCAGAAGACCTGAACTTCCTGAAGATATGAAGTTAGAAGCTGTGAATTTCTTACAAACCAGAACTGTTTTAGGCAAAGAGTCATATGATAAATCTGGTTTGGGATCACACAGGGAGAAGAGAATTAACAATAGACCTGGAGATTCTTCATCACTGGCAGAACCTGGTATTGGGGTTATACAAGAAAACCTTGACAAATTAGAGTCTGTTCAGATGATATTTCATAGAGGTTTACGAAAGGCATTTTTGTTATACTTCATAGATGATGGAAGAGTTTACAGAGTTGGTGAATCTGATATTCATTTGAAGCTATGGGAAGAGCTAGAGTATATTCTATATCTTTTCAAGATTAAGAATAGACTTACTTATGATGCTGCTATGGTTATCAAAGATAGAATGATGAAGTCCAAAGCTATGCTTGGAGGAGGTGTCTCAAGTATTTATATTCCTAAGTATAGAGATGCTTATGGAAAAATTGTTGAAATGAAGAGAAACAGTGCAAGATTCAGAAATGCACTGGGAATAAAGGTTTTGGAATTTAACTTAGAGTCTGACAAGTCTTTCTTTATAAGACTTGGAAATGAAATGCACAAGAACAGTATATATTCTCTGAGGGCTGCCATATATCAAACTGGTGAAAGTGATCCAGAATTGAAGGAGCTGAAAGAGGTTATGACTGCTGAGTTAGAAAGAGCTGAAAGAAAACTACTTACAGACTATATCAGGACAGTGCCTGAAATTCAAGAAATCAAGTAAAGTCTGATTGTAAGTTTTTAATGTTTATCCATTCTAAGTTAAAGTTAAACTCTGATATGTTAAACACTGCATTTGTTATATGTTTTGACATCATCAATTATTATTTGTTTAACTTGTACATTTTGATTATGCACAAGTTGGGGGAGATTGTTAAATATAATTGCTAATGTTTGTTCATCAGTGTTTAAGCAACAGGTGTTTATCAGAGTTTATGAAGAAGCCGGTCAGAGTTTGTTAAACTCTAACAAGGTGAAAGTTGACTTAGCTGTCGGTGCTTACATTGAAGATTCTAGAAGCAATATATCTTGAAGATGGAAAGAAGCAAAATATATTGATGCAGCTAAGGAAACGAGTTAGAAGATAAGAAGCAATCCTTAATTGATATAAATTGTATAGCTAATTTGTAGGAATATCAATTAGATAAGGATTGTGTAACTGTGTACTATATAAACACAGATAGGTTATCCCTAGAAGGGATGCGATCATTGAATATATTATTCTTGTAACCTAGAAGCTCTTTGTGATTCATTAACATCACTAAGAGAGAATTATTTAATATAATTCAGTTTGTTGATTTACAAACCTGTGTTCTTAATTGTTATTCTCATACATACTTGATTATATATTGTGTATTCGGCCTAACAAAAACTTCTCACACAGCTTCTCATTTGTAGAACCAAAAATGATGTCATCCACATAAATTTGTACCAGAATGATGTCCTTGCCATGATGTTTATAGAAAAGTGTCTTGTCCACAACTCCTCTAGTAAACTGATTTTCCAAAAGAAAGGTGGAAAGTGTGTCATACCAAGCCCTGGGTGCTTGCTTTAGTCCATACAAAGCCTTGAAGAGTTTGTACACAAAATCATACATTTCAGCATCCTCAAACCCTGGTGGCTGTTCAACATACACTTCTTCTTCCAATTCTCCATTTAGGAAGGCACTTTTGACATCCATCTGAAATACTTTGAAGTTGCAGTGTGGCTAGAAAGATCCTTATAGCTTCAAGTCTTGCAACAGGTGCAAATGTCTCATCATAATCTATTCCTTCCTGTTGACAGTAACCTTTAGCCACTAGCCTTGCTTTGTTTCTTGTCACTGATCCATTTTCATCAAGCTTGTTTCTGAAAACCCATTTGGTCTTAATGACTGACTTTCCCTTAGGTCTTGGAACCAACTTCCATACATTGTTTCTTTCAAACTGATTTAGCTCTTCTTGCATGGCTATCACCCAGTCAGAATCCAACAATGCTTCATCAGTTGTTTTGGGTTCCATTTGAGACAGAAAGCATGAAAACATTCTGTCAGCAGAGACTTTGTTCCTTGTCCTTACTCCAGAAGTACGGTCACCAATGATAAGGTCATTTGTGTGATCCTTTTTCCACTTGGTGATTCTGGGCAAGCTACTTGATTGTATAGGAACAGTTGCTTCAGTTTGTTGAGTTGAATTCTCATCAATTCCATTGTCTTCACCATGTTCTTCATTGTCTCCAGAGTCATTACTGTTATGAATGTTAGAAGTTATGGTCTGTGACTGAGCTGGAGTTTGGTTGACAGTAATGGTATTGACAGTATCTTTGTCAACTTCAATAGTTTGAGTGAAGCTAGGTTCTTCATCAACAATTTCCTCAGCTTCCAAGTATCCTTGATTCTCAAATCTGAATGTCTGCATCTTTCCTTCTTCATGCAGTCCTGGAAACTTGGTTTCATCAAATGTGACATTAACACTTTCTTCAATAATCCTGTGTTCCATAATATAAACTCTGTAGGTAATCCTTTCTGTTCTGTAACCCATGAATAGTCCTTCAAATGCCTTGGTGTCAAATTTTCCTTTCTTCTCATAGTTATCCTTCATCATAAAGCATTTGCTCCCAAACACATGAAAGTATTTGACAGTAGGTTTCTTCCCAGTTAGCAGACAGTAAGTTGTACTTGCATGAGTTTTGTTAATCATGGTTCTGTTTTGAGTATAACAAGTTGTGTTGATAGCTTCAGCCCAGAAATATGTTGGCAGTTTGGCATCATGCAACATAGTTCTAGCTGCTTCAATGAGAGTCCTGTTCTTTCTTTCTACAACTCCATTCTGCTGTGGAGTCCTTGCAGCAGAGAATTGTTGTACAATTCCTTCATCTTTACAGAAATTTCCAAGTGTGGCATTTCTGAATTCTGTACCATTGTCACTCCTCAAGATTTGGACTTTTGAGTTTGGAGTTCTATCAAGAACTCTGACTTTATCAATAATCACTTGAGCAGCTTCATCTTTGGATTCAAGAAATTTCACCCAAGTGTACCTTGAGTAATCATCCACCATTACTAAGGCATATCTCTTTTTGGCCATAAATGGTACATTGACTGGACCAAAGAGATCCATGTGAATCAACTTGAGTGCTTCTATGTTGGTGTTCAATTGCTTGGACTTGTGCACAGCTCTCCTTAGTTTGCCCATTTGACAATCTTCACACAGTCCTTCTTGACAGAATTCCTGTTGGGGCAAACCTCTCACTAACTCCTTCTTCATCAAAATATTCATTGTCTTGAAGTTGAGATGTGAGAGCTTCATGTGCCAAAGCACACTGTCAGCAACAGTTGCTTTACTATAAAAATAATAAACTTTATCCTTCTTTATTGAGTTCAAGTCAGCAACAAACAGGCTTCCTTTTCTGACCCCTTTTAAAGAGAGGCTCCCATCCTTCTTGTGATAGATGTTACACATCATCATATCAAAATCAACCTTGAATCCCCTGTCACTGAATTGGCTGACACTGAGTAGATTGTGCTTCAATCCATCCACAAGAGCAATGTCTTCAATGACAACATTTCCAATTTCCAGACAGCCATATCCCACTGTGTAACCCTTGCTGTTGTCTCCAAAGGTTATGATTGGGCCAGCTTTCTCTACATAGTGTGATAGCAGGGCTTTATCACCTGTCATGTGTCTTGAGCAACCACTGTCAATGATCCACATGACTTGATCTTTCTTCTTGCCCTGCAAAACAGAATGTGTTTAAGTTGCATATGGTACCCAATCCCTATTGGGTCCTGCATTTTTAGTGTCTCCTGAGTTTCTTCCAGTCATAAAATCACAAGCATCATCAAAAGCCTCCTGTTTGACTTCTATTTTCACCCACTTAGGTTTAGAATTGGACTTGATCCTTTTCTTAGTGGATGAAGCCTTTTTGCTGTTGCCAGCTGTAAAGCATAATGTAACATAAGATGTAAAAGAGATAACTACAACTCAACAAAGGACAAGACAGACAATAATATTAACAGAAGCACAGGAATCCAGAATCAAAGAAGAAAAGGTAAACTCAAAAAGTCAAAATACGTTATGTATTCTTGAAGTCCGTAAACAGGTCACGGAAAGAAGTTCATGAAAATGTTCAAGCCTCAGTGACAGCAAAAGAAACAAGACTTTCAAGACAACAGAAGTATGTGAATGATTTAGAGTCAGTACCACAGGATTCCAGTGATGAAGCAACCAGGACGACAAAGGACTTATCAGCAGCATTGAATTACAGACATAAAAGAAGAATTGATCAAGTGTTATTCATCTGTGAACCAGACCAGTTGCACTAGGTGACGGCACTAAAAGATCAAGTTGTTTTATCGTCTCAGAAGAAATTGATACAGTCTGAAACTTAAACACCAAGGAGCTCAGAAAGGTTTTCTAAAAGGAACAAGGACAAAATGTGATTCGATGGTTTTTCATTTATGAAAAACTATCGAATGTGATTCTAAGGAATCAAAAGAAATTGACTTGATGGTTTTTCTTTTTTAAAGAAAAAAAAACCATCGAAAGCTTTTCTAAGAAACTCAAAGTCAAAAGAAAAGAGCTCGATAGTTTTTATTTCCTAAAAACTATCGAATGGGATAAATGAAGTCCATTTGAATTCTATTACAAAAGAATTTAACTTTCGATAGTTTTTATTTAAAAACTATCGAATGGAAAACTCTTTTTAATAATTCGATGGTTTTCTAAATTGAGGAGCAGGTGGAAAAGTGTTTGTTTGTCAGGTTGATTAGAAGATGGACGGCCAAGATTGTTTTAACAATTAAGGTTCGATAGTTTTCTAAAAACTAAGTCTATAATTACACAGAGAGAGGAAGTGTCTTCCTCAGTCGAGGTTAGTTCATAGTAGCAACTACTGAGAGAGAGTTTTGAGCCGGAGAAGATCATAGAAATTTATAGTGCTCAGAATTCTTTCATTGTATTGATTATGAATAACCTAGAACTCATTGAAGCTAATCTACGGATTAGAAATTGTAGCACCCCTCGAGGTTTATATTTATAAAACGATATATTCCCCGACTTTTGGTTTGGTTTGGTGTGTTTGATTTCGTTATAGAACTGAATGAATTATCCGTGAACGAAATTGAATTATTTGTGAGTATCGTATTCAACCCCCCCTTCTACGATACTTCGGGACCTAACAATTGGTATCAAAGCTTGTTAATCGACATACAGATTAGATCCGGGTATTTCAGACCAGTCAGACAAGAATTCTGAGGAGGCCAACTTCTAAATAAATTTATTTTATGAATTTATATTTTAATAAGTTTATTTTATAAATTTAAGTTAAAATGAATTTATCTTATAAATTTAATTTAAATGAGTTCATTATTTAAACTTGAATAAGTTTATTTGATTAACTTAATTTAAATAAATTTATTTTATAAATTCAAGTTAAATAAATTTATATTTTAAACTTAAGTAAATTTAATTTATGTTATGAATTTATTTTAGAGGTGCGGCACAGAGCAATTTGTAGTGTGCTAAAGAGACCCCTTAGAATTTGTGAATTGTAGTCAATTTAGGTGGCCAATTTTGAACCTGAGTAGTATGACTTCGATAGTTTTTTTTTAAAAACAATCGAAGTGGTATTTCTTTTTTTCAAAAATGGTCAGCCAAGTTTCTTCGATAGTTTTTGTTTTAAAAACAATCGAAGTGCTTGAATTGGCCAGCTTTACAAAAACACCCCGAATTAATATATTTCTGAGTTATTTATTTATTTCGAATTTTTGTTTAAAAAATTTCTTAAATTCTAATTTTTCTTAAATATTAATTTACATGATTTAATTTTTAAGAAAATTCGAAATTCTTGAAAATTAAATGTTTTGTAAATATTTATTTTTTTTAAGGAAAATTAAAAATTCTGAATATTTAAATTTTTCTTAAGTATTAAATTGAGGGTGCTCAAGGGCTTGTAGAAGAAGATTCCTCCGGGTGTTAAACTGATTTTTATCTTTCGAAGAAAAAGATGACCATGAAGCTGATTTCAGGAAGAAGTTTCTACGGATATATTTTTTTTAAGGAGATTTAATCAAAAGAGATTATGAAGGGAGGAATAAAGGGTGTTAGAGAATTGAACGGACAAACCAACATCTCAGTAACGAGCATTATTGTTGGAACCTCAGAACAGAATAGAAGAATTACTAGTAGCTGAATCAGAAGAAGCTCAGGTAGAAAACCTCGAGAGACTAGACTAAAGATCAGTGTTTCACTTGTCAAGGAAGTTTAGTCACATCAGATTCAGAAGGAGTACAAAAGCTACATCCAAGGATCAGGCCTATTTATTCCGAAGCAAAGACTCTTCAAGATTCAGTTCAAGAGGTAGTTACAGACTGAGATGGTAACAAAAACAAGAGTGATAGTTTCAACTATGATAAGAACTATGTAACGAGAAACTATCAGGGTGTGCTACACAATGAAGAAGCCTAACAAACAAAGAAGAATAGGGACTCAGTTAATAGCTGAAACAGAAGTGGAATGCTTTGTTGAAGAAGCATCAACACAAAACTTATGTTGCTTAAGGAAAGAGTTGGGATGGATCAGATGACGAGAAGATCATGGATATCTTGCTTTCATAGCAATCTCTGAAGATGATTCACCTCACATATCTCAGGTATCTTTTCCTTGAACCAATGCAGTATTTAATTCTCAATATTCAAAGCATGTATATAGGAGATCTTAGATATGTGTGTATGAATATTTGTAGAATAAGATTTGCAAGTGAGATAGAAGCTTTCTTAAGAAACAACTCTTAGTTTTAGGGGTTAAGTTTCTGGCACATAAGACCTTAGTAAAGCTAAGTTTCAGTATCCCTAGTAGAACAAGATTTGCTCATTTATTCTGAATTGTTTGTTAAGGGATAATCAGTTTGAAGGATGGAGGAATTACCTTTAGAGTCAGTAGAATTTGTAGAACACCAAGCTGTATCTAAAACTGACTTAGGTAATAGAGAAAGTTAGATGCCATACAACAACAGAATGGATTAGATAGAATTAGTGATTTAATTGTTAATTCTTTTATTCCATGTGTGCTTAGAAAATTATTGAATATCTGTAAATCTACTTGCTACCTGTTACACTTGTGTATATTGGTTAAAGTAGAAAGTACTGAATTTTCTAAAATGCATAACATGCCTAATTTGCACATCTCTTATCTGCAATGTCAAAATGCTCAATGTATGCCATTTATTCTTATTAACATGTTTGCTTATTTAAATATTATGAATGCATATCTTAGAACTTGCATTAATCATAGAAAAAGCATGTTTAAGAATTACATTAGAGCAACGACTGCAAGGTCAGTCAGAGATAAGAATAAGCATGTATAGGTTGAAGCTGTTGTTACCACTTTTAAAAGCAAAATCTCTAATCCATCTGGACCCAAGCAAATAAGTTGGGTACTGTAATAACCCGAATTTTTGGAATAATTTAAAACTTTTCTTATTATAATTAAGTGCAACAGTGAATAGTGATATTGGTGGATGAATAGTGATTTTGAGGGTTAAGAAAATTTTTCATGCCACCTATGTACGAGACGTAGTGTGGATATTTCAAAGTCATATTAGTGATCTACGGAGTAAATAAGTGAATGCAAAGACGATCGGAATTCAGAAATTCCAAATTTTATTTTGGTGAAGTATTTGACCGGGCAGTGAATTATATATTATTATATTCAAGAAATGAGATATTAAATTAAGGATTTGAGGATTTAATATTTTGGAATTTTATTATATTTGATTTGAGAATTTAGAACGAAAACCACTGAGATAGTGAAACGAAGATTCTAGAAACCGCTGAAACTTTATAACAAGGAGATTAAGAATATTCGGAAAAGCGTGAGAACCGTTTCTGAGAACAAGTAATAAAAAGAGAATAAACGAGGAATATTGGAATTAAGATCGAGTTAAGGTATTGTACCACAGTGGAGTAATAAGGTGCAACGTATAAGTCGTAACATATTAATCGTATTAAAACGATACAAGATTACATCAACAAAGAGCTAGTAGTGGAGCATGACTAGATTTCCACTAAACACAAGTTTGGTAGTGGAAAATGACATAAGAATCCACTAACTACAAGCTAATTAGTGGAAGATGACATAAGACACTAGATATTATCCTAATAATGCAAGATGAGATCATAAAACAAGAAGCAACCAAGCAAGCACTTTATTTTCTCTCCAAGAACACTCCATTCGGCCAAAACACACAGCAGCTCTGTAAAACAACCATATCTCCCTCATTTCTCAATGGAATATTTCGTTCTATAGCTTGTTGGAAAGGTATTGAGAAGCTCTACAACTCTTCTTTAGGAACCTCGTCCAGAAAAGCATGGTAAGGACCTCGTTTTTGCAGTTCCTTGAACGGATGAATAGTACTTTCAAGGAACTAACTTTAATTTCTTGTTTTCTTTGGATGATCTAAGTTGTATTAAGGCTATACAAGGACTAACCAAGGTTGATCAAGGTCTTTACACACATCAAGAAAGGTATAAACCTCATGAACCCTTAGTTGACTTTGAGTTTTATGGATGTTCTTGATGATTGTTAGCTTAGTTAAGATTATGGTGTTAAGTATAAGCATGTTAGCATGATCTTGTAGTTGATTAAGCCCTATGTTGATTAAGATGTTAAAGTATGATATCCCTGGACTGATTGAGATTAGAATCATGTGTATAAGAAGTATGTATGCCCGGTGTGGCTTGGTTTGATGATTATGATTTTTGGAACGTCCGATTTATAGCCGTCGTAATGCCCAAATTTTTACCTACTGATTGGTTCCCTGTTTTTCCTCTGTTAGAGCTCGACCCTTGAGTCCTACTGCCCATGATTGTGTAGTTTATGTTATAAGCTTCGTAATGATATGTGGTTCGCCTAATTTGGCCGAACGGTTTAAGAGAAAAGTGAGTTTTAGTAAACGCCGTTCAGAAGAACGACCCATCTCTGGTCAGCAATTTTGAGTCTATATTTGGACCACTTCGGAGCCATATTAAAATTTGAAACTTTGAGGAATAATACTAGAGACAGTTAGGAAGGCTCACGAAAAGGATTCGTATTAAAAAGATTATTTTTCGATTTTATAAAAATGCGACAGCAGAGGTTGCGCAAGTGAAAACCACTAAGAACGAGACTTAGAAACCAAGGTTCCAAATGGTTAAGTATAACTTGGATTTGAGAATGGATTTCGAACCAAACTTGTGATATAAGTATTTGACGAATAACATGGACTTAGTATGAGCCTATAACGAGCTAGTAATGCCTTGGTTGTGTTTCGCTTACGTGTTAAGCATTAAGTTATAAGTGGTTTATCGAGGGGATTAACCGTGTGTTTTCGTTTGACTTTGTCTAGATTGTCCGGCATCGTCGCGAACCCCTATCACTTCACGAGCATCAGGCAAGTTTCTAAAACCATATTTTGAAGTATGCATATACTAGATGCAAGTTTTCTTATTCCATGCTATGTTTCCCATTAAGTATACTAATGATGCATACGATATGATGTTATGCATGTTTTCAAACCTTACATCGTATATAGATGTAATGGTATTAAAAATGTTGAGACGTAATATATGCATATGATAGATGCATGCATGTTTTCAAACCTATGCCTCTATAAACTGTTGTTGTGATAAATAAAAGATTTTGTGATGATATATTACATGTTTTGAAAGCATGCTTAGAGTAAAAAGGCATGAAATGCCATAAACAGTTTTATGATATATATACGATGCATGTATGTTGTTGAACAACTACATATGGTATGATTTCCAAATGTAATTGGATTTGGAGTATGAGATATATGTACGTTTTCATGAGTTCAAATTGATACATATGATGATTTAAGTTGGACTTATAAGCTATGGTTCTAGCAATATTTTGGAGTTGATATGTTAAGAAAAACCCTCAGTAGGGGGAATATACTTTGCATTTATATACTTTGGACCGGGAAGGGTATCAGTTGTTATCTAGAGATATATTATATAGTCTCTATATTTATTTTACATACTAAGAATGGTATCAGTTGCTATCTAGGGTTATTTTATGTTATTATTACAATTAATCCCGATATGTGGTTTACAAATTAAAGATCATTCGGAGTTTAATCTATTAAGGGTATATTTTAAATATATGACGAATAGCTGTTATCTACCCTTTTTGATAAGAAAGTACTTGAGAAATATTTCTAAATAAATATTCTTTATTAAATATAGTTTGCATTAATTATTTAAAGCCCTACTTCTTAAGGAAGTATTTCGTGAAAACTATTTTAAACCCTAGATAGCTAATAAAGTATATTTCAGTCAATTTTATGATGAATAGAGAAGGCTCTCAAATCTATTTCCTGTTTAAGTCTATATTCAGAAAGACTTAAATGTTCGCTCAAACTACCAATACTCGGGGGACCTTTCTCAAGTTTTAATGTTTGCTCAAGTGGACTGCCCGGTCCTAAACTTTTTTGAAACTACTCCTTCACCAGCTTTGTATCCAACTATCAAAAATGATTTGAATACTCCTTCAAGACTCGAGGAGTAAAAGCAGTGAAATCAGTTGTATCCATGAACAAGCATCAGCTTGGGAAATATGGGTGAATTTTCCTTTCCAACCAGATATGACTACTTTGTGGAGTCGTATACTTGGGGAACAAGGGAAAGGAACTTGATGTTTCAAAGTTATGGATATTCTCGAACTTGGAGAATGTGTAAGGGACTGAGTGGCGACCTGTCCCCTAAGGGAATTACGCATAGACCAGCAGTCTATGAGCGGGTCTGTTCTTCCCTTAGATGATTATCAGATAGTGCCCGACCGTAGGATGAGAGAAGAGTATCGGAGGCCCCTAAGGAATGGGTACCCCTAAGGAATGGGTATGCTCTTCCCCCTACAACCGATTGGCGGGGAGGTAGGTCAGTTAGCGTCTGCCCTATTTTCCCTTCTACGTAGAAAAACAGCAGTGGGGAGTTGCCTTACGACTGATCATCGTAGAGGTATCCCTGTCGCCCAGAATCTCCGTCTACAGTTCATCATCCATGAAAGAAATGTTTTATGCAAGTTATCAGAGGAAGAACATGTTTTAAGCAAGATTACAGAAAAGAAAAGTTATTCAAGTTTATTCAAGCTATTCCAGTTATTCAAGTTTAGAAGCTGGATTGGAAATATTTTGCCTTGTCTTTATTTCCAGAATATGATATGAGATAAATGTTTGATATGAAAGATGATATCTGGAAATTCCTACAACTTCATCTTTTATTTTATGAGTTATGACTCTGATAAAACCTGATTAAGGATATATATGTATAAGTGGATTTTGGGTTATGGAAACCCTATATTGAATTTCCTTATAACTTCATCTTTCAAGTATATGTTGATAGTCTGCTTATATTTTATATAGCAGATATTTTACAGAAAGGATATACTGAGTTATCTTGTTATTTCATCTTTTATACTATACTAGAACTTTGTTCATAGTATAAACATTGAAAGTTGCAGAGTGTTATGAAATGATATTTGAAATACCACAATGGTACTATTTTTGGAATACATTCCGATAAGAAAATGATTTCAGTATCAAGATATTTTGACAAGTTATTGTCTTATACCCGCTTTATTTCTGGGTTGAATTAAAGGCAGAATTATGCCATACTTTCATTACCTTGCTGAGCTATCGCTCACTCTTGCTATTATTTTATATATATTATATAGCAGCGAAGCAGGATGCCTACGGGACGGCACGTACCTCGCAAGGCGTTTCCATAAACAGTTTCAGCAGTGATCCCGGGAGTAGTACGAACCAATCGAATCAGGCTACGGCTTTGGTATTCAACTTATGTATAGACATGAATGGTATTAGAGGATTGTGAGCATAAGAAGGCTAAGCTGGTAATGTACCACTACGTAGAAATTGTATCAGTAACAGATTCAAAGACATTTGGGTATTGTAATAAAAATTATTTATTCCGCAGTTATTGTATGGTGTCGTTTCTGTGGTGACGAAAACCACTGAGATAGTGAAACGAAGATTCTATAAACCGCTGAAACTTTATAACAAGGAGATTAAGAATATTCGGAAAAGCGTGAGAACCGTTTCTGAGAACAAGTAATAAAAAGAGAATAAACGAGGAATATTGGAATTAAGATCGAGTTAAGGTATTGTACCACAGTGGAGTAATAAGGTGCAACGTATAAGTCGTAACATATTAATCGTATTAAAACGATACAAGATTACATCAACAAAGAGCTAGTAGTGGAGCATGACTAAATTTCCACTAAACACAAGTTTGGTAGTGGAAAATGACATAAGAATCCACTAACTACAAGCTAATTAGTGGAAGATGACATAAGACACTAGATATTATCCTAATAATGCAAGATGAGATCATAAAACAAGAAGCAACCAAGCAAGCACTTTATTTTCTCTCCAAGAACACTCCATTCGGCCAAAACACACAGCAGCTCTGTAAAACGACCATATCTGTAACAGCCCCAAATCCGGGGTCAGGGATTTAGAGTAGTCACGATCCATTTACTCCTTGACTTACCTGTATTACTCACAACGTTCATAATTCACCTGCTCATGACCCCATAATATATGTCTCACACACACACACACACAGGTTAGAGTCTCAGAAACGACACAATACAACAACTGCGGAATAATAATTTTTATTACAATACCCAAATGTCTTTGAATCTGTCACTGATACAATTTCTAGGAAATGTTACATTACCAACTTAGCCTTCTGATGCTCACAATCCTCTCATACCATTCATATCTATACATAAGTTGAATACCAACAGCTGTAGCCCGATTCGATTGGTTCGTACTACTCTCGGGATCACTGCTAGAAACTGTTTATGAAAACGCCTTGCGGGGTATGTGCCGTCCCATTGGCATCCTGCTTCGCTGCTATATAATATATATAAAACAATAGCAAGAGTGAGCGATAGCTCAGCAAGGAAATAAAAGTATGGCATAATTCTGCCTTTAACTCAACCCAGAATAAAGCGGGTATAAGACAATAATTTGTCAAAATATCTCGATACTGAAATTATATCCTTATCGGAATGTATTCCCAAAAACAGTACCATTATTGTACTTCAAATATCATTTCCATAATATTTCTGCAAACTTTTGCTATATTATGAACAAAGTTCTAGTATAATATAAAAGATGAGGTTTCAAAGTAAACCAAATATACCCTTTCAAAAAAAATGTCTGCTATATAAGCAGAATATCAACATATAACTTATAAAGATAGCTCAATGCTTTTGTAAATCATTTAGAAATCCTTAGTACCCATATAAGAAACCAAGTCTCAAAACATATCTTTTAAAATAGATGTTAAATGTTAGAATCAAGGCTTAAAGCCTAATCATTGATTCAAAATACTGTACAGTTCAATATACTGTAGAAGAAGTATACTTTTCAACCACTGTCAACATTATCGGTAACTCAGCACCTAGGCTTTCGTTACAATGTCACAGTACAATTCCAATTGGAAGATGGGACTATCTGGAGCACACCACGATACACGATGATCAGTCGTTGTATCGCACTCACACTTTTCTACTAGTAGATGGATGACATCCTAACACGATTATCACCCCAGCCTCATACGGGCTTTGTATCTGCTGGACTGTCCCACAGCCTCCTACGCGAGATAGATGCTGGACTGCCCCGCAGCCTCTTACGCTATATAATCTGATGGACTGTCCCACAGCCTCTTACACGAGATAGATGCTGGACTGCCCCGCAGCCTCTTACGCTATATAATTTGATGGACTGTCCCACAGCCTCTTACACGAGATAGATGCTGGACTGCCCCGCAGCCTCTTACGCTATATAATTTGATGGACTGTCCCACAGCCTCTTACACGTTTCCTCCTAGTCCCGGATGAATATTCAATAAAACCGGAATCGAGGTTTAATCCTGATTCCCCAAGTATAAGATACTTGCCAAAACTGTTCATTATTTCTGATTACCTTACTCCCTGATTGTTTGGGGAAGTAAGTCACAAAGGGAGTTGACTTGAGTCAACCAGAGTAATCACCGAGAAGGATTCGCTTCGCAAAAATTTCGACTTGGAAGTAGTCGGAGTTTTCTGAGATGCTTTGATTTGAAATTCGTTAGGATAGGGCAGTGATCCCAAAACATAAACTCTTTCGAGGAATTGGAAGAGTAAAATCATTGCTCGCTCCTTAAACTGGATTCCCAATTTTTGATGAGTTGGGAAATATTTAATCGTATTTAAGAGTCTTAATAAACTCAAAATAACATTCATTAATTAGTAAATCTCAAATGAATATTCGAAAATAATATCCATTAAATAATTCAGGATTAAATGAATATTCAACATAATATTCATAACTAATAAACCTTGAATTAATAATTCAAAATAATATAAACCTCGAATGAATATTCAAAATAATATTCATTAACTAATAATCTCAATTGAATATTTGAAAATAATATTCATTAAATGAATAAAACCCAAATGAATATTCAAAAGTAATATTCATTACATAAATAATCCTTAAATAGATAATCGTTAAATGAATATTCAAAAATAATATTCATTAAGTAAATAATCCTTAAATGAATATAAATAATACTCCTTACGTTAATAATCCTCAAATGAATATAAATAATAACTGAAAGGCATATGTCTAGTCCTATTTGTAAACACCGAGGATTCTACTCAACTTTAATTAAGATGTAATAAGTAAATAATAAAAATCAAATGTCACAGGAATCTCAGAAGGTTATATCTGTCAAAGAATGAAGATTAAAGTCATCTACAGACTTGAAGTTATTCTACATTGAAAGAAGCTCAATTTATTGATCAAGCCTCAATGAAGTATTCAAGCTCAGTGGATTTATTAAAGTGACAGAGATTTCAAGTGGTGACAGAAAAAGATACTGATTACGGAGTTCTTGAATGAGAAGGTAGTGAATCACTGCTTAAAGTTAAATAGATAAAGAACAGACATTGTCGTTAGTCACTCATGAACCAGACAGTGCATCGAGTGTCAACGTACTATTGTGTTTGTTTATTATCTAAGTTTTAAGTGATTCTGGAATTGTTTAAGAAGTCAACTAATTCTATTTATTCTCTTATAAATAATTAGTATTATTAAGTATATTATTTATTAATTTAATTCTGTGAAGAATTAATTTAATACATAATTTATTTAATTAATTATTTAAATTAGAATGAAATTGAACTAGGAAGACTTAGGATTGAACTAGGAAGACTTAGTTTTTTAAGCTAGGAAGACTCACAGGTGAGTCTTCCCGAAAGTCTTCCTAGGCCAATCCCTAGTTTTCCCGAAAGTCTTCCTAAGCCATTCCTAGTCTTCCCGAGAGTCTTCCAAGGCCAAAATGATAGTTTTTCTGCTTGTCTTCCTAGTACAAATTCAGAACTGTCAAGTGGATTTGCACGTGGGTTGATTATAGAAAAGCAAAGGTATTAATGCAAGGCAGGAGACTTGACAATCAGATTATTACAACACAGAAGAAAGAACACAGAGCATTCAAGTTAAAAACTCATTCGACTGTCTTCATTTCTTTAAAACAGCAAAGCCATTAATTCTGCCAGTGAATTAATTCTTGATTTGTTTTTAACATTAAATCCATAAGAATCATTTCACTTGTACTGCTTTAGCTTTCTAGCGGATCATAATCCCTAGATTTTATATCGAACTACTTTTTAGTATTCGATCCTTTTTATTACAAAAATAGATAAATTCATGTCGAATTTATTCTAGATTTGTTTTATTAAGTTCTTTGTAATCAGTTATCAAAGTTGTAACACTCCTCAAGTTTAATAGAGTTTCTATTTAACTTGAATATTGTTTCAGTTTTTATTCCGCACTAATTTGTTCTAAACAGTTAAATCTTTTAAAGGACAAATTCGATAAAACGGTATAGTTTGTATTCAACCCCCCTTCTACAAACTTATCAGGACCTAACAATTGGCATCAGAGCCTTTTGATTGATATACTAATCAAAGATCCAATTGTTTGAGATTTTTTTTCTTAACTCTGAATTTTTTATTTTTCTAAAAATCTCAAAAGATGTCTACTGCACAGAAAGTGGGGACAGTTAAAATCCCAATATTCAGCAAGGAGCATTATCCAATGTGGAAGAAGAAAATGCTCCTATTTCTTAAGGTTGCAAATCCTAAATACTTGGATGTGCTGAAGAGTGGTCCCAAACTCCCTATGATTATTGATCCTGAAGTTGTTGAGGATAATGTTGTGACTAGGGCTGCTAGGATGTACCCTAAGGATCCCAAGGAATACACTCCTGATGAGAAAGAGGATGTTACCTTGGATTCCTGTCTACAGTTAATCCTTATTGAGAGTCTTGATCCTGTCATGCATAATCATGTTCTAAATTGTGAAACTGCCAAACACATTTGGGGAACAATAGAGATAATCAATGAGGGGACAGAGGAAGTTAGGGAGAATATGCTGGAAATTCTCACTTCACAATATGAGCATTTCAGATCAAATCCAGGTGAAGGTATCTCTCAGGTGTTTGAGAGATACAACAAATTAATCAATGATCTAAATCTCAATGGGAAGCACTACACCAACAAAGAGATTAACAAGAAGTTCCTTCTTACCCTTCCACCTCATTTGGAGCACAAGATATCTGCTATTAGAGAAGCAAGAGACATGAATGAGCTTGCTTTGGAAAGATTGTATGGTGTCTTGAAGACCTATGAGCTGGAGCAGATTCAACAGAAGGAGCTGTATGGAACTGGAAGGATTGTTGGTACCTCCACTGCATTGGCTGCTGAAGTCCCACAGAAACTGGAAGTGAAGGCTGTTCAACCTTCCAGTTCTCACATGAATGTTATTGATGCTGAATATGGATTAACATCCATTGATCAATCTGGTGGTGACTTCTATTCTTTGGAAGAACTTGATCAGCTGGAGGATGGTGATTTGGCTTTGATAGTCAGAAAGTTTGGGAAGTTTAGATTCAAGAGGAATCCCAGTCTTAAGTTCAGACCCAGATTTCAGAGAGGTGGTTCTTCATCTTCAAGTGGCACAAGGGGTGGCTACAAAACTGGAACTGTGGAAAGGAGTATAATCAGATGCTACAATTGCAATGAGTTGGGTCACTTTGCTACTGAGTGCAGAAAGCCAAAGCAAGTGACTAGAAACACATTTGATTCTAGCAAGAAGAACAAGATTGGGAAGGCCTATGTTGCTGAAGGAAAGAGTTGGGATGACACTGACAGTGATGAAGAAGCAGGTGAGATTGGGAACCTTGCTTTAATGGCTAAAGAGGAAAGCACTTCATCCAGATACATGTCAGAGGTAACCTTTACTGACGCTGAAATGATTTATCATCTTGGTGGCACCATAAGTTGTGCACGCACTGAAAATGATAGAATAAATCTTTTAAACACAAATCTTGAAAAGGAATTAAAAGATTTGAAACTTGTGCATGTTAATCAGGATGAACTTAATGAGAAAATTGCTTTTCTGGAGAATAGGGTTAAATGTTATATTCAACTGGAAACCATTCTTAAGAAAGAGATTAGTGAGCTGAAGACTAAAGCTAATGCTTATTTCAGTTCTTGTAAGACTGCTAAAGAAATTCTCAATAAGCAAGCTGTTGGTAATCATGTCAGTATAGGTTATGATTATAATGAGGCTATAGGATTGCTTGGTATTAATACACCTTGTAGGGTCAGAGAAGAAGGAAAGGCTGTTCCTTATATTCTTAAGGGTATTAAAACACCCTTCTGTAAGGAGTCTGAGGCAGAGCCTCTGAATGAATCTTCTATCATTATTGCTGAGGAGATTCATGAAGAAGATGTTGCCTTAGAAGCTGAGAAATCCAAAAAGTGTGTATCTGATATTCCAGTCAAAGTTGCTACAACTAAAAAGACTAAATCAGATATCCATAAATTGGATCAAAACAACTGTAGAACTAACATGCCTGCTATTAATTCTTCTCATAAAGCATGTGGTGTGAGTAATTGCATGTCTTGTGCTTTTAATGTTATGTATGCTTTCTTTAATAAAAAGCATGTATCTAGTGATAAGACTGCTCCACGTCAACATGTTAATAATAAGAAGCATGTTAAAACAAAGACTACTAGTCCTCCTCAGACTAGAGTGGATTCATTTATCCCTAAGCCTACTCAGAAATGTGTTAAGGCTGGTTATAAATGGAAACGCTCTTATGTGAAAGAGGATGAAGTAGTTTTAGTTAGAAATGTTGTTTTGCCTGACAAAGGCCAGTTCTTTAAGTATGCCGGACCCAATCAATTTTGGGCTCCGAAGAAGGACTAATCAATCTGATATTGCAGGGAGTTAAACAGGTAAACCGTGTTATGTGGATTCTGGACAGTGGCTGTTCAAGGCATATGACCGGAGATAGAGCCCTGCTATCAGATGTGATTGTGAAAGCTGGCCCAGTAGTTACCTTTGGAGATAACAGCAAGGGTATTACGAAAGGATATGGCTGTTTGAAGTACGGAAATGTTATCATTGAAGATGTTTCATTTGTGGAAGGTCTGACGTTCAATCTTCTCAGCATCAGTCAGTTCTGTGACAGAGGATATGCTGTTTCCTTTGAAAGAGAGAAGTGTCAGATCACTCACAAGAAGAATGGAAAGCCTGCTCTTCAAGGAGTAAGGAAAGGTGACTTGTTCATAGCTGATCTGAACTCGGGATTCAAAGATGAAGTGAATTGTTTTTATGCTAAAGCTTCATCAGATGATAGTTGGCTATGGCACAAGAAGATGTCTCACCTTAACTTCAAAACTATGAACTCTTTAGTCAAGAGGGAATTAGTTAGAGGTTTGCCTCAGATGGAATTTACACAGGAAGGACTGTGTGAGGCATGTCAGAAGGGAAAGTCAAAGAAAGCTTCTCACAAGGGCACTGACACATCATCAATAACTGAACCTCTTCAGCTACTGCACATGGATTTGTTTGGTCCAGTTAATGTGATGTCCATGTCAAAGAAACAATATGCACTTGTGATTGTTGATGACTATTCAAAATATACATGGGTTTTATTCCTACATTCCAAGGATGAGACCCCATTTCTGGTGATTGGCCATGTGAAGTTGATTGAGCTGGATTATAGATTCCCTGTTAGAGCCATAAGGTCAGATAATGGTACAGAATTCAAGAATGCCATTCTAAATGACTTTTGTGCTGATAAAGGAATAACAAGACAGTATTCTGCCCCTAGAACTCCTCAACAAAATGGAGTAGTGGAAAGAAAGAATCGTACATTGATTGAAGCTGCTAGGACTATGTTAAGTGAGTCCAAACTTCCAATGTACTTTTGGGCTGAAGCAGCGAATACAGCTTGTTATACTCAGAATCGAACTTTAATCAACAAAGACCTAATGAAGACTCCGTATGAGATCATGAACAACAAGAAACCAACTGTCAAGTACTTTCATGTATTTGGAGCAAAATGCTTTGTGCTTTTAGATGAAAATGTTAAACGTGGCAAGTTTGAGGCCAAGGCACAAGAAGCTATTTTTGTTGGTTATTCCAGAAGATCTTACAGGGTTTATGTGGTTGGCAGTCACACAGTAAAGGAAAGTGTCAATGTTACTTTTGATGACACTAAGTTCCCCAATATCCAAAAAGAAGATTCATCTGAAGAGCTGAAGTTTGATAACTTGCCAGACTCAGAATCAGATGATGAAGCCCCACCTGAAGTTATTGCTGGTAATGATAATAACAATGATGATAATGATACTGGTGATGGTGGTGGAAACACTGGTAACAATGGAGATACCACCAGCACTGGAGAAGGATCATCAAGGCAAACAGGCAACAACTCAGGGGGAGCAAATGAAGGATCAGCTAGTCACTCACAACATCAAAGTGAATTTCAAGGTGAATCATCAAGATCAAATCTTCCAAGACAGACTGTTTGGAATAGAGCTCATCCTTTTGAGCTGATCATTGGTGATCCAGATGTTGGAGTTAAAACTAGAAGAGCTTCTCAGAATGAATGTCTTTTCTCAGCATTTCTATCTAAAATGGAGCCAAAGAAAACTGAGGAAGCACTGACTGATCCAGATTGGGTGATTGCTATGCAAGATGAACTCAATCAGTTTGAACAACAACAAGTCTGGAAGCTGGTACCCAGGCCAAAGAACAAGAAAGTAGTTGGTACAAGATGGGTATACAGGAACAAGCTAGATGAGGATGGCATTGTTACAAGGAACAAGGCAAGACTGGTTGCACAAGGGTATTCTCAAGCTGAAGGCATTGATTATGATGAAACCTATGCACCAGTGGCTAGACTTGAGGCAATCAGGATGTTCTTAGCATTTGCTGCTTATTCCAATTTTAAAGTCTATCAAATGGATGTTAAGAGTGCATTCCTGAATGGTGAACTTGATGAAGAAGTGTATGTGGAACAGCCCCCTGGCTTTGAAAATCAGGAGCTGCTGGACTTTGTGTACTTTCTCTTCAAGGCTATCTATGGTCTCAAACAAGCCCCAAGAAAATGGTATGACACTCTCTCTGGTTTTCTTTTAGAAAATGGTTTTGTTAGAGGTATCATAGACAAAACTCTTTTTTCAAAGAAACACAAAAGTGATATGATATTAGTCCAAGTCTATGTGGATGACATCATATTTGGGTCTACTAATGATAATCTCTGTAAGAGATTTGCTGAGCTAATGCAGAGTAAGTTTGAAATGAGTATGATGGGTGAGCTGAAGTTCTTTCTTGGATTACAAGTAAGTCAAAGGTCAAATGGAATATTTATTTGTCAATCTAAGTATCTCAAAGAACTCCTCAAGAAGTATCACATGGAGGATTCAGCATCAGCAAGGACTCCATCTCCAACAGGAATCAAACTTGGAGCTTCTGACAAATCTATCAAGGTAGATGTTACAAGCTACAGGGGTATGATTGGCTCCTTACTCTATCTTACTGCTAGTAGACCAGATATTATGTATGCTACATGCTTGTGTGCAAGGTTCCAAGCGGACCCTAGAGATGTTCATCTCGTTGCTGTGAAAAGAATCTTGAGATATCTTAAGGGTACACCTAATCTAGGTATCTGGTACCCTAAAGATTCAGGTTTTAATCTTGTTGGATATACAGATTCTGATTATGCAGGTAGTGTTGTGGATAGAAAGAGTACCTCTGGGAGTTGTCAATTCCTAGGAGGTAGGTTGATTTCCTGGTATAGCAAGAAACAGCAAACAGTTTCCAATTCAACAGCAGAAGCTGAATATATTGCTGCTGGAAGCTGTTGTGCTCAGATCTTATGGATACGGAATCAATTAAAGGACTATGGCTTTGCATTAGACAAAATCCCCATATTTTGTGATAATACAAGTGCCATAGCAATCTCCAACAACCCTGTGCAGCACTCGAGAACGAAGCACATTGATATCAGGTATCATTTTATCAGAGAGCATGTCATGAATGGAACTGTGGAGTTACATTTTGTACCCACAGAAGAACAGACTGCAGATATATTCACTAAATCTGTTGATGAATCCACATTTATCAAGTTAGTTGGTAAATTGGGTATGTTAAACAGTCTTAGTGATTAACAATATATCTGTCAGGTTTGTTATTTCAAAATTCATTTTCTCTTGTCATTTAACTAATATTTGCTGCTAATTCTCTGTTAATATTACTTGCTTGTGTATTTAAATAACTCTGAATAATTTATTTTCTTTAAAAATATTTTTCTCATATTTTTTTTAAGTGGAGAAATGTATTTTTATTGAAAATATATTTATTTAGAATTATTTAGATATTTTTCAGATTGTAAATATTGTTGTTTGAATTTTTCTGCAAGTTTATATTAATTTTATGCATTTCTAATATTCTGCATATTTTTCTAGGATTTATGGAATTTTCTGTGAATTTTTCTAGAATTTTATATATTTTTTTCTTGCATTTTTCTTAGTTGTTCAGCATTTTCTTTTTAATATTCGGATTTTATTCTGAATTTTTTGGTAAGTCTTCCCAGTTTTACACTAGGAAGACTACCGGGAAAACAATGTAAATTTTCTTTTTGTTTTTTGTTTTTTCCTTTTAATTTTAAGTCTTTTCCTAAGTCTTCCCAGTTTTTTGAACTAGGAAGACTATCGGGAAGACTATGAATTAAAAGTTTTATTTCTGTTTTTCTTTAAATCATTTTTCCGGAAAACTTACTAATTTGTATTAGGAAGACTACCGGGAAGACTATCCTAAGTCTTCCCGATTGTCTTCCCAATACAAATTTAAAAAAAAAAACCGTTCAATATCTTTTCTTTACAGTTTATTTTTATTCTAATATATATAGATACACACGTACATACACTGCACTTCTTATTTTTTTTTTGCCTTAACAGTTTCTTTTCGGTTTTCAAGTTTTTCAAACCCTCCCCATTCGAATTCTCTCATTTCCTGCAGATTCATTGATCTTTAATCATTCTTGCTCAAGTTTTTACTTAGCAAAACTTTTGTGTTCTTTCTAATTCAAGAAAAATAAGTCGAATTGCTGTCCATTTTTTTTTTTTTTCCCTTTTTCATTTCCTTTCGACTTAAGTGTTCTTGGTTTGCTAAGTGATTTTCTTGTTTTAGTGATCTTTGTATTTCTGTATCTAAGTACTGTGTGTGTTTACTGTGTGTGTGTTCTTGAAATCACTTACCCAATTTAGTTTGCATTTCAAAGTGTAATTCGAATTTTTTTTAGGATCTAAAATTTGCAAAGTAATTAATTTTGGTAAAATTTAATTTTGTGGATTTTTGTAATTTTAATTAATTCTAAAAATCCCTAAAATTTTATTTTTATTTTTAATTAATTAAAATTTTTAGTGTCTTATTTAAAATGGATCCTAATAATTTTGAATTAGTTTTAAATAATTTTGTTGGGTATTTTGATCCGTTAAAGTGTAAGGTGGAACGTTTCAGACCGTGGATTCAATTTTTAAATAGCAATACTTGTGTTAGTTATGCTATTTGTGCCAATGCACTTCTGAAAATTGATCCATTAAGGATGTTGTGTTCAAGTGCTGTTATTGCTGACAATTCAAAATCTTTTACTTTCAATATTCTCAATCAGCAATATACAGTTACTTTTGATTTATTTTGTGATGTGTTGCATTTTCCAAAGGACAGGTTTGATCCATTACCCACTGATGATGAGTTAACACAGTTCTTTGTGAATATTCATTATCAGGGTCCCTTTCAAATGGTAAAATTGTCAAAAACTTTTGTTGTAAGGGAATGGGATCTGTTCTTTGATACTATAGCTAGGGTATTTGGTAACTGCACAAAGACAAACTTTCATTGCATTACCAGTCTTAATCAATACATTGCCTATGCTATAGTATTTGGTCGTAGATTGAACTTTGCTGAGATTCTGTGGAACCTTTTGCTCAACAGGCTTGCTCACTCTAGGAAAGATTCTGATAATGGTGTGAAAGTAAGGTGTTGGTACCCTCGCTTTCTAACTCTTATCATTAATCATCTTCTCACTGCTGAGCAGGTAGAACTGTTTCGAGAAGCTAGATTTGAAACCTCTCCAACCACAGACACCAAATTCTACACTAGACTTGATGTCTCATCCAAATTTACCACCATACCTGTTCTTGTTTCACCATTCATGAGACAATTCATTAATCTTCCTATCTTTGGTGAACAAGTTCCCGAACCACATCCAGTACCACTGCAGGTAGTTATTCCTAACCTTGGTTCTTCTTCTGGTACTTCAATTGAAACCCAAGTGGTTGTTAGGGCTGACCCAGAGATTGTAGATCCACAGTCTCTGACCCAGGTCATAGAGCCAAACAGAGAGTCAAACACTCCTGAAACACAATCTGAGCCTAATGTACAAACCAGTTCAAGAAATGTTAGTGATATAGCTGAAATGAGTGTTCCCACAGCTCTGTCTCCACCCTTAAAGAAAAGAAAAACCTATAGGGAGACAACTGTTAGCCCATCTGTATCCTCTCAAAAGGATATGGACATTGATATGGCCACTACACAGTCTCTGGAGACATCCTCTCAACAGGGTGGATCTATTGAAATTCGCCATCGGGCCATGGCATCTTGTACTGAGTCAAGCACACTCCCATTACTCACAATGGGAGAAGATATCCATCTAGATGACACTCAGGACACCATGTCAGGAGAACACTTTACTTTTGACTTTGAAACAGTGCCTACCATAGTTACGGTAGAAGTGCCTTCACAGGCATCTGAGGGAAAATCTGATTCTTCGCCAACTCAAATAGAATCATTTTCTCCCCTCCCAGAGGGAACATCTCTGGCTCCCCTAAGGGATTTTCCACTCGCAGTTTTTACTGGAGAAAGTGGAAGGCAACCTAATGAATCCAACACTGAAGCAATTCAGTTTCAAATTCAATCTGATTTGGAATTCATTGGGGATTGGGATTCGCGAACTCCCATTGCACCACCACTGACCTCTCTTGAAGGGGCTAGGGTGATTTTTACTGCAGGTACATCCACTGAAAATCTAGACAGACAGTTAGTGGTGAGAGATATGAGTCAAACACCGAGTGAAACACAAGCACGTGAGTTGAGTGAAACACCACTGAGAGCAATTGAAGTGAGTGCACACACTGACACAAACACTGCTTTGTTAAAACAGCTAGCTGATCTACAGAAGAAGTTGCAAGAGACCCAGGCTGAAAACACAATTCTAAAAGCACAAGTGGTTGCACAATCTACCACCTCTGTATCAAATCAGCTGGGTACTGTGAAAGATGACCTACAAGGATTGAAGGATAATCTCCTCCCGAAGCTGAATTCAATCCAACAATCTCAAGTACTAGTGGCTTCAGACATCTCTGATCTTACAATGTCAAATGCTCAAATATCAGAGAGTCTCAGGGAGATAGCTGCCATTTCTACCAAGGTGGACTTTATTCTGCAAACAGCTGATGAAAATCAAAAGTTTAATGAAGAAAGGATTTTCAAGATAGAAGGAGGAATGGAGCATCTGAATGAAGGTATGAAGCACTTGTATAATATGATCAAGAATTCACATCAACCTACTGAAGAGCAAAGAATTTTCTTTGAGGGAGATGATAAGGATGAGGATGATGCTGATGAAAGAGGAGATAGAGGAGAGATAAGGAGAACGTCTGAGGTGAATCCTAGGGCTTCCACAGCTCAAACTGTAGAGGATTCCTCAACTAAGGGGGAGAATGTGGAGAAACAAAGAGGAGGAGGAGAAGCTGGAGGTTCTGGTTCTGTAAAGGACAAAGGAAAGCAGAGGTTAACTTTTTCTGATGCTGACTACTATCAAGGTGAACAGGGAGATTTTGACAATATTGAATCTGAAGAAAACCCTGAAGATATCTTTGGTGAAGTGGAGGTTGAAGGAGAGGCTGACTATGCTGACTGGGAAGATGAACCTGAAGTGGATCCTGCCTTTGAAGCTGAGCTGTTAAGACAGAAAGCTGATCTAAAGAGAAGAGAGGAGGAGAATGCTAAAGTTTCTGACATCATTTCAAAGCATCTAGTTATCCAAAAAGCTGAACATCAAGAAAAGCAACGGCTTCATGATATAAAGGTCAAGGACAGGAAGTTATATGTGAGGCTGAAGCTTGGAGAAGAATGGGATAGAGCTAGAGATATGTTTTCACATTCAACAGGTTCAGATAATGATGGAAAGTTTTTTAGCATGTTGAAAAGATACAAGAAGGTCAATCCAGACAACACAGTATATATGAAAGCTCTTCATGCAGAGATTTCAAGGATCTCAACTGGATATGACAGAGTTAGAGAGGAGTTGAAGATCTATGTTTATACTCATAATGAGGGAACTTTCTTAGTGTCTCTCAATCTTCTGGAAAGCAGAACTCTCTCTGAACTATGGGTCTTCATGTGCAAGGTAAAAAGAACTTCTCCATTAGCTGAGCTGTTGCATGATCAGCTAAGAGACTTTGCAATGAAAGCTAGTCCACAAGTGGTGGAAGTGCCTTATGAAGTAAAATTTTTTAAAGGAAGGGCACTTCAGACTTGTGGTGTGGATCCAATATCTCTGAAGGATTTTCCTGCCAAGCATCTTGTCTACTTGGAGAACATGTTGAGGACTTCAGGATTTGCTACACAAGAGAAGACAGAAGTTGCTGATTTGATTCAAGCCTATTGCATAGCAAATATCAAAAGATATCATCAAATGAAGAATAGGCTGAAGAAAGTCACAACTCAACCTGTCAGACCTAGTGGTATTACTTCTGAATCTGATCGTGTTCTGGACAAGGATTTGCTTGAAGCACTTGAAGAAGGAGAGATGATTGAGTCTGAAATTTGAAGAAGCTCTGTTTGTAAATATTAAATGTTTAGAGCTTAGGTGATTCAAGATAGGATAAATGTATTCATATGTTCAGTCTAGAGGAACATCTATCTTGTATTTATCGTTACTGTTTGAATCTGGAAATTGTTATATTTAATCCAGAACTTTTTATTATTTGCTTGGCTCTTAAAAGTCTTATCTTTTCTTGTTTTAGTTGAGTTATCCTCTAGAGGTATTTGGTTGTTATTGTCTAACAAACAAATAGGGGGAGATTGAAAGGCATATGTCTAGTCCTATTTGTAAACACCGAGGATTCTACTCAACTTTAATTAAGATGTAATAAGTAAATAATAAAAATCAAATGTCACAGGAATCTCAGAAGGTTATATCTGTCAAAGAATGAAGATTAAAGTCATCTACAGACTTGAAGTTATTCTACATTGAAAGAAGCTCAATTTATTGATCAAGCCTCAATGAAGTATTCAAGCTCAGTGGATTTATTAAAGTGACAGAGATTTCAAGTGGTGACAGAAAAAGATACTGATTACGGAGTTCTTGAATGAGAAGGTAGTGAATCACTGCTTAAAGTTAAATAGATAAAGAACAGACATTGTCGTTAGTCACTCATGAACCAGACAGTGCATCGAGTGTCAACGTACTATTGTGTTTGTTTATTATCTAAGTTTTAAGTGATTCTGGAATTGTTTAAGAAGTCAACTAATTCTATTTATTCTCTTATAAATAATTAGTATTATTAAGTATATTATTTATTAATTTAATTCTGTGAAGAATTAATTTAATACATAATTTATTTAATTAATTATTTAAATTAGAATGAAATTGAACTAGGAAGACTTAGGATTGAACTAGGAAGACTTAGTTTTTTAAGCTAGGAAGACTCACAGGTGAGTCTTCCCGAAAGTCTTCCTAGGCCAATCCCTAGTTTTCCCGAAAGTCTTCCTAAGCCATTCCTAGTCTTCCCGAGAGTCTTCCAAGGCCAAAATGATAGTTTTTCTGCTTGTCTTCCTAGTACAAATTCAGAACTGTCAAGTGGATTTGCACGTGGGTTGATTATAGAAAAGCAAAGGTATTAATGCAAGGCAGGAGACTTGACAATCAGATTATTACAACACAGAAGAAAGAACACAGAGCATTCAAGTTAAAAACTCATTCGACTGTCTTCATTTCTTTAAAACAGCAAAGCCATTAATTCTGCCAGTGAATTAATTCTTGATTTGTTTTTAACATTAAATCCATAAGAATCATTTCACTTGTACTGCTTTAGCTTTCTAGCGGATCATAATCCCTAGATTTTATATCGAACTACTTTTTAGTATTCGATCCTTTTTATTACAAAAATAGATAAATTCATGTCGAATTTATTCTAGATTTGTTTTATTAAGTTCTTTGTAATCAGTTATCAAAGTTGTAACACTCCTCAAGTTTAATAGAGTTTCTATTTAACTTGAATATTGTTTCAGTTTTTATTCCGCACTAATTTGTTCTAAACAGTTAAATCTTTTAAAGGACAAATTCGATAAAACGGTATAGTTTGTATTCAACCCCCCTTCTACAAACTTATCAGGACCTAACAATAACCCTTAAGTCAATAATCCTCAAATGAATATAAATAATAACCCTTAAGTCAATAATCCTCAATTAACAGTACCCGATGTCTTTATCGGAAAATTAACCTTTATCATACACAAACTATAATCACTACTGATCTTAAGAAATATCATACGCCCTTAACCTAGGGCCTTTATAAAACCTGGCTTATAACTGATATCACATATCTACCTTATAAGCCAATTACCAAATCATTTCCAAGTAACAACCTCTGAATGAGGTAATATTCAAATAACATTCCTCAAATCATTTCCAGGTAATTAATACTTTCTAGAAATATAATTAATGTTTAATAATAGCAGTCCTCAAAATAATTAGTACACTGCCGCTGGAATCCCTCCGGGTTTCCACGGCTATCTCCATATCTCAAATACTGACTCCCGGTCTAGAGTCGAAAACAAGAAGTATGCTCTTATCTCTAGAGCTACAAGGTATGCCGGTTTATAACTACTTTATCTCAAAGCTCATACATAAATCCAAATCAAACTCTATTTTATACAATATATAACATGTATCGCACAACTGTATAACTCCACACATGGCAACAGCAGTAATATATAATCAATACTTCAAAGTATAGATTTAGAAAACTTGCCTGATGCTCAAGAAGTGATAGGGGTTCGCGACGATGCTGGACAATCTAGACAAAGTCAAACGAAAACACACGGTTAATCCCCTCGATAAACCACTTATAACTCAATGCTTAAACACGTAAGCGAAACACAACCAAGGAATTACTAACTCGTTATAGGCTCATACTAAGTCCATGTTATTTGTCAAATTCTTATATCATAAGTTTGGTTCGAAATCCATTCTCAAATCCAAGTTATACTTAACCATTTGGAACCTTGGTTTCTAAGTCTCGTTTTCAGTGGTTTTCACTTGCGCGACCTTGACTAAAACATTTTTATAAAATCGAAAAATAATCTTTTTAATACGAATCCTTTTCGTGAGCCTTCCTAACTGTCTCTAGTATTATTCCTAAAAGTTTCACATTTTAATATGGCTCCGAAGTGGTCCAAATATAGACTCAAAGTTTCTGACCAGAGATGGCTCGTTCTTCCGAACGGCGTTTACTAAAACTCACTTTTCTCTTAAACCGTAAATCATAACGACATGATTCTTGCGCTCACGTAAACTAGAAACAAAACTCTACACACTCATGTTCATCACTGAACCAAAAGAGGCAGTTAAGTTTCCGGACTCTAGGCAGTTTTTTTAAAGTTAACGGGAATCGGGCATTACGACGGCTATAATCGTAACATTTTCCATTTTCAAAACATACCCAAATCAACACCAACCAATCCCAAACTCACCATCCACCTTATACACCCTCCACTCAGTCAAATCCTCCATGAATAATCAAAACGAATTCATAACCCATCCTCCAAACTCAACCAACAATTCATATAATCACTTAATCATGCTCTTAACTTTATATAAACATCAAAACCATATTAAAACTCATATAACTCAAAGGGGCAGAGGTTTATACCTTCCTCCAAGCTTTCTTGCTGCTATAATCCTTTTGTAACCTCAAATCCTTGCTTAATACAACCTTTGGAAGCCACAAACTCAATATCAAAAACAACAAAACAAAATACAAGTTACTATTCATCATCTTCTCCAACTGTTACTCGCCGAAATCGAAGGGTAAATCACGGGGTTGAGGTGATTGCTTACCATGGTTACGACAGGCTTCTCGAGAGCTTCGATTTGAGTGGTAGAACGCCAAAAACGGACCACGGAATCTCGAGTTACGATCGTTTCTTTCTCCCCCATTTTCTTCTCATTTTTCTCTTCGGGAATTTCCAAAAAGAGATGAAGATTTGTTTTCTTTTTATCCTTATCTTGGCTGATATTTGTGGTTAAAAAGGGGTGAGTCATCACCTTTTGGTGAGTCACCAGCACACGTGTCGCGCATGCACGTGTTTGGTTAAAGTAGCTTTACTAGTCCGTTTCTTTTCACATGGATGATCCAAATGTTGCATCCCTCGAATTAATCTTGTTACATGTTACTTCCATGTCTATATTTAATCCCGTAAATGTTGTCTTGTCCCTCTTGAAATGATTCGAAATATTTTATAAAGGGATAATAAAATTTTACGCGATGCTCGCAGTGAATAGTAACTATTCACTATTCACTTCAACAATCGAATCCTTAAATCGACTTTAATAATATAATAAAATTCCAAAATATTAAATCCTCAAATCCTCAATTTTAATATCTCATTTCTTGAATATAATAATATATAATTTGCTGCCCGGTCAAATACTGTACCAAAATAAAATTTGGAATTTCTGAATTCCGATCGTCTTTGCATTCACTTATTTACTCCGTAGATCACTAATATGACTTCGGAATATCCACACTACGTCTCGTACATAGGTGGCATGAAAAATTTTCTTAACCCTCAAAATCACTATTCATCCACCAAATTCACTATTCACTGATGCACTTAATCATAATAAGAAAAGTTTTAATTTTACCAAAAATTCGGGTTATTACAGTCTCCCCTCCTTAAAAGGATTCCGTCCCGGAATCAGCTTAGGAATAACTGGGGGTACTTCTCTCCCATTGCACTTTCTAACTCCCAAGTGGATTCTTCCACTTCTTGATCCTCCACAAACCTCTCGCTAGCTTGGCAACCTCGTCACTTAGCACTTGCTCTTTTCTATCCGTGATTTCCACAGGTTGTTCTTCGTAAGTCAGACCAGGTTGTATATCTACCTGCTCGTACTCTACATATGTCGGGCATCTATAGTATACTGACGTAGCATTGACACATGAACCTCGTTACGACCATTCTACCAGTTTGGGGGGTAAGGCTGGCTCGTAGGCCACCTTCCCGACGCGTCTTAAATCTCAGATGGCCCAATGAATCTCGGGCTCAACTTTCCTTTCTTTCCAAATCTCATTAATTCCTTCCATGGAGATACCTTTAGCATCACGAATCTCTAACCTCATATTCTCTATCTTGTTCGTACAGAAATACACCAGCATAAACTTGTTTGTCATTCATCAACTTGCCATTTAGCTTATCAATAGCAGTACTATCTCTATACTCGCGGGCTTAGTCCGCATGCTTTCTCTGTCTGTCTTGGTTGTCACTAGCCGCTTTTTGGTGAAATCTTTTGTCTTTCTAGTTTGTTGGACTAACTTGGGTTTTGTGTAAAATCTCATCCTTAAATTCCCGATCCTTCGGAATCCATCTCTGTCTCATTTTAATTAAGGGTATCGGCCACCACATTGGTCTTCCCCGGATGGTAGTGTATCTCACAGTCATAATTCTAGGTCAATTCTAGCCATTCCTCCATCTCATGCTATCTACTATCACGGGTAACTCAAACCCATTCATTACATTCCATAAAATTTGTGGGTGCATTAGTCAACCCAAAATAACTTCGCTGAAAACTAGAAGTGTCTATTCATAGTACGAATCGCAGTCTTGGGCATATCCTCGAATTTAACTTCCAACTGGTGATATCCAGTTCTCAAATAAATTTGGAAATACACAGCGTTCTTCCGCTGATCAAACAATCATTTACAAAGGTACCTATTCTCCATGTCGAACTCATACAACTCTCGAGGTTCGATGCATAATCTTGTGTTAATATCTTTCTTTCTTACGAACAACACCGGGGTTCCCCACGGTGATACACTGGGCCTTATCATACCCTTATACAACAACTCTTGTAACTGAGTCTCTAACTCTTTCATTCCCACTATACCCTGAATACTCGGTATTCATTCTCATGTCATCCAAATCGATATCTGGTAGCTCATTAAAACCTTGTACAATCTCCCAAAACCATTGTAGTTCCCTTTATACTTGGTATCTCTTTTCTTGGCGTCAACCATAAGAGCTAATTAAGCCTCATATTTCTGACGTAATAGTTTCTTCGTCTGAACTATACTCAAGAATCTCTGAATCGGTCTCCATTCTTTATTTATTACTCTCTATCCCTTACAATCAGTCTGGGCTCCATTGGGTGTCAATCAACCCATCCTTCTTATAATATCAACTTCTCCCAACTTGAAAGGGATCAGGTCTGTCAAAAGTGTCGACCTCATATTTCTAGTTCACAACCTGGACGTACCAGTCTTATGGGAAAATCCCTCGAATGGCTATTTCTACTTGTAATTATTCCCTTAGTGGCTCGGCCTTAAGGTTTAATTGTCATGCCACTTCTTGATATACAACAATACATTAGCTCTGTCTACACAGTATAGAAGGGCACCTGCTATTTAAAGGTCCTGACAGTGGGCTGCTTGTTGGAGGTAGCCCTGGTTGGAACCTACTGGCTTTCTTTTATTATGTGTTCACAAACTCCGGAACAAACCTCAATAATTCGGAAAACTTGGCCTCATACTTGGTCACAGTCATGGTTTCTTGTTTTAACTCTTTAACTTTCATTTTCATCCGGGTCTCCATATATTTCCGAGAATTATTCCCCTAGAACCACACACGCTGCACCTCTCCCAAGTCACAATACCAGCTCCCTCTGACTCCATCGTCAGTACTTATCTTGCTAACCCAGAGGTAGTGTCCATTCGTAAACAACTCCTCCAAAATCTCAATCTCACTATAGGGAATCTATCTAATCACCGTTGTCACTGGAGTTCACGGCACATCGCTATTCCTTTCACATATATCGATTGACACGCTTTCCATTATCATAATATCCTTGGGAGAATAAACCAATTTCATTGATATGTCACTAACATTCTATTCGTCTTAGGGATTCGCTCCTGTCATAGGCGATTTCGTTGCGAATCTAATTCCTATCAGCGAATTTTGACTTATTTGACCTGGTTGGCCTCCCCTTGAAATTCAATAAGGATAACAACATTTATGAGGCTTTGAAAGATAGCTCCCCTATCAAAGAAAATGTCACACACTGGTGATCATAAGGTTATGAGTCTTAAGGTAACCTTAATGGAGGTAAGAGAATTTTACCGAGAGATCAATATGATCATAAGAACTCAACGTTGTGTGCCTCAATTGAGACATTACTAAAGGTAATTAGCCTTCTTGTATTTCACAACTTACAAGTGATGGCGTCCCATCAGACTTCTATCACACAGACAGATAGTCCTTGTAGCCCCTATAAGTATAGGGGTGTTCGTCTCAGTGGAAGTTGAAAAGTATGAAAGCAATTCGATATCAATTTAATGATTATCGTCTTTCGACAATATTTCTTAAAGGAACACCTTGAATTAAAATTGAACATATTCCAAAGGTGCGGTTTCCAAAGAAAATACAAAGAAAAGAATAACCAAAAAGATACTGGTATTTAACAAACAAGTGGTGAGGTAGTACCATAGGGTCATTCATTATTTGAAGAAAAGTCAAAGTTTGAATAACATCATTTGACAGGGCTTCGAAAACCTGAAAGTAGGCATTGTGATAGCCTCTGGCACAATTGAAACTGAATATGGTCTAACACAAGTGTTATAAAACAACTTCGAAGAGGGAATATACCCTTTATCAGAATTCTTTCCTGGAGAGAGGTCAAGATAGATCATAGATTGGGGAAATATCCCACATAATTTGCAAATGGGGAGGGTACTACCAAGGTCTCTACGGATGCCTTTTTATGTCGGCTCCTCTAATGGATAATCGTTCCATTCTAAAGCTTTTCTTCTTCAGGCACACCCTAAGGTGCTCGATACTTACGTCATTGCCAACTTATAATAGTCGCTAAGAATTCAACCATCAACATTTGCAATCGCAGGGAATTCTATTCGACTAGGCGCAGACATCTCAAATAAGCGTTCTGTTCTATAAGAAGACTTCGATACCGCTGTCGCCCATAGCAATGACAATTCCTCATGTCAACTGGGCGGTACTCCACACTTTTGGCACACTAGCCTTTTCATTTAAGTCAATCCCGGAACTTCTCAGTCCGTCTTGGTCCTTAAATATATTTCGCCTTTACCGTCCAATCTCAACTTCATCATTTTATCTCTACAATCAATTATAGCAATCAGGGTCTGTCCACCAACCCATATAACGACCATCTTACCCAATCCACAGGGTTCGCTCTAGTTTCCACTCTCTTTGGTGACATCCTCTGGTAATCAGAAAGACAAGGTTTGCCAAAATTTGCTGAATTTCTCTCCAAATCTGGGAAATTTGATCAATCTATTTACCTACTAGTAATACTCGATTCTGATTTCCGACCTTTCTGTTCTATCCTTATAATTCCTTCCTGGTTTCCTGAGGGTGGTAAATCTCGTTCTCGATCCCGTCTTAGCGTGCTTGTCTTACCATAACATTTACATGGTACATATACCCAAAATTCTCCTTGAGATAATAAAATCCCTCAATGATATAATAGACACTATTTCCAGTGGAATCGCTGGTCGTGGGGGTTTGAAATCTCATAGCCCAAAACAATTCCTTCTACTATTCTAGGCAACTAAGTACCCTTAATCGTTCGTGAAAATCTGAACATCTTGATTCTTACGTATGTCGCCTCCTTATGGGCAACTATAACTGACTACGAGTAACAGGTTTCGTTCAAGTCGAATCAATCCACTGATACTGGCTATACTGCCTCTACCTCTTCTGCTTTGGAGGCTCTACTCCATTTTCTTTGTCATATCTCATGATGAATCATAACGATCCTTAAACTCTCGTCTCGTCACTTATTTGACCTCTGAAGGTTCGTCCGGTCTTATTATTAGACCTCAAGTAACATACTACATCTTTATCAATCAACACGTCCTCTACAAGATTCTTTCCTTGACCCACTATGGGGTCTTCCTCTAGATCCTCCTATGGATCTTCCTTTATCGGGTCTCCGTCCATTTCAAGGAACGCATCATCAATTGCCTACTCGAAGGCCTCGGGGTCTGGTATCTCAGAATCCCATCCATCTATAACTCATACGAATCGAGGTGACTAACCATGAAGTCCTAAGTACGGTTTCCCAGAAGAAGTCCCCTCTCGGGCTTCATCTTAAACAGTCAGGGTCATGTCCTCTAACCCGATTACAAACTTAATTTGAGCTCTAGATGTTCTTATCATTATTAAGGGTATTGTAAGACTCGATCTCCTACCGTTTCTGAGGACTGTAACCTAACGCTCTGATACCATTTCTGTAACAGCCCCAAATCCGGGGTCAGGGATTTAGAGTAGTCACGATCCATTTACTCCTTGACTTACCTGTATTACTCACAACGTTCATAATTCACCTGCTCATGACCCCATAATATATGTCTCACACACACACACACACAGGTTAGAGTCTCAGAAACGACACAATACAACAACTGCGGAATAATAATTTTTATTACAATACCCAAATGTCTTTGAATCTGTCACTGATACAATTTCTAGGAAATGTTACATTACCAACTTAGCCTTCTGATGCTCACAATCCTCTCATACCATTCATATCTATACATAAGTTGAATACCAACAGCTGTAGCCCGATTCGATTGGTTCGTACTACTCTCGGGATCACTGCTAGAAACTGTTTATGAAAACGCCTTGCGGGGTATGTGCCGTCCCATTGGCATCCTGCTTCGCTGCTATATAATATATATAAAACAATAGCAAGAGTGAGCGATAGCTCAGCAAGGAAATAAAAGTATGGCATAATTTTGCCTTTAACTCAACCCAGAATAAAGCGGGTATAAGACAATAATTTGTCAAAATATCTCGATACTGAAATTATATCCTTATCGGAATGTATTCCCAAAAATAGTACCATTATTGTACTTCAAATATCATTTCCATAATATTTCTGCAAACTTTTGCTATTTTATGAACAAAGTTCTAGTATAATATAAAAGATGAGGTTTCAAAGTAAACCAAATATACCCTTTCAAAAAAAATGTCTGCTATATAAGCAGAATATCAACATATAACTTATAAAGATAGCTCAATGCTTTTGTAAATCATTTAGAAATCCTTAGTACCCATATAAGAAACCAAGTCTCAAAACATATCTTTTAAAATAGATGTTAAACGTTAGAATCAAGGCTTAAAGCCTAATCATTGATTCAAAATACTGTACAGTTCAATATACTGTAGAAGAAGTATACTTTTCAACCACTGTCAACATTATCGGTAACTCAGCACCTAGGCTTTCGTTACAATGTCACAGTACAATTCCAATTGGAAGATGGGACTATCTGGAGCACACCACGATACACGATGATCAGTCGTTGTATCGCACTCACACTTTTCTACTAGTAGATGGATGACATCCTAACACGATTATCACCCCAGCCTCATACGGGCTTTGTATCTGCTGGACTGTCCCACAGCCTCCTACGCGAGATAGATGCTGGACTGCCCCGCAGCCTCTTACGCTATATAATCTGATGGACTGTCCCACAGCCTCTTACACGAGATAGATGCTGGACTACCCCGCAGCCTCTTACGCTATATAATTTGATGGACTGTCCCACAGCCTCTTACACGAGATAGATGCTGGACTGCCCCGCAGCCTCTTACGCTATATAATTTGATGGACTGTCCCACAGCCTCTTACACGTTTCCTCCTAGTCCCGGATGAATATTCAATAAAACCGGAATCGAGGTTTAATCCTGATTCCCCAAGTATAAGATACTTGCCAAAACTGTTCATTATTTCTGATTACCTTACTCCCTGATTGTTTGGGGAAGTAAGTCACAAAGGGAGTTGACTTGAGTCAACCAGAGTAATCACCGAGAAGGATTCGCTTCGCAAAAATTTCGACTTGGAAGTAGTCGGAGTTTTCTGAGATGCTTTGATTTGAAATTCGTTAGGATAGGGCAGTGATCCCAAAACATAAACTCTTTCGAGGAATTGGAAGAGTAAAATCATTGCTCGCTCCTTAAACTGGATTCCCAATTTTTGATGAGTTGGGAAATATTTAATCGTATTTAAGAGTCTTAATAAACTCAAAATAACATTCATTAATTAGTAAATCTCAAATGAATATTCGAAAATAATATCCATTAAATAATTCAGGATTAAATGAATATTCAACATAATATTCATAACTAATAAACCTTGAATTAATAATTCAAAATAATATAAACCTCGAATGAATATTCAAAATAATATTCATTAACTAATAATCTCAATTGAATATTTGAAAATAATATTCATTAAATGAATAAAACCCAAATGAATATTCAAAAGTAATATTCATTACATAAATAATCCTTAAATAGATAATCGTTAAATGAATATTCAAAAATAATATTCATTAAGTAAATAATCCTTAAATGAATATAAATAATACTCCTTACGTTAATAATCCTCAAATGAATATAAATAATAACCCTTAAGTCAATAATCCTCAAATGAATATAAATAATAACCCTTAAGTCAATAATCCTCAATTAACAGTACCCGATGTCTTTATCGGAAAATTAACCTTTATCATACACAAACTATAATCACTACTGATCTTAAGAAATATCATACGCCCTTAACCTAGGGCCTTTATAAAACCTGGCTTATAACTGATATCACATATCTACCTTATAAGCCAATTACCAAATCATTTCCAAGTAACAACCTCTGAATGAGGTAATATTCAAATAACATTCCTCAAATCATTTCCAGGTAATTAATACTTTCTAGAAATATAATTAATGTTTAATAATAGCAGTCCTCAAAATAATTAGTACACTGCCGCTGGAATCCCTCCGGGTTTCCACGGCTATCTCCATATCTCAAATACTGACTCCCGGTCTAGAGTCGAAAACAAGAAGTATGCTCTTATCTCTAGAGCTACAAGGTATGCCGGTTTATAACTACTTTATCTCAAAGCTCATACATAAATCCAAATCAAACTCTATTTTATACAATATATAACATGTATCGCACAACTGTATAACTCCACACATGGCAACAGCAGTAATATATAATCAATACTTCAAAGTATAGATTTAGAAAACTTGCCTGATGCTCAAGAAGTGATAGGGGTTCGCGACGATGCTGGACAATCTAGACAAAGTCAAACGAAAACACACGGTTAATCCCCTCGATAAACCACTTATAACTCAATGCTTAAACACGTAAGCGAAACACAACCAAGGAATTACTAACTCGTTATAGGCTCATACTAAGTCCATGTTATTTGTCAAATTCTTATATCATAAGTTTGGTTCGAAATCCATTCTCAAATCCAAGTTATACTTAACCATTTGGAACCTTGGTTTCTAAGTCTCGTTTTCAGTGGTTTTCACTTGCGCGACCTTGACTAAAACATTTTTATAAAATCGAAAAATAATCTTTTTAATACGAATCCTTTTCGTGAGCCTTCCTAACTGTCTCTAGTATTATTCCTAAAAGTTTCACATTTTAATATGGCTCCGAAGTGGTCCAAATATAGACTCAAAGTTTCTGACCAGAGATGGCTCGTTCTTCCGAACGGCGTTTACTAAAACTCACTTTTCTCTTAAACCGTAAATCATAACGACATGATTCTTGCGCTCACGTAAACTAGAAACAAAACTCTACACACTCATGTTCATCACTGAACCAAAAGAGGCAGTTAAGTTTCCGGACTCTAGGCAGTTTTTTTAAAGTTAACGGGAATCGGGCATTACGACGGCTATAATCGTAACATTTTCCATTTTCAAAACATACCCAAATCAACACCAACCAATCCCAAACTCACCATCCACCTTATACACCCTCCACTCAGTCAAATCCTCCATGAATAATCAAAACGAATTCATAACCCATCCTCCAAACTCAACCAACAATTCATATAATCACTTAATCATGCTCTTAACTTTATATAAACATCAAAACCATATTAAAACTCATATAACTCAAAGGGGCAGAGGTTTATACCTTCCTCCAAGCTTTCTTGCTGCTATAATCCTTTTGTAACCTCAAATCCTTGCTTAATACAACCTTTGGAAGCCACAAACTCAATATCAAAAACAACAAAACAAAATACAAGTTACTATTCATCATCTTCTCCAACTGTTACTCGCCGAAATCGAAGGGTAAATCACGGGGTTGAGGTGATTGCTTACCATGGTTACGACAGGCTTCTCGAGAGCTTCGATTTGAGTGGTAGAACGCCAAAAACGGACCACGGAATCTCGAGTTACGATCGTTTCTTTCTCCCCCATTTTCTTCTCATTTTTCTCTTCGGGAATTTCCAAAAAGAGATGAAGATTTGTTTTCTTTTTATCCTTATCTTGGCTGATATTTGTGGTTAAAAAGGGGTGAGTCATCACCTTTTGGTGAGTCACCAGCACACGTGTCGCGCATGCACGTGTTTGGTTAAAGTAGCTTTACTAGTCCGTTTCTTTTCACATGGATGATCCAAATGTTGCATCCCTCGAATTAATCTTGTTACATGTTACTTCCATGTCTATATTTAATCCCGTAAATGTTGTCTTGTCCCTCTTGAAATGATTCGAAATATTTTATAAAGGGATAATAAAATTTTACGCGATGCTCGCAGTGAATAGTAACTATTCACTATTCACTTCAACAATCGAATCCTTAAATCGACTTTAATAATATAATAAAATTCCAAAATATTAAATCCTCAAATCCTCAATTTTAATATCTCATTTCTTGAATATAATAATATATAATTTGCTGCCCGGTCAAATACTGTACCAAAATAAAATTTGGAATTTCTGAATTCCGATCGTCTTTGCATTCACTTATTTACTCCGTAGATCACTAATATGACTTCGGAATATCCACACTACGTCTCGTACATAGGTGGCATGAAAAATTTTCTTAACCCTCAAAATCACTATTCATCCACCAAATTCACTATTCACTTATGCACTTAATCATAATAAGAAAAGTTTTAATTTTACCAAAAATTCGGGTTATTACAATATCTCCCTCATTTCTCAATGGAATATTTCGTTCTATAGCTTGTTGGAAAGGTATTGAGAAGCGCTACAACTCTTCTTTAGGAACCTCGTCCAGAAAAGCATGGTAAGGACCTCGTTTTTGCAGTTCCTTGAACGGATGAATAGTACTTTCAAGGAACTAACTTTAATTTCTTGTTTTCTTTGGATGATCTAAGTTGTATTAAGGCTATACAAGGACTAACCAAGGTTGATCAAGGTCTTTACACACATCAAGAAAGGTATAAACCTCATGAACCCTTAGTTGACTTTGAGTTTTATGGATGTTCTTGATGATTGTTAGCTTAGTTAAGATTATGGTGTTAAGTATAAGCATGTTAGCATGATCTTGTAGTTGATTAAGCCCTATGTTGATTAAGATGTTAAAGTATGATATCCCTGGACTGATTGAGATTAGAATCATGTGTATAAGAAGTATGTATGCCCGGTGTGGCTTGGTTTGATGATTATGATTTTTGGAACGTCCGATTTATAGCCGTCGTAATGCCCAAATTTTTACCTACTGATTGGTTCCCTGTTTTTCCTCTGTTAGAGCTCGACCCTTGAGTCCTACTGCCCATGATTGTGTAGTTTATGTTATAAGCTTCGTAATGATATGTGGTTCGCCTAATTTGGCCGAACGGTTTAAGAGAAAAGTGAGTTTTAGTAAACGCCGTTCGGAAGAACGACCCATCTCTGGTCAGCAATTTTGAGTCTATATTTTGACCACTTCGGAGCCATATTAAAATTTGAAACTTTGAGGAATAATACTAGAGACAGTTAGGAAGGCTCACGAAAAGGATTCGTATTAAAAAGATTATTTTTCGATTTTATAAAAATGCGACAGCAGAGGTTGCGCAAGTGAAAACCACTAAGAACGAGACTTAGAAACCAAGGTTCCAAATGGTTAAGTATAACTTGGATTTGAGAATGGATTTCGAACCAAACTTGTGATATAAGTATTTGACGAATAACATGGACTTAGTATGAGCCTATAACGAGCTAGTAATGCCTTGGTTGTGTTTCGCTTACGTGTTAAGCATTAAGTTATAAGTGGTTTATCGAGGGGATTAACCGTGTGTTTTCGTTTGACTTTGTCTAGATTGTCCGGCATCGTCGCGAACCCCTATCACTTCACGAGCATCAGGCAAGTTTCTAAAACCATATTTTGAAGTATGCATATACTAGATGCAAGTTTTCTTATTCCATGCTATGTTTCCCATTAAGTATACTAATGATGCATACGATATGATGTTATGCATGTTTTCAAACCTTACATCGTATATAGATGTAATGGTATTAAAAATGTTGAGACGTAATATATGCATATGATAGATGCATGCATGTTTTCAAACCTATGCCTCTATAAACTGTTGTTGTGATAAATAAAAGATTTTGTGATGATATATTACATGTTTTGAAAGCATGCTTAGAGTAAAAAGGCATGAAATGCCATAAACAGTTTTATGATATATATACGATGCATGTATGTTGTTGAACAACTACATATGGTATGATTTCCAAATGTAATTGGATTTGGAGTATGAGATATATGTACGTTTTCATGAGTTCAAATTGATACATATGATGATTTAAGTTGGACTTATAAGCTATGGTTCTAGCAATATTTTGGAGTTGATATGTTAAGAAAAACCCTCAGTAGGGGGAATATACTTTGCATTTATATACTTTGGACCGGGAAGGGTATCAGTTGTTATCTAGAGATATATTATATAGTCTCTATATTTATTTTACATACTAAGAATGGTATCAGTTGCTATCTAGGGTTATTTTATGTTATTATTACAATTAATCCCGATATGTGGTTTACAAATTAAAGATCATTCGGAGTTTAATCTATTAAGGGTATATTTTAAATATATGACGAATAGCTGTTATCTACCCTTTTTGATAAGAAAGTACTTGAGAAATATTTCTAAATAAATATTCTTTATTAAATATAGTTTGCATTAATTATTTAAAGCCCTACTTCTTAAGGAAGTATTTCGTGAAAACTATTTTAAACCCTAGATAGCTAATAAAGTATATTTCAGTCAATTTTATGATGAATAGAGAAGGCTCCCAAATCTATTTCCTGTTTAAGTCTATATTCAGAAAGACTTAAATGTTCGCTCAAACTACCAATACTCGGGGGACCTTTCTCAAGTTTTAATGTTTGTTCAAGTGGACTGCCCGGTCCTAAAATTTTTTGAAACTACTCCTTCACCAGCTTTGTATCCAACTATCAAAAATGATTTGAATACTCCTTCAAGACTCGAGGAGTAAAAGCAGTGAAATCAGTTGTATCCATGAACAAGCATCAGCTTGGGAAATATGGGTGAATTTTCCTTTCCAACCAGATATGACTACTTTGTGGAGTCGTATACTTGGGGAACAAGGGAAAGGAACTTGATGTTTCAAAGTTATGGATATTCTCGAACTCGGAGAATGTGTAAGGGACTGAGTGGTGACCTGTCCCCTAAGGGAATTACGCATAGACCAGCAGTCTATGAGCGGGTCTGTTCTTCCCTTAGATGATTATCAGATAGTGCCCGACCGTAGGATGAGAGAAGAGTATCGGAGGCCCCTAAGGAATGGGTACCCCTAAGGAATGGGTATGCTCTTCCCCCTACAACCGATTGGCGGGGAGGTATGTCAGTTAGCATCTGCCCTATTTTCCCTTCTACGTAGAAAAACAGCAGTGGGGAGTTGCCTTACGATCATCGTAGAGGTATCCCTGTCGCCCAGAATCTCCGTCTACAGTTCATCATCCATGAAAGAAATGTTTTATGCAAGTTATCAGAGGAAGAACATGTTTTAAGCAAGATTACAGAAAAGAAAAGTTATTCAAGTTTATTCAAGCTATTCCAGTTATTCAAGTTTAGAAGCTAGATTGGAAATATTTTGCCTTGTCTTTATTTCCAGAATATGATATGAGATAAATGTTTGATATGAAAGATGATATCTGGAAATTCCTACAACTTCATCTTTTATTTTATGAGTTATGACTCTGATAAAACCTGATTAAGGATATATATGTATAAGTGGATTTTGGGTTATGGAAACCCTATATTGAATTTCCTTATAACTTCATCTTTCAAGTATATGTTGATAGTCTGCTTATATTTTATATAGCAGATATTTTACAGAAAGGATATACTGAGTTATCTTGTTATTTCATCTTTTATACTATACTAGAACTTTGTTCATAGTATAAACATTGAAAGTTGCAGAGTGTTATGAAATGATATTTGAAATACCACAATGGTACTATTTTTGGAATACATTCCGATAAGAAAATGATTTCAGTATCAAGATATTTTGACAAGTTATTGTCTTATACCCGCTTTATTTCTGGGTTGAATTAAAGGCAGAATTATGCCATACTTTCATTACCTTGCTGAGCTATCGCTCACTCTTGCTATTATTTTATATATATTATATAGCAGCGAAGCAGGATGCCTACGGGACGGCACGTACCTCGCAAGGCGTTTCCATAAACAGTTTCAGCAGTGATCCCGGGAGTAGTACGAACCAATCGAATCAGGCTACGGCTTTGGTATTCAACTTATGTATAGACATGAATGGTATTAGAGGATTGTGAGCATAAGAAGGCTAAGCTGGTAATGTACCACTACGTAGAAATTGTATCAGTAACAGATTCAAAGACATTTGGGTATTGTAATAAAAATTATTTATTCCGCAGTTATTGTATGGTGTCGTTTCTGAGACTCTAACCTGTGTGTGTGTGTGTGTGTGTGTGTGTGAGTCATATATTGTGGGGTCATGAACAGGTGAATTATGAATGGTGTGGGTAATACAGGTAAAGCAAGGAGTACATGGATTGTGACAACCCTAAATCCCTGACCCCGGATTTGGGGCTGTTACAGGTACCAAGAACTGTCAATCCATTTGTGAGTGCAGGCAAATCAGGTTAATCGATTTATATGTTTTCTTGGTCTTTACTACTGAAGACATATGATCGAAGAAAGAACTTGCCATCAAATGTGATTGAGAAAGCTGTTCCGTTAACAATCTTTGGAGATGACAGCAAAGGTTTTCATCACGGGACATGGCTACGTTTGAAATGGAATGTCATCATGTTTACAATAATTGGTATCATTGATAACAACTAATAATTGGAGTCAAGGATAACAATTAGAAGCAACTCTCTTGCTGAAGATTCAAAGCACAAATCTTTTTATTCAATGAAGGAGCAGTGTTTTATCTCAAGCAGGAAGGTTGAGAAGCTCTCACCCTTGCATGACAATACAAGGAACTCTTTTCTAAAGATGGTATTGGTGAGAGGACTGCCTCATCTGGGATTCAAGCTAGATGAAATATATGAGGCATGTCATTAAGGGAAGTCAAAGAAACATCACAGAAAAGCTATAATGTGATAAGCATTACTGAGCCGCTTCAGATGATACGTATGGAACTCTATGGACTAGTTAATGTCTTATCTACAACAAAGTAAAGATATACTTCAGTGATGGTTGATGACTACTCTTAATACAAACTGGTGTTGTTTGTTCAATCTGAAGGATAGGACATCACAGATGAGATTAATCACATTTCCATTAATCACATTTCCATGATCAGTAACAAATACAGGAAGACCCTGAATTGGCCAATAGAAGCAAACTCTGAATTTCTTTCAGGGGTTTGAAGGAAATTGTTCTACAAGTAAGCATCTTGGCAAGATTGGCAGCTAAGGCTCTTAAGGATATTTTCCTCGGCTAATCAGTGGAATCTAAAGCCTACGAGGTAAATTTGATTAATCAACAAGAGGTGATTGAAAGTCTGAATATGATGTTCAACAACTCCAAGCTCTCAGCTGTTATGTGTGAAATTAATGGTAATGATGATTCAAATCCAAGCAGTGGTAACGGTAGTTTAACTACACAGCTCAGTAATTCAACAGAACCACTCAGCGAGGATGAGGATTCTCAGGAAATCCCAGCAACAGCTTAGGGGGAGCAAAAGAAGGATCAATTAGTCAGATCAACACCACAATGAATATCTAGAGGACACTTCAAGAACGTATCTGTCAAGACAAAGGGTTTAGATTCAATATCATTCCTGATGTCTAGTTCTTAGTGATCCTAGTGGTGGAGTAAAGACTGGAGCTATAGAGTATGAATGATTATTTTCTTGGTTTTCTTTCTGAAGAAGAAACAAAGAAAGGTAAAGAAGCTCTGATGGATCCAGATTGGGTGATTGCAAAGCAAAATGAACTCAATCAATCTGAAAGGCAGAAAGTTTGGAAGCTGGTACCCAGGCCTAAGGGAAAATCTGTTATTGGAACAAGATGGGTATCCAGAATAATGGATGAAATTGGCATTGTTATGAGGGACAAGGCCAAACTGGATGCTAGGTTACTATTAGGAAGCAGTATCTAACAAGAAGCACCAGTGACGAGACTTGAGGATATCAGGATATATCTGTATGGTGAATGTGATCAAGTGCTCTCCTGATTGGTGAGATAGTAGAAGAAGTTGTTAGGAATATGTTGTTCTTGATGATAAACATAAAACACTTAGTAGAATTTGTGTAAAGTCAATTTTGTAGCTGTCAACGAAATAGCATGCTTTGAAGTGTTTCGTTGACAGGAAGCTCATCAACGAAATGAGTGTTGTAGCAATTGCATTGTACAATACTTCACAGTATGATAGGCATTCTATTATATGTTTTAGATAGGTTTTCTAAGTCATGTTGACTATGTACTAGATAGGCAAAATAGGTTGGTTAATTGTAAATATGTTATGCCTTGTAATTCTGCCTAAGTGAAGACATGTCAACGGTATGAAGATTACTCTGTCAACGGTATGGAGTTTACCCATCAACGAAACGAGGGAAACACCATCAACGGAATGAAGAATGAAGCTATCAACGAAACACATCTCCTTGCTATCAACGAATCAATGTTGCTTTTTGAACAGTTGACAAAGTGATAGTGACAGTTTACTGAACAGATCTAAAAGGAGATATGGAAGTGTACTTTGCATTGGAAGCCATCAAAGTGGTTACTGGAAATAAGGAAACATTCCAATTTCCAATAAGGCTCTTGGGAATGATTATAATGAGCATGAAGACAAAAGCAAAGATCTCCAAGGACCATTGGACAAAAGGAATGAAAAGCAAGCTACTGATGGTTACTACTATTATTCTTTAGTTTAACCAAATGTAGAATTGTAAACTTGGGATTATATAACCAAGTGTAGCAGTTACTTTAGAAAGTGAGAAGAAAAACAAATAGATTGTATTAGCTATTTTTGAGAGCATTCTTCTCTACAACATTGTAACTGAGCAGCTGTGTACATTTGTATCACAGATTATTTCCGCAATAAAAACACTTCAGTTGGATCATCAAACAATCCAACTGAATTATTTATATCTTGTGTTTTTATTTATTCAGTTCAGTTTAATTTTACAAAGTGTTTAGTTTCAAGAAAATATCAAGAATTGTATTCAACCCCCCCCCCCCTTCTACAATTCTGTTAGGTCATTTGGGAATAACAATTGGTATCAAAGCGAGCTTCTAACATACAAGAAGTTTAAAGATCAAGACCAAAAACAGAAACCATGGTGAAGAAGGATGCAGGTGTGAAGATACCAGTTCTTGATAAAGACAATTACTTTCACTGGAAAGTAAAGATGCATTTACATCTCATGTCTATGGATGAGAGGTATGTAGACTGCATTGAGAAAGGTCCACACGTTCCCATGAAGCTTGATTCTAGAGTTGGACTGCCAGATGATGCACCTGATGTAGAGATTCCAAAAACTGTCTCAGAATGGACTGTTGAAGATGTTGCAGAAGTCCATAAAGACAAAAGGACCATGAACATTCTGTTTAATGGTTTGGAGCAAGAGATGTTTGACAATGTTATCAACTGTACAACCTCTAAGGAAGTATGGGATACTGTTAGAACACTCTGTGAAGGAACTGAGCAAGTCAGGGAAAATAAAATGCAACTCCTTATACAACAATATGAGCATTTTCATTTTAAAGCTGGTGAAACCCTAAATGACACGTTCAGTAGGTTTCAAAAGCTTTTGAATGGATTAAAGTTGTATGGGAGGATCTATCAAACCAAGGATTCAAACCTTAAATTTCTTAGAGCTCTTCCAAAAGAATGGAAGCCTATGACTGTTTCTCTCAGAAACACTCAAGAGTACAAAGACTACACTCTTGAAAGGCTTTATGGAACCTTGAAGACTTATGAGCTGGAAATGGAGCAAGATGAAGAAATTGAAAAGGTACAGAAGAAGGGTGGATCTATTGCATTGATTGCATCAGTGAACCAACTTGAAGATGACAATAAAGAAGCTGCAAAGGCCACAACTAGTCGATCTAGTTGTAGGAGTGATGTTAGCAAGGGTAAAGACAAGATGACAGAAGAAGAAGAATCAGAACCAGCCAACTTGGAGGACTTAGATGAGATTGATGAACACATTGCTTTTCTATCTAGAAAATTCTCTAAGTTCAAGTTCAAAAGAAACTCAGAAGCAAGGCCACCAAGAAGAGACTTTCAACCTAGCAAAACAAACTGGATTGAAAAGTCTAAGTCAAAATGTTTCAATTGTGGAATGCTTGGTCACTTTGCTGGAGACTGCAGAAAGCCCAAGGTTGAGAAGGGCAACAGGAAATTTGAGCCTGTTGATTATAAAAAGAAATACTTTGAACTTCTCAAACAAAAAGAAAAGGCTTTCATGTCTCAGGAGTATGATTGGGCTGGTAATGGTGAAGATTCTGATGATGATGTTGAGTATGTCAACTTGGCTCTTATGGCTGACAATCATGAGCAGGAAGCAAGTTCCTCAAGCAACCAGGTAACAATTACTAATCTTTCTGAGCTTTCTAAAGAGGAATGCGACAGTGCAGTAAATGAAATGTCTACTGTATTATATAATTTGCGTGTTACTCTTAAATCACTTACTAAAGAGAATTCAAGAATAAAAGAGACCAATCTGCTCTTAAGTGATAGGAATGCAATGTTAGAAGCACAGCTCATTGAATTTGAGAAAATGAGATGTGTTAGTAGGGATGCTAAGAAGGAACTTGAGAACGTGTTACAAAGGGAAGAAATTCTTAGAACACAACTTGAGATAGAACAAAGTGTGATTGCAAAATGGAAGGATGCCAAGAATGTTGCTACCAACATAATTAATGTTCAAGGCGTGGAATCCTTCTGTGAGCAATCATGGGAAAGGAACAAAGAGAAGCTAGGGTATGTTGGTGAAACCTTAGAATCAGAAACAGAGTCAACAAACAACAATGATCATTTGTTGAAGGTTGATATGTCAACGGAATGCAATGTTTCGTTGACACATGAACCATCAACCGATCAGGCTGTTTCGTTGACAGACAAAAGAAAAGATAAACTCACTAGACTTAATGACAAGTATGGTCCTGTCACCAAGAACTTTGTTCAAGGTGAGTCCAGTATTTTAAAGAAAATTGAGAAGCCTGTTGAGAGAGCTAATGTAGGTCACTTGTCTAACAAGCAATTGAAAGACAAGGTAGAGAAAGTTCATAATGAGGCTAAGGGAAATAAAAAGAATAACAGGAATGGCAAAGTAGGAATTAACAAACACAACAATTACACACCTGATAAATATGCTCCTAGAAAGACATGTGTTAATTGTGGAAGTGTTAGTCATTTGTCTACTAACTGCAAATCTGTTAAGAAAACTCCTAATGTGAAAATGCCCAAGCCTGCAATGAACAGTTCCATGCCTACAATGCCTGTTATGCCTAACATGTTTGCTCCATATGCACAATTTCAGAATCCTTATGCTAGCATGCCATTTGTGCCTAATCCTTACATGAATATGTTTAACATGCCACAAATGCCATGGAACATGAATAACATGATTGTTCCTCCAACTATGCATGCTATGAATGAAAATATGAGCAACCCTCAGAAATCAACACCAAGGGTAAAGATTGATTTGAATCAATCTGAGCCCAAAGTGAAAAATGGTACAAAAGGGAATGCAAAGGCTAACAAGACAGGACCCAAGGAAACTTGGGTACCAAAATCGACTTGATTTGGTTTTATTGTGTGCAGGGAGACAAAAGGAATCTTTGGTACTTGGATAGTGGTTGTTCAAGACACATGACTGGTGATTCTACCCTGCTCACAGAGTTTCAGGAAAGAGCTGGCCCTTGTATTGCTTTTGGAGATGACAGCAAAGGCTACACAAAGGGATATGGCTTGATTTCAAAAGAGAATGTCATCATAGATGAGGTTGCATTGGTGGATGGTCTTAAGCACAACTTGCTTAGTATCAGCCAACTTTGTGACAAAGGATTTTTAGTTACTTTTTCTAGAGAAGCCTGTGTTGTTTCTAAAGGAGGAAACAACAATGTGGTAATGACTGGATTCAGAAGGGGGAATGTGTACATTGTTGACTTTAGTAGCACAAGTTCAGACACCATCACTTGTCTTTTCAGCAAGGCAAGCAAGGATGAAAGTTGGTTATGGCACAAGAAATTATCCCATCTGAATTTCAAAGTTATGAATGATTTGGTGAGGAAAGATCTTGCTAGAGGAATTCCACAAGTGGAGTTCTCCAAGGATGGTTTGTGTGATGCCTGTCAAAAGGGAAAACAGAAGAAGGCATCATTCAAAAGCAAGACAGAGTCATCAATCGTCCAGCAGCTTGAATTGCTTCATATGGACCTATTTGGCCCTGTAAATGTTATGTCCATCTCAAAGAAGAAATACTGTCTTGTGATTGTTGATGATTTTTCTAGATTTACATGGACTTTCTTTTTGCACTCTAAAGATGAGGCAAGTGAAATCATTATCAATCACATCAAGATGGTAAGCAATCATCCTGATTTCAAAGTAAGAAGGATTAGGAGTGACAATGGGACAGAATTCAAGAATTCAAGCATGAAGGTGTTCTGTGAAGAAAATGGTATTTTGCATGAGTTTTCAGCAGCAAGAACACCACAGCAAAATGGTGTAGTTGAAAGGAAAAACAGAACACTTATTGAAGCTGCAAGGACAATGCTAGATGAATCAAAGTTACCTACATATTTTTGGGCTGAGGCAGTTAACACAGCTTGCTTTACTCAAAATATTTCTTTGATTAATCAGGCCAAAGGAATGACCCCTTATCAGTTACTCAAAAGAAAGAAGCCACTATTGGATTTTCTTCATGTCTTTGGATGCAAGTGCTTTGTTCTGAGAAATCAAGCTGAGCATTTGGGGAAATTTGAAGCAAAGGCAGATGAAGCAATATTTGTGGGATATGCAGCAGGGAAAGCTTACAGAGTCTATAATCTCAGAATCAACATTGTTATGGAATCTGTACATGTTGTTTTTGATGATCTCAAAATCCAAGGTCTCTGTGATGAAGGTTTCCATGAAAGTCTTTCTTTTGAAAATGAGGAAGGAGATCAAGTGAATCATGATAAGGCTACTGAGAAACAGCCTAAAGTTGTTGTATCTAGCACAGATGAAAGCAGCAGTGAAGATGAAATTGCTGCATTAAGATTGAAAAGAATAGCTGCTAGTAGGCCAAATGGTCATTTCGTTGACAGTCATGATGGTGGATTCGTTGACAGTCAGAATGAGCGTTTCGTTGACAGCCAAAACGGTCATACCGTTGATAGTCATAGGAATACTTCTAGAAGTGATCACTTAGGGACAACAAACTCAGGGGGAGTTTCTCAAGGACAAATATCCAATCAAGGCAATCATGATCATGAAGCTACGTCTTCAAGAGCAAATCTACCTCCCTCAAGAAAATGGACTAAAGATCATCCCTTTGAACTTATTATAGGTGATGTTTCTTCAAAAGTCCAAACTAGAAGAGCAACTCAAGAAGAATGTCTATATAGTAGCTTTCTGTCTCAAGATGAGCCAAAGAAAGTTGAGGATGCACTTCTAGATCCAGATTGGGTTTTAGCCATGCAAGAAGAGCTAAACCAATTTGAGAGAAACAATGTTTGGAAGCTGGTGCCCAGGCCTAATGACAAGAGTGTTATAGGCACAAAGTGGGTGTTCAGAAACAAGATGGATGAAAATGGCATAGTCACAAGGAACAAAGCTAGACTGGTTGCAAAAGGCTACTCACAGGAAGAGGGAATTGATTTTGATGAAACCTTTGCTCCTGTTGCAAGACTAGAAGCAATAAGGATTTTCCTAGCCTATGCAGCCCATGCCAATTTCAAGGTCTATCAAATGGATGTGAAGAGTGCTTTTCTGAATGGGGAATTGGAAGAGGAGGTGTATGTAAGTCAACCTCCTGGTTTTGAAGATGATGATTTTCCAGACTATGTGTACTTCCTTCTCAAAGCACTCTATGGTTTGAAACAAGCACCTAGAGCCTGGTATGACACTCTCTCACAGTTCCTCCTTGAGAATCATTTCACTAGAGGTACTGTAGATAAAACTCTTTTTCACAGGGTTGTAAATGGCTCTACTTTACTTGTTCAAATTTATGTAGATGATATAATCTTTGGGTCTACAGATGTGAAACTTTGTCAAAAGTTTGCCAAGCTTATGCAAAGTAAGTATGAAATGAGCATGATGGGAGAATTAACTTACTTTCTTGGTCTTCAAGTAAAGCAAGTTAATGAAGGCATTTTCATTAGTCAAACAAAATACATTCATGATTTATTAAAGAAGTTTAACTTAATGGAATGTTCTCCTGCCAAAACTCCCATGCCTACTGCCACCAAACTTGAATTGAATACTAAGGAAAAATCTGTGGACATTTCAAGTTACAGAGGCATGGTAGGCTCACTTTTATATTTAACAGCTAGTAGACCTGATATTATGTTTGCTACATGTCTTTGTGCTAGATTTCAGGCTGATCCTAGAGAATCCCATTTAGTTGCTATTAAAAGAATTTTCAGATATCTCAAAGGAACACCAAACCTTGGCATTTGGTATCCTAGAGAATCTGGTTTTGAACTAATTGGTTATTCAGATGCAGATTTTGCAGGATGTAAAATTGACAGGAAAAGTACAACTGGAACCTGTCAATTCCTAGGAAACAAGCTTGTGTCATGGTTCAGCAAGAAACAAAACTCAGTTTCTACCTCCACAGCTGAGGCTGAGTATATTGCAGCTGGAAGTTGTTGTGCACAGATTTTATGGATGAAAAACCAACTACTTGATTATGGATTAAGAGTTGAGAAAATTCCTATTTTCTGTGACAACACTAGTGCCATTGCCATTACTGAGAATCCAGTGCAGCATTCAAGAACCAAGCACATTGACATCAAGTACCATTTCATTAGAGAACATGTTATGAATGGTACTGTGGAGTTACATTTTGTTCCAAGTGAACAACAACTTGCAGACATCTTTACCAAGCCACTTGATGAATCAACATTCTCAAGATTAGTAAGTGAGCTAGGTATGCTAAATTTCTCTTAATTAGTTTTGAGATATTTGCAAGTTAAAATGCAGCCAGAAATTTGCTATGTTTTTCTGTGAATTAATTTTCTCAGGAAAAGGTAAAAATTTTGTCTAAGTCAAAATTACTATGCCAACGGAATGCACCATTTCGTTGACAGTCTTAGCACTTCTTCTGGGTGTTTCGTTGATAGTTCTTTTGTATCAACGAAACGCAGCTTTATCAACGAAATAGACGGGACCTTAAACGCCCAATTCTGATTCGTTGATATAAAGCGCTTTTAATCTGAACCGTTGAAATTTTAACACGTCTTTTACCACGATCTATGCATACACCCCTGTAAGTATAAATCATGGTAATACTTTAAGAGTAACGGTTATATTTTTAAGCCAATCCAGTAATTTACATTTATTATTGGATTCATTTTCTGAGAATTTTTGGGGGAGTATTTAAGAAATTTTATTTTCATTATTTCTTTTTACCTGTTCTCAAAAATTCCAAAGGCTTTTTCTCTCTTCTTCTCTCTAACAAGCAATTCAGTTCGAAGCTTTCCTTTAATCAACAATGGCACCTATAGTCAAGCTTATGTCTGCTGGAGGGTTCATCTATGAGAAGAACAACTCCATCCCTTTTGTTGTCAAGGAAAACCCGAACAGACTGTTCTTCAAAATGATGGATTTCATGAAGAATTGCAAGTTGAGCTATGCAATGTTTCACTCTACACCACTCTACAATGAGATAATCGAGGAAATTTGGACCTCATGTGAGTATAGTGGAACACACTGCACACTAAAATTCACTCTTCAAGGTAATGAGTACATAGTTAATTCTGATGTTTTGCAAGCATGTTTACATATTCCTGATAATAACTGTGATGCTTTGCCTACTAACACTGAAATAACTACCATGCTAAATTCTATAAACTACTCTTTGCCTACTGATAATCTGGGTAGAATAATTAGGAGAGGTTTGGTTAGGGAATACAGTTATTTAGCTGATGCATTCATTAAGGTCTTTTCTGGAAAGATTAGTAATTTTGATGCATTAACTAACTCTATGTTAATTCTCCTAACCATGCTTCTAAATGATAGATATCACAACTTTAGCACCCAACTTATGTATGAAATTGGTGCTAAGTTGGGTGACAAAGCAAATAGGAAGAAAAATATCTATTATGCTAGGTTTCTGATGATGTTGGCTAACCATGTTAGTCCAGCACCATTAGTTATCTCTAACCCTAATGCCAGGTTTGAGTGCTTTGTGCAAGAAAAGAGAGTATTGACAGACATACTGAGGCTGAACCACAATGGTGATGTTCCAGTGGTGTATCTGCCAATCATTGAGGTAACTACTACTATCCCTGTTAGTGTAGCTAACACCTCTACTGTTTTACCTTCCAATGTTGCTATGGAGTCTGTAGCTGTGACCCAACAGGCTCCTACCCTAGCAACAAAACCAAAATCAAAGAAAACCTCCAAGCCAACCTCAGGTGCTTCTCAAAAGGCACCTGTTGTAAAAACTACCACACAACCTAAGGGGAGTGAGTCTGGAGTTGTGAGAGGTGAGGGAAGGGGTGAACATCAAAGAAACCCCAAGGATAAGGAAGGACAGGTTAGTGTGTACCAGCCAAGCCCCATTGTGTCTTCCCAACAAGGCACAATGAGTAACATGGATTTAAACACAAGTCTAATTGCATCCTCCCAAAAGGATGTGATTATTGAAACAAGCTCTCCTCCTAGAGCACAGTCCAAAAGGGTAAGGGACACTTCAAGCCCACAGTCTACATTTTCCCAATACCAAAGGAGAGTGAAGCAAAAGTCCAAGGGTACACAGGGTGCACACACACTGGAAGCAACACTTCCAGTTTCTCAAATTCAGTTTGATGTAACCCCTATCATTACTCTGGGGTTACAGTCCCATTCTCTAAACATCAATCTTGAATTATCTCCATCAAATTCACCAACTCAATCTTTGGATGTGGACATGATCCATACATCTATTCCTGATTCTCCAACTCTAATCTTGGAGAAGCCCCACTCTGAAGCTGGTGGCCATCACTTGCTAAGTGATTTGTTGGGCCATCAACCAATTTTTCCTGAAATTGCAAGGGGATCTGTGGAACAATCTCTAAAATCAATCACCACAGACTCTACTGTAATTTCTCATTCTCAAAGTGCTTTCTTGACTTCATCAACGAAACAGTCTATTTCGTTGACAAGTGTTTCTCCATCAACGGTATCCATACCGTTGACAGTTCAAACTACCATTCCGTTGATAGTTCACTCTGCACCTCTAATTGAAAATCAAGTTGTTCCCACAACTAGTGCAGATGATCTAGTGGTAGTTGAGACACTTCTAGGACTGAGAGGGAGTGAAACTGAGAGGCTGGCTTGCAGCCAGGCAAAAGGAGAGAATGTGAGTGAGAGGCTGGCTATTTCTTCCAGCCAGGCAAAAGGAGAGATTGAGAGTTCCACCTTAGAAGGTGAAGGTGAGGGTGTGAGAGGTGTGAGCCATGGGGAGCCCATGATGCAAGAACAGAGTGGAGAGAGAGAAGGGACTACAGGAGAAATAAGGATGGAAGCAGCCATTGCTAATGAGTTAATGGAGGTCAGTGAGGGAGAAAGGGAACTTACTTTCCAAGAGGTTTATCAGCAAACTCTGGATAGTATTTCCCTGGATCCTGAGACCTTTACTCATCCTGTGTCAGCCTATCAAATTTTGGCTCAACAGGGCAATGTGGAGGCAGAGAGGTCACTACAACTAATTCACACAACTGCATCAATGCAAAGAGCAAAGGATGCCCTGACCAATCTACCTCCAGGAGCTGAAGCAAGTGGAGACTTTGATTTTTCTGATAGTGAGGATAGCTTTGGTGACACTCTACAGGTGGCCACTACTGCACAGACTGGGACTTCTGTGGTGCCTCCTACACCAAACTGGCTTTCTCAAGATATGCATGGTAGAAGCAATTTGGATGCTGCTATCACAAGGCAGTACAATGAAGCATATCTAGCTCATGAGTCTGCAGGAGAAAGGGACAAGAAATTCTACAAAGCCATAATGGATTCTCTGGAAATTCAAAGGCTACAAATGTTGCAGACAAGGATTGAAGCTACAGAGATCAAGGATTCAATCAACCACCTTAGGGCTGCTAATGATAGGAGGCTAGATGAAAAGCTTCCTCTTCTCACTGTGTCCAGGATGCACAGGTTTTTCTCTAAAGAACCTGAAGTGGATTCCTCCTTGAAGACTCTCTCTTCTAGAGTGGACAAGGTGGAAGCTACTCTATCACAGATGCAAAAGGAACAGGAGAAACAAACTCAACTATTGGCCCAGCTAGTGGCAGCTCAAGGACTCCCAGCCATCTCTTTTGATGATAACAAAAAGGGGGAGAAATCTAAGGAGCTAAACATTCAGATTACCAAGGTTATGGTCCCAGCCATTTCCCTACCAAAGGAGCCATTAGCAATGGGGGAGCTTGGAAAGCAGCAAAAAGATGGTATTGACCTTATACAAGAAGCTTCTATGAGGATGAGACTTGCAGAACAAATCAAAGAACATTGGTCCAACATAGAAGCAAAGTTCAAGAAGATTACTGAAAATAAGGACTCAAATCCATCAACGGAACAGCCATCAACGAATGCCATGGTACTAGCATCAACGGAATGGGAGCCACAGACAAATTCTTTCTATCACCAAGAGCCCCTTCTACATGGAGTCACTCAAGGACCAAGGAAGGAAAGAGGACAAACTTCATGCACTAGGGATGTGGAACAAGCTACAATTCAAAGAAGCCTATCTCCCAAGTCCCCTGCTAAACCAAAGGGCAAAAACATAGCAAGGACTTTCTATCCTGCACCTTATCCAGATGAGCACAAGCTTCTTGGTCCACTCATCACAAAAAGCAAGGAAAGCAATGATTATGAGATAAGGAAGCAAAGGGCAATTGTCTACAGGAATGGACAACAAATCTGTGTTTGGGCTGGTCATCCAAACTTTGCTGAAGCCAAGGCTGAGGAATCAGAAAAAGCAGCTATGCAAGCTCTTGCAGTAGCTCAAGCTCTAGATGAAGAAGAAAGGAAGCAAGAGGAGAGCACTAGAGAGGAAAGGAGTTCAAAGAAGAGCACAAGGCAACCCAAAGAGAGAGCTAGGAGAAACATAGCCTTTGAGAATGCTGATTCTCAGAGTACTGCATCAGACTCTTCTATACCTATTGCACCTCCAACAATTGCTAATCCAGTTTTTGAGGTAAAGTTAGCCAGTGATCCTGATCATCTTGTCAATTTTCACAATCAGCCAATTGAGCCAAAGGAAGAGCCAATTGAGTTTGATGAGGCATACTTTCCAAAGTTCCTGTTAGAGAAGGACCAACCAATGAAGACAAAGAAGAGGTCTGTCAAAGCAAAGCCTGTTTTTGTGAGAAAGCCACAATCTCAGAAACCCCCAGCAAACCCAGAGGACTGCATGTACATTGCTGACATCAGGGAAGAATCCAGTCTACATCTTGACCTAGACAACCTGGTGGAAGTAAGGGGAATTGCAGCTTCTCAAAAGTTGCCTGAAAGACTAGTGTTCACATTCAAGGGTGGTAGAGAACAAGTGTGGCCTCTCTACAGAATTTTAGGAGAAGACTATCAAACACTACTCTCAGTGTTTAGATGCTTGAAAAAGGACTTTGGTTTCACCAAAACAGCCAAGTCTGAGGTGGTCTCCAAAATCTGTCAGTTAAAGGCTAGCTGGAACAAGCCTGAGGCTCTTCCCAGAATACTTAGAGTTCCCTCAACAGGAAAGAAAATCCATCTTCAACCTTATTGGATGATGGAGTTTAAGGACAAGGACAATTGCAGAAGATTCTTCAGAATGGAAGACCAGCTGGAGAAGGCATCTAATCAAACTCTAAAGCTGATGCAATCCAAGCTTGGTGATCAAGATGAAGAGGAGAAAATCTTCTACAGAAGGCTACAGGTCCAGATTGAGGAAAACAACTCCAAGAGAGGGAAGAAGACTATGCCACAAAGAAGTCACAGATGAAACATTTGCTCAGACTAGAGGAGCACTTGTGGGCATTAGTCTTGTAAGTCTTGTATTTTGTCTATAAAGTTTTGAAGCTTAATACATTTTCTATTTTTGTAATTTATGATGTATCTGAGTGTTTTTGTTATCATCAAGTCTCTTGATTTATGGTTGTTATTCTATCAGTCATAAATTGGGGGAGATTGTTAGGAATATGTTGTTCTTGATGATAAACATAAAACACTTAGTAGAATTTGTGTAAAGTCAATTTTGTAGCTGTCAACGAAATAGCATGCTTTGCAGTGTTTCGTTGACAGGAAGCTCATCAACGAAATGAGTGTTGTAGCAATTGCATTGTACAATACTTCACAGTATGATAGGCATTCTATTATATGTTTTAGATAGGTTTTCTAAGTCATGTTGACTATGTACTAGATAGGCAAAATAGGTTGGTTAATTGTAAATATGTTATGCCTTGTAATTCTGCCTAAGTGAAGACATGTCAACGGTATGAAGATTACTCTGTCAACGGTATGGAGTTTACCCATCAACGAAACGAGGGAAACACCATCAACGGAATGAAGAATGAAGCTATCAACGAAACACATCTCCTTGTTATCAACGAATCAATGTTGCTTTTTGAACAGTTGACAAAGTGATAGTGACAGTTTACTGAACAGATCTAAAAGGAGATATGGAAGTGTACTTTGCATTGGAAGCCATCAAAGTGGTTACTGGAAATAAGGAAACATTCCAATTTCCAATAAGGCTCTTGGGAATGATTATAATGAGCATGAAGACAAAAGCAAAGATCTCCAAGGACCATTGGACAAAAGGAATGAAAAGCAAGCTACTGATGGTTACTACTATTATTCTTTAGTTTAACCAAATGTAGAATTGTAAACTTGGGATTATAGAACCAAGTGTAGTAGTTACTTTAGAAAGTGAGAAGAAAAACAAATAGATTGTATTAGCTATTTTTGAGAGCATTCTTCTCTACAACATTGTAACTGAGCAGCTGTGTACATTTGTATCACAGATTATTTCCGCAATAAAAACACTTCAGTTGGATCATCAAACAATCCAACTGAATTATTTATATCTTGTGTTTTTATTTATTCAGTTCAGTTTAATTTTACAAAGTGTTTAGTTTCAAGAAAATATCAAGAATTGTATTCAACCCCCCCCCCCCTTCTACAATTCTGTTAGGTCATTTGGGAATAACAGAAGTCAATGTACAACAGATCCTGGCATTTGCTGTTGCAGATCAATTGGACGTTGTATAACTTCTCTTCACAAGATCACTACAGATTGGTATGAACCGGTATCAATACTCAAGCAATCGTCAAAGACATGGTATGACACTCTAACTGAACTTTCACTACAAGAAAAACTGAAACAGACGACACTTATCAGACAACGGTCGGCAGTAAAAGCATTGTTTGAAATTTTCACACAACGGTTTTTGTTTTTGCAAAATCTGTCTGTTGTCTGAAAGACCTTCCACAACGGTTTCTAAAACCATTGTCTATTAGAAGGAGTAAAGCAGAGGCTTTACACAACGGAATTATAAAACCGTTGTCTGAAGAAATGTCAGACAAGTGTTTCATAAACCGTTGTTAAAAACACACAAGTGTTTTTTTTTTTGTTACTTAAATGGATGGCACACAACAGTTTGAATAAACACTTGTCTGATTCTAACAACGGTTTACAAAACCATTGTCTGAAGTTTCTTCAGACAATGGTTTTGTAAACCGTTGTTAGAATCAGACAAGTGTTTTACTTGTATGTGGACTATACTTAATTCACACAACAGTTTCTGCATACCGTTGTCCAATTGAAATCTTAGAGACAATGGTTTTTGGCTGTTAAATATGTTGCTGTCACACAATTGTTTAGCTTACATAAACCGTTGTCTGATAGTTAAAAAAATTAAAAAAAATAATATAAAGAAGTAAACCCCCTGCCAAAGTTTCAAAGGCAAAACCAATCAATACTGCATACATTAACACTAATTCACAAGAACATTCTGTAGTTTGCAATTTCAAAGGCAAAACCAAACAACCATATAGCAGCCAACCATTCAAAGTACATAAATAAAATTACATCAAGAAAGTAAAATTTGTTCATCAACATCTCGCATGTAACTATAGTCATCCTCCTCAAGCAAATCAACGTCCAGTAAATTAGGCAGAAAACACTCATTCTCAAGTTGTACCTCTACGGATCCCTCATCTTCTTCATCATTAACTTCATAGTAGTTCTTCTCGGGTAATTTTAACACCACGGACCATAATTTCTCAAGGGGATCGTCTATGTAACATACTTGCTTGACATGTTTAGCTAACACAAATGGATCGTTTAAAAACCCCAACCTATTCAAATTAACCAATACATACCCCAAGTCATCTACCTTAGTCCCTCTGTTCAAATCTACCCACTTGCACCGAAAAATAGGGATCCTAAAGTTTTCATAATCCAGCTCCCATATACTTGTTATAACTCCATAAAATAGTTGTGAAGCATGCTCAATATTTTTATCATTACCCTCCACAATCATTGTATCGGCTTGTACACAGACGCCGCTACATTGAACTTGACGCGTGTCATCCCGATCCTTAGTACTGAACGTAACCCCGTTCACATTGTAGCCACTGAATGTGGGGACATCCTTGTTAGGCCCATCTGCAATCCATCTTAGCTCCTCGGGTACCTCTTCTCCAGCATTTAAATCCAAATCAATCTGCCAAAAAATTGTTGATTCATGTCAACTATTTTTATCAGAAAAATGCATTAATTTTTAACAAAAATGCACATAATACCTTCTCTTTGAACCAATTTGGGAATGTGTCATTTTGCATGTTTTTTAGCCATATTGCATCATTTTCATGTTCCGGAAATTTGGACATCAAGAATGACATGTGTTCGCTGCAGAAAATTATTAATGTCAAAAAGGTGCAGAAAATGAAAGACATAATGAATAAACAATTCTTGACTTACTCAAAAAATGGCATAACTGCAGTAGTATTTTGTAGGACGCATAAGTGTGCTGCGTGCAAATCAGTGTTGCTCGGGATGATGATGGTTGCACCAGATAATGGCCTGGATGTGGTGTCTTGCATATGCCCACCATTTTTGGGCACCCCAATAGTCCTTTCTTCATGATCAACCAAACACTCAACTGCCTCCTCTGCGATATATGCCTCTGCAATGCAGCCTTCCGCACGAGCCCGATTTCTTATATATCCCTTGAATGTCTTCATATATCTCTCAAACGGGTACATCCACCTAAGAAAAATTGGTCCGCAAAGCTCCACTTCTCTTACAAGATGAACCGATAGATGAAACATTACATCAAACAACGAAGGAGGGAAGTATTTTTCTAGGTGACACAAAGTTTCTACTAATTGTGATTGCATTTTCTCCAACTTATCGACCTCTATAACTTTACTGCATATTGCTTTGAAAAAGAGACAAAACCGAATGACAGTGTTCCTTACCTTTTTTTCCAGTGAGGACCGAATTGCAATCGGGAGCAGGTGATGCAAAATCATATGACAATCGTGAGATTTCATTCCAGTAAGTCGGAGAGTTTCCATTGATACAAGACTCCTAATGTTAGAACAAAAACCATCAGGCAGCTTCATTCCAAGAAAGGAGGAGCAAACAACTTTTTTTTCAACATGAGTTAAGTTCCAAGACGCTAATGGTAACTTCTCCTTTTTCCCCGGTTTTTTTGGCCTTAGCTCTGTTCTGATTCCCATTTCAGCCATGTCAAGACGGACAGCTTCCTTATCTTTTGTCTTCTTTGGGATATTAAGCAATGTACCAAGTAAAGCTTCACATATGTTTTTCTCCATGTGCATCACATCAAGAACATGTCTAACAGGCAAAAACATCCAATACTCAAGATCGAAAAATATAGATACCTTCTTCCAAATAGGTCTGTCATCGCCCTTTTTAAATCGAGGCTGCTGTTGTGTCTTACCAAACACATGGCCCTTTAAATGTTGTGTTCTTTTAAGCACCTCCTCTCCGGTTAATGGAACTGGGGCTGTTTCATTTTCCACGGTGTTATCAAACTCCTTTTTCTGCCGGCGATATGGATGAAAAGGTGGAAGCCACCTCCGATGCCTCATGACCACACACTTACGGTAATTTTTCAACCTTGTAGCTTTTGTATTATCAACACAAACTGGACACCCATTATACCCTTTGACAATGTTGCCCGACAAGTTACCATAGGCTGGATAATCACTAATTGTCCACAACAAAATACCTCTAAGCAAAAAGTACTCCTTTTTATATGCATCATAAACTTGTTTCCCTACCCATAGCTTTTGTAGATCTTCGATAAGCGGTTGAAGAAACACATCAATATCATTACCAGGTTCCTTTGGCCCCGATATCAATAAACAGAGCATAATATACTTTCTTTTCATACAAAGCCACGGTGGAAGATTGTATATTGTCATCAAAACTGGCCAACAAGAGTAATCTATATTTGTGCTGTGAAAAGGATTAAATCCATCCGAGGATAACGCTAACCTTAGGTTTCTTGAATCTGAAGAAAATTCTGGCCACTTTGCATCAACTTCTTTCCATGTTTTTGAATCTGCTGGATGTCTTAATTTATCATCCCTGATTCTTTCTGTGTCATGCCAAGTCAAGTCCTTGGCTGTTTGAGGCGAACTGAATAAAGTCCTCAAGCGTGGTATCAATGGAAAATACCACAAGACCTTCGCGGGAACACCTTGTAATTCATCTCCTTTTTTGTTCAACTTCCACCTAGAGGCTTTACAAATACGGCAACTTGTCTCATCTTCATCCCTCTCGCCACGGTATAATAGACAATCATTCGGACACACGTGAATTTTCTCATACTCCATCCCTAAAACACACAAGCTTTTCTTCGCTTCACTGAATGATGAAGGAAAAGTGTGTCCTTTCGGGAGCATGGACCCAACCAAGAGTAGCATTTCAGAGAAGCCACAATCAGATATTTGATGTTTTGATTTCAGATTGTAAAATTTCACTAAAGCCTTCATCTTGGTAAATTCTTCGCATCCCGGATAAAGGGGTTCATGTTCATATTGAACATGGTTAAATAAATCCGAGGAATCTAGGGAAGCATCATCTTCACTATCTGCATTCTCTGTATCCATCGGAATTTGATCCACTGTTTCTGAACTGTTGGTCTTTTCAGCGGTGACCGGACTTTCTTCTGCATTCATTTCTCCATGCCAAATCCAACATGAGTAGGTCGGATCGATACCATGTTGGAAAAGATGATTTTTGACAACTCGAGCTGACCACGATTTACTGTGTGCACATCTCATACACGGACAACTAATTTTGTTTTCATCATATCCGTTCTCAAATGCAAACAACAGTAATTCATCAACTCCATCCGCAAACTTTCTTGTTCTTCTATCAGCCTTTACCCACGATCGATTCATCCTTTAAGTAAAATAACATTAAGTGTTTGAAAATTTGAAAATCCTATGCTAAGTCTTGACCACCAGCAACTGCACTTTAGTTAAAGTACTTCACAAATTCTAGACTTAAAGTACTAGTGCCTTTGCACTTCACAAATTCTAGACTTAAAGTACACAAATTCTGGACACCTTTCACTCAAAAATTAAACAAACAATTTTATCATTACAATTGCATAAACAACTGCATCATTACACAAAAGCATCAATAAACAAATGCTAAAGTTCATGCAATTTTATCAATTTGTTTAAACAAAATAAAACAATAACACAAGTTATGAACCCTAATTCTTAAATCCCTAATTCGAAGGCAATGAAGCTTAATTCGAGACAGGGAGATGTGGTACCTGAAGATGTGGTACCTGAAGATGTGGTACCTGAAGATGTGGTGAAGAATTATGAAATCGGGAATTATGAAATTTAGGGGAAGAATTTGGGGGGCGGGAGTGAAATTTTGGGAGAGACGAAGTGGAGGCGGGGAGTTGTGAAATTTAGGGGGGGACAACTATTTTGGACAAAGATTTAGGGGGGGACAATTATTTAATGAGGGGGGAAAAAGATTCGGACAATTATTATAAAAAAATTTATAAAAAAAACACACAACGGTTTTACAACTTAAAAACAGTTGTGTGACCTTTTTTTTTTGTTTTTTGAATTTCTCGTTCGTGACAAACTTTAATTGTGAACTTTGTTTGAATAATAAAGTTTATGTTTAATTGACACACTTAATTATAGGATAATATTCTTAATTAAGCCGGATATCATAGTTTGTAGTTCTCTTATCATATTAAGACTTTCGTATTATCCTCGTTATTATACTTAACAACATATAAAATGTACATATTTTTCTTTGTCGGACCAAGGACACCACACAATTTACTAAACATACAAGTCGGGAATGGCGTACAGTCTCGCTTATACATGACTTACATAATTTCGTGTGTAAACTAACAAAACCCCTAAGTCGATCGTAACCCCTAAACCACAAAACCCTAAGCACAATCTATTATTATAAGTATTATTTTATAAAATTTTCAATCAATAACATGTTCGGTATCTTCAAAGAAGTGTAAAAAATAAGTTAGGCAAAGGTATTAACAAAATTTTTATAAAAACAACACACAACGGTTTTTTTAAGAATAAACCTTTGTTGTACTTTACTTTCCACGACGGTTGTTTTGTAGAAACCGTTGTGTAATTACTACAACGGTTTTTTATTTATAAACTGTTGTCTGAATGATATTACTACAACGGTTTTACAGCTTAAAAACAGTTGTGTGACCTTTTTTTTTTGTTTTTTGAATTTCTCGTTCGTGACAAACTTTAATTGTGAACTTTGTTTGAATAATAAAGTTTATGTTTAATTGACACACTTAATTATAGGATAATATTCTTAATTAAGCCGGATATCATAGTTTGTAGTTCTCTTATCATATTAAGACTTTCGTATTATCCTCGTTATTATACTTAACAACATATAAAATGTACATATTTTTCTTTGTCGGACCAAGGACACCACACAATTTACTAAACATACAAGTCGGGAATGGCGTACAGTCTCGCTTATACATGACTTACATAATTTCGTGTGTAAACTAACAAAACCCCTAAGTCGATCGTAACCCCTAAACCACAAAACCCTAAGCACAATCTATTATTATAAGTATTATTTTATAAAATTTTCAATCAATAACATGTTCGGTATCTTCAAAGAAGTGTAAAAAATAAGTTAGGCAAAGGTATTAACAAAATTTTTATAAAAACAACACACAACGGTTTTTTTAAGAATAAACCTTTGTTGTACTTTACTTTCCACGACGGTTGTTTTGTAGAAACCGTTGTGTAATTACTACAACGGTTTTTTATTTATAAACTGTTGTCTGAATGATATTACTACAACGGTTTTACAGCTTAAAAACAGTTGTGTGACCTTTTTTTTTTGTTTTTTGAATTTCTCGTTCGTGACAAACTTTAATTGTGAACTTTGTTTGAATAATAAAGTTTATGTTTAATTGACACACTTAATTATAGGATAATATTCTTAATTAAGCCGGATATCATAGTTTGTAGTTCTCTTATCATATTAAGACTTTCGTATTATCCTCGTTATTATACTTAACAACATATAAAATGTACATATTTTTCTTTGTCGGACCAAGGACACCACACAATTTACTAAACATACAAGTCGGGAATGGCGTACAGTCTCGCTTATACATGACTTACATAATTTCGTGTGTAAACTAACAAAACCCCTAAGTCGATCGTAACCCCTAAACCACAAAACCCTAAGCACAATCAATTATTATAAGTATTATTTTATAAAATTTTCAATCAATAACATGTTCGGTATCTTCAAAGAAGTGTAAAAAATAAGTTAGACAAAGGTATTAACAAAATTTTTATAAAAACAACACACAACGGTTTTTTTAAGAATAAACCTTTGTTGTACTTTACTTTCCACGACGGTTGTTTTGTAGAAACCGTTGTGTAATTACTACAACGGTTTTTTATTTATAAACTGTTGTCTGAATGATATTACTACAACGGTTTTACAGCTTAAAAACAGTTGTGTGACCTTTTTTTTTTGTTTTTTGAATTTCTCGTTCGTGACAAACTTTAATTGTGAACTTTGTTTGAATAATAAAGTTTATGTTTAATTGACACACTTAATTATAGGATAATATTCTTAATTAAGCCGGATATCATAGTTTGTAGTTCTCTTATCATATTAAGACTTTCGTATTATCCTCGTTATTATACTTAACAACATATAAAATGTACATATTTTTCTTTGTCGGACCAAGGACACCACACAATTTACTAAACATACAAGTCGGGAATGGCGTACAGTCTCGCTTATACATGACTTACATAATTTCGTGTGTAAACTAACAAAACCCCTAAGTCGATCGTAACCCCTAAACCACAAAACCCTAAGCACAATCTATTATTATAAGTATTATTTTATAAAATTTTCAATCAATAACATGTTCGGTATCTTCAAAGAAGTGTAAAAAATAAGTTAGGCAAAGGTATTAACAAAATTTTTATAAAAACAACACACAACGGTTTTTTTAAGAATAAACCTTTGTTGTACTTTACTTTCCACGACGGTTGTTTTGTAGAAACCGTTGTGTAATTACTACAACGGTTTTTTATTTATAAACTGTTGTCTGAATGATATCACTACAACGGTTTTACAGCTTAAAAACAGTTGTGTGACCTTTTTTTTTTGTTTTTTAAATTTCTCGTTCGTGACAAACTTTAATTGTGAACTTTGTTTGAATAATAAAGTTTATGTTTAATTGACACACTTAATTATAGGATAATATAATTAAGTTTATATTAATATTCATAATATATGTTAACATATTATAATAATTTGATTAAAATATTTATAATATAATATAATATATTTTTTTCTAATAATTAATTTGTAACTAATATATTTAATAAATATTCATAATTTATCACAAATACTTCAAATCTTATGATAATCTGTATCTATCAATTTTTTTAATATTATCTTATTTAATATTAATCATATTTAAAATCATAACTTTTATACCAAAATTGATAAAAATTAAAAAAATTACTTATAATCAAATTTTTACGACCGTTAGATGAAAAGAGATCTAAATCCAACCGTTAATTCACTCCCGGGTCGGATAGATCTCGGTCACTCCCTCATTTCCCAAAACACAATTCACTTTCTTCCCCCCCAAATTTCCCCCCAATTCACTCTCGTCTCCATCGCCGGTGATTTCGATTCTCCGACTCCGTCTACGTCTCCGTCTCCGTCTCCGTCTCCATCATCGGTACACACCTCTCTCTCACTCTCTCTCTCTCACTCTCTCTTGCTCTCTCTCTCTCTATTGCCCCCTCTCTCTCACCCCCCCTCTCTCTCTGTCTCTCTCTCACTATCTCTCTCTCACTATCTCTCTCACTCTCTCTCTTGCTCTCTCTCTCTCTATTGCCCCCTCTCTCTCACCCCCCCTCTCTCTCTGTCTCTCTCTCACTCTCTCTCTCTCACTATCTCTCTCACTCTCTCTCTTGCTCTCTCTCTCTCTATTGCCCCCTCTCTCACCCCCCCTCTCTCTCTGTCTCTCTCTCACCCCTCTCTCTTTTACTCTGCATGCACTTGGTTTATTGTTTATGAATGATTTTTGTGCATCAGGGTTTTTGTGCTGTTTTGTTTGGTTTATTCTTGTGCTTTGTGAAGTAATATATATATTGTGTTGTTTCGTTTGGCTTAATATTTTGTGAAGTAATTTTAATTTAGGTACATTAGGGCTGAAATGTGTGTAATATTTTGTGTTTTGACCTTTAATTCAAGAAACAGGGACATTGGGTGCTAATTCCTAAATTTAATTATATGCTCAAATCTCAGTTAATGATCTAATTCCTAAATTTGGACTGTTTGTGATTGTGATTTTTACAAGGTTTCTTACATCTCACATATGTGTGATCTGTGGCATCCTTAATACTAGTAGTAACCTTATCTTGTTTGCTATATCCTAATATTATTTATGTGGTGTGTAGATTAATATGGCGCCTTTGAAGAAGACACGATCTGCTCCAAATAAAACCGCGTCTTGCCTTATGAAGGCTTTAAAGAGGAATAGTAGCCTGGACACTGGTGCGGTAAATAAGGAGGTAAAGAAGAAGGCTACTTCTACTACGTCCTCTCCTGAATCGGTAAAGAATAAGGCTATTTCTACAACTCTGCAACAGAAACTGTCCAAGACGAAGAAGAGGAAACGAGAGGCAGAACATGTGCCTACCAAAACCCTGGGACTTAGGCTTTTAAAACGGGGTCCTGTTACAATGCATAGGATTGTTAGGCGGAAGATGTTGGGCATCAAGTACACGGTGAATTTTAATGCAAAAGGGGAGCCGTACGGCAAGGCAGCCACAGAGATGCAGTCTTATATCGGGGTTCTTGCGAGATCTAAGGCCCCGATTTGGTATGATTCTTGGAAAAAAGTTCCGGCTGAAAGAAAAAAAAAGATTTGGGATTGTGTTCAGGTAAAATAAATACCATCTCACTGTGTGTATTTTTTATTCTTGAATCTTGACTAATTGATTTATGTTTGTACCAGATGGCATTTGATGTACCATCAACAGCGAGGAAGGTGGTGCTTAATTCTGCCAACCATAAATGGAGGGAGTTTAAGAGCCGTTTATCTACCCATTATGTCCTGGCATATCGTGATCAGCCCGAGTTGCTAGAAAGTCCTCCAGCTGACTACTCATTCATTGAGAAGCCGCACTGGGACATGTTTGTTGCCAACCGTTTATCTAATGATTTCCTTGTAAGATTTTCAATTTGTTTAGCGTGATTACATAAAACCAAATATATTTAGTGGTACATCTTTGTTGATAACTTCTTTTGTGTTTTTATGAAGGAGGTACATGTCGAGCAGAAAAGGCGAAGGGGTATGTATGAGTACGATCACTACTTGTCTCGGAAGGGTTATGCCAACCTGGAACAGGAGTTGGTTAGTGATCTTTATACATTATATTATTTTTCCCATGACATGTTTGATTATGTTTTGATATTTAATTCCCTTGTCTGTTCATACATGTAGTCTGGTGGTGATCCTGAATTTGAAATAGATCGATCCGATACTTGGGTTCTTGCCCGGAAGGATAAAGACGGGAATTTCAAGTCAAATGATGTTGCTACTATTGCTACGAATATTGTATGTTATTCATTTCTATTGTGGTTCAATTTCCTTGTGAGCATAATATATGCATTGTTAGTTAACTTAATATATGTTTTATTCATTTTTTAGGCTGAGATGAAGAAGAGAGTCAGTGCTGGGGAAGTGACACTGGAAGGCACTGAGGATGTCTTGACCAAGGTGCTCGGTAACCCTGAGCACCGAGGACGAGTACGTGGCCAGGGATGCCATATTAAGCAGTCTGTGTATTTTGATCTTCCAAAACAGAAAAGGAAAGGCAAGTCGATTGAGGAAAAGATCCAAGAGGGAATTTAGAAGTACATGGCAGAGGAAAAAGACAAGATTATTAAAGAGCGCGATGCATTTTGGGCTGCAGAAATGGAAAAGATGAATGCCGCTTTACATGCAAAAAATGTTGTGTTTGATGGGAGCCCCAATATTGGATCACAACAGGCAAGTTGTTCCAAGGGGAGGCAAGTTAATGATTTGGATATTGAAGGTGTAAAGAAGAAACTTGAACTCGTGGGTGATCAAGTTACTGCTGATAAAAAGAAAGATGTTGGTGAGGAGAAAGTCATTGATGAGGTTCAAGATGTGGTGGAAGAGCTGAATAAGCTGGAAGAGATCAAGATTGATTTGGAAGATAAGATTGATGTTCAAGAAAATGTCCATGATGAAGAGGAGTTTGATGGGGGGAAAAATGCTGAGGCTGTTGAAGTTGTTGACAATGATGAGGGTGATTATCATTGGGAGTTGACAATAGCTGGCTCGAGCAATGTTGTTGCTTATGCAACAGTTGATATGGAAAGCGATGTTGTTCATGGCAAGCCACTTGGAAAGAAGAATGCACGAGTCTCGATTACTCGTGTAATGAATGGAGATGCACCGATTCCTTATCCAATCAATGATGAAATCTTGACTGTGCAACAAGCTGTCGGAACGTACATTGCATGGCCGAAAAGCAATATTTTGAAAGTGAAGACAAATACTGCTCCAGTGAAAGGAAATCTGAAGGTTAACTACTTAACTTGAATATAACCTTTTCAATTATTTTTTCTTGGCTTTAAATATTAGAAGTCTTTAGAAGTAAAGACTAAGTACTTACTTTCAGTTTACATTCTGTTGGATATTCTGTTCTTTCATTCTAGTATGCATAATTGCATTCCTAATTTTTTTCAGGGAGGGAAGAAACTTACTGAAAAGAAGTTTAAAAAGGTGGCTGAATGTGTCTCAAAACCAGAGTTGGTCGCTAAGATGGGTCCTGAATTCCACCAGTCACTAAAGCGTTTGTGGCTCTGGGCAAGTGACACATTAAAGGATGGTCGTACGTTGGCTTTTAAATTAGATGAAGATGCTTTTGGATCAGGTAAGAAGAATGTTATGTTCTTATCCGACGTGCATGCTCTGTGCTTTGGAGGAGAAATATCAGGATCAACCATTTGCTATTTCATCAAGTAAGTATTATTAAGTTCGGTTAAAATTTTCAATAATTAGGATCTTACCTTATACTTGCGAATTTATCCAGTTTTCTGACTTGTAAACTCAAATATTAATTTCTGGAAAAATAGACAACTTCAAAGTTATATCGTAAAAGGGCCTAATTCTTTACTTTTTTATGTATAGTTTACTGCATATTTATTTGAGGAAGCACAAGATGACCGACATGATATCGTTTGTTGATCCTGCTGTCACTGGCTCTAAAAATTGTGGTACAGCAGGGGAGAGGTCGCATAATCTTGCTGAACGGTTCAAGACTGCCAAACCAGGCCAGCTCTTTCTTTTGCCATATAATAATATGTGAGTAATTGTATTTCTAATTTAATTTTCACCGTCTATGTTATTAATATCAAAATGGGCATCTCAGTCGTAACAAATATTATTTTTTGGACTTGTATTACTTTCAAATATGCATTTCTTCACTACCAAAGAAAAATAATTTTATTACATGTTTAAGTGCTAATAATTGACTTATAATATTATACCTAATTTACAATATATATGTTTCTGACGGGGTCATTGTAGGAACCATTGGGCGCTCACCGCTGTTAATCCCGAGTCACAATTAGTCTACCACATGGACCCATTGAAGCGTCGAATTGCAGGCGAAGAATGGACAGAAGTGGTTGACAAGTGAGTGTGATAGTATTATTTCTGTTCTTTATATTAATGAGAAATGTCGTAATGCGAATTTATATTTTTTTTGTAGTGCCATTAATCTTTACAAGGATGCTGGGAAGAAGATTGCGAAGAAGAAGATCATATGGGAGAATCTTGCGGTATAATTATTTCTTGGCCGCCCGTTATTCTTATATTAGTTTCTCGGATATATGTATGGATATATATCTGTAATTGTTGCTTCATATATGAGTTAATATTTATATAAATATTTTTCAGGGTGTTCCTCCCCAATCCGGGACCAAGGACTGTGGTCTGTTTATCATGCGATATATGAAGGAAATATGTCTTGATAAGGAGCTCAAATTTGTTTCAAAGGTATAAAATTTTTAATTTTGTGTTCTTCTTTTCTATGTTGAAATCTGGTGATAATATAGTTTAATCTTTCAGTGGCTACGGAGGGGCAGCTTATCCTATGGAGTCGATGATCTCAATGAAATCAGGATCGAGTGGGCGAAGTACTTCATGAAGCACGAGACTTCTTAGGTTCTTTGCACATTTAGTAACCACGCACCGCAAATTTTCTGATGCACATGTATTTTTGGGAGTTGCGCAGTATATATAACGACTAACTGATATGCTATGGACATGTAATGGCGTAACTATTTAACTTAAGTGAAGGTTTCAGTCTCTACTTTTGGGGTATGTGCATCCGAAAATCTGATGTTGTTGAACATATTTAACTTAATTAGTTCGTGAATTTTACTTGGTTGGATGTGTTGGTTGTAATGGTTTATTGAACACGATGGAATGGAATGGCTGTTTGTTTTGGTTTTAGTTTGGCTTCTTTATATTGCCAGTTTGGTTTCTTTATATTTCCAGTTTGGTTTTTTAATTTTGTTATATAAAACCATTGTCTCTTGTTATTTTAGGTAATTGGACTATAATGAAAACTGTTGTCAAGCATTGTACTAGGCAATGTGTTGAATTTTCTATGAAACCATTGTCTATTAAGCTAGGTAAACCATTGTCGTAAACACTTCAGACAACAGTTTTTTGTCCAATACCGTTGTCTATCAAAATCAGAAACAAGTGTTTTAGAAACAAAAACTGTTGTGGTTCTGCTAATGTTCCAACATGTTTGTCTTTTTAAACCATTGCCTAACAGCTTTCAGACAATATGTATTTAAAGAAAACAATTGTGCAAGTCAAGAATAGACAACAGTTTTTAGAAAGGAAACCATTGTGTTAAACTATTAAGACAATGGGGTTGTTCTACTAAAACCGTCGTAAATATTTAGATCACACAACACTCTTTTGGAAAATAAAGCCTTGTCTGAAAATTAAAATAACAACATTTTCTAGTTAATAAACAATTGTTGATTTATTTGTCAGACAATGGTTTCTACAACAACCGTTGTTGTTCACGCGTTTCAGACAACGTTTTCTAAGACCAAAACCGTTGTCTGTAGGGAATCAGACATCACTCTTCTGGAAAATAAAGCCTTGTCTGAAAATTAAAATAACAACATTTTCTAGTTAATAAACAATTGTTGATTTATTTGTCAGACAATGGTTTCTACAACAACCGTTGTTGTTCACGCGTTTCAGACAACGTTTTCTAAGACCAAAACCGTTGTCTGTAGGGAATCAGACAACGGACGCGTCCGTTGTCTGAGCTGCGTAACAGACGGCATCTCAATAGACCACGGTTTTCTAGGGCATCAGACAACGGGCAAAAAGCCTTGTCTGATTCAATTATTCTTGTAGTGTTTTACAGAATATGAATTTATTAGAGTTGTCATAAGGCACAAACATAATGTCATATATGTGCAGTGATATCATGATTATATTATATGTTGGTCTACTAACGAAAACTTGTGCAAGAAATTTGCCAAGTCATTGCAGAGAATGTACAAGATGAGTATGTTGGGAAAGTTGCAATTCTTTTTGGATTTACTTTGAGCAAGCCAGAAGATTAATTCTTTTAGGAGCACAAGTAAGCCAAAAGAGTGATGGCAATAAAAGTAAGTCAAGAATCTTTTGAATGTGCACAATTGAGAAGATTCTAGACATGCCAAGACTCCCTACCAACAGCAGCCACTAAAGCTTGATCAGGACAAATCAGGTAAAAGACAGAAATGACAAGCTAGAGAGGTATGCGTCTCATTAAGTTATTAGCTGCAAATTGACAACACATATTTTATTCTCAAGTTGCCAATGTGCAAGGTTCCAAGTGGATTTTAAAAATCTAGTCTTATAGTTATCAACATGATTTTGAGATATCTTAAGGGAATACCAAATCTCAGTATATGGTACCCTAAAGATACTTGTTAACATGTTTAGCTATTTAGATATAAAATACGCAGGTTGTAAGAAAGACAGGAGAAGCATCTCTGAATGACAGGAGGAGCATCTCTAGAAGTTGTCAACTTCGTGGAGGAAGATTGATTTCTTGTTATTATTTCAGGAAATAACTTTATCTCCAACAACTCTGTGGAACAATCCACGACAATGCACCTTGACAACAGGTATCATTTCTTTCGAGAGAATGTCTTCAATTCATAGAGTAACTTGCAGACACGCACCTGATTTGAAAATCTCATCTGCAAGAAACTCTTAAATAAGTTCACAAGTATAAAATTGTTCATATTTTAAGGACTTGTGAATTTATTTAACATCCAGTCCTCATCTTAATAATTTAGTGCTAATATCTAACTCATAGATATTTAGTATTAATTTATTATTATTTATTTAATGAAATTTGAATTATGGAAATTGAAGCAGTTCAATATCTTATTTGCTCCATAATTTAAAATACATAAAATAAATATGCAGCATAATTTATTGGATTTTAATTGGTTAATATCATTCAATGATATTTAGTCGATTTTATTCTGAGAAAATTGTGAATTTTCTGTTGACAATTGATTTTGGTAAATTTGAAAAGATTTATTAGAATTAAAACTTGACAGGAAATAAAACAGTCTAAATTTTAAAACAAGAACAGGTTTTAAAATGAAGACATAAGCAAAAAATATCGAATTTAGGAAATTCGATAGTTTTTCAAGTACATAGATAAATCTATCGAAATAAATTTTCGATAGTTTTTGAAAAGGAAAAAGAAAAACTATTGAAAACATTTCTCGATACTTTTTGAGGAAAATTTGAAAAAGCATCTAATTGAATTTAATTATTCTTTATCTAAATTCTCGATGGTTTTTGAATTAAAATGAAAATCTATCTGAGAGAATTAATTTTTCCTTTATTTTAATTCTCGATAGTTTTTCCACAAAGGATCCCTCGATAGTTTTTCAAGCTTTAAAAGGTAACAAGTTCGATAGTTTTTCAGAAAAACTTTTTAAATTCTGATTTTCAATCTCTTCGTTATTTTTCAAAATTTATCGAAGTAAAGTTGACAGTTTTACCCCCAACTGAAAACCATCGAACATACTATTAAAAACATCGAACACTGTAAAGACAATATTGCCCCTGTCAATTCAATAAGTATTTAACAACCCCTTACGTTTTTTTCTTATTATCAGATCTAAGGGCTTTTGTTTATACTTACTAGAATGCATATAACCAAGAACATCACTGCCTCAAGAACTTGTTTCTAAGAAAACTATTTTCACTATTGTTCTTTAGAAGTTAATTGTTTTCAATTGATTTCTTCAGATAATTCTGATTATTTGTGTTACCAAAAGTAGGGTTCTTGATAATAGTGATTCGAAGTTGTGTTTTTTTTAAGAAAAAGGGGTAATTTTGTTTTAAGGGTATTTTGTGTCAAGTTTGATTAATTAGTAATAATTAATTAAATTTAATTGGTTTTAGTTTTGGTTTAAAAGTAACCAAGACTAATCATGTCTCGTTTCAAAACTTGCAAGCCATTAAGAATTTACAGTTTCGTGCATGGGCAGAGTTTTTGAACACACGTTCATTAGTGGCATATGCTGTGAGTACTCCCGTAGTCCTTTGCATCGATCAATTGACTGCGTTGTACACAACCGCCATGGATACAAGTGAGAATAACGTAAGATCCTTCAGTTTTGTTGTGCCAGGGGGCAGAACAATAAGGGTGACGGAACATGACTTTAACAGAATACTACATTTTTCTATAGAAAACCATGTTCCGGATCCCACAACTGAGGAGATACATGCTTTCTTCACTCTCATAAGAAGTCAACAACCTAACTTCTTTGTGGGAGAGTTCCTTAAGCATTACCTGACATGGGACCACTGGATGAAAGAACATGCATAGATGATGTGCTTTGTTTCTATCCTAGGTTCCTACAGCTAATTCTCAATGATATCTTAAGAGATGATGAGCGTGAGACATTCACTGAAGAGGAGACCATGGAGTGCATGAAGATGAAGAGCAATGCAATAACCGCTCTGATAAGAAAGAATATCTTCCAGGGGTACCCACTGTTCAAACTTGAATATCTAAGAACGGTGCCCCTACCACTTCTACCCCCAGGGGAACAGGTAATTCAAGGTAACATTCCTGAACCTGAACTGGCTCCTGAACCACAACAATGGATGTTGATCCAGAGCCCTCAGTGGCCATCCAGACCATGAGATTGCAACCCACAATCTCTAACCACGGTCGAAGAGCCTTTGGAAGAGCCAAATGAAACCACAAACGAACCTCCTTCCCCTACTATACCCATTAAAGAACCATCCATGACTGTAGAGGGAGATAGTGCCAAAGCAGCACCACATAAGGAGATACACCCTTCAACAGCAGCTCTGCCTTCCTCTAAAAGGAGAAGAACAGAAACCGAGGCAACTGCTGATACTTCATTTCTCTCATTCAAAGAGCCCTTTACTGATTTTTCTGATGCTGATTGGGCTGCGCTAATGAAAGCAATATCTGAACCAATAGCTCAATCAAGTAAGGAAGAATTGACGGAAGCAACTGGTGTTCCGACCATTTTACGGTCAGGTTCACTGGTTGAAGGTTCTTTAATGAACCAAGGGTCTTCACAGACGTCGAGAGAAGGCTTTGACCTAAATGCACAATCTAAAAGGTCATTGTCTACCTCCCCAGATGGAACATATCTGGATCCTGCGGGTAAAGGGTCTGACGTAGGTGCAGATCGGCAACTCGGTGACGATGAATCAATTACTATTGACAAGTCAACTGAGGTAAAGTCTTTACAGACTCACGGGGAAGATTCGGGATCTCTGCTGTTAAAGAGCCTGTTTCAAACCCCCTAGAGATTCAAACTCTAGATCCTTTAAAGGATACATCATCCACGGATGATCAGCAACTTGGTTTAACCAAGGACGGGGACTTGCGAAGCCCCATTGCATCACCGGTGACCTCCTTAAGGACGGCTACGGTGTTTTCTTCTGCAGGTACAACTAGCACAAAGGGATTGAGTGAAACAAAAACACTTACACCTGGCCTGAGTGGGAAAGGAAAAATGAGTGAAACACTAACAGAAACGTTGAGTGTACACCCAGAGCCAAACGTGAGGAGTGACACCCTAACCCTTCCAAATATTGAAGATTTGCTATTACCTGGAGGTACATGTTCAATCCACCCTCAAGAAGATTATGGAATATGTTGAGGAACCAACAACCCGGACCTTCACAGCAACAACCTGATCCTTCTGCTACCTTTTACAATGAGGATAACTTCATCGAGGATTCCTCAACTAAGGGGGAGAAAGTTGGAGAAGGGGAAACAAATGAAGTGACTAATGAAGGTTGGCAAACAACTGGATGGGGAGTTTGGGAAACCAATGAAGCTATTCCAGTTAGACAGTATTGGATTGAGGACATAGTACTAGAAGAAAGTGAGGAGGAATTTGAAGTCATGCAAGAGCAACCGATTCAGGAGGAGCATGAGCCATATAGAACATCCTATCTTGGATGATGATATGGAAGAAGCAAATTCTCTATCACTAAGAGAGAAAGACACCACTGAAGGTGATTCTCATCAAGATCCAAAGAACTACAAAGTTAAATGAACTGCTCCGTGAGCATGTTAAGGAAATCTTGATGAAGGTCAGTCCAGAGATTACTGAAAACCCTCCTATGGTTAGATTCATGACGAATGACTTGTTCAGAATCTGCTACATGACGGAGGACAAACTGAGAGATTACCCAAACGAATATCTAATATCAGTTGAGAAGTATCTTAGATCCACTGGATTCACATCAACGGAGAAGGACAAAAGCAGCCGACACTCTAAGAAAATATCTTATGGAGAATGTTCCCTACTATAGGAAGAGAGTGGAGAAAGGATTGGAAGTGCATACCAGATTGCCAAACATGCCAAAGCTAAACAAGAAAGATGTTAACATTGCATGGCTGTGGGCTGGAGTGGGTCAAGAGGTTGGATTTATTGGAAGACACATCCTAGGAGCAATCCTTAAACCTGGAGAACCACTGCACTATCTATCAGTGATTGATTATCAAGCTGCTAACTCCGATCCAATGATTGAAGAAGGTGAGATTGGAATGGACTGAAGAACTGAAGCAAAGAACAAGAGAACTGTCAGCTCAAACAAGAGGAGCAACTTCAAGGTGAAAAGTTTTATTGTTCTTTGATTTATGAAATATGGAAATGTATATATATCTGATCCAGAATGCATTGATATTATTACGCTGTCTTACTTTAAGTAGTTTAATGTTTCCTTAGTTAGTTGAGTTATCCTCGAAGTATTTGCTTGTCGAACTCTATCCAATCAAATAGGGGGAGATTGTAAAGCATAATGTAACATAAGATGTAAAAGAGATAACTACAACTCAACAAAGGACAAGACAGACAATAATATTAACAGAAGCACAGGAATCCAGAATCAAAGAAGAAAAGGTAAACTCAAAAAGTCAAAATACGTTATGTATTCTTGAAGTCCGTAAACAGGTCACGGAAAGAAGTTCATGAAAATGTTCAAGCCTCAGTGACAGCAAAAGAAACAAGACTTTCAAGACGACAGAAGTATGTGAATGATTTAGAGTCAATACCACAGGATTCCAGTGATGAAGCAACCAGGACGACAAAGGACTTATCAGCAGCATTGAATTGCAGACATAAAAGAAGAATTGATCAAGTGTTATTCATCTGTGAACCAGACCAGTTGCACTAGGTGACGGCACTAAAAGATCAAGTTGTTTTATCGTCTCAGAAGAAATTGATACAGTCTGAAACTTAAACACCAAGGAGCTCAGAAAGGTTTTCTAAAAGGAACAAGGACAAAATGTGATTCGATGGTTTTTCATTTATGAAAAACTATCGAATGTGATTCTAAGGAATCAAAAGAAATTGACTTGATGGTTTTTCTTTTTTAAAGAAAAAAAAAACCATCGAAAGCTTTTCTAAGAAACTCAAAGTCAAAAGAAAAGAGCTCGATAGTTTTTATTTCCTAAAAACTATCGAATGGGATAAATGAAGTCCATTTGAATTCTATTACAAAAGAATTTAACTTTCGATAGTTTTTATTTAAAAACTATCGAATGGAAAACTCTTTTTAATAATTCGATGGTTTTCTAAATTGAGGAGCAGGTGGAAAAGTGTTTGTTTGTCAGGTTGATTAGAAGATGGACGACCAAGATTGTTTTAACAATTAAGGTTCGATAGTTTTCTAAAAACTAAGTCTATAATTACACAGAGAGAGGAAGTGTCTTCCTCAGTCGAGGTTAGTTCATAGTAGCAACTACTGAGAGAGAGTTTTGAGCCGGAGAAGATCATAGAAATTTATAGTGCTCAGAATTCTTTCATTGTATTGATTATGAATAACCTAGAACTCATTGAAGCTAATCTACGGATTAGAAATTGTAGCACCCCTCGAGGTTTATATTTATAAAACGATATATTCCCCGACTTTTGGTTTGGTTTGGTGTGTTTGATTTCGTTATAGAACTGAATGAATTATCCGTGAACGAAATTGAATTATTTGTGAGTATCGTATTCAACCCCCCCTTCTACGATACTTCGGGACCTAACACCAGCAGGCTCAGAAGTCTCAACAGTGTGCATGTATGAACATTTTTCAGTAGTGAGAATAGGTAAGTTAAAGCATTTACTCATGGCAGTGATCTTGCATGGCATACATTCAATGTTATTACAGACACTCATAGTTCTATGCATAAGGGGGGTTCTGTGTAAGTTACCATTGAGCTCAGTAGCATTGATCTTATCCTCAATTGGTTTGTTACAAACATGTGTTAAATGATGTGAAGATCCACAGTTATTGCATAGTTTCCTAGAAGCACCTCCAACATTAGTGTATCCATTTCCTTTATTGACACCTACCTTACCATTCCTATTCTTAGACTTGGGAGTTACTGGATTGACAGTGTGTTCAGAAGTTGCTGTCGAACTTTCCTTGACAGTACCTTTTATTCCAACTGTCTTGACAGAAGGTTTGGAAGTTACTGTCTTGGAAACATTCTTGACAGCATCTTTGGAAGATACTGTCTTGCCAACTGTGACAGCATCTTTTGAACTTACTGTCTGATTTCTTGGTAAGTTTACTGTCTTGGGGATTGTGACGGTATCCTTTCCATCCTTGGATGTGCTGTCAACACCTTCATCCTCATCAAGAATTTCTTGTTTGATGAGCATGGCTTCTTCATCAAACTCAATTTCTGCAGCTTTGAAAATAGGAGTTTTAACCTTCTTGAGAATGGTGGGTTTGACAGCAGTATCTCCAGGACAATCTTGAATCACAGTTTCCTTTCCAGGTCTTCTACCATATGAAAAACCTATACCAACTGTCTGATTTTCTGTATGCTTATCATTGTAATCCTGAACTATCTTTGATGAGTTTTTATAAGCCTTAATCTTGAATTCATTTTCAGCAATCTCATTCCTCAGGAATTCCTCAACCTCTTTAGCACATTTTAATTCATTTTTAATTCTAGCATTCTCCTGAGCTAAAGAGTCTAGTGAACTGGTTTTGAGAACAAGAGATTCATTTTCAGACTTTAGTGTTTCATTTAGCTTACTCAGCCTAGTGATTTCCTCATTAGCAGCAGATAAGCTAGTATAGACATTGAACATTTCAGCACTTAAGTCTTTAATGGTTTTCTTATACTCATCAGTGGACATATCAAGTAGGACAAGTGAAGGTACCTGACTTGAAGATGTTGATGCTACTTCATCAGTGCTAGCCATGAGAGCTAGGTTGACATATTCTTCTTCTTCTTCATCATCAGTCTCATCCCAACACTTTCCTTCAGCCACATAGGCTCTACCTTGATTCTTCTTAGAGTATCCACCAGTTCCTTTCTCAAACCTCTGAACCTGTTTGGGTCTTTTGCATTCAGTAGCAAAATGACCAGGTTCACCACAGTTGTAACACTTGAATTTTGATCTATCCACAAATCCAGTCTTGTATCCTCCTTTGGTTGAACTTCCCACAGCAGCCTTTGATGAACTTCCCTTGTTGAACTTGGATACTTGGCCTTGGGGCTTGTATGACCTATCCTTCTTGAACCTAAAGTTCTTGAACTTTTTGGCCATGTAAGCCATAGTAGGATTGTCCATGCTTTCCAGTTCCTCCATTGTGTAAAAGTCTTCATCTTCAACATCCTTGAGCTGCAGTACTACTTTCTCATCATCTTCAACAACCTCTTCTATCTTCAAGGATTGTACAGGGGTTGGTTGTGTGATTTGTAGTACTTCACTTGGCTGTGTGATCCTTGGCACATGTGCTACTAGGGCACTTGACATATTAGCCATCTTGTTCCTTGTTCCTTGTTCCACTCTGTATGGCTCTCTTTTGAAAGAGTTCAAGTTCATAGGATTTCAGAATGCCATAAAGTGTCTCAAAGGTTATATTGTTGAGATCTCTTCCTTATCGTATGGTTGTTGTCTTGTGTTCAAGGTGATCAGGCAGTGTAAGCAGGAACTTGACATTCAATTCCTTTCTGTCATAGTACTTGCCATGTATCTGTAGTTCAGTTAAGAGCTTACTGAACCTTTCAAACATGGAAGTTAAGTCTTCACCAGGCTTGGCCATGAATGCCTCATATTGTGATATCAGTATTTGCCTTTGGTTGCCCTTAACTTCTTCACTTCCTTCACATAGTAAAGCTAACCTGATCCACATCTCCTTGGCTGATGTGCAGCTTATCACACTTCCACACATGGCTTTATCCAACGTGAGAGAATCGAGCAAGATGAGTTTCAAGTGATCATCTAGCACCATCTTCTCCTTCTCAGGTTCCAAAATTTCCGAGGGATCTTTGGGAACCCAATGTGCAGGAATGACTTCACCATTTACTGTTGTGGATTCAATTTCCTTCCTTGGAATGAAAGTACCATTCTCGAGAATACCTGGGTATAGTGGATTCGCAGCTTTGATAAACAACAAGATCTTTCTTTTCCAAATGTTGTAGTTTTCTTTATCAAAGGCTGGGATCTTGATACTGTTTGATTTCTGCATTGTCGTCGTGATCTCAGATATGTATGTTAATCTGTTTGCTCTGATACCAGTTGTTGGTCCTCGTGTATTGCAGAAGGGGGGGGATGAATGCAATACTGATAAAATTCAATCTCAATTTCAACAACCAAAACTAAGATTTAACGTTATGAGTAATATGTATGCATTCACAAACAGTATGGTCTAAAAGACAAGTTTCACAAAATATATGTTTTTATTTATTTTGCAAAGTGTTGCTACAACCTCAAGAGAGAATTCTTGAGCTTCGGTTTTCTTCAAGACACTTACTTGCTTGTGTTACCTTCTCGTACCCAGAATGAATTGATAGTCTAAGTATAAAACTAATCCTATCACTGTCAACACGGGTTTGTGAAGCTGCTGTCATTATCAAGTGGCAGCTTCTTACAAACTGTCTACCCATGTGACTTTCCTAAATTGCTAACATGTCAGATATACAATACAAAGAAAGCAACCTAGATTCATTCTATTTCCAGCTAAAATAATTCAGCAAATAGAGACTTGACCTTGCTCTTGAATTGATTCGCTTTTGTTTTGTAGTGCTTGAAGCTTCTGTCGTAGTCTTGTAGACTTGGTGCAGCTTAGGGATACTGAAACACGCCTGTTTCTTGAACATTGAAACTGTCACGGGATTTGACTGAGAAGATACCTAGAACAAGGATCTTTCTCGAGACAGTTACTTTTGCCGCAAAGCTTACTGTCACAGGAATGTTCTTTTGGTGACAGTATGAGTTCCCCGCACAGAGTGCTGTGACGCCCTCCCAATCTGGGGTCATGATTGGGGGAGTCACTACAACCTCTATACTTATAAACCTGTGATTAATAATATAAACATGCAGACGCGACCCGAACTTTACCCTGGATCTTTAACAGGTAATGGTATGAAACAAGCATCAACTATCTACTTCATTTTATTACATAATAAAAGTCTCAAAAGTTATTACAACCGTGTCTTAAAAGTTCTACATTACCTTATACAAAACACCTTCTACAAGTCTTCATCACCTGCCTGAGCTGGCATCCCAAAAATAACCCTATAGGAAGACTTCCTAGCTGACTGAAAAGTGCGTGCCATCTTCTCTTTTAACTGTGGGTTAGAACAGGGGAAAGAATGAGCCTAATGCTCAGCAAGTAATAATATATCCAAATAGTTAACCACTGTGAAACAGTTTCCAATATCAATATGTATGTCATGGGTATAGCAGAATCCATATCAAGGGATTATCAGAACAATGACATGAATATACAATTTCAAAGGGTAAACCAATTTCCTTATAAAGATATATGATTTCAAGAAAAGCAATAAGTAATTTGGAGATTTTTCACAATGCACCGGACAATACGGGTGATCAGCCACGTAAAGTCCCCATACAGGACACACAGTCCCTCTGGTCCTTGTATTGGGTCCTATTAGGCACACATTGGCCTGTAGACTAGTCCATCCCTAGTCATTGCATAATAATTAAAAGTGCTGGACCGGCGTCACTCGGCCTCTTACGCCTCCAATCTTAGGAATCCGTGGAAACCATAAATCGGAATTTAAATGATTATAACTTTTGAAAATTCCTTTCTTTTAAAACCTTTCTCATGAAAGAAATCCTTTTAAATCAAAAGATAAGTATTTGTATAGAGTCAAAGTGAAAGTTCATGTATTCTCAAATTTCAAGTAAGTGGGTGAATCATAGGTACAAGTTCAAATCTACTGCAATAGAATCTCAGGTTAAAAAGGCATCAAAATGTGAGTATAATCAAAGGGTAAGGGTAAGATCTGGAGAAAAGTTCAAGCAAGATATGGTTCATATAACATTTGCGTTGTGTCTATAATGTTTGTATAGAAGAATCTTTTGTGAATCAGGTAAGTTCAATTTGATCAATCTGGATTTCTATCAATGGGAAATCAAGAAGTAAATGTCATAGGTATGTTTTGGATATGTACTAAAATGTGAGTTCTGGTATATTCACTTTTGGGTGTAAAGGATCAAAGAAAGAACTAAACATAGTATGGTGTATGAACCAACAAGGTATATGAACAGAAATAAGGATTTAACAATATGTGTTCTCAGAATTAAAAGTATATCAAAGCATGATAGCAATTCATATCTGTCAAAATGAAAGAATGGAATCGAAATACGAAAGCAAGTTAGTATTACTTGCCTTAATAGCAAAAAGGGTAATGAGAAATCATTGGTTCTCCACTTTGGTCTTTCCTTTATTTATAGGCTCTACTTCTTTGGATTCTTAAGTAGCTTTTAGAACAAACTGTACTCACTGAATTTCTGTCTTCGCCTTGCCTTTATTTCTATGTTCCACGTCTCGCAACTCTACAAAAGAGTATATACTATTTCAGAATGATCCTCTCAAAATTCTAATCCTTATTCTAAACTACCCCACGTTCCCTAAACGCGTAAACACATAATATTTATATCACTTATAATCTCTTATCCATATGATAAGCACAAAACTCACATAAGCGCACATTGCCATTCAAGTTCACATAATATACTCCTTTAATACATATGTATATAATCTCTCTTTCAAATCATACCACACTTGGTTATTCCTTTAAATCAACTTGACCAATGCTAACCATATCCTTAACACCTTTACAAACAATGTTTTCATCTCAAAAAGCTGAAAAATCAGTTGCGCATACTTTACTAAAACATTTTTCATAAATCCAAAAGTAATCAAACAAATACCATATTTGACAGGCTATTTACTGAATACTAATACAACTTAGCATAAAAGTTTCAACTTCAGACCAATTGATTTAGATTAAAAACGAACTGGTTAAAGTAGGTACTGAAGCACAGGAAATTGCTGCTGCGCAACTTTACTAAAACATCTTTCATAAATCCAAAACTAATCAAATAAATACCACATTTGACAGGATACTTCCTGATTACTACTAAAACTCAGAATAAAAATTTCAACTTCAGAACAGTTTATTTAGACTAAAAACGAACAGATTAAAGTATGAACTGAAGCACAGAAAAATCTCTGATGCACAACTTTTAGTAAAACATGCATAACTCTTTACTCGCTAACTCTATCGATACAAGGTTTGCGCGTGCACAAACTAGACTCCAACTAGAACAATTTCCGCCTAGACTTTCTGTCTAAAACAGGCAGCAACCATTCGAAATTAACCAAAACAGAACAGACAGTTCTGGGCATCTCAACATTCTGCACATAAACCTTTAATCACTAACATTCTTATTGCATAACCTATGATACAACTAATCAACCATTCTCAACTACATAGGCTTCCACAACACTCACAAATCAGAACTTTAAGAAGAAGTACCCAATTTATACATTAAAATCAATTAGCATCAAAAATCACAAACACTACACTTCTAATCCGACAAAAACCCCAAATCAAAACCTTCAACTTAAAATCAAATATCAAACATATATAATCCAAAATTCTCTAAACTTAACACAATAATTAACATGCAATCACTATAACATGAAATTATCAATTAATCATCAACACCAATACTTCAAACCAATTTTTATAAAAGGGGAAAATTGAAAATACACACATGCATTTCAATTCCTCAACATGCAATCAAAATTACATCTAAATATAACTATCAATATATAAATTTGGAATCAAGAACATCATCATCATCCCCGTCGGCTCGCCGGAGCTCATTGCCGACGGCGGCATGGTTCGGAGGTGCCCGGAATTTGGGTTTCCTTCAACAAACCTCACCAATAAGCAATTTAAAACAATCAATTAATCACGAAATCATCACAAGCAAGCTTTCGGAATTGAATTAAGATCAAAATCGCTAAAAGCCCTTGCATGCAAAACTGATATACACACATATACACACTACCATACACACACACATACACGATCATATATATATATATACCTCAATCGATTGTGTGGAGAGAAAAGAAGAGAGGGAAGAAGATTTTACAAAAAAAGAAAAATGGCCGAGAGAGAGAACAACAGAGAGGAGAGAGTCGAGCAAAGTAAATGGGGAAGAAGAACTGGTGACAAGGGTTTTATAACCCCAAGGGCAGTTTGGTAATTTCATAATTCAAAAATCTGATTTTTAATAAAAGAAAACCATTAAATTGCATTTCTAAAATCCGAAATAAAATGAAAATAATACCTAAAATCAAAATTTTATTTTTAAAACAGAGAATACGAATTTACAAGCTCACCCATATTTTTAAAATATTTTTATGATCAAAATTGAATTAAATATGAATTTTCAAAGTTTAAATCACATAAATGACATTTAACTCATAAAATCAGTTTTAAATCCTTAAGGACAAAAATAAATTCCTTCACTAATTTTAGAAAATAATAGATTATAAAATAAAGGTTGTGAAAAAGATTTCACAATAAAATGAATCTCTGATGATTTTATAAAATTCCCGGAAGGTCAAAAAGAATTGATTTTTAATAAGAAATTCATATAAAATGCAATTAAAAGCATACACATATATTTTAATCCATACCATTCACCAAGTAAACATCTAATCATCACATTTTCAAATATCCACCTTTCACACAATATTCACATATCATAGATCTCAAATATTATTAAATATTAATACTGTACAAGCATTTTTCTGAGTCGTTATAACCTTCCCCCTTAAAAAGATTCTGTCCCCAGAATCTAACCTTATGAAAACAGATGCGGATACTTTTATAGCATCTCGCTCTCAAGTTCCCAAGTCGATTCTTCAACTCTGGGATTCCTCCACAAAACCTTAACTAACTTAACAGTCTTATTCCTTAGTTTCCTATCCATATGATCCTGAATTTCTACAGGTTGTTTTACATATGACAAATCGGGTTGAATCTCAATAGGCTCATATTCGATCACGTGATTTTTATCAGGATTAAATCTTTTAAGCATCGATACATGAAAAAAAAACATTGTGAATGTGATCCATGTGGGGTGGTAACGCTAACTCATATGCAACTTTTCCGACACGTCTTAGTATCTCAAACGGTCCTACATATCTCAAGCTAAGTTTCCCTTTCTTTCCAAATCTTGTAACTCCTTTCCATGACAACACTTTTAGCAACACTTGATCTCCTTCTTCAAAACTCAGATCCTTCCTGTCTTGGGCAGCGTACTTTCGTTGTCTGTCTTGTGCCATAACTAGTCTTTTTCGAATGATTTTAATCTTTTCCTTCGTTTGTTGTACTAGCTCGGGTCTCAAAACTTTTCGTTCTCCCACTTTTTCCCAATATACAGGTGACCTATATTTCCTTCCATGCAATGCTTCATACGGGGGCATTCCAATACTTGCGTGATAGCTGTTGCGGTAAAAGAATTCCACTAATGGTAAGTGATCACCTCAATTGCTTTCAAAATCCATCGCACAAATTCTAAGTATATCTTCGATTATCTGGATAGTCTATTCACTATGACTATATGTTTAAGGACGATAAACGGTACACATATTTAACTTGGTTTCTGAGCATGTCAAAACTTTCTTCCAAATCTTGAATTAAAATGAGGGTCTTGGTAAGATTCGATTGATACTTGAACCTCCTGCTTTACTACTGTCGATCTCTTACAGATAAAACCAATTTATCCAATGAATGTTTCTCGTTGATGGAAAAAGGAAATGTACCGACTTGGCATCATGAGATGTTCCTATTTCAACTCAAGAATTTCTACCGGTTGTAATTATCCACTAGGTCTTTGATGTTCAGTTTTAAATCTCTGACAGGTAAAACACTTACTTACTCATCCAGTAATATCTCTTTCGTATATGTCCACCAAGATTTTCTTTTAAGCCTTGTTACATCTTCGTACATCTGGGATGGATCGAATACTTCGAATTCACGTGCATCATTCAGTATTTCATTCTTTAACCATGTCACATTGGGTATCCAATTTCTAGAGAAAAACCTAAAAATTCCTTTATCATCCTTTTGACTCCTTCTACTTTCTCCTGTAAAGTTACTCATGCTATCGTTCATCACTTCTGCTTGACATTTTTCTACTTTTCTCTAGCAGCTCAAGTTGAAAAGTCATTGTATATATGTTTATCATCTCCGTCGCTTGATCTGAAATACGAACCTCTATTCCTACTTTCTCAAATTCCTTGATCAGTCATAACCATTTCATCTACCTTATGTATACAGCTCCTTTTCGGTGAAAATATATTTCAAATGTTTATGATCCGAATAGATTTCATATTTTCCTTCATACAAATAGGCCTCCAAATCAATGCGAAGACTATTATGGCTAGTTCTCGGTCACGTGTCGGGTGTTTCAACTCGTGGTTCTTTAGTTGTCTAGAAACAGACACAGTTATCTTATCATGTTAAATTAGTCTTGATTCTTAACACAAAGCTGTCATCTCAATTTTAGTTATTGATATTGTCCCAAGGTACATGAGTCATCATTTCCAGTAACAATGAATCTATTTTACCATTATGGCTCGACTAAAGAGTTCCGTTCCTCTAGCAATTTAAATATTTCCTTATCCATTTATCTTCTTCTTTAACTCTTGGATGCTTTCCAGTAAGCTTGGTTAATGGTGTGGATATCTTGGTATAATCCTTGAAAAACCTTCGATAATCTCCTTCCAATCTCATAAAACTTCTAACTTTTGTAGGTGTCTTAGGCCTTACTCAATTCATTACCGTTTCAACCTTAGTTGGGTCCACTTGGATTCCTTCTCTACTAATTACCTGTCCTAGTAATTGTAATTCTTTCAACCAAAACTCGCACTTAGAAAACTTTGCGCACAATCTTTTTTTTTTCTTAAAATTTCTAGGGTTATTCTCAAATGATCCGTATGCTCTTCTTCCATCTTTGAATACCTTAAGATGTCATTTATGAAAACAATCTCAAACTTATCCAAATATTTCTTAAAAATCATATTCATCATGTTCATAAAAGTGGCAGTTGTATTCATCAAACCGAACTCCATCACTACGAACTCATAGTGTCCATATATATCAGGTTCAGAACGTCGTCTAAGGAATATCTTCGGGTTTTATTTTTTTTAAATGACAGTAACCAAATCATAAATAAATTTTGAAAAGCACACTGTGTTCTTTAACTGGTCTGATCATCAATCCTTGACAATGGGTATTTGTTCTTAATGGTCAACTTGGCGCACCCAATAGGAATACACTAGACCTTATAACTCCCTTTTCCCTAAGATCTTGCAATTGAATTGCTAACTCTTTCATTTCTACTTATGTCATTCTATATGGAGCCGTCGAAACTAGTTTTGTCCCGGGTGCTAAGTCTTCAACAAATCTACTTCCCTGGCGGGAGGTAAACCTAAAAGATTGTCAAGTAATACAATTCAAAATTCGTTAGCTACTTGAATCTTCTCTATCCAAGGTGTTTCTTTCCTAACATTTACCTCGTATGACGATAAGCTTTACAACCTTGACACAATAATCTTTTACCTTTGATAGGTAGATACCTCTTCGTCTGCTTCCGGCCTCGGATAACAACTTTTACATTATCTAGGGCTCGAAATTTCCATTTTCTTCATATTCTGTTAACCAATCCATTCTTAGAGTTTACATCAGATTTCTATTATATCAATCTCACAGTGAGGACAAGCTAGATTACTCGATATATGCTCCTGATTAGCTATTCATGTAGTCAAAACTTTACTTAACATTCGGGTTTTACAGTCCGACTTATGAGCAAATTCTCTGAAAATATAATACTTTGTGGCTTCGAATCAGTTAACACTTTGGCACTTATGTAGTTAATATTAAACGTATCCGCAACCACATCCTTGTTTTTTACTATATCACTCATGGTTATATTGAGGATTCTTGTCCTTGGTTACTTAGTATGTGGTGGTCATGTCACCATTAACATATTGCTTACTGGGTCTAGTGCTTGTAATCTCTTAAGGAATGTCATACCTTCCTACACTTGTTACACGTAACTCTTGCCTTCGGTTTATGGCTCTCAATGGCGTAGTGTCCTGTCTGAGTACACTTGTAACGTACCATATTGATCTTATTACAAACTCCCAGTTGCTTCTTTCCACAAGTTCTATATTCTGGTATCGGAGGTTTCGGAGGTCTTGGTTAATCCATATTTTATGGACGGTTCCCTTACTTATCATTTCCAGTTTCTGATCTTCCAAATTCAACATTCCTATTTGACTGAAACTCAGGCCTTATATTGAAATGGTTCTGAAAGTTCCCTATTTTTTGGCTTCCTTCCGGTGTCTCTGGCTTCCCTTTTTCTAGCTTCTTCTGTTTGTGATCAATCACTTTATTTCTTACTTCAACATGATTAGTATTCGTATATCCTTGTTACCTTCTCCTTATCCATACCAAACTCTCGGTAATAATAAACCTTGACATCGTGTTGTAAGTCTAATGAGCAATCTGACTCGACATACAATCCCTCTTTTTAAAACAATTTCCCATTTTTGATCAAAACAGTTTCCCGTCAATATAAGTACAACTTGACACTCAGAATATCGTCATTCACCTTTGCATCTTCAAATCGTTGATACCTCTAAGAGTTTCCAACAAAATGAATCAATAGATATGAAGGTGTCAATATATATGGATATATGAAAATTATGTTTAGTAAGAATTTCTGGTAAAAAGAATCAAACTAAGAGATCAAAATGATCATCGAACTTTATCAGGTTGCATTTGTCAATTTAAATAACAAGGTACAGAAGGTGGCCAACCTTTAGTACTTCCATGACAAACACACCACTGGTGGCGTCCCACCGGACTTCTATCACACAGATAGAAAGTACCTGAATCCCCTATATATATAGGGTTGTTCATCTCAGTTACAACAAGGAGGATCAAAAATTTAAGAGGAACATATGAAAGGTTTAAGAGTTTCAAAAGTTTCTATTATATATATAATATTGGATCAATTAGCCTCTGAACAATAGAGGTATTTCGTAAAGAATAAAATAATAGAAATGAAAAATTGAATCTTTTAAAAAGGTAAATTGAATAAAATCAATGGCTAGTTATGAACCGACTTATCCTTGCATCGAACATATGGAGATAATCATGCATTGTCTCATGTAGACGGTCCTTAGGGGAGTTAATTTCTAGTTTGAGGTTATAGGTATGTCCCGATAGTAAATCAACTGTATGTAATCTTGAATAAAGAAAGAATCTACACTTAGGCCACTTCTCTGGGCAAATGTCCCTATCGCGGGGGAAAATCGTTATTATATCGTAAAGAATCTATCTAAGTGTTTCTAGACGTTATCTTGGGGATTCTACTCTCGCTCAACTCTAACCACACTTGATACGACACCTGGCGTGGTGTTTCCTATAGCTTCCGCGGTGCAGCCGAAGTTGCAGATGAAATTCTGTAAAGTACATAAGGATCTACAAGTGATGTCTTCCGAACTGGTAGTCTGATTCTCCGATTGATTCCTCCAGCTTCGAATTAGTTTCCTCGTCTGTAACCTGATCTTCAGATGGTTCCAGCGTATACTCGCTCGATATGTCGGAATACTATATAACATGAAAGTGCGTAACTTAAGCTAATATTTCTGTAGAAAATTCGGCATGACCTATTCGTAAAATGGACTATGCCCTGTTTAAAAATATCTCAAATACTAACTCAATCATCCACACATAATCCATAATCCATTCAATATTCCATCCATCTCCAATCCCTTTCATTTTATACGTAAAAAAAAATCTGCCTTGACTTGCAGCTATACTATCCGAAAAGAAATTTACCCAAAGGGTAATGGAAATCTCCACTTGGCCGGATGTATACACTGATACTGACGGATATGGCTTAGGAAAAGGAATCTCAGATGAAGGGTAATCTCTCAAAATAGCCTTTATCTGTAAAAACACAGTAATAAACCAAGAAAATACTTAAACGGTAAGGGTTATCTTAATTCTACTAATACTCATCCAAAAAGTAACCTGCATCTACAAATCCTATCTTATGTAAAAAGCTTAAGTCCTACTTCTCACCTTATATTCCCTTATTATTGTTACACCTAATCCTGGCTTGTTTCAGTGACCAAAAACTGACCGCTCTGATACCAACCTGTGACGCCCTCCCAATCTGGGGTCATGATTGGGGGAGTCACTACAACCTCTATACTTATAAACCTATGATTAATAATATAAACATGCAGACGCGATCCCAACTTCACCCTGGATCTTTAACAGGTAATGGTATGAAACAAGCATCAACTATCTACTTCATTTTATTACATAATAAAAGTCTCAAAAGTTATTACAACCGTGTCTTAAAAGTTCTACATTCCCTTATACAAAACACCTTCTACAAGTCTTCATCACCTGCCTGAGCTGGCATCCCAAAAATAACCCTATAGGAAGACTTCCTAGCTGACTGAAAAGTGCGTGCCATCTTCTCTTTTAACTGTGGGTTAGAACAGGGGAAAGAATGAGCCAAATGCTCAGCAAGTAATAATATATCCAAATAGTTAACCACTGTGAAACAGTTTCCAACATCAATATGTATGTCATGGGTATAGCAGAATCCATATCAAGGGATTATCAGAACAATGACATGAATATACAATTTCAAAGGGTAAACCAATTTCCTTATAAAGATATATGATTTCAAGAAAAGCAATAAGTAATTTGGAGATTTTTCACAACGCACCGGACAATACGGGTGATCAGCCACGTAAAGTCCCCATACCGGACACACAGTCCCTCTGGTCCTTGTATTGGGTCCCATTAGGCACACATTGGCCTGTAGACTAGTCCATCCCTAGTCATTGCATTATAATTAAAAGTGCTGGACCGGCGTCACTCGGCCTCTTACGCCTCCAATCTTAGGAATCCGTGGAAACCATAAATCGGAATTTAAATGATTATAACTTTTGAAAATTCCTTTCTTTTAAAACCTTTCTCATGAAAGAAATCCTTTTAAATCAAAAGATAAGTATTTGTATAGAGTCAAAGTGAAAGTTCATGTATTCTCAAATTTCAAGTAAGTGGGTGAATCATAGGTACAAGTTCAAATCTACTACAATAGAATCTCAGGTTAAAAAGGCATCAAAATGTGAGTATAATCAAAGGGTAAGGGTAAGATCTGGAGAAAAGTTCAAGCAAGATATGGTTCATATAACATTTGCGTTGTGTCTATAATGTTTGTATAGAAGAATCTTTTGTGAATCAGGTAAGTTCAATTTGATCAATCTGGATTTCTATCAATGGGAAATCAAGAAGTAAATGTCATAGGTATGTTTTGGATATGTACTAAAATGTGAGTTCTGGTATATTCACTTTTAGGTGTAAAGGATCAAATAAAGAACTAAACATAGTATGGTGTATGAACCAACAAGGTATATGAACAGAAATAAGGATTTAACAATATGTGTTCTCAGAATTAAAAGTATATCAAAGCATGATAGCAATTCATATCTGTCAAAATGAAAGAATGGAATCGAAATACGAAAGCAAGTTAGTATTACTTGCCTTAATAGCAAAAAGGGTAATGAGAAATCATTGGTTCTCCACTTTGGTCTTTCCTTTATTTATAGGCTCTACTTCTTTGGATTCTTAAGTAGCTTTTAGAACAAACTGTACTCACTGAATTTCTGCCTTCGCCTTGCCTTTATTTCTTTGTTCCACGTCTCGCAACTCTACAAAAGAGTATATACTATTTCAGAATGATCCTCTCAAAATTCTAATCCTTATTCTAAACTACCCCACGTTCCCTAAACGCGTAAACACATAATATTTATATCACTTATAATCTCTTATCCATATGATAAGCACAAAACTCACATAAGCGCACATTGTCATTCAAGTTCACATAATATACTCCTTTAATACATATGTATATAATCTATCTTTCAAATCATACCACACTTGGTTATTCCTTTAAATCAACTTGACCAATGCTAACCATATCCTTAACACCTTTACAAACAATGTTTTCATCTCAAAAAGCTGAAAAATCTGCTGCACATACTTTACTAAAACATTTTTCATAAATCCAAAAGTAATCAAACAAATACCATATTTGACAGGCTATTTACTGAATACTAATACAACTTAGCATAAAAGTTTCAACTTCAGAACAATTCATTTAGATTAAAAACGAACTGGTTAAAGTAGGTACTGAAGCACAGGAAATTACTGCTGCGCAACTTTACTAAAACATCTTTCATAAATCCAAAAATAATCAAATAAATACCACATTTGACAGGATACTTCCTGATTACTACTAAAACTCAGAATAAAAATTTCAACTTCAGAACAGTTTATTTAGACTAAAAACGAACAGGTTAAAGTATGAACTGAAGCACAGAAAAATCCCTGATGCGCAACTTTTAGTAAAACATGCATAACTCTTTACTCGCTAACTCTATCGATACAAGGTTTGCGCGTGCACAAACTAGACTCCAACTAGAACAATTTCCTCCTAGACTTTCTGTCTAAAACAGGCAGCAACCATTCGAAATTAACCAAAACAGAACAGACAGTTCTGGGCATCTCAACATTCTGCACATAAACCTTTAATCACTAACATTCTTATTGCATAACCTATGATACAACTAATCAACCATTCTCAACTACTTAGGCTTCCACAACACTCACAAATCAGAACTTTAAGAAGAAGTACCCAATTTATACATTAAAATCAATTAGCATCAAAAATCACAAACACTACACTTCTAATCCGAAAAAAACCCCAAATCAAAACCTTCAACTTAAAATCAAATATCAAACATATATAATCCAAAATTCTCTAAACTTAACACAATAATTAACATGCAATCACTATAACATGAAATTATCAATTAATCATCAACACCAATACTTCAAACCAATTTTTATAAAAGGGGAAAATTGAAAATACACACATGCATTTCAATTCCTCAACATGCAATCAAAATTACATCTAAATATAACTATCAATATATAAATTTGGAATCAAGAACATCATCATCATCCCCGTCGGCTCGCCGGAGCTCATTGCCGACGACGGCATGGTTCGGAGGTGCCCGGAATTTGGGTTTCCTTCAACAAAACTCACTAATAAGCAATTTAAAACAATCAATTAATCACGAAATCATCACAAGCAAGCTTTCGGAATTGAATTAAGATCAAAATCACTAAAAGCCCTTGCATGCAAAACTGATATACACACATATACACACTTCCATACACACACACATACACGATCATATATATATATATATATACCTCAATCGATTGTGTGGAGAGAAAAGAAGAGAGGGAAGAAGATTTTACAAAAAAGAAAAATGGCTGAGAGAGAGAACAGCAGAGAGGAGAGAGTCGAGCAAAGTAAATGGGGAAGAAGAACTGGTGACAAGGGTTTTATAACCCCAAGGGCAGTTTGGTAATTTCATAATTCAAAAATCTGATTTTTAATAAAAGAAAACCATTAAATTGCATTTCTAAAATCCGAAATAAAATGAAAATAATACCTAAAATCCAAATTTTATTTTTAAAACAGAGAATACGAATTTACAAGCTCACCCATATTTTTAAAATATTTTTATGATCAAAATTGAATTAAATATGAATTTTCAAAGTTTAAATCACATAAATGACATTTAACTCATAAAATCAGTTTTAAATCCTTAAGGACAAAAATAAATTCCTTCACTAATTTTAGAAAATAATAGAATATAAAATAAATGTTGTGAAAAAGATTTCACAATAAAATGAATCTCTGATGATTTTATAAAATTCCCGGAAGGTCAAAAAGAATTGATTTTTAATAAGAAATTCATATAAAATGCAATTAAAAGCATACACATATATTTTAATCCATACCATTCACCAAGTAAACATCTAATCATCACATTTTCAAATATCCACCTTTCACACAATATTCACATATCATAGATCTCAAATATTATTAAATATTAATACTGTACAAGCGTTTTTCTGAGTCGTTATAACCTTCCCCCCTTAAAAAGATTCTGTCCCCATAATCTAACCTTATGAAAACAGATGCGGATACTTTTATAGCATCTCGCTCTCAAGTTCCCAAGTCGATTCTTCAACTCTGGGATTCCTCCACAAAACCTTAACTAACTTAACAGTCTTATTCCTTAGTTTCCTATCCATATGATCCTGAATTTCTACAGGTTGTTTTACATATGACAAATCGGGTTGAATCTCAATAGGCTCATATTCGATCACGTGATTTGTATCAGGATTAAATCTTTTAAGCATCGATACATGAAAAAAAAACATTGTGAATGTGATCCATGTGGGGTGGTAACGCTAACTCATATGCAACTTTTCCGACACGTCTTAGTATCTCAAACGGTCCTACATATCTCAAGCTAAGTTTCCCTTTCTTTCCAAATCTTGTAACTCCTTTCCATGACAACACTTTTAGCAACACTTGATCTCCTTCTTCAAAACTCAGATCCTTCCTGTCTTGGGTAGCGTACTTTCGTTGTCTGTCTTGTGCCGTAACTAGTCTTTTTCGAATGATTTTAATCTTTTCCTTCGTTTGTTGTACTAGCTCGGGTCTCAAAACTTTTCGTTCTCCCACTTTTTCCCAATATACAGGTGACCTATATTTCCTTCCATACAATGCTTCATACGGGGGCATTCCAATACCTGCGTGATAGCTGTTGCAGTAAAAGAATTCCACTAATGGTAAGTGATCACCTCAATTGCTTTCAAAATCCATCGCACAAATTCTAAGTATATCTTCGATTATCTGGATAGTCTATTCACTATGACTATATGTTTAAGGGCGATAAACGGTACACATATTTAACTTGGTTTCTGAGCATGTCAAAACTTTCTTCCAAATCTTGAATTAAAATGAGGGTCTTGGTAAGATTCGATTGATACTTGAACCTCCTGCTTTACTACTGTCGATCTCTTACAGATAAAACCAATTTATCCAATGAATGCTTCTCGTTGATGGAAAAAGGAAATGTACCGACTTGGCATCATGAGATGTTCCTATTTCAACTCAGGAATTTCTACCGGTTGTAATTATCCACTAGGTCTTTGATGTTTAGTTTTAAATCTCTGACAGGTAAAACACTTACTTACTCATCCAGTAATATCTCTTTCGTATATGTCCACCAAAAATATGAGGCGCAATCCTTACTTTTTGATTTTAAAACCTATTTTAATACTCTATTTAATAAATAATAAAATAATATAAAAATAGTAACTAGCTGATTGCCTTTTATAATTAAAACATTTTTTTTAACAAAAATTACTTATTTTCCAAAAATATCACGGGCAATTACCTTTAAATTAAAATATATTACTTTTTATATTTGTTATCAATAAAATCTCTTTTTTCCAAAAATATCAAGTGCAACCAATACTTATATATTTTAAAACCTATTCTAATACTTTTAATTGTTTAAAAAAACTTACCTATTTTAACAAGTAAATGTATTTTTTTAACAAATGCAATTAATATAATTAAAACACATCTAAAAATATTACGGACAGTTACTTTTTTTTAATTAAAACATGTTAGCTTTTCCATTTGTCCTTATTAAAAAAACTTACTTATTTTAACATGTCACCGTATTTTTTTAATAAATACAATCAATACTATTAAATAAAGGAGAAGACGGGGGCGGTGAGGTGGTGCTCTTAGATCGCTTCGTTCTATTTTTCGAATTTTCTCAATTTTTTGAATTAATAATATTAAAATTTCGAAAAAATCTCAATTATCTTTTAAATACTTACTAATAGAGGAAACATATAATATTTTTGCATTTAAAATCCCTACTAATGGAGAAAGTAAATATACAATAGATTTTTACTAATGGAGGAAACTAAATATTACTAGTGGAAGTAACTAAATATTCAATTATAATATTATTGCCTTCAAAATATCTAAATTAGAAAAAAAAAAGTGTATTACCTTACATTATTTTGAACTTTCCTCTGTTATTATCTAAATATTCTCATAATACCTTTTTAATGAAATTACTATCTTAACATACTGCTCTCCTAAACTTTCTTTTTTTATGTAATATAATAGAAAATACATGAACGTTTTGGTAAATAAGAAGTTAATAAATTAGATCGTTCTTGCATAAGAAATTAAGTAATCATCAATATACTTATATAAAGGAGAAGACGGGGGCGGTGAGGTGGCGCCTCTAGAATCGCTCCGTTCTATTTTTCTAATTTTCTCAATTTTTCACAATTTTTAATTTTAATAATTACAACTTCCTTTATTATTTTCGATTTTGTAGGAAGGAAATTGAAAATTACACTTTTATTATTTTCAAACTTGATAGAACTTTCTTTTATTATTTTCAAACTTGATAGAACTTTCTTTGATTACCGAAATTTTGAATAATTATAGAAAATGGAATTGTTTAATATATTTCATTATTTTAATATTATATAAAATATTAGTATATTAATCACTTTATTTTTCTAAAAATTTATATTGCAACTTCTATTTTAAAATACATAATTAACATAAATATATTATTTTCGAATTTGTAGGACTTGATACAACTTTCTTTCATTTAGAAAATTACAACTTCCATATTATTTTCGAATTTGTAGGCTTGATAGAACTTTCTTTTATTATTTTCAAAATAAAGGAGAAGACGGGGGCAGTGAGGTGGCGCCTCTAGAATCGCTCCGTTCTATTTTTCCTCAATTTTTCACAATTTTTAATTTTAATAATTACAACTTCCTTTATTATTTTTGATTTTGTAGGAAGGAAATTGAAAATTACACTTTTATTATTTTCAAACTTGATAGAACTTTCTTTTATTATTTTCAAACTTGATAGAACTTTCTGTTAGGAATATGTTGTTCTTGATGATAATTATAAAAACACTTAGTAGATTTTGTATTAAGTCATTTTGTAACTGTCAACGAAATGGCATGTTTTGCAGTGTTTCGTTGACAGGAAGCTCATCAACGAAATGAGTGATGTAGCAATTGTACTGTACAATACTTCACAGTTTGATATGCAATTTGTTGTATGTATTAGTTAGGTTTTTCTAAGTCATGTTGACTAAGTACTAGATAGGCAAAATAGGTTGGTGAATTGTAAATATATTATGCCATGTAATTCTGCCTAAGTGAAGACATGTCAACGGTATGAAGATTACTCTATCAACGGTATAAAGATTACTCTGTCAACGGAATGAAGTTTACTCATCAACGAAATGAAGTTTACTCATCAACGAAATGGAGAATAAAGCTATCAACGAAACACATCTCCCTGCTATCAACGAATCATTATTGCTTTTCTGAATAGTTGACAAAGTGATAGTGACAGTTTACTGAACAGATCTAAAGGTGATGTGGAAGTGTACTTTGCATTGGAAACCATTAAAATGGACATGGGGAATAAGGAAACATCCCAGTTTCCAATTGGGCTCTTGGGAGTGATCATAATAAGCATGAAGACAAAAGCAAGGATCTCCAAGGACCACTGGACAAAGGGATGAAAAGCAAACTATTGGCGGTTACCTTTAGTGTACTTTAGTGTAGCCAAAAATAGCTTTGTAAACTTGGGAATATATATAACCAAGTGTAGCAGTTAAAATAAGAGTAAGAGAAGAAAAACAAATAGATTGTATTAGCTATATTTGAGAACATACTTCTCTACATTCTTGTAACTGAGCAGCTGTGTACATTTTGTATCACAGATTATTTCCGCAATAAAAATCACTTCAGTTGGATCATCAAACAATCCAACTGAAATTATTTATGTTCTTGTGATTTTTACATTAAGTTCAGTTTTATTTGTAAGTTGTTTTTAAGTTTAAGAAATATCAAGAATTATATTCAACCCCCCCCCCCCTTCTACAATTCTGTTAGGTCATTTGGGATTAACAATTGGTATCAGAGCAAGCTTCTAACATACAAGAAGTTTAAAGATCAAGACCAAAACAGTAACCATGGTGAAGAAGGATGCAGGAGTAAAGATACCAGTTCTTGATAAGGACAGTTACTTTCACTGGAAAGTAAAGATGCATTTACATCTCATGTCTATGGATGAGAGATATGTAGACTGCATTGAGAAAGGTCCACACATTCCCATGAAGTTTGCATCTAGAGTTGGACTTCCAGATGATGCTCCTGATGTGGAAATTCCAAAACTTGTCTCAGAATGGACTATTGAAGATGTTGTAGAAGTCCATAAAGATAAAAGAACCATGAACATTCTATTTAATGGTTTGGAGAAAGAGATGTTTGACAATGTCATAAACTGTACAACCTCCAAAGAAGTATGGGACACTGTTAGAACTCTCTGTGAAGGTACTGAGCAAGTTAGGGAAAACAAAATGCAGCTCCTTATACAACAATATGAGCATTTTCATTTTAAAGCTGGTGAAACCCTAAATGACACGTTTAGTAGGTTTCAAAAGCTTTTGAATGGATTAAAGTTGTATGGGAGGATCTATCAAACCAAGGAATCAAACATTAAATTTATTAGAGCTCTTCCAAAAGAATGGAAGCCTAAGACTGTTTCTCTCAGAAACACTCAAGAGTACAAAGACTACACTCTTGAAAGGCTTTATGGAACCTTGAAGACATCTGAGTTGGAAATGGAGCAAGATGAAGAAATTGAAAAGGTACAAAAGAAGGGTGGATCTATTGCATTGATTGCATCTGTGAACCAACTGGAAGATGACAATGAAGAAGCTGCAAAGGCCACAACTAGTCGAGCTAGTTGTAGGAGTGATGTTAGCAAGGGTAAAGGCAAGATGACAGAAGAAGAAGAATCAGAACCAGCCAACTTGGATGACTTAGATGAGATTGATGAACACATTGCTTTTCTGTCAAGAAAATTCTCTAAGTTCAAGTTCAAGAGAAACTCAGAAGCAAGGCCACCAAGGAGAGACTTTCAACCTAACAAAAGTAACTGGATTTAAAAGTCTAAATCTAAATGTTTCAATTGTGGAATGCTTGGTCACTTTGCTGGAGACTGCAGAAAGACCAAGATTGAGAAGGGCAACAGGAAATTTGAGCCTGTTGATTATAAAAAGAAATACTTTGAACTTCTCAAGCAAAAAGAAAAGGCTTTCATGTCTCAGGAGTATGATTGGGCTGGTAATGGTGAAGATTCTGATGATGATGTTGAGTATGTCAACTTGGCTCTTATGGCTAACAATCATGAGCAGGAAGCAAGCTCCTCAAGCAACCATGTAACAATTACTAATCTTTCTGAGCTTTCTAAAGAGGAATGCGATAGTGCAGTAAATGAAATGTCTACTGTACTATATAATTTGCGTGTTACTCTTAAATCACTTACCAAAGAGAATTCAAGAATAAAAGAGACTAATTTGCTCTTAAGTGATAGGAATGCAATGTTAGAAGCACAGCTCATTGAATTTGAGAAAATGAGATGTGTTAGTAGGGATGCTAAGAAGGAACTTGAGAACGTGTTACAAAGGGAAGAAATTCTTAAAACACAACTTGAGATAGAACACAGTGTGATTGCAAAATGGAAAGATGCCAGGAATGTTGCTACCAACATCATTAATGTTCAAGGTATGGAATCTTTCTGTGAACAATCATAGAAAAAGAACAAACTAGGGTATGTTGGTGAAACCTTAGAATCAGAAACAGAGTCAACAAACAACAATGATCATTTGTTGAAGGTTGATATGTCAACGGAATGCAATGTTTCATTGACAGATGAACCATCAACTGATCAGGTTGTTTCGTTGACAGAGAAAAGAAAAGATGAACTCACTAGACTTAATAATAAGTATGGTCCTGTCACCAAGAACTTTGTTCAAGGTGAGTCTAGTAAATCAAAGAAAGTTGAGAAGCCTGTTGAGAGAGCTAATGTAGGTCACTTGTCCAACAAGCAATTGAAAGATATGTTAGAGAATGTTCAAGTTGAGGCTAAGGGAAATAAAAAGAATAACAGGAATGGCAAAGTAGGGATTAACAAACACAACAATTACACACCTGATAAATATGCTCCTAGAAAGACATGTGTTAATTGTGGAAGTGTTAGTCATTTATCTACTAACTGCAAATCTGTTAAGAAGTCTACTAATGTGAAAATTCCCAAGCCTGCAATGAACAGTTCTATGCCCACAATGCCTGTTATGCCTAACATGTTTGCTCCATATGCACAATTTCAGAATCCATATGCTAGCATGTCGTTTGTGCCTAATCCATACATGAATATGTTTAATGTGCCACAAATGCCATGGAATGTGAATAACATGTTTGTTCCACCAACTATGCATGCTATGAATGAAAATGTGAGCAACTCTCAGAAATCAACACCAAGGGTAAAGATTGATTTAAATCAATCTGAGCCCAAGGTGAAAAATGATATTAAAGGAAAAGCAAAGGCTAACAAAACAGGACCAAAGGAAACTTGGGTACCAAAATCAACTTGATTTGGTTTTATTGTGTGCAGGGAGACAAAAGGAATCTTTGGTACTTGGATAGTGGTTGTTCAAGACACATGACTGGTGATTCTACCCTGCTCACAGAGTTTCAGGAAAGAGTTGGCCCTTATATTGCTTTTGGAGATGACAGCAAAGGCTACACTAAGGGATATGGCTTGATTTCAAAAGAGAATGTCATCATAGATGAGGTTGCATTGGTGGATGGTCTTAAGCACAATTTGCTTAGTATCAGCCAACTTTGTGACAAAGGATTTTTAGTTACTTTTTCTAAAGAAGCCTGTGTTGTTTCTAAAGGAGGAAACAACAATGTGGTAATGACTGGATTCAGAAGAGGGAATGTGTACATTGCTGACTTTAGTAGCACAAGTCCAGACACCATCACTTGTTTTTTCAGCAAGGCAAGCAAGGATGAAAGTTGGCTATGGCACAAGAAACTGTCTCATCTGAATTTCAAAGTTATGAATGATTTGGTGAGGAAAGATCTTGCTAGAGGAATTCCACAAGTGGAGTTTTCTAAGGATGGTTTGTGTGATGCCTGTCAAAAAGGGAAACAAAAGAAGGCATCATTCAAAAGCAAGACAGAGTCATCAATTGTCCATCAGCTTGAGTTGCTTCATATGGATCTATTTGGCCCTGTGAATGTCATGTCTATTTCAAAGAAGAAATATTGTCTTGTGATTATTGATGATTTTTCTAGATTTACATGGACCTTCTTTTTGCACTCCAAAGATGAGGCAAGTGAAATCATTATCAATCACATCAAGATGGTAAACAATCATCCTGACTTGAAAGTAAGAAGGATTAGGAGTGACAATGGGACAGAATTCAAGAATTCAAGCATGAAGGTGTTCTGTGAAGAAAATGGTATTTTGCATGAGTTTTCAGCAGCAAGGACACCACAGCAAAATGGTGTGGTTGAAAGGAAAAACAGAACACTTACTGAAGCTGCAAGGACAATGCTAGATGAATCAAAGTTACCAACTTATTTTTGGGCTGAGGCAGTTAACACAGCCTGCTTCACTCAAAATATTTCTTTGATTAATCAGGCCAAAGGTATGACCCCTTATCAACTACTCAAAAGAAAGAAGCCACTATTGGATTTTCTTCATGTCTTTGGATGCAAGTGCTTTGTTCTGAGAAATCAAGCTGAGCATTTGGGGAAATTTGAAGCAAAGGCAGATGAAGCAATATTTGTGGGATATGCAGTAGGGAAAGCTTACAGAGTCTATAATCTCAGAACCAACATTGTTATGGAATCTGTACATGTTGTTTTTGATGATCTCAAAATTCAAGGTCTCTGTGATGAAGGTTTCCATGAAAGTCTTTCTTTTGAGAATGAGGAAGGAGATCAAGTGAATCATGTTAAGGCTACTGAGAAACAGCCTAAAGGTGTTGTATCTAGCACAGATGAAAGCAGCAGTGAAGATGAAATTGCTGCATTAAGGTTGAAAAGAATAGCTGCTAGCAGACCAAATGGTCATTTCGTTGACAGTCATGATGGTGGATTCGTTGACAGTCAAAATGAGCGTTTCGTTGACAGCCAAAACGGTCATACCGTTGACAGTCATAGAAATGCTTCTAGAAGTGATCATTTAGGGACAACAAACTCAGGGGGAGTTTCTCAAGGACAAATATCCAATCAAGGCAATCATGATCATGAAGCTACCTCTTCAAGAGCAAATCTACCTCCCTCAAGGAAATGGACTAAAGATCATCCATTTGAACTTATTATAGGTGATGTTACTTCAAAAGTCCAAACTAGAAGAGCAACTCAAGAAGAATGTCTATATAGCAGCTTTCTGTCTCAAGATGAGCCAAAGAAAGTTGAGGATGCACTTCTAGATCCAGATTGGGTTTTAGCTATGCAAGAGGAGCTAAACCAATTTGAGAGGAATAATGTTTGGAAGCTGGTGCCCAAGCCTAAGGACAGGAGTGTCATAGGCACAAAATGGGTGTTCAGAAACAAGATGGATGAAAATGGCATAGTCACAAGGAACAAAGCTAGATTGGTTGCCAAAGGCTATTCACAGGAAGAAGGAATTGATTTTGATGAAACCTTTGCTCCTGTTGCTAGACTAGAAGCAATAAGGATTTTCCTAGACTATGCAGCCCATGCCAATTTCAAAGTCTATCAAATGGATGTGAAGAGTGCTTTTCTGAATGGGGAATTGGAAGAGGAGGTGTATGTAAGTCAACCTCCTGGTTTTGAAGATGATGATTTTCCAGAATTTGTATACTTCCTCCTCAAAGCACTCTATGGTTTGAAACAAGCACCTAGAGCCTGGTATGACACACTTTCACAATTCCTCCTTGAGAATCACTTCACTAGAGGTACTGTAGATAAAACTCTTTTTAACAGGGTTGTGAATGGCTCTACTATACTTGTTCAAATTTATGTAGATGACAAAATCTTTGGGTCTACAGATGTGAAACTTTGTCAAAAGTTTGCCAAGCTTATGCAAAGTAAATATGAAATGAGCATGATGGGAGAATTAACTTACTTTCTTGGTCTTCAAGTGAAGCAAGTTAATGAAGGCATTTTCATTAGTCAAACAAAATATATTCATGATTTATTAAAGAAGTTTAACTTAATGGAATGTTCTCCTGCCAAAACTCCCATGCCTACTGCCACCAAACTTGAATTGAATACTAAGGAAAAATCTGTGGACATTTCAGGTAGACCTGGCAATTCGTTCGTGTCGTGTACTTTCGTGTCGTGTACTTTCGTGTTTCGTGTACCTGAAGGATCTACCCGAAAACGACACGAAATAAATTCGTGTACCCAAAATCTGGACACGAAAACGACACGGTAAAAACACAAAACGACACGAAACGACACGAGATTAAACGTGTAGTTGTCGTGTACACGAAACGAAACGAAACGAAACGATAATGAAACGAAATTAACACGAAACTGTACACGAAATGCTTTAACAGTTCATGTCACCAGAATTAACAATAAAACTACAGAAAGTTCATCTCAAAGTTCAAATAAAACTACTAGTCTGAAATGTTCAAACAGAAAGTCAGAAACCAGTGACACAGTCCACATTAACTAAGAAATAAAAACACCCTAAATTGCAGGCAACACTAAACAATAAACAGCAGCATCTGCAAGTCTGCAACCAGAAATCCAGAATATTTAAACTGCTGCAGGACAGAAGAATAGAACAGAACAGAATATGCACTGCAAGTCTGCAACCATAAAAATGAAACTATTGTGGCAGAACAGAACAGAATCCTCAAAGGCTCAATGTACAGGATCTTCGTCACCTTTAATTTCAAGTCTCGTGATATCTTGAGTAAGCTCTTCCAATGTGTAGTTATGACAAACTAAAATAGGCACAAACATGTAACGACATATTAGATTATTAGCTTGGCATAATATCAAATTAAATTACACGACAAAGTAGTTTATTACCTTCTTCATTGAATTTCCAGTCACGAGTACAAATCAAGCTCTCCACAATGTTATGAGCTAAACAACTACGATATTGATCTAAGACTCTTCCACCGACACTAAAAGCCGATTCTGATGCAACGGTTGAAATAGGAACTGTTAACACATCTCGAGCCATAAGTGCAAGATTAGGAAATCTTCCTTGATTTGTGCTCCAATAGTCCAAGACATTTATATCAATGGCTCGATTCAATCGTTTTTCCTCTAAATACCTGTCTAATTCAGTTTTCTCCACAGTAGAATTGGCATCATTTTCCAATGCATCAAATTCCTAACAGATTATTTAACATGGCAGATTAATAGAAATCAGAACTTATATATTAATCTAACAAGGCAGATTAATAAATTAACAAGGCAGATTAATCTAACAAGGCAGATTAATAAATTTACAAGGCAGATTAATAAATTAACAAGGCAGATTAATCAGAACTTGCATACCTTCATTACATCAAGTCCTTGATTGTCAAGTGAACTTCCGGGCACATTGTCGTACACAACAGTGTACGTAGGAATTCTGTCCTTGTAGAGTTCAAACACTTCTTTCAAGATGTCACGAAGATTTGTTATTTGATAACAATTATCTCCGTAAAGTACTTTGTAGCAAAATTCCACAAATTGAGTCTTGTATCGAGGATCAAACACAAACACAACCGCAATAGCAAGAATCATGTTATACTCCGACCAATACTTATCAAACTTTGGTTGCATCTTAATAGCCATTGATCTTGCCACATAATTTGGATCTTCAATTGCCTTCTCTAGTGTATGTTGAACTATGAACACATTTGGAAAATACAAATTGGCGGTGGGATATTTTGTGCCCGAGAATAACCGAGTAACATTATAAAACACACCAAGAAACTTTGATATACTTAACCGACTCCCTAATTTTAAAAACCGATGCATCCATATCTTTTAGACCATCTTGCACAATCAAGTTAAGAATGTGTGCACAACATCTTATGTGAAAGAACTCTCCTTTACGAAGCAAAGCATTTCTCAAGTTTAATTGTGTTTTTAAAGTACCAACAAATGCATCATTACTAGAAGCATTATCCAAGGTGATACTAAACAACTTAGACTCGATGTTCCATTCACACAACAACCTATATATTTTGTCAGAAATTGTGATCCCCGTGTGTGGTGATGGCATGTACGAAAAATTCAGCAATTTTTTATGCAAAAACCAATCATCACTAATAAAATGGGCAGTAATAGTGATGTATCCATCAGTTGCAACAGAAGTCCACAAATCTGAGGTTAAACATACTCTACCATTACAATTTTTTAACATGGTCAAAACCTTTCTTTTTTCAGTTTTATAATGGAGTAATATATCACTTCTCAAGGTATTTCTACTAACTAAAGTAGCTTTCGGATTTGCATACATAAAAGCTTCTCTAATGCTCTCATATTCAACAAATTGAAGAGGTAAATTGTGTCTTACCACGGCATCCGTGATCATATCTCTAAAAACCTTGGGATCAAATGCTCCATTATGCACCATCATGGTTCCTTGGCTCTTAGAAATAATCATCTGCCTTACATCGGAAGAGGTTGCACAAAGTTTTTGATGCTTCAACATGTTACCAGTCCCGAATGAAGAGTTATACGCAATCGTATAACTGCACTTTTTGCATTTGACTTCGTTTTCAGCAGAAGTTGTGAAACTGAATGTTTCCCATGCTATAGAACGCTTCCGTTTACTGCCCTTTTTTGCTGGTTTAACAGAACCTTCTGTTGTTGGTACTTCATCATTTTCGTTCTCGTTCTCCCTATTATCTGCTTCATCTTCACTTAAAGATTCATATACCTGAAGAAAAGTATAAGAATCAACGAATCAAACAAATGGGCAGAGAAACTAAACCAACAAAATTGTACTACTACTAGTACTACTACTAGTACTAATAGGAACAAGAGTACTAATAGTTAGATATTGTAATGGTGAAACAGATAGATATCCTCTGGGCTTTGCTAGTATAGGCTTTTCATTATATATAATACACACACAGAATCTGACTAACTAACTTGTAGTATAAAAGAGTTGTAATGTAAAAGGTGGAAGTGAAGCTAGTAAGCTACAAATGGTGATAAGAAATTAAGAACTAAGAAGTGTGCACAGCATTACCAAGTATAAGAATCAACGAATCAAACAAAATCTCAGAAAAAAGCTAGGCTAACAAAATAAGTGTACTCTTCACTTAAAGTGTTTGAAACAATTAGTACCAGTTTCCCAATTAGTATAATAATCTAACTAACAATCTAACCCAATAATAATTAGTATAACAAAATAGAACAAACTAATTGCAACAAAATAATTAAGCACATCCCAATTTTACCAGAATCAGAGAATCTTAAACCCAATAGAACAAAATAGAATCTAAACAAAATCTAATTGTATAATTGAATCTAACCCAATTATACATTTCATTTGTTACAGAATTATACATAAGCTGGGACTTAAAATCAGATTAGTTGAATCTTAATGAATGAAAGATTCGAACAAATAGAACAAATAGGAAACAAAATGGATTTAAAATCTAACAAAACTAAATTACCGGAATATTCGAAGTTGGATGCTCTTCAGACATAATAAATTAAAAGCTGCGGGGCGGTCGGAGTGAGGAGTCGACGGTCTTGGTCTTGGAGTTGGAGGTCGGAGGATGAGGATTGAGGAAGCTGCGGGGCGGCTGTTGTTTCTTCTAACCCTAAGAAATAAGGAATAATGGAATAGAAATAAAATTTAGATGAGGATTAATTTAGCCGAATATATTTAGATGAGGATTAATTGACTTTTATATTATGTTAAAAAATATTACATATATATATGTATATATATATATATATTTTAATTTATTTAATTTATTAATTTATTAATTTCGTGTACTTCGTGTCGTGTCGTGTACTTGAAGGGTAAACCCAAACCCGACACTAAATCTCGGTCGTGTACTTTCGTGTTCGTGTACTTTCGTTTCGTGTACTAAAAATGGAAACCCAAACACTAAATTTTCGTGTCGTTTCGTGTCGTGTTTTCGTGTCGTGTCGAAAATTGCCGGGTCTAAATTTTCAGGTTACAGAGGCATGGTAGGCTCACTTTTATATTTAACAGCTAGTAGACCTGATATTATGTTTGCTACATGTCTATGTGCTAGATTTCAAGCTGATCCTAGGGAATCCCATTTAGTTGCTATTAAAAGAATTTTCAGATATCTCAAAGGAACACCAAACCTTGGCATTTGGTATCCTAGAGAATCTGGCTTTGAACTAATTGGTTATTCAGATGCAGATTTTGCAGGATGTAAAATTGACAGGAAAAGCACAACAGGCACCTGTCAATTCTTAGGAAACAAGCTTGTCTCATGGTTCAGCAAGAAACAAAACTCAGTTTCTACCTCCACAACTGAGGCTGAGTATATTGCAGCTGGAAGTTGTTGTGCACAGATTTTATGGATGAAAAATCAACTACTTGATTATGGAATAAGAGTTGAGAAAATTCCTATTTTTTGTGACAACACTAGTACCATTGCCATTACTGAAAATCCAGTGCAGCACTCAAGGACCAAGCACATTGACATCAAGTACCATTTCATTAGAGAACATGTTATGAATGGTACTGTGGAGTTACATTTTGTTCCAAGTGAACAACAACTTGCAGACATCTTTACCAAGCCACTTGATGAATCAACATTCTCAAGATTAGTAAGTGAGCTAGGTATGCTAAATTTCTCTTAATTATTTTTGAGATATTTGCAAGTTATAATGTAGCCAGAAATTTGCTATGTTTTTCTGTGAATTAATTTTCTCAGGAAAAAGTGAAATTTTGTCTAAGTCAAAATTACTATGTCAACGAAACGCACCATTTCGTTGACAGTCTTAGCATTTTTCTGGGTGTTTCGTTGATAGCTCTTTTATATCAACGAAACGCAGCTTTATCAACGAAATAGACGGGACCTTAAACGCCCAAATCTGATTCGTTGATATAGCGCTTTTAATCTGAACCGTTGAGATTTGACACGTCTTTTACCACGATCTATGCATACACCCCTGTAAGTATAAATCATGGTAATATTTTAAGAGTAACGGTTATATTTTTTAAGCCAATCCAGTAATTTACATTTATTATTGGACTCATTTTCTGAGAATTTTTGGGGGAGTATTTAAGAAATTCTATTTTCCTTAATTTCCTTTTTACCTGTTCTCAAAAATTCCAACGGCTTTTCTCTCTTCTTCTCTCTAACAAGCAATTCAGTTCGAAGCTTTTCTTCACACAACAATGGCACCCATAGTCAAGCTTATGTCAGCAGGAGGGTTCATTTATGAAAAGAACAACTCAATTCCATTTGTTGTCAAGGAAAGTCCAAACAGTATCTTTTTCAAGATGATGGACTTCATGAAGAACTGCAAGTTGAGCTATGCAATGTTTAACTCAACTCCTCTCTATAATGAGATAATCGAGGAGATTTGGACCTCATGTGAGTATAGTGGAACAAACTGCACACTACAATTCACCATCCAAGGTAAAGAGTACATAGTTAATTCTGATGTATTGCAAGCATGTCTACATATTCCTGAAAATAACTGTAATGCTTTGCCTACAAATACTGAAATGGTTAACTTGCTAAACTCCATAAACTACTCTTTGCCTACTGATAATCTGGGTAGAATAATTAGGAGAGGATTGGTTAGAGAATATAGTTATTTAGCTGATGCATTTATCAAGGTATTACAACTTTAGCACCCAACTTATGTATGAAATTGGTGCTAAGTTGGGTTATAAGGCTAATAGGAAAAAGAATATCTATTATGCTAGGTTTCTGATGATGTTGGCTAATCATGTTAGTCCAACACCATTAGTTATCTCTAACCCTGTTTCCAAGTTTGAGTGTTTTGTGCAAGAGAAAAGGGTTCTGACAGATATACTGAGACTTAACCACAATGGTGATGTCCCAATGGTGTATTTGCCCATCATTGAGGTAACTTCTTCTAACCCTGTTAGTATAGTTGTTACTTCTATTATTTCACCCACCAATGTTGCTATGGAGTCTGTAGCTGTGTCCCAACAGGCTCCTGCCCAAGCAGCAAAACCTAAATCAAAGAAATCCTCAAAGCCAACCTCAGGTGCTTCTCAAAAGGCACCTGTTGCAAAAATTACTTCACAACCAAAGGGGAGTGATTCAGGAGTTGTGAGAGGGGAGGGAAGGGGTGAAAATCAAGGAAACCCTAAGAATAAGGAAGGAAAGCAGAGTGAAATCCAGCCAAGCCCCATTGTGTCTTCCCAACAAGGCACAATGAGTAAAATGGATTTAAACACAAGTCTAGTTGCATCCTCCCAAAAGGATGTGATTATTGAAACAAGCTCTCCTCCAAGAGCACACTCCAAAAGGGTAAGGGACACTTCAAGCCCACAGTCTACATTTTCCCAATACCAAAGGAGAGTGAAACAAAAATCCAAGGGTACACAGGGTGCACACACTCTGGAAGCAACACTTCCAGTTTCACAAATTCAGTTTGATGTAACCCCTATCATTACTCTGGGGTTACAGTCCCATTCTCTAAACATCAACCTTGAACTATCTCCATCAAATTCACCAACTCAATCTTTAGATGTGGACATGATCCATTCATCTATTCCTGATTCTCCAACTCTAATCTTGGAGAAGCCCCACTCTGAAGCTGGTGGTCATCACTTATTAAGTGATTTGTTGGGCCATCAACCAACTTTTTCTGAAGTTGCAAGAGGATCTGTGGACCAATCTCTAAAATCAATCACCACAGATTCTACTGTAATTTCACTTTCTCAAAGTGCTTTATTTACTTCATCAACGAAATAGCCTCTTTCGTTGACAAGTGTTTCTCCATCAACGGTATCCATACCGTTGACAGTTCAAACTACCATTCCGTTGATAGGTCATTCTACACCCCTTATTGAAAATCAAGTTGTTTCCACAACTAGTGTAGATGACCTGGTGGTAGTTGAGACACTTTTAGGTTTGAGAGGGAGTGAAATTGAGAGGCTGGCTTGCAGCCAGGCAAAAGGAGAGACTGAGAGTGAGAGGCTGGCTATTTCTTCCAGCCAGGAAAAAGGAGAGATTGAGAGTACCACCTTAGTAGGTGAAGGTGAGGGTGTGAGAGGTGTGAGCCATGGGGAGCCCATGATGCAAGAAAAGAGTGGAGAGAGAGAAGGGACTACAGGAGTGATAAGGGAGGAAGCAGCCATTGCTAGTGAGTTAATGGGGGTCAGTGAGGGAGAAAGGGAACTTACCTTCCAAGAGCATTATCAACAAACTCTGGATAGTATTTCCCTGGATCCTGAGACCTTTACTCATCATGTGCCAGCCTATCAAGTTATGGCTCAACAGGGCAATGTGGAGGCAGAAAGGTCACTCAACTTAATTCATACTACTGCATCAATGCAAAGAGCAAAGGATGCCCTGACCAATCTATCTCCAGCAGCTGCAGCAAGTGGAGACTTTAATTTTTCTGATGATGAGGACAGCTTTGGTGACAATCTACAGGTGGCCACTACTACACAGACTGGGACTTCTGTGGTGCCTCCTACACCAAATTGGCTTTCTTAGGATATGCATGGTAGATGCAACTTGGATGCTGCTATCACAAGGCAGTACAATGAGGCATATCTAGCTCATGAGTCTGCAGAAGCAAGGGACAAGAAACTCTACAAGGCCATAATTGATTCTCTGGAAATTCAAAGGCTACAAATGTTGCAGACAAGAATTGAGGCTACAGAAATCAAGGATTCAATTAGCAACCTTAGGGATGCTACTGACAGGAGGCTAGATGAAAAGCTTCATCTTCACACTGTCTCCAAGATGTCAAGGTTTTTCACCAAGGAACCTGAAGTGTCCTCATCTTTGAAAACTCTCTCCTCTAGAGTGGACAAAGTTGAGGCTACACTTTCTCACATGCAGAAGGAACAGGAGAAGCAAACTCAGCTACTCACCCAACTAGTGGCAGCTCAAGGACTCCCAGTCATCTCTTTTGATGATAACAAAAAGGGGGAGAAATCTAAGGAGCTAGACATTCAAATCACAAAGGTTATGGTCCCAGCCATTTCCTTACCAAATGAGCCACTAGCAATGGGGGAGCTTGGAAAGAAGCAAAAGGATGGTATTGACCTAATACAGGAAGCTTCTATGAGGATGAGACTTGCAGAACAAATCAAAGACCATTGGTCCAACATAGAAGCAAGGGTCAAGAAAATTGCTGGAACTACAAAGGACTCAAATCCATCAACGGATCAACCATCAACGAATGCCATGGTTCTAGTGTCAACGGAATGGGAGCCACAGACCAATTCTTTCTATCAGGTAGAGCCCCTTCTACATGGAGTCACTCAAGGTCCAAGGAAGGAAAAAGGACAAACTTCATGCATTAGGGATGTGGAACAAGCTACACTCCAAAGAAGCTTATCTCCCAAGTCCCCTGCTAAACCAAAGGGCAAAAATATAGCAAGGACTTTCTATCCTGCACCTTATCCAGATGAGCTCAAGCTTCTTGGTCTACTTATCACAAAAAGCAAGGAAAGCAATGATTATGAGATAAGGAAGCAAAGGGCAATTGTCTACAGGAATGGACAAGAAATCTGTGTTTGGGCTGGTCACCCAAAATTTGCTGAAGCTAAAGCTGAAGAGTCAGAAAGAGCAGCAATGCAAGCCCTTGCTGTTGCTCAGTCTCTTGATGAAGAAGAAATACAGCTAGAAGAAAAAGCAAGAGAGGAAAGGAGTGCAAAGAAGAGCACAAGGCAACCAAAGGCAAGAGCTAGGAGAAACATAGCCTTTGAGAATGATGACTCTCAGAGCATTGCATCAGACTCTTCTGTACCAATTGCACCTCCAACAATTCCTGATCCAGTTTCAGAGGTAAAGTTAGCATGTGATCCTAATCATCCTGTAAATTTCCATGATCAGCCAATTGAGCCAAAGGGAGAGCCAATTGAGTTTGATGAGGCCAACTTTCCAAAATTCCTCTTTGAAATGGATCCAAAGAAGAAATCTAAGCAAAGGGCTACCAAGGCTAAGCCAATTCTGGTAAGGAGACCACAAGCTGAGAAACCCCCTACCAACCCAGAAGACTTCATCTACATTGCTGATATCAGGGAGGAGTCTGACATTCATATCAATCTTGATGACCTGGTTGAAGTGAGAGGAATAGCAGCTTCTTACAAACTACCAGAGAGATTGGTATTTGTCTACAAGGGTGGGAGAGAACAGGTTTGGCCTCTACACAGAATTCTGGGAGAAGACTATCAGACACTGCTATCTATGTTTAAATGTTTGAAGAAAGATTTTGGTTTTACCAAAACAGCCAAGTCTGAGGTTGTCTCCAAGATTTTCCAAATCAAAGCTAGCTGGAACAAGCCTGGTGCACTTCCCAGAGTATTGAAGGTCCCTCAAACAGGAAAGATAATTCATCTCCAACCTTTTTGGATGATGGAATTTAGAGATAAGGACAACTGTAGAAGATTCTTCAGAATAGAAGATCAACTGGAGAAGGCATCCAATGAAACTCTAAGGTTAATGCAATCCAAGTTGGGGAATCAAGATGAAGAAGAGAAGATTTTCTACAGAAGACTTCAAGCTCAAATTGAGGAGAACAATGCAAGAAAAGGGAAGAAAACAAGACCACAGAGGCAAAGATGAAAAATCTGCTCAGTCTAGAGGAGCAACTCTGTGCACTTGTTTTGTAAGATTTTCTACTTTGCATTTCAATTAAATTCAATAAAGCTCAATGCAATTTCTACTTTTATCATGTGTAATATGTCTGAGTGTTTTTGTTATCATCAAGGCTCTTGATTTATGGTTGTTATTCTATCAGTCATAAATTGGGGGAGATTGTTAGGAATATGTTGTTCTTGATGATAATTATAAAAACACTTAGTAGATTTTGTATTAAGTCATTTTGTAACTGTCAACGAAATGGCATGCTTTGCAGTGTTTCGTTGACAGGAAGCTCATCAACGAAATGAGTGATGTAGCAATTGTACTGTACAATACTTCACAGTTTGATATGCAATTTGTTGTATGTATTAGATAGGTTTTTCTAAGTCATGTTGACTAAGTACTAGATAGGCAAAATAGGTTGGTGAATTGTAAATATATTATGCCATGTAATTCTGCCTAAGTGAAGACATGTCAACGGTATGAAGATTACTCTATCAACGGTATGAAGATTACTCTGTCAACGGAATGAAGTTTACTCATCAACGAAATGAAGTTTACTCATCAACGAAATGGAGAATAAAGCTATCAACGAAACACATCTCCCTGCTATCAACGAATCATTATTTCTTTTCTGAATAGTTGACAAAGTGATAGTGACAGTTTACTGAACAGATCTAAAGGTGATACGGAAGTGTACTTTGCATTGGAAACCATTAAAATGGACATGGGGAATAAGGAAACATCCCAGTTTCCAATTGGGCTCTTGGGAGTGATCATAATAAGCATGAAGACAAAAGCAAGGATCTCCAAGGACCACTGGACAAAGGGATGAAAAACAAACTATTGACGGCTACCTTTAGTGTAGCCAAAAATAGCTTTGTAAACTTGGGAATATATATAACCAAGTGTAGCAGTTAAAATAAGAGTAAGAGAAGAAAAACAAATAGATTGTATTAGCTATATTTGAGAGCATACTTCTCTACATTCTTGTAACTGAGCAGCTGTGTACATTTTGTATCACAGATTATTTCCGCAATAAAAATCACTTCAGTTGGATCATCAAACAATCCAACTGAAATTATTTATGTGCTTGTGATTTTTACTTTAAGTTCAGTTTTATTTGTAAGTTGTTTTTAAGTTTAAGAAATATCAAGAATTGTATTCAAACCCCCCCCCCCCCTCCTACAATTCTGTTAGGTCATTTGGGATTAACACTTTCTTTGATTTAGAAAATTACAACTTCCTTATTATTTTCGAATTTGTAGGACTTGATACAACTTTCTTTGATTTAGAAAATTACAACTTCCTTATTATTTTCGAATTTGTAGGCTTGATAGAACTTTCTTTTATTATTTTCAAAATTGATAGAACTTTCTTTGATTTAGAAAATTACAACTTCCTTATTATTTTCGAATTTGTAGGACTTGATATGACTTTCTTTGATTTAGAAAATTTCTTTGATTTAGAAAATTACAACTTCCTTATTATTTTCGAATTTGTAGGACTTGATAGAACTTTCTTTGATTTAGAAAATTACAAATTCCTTATTATTTTCGAATTTGTAGGCTTGATAGAACTTTCTTTTATTATTATTTTCAAACTTGATAGAACTTTCTTTGATTTAGAAAATTACAACTTCCTTATTATTTTCGAATTTGTAGGACTTGATAGAACTTTCTTTGAGACAGGGGTTGTGAGGTGGCTCTCAGATCGCTTCGTTCTATTTTTCTAATTTTCTCAATTTTTTGAATTAATTACATCAAAGATTAGAAAAAGTCTCATTTGCCTTTTAAATTCTTACTAATAGAGGAAACTAAATATATAGTTTTAATAGTATTGCCTTTAATTTTTTGAAATAATTACATCAAAGATTAGAAAAAATCTCATTTGCCTTTTAAATTCTTACTAATATAGGAAACTAAATATACAGCTTTAATAGTATTGCCTTTAAATTAAATATGTAATTTTAATATTTCTTCCTTAAAAATATTTAACAATGGAGGAAAGTAAATATACAATTTTAATATTCAACATCTTTATATTTTTATCTTATTAATCTTTATCATCTTTTTCCTTTTATATATTTATTTTCTTCTTTCTCGATTCATATTTTTCTAATTTTTTACATCTCCTTCATTTTAACATCTATATAAGCGTCAATTCAGTTGTGTCTTTCACGATTTTATTTTCTCTTTGCAATTCTTATTTTAAAGGGTTTTCATTCCTAACGCTTCTTTCTTTTGTTATTTGCTTGCAGAAAAATTATATTTCAGGTTTTAATGATAACCTCTGAGTATTCCGGCGCAGCTTCTCATCTACGTAATTTTTAAGGTTTGTCCACATTTATGTAAATTATTATGGTCTATGCATGTAGTTATGTGCATATAATGCTGTTAGAAATGAATACTACTAGAAACTAGACAAAGGGGGGGTGAATGGATAGTTTGATATATTTTTCGATTCTTGAAAACTAAGTAACAGACTGTATATGATTATGATATGTAATATGCAGAAAGTAAATAACACATACAATCACTTTAATCTACTTTGTATAAGCAAATTAAATACTACAGCTTTCCAAGAAATTCACAATAGAATTTCTGGCTTCTAAACAAGAACAGTTTGAACTTGCTTGCTTACAGAGAAAAGAGCTTAGCAAATAACTATGTGTATCTCTCTTACGGCTAACAATAGGATGTGCATGATATATATAAGCCCTATACAAACTAGTGCACACACCTATTTTTACACAGTTACCCCTTGCTGAAAGTCCAACTTGTCCTGCCATAAGACGTTAACTGTGTCAGGAAGGACCACCTGCTTTTCGGAGTCTTTCCCGTTTCTGTAGCTGCTTGTCTCTTATCTTTCTCTCCAAGTTTAGCTGTAGATTTGCCATCTGTTCTTTGGACCACCTTGCCAGAACAAATGCTTCAGTATTTGTCTCTTTTGATTCTTGATTCTGTACCTTGAATTGTCTTGTTGTAAACGGCTAAGTGTTGATATCGTGAACTCCACTTCATTCCTGACTTCGCGATCTCACTTGTGAGGACTTCGCGATATAGCCTTTGAAGACTTTGCGACATAGGTCATTTGAAGACTATGCGACATAGGTCATTTAAAGACTATGCGACATAGGTCATTTGAAGACTATGCGACATAGGGCTTCTGAGGACTTCACGATCTAGGCTTCTTTGACTTTGCTGACTTCAACACTTCACGACATGTGTCTTGAGGACTTCTCGACATAGTACAAAATGGACTATGCGATATAGTACTTCACGACATGGATATTGGTGACTTCACGACATAGCTTTCTTCTGACTTTGCTATATAATGCCTTAGACAAATTTCTGCAACTTATTTCTTCATAGCCTTATTTATCTCTATCCTGCTGCATGAACACTTCTGAACTTCTACCAGGATAATTATTCAATGGCCTATTTACAATCTAGATGCAAGAAACTTTACTAAGCTCATTATAACTTTGAGCATACATGGTCAAGCTAATGTTCATGAGAACAAGACAAGTACATTTAGAGACCTATACTACATCCCAGTGATAGAACTCACTAGGTCATGTAATGCGACATAGTCACAAAGTGTAGGCTTGTTAATAGTGGTGTTCAGACATGTCTTGAGCCTAACAATCTCCCCCAAATTGTGAGTAAGACCCTTAGGCACAATTTCATGTCTGATAACAAGCCTAACTAACATAAAAAGAACAAGTATAAAGAAGATAAAGTTAAGAACAGAATTTGATAACAACTTGGAAATTTGGTCTTACAGAATTTCTCCTTGAGCTACATAGCTTCAGTTTCCAATTGTTTCTCTAAGAAATCATCATAGACTTTCTTCTTCCTTATTTCTTCATTCTTCTTTATTTCAGAGATGGCCAGTAAAATTTCATCCCTTGCAATCAGTTCTTCAATGAGAGGAGAATCTTTTAGATCTTCAGCTGCTGTTCTGAGGGCACTTTCCACATATGAATGTATGAACTCCATCCTTATCTTGCTTATTCCTCCATAATGATTTTTGTACTCAACAGTATAAGGATTTTTCTTTACCCTGCACAGCCCTTTCTTCTTTAGCTCCTTTGCTCTTTCTTCCATCTCAGTCATCTCCTTTTCTTTCTCACACCTCTTTTCTTCATTCAGCTTCTTTAGATTTTCTTTATATTCAGAGTGCATTTTCATGAATTTGGCAATTTCTGTTTTCCACAACCTTTCTTCCTTTTCTTCAAAATTTAACAAGGCATTGATTCTTTCTTGCTCATAGGTGTCAAAATGTTGCCATCCCCCTTGCTTCATTATTCTTTGTCTTCCATCAGTGTACTTGATCTCTAGATGATTCAACTTCACTTTGACTTCAAAGATCCTTTGAGCCCTCAAAAATGCTAGGGCATCTTCATCATAGTCCTCATCTAGTGGAAGCACATTGATGCCAATAACATTTGTGAGTTTTCCAGTCTTCTTTGTTATCCTTATCCTTTTGGGTACACTCTTGATCTTCAAATGCTTCACAAGAGATACCTTTCTGGAACAAGGAGAATTAGTCTTCAGTGCCACATCACTTGGAAGTAGCTTCATTCCTTTCCCCTTCATCCACTGTAACACTCCACTAGCTGTAACTTTGTGGAAGTGTTTTCTTGAAATTACTTTAGTGGCTTCATCTTTCTTCTGTGGCAATTCAGGTTCAGAAGTCATGGATAATGATTTTGGAGGATCATTGCTAACAGTACCCACCCTAGACTTAGAGTCTTGTGTTGTGGTTAAAGTACTGTTGGAAATGTCCTTGACTTGCTGAATTCCACTTCTTGTTTTCCTGGTTGTTTCCTTTGTCCCTTTTGAGTCCCTCTTGTCATCACCAGCATCTTTTGATTTCTTTGGATATTTGCTCCTGCTGCTCTCACTAGATCCATCCTTATTTCTCCTTGTCTGAGATCTCCTTTCATAGGTTTTCTCCTCATCATCATCCTCCCCATCCTTCTTTTTGCTCTTTTCTTTGACAGATTCAGGAATGACTCCATGAATCAGAAAAGATTGCAGAGTTCGAATCATCTCTAGTTCATCAGCTGTCCTAGCTCCTCTCTTAGCTCTCAGCATTTGCAGCACCTGGTTGATCTTTGCATTGTTCTTCATTAACAGGTCTGAGGGAATTACTAGTTGATCAATACTACTGTCTTGAGATAGGCTTTGGTAAATTATTGTCCTTGGCTTGGATATAACCTCGGGCAATCTTTTATTCTGGTCCATCTTCAAGTCATTATAAAGACTTTCATTGTTCATCCCATGCTTTTCAATCAAATCCAGAATGATTGACAGCTCAGTAAATCTCAGTTTCTCTAGAGTTTGAAAAGCTAGGTGCCACAAGTAGTTGTCCTTGCACACCATGATTATCTCTCTTAGATGGACATCCTTGATTTTCCTTACTGCCACTGTGAAATACTTGATGATTTCCTTGATCTTCTGTCTGTACATCCTTGCATCTCCTTGAGCACTACTGTAGATGGCTTTCAGAAACTCCAGGAAGGCCTCATCATGATAGATGTTTGAGTTGGCAACTTCCTGTAGCTTGGCCTCTGTGATTATATCAGCTTTGACAGGTTTAGCATTGGAAGTAGGTTGAGTAGGTTGAGGATTTGAGATATCTTTAGGCATTGTTGATGGATAGTAGGTGGTTGAGATTGTGCTCTTCTGACCTTCTGCACTTATGACCTCTACAGGGGGAAGAATGATTGGCTTTATGGTTTCTTCAATGAGTATGCCCTTATGCTTTGACTGCTTGGCAGGTACTCCCCCTCTTTGTTTCAGAATGACCTCCTTTTGTTTCTCCCCCTTAGGCTTGGGATCAGACAAGATGACTTGAGCTTCCCCAGGGATAGGCAGGTTCATTTGTTTCATCATTGAAGTCAGCATCTGTTGTTGCACCAGCAGGATATTGGAGGTGTTGTTGCCTTGGTCATCCAGTTTGTCATTGAGCTGTTCTAGAGAGTTGGCAAGCTGCTTGTTTTCATCTGTCAGAGAGGCTACTTCTCTTTCAAGACCATCCACCTTTGAGAATAGCTGTTGAGACTTGAAAGAATTGAGAGATTGCTCCTTGAGCTTGGCAAAGTCAAATTTGGAGATGTTTGACAGAGGGACCTCATCCACTAATTTGTCACCATACTGATTCTTCCAAATCACATTCAGCATTGCATTTGAGTTGATATTGGCCTTGACTTGATTTTCCAGGGTTGTAGCCAGCTTCCTGATGTTGTCTGTGACCAGGGCCAGAGAGAGGTCCATCATGCTTACAGTAGAGTTTGTCTTCTGGATTTCTTTAAGGATGCCTTCCACCTTGGGAAAATCAGAGAGATATGAATTTCTGAGCTGAGTGAGGGATCTGTCTGTCGCCTCCTGGATAGAAGAAATCTCTGATTGAAGCCCTTTCCCAAGATAGTGCAGAGCCTTTAATTGATTCCTGTAGACATCATTAACAGCATCATAGATGGCAGCAAGAGAGAGATCCTTTGCATTGGAGCCCAGAGAAGTTAGGTATTCTTCTCTTAGAAAAGCTAGGGCATCCTTGAGCTTGAGAGTCCGCTTAGCATCCAACCAGGCATCCACATTTCCCTCTGGTTCAGCTGCATCCACTATCTTCTCCTGCTGAGCTTCAACATCCTCCTTGTGGCAGAGTAAAATGGCTTCATAATCAGCATTTGGGAGATTTGAGGTGAGGAGATGTTGAGCTATCTTTGAGAACTCATCAATCTGTGCCACATGGAGATCTTGTATGGCTTCTTCTGTCATTTTAGAAGGCACAGATGATGATCCTGAAGGCCTGTCATGGTGCACAGGCTTCAGCCATGCTGACATAGTGGCCTGAGCCAAGTGAGAGCTAGTGTTAGGCACTTCATGAGATGTAGGATTTTGAGTCTCCTCCAGCCTTGGAATGGCTGTAGGGTCTGATGTTGTCTCCATTGAAATGGGATGTGTTACAACATCAGCCCTATTTGTCTGTGAAGACAGTTCCACATCCCTAAGGATGGGAGAATTTGGCATAGAGTCTCCAGTGAAAACTGGTGAATCCTCCATGTTTTTGTTGGTGTCATTAGGATATGCCCCAGCATGCATTCCCTGACCAACTGGATGTGGGTCCTGGGTGGTGAGCATAGTGTCATGCACCATGTCACTTGAAATTGGCTCAATCACAGGAGAGAATTGTGATTGATCAAAGGCAAGATTGTCATTGGAATGACTCTCTTGTTCAGAAGAAATTTTTATGGAAGAATCTGAGAGAGAAGTGGGGTTTAGATTAGATTGTGGCAACTCCCCCTGAGAAATAGGAGGAGTTTCATCAGTGATGTGCTCTCCACTCTGTGTATGATCAGCCTTATCACTCCTAGGGTCAAGAGTGAGTTCTTGACCCTGTGCAGACTCTGTACAGGGTGCAGTGGGGAGACTGCTCTTTTCAATGCCAATGACCTGTTGAGAGGCCATGGACAGTAACGGGTGTACCCCTTTTTCCACATCTGAATCCTGTTGGGAGGATCCAGTGGTAGGTTTGGATTTGGATTTCTTACTTTGTCTGGTGAGAGGTGACTCAGGATTCTCACTAGCTATCTCTACAGATTCATTTATCACTGCTAGGGCTCTCTTCTTTGACTTCTTTTTAGTAACACCAATCTTTTGAGAGATTGATGCACTTGGCTGCCTAACTTCTATGGTACTGTTTACAGTGGGGTTGCTGGATGGGATGGGAAGGCTGGGGTTAGACTGTGTAGCTCCTTCAGTCTCAGCCTCCCCTGTCCAGGAAAGTGCATGGTATATAGGCTTATCAAGTGGATAAGACTCAAATGTGTCTTGCATATGCTTGGTCACACTTAGAATCACATCCACTTGATTCCTTGTGTTTAATGAGCCAAATAGAACTTTGGACATGGACTTGGAATAAGCCATTTTAGTTTTATCTATACCCTCCAATTCATGGACATTTGCATCAAGAAAATTTAAAATTACTTGAAGGAAACGAGGGTAAAAGATGTCATTACCTCTACCACGAACAGTCCTGCCTAGCCTCTGAGCCAATTCTTTGAGAATTATGGCTCCCACATTGATCTCCTGGTTGTTGGCCAAGGAGTAGGCTAGCTTCACAGCAATGTGACTGATATGGTCCCATCCTGTCTTCCTGCAGAGAAACACCTTCTGGAGTGCGTCAAACAGAAATGACCACTCCCTTCTCATAAACTTCTTATTTAGCTTTCCAGTATCTATCTCTTCAGCATACCGAATGAAGGTCATGAAATCTACGATTTGAGCATCTGTAGCTTCTTGGTCATGACCCTCCACCTTGAACCCCAAAGCTTCATTGATTTCCCTTTCACCAAACTGAAAGTGTTTGCCTGCAATTGAACAACTAACCTCCTGGAATGAGGTTCCATCTTCCCTAGCCATTGTTGACACCAACGCCGTTCTCCAGAATCCTTCCAACACATCGACATACAAGGTAGGGTTCAGGGTTAGGGCTTGGCGTAGGTAGGAAGTGTTCAAGAACCGGACAAAACACTTGTACCTTGGGTTAGCCTCAGCCTCAGAGGGAATGGTGAGAAGATTGGTTTCTTTGGGAATGGTTAAAGGGATAGAAGATGATATTGTTTGAGATTTGGGTGCCATTTCGAGAGAGAGAGTGACAGAGAGAGTAGAGAATTTGTGCTTAGGTTTGAGAGTTTGAGAGCAATAGACAAGATGAAAAGTTGTGAACGGTTAGAAAAGGGTATTTATATGATAGAGACACTGCGATATGGAGTTATGAATTAGTACAGTCTATTTGTATGTCGCGAAGTCAAAAAATGGCCTGTACCGCAAAGTCTTGCAAAGTATATCGCATAGTCTCAGAAATGAACTATGTCGCAAAGTCCTCAGGATAAAGGGATTGGGGAGACTTTGCGATATAGGGAGATACCCTGTCTAAAGCTCTCTATGAGGAATTTTAAGCAAATTGTCAGACTTTTATCAAATTTTGAAATAAAATGAATTTAAATCAAAATTCTGTCAAATGTGGAGACTTGTCGATATAGTTATTCTAAGTCGCGAAGTCATAAAATGAACTATGTCGCAAACTCATGAAATGAACTATGTCACGAAGTCTCACAATCTCAACAGTTTGCGATATAAGTCTGTTTGATTTGAACTGTGTCGTGAACTCTGAAAATCATCTATATCGAGATGTCTCAAAAGCTCACAACTTTACTAACAAATGATTTTGAAAAATTTGCAGTAAAATACTGAAGTATTTATAAATCATATCTCAGCTAATTTTCACTCCATATGAATAGAGCATTTAAATACAGTGAAAATTTACTGTTGCAACAATTTACTGGCATACTTACTTAGAGCAACTAAATGAAGGATTAAGCATTCCAATTTCACTCACAACTCTGTTGAAGACTGCTTCATTCAGAGGTTTAGTAAATATGTCAGCTAATTGTTTCTCAGTTGGAACATAAGAGACTTCTATGGTACCATTTGCAGCATGTTCCCTAATGAAATGGTACCTGATCTCAATGTGCTTTGTAGTAGAATGATTAACAGGATTGGCAACTATGGATATTGCACTAGTATTATCACACATTAGTGGAATGTGTTCTAACACTAGCCCATAATCCATGAGTTGATTTCTAATCCAAAGCAATTGAGCACAGTAACTTCCAGCAGCAATGTATTCAGCCTCAGCTGTGGATGTTGCTGTGGACTGTTGTTTCTTACTAAACCAGGACACTAACCTTTGACCTAGGAATTGACAGCTTCCAGAGGTGCTCTTCCTGTCAATTCTGCATCCAGCATAATCAGAATCTGTGTAACCAACCAGGTTGAACCCAGTGCCCTTTGGATACCATAGCCCAAGATTAGGAGTCCCCTTCAGATACTTGAAGATTCTTTTGATAGCCATCATGTGAGATTCCTTGGGATCAGACTGGAACCTTGCACAAAGGCATGTGGCAAACATGATGTCTGGCCTGCTAGCTGTGAGATAGAGTAAGGATCCAACCATTCCTCTATAGACCTTGATATCAACTCTCTTGCCTTTCTTGTCTTCATCCAGCTTGATTGCAGTAGACATAGGAGTTTTAGCTGGGGATGACTCTTCTAAACCATATTTCTTTAAAAGATCCTTGACATACTTAGATTGGTTTATAAAGATGCCATCCTCCCTTTGATGTACTTGCAGGCCTAGAAAGTAGGTTAACTCTCCCATCATACTCATCTCATATTTGCTTTGCATCAACTTAGAGAACCTTTCACAGAGTTTTTCATTTGAAGAGCCAAAGATGATATCATCCACATAGATTTGAACAAGAATGATATCATTTCTATGCTTCTTGAAGAATAGGGTTTTGTCAATTGTACCCCTGGTAAATTGATGCTCAAGAAGGAATTGAGATAGAGTTTCATACTAGGCTCTTGGTGCCTGTTTGAGTCCATAGAGTGCCTTGAGCAGTCTATACACAAAGTTTGGGAAGTCTTCACTTTCAAAGCCAGGTGGTTGAGACACATAAACTTCTTCAGCAAGATCACCATTGAGAAATGCACTTTTCACATCCATTTGATACACCTTAAAATTTGAGTGAGCTGCAAAAGCCAGGAAGATTCTGATGGCTTCCAGTCTAGCTACAGGTGCAAATGTCTCATCATAGTCAATGCCTTCCTGCTGACAGTATCCTTTGGCAACCAGTCTTGTTTTGTTTCTTATTACCACTCCTTCTTCATCCATTTTGTTTCTGAACACCCATTTGGTGTCAATAACATTCTTTCCTTTTGGAGGAGGTACTAGTTCCCATACTTTGTTTTTCTTAAATTGATTCAACTCTTCTTGCATGGCAACAATCCAATCAGAATTCTTCAAAGCTTCTTCAATTAATTTAGGTTCCTCTTGTGACAGAAAGCAGCTATACAGACATGTATTTAATGTTGCCCTTCTTGTTCTAACTCCCTCACTAGGATCTCCAATGATTTGATCCCTAGTGTGGGCTCTGTCCCATTTCCTTGTGTGCCCCTGTTCATTTCCTTGATCTGTTCCAAGCTCATTTTGGTTGATAGGTGCATTCTCTTCTTCTCCCCCTGTGTTTGTGAACCCTTGCACAGGTATTTGAAGAAGATTGTCAACTTCAAGGATTTCATTCTCTAGAACAGTTTGAACAGGGGGTTCATCTTCACTTTCAGAATCCTCAAGATAACCTTGATTCTCAAATCTCAATGGCACACTGTCTTGATCACTTGTTTTCAGTCCAGGAGTTTTCTTGTCATCAAAGGTAACATCCAAGCTTTCCATGACTTTGTGTTGCTCAGGTACAAATACTCTGTATGCTGTCCTTTCCAGAGAGTATCCAATGAAGATACCTTCAAATGCTTTTGCATCAAATTTTCCAACATGCTCAGAGGTATCTTTCATCACAAAGCACTTGCTTCCAAACACATGCAGGTGCTTGAAGGATGCTCTTTTTCCAGTCATTAATGAGTAAGGAGTTTTGCCAGACTTCTTATTGATTAATGTTCTATTTTGCACATAGCATGCTGTGTTAACAGCATCAACCCAAAAGCTAGTGGGTAGCTTTGCATCCAGCAGCATTGTCCTTGCAGCTTCAATGAGAGTTCTATTCTTTCTCTCAACTACTCCATTTTGTTGAGGTGTTCTAGGAGCTGAGAATTGTTGAGAAATTCCTTTATCTTTGCAAAACTCATACAATGTTGAATTTCTGAACTCAGTCCCATTATCACTTCTCAAAGCAACTACAGAGGAACCAGTGCTTTGTGCTTCTTTGTCAACTCTCTTGATATGCTCTATTATGACTTGGGGTGCTTCATCCTTGGAGAATAGGAATTCCACCCAAGTATATCTTGAATAGTCATCTACCATCACTAAAGCATATTTCTTTTTGGAGAGGGACATTACATTTACAGGGCCAAATAAGTCCATGTGAATTAGCTGCAGAGGTTTTGAGTTTGTATTGAGCAACTTGTTCTTGTGACTGGATCTTTTAATTTTTCCTTTCTGACAAGCTTCACATGTTCCATCTTGCACAAACTCCAAGGCAGGCAAATCCCTGATAAGTTCTCTCTTGGTTAGAGAGTTCATTGCCTGTACATTCAAGTGAGACAGCTTCTTGTGCCATAGCCAGAATTCCTCATTTGTGGCTTTAGTGTAGAAACAGCAGATTTCTCCCTTATCTGCAGCCTTGAGATTAGCTACAAACAAGCTTCCTTTCTTCACACCAGTTAGAACAACTTCACCACTTTCCCTTTTTGAGATTGAACAAAGGTCTTCATCAAATTCCACTTTGAAACCTCTGTTGGTGAATTGTCCAATACTCAAGAGATTATGCTTCAGTCCTTCAACAAATGCTACATCTTCAATAATGACATTTCCAGATTTAACACTGCCATATCCCATTGTATAACCAATGTTGTCATTTCCAAAGGTTACTGATGGGCCAGCCTTTTCCTTAAAATGTGATAGCAGGGCTATATCACCAGTCATGTGACTTGAGCATCCACTGTCCAAGATCCATATGACTCTTTTATTCCTGTTGCCCTGCATTCACAAAATGACTAAGTTGTTTTTGGTACCCACACTTGGTAGGGTCCAGTTGATTTAGAAACATTTTGATTAATAATTCTTCTGTCATAAATTGCATTTCTCATAGTAGGAGACTTCACTTTTTCTTTGGCTTTGGAGTTTACACTCTTAGGCTCACATGAAGTTTTCACCCTCTCAACCCTGATTGGGGACCCTGTCCTATGAGAATGCATATGTGTGTGTGATTCACCAGATTGTGCAGAGTCAAGTTTATGTTTAAGAGATAAACAGTTAGCAATCACAGTCACATAGCATGTCATGCAGTTTGGCTTACCACAGAAAGAATCATGACTAGAATTTATACTAGCAGAATGGTTACTTAGGTTGTCAACTTCAACAATATCAGGCCTACTACACTTATGAGTCAAATGATTAACAGATAGGCATTTTTGACATTGTTTCCTGGGAGCATTTGGCACATAAGCATAGGTGTTTCCCTTGTTAACACCCACTTTACCATTTCTATTTTGTTTCCTTTTCTTAACAACTTCTTTCTTTGCTTTAGGACTCTTGACAAGATTGTCTTTGGTCTCTTTCTGATTGACAAGTTCAGGAAAGGAAGAAGTGTTCTTAGCAGCCTCATCTTCTTCAAGTAGTTGTTGCTTGATGATCAGTAGTTCCTCATCAAACTCAACAGCACTCTTTCTGAAGATGGGCTGTTCAACACTTGACAGTATGGTTGGGGCATTTTTGTTTGTAAAAGTTTCCTTTCCTTTGCCCTTGACCTTCTTCCTTCCCTTGTCATTATCATAGTCAAAACCAACTCCAACCTTGCAGTCTTCAGTGTGTTCCTTGTGATAGGTTTGAATAAGTTCAGAGGAGTTTTTGAAGCTTCTTAGTTTCAGTTCAGTTTCAGCAATTTGTTCCCTAAGGGCTTTCTCTATCTGCTCAGCACAAATCACTTTGTTTTTAAGATACTCAACCTCCTTTTTCAAACCATCCAGGTTCACAGCCATTAACTCAAGTTTCTCATTCTTTTCTGTAAGCTCAACATTCTTAGCAGTTAGTCTATCAATTTCTTCATTAGCTACTAACATGCTAGTATGAATATTAAACATCTCAGTGCTCATATCTTCAACAGTTTGCTTATATTGAAGGGGAGTCATATCAAGAGAAGTAAGAATGGGTACCTGACTTGAATCACCATCATCAGAAAATGCCATCAAGGCATAGTTTGAGTACTCTTGTTCTTCTTCTTCATCAGAGTCATCCCAGCATTTTCCCTCAGCAATAAAAGCTTTGCCCTGTTGTTTCTTGAGTAGAGCCTCATACTTAGCTTCAAGCTCTAAGTATGCTTTGTCCTTCTTGACTTGTTTAGGCTTTTTGCACTCAGTGGCAAAATGCCCAAGTTCATTGCAGTTATAGCATCTTATTTTGGTCATATCCACACTTCCTGTCTTGTATCCACCCTTAGCAGCACCAGCAATCCCTTTTCCTTTATTGAAGGTGTTTAAGCCACTAGATCCACCAGTGTTTCCAGTATTGAACTTGGACCTGAATGGCTGCTTTCTTTTAAACCTTATGTTAGGATACCTCCTAGCCATATAAGCAAAAGATTTGTTTTCCATTTTGTCCAGTTCCTCCATGCTGTAAAACTCATCATCCTCAGGCAAATCATAGACGACCTGGACCTCATCACCAGTGTCTTCAACTTCCAGTTCCTCAATCTTGACCTGACTGATTTTAAGAGAGTCCATTCTTTGACTTAGGTTGTCAGCAATAAGTGCACAGGAGGTATTAGCCACTAATCCTTGCTTTGCTTGAATAGATCTCTTTTGAAACAGCTCCAACTCATATGTCTTCAAAACACCATATAACACATCAAAACCAATCTTTGTTAGATCTCTTTCTTTTAGGGAAGAGATTCTTGGTTCCAAGTGATCTGGAAGAGTTAGTAGAAACTTCATATTGAGCTCTTCTGTTTCATAGTGTTTGTCATAGAGTTTGAGCTCGTTTATTAGCTTGTTGAATCTCTCAAACACTTCTGTGATTCCCTCTTTTGGCTGAGCCATGAAGGCTTCATATTGTGAAACAAGAATCTGCTTCTTGTTCTTTCTTACTTCAGTAGTTCCTTCACAGAGCACTTCTATAAGATCCCACATCTTCTTGGCACTAGTACAATGAGCAACAGTGCCATACATGTTGAAGTCCATAGATTCACAAATGATAAGTTGAAGATGTCCATCCAGTGCTACTTTTTCTTTTTCAGGATCAGTGTATTTTGAGGGATCTTTGGGCACATGTTTAGCTGGTACAATCTCAGTGCCATTGGTTGTTTCACCAATCTCGATCATTGGAATGAAGGGACCATGCTTTAGAATATCTAAATACATGGGGTTAGAAGCTTTGATGAAAAGCAACATCTTCTTTTTCCATAAACTGTAGTGCTCCTTGTTAAAGGGGGGAATCTTGATACTGCTTAGTTTCTGTGAACTCATTCTTGATCTTTTCCTGTTTGTACGTTAACAGCCTACGCTCTGATACCACTTGTTAGAAATGAATACTACTAGAAACTAGACAGAGGGGGGGTGAATGGATAGTTTGATATATTTTTCGATTCTTGAAAACTAAGTAACAGACTGTATATGATTATGATATGTAATATGCAGAAAGTAAATAACACACACAATCACTTTAATCTACTTTGTATAAGCAAATTAAATACTACAGCTTTCCAAGAAATTCACAATAGAATTTCTGGCTTCTAAACAAGAACAGTTTGAACTTGCTTGCTTACAGAGAAAAGAGCTTAGCAAATAACTATGTGTATCTCTCTTACGGCTAACAATAGGATGTGCATGATATATATAAGCCCTATACAAACTAGTGCACACACCTATTTTTACACAGTTACCCCTTGCTGAAAGTCCAACTTGTCCTGCCATAAGACGTTAACTGTGTCAGGAAGGACCACCTGCTTTTCGGAGTCTTTCCCGTTTCTGTAGCTGCTTGTCTCTTATCTTTCTCTCCAAGTTTAGCTGTAGATTTGCCATCTGTTCTTTGGACCACCTTGCCAGAACAAATGCTTCAGTATTTGTCTCTTTTGATTCTTGATTCTGTACCTTGAATTGTCTTGTTATAAACGGCTAAGTGTTGATATCGTGAACTCCACTTCATTCCTGACTTCGCGATCTCACTTGTGAGGACTTCGCGATATAGCCTTTGAAGACTTTGCGACATAGGTCATTTGAAGACTATGCGACATAGGTCATTTGAAGACTATGCGACATAGGTCATTTGAAGACTATGCGACATAGGGCTTCTGAGGACTTCACGATCTAGGCTTCTTTGACTTTGCTGACTTCAACACTTCACGACATGTGTCTTGAGGACTTCTCGACATAGTACAAAATGGACTATGCGATATAGTACTTCACGACATGGATATTGGTGACTTCACGACATAGCTTTCTTCTGACTTTGCTATATAATGCCTTAGACAAATTTCTGTAACTTATTTCTTCATAGCCTTATTTATCTCTATCCTGCTGCATAAACACTTCTGAACTTCTACCAGGATAATTATTCAATGGCCTATTTACAATCTAGATGCAAGAAACTTTACTAAGCTCATTATAACTTTGAGCATACATGGTCAAGCTAATGTTCATGAGAACAAGACAAGTACATTTAGAGACCTATACTACATCCTAGTGATAGAACTCACTAGGTCATGTAATGCGACATAGTCACAAAGTGTAGGCTTGTTAATAGTGGTGTTCAGACATGTCTTGAGCCTAACAAATGCATGCGCAAGTCCCTATGTATTTCATTCTTCTTAAATTATTGCTAATCATATAAATTACCTATATAATCAACTCATGATTAAGTCTGTAATTAATTACACCAAAATCTTCTATACGATTTTGATTTATCTTAAGATGGACTTTTTTTAGAGAAGAATGTAACCCTTGATGCATAGAAGGAGGTTCTTGTGCCAAGATCTCGGTGAAGATGGGTGCTCTTTCAATAATTTTCATTTTTTAGATGTTTTTTTATATAATTTTGCTCATCTTTGTGTTATTGTGATTGATGTATGAGTACCATATTTATACATTGTTATGCATTAATTATTTGTCACTATATAATGAATATATTTTATACGTGTTACAATCCTTGATGGTCAAACAAGCAAAGACTTGAGTTTGACAGGGTTTAACATAACTCGGGAACCTATCCTTATAGCTTGAATGTATTGAGTTTACATGCTCAGTTTTAATGAGGGCGGTCATGTGCCGCGCCTCTCAAATCACTTCGATCTATTTTTCTAATTTTCTCAAATTTTTGAATAATTAATGTTAAAGATTCGAAAATATCTTAATTGACTTTAAAATCTTTACTAATGGAGAAAACTAAATATACAATTATAATATTGTTGCCTTCAAGATCTTTATTAATGGAGGAAACTAAATATACAATTCTAATATTCTTGCCTTTAAGATCTTTACTAATGGATGAAACTAAATTTACAATTTTAATAGTCTCATAAATTATTTTATTAGAAAATATCTTAATTACCTTTTAAATTTTTAATAATGGAGAAAAGTCAATATACAATTTTAATATTCTTGCCTTTATAATATTAGATAAATTCTCAATTTTCTTTTTACTATTTTCTAACGGAGGAAACTAAATATAGTATGTTAATATCTTCATAAACGCTGTCTATTGATCCAATCAATATACTTATATAAAGGAGAAGACGAGAACGATGATGTGACACCTCTCAACTCGCTTCGATCTATACTTCTATAAATATGGTTTTCAAATTAGTTACCTAATTGAAGCATTTTTTAAGTTACCTAATTGAGGCATTTTTTAAATGAATGACTAATTTGATACATTTGAACCAAATGAGTAATAACTTTGATAATTATATTTAAAACTATTTTTAAGGAAGGAAGTTAAATATGTTATGTTATGTTAAAAATGGTTTGCTTGACTGCCAAAAAAAAAAAATCTTCAAATGGAGGAAACTAAGTATACTATATTAATATTCTCCTAAATTAAACTTACTCCACGAGTCCAATTTATTTACTAATTTTTATTTAATATCTTTTAATCGAGTAAAATAATAAAGAAGGCGATTTGTGATGTGTTAGACGATTTGAGTAGAAAATATCTAAATTGACTTTTAAATCTTTAGTAATGGAAATATTAATTAACTTATATTCTCCTAAACTTTCTTTTTAAGTTAAATTACTATCTTAATATTGCCCTAAAATTTATCTTTAAGTCAAATTACCATGTTAATATTTTCTTAAACTTTCTTTTGAACTTAAAGTTACCATTTTAATATTCTCATATATTTTTTCTTGAAGTTCTAAAATTTATCTTGAAATCATATTATCATCTTTACATTTTCCTAAAAAAATTATTAGAAATTATGTTCTCATAATGTTTTTGTAAAAAAATCCGCGTTTAATTTATCTATATGTTTTACATATACATTAAAAATCATTTTTTAAAAATTTTACCTTCTATAATTATGTAGAAGATAAAACTTACAGAAAATGCAAGTTTCTATATAATAAAATAAAATAGAGGAGCCTTATTTTCTTTTCATTTCTTTTCTCGAGTACCTATATTTTAAACAATAAAAATTAGAATTTTGAAAAAGATTTGAATTAAATTTTATGATATAATAAAATTGATTAGTAGACGATGTAATTGATTAAGTAATTAGTTTGTTTTGTGTTCAATTTGGTAACAACGAGAAAGCGGATCAGTGGGAGGAAACATGTTTAACGAGAGAGCGATTCATTAGGAGGATCATATTATATGCTAAAATTTAATATTTATGTATTATGTATTTTTAAATAGAAGTAGCAATATAAAGTTTTAGAAAAATAAAGTGATTAATATATAGATATTTAATATAATATTAAAATAATGAAATATATTAAACAATTGTCCTTTTCTATAATTATTCAAAATTTCGGTAATGAACAACACTAAACCTAGAATTTTAAAGAAACCTTAATTTCATGTTTTAAAAACATATTTTTAAGAATAGGTTTTAGAAAAATTTGGAGAAATTATTATAAAACCGCTGCAAAGCGCGGCTTAGTAAACTAGTCAATACCAAAAACTAGAAAAAATCTCAATTGCCTTTTAAATATTTACTAATGGAGAAAACTAAATATACAATTTTAATAATCTTGCATTTAAAATCTCTACTAATAAAGGAAAGTAAATATAATATTCTTGCATTTAAAATCTCTACTAATAGAGAAAGTAAATATACAATAGATCTTTACTGATGGAGGAAACTAAATATCACTAAAAGAGGAATAAGAAACATTGAGAATAGATCATTAATTTTTATTTTTTTTAAAGAAGGAGGTTGTTGTTGTTTTTGTTGTTATTTGTTTTGACAAAAAGAAATCATTATTAATAAAAAATTCTCCCAGCAACAAAAAGGATGTTTTTTCATATTTTTTGATTTTTTTCTTATTGGGAGTAGATTTGGAGGTAGTAAAAATTTTAATAGCTCTGAAAGTATAATTGTAGTTTTTGATTAAACGATCTAGAACTTTATATATATATATATATATATAATTCAAAACAAAAATTAATTTTATATTAGAAATATTATTTTATTTTAAAACGTATTTTGTAGAATATATTTTAAGAAAATTTAGAAATATTATTATAAAGGCGTTGTGAAGCGCGGCTTAGCAAACTAGTTAATATAATTAAAACACTTCTAAAATATCACGGGCAATTACTTTTTTTAATTAAAACATGTTAGATTTTCTATCTGTCCTTATTACTAATATTATTTTATTATAAAATAATATTAATAATACCTCATTTATCTTCATCAGCCCCATCTGTATTTTTTTTATATTTTTTTATGTTCCAATTAATATTTAAGTTTCTCATTTTATAATTTATCATATTAATTTTTACTTTTATTTTAATATTTTTCGTTCACATTAAATTTTTTAGTTTAGTATTTTTTAAGATCAGTGCCTTGCACGGGTTATAGGCTAGTATATTATTAAAACCAAAATATTAAAAAATTTGATACCTATTTTTTGGTACAATACGGTACTATACAATATTTACTTAATTATCATTACTTTATTGTAATTACATTATTGTTTTGAAACTTGATCAAATATTTACAACTTTCTCATTAAAATACATTACGTACTCATATAACTCCCCTAAGTACGTACTTAGAGCAACTCCAACGAACACCAAATCCCTATAATAGTGATAATTATAGTGTAAAATGAACTTCAATCCAACACTAAAATGGTGTCACGGGACACCAAATAAATAGTGAGACACCATATTTGGTGACAAAAGTACATTTGGTGTCCCTTTGACACCAAATTTGGTGTATTTCAAAATTTCCACTATAACCTCATGTTTGTTAATAAAACAAGTTTTTTTTTTGTTCTATTGAACTTTTTTCTTTTGTACTTTTCAACTTTAGAACTTATTGACAGTATAAAAATGACAGAAAGTTAGAATATTCCATTTTTTTATGTAAAAGATTTTTTTTAGTATCAAAGTATAGTGTTAATGGGTTGGAGTGCATTTTATGAATGATGTCGTTTTAACACCAAAATAATGTTTTAATGACACTATTTTATTGTCATAGATTAGAGATAGTCTTAAGGTCATTTTTTCTCTATAAATATAGCACATCATTTAGCACACCATTAAACATGTTCTCCGATATGCTTATAACATTTACGTACTCCGTAATTATTTTGACAACAAATGTTGTATCGTACGATAATTTTAGATGGTTTTGTGATGAAAGTTGGTCATATGTTTTTTTTGCTAAATAAGTTGGTCATATGTTAATGTGCAGGCAGGGCCATAACTCATGAGTGATGGCCCAACTCACCAAGAAGCAAAGGACAATTGGCATAAAGTTTGAGTTGGCAACGGACATTCTAACAACCCTTGATGCCCCTGTTTTAACCAACTCATGGAACCTCATTTGTTTTGATCTACAATGAAAATGCACCAGAACTTAAAAGATGAAAGATCTCTCTCTCTCTCTCTCTCTCTCTCGATCGAATTATACATCTCCTTGCCAATCATTTTGGATTCAGATCTAAATCTTGAGTTTTTCGCCAATCATATATTTTTGGACCAAAAGCAATCAAATTAATACTCTGTCCAATTTTATATATCAAGTCCATGAAAAGCTTAGCCACAGCAGCTTCACCCTCCTCGCTCACCAATATATGCATTTCCTGTGTTTTTAATAGAATCATCTCTATTGTATCAGTACTGTGTAAATGTATAGTAATGATGCCTATGCATACTCTAGGCGGAATACTTGTTAAATTATCATTTTTATAGTCATGTATTTTGATCCCGAAACCTCTAAGATCTTGGTTCTGCCCTTATGCATACTTGTTAAATTGTTAAGAGATGACATTTGAAAACGCCAATCTGTGCATCAAATCACATAATACAGGAGTAGTAGCTAATAAGACCAAACCGACATGTTAAAGCAACTGTCAATAATAAAATACATGAGCTTCATCATCCCAACTTGCAACACATTAAAAACATCAATTCCAAAACAAAATACTTGTACTTGTACATTAAAGACTTTCTTTTCTACATTTTACAATAGGATCCCGATTCTGATCATTGATGACTGTAATTATCTGTTCGTGGAAAATTTTTGCGAATAAATTTAACAAGGAAAATTGATGTTTAATTTTTTGATTTTAGGGTTTTTGCTATCCGTGAAAATTACCGCACAGATGATTTGCCAACTATCCATGGTTGTCGATTAACACCCATTACAAGAAAAGTGCAAAATAGTCATTTTCCTATCTCAAGTTGTAATCCAATCCAATCCAATTAATTGGACATAACTTATGAACCAATCCAAATTTAATTAATGTATCATTAATTATGTTTTTAGGATTATTTCTAGCTCATATTAATACATATATATTATAAATTTATTTTTCATTTAATTACTTATGTCTTATAATTTCGTGTTTTATCCGCTACTAAAAGGTTTTATATTTTGGGGTCCTCTGATGAAAATTTGAAATGTACAATTTTTCTGACAACTCCATCACATAAATTAATGCACAAATTCAAAATAAAAAAACTTACCAAAACACACAAGTGAATCATCTTGCTCGCAAACTAAACAAACAAGGTAGCAGTTAGATTGAAGCATAAGAAAACACAAGTACACCATACCACACCTGTCGGCAGCAGCTTCCCCTTTACTTTCTTCAACCCCCCTCCCCTCTCTCAACTAACCTATACTTACAAATCATTTACCTATACATACAAACACATCTCACCTACACTATACACCCTCACCAACTTCATAACTATCTCAGCTCTGTATGTAAAACAACCAACTCAGTAGGATCAAAAGTGTTTGATATTTTTTAAAAAAAATTCCACAAAAGACTAGATTCAATGTTGGTCCAAAATCGTCCAAGCCCAAAACAAGAATCACCAAAATTACCAACCCATCATTCAAATCGCTTCTCCCCATCTAAATCTCTTGATTTCTCAACATGGGTCTCTGATAATCTTTACAAAATCTTTGCTATTGCTTTGTTAATTGCTACTGTTGCTGCCCTTTTCTTTTTAAGAAATGTTGGTGACTCTGCTGCACTTTTGTGCTTTCAATCTCAGTCAAAAGCTCTTGAAACTATACATTTTCCTCATGTTGATTGGACTAATATACAGACATTGACTGATACAACAACCCCTTTTGCTAATTTTAGATCAGACAAGTGGATTGTTGTGTCTGTTGTGAATTACCCTTCTGATTCACTTCGAAAGATTGCGAAAATAAAGGGTTGGCAAGTGTTGGCAATTGGGAGCTCGAAAACCCCGGATGATTGGTTCCTGAAAGGTACTATCTTTCTTTCTGTTGAGCAACAGGTTAAATTAGGATTTAGGGTTGTTGATTATTTGCCTTATGATTCTTATGTTAGAAAGTCTGTTGGGTATTTGTTTGCGATTCAACATGGTGCGAAAAAGATTTATGATGTGGATGATCGTGGTGATGTGATTGATGATGATATTGGGAAGCATTTTGATGTGGAGTTGGTTGGTGAGAGTGCTAGGCAAGAGGTTATTTTGCAGTATAGTCATGAGAATGTGAATAGGAGTGTTGTGAATCCGTATATTCATTTTGGACAAAGGTCGGTTTGGCCCAGGGGAATGCCATTGGAGAATGTAGGTGAGATTGGTCATGAAGAGTATTATACGGAAGTGTTTGGTGGGAAACAGTTTATTCAACAGGGAATATCTAATGGACTTCCGGATGTTGATTCGGTTTTTTATTTTACGCGGAAGCCTGCTTTTGAAGGTTTTGATATTAGGTTTGATGATCGTGCTCCGAAAGTGGCATTGCCACAAGGTGTTATGGTGCCGGTTAATTCTTTTAATACCATTTACCATTCGTCTGCATTTTGGGGTTTGATGCTTCCTGTTTCTGTGAGTTCAATGGCTTCTGATGTGTTGAGGGGTTATTGGGGACAGAGGCTTTTGTGGGAGATTGGTGGGTACGTTGCTGTTTATCCTCCTACTGTTCATCGGTATGACAGAATTGAAGCTTACCCGTTTTCTGAAGAGAAAGATCTTCATGTAAATGTTGGTCGTCTAATTAAGTTTTTGATCTCTTGGAGATCGAATAAGCATAGATTATTTGAAAAAATATTGGAGTTGAGTTTTGCCATGGCTGAGGAAGGGTTTTGGACTGAGAAAGATGTAAAGTTTACTGCTGCTTGGCTTCAAGACTTGATTGCTGTTGGGTACCAGCAGCCAAGGCTCATGTCACTTGAATTGGATAGACCACGGGCAAATATCGGCCATGGAGATAGGAAGGACTTTGTTCCTCAAAAGTTACCGTCTGTTCATCTTGGGGTTGAAGAAATTGGAACAGTGAATTATGAAATTGGAAATTTAATTCGGTGGAGGAAGAATTTTGGGAATGTGGTACTTATAATGTTTTGCACTGGGCCTGTTCAACGTACTGCTTTAGAATGGAGGCTGCTTTATGGAAGGATTTTTAAAGCAGTTGTTATTTTGTCAGAGCAGAAAAATTTAGAACTAGTTGTTGAAGAAGGCAAGCTAGACCATGTGTACAAGTAAGTTGTTAATCCCCCCTTTACTACCAGTACTAGCGAACTTTCTTCAATTGCAGAAACTGGCTATAGTTGTTAATTGTTAAGAGTTCATGACTCCTGCAGATCTTTAGGAAGGAATTGAGACTCAGCTTATAGCCATTTAGAGTCAGAACATTGTTAATAATGTTGTAACAAATGTCATACACTTATGTGAACATTTACTGATAATGTGTACATGGAAACTGAGGGAGGATGGAATTGGAAGTCTGTGAACATACAATTTTTTTACAGCCCATGGCGTATGAAATGTGCTTCTTATTTTTTCTGAAAAATGATGTTCTTGTTAAAAGAAAAAAGTGATGTTTGTTTGGGAGCTTATTTTGAGCTCAAGCCATGTTCGCAACTGATTCAGAGAAATGCATTCAGGCTTCTCTGTTTTCAATAGTTTTTGTGGCCTACTGGCCTATCACTTTTTCTTATAATACTAACATCGGTGGGATGTGGGAAGCCCTTGAAAGTTGTCTCTTTAATTTTTTCATATTCTGCAAATTTAAATTCTATAGTTATCATAATTTGGGTTGTATATTAGTCAGATCTCTTGTTTTTTTTTCAACCTTTCTTTTTGTAGGTGTTCTCTAAGTGATACAATTTGGTTAGGATTAGTAACAGATCAAGAGGTTGCTTGTCACAATCATGATTTTTTAATAAGCAACCCCTGTTTGTTATGATGTTAATACTTTCTGATCACAAATTACTGGTCTGGTTGTGACTATGAACCCTGACTTGCAGTATAACATGATGACAGTTGTACTCAATTATAATTTGTAGAGTTCATGGCTAACTAATCTCATAACATAGCCATGGGTGTCCTATCTGTTGTCTGATATCATATCAAATTTGTCTACAGGGATCTCTGACACATGTTACCATAATTAATTATATATTTGTTCAAATGGTTTAAATCTTCAGTTTTTTTATGCCCTTCACTTCGTGGCTTTTTGGAAGTGCTACAATTATGTTAGGATATGTGTCAAATCAGGAGGTTGCTTCTTAAAATATGTTTTTATTACAAGCAAGCTTTGGTTGTTATAATGTTAATACCTTAGGTTATTATAGTGTGGGTGTTGAGTGATGTGACTACGAACCAATAGTTGTAGTTTACAATGATAATAGATGTATTTAATGATTTTAATAGTTTTCGTGATTAGTGGTTGGTTAATAGATTATATCACATGTTATTATCATATATGCTATCTAATGCCATATCAAATCTGTCAACAGGCAACTCCCAAACATATTGAATAGATTCACGAGTGCAGAAGGATTCTTGTTCCTCCAAGATGATACAATTCTTAATTACTGGAACTTAGTACAAGCAGATAAGAATAAGCTCTGGATTACAAACAAGGTACATAAATTGTAAGCCTATTATTGTCTTATTTTTCAGCTTCTGCTTGTTTGTTGAAACTTCAAAATTACATCTGCAAAATATGTTAGTTGACTCAGTAAATCTTTTTCTTTTCAGTTTACTCTTAGAAACTAGCTTGTAAATTACTTAAGATACACAATACACTTTAATTTTGTTGGTACTAGTAACTGCACAATATATATAAAAGCAATGGCCAACACTTGTAGTTTCTAGAAGTATATGTGTAGCTTTGTCTTTCTTTGAAAATTTCTAGATTTACTTTATTTATCCTTGCCCTCGACAACCACCATAATTTCTTCAAACAATATGCATATAGGTGTCTGAGTCCTGGAGTTCTGTTCAACTTCCTGGCAACTCAGATTGGTTCACAAAACAAGCAGAAATGGTTAAGAAAATCGTTACCAGTATGCCTGTTCACTTTCAAATCAGTTACAAGGAATCAATAAAGAGCGACACGAGCCTTACACTATGTAGCTCCGAGGTATTTTACATACCTCGTAGATCTGTAGCTGACTATATTGATCTTGTGAATTTGGTTGGCAATCTAGATGTTCATCAGAAGGTTGCAATTCCCATGATCTTTTCAGCAATGGACTCACCTGATAACTTTGACTCTGTCTTTGATACAATGGTGTATAAGCAAAAACAGCCATCTAATTCTTCAACATTTTATTCCCCGGAAGTACCTGCAGTCCACCCCTGGAAAGTCTCAAGCGAGGAAGACTTCATAAAGCTTATTAGAATAATGGCAGCAGGTGATCCTCTTCTAATGGAGTTGGTTTGAGTAGCAGATGCAATGCATAGAACATTTACACTCGTTGCAAATTTGCATGTTTCGGTTGTAGCACTCTTACCAAAGTCGGCATTTTTTGTACAATTTTTTGAAAAGGAAAGAATTATTTGTAGAAAGGTCCTCCTGTACTATTGTGTAGCTTTCAGAGATTTACTCCCCAGGAAAACAAAAGGGTAAAGATGTATATTGAAACTTTCGTACAATCAGAAGCTGTACTGTACATTATTCATACTATTGAGAATCTGAGCTTCTAGCCATAGTTTATTTGTAGAAACAGTTTAAATGTGATAGTCTTGCTGACAAAAACAGATCTGGATTGTGGACACCAGAGTTCCAGGAGCGGCAATTAGTCTGAAAGATCCATAGTTTGATGCAATTTTTATTCGACAAACCTCAAAATTGATGCAACATGACTCGCGCGAGTTGTTTACAACACAAGTTTGACATGTAACTGTGTCTGAATGCATTTATAATTGACTTAATTGCAGGAATATGGTATGAACTTTAATTTTTTTACATGAAAATGATCAATATATAATAATAAGCACCCGCATGGCTGTAGTTTAATTTTTTTAATGAACGATTGCATTCCGTTAACTATCACTAACAGACGTTATATTTATAAGGGTAAAATTGAAATTGACACATTCAACAACTATTTTGATACAACATATGTTTTATGTATAATCCGTATTATATATAACCAAACTCTAATTTCTTAAAACAAAATTTCCACACCGAGACATACAAACAAGCATAATATTAGGAAATCATGCCATAGAATGTTATTTTGGGAGTATTCTTGCTTAAAAGTTCTCGTTAAAGATAGATATGAATATACAAGCATCTTGCTTTATGGTTGTTAAAAGATGGACACCAAAATGTATGAAACTAATGTGAAAAATTGAAGGCAAGAAAACAATAAGTATTTGGGTTTAGCAAAAGTAATATAATTTGTAGTTTTTCTATTGGTGAGAAAAATTATCTATAATATTATACCATTTTTGTACCCTCATATGTTACGTGAAAACCATTCCTACATAACCATCCAATTATATCTTCTAGATTACTTGTAACACCAGCACATATTAATACAGTATATCCATCCAACTTAGCCATAGTACCAAATTGGGTCATGGCATCCTTTCTAAGCCAATTGTTTAGAATCATATCCACCCCCCTTTGAGGTATTGTTGATGGTACTCCTCTGCCCTGTTAAAAAAATAATCCAAATCATTCCTTTGTCAAATAACAGCCAAGAAATCGTTAATAATGCTTAGGATTATATATAAAGCATATTCAATAGCAAAATAGTCCTTGAATGTTTCATTTCCATGTTTACCCCTGAAAATATAACGTCTATTAGTGAAAATTAACAGAATGCAATCGCGCGTTAGAAAAATTAAAGTTCAGCCACGCGGATGCTTGTTATTATATGTTAACCATTTTTATGCAAAAAAATTAAAATTCTGGTCATCTCAGTGCAATTAAGTCATTTATAATTTCTGGAAATACTTCAAATTCGTACAATTTTAAGCTGTAAATTATTCATGCTATTGAGAACCTGAGCTTCTAGCCATATTTTATTTGTTGAACCAGTTTAATGTAATAGCTTTGCTGACAAAAACATGTCCGGATTGTGGACACCATACTTCCAGGGGTGGCAATGTCTGAAAGATCTATACCTCTGGAAGGTCAGAAGTCAAGGTATTGACTGACACCAGTCAATGAGATTTCAAATGAGTCAAGATTTATGAATGTGGCCACAGTTTTACTTAGAGCCATCTGGAACACCTGTCTCTTCTCCATCAAGCCCGTTCCCAGCAGAATTTCAGTCAAATGAGAGAGTACATGTCTCAAGCTGCTTCTCATTTGTTAGAATATAATATACAATCTCTTCCCCTATCACCTTGAGGCTTTAGGTAAGTTGGAAACCTAAACATCGTATCAGAGTCCATGCTGAGAGAGGCCTTGATAGAAAATAAGATATATTATTCGCTGTCCGAGTGCCTCTTTACTTTAGTAAGATCTTGTCTTTCCAATGCCTGCTTCCTTGACGCCAACATACTATACTAGAAGAGTAAGCTTGTCTAACATCAAAGCCAAGAGTCTTAATTTGCTCTAGTTCATCTTTCTTTCTCGACGTTCTGATATTATGGCTCATCCATTGCAGCTACCATCTTTACTCCCCGGTCGTAAATTACAAATTTGTGGCCGAATTTAACCCTATTCAGCAATTTGGTGGCCAGAGTTCCAAATTTGCAATATAGGCTTCGTTTGGCATTACTGTTGCAGACAACAACAGCAACAACAGTTTTTTTTCTAAAAAGCAGCTAAAAAGTGTTTGGTAAAATTTAAAAGCTGCTTTTCTGAAAAGCGTTTTTGGCTGAAAAACTGCTTTTAGAGAAAACAGGTCCCCCATGCTTTTGCGTTTTTGGCTGAAAAGCTACTTTTAGAGAAAGCAGGTCCCCCCATGCTTTTGAAAAAAAACTGCTTTTCAGTTTTTGCGGGAAACAACTACTAGTTTCAACATCAAAACTCACCAAAAACATTAATTTTTTATATTATACACCAAAACATGCACATATCAAAAATATTACCAAACAGTTATTTGATTTTCACAACAGCACTTATTTTAACAACACTTTTTTCAGCACTTTTTTTAATAGTACATCAATTTTTAACAGCAATCCCAAACAGAGCCATAGTGGTCAGGTATTACTTTTATTTTTTGAAAAGGTGGCTAAGAACCATTTTTTTAAGAAAAAAATTCTTAAAAAAGTGGTCCTTAACCACATTTTCTAAGAATAAAAATAATGTCCAACCATCATATTAAAAATTTGAAAGTTTGGCCATTAAGTACAAAAGCGAGTAAAGTTCAGCCACCACTTTGCAATTCACTCAGAAATTATTTATCAAGAAATTTGAACCCTTGAAAATGGTAGGACACCGTCTTAACAACTACCATTCAGAAATTCGGCAAAGAGATCCAAAATATTAACAAAGAAGGACCGGTACCTGATTAAAGTATTGATCGACTTAAATATCATTTGGAATACCGTTTGTTTGATTAAATTATTGCTAACTATTATGATTAAAAATACAAGTTGGGACATTGATTTTTCCGCATCATATATTTTGTGTGTGTACTCTATATTAATTGCTTGAATCTCGTATATTGTATAGTTCCTAATGTAAGCTTCCAATACCACATATACAACTTTCACAGTAGGAAGACCGTGAAGATATCCGAGTACAATCCAAAGCACTTCATGTGAGGTTTGAGTGAAAATGTAGTGTAGAAAGTAGCGTTTTTGAGGATTTGAAGTCAAGTGGTCTAAAGAAGCAAGGAGTCCCCTAAAACAAACATTGTTCGTTCTTTTAATAAAAGTTTTACTAATACCTTCTTTTTACAAAAAATATTAAAAAATGGGCCAGTAAACATCAAAATAATAATAATCTGAAGATTAAAACCACCTCTGGAGGCAAAGAAAGAGGTGGTGGGTTGTGCTCTTCTAGACAGACTGCATATATCATCTCATGATCCAAATGCATTGCTTATACATGCTAATCGATAAGCACCACGCTTACGCTCTCAATACTATAATCAGACTAAATGAAGCCTAAAGCTACAAAATAATAATTAATATAATAATAATTGGTTTCATGCACATGCATATATATAGCAAAAAAATGTGACCGTAAGCCTGATCAGCTCAGAATGCAACTGCTGTGCCATCCCATCAGATTTAGTTTATACCATTTCAAATTTTCAGCATCGGCTCAAATGCCCAAAACATATAATTGCATACTGGCGGACAAAAGAAGCCAGGCGAAGTTAACCACTATATATTTAATCTTCAACCACAAAATCGTTGCTCCTGACTCAGCAACAAAGACAAATCTTGCTAAAATATTCTGATTGTTCAATTTGACTGCAAACACTAGAAAAGTTTACTACCGAAAACAAATAGCAACTGATGCCCCCTACTGCTGATCATCGCCTTCATTTATTAGTCCACCTCCATTTCAGAAATTGCTCCAGTCAAGATTCTCTTAAGTTCTTTGACTCTTTGTCTTGTTAATGCTATGCAATCCTGCAGGCAAATGTTTGAATCACTTTCGCATCTACAACTAGTTGGTACTTTGTTTTGACTTGATATTAATGTAACCCATAGCTATGCCTTAAAATTTGTGTTCTCAATGTTAATAGAGATCCATATCAGATGTGATGGCATCATTAAGTGGTGATTTAACCAAAGAAAACAATATATACCATATATTAAAAAATATGCACAAACAACTATATTATAACTCAACAACATAAGCCAGTTGCAAGTAACTCAAAAGTTAAAATCTGTAAAAGAAAAAATATAATTTTAGAAAATATATTGACACTTAAGAATTTAATGTGAGATGTGAGAAATTACTTTTGAAAAAAAAGGTGAGAAACTTGGAAATCACATAATCATTCATAGAACCAATTTGACCTAGCAATCGCATCACATACTTTCATGTTCTCGTGTCTATCTACCCAAGCACAGAACATGACACGAAATTATATCGTGTACCTCAATACCCAACAATAACATGACCACTTACTTTTCATGTATACACAAAAGCACACAAAATTTAAATTTTATATAGTTGAACTCACACAGTACTTTGAACCAGGGGAGACTTGAACCCTCAACCACTTGGTAGACAAGGGTGAAGGGAACTGTTGGGGTCACAACACACGGACACAAAAACAACACGAAAGTACACAAAACTATGAAAATATTAAAATTATTAAACAATAGTATTAATATATTAATATCAAGTGTAACTTTGAATTTTTTTTTTTAATAGTATAATATCTAAAGTTTAACAATTAAATATAAAAATTTAGCATTTTCAGAAAAAAAATATAAATAAATTTCAATAAATATTATATTTTTAAATTCATGTACTTAATCAGTTACATAGACAGGACAGAAAACACAAAATTCTGAAACACAAAAACTAGCTTTCAGTTTCGTGTACCAAATTGTTGGGTCTAGAATCAATACATCCTCTAGTTATCATGTCAAGCCTGTAAGACGGAGTTTGTTGAAGTAATTAGCTGAAGATACTGACCTGGATAGCTGAGTTATACGCCACAAACGTTCCACCTGGCTTGAAAAGAGACACGAGTTGACAAGATGAATCCAGTACAACTGTCAAAAGAGTATCCATTATGGACTCTTCCTCTGCTGTGGGATCTGCCAGGATATAATCCTTGTGAAGTATGCATGTCAAAGAGAATGGAATGCTGCTCATTTTGAGCTTTCTTTTATCTTTATTAACTGGCTCATTTTGACCCTCGATAGCCTCGGAAACAACAACTCTTCCATCGTCATTTAAAGAAACTACAGGGATTTTCACTGCAATATACGGAAATTAAATCTCATGTGAGAAACTGCTATCCAGGAAAGAGTAATAATTAAAAATTTAGCAAATAGCACGAACTTGTGAACTTACAATGAGAAAAAGCAGCAACTGCAGATAGTAAAGCAGTATCGAAAAGAGCACCATCAGCATCTAAACAATATATGTCCTGCAAGCATGAAAGCACATATGTATAATAAATTTTGCATTTGCGTATACAATTTAAATATATAAATTCAGTAAACATTCGAATTCCAAAGTAGATACTGAGACAGCGAATGTGCAGTTGTCTTACTATTAAATACTAAAGATAACCTTAAAAGCTGGACTAAGTATTTGATTTAGTGTGGCAAGTCTCTTAATAATATCTTTAGAACTTTAGCTTTTATTTACTGTTGCTACTCACATATCAACCATGGAATGAAGTTTCCCTCACTTCCTTAACTTTCACTATTGCAGGCCCACACCTTTTTTTTAAGCTTATATATTTTCAAACACCAAACTATACACAATAATGAGACCTGACAATTTTTATAAAGATGTCCGCTTTGATAAGAATAATGCAATCCTTATGTCATCAAGTTTCATATTTTTGTGGATCAAGTAGAGTTTGACATAAGAGTTATAGTTGCCGCAAAAAACTATAGTTTCGTGAGGATTAGTACCAGGTAGGCCATCCAAGCAGCCTTTCCACTGACCAAGCATAAATCCTTCAAATTAATCATGCCAGAACTACAAAAACCATGTATGTTTTCAGTCAGAAACATGCAAATTAGAATTTAACACTTCAAGAGGGGGTTTTGGGGGGGGGGGGGGGGGGGGGGGGGGGCGCACAAATACTGGCAGCGGACAAAAACAAACTACAGCAGGAAAGTATGATTTTCTTTCTTTTATATTAGAGGCAGTGGATTGGTATGTATCTCTAAAGATTTACTCATCTTGCCAACGTGTGATGCATATACAATAGATAAGTGGCATGCTGGTAAAGGGAAAACAGAAAAAAATTTATAGCTCAAGATCTTAAATATTTCAAACCCAATCATAGTCAGGAGACAGGAACAAGGACTGGCATGATAACTATAAGGTAGAACTGCCACAATTTCAGCACAACAGATGTGAATGAATCAAACTTAACTGCAACTTTGATAAAAAAATGACATAATATTTCTTTATCGTTGGCAATTGAGGCAGCTATCTTTTTAAAAACAATGATGGTAGAATTCTGTGTGAAAAAAAAAACATTTGACATCTAGCATTTTACTAGCTGATGTTGTCACCGACTCACTCTTGACCAATACTGGAAGAAATGAAAAAATTTCATTTATCCAAAGTGATTAGCTGAAAATCAAAATCCATATCTACTATATTGTTTATTAAATTTTTTACATGAATTAATAACAGAAATAGATGATAAAGTACAGCTGCGAAAGATAACTATAAGCACACAAAGTGCATATAAAGGTAGCCAAATGTACTTGCATCAACATAAATCAAATTAAAACAAAAAATTAAGGAAAATAAACATTAGGATAACTTCCAATTTCGGACTATAAGAGACCAGGTAATATCAGCATCAATATATAGAGTGATACAGCAATATACTTTTATATTGGAATAGGCAATAACCTACCTGAAGATGGTGTCTGATAATTGCTTAGACACAACGGCTGCTACCTCAGCAGGCCTCCCTGGTCTAACAAGTGGAGAACAAATTGGAGGCATGTGAAACTCAATAGCTGGAACACAACATCACTTAGTTAAATATCCTAGAGTTAAAGAAGAAACAACTACGAATCAAATATAGTAAGAATCAAATACCTATACAGCCTTCATCTGGTGATTCAGTTGTAGGTGTCATGACTTCCATTTTAATTGCAGCCATCATCGTCTGCCCAAGACCACGGGCAAATGAGGAAAGTTGTCACCATGAGAGAGTATTATAAGATATAAGAGTTAAACCAGTGTGTAATGTGTTCAAAAAAATTCATGTGGACTCCATGAGAAACTAATCATAATTGAGAATGTGATAAAAGTAATATCACTTACAGTGAAGCCTATCTTTGCTAGTGCTGATCCATCCGCAGATGCCACAGCTCCTGTATCAAATATACAGTACTTTTACCTCAATTCAGATTTTCATCAAATACCGGTGAACATATTAAAACACAGCACAACTAACCTAGTTCTAAGATCGTCTCTCTAGCTTTTCCAAGTGATCTGGCATCAGGTCTTATAGATTCAGAGAGGTGGCGCTCATGAAAGCGCAATGGGAATAGCCGTCGAAAAGCATCTACTTCCATCTCCGAAGACAAATCACCAAAATCATTCACAGCACCCATTCTGTTTTACTGCCAGAAATCCAGAAATTAACAAACCAGCATTAATCTGAAAGTGTGACTGCACTTAAAAGTGAATGTGGGAGATGAATTACTAGCCCACTGCCCAACGAAACATAGACCATGGTTCAACTTAAAAGTGTGATTGCACTCTATGGTGTTACTTAATAGTTGATGTCTTAGCATGTAACAAGCTAACAGTCCGTAAACACTATGTTGAGTTTAATGAATTGTAGCAAAAATTATGTTCTTTTCGTGGCAACGCATACTACCCTAGCATTTACATCCATCCATAATTGATGGCGTTTTTTTAGAACCTCTATGATATCACACAACATATAATTCCTAAATATTATTCTAAAACATCAATTCACTTGAATACAGATGAATAAATAATACTCAGATGAAAAACCAAAACCTGCCTCATCTTGTAACATAGAACTTGCAGATTCTTAAAGAATCACCAATATACAGAATCAACTTAACTTTGGAAAGATTGTACTACCAAATACCAAAATCATAGGGTACAAATCAAAAATTTTCATTGTACACTATGTTTATTTTTTAGAATGACGTACCCTTGATCAAAATTCTAAAAAAAGCTATGCGCGTCTAGGTGGTTAAGGTACCTTTAAGCAACTATTCCAGTAATCGGAGTTTAATCAGAGTGTAAACTGTAAGTATATTACTATTATTTTATTTGAATAGTAATTCATTCTTAATTCAAGTCATAATTCAACAACTACTAACAGATAACCAATTTTTCGCACTAATTATAATCTGTTATCAGTGTTGTTTAAGATAAGAAGTGCAACTAAGGCATAAAGAGTACCGTGAGCCTAGGTGTGAGGCAGAGCCAAAGAGTGTACTCCGCACAAGTACAAAATATCACACATATATAAACAAGTGTTTACATACCGAATAGAGTATAACAAATTGCTTTTCCCAACTTTAAAGTACAGTACAATCATATTTTGATGTTCAGTTCCTTTAGTCAAACAATGTTTCCATTTGTCAATCTTTCATAACTCACACAACAACGTTGTAATTTTGGATAAACCACGCAACTTACAAACTCCTCTAACGAACTTAATATCTTGTCTGGTATCCTACACATTTTACATAAACCACGCAACTTACAAACTCCTCTAATGAACTTAATATCTTGTCTGGTACCTCCACACAGTTAAAAATCCCACACTGAAAAAGAACTCAGAATATAGATCAAAACATGTATGTACATATACACAAAGCTCTGATACATTAGAACTGTATAAAATTCTACATACTATACATTATCAAAAACTATGCAAAATAAGCTGATGTAATTGTAAATATTAACATGTATATATTTTGTACTAAATTGATCTTTCATTAACATGTATACATATTTATATCTAACATATTGACATAATAGCGCACGCATACATATACATTTATATATTTTCTATAAACTTATATATACTATATATTATCTAGAACACCCAAATGATCATATTAAAATTAACAAGTAAAGAATTATTTTTTGCACCTCTTACGCACCGCACTGCCTCACGCCTTATGCCTAAGGTGCGAGCCACATTAATTGCACTCATCTCGTCTTGGTCGGGTCAATTGTCAAAACAGCTGCCCCAAGGCACATCTCGTCACGCCTTATGTCATAAGGCATGCCTCAATAAATGAACCTCTTCGCGCCTTGCGCGCCTTTAATGTGTTATAGTTTTATTTGTTACCATATAATAACATATCCTCAACCTTACTATATTAAACTATTAATGTGATAGAACTGGTAATACAGGTATTAATTCATGAATATTATGTACTGAAGTGCGTTTATCCACATGGGTTATTTGGTTTTATTCTCTCTTCCAATAGAGCTATATTTCTTTTGTCTTGCTTCTATAGAAGAGGATAAGAGATGTCCTCCTTCATCCATTTCTTGCCGTTAAATGCCCTTGGTAATTCCGGAGCTCGGCAGACAGGTCATGTGAAAACAACAAGCAGATAGGCTCATAGGCCCTTTGCTCCATTTCCATGGTATACAGTCTCAAACATACATACACTTCCGCTTTATGTAAATCTTTAAGTCCCCGATTATTCAGTCCACTTGGGTCCATTTTTTTTCCGAAAACACCTAATAATCCATTTTCACAAAATGAGGCATTTTGACTCTGCCCACTTAAAAGCTAAATTAAAACACTTCCCCTGAGCTAAATTAAAAGCTGAGAGATGCACTCATGTTATCATACATTAGTGCACCTCATATAATTTGCCAATATTATAACATTCTTCTCTGTACAGCTCAAACACACTCTCCAAATTCCCCGAAAACATTCGACTCTTTCTACTCCATCTACCCATGTCTTGAAGAATTATTATCAATGTCGAAAATAAAAGGGCGAAACTTTACCTAAATTCCAGTCTCAAAATCCCACTTACACCATCCCAAAACACACACACACAATTCAAATAAATTATTCATCTCAACAAACACATTTCAAATAATTATTCCTAAAAATAAAAACCCAGAAACCTAAAAGCACGAAGTAATCAAATAGAAGCATGTTTGTTTCTTGCACACAAATTATTAAAAAAATACACAAAACATCAAAAAAGCATAAAAATAAAATTTTAGCAAATGGGTACCTGAGAATAATGAGAAAAAGATAGTTGTAATTTAGTCCCCCTCTTCTGCTAATTCACCAACACACACAAATATATATTCAGAACTACAAACAGCTGGAACAAAGCAGAGTCGAGTAGGGCTGTTTACTACACACATCTGGGCCACTCTAAGTTGGGCTCCATAAAGCGGGCCCATGTTCCAGGATGATTTAAATACTAAATATATTTAAAAGAAAATTCATAAATTTATCTTCCGTTTGTGTTCGTAGCTAGTATACCTAGCTAATTGTTCCAGGGTGAATCATCTTTTATACATAGAATTGGGGAGAATCATATTTATACTATTACTATTATATTAAATGAAATATTGAAAGTTTTGTAGTCTGGTCGTGAAATTTTTATAGTCTGGTCACTCAATTCATAGCCGTTAGATATTTTTGATCAAATCGATGAGAACCATTAGATAAATATTAAAATTATTATATATAATATATTTTCTATTTTTCCTAACTAAAACATCTTATTTTCCAAAAATATCGCTGGTAGTTTAATTTAATAAAATAACATAATAAAGTTATAATTGCTAATAACTAACTCATTACCTTTTTTAGCCAAAGTGCATAATCTTTTTTATATTTTCTAACTAAAATTTCTACTTTTCTATTTTTCTTAACTAAAACCTCTCATTTTCCAAAAATAAACTTCTCATTTTCCAAAAATATCATGGACAGTTCCATTTAATAAAATAAAATAATAATATTATAATTACTAATGACTAACCGATTAATTTTTTTCCCCAAAACGTGTATTATTTTTTATATTTTCTAACTAAAATGTCTCCTAACTAAAACCTCAAAAATATCAAGGACAATTTCATTTAGTAACATAAAATACTAATAATTAACCAATTACCTTTATTAGCTAAAACATATATTTTTTTTATAACTAAAATTTCTACTTTTTTATTTTTCATAATTAAATCTCTTATTTTCTAAAAATATCACAGGCAGTTCTATTTAATAGAATAAAATAATAATATTATAATCTATTATATATATAATAGCACAACATGTCTCATTTTATTCAAAGTATTTTTACAATTATACCCTTCAATGCATCATAATTTTACTTTAATGCCCCTCCAAAGTTTTTACATTCTTTCATGATAATTTCATTCGTCTAATTATTAATAAAAGTGGTTATTGTTATAAAGTATATCCAATTGACACGTATCCCTTTAAGTAAATTCAATTATGTTTTTTCCGTTGTATTCCCAATTTTAAGACAAAATACAAATGTATTTTTAGTTACATAATATCACTTTTTAGTCTGAGCATCCAATACTTATCAGGATGTTAATTCTACTGCAAAAATATTTATATGGGGTAGGGAATTAAAACTACGGGCTTTCATATTAACGACTAGCTCAAATAATACAAAATAGTAATCATTTTGTCTCAACTAGGTTCATACATATCAGATAATATAAGTAATAATCTAAGCACCTCTATAGTTGTTACCCTGACCAGAGATGAACGTAATCCGGATTCAGGTCGGATTTTTCGATATCCGATAGGGTCGGGCTTTTTTAAACCGAGACAAATTTCCTCTAAAATATTTATACCCGTAGATAGGGTCGGATCAGGAGGGGCCAAATCGGATTTTTACAAATTCTTCTAGATATTGATAACTTTAACTTTTTTTATTTTTATTTTTTCGGATTTAATTGAAAATTTTAAGCTTTAATCTGAGATTTAATTGAAAATTCTAACTTTTTGGATTGGACTTTTATACCGATCAAGACTACATCTTAATCAAAATTAAATTTGGGTTTATTTGGCTCGAACTGGACCGGGATTTTGTGAAAAATATGTGATCCGTTTAAGCCTGCGGGCTGGATCCAATTGAGCTGGACTTTTTTTTAATCAGATTTTTTCCGATTTTTTTAACCAAATCTAACAGTTTTTTCGAATACGAATTTATGTGCATCTCAATCCCGTCACCTCGTGCATTAAGGACAAGTATACTAATCCGACCACATATAGAGAATTATGGAGAGTATTGATACATTCGAAATGAAACCTTTATTTGACACCTTCAAATAATTCTTATCTGATTATTAATTAGCTTATAAAACTAATCATCAAATACATTCAACTAAGAACAAAATCTTCTTCGGACTAATACTAAACCGATCTTCCTTGCAAATCTTCTGAATCATGGCACATAGTGCCACCAACAAGTTCAAACTGGTGGCGGGATCACCACAGCAAACTGAAAAATACTTATCATCGCAAAATTAAACTGACGCGAATTAGAAAATATTGTTACAAAATAACATCAAGTTATGTCGGTTAAAGCGATCCCGTGCCTTGCACGGGTATTGAAGCTAGTTACTAATAACTAGCCGATATTTTTTTTTGCCAAACTGTATATTCTTTTTATATTTTCAAACTAATATGTCTCATAACTAAAATCTCAAAAAATATACACGGGCTATTCCATTTAGTAACATAAAATACTAATATTATAAATACTAATAATTACAGGATTACCTTTATTAGCCAAATCATATATATTTTTTTAAAATTTTCTAACTAAAATTTCTCTTTTTCTAAAATTATCACAAATGACATATATATATATATATATATATATATATATATATATATATATATATATTTATATATATATATATATATATTATATACTATATTATTAAAGACGAAACATTGAAAGTTTTGTAGTCTGGTCATAAAAGTTTTTGTAGTCTGGTCACTCCATTCATAGCCGTTAGATATTTTTGATCAAATCATTGAGAACCGTTAGATAAAATATTAAAATTAGTATATAGAATATCTTTTTTATTTTTCCTAACTAAAACATCTCATTTTCCAAAAATATTAATAAAATAACATAATAAGGTTTTAATTGCTAATAAATAACTCATTACCATTTTTAGCCAAAGTGTATATTCTTTTTTATATTTTCTAACTAAAATTTCTACTTTTCTATTTTTCATAAATAAAACCTCTAATTTTCCAAAAATATCATGAATAGTTCTATTTAATAAAATAAAATAATAATATTATAATTATTAATGAATAACCGATTAGCTTTTTTTCCAAAACGTATATTCTTTTTTATATTTTTTAACTAATATTTCTCTTAGCTAAAACCTCAAAAATATCACGGGCTATTCCATTTAGTAGCATAAAATACTAATATTATGAATATATCTCTCTATCTATACTATATTATCAAATACGAAACATTGAAAATTTTGGTACATGTTTTTTGATACGATATTTGCCTTATTTAATTGTTTATTTAATTATTATAATCAGTTACCCTTTCAATTTTATATTACCATTTTTTTCTAAAAAATCAGGGGCAATTTCCTTTTCAGCTAAAACATGTTACTTTTTCTATTTCCTTTGCTAAAATCCTTCATTTTTCAAATATATCACGAGAAAACCCTTACATATTTACTTTAAAATATATTTTAATACTTTTAATTGACAATTACCTTTTCAAATAAAACATGTCACATTTTCTATTTTTCTTACTAAACCCCCTCTTTTTTCAAAAATATCACGGGCAAATCGTTACTTTTATATTTTAAAATTCAACGAAAATATGTTACTTTCTATTTTTATTATTAAAACCCCTCTTTTTCCAAAATATCACGGACAAACCGTTACTTATTTATTTTACAATTCATTTTAATACTTTTAATTATTTTAAAATATTTAACACGTCTACTTAGTTTTTTTAATAAATGCAATTAATAAAATATAAAATATAAATAATAAAATTAACAATTATTAAAAACAACCCGTGCATCGTACCGGTTTTAAGCTATCTATCTATACTATAATATTATAAGCAAACCACCCTCTATTTGGTTGTTAGTTTGGTCATTTGGTTTGGTATTTTAAATAATAACCGTTAGATGTAAATATAGGTAAATGAGAACCGTTGGATGTAATATTAAAAAAATATTCTTTTTTTGATATCTAAAATGCTCCCATGGGTTCAAGGTTCGAATCCCGTCAACAACATATTAAAAAATTTTAAGATAAAAATTCAAATAAATGCTAATAAAATAAGATAAAAAATACTAAAAAATCATATAAAAAAAATACTATTGTAAGCAAACTACCATCTATTTGGTTGGTTGGTAGTTTGGTTTTCTAAATAATAACCGTTAGATGTAAATAATAACCGTTAGATGTAAATATAGGTAAATGAGAACCGTTGGATGTAATATTAAAAAATATTTTTTTTTGATATCTAAAATGCTCCCACGGGTTCAAGGTTCGAATCCCGTCAACATCATATTAAAAAATTTTAAGATCAAAATACAAATAAATGCTAATAAAATAAGATAAAAAATACTAAAAAATCAGATAAAAAAAATACTATTATAAGCAAAGTACCATCTATTTGGTTGGTTGGTAGTTTGATTCTCTAAATAATAATAACCGTTAGATATAAATATAGATAAATGAGAACCGTTTGATGTAATATTAAAAGAATATTATTTTCTTGGTATCTAAAATACTCCCACGGGTTCAAGATTCGAATCCCGTCAACAACATATTATTATTATTAAATATTTATGTCATCTATTTTTCTAAGCTACATTCAAAAGTTCAAGATATTATTCCGTCGACAACATATTAAAATTTTTTAAGATCAAAATACAAATAAATGATAATAAAATAAGATAAAAAATAATAGTAAATCATATAAAAATAATTAATTAAAAATACCAAAATTCATCCGTGCATCGCACGGGTTATAGGCTTGTATATATATATAGTTATCTTGAATGCAACGCTAAACGCTGAAAATTAGACAAGGACAGTCCTACAAATTATTAAATCATGTCGAGTCAAATAAATATTCATTATAATTTTTTTAACAATTTAATATAGAAAATGAATGAATAAATTAATCATCAAAATATAAAAGCAAATAAGATAACATATTAAAATAATTATTTATAAAATTAATTTTAAAAATATAAATAAAGATTAAGTTTCGTCAATTATATTAAAGACGAAACATTTAAAGTTTTTGTAGTTTGGTCCTCCTAAAGTTTTGTCACTCAATTCATAGCCGTTAGATATTTCTAATCAAATCGATGAGAACCGTTAGATAAAATATTAAAATTATTATAAAGAATATCTTTTCTATTTTCCCTAACTAATATATCTTATTTTCCAAAAATATCGCAGACAGTTTCATTTAATAAAATAATATAATAAAGTTGTAATTGCTAATAACTAACTCATTACCTTTTTTTTAGCCAAAGTGTATATTCTTTTTTATATTTTTTAACTAAAAATTCTAATTTTCTATTTCTTCTAACTAAAACCTCTCATTTTCCAAAAAAATCACAGACACTTCTATTTAATAAAATAAAATAATAATATCGTAATTACTAATGACTAACCGATTAGTTTTTTTTTCCAAAACGTATATTATTTTTTATATTTTCTAACTAAATTTCTCCTAACTAAAACTTCAAAGATATTAGGGGAATTTCATTTAATAACATAAAATATTAATAATTAACTAATTATCTTTATTAGAAGTGTATATTCTTTTTTATAACCCAAATTTCTACTTTTTATTTTCCTAACTAAAACCTCTCATTTTATAAAAATACCACGGACAATTCTATTTAATAAAATAAATTAATAATATTATAATTACTAATCGATTAGCTTTTTTTGACAAAGTCTATATTCTTTTTTATATTTTCTAACAAACATGTCTCCTAACTAAAACCTCAAAAATATCACGGGATATTCCATTTAGCAACATAAAATTATAATATTATAAATATTAATAATTAACCGATTAACTTTATTAGCCAAATAATATATATATATATATATATATATATATATATATATATATATATATATATTCTAACTAAAATTTATCCTTTTTTTAAAATTATCACAGGCGACATATATATAATTATTAGTTACCTCGAATGCGACACTAAACGCTGAAAATTATATAAGGACAATCCTATAAATTATTAAATCATGTCGAGTGAAATAAATATTCACTATAATTTTTTTTAACAATTAAAAATAGCAAATAAATGCATAAATTAATCATCAAAATATAAAAGCAAACAAGAAAACATATTAAAATTATTATTTATAATATTAATTTTAAAAATATAAATAAAGTAGCGGAAAAAGTAAGAAAAATGAGTAAAGTAGCGGGATCTATCAATATTTAATGTATAAAGTAGCGGGAAGTAGTTAGTTTTTATATTATAAAAGTTTACTATTTTCGAAAAGTTTTGAAATGTAAAGAATTGAATGAGATATCCCAAAAAGGAAAGTGTAAAGAAATTGATGTAACTGGATTACATCTCTAAAAATATTTATTTAAGCATAATTATTACACATCAATTAAAACAATATACTAATAAAGTATATTATTTTTAATTAGTATAATATATTATAATTTATTATCACAAATTACTCTAATTATTTTAAAAGCAAGCCTAATTATTTGAAAAACTTATTTAAATAGTCCTATTTATTTTGAAAGGTTATTTATTATTTTTAACATGTCTTATTATTATAATTATAAATTGCAATAAAAAATATATTTAGAGACCTACTTAGTTTTTTAACAAATTCATTTAATATCCAACTAATCTATACTATTATATTAAAGACCAAACATTAAAAGTTTTGTAGTCTGGTCCTTAAAGTTTTTGTAGTCTGGTCACTCCATTCATAGCCGTTAGATATTTTTGATCAAATCGATGAGAACCGTTAGATAAAATATTAAAATTATTATATAGAATATCTTTTTTTATTTTTTCTAACTAAAACATCTCATTTTCCAAAAAAGAGTTATAATTGCTAATAACTAAACCATTACCATTTTTAGCCAAAGTGTATATTTTTTTTTTATATTTTCTAGCTAAAATTTCTACGTTTCTATTTTTCCTAAATAAAACCTCTCATTTTCCAAAAATATCACGAATAGCTCTATTTAATAAAATAAAATAATAATATTATAATTATTAATGACTAACCGATTAGTTTTTTTTCCCAAAACGTATTTTTTTTACATTTTTTAACTAATATTTCTCTTAACTAAAACCTCAAAAATATCATGGACTATTCCATTTAGTAACATAAAATACTAATATTATAAATCTATCTATCTATCTATCTATATTATATTATTAAAGACGAAACATTGAAAGTTTTGGTACCTGTTTTTTGATACGGTACTTACTTTATTTAATTGTTTATTTAATTATAATAAAAAATATTATAATCAGTTACCTTTTCAGTTAAAATATTTTACCATTTTTTCCTAAAAAAATTCACAAAAATCACGGGAAATTTCCTTTTCAGCTAAAACATGTTACTTTTTCTATTTCCTTTACTAAAATCTCTCATTTCCCAAATATATCACGAGCAAACCCTTACTTATTTATTTTAAAATTTATTTTAATACTTTTAATTGGCAATTACCTTTTCTCTCTTTTTCTAGAAAAATCACGGGCCCAGTTTCAGCTAAAACATGTTATATTTTCTATTTTCCTTACTAAAATCCCTCCTATTCCAAATATATCACGGGCAAACTCTTACTTATTTACTTTAAAATCTATTTTAATAATTTTAATTGACAATTACCCTTTTCAACTAAAACATGTTAGCTTTTCTATTTTTCTTACTAAACCCCCTCTTTTTTCAAAAATATCACGGGCAAATCGTTACTTTTATATTTTAAAATTTAACGAAAACATGTTACTTTCTATTTTTTTTACTAAAACCCCTCTTTTTTCAAAATATCACAGGCAAACCGTTACTTATTTATTTTAAAATTCATTTTAATACTTTTAATTATTTAAAATTGTTTAACACGCCTACTTATTTTTTTAATAAATGCAATTAATAAAATATAAAATATAAATAATAAAATTAACAATTACTAAAAATAATTCGTGCATCGCACGGGTTTTAAGCTATATTATTATTATAGACGAAACATTAAAAGTTTGGTAGTCGGACGGACGAACGGTCGTACTTATTGATTTTACTTAATTATCCTTACTTATTTTTTTAAAAAACTATCACTAAATAATAACATTATTTATAAACAATTACCTTTTCATCTAAAATACACTACCTTTTTTTTATTTTTTTCTAACAAAATCCTCTCTTTTTCTAAAAAAAACACGGACGATTGTCTTTTTAAACAAAACATGTTACTATTTCTATTTTCCTTACTAAAACCCCTCATTTTCCAAAAATATCATGGGCAAACCCTTACTTTTTTATTTAAAAATCTATTTTAATACTTTTAATTATGAGCACTTTTTCAGCTGAAACGTGTTAATTTTTCTATTTTTTTTCATTTTCTAAAGAAATTATTATTAAATAATAACATTTTTATAACCAACTACCTTTTCAGCTAAAATACATTACCCTTTCTATTTTTTTAAACAAAATCCTCTCTTTTTAAAAAAAAATCATGGGCAATTACCTTATTTATTTTGAAACATATTTAAATAATTTTAATTACGGGCACTTACCTTTTCAGCTAAAACATGTTGTTTTTTCTATTTTTTGTTACTAAGACCCCTCTTTTTCCAAAAATATCACGGGCAAACAATTATTAATTTATTTTAAAATCTACTTTAATACTTTTAATTATTTAAAAAATCTTAACAAGCCTACTTATTTTTTTTAGCAAATGCAAATTAATAGAATAATAAAACATAAATAATAAAAATAGTAATCATTAATAACAATCTGTGCATCACACGGGTTTTAAGCTAGTATTATATTATATAATTTCATAAGTAATTTTAAATTTTTTTCCATTAAATATATAATCTGATTCTATCTATTATCAATACCATACTATTTATCTATACTATATTATTAAAGACGAAATAGTAAAAGTTTGGTTGGTACTGTACCTGTTTCTTGGTACCAGTTTTTTGGTAATTGTTGGTGAGATCACAAGGCAGTATGAACAGGAAGACATGATAACTCAACACTAGAACATGACAAGTTGTTAGGTCCAAAGTATCGTGGGGGGAGGGGTTGAATACGATACTCACAAATTATTCGATTTCGTTTGCGGATAATTATTTGTGTTCTTGTCCGAAATCAAATTAACCAAATTAAAAACACGAGTCGGGGAATATATCGTTTTATAAATATAAACCACGAAGGGTGCTACAATTCTAATCTGTAGGATTAGCTTCAATGAGTTCAGGTTACAATAATCAATACAATTGATAGAATTTAAGGCACTAGCAATTACTGCTCTAAAATCTCAAGCTCTTAAATTCTCTCTGTATCAATCTTCTGCCACTTCAACAATTGAAGAAGACATTGTCTTAAATCACACAATTGTAGTCTTTAGGAAAAACTATCGAAGGCCTAGATTGAATCCCAACAATCTATTTCCTCACCAACCTCTCACAAACATGAATGTAATTCACCTGCTCCTTGAATAAAAATCTATCGAAGACAAGTTTTTCTTTTGATAGATTTAAATAAAATCTATCGAAAAGAATACCTTATTTCTTTGAAACTAGTTCGATAGTTTTATAAATAAAACTATCAAACAATAGCATTTTGTCCACTTCGATGATTTTTATTAAAGAAACTATCAATTTGGATTTTCACCATTTCGATAGTTTTTATCAAAAAACTACTCACTCCGTCCCTCTCATTTCTTTATAGTTTTTTACACTGCGTGACACGCATTTTAAGGCTCCTATTAAGTATAGGTCTACAACTTATTTTTAAAACTTTCTTTTTCTAAATAAAAATTTAAATAATATATTTTTATTCAGAAGAAGAAAAAATTTAAAATAATTTATCGAAGTATATATTAAAAGAGTCTTAAAATGCGTGCCGAACCCCCATCCCCCAATGTAAAGAATTGAGGGGGGCGGAGGGAGTATCTTTTTGCAGTAAGGATATCTATTTAAGGAAAACCATCTAATGTCTTTAATTGCAGTTTGATCCTTGAAGATTCTATCTTTTTGCAGTAAGCATATTACACTTCAATTTAACTTAAACATACCTTATCAATTTCTTTTAACTTCCAGGATGTTTCAGGTTTGACTTAAATCAATTTCTTCTGAGACGATAGACATGTTGATCTTTTTAAATGTGCTGACACCTAGTGCAACTGGTCTGGTTCACAAGATGTTCATTTTTATTTTCTATTTTAAGTTCTGCTTATGTAATTTATCATTTTTGTTCCTGTTATTGATATTTCATTTTTGGTAATTTCCGCTTTGCTGCTTTTTGTACGTATATATTGTCTTTTCAGAGTTAAACATAAATATACAACGGTAACAACCAGGCTTTTTGGAGTATTGTTTATCAAACAAATTTAAAAATTAGGATTCAAATCTCATTAGTTTCTAAAATAAAATACCACGTATGATGAAATTTTTAAAAATTTAAGACCGAACTAAACAATATCATTTAATGTAATAATCAAATTCATTGAGGCGCAACTCTATAAATAAATGTCTAATAATTAAAAACATTATTCTAAGACACTCGTCAATCCTCAACTAAAATCCAAAGCCGAGCCAGTGCTAAAAATCTGAAATATTTTGTAAGTAGTAAGCTACTTATCCCATTAAGAAACTAAGTAAATACTAGGAGGATCAAGTGAGTTACATATAAAAATATATTTCAAAACAGGCAGTAAAGTTCAAACGAGTTCAAATTCATTAAATGGACTATTACTCTTTAAAAACACATTGTTTCCAAATCGTTTGGTCACATCAACCGGTGACATGACCCAAAAATTCAAATGTCAATAATAACATTAAACTTACTAAGACCCATTATAATATATTGAGATATTTGGTTATGAAATATCATAATATCTCTTTTGATGAGTGTTATTCCCAGAACAATGCAACCTAGATTGTAAAGGGGGGGGGGGTTGAATACAATCTTGTTAATTTTACAAAACTTTTTCAAACATTGTAGAGTATGAACATATGAGTTTGTAAATTAACTAAAATTCAGTCAAGCTTTGAACAAGAATGAATTCTTCAAGTTAAAAAGAAATGCAGGAGACAAACAAACTTTTTAAACTTTTCAGGTGGGTTTATCGGAAAAAGCCCACCTGAGATGTATATTGAAGAATTCTCTGGGTTTGTTTAAAACAAACTCAGCTGCTTACACAGATGATGAAAGAGAGCCTAAGTGTTTTTCTTTTAGCTCGGTGCTCTCTTCACATTTTTCTATGCTACACCATACAGCTTATATACATCAACTGTATGTTACAATCAAAACCTACAACATAATAAAATATTACATTTTTGGTTCTGCTTGTTCACATGCTCGACTCTGAAGCTCTTCTATTTGGGAAATGCCTTGGCTGACATCACAGATAAACTTGTATAGTCCCAAAGAATGCTTTCTGGTTCCATGTGTTTCTTTCTTCAAGAATTACTAAGTTCATGTAAATTGACTTAACTTCCAAGCCCACGTGACATCTGCATGAAAAAGACCTTTCCCTGGATAAACGATTGTCAGGTCACTATCAGCTGAGATAAGTGAACATGTAGTTTTTCATATAGGTCCTCATGCTTGTCAAGCTTTTCATTTTCGTCCAGTTAGAAGATAAACTTCTGAGTAGTTGCTGTAACTCTTATTTATCCTTCGAGACATTGAAGATAATGGACGACTTCACATTTCATTTGTAGGAATTTGAGCCTTCGAATATTTACAGTTTGACTCCCTATTCCATACATCTTTTACGTCGTTATTCACCATCTTTTAGTCACGGGTGTGTAATGGTGATCTCTGAGACTATCCTTCATTTAACCTGTTAAATAAAGAAAACTCCAAAAGATTTATGTACATAGATTTGTTTTTCTTGTTGAATGAGATGAATATCAGTAGGCGTATTAATTCTTTATCCGTAGACTACTATTCTACTTCATTTATCCATAAAATAGTAATCTCAGAATATCAGTAGAAGTAATATCCTAAGCTGTATCCATAGATAGAACATGACATCCTTAGCTGCATCCATAGATAGAACATGAAATCCTTAGCTGTATGTGTAGATCAACTATCTTCAGCTTTATCCGTAGATGAATATGATGTCCTTAGCTTTTATCCGTTGATGAGATAAGATGTCCTCAGCTTCTATCCGTAGATGAGATAAGATGCTTTCAGCTTTTATCCGTAGATGAGATAAGACTTCCATAGCTTTATCCGTAGAACAGATATCTTTAGCTTCATCCTTAGATAAAACATCTCTCATCCTTATTGACTCACCATTACTGAGTTGTTTTGGCAAACTTACCACTGAAACACTTGGTGCTTATTAGACGTCTGTTGGCTTGCTACTGAATTGCTTCCTAACTTGATGACAGAATATCTTCCATATATTTGATGTGGCTTTTAGTCCTTGGATAGATAAAGTGCCTTCTAGTTAGCTTCCTGATTATCAGCTGTTGTGATTTAGCTTTCTGACTATCAGCTTCGATATCATGATTTAATTCTTGTCTTGAGTGTTTTGTTATCATCATTCTAAACGTATCAACCCTAACAATCTCCCCTTATTTATGACTGTTAGAACTGGCATAAATCCTTATGTTGATGATAACAAAACCCTGCAAAGTTCTCAGTGATCTTCAGATAGATGTTAATACTGGACATAATTTGATGAGGCTACAAAAAGAAAAATAAAAACTTGAAGCTGTCAGATCCCATATACTTTCTTGTAACTTAGTCTATACCTTCTTCAAAGGGGTTCCAATAGGTTATAACCAAGGGTAGAGAAATGCTGAAGTCTGAGATCTCCTTCTAACTCCCCCTGAGAACAACCTATCTTCTCTATTTTCTCCCCCTTTTTGTTATCATCAAGTTTTATAGAAGAGGTATTAACTTAGTTACTGAATAAGATATTTGGGTATAGGAATCTAACACTTCATGAATCGAAAGATTTCTCTCTGTAATCTCTCTATTCTTGCAACAAGATCTCATCCTGGCTCACTTCACACAACTTACCTTCCCTTACTAAAAGGGTACTCAAAAACTATCATTTTGCCATGCTGGAAGAAATAGCATGCCTCTTATTCTCTCCCTCTCCTTTTGCCTAGTCTCAAGCCAGCCTTTCCACTCGCTCCCTTCCCTCATTCCTATAGATGTCTCAACTATATTGAATTCCTTGATACTCAGTTTGTATGAGCCGAATGATTTTACAAGAAAAATCAAGGAAGTCAATATTGTTTCTCTACGGATAAATGTTGTTAGGCTTATCTGTAGGTTGAGAGACACCTGTCTACGGATGAAGGATATCCGTAGAGGATATTGAAGAATGGGCTTGTGAAGTAGAAATTGATCTAAGTTCTGTGGAGATTGAATGTTACATTTGAGTGCACAGTGTCTACATTAAGATCATCAAGAAGAGACTAGTTATCCAACAAATTCTCTGGAAGAGAATGATCACTAGGTGAATGGAGCTTCTCCAAGAGTTCAGAAAATGGAGAATCAAGTACTCATGAGTTGAATGTTGCTGTTATCACTTAATGAGGTGAATTGGAATAGGGACTGCATCTTCACATTTGAAGAAGATGCATCAAGCTGAATTTAAGAAAAGTGTGTGCTCCCCCTGTGCATGTGCATACTTTTCCTTCCTACTTTAAGAAATAGAAATGGTATTAAGTCACATTTTGTACACAGTGTTCCAAACCCTCATCAGTGCTCCTGGATAAGAGCATTTTTCAATGATCATAATCTTTTGAGAGACTACAACCAGAAAAGAGCTAATCCATTTTTAACCAGTATGCCTTTTTGAGAAGACATAAGGTAGTTTGGCTGATAATCTCACCCTCATAATCCTTCTAGTGGTTTCTTGATATTCACCACTGCCCTCACCCTCACTTAACTCCTTTATCACTCCCCATTGGTTGAGATTTGTTAGTTTTTGCAACTACAGTTTGTTAAGAAACTGTAGAGGGGGTTATGAGTTGTTTATTACATTTAGGGTGTAACTGATAGGGTAGAGAACTTGGGGGTCAGTCCAATCAGTTCTCATCTCAGTTTTTAGAAAGACAAAGAATTATGATTTAGATTTAGCATGTGAGAGTCTGAAAAAGGTTAGAGAAAAACCTTACCTTTATTAGTGATGTACTTTTAAGAGCCTTCTCCATTGAAGGTTTATTCTCTTAAAGTCCAAGATTACCAGTCTCCCTTTAATTGTTACAACATACTCACAAAGATCATCAGAAGCTTCAAACAGACAACTTGATTTCTGTCAAATACTTGTAATTTCTTCAAGTATTCTTCTGATTCTTTTTTCTTCTTTGAGTTCATGCAAAAAAGATGAAACATGAACTGTGTAGCTCAGAGAGCTCACTAGTCTGTTAATTGTACAATAAAGGTTTCTTGATAACTGAATCAAAGCTGATGATCTGATAGATAGTTTACATATGTCACACTTTGATCAAGTCATCGGAAAAAAATAGTTTAACAGATCAGATTTTTATATGTAATTTCTTTTTTTTTTTGTTGTTTATGAGACATTTGTTAAATGTTCTTTTTGTTAGAGTTTTAATCTTGTTAACATGCAATCCATTTTTAAGAAGTTAGACATGTCAATAGATCTAAATGTGCAGAAAGAAAATGAAACATTCACATCACACAAGCAAGATAATAAAAGGAGGGAAAAACCCCTAACAATTTTTATTAAAAAAAAGAAATTACAATATCTCATAAACAAAAACAAACAAACTCCCCAGCCCCCAAGTCCCTAGCCCTCTCCACTGGAGAAGCAGCCAGTCAACAGCTAGGTTGCTGCTGCTTCCCCAGAGGCTCCATCAGGGCCTCCACCGGGACCTCCCCAACGGTTGCGAGCTACCAGAATAGCCAAGGCCTCTCTCATCCTAACTATCTCCTTCTGCTCAACTTGAATAAGCTGGTCAATTTTCTCTTGGAGGCGGAGGATTTTGTCTACTGTTGACAGCTCATTGAACTCCTCAGGGGTTATTTCAAGAATTCCAGGTGCCATTTTTAAGAGGAAAAAAGAGATGAAGATGAGGAGGATAGCTCAACCTGTGCCTTTAAATAGGCAGGGAGTTTCTAGATAACCCTTGTGTTTAATTAGGGTTAAACGGGGGTTAGGAAAACTGAAAAGACATGCATTAAATCACCCTAATGTAAATGCAGAGACTACTCGAGGTCCTAGAGTGAAAAATGTGTCTCAACTCAGATTAAAAAGTTATCATGACAAGGATATTTGAGTAGAGATAAGAGTAAAATTAATAGTTGGTCATATAAATACGTCCAACTAATTCATTTAAAAAAAATATCTCTAGACAAGTGACATTACAGAAAATCAATATCTTTTGAACAATGTTACAAGCAAGTTATTTGAATTTTCAAGACACATATTCAGCTGACATCATTCATTAAATGTATGACATTTGACAAATGATATCTCTAAATATTCATCCATAGGAAAAATCAAATAACAGCAATGCATTAGCTTGTTAACGTCTAGAGATGATCAACTATTTAATATTAGTGAGAAAAGTAGCTTGTTATCTCATTGAATATTACTTAGAGGATCATTTCATAGATAACTTCACTTGATGCATAATCATCATTCAGCTATATTGATTTGTCCTGACAACAAAATAAAACAAATAAAGCACAACAAAATAAACAAGTAATTCCAGAGATCAAAAATCACTGGCTGCATGCATTTAACATAGATATTCAAGAGAATAGAAAATTATTACCTACCAAACTCATTTGTCAACCTGAGAGAGTTGTTGCATTAAGAGCATTGGTAAGATATCTGTTTAAATGTTGTTCTCTAGGAACACAGTGTAGTTCCACTACATCATGCACATCATTCTTCCAATAGCATACTGCATGAGGTTTATGTGCTTAACTCTTTTGAGAAATGCTTGGATGCTTCAGCAACATCTTTTGGTTTGACATTAAGTTAAGCATTCCTTCTGAGCCATGACCTAAACTTATTTCCTTGGAGTTGGCATGAATGTGCTGTGTCTTTTCGGTTAGGAAATTATCCTGCAAGTATCAACATCTAGGTAGCCAATTAGAAAACATCAAGTATCTCTTGGATTATCAAGTACTGAAAGGTTGATAATCTCTTGAGATACAAAAATGATTCTAGGATAAATTTAGGTACTAGTACATAAACAAGTGGTTAACATAATTTCTGACATACTGTTACTTAGTCATGAGAGAGATCACCAAATATTGTTCAAAACATGAATCTTCTACCTTGGTACTCAATTCAGTTTTGTCAATAGCTGGTATGAGAATTTTTAAGAAAAATACTCATTTAGCTCCTCAAAACTACTTTGCATGAGCTTTTTAGCCTTCTAGCAGAGCTACTGATCAATAATGCCAGATATTATGTATACTACAAGTATCTCAGCTAAAGGATATATGACTTACAACGGCTGAGATTTAGAACTTAATTTTCTACAGATATAGACACTACCTTTTTGCCGTATCCGTAGAAGAACAAAAGTAGTATCCATAGATGTAGAAAATTACCTACGGATAACAATATCCGTAGACAAAATAAAAGAAAATAATCCCAGTGTTATAAATGACTATCTACGGATAAGGATATCCATAGACAAAGCAAATTTTGACTTAGACAAAAAATTTACCCTTTCTGGAAAACTTAGTTTTCAAGAAAATCATTTGAACACTGGCTGCATAAGAGACATAAAAAATTAAGGAAGTTTATGCATACCTCACTTACTTACCATCCTGGAGAGAATGATTTATCAAGTAGCTTGGTACTAATGTCTGCTATGTTGAGTCACACTTGGATCAAAAAGTATTTCCACTGTACTGTTCAACACAGAGTCCTTCAAGTTAAAACCCTTGAAGAAACTGGTCTAAGTACAATAGATCTTGAAATTGGCGAGGCAGATGTTCCACTCATTTCTTTAACCGAGACTTTTACTCAAGGAGAAAGACTTGATGTCCAGGAAGTAGACATGGGAGTTTGTAGGAGTTAGAAAATCTTGCCTTGATCCAAGTGATTGTGCTTGTACAGATTACCTTATTCCTTCAACCCAATAGACATCTTCAAGAGGACTTTCTTCTGGATTTTGGAACAAGTTTCTGTGCAAATTGGTTCAACTAGATACCAATTTAGCCTTGGAAGAGTATACTCAAAAGATTTGACTCTTTTGGAGAAGAATGCTCGTTTGACATTCCTCTTGAGTTGCTCTTCTAGTGGAAGGTGTAGGTTTTGAAGATGCAGCAATATTCTCATCAGTATGATCATGTGAGGTTGATCCTTGACTCAGAGAAACTCCCCCTAAGTTTATTGGGGTGGTAACTCTGTGTTGTGATCCACCTATGGATGCTCCATTTTGGCTTCCTACGGATGCTCCATTTTGGCTTCCTACGGATGCTCCATTTGGCTTCCTACGGATGCTCCATTTGTCCATTCCAGAGATGGCTCATTTGAACTTGAGTTATCCATGTTCGAGACAATCATTCTTGGAGGTACTAATTCATCCACATAATCATCATCTTCATCATACCAATAGCGACCTTCCACCTCATTCTTAAATCTGAGAGTTTCATGAAATCTCTCATCAGTAAGATCTTGTTTTCTGGCATCATCAAAAACAACATGTACAGACTCCATAACATTGTTGATTCTGAGATTAAAAACCCTGTAGGCTTTTCCAGCTTCATGCAATCTTTTTGAGTTGCTTTCCCAAACTGGGCTTCTGAGTAGATAGGAGATCTGATCTTTGATAGGATGTCTTCTTGAGGTTGCAGAAGTAGATTAACAATTTCTGAGAGATGCTCCCCCTGAGTAGGCGTTCCTTACGGAAGAACCTTCAGGAATGAACATATGATTCCATGGTTGGCTGCTCATTATCTTCTACAGATGGTTGTCATTTCTTATGGAAGATAGTCAGAAATGCACGTAGAAGAGACCACCATTCTCAACTTCACCTCTACTTCCACTAACATAGATCTTTTCTTCCACTCATCAATTCATTGAGAACTTTAATCTAGATGTTTGTTAAACTTAACGTCCAAGAGAGGGTTAAGTCTTCGATCATGGACTAAATGTTCTTCAAGTTTGCTCCCAATGCAAATTCCCTGAACTCCTTTAGCTAAGCTTCCAATTATTCCTTGGCTAAAGAAAGTGATAGGAGAAAATTGTTGGCTTTACCTATTCACACAGTTTGATGAGTCCTCCTTCCAGTGCTTGTATGATCAAGAAAACACTCTGGATGCAATAAGTAGAAATTGCTACAACTTTCCAGAGCTCAATGAGTTATCCTGATTTTCCAAGCATAGTCCCTGCAGAATTTGTCATTTATTTCATAAAACCTCTTCATAATAGATTCTTGAGCTAAATCATTGAGGAGATTTTATGTGCAGTGGCTGAAAGAGTTTATCAAACATATGATTTGTCATGTTCTTGATAGAGGTCTTCTCTTGCTTCCCTTAATGGCATGCATCCTTTAACCCATCCTTGGCAAAAACCTGGGGTTCCTCTTATCAAGATCCTTCCTTGAGACAGCTTCTGATGCACTGGTTACTGTTGACCTAATTTTGCCTTGTCACATAGAAGTCAAGACGTACAATCCACCAAAGCAGAGTTTTAATCAGCTACATACACTTTTCTATCAAGTGTCCAGTGCTTACCACTTCATTATCTTTCTAGTTTTTGACAATGCAGGCTTCAAATACAAAGTTTCCTTTGTCACATGCTTGATTGATACATCAAGTTATGCTTATATCCATCAACTAGTGCTTCAACCCTAACTGATTATATTGTTTTCCAAAGTCATGCTTCATTCCTTAATCATGACTACAAATATCATCTCTACATACAAGTAGAAGGGCTACGTTCCTCTGAGCATTCTGTGAGCAGGATAGAAACTCTAGTAGGAGTCTAGAGCTTCCATAGCCGAGGAGCCATGGCTTCTTTATTTTCCTCCTGCACACTTTCAAAACCGGATCAAGCAGGCTTAGGTACCCAAGTTTCCTTGAGTTTTGACTTTTTAGCTTGTATGACTGTCATCTTCTCTTTCTGAACTTTGGGCTTCAAAGGATTCAAATCAATTTTATCCCTAGGTACTGGCTTTGGAAGATTGGCATCCACATGTTGCTCTGAAACATCAAAGTTTGATGCTCGACAAGGAAATGTTTGAGCATACTGATCATTCAAGTCAGGCATGCTCCATGACATTTGAGGCATATTGAATGCATACCAATATGGATGAGGAACAAATGACATGTTGGCATATCTGGTTGAGTCTTGAGCATTGTGAGCAAAAATGTGATGCATGACAGACATATCAGTCATAAGCAGTTGAGCAGACCTTGGTTGAACAGATTTGCAAGTAGTATACAAGTGATTAACACTACCACATCGAATACATGGCTTTCTGGAAGTACTTTCTTCTGATAGGTAGCTGCTATTATTGTTAATCATTGTTGGTTCATTCTTGCTCTTCTCTGCATCTGCCTTTGACCCTTCTACCTTGATGGTTTTCTGCTTAATGATTGAACACGGTTTTTGAAACCTGGTCCAAACTTCTTGCTCAGTTTCTCTAGAGTCTGATTACTCCTAAATGGTTTTACCATCGTTGGAGTAGTCTCCACATCCTTTAGCTTCTTGTTATTACAATTTCAGGTCTCCTTGCAACATGTGTCCATTCCTTGAATCTTGATAATGTTGGACACAATGTAACTAGAATTATTCCACCTTGCAATAACTTCTTGTTCCCTTTTTAGCTGCTCTTTCAGAACCACTTCTCTTCTTAAGACAGCCTCAAGTTCTTGTTTTGCATTTAGGTAATCAACTTTTGTTTTCTCAAACTCAGAGACCTGAGTTTCCAACATAGCATTTATCTCACTAAGCATAACATTAGTTGATTTGAGTCTGACATTTTCTTCAATAAGAATGTTAAAAGAAATACGCACATCATGTAATTCATCAAATAAACTCATTACAGTGTTGTAACATACTTCTTTAACCTGCTTTGTTGGCTTCAAAGAAAATACCTGATTGCTGGTTGAACTTACTTCTTGATTTTCATTGGCCGTGAGTACAAGGTTGATAGATTCCTCTGTTGAAGTTGAATGACCCTCTTCAGCTGAGACCCTTTGTTCAAAAAGGACTTCATCTACCAGTGTCACTCTTTCCTTGCCCTTGTCTAATGCGGTTCTGATACATTCACAGATCTTCAAGTTGAATGTTGAGCTTGCTGCTTCTGTTCTTTCCTCTTCTTTCAAATCTTGGTTGGAGATGACCACATCTCTGGTTTCTTTCTCCCTTTCATCTCTGATAATCTTTGCGTCTTGCACAACCTCAAGATTACTGTCTTCGAGAGTTCTTAACAGATCGCTAAGATTTAGATCTTTGGACTCAAGGGTGTTTTTGATAAACACAGATATATGCTTCCATTTTCTGGGTAAAGATTCTGCAAACATTAAGTTTGAGTCCTTTCTTGAAAACTCATTCCCACACATCTTTGAATCTTGTAAAAATCTCTGAAACCTTGAAAGAAAATCAGACAATTCTTCACCCGTTTCATAGTGAAACAAATCGAGTTCCTGTGTGAGTAGGCACAATCTTTTCTCTTGGACTTGCTCAGTTTCTCCATGATTTGTCTGAATGATGCATGTCCCTTCTATTGTTATGAGATTTGAGGCTCAGAAAATCTTCATACATGCCATGGACAAGATTATTGAGAATAATCTTGCTGCCCTCGTTTCTGACTTCTCTGATGTCTTCAGAACATTTGAGAAGAGCACTTGGAACTGATTCATCTTTCCCAGCTTCTTCATTGTCACCTCTCTCCATGGTTGCAGTTGCTTTTGATCTTTAAACTTCAGGTGTGTTTGAAGCTTGCTCTGATACCAATTGTTATTCCTAGAACAATGCAACCTAGATTGTAGAAGGGGGGGGGGGGGGGTTGAATACAATCTTGTTAATGTGACAAAACTTTTTCAAACCTTGTAGAGTACGAACATATGAGTTTGTAAATTAACTAAAATTCAGTCAAACTTTGAACAAGAATGAATTCTTCAAGTTAAAAAGAAATGTAGGAGACAAACAAACTTTTTAAACTTTTCAGGTGGGTTTATCGGAAAAAGCCCACCTGAGATGTATATTGAAGAATTCTCTGGGTTTTTTTAAAATAAACTTAGCTGCTTACACAGATGATGAAAGAGAGCCTAAGTGTTTTTCTTTTAGCTCATTGCTCTCTTAACACTTTTCTATGCTACACCATATAGTCTTGTTAGTGAGATCACAAGGCAGTATGAACAAGAAGATGTGATAACTCAACACTAGAACATGACAGGTAAATAATACTACGCCTACACAGAAATCAGGAAGAAATGAATACAAGGCAAATACAAAGAATCAAAACATTAGATAGATCTTTGAAGTCTACTACATGTCACTGAAAGAAGTTCATTAACATGTTCATGCCTCAGTGAAGAATAAGGTTTGAAGACTTTCAAGGTTTCAGAAGGTGTGTAGATTCAGTATAAGTGTCACAAGAAGATTTCAGTGTATTAGCATTGATTGTGTTATAGACAGTGTTCGAAGCATAGGAATCTGGTTTAATTGAATAAAGGGTAAAGACAAAGGTTAAAGAAGATAGCTACAGTCTTGAAGTTATACTCACTGACAGAAGTTCATTTATATGTTCGAGCGTCAGTGAAGAACAAAGAATTAAGTATTCAAGATTGTAGTACCAATGAAGACGTTGTCTAAGTACCAGGAAGGATTCCAGTGAAAGTGCGTTGTTTATTGACAATCTGTGTTTGAATCAATTTGTACTGCTGCCGACTTATCAATTGGAATGCAATGAAGATGTGAAGATTCAATTCAGTGTTAGTCGTCTGTGAACTAGACAAGTTGCACCAGGCGTCAACACATATGAAGAAGATCAACACATTTATTCGACAGAAAGAATTGATGAAGTTCGACATGATAATTCCAGAAAATATCAAGCAGATTAACAAGAATTATCAGTGTTGAAGAAAACCATGAGAAGCTAAATTGTCGAAAAGAAAATCGTACAGTCAAAGGGTGTTAAGTGTACAAAAGTTGAAACCTCAATAAAGAAACTGCAAGAAAGGAAACTTGAAGGTTTAAGTGCTGACCAACCAAACCTTGGGTACTAATCTACATTGTGACAAGGTTGGCCAAAAACCACTTCGATGGTTTTTGCTTGGTTCGATGGTTTTTTGATTGGTTCAATGGTTTTTCTTCGATAGTTTTTTTGTGGGTTCACACTGGAACCAGTTCAGCTTTGTTGGGGCCGAGATTTTTGATTGCTGCGATACTTTTAATGCTCCGATAGTTTATAAAATTTATTTTATAAACTTAAATAAATTTATTTTAAACTTTTTAATTAAGTTTATTATAAATTTAAATAAGTTTATTTTATAAATTTATTAAAACTAAAAAGGAGTATTTCGATAGTTTCTTTATAAGAAACCATCGAAGTGGTTTTAAAAAGGAAACAAAGGATGGTTCTATAGTTTTCTTTTAGAAAACTATCAAGATGATTTTCTTTGATGGTTTTTCTCCTACAGCATGAAGAATTGTGTGGACACAATTTAAAGTTGTGTTCGATAGTTTTTTTTTAAAACTATACAAGACTACACATTTGAAGCAGAAGATATATTGAAGAGTACTTATTCTGTTCTTCTTCTTCCTTGACGAAGAGAAGAAAAACAGAGAGAGACAGAGAAGGAGAAATTTATTTTATACCTGAACTTCTCACCGGGGAAATGTTATAATGCCCAAACTTTGTTCAATCGTAAGGGCCATTATAAAGTTTTTCCAGTAATTAAATCCTTTAGACAAACAAATAGATACAAACATTGTTTAGGATTTAATTTGTACAATCTTTGTAGAAGCAAGAACAAATTGTTCTTGGAAGCCGGTAAATTTATTTACTGGGTGTAGCACCCCTCCAAGATTTATATATCGAATATAATTCTTGGAAAATCTTGTGTTATTATTTTTATGTCCGAATTACTATTCACCCTCAAGAACACGAACCCACTACAAGAACACTAGTTTAATTATCCGCAAAAGATTCGAAAGAATTTTTTATAATTAGTGAGTATCGTATTCAACCCCCCCTTCTACGATACTTCGGGACCTATCAATTGGTATCAGAGCTTGTTGATAGATATACAGATCAGATCCGGTGTTTTAGACCAAACCTTCAAGTTCTCAGAATTTTCGGATTTTTTAATTTTCAAAATTTTCATTTCTTGAAATTTTTGAATTTTAAATAATTTGAATTTTATTCTTGAAATATTTTTATTTTTCAAAAAGTTCGAAATTCTTGGAATTTAAAATATTTCATATCCTAAGCCAAGAGTTCTCAAAAGATTGTTAGATTCAAGATTCCTCCGAGCGGTAAAGATGATTTTAATCTTTTGAAGAAAAAGTTGACCATGTGTTATTCAGACGGAAAATCCCTGAACACGGGAATTGAAGAAAATGGTTGTCTTAATTTAAAGAAGCTGATTTCAGAACCTACTGAAGAAAATTGTGGAATTTCCTCAAAGGCTTACTCCATAGGATCCCACTAGATTTTCAGATGCAGGAAAGGAATAAGTTTCTACGGATACAATTTTTCAAGAGATTTTTAATCAACTCTATTGATTCAGGGATACACAATCACAAAGTGAATTGTACCAATGCTACATTTATCTGCGAATTAAAAGAGACTATAAGGAAAGGAATTGAGGAGGTTAGAGACAATGGAATGGACATTCAAATATCTCAGTAACATACATTAATGTTGGAACCTTGGAACAGAATAGAAGAATTACTAGTAGCTGAATCAGAGGAAGCTCAGGTAGATGAAAGTGACTTGTACACTTCAGAAAACCTTGAGAGACTGGACTACAGATTAGTGCTTAACATGTCAAGGAAGTTTAGTGACATCAGATTCAGAAGGAGTACAAAAGCTACATCCAAGGATCAGGCCTATTTATTCCTAAGGAAAGACTCTTCAGGATTCAGTTCAAGAGGTAGTTACAAGACTGAGATGGTGACAAAAACAAGATTGATAGTTTCAACTATGATAAGAACTATGTTACAAGAAACTATCAGGGTTTGCTACACAGTACAAGGAGCCTGACAAACAAAGAAGAATAGGGACTCAGTTAATGAGCTGAAACAAAAGTGGAATGCTTTGTTGAGGAAGCATCAGGACAAAACTTATATTGCTTAAGGAAAGAGTTGGGATGGATCAGATGACAAGAAGATCATGGATATCTTGCTTTCATAGCAATCTCTAAAGATGATTCACCTCACATATCTCAGGTATCATTTCCTTGAGCTTTCTTAAGAAACAACTCTTAGTTTTAGGGGTTAAGTTTCTGGCATATAAGACCTTCGTTAAGCTAAGTTTCAGTATCCCTAGTAGAACAAGATTTGCTCATTTATTCTGAATTGTTTGTTAAGGGATAAACAGTTTAAAAGATGAAAGAATTACCTTTAGTGTCAGTAGAATTTGTAGAACACCAAGCTATATCTAAAACTGACTTAGGTAATAGAGAAAGTTAGATGACATACAACAACAGAATGGATTAGATAGAATTAGTGATCTAATTGTTAATTCTTTTATTCCATGTGTATTTAGAAAATTATTGAATACCTGTAAATCTACTTGCTACCTGTTACACTTGTGTATATTGGTTAAAGTAGAAAGTACTGAATTTTCTAAAATGCCTAATTTGCACATTTCTTATCTGCAATGTCATAATGCTGAATGTATGCCATGTATTCTTATTAACATGCCTGCTTATCTGAATGTCATGAATGCATCTCTTAGTACTTGCATTAATCATTGAAAAAGCATGTTTAAGAATCACATTAGGGCAAAGACTGCTGGTCAGTCAGAGATAAGAATAAGCATGTAAAGGTTGAAGCTATTGTTACCTCTGTTAAAAGCAAAATCTCTAATCCATCTGGACCCAAGCAAAGAAGTTGGGTACCAAGAACTTTTAATCCATTTGTGAGTGCAGGGCAAAGAAGGTTAATCGATTTATATGGTTTCTTGGTTATTACTACTAAAGGCATATGATCGAAGAAAGAACTTGCCATCAAATGTGATTGAGAATGCTATTCCGTCAATAATCTTTGGAGATGACAGCAAAGGTTTTCATCACGGGACATGGCTACGTTGGAAAAGGAATGTCATCATGTTTACAATGATTGGTATCATTGATAACAACTAATAATTGGAGTCAAGGATAACAATTAGAAGCATCTTTCTTGCTGAAGATTCAAAGCACAAATCTTCTGTTTAGACAGTTGTGCATCAAAGGACAAAATGTCAATTCAATGAAGGAGCGGTGTTTATCTCAAGCAGGAAGGTTGAGAAGCTTGCTCTTCAAAGAGTAAGAAAAGAATATGTTTATAGTTAACCTGGAATCTCAGGCAAAGGTGAAGTCAACAACTTCCACTGTAAAGCTTCATTAGACAAGAGTTTAGCTATGACATAAGAAGCTCACACACTTGTATGACAATACAAGGAACTCTTTTGTAAAGAGGGAATTGGTGAGAGAACTGCCTCATCTGGGATCCAAGCTGGATGAAATATGTGAGGCATGTTAGAAAGGGAAGTCAAAGAAACATCACAGAAAAGGAATGATATGATAAGCATTACTGAGCCGCTTCAGACGATACGTATGGAATTCTACGGACTAGTTAATGCCATGTCTACATCAAAGTAAAGATATACTTCAGTGATGGTTGATGACTACTCTTAATACAAAAAGGTGTTGTTCGTGCAATCTAAAGGACATGACATCACAGATGATTCACATTTCCCTGATCAGTAACAAATACAGGAAGACCCCGTACGAGTTAATGGCCAATAGAAGCAAACACTGAATTTCTTTCAGGTGTTTGGAGGAAAATGTTTTACAATAAAATATGGAAGTGAGCATCTTGGCAAGATTGGCAGCTAAGGCTCATGAGGATATTTTCCTTGGCTACTCAGTGGAATCTAGAGCCTACGAGGTAAATGTGATTAATCAACAAGAGGTGATTGAAAGTCTGGATATGATGTTCAACAACTCCAAGCTCCCAGCTGTTATGTGTGATATTAATAGTAATGATGATTCAAATCAAAGCAGTGGTAATGGTAGTTTAACTACACAACTCAGTATTTCAACAGAACCACTCAGCGAGGATGAGGATTCTCAGGAAATCCCAGCAACAGCTTAGGGGGAGCAAAAGCAGGATCAATTAGTCAGATCAACACCACAATGAAAATCAAGAGGACACTTCAAGAACATATCTGTCAAGACAAAGGGTTTTGATTCAAGATCATTCCTGATGTCTAGTTCTTAGTGATCCTAGTGGTGGAGTAAAGACTGGAGCTATAGAGTATGGATGATTATTTTCTTGGTTTTCTTTCTGAAGAAGAAACTAAGAAAGTTAAAGAAGCTCTGATAGATCCAGATTGGGTGATTGAATAGCAAGATGAACTCAATCAGTTCTAAAGGCAGATTGTATGGAAGTTGGTATCCAGACCAAATAATAGAGTTGTAATTGGTACAAGGATAACCAGAAGTTTACTGGATGAAAATGGCATTGTTATGAGGGACAAGGCCAAACTGGATGTTAGGTTACTATCAGGAAGCAGTATCTAACAAGAAGCAAGAGTGACGAGACTTGAGGATATTAGGATATATCTGGCACCTGCTGCATATTCAAACTTTAATATCTATATGGTGAATATGATCAAGTGCACTCCTGATTGGTGAGATAGTAGAAGAAGTCAATGAACAGCTTCTCTTCAAGATCACAACATGTTGGTATGAACTGGTATCAATACTCAAGCAATCGTCAAAGACATGGTATGACACTCTAACTGAACTTTTGCAAAATGTGAATTAATTAGAGTCGTCATATATATATATATATATATATATAACTCTCTATATCTTAAGGCACAAACATAATGTCATATATGTACAGTGATATCATGATTATATTATATGTTGGTCTACTAACGAAAACTTGTGCAAGAAATTTGCCAAGTCATTGCAGAGTAAGTACAAGATGAGTATGTTGGGAAAGTTGCAATTCTTTTTGGAATTACTTTGAGCAAGCCAAAAGAATAATTCTTTTAGGAGCACAAGTAAGCCAAAAGAGTGACGGCAATAAAAGTAAGTCAAGAATCTTTTGAATTTGCACAATTGGGAAGATTCTAGACATGCCAAGACTCCCTGCCAACAGTAGCCACTAAAGCTTGATCAGGACAAATCAGGTAAAAGACAAAAATGACAAGCTAGAGAGGTATGATCATCTCGTTAATTTATTAACTGTAAATTGACCACACATATTTTATTCTCAAGTTTCCAATGTGCAAGGTTTCATGTGGATCCTAGAAAATCTAGTCTTATAGCTATTAACAAGATTTTTGGATATCTTAAAGGAATACCAAATCTCGGTATATGGTACCCTAAAGATACTTGTTAACATGTTTAGCTATATAGATATAAAATACGCAGGTTGTAAGAAAGACAAGAGAAGCATCTCTGGAAGCTGTCAACCCAAATGGCAGGAGAAGCATCTCTAGAAGCTGTCAACTTCGTGGAGGAAGATTGATTTCTTGAAATAACTTCATCTCCAACAACTCCGTGGAACACTCCACGACAATGCACCTTGACACCAGGTATCATTTCTTTCGAGAGCATGTCTTCAATTCATAGAGTAACTTCCAGACACGTTTATTGAATCACTTGTTATATTAAATTTTCAAGACTGGTTTATAAACTTGGGATATTAGTTATTGCACATTATTTGAAAATCCCATCTGCAAGAAATTCTTAAAATAAGCTCACAAGTATTAAGTTGTCCATAGTTAAGGACTTGTGAATTTATTTAACATCCAGTCCTCGCGTTAATAATTAAGTACTAATCTCTAACTCATAGATATTTAGTATTTATTTATTATTTATTTAATGTAATTTGAATTATGGAAAATGAAGCAGTTCAATATCTTATTTGCTCCATAATTTAAAATACATAAAATAAATATGCAGCATAATTTATTGGATTTTAATTGGCTTATATCAGTTAATGATATTTAGTCGATTTTATTCTAAGAAAATTGTGAGATTTTTGTTGGCTGTGAATTTTGTTAAAATTTTTTGATCTGGAACAAATTCAAGGATGAACAGAAAAAAAAAAATCAAGTTCATTTTAAACTGGGAACAGGTTTGAAATGACATGAGCAGCAAAATCTATCGAAAAAGGAATTTCGATAGTTTTCTGAGTACTTGATAAAAAGTATCGAAAGCAATTTTCGATGGTTTTTGTTAAAGAAAAGAAAAACTATCGAAGAAAAGTCTCGATAGCTTTTGAAATTGGAAATGAAATCTATCGAAAGAATTCAATTCTTTAATATTCGAATTTCTCGATAGTTTTCAGAAAAGTACAACTTCTCGATAGTTCATTTTGAAAACTATCGAACGTGAAATGTCTAAAATGGACATAGATACAGAGCCCTCATTGGCCATCCCTGACCAGGAGGTTGAAAACCAACAGCCTCTAACCACGGTCATAGAGCCTTTGAAAGAAACAAATGAAACAACAACAGAAACTCCTAACCCTACTATACCACCGACTCAAATAACTGAGAGTGTAGAGGGAGTCAGTGCCAAAGCTGCACCAAATAAGGAGATACACCATTCAACAACAGCTCTGCCTTCTGCTAAAAGAAGAAAACTTGAAACCAAGGCAACTGTTGAACCTTCATTACCTTCTTTCACCGAGCCTCTAACAGATTTTTCTGAAGCTGATTGAGCTGTCATAACCAAAGCTATATCTGATCCCCTACCCCATACAGAAAAAGGAAAATTGACGGAAGCAACTAGTTCTCCGACCATATTACGGTCAGGACCACCGGTTGAAGGTTCTTTAATGAACCAAGAGTCTTCACAGACGTTGAGAGAAGGTTCTGACCCAAATGCACAATCTGAAGGGTCATTACCTAACTCCCCAAATGGAACATATCTGGATCTTGCGGGTACCGGGTCTGACATAGGTGCAGATCGGCAACTCGGTAACAATGAATCAATTTTATTTGAGGAGTTACCAGAGGATATGTCTGCAAAGAATTCAGAGGGAGTTTCAGGGCCTCTGCTATCAATAGAGCCTGATTCCAACCCCCCTAAGAGATTCAAACTCTGGATCCTGTTGAGGACTGATCATCGCAAGATGATCAGCAACTTGGTTTAACCAAGGACGGGGATTTGCGAAATCCCATTGCACCACCAGTGACCTCCTTAAGGATGGCTATGGTGATTTTCCTTGCAGGTACATTTGGATGCTGAAGCTCTGAGAGATAAGAGTGAAACACTAGTGAGGTGCACAAAACAGAATCACACACTCACAGTGAGGAAGAAAGAGAAACACCAAATCCCCTTCCCTATCCCTTAAACTTGGTTCGTAATGTTTTACCTTTAAAGACCTAACAGTCGAGGCCTCATTTCGGGACCTAACATTTGGTTGTTTTAGGGCCCTAAAAAGTGTGATCTAACAGTTGGGAGGTATAAGGAAGAATGTCGGGAAATTTGGTTCGTAGGACGATCAACGGTGAAGCCATCTTGCAGTATTTAAAGGGCACAGTTGATCAGACTACATATTACTACTTCTTTTCTAACAGATGCTACATGAGAATTCCTTCAAGACCCAGAAAAACTTCTTTTCTTAACTGTAGTAGAGAACATTGAAGATCGGAAAAACTGCTATACTTAGGGGAGAAGTGAGTTATAATCAGATTATTGGAGGATTCCTCAACTAAGGGGGAGAAGTGGTAAGAAAAAGTAGAGGTACACCACACCACAATTCTATTGATCTTTCAACTATTGGGGAGAGACTAAGGGGAGAAGTGGTAGATTTCCTAGAAGACGGAGAAGTGGTATTGTTTCACCACTGTTCTAATAAGGGGAGCAGCTGTATTCCATAGGGGGAGGAGTTGTATTCCAAATGAGGAGAAGCAAGGGAGATATGTGCTTTTCAGAAAAGGAAATATGGTTATACAATAGAAGCCGCTGAACTCCGAATGGATAGAAGTGGAGAGGTATACTTCAGTAAGTGGTAGACAAAGACATATTCATTACCACTGAAGAATCTCGAGAAGCTGCTAATGATTACTTCAAGACTGAGAAGGATTATTTGGCAGAGATTGAAAGAACCAAAGAAATGAAGATGAGTTACTACATGAATATCAGTTCAGTCCTAAAAGAACAATCATATATCATTTCAGTTTGAACAAGAAATCTGGAAGTGAAGAATTTGATCCAGAAAACTAGTAGCATTATTTACAAGTCCCGGGTAATCACTTTTTCTACTTGTTAGTTGAGTTATCCTCTCTATAATTTGTTTGTAAGGTTTAACAATCAAATAGGGGGAGATTGTTGGTGAGATCACAAGGCAGTATGAACAGGAAGACGTGATAACTCAACACTAGAACAGGACAGGTAAATAATACTACGCCTACACAGAAATCAGGAAGAAATGAATACAAGGTAAATACAAAGAATCAAAACATTAGATAGATCTTTGAAGTCTACTACATGTCACTGAAAGAAGTTCATTAACATGTTCATGCCTCAGTGAAGAATAAGGTTTGAAAAATTTCAAGGTTTCAGAAGGTGTGTAGATTCAGTATAAGTGTCACAAGAAGATTTCAGTGTATTAGCATTGATTATGTTATAGACAGTGTTCGAAGCATAGGAATCTGGTTTAATTGAATAAAGGGTAAAGACAAAGGTTAAAGAAGATAGCTACAGTCTTGAAGTTATACTCACTGACAGAAGTTCATTTATATGTTCGAGCGTCAGTGAAGAACAAAGAATGAAGTATTCAATATTGTAGTACCAATGAAGACGTTGTCTAAGTACCAGGAAGGATTCCAGTGAAAGTGCGTTGTTTATTGACAATCTGTGTTTGAAGCAATTTGTACTGCTGCCGAATTATCAATTGGAATGCAATGAAGATGCGAAGATTCAATTCAGTGTTAGTCGTCTGTGAACCAGACTAGTTGCACCAAGCGTCAACACATATGAAGAAGATCAACACATTTATTCGACCGAAAGAATTGATGAAGTCCGACATGATAATTCCAGAAAATATCAAGCAGATTAACAAGAATTATCAGTGTTGAAGAAAACCATGAGAAACTAAATTGTCGAAAAGAAAATCGTACAGTCAAAAGGTGTTAAGTGTACAAAAGTTGAAACCTCAATAAAGAAACTACAAGAAAGGAAACTTGAAGGTTTAAGTGCTGACCAACCAAACCTTGGGTACTAATCTACATTGTGACAAGGTTGGCCAAAAACCACTTCGATGGTTTTTGCTTGGTTCAATGGTTTTTTGATTGGTTCGATGGTTTTTCTTCGATAGTTTTTTTGTGGGTTCACACTGGAACCAGTTCAGCTTTGTTGGGGCCGAGATTTTTGACTGCTGCGATACTTTTAATGCTCCGATAGTTTATGAAATTTATTTTATAAACTTAAATAAATTTATTTTAAACTTTTTAATTAAGTTTATTATAAATTTAAATAAGTTTATTTTATAAATTTATTAAAACTAAAAAGGAGTATTTCGATAGTTTCTTTATAAGAAACCATCGAAGTGGTTTTAAAAAGGAAACAAAGGATGGTTCGATAGTTTTCTTTTAGAAAACTATCAAGATGATTTTCTTTGATGGTTTTTCTCCTAGAGCATGAATAATTGTGTGGACACAATTTAAAGTTGTGTTCGATAGTTTTTTTTTAAAACTATACAAGACTACACATTTGAAGCAGAAGATATATTGAAGAGTACTTCTTCTGTTCTTCTTCTTCCTCGACGAAGAGAAGAAAAACAGAGAGAGACAGAGAAGGAGAAATTTATTTTATACCTGAACTTCTCACCGGGGAAACGTTATAATGCCCAAACTTTGTTCAATCTTAAGGGCCATTATAAAGTTTCTCCGGTAATTAAATCCTTTAGACAAACAAATAGATACAAACATTGTTTAGGATTTAATTTGTACAATCTTTGTAGAAGCAAGAACAAATTGTTCTTGGAAGCCGGTAAATTTATATACTGGGTGTAGCACCCCTTCAAGATTTATATATTGAATATAATTCTTGGAAAATCTTGTGTTATTATTTTTATGTCCGAATTACTATTCACCCTCAAGAACACGAACCCACTACAAGAACACTAGTTTAATTATCCGCAAAAGATTCGAAAGAATTTTTTATAATTAGTGAGTATCGTATTCAACCCCCCCTTCTACGATACTTCGGGACTTAACAAGTCTTATATACATCAATTGTATGTTACAATCAAAACCTACATCATAATAAAATATTACATTTTTGGTTCTGCTTGTTCACATGCTCGACTCTGAAGCTCTTCTATTTGGGAAATGCCTTGGCTGACATCACAGATAAACTTGTATAGTCCCAAAGAATGCTTTCTGGTTCCATGTGTTTCTTTCTTCAAGAATTACTAAGTTCATGTAAATTGACTTAACTTCCAAGCCCACGTGACATCTGCAAGAAAAAGACCTCTCCCTGGATACATGACTGTCAGGTCACTATCAGCTGAGATAAGTGAACATGTAGTTTTGCATATAGGTCCTCATGCTTGTCAAGCTTTTCATTTTCGTCCAGTTAGAAGATAAACTTCTGGGTAGCTACTGTAACTCTTATTTATCCTTTGAGACATTAAAGATAATGGACGACTTCACATTTCATTTGTAGGAATTTGAGCCTTCGAATATTTACAGTTTGACTCCCTATTTCATACATCTTTTACGTCGTTATCCACCATCTTTTAGTCACAGGTGTGTAATGGTGATCTCTGAGACTGTCCTCCATTCAACCTGTTAAATAAAGAAAACTCCAAAAGATTTCTTTACATAAATTTTCTTTTCTTGTTGAATGAGATGAATATCAATAAGCGTATTAATTCTTTATACGTAGACTACTATTCTACTTCATTTATCCGTAGAATAGTAATCTCAGAATATCAGTAGAAGTAATATCCTAAACTGTATCCATAGATAGAACATGACATCCTTAGTTGCATCAATAGATAGAACATGACATCCTTAGCTGTATCTGTAGATCAACTATCTTCGGCTTTATCCGTAGATGGATATGATGTCCTTAGCTTTTATCCGTTGATGAGATAAGATGTCCTTAGCTTCTATCCGTATATGAGATAAGATGCTTTCAGCTTTTATCCGTAGACGAGATAAGACTTCCATAGCTTTATCCGTAGAACAGATATCTTTAGCTTCATCCTTAGATAAAACATCTCTCATCTTTATCGACTCACCATTACTGAGTTGTTTTGGCAGACTTACCACTGAAACACTTGGTGCTTATTAGACGTCCGTTGGCTTGATATTGAATTGCTTCCTAACTTGATGACAAAATATCTTCCATACATTTGATGTGGCTTTTAGTCCTTGGATATATAAAGTGCCTTCTAGTTAGCTTCCTGATTATCAACTGCCGTGATTTAGCTTTCTGACTATCAGCTTCGATATCATGATCATATTCTTGTATTGAGTATTTTGTTATAATCATTCCAAACGTATCAACCCTAACAATGAGAATCAAGGAATGAATATATTAATTGGTACATATATTATGTTATTATTTATGAATGTATTCGAGTTGGTATTTGTGATGGTTTAGATAAAGTATAATTGTCATTTTTTAGGGATTTGCCTATGAGTATTCACGCTGGTGCTCAATTAGGTAAAACACAAATATGAGTCATAAAACTTACTTGGATAACAAGAAATATAATATAGATGAATGAAGTTTGGACATAGAATTTTATTAGCAACATGTGTTGATTCTTCTGTTATTAACAAGTAGATTTTGGCTTTATTATCACATAGTTTTGAAATTTGAGACTTAAAGTTTATGCTTCTAGATTGGTCGTGTTTTTTGGAATTTTTTTTTTTCGTTCTTGGATAAATTCATTTCTGTTTCTCTATTTTATCACATAATTTTAATAAAATAATTTTAGCAAAATTTATCTGCGAAAGTAAACTGGATTTATTTTATATTTTTTACTATATGACATTGTCGAGCATCACACACTTTTTAGACGAATAAATCTAATTCAATGATTATTATATATGATTATTTTGTAGTATCAAATTCTGAACGTTAATATGGTGATTATGGTGGTTTGATTGGACTTTTTTACTCCTGTAATGGATATCGGATTAAATGTTTTGCTAGTTCAAGTCTTCAAGATGCCACATTTTAAATGACATGAAAATTTAAAATAACAAAATCGTTTAGTTTTACCATCCTTGAATGACACTTTCTCTCATTCTTGATTCAATGATATGAAAATTTAAAATAATAAAATTGTTTAGTTTTACCATCCTTGAATGACACTTTCTCTCATTCTTGATTGAACGCTAATTTATCCATATTTAGTTACATGCTCATTTTAGAAGATCCAACTATAATAAATTCTTCAAATTTCTAACTTATATCTTTATAAAGTCTGATTTCTTTCTGGTTGTCTATTCCAGGGCACCATTTGGACAGGTTTTTGCGGTGGACAAGGATCGAAAATAGAACAGTCAAGCTGGTCTATCTCATCTTCAAGATAAGTCTTTTCGCTTAATTTGTATTGTTTTCGGGTGTCTTCTTTTCAGACATTAAGGATTGATTGTCTAAACTTCCGGGGACATCTTGCATGTCCTTTGGCTAGATGATAAACTTTATTGAATTAAGGAAACTCCTCTTACTATGCTTTGTATTTCGGTACATTCTTTACGAGAAGGTATCCCCTGACAAAAAAAAAGTTACATGCTCATTTTAGACAATTACAAAACTATAAATTTATCATCTTACCATCATGGTGATAATCTCAAAACTTATGGTAAATGTGCATATTTCTAAGTTTTATCCACAAAAAGTGAGTAAAAATTAATTTCTTTCATTACTTATATATTCTGATTTTTTATTAGTTAAAAGAAATTAATTAAAGATACACTTTTAGTAAAAAGTATTTGTTAAGATTATTCTTTCAAATCTCAACAGGGTTCATGCATACTCCCTCCGTCCTAAATTAGTTCTACGCGTATTTTAATGTACATAGAATTAGTTCAGTAAATTAATTTTTCAAAACTGTTTTTTATGAATAATGCTAGGGGTACCGAATTTGGTACAAAAAGATGTACCGAATTACATGTGTTATAATCTGACTAGCTCTATATTAATGGACCCACCTGTATTCACATTAATAGCACCAATAAAAATATTTACAAACATCACCATTAACACATCATTTTGTACCAATTTTTGGTACCCAATTAGGTATCTCTAGCACTACTTTTTTTATTTATTATATTAAAATTTAAATATTATCAAATTTTAACTTAGAAAACGAAAATTTAAAAAGTAATATATCGAGATATGTTTCAATGCACCTTAAAATACATGTAAAAAATCAAAAAAACAACCAATTTGAAAAGAAGGAAGTATGAAATCCACAAATGAGAAATAATAAAATTCAACTGGTTTTTTTTCCAAATACAAGAATAGAGATGATAAGTGAGAGCAAATAGACGATTTTTCAGTTAATAGTGAAATATGTGTCAGTTGTAGATGATTTTTATTTTTTTTTTTGCTTTTTGATTGGCTTAATATATTTAAAAACCGCAAAATCCAAACCGACAAACTTCTATATAAATACTAACATATATTTTTGTAAGTTATATTTTATATAACATAAATTAATAAATTAAACATATGTTTATATTATGTAATATTATACGATTTATACTACGCTCCATTTATTGCATCTTATTTAAACTTTGTTCAGAAAATATTGTTTTCAGTGCTGTTTTCTGTTTTTCAAAATAATAAATGTAAAATATTTCTCATACATTTGTAATTTATAACATATTCTAATATAATAAACTACAAATAGCCTTGAAAATAAAAATAAAAAATACCGGAAGTAATGTTTCCCTTGCCCAATTATATGCCAAAGGCCAAAATTCTCATCATGTTTGTAACCTCTTCTGTAATATCCGTGAACATTATAATTAATATAAATTATATTTTATGTGTAGAATAATTATTGTGGAGTATTTGGAGTCTTAATGGTTAAGGTTATTGAGTAACAGTATGTTAATTGTTGTGTCGAAAGCCCCTTTCGAATATCTTTTCATTTAGAAATATCTTCAGTTATGAGCCCCGTTTTGAAAATTCAAGGGCCCCGTTAAAATTTTGTACATCATTATTATTCCTTCGACTTTCGTATCCGAATCATTATTGGAAGATTTATTCGTATTATTATATTCCTTATTATCTGATACTATCAATAGTATTTGTTTTATTCAAAAAGAGAAAAATTATTTCGTACCCTAATTGTTTAGGGCGATTGATATATCGTTCATATCAATAATACATCTGTTATAGCCCCAGTATTCTTGAGCATTCGTTATATAAATGATATGTATTGATATGGATAGTTATCAGTCCTTGTGGATAACTATCACCTCGTAAAACGTGAACTTTACTTTATTAAAAGTTTAAAGCGATCCAATGGATCGATATCGATCCAAAAATGTCGTTTGGGGTATTATTTTCCACTAAGTATAAAAAGACCAATCATACATTATCCTTCGTATAATCCGTATTACATATATACAAAAATATAAAAATTCCTGAACCGTGTTCTTCGTGTTCTTGAAGATTAAATTCAATCTTGGAAGTGTTATTGGAATCCAAATCTCAAGTTCAAGTACTCAAATCAAAGCTCTTGATCTCTAGCTTCAGAATCTTCAAACCATATCATCATCTGGTAATTTTTCAATTTATTATGAATTTTTCAATATTCGAATTAAAATTAGGGTTCTTGTTCAAATTGGGGATTTCTTTTCTGTTGATTCTTCTTTCAATTGATTGATTCTAACATGTTCTTAGGGTTCTAATTAGTAGGAATTCATGTTTGTGTTCGTTTTTGAAGAATTTGATTTTCGGGTTTTGGCCCGAATTTTATTTTTAATAGTCTGTTCTTGTTATTGATCTGACATGATTTTGGATAGAGGGCTTTGATTGTGTGTGTTCACAGCTTTGATTTAACACCAAGAACGTAGAGTTTCATGTAAGATTTAGTGAGATCGTGTTTTGGCCGGAAAAACTGAACCCGGTTGGGTTGATCGGATTTTTAGCTCGATTCCGGCATGTTTTGGCAGTGATTTTGTGTTAGTTGTGTTGGTTGTGAAGTGTAGAACAAAAACCCTCAAAGAAACCAGAGTTTTAGACAAGTTACGTTTTTCGGTGGCCGGACGCCGGCCGGAAACTGGAAAACCTAGTTTCCGGCGGGTTGTTCTTGGCGACCCGGAAACGTTCTTGGTGACCCGTTTTGAGACCCTAACCCGACCCGGTTTCAATCTTCAAACCCCTAAATTATTTTCACGAAACTGTTTTTGGATTTTATTTTTTTTTAATAATTCGAAAATAGTTTAAATATTTATAAAAATCATATTTTTATTTTAAAAATACATTTTTAAATTCAGAAAATTCTGAAAAATTATAATTATTTTTTTAAATTCGAAAACTGATTAAATTTAATTATTTTAATTATTTTTAATTAATAATTAATTAATTTAATTAATTGATTAATATTGATTAATAAGTTAATTATTATTAATTAATGATTAATTGAATCTAATTAATTTAAATTAGATTTAATTCTTTCTTGACTTGGTTTAATTATTTAAAAATTAGTTTGAGCATTTAGAAAGTGTCAATTAATTTTATATTAATTGATTTAATTATTTTTAAATACTTATATTGGGATTAATAATCCGATTTTTGATTTAAAAATTATTTGTGACTTATTTAAATTCAAATAAGCATCGAATATTGTTTTAAAAATGTTTATAAGTGTTATCTGGTTTATATGAGTTGAATAATGTGTTTTATTGTCCGTAAATGCTTTGTATGAGGGCTAGTGTCTGAGTTTTTATTTTCGTAAAATAGAACGAGCGTCCGATAAATGCTATTAAATACCCGATTACTTGTTTAGACTTAAAAATGGTTATGAGTATATGTCGAAGGTAGAACGACGATAGTTAGACTTATTATTATGAGTTGTTTATTATAGAATCGAGTTCCCGAAGCAAGGGAAAGGAGAAGGTAGGATAAGCATGATAGACCGAAGTCAGCTACGTAGACCAGGCAAGTATCTGTGCCTTTACTTGAAGCTCTTTTGCAACTATTATACCTTTTCATTGTGTACTTATCTACCACTGAAACCATTCCGAATCTATTTCTCGGACTTCATTTGATATTGAGCAGTTGAACCTCTTTTGCAACTATTATACCTTTTCATTGTGTACTTATCTACCATTGAAACCATTCCGAATCTTTTTCTCAGACTTCATTTGATATTGAGCAGTTGAAGCTCTTTTGCAACTATTATACCTTGTCATTGTGTACTTATCTTGTGATGCATATTATTGCTTATACTCTGTGATAAAATTGACATGTTTTTAAAAATGGGACCAATAATGGTCGGAATAATTTAAGGCCAAGATGGCCATGGATCCTAGTGGAGGACTTTGCTATAAGCAAGTCCGGGGTTGATGCGTGACTGATCAGCAGCTCAACCTTTTGATTTGAAAAATGTAGAAGTCTAATTCTAATCCCTTTTACTCCCATTGAGATTGTTAAAAAGCATATGTTTGGCTTAAACCTTGTTGATTCAAATAATTATGATCTTCCTTTCATTATGGAACTGTGATTGAAATATATTATGCTTGCTGAGCACTTGTGGCTCATACTTATTTTGTTTCTAACTCTATTCCAGTGAAGCGAGAATATGAGCAGACACAGCGTGAACGATAGTTCTCCAGCGGATAGGAGACCATCTCGAGTGGTTGTCATTGGCAGGGTAGTTGTCTATTTTGTTAGTTAGACTAGACGTCTAGCTTTGAACTTTAAGTTGTGTAATATTAATAACTCTGAAAACTGGTTTGTAATATAACTTAGAAGCTTGTTCAATGCCATAATCTGGACGCGGTCTGGGTTAAGGGGTGTTTTATGTTATTATTATATTATGCATGTATTATATCCAGGTATATTGTGTTTCATTGGTCGAGTGACTCCCCAGACCTGTGCCCCGGGTTTGGAGGGCGTCACAGGTTGGTATCAGAGCGACATGTTATGGCATTTGAAACAAGTTATGACTTAGGGTCCAGGATAATTTAGAGAGTTAGAAATTCACTTAAAGACTATAGAAGGTCAATTAGGAATATTATGTGTGGTAATTGAATGTGGTTATATAATTGCAGCCCCCTAGCTCTAGCTCAGATTCAGACCCGTCAGAGCGTACGATAGAGGAGAGACATGTACCAGGAGAGAGAGCAGGACCGTCGCGGCCGACACGACCCCAGCCTGGACATGCTGTAGTCAGGAGAGATCATATACCTTGTCCCGTTCCACTTCGACGCGTAGCACCAGCACCAGTGTCTCAGGCATCAGTTTCCGGACCTTTGTACCAGCTTTCTCAGCCACCAGTTCCACATCATGAGTATCAGAGGGTGAGAGGGGAAATGGAGTATTTCTATAGACAGGTATTGGAAATGAGAGGGACTCGTTCGTCAGAGGCAGCCGTAGCCCAAGAGAGGGACAGACTCAGAGGCCAGATAGGAGAGATTCAGATGAGACTTAGGGTTACGAGGACATTAGTAGAGACGAGGTTTCAGGGACTAGCTTCTAGCCGAGAGGGAGAGACTGTAGCAGGGTTGAGAGAGATATTGGACTATGCGGTGAGGGAGATTGGAGAGGTTGCCGGACCAGCGCTATGGAGGACTAGAGATGATGATCCGTGAGCATGATTAGGTAAGGTTGGATGTTATGTGGGTGTATGGATTTCCAGTTAGATAGTATATAGATGCATAGTATAGTACCAGCAGTGCACCGGGCTTATAGTATCGCCTTGGGTTGTTGTTGTATTTTTGATTGTTGTACTGTTGATTGGCAGTTGTAGTTCAGCTATGACATACTTTAATTTTGAAAGCGTTCTACGCTTGTATCAAATATATATATATATATATATATATATATATATATATATATATATATATATATGATAACCACATTTTGCAGAACTATTATTATTTTCTTGTTATTCATTTTCAGCTTTATAACTGTCATTCTACTTGATACGACGAGGGTATTCTTACGCCGTTAAAAATTTGTAAACCTTGGTTCTATCAATTGTGTTCTCTTTCTTTTCTACTTATGAATTATTTGATTAAACCAATTATTGTTTATTTATCAGTAATATGCCTCCTAGACGAAGTACCCGTGCAAATGATTCCTCTGACCAAGAAGGTCAACAGAATTCACCTCCAACGGGTCACATAGATCCGATTGTAATACAGCTTTTGAATACTCTTACTCAACAAACTCCTGCCCTAGCACAACAACAACAACAGATTCAACAACAGCTACTACAGCAACATCAGCAACAGCAACAGCAGCAGCACTAACATGCAGCACCAGTAGTTACGTTTAAAGCATTTCAAGCAGCGAAACCTCCGGAATTTAAAGGATCTGCAGACCCAGTTGAGGCAAAGGCATGGTTAAATGAAATAGAGAAAGCTTTTACCTTAATAGAGGTAACGGGAGAAAAGAAAACAGAGTACGCTAGTTATTTTCTGAAGAGTGAAGCAAGTTATTGGTGGGAAACGAGTAGGGCTATGGAACCTGAGGGATTAATTACGTGGGGCAGGTTTACAGAATTGTTTTTAGAAAGGTATTTTCTTGATTATATGCGAGACCAGATGGAATTGAAATTTTTAGAGTTAAAACAAGGTAGTATGACTGTTCCTCAGTACGAGACAAAGTTTACTGAATTGTCTAGGTTCGTTCCGACATACGTTGACACGGAGAAAAAGAAGGCCAAGAGGTTCCAACAGGGACTGAGGTCATGGATTCGTAGTAAGTTAGCCATTCTGGAGTTGGACACCTATGCAGCAGTGGTTCAGAAGACAATGATTGCGGAAGCAGAGAGTGATTCATACATGAGAGAGAAAGAGAATAAGAAAAGGAAGATAGGGACATCTGATAAGGTACATCAACAGGGAAGTTCACAAGGTCAGTCAAATAAGAAACCAAGATTCCAGCCCGACAGGAGTTCAAGTTTTAAGGAACCAGATACCGGGAATACAGGGCAAGACAATCGTTTACCAGCCAACAATCAACAGGGAGTTTCTAGACCCCCACTACCAGAATGTAAGACATGCGGGAAAAGACATCCAGGAGTATGCAACCGATTGAGTGTCACGTGTTTTAAATGTAACCAGAAGGGTCATTATGCCAGAGATTGCAAGATAGGTATTGTGTGTCACCGATGCAAGGAACCAGGTCATATGATTAAGGATTGCAGAGCACCAGCACCCGTGAACAACATGATTCGAGCTATAGAGGCATCTCCAGCTGTTGATGTTTAGCCGCAAGCCAGAGTCTATAACATGTCAATGAGGGAAGCAGTGAGAGACACCGATGTGGTGGCATATACACTTCTAGTAAACTCTATTAGTGCAAAAGTGTTGATAGATTCAGGAAATACTAAGTCATTTATTTCAGAAACGTTTGCTCGTAAATTGAATTGTTTAATGGAACCCTTAAGTGGAGTGTTGAGCGTAGAGGTAGCTAACCAAGATCGTATATCGGCAGTTCGTATTGTCCTCATTGTGAAATTGAGATTTTAGGAAATCGTTTTTACGCTAATTTATTATCTTTCAAGTTGGGAAAGTAGCTTACGAGTTGGCCTTACCCCCGCACATGCAACACGTTTATAATGTGTTTCACGTATCAATGCTTAAGAAGTATCGACCAGATTCGAACCATGTAATAGAATATGAACCCATAGAGGTCCAGTCAGATTTGTCTTATGTAGAACGACCAATTCAGGTATTGGATCGTAGGGAGAAAGTGTTAAGGAATAAGACCATAGCATTAGTAAGAGTTTTGTGGAGGAATCCTAAGGTGGAAGAGTCTACCTGGGAGTTAGAAAGTGATATGTTAGAGTAGTATCCCCAGTTGTTTCCTTGATATGATTATGAGGACAGAATCCTATTAAGGGGGGAAGGATGTAATATCCGTGAACTTTATTAATAATATAAATTATATTTTATGTGTAGAATAATTATTGTGGAGTATTTGGAGTCTTAATGGTTAAGGTTATTGAGTAATAGTATGTTAATTGTTGTGTCGAAAGCCCCTTTCGAATATCTTTTCATTTAGAAATATCTTCAGTTGTGAGCCCCGTTTTGAAAATTCAAGGGCCCCGTTAAAATTTTGTACATCATTATTATTCCTTCGACTTTCGTATCCGAATCATTATTGGAAGATTTATTCGTATTATTATATTCCTTATTATCTGATACTATCAATAGTATTTGTTTTATTCAAAAAGAGAAAAATTATTTCGTACCCTAATTGTTTAGGGCGATTGATATATCGTTCATATCAATAATACATCTGTTATAGCCCCAGTATTCTTGAGCATTCGTTATATAAATGATATGTATTGATATGGATAGTTATCAGTCCTTGTGGATAACTATCACCTCGTAAAACGTGAACTTTACTTTATTAAAAGTTTAAAGCGATCCAATGGATCGATATCGATCCAAAAATGTCGTTTGGGGTATTATTTTCCACTAAGTATAAAAAGACGAATCATACATTATCCTTCGTATAATCCGTATTACATATATACAAAAATATAAAAATTGCTGAACCGTGTTCTTCGTGTTCTTGAAGATTAAATTCAATCTTGGAAGTGTTATTGGAATCCAAATCTCAAGTTCAAGTACTCAAATCAAAGCTCTTGATCTCTAGCTTCAGAATCTTCAAACCATATCATCATTTGGTAATTTTTCAATTTATTATGAATTTTTCAATATTCGAATTAAAATTAGGGTTCTTGTTCAAATTGGGGATTTCTTTTCTGTTGATTCTTCTTTCAATTGATTGATTCTAACATGTTCCTAGGGTTCTAATTAGTAGGAATTCATGTTTGTGTTCGTTTTTGAAGAATTTGATTTTCGGGTTTTGACCCGAATTTTATTTTTAATAGTCTGTTCTTGTTATTGATCTGACATGATTTTGGATAGAGGGCTTTGATTGTGTGTGTTAACAGCTTTGATTTAACACCAAGAACGTAGAGTTTCATGTAAGATTTAGTGAGATCGTGTTTTGGCCGGAAAAACCGAACCCGGTTGGGTTGATCGGATTTTTAGCTCGATTCCGGCATGTTTTGGCCGTGATTTTGTGTTAGTTGTGTTGGTTGTGAAGTGTAGAACAGAAACCCTCAAAGAAACCAGAGTTTTAGACAAGTTTTTGGCAAGTTACGTTTTTCGGTGGCCGGACGCCGGCCGGAAACTGGAAAACCCAGTTTCCGACGGGTTGTTCTTGGCGACCCGGAATCGTTCTTGGTGACCCGTTTTGAAACCTTAACCCGACCCGGTTTCAATCTTCAAAACCCTAAATTATTTTCAGGAAACTGTTTTTGGATTTTATTTTTTTTAATAATTCGAAAATAGTTTAAATATTTATAAAAATCATATTTTTATTTTAAAAATACATTTTTAAATTCAGAAAATTCTGAAAAATTATAATTATTTATTTAAATTTGAAAACGGATTAAATTTAATTATTTTATTTATTTTTAATTAATAGTTAATTGATTAATATTGATTAATCAGTTATTTATTATTAATTAATTATTAATTGAATCTAATTAATTTAAATTAGATTTAATTATTTCTTGACTTGGTTTAATTATTTAAAAATTAGTTTGAGCATTTAGAAAGTGTCAATTAATTTTATATTAATTGATTTAATTGTTTTTAAATACTTATATTGGGATTAATAATCCGATTTTTGATTTAAAAATTATTTGTGACTTATTTAAATTCAAATAAGCATCGAATATTGTTTTAAAAATGTTTATAAGTGCTATATGGTTTATATGAGTTGAATAATGTATTTTATTGTCCGTAAGTGCTTTGTATGAGGGCTAGTGTTATGAGTATATGTCGAAGGTAGAACGATGATAGTTATACTTATTATTATGAGTTGTTTATTATAGAATCGAGTTCCCGAAGGAAGGGAAAGGAGAAGGTAGGATACGCAAGATAGACCAAAGTCAGCTACGTAGACCAGACAAGTATCTGTGCCTTTACTTGAAGCTCTTTTGCAACTATTATACCTTTTCATTGTGTACTTATCTACCATTGAAACCCTTCCGAATCTATTTCTCGGACTTCATTTGATATTGAGCAGTTGAAGCTCTTTTGCAACTATTATACCTTGTCATTGTGTACTTATCTTGTGATGCATATTATTGCTTATACTCTGTGATAGAATTGACATGTTTTTAAAAATGGGACCAATAATGGTCGGAATAATTTAAGGCCAAGATGGCCATGGATCCTAGTGGAGGACTTTGCTATAAGCAAGTCCGGGGTTGATGCGTGACTGATCAGCAGCTCAACCTTTTGATTTGAAAAATGTAGAAGTCCAATTCTAAACCCTTTTACAACCATTGAGATTGTTAAAAAGCATATGTTTGGCTTAAACCTTGTTGATTCAGATAATTGTGATCTTTCTTTCATTATGGAACTGTGATTGAAATATATTATGCTTGCTGAGCACTTGTGGCTCATACTTGTTTTGTCTCAAAATTAATAATTTTGATTTTATATATGTAACAGTTTATAATAATTTAAGTCTACTTTTATTAATATTTTATATTTTAATAAATGATTTAATCGGCGGTTGAACAGCAAATCGAATCGCATCAAACAAAATTTCGCGCGTGAAATTAATGCAATTAACTGCAACCACAAATTTACCCGTAATTGATCTTTTTTTTTTTAATATAAAATATCTGTGTGATGTTTGATCAGATTTTTGGCTTATACAATTAATACAATGATCTATAAATTTCACTATATGATATATATATTTTCTATCCATCTTAATTTTATTATTTTATTAAAAATAATTACTTGGACTTTGCACAGCTGTTACCATGTTAGATGTCATACAGTTGTCATCACAATTTTATTTTGTATGAAAGCATGCAGCTGTAATTGTGACATCACCAATTTCACCTGAAATTCGCTTAATACAAAATATATTAGCAGTATGTTTTTTGAATTAACCCACATGGCAGTTTTCATTTAACTCCACATCGATGTTATTATACATCAAAACATCTGTACAAAAATCAATTTATTTTTGAATTAAGAATCAGATATTCTCATATTTATGTGAGATATCTTTTATTCCTTCCATAACGGAGCCACTAATATCTTAAAAAAATAGAATTGTTTCGGATTCTAGATTCTATAATGTGGGCCTACCCATTTGAAAATTGAGGGCGAAGTAACGGCGTCCGTTTTATAACCCCGTGTGGGTGGGTATATATATATAGCCTGTGCAGTGCGGCTTTTTATACAATTTGATCAGTGACAGTGAAATCAATAATCAGAGAGAGAGGCTATCATATCATTCAGTGAGCCCTTTCTTTCTTTGTATGAGAAATGATTAGGGGTTTAATTGTTATATGTTATTTACTTAATTGTTATTGAATGTACGTTGTTGTTAAATCACAGATTTTATTCGAGTAAATGGACAACTCTGCGGGGAAAACTCAACATGATTTCAACTTGGCTGCAAGGAAAGCTGAACAATCAGGTTTATTCACTTCTCTTTACTTTTTCTTATTTTTCAATTCATTCTTTTATCTCCTTTCATTTTTATTCATTTCTATAGCAACATGATTCTCTCTCTCTCTCTCTCTCTCTCTCTCTCTCTCTCTCTCTCTCTCTCTCTCTCTCTCTCTCTCTCTCCCTCTCTCTCTCTCCCTCTCTCTCCCTCTCTCTCCCTCTCTCTCTCTCTCTCTCTCTCTCCCTCTCTCTCCCTCTCTCTCTCTCACACACACACACACACACACAGAAATATGTACAGAGGCTTTTTGTTTTCTTCATCCAATTTATTAGGTTTTTTGTGCATGTGAAGCCTTGAGGAGGTACCAAGCAACTGAATGGCTCCAGGGTCTAGTTGGGCCTCTTGGCATATCTAATCAGCCATCTGAGAAAGAATTTATATCTTGCTTGAGGAGTGGTTTGGTCCTGTGCAATGCAATTAACAAGATTCAGCCAGGATCAGTCCAAAAGGTAACAAAATTTATTTTACGATCTTATTTATTTATGTGTTTGGGAGTGCAACAATTTAATGAACTTCCAGGGTTTCTGTTTTTTTTTGTTTCTTTGTGTCTGATGGTTTTTTGTTTTTCGATTTACGTAAGGTTGTTGAGAATCACTCGCCGTCTGAATCACCTGCTTCAGATTCCCAACCGTTGCCAGCTTTTCAATACTTTGAAAATGTTAAGAACTTCTTGGTAGCAGCAGAAGAGTTGAAGCTAACAACTTTCGAAGCACCTGTTCTGGAAAGGGTGAGTCACCTTTAAAGATCTTTATTGATATGCTTTAATCTACGTATTTTGTTCTAGTTAATGACCGGCTTATATATATTATCAGGACAATCTGGAGTCTGGATCATCAGCAAAGGTAGTTGATTGCATTCTAGAGCTCAAAGCTTTACATGACTGGAAACAGATGAATGGAGGATATGGATTTAATAAGCCTCCGAGGTCCCCGTTTGTTATGCTTACTGCGGGTAAAATAAATTCAAAAGTTTCAGAAGAAACTTCTTTGGACCCTCATAGGCGACTATCGATGACTTCAAGCTGCTACAAAAAAGCACCTGCTGAGAGTGAAACCCAGAATCTTGAAGGTTTGTTGTTCCCTCTTGCCTATTGATCTGATTGTTTATTTACATAATCGCTGAGCAAACGTCACACAATTTCGCAGTCCAGATGATTACCTAGATGGCTAGATATAATTTTGTTCAGTATAGATCTGGAATGCGCTTTATATGAATGATGGGACCCTACATGCCATGAATTTGTGGTGTTACATGTTATTACGGCTATGAATCACTAACTTACCATTTTACGCCAATTATCCCAGATTCATTTGTCTGTTATGTTCCATTTTGAATTGTGATCTCCTCAGTTTAGCTCTACTTTCTGGATACTGCAGAGTTAATTGTGGCAACTCTTGCTCAATGTATGGTGGATAAAAAGGAAAATATTGAGGCTAACCTTCTTGCATCCATCCGCAGTAGGAATCCGGTAATTTTTTCATCATATTGATATGTCAGAGTAGACCGGTATTAGATTTATAATATAATAGATTTATATTTGAAGTATCTCCATTACAGGCTGCAATCAAAATCTTATGCAAGAATATGTTAAGCTGTTTAAAAGAACAAGGACAGCGGAAAATGCAACCAGAGGTGAGTTGATGGAATCTTAAGTAATCTGAACCTAGTTTATCTTCTTGTCTGTTATAAAATACGTCCTTGTCTGGAAAACGAAACAAATTTGCTATATTGGAAGAAAGCTCAACTAAGCATGCCTTTTCTGCGTTGTACAATATAGGTTTGATATCAAAGGATTTTCAATTATTTATATAGGATATATATCTCGATCATTTTGTTGAAGGAGAGACCTTAGTGCACAGATATCTGTCCACTTAGGCTACATAACTATCTACCATGCAGATTTTTGTGTAAAACGAAATGCCTATTCACTCAAAATTGGCGAATTGACATTACAAACAGTCAACCTCCACTTGAGTTACTTGCAAGTAATTCCAGTTTTATCTGATTAATTTGTAAGTTGTACCCTGCAATTAATCATGAATAGATTTTATCGGAAATCAGGTGAAACCAACCCTGGGTGATCTTTTAAGAGAAGAATGTGACGTGCACTTGAGAACGACTAAAGTAATGGAAAGTTCATCAATTATTGGGACCAATAAGGTAATATTTATATTCATCTCAATTAGTGTACTTCAGTTCAGTCCTACTAATTTGTGTATTACTAGGTAATGCAGTACATTAAACTATTAGCTAGAAAAATCTATGTACAGATACTAAGTTCCCAACCAGCCGTAGTATGCACCTGATGGGGCCTCATTGCGAGGATACTTGGGAATGCACTTACAAACAAAATGCTGGTGCATACTTTAAATTAAATTATTAACTGTAATATTCTTACTGTTTCTAACTTTGTATTTTTTTTAATATTAAAATACCGTTCCTCCTGAATCTGTATTTTTTACAAGATTTCACAAAACTATCCTGTATCCCCGCACCATGGCACCCATACTTCATAAGGACAAAGCAGTGGTAGTTGAAAATTCAAAAGATTGTTACAAATCACTTGTTCCACTTGTTTTAAATGTGAATTATAAATAGTGAACTCATAAGCAGTATAAGAGAGGATGAGAGAATGATGTACACACCAGAGTCACAAGGTTGCTATCATTAATTTTTATTTCGTCACATTCTTCCTGTTCTTTAACCTTTCTCAGAAATATTGAATACCATCCTTTTAATAGTATCCATGGCTTATACACTACATAAGGTTTCTGTTATCCTTCCCAACATTTTCACCCTATCAGAAGATGTGCCTGTTTATTGTTTGTAAGCACTTTCTCATCATGTTCGTAAGCATGTATCATTTGGTCCAATTTTTTCGTTTTGAAAGTATAAATTGCTTAGATAATGAATTTCTACTTCATGATATTTATACATCTATGCCTCACTTTTTTAATGTATTTGCAGCGTTATGGAGCTTGCTTAGAAAAAGGTTACTGCAACCATGAAAAGCTTCTCATGATGCAAGAGAATGAACTATCAGTAAGCTATTCAAAATTTTATGTTGGTGATTTGAAATGACAAATATTTTTACTCTTCTTTTGTTGATTTGATTATATGTCTTAATACCATATTGGTACGTTAACGGTTAAACACACAAACTGATTTTATATGATTGTAAAATTTTGCTCTTTACTTTAGCAATATTGAAATGTTAGCTGATTTCATTCATAGTAACTATGCCATGCTCAATCAGAGTATTATATATTTCAATTTTGACGGAGCTACATCATGTCCTGCAGATACTTAAGTCATTGCTCTCAAGAACCAAGGAAGAGTTTGAAGATTTGCAGTCTCAACTGCAAACAGACATGAAAATTCTGGGTATGCATCTGTTAGTGGTATCCAACATTATATTTAGAATCTATCCCATCATATTTAGCCATCCTGAAATCAACATTAAGTTTCTCCCCACATATTCATCTGTACAAAAAACTGATTTTCACTAATTTCTAGGACATGCAATTTATGCAAGTATAATGACTAATGCTTATGAGTACGGGCTTTGTATTTAAGATTAAAGCATTGGATATCTCAGAAGCATTCCTATTTTGTGAGAAGTGTTAGATAGTTCTTAAAAGTAATAATGTTTCTTTTTTTTCACATGGACCAGAGAGTCAGGTGCAAGAGATGTCTACCGCAGCTCTTGGATACCAAAAGGTTGTAAAAGAGAACGAGAACTTGCATAAAAAGGTTCAGGTTCTTAAAGGTTAGACAAACTGAACTCGCCAAAGTTTGCATTTACTCGTTTTGTGTTTATATATCAAATTCTTTATCAATCTGTGGATTGTACATGAGCGATGTGACATATTGTAAAAGTTTGAAGTATTGTTTTTCCTAAGAAAACATATATACATGTTAAGATTAAGCTGATGTAATTAAACTATTGAACAGGAGGTCTTGAGAAAACCTTAAAGATTGTTGATTTTAGTCCAGAAGAGGCGGAACTTCAAAAGGAGGTACACCTATTTTTTAAGATGTCTGATATGTGTTTGGGGTGGTTTAACAATAAACGCTTGCTTTTCCATCTTATTATGGAATCTTAATTGCATAAAGTTGTCTCTAGTACTATCTTTCTTTAATGGCAATAATACTTCTTCTTGGCACTAGCAATTTAAACAGAATTTAGGTTTGATTTCTTATTTCCATTTATTTATACTGGCGCCATTTATTTTAAAAAGTTGAAAACTCACTGGATGTCGGACGACAATTTAGATGCTTATTTTGCTAGATGCAAACACCGTTGTATACAAAAAGTTGAAAACTCGTTTCACGACATTTTGGATGTTGTTTGTGTTAATTGCATCTATATTTAATGGTAGAAATAAACAGCTTGTGTGCATATAAAGCTTAATGTCTTGTCAATATACTTATCGAAGCCTTTACGATCTAAATTCAAAAAAGTGAGATCTTATAACCAAAGGGCACATGTTTTTTCATCAAATCTAATATATCTCATCTAGATACATGCGTAATCATGATGTATAATATTTAGTTTTGTGCTAAAATTTTGCAGCTTGAGAGCCTCAAAATGGCGTTGTCTAAGAAAGAACTTCAGAGTTCAGAAATGAGTGTTCTCATGGAAATCAAATCACCTTCAGGTAAGTCAAAATCAGTGACCGAAGCAAAATTGTTACATAGTGCTTCCACTGTGATTACTCCTCCTCACCGAAGGTTGGGCATTGAGAATCGTTCCACCCAGAAGCTGGAGAAATCATCAAGCGTCCGAAATTTAAGCGTTGAGAATCGCTCCACCCAGAAGGTGGAAAAATCATCAAGTGTCCGAAGGTTAAGCACCGGAACTTCCAGTATGGTCAAATTGGGAAAAGCACAGGAACCTAAAGGACCTAATTATGTGTTTGAGAAAGCTGAGGCAATTTCAAAGAGAATTCCCCATCATTCCCGAAGGTTAAGCAGTGATAGTGGACAACAAGCACAGACAGCATATTTGGAAGACCAAATGGTGCTCAAAACTCCTTCTGTGCAAAATCGAATTGGAAGGCTAAGTTTGGAAGGTCAGCGTTATGTGAGCAAAAACTCGGTGATTTCAGAAAGGTCTGGTCTGCCTCAGGCTGCAATGTCAGCTTCAAAGCCAAAAGTGTTCACTAGTAAAGGTGATTTTAGACCCGAGGTATCTCGTCATATGGCTCCTAGGAGTCCCTTATATCCTGGTTCGGGAAGTCATATGGTAAGGCTTGAAAAGGAAAGAAAAGTTCCTTCTTTCCTTGAACCACCCGCAACTCCTGAGGCTCTGTATACCAGAAGTCAGCTGATGATTGAGTCGTTGGAGTCACAGACAGCTAGCATGAAAGCTACTGTAAATGGAAAGACGTCTCAAATAAAGAAATCACTTCGGGCTATTGGGAAATTGATCAATGGCTCTGAGAAAAGGTATGGTGCCCCCCATAAGTTCTTGATAGTAACTGTGTACTTTCAACAATAACATTGTTTAATTTGTTATGATGGCACTATATAGGTTGATTTATCTCTCATGAGGTACCGCTTAAATATCTATATATAGTAACTGAGACAAATTAAAAATATCAAAATATGGATGTTGTTGCATCCCTTAAAACCTTAACACAAAATTACAGGAACACGGGGAAACAGATGGAAACAACTTTTGATGCCACAAATGGGATGCATATGAAATTACCAGTTTCACGCGATGCGAGGATGCTGAGAAGACAGTCTCTGGCCCAGACTTGGCCCCCAGTCACGTCAAGGACACCCTCGTTTGGAGTAATTTCTAGTGGCAATCGTAAGTGTCATTGGTAGTAAAATCTCAACCCTCATTTACAATGTACATATATATTGGTGTCTTACAGTTTTTACATGAAGTTACTGATTATTTTCTCCATATGCATATGGATCATGAATCTGAAAATGTTCTCTCCTACAGGTTTATCGCTTGCCCGTACACCTTCTCCAGTCCGTGCTTCTGACAAGTCACCAAGACGCTGGCTTTAAATTTTTAACTGCGCTTTACAAATTGAAAAGGACAGCAGAAAGGCTTCAGACTGACATGCTGATACTTGAGATAGGAAACAATATTGTTCAACTCTCACATTGCTTGCTAGTGTATTTTCATTGTACAACTTTAACTAGCTAGCCAAAGTAGCAGTAGTGAGGATGGAGCTTAATAGCTTTCATTGTTTTAATCTAGAAAGTACATGGGATGCCTATTTTCAGATTTGTTGGTTTATTATAATTTTGGAACAATAAAAGATTAATTCTGAATTATGTTTACTTCAGATGCTATTACGGGTACAAATGAAGAATATCCCGCACTGCAGAATCTAGTAATATTTGATGAAAATCGTTTCCGGTTATCTTCTTTCTGGCAGGTATGATAAAATAATAAAAAGAAAAGAAAATTAGTATATACCAAAAAGTGTCATTTCCTTTGCTAGCTAGGTTAGATTTTATATTTATTCTTAGATAGTAGACAGTAGGTATATTTATGTTTAATTTGTGTGATTGAAGATTGATCTTTAGTTTTCAGGTAGCTACGCCTACGCCTCTCATTAGTTCTTTCTTATTGCTTCTTTCTTTAAGAAAGCAATCTGAGGAGTCCAAAGCAGTAACTATGAATGGTAAATAAGAAAGCACATCAGCATGATCTGACGGTGGTTCCAATGTGCGCAGCATACAATAAAACTCTTGAAAATAACATGTCTGCATAATAAAACCAGCAACTTCTGTACAAATTTAGTAGTTCAGTGAGGTAGGATACAAACATCTACCTCCAACAGACTGGAGTTGTTAATTTCATACAACTACAATACAATGATGTTCCATGCATGATGCATCTTACCACACAGTCTGTCAAACTTATATGTGGCACAACCATAACGTTACACACTATGACACTATATATCCCGTTCATTTGTTCAAATTAATAGTACATTTTTAATTGTATTCAGGTACCCGTATATCCGTTAACTAGTTCCATGTACAGGATTAGTAAACCTATGAGCTTTCCGCTTCTAATCTCTGAAAAATCCATATTAAATTTGCTTATAGTATTAAATTTCTGTAGATGGTAGTGTACTGAAGTAGAAACTGATGTTTCTAGTTCTGGATGCATCCTCTTATACTTACTTAAGTGGCTTGGTGTCTGTATTAAGAATATTGCCGTATGCAAATCTGGCACTAATTTATTAATGTTCCTTGTGCGTGCTTTAATCGGCTATTCTTATATGGGATCGAGACTTCTTTTGGCTGATGCATCTGATATGGATGTAAATTACTGTACAAGTAATACCATTGGTGCTAGTTACTCTAATTTTCCGGAAACAGACGGGTTAAAATCAGTAGAGGATCAGTTTTATGTATATCTTCCATTTTTCGGATGCTTTAGGGGTCGGATACACCAGGTTGTTTGGTTTGGTTATTTTAGTTGCGTATACACAATATTCTTGTTTCCAACAAATATGAGTTATTTCTGATAGAAATAAGAAGTTACTACTTAAATAGTAGATAACAGAAATTTAAAAAAAAAAACAAAAAGAGTAATGTGCAATGTTGTTAAACATAGTAAATAGTAGAAAGCATGCAAGTTTCTGAATAACAAGTATGCTGATGGTCTGGAAAGGAGGTAAAAGGTAAGAAATTAATGTGTAAATTACTCATTTTTAGATCTTTGGAAGGTTCCTGGGAACTAAACATTGTAACCAGAAATCATTTGGAACTTGCTATAACTTTCATAGAGAAACTTTTTGGACTTGTGCTCTGAGTATGCATCCCTGTCTACTCTCCATAATGTGTAAATAATGGTATCTCCAGGACGGTTTTACTACAGTAATATCGAACCGTCTTTTTGTTTCAATCACATAATTATGGAATAGCTCCAAATCATAAAACCACAATGCAGCCATAGAACCCCTCGGTAGATAAACTCTCTTGTGCTATTTTTAAAGCAACAACTTACCAGAGAGGTTTCAGTACTCTAGCTACCTTCAATGGCGAAAAATAAAAATGTTGTTTTTGTGATGGTTCCCTTCCTAGCGCAAGGCCACTTGGGCCAACTCCTCCATCTCTCACGCCTTATCTCCACTTATAACTGTTAAAATAATAATATAATCTAAACTTTGGATTATTATTTTTATTATCTAGAATGTTCTTGAAAGTATCTAGAATAGACTTTTGAAGTTCAAGACCTTTTGTATTTCAAGATGGTTCATGTACTTAGTGAGTTACATATTAAATAAGGTGCATGTACTAGAAGTGTTCTAGGAGGTTCCATCTTGTCCTATAAATAGGACAATCTTCCAAGCTTTGTATAATCAAGAATTATCAAAATCATTTGAGTGAAATACATTTGTGAGTTTTATATTTTGTGTGAGTAAGTTGTGTGGATTATTGAGAACAAGTTTCTTCTCTTTAATCTCCAACACATTATACACTTAAAATTCCTACAAAGTGGTATCAAGAGCAAGGTTTTAGAGATGGCTTCCAACAACAATATGTTGCAACCTCAACTTCCTCGTTTGACGGGAAAGAATTACAACCAATGGAGCATACAAATGAAGGTTTTATATGGCTCTCAAGATCTTTGGGAGATTGTGGAAAGTGGATATGAAGAACCGGCGAATCAAGCCAATCTCTCACCACAACAATTGAGTATTTTGAAGGAAAATCGAAAGAAGGACAAGAAGGCTCTCTACTTTATTTATCAAGCGGTGGATGAAGTAATTTTTGAGAGAATTTCAACGGCATCAACATCAAAGGAGGCATGGGATATCCTCAACAAGGCCTACAAAGGAGAAGAAAGAGTAAAAATGGTGAGACTTCAAGCTCTAAGAGGTGAATTTGATTCACTCAAGATGAAGGAAAGTGAAACGGTGGAGGAATATTATAATCGAACAATTTCGATTGTTAATCAACTTCGTGTAAATGGTGAAGATATTACGGATAAAAGAGTCTTGGAAAAAATTCTTCGTAGCATGACTCGAAAATTTGAGCATGTTGTTGTGGCTATTGAAGAATCAAAGGATTTAAATACTTTTTCTCTTGAAGAATTGTTGGGCTCACTCCAATCTCATGAACTTCGCATCAAACAATTTGATTCCTCTCCTTCCGAGCAAGCTTTTCAAGTTCAAGACACTAATCGTGGCGGTTTTAGAGGAAGAGGTAGAAGAGGATCATTTCGTGATCGAGGACAAGGAAGAGGAAATGTGTCAAGTGAAAATTCAAGCTCATTCCAAAGAGGAAGAGGAAGAGCTCGTGGAGGTTACAATGGAAGAGGAAGAGGTAATTCTTTTAATTTTCAATGCCATTATTGTCATAAAATTGGGCATATGAAAAAGGATTGTTACAAAAGGATTAATGATGAAAAAGATGACTCAAATTTTCTACATGAGGACATTGAGGAGAAAGATGAAAGTATGCTTCTTGTTAGTAATGTTCAAGAAGTTCAAGAAGACTCTATTGATGATGTTTGGTATATCGATAGTGGTTGTAGTAACCACATGACCGGAAAGAAAAATTGTTTTGTGAATTTTGACGAAAGTGTCCAACGAGAAGTCAAGACGGGTGACAACAAAAGGCTCATTGTCAAAGGTTGTGGTGATGTTCCAATTCGAACAAAGCAAGGTACAAATTATATCTCTAATGTTTATTATGTTCCCGATCTTAAACATAATCTTTTAAGTGTTGGGCAACTTTTAAGAAAGGGGCATCATGTGAATTTTAAAGATGATTTTTGTGAGATCAAAGATAAAAATGGGATTCTTGTTGCAAGAGTCAAGATGACATCAACTAAAATGTTTCCATTGAAAATTCAAAGTGAGGCTCTTCCATGTTTTGCTAATATTGTGAACGACAAGTCTTGGCTTTGGCATCTTCGATTTAATCACTTGAGTTTTAGCACTCTATCCAAGATTTGTAAAGGTCATATGGTAAGAGGCATTCCAAATATTCAAAAGCAAGATCAAGTATGTGAAGATTGTGTTTTTGGAAAGCATCACCGAGATCCATTTCCAAAAGAGAAGGCATGGCGAGCTAAAAAACCATTGGAGTTGATACATTCGGATTTATGTGGACCTATGCGCACCAACTCTATTGGAGGTAGTCGTTATTTCCTCACTTTTATTGATGATTATAGTCGCAAAATGTGGATTTATTTTCTCAAAGAAAAATCTCAAGTATTTGAAACATTTAAAGATTTTAAAGCATATGTGGAGAAAGAAAGTGGTCGTTCTTTAAAGACACTACGATCTGATCGTGGTGGTGAATATATGTCCGAAGAATTTGGAGGTTTTTTGAAAAAGCATGGAATTCGCCATCAACTAACGGTTCCTTCAACCCCTCAACAAAATGGGGTAGCCGAGCGGAAGAACCGAATAATCATGGAGCTTGTTCGAAGTATGTTGAAAACAAAAGGATTGCCTAAGATGTTTTGGGCCGAAGCGGTTGCGTGTGCATGTTATGTTCTCAATCGTGCACCTACTAAAAGTGTGCAAGGAAAGACTCCACAAGAAGCTTGGAGTCGCAAGAAGCCATGTGTCTCTCATTTTAGAATTTTTGGAAGTATTTGTTACTCTCATGTGCCCGATGAAAAGAGAGGTAAGCTTGATGATAAATCTGAAAAATGCATCTTTGTTGGCTATAGTGAAGCTTCTAAGGCATACAAATTGTACAATCCCATCACAAAGAAAGTCATAATTAGTCGTGATGTAATTTTCAACGAGGAGGCTTCATGGAAATGGAAGGATGAGAAAGAAAGTTCAAGTACTTTTCTTGATGATGATGCATTTGATCCAATTGAAGAAGAAGGCTCCACTCCACCTACTCCACCATCTAATTCTCCACCAAGCTCATCATCATCATCTTCAAGTTACGAGTCACCACCAAGAAAGACAAGATCAATGGCGGATCTTTATGGAGCAACAAGAAGAATTTTGGAAGATGAATTTGTTGATTTTGCCTTATATGCAAATGCGGATCCGGTTGCTTTTGAAGATGCCGCTAAAGAAAATAAATGGAGACAAGCCATGGATCTAGAAATTGATGCAATTGAAAGGAATGAAACTTGGGAGTTAGTTGAAGCTCCTAAAGGAAAGAAATCCATTGGAGTCAAGTGGGTTTACAAGACAAAGTTGAATGCACAAGGTGAAGTTGAAAAACATAAGGCACGTTTGGTGGTAAAAGGCTACAAGCAAAAATATGGTGTTGATTACAAAGAAGTATTTGCTCCCGTGGCACGTCTTGAAACAATTCGCTTGTTAATTTCTTTGGCCGCTCAAAACAAGTGGCAAGTTCACCAAATGGATGTCAAATCCACTTTTTTGAATGGAGTATTACAAGAAGAGGTGTATATTGATCAACCACCGGGCTATCTGAAAAAGAACGAAGAAAATAAAGTCTATCGTTTGAAGAAGGCTTTGTACGGTCTAAATCAAGCCCCTTGTGCATGGTATAGTCGCATCAATGATTATTTTATGAAGATGGGATTCAAGAGGTGTCCATTTGAGCATACACATTACATCAAGGAGTTAAAGAAGAAACGTGGCATGTGCAAAGTTTAGCTTAAGGGGGGCTGTTAAAATAATAATATAATCTAAACTTTGGATTATTATTTTTATTATCTAGAATGTTCTTGAAAGTATCTAGAATAGACTTTTGAAGTTCAAGACCTTTTGTATTTCAAGATGGTTCATGTACTTAGTGAGTTACATATTAAATAAGGTGCATGTACTAGAAGTGTTCTAGGAGGTTCCATCTTGTCCTATAAATAGGACAATCTTCCAAGCTTTGTATAATCAAGAATTATCAAAATCATTTGAGTGAAATACATTTGTGAGTTTTATATTTTGTGTGAGTAAGTTGTGTGGATTATTGAGAACAAGTTTCTTCTCTTTAATCTCCAACACATTATACACTTAAAATTCCTACAATAACATCCCAGTCCACTACGTTAGCACCACCACTCACATCCGCCAAGCCAGCAGCCGTCACCAGGGGTGGGACCTCCTCGACTACGACAACATCCATATTCATGAATTCCCAATCCCAGCTTTTCATTGTCCAGATCCCAACCCCAATGCTCCATGTAAATTTCCTTCTCAACTTCAACCAGCATTCGAAGCCTCTATTCACCTCCGCGAGCCTGTTTGCAAACTCCTTACTTCCCTTTCTACCACTGCTCGAAGAATTATTATCATTCACGATTACTTAATGGCCTCAGTAGTTCAAGATTTTGCTTCAATACCTAATGCCGAGACTTATACTTTTCAGACTTGTTCATCATTTTTTACTTTTACCTACTATTGGGATTACGCGGGCAGGCCTATAGCAGCTGATGATCAGATACTTCAACAACTTATATCTACTGAAGGTTGTCTGACTCCAGAATTGTTGGCTTTGGGTGAAAAACAAGAAATTCATGTCGAGAAAAGCTCTGGTGAAATTTTCAATACATCCAGATTAATTGAAGGTCATTACCTTGATTTGCTCCAGAAGTTGCAGGTTAACAAGAAACACTGGGCCATTGGACCATTCAACCCTGTAGATATTTGCCAGAAACCAGACCAGAAACGACACAAATGCTTAGAATGGCTGGATAATCAAGCTTATAATTCAGTGATATATGTTTCTTTCGGAACAACAACTTGTATCACGGATGAACAAATCCACGCTATCGCAGTTGGCCTAGAAAACAGTGGCCAAAAATTCATTTGGATATTGAGAGATGCGGATAAAGGAGATATATTCACCGGAGATGTAAGAAAAACTGAATTACCAACGGGGTATGAAGACAGAATATTAGAAGCCAGGCAAGGGATGATAGTGAGAGATTGGGCACCCCAGCTGGAGATTTTAGCCCACACCTCCACCGGTGGATTTATGACTCACTGTGGATGGAATTCATGCTTGGAAAGCCTGACAATGGGAGTGCCTATGGCTACATGGCCAATGCATTCTGACCAGCCTAGAAATTCTGAGCTAATAACAAAGGTACTCAAATTAGGCATTGTTGTCAAGGACTGGACTCGAGAAAATAACTTGGTTGGATGTTTACAAATTGCAAATGCAGTGAAAAAGTTGATAGCATCTAATGAAGGAGATGAAATGAGGAAAAGAGCTGTGGAGTATAGCAATGACATAAAGAAATCCGTGGCAGAAGGTGGAGTCAGTCGCCTTGAATTGGATTCGTTTATTGAACACATTACAAGAGAATAAGAGCATTCTAAAACCATGTGTTCCCTAATTCAATGCAATTATTCAAATGGTTGCATATCATCTTTAGTTATTTACAAATTATGAACGAACGAAATGCATTTTATGTTTTCATTGTTTGAGATACTTGAATGAAAATTCTTACAACTAATGATATTTTTATAAAGTTTTGGACAAGAGTTTCACCGAAATCAAACACTTCTCCGAATACAAAAGAGAAATCAAACGCATGGGAATCTATGATCAAATGTAATAATCTATCCAAGATGATCGTGGAGCAATATAGACAATTACATAATTGCCAGGACTATAAAATTCTGCCATGTCCATATCAAGAAGGGGCGTTTAGAGTATTTGGAACATGGTGTAAGATATGACATCAACTACCGCACCAAAAAATGAAAATACTGTCATTTTTCTAAATGTTAAGTTATAAAAGTTAATCGCGCTCATGTCTCGCCTCTTCCATTTTTACTTCTTCCTTCTCCGACGACCATAAAACTAAAACTTCTATCACTAATCCATTCTCCCTCAGGCGTCATCCTTAGAACTTTTTTTCACCTCCCATCTCCTATTTGGTCACAACATATTCTCGCATTTGGCAAACGCCTTCTCAGATCAATTTCATTTACTAGACTAGTAAAAAATCACGACTATACAGGCAGACAGACACTATGACCAGAGGTGGCCAGTCCCTGATAACAATACAGCATTGGGACCCTCATTATAATAAACTCAGCAATGCTACTTATATTGCAGCAACTCTAAGATTTTCAGTACTTTAGCTAGCTGCAATGGCAAAGGATACCCAAGTAGCAGTTGTGACGGTGCCTTTTCTAGCACAAGGCCACTTGGGTCAACTTCTCCATCTCTCCCGTCTCATCTCCTCTTATAGCATACGAGGCCACTATGTCAGCACTACAACTCATATCCGGCAAGCCGTCACCAGGGATGCAACCTCCTTGCTTACAACGACATTCACATTCATGGATTTCAAATCCCAGCTTTTCACTCTCCAGCTCCCAACCCAGGTAATTTCCTTCTCAACTTCAACCAGCATTTGAAGCATCTATTCTCAACTCCTTACATCTCTTTCCACCAATACAAGAAGAATTTTTTATCATTCACGACTATCAAATGGCCTCAGTACTGGTTCAAGATTTTGCTTCCATACCTAACGCTGAGGCATATACTTTTCAGAGTACTTCTTTCTTTATTTTTTCCTACTACTGGGATCTAGCAGGAAGGCCAATTGCAGCTGATGACCATATACTTCAACAGTTACCTTCTTTCGAAGGTAGTCTGACTACGGAGATGTTGGATTTTGGGAGAAAACAAGCAATTCACCTTGAAAACAGGCTCTGGTGAACTTTACAGTACCACCAGAGCAATTGAAGGTCATTACTTTGATTTGCTCCAGAAAATAGAGGCTGACAAGAAACTTAGGGCAATTGGACCCTTCAACCCTGTAGCCATATGCGATAAACTAGACCAGCAGCTACACAAATGCTTAAAGTGGCTAGATAATCAGGCATTCAAGCTTCAAATTCGGTGATATATGTTTCTTTTGGAACGGCAACTTGTCTAACCAATGAGCAAATCCAAGCCATCGCAGTTGGCCTAGAAAACAGTACGTGGCAGAAAATTCATATGGGTTTTGAGAGACGCGGAAAAAGGAGATATATTTCCTGAAGATGTAAGAAAATATGAATTGCCAATGGAGTACGAAGACAGAATATTTGTAGCTGGACAAGGGATGATAGTGAGAGACTGGGCTCTCCAGTTGGAAATTTTGGCGCACGCTTCCCAGCTGGGGATTTATGAGTCACTGTGGATGGAATGCATGCTTGGAAAGTTTGACTATGGGTGTGCCTACTATGGCTACATGGCCAATGCATTCTTACCAGCCTAAAAATGATGTGCTAGTAACAAATGTCCTTAAACTACGCATTGTCATTAAGGACTGCTGGACTGGACTCAAAGGAATGATATGGGTGAATCCTTACAAATTCATACAGCAGTGAGAAGGTTGTTAGCATTCAAAGGAGATGAAATGAGGAAGAGAGCCGCAGGTTGTCGCATGGAATTGGATTCATTTATCGTACACATTACAAGATCATAATCGTCGTGGTCTAAAAACAGTGTTTTCACTATTTGAATGCAATTAGTAATATGATAAATGGATGGTTCCATATTATCTATAATTATTTCCAAATTATGAATGACATGCATTTCCTGTGTTAAAAAATTAGCAACTTCCAATAATATTCTTGCTACCGTTGTTATTTTCATTAAATGCAGGGCACAACTAACAGGCTGAAATGCTATCAGTGTACAGGGAAAACAGTTCACTGATATCAAACTCTTCCTTGGGTACAAAGAGAAAATCAAACACATGGAAATCATCCACAGTTAATGTGGAGTAAAATTGAATATTCGGTGAAGACAATCACATTTAGTTGGTAGCATGAGCAAAGTGTACCATGTCCATGTCTAGAAGGCTGCATATCCATGGTGTAAGATTGGACACATGACAAGAATCACACTACCTCTTCAGACCATGAACAGAGGTGGCCTTCACGCTCCAAGCAATAAAGACCTCTCTATGACAGACCATCAACTTCAGAGAACTTGGAACCCTCAGTTGGCCCCCACCGTGGAAGCAGGCTCCTTCCAGACTTGATCTTGCGCCAGTCCCTGATAACAATACAGCATTTGGGACCCTCATTATAATATAAACTCAGCAATGTTACTTATATTGCAGCAACTCTAAGGGCCTGTTTGGATGGGGGTTGGGACGTTGAACTCTTAGCTTATTTGGATGTAAGAGTTGGGTAAAGAGGGGTTCAACCCTTACCATGTTTGGATGAAGGGTTAGCACGAATGGTTAGATAATTAAATGTTACAATAATTTTTTTTAAAATAATATGAAATTAAAAATATTTTTCGTAAAAGATATTTATAATTTTTTGTATAAGATATTTGCTTGTAAAAAAATATTTTCCATAAAATATATTTACAATTTTCTTTTCTAAATATTCAAATAATACAAGTTAATCAATATTCTATATTTAAAATTTGTAGTATGTTAAATTTACTTTCAAATGTTTAAAATTCAAATAATACAATTTGATTAAGTAAGAAAAATGAAAGAATATTTTGACAGTAAAATAGTGAGTCCAAAGCTTCATTATTCGAATGTTTTTGAAAGAAAAAATTATTTGAATGTTAAAATTTATTTTCATAATTGCTTCAAAAAAATTCTTTAAAATTTTAAAATAATGAAAACAAAAACTTTTGATATTTTCTATTAACTCCTTAACTATACTATTATATTAAACACGAAACATTGAAAGTTTTGTAGTCTGGTCATCAAAGTTTTTGTAGTCTGGTCACTCCATTCATAGCCGTTAGATATTTTTGATTAAATCGATGAGAACCGTTAGATAAAATATTAAAATTATTATATAGAATTTCTTTTATATTTTTCCTAACTAAAACATCTCATTTTCCAAAAATATGGCGGACGGTTTCATTTAATAAAATAACATAATAAGATTATAATTACTAATAACTAACTCATTACCATTTTTAGCCAAAGTGTATATTCTTTTTATATTTTCTAACTAAAATTTCTACTTTTCCTAAATAAACCTCTCATTTTCCAAAAATATCACGAACAATTATATTTAATAAAATAAAATAGTAATATTAAAATTATTAATGACTAATCGATTAGCTTTTTTTTCCAAAACTTATATATTTTTTTATATTTTCTAACTAATATTTCTCCTAGCTAAAATCTCAAAAATATCACGGGCTATTCCATTTAGTAGCATAAAATACTAATATTATAAATCTATCTATCTATCTATCTATCTATCTATCTATCTATCTATACTATATTATTAAAGACGAAACATTAAAAGTTTTGGTACAGTACTTGCCTTATTTAATTATTATAAAAATTATTATAATTAGTTACCGTTTTAGTTAAAATACATTACCATTTTTTTAAACAAATCACAGACAATTTCCTTTTCAGCTAAAACATGTTACTTTTTCTATTTTCCTTACTAAAATCCCTCATTTCCAAAATATATCACGAGAAAACCCTTACTTATTTAAATTAAAACCTATTTTAAGCAATTACCTTTCCTATCTTTTTTCTAGAAAAATAACGGGTAATTACCTTTTTCAGCTAAAATATGTTATATTTTCTATTTTCCTTAATAAAATCTCTCCTTTTCCAAATATATCACGGTAAACCCTTACTTATTTACTTGAAAATCTATTTTAGTAATTTTAATTGTCAATTACCCTTTTCAACTAAAACATGTCACCTTTTCTATTTTTCTTATTAAAGCCCCTCTTTTTTTTAAAAATATCACGGGTAAATCGTTACTTTTATATTTTAAAATTCAACAAAAACATGTTACTTTCTATTTTTCTTACTAAAACCCCTCTTTTTTCATAATATCACGGGCAAACCGTTACTTATTTATTTTAAAATCTATTTTAATACTTTTAATTATTTAAAAATGTTTAACATGCCTACTTATTTTTTTTAAAAAATGCAATTAATAAAATATAAAATATAAATAATAAAATTAACAATTATTAAAAATAATCTGTGCATAGTACGGATTTTAAGCTATATAATTAAAGACGAAACATTAAAAGTTTGGTATTCGAACGAACGGACGGTCGATACTCAGTGATTTTACTTAATTACCCTTACTTATTTTTTTTTTAAAACTATCACTAAATAATAACATTATTTATAACCAATTAACTTTTTAGCTAAAATACATTTTTTTTATTTTTTTCTAACAAAATCCTCTATTTTCCTAAAAAAAACACGGGCGATTATCTTTTTTAACAAAAACATGTTACTCTTTCTATTTTTCCTTACTAAAACCCCTCATTTTCCAAAAATATCGTGGGCAAACCCTTACTTATTTATTTTAAAATCTAATTTAATACTTTTAATTATGAGCACTTTTTCAGCTGAAACGTGTTACTTTTTCTATTTTTTTCATTTTCTAAAGAAACTATTATTAAATAATAACATTTTTATAACCAAATACCTTTTCCACTAAAATACATTTACATTTTCTATTTTTTCTAGCAAAATCCTCTTTTTTTCTAAAAAAATCATGGGAAATTACTTTTTTCAACTAAAACATGTTACTCTTTCTATTTTTCCTTATTAAACCCCCTCATTTTCCAAAAATATCCCGGGCAAATCCTTACTTATTTATTTTGAAACCTATTTAAATATTTTTAATTACGGGTACTTACTTTTTCAGCTAAAACATGTTACTTTTTCTATTTTTTCTTACTAAAACCCCTCATTTTCCAAAAATATAACGATTAAACAATTATTAATTTATTTTAAAATCTATTTTAATATTTTTAATTATTTTAAAAAAATTAACACGCATACTTATTTTTTTAGCAAATGCAAATTAATAGAGTATTAAAACATAAATAATAAAAAAATAATTATTAATAACAATCCGCGCACGGGTTTTTAAGCTAGTATATAATAAGCGTAAGGGAGATCTTATCCAAAACTTTGGTCGGTCCTGTACTACCAAAAGTATATGATCCGTTGGATTATAAAACTATAAATATTCAAATAGATGAGGACCGTTAGATATAATATTAAAAATTGTATTTGATTAATAATAGGATATTATTTAAATACTAAAAGGTGTATTTTGATCATTTAAACCAATTATAAATGGGTTTTCTATATTGAATATAAATCTTTATTTAAAAATTCGTAATTATATTTTCTCTTTAATTTATGGATAATTCCAGTTAGATAAAAATTATTAAACCATCATTAAATTAAAGATAATTTTGTTATCTTTGCCTGGGCTGTAAAATCGTTAAAATCTGTTGTCTAAAACTCAAGATAGAGCCCAAACAGTAAAGTGATTATCGAAATTTTAATAAATATTTTTAAATTTATAAATTCTATTTTTATTTCAATAAAATATTAAAATCAATTTAATAAAAAATTAAAATCGACCTGGTCCGTGTACGATCACTATACGACCAAATTAATAATTACAGTTAGATCTTAAATAGATCGATGAGAATTGTTAGATCTAATATTAAAAAGTGTATCTGATTAATAATAGAATTATATTTAAATACTAAAAAATGTATTTTGATAATTTAAAAGTTTTCTATGTAAAAATTCTTAAATATATCTTTTCTCTTGAATTTATTTATAGTTCCAATTAGATAATAATTGTTAAACCAAATATCAAGATAACAATTCATATTGATTAAAATATTAAAAATTATCAATATGTATATCAAACTAACAATGATACACGTGAACCTACATAGCTTATGAGAACTCTTGTACATAAATAAATTTAAACATAAATAAATTTAAACACTTTTTTTCTGAAGTAACATAACAATTTGATTAATCCAAATTATAATTATATTATTTTACATATAACAAACATAAAATGATAATATCAAAATATTATTAAAATATTGAGGGTTTCATATTCATAAACGATAATTTTGAATGTAATACTTATATTAAAATGTGTATTTGATTAAAGACATGATTATATTTAAATACTAAGAAGTGTGTTTTGATAATTTAAACCAATTATAATTTGGTTTTCTATATTGAATTGAATTCTTTATGTAAAAATTCTTAACCATCTTTTCTTTTCGGTTTATAGGTAGGTCAATAGGTCAAGTTAGATAATAATTATTAAACCATCATTAAATTAAAAATAATTTCATTAGTTTCGCATGAGTTGTAAAATCGTCAAAATTCAATTTCTAAAACTCAGGATAGAACGCAAATTAGAACGCAAATAGTAAATTGAGTATCTAAATTTTAATAAATATATTTTTTATTTTTGTAGCACCAATTTATTTATTTTTTCACTAATTGTTTTAAATATAGAAATTTTATGTTTCTTTCAATAAAGTATTAAAATTAATTAAGAACAAATTCAAATCGATAAAAAATATAATAATATGAGAATAAAATTTTATATAATTATAACATAATTTTTATTCTACTTAATAATTTTTAAGTAATAATGTATTTTAAAATTTTATATACACTGTAAATAAAACCGAAATATTAAAAATAAAAGCAGTTAGTAATATACTTATATCAGTATATACTTGATATCCTTATTATATTAAATCCTTATTATATCTTTATATATAATTAGTGTAAAACACTTAAATGGTATAGTTTGGTTGGTCGTCCGCGGGTCCTACATAGCTAAAAATTCTTACATAACTAAAAACTCTCTACTATAAAACAATTACACAATTAGAGTTATTAATAATACTCTACTTTAGAAAAAAAGTAATATTTCTATAAAAGTAAAGAATAATAGAAGTAGTATAATTTTAATATTTTAAATATTTACACTAAAATTTATTAAAATTGAATTTATAAAAACAATGAATAAACATTTAAATAATCATTATTTTAGTGAATTTGTATATATAAAAAATTCGTAATTTTTATCATTTCAAGAAGTACAACATAAACCGAAGTAATATATACATATGAAAAAATATATTATTAACTTAATGAATTTATATTTTTATGAAAATACACAAAAATATCAATAAATAAATAAAATTATAAAAATACTAAAATAAAATAACTTATTAAACGTCCCGTGCATTGCACGGGTATAAAGCTAGTATATAATAAGCATAATAGAGATCTTATCCAAAATTTTGATCTTACAGTCTTGGACAACCAAACTAATAAGGACCATTAGATCTTAACTAGATAAATGAAAATCGTTAGATCAAATATTAAAAAAATGTATTTTATTAATAATAAGATTATATTTAAATTCTAAAAAGTGTATTTTGATAATTTAAACAAAATATACCAAATATAAATAAGTTTTCTATATTGAATAGAATTCTCCATGTAAAAAAATCGTGACTTTCTTTTCTCTTTCATGGACAATTCGATAAAAATTGTTAAACCATCTTTTAATTAAAGATAATTTAGTTATCTTCATGTGGGGTGTAAAATCGTCAAAATCTAATTTTTAAAATACAAGATAAAGCCCAAATTAGTAAAGTGTGTATTTAAATTCTAATAATAATTATTACGTCATCATTATTTTAATGCCAATTTAATTACTTTTTTCTAACTATTTTAAATTTAGAAATCTATGTTCAAAAATTCAAATCAATCTAAGAAAAATTAAAATCAACAAAGAATATAATAATACGAGGATAAAACTTTATAAAATTGTGCATATTTTTTATCCTATTTTATTAAATTTTATATCATAACTAATTAAATATTATTTATTATTAAATAATAAATTATACGTAAATGGTGATTTTGTTTTATAAGAACTCATAGACACCTAATTTCATTGTTAGCAGGATTATATTCATATTTAAAAAAACTGTATTTTGAAATTTTAGACTCAACTACAGAAGAGGCCTAACTTTTTTAACCTATATACATTGTAAATTATTAAATTCGAAATTTTAAAAGTTTGTTAATCAATTAGTATAGTAATTTTTTGAAAAATCGTACTTTATAAAAAATATTATCAAATAACCTATGTCTACAAGAAAAAATATGAAAAAATTCCTATTTTTCAAAAAAACCTGTAAATTTTAATATGTTGTTGGTAGATTCAAACCTTTAGATCATTCTACGTGATAATTTTACTGTTATATCTAACGTTTCTCAACAATTTAATTTGAAAGATCGAACGATTATGGATTGAGTGATCAAGCGACCAGACTTATAAGAAAACTTTCATTATTTAGTCTTTAATATAATAACATAGATATTTACGGGATATACTATAAAAAAATGAATTTTATACTGAATTTTGATCGTCACGGTGTACTACTTTAAAAGAGAAACTATTACAAAAAAAATTATATTTTAATTGATAATTTATTTTCTCAAAAGTTCAAAGTTCCCGCATCATTAACATATTACAAAAAAGAGTATATTATATTTTAGCAATAAATATTTTAAAAAAATATAAATTAAAAAAATGTAAATATTAAAAAAAATTAATTATGTTATCCCGGTAGTTTGGTCTTAAATACCGCCAAAACATTCTCAACCATTAGATCCAATACTTTTAAAAATAGATGATCAAGATTATATCATATAAAAAGAAGTTGTTATCTAAAAATGATATAAGTTAAAAGATATTATATTAGGATTGGATTTTTTAAAAAGTCAAAACATAAAAATAGTTGTAATTAAATAAGGAAACTCATTTAATACCAAAATAATAAAAATCGTTTAATGTTAATAGATAGGTGAAAACCGTTAGATTTAACATTAAAAACTGTATTTGGTTAATAAAGGGTATTCTAATAATCTAAACTACATATAAGTAGATTTTCTAAATCGAATAGAATTCTCAACATTAAATTTCGTCACTTTATTCTCTTTTTAGTTTTAGAATAGTTTTTAATTGAAATAGAACTATTAAACCACAACTAAATTAAAGCTTATTTTGTGAATTTCATGGACCGTAAAATTGGCCAAATCTAACTTTTATAACTCAATATAAACAAATATTAAATTGAGCGTGTAAAATATAATAAATATCAAATTTTTAACTATAATTTTTTTGGCTAACTCTTTTTTAACAATAATTTAATCATGTAAACTAATAATTTTTAAATATTAAAATATTCATAAATAAATATAATTATAAATATTAAAAAAACAATCGTGTGTTTCAAGGGTAATTAAAATATAATTATAAACAAAATAATTATAAATAAAATTTGCATCGCACGGGCTATAAGCTAGTATACATAGAAGGGACAAAATAACTATAAAAATGGTATCAATGAAGCAAAATAAAATTGAACATATAAAATTTGCAGAAATCATGAGCAAAATTCGAAAACAACCTGATTTACAAATGAATTGTAACTAGCATGAAAACCCGTGCAAGGCACGGGTCACTATCTAGCATAATTGTTTTAACTTCTAAGTAGTTCCGTGTTTATTATAATTTATAGATCGTTTGACAGACGTCTCATTGCGGGTACAAAAGCTGGACTTGATCTCCGTAGTGAGATAGTTAGCATTGAAAAGTATCCTTGGTTGATGTGTTTTTGAGTTAAGAAATGAGTAAATTCGATATTTATGATATTTGTTATGTGTAAGATCTATGTCAAAATATGATTATCTTACATACAATTTTACTAATTGTAGTTCGGTGTAAGATCTATGTCAAAATATGATTATCTTACATTAACCTGCACAATTTTACTAATTTAGCTCGATACATTTTCTTGTTTGTGAAATGTAATTTGCATCGTAGTTATTTTATATATTTTGAAGTTAAATAAAATGTCTTCTATCAAATGACACTCACATATTTCGCGTGAAGTTCTAAAAATCTGTGATTTTATGTAGTGATATAAAGATGTTTCAGTTAATAGATAAACTCAAGTTCAATTTCTACAAAAAAACTTTTTCTAATAAATAATAAACACATAGGCAAGTTAGTCAGTTCAAATCATGCACAAAATATCTCATAGTTAAATTATCTCACCAATTATAAGATTATGTTAATCGATATAATAATAGATACCAAATACTCCTCTACTCACGCGACACACACATATACATATAATGTGTTTGATATAGAACATGTATGACTGAGTAGTGCTATGGTAGGAAGATGAGCAAATTAGTGTATAAACCCAAGTTCGATTCCATTCATTAACAATTTTTTTTTTTTAGAAAAAAGAGTAAACACAAGGGAAATTTAGATATTTTAAATAAAATAAAATAAAATGTCTCACCAATTTAGATTAGATTAAATGTCTCATGAATAATTGCTTTTATTGGGCTATAATAAAATAGATATATAATAATAATACCAAATATTTCTTTACTCACACAACACACACATATGATGTGTGTAATTTACAACTCATATAATTGAGAGGTGTGGTGGTAAGAGGAGGTGCAAGTTATTGTGGAGACCCAAGTTTGAATTCACTCAATATCAATTTTTTTAAGAATATTGCTATGGTAGGAAGATGAGAAAATTAGTGCATAAACCCAAGTTCGATTCCATTCATTAACATTTTTTTTAGAAAAAAGAGTAAACACAAGGGAAATTTAGATATTTTAAATTAAATAAAATGTCTCACCAATTTAGATTAGATTAAATGTCTCATGAATTATTGCTTTTATTGGGCTATAATAAAATAGATATATAATAATATCAAATATTTCTTTACTCACACGACACACATATGATGTGTGTAATTTACAACTCATATAATTGAGTGGTGTGGTGGTAAGAGAAGGTGCAAGTTATTGTGGAGACCCAAGTTCAAATCCACTCAATATCAATTTTTTTAAGAATAATAAACATAAGGGCAATTTGGACATTTCAAATGCATTAAAATGTCTTGCCAATTTAGCATGAATAAAATGTCCTCCCAATTAATTGACCCATGTTGGGCTATTATTAATAGAAAGATTTATATCTGGCATATAAAAGCATAAAATAAAGGCAAAACTATTACATCCATTTTCCGTAATAAATTCTCCATAAATTAATGATTCTTGACAGTTTTTTTGTCACAAAAGTAAACATTTTATTCAACTTTCAAATCATTCGCCAGTACATGAGTAAGATCAGGATGGAAATCTCCCCCAACCCACCTACGATCAGCTATAGAACTAGAATGTCTCGCCAAGTAGTGAGCCACCCGATTCGCGGATCGTTTAACAAAATTTAAGGCTGTATTCTTCTCCCTTAATTGGCTTAAAAGCGCCTTGCATTCGTCCAAGACACGACCAAAGTATGATAGATTGATAGTAGAGCACCGAATAGCTTGGATAACAGAAAGGTAATCAGTCTCCACCACTGCTCCATGCCAGCCCGTTTCCTTCACCCAACTCAGGGCTTCTCTTACCCCAATTGCTTCTGCTATAATAGGGTCGATATTACCTTGCTTGCAGCTAGATTTGGATTCCACTAAGTCACCTCTGTGATCACGAGCAACTAATGAGTAGCTGTATCTGTTCGAATCTGAAAAAATCGCAGCATCAGTATTGACTTTCAATTCTCCTTCTGTTGGACGTTCCCAACGCTCTTTCCCATCCGCTTGAGTCATAAACCCAAGATAGTTATCGAATGATTTGTCTTGAGCGCTCCACCACTGATTGAAAGTGAGCTTTGCTGAAACTACCACCTTGTCAAACTCTTCTCCCTTTTGGTTCCACACTATTGCATTCCTGTTTTTCCACACCTCCCAGCATAACATACAAGAAATCTGAATATTCTTGTTTGTCTGTGCTTCTATTAACGAGTTTAACCACTGAGACAAGTCTGTACAGTCCTGATCATTCACTGTTATTCCAATATGGTTCCAACACATTTTTGTGAAATGACAGTTAACCATTGTGTGAAGGACTGTTTCATTGTCTATATTGCACACAGGGCATAAGCTAATGACTGGAACTCTTTTACTTAGCAAGTTGTCTTTAGTAGGTAAGGCACCCACCAAAGCTCGCCACATGAAGTTTTTCACCTTAAGGGGAAGTTTGAGAGACCAGACTTTCTTCCACAAGCGTGTGTCCCCCTGAGAAATATTTTCCGCTCGATCGTCATGAATTGTTGCGTAAGCACTCTTCACTGTATATCCTCCTAGCTTTTCCTTGTTCCAAAACCATGTATCATCTTCGTTCTGTCTTAGTGGAATAGATAATATCAGATTTGCGTCCCTCTCTTCAAATATGTCATTAATCAAGTCAACATCCCATTCTAGCCTGCCTGTTACCATTAGGGATGATACCATTTGCCCTTGAATAGCTTCACTGCGAGTCTGAATGTGTGGATCCCGTTCATCAGGCAACCATGGATCGTTTGAAATGCTAACGGACGAACCTGTACCAATTCTCCGAACTTCCCCTTGTTTTAGAACCACCTGGGCTTCCATTATGCTCCTCCATACATAACTAGGATTCTTACCAACTGTAGCTGTTAGAAAAGAATTATTAGGATAATATCGTGCCTTGTAAATCCTACTGACCAGACTATTTTCATTAGTGATCAGCCTCCACCCTTGTTTCCCAATCAAAGCTATGTTAAAATCCCCGAGCTTTCGAAAACCCATCCCTCCTTGTGATTTCTTCTTGCACATTCTATCCCAACTCATCCATGAAATACCTTTATTTTTCTTTGTAGATGACTGCCACCAGAACTTTGTCATTAATCTCTCCATCTCTGTACACGTCTGCAGCGGAAGAATGAAAATACTCATGGCATAACTTGGTAAGGATTGAGCAACCGTCTTTAAGAGGATTTCCTTGCCACCCTTAGATAAATAATTCTTGTCCCATCCTTGAATACGATCAGCCAATCTTTCTTTTAAAAAGCCAAATACGGCAGTTTTGTTTCTTCCCATGATATTTGGTAGGCCCAAATATTTAGTATTATCATCAGCCTCACGAAATCGCAGTCTCTGGCAAATGTTCTGTCTTACCTCATTTGCAGTATTACGACTAAAGAATACAGATGACTTCTCTACATTTATTCTCTGTCCCGATGTTAGTTCAAATGTATTAAGCATATTGATCACATGAGAAGCACTATCATCTTGAGCTTGGCAGAAAATATACGTGTCATCTGCAAAAAACATGTGAGACACCGCTGGTGCTCCTCTTGCCACTTGGATTCCTCTGATAAGTCTCTTCTGTTCATACTCTTTTAATAGAGCAGTAAAGCCTTCCATGCATATTAAAAATAAGTAAGAAGAAAGAGGATCACCTTGACGAATTCCTCTAGTTGGAACTATATCTCCAAACTCTTTTCCAGCATGATTAATTTTGTATCTTGCAGATGCTACACATTCCATGAACAGATTAATTAGCTTCACATCAAAACCCAACTTCCTAAGCATTGCCCTGAGAAAACCCCATTCAACTCTGTCATACGCTTTACTCATGTCGAGTTTGAGCGCCATCCAACCCATTTTTCCTTTAGATTTCCTCTTCATGTAATGCATAACTTCATAGCTAACCATCAAATTATCCGTGATCAAACGCCCAGGCACAAAGGCACTTTGGGTTTCAGAAATGACCCCATTAAGAATTGTTTTGAAACGATTCGATAGAACTTTGGATGCTATCTTGTAGATGACATTACACAGGGAAATAGGCCTTAGCTCCGTCATATTCATTGGGTTCGGTTTCTTTGGGATCAAAACTATGATGGTGTCTGTAATATTCTCTTCAAACTTGCCTTTCTGGAAAAAGTGTTGCACTGATTGATGCACGTCGTCCCCGATTATATGCCAAAACTTCTGGTAAAAACCAGGACTCATACCATCGGGCCCTGGGGATTTATCTGGATGCATACTAAACAAGGCCTGCTTCACTTCCTGCTTTTCAACATCGTGCAACAAAATTTGATTCTGCTCGTCGTTTATTCGATCTGGGATACACCTTATAACCTCTGTCCAATCTGTATTAGATGCTGTGAAAAGCTCGTTAAAATACCTCTCCATTGTTTCTTCAAGTCCCGACCCCCAACTGACCTCCTGACCTTCTTCATTCAACAAAGAAGTAATTATATTCCTTTTTCTTCGAACTTTTGTTGATGAATGGAAAAACTTACTGTTATTATCTCCTTCTCTCAACCACAACTGCTTCGAGCGTTGTCTCCAGAACACCTCTTGCTGACTATAAACCTCTGTTAACTGCTTGGCTGCTTCACTATATTGCTGAACTGAGTTTGATTCTCTTTTGCCCTTTAGCACCTTCATTGTCTTCTTGTGCTTGTTGATACGAGTTTTGAAACTCCCTGTAATCTCCTTCCCCCATTCTGATAAAATCTCTGCACATATGCTTAGCTTTTCCTGCAATGATTTGTCTGCATATCTCGTCCAAGTCTCTTTCACTATCTCCTGGCACATTGGTTCCCGTAACCATGCATTTTCGAAACGAAAACGCTTGACATGACTAGTTTTGATCACTACAACTGGCTCAAAGAAAATAGGTGTATGGTCTGATGTGGAGACTTCTAGATTGGTAAGCTTCAATTCTCCAAAAAACTGAATAAATTTACTAGACACCAATGCTCTATCAAGTCTCACTTCGATCCAATTACTAGTACCATGCCCACGCTCCCATGTATACTGATGGCCTTGTAGATTAACGTCATGCAGATCACAATCATCCAGAGCCGATTGGAAACCATTTAAGAGCCTCCGCGGATAAGGATTACCTCCTCTTTTGTCTGTCTGCCTTAACACATTATTCATGTCTCCAATAAGAACCCAAGGTATATCCTTCATCGTGTTTAAACTACGTAACAAGTCCCATGTTTCTTCCCTTTTAGCTCGATTCGACTCTCCATAAATCCCAGTCAAACGAATTTGGTGCCAGCCTCTTATATTCACTATAACATCCACATGGTTCTTGCTGTACGACATCACCTGCACTTCATCCTTATTTCTCCATAGAAGAGCTACTCCTCCACTATGACCCTGAGAGTCAACTGTAACTGATCCTTCAAAACCTAGGTTGCTTCTGATTTTCTCAACTCTATCTGCTTTGCATAAGATTTCACTTAAAAAAATAAAACTAGGGAACTTTTGAAGACAAACCTCTTTAAGGAACTGAATTGCCCATGGGGTCCCAAGCCCATGGCAGTTCCAACTCAACGTACTCATTTTGATAGGAGGACTCCGTTCACGAAGCCCGCCTCTGTTACGTTTTTTGGATCCACCTGCATGTTTGGATTGTTTGAGTCTTCCACATCTCCAACTAGGCTAGTTTGGTCTTCTACTTCGTTGCCCAATTCTATGTGTTGATCCAGCCCATTCTCAGTTCTTCTCTTTTTATTTTCAATAATTCTAATCCCCCCGTTTGTAGGACTTGATTGACTAGTTTGAACCGTTTCTTTTTGTTTTGGATTCAAAATCATCCTGCCCCTGTAATCTTGCTGATAACTGACATTTCCATGATTTCCACCCTGTCTATCCAATCCCTGATTTTGCGTAACTGAATCTGACCCATCTTCCACCTTGTGTTCCTCCATGCCGGAATAACTCTGATCACCTGCATTACTACCTTCCTTTAACCATTTCGCGCCTATTAGTTTTGTCTGTCTTCTCAGGGGAGCACGCATCCAAACCCCATATGGCTTGACAATTTCTTCCTCTGGTTTTTCAAACAAGACGCTACAAAATTTCTCAGAATGTCCTAATAAGCCACATATAAAACAGAAAGTAGGGACGTTTTCATATTTGAACATAATCCATTCCCAGCCATCTCCTGCTTTCCTAATCTTCATTCTTCTCTTTAATGGTTTTGATAAATCAATAGCCACACGAACACGTAAATATTCTTTCCACCCTTCTTTGAAATTTCTTGGACATGATTCAATAAAACGACCAATGTAATTACCAACCTCCTTCACAATCTTTTCAGTCATAAAGCCAGCTCTTAAATCATGGATTTGTACCCATAAATCCAGAGAATTCAAACATACACTCCTTGGAACGTCTCCATCCTTCATTCTTGCAATGACCAACGTCTTTCGATTAAAGGACCAGGGGCTTCCGTCTACAACTCTCTTTATATCGACATCATGATAGAACTGAAAGAGATACAGATTAACGTCTATTTCTCTAATGTGTACTCCCCTTCCAGGTCTCCATAAAGCTGCAAAAGTCTGCTTCATAGCCATGAAATCAACCACGCCTTCTGTTATGAATCTGCCCATCAAACAAAGTTTGACATTGAAACCATGGAATGCTTCCTGATTGTCCTCCTCTTCTGTGACTTCCAGCGCTAAACCTCCTTCTTCCTCCTCATCTAACGTAATGCTATTCATCATTCTAGCGATTTCATTTGTTGTAGCCATCTATTTGAGAACTTGACAGAGGAAAGAACTACTTGATAAAGAACGTAAGAAAACTTGTTAACGAACTACTGACAAAAGACGTACTAAACCATGTCAAAAGACAAGACCCATGTCAAAAGACAAGACAGTACTTACATAAGTGTTTTGATTCTTGACAGTTTAAAGTTGAATTAAACTAAAACAAGCATAGCCATCAAGTTAATTAGTTTACAGACCACTGTAGACTGTAGTCTTCTCGGGAAACTAGTTCAAAAACTACATTTGAAATAAAATTAAAAAGCTGGTCAGGTAATCCGTCACTCCATATTCAGGTTCATGATCATGAGTTCATCCTAGGTCATACTGCAACTCCAAGTATTAAGTACCGAAGTGATGTTGGCTTGCTGATCAGCGTTGAAATTGGAGAACATGAAATTAGAACTTCAATTTTACTAACACAGAAAGACAATAGAATGAACTAGAATCATAGACTTATAGCAAGCCTACTGGAGTACTAGACCATTGGACTAGGACAAAACAAAAAGAACAACAATATCAGTCATAACTTTGGAGTAACATAAATATTATTAGCTCCCTTGGTTAGCTCCGAGCCACAAGTTCCCTGTTACTTCATTTTCGGAGACTCGATAGTGGATAACGACAATAACAATGACCTTGTGACTCAAGCTAAAGCGAACTATCCTCCCTATGGCGTTGATTTTCCAGGCGGAATAGCAACTGGAAGATTCAGCAATGGTGAAACCAGTGCAGATTTTCTCGGTATTTCTATTATCACCATTTAATTTAGGAATTAGACCTTATGATTTAGATAAAGTTATATCCTAGAATTTGCAGGAAAATGTTAAAGAGTATGCTATTTAACAGAAAACTGTGTATATTACAGGGAAGCTTCTAGGTTTTGCTGATTACACTCCACCATTCGCAACTGCAAGAGGCTCAGAAATCCTGAAAGGGGTGAATTATGGATCTGGAGGAGCTGGAATTCTTGCCGATACAGGAAGAAACCTGGTAAATGTAGTCTAAATTGTTGAAATAATTATCTGCACAAAGCAAATCAACGGTAGATGAATATCAACGGTCTTTAGTAGTTTGTAGCTGATTTGTGTTTTCTCACACAGGGCGGACAGATCAGGTTAGATCTACAGTTACTTAATCATGGCATTTCAGTTTCACGAATTATTGGTTTACAGTGGAACATAACTTTTTCGAAAGAGTACTTAAGCTTAAGCAAGTGCATTTATACAGTTAATATGGGAAGTTATGATTAAATGAACAACTACTTTTTACCCAATGAGTACATTACAAGCAGATTGTACACACCAGATGAATATGCAGATGTCCTTATTCGACAATACTCCAGACAGCTTCAGGTAGCAAATAATTTGATAACAAATATTAAAATTCACCAATTTTTTTTTCTTCCTTGAACTTGTTCTCTGAAATGAAATAACTTGTACATATAAAATTTCTACTCATTTAAATTAGTAACCCATGACAGCAACACTTCAGAAATACATGATGGCAAATAAAAAATTAAAAATTTCAGGAGCAAGAAAGTGAATACCAGAACTAAACTCAACACAAAACTCAGCGAGTTAAGGCTGCATCTTTCATCATTTTTCCGAGTATCAACTTGTGCAAGCCTTTAGGAGTAGACATCAAGCCCTTTACTTGTACGGGGCTTTTTAACAAAAATACAAATGCATCAACAACAGCATCTTCTTCCAACCCCATTTCATTGATTACACCCCATAGCTCCTCTCCGCTGATAGAAAGCTTCTCGTTATCGACCATTTCTTTAAAAGATCCAGCCAAGATGCCTATAGAGTTATCCAACTTTGAAGTTTGTTCATCATCGGTGTTTGCTTTTTTTGCCCTAGTTTGATACTGACTTTGTACTAGACACTGGAATATTATCGGTGGACGTAGTGTCATCAACTTCAGTTGCCAAATTTTGCCGCCTCATCTCTGATGCAGTGACAACAGATTCACCGGTGGCTCTAATGAAGGATAGCACTCTACTTTTCAGTGTCACAAATAAAGTCCAATCATTTTGTAGTGTTCCATTTATGGTTGTTACAGTTCTTGTCTTTTCTTCAGCTTAGTATGGTCTAGTACTTCCTTTGTGTAGTCTCTTTTACCCTCACTGGTCCCCTAGTACTACAGCTAGTGCCAAGAGTTGTTAAGGGGTAGTGTAGTCTTTCTTAAAAGCTGTTACTGGAGTCATTAAAACTCTTGAGGTTGTACTGTCATTGCACAAGACTGAGTGCACACATTCTCAGGGTGCTGTTTGTGGAATACATTGCTTTTGCTTCTTCTCTCCTTGTTTGAGTTATTATTGTTGTTGCATATTGCTTTATCTTTGTTTACATGGTATCAGAGTTGCATATGCCAGTTTAGAGAGTTTTTCTTGAAAGCGTTTGTTTCTTATTCCCGTCTCAGTTCTTGTGAGTTTTACGTTTATTTCTTTGAGTGTTCATCTGAGTTGTTCAACTCTTGTCTTTTTTGTTTGTTTCACTCTGTTTAGTTTTCTTGGTGTCTATCATGGCTATCACTAGTAAGTTTTCATTCAGTGATATGCAAAATCCCTTATTTCTTCATCCATTTGATAACCCTCTATCCATCAGTGTCACAAAACTTCAAGGATCTGGAGATTTTAGATCTTGGAAAAGCTCCTTTGAGATTCAACTCAGTGCCAAAAGGAAATTGGGGTTTGTAGATGGTACTGTAACAAGAAGCACTAAAGATCCTGTTGAAGCTTCACAGTGGGATACTTGTAACCATATGGTTATATCTTGGCTACACAACAATGTTTCCGATTCAATCAAGAAGTCCATTTTGTTTATCAATAGTGCTGCAGACATATGGAAACAACTGGATAAAAGATTTTCCTTAACCAATGGTTCCAGAAAATACAAACTTACTAAATATTTGTTTTCCTTGAAACAAAGTGGATCTACTGTTACTGAATATTTCACCACTTTGAGTGCATTGTGGGAAGAGATTGAATCTATGCACATCATGCCTGCTATTACTACCACAACTGAGGAAGTGATAAAGTTTCTGAAAGCTGTTGAAAATATGAGGGAGGAATCAAAACTGTTCCAGTTCTTAAACGGGTTAGATGAATGTTATGCCCCTCAGAGAAGTCAAATCTTGATGTTCTCACCACTGCCATCTGTGGAGGTAGCCTGTTCAGTCATACAATAAGAAGAAAGTCAAAGAGATGTTCTTAATGTTAGCCAAGGATTGGAGATGTCTGCCATGTTTGGCAAGGGAAATATTGGTCAAGCAGAAAGGGGTTTTCAGTGCACTGCTTGTGGAGGCAAAGGACACACTCAAGACCATTGTTGGAGTGTCAAGGGATTCCCAAAGTGGCATTACAAATATAACAGCAAGAAACCAGCTGTCAAACAAAATCCCAATAGGTGGAATCAAAACAGAGTTACAACAGGGGGCAAACCAAGGGAATTCAAGATGGCCAATGCTGTTCAAGGCAGCTATGAAAACAGTGCTGGTCTTTCTCCTCAACAATTAGAAGAATTGCTGAAACACATCCCAGAAAGCACTCTACAAGCTGTGAGAGGTTCAGAGGCAGATGAGGAACTTGATGTAGCATTCTCAGGCATGGTCAAAGTTGGTAACTACTCCACAGTTGAAGGATCGAGTTGGATCATGGACTCTGGAGCATCTGACCACATGACAACTTATAGAGATCTCTTGAGTAATGTGAAGGTAGCCCATCCTAATCTCACTATCAAATTACCAACTGGTCAGAAAACTCAAATCACACATATAGGTGACATAGAATTGGATGGTGGTTTGAAATTGCTCAATGTTTTATATGTTCCTCAGTTCGCTCATAACTTGCTTTCAATTCACAAGCTAGCTAAAGATAATTACTGTGATATTATGTTTTATCCGAGTAAATGTGAGATAGTTGACTCTGTCACTAAGACAGTGAAAGGTATTGGTATGGTGCACCAATGATTGTATTATTTTGTCGAAAACAAGAAATTTTCTACGATGCACAGTACGGTAAGGCCAGTTTGCTTCACTGTTGGTCAAAGCTCTCAAAGTTCAGGAGTGTCAAATGTGTATAGCCTATGGCACGGGAGGTTGGGACATACATCAAACACTACAATGTAGCACATTCCATTCCTTAAGACTGCAATGAAGGCACAAGATAGTGTGTGTGTTACCTGTCCTATGGGGAAACTCACCAAGCAACCATTCTCTCTAAGTAAGTCTCATGCGGCTTCACCATTTCAACTCATTCACACTGATATTTGGGGACCTTACAAGGTGGAAACTAGAGGTAAATTCAGGTACTTTCTAACTATCGTTGATGATAATACTAGAATGACGTGGGTATATTTGCTTAAAAGAAAGAATGACTATCTTGGTACACTGCAAATATTTGTGGCCTATGTCGACAAACAATTCAAAGCACCTATAGTCAAGATCAGATCAGATCAGATAATGCACTGGAGTTCCAAGATAGGGAATGTAAACAGTACTTTTCGGAACAAGGTATTCATCATGAGACATCATGTGCATACAGACCACAAAAAAATGGTCGTGTGGAAAGGAAGCATAGGAACATCCTTGAAATGGCAAGATGTTTGAGGTTTCAATCAGGTTTGTCTTTAAGCTTTTGGGGAGACTGCGTCTTAATGGCTGTGTACATCATTAATAGACTGCCTATCGTGGTTCTGAAATTTAAAACCCCATATCAGATGTTGTTCAATGAAAGCCCTGATTATGATGATTTGAAAACCTTTGGTTGTCTAACTTTTGCCTTAAATCCGTCGCGCACAACAGATAAATTTGAAGCCAGAGGGATTCCTTGTGTATTCCTTGGATACCCACCAAGTCAAAAGGGTTATAGACTTCTCAATCTCATAAACATGACAACATTTGTTTCCAGAGATGCTGTTTTTGAAGAGTCAGTTTTCCCATTCAATAAAAATACCTCTCCCAAGTACATGACACCTCTACCAATCTCAATGCCTGCTGGTACATCATACACAATTGATGAAGACTTTGTGTCCGGTGAAAGTGATGAAATGACTGTGGCCACTGAAGATCACAATGATTCACTGGACAACACAAATGCTGAAACAGATGAAGAACTGCAAGAACCAGTTGAAGCACCAGTCCTCAGAAAATCTACAAGGCAAACTAAACCTCCAATCTGGATGCAAGATTTCATTCACAAACCTTCCAGTAATGTTGCTATGATAATGTCCTCAGTACATCAATCTATAGGAGCAGAATTCACCTGCTTTCAAGCAGCCCTCTCCAACAATGCAGATCCCATGACATTCTCTGAAGCTATTAAATATGATCACTGGATTGCAACTATGAACAAAGAGCTAACTGCATTGGAGATGAATGACACTTAGGAAATCACTACACTGCCACCTAATAAAAAGGCCATTGGGTGCAAGTGGCTCTACAAGACTAAGTACAACTCTGATGGCAGTGTAGAAAGGCATAAAGCTAGGCTTGTCATCTTGGGTTGTAGACAGGTGTATGGTATAGACTACATGGAAACATTTGCTCCTGTAGCCAAAATGTCAACAGTTAGGTCTTTGCTGGCTGTCACAGCAATGCAAGGGTGGAATGCTTATCAAATGGATGTAACTAATGCATTCCTCCATGGAGAATTGGAGGAAGAGGTGTACATGAAATTGCCTGCAGGCTATCATGGCTATGGTGGTAGGGTGGATGCTTCTAAGGGGGAGACCAAACATTCTGATGGTAATCTGGTGTGCAAGCTAAGAAAGGCATTGTATGGCCTGAAACAGGCCCCCAGGTTGTGGTTTCATAAACTCACATTGACTCTGAAAGATGGAGGGTACAAGCAATCAAAGGCTGACTACAACCTTTTTACTCTCACTGAAAATAATTCCATCACCTTGATACTCATCTATGTGGATGATTTGCTAATTACTGGCAGTTGTGAAAAGCAAATTGGCACTTTGAAAGCATTCCTCTGTGGCCAATTTCACATGAAAGATATTGGTATTGCCAGTTACTTCTTGGGGTTGGAAATCACAAAAACTGCAGATGGACTTTTTGTGTCTTAGAGAAAATATGTTCAAGACCTGCTTAAAGATTATGGTATGTTGAAAGCTGCACCATTGAAGTTACCTATGGATACTCATCTAAAACTGACAGCAGACAAAGGAGATCCATTGCCGAATCCTCACATCTTTCAAAGGCTCATGGGCAAACTTATATATCTTACTATCACACGGCCCGATTTGGCGTATCCTGTACACAATTTGACACAATTTATGCATTCTCCTACCACAATACACATGCAGGCTGCTAAGAGGATCTTGCGATATCTAAACGGCAATTCTAATCAAGGTATCCTGTTTGCTTCATCTTCTGCTGCTCAGTTAACAACCTACTGCGACAGTGATTGGGCCAGCTGCCCAACCACAAGGAAATCAACCACTGGATTCTGCATCTTCCTTGGCAGCTCCCCTATCTCTTGGAAAACTAAGAAGCAGTCGGTAGTATCAAGATCGTCTGCTGAAGTAGAATATAGAGCAATGGCTCTCACCTCATGTGAAATAACCTGGCTGGCCACTCTCCTAAAAGACATGGGTATTATAGACTTGCCTCCTACTCTACTCAACTGTGATAATCAGGCCGCTTTATCAATTGCTGTAAATCCAGTCCTTCACGAGAGAACTAAGCACATAGAAATTGACTGTCACTATGTGAGGGACAAAATCGCTTCAGGAGAAATTGTCACTAACTATGTTCCATCTCATGCTCAAATTGCAGACTTGCTCACCAAACCTTTGTCAGTCAAGCAGCATCATTACCTTCATGGCAAGTTTGGAGCCTCAGCACAGCACTCCTCTCCACTTGAGGGGGAGTAATGAAGGATAGCACTCTACTTTTCAGTGTCACAAATAAAGTCCAATCATTTTGTAGTGTTCCATTTATGGTTGTTACAGTTCTTGTCTTTTCTTCAGCTTAGTATGGTCTAGTACTTCCTTTTTGTAGTCTCTTTTACCCTCACTGGTCCCCTAGTACTACAGCTAGTGCCAAGAGTTGTTAAGGGGTAGTGTAGTCTTTCTTAAAAGCTGTTACTGGAGTCATTAAAACTCTTGAGGTTGTAATGTCATTGCACAAGACTGAGTGCACACATTCTCAGGGTGCTGTTTGTGGAATACATTGCTTTTGCTTCTTCTCTCCTTGTTTGAGTTATTATTGTTGTTGCATATTGCTTTATCTTTGTTTACAGGCTCGATCAATTCCAAACATTTCCACTATGTCATGATAATTCCTAAATGGTTTCTTCATCCACTCCTCGGCTTCCGGTTTGGCCTACATACAATTAAAAGCAAAATATGCAATTAATCTAGGAGAACCAGAAGCAACAACAAGTGGTAATTAAGAATAACTTTTTGAGCATATTTGACATTAGACAAGTAAAATGAGAAAGTGAAAATAGAAAGAACAAGTATTCCGCATAACAAACCAAGTGCAGAAACAAAATTAAAAAATACTTTAAACATGCCATAATCATATATTAATTGATACTGAAAAAACAGAAGTAGAAGAATATACCTCAATTAGTTGCTTCCAAACATTAGCCTCCGCAGTCCAGTTTTGTCTAATTGGATCCCAACCAAAACCACTAAGCTCTCCTTTGAAAATGTCATAGAATCTTATCCGGAAATTTGTCTTGAAGATCTTTCACAATGTTGGTGAAGGCTTCTTGAGTAAATTGCCCATTTGCTTTATGTCCCGCAATGTGGTCATGATGATATGAAAGAATCAGAGCATCATCCATTGGAGTAGTCCACTGACATTGATTTTCGGAACTTTTCTGAGACATACAAAGGCTAACAGTAGATAGTTACATACTCAAAAAATGAATCATACGACCATGCAGCAGAAAAACCATGAGACTCCTAAGAAAACATACACACAACTACACAAGTTATGAAACTCACACTTACATATGCATAAAAAGATAAACAGTAATTGAGATCGAGACAACTAACCATTTACATATGTATTAATAGACGTGTAGAGAGAGAGAGTGGGGGAGAAGAGAGAGAGAGTGCATGGGGGGAGAAGAGAGAGAGAGAGTGCATGGGGGGAGAGAGAGACACGGAGTGAGATGGAGAGAGAGTAGAGAATTTACCCCTCCAAATCCAAAACCCAACCCCTCCCTAAAAAATATTTAAGTAGCAGTTGTGACGGTGCCTTTTCTAGAAGGCTGCTGTCACGAATTAAGTGACAACTGTTCAGATTATATTGGGCCAGAGTTTGCTATTGGACTACTGAGTACAGTTGGGCTTAGATGATGAAACTGGACTAGCACTTCTAACACACGGGCACGGCTATTGTATTTTACATATATTTCACTGTTTCAGTAACAGCTGCCTATCCATGGTGTAAGATTGAACACTGAAAATTTGCAGAGATCATACAAATTTTGAGAAATTTTTAAAATTTCATGGATTTTAACCACATATATATAAATATAACAATTATTAGGAGATTCACCTTACTGAAATCTTGAAAATTATATGAGTATTTTTTTTAAAGAATTATATGAGTATTTTTGAAATTTGTATCAATGTCCGTAGATTTTAATGAATATTTTGAAATTTAAATTAAATACCTAAAGAATTTTTTAAAATGCAAATGAAAAGATTTCAAAGTCCAACAACCATATTTATAAAGATAATTTAATAAAATCTTTGAATGGGGTAAGATTTTAATATATTTCTCAAAATTCTTACTGACAAGATTTCAAGAGATTCTTCCTATCAACAAAATAAAGGAGATTTTAAGACATTCTTTAAATTTTAAATTATCTATACTATTTTCTAATCCAAAAAGTTATATAAAAATCAAAACTGAATACATTTCTAATTAAAAGAAAAAATCATTATCTTTATTGAATACTAGCTGATGATTGTGATAAAATTTCTAAAATCTGAATTGAATACAAAATGCATATTCAATATCCAAAAAAAAAATCTTTGAGATCACAATCTCCAATCTCCTCATCTCCAATACTATTTATACAACAGCTTTGTAGAGGGATTTCAGTACTCTAGCTTGCTGCAATGGCAAAGAATAGTCAAGTAACAGTTGTAATTGTTCCATTTCTAGCACAAGGCCACTTAGCTCCACTTCTCCATCTCTCCCGTCTCATCGCCTCCTACAACATACCAGTTCACTACGTTAGCACCACAACTCATATCCGCCAAGCCAGCAGCCGTCAAGAAGGATGGGACCTCCTTCACCATGACAACATTCACATTCATGAGTTTCAAATCCCACCTTTTCAGTGTCCTCCCAACCCTGATCCTCGGAGCAAATTTCCTTCTCAATTTGGACCAGCATTCGAAGCCACTGTCCACCTTCGTGAGCCTGTTTGCAGACTTCTTAAATCTCTTTCAGCCACTTCTCGAAGAGTTATCATCATCCATTGTTTCCTGACGGCCTCAGTTGTTCAAGATTTTGCTTCGTTACCTAATGCTGAGACGTATATTTTTCAGAATACTTCATCTTTCTTTAGTTTTACCTTCTGCTGGGAATCTGCAGGGAAGCCTTTTGCAGCTGATGATCATATCCTTCAACAACTACCTTCTATGGATGGTTGTTGGACTTCCGAGTTGATGGCTTTTGCGGAAAAACAAGCAGTCCACTCGAAAAACTGCTCCGGAGAACTTTACAATACTACCAAAGCAATTGAAGGTGATTTCTTTGATTTGCTCCAGAAATTCCATGTTGACAAGAAACATTGGGCAATTGGACCCTTCAACCCTGTAGATGTCTTCCAGAAACCAGAGAAGCAAGGACACAAATGCATAGAGTGGCTAGATAATCAAGCTTCAAATTCAGTGATATATGTTGCTTTTGGAACAACAACTAGTCTAACTGATGAACAAATCCATGCCATTGCAGTTGGCCTAGAAAACAGTGGCCAAAAATTCATTTGGGTGTTAAGAGATGCAGATAAAGTAGACATATACACTGGAGATGTCAGAAAAACTGAATTGCCAATGGGGTATGAAGAGCGAATATTAGAAACCGGACAAGGGATGATTGTGAGAGGTTGGGCACCCCAGTTGGAGATTTTGGCGCACACCTCTACGGGGGGATTTATGAGTCACTGTGGTTGGAATTCATTGTTAGAAAGCATGACAATGGGAGTGCCTGTAGCAGCATGGCCAAGGCATTCTGATATGCCTAGAAATACTGTGCTTATAACCAAGATACTCAAACTAGGAACTGTCGTCAAGGAATGGACTCCAGGGAACGACTTGGTTGATTCTTTGCATATTGAAAATGCAGTGAAAAAGTTGATAGCATCTAAAGAAGGAGATGAAATGAGGGAAAGGGCAGCAGAGTTAAGGAATAACATCAAGAAATCTGTGGAAGAAGGCGGAGCTAGTCGCCAGGAATTGGATTCCTTCATCGATCATATTACAAGATGAAGTTAGCAGTCTGAAGCCATGTTTTCTCCAATAAACTGCAATTAGTTATGGTGTTTGAATGATTTGATCTTCTCTTTGTTTGTTAGTCGCCTGAAATTTGTTTCGATCAGATCACAAGATCAGAATAGCGGTCTAAAGCTATGTGTTCTAAAATGCAATACTTTTGAATTTGATATATGAATGGGTTGATATCATAGTATGTTGTTTACAAAATTATAAAGGCTTATTAAGAGGTTGGCCCTCAAAGTTTCCCGAAAATACACAGGAACCCTCAAAGTATAAAAACGTACATCTGGGCCACTAAAGTATGGCTTTTGTATGTATCGACCCTTTTTCCGACAATTGGAGATAAAAATTACATATCGGCTGTTCGGTATAGGGGTAATATCGAAACATATGTGTTAATGTGTACAAATGTGCATACTTTAAGGGTCAATATATTAATATTGCTAAGTTATAGAAAATGGCAAAATAATGCAATTTCGCTTTTTTTTTGGCCTAAAAATTATATTTTTAAAAATTATTTGTTTTATTTTGTTTGTTTCGTATTAAAATTCAAACGTCCTATTTTGATACAAACCTAAAAAATCAAAAAAAATAAAGTACAAAACTATGTTATATTAAAGTCCAAAATGACCCAAAAACCCAAATTTTCAGAAGAACTTATCATGATAGGCATTTTGAGAGCGTAAAAAATATGTTTTTACATAATAGTTTTTTTCTTTTTTTGTTCTATATTAAAATTTGAACGCACTGCTTTGGTACAAGCCAAAAATGATGAAAAAATAAAATGCCGAATTATGTTATTTTAGATTCATAAATGACAAAAAATCACAATTTTCTTAAAAACTTATGTCTAGGCATTTTCACGGGCATAAAAATTATATTTTACATATTTTTTTGCATTTTTTATATGTTTATTAAAATTTGAACGTCCTACTTTGGTGGAAGTCAAAAAACTCGAAAATATATATTGCAAAACTATGTTATTTAAAGGTCCGAAAATGACAGGTACACTTAATAGAAACATTACAGATTTTTTTTACTAGAATGTGTAAAGGTGTATAATAATCCATACTTCAAGGGCCAAAACGTTCGCTATCAATGGATCGGATCTGGATCGGATCAGCCTTGATCCATATCCTGATCAATTTAGTTTTACCGGATTCGGATTCGGATCGGATCATAGCCGAATTTTTTAGAGCCCGATCCATATCCAGATCCGTTAGGATCACGGTTAACGGATCGGAGCTTCGATCCGTTAATATTTTAAAAACATATTTTACTCAAATTCAAATTCAAACATCACTACATTTCACAAAGTTGAAATGCAAATTTAACACCAACATTAATTTATAGATTACACAATAAATTAAAACCTCATTAAAATCCGAAAACTAAAACACAGAATTTGAATGTCCAACTATCCTAAATACACTTGTTTGCCATACAACCATCGTAAGTTTGTAACCATTCAGCAACAAATCTGAAGCTAGTTTATTCGTCTTACATTTCATTGTCTTTTGTGTCAATTTTTTAAATAAAAGAGAGGTCCAATTTATACAAGTAAAAGAGAATTATTTTGACTTAATTGGTAAAAATATATGATATATTTAATATATAACATATTATATATAATATATAAATTATATATATATATATATATATTATAAAATAATCGAATCGGATCGTTAACGGATCAGATCATGTTAAATCCATATCCGATACTAATCGGATCGGATCGTTATCGGATCAGATTTTTAACGGATCGAATTTATTTTGTAGTGATCCATATCCGCTCCATTAGCCTTCGGATCGGATCGGATTTCCGATCCATTGATAGCCCTACGTTCATACTATTTTTATGTAACGTACAAAGCAATGGAAATGACAAAGTTACCCCTCAACCGATTTAATAATAATGACTTTGAACGGAAAAAGGGTTGAGATGTACATTGGACATACTTCAATGGCATGGGGGTACGTTTTCGTACTTTGAGGGTTCCTATGTATTTTCAGTCGAACTTTGAGGGCCAACCTCTTAATAACCCAATTATAAGTGACATGGATTTCATATGTTTGCTGTTAGCAACTTCCGTTAAATTTCTTACCAACTGTTTATATATCTTTTGGAATTTAGAGCACAATTTAAAGAATTTTGTTAGAGAATCCAAAATTTTCTTTCAAAATTCTTCCCAAATGATGTGGCACGATATGTGTTGAGTTATGATTTGTGGGCACACATGTATATATACAGGTCCATCATTTTATAAGAAATGTTACCAATTACGATGACACATTATTTTTGAAATAAATTTTGGGTTGTTTTTTTAATTCTCTAACAATTCTCCAATTTAAAAGACCAACACAATGCAATACTATGCTAAGACTTATCTCTTGTCTTTTCCATAGGGTTCGACGGATATCTATTTGTAAGGCTGAAGGCCAACAATAACGTTTTATCACGTCCGCCTCACAAGATTACCAGTTTTAAACATTGTGGGCAGTGGAAGATCTAGAAAAATATACCCGTGGAGGCTAAAATATGGTAAAAAAATAAGTTTAAAATTTATTAAAAAATTAGTTTTTTAAGGAGAACTTTATCCCGCTCTAAAATTAAATAACAATAATATTTTCAAAATATATTAGAGTTTACATATATTACAAAATGAAAATTTAAAAGTATTAGGCAACTTTTTACCATACTAAAAATTACTCCTAAAATTTTTGATGCTATCTATTGGATTCAAATTATATTTTAATAGTTAAAAAATAATAACTAAAATAAGATGAACATAATTTAAATGTCTTACATCAAAAACTAGACAAGAAAAAGGGGCTAACGTGACCGTTCTTATTTACTAATAATTATTATTTAATATTTATGTTAAAAGTTAAAACCTTTATTTATATTAATTAGGTAGAACATTTGATGTAATTATACTTAATTTTTTTAATGTTTTTAATATGAGAGAGACTGAATTACAAGTAAAAAACATATGATTTAATAAAATATATATCGAAAGTTAAAGATATAAACATACAATAAAATATAAGATATAAATTATGATTTTGTAATGTTTATAGTTTTAATGTGACACTAAATAAATTGTAACATGAACTTTTTAAATTTATATAGAATTAAAAGTTAAAATATAAAATAAAAGTTTAAAAACGTTGAGTAAGATAAATATATTTGGCTTTTTCTTTAATTTTAGTGGGGGTTGAATATAAATTATGCTTAACTTATTTTAACCATAGTGGGGACTTTAGTTGCACTAGCCCTGAAAGGCATATGTATAGGCCTATTTGTAAACATAGGAGATTCTACTCAACATAAACCAAGATTTTATAAGTAAATAATAAATACAGATGTCACAGGAATCTCAGAAGATTATATCTGTCAAGAGAATGAAGATTAAAGTCATCTACAGTCTTGAAGTAAGTCTACATTGAAAGAAGTTCAATTTATTGATCAAGCCTCAGTGAAGTATTCAAGGAAGTGGAACTATTTAAAAGTGACAGAGATTTCAGAAGAGTGACGGGAAAAAGTACATGTTACGGTCCTTTGTTTAAGTAGAAGGAGAAAAGAACCACAGCTTAAAACCAAGTATGAAGAACAACCATTAAAGTTAGTCGCTCATGAACCAGACAGTACATGGAGTGTCAACGTCAGCCAGTGGAAGTTCGTCATCAATTTTAGTGGTTCTAAGAATTAGTTTTAATTCTCTTTTAATATTATTCTATAAGATAATTAATTTAATCTATGAATTAATTCTGAAAGAATTAATTCATATATTAAATTAATCAATCTAGATCTTAAGTAATTTAATGTATAAATTAATTCTCTAGAATTAATTTATTTATGGAATTATTTAAGTCAATTATTTAATTTATTTAATCAGTGAATTAATTCTAAATGAATTAATTCATTTGTTAAATCAATTAAAAGTAGAATTTATTAAAACAAATTTATTTCTAATTCTATTTAGTACTAGTAGTACTATCTGTTTTATACTAGTAGTACTATCTAGGTTAGTACTACCGATAGCATTTCTTGAGAATAGGGTTAAATATTATATTCAACTGGAAACCATTCTTAAGGGTCAGATCAGTGAACTTAAAGTCAAGGCTAATGCTTACTATAACTCTTGTAAGACTGCTAAAGAAATCATCAATAAACAAAGTATTGATCATACCACAGGAATAGGGTATGACTATAATGAGTCTATTGGTGAATTAAGCATAAATACCCCTAATAGTGTCAGTGCTGAAGAAAGGGGTATACCATATGTGCTTAAGGGTATTGAAACACCCTTCTTTAGGGAGTCCCAAGGAGAGCCTCTGAATGAATACTCTATCATCATTAAAGAGGAGATACGTTTAGAGGATCGTGCTTTTGAACTTGCTCAGTCCAACAAGTGTATGTCTGACAAACCAGTCAAAGTTGTTTCAACAATGAAGACTAAGTCAGACATCCATAAAGTGGATCAAAACAACTGTAGAACCAACATGCCTGCTGTTAATCTTTCTCATAAAGAATGTGGTGTGGTTAATTGCATGTCTTGTGCTTTCAATGTTATGTATGCTTATTTTAATAGTAAGCATGTATCTGATAATAAGACTGCTCCACGTCAACATGTTAATAATAATAAGAAGCATGTTAGATCTAGACTGCTAGTCCTCCAAAGACTAGAGTGGATCCATTTAACCCTAAGCCTACTCAGAAATGTGTTAAGGCTGGCTATAAATGGAAACGCTCTTTTGTGAAAGAGGTTTATGTAGTTAAGGTTAAAAAGGTTGTTTTGCCTGACAAAGGCCAGTTCATTAAGTATGCCGGACCCAATCAAGTTTGGGTTCCGAAGAAGGTCTAATCAATTTGATACTGCAGGGTGTGAAAAAGGTAAACCGTGTTGTGTGGGTTCTGGACAGTGGTTGTTCAAGGCATATGACCGGAGATAGAGCCCTGCTATTAAATCTGGTTGAGAAAGCTGGCCCATGAGTTACCTTTGGAGATAACAACAAAGGTTTTACCAGAGGATATGGCTGTTTGAAGTTTGGAAATGTTATCATTCAAGATGTATCTATTGTGGAAGGTCTGAAGTTCAATCTTCTCAGCATCAGTCACATCTGTGACAGAGGATATGATGTTTCCTTTGAGAAGGATAGATGTCAGATTCTTCACAAGAAGAATGGAAAGCCTGCTCTTCAAGGAGTAAGGAAAAGTGATTTGTTCATAGCTGATATGCACTCTGGATCCAAAGATGAAGTTACCTGTTTTTATGTTAAAGCTTCATCAGATGAGAGTTGGCTATGGCACAAGAGGTTGTCTCACCTTAACTTCAAAGCCATGAACTCTTTAGTCAAGAGGGAATTGGTTAGAGGTTTGCCTCAGATGGAATTTACACAGGAAGGACTGTGTGAAGCTTGTCAGAAAGGAAAGTCAAAGAAAGCTTCTCACAAGGGCACTGACACATCATCAATAACTGAACCACATCAGCTACTGCACATGGATTTGTTTGGTCCAGTTAATGTGATGTCCATGTCAAAGAAACAATATGCACTTGTGATTGTTTCTGACTTTTCTAAATATACTTGGGTTTTATTCCTACATTCCAAGGATGAGACCCCTCAGATGGTGATTGATCATATAAAGTTGATTGAGCTGGATTCGAGATTCCCTGTTAGAGCTATAAGGTCAGATAATGGAACTGAATTCAAGAATGCAGTCCTAAATGACTTTTGTGCAAATAAAGGAATAACAAGACAGTATTCTGCTCCTAGAACTCCTCAATAGAATGGAGTGGTGGAAAGAAAGAATCGTACATTGATTGAAGCTGCTAGAACTATGTTAAGTGAATCAAGACTTCCAATGTACTTTTGGGCTGAAGCTGTGAACACTGCTTGTTATACTCAGAATCGAACTTTAATCAACAAGGACTTAATGAAAACTCCTTATGAGATCATGTACAATAGAAATCCATATATCAAATACTTTCATGTATTTGGTGCAAAATGCTTTGTGCTTAAGGATGACAATGTGATACGTGGCAAGTTTGAGGCCAAGGCACAAGAAGCTATCTTTGTTGGTTATTCCAGAAGATCTTACAGGGTGTGTTTGATTGATGGTCATCATGTGAAAGAAAGTGTCAATGTAACATTTGATGACACTAAACTCCCTAATATCCAAACAGGAGATTCATCTGAGAAACTGAAGTTTGATAACTTGCCAAACTCAGAATCAGATGATGAAGCCCCACCTGAGAATGTTGCTGGTAATGACAATGATAATGATGATAATAATCCTGGTGATGGTAGTGGAAACATTGGTAATAATGGAGATACCACCAACACTGGAGAAGAATCATCAAGGCAATCAAGCAACAACTCAGGGGGAGGAAATGAAGGATCTACTAGTCAGTCACAACACCACAATGAATTACAAGGCGAATCATCAAGATCAAATCTTCCAAGACATACTATATGGAATAGAGCTCATCCCTTTGAGCTGATCATTGGTGATCCAGGTGTTGGAGTTAAAACTAGAAGTGCTACTCAGAATGAATGTCATTATTCAGGGTTTCTATCTGAAATGGAGCCAAAGAAGACTGAGGAAGCACTGATTGATCCAGATTGGGTGATTGCTATGCAAGATGAACTCAATCAATTTGAACAACAGCAAGTCTAGAAGCTGGTACCCAGACCAAAGAACAAGAAAGTAGTTGGTACAAGATGGGTATACAGAAACAAGCTAGATGAGGATGGCATTGTTACAAGGAACAAGGCAAGACTGGTTGCTCAAGGGTATTCACAAGCTGAAGGCATTGATTATGATGAAACCTATGCACCAGTGGCTAGACTTGAGGCCATCAGGATGTTTTTAGCATTTGCAGCTTACTCCAATTTTAAAGTCTATCAAATGGATGTTAAGAGTGCATTCCTGAATGGTGAGCTTGATGAAGAAGTGTATGTGGAACAGCCCATGGCTTTGAAAATCAGGAGCTGCTGGACTTTGTGTACTTTCTCTTCAAGGCTATCTATGGTCTCAAACAAGCCCCAAGAAAATGGTATGACACTCTCTCTGGTTTTATTTTAGAAAATGGTTTTGTTAGAGGTATCATAGACAAAACTCTTTTTTCAAAGAAACACAAAAGTGATATGATATTAGTCCAAGTCTATGTGGATGACATCATATTTGGGTCTACTACTGATAATCTCTGTAAGAGATTTGCTAAGCTAATGCAGAGTAAGTTTGAAATGAGTATGATGGGTGAGCTGAAGTTCTTTCTTGGATTCTAAGTAAGTCAAAGGTTAAATGGAATATTTATTTGTCAATCCAAGTATCTCAAAGAACTCCTCAAGAAGTATCACATGGAGGATTCAGCATCAACAAGGACTCCATCTTCAACAGCAGTCAAACTTGGAGCTTGTGATAACTCTATCAAGGTAGATGTTACAAGCTACAATGGTATGATTGGCTCCTTACTTTATCTTACTGCAAGTAGACCAGATATTATGTATGCTACATGCTTGTGTGCAAGGTTCCAAGCGGACCCTAGAGATTTACATCTCGTTGCTGTGAAAAGAATCTTGAGATATCTTAAGGGTACACCTAATCTAGGTATCTGGTACCCTAAAGATTCTAGTTTTAATCTTGTTGGATATACAGATTCTGATTAAGCAGGTAGTGTTGTTGATAGAAAGATTACCTCTGGGAGTTGTCAATTCCTATGAGGTAGATTGATTTCCTGGTATAGCAAGAAACAACAAACAGTTTCCAATTCAACAGCAGAAGCTGAATATATTGCTGCTGGAAGCTGTTGTGCTCAGATCCTATGGATAAGGAATCAATTGAAGGACTATGGCTTTGCATTAGACAAAATTCCCATTTTGTGTGATAATACAAGTGCCATAGCAATCTCCAACAACCCTGTTCAGCACTCGAGAACGAAGCACATTGATATCAGGTATCATTTTATCAGAGAGCATGTCATGAATGGAACTGTGGAGTTACACTTTGTACCCACAGAAGAACAAACTGCAAATATATTCACTAAATCTGTTGATGAATCCACATTTACCAGGTTAGTTGGTAAATTGGGTATGTTAAACAGTCTTAGTGATTGATAATATATCTGTTATGTTTGTTCTCAACAAAAATCATTTTCTCTTGTTGTTAATAAGTGTTATTACTGCTCATTCTTGTTTGAAATTGCTTGTTTGTTAATTTAAATGGTTCTGAATATTTTATTTTCTTTAAAAATATTTTTCTCATATTTTTTAGTGGAGAAATGTATTTTTATTGAAAATATATTTATTCAGAATTATTTAGATGAGTTTCAGATTGTAAATATTGTTGTTTAAATGTTTCTGCAGGTTTATTTTTATTTAATGCACTTTTATAATTTTCTGCATATTTTTCTAGGATTTATGGAATTTTCTGTGAATTTTTCTAGTTTTTACATATTTTTTCTGCATTTTAATTCATTTTCTGTAAAGTTTATTAATTCTCAGCATTTTTTTCTTTTCTTTTTATTTAGAACTGTTTTTCTTTTTATTTTTATGATTTTCGTTAGTATTACTAGTTCATTTTGTTAGTACTACCAGCATTCTTAATTTTATTATTTTTTTATTTTTTTTCTGCTAGTGTTTTTATCATTAGTACTACTAAGCCTTTTATGTTTTTCACTATTCATAGTACTACCGTGCTTTTTGGATAGTACTACTAGGCTTCCTTCTTTATTTTTTTATCTTTTTCTGTTTTATTACTGATAGTACTACCGTTTCTTTTCTTAGTACTATAAGTTTTATTTTTTGTTACCATAGTACTATCAGTGTATATATATTAGTTTTTTTTTACCTTTTACTGAGTACTTCCAGTTCATGTTTTTACATAACTGCCTTTTAAAATTCTCTCTCTTTTTATTCTAAAAGAAATGAACTGCTACCCAATTCTTTTTCAGATTCCGGATTCATTACTTGTTAGTTTTAAAAACGAAAACCATCACTGTGTTCATCTTCTCAAGCCCATTAATTTGACTGGTTAAAATCAAAGTTTCGTTTTATTTTGATGTTCTTGAGTTTTTGAATTCCAAAGGTTTTGGAAGTCGTTTTTAGGGTTTTAATAGGGGTTTTTGAATTCTAAAAATAGTGGGTTGTGTGTTTTGTGATAAGGATTAACATATTGAAATTTGGTAATTTTTGGAGAACTTTGAAAATTTGGATTTTTAATTAATTTTAAAATCCTTAAATTCGAATTATTCATAATTATTTGAGTTTTTGATTTTCTGTGTTAATTTTTGCTTAGTAAATTATGGCTCAGAATTTTGAGGTTGTTAAAAACAATTATATTGGGTATTTTGATCCTTTGAAATGCTCGGTTGATCGTTTTCGACCTTGGATTCAGTTTTTAAATTCGTAGTGTTGTGTTAGTCGTGCTATATGTTTATCTGCTGATTTAAAGATTGAACCACTGAGATTATTGTGTTCTAGTGCTGTAATTTATGATGATTTTAATTCTATATCTTTAACAATTGAGCACACACAGTACACTATTACTGAGGATTTGTTTTGTGAAGTTTTTCAACTTCTTAGGGACAACTTTGATAGGACTCCTTCTGATATTGAATTAATTCAGTTTTTCAACAGAATTCATTATCAAGGTCCTTTGGAGTTGCCCAAACTCAGTAAATCTAATTTGGTGTGTGAATGGGATGTCTTATTTGATACTTTAGCTAAAGTTTTCAGCAATTGTACTAAAAGCAATTTTCAAAATATTCCATCTTTGTTGCAGTACATTGTTTATGCTATTGTGTTTAATGTTAGACTTAACATTGGTCATCTTATCTGGAGTCTTATAGTTAGGAGAGTAGAAAATGCCAGGATTGATCATGATAGTGGTAGAAAAGTCAGGTGTTTCTATCCTCGATTTCTCACTATCTTAATCAATCATGTGCTATCTGATGCTCACAAGGAGATGTTTTTAAACGCTTTATTTGTTTCTTCTCCTACTACTGATCGTAAGTTCTATCAAAGACTCCACACTTCTCTTAAATTGAACATCACACCAGTGGTAGTCAGCCCATTCATGGCTCAGTTCATTCACCTTCCTACTTTTGAACCTTTTGTTCCGGATCAACAACTAGTCATTGCAGCTGGAACTTCAGAGGAACTGCCAATACATGTAATACATCCTATCTCTGGATCATCTGGAACCTCTGCTGAAACCCAAGTGGTTGATAGGAATGACCAAGAGGTTGTAGAACCACAATCTCTAACCCAGGTCAGAGAGCCAAACACAGTGTCTAATCCTTTAACCTCTCAACCTGAAACTACTTCATTGATAAGACAAAGGTCAAGTAGTGAACAAACACTGAGTGCACCCACAGCTCTGTCTCCACCTCTAAAGAAAAGAAAAACCTATAAAGAGACATCTGTAAGCCCATCCATGCCCTCCCAACAGGATATGGACTTTGAAATGGCCATTGAACAGTCTCTGGAGACATCCTTTCAACAGGATGAATCTATTGAAATTCGCCATCGGGCCCTGGCAACCTGTAATGAGTGAAGCACTCTCCCATTACTCACAATGGGAGAAGACATCCAAATAGAAGAAACTCAGGACACGTTGTTAGGAGAGCACTTAGGATCTGAAACAGTGCCTACCATTGTCACGGTAGAAGTGCCTTCACATGCATCAGAGGGAAAATCTGATTCTTTGCCACTTTTAATAGAATCATTTTGTCCCCTCCCAGAGGGAACATCTCTGGCTCCCCTAAGGGATTTTTCACTCGCAGTTTATACTGGAGAAAGTGAAAGGCAACCAGGTGAGTCTGTCACTGAAGCAATTCAGTTTACAATGTCAGATATTTTGACAGACTCAACCAGGGATTGGGATTTGCGAACTCCCATTGCACCACCACTGACCTCTCTTGAAGGGGCTAGGGTGATTTCTATTGCAGGTACATCATCTGAGAATTTGGATAGACAGCTAGTGATTAGAGATCAAAATCAAACAGAGAGTGATACACAAGCACATGAGTTGAGTGAAACACCACTGAGAGAAATTGAAGTGAGTGCACACACTGACACAAACACTGCTTCTTTGTTATCTCAGATAGCTGCTCTACAGAAACAACTGCAAGAAACCCAGGCTGAGAAGGACATTCTTAAAGCACAAGTGGTTGAACGGTCTTCTTCTTCCACCTCTGTAACAAATCAGCTGGGTTTGATTAAAGATGATATTGAAGGCTTGAAGACTACTCTCTTACCAAAGATCAATGTTGTTCAGCAATCTCAAGTACTTTTGGCTTCGGACGTCTCTGATCTTACAACGTCAAATGTTGATCAGTTTGCTGCCATTACTGCTCAAGTGGATTTTATTCAGTAAACTGTTGATGAAAATCAATGGTTTAATGATCAAAGATTCTCTAAAATTGAAGGTGGAATGGAGCATCTGAACGAAGGAATGAAGCATCTGTACTATATGATAAAGAATTCACATCAACCTACAGCTGAACAAAGAACATTCTTTGAGGGAGATGATGATGCTGATCAAGGAGGAGATAGGGAAGAAAGGAGAGAAATAGGAGATACAAGGGGAACAACTGAGGTGAATCCTAGAGCTTCTAAAGTTCAAACTGTAGAGGATTCCTCAACTAAGGGGGAGAAGAAAGGAGAAGAAAGATGAAGAGAAGCTGGAGGAGCTTCTGGAAAAGATAAGGGGAAGGGTAAACAATCAATGGAGGAGTCTGCTTTTGATGATGCCTACTACTACCATGGTGAACAGGATGACTTCCAATTTGACACATCTGGTGATCTGGAGAAGACCATACCTGAAGAAACTTTTGGTGAGGAGGAGGTTGAGGAGGCATCCAACTTTGATGATTGGGAAGATGAAGCTGAATTATATACACCTGACCCTTTGTTCCAAAAGGAGCTGAAGAAACAACAAGCAGAGTTAAGAAGGAAGGAGGATGAGAATGCTAAGGTCTCCGACATCATATCTCAAAGGTTAAAGATTCAAAAGGCTGAATATGAAGACAAACAACGTCTTCATAGTATTCATGTCAAAGAAAGGAGATTGGATGTGAGGATGAAGTAGGGAAGCAAATGGGATAAGGCAAGGGAGATGTTTGATATCCCTCAGAGAAGCACAAAAAATGATGGTACTTTTCTGAAGTTGCTTGAGAAGATCAGAATTGTTAATCCGGACAATTCATTATACATGAAGGCATTGAAGGAAGACATCCTAAGGATTACATCTGCATTTGATCAAGTGAGGCAAGAACTGTATATCTATGTGTCAAGTGCTCTTGAAGGGTCATTCACTGTTTCTCTTGAACTACTCCAAAGAAGATCTCTCTCTGAATTGTGGATTCTAATGAGTAAGGTTAAGAGATCTTCTTGCTTGAACGAGCTTCTATATGACCGGCAGAGAGATTCTGCTATGAAGGCCAGCCCTCAAGTTGTACACTTTCCTTATGAAGTCAAAATCTACAAAGGTACAACTTTGGAGACTGTAAGGCTGGATCCTGATTCTTTGAAGCTACAGACTGCTATGCAACTGGTGAAGTTGGAGAATCTTCTGAGAACTTCTGGGTTTACTACTGTAGAGAAGTCTGAAGTTGCTGATATGATTTCAGACTACTGCACGGAGAAAGTTCTAAGGTATGCTCAGATGAAGAACAGATTGAAGAAGATCACCACTCAACCAGTAATGCCAAGTGGTTTGGTTTCTGAAAGTGATCGTGTCCTTGACAAAGATCTTCTAGTCACCTTACAAGAAGCTGAAGAAGGTCAAATTAGAGACTAAGACATGATAGGTTTAGCTCAATTTGTAAATGTTAAATGTTTAGAGCTAGGTAAATCAAGATAGGAAAATGTATCATTTGTTCAGTCTAGAGGAACATCTATCTTGTATTTATCTTTATTGTTTGAATCTGGAACTTGTTATATTTAATCCAGAACTTTTTATTATTTACTTGACTCTTAAAAGTCTTATCTTTTCTTGTTTTAGTTGAGTTATCCTCTAGAGGTATTTGATTGTTATTGTCTAACAAACAAATAGGGGGAGATTGAAAGGCATATGTATAGGCCTATTTGTAAACACAGGGGATTCTACTCAACATAAACCAAGATGTAATAAGTAAATAATAAATACAGATGTCACAGGAATCTCAGAAGATTATATCTGTCAAGAGAATGAAGATTAAAGTCATCTACAGTCTTGAAGTAAGTCTACATTGAAAGAAGTTCAATTTATTGATCAAGCCTCAGTGAAGTATTCAAGGAAGTGGAACTATTTAAAAGTGACAGAGATTTCAGAAGAGTGACGGGAAAAAGTACAGGTTATAGTCCTTTGTTTAAGTAGAAGGAGAAAAGAACCACAGCTTAAAATCAAGTATGAAGAACAACCATTAAAGTTAGTCGCTCATGAACCAGACAGTACATGGAGTGTCAACGTCAGCTAGTGGAAGTTCGTCATCAATTTTAGTGGTTCTAAGAATTAGTTTTAATTCTCTTTTAATATTATTCTATAAGATAATTAATTTAATCTATGAATTAATTCTGAAAGAATTAATTCATATATTAAATTAATCAATCTAGATCTTAAGTAATTTAATGTATAAATTAATTCTCTAGAATTAATTTATTTATGGAATTATTTAAGTCAATTATTTAATTTATTTAATCACTGAATTAATTCTAAATGAATTAATTCATTTGTTAAATCAATTAAAAGTAGAATTTATTAAAACATATTTATTTCTAATTCTATTTAGTACTAGTAGTACTATCTGTTTTATACTAGTAGTACTATCTAGGTTAGTACTACCGATAGTACTACCAATACAAATAATACTACCAGTTATATTGGTTAGTACTACCAGTATAAATATCAAATGATTTGGTTTGGCGCGTGAAAAGAAATTCTGTGACTTGTGTTAAATACAAGTGATTGTCAAAACAAAGCAAATCATCATCAACAGAAGACAAAAAGCAAATATCATTCTATCAAAAGCTTCTGTCTTTACTCCTTTAACTGTCCGAGAAATTTCTCAGTGAAATTAATTCTTGAATTGATTGTAACATTTAATCAACTAGAAATCAAGTACTTGTATTGCTTTGACAATCTAGCGGATCATAATCCCTAGAATTTCTATCGAACTACTTTTTAGTATTCGATCCTTTTATTACAAATATAGATAAATTCATGACGAATTTATTCTAGATTTGTTTTAACAAGAACTCTGTAATTTGTACACAGAATTGTAACACCCTTCAAGTTCAATAGAGTTTTATTTAACTTGAATCTTGTTTCATTTTATTCCGCAGATAATTTGTTATTGTAATTGTTAAATCTACTATCAATACAAATTCGATTAAACGGTACTGTTTGTATTCAACCCCCCTTCTACAAACATATCAGGACCTAACAAGCCCCAATATAGCTTCGCCACCGATCGTGGTCATATATACAAGAGGGTATTCAGTATTACACATTCACAAAATGGGTACCTAGTCTAATACTTATTGTGAGAAGGGGTATTCATTATGAATACGAATTTTCAGAAGGGGTATTGCGTGACTACGTTGATGAAAAATGCTTATTACCTATATCTTTGAGCCGAGCACTCCATTCTTTTCTCCAAACAAGTACACAACACATATATACAACTATACATATAGTCATACATATGCTAGATCACAAAACTCACCTTAAGAGTGCTAGATTGTATAGTTAGATGCTAGAATCGTGGTTGTCTGACGTGAACTACCCCTATGGCGAAAGAGAAAAGTGATGCTGGATTAGAGGTAGAATAATGATTGGGTCCGTAGAATACACCCTTTTCAAATATGAGTATTAGGTAGGTCATGGGCATGTTTTGCAGAATCTGTTATTATTTCAATAAGATTCAAGCTATTTTGTGGTAATTATGTCATTCTTTCTATTTGTAAGGTATATAAGTGTAATTATTTTATAAAGGAAAATGAATTGTTACATCAAAGAAAAACTAAACAGACGAGAATCGACGATTTAATTTCATTTCAATGTTTAAAACATTATATTTGATGAAGATAATTACCTATTTGGAAGGGACGTATATAAAAATGGACTAACAGCAAGAATTACGACATTACTACGTTGATATTATTGTAAGAGAATAAAATTTCTTTATAATTGCACATGTATTATGTTATGTAGATATGATATGTATAAATAATTTTGTAATCATAAATACATACATAACTGCATAAAATGGTAATTCTTTGTGTTACCTCAAATAAATTTTTTAAGGTAATCTCAGTGATTTTATTCTCTTATTAAGATCAGAGAAAAATCAACATATGAAAAACCTAATTTATACTATCTTAACTAACAAAGCTCATCATTTAAAGCATTAATTGATTCGGAACCCGATATTTTCAAATGTGATTATAGTTGCACCTGGAGAAAAAGAACAACCTTTCATTATCTTTCATCTTAAATATATGATAGACTTGAACTTACTCTGAAGTTTTTCGCTCAACTAGACATAAAAAAATTTATATAGTAATTTTTTGTGATGAGCGAAAATTTAGATTACATATACCAAATATATATGTTGACTTTTTAGTGTTGTTACATCAAGTATTACTGCATTCTTACTTTAGAACAATTTGCGAATAATACATAAACTATATAATAATATATGTGAATAACAAATTAGTGAAAACAAACAAATAAACAACAAAAAGGTTATAAGACAAAAGGAGTTCTCAAGTCCAGTGCAAAAACTATGTCTTTAAAGCTATGTTCTGTCTCACCGTGTGTGGGAGTCGATAGCCTTCCATAATAAAATGAGAAGACGGTGGTGTTAACGAAGAACATCACCTTCAGTGAGCTTAAACGGGTAACAAACTATCACCAGAGAAGAGAAGGTTTCAGATGTGTTTAGACGGCAGTGTAGATGCGAATAGGATAACCCTAATTCAATATAGGAGGAATATATAAAATGTGATACAAAACTTGTGCGCTACACAATTAACAAATTAAACGCGTTAATTAAATAATTTGAAATCGATTAATTCATAATCAAATCGGATTAATATTACAATCAAATCAATCATAATTAAAACAAAACTAAATTAATAATTTTTGAGCCCGAGCCTAGTGGAAAGCCCGAACGCTTGCGAAGCCATGAAATTTTCCTCGAAATTCCATGATTTGCGCCCCCTACGCGCACATAGGTGATGGAGCAACACATTACTAACACACTTGGACACTACATAAGTGTCTTGCTATATAAATTAATAAAAGGCTCTTTTCCATATTAATGTGGGATTTAAAGTTCCAACTTTATTTTCCACTTAAGGGAGCACTTTAGATCATCACAACTCATTCATGTGTTAGTCATTTTAATCATTTTAAGTACTTGAATATGCGTTATACGTTGAAAAACTCTCGCGGACGAGAACACACTCCAAGTATAACTTATTGTGAACACACTTACTCAGATTGAAACTTAAAATAAATTCACAATGTGGGCCTTCAGATCCACATTTTCCAAGACTTACCACCATACTGCATTTATGAAACTATGCCGTTTTATCGAATTTGTTCTTTTTAGAATAATACAATTTAAGAACAAATTATAGCGGAATTAAATGAAACAGATAACAAGTTAAATATAACTTATATTAAACTTGAAAGGTGTTACAAATGAGGTACTGATTACAAGATTGAATCTCATACTAATTAAAACAAATCTAGAATAAATTCGACATGAATTTATCTATTTTTGTAATAAAAAGATATAACAATAATTGATAATTTGAGATACGTTCTAGGGATAAAAATCCGCTAGATAGTCAAAGCAGTACAAGTGAATGAATTCTATTGGTTTAGATTTAACAGAATAATTCTAGAATTAATTCACATAAAACAAATTGTCCACGACAATTGATTTCTTTTCTTGACAGAATGTGTTCTTGATAGATATTATGTTTGATAATGCTAATCTTTCTGGCTGATCTTTTCTTTAATAGTAATCCACTGCACGTGTAATGCTTTTTGCTTTCTGGAATGACTATCCAAATATATTGGAATGACTATCCAAAAATGCCTTGGATGACTATCAAATGGCTTAGCATGACTATGATAATTTAGGATAATTAAATTAGAATTAACTAAAATAAACTTGGATGACTACCGGGATGACTACCGGTATGACTATCCTGGATAGTCATTCCAGTTCATTTTAATTAAGTAATTCTAATTTAAATACTAATTCTAATTTAAATTAATTCTAATAATTAATTTATTTCATAAATTAATTCTGATGAATTAATTTATTCAATAAATTAATTACTTAATTTATTTGTTAAATTATTTCTGAAGAATTAATTTAATAACTAAATTAATAACTAATTTAAAAAATAGAATTTAAATTCTCATAGGTCAGCAAAACTAATTCTTGAACCACTTGAACTGCTAAAGAATATCCATTGTCTGAGGTTGTCATTTGATGCACTGTCTGGTTCATAAATGACTAACTTCAATGTCTGTTCTTCATCTTGACTTTAAGATGTGGTCCATTGTCTGCTTTTGACTGTTGTTCAACCTTTGTAACCTGTACATTTGCTGTCACAAATCTGAAACCTCTGTCACTTTAATAAATCCACTTCTTTGAAGACTTCACTGAGGCTTGATCAAATAAATGAACTTCTTTCAATGTAGTATTTCTTCAAGTATGTAGGATGACTTTAATCTATATTTTTCTGACAGATATGATCTTCTGAGATTCCTGTGACTGTGACAATTGAATTATTACTTACTTATTACAAACTTGTTTAAGTTGAGTTGAATCCTCGATGTAAACAAATAGGCCTAAACATATGCCTTCCACACATGATCCAATTATTTACGGCTTGGTATTGGTATTATAAATACTAGCCTATAACCCGTGCGTATTACAGATCGAGAATAAAAATTAAATTACCGAAATAAAATTTAGAATATTGAGTATATAAAATAATTGATAAATATTATTTAAATATGTTGATGTATAGAATTCAAAATGAAATTAAAATGAAAGTGTGTAATAAATAATATTTTTAATTAAATAGTTATGATAATCGAATCCTGGATGAAATCAAAGAAGTGAAATTAAATAAATGTATAACTTGGATAATTATGTAGTTGTAACAAATTGAAATCAATTTTGAAATGAAACTAATTAATTTAGTTATATTATAATAACCAAAATTTGGTTTTAGTACTATTGTGTTTCAACGAAAAGGAGTTCCCAAATTATTTTATACTTTTTACACTTCCCGCTCGAACTCAAATAATTCCCTAAATTTCCGACCCGATTGGAATGGGGAGCATATCGAGATCGAGCGGATGAAATACACATATGTAGTAATAAGAGAGATAATAATTGTAGTTATGCAGAGTTATTGGATAACTTATAGTATAAAAGCTAATAGTTAAAAATATAGCGTATATATTAATTGTATATTATGCAATTTTATTTTAATTGTATTATTAATTATATTAATTGATTGTATTATTAATTTTATTATTATTAATTGTATTAAAATAATTAAATTAATAATTTTATGTGTATAACGCGATATACATGGCATATCATACCATTAAAATGGAGGGGGGGTTTGTGCTTTTAAAGATTATATATTAGTTTTTTTAATAACAATACTTACATTAATTTGGAATTAAGCTAACAATATTTTTAAAACAAATTAAGCTAATAAATATATATATATATATATATATATATATATATATATATTGCAGTATACATGATATACCATACCATATCTTTAAGAGGGAGTTTCTAGTTTTAATAAAAAATATGGATATAGATTCAATAATATTGATAATATTAATTTGGAATTAAACTAATTATATTAATTTAATTAAGTTAATAATTACACGAATATGGCGGTATTAGTATACATGGCATGCCAAACCACCAAGAGGCTTTCCAGGGTTTCTGCTTTTAATAAACAATATAGATTTAATAATAATTATTATGTGAATTTGGAATTAAACTAATTATATTAAACTATTTTAATTTGGAATTGAGCGAATTGTATTAAGCTGATTAAGTTAATAATAACATGTATACCGTGTTATATATTTCATACCATACTATTAAGAGGGGAGTTTCTACTTTAAATAAAATTTAATTTTTAAATTAATAATAACTATTATATTAATTTGAAATTAAATTAATTTTATTAAACTAATTAAACTAACTATTATATGTATATAACGGTATACATGACATATCATACCATTAACAGGAATTTATGCTTTTAATAAATAGGGTAGATATTGTAGAGTGCACTATTTATCTGGGTGCTTCTTCTACGATTTTTGCTGAAAAATAAAATAAAAGACACATTAATATCATGACAATACTCGATAGCTCACCATTAATTTATACATCAATTTTTCCGGCCATCCTTTTACATTGAACAAACACCACGCTAATATTTTGAACTTAAAACAAATATTCATCAATTAAGCCTTCTTTCTTCTCACAAATTCACTTTCGTCTCCTTTTCTCTCATCTAATCACCATAGTTCGGTGGTGCAAATCGCAAAAGCTCATCTTTCACAACGGAAGATTGTTTATATTATGAGGGCATTTGTCCCTCCAATTTCAGTTGGTGCAACTGAAAGTTCTGAACATTGGACTATAACTACAACCGAAATTAATTGTGTGAAGGTCAATTGTGATGCTACTGGCTTCAGGGATGGTGTAGGTTGGATTTCTCAGGAAGCCATTGTAATCATATTTTGTTCAAAGAATATTTATATTTTATATCTTAAGCGATCCGGAAACAAAGCAGCTAATTGTTTAGCTCATTTATTTGTTTTTCAACCTGATTGCATAGCCGGTTGGGGATTTATCCCGGTCGAGTTATTTTCAAGTAAATGAAATTTGCTTTAAATTTGTCAAAAAACAATTATTCAATCATGCTACTTTATGTTTTGTATGACAGTTTGTCATTGATTTATATATTTTAAGTGACTTATTTTACTGGGTTATTTTCAATCAAAATTTTCCTATAAAATTAATTTATATAATCATTTGCCTCTAAAAACTAGATACCAAATTTGATTCATTAAATAAGTCTTTTCTTATAAAAATATAATTTTGTATAGTTGAAAAATATTTTTCAAAGTATCAAATTAGTTCATAAAAACTTTTTCACTTAGACAAAAAAAGTACTTTTGTCACTTGGTCTGACATGTTAAGTTGTAACTTTCTTCAGCCCATTCTTCATTTGATGATATCTCTTGATATTGACAATGCAATAGTCTTGAATCAAATCATCAACTTCTGTCTTTTCTTGTGTAGCAAACCTTGTTGTCCTCAACATGTTTTCCAGATAGACAAGATGCTTGGCAGGATAATCTTTCAAAGAGATGGGATCCACACTACAAGTTTGAAGTGCCCTTCCTTTATAAAATTTGACTTCATATGGCACATCCACAACTTGAGGACTAGCTTTCATGGCAAACTCTTTAAGCTGATCATGCAACAGCTCACATAGAGGTGAAGACCTTTTAATCTTTGTCATGAAAACCCAAAGCTCAGAGAGAGTTCTACTTTCCAGAAGATTGAGAGAAACTATGAAAGTTCCCTCATTATGAGTGTAGATGTAGATCTTCAACTCCTCTCTGACTCTGTCATATCCAGTAGTAATTCTTGAAATCTCCGCATGAAGAGCTTTCATATTGATTGAGTTGTCTGGATTGACCTTTCTGTACCTTTCCAACATGCTAAAGAACTTTCCATCATTGTCTGACCCTGTCGGATGTGAGAACATCTCTCTAGCTCTATCCCATTCTTCTCCAAGCTTCAGCCTCACATATAACTTCATGTCCTTGATCTTTATATCATGAAGCCGTTGCTTTTATTGATGTTCAGCTTTTTGGATAACTAGATGCTTTGAGATGATGTCAGACACTTTAGCATTTTCCTCCTCTCTTTTCTTCAGATCAGCTTTCTGTCTTAACAGCTCAGCTTCAAAGGCAGGATCCACTTCCGGTTCATCTTCCCAGTCAGCAAAGTCAGCCTCTCCTTCAACCTCCACTTCACCAAAGATATCTTCAGGGGTTTCTTCAGATTCAACATTTTCAAAATCTCCCTGTTCATTCATCTTCCCAGTCAGCAAAGTCATCCTCTCCTTCAACCTCCACTTCACCAAAGATATCTTTAGGGGTTTCTTCAGATTCAACATTGTCAAAATCTCCCTGTTCATCTTGATAGTAGACATCACCAGAAAAAGTTAACTTTTGCTTCCCTTTGTCTTTTCCAGAACCAGAACCTTGAGCTTCAGCTCCTTGATCTCTCACTCCTTCTCCTCCTTATATCTCCTTCTCCTTATTCTCCCCCTTAGTTGAGGAATCCTCTACGGATTTAACTTTGTCAGTCTTAGGATCCTCCTTCTTAATTCTTCCTTCTCCTTCTTCTTCTCCTTCTTCTTCTCCTCCTTCATCCTTGCCATCATTATCCTCATCATCATCATCACCCTCAAAGAATTTCTTCTATTCAACATTGGGTTGATGTGAGTTCTTGATCATGTTGTAAAGATGCTCCATGCCTTCATTCAGATGTTGCATCCCTCCTTCAATCCTTGCAAACCTCTCATCATTGAACCACTGATTTTAATCAACAGTCTCCTGAATGTAGTCCACCCGAGTTGAAATGGAAGCAATCTGCTTGACACTCTCTATTATCTCAGCATTTGAAGTTATAATCTCAGAGATGTCTGAAGCCACTAACACCTGGGACTCCTGAATAACATTCATCTTGGGGAGTAGAGTAGTCTTCAATCCTTCAATTTCATCCTTGATAGTACCCAGCTGATTAGTTACAGAGGTGGAAGAAGAAGACCGTTCAACCACTTGTGCCTTGAGAATATCTTTTTCAGCCTGTATTTCTTGAAGTTGTTTCTCTAGACCAGCTATTTGAGCCAATAAAGAAGCAGTGTAGATGTCATTGTGTGCACTCATCTCAATTTCTTTAGATGGTGTTTCACTCTGCTCACGTGCTTGTGTATCGCTCTGTGTTTGTCTCTCAGTTCTTACCAATAGCTGTCTATCCAAATTAGGATTTGATGTACCTGCAGGAAAAATCACCCTAGCCCCTTCTAGAGAGGTCAGTAGTGGTGCAATGGGAGTTCGCAATTCCCAATCCCTAATGAAATCCAAATTTGATTGAATTTGAAACTGAATTGCTTCAGTGTTGGATTCACTAGGTTGCCTTCCACTTTCTCCAGTATAAACTGCGAGTGGAAAATCCCTTAAGGGAGCCAGAGATGTTCCCTCTGGGAGGGGAGAAAATGATTCTATTTGAGTTGGCGAAGAATCAAATTTTCCCTTAGATGCCTGTGAAGGCACTTCTACCGTTACAATGGTAGGCACTGTCTCATATCCTACGTGCTCTCCTAGCAAACTGTCCTGAGTTGCATCTAAAGTTATGTTTTCTCCCATTGTGAGTAACGGGAGTGTGCTTGACTCGGTACAAGATGCCATGGCCCTATGGCGAACTTCAATAGATTCACCCTGTTGAGAGGATGTCTCCAGAGACTGTGTATTGGCCATTTCAAAATCCATATCCTGTTGGGAGGATACAGACGGGCTTACAGATATCTCCCTATATGTTCTTCTTTTCTTTGGAGGTGGAGATAGAGTTGCGGGTTCACTCATTGTTTCTTCATCACTACTACTTCTGTTTCTGGTATTTAGATTTGGTTCAAGTTGATTTGGATATGACTCAGTGTTTGGCTCTATGACCGGGGATAGATTTTGTGGTTCTATAAACTCTTGGTCAGCCCTATCAACCTCTTGGGTTTCAGAAACAGTACCAGAAGAACTAGGGATAGAAGTCCTTACCTGATGTGGAGTGACATCCTCAGTTCCAGCTAATGTAACTATCCTTTTCTCGGGAACTGGTGGTTCAAATGATGGTAGGTTGATGAAGTTTGTCATGTAGTTGGATATGAGAACTGGAACATTGCTATACCTGAAGGATGTTTGCAATCTTTGATAGAACTTTCTGTCAGTGGTCGGAGAAATGAAAAAGCGACCATTCCTGAACAGTTCTTGATGCTCATTAGAAAGTAAAGAATTAAGGACAAGTGATAGAAAACGAGGATAATAACATTTCATCTTTATACCACTGTCAAATTCCTTTCTAGCATTAAACACCCTTCTAACAACAATATCCCATAGAAGGTGGCCATAATTGAGTCTTTTGTTGAAGACAATTGCATAACCAATAACTTGTAACAGATAAGGAATATTCTGAAAGTTATTTTTCATGCAATTGCCAAAGACCTTAGCCAAAGTATCAAAAAATAGATCCCATTCACACACAAGATTCCCTTTGATCAATTTAGCCATATTTAGGGGACCTTGATAGTGAATACTGATGAAAACCCTAGTTAATTCATCTTCAGTGGGGAGTCTGTCAAAATTATCCCGAGGAAACTGCAAGGCATTACAAAATGTTTCCTCAGTAATTGTGTACTGTGTGTCTTGAATATTGAATGAGATAGTTGAGAAATCATCAGAGACAACAGCAGTAGAACAAAGTAAATATAAAGGATCAACTTTCAAATCAACATTAGAACATATAGCATAATTAGCACAAGAACGTTGATTAAGGAAAGAAATCCAAGGCCTAAAACGTTCAAGTGAACATTTCAGGGGATCAAAATAGCCATGGTAATTAGTAAGAACAATCTCAAATTGCTGGGCCATTTTAACACAAATTAATAGAGCTAATTTTAGATTAATTCTAATTTAGGAAATAAATTAACACAAATTAACACAAATTAACACAAATTAACACAAATTAACACAAAAATCAAAGTACAGAAATAAAAATCAGAAAAACTAATTTAAAATAAATTAAAACTAAACTAAACTAGAGACATAGTCATTCCGATAGTCATGCTAGTGCAAAAGCATATAATTACAGTTTAAACTAAATCGAATGTACAAACCTGTTAACATAAATTAGCAGAAAAACAGAAAAAAAATAACAGAATTTTACAAGCAGAAATATAAACCTGTTCAGAATAAAATAACACACTACAATATTCACAGATTAAATATAAAATGCAGAATGACAACTAAACAACAAACTATATTTACAGAAAATGCAATATAAAACAGAAAATTATGCACAAACAAAATAAAATTGTAGAATATTATAGAAATGCAATAAAAATATATAAACCTGCAGAAAAATTCAAACAACAATATTTACAATCTGAAAATAACTTAAATGATTCTAAATAAATAATTTTTCAATAAAAATACATTTCTCCACTTAAAAAATATGAGAAAAATATTTTTAAAGAAAATAAATTATTCAGAATATTTAAATTAACAAGCTCTACACAATAAACATGGATTGACAATATTTAACATCTAATATCAACAAGAGAAAATGATTTAGATAAGAACAAACCTGCCAGAGACATTGTCAATCACTAAGACTGTTCAACATACCCAATTTACCAACTAACCTGGTAAATGTGGATTCGTCAACAGATTTAGTGAATATATCCGCAGTCTGTTCTTCTGTGGGTACAAAGTGTAACTCCACAGTTCCATTCATAACATGCTCTCTGATAAAGTGATACCTGATATCATACCTGATATCAATGTGCTTCGTTCTCGAGTGTTGAACAGGGTTGTTGGAGATTGCTATGGCACTTGTATTATCACACAAAATGGGAATTTTGTCTAATGCAAAGCCATAGTCCTTCAATTGATTTCTTATCCATAGGATCTGAGCACAGCAGCTTCCAGCAGCAATATATTCAGCTTCTGCTGTTGAATTGGAAACTGTCTGTTATTTCTTGCTATACCAGGAAATCAATCTACCTCCTAGGAATTGACAACTCCCAGAGGTACTCTTTTTATCAACAACACTACCAGCATAATAAGAATCTGTCTATCCAACAAGATTAAAACTAGAATCTTTAGGGTACCAGATACCTAAATTAGGTGTACCCTTAAGATATCTCAAGATTCTTTTAACAACAACGAGATGTAAATCTCTAGGGTCCGCTTGGAACCTTGCACACAAGCATGTAGCATATATAATATCTGGTCTACTTGCAGTAAGATAGAGTAAGGAGCCAATCATACCTCTGTAGCTTGTAACATCTACCTTGATAGAATTGTCAGAAGCTCCAAGTTTGACTGCTGTTGAAGATGGAGTCCTTGCTGATGCTGAATCCTCCATGTGATACTTCTTGAGGAGTTCTTTGAGATACTTGGATTGACAAATAAATATTCCATTTGACATTTGACTTACTTGTAATCCAAGAAAGAACTTCAGCTCACCCATCATACTCATTTCAAATTACTCTGCATTAGCTTAGCAAATCTCTTACAGAGATCATCATTAGTAGACCCAAATATGATGTCATCCACATAGACTTGGACTAATATCATATCATTTTTGTGTTTCTTTGAAAAAAGAGTTTTGTCTATGATACCTCTAACAAAACCATTTTCTAAAAGAAAACCAGAAAGAGTGTCATACCATTTTCTTGGGGCTTGTTTGAGACCATAGATAGCCTTGAAGAGAAAGTACACAAAGTCCAGCAGCTCCTTCTTCGTCAAGCTCACCATTCAGGAATGCACTCTTAACATCCATTTGATAGACTTTAAAATTGGAGGTCTTGCCTTGTTCCTTGTAACAATACCATCCTCATCTAGCTTGTTTCTGTATACCCATCTTGTACCAACTACTTTCTTGTTCTTTGGTCTGGGTAACAGTTTCCAGACTTGTTGTTGTTCAAATTGATTAAGTTCATCTTGCATATCAATCACCCAATCTGGATCAGTCAGTGCTTCCTCAGTCTTCTTTGGCTCCATTTCAGATAGAAACCCTGAATAATGACATTCATTCTGAGTAGCACTTCTAGTTCTAACTCCAACACCTGGATCACCAATGATCAGCTCAAAGGGATGAGCTTTATTCCATACAGTCTGTCTTGGAAGATTTGATCTTGATGATTCGCCTAGAAATTCATTGTGGTGTTGTGACTGACTAGCAGATCCTTCATTTCCTCCCCCTGAGTTGTTGCTTGATTGCCTTGATGATTCTTCTCCAGTGTTGGTGGTATCTCCATTGTTACCAATGTTTCCACCACCACCACCAGGATTATTATCATCATTGTTATTGTCATTACCAGGAACATTCTCAGGTGGGGCTTCATGATCTGAATCTGAGTCTGGCAAGTTATCAAACTTCAGTTTCTCATATGAGTCTTCTATTTGGATACTAGGGAGCTTAGTGTCATCAAATGTAACATTGACACTTTCTTTCACATGGTGACCATCAATCAAGTACACCCTGTAAGATCTTCTGGAATAACCAATAAAAATAGCTTCTTGTGCCTTAGCCTCAAACTTGCCAAGTTTCACATTGTCATCCTTAAGCACAAAGCATTTTGCTCCAAATACATGAAAGTATTTGAGAGTTGGTTTCTTGTTGTTCATGATCTCATAAGGAGTCTTCATTAAAATCCTTGTTGATTAAAGTTCGATTCTGAGTATAACAAGCAGTGTTCACAGCTTCAGCCCAAAAGTACATTGGAAGTCTTGATCCAATTAACATAGTCCTAGCAGCTTCAATCAATGTACGATTCTTTCTTTCCACCACTCCATTCTATTGAGGAGTTCTAGGGGCAGAATACTGTCTTGTTATTCCTTAATCTGCACAAAAGTCATTTAGGACTGCATTCTTGAATTCAGTTCCATTATCTGACCTTATAGCTCTAACAGGGAATCTCGAATCCAGCTCAATCAACTTTATATGATCAATCACCATCTGTGGGGTCTCATCCTTGGAATGTAGGAATAAAACCCAATTATATTTGGAATAGTCATCAACAATCACAAGTGCATACTGTTTCTTTGACATGGCGTCACACTAACTGGACCAAACAAATCCATGTGCAGTAGCTGATGTGGTTCAGTTATAGATGATGTGTCAGTGCCCTTGTGAGAAGCTTTCTTTGACTTTCCTTTCTGACATGCCTCACACAGTCCTTCCTGTGTAAATTCCATCTGAGGCAAACCTCTAACCAATTCCCTCTTGACTAAAGAGTTCATGGTTTTGAAGTTAAGGTGAGACATCTTCTTGTGCCATAGCCAACTTTCATCTGATGAAGCTTTAGCATAAAAACAAGTTACTTCATCTTGGGATCAAGAGTGCAAATCAGCTATGAACAAGTCACCTTTCCTTACTCCTTGAAGAGCAGGCTTTCCATTCTTCTTGTGAAGGATCTGACATCTATCTTTATCAAAGTAAACATCATATCCTCTGTCACAGAAATGACTGATGCTGAGAAGATTGAACTTCAGACCTTCCACAATAGATACATCTTGAATGATAACCTTTCCAAACTTCAAACAACCATATCCTCTGGTAATACCCTTGCTGTTATCTCCAAAGGTAACTCCTGGGCCGGCTTTCTCAACCACATTTGATAGTAGGGCTCTATCTCCGGTCATATGCCTTGAACAGCCACTGTCAAGAACCCACATAACACGGTTTACCTGTTCCACACCCTGCAGTATCAAATTGATTAGACCTTCTTCGGAACCCAAACTTGATTGGGTCCGGCATACTTAAAGAACTGGCCTTTGTCAGGCAAAACAACATCTTTAACCTTAACTACATAAACCTCTTTCACAAAAGAGCGTTTCCATTTATAGCCAGCCTTAACACATTTCTGAGTAGGCTTAGGGATAAATGGATCCACTCTAGTCTTTGGAGGACTAGTAGTATTAGATCTAACATGCTTCTTATTATTAACATGTTGACGTGGAGAAGTCTTATTATCATATACATGCTTACTATTAAAATAAGCATACATTACATTGAAAGCACAAGACATGCAATTAACCACACCACATGCTTTATGAGAAAGATTAATAGCAAGCATGTCAATTTTACAGTTGTTTTGATCCACCTTATGAATGTCTGACTTAGTCTTCATTGCAGAAACAACTTTGACTGGTTTGTCAGACTTACACTTTTTGGACTGAGCAAGTTCAAAAGCACGATCCTCCATACGTATCTCCTCTTCAATGATGATAGAGTATTCATTCAGAGGTCCTACTTGGGACTCTCTAAAGAAAGGCTTATCAATACCCTTCAGCACATCTGGTATACCCCTTTCTTCAGCACTGACTCTATTAGGGGTATTTATGCTTAATTCACGAATAGACTCATTATAGTCATACCATATTCCTACAGTATGACCAATACTTTGTTTATTGATGATTTCTTTAGCAGTCTTACAAGAGTTATAGTAATCATTAGCCTTGACTTTAAGTTCACTGATCTGACCCTTAAGAATGGTTTCCAGTTGAATATAACATTTAACCCTATTCTCAAGAAATGCTATTTTCTCAGTTAGTTCATCCTGATTAACATGCACAAGTTTTAATTCTTTTATTTCCTTTTCAAGGGATGTGTTCAAAAGAATTATTCTATCATTTTCTCTATGTGCACAAGAAACAGTAGTACTAAGATGATAGATCATTTCAGTATCAGTAAACTTTACCTCTGACATGTAAGTTGATGAAGTGCTTGCCTCATTAGCCATTAAAGCAAGGTTTCCAATTTCACCTGCTTCTTCATCACTATCAGTATCATCCCAACTCTTTCCTTCAGCAACATAAGCTTTCCCAATCTTATTCTTCTTGCTAGAATCAAATGAGTTCCTTCTCACTTGCTTTGGCTTTTTACATTCTGTAGCAAAGTGACCCAACTCATTGCAATTTTAGCACCTGATTGTGCTTCTTTCCACAGTTCCAGTTTTGTAGCCACCCCTTGTGCTACTTGAAGAGGAAGATCTGAAAGTGTTTGTCCTAAATCCAATCATGTATGATGAGTTAGGAAGAACTTTCTTGTATTCTTATTTGATTTCATTAATGTTAATAAAAGACTTGTTTTGTTTTTATTACGGGCCTTATCTATTTAAAGTGTTTTAAATAAGATATTCCATAGTTTAGAGTAAAGCTTCTAGAATTATAATGAGATTATAATAGTGAGATCTAGAAGATGATAACTCTAGACTTAAACAGTTCCTGATCATAGGATAACTAATCGGAAGTTGGTGAATCCGCAAAGATTGGTACATACTATGTTCGCTCCCGTCAGGAGGATGTCTGTTCTCATAGGCATTTGTGTGGTGACACTATAGCTAGTATGTAGGTGCTTGTTAGGGAATAAGTTCACTGAACATGACTCGATAAGTTGAATAGCTAATGGAGTTTACTCACGTGTCAATAGTTATTCACTGAGTGATAGTTGTACAAGTGTCCTTAGACTTGAGATCGTTAGAGTTATCTTGTATATAATGAACTATGCTTTGGATTAGTCCTTAGTCTCAAGGACATCCATTAGGTCTATTCTGGGCATAGGGATTTGTGTATGAAGATAGTTAACGTCAATAGAGGATCTACCCCTTCTAGTATAGGAAGAGAATATCCTATGTTATTCTTAGTATGCGAGTTCTGGAATCTCTGGCCAGAGTGTATGAAATTAGAAAGGAGTTTCTAATTTGCATTAATATGAACTTAGCATTATGAATAAGAAATCATATGATAAGGTCTGACACGAGATCCATGCCTTATATTTAATCGGGATATTGTAGGGTAGAAGGAATTGATTGTACTGAAACTAGTCACTGACAGGTTCTTGGTATTCTAAGCAGTGAATTCATATTATCCGGATAGTCGCGATATGTTGAGAAGCATCCCTCACGATGTAGAATAAATATAATTAATCAGTTAATTATATTTAATGAATTTTAGAATTCATATAATTAATAAATAAAAAGTTTATTATTATTATTTATTTCTACTACCGGCTTAATATTGAACCTACAGGGTCACACCATAAAAGATTAATTTATTGATGAAGGTATTTTGAGAGAGCAAGTTATTTTCTAAATAGTTTAGAAAAGGAAATAATGATTAAAATAGTTTTAATTATTATTAAAGCATTTTATAAGATAAAGTGTGGGGTTAATATATATATATAAAGATATATTAAAAACCCTAGGAGAGCCCTATAAATAGAATGAGATAGTTCATTCTAAAGGACTTGAGTTTTTGTGAAAACCTAGTTGCCACCCTCTTCTTCTTCATCTCTCTCTCTCTCTCTCAAAAGAAGAAAAACTCCATTTTTATAAAAGCTTAGTTTTATAAAAAGCTTCATTGAAGGATTATTCTTGGTGGATACCGGTAGAGTGCTTCACACTCTGAGGAGCAACTGCTAGAATCCATTTTTATAAAGCTTCGATTTTCAAGGTATGGTTACGATTCCTCCGCTTATTATAAAGCTTCGATTATTCTTGGTGGATTATTATTTTCTATATGTGCGATACATGGTTTTTACGGAATAATTGTTATATCACGCTTCCACTCATCCGTAAATTCCTTCAATGGTATCAGAGCTAGGTTATGCATATAGAGATTCATATAAATATTTTCAGATTTTTTTATGCATGTATGGATTTATTATGATTTTTGCAAGTATATTTAGATTTAATTATGAATTAATTCGAAATATGATTTGCATGAGATTTTGACCATTGATCTGGGTTCTATAAGTGTTGTGGATCATCTAGGTATTTCTTTCATAATTTTGTGATGTGTCGATTATTTGTTATGAATTTTTTAAAATTGTTTTAAATAAAATTCATAAAATAATTATGCATGTTGAAATATATGAATTAAAATTTGCACAAGGACCCCATAGATACTTGGTTATTTTTGCTTTTGTTTGATTTCAGAAATCATATTATTTTGATTTTTTATTAATTTATTAATTAATTGTTAATTAATTTATTAATATTAAAATAAAATAATAATAACAATAAAGGGCATTAATGGCTAGAGGAGTTTTTTTTTTTTTTTTTAAGTGTTATAAATGCTAATTTAGTGTTTTAATGCTAAAGGAGTTACAAGCATTAAATAAAATAGCATAAAATTGTTATAACTTACTTAGCATTAAATAAAAAAAATAAAAACTGCTGGGAAGGGCCTGTAACGCATTCCGGGAACGCGTTACAGGGCCTGTAACGCGTGCACGTCATGCGTTACACATTTACAGCCCCTCTGTCCACATTAAATTTGATTTTTTGGGAGTTTGGTAACTCCGTTTTGGGCGTGCAATATACCGTTGGATTCGTTTTTCCGAGACGGATCTAATGGAGTGGTCAAATATTTTTTATATAAAAGTTTGGAACTGTTTATATTTCCGGATGTGTTTTAAAGCATGTATTAATTATTTTAATTGCTTTTAAATACTATAATAAATCCATACATCATTATATCATTGTATGACATGATATTACTTGCATGCTTACTTGTTTATTTATTTTTATATATGAGATATATGCCTATATTTACCATGCGATGATAGATTTAGGTGAACTAAATCAATATAAGGCGTGCTCTAGAAAATCTAGAATAGGAATCGTTTCTTGCCTTAACAATAATATTATGAGTACAACCATGAGATTCTTATGTTTATGAAACATAGAGTGAAATACTCTTTTGATGTTGAAAATGAAAATTTATGTCTAGGCCGTTGGGTTTTAAGCGGGACCGATGTGACCCCTCCAACACACTGGGAATTTTTCATTTAAATATCATAATTGTATTTTGTTCAAGAAAAAGAGAATTTCCTAGTAATATGATTATGGTTGTAACATAATATAATCCCTCTAAAATTAAATAATATCAAGTAGTAATTGGCCAATGACACAACGGGCTTGTGTCGGTCATAGCCTTCCAACATGGTAGAAAGTAGTTCTTATTTTTTAATCATTGTCGTTTCGTGCTACAGCCGAGGGCTTTGATTTCGAAATAAGAAATACTTGTCTATTACATAGAGATGTGTACAATGAATTAGAATCTAATGGTCGTTACGTGCTACAGCCGTGGGCTGTTGGAGACTGATTCAATTGTATGAAATGTTGGGTTAGACTTGACTTAGAATATTGAGTTTCTCGTGCTACAGCCGTGACTCAATTATTCAAGAGGCTAAAGTTTTATTAGGGAATAACATGAGATGTAATTGACAAGAGTTGTCTGCCTACTGAACATCACATGGCGTTTCGTGCCACAGCCGAGATTGTGTGATGGAATGTAGGATCCCTATTCCCACTAGCATTATGAATGTTTAATTTTTCACTTAGGGGTTGTATAAATTAGGTAAACTAGTGGGAGCCACTTATGAATAAAGACCCGATTCATATAGTGTTTTAAAATGAAATTGAATATTTTCTAAGTGTTGTTATGTGTTTATCATTTACAGATTTACTATATACATTATGTCTTCTGCACTATCACTCCGGAGCATACTGGATGCTCACAAATTGACTGGTCCTAATTTTGCTGACTGGCTTCGAAACTTGAAAATTGTTCTCAGGGTTGAGAAGCTGGAATATGTGCTTAACTCACCTAAGCCTACTGAACCTGCTGACGATGCACATGATGATGAACATGTTGTGTATCGTAAGTGGATAGATGATGCAAATGTTGCTCAATGTATCATGCTAGCTTCCATGAACATTGAGCTACAGAAGCAGCATGAGCATATGGATGCTCACACTATCCTAACGCATCTACAAGAGTTGTATGATGTGGCAGGGAGGACAGCTCGATATGATATATCGAAGGAGCTGTTCCGCTGTAGGATGTCTGAGGGATCGTCTGTTAATGACCATGTACTTAAGATGATCAATTTGATTGAACGTCTTGGACAACTTGGTTTTAACATGGATGGGGAGCTGAGTCAAGACTTGGTCTTGCAATCACTTCCGGGTTCGTTTTCGCAGTTTGTTGTGAACTTTCACATGAATAAGTTGGACGCCAGCCTGGCTGAACTCCACAACATGTTGAAGACTGCAGAATCGAATTTTCCCTCTAAGAAGAGTTCTGTTCTTCTAATTGGTGAAGGTTCCAATCCTAAGAAAAGGAAGAAGAACCCTCCCAAGAAGAAGAAAGTAGGTGAAAAAAGGCCGGTTCCACCAAAAGCTGAAGACCCCAAAAGCAAAGCTGTTTGCTTCCACTGTAATAAGGTGGGGCACTGGAAGAGGAACTGCAAGGTTTACCTTGCAGAATTGAAGAAGAAGAAGGGTAGTGAGACTGCCGCTTCTGATTCAGGTATGTTCATGATTGAAGTGAATATGTCATTAAATCAAATTTCTACTTGGGTATTAGATACCGCCTGTGGTTCTCACATTTGCAATTCGTTGCAGGGACTAAGGAGAAGTAGGACTCTTGAGGAAGAGGAGGTGATTCTACGGATGGGAAATGGAGCAAGAGTTGCTGCTGAAGCTGTAGGATCATTTGATTTACATATGCCTACGGGCAAGACTATTGTTTTAAATAATTGTTATTTTGTTCCCTCGATTGTGAGGAATATTATTTCTATTCCCATGTTAGACTTGGCTGGATTTTCGTTTGTTATTCAGAATAATAAATGTTCAATTCTTAGAGATAATGTTCTTTATGGTAGTGGTATTTTAAATAATGGTCTGTATGTATGTGACGTAGAGCATAATTTACTACAAATTGAACGTACTAATAAAAGGAAAAGGGATGATGAAAATCTCACCTATTTGTGGCACTGCAGACTTGGTCATATTAGTGAAAATAGACTTCGAACATTGCATAAGGAAGGGTTACTTGAACCCTTTGATTTTGAATCATATCCTACATGCGAGTCTTGTCTATTGGGTAAAATGACCAAATCTCCATTTAGTGGACATGGAGAGAGGGCTGCAGATTTGCTAGGATTGGTACACACAGATGTATGTGGACCGATGTCTACGCAAGCCATGGGTGGATTTTCATACTTCATTACTTTCACAGATGATCGATCTAGATTCGGATATGTGTATTTGATGAAACACAAGTCTGAAGCCTTTGAAAAGTTCAAAGAATACAAGAATGAAGTGGAGAAACAAACCAAACATAATATTAAAACCCTTCGATCAGATCGAGGTGGTGAATACTTGAATGGTGAGTTTCTAGATTATCTCAAAGAAAATGGTATAGTTTCTCAGTGGACTCCTCCATATACTCCACAGTTGAATGGTGTATCTGAAAGGAGAAATCGAACTTTGTTAGACATGGTTCGATCCATGATGAGCTATGCAGATCTTCCAGTATTCCTTTGGGGTTATGCATTGGAAACCTCAGCATATTTACTGAATAAGGTGCCTTCCAAATCTGTTCCTCAAACTCCATATGAGATATGGAAAGAAAGGAAACCGAGTCTTAAACACTTAAGATTTGGGGATGTCCAGCTTATGTCAAGAAAGTTGACCCTGATAAGCTTGAATCTCGATCCGTTAAATGTAAGTTTGTGGGATATCCTAAAGAGACTTTAGGGTATTACTTTTACACCGATCATAGGGTATTTGTCTCCAGACATGCTACCTTCTTGGAAAAACAGTTTATCCTTGAAGGGAACAGTGGGAGCAAAATAGAACTTAATGAAGTTCAAGAAGCACAAACTACTACGGTTCAAGAGGAAACACCTGTTCAGACTGAACAACCTTCTATGGAACAGCCCATTCGTAGGTCAGAGAGAGTGTCTCGCCAACTTGAGAGGTATTATGGCCTTGTCATTGAGAATGACAATGAGTTGTCAATCATTGATGATGACGACCCTATGACCTACAATGAGGCTATGAGTAGTGATGACTCAGAGAAATGGCAGAGTGCCATGAAATCCGAAATGGATTCTATGTATACCAACCAAGTATGGACTTTGGTTGAAGCACCCAAGGATGTGAAGCCTATTGGGTGCAAATGGGTATACAAGAGAAAGATTGGAGCAGATGGCCAGGTGGAGACCTATAAGGCCAGGCTCGTGGCAAAAGGATTCAGACAAAGGCAAGGGATTGACTTTGATAAAACTTTTTCGCCTGTAGCCCTGTTAAAATCAATTCGGATTTTGCTTGCGATTGCTGCTTACTACGACTATGAGATCTGGCAAATGGACGTGAAAACAGCCTTCCTCAATGGGAAACTTGAAGAGGAAGTGTATATGACACAGCCATGGGGTTTTGTTTCCAAAGGGAATGAACACCTAGTGTGTAAGCTGCTACGAACCATATATGGATTAAGGCAAGCTTCTCGTAGATGGAACATCCGTTTTGATGAGACAATCAAAGAGTTTGATTTTATCAAAAACATAGATGAACCATGTGTCTACAAGAAGGTTAGAGGGAGCGTGGTAACATTTCTTGTGTTGTATGTGGATGACATACTTCTGATAGGAAATGATATACCGATGCTACAATCAGTCAAAGTGTGGCTATCAAAGAACTTCACTATGAAGGACATGGGAGAAGCATCCTACATTCTCGGTATGAAGATCTATAGAGATAGATCTAGAAGAATGATAGGTCTTACCCAGGGTACATACATCGAGAAAGTGCTTAAAAGGTTCAGCATGGAAAACTCCAATAGAGGTCTCATACCAATGAGCCATGGAGTATCCCTTTCCAAGAAGATGTCTCCTAAGACACCTGAAGAAAGGGAGCGTATGAGTAAGATTCCTTATGCTTCGGCAATAGGATCTATCATGTACGCAATGTTATGTACTAGGCCTGATGTTGCTCATTCAATTAGTGTGACGAGCAAATATCAGTCCAATCCAGGTGAAGACCACTGGAAAGCAGTGAAGAACATCCTTAAGTATTTGCGAAGGACTAAGGATATTTTTCTTGTTTTTGGTGGATCTGAGTTGAAAATAGAGGGTTATACTGACTCTAGTTTTCAATCAGAAAGTGATGATAGCACATCCATGTCAGGGTACGTGTTTACTCTGAATGGTGGAGCGATTAGTTGGAAGAGTTCCAAACAATCTACAACAGCTGACTCCACAGCGGAAGCAGAGTATATAGCTGCAAGTGAGGCTGCAAAAGAAGCCGTTTGGATGAGGAAATTTGTTTCTGAGTTGGGAGTTGTTCCTAGCATTGAGGAGCCTATTGTGTTGTATTGTGACAACAACGCAGCAATAGCACAAGCCAAGGAACCTAGGTCTCATAAAAATACCAAACATGTTTTGCAGCGCTTTCATTTGATTAGGGAGATCATTGAAAGAGGAGATGTCAAAATTGAGAGAGTTGACACACATAACAACGTAGCAGACCCACTCACAAAGACATTGTCTCAGATTCACTTTGATCGTCATAAAGAGAAGATGGGTATTAGATACCAGTGTGATTGGCTTTAATTCAAGTGGGAGATTGAAAGTGTTTGTCCTAAATCCAATCATGTATGATAAGTTAGGAAGAACTTTCTTGTATTCTTATTTGATTTCATTAATGTTAATAAAAGACTTGTTTTGTTTTTATTACGGGCCTTATCTATTTAAAGTGTTTTAAATAAGATATTCCATAGTTTAGAGTAAAGCTTCTAGAATTATAATGAGATTATAATAGTGAGATCTAGAAGATGATAACTCTAGACTTAAACAGTTCCTGATCATAGGATAACTAATCGGAAGTTGGTGAATCCGCAAAGATTGGTACGTACTATGCTCGCTCCCGTTAGGAGGATGTCTGTTCTCATAGGCATTTGTGTGGTGACACTATAGCTAGTATGTAGGTGCTTGTTAGGGAATAAGTTCACTGAACATGACTCGATAAGTTGAATAGCTAATGGAGTTTACTCACGTGTCAATAGTTATTCACTGAGTGATAGTTGTACAAGTGTCCTTAGACTTGAGATCGTTAGAGTTATCTTGTATATAATGAACTATGCTTTGGATTAGTCCTTAGTCTCAAGGACATCCATTAGGTCTATTCTGGGCATAGGGATTTGTGTATGAAGATAGTTAACGTCAATAGAGGATCTACCCCTTCTAGTATAGGAAGAGAATATCCTATGTTATTCTTAGTATGCGAGTTCTGGAATCTCTGGCCAGAGTGTATGAAATTAGAAAGGAGTTTCTAATTTGCATTAATATGAACTTAGCATTATGAATAAGAAATCATATGATAAGGTCTGACACGAGATCCATGCCTTATATTTAATCGGGATATTGTAGGGTAGAAGGAATTGATTGTACTGAAACTAGTCACTGACAGGTTCTTGGTATTCTAAGCAGTGAATTCATATTATCCGGATAGTCGCGATATGTTGAGAAGCATCCCTCACGATGTAGAATAAATATAATTAATCAGTTAATTATATTTAATGAATTTTAGAATTCATATAATTAATAAATAAAAAGTTTATTATTATTATTTATTTCTACTACCGGCTTAATATTGAACCTACAGGGTCACACCATAAAAGATTAATTTATTGATGAAGGTATTTTGAGAGAGCAAGTTATTTTCTAAATAGTTTAGAAAAGGAAATAATGATTAAAATAGTTTTAATTATTATTAAAGCATTTTATAAGATAAAGTGTGGGGTTAATATATATATATAAAGATATATTAAAAACCCTAGGAGAGCCCTATAAATAGAATGAGATAGTTCATTCTAAAGGACTTGAGTTTTTGTGAAAACCTAGTTGCCACCCTCTTCTTCTTCATCTCTCTCTCTCTCTCAAAAGAAGAAAAACTCCATTTTTATGAAAGCTTAGTTTTATAAAAAGCTTCATCGAAGGATTATTCTTGGTGGATACCGGTAGAGTGCTTCACACTCTGAGGAGCAACTGCTAGAATCCATTTTTATAAAGCTTCGATTTTCAAGGTATGGTTACGATTCCTCCGCTCTTTCATTTTATATGTTTTTCTATATGTGCGATACATGGTTTTTACGGAATAATTGTTATATCACGCTTCCGCTCATCCGTAAATTCCTTCAAGATCCACCTCTCTGAAATCTGGGCTTGAACTTAAGATTGGGATTCCTTCTGAATCTGAACTTCCCAAACTTCCTGACTATCATGGCCAAATCACCATCCTCCAGCTGATCAAGTTCTTCCAAAGAGTAGAAGTCACCACCAGATTGATCAATGGATGTTAAACCAAATTTAGCATCAATAACATCCAAGTTATAACTGGAAGGTTGAACAACCTTCACTTCCAGTTTTTGTGGGACTACTGTTGTCAACGCAGTAGAAGTACCAACTATCTTTCCAGTTCCATATATCTCCTTCTGTTGAATCTGTTCCAGCTCATAGGTCTTCAGAACACCATACAGTCTTTCCAAATAAATCTCTCCAAGATCTCTTGCTTCTCTAATAGCAGATATTATGTGCTCCAAATGAATTGGAAGTGTTAGAAGGAACTTCTTATTAATTTCCTTGATATTATAGTGCTTCCCATTGAGATTCAGATCATTGATCAATTTATTGTATCTCTCAAAAACCTCAGAGATACCTTCATCAGGGTTTGATCTGAAATGCTCATAAGAAGAGGTGAGAATTTCCAGCTTATTCTCTCTAACTTCCTCTGTCCCCTCATTGATTATCTCTATTGTGTCCCAAATGTGTTTGGCAGTAGCACAGTTTAGGATATGATTATGCATGATAGGATCCAGACAATCGACCAGTATCAACTGTAGACAGGCATCCAGTGTAGAATCCTCTTTCTCATCAGGAGTGTAGTCCTTGGGGTCCTTGGGGTACACCCTAGCAGCTCTAGTAACCACATCATTCTCTATCTGCTCTCCCTCAACAATCATAGGGATTTTAGGACCATTCTTCAGCACTCCCAGATATTTAACATTAGCAACTTGAAGAAACAAGAGCATTTTCTTCTTCCACATAGGACAATGCTCCTTGCTGAACATGGGGATTTTGACAGTACCAACTTTCTGAGTTGTAGACATTTTTGAGATTTTTGAAGAATAATAAAATTTTCAGAGTTAAAGAAAAAATCTCAAAACAATTGGATCTTTGATTAGTATATCAATCAAAAGGCTCGGATACCAATTGTTAGGTCCTGATAAGTTTGTAGAAGAGGGGTTGAATACAAACTATACCGTTTTATCGAATTTGTTCTTTTTAGAATAATACAATTTAAGAACAAATTATGGCGGAATTAAATGAAACAGAATTCAAGTTAAATATAACTTATATTAAACTTGAAAGGTGTTACAAATGAGGTACTGATTACAAGATTGAATCTCAAACTAATTAAAACAAATCTAGAATAAATTTGACATGAATTTATCTATTTTTGTAATAAAAAGATATAACAATAATTGATAATTTGAGATACGTTCCAGGGATAAAAATCCGCTAGATAGTCAAAGTAGTACAAGTGAATGAATTCTATTGGTTTAGATTTAAAAAAATAATTCTAGAATTAATTCACAGAAAAGAAATTGTCCACGGCAGTTGATTTCTTTTCTTGACAGAATGTGTTCTTGATAGATATTATGTTTGATAATGCTAATCTTTCTGTCTGATCTTTTCTTTAATAGTAATCCACTGCACGTGTAATGCTTTTTGCTTTCTGGAATGACTATCCAAATATATTGGAATGACTATCCAAAAATGCCTTGGATGACTATCAAATGGCTTAGCATGACTATGATAATTTAGGATAATTAAATTAGAATTAACTAAAATAAACTTGGATGACTACCGGGATGACTACCGGTATGACTATCCTGGATAGTCATTCCAGTTCATTTTAAATAAGTAATTCTAATTTAAATACTAATTCTAATTTAAATTAATTCTAATAATTAATTCATTTCATAAATTAATTCTGATGAATTAATTTATTCAATAAATTAAGAATTAATTTAATAACTAAATTAATAACTAATTTAAAAAAATAGAATTTAAATTCTCATAGGTTAGCAAAACCAATTCTTGAACCACTTGAACTGCTAAAGAATATCCATTGTCTGAGGTTGTCATTTGATGCACTGTCTGGTTCATAAATGACTAACTTCAATGTATGTTCTTCATCTTGACTTTAAGCTATGGTCCATTGTCTGCTTTTGACTGTTGTTCAACCTTTGTAACCTGTACATTTGCTGTCACAAATCTGAAACATCTGTCACTTTAATAAATCCACTTCTTTGAAGACTTCACTGAGGCTTGATCAAATAAATGAACTTCTTTCAATGTAGTATTTATTCAAGTCTGTAGGATGACTTTAATCTGTATTCTTCTGGCAGATATGATCTTCTGAGATTCCTGTGACTGTGACAACTGAATTATTACTTACTTATTACAAACTTGTTTAAGTTGAGTTGAATCCTCGAGGTAAACAAATAGGCCTAAACATATGCCTTCCACACATGACCCAATTATTTACGGCTTGGTACTGGTATTATAAATACTAGCCTATAACCCGTGCGTAGCACAGATCGAGAATAAAAATTAAATTACCGAAATAAAATTTAGAATATTGAGTATATAAAATAATTGATAAATATTATTTAAATATGTTGATGTATAGAATTCAACATGAAATTAAAATGAAAGTGTGTAATAAATAATATTTTTAATTAAATAGTTATGATAATCGAATACTCGATGAAATCAAAGAAGTGAAATTAAATAAATGTATAACTTGTATAATTATGTAGTTGTAACAAATTGAAATCAAGTTTGAAATGAAACCAATTAATTTAGTTATATTATAATAACCAAAATTTGGTTTTAGTACTATTGTGTTTCAACGAAAAGGAGTTCCCAAATTATTTTATACTTTTTACTCTTCCCGCTCGAACTCGAATAATTCCCTAAATTTCCGACCCGATTGGAATGGGGAGCATATCGAGATCGAGCGGATGAAAGACACATATGTAGTAATAAGAGAGATAATAATTGTATTTATGCAGAGTTATTGGATAACTTATAGTATAAAAGCTAATAGTTAAAAATATAGCGTATATATTAATTGTATATTATGCAATTTTATTTTAATTGTATTAATAATTATATTAATTGATTGTATTATTAATTTTATTATTATTAATTGTATTAAATAATTAAACTAATAATTTTATGTGTATACCGCGATATACATGGCATATCACACCATTAAAAGGGAGGGGGGGTTTGTGCTTTTAAAGATTATATATTAGTTTTTTTAATAACAATACTTACATTAATTTGGAATTAAGCTAACAATATTTTTAAAACTAATTAAGCTAATAAATATATATATCGTAGTATACATGATATACCATACTGTATCATTAAGAGGGGGTTTCTAGTTTTAATAAAAAATATGGATATAGATTCAATAATAATGATAATATTAATTTGGAATTAAATTAATTTTATTAAACTAATTAAACTAACTATTATATGTATATAACGGTATACATGGCATATCATACCATTAACAGGAATTTATGCTTTTAATAAATAGGGTAGATATTGTAGAGTGCACTATTTATCTGGGTGCTTCTTCTACGATTTTTGCTGAAAAATAAAATAAAAAACACATTAATATCGTGACAATACTCGATATCTCACCATTAATTTATACATCAATTTTTCCGGCCATCCTTTTACATTGAACAAACACCACGCTAATATTTTGAACTTAAAACAAATATTCATCAATTAAGCCTTCTTCCTTCTCACAAATTCACTTTCGTCCTTTTCTCTCATCTAATCACCATAGTTCTTATTTTTTTCAATAATCATCCTTCTATTGTAAGGATTGATGTTGTACCCAATTTTTTGGGTGTTTTGTTTGTCCGACTTCTGGGGTGGTTGTTATGTTTTTGGAATTTTTGGTTTGTTGTTTTGTCTCTTTGAGAATGATTCAATTGGTGTTTTGGGGATCTCGAAAGCCCGCATCGAGGCTGGGTCGGTGGTGCAAATCGCAAAAGCTCATCTTTCACAACGGAAGATTGTTTATATTATGAGGGCATTTGTCCCTCCAATTTCAGTTGGTGCAACTGAAAGTTCTGAATATTGGACTATAACTACAACCGAAATTAATTGTGTGAAGGTCAATTGTGATGCTACTGGCTTCAGGGATGGTGTAGGTTGGATTTCTCAGGAAGCCATTGTAATCATATTTTGTTCAAAGAATATTTATATTTTGTATCTTAAGCGATCCGGAAACAAAGGAGCTAATTGTTTAGCTCATTTATTTGTTTTTCAACCTGATTGCATAGCCGGTTGGGGATTTATCCCGGTCGAGTTATTTTCAAGTAAATGAAATTTGCTTTAAATTTGTCAAAAAAACAATTATTCAATCATGCTACTTTATGTTTTGTATGACAGTTTGTCATTGATTTTATATTTTAAGTGACTTATTTTACTGGGTTATTTTTAATCAAAATTTTCCTTTAAAATTAATTTATATAATCATTTGCCTCTAAAAACTAGATACCAAATTTGATTCATTAAATAAGTCTTTTCTTATAAAAATATAATTTTGTATAGTTGAAAAATATTTTTCAAAGTATCAAATTAGTTCATAAAAACTTTTTCACTTAGACAAAAAAAAGTACTTTTGGATGATATTGTCAATGAAGAAAATAACTTCTTTTCCTCAAAATATTTTAAAACTTACTTTATAATTCAACAAACAAATGGAAGCTTAATTATTTTTGTTTTATGTCTCGTTATTAATTATTTTCTATGATATTAGCAAATAACACATATGATTTACGGATTTTTTTTATATTTGATTAATTTTGACAAATATAACGTTTGATATATGTGGGTGTGTATTAATAACTGAAATGTATAATATAATTCGTATTTTTAGGTGTATTTATAAAAAGTTATATATTCTAACTAAGAGTTAATGTGTTTTAATTAAAATAGATAATATGAATGGTCCAAAGAGATAATATAATTGCTATGATATTTTTAGGTGCATTTATAAAAATTGATATGTTTAAATTAAAAAAGATAACATGTTTTAGTTAGAAAACGTAATTGATTGTTTACTATTTTTCATATTTTTATTATTTAAATAAAATGAATGACCCAAAGTTAAATCAAAAATTAAAAATTTCAGTATTTCAACTTTAAAATTATACTATAGATTTTGAAATCTGATAAGGGTAGGGATGGCAGAAAAATCCGATTCGATGGATACCCGATCTATTTCGATCCGATTGGATTTTAATGAACCCGATATTTTGGATTTGGATATGAATTTGGATTCGATATTTAAACCCGAAAGATTTTGGATTTGAATTTGGATCTTAGGCATTCTGATCCGTACCCGATCCGAAATCCAAAACCCGATCCAAATCCAATACAAACCCGAAACTTGAAGAATAAATCCAATATATATATATATATATTATTGTTGTAAATAGATGTCCTATAATGTTCTAGCTAAAACCTTTGGCTTTTCAAGTCTTGTAATTCTAGACTTTTGACCTTTTACATGCATGTAACTACAAGACTCTTGACCTTTTGTGTACTTGTAACTTTCTTCTAATGAGCCTATAAATTGGTCTCATACTTAAACTTGTAATATATACTTGAATATACAAATTCTCCCTCTTGATCATATCTTTTCTCTCTAATATTGTTATATCTTTAGAGTTATTATAATACACTAGCATAATAGCCCGTGCAAGACACATGACTTTTTCTAGCAATGTACGGAAGTGCGAAGTTCTTAGGATTTAAGATTTCTGATTGTACACTAACTTTATTTGAAATAAAATATATGAACTCCTAAGCATTATATTTTAAATGTATGAGCCAACTAAAATGCAACCGGAAGTACCCATTCCTTAGTAAATGTTCAGACACTCGGGTGATGATAGATCGTGTCATGTTTACCCTTTTTTCCTCTTTTGTTGACGGTTTGAGGCTTCGATGATGCTGGTAATCACATATATTTGTTTGTAAGTGATCCGTGACTGATGTTTTCATGTACCTCGAATGAAACTTTTGTTCTTTTGGTAGCACAAAAATATGTTCTGAACTCGGCACTGTCATAGCATTTTGAGGCTGCACCCTGTGTGAACTTGGGATGGTATAAGTTAGACCCGTTATGTATATATGTGTGCATGCATCTATGAGTTGATATCAGATGGGATTTTACGGTAATACATGATGTCCTTTTTTTGCTTGTCAGCAGCGATATGGGGAAACTCTGAATAGCTGCACTAGTTCCCTAGTCTGACTCACATATTTAGCAGGCTTCGATTTAGGAGGGAAGCCTGTTGCATCTTCTACTATCATTATTCTCAATCTGGTAAAGCAGATCCGCAGTCACGTGTTATTTTCTAGCTAATGTAATTATTACTATCATAATGTCCCTAACTTAATTTATAGATAATTTGATTTATTCAAAATTCGGTATGCACTAAAAATAAGATATTTCTTAACCTATAAATATGTTATATAAGTCATATTTAGGCTGATTTACTGAACGTGTACGAATTTATTATAGGTCTTACTGCAACTTTGAATCTTAAATTTATAGCCGAAAAAAAAACTGAAGTTAAGAGAACATAAAGTTTAAAAAATGGACGTGTTTTTCTTTTTCATTCTCAGTAAATCTATCTATGAAAATTAAAATTTTCAGTTAATAGTTTAACAATTTACTCTAATTGTTTTGCCTTTATTGTATTAAAAAATCTAATAAACACAAGTTAAATAAAGTTCTCTATTTCCTTTCTTTTCAAAAGTATACTTGAGTCTCAGTTGGACATGTGACATATTTATTTGCATCAGTCATGTTCTTTAAATTTTTGGCGTTGTAGGAAATTTAATATTTATTCACGTAACGATGAGAAGTGGTAAAGGTAATGTCCAATCAATGTACAAAAAAATAATTTATATAACTTAAATTTTTATCCTTTTGGACCTATAATTTTAAATAACTCCGAGTGTATAATGTGATTGATCGATCTTAATATTTTTTCGTACGTGTATGATATGAAAGATCATGTTTTCTAAAATTTGTTCACTTGGCTATGTATTTTAATCTATTTAATTTATTATAAAATTTATTCTTAAATTTTTTCCATTTACTCCAACTCAAGTTTATCTCTTTGTATTATCTGACCTTCTCAACATGATTATATAACTTGTTTAGTTATTTTCTTGTTCCGTCAAATATTTTTAAAATCTCATCTTTTAAAATTTTAAACTCAAGACAATTAATTTTTCATATGTATTATTTATGATTTTTCAAAAAATATATTCAAATTTACCTATGATATATTTATTAATTTAATTTCAAATAAGCAATTACTATCTTCCATAAAATTAATATAAGAATTTATATTGAAATTAATTACAAATGTGTTACATACATAATTTATCCAACATAATTCTAAATCTAGTCACTTCTATTATATTTATACAATATTATTGAAACCGAAATATTAAAATTTTGATAGTTGGTCGGTACGGTACTCATATATTTTGGTATTTACACTTTAGTTCTTTTATTTTTACAATTTTACCATAATTTTATTCAAAACATATCTCTAAAAAATTGTTAAACACAAAACTCTTAAAAAACAATTTATCGCGATCAAACACAAACACCTACGTCAATTCGACGTCGAGTTCAACAACCATATATAAATGTTTGGATTTAAAATCATTTTATTAAGAAACAAATATAAATATAAAAATAAAATATTAAACTCAGGCATGACACATGAACTTGTACTTGTATATGTAATAAAAATACTCATGAATATTATGTATACATGTTATCGATATGTGTTATATACCAGTTATTTTTGTCTAATTTTTAAATATTTCGACACTAATTTTTATTAATTTAAAAAGAAATAATTAAATAATATATAAAGAAACTACTTGTAATATGTTACTTATGTTATATCAATGTTCAATATTACGTTTTATATATTAAATATATGAATAATTCAAATAAATTGTGTAGTACAATAAATATAAACTGTTGTGCAAAAATATAAATTATTTTATAGTTAACATTACATATACAAAATATTTGTTTAACTTTGAAAACTGAAAAAACATAGTTTAATATATCTTATGAATCACCTTTGTTTTTTACTCAAAAGTTAATATAATAATAAACATAGGATAAAGAGAGACATGAGGTTCATGTAATAGGATTTTTAACTCATAACCAAAAGAGACAAGTAACACAATGGTTGTAAGGAGAAATATCTTAGAGAAGGTTAATAGTTTGATACCTCATAGAAACATTATTAATTCTCTTTTTTTCTTTGAATAAGAGAGTAGTGGCATGTTCATGTAATTTTTTAAAAAGTAAGGATAATATGGTAATTTCACAGGGGGTTCATTGGCTCAAAATGCCCCTAAAATATCCCTATTTTCTCCTATTATATATAAAATAGATAGAATGGATGGATTTGTAACACGTTATCAGCACGAGTTGCTCTTTCGTTCGGTTAGTATGATGGTGAATTTTATTCAAGAGGTTGAAGGTTTAAAATTTATTTCGAAGGGTTGATTTAGGTCCAAATCCAAGTGTTTAAGGGTTTCTTCCACTACAAAACACGAGTTGCCTTCTTACTCATAAATTGGACATGCTTTTGAATACTTATGTCAAAATCAAAAGGTTCTTAAGGTGATTATTCTAAAACTTTAAAGAATCGATCATCACAATTTAAAACTACAAGGTACGCCTCTTCATTTTCACAATATTATTCTGGATCCGTATGTTTGAATTATGCTAGTTAATATTTCTCGTAAAAGTCATATTAAATTAATTATGCATCGAACTCGAACTACGTTTACCTTCTTATCCTCTAGTTACCTACAACCTCTAACATGTTTTAAATTCCTCCTTTTTAGTATGTCAAATTATGCAATATGTACAAGTTATCGGTGTGATTTAGAAATTAGAACATCTCCACTTCAAAAAATCATATAAAATTTCAATTACTATTCGAATCCTTATAAAATCGACATGCCTTAGTTGATAATGATAACAACTCGAAGTTGTACAAATTACAACCAGAAAATATTGATCAAAAGTTTTGGGAATATGAGCATAAATTTTCTGTATGACATGTTTTTGATGTGATTGGTCTTATAGAATCCCTGAACGATCTTTTAGATAATTTGTCATAATACATGACACTTAGGAATATCGATAGCGAAAAATATCTTGTGTTTAAGCACTTGTTATGAATTTTGATTTTACATTGAGCGGATAGTGAAATTCTATTTTTTTAGATATACAATAAAATTCTTTTAGACGATAAAATGTATCATGAAGATACAATATCTTTGAAAAGATTATTAGTTAATGAAATTATAAGTTGATATCTTGGTCCTTGAGGTTAATTACTATAAAAATTTATGAACTTCCCCAAGTACAATTCACCCAATTCCCTGAAGTGTATGTGATAGTATCAAATATTAAAATTCTAACCCTTAGCAATAGTTATGATCTCCTAAATATGAACACATTTGATTTTATCCTTACTATATGCATAAGAAATATTTTCTTGTTTACTATGAAGTTGATTTGTGTCAATATACACATCAAATATGAGTCATCCAAAGGGGGAATATTGATATATTGGATGCCTCGTCATATTTTCTAAATTAAAAGCTCCTGAAGAGCACGCATGATATTATCATGGTATTCCGTACAAAAAATGGGGGAGAAAAAAATATAATATTACTTATGTAACTATATTCTCCCAAGTGATAGAAAAATTTTGGCTGATGTAGATACGACCATGTGGTTCCAATATTCTATATTACATAGAAAAATTGTTGAGATATATATTTAAGTAAACCAGAAGTTTACTGATAACTTTAGAGTTGAAATATCGACTAAGGCATGTCGATTTAAGGATTCAAATAATAATTGAAATTTTATTTGGACGTTCATTGAAGAACCATCATATTCTTCTCAATTATATATGTTCTTTGTTTATAAGGCAAATGATCACCAACAAAAATATATTATAAATCTATCATCTTCGAAAATAAATTTATAATTCTCCAAATGTGGGCCATTAAGATATTTTATGATTGATATGTGAATTATATGTTTGTTTGCCTAGTTGTTATATACTCACAACATGAAGCTTGTGAATTTGATTGTTTAGTTAATCATATTATCAAGAATATGCATTTATATGATGTTGGTGAGTCTACTACTCAAATGTTTAATGAGAATTACCATACACTGAAAATTTTCGAATATCTTGTGACATTTATTGATGCACATCTAGCCATCTAGTTATCATAATGTCTCCCTATCATATATTAAATTTGGTCAGTTGTAATTGTTCCACCACAACAATAAGATATAGTTGGATATACATTACAAATGAGTGGTTATCAATAATTATATATTTGGAGCCATCTATGTGTATTTGGCTACGACTCAATTTATTGAGTCTGTTTTCTCAAAATCAAGGGGAGAAAATAAATAGCTGATGATATTTAGTAGGAATGAATTATCATTGACTCGTGTTGATCCTCACAGTAAAGAATATGAACCAGAAGTTTATAAGATAATTCATTTATATGTTTCAATTATTGTCAGACATATATGATGACCTGAAAGAGTGACTATATCACATATACCAGCTACAAATGCTCCAAATGAATATGTCCCGGAAGGACAATCTCAAGATGTAATGCGTCTAAAGAACGCCTGAAGCGTGATAGACTAATAAGTTTCATAACAAAAATATGTATCCTTAAAAGTAAAAAAGGAGCAGTGATTGATGATGGCTAAATCGAGGATTAAATAACTTTTGAATGATCTTTAGAAGAGATTGTAGACATGACAAAAGAAAGAAAAATGAAGGTACCTGAAAAATGATGAGATCTCAATATATTGTGTCATGTTCCAGAATAAAATGGAACCAGTAATCAAATCGACGTCGACAATATGAAATATAACACTTGAGGTTATGAACGAGGATCAGAAAATGCAATCTTGTGAAGGTAGACAAAATTGGCCAAATATATAAGAAAATGATGAAATCGAGGCAAAATCTCTTGAAAAGAAAAAAATATTTGGACCAGAAGTCCGCACACCTGAAGTTGTGAAGGTAGCGCGCTATTAGAAATATTATCTCTTATGAATAGAGAAATATCTGGAACTGCAGTTCACACACCTAAAGATGTAATGTCTGTGCGAAAGCAAAAGAAATTTTTTACGAATAATAAAGCTCATGTAGTTATGCAATGACCTTGTATTGATTACAAAAAGGTATGTTATACTGTGGTGGATATAATTATTTGATTTGTAAATAGTTTGAAAATATAAGATTGAGTTGATTGACCTACTTGCCAACATTTAAATTTAATCCCAGAAGGATCTAAACTGCTGCAAGCAGTGAATTAAGTTCTCGAGAACTAGTCTTGTCAGATTATAAATGGATAAGGACCAGAAGTCCAAGATTAAATTATTCCGGAAAGAAATACTTCTTCTATTATCAAATTATAGGTGACAACTCATTAAAATTTCTGGCCAGAGTTGATGAAAATTAGAATGTGTTTCTAATTGACATCGAATGAGTTTCACCTTATAATTAAATTACCTTTGGATATTGAGCTTATTTTTATAAGCTGCAAAGTGTTCTTCTTGCTAAAGTACACATAGAAATTTTTATTTAATATCTCCACTAACCTATTCGAAAACGGTTTATATTGATTTTGCAGGTACATAGCGTTTTCACTTATTCTTATAATTTGGATTTCAAAATTGAATATGTATTCACATATGTTAGAGATGTTATTATTTTGTCATGCTATGAATTAATAATTGCAGACACTTCTTTAACTAAAACAACTCATATTCTAAAAATAACACCGACAACATATATATAATGGTAATATTACTATATATTTATAACCAAATATCTTTTCCAGTGAAAATTTATAATCTATTTTATATTTTATTAGCTTATAACCGTGTGCAATGCACAATTTTTTTAAATATTTAAATTTAGATTGAATTAAATATGATTTGAAATTCAATTAAATTTTATTTGATTAGAAACCGTCCACCGTCAACCCAATCAATCATATGCAATTTTTTTTCTTTTTTTTTAATGAGTAATGCTAGAGGTACTGAATTGGGTACCGAAATCTGGTACCGAATGATGTGGCATTGATGACGTGACAATTTAGAATGATTTTATTGGTGGAATTAATGTGAATGCAGGGAGTACATTATTATTAGCCAATTAAAATATAACACATGACATTCGGTACCAAATTCGGTACCTCTAGCATTATTCTTTTTTAATAATATCTTGTGATCTAGTGAGACAGCGCCCAATGGTCAATTGCAATCAATGATACAGACACTTAAAACGATGTACTAAAATCACACTTGTGTGACCTTCGCACATATTTTTAATCTACAAAACCACATACTTGAAAATTTGTCAAATATAAATCATACTTACTGTAACCTGCAAAAACACTGATTCCACCGTCAAAATACTTCTATCTAAAACAACTAGAAAAATGGAAGTGTTACTATAAATCTGTGTTTTTACATGATTCCTTGGCTAATAATATCAGACTCTAAAGGTTACTGTTCATCGTTCATTTTTGCTTAATCCTGTTCAGAAGATCAAACCCAAACTTACATTTTAAAATTTTACTTCCCCGTTGTCGTAGGGGAAATCACTTTTCATTTCTCCCCATTTTAATTTGTTGTTTGTATTTACACGCAAGATTTTAACAACTTTTGTATACTCAATTTGTCTTCAGTAGAAATTGCAAACTACATTTCCCATAATCTGTATTTGGACATATCCCATAGACAACCAAAACCAAAATTTGGGATCTTGCCGACGCTTTTCGTTATCATTATTTATCCTTATCCTTAACCTCTGTGTTGGTATATACTAGCCCAACTATAAAACAGAGATCCTTCAATGCCATTTACATCACAACTTACTAGAGAGGTTTCAGTGTAGTAGCTTGCTTAAATGGCAAAGGACACCCAAGTAACTGTAGTTATGGTGCCTTTCCTAGCACAAGGCCACTTGGGTCAACTCCTCCATCTCTCCCGTCTCATCTCCTCTTATGACATCCCCGTCCACTACGTTAGCACCACCACTCACATCCGCCAAGCCAGCAGCCGTCACCAAGGCTGGGACCTCCTTGCCCACGACAACATTCACGTTCATGAATTCCCAATCCCAGGTTTTCACTGTCCTGCTCCCGACCCCAATGCTAAGATTAAATATCCTACTCAACTTCAACCTGCATTCGATGCCTCTGTTCACCTCCGTGAGCCTCTTTTTGAACTTGTTACTTCTCTTTCAGCCACTGCACGGAGAGTTGTCATTATTCACGACTATCTAATGGCCTCAGTGGTTCAGGATTTTGTTTCCGTACCTAATGCTGAGAGTTATATTTTTCAGAGTACTAATGCTTTCTTCTTTTATTCCTTCTACTGGGATTTAATGGGCAGGCCTACTGCCGCTGATAGTGATATACTTCAGCAACTACCTTCTTTACAAGGTTGTCTAAGTCCAGAGTCAATAGCTTTTGGGGAAAAACAGCAAATTCACCTCAAAAACAGCTCTGGTGAACTTTACAATACTTCCAGAGCAATTGAAGGTCATTACTTTGATTTGCTCCACCAGTTGCAGGTGGACAAGAAACAGTGGGCCATTGGACCATTCAACCCCGTGGACATCTTCGAGAAACCAGACCACCAACGCCACGGATGCCTAAAATGGCTAGATAATCAGGCTTCAAATTCAGTAATATATGTTTCTTTCGGAACAACAACTTGTCTATCTGATGAACAAATCCAAGCCATCGCAGTTGGCCTAGAAAACAGTGGCCAAAAATTCATTTGGGTATTGAGAGACGCCGATAAAGGAGACATATTCACAAGAGATGTCAGAAAATCTGATTTGCCAATGGGGTATGAAGACCGAATATTAGAAGCCAGACAAGGGATGATTGTGAGAGGTTGGGCACCACAGTTGGAGATTTTGGCGCACGCCTCCACCGGGGGATTTATGAGTCACTGTGGATGGAATTCATGCTTGGAAAGCATGTCAATGGGAGTGCCTATAGCTACATGGCCAATGCATTCTGACCAGCCTAGAAATGCTGTGCTAATAACCAAGGTACTCAAACTAGGAATTGTCGTCAAGGACTGGACTCCTGGGAACGATTTGGTTGAATCTTTGCATATCGAAAATGCAGTGAAAAAGTTGATAGCATCTAAAGAAGGAGATGAAATAAGGAAAAGAGCAGTGGCGTTAAGGATTGACATCAAGAAATCTGTGGCAAAAGGCGGAGTTAGTCGCTTGGAATTGGATTCATTTATCGATCACATTACAAGATCAAATTAGCAGTCTGTAGCCATGTTTTCTCCGATAAACTGCAATTACTTATGTTGTTTGAATGATTTGATATTCTGTTTGTTTGTTAGTTGCCTGATATTGATCACCAAGCAAACGAACCAACCATGCAACTTCTGAGGATGTTGCTGCCATAGCACAATATTCGGCCTCAGAAGAAGATTTTGATACTGTTGTCTGTTTCTTCGATTTTCAACTAATGGACTGATGAGCTGGATCTTTGTTGTCATTCTGTAGCTTAACACCCCCCTCCCCCCTCTCAAGCTGGGGATGGAGGAGTTCATACCAAGCTTGGGTTTGAGCTCATTGAAATGAGGGGAAGGCATATCTTAGTGAACAAATCAGCTAACTGAGCATCAATAGGCAAGTAGGACAGTTGAATAAGACATTCAAGAATTTTATCTCGTGTAAAATGACAATCAATATCGATATGCTTAGTCCTTTCATGAAAGACACGGTTACGAACAAAATGAATGACCGATTGATTATCACAAAATAAAGTAATGGGCTGCAAATTTGTGATACCAATTCACCAAGCAAACGAACCAACCATGCAACTTCTGAGGATGTTGTTGCCATAGCACGATATTCGGTCTTAGAAGAAGATTTTGACAGTGTTGTCTGTTTCTTCGATTTTCAACTGATGGGTGAAGAACCAAGAAGCAACAAATAGCCAGACATAGAACGTCGAGTATTAGGGCAAGCTGCCCAATTAGAGTCAGAGTATGCTTGTAATGTTAAAGTATATGCACCTTTGAGAACAATACCCTGACCTGCAGTGTGAGCCACATAATGTAACACATGTTGCAAAGCATCAAAATGATGTGTTCGCGGAGAGTGCATGAACAGGTAAGTGTTGAACAGAATAGAAAAGATCAGGTCGAGTATTGGTCAAGAAATTGAGTTTACCAACAAGTGAACGATACAAAGTTGGATCAGAATAGAAGTCACCAGTGTCTGCATACAATTTCAAATTGAGAGGCAAAGGTGTAGCTACTGGTTTAAACTTGGTAATACCAGATTCAGCTAAGAGTTCCCTTGTGAACTTTGCTTGGTAAGTGCTATACCAGAATCAATATACCCAACTTCAAAACCCAAGAAAAAATCCAAATGACCAAGATCCTTAATACCGAAAAACCTATGCAAATGATTTTTAAAAACAGTGATAGTGTCCAAATCAGTACCAGTGATGATTATATCGTCGACATAAACTGCTGCAATAGTGATATCAGTATCAGATCTCTTGGTGAATGATACATATATTTTACAAAAATATCAAATATGCAAACTTAAATTATCAAGTAGGGCAGCCTGGGCAAGCTATAAGTCCTGCACTACTACACGCTTATAGAAAGGAGTCAGCGGCCCTCTGGATTGAAGGCCCTACTCTCAGAGGAGAGTCCAGGGATAAAATTACATTATTGAAGGCCCGTTGGTAGATGGATATTTCTTGGTTGACACGGGACATTTCTACAATCACGTGAAGAAATGCGGAGATGTCGCGAGATTGTAGAAAAACGTGGAGGACCGGACGTGATATGGGCTGAATGTGACGCCCTCCAAACCCGGGGTACAGATTTGAGGAGTCATCCGACCAATGGAACACTATTTAACACATGCGTAATATATAAAGACACAAATACCCCTTAACCAAGACCGCATCCAGATTATGGCAATGAACACAAGCTACTACAATCTTTTATTAATACAATACCAGTTTTATCAGAGTTATTACATCACAACTAAAGTTCAAATCTAGACATCTAATCTAGAAAAGCAAAACAACAACTACCCTGCCAATGACAATGACTCGAGGGGCTCTCCTGGCTGCTGGTGAACTATCGGTCACGTTATGCCGACTCATACTCTCGCTTCACTGGAATAGGGTTAGAAAACAACAAGCAAGAGTGAGCCAAAATTGCTCAGCAAACATCATATGAATCATTTCTATCACAGTTGTAAGGATATGAATTTATGATATCAGAATCAACAATATTTAGCTAACACATGCTTTGTATCAATAACAATTGAAGAAAAAGAATTAGAATTTGGCTTATACATTTTATTCAAATCAAAGGTTGTGCTGCTGGCCAGCCACGCATCTACCCCGGACTAGCTCACAGCATAGTCCTCTACTGGATCCTAGGCCAAACTGGGCCTTAAGTTATTCCGACCATAAATATGGCCCGACCAATTACTGGTCCATTTTAAAAACATGCCAAATCTATCATAAGGTATAAACAATAACATGCTCAATAAGATAAACTCAATGTATGGTAATTGCAAAAGAGCTTCAACTGCTCAGTATCAAATGAAGATCGAGAAAGAATCATGGAATAATTTCAATGGTACAGTGTACTCATTCAATAAGGAAATCAAGATTGGTAATCGATAATCAATGACCGTAATCAATAGTCAAGATGGAAGTCAAATAATCAATGGTTGTCAATAATAATCAAAGGATGATAATCAATAATAAATGGTGGTAAACAATAATCAAGTGAATTGGAAATAAGGGTTTCCGATGCAGATCAAATCAAAGAATCAAGAATCTCTAAGAAAATGGAATCAGTTGTCCAAATGCGGTTAAATGATTGATAATTTGAATTGTTCTGGGGATAACGGTATTCAAGTAATCAAGACAATAATAAATTTTATCACAAGTAAAGGCACAGATACTTGCCTGGTCTAAGCTGCTGTCGGATCGACTCTGCTCACTCTACATTTCCCTTTCCCTTGCTCCGGGAACTCGATTCTATAATTAAACAACTCATCACAGTAAGTCTAACTATTCTCGTTCTACTCTCGACACTTATTCAATCAATAATCACATTTAAACAAGTAACCGGTTACGTATCGGACGTCCGGTATGATTTACGATATTTAAAACTCAAATATTTGCCCTAGTACGGCCATATACAGACTATAAAACACATCACAAAATTAATATGAACCATATAGCACTTATAAACATTTTTAAAACATCAAACGAAACTTGTTTGAATTTTAAATAAGTCATTACTAATTTTTAAATCAAAAATCGGATTTTTAAATCCAATATAAACATTTAAATGCAAATAAATCAATTAATAAAATTAATTGAAACTTTTTAAATGTTCAAACTATTTTTAAATAAATAAATATGCTTGAAAATAATTAAACTGAATTTTAAATTAATTAAATCTAATTAATTTTTAATTTTTAAGAATTAATTGATTAAAAGAAATAACCAATTAATTATTAATTAAAAATAATTAAGTTTAATCAATTTTCGGATTTAAAATAATAAATATAATTTTCCAGAATTTTTCTGATATTAAAATATATTTTTAAAATAAAAATATGAATTTTTAAAGTTTTTAAACTATTTTCGAATTAATTTTAAAAATAAAATTCAAAAACAGTTTTCAGAAATCGAATTAGGGTTTTGAAGATTAAAACCGGGTCAAAATAACGGGTAAACGGGTCGGGAAGAACGAATTCGGGTCGCCAAGAACAACCCACGAGATTCTGGGTTTTCCAGAATCCGGCCGGAATTCTTCGATTCCGTCCAAACATAAACAAACTCAGAGGGCTTTTGTTCGCCTTCTCAAGACAAACACAACCAACACACCATATCGACTGTCCCATGCCGGAATCGTGCCCAGAATTCGTTCAAAGAACTCGTCGGCGACGACTTCGGCTAGAAACCCGATCTACTTAATTTCTACATGAAACTCAAAGATTAATATACCAAAACGAAGCTTATAACTCATACAATCAAAGCCCCATATCATAACTAATGTCAGATCAACAGAAAGAATGAACGAAGTAAAAGAAAATTTCGGGTCGAAAACCCGAAAATCAAACCCATCAAAATTGAACTCGAACATGAAATTAAATCATGGATTCTTGCTATTTAGAACCCTAGGAACAAGTTTGAAGCAACCAATTGAATGGAGAATCAACAGATTGAAAATCCCCAAATCGACCAAGAACCCTAATTTAAATTCGAATATTGAAAAATTCATATAAAATCGAAAACTTACCAGATGATGATAAGGTTGGAAGATTCTGAAACTAGAAGTCAAGAGCTTTGATTTGAGTACAAGAACTTCAGATTTGGATTTCAATAACACCTTGAACGAATGGATTAATCTTCAAGAACATGAAGAACACGGTTCGGGGATTTTTATTATTTCGAGAATTAGGGCTGCAGATTATGATAGGTTTAAGGTTCGATTCGTCTTTTTATATTTTTGGAAAAATAATACCCCAAACAACATTTTTGGATCGATATAGATCCACTGGTTCGTTTAAAAACCCTAATTAGGTTAAAAACACGTTTTACGAGGAGATAATTATCTACAAGGATTGATAATTATCCAAATTAATACATATCATTATATAACTAATGCTCAAGAATACTGGGGCTATAACAAATGTAATATTGCTATAAAACGATATATCCGTCCCCTTAAGCAATTAGGGTTCGGAACAATTTTTCCCTTTTTGAACAAAACAAATTATTCTTGCAGAATCAAATAGGTAGGAATGAAATGATACGAATATCTCTCCCGATAATGATTCGAATACGAAAGACGAAGATATAATAATTAATGTACGAAATTCCAACGGGGCCCTTAAATTATCAAAACGGGGCTCAGATTTGAAGAAAATTCCAAATGACGAAATATTTGAAAGGGGCTTTCGACTCACCATTTAGCACATAATCACACAATAATTATCATTTAATAATATTCCAATACTCCACAATAAATATTTGTATATTAAATATATCATTTAATCAAATAATAAAATTAACGGATATTACATCCTTCCCCCCTTAATAGGATTCTGTCCTCAGAATCAGATCAAGGAAACAACTGGGGATACTTCTCTAACATCTCACTCTCTAACTCCCAGGTAGACTCTTCTACTTTAGGATTCCTCCACAAAACTCTCACTAACGCTACTATCTTATTCCTTAGTACTTTCTCCTTACGATCCAATATCTGAATCGGTCGTTCTACATAAGATAAATCTGCTTGGACCTCTATGGGTTCATACTCTATTACATGATTCGAATCTGGTCGATACCTCTTAAGCATAGATACATGAAATACATTATGAACGTGCTGCATATGCGGCGGCAATGCTAACTCGTAAGCTACCTTGCCCACTTTCTTCAAAATCTCAAAAGGTCCAACATATCTCAGACTCAACTTCCCTTTCTTTCCAAACCTAACTAATCTTTTCCACGGTGAAACCTTTAGTAACACTTGCTCTCCTTCTTCGAATCCCACATCCTTTCTGGCTAGATCCGCATACTTTTTCTGTCGGTCCTAAGCTGTTATCAATCTTCTTTGAATCAATTGAATCACTTCCTTTGTTTGTTGCACTAGTTCTGGTCCTATCATCTTCCGTTCACCAACTTCTTCCCAATACACTGGAGATCGACACTTTCGTCCATACAAAGCTTCGTAAGGTGGCATTCCGATGCTCGCGTGAAAACTATTATTATATGAAAATTCCACCAAGGGTAGATGATCGTCCCAACTGCCTTCAAAGTCAAGTGCACATGTCCTAAGCATATCTTCAATGGTCTGAATTGTTCTTTCGCTTTGACCGTCCGTCTGCGGGTGATAAGCAGTACTCATTCTTAACTCGGTGCCCAAACACTCTTGAAAACTCCTCCAAAATCTTGAATTGAATCGAGGGTCTCGATCAGACACTATCGATACTGGAACTCCATGCCGTACTACGATTTCTTGTATGTAAATATGAACTAACTTATCCAGCGAGAATCTTTCGTTAATTGGAAGAAAATGCGCAGATTTCGTCAATCGATCCACGATAACCCAGATGGCATCATGGTTAGCCTTCGTTCTAGGTAATCCTACCACAAAGTCCATCGCAATGTGTTCCCACTTCCATTCAGGAATTTCCAATGGTTGAAGTAATCCACTTGGTCTCTAGTGTTCCGCCTTGACTCTTTGGCATGTAAAACATTTGCTCACCCATTCAGCAATCTCCCTTTTCATATCTGGCCACCAAAAGTTCGTCTTAAGATCTCGATACATCTTCGTACTCCCTGGATGAATTGAATACTTCGAGTTATGCGCTTCGTGCAAAATTTCACTTTTCCGTTCCGCTACATTAGGTACCCATATCCGAGAAGCAAATCTCAAGATCCCTTTGTCGTCCAGTTGGCTACATATTTCCTCACCTGTCATCTTACTCACATCATCATTCATAACTTGCTCTTGGCACTTCCGTATCTTCTCCAACAATTCAGGTTGAAATGTCATGGTATAAATCACTTCCGTCGCATCCTTCGAAATACTTACTTCGATCTCTAACTTCTCAAATTCCTTGTATAATTCTTTGGCCATCGTCAGTGTATTTAAACTCTATTTTCTGCTCAGTGCATCTGCTACCACATTTGCCTTGCCGGGATGATAGTTGATAGAAACGTCGTAGTCCTTGATTAGTTCTAACCATCTTCGTTGCCTCATGTTCAGCTCTTTCTGAGTAAAGATATACTTCAGACTTTTGTGATCGGTGTAAATTTCACATCTCTCTCCATACAAGTAATGTCTCCATATCATCAAGGCAAACACAATCGTTGCTAACTCCAAATCATGTGTAGGATACTTCTGTTCGTGGGGTCTCAACTGTCTTGACGCATAAGCAATCACCTTGTCATGTTGCATAAGTACGCAACCCAATCCTTTGTACGACGCATCACTATAGATTACGAAATGACCTTGATCGTCTAGTAGCATCAATACCGGTGTCGTAGTTAGTCTCCTCTTTAACTCTTGGAAGCTCTCTTCGCACTTATCGTTCCATATGAATCGCTCGCTTTTCCTTGTTAGCTTGGTCATTGGAGTAGCTATCTTCGCAAAATCTTGCACAAATCTCCGGTAATATCCGGCTAATCCCAAGAAACTTCTGACTTCAGTCGGTGTCCTTGGTCTCTCCCAATCTTTCAATGCCTCTATCTTTGCTGGATCCACTTTTATTCCTTCGCTGCTCACCACGTGTCCTAAGAAATGAACTTCTCTCAACCAGAATTCACACTTGGAAAACTTCGCATATAGTCTTTCTTGTCTCAATGTTTCCAACACAATCCGCAAATGGTCTGCATGCTCTTATTCTGTCTTTGAGTATATCAAGATGTCGTCGATGAACACCACTACAAACTTGTCCAAATATCTCTTGAAAATCCTGTTCATTAAGTCCATAAAAGCTGCGGGTGCATTTGTTAGTCCAAACGCCATTACTAAGAATTCTGTTATGCCGAATACACAATATATAATCAAGTAGGTATGAGAATAACAATTAAGAACACAGGTTTGTAAATCAACAAACTGAATTATATTAAATAATTCTCTCTTAGTGATGTTAATGAATCACAAAGAGCTACTAGGTTATAAGAATAATATATTCAATGTTCGCATCCCTTCTAGGGATAACCTATCTGTGTTTATATAGTACACAGTTACACAATCCTTATCTAATTGATATTCCTACAAATTAGCAATACAATTGTTATCAATTAAGGATTGCTTCTTATCTTCTATTCCGTTTCCTTAGCTGTATCAATATATTCTGCTTCTTTCCATCTTCAGAATATATTGCTTCTAGAATCTTCAATTCAGCACCGACAGCTAATTCAACTATCACCTTGTCAGACTTTAAATAAACTCTGACCGGCTTCCTTTAAACTCTTCACCCTGTCAGAGTTTACTTAAACTCTGACTGGCTTCTGATAAACTCTGGTCAGTACCTGTTGCTTAAACACTGATAAACAAACGTCAGCAATTATATCTAACAATCTCCCCCAACTTGTTCATAATAAAATGTACAAGTTTAAACATATAATTGATGATGTCAAAAACATTTAACAAAAGCAGTATTTAACATATAACAGAGTTTAATTTAAAACAGAGTTTAAATTTGACTTAGAATAGAAAATATATTAAAAACTTACAGTCAGACTTTACTTGATTTCTTGAATATCAGGCACAGTCCTGATATAGTCTGATAGTAGTTTCTTCTCAGCTCTTTCTAGCTCTTCCATCATGATCTTCTTCACTTCTTTCAACTCTGGATCAGATTCTCCAGTCTGATAAATTGCAGCTCTCAGAGAATAGATGGAATTCTTCCTCATCTCATTCCCTAGCTTAATATAATAAGCTTTATCAGATTCTAAGTTGAATTCAAGAACTTTTGTACCCAGTGATGTTCTGAACTTAGCACTGTTTCTTTTCATCTCAATAATCTTCCCATGTGCATCTCTGTATTTTGGAATATATGCACTTGATACTCCTCCTCCAAGCATCATCTTCGATCTTAGCATCTTTTCTCTGATTACTGAGGCAGCATTGTGAGTATTTCTGTTTTTGACTTTTAACAAGTACAAAACATACTCCAATTCTTGATAAGATTTGAGATTTACATCAGACTCTGCAACCTTATAAACTCTTCCATCATTCATAAAGTACAACAAGAATTCCTTCTTTAACACCTTATGAAAGATCATTTGAACAGAGTCTAGCATATCAAGATTTTCTTGAGTAATAATACCAGATTCTGCCAATGAAATGTTGTCTAGAGATCTGATATTTGTTCTTCTCTCTCTGTGTGAACCCAGTCCAGATTTATCATAGGCTTCTTTTCCCAATACTGTTCTGGTTTTTGAGAAATTCACAGCTTCAAGCTTTAAATCTTCAATCATTTTTGGTTTGCTGAATCCTGGAAGAAGTGTAGATTTCTGTACAACTTGAGCAACGTCAGAGGTTGTCATATCTTCAATAGAAACATCAACTTGAGCAGCGTTAGAGGTTGATTTATCTAATCTTGTTTCAACTTGAGCAATGTCAGAGGTTGAAATATCTTTCTTCTTTAGGTTAGGCTCTTCAATCATTATGCCTTTACCCTTATCAGAGTTTCTAATCACAGGTCTCCTTGTATTTTGTATACTCTGTTGAATATTCTCTTTGATAGAAATACCAACTTCTTTCTTTCTAGGAGCCTTGATTTCCTTTTTCTTGTAGATTCCAGCTTCAAGATTTTTCTTGTGTTCCTCAGCAAGCATCTGCTCTTCAGCCTGGATATCTTCAATAGTTACATTCTTTCCATGCTCTTTCATGAATATCTTAGCAGCAATCTCTTCATCAATAGATGGATTAGTTGAAACGATTAAACTCTTGAGATTTGAAGTAGATTGACCACCAGAGTTTATCTTTTCAGAGTTTATTTGTCTACCAGAGTTTACTCTTGTCCTGCTTTGCCTTTGAGCAATGACCTTTCTTTTATTTCCTTTGCTTCCCCCATCAGTAGAATCATCCCTCTGTCTCAGAGCTTGAATGTCTTTGCATTTGTCTTTAAGTACACTCTCCCCCTTTTTGACATCATCAGAAAGTAATACTGATGTCAGCAATTCTAGAGCATTAGAAATAGAATTCAATTGAGTAGACATTTCAGCCTGATTCTCCTCAACTTTTCCAAGCCTTTTCTTGATTTCCTCAGAATCCTTGGCTTGCTGCTTGAATTGTGTAGAGTAAAATGATCTATCAAGCTTCAAAGTTGTATCCCTGATAGAAAATTCATTCCTAAGATTTGTAAACATCTGTTGATTCTCATCAAATCTATTATTAAGAGATTTGACTTGAACAACAGTTGCCTGTAAGCTTGTTAGTACATCAGTATTTGAGATCTTCTTGACAGAATCAGATAGCAAATCTGCAGCCCTTTGTGCTGAGAAAACGCAATCTGCATCAGCCCAATTTTTGTAGTACATATTCTGGAAATGCTCATTGGTCTGTCTATTAACTTCCATTCTTTCATCACTATTGACATCATCAGCCAATGAAACTTGAATGCTAGGATGTGAATGAGAACCCTCAGCATCATTTCCAGCTTCTTCATTATTGTCTGCTGCATTTTCAGGAAGAATATTTTCAGCAGTAAACTGTGCAGCTTCATCAATTTTCTCTTCTGCTACAGCTTCAGGAATATCAGAGTTAATCTGAGCAAAAACCTCTGCTTCTCTTTGAACAATCTCAACAACAGATTGTTGCAAAGCTTCAAGAATAACATTCTCAGAGTTTAGCTCATCAGCAGCCTCTTGTTCCTTGTCCATCACAGCTTCAACAATGTTCTCTGTGACTTTGATCATCTGATTAACCTCCTCACCTTTGTCAAGATCACAAGAGATAATTTCAGTGTGAGTGGCCAGAGATTCTTCTACCTGATCAGTGACTTGATCAGCTTCCACACCCTCTGTATAATGATCAGAATAGATAGAGGTGTGTGCTTCAAGATCAAAAACTCTGCTATCAGAATGAGTAGCAGCTTCCTCAACTACATCATTAGCCTTTGATGTAGGAGCATCTAAATCCATAGTAGCATCAGTATTTAATCTGTCTAGATTGACAGCTTCAGCATTTGCAGCATCCTCCTGAACAAACACTTCAGGAGCTTCAGTGTTTACAAACACTCTGTCTTCATCAGCATTTAAAATATCCTCCTCAACAACAATTTCAGGAGTATCTTGAGGAACAGCTTCAGACACAATCTCCTCATTCTCTGATGCAGGAGCTTCAGTTTCCTTAGAGACTCTGTCCATATTGACATTTATAGCACCAAAAAGATGTGCAGCCACTAGTCTTCTTTTTCTCTGATGAAGAGTTTCTTCATCAGTTTCAGTCTCTGAGGCTTCAACAACAGAATTTGCCCTATTGGCTCTTCTTTTCTTTAGCCTTGTCTTCTGAGGCATCTCTTCAGGTCTAGATACCCCAGCTTCAGTAGATAATCTCCTTGCAGGTTTAGTACCAATATGCTTGGTCCTACCTCCCCTTGCAGGTTTAACAGAAGTTGATAGAGGTTCTGGTTGAGATTCAGCTTGTGGTTGTGGATTTACTTGAGCATCCACAAACTGTTGCACAGAAGTAGGTAGCAAAAGATCTCCAACAATGCCTTTCTTAATGTCTTTATTTACTAGATCAGTAAATACTCTCTTATGTAATTTAAAACAAGAAACATCTGCTTCAAATACATTTTCTCCTTCAACACAATAAGAAACCAAAAGCTGACATAATCGAGAAAAATAAACAACTCCTCTATTCTCGGTCATCTTCTCCCCTAAGTTAGTCAACACAAGTCGTGCAAAATCAAAATGATTATCATATAATAAAGAATACACGATTTGCAGACTGTCTGTGGGAATAGCATCCCAATTTGTGCATTTCTTGCCAAATGTCCTGGTGATGCAATCGAAGAAGAAACTCCATTCCTTGCGCAGAAACGGCCTTTTGAGTTGCCCAATCTTTGTCAATGGCCCAGAGTAGCCAATCTCTCGCATCATTCGGATTAAATCCTCATCACCCATTCCAATAGTGTAAGAAGAATACTCAGGAAACCCCATTGCAGCGCGAATAGTACCAGCAGTAATAACATACTCTGTTTCGTCAAACTCAAAGATTATGGATGGGCTCCCAGTTTCACCACCATCATCATAAACCCCTGTCTCCCAGAACGCCTTGATTTGTAAACCAGAAAGTGTGGCTGGTTCAACTAAAGCACGCCCAATCGCTGACTGAGCAAGAAACTGTTGAATCATATGAAATGATTCTGGAGCGTTTGCAGTGTTTAGTGGTGCGGTATAGTTGTTTGGAACGAATTCTAACCCAGTCGAAACGAAAGCTGTGGTTGCCATTAGAAAATTTTGAAGAAATAACAGAGTTTATGTGCAGAAAGGTGTTTGTGAATATGTGTGTGTGATAATAGATGTAAATGAGTAAGATGTGAAAAGTTTAACTGAAGATGTGTGTATTGTATTGAAAAGAAAATTAAAGATTAAAAAAAAACTGAAGAGTTTTTAATCATTAATACACAACTGTCTTACTCCTATAATCATGTGAGTGGGACACATGTCAAACGTACATACGCTGACAGCTGTATTGAACAACTTCCAATACATACGTGCAAACGAGAAGACACCTTGCATCACATATCCGCTTATAAAAAAAATCAATAATAATAAAATTATCGATTTGAATATCTCAGAAACATAATAATAAAGTACGAAGGAGCTCAACAGTCAGAAGAATAATGACTGTCTTGGAACTCCGCACTTTAATGTTCCCAAGCTTCGAACCACGCAAAACCCTTCAGTTGCCCTGTTGGATGCTATAAAAGTTGGAGCATTGTAACAACAGGCAATTCATACATTAAAAATTACCATACATCAAATGGCAGGTACCTTTGAATTCATGGATGTAGAATCATTCTTGAATTTGAACTGGCGTCAACAAGCAAACTATATCATCGATGAGTTTCTTGTGTTGTCATTTCTGAATGATGAAGGGCTCATCGCTGATGATGAAATAGCGGAAGGACCTATCTCCAACCCCTATGTGCACATCATCCGTCCTGGACCATATGATGTGCCCATCCTTGCAGATGATGAGGCTGTGGAGATCTGTATGATGCTCTTCTATCAGAGCTACTTGAAGGGTTCGAAAAAGAATGTCTTCTTGGAATCCTGCAAGCTGCAAGCCAGAAAGAGAATGCGAGAGGATGATGATGATGATTCAACATCAGGGGGTTGTCAAGCCTTGGAAATCCCATATGCTATAATAACCTGTTAACCGAACAAGTAGCTAGACAAGAATATGAACTTGTCTGAATGTAAACAAAGTTTGAATCGATGAATGAGAAAGATCCATTATTTTGTTTTACATATCAGTATCGCATAGTAATTGTAAAGTGAAAGAAATGATATCACTTTAAACAGTAAACTAACATACTCATCAGCGCTACTAATCACCATCAGGACTTATCAAACACACTCTTTCTTTTCTCTGTTTAATGCAAAATTGATCCGTTACAAATCATACTTTCTCGAAAAACAAATGTCTAATCTCAAAATTATAAAATGTCTGAAACAAAGAAATTATTTTAACCATCAGAGATTAAAACAAAGTTACCTCGGCATATGTCACACAATACATCAGTGTTTACCATTTGTCCTTCTTTGTCAATAAACTCTTTTCTCAAACTGTACAGGTGTGAAAATATGTGTGTGTAATAGCAGAGTTTACCGAAATCAATATTTAGATCATCTCAAAGTGCATAAAATCCACAAACTAAAGTAGTAAAAACTGGTTGCCTAAACTCTCATGTATAACATAAAATCTGAATTTAGATCTAAACTCTATATACTGATATCCTTTCATTTGGATATGTCTTTAATTTTTCACCCCCTTTTTTTTTATTATTATTATTATTTTATTTTATTTTTTATTTTTATTTTTCCAGTAATCAGTGGTTGGCACTAGTCACCAAAAATCAAAGATTTTAGCCCTTATTTCATACAATAAGTTCCTGGATCTTCCTAGGCACAACATGATCTCAAAGGAATTTGTGCTCTGTTTGGCATCTTTTGATTTGAGGGTGAATTCTTTTTAATTAAGAATCAGAGTTTAGACTTTTCATCAGTAGATATAATTAACTTATGAGAGAAAATGCAAACAGCTAATATAGACTCAGTGTATAGGATCAATAAACTAAGAGATGGTATAAATACAGAGACAGTATCATGCTGTGTTAACTTACTGCACATGTTTGAGATCAGAATCTATACAACTCTTAAGGATTCATAATTACTTACTGAGAATTATGCTTCATACAAATTTCTTCATTGGTCCATATGTTTCAGACAAAATTACAATTAGAGAATAGCATTAAACTGTAACTATCAGAATATGACCAACAGAGTTTAGCATCAGAGTTTACTTTCAGAGTATGACTGACACTTCACAGAGTTTATCATCAGAGTTTAACATGCTGGTTCACATAACAGTTAACACATGTAAGAAATCATGAACATAAAAAGTGAGTCTAACCCGTATCTCTAGTCAGAACCAGAGATCATTCCAAGTTCATTTACCAATCTTGTAAAAGTAGCTTCACTCAAAGGTTTGGTGAAGATATCTGCAAGTTGTTGGTCTGTAGACACAAAATGAAGCTCAATGTTTCCTTCTTCCACATGTTCTCTGATAAAATGATACCTTATGCTGATGTGCTTGGTCATGGAATGCTGTACTGGATTACCTGTCATAGCAATAGCACTTTGGTTATCACAGAAAATAGGTATTCTAGAGTACCTTAACCCATAATCCAGCAATTGATTCTTCATCCATAAAATCTGTGCACAACAGCTACCAGCTGCTATATACTCTGCTTCTGCAGTGGATGTAGAAATTGATTTCTGTTTCTTACTGTACCAAGAAACCAATCTGTCACCTAAAAATTGACAGCTTCCACTTGTACTTTTTCTGTCTATCTTACAGCCTGCAAAATCTGCATCAGAGTAACCAATTAACTTAAACTCTGATTCCCTAGGATACCACAAACCCAAGGTTATGGTTCCTTTAAGATATTTGAAGATCCTTTTTACAGCTGTTAGATGAGGCTCTCTGGGATCTGCTTGAAATCTTGCACAAAGACATGTTGCATACATGATATCAGGTCTACTTGCAGTAAGATACAGTAGAGACCCTATCATTCCTCTGTAGTTAGTCATATCTACTGAGGCTCCTGTGTCTTTGTCAAGCTTCGTTGCTGTAGCCATGGGAGTTGTAGCAGATGAACTATCAAGCATACCAAATTTCTTTAGAAGATTTCTGGTATACTTTGCTTGATTGATAAAAATCCCATCATCTGTTTGCTTGACCTGTAAGCCTAGAAAATAACTAAGCTCTCCCATCATGCTCATTTGGTACCTGGATTGCATAAGCTTTGCAAACTTCTTACAGAGTTTGTCATTAGTAGATCCAAAAATAATATCATCTACATAAATTTGAACTAAAAGCAAATCATCACCAGAATTGAAATAAAACAAGGTTTTATCAATTGTACCTCTTGTGAACCCACTTTCTAAAAGAAATTGAGCAAGAGTTTCATACCATGCTCTTGGTGCTTGCTTTAGTCCATATAATGCCTTGTCAAGCCTGTAGACATAATCTGGATGCTTGGAATCTACAAATCCTGGTGGTTGTTCAACAAACACTTCTTCTTCAAGCTTCCCATTGAGAAAAGCACTCTTTACATCCATCTGAAAGACTTTAAACTTCTTGTGTGCAGCATAGGCCAGAAAAATTCTTAAGGCCTCCAATCTTGCAACTGGAGCAAAGGTTTCATCATAGTCAATTCCTTCCTGTTGTGAATAACCTTTTGCCACAAGTCTAGCCTTGTTTCTTGTAATCACACCTTCACTGTCAGTCTTGTTTCTGAAAACCCACTTTGTACCTACTATTGATCTATTCTTTGGTCTAGGTACAAGTGTTCAGACTTCATTTCTTTCAAATTCATTTAACTCTTCTTGCATTGCTGTAATCCAATTTGCATCTTGAAGAGCTTCTTCCACTTTCTTTGGTTCTGTTTGAGACAAGAAAGCATGATACAGACACTCATTATTTGTTGCACTTCTAGTTCTCACACTAGCATCAGGATCTCCAATTATGAGATCAGGTGTGTGTGCCTGTGTCCACTTTCTTGCTGTTGGTAAGTGGTTTCTTGCATCATTATTGGATCCTCCCCCTTGATCCATGCTCTCCTGATTCATATGTTGACTTTCTGTAGCATCTGAGGCTCCCCCTGAATTGGATGGCTCAGAGTTTGAACTTGCAGAGTTTGAATCAGTTTCCTCAACTGACTCACTTGCTGTGTCTTGTTGAGCTTCTTCATGCTCCCCCTCAACTGGTTCTCTATTTTGTGCAATTTGAGAATTTCCAGTTTCTCCAGTATTTACCAGTAGAGGTTCAGAGTATGCTTCGTCAGAGTTTGTCAACCCTGCTTCATCAGAGTTTATATCATCAGAGAATAGATCTTCATTTTCAAAACGCAGTTGATCATATCCATCCTTGTCTTCAAGTCCAATTATTTTCTTGTCATCAAATGACACATGTATAGATTCCATGATCACCTTAGTTCTTAGATTATAAACTCTGAATGCTTTTGTTGACAATGGATAGCCAACAAAGATTCCTTCATCAGCTTTTAACTCGAACTTTGTCAACTGTTCAGGATGAGTCTTCAACACAAAGCATTTGCATCCAAATATATGAAAATATTTCAAATTTGGCTTCTTATTTTTCACCATCTCATATGGTGTTTTCCCATGCTTGTTGATCAATGTTGCATTTTGAGTAAAACAAGCAGTTTCAACAGCTTCTGCCCAGAAGTATGTTGGTAATTTTGCTTCATCAAGCATAGTTCTGGCTGCTTCAATTAAAGTTCTGTTCTTCCTTTCAACTACACCATTTTGCTGTGGAGTTCCAGGTGCAAAAAATTCTTGTTTCACTCCTCTTTCTTTGCAGAAAGCTTCCACAATTGAGTTTCTGAATTCAGTTCCATTATCACTCCTTATAATTTTGACTTTGTGCTGTGATCCTTTGTCCAGTAGATTTACATGATCCATCAGAGTTTGAGCAGTTTCATCCTTCTTTGACAAGAAATACACCCATGTATATCTAGTATATTCATCAACAATTACTAGAGCATATTTCTTTCTGCCCATGGACATCACATTCACTGGTCCAAAGAGATCAACATGTAGAAGATGATAAGGTTCCACTACTGAAGATTCAGATTTGCTCTTGAAAGATGACTTCCTTTGCTTGGCTTTTTGACAAGAATCACACAAGCCATCTAGACTGAGTATAGATTTTGGAAGTCCCCTTACAAGATCCTTTCTTATTAGCTCATTGATGTTGTTCAAATTGAGATGAGAGAGCTTCTTGTGCCAATTCCAACTCTCTTCATTTGACATTTTTGCAGTCAGACACACTGTTCTTCCATCAGAGTTTGTTACCAAACTTGCTTCATAAATGTTGTTGTGCCTGTGTCCAACTAGAACAACTTTTCCAGTAGATTTACTGATAACTTCACAGTATTCACTATGAAAATCTACATGGTTTCCTCTGTCACAGATTTGACTCACAGATAACAGATTATGCTTGAGTCCTGAGACTAGAGCTACATTTGTGATGATGACACTTCCAAGATTGATATTGCCATATCCCAGAGTGTGTCCTATGTTTCCATCTCCATAGGAAACCTTTGGGCCAGCCTTCTCCTCAAAGTCTGATAGCAGGGCTTTATTTCCAGTCATGTGTCCTGAGCATCCACTGTCCAAGATAAGTGTGCTCTCTATTATACCCTGCAATCACAAACAGACACTAAGTGTTAGTTTTAAGGATCCAGACTTGCTTGGATCCTTTGTCTTTCTTAACAGTGTTAGCTTTTGCAGCGGAATTACTATCAACAGAGTTTAAGCTAACATTGTCAGACTTTACACTTGCAGAGTTTGCTTTAACCCACTTCAGATTGGGTTTTAGCTCATAATAGTTATGATAAATAGCATGATAACTCTTGCAAGTATAAATGGAATGCCAAGTGCTCCCACAGTGTGTGCACAAAGTTTGTGGTTTAACCCTCACATAATCATTCTTTACTCCTGATGTAGAAGATAAAGAATTAATATGTTTGTTCTTAGTGCAAAATCTAGCAAGATGATTAGAACTACCACAATTATAACATGTTTTCCTTGGAGCAGCACCAGTAGGCAAATGATTATTTCTATTATTTATGCCTATCTTTCCATTCCTATTCTTCTTGGACCCTTTTGGTTTCATGACAGATTTTATCTCTTTCAACTTATGATTAAACTGTTTCCCTGTCATCAAACCAACATTAACCTGTTTTTCACAAGTTTTTACTGGCTTTCTAACAGTTTCTCTTTCCATAAGTTTTTCTGTTATACTATTTTCCTTTCTTTCACAGGCTTCATCTGATTCCATATCAGCTTCTCTTATTACAACAGATTTTAACTTATTGGCTTCTGGAACAAATTTCACAGGTTTAAGTTGTGGTTTAACCTTAACCTTGTCTTTAAACCTAAGTTCATCATTTTCACAATAACCTAAACCTACAGAATCAGTCTGAAACACTTGATGAGTGTCTCTTCCAGAATCTGTCCAAGTCTTGATTATTTTTCTTTCCTTCTCTAAATCAGATTCTAGTTGCCTATATCTTTTCAGCAACTCCTGTTCTACATAAACAGCATCATCTCTTTCTTTTTGAATCTGCTTCATATTTTCAAGTTCTCCTTCAAGAAACTTGTTTCTTTCTTTAAGACTAAGATTCTCAGATTTAATTCTCTCATTTTCTAAAGTCTGATCCCTATAGCTAACATGAACACTTTTCAGATATACTCTTAACTCAGAGATATTATCAGTATCATAAGCAAAAGTAGTTAGGGGTACCTTATTTTCAGATGATTCAGTCTCATCTCTGACAGTTGCCATAAGAGCATAATTTTCTCCATCATCAGAGTCTGAAGTATCTGCCCAGTCTTTGCCTTTAGAGATGAGTGCTTTCTCAGTTTTGCCTTTCTTGCACTCTGGGGCATAATGACCCATCTCCTTACACTTGTAGCACTGGATTTCAGATTTATCCTTCTTGCCAGGTTTGGTCTCCCTTCCATCAGACTTTCTAAAACTCTTCCTTTCAGAGTTTGAATCTTTCCTTGAGAATCTCTTTCCCATCTTGAAGTTCTTGAATCCCATCTTCTTGAAGGTCTTCACCATCAATGCAGCCATTTGCATCATCTGTTCTTCATCATCCTCAAAATCAGAAGCTTCATCAGAGTTTGAATCATCATCAGAGTTTGATGACTCACTCTCAGATTTAATGACTAAAGCCTTTCCCTTGGCTTTCTTCCTTGATGATTCCTTCTTAATGGGCTTCTCCTCGACTTTGAGAGCAACAGATCTTGTCTTTTTACTCAATCTTCTATTCCTTTGTTCTATCTCCAGTTCATGAGTTTTCAATAACCCATAGATTTCATCAAGATCTGTATCAGCAAGCTCATAATTATCTCTTATTGTGGTTGTCTTTAAATCCCACTTTTCAGGTAGAGATAACAGAAACTTGAGATTAGACTCTTCAAGCTCATATTCTTTATTAACCAGAGACAGATCATTCAACAGTTTACAAAATCTGTCATAAGTCTCAGTCAAGGTTTCATTAGGTCTTGAATCAAAGTGCTCATACTCCTGTGTGAGTATTGTCTTTCTGTTCTTCTTGATAGCATCTGTTCCCTGACATCTGACTTCTAAAGCATCCCATATCTCTTTGGCAGTCTTGCAGCCAATTACTCTGTTAGACATAACATTATCTAAAGCACTGTGGAGAAGATGTCTAACCTTTGCATCTTTTGCAATTGATGAGATGTCCTCAGGAGTCATATCTTTCTTTTCCTTTGGAACAGTCTTTTGTTCTTGTCCATCAACAACAGGGGACAGTTTAGTTGGCATATGAGGACCATCATAAATTCTGTCAAGGTATTCTGGATCTGTAGCCTCCAGAAACATGGTCATCTTAACCTTCCAAATCGGATACTCTACTGGCCTGAGAATTGGAACCCTGATTGTTTCATATCGACTCACAGAATTGGGCTTAACCTGTTCAGCCTTAGGAGCAGTTTGATTTTCTTCAGACATGATTAATACTGTGTTTGAATCGTAAAACTGTATATATTAAACAGCCTTGGCTCTGATACCAATTGTTATGCCGAATACACAATATATAATCAAGTAGGTATGAGAATAACAATTAAGAACACAGGTTTGTAAATCAACAAACTGAATTATATTAAATAATTCTCTCTTAGTGATGTTAATGAATCACAAAGAGCTACTAGGTTATAAGAATAATATATTCAATGTTCGCATCCCTTCTAGGGATAACCTATCTGTGTTTATATAGTACACAGTTACACAATCCTTATCTAATTGATATTCCTACAAATTAGCAATACAATTGTTATCAATTAAGGATTGCTTCTTATCTTCTATTCCGTTTCCTTAGCTGTATCAATATATTCTGCTTCTTTCCATCTTCAGAATATATTGCTTCTAGAATCTTCAATTCAGCACCGACAGCTAATTCAACTATCACCTTGTCAGACTTTAAATAAACTCTGACCGGCTTCCTTTAAACTCTTCACCCTGTCAGAGTTTACTTAAACTCTGACTGGCTTCTGATAAACTCTGGTCAGTACCTGTTGCTTAAACACTGATAAACAAACGTCAGCAATTATATCTAACAAATTCATAGTGCCCATACCTTGTTCGAAAGGCCGTCTTCGGTATGTCGTCTGGTTTAATCTTCAGTTGGTGATATCCTGACCGTAGGTCAATCTTTGAAAAATGCACCGCTCCTTTCAGTTGGTCAAACAGATCATCTATTCGAGGTAACGGATACTTGTTCTTAATGGTCAGCTTGTTCAATTCCCGATAGTCTATACACAATCTCATGCTTCCATCCTTTTTCTTGACAAACAATACTGGTGCTCCCCACGGCGAAACGCTGGGTCTAATAATTCCTTTTTCTAGCAAATCTTGCAGTTGAGTAGCCAATTCCTTCATCTCCACTAGTGCCATTCTGTAAGGGGCCTTAGATACTGGCTCCGCGCCTGGTATTAATTCTATCACAAATTTAATCTCTCTATCTGGAGGTAAACCTGGTAATTCTTCCGGAAAAACATCTGGAAACTCATTTACAACTGGAATATCTTCTAACTTAAAAACTTTCTTTTCTATATCTATCACATACGCTAAATACGCCTCACAACCTTGCCTTAATAATCTCTTAGCCTGAATCATCGTCAGGAACCTCTTTCTTTGCCTCTCTCCTCTAAATATTATTTCTTTCTTTTCTAGGGTAATCAAAGTAACCCTCTTATTATTATAGTCAATACTTGCATCATACTCAGTCAACCAATCCATCCCTAATATCACATCAAATTCACCTAACTTAAAAGGTAACAAGTCAACATAAAAACGATTTCCCAAAATCTCTATCTCACAACGAGGATAATATGAACTGACCGCTATACGATCCTGATTAGCTATCTCTATATTCAACACTTCACTTAAGGGTTTCATTACGCAATTCAATCTACGAGCAAACGTTTCAGAAATAAAAGACTTCGTCGCTCCCGAATCTATTAACACTTTAGCAGGAAAAGAATTTACTAGAAGTGTACCTGCCACCACGTCGGAATCTCTCACTGCTTCTCCCATTGACATATTGTAGGTCCTGGCTAACGGTTGGACATTAACAACTGGGGGTGCTTCAATTGCCCGAATCATATTGTTCACGGGTGCTGGTGCTCTGCAGTCCTTAATCATGTGGCCTGGTTTCTTACACCGATGACACACAATGTCTATCTTGCAATCCCGGGAATAATGTCCCTTCTGATTGCATTTAAAGCATGTGACATTCAATCGATGGCATATCCCTGGATGTCGCTTCCCGCATGTCTGGCATTCTGGTAGTGGGGGTCTAGAAAGTCCTTGCTGACTGCCGGCTGGTAGACGGTTATCTTGTCCTACGCTCCCGGTATCTGGTTTCCTGAAACTTGTATTCCTTCCGGGCTGGAATCCCGATTTCTTATTTGCTTGCCCTTGAAAACTTCCATGTTGCTGTCCTTTATCGGGTATCCCTGCTTTCCTTTTCTTGTTCTCCCTCTCTTTCATGTAAGAATCACTCTCTGTCTCCGCAATCATTGCCTTTTGGACCACCGCTGCATAGATGTCCAACTCCAATATAGCTAACTTACTACGAATCCAAGACCTCAGTCCCTGCTGGAACCTCTTGGCCTTCTTCTTCTCCGTATCCACATAGGTTGGAACAAACCTTGACAACTCCGTAAACCTTGTTTCATATTGGGGCACCGTCATGCTTCCCCGCTTTAACTCCAAAAACTTTAACTCCATCTGATCTCTCATATAGTCCAGAAAATACCTTTCAAAAAACAACTCTATAAATCTTGCCCACGTAATCAATCCCTCGGGCTCCATAGCCCTACTCGTTTCCCACCAATAACTAGCCTCATTCTTCAGAAAATAGCTTGCATACTCCGTTTTCTTATCCTCTGCCACCTCTATCAAGGCAAAAGCCTTTTCCATCTCCTTCAACCATGCCTTAGCCTCTACAGGGTCTGCTGATCCTTTAAATTTTGGAGGTTTTGCTGCTTGGAAAGATTTGAACATAACCGCCGGTGCTGCTTGCTGGTTATGTTGTTGATGCTGCCGATGTTGATGTTGTTGCTGCTGTTCTAAGAGCTGTTGCTGAAATGCTTGTTGCTGCTGTGCTAATGCGGCAGTCTGTTGAGTAAGAGTATTTAACAATTGGATTACCATCGGGTCCATGTGGCCCGTGGGAGGTGTATTTTGTTGACCTTCTTGGTCGGAGATATCAGATGAACGGGTTTGTCATCTAGGAGGCATATCGCTGATGAATAAACAATAATTGGCTTAATCAAACAGTTCATATGATAGAAGGAAGGATCACAATTGATATCTCGAAGGTTTACAGATCTTCTCAACGGTGTATGAGTACACTCGTTGCAACAAGTAGAATAACAGTTATGATGCTGGAAATGAATGACAAGGGAATAAATACAGTTCTACAAAAGAGGTTTATCATACATATATATAGATAGAGTTAGTACAAGCGTAGAATGCTTCAAAAGAAAATATATCATGGCTGAACCATAACTGCCGACCAGCAATACAACAAAAATGCAACAACAACCCGAGGCGTTCCTATAAGCTCGGTGCACTGCTGATACTACAATATGCATCTATATACTAACTATCTAGAAACCATACATCCATGTCACACCTGTCTACCCCTAAACCTGCTCACAGATCACCTGCTCCTGTCTGCCATAACGGGGGTCCTGAAATCTCTGCAATCTCACTCATCGCATAATCCAAAATCTGTCTCATCCCTGCTACTGTCTCTCCCTCTCGACTAGAAGCTAATTGTTGGGATTTATGGGTGATAGCATAGGAACAACTTAACTTTGTATATACCTAATTTTTTAATTAAGTAGAACATACTGTCACAGCCAAAGTATGTTCTTGTAATCAGTATGCAATGTTATTTTAATTGTGTAATTTGGAAGAAGTTCACTTTCTGTGTTCAAGCCTCAAAGAATGCATATTTGATGACAGCATGAATAAAGGTTACTGTCATAAGCATTGACAGTAAGATTACAAGAAGACAGAATGTTGCAAGTCAAGAAAGCATATTCACTCTGACAGCAACATTGGCGGAAGACTACGCGACAGCAACTTTAGCCCTCGACAGCAAGTTTGGAAACCTCGACAGCACACTATGCGGGGAACTCTTACTGTCACCAAAAGCACATTCCTATGACAGCAAGCTCTGCGGCAAAAGTAACTATCTCGAGAAAGATCCTTGTTCTAGGTATCTTTCTCAGTCAAACCCCGTGACAGTTTCAATGTTCAAGAAACAGGCGTGTTACAGTATCCCTAAGCTGCACCAAGTTTGCAAGACTACGACAAAAGCTTCAAGAACTGCAAACAAAAGCGAATCAATTCAAGAGCAAGGTCAAGTCTCTATTTGCTGAATTGTTTTAGCTAGAAATAGAATGAATCTAGGTTGTTTTCTTTGTAATGTATATCTGACATTGTTAGCAATTTAGGAAAGTCACATGGGTAGACACTTTGTAAGAAGCTGCCACTTGATAATGACAGCAGCTTCACAGACCCATGTTGATAGTGATAGGATTAGTTTTATACTTAGACTATCAATTCATTCTAGGAACAAAACGAAGACAAACAAGTGTCTTGAAGAAAAACCGAAGCTCAAGAATTCTCTCTTGAGGTTGTAGCAAAACTTTGCAAAATAAATAAAACATTTATTTTGTGAATCATGTCTTCTCGATTATACTGTTTGTGAATGCATACATATTATTGATAACATTAAATCTTAGTTTTGGTTGTTGAAACTGAGATTGAATTTTATCAGTATTGCATTCATCCCCCCCCCCCATTCTGCAATACACGAGGACCAACAACTGGTATCAGAGCGATCAGATTAACACACATATCTGTGATCACGACGACAATGCAGAAATCAAATAGTATCAAGATCCCAGCTTTTGATAAAGAGAACTACAACATTTGGAAAAGAAAGATCTTGTTGTTTATCAAAGCTGCGAATCCACTATACCCAGGTATTCTCGAGAATGGTCCTTTCATTCCAAGGAAGGAAATTGAAGCCACAACAGTAAATGGTGAAGTCATTCCTGCACATTGGGTTCCCAAAGATCCCTCCGAATTTTTGGAACCTGAGAAGGAGAAAATAGTGCTAGATGATCACTTGCAACTCATCTTGCTCGATTCTCTCACGTTGGATAAAGCCATGTATGGAAGTCTGATAAGCTGCACATCTGCCAAGGAGATGTGGATCAGGTTAGCTTTACTATGTGAAGGAAGTGAAGAAGTTAAGGGCAATCAAAGGCAAATACTGATATCACAATATGAGGCATTCATTGCCAAGCCTGGTGAAGAGTTAACTTCCATGTTTGAAAGGTTCAGTAAGCTCTTAACTGAACTACAGATACATGGCAAGTACTATGACAGAAAAGAATTAAATGTCAAGTTCTTGCTTACACTGCCTGATCACTTTGAACACAAGACAACAGCCATACGAGAAGGAAGAGATCTCAACAATATAACCTTTGAGACACTTTATGGCATTCTGAAATATTATGAACTTGAACTCTTTCAAAAGAGAGCCATACAAAGTGGAACAAGGAACAAGATGGCTAACATGTCAAGTGCCCTAGTAGCACAAGTGTCAAGGATCACACAACCAAGTGAAGTACTACAAATCACACAACCAACCCCTGCACAATCCTTGAAGATAGAAGAGGTTGTTGAAGATGATGAAAAAGTAGTACTACAACTCAAGGATGTGGAAGATGAAGACTTCTACACAATGGAGGAACTGGAAAGCATGGACAATCCTACTATGGCCTACATGGCTAAAAAGTTCAAGAACTTTAGGTTCAAGAAGGATAGGTCATTCAGGCCCCAAGGCCAAGCATCCAAATTCACCAAGGGAAGCTCATCAAAGGCTGCTGTGGGAAGCTCATTCAAAGGAGGATACAAGACTGGATTTGTGGATAGATCTAAATTCAAGTGTTACAACTGTGGTGAACCTGGTCATTTTGCTACTGAATGCAAAAGACCCAAACAGGTTCAGAGATTTGAGAAAGGAACTGGTGGATACTCTAAGAAGAATCAAGGCAGAGCCTATGTGGCTGAAGAAAAGTGTTGGGATGAGTATGATGATGAAGATGAAAAAGAATATGTCAACCTAGCTCTCATGGCTAGCACTGATGAAGTAACATCAACATCTTCAAGTCAGGTACCCTCACTTGTCTTACTTGATATGTCCATTGATGAGTATAAGAAAACCATTAAAGACTTAAGTGCTGAAATGTTCAATGTCTATACTAGCTTATCTGCTGCTAATGAGGAAATCACTAGGCTGAGTAAGCTAAATGAAACACTAAAGTCTGAAAATGAATCTCTTGTTCTCAAAACCAGTTCACTAGACTCTTTAGCTCAGGAGAATGCAAAATTTAAAAATGAATTGAAATGTGCTAAAAAAGTTGAGGAATTCCTGAGAAATGAGATTACTGAAAATGAATTCAAGATAAAGGCTTACAAAAACTCATCTAAGATAGTTCAGGATTACAATGATAAGCATACAGAAAATCAAACTGTTGGCATAGGTTTTTCATATGGTAGGAGACCTGGAAAGGAAACCGTGATTCAAGATTGTTCTGGAGATGCTGTTGTCAAACCCACCATTCTCAAGAAGGTTAAAACTCCTATTTTCAAAGCTGCAGAAATTGAGTTTGATGAAGAAGCCATGCTCATCAAACAAGAAATTTTTGATGAGGATGAAGGTGTTGACAGCACATTCAAGGATGGAAAGGATACTGTCACGATACCCAAGACAGTAAACTTACCAAGCAATCAGACAGCAAGTTCAAAAGATGTTGTCACAGTTGGCAAGACAGTATCTTCCAAAGATGCTGTCAAGAATGGTTCCAAGACAGTAGCTTCCAAACCTTCTGTCAAGACAGTTGGAATAAAAGGTACTGTCAAGGAAAGTTCGACAGCAACTTCTGAACACACTGTCAATTCAGTAACTCCCAAGTCTAAGAATAGGAATGGTAAGGTAGGTGTCAATAAAGGAAACAGATACACTAATGTTGGAGGTGCTTCTAGGAAACTATGCAATAACTGTGGATCTTCACATCATTTAACACATGTTTGTATTAAGCCAATTGAGGATAAGATCAATGCTACTGAACTCAATGGTAATTTACACAGAACCTCCCTTATGCATAGAACTATGAGTGTCTGTAATAACATTGAATGTATGCCATGCAAGATCACTGCCATGAGTACATGCTTTAACTTACCTATTCTCACTACTGAAAAATGTTCATACATGCACACTGTTGAGACTTCTGAGCCTGCTGGAAACAGCAAGAAGGCCTCATCCACTAAGAAAAGGATCAAGTCCAATTCTAAACCTAAGTGGGTGAAAAGAGAAGTCAAACAGGAGATCATTGATGGTGCTTGTGATTTTATGACTGGAAGAAACTCAGGAGACACTAAAACTGCAGGACCCAACAAGGATTGGGTACCATATGCATCTTAAACACATTCTGTTTTGCAGGGCAAGAAGAAAGATCAAGTCATGTGGATCATTGACAGTGGTTGCTCAAGACACATGACAGGTGATAAAGCCCTGCTATCACACTATGTAGAGAAAGCTGGCCCAATCATAACCTTTGGAGACAACAGCAAGGGTTACACAGTGGGATATGGCTGTCTGGAAATTGGAAATGTTGTCATTGAAGATATTGCTCTTGTGGATGGATTGAAGCACAATCTACTCAGTGTCAGCCAATTCAGTGACAGGGGATTCAAGGTTGATTTTGATATGATGCTGTGTAACATCTATCACAAGAAGGATAGTAGCCTCTCTCTAAAAGGGGTTAGAAAAGGAAGCTTGTTTGTTGCTGACTTAAACTCAACAAAGAAGGATAAAGTTTACTGTTTCTACAGTAAAGCAACTGTTGGTGACAGTATGCTTTGGCATAGGAAGCTTTCACATCTCAACTTCAAAACAATGAATATTTTGATGAAGAAGGAGTTAGTGAGAGGCTTGCCCCAACAGGAATTCTGTCAAGAAGGACTGCGTGAAGACTGTCAGATGGGCAAACTAAGGAGAGCTGTGCACAAGTCCAAGCAGATGAACACCAACATAGAAGCACTCAAGTTGATTCATATGGATCTTTTTGGACCAATCAATGTACCATCTATGGCCAAAAAGAGATATGCCTTAGTAATGGTGGATGATTACTCAAGGTACACTTGGGTGAAGTTTCTTGAATCCAAAGATGAAGCTGCTCAAGTGATTATTGATCAAGTCAGAGTTCTTGATAGAACTCCAAACTCAAAAGTTCAAATCTTGAGGAGTGACAATGGTACTGAATTCAGAAATGCCACTCTTGGAAATTTCTGTAAAGATGAAGGAATTGTACAACAATTCTCTGCTGCAAGGACTCCACAGCAGAATGGAGTTGTAGAAAGAAAGAACAGGACTCTCATTGAAGCAGCTAGAACTATGTTGCATGACGCCAAACTTCCAACATATTTCTGGGCTGAAGCTATCAACACAGCTTGTTATACTCAAAGCAGAACCATGATTAGCAAAACTCATGCAAGTACACCTTACTGTTTGCTAACTGGAAAGAAACCTACTATCAAATATTTTCATGTGTTTGGGAGCAAATGCTTCATGATGAAGGATAACCATGAGAAGAAAGGAAAATTTGACACTAAGGCATTTGAAAGATTATTCATGGGTTACAGTACAGAAAGGACTGCCTACAGAGTTTATGTTATGGAACACAGGATTATTGAAGAAAGTGTAAATGTCACATTTGATGAAACCAAGTTTCCAGGACTGCATGAAGAAGGAAAGATGCAGACATTTAGATTTGAGAATCAAGGATACTTGGAAGTTGAGGAAATTGTTGATGAAGAACCTAGCTTCACTCAAATTGTTGAAGTTGATAAAGATACTGTCAATACCACTCCTGTCAACCAAACTCCAGCTCAGTCACAGACTATAACCTCAAACATTAATAACAGTGGTGACTCTGGAGACAATGAAGAACATGGTGAAGACAATGGGAGTGGTGAGCACTCAACTCAACAAACTGAAGCAACTGTTCCTGTACAATCAAGTAGCTTGCCCAGAATCACCAAGTGGAACAAGGATCACACAAATGACCTTATCATTGGTGACCCTACTTCTGGTGTGAGGACAAGGAACAAAGTCTCTGCTGACAGCATGTTTTCATGTTTCCTGTCTCAAATGGAACCCAAGACAACTGATGAAGCATTGTTGGATTCTGACTGGGTGATAGCCATGCAAGAAGAGCTAAATCAGTTTGAAAGGAACAATGTATGGAAGCTGGTTCCAAGACCTAAGGGAAAGTCAGTCATTGAGACCAAATGGGTTTTCAGAAACAAGCTTGATGAAAATGGATCAGTGACAAGAAACAAAGCAAGGCTAGTGGCTAAAGGTTACTGTCAACAGGAAGGAATGGATTATGATGAGACATTTGCACCTGTTGTAAGACTTGAAGCTATTAGAATCTTTCTAGCCTATGCTGCACACTACAACTTCAAAGTATTTTAGATGAATGTCAAAAGTGCCTTTCTAAATGGAGAATTGGAAGAAGAAGTGTATGTTGAACAGCCACCAGGGTTTGAGGATGCTGACATGTATGATTTTGTATACAAACTCTTCAAAGCTTTGTATGGACTAAAGCAAGCACCCAGAGCTTGGTATGACACACTTTCCACTTTTCTTTTGGAAAATCAGTTTACTAGAGGAGTTGTGGACAAGACACTTTTCTACAAACACCATGGCAAGGACATCATTCTGGTACAAATCTATGTGGATGACATCATTTTCGGTTCTACAAATGAGAAGCTGTGTGAGAAGTTTTCCTCTCTCATAAGTAACAAATATGAGATGAGTATGATGGGAGAATTGTCATTCTTTCTGGGATTACAAATTCTTCAACAACCTGATGGAATCTTTATATGTCAAGCTAAATACATCAAGGAACTTCTTAGAAAGTTCAACTTGGAAGATTCATCACCTGCAAAGACACCAATGTCCACGTCAACTAGTCTGGATCTTGATTCTAAAGGAAAGAAAGTTGACTCAAGCACCTATAGAGGCATGGTAGGATCTCTCCTATATCTAACTGCTAGCAGACCTGACATCATGTTTGCTACATGTCTCTGTGCAAGGTTTCAAAGTGATCCAAAAGAGTCACACTTAGTAGCCATCAAGAGAATCTTTAGATACTTAAAAGGCACTCCTAATCTAGGTCTTTGGTATCCTAAGAATACTGGATTTGATCTGATTGGTTACTCAGACTCAGACTATGCTGGATGCAAGATTGACAGAAAGAGTACTACTGGTAGCTGTCAATTTCTTGGTGGAAGATTGGTCTCATGGTTTAGCAAGAAGCAGCATTCAGTTTCTACCTCAACTGCAGAAGCTGAGTATATTGCTGCAGGGCAGTTGCTGTGCACAAATTCTATGGATGAAGAATCAACTTCTTGATTATGGTCTAGTGTTAAGAGACATTCCTATCTACTGTGACAACACTAGTGCCATATCCATTTCAGACAATCTAGTTCAACACTCTAGGACAAAGCACATTGATATAAGACATCACTTTATCAGAGAGCATGTTGAACAAGGAACTGTAAAGCTGATCTATGTCCCAACTGACAAGCAACTTGCTGACATCTTCACTAAGCCATTGGATGAAGCAACCTTCAACAGGTTGGTAAGTGAATTGGGAATGCTGAATCTGGTATGTTGATTTACTCAGTTTTCTATATTTCCAAATTCTCTTTTGAAGCTCATGACAGCAACTTCAAACCTGCTGTCAAGAGAAGTTACTGTCTACTTGGTCTATGTCTGTTATGTGACAACATGTGTTGATTTGACTTTTCATGTCAGTATTTTGTGCCAGTCTCATACTTTTAGACCGTGTATGACATTAATGTGGTTACTTGTTAAGTTTGAGAGATAAAAATATGTTCCATTGGACTTTCACATCGTTTTGCATTAATCTGTAGGATTAAAGGAGGACACGACCATTAATTACTTTTGTGGTAGTTGTATGGGTACTCTAACTGTTGACCATTAGACTTTAATCCTTAGACGGTTTTGCCTATAAATTAACCTTAGGTTTCACCAGTCTGCTCTCAGTTTTAAAGTAAATAATGGAAAACAAAGTAGGAATTGAAGTAGGGCTAAAACGGTGCGATAGTGAACCCGACAGTGAAGAGATTGATGAACTCTTCGAGATGCTGTTGGACGGCATGGATGAGATCGAAGAGGAAAAGAAACAGGAAGAGGAGGCCAAGGCTCAGGAAGAAGAGAAGGAGCTTCAGGCACTTCTTGAAAAAGAAGGTCGCTCTGAAGAAGAGATTAAGGAAGAGCTTTTAGGACTAGTTGATAAGATCATAGAATAATGTACTCCATGTTCTATTTTTAATGATTTTATCAATAATAATAATAAAAGTTCTTGTTCTTGTGTTTATGATTTGTCTGTGTTAATTGCTTAATATCTGTGTTCAAAAGATTAAATTGCTAAATCCATAATTTGTCAATATTAAGTTAAGTGTATGAATAAAGCATTCTAATAAGTTCATGACAGAACCAATTCTCAATCAAAGTTATTGTCGTTAAGAAGAATATTGTCGTGTGTTTCTTGACAGCAACCTTCTTGACAGCAGGGAAAGACTTTCTGTCAAGACTTGTAAAGGATACTGTCATTCATATGCTTAACGGTGACAACAAGTTTTCGCGCAATAGTTGCTGTCGCGCAAAACCTACTGTCACCACCTCTTATTACTGACAGATTGTTTCTAGCGCACAGGTTACTTTCAACAATAGTGGACCGTTGAAATTGGATACTCATCCCACGTTGGTCAGTGAATAACGGTCAGTAACTGACGTGTTATAAGAGTGGGTTAAGACACGTTCTTTACTTCCACTTTTTGTGCACAACGTTTGAGATACCTCTATTTATTCCCCAGTTACTCAGACATATCACTCTCATAGAACTCAAGGCAATATACTTTTCTTCAAGCAAAAAGCCACTTTCCTACTTTCTTCTTTTCTTGAAATCTCCATGGCATCCAAACAGACTCTCTCTCAAACAAACTTTGCTGGCATCTTTTCCCCAAATGATGCTGGTGAAGGTTTCAAAGGACTCGTGTTTTTCTTGAACAAGTCCTATCTCGGTTCTGCCATCACCTCAACCCCCATTCTCGACTTAGACAGAATTGAGGCGTTTTGGCAAACTGTTGTTGCTCAAACTGAGGGTGAGAACCCGGGTATTCAATTCACAATCTCTGGGCAACAATACACTTTTACAGCTGAGGTCATCAACACTGCTCTTGGAATTACACTTGAAGCAGGACACCAATTTGCTGAACTTGCCAATGATGACACTCTAAAGAAGCTCTTCTTGAAGATTGGGTATGCAGGCCCTATTCTCGAAGAGGGGACTGCCAAATGGTATCCATCTGGTGAAATGGATAGGAAGCATCTGAGATAGGAGTGGAGCATGATACTTGATGTGATGGTCAAGGTGTTCTCTACCAAGTCCACAGGCTGGAATGGAATACCCTCCTACATCAAGAAACTGACACATTCTCTTGTCCATGGATACAAGGTGAATGTTGGAGCTCTCCTCATGGCACACCTCAGGGCTGCCATAGGTAAGAAGGTATCAATCTACCCTCGCTTTCTTATGATGTGCATTAATTCATTCTGTGATTTTAATGATGCTGCCCCTCGTTTAGAGGCTTGCTCAGTTTTGAAAAAGAACACACACACTGTTATCTTCACAGAATCTCAATGCACATATTCCACTTTGTTTCACTCAGCACATGGTTGATCAAGTGTCCAACCCTGATTTACCATTACCATCTGGTTATGACTCTTTCACTCTTGAGAATGAAACTGAATTAGACCCAAATTCAGTTAACCCACATTCAACACCATACACTCAGCCTAGGCCCTCTAGACGTTCCAAAGCCCAAAGAGAAGCCTTGCAAGAATCCAGGAAACGGCCTTTAGAAGCCGATGTTGGTGGTAGCTCTGTGAGTCAAGAGGGAGGCACTGCACCTAGTGCAGCAAATAAGGAGGCTAGTCAAACAGAACCCCCAGTGGTTCCCCCTGAGCCTAAGAAGAAGAGAGCTAGGAGGACTAAAACCACTGTTAACCAAGCTGCAGTTTCTCAACAAACTGTGGTTACTGAAAGGGACTCAAACACCTCCCTAGATGTGCCTTCTCAACAAGGTGCATCTATTGAAATTGGCATGTCTCCCAAGGCACCCTGTACAGAGTCTGCACAAACTCATGGTTCACAACCTGAGGAACCTCCACTTGAAGAAACACACAGTGAGTTAGGGCACAGTGAGGATTTCTCTATTCCTTTTGATGATTCACATGTTTCTCCTGTGAATCAGCCCCCACTCTCTGCTACACTTTCACCTTCTTCCTTCCCTACACATTCTTTTGTTTCTTCTCCACAACCTAGAGAAGGGGACAGTCCCAACCCTTCAGGTTTTGATCATCCATCTCCAACCATGGATGAGCCCCCATCTAGTGGTCCACAAGAACCCATTTCTCAAAGTGAAATGGACACCACTCCTCCAAACACTGAGCCAGGGCAAAGTGGTAGTTTGTCAGAAAATGAAACAACCAACACTTTGTCTGAACTCCAAGGAGCATCTTACCTTCAGAAAGATGTTGTCACAGCCTCTGTTGTTGTCAAAGACGCTAGCAATGTTGTTGTCCTGGACACAGCTGCTGTCATGGGTGGAGAGAAAGATACTGTCACTACAGAACCTACTGTCACTCCACCTCCCAAAGTTGCTGTCATGCCAGAACCTGCTGTCCAGACTCCAACTGACAGTAACATTCATGCCAAAGATACTGTCCAGTCCTCTCAGCCTGATTTTGAAGCTGTACTCATTGAGGATGCCTCTGATGATGATCTACCTCTTGCCAAACCCTTAAAGGTACATTCTAAATCTTCTCCTTCCATGCATGTTAGTACTGCTCATACCCATGCATCTAGGTTGAGTGAGGGTGTGCAAAAGAAAAGAGAGATAAAAGAAAAGAGAGGTGAGCATAAAAATGAGAGGCAGCCAAATGTGCTGGCAAAAGGAGAGGGACTTGAGCATGTCCAGAGAGACTTTGAGGGAGCCCACACTATTCAGGCATTAGGCCTTGAGAGTCAATCTGTGAGGGGTAATGAGATCACTCAAAAACACCCTGAGAGTGTGAGAACCCCATAGCCTCCAAGCCCCTTTCTTTTCCTTCCCCTCCAAGAAGGTTAAGGTCTGGTGGCCCCTCTGCTACTTTTGGTAACAGGATTGCAGCTCTGGAAGGACAGTGTGCTACTTTGAACTCCAAGATGGACTCTCTCTCTCAACTGATGGTTGATGGTTTTGCTGTTACTCAGCTCTCTATCCAGCTCCTCACTGACCTAGTAGCTGCCAACTCAACTAAGGGGGAGAAGGTAGCAAGATCAGAATCAATATCTATTCAGGAATCAGGTGGAACTCAGGGGGAGCCAGTAGCTGTGAAGACCAAAGGGGGAGCTAAGGGGAAAGCAATATCTAAGGGAGAGCAGGTCAAACCAAGCAGTGGACAACCAAAGGATAAAGCTGAAGAGCTTGTTGAAGTTGACTTGGATGGAGAAAGAGTACTGATGTCTAAGGCAACTCAAGATGCAATGCAAAGAAGACCTGCATCTAGACATCCAATTCTACCTCCTGTGAAAATCAGAGAGCCAACTCCAGCAACTCAAGAATCTGCTCTACAAAGAAGATGGAGAGAAATGGAGGAACAGAATAAGTCTGGGAAAGGTAAAGGGAAACTGCCTGTATCCATCCATAAAGGAAATACTTGGTCCAATGGTACTGAGTATGATCAAGAAGAAGCCAATACTCTAATGGTGGATTACAGGGAGAGTACATTACACAATCATGACAGTGAATTTAGCAGTTTGGTGGAAGAAGCAATGAATGCTCCAAGCAACCGTCCAACCAACACCACAAAACTGTTAAAGGATCAAATCACCAGTGTCAGTGTAATGGTTAATGATGAGAAAAGATGGGCTATAAGTATCTATTTCACTTCTGGCATATCTTATTTTATCACAATGCATTTATTGCAGAGTCAGCCAGCAAAGGTGTTGTGTGCTTTGAAGGGAAAGATCAGGGCAACTCAAACACCATTCAATGAAATATTGGATATGCAAATCCAGAACCTGATCACATGGGTAGACACTTTGTAAGAAGCTGCCACTTGATAATGACAGCAGCTTCACAGACCCGTGTTGATAGTGATAGGATTAGTTTTATACTTAGACTATCAATTCATTCTAGGAACAAAACGAAGACAAGCAAGTGTCTTGAAGAAAAACCGAAGCTCAAGAATTCTCTCTTGAGGTTGTAGCAACACTTTGCAAAATAAATAAAACATTTATTTTGTGAATCCTGTCTTCTCGATTATACTGTTTGTGAATGCATACATATTATTGATAACATTAAATCTTAGTTTTGGTTGTTGAAACTGAGATTGAATTTTATCAGTATTGCATTCATCCCCCCCCCCCTTCTGCAATACACGAGGACCAACACTAATCCGTGCAATCGAGTCTCAACCAAGGTCCTCGTAACCCTAAACCTCATCTGAATGTCCCTTATCTGATCTCTAAGTCTGTTCCTCTCTCGGATAGCGGCTGCCTCAATCGAACGAATCTTCCCCATCTCCATAACCTGTCCATAAAGGTACTCCATCTCTCTATTCACCCTTTGATACACATGGTGTGGAACTGGTGGCTCACCTAACTGGTACAAAGGCCCACAAACTGATGCCTGAGACACTGGTGCTAGGGCTACTTGTCGGAGTGGAATAGGACAAGGTACCTGATCTCTCCTAACTACCGGATGCTGATGCCTAGGCTGGTATCGCATTGGCCGAGACGGTCCTGCTCTCTCAACGGGTGTAGGTATCTCTGCTATCGTATCCTCGGAAGGGTCTGAGTCTGAACTAGTACTAGGGGGCTGCAATTATAACCACATTTAATTACTACGCATAATATCCCTAGTTGACCTCCTAATATCCTTAAGTGAATTCCTAACTTTCTATGTTATCCTGGACCCTAAGTCCTAACTTGTTTCAATTGCCATAACCTGTTTCTCTGATACCAACTGTGACGCCCTCCAAACCCGGGGTACAGATTTGAGGAGTCATCCGACCAACGGAACACTATTTAACACATGCGTAATATATAAAGACACAAATACCCCTTAACCAAGACCGCATCCAGATTATGGCAATGAACACAAGCTACTACAATCTTTTATTAATACAATACCAGTTTTATCAGAGTTATTACATCACAACTAAAGTTCAAATCTAGACATCTAATCTAGAAAAGCAAAACAACAACTACCCTGCCAATGACAATGACTCGAGGGGCTCTCCTGGCTGCTGGTGAACTATCGGTCACGCTATGCCGACTCATACTCTCGCTTCACTGGAATAGGGTTAGAAAACAACAAGTAAGAGTGAGCCAAAATTGCTCAGCAAACATCATATGAATCATTTCTATCACAGTTGTAAGGATATGAATTTATGATATCAGAATCAACAATATTTAGCTAACACATGCTTTGTATCAATAACAATTGAAGAAAAAGAATTAGAATTTGGCTTATACATTTTATTCAAATCAAAGGTTGTGCTGCTGGCCAGCCACGCATCAACCCCGGACTAGCTCACAACATAGTCCTCTATTGGATCCTAGGCCAAACTGGGCCTTAAGTTATTCTGACCATAAATATGGCCCGACCAATTACTGGTCCATTTTAAAAACATGCCAAATCTATCATAGGGTATAAACAATAACATGCTCAATAAGATAAACTCAATGTATGGTAATTGCAAAAGAGCTTCAACTTCTCAGTATCAAATGAAGATCGAGAAAGAATCATGGAATAATTTCAATGGTACAGTGTACTCATTCAATAAGGAAATCAAGATTGGTAATCGATAATCAATGACCGTAATCAATAGTCAAGATGGAAGTCAAATAATCAATGGTTGTCAATAATAATCAAAGGATGATAATCAATAATAAATGGTGGTAAACAATAATCAAGTGAATTGGAAATAAGGGTTTCCGATGCAGATCAAATCAAAGAATCAAGAATCTCTAAGAAAATGGAATCAGTTGTCCAAATGCAGTTAAATGATTGATAATTTGAATTGTTCTGGGGAGAACGGTATTCAAGTAATCAAGACAATAATAAATTTTATCACAAGTAAAGGCACAGATACTTCCCTGGTCTAAGCTGCTGTCGGATCGACTCTGCTCACTCTACCTTTCCCTTTCCCTTGCTCCGGGAACTTGATTCTATAATTAAACAACTCATCACAGTAAGTCTAACTATTCTCGTTCTACTCTCGACACTTATTCAATCAATAATCACATTTAAACAAGTAACTGGTTACGTATCGGACGTCCGGTATGATTTACGATATTTAAAACTCAAATATTTGCCCTAGTACGGGCATATACAGACTATAAAACACATCACACAATTAATATGAACCATATAGCACTTATAAACATTTTTAAAACATCAAACGAAATTTATTTGAATTTTAAATAAGTCATTACTAATTTTTAAATCAAAAATCGGATTTTTAAATCCAATATAAACATTTAAATGCAAATAAATCAATTAATAAAATTAATTGACACTTTTTAAATGCTCAAACTATTTTTAAATAAATAAATATGCTTGAAAATAATTAAACTGAATTTAAAATTAATTAAATCTAATTAATAATTAATTTTTAAGAATTAATTGATTAAAAGAAATAACCAATTAATTAATAAATTAATTATTAATTAAAAATAATTAAAATAATTAAGTTTAATCAATTTTCGGATTTAAAATAATAAATATAATTTTCCAGAATTTTTCTGATATTAAAATATATTTTTAAAATAAAAATATGAATTTTTAAAGTTTTTAAACTATTTTCGAATTAATTTTAAAAATAAAATTCAAAAACAGTTTTCAGAAATCGAATTAGGGTTTTGAAGATTGAAACCGAGTCAAAATAACGGGTAAACGGGTCGGGAAGAACGAATTCGGGTCGTCAAGAACAACCCACCAGATTCTGGGTTTTCTAGAATCCGGTCGGTGTCCGGCGGCCGGAATTCTTCGATTCCGTCCAAACATAAACAAACTCAGAGGGCTTTTGTTCGCCTTCTCAATACAAACACAACCAACACACCATATCGACTGTCCCATGCCGGAATCGTGCCCAGAATTCGTTCAAAGAACTCGTCGGCGACGACTTCGGCCGAAAACCCGATCTACTTAATTTCTACATGAAACTCAAAGATTAATATACCAAAACGAAGCTTATAACTCATACAATCAAAGCCCCATATCATAACTAATGTCAGATCAACAGAAAGAACGAACGAAGTAAAAGAAAATTTTGGGTCGAAAACCCGAAAATCAAACCCATCAAAATTGAACTCGAACATGAAATTAAATCATGGATTCTTGCTATTTAGAACCCTAGGAACAAGTTTGAAGCAACCAATTGAACGGAGAATCAACAGATTGAAAATCCCCAAATCGACCAAAAACCCTAATTTAAATTCAAATATTGAAAAATTCATATAAAATTGAAAACTTACCAGATGATGATGAGGTTGGAAGATTCTGAAACTAGAAGTCAAGAGCTTTGATTTGAGTACAAGAACTTCATATTTGGATTTCAATAACACCTTGAACGAATGGATTAATCTTCAAGAACACGAAGAACACGGTTCGGGGATTTTTATTATTTCGAGAATTAGGGCTGCAGATTATGATAGGTTTAAGGTTCGATTCGTCTTTTTATATTTTTGGAAAAATAATACCCCAAACAACATTTTTGGATCGATATAGATCCACTGGTTCGTTTAAAACCCTAATTAGGTTAAAAACACGTTTTACGAGGAGATAAATATCTACAAGGATTGATAATTATCCAAATCAATACATATCATTATATAACTAATGCTCAAGAATACTGGGGCTATAACAAATGTAATATTGCTATAAAACGATATATCCGTCCCCTTAAGCAATTAGGGTTCGGAACAATTTTTCCCTTTTTGAACAAAACGAATTATTCTTGCAGAATCAAATAGGTAGGAATGAAATGATACGAATATCTCTCCTGATAATGATTCGAATACGAAAGACGAAGATATAATAATTAATGTACGAAATTCCAACGGGGCCCTTGAATTATCAAAACGGGGCTCAGATTTGAAGAAAATTCCAAATGACGAAATATTTGAAAGGGGCTTTCGACTCACCATTTAGCACATAATCACACAATAATTATCATTTAATAATATTCCAATACTCCACAATAAATATTTGTATATTAAATATATCATTTCATCAAATAATAAAATTAACGGATATTACATCCTTCCCCCCTTAATAGGATCCTGTCCTCAGAATCAGATCAAGGAAACAACTGGGGATACTTTGATATATATTTCACGGATATTACACTGAAAGCCTGACATTTTAAATTGAGTAACTTATTAAAGCCTCGACTCGGGGGCTCGTGGATAAATGAATACACATCCTTATGTGGACAATGACTTTTGAAGAACGTGTACGCAAATTCGAGCTATATACAAAACACCAAGGTCCTAACTTGACAATGAGACCGCAACGGATTTCAAAATGATATTACATATACTCGCACTTTTGAAACCTTGGCAAAAAACATATATCCTATTTTGGTCATCGCATGGTCTACTACTTGTATCATTGTACAGATTATGGGCACGTAGTGCTCTGTATTGTTTATTGACCTATTACTTTCAGCTTTTTCAGCCACTCAAGAAATTTGGAAGCTTGAAGAATTCTTAGTTCTCCACTGCAGCAAGCTACAATGAAGAACTGGAGGCTTGTTGTTATGCCACATTTTGGCATAGTCCAAATTTCTCCGTTTAATAATTATTAATTTAGATTAATAATTAATTACTTGACCACTAAGTAATATTCTCTCTCTGAAACGAGAAAAAATCAATCTCAATCAACAAATTACGGAAAATATCTCCAAACGATATTTTTCAAATCAGGAAGATATCACAACGCCAAGATAATGAAAGATAAAATCTGTAATTGCCCACATTAACAAAGTTTATCCCTAAAGTATCTCAAGGATAAAAACAATTGCACAGAACTGCGTGTGTTTGATCCAATATAAATTGGTACGCACACATCTTGACAAAAAGGATCCGGTACATGAGATAAATCGAGTCATCTTCCAAGTCCAGCTCCTCTATTTTTTACAAATCCTAAACCCCTAAAACAGCCACATACATACAAAATCGCTCTAATATTCTAGCAAATCTTCGATTTCGTGTTGTTATAAAATTACTTCAACAACAATGTGGTTTTTAGTTTTTTTAAAATATAAAATCTGTTCTCAAATATGAACGTTAAGAAAAGTCTAGAGTTGTTTCCAGAACAAAGAAGTAAGAAGGCAGTTTGGAGATGTTTTCCAAAATTAGAAAATATGGACTTGAAGACGTTAGAAATTCTAGAAAAGTGTTCAAGTAAACAAGTGCTAACTAGTGTAGGCGGAAATGCTGTTGGAGACCTTTCTAAATATTGACACGTTTCTAAATATTGTGATACACTTTCAAGTCCTTGTTACATGCTAGCTCCAAAATGTATATGGAATTATGGACCCATTCCATAGAAAAACAAAACCAATTATTTGGGCTCTTAGCCCACTGTATTTGTGTTTTTGGTTCAGTTTCATTACTAAGAGCAACTCCAACCGGATACTAAATCATTATAATAGTGATAAATATAGTGTCAAAGCAACTTCAATGGAACACTAAAATTAGTGACCCAAGGTCATCAAATGAGTTTTGGGTCACCAAATTTGGTGACAAAAGTACATTTGGTGATCTTTGACACCAAATTTGATGAGTTTCAAAATTTCAACAATACCCCTATATTTGTTAACAAAACAAATTTTTTCATATATGTCCTACTAAAGTTAATTGTTTTTGTAAATTTTCACTTAAGATTTTATCAATTGAAACTTCTTTTCTTCTTAACTCTTGTTAATTCTAAAATATTTTTTTGTATATTTTTATTCTAATATTTTAAATTTTATTTTTTAATTTTTTTTACTTTAAACTTTCACAATTTTTTTTAAATCATGAATTATAAACAAAACACTAGATTTAATTATAGAAATAAAATCATAAATTCATAATGATAAATAAGAAGTTATTTATAATATAAAAAATGAACAAAGTTAGAATATTCTATTTTATAAGTGAAAGATTGACAAGTATAGTGTCTCTTGGTTGGAGTTTATTTTATGAATGGTGTCTTTTTGACACCTTTGATCGGAGATGGTCTAATCATCATACCTAACCCTTTTTTATACACCAGCTTGATTATAAAACAGGGATGCAGCACCTGGACTGATAAATCATAACCTCTGTTATAAATTCTTCACTTAAAACAGAGGTTTCAGTATAGTAGCTTGCTTAAATGGCCAAGGACTCCAATGTAACGGTGGTTGTGGTGCCATTTCAGTACCTCAACTCAAGGGCTAAAGGTACAACTTTAAAACACAGGACGGATGAGTATATAATAGTAAACCTTTAGGACTAAAAGGTTATTAAGTCTTCAAATCAGAGTTAGACTTAGGGGTCATTTGACAAATATGAATCATTTATATCTGAATGATTAATATTTCTAAATAATCTGATTGCATTCCAAATCTGGATGTTGAACTAATAATATTGTTTGACATGTAACTTTTTATCGTTTCTGAATGATAAAATTTGGTGATAATGATGCAAAAAATAACGTTTCAAAAATTGCAAAGTTTCGAATTCTAAATATTACATTATTACCGTCATGTGTGCACAATATCAATGAATAAATTTAAAGCAAATTTAATTTTTAAAATATACATTTTATGTTAATGTAGATATAAATGCTTTTTAGATAATTAAAATATAAATATATACGTGTAATGGATGTTTGAAATCAATATCACCAATTAAAACATTCCAAATTGACACATCAGCAATGCCACATCATTCGATACCTAAATTTTGTAGCCAAATTCGGTACCTCTGCTCCTACTCAATTTTGATACCCTTTCAAGTCCTTGTTACATGCTAGCACCAAAATGTATATGGAATTATGGACCCACTCCGTAGAAAAGCAAAACCAATTAGTCCACTGTTTTTGTGTTTTTGGTTCAGTTTCATTATTAATCATCACACCTAGCCCTTTTTTTACACACCAGCTTGATTATAAAACAGGGATGCAGCACCTGGACTCATAAATCATAACCTCTGTTATAAATTCTTCACTTAAACAGAGGTTTCAGTATAGTAGCTTGCTTAAATGGCCAAGGACTCCAATGTAACGGTGGTTGTGGTGCCATTTCTAGCACAAGGCCACTTGGGTCCACTGCTCCATCTCTCCCGTCTCATCTCCTCTTATGACATCCCCGTCCACTACGTTAGCACCACCACTCACATCCGCCAAGCCAGCAGCCGTCACCAGGGCTGGGACCTCCTTGCCCACAAAAACATTCATGTTCATGAATTCCCAATCCCAGCTTTTCACTGTCCAGCTCCCGACCCTAATGCTAAGATTAAATTTCCTACTCAACTCCAACCTGCATTCGAAGCCTCTATTCACCTCCGCGAGCCTGTTTGCAAACTTCTTAATTCTCTTTCAGCCATTGCTCGAAGAGTTGTCATTATTCACGACCATATTATGGCCTCAGTGGTTCAAGATTTTGTTTCCTTACCTAACGCTGAGTCGTATTTTCTTCAGACTACTGGTGCTTTCTTTTTACATTCCTTCTACTGGGATTCAATGGGCAGGCCTAGTTCAGCTGATGATGATATGCTTCAACAACTGCCTTCTACGGAAGGTTGTTTCAGTCCAGAGTCGATGGCTTTCTGGAAAAAACAACAAATTCACTTCAAAAACAGCTCTGGTGAACTTTACAATACTTCCAGAGCAATTGAAGGTCACTCCTTTGATTTGCTCCAGAAATTGCAAGTCGACAAGAAACTGTGGGCCATTGGACCATTCAACCCTGTAGACATTATCGAGAAACCAGACCAGCAACGACATGAATGCTTGAAATGGCTAGATAATCAAGCTTCAAATTCAGTAATATATGTTTCTTTTGGAACAACAACTTCTGTATCCGATGAACAAATCCACGCCATCGCAGTTGGCCTAGAAAACAGTGGCCAAAAATTCATTTGGGTATTGAGAGACGCGGATAAAGGAGATATATTCACAGGAGATGTCAGAAAATCTGAATTGCCAATGGGGTACGAAGACCGAATACTAGAAGCCGGGCAAGGGTTGATTGTGAGAGGTTGGGCACCACAGTTGGAGATTTTGGCACACACCTCCACGGGGGGGTTTATGAGTCACTGTGGATGGAGTTCATGCTTGGAAAGCATGTCAATGGGAGTGCCTATAGCTACATGGCCAATGCATTCTGACCAGCCTAGAAATGCTGTGCTAATAACCAAGGTACTCAAACTAGGAATTGTCGTCAAGGACTGGATTCCGGGGAACGATTTGGTTGAATCGGTGCATATCGAAAATGCAGTGAAAAAGTTGATAGCATCTAAAGAAGGAGATGAAATACGGAAAAGAGCAGCAGAGTTGCGGAATGACATGAAGAAATCTGTGGGAGAAGGTGGAGTTAGTCGCCTCGAATTGGACTCATTTATCGATCATATTACAAGATGAAATTAGCGGTCTAAAGCCATCGTAATAAACTGCAATTAGTTATCGTATTTGGACGATTTGATATTGTCTGTAATTGTATCGATGACGCGCACTTCAGATGTTCTCTATTACCAACTTTCATTAAAATTCTTACAAACTGTTGACATATTTGTCAAATTTAGAGCACAACTCAATGGACTGTTGACAACGTTTCTCTATGCAAGAAGGAGTTCACTACTAGCATTAAAATCCCATCATGTTTGCACTCAAATAAGTCTTGTCATCCTCAGCACAACAAGTAGGAACGTGTTGTTTGAACAATTTACCCATCACAGCTAAACTTCTTCTGCACGTCTTCTAAATCTGGCGCCTCTAGAATTTTTCATTAAAAAATGGTCAAATTTTGTGGGCTGTCCAATTTCCAAACCTAATGTCTTGCAACCCATTCTCTGGGGCTCCATATTTTTTATATTTTGAAAAATACTTCAATTATAAATAGTATAAAATTTTATAAAAAAGGATGTGTAACTAAAAATCTCTACTCAAGAGTCAGTTTACATTATTTCTTAACTAATATCTGATAAAAGATTTGAATTTGTATCCGACCCTTCCCTCTTCTCCCTACAGACTACAAATACACTAATAATACACTTTTGTAAGATCTTATTTGGAGTTTGGAACTAAGAAAGATTAGAAAGACAATATTTTATCATCATCTGCAAACACTCTCATCACTATCTCATCATCCGTTTTTACTTTATCCTCAACGGATCAAACCCGTCAAACTTACAATTTAAAATTTTAATCTTTGCTCTAATAGAGTGACTTTGCAAAACACTTTCATTTCTTCGGGTTTTAATTTGTTGTTCCATAAATTGTTGTTTGCACAACAACATTTGTATTGCTACTCAATTTATCTTCAATAAAATTTGTATACTCCTTTTCCGGCAAGAAAAAATCACTAAAAACGGTGCTAGAGATACAAAATTGGGACATAGCATGGCTAATGTGGAGTATGAACTTTTTTGATTGATCTGCCTGACTACAAAAATATCATTTGATGCATCCTTCAATCTTTGTGCAAACTTATCAATGACAAAACCTTAATTCAACACAATCTAAACAAAAACAACCAAGCTATGCGGAAATGAGAGGGAATTCAGAAGGTCTAACACATCCTTAAAGTTAACATGGCGGCCACTCTTCTCCAAACTCCAGATTACACATACAATCTGATCACCCTTGTCTCCCTTCTCACTCATTATTTTCACGTTCATGAATTACTGGTTTGTAATTGGCCTGGCCGAGATATCTGCCTGTTAGAGGCCCATTATCTTGTTGGGCCGGACCGAGCCCATACCGAAGGCCCATCTCTTGGTAAGCCCACCGGTCTTTCCATAAGCCCAGTACCTCCACTCATAACGGCTGTCATTTATGGTGCGGGGGACACGCTCCCGTCCACCCCGCCCCCGCTTAAGCCTCCTTCGGTTACAATCAGGAAGCACTATATATACAGGTTGAATCTATCCCTAAAGATCATCTTTTTCTGGATACTGATAATATAAACACAAGTCTTTTACGTTTCAAGAATCATACCCAAGATCACATTAACTGTTTCTTACACCGGAGGTGAATCGGGGGCCAACACCCTCGCATTCTTCTTCTGCAGGTCCGAAGTAAGAGGCTGCAGGTCGAAATCTGCCTTCAACATTGGCGCCGTCTGTGGGAACGTAGAAGATCATTCTGTGGATTTATTACAAAGAGCTATGACGAACGGAACTACTGGGAAAGATAACGAAGGTATCGTTCCTCCCGGGTTCGGTACCAGTCGAACTCCCTCAACCCAGCCCAGAATCTTTGATCTGGATGGAGAGGAAGGCCCCATCCCCACTCCCGAAGAACAACGAGAACTAATTATGAGATGGAGGGAGGAGAAGATGATCAAGGGGAAGGGCCCTGAAATTGAAGAAGACAAAGAGGCGGAAAGATTGGCCAAGAGGAGGGAAGCCTATCGCCTAAGGCTGCAAGCATTAAGGCTCCAAAGAGAGGAGTTGGATTTAGAGGAGAAGGCAATTCTTCGGGAAACCCTGGAGACTGAGCCCCGAAGGGAGAAGCGGGTCAGAGATGACGTAGATGACGAAGACGAGTCCTGGGACTCAGAGTCGCACTCAAGAAGGTCCCGGTCAAAGGTTGCCTACACCTCTGATTCAGGGGATGATGAAGGACCGGACACGCGGGATAGAATTCGTAGAATCGAAAAAGCCATGTTTGGTGAAAGAAAAGTCAGCCACGAGCCTGTGGTGACCGAAGAGATTGAGAATTTCCGACCACCCCCAGGGAGGTAGTTCCCGAAAATGAGCGAGTTCAATGGCAAGGGTGACCCAACAGACCATTGTGAGAAATACGAGGCCCTGATGACTGGAATGGGGCATTGTGACGTCATGCTGTGTAAGATGTTCAAGACCTACCTCAGGGGACCGGCGTCCATGTGGTATCGGTCGTTAAGGCCAAGGTCGATTGAGACCTATGAACAGGTGAAGCGGAAATTCTTGAGGCACTATTCCCATTTGTGTCGAAGAGAGAAGGACACCGAGGCCTTGATCCACTGTAGACAGAGGTCGAACGAAGAGTTGGGTGATTACTTGGCTCGATTTAAGGAGGAGGCTGGGATGGTCACTAACTTAGACAAAGTCAAAGCGGCTGGCTTCCTTGCGGCAGGTCTTGACCCAATTAAAGGCAAAAAACTGCGCTCCTCGCTTTACGATATACCCCCCAAGTCTTTAAATGATATATATGTGAGGGGTGAGGCAATAAGGAGAAAAATAGAGTCGATCGGGGGTTACAAGGAGGGAAGAAAGAACGACTCCAGGGAAGACAGGAAGAGCAACTCAAGGGACGACCGAAGGGGTCGAGGAGATATTAAGAGCAGGTTAACAGACAACAGGCCCGATAAAGGGGCCGACCGAAGAAGAGATAGAGATAGCGCGGTGTTCACACCTCTAAACACGCCTATCTCGAAGATTCTCCATGAGATAAAAGGTAAACCGGGATTCGTTCGACCGTCAAGGATGAGAACTCCTGAGAACCGAAGGAACGAGAACAAGTACTGTGACTACCACAGAGATAAAGGGCATAATACCGATGAGTGTTTTCACTTGAAGAAATTGATCGAGAAGATGATCAAGGATGGAGAGCTGGCCCAGTTTGTGGGCGACCTTAGGGACAAGTTAGAGTCCATGGAAAAACAAAAGACGATTGAAGTCGGAGAGAAGTACAGGGGAGAAGTCAGGACCATCTCTGGAGGAACCATACTCGATCGGGATAGTAAAACTGCCCGAAAGAAATACGCCCGACAAGTGTATAACCTTCATCAGACTAGTGCAGCCAAGCAACCACTCCTTATCTCCTTTACCGAGGATGATTATGAAGATGTCATATGGCCGCACGAAGACCCGCTTGTCATCAACCCGGTTATAGGGGAGAACAAGGTCTGGCGAGTGTTGGTGGACGGAGGAAGCTCGGTAAATATTCTTTACCACAACACTTACCTCAAAATGAATCTAGGAGGAGAACAGTTGGAGCCATGCCACGAAGCACCTCTTTATGGCTTCGGGAATCAGCCTGTGCCGATTGAAGGCACCATAACTTTGTCCGTTCTGTTGGGGAAAGCACCATACACGATAAAGAAGGAGGCAAAGTTCTATGTCGTTCGGGTGGAAAGCGCTTACAATGGGATATTAGGAAGACCCACCTTGTCTCTGTTCCAGGCAGTGGCTTCTGTTCCCCACTTGAAGCTGAAGTTTCCGACCGAAAATGGGATTGGTGAAATGAGAGGCGATCAGAAAGCTGCCCGAATAATAATGTTAGAGGATGTCGCGAAGGATGAAGAGTTTGAAACCCCCGAAGGAGGAAAAAGAAAGAGGAAAGTGAACGAGGTGGGAGGCAGTCACCAACTACTTAGTATCGAGCTGGAAAAGTTTGGGGCCGATCTTTCTAGCCCCATAGCCGAACCAGCAGTTGCAACCGAAGAGGTAGAACTATATGTGGGACAGAAGGGAAAAATGATCCAAATCGGGAAAGAAATGGAGCCCGAGTTGAAAGAAAAGGTCATCAAGGTAATCAGGGAATACCATGATGTGTTTGCATGGGGTCCCGAGGACATGCCTGGCCTAGACCCTTCGGTCGCTAAACATTGTCTTAATGTCAAAGGTGATGCTAAGCCGGTCAAACAGAAGAAAAGGAACTTCGCCATGGAAAGGCAGGAGGTCATACAAGCCGAAGTTGAGAAGCTACTCGAGGCAAAATTCATCGAGGATATTAGATATCCTGAGTGGTTGGCAAATGTGGTGGTGGTTAAAAAATCAAACGGAAAATGGAGGATGTGTGTCGATTATACCGATCTCAACAAGAACTGTCCGAAAGACCACTACCCATTGCCGAATATTGATCAGTTAATAGATGCTACTTCGGGACATCAGATTCTCAGCTTTCTAGATGCCTTTTCAGGCTACCATCAAATTGCGATGAATGCCGAGGACATTCCGAAGACAGCATTCATCACACCAAATGGCACATACGCATACATCAAAATGCCCTTCGGCTTGAAGAATGCAGGGGCCACTTTTCAGAAAATGATCAACAAAGTCTTCAAAAAGATGATTGGAAGGAACATGGAATGCTATGTGGACGACATGATAGTCAAATCCCTCCTGCGGGACCACGCAGAAGATCTGCAAGAATGCTTTGAAACTCTCCGACAGAATAACATGAGGATTAATCCAAACAAGTGTACGTTCGGAGTACGCAGTGGGAAATTTCTGGGATACATGGTTAGCGCCCGAGGGATAGAGGCGAACCCAGAAAAAATCAAAGCAGTGGTCGATATGGAAGCTCCGAAAACTATCAAGGACATTCAAAAGCTTACCGGACGGTTAGCAGCATTAAGGAGATTCATTTCCAGGTCAGCAGAAAAAGCGCTACCATTCTTTGAAGTGCTTCGGGGGTCGAAGACATTTGAGTGGGGGCCGAACTGCCAGAAGGCCTTCGAAGAAATAAAAGAATATTTGGTAAACACTCCACTCTTAATGAGACCAGACCCGAAGGAAACATTGCAACTATATTTGGCAGTGAATGATCGAACACTGGGAGCCATTTTGGTCAAAGAGCATGAAGGGAACCAACACCCGGTTTATTACATCTCGCACATACTGAAGGATGCCGAGACCAGGTATCCTAATGCCGAAAAGTTTGCTTATGGACTCATAATGGCCTCCAGGAAGTTAAGGCATTATTTTCAAGGGCGAACGATCCAAGTCATAACCGATCAGCCCTTAAAGAAAATACTGCAAAAGCCAGAAGCATCGGGAAGAATCGTGGCATGGGCAATTGAACTAGGGGAATATGAGCTAGAATATGTACCAAGAACTTCGATCAAAGCTCAGGCCCTGGCAGATTTCATGATCGAGTGCACCTTTTCCGGCCCAAAAGACCTCGTTCCCGAAGAGCATCTGATACAATCTCCGGGAAAATGGAAATTGTTTGTGGATGGATCGGTCGCCGGTAACAAATATGGGGCAGGTTTGATCTTAACTAGCCCCGAAGGATTCGAAATATGCCAGGCAATCCGCTTCAATTTCCCGGTAACGAACAATGAGGCCGAATACGAAGCTTTGTTGGCTGGTTTGGATTTGGCCCGAAGTTTAGAAGTTAAACACCTAAGGGCCTTCAGTGATTCAATGTTGGTGGTAAAACAGTACAGCGGTGAGTATGGGCAGAAAGATCCTCGTACGAAGGCTTACGCCCAAAAAGTACGCGAGAACACTCAGTTTTTCCTTTCCTTTGAGTTAAGCCAAGTGGCCAGGGAAAACAACAGTCGGGCGGATGCGCTCTCAAGGCTAGCTTCGGCAGATACTCACAATTTAACAGGGTCCATCTATCTGACCGAAGCAAAGACACCTTCGATCGACAGAAAACAATGCCTGGAGATACACCAAGGAATTAATTGGATGACCCCGGTCAGGGCATTCCTCGAAAAGGGTACTCTGCCACTGGATCGAAGAGAGGCACAAAAGATTCGCTATCGGTCGGCCAACTACACTTTGGTAGGGGGCCGATTATTTCGAAGATCAGCCACTCAGCCACTCCTTCGCTGCCTGGACCCTGACGAACAAAAGTTAGCACTAGAAACGGTTCACGAAGGGATTTGCGGAGAGCATTTGGCCGGGAGGTCCTTAGCCTTCAAAATTCTCAGGCAGGGATTCTTTTGGCCGAAAATGAAAGAAGATGCAACGGAGTACGCCAAAAAATGCAAACAGTGCCAGCTATTTAGCACAATTCCGAAGCAACCACCCGAGACAATGTCTTCGGTCCTTAGTCCCATCCCTTTTGCCATGTGGGCCGTGGATATTGTAGGAATTTTACCCACCAGCACCAAGCAAGCAAAGTATTGTATAGTGGCAATTGACTACATGACCAAATGGATAGAAGCAAGGCCACTCTCCGCCATCACCGAAGCGGCGGCAATGAAATTCATGTTGGAACAGGTGATATTAAGGTTTGGGATTCCCATGATGTGTATATCAGATAATGGAGCACAGTTCGTTGGGAGCAAGTTCAAGAAATTTCTGAGCCAATTCGGGGTCCAACAGAAGCTCAGCTCAGTCGGTCATCCCCAAGGCAACGGGGCGATAGAAGCAGCTAATAAAATAATTTTTGACGGGATTAAGAAGAGGTTGGGCGAAGCCAAAGGTTTGTGGGCCGAGGAATTACCTTGGGTTTTGTGGGCATACCGAACGACAACCAGATCTTTGACCGGAGAGACTCCTTTTAGACTGGCATTCGGAACAGATGCCCTTCTACCAGTAGAAGTCGGACTAGAGTCATACCGAACCCAAGTGTTTAATATTGAGACAAATGAATTTGGTCTGAAGGCTAATGTGGATTTCTTAGAAGAAGAACGTGAGGTAGCACACCAGAGAAACATAAGATACCAACTTCAGGCAGCCCAATATTACGACTCGGGAATAAAAAAGAGATCCTTCCAGGTGGGCGACCTAGTACTAAGAAAGCTAGCCACTTCCATGCCAGCCAAACAAGGCAAACTCATGCCGAACTGGGAAGGTCCTTATACAGTCGTAGAAGTCGTCCGACCTGGGACATATAAACTCCACCGTTCGGACGGCAGCCCAATCAAAAACACCTGGCACGCTTCACATCTTCGCCGTTTTTATCAGTAAGCCCCTCAGCCTTGTTATGTTTGTTCTTTTCAAAATATTGTTGTTACTAGCAAGAATTGAGCACCTTTGGAAATAAAGGTATTTTATGTTCTTTTCAAAGTATTGGTTCACGCAAATTTGAAGATATTTACCTAAAAGCGGGCGACCGTATATGTCTGTCCGATGTACGAACACATGATTAAAATTATGAAATCGACAACTTGTTCGCCTACATAATTTGTTTTTATAACACATTAAATTAAACTATCAGGACCCATTTTGGGAACTGAATTCTTCTACTGGATTTAGTATTTCAATTGTTTTAACATGACTAAGGCCGGGAGCACAAAATTTCACCGACCGAAGAGGACCTTACTCATTTATAAAACCCCTCAAAATACCAAGGGGCAGCTAGGTTACGACCAAAGACGCTGAAAATAAAGAAAAATTATGCTAAGGCAAATAAAACGCCGAAGATGCATAAGAAAGAAAAATTATGCTAAGGCAAATGAAACGCCGAAGATGCATAAGAAATAATAAAGAAAAATTATGCTAAGGCAAATGAAACGCCGAAGATGCATAAGAAATAATAAAGAAAAATTATGCTAAGGCAAATGAAACGCCGAAGATGCATAAGAAATAATAAAGAAAAATTATGCTAAGGCAAATGAAACGCCGAAGATGCATAAGAAATAATAAAGAAAAATTATGCTAAGGCAAATGAAACGCCGAAGATGCATAAGAAATAATAAAGAAAAATTATGCTAAGGCAAATGAAACGCCGAAGATGCATAAGAAATAATAAAGAAAAATTATGCTAAGGCAAATAAAACGCCGAAGATGCATAAGAAATAATAAAGAAAAATTATGCTAAGGCAAATGAAACGCCGAAGATGCATAAGAAATAATAAAGAAAAATTATGCTAAGGCAAATAAAACGCCGAAGATGCATAAGAGAAAAAAGCAAAGTAAATTATGCAAAGGCTAACGAAGTGCTAAAGACGCATAAAATTGGGAAGCGAAATATTGAAGAAAAGACAAACTACTATTGAAGACTGAAGGTCGAATATTACAAAAGCCCGAAGGCATGTTCGAATAAAGCCCGAAGGCAAGTTCAAATAAAACATAAAGAATGAAATTAATCAGATAAGTCTTCATCGGCACCCGAAGAAACAGTGGGTGGCTCGTCGACTATAGCTTCTCGGGTCACGGGATCCGACATCCCAGCCTCCAGCAAAAGCTTATAATCTAGTCCGACCGAGCTCGCTTTCGAGACAGCTTCGTCGTAGCCCATTTGGAAGCACCTATCTTCGGTTACCTCCAAAAGCTTTTTGGCCCTACGAGCTTCACGACGAAGGCTTTTCAGCTGCTCATTACGGCGGCCGACCCGAGCCGTCTTAGACTCCAATTGTTCCTTCAGAAGATGGACTTCGGCTATCTGCTTCTCTTGGGATGTCAGCTGCTCCCGAAGCAGATTCCTCTCCTCCACCAAGGCTTTGGCTTGGCCGGTAACCCTCTCCAGCTCCAGCTCCGCCACTTTGAGCTTTCCTTCAGCTTTTACAGCCCTGACACGATCGTCCTCAGTCTTGTCAGCGGCAGAGGCGATAAGAGGGACAGCCTGAAAACAAAATGGAGATTATTAGTCAAATGGAAACGACAAAAGTATTAAAAGAAGGAAGAGAAGAAAAAGGACTTCACCATAGAGAGGAGGCCCATCGCCTCAGTGAGGGCCTTCGCCGCCGAGAGTTTTTCATATATTGTCCGGTCAGCCGGGAGAATCATCCCTCGGCAAAGGTCCGGTCCCACCTCAAGAGCTGACTGAGGAGCGGCCAAGGCGACCGAATCGGTAGCCAAGACACCCCACTGGGGAATATAAGTCTTGACCACCTCTTCGTTCGACCGATTCCTTTTACGGGGCTCTTTGAACTGCTCCCCCTCTGGCTCAGAATCCTTTCCCCGCTCTCTGTGAGGAGAAGCAGCAGGAGTCGCCTGTTGGGGAGATGGGGCAACCTGCCGCTCACTTGCAGAAGCTGTCTGGGCAGAAGCTTCGCCCCTCTCCCGGGCATCCTTCGCCTCTTGGAGTTTTCTCATTCGGCGATCAATCACAGCCTGACGAGAAGACACTGCACACAGAAAAATGCGAGTCAATAAAAATATCAGTCTAAATACCGAAGGAAAGCCAGGAAAAAGAAGTTACAAAATAGAAAACAAGACAGAAAATAAACCGTTACCCCCATTACCCCAGAGGGCGAACAACCAATCTTTATCGCGACTAAGAGACAGAGGGACTCTTCCCATGTCCAGCTCGCACAATTTCCTGTAATCCTCTGTGTCAGCCCCCAGAATAGAAGGCATCACGAGGTCCTTCGGCTCTACATCCTTCCATACCGCAAATTGGGCGATTTTTGGGCCGGAGAAGAAGAACCACTTGGTGTGACTCTCCTTATTGTTAGAGTTGGTGGAAGCCCAGGCGACCCTATTGGTCTTTCGGGCAATGGTATAAAAGCCCTTACTCTTCCCGTTGCGTCGGAAATCATAATGATGCCAAAAGAGTGAAGTTCGGGGTTCCACGTTCGCCGCCATACACCGTGCCTGAAACACGTTGATGTGTATGAAGCTATTTGGGTCTAACTGCCCTAAGGCTATCCCCATATCCTTGAACAGATGCTTCAAAAGCTGTAGCGTCGGCACCCGAAAGCCGCATTTAAGTGCTGCTTCGGAAAGACCTGTAGCTATTTTTCCGTGCATCTCTAAGACCTTAGGATTGTGCCATATTCGGTCCGTCCGAGTGGCCAAATGAATGAACCATAGGGTCCTTGGAATGTGATACTCTTCATAAAATCCAACGACCGTCTCTTCGGTCAGTGTAGATCTATGGTTCGCCGCTGGGTACAGTGCGGCGTCACTAAACGGAGATGGGTTCGACCGATCCATGTCCCTGCATCCGGTAATGAAGAGACGATTAGCCATGTACTCGGAATCAACATAAAATAAACTAAAATATGGAGGATAATAGCCGAGTACAGAGGGCCAGGATCGGTCGAATATATTCTAAAATCTAAAGCTTCAGGGCGACCAAAATGTTCTGATGGATTTAAAAACCCCAGAGGATTATAAACCCAGAACAATCAGGAGGCCCAAGAATAACTTCCCTAAAAGTGCAAAACCTAAAAGCCCAGAAAGTCAAAAGATGTATTCCTAAACTACGCACATAGAGACACATGCATATCTGCTATCATACTACAGTCATGGTGGCAAAAAACGATACAAACAAAACATGAAAACTGATACAAAGATAAAGAGATTACTTACTGTTTTGAAGATAAAGCGAGAGTGGAATAGGAGGGCTTGGAAATTCTGGAGTTGAGATAACGGCCCCAATGTTGAAGTAAAGTGCTTGTTTGTTTGAAATCTTGAAGAGAATGCAGTGCTTGTTTGCGTAAAAAATGGGAATGAAGTGGCATTTGGGGATTTAAAGGAAAAGAAAAGACGTTTGGACAACCCAGGGTCTTTTCGAATTCAACGGCCAGGATGCAAAGCTCGGATCCCAAGACCTGACAGCCGTCAAAATTAAAGAGGCACGGTTTCCCAAGTGACGTCACACCCCCCAACTATCAATGTCCTTACCCGAAGAGAGATCTAGCACATTGCTCCGAAGCAGGGGCCGAATTTTAGTCTTCGCCCAGAGGAAATACTCTGAACAAAGCCCAGGGACATGTTAGAGGCCCATTATCTTGTTGGGCCGGACCGAGCCCATACCGAAGGCCCATCTCTTGGTAAGCCCACCGGTCTTTCCATAAGCCCAGTACCTCCACTCATAACGGCTGTCATTTATGGTGCGGGGGACACGCTCCCGTCCACCCCGCCCCCGCTTAAGCCTCCTTCGGTTACAATCAGGAAGCACTATATATACAGGTTGAATCTATCCCTAAAGATCATCTTTTTCTGGATACTGATAATATAAACACAAGTCTTTTACGTTTCAAGAATCATACCCAAGATCACATTAACTGTTTCTTACACCGGAGGTGAATCGGGGGCCAACACCCTCGCATTCTTCTTCTGCAGGTCCGAAGTAAGAGACTGCAGGTCGAAATCTGCCTTCAACACTGCCTACGACAAAATTCACGTTCATGAATACAGACAAATGCAATCCTGCCCTCCTTTCTGTTCTATTTATATCACAACTTAATCGAGAGGTTTCACTATAGTAGCTTGCTTAAATGGCAAAGGACACCCAAGTGGCTGTGGTTATGGTGCCTTTTCTAGCACAAGGCCACTTGGGTCAACTCCTCCATCTCTCCCGTCTCATCTCCTCTTATAACATCCCCGTCCACTACGTTAGCAGCACGACTCACATCTGCCAAGCCAGCAGCCGTCACCAGGGCTGGGACCTCCTTGCCCACGACAATATTCACATTCATGAATTCCCAATTCCTGCTTTTCAATGTCCAGCTCCCGACCCCAATGCTAAGATTAAATATCCTACTCAACTTCAACCTGCATTCGATGCCTCTATTTACCTCCGCGAGCCTGTTCACAAACTTCTTACTTCTCTTTCAGCCTCTGCTCGAAGAGTTGTCATCATTCACGACCATCTAATGTCATTGGTGGTTCAAGATTTCGTTTCCTTACCTAACGCTGAGTCATATATTTTTCAGAGTAGTAATGCTTTCTTCTTTTATTCCTTCTACTGGTATTTAGCGGGTAGGCCAAGTTCCCCTGATGAGGATATGCTTCAACAACTACCTTCTACGGAAGGTTGTTTCACTACAGAGTCAATGGCTTTTTGGAATAAACAAGAAATTCACCTCAAAAACAGCTCTGGCGAACTTTACAATACTTCTAGAGCAATTGAAGGTCATTACTTTGATTTGCTCCACGAATTGCATGTTCACAAGAAACAGTGGGCCATTGGACCATTCAACCCTGTAGACATCTTCGAGAAACCAGACCAGCAACGACACGAATGCTTAAAATGGCTTGATAATCAAGCTTCAGATTCAGTAATATATGTTTCTTTCGGAACAACAACTTCTCTATCCGATGAACAAATCCTCGCCATCGCAGTTGGCCTAGAAAACAGTGGCCAAAAATTTATTTGGGTATTGAGAGACGCGGATAAAGGGGATATATTCACAGAAGATGTCAGAAAATCTGATTTGCCAATGGGGTATGAAGATCGAATATTAGAAGCTGGGCAAGGGATGATTGTGAGAGATTGGGCGCCACAGTTGGAGATTTTGGCGCACGCCTCCACGGGGGGATTTATGAGTCACTGTGGATGGAATTCATGCTTGGAAAGCATGTCAATGGGAGTGCCTATAGCTACATGGCCAATGCATTCTGACCAGCCTAGAAATGCTGTGCTAATAACCAAGGTACTCAAACTAGGAATTGTTGTCAAGGACTGGACTCCAGGGAACGATTTGGTTGAATCTGTGCATATCGAAAATGCAGTGAAAGAGTTGATAGCATCTAAAGAAGGAGATGAAATAAGGAAAAGAGCAGTGGCGTTAAGGAATGACATGAAGAAATCTGTGGCAGAAGGCGGAGTTAGTCGCCTGGAATTGGATTCGTTCATCGAACACATTAGAAGATCAAATTAGCAGTCTAAAGCGTTGTTTTATCTAATAATATTCAATCAGTTATGGTGTATTTTCTTTAGCTATTTACGATTTTCAGTGATATGTATTTCATGGGATCAAAATTAGCAACTTCCATTAAAATTCTTACCAACTATTTACTGGCTCATAACCTGTGCCGAGCATGAGTTCGATATCAACATAATAATATTGATAAATATTAATAAATACTTTAAAAAAATATATTTATCGAGAATTGAATGATAAAAATATATAATAAATAAACCAATATTTAATTATGTAGTTATAGACAATCGAACCGTTTGTAAAACTAAAGAAATTAAAGTAAATAAATAAATCTTGTATGATTACGTAGCTACATGAAATCGAACCCTCGATGTAACTAATAAATTTAAAGTAAATAAATAAATCTTGTATAATTACATAGTTGCAAGGAATCGAACCCTGGATGAAGTTAAAAAATTTAAAGTAAATAAATCTTGTATAATTACGTAGTTACAAGGAATCAAACCCGGATTTCGTGATTATCAAATTTGGTACTTTGGTACATTGATACTGCGCGTTATTTTCACGTTGTTTTGCTTATTAATATTAACTATGATGACTGATAACCTGTGCCAAGCACGGACCGAGCATGAGTCCACATCAACATAATAATATTGATAAATATTAATAAATATTTTTAAAAAATATATTTGTCGAGAATTGAATGATAAAAATATAATAAATAAACAACTATTTAATTATGTAGTTATAAACAATCGAACCGTTTGTAAAACTAAAGAAATTAAAGTAAATAAATCTTGTATGATTACGTAGCTGCAAGGAATCGAACCCTCGATGTAGCTAATAAATTTAAAGTAAATAAATAAATCTTGTATAATTACCTAGTTGCAAAGAATCGAACCCCGGATGAAGTTAAAGAATTTAAAGTAAATAAATCTTGTATAATTACGTAGTTGCAAGGAATCGAACCCGGATTTTGTCATAATCAAATTTGGTACTTTGGTAACGTACGCCATTTTCACATTGTTTTGTTTATTAATATTAATTTTAATTATTAAAAAAATTATTAAAAAATGTACTTATATATATTTGAATGATAGAAATATATAATAAATAAATACTATTTAAATATGTGGTTATAGACAATTAATCTTGAATTTGGTACCGCGCGATATTTTAACATTATTTTCTTTATTAATAAAGAGTATAGAAGTTATAGACAATTGAACTTTGAACGAAATTAATGAAATTATAGTAAATAAATAAATCTTGTATAATAACGTAGTTGTAAGGAATCGAACCCTGAATTAAGCTAAAGAATTTAAATTAATAAATCTTGTACGTAGTTGCGAGGAATCGAACCCAGGTCACGTGATAACCAAATTTGGTATTTTTGGTACTTTGGTACCTGATAACCAAATTTGGTACTTTGGTATTTTTGGTACCGCGCACAATTTTCACATTGTTTTCCTTATTAATAAAGAGTATAAATTTTAATTATTAAAAAAAATTACCCATGTCTCATGATAATCAAATTTGGTATTTTGGTACTTTCGTCATTTTCACATTATTTTCCTTATTAATAAATAGTATGGATTATTAAAAAAAATTATTAAAAAATGTACTTATAGATATTTGAATGATAGAAATATATAATAAATAATACTATTTAATTATGTGATTATAGACAATTAATCTTGAATTTGGTACCTCGCGATATTTTAACATTATTTTCTTTATTAATAAAGAGTATGGAAGTTATAGACAATTGAAATTTGAATGAAATTAAAGTAAATAAATAAATCTGGTATATAATAACGTAGTTGTAAGGAATCGAACCCTGAATTAAGCTAAAGAATTTAAATTAATAAATCTTGTACGTAGTTGCGAGAAATCGAATCCAGGTCTCGTGATAATCAAATTTAATATTTTTGGTATCGCGCACCATTTTCACATTATTTTAAAGAGTATAGATTAGTCAAATTTAGAGCACAACAAAGATGACCGTTTACAATGTATCTACTGTGCGAGAAAGGGTTTCACTGAAATGAAACACTTCCCAGAGTTCAAAAAGAAATCGAACACATGGGATTCTGCCTACTACGACTAATTTCATCCATGAAAAATCTGTGACAATATTCTACGAAGATACTCCCTCCATTCCGTTACATTATTGTTGAATGTAATATTGGGGACAATATAATATGCTAATAAATTAAATACGATGAAGTGAAATCAATATATTAATAATTCATTATACATTCTGTTAGGAGGGTCTCTCCTTTCTCTATTTTTTCAACCCCTTCTAATGGGGGTTAGGGGTATTTATAGTAAAAGTTTACAAGTGGGTTTGTTACAAATGGGCCTATATACAGATTACTAATTGAGCGCTATTGGCAAGTGGGCTTTGGCCCAACATTTGTCCTCCCCTTGTTGGAAGCCATATCTTTAGATTTGCTTGGGCCCTGAAATACAAAATAAAATATGTTATGTAATTTAACTGAATTAAACTTGATGAAAATACCCAGAAGTTCAAGGGTCGAATTTGCGGGAGAAAGAAAATAAAGAGAAGAAAAAGGAAAAATGAAATAAAACAGTAAATTGTTTTGTTGCATTTTTTATTTTTTATTTCACTACTAGAAAAACAGCAATAGACATCGGCTAAAAATCGATGTCTATTGATAAAGAGAAGCGATGTATTTGCATGTGTAGAGAAAGGTAGGGGTATTAGACATCGGTTTTTAGCCGATGTCTGTAATCATCTTAGACATCGGTTATTTTACGAAAACTGATGTTGTTACTTCAAATTATTGAAAATATGTCATCACAACAATGTGAATCTTGTTTTAATATAAGATTTATATAATCTTGAACATATGACATGTAAAAGGAAAAGAGAAAAAAACCTTAAAATTTGTTTGAGAACTGATGTCCACGTTAACATTTAACATCGGTTCTCTATATAAAATGATGTCTGTTTATCTTATTTACATCGGTTTCTTATATCTAGCTGATGTCTATGCAGTTGGAGCTGATGTCTATCGTATCCTTTGCATGAGTTCGTTCATGAAACTGGTGTCTATATTTGTCATATTTAACATCGGTTTTTTGGAAAAGTGATGTAAGTTCTGTTTTGTTAATATGTAGCTGCCCTGTTTATACGACTTTCCCAAAAACCAAAATACCAAATGACCAAAATCAAAAAACCAAACCAAATATCAAAATCAAAAGACCAATATATACAAAAGCCAAATATCTCTGGAGAACACACAAGGGGAACTTGAAACTCTAGTATAAAGTTTATGTATTTATGGTCTCGGTACAAAACACACATAGAATCAGCCTGCCCATTCATCTAATATTGACAAAAAAATTTGAAGACGCTTAGAACGTGAAGTACCCTGCCCATCCAACAGAGAATCAGCCTGAGCAGAACAGCGAAACCGGCGCATAATCTGAAAGAAGTATATGGAAAGAGCAATGAAGCAAGCTATCCCACATATAAGAAAGACACCCCAGAAGCTTTTCAGGTGAAGACGATCAGAGTCAATTTCAGCAGTATCTAATCTGCATGTGCTTCTTGCCAACCATTTGTCATATATTCTCTGTAAATCTCCATTCTCTGATAATGTTAATATTGCCGTTGATAAGTCCACTGCCAAGGGAGAGTCTCGCGGAAATGCCTGAAAAAATATGCACCAAATTGTCGAAGGTACTGAAAAAGGGTCCAGACATAATAGCATTGTTAAAATAGTTTTCGTATTCGTGAAATAAAAGTCTTGCATTGGAAGGAAACTGTACATGTGCCATGAAATGTCATAGTTGCTAATAAGATTATGGTAGCTATGACAATTAGACAAGAGCCTTTGCATAAGTATTTATATTAAGCTGTCTATATAAGAATTTGGGATATGGGGACTCTTGATCCACCACCTTATGTGGCCTTTCACTCTGAATGTAGTGGTAGGCTGGTAGCCCCTGAACGATAATGTTTCCTCTTAAAGAGAACTTAGATTTCAATATCTAAATGTGGAAAGCTATACATTTATCAACAGGGGTCCCTTTCATAATTCACGAATTGTATTTCCCTCATTGAAAATCTTTAGAGGTCACCGGTACTAGAGCTATATATGTTGATGTCTTTCTTTATGTGTTGTGTAGGTGGTGGCCTGGTGCTGGTGTCTCAACAGTTTATTACTTTTTTATTTATTAGGACTGCTTATTAGGTTCAACAAGAGGCTATATATAAAACATGATATTTTAATAAATCCAATTGTTTAGTAGTTGTCAAAAGGACAATGGAAATGTGTAATTCTAGTAAACTGACTGTATTGTCGTAGTCTACTAGTTGTTGTCAAAGGGACAATTAGAGAAAATTCACACAGAATCAGATACAATATGTGCATGCACTTGCTAGAATGAACATATAGAGCTATATGAATCGAGTACTTTACAAACTTACAAATCCCCAGCCGGCTTTCGTGAACTCCTGACCTATCACCCTGAATTTGCATTGGCTTGACATGAAAAGATCTACATACGGACGTTCATCAACCACTGCAGCAACGCCCCAGGATTAGCACCAGACGGCCAAGGGTGCTCACAGTATTCTCTCCTGCATAGAATAGACATGAAACAAGTAAAACCCGTTTTTGATGGCAGTATTCTCCCACAGGATCAGTATAATAGCAGCATATGTAGTCACTGGTGTTCACATATAAACAACTCATATACACTGAAAAAACACCATTACAGTTGGATACTTTTTTCTTTTTGGTAATAGTCAATGGGATAAATTTAGATACTCACAGACTCGTAGCTCTGCGGAGTCGGGATTAATGAGTATACTTGTGTATATATTTATATTTACATCAAAAATTTGAATTTCCGTATAATTTGAAGTGCAAAACCAGAAGTTTTAAGCTTACCTTGACACCGTCAAGAAATACTACTACAGATGAGAACTATCAAGCAATACCAGAATTTTGAACTTTATGGTCCCAATGCCACCTGAACCGGCTAAAAAGAAATTTCCGGCACCAAAATCTTTTGCTCCTGAACTGACTTTGCAACACAGCGTAAATCTTAAGACAAAAAATTGTGATACAGAACACTTCAGTCTCAGATGATTTATGAAAATAAAAAAAATTATGGACCTTTTGAGATCTAACGAAAAGTAAGTTTATTCAAAAATCTGTTCATAAACTTTTTGTAGATTGGTTCAGCTGTTATGGGCTCGACTTATTTGTAGCTACTTATGTAGTTTGCTCATTGCTCATATGTGTTATAATCTGAATTAACTTCACCTCCTGGTCTATGGGGGTGTATTCACTGTGCTCCAGAGTTTTTTAAGGGAAGAAAAGAGATACCCAAAAGTGCCCCCATGTTGATGGCGAAAAAGAACCAGTTAAAAAAAGCGTACTTTTTTAGAACTTCTTTCTCATCAGCCTCATCAAATTGATCTGCTCCAAATGAAGATACACACGGCTTGATGCCACCAGTGCCCAATGCTATAAGCGCCAGTGAGCAATACAAGAATGCTGACTGTCCATCTGTTGCCGGAATGCAAGGCCTTGCTATGCATAATGCTGGCCTCAAGCTGTCTATTGATGCTGAGATTGTCAATAGTATCATCCCCTGATACAGTTAACAATTAAGTAGCTAATCAAGATTAGCGAAGTTATCAACAGAAAGTAAGGATTTCAGAGATACAGGTTTTATAATTAATTACCTTTAGAACCTAATCTTGAAGAACGCATCCCTGCGGATACTAAGTCATCTGGAGATGGAACATCAAACTTGAAAGGGACTGAAAATAATATTTGTAAATTTTAATAATTATTGCAATAAGTTAAGCATGACTAGGGTGAACACTAAATACTCTGCATTATAGTTGATTTATTCATAAATAGGGTCCTCTGTTTCCAAAAATGCAGACCTATTTTAAACTTGTTATAATCCTGAGAGCTAAATGCCTTATTGATAACATGAAATTGTCCTTTGGTGTTTCCAGGCTTGTAAGAATTATTGTCCTCTTTTGCCAAAATATCAACTTTCTCTGGTTGAACTGTTACACCCTTTTTTGTGTGCGGCAATGATGCAAAGAGAGATTTGGCCATTACAGACACCCCTGAATCTTTGCAAATGCCACCAACTGCATCAAAAAGATCTGATCTATGAAAGTCCTAGAAAAGGAGATTGGGTCTATGAAACAAGGACAAATGTATAGCTGATAGGTGATCTAGAGCTAGTGGTAAGGGAAACAAAGATGTAGGGTGAGATAGAAGGAAAAAAAGGGAACTAAATGGCTTTTAGACAATAATGCTTTCACCAATTATTTCATTAACGTACTTCAGCTATGGAAAGCTTGCAAAAAGCAATGACACATAGAATGTGAAAATAATCAGAGCAATTATTCCCTACAAATGAAGCTAATAAAGGGTAATGTATTGAAGACATAAAATAAGAATTGATCAAGTGTTATTCATCTGTGAACCAGACCAGTTGCACTAGGTGACGGCACTGAAAAGATCAAGTTGTTTTATCGTCTCAGAAGGAATTGATACTGTCTAAAACTTAAACACCCAGGAGCTCAAGAGTAATCACTAAAGGACAAAAGACAAGGAAAAGTATTCGATAGTTTTTCAATTGAGAAAACTATCGAATGGTGGTTAAAGTAATTATTGGCAAACCACTTTTACTTTATTTAGTATTCGATAGTTTTGAATTAAAAACTATCGAATGGTAAATAAAGTAATTCCGTTCGATGGTTTTTTTAATCCATTCGATGGTTTTGCATTTCAAGGAGCAGGTGAAAAGTAACTTGTTGTGAACGGTTGATGAAGATCCAATGGCCAAGAATATTCTATTCTAAATGGTTCGATGGTTTTTCAAATCAAGTCTACAATTAATACTGAGAGAAGAGTGTGTCTTCTTCAGTTAAGGATTCTAACACAGAGACATAACTGAGAGAGAGAAGAGCCGGAGAAAATTATCAGAGAAATTAATAGTGCTCAGAACTTGATTATTGTTTTGTATTTGTGTTACCTTAAACTCATTGACGCTAATCTACGGATTAGAAATTGTAGCACCCCTCGAGGTTTATATTTATAAAAAGATATATTCCCCGAAACTTGATTTGGTTTGGTGTGTTTGATTTCGTTATAGAACTGAAAGATTAATCCGCGAACGAAATTAAATTATTTGTGAGTATCATATTCAACCCCCCCCCCCCTTCTACGATACTTTGGACCTAACAATTGGTATCAGAGCTACTTGATTGATATACAAATCAGATCCGGTGAATGAGACCAAAATCAAACGTAGCGTGAAAATTCGAAGCAAATTTTTTAACTTTCAAAATTTTTCATTTAATTGGAATTTCTTGAATTTTAAACAATTTGAAATTTTCAGAGACCATGAGTGCTCCAAAGACAACCGCTGGTATTAAAGTTCCCCCGTTTACTAGAGATGATTTCGGTTTGTGGAAGATGAAGATGTTGTTATTCATCAAGGCATCTAATCCGTTGTATATTGGCATATTAGAAAACAGACCGTTTGTACCAATGAAACCAGTTAGTGAATCTACAGCTCCTGATGGTAGCAGGATTCCTTCAGGCACCCAACCTAAGGATATAAGTGAATTTACAGATTCTGACAAAGAACTGATTAGATTGGACACCGGTTTAATGTTGATATTGGCGGACTCCGCAGACAAGGAAATGAGCTATCAGTTGATGAACTGTACAAGCGGGAAACATATGTGGGATACCATTAACCTAATTATGGAAGGAACTGAAGACGTGCAGGAAAACAGATTGGACATTCTGACTTCTCAATATGAAGCGTTTAGGTCCCTGCCAGGAGAAAGTATAACTCAGGTCTTTGAGAAGTATACTAAGCTCCTCAATGAATTCGCAATGAAAGGAAAGACCTATCCACTGAGAGAATCGAATAGGAAGTTCATGATGACGCTGCCCCATCATGTAGAACACAAGTCATCATCCATTAGGGAAAGAATTGACTTCACAAAGATGGAGAACATCTTGGCAAGTTTGATGCCAAAGCAGATGAAGGCATTTTTCTGGGCTATTCTCTGGAATCTAAGGCTTTCAGGGTATATGTGATTGAAGATAAGAAGGTGTTGGAAAGCTTTAATGTAACATTTGACGACACTAAAAGACCAGGCCTGCAAACTGGAGAGAAATCTGAATCCTTGGTATTTGAAAATCTATCAGGAGATCTCTCTGACAATGAAGAAGTACCTGAAGTTGTTACAGTCATTAATAATAATCATAATGATAATGATTCTGGACCAAGTGGTGACCAAAGTGGAAATCCTCAACATACAGGATCCACTAGTCAGTCTTCAGAATCAACAGATCAAACCGTCAACAACTCAGGGGGAGCAGGAGAAGGATCAACTAGTCACACTCCACAACATCTAGAACAAGGAGAATCATCAAGATCGCATCTGCCAAGACAAAGGGTATGGAATAGAGATCATCCCTTTCACTTGATCATTGGTGATCCGGACACAGGAGTGAGAACTAGGAAAACATCACAAAATGAATGTCACTATTCTGGGTTTCTTTCAGAAACAGAACCTAAGAAAGTTGAAGATGCTCTAGATGATCCAGATTGGGTAATTGCTATGCAAGAAGAACTCAATCAGTTTGAAAGGCAGAAAGTTTGGAAGCTGGTACCCAGATGGGTATTCAGAAATAAGTTGGACGAAGATGGCATTGTAACGAGAAACAAAGCCAGACTGGTTGCTAAAGGTTACTCTCAAGAAGAGGGTATAGATTATGATGAAACCTATGCACCAGTAGCAAGACTTGAGGCCATCAGAATGTTTCTGGCATTTGCTGCACATTCCAATTACAAGGTATATCAAATGGATGTGAAGAGTGCTTTTCTGAACGGGGAGTTAGAAGAAGAAGTGTATGTGGAACAACCTCCAGGTTTTGAGGATTCAAAACTGGCAGACTTTGTGTACTTTCTATTCAAAGCTCTCTATGGACTCAAACAAGCTCCAAGGACATGGTATGACACTCTCTCTGAATTCTTACTTGAAAATGATTTCACAAGAGGTGTTGTAGACAAAACTCTCTTTGTCAAAAAGCATAAAAATGATTTGATATTGGTGCAAGTATATGTTGATGACATAATATTTGGTTCTACTAATGATGATCTATGCAAGAGATTTGCTAAGTTAATGCAGAGTCGTTATGAAATGAGCATGATGGGTGAATTGTCATTCTTTCTTGGATTGCAAGTATACCAGAAACAAGATGGTATATTCATTTGTCAGTCCAAGTACATCAAGGATCTTCTTAAGAAGTATCAAATGGAAGACTCATCTACAGCAAAGACTCCTATGCCAACTGCCACTAAGCTTGATAAGGATGAAACTGGTAAGAAGGTTGACATCACAGGCTACAGAGGTATGATAGGCTCATTACTTTATCTCACTGCAAGTAGACCAGATATAATGTTTGCAACATGCTTGTGTGCTAGATTTCAGTCTGATCCTAAAGAATCTCATCTAATAGCTGTTAAGCGAATATTTAGATATCTTAAGGGGACCCCAAATCTTGGAATTTGGTACCCTAAAGATACAGGATTTGATCTTATTGGATACACAGACTCTGATTTTGCAGGTTGTAAGATTGATCGGAAGAGTACTTCAGGAAGCTGTCAGTTTCTTGGAAGAAGATTGGTTTCCTGGCATAGCAAGAAGCAGCATTCAGTGTCCACATCAACAGCTGAGGCTGAATACATTGCTGCTGGTAGCTGTTGTGCTCAGATATTGTGGATGAGAAACCAACTCCGTGACTATGGACTTCTGTTGACAAAGATTCCTATATTTTGCGACAACACAAGTGCCATAGCAATCTCAAACAACCCAGTGCAACACTCGAGGACGAAGCACATCGACATCAGGTATCATTTTATCCGAGAGCATGTCATGAATGGAACTGTGGAGTTACACTTTGTACCCACAGAGGATCAAATTGCAGACATCTTTACTAAACCGCTTGATGAATCCACTTTCAATAAGCTGGTTGGTGAACTTGGGATGTTAAATCTTTCTAATTGATTTTGATTAGAAGTCAGTAACTGCAGAGAGTCCTGGTAAATACATGAGTTCAAGAATTGCTATATCCTTTGGACTTGTGAGTTTATTTTCTGGAGCAATTCTCGTAGTTAGGATTTTTATACTAATTTTATGTCATAATTATGGATGATATATCTTCTGGAATTTAATTGGTTATTAATTCTAAAAATTATTTAGGTGCTAATATTTGTTCTAAATATTAAAGCATCTATTTAATTTGAATTAATTTGCTTTGTTTTTAACATTGTAGATTAATGCAGCATAATTGATTGGATTTTAATTGATTAATATCACTCAATGATACTTAATTGATTTTATTCTAAGAAAATTGTGAATTTTCTGTTAAGAATTGATTTTGGTAAATTTGAAAAGATTTATTAGAATTAAAACTGGACAGGAAATAAAAGTTTCTGATTCCTAAAACAAGAACAGGTTTTAGAAATTGGAAAAGAAGTAAAAATATCGAATTTAGGAAATTCGATAGTTTTTTCAAGTACATAGATAATTCTATCGAAATTAATTTTCGATAGTTTTTGAAAAGGAAAAGAAAATCTATCGAAAACATTTATCGATAGTTTTTGAGGTTACTTTTAAAAATATATCGAAGTGAATTAACATCAAGTCTATATTTAATTCTCGATAGTTTTTAAAATCAAAGTGAAAAACCTATCGACAGGATTTAATTTTTCTATAATTAAACTCCTCGATAGTTTTTCCAAAAGTCAGTTCGATAGTTTTTTTTTTTTTTCAAGATTTCAAAGTTCGATAGTTTTTCTGAAAACCTTTTTAAATTCCGTATTTCAAAAAACCTCGATAGTTTTCCAAAAACTATCGAAGTAAAGATGACAGGTTTGCCCCTATGAAAAACTATCGGAAGTACATTTAAATACTATCGATACCTGAAAGGACATTTTTGCCCCTAAAAGTTTCACAAGTATAAAACGCTGCCTTAGTGGTTTTCTTCTCATTTTCAACAGATCTAAGAAAACTGAGCTTTCAGTTATATACTTACAAAACATATATACATTCAAGAACAGTTTGTTCGAGAGTTTCTTAAGATTTAACCACACAATCTGACTTTTTACCACAGTAATTTCATTTCACCGTGAAAGTTTTTGTGTTTACAGTCAATTGGGGTTCCAATTTCTTATTTCTTCTTAGAAACCATCGAAGTGACTTGTATACCTCTAATCTTTGTTAACTGTGCTCATCTTAAGGGTTTAAGTGATTTATCAGTTAAGTTCCTTGAGTTTTAAGTGAATTTTAAAACTTAACAATTAGGGTTACCAAGTTTAAGTGTTCGAATTTGTGTATTTTTGAGAAAGAGGGGTAAGTTTGTTTTTAGGGTAATTCTGTGTCAAGGTTGATTAATTAGAAATAATTAATTAATTTAAGTGAAAAATTAGTTTTGGTTATTTAAATTTTCTGGAAATTTTAAACAAATGGCTGGAGAATTCATTGTTACCAAGACTAATCATGTCTCGTTTCAAAATCTGCAATCCATAACGAATCCTCAAATTCGTGCATGGGCAGAGTTTTTGAATACACGTTCGTTAGTGGCATACGCTGTAAGTACTCCCGTGGTCCTTTGCATTGATCAATTGACTGCGTTGTACACAACCGCCACGGATACAACTGAGAATAACATACGGTCCTTCAGTTTTGTTGTGCCAGGGGGCAGAACAATAAGGGTGACGGAACATGACTTCAATAGAATTCTACATTTTCCAACAGAAAACCTTGTTCCGGATCCCACAACTGAGGAAATACATGCTTTCTTCACTCTTATCAGAAGTCAACAACCTAACTTCTTAGTGGGAGAGTTCCTAAAGCATTACCTGCCAAAGCCATGGAATTTTTTCTTTCATACCCTGATACATGTTTTTACTGCCAAGCTAACAAATCTGCATGGCATTCCCTTATTCCTTCAAAAGATAGGGTTTGCCATTGCGAACAACAGGCATATTAACATAGGACGGACAATGATTGATCAAGTAATTCTGTGCATGGGACCACTGGATGAAAGAACAGGCATAAATGAAGATGTGCTCTGTTTCTATCCTAGGTTCCTACAGCTAATTCTCAATGATGTCTTAACAGATGATGAACGTGAGACATTTGAAGCTGAAGACACAATGGAGTGTATGAAGATGAAGAGCAATGCCATAACCGCTCTAATAAGGAAGAACAACTATCTTCCAGGGGTACCCACTGTTCTCACTGAATATCTAAGAACGGTGCCCCTACCTCTTCTACCCCCAGGGGAACAGGTAAATGAAGGTAACTTTCCTCAACCTGAACCTGAACTTGGTCCTGAACCAATGGATGTTGATCCAGAGCCCTCAGTGGCCATTCCTGACCAGGAGGTTGCAAACCCACAACCTCTAACCACGGTCGAAGAGCCTTTGAACGAGCCAAATGAAAACATAAATGATGCTCCTTCCCCTCCTATACCCAGTAAAGAAACATCCCTGAGTGTAGAGGGAGATAGTGCCAAAGCAGCACCACATAAGGAGATACACCCTTCAACAGCAGCTCTGCCTTCCTCTAAAAGGAGAAGAACAGAAACTGAGGCAACTGCTGATACTTCATTTCTCTCATTCAAAGAGCCCTTTACTGATTTTTCTGATGCTGATTGGGCTACGCTAACGAAAGCAATATCTGTACCAATAGCTCAATCAAGTAAGGAGGAATTGACGGAAGCAACTGGTGTTCCGACCATATTACGGTCAGGTTCACTGGTTGAAGGTTCTCTGAACCAAGGGTCTTCACAGACGTCGAGAGAAGGCTTTGACCTAAATGCACAATCTAAAAGGTCATTGTCTACCTCCCCAGATGGAACATATCTGGATCCTGCGGGTAAAGGGTCTGACGTAGGTGCAGATCGGCAACTCGTTGACAGTGAATCAATTACTATTGAGGAGTCAACTGAGGTGAAGTCTTTACAGACTCACGGGGAAGATTCGGGATCTCTGCTGTTAAAAGAGCCTGTTTCTAACCCCCTAGAGATTCAAACTCTAGATCCTACAAAGGATATATCATCTAAGGATGATCAGCAACTTGGTTTAACCAAGGACGGGGACTTGCGAAGCCCCATTGCACCACCGGTGACCTCCTTAAGGACGGCTACGGTGTTTTCTTCTGCAGGTACAACCATCACAATGGATTTGAGTGAAACACAAACACTTACACCTGGCCTGAGTGGGAAAGGAAAAATGAGTGAAACACTAACAGAAACTGTGAGTGAACACCCAGAGCCAAACGTGAGGAGTGACACCCAAACCCTAACTCATATTGATGATCTGCTGTTACCAACAGAAAGAGAGCTGCAAGTTCAATCTTCCCTCAAGGAGATGACAGTTCATGATAAAGAAGGAAATCCATTATTCAAGGTTCCACTGCGACCTTCCTTTGACCAAGGGATCACCTCCAGTCAAGACAATGTTTCTTTAAAGTCTATTAAAGAGAAAGTTGACTTGGCTGCAGCGGATTCCAGAAGAACATTCAGGGTCATTGGCAGTGCATCTGGCACTATAACAGGTACGAAGCAGGCAGTGGACTCCTTAAAGAAGGAAGCTATGGAAGAGCTGGTCGATTTGAGGATGGACGTAAGGGAGCTTAAAGATGGATTCATGAATGAAGTAACTGCACTGTCCCAGGGACATGAAGCTTTGAAAGAGGACGTTCTGGTTATCCGGGATGGTCAAGCGCGGGTGAAGGATGCAATGGACAACCTTTCAAGAGTGGAGTCTAGACTCAACAGGAGGCTGGATCATATGGAAAAGACTACCAACTCAAGATTGGAAAACATTGACCTGTCGTTAGCTTCTATAAATGCCTTTAATAAGCAGCTTATGGATTTCTTGGAGAATCAAGGCGATGGAGTACAGTCTATATGGAGTATGCTGAAAAACCAACAATCTGGACAACCTGGTCCCTCCTATCAACAACCTGATCCTTCTAATGTCTTTTATGCTGAGGATGCTTTTATCGAGGATTCCTCAACTAAGGGGGAGAAAGTTGGAGAAGGGGAGAAGGAGCAAACTAAGGATGGATGGAGAGTTTGGGAAACAGTTGAAGCTATTCCTATCAGGCAGTACTGGATAGAAGAACTTGTGGAGGAAGAGAAGAGTGAAGAGGAATTTGAATTCATGCCAGAGCAACCTATTCAAGAGGAGCATGAACCATATTATCCTGAACCAATAGAACATCCTATCTTGGATGAGGATATTATGGAAGAAGAATCAAATTCTCTGTCACCAGAAGAAGAAGCTGCCTTGGAAGCAATAAAAGCTCAGAGAGCTGCAATAGATGCCAGGCAAGCTGAGAAAGAAAAACAGCAAGCAATTCTGAGAAGCGAAAAGCTAAAGAGGTTGAAGGTGTATAATGAAGTGAGGAAGAAGAAGATGATAGATCTGGCAAAGAAAGATGGTACTGAATGGAAAATGGCTTATAAAACCTTTTGTGGAGTTGAAGACGGATTACAAGTCAACGACAATGCGGAGGTGGAAGTCATTATTCAGGACATCAGAAGTGCTAATCTTGATGATCAGACTTACTTCAAAGCACTGAGAAGCTCTATAATCTGTCTGAATGCTGGGGTTAAAGCAAATGGTGCCTGGAGCTTAATAATTAGTTTTCTGGAGAAAGGTACATTTGTGATTTCTACTAAGTTTTTAGAACAGAGGACATATACAGAATTGCAGGCTATACTCATCAAGATCCAAAGAACTACAAGGCTAAATGAACTGCTCCGAGAGCATGTTAAGGAGATCGTGATGAAAGTCAGTCCAGAGATTACTGACGATCCTCCAATGGTTAGATTCATGACGAATGACTTGTTCAGAATCTGCTATTTGGCTGAGGACAAACTGAGGGACTACCCAAGCAACTATCTAATCTCAGTTGAGAAGTATCTTAGATCCACTGGATTCTCTTCAACGAAGAAGGACAAAGCAGCAGACACTCTTAGAAGATTTCTAATGGAGAATGTTCCTTACTATAGGAAAAGAGTGGAAAGAGGATTGGAAGTGCATACCAGACTGCCAAACATGCCAAAGCCAAACAAGAAAGATGTTAACATTGCATGGTTGTGGGCTGGAGTGGGTCAAGAGGTTGAGTATATTGGAAGACACATCCGAGGAGCAATCCTTAAACCTGGAGAACCACTGCACTATCCATCAGTGATTGATTATCAAGCTGATAACTCCGATCCAATGATTGAAGAAGGTGAGATTGGAATGGACTGAATGATGAAGCAAAGAACAAGAGAACTATCAGCTCAGACTAGAGGAGCAACTTCATTGTATAAAGTTTAATTGTTTTTGGAATTATGAAATCTGGAAATGTATAAATATCTGATCCAGAATGCATTAATATTATTACGCTGTCTTACTTTAAGTAGTTTCATGTTTCCTTAGTTAGTTGAGTTATCCTCGAAGTATTTGCTTGTCGAACTCTATCCAATCAAATAGGGGGAGATTGTAAAGCATAATGTAACATAAGATCTAAAAGAGATAACTACAACTCAACAAAGGACAAGACAGACAATAATATTAACAGAAGCACAGGAATCCAGAATCAAAGAAGAAAAGGTAAACACAAAAAATCAAAATACGTTATGTATTCTTGAAGTCCGTAAACAGGTCACGGAAAGAAGTTCATGAAAATGTTCAAGCCTCAGTGACAACAAAAGAAACAAGACTTTGAAGACGACAGAAGTATGTGAATGATTTAGGGTTCAGTACCACGGGATTCCAGTGATGAAGCAACCAGAACGACAAGGGACGTATCAGCAGCAATGTATTGAAGACATAAAATAAGAATTGATCAAGTGTTATTCATCTGTGAACCAGACCAGTTGCACTAGGTGACGGCACTGAAAAGATCAAGTTGTTTTATCGTCTCAGAAGGAATTGATACTGTCTAAAACTTAAACACCCAGGAACTCAGGAGTAATCACTAAAGGACAAAAGACAAGGAAAAGTATTCGATAGTTTTTCAATTGAGAAAACTATCGAATGGTGGTTAAAGTAATTATTGGCAAACCACTTTTACTTTATTTAGTATTCGATAGTTTTGAATTAAAAACTATCGAATGGTAAATAAAGTAATTCCATTCGATGGTTTTTTTAATCCATTCGATGGTTTTGCATTTCAAGGAGCAGGTGAAAAGTAACTTGTTGTGAACGGTTGATGAAGATCCAACGGCCAAGAATATTCTATTCTAAATGGTTCGATGGTTTTTCAAATCAAGTCTACAATTAATACTGAGAGAAGAGTGTGTCTTCTTCAGTTAAGGATTCTAACACAGAGACATAACTGAGAGAGAGAAGAGCCGGAGAAAATTATCAGAGAAATTAATAGTGCTCAGAACTTGATTATTGTTTTGTATTTGTGTTACCTTAAACTCATTGACGCTAATCTACGGATTAGAAATTGTAGCACCCCTCGAGGTTTATATTTATAAAAAGATATATTCCCCGAAACTTGATTTGGTTTGGTGTGTTTGATTTCGTTATAGAACTGAAAGATTAATCCGCGAACGAAATTAAATTATTTGTGAGTATCGTATTCAACCCCCCCCCCCCCCCCCTTCTACGATACTTTGGACCTAACAGCACTTGCTACTAAACTTTTCCAAATTCCGTCTCCATGACATTGTAATAGCACTCGCAAAAAACAAAAAGAAAAAAACTAGCCCTTCTCTTGAATGGCAGGAGAATCGTCCTCATAATCATAATCATCATACTCGTCATACATATCATACTCGTCATCATCATCATGATCAACTCCAAACTTTACTTTCCGAGGCATGGCTCTAACTTCATCCACAAAAACAAAACCACATTACTCATCCATCCTATTAAAACTGAATTCACAACATAAAATATCATACCTTGATCAGAATACCCCAATTTCGACAAATACAATCGTAATATACCCCGCTTCTACTAAGTAATACGAAACCACTCACTAGTCCCCCAAATCTAGTACAAATACATACAACAAATACAAGGACATTATTTGTACAAATACAAGGTAACTAATGTAATGAATAAGACAATTACTCATTTTTCAGACACACAAACAGCATACATATACATACATATGTTGAAATTGCATAATTAACAGATGTGTCTATAGATACAAGCTCCAGATCTGTTAAACAAATCGAACAATTGCGTTAATTCAAATCGAAAAATGAACTAATATTGAAAGGGGGTTTATAAAAATGAACCAATATTGAAAGGGTTTGATACAATGGAACTAATATTGACAGGGGTTGATAAAATCGAACTAATATTGAATAAATTGAAAGGAATCGAACAATTTGAAAGGCTAATCGAAGCTTTTTGTCGAAAGGAGCAGGTTAGGGTTTTTCAAGAAAAGAGGGACAGCGGGGGGTGTTTTGATTTTTATGTTTTTGTTTTTGGGGTGGGTTTATGTTTTTTTTATGTTTAGGTTTTTTTATGTTTATGTTTTTAGTAGAAGGGGGAAAGAGGGACAAGCGGGAGTTATGAATTTGGTAGGGGGGGAATTTTTCGCCAAGGGGGAAAGAAAAAGGGAGAAGCCCGGGTTTATTTTTTGAAAAATGAGGTTTAGACATCGTTTATTCAAGTAAGCGATGTGTAGATTACTATTAGACATCGGTTTGGTATTTACCGATGTAATAGAAACTTTTAACATCGGTGGTTTTTCTAACTGATGTCTAAAGTGTGATGTCTAATCTAGTTTTTCTAGTAGTGTTTGTTGTACGGAAGTCGGGGTCTAGCCGTGGCGCTTCAACTTCCCAAGTAACTAAGAGTGTCCTTTTCTTTTCCTTTTCCGCGGAAGTTTGCAAGGCTATCCTCCCTACCTTTACCACTTCTCTCACTCAGGTGTGCATTCTTTCTTTCATTTTCCGATAATTGTATTTTATAAACTGTCTTGATTTGTGTTACTCCTAGGAATTTGTATCATGTCTATTCCTTCTAGTTCGTCTGAGACTACCGTTAGCCAAAGTCTAAATAGAAACATGTCGATAGATCGGAACCTTGACCCTCCTATTAACTTGGATCACTTAGAGATTCCCGATGTCGGAATTGATTCTGGGTTTAGCTTTTCTGGGAACAGGGAGGATGATGAGGTTTACGCTTCTCCTCCTTTAAGTCCTGGTACGGTGGCGGAGCGCGAATGGGTGATTGGGGAGGCTCTCGTCGCCGGGCAACTGGAATTTGGTGAAAATGATAGTCTTAACATGTCAAGCATCTTCTCGAATCCTTCTATTCGAGTGGATGTAAATAAGAATTGGGTCGACCTATACGTAGGGGGTTATCGATGTGAGATTCCTAACTCCGATGATCGGATATGGAATATGCCAGAGTATGGGATGCACGGTATACCGTTAATTCATTTTGATTATGGATTGCGTCTACCCTTGCATCCCTTCTTCTTATGCATGTTCGAGGCCGTTGGATGTAGGGTAGCTCAGATGACCCCTAACTCCATCGCGTAGATAAGTGGTTTCATAGCTCGTTGCTCTGAGGTCAACCGATTACCCTCATTGAATCTGTTCTTTTTGATTTATAGTATACACTACGCACATGGTCAAGTTTATTTTTATAAGCGAGCTGGGGTTCACATTGTGAATGTGAAGTCGTCTAATCATGGCTGGCATGGTAAGTGGTTATTCTGGTATGGTAAGGATCTTGAGTTCGTGCCCTCCTGTCGGGCTGTTCCTAAGGATACAGTCGACCTCTTAAATAGTCTTAGTAAATATGATGCCGCCTTTTTAAGAACTTTCTTAGGATCTTGGTCGCCGTATGATTGGTCGCAGTTGAAGGACGAGTCTTTTTTAGGGAGTCACAATCGTAAGATTACCTATTTGTTGATGTTATTTCATTATTCTGCGTGCTAATGTCGCTACTAACCTTTTCTTGTTGGTGCCATTGTTTTTCAGTTTCTGGGCAATCTTTACGACAGGTGTTGGATGGTGGGTTAAAAGATGAGATGGACAAGGCTCTGATGTTACTTGCTAAGAGGCCACACTCTCAATTTCCGCGAGGTAATGTGGAGTCGGCTCCGGGTGGAAGTGGTTTGGGAATGGGTGTTGACAGAAACGCAACTTCAGAGTCTGTGCCAGTTGAGGAAATTAATGAAGAAACTAGTTTGGAACGTGGCGAGAATACAGAGTTGGTGTCTCGCGAACGTAAGAGGTCGCATGTCGATGTGGGGAATGACGGTTCTGAGAGGGTCGTTGCCGGACGGGGACATGACTCTTTAAAGCTTGGGGGCGCAAAGTCGCTGACTATTACAGGATTGCGAGGTGGTGATCAGCCTCTAGTTCTTCAACCCGGGACTGCCGTGGAACCAGCTCGTTTTGAGATCTAGTCCTTTGAACGATGGACCGTGGGGCCGCACGTGCCACTACGGGTACGTTTTGTTTAGTTTTTGTCATATTATCATGTTGACCTGTTAAATTATTCTGTTAATACTTATCATATGCTGGCTGGTTTTTGAAGCATTCGACCTGCCCCAAGATTTCAGCTCGTATGTGGATCGTACTCGAAGTGATGTCGCTGATCGCTGCCTTACACGCGCAGGACGGGTAACCCCTTTATTTAATTTCAACTTAGTTCATTTTTCCGATTATGTCGTCATGGTATCTTTACCCAAAGCTCTCTCCTATTTTTGATGTTTTAGTTCCTAGCCGACATGAAGCACATCGTTCGTGAGTACCGGGCCGATGTGGATGGTTAGTGGCAGTCTGAGTCACTGCGAGAGATGGCCACTATGAAAGAACGGTGAGCTGCTGCCGAGAAACGGGCCATTGACGCCGAGCTGTGTATTAAGAAATTATCTATTGAGCTTGAGAAGTTGAAGGTAGAGAATGGCGAGGCTGCACAGAAAATCGGGAAACTGTCGGAGGAGCTGGAAGGGGAAATAAGTTATTTGAGGAGAAGCAAAGGGAGAGTGATGAGCTGAGGTCCGAGCTTGACCGTTGTCGGGGTGACAAGGAAATCCTCGCAAAGGAGGTCGAAAGCTTGAAGGTCGAGGTTGACAAGGGCGTGAAGGAGATTGCGAACGGCCTTGAAGCTGGGTAAGGTCGTTGTTATGCCCGCGCAGTCGCTGCTGGGCTGGACATGACAGTTCATTCCTTTGACGATTTCTGTTCAAACTTAGCTCAGCAGGAAAAGGATACAGAGCCGGAAGGAGTGCCCAGTTGAAGGCGGGGAATGCCCCGTGATTTTGTACCTCTTATTTTAACTGTCTTGTTTCTCTTTAGAACACCTTAGTAACTAAGATGTAAACATTCTTCGGGTTTTGGTTTTGCATATATTTATCGGTATTGGCTGATATAACAGTGTGGGTAGTATGATAATTTTATGTTCCTTATGAATAAATAAACCATATACGATAAGTGCAGAAATACTGCTGTTTGGTATACTTGGAGAAATTTATACTGCAATTGTTTTGACACTTTTAGAAGCTTGATGTGTATATCATGGCATTTGCAAGAATAATGCATGAAACGAAAATTGTCCACAACCTACTTGAAGGGTAAATTGTTCATAAAAATTTACTTGTACCTCCGCTTAAATCTGTAGTCGTGACTTAAACATAGTTGCCGGTAGTTTAGAGGTACATGTCTCTGACTGGACTTGATTGAAAATAATTTAATAGGAGAAAGTAAATATGCAAGTTCCCACTTATTCATGGGAAAAACTTCTTCAAGTGGATCGCATTCCATGCGTTCTTTACTGGCTCACCATTGAGTTGGGAAAGCTCGTAAGTTCCGGGGCGGATGACTTTGGAGATTTTGTATGGGCCTTCCCATGGTGCCTTGAATTTCCCAGTGACAATTGGTTGAGATGAGGCGGATTCCCGCAAGACAAGAGCGTTCCCTGGAAATTCTTTGTTTTTACCTTCTTGTCGAAATACTTGGCTACCGTCTTCTGATGACGTGCCGCAACCGAGTTGACCTCTTCTCTGACCTCTTCTAGTAGGTCGTTGTCGAGATGGAGTCCTTCTAGCGAAGCATCCGGGCTAAAGGAGTCGATTCTGGGTTAATTTAGACTTGTTTTCAAGGGACAACGACTTCTGTCCCGTAAGCTAACCTGAATGGAGTCTCACCTATTGAGGTTCGGGGCGTGGTCCTATAGGACCATAATACATTAGGGAGCTCGTCCGTCCATGAGCGAGGTTTTTTCTTGAAGTCGTTTCTTGAGTCCTTGGAGGATGATCCTATTAGTGACTTCCACCTGGCCATTGGCTTGGGGATAGGCTACCGAAGCCTTAGAGTGTTTGATGTTGAGGTCCCGCAACATGGTTTCAAATTTGTCGCCAACGAATTGAGTACCATTGTCGGTGACGACCGTCCTGGGGATCCCAAAGCGAAAAACAACGAATTCCATGAAGAATTCAATCATTTCCTTTTCCCGAATGTGCGCTAATGGTTTAGCTTCAACCCACTTCATGGCGTAATCAATAGCGACAACCACATACTGAAGCTGACCCTTACCTTTTGGGAGTGGACCCACAATGTCGATTCCCCACTGGAAGAAGGGGCAAGGACAAAGAATTGGTGTCATTGCCTGCGAGGGAGCATGGTTAACTGACCCATAGAGTTGGCAAGGGACACAGCTCTTAACGTAGGTTTCACAATCCTTCCTCATTGTGGGCCAATACAAGCCTTGTCTAATGATTTTAAGGGCGAGGTTTTTGCCCCCCATATGCTCTCCACATATTCCAGTATGCGTTTCTAGAATAGAGAGCTGGGATTCGGCAGATCCTAAGCAACGGAGGAGTGTCTCCGTTAGAGCTCGTCGGTAAAGCTTAGAGTCTAGGACGCAATAATTGCGGGCTTTAAACATGATTGAGCGAGCTTCTTTTTTGTCGTCGGGGAGTTTGTTGTCGACTATGTAGTCTAGAAATACGGTGCGCCAGTCCGCGGATGTTGTGACCTCGCTTATGGTGGGTTCATGGATTGTCGGGATTAACAATTTCTCGACGTGCACGGGGTGGGAATTGACCAATATATTTGATGAGGCTAATTTAGATAGCGCGTCGGCCCATTGATTCTCCATTCGATCCACATTTGTGATCGTCCAAGACATGAAGTGTTTCAGCAGAGAATGAGTTTTGTCTAGATAGGATGACATTCTGTCATTATGAGTTTTGAATTCGCCCATGATCTGTTTTACCACTAGCTGAGAATCTCTGAAGATGTCGATAACTCTAGCTTCCAATTCTTTTGCTAGTTTAAGACCTACTATCAGAGCCTCGTATTCCGACTCGTTGTTGGTAGCTTTGAATGAGAATTTAATTGCTTGCTGAACTTGAAAGCCCTCTAGACTAATCAGGATGACCCCTGCGCCGCTGGTCTCAGATGTAGACGACCCGTCGACGTGAAGAGACCAGGGACGTGAAGAAGTAGGATTTATCTCCTTTGACGAGCTTTCCTCGTGGGAGAATTGGCATTCTACAACGAAATCTGATAATGCTTGAGCTTTCATCGCTGTTCGTGGTTTATATTCGATGTAGAATTGACCTAGTTTGACCGTCCATGCGGCGAGGCGCCCCGTCATGTCTGGTTTATGTAATATTTGCTTCAAAGGCTGATTAGTCATGACTTGAATCTCGCGACCTTGAAAATAATGACGCAGTTTCCTACTTGCGATGACGAGGGCAAAGACCAATTTCTCAATTTGTGGATATCGCGTTTCAGCATCGCGAAGTGTGTGGCTAACGTAGTACACCGGCGATTCCATCCCTCCACTGGACTTTACTAAGACCGCTGCGATTCTAGTGTCGGTAGCCGCGAGATAGACCCGCAATGGTTCACGGGCGACCGCTTTGATTAGTACAGGAGGAGTAGTTAGAAACCTTTTGAGTTCGGCTAATGCCTCCTGGCATTTGTCGTTCCAATCCATTTTTGATGTTTTGGCTGTCTCTTTTATTACCTGAAAGAAGGGGGCACAACGCTTGGAAGACTGGGGGATAAACCGTCTTAGGGCGGCAATGCACCCTGTTAAGACCTGGACCTCTTTCAAGGTGGATGGGCTTTTGATGTGAAGGCGAATCGTTTGAAAGTTTCCCGCAGTTCGTTGACGTGATCTCTGGCCTTTTGGGATTTGGTGATCATGTCGTCGACATAGACTTGCATATTCCGACCGATTTGTGAGGAGAATATGGTAGCCATCATTTGTTGGAATGTCGCCCCTGCATTGATGAGCCCGAAGGGCATGTTTTTATAACCGAAGACGCCCCTATGCGTAATGAAAGCGGTTTTCTCCCAATCTTGGTTGTCCATTTTAATTTGGTTATAACCGGAGAATGCATCCATAAATGACAAAAGCTCGTGGCCTGCAGTGGCGTCAATCAATTGATCGATGTTTGGTAAAGGATAGAAGTCCTTAGGGCATGCTTTGTTGAGATCGGAATAGTCAACGCACATACGCCACTTGCCGTTACTCTTTCTTACTAGTACCGCGTTGGCGAGCCAAGTGGGAAATTGTACCGGTTCTACAAACCCGGCGGCGAGTAAACGATCAAGCTCGGCGTCAATTGCCTGTGTCTTTTCTTTCGAGAAAACACGTTTCTTTTGTTTCACCGGTCGAATTTTTGGATCAATATGAAGTGAGGGGCGGGCTATGACCTCTGGAATTCCTGGCATGTCACTAGGATCCCAGGCGAAAATATCGGAGAATTCGCGGACGAGATGAATGATATCTTGGCGAAGGGGATTTTGGAGTCATTTTCCAATTTTAACTTTTTTCTCCGGATTTCCCTGCTCGACCTCAATCTCATCTGTGTCTTCCATAGGGATGCATGTTGGAGTCATTGGAATCTCAATAATATCATTCAGATCAATTTCTACAACCTGGTTGATGGAGGAGTCATCCCCGGGTTTCTGTCGTGGAATGACGGCTGATAAGTAGCATTGACGAGCTGTGACCTGATCGCCCGTGACCTCACCTACGCCGAAGTCAGTAGGAAATTTCATTTTAAGATGGGGAATCGATGTAATGGCCTTGAGGGCTGTCAGCGTGGTTCAACCGAGAATGGCGTTATAACTCGATGTCGCATTGACGACATGGAATTTGACCATTTGCCAAGTTTGACATGGAGATGTGCCAAATAGGACGGGTAAATCAATGGTGCCTACGACCTTGACCTCGTTTCCTGTGGTCTAGAGTTGGGGTTTTCAGAGTCCTGTTAATTTTAGCAATTTCAATGGATCGAGACAATGGACTTTCAGTAGAGGCAGGTTGGCCTGAATGATTTTTGATGTAATCCTGACCTATAGCGAGATCATTCTGCATCTTGGCAATATCCTCCGAGCGGAAAGATTCGCACGAATCGCTTCGCCACGAGGCGTCACTTGCTGATGGTGTGAGACGTCGCTTTAGTGGTGGTCGAGAACATTGAGACTTATTGGATACTTCATTATCGAGGTTGTAGTTTTCCTCATAATCATCATCTAGGTGTCTTTGGGAATCCTTATCACGACGAGATATTGACGTCTGTGTGTAACTCCCGCTGTAGACGTCGAATCTCCCGATGTTTTTCTAGGCGAGCTTCCAGTAAGCGTTTCTGCTCTTCCAAATATGCCAACTCGTCATCCGACCTGGCGAAGTCCTCAAAACGGTGAACCTGTAGTGGTTGTTTTTTCTGCTTTCGAAGCTTGAGCAAATGTAAGCGTGCATCGCTCGTTAAGACTTTCTTACCTGTGGGGGTCATGACTCTTAAACGTGTATCAACGGGGGGTCTGGGGTATTTATAGTAAAAGTTTATAGTAATGCGGGGGGTTAGGGGTATTTATAGTAAAAGTTTACAAGTGGGCTTGTTACAAATGAGCCTATATACATATTACTAATTGAGCCCTATTGGCAAGTGGGCTTTGGCCCAACAACTATCATCTTTTGAAAAAATCATGTATATTAAAAATAGTTCGTTTATTTGTTTCGATTCTTACTCATATTCATTGTACTAGCTTATAGCCCGTGCGATGCACGGTTACTTAAATTTTATTTATAATTATTCTGTTTATAATTATATTTTTATTACGATGCAACACACGATTGTTTTTTTAATATTTATAATTATATTTATTTATGAATATTTTAATATTTAAAAGTTATTAGTTTACATGATTAAATTATTGTTAAAAAAGATTTAGCCAGTTTTACGGTTCACATGAAATTCACAAAATAATCTTTAATTTAATTGTGGTTTAATCGTTTTTTTTTCAATTAAAAACTATTCTAAAACTAAAAAGAGAATAAAGTGACGAAATTTAATGTTGAGAATTCTATTCGATTTAGGAAATCTACTTAACTTATATGTAGTTTAGATTATTAGAATAACTTTTATTAACCAAATACAGGTTTTAATGTTAAATCTAACGGTTTTCACCTATCTATTTAAGATTAAACGATTTTTATTATTTTGGTTATAAATGGGTTTCCTTATTTAATTACAACTATTTTTATCTTTTAACTTATATCATTTTTAGATAATAATTTCTTTTTATATGATATAATCTTGATCATCTATTTTTAAAAGTATTGGATCTAACGGTTAAGAATGTTTTTGCGGTATTTAGGACCAAACTACCAGGATAACATCATTAATTTTTCTTAATATTTATAATTTTTTTAATTTTTAATTTTTTTAAATATTTATTGCTAAATATAATATAATCTTTTTTGTAATATGTTAATGATGCGGGAACTTTGAACTTTTGAGAAAATCAATTATCAATTAAAATATATATTTTTTTGTAATAGTTCTTCTTTTAAAATAGTACACCGTGACGATCAAAATCATGTATAAAATTCATTTTTTTTATAGTATATCCCGTAAATATCTATGTTATTATATTAAAGACTAAATAATGAAAGCTTTCTTATAAGTGTGGTCGCTTTGTTTGATCACTCAATCCATAATCGTTAGATCTTTCAAATTAAATTGTTGATAAACATTACATATAACAGTAAAATTATCATGTAGAATGATCTAAGATTTGAATCTTGTTGGAAATAACAAGTACTACAGCAACATGGAGACAATTATATAATAGATATAGCATTGACAGGCCAAGACCAAAGTTAACAAAACAAAGCATGAAGGTCGAAAGCATGCATATCAAAAACTGATAAATAATCAGGGAGACATAAATAGTACCTGTAGCCATAGATTAACAGTGTATAAGAAAAAACAATAACGAAGGAACAGCTGAGTCGTCAGGACTTCGAGAAACCCTGACTGTTCTTGAAGAGTTATTCGCCCCCACTTACTGTGTCAGGTTGTCGGCGAGATACTACTTCCAGGATAAAACAGCTCCGAGCAAGGTGTTCATAGCAACAGCAGTGCTCAACTACGACCAGCACCTCAGTCGCCGGAGAACCAGTAAACTACAGGGAAAACTATATGGAGAGGGAGGGCAGAGAGGGCAGAGAGAGAGTTTTTGAGAGAAGTGTATTTGCAAACTTCTATAGTGGTTCCTTTCTGTAACTGAAGCACACACATTAATTTTCGTAACAGCTGATCATATTAAATAAAAAATCAAAACTGACCAATTAATGAATAAAACGTTTTTGATTTAAATTTAATAACCTGCAGCTGTTACATATTTTTCATGTTTATCCACATCTTTGTTACAGAATTTTATTTTATTAATCTTTATAATCTTGAATTATTTAAATAATTAAATCTGGCCCAGCCCAATAATAATTCAATTAAAAAATAATATTAAAATCATAGAACAAAACCCCTCGCCCAAGTCGCCTCGCGTACGCGAGACGCCGAGACATTCGCCCAAATCGCCCTTCGACCCGACCCGGTGCGGTGCGGTGCGGTGCGTGGCGTGGCGGGCGGCGGCGCGCGTGTGTGTGTGCGCGCGTGAAGCACACACTAACACCATGCACCATCACACACCTTAGTAGTTTTATACTACTCATGTGTGTAATGCTATTTAAAGTCACCAAGTCCCCTTATTCTTTTCTATGTGGGACAAATGACACTTCATTTTAACAAGTTTTTTTTTCAAGCTACTACCTTTATCTCAATTTCTCTTATGGATTTAAACAAGAAAATTATTAAACCCATACATGAAAGTTTAAGTTCCCATAGCAAGGAACAACTTCCAATCATTAGAAATTTGAATTAACATCAAGAATATATTTAATTATATCCTTAAACTATCAATTTTCTAACAATCCCCCACAAATCCATATAGAAATGTAGACAGGTTCTTAACATGACTTGGTTTTTCAGAGTCGCTACCCTTCCGGGTTTGAACCCTCCTAAGTCCCCTACTTCGATGGCTACCGGATTCAGATGGAATTTTTTTACCTTGAATCTTAATCCGTTAAGTGTAACCATTCTCCATAGACGACGACAAGTCAAAGGCTATGGTGCCAATCTACGGCTTTGAGACATTAATGGTCTTGTCTCGATCCTGTTCGTCGAATGCTTCAAGGAATAACCCTTTCCTCTAATTGCGACCTCACAATCACATTCGCTTAGCTGGGCATCTCCAGAGATGTACTGCAACCATCTCGTCAAATGACTTGACCCCATTCAGAGTTTTTAAACTCTTACTATTCAGCAGTTTCAGTACCTTATAGGTTTACAGGGGATAGACTCAGATACTAAGTATCATCTATGTATCAAGGTACTACCAACTCATCCCTACAGCTTGTTATTACCACATTGAATACACTTCGAGGGATCTCCTCTCATGTGTATTGGGTTCCCACTGTTGATGAGTCGTGATGGGTTGTCAGTCCCATCCCCAACCTTGACTTAAGGACCACTGCAGGTTCCAGTCCTTTAGTCAAAGGATCAGCTATATTTTCCTGAGTTCCAATGAACTCTACAACTATAATCCTATCAGACACTAATCCCCTTATAGACTTAAGTCTAACTTGGATGTGTCTCTTTGTTTTAGCATTGTACTTTTTACTTCTAATCTTGTCGATAGTTGTTCGACTATCACAATGAATAGCAATAGCAGGAAGCGGTCTGCTTACTACAGGTATCACGGACATCAGTCCGTGTAACCATTCAGCCTCCGTCCCAGTGGCATCAAGTGCACACAACTCAGCCTCAAAAGTAGACCGAGTTACTATAGTCTGTTTTGTCGACTTCCAGGATATTGCTCCACCCCCTAGGGTGAACACGTATCCAGTCACTCCATTGGAACCAGATTTCTTAGCTATCCAACTTGCATCACTGTACCCTTCAAGTACACCAAGAAATATCCTATAGTGTAATCCAAGGTACATTGTGCCTTTCAGATATCTAAGCACTCTATCAAGAGCATCCCAATGAGTTCTGTTCGGACAGCTTGTATATCTAGCTAGCTTAGACACAGAATATGATATATCTGGTCTAGTACAGTTAGCAAGATATTGCAAGCTTCTAATAATCTGAGAATACCTTAACTGAGACACAGGGACTCCCGAACTATTCTTGACAAGGGCAACTTTAGGATCATAGGGTGTACTAGCGATTCTACATTGTGAATAACCATATTTCTCAAGTACAGATTTCTCTATATAATGAGACTGCGATAGGGTTATTCCATCATCTGACTGAGTCAGCTTGATACCAAGAATCACGCTAGCTTCACCCATATCCTTCATCTCAAAGTGCCTTTTCAAGAATTCCTTTGTCTCGTTAATAATCTCAATATTGGTTCCAAACAGTAGTATGTCATCCACATATAAGCATAATACGACACATTCACTACCTTTAACTTTTGAGTAGACACACATATCGTTATCATTACTAACAAAACTGAATGTCACAATTGTTTCATCGAACTTCTTGTGCCAGTCCCTGGGACCTTGTCTTAAGCCATAAATAGATTTGATTAACTTACATACTTTCCTTTCGTTGCCAAATGCAACAAACCCCTTAGGTTGATCCATATAAATCTCTTCTTCAAGTTCACCATGAAGAAAAGTTGTCTTTACATCCATTTGATGGATGATCAGACCATGTACGGAAGCCAATGCTACAAGCATTCGGATTGTTATCATTTTGGCAACAGGAGAGTATGTATCAAAGAAATCAATTCCTTCCATTTGCTTAAAACCCTTAGCCACCAGTCTAGCCTTGTACTTCTCTATTGAGCCATCAGGGTTCAACTTCCTTTTAAAGATCCACTTGCACCCAATAGTAGAACACCCAGGAGGGAGATCAACTAACTCCCATGTTCCGTTAGAAACAATAGAGTCAATTTCACTCTTTACAGCGCCCTTCCAGTGCCTAGACTCCGAGGAGTCCATAGCATGTCGGAAAGTTAAAGGTTCGTCCTCGACATTGTAAGTGATGAAATCACTTCCAAAGTCCTTGACTACCTTTGCACTCTTACTCCTCCTAGGTTCCTCTTCCTTCATAGGAGTAGAGCTACTACCAGGTTCCGCCCCCACATTTGTCATCTTTTCCACATGATCAGGAATAGAACTTGATGTGTGAGTGAGATCTTCCTCAGAAGTATCTTGAGGTATACCAGTCTTCATAGGGTAGACATCCTCAAAGAATGTAGCATCACGAAATTCAACTATCGTGTTAGCCACTATACCATCTATGTCAGATTTTATTACTAAAAATCTCATAGCTGTAGTGGTTTCAAGATAGCCCAGAAAGATACAATCAACCGTCTTCGGACCTAGTTTCTTCCTCTTGTGTTCAGGGACAAGTACCTTTTCAAGGCACCCCCACACTCGAAGATACTTGAGACTAGTCCTCTTGCCTTTCAATAACTCATAAGGTGTCTTATCCATGTGTTTCAGAGGGACTCTGTTCAGAATATGGCAAGCCGTATTCAGAGCCTCTCCCCACATGTATTTAGGCAACCCAGAGTTAATAAGCATACTGTTAATCATATCTTTGAACGTTCTGTTCTTTCGCTCAGCGACCCCATTAGACTCAGGTGTGTATGGTGGAGTAACTTCATGAACTATTCCATTGCTTGCGCAAAATTCATTAAAGGAGTTACTCGTATACTCACCACCTCTATCTGATCTCAACCTTTTAAGTACCTTACCAGTTTGTTTCTCAACTTCAGTTTTATAAATCATGAATTTGCTAAGTGCTTCATCCTTATGTCTAAGTAAATAAACATAACAATATCTACTACTATCATCTATAAAAGTAATAAAGTATCTAAAATGGTCCTTAGTTAACATACCACCAAATTCACAAATATCAGTGTGTACTAAATCTAACAAGTCTGAATCCCTAACAACATTATGAAAAGGTTTCCTTATTTGTTTAGCAGACACACATACTTGACATTTAGAATTCTTTTCTATAGTATGTTTTGGAATCAACTCTAAGTTCATCATATTTTTAAGAGCACCAAAATTTAAGTGACCAAGTCTAGCATGCCATAAGTTGGATGATTCTACACAGTTAACAGAAGGAGTAATTTCATTAAAGGAAGTGCCCAAAACAGGCTCAGCATTTATAACAAATAAACCATTTGACAAGTAACCCTTGCCAAAGAAAGTACCAGTGTGAATAAGAACTACTTTATTACATCTTAAGAAAATTTCAAAACCATTTGTAACTAAACGGCTTCCACTTATTATATTTCTACGCATGTCGGGAACATGATGCACTCTTGTCAGGGATAGAATACGCCCCGAAGGAAACTTCAGGTCCACGTCTCCCACTCCATGAACTTGAGCGGCACTCGCATTCCCCATCGTTACTGTCATGCTATGACTCTGTTGATAAGATACAAACAAACTAATATCAGCACAAATATGCACATTAGCTCCAGTATCAATCAACCATTCATTTGACAGATAAGTGGAAAATAGTACAGGGTTGTAGGTTACATACCGGTTTTCGTTGGTTTCAGAAGCCGAAGCCTCACCAACAACCATGTTCACTACAGGCCCACTTGTGGTTCCAAGCACAGCATTCGCTTGAGCTACCACCTCGGTTTTCTTCCCTTTCTTTGCAGGGCAGTCCTTACTCCAGTGCCCAACCTGCCCACAATTCCAACAAGGTTTGTTTGCCCTTGGTTTCTTGGCCTTATCCTTGTCTATCTTAGGTTTATTAACATTACCCTTCCTAGCAACAGCCTTCCTTTTCTGTCCTACGGTTACTACATTCACCTTCGAGCTACCATGTTCAGATGGCATCACATGTCCCTGTTTGGACTTGTGTTGTTCTTGCACCGAGATGTCCAGCATAAGGTTGGTCCAGGTGATCTCTCCTTTCTGTCTTTTCAGGGAGAGAGCGAACTCTTCCCAAGACTTCGGAAGCTTTTCAATCACGCTCATAACCTTGAACTTATCAGGGAGATCCATGCCGGATTCCTTCAAAGCATGCACTATCATCTCGAACTCATGCACCTGCTCAGTCATGGATTTGTTGTCTACCAACTTAAATTCAAGGAACCTCGCTACAGAATACTTTTCCAGACCTTGAGAGTCAGTATTGTGAGTGAGGTCCAGCTTCTCCCATAAGAGCTTAGCACTATAGGCATCAGATGAATAAACATCAAACAGAGTGTTCGTTAGGGCTGCCAGAATGGCTGCCTTAGCCACCCCATCCTTTTCAGCCCACATTGCATAAGCCTTAACTGTTTCAGCCTTTTCTTGAATCACCACCGGTTTCTCATACTCCACAACAGGCCACAGACCCTTTATAGTCAACCACAATTTCATCCTTTTCTGCCAGCGAGAAAAGCCGACACCGCCGTTGAATTTCTCAGGTAAGCCCGTTAGTTCAACGGGTTGTGGGAAACGGTAAGTGGTCCAATCAATGACCCCAGCAGATGCACCAGAACTACCACTAGCAGGAACTTCACTCTCGTTAACCATAATGCTAAATAGTATATAACAAAATAACTCTTCAAGAATGTTGGAAATAACAAGTACTACAGCAACATGGAGACAGTTATATAATAGATATAGCATTGACAGGCCAAGACCAAAGTTAACAAAACAAAGCATGAAGGTCGAAAGCATGCATATCAAAAACTGATAAATAATCAGGGAGACATAAATAGTACCTGTAGCCATAGATTAACAATGTATAAGAAAAAAAAATAACGAAGCAACAGCTGAGTCGTCAGGACTTCGAGAAACCCTGACTGTTCTTGAAGAGTTATTCGCCCCCACTTACTGTGTCAGGTTGTCGGCGAGATACTACTTCCAGGATAAAACAGCTCCGAGGAAGGTGTTCACAGCAACAGCAGTGCTCAACTACGACCAGCACCTCAATCGCCGGAGAACTAGTAAACTACAGGGAAAACTATATGGAGAGGGAGGGCAGAGAGAGAGTTTTTGAGAGAAGTGTATTTGCAAACTTCTGTGTGTTTCAACTGAGCTACAAGGGCCACTATTTATAGTGGTTCCTTTCTGTAACTGAAGCACACACATTAATTTTCGTAACAGCTGATCATATTAAATAAAAAATCAAAACTGACCAATTAATGAATAAAACGTTTTTGATTTAAATTTAATAACCTGCAGCTGTTACATATTTTTCATGTTTATCCACATCTTTGTTACAGAATTTTATTTTATTAATCTTTATAATCTTGAATTATTTTGACTTGGTCAACTAGTCCATCTGATAAATAAATCTGGCCCAGCCCATCAACGGTCCATCTGATTTAATTTAAATAATTAAATCTGGCCCAGCCCAATAATAATTCAATTAAAAAAATAATATTAAAATCATAGAACAAAACCCCTCGCCCAGGTCGCCTCGCGTACGCGAGACGCCGAGACATTCGCCCAAATCGCCCTTCGACCCGACCCGACCCGGTGCGTGGCGAGGCGGGCGGCGGCGGCGGCGCGTGTGTGTGCGCGCGTGAAGCACACACTAACACCATGCACCATCACACACCTTAGTAGTTTTATACTACTCATGTGTGTAATGCTATTTAAAGTCACCAAGTCCCCTTATTCTTTTCTATATGGGACAAATGAAACTTCATTTTAACAATTTTTTTTTTTTTTCAAGCTACTACCTTTATCTCAATTTCTCTTATGGATTTAAACAAGAAAATTATTAAACCCATACATGAAAGTTTAAGTTACCATAGCAATGAACAACTTCCAATCATTAGAAACTTGAATTTACATCAAGAATATATTTAATTATATCCTTAAACTATCAATTTTCTAACAAATCTACCAACAACATATTAAAATTTACAGGTTTTTTTTTTTAAAAAAAAGAATTTTTTTCATTTTTTTTCTTTCAGACATAAGTTATTTGATAATATTTTTTGTAAAGTACGATTTTTCAAAAAAGTACTATACTAATTGATTAACAAACTTTTAAAGTTTCGAATTTAATAATTTACAATGTATATAGGTTAAAAAAGTTAGGTCTGTTCTGTAGCTGAGTCTACAATTTCAAAATACGGTTTTTTTTAATATGTATATAGTCCTGCTAACAATGAAATTAGGTCTCTATGAGTGCTTATAAAACAAAATCACCATTTGCGTATAATTTATTATTTAATAATAAATTATATTTGATTAGTTATGATCTATAACTTAATAAAATAGGATAAAAAATATGCACAATTTTATAAAATTTTATCCTCGTATTATTATATTCTTTGTTGATTTGAATTTTTCTTAGATTGATTTTAATTTTTGAACATAGATTTCTAAATTTAAAATAGTTAGAAAAAATTAATTAAATTGGCGTTAAAATAATGATGACATAATCATTATTAGAATTTAAATACTCACTTTACTGATTTGGGCTTTATCTTGTATTTTAAAAATCAGATTTTGACGATTTTACACCTCACGTGAAGATAATTAAATTATTTTTAATTAAAAGATGGTTTAACAATTTTTATCTAACTGGAATTGTCCATGGAAGAAAGTCACGAATTTTTTACATGGAGAATTCTATTCAATATAGAAAACTTATTTATATTTGGTATATTTGGTTTAAATTATCAAAATACACTTTTTAGAATTTAAATATAATCCTATTATAAATAAAATACACTTTTTTAATATTTGATCAAACGATTTTCATTTATTTAGTTAAGATCTAATAGTCCTTATTAATTTGGTTGTCACGATCAAAATTTTGGATAAATCGCTATAATGTTATTATATAAAAGAGTTTAATATAATAAGGATATCAAGTACATATTGATATAAGTATCTTACTAACTGCTTTTACTTTTAATGTTTCGGTTTTATTTATAGTGTATATAAAATTTTAAAATACATTATTACTTTAAAATTATTAAACAGAATAAAAATTATGTTATGATTATATAAAATTTTATTCTCATATTATTATAGTCTTTATCGATTTGAATTTTTTCTTAATTTATTTTAATACTTTATTGAAATAAAGATAAAATTTCTATATTTAAAAGAATTAGTGGAAAAATAAATAAATTGGTGCTACAATTATAAAAAAAATATTTATTAAAATTTAGATACTCACTTTACTATTTGGGTTCTATCATGAGTTTTAGAAATTGAATTTTGACGATTTTACAACCCATGTGAAACTAACGAAATTATCTTTAATTTAATGATGATTTAATAATTATTATCTAACTTGACCAGTTGACCTACCCATAAACCGAAAAGAAAAGATGGTTACATATTATATTCAAAATTATTGTTTATGAATATGAAACCCTCAATATTTTAATAATATTTTGATATTATCCTTTTATATTTGTTATATGTAAAATAATATAATTATAATTTGGATTAATCAAATTGTTATGTTCTTTCAGAAAAAAAATGTTTAAATTTATTCATGTACATGAGTTCTCCTAAGTCTCTTATAACGCATGGTCCACATGTATCATTGTTATATGATATACATGAGCATTATATTGATAATTTTTAATATTGTAATCGATATGAATTGTTATCTGATATTTGGTTTAACAATTATTATCTAACTCGAACTATACATAAATTAAAGAGAAAAGATATTTAAGAATTTTTACATAGAAAAATTTTAAATTATCAAAATACAATTTTTAGTATTTAAATATAATTCTATTATTAATCAGATACACTTTTTAATATTAGATCTAACAATTCTCATCGATCTATTTAAGATCTAACTGTAATAATTAATTTGGTCGTATAGTGGTCGTACACGGACCAGATCGATTTTAATATTTTATTGAAATAAACATAGAATTTATAAATTTAAAAGAATTAGGAAAAAAATTAAATTGGTGCTACAATAATAATAAAAAATTATTAAAATTTAGATAATCACTTTAATGTTTGGGCTCTATCTTGAGTTTTAGACAACAGATTTTAACAATTTTACAGCCCACACGAAGCTAACAAAATTATCTTTAATTTAATGATGGTTTAATAATTATTATCTAACCGGAACTATCCATAAACTAAAGAGAAAAGATAATTACGATTTTTTACATAAAAATTTCTATTCAATATAGAAAACCTATTTATAATTGGTTTAAATTAAAAAAAATTATTAAAATTTAGATAATCACTTTACTGTTTGGGCTCTATCTTGAGGTTTAGACAACAGATTTTAACAATTTTACAGCCCACGCGAAGCTAACAAAATTATCTTTAATTTAATGATGGTTTAATAGTTATTATCTAACTGGAACTATCCATAAACTAAAGAGAAAAGATAATTACGATTTTTAACATAAAGAAATCTATTCAATATAGAAAACCTATTTATAATTGGTTTAAATTATCAAAATACACCTTTTAGTATTTAAATACTATTCTATTATTAATCAAATACAATTGTTAATATTATATCTAACGCCTCATCTATTTGAATATTTATAGTTTTATAAGGAGTTAATTAGTTCTCTATAGTTCCTGGACGTAAGTGAAACAAGTGGGACTTTCGAAGGCCATGACTGCATATGTGGTATGATTATGACTCCATAGAACATGGGCCAATTGGTTCCAAATATGACGTATGGGCATGCGCAGAATGTCTTGGAGTTTTCTGTTACCAATCCTGGACCGAAATCTTTTTTAAAGTACTTACATTTTTGAAATCTGATGACAGGCGGTCCTTTAACGTAATCAAACATGGTTGATTGGTGACATTGGTCAGACAAACACACTCAACGCACACACTTGATTTGATGTCCTCAAACCACATTTTGTAACGTTAGCAGTGCCGACAATTTTCGGTATATACTTTACAAAGGATAGTAACAATAAAATCATAGCTCCAAAACCACACTGATTGCATCAACGAAAATGGGTGTGGAGGACATGCAAGCCAACGAAAATGTAGTAGTACTAATGGTCCCTTTCCCTGCACAGGGCCATTTGAACCAGCTCCTACACCTCTCTCGCCTCATCTCCTCCTACAATATTCCTGTTCACTATGTCGGAACCACCACACACTGTCGCCAGGCCAAACTTCGAGTCCAGGGTTGGGACCCTCTCTCGACGGATGGGAACATGATTTACTTCCATGAATTTCCAACACCAGCTTTCCAGTCCCCTCCTCCCAACCCACATGCCTCTGTCAAATTCCCTTCCCACCTGCAACCTTCTTTCCAGGCTGCCTTGCTCCTTCGAGAGCCTGTGGCTGCTGTTCTTACGAAACTTTCTCCTACTGCCAAAAGGCTAGTAGTAATTCATGATTCTATATTTCCTTCGGTTATTCAAGACGTGGCTTCTATACCAAACGGAGAGGCCTACTCTTTTCAGTCAGTCTCAACGTTCTGTATCTCCACTTACTTTTGGGAAACGTTGGGAAAACCTGCTGGGATCAATGATGATATCGAAGAAAAAATACCTTCCAAAGGAACTACCACAACCATGACCCCCGAAATGAGGGAACTTGTTGATAGCCAGAGTGAGTACCGCAAATACAGCTCAGGTGCACTTTTCAATACATGTAGAGCAATTGAAGCTCCATTTTTAGATGTGCTTGCTAAATTAAATGCCAAACAGTGGGCTATTGGACCATTCAATCCAGTTGAGTTATGCAAGAGTGCAACAAAGCAGAGGTACAACTACTTGGACTGGCTAGACAATCAAGCTCCTAATTCTGTAATATATGTTTCTTTTGGAACAACAACTAGTTTGACCGATGAACAAATCCACGCCATTGCAGTTGGCCTAGAAAACAGTAGCCAGAAATTTATTTGGGTACTAAGAGATGCTGACAAAGGAGATATATTCACCGGAGATACGAGAGTATGTCAATTGGCAGAAGGGTACGAAGAAAGAATAAAATTGACAGGACAGGGGATTATACTGAGAGGTTGGGCGCCTCAGCTGGAAATCCTAGCGCACGAGTCCACAGGAGGATTTATGAGTCATTGTGGATGGAATTCATGCATGGAGAGTATGAGTATGGGAGTGCCAATCGCAACATGGCCTATGCATTCTGACCAGCCACATAACGCCTTGTTAGTCACAAAGGTTCTGAAAATGGGTGTGGTGGTGAAGGATTGGGCACATTGCAATGAGTTGGTGGAGTCTTTGACGATTGAGAAAGCTGTTAAAGAGTTGATGGCATCGAAAAAAGGAGAAGAGATCAGGATGAGGGCTGTAGAGTTGGGTACTTCTATCAAGAAGTCGGTGGGCGAAGGGGGTGATACTCGCAGAGAATTTGATGATTTCATCGCTCACATATGTAGGTAAAATAGGATTTGCAAAGGCTTGCCATATATCAGGTCTTGTTGTCCTACAAGTAAAAACAGCAAAAAAGAATAGTGTGTTCAATCATCAATTTAACTTATCCTTTCACTCTTCTTCCAAGTAAGAGCAACCACTTCGCAATTCATCAATGCACTTCTGCACGTTTAAGATTGTTTGGTTTCAATTGTTACTCTGTTGTTAAATTGTTTTTTTTTTAAATTACATGATTTTAACGTTATGGTGCCTTTTCTAGCACAAGGCCACTTGGGTCAACTCCTCCATCTCTCCCGCCTCATCTCCTCTTATAACGTACCAGTCCACTACGTTAGCACCACAACCCATATCCGCCATGCCAGCAGCCGTCATCAGGGCAGGGACCTTCTTGCCTACAACAACATACACGTTCATGAATTTCAAATCCCAGATTATTACTCTCCATCTCCCAACCCTAATGCTCCATGTAAATTTCCTTCTCAACTTCAACCAGCATTTGAAGCCTCCATTCACCTCCGTGAGCCAGTTTACAAACTCCTTAAATCTCTTTCCACCACTGCTCCAAGAATTATCATCATTCACGACTATCTTATGGGATCGGTAGTTCAAGATTTTGTTTACTTGCCTAACGCTGAGACATATATTTTTCAGAGTACTTCTGCTTTCTTTACTTTTTCCTACTACTGAGATTTAGCGGGCAGGCCTATTGCAGCTGATGACCAGATACTTCAACAACTCCCTGTGGATTTATGAGTCACTGTGGATGGAATTCATGCTTGGAAAGCCTGACAATGGGAGTGCCTATGGCTACATGGCCAATGCATTCTGACCAGCCTAGAAAGGCTGTGCTGATAACCAAGGTACTCAAACTAGGGATTGTTGTCAAGGACTGGACTCCAGGGAACGATTTGGTTAATAGCATCTAAAGAAGGGGATGAAAATAAGGAAAAGAGCAGTGGCGTTAAGGAATGACATAAAGAAATCTGTGGCAGAAGGCGGAGTTAGTCGCCTGGAATTGGATTCGTTCATCGAACACATTACAAGATCATAATAGTAGCTGTCAAACAATCTGTTTTCTATTTTCATCGCAATCAGTTATAATTTTCAATGGTTTAAAATAATCTATAAACTGTAATGCTGATTACAGTAGAAATCATAAATTACATGCATTTATAAATTAATGCTGATTGGAAAAGTCTTACATGTCAACATCGTAAGGGACATCAAGAGAGTTTAGCCCATAGTATTGGTCAAAATCTATTATATATCTTATACTGCAACAAAAAAATTTTCATCTTGATGGGAATCGAACTTAAGACACTTCAATACTAATTACTAAGAATTTCAAGTCACCAATTTAACCATTGAGATACTTGGGCTTTTTTGTTGTAGTATAAAACCCATTAGTATGGTAATGTCTTTCACAAATATTATTTTACACTTTAGTTTTTATTCAAGATTCTTTCATGATAATTTCATTTGTCTGATTATTAATAAAAGTGGTTATTGGTATAAAGTATATCCAATAGACACGTATCTCTTTAATTAAATTTAATTATGTTTCTTCCTTTGTATTCACAATTTTAAGACAAAGTACAAATGTATTTTTAGTCACATAATATCATTTTTTAGTCCGAGCATCCAATAATACAAAATAGTAATCATTTTGTCTCAACTATGTTCATACATATCAGATAATATAAGTAATAATATAAGCACCTCTATAGTTGTTACCCTGAATAGAGATAAACGTAATCCGGATTCAGGTCGGATTTTTCGATATCCGATAGGGTCGGGCCTTTTTAAATCGAGACAAATATCCTCTAAAATATTTATACCTGTAGATAGGGTCGGGTCAGGAGGGGCCAAATCGGATTTTTACAAATTATTTTAGATATTGATAACTTTAACTTTAACTTTTTTTTATTTTTTCGGATTTAATTAAAAAATTTAAGCTTTTATCCGAGATTTAATTGAAAATTCTAACTTTTTGGATTGGACTTTTATCCTGATCAAGACTCCAAATCGAGATTAAATTTGGGTTTATTCGGCTCGAACCGGATCGGGGTTTTGTGAAAAATATGCGATCCGTTTAAGCCTACGGGTTGGATCTAATTGAGGTGGACTTTTTTTTCATCAGATTTTTTCCGAGAATTTTTTAACCAGTTCGAACAGTTTTTTTCGAATACGAATTTGTGTGCATCTCAATCCCGCCACCTCATGCATTAAGGACAAGTATACTACTCCGGCCGCTTATAGAGAATTATGGAGACCGGAGAGTATTGGTACTTTCGAAATGGAGCATTTATTTAACACATTTAACTAATTCCTATCTGATTATTAATTAGCTTATAAAACTAATCATCAAATACATTCAACTAAGAACAAAATCTTCTTCAGACTAATACCAAACCGATCTTCCTTGCATAAGTATATTCACAACTGTACAATTAATGCATTCATCGTGTCTGCAGGGAGACCCTTCTTAAAACGGGCAAAATGATATGCATTCGTTTAAATGGTATATCCACATATACTAATACAACTTATATTTCTACACTTTTACTCTATTATACACACCGATCAAATATTACAACATCCACTTAACGGCTATCCCATGAACTACAAACGGGTAAATGGAGTGCCAATGTTCCCCCTATCGAGAGAGAGAGATCAAAATATAGATCCAAAACAAAAGTTGAGAAGAAAAAGTGGAGGAGACGGGGAAAAAGGAAAGAAAAGCCAAAGAGACCGTAAAAGAGGGATAAAAAGGATAAGAGAGGGGTCTCCAAAGAGTGACGCCGAAAATACAAGGCAACCAACACCGTAGGAGGAGGCATGAGAGAGAGAGAGAGACAAATAACATAAATAAATTAACCCCAAAAAAGCACAAACTCGACAATATCGATAAAGAACAATTTGTCACTGTCAGCTCAAACAACAACCCATGACAAATATTTACTTTATGAGCATACCAACCCCAAGTGCATTTACCTGCACAAAGCCTACAAATTTGGTTCAAGGATTCCATCAAACACATAATACACACTCTAAATAAACATAAACTAAACAGTCAAAGAATGCATTTGAGTAAACAATTATGACGCATACTAAATAAACAAAGTATAACATGCATTTCAGTAAATGTGTTTTAATATATTACGTCTTCCTGAGGATCATCACATAAGAGAGGGGTCTCTAGAGAGTGACACCGAAAATAGAAGGCAACCACCATTGGATGGGGCATGAAAGGAGAGAGAGAGCGATCAAAATACAGATCCTAAACAAAAGTTGAGAAGAAAAAGTGGAGGAGACGGAGAGAAAGGAAATAAAAGCTAAAGATACAGTAAAAGAGGGATAAGAAGGATAAGTGGGGGGTCTCCAAAGAGTGACGTCGAAAATAGAAGGCAGAGAGGGGGAGATTTCAGGATGTGGTGGAGAATGCAATAATTTTTAAATGAACTAAGAATTTCAATGAGTCAATTTATTCAATGCGAAATGATAATTATACTCTCAAATTTCGGAATGATATTTTAATCTATATTATAATTATCTCATATCAATATATCTGTAACTCATAAAATACGTTGAAATTAATAAAACTTACGCAATATTCTAGAACATGCACGTGCCTCGCACGGGCTATAAAGCTAGTTAACAAGAATAATTCTACGCTACACAAAAAAATATGCTTAATATTTTGTAGCTCTCCTAAATTTGACTTTTCATGTACGTTCAATATACGAAAAGAACAAAATATATGTATTAAAAAAGAATAACATGTAGATGTATACAAGACGCATACTCTGTCAAATGTACAAGATCCACTTCTGATTTATGTACTAAAGCCACACTTCGGATTTTGCAACGTTGGCAGTGACGACATTTTCCTGTATATACATAAAAGTAGCAATAGAATTCTGTAGTTAAGATGCAGGCCAATGAAAATGTAGCAGTAGTAATGGTCCCCTTCCCTGCACAGGGCCATTTGAACCAGCTCCTACACCTCTCTCGCCTCATCTCCTCTTACAATATTCCTGTCCACTACGTCGCGACTGCCACTCACAGCCGCCAGGCCAAACTTCGAATCCAGGGGTGGGATCCTCTCTCAACTGAGTCCCAGCTTATTCACTTCCATGATTTTCCTACGCCTGATTTCCAGTCCCCTCCTCCCAATCCGCTTTCTTCTGTTAAATTCCCTTCACACCTTCAACCCTCTTTCAACGCTGCCTTGCTCCTTCGGGAGCCTGTGGCTGCTGTTCTGTCAGAACTCTCACCTTCCGCCAAAAGGGTGGTTGTCATTTATGACTCTATAATTCCTTCAGTTATTCAAGATGTGGCTTCTATACCAAATGGGGAGGCCTACTCTTTTCAGTCAGTCTCGACATTTTGTATCTCCTCTTACTACTGGGAAATGGTGGGAAAGCCTCTGGGGATGGATGATGATATTGATAAAGAAATACCTTCTGGAGGAATTTTGACTACCATGACCTCAGAAATGATGGAACTTCTTATGAGCCAGAGTGAGTATCGCAAATACAGCTCAGGTACCCTTTTCAATACATGTAGAGCAATTGAAGCTCCATTTCTTGATGTACTTGCCAAAGTAAATGATAAACAGTGGGCTATTGGACCATTCAATCCAGTTGAGTTATGTAAGAATGCAACAAAGCAGAGGTACAACTACTTTGACTGGCTAGACAATCAAGCCTCTAATACTGTAATATATGTTTCTTTCGGAACAACAACTACTTTAACCAATGAACAAATCCATGCTATTGCGGTTGGCCTAGAAAATAGTGGCCAGAAATTCATTTGGGTATTGCGAGATGCTGACAAAGGAGATATATTTGTGGGAGATACGAGAGTTTGTCAATTGCCAGAAGGGTATGAAGAAAGGATAAAATTAAAAGGACAGGGATTTATACTGAGAGGCTGGGCACCTCAGCTGGAGATTCTGGCGCATGTGTCCACAGGAGGATTTATGAGTCATTGTGGGTGGAATTCATGCATGGAAAGTATGAGTATGGGAGTGCCAATTGCAGCATGGCCTATGCACTCTGACCAGCCCCATAATGCCTTGTTAGTTACCAAGATTCTGAAAATGGGAGTGGTGGTGAAGGATTGGGCGCATTGGGATGAGTTGGTGGACTCTTTGAAAATTGAGAAAGCTGTAAAAGAGTTGATGGCGTCAAAAGAAGGAGAAGAGTTAAGGAAGAGGGCAATGGAGCTGGGTACGGCTATCAAGAGATCAATGGCGGAAGGAGGTGATACTCAGAGAGAATTTGATGGTTTCATCGCCCACATATGTAGGTAGAACTTGATTTGCAAAGATTTGTCATATATCAGGTCTCATTGTCCTTCTATAGGTGGAAAGATTAATATCAAAGCCCTCTTATCACAATTCTGGCTAGATGTCAACTGCATCTCTATAATGTACGCTGATACTTCTTCATGCATTAATCTGTGATTGTACTTTTTAGTCGGCTAGTTTCTTACCTACATCTTGCAAGCACAATTTACTTCTGAAAATATACTAGTTACATTTTACAAGCACAATTATCTTCATCTTCTGGAAGATACCACTACCTAAGACTTACAAACCATGTAAGGGGAACGATTGGACTTGACCATAGTCAAGTATCAGCTGTTATCAATTAGATTAGAGATTGGAATCCATATAATCCTCTTGATGTAGGAAGTTTGAGCACTGAATTCTTACATTGGGTATTTCAGTAAGTACATTTAGCATCAAGGTGCTGTCAACAAATCTGGTGACCTAGATGACACTTAAATCAAATAATAACTGGATTACAAAAGAAGAGATTCTACGTGATTATGTCAATTTTTGACTTGTGCCAAAATATAAATTAAAGAACAAGCATTAATACTTTTGCAATCAAAGCACTGAACTCACTTCTTAATCCACAGTGCTAGACTACTTGCCAAAAACCTCTCCCGTCAATCTCCGAAATGTTTGTGATACGATGGAAGCATCATAAACTCCATATACGGTGCCTTGAGTCCTCATCGTGGATGCGTATTCCTTCCTGTTAGGGGCTTATTTCTGATGGCTACTGGGCCGACCGAAACAGCCCATTTTCGATAGCCCGTATAAAGAGGCCCAATACCTTTGACGACCGAAGGGTCCACTTTCCATTCTTCATGGGTTGGGCTGACCGACAGCAGAAGGACCAGGTCGTGGGAAGACTCCGGGTTCCACGTTCGGAACGTGGGGATCGGAGCTAACTGGTAAAGTAGGAGGATCAGGTTCATTCTACATTCATACACAATTCACAATACACACATATTCTCTGTACGTTCAATTTACCTATTTTTGGACTACCAGTTACTGATTCTCACACCGGAGGTGAATCGGGGGCTCCAACCCTCGCATTCTTCTTCTACGCAGGTCTGACCGGACGTCGTGGATGAAACTGGTTCCAACATTTGGCGCCGTCTGTGGGAACGTACAGATTAATTGTGGGTTTTGATTTATTGCGAACATGTCTTCTGAACGACCGCCTGGATTTGATGGAACTCCGCATCCCGGAGGCTCGACCATCACGCCCTTGATAAATCGGCGACTGAGTTTTGAATCTGAGGGGGATGAAGGACCCCTACCGACCCCCGAAGAACAAAGGGAATTGCTCCTAAGATGGAGAGAGGAGCAGGCGGCTAAGAAGGGGAAACAAAAAGTAACCGATCAAGCTGATAAGGAATCCTAGATGCGGGCTAAGAAGAAAGAGGCGGACAGGCTCAAACTCCAGGCCATCAAGCTCCGTAGAGAAGAATTAGAGTTGGAAGAGAAGGCACTGAGGAGGTCTCTCGAAGAGGTCGAAGAAACACTTGTATCGTCGGAATACAGAAGGGATAAAAGGCCGCATGACGATGAAGACGGGTCTTCGGACTCCGAGTCGCATCCTAGACGAACACGCTCCAAAACTACGATAACGATGACTGATTCTGAGGAGGAAGATGACTCGCATGTGCGAGATCGTATAAGGCGAATGGAAAAAGCCATGTTTGGAGAACGGAAAGTCAGTCATGAACCTATTGTCTCTGAAGAAATTGAGCAGTATCGACCTCCTTCAGGGGGGCAATTTCCGAAAATGAACGAGTTTAATGGAAAAGGAGACCCAGAAGATCACTGCGAAAAATATGAGTCTTTAATGACAGGTATGGGACATTGTGACGTCATGTTATGCAAGATGTTCAAAACCTACCTAAAGGGACCAGCAACGATGTGGTATCGTTCGCAAAGACCCCGATCGGTGCACTCGTATGAACAGTTGAAAAGAAGATTCCTGAGGCACTACTCCCACCTGTGCCGGAGGGAGAAAGACACTGAAGCACTGATTCATTGTCGTTAGAGACCGAACGAAGAGCTGGGAGATTACCTAGCCCGATTTAAGGAAGAAGCAGGGATGGTCACTAACCTAGACAAAGTAAAGGCTGCAGGGTTTCTAGCTGCTGGATTGGACCCCATAAAAGGTAAAAAACTTCGGTCCTCTCTCTATGATATTCCCCCTAAATCTTTAAATGATATATATGTAAGAGGAGAGGCTATCCGAAGAAAGCTTGAATCTATTGGGGGATATAAGGAGAGTCGCAGGAATGAAGGCTCTGGGAGAGACGACCGAAGGGGTCGAGGAGATATCAAAAGCAGATTGACAGATAACAGGCCCGACCGAGGGGCAGAAAGGAGGAGAGATAGAGATAGTACGGTGTTCACCCCATTGAACACACCTATCTCAAAGATTCTCCATGAGATAAAGGGGAAGCCAGGTTTTGTTCGGCCAGCAAGAATGAAAACCCCCGATTACAAGAAAAACGGGGATAAGTACTGTGACTATCACAAGGATAAAGGGCACAATACGGATGAGTGTTACCATTTGAAGAAGCTGATCGAAAAAATGGTAAAAAAGGGAGAACTAGAACAGTACAAAGACGATCTAAGGGATAAACTAGAGCCTAAGGAGCCTAGAAGAGAAAAGGGGCCTGAAAGAGAGGAGAAGTATAGAGGAGAGGTTCGAACAATATCTGGGGGGACGGTATTAGAACGGTGCAGTAAGACCGCCCGAAAGAAATATGCCAGACAGGTCTATAACTTATATCAGACAAATCCCGCCCGACAGGCCCTGCCTATCACTTTCACCGAGGATGATTTCGAAGACGTGATATGGCCGCACGAAGATCCACTTATCATAAATCCCATCATAGGGGAAAACAAAATTTGGAGGGTTCTAGTGGATGGTGGTAGTTCGGTCAATATCTTGTACCACAGAACGTACTGCAAGATGAATTTGGGAGGTGAGCAGTTGGAGCCATGCCATGAGGCACCATTGTATGGTTTCGGGAATCAGCCCGTGCCGATCGAAGGAACTATCACTCTTCCAATCGTGCTGGGCAAGGCCCCTTATACCATGGAAAAAGAGGCCAAGTTCTATGTAGTGAAAGTGGACAGTCCGTACAATGGAATCTTGGGAAGGCCGGTTCTTAGCGTTTTCCAGGCAGTAGCCTCCGTTCCCCATCTGAAATTGAAATTCCCGACAGAAAACGGAGTGGGGGAGATGAGAGGAGATCAGAAGGCTGCTAGAATCATCATGCTGGAGGACATCGAGAAAGATAAAGACATTGAGATGACCGAAGGGGGGAAAAGGAAGAGAAATGAAGATGAAGGGAGCAGCCGGCAAATGATGAACATCGAGCTAGAAAATTTTGGGGCAGACTTGTCCAACCCTATAGCCGAACCGGCAACTGAAACTGAAGAAGTGGAGCTGTATGTCGGACAGTCGGGGAAAATGATCCAAATAGGAAAAAACATGGATCCAGAGTTAAAAACGAAAGTTATAGAAGTGATCAGGCAATATCACGATGTGTTCGCATGGGGACCAGAAGACATGCCGGGTTTAGATCCATCGGTCGCAAAACATTGTCTTAGCGTTAACCCCGATGCAAAGTCGGTCAAACAGAAGAAAAGGAATTTTGCCATGGAAAGGCAACAAGTAATCCAGGCCGAAGTAGAAAAACTGCTGGAAGCTAGATTCATTGAAGAAATTGAGTATCCAGACTGGTTGGCAAATGTGGTGGTAGTCAAGAAGTCGAACAACAAATGGAGAATGTGTGTCGACTATACCGACCTGAACAAGGCCTGTCTGAAGGATTACTATCCTCTACCTAATATTGATCAGTTGATAGATGCAACCTCAGGCCACCAGGTACTTAGCTTTTTAGATGCTTTTTCCGGGTATCACCAAATTGCAATGAATGCCGAGGATATTCCAAAGACAGCATTCATCACCCCCAAAGGAACTTATGCATACATCAAGATGCCCTTCGGGCTGAAGAATGCAGGGGCAACCTTCCAGAAAATGATCAATAAAGTTTTTAAAGAGCAGATCGGTCGAAATATGGAATGCTATGTAGATGACATGATCGTGAAATCCATGTTTAAAGATCATGCAGATGACCTAAGAGAATGTTTTGAAACACTCAAGAGAAACAATATGAGAATTAATCCAAGCAAATGCACGTTCGGGGTAGCTAGTGGCAAGTTTTTGGGGTACATGGTAAGTGCCAGAGGAATAGAAGCTAACCCTGAGAAGATCAAGGCAGTGATTGATATGGAGGCACCGAAGACGATCAGAGAAATTCAAAAATTAACTGGGCGATTGGCCGCCTTAAGAAGGTTTATTTCCCGATCGGCTGAAAAAGCACTACCGTTCTTCCAAGTGCTTCGGGGGTCCAAAAACTTTGAGTGGGGATCGAACTGCCAGAAGGCATTTGAAGAGGTTAAAGAATATCTGGTCAAGGCACCACTTCTGATGAGACCCGACCCCAAGGAAACACTGCAGCTTTACTTAGCAGTGAGTGACCGAACACTAGGGGCTGTACTAGTCAAGGAATATGAGAAGAATCAACACCCAGTATTCTATGTCTCACATATGCTTAAGGATGCGGAAACAAGATACCCTAACGCAGAAAAGTTCGCCTTCGGACTAGTGGTGGCATCAAGGAAGCTACGCCACTATTTCCAAGGAAGAACTATTCAAGTGGTAATCGATCAACCGCTAAAAAGGATACTTCAAAAACCAGAAGCTTCGGGCAGAGTTGTGGCTTGGTCAGTGGAACTAGGAGAGTATGACTTGGAGTTTGTGCCCAGAACCGCCATCAAAGCCCAAGCACTGGCCGATTTTCTAGTAGAATGTTCTTTCACAGGACCGAAGGACTTAGCACCGGAGGAGCAGCTCATTCAGACACCAGGAAAATGGAAACTCTTTGTAGATGGTTCGGTCACAAAGACGAAGTATGGGGCCGGGATGATCCTCATCAGCCCTGAGGGTTTTGATATTTGTCAGGCCATACGGTTCACCTTTCCCTTGACTAACAATGAGGCCGAATACGAAGCGTTGCTAGCAGGACTCTCCTTGGCACGAAACCTAGAGGTGAAGCATATAAGGGTATTTAGTGATTCTATGCTTGTGGTGAAGCAATTTTCAAGGGAGTACGGCCAAAAAGACCCCCGAACGAAGGCATACACAGCCAAGGTACGTGAAAACTCACTTCATTTTGAGTCGTTTGAACTAAGCCAGATAGCCAGAGAAAACAACAGCAGGGCGGATGCGTTGTCTAGGCTTGCCTCAGCTGAAGCTCAGAGCCTGGGGGGGGTCGGTATACCTGACCGAAGTAAAAGTCCCTTCCATCGACAAAAAACAATGTTTGGAAATCCATCAAGGAATCAATTGGATGACCCCCATCAGGGCTTTCTTGGAGAAAGGAGTACTGCCATTAGACAAAAAGGAAGCACAAAAGGTGAAATATCGGTCAGCTAGCTATACCTTAGTCGGGGGACAGTTGTTCAGACGGTCGATTACACAACCTCTTCTCAAATGTCTGGACCCCGAAGATCAAAGGTTAGCATTGGAAACAGTGCACGAAGGAATTTGTGGAGAGCATTTGGCGGGACGATCACTAGCCTTCAAAATCCTCAGACAAGGATTCTTCTGGCCGACTGTAAGGGAAGACGCCAAGAATTACTCGAAGAAGTGTAGGCAGTGCCAGCTATTCAGTACCGTACCGAAGCAACCCCCAGAAGAAATGTCATCGGTCCTCAATCCCATTCCTTTTGCAATGTGGGTTGTGGACATTGTAGGAATTCTACCCACCAGTACCAAGCAGGCTAAGTATTGCATTGTGGCCGTGGACTACATGACCAAATGGGTGGAAGCCCGACCGCTGTCAGCCATAACTGAAGAGGCAGCCAAAAAGTTCATGTTGGAACAGATAATCCTAAGGTTTGGCATTCCGATGATATGCGTATCAGATAATGGAACTCAATTCATCGGCAGCAAGTTCAGGAAGTTTCTGGCCAAATTTGGAATACAACAGAAGTTTAGTTCAGTCGGTCACCCGCAAGGAAATGGGGCCATTGAGGCGGCAAATAAGATTATCTTTGGTGGTATAAAGAAGCGGCTCGGAGATGCTAAAGGCATGTGGGCAGAAGAGTTACCTTATGTTCTTTGGGCTTACCGAACAACTCCCAGATCCTCGACCGGGGAAACCCCATTTAGATTGGCATTTGGGACAGATGCATTGATGTCAGCCGAAGTCGGGATGGAATCGTACTGAACGCAGGTATTCAATGTGGAAAGCAATGAGTTCGGCCTGCGAGCTAATGTAGACATGGTAGTTGAAGAAAGGGAAGCAGCCCATCAGCGAAATGTCCGATACCAGCTTCAGGCAGCTCAGTACTACGATGCTGGTATAAAGAAGAGAACATTCCAAGTTGGAGACCTCGTTCTCCGAGAGCTGGCCACATCCATGCCAACCAAACGGGGAAAGCTAATGCCCAATTGGGAGGGTCCGTACACGGTGGTGGAAGTGGTCCGACCAGGAACATATAAACTGGCCGGATCGGACGGTTCTATGATAAAGAACACTTGGCATGCTTCACGCCTTCGTAGGTTTTATCAGTAAGCCTATCAAAAATCTTTGTTCTCTTATTGTTTTGCTTGAAACACCTTTGATTCTGCTTATTTTACTTCAGCATGAATTAGTACGCAAGGTTCATTTCCAATATTGCTTACTTGAATTCATTTACGTCTACTTGATTATGTTCATTTGTTTCAAATATAATGAATAGTAGATGCAAAAATGGAATAGAATAAACGAAAGAACTATGCCAGCCTAAAAATTCCAAGCCCATATATCAGGGCATTCGAAAGGAAATTATGAGCTTGCAATTCTCGAACCTTTCATGGCCCCTATACCATTAATATTTTAAGAAGATATATGTTCATTCCCTCAAAATATTAAAGGGGCAAACCCGCCGAAGAGGTATGACGAATCAAAGGTTCATACCGAAGGCAAACATAAACAAAAAACACTAAGGCAAAACACAAAGCCGAAGAGGTGTTATCGACAAAAAAAACTAAGGCAAATGATTAAGTCGAAGACGTGTTACAAAGAAAAATACCAAGGCAAACCACTAAGCCGAAGAGGTAATATAAAAAAAAAAGCCAAGGCAATCAAATAAGACCTAGAGCAAATACGATCGAACGCCAAATACAACACGTGAATGAAAATTTACGTAAAGGCATTGTAGATCACAAAATTTAAGATAAATATAAGCCCGAAGGCAAAAGTTGAAACAGACCCGAAGGCCACATGTTAAATTACAAGGGTAATAAGGAAGAGGCTAAAGCTAATCGGACATCTCCGACTCAGGGTCCGAGCTAACGACGGGAGGGACGTCAGGCTCCTCAGGACGCCCGATGGGATCTTCCATACCCTCCTCCAAGAGAAGCTTATGGTCGAACCCAGCAGCGTGAGCCTTGCGGATCACCTCCTCGAAGCCGGCCATAAAACCCCTGTCTTCAGACAGCAGAACGAGCTTCTGGGCTTTCTTCTCGGCTTTCTTGGAGGCCCTCAAATTGGACTTGACCCGGTCGAGATGAGCAAAGGCAGCATCAAGGTCGATCTTGACGCTATCTCGATCAGCCACCACCTGAGTTAACCTCTGCTGCAAAGAGACCACCTCTTTCTGCAAAGAGTCAAGTTGTGCCTCAGCGGCCTCCGCTCTTTCCTCGGTCAGCTTTAGCCCGCGCAGCTGTCCGTCCAAGTCTTTCATTTTCTGTTCCACAGCAGCAGCCCAAGGAACAACCTGAAAGGAATAAAGAATAAGAAAAAACCAACTTATCAACGAAAACTGCTAAGTACAAGGTAGAGAACACTTACTGAAGCTACATGCCCGATCAACTCTGAACAGGCACCCAAGCCATCAGTGTTGTCATATATCGGACGATCTTGGGGAAGGATGAACGCCCGACATAGATCAACACCAATCTCCTTAGCCGCAGGGGGAGCGGGGGCGCCAAAACTGTCCGTGGTCATAATAGACCATTCCGGTCGGTAGGTCAAAATAGCCTCCCCATCCGCGCTGCGAGGACGCTTCTGTGCTGAGGACTGACCGATGTTGGATATGTCGAGGATCTCCACATCCTCAACAGTGGTATCAATGATATTTTCCTCAGCTACGACCGACCGAGACCCAGCTTGGTCATTAAGGGCCGGCCCGGTAGGAGCATCAGAGAGATTCTCAGCATTCTTCTTCTTGGCCAACTCAGCGAGCTTTAGGGCACTCTTAACTTGAGCCCTTTTAAGCATTTCCGACCGAGAAGACACTGCAACAAGAAAAATGGGTGTCAGTAAATAGCATAAGTCATCAATGCGTAATCAAAAAGAACGAAGAAAGCAAATAGAAAGACAGTCTAATATGTTACCGGTACCCCATAGCGCGCGAAGCCAAGTCTTGTCTCTGCTAACGGCTAAGGAAATACGGTTTGGTTCCTGGGGACGGCAAAGCCGGGCATAATCTGCCCTATCCTCGTCATTCAGTTCGGGAGCCGTAATGAGGGCAGGATCGATTTCTCGCCATACCGAATATTCCCTCAACTTATGACCACTGATATAGAACCAATGGTCGTGTGTGCCCCTATTACTGGAATTGGTGATGCCCCATTCTGGTCGGCCAGTCCTACGAGATAGCTGGTAGAACCCAACGCTCTTCCCGTTCTTGCGGAAGTCGAAATGATGTAGCAGAAGGGACAACCGAGGCCTTACTCCCGCCTTCAAACATCTGTCCTGGAAAGTGTTAATGTGAATGAAGGTGTTAGGGTCTAGCTGGCCTAAGGCTACGGAGGTATGCTTTAGAAGCATCTTCAGAACGGGAAGAAGGGGTAGGCGGAGCCCGCAGAAAAATGCGCGTTCAGACACACCCAAAGCGACCCCCCCGAGCACCTCGTCTACGGCCGGTGTGTGGTAAATCAGGTCGGTCTCATCTGCTGCCCATGTTCGGAAAAGAGAGCTTCTGATGTCGTATTTCTCCGCCATCTTGCGGACTTCGGCCTCCGTCATCACGGAATTGAGATTAGCCGAAGCGAACCGGGAAGCACCGAAGTGCGCCATAGCCGAATAGAGTGGTCCGTATTCTACGGGTTGATCCATAACCTGCAGAGAATGCAAAGGAGGGAGATTAGCCTTGTACTCGGGGGAGTTATAGGACAGAGCGATCTAAGAGAAAAGATGAAGGAAACACCGAGTACAGAGGGCCAAACTCGAAAGAAAGAAATTCAGAAGGGTACGAAAAGGAGAATCTTGAGTTCAGAAAAAAGTAAGAAGGGTGTTCTAGGAGTATAACGACTGACCGAAGGGTGTTCATGTTCAACGAAATACCCAGGTATACATCTACTGTTAAAAACACTCGCCATTCTCGGGTTTTCTTCTTAATCACAACATAAAGGGACAACACACTAAAATAGTCACAGTAAAGCACTAAGGTGACTTAGGGAACGCTGGGAATATACTAAAGTCGCAACATATGTGCAATATATGTACACGCATGCATAAAAGGCTATATTGCAAATAAGTGACCATCAAAAGAAAAGGGAAAGTTCTATGCAAATTACGAAAAGGAACAGTAAAGGAAGAAATTACTTACTGGTAATAAGTGTTGGAGAAATTGGTCGATTCCTGGGTATGGATACTTGCGCTCCTATGTTTTGCTCGCCGAAAATCGCAAAAATGAGAGTATTTGAGAGAGAAAAGCTTTGGAATTTCTATTAGAAACGGTGAGAAGATACAGAAAAGGGCGGTTATATGTGTATATACAATGTCGTTTTGAAATGGATGGTCAGGATGAGAGCCATTGAAATTCGCGGCTGAGATCCACCTGGAGAACCGTGTAACTCCCTTGGGTAATTATTACAACAGCTGTCTGTTGCTGACATGGAATGGACTTTTGACATATCCGGCCGACATTTTGATCGCTCTGACAGAGACCGGTCCTAGAAGTCATTCGAAGATGGAATGAATCTTTGGGCCTCCGACCGAATATTCTTCGCACGGAGTCCAGGGACATGTTAGGGGCTTATTTCTGATGGCTACTGGGCCGACCGAAACAGCCCATTTTCGATAGCCCGTATAAAGAGGCCCAATACCTTTGATGACCGAAGGGTCCACTTTCCATTCTTCATGGGCTGGGCTGACCGACAGCAGAAGGACCAGGTCGTGGGAAGACTCCGGGTTCCACGTTCGGAACGTGGGGATCGGAGCTAACTGGTAAAGTAGGAGGATCAGGTTCATTCTACATTCATACACAATTCACAATACACACATATTCTCTGTACGTTCAATTTACCTATTTTTGGACTACCAGTTACTGATTCTCACACCAGAGGTGAATCGGGGGCTCCAACCCTCGCATTCTTCTTCTACGCAGGTCTGACCGGACGTCGTGGATGAAACTGGTTCCAACATTTCCTGTGGTTGTTGTGTTGTTTGGAAGGCCTCTAGTTCGACTTTGTTTCACTGTAACACTTTCTTCCGATTCATAAGATCAAATCTTACAATGCAAACTATATTCTCTCACAACAGCAGATCAAATGGACGGCGCCACAAAATCTCTTTCGTTTGCACAACTGTTGTAAAGCATTCTTTTGTCAAGCTCTCATTGGTATGGACCATGTAAAACAAGCAACTCATAATTAAGTTAAAATATCATAATTACTAAATACAGTAAATTTTTACTTAACACATTTATCAACAATTACAAGAATATCTCTAAGTTATTTTTGTTAGACCAGAATTGTTGTCTGAAGACAGAAACAAGATATAGTTATCTTCTACAACAATATCAACGAACCTACAATCAGCTGCTGAATGTTTGGAGTTATCAAATTAGATTTACATGATTGTTGTAACAAAAAGATAAGACTTATCTCTACAATGTAATTTATGCATATCAACACCATTGTAAATATATTATAAATAGAACTCAGGACAACAATAGTTGTCATTCACACCATTACAAAAACCTCACATGGTATCAGAGCTTTACACTCACACGAGTAATAAAGTATCCTTTAATCTCTATTTTTTTTACAGCATGTCTTCTACAACGAATACGACTGATATTCTTTCTTCTGCTGATAATGCAGCTCTTTTCATTATTAATGTCGCTGCTCATTTGCCCATTAAACTAAAATCTAATAATTATTTAGCGTGGCGTTTGCAATTTCTCACTGTTCTTGCAGGTTACAAACTAAAAGTTTATGTCGATGGAACAGAGGTCGCGCCACCTAAGCATCTCACCGACAAGGAAACCTTAACTCTAAATCCAGCATACGATACATGGTATCGACAAGATCAATTATTACTGAATGCTATTGTTTCTTCATGCACTGAAGAAGTTGTCACCATTATACAATCGGCTTCCATTGCAGCTGAAGCTTGGTCTCTGTTAGAAGATGTTTACGCAAATCAGTCTCGCTCCAGGATCATGTCCTTGAAAGAGCGCATTATATCCACAAAAAAAGACTCTCGCACCATGACTGAATATATTCAAGTCATGAAATATTATTATGATGAGCTGAATTTATCCTCTGAACCAATGAAAGAAACAGATTTTCTTCTTCATGTTCTTAATGGTGCTGGAATAGACTATGACACCATATCTACTGTACTTCGTTATCGTGAGAAACCACTCACTTTTGGTGATGTCCGTGATCGTTTTCTAGAACAGGAACTACAAATCAACAAACGCGAATCAGACTCAGAGAGTGCTGTTATCACAGCAAATTTCACCAAACGGAACAATCAATTCGGGAGGCGTGGAGGCTGGCATTCTGGTTCATCACGTACTCCTGGTCTACATACTTTCAATTCTCGACAGGATCATGGCCAATCATCCCCTCGCGGTCCAGTTTGGTGCCAAATTTGTAACAAACGAGGTCACACTGCCCGTCGGTGTTGGTATCTTTCGAAAAACACCATAGATGGTGCTTCTCCTGCCATTTCTCCTGCTGCTAATGTTACAACATCATCTCCAGCTAATGGAAATAAATGGCTTGTTGACTCAGCGGCTTCCCACCATGTAACGAATGATCTTCAGAATCTGTCTTTATATACGAACTATGGAGGTCATGATGAACTTCTTGTTGGTGATGGTAAAGGTTTACCTATTACTCATACAGGATCATCTACTATTAATTCTGATAATCATTCTCTTGCACTGCATAATGTTTTATGTGCTCCAGATATTAAACACAATCTTATCTCCGTTTCTAAACTTTGCAAGACTAATAATATATCTGTTGAATTTTATCCCTTGCATGTATGGATTAAGGACTTAGCAACAGGGAAACCGCTGGCTCACGGAAAGAATAAAGATGATGTTTATGAACTTCTAGCTACTGCACCTCCTCCTCGTGTCTACTCCACAATAAAATCCACCTCTGCAATCTGGCACCAACGTCTAGGTCACCCGTCTCAACGAATCATGTCAATTGTTTTCAAGTCCTTTTTCAAGTCAAGTTTATCCAATTCAATGGAATTCTCTTGTGATTCTTGTTTTTGTAATAAAATGCATAAATTGCCATTTGGTTCCAATTCTCTTGTAAGCACAAAACCACTTGAATTAGTTTATACAGATGTTTGGGGTCCCTCACCAAAAGTTTCTGTGGACAACTTTCGTTACTATCTAATTTTTGTGGATCACTTTACCAAATATATATGGTTCTACCCTTTAAAGAGAAAGTCTGATGTTGCTATTATATTCCCGAAATTTAAGGCTGTTGTTGAAAGATTTTTCCAAAAACAGCTTATTTCCCTGTACTCTAACAACGGAGGTGAATATATGGCCTTAACATCATATTTTAATTCTCTGGGTATTTCACATTTTACTACTCCTCCACATACTCCAGAGCACAATGGTACATCTGAGCGTAGGCATCGACATATCGTCGAAACAGGCTTGACTTTACTTCATAATGCATCTATGCCTCTAGAGTTTTGGAGTCATGCATTTCAAGCAGCAGTATTTTTAATTAATAGACTGCCTACTCCAATCTTGAATTTTAAAACTCCACTTGAAACTCTCTTTGGTAATCCTCCAAATTATGCTAGACTTAAAGTTTTTGGGTGTCAATGTTACCCTTGGCTGAAACCCTATACTCAAAATAAACTTCAACCCAAGTCTAGATCTTGCATCTTCCTGGGATACTCAACTTCTCAAAGTGCTTCTAAATGTTGGGATCCTTGCACTAGAAAAGTGTTAGTCTCTAGACACGTTCACTTTATTGAATCAACATTCCCATTTTCTACTGAATCCACACACTCATCTTCCAATTCAGCAATGCAGTGGACTGATTCTGATTTACGTCCAGGTATATACACCCCTTGTATGTCCCAGGTAACATCTAATCTCCTTCAACCTGCATATTGTGGCTTGCAGCATACGATTTCACATCAATCTTTCCATGTGCCAGCGGTATCAACTCCAAATTCAGGACCACCTGTGCTTGTCACTAACTCACAACCTCATCCCACTCAAGATGCTTCAACCACAAATTCCATAGTTCAGTCAGAACCTCGCCGGATGGTCACCAGGTCTCAAAATCATATCAATTTATCGAGACTAGCTCGTTATGATCCAAACAAATTCGCTCTCATCACTACTAAACATCCATTGCCTGATGCAATTGAGCTGACTTGTCCTTCACAGACTTCAAAAGATCCATTATGGCGTGCTGCAATGGCAGATGAATACAATGCCTTATTGCGCAATGCCACTTGGGATCTTGTTCCACCTTCTCCTGATCAAAATCTGGTTGGCTGTAAATGGATATTCCGAATCAAACGGAAATCTGATGGCAGCATTGATCGCTACAAAGCTCGTTTGGTCGCCAAGGGGTTTCATCAACGACCCGGGTTGGACTATACAGAAACCTTCAGTCCTGTGGTCAAACCCATTACAATAAGAATTGTTTTGTGCTTGGCTATTGCACAAGGTTGGTCACTGCGTCAACTTGATGTTAACAACGCATTCTTGCAAGAAACATTACATGATGTTGTATATATGGATCAACCAACTTTTTTTCAAAATGAGGACTTCCCACATTATGTTTGTCGTCTAAAAAAAGGCATATATGGACTACGACAAGGGCCTCGCTGTTGGACTGAAGAGCTAAGTACATTTCTCTTACATGTTGGTTTTATCAATTCTATTGTTGATCCTTCGCTATTTATCTATAAAAAAGATAATGTGGTTGCTTACATGCTTGTGTATGTTGATGACCTTATTCTCACTGGCAATGACACTAAATTTTTGGACGGGTTCACAAAACAACTAGCTACCCGATTTTCAATTAAGGATTTAGGTCCTTTACACTACTTTCTTGGTGTTGAGGTTATTCCAACATCAAATGGATTGTTCCTCAGTCAACATAAGTACATTCGGGAGATTTTACAAAAATTTGATATGCAAGGGGCAAAGGAAGTGTCTACTCCTCTTGCATCTTCCGCTAATCTGAAATTAAATGATGGGTCTCCTCCAACTGCAGTCACACCCTATAGACAATTGATAGGGGCTCTCCAATACCTTTCTATGACACGACTAGATATAGCATTTGCAGTTAATCGACTTTCTCAGTTCATGCATGCTCCAACAGCTACTCACTGGGCGTCACTGAAACGTATCTTACGGTATTTAAAGGGTACCTTGTTCCATGGTCTTTATCTTCAACGTGGCTCACCGTTACGCATCACTGCCTTTAGCGATGCTGACTGGGGTGGTAACTCAGAAAATGGTACCTCTACTACAGCTTACATAGTATATCTGGGTCCAAATATCATTTCATGGAAATCTAGCAAGCAAAAATCAGTGTCCCGATCTTCAACAGAGTCCGAATATCGGGCCATAGCAAACACTGCTTCAGAACTTGGTTGGCTGGACAATTTATTCAAAGAGTTAGGCTTTCCGATTCCTGCTCCAATGATCATCCGTTGTGATAATCGTTCAGCTACCTATGTGTGCGCCAATCCTGTTTTCCATACCAGAATGAAACATCTGTCTCTTGACTATCACTTTGTACGTGAGCGGGTTCATAGTGGTGTCATTCAAGTTCTTTATATCTCCACTAACGACCAGCTCGCAGATATGCTTACCAAGGCACTACCTCGTTCATCTTACCTTCGTTTTCGTTCCAAGATCGGTGTCGCTAATGGCGCCTCCGTCTTGCGGGGGAATGTTAGACCAGAATTGTTGTCTGAAGACAGAAACAAGATATAGTTATCTTCTACAACAATATCAACGAACCTACAATCAGCTGCCGAATGTTTGGAGTTATCAAATTAGATTTACATGATTGTTGTAACAAAAAGATAAGACTTATCTCTACAATGTAATTTATGCATATCAACACCATTGTAAATATATTATAAATAGAACTCAGGACAACAATAGTTGTCATTCACACCATTACAAAAACCTCACAATTTTCATGTAAGATTATCTAAGATTTGTTGTAGTTAATATATTATGAAAAATGCTAGAGAATCCAAAATATTGTTGGAAAAAATCTCCCAAATGGCATTTATTTGATAACAAATTTACTTAACACATTTATCAACAATTACACGAATATATCTAAGTTATTTTCATGTAAGATTATCTAAGATTTGTTGTGGTTAATATATTATGAAAAATAGTAGAGAAGCCAAAATATTGTCCCAAAAAATCTCTCAAATGCCATTTATTTGATAACCTTACTAATATAAATATGTTACAGCTCGTGCATACATATAAAAATAGGCCATGTGTCTTTTGGGTTCCTATGCATCTAACAAGAGATTCATTTAAGATATGTTTTCTAAATGTATATAACAAAAGATTTCCTATATTTTATTTACTAGTTTAAATTTGTTATTATTCGAAAAAAAAAATGTCAAAATATTAAAGAAAATTGATTTTTAATTAAAAATATAATTAAAAATTATACTTTCAACAAAAATATAATAAAAAAATTATATTTTATTAAAAAATTATACTTTCAACAATATAATTAAAAAATATACTTTCAACAAAAATTATATAATAAAATATAATAAATTATATACAACAAAAATATAATAAAATAATTATGTTCGATTTTTAAAATTATATTTATATTATCTACAAAAATATAACATTTTTAAAATCCTATTTCAATTTTTATTATAAGTATAGTTCAAATTTATATTTTATTATAAAAAATAGCTACGTTATACATTAATTTTGTTATTTAAAATGTTAGTTTTAGGAAAATATTTTTTAATATAGATATTGATTTTATTAATCCATTATTGTTCCTAACATTTGTTTATTTATATTTTGTGTTTTTCTTGATTAAAAGTAATGTACATTGTTCACGCATCTTATAATACGAAATGTTCCCCTAGACAGAATAGAAGAATTTGAAGTACGTATTTATCATGTTAACACTTTTTAATTTTTAATTTTATTTCAATTTATATTGCGAGTTAAACTTTTTTATTAAGAATTGCGTGTATTTTGATTTACAAGATGTTTGTCATTTATTTCAAAAAGAGCAACCATTTCAGAATCGACAAGATTTAGAAAGATTTGTCAGAGACGTCGGGAAAAAAAAATTAGTATTGGCATAATCGTTATAAATTCTAAAGAACGCATCACTTGGTGTGGCCTTGGTATATATTACTATCAAGTATTGTCATTTTTGAATTATTATTTCATATTGTACTCTATTAACACTATTTATCTGTTCCAGATATTTAAAGATTTTGGTACAAATTTCGTGAAATTTCGGTGCACGGATGGGATGCATAGAATTGAGAATTGGAAAATATTAAGTGATTAAATGATAATGAGTAATTTAGAGCATATTTACGTGTCTAATTTCTTCTAAGTAATTTGAATATGATTGTTTAAAAATTTATTATATTAGCAAAATCATTTGTTGGTGCCCAATTAAGATATGTATTTAATTTTCAAATTTTAAGATTAAACAATTAAAAATTGTAACTACTATTACTAAAAAATATTAGCACGAATAATACTAAAAAAATAATTAGTTAAAGTTAATTATTTGCTTTTAAAATATTGAAATAATATCAATATTAAAATAGAATAGAAATGTTAAATTAAATATTTGAATATTTAAATAAGACGAATATTCTATTAAATAAGATAGAAATATGAAATAATATATTAAAGTAGATATGCTATTAAATAAGATAAAAATATTAAATATATATCTTAAGTAGATATGGTATTAAATGTGATAGATATATTTATCATTATTTAATCAAATTACACCTAATAGAATATATGAGCATTTAATGCAGACACAGATATTAGAGTAATTATCAATTAATGTATTAAGTAAAAATTTACTTAATGCACCGGATATTTAGAGTAATTATTTAATGTATGATATGTATAGTATGCACTAGATAGGATCTTTTTAGGGGTATACAAACAAATTTGTTTAACATCAAAATTGCATGACAATCAATATACTTTTATATAAAAGAGAAGATAGGGGCGGTGAGGTGGCGCCTCTAGAATCGCTCTGTTCTATTTTTCTAATTTTCTCAATTTTTCATAATTTTTAATTTGAATAATTACAACTTCCTTTATTATTTTCGATTTTGTAGAAAGGAAATTGAAAATTACACTTTTATTATTTTCATTATTATTTTCGAAGTTGATAGAACTTTCTTTGATTTAGAAAATTACAACTTCCTTATTATTTTCGAATTTGTAGAACTTGATAGAACTTTCTTTGATTTAGAAATTTACAACTTCCTTATTATTTTCGAATTTGTAGGACGTGATAGAACTTTCTTTGATTTAGAAAATTATAACTTCCTTATTATTTTTGAATTTGTAGGCTTGATAGAACTTTCTTTTATTATTTTCAAACTTGATAGAACTTTCTTTGATTTAGAAAATTACAACTTCCTTATTATTTTCGAATTTGTAGGTTTGATAGAACTTTTTTTATTATTTTCAATTTCTTATTATTTTCGAATTTTTAGGATCTTACGTTAATAATTGCAATTTTCTCTTTTATTATTTTCAATCTTGATAGAACTTTCTTTTATTATTTTCAAACTTGATAAAACTTTCTTTTATTATTTTCAAACTTGATAAAACTTTCTTTTATTATTTTCAAACTTTATAGAACTTTTCTTTTATAATACTTCTTGACTTTTAAACATAACGAATTTCCATATTATTCACCTTACAAACACCTATAAATTAAAGGACATTCATAACAAAAAAATCTACACCGAATTTTTTTTACATAGCTTCAAATTTTTACAACCATATTTACAATCAATACAACTATGGTCTACACCATGTTGGATGTTTTGAACGACAACAGCTATACTTGGATGATAAGAGTACGAGTGTGTAGAATGTGGGAATCTGTCAATCCAAATACTGAAGAACTGATCAATCTTGACATGATTTTGATCGATGAAAAGGTTAATAAATCAATATACTTATAACTTATTAATTTGTCAAATTGTATGATGTTATTAACTTTTCTAAGATATGTTGTATGACATGAAAATTTGATCCATGCTACGATCCCGAAGATTCTGGTCTCTCGGTTCAAAAATCTTTTATAGGAAGGCTCCGTGTACAACATCAAAAATATGAAAGGTGTTTCAAGTACATGGAAATATAGACCATTATCACATGGGTCTAAATTTCTATTCATACGCATAACGTTGCCTAAGAGATTGGAAGAAGGCATCGTCAACATATCACTCCATGAATTTCAGTTCATATGCCTGGATATGATTGATGCACGTATTAATGACACCAACATACTCTCAGGTTTTTGATGCAGTAATTGACAGAATAGCATAAAATGGATGTGTTTATATTGAACCAAACCAAGAGTTTACATTCTGGAAGATAGTGAAAAACTTAGCTACAACCTATACTGACTCAAGCTTTATATAGATCACAATGATCAGCTACAAACAGAATAAACTATAACAGAATAACAGAAAAGACAGCTAAGCATTAGTTGTCCATAACAAACTGACAGCTAAGCATTAGCTGCTGTTTGATGTTGCAGTATGATCATCTAGACTATCTGATTGTGTAACATCCCCCGACAAGTTGAGAGGGGAGAACAATTGTACCACACTCAACTTGGAATGGAAGTAGGCAAGCTGACGGGAAGAGAGAGCTTTTGTAAACATGTCAGCAGGTTGTTCGTGAAACACAGGGTTAGTAGCAATATAGATAGCAGATTTGTTGTCATAGTGTAGAGGAACAGGGAGAGAAACATCATGGTTGAGTGTAGACAGTAATGAGATTATCCAAGCTATCTCACAGCAAGTGTCAGACATAGAACGATATTCAGCTTCACATGAAGATTTAGAGACAATATGCTGTTTCTTGCATTTCCAGGAGACAAGAGACCCCCCAAGCATTAAGCAATATCCAGTTAAAGATGACTGAGTTAATTGACAACCCCCCAATCGGCATCACAGAAAGCACTGAGTTGCAGATTATTTCGAGCAGGAAAAAATAACCCTTGACCTAGAGTACACTTAAGATAGCACACAACTTTAAACGCAGCATCAAGATGATCAAGTTGAGGAGCATGGAGAAACTGAGACAAGACATGCACAGCATAACACAAATCAGGCCATGTGATGGTGAGATAAATCAGCCTACCCACCAATCGTCTATAAACCTTGTGAGCATCTTTATCAAGTATATCAGAAGTACTCTTGAGAAGTGTATGGTTCTGATCCATTGGAATGATGGAAGGTTTAGCAGCAGAAAGACCAGTATCAGATAGGATATCTAGAGTGTACTTCTTTTGATGAAGGTATAGACCAGTAGTAGACCTTGCAATTTCTAAACCCAGAAAGTACTTCAAACTTCCCAAGTCCTTAATCTTGAATTGAGTTTGAAGAAATGCTTTAGTATCATTAATGAGATCAAGAGAATTTCCAGTCACAATCAAGTCGTCCACATATATTAAGATAGCTACAAAATATCCACCTTTAGACATAGTGAAGAGACTGTGATCACAAGGGGATTGAACAAGACCAAAGGATAACAGGGATTTGGACAGCTTTTTATACCATTGTCGTGGAGCCTGTTTAAGGCCATACAGAGATTTCAGGAGTCGACATACCATATTTCGATTATAAAACGCAGGATGAGCAGTGAGAAATTGATATCCTTGAGGCATACGCATGTATACCTCTTCTTCAAGGTCGCCATGCAAAAAGGCATTAGTGACGTCCATTTGATGTAAAAACCAATTGTTCGCAGCAGCAAGAGCAAGAAGAATACGAACTGTGGTCATTTTAGCCACGGGAGCAAACGTCTCAAAGTAGTCCAAACCTTCTTGTTGAGTGAATCCTCGAGCAACTAATCTAGCCTTATAGCGTTCAACCTCACCATCAGACTTGTATTTTATCTTGAATAACCACTTGCAGTCCACCACATGTTTACCAGCTGGCAAAGCCATCAATCGCCAAGTATTTGTAGATTCTAAAGCATGAATCTCATCTTTCATGGCTTGTAGCCAGTGTGGGTGAGAAGCAGCTTGACCATAGGTATATGGTATGAATGAGTTGTCAACTTTGGTGATATACGCTTGATAGGTAGGATTGAAGACATGATGAGATAGATATTGCTTAAGAGGATACTTAACAGAAACCATAGATTGACTTACCTCATGAGTAAGCACTTTGGGAATTCCAGTAAATTCTGCAAATCGAGATGGTAATTTCTTTGTTCGAGTAGGTCGTGAAGATTGCTGAGTAGGAGCAGTTGAAGTAGACGGTAGAGCAGTTGGTACTGAATCTGAATCAGACATACCAGATGAATCTTCAGTAGTAACTGGAGGTTGTTCAGTAGTAACTGGAGGTTGTTCAGTAGGAATAGAAAGAGGAGTATCTTCATTATCTGAAGAAGACACAATGGGAAACAACCGTGTGTCTGAGCTAACAGACGGGGACACAGACATAAATGGAAACTCAGTTTCTATGAATCTAACATCTCGAGAAATATATGTCTTTCTCGTGTCAATATCCATGACTCTGTAGCCCTTCGTACCATATGGGTACCCCAAGAAAACACATTTAAGACCTCGAGGATCAAATTTATCCTTTGTAGAGGTAACAATATTAATGTAGCACAAGCAACCAAACACACACAGAGAGGCATAATCTGGAGGTTTAGAGTAAAGTAACTCATATGGAGATTTGTACGATAATGACTTTGAAGGCATCATATTGATGAGATGTGTTGCAGTTAGGACGCAATCACCCCATAATTGTTTAGGAATATTTGCTTGTAACCGAAGAGCCCTGGCAACATTTAGTAGGTGCTGATGTTTCCTTTCAACAGTACCATTCTGTTGAGGGGTATAAGGACAAGAAAATTGTTGAACAACACCTTGAGACAGCAAGTAACTATGCAATGCAGAGTTAGTAAATTCCGTGCCATTATCTGAACGCAGAAACTTGATACGAACACCAAAATGAGTGAACACATACGCAAGGAAATCTTTAAGAATTGAAAACACTTGAGCTTTATCAACAATCAGAAATATCCAAGTACTTTTGGAAAAATCTTCAACCACGGTTAAAAACTGATTACATTTACCATGAGTGAGGGTTTTAAATGGCCCCCAAAGATCACAGTGTATGAGATCAAACATATTAGAGCTAGAGCTGGTACTAACTGGAAATGCAGGCCTAGTGTTCTTTGCTCTAAGACAGACATCACACTGAGAAATATCTGAACATGCCACATTTTGAGACTGTAGCACACTCTTCATGACAGGAAAGGAAGGATGCCCCATACGAGCATGCCAAAGATGAACTTGAGCAACCACAGAGTGAGCTTGATAGGAATGCAAAGACTCAGTAGACAATGAGGATAACAAATGGTAAAGACCAGCTACCTGATCACCAATCTCTATCATCTTCTTCTGTGAGAGGTCCTGTAACACACATTTATTTGCAGCAAATTGCACAATGCAAGAAGACTGAGCAGTAAGCTTTGAAATGGATACCAAATGACAGTGAAAAGAAGGCACACACAACACTTGATGTAAAATAATATTATCAGTGAAATGAACATCCCCTATATGAGTTATAGGCACCATAGATCCATCAGGCAAATGAAGATTTGAGAACATAGCCTGTAGGTTATGTAATAGGGACAAATCTGATACAATATGATCAGTAGCACCCGAATCAAATAACCAACTCTTATGAGCAGGTTGTGAAATCAGATGAGAAGAGGAGTGAGAAGAAACACAGAAAGTCTGATTAAACAGTTGCTGAGTAGGTAAGGATATACCTGCAATATGAGACGAAGATGCACCAACCCAAGGGGAAGTGGCTTTGAGACTGGATTGAATCATTCTTGCAATCTGTTCACATTGAACAGTGGTAAATGCCTCATGCCCTGCACTATCAGAACTAGACACACACTCAGTGGATTTAACAACAGTATCCTCAGTACTGTTACCAGTCTCAATATTGCGAACCATAGCAGCAGTTCGTTTGACATTAGAAGCATTTCGTGGTTTAGGTTTCGGCTTGCCATACAATTTGTGCCACTCAGGATAACCATGAAGACAAAAACATTTCTCCTTAGAGTGTCCAGACAAATTACAGAAGTCACACGCAATAGTTGAAGCTGATCCAATACCATCACTTGACACCTTTTTTGTATTAGAGAATGACCTATTCTTTGAACCAGAAAATCGAACATTCATTGCAACATTCTCAGTGAGTATAGCTGTATGAGTACAATCCCTTTGACTCTATTCTTGAAGCAATAGGGAGTATGCTTGACTAAGCGAAGGTAAAGGTTTCATCATTAACATTTGACCACGAATTACAGTATATTGATCACTCAATCCCATAACAAACTGACTCAACTTGTTAATTTGTTCATATAGAGACAATTTAGCACTGTAATCACTGGTACAGGTAGTTGCACTACATACACAATTAGGTATAGGTGCAAGATTATCTATCTCATCAATTAACGTTCTGTATTTAGTGAAATAGGCAGTGATTGACATAGTACCTTGAATAAGAACACTTAATTCTTTCTTCAACTGATAGATTCGAGGCACATTACTTTGAGAGAATCGAATCTGTAAGTCATCCCAAATCTCTTTAGCAGTAGAGAAATACGACACACTATTGAGTTCAATAACCAGGAAACAACCATATCATTACAACGAATCCATTGCAGATATGTAGTCGCAGTAATCACTGGTTGAGTAACCGTACCATTGATCATGCCTAATTTCATTTTTGCAGACAAAGCTAACTTGATAGCACAACTCCATTGATTGTAGTTTTACTCATTAAGAAGCTGAGTAACAAGCAACATACCAGGATTATCAGAACTGTGCAGAAAGAGCGGATGATCGGGATTGAGTATCGATGAATTTGATGCAGTGTTCGCCATTGACTGTTGTGAAGATACAGCAGCAGCGTAATTCAAACGTGACATACGAAAGAAAACTTGAAGAAATAAGCTTTATTCAGGCTCTGATACCATGACAGAATAGCATAAAATGGATGTGTTTATATTGAACCAAACCAAGAGTTTACATTCTGGAAGATAGTGAAAAACTTAGCTACAACCTATACTGACTCAAGCTTTATATAGATCACAATGATCAGCTACAAACAGAATAAACTATAACAGAATAACAGAAAAGACAGCTAAGCAGACAGCTAAGCATTAGCTGTCCATAACAAACTGACATCTAAGCATTAACTGCTGTTTGATGTTGCAGTATGATCATCTAGACTATCTGATTGTGTAACAGTAATATATTAGAGTAATATATAAGTAATACTATTATATAAGTTATAATTCAAACTATCATGTTCTAATATTATTTTTTATATGTTGATTTAGATGTTGTGGACTGCTTGACCTACTTGAGTGACATTGAAATTATCAAAGACGGTTGAGGAAAAAAAAATCTTCAAATTACAATAATTTTAAATTCTCGCAAACAGCCTCTTAGTTTCGGTGAGAAGTTGAAATTCGACAATGCTATTAAGATTAGGCTGAAGTTCGAGACATAACATAATGCTTTGATTTGACAGTGATTTTGACTAAAAGAAATCAAGAAGAGTCCAATGTCTCTTATATTACTTTTACCGTATTTTTGAAATGAAAATTGGAAACATAAATTTTTTTCGAAAATTTCCCTCAAGTTTAAGCAAAGCTGGTCATTATATGAGGTTACTGTACCAGAAGGTTAATGTACCACAACTCAGTATTTGCATTGAGTTATTAAATTTATTTCCATTGGAGTTTTACAAGTTTAAAGAATTGCAATTACGAGATGGACGAAAAAATGAAATACGAGTTGAATGGCTCATCAACAAGATAAAAAAAAAACAAATTACAAAGTTAATGTTAAAATGTGAATGTCTTATTTTCAGTTTAATCCTTTTTATTGAAAACAAATATTCTAGAAAATATTAATTTTTATCTTCTAATTTCCAAAAAGGAATAACTTTATAAAAATTATAGATAATACTAAAATGAAATATAAGAACAATAAGATGATGGAAATTAATTTGGTCTTACAATAGATTAATAGGCTACCGATGTGAAATCTCATTGACTTCAAAAAATAACGGAAAGAAGCTCATTACAACGATTTTTTTTAACAAAAGCGACTTAGTAGGGAGAATAGTTTCGATTGTTCAAGTTATAAATTTTGTTTACATATGATTTCAAAAAGCATGTTGACACTTTAATTTTGAAAAAGTATGTCTCGTACTTGAGACTTGACTACTTAGGCTCAATTTGATCAAATTTTCTAATTTTAACCTTTGTGCAGTGTCTAAAACAAAGAATAACAGCACGTGGCTCAGTGACTCACTAGAGAGAGTTGAGTAAACAGTTAAAAATGAAAACTTTTTACATTATTGTACATAAAAAAAGATTATTCATTCATTTAATAATTAACTAGGTTATTGAGCCGCGCTTCGCAGCGGCATTAAAATATATTTATTAAGAAAAAGAATATTAGAATAAAAATTGTGAAATAAATATCTATAAAATTATATAAATTATCAAATAAAATATATTATGTAAAATTTGCATTTGGGTAAGTAATATTATAAATTATTTACATATTCCTTTTGTTTATAGAGTTTGCTTTTTTATTTTCTTGGATCGATATCATTGTCATATATATATTAAAAAAATTATATTGATAAAAATCAATATAAACATATAATATTACTATTTTCTCAGGGATGACACATACGGTGTATCCAGATTTGTATAAATTTTACTATTTCTTGTGGTAGAAAAGCTAATTGTATCTGCATATAAGAGTAAATAAATGGTTAAAAAACTAATATAAGAATTAAATCAATAATATCAATGAAGCAAATATTTGTATAATATCTAATGATATTCGTTCAATCGAGATAACATAGATTTATATATGTGCAATTTCTAAAACTATATATTATAAAAACATTAATAAAGATAATTACTTTTAAATTTTTTAATCTGGGTAGATGTGACAATTATTATATAGGGTCCACCATCCTCCTTGTATATATTTGTATCAACATCTCGGCCAACTTTTCCCACAAAGATATGGTATTGGTGATGGAGCTGTTTAAGAAAAAAATTAGAACAAATTAAAAAAGTAAAACAAATAAATTGGGGCAACCAAAGAAGTAATATAAAATTACAAGAACAATAAAAAACAATTAACAGTTATATTAAAATTAATATAATGCATAACTTACTAATTTGTGACAATTTTGAAATAGCTTTTTTTTCCAACCGTCTTTGACAACTCCAATGCCCCCCAAGTAGGTCAAGCCTACAACATCTAAATCAACATAGAAAAAATAAAATTACAACATGATAGTTTGAATTATAACTTATATAATAGTATTACTTATATATTACTCTAATATATTACTGCATCAAAAACCTGAGAGTATGTTGGTGTCATTAATACGTGCATCAATCATATCCGGACATATGAACCGAAATCCATGCAGTGATATGTTGACGATGCCTTCTTCCAATCTCTTAGGCAACGTTATGCGTATGAAGAGCAATTTAGACCCATGTGATAGTCTATATTTCCCTATACTTGAAATAACTTTCAGATTTTTGATGTTGTATATGGAGCCTTCCTCTAAAAAGATTTTTGAACCGAGAACCGAGAGACCAGAATCTTCGGGATCGTAGCATGGATCAAATTTTCCTCTCATACAACATATCTTAGAAAAGTTAATAACATCATACAATTTGACAAACTAATAAGTTATAAGTATATTGATTTATTAACCTTTTCATCGATCAAAATCATGTCAAGACTGATTAGTTCTTCAGTATTTGGATTGACAGATTCCCACATTCTACACACTCGTACTCTTATCATCCAGGTATAGTTGTTGTCGTTCAAAGCATCCAACATGGTATAGGCCATAGTTGTATTGATTGTAAATATGGTTGTAAAAATTTGAAGCTATGTAAAAAAATTACGGTGTATATTTTTTGTTATGACAAGGAAGTTGTAATTTTCTAAATCAAAGAAAGTTCTATCAAGTTTGAAAATAATAAAAGAAAGTTCTATTAAGATTGAAAATAATAAAAAAGAAAATTGCAATTATTAACATAAGAGCCTACAAATTCGAAAATAATAATAAGGAAGTTGTAATTTTCTAAATCAAAGAAAGTTCTATCAAATTTGAAAATAATAAAAGAAAGTTCTATCAAGCCTACAAATTCGAAAATAATAAGGAAGTTGTAATTTTCTAAATCAAAGAAAGTTCTATCAAGTCCTACAAATTCGAAAATAATAAGGAAGTTGTAATTTTCTAAATCAAAGAAAGTTCTATCAAGTTTGAAAATAATAAAAGAAAGTTCTATCAAGTTTGAAAATAATAAAAGTGTAATTTTCAATTTCCTTCCTACAAAATCGAAAATAATAAAGGAAGTTGTAATTATTAAAATTAAAAATTGTGAAAAATTGAGAAAATTAGAAAAATAGAACGGAGCGATTCTAGAGGCGCCACCTCACCGCCTCCGTCTTCTCCTTTATATAAGTATATTGATTTAAAATTATTATTTTGGTTAATTCATATAATATTATAATTATTTGTCCATTAGAATTATCAAATTAATTCATATATTTTTCAGATTTTTATAAAGACAATATTTCAAATTTTCTCAAAATTTTAAAGTAAGAAATTTCAATTACCTAATATTTCCTTAAAAATTCTCTACAATTTAAATTAAATATTAGATAGTCTCCTAAACTTCTTTTAAATTGACATCTTAATCGCCTTTTTATATTTTTATTTAGAATTTCAATGAATAACCAAGTCAAAATAAAGAATTCAAAAAAACAATTTAGGTTGAATATATCATTATCTATTTTATTAAGAAATATAATTTTTATAATAGTCGGTTTTCAACCAAGTTCAATTCCATCGAATTTGATCAACTTAAAACTTTTTGTGTAGTCCTGGTGTAACGATAAAAATAAAGACAAATATGTAAAAAATTTACTTTTTATTATACTATTTTTAATTTATTTAATAATTAATTTACAAATACTAGATTATAAACTGTACTATGTGCATAGGTATTTAAAGAAATTATTTAATCATAAATTAAAGAGAACAGAAACATACATCTTGGTGTTCGTGAGATACAGTATCTTAGGAAAATTATTTGAAATTCTTTTTTCTCCGAAATAAATTAATCTATATTTATGATTGAACAATATAATTTTGAAAAAATAAATATTAATATAATAATTGTGTTGTTTTTATTTATTAAATAATATATTTAAAAATTATTATAATATATTAAGGGATAATTTGCATTAATGAACTTATCAAAACTTAAAGATTAATTCAAATTTTTATTAATAAGCTTAATTTAAATAAAATAAGTCGTATTAATGATATTCAAAATTGGAATGCAAAGTTTTCATGATTAAACTTGGGTGAGGATGTTTTACGAACCTAAATAAGGATATAAAATTTAAAAATGGATAATATATTGTAGTAATTTATAATACATGGATAAATTAAGACAGTATATTTGTTCGTTAAATACTTCAATAAAAATCAAATAATTTAAAGGAGTTTAGAACCGCCGCGAAGCGCACTTATATAAAGGAGAAGACGAGGGCAGCCTCTGAAATCACTTTGATCTATTTTTCTAATTTTCTCAAATTTTCAAATTATTAATATTAAATATTCAAAAATATTTTAATTGTCTTCAAAATCTTTATTAATAAAGGAAACTAAATATTCAATTCTAATATTCTTGCCCTTAAAATCTTTACTAAACTAAATATACAATTTTAGTATTCTTCTAAATTTTTTATTAGAAAATATCTAAATTTTCTTTTAAATTTTTACTAATGGAAGGAATTATTCTCAATTATAGAAAATATCTTAATTTTTAACATTTTCCTAAACATTATGTACTAATCCTATTGATTTACAAATATCTTTTTTACTAAGAAAGGAAGTTAAATATGCCATGTTAATATTCCTCTAAACTTTTTATACAAGTCCAGTTTATTTACTAATTGCTTCCTACAATCTTCTAACGGAATAAACCAAATATATTATTTTAATTTTCTTCTATACTTACTCTACAAGTCCAATTTATTTACTATTTTTTTATTATCTTTTAAGTGAGGGGAATAATAAAGGAGATGATAATTTTCTCAAAATTTTTAATTAATTATATTAAAGGTTAGGAAAAATATATAAATTGCATTTTAAATTTTTAGTAAGGTAAATATTAATTACCTTATATTCTCCTAAAATTCATTATTAAGTCAAACTAATTAAAATTACCATCGTAATATTCTTAAGTCAAATTGTTATTTTAACATTCTTCTAAAATTTATGTTCAAGTCAATTACCATCTTGATTTTCTTTAAACTTTATCTAAAACTCAAAATTACAATCATAATATTCTCGTATATTTATTCTTGAAATCAGATTATCGTCTTAATATTCTTCTAAGAAAACTATTAGAAATTATGTTATCATAATTTTTTTTGTAAAATAACACACTTTTAATTTATATATATGTTTTACATGTATATTAAAAATTATATTTTAAAGTTTTACCTTCTAATTTACTCCATATAGAAGATAATACTTACTAAAAATGCAAGTTTCTATAAAATTAAATCAAATATTGAAGTCTTATTTTCTTTTCTTTTGTTTTCTCGTGTACCTATATTTTGAACAATAAAAATTAGAATTTTTAAAAATATTTAAACTAAATTTTATGATAAAATAAAATTGATTAGTAGATGATGTAATATATTAATTAAATTAGTTTGTTATATGTTTAGATTTGATAAAGAAACTGAGAAAGCGGGTCATTATGAGGAAACATATTTAACGAGCGCTATTCTTGGAGCATATTATATGCTAGAATTTAATATTTATGATATATTATATATATTAAAATAGAAGTTGGAATATGAATTTTAAGAAAAATAAAAATGATGATAAATATACTAATATTTGATATAATAATAAAATAATTAATATATTAAACAATTACCCTTTTTATACATATTCAAAATTTCGGTAAATGACCCAGAAATAACGAAAAATTCAAAAGAAATCTTAATTTTATGTAATAAATATTATTTTATCTAAAAATATATTTTATAGAATATTTTTTAGAAAACTTAAGAGAAATTATTACAAAACCGCTGCGAAGCGCGGCTTAGTAAACTAATTACAAATAATAAACAAGCAAAGACAAAAATTCTTCAATAACAAGGGATCAAAATTTTGATGATAAATATGTACCTAAATATATTTATATATATTTTTAAATAATTTGAAACTTTTATAACCTATCAATACTATTATATAATAGACGAAACATTAAAAGTTTGGTCGGTCGGTATGGTACGTTGTGATTTTACTTAATTGTCCTTTCTTGAATTCATGTTTTTACTTAATTAACCTTACTTATTTATATAAATATATTATTAAATAATAATTTTACCTATTTATAACTAATTACCCTTTTCACCTAAAATACATTATTTTTTTATCTTTTCTAACAAATTCCCCTACTTTTTCAAATATATCACGGACAATTATCTTTTTTAAATAAAACATGTTAGTTTTTCTATTTTTCCTTACTAAAACCCCTCATTTTCCAAAAATATCACCGACAAACCTTTAGTTAATTATTTTTAAACCTAATATTATAATTATTTTGTTAAAAGTTTACCTATTTTAACATGCATACTTATTTTTCTTAACAAATGCAATTACTAAAAATATTAAAATATAAATACTCAAATACCTATTTATAACCAATTACCTTTTGAGCTAAAACACATTATATATTTTTTCTAACAAAGTCCCTCATTTTCTAAATATATCACGGGAAATTGCCTTTTCAATTTACTTTTTTTATTTTTCTCACTAAAATCCATTCTTTTTATAAAAATATCACGTATAAACCCTTTACTTATTTATTTTAAAACGTATTTAAATAATTTAAGTTATTAAATTTTAAAACCTTATTTTCCAAAAATATCACGGGCATTTACCTTTTTAAACTAAATATATGTTACATTTTTTTATTTTTTCATACTAAAAACCCTCTTTTTTTCAAAAATATAAAGAACAAACCCTTACTTATTTATTTTAAAATCTGTTTTAATGTTTTTAATTAATTAAAAATGTTAAACTATTTTTACATGCCTACTTATTTTTTTTAAAAATACAATTAAAAAAATAACAATAAAATAACAATTAACAATCTGTGCATCGCACGGGTTTTAAACTAGTATTTTAAATAATTAAACTTTTAAATCTTATAAGTATCGGTTCCAACAAATTTGGAATGCCCGGTTATATAAAATAAGGGTTGCGCTCAATTGAGAACCCCCAATATTATGATATATGAGATCTAATCCTAGTCATTCATTAATATACCTTATATTAATCTCCCACCACTCCTTAAATTTTATTAACATTTTAATATTCCACCACTCCAACTCATCCACCACCTCCGGCCACTGGGAACCTCCATTTCCGGACACCACTAACTCCGGTCACCATCTCCGGCTACCAATTCTGGGCAACCCAAAAAATCACCACACTGCCGTCACCTCCGACCACCACCAGAAAACAAAAAATAACCACCACCTCCGACGATTATCAAAAAATCACCACCAATTTACGAAAATCACCACAACAAACCATCACAAACCACCGCTGCTTCTGGTCACCAAGTCTGACCATCGTCAACTAATCGCCAACAATGTGTCAAAATCACCAGAAAATCATTACAAATCAGCATAAAATAAAAAAATCACCATAATTGCAAATAAAAATCACCACCGATTGTCGATTATGAGCAGATGCACCACCACACACCACCAACCACCATTGTACAACTATCACCACTAACATCATCCTGCCACCAACACCATCACTACATCACCACTTAACCACCACCATGATGTGTAAAAAATAATGTAAACTGCAAGCGCATAGTGTTTAGTTGTAGCAATCACAGATCGATCCACAAAGACTATGTATTTTCAAAACCCTAACAATTAACTCAGGCGAACTAGACAATAATATTTTAGATGAGATTTGTTTAACCTAATTAACAATTAAAATCAAATAAGGAAAACCTAGGAATCCGAATCCATTAATCAATCACAATTAATATCGACTCGCCCTAAAATCAATTCTCTTTTCTTCACAAATAAGATATATCAATTAACGGGACAAGCATATACTATGAAACTTGTTATCTAACAATAACCTATCAAAACTTCATGGAGCAAGCATAGGTTATGAAAAATAAATCTGGTAACAATAATATATCAAAATCATTTTTGTTAGAAATGAATACCACAAGAAACTAGACAGAGGGGGGGTGAATGGATAGTTTGATATATTTTTCGATCTTGAAAACTAAGTAAACAACTGTATGTGATTATGATATGTAATATGCAGAAAGTAAATAACACACACAATCACTTTAATCTACTTTGTATAAGCAAATTAAATACTACAGCTTTCCAGGAAATTCACAATCGAATTTCTGGCTTCTAAACAAGAACAGTTTGAACTTGCTTGCTTACAGAGAAAAGAGCTTAGCAAATAACTATGTGTATCTATCTTACAGCTTACAGTTGCGTGTGCACGATATATATATTCCCCTATACAAACTAGGCACACACAATATTACACAGCTACCCCTTCTGAAAGTCCAACTTGTCCTGCCATAAGAAGTTCACTGTGTCAGGAAGGACCACCTGCTTTTCGGAGTCTTTCCCGTTTCTGTAGCTGCTTGTCTCTTATCTTTCTCTCCAAGTTTAGCTGTAGATTTGCCATCTGTTCTTTGGACCACCTTGCCAGAACAAATGTTTCAGTATTTGTCTCCTTTGATTCTTGGTTCTGTACCTTGATTTGTCTTGTTATGAACGGCTAAGTGTTGATATCGTGAACTCCACTTTATCCCTGACTTCGCGATCTCCCTTGTGAGGACTATGCGATATAGCCTTTGAAGACTTTGCGACATAGGTCATTTGACGACTATGCGACATAGGTCATTTGATGACTATGCGACATAGGGCTTCTGAGGACTTCACGATCTAGGCTCCTTTGACTTTGCTGACTTCAACACTTCACGACATGTGTCTTGAGGACTTCTCGACATAGTACAAAATGGACTATGCGATATAGTACTTCACGACATGGATATTGGTGACTTCACGACATAGCTTTCTTTTGACTTTGCTATATAATGCCTTAGACAAATTCCTGCAACTTATTTCTTCATGGCCTTATTCAACTCTATCCTGCTGCATGAACACTTCTGAACTTCTACCAGGATAATTATTCAATGGCCTATATACATTCTAGATGCAAGAACTTTACTAAGCTCATTATAAATCTGAGCATACATGATAAAGCTATTGTCCATGAAAACAAGACAAGTACATTTAGAGACCTATACTATATCCCAGTGATAGAAATCACTAGGTCATGTAATGTGACATAGTCACATAGTGTAGGCTTGTTAATAGTGGTATTAAGACATGTCTTGAGCCTAACAATCTCCCCCAAATTGTGAGTAAGATCCTTAGGCACAATTTCATGTCTGATAACAAGCCTAACTTACATAAAAGGAAATTTAGTAACAGAGAGAACAATTCATGAACCTTGAGATCAGAAATTTGATTACATAGAAAAATTGAAAGCTTACAGATTACTTTTGTTGCTCAACAGCTTCAGCTTCCAATTGCTTCTCTAGCAAATCATTATATATCTTCTTTTTCCTTATCTCTTCTTTTCTCTTCAAGTCTATGATGGCTTCTTGAAGTTCTTCTCTTGCAATCAGTTCTTCAATGAGAGGTGAGCCTTCCAAGTCATCAATTGCAGCCTTGAGTGCACTTTCTACATAGGAATCAAGAAACTCCATCCTTATTTTGCTTTGACCTCCATGTGAGTTTTTGTACTCCACAATGTAAGGATTTTGCTTGACCCTGCACAACCCTTTCTGCCTTAGCTCTTTAGCCCTCTCCTCCATCTCAGCCATTTCTTTTTCTCTCTGAATCTTCTTCTTTTCATTCTCTTTCCTCATGTTTTCTTCATAATCAGCATGCATCTTTAAGTACCTGGAAATATCTATCTTCCATGTCCTTTCTTCTCTTTCTTCAAAATTCAGTAAGGCATTTATCCTTTCAAGCTCATACTTATAGAAATATTGCCAGCTTCCTTGCTTCATTATCCTTTCTCTTCCATCAGTGTACTTGATCTCTAGATGATCCAACTTCACTTTGACTTCAAAGATCCTTTGAGCCCTCAAAAATGCTAGGGCATCTTCATCATAGTCCTCATCTAGTGGAAGCACATTGATGCCAGTAACATTTGTGAGTTTTCCAGTCTTCTTTGTTATCCTTATCCTTTTGGGTACACTCTTGATCTTCAAATGCTTCACAAGAGATACCTTTCTGGAACAAGGAGAATTAGTCTTCAGTGCCACATCACTTGGAAGAAGCTTTATTCCTTTCCCCTTCATCCACTGTAACACTCCACTAGCTGTAACTTTGTGGAAGTGTTTTCTTGATATTTCTTTTGTGGCTTCACCCTTCTTCTGTGGCAACTCAAGTTCAGAAGTCATGGATAATGATTTTGGAGGATCATTGCTAACAGTACCCACCCTAGACTTAGAGTCTTGTGTTGTGGTTAAAGTACTACTAGCAATGTCCTTGACTTGCTGAATTCCACTCCTAGTTCTCTTCACTGTCTCCTTTGCCCCCTTTGTGTCATCACCAGCATCTGTAGATTTCTTGGAAGATTTGCTCCTGCTGCTGTCACTTGGTCCATCCTTATTACTCCTTGAATGAGATCTCCTCCTGTAGGTTTTCTCCTCATCATCATCCTCCCCATCCTTCTTCTTGTTCTTTTCTGTGACAGATTCTGGCAAAACACCATGAATCAGAAAAGATTGTAGAATGTTAATCATCTCTAATTCCTCTGCTGTCTTGACTCCTTTCTTTGCTCTCAGCATTTGCAGCACCTGATTGATCTTTGTGTTATTCTTCATTTGCAGATCTTTGAGAATGACTAGTTGGTCAATACTTCTAACTTTGGATAGACTTTGAAAAATTACTGTCCTTGGCTTGGGTATGACCTCAGGCAGTCTTTGATTTTGGTCCATCTCCAAGTCATTATAAAGACTTTCATTGTTATCCCCACTCTTTTCAATCAACTCCAGAATTATTGACACTTCAGTGAACTTCAGTTTCTCCAGAGTTTGAAATGCTAAGTGCCACAAGCAGTTGTCCTTGCATACCATGATTATTTCTCTCAGATAAACATCCCTGATTTTCCTTACTGCAACTGTGAAGTACTTGATGCTTTCCCTGAGCTTCTTTCTATATGCTTGTGCATCTCCTTGAGCATTCTTGTAGGTGGCTTTCAGAAACTCCAGGAATGCCTCATCATGATAGATGTTAGAGTTGGCAACTTCCTGTAGCTTGGCCTCAGTGATAAGTGTAGCTTGGGTAGGTTTAGCAATTGGAGTAGGTATAGCAGGTTGAGAGGTTGAGATGTCTTTAGGCATTGTGGATGGATAGAATGTTGTGGTGACTGTGCTTTTCTGACCTTGTGCATTGATGACCTCTACAGGGGGAAGATTGATTGGCTTTATTGTCTCTTCAATGAGCTTGCCCTTAAGTTTTGACTGCTTGGTAGGTGCTCCCCCTGTCTTTTTCACATTGACCTCCTTTCCTTTCTCCCCCTTAGGCTTGGGATCAGACAAAATGTCTTGAGTTTCCCCAGGAATAGGCAGGTTCATAGATCTCATCATTGAGGTCATCATTTGTTGCTGCACCAGCAAAATGTTTGTTGTGTTGGTGCCTTGATCATCTAGTTTGTCATTGAGTTGGCTTAGAGATGTAGATAGCATTCTGTTTTCATCCTTGAGAGAGGCCACTTCTCTTTCTAAGCCATCCACCTTGGAGAATAATTGTTGAGACCTAAATGAGTTGAGGGATTGATCTTTGACCCTGGCAAAATCATATTTGGAGATGTCTGACAGAGGGACTTCATCCACCAGCTTATCACCATACTGGTTTTTCCACATGACATTCAACATAGCATTGGTGGTGATGGTAGATTTTGCTTGATTTTCCAGTGTAGAAGCCAGTTTCTTGATGTTGTCCGTGACCATGGCAAGAGTCACATCCATCATGGACACATTGGTGGAGGTTTTCTGGACTTCTTTGAGGATACCATCCACCTTGGGAAAATCAGAGAGATAAGAGGTTCTGAGCTTAGTGAGGGATCTTTCTGTCTCCTCCTGAATTGAAGAAATCTCTGATTGAAGCCCTTTCCCAAGATAATGCAGAGCCTTCAACTGGTTCTTGTATACATCATTCACAGCATCATAGATGGCAACAGGAGAAAGATCCTTAGCATTGGAGCCCAGAGAGGTGAGGTATTCTTCTCTCACAAAAGCCAGGGCATCCTTGAGCTTGAGAGTCCTCTTAGCATCCAACCAGGCATCCACATTCCCCTCTGGTTCAGCTGTATCCACAATCTTCTCCTGTTGAGCTTCAACATCCTCCTTATGGCATAGCAGGATAGCTTCATAATCAGCATTTGGAAGGTTGGAGGTGAGGAGATGTTGAGCTATCTTTGAGAACTCATCAATCTGTGCCACATGGAGATCTTGTATGGCTTCTTCAGACATTTTGGAAGGCACAGATGACGATCCTGAAGGCCTGTCATGGTGCACAGGCTTCAGCCATTCTGACATTGTGGCCTGAGCCAAGTGAGAGCTAGTGCTAGGCACTTCATGAGATGTGTGAGTTTGAGTCTCCTCCAGCCTTGGAATGGCTGTAGGGTCTGATGTTGTCTCCATTGAAATGGGATGTGTTACAACATCAGCCCTATATGTCTGTGAAGACAGTTCCACATCCCTAAGGATGGGAGAATTTGGCACAGAGTCTCCAGTGAAAACTGGTGAATCCTCCATGTTTGTGTTGGTGTCATTAGGATATGCCTCAGCATGCATTCCCTGACCAACTGAATGTGGGTCCTGAGTGGTGAGCACAGTGTCAAGCACCATGTCACTTGAAGTTGGCTCAATCACAGGGCTGGATTGTGATTGATCAAGGGCAAGATTGTCATGAGTATGACTCTCTTGTTCAGAAGAAATTTTAGTGGAAGAATCTGAGAGAGAAGTGGGGTTCAGATTGGATTTTAGCAACTCCCCCTGAGAAATAGGAGGAGTTTCAACATTGATGTGCTCTCCACTTAGTGTTTGATCACCCTTATCACTCCTAGGGTCAAGAGTGAGGTCTTGACCCTGTGCAGACTCGTTACAACTTGCAGTGGGGAGGCTGCTCTTTTCAATACCCATGACCTGTTGAGAGGCCATAGACAGTAGCAGGTGTACCCCTTTTTGCACATCTGAATCCTGTTGAGAGGATGCAGTGGTGGCTACAGATTTTGATTTCTTCTTTGGTCTAGTGAGAGGTGACTCAGGAATCTCACTTGCTAACTCTACAGATTCATGGATAATAGCTAGGGTTCTCTTCTTCTTCTTTTTAGTAACATCAACCTTTTGAGAGATTGATGCACTTGGCTGACTATCCTCTATAGTGGTGTTTACAGTGGGGTTGCTGGATGGGATAGGGAGGCTTGGGTTAGACTGTGATGCTCCTTCAGTCTCAGCCTCCCCTGTCCAGGAAAGAGCATGGTATATGGGCTTATCAAGTGGATAAGACGCGAATGTGTCCTGCATATGCAGGGTCACACTCAAGATCACATCCACTTGATTCCTTGTGTCCAATGAACCAAACAGAATCTTGGACATGGACTTGGAATAAGCCATCTTTGATTTATCAATACCCTCCAAGTCATGGACATTAGCATCAAGATAATTTAAAATAACTTGAAGAAAGCGAGGGTAAAAGATGTCATTACCTCTTCCACGGACTGTCCTCCCTAGCCTTTGAGTCAATTCCTTGAGGATTATTGCTCCAACATTGATTTCCTGATTGTAGGCTAGGGAATAGGCCAACTTCACAGCAATGTGACTGATATGGTCCCATCCTGTCTTTCTGCAAAGGAACACCTTCTGGAGTGCATCAAATAGAAATGACCACTCCCTTCTTACAAACTTGTTATTCAGCTTTCCAGTATCTATCTCATCAGCATACTGAATGAAGGTCATGAAGTCTACTATTTGAGCATCAGTAGCTTCTTGGTCATGACCCTCCACCTTGAACCCTAATGCTTCATTTATCTCCTTCTCCCCAAACTGGAAGTGTTTGCCTCCAATTGAACAAGCTATCTCCTGGAACGAAGTTCCATCTTCCCTGGCCATTGTAGAAACCAACGCCGTTCGCCAAAATCCTTCCAATACATCAACATACAACGTGGGGTTCAAGGTTAGGGCTCGACGGAGGTAGGAATCGTTCAGGAACCGTACAAAACACTTGTACCTGGGTTTAGCCTCAGCCTCAGAGGGAATGGTGAGAAGATTTGTTTCTTTGGGGATGGTTAAAGGAATAGAGGAGGATTCTGTTTGAGATTTGGGTGCCATTTCTTGAGAGAGAGAGTAAGAAAGAGAGTAGAGAATTTGTGCTTAGGTTAGAAAGTTTGAGAGCAATAGACAAGATGAAAAGTTGCAAACGGTTAGAAAATGGTATTTATATGATAGAGACACTGCGATATGGAGTTATGAATGTGTACAGTCTATCTGTATGTCGTGAAGTCAAAAGTGGCCTGTACCGCAAAGTCTTGCAAAGTATATCGCATAGTCTCAACAATGAACTATGCCGCAAAGTCTTCAAAATGAAAGGATCGGGGAGACTTTGCGATATAGTAGAAATACCCTGTCTAAAGCTCTCTTTTAGGAATTTTGAGCAATTTGTCAGACTTTTATCAAATTTTGAAATAAAATTAATTTAAATCAAAATTCTGTCAACTATGGAGACTTGTCGATATAGTTATTCGAAGTCGCGAAGTCATAAAATTAACTATGTCGCAAACTCATGAAATGAACTATGTCGCGAAGTCTCACAATCTCAACAGTTTGCGATATAAGTCTGTTTAATTTGAACTATGTCGTGAACTCTTGAAAATCATCTATGTCGAGATGTCTCAAAAGCTCACAACACCACTAACAAATATGATTTTGAAAAATATGCAGTAAAATACTGAAATATTTATAAATCATATCTCAGCTAATTTTCACTCCAAACAAATAGATCATTTAAATACAGTGAAAATTTACTGCTGCAACTATTAACCAACATATTTACTTAGAACAACTGAATGAAGGATTGAGCATTCCAATTTCACTCACAAGTCTGTTGAAGACTGCTTCATTCAGAGGTTTAGTAAATATGTCAGCTAATTGTTTCTCAGTTGGAACATAAGAGACTTCTATGGTACCATTTGCAGCATGTTCCCTAATGAAATGGTACCTGATCTCAATGTGCTTTGTAGTAGAATGATTAACAGGATTAGCTACAATGGATATTGCACTAGTATTATCACACATCAGAGGAATGTGTTCTAACACTAGTCCATAATCCATGAGTTGATTTCTAATCCAAAGCAATTGAGCACAACAACTTCCAGCAGCAATATATTCAGCCTCAGCTGTGGATGTTGTTGTGGACTGTTGTTTCTTACTAAACCAGGACACTAACCTTTGACCTAGGAATTGACAGCTTCCAGAGGTGCTCTTCCTGTCAATCCTGCATCCAGCATAATCAGAATCTGTGTAACCAACCAGGTTGAACCCAGTGCCCTTTGGATACCATAGCCCAAGATTAGGAGTCCCCTTCAGATATTTGAAAATTCTTTTGATGGCCATCATGTGAGATTCCTTGGGATCAGACTGGAACCTTGCACAAAGGCATGTGGCAAACATGATGTCTGGCCTGCTAGCTGTGAGATAGAGCAGGGATCCAACCATTCCTCTATAGACCTTGATATCAACTCTCTTGCCTTTCTTGTCTTCATCCAGCTTGATTGCAGTAGACATAGGAGTTTTAGCTGAGGATGACTCTTCTAAACCATATTTCTTTAAAAGATCCTTGACATACTTAGATTGGTTTATAAAGATGCCATCCTCCCTTTGATGTACTTGCAGGCCTAGGAAGTAGGTTAACTCTCCCATCATACTCATCTCATATTTACTTTGCATCAACTTAGAGAACCTTTCACAGAGTTTTTCATTTGAAGAGCCAAAGATGATATCATCCACATAGATTTGAACAAGAATGATATCATTTCCATGCTTCTTGAAGAATAGGGTTTTGTCAATTGTACCCCTGGTAAATTGATGCTCAAGAAGGAATTGAGATAGAGTTTCATACCAGGCTCTTGGTGCCTGTTTGAGTCCATAGAGTGCCTTGAGCAGTCTATACACAAAGTTTGGGAAGTCTTCACTCTCAAAGCCAGGTGGTTGAGACACATAAACTTCTTCAGCAAGATCACCATTGAGAAATGCACTTTTCACATCCATTTGATACACCTTAAAATCTGAGTGAGCTGCAAAAGCCAGAAAGATTCTGATGGCTTCCAGTCTAGCTACAGGTGCAAATGTCTCATCATAGTCAATGCCTTCTTGCTGACAATATCCTTTGGCAACCAGCCTTGCTTTGTTTCTTACTACCACTCCTTCTTCATCCATCTTGTTTCTGAACACCCATTTGGTGTCAATAACATTCTTTCCTTTTGGAGGTGGCACTAGTTCCCATACCTTGTTTTTCTCAAATTGATTCAACTCTTCTTGCATGGCAACAATCCAATCAGAATTCTTCAAAGCTTCTTCAATTAATTTAGGTTCCTCTTGTGACAGAAAGCAGCTATACAGACAAGTATTTAATGTTGCCCTTCTTGTTCTAACTCCCTCACTAGGATCTCCAATGATTTGATCCCTAGTGTGGGCTCTGTCCCATTTCCTTGTGTGCCCCTGTTCATTTCCTTGATCTGTTCCAATCTCATTTTGGTTGACAGTTGCATTCTCTTCTTCTCCCCCTGTGTTTGTGAATCCTTGCACAGGTGTTTGAAGAAGATTGTCAACTTCAAGAGTTTCATTTTCTAGAACAGTTTGAACAGGGGGTTCATCTTCACTTTCAGAATCCTCAAGATAACCTTGATTCTCAAATCTCAATAGCACACTGTCTTGATCACTTGTTTTCAGTCCTGGAGTTTTCTTGTCATCAAAGGTAACATCCATGCTTTCCATGACTTTGTGTTGCTCAGGTACAAACACTCTGTATGCTGTCCTTTCCAGAGAGTATCCAATGAAGATACCTTCAAATGCCTTAGCATCAAATTTTCCAACATGCTCAGAGGTATCTTTCATCACAAAGCACTTGCTTCCAAACACATGCAGGTGCTTGAAGGATGCTCTTTTTCCAGTCATTAATGAGTAAGGAGTTTTTCCAGACTTCTTATTGATTAATGTTCTATTTTGCACATAGCACGCTGTGTTAACAGCATCAGCCCAAAAGCTAGTGGGTAGCTTTGCATCCAGTAGCATTGTCCTTGCAGCTTCAATGAGAGTTCTATTCTTTCTCTCAACTACTCCATTTTGTTGAGGTGTTCTAGGAGCTGAGAATTGTTGAGAAATTCCTTTATCTTTGCAAAACTCATACAATGTTGAATTTCTGAACTCAGTCCCATTATCACTTCTCAAAGCAACTACAGAGGCACCAGTGCTTTGTGCTTCTTTATCAACTCTCTTGATATGCTCTATTATGACTTGGGGTGCTTCATCCTTGGAGAATAGGAATTCCACCCAAGTATATCTTGAATAGTCATCTACCATCACTAGAGCATATTTCTTTTTGGAAAGGGACATTACATTCACAGGGCCAAATAAGTCCATGTGAATTAGTTGCAGAGGTTTTGAGTTTGTATTGAGCAACTTGTTCTTGTGACTTGATCTTTTAATCTTCCCTTTCTGACAAGCTTCACATGCTCCATCTTGCACAAACTCCAAGGCAGACAAACCCCTGATGAGTTCTCTCTTGGTTAGAGAGTTCATTGCCTGAACATTTAAGTGAGACAGTTTCTTGTGCCACAGCCAGAATTCCTCATTTGTGGCTTTTGTGTAGAAACAACAAATTTCTCCCTTATCTGCAGCCTTGAGATTAGCTACAAACAAGCTTCCTTTCTTCACACCAGTTAGAACAACTTCACCACTTTCCCTTTTTGAGATTGAACAAAGGTCTTCATCAAATTCCACTTTGAAGCCTCTGTTGGTAAACTGTCCAATACTCAAGAGATTATGCTTCAGTCCTTCAACAAATGCTACATCTTCAATAATGACATTTCCAGATTTAACACTGCCATATCCCATTGTATAACCAATGTTGTCATTTCCAAAGGTTACTGATGGGCCAGCCTTTTCCTCAAAATGTGATAGCAGGGCTATATCACCAGTCATGTGACTTGAGCATCCACTGTCCAAGATCCATATGACTCTTTTATTCCTGTTGCCCTGCATTCACAAAGTGACTAAGTTGTTTTTGGTACCCACACTTGGTAGGGTCCAGATGATTTAGAAACATTTTGATTAATAATTCTTCTGTCATAAATTGCATTTCTCATAGTAGGAGACTTCACTTTTTCTGTGGCTTTGGAGTTTACACTCTTAGGCTCACATGAAGTTTTTACCCTCTCAACCCTGATTGGGGACCCTGTCCTATGAGAATGTATGTGTGTGTGTGATTCACCAGATTGTGCAGAGTCAAGTTTATGTTTAAGAGATAAACAGTTAGCAATCACAGTCACATAGCATGTCATGCAGTTTGGCTTACCACAGAAAGAATCATGACTAGAATTTATGCTTGCAGAAAGGTTACTTAGGTTATCAACTTCAACAATTTCAGGCTTACTACACTTATGAGTCAAATGATTAACAGATAGGCATTTTTGACATTGTTTCCTGGGAGCATTTGGCACATAAGCATAGTTGTTTCCTTTGTTAACACCAACTTTACCATTTCTGTTTTGTTTCCTTTTCTTAACAACTTCTTTCTTTGCTTTAGGACTCTTGACAAGATTGTCTTTGGTCTCTTTCTGATTGACAAGATCAGGAAAGGAAGAAGTGTTCTTAGCAGCCTCATCTTCTTCAAGTAGTTGTTGCTTGATGATCAGTAGTTCCTCATCAAACTCAACATCACTCTTTCTGAAGATGGGTTGTTCAACACTTGACAGTATGGTTGGGACATTTTTGTTTGTAAAGGTTTCCTTTCCTTTGCCCTTGACCTTCTTCCTTCCTTTGTCATTATCATAGTCAAAACCAACTCCAACCTTGCAGTCTACAGTGTGTTCCTTGTGGTAGGTTTGAATAAGTTCAGAGGAGTTTTTGAAGCTTCTTAGTTTCAGTTCAGTTTCAGCAATTTGTTCTCTAAGGGTTTTCTCTATCTGCTCAGCACAAATCACTTTGTTTTTAAGATACTCAACCTCCTTTTTCAAACCATCCAGGTTCACAACCATTAACTCAAGTTTCTCATTCTTTTCTGTAAGCTCAACATTCTTAGCAGTTAGTCTATCAATTTCTTCATTAGCTACTAACATGCTAGTATGAATATTAAACATCTCAGTGCTCATATCTTCAACAGTTTGCTTATATTGAATGGGAGTCATATCAAGAGAAGTAAGAATGGGTACCTAACTTGAATCACCATCATCAGAAAATGCCATCAAGGCATAGTTTGAGTACTCTTGTTCTTCTTCTTCATCAGAGTCATCCCAGCATTTTCCCTCAGCAATAAAAGCTTTGCCCTGTTGTTTCTTGAGTAGAGCTTCATACTTAGCTTCAAGCTCTAAGTATGCTTTGTCCTTCTTGACTTGTTTAGGCTTTTTGCACTCAGTGGCAAAATGCCCAAGTTCATTGCAGTTATAGCATCTTATTTTGGTCCTATCCACACTTCCTGTCTTGTATCCACCCTTAGCAGCACCAGCCATCCCTTTTCCTTTATTGAAGGTGTTTGAGCCACTAGATCCACCAGTGTTTCCAGTATTGAACTTGGACCTGAATGGCTGCTTTCTTTTAAACCTTATGTTAGGATATCTCCTAGCCATATAAGCAAAAGATTTGTTTTCCATTTTGTCCAGTTCCTCCATGCTGTAAAACTCATCTTCCTCAGGCAAATCATAGATGACCTGGACCTCATCACCAGTGTCTTCAACTTCCAGTTCCTCAATCTTCACTTGACTGACTTTAAGAGAGTCCATTCTTTGACTTAGGTTGTCAGCAATAAGTGCACAGGAGGTATTAGCCACTAATCCTTGCTTTGCTTGAATAGATCTCTTTTGAAACAGCTCCAACTCATATGTCTTCAAAACACCATATAACACATCAAAACCAATCTTTGTTAGATCTCTTTCTTTAAGGGAAGAGATTCTTGGTTCCAAGTGATCTGGAAGAGTTAGTAAAAACTTCATATTGAGCTCTTCTGTTTCATAGTGTTTGTCATAGAGTTTGAGCTCGTTTATCAGCTTGTTGAATCTCTCAAACACTTCTGTGATTCCCTCTTTTGGCTGAGCCATGAAGGCTTCATATTGTGAAACAAGAATCTGCTTCTTGTTCTTTCTTACTTCAGTAGTTCCTTCACAGAGCACTTCTATAAGATCCCACATCTTCTTGGCACTAGTACAATGAGCAACAGTGCCATACATGTTGAAGTCCATAGATTCACAAATGATAAGTTGAAGATGTCCATCCAGGGCAACTTTTTCTTTTTCAGGATCAGTGTATTTTGAGGGATCTTTGGGCACATGTTTTGCTGGTATAATCTCAGTGCCACTGGTTGATTCACCAATCTCAATCATTGGAATGAAGGGACCATGCTTTAGAATATTTAAATACATGGGGTTAGAAGCTTTGATGAAGAGCAACATCTTCTTCTTCCATAAACTGTAGTGCTCCTTGTTAAAGGGAGGAATCTTGATACTGCTTAGTTTCTGTGAACTCATTCTTGATCTTTTCCTGTTTGTACGTTAACAGCCTTCGCTCTGATACCACTTGTTAGAAATGAATACCACAAGAAACTAGACAGAGGGGGGGTGAATGGATAGTTTGATATATTTTTCGATCTTGAAAACTAAGTAAACAACTGTATGTGATTATGATATGTAATATGCAGAAAGTAAATAACACACACAATCACTTTAATCTACTTTGTATAAGCAAATTAAATACTACAGCTTTCCAGGAAATTCACAATCGAATTTCTGGCTTCTAAACAAGAACAGTTTGAACTTGCTTGCTTACAGAGAAAAGAGCTTAGCAAATAACTATGTGTATCTCTCTTACAGCTTACAGTTGCGTGTGCACGATATATATATTCCCCTATACAAACTAGGCACACACAATATTACACAGCTACCCCTTCTGAAAGTCCAACTTGTCCTGCCATAAGAAGTTCACTGTGTCAGGAAGGACCACCTGCTTTTCGGAGTCTTTCCCGTTTCTGTAGCTGCTTGTCTCTTATCTTTCTCTCCAAGTTTAGCTGTAGATTTGCCATCTGTTCTTTGGACCACCTTGCCAGAACAAATGCTTCAGTATTTGTCTCCTTTGATTCTTGGTTCTGTACCTTGATTTGTCTTGTTATGAACGGCTAAGTGTTGATATCGTGAACTCCACTTTATCCCTGACTTCGCGATCTCCCTTGTGAGGACTATGCGATATAGCCTTTGAAGACTTTGCGACATAGGTCATTTGACGACTATGCGACATAGGTCATTTGATGACTATGCGACATAGGGCTTCTGAGGACTTCACGATCTAGGCTCCTTTGACTTTGCTGACTTCAACACTTCACGACATGTGTCTTGAGGACTTCTCGACATAGTACAAAATGGACTATGCGATATAGTACTTCACGACATGGATATTGGTGACTTCACGACATAGCTTTCTTTTGACTTTGCTATATAATGCCTTAGACAAATTCCTGCAACTTATTTCTTCATGGCCTTATTCAACTCTATCCTGCTGCATGAACACTTCTGAACTTCTACCAGGATAATTATTCAATGGCCTATATACATTCTAGATGCAAGAACTTTACTAAGCTCATTATAAATCTGAGCATACATGATAAAGCTATTGTCCATGAAAACAAGACAAGTACATTTAGAGACCTATACTATATCCCAGTGATAGAAATCACTAGGTCATGTAATGTGACATAGTCACATAGTGTAGGCTTGTTAATAGTGGTATTCAGACATGTCTTGAGCCTAACAATTTTTGTCAATTGAACAATTAAGCACCAAGAAAAATTATGAGAACCAATTAATAGAAACGAGAAGATATCAAAAATAATTAAATTAACTTCATTTTCATCCTAGGGAAAGAGAATTAGCTACTCATAATTGTAAAATTAACAAAACAATTAAATTTATAACATGTAAACATGAACAAGTGATTTAGAACGAAACTAAGATTAATAAAGATGGCCACGAATTTACCTAACAAACTTAAGTTATTAAACCTATATAATCAACGTGAATGGTAGGTGTTTTATATAATAACTAAACAAAACAAACTAACCACCGAAGCATGCATGTACCGAAAACAAAACAGCAAAACTAACTACGGCAACAATAAAAAGATGAAAATGCAAGATAGAAAATAAGAATTAATAATATATTAATACTGTGGAGTAAAAGCATATGCCGGATAATAGCCATCGGCGATAATATAAAACAGAGAAAGCAAATAACTAAAATTCTAGGTGTCTCAAATACAAGAGGGGAGATCTATATATAAGAAAAATAATAGGTTTGGGCTCTTTGACTACAAATCGGATTCTAAAAATATTTCCTCAATTCCTTTTTATTCTCTGATAAGTTTTCCAATTTTTCTCCAATTTATTTTTGACTTCAAGTATTTCTATCTCCTTGCCCTTTTCACCTTTTTCTGCTTGAAATATGATTTTATTTATTTTCCTACAAAACAAAAGAAAACAATTTATTAAATAATAAAATTACGAAAACGGACATAAAATAGGTATAAAAAATGTATTAAATTATGGACCTATCACACCACATTATCACCAGTTAAGTTAAATTAAAATAAACTCATAAAAATCAAAAATATAAAACTACTGCCACCACCACCAACAATCGCCAATATATACAGAATCAATTCATTGCCAAATCACAAGAAATTGAACAGAAAATCAGCATACGAACGAAAATCACGAACTATTCACCAATATTCAAACAAAAACACCATTAAAATTCAGATCCAGGAATGATAAAAAAATATACTACACCTAATATTCACGACATAAAATCAAAGCTTATACCACATCACTTCCAATCTCATTACATACATGCCTTTTTGATATACAAATCAAGATCGAAACTTGTTTTCACTCGCCGGAGCTTAATTTGTCATTGATCAAGTTTTGTAATCGATCGTTTGGATATCGATTCGCTTGTTACAAATGTGTGAGATCTCGATTTTCTCACGTATAAAACATCAACAATTGATGTCATTGATAGAGATAGGTGACCGGAGATAAGGCAGTGGTGGCCGGAATAAAAAAGTGATCGAAAAATGTTTGATGAGAGAGAACAGAACTCTTCACTTATTAGGCGTAGTATTATTTACCTGTCCTGTTCTAGTGTTGAGTTATCACGTCTTCCTGTTCATACTGTCTTGTGATCTCACCAACAGTATGATATGTATAGTATGCACCAGATAGGATCTTTTTTAGGGGTATACAAACAAATTTGTTTAGCAGCAAAATTGCATGACAATTACAAATAATAAACAAGCAAAGACAAAAATTCTTCTATAACAAGAGATCAAAATTTTGATGATTAATATGTACCTAAATATATTTATATATATTTTTAAATAATTTTGAAACTTTTATAACCTATATTTTAAATAATTAAACTTTTAAATCTTACAAGTATCGGTTCCAACAAATTTTGGAATGCCTGATATATAAAATAAGGGTTGCGCTCTATTGAGAACCCCTTATATTAATCTCCCACCACTCATTAAATTTTATTAACATTTTAATATTCCACCACCCCAACTCATCCACCACCTACGACCACCAGGAACCTCCATTTCCGGTCATCACTAACTCCAATCACCATCTCCGACTACCAATTCCGGCCAACCCAAAAAATCACTACCGGAAAACAAAAAATCACCACACTACTGTCACCTCCGACCACCACCGGAAAACAAAAAGTCACCACCACCTCCAGCGATTATCAAAAAATCACCACCAATTTACGAAAATCACCACAAAAATCCACCACACCACTACTGCTTCTAGTCACCAAGTCTGACCATCGTCAACTAATACCTACAAATGTGCCAAAATCACCAGAAAATTATTACAAATCAACATTAAAAAAAAAAATCACCATAATTGCAAGAAAAATCACCACCGATTGTCGATTATGAGCATATCCACCACCACACACCACCAACCACCACTGTACAACTATCACCACTAGCATCATCCTGCCACCAACACCATCACTACATCACCACTTAACCACCACCACATTATCACAAGTTAAATTAAAACAAACTCATAAAAATAAAAAATAAAAAATTACCGCCACCACCACCAACAATCGCCACTATAAACAGAATCAATTCATCGCCAAATCACAAGAAATTGAACAGAAAATCAGCATATGAACGAAAATCACGAACTATTCACCAACATTTAAACAAAAACACCATTAAAATTCAGATCTAGGAATGATAAAAAAATATACTACACCTAATATTCACGACATAAAATCAAAGCTTATACCACATCACTTCCGATCTCGTTACATACATGCCTTTTTGATATAAAAATCAAGATTGAAACTTGTTTTCACTCGCCGGAGCTTAATTCATCATTAATCAAGTTTTGTAATCGATCGTTTGGATATCGATTCGCTTATTACAAATGTGTGAGATCTCGATTTTCTCGCGTATAAGGCATCAACAATTGATGTCATTGATGGAGATAGGTGACCGGAGATAAGGCAGTGGTGGCCGGAATAAAAAAGTGATCGAAAAGTGTGTGATGAGAGAGGGAGCAATACTTATCGTATGGGAGAAAATGTTGGGTGAAATAGAGAAAAACAAATTTGTGGTGGAGATTAAAAGGAGAAAGAGAGAAAAACAAATTTGTGGTGGAGATTAAAAGGAGAAAGAGAGAAAAACAAATTTGTGGTGGAGATTAAAAGAATTTAATAGAAATATAATAAAATGGAGGGTTGAAATTAAATCTCATATCTCATAATATTATTAAGGATTCTCATGAGCATAAGCCTATAAAATAGTAATAGATATTAGTGATAAAGGAATAACAAGTAAAAATGTTTTGTTTAATAATGACAGGCCCTTCAAACCCGGCCCATCTCACTGATACTTACTTGAAATTAACCCGACCCAGGCAACTCTCACATAATCTACCCGCCTAGCTCCGACCATCTTTACTGCCAACAAGCGCCGGAATTTGAGTCCTACATCTGGGTAAGACTTTTGTATGTGTATGTTTCAGCGTCTGTAGTTTGATACTTATAATTACATACACAAAACATTAATTCATATATTTTTAATCTGTTGCTAGAATACTACATATGTTACAAGCCTCAAACGTGTTGCCCTTATCTGATTATAGTATCTTAATCTCGCCACATTTTTGATTTCTTGTTTTTTTTTTGGGATCTCGAAAAGATTGTTTCTGCTCAATGGCTCATGAGTTACTGTGCGATAATAAAATGTTGCTTGTTTGAGGTATTGAGATTATAATGCCCCGTGTAGCTGTTATTAATGATCTTGCTGCGGGTGCTTGGTTGGCAATATACACTGTGGTACCAAAATTAATGTGAATGTCGTAGTTGTTAAATGCAAAACGCAACGGAAATTATGAATGGAACTTGGTTGAAATGAAAATTAGCCCCTTTGTGTAATTTAGTTAGGTTCTTGAAGATCAAATGCTCGTAACTTTGTGAATTCTTTGCGGTAACTTCTCTTTTGCATATTGTATTGACGATTGCGCGCAAACCACTTAATGTATGTGTGAGTCGGTATTTAAACTGTTCTCAGCGGACGTTCTAGGTTACTAGATCAGTTGTTGATAAGTGATACTATAGCTACTAGTTGTTTATGTCCACATTACATTTCTCACACTTTTCGCTAATGTGTTGCATTCTGGTCCTTTTTTTTTTGCTAAGCCGTCTGTATTTTCTTTATTCCTTTCTCGATGTTATAGATTTGTGTAGATACAACTTGGAGAATAATGTGCGAGAAGGGTTAGTTAAAATAAGCAGAAAAAAAAGGGGAGCAATTTATTTACATGATGATGATTAGGCTTACAAACGGATTTAGCTTAAAGTCTCCAGATAAAAGTAAAGTTGTTAGGTGTGAAGGGAAAATACATGTTTGTAGGTGGATAAGAAGTGCAAGCGACTGAGGGGGCATTTAGATTGTACTGTAGATGGGAATGAGAATCGGGAACGGGAATGGGAATGATATGTAATCCCAAAGGGTGGGGAGGGTATGATTTACCCACCTTGAGGGAATGAGGTTCCCATTCCATACAACAAAATTACTAATCCAAACAGTAACACATGGGATTGAGGTTCCGATTCCCGTTAACCAAGCTCATTAACCATGAACCAAACACCCCCTAAATATCTTTAAAAGGCGAGAGAACATGATAATTATCACTTCAGCATATAACAACATACACTTAAGATTTGGGGTAAAGATATCCTATTTTACAATGAATTTAAAGACATCTATTCCTTACCAGGAAAGAAATATGTTTGGTCCAAATTATCCCTGTCATAGAGAGGTATGTTCAGAAAATTATTACATCCCTGCCTTGTTTTTGACCTTTAGTTAGTATAAGCCGCAAACCTTCTACCGAGGAACAGAACTCTTCACTTATTAATCCTTAACTGAAGTCTACAAATAGCAATCAATGGCAATCAAAGCAAAGGGCTGCCTTAGCTTTTATTTCAGTATTGCTGATATATTTCATCTATACAGAGGGCTGTAAAATTAATTGTTCTAATCCTGCTACTTTGCAGTTGGCTTGTTCGTAAGAGGTGATGCAGAGCTGGTTTTGCTTGAGCTGCATTGTTTGGGTGTTTGGCGTGCTTCAATGAAAGTCTTGTCTGTTTTACATTTGTACGCTTCAAGAGTGCAAGGGTTGATCATGGTCTTCGTCGGCTCCTTCACTTTTTTGGGGTTCCTTTATGCTGCAATTATATCGAAATTACTTCCGCCATCTGAAAATAGTATTGTAGCAGCCATTCAAAATGACAGGTGATAATTTATTCCTTCAAAAATCAGCATTTTGTTAATTTTCTAGTTTCAAATTTATTGCCAAATAAAAGTTATGGATAATACAGGAGTAGTCCTTCAATAGCTATTTGAAATAGTCCATTCTTCTAATTATGTTGTTCCTATCTTGTTTCAGTACAGTAACTTCTCTAGTTTGTTTCACTGGGGTATAGGATGAACTTAGTATTTTTGAATAGCAGAATGTGATTGCACTACTGATAGCCCTGAAAAGGAATAAAATGGAAGAAGAAGAATGTTGCCTTATGATCCTCATTTGCTATTAGTAATATTTTCAGGTTCACATTAGAAAGAAAATAGATTTTAACCTTAATCCAACTCCAGTTTTCAGTACAATATGTCAAACGCTGTTGAAAAAGAGTATGATGGGGCTTTTATAGAGGATTATATTAATAGATATTTGATTCATGTTAATAGCTTGTGACATGTATTTGTTACATCGCCTAGATTTCTTCGAGCTGAAAAAAATTGCAGCACAGTTTCCCAAGTCCTTACGAAATATATATACATGTATCACATGTTTTTTAACATCTCAAGTAATTTCACGATCTTCTGAGTTCTAAGTTTTGTTTCATATTATGGCAGATATTACTGCTTCTTGGTGCCGTTGACACTTCCTATCATTATTGTTGCGGTTTATTTTCATTGGCTTAGCATGAAACTCTTCAAGCATGCATGACTCCTTTGCGAAGTTTACTTTAAGAATTTTGGTTCTTTATCACCTCCTTGTGCAGCAGAGGACTCGAGGTGAATCATCATATAAAGAATTAAAATGAATTTTTAGGACGTGTGTATGTGAGAAATCCAAGAGAAATCATGTGAATGTGATATCGATGTTAGTTGTTTGGTGGAAAATGGCAATGGACAGTTCCTTGCATAACCTTTTACAAAATCATAGTCTCATAGATATGTTCTGAACATGTAGAAAATGTTCATAGGCGTGTTTGGGAATATATAAAGGAAACACCGTATAGTTTAGCTTTAGCATGTACTGTATTCTCAAATTAATCCTTTTCGTAATTACTAGACTATATTGCTTTATGAATATTGAATGATATTTTATTTTGGAACCAATGATCCCAGCAACTGCAATAATTTAAAAGGTTGACGTTTTTAACGTTTTTTTTCCCATATTGCTGACGGATGGAAATTCATCTACATTTTCTAATGGAAAAAAGATGAAAAAGACGTTTGGCCAAATGCAGTAAATTTTGAAAATCATTCACATGATTTGGTGGTTTAAAAAAGAATAATTATAATCTTAGAGCATCTCCGATGGGGTAAAATCCTTAACTAAAATGTTAGGTGTTATCTCATAAATTAGATTTTTAGGCATTGTGTAAAAAATTTACAACTACAATGTTACAAAACCCTTACCAAAAAATATAGTCAACCTCTACAGATTGATTATATTTGCTTGATTATATTTGCTGAACCACTATAGAACTGTAATGAAATCACACATCATCTATTACCATATTTAAATAATATATTCTATTTATAACAACTTAAAATAATAAAAAAAAATACTATTTTTAAAATATAGGCAACTTCATTGAAGCACATCACCTTATAGGTTCAACAAATTTTACATAATCAGTATTTTATATTATTTTAGTCAACCATTTTAGCTAACGTCATTGAAGATGCTCTTAGTGAAATATAATTTGCAAATATAAAATCAAAATTAGAGCTATAAATTTTGGCACAAATGTGTTTGATTCAGTATGGTATTAATAATTGTCAAAAATAAAAGTATGGTATTAATAAGTTTTTCTCAGTTTTTGAATTAATTAAACAAATAGAGATATTCCATAATGCAAGGAATTCAGTGCATGTAATAGAGCTTAGACCTGGTCATTTGGTACACGAAACTTAAATACGACACGGATAATTAGTGTTTGGGTGCAAAAATTTGATACACGAACACGAAAAAACACGAATTAATACCTTATATATAATAAGCGTAAGGGAGATCTTATCCAAAACTTTGGTCGGTCACTGTACTACCAAAAGTATATGATCCGTTGGATTATAAAACTATAAATATTCAAATAGATGAGGACCGTTAGATATAATATTAAAAATTGTATTTGATTAATAATATGATAGTATTTAAATACTAAAAGATGTATTTTGATAATTTAAACCAACTATAAATGAGTTTTCTATATTGAATAGAAATCTTTATATAAAAATTCGTAATTATCTTTTCTCTTTAGTTTATGGATAGTTCCAGTTAGATAAAAATTAATAAACCATCATTAAATTAAAGATAATTTTGTTAGCTTCGTATGGGCTGTAAAATCGTTAAAATCTGTTGTCCAAAACTCAAGATAGAGCCCAAACAGTAAAGTGATTATCTAAATTTTAATAAATATTTTTTTTATCGTAGATTTAATTTTTTCCCTAATTCTTTTAAATTTATAAATTCTATTTTTATTTCAATAAAATATTAAAATCAATTTAAGAAAAAATTAAAATCGATATGGTCCCTGTACGATCACTATACGACCAAATTAATAATTACAGTTAGATCTTAAATAGATCGATGAGAATTGTTAGATCTAATATTAAAAAGTGTATCTGATTAATAATAGAATTATATTTAAATACTAAAAAGTGTATTATGATAATTTCAAAGTTTTCTATGTAAAAATTCTTAAATATCTTTTCTCTTGAATTTATGTATACTTCCAATTAGATAATAATTGTTAAACCAAATATCAACATAACAATTCATATTGATTACAATATTAAAAATTATCAATATAATGTTGATGTATATCATACTAACAATGATACACGTGAACCTACACAGACTTACGAGCACTCCTACATAAATAAATTTAAACACTTTTTTTTCTGAAGGAACATAACAATTTGATTAATCCAAATTATAATTTTATTATTTTACATATAACAAACATAAAATGATAATATCAAAATATTATTAAAATATTGAGGGTTTCATATTCATAAACGATAATTTTGAATATAATACTTATATTAAAATGTGTATTTGATTAAAGGTAGGATTATATTTAAATACTAAGAAGTGTGTTTTGATAATTTAAACCAATTATAAATTGGTTTTCTATATTGAATTGAATTTTTTATGTAAAAATTCTTAACCATCTTTTGTTTTCGGTTTATGTGTAGGTCAACAGGTCAAGTTAGATAATAATTATTAAACCATCATTAAATTAAAGATAATTTCGTTAGTTTCGCATGGGTTGTAAAATCGTCAAAATTCAATTTCTAAAACTCAGGATATAACCCACATAGTAAAGTGAGTATCTAAATTTTAATAAATATTTTTTTTATTTTTGTAGCACCAGTTTATTTATTTTTCCACTAATTGTTTTAAATATAGAAATTTTATGTTTCTTTCAATAAAGTATTAAAATTAATTAAGAACAAATTCAAATCGATAAAGAATATAATAATATGAGAATAAAATTTTATATAATCATAACATAATTTTTATTCTATTTAATAATTTTTAAGTAATAATGTATTTTAAAATTTTATATACACTGTAAATAAAACCGAAACATTAAAAGTAAAAGCAGTTAGTAAGATACTTATATCAGTATATACTTGATATCCTTATTATATTAAATCCTTATTAATACCTTATAGATCTTATCCAAAATTTTGATGGTACGGTCTTGGACAACCAAACTAATAAGAACCATTAGATCTTAACTAGATAAATGAAAATCGTTAGATCAAATATTAAAAAAGTGTATTTTATTAATAATAAGATTATATTTAAATTCTAAAAAGTGTATTTTGATAATTTAAACCAAATATAAATAAGTTTTCTATATTGAATAGAATTCTCCATGTAAAAAATTCGTGACTTTCTTTTCTCTTTCATGGACAATTCCAGTTAGATAAAAATTGTTAAGCCATCTTTTAATTAAAGATAATTTAGTTATCTGGGTGTAAAATCGTCAAAATCTAATTTTTAAAATACAAGATAAAGCCCAAATTAGTAAAGTGGGTATTTAAATTCTAATAATAATTATTACGTCATCATTATTTTAATGTCAATTTAATTACTTTTTTCTAACTATTTTAAATTTAGAAATATATGTTCAAAAATTGAAATCAATCTAAGAAAAATTCAAATCAACAAAAAATATAATAATACGAGGATAAAATTTTATAAAATTGTGCATATTTTTTATATTATTTTATTAAATTTTTTATCATAACTAATTAAATATTATTTATTATTAAATAATAAATTATACGCAAATGGTGATTTTGTTTTATAAGAACTCATAGAGACCTAATTTCATTGTTAGCAGGACTATATTCATATTTAAAAAAACCGTATTTTGAAATTTTAGACTCAGCTACAGAAGAGACCTAACTTTTTAACCTATATACATTGTAAATTATTAAATTCGAAACTTTAAAAGTTTGTTAATCAATTAGTATAGTACTTTTTTGAAAAATCGTACTTTATAAAAAATATTATCAAATAACCCATGTCTACAAGAAAAAAAAATGAAAAAAATTCTTATTTTTCAAAAAAATCCTGTAATTTTAATATGTTGTTGGTAGATTCAAACTTTAGATCATTGCACGTGATAAATTTTACTCTTATATCTAACGTTTCTCAACAATTTAATTTGAAAGATCCAACGATTATGAATTGAGTGATCAAGCGACCATACTTATAAGAAAACTTTCATTATTTAGTCTTTAATATAATAACATAGATTTTTACGGGATATACTATAAAAAATGAATTTTTTACAGAATTTTGATCGTCACGGTGTACTACTTTAAAAGAAGAACTATTACAAAAAATAAAATTATATTTTAATTGATAATGTATTTTCTCAAAAGTTCAAAGTTCCCGCATCATTAACATATTACAAAAGAGAGTATATTATATTTTAGCAATAAATATTTTTAAAAAATATATTAAAAAATATTTAAAAAATTAATGATGTTATCCTGGTAGTTTGGTCCTAAATACCGCCAAAACATTCTCAACCGTTAGATCCAATACTTTGAAAAATAGAAGATCAAAATTATATCATATAAAAAGAAGTTATTATCTAAAAATGATATAAGTTAAAAGATATTATATTAGGATTGGATTTTCCAAAAAGTTAAAACATAAAAAAAGTTGTAATTAAATAAGGAAACTCATTTAATATCAAAATAATAAAAATCGTTTAATCTTAAATAGATAGGTGAAAACCGTTAGATTTAACATTAAAAACTTTATTTGGTTAATAAAGAGTATTCTAATAATCTAAACTACATATAAGTAGATTTCCTAAATCGAATAGAATTCTCAATATTAAATTTCGAATATAATTGGTGTCGGGTTTGGGTTTTCACAATAGGTACACGACACGGAACGAAAGTACACGAATTAATGAAGTAAATAAATAATTTTAAAAAATATATATTATTTATAGTATTGCATATTTAGAAAATATATAAGCAATTACATATGAACAATAAATAAAAGTTTCACGACTAATTGACAGTAAGTTATACATTTATAAGTTATATTTACAAATTTTTGTAAAATTGTATGTAATACATATTTAATATACATTTCATAAAAATTTACATAATTAAAATAGTTTTATAATATATAAATTTTAATTAAATTAAATTTATATTTTTGTTTAATATACACGAATACGACACGTTTTGAATTGAATATGTGTTTCAAATTTAGTACATGAATTCAAAACACGTCGGATATGAGTTTTACATTAAATACACGAAAACACGAAAGTACACAGCACGGTCCATTGTCAGGTGTAATAGAGCTATAAATTTCCGCACAAACGAATTCACTGCAGTACGGTATTAATAAGTTTTTCTCAGTTGTTGAATTAATTAAACAAATAGAGATATTATTCTTCTTTTTTTTAGGTGTTGTTTTAGTACAAGATCATATACTGTATATAATTTAATCAGTTGAAAGTAGACTTAATTTAGGGCCTGTTTGGGTGGCTCCACTTATATATTATAAGTTAATAAGAGCTTATGAGTGTTTGTCAACCCGATTTATTACCTCAACTTATAACTTATATATTGATATGTTGAATGTTAATAATGGAGTACATTTTCCTGAACTTATTGACTTATTACTTGATTTCTTTGTTTTTTAATACTTTATATTTTTACCTTTGTGTTTTTAAATATTTTTTTAATTTAAAATGCAAGTGTTGAAATCATTGTATTTAATAATTATTTTTTGAAATTTAATTTAGCAAACTCTTAACTAACTTATAAGTAAATTTATCCAAACACCCATATAACTTATAAGAATTTATCAACTTATCACTTATATGGCACTTGCTCAATTTAAGCTATAAATCAACTTTTTTGTGATACCCAAACACGCACTTAGTATACTAGTTTACTAAGCCGCGCTTCGCAGTGACTTTGTAATAATTTCTTTATTTTTTTAAAAATATTCTATAAAATAATATTTTTAACATAAAATTAAGATTTATTTTGAATTCTCCATTTCGTTTTAGTCATTTATCGAAATTTTCAATAAAAATAGAAAAGGGCAACTATTTAATATTTTTTCTTATTATAATAATATCAAATATTAGTATATTTATTATCATTTTTATTTTATTTTTAAATTCATATTCCAACTTCTATTTTAAAATACATAATATAACATCAATATTAAATTCTAGCATATAATATGTTTCTCTTAATGAATCTATCTATCGTTAAGTGTTTCTCCCAATGACCCGCTTTCTCGTTGTTACCAAATCAAAATAGATAACAAACTAATTTACTAAATAAATTACATCATCTATTTATCAATTTTATTATATCAGAAAATTTAATTATTATTTTTAAAAAAAACTTCTAATTTTAATTGTTTAAAATATAGGTACTCGAGAAAATAAATGAAAAAAAATAATACTTATATATTTATTTTGTTTTATAAAAACATGAATTTTTTCTAAGTATTATCTTCTATATAAATTAGAAGGTAAAATTTAAAAGATGATTTTTAATATATATGTAAATCATATAGATAAATTAAATATGGGTTATTTTACAAAAAAAAATATGAGAACATAATTTCAAATAATTTTTTAGGAGAATATTAAGATGATAATCTAATTTCAAGATAAATTTTATAACTTAAAGAAAAAATATATAAAAATAATAAGATAGTGACTTTGAGTTCAAACGAAAGTTTAAAAGAATATCAACATGGTAATTTGACTTGAAGATAAATTTTACGAAAATATTAAGAAAGTAATTTGAAGGAAAGTTTAGGATAGAGATGAGCACTCTCCCCGCCCCTCCCGATCCGATCCCCACTCTGAACGGGACGGGGAATCGGGGAATTTTTCCGGTTCGGGGCTGGGATCGGGGATAAATTTATGAAAAATTCGGGGATCGGAGCGGGGTCGGGGTTTAGGGTCTCCTCGCCCCGATCCCCGTCCCTGAACCCTCCTTTTTAATTTTTTTTTAATATTTTACATGAAAATTAAATAAATTATCAAGAATATATAAATGTGACGTTAAAATATTAATTTTTTAACCACTCGATAATTTAAAAGTTACATATTGTGATATAATTTAATTATAAAATATTAATTTTGCCTATTATTAAAAGTATAAATAAGATTTAATTAAATTAAGGTTTAAAATATTATCTTAAAATAAAAATAAAAATTATAATTATAATTTAGCATGTTAATTTATATTAGAAAATAATATCCATAATTTATAATTTTTTAGAATAAATAAAAATGAATTCCCCGATTCTTCGTAGGGATCCCCGTTTCTTCTTCGGGGCGGAGATCGGGTAGTAAAAAAAATCCCCGTTTGGGGATCGGGGCGGGTTCGGGGACAGATTTCGAGGTCGAGGATGGGGGCGGGGATAGCACTACCCGGCCCCAAAGTGACCCGATGCCCATCCCTAGTTTAGGAGAATATAAAGTAATTAAACTTTTTATTATTAAAGATTTAAAAGGTGCATGATTTTGATATTTTCTAAACTTTAATATTATTAATTCAAAATTTTGAGAAAATAAGAAAAATAGATCAAGTCAATTTGAGAGGCGCTAGCTCACCTAGTTATATAAATGAGAAGATGGGGGCGCCGAAGTGATGCTTCTTATATCATTTGGCACCTCTCAATTCGTCTCCTTTATTATTTTCCTTGATTAAATGATAGTAAAATTCTTTATTATTTTCCTTGATTAAATGATAGTAAAAAAGAAATTAGTAAATAAATTCGACTCATAGATTATGTTTACGAGAATATTAATATAGTATACTTAGATTCCATCTTTAGAAGATTATATGAAGGAATTAATAAATAAAATAGACTTGAAGAGAAAGTTCAGGTAAATATTAACATATCATATTTAGCTTCATTTCTTGAAAGATAATAAGAAAGAAATTAGTAAATAATTTGGATTAGTAGAAAACGTTTAAGAGAATATCAACAAAATATATTTAGTTCCCTCCATTAGAAAATAGAAAGAACGAAATAGAGAATTTATCTAATATTTAATATTAATAATTCAAAAATTCGAGAAAATTAGAAAAAAGATCGATGAGATTTGAGAGTCCCACCTCACCGCACTCATATCCTCCATAATATTTTTCAGAACTTTAAGGTTTGACTTAATAAGAAAATTTAGGAGAATATTAAGATAATATATTAATTTTTCTATAATTAATAAATATATTCATAAATAAAAAATTTAGGAGAATATAAAAATTGTATATTTAGTTTTCTTCAATAGTAAAGATTCTAAAGTCAATAATATTAAAATTATATATTTATTTTCGTTCATTAGTAAATATTTAAAAGGTAATTGAGATATTTTCTAATAAAAAATTTAAGAGAAGATTAAAATTGTATATTTAATTTCTTCTATTAGTAAAAATTTTTAAAGGCAAGAATATTAAAATTGTATATTTAATTTTCTCGATTAGTAAAGATTTAAAAGGCAATTGAAATATTTTCCAATAAAAAATTTATGAAAATAGAAAAATTGTATATTTAGTTTCATCTATTAGTAAAGTTGCAAGAATATTAAAATGTATATTTAGTTTTCTCCATTAGTTAGGAGAAGATTAAAATTGTATATTTAGTTTCTTCTATTAGTAAATTTTTTTAAAAGCAAGAATATTAAAATTGTATATTTAGTTTTCTCCATTAGTAAATATTTAAAAGGTAATTAAAATATTTTTTAATAAAATTTTTAGGAAAATAGTAAAATTGTATATTTAGTTCCTTACATTAGTAAAGTGTTTAAAATGCAAGAATATTAAAATTGTATATTTAGTTTACTCCATTAGTTAGGAGAAGATTAAATTGTATATTTAGTTTATTATATTAGTGAAGTTTTTTAAAGGCAAAAATATTAAAATTGTATATTTAGCTTTCTCCATTAGTAAAAATTTAAAAGGTAATTGAGATATTTTCTAGTAAAAAATTTAGGAAAATAGTAAAATTGTATATTTAGTTTCATCAATTAGTAAAGTTTTTAAAATGCAAGAATATAAAAATTGTATATTTAGTTTCCTCCATTAGTAAAAAATTTAAAGGTAATTGAGATATTTTCAAAATTTTAATATTATTAATTCAAAAATTTGAGAAAATTAGAAAAAGGCGCTGATTGATTTTTGTGTTACTTATAAAATCAACCAAATATAAACGGGTTGATCTTGAAATTGTAATCCCGACTACAGAAATAAGAGAAACTTCTTACTAACAAAAATATTAAAATCTCATAACGCGGCTCCTACATAAATTGTCCCACTTATCAATACCTTGTATAAATTGTCATGCACACAGGAAAAACTAAACATAAAAAAAAAAATCTTCTTAAGACGTGCGTGTATATGTAGTGAAGTCATTAGTAAAAGGAGGGAGAAGAGTTCGAAATGGAGTGGTATTTGGAGAAAGAATTTGATGTAATAACAGGAAAGCGTCCCTCTGAAGAAGCTCAGAAGAAATGGAGAAAAGCTGTTGCTCTAGTTAGGAATCACCGTCGTCGATTCCGACATGTTCCCGATCTTGAAAAACGATCACAACTTCAAGCTAAAGTTCGACAAGCTCAGGTACGTTCTTTCAAATTCTGCAGAGTTAGTTCCGTATTAAAATACAACAATTTCTTGTTAGAACTATGCGAGATATGCACAACCATTTCTTGTAATTAGAACTATGCGATATCGGTGCTCATGCTGATAGGCACATGCTACACCTCAACAAAGTCTAGGGCTGATTAATACCATACTCTATATCAAATCAGGAGCGATCGGGGACATAATATGAGCAGCTAAATGAGGAGGCATTTACAGTTTAAGATCCTTTACCCATCGTTTCAATATATCTGTGCTGGACTTTTCATAAGTAATTTATTTTTAGATGTATTCAAAATATGTCATATATTTATAAAATAAGCTATAATGGAATCTTATTTACAAAGGATAGGTTTGTGTTTGATTGACTTTACTTGTCCAAAGGTCAGGTATTATTTACACATGGATGTTCCTCTACCATCATCATAACTAAATGGCTAATTCTTCAAATGTTGGTACCGCCCCTATCTCAATACATTCCCGTCTGATCTACGGTTTTGTTATACGTAAACCCTTAAATTTAGGATTAGTTGTATATCATATATATTATTTACAAAACTTGCAGTATATATTGCAGTACATGTATATAATTAGTCTGTCTACATGAACATTTGCCGTCCAATTTATTGAATGTTTTTTATTATGCCTTGACCGATTGATGTTTAAAAATTTAGTAAAGATCGTAAATTTCAGCGTGACTTGACTTTACAACATGTATTTACATCATACGAATACTCTAATAATATTCTCAAACATATAATTAGGACTTCAAGTTTAACTGCAGGATCATAAACATTTCAATTTAAATCAAATGTGTTTTGTTTAGACATATCCGGTCAATTTCGATTAAATAAACTGTATATCTGGCCTCTGGTACCGTATAAATTTCAAGAATCGTATTCGAATTGACAATGCTTAACTGGTTTATTTTTTAGGTCGATCTTGAAATAGACAATAATTTTGTACTGCATTTTGGACCTGTATTTGCGAACCCTACAGTTTAGTATTTCTTACATTGTGTGCTTCTTTATCTATTTTTAACTAGAATCAATAATTCTGTACGTATCTGGTTTTTCTAACACTACAAAAATGTAATTTTTTACAAGAAAAGAGATCTTTTTTGTACATCACAATCTACAACCATAACTCTATTTTAAAGTCAAATTTTTCAAGCTTAATTTCGACCCATTGTGGTGGTGGGTTATGTCCCATTTTCCTGTAGTGAAGGGGATTTCCGAATAATTTCTACTAACTCAGGAAGTAACAGTGGGGCCTAAACAAGTTTTTGTGAATTATGTGGTGGGAAAGGCTTGTGTTGTTTAATTTGAATGCTTATGGAAGATTAAAAACTTCTATGAACAAGTAATTGAATTGAACTTGAATGTTTATGGAAGATTCGGGGGTCGCCAATAGTTGAAGAAGATTAAGACTTTAGTACCTTACCTGACAAGAATCGTAATTTCTAGGAAACTTCTGATCATGGAAGATTTTGCCATACACGAGGCCCATTGGGACCACATGTGACATGTCTGCTAGGGGTGACAAAATTTGACACGATCCGAAACCCTACACGAATCCGACACGGAAAAGTATGAATTTGGGTCAAGTATTTTGAGTTTCGGGTCGGGTTCGGGTTAGGTAAAAATTTACCCGAAATATTCGGGTTGAACCAGAATATCCGAACCCGACCCGAAAATTTAATATATATAATAAATTACGTAAAATATATAAATTTATATTACATAATTATAGACATGTGTGATATATCTTCATATTATTTAAATGATTTTAATTCATATATCATATAATAAATTTTTTAATATTTTATAAATAAAATTTAAAATTTTTAAATATAAGTAAATATTTTTAATTATTTTCGGGTTAAACAGGTCATTTTCGGGTTGATCGGGTACTAACAGGTCGGATTCGGGTTGAGAAAATTCAACCCGTTTCGGGTTCGGGTCGGGTTGACTAAAAAACAAAACCGGGTACAACAAACTTGCTCGACCTGAAACAGAACCCGACACGAACCCGATCCATTACCCGAAATTGCGACCCCTAATGTCTACGTATATTTAGTTTCAAATTTGCTCTTCGTAATTCCAAGAGCTGAAATAACAATAACACACTCATCAACTGTCATCGTCCCACATCAATTATGTGGCTAGCTAGTCGTTTTTTGATATTATTTCGGCATGTCAGTGATCTGTTAGATAATTTGCAGTTAATGGAGATTTTCCGGTTATAAGCATGCCTGTGCGTATCAACGTGACAAAACAGACAGATGAGTCTGACACGCTGTATGTTACTTAGACTCGGTGAGGGTGTTAGATATGAATCTGAGTGTCAGCTATTAGTTTTTTCTTTAAGATTTAAGCTTTTCAGATATGAACCGAAATTGGAGAGAGATGCACTGATTGGATGTGTAAATTTAGCGCAAAGTGAAATTGAATATAATCGTATGAATTGTACATTTTTCAATGGAGTACATGCTACCAGTGAATTGTAAACACTTGCATGCCAAATTCGTAGCTTAACATCAAAATGATAGTATAGAATTACCAACTTGTTAGGTTTCAATGGGGAAAGATTTGAGTTGATTGCATCATGTACCCATATACTTAGACACGGATGCCTGGACTAATTTTGAGTTGCCAGACAACAGAGTCTAAGCTTAGTTTTCGGTTCTTAGTACTGTGGATGTTAAGATGTTCTTCTTGTTTAAACAAACATACAGATGCAGCTACTGTTTATTCTCCAACTCATTACTTTCCTTTTTGATTTATTGTACCAGGAAAGACTTCGAGTTATTTTTACAGCATTCAAGGTAGCTATAAAGTTTCTCCAAGGTACGTATTTTATTTAATTATATAAAAAATGTTCAAATTTGTCAAAAAGGGTTATCGGGTGCCTTTGACCTTAGTTTCTGAATATAAATTTTTTCACTATTTCATACTATAATTTGGGTCATTCTTGGTCTGCATTTTCTTGCAGCTATTGATGATAAGCCCTCGGATGAGGTTATAAAAGCAGGATTCTATATTAACCCTGACAAACTCGCAAATATTGTTAGTACCCACGACCTTGAGAAATTAGAAGAGATTAACGGGGTTAAAGGAATTGCTGGTGCTCTTAATGTCTCAGTGGAGGAAGGTGTCAAGGTAGATAATTTGTCAAGCAGGCAAGAGATCTATGGCGTCAACATATACACTGAGAAACCTTATAAGAGGTTTTGGATGTTTGTCTGGGATGCTTTGCATGATTACACACTTATCATCCTTTTAGTTTGTGCTGTGGTTTCTATAGGCGTGGGACTAGCTACTGAAGGGTGGCCAAAGGGCATGTATGACGGAGTGGGAATCATACTTAGTATATTCTTGGTAGTCATGGTTACTGCAGTCAGTGACTATAAGCAATCCTTGCAGTTCAGGGATCTGAACAAAGAGAAGAAGAAAATTATTGTTCAGGTCACTAGAGATGCAATGCGCCAGAAGCTCTCCATTTTTGATTTAGTTGTTGGAGATATTGTCCACTTATCTATTGGCGACCAAATTCCAGCTGATGGGCTATTCATATCAGGATACAGCTTCTTAATTGATGAGTCAAGCTTGACCGGTGAAAGTGAGCCTGTAAATAAGAATGAAAAGAATCCATTTTTACTCGCTGGGTCCAAAGTGAAAGATGGATCAGGTAAGATGCTGGTCACAACTGTTGGTATGCGAACTGAATGGGGTAAGTTGATGGAAACATTGAGTGAAGAGGGTGACGATGAAACCCCACTTCAGGCAAAACTGAATGGTGTTGCTACAGTCATTGGCTTTATTGGCTTGATCTTTGCGGTGGTTACATTTTTGGTGTTGACAGTTAGATTTGTGGTGGAAAAAGCACTTCACCAAGAGTTTACAAGTTGGTCTTCTGTTGATGCTCTGAAGCTTTTGGATTACTTCGCCACTGCTGTAACTATAATTGTAGTTGCTGTTCCAGAAGGACTACCTCTTGCAGTGACCCTAAGTCTTGCATTTGCAATGAAAAAATTAATGGGTCACAAAGCACTAGTGAGACGTCTTGCGGCATGTGAAACAATGGGTTCTGCTACTTGTATATGTTCAGATAAAACAGGGACACTAACAACAAATCATATGGTAGTTAATAAGATATGGATGTGTGGAAAAGCTAAGGAGATCGAAAGAACAAAATTTGGAGATACCTTAGTTGCAGAAGTAACAGAAAATGTATCTACCATTCTCCTGCAGGCAATATTTCAAAATACTAGCGCTGAGGTGGTCAAGGACAAAGATGGCACAGTTTCAATTCTGGGCACACCAACAGAATCAGCACTGTTAGAATTTGGATTGCATCTAGGTGGGGAGTTTGATGTTCAACGTCAGGAAATCAAGATACTAAAGGTTGAACCCTTCAATTCTGTTAAGAAAACAATGGTTGTTCTTGTGACTCTTCCAAACGGCGAGACACGAGCTTTTTGCAAAGGTGCATCAGAGATAATTTTAGGTATGTGCGACAAAATGGTTGATAGCAATGGGGAAACTGTTGACCTGACTAATGAACAAGTAATAGAGATCACATGTGTCATCAATGGTTTTGCCAGTGAATCGTTAAGAACAATCTGCTTGGCGTTTAAGGATACCGACAACTGTGGTGATGGGAATAACTTGCCTGATAGTGGATATACATTAATTGCAGTAGTTGGAATCAAGGATCCCATCCGCCCTGGGGTTAGGGATGCTGTAAGAACTTGTTTAGCAGCCGGAATCACTGTGCGTATGGTCACTGGTGACAATATTAATACAGCCAAGGCAATTGCAAGAGAATGTGGTATACTCACTGAAGGTGGTCTGGCCATAGAAGGATCTGAATTTCGCAACAAAACATCAGATGAACTGATGGAATTGATTCCAAGAATTCAGGTTTATGATTTACAACAATAGTTTGTTGCAAAAGAATGTGTAAATACGCTTAATGTTTAAATGTGTCCATACAGGTAATGGCTCGATCATTGCCTTCAGATAAGCACATGCTGGTTATGAACTTGAGGAGTGTGCATAAAGAGGTAGTTGCTGTAACAGGTGATGGAAGCAATGATGCTCCTGCTTTGCACGAGGCAGATATCGGACTTGCTATGGGAATAGCTGGTACAGAGGTTCGAATATGTGCGGTTTTCTTTAGAATATATGAATTCAAAGTGCATTACATATAAATATTATAAATGTGTTAAAACAACTCTTAATCATATTGGAACAAGTATTAAGTTAAGCGTTTTACACTATTATGTAGTAAATTGTTCGTTTAAGAACAAGTATGATTTGAAACTGATATACACAGGTTGCAAAAGAAAGTGCAGATGTCATCATATTGGATGACAACTTCTCCACTATTGTAAACGTGGCAAAATGGGGACGAGCTGTATATATTAATATTCAAAAATTTGTTCAGTTCCAGCTTACGGTTAACATTGTCGCTCTAATGATCAATTTCGTATCTGCTTGCATCTCGGGTATGTTCACTGTTAATTGCTTCTTGGAGTTGGTTTTTTACACTGGAAATTTGAAAATATACTTGAAAATCAGGATCTGCTCCCCTTACGGCTGTTCAGCTGCTATGGGTTAACCTCATCATGGATACGCTAGGTGCTTTGGCACTTGCTACAGAACCACCTCATGATGGACTCATGAATAGGCCTCCTATTGGTCGAGGCGTGGGTTTTATAACCAAGACAATGTGGAGGAATATTGCAGGCCAAAGCATTTACCAAATGGCAGTTCTTTTTGTTTTTAACTTCGCAGGGAAGCAGATTCTGGGAATTCATGGTTCAGATGCTAGGGACATTATCAATACCTTCATATTCAATACGTTTGTTTTCTGTCAGGTACTTTCTTAATCTGCAAATTTACTATAAACCTCAACTCCTACAGCTTTTTCTTTGGTTTCTATTTGTTTATTTTAGTTAAAATACTGAAGAGTAGACTGTTGGGTATGTCATTGGACAGATAAAGAGCCTAAACACATGCAATGCTTTTATTCTTCAGGTGTTTAACGAAATAAACAGCAGGGATATTGAAAACATAAATATATTTCGTGGCATGTTCAGTAACTGGATATTCATTGCTGTTATGGTATCCACAGTAGTATTTCAAGTAATCATAGTGGAGTTCCTAGGAACTTTTGCAAGCACAGTGCCGCTAAATTGGCAACTGTGGTTACTTAGCATTGTGATCGGATTCATGAGCATGCCCATCGCTGTCATTTTGAAGTGCATCCCTGTCGAAAGAGAGAGTCCCAAGCACCACGACGGTTATGACCAGCTTCCCAGCGGTCCAGAAGACGTTTGATATAGGAAAAGAAGAGGAGACATTTGGTTTTCGTTGTTCTGTATCAAATTGTCTACGTACCACTTCTACTACAAGATAAATAATGTCAATTCTGTGCCTCTATTAAAGCTCTTTTCTATGCAAGTCACTTATTCTTGTTTTTTAATCTCGTGTGCTGCTGTGCAGCTGAGCCAAATCATTTTCGGACCACGCCCTAGTTAAATTTTCTTTCAATATTCTGTATAAAATAAAATAATGTTCACCGACGGACACTTTACTATTAGCCGCATATATTTCGCAGCTTATATTTCTTGGATATGTATCAATACGCCCCCTCAACCTAGTGAGTGAGGCTTTGTAGAAGCTCCTAACTTGGACAACAGATACTGGTGTTGAGTTACTGGGAGGATTTTGGTGAGAATATTTTCAATCTTAAAGGCGGAAGTCTTAAATTTAGTACAATGTCACAATTGTTCATATAACCGAAATCAATCAATAATAAAGGCTAGATCTAGACTTGTAATAGTGAGGTATACAAGAGGTGCATACTAAACTTTAATAAGGGCTGGTGTCTGGAAAATGTTCTCCCACATCTGGAGTGATTTTTGTGTTTGGATCTGACAGCTTCATAACTGAAGCTTTAATGGAAAACATGCAATGGAGAAGATGAAGTTTTCATTACTGTAAAGAAATACAGAGAGAGCATGCATAATATTGTTTTGTTACATTATATAAAAATGATCTTCTGTATCCATACAGCTATGTATATCTATATTGTCTAACTAACTACAGCTGTGATGTAACTAACTTTCCTGCTAGAAGTTGGTGACCTGGCATGCTGATGTGTTTGCAGTAATAGTCTCATCATCCCCTTAAATTTGACTGTAAGAAGAGATTGAGCACACCAAGCTTGGACAACAAATGAACCATGGAGTAGGAAGGAATGGCTTTAGTTAGCAAATCGGCTTGTTGTTCTTTAGAGGCTATGTATGCAAATGATACTCTTTTTGAAGCGTCTCACAGACAGTCAATTTTGATATGTTTAGTACGTTCGTGGACGACGGGATTCGCAACAATGTACATGGCAGACTTGTGATCACAATGTATAGGTTGCAGTTTGGTAACCCCAAGTTCACGAAAAAGATTCAGTAACCATGTGACTTCATAGCATACATCAGCAAGAGCACGATACTCAGCCTCTGCGGATGAGCGAGAGACGGTATTTTGTTTCTTGGATTTCGAAAAAAGTAAGGAAGAACCCAAAGTCACACAATACTCTGTTAAAAACTGGCGTGTGAGAGGGCAGCCACCCGAGTCAGCATCAACAAAGGTAGTAACCCCCCATAGTGTAGCAGACAGTGGAAGGCCCTAACCCCCCATAGTGTGTTTAAGATACCTAACCACACGATGAGCATCATCTAAATGACATTGGTGAGGAGATCAAAGAAAGTGTGATAGAACATGCACAACATACGAAAGATGACCCACCAAACGTCTATAAGGAGCAGGATTAAACAAGAAGGGAGAAGTAGTGTTGCTGAGCAAAGTAAGATTCTGTTCAACAGGAACAACAACAATTTTAGCATGTTCAAAACCAACATCCTTAATGATATCCGGTGTATACTTTCGTTGATTCAAATATATGCCTTTATTCGAGCGAGCAGCTTCTATTCCCAAGAAATACTAGATAGGTCCTAAATCCTTAATCTTGAAATGAGAAGAAAGGTGAGCTTTGAAATGACTGATGTCCGTTTGATTATTACCCACAACAAAAATATCATCCACATATACCAAAACTGCTAAAAACTTGCTGAAGTAGAGTGAACAAACAAGTTGTGATCAGAGCTAGCTGGTATAAAACCATACGGAAGCAGCACATATTTAAACTTGATAAACCATTTTCTTGGAGACTGTTTTAAATCCTAGAGAGATTTAATAAGCTTGCAAACGATAGGGATCTTTGAAGAATAATTTAGAAATTCAGTAGGTAGACAATAACCTTGAAGAATGGACATGTAGACCTCCTCCTCTAAATCACCATAAAGGAACGTATTAGTAACGTCCATCTGTGTAACCGGCCAATTGCTAACAGCAGCCGAGGCTAACAAAACTCGAATAGTAGACATCTTTGCAACCGGTGCAAATGTCTCGAAATAATCAAGACCTTCCATTTGAGTAAACCCCCGAGCCACCAATCGAGCTTTATAACACTCAACAGTACCACAATATTTTGTGTTTACGTTCCACAACACCATTTTGTTGTGGAGTGTAAGTACAATTCTTTTGATGAATTAGCTAGATATGATTGAAAGTTTGAACTCAAAAATTTAGAACCATTATCAGTTAGAAGGGTTTCAATATGAGAAGAAAATTGCTTATGGACATAAGCAAAATAGGATTGCAGAAATTTTGGAACCCGACTTTTATCAGAAAATAGAAAGACCCAAGTGGCTCTAGCCATCAGAAAAACTTTTTCAAGGTGCCTACGTACCCTATTCAAATAGGGATCAAATCCACGTAGTTCTCTCTTTGGGTTGGGTAGGTTTATTTTATAAGATGGGTTATTATCGTCTTAAAGATTCATATGAATCGATTTCGAAGATTGCATAATTGTTTGATTATTAGGGAATATTATTAGTTTTTAAAGAATATTAACGAGATTAGGGTATTTTGTTGGTGGCAAATTTTGGCATTCACTTTCTTTACTAACAAGATTTATAATGCTTACGATCTAGGTGACCGAGCTCTTAAGATTTATTAACCTATTTTTTTTCTAATTTTTCACTTTATTTTAGTAGGCTATGTCATTTAAATATTTAATTAACATTATAATAATATAGTATAGTATATGTTCACAATAATAAGTATGACACTAATTTACTATAGAATCTATTGCAATTACATAATATACATATCTATAGATAGTGTCAAAATTCTAGGGCTATTTCTAGGTATTTTTGAAAACACCGAAACAAATACTTTCGTAACATAATTGCAAAAGCTAATCTTCAATGATGTAGGCTCCCACTTGCATGATATGTCGAAACAAAAGTAAATATTTAACTTTTTTTATGAGCATATAAAAGTACATAAAACTTATCTCACACTTTAGTGAAAAAAACAGAATTCCTCCCTTGCGCCAAATATGTCAAAGTCTTCATTGGCATAACTTCTAATCCTGCAAAACAATACTAAATATTTAACGCGAATCTTGATTTTTAAAATGCAAAATAGAGAAGCTAAATTGTGTTTGAGCAAACAGCATCGGCAAAAGTTGTCGACCGCTCTAACACCACCATCAAGGATAGTGTGGCTTCTTTCCTCGCTAAGCAAATCAAAACAGATCCAAAAACAATACAAGAAGCCTACCTAAAACAAACTTTTATATCAAATCATGATCACACAAAAGCAATTTATATTAACAATAAAAAATTCAATCAAAATGGTCGAAATATGAAGAAGACTAACCTTGCTCTTCGACACACCCAACATCATAGTGTATGAATAGAACTTCACTTCATAAGCAATGGAACACCATTCGGAATCCACTTTCGGATCACTTATATGATCTATCATAATTATCAAGTGCACACGGTAATGACCATAAATAAACTAATATCTAATATACTCTCACCAACATATAATTTCAACAAGTAAACTTATATAATGACATAAATAACAAATAAAGTATGTATTGTATATTAATTAATACTTATATTAATCCTAATAAAATATAATATAAACTAAAAAAACCCAACTTCACCAAGAATTAAGAATGTTTGTAGATAACGTTGAATTTAGATAAGGTTTCTAATATTTTGGATTGAGCTTGAGTTAGTTTCCGTTATCTAGTATCCGAAAAACTTTCTCAAGGTGCCTACATACCCTATTCAAATAGAGATCAAATCTACGTAGTTCTCTCTTTGGGTTCGGTAGGTTTGTTTTATAAGACCGGTTATTATCATCTTAAAGATTCATATGAATCGATTTCGAAGATTGCATAATAGTTTGATTATTAGGGAATATTATTAGAGGGTATTTTGTTGGTGGCAAATTTTGGCATTCACTTTCTTTACTAACAAGATTTATAATTCTTACGATCTAGGTGACCGAGCTCTTAAGATTTATTAACCTATTTTTTTCTAATTTTTCACTTTATTTTAGTAGGCTATGTCATTTAAATATTTAATTAACATTATAATAATATAGTATAGTATATGTTCACAATAATAAGTATGACACTAATTTACTATAGAATCTATTGCAATTACATAATATACATATCTATAGATAGTGCCAAAATTCTAGGGCTATTTCTAGGTATTTTTGAAAACACCGAAACAAATACTTTCGTAACATAATTGCAAAAGCTAATCTTCAATGATGTAGGCTCCCACTTGCATGATATGTCGAAACAAAATTAAATATTTAACTTTTTTTATGAGCATATAAAAGTACATAAAACTTATCTCACTCTTTAGTGAAAAAAATAGAATTCCTCCCTTGCGCCAAATATGTCAAAGTCTTCATTGGCATAACTTCTAATCCTGCAAAACAATACTAAATATGTAACGCGAATCTTGATTTTTAAAATGCAAAATAGAGAAGCTAAATTGTGTTTGAGCAAACAGCATCGGCAAAAGTTGTTGACCGCTCTAACACCATCAAGGATAGTGTGGCTTCTTTCCTCGCTAAGCAAATCAAAACAGATCCAAAAACGATACAATAAGCCTACCTAAAACAAACTTTTATATCAAATCATGATCACACAAAAGCAATTTATATTAACAATAAAACATTCAATCAAAATGGTCGAAATAAAAAGACTAACCTTGCTCTTCGACACACCCAACATCATAGTGTATGAATAGAACTTCACTTCATAAGCAATGTAACACCATTCGGAATCCACTTTCGGATCACTTATATGATCTATCATAATTATCAAGTGCACACGGTAATGGCCATAAATAAACTAATATCTAATATACTCACCTACATATAATTTCAACAGGTAAACTTATATAATGATAGAAATAACAAATAAAGTATGTATTGTATATTAATTAATACTTATATTAATCCTAATAAAATATAATATAAACTAAAAAAACCCAACTTCACCAAGAATTAAGAATGTTTGTGGATAACGTTGAATTTAGATAAGGTTTCTAATATTTTGGATTGAGCTTGAGTTAGTATCCGTTAACTAGTATCCGGAAAACTTTCTCAAGGTGCCTATGTACCCTATTCAAATAGGGATCAAATCTACGTAGTTCTCTCTTTGGGTTCGGTAGGTTTATTTTATAAGACGGGTTATTATCGTCTTAAAGATTCATATGAGTCGATTTCGAAGATTGCATAATTGTTTGATTATTAGGGATTATTATTAGTTTTTAAAGAATATTAACGAGATTAGGGTATTTTGTTGGTGGCAAATTTTGGCATTCACTTTCTTTACTAACAAGATTTATAATGCTTACGATCTAGGTGACCGAGCTCTTAGATTTATTAACCAATTTTTTTCTAATTTTTCACTTTATTTTAGTAGGCTATGTCATTTAAATATTTAATTAACATTATAATAATATAGTATATGTTCACAATAATAAGTATGACACTAATTTCTATAAAATCTATTGCAATTACATAATATACATATCTATAGATAGTTCCAAAATTCTAGGGCTATTTCTAGGTATTTTTGAAAACACCGAAACAAATACTTTCGTAACATAATTGTAAAAGCTAATCTTCAATGATGTAGGCTCCCACTTGCATGATATGTCGAAAGAAAATTAAATATTTAACTTTTTTTATGAGCATATAAAAGTACATAAAACTTATCTCACTCTTTAGTGAAAAAAACAAATTCCTCCCTTGCGTCAAATATGTCAAAGTCTTCTTTGGCATAACTTCTAATCCTGCAAAACAATACTAAATATTTAACGCGAATCTTGATTTTTAAAATGCAAAATAGAGAAGCTAAATTGTGTTTGAGCAAACAGCATCGGCAAAAGTTGTTGACCGCTCTAACACCATCAAGGATAATGTGGCTTCTTTCCTCGCTAAGCAAATCAAAACAGATCCGAAAATGATAGAAGAAGCCTACCTAAAACAAACTTTTATATCAAATCATGATCACACAAAAGCAATTTATATTAACAATAAAAAATTCAATCAAAATGGTCGAAATATGAAGAAGACTAACCTTGCTATTCGACACACCCAACATCATAGTGTATGAATAGAACTTCACTTCATAAGCAATGGAACACCATTCGGAATCTACTTTCGGATCACTTATATGATCTATCATAATTATCAAGTGCACACGGTAATGACCATAAATAAACTAGTATCTAATATACTCTCACCTACATATAATTTCAACAAGTAAACTTATATAATGACATAAATAACAAATAAAGTATGTATTGTATATTAATTAATACTTATATTAATCCTAATAAAATATAATATAAACTAAAAAAACCCAACTTCACCAAGAATTAAGAATGTTTGTGGATAACGTTGAATTTAGATAAGGTTTCTAATATTTTGGATTGAGCTTGAGTTAGTTTCCGTTAACTAGTATCCGAAAAACTTTCTGTTGGAATTAGAGTAATTATGGAGGATATGAATTTATTCAGCTAATCAGTGTTGATATCAGATCCCAGAATTACAGGGATCAGATTTGTAGATCTGTACAGTTGTTATTATTCTAGAATAGTCTTCTGTATGGTTATATATATGTACATTTTGTAATCCTAAAGATAATAATACAGTTCATTGTAATTCACTTATTCTCATGGTATCAGAGACTAAACAATAAAACCCTAACCGCTGTTTACCATCCTCTCTACCTAAACACAGCCACCATGTCTGATATTACTTCTGATTCCACAAGCTCTTCCACAAAGACCCAAAACCCTACATCAGAATCTCACTCCATTCAGATCACTACTATACGACTGAATGGAGAAAACTTCCTACGCTGGTCCCAGTCCGTTCGCATGTACATCCGTGGCAGGGGTAAAATTGGTTACTTGACGGGGGATAAGAAAGAGCCTGATGCTAAAGATGCTGCCCATCCAACGTGGGATGCTGAGAACTCTATGGTTATGACTTGGCTGGTGAATTCAATGGAGGAGGATATAAGCTCCAACTATATGTGCTACCACACTGCAAAGGAGCTTTGGGATAATGTCAATCAGATGTACTCTGATTTAGAAAATCAGTCTCAGGTGTATGAGCTGACTTTGAAGCTCGGAGAAATCCGCCAAGGTGAGGATAATGTTACTAAGTATTTTAATTCCTTAAAACGTCTTTGGCAAGATTTAGATCTATACAATAATTATGAGTGGAAATCCCCAGAGGATTGTAATCACTATAAGAAAACGGTGGAGGACAATCGTATTTTTAAATTTCTCATTGGTCTTAATGTTGAGTTCGATGAAGTTAGAGGCAGGATAATTGCTAGGAAGCCTCTTCCATCTATTGGCGAAGTGTTTGCAGAGGTCCGTCGAGAGGAAAGTCGTCGCCTAGTAATGCTTGGAAAAAAGAATCTCATCAGTACTGTTGAGAATTCTGCTCTTGTAGTTGGTAATAATATTGGCCGAATTACTTCCAAACGGACTGATGAGAAGTCTCGTATTTGGTGCGATCATTGCAACAAACCACGTCATACACGTGAAACTTGTTGGAAGATTCATGGAAAACCAACAAACTGGAAGGGTTCTCATGAAGGTCGATTCAACCGTTCTCCTACTGCACATGAGGCAAAATCTGTTACACTTAATGAAGAGCATGTCACTAATCTTTTAAAGCTGTTAAACTCTAATCCAGGCTTATTAAGTGCTCCTAATGCTTCCGTTGCGCAAACAGGTAGTGAAATAAAAGCCTTATCTTGTTATTTCCTTCATAATTCTACCCCCTGGATCATTGACTCCGGGGCTTCAGATCACATGACCAATTCTTCTTACTTATTTCATACTTATAATCCTTGCTCTGGTCATGAAAAAATTCGTATAGCAGATGGCTCATATTCTGCAATAGCCGGGAAAGGTTTGATTAATTTGTCTAAAACCATTTCCTTGAAATCTGTTCTCCATGTCCCAAAACTTGCATGTAATCTCTTGTCAGTTAGTAGATTATCCAGAGATTCTAATTGTCGTGTTATCTTCTGTGAAACTCATTGTATATTTCAGGAACAGAGTTCGGGGAAGATGATTGGCAGTGCTAAGTTGATAGATGGTCTCTACTATTTTGAAGATGACTCCAAGAATAAAGAAGCTCGAGGTTTCAGTAGTATCAGTTCTATCCCTAATAAAGATCAGATTATGCTTTGGCATTACCGACTAGGACACCCTAGTTTTTTATATCTTAAAAAATTATTTCCCAGCTTATTCAAGGGAGTAGATTGCTCTAAGTTTTATTGTGAAAACTGCATTTTATCTAAAAGTCAGAGAACTTTTTATCCTTCTAGGCCTTATCAAGCCTCAAAACCATTTTACTTGATACATAGTGATGTTTGGGGTCCCTCTAGAATTAAAACTTACACTGGTAGGAGATGGTTTGTCACGTTTATTGACGATCATACTCGTTTATGTTGGGTTTATTTGATGAGTGAAAAATCTGAAGTTGCAGACTTGTTCAAGAATTTTTACTCAATGGTTGAAACCCAATTTCAAACTAAAATCGGAGTTCTTCGTACTGATAACGGAACCGAGTATTTTAAAGGAGTTCTTACAAATTTTTTGAAAGAAAAAGGCATTCAACATCAATCTACTTGTGTTGATACACCTCAACAAAATGGCATCGCAGAGCGGAAAAATAAACATTTACTTGAAGTTGCACGTGCGATTATGTTTTCTATGCACGTTCCTAAATATCTTTGGGGAGAAGCTATTTTAACTGCATCCTACTTGATTAACCGCATGCCTAGTCGTGTTTTAAACTATGTTACTCCCCTTGAACATTTCAAAAAGTATTTTCCCGAGTCACGTATATTGTCAAGCATTCCTCTCAAAACATTCGGGTGCACTGTTTATGTTCATCTATCCACTAAAGAAAGGTCAAAACTTGATCCTAGGGCTGAAAAATGTGTTTTTACTGGTTATGCTCCAAATAAAATAGGATAGAAGTGTTTTAACCCAAAATCAAGGAAAACCACTATATCTATGGATGTATTTCTTGAACATCAACCCTTTTTTCAACAAAATTTTCTTCAGGGGGAGGAAAAACAGCAGACAAAAGAAAATTTCTGGGATATGATACCCACACCTTTACCTAAATTTTTTGATAATGACATGTTATCATTTAAAGAGGAAACTGTTATGCCTCTTGCTACTAGTAAAACTGGAAATCCTGGCAGCGATATTCCAAGTATTAATGATTCTTTAACAGGGGGAGAAATACTACCTTCGATTCCTGAGGAACGGCGTACAGAGCTTCGTGTTTATACAAGGAGGAAAAATTGTCAAAAAAGTAGAGAACCTGATATCCCTTCTGCACAAGTCCAATCAGAAACCCCGAGTAATGAATCTGAAAATGCAGGTACTTCACATATACCTTTACCTTTACCTGACCTTCATTGTCCAAATAATTTTTCTCCAACTTCTAATAATTTGTCTGACCCAAACATTGCTTCTGATGATCATGATATTCCAATAGCAATCAGGAAAGGAAAGCGTTCATGTACTAATCACCCTTTGTCCAAATATTTGTCGTATAGTAAACTCTCAAAAAAACACAGTTCTTTTACATCAAAAATTTCTAACTTGTTTGTGCCCAGAAATATTCAGGAAGCACTTAATGATCCTGATTGGAGACTGGCAGTGATGGAAGAAATGAATGCTCTACGAAAAAATGGGACTTGGGAAATTGTTGATCCACCGAAAGATCATAAAATAGTTGGATGTAAATGGGTGTTTACAGTGAAATGTAAAGCAGATGGAAGTATAGAGAGATACAAGGCAAGGTTGGTTTCCAAAGGATTTACTCAAACATATGGAGTGGACTATCAAGAGACTTTTGCCCCAGTCGCTAAAATAAACTCTATCCGAATACTATTGTCTCTGGCAGCTAATTTCAATTGGCCTTTACATCAGTTAGACGTCAAGAACGCCTTTCTCAATGGAGATTTAGAAGAAAAGGTGTTCATGCGTTTACCTCCTGGATTTGAACAGGTATTTGGTCATGATAAGGTACTAAGATTAAAAAAGTCCTTATATGGCCTTAAACAATCTCCGCGATCATGGTTTAAACGCTTTGCCAAGGCCGTAAAGGGCTACGGTTACCTTCAAAGTCAAGCTGACCATACATTGTTCTATAAACGGTCTAGAGATGGTAAAATTTCTATTTTAATTGTTTATGTGGACGACATAATTTTAACCGGTGATGATCTTGAAGGAATAGCAGGTTTAAGGAAACGATTGTCACAAGACTTTGAGATAAAGGACCTAGGAGAGCTAAAATACTTCCTTGGAATGGAGTTTGCAAGGTCAAGAGAAGGCATCTTTGTCAATCAAAGAAAATATATACTTGATTTACTCAAGGAGACAGGACTACTAGGTTGCAAAGCTGCTGAGACTCCAGTTGAAACTAATGTAAAACTTACACCTGCTGAGCCTGAAGACGTAATCAACAGAGAACAATATCAACGTCTTGTAGGAAGGCTTATCTACCTATCACATACTCGTCCTGATATAGCTTTTGCTGTGAGCATGGTGAGCCAATTTATGCACTCACCTGGAAAAGAGCACTTTAATGCAGCCTACCGAATATTAAGATACTTGAAGGGAACACCTGGAAAAGGTCTTATGTTTAAGAAGCGTGATAATTTAAAAATTAAGGTTTACACGGATGCAGATTGGGCCGGAAGTATTAGTGATGCACGTTCAACATCAGGGTACTGCACCTTTATTGGAGGAAACCTTGTCACATGGAGAAGCAAAAAACAAAGTGTTGTAGCTCGAAGTAGTGCTGAGGCTGAATTAAGATCTCTCGCAAATGGAATTTGTGAAGCTATATGGATAAAAAGATTATTGGAGGAGTTGAAAATTCCCATTTCATTTCCTATAAAAATCTATTGTGATAATAAAGCTGCCATTTCGATTGCTCATAATCCAGTTCTACACGATAGAACAAAGCATATTGAAGTTGACAAGCATTTCATCAAAGAGAAGATTGAAAGTGGTCTGATATGTATTTCATACGTTCCAACGACTCAGCAGACAGCTGATATACTCACCAAGGGATTAGTAAAAAGACAGTTCGAACTACTTGTTAGCAAGCCAGCTTGAGGGGGAGTGTTGGAATTAGAGTAATTATGGAGGATATGAATTTATTCAGCTAATCAGTGTTGATATCAGATCCCAGAATTACAGGGATCAGATTTGTAGATCTGTACAGTTGTTATTATTCTAGAATAGTCTTCTGTATGGTTATATATATGTACATTTTGTAATCCTAAAGATAATAATACAGTTCATTGTAATTCACTTATTCTCACTTTCTCAAAGGTGCCTACGTACCCTATTCAAATAGGGATCAAATCTACGTAGTTCTCTCTTTGGGTTTGGTAGGTTTATTTTATAAGACGGGTTATTATCGTCTTAAAGATTCATATGAATCGATTTCGAAGATTGCATAATTGTTTGATTATTAGGGAATATTATTAGTTTTTAAAGAGTATTAACGAGACTAGGGTATTTTGTTGGTGGCAAGTTTTGGCATTCCCTTTCTTTACTAACAAGATTTATAATGCTTATGATCTAGGTGACCGAGCTCTTAAGATTTAGTAACCTATTTTTTTTCTAAGTTTTCACTTTATTTTAGTAGGCTATGTCATTTAAATATTTAATTAACATTATAATAATATAGTATATGTTCACAATAATAAGTATGACACTAATTTCTATAAAATCTATTGCAATTACATAATATACATATCTATAGATAGTTCCAAAATTCTAGGGCTATTTCTAGGTATTTTTGAAAACACCGAAACAAATACTTTCGTAACATAATTGCAAAAGCTAATCTTCAATGATGTAGGCTCCCACTTGCATGATATGTCGAAAGAAAATTAAATATTTAACTTTTTTTATGAGCATATAAAAGTACATAAAACTTATCTCACTCTTTAGTGAAAAAAACAAATTCCTCCCTTGCGTCAAATATGTCAAAGTCTTCTTTGGCATAACTTCTAATCCTGCAAAACAATACTAAATATTTAACGCGAATCTTGATTTTTAAAATGCAAAATAGAGAAGCTAAATTGTGTTTGAGCAAACAGCATCGGCAAAAGTTGTTGACCGCTCTAACACCATCAAGGATAATGTGGCTTCTTTCCTCGCTAAGCAAATCAAAACAGATCCGAAAATGATAGAAGAAGCCTACCTAAAACAAACTTTTATATCAAATCATGATCACACAAAAGCAATTTATATTAACAATAAAAAATTCAATCAAAATGGTCGAAATATGAAGAAGACTAACCTTGCTATTCGACACACCCAACATCATAGTGTATGAATAGAACTTCACTTCATAAGCAATGGAACACCATTCGGAATCCACTTTCGGATCACTTATATGATCTATCATAATTATCAAGTGCACACGGTAATGGCCATAAATAAACTAATATAGTATGTATAGTATATTAATTTCAACAAGTAAACTTATATAATGACATAAATAACAAATATAGTATGTATAGTATATTAATTAATACTTATATTACTCCTAATAAAATAAAATATAAACTAAAAAAACCCTACTTCACCAAGAATTAAGAATGTTTGTGGATAACGTTAAATTTAGATAAGGTTTCTAATATTTTGGATTGAGCTTGAGTTAGTTTCCGTTAACTAGTATCCGAAAAACTTTCTCAAGGTGCCTACGTACCCTATTCAAATAGGGATCAAATCTACGTAGTTCTCTCTTTGGGTTTGGTAGGTTTATTTTATAAGACGGTTTATTATCGTCTTAAAGATTGATATGAATCGATTTCGAAGATTGCATAATTGTTTGATTATTAGGGAATATTATTAGTTTTTAAAGAATATTAACGAGATTAGGGTATTTTGTTGGTGGCAAATTTTGGCATTCACTTTCTGTACTAACAAGATTTATAATGCATACGATCTAGGTGACCGAGCTCTTAAGATTTATTAAACTATTTTTTTTTCTAATTTTTCACTTTATTTTAGTAGGCTATGTCATTTAAATATTTAATTAACATTATAATAATATAGTATAGTATATGTTCAAAATAATAAGTATGACACTAATTTACTATAGAATCAATTGCAATTACATAATATACATATCTATCTATAGATAGTGCCAAAATTCTAGGGCTATTTCTAGGTATTTTTGAAAACACCGAAACCAATACTTTCGTAACATAATTGCAAAAGCTAATCTTCAATGATGTAGACTCCCACTTGCATGATATGTCGAAACAAAATTAAATATTTAACTTTTTTTATGAGCATATAAAAGTACATAAAACTTATCTCACTCTTTAGTGAAAAAAACAGAATTCCTCCCTTGCGCCAAATATGTCAAAGTCTTCATTGGCATAACTTCTAATCCTGCAAAACAATACTAAATATTTAACGCGAATCTTGATTTTTAAAATGCAAAATAGAGAAGCTAAATTGTGTTTGAGCAAACAGCATCGACAAAAGTTGTTGACCGCTCTAACACCATCAAGGATAGTGTGGCTTCTTTCCTCGCTAAGAAAATCAAAACAGATCCAAAAACGATACAAGAAGCCTACCCAAAACAAACTTTTATATCAAATCATGATCACACAAAAGCAATTTATATTAACAATAAAAAATTCAATCAAAATGATCGAAATATGAAGAAGACTAACCTTGCTCTTCGACACACCCAACATCATAGTGTATGAATAGAACTTCACTTCATAAGCAATGGAACACCATTCAGAATCCACTTTCGGATCACTTATATGATCTATCATAATTATCAAGTGCACACGGTAATGACCATAAATAAACTAGTATCTAATATACTCTCACCAACATATAATTTCAACAAGTAAACTTATATAATGACATAAATAACAAATAAAGTATGTATTGTATATTAATTAATACTTATATTAATCCTAATAAAATATAATATAAACTAAAAAAACCCAACTGCACCAAGAATTAAGAATGTTTGTGGATAACGTTGAATTTAGATAAGGTTTCTAATATTTTGGATTGAGCTTGAGTTAGTTTCCGTTAACTAGTATCCGAAAAACTTTCTCAAAGGTGCCTACGTACCCTATTCAAATAGGGATCAAATCTACGTAGTTCTCTCTTTGTGTTCGGTAGGTTTATTTTATAAGACGGGTTATTATCGTCTTAAAGATTCATATGAATCGATTTCGAAGATTGCATAATTGTTTGATTATTAGGGAATATTATTAGTTTTTAAAGAGTATTAACGAGACTAGGGTATTTTGTTGGTGGCAAGTTTTGGCATTCCCTTTCTTTACTAACAAGATTTATAATGCTTACGATCTAGGTGACCGAGCTCTTAAGATTTAGTAACCTATTTTTTTTCTAAGTTTTCACTTTATTTTAGTAGGCTATGTCATTTAAATATTTAATTAACATTATAATAATATAGTATATGTTCACAATAATAAGTATGACACTAATTTCTATAAAATCTATTGCAATTACATAATATACATATCTATAGATAGTTCCAAAATTCTAGGGCTATTTCTAGGTATTTTTGAAAACACCGAAACAAATACTTTCGTAACATAATTGCAAAAGCTAATCTTCAATGATGTAGGCTCCCACTTGCATGATATGTCGAAAGAAAATTAAATATTTAACTTTTTTTATGAGCATATAAAAGTACATAAAACTTATCTCACTCTTTAGTGAAAAAAACAAATTCCTCCCTTGCGCCAAATATGTCAAAGTTTTCATTGGCATAACTTCTAATCCTGCAAAACAATACTAAATATTTAACGCGAATCTTGATTTTTAAAATGCAAAATAGAGAAGCTAAATTGTGTTTGAGCAAACAGCATCGGCAAAAGTTGTTGACCGCTCTAACACCATCAAGGATAATGTGGCTTCTTTCCTCGCTAAGCAAATCAAAACAGATCCGAAAATGATAGAAGAAGCCTACCTAAAACAAACTTTTATATCAAATCATGATCACACAAAAGCAATTTATATTAACAATAAAAAATTCAATCGAAATGGTCGAAATATGAAGAAGACTAACCTTGCTATTCGACACACCCAACATCATAGTGTATGAATAGAACTTCACTTCATAAGCAATGGAACACCATTCGGAATCCACTTTCGGATCACTTATATGATCTATCATAATTATCAAGTGCACACGGTAATGGCCATAAATAAACTAATATAGTATGTATAGTATATTAATTTCAACAAGTAAACTTATATAATGACATAAATAACAAATATAGTATGTATAGTATATTAATTAATACTTATATTACTCCTAATACAATAAAATATAAACTAAAAAAACCCTACTTCACCAAGAATTAAGAATGTTTGTGGATAACGTTAAATTTAGATAAGGTTTCTAATATTTTGGATTGAGCTTGAGTTAGTTTCCGTTAACTAGTATCCGAAAAACTTTCTCAAGGTGCCTACGTACCCTATTCAAATAGGGATCAAATCTACGTAGTTCTCTCTTTGGGTTTGGAAGATTTATTTTATAAGACGGTTTATTATCGTCTTAAAGATTCATATGAATCGATTTCGAAGATTGCATAATTGTTTGATTATTAGGGAATATTATTAGTTTTTAAAGAATATTAACGAGATTAGGGTATTTTGTTGGTGGCAAATTTTGGGATTCACTTTCTGTACTAACAAGATTTATAATGCTTACGATCTAGGTGACCGAGCTCTTAAGATTTATTAAACTATTTTTTTTTCTAATTTTTCACTTTATTTTAGTAGGCTATGTCATTTAAATATTTAATTAACATTATAATAATATAGTATAGTATATGTTCACAATAATAAGTATGACACTAATTTACTATAGAATCAATTGCAATTACATAATATACATATCTATAGATAGTGCCAAAATTCTAGGGCTATTTCTAGGTATTTTTGAAAACACCGAAACCAATACTTTTGTAACATAATTGCAAAAGCTAATCTTCAATGATGTAGACTCCCACTTGCATGATATGTCAAAACAAAATTAAATATTTAACTTTTTTTATGAGCATATAAAAGTACATAAAACTTATCTCACTCTTTAGTGAAAAAAACAGAATTCCTCCCTTGCGCCAAATATGTCAAAGTCTTCATTGGCATAACTTCTAATCCTGCAAAACAATACTAAATATTTAACGCGAATCTTGATTTTTAAAATGCAAAATAGAGAAGCTAAATTGTGTTTGAGCAAACAGCATCGACAAAAGTTGTTGACCGCTCTAACACCATCAAGGATAGTGTGGCTTCTTTCCTCGCTAAGAAAATCAAAACAGATCCAAAAACGATACAAGAAGCCTACCCAAAACAAACTTTTATATCAAATCATAATCACACAAAAGCAATTTATATTAACAATAAAAAATTCAATCAAAATGATCGAAATATGAAGAAGACTAACCTTGCTCTTCGACACACCCAACATCATAGTGTATGAATAGAACTTCACTTCATAAGCAATGGAACACCATTCAGAATCCACTTTCGGATCACTTATATGATCTATCATAATTATCAAGTGCACACGGTAAATGACCATAAATAAACTAGTATCTAATATACTCTCACCAACATATAATTTCAACAAGTAAACTTATATAATGACATAAATAACAAATAAAGTATGTATTGTATATTAATTAATACTTATATTAATCCTAACAAAATATAATATAAACTAAAAAAACCCAACTGCACCAAGAATTAAGAATGTTTGTGGATAACGTTGAATTTAGATAAGGTTTCTAATATTTTGGATTGAGCTTGAGTTAGTTTCCGTTAACTAGTATCCGAAAAACTTTCTCAAGGTGGCTACGTACCCTATTCAAATAGGGATCAAATCCACGTAGTTCTCTCTTTGGGTTCGGTAGGTTTATTTTATAAGACGGGTTATTATCGTCTTAAAGATTCATATGAATCGATTTGGAAGATTGCTTAATTGTTTGATTCCTAAGGTTAATTATCAGGGAATATTATTAGTTTTTAAAGAATATTAACGAGATTGGGGTATTTTGTTGGTTGAAAATTTTGGCATTCACTTTCTTTACTAACAAGATTTATAATGCTTACGATCTAGGTGACCGAGCTCTTTCACTTTATTTTAGTAGGCTATCATTTAAATATTTAATTGACATTATAATAATATAGTATAGTATATGTTCAAAATAATAAGTATGACACTAATTTACAATAACATATATTGCAATTACATAATATAAAACTATAGATAGTGCGAAAATTGTAGGGCTATTTCTAGGTATTTTTGAAAACACAGAAACAAATATTGTAGTAACATAATTGCAAAATCTAATCTTCAATGTTGTAGGCTCGCACTTGCATGATATGTCCAAACAAAATTAAATATTTAAGTTTTTTTATGAGCATATTAAAGTACATAAAACTTATCTCACTCTTTAGTGAAAAAAACAGAATTCCTCCCTAGCGCCAAATATGTCAAAGTCTTCATTGGCATAACTTCTAATCCTGCAAAACAATACTAAATATTTAACGAGAATCTTGATTTTTAAAATACAAAATAGAGAAGCTGCTAAATTGTGTTTGAGCAAACAGCATCGGCAAAAGTTGTTGACCGCTCAAACACCATCAAGGATAGTGTGGCTTCTTTCTTCGCTAAGCAAATCAAAACATATCCAAAAACGATAGAAGAAGTCTACCTAAAACAAACTTTTATATCAAATCATGATCACACAAAAGAAATTTATATTAACAATAAAAAATTCAATCAAAATGGTCGAAATACGAACAAGACTAACCTTGCTCTCCGACATACCCAACATCATACTGTATGAATAAAACTTCAGTTCATAAGCAATGGATCACTTATATGATCCACTTTCGGATCACTTATATGATCTATCATAATTATCAAGTGCATATGGTAATGGCCATAAATAAACTAATATCTAATATACTCTCACCTACATATAATTTCAACAAGTAAACTTATATAATCACATAAATAACAAATATAGTATGTATAATATATTAATTAATACTTATATTACTCCTAATAAAATATAATATAAACTTAAAAAACCCTACTTCGCCAAGAATTAAGAATATTTGTGGATAACGTTGAATTTAGATAAGGTTTCTAATATTTTGGATTGAGCTTGAGTTAGTTTTCGTTAACTAGTATCCGAAAAACTTTCTCAAGGTGGCTACGTACCCTATTCAAATAGAGATCAAATCCACGTAGTTCTCTCTTTGGGTTCGGTAGGTTTATTTTATAAGACGGGTTATTATCGTCTTAAAGATTCATATGAATCGATTTGGAAGATTGCTTAATTGTTTGATTCATAAGGTTAATTATCAGGGAATATTATTAGTTTTTAAAGAATATTAACGAGATTGGGGTATTTTGTTGGTGGCAAATTTTGGCATTCACTTTCTTTACTAACAAGATTTATAATGCTTACGATCTAGGTGACCGAGCTCTTTCACTTTATTTTAGTAGGCTGTCATTTAAATATTTAATTGACATTATAATAATATAGTATAGTATATGATCAAAATAATAAGTATGACACTAATTTACTATAGCATATATTGCAATTACATAATATACATATCTATAGATAGTGCGAAAATTCTAGGGCTATTTCTAGGTATTTTTGAAAACACCGAAACAAATACTTTCGTAACATAATTGCAAAAGCAAATCTTCAAGGTTGTAGGCTGGCACTTGCATGATATGTCCAAACAAAATTAAATATTTAAGTTTTTTTATGAGCATATAAAAGTACATAAAACTTATCTCACTCTTTAGTGAAAAAACAAAATTTCTCCCTTGCGCCAAATATGTCAAAGTCTTCATTGGCATAACTTCTAATCCTGCAAAACAATACTAAATATTTAACATGAATCTTGATTTTTAAAATGCAAAATAGAGAAGCTAAATTGTGTTTGAGCAAACAGCATCGGTAAAAGTTGTTGACCGCTCTACCATCAAGGATAGTGTGGCTTCTTTCTTCCATAAGCAAATCAAAATAGCTCGAAAAACGATAGAAGAAGCCTACCTAAAACAAACTTTTATATCAAATCATGATCACACAAAAGCAATTTATATTAACAATAAAATATGAAGAAGACTAACCTTGCTCTTCGACACACCCAACATCATAGTGTATGAATAGAACTTCACTTCATAAGCAATGGAACACCATTCGGAATCCACTTTCGGATCACTTATATGATCTATCATAATTATCAAGTGCATACGGTAATGGCCATAAATAAACTAATATCTAATCTACTCACCTACATATAATTTCAACAAGTAAACTTATATAATGACATAAATAACAAATATAGTATGTATAATATATCAATTAATACATATATTACAATTAATAAAATATAATATAAACTAAAAAAACCCAACTTCACCAAGAATTAAGAATGTTTGTGGATAACGTTGAATTTAGATAAGGTTTCTAATATTTTGGATTGAGCTTGAGTTAGTTTCCGTTAACTAGTATCCGAAAAACTTTCTCAAGGTGCCTACGTACCCTATTCAAATAGGGATCAAATCCACGTAGTTCTCTCTTTGGGTTCGGTAGGTTTATTTTACAAGACGGGTTATTATCGTCTTAAAGATTCATATGAATTGATTTCGAACATTGCATAATTGTTTGATTCTTAAGGTTAATTGGTTAATTATTAGGGAATATTATTAGTTTTTAAAGAATATTAACGAGATTAGGGTATTTTGTTGATGACAAATTTTGGCATTCACTTTCTTCACTAACAAGATTTATAATGCTTACGATCTAGGTGACCGAGCTCTTTCACTTTATTTTAGTAGGTTGTCATTTAAATATTTAATTAACATTTTAATAATATAGTATAGTATATGTTCAAAATAATAAGTATGACACTAATTTACTATAGCATATATTGCAATTACATAATATACATATCTATAGATAGTGCAAAAATTCTAGGGCTATTTCTAGGTATTTTTTAAAACACGGAAACAAATACTTTCGTAACATAATTGCAAAAGCTAATCTTCAATGTTGTAGGCTCGCACTTGCATGATATGTCCAAACAAAATTAAATATTTAAGTTTTTTTATGAGCATATAAAAGTACATAAAACTTATCTCACTCTTTAGTGAAAAAACAAAATTTCTCCCTTGCACCAAATATGTCAAAGTCTTCATTGGTATAACTTCTAATCCTGCAAAACAATACTAAATATTTAACATGAATCTTGATTTTTAAAATGCAAAATAGAGAAGCTAAATTGTGTTTGAGCAAACAACATCGGCAAAAGTTGTTGACCGCTCTAACATCAAGGATAGTTTGGCTTCTTTCTTCGCTAAGCAAATCAAAACAGCTCCAAAAACGACAGAAGAAGACTACCTAAAACAAACTTTTATATCAAATCATGATCACACAAAAGCAATTTATATTAACAATAAAAAATTCAATCAAATGATCGAAATATGAAGAAGACTAACCTTACTCTTCGACACACCCAACATCATAGTGTATGAATAGAACTTCATTCATAAGCAATGGAACACCATTCGGAATCCACTTTCGGATCACTTATATGATCTATCATAATTATCAAGTGCATACGGTAATGGCCATAAATAAACTAATATCTAATCTACTCTCACCTACATATAATTTCAACATGTAAACTTATATAATGACATAAATAATAAATATAGTATGTATAGTATATTAATTAATACATATATTACAACTAATAAAATATAATATAAACTAAAAAAACCCTACTTCACCAAGAATTAAGAATGTTTGTGGATAACGTTGAATTTAGATAAGGTTTCTAATATTTTGGATTGAGCTTGAGTTAGTTTCCGTTAACTAGTATCCGAAAAACTTTCTCAAGGTGCCTACGTACCCTATTCAAATAGGGATCAAATCCACGTAGTTCTCTATTTGGGTTGGGTATGTTTATTTTATAAGACGGGTTATTATCGTCTTAAAAATTCATATGAATTGATTTGAAAGATTGCATAATTGTTTGATTCATAAGGTTAATTATTAGGGAATATTATTAGTTTTTAAAGAACATTAATGAGATTAGGGTATTTTGTTGGTGGCAAATTTTGGCATTCACTTTCTTCACTAACAAGATTTATAATGCTTACGATCTAGGTGACCGAGCTCTTAGATTTATTAACCTATTTTTTTCTAATTTTTCACCTTATTTTAGTAGGCTATGTCATTTAAATATTTAATCAACTTTATATAATAATATAGTATTGTATAAGTATGACATAAGGATGACACTTTCCTAGACCAGTGGTAAAGTTAACGAAAGAAGAAAATGATCAAAACCTTGTCATTGGCCTGTTGATATGAAGTTAAGGCTTTCCCCATTAGCATCTTTTACAAGATTTCTAATCTCTCTCAAAACTCATCGATTTCTTCAATCTGCTACTAGTCCATTCTTTTGCTTCCCTCCTACCTCTGAGACAATATCTGAATCATTTTTAGACAACGCCAAAAAGTGATATATAGAAACATATCAGCAAATTGAAAAAGACACATGACATGTTTACAAACTGCTCCATGCTAAAAGGCAAATCAAACACTGGGAATAAGACGCAACATATCACACATATGATAGTGAATGTATTCTGCAAATCATCAGGTGAGAAACCGATTTCATCAACTAAAACATGATAGCGAGCAGGTCAAGAAGTGTCAGTGTAATATTTACCATAGTGAGCAGGGAAAGAAACTAAAAGAAATAAGAGTAACTGATATAGCATATAACACTGCCAACATCAGAGTTAAAGACCAAAGGTGAGTATGGTAGGATATGAGACCAATCAAAATTAAATTATCAGATTTAAGTTTGTTGAATACCTTTTCAAAGCTTGTGCAAGCACATTCTAGCATTTAATCTTTTTAGGTTCATCTTTCAAGACAGTGTTTAAAAAAACTAAAGTGGGATCAGAACTTCAACAAAATGGAAAAGTGGAAACTAAAGTGCACACATGTAAAAATCATAAACAATAATAATGCGCCTGACAAAAGGGTTAAATTTAGAGCATAAGTGTAAATATGTAAAAAATTGCAGACCTAGAGGAACATTCTCACGGACACCGCCAGCTTTAAAGAGCTTAGCATGATGATTCTTCTGGGCAACAATCAACATGAATTTGGGTATATTTTCTTCACGGACACGCTGATAAGCCTACAAAAGCAAGTAATTATGAATCTCCACAAAAGTAAATGCTTGTGGATCATTAAATATTAAACAAACGGAAATACACATGCTTGAACAAAGAAACGATGCACAAAATTGACTAGCAAGATTCAAACACAATAAATAGAACAAACCATTAAGATTTATACTTGCAAAAGGAAAAGAATCTAAGTAGTTTTATTTTATTAAATAATTAACGGAAATAGGCACCTTTATCATTTGATCAAGCTCTTTGTTTAACACTTGGCTAAGCTGTGATTCACTGACCCGTCCCTGGGAAAAAGAACATGCATAAGTTACATCAAAGTGATCAGTGTCATGTGCATTAATGGGGCAGTCAACATAATCAAGTAAATATGTGATACCTGAAGACAACAATCTGAGATGGTGTTTGACCATTAGTTGTAGAATAGAAATCCAATAGTGCAGCTCCGTAGAAGACGATTGAACTGGTTTTTAGAATAAAAGAAGCTATAAGCTTATTTATACCTTTATCTTAATACATCACATATAGCATACCTCATAATGCCATCATCATCTTCCCCATTTGGTGAAGGTTTGAAAAAAGATTTGATCATCTAAACTTTAGAGGATTATGTTCTAACAGCTGCTCTATACCTTGATATCAAAGGCCAGAAATACGGTCCAACAACCTATAGGTATCAACCAACAAAACAACCAAAAATCATGGGCATAATTCGAATTTATAACCAACAAAGACTAAGAAATACATGTGCAAGTACAATATCGCTGCAAGGGATGGGGCATCTGATCTGATCGGCCAGGACAGCCATTAGAAACATCCATGCCCAGTATCATTGTTGGAGTATCTTTAATCATGGGAATACGGGCAACAACCTCCAACGCTAGAAAAGAATTAGTACCCCCAAGCTAAAACATGAGGAATAAAATATCAAAAAGACAGGTAAAGTTAATTTGAATTAGAAAATGAGAGCTTTTTTAGTTGATAAGACTACTACCTGAGTCAGAAACAAAGTTACCTTGGAATTTATTTTTAGAAGAACATTTGTGAGGTACTGGTCATTAATCCTTGTTGGAGAAACACATTGTGTGGCGATTCCAAAATCGCTCAAACTATTCTTTTTCCACGGTCCATGAGAACATAAAATAAAAAAAAATTCACATTACCAGAACAATATAGCCACAAAAATGAAAGCTTAGTTTAAACATATCACATACCGTATATATCAAAATTCTTCTTCTCTACTAAGAGACGCAAAGAATAAATTGAGGCGGCCCATGTAGCTTTACCTTGATTTGTTCAAACATCTTCTCTACTCTTTTAAAGGGCTAGCTCTTCTATATTGGGGTTCGTCCTCTACAAGTGTAAATGGACGCTCAATAATATAAAGACAAAAATAGAAAGAGTGAGAAATTTATGTGCCAATGTTACAAGTAACAATCTATCAGATGGACAAGAGCAAAACAAACAAACAATCCCTTTGCTCCTTCCGCAATTAATTAGCCCTTGTGATAGCTGACTTGTATCACAACAAGCAGAGAAGTTCACTGCTGCCCAACGTTCTATCTTGATGGGATTCAAAAGTCTCTACAGGAGCTCCACAACTAAAACCCAAAGAAACGATAATCAAGATTATAATTTAAACCAAGCATTTACATCTTCAGATCAATAATTCATCTAGTTATTAGAAATATTCACTAAAACACTTAAAAGATCAAAAGGATTCTAAAAATGCATTAAATATACATGGCATCACATTTCTAGCAAGTAGTAAATCATATTAATATTAAAAGAACATCAACTTGTGTGCTCACAGACAGCAAGACAAAAGGATCAGCGCTATAGAGAAAATGAATAATATTGTTTGAACAGTAGTGTACAACTTATAACTATATTACCAGCAATTATATATAGTTTTAACCAGAATATTTTCAATCTAAAGGCAACAGATCATCTCAGAACATTATGATCCTCAAAAAACCTTATCATATATCATCTTGTCGAGTCCGGGGGTGTTTCAAAGAACTTTTCCTGGAGGAACAAGAGCGACAAGATCTTTTTCAGGGCGAGAAAACTTCCTGTAGACAGCCTTAAGCTTACTTTCTAGAAGAGCAGCATGATAGCTCACCAATTATTTTGCGCAGTCCCTATCACATCAAAAAGTTGATGAATATTAAGCAGTACAACTAATGATTTACTGTATCTTTTGAATTATCAACAGTATAGCTCGACTCTGCACAGAAAAACAAGAGAACATCTACCTTAATTGAGCCTCAGAGTATCCGGTGTAGTGTTTCAGGGTCAGTCCGAAAAGGGCACTTGTTGAGGGTGGCTGAAACAATGGATGGGGTGTACATCACAATGACTCAGTAATGGGTTAGACCAATTTCAGCTAGGAAAAAAACCATGTTTTCCATCTACAATAACAAAAAACCAAAGTTATCGTTTAAGTCAAAAAAACCAGAATTTGTTCAAACAATTACACCATTGACATTTTAGGATTCTAAATTGTACCTCAGGATCTGATGGAACTAAAGACTTGATGTATCTGACAAGGAATACATATGGTGTGGATACTGTCAAATACCATTCAAGCTTCCCAAGTATCGATTTCTCCATCAGCAGTAGAATTGTCTGGAATCCCAATGAAGTCGTTAACCTGCAAATTACCCCAATTAGCTCATCTTTTAATTTGAAACAAGTACTTTTACTTTTAGCTTCCCTCTGGTGCCCAAATTTCTTTGTACTTGCGAGCAATCAGCATCAAACTAACACCTACCAACTGTAGTTCCCCCCTTGCAACAATCTCCATCAAAAGGGAAAAACAACAATTAATGACAGATGCACTCTTGGGAGAGTAAAAACTGAATCAATGGCTTTTTGAGCTCTAGCTAGTTTTTCCTACCTAAAGGCATGAGCAAAAAGGAAACTAAAATCAGAGCAGAGATCAAATACATGTGGAGAATGAGTTGGCATGATTCATATTAACAGCAAATCAAATGTACTTCCCAGCTAATCCCCCATAATGTTAGAACATCCAAAAAAATTCTAAAATAACTAGCGCTTACTGTAGGAGCAACTTTTACATTACTCACTTGTTATAGTTAGAATTTTTTTTAAAAAAAAAAGAAGCTCTGTGACTAATGAAACATATGAACAAATAAACAAAAATAAACAGATAGAAATCAATAGCTCTGAGCTTGAATATACAGTATTCTAAGGTGCCTGAACCGCCCGATTTGAGGTGGAAATGGTCCTGTCAACTTGTTGTGCAGATCCCTGCAAGTTTCAAATAAGTGATTAAAATAGAGGTATAAGAATGTTGATTAAATATTTTCTAGACGCTACTTGCACTTCAAAACAAGCTTATAAAGCTAAAAGATAATATTTCTCCATTTCACTATATTTGAGTGTAAATTTCTCTTCATATTGATGATACTATGAGTAGCAATTGACTTTTTCCGTAATTAGTACTTACAAGTTACAAAATGACAACAATAGAATTGGATAAAATAGAAGACTTTTGAGAAACAAATGGAGTATATATCAAAGGAAGAACGCAGCACCAGAATGAATAACAAGAAGAAAAAAGTTGGACACTTGCAGCCTCGTAAGATCCAGCAAATTGGTCGCAGCAGTAGGAAAAGGTCCGAACATACAGTTTAAGATTTTAAGATACAGTTTCCAAGAGTAGCTGTAGAATAAACAAAAAGAGGAAAATGATTAAAACCTTGCCATTGGCCTATTTATCTGAAATTGGGGCTTCCCCCATTAGCATCTTTCACAAGATTCCCAATATAATCCAGAACTCGGCGATTTCTTCCATCTGATGCTAGTCCATTATTTTTGCTTCCCTCCTACCTCTGAGACAATTTATGAAACATTTATAAACAAGGCCAAAAATAATATAGAAACATATCAGCAAATTGACAGGTTTACAAACTGCTCCATGATAAAAGGCAAATCGAACACTAGTCATAAGACAAAACAACATATCACACATATTCAAAATTAAACTATAAAAGCAAAACAAAAAAAACCAAGATTACATATATCCATAAGATCGCCAAAAACCCTGTTTACACATGTACATTTAAATTTCATTGAAATTGTCGAACTTCATGAACTGGCCCACTTGTGCAGCTGCGAAGTGGGCATACTAGATGGGTACAACTGGCAACCAATTTAAGAGGGGGGTGACAGTGGTGTTAGTTAAGAACAAACAACCAGGAATATTAGCATATTCAACAAATATAAAGGAAGCAAAAGATAGTAGTGCATAATTGAAGAAGTATTGATACATATAGAGATTGCAATATTACTTCTTTGGTACCTGAAGAGGCCCAAAAAACCCAAAATAAGACATGATACAAACTTTCAAATTTGAAAACATAAAATAGGAAAAAGTTAAGCTATGAAACATACTCATATGACAGTGAATGTCATATGACAGTGAGCTGGTCGAGAAGTGTCAGTATAATAATTACCATAGTGAGCAGGGAAAGAAACTAAAAGAAATAAGAGTAACTGATATAGCACATAACACTGTCAAAATTAGAGTTAAAGACCAAGCAAAATTAAATTATCAGATTTAAATTTGTTGAACACCATTTTAAAAATTTTACAAGCACATTCTAGCATTTAATCTTTTTAGGTTCATGTACTAAGAAAGTATTTAAAGAAACTAAAGTGGGATCAGAACTTCAACGAGATGGAAAAGTGGAAACTCACAATCATACTTGCCTCAGCACACATGTAAAAATAACAATTTCTAGGATGCAAAATCTTTGTGTACACAACAGTACCTGCAAAGTTCATAAACAATCACCGTGAATTTGGGTATATTTTCTTCACGGACACGCTGATAAGCCTACAAAAGCAAGTAATCATGAATCTCCACACAAGTAAATTCTTGTGGATCATTAAATATTAAACAAACGGAAATAAACAAAGAGACAATGCACAAAACTGACAAGCAAGATTCAAGCACAATATATAGAACAAGGCGTTAATATTTATACTTGCAAAAGGAAAAGAATCAAAGTAGTTTTATTTTATTAAATAATTAATGGAAAAATATTAGCTTTGACATGCACAAACTTTATAAGAAGATACTATTGAAATCATTGACAAACAAAAACTCAAATGGGCACCTTTATCATTTGATCAAGCTCATTGTTTAACACTTGGCTAAACTGTGATTCAGTGACCCGTCCCTGGGCAAAATAACAAGCATAAGTTACATCAAAGTGACCAGTGTCATGTGCATTAATGGGGCAGTCAACATAATAAAGTAAATAGGTGATACCTGAAGATAACTTTGACCATTAGTTGTAGAATAGAAATCCAATAGCGCAGCTCCCTAGAAGACAATAGAACTAGTTGTTAGAATAAAAGAAACTATAAGCTTATTTATACCTTTATCTTATATGTATCCCACCAAGAGGGGAAGATACATCACATATAATATACCTCATAATGCCATCATCATATTCCCCATTTTGTGAAGGTTTGAAAAAATATTCGATCATCTCAACTTTAGAGGATTGTGTTCTAATAGCTGCTCTATACCTTGATATCAATGGCCAGGAATGCGGTTCAACAACCTATAGGTACCAACCAACAAAACAACCAAAAATCATGGGTATAATCTGAATTTATAACCAAAACAAAGAGTAAGAAATACATGGGACTTGTACAATATCGCTACAATGGATGGGGCATCTGATCGGCCAGGACAGCCATGGGAAACATCCATGCCCAGTATCAACGTTGGAGTCTCTTTAATCATGGGAATACAGGAAACAACCTCCAGGGCTAGAAAATAATTAGTATCCCCAAGCTAAACATGAGGAATAAAATACCAAAAAGACAGGTAAAGTTAATTTGAATTAGAATACGAGAGAGAGCTTTTTTTAGTTGATAAGACTACTACCCTAGTCGGAAACAAAGTTACCTAGGAATTTATTTTTAGAAGAACATTTGTTAGGTACTGGTCATTAATCCTTGTTGGAGAAACACATTGTGTGGCGATTCCAAAATCGCTCAAACTATTCTTTTTCCACGGTCCATGAGAACATAAAATAAAAAAATATCACATTACCAGAACAATATAGCCACAAAAATGAAAGCTTAGTTTAAACATATCACATACCGTATATATCAGAATTCTTCTTCTCTGCTAAGACGCACAGAATAAACGGAGGCGGCCCAGGGAGCTTTACCTTGATTTGTTCAAACATCTTCTCTACTCTTTTAAAGGGCTAGCTCTTCTATATTGGGGTTCGTCCTCTACAAGTGTAAATGGATGCTCAATAATATAAAGACAAAAACAGAAAGAGTGAGAAATTTATGTGCCAATGTTACAAGTAACAATCTATCAGATGGACAAGAGAAAAACAAACAAACAATCCCTTTGCTCCTTCCGCAATTAATTAGCCCTCGTGATGGCTGACTTGTATCACAACAAGCACAGAAGTTCACTACTGCCCAAAGAAACGATAATTAAGATATATTTTTAAACCAAGCTCTTACATCTTCAGATCAATAATTCATCTAGTTATTAAAAATATCCACTAAAACACTTAAAAGATCAAAAGGATTCTAAAAATGCGTTAAATATACATAGCTTCACATTTCTAACAAGTAGTAAATCATATTAATATTAAAAGAACATCAACTTGTGTGCTCACAGACAGTAAGACAAAAGGATCAGTGCTATGGAGAAAATGAATAATATTGTTTAAACAGTAGTGTACAACTTATAACTATATTACCAGCAATTATATACTTTTAACCAGAATATTTCCAATCTAAAGGCAACAGATCATCTCAGAACATTATGATCCTCCAAAAACCTTATCATATATCATCTTGTCGAGTCCAGGGGTGTTTTAGAGAACTTTTCCTAGAGGAACAAGCGCGAAAAGACCTTTTTCAGGGCGAGAAAACTTCCTGACAGCCTTAAGCTTACTTTCTGGAAGAGCAGCATGATAGCTCGCTCACCAATTGTTTTGCGCAGAGAAGTACAAATAACGATTTATTGTATCTTTTGAATTGGCAAAAGTATAGCTCAAAACTGCACAGAAAAATAAGAGAACATTTACCTTAATTGAACCTCAGAGTATCCAGTGTAGTGTTTCAGGGCACTTGTTGAGTGGAGCTGCAATAATGGATGGGGTGTACATCACAATGAATGAGTAATGCATTAGACCAAGTTCATCTAGGAAAAAAACCATGTTTTCCATCTGCAATAACAGAAAACCTAAGTTACCATTTAAGTTGAAAAAACCAGAATTTGTTCAAACAATTAGACTATTGACATTTTAGCATTCTAAATTGTACCTTAGGATCTGATGGAACTAAAGACTTGATGTATCTGACCAGGAATACATATCGTGTGGGTACTGTCAAATACCATTCAAGCTTCCCAAGTATCGATTTCTCCATCAGCAGTACCTGTTCCCTACTATAAGCATTGTCTGGAATCACAACGAAGTCGTTAACCTGCAAATTACCCCAATTAGCTTATCTTTAAATTTGCAACAAGTACTTTTACTTTAAAATGTGGAAAAATAAGAATTAAATGTCTCCTCTGGTGCCCAAATTCCTTCATACTTGCAAGCAATCAGCATCGAACTAACTCCTACCAAGTACCAACTGTAGTTCCCTCCTTGCAACAATCTCCATCAAAAGGAAAAAACCACAATTAATGACAGATGCACTCTTGGGAGAGTAAAATGTGAATCAATGGCTTTTTGCGCTCTACCTAGGTTTTCCTACCTAAAGGCCTGGGCAAAAAGGAAACTAAAATGAGAGCAGAGATCAAAATTGTTAGAACATCCAAGAAAAAAAAAAGCTCTGTGACTAATGAAACATATGAACATCTATAAAAAAAATTAACAGATAGAAATCAATAGCTCTGAGCTCGAATATTACAGTATTCTAAGGTGCCTCAAGAATTCAACAACTCGATAACACACACAAACACGTCAAGAATTCAACAACTCGATAACACACAAACACACATTAAAATTCCCCTAATTAGACAATCAAAGCACGAACACAATTATATATGATATATGTTCGGATACAATCAATTCATATTTGTGTACTGCACATGATACTATTTACAAAGGAACTACCTAGTAACTGATTGAATCAGACGATTATTATTCAGATATATCTAATCAATTCATGTAAAATCTTCTTGATACATGATGCGCTATGTAAATCTACAACTATATAAATGTCAACAAACAACATAAGTGCTACAAAACACATCCTCATCCTTTGGGAACTTAAATGTGGCAGGGTTCCAGAAATCTATATACCTGGTTTTGAAGCTATTCTACTTGACATGATACTGTTCAAATTAGCCAAGGCTGGTGAATATCTGCGAAGAATTAGAGGTGTTCCTTCAGACTGACTGTATAAATCAGCAGATGATTAAACCAGAAAGCGACATGATACTATGGTGTTCGCATCAAGAACCACATCCAGCGTCTATGACGTTCTGCCTACGTAGTGTGCCTACAAGAACAGGGTAGACAGGCAGAAAACAGATAACAAATGTTACATATATCAGTAAGACCAGCAAAAATCCTGTATACACATGGACACTCAAATCCCCTTGCAACAATTAGCACCCAAAAAAATGATAATCAAACAGATATGTATTCGTCAAAACCGCTATATCACATACTCATGCATATTGAAATATTCATCAAGAATTCATGTACTTCATGAAAACCTCCACTACAAATTAAAATCATCAAATAATAATCACTTATTTAAATCATCATAACTATTAAGTCACAAAAGAAAAAATCAACACACAAATTCAAGAAAAACCCACAAAATTTCACACACAATTAGTCAAATACAAATCTTTACACTTAGCCAAAAAAAATATACAAATCTTTACACCCCTAATTCTTCAAAACTCATACTGATTAACAATTATTTCATTTCATCAAGTACAACAGGCTTTATAGAGAAAGAAGAAGACAGGATGGAGGGAATTATAGATAGTTTAAGCTTGAAAAACTTGTAGATGTCAGAAACATATTCAACTGCAGCTAGTTCATCATCAACATCTGTTGCATCAATGTTTGTAATGAGACCATCCTTGGGCCTGTTGACTAGTCCACAGGCAACCTAAATCAGGACAGTAAAGTAAGTACAGATGAATAACACTAAAACATTGACACAAACTTATGAAATAAAATTAAGGATAATTGTTATGAAAAATACTTTACTCCTAGCACTCAGAATAGAAGTAAAGACCTTCGCTGTCTTTTCGAAGAGGTTGGTCTTGATTTTCTTCCACTACAGTCGAGCTTACTTCCATCATCGGAGCTTACACTAATAACACTTCTTTTGGTTTCTGAATCTCACATTGTTTTTTCTGAGCAGCTGCTACATCCATAACACTAGCACCCTTTCTTCCCACAGCAACTTCATAACACATCCCTTGGAGTACCTTCTGCAATATATATCATAAAAAGAATTAAGGAAACGTTTTATAAAAATTAAAGCATTCACTTGAGATGTAACCCTGAACACATAATTAATCACCTACCTTGGCATTCTTATCAGCTACTGGTTGTCCTTTCGCCACAAGTTGTGCACATAGACCCCAGAGAAGATTAAACATACTTATATCAAATTTTAGGATACACTTTCCTAAACCAGCTGTAAAGTAAACGAAAGGGGAAAATGATCAAAACTTTGTCATTGGCCTATTGATCTGCATCTTTTACAAGATTCCCCAAATCTCTCAAAACTCGATGATTTCTTCCATCTGCTGCTAGTCCATTCTTTTGCTTCCGCTCCTACGTCTTAGACAATTTCTGAAGCAGTTATAAACAAGGCCAAAAAGTGATATAAAAACATATCAGAAAATTGACAGTTTTACAAACTACTCCATGATAAAAGGCAAATCAAACACTAGGCATAAGAATAAGACACAACATATCACACATATTCAAAGTTAAACTATAAAAGAAAAAAATAACCAAGATTATATATATCCATAAGATCGCCAAAAACCCTGTTTACACATGTCCATATAAATTTCAATGAAATCGTCGAACTTCAACAAATATAAAGGAAGCAAAAGATAATACTGCATAAATGAAGAAGTATTGAAACGTATAGAGATTGCAGTAGGACTCCTTTGGTGCCTAAAGACGCCCAAAAAACCCAATCAGACATGATACAAACTTTTAAATTTGAAAATATAAAAAAGGAAAAAGTTAAGCTATGAACCTACACATATGATAGTGAATGTATAAGATTCTGCAAATCATCAGATGAAAACTAAAAGAAATAAGAGTAACTGTCAAAATTAGAGTTAAAGACCAAAGGTGAGTAGGGTAGGACATGAGAACAAACAAAATTAAATTCTCATATTTAAGTTTGTTGAACACCATTTTAAAGCTTTTGCAAGAACATTCTAGCATTTAATCTTTTTAGGTTCATGTACCAAGAAAGTATTTAAAGAAACTAAAGTGGGCTCAGAACTTCAACGAGATGGAAAAGTGGAAACTAACAACCATCCCTGCCTCCCCACACATGTAAAAATCATAATTTCTAGGGTGCACAATCTTTGTGTCCACAACAGTACCTGCAAAGCTCATAAACAATAATAATGCGCCTGACAACAGGGTTAAATTTAGAACATAAGTGTAAATGTGTAAAAAGATGCAGACCAGGAGGAACATTCTCAGGGACACCGCCAGCTTGAAAGAGCTTAGTATGATGAGTCTTCTAGGCAACAATCACCGTGAATTTGGGTATAATTTTTTCACGGAGACTCTGATAAGCCTAAAAAAGCAAGTAATTATGAATCTCCACAAAAGTAAATGCTTGTGGATCATTAAATATTAAATGTTGACCGGTTGTTACGATTATCTTTACTTTACACATGCATGAACAAAGAGACGATTCACAAAATTGACAAGCAAAATTCAAGCACAATAAATAGAACAAGGCGTTAAGATTTATACTTTCAAAAGAAAAAGAATCAAAGTAGTTTTGATTTATTAAATAATTAACAGAAGAATATTAGCTTTGACATGGACAAACTTTATAAGAAGATACTATTGAAATCATTGACAAACAAAAACTCAAATAGGCACCTTTATCATTTGATCAAGCTCATTATTTAACACTTGGATAAACTGTGATTCACTGACCCCGTCCCTGGGCAAAAAGACATGCATAAGTTACATCAAAGTGATCAGTGCCATGTGCATTAATGGGGAAGTAAACATAATCAAGTAAATATGTGATACCTGAAGACAGCAATCTGAGATGGTTTTTGACCATTAGTTGTAGAATAGAAATCCAATAGCGACAATAGAACTGGTTGTTAGAATAAAGGAAACTATAAGCTTATTTATTTATACCTTTATCTTATATGTATCCCACCAAGAGGGGAAGATACATCACATGTAATATACCTCATATTGTCATCATCATCTTCCCCATTTGGTGAAGCTCTGGAAAAAGATTCAATCATTTCAACTATAGAGGATTGTGTTCTAACAGCTGCTCTATACCTTGATATCAAAGGACAGGAATGCGATCCAACAACCTATAGGTACCAACCAACATAACAATTAAAATCATGGGCATAATTTGAATTTATAACCAACAAAGACTAAGAAATACATATGCTAGTACAATATCGCTGCAATGGATGGGGCATCTGATCGGCCAAGAGAGCCATCAGAAACATCCAAGGCCAGTATCATCGTTGGAGTATCTTTAATTATGGGGATACGGGAAACAACCTCCAGCGCTAGAAACGAATTAGTACCCCCAAGCTAAAACATGAGGAATAAAATATCAAAAGACAGGTAAAGTTAATTTGAATTAGAATATGAGAGAGCTTTTTTTAGTTGATAAGACTACTGCCTGAGTCGGAAACAAAGTTACCTGGAATTTATTTTTAGAAGAACATTTGTGAGGTACTGATCATTAATACTTGTGGGAGAAACACATTGTGTGGCGATTCCAAAATCGCTCAAACTATTCTTTTTCTACGGTCCATGAGAACATAAAATTAAAAAATATCACATTACACTTCAAATTATAGATAGCACGTTCAAATTACTAATGACAGTAAAAAGAAACAACAGATAGCACACACAAAATACCCATCTAGAATTCATCAACTCGATAGCATACACAAACACACATTAAAATTCCCTTAATTACACAATCAAAACAAGAACACAAATAACCAACATATATATATATATATATATATATATATATATATATATATATATATATATATATAATTACAGATTATATATTCATACAGCAAAGACCCTACAAAGACACATATATATTCAAAAATCACTTGAAACCCCAAGAAACGAAAATCAAGATTATGTAACAAACCAAGCAGAACAAGAATTCATCTAGTAATTAAAAATCTTCACTACAACCTAAGAACAACACAACCTATAACACAAAAACACATTCGAATTATTGCAATTAGACAGTAAAAAGAAACAACAGATAACACAAAAAATACCCATAAGGAATTGAACAACTCGATAACACATACAAACACACATTAAAATTCCCTTAATTAGACAATTAAAGCAAGAACACAAATAACCAACATACTACAAAGACACATATAAAAAATCACTTGAATCAAGAAAATCAAAACCCATATAAAAAATCACTTGAATCAAGAAAATCAAACCCATACAAAAATCAATTATAGACATCAACATAACTACAATCTACAAATATAAACAAAACCCACCAAAATATACACACAAAGATATATTTTTTTACACCCCTATTTTTTAAAACTCAAACAAATTTTCAAACAAAAACATATTCTCTTAATCTCTCTATCTCTCTCTGTGTCCCTCTCTCTAACTCTCTCTCTCTCTTTCTCTATCAATATCTCTCTCTTTCTCTATCTATATATATCTCTCTCTAACTCTCTCTTTCTCTATCTGTGTCTCTCTCTCATTAACTCTCTCTCTCTCTCTTTCTCTCTCTCTCTCTTTCTCTCTCTCTCTCTCTATATATATATATACATCTCTTTCTCTATCTATATCTCTCTCTGTTCTATATCTCTCTCTGTATGTATATCATAGTTGTGTTTTCTGTTTTTCAAATGCCTCATAGTTCAATTTATAACGTTAGCAATTTCATATAAGTACATGTTCCCTACTATAAGCATTGTCTGAAATCGCAATGAACTCGTTAACCTTCAAATTACCCCAATTATCTTATCAATGTTTTAATTTTGCAACATGTACTTTTACTTTAAAATGTGTAAAAATAAGAATAAAATGTCTACCTCTGGTGCCCAAATTTCTTCATACTTGCAAGCAATCAGTATCGAACTAACTCCTACCAACTGTCGTTTCCCTCCTTGAAACAATCTCTTGAAGTACCTTCTGCAATATATATCATAAAAAAATTATGGAAAAGATTCATAAAAACTATAGCATTCACTTGATATGTAACCCTGCCCACGGAATCAATCAAGTACCTTGGTATTCTTTTTAGCTATCTTGGCATTCTTTTCAGCTACTGGTTTTAAGATAAAATTTCCAGGAGTAGCTGTAAAATAAACGAGAGAGTAAAATGATTAAAACCTTGTCATTGGCCCATTCATCTGAAGTTGGGACTTTCCCCCATTAGCATCTCTCACAAGATTCAATATCTTCCAAAACTCGGCAATTTCTTCCATCTGCTACTAGTCCATTCTTTTGCTTCCCTCCAACCTCTGAGACAGTTTCAAAAACATTTATAAACAAAGTCAAAAAGCGATATAGAAACAATAAAATCAAATAACTGATAACCAAGATTATATATCAATAAGATCATCAAAAACCCTATTTACTCAGGCACATTAAATTCCCCTTAATTTAACAACTAAAACCCAAAGAAACAAAAATCAAGATTATGTATTTAAACCAAGCATGTTAATTTGAGAACAAGAATTCATCTAGTTATTAAAAGTCTTCACTACAAGCTAAGAACATCACAACCTATAACACAAAAACACATTCAGTTACTGAATTAGACAGTAAAAAGAAACAACAGATAACCAAGATTATATATCAATAAGATCATCAAAAACCCTGTTTACTCGGGCACATTAAAATCCCCTTAATGGATGGGGTGTACATCACAATGACTGAGTAATGCATTAGACCAAGTTCAGCTAGGAAAAGAACCATGTTTTCCATCTGCAATAACACAAAACCAAAGTTATCATTTAAGTCGAAAAACCAGAATTTGTTCAAACAATTAGACTATTGACATTTTAGGATTCTAAATTGTACCACAGGATCTGATAGAACTGAAGACTTGATGTATCGGACCAGGAATACATATGGAGTTAGTACTGTCGAATACCATTCAAGCTTCCCAAGTATCGATTTCTCCACCAGCAGTACCTGATCCCTACTATAAGCATTGTCTGAAACCGCAATGAAGTCATTAACATGCAAATTACCCCAATTAGCTTATCTTTTAATTTGAAAAAAGTGAATCTGTGGCTTTTTGAGCTCTAGCTAGTTTTCCTACCTAGAGGCATGGGCAAAAAGGAAACTAAAACTGAGAGCAGAGATCGTATACATGCGGAGAATGAGTTGGCATGACACATATTAACAGTAAATCAAATCTTCTTCCCTGCTAATCCCCCATAATGTTAGAACATCGGAGAAAATTCTAAAATAGCCAGCGTTTACGGTAGGAGCAACTTTTACATTACTCACTTATTACAGTTGGGATATTTCAAAATAAAAAAGATAAGCTCTATGACTAATGAAACATATGAACATCTATAAAAAAAATTAACAGATAGAAATCAATAGCTCTGAGCTCGAATATTACAGTATTCTAAGGTGCCTCAACCGCCTGATTCGAGGTGGAATTGTTCCTGTCAACTTGTTGTTGTACAGATCCCTGCAAGTTTCATATAAGTGATTAAAATAGAGGTTTAAGAATGTTGATTAAATACTTGCTAGACGCTACTTGTACTTAAAAACAATCTTATAAAGTAAAAGATATTATCTCTCCATTTCACTATATTTGAGTGTAAATTTCTCTTCATATTGATGATACTATGAGTAGCAATTGACTTTTTCCATAATTAGTACTTACCAGTTACAAAATGACAACAATAGGATTGAATATAATAGACGACTATTCAGAAACAAATGGAGTATATATCGAAGTAAGAACTCAGCACCAGAATGAATAACAAGAAGAAAAAAGTTGGACACTTACAGCCTCGTAAGATCCAGCAAATTGGTCACAGAAGTAGGAAAAGGTCCGAAGATACAGTTTCAGATTTTAAAATACAGTTTCCAAGAGTAGCTGTAAAATAAACGAGAGAGGAAAATGATTAAAACCTTGTCATTGGCCTATTCATCTGAAGTTGGGCTTTCCCCCGTTAGCATCTTTCACAAGATTCGCAATATCTTCCAAAACTCGGCGATTTCTTCCATCTGCTACTAGTCCATTCTTTTGGTTCCTTCCTACCTCTGAGACAGTTTCAAAAACATTTATAAACAAGGTCAAAAAGCGATATAGAAACAATAAAAGCAAAAAACAGATAACCAAGATTATATATCTACAAGATCATCAAAAACCCTTTTTACTCAGGCGTACATTAAATTCCCCTTAATTTAACAACTAAAACCCAAAGAAAAAAAAATCAAGATTATGTATTTAAACCAAACATGTTAATTTCAAAACAAAAATTCATCTAGTTATTAAAAATCTCCACTACAAGCTAAGAACATCACAACCTATAACACAAAAACACATTCAATTACTGTCATTAGACAGTAAAAAGAAACAACAGATAACCAAGATTATATATCAATAAGATCATCAAAAACCCTGTTTACTTGGGCATATTAAATTCCCCTTAATGGATGGGGTGTACATCACAATGACTGAGTAATGCATTAGACCAAGTTCAGCTAGGAAAAAAACCATGTTTTCCATCTGCAATAACATGAAACCAAAGTTATCATTCAACTCGAAAAACCAGAATTTGTTCAAACAATTAGACTATTGACATTTTAGGATTCTAATTTGTACCTCAGGATCTGATGGAACTGAAGACTTGATGTATCGGACCAGGAATACATATGGTGTTGGTACTGTCAAATACCATTCAAGCTTCCCAAGTATCGATTTCTCCATCAGCAGTACCTGATCCCTACTATAAGCATTGTCTGAAATCGCAATGAAGTTATTAACCTGCAAATTGCCCCAATTAGCTTATCTTTTAATTTGCAAAAAAGTGAATCAATGGCTTTTTGAGCTCTAGCTAGTTTCCTACCTAGAGGCATGGGCAAAAAGGAACCTAAAATTGAGAGCAGAGATCATATACATGCGGAGAATGAGTTGGCATGACACATATTAACAGCAAATCATATGTTCTTCCCAGCTAATCCCCCATAATGTTAGAACATCCAAGAAAATTTTAAAATAGCTAGCGCTTACAATAGGAGCAACTTTTACATTACTCACTTATTACAGTTGGGATATTTTAAAATAAAAAAGATAAGCTCTGTGACTAATGAAACATATGAACATCTATAAAAAAAAATTAACAGATAGAAATCAATAGCTCTGTACTTAAAAACATGCTTATAAAGCTAAAAGATATTATTTCTCCATTTCACTATATTTGAGTGTAAATTTCTCTTCATATTGATGATACTATGAGTACCAATTGACTTTTTCCATAATCAGTACTTACCAGTTACAAAATGACAACAATAGGATTGAATATAATAGACAACTTTAAAGAAACAAATGAAGTATATATCGAAGGAAGAACTCAGCACTAGAACGAATAACAAGACGAAAAGAGTTGGACAATTACAGCCTCGTAAGATCCAGCAAATTGATCACAGCAGTACGAAAAGGTCCAAAGATACAGTTTAAGATTTTTACATAAAGTTTCCAAGAGTAGCAGTAAAATAAACCAAAACGAAAGAGGAAAATGATTAAAACCTTGTCTTCTGCTGCTAGTCCATTCTTTTGCTTCCGTCCAACCTCTGAGACAATTTCAAAAACATTTGTGAACAAGGCCAAAAAGCAATATAGAAACAATAAAATCAAAAAACACATAACCAAGATTATATATCAATAAGATCATCAAAAACCCTGTTTACTCGGGCACATTAAATTCCCCTTAATTTAACAACTAAAACCCCAAGAAACGAAAATCAAGATTATGTAATAAACTAAGCATGTTAATATTCAGAACAAGAATTCATCTAGTAATTAAAAAATATCACATTACACTTCAAATTATAGATAGCACATTCAAATTACTAATGACAGTAAAAAGAAACAACAGATAGCACACACAAAATACCCATCTAGAATTCATCAACTCCATAACATACACAAACACACATTAAAATTCCCTTAATTACACAATCAAAATAAGAACACAAATAACCAACATATATATATATATATAATTACAGATTATATATTCATACAGCAAAGACCCTATAAAGACACACATATACATTCAAAAATCACTTGAAACCACAAGAAACGAAAATCAAGATTATGTAACAAACCAAGAAGAACAAGAATTCATCTAGTAATTAAAAATCTTCACTACAACCTAAGAACAACACAACCTATAACACAAAAACACCTTCGAATTATTGCCATTAGACAGTAAAGAGAAACAACAGATACACACAAAATACCCATAAAGAATTGAACAACTCGATAACACATACAAACACACATTAAAATTCCCTTAATTAGACAATCAAAGCAAGAACACAAATAACCAACATACTACAAAGACACGTATAAAAAATCACTTGAATCAAGAAAATCAAAACCCATATAAAAAATCACTTGAATCAAGAAAATCAAACCCATACAAAAATCAATTATAGACAAAACCCACCAAAATATACACACAAATATATATATTTCTACACCCCTATTTTTTAAAACTCAAACAAAAACATATTCTCTCAATCTCTCAATCTCTGTCTGTGTCCCTCTCTCTAACTCTCTCTCTCTCTATCAACATCTCTCTCTTTCTCTCTCTCTCTTTAACTCTCTCTTTAACTCTCTCTCTATATATATATCTCTTTCTCTATCTATACCTCTCTCTGTTCTGTATCTCTCTCTGTGTGTATATCATAGTTGTGTTATCTGTATTTCAAATGCCTCATAGTTCAATTTATAACGTTAGCAATTTCCTAGGCTGGTCGGTTGATCATTTTTAATCTAACGGTCAATCAGCTGTTTAGGATTCATGTCTGGATTCATCCGGATCTGTTTTAACCCCCACACAAAAAAACCAACCAAACGGTAACTTTTTATGTTCCACGTGGCTTTTTATTATTGCTTGTTCATATTGATTTAATTTTTCAATTTTTAAAAGTTAACAAATTTTCTACTTCTAAAGAATATTGTGTCGTTTATTTCATTAATAATCAAAATTTCGGAATGAACAAAAATCTTAAAAATAACATTTTTAATCTTAAAAATATCATTTCGAAATTACATAAAATCTCGCACTCCAATTAAATATTTTGATGGCTCAACAATATTTATATAATTTGTATAAGAATTCTCTCGGAAGTATCTATAGGTGAGAAAAAATATGACAAATTAATCTCCTTTTGTTTTTTAAATATATGTTGATTTTGTTTTTTTAATCTCCTTTTATCACTATAATCAATTAAATTTCCTAAATTCTTTGTTAAAATCAATCTGAACCGTTTGATAAAATCCTAAAAATTATTATATAGGGCACCTTTTTTATTTTTCTAAACTAAAACATCTTATTTTCCAAAAATATCACCGGCAGTTCTATTTAATAAAATAAAAAAATATTATTATAATTGTTAATAACTAACCATTACCTTTTTTAGCCAAAGTGTATATTCCTTTTTTATGTTCCACGTGGCTTTTTATTATTGCTTGTTCATATTAAATAATTGCTAAAGTATTAATATGGTTTTCGATGACGTGATAAGAACTTTATCAAATTGAACATTTTAGTATAAAAAACATAAATGTTTTTGCAAAATTGTCAGTATACAACATAGGCAACGTGATTTTAACTTAGTTAGAGTATATTTATAAAAAAAATTGATATATAAGTAAGGCCAGAACATATTATGAAATCTATTAATATTATGTGAAAGTCGTCCTTGCTCATTTTTTCATATATTATATACATATTTTTACACTTTTAAACTCAAATATTTAGTTTTAGTCTAAAGTTTATTACACAATATTGAAGTTCTATTTTAAAATTTTGGTAAATTGTACGATTTACTTTTTCACTCAACTTAAATTTTCACAAATATTTTGATCAATGTAAATTATGATTAGACGGCCTTGATGACTCTGCATCTACATGATATCTAAGATCAAACTTTTTGGTTTTGTTATAGGCGAAAATTGGAATAACCTCGTCTTTTTGCTTAAGCTCGCTTTTTATCATTGGGCTTGGCCTATGAGGTCCAATAGTATTATACGTTTGAGAATAGGGACTGTCTGTCAAGCCTAGTAAATGCCTCGCCTGTTAAGTTGTCTCGACTGTTGTGTGGTCTCGCCTTTTTGGATGGGCTTAACTCATGGGCTGTCAAAATATTACTTTGCATTTGGTCTCATCTTCTCTATGTGCCTCGCCATTATGGAAGTCTATGCCCTCAACGTAGAGCTTCGTCATTGTGAAAGCCTCGCATATATCATCTATTTTTACATCGTTTATCGCAATTATGGAAGGAGATTTTGACCCCACCCAGGTTAAGAGCGTCGCCCTCTTAGGGGGTCAAAAAGCGTCGCCTCTTAAGGAGGCAAAGGAGCATCGCCTAAAGGTACCTTTTAGGCAGTTTCCATTTAAATTGTCATCCTTATCTTGTGGTCGAAGGAAAGTATTAATTCCGATGATATCGGATCTATGACTTATCCACCACGTAAGGAATAAGCAGTTATGGAAACATGAGCCTAGGAAGGATCCAGAAAGGCGGTGGTCTTATGGACCTTCCTAAAAATAAGGAAGCCTAGCCCATATCGGTAACTTATTCCCCAAGAACTACGTATGGCTTGATCCCTATAAATAGGGTACGTAGACACATTGTATGGTACATTACAAGCTTGCGAACAAGAGAGAATTCAATATTCAATCTTAATTGCGAACAAAATCTCACATACAATCTCAGCCACCCCCAAATCGCAAACCCTAACCCTCACGTCATACGCTGTTTGCCATCATCAACCACCACCACAATTCCAGCACCCCTCCCCGAATTTGTTTTCACCAAATTCCTCCGTTAACAATTAGTGCTAGAAGGAGGGGCTTTTGATATCTTTGGAGGAAGGATGTCGCAACATACAGAAGAACTAGTTGATGAAGGTAATCGTGCCGAAGAGGTTGAGGCTCACACAACTGATTTGCCCCCACCGCCACCAAGACAACTAGATCTGGGGGAGGCTACCACGCCACATCAGAGAAACCCGGCTCCCCGCCTTGGTGGCGATCCCCCCATATTAATGAGCAATACTGAACTCTTAATCCAGATCGTACACATGGGAAACACAGTCAATCGGATGGCAGAACGGATGGAATCATTGGAAAGAGAGAGGAGGCTCCCAGATCTCCCTCGCCGAAGTCCAGATAGGCGACACTTTCCAACCAGGGATAGGCGTCCTCTTGTTCATGATGATCGACGTCAACACATCACAAAAGGATCTCACCGTTCCGGAAAAGAACCTGTTCCCAACCGTTGGGAGACTTCCAGAAGGAATAATCATAGATTTCGTGTTGTTACCCCAGAACTTTAACCTATAATGAGCCATATGTGGAATTCCCCCAGAGCGCTCAGGTCCCCCTCCAAAGGGTCCTATTCCGAGAAATCAAGGTCCAAGAGGATTGAGGATTGAACCTTATAAACAAGGTAGCTTTTTAACCCCCACACTAAAAAACCAACCAAACGGTAACTTTTTATGCTCGTGTTTTTTACAACACTATGTTCCACGTGGCTTTTCGTGAGTAGTTTGACTTTATCTTAACAGTCCTTTGTCTCCCCTTAAAGCAATAATTTTTTGTTCAAAATTATTTATATATTGAAATAATTTTCTAATTTAAAAATTGAAAAAATATAACATTTCGATTTAATCTCATATTTTAATAGTACTTTTGTAATATGACATATCAATTACATTAACCAGATATCCTATAACTTGACTAATTTTCATAAAATTTGGATAAATATCTATACGATAATAATCATATGATTACTTTTAATTGCTAAAGTATTAATATGGTTTTCGATGACGTGATAAGAACTTTATCAAATTGAACATTTGAGTATAAAAAAATAATTTTTTTTGCAAAATTGTCAGTATACAACATAGGCAACGTGATTTTAACTTAGTTAGAGTATATTTATAAAAAAAATCGATATATAAGTAAGGCCAGAACTTATTATGAAATCTATTAATATTATGTGAAAGTCCTTTGTCTCCACTTAAATTATATTATTGCTTGTTCATATTTATTTTATTTTTCAATTTTTAAAAGTTAACAAATTTTCTACTTCTAAAGAATATTGTGTCGTTTATTTCTTTAATAATCAAAATTTTGGAATGAATGCATAACTTTATAGATTTTAAAAAAATGAATGAGTTTTGAAACATCAATGGGGGAGATTGAAACTCAATGGGTTTTGATGATGACACTATCAGCAAGTTGTTTGTGTTTATAGGTGTAAAGCAGCAAACTATATTGTTATATGTACTAACTTGGTTTTGCAGGGTTTCTAAATAGCAAGCCATTAGTGCTGGACATAGTCAGTTTGGCAAGCCAACTTCACATGTTCAATATCATAACAACAAGCTGACATAGAAGAACAACAAGCTGACATGGACTCATCAGAAGCTGTTCTAAGTCAATTTTGATCTTGAAGATTTCTTGGAGATTGCTTAAGGATATCAGATATTGGCTAGGATTATATATGTAAGAACTCTATTATATAATATATAGTTTATATAATTAATAGAGTTCAAATCAAGTTGAAAATCTGTTCCTATTTTATGGGGATTATGATTTACCTTTCCTTATCCACTTAAAACAGATTTTACTCAATCTCTACCATATCTAAACATTTCCAAAACAGCCAAGAGTCGTTCATATCTTTTTTTAGCTGTTGGAAATTGAATTCTTATATATATACAATTGTATATATCTCAAAAATGATTGTTAGAAGTTTCAAATTATTTCAAATATTCAAAATCTATTCTTCTAACTAATATTATAGTTGTTGGAGAGTATCTTATGAAATCAAATCATTTTGTTACAGCCATATCTTCATCTTGCCATTGTGTGATCTCATATATATATTCACTTACAATCTTTCTTGTAAGTAACCAAGCAAGTAAAACACATTGATACATGTTTTGAAAAGAACATTCAAGTTTTCTCTCTCAAACACTAAACACATAAACTCTGAGCTTTATTGTTATATACACTTATATTACATAAGAGAGTTTATAGCTTGAGTTGTATACTCGAATTCTTAATTGCAAATCTATATTGTTCAAGTTGTATTGTTAGTTGCTGAATTAGTGGCAAAGGAATCTTGGTGATTGTGGAGTATAGTGCTCAAGGGAACTCATTGTTCTAGAAATCAAGTTGTTCAAGGAACTAAGGAATTCAAGAGTGGGACTCAAGGAATTCAGTGTTCAAGGGAGCAAGCTTGTTAGAGAGACTTTGGAGTTCAAGTAAGCTATTTACTCAAGGGAGACAGATTGTTTCAGTAAGCCGTTTTCAGTAGTTGGGTGAAAAAGGGAGATATATTATTGTATCTTGTAATTGGTTGATTTCGTTGATCAATAATATATTCTCTTACCGAGTTGGTAAGGGACCAGGACGTAGACCATAATGATTAGGGGTCGAACATGGCTAAAAGTTTATTATGTTCTTTATATTTCTGCACCTTACTGTGTTGCATATTGTTATAATCAGCGTGCTGTTTGTACAATCAGCGTGCCATTTGTGTCTGCATAAATTGAACTCAGTAAGCCATTTGCGGTAAACATTAAAATTGGTCATAATTAGCCATATACACCTATTCCCCCATTTCTAGGTGTGTTTTTCAATTGGTATCAGAGCATTGGTGTACTAACCATTCTGTAACAGGAAAGTACAAATCCTATGGCACACTATGTAGGTGGAGAATAATTAGGCATGCCACCACTTCTCATTGGGACTGAAAATTATGATTTTTGGAAATGGAGAATGAAGGTGCTTATCAACAGAGATGATGCAATTGAATGGAGAGTTGTTAAGAAGGGTCCATTTACTTTTCTGGACAAAGACGGCAAACCGAAAGACGTTGATGATCTTAACAAGGAAGAATTGATTAAAATGGGCAATAATGCAAGAGCCAGGTACACACTAATATGTGGTCTTTCAATTTCATATTATGACAAGGTATCTTGGTGCATCACAACAAAAGGAGATATGGGACAAGTTAAAAATGTTGTATAAAGATACAACAAAATCGAAGGAAGTTTGTTTCAATTCCAAACAGCCTACCATTTTGAAATTTGAAAAGAAAGGAAGAGATCACTGAACATGCAATGATGATGTATCAACTTCTGGTGTGAAATTGAATGAAGACACAAATCATTCAACTTTTGTTGGGCTTGATTGTGACAACCCGGGTCAAATCCCGAGCCTTTTTCGAAAATCGGGTCAAATTCCGATTCCGAGTCCGAATAAGACGAAGCCTACTGGCCCAAACGCAGCCAACTTGGGTAACGACTAGCCCACCATAGGCCCCCAAAATATCAAGATTTTGTTGGTGCTAATTAGTAGTAGTACTTTGCCTTATAAACTGAACAGAAGTCCCAAATCTCCTCGATGTGGGACTGGGGTGTTACAAACTCCCCCACTTAAACTCTTGACGTCCTCGTCAAGCCTGAACGGATAGCCCATAGGTTCCAAGATCGTTCCTCTCTAGCCATTGTGGGATAATACCGGCTGGCTTCGTGTCCCCACCTCCGGACCTCTGTCCATTGTGGGATAATACCACCAGCCTTCGTGTCCCCACCTCCGGCAACTCGACGAATCAAGCTTTCGAGAGTCGGCTCTGATACTATATGTGACAACCCGGGTCAAATCCCGAGCCTTTTTCAAAAATCGGGTCAAATTCCGATTCCGAGTCCGAATAAGACGAAGCCTACTGGCCCAAACACAGCCAACTTGGGTAACGACTAGCCCACCATAGGCCCCCAAAATATCAAGATTTTGTTGGTGCTAATTAGTAGTAGTACTTTGCCTTATAAACTGAACAGAAGTCCCAAATCTCCTCGATGTGGGACTGGGGTGTTACATTGATGATGAAGTCTTTTAAGAGAAAATCGAAGAAGTTTTACTCGAAAGTGATGTCTCTGATTCAGAATCAGATGTTTGTGAGGTAAATTATTTTTGTTCCAAGAAATCATCTAAAAATATTATTATGGAATCACTAACCATGCAGGAACCAAAAAGTGTAACCATTAAAGAACATATGGCACTAAAGGCTGAAATCAGCAAGCTGTCTAACAAGAATGCATATTTGTCTAAAATGGTTCAATAGTTGTTGCCAAAGATGAAAGAATGGGATACAACCTCATCAGACAAGACTATAGAGATCAAGGAGTTAAAGGCCAAAAGTAGTCATTTGGAGGCTCGTAACAAAGCACTCCAAAGGAGAAACGAGACTTTAACTGAAGATAACAAGGAATTGAGATCAAATAATGAATCAAAAGGTGAAGCACTGAAATCTTACAAATTGAAAGAATCCACTATAGCGGAATCTTCCAAAACTTCTGAAATGGCATCTCAACAAGCTAAAACCGTCAGCCAGCAAGCTGAAATGATCATTACCTTGGAAAAGGAAGTCAAGGATCTCAAGCAAGGTATGGGATCATTTATCCAAAGAGAAGAAGGCCTAAAGGCAATGATGAAGAACACTAATGCTCCATTTGGTAAGAGAATGAGTGGGTATGAACTTCAATAAGAAAGACAAGGCTATCAAATATGAAGGAAGATATGGTATACCCGACAACTATGTTATGCCTTGGAAGACTTGTAACAAATGTGGTGGAAAAGGTTATTTGGAAATGAATTATACTTCTCAAGTCAATCATAAAAGAAAAGCAGCTTACCAGAATGAGACATATCGACAGAAGCCGGCTTACCAACAAGGTTTTGGCAGACAACAAACAGCTTACCATGCGTTTGACAGAAAACAACAGAGAAGGAATCAAGCTCCAAAAGTGATCCAGAAGTTGATCAAGAAATCTGATCTACATGTTCTTTATGATCTATCTACTGACCATGGTGGATCATACCAAATTTGGGTACCCAAGTAGTAAGTATGCTATTTGTTCGCATACATTTATTTGATCTTGAAGATTTCTTGGAGATTGCATAAGGATATCAGAGATTGGCTAGGATTATATATGTAAGAACTCTATTCTATAATATATAGTTTATATAATTAATAGAGCTCAAATCAAGTTGAAAATATGTTCCTATTTTATGGGGATTATGATTTACCTTTACTTATCCGCTTAAAACATATTTTACTCAATCTCTACCATATCTAAACATTTCCAAAACCGCCAAGAGTCGTTCAAATATTTTTTTTTGTTGGAAATTGAATTCTTATATATATATATATATATATATATATCTCAAAAATGATTGTTAGAAGTTTCAAATTATTTCAAATATTCAAAATCTCTTCTTCTAACTAATATTATAGTTGTTGGAGAGTATCTTATGCAATCAAATCATTTTGTTATAGCCATATCTTCATTTTGTTATAACCATTGTGCGATCTCATATATATATATTCACTTACAATCTTTCTTGTAAGTAACCAAGCAAGTAACACACATTGATACATTTTTTGAGAAAAGAACATCCAAGTTTTATCTTTCTCTCTCAAACACTAAACACATAAACTCTGAGCTTTATTGTTATAAACATTTATATTACATAAGAGAGTTTATAGCTTGAGTTGTATACTCGAATTCTTTATTTCAAATATGTATTGTTCAAGTTGTATTGTTAGTTGCTGAATTAGTGGCAAAGGAATCTTGGTGATTGTGGAGTATAGTGCTCAAAGGAACTCATTGTTCTAGAAATCAAGTTGTTCAAGGAACTAAGGAATTCAAGAGTGGGACTCAAGGAATTCAGTGTTCAAGGGAGCAAGCTTGTTAGAGAGACTTTGGAGTTCAAGTGAGCTATTTACTCAAGGGAGACAGATTGTTTTAGCAAGCCGTTTTCAGTAGTTGGGTGAAAAAGGGAGATATATTATTGTATCTTGTAATTGGCTTATTTCGTTGATCAATAATATATTCTCTTACCGGGTTGGTAAGGGACCAGGACGTAGACCATAATGATTAGGGGTCGAACATGGCTAAAAGTTTATTATGTTCTTTATATTTCAGCACCTTACCTACTGTGTTGCATATTGTTATAATCAGCGTGCTGTTTGTACAATCAGCGTGCCATTTGTGTCTGCATAAATTGAACTCAGTAAGCCATTTGCGGTAAACATTAAAATTGGTCATAATTAGCCATATACACCTATTCCCCCATTTCTAGATGTGTTTTTCAATTGGTATCAGAGCATTGGTGTACTAACAATTATGTAACAGGAAAGTACAAATCCTATGGCACACTATGTAGGTGGAGAATAATTAGGCATGCCACCACTTCTCATTGGGACTGAAAATTATGATTTTTGGAAATGGAGAATGAAGGTGCTTATCAACAGAGATGATGCAATTGAATGGAGAGTTGTTAAGAAGGGTCCATTTACTTTTCTGGACAAAGACGACAAACCGAAAGACGTTGATGATCTTAACTAGGAAGAATTGATTAAAATGGGCAATAATGCAAGAGCCAGGTACACACTAATATGTGGTCTTTCAATTTCATATTATGACAAGGTATCTTGGTGCATCACAACAAAGGAGATATGGGACAAGTTAAAAATGTTGTATAAAGATACAACAAAATCGAAGGAAGTTTGTTTCAATTCCAAATAGCCTACCATTTTGAAATTTGAAAAGAAAGGAAGAGATCACTTAACATGCAATGATGATGTATCAACTTCTAGTGTGAAATTGAATGAAGACACAAATCATTCAGCTTTTGTTGGGCTTGATGATGAAGTCTTTCAAGAGAAAATTGAAGAACTTTTACTCGAAAGTGATGTCTCTAATTCGGAATCAGATGCTTGTGAGGTAAACTATTTTTGTTCCAAGAAATCATCTAAAAATATTATTATGGAATCACTAACCATGCAGGAACCAAAAAGTGTAACCATTGAAGAACATATGGCACTAAAGGCTGAAATCAGCAAGTTGTCTAACAAGAATGCATATTTGTCTAAAATGGTTCAATAATTGTTGCCAAAGATGAAAGAATGAATATCATTTTAAGGGTATTTTCGACCTCAATTTAGGTCATTTTCGACCTCAAATTCGACCTCAGTTTAGGTCATTTTCGACCTCAAATTCGACCTCGAACTAGCGTGAGGTCGAAGGATTCGACCTCGTCTTTCAGTACATTTTTGACCTCGTTCTCACCATCTCAGTCTAGGTCATTTTCGACCTCAAAATGGTGTGAGGTCGATGGATTCGACATCGATTTTCAGTACATTTTCGACCTCGATCTCACGATCTCAGTCTAGATCATTTTCGACCTCAAAATGGTGTGAGGTTGATGGATTCGACCTCGATTTTCAGTAAATTTTTGACCTCGCTCTCACGATCTCAGTCTAGGTCATTTTCGACCTCGAATCCAATATTTTTCAACCTCAAATTGGTGCGAGGTCGATGGATTCGACCTCGATTTTCAATACATTTTCGACCTCGATCTCACGATCTCAGTCTAGGTTATTTTCAACCTCGAATCCAATATTTTTCGACCTCAAATTGGTGTGAGGTCGATGGATTCGACCTCGATTTTCAATACATTTTCGACCTCGATCTCACGATCTTAGTCTAGGTCATTTTCGACCTCGAATCCAATATTTTTCGACCTCAAATTGGTCTTAGGTCAATCAAATCGACTTCAATTTTCCGTGTCTTTTCGACCTCAGTCGTTCGACTTTGATCTTAGTCTTTTTCGACCTCAATCTTACATTTTTTGAACCTTAAATTGGTCTTAGGTCGATCAAACCGACTTCAATTTTCCTTGTCTTTTCGACCTTAGTCGTTCGACTTCGATTTCAGTCTTTTTCGACCTCAGTCTTACATTTTTTCGACCTTAAATTGGTCTTAGGTCGATCAAATCGACTTCAATTTTCCTTGTCTTTTCGACCTTAATCGTTCGATTTCGAAATAGAATTCTTTCGACCTCGTTTTTTAGTTAGAATTCTTTTTGGGCTTTGAATTCTTTTTAACCTCTATTGGGCCTTGAATTTTTTTGGGCCTTGAATTATTTTTAACCTCTATTGGGCCTTGAATTCTTTTGGGCCTTGACTGGCTGAAACGGTTGCCCTTTCCCTTAACCGGTTGGGTGACCGGCTACTTCAGCTACAAAAGGGTGAGATTTCCATTTCACTCTTCACTTCTCATTTTCGATTTCTAAAAATTTCTCTCTAGTTCCCCTCTAGTTTCTCCGTAGTGAGGCGATTTCCAGCGAGTTTTTCTTCGATCATATTCATCTTTTTCTGGGTTTATTCTTCATCACTTGAAGGTTTCTGAGTTTTTACTTGAAGATTTGAAGATTTTCTGGAATTTCTTCTTGAAGGTTTGAAGTTTTTCTGGAAAATTCCTTTGAAGATTTGAAGATTTCTGGGAATTTCCTTTGAAGATCAATGGCTGACCGTGCAACACAACGCCTTCAAAAGATGAATCAAGCTTCTAAGAGAGGTATAGTCACTATTCACTCTACATATATGACTTTGCAAGATATGATTAGCGAACGTGGCGATGATTACCCCTCTGTATCCCACTTAGATTCTTTTGATTATAGTAACAAATTCCATGAAGTTGATAAAATTATGGACTATAACAAAATGTATAGAATTAAATCCCCTTATAGGCTTATCTCAGCTGGTCCAGGAGACCGTTCTTGCCATTGGTGTAACGCCCCCAGATCCGGGGTCTGGGATCCAGGTCGTCACCTCACCATCCAATCATATAATACCTGTATTAACTCAATGATCCAATCAAAACAACATCATAGACCCCAATCTCTTACTCACACAAGTTATAGCCTTAGAAACGATATACAGTAACATTAGTTATTACAAACCAAATGTACTATCCAGGATCTCACACTACTAACTACAACCTCTACATGGAATTATTACAACCCATTTTGTAAAGACACTTAATAAGGATAGCTGAACCTATCCAACTTACTCATACAGTATCCTTCTTGAACTGCATTATCTCAAGGGAGTATTTTCCACATTCCTTTCCTCGCAATACGGGACGACCGACTATGGTCTCACTGAAAATATAATTTTTAACAAAGCAAGAATGAGCGAAAGAATGCTCAGCAAGTTAACTAGTCAGTAATATAAAGTTCTTCCAATAATTTAAAATAAGTATATAGTTTTCTATTGAAAGTATTCATACTTTGTATGAAGTTTAGAATACTACTATATGAACAAATTTAGTTCATAATTTTAGAAATACACTATCAGTGACTTAGCATGATTTTAGAAATCAACAAGTACGTAGTTCCAGATGCTGTTAGATGAACAACACTAGTTCACCAGTTTTTAAATTACCGTTTGTCTTTCATCAATAAGTAACCAGAATCATTTCACCTTTTTAAATATTGCCTTCGAAATATCAAATCATTCATACTAAAGTTAACACTATCGGTAACTCAGCACCTAGGCTTTCGTCACAGTGTTAATTAGAATTTCCAAACTAGAAGGAAGGGACTTATCCAAAACAGAAAACATAATATGAAGTGACGATGATCATTCGCCACCTTCATATCCACTGCGGGTCTTTTCTACTAGTAGAAGGGCAAAAACTCCATCTGTAATTACCCTGGATGAAAACTCTATCTGTAATCGCCCTGGATGAAAACTCCATCTGTAATCATCCTGGCGCATACGGCCAATAATTGATGGACCGCCTGGCTAACGGCCTCTTATATATAAAACTCAGGATCGTTCGTCAACGGTCCTGCTTGCGCCAGAGTCCCGTTTTTATTTTCTTTTGAGAATCGTTTTGAATAGAAAAATGAGAAGTTGAGGTCCGACCTTAGTCGACCAATTCTTACTTAAAAAACAACGCTACTGAGCAAACCATGACCGGGGGTTTTCAAAAAAAGATCTCGAGTGGGAAGGTATACGTGCTTAAACTTTTCGAAGCATCTTGGATAACTTTTAAATAATAATTGAAATATTTTTGGAAACGTTTAATATATTTAATAAATATTTAATAATATACTTTATCCAAGATAAATGTTTTTGGAATATTTAATAAATGAAGTTCATTAAGTAATCGTAAGTACATATACTATCTCCCGAAGAACCTTTCGGGTTTACATAGTTATAATACGTCAAAACAAAATACCGCTCCCCGGTCAACTCTACTTTTTGGACCAACGCGCTCTATCCCTAGAGTCGTCGTCCGAATATTAAATTCAAGATACCATTATCAGCAAAGTATGCTTTATCCAAACTTTTAACATATAAAGTTCATAATATAAATCGAACAATTACACTTGATATCAAATGAGTGTGTATATATATAAATAAGTAAGTATTAAACATCTGAAAATTATACCTACTCTGAACAATAGAGTAAGAGTTAGTAAACTTGCCTGATGTCCAAGATCTAACTGGATGTCTCTCCTCTAGTCCTGGAACCTCTACCAAGACAATACATAACCTTAATTAGTCACTTGATTGGCAATTCACTTATTCTAAGTAAACTTCATTTTACCCGACTTTCACTCTCTCGGGTCCACTTAACTTACGATCTTCTATACAATTTACTCATCATTTCTAATCTTGTTCTTCACACCAATACATTATCTTAATAATCCTTAACAAGTTTCGTGTTTTACTCGACTCCAAATCACTCTTTTAAATTAGCCAAAACGGATGGTCAAAGTAGTACCTCTAGAGTTGACTTTCCATAAAATCACTATTCCGCAACTCACACTCTAACACTTTTAGTAAATCAGAAAATTAATAATAAATTACGAAACCACCTCAAGGAGCTTCTTGAGTATTTGTAATATTTATCAAAAATATCTTGATTTGAAAACATGAGTCGAAATGGGTGAAATGCATTTTAAAAGTCGAGTCAACTACGGAGTTTTACTATTCGCGCTCGTTTCACGAAAACGCTCATAACTCATTAACCGTTAACGCTATCGACACACCGTTTTCGCGTGCACGATCTACACAATGTCTAGAATATAATCCATCAAAAGTTTAGTTCTGGACAGAGGACGCATTTTCCCGAATGTGCACAACAAGTCAGTAGCCTTGCAGGGTATAGCGTCATCGCGCAACTTTGGTTCCAACATTTTTATAAAATCGAAAACTTATTGTTTTAACACGAAACCTTTTTGTTAATCTTTAGAAACCCTTCCTTAATCCTCAGCAAAATATTCAAATTAAATTACAGAGTTTAACTAGGTGAAATTCGTCTCCAAAGTTGGAAACCCGAGAGGTCCGGGTGTCCTGCGCATGTCTCACTAAAACGTCGATATCTCCTAGCTCGTTAATCGTAATGGCACGATTATTTCGCCAAAACAAACTAGAAACTGACCTCTACGTAACCATAGGCATTGTTAATTTTTAACAGTGGGGGATCCTCTCCAATTCTTGGCTCAAAACAGGGCTAAATACAAACGAGCATTACGACGGCTATAACTAGTGATTACCATTTTTAAACTACATCAAAATCATAACCAATTCAACCAATCCATCAATACAACCTTCTTAACATCTCCACCAAGTCATCTTATTCACAAACAAGGTCAAATCCAACATCTACTCATACAATCCACCAAAACATAACCATTTACATAACTACATCACTAAACTTAAACTTTCTTCAAGATCAACATATAACTATTATAACAAACATATAACAAAAGGGTGAGAGGTTGATTATACCTTCCTTGAGCTTTAAACACACTAAAAATAGCTTATAATCCTTAGTAGAGCCTTGGTCTATCCTTAGTATCCTTAATCTTTAAGAAGAAAACCAAGAACACAAGTTAGTACTATTTACACCTAAACTTTGAGCAAGGATTTGAACATGAAATACTTGTTGGATGATGATGAAACTTTGAGAATACCTTAATCTAGTTATTAGCAATCCAAAGAGCCATTATTTGTGAATTATGGAAGCTTGGAAGTAGGATTTTGAAAATTTTATCAAGAGCTTTCTTGAAAAATTTGAAAGTTTGCTTTGGTGGGGAGGATGAAGACTTTTTCTTGATATTTGCTTGGTTGATGACACAAATAATGAAGTAGTATGTATTTTAAAGCTTGGTTGATGACATATGCTTGATGATCTCATCCTTTGCCAAGTGTTGATCAATTAGTTAGGCAAAAAAAAATGAAGAGGTGAGTCATTGGTGCTAGCTTTGATGAGTCATGGGATCTAGCTTTGATGAGTCATTGGTTGTGATCATCTTATATCCACTTGCCTAATACGTTCTTTTCTCATTTAATCGCAATTCGCTATGCATTCGCTTTATCGCTTAACCTCCTTATAAAGTTTGAACGGTTTCTAAATCGTTTTGTTATAAAATGTTCAAGGTGAATATCCTTAGTGTGTTAGTACCTTGGTGGAATGTATACTCGTAGGATTTCTAATTTTATTAAATTTCTAAGACTTGATATAATCGACGTATCTTGCAATATCTCGTATATTCCAGATGAAATAGTAAAAATGGAAATCTTCGAATTCTGGCGACTTTTACATTCTTTTATTTGCATAGTACAACGACAATACAATCTCGAAACTTCGGTTCTCCAACACATATATAGAGTGGTCCGAAAAGTTTTTATAAAACGGCAAAATTACTATTCATCAAAGGTTTTTAATAAGTACAAAAAATTGGGGTTATTACAGTCTCCCCTCCTTAAAAGGATTCCGTCCCGGAATCTATAGAAAAGAGCTGAGGTATCATACCGAGATCGAAATCTCCAGTTCCCAGGTTGACCATCCACCCTCTAGTTCTCTCACGGCACTCTTACTAGAGCTACGTTTTTGTTTCTCAACGCGTTTTTCTTTCTGGTATGTAATTCCTACCGGTTGTTCTATATACACAGAAGTCATGGGTGATCATTGGTCCGATACTTCAGGCGAAACCAATTCCCAGGGTGTGATAGGACCATTCTGCCCTTACTTCTATATGTTCATATTTGGTCACATTCCCAACATCCGTGTTGAATCTTCGTATCATAGGCATGTGAAATACATTATGGACACATTCAAATTCAGAAGTAACATCGTCGTCTTCTTTGTTCGTTGAACTCGCGCGGTTCTCGATATCCTTCTCTTTGTGATAAGCTCCATGGGAAGGCATCCCTATGTTCCCACGGTAACTACCTTTTATGAAAATCCTATCAGCGATAAGTGATCACTCCCTTGAAATCCGACGCACGACACATAACATAACTTCAATTATCTAGGCATTCACTTTCTCGATTCGTTGGCATGCGGGCCGTAATTAGTGCTCTTTTTTTTGATCTCGTCGCCAACATTGTTGAAAACTCTTCTAGCATCTTGGATTCAATCTTGGATCCCTACATGTCATAATCATTATGGGGAATCCACGCGCATCCATATATAATTCGTATACGCATTAATAATCTTCCTGATTGGAGATCTCTCATTGATAAGGCGACTTGGTTAGTCCATCAATTATAACCCAACTAATCGTTATTGCTTGAATTGTTCCTTGGTAATCCTACCATGAATTTCATTCCCATAACTCGCACTTCCATCTAGGAATCTCTATAGGCTATATTAGCATACTAGGTTTCTGCTGTTTTGCTTCCATTTTCTGCGTGTCAAACATTTACTTAACAACTGCCAATATCACTTCTCAAATTCGGCCACCAATAATATTTCCATAAAGGTCTAAGCATCGTTGTACCCTCGGTGAATATGATGTCTACAACTATAGGCTCCTTGCGAGATCTCATATTTTAATTCTTGAATATTGGTTATCCGCACTCTGTGAACATATTCTTGCATTCCTTTCTCATCTCTCATACTCTTTCACTATTTCTTGTCCTCAAACCATTTTTCCTTTCTAATATTCTTTCCTTAATGTAATTTTATCTTTTCAGTCAATTCTGACTGAATCCTAATTCCAATTAATTTCTCTCGTTCTTTTTCTGAAATAATCACTTGAAGCTCCTTCTTTCCCAATCCTTATGTCATTTGTTCACAACAAATATTTAATCTCTCTTTACTACTTATAGTATCGGCCACCATATTAGCCTTTCCTGGTGATAATGGATTCCACAATCATGATTCTAGACCAGTTCTAACCATGTTCTATGCCTCATATTTAGCTTCCTCTGTTTGAGGATATACCTAATGTTCTCGCGGTCTGAAAAAAAAATTCACACTTTTCTTCGTAATTAAAGTCTCCAAATTCTCAGTGCGAACATAATCGCAGCTAACTCCAAGTCAGGTGTAGGATATCTTATCTCATACTTCTTAAGTTGCTTAGATGCATAACTATAATTGAATAAGTCCCCTCTATCATCAGGCATTTCTAACAACGGGGTCGTTACTAACTTCTACTTTAATCCTTTAAACTCTATTAATTAAGTCCATGAGTATATCGGAATATCGTTTATGAATACAATAATCAATTTGTCCAGAAATATCCTCTAAATCAATAAAGGCTGCTGGCGCATGCCAACCCAAACTACATCTCTAAAAACTCATAACGTACATAGGTGCAAAATGCCATTTTTGGCTCATCATCAGGGTTATTCTCAAGTTGGTGAGACTATATCCTCAAATCTATCTTAAAAAAATAAATAAATTACATCCTTTAATCGAGTAGTTAATTCTTTCATCTCAATAGTGGCAATGGATATGAGTCTTGAATACTGACGCAAACCCTGACAATAAATCAACGGTAAGTTCCATACCTCAACCAGGTGGTAGTTCCTGGAGATCGTAAAAATACGTCAATGAATTCAGTTAATAATGGGGTGTCCTTTATATCTGGTATCTCCTTATTCGTATCAATTTGCATGTGCTCAATAAGTTTCACATTTTCGCCGTAATAATCTCTTTGTTTGTACTAACATATTAAACTTCGTAGTTCACTTCCGTCCTTAAAGGACAACTCCCCCTTACTGGGCGATCCACATCTTACCTTTGTATCTCCTCAATCAATTTGCACATCGTATTTGATCAATCAGTTTATTTCCAAAATTTCAACGGATCCTTCCTTTTTGAAAGAAAAAAAAATCAACATATATTGTTGCCTTAAAACCTCAATTTCACATTATGGGCAAACAAGGTTCACCAAGATAATTTTCATAGTTTGCTAATTCTATTTCTATTTCGAGGGTTCCATAGGATTTCCACATACGTGGCTCCCTTAATAGTCCTCAAACTCATGTTCCTCTATCGTTCTTTCTTTCTCATTAATTAAGCTTCTATCATAGTCATTTCTTAATCAACGTATCGCCATCACTCATTTCGAATACTCCGTCATTCTAAATTTCCAACATACCGCACATACCTTGAAAATTTTCGCAAACATCGACTCATAATTTGTCGCACTCATCTACTTTTATTTTAGTTCTAAAACTTCAACATACTTATCTTTCCAAATACTTAGGAAAATACTTGCATGGTACAAGGAATATTTTAAGCAACATAAAGTTCATAGAAAGAACTTTGTAAGAAATCTCATTGAGTGGGCGACCTTGTTAGGTCTTAATCAAGTTATCCTTTGGAAATTTCATCATCATACTTCACTGCAATTAAAATGCGTTGTAAATTCACTGAATAAATTAAGTTGGGATTCGAACTACCGAAGCAATAACTAGTCCATTTAAAGAAATATTAGAAACTAGCTAAACAAAATTAGCTAGCTTAATTTGTTTAGGACATAATATCTAGCTAGGACGATTAGCTAGATTTTCATCATAACGTTAAAATTTCAACTAGTTAGAACAATTAACTAGTCGTTCATAATGACATGTACAACTAGTCAGTTTCAACCTGCTAGTGTAAAATCTCAACATTGTAGCCACTTAAAGAAAACAATTTGGGCTAAACATATAGCGAGTTTAAAAGAAACATTAAATAAGTTTGGGTTGAACAAGATAAGTATAAACTTTGAATAAAATGTTCTTGGTATCGGAACAGTCGATAGCCTCTCATCAAATATTCACATCAGTGAAACGGTGCACCCAAAAAGGGGTCTCCGTACATGTACTTTATCAAATTCATTAATAGAATTGAATTCAGAATACCAATATCAAATTGATATCCTTTTGATGATTTGAACGTCCGATGTAAAAATCTCATCTTATAATAGGAAAAAAAGAATTCACGAGGAACCTCTGAATAATAGATCATCCATGTTTTAACAAATAGTTGAATATTTATGAACTCAACTGAGGGGTCCAAGTATGGAAGAAAGAATCGAATATCAATAATCATTGAAGAATATTCATCAAATAGTTAAGGAAAGATTAATTGAATATTCCTTGAATGAACAGGATTAGTTAGAGAAAATTATATAAATATTCTAGGAAAATTTTAAAGAATGTTAATGACCATTCCTTGAATAAAAGTTGTGTAAAATCCAAATGAGGTTAGCATCAACTACCTCTCGGTCGCCTCTCGAGTACGAACGATGTACCTCGAGACATGAATAAAAGACGTGTTTTCCAACCCTTGAGTCAACATAAAGGTTGATAATGAATAAAAGTGAAAGAACACATAGCAATACGAGTATCAAGTTTATCTTCAAAATATGACACAACGAACCCTTTATGAATCAAAAGTAGAAGCACAGTCAAAAGGTTCAGAACTTGCATTCATAGGAATTAGAATATAGATTCGGAAGGCTAGACAAATAATGATTTCCTTTTCTGGTCATCCTGGAGCACGAACAAGGCACTCCGATAAGTAATGATAACTTGAATATGCATACTCAACCTTAAAGGTAATAAGAGGAGAAGAAGAAATGAAATGAAATAACCATATCGGTTGTTGGTTACACTCCAAGTTTAAAGTAGGAAATAAATAGGGTTACCTGACATAGCTATTCAAGGTAACACATGATATGAAAAATTTTAGATTGAGTAATGCACCAGCAAGTAAATACCAAGGCAGGTCAATGATCATCCATAAGTTCTAACATAATCGGTACGAGGATGATCCCATATATTCACCTTCATAACATAGGATACTAACTAAATAGTTCCTCAAAATCATACCAAACTCACTTAATAAATTGGGGGTTAGTAAACATATCTGTCATTCCCCTATAGTTATCCAAAATTTGTGCCTCACATGGTCGAGTCCATATGTCCACACAAGATGGAAGTCTACTAGTTACTATATATGTAGTCTCAAACAAGAATTGTATCAAAGGAATCCAACTCCAATCACACTGACCTCCTTTCCTATAGGTTCTGAGATCGTCGTATCGCTCGTTGCAGCCATACGCAACTTCATTATAGTCATGCCATCAATTCCCAATGTTCTTGATTTCTGAGTTGAACCATCGTGGCCTAACATACGAAGTATACTCATGATGTCGTCTAGTGTGCTCGTCTTACGATAACGTTCTTGTAATACACACATGCAAAATCTTCCTCGAGGGAAAAGAAATTCCCAATGGTGTAGTAGACACTATCTCTAGTGGAATCATTGTTCGTGGGGTATTGAAACCTCATAGACAAAACAATGCCTTTAACTAGTCTAGGTATCCAAGTAACCTTAATCGCGTAAGCAAGTTGAAATTCCTTTGTCCTCACACTTGCTGCCCCCCTGTGGGAAACTTATGAAGGGCTACGAGTAACAAAATTCGCACCAGTCAAATCAATCTATGGTATTGGAAATCCCGCCTCTACCTCAACTACTCTTGAGACTCTGCTATACTAATATCTTACTCAATGGTACTACATCTGGTAGTCCAATAACGAACTCTATATGAGCTCTTACGTTATTCTTTTACTTGGACATAACTCTTAACACTCTCGTCTCTGAGTACTATAACTTATGCTCTGATACCATTTCTGTAACGCCCCCAGATCCGGGGTCTGGGATCCAGGTCGTCACCTCACCATCCAATCATATAATACCTGTATTAACTCAATGATCCAATCAAAACAACATCATAGACCCCAATCTCTTACTCACACAAGTTATAGCCTTAGAAACGATATACAGTAACATTAGTTATTACAAACCAAATGTACTATCCAGGATCTCACACTACTAACTACAACCTCTACATGGAATTATTACAACCCATTTTGTAAAGACACTTAATAAGGATAGCTGAACCTATCCAACTTACTCATACAGTATCCTTCTTGAACTGCATTATCTCAAGGGAGTATTTTCCACATTCCTTTCCTCGCAATACGGGACGACCGACTATGGTCTCACTGAAAATATAATTTTTAACAAAGCAAGAATGAGCGAAAGAATGCTCAGCAAGTTAACTAGTCAGTAATATAAAGTTCTTCCAATAATTTAAAATAAGTATATAGTTTTCTATTGAAAGTATTCATACTTTGTATGAAGTTTAGAATACTACTATATGAACAAATTTAGTTCATAATTTTAGAAATACACTATCAGTGACTTAGCATGATTTTAGAAATCAACAAGTACGCAGTTCCAGATGCTGCTAGATGAACAACACTAGTTCACCAGTTTTTAAATGACTGTTTGTCTATCATCAATAAGTAACCAGAATCATTTCACCTTTTTAAATATTGCCTTCGAAATATCAAATCATTCATACTAAAGTTAACACTATCGGTAACTCAACACCTAGGCTTTCGTCACAGTGTTAATTAGAATTTCCAAACCGGAAGGAAGGGACTTATCCAAAACAGAAAACACAATATGAAGTGACGATGATCAGTCGCCACCTTCATATCCACCGCGGGTCTTTTCTACTAGTAGAAGGGCAAAAACTCCATCTGTAATTACCCTGGACGAAAACTCCATCTGTAATCGCCCTGGATGAAAACTCCATCTGTAATCATCCTGGCGCATACGGCCAATAATTGATGGACCGCCTGGCTAACGGCCTCTTATATATAAAACTCAGGATCGTTCGTCAACGGTCCTGCTCGCGCCAGAGTCCCGTTTTTATTTTCTTTTGAGAATCGTTTTGAATAGAAAAATGAGTAGTTGAGGTCCGACCTTAGTCGACCAATTCTTACTTAAAAACAACGCTACTGAGCAAACCATGACCGGGGGTTTTCACAAAAAGATCTCGAGTGGGAAGGTATACGTGCTTAAACTTTTCGAAGCATCTTGGATAACTTTTAAATAATAATTGAAATATTTTTGGAAACGTTTAATATATTTAATAAATATACTTTATCCAAGATAAATGTTTTTGGAATATTTAATAAATGAAGTTCATTAAGTAATCGTAAGTACATATACTATCTCCCGAAGAACCTTTCGGGTTTACATAGTTATAATACGTCAAAACAAAACACCGCTCCCCGATCAACTCTACTTTTTGGACCAACGCGCTCTATCCCTAGAGTCGTCGTCCGAATATTAAATTCAAGATACCATTATCAGCAAAGTATGCTTTATCAAAACTTTTAACATATAAAGTTCATAATATAAATCGAACAATTACACTTGATATCAAATGAGTGTGTATATATATATAAATAAGCAAGTATTAAACATCTGAAAATTATACCTACTCCGAACAATAGAGTAAGAGTTAGTAAACTTGCCTGATGTCCAAGCTCTAACCGGATGTCTCTCGTCTAGTCCTGGAACCTCTACCAAGACAATACATAACCTTAATTAGTTACTTGATTGACAATTCACTTATTCTAAGTAAACTTCATTTTACCCGACTTTCACTCTCTCGGGTCCACTTAACTTACGATCTTCTATACCGTTTACTCATCATTTCTAATCTCGTTCTTCACACCAATACATTATCTTAATAATCCTTAACAAGTTTCGTGTTTTAGTCGACTCCAAATCACTCTTTTAAATTAGCCAAAACGGATGGTCAAAGTAGTACCTCTAGAGTTGACTTTCCATAAAATCACTATTCCGCAACTCACACTCTAACACTTTTAGTAAATCAGAAAATTAATAATAAATTACGAAACCACCTCAAGGAGCTTCTTGAGTATTTGTAATATTTATAAAAAATATCTTGATTTGAAAACATGAGTCGAAATAGGTGAAATGCATTTTAAAAGTCGAGTCAACTACGGAGTTTTACTATTCGCGCTTGTTTCACGAAAACGCTCATAACTCATTAACCGTTAACGCTATTGACACACCGTTTTCGCGTGTACGATCTACACAATGTCTAGAATATAATCCATCAAAAGTTTAGTTCTGGACAGAGGACGCATTTTCCCGAATGTGCACAACAAGTCAGTAGCCTTGCAGGGTATAGCGTCATCGCGCAACTTTGGTTCCAACATTTTTATAAAATCGAAAACTTATTGTTTTAACACGAAACCTTTTTGTTAATCTTTAAAAACCCTTCCTTAATCCTCAGCAAAAGTTTCAAATTAAATTACAGAGTTTAACTAGGTGAAATGCGTCTCCAAAGTTGGAAACCCGAGAGGTCCGGGTGTCCTGCGCATGTCTCACTAAAACCTCGATATCTCCTAGCTCGTTAATCGTAATGACACGATTCTTTCGCCAAAACAAACTAGAAACTGACCTCTACGTAACCAAAGGCATTTGTAATTTTTAACAGTGGGGGATCCTCTCCAATTCTTGGCTCAAAACAGGGCTAAATACAAACGGGCATTACGACGGCTATAACTAGTGATTACCATTTTTAAAGTACATCAAAATCATAACCAATTCAACCAATCCATCAATACAACCTTCTTAACATCTCCACCAAGTCATCTTATTCACAAACAAGGTCAAATCCAACATCTACTCATACAATCCACCAAAACATAACCATTTACATAACTACATCACTAAACTTCAACTTTCTTCAAGATCAACATATAACTATTATAAAAAACATATAACAAAAGGGTGAGAGGTTGATTATACCTTCCTTGAGCTTTAAACACACTAAAAATAGCTTATAATCCTTAGTAGAGCCTTGGTCTATCCTTAGTATCCTTAATCTTTAAGAAGAAAACCAAGAACACAAGTTAGTACTATTTACACCTAAACTTTGAGAAAGGATTTGAACATGAAATACTTGTTGGATGATGATGAAACTTTGAGAATACCTTAATCTAGTTATTAGCAATCCAAAGAGACATTATTTGTGAATTATGGAAGCTTGGAAGTAGGATTTTGAAAATTTTATCAAGAGCTTTCTTGAAAAATTTGAAAGTTTGCTTTGGTGGGGAGGATGAAGACTTTTTCTTGATATTTGCTTGGTTGATGACACAAATAATGAAGTAGTATGTATTTTAAAGCTTGGTTGATGACATATGCTTGATGATCTCATCCTTTGCCAAGTGTTGATCAATTAGTTAGGCAAAAAAAATGAAGAGGTGAGTCATTGGTGCTAGCTTTGATGAGTCATGGGAGCTAGCTTTGATGAGTCATTGGTTGTGATCATCTTATATCCACTTGCCTAATACGTTCTTTTCTCGTTTAATCGCAATTCGCTATGCATTCGCTTTATCGCTTAACCTCCTTATAAAGTCTGAACGGTTTCTAAATCGTTTTGTTATAAAATGTTCAAGGTGAATATCCTTAGTGTGTTAGTACCTTGGTGGAATGTATACTCGTAGGATTTCTAATTTTATTAAATTTCTAAGACTTGATATAATCGACGTATCTTGCAATATCTCGTATATTCCAGATGAAATAGTAAAACTGGAAATCTTCGAATTCTGACGACTTTTACATTCTTTTATTTGCATAGTACAACGACAATACAATCTCGAAACTTCGGTTCTCCAACACATATATAGAATGGTCTGAAAAGTTTTTATCAAACGGCAAAATTACTATTCATCAAAGGTTTTTAATAAGTACAAAAAATTGGGGTTATTACAATTGGCGTCCTGATGCTCTTTGCATTTACAAGGACGCCATTGTTGCAGGACTTAGGTTTCCTTTTCATGATTTCATTCCCAAATTGTTAGGAGACGTTAGGATTAACCCTTTTCAACTTCCTCCCAATGCTTAGAGAATTATAATGAGTTTTATAGTTCTTTGTTTAAAGAACAATTTTCGTCTTTCTGTTTCTTTGTTTAGACAAATATTTCAATTTAAGAATAGCTCTGCCATTTCCCTTGGATGGGTTTATATTAACCATAGGGCTTCCACACCTCCAATTTTCCACCCAAAATCCATTCCTAATAATAACCCAAGATGGAAAAATGAGTTTATTTATCTAGTTTGGGAAGGAGGGGATTGGGGTACCCTATTCCGGAGATCGTTTAGTAGAGTCTCGGATGGTAGTCCCAGTGAGATAGTCCTGACTGAGGAAGAGGCTTATGCCTATGCTGAGCTAACCAAGGACAATTATGCCACCATGGCTTGGGAGCTCCTGGATGAGTTTCTTCTTAAGTACCTAGGCCTTTCGAACGTGTCAGACAAGGGTAATTCTCATTCCTTACTTTCTTTTATTTATCTAAGATTTTCTTATACCCATTGTTTTTTTTTTTTTTTTGTCTTTGTAGCTGCGGCCTTTATAAATAAAGGTAACGAGCCCGCAGATGGGGAAACTGCGAGGATGAAAAGGGCTCGTTTGGGAGGCAAAGATCTTCGGGCAGCTTCAAGTGTCCCAGCCTTTTTAAGGCCTCATGAGGACTCAGTGGAGGAGGTTGAGGCTCCTCCCACAGTCAAGAGCTCTGTTTGGCGCCCCAACTGGGGTATCAGGAAGAAGGACACAGTCGTTGGGGTGTCCAAGCATGCTATAGAGTGGTCTTATCACTCCCTCACTCCTGTGACTACAAGGATTTTGTCTCTAACTCCACTCTTGAGGGAGTAGAACATGCAGGTTCTCAGGCCTTAGCTGCGGTAAGCTTTTGCTTCCTTTTCTTTCTTGTAGTCTACTCAATATGTTATAAATTTCTTTTTTGACTTGTACTTTGTTTGTAGACTAATGCTAACTTCCAAGGGGCTCTCTTTCAAGCCAAGGCTTGGCGCTCATCTTCCGAAGCGAACCAAGGCAAGTTTGAGAAGTCTCAGGAGGAAGTTGGCTCTCTCAGGGCTACCCTGGCTAGGAGGGAGAAGGAGTTGGCTGATTCCCAAGCTAAGCTGGTTGAGCTTCGGAAGAGCAAGGATGATTTTATCGATGAGTACCTTGACTCTCAGGAGTACAGGGACTTGACCGATAAGCATGACGAGCTCATCTTCCCAGTTCAGTTTATCGAGGGATGGGATGGTGCTTTAGCGGATGTCTTGGAGAAGATTCCTGGGTCACTTAGCCTTGCAGACTTCCCGAGCCCTTATGCCCCTACTCCTTTAGAGGTGGCATTGGCCGGGGAGGATGATATGGATGAAGAAGACATGATTCTGGATCTAGGGCATTCCTCTCCCCCTGGCCAGGCAGCTGAAATTGATTCTGCAGCTACTCACTCCGGTGCCGGCTCTAGCTCAGGAGAAGAGGAGGCTGATACCGGTGACAAGGGAGGAGAAGCCTAGTTTATGTAGTTTTTACTTTTGTAGCCATTTTATGGCTTTTGTTTATGTAATATCTACCTTCGGGCATAACTTAACTTTCGTAAGTCTTAATTTATCATTTCTTGACTTTCTTTTATTTCTGAATTTTTCGAATGTTTATCAACACTCAATGCATATAAACTCATCATAGAAACATGAAAATGTTGAATAGAATCATAACTTGAAAATGGGTTCAACCCTTACATAATACTCTACTTTCTACCTCAAGTTTAAAAACTTGGATTGGTTTCGTCGACCTTATTTCTACTTGTCCTAATAGTGAGTCCAGTCAGGACACACTTTAAACATAATAGACTTTCAAGTTTGTAGCATGCCAAGTTCTTGGCACTTCAATCCCTTCCAGGGTTTCCAATTTGTACGAGCCTCGACCAAATACGTTACTTAACGCGATATGGTCCTTCCCAATTTGGGGCCAACTTGCCTTTTTGTCCAACCCCGGATGCCTCAATCTTTCAGAGGACTAAGTCTCCTTGGCGGAAGAACCTCTCTTTAACCCTTAGGTTAGAGTAGAAAGATGCCCTTTTCTGATGTTCAACTAATTTATCATTCGCCTCATCTTTTACTTCATCAATTAGATCTAAGGCCAATCTCATGCCTTCTTCATTTGTCTCTGGCTCATAAGCTTCGATTCTTGGAGATGTGTGAGTAATCTCCACTGGAACTACTGCCTCTGCCCCATATGCCAACAGAAAGGGAGTTGCTCCAGTGGTGACTTTACAAGTAGTACGATATGCCCACAGAATGGGGAGCAATTCGTCTACCCAAGTATTTTTAGAGCGTTCAACTCTTTTCTTCAGTCCATCCAGGATAATTCGATTGGCAACCTCAGCTTGCCCATTTGCTTGAGGATGAGCAACATAAGTGAAACGTAACTTGATATCATTCTCGCCACAATATTTCTTGAATTCATCGTTGTTAAACTGAGTTCCATTGTCTGTGACCAAGATTCGTGGAATCTCGTATCTGCATATCACATTTTCCCAGAAGAAATGCATCACCTGCTTGGTGGTTATCTTGGCTAAAGGCTTAGCCTCAATCCACTTGGTGAAGTAGTCGATTGCTACTATCAAGAACTTTCTTTGCGCACTTGCCATTGGAAATGGTCCAAGTATGTCCATCCCCCACATGGCGAATGGGATAGGTGAGTTTATGGATGTCATCATCTCTGGTGGTTGTCTAACCACTGGTGCATGCTTTTGGCACCGTTCACATTTTTTCACGTAGCTTTTAGCATCTGCAAGTATGCTTGGCCAATAGAAACCTAGATGAGTGATTTTATGAGCAAGGGCTCTGCCCCCCAAGTGCTGCCCACAAATTCCTTCATGCACTTCCCTTAGGGCCAATTCTGCCTCTTGGGGTCTCAAGCATTTCAGATACGGAACAATGAAAGACTTCTTGTATAGGATTCCCTCAATCAGGGTATACCTTAGTGCCCTCACATATAGCTTTCGTGCTTCTGAAGTGTCGTTGGGTAACCATCCAGTTTCCAGATGAGATTTGATGGGATCCATCCAACAGCTAGCAACATCAATAGGTGCTACCAACTTTCCATTGATGCTTGGGGTCTTCAAGACTTGGAAGTATACACTTCCTGCATAGTTTTCAATTTCAGAAGAGGCAAATTTAGACAAGGCATCGGCCTTCATGTTCTCTTCCCTTGGAATGTGTTCCACATAGCATTCATCAAACTGAGTCATGATGGCCTTGACAAGTTTTAGGTACTTGGCCATGACTTCATCTCTAGCCTCAAACTCCCCATTTACTTGAGAAACCACTAGCCTCGAGTCTCCACATACTTTCAGAGTTTTAACTCTCAAGGCTCCAGCCAGCCCTAAGCCAGCTATCAGGGCTTCGTACTCAGCTTCGTTGTTGGTCGTTGGGAAATCCAGTTTTAATGCGTACTCTATGAGAAATCCATCAGGACTTTGTAGCACCAAACCTGCTCCACTTGATTTTGTTTTTGATGCTCCATCAAAATGGAGCACCCAACATTCTTTGAACACCATCTCTTCATCTTTCTTGTCTTCCACTACTACTTCCTGCCCCTCGACTTCTTGGTTGTCAATGGTGCATTCAACCATGAAGTCAGCGAGTGCTTGAGCCTTTATGGTCGTTCGAGGCTTATACTTGATGTCAAATTCTCCCAATTCAATAGTCCATTTGATCAACCTTCCACTAACTTGAGGGCTATGCAATATATTTCTTAGAGGCTGATTAGTCAAGACCTCTATCTTGTGAGCCTGGAAGTATGGGCGTAGCTTTCTTGAGGCCATTATCAAGGCTAAGGCAAACTTCTCAATCGTGGAGTAGTTTATTTCTGCCCCATGTAGAATCTTGCTTACGTAGTAAATGTGTTTCTGAACCTTCAACTCTTCTTTTACCAAAACGGCTCCTAGGGCTGTGTTAGAAACTGCCAAGTACAAATAGAGAATTTCTCCTGGCTTTGGCTTTGCCAACGGTGGTGCCTCAGCCATGTATTTCTTCAGGGCCTCAAAGGCCTCTTGGCTTTCAGTTGTCCACTCAAAATTTTTCACGTTCTTGAGTGCTTTGAAGAAAGGTAAACACTTTTCTCCTAACTTGGAGATGAATCTTCCCAATGCTGCAACTCTTCCCGTTAGTTTCTGGACATCCTTAACAGTCCGTGGTGGTTCCATGTCTAGAATTGCTTTGATTTTGTCGGGATTAGCCTTGGTTCCTCTCTTGGAAACCATCAGGCCTAAAAACTTTCCCGAGCCTACACCAAAGGCACACTTAACTGGATTCAACATCATCTTGTGGTGCCTTAGCACTTCAAATGCTTCCCGTAGATGGTTTATATGATCGACCTTATCGAGGCTTTTAACCAACATGTCATCCACATAGACCTCCATGGTTTTTCCAATCAGGTGTTCGAAGATTTTGTTCACCAATCTTTGGTATGTTGCCCCTGCATTCTTAAGTCCAAATGCCATGACTAGGTAACAGAAAACACCAAAGTCAGTGATGAATGATACCTTGGAGATGTCATCTTTGTGCATTTTGATTTGGTTGTACCCACTGAAGCCATCCATAAACTCAGCATCTCGTGCCCAGCTGTGGCATCTATTAGGGCATCAATCCTTGGTAAGGGAAAACAATCCTTAGGACATGCATCATTCAAATCAGTGAAGTCCACACACATCCTCCATTTTCCATTGGCCTTTTTGACCATCACTGGGTTAGCCAACCATTCCGGAAATTGTATTTCTTCAATGAACCCGGCCTCCAGAAGCTTTTCTACTTCTTGTTTAATGGCCTCTTGCCTCTCTAGAGCAAAATTTTTCTTCTTCTGTTTCACCGTCTTCCTTTCAGAATCCACATTCAATTTGTGGGTTATCAATTGGGGATCAATCCCTGGCATGTCAGCCGTTGTCCAAGCAAAAATGTCATTGTTCTCTTGAAGAAAAGATATGAGCTTGCTTTTCAATGGTTCAGGCAATAGTGCTCCAACATAAGTCACCTTCTCCGGTTCACAGGGACTAAGGGAATTGGGATTAAATCCTCAGCTGGTTTCCCTCTTCGGTCCTCATTATCACTAGTATCCATGTCTTCAATGGGGAGAACCTGCCCCCCGATTCCATTAGGCCTTAACGCGACTACATAACAACTTCTAGCCATCTTTTGATCTCCCCGTTCTTCACCAATTCCATTCCTCGTTGGGAACTTGATTTTCAGATGATAAGATGAGGCAACGGCCTTGAACGCATGAAGACCCGTCCTTCCCAGGATTGCATTGTAGGTCGAAGTTGCCTTTATAACTATGAAGTTCAACATCTGAGTAGACGTATTCGACCCTTGCCCTATTGTCATTGGGAGTTGGATAGTGCCTTCCACCTTCGATTCCACTCCATTGAATCCATATATGGGCATATTCGAGGGTGTCAACTGAGAGTCAGTATAACCCATCTTGATAAAAGCATCATGGAACAAGATGTCCACCGAAGCTCCATTGTCGACCAAAACTCTCTTTGTTTCAGAATTCCCTATCACGAGTATGATGACTAAGGGATCATCGTGGGGAAACTTCACTCCCTCCAAGTCAGAATCATCAAAACCTATTGATATTTCTGTTCGGGCACATTTCAGTGCTTCTCCGACCACAGTCATTACTTCTCGGGCATAGGCCTTTCTTGAGTTTCGGGAGGACCCAGCAGCAGTTGGTCCTCCGAATATCATGTTGATGACTTGCCCTCGGGGCTTGGGATTTCCTTGATCGTTGTTCCTTCTATCATAATCCTTCCTTTCATAGTTTCCTCTTTGACTCCCTTGATTTCCTTCCTTAGTGAATTTATTGAGATTTCCTCTCCGTATCAGAAACTCGATCTCATCTTTCAATTGTCTACAATCGTCGATATCGTGACCGACTTCCTTATGGAACCGACAGAATTGATTTTGATTCTGTTTAGACATATCAGTCCTTAGTGGCTTCGGCCATCGGAGTTCCTCCTCATTTGCTATTTCCATCAGAATTTGGCTCCTGGGAGTGTTCCATCTTGCATACTCCGTAAACTTTGGCCCAAAATTGTTCCTCTTGGGTGGAGAATCAGAATCCTTTGACGTTCTAGGAAACTTTTCCTTGATGTCATACTCCTGTGTTTCCTTTCTTTTCTTTGAATTTCCACTACCACCAGTAGTGGGTTCATACTTTCTCATGCTTTCATCAGCCTTGATGTACTTCCCGGCTCTATCTTGGAGCTTCAGCATGCTCTCGGGTGGATGTTTTGCCAATGATCTTTTGAAGTGATCATCGGTGGTTCCTTGCTGCAGGGCTATCATAGATACTTTGTCCTCCAAGCCCGGGACTTTTAGAGCCTCCCGGGTGAATCGGTTGATGTAATCCCTTAAAGCTCCAATCTTTCCTTGCTGGATTCCCTTGAGTGATGCAGAACTTTTCTCGTGCACCCTTCCACTAACAAATTGGTTGATGAATACTTTGCTTAGTTCCTTGAAAGACCCAATAGAGTTGGGAGGAAGACGGCTATACCAATGTTGGGCCATGCCTGCCAAGGTTTGTGGAAACGCCCTACACTTGACCGCATCATTCGTTGGCTGCAACAACAGTGCATTAGAGAAGGTTCTTACATGATTCGCGGGATCTCCCATTCCATCATAAGCTTTAATAGTTGGCATCTTAAATTTCCTGGATATGGTAGCATTCATGATGTCTTGAGTGAATGGTGGTGTAGGATCATCAGGATCTCCTAGGGGCAACAAAACACTAGGATCACCCCTTGGGGCTTCAGCCCTCTTGGTTCTTCTAGGTGTCGGGTCCAAATTAATCACAGGGACTCGTTGTGCTCTTGCTGCTTCCTCTTCTGCCAATAATTTTTTGAGCCTTGCAGCCTCTGCCTCATGGGCCGCAATCTTTTCCTTAGTAGTTTGGGATTGTTCCCGATTTGTTTGAGAAGAACGTCTTCTCCTTGGGGCAACATCCCTTTCTTCTCCAGTTGAGTCATTCTCATCCTCGGTGTAGGGTCCCGAGTAATCTCGAATCAAAGGGGTCCTTCGAGTTTGAGTTTGTAGATTTTGGGGTCCCAGACCTTGTATATAAGGAGGAACGTATGCCTCGTGGTAGGTGGGATTGAGACCACTACCGCCCGCCATGGGTCGAGGGGGCATGCCATAGCTTGGCATCCCCAAAGTTTGAGTTGCGTATTGAGGAAGATCAGTAGTATGGAGTTGAAGACCACTTGGTGCATTCATGAGCAGTGGGGAGGTCGTGATTGGTTGCTGGTGAGCGGTCTCTTGTGGATTAGATCCATGAATGACCATCTGCAGGGGATTCGTCCCTTCAATCGAAATTGGGATTTCGGGTCCTTGAGTGGTGGTGAGGGGGATATTCGCCCCTTGAATGCCAGTAGTTGGCGGTGGTTGATTTCCGAGAGTATCAGCCTCAGAGGTGATAGGAAGCTCCTCAGAAGTTTGAGTATCTCGAGTTGTTCTTCGTGTGTTTTCCATGATTGATGTTGTCTTCCCACAGATGGTGCCAAATGTTATGGATTAAAAAGTGTATTTGTAAATTAATTGCTAGGGCTTAAGAGAGCTTCGAGCTTTAATGGCTGCTCTTGTGTTTCGTGACTAAATCGGTCCTCACAAGATGCTTACGTATCTCAATCAGTGCTGAGAATCAAGCCAAAGACGTAGTTCTATTGTGAAGGAGCAGGGTCCTTATATAGGCGTCTATAGCCTCGTATTTAGAGTACGTTTAGGAGACTTAGCGAATAAGTCTCCTTTTTGATAATGGATAAACATTGCATTTCTTGATGGACAAGACTTTTCCTTGTTGATAAAGACTGTGACTCATTATTTCTTGTAATTGGGATTCTGGATCCTTCTTTGATGAATTTACCATATTTTGGACTCCTTTCCTGAGTTGTATATTTTCCTTTTTTATTAATTACGAAATTAATAAATAATTAGGGTCTCGGGCCTTGTTTATTGGGTCGTATTCTTGGACCATTCTAAGTCTAATTAATGTATCATTAATTATATTTCTAGGATTACTTTTCTGTCCATATCACCACCTTTGGGATTAAATGAAACAATATTTAAAATAAAGAAAGAGTGAGGCATTTTCATATGCTCAGCAAGTAAACCACTCAACTACATGCATAAATAAATGAACGTGTCTATACTTAGGGGGTGTTTAGTTTGGGGTAATTAAGAAAGGGAAATGGGAAAAGAGGGCTTAATCCCTTTGTTTGTGTTTCCTTTATAAAAAACGTCATTCCTTTTCCCCTTTTTTAGTTTTAGATTTACCCATTATCCTTCATAACCCATTCCCCACCCCGTATTTGAATTCTCTTTCCCAAACTTTTCCCATTTTTAATTATAATTTATATGTTAAATCATGAACACAATAGATTAACGTGTAAATTATTTTTAAAATTTATAAATAATTTACAATTTTATTTTATACATTAAAAAGTAATTTTGATATAATTTATATGTTAATTTATTAAAATATTAAAGATATTATTAAATAATAAATTTTATTAATTTATTAAAATGTAAATAAACTATATTATTACAAATAAAAATATACTTGTCTCTTTTGAAATTATTTAATATTTGAAAAAAAACAAATACAAATGTAATAATATAATTTTTCATTCCGTTTCCTGATCAAACCAAACGGGTAAAAAAAATCAGTATTAATCCTTTCCTTTCTCCTTATTTCCCTTTCTGGTTTGCATTCCGTTTCCACAATTCGAATCAAACGTCCAAAATGATTTTAATTAACCATTAAGTATTTTAGACAACGATAATCATTCTCCAGCAAGTTCAAACCAATTGTCAAGACAAATATAAAATATATACACGCATCAACATCACCTTTGCGTTACTCCGATGATCAATCGGAATAGCACAACTCAGCCGATACATGGTGATCATCTAGGATAAAGGCAACATCATTATACAGCTAGCGGATGCGACCTCATTTGGTACCCCGCCTTTCAGATCCATATAGACTATGCACAATTGGTCTCGTATCAATTCTCACATTATAATAAATCGAATTTGGCTTCCAAAGTGATGATCACATAGACTTATACGCCCACTTCAAGGGACTTGATAAAATTGAAACATTCGGGATGAAACAATTTCAAGACAAGCTTTATTTACGAGAAGTAAGTTTCACTTCAAAAATTCACATAATTGACGTAAAACTAACTCTTTGAACTTCTGTGGTAAGAAAGGAAAACAAATTATTTATAAGAAAAGAGGAGTAAACTTGCCTCTCTCCTTGATCAAGAAGAGCATCTCCAATAATATCTTAATTTGACTCCTAAATAGAATATAAACAACGGGTCCTGCTCAAGAGAGAACCCACTCTTAAAATAGAACTTTAGAACTATTATACACCGTCAGATTCATTTTCATCTAATGGCTCAGATTATTTTAGACAATTAAGATAGATCAGTACAATATTTATATAAATTGTTTATAAGGGTAATGAAGTAATTCTACATATTTGAATTTAATGAAAATCAATCACAAACAGTTAAAATCAATCAACAAAAATACACAATTAAAATACATCAGTTACGATATGAGGTATCTGTATCTCCTTGGTTTGTCATTCATATTTCATAACTCTAATATGAATTCAGACCAGCCGACTACCATGGAAGTTTTTGCACACGAATCAGGTATGAACATCATCTCAAATTTTTGTAAGGTTCATTTTTTGTTGGGTGTTTTGTTTTGTTTTGTTTTATTAAATTCTATAGTTAGTTTTGAAGGAATTTACGGATGAGCGGAAGCGTGATATAACATTTATTCCGTAAAAACCATGTATCGCACATATAGAAAAATATATAAAATCTAGAGCGAAGGGAATCGTAACCATACCTTGAGAATCGAAGCTTTAAAATCGATGGTTGCAAGCAGTTGCTCCTCAGAGTAGGAAGCACTCTACCGGTATCCACCAAGAATTTTCCTTCGATGAATTCTTCAAAAAAAAAACTCTAAGACTTTTTAGAGAGAAAGAGAGAGAGAGAGAGAGAGAGAGAGAGAGAGAGAGAGAGAGAGAGAGAGAGAGAGAGAGAGAGAGAGAGAGAGAGAGAGAGAGATGGAGGCTAGCTCCTTTTCTAGGTTTTTCACAAAAACAAGATGAGTCTTAGAATGAACTATCTCATTCTATTTATAGGGCTCTTTTAGGGTTTTTAATAATATATATATATATATATATATATATATATATATATATTAACCCCACATTTCTAAAATGCTTTAATAATGATTAAAACTATTTTAATCATTATTTCTTTTTCTAAACTATTTAGAAAATAATTCTTCCTCTCTCATAATTTAAATCTTTTCATCAAAGAAAATATTCTTTTATGGTGTGACCCTGTAGGTTCAATATTAAGCCGGTAGTAGAAATAAATAATAATACACTTTTATTTATTATTTATATGAATTCTAATAATTCATTAAATATAATTAACAGTTAATTATATTTATTCTACATCGTGAGTGACGCTTCTCAACATATCGCGACTATCCGGATAATATGAATTCACTGCTTAGAATACCAAGAACCTGTCAGTGATTAGTTTCAGTACAATCAATTCCTTCTACCCTACAATATCCCGATTAAATATAAGGCATGGATCTCGTGTCAGGCCTTATCAAATTTAATCATATGATTTCTTATTCATAATGCTAAGTTCATATTAATGCAAATTAGAAACTCCTTTCTAATTTCATACACTCTGGCCAGAGATTCCAGAACTCGCATACTAAGAATAACATAGGATATTCTCTTCCTATACTGGAAGGGGTAGATCCTCTATTGACGTTAACTATCTCCATACACAAATCCCTATGCCCAGAATAGACCTAATGGATGTCCTTGAGACTAAGGACTAATCCAAAGCATAGTTCATTATATACAAGATAACTCTAACGATCTCAAGTCTAAGGACACTTGTACAACTATCACTCAGTGAATAACTATTGACACGTGAGTAAACTCCATTAGTTGTTCAACTTTTCGAGTCATGTTCAGTAAACTTATTCCCTAACAAGCACCTACGTACTAGCTATAGTGTCACCACATAAATGCCTATGAGAACAGACATCCTCCTGACGGGAGCAATCATAGTATGTACCAATCTTTGCGGATTCACCAACTTCCGATTAGTTATCCTATGATCAGGAACTGTTTAAGTCTAGAGTTATCATCTTCTAGATCTCACTATTATAATATCATTATAATTCTAGAAGCTTTACTCTAAACTATGGAACATCTTATTTAAAACACTTTAAATAGATAAAGCCCGTAATAAAAACAAAACAAGTCTTTAATTAACATTAATGAAATCAAATAAGAATACAAGAAAGTTCTTCCTAACTCATCATACATGATTGGATTTAGGACAAACACTTTCAATCTCCCACTTGAACTAAAAGCCAATCACACTGGTATCTAATACCCATCTTCTCTTTATGATGATCAAAGTGAATCTGAGACAATGTCTTTGTGAGTGGGTCTGCTACGTTGTTATGTGTGTCAACTCTCTCAATTTTGACATCTCCTCTTTCAATGATCTCCCTAATCAAATGAAAGCGCCGCAAAACATGTTTGGTATTTTTATGAGACCTAGGTTCCTTGGCTTGTGCTATTGCTACGTTGTTATCACAATACAACACAATAGGCTCCTCAATGCTAGGAACAACTCCCAACTCAGAAACAAATTTCCTCATCCAAACGGCTTCTTTTGCAGCCTCACTTGCAGCTATATACTCTGCTTCCGCTGTGGAGTCAGCCGTTGTAGACTGTTTGGAACTCTTCCAACTAATCGCACCACCATTCAGAGTAAACACGTACCCTGACATGGATGTGCTATCATCACTTTCTGATTGAAAACTAGAGTCAGTATAACCCTCTATTTTCAACTCAGATCCACCAAAAACAAGAAAAATATCCTTAGTCCTTCGCAAATACTTAAGGATGTTCTTCACTGCTTTCTAGTGATCTTCACCTGGATTGGACTGATATCTGCTCGTCACACTAATTGAATGAGCAACATCAGGCCTAGTACATAACATCGCGTACATGATAGATCCTATTGCCGAAGCATAAGGAATCTTACTCATACGCTCCCTTTCTTCAGGTGTCTTAGGAGACATCTTCTTGGAAAGGGATACTCCATGGCTCATTGGTATGAGACCTCTCTTGGAGTTTTCCATGCTGAACCTTTTAAGCACTTTCTCGATGTATGTACCCTGGGTAAGACCTATCATTCTTCTAGATCTATCTCTATAGATCTTCATACCGAGAATGTAGGATGCTTCTCCCATGTCCTTCATAGTGAAGTTCTTTGATAGCCACACTTTGACTGATTGTAGCATCGGTATATCATTTCCTATAAGAAGTATGTCATCCACATACAACACAAGAAATGTTACCACGCTCCCTCTAACCTTCTTGTAGACACATGGTTCATCTATGTTTTTGATAAAATCAAACTCTTTGATTGTCTCATCAAAACAGACGTTCCATCTACGAGAAGCTTGCCTTAATCCATATATGGTTCGTAGCAGCTTACACACTAGGTGTTCATTCCCTTTGGAAACAAAACCCTCTGGCTGTGTCATATACACTTCCTCTTCCAGTTTCCCATTGAGGAAGGCTGTTTTCACGTCCATTTGCCAGATCTCATAGTCGTAGTAAGCAGCAATCGCAAGCAAAATCCGAATCGATTTTAACAGGGTTACAGGGGAAAAAGTTTCATCAAAGTCAATCCCTTGCCTTTGTCTGAATCCTTTTGCCACGAGCCTGGCCTTATAGGTCTCCACCTGGCCATCTGCTCCAATCTTTCTCTTGTATACCCATTTGCACCCAATAGGCTTCACATCCTTGGGTGCTTCAACCAAAGTCCATACTTGGTTGGTATACATAGAATCAATTTCGGATTTCATGGCACTCTGCCATTTCAAATATTGATGCTGCATTTGAATTTTACGCGGAATTTGGTCGCCTATGCGGCTTTGACATGCGTAAGTCCTCCTCCAAATACAGAAGTACTCTCATGACACATAAATATATGGAATGCAATAGTGCTGGAATGAATGAGGAAAAGAAGATTAAACGTAGAAGGACAACTACCCGTAGGTTTGATTGTGAGGCTAAGATAGTTCTAAAGAAAGACAGCCCAGATACAGATAGTTGCTTTATTCACAAATTTGTTGAAGTACACAATCATGCATTAGCAACCGGCGCCGAGAAACAGTTCTTGAGATGTAATAGGAAAGTAACTTTGTTTCACCAAAATTTTATTTCTGATCATCGAAAGGCAAATATTGGATCGATCAGGTCTCATAGTGTACTGAAAGAGATGGTCTTCGGCTATGAAAATGTTGGTGCTACTGTAACTGACTTCAAAAACTATGATCGTGATGTTAGGGCACATATTGGTCCACACGACGCAGAGATGATTCTTGAAAAATTAAGGCTAAAACGTGAAGCGTCAAAAAAAATACTTTTTTCTATGAACATAGAGTTGACAAGGATGGTCACTTGATTGAGCTCTTTTGGTCTGATGCAATAGGAAGACGTAACTATAGTGTATTTGGGGATACTCTATCTTTCGACCCAACTTTTCGCACCAACAAGTAAGTAATTTTATCATAAAAGACTCAAGTTTAGTTCGTTTATATTAAATCGTGTTGTTTGATTCCCTAATTTTTTTCAAATATAAATGGTCACAACTTTGTTTCTTTTACTTGCTGGTAGATAGTACTCCTACTTATATTGTATGATTCTTTTGCAGCACATTCATGAAAGTAGAATTATGCTGCAGAACTTATATATAATTAGAATGCTGTTGCAGAACTACTATTTGCAGAAAAGTTAATATCTACTATAAATTGAATTTTGATGTATAACTTTTATTTTAACTAGAGTTCAGCTGCAAGCTTGCTACTTATATGCAGAATTATGCTACAGAACATTTATGGAAGTATAATTGTTTTATAGAATATTTATATAATTAGAATGCTGCTGCAAAATTCTTATTGAATTATGATTTATATTATTATAGTTAAGCTGCAGAACTTTCATTGAATTAGAGTTATGTTGTGGAAGATGTGTTCTGTAACACACATTATTCATACATCACAATCTTTTTTTTCATCCTCCAGCTTACTTTTAATTAAGCATCACCCTTTTAAGATATTGTCTTTTGATTATACATGTTTTATGACAGATATAACATGGTATTTGTTCCTTTCACGGGGGTTGATAATCATTGGAGTAATGTTACATTTGCTTCTGCACTTTTAGCAAATGAATGTCATACAAGTTTCGAATGGGCATTGGGAGCGTTCGACAGCTGCATGGATCACCCACCACCATGTGTTATAACAGATCAATGTCTTGCCATTAAAAAAGCTCTACCAAATTTTTGGCCGCTTGCAAAACATAGACTTTGTATGTGGCACATTATGAATAAATTGACTGGAAAGGTAATTTTATTTGTTTATAAGCAGTACCTATTCAAAAGTTATTATGTAAAGTAATGTTTGCAAGCGATATTAATGTTGATATCCTCTGAAAATAATTTTTTATGTTTTCCAACCTTGTATATTTTTATTACTCGTATTCTCACAACCTTGTATATTTTTATGTTACGCGTATTCTCACATGAAACAAATTTTACAGATTTCTCCATCACTAGCTTGCGATAAAGTTTTCATGAAACGAATGAAGGCTTGTGTTTGGTCAGATTACTTGACAGAAGATGAATTTGAACAAAATTGGAATGCTATCATTGAGGAATACCAGCTAAGTGGTAATGGTTGGCTAAATGATATGTACACCATCCGTAAAGAATGGATCCCTGCCTATTTTAATGATGTGTCAATGGCTGGCCTGCTGAGGACAACATCACGTTCCGAGAGTTCTAATTTCTATTTCCAACATTTTCATCGAAGTGGGGATACTTTGGTTGATTTCATGAAAAGATATGATAGTGCCATGGACCGTCAACGAAATTTAAATGCCCAAAACAACAGGGATTCTGAATTCAAATTTAATTCTATAACTGGATTAAAAATTGACAAAGATGCTTCACGTCTTTACACACGTCATCTTTACTACTTAGTTGTAGAGGAAATAGAGGCAACTTGGCATCATACAAGAATTGATGACATGTCACTCGTGAATGATGTTAAACATTTTAAAGTCAAAGACTCCTTGCTAAATGGAAAAGTGTTTGAGGTTTGCTTCACCCCTTTTTACTTTAAAGAATATTGTTTGTTCCACTCCAGTTTAATTTGTTTATTTGAATCATAGGTTAAAGTCAGATTATCAGATCATGATGTCCAATGCGACTGAAAACATTATACTAGGAGAGGATACCTTTGCAGACACGCATTTGCAAGTTTGCATCAGTGCAACATTGATGAGATTCCTCGCGCTTTTGTAATGACGCGTTGGACAAAGAATGCTGAAAAGCGTCATGACCCCCTTGGTTCACATGAAATACCCGATTACTGTGCTGAAGTTGATGAGGTAAAGCTGCTTTTGAATGAAATATGGTTTGATTTTCAGTCTTGCATGAGTGCTGCTGGTCACGATAGAGAGAGAGCACTGAAGATGCGTGCCCATGTTAATACAATGAAAGATGATATGCAAGGCTCTACATCTCAAACTGGAGTGCGCATTCATGCACTTATCGATGACGAACCTCGTTCCGATGTTGTTGTAGTTCAAAATCCTAATATCAGTCGTAACAAAGGTTGTGGGAGTAGGATTAAAAGTGGGAAAGAAAAATCAATGGATGCCATTAACGCCAAGCGAAGAAAATGTAGCAAGTGCGGACTAGCTGTTGGACACAATTCTCGTAGTTGTCCCGGCCCCACAGAAAATGTAGTTGTACTTACTCAGTCTGTTACCAAAGAAAATGCCACAACATTGACAACAAGTTCGGCTTAATCATTTTTCTACAAGAATTAGTATCATTTATATAATGTAATTTAAATTTGTGAACTTGTAGGTTCAGCATATGAACCTGTGAATACTAATCACATTGGCTTTTATTTCTAAAGGTTTCTTTTGCTTCAAATTTATTTATTTTTATCATATTTTACATGTTTTATAATTTACTGAAATGTGTACAATTTTCTTTACTTTATTAGTTCTGATTTTAAATTTTGCATAAGAACTTGTAGGTTCATCATATGAACCTGGGATAATGGCTCAGAAAATCAGAATTCTGAGGGTGTTTTTGAGCCAATTTGGCAGAATAAACTGCTTTGATCTAGAAGGTTCTAGGTGCAGTGTGATATATCATTGAAAAGGTATCGAAGTCTAGTTTATAGCAAATTTTACGAATCATAAAAATGCATTTTTCTACAGAAATTTATCACACTTTTATTCAGGGGTGGTCAAGCTGTCCAAAATAGTACACTTTTGAATAAAGTATTTGCATTAACGTTATTCAAACTATTATCCCTTGGGTGGGGAGATTGCTATTATACCTAATGCAGATTCTTAGAGTGACACGGAATAACAAGTATCACTGAGTTCACATATAAATATAATTCTGCTGCTCCACTTTTAAGTGCTTGGAATTCAGCTGCGGAACTAAATTTTTTTCACAATTCAGCTACTAATCAGCTGCTGCGGAACATCAAGTTATTTACAATTCAGCTACTAATCGTTACTAAAATATACTAGTATAAAAAAACAAAATTCAATAGAAAAACACAGATGTCAATATAAACCTGATTTTCACTATAAATCATAACTCATCATTTGTTAAATCAAATAGCTCATCATGTAAAATTGCTCGATTAACTTTTTCTTCCGTGACATTCTGCGTATAAGTAATTTATTAAATTCTAAATATAAGTTCTGCAGTAGAACTGAAACACTAAATGCGATGACAACGGTAAAGAGTCGAGGTCGAGTCCCTTTCACCTCGGGGAGAATGACGCAAAAAATCAGAATTCTGAGGCTGTTTTTGACACAATTTGGCAGAATAAACTGGTTTGATCTAGAAGGTTGTAGGTGCAGTGTGATATATTATTGGAAAGGTATCGAATTCTAGTATATAGCAAATTTTACGGATCATAAAAATGCATTTTCTACAGAAAGTTATCACATTTTTATTCAGGGGTGATCAAGCTGTCCAAAATAGCACACTTTTGAATAAAGTATTTGCAATAATGTTATTCAAAATATTATCCCTTAGGTTGAGTTCCTTTGGGTGGGGAGATTGCTATTATACCTAATGCGGATTCTTAGGGTGACACAGAACAACAAGTATCACTGAGTTCACATATAAATATAATTATGCTGCTGCACTTTTAAGTACTTGGAATTCAGCTGCAGAACATCAAGTTATTTACAATTCAGCTACTAATCGTTACTAAAATATACTAGTAGACAAAAAACAAAATTCAATAGCAAAACACAGATGTCAATATAAATCTGATTTTCACTATAAATCATACCTCGTCATTTGTTAAATCAAATAGCTCATCATGTAAAATTGCTCGATTATCTTGTTCTTCCGTGACATTCTTCATATAATTAATTTATTAAATTCTAAATATAAGTTATGCAGTAGAACTGAAACACTAAACGCAATGACAGCGGTAAAGAGTCGAGGCCGAGTCCTTTTCACCTCGGGGAGAATGACGCAGAAAATCAGAATTCTGAGGCTGTTTTTGACACAATTTGGCAGAATAAACTGCTTTGATCTAGAAGGTTCTAGGTGCAGTGTGATATATCATTGGAAAGGTATCGAAGTCTAGTTTATAGCAAATTTTACGGATCCTAAAAATGCATTTTCTACAGAAAGTTATCACACTCTTATTCAGGGGTGGTCAAGTTGTCCAAAATAGTACACTTTTGAATAAAGTATTTGCATTAACGTTATTCAAACTATTATCCCTTGGGTGGGGAGATTGCTATTATACCTAATGCGGATTCTTAGAGTGACACGGAACAACAAGTATCATCGAGTTCACATATAAATATAATTCTGCTGCTGCACTTTTAAGTACTTGGAATTCAGCTGCGGAACTTAAAATTATTTACAATTCAACTACTAGTCGTTACTACTAAAATTTGCAAATACCACTTGACTGGTAAGTCCTTCATATTTTTATTATTGTTGATTGTTTATCACTAATTTAACAAACAGAATTCTACGATAATAGGATTTATAAATGATATTCATACTAATTTTATAGTAAAATTTTGCTTGTGTAAGTGCTAAATTATTATTGCTATAAACAAGTTCTGTAGTAGAATGTTAATTTTTAAACGGTGCTGCAGTAGAACTATGGTACACGACTCTATCATGTCATAGAAAAACATAACTTTCTTTGAACACATTCATTTCCCTCTATACTTACTCCGTCCGTTGCCAAAGAAAATGTCACACCATTGACAACCAGTTTGGCTTCATCATTTCTCTATAATAATTAGCATCATTTAGAAAATATGGTTAAAAATATGAACCTGTGAATACTTAAAAATTTTATAACCAAAGAGATGTAAATGTAGTATCGGTAGCTAGCAAATGCAAAAATTTATATTATAATCACTTTTCGGACAACAAACTTGTAATCACATTTGTTTTTATTTTTAAAGGTTTCTTTTGCTTCAAATTTGTTTTTTAATCACATGTTACATGTTTTATATTTTACTGAAATGTGTAGGTTTTACTTTACTAGTTTCTAATTAAATCCTCGATAATAACTTGTAGGTTCAGCATATGAACTTGTGAATACAAAACAAATATTATTTTCTCTGTCCCATTCAATTGTTAACATTTAGATGAGGCACAGAGATTAAGAAGGGTAAAGAAAAGGAAAGAAAAAGTGTGGAAGTTGGTGGGATCTACTCAAATTTTAACAATTGGTTGGGACATCCTATAATGGAAATTGTTGACAATCCGTTGGGATGGAGGGAGTATGACAAAGAGATGCAAAAATAGTAGCGGTAGCTAGAGAATGCAAAGCTTTGTATTATTATCTCTTTTCAGACAACAAACTTGTAATCACATTGGCTTTTATTTTTAGAGGTTTCTTTTGCTTCAGATTTTTTTTATTACATTTCACATGTTTTATATTTTACTGAAATGTGTACAATTTATTTTATTAGTTTCTAATTTCAAATAATCCATAATAACTTGTAGGTTCAGCATATAAACTTGTGAATACTTCTCTACTTCTTGAGAAAGATGGATAGGTGAAAATGTGTATTTCAAGAAATATAATTTGTCTTTAATATGTTACTGATTTAGAATAAAGGCATGCACACAATTTAACTATAAGCTGTTCACTTAGCAAAAAAAAAAAATACAGTGTGTACCTAAATATAAGCATCTTTATATGCAATTTAGAAATTCTTCTTTTGAACTTCTCGGTTCGACAACTGAACTCGTACCTAATTGGGTATAAGTAATCCTATCAAGTCGCTGGTGTTCTTATATTCATTTTATATACCCAAACTTGAATCCTTTGGCTTGCAGTACTATAAAATTTTCAAGTACCATTACGAAAAAATGAATCAACTTATACATCTTGTATATATTTTATAACTGCTACTTTTGGTTCTGCAGCAGAACTCATAATTAGTCTTTACAATAATTAACCATAAAAAATACTTTTCTGCCATTAATGTTAATCTAGGTACTGCATTCAAAAATTAACTTTACAAATCTAGATGTAACATTTTTCAAACCATTATTTTGGATATAAACCAATCCAATACATTTTCCAAATACACATCAATGTGACAACTGAAATACGATCACAATTTTTAAAACACACTTAGAATCGACCTAATTTTTAAAATTTTGTTCATGATTGCAAAATCGACCTAATTGTTTTTGTGCAGAATCGCACAAAAACACACTTAACCTAATTGTAAAGGCTTATCTTGATGCAGACCATATAAGGACGTCAACTCAAGTATATGCTTTTCTTGTGATAAGAAATAGCCATCAAGATATTCACTAATTAATATCCATGATATATCATAATTACCCTAAATATATATCTTGAATGGTTGAAATTCACATGTTAGCCGTCAACCTAGATTAGAATGATGAGAGTATTAGCCATGGTAATCTTAGTAATATAATCTATAATCCGATTTCGAATGAGTGAAACCAAGTTGAATAGGTGGTAAAAAAAATTATAAGTTTGCAGAAAAAAATAAAAAATCTAGTTTTGTAAGTGAAGTTTAGTTACATACAGAGATTTCGCTGTCAATCCATCATATCTTTAATAAAGCTTCGTATAGCTAGACTATCTCCAAGAGATCACTATGCAAAAATATATTGGTGACATCCATATACTTTATACAATTCATGAACCATTGCAATTGCAAGAATCATCCTAAAAATGGTCATTTTGGCCACCGTTGCAAATGTATGAGTATATATAATCTGTTACTGATATGACTCTTTGAAGCTGATAATCAGGAGTCAATCTTTATGCTATAATCAAGGACGTGGAATATCTCTCTTTGACTGATTATTAGGCACCTATCTGTTAGCAAATTGTATTATAAAATTGAGCATGATTTCCTGCAAGACTGTTGCTGCTATGCAGTATAAATAAGTCCATGCATATCAATAAAAATTATTCCAATATTCTACATCATGTTTCTCTTACATACTAGTCTGTAGTTTTTTATATGTCTAACATATTGGTATCAGAGCTCTAGTCTTAAGGGACCTGTGCCATAGAAGAAATACTTTCAAACACATCTCCTAAATACACACCTTCAAAAACCACATAAACACACACACAAACAAAGAAAAAACTGTGATTCAGAATGAATTCAGAGCATTTCAACAGCATCGCACCACCCGCATTTGATGGTGAAAACTATCATATTTGGGCGGCTAGAATGGAAGCATACCTGGAGGCAAATGATCTGTGGGAACCAGTTGAAGAGGATTACGAACTCCCTCCTTTGGCTAATAATCCAACCATGGCTCAATTAAAGCATCATAAAGAAAGGAAGACAAAAAAATCGAAGGCAAGGGCTATTTTGTTTGCTGCTGTCTCATCAGATATATTCACAAGGATTATGACCATGAAGACGGCATTTGAAATCTGGAATTTTCTCAAAATCGAATACGAAGGAGATGAAAGAATTAAAGGAATGCAAGTTTTGAATTTAGTCAGAGAATTTGAGATGCAAAGAATGAGAGAAACTGAAACACTCAAGGTATATTCTGATAGACTTCTTGGAATTGCTAACAAAGTTAAACTCCTTGGTATTGATTTTCCAGATTCTAGAATTGTTCAAAAGATACTAGTTACACTTCCTGAGAAATTTGAAGTTACAATTTCATCGTTGGAGAACTCTAAAGATCTGTCAAGCATTACGTTGGCAGAATTGTTAAATGCATTGAAGGCACAAGAACAAAGGAGGCTTATGAGACAAGAAGGATCTGTGGAAGGTGCTTATCTAGCCAAATCATTCAGCAAAGATGGGGGCAAAAACAGAAATTGGCAAAATAGAACCAACAAACCTGGATGTTTTACAAGCAGTGAAAGCAAACAAATTAACAACACTCAAATCTTTCCTCCTTGTTCATACTGCAAAAAGACTAATCATCCACCAAACAAATGTTGGTGGAGACCAGATGTAAAATGCCACAAATGCAGTCAACTAGGACCCATGGAAAAGATTTGCAAGTCTCAACAAGGGGAGGCCAAGGCTGCTGAGAATCAATATCAAGACACGGAGCAGTTGTTTGTAGCATCATGTTTTTCTGCTCATAATTCTACAAAAAGCTGGCTTATAGATAGTGGTTGTACAAATCACATGACGTTTGATCGTGAACTCTTCAGAGATCTTGATGAGGTTGTTTCTAAGGTCAGAGTTGGAAATGGAGCATATATTGCAGTAAAAGGTAAATGAACAGTTGAAATTCAATGTCATTCAGGTTTGAAATTAATTTCTGATGTCTTATATGTTCCCGAAATAAATCAGAACCTGTTGAGTGTATCTCAGTTGACAGAAAAAGGCTACAAGGTGTTGTTTGATGACAACCATTGTGTCATTAAAGATGCAAGAGATGTAGTTATTTTCAAAGTTCAAATGAAAGATAAAAGCTTCGCCTTGGATTTGACGAAAGAAGAGCAGGCTGCTGTACACAAAGAGGATAACAACACAATATTGTGGCACAAAAGATTGGGACACTTTCATCATGTTGCTCTACTTTTTATGGAGAAGAACAATATGGCGAGAGGGTTGCCTGCATTAGGAGAGGAGACACCTAGTGTGCTGCGTGTCAGTACGGAAAACAAAATAGACTCCCTTTCCAACATAATGCTTGGAGGGCCACAGAGAAGGTGCAATTGATACACACAGACGTGGCAGGACCAATGAGTACACCATCATTAAATGGCAGTAAGTACTATATTGTGTTTATTGATGATTATTCGAGAATGTGCTGGATTTATTTTATGAAACAAAAATCTGAAGTTGCTGATATCTTTGGTACTTTTAAAGCTTTGGTTGAGACTCGTAAAAGAAAAATTATGATGATCAAATCTAATAACGGAACTGAATATACCTCTGAAAAATTCAACAAGTTTTGTAGAGATGCAGGCATTGAACATCAGTTGACAGCGCCTTATACTCCTCAACAGAACGACGTTGTGGAGAGGAAAAATCGAACAATCATGGAGATGTCAAGGTGTTTACTTCATGATAAAGGGATGCCAAAAAAATTCTGGGCCGAGGCTGCACATACAGCGGTTTTCTTGCTAAACAGGTTGCCAACAAAAGCTTTGAGGAAGATGACTCCATTTGAAGTATGGTATGAATACAAACCCAAGTTGCTTAACTTGAAAATATTTGGTTGTCTATGTTTCTCTTATATTCCTCAAGTTAAGAGGGACAAGTTGGACAAAAAATCAGATGCTGGAATATTTGTTGGTTACACCCCAAATGCCTACCGGATCTACCAACCACAGAACAACAAAATTACAATCAGCAGTGTTGCCCAGTAATAAACAATTGTAGAAGGGGGGTTGAATACAATTGTATAAGATTCTCGAATAAGTAAGATATATATCACAAATATGAAAGAATGATAACAACTTTATTAAATCTGATATAAAACTGTTACAAACTCTCTCAAGAAATTTTGTGTTCTTGAGAGCTGCTAACCTGTTACAAAACTCTCTCAAGAAATTCTGTGTTCTTGAGAGCTGCTATATCACAAAAATACTCGTGTATGCGATTGATCTTGTTTTGATGGATCTCTAAACCAAAACCTAAACTGTGTTTATATACTACTCAGCTTCTCTATCAATGATAAGTCCTAATCAATTACAAAGATTGAAACCAATCCTAAATTGATAGCTACATTCCTACAGACCAGGAACCGACAGAATAATCTTCCTTATTTAACTAGACTCCAAAAATAACTCGAAGTAGGAATCCTGATCAACTTCCAGTCCTGATGATCAATCCTGATCCCAGTCCTGATATTCATCTTGATCCTGACGACCATGCAATCCTGATGACGTCAGCAATCCTGATCATTTGAGTCTAGATCCTGACGATCATTGAATCCTGATCTAACAATCTCCCCCAATCTCATACTTTGTGAAATAAAGTATAGATTCCTAAGATTCAATGATGTCAAAAACATATTTACAAAATGTACAAATATCAGCAACAACTTATCTGTTTAAATTCTTTGATAGAACAGATTCATCTTCAAGAAGTTGGATAACAAATTTTCTTCTTTTTCCTCAAGAATTTGAATCAGTCTTTCCTTAAGATTTCTGAGTTCTTCATCTTCCTCATTAATCTGGTAAATAGCTGCTCTGAGATTTTGAATGGAGCTTCTTTGTAGACTGTGCTCTTCAAGCAAAAGATAAGCAATTTCCTTCCCATCAGGATTGAGAGTAAGTTGAGTCATGCCAAAAGTCACTTCTTTAACAGCAGTGCCCCTTTGCATTTCCACATCTTGACCTCTTTGATTTAAGTACACGGGAGTATAATTACCATTGAAATTTCTATTTCCATCCAGTCTTCTTCTTATTGTTGATAAGATCATGTCACTCCATACTTTGCACACTTTATTCTTCCATCTTAACAGATAGTGAACATATTTCAGTTCCTGTGTAGTTTTCATCAGCAGATCTTGAATGGATAGAATCTTCACACTACCATCTTTCATGAAGTACAGAAGCTTTTCTTTCTTTTCAATACCATCATGACAATCTATAACTATATCAACAGCTAATAAATTGTTCAGGTTTTCAGAAGTTAAAGTACCTCCAATTTCAGTCAAGGAGTATGGATCAACATATGACATATTCAGATATTCAGCATCCCTGTGTCCAATCCCTCCTCTTGAATTACTTGTCAATTGCTTCAGATTTGAAAACATTCGTAGCCAGAGTGCTTTTGATCTAACCATATCAGATAAATCAACAACACTTGAAGCACTTGTTATAATTTCTCCAGTCTGAAAATTGATAGGTGTATTACACCTCAGTGTACTTATGTGTTTCCACTTCTTATCTCTTTCTTTTTCAAAAGCATAGCTTCTTTCTAGTAAAGATTCCCGTCTGCTTGAATTTCTCCACACTCTTCTGTTTGAGAGTTTAAGCCTTTGTACATAGAGATTGAAATCTCTATTTGTTGACCTTGTGATTTCTCTTTTTCTGGCTTCTTCTTCTTCATCTACTTCCATGTTGTGAGAATCAACAACAGTAGATAAGATTATCAACTCAATCTCTTGCAGAATTTCAGATTCATCAGGATCTTGAACATTGTCAGGAACAATATCAGGATTAGAATCTTTAATTTGATTTGTATTGCAGAGAATTGATTGTCTTGAACTTCTCCTTAATTCTGGTTCTTCTTCAACAATTCCATCATCACCAAAAGTAGACTTGTCTGGAACTACTAGAATTTGAGTAGGTTCAGGAATTTCTTCTATTCTTAAACCTCTAGATCTTGTCTGTCTAGGCATTGTTTGAGTTGAAGAACCTCTTCTACCTCTTCTAGCACCTCTCCTACCTCTGCCTCCTCTTCCTCTAGAAGGAGCAGAATTATTAAAGCTTTCCATCACTTCTCTCTGTTGTCTTAAGAATTCTTCATGAGAAAGATCATGATATTCTTCACTTGCTGTAGAGAGTGCTTTTCTTGCAAATAATTGTTGAACTCTTTTATCAGTGTGATATAGAGTAACAATTCTGCCATCTTTTGTTGTAAACTTCTGGAATAGATTTGATGCATCTTCAGGATTATCAATAATCACATCTTCATCTCCTTCAGGAATTGTAGAAAGAGTATGTACATGACCAGGCATCAGGATTTGATCACCTGTCAGTATTTGTTCTTTCGTCAGAATCTGAGATTGCACCAATGTTCTTACTGTCCTTACTCCAGAATCAGAAACATAAGTTGACTGCGTTGTTTGACTTTGAGAAGTTTGAATTGTCTTCATAACAGCAGCATCAGAGGTTTCTCCTTGTAGAATTTTGACACCACCATCATTTCCAGTATTATCATCATCATCATTATTTCTCAATACTAGATCAGGTGTACATTTTGTCTGACTTACCTTCTCCCCCTTTTTTGACATCAATATTTGACAATATATTCAAAATTAAGGCAAGAGAGGTTTGAATGTCAGTTACCTTTGTATCAAGAGAATCAATCCTATTGTTGATTGAAGACTGTTCAGTAATGATTGACTTAACTTGGGATTCCACTACCCTGAGTTGAAGAGAAGTAGGCACCTTTGTAAAGCTCTGAGAAATACCAGTCCTCACTTTGTCAGTAGAATCTTTGACAGAATCTATTTCATGTTTCAGGCTTTTGGATAACAGAGTAGTAGCCTTCAAATGATTCTTCAAATCTTCATTCTGAATCAACTTAACAGCATTATAAGCGTGATCCAATGTATATGGATAGCTTACAGAATCATGGGACTTGTACCACTCATTTTCCCATTGTTGAAATTTCAGCTATTCAGCAGGATCAATCTCAGAAGGAACAGAAAAGTCTTGTCTGAAGTCGTTTCCAGTAGTAGCCTTGCCAGTCATGAAGGTGCTTGACGAACCATAGTTAGTTCCAAGACTAGATTTTAAAACTCTGGCAAGCTGTTCCTTTTCTTCATTATTATCATCATCACTATCATCAGAATCATCATCATCAGTACCATGTGTAACGTTAGGATCAGGAATAGCTATACCTTTCAGTTTATCCTGTGAATCTGTGATAGGATGGTCCATTGGTCACGATCTTAGTGGCTGTATCAGAATTGGCTCAGCATCAGGAGCACCACTAGCATCAGGAGTAACACCGTCATGATTTGATAAGCTTGCATCAGTATTTGTTACCAATGGTTCTTGTGTAGCATGAGATTTAGAAGCTGCTTCAACACTTTGAGTTGGAGGTTCTTGTGTGCTTCCCTCATTGACAGTGTTCTCGACCAATCTTTGAACTTCATCTGCACCAGAAATCCCTTGAGCATTGTCAGGAAATTTCTCAGAAACTGTAGCTTGGCCTGCATCTTTACTTTGAGAAGATGGTTCTTGTGTGACCATTCCAATTGCTAAGCCTTCACCCAAACTTTGATTGAGTGGTTCTTGTGTGGCTGGATCATCAGTAAGAGCTGCTGAACCACTTTGAGGTCCAGGTTCTTGTGGGCTTGATCCCTTCAGTTTCTTCTGTCTAGAGAATACTAACTCCTTTACTTTCCTTAGCTTTTCCATTGGATGTTTAATCCCAAGATTGGAAGCAGCATCACCAAATTTCTCCCAGGAAATATCAACATGTCTTTTTGTTGGAGAATCCTGTGCTGGAGAGTCTGATATAGTAACCACTTGACTTGGTGCAGCATCAGGAATAATAACATCAGGATTTGCTTGAGCAGCTGAATTTGATTGCTCATTAAGAATAGAAGTGTCCTGTACATCAGTATCCTGCTTCTTTTCTAAAGGAATATGATACCTGCTCTTTGATAACTTCCTTTTCTTCTGTGGTGTAGACAATGGTACCACAGCTTCACTAGCAGTATCAGCAACTGCCTTATTCACATTTATTATAGAGGATATAGGTAGATCATCCTCTGAATCAGTCTCATCCCTGAGTACTAATTTTATTTTAACAGGAACAGCCACAACACCCTTAGCAGCTTTCTTCACCAGGACCCCTTGTACACCTCCTTGTAACTTCTTTTTAGTGATTGGTGTATAGGAAAAATCCTTTGAACCTGATTGCCTTTCTGACACATCAGTTCTAGCTGATTTCTTTGATTTTACAACTAAAGTCTTTTGAGAGACAGTAGAGGTGGCTGTTAACTGTTTAGACTGTTTAGGTGTCATGCTTGTGTGAAGAACAAGGTGTGATGGACCTTGCCCCATAGCATTAGAAAGTAATCCATAACAAGTAGGCATTTTCTGATGTAAGAAAGACCTGACCTCATCAGGAATAAAGGCATTGTCAATAAAACCATTTGCCTTATCACTGTTGACTAAGGACTTAATATTATTCTCAGTAATTCTACAGATTGGTAGAACTACATCATTCTCAAAAACAACATTAGGACATAAGTGATTAAATATCAACTGTAAAAATCTAAGAAAATAGACAGAACCTAACTTATCTGATTTTCTATCACTTAAAGCTTTTAAGATAAAAGACCCATAATCAAACACTGTAGAATGGATAAGAGAGTACCCAATTTTGAGAGATCCTGATGGAAGAGCGTCAAAATTTGATGTCTTGTTCAGGAAACAGCGACTGATTGTATCAAAGAAGAAATTCCATTCCCTCTTAAGCTTCGTCCTGAAGAGGTTGCCATACCTCTTTACTTCACCAATGTAGCCCAACTTTGTAACAAACTCGAAGAGAGTAGAGTCCGAAACATTATCAGGAACAACATCACCAAGAACAGGTAAATGCAGTGCATCCTCCACAATTGCAGGAGTCACATAGTGAGTAATTCCATCATATTCAAAACTCATCAAGATTGAATCAGAATGCCCTTTGTCAAAAGTAACTGAGTTCCACACCTGCATAACTGACTTAAAAGACACACTTGCAGGTTCTGTTAAAGCAAACTTCAATGGGCTTGAAGCTAGAAAATCTTGAATTATGTGAAACTCATTGGGTAATTCCTGATGATTTAGAATAGCTACAAAATTATTAGTGGCAAAAGTAACACCACTAATCATAGTCTGTTTGTTCATGAATGATGAAGACGCCATTAAAACAGTATAAAAAACTTGAGAATTTGAGATTTAGAATTTAGGGTTCTTGAACACATAGAGAGAAAGAAGATGTAAAACTGATGATGAGAGGGTAATTAGTATTTCAGAAAATCAAATGTATTTTGTTAAAACAAAATATTACTCTCTCAAAGACAGATGGCATGCTGTGATTCGTGCACAAATAATTAGTGGACAAATTACGTGCGAACTTAAACATAACTGCACCGCTTTTTATGTGTATCTAACTGTATATAACTATCAGTGTGACACACGCGCGCATACAGTTGTCCAACCAAAACTCAACCGATTCTCATCAGACACTAACAAAAAATCAGGCACAAATTAAGCAATTAAATACTGACCTGTCCATCAGGATTGACCAGTTGACTTCCTGTCAGGATTTTATCCTATCAGGATTTGATCAAAAATAACATACCTTTCTGAATGACCATCAGGATTTGATAGTCATCAGGATTTCCTCTCACTACGCCATAAGTGCTCATATGCAATGCTTTTTGTGAGGGTTGCAAGCAAAGCGTTGCAAAAGCTATACTTACTTTTGGTCTTCTGCAACACTACTAAAAAAGTATTGCATTTGATGTGAACGTACCGTTGCAGACTGAATGCTAGTGTTATGACGTGCAACACCATTAAAAAGCGTTGCATTATAATACAATATTTTTAGAATTATGAAAAATATACATATTATCAAAATATATACAATGACTTTAAATTTTAATCTTTGTTTTACTAAAAAGTTTGAAAATAATATATTTTTAAATTGAAACTATTTTTACATATGTTTTACATAAATATCTATCATGTTCTCATTTTTCTCTAAATTTTAAAATTTTAAAATTTTAAACTAAAAAAATTAAAAAATAAAAAATATATATATAACATAAAAGACAGCATACTACAGTAAAAAATCCCCCCCCCCCTTAACAAAAAAACATATCTCTTCCAACTGACCGCACTTTCCCCAAACCCATCTCTCTTTCCCCCCAAACCCATCTCTCTCTCTCTCGACAAACCTCACTCCACGAACTCATTCACTTTCCCGTTAAAACTCAATGTCTCTCTCTCCCGACAAACCTCACTCTACAATTAGGGATTTAATTCTCAGGTTTAATTAGGGCTTTCATTCTCGGCTTCAATTAGGGCTTAAATTTTGGGGATTTCATTCACGGGTTTTGATTAGGGTTTCAACTTTGGGGCTTCCGTTCTCAGGTTTGAACTCGATTTTTAAATTAAAGTTTTGTATTCAAATGTTTGGGGTTATTTCATATTTAAAGTTTTGTGTGTGTATGTTTGGGGCTTGTAGTTGTAATTATATTTATGAACTTGTATTTTTGTATATATTTTTTATTTGATTTTTGTTTGTGGTCAATTTTATGTTCATTCATGTGTTGTATTTTGTATGTTTGGGTTGTATTTGTATATGTATAAACTTGTATATATATATATATTTGATTTGATTTATGTTTGTGGTCAATTTTATGTTGATTCTTGAGTTGTATTCATGAATGTAAATAGGTACTAGTTGTATTCTTGGGTTGTATTTGTATGTTTGTATGTTTGTATTTTATAACATTTTGTATGTTTGTATTCAATTTTATGTTGATTCTTGAGTTGACACGGGAAGACGAACAGTTGTTTGCACTATCCATCAACCAAGCATCGACATATTTGAAGCTTTTGATAAGGTGAAAGCTTCTTACATATAATCACCTATATATCTAAACACAAAGAACCCCGCAGGCTGCCCTTTAATTATCTGTTTAATGAGTCCTTATAATTATCTGTTTCAATATGTTCCAGTATGTTCCACATGCTTTATTTTCTTTTATTTCAGGCTACAAGGTGTTTAATAGTGGAGTGCTGCATGGCAGGAGGACACCAATGAAGATTCCAACCCTGATTCTTCTGTCAAATTGTAAATGTTTATCTGTTGATTAGCTTTTAAACATCAAATCTTTATATCTTTAAGCAGAGATGTCCAGTTAAGTCTAGTGCTTGGTGGTCCCAATTTTACATATACTTCCTGTCTTTTCTTAAACAGCAGTTCTAATGTTAAGCATATTTATAATATGAGAAATAACAGTAGTTCTTTGTAGCAATGCATGGTGCTTAATCTTACCTTGTATAAACAACATCTAGAAACCATTAATCTAAAATCATGTCAAGGAATTGTGTTTCTGACCTTTTCAATATAGAATTGACTTGTTTGGAAAGGTGATGGTGTGGTGTACTGACATAAAGTGTCTTCTGTCGTAAGTAAACAAGTCAATTATCTTTGATGAGTCCTTTTATGTTTAGTTAGCTTGCTGTAGTATCTGACCTTTTCTTTTCTCTATGTAATTATCCGTTTAAAGCTTTTAATTATCTACACGGCTTCATAAACCAAAATCTGTTTTTTTTTTGTGATAAACAGAGCATGTGTTCAAGATGGAACAAGAAGAGTACACAAAAGAAGAGATTGACTGGAGTTACATAGAATTTGTTGATAACCAAGACGTGTTGGATCTGATTGAAAAGGTAACCTCTTCATTCAACTCACATATTGAAACTACTGGGGTATTGGCCTATTGCTGTACTACTCAAATGACAGAATCCTGTTAAAGCAACTATATTGATTGCATCATGCTGTATAATTCTATTACATAAATTATGCTACTGTATCACTCCGTATTCTATAAAATATCTCATCTTTTGTATGTCGGCCATTCTCTTACTAGTATTTTTTTATAAAGATATCCTAGTATGTAAAAAATAAATGTAACGTTGTTATACTTGTTCAGCTACTAGTGAGTCATTTTACAAATAATCTGTTTTCACATATACCATTCTCTGCGTGAACTGCAAGTTGCAACAGATAATTTTAGTAATAAAAATATTTTAGGCAGAGGTGGTTTTGCCAAAGTTTACAAAGGTCGCTTGGCTGATGGAACTCTAGTGGCTGTAAAAAGACTCAAAGAAGGACCGACACAGGGAGGGGAATTGCAGTTTCAAACAGAAATTGAGATGATTAGCATGGCTGTTCACCAAAATCTACTTCAGTTGCGAGGCTTTTGTTTGACACCAACCGAACGCTTGCTTGTTTATCCACATATGTCAAACGGAAGTGGTGCAACGTGTTTAAGAGGTACCCCTCCTCAAATTGGTAACCTTAGAATTTTCAGAATTTTTAACATTATTTTTCTATGTTCAATAGAGGCCGGTTCATTAAAAATTTATGTTTTTAACAGGTGCCAAGTTTTCACCTAAGTTTAATATGATGCATGATTTGTAAAGTAAGCATATGGAAATGAACTTAACTCTTTTTTATGGATCAAATGAATATTAAGTAATCATCTTAAGCTAGTGAATAGTTTGATATAAAAAAATAAATAGAAAATTAAAATTATCAAAGTTAAAATTTGGAAAATAATAGATGACTAAATAAATGATCCCAAAAAAAGTTAGTGATTTTAAAAATATAAAAAAATAAAAAACACATATCACTCCAAAAATACAACATAAACTAAAATAAATATATATGTAAAACATACATGTTCTCAACTTTAGTGAATATTTAAAATTTATGAAATTAAATTTGATTGATACTTTTAAAAAAATAAGCAAAAACAAACCAGGTCACACTCTTCTGTACATGGTACTTGTAAGTTCTGGGTTGTTTACATAACTTAAGGTTCACCGCCTCTTATGTTTGTAAAGTTTTGTATTTGTATGTCTCATTGTGTTCTTTATACTGCATTTGATCACCCAAAAAGCTACATTCTGGCCTTACTAGTAGTTGTTCTGGTTCAGCCAAATAGAAGGTCTGTTTGAGATCCAGGATTTGAGGATCATCATAAAGAACCTTTTTGTCATGATGTTGTTGAACAAATGTGAGTCCAAATCAATTTTCTGTTGACAGGAAAATCTTGGATATCTACGCCGCTGGAAAACAAGAGCTAGCAGCTGGAAAATGTGTTTTTGATTAAATTTTATTAATGATAGTATTAAACTTTGTCTTCTATCTACAGCTCTCATGTCCCTTCAAAAGGAAACAGAGGTATTACTCTCCCTCTCTAAAAGCTCTAACAGAGACCAGAGGAGTTCCTAGCACTACTTTTATTTGAAGCTGGAAGTTCGACTTTATTAATACTGCTTAATTTTTCTTCTTGTTAAGAAGACAAAAATATATGCTATCAATGACTAAGACAGTATTCGACGAGATTTAATGGTGACAGTACGCTAATCTCAGTAACAACAATCTGGTTTGCAGTTGTCTTTTCAAGTCTGGACAGATTTAATGCAGGAAACATTGAATTCATTTTTTAAAGTTGTTTGAAGCCAAGAAAAGTTCATCTGCAGCATCTGATGATGGAGTTTGTAACACCGTGGTTAATCCTCAAGGATACTTCTGTGAAGAACACACTGTAATATTTCTCGCCTTCTTATGAAATGTAAGGTTTTATTACAGTTATAATCGCTTTAATCCTTCATAATAAACTTGGATTTCAAGTGACTACCCAAGATGGTTATATCCTTAGTATGCAGCATATTCCAAATGGAAGGTCGGGTGGGAGTACAGGAAGCAAGCCACCAGTCCTACTTCAACATGGGCTCCTGATGGTAAGAATGGCTGTTTATTTTCCCATGCCATTCAATTTGATGAAATAAATGTTGTTTGATCGAAAATATATTATGGATGTTGTGGCAGGATGCAATAACATGGTTGTTGAGTCCTCCAGATCAGTTGTTAATTAGCATTGCTCTTGGCTGATAATGGTTTTGATGTGTGGCTTACCAGTACCCGTGGAACTAAATATAGCCACGAACATACTTCTCTCAGTACCAATGACGCTGTTAGCTTTCATTCTGCAGTCCAACACATAACTAGTTTTGTTGTTTGCTGCTTGAATTGTTTTCAAATGGCTTATATTCTTATTTACTGTTTGCAGGCTTATTGGTCATTTCACGATGTTGGGATACTACACATATCACGATGCTAGGATTTTGGATGCTGGGATTTTTGGGATGAGATTATTTGTATTATTTAAATTTTTTGTGATTAAGTTAGGTATTTAGTATGTTGTTAGATGTCTTGGTTGTTTTGGATTGGTTTTAGGATGTTTTGGATGGAATGTTGAATGTTTTGAATGGTTTTTCTGTATGTAGAAAACTAATATTGCAATTTTTTTATTAAAGTGTTGCATTTCCTTGTTTAATGTTGCATTTCAAGAAAATGGTATTGAATTATAGAATCTAATGGTGTTGCATTAGTAAATATACTGTTGCATTAAAAAAATTACTATTTCAGAAGACAATGAAAAGCGTTGCATTATGGCGTGTGGGCCCCACTACTGACCTGGCACGCATGCCCCACTACTGACGTGGCATTTAGTGGGCCCCACTGTTGACGTGGCATGATAATGGGCCTTGTGTTTAAGGCAACACTTATTGGTGTTGCATTTCCTTGATTTTGGTGTTGCAGTATACTTATAATGCAATACTTTCTCTCCGTTGCAGTAGATGACCAAAAGTGTTGCATTACATATCAAAGGCCACGCCCGCGGATGCAACGCCCGTTTCGTGTTGCATTTTTGAAAATGAAGCTGAATGCAACGCTTTTTTGGTCTACAGCCACATTAAAAAAGCATTGCATATGAGCACTTATGGCGTAGTGTCTCTGTAGCTTTCCTCAGAAATTCTCAAAGTTCATCATTACAAGTTCATTCACCAATTTATTGAAAGTAGTTTCAGGCAGTGGCTTGGTGAATATATCAGCTAGTTGTTGATCAGTTGGAACAAAATGAAGTTCAATTGTTCCTTCCAGATGCTGTTCTCTTATAAAGTGATATCTAATACTGATGTGTTTAGTAAGAGAATGCTGAACTGGATTTCCTGTCATTTTAATAGCACTTTGGTTATCACAATAAATAGGGATTTTTGAGTATGACATGCCATAATCTAACAACTGATTTCTCATCCACATTATCTGAGCACAACAACTTCCTGCAGTTATGTACTCAGCTTCTGCAGTTGAAGTAGAAATAGACTTTTGCTTTTTACTGAACCATGAAACTAGTCTACCTCCCAAAAACTGACAACTTCCTGAAGTACTTTTCCTGTCTATTTTGCATCCTGCAAAATCAGCATCTGAATAACCACACAAACCAAAATCCGATTCCCTTGCATACCAAAGGCCAAGAGAAGGAGTGCATTTGAGATATCTGAAAATTCTTTTAACTGCAATCAGATGAGGTTCTCTAGGTTTTGCTTGAAATCTTGCACAGAGACAGGTTGCAAACATGATATCTGGTCTACTTGCAGTGGGATACAATAAAGAGCCAATCACCCCTCTGTAGTGAGTTACATCTACCTCAGCACCTTGATCAGGATCAAGTTTGGTAGTTGTAGCTATGGGAGTACTTGCAGTAGCACAATCTTCCAAGTTAAACCTTTTCAACAAATTCTTTGTGTATTTTGACTGATTGATAAAAATGCCATCATCAGTCTATTTAACTTGAAGACCAAGAAAATAACTCATTTCTCCCATCATGCTCATTTGATATCTTGACTGCATAAGCTTAGAAAACTTTTCACACAGCTTATTGTTTGTTGACCCAAAAATGATATCATCAACATATATCTGAACTAAAAGCAAATCCTTACCTTGATTCAAATAGAATAGAGTTTTATCAACAGTACCTCTTTTGAATCCACTTTCTAGTAAGAATTGAGCTAAGGTTTCATACCATGCTCTTGGAGCTTGCTTTAGTCCATAAAGTGCCTTATCCAATCTGTAAACATGATTTGGATATTTTGGATCAATGAAACCAGGAGGTTGCTCAACATAGACTTCTTCCTCCAGTTCACCATTTAAGAAAGCACTTTGCACATCCATCTGGATAACCTTGAATTTCTTATGAGCTGCATATGCCAAAAAGATCCTGATGGCTTCTAGTCTTGAAACAGGAGCAAAAGTTTCATCATAGTCAATTCCTTCTTGTTGAGAATACCCATTTGCAACTAGCCTAGCTTTGTTTCTGATTATTACTCCATCAGAATCAGTCTTGTTCTTGAAAATCCACTTTGTACCAACAATTGATCTGTTCTTTGGTCTTGGTACCAGTTTCCAGACTTCATTTCTTTCAAATTCATTCAATTCTTCTTGCATTGCAGTAACCCAATCAGCATCTTTGAGTGCATCTTCAACTTTCTTAGGTTCCTCCTTGGATAGAAAGTTATTGTATAGACATTCAATCTGAGTTGCACTTCTTGTCTGAACACCTGCATCAGGATCTCTAATAATCAAATCAGGAGTATGACTTGCAATCCATTTCCTTGCTGGTGGTAAGTCATGTCTTGATGTAGATGCTCCCCCTGGATTGGTGTTATCTTGATTTAAAGAATTCGCTTCATTAGAAGCTCCCCCTGAATAATTGATATCCCCTCCTGATGAATTATCAGGATCATCATTTGAATCAGTATCTGAAGAATTTTGTCCTGATGATTGAGTTGACTCTGAACTTGTAGCAGAATACTGTTGCTCCCCCTCAACATTTGCACTTCTAGATGTATTACCATTATTTGCATCATCAGAGTTAGTACCATCAGTATTTGGTGTGCCATCAGGATTTGATGGAACATCAGGATCTGATTCACTTTCTTCAGGTTCCTTGGTAGCTTCATTTTCAAAAATTAGTCTATCATGAGAGTCTTCATTCAAGCCAATTATCTTCTTATCATCAAAAGATACATGTATTGACTCCATGACAGTCCTTGTTCTCAAATTAAAAACTCTGAAGGCTCTTGATGTAGGATAGCCTATGAAAATTCCTTCATCAGCCTTTGTTTCAAATTTCCCTAGCTGTTCAGGATGAGTTCTGAGAACAAAACATTTACAGCCAAACACATGCAGATGCTTCAAACTTGGTTTCTTCTCCTTGAGTGATTGATAAGGAGTAACACCATGTTTGTTTATCAATGTGAGATTTTGAGTATAGCATGCTGTGTTGACTGCTTCTGCCCAGAAGTATGTAGGTAACTTAGATTCTTCCAACATGTAACAGCCCCAGATCCGGGGTCGGGGATCCGGTCGTTACGGTCTCAATTCCCATCAATAATACTTGCACTGGAATCAAAACAATTAAACTGCATGCTGTGACCCCGCAATAACAACACTACACACACAACTAGTTATAGTCCCAGAGATGAAATTGGAATAAGTATCTAGTTATAGGATCCACAAGTTATAAGTTATTACAAACCCAAAAGATTACAGAGTACACTTAATAGTTATTGTCGTTGCTTACATTAATCATAAATATAAATAAGTCTGATACACAAAAGTTGTAGCTTAGACTACTGGTTACTACTACCTCAGCTATGGCGGCTACGACCTCAGCGGGTAAATCTCTGACGGCTGCTACCTGCTTGCGCAGAGTGTGCCTGTTGCGGGCCATCTTCTCGCGCAGAGTGTGCCTGTTGCGGGCCATCTGCTCTAGCTGTTGTTATGATATAAATAAATAAAGCAAGGGTGAGCAATAGAGCCCACCAAAATAGTTTATAACAAATTATCAGTATATAACAGTTCAAAGATATTTTAGTAGCCACATGTTATGCCTTAAACGGATAAGAGACTAGTATAATGTAAAAGATGAAGTTACAAGGAAAATTAATATAATGTTTCCGTAACCCAAAATCCACTTATGCATATATAACATGTGTAAAGTTTTATCAGAGTCATAACTCATAAAATAAAAGATGAAGTTACAAGGATTTATTGCAACTTCATTTTCTTTGAACACTTTTCGACCTCCTGCCAACATGATCGGTAAACCTGTACCACGGGTGTCATCCTTAGTCCCTTTCAATACATGCTGCAGAATCTCTCTGCCAACATGATCGGAAAACCTGTACCAAGGATGTCATCCGTAGTCCCTTTCAATACATGTTGCAGAATTATCCAAAATGGATGATGAACTAATACCGGAGTTGCTACCGCGCCCGTCGTACCAACCTTACTATGATCAGTAGGAGGTCGTACAACAAAAATATGTTTTCTACATGTAGATGGAAGAATCACGACAGCCTGACATTGTCTACCGCCTTTCCGGATCTCCCGGCCCATTTGGGGCAATAAAAATGGATGGGTCGGTGCAACTGGACCACTTACACCACTCCTAGTTCAGATAAAATTCATGACTCTGAAACGTAAAGATCGTCCCCCTTCCCCAAGTGTAATACTTGTTGATACGACTCCACTATGTAGTTATATCTAGGTTGGAAAGGAAGATTCTCCAATATTTCCCAAGCTATTGCTTGTTAATGGATATCGACTTGTTCCATCAATTTACCCCTCGAGCGTGAGGTGGTAACACAATATTTGACTTGCAGCAACTAAATTGCTTTAAGAAAATATCTGTCCCCTGACAGTTTTGAGTTGAGAGTTTAAAAAGAGTGACAGTCACTTAAATCAGGTTTCCCATATTTTTGATAGTTGAGCGAGCATTTAAATCCTCTTAAAAGACAGATTTAAATGAAAAAACATTGTTTTTGGGAACCTCTTTCTAATTTAAGAATAATTAATAATATTTATTAAATAAGTAACCTTAACGAATATTCGAAAATAATAATCATTAAGTAAATAATGATTAAAAAAATAATAATATTCATTAAACAAATAAGGATTGAATGAATATTCAAAATAATAGTCGTTAAATAAATAAACCTTAAATGAATATTCAAAAATAATATTCATTAAACAAATAATCCTTAAATGAATATTCAAAAGATAATATTCATTAAATAAATAAATCTTAAATGAATATTCAAAAATAATATTCATTAAACAAATAATCCTTAAATGAATATTCAAAAGATAGTATTCATTAAATAAGTAAACCTTAAATGAATATTCAAAAATAATATTCATTAAACAAATAATCCTTAAATGAATATTCAAAAATAATATTCATTAAATAAATAGTCATCGAATAACAGTTACCCGATATCTTTATCGGAAAATAATCTTTAACATATACAGAAAATATAATTACTTCTGATCTAAAGGAAAATCACACGCCCTTATCCTAGGGCATTTATAAACAAATCTGGCTTATAGCTGATATCCCATATCTAGCTTATAAGTCCCAACATCAAGTCATAACCTCGAGTATCGCTATATATAGCAGTTCGAAAACAAGCATGCAATTTATATATCGCATTTGCATATCATATATGAAAACAGTTATTATCACAACAACAGTAGTATAGGTTTCGAAAACTTGCCTGGTGGTGAGGTAGGGGTAGTGTGCCTCGGGTTGATCCGACGATCTATACATAGTCAAAATATCCGAGGTTAATCACTTAACACTTTCATGATACTAAGTACGTACTATCTCAACTAACAAGTTCATTTTCAAGTTAACGCTTTAAGAACTTCCACTAGCGTAAGCTTGTTCACGCATTTTTATAAAATTGAGATTTAATCCTTTTAACACGAAATCTTTTCGAGGGTCTTCCTAAACGTACCTAGCATGTTAACACAAAGTTTCACATTCTAATTAGTCGCTTAAGGGGTTTGATCATTGCCTCAAAGTTGGTTAAGTGGTATCGTTTGGTCTCGCGAAACATCCTTTACTAAAACACTCGTTTCTCCTAAACCGTAAATCGGATTCACATGATCTTCGCACCAAAACGAACCTCGAAACAAGACCTACACTATACTAGTCAGTGGTGACCTTGGATAGAAGGTATTATGTTCGAACATCACAAACAAAACAAGGCTAAGGAAAATCGGGCATTATAACGGCTATGTTTTAATGATTCCAAAGTTTAATCACAAACTTTACATGATCAATCCAACCAAATCACCAAGTCAAATCCTCAACATCATTACTAATCCATAATCATCATCAACCATAGTCAAAACCAACATCTACTTATTCATCATCAAAACCACATCAAACTTTCATCGAAATCAATCGACCATCCTTATGTTCATACCAACTAAACTATACTTAAAACTAACCATATAGATCAAATTATAAACAAGGGTTTCAAGAGTTATACCTTCCTTGGAGTGTATATGAGTTTAATTAGCCTTGTATAGTCCTTATATAACCTTAAGATAGCTTGGATCAACCAAAGAAATCAAGAAACCAAAGTTAGTTCTTGAAATTACTATTCATTTCACTATTCACTCTCATCTTCAATCAAGGATTTGAACATGTTAACCTTAATGGATGATGCTAGGATTAAGAGATTACCTTAGTTTGGAAATATGGAAGCTTTAGAATCCAAGAACATGATTTATGGATAAGTGGAAGCTTGATTTTGAAAAATCTATCCTTCTTTTTCTAAAAATGGCCGAATGTTCTTCAAGGGGGAGAGCTCTTGCTTTTCTTCCTTGGTTGATTTGTTGATAGAAATGATATTTTGTATTAAAATTGGTGAGTCATAGCTCTTGTTGCTTTATCATTGGACACTTGTCAAACATGCATGAGTCTAGAGATAAAGTGGCTTTACTGGTTCGTTTCCTTTCACACGGATGATCCAATTGTTGCATTCCTTGTATTTATCTTGTTACATGTTACTTCCATGCCTATATTTAATCCTGTAAGTGTCGCGTTGTTCCGTCACCGCTTAATCTCGTTGAATGTTCGCAGGGTTTCTTAAGTGTTCTATCGAAGTAGTTTACCATAAACGTTCTTAATATCTCTAATTCTTTTATTAAATCCATATCCATGGAATTGATAATTTAAATCCTCCAATACTTTCAAATAATGATTAATCCGTCCGTTATTGGTGAAATTTCGGAGAAAACAGAAATGCTATTTTTCCGATTCTGACAGCTTTTGCATGCCTTCATTTACATCGTAGATCACTAATACGACTTTGAAAGTTCATTATACCGTCCTGTACATAGGGTGGTCTGAAAAACTTTTTAAATGGAAAAGTTACTATTCATCAGTGTTTTTTAACAAAAGTTACTATTCATCACTAGTTCTTAAATAAGTACAAAATTTGGGGATATTACACAACATAGTTCTGCCAGCTTCAATAAGAGTTCTATTTTTCCTTTTAACTACTCCATTTTGCTGAGGTGTGCCAGGAGCAGAGAATTGTTGAATAATTCCTTTGTATTTGCAGAACTCTTCCATATTTGAATTCTTGAATTCAGTACCATTATCACTTCTCAGAATCTTGACTTTGTACTTTGTGGATGTCTCAATCATTCTCACATGATCCAACAATATTTCAGGAGTTTCATATTTTCTGTGCAGAAAATACACCCAGGTGAATCTAGAATATTCATCAACAATTACTAGAGTATACCTTTTCTTACTGATGGTCATAATGTTGATTGGACCAAATAAATCAAGATGCAGCATTTGATATGGTTCTTCAATATAGGATTCTGATTTACTCTTGAATGATGTCCTTTTCTGTTTAGCTTTTTGACATGCATCACAGAGTCCATCAGGAGTATATAACACTTTTGGCAGTCCTCTAACTAAATCTTTCTTAACCAACTCATTGATGTTGCTGAAGTTGATATGAGAAAGCTTCTTGTGCCATTTCCAACTTTCATCTACTGAAGCTTTACTGATGAGACAAGTAGGGGAGTCATCAGTATTTGATAGAATGTTGGCTTCATATATGTTACTATGCCTGTAGCCAGTCAATGCTATCTTTCATGTTTCTTTGCTGACTACTTCACAATGTGTGGAAAAGAAGTGGACATGATAACCTCTGTCAGTGATTTGACTAATACTCAACAGGTTGTGTTTTAGTCCCTTCACTAGAGCTACTTTCTCAATGATGACATTTCCAATGATTATATTGCCATATCCCAAAGTTTGTCCAATGTTGCCATCTCCATAAGACACAGTTGGGCCAACTTTTTCCTCATATTCTGATAACAGGGCTTTGTTTCCAATCATGTGCACAGAGCATCCACTATCCATGACTAACACATTTTTCCTTTTTCCTTGCAATCAGAATAGAAACACACTAGTTAGAACATTTAGGAACCCATACATGTTGGGTTCCTTTTCCATGCAATTTATTAATTTTAGCAGCAGAAGTCTTTCTGACTTTAGCAGTCCTGACAGGATTTACTCCATCAGGATTTGCTTTGTCAGAATCAGTATTAACAAAAGCATGTTCCAACTTGACATTCTCAATTCTACCAGACTTTGTACTCTTATCAAACTTAGGCAATGGATCATAAAAGTTATAGTACAAATCATGATAATCTTTACAAGTATAAATAGAATGCCATATACTACCACAATGAAAACAGGACTTTTGTGGTTTATAAAATACTAATCTACTCCTGACATCAGAAATAGAAATTTCAGTACTTTTCTTTAAACTCTTTTTACAATCAATGGTAAGATGATTAGAGTTTCCACAGGTAAAACAACTTTTCCTAGGTGCATTTGGGATATACTTATAACCATTCTCTTTATTGATCCCAATTTTACCATTCCTGTTTCTCTTAACATTAGCTTCCTTTTTCTTATCTGTAATCTCACAGATTTTATCCTTGAGTTGTTTCTGAGACAGTAAACCTACATTCTTAGTGACTTTATTCAAGACAGGTTTAGACTTTACAAGATTTATACCTTGAGCAGAAGTAGATCCCTTTTCAAAAGTTGAATTGGAATCTTTACCAAATACAAAATCAACAGGAATAATCTTAGATTTGGTTTTGTCTATAACATGTCTATAGGTTTTTGGACTAACTGTCTCATCAACAACAATTTTCTCCTTAAATTTCTTATCTTCATCTGACATATATCCTAGACATTCTTTCCAATTCTTAGAGGTATTAATCTCATGAAATTTTCTACCAGAATCTGTCCAGGTCCTGATTTTCTCATTAGCATATTCTAAATCCTTTTCTAGTCGAGTACATTTGAGTTTCATCTCTAAATACATGTGTTTAGCATTATCACATTCTATCTGTACTTTTTGCAAATGAGAAAATTCAGCTTCTAAATGCTCATTCCTTTTCCTAAGTTCAGACATCTCAGATAAGATTCTAGAATTCTCAGCAGTTTGACTTCTAAAGCTAATATGCAATGACTTTAGAAAATGTCTTAACTTAGAAGCATTATCAGTATCAAAATCAAAGACAGTATTAAGTACCTTATCATCAGGAATAGCAGTATCATCAGTATTGGCCATCAGGGCATAGTTGACCATCTCAGTCTTAGATTCTGAGAAAGAGTCCATCCAATCCTTGCTTGATGTGATGAGTGCCTTTGTCTTCTTGCACTCTGAAGCAAAGTGACCCATACCATTACACTTGTACCATCTAACCTTTGACTTGTCAAATTTGCTACTCTTGATGTCCTTTTTGATATACTTGTCTTTGTCTGCATTGAAAGTCCTTTTCTGGAAGTTGTCTTGTCTTCTAGTCTTCCTGAACTTCATCCTTTTGAAGTTTCTGACAATCATAGCAACCATCTCCTCCATGCCTGAGTCAGAAGAGTCATCATCAGTATTGGCATCAGGATTGCCATCAGTATTTGATGATGAGTCATCAGGATCTGACTCAATTATTCTTGATTTCCTTCTAGAGACCTCCATAGCTTTTCCTTTTGATTTAGCCTCTACTTTCAAAGCAATAGATTTTGCCTTGCTGCTTTTCTTATTCTTTCTCTGTTGAACTTCAAGATCATGAGTTCTTAACATTCCATAGACTTCATCAAGAGACACAGTGTTGAGATCATACTGATGTCTAATGATCGAGGTCTGAGTATCCCATTCTTCAGGTAAAGCTCTTAGAAACTTGGTGTTTGAATCTTCAGTATCATACTCCTTGTCAACTAAAGATAAACTATTCAGGAGTGTCAGAAATCTATCATATAAACCAGTCAGGCTCTAATCAGGTTTAGCATCGAATTGTTCATATTCTTGAATCAAAAGAGCCCTTCTGTTCTTCTTGACAGATGCAGATCCCTGGCACTGAGTTTCCAATGTATCCCAGATTTCTTTTGCAGACTTGCATGCAATCCCTCTGTTGGACATGACAGCATCAAGACTATTGTGCAGAATATTCTTTATCTTTGCATCTCTGAGTACATGAGCTTTTTCTTCTGGAGTCCATTCACTCTTCGCTTTGACCACATAGTGTTCAGGTACAGTTTCTGTCCGTTCTATGATCCTTGTAGGAATATATGGTCCATCACGAATCCTGTCCAAATAGTCAGGATCCATAGCCTCCAGGTACATCAACATCTTTACCTTCTATGTTGGATATTCTGATTTCTTCAGGATGGGAATTTTCATGCTTTCATACTTGGTTGTCGACATCTTAGATCGTATCTGATTTAAATTTAAATCAGTCTGCTCTGATACCAATTGTTGCCCAGTAATAAACAATTGTAGAAGGGGGGTTGAATACAATTATATAAGATTCTCGACTAAGTAAGATATATATCACAAATATGAAAGAATGATAACAGCTTTATTAAATCTGATATAAAACTGTTACAAACTATCTCAAGAAATTCTGTGTTCTTGAGAGCTGCTAACCTGTAAAAAACCCTCTCAAGAAATTATGTGTTCTTGAGAGCTGCTATATCACAAAAATACTCGTGTATGCGATTGATCTTGTTTTGATCGATTTATAAACCAAAACCTAAACTGTGTTTATATACTACACAACTTCTCTATCAATGATAAGTCCTAATCAATTACAAAGATTGAAACCTATCCTAAATTGATAGCTACATTCCTACAGACCAGGAACCGACATAATAATCTTCCTTATTTAACTAGACTCCAAATATAACTCGAAGTAGGAATCCTGATCAGCTTCCAGTCCTGATATTCATCTTGATCCTGACGACCATGCAATCCTGATGACGTCAGCAATCCTGATCAGTTGAGTCTAGATCCTGACGATCATTGAATCCTGATCTAACAAGCAGAGATGTTCATTTCCTTGAGTTAGAAAAATGGAATTGGGAAAATGATGAGAAAATCAAGATCCAAGAGGAAAATGATGACGTGGATGATGAACCTGTTAGAGGAACCAGGCCACTCTCCGAGATTTATCAAAAATGCAATGTCGCTTTGATGGAACCCGTGGGATACGAAGCAGCTGCAACTGATCAGAAGTGGATGGCTGCAATGAAGGAGGAGCTAAAAAAGATTGAAAAAAAAATCATACATGGGAGTTGGTGGACAGGCCTAAACACAAGAAAGCTATAGGAGTCAAGTGGGTTTATAGAACCAAGTTTAATCCTGATGGTTCTGTAAACAAGTACAAGGCAATACTTGTTGTTAAGGGGTATGCTCAGATTTATGGGGTGGATTTTTCAGAAACATTTGCTCCGGTTGCGAGGATGGAAACTATAAGGATGTTGCTAGCTCTTGCTGCACAAAAGGGCTGGACAGTACACCAAATGGACGTCAAATCAGCGTTTTTGAATGGTTTGTTGGAAGAAGAAATTTTTGTCAAGCAACCTGAAGGGTTTGTTTGTAAAGGACAAGAGGACAAGGTATATCGACTGATAAAGGCTTTGTATGGCTGTAGACAAGCTCCAAGGACCTGGTATAGCAGAATCGACACTCATTTGTTAAGCTTAGGCTTTGCTAAAAGTTTAAGTGAAGCCACACTTTATGTCAAGAAATCAGATAACGAAATTCTTGTTGTATCACTATACGTTGATGATTTGCTTGTAACAGGTAGCAACTTGAAGCAAATTGACAACTTCAAAGAAGAAATGAAAGCTGTGTCCGAGATGACAGATCTCGGAAAAATGACATTTTTTCTTGGCATGGAAGTGCAGCAAAATACTAATGAAATTTTCATATGTCAAAAGAAATACGCTAAGGAAATTCTCAAGAAGTTTAACATGGAAGAGTGTAAGCCTTCTGCGACCCCGATGAATAACAAAGAAAGATTCTGTGAAAAAGATGCTGCTCCTAAAGTTGATGAAGGACTTTATAGGAGCCTAATTGGATGCTTGATGTATCTGACCACGACTAGGCCAGATATTATGAATGTTGTGAGTATCCTCTCAAGGTATATGCATTGTGCTAGTGAAGTTCACTTTCAAGCAGGAAAGAGAATTTTACGGTATGTTAAAGGCACAACTGATTTTGGGGTCAAGTTTAGTCAAGTTGCAAATTTTAGACTTCATGGTTATGCTGATAGCGATTTAGCTGGATGTGAAGATGATTTGAAAAGCACATCAGGTTATTGTTTTGGCTTTGGTTCTGGAGTGTTCTCCTGGAGTTCAAAAAAACAAGAAATAACAGCCCAATCCACTACTGAAGCAGAGTTTGTAGCCGCTACTGCTGCTGTTAATCAGGCCTTATGGTTAAGGAAACTCATGATGGACTTACACATGGAGCAACAAGAAGGCACAACCATATTTGTAGACAACCAGGCTGCAATTTCAATCGCTGATAAACCAGTGTTTCATGACAAGACAAAGCATTTCAAAATTAAGTTCTATTTCTTAAGAGAAGTCCAGAGGGAAGGAGAGGTGCAACTGATTCACTACAGTTCAGAAGATCAAAGTGCTGACATTCTCACAAAGGCACTTCCTAAAATTAGATATGAATTCTTAAGGCATAAGCTTGGTGTTTGCAGCTCCAGAGTCAAGGAGGAGTGTTACTGATATGACTCTTTGAAGCTGATAATCAGGAGTCAATCTTTATGCTATAATCAAGGACCTGGAATATCTCTCTTTGACTGATTATTAGGCACCTATCTGTTAGCAAATTGTATTATAAAATTGAGCATGATTTCCTGCAAGAATGTTGCTGCTATGTAGTATAAATAAGTCCATGCATATCAATAAAAATTATTCCAATATTCTACATCACGTTTCTCTTACATACTAGTCTGTAGTTTTTTATATGTCTAACATAATCTCTACCAAACTTCTTTTAGAAACCAATAGACACAAGCTCGGTCTTATGTCTTTTAAGTGTATAGCCATTTACAACCAAACTTCCCAAGTCTTGTTTAATTTCGGAGTGTGTAACTTAGTATTCATTTTCGTAACCCATTATTGGAATTGCATAGCCTCCTTAAAATGAATAGTAATCATCTTATTTGTTAACTAATGCTGAAATGAAATAATAAAATTGTGGTTCAGCACTAGTATCCACAGACTGAAATGTGTTAAAGGTTATATATGTCCTCCTTTTTCCATATAGGCTATAGGTGGTACCTTGTAGATCTTTTGATCTTTCGAGATGCGGGGACATGTGGTGATGGTGTTTTAGTAATTAAAGACCATTGTTCATAAAATACATGTAAATCATGTGTGGTGTCATTGTTTGGTGTAGAGTAATAGGTTTCATAAAACATAAGAGGTTGCAAAATATGTTTGTCAACATGAAGGGAAGATTTTCTCATGAAATTTGACATCCTTGGACACAAAGGGTTAAAACGTAAAAAGATTCAACAATGTATCCTTTTTTTTTTTGTTGAAGGGCATCCCAAGAATACGCATGGTACTCCCTTGCCGAAAATTTATCTATTGAGAATGAGGGATTTGTGGTAAATGCCAAACAGCTAAACACTTTGAATTTGTCATAAGTTGGGTTTGAAAAGCACAAGGTGAGGCTAGTTGGTAAAGGTTACAAGCAAAAACACATAATTGACTATTATGAGGTTTTCACTCTTGTTGTAGAGTTGATACCATACGACTTCTTACACCAAATAATCAGTGAAAGATTTTTAAGATGGATGTCAAGTCAACATTTCTAAATGGTTATCTCGGAGAAGAAGTCTACATTGAGTAACCTCTTGGATATATTTAGAAAGGCCAAGAAAACAAAGTCTACAAATTGAAAAAAGCCTTGAATGGTTTGAAGCAAGCTTCGCGAGCATGAAATACACGGGTTGATGAATATTTTCAGAAAATGGATTTGTGAAGAGTCTCTACGAGCATGCACTTTACACAAAAACAAATTTATGGGGAGATATTATAATCGTGTTTGATGAAATATTTTGAGAAAATGGATTTGTGAAGAGTCTCTACGAGCATGCACTTTACAAAAAAAACAAATTTATGGGGAGATATTATGATCGTGTGCTTGTACGTGGATGACATGATCTTAACCGAAAATAACCTTGTTATGCTCGCTGATTTTATGAAAGTAATGACTAATGAATTTCAGATGACAAATATTGGTCAAATATCCTACTAATTTCTCGGATTCGAAGAAGCAAAGAAAAAATTGGATCTTCATGTCGTAGAAAAATATGCATAGCAGATTTTCAGAAAATTCAGAATGGAGGTATGCAAACATGTGAGCACGCCGCACGCCAGTGGAAGCATGAATTTAGCTGAGAATTGATTCAACAAGGGAGTCGGTAAAGCCCACATTGTTCAAAAATCTGGTTGAAAGTCTGAGGTACCTAACTTTCACTCATCTAGATATTACGTATGCAGTTGGATTGGAAAGTAGGTAGATGAAGAAATGGAAGCAAGATCACTTCATGGTAGCTAAAAGAATTTTGAGGTACATAAAAGGTATAATTGATCATGGTATATTTTACATGTACTCTTGAAATTCAAAATTAGTTGGCTACTCAAAAAGTGATTATGGCGGTGATTTGGATGACGGGAAAGCACTTCAGGATATGTTTTTTATATTTGTTCAACTATATTTTTGTGGTCATCAAATAAGAAACAAACAGTTGCACCCACAACCGGTAAGGCAGAGTAATATCAAAGCATCAATGTGCGTATGTTATATGGCTAGACTACATATTTGACGAGTTAAATCTTGTTGAGGAAGATGTAGTTACTATTTATGTGGATAATAAATTTGTTATTTTGCTCGCGAAAAATCCATTATCCTGTCGAACTAAGCACATTAACATAAAATGTCATTTTATTCGTGTTATTCCCAGAACAATGCAACCTAGATTGTAGAGGGGGGGGGGGGGTTGAATACAATCTAGTTAATTTTACAAAACTTTTTCAAACCTTTTACAGCATGAGTAAATGAGTTGGTAAATTAACTAGGAGTTGAAACAAGCCTTGAACAAATATGAATTCTTCGAGTTAAAAAGACATGCAGGAGACAAGCAAACTTTTTAAACTTTTCAGGTGGGTTTCTCAGCAAAAGCCCACATGAGGTGTATATTGAAGAATTCTATGGTTTTGTTTTTCAACAAACTCCAGCTGCTTACACAGATGATGGAAGAGAGCCTAAGTGTTTTTCTTTCAGCTTTGTGTTATCTACACATACATTTCTATGCTACTCCACACAGTCTTATATACATCGACTGTGTGTTACAAACAAAACCTACAACATAATAAAATATTACATTTTTTGTTCTTCTTGCTCACTTGCTCGTATCAGAAACTATCCTATTCGGGAAATGCCTTGGATGGCATCAAAGATAAACTTGTATACTCCCAAATGGTGCTTTCTGATTGAGTGTGCTGCTCTCTTCAAAAATTACTAAGTCCATTCAATTGACCTAGCTTCCAAGCCCATGTGACATCTGCATGAAAGCGACCTCTCCTCGATAACCCGACTGTCAAGTCACTATCAGCTGAGATAAGTAAACTTGTAGTATTCAAATAGGTCTTCATGCTTGTCAAGCTTTTCCTTTGTGTCCAGTTAGAAGTTAAACTTCTAGGTAGCTGCCTTAACTCTTATTTATCCATCGAGACATAAGAGACAATAGATGACTTCACATTTCATTTGTAAGAATTTGAGCCTTCGCATATTTACAATTTTGACTCCCTATTCCATACATCTTTTGCATCGTCATCCAGTATCTTTTAGTCACGGGTGTGTAATGATGATCTCTAAGACTGTCTTCCATTCAACCTGTTAAAATAAAGAAACCTCCAAAAGATTCCGTTACATAGATTTGTTTTCATGTTGAATGAGATGAACATCAGTAGGCATATTAATTCCATATCCGTAGAAGTAATATTCCATAACTGTATCCATAGATGAGACATGACATTCTTGACTGCATCCATGGATAGACCATGTCCTCCTTAACCGCATCCATAGATAAAACATGACATCTTTAGCTGTTTCTGATGATCAACTTCCTTCAGCTTTTATCCGTAGATATGATGTCCCCAGCTTCTATCCGTAGATGAGATAAGTTGTTCATAGCTTCTATCCGTTGATGAGATAAGATGTCCTCAGCTTCTATCCGTTGATGAAATGAGATTTCATAACTTGATCCGTAGAAGGGATACTCTTAGCTTCATCTTTAGATAAAACACCTTGTCATCTTTATTGATTCACCATTACTGAGTTGATTAGGCAGACTTACCACTGAAACACTTGGTGCTTGATTAGACGTCCATTGGCTTGCTTCTGAAATGCTTCCTAACTTGATGACAGAATATCCTCCAATCATTTGATGTGGCTTTTAGACCTTGGATAGATAAAGTGCCTTCTAGTTAGCTTTCTGATTTATCAGCTTCTGTGAACTAGCTTTCTGATAATCAGCTTCGGTGTCAAAATCAAATTCTTGTCTTGTGCATTTTGTTATCATCATTCCAAATCGGTCGACCCTAACAATCTCCCCCTATTTATGACTGTTAGAACTGGCATAAATCAGGAATCTCTCTATTCTTGCATCAGGATCTCATCCTGGCTCACTTCACACAACTCACCTTCCCTTTCTAAAGGGGTACTCAAAAGAAAAAAATCTCTCCTTTTTCCATGCTGGAAGAAATAGCATGCCTCTCATTCTCTCCCTCTCCTTTTGCCTGGTCTCAAGCCAGCCACTCCACCAACTCCCTTCCCACAAACCTATAGATGTCTCAACTATATTGAATTCCTTGATACTCAGTCAGAATGAGTCAGATAGTTTTTCAAGAAAGAATCATGGAACTCAACATTGTTGGTCTACGGATAATTGTTGGTTAAGCTTATCCGTAGATTGAAAGACACCTTTCTACGGATGAAGGATATCCGTAGGGGATTTTGAAGATTGGGCTTGTGAAGTAGAAATTGATGTAAGTTCTATGAAGATTGAATGTGACATTTAAGTGCACAGTGCTTACATCAAGATCATCAAAAAGAGACTAGTGATCCAATGAATTCTCTGAAAGAGAATGATCACTAGGTGAATGGAGCTTCTCCAAGAGTTCAGAAAATGGAGAATCAAGTACAAATGAGTTGTACGCTGCAATTATCACTTAATGAGATAAAATGGACTGGGGACTACATCCTCACATTTGAAGAAGATGCATCAAACTGAATTTAAGAATAGTGTGTGCTCCCCCTGTGCCCGTGCATATATTTTCTTTCTACTTCAGAAACAGAAAGGATAATAATCCACATTATGCACACAGTGTCCCAATCCCTCATTAGTGCTCCTGGATCAGAGCATTTTTCAATGATCATTGTCCTTTGGGAGACTACAACCAGAAATGAGCTAATCCTTTTTGACCATTATGCCTTTTTGAGAAGACATAAGGCAGTTTGGCTGGTAATCTCAACCTCACCTTTTATTCTAGTGGTTTCTTGATATTCACCACTGCCCTCACCCTCACTTAACTCCTTCATCACTCCCCACTGGTTAAGATTTGCTAGATTTTTGCAATTACAGTTTGTTGAGAAACTGTAGAGGGGGTTAGGAGTTGTTTATCACAATTAGGGTGTAACTGATAGGGTAGAGAACTTGGGGGTCATTCCAATCAGTTCTCATCTCAGTTTTTGAAAAGGCAAAGAAAAATGATTTAGATTTTAGTAAGTGAGAGTTTCGATAAAGATAAGATAATTACCTTTCCTTTATCAATGATGAACTGTTAAGAGCCTTCTCCATTGAAGGTTTATTCTCCTAAAGTTCAAGATTGATAGCTTTCCCGTTAATTGTTTCAACATCCTCATAGAGATCATCAGAAGCTGCAAAAGTCTTAACTTGATAGATTGTCAATTTCTTTCAAATTCCTTCAAGTTTTTTTTCTTCTGATGTTTCTTCAGTGAGTTCATGCAAAAATGAAACAACTTTTGTGTTGCTCAAAGAGCTCACTATTCTATTAGTTGAACAATTAGGGCTTCTTGATAAATTAATCAAAGTTATCCTTAAACAGATAGATTTTATAGATTAACCTTTGATTAATTCATCGAAACAAAACAAAACAATGTAAGTAAATTTTATTGATGGTGTTTTTGAGATGTTTTTCTTTTTATTTAAGGAAATGAGTCCAGTTAACATGGAAGCCAATTTTTAACAGGTTAAATGGATTCAAATGCAAAAACTAAAGAAAATTTAAACATGCACATCACACACAACAATCTTAATAAAAATGGGGGAAAACCCCAAACTTCATTAAAATAAATAAATTATATTGATTAAAAAAACAAAAAAACATTAAGGACTGGAAAAACATCCCATTCCCCCCTTGTCCCGTGCCCTCTCCCCGAAGAAACAAACAGACAGCTGTTAAGCAGCTGCTGCAGCCTCCCCGGAGGCTCCTTCAGGGCCTCCATCAGGACCTCCCCAGCGGTTGCGAGCCATGAGAGCATGAAGAGCAGCTCTCATCCTTAGAATCTCGTCCTCCTCCTCCCTGATGAGGAGGTCAATCTTTTCTTGCAGTAAGAAGATTTTGTCCACAGTAGCCAAGCGGTTGAACTCCTCAGGAATAATGTCAAGAATTGTTGAAGTCATTTGGAGAAGTGTTTAGAGATTTAGATGAAGAGATGAGAGCTCAACCTTTGCCTTTAAATAGGCAGGGAGCTACAAGATAACCCTTGTGTTTAACTAGGGTTAAACGGAGGTTAGAAAAGCTGAAGAGACATGCATTAAATCGCTCTAGTGAAAACGAAGAGACTACTCGAGTTCCTAGAGTGGAAAAATGTGTCTCAGCTCAGATAACAAAAAGAATTATCATATATTTTGAATAAAGATGAGAATAAAACTAAATAGCTGGTCATATAAATATGTTCAGCTAAATAATATTATACTAAAATCTCTAGACAAAAAGAATTAAGAATATCAATACTTTTGAATAATGTAACATGCAGATAATTTGAATTTTTGAGATGCTTATTCAGCTGACATCATTCACTAAATGTATGACATTTGACACATGATATCCCTGAACATTGATCTATAGAAAATTCAAAGTACAACAATGCACTTAGCTTGTTAATGTCTAGAGATGATCAACTATTTAATATCAGTGAGAAAAGTAGCTTGCTATCTCATTGAATATTACTCAGAAGATCATTTCTAGACGACTTTACTTAGTGCATAACATCATTCAACTGTATTGACTTGTCATGATAACTAAAGCAAAACAAACAAATAAACACATAAAATAAACAAATAAATCCAGAGATTGAAATCACTGGCTGCATGCATTTAACACAGATATGTAAGAGAATAAGAAATTACTACCTGCCAAACTCATTTATCAACTCAAGTGAGTTGCTGCATTGAAAGCTTTGGCAAGATATCTGGTTAAATGTTGTTCCCTTGGAACACAGTGTAGTTCCACTACAACATGCACAACACTTCTTCCAATAGCATGATGTATGAGGTTTATGTGCTTGGATCTTTTGAGAAATGCTTAAATGCTTCAGCTGCATCTTTTGATTTGTCATTAAGCTAAGCATTTCTTCTGAGTCATGACCCGAACCTTCTTTCTTGGGGTTAGCATGAATTGTACTATGTCTTCTTGATTAGGAATTTATCCTGCAAGTATCAACATCTAGACAACCAATTAGAGCATAACAAGTATCTCTTGGATTATCAATTACTGAATGAATGATAATCTTTTGAGATACCACAAGAATTCCAAGAAAAGGTAAGGTACTAGAACATAAACAGGTGGTTAACATAATTTCTAGCATTTTGTTACTTAGTCATGAGGAAGATCACCAATTATCTTTTCAAAACACAAATTTCCTACCAATGTATTCAATTCAGTAATGTCAATACTTGGTATGAGAATTCTTAGAAGAATACTCACTTATCTCCTCAGAACTTCTTTGCATGAGCTTTTCAGCATAATAGCAAAGCTACTGATCAGTGGTGCTAGATATTATGTAAACTATACGGATCTCAGCTAAGGATAAGACAGCAAGGGCTGAGATTTAGATTTACAAATTTCTACAGATATAGACACTGTCTTTTTGAACTATCCGTAGAAGAGCAAAAATAGTACCCATAGGTGTAGAAAATTATCTACGGATAGTCAGTATCCATAGACAAAGCAAAGAAACAAATCCAGTGTTATGAATGACTATCTACGGATAAGAATATCCATCGATAAAGTAAATTTTGACTTAGACAAAATTTTCACTTCTTCTGGAAAACTTAGTTTTCAAGAAGGTCATTTAAATACTGGCTACATATAAGACATCAAGAAAAATATTGAAATTTGTTCGTACCTCACTTACTTACCATTATGAAGAAGATGGTTGATAAGCAGCTTGGTACTGATGTCTCCTTTACTAGTCACACTTGGATCATAGGTATTTCCACTGCACTGTCCAACACAGAATCCCTTTACAGAAAGTCTTTGAAGAACCTGATCTTAGCACAGTAGATTTAGAGAATTGCAAGGCAGATGTTCCACTCATTTCTTTAACCATTAACTTCAAGGAGAAAGATTTGATGTCCAGGAAGTAGACATGCAGATTTATGAGAGCCGGAAGATCTTGCCTTGATCCAAGTGAACACCTTATTCCTTCAACCTGAAAACTGTCTTCAAGAGGACTTTCTTCTGGATTTTTGGAATAAGCTTCTTATGGTTGGAGCAGGTCTTGAAGATGTAAGAATATTCCCATCAGTATGATTATGTGAGGTAGATCTTTAACTCAGAAAAACTCCCCCTAAGTTCATTGGGGTGATAATTCAGAGTTGTGATCCACCTACGGATGCTTCACTTGCTTCCTACAGATGCTCCATTCTGGCTTCCTACGGATACTCTATTCTGGCTTCCTGCGGATACTCCATTCTGGCTTCCTACGGATACTCCATTCTGGCTTCCAATCAGATGCTCCACTTAACCTTCCTATGGATGACTCATTTGGACTTGAATCATTCATAGTCTAGAAGAAAACCCATGGAGATACTGATCCATCCACATAATCATCATCTTCTTCATACCAAAACCACCTTCCATGTCAAACCTAAATCTGAGAATTCCAGAAAATCTCTCATCAATAAGCTTGATCTATCTGGCATCATTAGAAACAACCTGTTCAGACTCCATAACAGTGTTGATTCATTGACTTAAAGCCTTGTGGGCTTTTCCAGCTACATGCACTCCTTATGAGTTGCATACCCATCCTGGGTTTCTGAGTAGATAAAAGATCCGATCTTTGACAGGATGACTTCTTGAAGTTGCAGAAGTAGATTAACACTTTCTGAGAAATGCTCCCCCTGAGTAGATGTTCCATGCAGAAAACCCTTCAGAGAAGAACACAAAATACCGTGGATGGCTACTTACTTCCCCTACACACGAATGTCATTTCTTATGAAAGATAGTCAGAAATGCACATAGAAGAAACCACCACTCTCAGCTACACCTCTACTTCCTCTTAGCAAAGATCTTCTCTTCCTCTCATTTATTTCTTGAGAATATTTATCCAGATGTCAGTTAAACTTAACCAATGTGAAAGGTTAAGTATTCGATCATGGACTTAATGTTCTTCGAGCAATTTCCCACACAGATTCCCTTATCTCCTTTAGCTAAGCTTCTATTACTTCCTTGGCTAAGGAATGTGAAAAGAGAAAACTGTTGGCTACACTTATACACACAATTTGATGATCCCTCCTTCAGATGCTTGAATGATCGAGAAAACATTCTGGCTTCAATAAGTAGCAACAGCCACAACTTTCCAGAACTCAAACAGTTATCCTGATTTTCCAGGCAAAGCCTCTGCAGATTTTGTCATTTGTTTCATAAGACCTCTTCACACTGAATTCTTGAGCTAAATTGTAACACCCCCAGATCCGGGGTCGGAGATCTAGGTTGTCACGATCCCTTATTCCGTACAAACACTTGATACTTGAATCATAATAATATAAATCAACACACATGGTGACCCCGCCATCAATATACTCACGCCAGTTATGTCTCAGAAACGAACTTGCAAAAACAGTAGTCAAATGATCCATAAATTAAAATTATTACATCAGAAGGTAAAATACTAGCAACCTACTGCCAGTATGATTTCTACGTGAAACCAGAAAGGCAGCGCAAAAGTTTGTTCTTGTTCGTTAATATACATAAGTGATACTTATAAATAAACCGGAGCAACAAGAGTTACACTCCGAACCAACTCAGTACTTCTACCTGAGGAGCTGCAACTGCCATCCTATGGGCGGTCTGCGCGGCCCATACGCGCTTCCGAGCGGTATGACGAATCCTGGCCATCTACCCTAGTTGTTGTGTTGTGATATATATATATATAAAAAGAAAGCAAGAGTGAGCACTCAGCCCAGCAATAATATAACACAGCATAAGCATATAAGTAAGCTTATATCATAAAGGAAAACCTTTAAAACTTCATTCGTATACAGAATGATATATTTATTATCTTTTCGTCAAAACATGCCATACAGTGCAACTACTATATGAGGAACATCATTACTCTTCACTGTCACATTATCAGTAACTCAGCGCCTAGGCTTTTGTTACAATGTGCAGCACAACTCTAAGTGGAAGAAAGGGAACATACTGGAACACCCGATACACGATGATCAGCCGTTGTATCGTAACGTAACTTTTCTACTAGTAGAAGGACGACTTCCTATTCGGTTATCACCCTGGCCGCATACGGGCCGCTGTGCTAAGAGATCACTACCTCGGCGCCTATTTCATCACCGGGTAAGCCTTAGCACTCAAGAGATCACTACCTCGGCGCCTATTTCATCACCGGGTAAGCCTTGATAATTTTGGCACTACCCCGGCACCTGTTTCATTGCCGTGTAAGCCCTTCCAGTTCCCATTATAGAAGACAATATCAATGAAACGTAAATCGGAACTTAATCCTATTTCCTTCAAGTACACTTACTTGTCAAAAACTTTGTAACCGTTCAGAATTCCTTACTCCAGAGTATTTGAAGGGAGTAAGTCACGGAGTGGGTTGACATTAGTCAACGAAACTACCGATGATTACCATGTATTTTGAAATCATGACCAGGGAGTTTATTGGAATTTTCAGAGTTTAGCAAGTTTGAAATTCTTTACTTGAATGGGGAGTCATCCCCAACTATGGGTATTCTAGAGGAACAGTGGAAGTAAAACTCTGTCCTCGACTTCTTGAACTAGATTCCCAATTTCTGATGAGTTAGAAAACACTATTCGCATTTAATTATCTTTAAATATCTTAAGATAATAATTGGGAATCTCTGTTTTAAATATCTTTTCTGAAGATCAGAAATTTTTGTGTAAATAGTAGAACCTTAAATAATATAATAAGGTTCTATGATTTTTAAATCATATTGGGAATATTTAATAAATATCCAAATAATAAATATTGATTTGTTATTCAATAATATTCTACTTAAATGAATATTCAAAATAATATTCATTTAGTTAATAAATATTCGAAATAATATTCTTAATAATATTATTTAATATCACACATTAAATACCCAATAATAAATATATATTGGAATATTTAATAATCCTATTTAAAACATAGCTGTCCCTGGACCCTCCAGTATCTGACAGTATTTATTAAAATAACGTAGTAATTTAACCCCCGGTCTATTATTTTAAAATCATCATGTAAGTGCTCCATCCTTAGAGCCTTTAAAATCTCGGTTTATATCTAGTATTTACCACATAAACCTTATATCTTACGAAAGCTTTTACTAAAAGCGTAAACAGTTTAAAAAGTTCTCACATCATTAAAGCAGAATATATATATATATATATATATATATATATATATATATATATATATATATCAATCACATAAATCACAACAGCATCTTTTATATGATGTAGGGTTTGAAAACTTGTCTTGGTGTCTTGGTGGTGTGGTAGTGGGGGCTTGAGAGGGTGCTCGTTGATCTATAACAAGATACACAATTCACAGTCAGTCCCCTAGAACCAATTTATGAGCTATAACTTAAGCACTCAAGTTCTATTAAAGAAAAGAAAATGTCTCGCTCTCGGTCATCTATAACCTTATGACATTCCGTAACTCTTAAGTCAAAAGTTTGGGTGGAATCTATTCACAAAACCCAAGTACTTTTCCTTTACTAACTCCTTGTTTTTAACCATCCCCTTAAGGGTATTTCACTCGCGCAACCTTTGTTCTTGAATTTTTATAAAATCACAAACTTATCTTTTTAACACGAAACCTTCTAGGTTCCTTTCTAGACTATCCATGCTAGTATCCATTTTAATATCTCAACCCAATTCCATTTTAAAAGGGCTTGATCACAATCTCAAAGTTCATGCAATGAACTACTTAGTTATCCGAAACCGCTTTCACTAAAACGGACATTTCTCCTAAACCGTAAATCAAAACGATACGATTCTTTCGCTAAAACAAACTAGGAAACATGGCCTACATGATCATGGTCAGAAACCTTATGTTTAGGCCCTTTAAAGTATTCGTGATCTCTGTCCAAACTTTCTAATTAAAATTCGACATGGTAACGACGCTTAAACGCGATTCCCGTGTTTTAAACACTCAAATCAACCACCAATCAACCAACCATCCAACCTCAAGTTAAAACTACAAGTTTTCTGTCAAAACATGATCATACCCTAGTTCATAGGTTTATCCGTAAATTAACCATTAAACATACTCAAAATCATGCATACATGCTTCATTACAACATAACTCTAAACAATCACTTATAACTACTAAAATCAAAGCATAATCTCAAAGGGGAGAAGTTTTATACCTTCCTTGGGACTTAACAAAAGCTATATATGGATGGTATATCCTTCCTTGCTCCTTAACTATGCTAATCAAACCTAAAAACTTCAAAACAAAACAAGATTCTATGAGATTACTATTCACATCACTATTCATCATCATCTTTGATCAATTTTTTGAACAAGTAAACCATCATGGATGATAATGGGATCAAGGATTTACCTTAGTCTATGGAAGAGGGTGATTTAGAGTCCAAGATCATCATTTTTGGTTGAGTGGAAGTGGAGGAAAATTTCTTAAAGTTTTTGGAAAAGAAAATGGTCGAATGGTGTTCTTCACCTTGGATGCATCTTTTTGTTTTTGTTTTCTTGATTTTTCTTTTCTTTTGTTTTGTCTAAATACACTTAATACTTTGTCATTTAATTTGTGTGGCTAATAACTTGTTTTGTCACCAATGACACACCTCTTTTTGAACTTGTGGTGGTGGTGAAAGTGGTCACAAGGTGGTGATTCATCACCTTGTCATGCATATGTCACTCCTCTGCATCATGCTTATGTCATCATTTGTATCCTCAATCCTCTTATATATTGCACTTGATGATCTTATATAATACTCCTCCTTTGGTTAGGGTTTAATCCATAATTTGTTATGCTTTTGTTTCGCGATAGTTTCAGGTGATTTTAAAAACGTTTTTCTGTACCAATGCTAGGGGATACTTTCTTGATCTTTCCATTTCCTTGGTTTAATATATGGTCTTAGATTTCTCTCCTTGGTTTAAGGTATGATCATGGATTTCTCATTCCACATACTTTCTTAAAACGATCAAATCAATACATCCTTGATTGTCCAGTGAATAGTGATTTAAAACTCGGATGGGAATCTTCTGATTCTGATTGCGTTTGCATTCACTTATTTTCTTATACATCAATAATATAACTTCGAAACATTCATTCCAGGTCATCCACATAGGGTGGTCTGAAAAACTTTTCATCAACAAATTTACTATTCATCAGTGGCAAATTTACTATTCATCAAGGTTTTAAATATTACAAAATTTTTGGGATATTACATAAATTCTTTGGTGAGATTTCATGTGCAGTGGCTGAAGGAGTTTATCAAATGTATGATATGTCTTGTTCTTGATAGAGGTCTTATATTGCTTCCCTCAATGGCATGTATCCTTTAACCCATCCTTGGCAAGACTTGGGGTTCCTCTAATCATGACTCAGACAGCTTCTTATTCACTGGCTACTTTTATTCTGATTTTGCCTTATCACAAAGAGGTAAAAAACATGTGAGTCCAAGGCAATAGACAAATCAGCTACATACACTTTTCTAACAAGTGTCCAGTGTTTACCACTTCATTGTCTTTCTATTGATGGATAATGCAGGCTACAAATACAAAGTTTCCTTTGTCACATGCTTGATAGATACATAGCAAGTTATGCTTATATCCATCAACTAGTGCTTCAACCCTAACTGATGATATTGTTTGCCAAAGTCATGCTTCATTACTTAATCATGACTACAAATATCATCTCTACTTATCAGTAGAGGGGCTATGATCCTCTGAGCAATTAGTGAACAGGACATAAACTTTAGTAGGAAGCTAAAGCTCTGTATCTTCCTTCTACACACTTTCAAAACCACATCAAGCTGGCTTAGGTACCCAAGTTTCCTTGAGCTTTGGTTTTTTAGCTTTTATGACTGTCATCTTCTCTTTCTGAGCTTTGAGCTTCAAAGGATTCGACCCTTTCTCATCCCTTGATTCCAACATTGAGAAACTAGCATTCACATGTTGCTCAGTAAAATCAAAATTTGATGCTCGGCAAGGAAATGTTTGAGCATACAAATCATTCAAGTCAGGCATGCTCCATGACATTTGAGGCATATTGAATTCATACCAATATGGATGGGGAACAAATGGCATGTTCGTATATCTTGTTGAATCTCGAGCATTGTTAGCAAAAATGTGATGCATGACAGGCATATCAATCATAGGCAGTTGAGTAGATCTTGTATGAACAAATCTGCAAGAAGTATACAAGTGATTAACTCTACCACATCGAATGCAGGGCCTTCTGGTAGCACTTTCTTCTGATGGGTAGCTGCTACTACAGTCAATCATTGTTGTTTCATCCAAGCATTCTTCTCCTAAATGGCTGCTACTACATCCAATCATTGCTGCTTCTTAGTGATTGAACCTGATTCTTGAAGCTTGGTCCAACCCTATTGCTCAGTTTCTCTAGAGTCTGATTACTCCTAAATGTCTTTACCATCTTGGGAGCAGTCTCCACATCCTCTAGCTTTTTGTTATTGCACTTCCAGGTCTCTTTACAAAATGTGTCCATTCCTTGAGATTTGATAATGTTGGACACAATGTAACTGGAATTATTCCATCTTGCAATAACCTCTTGTTCCTTTCTCAGATGCTCTTTCAAAACCACTTCTCTTTTTAAGACAGCCTCAAGTTCATGTTTAGCATTCATGCTTTCAACAAGTGTTTCCTTAAACTCAGATACTTGAGTTTCCAACATAGCATTTATCTCACTAAGCATAACATTAGTTGCTTTGAGTCTGACATTTTCTTCAATGAGATTGTTAAAGGAAATACGCACAACATGTAATTCATCAATTAAATTCATTACAGTGCTGCAACATACTTCCTTAACATGCTTAGTTGGCTTCACAGAAAATACCTGATTTCTGGTTGAACTTGCTTCTTGATTGTCATAGGCTGTGGGTGCAAGGTTGATAGATTCCTCTGTTGATGTAAAACAACCCTCTTCAGTTGAAACCATTCGCTCAAAAAGGACTTCTTCTTCCAGTGTTGTTCCTTCCTTGCCCTTGTCTTTTGTGGTCTTGATACATTCACAGATCTTCAATTTGAATGTTGAGCTTGCTGCTTCTGTTCTCTCCTCTTCTTCCAAATCTTGGTAGGAGATGACCACATCTCTTGTTTCAGATTCTCCTTCTTCACTGATAATCTTTGCAATCTACATAGCCTCAAGATTTGAGCACTCAAGAGTACTTAACAGACTTCTAAGATTTAGATCTTTGGGTTCAGGAGTAGATCCCGAGATATGCTTCCATTTTCTGGGTAAAGAGTTTGCAAACTCCAACATTGAGTCTTTGTTTGACAACTCATTCCCAGCTTCTTTAATGTCACCTCTTTCCATGGTTGCAGTTGCTTTTGATCTTTAAACTTCTTGTGTGTTAGAAGCTTGCTCTGATACCAATTGTTATTCCCAGCACAATGCAACCTAGATTGTAGAGGGGGGGGGGGGTTGAATACAATCTAGTTAATTTTACAAACCTTTTACAGCATGAGTAAATGAGTTGGTAAATTAACTAGGAATTGAAACAAGCCTTGAACAAATATGAATTCTTCGAGTTAAAAAGACATTGTAATAACCCGAATTTTTGGAAAAATTAAAACTTTTCTTATTATGATTAAGTGCATCAGTGAATAGTGAATTTGGTGGATGAATAGTGATTTTGAGGGTTAAAAAGATTTTCAGACCACCCTATATACGGGGCGATATAATAAACTTTCAAAGTCATATTAGTGATCTACGGAGTAAATAAATGAATGCAAAGACGATCGGAAATTCAGAAATTCCAATTTATTTTGGTATAGTATTTGACCGGGCAGCGAATTATATATTATTATATTCAAGAAATGAGATATTAAAATTGAAGATTTGAGGATTTAATATTTTGGAATTTTATTATTTTATTAAAGTCAATTTAAGGATTCGATTGTTGGAATAAATAGTGAATAGTTACTATTCACTGCGAGCATCGCGTAGAGTTTTATTCGCTCTTTTTGGAAAATATTTCGAATCATTTCAAGAGGGACAAGACAACATTTACAAGATTAAATATAGACATGGAAGTAACATGTAACAAGATTAATTCGAGGAATGCAACATTTGGATCATCCATGTGAAAGGAAAGCGAACCAGTAAAGCTACTTTATCTAAGCCAATGCATGTTGGACAAGTGTCACAAGGAGAGAGCCTTAGAGCTATGACTCACCACTCTTAACACAAAAAAATCAGCATTATCATTATCAACCAAGTCAAAACAAAAACAATTCCATTTCCTCCTTTTTCGGCCAAAAACAGACTGCCGGATTGTAAAATCCATATGTCCTTCATTGCTCGGTGGAAAATGGAGATCTATAGCTTGTTGGAAAGGTCTTGAGATAACCTACATTTCCTATTTCACAAGTTTCTTCCATTTGAGCAAGGTAAGACCTTCATGTTTTCAGTTCTTTAAACCGGTGTATAGTAACTCCGAGAATTCATAACTTGTTCTTGATTTTCTTTTGCAAGTTTAAGGATGATAACCATGGATAAAGACTCTCTTAAGGCTTACAAGCTCTTGTGGTGTGTTTAAGGATTCAAGGAAGGTATACCACTCATCCACCCATTTGATTTATGTTGAGATTTAAGTGAAGTTTCTAGTAATGTTTAAAGATAAGCGTGTTTATGGAATTTGGAGTATGTATGGTTAATTGTTGATGAATACTTGTTGTTGGTTGATGTTGGTGATGTGTTCTTGAAGTATATGAACTGGTTATGTTGTAAAAGTTGTTGGGTTGTTGAATTCATTTGGTTTTAAGAGGTTTTGACATAACAAAACCCGGGAAACGTTACGATTATAGCCGTCGTAATGCCCATTTGATTTAAGACTGTTTTGAGCAAGAATTACGAACTGGTCTTGCAATATTTTTGCACAGAACTGACCATGATCATGTAGGTCTTGTTTTAAGGTTTGTTTTGGTATAAACATCATTTCTATACGATTTACGGTTTAGGAGAAAAGTGAGTTTTAGTAAACGTCGTTCGGAGGAACAACCCCTCTCTGGTCAGTCACTTTGAGGCTATATTTGGACCACTTAGAAGCCATATTAAAATGTGAAACTTTGAGGAATAATACTAGAGACAGTTAGGAAGGCTCACGAAAACGATTCGGATTAAAAAGATTATTTTTCGATTTTATAAAAATGTTTTAGCCGAGGTCGCGCAAGTCAAAACCACTAAGAACATGACTTAGAAACCAATGTTGTAAATGGTTAAGTATAACTTGTATTCGAGGATCGATTTCGGACTAAACCTACGACTTAAGTAATTGTCGATTAACATGGACTTAGTATGAGCCTATGACGAGCTAGTAATGCCTTGGTTGTGTTTCGCTTACGTGTTTAAGCATTGAGTACAAGTGGATTATCCAGGGGATTAATTGTACGTTTTCTTTGACTTTGTCTAGATTGTCCGGCATCATCGCGAACCCCTATCACTTCTCGAGCATCAGGCAAGTTTACTAAACCTTACTCTATTATTCAGAGTAGGTATATTTTCCAATGTTCAATACTTGTGTATTCCCAATTTATATATCAAATCTTTGTTGCAAGTATTGATTATATATTACTGCTTTTGCCATGTGTGGAGTTATACAGTTTTGCGATACATGTTATATATTGTATAAAATAGGGTGTGATTTTGGTTTACATATGAGCTTTGAGATAAAGTAGTTATAAACCGGTGTACCTTGTAGCTCTAGAGATAAGAGCATACTTCTTGTTTTCGACTCTAGACCGGGAGTCAGTATTTTGAGATATAGAGATAGCCGTGGAAACCCGGAGGGATTCCAGCGGCAGTGTACTAATTATTTTGAGGACTGCTATTATTAAACATTAATTATATTTCTAGAAAGTATTAATTACCTGGAAATGATTTGAGGAATGTTATTTGAATATTACCTCATTCGAATGTTATTACTTGGAAATGATTTGGTAATTGGCTTATAAGCTAGATATGGGATATCAGTTATAAGCCAGGTTTTTATAAATACCCTAGGTAAAGGGCGTATGATTTTATTCTTTAGACCGGAAGTAGATATATTTTCGGTATATTTTAATGATTATTTTTCCGATAAAGATATCGGGTAACTGTTATTCGAGGGTTAATTATGTATTTAAAGAATATCATTTATATTCATTTGAGGATTTTTGACTTAGAGAATATTATTTATATTCATTTGAGGATTATTAACTTTAAGAATATTATTGTAAATATAATTTAGGAATATTCATTCGAGGATTAATTATTTATTTAATGAATATTATGTTGAATATTCATTTAAGGATTATTTAATTAATGAATATTATTTTTGAATATTCATTTAATGATTATCTATTTAAGGATTATTTATTTAAGGACTATTTACCTAATGAATATTACTTTTGAATATTCATTTGAGTTTTATTTATTTGATGAATATTATTTTCAAATATTCAATAGAGATTATTATTTAATGAATATTATTTTGAATATTCATTCGAGGTTTATATTATTTTGAATATTCATTCGAGGTTTATATTATTTTGAATTATTCATCCGAGGTTTATTAGTTAATGAATATTATGTAGAATATTCATTTAATCCTCATTTATTTAATGGATATTATTTCTAAATATTCATTCAAGGTTTATTTACTTAATGAATATTATTTTCGAATATTCATTTGAGGGTTTACTTATTTAATAAATTTTATTAATTGTTTTAAATCAAAAGAGGTTCCCAAACCAATGTTTTCCATTTAAGTCCGTCTTTTAATAGGATTTAAATGCTCGCTCAACTATCAAAAATATGGGAAACCTGAATTAAGTAACTGTTATTCATTTTAAACTCTCAACTCAAAACTGTCAGGGGACAGATATTTTCTCGAAGCAATTTAGTTGCTGCAAGTCAAATATTGTGTACCACCTCAACGCTCGAGGGGTAAATTTCTGGAACAAGTCGATATCCATTAACAAGCATCGCTTGGAAAATATTGGAGAATCTTCCTTTCCAACCTAGATATAGCTACTGAGTGGAGTCGTATCAACAAGTATTACACTTGGGGAAAGGAAGACGATCTTTACGTTTCAGAGTCATGGATTTCATCTGAACTAGGAGCATGTGTAAGAGGTCGAGTCGCGCCGATCCATCACTTTATTGCCCCAAATGGGCCGGGAGATCCAGAAAGGCGGTAGACAATGTCAGGCTGTCGTGATACTTCCATCTACATGTAGAAAACATATATTTTGTTGTACAACCTGCTACTGATCATAGTAAGGTTGGTACGACGGGCGCGGAGAAGGCTCCAGTATTGGTTCATCATCCATTTTGGATAATTCTGCAACATGTACTGAAAGGGACCAAGGATGACACCGTGGTACAGGTTTACCGGTCATGTTGGCAGGGGTCGAAAAGTGTTCAAAATAAAGTTACAATAATTCCTTGCAACTTCATCTGTTATGAGTTATGACTCTGATAATATATGCATAACGGGTTTTGGATTACAGAGATATTATATTAATTTTCCTCGTAACTTCATCTTTTATATCATTTGACTCTGTGGATACCTTACATAACATGAGTTATGGTAAGGGAGTTGCTTATACTGAATCACCTTATAACTTCATCTTTTAAGTTATATGTTGATATTCTGCTTATATAGCAGATATTTTTCGGAAAGGTTATATTTGGTTTACTTTGAAACCTCATCTTTTATACTAGAAATTTGTTCATAATATAGCAAAAGTTTGCAGAAATATTATGAAATGATATTTGAAATACAATAATGGTACTATTTTTGGGAATACATTCTGATAAGGAAATAATTTCAGTATCGAGATATTTTGACAAACTATTGTCTTATACCCGCTTTATTCTGGGTTGACTTAAAGGCAGAATTATGCCATACTTTCATTACCTTGCTGAGCTATCGCTCACTCTTGCTATTGTTTTATATATATTATATAGCAGCGAAGCAGGATGCCAATGGGACGACACATACCCCGCAAGGCGTTTTCATAAACAGTTTCTAGCAGTGATCCCGAGAGTAGTATGAACCAATCAAATCAGGTTACAGCTTTTGGTATTCAACTTATGTATAGATATGAATGGTATGAGAGGATTGTGAGCATCAGAAGGCTAAGTTGGTAATGTAACATTACTTAGAAATTGTATCAGTGACATATTCGAAGACATTTGGGTATTGTAATAAAAATTATTTATTCCGCAGTTGTTGTATCGTGTCGTTTCTGAGACTCTAACCTCTGTGTGTGTGTGTGTGTGAGACATATATTATGGGGTCATGAGCAGGTGAATTATGCACGGTGTGAGTAATACAGGTAAGGCAAGGAGTAAATGGATCGTGACTACTCTAAATCCCTGACCACGGATTTGGGGCTGTTACAGACATGCAAGAGACAAGCAAACTTTTTAAACTTTTCAGGTGGGTTTCTCGGAAAAAGCCCACATGAGGTGTATATTGAAGAATTCTCTGGTTTTGTTTTTCAACAAACTCCAGCTGCTTACACAGATGATGGAAGAGAGCCTAAGTGTTTTTCTTTCAGCTTTGTGCTCTCTACACATACATTTCTATGCTACTCCACACAGTCTTATATACATCGACTGTGTGTTACAAACAAAACCTACAACATAATAAAATATTACATTTTTGGTTCTGCTTACTCACATGCTCGTATTAGAAACTATCCTATTCGGGAAATGCCTTGGATGGCATCAAAGATAAACTTGTATACTCCCAAATGATGCTTTTTGATTGACTGTGCTGCTCTCTTCAAAAATTACTAAGTCCATGCAATTGACCTAGCTTCCAAGCCCATGTGACATCTGTATGAAAGAGACCTCTCCTCGATAACCCGACTGTCAAGTCACTATCAGCTGAGATAAGTAAACTTGTAGTATTCAAATAGGTCTTCATGCTTGTCAAGCTTTTCCTTTGTGTCCAGTTAGAAGTTAAACTTCTAGGTAGCTGCCTTAACTCTTATTTATCCAGCGAGACATAAGAGACAATAGATGACTTCACATTTCATTTGTAGGAATTTGAGCCTTCGCATATTTACAATTTTGACTCCCTATTCCATACATCTTTTGCATCGTCATCCAGTATCTTTTAGTCACGGGTGTGTAATGATGATCTCTGAGACTGTCTTCCATTCAACCTGTTAAAATAAAGAAACCTCCAAAAGATTCTGTTACATAGATTTGTTTTCATGTTGAATGAGATGAACATCAGTAGGCATATTAATTCCATATCCGTAGAAGTAATATTCCATAACTGTATCCATAGAAGAGACATGACATTCTTGACTGCATCCATGGATAGACCATGTCCTCCTTAACCGCATCCATTGATAAAACATGACATCTTTAGCTGTTTCTGATGATCAACTTCCTTCAGCTTTTATCCGTAGATATGATGTCCCCAGCTTCTATCCGTAGATGAGATAAGTTGTTCCTAGCTTCTATCCGTTGATGAGATAAGATGTCCTCAGCTTCTATCCGTTGATGGCATATGATGTTTTCAGCTTGTATCCGTAGATGAAATGAGATTTCATAGCTTGATCCGTAGAAGGGATACTCTTATCTTCATCTTTAGGTAAAACACCTTGTCATCTTTATTGATTCACCATTACTGAGTTGATTAGGCAGACTTACCACTGAAACACTTGGTGCTTGATTAGACGTCCATTGGCTTGCTTCCGAAATGCTTCCTAACTTGATGACAGAATATCCTCCAATCATTTGATGTGGCTTTTAGACCTTGGATAGATAAAGTGCCTTCTAGTTAGCTTCCTGATTTATCAGCTTCTGTGAACTAGCTTTCTGATAATCAGCTTCGGTGTCAAAATCAAATTCTTGTCTTGAGCATTTTGTTATCATCATTCCAAATCGGTCAACCCTAACAATTCGTGATCAGGTGAACGATAAAATTGTGCAACTAGTGCACAAGGACCTAACAAAATTTAGCGGATATTTTCACGAAACCGTCAAGTCGGAAATATTTCATAAAATGAAAAAGAAGCTCGGAATGCAAAATCCGGTTTCAAGGGTAGTGCTAGAACTCAAACCCTTATCTATATAAAAGTTGGAAGCTATTTATTATCCTATATATAATTAACTTAATGGAGTTTTTGTGATTTGATCGTCACGACAATTTTGTCATTTAATAAATAATCTTAGTAATTATATCTTTCAAATATTATTAAAAGAAGATTAAAAATATTCTCAAATCATACACTGTTTTGCAAAAATAAATGCATTTTGTAGATATTATTTATCAATTTATTCAAAAGAAATTCAAAAGATAATTATGTATAATACAATGAAGTTATTAATTGAAAAATAAATAAATTTAAAATTAATAACATTAAAATTAGTTTAAAAAATGAAATTTCATGGAAAAAATACAATAACAACTAAAATAATAAGTTTAGTGTTAATAAAATAAGTATCATCAACTTAATAAGGTTAGTAAACATTATTTTGTAATTTTTTCAAAAAAATTGATGAACAATGAAATTAAAATGTCAAAAGAATCATAAAATATTATAAAGTTATGGTACTATTTTGTAGAGATAAACCAAGAAAGTTATGGTGATAAATAAAATATTATACACATGTCTTATATATTTGAGTGATAAATAAAATTGTTCTTGTTACATCTATATTGTACACACGTGTATACACATTTATCATATTAGGTGCTGCCAAGTTTTAAAAAATATATTTGGTGTGTAAAGCCCATACATATTTCCGACATGTTTTGTGACAATAAATTCTTTGTACATTGCATCAAATCTAGTGTTTTATGAAAAAACTAAGCACATCTTTTGTTCAAGATTGGTGTCTGCAACTTCCAGCCTTGACGGGGATGTTACTCTACATAATAATTATTCAGTCAAAAATCAGGGCCAGTCCTAGATATTTGGGTGTCCTGGGTGAATGTAATATACTTGATTTTAAATAATTTATATAATAATAGTAAAACAAAGAATAAATATATTTATTAATTAGAAAAGATTTAGAAATGAAAACCAAGTTTTAGAGTCCTACTTGTACTCGATAACCAATGCGTGTTTATATAAATACACATTAGTGTACTAGTTTATTGTTTAACAAACCCTTAAGAAGTTACGAGGGCAGTCGGAAAAAGACGATAGCGGAGAGTAGTGCTAGAGGGTTGTACGAACATAACAGAGGTATAATATATTAGCTATTTAATTTTGCTCCTCTAACACCATGTCATGATCTCTGTCTTGTAGATTTATATTTTATTAATATACCATACTTGTTTTCTCTTGAATATTTTATGCAACGTCAGTGAGTCCATGTGTGGGTTGAGTTTGGTGTCCTCTGTTTCTCTTAATGGGCCTGTTTGGCTGCAACTTAAAGTTGCAGTTTATGACTTATAAACCCAAAAATACTTATTGGGGGTGTTTGTCAAAATAAATGTAACCAACTTATGGCTACTTAAAATGGATAAGTTGAATGTTAAGAATCCTTAACATTCAACTTATAACTTATTCTCGATACACGCAATATATAGGGGGCGTTTGGGGTATCAAGAATAAGTTGACTTATAGCTTAAAATGAGTAAGTGCTTTATAAGTGATAAGTAGAGCTGAGCTTATAAATCCCTAGAGTGTTTGGTAAATCAGAACTTATAAGCAGTAGAGTGTTTGGGTAAATCAGAACTTATAAGTTAACTTTTTTTTATTATTTTTAAAATATTTATTTTTTAATATATATAAATGGATATCAATGGATAGATCTCGATGAGTAGAGAAATTTGATATATACATATCAATTTTTTAATGAACGGATCAAAAGATATATGGTTTTGAAGATTTGAAGGATATTATATATTGCGTGTATCGAGAATAAGTTATAAGTTATAAGTTGAATGTTAAGGATTCTTAACATTCAACTTATCCATTTTAAGTAGCCATAAGTTGGTTTCACTTATTTTGACAAACACCCCCATAAGCTGAAATGGGTTTATAAGCTATAAGCTTATAAATAAGCTGAACCCCAAACATGCAATATCCTTCAAATCTTCAAAACCATATATCTTTTGATCCGTTCATTAAAAAATTGATATGTATATATCAAATTTCTCTACTCATCGAGATCTATCCATTGATATCCATTTATATATATTAAAAAATAAATATTTTAAAAATAATAAAAAAAAGTTAACTTATAAGTTCTGATTTACCCAAACAATCTACTGCTTATAAGTTCTGATTTACCAAACACTCTAGGACTTATAAGCTCAGCTCTACTTATCACTTATAAAGCACTTACTCATTTTAAGCTATAAGTCAACTTTTGCTTGATACCCCAAACGCCCACAATGTATAATCGAGTTTTGTGCTACAGTTATATGAAGGTTTAATTTTGATATGTATATGATTATGTTATTTATATTTTATATTATTTAGATTATGTTTGTACATATGTTTTGCCCCTGTGATTTGTCGAACCATTACTTTAATTTTAGTTTATATGTTAATTTGCATTATTAAATTATATCATATACTGTGAACTCTTATTTGATCTACAATTAGTATGGTACGTAATATGAGTATCTTGACAATTCATTTTAGTCAAATTGTTAATCATTAAATTATTATGAGATATTTCGTTAATTTTATATTTCGCATTTGATAGCTATTATTAATTAATTTATATAAATTAGTTGTCTTTGAAAATTTGTGATCGAGATGTGGTACTATATTGATTTATACTAGTTTTTGCAATTAAATATATTAATGGTTTTAAATGGTGAACCATGTAAGTTTGTTTGGTGTCGGCTAGTCAGGTATAGTTCAGGGATTTGTAGGCTTTGATACATTGTCTACATTTATAAATATATTAATAATTCTGCTCCTGCTGCCAAACCCAACAACATAATGTGTACCTAGGAGCACGTATATTTGCATAAATTATATCTTCGGTTAACTGTTAATTAATTTAAGAAAACAATGTTTATTAATTATAAGTTATAATTTTGTTATTAGATCGGGGTTCAGGAATTTAGCGGATCGTTTGCGAATTCGTGAGTGTTTGAGATCATTATTTTCGAGGTACGGATTCTCTCCTCTTTTATTCAGCGCTACTCATCAAAGGAATATTTAAACTAAATTCGTTTTGTCATCAAATCTACTCGTTTGATTTTTAATTGTTTGAAATCTGAAAATTGTTTTGACTTTGAAAAGTATTTTTATATCTGTTTCGAAATATTTAAATATTTGTTTCTGTAATTTTCTGATATTGCGTATATTTTATATCCGTTGGAAATATTGAAAATATCTGTTTCTGTGATTTTAAAGGTTTTGCGAAATTTGTTATTTGAACCCTTAGTGATATAGGGTATACCGAGTTAACCAGTTGTACGGGTACTACAGCCATGTCATTGCGGCATCAGTGACATGACACTTCCGTGACAGTGTGATTGGTCACGGCGTATCCTTCTGATAGCTCAGGAGGCGAGCTTTTGCGCATTTGATATTTGTTTCAGGATACGTGGGTGCACCCAGAGTTTATGATTTGTGATTTGTGATTTGATTTGACGGTGACGTTGTACATGCCGTACACGTTATCCGGTGTGTTGCACACATTAGGTACCCTATGATGTGTGTATTTGTATCTAATCTGTAACACCCCCAGACCCGGGGTCAGGAATCTGGGTTGTCACGCTCCATCAATTATACAATACATGTATTACTTACAACATTCTAATAATATAACTCCAAAAGACCCCAATCACTTACGCACACACACACAAGTTATAGCCTTGGAAATGAGCAACAATAAGTAACACTTGTTATTACAAACCAAATGTACTATCCAGGATCTCATCTATTATTTACAACCTCTACCTGAAGTTACAATAATAGACCTCACAATTCTATACAAGGTTTAATAATACAAACCTATTCGAAAACAATTCTTACTAACTCAGTCTACAGCTGTTCTGCTAAGTCCGACAGTATCCATCTTGATGAACTAACTCAAGGGTGGTCTCTCCATTCCCTTGCTCTCGTAACACGAGGTGAATCGGCAATGTTTTCTTCATGCTGAAAGTATAAATAAAGCAAGAATGAGCTAATAGCGCTCAACAAGAAATCTATCCCAGTTTAAATTTTTAAACCTTTTTGGAAGATAATCTATATGGGATCACAGTTTTTTAACACCACTAGGGTCTAACCCCAAAATAGTATACCGTTCAAAATACCGTATGACTTATAATCATACTCAATAACTTTTCGTAATCATTTGGAAATCCTTGGTATCAGTATGATAACCAAGACTCAAAACATATCTTTTTAAAATAGATATCAAATAATGGAATCAAGGATTACAGCCTATCCATTGATTCAAAATACTATACAGTTCAATATACTGTATATCTTCAATACTTTCTCAACATATATACATGCATATCTATTTAGATATCTCATATTGTTCAAAATATTGTAGAATATCAGTAATGAACACCTTTTTATAAAAGAGCAAGAATGAGCACTATAGCTCGACAATCATATATAGAAGCTTAATCATATATCTAAGCTTATATCATAAAGGAAAACCTTTAAAACTCCGTTCGTATACAGAACGATATGTTTAAATATTTTTTTTCGTCAAAACATGCCATACAGTACAACCACTGTATGAGGAACATCATTACTCATCACTGTCACATTATCAGTAACTCAGCGCCTAGGCTTTTGTTACAATGTGCAGCACAACTCCAATTGGAGGGAAGGGAATATACTGGAACACCCGATACATGGTGATCAGCCGTTGTATCGTAACTTTTCTTTTTTACTAGTAGAAGGACGACTTCCTGTTCGGTTATCACCCTGACCGCATATGGGCCATTGTGCTAAGAGATCACTACCTCGGCGCCTATTTTTCATCACCGGGCAAGCCTTAGCACTCAAGAGATCACTACCTCGGCGCCTATTTTTCATCACCGGGCAAGCCTTGATAAATTTGGCACTACCCCGACACCTATTTCATTGCCGTGTAGGCCTTTCCAATTCCCATGATGAAAAACATTAATGAAACGGAAATCGGAATTTAATTCCATATTTCCCAAGTACGAATACTTGTCAAAACTTTGTAACCGTTTAGAACACCTTACTTCAGAGTAATTGAAAGGAGTAAGTCAAAGTGTGGGTTGGCATTAGTCAACGAGACTACCAATGGTTACTATGTATTTTGAAATTATGACCAGGGAGTTTATTGAAATATCAGAGTTCAGTGAGTTTGAAAAACTTCTTATTTGAATGGGGGAGCCATCCCCTAGTTATAGATACTTTAGAGGAACAGTGGAAGTAAATCACTGTCCTCTAATTCTTGAACTAGATTCCCAGTTTTCGATGAGTTGGAAAAATACTATTCGCATTTAATTACCTTTAACTATCTTAAGATAATAGCTGGGAATCTCTATTTTAATACCTTTTCTGAAAATCAGAAATTTATATTTTTGTGTAAATAATAGAACCTTTAATCATATAATAAGGTTCTATGATTTTAAATCATATTTGGAATATTTAATAAATACCCAAATAATAAATATTAAATTATTATTCAATATAAAACCACCTAAGTGAATATTTAAAATAATATTCACTTAGTTAAATAATCCTCAGACAATAAGTATTGAATTATTATTCAATATAAAACACTTAAGTGAATATTCAAAATAATATTCACTTATTTAAATAATATTCAAATAATAAATATTGAATTATTATTCAATATAAAACACTTAAGTGAATATTCAAAATAATATTCACTTAATTAAATAATATTCAAATAATATATATTATAATATTATTTAAATATCTCACCTTAAATATCCAATTATATAGATATTGGAATATTTAATATACCCTTAAAGTATAACCGTCCGTGGAACCTCCCAGCTTCTGACAGTAGTTTAAAACAAAATAATAATTTGACTCCCGGTCTAAGTTTTTAAAACCATCGTACAAGTACTCTATACTTAGAGTCTTTAATCCTTAACCTTGGTATATATCTAGTACTTAGATAGCATATAAACCTTATACCGCTTTTTATTAAAAAGCGAAAACAGTTATTAAGTCGTTTCACAGCATAAAGCAGCATATATAGCGATACCACAACATATATCACAACAGCATCATTATATGGTATAGAGTTTGAAAACTTGCATAATATTGTATGCATATAATACATTTGAAAGCATGCATCTATCATATGCATATTAACATCTTCATAGTTTAAAATCCAAACACCTCCATATACGATGTACGGTTTGAAAACATGCATAATATCGTATGTATATATTACATTTGAACACGTGCATCTATCATATGCATCATCAGAATATGGTACTTTAAAACATAGCATGGAATGAGAAAACTTGCCTCGGGTCCTTGGTTGTTAGGGGTTCAAGAACTTGCCGGGAAATCTATAAACAAAGAAATACCCGATCAGTCCCCTGACTTAATCATTTAAAGTGCATTTAACTTAAGCACTAACGTTCTATTAACGAACATCAATTGTCTCACTCTTGGTCATCTATAACCTCATAACATTCCGTAACTCTTAAGTCAAAATCTTGGGTGAAAACCATTAACAAATCCCAAGTACTTTTCATTTACTAACTCCTTGTTTTAAATCATCCTCTTAAGGGTATTTCACTTGCGCAACTTTCGTTCACGTATTTTTATAAAATCACCAACTCATCTTTTTAACTCGAACCCTTCTAGGCTTCCTTTCCTTATTATACATACTAGTATCCATTTTAATATCTCAATCCAATTTCAATTTTAAAGGGCTTGATCCCTATCTCAAAGTTCACTTAACCAACTACTTCTTCTTTCGAAACCGCTTTCACTAAAACTAGCTTTTCTCCTAAACCGTAAATCAAAATGACTCGATTCTTTTGCGCAAACACACTACAAGAGAAGACCTATATGATTATGGTCAGTTAAGGCATCTTTTAGGTCATGAACTCTTCTGTCATTTCTGCCTAAATAACCTAATGTAAATCCGACATGGTAACTGCGCTATTTTAAGATTCCCGTGTTTTCAACACTCCAAAACAACACCAATCAACCAACCAACCCATCAATCATCAAACCACAAGCTAATACTAGTTATAATCTGCCTAAACATGATCTCATACTCCACCATCTATTTATCCACAAATCATATACTAAACAACCTTAAAATCATACAAACATGCTCCATTAACAACATCAACTTCATACAATCACTATAACTTCAAAAATCAAAACTTAACCACAAAGGGGAGGAGTTTTATACCTTCTTGGGAACTGAATACAAGCTATATAAGATGGATATTAGGCTTCCTTGCTCCTTGATTAAGCTAATTAATCTAAAAACTACAAAACAAAAACATGTTCTTAGTAAAAGTATTATTCATTACTATTCATCATCACTTTGTAAAATCCATATAAAATCGAAACATGAGAGTTTGGTTATCAACTTTTTACCACACCTTCTACTCTTCAAGGGATTTCTTTTTAGTCCTATCTCATCACCAGGGGATGCTTAAAGCTCAACTTATTGGCTTTCTAAGGTGAGTGGTCAGATCTGGGAAAACTGGACAGTTTCTGTCCTCAGACTTGGGGAAGGGATTTGACTGGGCTATACTCCTTTGTTGGCCATAAACGTTTCAACGTCTGTTCTCCATACAATGAAGGAGCTATGGTTAAAATTTGGTGATTTTTGGATGAGTAGGTTTTGAGATATTAATTTTTCTTTCCACCATGGTCAAGCTGAGCAGATTTTGAAGAAAATGAAGAACATGTTTATTTGCTTGGTTTTTCTTTTCATTTCTTTTGTCAAATGACATCTGATACATGTCCCTTGTTTGTGTGGTGTAGATATGTGCTACATCACCTAGGACACTTGTCAAGGAATGGGTGATTCATGGCAAAATTGGTGACAAGGTGGTGATTCACCACTATGTCATCACCTTGTCATCCACTTATGTCATGCTTATGTCACTTGAAATGCTAATTCTTGCATCATTAATCCTCTTTTATAATGTATTTGATGATCCAAATAATGTCTCTTCCTTGGTTAGGGTTTAATCCATAATTTGTTTCGCTTCTGAATCACTGTTTTGCTTTGAGATAAGTTTCAGGGTTTTCGAAAGCGTTTTGCTCTACCATTGCTAGGGGATACTTTTATAGTCTTTTTAATACCTTGGTTAAATACTAAATCATGAATTCCTTATTATAAACAATTCCTCAAGAATCCTTCCATTCTATTCCCGGTAGGCCAGTGAATAGTGTTTTTAAAATCGAGTGAGAATTTTCAAATTCTGAGGGCATTTGCATTCCTTTATTCTTCCTATACATCAATAATATAACTTCGAATCATCCATTCCATATCTGCTATATAGTGTGGTGTGAAAATATTTTCGTCAGCAAAATTTACTATTCATCAAAAGTTACTATTCATCAAAATTTTTAATCAAGTCCAAAATTTGGGGTCATTACAGTCTCCCCTCCTTAAAAGGATTCCGTCCCGGAATCTAAGAAAATAGCTGAGGTTACTTCTTCAATATAATAATCTCCATTTCCGAGGTCGACTCTTCAATACTCTGGTTCCTTTTCTGACACGATGGTGACTGGAACTCCATGTCACCCAACTATCTCTTCCGTAACTCTTCAGTTGAAGATCTCTCGCTAATAATAACATATGAGTATACTCATTCAATCCTTCAATTATAACTCAATTGGCATCGTAGTTCGACTCAGTTCTCGTTGATCCTATCACACAATCCATTACAATAAACTTACATTCCTAATCAGGAATCTCTACAAGCTATGATAGTCAACTAGGTCCTTGTTCTGCCTTCAACTTTTGACATGCCCAATATTTGTTTATCCATAGATAATATCCTTTTTATCTATCCCGACACCAATATCATTTCCTTAAAATTTATTATTATTATTATTATTATTATTTTTACCTTTTTGTACTCTCAGTATAGCTGTCTCTCTACGACAGATCTTTATTCCTTGATTTGTTCTGGTCCAATCAGGACTTTTAAATCATCTTTGTTGTACCCTTAACTTCACATTTCATCCTTTCAATTCGTCCTATTGGTCATTCTGAAATTTAACCTCTTGCAGCAATTCTTGTTGGATTGCAATCTCCAATAGTCTCTCGGTACCATTCCCGGTTATCTTAACCTCAATTTCCATTTTCTCAAATTCTTGGATTAAATTATCCGATGATGTTATCGTCTTAAGTCCCTCTTTCCTTCTAAGGGCATCGGCCACCACATTGGCCTTCCCTGGGTGGTACAGAATCTCACCATCATAATCCTTGATTAGCTTTAGCTTTCTTTTCTGTCTCATGTTAAGTCCCTTCTGGGGAAATGTATCTAATGCTCGTAAAATTTGTGTAATCCTCGCATTTCTCTCCATACGAGTAGCGCTTCCCATCTTTAGTGCGAAATCTATCGCTGTCAATTCTAAGTCATGCGTAGGGTATCTAATTTCATTTTCCTTTAACTGTCTGGATGCATACACAATTATCTTTCCGTGTTGCATAAGCACATACTCTAATCCTTTATGTGACGCATCGTTGTAGATCACAAAATCTCCCATCTCGTCTGGCAGTGCCAGCACGGCGGTAACTAGTCTCTTCTTTACCTCTTGGTAACTTTTCCACACTTCTTGATCCATTCAACTTTTTTTTTCAGTCTTTCGAGCAAGTCGGGTCAGCGGGGCAGCTATCTTAGCAAAACCTCGTACATATCTGCGGTACCATCCGACTAAAACCCACAAAAATTCCCGTTTCGGTCTTTGAGTAAACCAAAATATCATCGACGAAACCTATAACACATTTATCCAAATACTACTTGAAACTCAATTCATTAAGTCCATGAAATCTGCAAGGCATTCGTTAACCCAAACGACATCACTAAAACTCGTAGTGTCCATACCTAGTGCGAAACGCAGTCTTGGGTATATCCTCATGTTTAATCTTCAATTGGCGGGATCCAGTTCCCAAATCAATCTTCAAGAATTTAATCGCATCCCGTAACTGGTCGAACCATTCACTGATCCTTGGCAGAGGTATTACTTCTTAATCGTTAGCCTATTCGGCTCTTAGTAATCTAGTCACAGCCTCATGTTGTCGTCCCTTTTTCTTCACAAATAACACTGGTGCATCGCGTGGTGACACACTTGGTTTTATCATTCCTTTCTTTAGTAATTCGTACCATTGAGCGGCTAATTCCTTCATCTTGAATAGAGCTAGTCGGTACAGGGCCTTCGAAACTGGCGCTGTCCTGGAGTTAATTCTATAGCAAACTCTATTTCTCTATCGGGTAGTAACCCCGGAAGATCTTCTGGAAATACATCGTCGAATTCGTTGACGACAGGGATATTCCGCATACTAGGTGCTTCCCGTTTTGTATCTATCACGTAGGCCAAGTGTGCTTCATATCCTTGGATAACAAATGTTCGTTCGTCCGATAATCTGAATTCTTACTTCCTTTATTTCTTAATCTATTCGCGGTTCATACCCTATTTCCTTCATACCCATTTCTTTCTCGTTCCCTTTGTTTCCATTTCTATCACAGTCGTTTCAACACTTCATTATTCCGAATTCACATCATGCGAAACAACCTTGGCAATTTCCGTAATTTCGATTTATAACTTGTCATGTGTTATTCCCAAATGACCTAACAGAATTGTAGAAGGGGGGGGGTTGAATACAATTCTTGATATTTTCTTAAAACTAAAACACTTTATAAAATAAAACTGAACTGAATAAATAAAAACACAAGATATAAATAATTCAGTTGGATTGTTTGATGATCCAACTGAAGTGTTTTTATTGCGGAAATAATCTGTGATACAAAAGTACACAGCTGCTCAGTTACAAGGTTGTAGAGAAGAAAAATGCTCTCAAAGATAGCTAATACAAACTCTTTGTTTTTCTTCACTCTTTTAATAAAGTAACTGCTACACTTGGTTATATAAACCCAAGTTTACAACCCTATTTTTGGCTACACTAATAGTACAATGAGTAACCGCCAATAGTTTGCTTTTCATCCCTTTGTCCAGTGGTCCTTGGAGATCCTTGCTTTTGACTTCATGCTTATTATGATCACTCCCAAGAGCCCAATTGGAAACTGGGATGTTTCCTTATTCCCCATGTCCATTTTAATGGTTTCCAATGCAAAGTACACTTCCACATCTCCTTTTTGATCTGTCAGGAACCTGTCACTATCACTTTGTCAATTGTATAGAAAAGCAATAATGATTCGTTGATGGCATAGAGATGTGTTTCGTTGATAGCTTTATTCTTTGTTTCGTTGATGAGCTTCCTTGTTTCGTTGATAGAGTAATCTTCATTCCGTTGACATGTCTTCACTTAGGCAAAATTACAAGGCACTAAATATTTACAATTAACCAACCTATTTTGCCTATCTAACCATTTAGTCAACATGACTTAGAAAACCTATCTAGTACTCAACAAACTGCATATCAAACTATGAAGTAATGTACAGTGCAATTGCTACATCACTCATTTCGTTGATGAGCTTCCTGTCAACGAAACACTGCAAAGCATGCTATTCCGTTGACAGTTACAAAATAACTTAATACAAAATCTACTAAGTGTTTTTATAATTATCATCAAGAACAACATATTCCTAACAATCTCCCCCAATTTATGACTGATAGAATAACAGCCATAAATCAAGAGCCTTGATGATAACAAAAACACTCAGGCATATTACACATGATAAAAGTAAAAGTTGTATTGAGCTTCATAAAGTTTTTAGAAATAATGCAAGACTTACAAAACTAATGCCCAAATGTGCTCCTCCAGACTGAGCAAATAATTCATCTTTGTCTTCTTTGGGGCATAGTCTTCTTCCCTCTCCTAGAGTTGTTCTCCTCAATCTGGACCTGTAGCCTTCTGTAAAAGATCTTCTCTTCTTCATCTTGATCACCAAGCTTGGATTGCATAAACCTTAGAGTTTGATTAGATGCCTTGTCCAGCTGGTCTTCCATCCTGAAGAACCTTCTGCAGTTGTCCTTGTCCTTGAATTCCATCATCCAGAAAGGTTGAAGATGGATCTTCTTTCCTGTTGAGGGCACTCTTAGCATCCTGGGAAGAGCCTCAGGCTTGTTCCAGCTAGCCTTTATTTGACATATTCTGGAGACCACCTCAGACTTGGCTGTTTTGGTGAAGCCAAAGTCTTTCTTCAAGCATCTAAACACTGTGAGTAGTGTTTGGTAGTCTTCTCCTAGAATTCTGTAGAGAGGCCAAATTTGTTCTCTACCACCCTTGTATGTGAAAACCAATCTTTCAGGTAGCTTCTGAGAAGCTGCAATGCCCCTTACTTCCACCAGGTTGTCTAACTCAAGATGCAAGCTGGATTCTTCCCTGATGTCAGCAATGTACATGCAGTCCTCTGGATTTGAAGGGGGTTTTTGAGGTTGTGGCTTTCTCACAAATACTGGCTTTGTCTTGACAGCCCTTTGCTTTAATTTCTTCTTTGGATCCATCTCAAAAAGGAATTTAGGAAAGTTAGCCTCATCAAACTCAATTGGCTCTTCCTTTGGCTCAATTGGCTGATCATGATAATTAACAAGATGTTTGGGATCACAGGCTAACTTTAAAGATGGATCAGGAATTGTTGGAGGTACAGAAGAGTCTGATGCAATACTCTGAGAGTCATCATTTTCAAAGGTTATGTTTCTTCTAGCCCTTGCCTTTGGTTGCCTTGTACTCTTCTTTTCACTCCTTTCCTTTTGGGCTTTTTCTTCTTGCTGTCTTTCTTCTTCATCTAGAGCTTGAGCTACTGCAAGAGCTTGCATAGCTGCTCTTTCTGATTCCTCAGCCTTGGCTTCAGCAAAGTTTGGATGACCAGCCCAAACACAGATTTGTTGTCCATTCCTGTAGACAATTGCCCTTTGCTTCCTTATCTCATGATTATTACTTTCCTTGCTTTTTGTGATGAGAAGTCCAAGTAGTTTGAGCTCATCTGGATAAGGTGCAGGATAGAAAGTCCTTGCTATGTTTTTGCCTTTTGGTTTAGCAGGAGACTTGGGAGATAAGCTTCTTTGTAATGTAGCTTCTTCCACATCCCTAATGCATGAAGTTTGTCCTTTCTCCTTTCTTGGTCCTTGAATGACTCCATGTAGAAGGGGCTCTATAGCATAAGAGCTCTTGAACTGTGGCTCCACTTGTGCAGTCACCATTGCATTTGTTGATGGCTGATCTGTCTTTGAAGATTCAGTAATTTTCTTGAACCTTGCTTCTATGTTGGACCAATGATCTTTGATCTGTGCTGCAAGTTGTATCCTCATAGAAGCTTCCTGGATCAAGTCAATGCTATCCTTATTCTTCTTTCCAAACTCCCCCATTGCTAGTGGCTCCTGTGGCAATGTGATGGTTGGGACCAGCACCTTTGTGATTTGAATGGTTAGCTCCTGAGATTTCTCCCCCTTTTTGTTAGCATCAAGAGAGACAACTGGGAGTCCTTGAGCTGCCACTAGCTGGGCCAAAAGTTGAGTCTGCTTCTCCTGTTCCTTTTGCATTTGAGATAAAGTAGCTTCCACCTTGTCCACTCTAGAAGAGAGAGTCTTCAAGGAGGTAGCCACTTCAGGTTCCTTAGAGAAAAACCTGTTCATTTTGGACATAGTGAGAAGAGGGAGCTTTTCATCCATCATCCTGTAGTTAGCATCCCTGAAATTGCTAATAGAGTCCTTGATTTCTGTAGCCTCAATCCTTGTCTGCATCATTTGTAGCCTTTGAATTTCCAGAGAATCCATGATGGCCTTGTAGAATTTCTTGTCCCTTGCATTTGCAGACTCATGAGCTAAGTAGGCTTCATTGTACTGCCTGGAGATAGCAGCATCTAGAGTGGCTCTACCATGCATACCTTGAGAAAGCCAGCCTGGTGTAGGAGGCACCACAGAAGTCCCAGTCTGTGAAGTGGTGGCCACCTGTAGATTATCACCAAAGCTGTCCTCAGCATCAGAAAACTCAAATTCTCCACTTGCTGCAGCTCCTGAAGGTAGATTGGTCAGGGCATCCTTTGCTCTTTGCATTGATGCAGTTGTATGAATTAGATTTAGTGACCTTTCTGCCTCCACATTGCCCTGCTGAGCCATAATTTGATAGGCTGGCACAGGATGAGTAAAGGTCTCAGGATCCAGGGAAATACTATCCAGAGTTTGTTGATAAACCTCTTGGAAAGTAGGTTCCCTTTCTCCCTCACTGACCTCCATTAACTCATTAGCAATGGCTGCTTCCATCCTTATTTCGCCTGTAGTCCCTTCTCTCTCTCCACTCTGTTCTTGCATCATGGGCTCCCCATGGCTCACACCTCTCACACCCTCACCTTCACCTTCTAAGGTGGAACTCTCAATCTCTCCTTTTGCCTGGCTGGAAGAAATAGCCAGCCTCTCACTCACATTCTCTCCTTTTGCCTGGCTGCAAGCCAGCCTCTCAGTTTCACTCCCTCTCAGTCCTAGAAGTGTCTCAACTACCACTAGATCATCTGCACTAGTTGTGGGAACAACTTGATTTTCAATTAAAGGTGCAGAGTGAACTATCAACGGAATGGTAGTTTGAACTGTCAACGGTATGGATACCGTTGATGGAGAAACACTTGTCAACGAAATAGACTGTTTCGTTGATGAAGTCAAGAAAGCACTTTGAGAATGAGAAATTACAGTAGAGTCTGTGGTGATTGATTTTAAAGATTGGTCCACAGATCCCCTTGCAACTTCAGGAAAAATTGGTTGATGGCCCAACAAATCACTTAACAAGTGATGGCCACCAGCTTCAGAGTGGGGCTTCTCCAAGATTAGAGTTGGAGAATCAGGAATAGATGTATGGATCATGTCCACATCTAAAGATTGAGTTGGTGAATTTGATGGAGATAATTCAAGATTGATGTTTAGAGAATGGGACTGTAACCCCAGAGAAATGATAGGGGTTACATCAAACTGAATTTGAGAAACTGGAAGTGTTGCTTCCAGTGTGTGTGCACCCTGTGTACCCTTGGACTTTTGCTTCACTCTCCTTTGGTATTGGGAAAATGTAGACTTTGGGCTTGAAGTGTCCCTTACCCTCTTGGACTGTGCTCTTGGTGGAGAGCTTGTTTCAATAATCACATCCTTTTGGGAGGATGCAATTAGACTTGTGGTTAAATCCATTTTACTCATTGTGCCTTGTTGGGAAGACACAATGGGGCTTGGCTGGTACACACTAACCTGTCCTTCCTTATCCTTGGGGTTTCTTTGATGTTCACCCCTACCCTCACCTCTTACAACTCCAGACTCACTCCCCTTAGGTTGTGTGGTAGTTTTTACAACAGGTGCCTTTTGAGAAGCACCTGAGGTTGGCTTGGAGGATTTCTTTGATTTAGGTTTTGTTGCTAGGGTAGGAGCCTGTTGGGTCACAGCTACAGACTCCATAGCAACATTGGAAGGTAAAACAGTAGAGGAGTTAGCTACACTAACAGGGATAGTAGTAGTTACCTCAATGATTGGCAGATACACCACTGGAACATCACCATTGTGGTTCAGCCTCAGTATGTCTGTCAATACTCTCTTTTCTTGCACAAAGCACTCGAACCTGGCATTAGGGTTAGAGATAACTAATGGTGCTGGACTAACATGGTTAGCCAACATCATCAGAAACCTAGCATAATAGATATTTTTCTTCCTATTTGCTTTGTCACCCAACTTAGCACCAATTTCATACATAAGTTGGGTGCTAAAGTTGTGATATCTATCATTTAGAAGCATGGTTAGGAGAATTAACATAGAGTTAGTTAATGCATCAAAATTACTAATCTTTCCAGAAAAGACCTTAATGAATGCATCAGCTAAATAACTGTATTCCCTAACCAAACCTCTCCTAATTATTCTACCCAGATTATCAGTAGGCAAAGAGTAGTTTATAGAATTTAGCATGGTAGTTATTTCAGTGTTAGTAGGCAAAGCATCACAGTTATTATCAGGAATATGTAAACATGCTTGCAAAACATCAGAATTAACTATGTACTCATTACCTTGAAGGGTGAATTGTAGTGTGCAGTTTGTTCCACTATACTCACATGAGGTCCAAATTTCCTCGATTATCTCATTGTAGAGTGGTGTAGAGTGAAACATTGCATAGCTCAACTTGCAATTCTTCATGAAATCCATCATTTTGAAGAACAGGCTGTTCGGGTTTTCCTTGACAACAAAAGGGATGGAGTTGTTCTTCTCATAGATGAACCCTCCAGCAGACATAAGCTTGACTATAGGTGCCATTGTTGATTAAAGGAAAGCTTCGAACTGAATTGCTTGTTAGAGAGAAGAAGAGAGAAAAAGCCTTTGGAATTTTTGAGAACAGGTAAAAAGAAATAATGAAAATAAAATTTCTTAAATACTCCCCCAAAAATTCTCAGAAAATGAATCCAATAATAAATGTAAATTACTTGATTGGCTTAAAAATATAACCGTTACTCTTAAAGTATTACCATGATTTATACTTACAGGGGTGTATGCATAGATCGTGGTAAAAGACGTGTCAAATTACAACGGTTCAGATTAAAAGCGCTAAATCAACGAATCAGGATTGGGCGGTTAAAGTCCCGTCTTATTTCGTTGATAAAGCTGCGTTTCGTTGATATAAAAGATCTATCAACGAAACACCCAGAAAACTGCTAAGACTGTCAACGAAATGGTTCGTTTCGTTGACATAGTAATTTTGACTTAGACAAAATTTCACTTTTTCTTAAGAAAATTAATTCACAGAAAAACATAGCAAGTTTCTGGCTGCATTTTAACTTGCAAATATCTCAAAAATAATTAAGAGAAATTTAGCATACCTAGCTCACTTACTAATCTTGAGAATGTTGATTCATCAAGTGGCTTGGTAAAGATGTCTGCAAGTTGTTGTTCACTTGGAACAAAATGTAACTCCACAGTACCATTCATAACATGTTCTCTAATGAAATGGTACTTGATGTCAATGTGCTTGGTCCTTGAATGCTGCACTGGATTCTCAGTAATGGCAATGGCACTAGTGTTGTCACAGAAAATAGGAATTTTCTCAACTCTTAATCCATAATCAAGTAGTTGGTTTTTCATCCATAAAATCTGTGCACAACAACTTCCAGCTGCAATATACTCAGCCTCAGCTGTGGAGGTAGAAACTGAGTTTTGTTTCTTGCTGAACCATGACACAAGCTTGTTTCCTAGGAATTGACAGGTTCCAGTTGTACTTTTCCTGTCAATTTTACATCCTGCAAAGTCTGCATCTGAATAACCAATTAGTTCAAAACCAGATTCTCTAGGATACCAAATGCCAAGGTTTGGTGTTCCTTTGAGATACCTGAAAATTCTTTTAATAGCAACTAAATGGGATTCTCTAGGGTCAGCCTGAAATCTAGCACATAGACATGTAGCAAACATAATATCAGGTCTACTAGCTGTTAAATATAAAAGTGAGCCTACCATGCCTCTGTAACTTGAAATGTCCACAGATTTTTCCTTAGTATTCAATTCAAGTTTGGTGGCAGTAGGCATGGGAGTTTTGGCAGGAGAGCATTCCATTAGGTTAAACTTCTTTAATAAATCATGAATGTATTTTGTTTGACTAATGAAAATGCCTTCATTAACTTGCTTTACTTGGAGACCAAGAAAGTAAGTTAATTCTCCCATCATGCTCATTTCATATTTACTTTGCATAAGCTTGGCAAACTTTTGACAAAGTTTCACATCTGTAGACCCAAAGATTATATCATCTACATAAATTTGAACAAGTAAAGTAGAGCCATTAACAACCCTGTGAAAAAGAGTTTTATCTACAGTACCTCTAGTGAAATGATTCTCAAGGAGGAACTGTGAGAGAGTGTCATACCAGGCTCTAGGTGCTTGTTTCAAACCATAGAGTGCTTTGAGAAGGAAGTACACATAGTCTGGAAAATCATCGTCTTCAAAACCAGGAGGTTGACTTACATACACCTCCTCTTCCAATTCCCCATTCAGAAAAGCACTCTTCACATCCATTTGATAGACTTTGAAATTGGCATGGGCTGCATAGGCTAGGAAAATCCTTATTGCTTCTAGTCTTGCAACAGGAGCAAAGGTTTCATCAAAATCAATTCCCTCTTCCTGTGAGTAGCCTTTTGCAACCAGTCTAGCTTTGTTCCTTGTGACTATGCCATTTTCATCCATCTTGTTTCTGAACACCCACTTTGTGCCTATAACACTCCTGTCATTAGGCCTGGGCACCAGCTTCCAAACGTTGTTTCTCTCAAATTGGTTTAGCTCTTCTTGCATGGCTAAAACCCAATCTGGATCTAGAAGTGCATCCTCAACTTTCTTTGGCTCATCTTGAGACAGAAAGCTACTATATAGACATTCTTCTTGAGTTGCTCTTCTAGTTTGGACTTTTGAAGAAACATCACCTATAATAAGTTCAAAGGGATGATCTTTAGTCCATTTCCTTGAGGGAGGTAGATTTGCTCTTGAAGACGTAGCTTCATGATCATGATTGCCTTGATTGGATATTTGTCCTTGAGAAACTCCCCCTGAGTTTGTTGTCCCTAATTGATCACTTCTAGAAGCATTCCTATGACTATCAACGGTATGACCGCTTTGGCTGTCAACGAAACGCTCATTCTGACTGTCAACGAATCCACCATCATGACTGTCAACAAAATGACCAGTTGGTCTGCTAGCAGCTATCCTTTTTAATCTCAATGCAGCAATTTCATCCTCACTGCTGCTTTCATCTGTGCTAGATACAACAACTTTAGGCTGTTTCTCAGTAGCCTTATCATGATTCACTTGATCTCCTTCCTCATTTTCAAAAGAAAGACTTTCATGGAAACCTTCATCACAGAGACCTTGGATTTTGAGATCATCAAAAACAACATGTACAGATTCCATAACAATGTTGATTCTGAGATTATAGACTCTGTAAGCTTTCCCTGCTGCATATCCCACAAATATTGCTTCATCTGCCTTTGCTTCAAATTTCCCCAAATGCTCAGCTTGATTTCTCAGAACAAAGCACTTGCATCCAAAGACATGAAGAAAATCTAATAGTGGCTTCTTTCTTTTGAGTAACTGATAAGGGGTCATTCCTTTGGCCTGATTAATCAAAGAAATATTTTGAGTAAAGCAAGCTGTGTTAACTGCCTCAGCCCAAAAATATGTAGGTAACTTTGATTCATCTAGCATTGTCCTTGCAGCTTCAATAAGTGTTCTGTTTTTCCTTTCAACTACACCATTTTGCTGTGGTGTTCTTGTTGCTGAAAACTCATGCAAAATACCATTTTCTTCACAGAACACCTTCATGCTTGAATTCTTGAATTCTGTCCCATTGTCACTCCTAATCCTTCTTACTTTGAAATCAGGATGATTGCTTACCATCTTGATGTGATTGATAATGATTTCACTTGCCTCATCTTTAGAGTGCAAAAAGAAAGTCCATGTAAATCTAGAAAAATCATCAACAATCACAAGACAGTATTTCTTCTTTGAGATTGACATAACATTTACAGGGCCAAATAGGTCCATATGAAGCAATTCAAGCTGCTGGACAATTGATGACTCTGTCTTGCTTTTGAATGATGCCTTCTTCTGTTTTCCCTTTTGACAGGCATCACACAAACCATCCTTGGAGAACTCCACCTGTGGAATTCCTCTAGCAAGATCTTTCCTCACCAAATCATTCATAACTTTGAAATTCAGATGGGATAACTTCTTGTGCCATAACCAACTTTCATCCTTGCTTGCCTTGCTGAAGAGACAAGTGATGGTGTCTGAACTTGTGCTACTAAAGTCAGCAATGTACACATTCCCCCTTCTGAATCCAGTCATTACCACATTGTTGTTTCCTCCTTTAGAAACAACACAGGCTTCTCTTGAAAAAGTAACTAAAAATCCTTTGTCACAAAGTTGGCTGATACTAAGCAAGTTGTGCTTAAGACCATCCACCAGTGCAACCTCATCTATGATGACATTCTCTTTTGAAATCAAGCCATATCCCTTTGTGTAGCCTTTGCTGTCATCTCCAAAAGCAATACAAGGGCCAGCTCTTTCCTGAAACTCTGTGAGCAGGGTAGAATCACCAGTCATGTGTCTTGAACAACCACTATCCAAGTACCAAAGATTCCTTTTGTCTCCCTGCACACAATAAAACCAAATCAAGTCGATTTTGGTACCCAAGTTTCCTTGGGTCCTGTCTTGTTAGCCTTTGTATTCCCTTTTGTACCATTTTTCACTTTGGGTTCAGATTGATTCAAATCAATCTTTACCCTTGGTGTTGATTTCTGAGGGTTGCTCATATTTTCATTCATAGCATGCATAGTTGGAGGAACAATCATGTTATTCATGTTCCATGGCATTTGTGGCATGTTAAACATATTCATGTAAGGATTAGGCACAAATGGCATGCTAGCATATGGATTCTGAAATTGTGCATATGGAGCAAACATGTTAGGCATAACAGGCATTTTAGGCATGGAACTGTTCATTGCAGGCTTGGGCATTTTCACATTAACAGATTTCTTAACAGATTTGCAGTTAGTAGATAAATGATTAACACTTCCACAATTGACACATGTCTTTCTAGGTGCATATTTATCAGGTGTGTAATTGTTGTGTTTGTTAATTCCTACCTTGCCATTTCTGTTATTCTTTTTATTTCCCTTAGCCTCAACCTGAACTTTCTCTAACTTGTCTTTCAATTGCTTGTTAGACAAGTTACCTACATTAGCTCTCTCAACAGGCTTCTCAACTTTCTTTGATTTACTAGACTCACCTTGAACAAAGTTCTTGGTGACCGGACCATACTTGTCATTAAGTCTAGTGAGTTTATCTTTTCTTTTCTCTGTCAACGAAACAGCCTGATCGGTTGATGGTTCATCTGTCAACGAAACATTGCATTCCGTTGACATATCAACCTTCAACAAATGATCCTTGTTGTTTGTTGACTCAGTTTCTGATTCTAAGGTTTCACCAACATACCCTAGCTTCTCTTTGTTCCTTTTCCATGATTGCTCACAGAAGGATTCCACGCCTTGAACATTAATTATGTTGGCAGCAACATTCCTGGCATCCTTCCATTTTGCAATCACACCTTGTTCTATCTCAAGTTGTGTTTTAAGAATTTCTTCCCTTTGTAACACGTTCTCAAGTTCCTTCTTAGCATCCCTACTAACACATCTCATTTTCTCAAATTCAATGAGCTGTGCTTCTAACATTGCATTCCTATCACTTAAGAGCAGATTGGTCTCTTTTATTCTAGAATTCTCTTTAGTAAGTGATTTAAGAGTAACACGCAAATTATATAATACAGTAGACATTTCATTTACTGCACTGTCGCATTCCTCTTTAGAAAGCTCAGAAAGATTAGTAATTGTTACCTGGTTGCTTGAGGAACTTGCTTCCTGCTCATGATTGTCAGCCATAAGAGCCAAGTTGACATACTCAACATCATCATCAGAATCTTCACCATTACCAGCCCAATCATACTCCTGAGACATGAAAGCCTTTTCTTTTTGTTTGAGAAGTTCAAAGTATTTCTTTTTATAATCAACAGGCTCAAATTTCCTGTTGCCCTTCTCAACCTTGGGCTTTCTGCAGTCTCCAGCAAAGTGACCAATCATTCCACAATTGAAACATTTTGACTTAGACTTTTCAATCCAGTTTGTTTTGCTAGGTTGAAAGTCTCTTCTTGGTGGCCTTGCTTCTGAGTTTCTTTTGAACTTGAACTTAGAGAATTTTCTAGACAGAAAAGCAATGTGTTCATCAATCTCATCTAAGTCCTCCAAGTTGGCTGGTTCTGATTCTTCTTCTTCTGTCATCTTGTCTTTACCCTTGCTAACATCACTCCTACAACTAGATCGACTAGTTGTGGCCTTTGCAGTTTCTTTATTGTCATCTTCAAGTTGGTTCACAGATGCAATCAATGCAATAGATCCACCCTTCTTTTGTACCTTTTCAATTTCCTCATCTTGCTCCATTTCCAGCTCATAAGTCTTCAAGGTTCCATAAAGCCTTTCAAGAGTGTAGTCTTTGTACTCTTGAGTGTTTCTGAGAGAAACAGTCATAGGCTTCCATTCTTTTGGAAGAGCTCTAAGAAATTTAAGGTTTGAATCCTTGGTTTGATAGATCCTCCCATACAACTTTAATCCATTCAAAAGCTTTTGAAACCTACTAAACGTGTCATTTAGGGTTTCACCAGCTTTAAAATGAAAATGCTCATATTGTTGTATAAGGAGTTGCATTTTATTTTCCCTGACTTGCTCAGTTCCTTCACAGAGAGTTCTAACAGTATCCCATACTTCCTTAGAGGTTGTACAGTTGATAACATTGTCAAACATCTCTTGCTCCAAACCATTAAACAGAATGTTCATGGTCCTTTTGTCTTTATGGACTTCTGCAATATCTTCAACAGTCCATTCTGAGACAGTTTTTGGAATCTCTACATCAGGTGCATCATCTGGCAGTCCAACCCTAGAATCAAGCTTCATGGGAACGTGTGGACCTTTCTCAATACAGTCTACATACCTCTCATCCATAGACATGAGATGTAAATGCATCTTTACTTTCCAGTGAAAGTAATTGTCTTTATCAAGAACTGGTATCTTCACACCTGCATCCTTCTTCACCATGGTTTCTGTTTTTGGTCTTGATCTTTAAACTTCTTGTATGTTAGAAGCTTGCTCTGATACCAATTGTTATTCCCAAATGACCTAACAGAATTGTAGAAGGGGGGGGGTTGAATACAATTCTTGATATTTTCTTAAAACTAAAACACTTTATAAAATAAAACTGAACTGAATAAATAAAAACACAAGATATAAATAATTCAGTTGGATTGTTTGATGATCCAACTGAAGTGTTTTTATTGCGGAAATAATCTGTGATACAAAAGTACACAGCTGCTCAGTTACAAGGTTGTAGAGAAGAAAAATGCTCTCAAAGATAGCTAATACAAACTCTTTGTTTTTCTTCACTCTTTTAATAAAGTAACTGCTACACTTGGTTATATAAACCCAAGTTTACAACCCTATTTTTGGCTACACTAATAGTACAATGAGTAACCGCCAATAGTTTGCTTTTCATCCCTTTGTCCAGTGGTCCTTGGAGATCCTTGCTTTTGACTTCATGCTTATTATGATCACTCCCAAGAGCCCAATTGGAAACTGGGATGTTTCCTTATTCCCCATGTCCATTTTAATGGTTTCCAATGCAAAGTACACTTCCACATCTCCTTTTTGATCTGTCAGGAACCTGTCACTATCACTTTGTCAATTGTATAGAAAAGCAATAATGATTCGTTGATGGCATAGAGATGTGTTTCGTTGATAGCTTTATTCTTTGTTTCGTTGATGAGCTTCCTTGTTTCGTTGATAGAGTAATCTTCATTCCGTTGACATGTCTTCACTTAGGCAAAATTACAAGGCACTAAATATTTACAATTAACCAACCTATTTTGCCTATCTAACCATTTAGTCAACATGACTTAGAAAACCTATCTAGTACTCAACAAACTGCATATCAAACTATGAAGTAATGTACAGTGCAATTGCTACATCACTCATTTCGTTGATGAGCTTCCTGTCAACGAAACACTGCAAAGCATGCTATTCCGTTGACAGTTACAAAATAACTTAATACAAAATCTACTAAGTGTTTTTATAATTATCATCAAGAACAACATATTCCTAACATCATGCTCATTCGTTCTAGCTCAAAGCTTCAACACTCACTTTTTTTTTCCAGATATTAAGGAAAATACTTGCATGGTACAAGAAATATTTCAACAATAGGAGAAAACTTTATAAAAATTCTCGCTGAGGGGCGACCTGGTTAGGTCTCAATCAAATCATCCTTTGAAACTTTCATCATCACAATTTACTGCATATAAAATGCATTGTGAACTCACTTAATTAAATTCAATCGAGAGTGGAACTTAGTGAAACAGTAACTAGTTCTTTTCAAGAAACATTAACAACCAGCTGAACAAAATTTGCTGGCTTGATTAGCTTGGGACGCATCATTTAGCTAGAATGATTAGCTAGATTTTTATCATATCATTAAAATTTCAGCTAGTTAGAACAATTAACTAGTAAATCGCAATGGCACATATAATTAGCCAGTTTCAATTTAATAGTACAAACTCTCAACATCGTAGTCAAAGAAGAAACACAATTTTGACTACTCGGATAACGAATTAAAAGAAAGAGTAAATAAGTTTGGGACGAACAAGGTAATTATAATCCTTGAATAAAATGTATGATCTGAATAGAAAATTCTTGGTATCGGAACAATCGATAACCTCTCAATAAACATTTCTTGTCAATGAAACGGTCCACCCAAAGGTGTCTCCGTACATAAACTTTGTCAAATTCTCCAATAGGATTGAATTCGGACTATAAATATCAAATTGATATCCTTTCTACGATTTCAACGTCAGATGTACAAATCTCATCTTAAATAGAGAGAAGAATTCTCGAGTAATTTCTGAAATATATATCATCCATGTTTTAAATAAACAGTTTGATATTTATGAACTCGATTGAGGAGTCCAAGTATGAAAGAAGAAATCACATTTCAAGATAATCGTTAAAGAATACTCGTCAAATAATGAAGGGAATATTAACTGAACATTCCTTGAATAAATAGAAGAATAAAGAATAAAATATAGACCTATAAGGATAGATGAAAAAATGGTTCCCTCTTCAGGTCGTCCTGGAACATGAACAATATGCTCCGGTGAGTAATGGTAACTTAATTCTGCGTATTTAACCTTTAAGGTAATGAGTGGAGGAAAGAAAATGAATAAACTGAATATAATAGTTGTTGGTTGCATCCCAAATGAAGTAGAAAACTGGAAGCGTTACCTGACATGAACTATTCAAGGTAACATGGGCATGAATGGTTTTAGATTGAGTAGTGCACCAGCAAGTAGATACCAAAAGTCAATGGTCATCATAGTTTCTAACATCACCCGTACGAGGATGATCTTATCTTTCTGCCTTCATGGCTTAGGGTACTAACCAACGGTACCTCAAAATCGTACAAGTCCTTAGACAGGTCGGGAGTTCGAACATATTTGACATTCCACGATAATCGTCCAGAGATTGGGCCTCCTACGGCCGCATTGACACATCCTCAAAAGATGGAGGTCCATTAACGTATACGTAATCTCTTAACACTAGTTGTATCGAATGAATCCAACCCCAGGCCACCATAGGTCTCGTTCCTCGTAGGTCCTGAGATTGTCGCATTGCTCGTTGCAACCATACGTGTCTTTATTAGAAGCACTCTATCCATTCTTCATATCTTTGATTTCCGAGTTGAGCCATCATGGCCTATCGTACGAAGTATACTCGCGATGCGATTTAGCGCGTTCGTCTCACGATAACGTTCTGGTACTATATGTACGCAAAAGTCTTCCTCTTAGGTAACAAAATACCCATCGACGGAAAAGACACCAACTCTGGTGGAATCGTTGTTCTCAAGGCTTGGACCTCATACACAAGGTAATGCCTTAACTAGTCCACGCAATTTAGTAAATCGGATCGCGTAAATGACTGTAAACGTCTTAATCTTCTCACGTGCTGCCTTTTCGTGGGCAACTACAAAGAACTACAAACACTTAGATTCTTACTAAGTCAAGTTATCCATTGGTATTGGCCATTCCGACCTTACCTCAACTGTGTTAGATATAATTGCTGACGTTTGTTCATCAGTGTTTAAGTCCCAGGTACATATCAGAGTTTATATAGAAGCCAGTCAGAGTTTGATAAAGTCTGACTGGGTGAAGAGTTTATATGGAAGCCAGTCAGAGTTTGTTATAGTCTGACAGGGTGATAGTTGAATTAGCTGTCGGTGCTGAATTGAAGATTCTAGAAGCAATATATTCTGAAGATGGAAAGAAGCAGAATATATTGATACAGCTAAGGAGACTGGACAGAAGACTGAAGCAATCCTTAATTGATAATAATTGTATAGCTGATTTATAGGAGTATCAATTAGATAAGGATTGTATGTAGCTGTGTACTATATAAACACAGATAGGTTATCCCTAGAAGGGACGCGAACATTGAATATATTATTCTTGTAACCTAGTAGCTCTTTGTGATTCATTAACATCACTAAGAGAGAATTATTTAATATAATTCAGTTTGTTGATTTACAAACCTGTGTTCTTGATTGTTATTCTCATACATACTTGATTATATATTGTGTATTCGGCCTAACAATTGGTATCAGAGCCAAGGCTGTTTAATATATACAGTTTTACGATTCAAACACAGTATTAATCATGTCTGAAGAAAATCAAACTTCTCCCAAGGTTGAACAGGTTAAACCTAATTCTGTGAGTCGATATGAAACAATCAGGGTTCCAATTCTCAGAGCAGTGGAGTATCCAATTTGGAAGGTGAAGATGACCATGTTTCTGGAGGCTACAGATCCAGAATACCTTGACAGAATATATGATGGTCCTCATATGCCGACTAAATTATCTCCTGTTGTTGATGGTCAAGAACAAAAGACTGTTCCAAAGGAAAAGAAAGATATGACTCCTGAGGACATCTCATCAATTGCAAAAGATGCAAAGGTTAGACATCTTCTCCACAGTGCTTTAGATAATGTAATGTCTAACAGAGTAATTGGCTGCAAGACTGCCAAAGAGATATGGGATGCTTTAGAAGTCAGATGCCAGGGAACAGGTGCCATTAAGAAGAACAGAAAGACAATACTCACACAGGAGTATGAGCACTTTGATTCAAGACCTAATGAAACCTTGACTGAGACTTATGACAGATTTTGCAAATTATTGAATGATCTGTCTCTGGTTGATAAAGAATATGAGCTTGAAGAGTCTAATCTCAAGTTTCTGTTATCTCTACCTGAAAAGTGGGATTTAAAGACAACCATAATAAGAGATAATTATGAGCTTGCTGATACAGATCTTGATGAAATCTATGGGTTGTTGAAAACTCATGAACTGGAGATAGAACAAAGGAATAGAAGATTGAGTAAAAGGACAAAATCTGTTGCTCTCAAAGTTGAGGAGAAGCCCATCAAGAAGGAATCATCAAGGAAGAAAGCCAAGGGAAAGGCTTTAGTCATTAAATCTGAAAGCGAGTCATCAAACTCTGATGATGACTCAAACTCTGATGAAGCTTCTGACTCTGAGGATGATGAAGAACAGATGATGCAAATGGCTGCTTTAATGGTGAAGACTTTCAAGAAGATGGGATTCAAGAACTTCAAGAAAGGAAAGAGATTCTCAAGGAAAGATTCAAACTCTGATAAGAGAAATTTCAGAAAGTCTGATGGAGGATATACCAAGTCTGGAAAGAAAGACAAGTCTGAGATCCAGTGCTACAAGTGTAAAGAGATGGGTCATTATGCCCCAGAGTGCAAGAAAGGCAAATATGAGAAAGCACTCATCTCTAAAGGCAAAGACTGGGCAGATACTTCAGAATCTGATGATGGAGAAAATTATGCTCTAATGGCAACTGTCAGAGATGAGACTGAATCATCTGAAAATAAGGTACCCCTAACTACTTATGCTTATGATACTGATAATATATCTGAGTTAAGAGTATATCTGAAAAGTGTACATGTTAGCTATAGGGATCAGACTTTAGAGAATGAGAGAATTAAAGCTGAGAATCTTAGTCTTAAAGATAGAAACAAGTTTCTTGAAGGAGAACTTGAAAAGATGAAGCAGATTCAAAAAGAAAGAGATGATGCTGTTTATGTAGAACAGGAGTTGCTCAAAAGATATAAGCAATTAGAATCTGATCTAGAAAAAGAAAGAAAAATAATCAAGACTTGGACAGACTCTGGAAGAGACACTCATCAAGTGTTTCAGACAGATTCTGTAGGTTTAGGCTATTGTGAAAATGATGAACTTAGGTTTAAAGACAAGGTTAAGGTTAAACCACAACTTAAACCTGTGATATTTGTTCCAGAGTCCACTAAGTTAAAATCTGTTGTAGTAAGAGAAGCTGATATGAAATCAGATGAAACCTGTGAAAGACAGGAAAATATTATAACAGAAAATCTTATGGAAATAGAAGCTGTTAGAAAACCAGTAAAAACTTGTGAAAAACAGGTTAATGTTGGCTTGATGACAGGAAAACAGTTCAATCATAAGCTGAAAGAGGTAAAGTCTGCCATGAAACCAAAAGGGTTCAAGAAGAATAGGAATGGAAAGATAGGCATAAATAATAGAAATAATTACTTGCCTACTGCTGGTGCTCCAAGAAAAACATGTTATAATTGTGGTAGTTCTAATCATCTTGCTAGATTTTGCAATAAGAACAAACATATTAATTCTTTATCTTCTACATCAGGAGTAAAGAATGATTATGTTAGGGTTAGACCACAGACTTTATGCACACACTGTGGGAGCACTTGGCATTCCATTTATACTTGCAAGAGTTATCATGCTATTTATCACAACTATTATGAGCTAAAGCCCAACTTGAAATGGGTTAGAGCAAACTCTGCAAGTGTAAAGTCTGACAATGTTAGTTTAAACTCTGTTGATAGTCATTCCGCTGCAAAAACTAACACTGTTAAGAAAGACAAAGGATCCAAGCAAGTCTGGGTCCTTAAAACTAACACTTAGTGTTTGTTTGTGATTGTAGGGCATAAAAGAGAGCACCCTTATCTTGGACAGTGGATGCTCAGGACATATGACTGGAAATAAAGCCCTGCTATCAGATTTTGAGGAGAAGGCTGGCCCAAAAGTTTCCTATGGAGATGGCAACATAGGACGTACTATGGGATATGGCAATATCAATCTTGGAAGTGTCATCATCACTAATGTAGCTCTGGTCTCAGGACTCAAGCATAATCTGCTATCTGTGAGTCAAATCTGTGACAGAGGAAACCATGTAGATTTTCATACTGAACACTGTGAAGTTATCAGTAAATCTACTGGAAAAGTTGTTCTAGTTGGACACAGGCGCAACAACATTTATGAAGCAAGTTTGGTAACAAACTCTGATGGAAAAACAGTGTGTCTGACTGCAAGAATATCAAATGAAGAGAGTTGGAATTGGCATAAGAAGCTCTCTCATCTCAATTTGAACAACATCAATGAGCTAATAAGAAAGGATCTTGTAAGGGGACTCCCAAAAACAATACTCAGCCTAGATGGCCTATGTGATTCTTGTCAAAAGGCCAAGCAAAGGAAGTCATCTTTCAAGAGCAAATCTGAATCTTCAGTAGTGGAACCTTATCATCTTCTACATGTTGATCTCTTTGGACCAGTGAATGTGATGTCCATGGGCAGAAAGAGATATGCTCTAGTAATTGTTGATGAGTATACTAGATATACATGGGTGTATTTCTTATCAAAGAAGGATGAAACTGCTCAAACTCTGATGGATCATGTAAATCTACTGGACAAAGGATCACAGCACAAAGTCAAAATTATAAGGAGTGATAATGGAACTGAATTCAGAAACTCAATCATGGAAGCTTTCTGCAAGGAAAGAGGAGTGAAACAAGAATTTTCTGCACCTGGAACTCCACAGCAAAATGGTGTAGTTGAAAGAAAGAACAGAACTTTAATTGAAGCAGCCAGAACTATGCTTGAAGAAGCAAAATTACCAACTTATTTCTGGGCAGAAGCTGTTCAAACTGCTTGTTTTACTCAAAATGCAACATTGATCAACAAGCATGGGAAAACACCATATGAGATGGTGAAAAATAAGAAGCCAAATTTGAAATATTTTCATGTATTTGGATGCAAATGCTTTGTGTTGAAGACTCATCCTGAACAGTTGACCAAGTTCGAGTTAAAAGCTGATGAAGGAATCTTTGTTGGCTATCCATTGTCAACAAAAGCATTCAGAGTCTACAATCTGAGAACTAAAGTGATCATGGAATCCATACATGTGTCATTTGATGACAAGAAAATAACTGGACTTGATGACTTAGATGGATATGATCAACTGCGTTTTGAAAATGAAGGTTTATTCTCTGATGATGTAAACTCTGATGAAGCGGTACCGACAAACTCTGATGAAGCGGTTCTGACAAACTCTGATGAAGCATACTCTGAACCTCTACTGGTAAATACTGGAGAAACTGGAAATTCTCAAATTGAACAAAATAGAGAACCAGTTGAGGGGGAGCGTGAAGAAGCTCAACAAGACACAGCAAGTGAGTCAGTTGAGGAAACTGATTCAAACTCTGACAGTTCAAACTCTGAGCCATCCAATTTAGGGGGAGCCTCAGATACTGCAGAAAGTCAACATATGAATCAGGAGAGCATGGATCAAGGGGGAGGATCCAATAATGATGCAAGAAACCACTTACCAACAGCAAGAAAGTGGACACAGGCACACACACCTGATCTCATAATTGGAGATCCTGATGCTAGTGTGAGAACTAGAAGTGCAACAAATAATGAGTGTCTGTATCATGCTTTCTTGTCTCAAACAGAACCAAAGAAAGTGGAGGAAGCTCTTCAAGATGCTAATTGGATTACAGCAATGCAAGAAGAGTTAAATGAATTTGAAAGAAATGAAGTCTGGACACTTGTACCTAGACCAAAGAATAGATCAATTGTAGGTACAAAGTGGGTTTTCAGAAACAAGACTGACAGTGAAGGTGTGATTACAAGAAACAAGGCTAGACTTGTGGCTAAAGGTTATTCACAACAGGAAGGAATTGACTATGATGAAACCTTTGCTCCAGTTGCAAGATTGGAGGCCATAAGAATTTTTCTGGCCTATGCTGCACACAAGAAGTTTAAAGTCTTTCAGATGGATGTAAAAAGTGCTTTTCTCAATGGGAAGCTTGAAGAAGAAGTGTTTGTTGAACAACCACCAGGATTTGTAGATCCCAAGCATCCAGATTATGTCTACAGGCTTGACAAAGCATTATATGGACTAAAGCAAGCACCAAGAGCATGGTATGAAACTCTTGTTCAATTTCTTTTAGAAAGTGGGTTCACAAGAGGTACAATTGATAAAACCTTGTTTTATTTCAATTCTGGTGATGATTTGCTTTTAGTTCAAATTTATGTAGATGATATTATCTTTGGATCTACTAATGACAAACTTTGTAAGAAGTTTGCAAAGCTTATGCAATCCAGGTATCAAATGAGCATGATGGGAGAGCTTAGTTATTTTCTAGGCTTACAGGTCAAGCAAACAGATGATGGTATTTTTATCAATCAAGCAAAATATACCAGAAATCTTCTCAAGAAATTTGGTATGCTTGATAGTTCATCTGCTACAACTCCCATGGCTACAGCAACAAAGCTAGACAAAGACACAGGAGCCTCAGTAGATATAACAAACTACAGAGGAATGATAGGGTCTTTACTGTATCTTACTGCAAGTAGACCTGATATCATGTATGCAACATGTCTTTGTGCAAGATTTCAAGCAGATCCCAGAGAGCCTCATCTAACAGCTGTAAAAAGGATTTTCAAATATCTCAAAGGAACCATAACCTTGGGTTTGTGGTATCCTAGAGAATCAGAGTTTAAGCTAATTGGTTACTCTGATGCAGATTTTGCAGGCTGTAAGATAGACAGAAAAAGTACAAGTGGAAGCTGTCAATTTTTAGGTGACAGATTGGTTTCTTGGTATAGCAAGAAACAAAAGTCAATTTCCACATCCACTGCAGAAGCAGAGTATATAGCTGCTGGTAGCTGTTGTGCACAGATTCTGTGGATGAAGAATCAGTTGCTGGATTATGGTTTGAGGTACTCTAAAATACCTATTTTCTGTGATAACCAAAGTGCTATTGCTATGACAGGTAATCCAGTACAGCACTCTATGACAAAGCACATCAGCATAAGATATCATTTTATCAGAGAACATGTGGAAGAAGGAAACATTGAGCTTCATTTTGTGTCTACAGACCAACAACTTGCAGATATCTTCACCAAACCTTTGAGTGAAGCTACTTTTACAAGATTGGTAAATGAACTTGGAATGATCTCTGGTTTCGACTAGAGATACGGGTTAGACTCAAAAACTATACATGTTTGATTTTTATGCTCATGATTCCTTGCATATATTAACTGTTATGAGTACCAGTGTCATAAACTCTGAAAGTAAACTCTGATGCTAAACTCTGTTAGTCATAAAGTGTTGGTCATACTCTGATAGTTACAGTCTAATGTTATACTCTGAGTGTAATTTTGTCTGAAACATAATGACCAATGAAGAAATTTGTATGGAACATAATTCTCAGTAAGTAATTGTTAGATCAGAATTCAATGATCGTCAGAAGCTAGACTCAACTGATCAGGATTGCTGACGTCATCAGTATTGCATGGTCATCAGTATTTGATCAAGCGTCAGTATCTTATTGATCATCAGGATTCCTACTCAGACTATGATCAGGTTTGATCATCAGGACTTGAAGCTGATCAAGATTCCTACTTCGAGTTATATTTGAAGTCTAGATAAACATGGAAGTTTATTATATTTGTTCCTGGTTTGTAGAATGCAGCTATCGATTAAAGATATGTTTCTATCTTTGTTATGATTAGGACTTATCTTGTAATTGATAGAGAAGCTGTGTGCACTATATAAACACAGTTTTGGTTTCGATTTATGTGATTCATTAGAGAGAGAACATAATCGAAGAGAAGCTCTTAAGAACAGAATTTCTTGAGAGAGTTTTTTGTAAACTAGCAGCTCTCAAGAACATCAGAATTTCTTGAGAGAGTTTGTAACAGTTTTATATCAGATTTAATAAAGCTGTTATCTTTCTTTTCATATTTGTGATATATACATTAAGAAGTCGATTATCTTACTCTATTGTATTCAACCCCCCTTCTACAATAGATTATTACTGGGCAACAATTGGTATCAGAGCAAACTGATTTATTTTTAAATCAGAGACGATCTAAGATGTCGACAACCAAGTATGAAAGCATGAAGATTCCCATCTTAAAGATATCAGAATATCCTACATGGAGGGTAAAGATGCTGATGTACCTGGAGGCTATGGATCCTGACTACTTGGACAGGATTCGTGATGGACCATATATACCAACAAAGTTCGTAGAACGAACAGATACAGTACCAGAACATTATGTGGTCAAAGCTAAAGCTGAATGGACTCCAGAAGAAAAAGCTCATGTACTCAGGGAACCAAAGATAAAGAATATCTTGCATAATAGCCTTGATGCTGTCATGTCAAACAGAGTGATTGCATGCAAGTCTTCAAAAGAAATCTGGGATACTTTGGAAACTCAGTGCCAGGGATCTGCATCTGTTAAGAAAAACAGAAGGGCTCTTTTGATTCAAGAATATGAACAATTCGATGCAAGACTTGAAGAGAGCCTGACTGATCTATATGATAGATTTCTGACACTATTGAACAGCTTATCCTTAGTTGACAAAGTATATGAAACTGAAGATTCAAACACCAAATTTCTTAGAGCTTTACCTGAAGAATGGGATACTCAGACCTCAATCATTAGACACCAGTATGATCTGAACATTGTGTCTCTTGATGAGATCTATGGGATGCTAAGAACTCATGATCTTGAAGTTCAACAGAGAAAGAACAAGCAAAGCAGCAAGGCAAAGTCAATTGCTTTGAATGTAGAAGCAAAATCAAAAGGGAAAGCTATGGAGGTCTCTAGAAGTAAATCAAGAGTAGCTGAGTCAGATCCTGACGACTCTTCATCAGATGCTGATGGCAATTCTGATGCCAATACTGGTGATGAATCTTCTGATTCAGACATGGAAGAGATGGTTGCTATGATTGTCAGAAACTTCAGAAGGATGAAGTTCAGGAAGAATAGAAGACAAGGCAACTTTCAGAAAAAGACCTTCAAAGCAGACAAAGACAAGTATATCAAAAAGGACAGCAAGGGTAGCAAATTTGACAAATCAAAGGTTAGATGCTACAAGTGTAATGGAATGGGTCACTTTGCTTCTGAATGCAACAAGACAAAGGCACTCATCACATCAAGCAAGGATTGGATGGACTCTTCCTCAGAATCTGATACTGAGGTAGTCAACTATGCATTAATGGCCAATGCTGATGTAACTGCTGCTCCTGATGATAAGGTACTAAATACTATCTTTGATTTTGATACTGATAATGCTTCTGAGTTAAGACGTTTTCTAAAGTCATTACATATTAGCTTTAGAAGTCAAACTGCTGAGAATACTAGAATCTTATCTGAGATGTCTGACCTTAGAAAGAGGAATGAGATATTAGAAGCTGAATTTTCTCGTATGCAAGAAGTACAAAAAGAATGTGATAATGCTAAACACATGCACTTAGAGATGACATCTAAATGTACTTCCCTTGAAAAAGAACTTGAATATGCTAATGAGAAAATCAGAACCTGGACAGACTCTGGTATGAAATTTCATGAGATTAATACCTCTAAGAATTGGAAAGAGTGTCTAGGATATAAGTCAGATGAAGATAAGAAATTAGTAGAGAAAATTGTCATTGATGAGACAGTCAGTCCAAAGACCTATAGACATGTTATAGACTCAACCAAATCTAAGATTACTCCTGTTAATTTTGTTTTTGGTAAGGATTCCAATTCTACTTTTGAAAAGGGATCTTCTTCTACTCAAGGAATTAAAGTTATAAAGTCTAAACCTGTCATGAACAAAGTCACTAAGAATCTAGGTCTATTGTCTCAGAAACAGCTTAAAGATAAAATCTGTGAGGTTACAGATAAGAAAAAGGAAGCTACTGTTAAGAGAAACAGGAATGGTAAAGTTGGGATCAATAAAGAGAATGGTTATAAATATATCCCAAATGCACCTAGAAAGTGTTGTTTTAACTGTGGTAACTCTAATCATCTTGCTATTGATTGTAAGAAGATTAAAAAGAAGATTGCTGATATTTCTAAATCTGATGTGAGGAATAGATCAGTACTCTATAAACCGCAGAAGTCCTATTTTCATTGTGGTAGTCTATGGCATTCTATTTATACATGTAAAGAGTATCATGATTTGTACTATAACTTTTATGATCCATTGCCTAAGTTTGAAAGTAGTACAAAGTCTGATAGAACTGAAAATGTCATAGTGAAGCATGCTTTTGTTAATACTGATGCTGACAAAGCAAATCCTGATGGAGTAAATCCTGTCAGCACTGCTAAAGTCAGAAAGTCTTCTGCTGCTAAAATTAATAAATTGCATGAGAAACGAACCCAACATGTATGGGTTCCTAAGTGTTCTAACTAGTGTGTTTCTATTCTGATGCAGGGTAAACAGAAAAATGTGTTAGTCATGGATAGTGGATGTTCTGTGCACATGACTGGAAACAAAGCCCTGTTATCAGAATATGAGGAAAAAGCTGGCCCAACTGTGTCTTATGGAGATGGCAACATTGGACAAACCTTGGGATATGGCAATATAATCATTGGAAATGTCATCATTGAAAAAGTAGCTCTAGTGAAGGGACTAAAACACAACTTGTTGAGTATTAGTCAAATCACTGACAGAGGTTATCATGTCAATTTCTATTCCACACATTGTGAAGTAGTCAGTAAAGCAACAGGGAAGATAGCACTAACTGGCTACAGGCATGGTAACATATATGAAGCCAACATTCTCTCAGATACTGATGGCTCCCCTACATGTTTCATCAGTAAAGCTTCAGTAGATGAAAGTTGGAATTGGCACAAGAAGCTTTCTCATCTCAACTTCAGCAACATCAATGAGTTGGTTAAGAAAGAGTTAGTAAGAGGATTACCTAATGTCTTGTATACACCTGATGGACTCTGTGATGCATGCCAAAAAGCAAAACAAAGAAGGACATCATTCCAGAGTAAATCAGAATCCTCTATTGAAGAACCATATCACATGTTACATCTTGATCTGTTTGGTCCAGTCAACATCATGTCCATCAGTAAGAAAAGATGATTGAGACAACCACAAAGTACAAAGTCAAGATTCTGAGAAGTGATAATGGTACTGAATTTAAGAATTCAAAGATGGAAGAGTTCTGCAAATACAAAGGAATCATTCAACAATTCTCTGCTCCTGGCACACCTCAGCAAAATGGAGTAGTAGAAAGGAAGAATAGAACTCTTATTGAAGTTGGCAGAACTATGTTGGAAGAAGCTAAATTACCTACATATTTCTGGGCAGAAGCAGTCAACACAGCATGCTATACACAAAATCTCACATTGATAAACAGGCATGGTGTCACTCCTTATCAGTCACTCAAAGAGAAGAAACCAAGTCTGAAGCATTTGCATGTGTTTGGTTGTAAATGTTTTGTTCTCAGAACTCATCCTGAACATCTAGGGAAATTTGAAACAAAGGCTGATGAAGGAATATTCATAGGTTATCCTACATCAAGAGCCTTCAGAGTTTTTAATTTGAGAACAAGAACTGTCATGGAGTCAATACATGTATCTTTTGATGATAAGAAGATAACTGGAATCATTGAAGACTCGCATGATAGATTGTTATTTGAAAATGAAGCTTCCAAGGAACCTGAAGAAAGTGAATCAGAAGCTGTCCATTCATCCAGTACTGACGGGTCACCAAATCCTGATGACTCACCAGGTACTGATGGTGCTAATACTGATGATGCAAACAACAGTGATACAACTAGTAGTGCTAATGTTGAGGGGGAGCAACGACATTCAACTACAAGTTCAGAGTCAACTCAATCATCAAGACAGAATTCTTCAGATACTGATTCAAGTGAAGATCCTGATAACACATCAGGAGGGCATAGCAATAATTCAGGGAGAGCTTCAAATCAATCAAATTCTTTCAATCAAGATAACACCAATCCAGGGGGAGCATCTACTTCAAGAAACAATTTGACACCAGCAAGGAAATGGACAAAAGATCATACTCCTGATTTGATAATTGGAGATCCTGATGCAGGTGTTCAAACAAGAAGTGCAACTCAGAATGAATGTCTATACAATAACTTTCTGTCCAAGGAGGAGCCTAAGAAAGTTGAAGATGCACTTAAAGATGCTGATTGGGTTACTGCAATGCAAGAAGAACTGAATGAATTTGAAAGGAATGAAGTCTGGAAACTGGTACCAAGACCAAAGAATAGATCAATTGTTGGTACAAAGTGGATTTTCAAGAACAAGACTGATTCTGATGGAGTCATTATCAGAAACAAAGCTAGACTAGTTGCAAAGGGGTATTCCCAACAAGAAGGAATTGACTATGATGAAACTTTTGCTCCTGTTGCAAGACTAGAAGCCATCAGGATATTTCTTGCTTATGCAGCACATAAGAAATTCAAGGTTTTCCAGATGGATGTTAAAAGTGCTTTCTTAAATGGTGAACTGGAGGAAGAAGTTTATGTTGAACAACCTCCTGGTTTCATTGATCCTACATATCCAGATCATGTCTACAGACTGGATAAGGCACTTTATGGACTAAAGCAAGCTCCAAGAGCATGGTATGAAAACTTAGCTCAATTCTTACTGGAAAGTGGATTCAAAAGAGGTGCAATTGATAAAACTCTATTTTATTTGAATCATGGTAAGGAGTTGCTGTTAGTTCAGATTTATGTTGATGATATCATTTTTGGGTCAACAAACAATAAGCTGTGTGAAAAGTTTTCCAAGCTTATGCAGTCGAGATATCAAATGAGCATGATGGGAGAAATGAGTTACTTTCTGGGTCTTCAAGTTAAACAGACTGATGAAGGGATTTTTATTAATCAGTCTAAATACACAAGGAATTTACTGACAAGGTTTAACATGCAAGACAGTACTCCTGCTTCAACTCCCATAGCTACAGCTACCAAACTTGATCCTGATCAAGGTGAAGAGGTAGATGTAACTCACTATAGAGGAATGATTGGCTCTTTATTGTATCTCACTGCCAGTAGACCAGATATCATGTTTGCAACCTGTCTATGTGCAAGATTTCAAGCAAAACCTAGAGAACCACATCTGATTGCAGTCAAAAGAATTTTCAGATATCTCAAAGGCACTCCTTCACTTGGCCTTTGGTATGCAAGGGAATCAGATTTTGGGTTGTGTGGTTATTCAGATGCTGATTTTGCAGGATGCAAAATAGACAGGAAAAGTACTTCAGGAAGTTGTCAGTTTTTGGGTGGAAGACTAGTTTCATGGTTCAGTAAAAAGCAGAAATCTATTTCCACTTCAACTGCAGAAGCTGAGTACATTGCTGCAGGAAGTTGTTGTGCTCAGATAATGTGGATGAGAAATCAGTTGTTAGATTATGGCCTGTCATACTCAAAAATCCCTATTTATTGTGATAACCAAAGTGCTATTGCAATGACAGGAAATCCAGTTCAGCATTCTCTTACTAAACACATAAGTATCAGATATCACTTTATAAGAGAACAGGTTCTGGAAGGAACAATTGAACTTCACTTTGTTCCTACTGATCAACAACTAGCTGATATATTCACCAAGCCACTACCTGAAGCTACTTTCAATAAGTTGGTGAATGAACTTGGAATGATGAATTTTGAGAATTTCTGAGGGAAAGCTACAGAGAGGAAATCCTGATAACTGTCAAATCCTGATGGTTATTCAGAAAGGTATGTATCTTTGATCAAATCCTGATAGGACTCAATCCTGACAGGAAGTCAACTGGTCAATCCTGATGTACAGGTCAGTATTTCATTACTTAATTTGTGCCTAATTTTTCGTCAGTATTTGCTGATGGACGGTTGAGTTTTAGTAGGACAACTGTATGCGCACGTGTGTTGCACTATTATAGATATATCAATACATACACATAAAAGGCGGTGCAGATTTATTTAAATGACACACGTAATCTGTCCACTAATTCTTTGTGCACAAATCATATTTTGCCACCTGTCTTTGAGAGTAATATTTTGTTTTAACAAAATACTTTTTATTGGTCTACATCGTTAATTACTCTCTTATCATCAGTTTTTCGTTTTCTATCTCTCTGTGCTTTCATACCCTAATTGCTTCAAATCTTAATTCTCGAGTTTTCAAAAGCATTACAATGACATCCTCATCATTCATGAACAAACAGACAGTGATTAGTGGTGTTACATTTGCCACTAACAATTTTGTGGCTATTCTAAATCATCAAGATTTACCCAATGAGTTTCATATCATTCAAGATTTTCTAGCTTCAAGCCCATTGAAGTTTGCTTTAACATAACCTGCAAGTGTTTCTTTTAAGTCTGTAATGCAGGTGTGGAACTAAGTTACTTTTGATAAAGGACATTCTGATACAATCTTGATGAGTTTTGGATATAATGGAACTACTCACTATGTGACTCCTACAATTGTGGAGGCAGCCCTGCATTTACCCGTTCTTGGTGATGCTATTCCTGCTAATGTTTCGGACTCTACTCTTTTTGAGTTTGTTACAAAGTTGGGCTACAATGGTGAAGTAAAGAGATATGGAAATCTCTTCAGGACAAAGCTTAAGAAGGAATGGAATTTCTTCTTTGATACAATCAGCCGCTGTTTCCTGAACAAGACATCAAATTTTGATGCTCTTCCATCAGGATCTCTTAAAATTGGGTACTCTCTTATCCATTCTACAGTGTTTGATTATGGGTCTTTTATCTTAAAAGATTTAAGTGATAAGGCAAATGGTTTCATAGGAAATGCTTTTATTCCTGATAAGGTTAGGTTTTTCTTACATCAGAAAATGCCTACTCATTATGGACTACTTTCTAATGCTATGGGGCAAGGTCCAACCCACCTTGTTCCTGACACAAGCATGCAACCTAAACAGTCTAAACAGTTAACAACCACCTCTACTGTCTCTCAAAAGACTTTAGTTGTAAAATCAAAGAAATCAGCTAGAACTGATGTGTCTGGAAGGCAATCAGGTTCAAAGGATTTTTCCTCTACACCACTCACTAAAAAGAAGATACAAGGGGGTGTACAAGGGGTCCTGGTGAAGAAAGCTGCTAAGGTTGTTAAGAATGTTCCTGTAAAAAGGAAGTTAAGGTTGATTGATGAAAGTGATTCAGAGGATGACTTACCTATATCCTCTGTGATGAATGTGAACAAGGAAGTTGCTGATACTGCTACTAAAGCTGTGGTACCTTCATCAAAACCACAAAAGACAAGGAAATTATCAAAGAGCAGGTATCATATTCCTTTGACAGTGCAAATGAAGGATACTGATATTCAGACATCAAATCCTGATGAGTCATCTACTCCTGATGCTCTAGCAAATCCTGATGTTAGTATTCCTGATGCAACAACAAAAGTTGTCTCTATATCAGACTCTCCAGCCTCTCCATCTCAGATTAAAGAAATTTCTTGGGAGAAGGTTTCTACAACTGCTTCCTTGGTTGGTCTTACACCTACATCAAAGAAAAAGAGGAATGCAGACGAGTTAGTCTATCAGAGACAGAAGAAGCTGAAAGGATCAAGCCCACAAGAACCTGAATTTCAGAGTAATTCAGCAGCTACTGTTGATCCTGCCACACAAGAACCACTCAATCAAAGTTTGGGTGAAGGCTTAGCTAGTGGAATGGTCACACAAGAACCATTTTCTCAAAGGGAGAATGAAGACATCAACATTCCAGCTACACAAGAACCATCTTCTCAAAGTGAAGATGCAGGCAAAGCTACAACTTCTGTTGAAAGATTGGTCGCGAACATTGTCAATGAGGGAAGCACACAAGAACCTTTAACTCAAAGTGTTGAAGAAGCTTCTGAACCTCAAGCTCCACAAGAACCATTGGTAGCAAATACTGATGCACGCATATCAAATCTTGACGATGTTCATCCTGACGCTAGTGGTGCTCCTGATAATGAACCTATTTTGATACAGCCACTTCGTTCAAGACCAATGGATCATCCTATCTCAGAACCACAGGATAAACTGAAAGGTATTGCTATTCCTGATCCTGATATTACTCATGGTACTGTTGATGATACTTCTGATGATAGTGATGATGATGATGAGAATCGAAAAGAGAAGGAACAGCTTGCTACAACACTCAAAATTAGTCTTGGAACTAATTTTGGTTCATCCAGTACATATATGGCTAGCAATGCTTCCACAGGGAAAGATCAGAGACAAGATTTTTCTATTCCTTCCTTTGATCCTGCAGAGGCATTTAGACAGAATGAATGGAACAATTCATGGCACCAATCTGATGAATCTATCAGTTTTTCTTCTACTATTGAACATGCCTATAATGCAGTGAAGTCTATAGAGAATCAAGACTTGAAGAATCATCTGAAAGCTACAACTCTGTTATCCAAAAGTCTGAAAAGTGAGATTGATTCTATCAAGGGCTCAACTGAAAAAGTGAGGACTGATATCTTTAATAATTTTACAAAGGTGCCTACTACTTTACAATTGAGGGTAGTGGACTCCCAAGTGAAATCTGTTGTTTCAGAACAAACCTCAATCAATCAAAGAATTGATTCTCTGGATACTAAGGTAACTGAAATTCAAGCCTCTCTTTCCTTAATTTTGCAATTATTGTCAAATCCTGATGTCAAAAAGGGGGAGAAGGTTATTCAGACAAAATGTACACCTGATCTAGTATTAAGAAATAATGATGATGATACTGGAGATGATGGTGGTGACAAAGCGATACAAGGAGAAACCTCTGATGCTGTTGTTATGAAGACAATCCAAACTTCTCAAAGTCAAACAACGCAGTCAACTCATGTTTCTGATTCTGGAGTTAAGACAGTAAGAACATTGGTGCAATCTCAGATCCTGACGGAAGATCAAATCCTGACACCTGGTCATGGACACATTCTTGCTACAATTCCTGAAGGTGATGAAGATGTAATTATTGATAATCCTGAAGATGCATCAAATTTATTCCAGAAGTTTTCTACAAAAGACGGTAGAATTGTTACTCTTTATCACACTGATAAAAGAGTTCAACAATTATTTGCCAGAAAAGCACTCTCTACAGCAAGTGAAGAATATCCAGATCTCTCACATGAAGAATTCTTGAGACTACAAAAAGAGACAATGGAAAGCTATACTGCTCCTGCTAGAGGTAGAGGAAGCAGAGGTAGGAGAGGTGCTAGAAGAAATAGAAGAGGTTCTTCAACTCAAACAGTACCTAGACAGACAAGGTCTAGAGCATTAAGAATTGAAGAAATTCCTGAAGCTTCACAAAATCTAATAGATCCTGTTATCAAGGATATCATGGAGAAAGAAGACAAGGAATTTGTTGAAGAAGAACCTGAATTGAGAAGAAAATCAAGTAAATCAACTCTCAGCAATACAAATCAAATTGAAGATTCTAATCCTGACAATATTCAAGATCCTGACGAATCTGAAATTCTGCAAGAGGTTGATTTGATAATCTTATCTACTGTTGTTGATTGTCACAACAAAGAAGTAGATGAAGAAGAAGAAGCCAGAAGAAGAGATATTACAAAAAGAACAAATGAAGATTTCAATCTCTATCTACAAAGGCTTAAAGTTTCAAATGAAAGAAAATGGAGAAATTCAAGCAGACAAGAATCTTTACTTGAAAGAAGCTACGCTCATGAAAAGGAGAAATACAAGAAGTGGAAACATATTAGCACATTAAGTTGTGATACACCTATCAATTTTCAGTCTGGTGGAATTATTACAAGCGCTTCAAGTGTTGTTGATTTGTCTGATATGGCTAGATCAAAAACACTCTGGTTAAAGATGTTTTCGAATCTGAAGCAATTGTCAAGTAATTCAAGAGGAGGTATTGGACACAGAGATGGTGAATATCTGAATATGTCATATGTTGATCCTTATTCCTTGACAGAAATTGGAGGTACTTTAACTTCTGAAAACCTGAACAATTTATTAGCTGTTGATATAGTTATAGATTGTCATGATGGTTTTGAAAAGAAAGAAAAGCTTCTGTACTTCATGAAAGATGGTAGTGTGAAGATTCTATCTATTCAAGATCTGCTGATGAAAACTACACAGGAACTGAAATATGTTCACTATCTGTTAAGATGGAAGAACCAAGTGTACAAAGAATGGAGTGACATGATTTTGTCAACTATAAGAAGAAGACTGGATGGAAACAGTAATTTCGATGGTAATTATATTCCCATGTACTTAAATCAAAGAGGTCAGGATGTGGAAATGCAAAGGGGTACTGCTGTTAAAGAAGTAAATTTTGGCATGACTCATCTTTCTCTCAATCCTGATGGGAAGGAAATTGCTTATCTTTTGCTTGAAGAGCACAGTCTACAGAGAAACTCCATACAGAATCTCAGAGCAGCTATCTACCAGATTAATGAGGAAGATGAAGAACTCAGAAATCTTAAGGAAAGACTGATTCAAATTCTTGAAGAAAAAGAAGAAAGTTTATTATCCAACTTCTTGAAGATGAATCTGTTCTATCAAAAAGCTTAAACAGATAAGTTGTTTCTGAAGATACTTGTACATTTTGATACATGTTTTTGACATCATTGAATATTTGGAATCTATACTTTATTTCACAAAGTATGAGATTGGGGGAGATTGTTAGATCAGAATTCAATGATCGTCAGAAGCTAGACTCAACTGATCAGGATTGCTGACGTCATCAGTATTGCATGGTCATCAGTATTTGATCAAGCGTCAGTATCTTATTGATCATCAGGATTCCTACTCAGACTATGATCAGGTTTGATCATCAGGACTTGAAGCTGATCAGGATTCCTACTTCGAGTTATATTTGGAGTCTAGATAAACATGGAAGTTTATTCTATTTGTTCCTGGTTTGTAGAATGCAGCTATCGATTAAAGATATGTTTCTATCTTTGTTATGATTAGGACTTATCTTGTAATTGATAGAGAAGCTGTGTGCACTATATAAACACAGTTTTGGTTTCGATTTATGTGATTCATCAGAGAGAGAACATAATCGAAGAGAAGCTCTTAAGAACAGAATTTCTTGAGAGAGTTTTTTGTAAACTAGCAGCTCTCAAGAACATCAGAATTTCTTGAGAGAGTTTGTAACAGTTTTATATCAGATTTAATAAAGCTGTTATCTTTCTTTTCATATTTGTGATATATACATTAAGAAGTCGATTATCTTACTCTATTGTATTCAACCCCCCTTCTACAATAGATTATTACTGGGCAACAGTAATTATGAATCCTTAAGAGTTGTATAGATTCTGATCTCAAATATGTGCAGTAAGTTAACACAGTATGATACTGTTTCTGTATTTATAGCATCTCTTAGTTTATTGATCTTATACACTGAGTCTGTATTAGATGTTTGCATTTTCTCTCATAAATTAATTGTATTAACTGATGATAAGTCTAAACTCTGATTATTAATTGCAAATAATTCACCCTCAAATCAAAAGATGCCAAACAGAGCACAAATTCCTTTGAGATTATGTTGTGCCTAGGAATATCCAGGAACTTATTGTATGAAATAAGGGCTAAAATCTTTGATTTTTGGTGACTAGTGCCAACCACTGATTACTGGAAAAATAAAAATAAATAAATAAATAAAAAATAAATAAATAAAAACAAATATATATATATATATATATATATATATATATATATATATATATATATATAAAGGGGGTGAAAAATAAAAGATATATCCAAATGAAAGGATATCAGTATACAGAGTTTAGACATAAGAATCAGATTTTATTTTATACATGAGAGTTTAGGCAACCAGTTTTTACTACTTTAGTTTATGGATTTTATGCACTTTGAGATGGTCTAAATATTAATATTCGGTAAACTCTGCTATAGCACACACATATTTTCACATCTGTACAGTTTGAGAAAAGAGTTTATTGACAAAGAAGGACAAATGGTAAACACTGATGTATTGTGTGAAATACGCCGAGGTAATTTAATTTTAATCTCTGATGATTAAAATAAATTTTATTGGTTTTAGACATTTTATAATTTTGAGTTTAGACATTTGTTTAGAAATTCGAAAGAGTATGATAACAAACGGTTCATATTTGTATTAAACAGAGGAGAGAGAGAGAGATTAAGTATTTTGAACAATGTGACATGCGGTAATTATGGCTATTTTTACTGCGCCTGTGTATTGGAAGTTGTTACATACAGCTGTCAGCATATGCACGTTTGACATCTGTCCCACTCACACACTTTTCAAAGAAGCCTGCTGTGTGTAGTAATGATTAAAACGTTTGAGTTTTAATCTTCACAGTTATTATTTAAATATACTACACATAAACGGTTCAATCTTTTACACACCTCAACTTTTCATAAGCTTTTACTCACACACATTGTCTCAAACACTTTCACTGCATACACTATAATCTATTCTCTGTTTGTTTTCTTCTAAACTGTTCTAATGGCTACAACAATGTTTACTGCTTCTGGGTTAGAATTTGTTCCTAATAACTACTCAGCTCCTTTGGCAAATGAGAACGCACCGGAGGCGTTTCATTTGATTCAGAGTTTCTTGTCAAACTCTGATATCGGCACTGCTCTCACCGCACCGTCGAAGCTGTCTGCGTCACAAATAAGGACTTTTTGGCAGATAGGTACTTATGATGATGGAGGAGAGTCTGGATCTCCATCTATCATTTTTGAGTTTCAAGGAGATGAATTTACTGTTACTCCTACTACTGTTCGTGATGCTTTGGGTCTTGAAGATTTCAATGCATTCACAACTGTTGGAGACTTTGAGTTAGTCAGAATGATGAGGGAGATAGGATACTCTGGACCTTTGACAAAGATAGGTCAACTCAAAAGGCCATTTTTGCGCAAGGAGTGGAGCTTCTTTTTCGATTGCATTACTCGGGCTTTTGGAAAGAAGTGCACGAATTGGGATGCGATTCCCACGGATAGTCTGCAGATCGGGTATTCTCTTCTCTATGGCAGTCACTTTGATGTTGCTAGATTAGTTTTAACTAATATTGGTGAGAAAATGCTAGAGAATAGGAATGTTGTTTACTTCTCTAGATTTTGTCAGTTAATATTCAACTTTTGCTGTCCTAATGTTGAGATTTTAGAGGATGATGTTATCCTCTCATTTAAATTGCATAAACGCATATTTTCTGATCTCACTAACAAGGATAACAAGAAAGGAGATGTTGGTGTGTTACTGTTGCCTGAGTCTGTGCAACAATTCCTGGTCAACTTACAACAACAACAACAACCACAACTGGCAAACACTGAAGCTGGACCTTCTGTGTCTCAACCACAGAGGTCGAAGAAATCTAAAGTAAGGGCTGTTAAGTCTGTCAGGATAAACACTGAAGCTGGGGCATCAAATGCTGATGATATGCCTCAGAAGAGAAGAATGAAGAAAAGAAGAGCAAATAGGGCAAAGTCTGATATTGTTGATGAAGAGACTGAAACTGATGAAGAGACTCTTCATCAGAGAAAGAGAAGATTGGTAGCAGCACATCTGTTTGGTGCTGAGAATATCTCTTCAAATGCTGTTGAAGATCTTGAAATTGAGATTCCCGAAGATGAAATTGTTCCTGAGGACAGAGTTTTTATGGAGACTGTTCTTCATGAGGAAGCTCCTACATCAAAGTCTGATGATGTAGTTGAGAATGCTGCAAATGAAGCTCCTATGCCCACAGAGGATAGAGCACATGTTGAGATTGCAGATGAAGAGGCTACAGAGCCACAAGGATTTTATATGGAAATTGAAGCAAATCTCTCTATAAACTCTGAACATTTCACTGAAGGTTTGGAAGCTGATCAAGATACTGTTGAACTTGCAGAATCTATGGCTTCTCACACTGAAATAATTTCTTTTGATCTTGAGAAAGGTGAGGAAGTCGATCAGACTTTGGATGCTAATGCTACAGAAACTGTTGCTACAAATCCTGATGTTGCTGATAAGGATGCAACAGAGAATGTTCCTATTGAAGCAGAGTTTGTTGTAAACTCTGAGGATGTTATTGTTCTTGAAGCTCTACAACAATCTGTTGTTGAGATTGTAACAAAAGAAGCAGAGTTCCTGCATACTGCAAACTCTGAGATTCCAGAACCTGATGCTGAGAATATTCCTGCAGAGAATACAGCAGAGAATGATAATGATAATGATAATGATAGTTCTGATCATTCTCAAGAGGAGTTATTTGAGAGTCAAGCAAACTCTGATGAGCTAAGAGAGGTCAATCGAGCTACAGCTGAGCATTTTCAAGATATGTACTACAATAGATGGGCTGCTGCGGATTGTATCTTTTCAGCACAGAGGGCTGCTGATTTTCTTGGTGATTCTGTGAAGACGATTTCAACTCCTGATATTCTTACAAGTCTGAAGGCTACTGTGATTCAAATTAAATCTCTCCACAACAGATTTGATGAGTCTCATAAGGAAGTCACTGCTTTGAGGAATGAAGTTGGTCTGCGAGATCTCACTCTGAAGAATGATAGAACTTATTACAATTCCATGTTTAAGAAGCAAGCTAAGGACTCTGATGACATTCAGAAGAGGCTTGGGAAAGTTGAGGATAATCAGACTGCTATGTCTGCCCAACTGACATCAATTTCTAATGCTATTGAGTTGTTGACATCAGTACTACTTTCTGATGATGTCAAAAAGGGGGAGAGTGTACCAAGTGACAAATGCAAAGACACTCAAACTCTGAGACGGAGGAATGATGGTAATGATGGTGGAAACAAGGGAGATGGAAAGAGCTTAAGGTCAAATGCTGATAGCAGACTTCTTTCAAGAAGATCAAACTCTGATAAAAGATCAAACTCTGGAAAGGGACATGCAAACTCTGCCAGTGGTTCAAGATTCAAAAGTTTGATAATCTCTGATAAGCCTACTAAAGATGAGGAAATTGCTGCCAAGGTGTTTATGGCAGAACATGGAAAAGATGTTACAATTGAAGATATCCAAGCTGAAGAGCAAATGGTTGCTGAGGAACACAGGAAGAATCTTGAAGCTGGAATCTACAAGAAGAAGGAAATCAAGGCTCCTAGAAAGAAAGAAAAAGGAATTGTTATCAAAGAGAATGTAAACTCTGATCAGAGTTTACAGTACTCAAGGAGGCCTGTGATTAAAAATGCTGACAAAGGAAAAGGTAAACTGGTAGAAGAAGAACAGTTACCTAAGATGATTTATTCAACCTCTGACATTGCTCAAGTTGAAACAAGATTAGCTAAATCAACCTCTGACGCTGCTCAAGTTGATGTTTCTACTAAAGTTATGACAACCTCTGACGTTGCTCAAGTTGTACAGAAATCTACACAACTTTCAGGATTCAGCAAACCTAAAATTCTTGAAGAATTAAAGCTTGAAGCTGTGAATTTCTCAGAAACCAGAACTGTATTGGGAAAAGAAGCTTTTGATAAATCTGGACTGGGATCACACAGAGAGAGAAGAACAAACAACATATCTCAAGATAACTTTTCACTGGCAGAACCTGGTATTGGGGTTACACAAGAAAACCTTGATAAGTTAGAATCTGTTCAGTTGATTTTTCACAAAGTATTGAAGAAGCAGTTTTTGTTATACTTCATGAGTGATGGAAGAGTTTATAAAGTTGGAGAATCTGATGTTAATCTCAAATCATGGGAAGAACTGGAATATATACTTTATCTTCTAAAAGTCAAAAACAGACATACTCATGATGTTGCTCAAGTTTTGAGAGAAAAGATGCTGAGATCTAAAGCTATGCTTGGAGGAGGAGTATCAAGTGTCTACATTCCAAAGTATAGGGATCATACTGGAAAGTTAGTGGAGATGAAGAGGAACAGTGCTAGACTTAGAACTGCACTTGGAATAAAAACTTTGGAATTTAACTTGGAGTCAGACAAGTCTTATTTTATTCGGCTAGGAAATGATATGAGAAGAAATAGCATATATTCTCTAAGAGCTGCTATCTATCAAATGGGGGAGAGTGATTCAGAACTTAAAGAGCTAAAATAGATTATGGTGGATGAGCTAGAGAAAGCTGAAAGAAGACTGCTGATTGATTATCTCAGAATAGTACCTGATATTGAAGAAGTCAAGTAAAGTCTGACTGTAAGTTTTTATGTTTTCTGTTCTAAGTTAAATTTAAACTCTGTTATATTTTAAACACTGCATTTGTTATATGTTTTGACATCATCAATTATCTTTTTAACTTGTACATTTTAATATGAACAAGTTGGGGGAGATTGTTAGATATAATTGCTGACGTTTGTTCATCAGTGTTTAAGTCCCAGGTACATATCAGAGTTTATATAGAAGCCAGTCAGAGTTTGATAAAGTCTGACTGGGTGAAGAGTTTATATGGAAGCCAGTCAGAGTTTGTTATAGTCTGACAGGGTGATAGTTGAATTAGCTGTCGGTGCTGAATTGAAGATTCTAGAAGCAATATATTCTGAAGATGGAAAGAAGCAGAATATATTGATACAGCTAAGGAGACTGGACAGAAGACTGAAGCAATCCTTAATTGATAATAATTGTATAGCTGATTTATAGGAGTATCAATTAGATAAGGATTGTATGTAGCTGTGTACTATATAAACACAGATAGGTTATCCCTAGAAGGGACGCGAACATTGAATATATTATTCTTGTAACCTAGTAGCTCTTTGTGATTCATTAACATCACTAAGAGAGAATTATTTAATATAATTCAGTTTGTTGATTACAAACCTGTGTTCTTGATTGTTATTCTCATACATACTTGATTATATATTGTGTATTCGGCCTAACAAACTGCGACCGAGACTCTGCACTGCGTCTTATCTTAATGTCCTTGATAATCCGGGTATAATTCTAGGCATTCATCTCATCATTATGATGGTCTTTAACGGTCCTATCGGTCCTCCGATAAGTCCTCAACTAAATTCTTTAATCTTAACATCCTCAATGGCACTACTTCCGGTAGTCCACTTAACGAACTCTATATGAGTCCTCTCGTCATTCTCTTACTTCGATATAACTCTTAACACTCTCATATCCAAGTTTATAACTGAACGCTCTGATACCATTTCTGTAACACCCCCAGACCCGGGGTCAGGAATCTGGGTTGTCACGCTCCATCAATTATACAATACCTGTATTACTTACAACATTCTAATAATATAACTCCAAAAGACCCCAATCACTTACGCACACACACACAAGTTATAGCCTTGGAAATGAGCAACAATAAGTAACACTTGTTATTACAAACCAAATGTACTATCCAGGATCTCATCTATTATTTACAACCTCTACCTGAAGTTACAATAATAGACCTCACAATTCTATACAAGGTTTAATAATACAAACCTATTCGAAAACAATTCTTACTAACTCAGTCTACAGCTGTTCTGCTAAGTCCGACAGTATCCATCTTGATGAACTAACTCAAGGGTGGTCTCTCCATTCCCTTGCTCTCGTAACACGAGGTGAATCGACAATGTTTTCTTCATGCTGAAAGTATAAATAAAGCAAGAATGAGCTAATAGCGCTCAACAAGAAATCTATCCCAGTTTAAATCTTTAAACCTTTTTGGAAGATAATCCATATGGGATCACAGTTTTTTAACACCACTAGGGTCTAACCCCAAAATAGTATACCGTTCAAAATACCGTATGACTTATAATCATACTCAATAACTTTTCGTAATCATTTGGAAATCCTTGGTATCAGTATGATAACCAAGACTCAAAACATATCTTTTTAAAATAGATATCAAATAATGGAATCAAGGCTTACAGCCTATCCATTGATTCAAAATACTATACAGTTCAATATACTGTATATCTTCAATACTTTCTCAACATATATACATGCATATCTATTTAGATATCTCATACTATTCAAAATACTGTAGAATATCAGTAATGAACACCTTTTTATAAAAGAGCAAGAATGAGCACTATAGCTCGACAATCATATATAGAAGCTTAATCATATATGTAAGCTTATATCATAAAGGAAAACCTTTAAAACTCCGTTCGTATACAAAACGATATGGAGGGAAGGGAATATACTGGAACACCCGATACACGGTGATCAGCCGTTGTATCTTAACTTTTCTTTTCTACTAGTAGAAGGACGACTTCCTGTTCGGTTATCACCCTGACCGCATATGGGCCATTGTGCTAAGAGATCACTACCTCGGCGCCTATTTTTCATCACCGGGCAAGCCTTAGCACTCAAGAGATCACTACCTCGGCGCCTATTTTTCATCACCGGGCAAGCCTTGATAAATTTGGCACTACCCCGACACCTATTTCATTGCCGTGTAGGCCTTTCCAATTCCCATGATGAAAAACATTAATGAAACGGAAATCGGAATTTAATTCCATATTTCCCAAGTACGAATACTTGTCAAAACTTTGTAACCGTTTAGAACACCTTACTCCAGAGTAATTGAAAGGAGTAAGTCAAAGTGTGGGTTGACATTAGTCAACGAGACTACCGATGGTTACTATGTATTTTGAAATTATGACCAGGGAGTTTATTGAAATATCAGAGTTCAGTGAGTTTGAAAAACTTCTTATTTGAATGGGGGAGCCATCCCCTAGTTATAGATACTTTAGAGGAACAGTGGAAGTAAATCACTGTCCTCTAATTCTTGAACTAGATTCCCAGTTTTCGATGAGTTGGAAAAATACTATTCGCATTTAATTACCTTTAACTATCTTAAGATAATAGTTGGGAATCTCTATTTTAATACCTTTTCTGAAAATCAGAAATTTATATTTTTGTGTAAATAATAGAACCTTTAATCATATAATAAGGTTCTATGATTTTAAATCATATTTGGAATATTTAATAAATACCCAAATAATAAATATTAAATTATTATTCAATATAAAACCACCTAAGTGAATATTTAAAATAATATTCACTTAGTTAAATAATCCTCAGACAATAAGTATTGAATTATTATTCAATATAAAACACTTAAGTGAATATTCAAAATAATATTCACTTATTTAAATAATATTCAAATAATAAATATTGAATTATTATTCAATATAAAACACTTAAGTGAATATTCAAAATAATATTCACTTAATTAAATAATATTCAAATAATATATATTATAATATTATTTAAATATCTCACCTTAAATATCCAATTATATAGATATTGGAATATTTAATATACCCTTAAAGTATAACCGTCCCTGGAAACTCCCAGCTTCTGACAGTAGTTTAAAACAAAATAATAATTTGACTCCCGGTCTAAGTTTTTAAAACCATCGTACAAGTACTCTATACTTAGAGTCTTTAATCCTTAACCTTGGTATATATCTAGTACTTAGCTAGCATATAAACCTTATACCGCTTTTTATTAAAAAGCGAAAACAGTTATTAAGTCGTTTCACAGCATAAAGCAGCATATATAGCGATACCACAACATATATCACAACAGCATCATTATATGGTATAGGGTTTGAAAACTTGCATAATATTGTATGCATATAATACATTTGAAAGCATGCATCTATCATATGCATATTAACATCTTCATAGTTTAAAATCCAAACACCTCCATATACGATGTACGGTTTGAAAACATGCATAATATCGTATGCATATATTACATTTGAACACGTGCATCTATCATATGCATCATCAGAATATGGTACTTTAAAACATAGCATGGAATGAGAAAACTTGCCTTGGGTCCTTGGTTGTTAGGGGTTCAAGAACTTGCCGGGAAATCTATAAACAAAGAAATACCCGATCAGTCCCCTGGCTTAATCATTTAAAGTGCATTTAACTTAAGCACTAACGTTCTATTAACGAACATCAATTGTCTCGCTCTTGGTCATCTATAACCTCATAACATTCCGTAACTCTTAAGTCAAAATCTTGGGTGAAAACCATTAACAAATCCCAAGTACTTTTCATTTACTAACTCCTTGTTTTAAATCATCCTCTTAAGGGTATTTCACTTGCGCAACTTTCGTTCACGTATTTTTATAAAATCACCAACTCATCTTTTTAACTCGAACCCTTCTAGGATTCCTTTCCTTATTATACATACTAGTATCCATTTTAATATCTCAATCCAATTTCAATTTTAAAGGGCTTGATCCATATCTCAAAGTTCACTTAACCAACTACTTCGTCTTTCGAAACCGCTTTCACTAAAACTAGCTTTTCTCCTAAACCGTAAATCAGAATGACTCGATTCTTTTGCGCAAACACACTACAAGAGAAGACCTATATGATTATGGTCAGTTAAGGCATCTTTTAGGTCATGAACTCTTCTGTCCTTTCTGCCTAAATAACCTAATGTAAATCCGACATGGTAACTGCGCTATTTTAAGATTCCCGTGTTTTCAACACTCCAAAACAACACCAATCAACCAACCAACCCATCAATCATCAAACCACAAGCTAATACTAGTTATAATCTGCCTAAACATGATCTCATACTCCACCATCTATTTATCCACAAATCATATACTAAACAACCTTAAAATCATACAAACATGCTCCATTAACAACATCAACTTCATACAATCACTATAACTTCAAAAATCAAAACTTAACCACAAAGGGGAGGAGTTTTATACCTTCTTGGGAACTGAATACAAGCTATATAAGATGGATATTAGGTTTCCTTGCTCCTTGATTAAGCTAATTAATCTAAAAACTACAAAACAAAAACATGTTCTTAGTAAAAGTACTATTCATTACTATTCATCATCACTTTGTAAAATCCATATAAAATCGAAAAATGAGAGTTTGGTTCTCAACTTTTTACCACACCTTCTACTCTTCAAGGGATTGCTTTTGAGTCCTATCTCATCACCATGGGATGCTGAAAGCTCAACGTATTGGCTTTCTAAGGTGAGTGGTCAGATCTGGGAAAACTGGACAGTTTCTGTCCTCCGACTTGGGGAAGGGATTTGACTGGGCTATACTCCTTTGTTGTCCATACCATTTTAAACGTCTGTTCTCCATACAATTAAGGAGCTATGGTTAAAATTTGGTGATTTTTGGATGAGTAGGTTTTGAGATATTAATTTTTCTTTCCACCATGGTCAAGCTGAGCAGATTTTGAAGAAGATGAAGAACATGGTTATTTGCTTGGTTTTTCTTTTCATTTATTTTGTCAAATGACATCTGATACATGTCCCTTGTTTGTGTGCTTTAGAGATGTGCTACATCACCTAGGACACTTGTCAAGGAATGGGTGATTCATGGCAAAATTGGTGACAAGGTGGTGATTCACCACTATGTCATCACCTTGTCATCCACTTATGTCATGCTTATGTCACTTGAAATGCTAATTCTTGCATCATTAATCCTCTTTTATAATGTATTTGATGATCCAAATAATGTCTCTTCCTTGGTTAGAGTTTAATTCATAATTTGTTTCGCTTCTGAATCACTGTTTTGCTCTGAGATAAGTTTCAGGGTTTTCGAAAGCGTTTTGCTCTACCATTGCTAGGGGATACTTTTATAGTCTTTTTAATACCTTGGTTAAATACTAAATCATGAATTCCTTATTATAAAAAATTCCTCAAGAATCCTTCCATTCTATTCCCGGTAGGCCAGTGAATAGTGTTTTTAAAATCGAGTGAGAATTTTCAAATTCTGAGGGCATTTGCATTCCTTTATTCTTCCTATACATCAATAATATAACTTCGAATCATCCATTCCATATCTGCTATATAGTGTGGTGTGAAAATATTTTCGTCAGCAAAATTTACTATTCATCAAAAGTTACTATTCATCAAAAATTTTTAATCAAGTCCAAAATTTGGGGTCATTACATGTTCTGTTCTGAATCTCGGTATGAAATATCCTAACCCCTCGTTGCTTCAGCCATAATTATTTTTAAATAAATGTTTTATTATAAACTGTCAAGTATGAATATTTGTTTTCTGTTTTATAAACTGTATTCCAAATCCGTACTGGGCGGTTGGCTCATGCCGTATTCTTTTTATGGCAGGTGCTTAGGGGGGACTTGGGACTGTGTGATGGAGAGCCACCCCTTTATATCATTGATTAGGATTTTCAGACTTCTATCGTTATTTAGACTTGAATATCATTTTAGAGATTTTGGTTTTCATATTTATTGCTTTGAACTGTTTTGGGGATTAATATTATCTTGGAGATTATTAGACTATTTAATTATTATGTAGAGATTATTTTAGTGCTCTGTTTGCAGGTTTATGGTTTATTAAGTAGCCCCTCATTTAGATATAGATGGGGGTGTTACAAAGATGGCATCAGAGCTCAGGTTCCTTCTTGTAGAAAACCTATTTAGGTTGACCTGTGAGATTGGGTAGACGTTAGGATGGGTGCTCTATTTCAAGCTCATTTCATTTTGCCCTATTCTTTTGGCTTCCGTTTTTAAATTCCTTCTGCTTATCTATTCTTGTTATCTTCATTCGTTCGTTATTTTACATTGTAGATGCCTCCTAGACGTAATCGAACTACTAATCAGACTAACTTGGGTGTTAGCCAAGCTCAGTTAGCTGCGATGATAGGTCAAGCAGTGGCTCAGGGTAGACAACAAGCTATGGCAAATCAGAATAATCAGAACAATCAGAATAATCAGAATAATCAGAATGGTCAAGGGAATCAAGATGGTCAGAATAATCAGAATGGTCAAGGACATCAGCAAAATCCGGAGGGTCAGGGTAATCCGTTGGAGTTATTTGTATGGTTAAAGAGATTTGTTAAGCAGAAACCAGAATCTTTTCATGCACCACAGACTCCTATTGATGCTGAGAATTGGATTGTTCATCTTGAGAAGATTTTTGATGCTTTGGGTTGCGATGATATCCAGAAGGTCAGATTGGCGGTGTATAAGTTAGAGGGGGATGCTCAACGATGGTGGAGAGGTGTGAAGGCTACTAGGGGTGAGGAGTTTACAGAGACATTGGTTTGGCAGGGATTTAAGGAAGTTTTCTATGAGCAGTACTTTTCTAATGCAGATAGAGAGGCATATTTGAGGGAGTTTCATTCTATCTCGCAGAACTTCGATGAGAGCCTTACTAACTATATGGCGAGGTTTATCAGGTTAGCTGGATTTGCTGGGACAGTTGCAGGGACTGCTACACAACAAGCTGGAAAATTTAAATGGGGACTGAGGCCTAATCTGAGCGGTTCTATCATTTCACTAAAGTTTCCTAATGTGGCAGATGCAGCTAAGGATATTGAGAAGGAGCGTAATGAGTATAGAGCTTCCAGGTTTCAGAATGATCGTAAGAGGCCTAGAGATGATCAGAGTTCTGTACAGGGTAAACAGTGGAATGGAGGTCAAGGTAATCAGCAGGGACAGTGGCGTGGAAGATACCAAAATATGAGGACTCAATCGACTTACGGTCAGAATCAGTATGGTGGTTAGAAGCAGAATCAGAATCAGAATCAGCAGTTTCAGCGGCAGCAGCCTAGGCAGTGGCAGAATCGTCAACAAGGGCAGAATCGTCAATAGGGGCAGAATTGTTATTCAGTGTATGGGGGCAACCCCAATATGATTCCGGTGGCTCCTTGTGCTACATGTGGTGGACATCACCCAAGGAGAGCTTGTTATAAATAGTCTGGGGCATGTTTTTTATGTGGTTCGATGCAATATAGGGCTAAGGATTGTCCGACATCGCGGAACACTAGTGGTGGAGGTAGTGGTAGTGGTAGTGGTGGTCAGAAGAATCAGCAGAATCCTTCAGGCAGAGTGTTTGCATTGACTGTTAATCAGGCAGCAGCTCATTCAGGTACCGTTTCAGGAACACTTCTTGTTGGTAGACATGATGCTTATGTGTTATTTGATACTGGTTCGACTCATTCTGTTGTGTCTTTATCGTTTGTTCGTCATCTTGGTGTTCTTCCATCATTATTATATCCTCGTATGTCTATTGCTACCCCAATGGAGAATTCTGTAATTATTTCTGATGTGTACCGAGAGTGTCTGATAGCTGTTGGGGATAGAAATTGTAAGGTTAACTTGCTTCTGATGGAGATGCATGACTTTGACATTATTTTGGGTATGGATTGGTTGAGTGAACATTGAGCTACAATTGACTGTCAGGGGAAAAAAGGTGATCTTTGGGGATGCAGATAAACCAAAATTTGTATATCAGGGTTCTCAACCGAAAGGAGAGGTTAAAATGATTTCGGCTCTAAAGGAGAGTAAACTTTTGTCTAAGGGTTGTGATGGCTATCTTGCTTTCGTGAAGGATACATCTAAGGTTGAACCTCGCATAGAGGATTATCCAGTTGTGAATGAATTTGAAGACGTGTTTCCCGATGAGCTACCAGGTTTGCCACCACAGCGAGAGGTGGAGTTTACTATTGAACTTGTCCCAGGTGCAGAGCCTATTTCTAAGGCACCGTACCGAATGTCACCATTAGAGTTGCAGGAATTGAAAGAGCAGTTGCAAGAGTTATTGGATAGAGGATTTATCAGGCCAAGCGTATTTGTAAACACCGAGGATTCTACTCAACTTTAATTAAGATGTAATAAGTAAATAATAAAAATCAAATGTCACAGGAATCTCAGAAGATTATATCTGTCAAAGAATGAAGATTAAAGTCATCTACAGACTTGAAGTTATTCTACATTGAAAGAAGTTCAATTTATTGATCAAGCCTCAGTGAAGTATTCAAGCTCAGTGGATTTATTAAAGTGATAGAGATTTCAAGTGGTGACAGCAAAGATACTGGTTACAGAGTTCTAGAATGAAAAGGAAGTGAATCACTGCTTAAAGTAAAACAGATGAAGAACATACATTGTTGTGACGCCCTCCAAACCCGTGGTACAGATTTGAGGAGTCACCCGACCAACGGAACACTATTTAACACATGCATAATATATATAAAGACACAAATACCCCTTAACCAAGATCGCATCCAGATTATGGCAATGAACATAAGCTACTACAATCTTTTATTAATACAATACCAGTTTTATCAGAGTTATTACATCACAACTTAGGTTCAAATCTAGACATCTAATCTAGAAAAGCAAAACAAACAACTACCCTGCCAGTGACAATGACTCGAGGGGCTCTCCTGGCTGCCGGTGAACTATCGGTCACGCTATGCCGACTCATGCTCTCGCTTCACTGGAATAGGGTTAGAAAACAACAAGCAAGAGTGAGCCAAAATTGCTCAGCAAACATCATATGAATCATTTCTATCACAGTTGTAAGGATATGAATTTATGATATCAGAATTAACAATATTTAGCTAACACGTGCTATGTATCAATAACAATTGAAGAAAAGAATTAGAATTTGGCTTATACATTTTATCCAAATCAAAGGTTGTGCTGCTGGCCAGCCACGCATCAACCCCGGACTAGCTCACGGCATAGTCCTCTACTGGATCCTAGGCCAATCTGGGCCTTAAGTTATTCCGACCATAAGTATGGCCCGACCAATTTCTGGTCCATTTTAAAAACATGCCAAATCTATCATAGGGTATAAACAATAACATGCTCAATAAGATAAACTCAATGTATAATAATTGCAAAAGAGCTTCAACTACTCAGTATCAAATGAAGATCGAGAAAGAATCATGGAATAATTTCAATGGTACAGTGTACTCATTCAATAAGGAAATCAATATTGGTAATCGATAATCAATGACCGTAATCAATAGTCAACGATGGAAGTCAAATGATCAATGGTTGTCAATAATAATCAAAGGATGATAAACAATAATAAATGGTGGTAAACAATAATCAAGTGAATTGGAAATAAGGGTTTCCGATGCAGATCAAATCAAAGAATCAAGAATCTCTAAGGAAATGGAATCAGTTGTCCAAATGCGGTTAAAAGATTGATAATTTGAATTGTTCTGGGGATAACAGTATTCAAGTATTCAAGACAATAATAATTTTTATCACAAGTAAAGGCACAGATACTTGCCTGGTCTAAGCTGCTGTCGGATCGACTCTGCTCACTCTACCTTTCCCTTTCCCTTGCTCCGGGAACTCGATTCTATAATTAAACAACTCATCACAATAAGTCTAACTATTCTCGTTCTACTCTCGACACTTATTTAATCAATAATCACATTTAAACAAGTAACTGGTTACGTATCGGACGTCCGGTATGATTTATGATATTTAAAATTCAGATATTAGCCCTAGTACGGGCATATACGAACTATAAAACACATTACACAACTCATACGAACCATATAGCACTTATAAATATTTTTAAAATATCAAACGAAACTTATTTGAATTTTAAATAAGTCATTACTAATTTTTAAATCAAAAATCGGATTTTTAAATCCAATATAAACATTTAAATGCAAATAAATCAACTAATAAAATTAATTGACACTTTTTAAATGCTCAAACTATTTTTAAATAAATAAATAGGCTTGAAAATAATTAAACTGAATTTTAAATTAATTAAATCTAATTAATAATTAATTTTTAAGAATTAATTTATTAAAAGAATTAACCAATTAATTAATAAATTAATTATTAATTAAAATAATTAAAATAATTAAGTTTAACCAATTTTCGGTTTTAAAATAATAAATATAATTTATCAGAATTTTTCTGATATTAAAATATATTTTTAAAATAAGAATATGAATTTTTAAAGTTTTTAAACTATTTTCGAATTAATTTTAAAAATAAAATTCAAAAACAGTTTTCAGAAATCGAATTAGGGTTTTGAAGATTGAAACCGGGTCAAAATAACGGGTAAACGGGTCGGGAAGAATGAATTCGGGTCGCCAAGAACAACCCACCGGATTCTGGGTTTTCCAGAATCCGGCCGGTGTCCGGCGGCCGGAATTCTTCGATTCCGTCCAAACATAAACAAACTCAGAGGGCTTTTGTTCGCCTTCTCAATACAAACACAACCAACACACCATATCGACTGTCACATGCCGGAATCGTGCCCAGAATTCGTTCAAAGAACTCGTCGGCGACGACTTCGGCCGGAAACCCGATCTACTTAATTTCTACATGAAACTCAAAGATTAATATACCAAAACGAAGCTTATAACTCATACAATCAAAGCCCCATATCATAACTAATCTCAGATCAACAGAAAGAACGAACGAAGTAAAAGAAAATTTCGGGTCGAAAACCCGAAAATCAAACCCATCAAAATTGAACTCGAACATGAAATTAAATCATGGATTCTTGCTATTTAGAACCCTAGGAACAAGTTAGAAGCAACCAATTGAACGGAGAATCAACAGATTGAAAATCCCCAAATCGACCAAGAACCCTAATTTAAATTCAAATATTGAAAATTTCATATAAAATCAAAAACTTACCAGATGATGATGAGGTTGGAAGATTCTGAAACTAGAAGTCAAGAGCTTTGATTTGAGTACAAGAACTTCAGATTTGGATTTCAATAACACTTTGAACGAATGGATTAATCTTCAAGAACACGAAGAACACGGTTCGGGGATTTTTATTATTTCGAGGATTAGGGCTGCAGATTATGATAGGTTTAAGGTTCGATTCATCTTTTTATATTTTTGGAAAAATAATACCCCAAACAACATTTTTGGATCGATATAGATCCACTGGTTCGTTTAAAAACCCTAATTAGGTTAAAAACATGTTTTACGAGGAATAATCAGTTAAAAAGGTTGATGATCATCCAATTGATATGTATATCCTTATGTAACTAATGCTCAAGAATACTGGGGCTATAACAAATGTAATATTGATATAAAACGATATATCCGTCCCCTTAAACAATTAGGGTTCGGAACAATTTTTCCTTTTTGAACAAAACGAATTATTCTTGCAGAATCAAATAGGTAGGGATGAAATGATACGAATATCTCTCCCGATAATGATTCGAATACGAAAGATGAAGAGATAATAATTAATGTACGAAATTCCAACGGGGCCCTTGAATTATCAAAACGGGGCTCAGATTTGAAGAAAATTCCAAATGACGAAATATTTGAAAGGGGCTTTTGACTCACCAATTAGCACATAATCACACAATAATTATCATTTAATAATATCCCCATACTCCACAGTAAATATTTTTATATTAAATATATCATTTATTTAAATAATAAAATTTACGGATATTACAATTGTCGTTTGTCACTTCTGAACCAGACAGTACATTGAGTGTCAACGTATTAAAATGTTTATTCTTCATCTAAGTTTTAGTGATTCTGGAATTAATTGAGAAGACAAAGAATTCTATTTATTCTCTTATAAATAATTATTACTATTAAGTAAATTATTTATTAAATTAATTCTGTAAAGAATTAATTTAATACATAATTTATTTAGATAATTATTTAAATTAGAATAAAAATGAATTAGGAAGACTTAGGTTTTGAACTAGGAAGACTCAGTTTATAAACTAGGAAGACTTAGAAGTAAGTCTTCCCGATAGTCTTCCTAGGTCATTTCCTTGTCTTCCCGATTGTCTTCCCAATTCATTTGATTGTCTTCCCGGTTGTCTTCCAAGGCAATTTGGTTGTTTTCCTGGTAGTCTTCCTAATGCATTTCTGTTAAATGGTTTGCACGTGGAGATTAAAAACAAGGCAGTGTTTAAATACAAAAGACACAGAAGACAATTCATTACAGAACAACACAACAAAAAGAAAAACAGACAGAAAGCAAATATCATCACATTCAAAGCTCAAATGTCTTAACTTCTTCAACTATCCGAGCAATTCATTTCTGCCAGTGAATTAATTCTTGATTTGTTCTTAACATTTAATTCATAAGAATCATTGCACTTGTACTGCTTTGACATTCTAGCAGATCATAATCCCTAGATATTATATCGAACTACTTTTTAGTATTCGATCCTTTTTATTACAAAAATAGATAAATTCACGTCGAATTTATTCTAGGTTTGTTTTATCAAGAACTCTTGTAATCAGTGATCAAATTGTAACACTCCTCAAGTTTAATATAAGTTATATTTAACTTGAATATTGTTTCAGTTTTATTCCGCATTAATTTGTTCTTACTTTGTTAAATCTTTTAAAGGACAAATTCGATTAAACGGTATAGTTTGTATTCAACCCCCCTTCTACAAACTTATCAGGACCTAACAATTGGCATCAGAGCCTTTTGATTAATATACAAATCAAAGATCCAATTGTTTTGAGATTTTTTCTTAAACTCTGAAAATTTTAATATTCTTCAAAAATCTCAAAAATGTCTACAACTCAGAAAGTGGGTACAGTCAAAATCCCCATGTTCAGTAACGAGCATTATCCTATGTGGAAGAAGAAAATGATCCTTTTTCTTCAAGTGTCTAATGTTAAATATCTTGGAGTGCTGAAGAATGGTCCTAAACTTCCTATGATTGTGGATGAAGAGCAGATAGAGAACAATGTTATAACTAGAGCTGCTAGGATGTACCCTAAGGATCCCAAGGACTACACAGCTGATGAAAAAGAGGATGCTACCCTGGATGCCTGTCTACAGTTGATACTGGTTGATTGTCTTGATCCTATCATGCATAATCATGTTCTAAACTGTGTTACTGCTAAACACATTTGGGACACAATAGAGATAATCAATGAGGGGACAGAGGAAGTAAGAGAGAATAAGCTGGAAATTCTCACCTCTTCATATGAGCATTTCAGATCAAACCCCGGTGAAGGTATCTCTGAGGTTTTTGAGAGATACAACAAATTGATCAATGATCTGAATCTCAATGGGAAGCACTATACTATCAAGGAGATTAAGAAGAAGTTCCTCCTGACACTTCCAATTCATTTGGAGCACAGAATATCTGCAATCAAAGAAGCAAGGGATCTTGGAGAGATTTCTTTGGAAAGACTGTATGGTGTTCTGAAGACCTATGAGTTGGAGCAGATTCAACAAAAGGAGATATATGGAACTGGAAAGGTAGTTAGTACTTCTACTGCATTGACAACAGAAGTCCCACAGAAACTGGAAGTGAAGGTTGTTCAACCTTCCAGTTCTATCATGGATGTTATTGATGCTGAATATGGCTTAACATCCATTGATCAATCTGGTGGTGCCTTCTATTCTTTGGAAGAACTTGATCAGCTGGAGGATGGTGACTTGGCAATGATAGTGAAGAAATTTGGCAAATTCAGATTCAGAAGGAATCCCAATCTTAAGTTCAAGCCCAGGTTTCAGATAGGTGGTTCAGGTTTCAGAGAGGTGGTTCCTCATCTACAAATAGCACAAGGGGTGGCTATAAAACTGGAACTGTGGAAAGAAGTACAATCAGGTGCTACAATTGTAATGAGTTGGGTCACTTTGCTACAAAATGTAAAAAGCCAAAGCAAGTGAGAAGGAACTCATTTGATTCTAGCAAGAAGAATAAGACTGGGAAAGCTTATGTTGCCGAAGGAAAGAGTTGGGATGATACTGATAGTGATGAAGAAGCAGGTGAAATTGGAAACCTTGCTTTAATGGCTAATGAGGCAAGCACTTCATCAACATTCCTGTCAGAGGTAAAGTTTACTGATACTGAAATGATCTATCATCTTAGTACCACTGTTTAATGTGCACGTAGAGAAAATGATAGAATAATTCTTTTGAACACAGCTCTTGAAAAAGAGGTAAAAGAATTAAATTAATTTCTGATAATCTTTCTCATAAAGCATGTGATGTGGTTAATTGCATGTCTTGTGCTTTCAATGTTATGTATGCTTATTTTAATAGTAAGAATGTATCTGATAATAAGACTGCTCCACGTCAACATGTTAATAATAAGAAGCATGTTAGATCTAAGACTACTAGTCCTCCAAAGACTAGAGTGGATCCATTTATCCTTAAGCCTACTCAGGAATATGTTAAGGCTGGCTATAAATGGAAACACTCTTTTGTGAAAGAGGTTTATGTAGTTAAAGTTAAAAATGTTGTTTTGCCTGACAAAGGCCAGTTCTTTAAATATACCGGACCCAATCAAGTTTGGGTTCCGAGGAAAGACTAATCAATTTGATACTGCAGGGTGTGGAACAGGTAAACTGTGTTATGTGGGTTCTTGACAGTGGTTGTTCAAGGCATATGACCGGAGATAGAGCCCTGCTATCAAATGTGGTTGAGAAAGCCGGCCCAGGAGTTACCTTTGGAGATAACAGCAAGGGTATTACCAGAGGATATGGTTGTTTGAAATTTGGAAATGTTATCATTCAAGATGTATCTATTATGGAAGGTCTGAAGTTCAATCTTCTCAGCATCAGTCATTTCTGTGACCGAGGATATGCTGTTTCTTTTGAGAAAGATAGATGTCATATCCTTCACAAGAAGAACGGAAAGCCTGCTCTTCTAGGAGTAAGTAAAGGTGATTTGTTCATAGTTGATCTGCACTCTGGATCCAAAGATGAAGTTACTTGTTTTTATGCTAAAGCTTCATCAGATGAGAGTTGGCTATGGCACAAGAAGATGTCTCACCTTAACTTCAAAACCATGAACTCTTTAGTCAAGAGGGAATTGGTTAGAGGTTTGCCTCAGATGGAATTTACACATGAAGGACTGTGTGAGGCATGTCAGAAAGGAAAGTCAAAGAAAGCTTCTCACAAGGGCACTGACACATCATCAATAACTGAACCACATCAGCTACTGCACATGGATTTGTTTGGTCCAGTTAATGTGATGTCCATGTCAAAGAAACAATATGCACTTGTGATTGTTGATGACTATTCCAAATATACTTGGGTTTTATTCCTACATTCCAAGGATGAGACCCCGCAGATGGTGATTGATCATATAAAGTTGATTGAGCTGGATTTGAGATTCCCTGTTAGAACTATAAGGTCAGATAATGGAACTGAATTCAAGAATGCAGTCCTAAATGACTTTTGTGCAAATAAAGGAATAACAAAACAATATTCTGCCCCTAGAACTCCTCAACATAATGGAGTGGTGGAAAGGAAGAATCGTACATTGATTGAAGCTGCTAGGACTATGTTAAGTGAATCAAGACTTCCAATGTACTTTTGGGCTGAAGCTGTGAACACTACTTGTTATACTCAGAATCGAACTTTAATCAAAAAGGACTTAATGAAGACTCCTTATGAGATCATGAACAACAAGAAACCAACTCTCAAATACTTTCATGTATTTGGAGCAAAATGCTTTGTGCTTAAGGATGACAATGTGAAACGTGGCAAGTTTGAGGCCAAGGCACAAGAAGCTATTTTTATTGGTTACTCCAGAAGATCTTACAGGGTGTACTTGATTGATGGTCACCATGTGAAGGAAAGTGTCAATGTTACATTTGATGACACTAAGCTCCCTAGTATCCAAACTGAAGATTCATATGAACAACTGAAGTTTGATAACTTGCCAGACTCAGAATCAGATGATGAAGCTCCACCTGAGAATGTTGTCGGTAATGACAATAACAATGATGATAATGATCCGGGTGGTGGTGGTGGAAACATTGGTAACAATGGAGATACCACCAACACTGGAGAAGAATCATCAAGGCAATCAAGCAACAACTCAGGGGGAGGAAATGAAGGATCTACTAGTCATTCACAACACCACAATGAATTTCAAGGCGAATCATCAAGATCAAATCTTCCAAGACAGACTGTATGGAATAGAGCTCATCCTTTTGAGCTAATCATTGGTGATCCAGGTGTTGGAGTTAGAACTAGAAGTGCTACTCAGAATGAATGTCATTATTCAGGGTTTCTATATGAAATGGAGCCAAAGAAGACTGAGGAAGCACTGACTGATCCAGATTGGGTGATTGCTATGCAAGATGAACTCAATCAATTTGAACAACAGCAAGTCTAGAAGCTGGTACCCAGACCAAAGAACAAGAAAGTAGTTGGTACAAGATGGGTATACAGAAACAAGCTAGATGTGGATGGCATTGTTACAAGGAACAAGGCAAGACTGGTTGCTCAAGGGTATTCACAAGCTGAAGGCATTGATTATGATGAAACCTATGCACCAGTGGCTAGACTTGAGGCCATCAGGATGTTCTTAGCATTTGCAGCTTACTCCAATTTTAAAGTCTATCAAATGGATGTTAAGAGTGCATTCCTGAATGGTGAGCTAGATGAAGAAGTGTATGTGGAATAGCCCCCTGGCTTTGAAAATCAGGAGTTGCTGGACTTTGTGTACTTTCTCTTCAAGGCTATCTATGGTCTCAAACAAGCCCCAAGAAAATGGTATGACACTCTCTCTGGTTTTCTTTTAGAAAATGGTTTTGTTAGAGGTATCATAGACAAAACTCTTTTTTCAAAGAAACACAAAAGTGATATGATATTAGTCCAAGTCTATGTGGATGACATCATATTTGGGTCTACTAATGATGATCTCTGTAAGAGATTTGCTAAGCTAATGCAGAGTAAGTTTGAAATGAGTATGATGGGTTAGCTGAAGTTCTTTCTTGGATTGCAAGTAAGTCAAAGGTCAAATGGTATATTTATTTGTCAATCCAAGTATCTCAAAGAACTCCTCAAGAAGTATCACATGGAGGATTCAGCATCAGCAAGGACTCCATCTTCAACAGCAGTCAAACTTGGAGCTTGTGATAACTCTATCAAGGTAGATGTTACAAGCTACAGAGGTATGATTGGCTCCTTACTCTATCTTACTGCTAGTAGACCAGATATTATGTATGCTACATGCTTGTGTGCAAGGTTCCAAGCGGATCCTAGAGATTTACATCTCGTTGCTGTTAAAAGAATCTTGAGATATCTTAAGGGTACACCTAATTTAGGTATCTGGTACCCTAAAGTGTTAGATATAATTGCTTATGTTTGTTTATCAGTGTTTAAAGTACCAGGAAACTATCAGAGTTTAGCTGGAGGACTAGTCAGAGTTTAGCTGGAGGACCAGTCAGAGTTTGTTAAAGTCTGATGGTCGGAGTTTGCTTAGCTGTCAGTGAAGTCAATGAACATTCTAGAAGCGATATTCTTTGAAGATGGAAGGAAGCAAAGAGATATCGAGATGGCTAAGGAAACGGAACAGAAGACAGAAGCAATTATTAATTGATTCTGATTGAATAGCTAATTTATAGGAATATCAATTAATGATTGTATGTAGCTGTGTACTATATAAACACAGATAGGTTAACCCTAAAAGGGATGCGAATACGTGAATTATCATTCTTGGTAACCTAGCACCTCTCTGTGATATTTTACATCACTGAGAGAGAAGTTTTTAATTCCATTCAGTTTATTATTCATAAACAGTGTTCTTATTGTTATTCTCATACATCTATTTGATTATATATTGTGTATTCGGCCTAACAATTGGTATCAGAGCCAAGGTTGTTTAATATATACAGTTTTTGATCCAAACACAAGTATAATCATGGCTGAAAATACCGAGGCAGGTTCTAATGCTCAGAAGGTTCAACCAACTTCTGTAAGTCGATTTGAGACAATCAGGGTTCCAATTCTAAGACCAGTGGAATATCCAATATGGAAGGTAAAGATGACCATGTTTCTAGAAGCCACAGATCCAGAATATCTTGATAGAATCATTGATGGTCCTCATATGCCAACAAAATTGTCACCAGTTGTTGCTGGTCAAGAAGAAAAGAGCGTTCCAAAAGAGAAGAAAGATTTGACTCCTGAAGACATCTCATCAATTGCAAAGGATGCAAAAGTTAGACATCTTCTCCATAGTGCCTTAGATAATGTCATGTCTAACAGAGTTATTGGCTGCAAAACTGCCAAAGAGATTTGGGATGCTTTAGAAGTCAGATGTCAAGGAACAAGTGCTATAAAGAAGAACAGGAAGACTATTCTTACACAGCAGTATGAACACTTTGACTCTAGACCTGATGAAACTTTGACTGAGACATATGACAGATTCTGTAAACTGTTGAATGATTTATCTCTTGTTGATAAAGAATATGAACTTGAAGAGTCAAATCTCAAGTTTCTTCTATCTCTACCTGAAAGATGGGATTTAAAGGTGACAACAATAAGAGATAATTATGATCTTGCAGAAACAGATCTAGATGAAATTTGTGGGTTGCTTAAAACTCATGAACTTGAGATAGAACAAAGAAACAAAAGATCTAGAAAGAAGACAAAATCTGTTGCTCTCAAAGTTGAAGAAAAACTTCTTAAGAAAGAGACATCAAAGAAGAAAGCTAAGTGAAAGGCTTTGGTCATAAATTCTGAAAGTGAGTCATCAAACTCTGATGATGACTCAAACACTGATGAATCATCTGAAACCGAGGATGATGAAGAAAAGATGATGCAAATGGCTGCTTTGATGGTGAAGACTTTCAAGAAGATGGGTTTCACGAACTTCAAGAAAGGAAAAAGATTCTCAAGGAGAGATTCAAACTCTGAAAAGAAGAATTTCAGAAAGTCTGAAAGAAGGGATATCAAATCTGGGAAGAAAGACAAGTCTGAAATCCAGTGCTACAAGTGTAAAGAGATGGGTCACTATGCTCCAGAGTGCAAGAAAGGAAAATCTGAAAAGGCACTCATCACTAAAGGAAGAGACTGGGCAGACACTTCAGATTCAGATGAGGATGTCAACTATGCTCTCATGGCAACTGTCAAAGATGAATCTGATTCATCTGAAAATAAGGTACCCCTAAAAACTTATGCTTATGATACTGATAATATATCTGAATTGAGAATTTATCTTAAAAGCATACATGTTAGTTATAGGGATCAGACTTTAGAAAATGAGAGAATTAAAATTGAGAATCTAAAGCTTAAAGAAAGAAATAAATTTCTTGAAGAAGAACTTGTTAACATGCAACAAGTTCAAAAAGAAAGAGATGATGCTGAGTATGTTGAACAGGAGTTGCTTAAGAAATTTAGGCAACTAGAATCTGATTTGGAAAAAGAGAAAAAGGTAATTGAAACCTGGACAAACTCTGGTAGGGACACACATCAGTATTTCAAACAGATACAGTAGGGTTGGGTTACTGTGAGAAAGATGAACTTAGGTTTACAGATAAGGTTAAAGTTAGAACACAACTTCGACCTATGAAATTTGTTCCTGAATCCAGTAAGCTAAACTCTGTACTTGAAAAAAAAATGGTTAAGGAAAAACCAGTAAAAACTTGTGTTAAACAGGTTAATGTTGGTTTAATGACAGAGAAACAATTCAAGTATAAGCTCAAAGAGGTAAAGTCTGTTGAAAAACAGAAAGTGTCCAAGAAGAATAGAAATGGAAAAGTAGGCATTAATAAAAGCAATAATCATTTGCCTATCATTGATGCTCCTAGAAAAACATGTCATAATTGTGGTAGTACTAACCATCTTGCAAGTTTCTGCAGGAAAAACAAAGACATTAATTCTTTACCCTCCAAGTCTGGAGTTAAGAATGATTATGTTAGGGTTAGACCACAGACTTTATGCACTCACTGTGGGAGTACTTGGCACTCTATTTATACTTGCTAGAATTATCATGCCATTTATCACAACTATTAAGAGTTAAAGCCAAATTTGAAATGGGTTAAAGTTGATTCTGCCAGTGTAAACTCTGATACTGTTAGCTTAAACTCTGTTGATAAGAATTCCGCTTCAAAAGCTAACAATGTTAAGAAAGCCAAAGGATCCAAGCAAGTCTGGATCCTTAGATCTAACTCTTTGTAATTGTTTGTGATTGCAGGGCATAAGGGAAAGCACCCTAGTCTTGGACAGTGGATGTTCAGGGCACATGACTGGAAATAAAGCCCTGCTATCAGATTATGAGGAGAAAGCTGGCCCAAAAGTTTCCTATGGAGATGGCAACATAGGACGTACTATGGGATATGGCAATATCAATCTTGGAAGTGTCATCATCACAAATGTAGCTCTAGTCCCAGGACTCAAGCATGACCTGCTATCTGTGAGTCAAATCTGTGACAGAGGTTACCATGTAGATTTTCAATCTGAATACTGTGAGGTTATCAGCAAATCTACAGGGAAAGTTGTTCTAGTTGGACACGGACGAAATAATATCTATGAAGCTAGTTTGGTAACAAACTCTGAAGGAAAAGCTGTGTGTCTGTCTGCAAAAATGTCTAATGAAGAGAGCTGGAAATGGCATAAGAAGCTCTCTCATCTAAACTTGAACAACATCAATGAGCTAATTCGAAAAGATCTTGTAAGGGGACTTCCAAAGTCTATACTCGGCTTAGATGGTCTGTGTGATTCTTGTCAAAAGGCCAAGCAAAGGAAGCCATCTTTCAAGAGTAAATCTGAATCTTCGGTTGTGGATCCTTATCATCTTCTTCATGTTGATCTATTTGGTCCAGTGAATGTAATGTCTCTAGGCAGAAAGAAATATGCTCTAGTCATTGTTGATGAGTATACTAGATACACTTGGGTGTACTTTCTAGCAAAGAAGGATGAAACTACCTTAGTACTGATGGAACATGTGAAGCTACTGGACAAAGGATCACAGTTTAAAGTGAAAATTATTAGGAGTGATAATGGTACTGAATTCAGAAATGCAACAATGGAAGAATTTTGCAAAGAAAGAGGAGTGAAGCAAGAATTTTCTGCACCAGGGACTCCACAGCAAAATGGTGTAGTGGAAAGGAAGAACAGAACTCTAATCGAAGCTGCCAGAACAATGCTTGATGAAGCAAAATTGCCAACTTATTTCTGGGCAGAAGCTGTTCAAACTGCTTGTTTTACTCAAAATGCAACACTGATCAACACGCATGGAAAAACACCATATGAGATGGTGAAGAAAAAGAAACCAAACCTGAAATATTTTCATATTTTTGGGTGTAAATGCTTTGTGTTGAAAACTCATCCTGAACAGTTGACCAAGTTTGATTTAAAAGCTGATGAAGGAATTTTTGTTGGCTATCCACTGTCAACTAAAACATTCAGAGTTTATAATCTGAGAACTAAAGTGATCATGGAATCTATACATGTGTCATTTGATGACAAGAAAATAACTGGAATTGAAGATGAAGAAAATCATGATCAACTACGCTTTGAAAATGAAGATCTAAACTCTGATGATGTAAACTCTGACGAAGCAAATCCAACAAACTCTGATGAAGCATACTTTGATCCTCTACTGGTAAACACTGAGGAAATTTCTCAGACAGATCAAAATAGAGAACCAGTTGAGGGGGAGCATGAAGATACTTCAGCAACATCTCAAAATGATGACTCACATTCTGAAAGTGAGTCAGCTGAAGAATCTAACACAAACTCTGAAAGTTCAAATACTGAGCAGTCAAATTCAGGGGGAGCCTCAGAGAATGCAGATGGTCAACAAGAAAATCAAGAAAGCATGGATCAAGGGGGAGAATCCAATAATGATGAAAGAAGCCACTTACCTACAGCAAGAAGGTGGACTCAGGCTCATACACCTGATCTGATAATTGGAAATCCAGATGCAAGTGTGAAAACAAGAAGTGCCACATCAAATGAATGTCTGTTTCATGCATTCATATCTCAAATAGAACCTAAGAAAGTGGATGAAGCTCTTCAAGATGCTAACTGGATAACAGCTATGCAAGAGGAATTGAATGAGTTTGAAAGAAATGAAGTATGGACACTTGTACCAAGACCAAAGAACAAGTCTGTTGTTGGTACAAAGTGGGTTTTCAGAAACAAGACTGACAGTGAGGGAGTAATTACAAGGAATAAAGCTAGGCTTGTGACAAAAGGATATTCACAACAGGATGGAATTGACTATGATGAAACCTTTGCTCCAGTTGCAGGATTGGAAGCCATAAGAATTTTTCTAGCATATGCTGGTCACAAGAAGTTTAAAGTCTTTCAGATGGATGTGAAGAGTGCTTTTCTCAATGGGAAACTTGAAGAAGAAGTGTTTGTTGAACAACCACCAGGGTTTGTGGATCCCAAGTATCCAGATTATGTCTACAGGCTTGACAAAGCACTTTATGGACTAAAGCAGGCACCTAGAGCATGGTATGAAACTCTGGCTCAATTTCTTTTAGAAAGTGGGTTCACTAGAGGTACAATTGATAAAACCTTGTTCTATTTCAATACTGGTAATGATTTGCTTTTAGTTCAAATATATGTGGATGACATAATTTTTGGGTCTACTAATGACAAACTCTTTAAGAAATTTGCCAAGCTTATGCAGTCCAGGTACCAAATGAGCATGATGGGAGAGCTTAGTTATTTTCTAGGCTTGCAGGTAAAGCAAACAGATGATGGGATTTTTATCAATCAAGCAAAATATACTAGAAATCTTCTCAAGAAATTTGGTATGCTTGATAGCTCATCTGCAACAACTGCTATGGCAACTACAACAAAGCTAGACAAAGACACATGAGCTTCAGTAGATATGACAAACTACAGAGGCATGATAGGGTCTCTTCTTTATCTTACTACAAGTAGACCAGACATTATGTATGCAACTTGTCTTTGTGCAAGATTTCAGGCAGATCCCAGAGAGCCTCATCTAACAGCTGTGAAGAGGATTTTCAAATATCTCAAAGGAACCATAACCTTGGGTTTGTGGTATCCTAGAGAATCAGAGTTTAAGTTAATTGGTTACTCTGATGCAGATTTTGCAGGCTGTAAGATTGACAGAAAGAGCACAAGTGGAAGCTGTCAATTTCTAGATGACAGACTAGTTTCTTGGTACAGCAAGAAACAGAAATCAATTTCCACATCCACAGCAGAAGCAAAGTATATTGTTGCTGGAAGCTGTTGTGCACAGATTCTGTGGATGAAGAATCAATTGCTGGATTATGGGTTAAGGTACTCTAAAATACCTATTTTCTGTGATAATCAAAGTGCTATTGCTATGACAGGTAACCCAATACAGCATTCCATGACCAAGCACATCAGCATAAGGTATCACTTTATCAGGGAACATGTGGAGGAAGGAGATATTGAGCTTCATTTTGTGTCTACAGAACAACAGCTTGCAGATATCTTCACTAAGCCTTTGAGTGAAGCTACATTTACAAGACTGGTAAATGAACTTGGAATGATCTCTGGTTTCGACTAGAGATACTGGTTAGACTCAAAATTTACTCATCTGTGATAATTTGCTCATGTTTCTATGCACTTGTTAACTGTCATGCAATTCATGTTGTTAAACTCTGGAAGCATACTCTGATGATAAACTCTGATGTTAAACTCTGATTGTGGTATTGTCTGAAACATAAAAACCGATGAAGAAAATTGTATGAAGCATAATTCTCAGTAAGTAATCATGAATATTTCTGAGTTATATATGATCTAATCTCAAATGTGTGCAGAAAATTAACACAGCATGATACTGTCTCAATATTCATAGCATCTCTTAGTTTATTGATCCTATACACTGAGTCTGTATTAGCTGTTTGAACTTTCTCTCATAAATGATATACATTAAATGATGTTAGTCTAAACTCTGATAATTAGTTGCTGTTAATTCACCCCTAAGCAAAAGATGCAAAACATGCACAAATTCCTTTGAGATCATGTTGTGCCTAGGAAGACCCATGAACTTATTGTATGAAATAAGGGCTAAAATTTTCAAATTTTTGGTGACTAGTGCCAACCACTGATTACTGGAAAAGATTAAATAAAAAAAAATTGTTAAAGAGGGTGAAAACAAATGAATACAAATATAGGTACAGAGTTTAGATGAAATCAGAATATGTTTAACATATGAGAGTTTGGGCAACCAGTTTTTACTGATTTATTTTGTGGATTTTATGCACCTTGAGATGCTTTCAATATTTATATTCAGTAAACTCTGTCATTCACACACAAATATTCACAACTGTGCATTTTGAGAAAAGAGATTATTAATGAAGGAGGAGAATTGATAAACACTGATGAACTGTGTACTCTACGCAGAGGTAATTTATTTTTAATCTCTGATGATTAAAATAAATAAGGGTGTTTCAGACATTTCATAATTTTTGAGGAACATTATTTTTGAAAATAGAGAGTATGATTGATAACGGTTTGTATGAGTTTTGGAAATGATGAAAAGTGTCTAGGAAATAGCAGTAATTAGTGGCTGTTTTTACTGCGCATGCGTGTTGGAAACTACCACGATTAATGCTGTCAGTTAATGCATATGTGACAACTGTCCCACTCACACATTATACGAGTAAGCCTGCTGTGTGTTTTAATGATTAAAACTCTTCAGTTTTAATTCATATTTAATCATTATACACACAACGTTCAAATCTTTTACAGACTTACTCTATTCACAAGACATTTTCACTTAAGCACATTCACAAACACTTTTCTGCATCACTTTCTCAAACACTTTCTCTAAGCCTAAACTCTGATCTATTTCAAATCTTTCTAATGGCAACCACTATGTTTCAATCAGTTGGTCTCGATTTTGTTCCTAATAATTATGCAGCACCCCTATCTACTGAGAACGCACCAGAGGTGTTTCACCTGTTTCAGAATTTCCTCGCTCAATCAGATATTGGGCAAGCTCTTGTGGAACCAGCAAGGTTGTCTGGACCTCAAATCAAAGCATTCTGGGAAACTGGTGTTCATGATGATGGAGGAGAGTCTGGAACTCCTTCAATTATTTTTGAATATGATGAACAAGAGTATGTGGTGACTCCAACCACTGTTAGAGATGCTCTTGGGTTTGAAGACTTCAATGCTTACACCATATCTGTTGGTGACTCTGACCTTCAGCGAATGATGAGGGAGATTGGTTACTCTGGGTCTTTGGCAAGGACAGGTAACCTGAAGCGACCGTTCTTGAGGAAGGAATGGAGTTTTTTCTTCGACTGCATTACAAGAGCGTTCGGGAAAAAGTGTACTAATTGGGATGCTATTCCAATCGATAGTCTGCAAATTGGGTATTCTCTTCTCTATGGTGCTCATTTTGATTTTGCTAGACTTATTTTGAATAACATAGGTGAAAAGATGACAGAAAATAGGAGTGTAGTTTACTTTGCTCGTTTCTGTCAGTTAATCTTTTCTATTTGTGTTGATGGGGTTGAGATAGCTGAGGAGGATGTAATTCCCTCGTTTAAATTGCATAAAAGAATATTTTCTGATTTAACTAATAAGGATATTGAGAAAGGCAATGTTGGTGAATTGCTACTTCCTGCTTTAGTTCAACAGTTTTTACAACCTCAACCACAACCACAAGCACAACCAGAACCTGGACAGTCTTTAAACTCTGAACCTCTTCCATCTACATCTCAAAAACCAAAGGCTGGGGGTAGGACTAAGAATAGAGCTTTTAAGGCTGCTAAACCTCTAAATACTGATGATGTACCAGTATCTGTTGGTTCTTCAAGGAGGAAGAAGAGGGCAAATAGACCTGTTTCTGATGCAAATAAGCCTTCTGATGAAAATGAATCTATTCACACCAAGAAGAGGAAGTTGGTTGCTGCTTATCTGTTTGATGGATTGATTCCAGATTCTACACCTGTTGAAGCTCCTGAGGTTGTGATTGAAGATCATTCTGCAAATGCTATTGTGCCTGAAGAAGCCAGAGAAAACACTGATGATAATGATGCTGTTAATGATGATTTTCTTGAACCCATATTGGAGATGGATATTGAAGACAATGTTGAAGCACATCCCTCTGCAACTCTAGAAGAGTTTGGAAGTATTGGTGAAACAGAGGATGTGGCAGCTGATCAACCAACAGTCATAATTGATGAGTCTTTAGCTACTCATACAGAGATTCTCTCTATCAATCACCAGGTACTTGAAAAAGGTGACGAAGTTGATCAGACAGCAAAGGCTGTAGCTGCAGAAAATGTTCTTGAAGATATTGCTGAGAATGAAGTTGAAGTTGATAAACAGCCTGTTGTTACTACTGATGAGCCAGTTGATAAGAACTTAAACTCTGAGCATGCAGCTAATGAAGAGTTTATTCAAGACAATGTTCCAGTACACTCTGATTTTCATGGTGAACAAGAAAATGTTTCTAAGAATGTATCTGATTCTTCAAGTACAAACTCTGATGATGGTGCAGCTGATTCTTCTTCTCCAAGGGTTAATGCTCAATCAAATCCTAAAGTGCTTGATGTTGGAGGTACATCTCAACGTGATACTGAAGCTCATTTTCAAGACATGTACTTTGCCAATTGGTCAAGTCATGAATGCATATTTCCTAAGCAAAGGGCAACTGAATTTTTTTCAAAGTCTGCTACTACTATCCAGAATCCAGAGCTACTTGCACATCTCAAAGCCACAATTGTCCAAGTAAAGTCTCTTAACAATCGTTTTGATGTCACTCAAAAAGATGTTATTGGGCTGAGAAATGATGTTGCTGCAAGGGAGCTAACTTTGAAGCATGAAAAACTTTCTTTATCTAGAGAACAAGAAGCATTAAAGAATAGATTAATCAAAGTTGAAGAAAATCAGAATGTAATGTCTGAGAAGATTGATTCCATAGCTGCTTCTCTAGAATTGCTCACTTCAGTGTTGATTCCTGATGATGTCAAAAAGGGGGAGAGAGTTTCAAAAGACAAATGAAAGAAATCTCAAACTCTGAGTAGACAGGATGATGATACTACTGATGGTGGTGCTAAAGAAAAAGAGTTAAGGTCCAAATCAATTCAAGAGCAAGGGAGACTTTGGTCAAACTCTGCTAGGATAAACTCTGAGAAGATAAACACTGGTGCTCAATCTTCTTCAAGAGCTAGAAGCTTATTGCTTACTTCTCAACCAAATACTGATGAAGAGATTGCAGCTCAGTTGTTTCTTGAAGAACATGGTGCTGAGGCAACTATTGAAGATATTGAAGCTGAAGAGAAAATGCTAGCTGAAGAGCATGAAAAGAAATTGAAGACAGGAAAGTTCAAGAAAGTCAAGAAGGTTTTAAGGCCAAAGGAAAAAGGAATTGTAATCAAAGAAAATGTAAACTCTCAACAGAGTTTACAATATTCAAGAACGCCTGTTGAAGCTAGCTTAGATAAAGGCAAGGGGAAGCTTATTGAAGAAGAACATCAGATAATGAAGAAAGCTCAAACAACCTCTGAGAATGCTCAAGTTGTTAAAACAATGGAAGTTGTGACAACCTCTGATACTACTCAAGTTGTACAGACTCAGCTATCTTCACAACTCCAAAGGACTTTTGCTAAGCCAATCACTGTTCAACACTCTCTGATTCCACCAAATGTAAATATTCTCCAAAGCAGAACTATCATAGGAAAAGAATCAAGAGATAAATCTGGACTTGGATCTCATAGAGAGAAGAGAGTGGACAATAGTCATGTGGATCAAACTTCATTAGCTGAACCAGGTGTTGGTGTGACTCAAGAAAATCTTGATGCTTTAGAGTCGGTTCAGTTAATTTATCATAAAGGATTGAAGAAGGATTTTCTGTTATACTTCAAGGCTGATGGCAGAGTATACAGAGTGGGTGAAGCTGATATTGGATTAAAGCTGAAAGAAGAGCTAGAGTATGTACTGTATATACTGAAGATTAAAAATCAAAGAACTCATCAAGAAGGTGAGGTGTTAAGAAGCAGGATGATGAAATCTAGAATTCTTTGTGGCTTAAAGTCTGCTGGTTCTTACATACCAAAGTACAGAGATTATAAATGGAAAGCTTGTTGAGATGCAAAGAAACAGTGCAAGACTCAGAACAGATCTTGGTATAAAAGTGTTGGAATTTAATCTGGAATCAGATAAATCCTTCATAATAAAGCTAGGAAATGATATGAGGAAGAACAACATCTATGCTCTAAGGGCTGCTATTTACCAAACTGGAGAGAGTGATCCAGAGTTGAAAGAGCTAAAGAAGATAATGGTAGCTGAGCTAGAGAGAGCTGAGAGAAGACTACTTATGGACTACATCAGGACTGTACCTGATATTGAAGAAATCAAGTAAATGGAGTCTGTAAGTTTTTTTAAAGTTTTCTGTTCTAAGTTAAAGTATAAACTCTGTGATTTTATAAACACTGCTTTTGTTATATGTTTTGACATCATCAATTATCTGTTAACTTGTACATTTTAGTATGAACAAGTTGGGGGAGATTGTTAGATATAATTTCTGATGTTTGTTTATCAGTGTTTAAAGTACCAGGAAACTATCAGAGTTTAGCTGGAGGACTAGTCAGAGTTTAGCTGGAGGACCAGTCAGAGTTTGTTAAAGTCTGATGGTCAGAGTTTTCTTAGCTGTCAGTGAAGTCAATGAACATTCTAGAAGCGATATTCTTTGAAGATGGAAAGAAGCAAAGAGATATCGAGATGGCTAAGGAAACGGAACAGAAGACAGAAGCAATTCTTAATTGATTCTGATTGAATAGCTAATTTATAGGAATATCAATTAATGATTGTATGTAGCTGTGTACTATATAAACACAGATAGGTTAACCCTAAAAGGGATGCGAATACGTGAATTATCATTCTTGGTAACCTAGCAGCTCTCTGTGATATTTTACATTACTGAGAGAGAAGTTTTTAATTCCATTCAGTTTATTATTCATAAACATTGTTCTTATTGTTATTCTCATACATCTATTTGATTATATATTGTGTATTCGGCCTAACATAAAGATTCTGGTTTTAATCTTGTTGGATATACATATTCTGATTATGCAGGTAGTGTTGTTGATAGAAAGAGTACCTCTGGGAGTTGTCAATTCCTAGGAGGTAGATTGATTTCCTGGTATAGCAAGAAACAGCAAACAGTTTCCAATTCAACAGTAAAAGCTGAATATATTGCTGCTGGAAGATGCTGTGCTCAGATCTTATGGATAAGGAATCAATTGAAGGACTATGGCTTTGCATTAGAAAAAATTCCCATTTTGTGTGATAATACAAGTGCCATAGCAATCTCCAACAACCATGTTCAGCACTCGAGAACGAAGCACATTGATATCAGGTATCATTTTATCAGAAAGCATGTCATGAATGGAACTGTGGAGTTACACTTTGTGCCCATAGAAGAACAAACTGCAGATATATTCACTAAATCTGTTGACGAATCCACATTTACCAGGTTAGTTGGTTAATTGGGTATGTTGAATATTCTTAGTGATTAACAATATCTATGTCATGTTTGTTCTTTCCAAAAATTCATTTTCTCTTGTCATTTTAAATGATATTTATTGCCAATTCTCATTTGATATTACATGCTTGTTAATTTAAATATTTCTTAATAATATATTTTCTCAAAAAATATTTTTCTCATATTTTTTATGTGGAGAAATGTATTTTTATTGAAAATGTAATTATTTAGAATTATTTAGATGAGTTTCAGATTGTAAATATTGTTGTTTAAATTTTTCTGCAGGTTTATAGTAATTTAATGCACTTCTATATTATTCTGCATATTTTTCTAGAATTTATGGAATTTTCTGTGAATTTTTCTAGACATGTAAATATTTTTCATGCATTTTTGTTTAAATCTATGCATTTTTAGTATTTTTTATGTATTTTTTTTTCTGTAAATATTTTAATTATTCTGAGTTTTTCTTTAAGTATTCCCAGTTTTTGTACTAGGAAGACTACCGGGAAGACTCGGAATAATTTGTTTTTGCTTTTCGTTTTTTTCTTTTATTTTTAAGTGTTTTCCTAAGTCTTCCCAGTTTTTGAACTAGGAAGACTATCGGGAAGACTTGCAATTATTTGTTTTATTTTTTGTTTTTGTTTTATTTATTTTTCTGAAGACTTTCTAGTTTGTACTAGGAAGACTACCAGGAAGACTATCCTAAGTCTTCCCGATTGTCTTCCCAGTACAATCTTTAAAAAAATGGTTCAGTTTTTTTTTTCTTTACTTAAATTTTATCAGTTATAATCTAATATATATACATACACTGCATACACGCACAGTTTCTTCATTTTTTCCCTTATCAGTTTTTGAACTTCCCCTTTCGAATTCTCTCATTCCTTTTTGCAGAAACCATTGATCTTGTTCATTCTTGCTCAAGTATTTACTTAGCAAAACATTACTGGTCTTTCAAAATTAAACATGACAAGTCGAATTTCTGTTGAAATTTTCAGTTTTTCAAGTTTTTTTTCGATTTGTGAATTTTTGCATTGTTAAGTAAATCGTATGTTTTAAGTGATCAAAGTAGGTTCTGTGTTTTGTGAACTGTGTGTGTGTTCTTGAGAATCAATTGCCCTTTCATTTTTTTGCATTTCAAGTTTTTAAGTTCGAAATTTTTGGATTAAAATTTGAAATTGGTTAATTTTGATAAAATTTTGATTTTGTGGATTTTAAGTAATTTTAATTAATTCTAAAAGTCCCTAAAATTCTAATTTTATTTTAAGTTAATTAAAATTTCTTGTTTTATAAAAATGGATCCTAATTTAAGGTGGAACGATTTAAACCTTGGATTCAATTTTTAAATAGTGAGCGTGTGTTAGTCATGCTATTTGTGCCTCTGCACTTTTGAAAATTGATCCTTTAAGGTTTCTGTGTTCAAGTGTTGTTATTGCTAAGGATTCAAAATCTTTTACGTTCAATATTTTAAACCAGCAATATACAGTCACTTTAGAGTTATTTTGTGATGTTTTACAGTTTCCAAAGGATAGGTTTGATCCCTTACCCTCTGATGATGAGTTATCACAGTTCTTTGTGAATATTCATTATCAGGGTCCCCTACAAATGGTTAAATTGTCAAAAGGTTTTCTTGTTGGGGAATGGGATCTGTTCTTTGATACAATAGCTAGAGTCTTTGGTAATTGCACAAAAACCAATTTTCATGGTATTACCAGTCTTAATCAATATATTTCTTATGCTATTGTATTTGGTCGTAGGCTTAATTTTGCTGAAATTCTGTGGAACTTAATGATCAACAGACTTGCTCACTCTAGGAGAGATTGTGATAATCATGTGAAAGTGAAGTGTTGGTATCCTCGATTTCTCACTCTTATCATAAATCATCTACTTACTGCTGAGCAGGTAGAACTGTTTAGGAATACAAGATTTGAAACCTCTCAAACCACAGATTCTAAATTCTACACCAGGCTGGACTGCTCATCCAAATTTCCAAACACACATGTTCTTGTTTCACCATTGATGAGTCAATTCATTAATCTTCCTATCTTTGGTGAACAAGTTCCTCAGCCACATCCGGTTCCACTACAGGTAGTTATTCTTAACCCTGGATCTTCTTCTACTGGTATTTTTATTGAAACCCAAGTGGTTGGTAGGGCTGACCAAGAGGTTGTAGAACCACAATCTCTAACACAGGTCATAGAGCCAAACAGAGAGTCAAACACTTCTGACCAACAACCTGAGCCTAATGTTCAATCCAGTTCAAGAAGAGTGAGTGATATAGCTACAATGAGTGTTCCCACAGCTCTGTCTCCACCCTTAAAGAAAAGAAAAACCTATAGGGAGGCATTTGTAAGCCCATATGTATCCTCTCAACAGGATATGGACATTGATATGGCCACTGAACAGTCTCTGGAGACATCCTCTCAACGGGATGAATCTATTGAAATTCGCCATCGGGCCATGGCATCTTGTACTGAGTCAAGCACACTCCCATTACTCACAATGGGAAAAGATATCCAAATAGATGATACTCAGGACACTATGTTAGGAGAGCACTTTGATTTTGATTTTGAAACAGTGCCTACCATAGTTACGGTAGAAGTGTCTTCACAGGCATCAGAGGGAAAATCTGATTCTTCGCCACCTCTAATAGAATCATTTTGTCCCCTCCCAGAGGGAACATCTCTGGCTCCCCTAAGAGATTTTTCACTCGCAGTTTATACTGGAGAAAGTGAAAGGAAACCAGGTGAGTCTGTCACTGAAGCAATTCAGTTTACAATGTCAAATATTTTGACAGACTCAACCAGGGATTGGGAATTGCGAACTCCCATTGCACCACCACTGACCTCTCTTGAAGGGGCTAGGGTGATTTCTTTTGCAGGTACATCATCTGAGAACATGGAAAGATAGTTAGTTGTGAGAGATGAGAGTCAAACACAGAGTGAAACACAAGCACGTGAGTTGAGTGAAACACCACCGAGAGAAATTGAAGTGAGTGCACACACTGACATAAACACTGCTTTGTTGTTGACACAGCTAGCTGCTCTACAGAAACAATTACTAGAAACCCAGGCTGAAAATAACCTTCTCAAAGCACAAGTGGTTGAACAATCTTCCACCTCTGTATCTAATCAGCTGGGTACTGTTAAGGATGATCTACAAGGGTTAAAGAATACTCTGCTCCCGAAGCTGAATGCCATCCAACAATCTCAAGTACTAGTGGCTTCAGACATTTCTGATTTAACAACGTCAAATGCTCAGATTTCAGAAAGTGTAAAGGAGATTGCTGCCATTTCTACCAAGGTAAACTTTATTCTGCAAACAGCTGATGAAAATCAAAGTTTTAATGAAGAAAGGATATCAAGGATTGAAGGAGGAATGGAGCATCTGAATGAAGGGATGAATCACTTGTATAATATGATAAAGAATTCACATCAACCTACAGCACAACAAAGAACATTCTTTGAGGGAGATGATGATGATGATAATGATGAGGATGATGCTAATGAAGGAGGAGATGGAAGAGATAGGAGAGATAAGGAGAACATCTGAGGTGAATCCTAGGGCTTCCACAGCTCAAACTGTAGAGGATTCCTCAACTAAGGGGGAGAAGAAAGGAGGAAATAGAGAAGCTGGAGGAGCTTCTGGAGGAGGAAAAGATAAAGGGAAGGGTAAACAATCATTGGAGGAGTCTGTTTTTGATGATGCCTACTACTACCATGGCGAACAGGATGATTTTCAATTTGACACATCTGGTGATCTGGAGAAGACCATACCTGAAGAACCTATTGGTGAGGAGGAGGTTGAAGAGGCAGCCAACTTTGATGATTGGGAGGATGAAGCTGATTTATATACACCTGACCCTTTGTTTCAAAAGGAGCTGAAGAAGCAGCAAGCAGATCTCAGGAGAAAGGAGGATGAAAATGCCAAAGTCTCCGACATCATATCTCAAAGGCTAAAGATTCAAAAGGCTGAACATGAAGACAAACAACGTCTTCATAGTATTCATGTCAAGGAGAGGAGATTGGATGTTAGGATGAAGCAAGGAAGCAAGTGGGACAAGGCAAGGGAGGTGTTTGATATCCCTCAGAGAGGCACAAACAATGATGCTACCTTTCTAAAACTGCTTGAGAAGATCAGAATAGTTGATCCAGACAATTCATTGTTCATGAAGGCTTTGAAGGAAGATATCTTAAGGATTACATCTGCATTTGATCAAGTGAGGCAAGAATTGTATATCTATGTGTCTAGTGCTCTTGAAGGGTCATTCACCATACTCTTGACCTCCTACAAAGAAGATCTCTCTCTGAATTGTGGATTCTTATGAGTAAGGTAAAGATATCTTCATGCTTGAATGAGCTTCTATATGATAGACTGAGAGACTCTGCAATGAAGGCCAGCCCTCAAGTTGTACACTTTCCTTATGAAGTCAAAATCTACAGAGGTACAACTTTGGAGACTGTAAGGCTGGATCCTGATTCTTTGAAACTAAAAACTGCTATGCAACTGGTGAAGTTGGAGAATCTTCTTAGAACTTTCGGGTTTACTACTGTAGACAAGTCTGAGGTTGCTGATATGATTTCAGACTACTACACGGAGAAAGTTCCAAGGTATGCTCAGTTGAAGAACAGATTGAAGAAGATCACCACTCAACCAGTAATGCCAAGTAGAGTGGTTTCTGAAAGTGATCGTGTCCTTGACAAAGATCTTCTAGACACCTTGCAAGAATCTGAAGAAGGTGAAATTAGAGATTAAGGCATGATGTAGTTAGCTCAATTTGTAAATGTTATATGTTTAGAGCTAGGTAAATCAAGATAGGAAAATGTATCATTTGTTTAGACTAGAGGAACATATATCTTGTATTTATCTTTATTGTTTGAATCTGGAAATTGTTATATTTAATCCAGAACTTTTTTATTATTTGCTTGGCTCTTAAAAGTCTTATCTTTTCTTGTTTTAGTTGAGTTATCCTCTAGAGTATTTGGTTGTTATTGTCTAACAAACAAATAGGGGGAGATTGAAAGGAATATGTATAGGCCTATTTGTAAACACCGAGGATTCTACTCAACTTTAATTAAGATGTAATAAGTAAATAATAAAAATCAAATGTCCCAGGAATCTCAGAAGATTATATTTGTCAAAGAATGAAGATTAAAGTCATCTACAGACTTAAAGTTATTCTACATTGAAATAAGTTCAATTTATTGATCAAGCCTCAGTGAAGTATTCAAGCTCAGTGGATTTATTAAAGTGACAGAGATTTCAAGTGGTGACAACAAAGATACTGGTTACAGAGTTCTATAATGAAAAGGAAGTGAATCACTGCTTAAAGTAAAACAGATGAAGAACAGACATTGTCGTTTGTCACTCATGAACCAGACATTACATTGAGTGTCAACGTATTAAAATGTTTATTCTTCATCTAAGTTTTAGTGATTCTGGAATTAATTGAGAAGACAAAGAATTCTATTTATTCTCTTATAAATAATTATTACTATTAAGTAAATTATTTATTAAATTAATTCTGTAAAGAATTAATTTAATACATAATTTATTTAGATAATTATTTAAATTAGAATAAAAATGAACTAGGAAGACTTAGGTTTTGAACTAGGAAGACTCAGTTTATAAACTAGGAAGACTTAGAAGTAAGTCTTCCCGATAGTCTTCCTAGGTCGTTTCCTTGTCTTCCCGATAGTCTTTCCAATTCATTTGATTGTCTTCCCAATTGTCTTCCAAGGCAATTTGGTTGTTTTCCTGGTAGTCTTCCTAATGCATTTCTGTCAAATGGTTTGCACGTGGAGATTAAAGACAAGGCAGTGTTTAAATACAAAAGACACAGAAGACAATTCATTATAGAACAACACAACAAAAAGAAAAACAGACAGAAAGCAAATATCATCACATTCAAAGCTCAACTGTCTTAACTTCTTCAACTGTCCGAGCAATTCATTTCTGCCAGTGAATTAATTCTTGATTTGTTCTTAACATTTAATTCATAAGAATCATTTCACTTGTACTGCATTGACATTCTAGCGGATCATAATCCCTAGATATTATATCGAACTACTTTTTAGTATTCGATCCTTTTTATTACAAAAATAGATAAATTCATGTAGAATTTATTCTAGGTTTTTTTATCAAGAACTCTTGTAATCAGTGATCAAATTGTAACACTCCTCAAGTTTAATATAAGTTATCAGGACCTAACAAGGTGGATGTATCGTTTCGAGAGATTTATGGGAATGATTAAGAGAGCAGTGAAGAATAGAGCTTGTGTAGAGGGTTCAATATGTGAGGCATATAGTTTTAATGAGATATCTATGTTTGTCTCTGACTATTTTCCGGGCGAGGTCTTGACAAAGTCCAATCGCGTACCGAGAAATGATGATGGGGTCAAATGTTGAACTAAATGGTAGGCTTTCTGTATTTGGTCTAGAGGGTCGCGCTTATGGAAAAGGAAAGCGCATATTTCTCTTGGAGAAAGATTTACATGCTGCACACAATTATATTCTTCTGAATTGACATATCGTGTAAACTCTTAAATTTTTAACTTGATCAGTCTTTTAGTGACATGTGATATATATTCCAACATGTTAATATTATAAATATTGTATAGATTGTATGATGATGAGTTAAAAGTGAAGCATCCTTGCATTTCTGATAAAGATATTCAAATCAGTCGTGCTAAAGAATTTGCACGTTGGATAAAGGACAAAGTAAGTTCAATTTCTTAAGCACGCTATATATACACTCTACATTAACTATTGACTTCAACTCATACAATTATATGAAATATTTGTAGGCTTTGGCTGAGGGATCCACGATTCCGGCTAATGTACAAACCTTAGTTTTGGGACCCGACATGGACCAAGTAAGTCGTAATGGTTACAAAGTAAATGGTTATGAGTTCCATACCAAGGCATATGGGCATGGTAAAAGAACTACAAATTCAGGAGTCTGCGTCCTAGGAGATTGTTACAATGAGCTTAGTCATGCCTTTTACGGGGAGCTAGAGGAAATAATAGAATTGTCGTACAAGGGTACGTACAGGGGTTATATTAACTTGTTCAAGTGTCGGTGGTTCGATTCAGAGAAAGGAATACGTGTTGATAAACATGAAATTGTCGATATTGACGTCCATAGGTCTGCCTACTCCAATGATCCTTTTGTTTTACCAACTCAAACAAAACAAGTATACTTCACCCCTAGTCCTGGTAGAAAAAAGGGATAGGCCGCCTTCAGACTGGCAAGCAGTAATTCATACTCCCGCACGCAGACGTGAAGAAGTAGTTAATGGGGAGTTTTACCAGGAGGAGATGCTTCAAAGACCAGCTGTAATAAATGTGGACGATAATGAAGTAATTGAATTAGATGGTGGAGATGAACCACATGAAATAGATCCTGAGTCAATTCTAGTGTTAGATGATATTTATACAGAAGAAGAGGAAGAGTTATTGATTGACACTGACACTCCGAGTTTGAGTCTCAAGGAGATGACGGTTATGAATCAATAGAAGATGATTCTGACTCAGAAATTGACACTTAAACATTCTTTTTGAACTTTGTAATAAAATAGTCAAACTTGCCTATGAGACATTTTAATATGTTAATGCCATATAAATGTTTTAATTTTTGGTATATTACTCTATTTCGTCAGTTGTACCTCTGCTTATTTTTGGTATTCATTTCAATACTCATTTTGTCTTCTTTTTTCAATAATCATTTTGTGAGTTGTATCATTGTTTTTCTGAGCATGTAAATAGACAAGAAATAAGTAAACAATCGTAAACTTATTCTTTTGTAGAATTACTTATATAGTCGTAATGTGTATGCAGATGGCTTCTGAAGCAACAGCCCCGAAAAAAAAGGCATGGGTAGGGGGCCCAATGAAGTCCCGAAAGCCCCTACTAACCAAGAGGATCAGACTCTTATTCAGATTCGTCATCCCCTAGATGACAAGTATGTATCTACTCTTATTCAATTTTTGTAGTAATTATTATGCGTGTTGATACATTGAATTAGTATTTTCTTAATGCAATAGTCCAATATACAACTAAAATCCTTAATATGTATACAACTGTTAACATTTTAAAACCTCCAAAAATAGTAGTTTGTGACTCTATTGTATATTGCAGTGATTTTACAGACCCTAAAATCACAAAGTGCATCTCTCAGCTATGCCTTCAGAATTGGCCCACTCCCGCGATTACATGGGCCAGCACACCGGTCGCTCACAAGGATGCTGTTTGGGCTGAATTTAAGGTATATAGTCTATTCTGAATTTAAGGTATAATGTTATTTATTGAGTGTTGCTTAGGGTTAAATAATTGAGTGTTGCGTGTGTGTATTTATGTAGTGATTAAAACTATAAACTGATGACAATATAGGTGCTACTTCCTGCTATTAGTTTACATGGAAAGCCAAATAAAAATGGGAGTAATGTGTAATACTTTATCAGATTATGTAGCAAGTTGGCATTTCTGAAGGAATGACGTATGGTTCAAACTAGTATGCATAAATATTCTGGTAATTCTAGGTGATCAGCTATAGTATCTGTAGCATTAAAGTATCTACATTCTGCGTAAACTTTCAGATTTATCATACAATGTTGAGTTTTGATATAGTTAATCACAGGGAACTAATGTATAGGAACCGTTCAGTTACAAACAATCCTGCAGAACAGAATTTGTCGAACCAGAACAAAACCAAAAGGAAAATGCAGAGCTTTTCGATTCTTATGATTCAGACGGTTCAGACCATTATGCTTTTTTTGGGTGAATTTTTCTTTTCATAAGTGTTAACCTTAATGAAATATATTTGAAAAGAGGATAAAATTCAACTAATAAATTCTAATTGCAAGTTTGCAACTACTTGAAAATGAAATATTGAATAGTGATGTCTTCGTTATCTACAGGGCACATATTAAGCAACGTCATTGAAAAATAGTATAGATTTGAATTTTCCGATCTATATTGAGTCAAAGTTTGATAGTTTCAATCGTTGTAAGCATTAATATTTGGATGTCCAACTGATTTATTTACAGAGACGTTTTAAGTGGGCGGACGAGCAGGGTCCGATGATATCTTCTCTTTTCTAGCAGAAGTGCGCCGCTCGCACAAAAGACATCCTTTCAAAAGATCGAGAAAAAGCCAAGCACAATGCTGGCATTGACCATCCAGGCCACGCAATGGAACACATGCACGAGTATAGCCCCTGGTGGTGCTCCACTGATATATGGGATGAGATGTGTGTCCAGTGGAGAGACGAAAATTGGCAAAAGAAGCGCAAGATTGCTTCTAGTAACAGAGCTGGAGGTGGTGAGAAGGCAAAAGGTACCTACAAAGGTGGCAGTATCTCCCAGTTGTAACATATGGCTGTCAAGGTATGATGAACAATTTTGATTTGTACAATCAAGAATTCTGAATGTCATATGTTTATTACTTTGTAATATTGGGATTCTGTTTTGTATAGGAGTCTCAGGGTACTCCTATTCACTGGTTGGATGTGTATGTGGAAACTCGTGATGGTCTGCATGATGCTGTCAATATAGTGGTAATAAGTTTTAATTTTTTTGCTTTTATGTTAGAGTTGAAAACATATGATATAATTTCGTTACAATTGACACAACCTATCAGAGATGAAAACATCTAATATAATTTCGTTATAATTGGCCACTTACAACAATGAGACATCAGTATTCTAATTATGTCTCAATACTAATCAATTATAACAATAATAATCAGCCAGAGCTAAGTAATCATTGATAGGGTAAGGTTATACGTATAAGAGAATATTATAAAATATTAATAGGCAATACATATATTATCTATTATAAATGGTTGATACAGTTAAGATGATACTATATATGCTTGAAATCTCATTACTATTCGAGAAAAATTAAGTAGATAAGAAAAAAGGACTGAGGCTTGGTAGGTGAACTAAATCTAGATTACATACACAAGTTCAAAAACTCTAAAAGTGCATAGTAAAGATACCAGTAGCAAAATTAAGACCAATAAATGCTCCATTGTCTAAACATTAAATGACATGAAAAAAATAGAAATTACATTCACTTTTCAGTCACCAAACTGCCTATATACTAAGAACTAGTAAGAAATAATTTTAAGATGAAAAATATATACTGGGTACTTGTGCTTACATGATTTAGGGGCATATGATCCGGCAAGAGACCCAGCATATAGAAATGGGTTAAGAGATTTCCAGATTTGAAATAGCAAATATGATGGAACAGGCACGTTTGGTACAATGTATTTGTATATTAAAGCCTGGAGTTCAAGATCCAACCACTGGGATGGGGTAAATGGCTCTCTGCACCTAGTAAAAGGACCATCCATTCCACTAGTGGACCTTCCATAACCATACCCTGGAAAAATTTAGCATACAAGTTAAAGATCAATTTCGAAAAGATAAGAAAGAAACAAGAATAAAACCCAAAAACCAAACTGTCAAGTAAGGCATATGATATTCTTCTTATAACATCCCAGTTAAGATGATACTATATATGCTTGAAATATCAAGTTATAAAATACTAATAGGCAATACATATACAATTAAGTTTCGGCTATACTCTATCAAGAATTCAAGATTGTAAGATCCAGGAAAATTATGTGTTATTATGTGATGTGAAATGAAATTTTTATTTCATATTAAGAGTTATTAAATGATTTATCTGTTTAAATGGGTTAAGTTATTCGTTAAATAATTGAATATGTGATATTGTGATGCTATGTGAAAAGTGTGGGGAATTAGAAACTATTTTGAAAAGGATGTCATACTATTTTATTCTATTTTAATTATCGAAAAGAAAATTTGGATCGTTCCCAAATTATTCGGGAAATTGGTATATCGTTCGCACCAATATTTCATTCGTTAAAGTGGAAAGTATTCGAAAATATTCGTAATAGAAGTATTTTGGTTCGTATATCTATTATTAAACGATACTTGTAGTTATCCGTACATTCTGGATGGTTATCGTCTCCAAAAACGTGCATTATGCTTTATTAAAGGTTTAAAGCATATATTCTGTTAAATTGTATTTAAAACGATCCATCAGATCAATATCGATCCAAAAATGTCATTTGGGGTATTATTTTCCGTTTATTATAAAAAGGCGAATCGTACTTTGTTTTTCGTATAATAAAGTCTAATTACAGTTAAAAATCTAAAAACCCCTAAAACGTGTTCTTCGTGTTCTTGAGAATCAAACTCAATTTTGAAGGCGTTATCGGAATCCGATTTCGATGTTCTTGTAACCAAAATGAATCTCTCATCATCCTCTACCTAAATCCATCATCAAAATTCATGTGGGTATGATTTCTGAGTTTTTCTTATTTTTAATTAATTTATTTATTTCGAATTTTTAGGTTTAATTTGGGGGAAATCGTATTATTGATTGTTCTTGCTAATTGATGGTATGGGTGTGTTCGTTATGTGATGTAGAGTATGTATGTGATTTTTAATTTGAATTTGGAGTTCGTTTTCGAGGTAATCGGAAAAAAATAGAGTTCGTCGGAGTTCTTGGGTTTTGGCCGGAGAATGGATTCCCGATTACTGACAGTGTTTTTAGGATTGCAGATGTATAGATCGTGTTATTTAGAATCGATTCATGTATTCAGTTTTCAATTTGGTGTTCGACTCTGGCTTGCCGGAAAATCGAGCCGCCGACTTTTGATCGGATTTTTCTGGCAAACCAGTGATGTTTTGGCTTGTTTGTGACCATATTTGGAGTGAGTGTGCTGTGTAGGTGATTTCCCCTCAAAGAAATGCGAGTTTGCAGTTGGTTTTGGGCACCAGAAGAATTCCGGTGGCCGGACGCCGGCCGGAAACTGGAAAACCCAGTTTCCGGTGGGTTGTTCTTGGCGACCGGGAAAAGTTCTTGGTGACCCGTTTTCAAAATCCTAACCCGACCCGGTTTGATCCAGAAAACCCTAATTCTTTTTCTGGAAAGTGTTTCTGGATTTTTATTTTTAAAATAATTCAAAAATTGTTTTAAAAATTCTAAAAATCATATCTTTGATTTAAAAATACATTTTATTATTCAGAAAATTTTATAAATTCCTAAATATTTATTTAAATTCGAAAATTGATTAAACTTAATTATTTTAATTATTTTTAATTCAATATTAATTAATTTAATTAATTGATTAATTCTTTTAATCAGTTAATTCTTAAAAATTGATTATTAATTAGATTTAATTAGTTTAAAATTCAGTTTAATTATTTTCAAACCTGATTTATTATTTAAAAATGGTTTGAGCATTTAAAGAGTGTCAATTAATTTTATTAATTGATTTATTTGCATTTAAAAGACTTATATTGGGTTTAAAAATCCGATTTTTGATTTAAAAATTTGTTTGTGGTTTATTTAAATTCAAATAAGCTTCGTATGATGTTTTAAAAATAGTTATAAGTGCTATATGGTTTGTATGAGTTGTGTAATGTGTTTTATAGTCCGTATATGCCCGTACTAGGGCTAGTATCTGAGTTTTAAATATCGTAAATTAGACCGGGCGTCCGATACGTAACCGGTTACTTGTTTAAATGTGTTATGTGAATGATGTAAATTATCTGGTTGTTGAGTCATAAATGCGAATAATTGTTTTGAGACTTGTTTAAATGCTTTGGTCGTGTCTAATATCAACACGAGGGGTAGTTGGAATAGAAATTTGTCGGTAATGTTAGAAAATGAGATTTACGAGGCCGTTGACTTAGATGTTGACTTTTTATAGTATGGGGAGTTTCGTCAAGCGGGTTACGAGGATTACTTGTATAGTTAGTTGTGATCATTCTATCAATTGAAATGTGGTTGTCTATGCAACAGAGGCTATTGGACGCGACGAGTCAGATTCTCGAAGTTAAGTTACAATCGTTTATGGAATGTGAAATCATACGTTGAAGACTAAGTACCGTCTCATGTTTGACTATCGAGGCTGGCACGTGGATTCGAAATGGTAAAAGCAGACTAGTGGTGTTCGCGAGAGCATTAGAGCAAAAAGGACGGAAGTAGAGAATCGTGCGATAAGACAGAATAAGGAGGGAATCGTATTGTTTCAGCGTTACGAAATAGCTAAGGACCAGAGGCAAGTGTTTATACCCTTGCTTATTAATTAAGAGATATTATCTTGAATTATTAGTATGCATGTTGAATGCTTTTTACTGAATTTTCAAATGTTGATTTCTTTGCATTAAATTGAAAGTATGTTATTTAAATCTCGTAAGTTGACGAGTATTATTTTATACCTTTTGAGTTTAGATTCATATTTCCAGGTTGATTGGAAAAATATAAATATTGTGTTGAAACGATTTCAAAGATAGTTATGGGCCGTATACTAAGGCTTTCTTTCAAAAAGACTTGATTTAAAAATACTAAGTTGGAATATTACCAACCCTAGATGAGCGGGAACTTGTGAACCCTATGAGGGAAAAGTTATTCTAAGATTCTGAAGTTGTGTTACTTGTTCTACAAGTATTCTATTTTCCATCTTGCACCTATGCAAGTATTATTATCATTTCTTGTTAATGCGATCATCTGATCCATTCCTTGAGTCGAATTCATATATGATGTGCATGATTTAGTTTACTTCCTTCAAATACAAGGCTTATCTATTATAAGTATATGTTCGAAGGACTTGAACTATTTTTGTCAGAAGTCAGTAAACCCTTGTTTTCTTCATTTATAAACTTCACCTTGACTTTTTCTTAAACTTGAACTTGACTTTCTTGTCACTTACCAGATTAGTAAATCTTAACTAATTCTTCCATGATGTGATAATTTGAACTGTTGAGGCCATCTAGAGCCTGTTCTTTGAACCCTATTCTATATTTAGTTGTTGTAAATTCTGTTGATATCATAATGCCTGTTTCATATCAGACTTAATCTTGTTGAGCATGTCATTGTTTATTCTTCATTATATCCCAGTTGTTACATCGATCTCGTCGATGTTTATTGTCACTTTTCATGTGCACCTCCCGATATTATTGTGTCGATACTAGATTATATTGTTATTCCTTGATGGATTCTTCATAGTTGAATTGTTTCCTGGAACGTGAGTTTTCCAGCGTTTGTTGTATTAAGGTTGTCGATTCTTCCGACACCTGATTGTCGAAGTAAGGTTGTCAATTGTTCTGACACCTGACGTATATAATATAGGATTGGAATGTTTTTAAATGGGACCAGTAATTGGTCAGGCCATATTTATGGTCGGAATAAATTAAGGCCCAGATTGGCCTAGGATCCAGTAGAGGACTTTGCTATAAGCAAGTCCGGGGTTGATGCGTGGCTGGCCAGCAGCACAACCTTTGATTTGATAAATGTTAAAAATCCAATTCTAATATCAATTCTTATTTCTGGGATGAGTTACATCCATATGTTTTGTACTTGTGAGTTATGACCTGATATTCAGGTTTATTCGTTGCGTAAAATTGTTGGTTGTTGATTAATAAATGGTGGTTTCAATCTTGCTGAAATCACTTACTCTTAATTCATTTGGATTCCAAATAGTCGAAATCCACTTCCCTGATTCCATTGGTAGTCGTGAGATATCTATTCTGATGAGTTTTATTCATACAGTGTATCCAGTCGGTACCATGTTGAAGTCTTGAAGTGCATTCTTTGTTCCATGACCGAGCGTGTTGGCTCATTCTTACTCCTTGATTATTCTACCCTTCTAGAGTTGTTGGTTTCAGAGAATGTTGTGAATAGATCTGTTATCTTCAAATTAGTATCTTTATACAAACTGTGGTCTTAAAGACATATGAGTTATACTTAATTCGTATTTTCTACATACTATTGTAGTTATTGTTGATTCGGTCGCCGTGACGGCCAATGTAAACCTTTTTGTGTTTTAAACTATTCAGTTGCGAGAAGCTGAATGAGAAATTGTGATAAATTACTAAACTTGATTTGAGAAGTTTTAAAGATTACAAATGTTCAAAAACAAAAGTTTGTTATTTGAAAATCCAAAGTTTATTTTGGAAACCTTTCGTATTATATTTGATAATGCACTTGCTGAGCAATTCATTCGCTCATACTTGTTTTCTTTATATATATGTTAGCCTGCCAATAAGAAGGTATATTGGCGAGAGTTGTCCGCGTAGCTGATCAGAGATGGGGAAGGATAGTAGCGTAAAGACGTTCTGATCCAGAGCATTTGGAGCTAGTGAGAGGTTTTGTATATAGATGTTTTTCTATTGAATAATATATTGTATAAGATTAGTTGCCTGGTATACTTCTTATCGAAGTTATACTAGTGTATTAGAATTTTTGTAAAGAGAATGGTTGTAAAGAAGAAAGATTGTTGTAATGAAATTTTGGATTATTGTTTCTAGTACTATAACCTTTAAAGATTATTGGTAGAGTTGGGGTCATAGATATTATTATTATTATTCTGTTGATTTTATATTGAACAGGTTGTTTGGATTAAGGGTGCAGTGTGACGATCAAATCCTTTGACCCCGGATTTGGGGCGTTACAGTTGGTATCAGAGAAAGGGTTATAGTAAGACTAGAAACGAGAGTGCGAAGGAGTGTATATAGATATATAAGGAACGTCAGAGCTCATTTAGAGTTCGTATTAGACTATCGGATATAGTACCACTGAGTGAGTTAAGGTAGAGGTATTCGATTGAGATGATTGTGCTGAGCTGGATAGAACTTCTTACGGTTGTAGATGTCTACGGCGGAATCTTCAAGGACTATTACGAGTCGACGACAACGTACGATATTGATAACCTTGCGACGTGGAAATGAAGGGCTGAAATCGAATAACGTGGAGAAGAAGGGCTGAAATCGAATAATGAGCCATCGAAGGAGTCGACGGAGGAGTCATATGTGAAGACCTTGGTAATACCTTCCCATCCTAAGGAAATATTTGACATTTCTTTAAGCGAAACTGTGTTGGTGAATATATTCCACCTTTTGACCTTGTACTTGATACTTTTGATCAACCATGATTGCAATTGCATCAGAGGTTGTTGTGATATCTATTTCAAATTTTGAGGCTTGTTGAAAAAAATGTTATTTAAATTCCAACTCCTTCATTCTTCCGGAGTGGATAACTCTAATTGTGATGTAACACTATTTGTTGATACTTCCTTTCTGGTCGTTCTTCTTTTCTGAAATAACACCTTTGGAATCTATTCAATTTCAATCCAAGGTGTGTATCTGAGATTTCTTATCGAAAGGCCCTGGTTGTTATTCTGACTCTAAATTTCTTTCATATTTCTTTGCTCCAACTGAGATAAACAACCCTATTTATAGGGGACACAAGGACTATCTGTCTGTGTGATAGAAGTCTGATGAGACGTCGTCACTTGTGTGTTGTGAAATACAAGAAGGCTAATTACCTTTAGTACTGTCTTAATAGAGACACACAACATTGAGTTCATGTGATCAAATTGGTCTCTCAGTAATTCTTTCACTTCCAATAATGTTTGCTTTGGAATATGCAGATTTGATAACCCCAATTGCGGGACATTTGCTATGATACAGAATCTTTTTACTTCAAAATATCATGAATTTTGTTATACCAAATAATCTGGGAGGTATTCCATTAGGGTGAACTGAAATTTACCCTACCTTAATGAACAAAGAATTTGCGATTGAATTACCACGAGCGAAAGCGGATCACGATGCGATTAGAATACTAGTAACATATAACGGAGCCAGTTGTTCTCTTTCTATTGATTAATGTTACGATGTGGAGAAGGTGAAGTTAGATAATTCAAGAGTTGATTGGAAATTGCGGAAAATGTGTAATTGTGCTGATGATATTCCAGGTTGTGGAAGATGAACATAATAGATTTTTGTCTCAATGAGAAGAACTTTTAAAATTTGGTGATAGGCTAATAATGGAGAATGAGTTGATCTTTGAGTATTTCAGGATTGTATGATATGGTTGCAAGTCTTTTGCTCACGATAGTTAAGGTAGATCTTACCAGTCAATGTGGATGTATAGAATGAGAATCAAGATGATGTCGAGTTGATCAAGCTGTTTGGGAAATGAAATGGAACCATGGAAAAAAAGTGTCTTGAGTGTTACTGTGAATGTATCTTCTGAATTATTTAGGAATCAGATGGAGAGCAATTAAGTTATTGGAACTAAGTAGAACAATTTTAAAGATATGGGATTAAGTCACCAAGCTGATAAGGAATATTCTCACGATTATAGATAGGGAAAGAAGATGAAGAGGTGTTAATAAGGATTTAAAGGCAATGGATAAGGTAATGATGGGTTGTTTTCAGCTGAAGAGTTAATTGGCATAAAAGGTATGTGATCGTTGAAAGCAGTTGTTAAATATATTGGAGGTAGATAGAGTTGACCCAAGAATATGGATGGCTGATAGTATGAGTAGAAAAAGGAAGATTAGAGACGTAAATATCTTCGGTTCAAGGATTAGAAAGGATGAAGTTTTAAGGTTATGATAACAAGAGATCAACTAGAAGGAATGACGGAAATAAGGATTCAACCGGAATTGATTAAAGAAAAAGGGCTACATAAAGGAAAGAGTTATGGAGAAAGAAATGGAATTCAATTACAGGAGGGAACGAGAAAGAATAAGGGATAAGAAAGAAATGTAAGGATATATAAGAGATTTAAAAGAATATTGATGTTAGTGAGTGTTTAAGTACTTGAGATGTTAGAAAATGAAGACAGAATAACAGAGGTATAGTAGACAGTTACAACTAAAGAGATTCCTGAATGGAGATGGAAACATGTTAAGATAAACTGTGTAATAGAGTTGCTAAGGCTTAGAGCTTATCGTGATGTTATTTGGGTTATTATTGGCTAATTAATGAGAGATAATAGTACGGCATGGAATGACGAGTTCAATTGTATTTGACAGAGATCCGCGACTCAATTAAAGAATTCAGACAGACTATGGCTGTGTACTAAATTTTGAGGGTAATTGGAAGGACCATTTACCGTTGATTAAATTCCCTTACGACAACAGTTACTATGGCGATTTTGAAATGCTACCTTACGTCGATATACTGTGTGTTGGGAAAGTTGCGTATAAGTTTGCTTACCACCCCGTGAGTGGTGTATTCATAGTATATTTCATAAAAAAAAAATATGAACCTATAGAGATCTAGTTAAATTGTTCTATGTTGAGTAACCGACTGAGATATTGAGTCAGTATGAGAGAATGATAAGTAATAGAGGAGTCAAATTAGTATGAGTATGAGGAGAAATCCTAAGGTTGAAGAGTCAACCTAGGAATTTGAGAATGAGATGTTGGAAAAATATCCACATATGTTTGCGCAAGTTGATTCTGAGGACAGAATCCTGTTAAGGGGGGGAGGATGTAAGATCCGGGAAAATTATGTGTTATTATGTGATTAGAAATGAAATTTTTATTTCATATTAAGAGTTATTAAATGATTTATTTGTCTAAATGGGTTAAGTTATTCGTTAAATAATTGAATATGTGATATTGTGATGCTATGTGAAAAGTGTGGGGAATTAGAAACTATTTTGAAAAGGATGTCATACTATTTTATTCTATTTTAATTATCGAAAAGAAAATTTGGATCGTTCCCAAATTATTCGGGAAATTGGTATATCGTTCGTACCAATATTTCATTCGTTAAAGTGGAAAGTATTCGAAAATATTCGTAATAGAAGTATTTTGGTTCGTATATCTATTATTAAACGATACTTGTAGTTATCCGTACATTCTGGATGGTTATCGTCTCGAAAAACGTGCATTCTACTTTATTAAAGGTTTAAAGCATATATTCTGTTAAATTGTATTTAAAACGATCCATCAGATCAATATCGATCCAAAAAATGTCGTTTGGGGTATTATTTTCCGTTTATTATAAAAAGGCGAATCGTACTTTGTTTTTCGTATAATAAAGTCTAATTACAGTTAAAAATCTAAAAACCCCTGAAACGTGTTCTTCGTGTTCTTTAGAATCAAACTCAATTTTGAAGGCGTTATCGGAATCCGATTTCGATGTTCTTGTAACCAAAATGAATCTCTCATCATCCTCTACCTAAATCCATCATCAAAATTCATGTGGGTATGATTTCTGAGTTTTTCTTATTTTTAATTAATTTATTTATTTCGAATTTTTAGGTTTAATTTGGGGGAAATCGTATTATTGATTGTTCTTGCCAATTGATGGTATGGGTGTGTTCGTTATGTGATGTAGAGTATGTATGTGATTTTTAATTTGAATTTGGAGTTCGTTTTCGAGCTAATCGGAAAAAAATAGAGTTCGTCGGAGTTCTTGGGTTTTGGCCGGAGAATGGATTCCCGATTACTGACAGTGTTTTTAGGATTGCAAATGTATAGATCGTGTTATTTAGAATCGATTCATGTATTCAGTTTTCAATTTGGTGTTCGTCTCTGGCTTGCCGGCAAATCGAGCCGCCGGCTTTTGATCGGATTTTTATGGCAAACCAGTGATGTTTTGGCTTGTTTGTGACCATATTTGGAGTGAGTGTGCTGTGTAGGTGATTTCCCCTCAAAGAAATGCGAGTTTGCAGTTGGTTTTGGGCACCAGAAGAATTCCGGTGGCCGGACGCCGGCCGGAAACTGGAAAACCCAGTTTCCGGTGGGTTGTTCTTGGCGACCCGAAAAAGTTCTTGGTGACCCGTTTTCAAAATCCTAACCCGACCCGGTTTGATCCAGAAAACCCTAATTCTTTTTCTGGAAAGTGTTTCTGGATTTTTATTTTTAAAATAATTCAAAAATTGTTTTAAAAATTCTAAAAATCATATCTTTGATTTAAAAATACATTTTATTATTCAGAAAATTTTATAAATTCCTAAATATTTATTTAAATTCGAAAATTGATTAAACTTAATTATTTTAATTATTTTTAATTCAATATTAATTAATTTAATTAATTGATTAATTCTTTTAATCAGTTAATTTTTAAAAATTGATTATTAATTAGATTTAATTAGTTTAAAATTCAGTTTAATTATTTTCAAACCTGATTTATTATTTAAAAATGGTTTGAGCATTTAAAGAGTGTCAATTAATTTTATTAATTGATTTATTTGCATTTAAAAGACTTATATTGGGTTTAAAAATCCGATTTTTGATTTAAAAATTTGTTTGTGGTTTATTTAAATTCAAATAAGCTTCGTATGATGTTTTAAAAATAGTTATAAGTGCTATATGGTTTGTATGAGTTGTGTAATGTGTTTTATAGTCCGTATATGCCCGTACTAGGGCTAGTATCTGAGTTTTAAATATCGTAAATTAGACCGGGCGTCCGATACGTAACCGGTTACTTGTTTAAATGTGTTATGTGAATGATGTAAATTATCTGGTTGTTGAGTCGTAAATGCGAGTAATTGTTTTGAGACTTGTTTAAATGCTTTGGTCGTGTCTAATATCAACACGAGGGGTAGTTGGAATAGAAATTTGTCGGTAATGTTAGAAAATGAGATTTACGAGGCCGTTGACTTAGATGTTGACTTTTTATAGTATGGGGAGTTTCGTCAAGCGAGTTACGAGGATTACTTGTATAGTTAGTTGTGATCATTCTATCAATTGAAATGTGGTTGTCTATGCAACAGAGGCTATTGGACGCGACGAGTCAGATTCTCGAAGTTAAGTTACAATCGTTTATGGAATGTGAAATCATACGTTGAAGACTAAGTACCGTCTCATGTTTGACTATCGAGGCTGGCACGTGGATTCGAAATGGTAAAAGCAGACTAGTGGTGTTCGCGAGAGCATTAGAGCAAAAAGGACGGAAGTAGAGAATCGTGCGATAAGACAGAATAAGGAGGGAATCGTATTGTTTCAGCGTTACGAAATAGCTAAGGACCAGAGGCAAGTGTTTATACCCTTGCTTATTAATTAAGAGATATTATCTTGAATTATTAGTATGCATGTTGAATGCTTTTTACTGAATTTTCAAATGTTGATTTCTTTGCATTAAATTGAAAGTATGTTATTTAAATCTCGTAAGTTGACGAGTATTATTTTATACCTTTTGAGTTTAGATTCATATTTCCAGGTTGATTGGAAAAATATAAATATTGTGTTGAAACGATTTCAAAGATAGTTATGGGCCGTATACTAAGGCTTTCTTTCAAAAAGACTTGATTTAAAAATACTAAGTTGGAATATTACCAACCCTAGATGAGCGGGAACTTGTGAACCCTATGAGGGAAAAGTTATTCTAAGATTCTGAAGTTGTGTTACTTGTTCTACAAGTATTCTATTTTCCATCTTGCACCTATGCAAGTATTATTATCATTTCTTGTTAATGCGATCATCTGATCCATTCCTTGAGTCGAATTCATATATGATGTGCATGATTTAGTTTACTTCCTTCAAATACAAGGCTTATCTATTATAAGTATATGTTCGAAGGACTTGAACTATTTTTGTCAGAAGTCAGTAAACCCTTGTTTTCTTCATTTATAAACTTCACCTTGACTTTTTCTTAAACTTGAACTTGACTTTCTTGTCACTTACCAGATTAGTAAATCTTAACTAATTCTTCCATGATGTGATAATTTGAACTGTTGAGGCCATCTAGAGCCTGTTCTTTGAACCCTATTCTATATTTAGTTGTTGTAAATTCTGTTGATATCATAATGCCTGTTTCATATCAAACTTAATCTTGTTGAGCATGTCATTGTTTATTCTTCATTATATCCCAGTTGTTACATCGATCTCGTCGATGTTTATTGTCACTTTTCATGTGCACCTCCCGATATTATTGTGTCGATACTAGATTATATTGTTATTCCTTGATGGATTCTTCATAGTTGAATTGTTTCCTGGAACGTGAGTTTTCCAGCGTTTGTTGTATTAAGGTTGTCGATTCTTCCGACACCTGATTGTCGAAGTAAGGTTGTCAATTGTTCTGACACCTGACGTATATAATATAGGATTGGAATGTTTTTAAATGGGACCAGTAATTGGTCAGGCCATATTTATGGTCGGAATAAATTAAGGCCCAGATTGGCCTAGGATCCAGTAGAGGACTTTGCTATAAGCAAGTCCGGGGTTGATGCGTGGCTGGCCAGCAGCACAACCTTTGATTTGATAAATGTTAAAAATCCAATTCTAATATCAATTCTTATTTCTGGGATGAGTTACATCCATATGTTTTGTACTTGTGAGTTATGACCTGATATTCAGGTTTATTCATTGCGTAAAATTGTTGGTTGTTGATTAATAAATGGTGGTTTCAATCTTGCTGAAATCACTTACTCTTAATTCATTTGGATTCCAAATAGTCGAAATCCACTTCCCTGATTCCATTGGTAGTCGTGAGATATCTATTCTGATGAGTTTTATTCATACCGCGTATCCAGTCGGTACCATGTTGAAGTCTTGAAGTGCATTCTTTGTTCCATGACCGAGTGCGTTGGCTCATTCTTACTCCTTGATTATTCTACCCTTCCAGAGTTGTTGGTTTCAGAGAATGTTGTGAATAGATCTGTTATCTTCAAATTAGTATCTTTATACAAACTGTGGTCTTAAAGACATATGAGTTATACTTAATTCGTATTTTCTACATACTATTATAGTTATTGTTGATTCGGTCGCCGTGACGGCCAATGTAAACCTTTTTGTGTTTTAAACTATTCAGTTGCGAGAAGCTGAATGAGAAATTGTGATAAATTACTAAACTTGATTTGAGAAGTTTTAAAGATTACAAATGTTCAAAAACAAAAGTTTGTTATTTGAAAATCCAAAGTTTATTTTGGAAACCTTTCGTATTATATTTGATAATGCACTTGCTGAGCAATTCATTCGCTCATACTTGTTTTCTTTATATATATTTTAGCCTGCCAATAAGAAGGTATATTGGCGAGAGTTGTCCGCGTAGCTGATCAGAGATGGGGAAGGATAGTAGCGTAAAGACGTTCTGATCCAGAGCATTTGGAGCTAGTGAGAGGTTTTGTATATAGATGTTTTTCTATTGAATAATATATTGTATAAGATTAGTTGCCTGGTATACTTCTTATCGAAGTTATACTAGTGTATTAGAATTTTTGTAAAGAGAATGGTTGTAAAGAAGAAAGATTGTTGTAATGAAATTTTGGATTATTGTTTCTAGTACTATAACCTTTAAAGATTCTTGGTAGAGTTGGGGTCACAGATATTATTATTATTATTGTGTTGATTTTATATTGAACAGGTTGTTTGGATTAAGGGTGCAGTGTGACGACCAAATCCTTTGACCCCGGATTTGGGGCGTTACAAAGATGGCATTATTATTCTTATGATCTGCAGAAGTTCACACTGAAAATTCTTTACAGATACATATGATCTTTCAAAAGTTTATACAATAATTGAATATGTTGGCGAGTACTGTAGAGTCTTGTCTATTATACAGTGTACTTGTATTTCTGCCAAATTGACAATCAAAATTTGTGCTCTGGATACAATTGGTTTTCTATTATCCTTCTGATAATGACAATTGTTTGGGTAGTTATAACTGAGTCTGTTTTCCACCTTTTTCAATACACTTCTCCAAATCCCCAAATCTGTCAATTGGGTAGTTGTTTCTTTATGATCTTGTTAATTATGCTTGAGTAAAGATGGACGTTCTAAGCTTCTTATTGGTGTTGCTAGATTGGCTGAATACATGATAATTAGTAATACCTGATACTTGGTGTCACCAGTTGAGCCATTTTTTTTTATCTCTGAAAGTATTAGAGTTGAGCTTTATATTTCTCACTCAGCTCGAGTCAGCTAGTACCTGATAACATGCATCTGAATGTTATCTTAGAGCATTATACTTTATTTGGTGTCATGGCCAGAATTAAAAAACACAAAACCATACACAAGTTTTCTAATATTTGTAGGATGTGATTTTGTTTAGACACTACGTGGGTAACATCAGTTGTAAATTTGAAAGTTGTTCTATTTAACCAAAGTCTTTAAGCCAAATGATATTCAGGAATCAGATGCATGTTATCACTATATTAATTTCTGTTATATTTTTACCAATTTATTGTTAACTATTTAATTGTTAATGTTTTGACAGAATACTTATCGTCGTTTATTTGATGAGCGATATCCCGAGGGTACCGATCGTCCGAATATTGATCTAGAGTTGTGGGAAAGGGCGTCCATTGTTAAGAAAAACTATGTGAAAGGTCGAGGGCAATGATGACACCGATCCATCAGTGGTTCCTCATGTAACACACAGTGTTCACAGTCATCAAGCCAGCCATCTGTTCATACTCCGACTGACTGTGTCAGAGCCATATGCCAAAATCGCGAGCTTCTTCTTGAACTGGGAGGCCATCTGGGGGCTATGGATCCCGAGGATCTGGCTCGTGCAGTAGCGGCAGCAGCAACATCACAGCAGCAAGATGGCGATGAGGTATTTTCATTTAGTAAAGTATTCTGAATTTCTATTCTTTATGTTCTTGAGTGGCAGAGTTAGTTTTTTATACACAGTCATAATATATACTAATATATGTAATATTCTTTTATTATTTTAATACTTGCAGGGATCACATCATGATGATCAGGATGACGGGTTTGGTGGATCTTCATAAAGTGTCTTACTCACATTATGTTTTATATTTCTGTTAGAACTCGTACTTGGTTACATTTATGATTCCGTATTGTATTTTCGTAATCCAATGATACTCGAACTTATGGATGTGGTCTTATTCGTTTTTTAGATTATGGAAAGATAGTTGCACTTTTATATTAGTCTGATTTGATTATTTGGATTCGAGAAAATGTTTATAATGGTGTGAATATGTCCTGCCAAATGTATTGTGAATGTTTTGAGAAAACAGGTATAAAATTTTAGATTATGTGCTATATATATATATATTCTGGAAAATAGGTATTAGTGACCGAAATCGGTAGCTAAAGTTAGTAGCAAAAAAATTAGTAGCTAAAAAAATGTGCAACAATTAGCGACCAAATTCAGTAGCTATTATTATTCGAAAAAAGTACTACTTTTAGTGACCGGAAATTTGTAGCTATTGATAGTCGCAACAAATTAGCGACTGATATTGGTAGACAGTGGTGGTTGCTGGATTTAAAACTATTAGCGACGGTGCTTTGGTATCTAAAGTTGGTCGCCACTAATAGCGACCGGATTTGGTAGCTATAGTAGTCGCAAAAGTTCGCAACCAAAAACGGCAACCAAACTTGGTCGCCAGATATTGCGACGACCATCCATCGCCGGGTTAGTCGCGGACATGTGGATTTCTATCTAATTGTGGCTGACTCAGCTTAGTGACCAAGTCGGTCGCCAAATGCCGTCGCTGCGTCTACGATCGCGATAGGTCGTCGCAAAAAGACCATTTAGCGACCAGTTTTTCTGCCACCAACTTTATCGACTGGAAGCGGTCGCTGAAACCCATCTGCTACAGACTTCCGTCGCGGATGTGCGGTCGCTGATAGATTTGTAGTGGCAAATCATGTCTGTAATCTCATAACAAAACTCATGTTTATAATCTAAACCTAACATTTCAAATAAAGATTCAGTGATACTACTAGATTAAATCTAAGTTGAGCAACAATTTTGAAGCACGTTTGAGTTCAAAAAACAGAACATCATTGATGTCCATATTCACAGCTTTATCTCAATCGTAATATATACACAAAGTACGATGATCCAAGCACATACGCAAAAAAATCATGTAAACTTATTATAATGTACTGAATCATTTGGAATCAAAAGAAACAGGTAACTATGAAGATTACTCTCAAAATTAAGTTGCAAAAGATGAATAAACAGATCACAATCCAATGCATTCATATTCATAGCTGCATCTCAAATCAAAAAATGAAAGATACAGAGTACGTTGTTCCAAGCAAATCAAGCAAAAATTTTAGCCAAAAACTAATACAGCAAACATATCAAATAAAAAGGAATATGAACAAACAAGGTCAATTATGAAATTAACTCTCAAAATTCGATGATCAATTCAAACAGAACAATATTCAAGTCAATTGAGATTTAGAGCACATTATTCAATCAATTTAGGCAAACATGACCGCTTTAATAAAAAAACACATCAAAGCATCATGAATTCAGGAAACAATGTCAATCACGAATAACTCTCGAAAACTTATAAATACTTATATTAGTTATGATACTTATATCACAAAAAATACTAACAAAATCAAGAGCACAAATAAAGTATATAAATCACTAACAGTATCACTAAGAAATTTTTTGACAATTCACCAAGTTAAATTACAGAAATCACTAATATACTTCATTACCATAATCTCTTCTTCAATTTCAGTATGTAGTTTTCTTTGTTCATTATGGTCATCTTTTTCCCATATATCTAAGCTAGTTAAACGAGGAAAATAATTCCATGGCCGCCATTCTTGACGAGGGTGATAGTTGTTTCCATCAGCAGCATTCTTTGTAAATACAAAGAAAATAATCATATTAAAATAAGTTATAATCAAAGTGTGGTTAAATTGAAGTGACAAATATCACTAAGTTTTTAATACATATATCACTAATATAGTTAATTACCATAGTTCCTTGTGCATTTTCAGTCTGTTCGTTACTTTGTTTATGTTGGCCATGCTTTTCCCATACATCTGAGTTATAGTCATGAGGAACATTGTCCATTCTTGATGAGCAAAATTCTTGCAAATACAATAAAAATAAAAGATATTAGCATTAGCTTGAATAATAGAAGTACTAAAGTAATTTTTGTTGAATAAGTTTAGTAAGTACATTTGTTGGACTTTGTTCAACATTGTTATGTGCATACTCATACTGTCCCTGCTCAGCATTCTCATCAACAACATTTTTCTGCATTGTTAATAGAAAAGATTCAAAACTAACATAATATAAGAATAATGCAATTAATTAGGGCTAAGCAAAACCGATCCAAAACTGAAAAACCGAACCGAAATATGTTAATTCGGTTCGGTTCGGTTCCAACTTTTCTCATAATCCGGTCATTTCGGTTTTTCGGTGCGGACCGAACTATATTTCGGTTTGGTCCGGTTTTTACCAAAAAAATTCGGTTCCAAACCGAATTAACCGAAATTTACAAATACATATATTTACATTTTATATATGTTTATGTTATATATTCTAATTATCTAATAATATCTAAATCTAATTTCCCGACCCATACCCATAATCCATAACCCACCTCCCACTTCACAGTTCACCCGTTCTAAGTTCTAAAACTGACCTAATTAGCAGCAGCACAACAAGGGCACTTCACTTCAGACTTCAGGCGACTCGCTCACGAATTTCAATTCTCAATCCGCAGTCCGCCGACTCCGCACTCCGCAATCACTTCTCAGTTCCACTTCAAGGTAATATGCTGCTAATTTCGACTTCCTCTAAATTTCTATATTTAGAATCATAAATCTTAGTTCTTAAATGTTACTAGCTTTTCTATCGGAGAATCATAGATTCCATTTTAAAGGTTTTTCTTAATTTGTTTTTCTTAATTTGTTAATTAGCTTTTGTTAATTTGCTGCTTAGATTTTGTTTAGGTTTCTTAATTAATGTCTAATTTTGTTTAGGTTTTGTGCTTAGCTTAACTGCTTCTGGACAATAGACTTAGTACTCAGTGTAGTAGCTTAAAAACTGATATCTTGTTGTTTCTCTTCATTTAATCATTTCAGTTCAAATAATGTCGCAATCAGATTCACAACGAGACATGGGGATGGGAGATTCTAATGATGGTAATGCTCCAACTCAAGCAAGCTCTGTCAAGAGAAAAAGAAAACCTATGAAAGATAGGTCGGAAGTTTGGGATCATATGACCAAGTTTACGGATGCGGAAGGGTTTAAAAAAGCTAGGTGCAATTATTGTGGTAAGGAATACCACTCCGATCCTAATCTAAATGGCACTAGTAAACTTTTAAAACATGTTAGATCTTGCACAAAATTACCACTTAGTGGTGAATCAAAGCAAACACAATTGTCTTTACAATCCGTAGGAGGAAGTGATAGCATTCTTAAAAATTGGCGTTTTGATCAAAAAGCTTCTAGACATAAGTTAGCTTCTATGATCATTATTGATGAACTTCCCTTTAGATTTGTCGGGGGTGAAGGGTTTAATGATTTCATGAAAACTACTCAACCGCTTTTTAAGATGCCATCTCGTTTTACCGTGGCACGAGATTGTTACCAAATCTTTTTAGATGAAAAGAAGAAGTTAACCACTTATTTTAAGATGTCGGGTCAAAGAATTAATATCACCACGGACACTTGGACTCCAATACAAAAGATTAATTATATGTGCATCACGGCTCACTACATTGATCAAAATTGGAACTTGCACAAGAAAATAATTAACTTTTGTCCTATAGAGAGTCATAAGGGTGAGATCTTAGCTAGGGACCTTGATATGTATTTGAAAGAATGGGGAATTGCAAAGGTGTTTGCTATGATCATTATTGATGAACTTCCCTTTAGATTTGTCAAGGGTGAGAGGTTTAATGATTTCATGAAAACTACTCAACCGCTTTTTAAGATGCCATCTCGTTTTACCGTGGCACGAGATTATTACCAAATCTTTTTAGATGAAAAGAAGAAGTTAACCACTTATTTTAAGATGTCGGGTCAAAGAATTAATATCACCACGGACACTTGGACTCCAATACAAAAGATTAATTATATGTGCATCACGACTCACTACATTGATCAAAATTGGAACTTGCACAAGAAAATAATTAACTTTTGTCCTATAGAGAGTCATAAGGGTGAGATCTTAGCTAGGGACCTTGATATGTATTTGAAAGAATGGGGAATTGCAAAGGTGTTTGCAATCACGGTTGATAATGCAAGTTCAAATTATACTTGCATTCAAAAGTTGAAGGATAGGTTGTCTTCTAGGGGGTGTGATTTCTTGAATGGAAAATATATGCACATGAGATGTATTACACACATAACTAATTTGATTGTGACAAAAGGGCTTGAAGAAATAGATCCATAGGTTGAAAGAGTAAGAAAGGCGATTAGGTATATAAGGCAATCCCCGGCTAGATTAGCTAAATTTAAGGAGTGCATTGAGTTAGTGGATGTTGATTGTAAATCTATGTTGTGTTTGGATGTAAGGACAAGATGGAACTCCACTTACTTGATGCTAAATGTTGCTCAAAAATTTCAAGGTGCCTTTGAATTATATGAAACAATGGACACTTCCTTTGTAAATGAGCTTAATGAGGGTGATGGGGTGCCTACTTGGGATTGGGGTAATGTTAGAAGGATGGTTGATGTATTAGTTCATTTTTATGAACTTACCTTGAGAATTTCGGGTTCTCTGTATGTCACATCAAATATATTTTATCATGAGATTAGCACCGTTAACTATTTATTGAAAGATTGGATGAAGAGTGATAACTTTGAAGTGAGGTTAATGGGCGAAAGAATGAAAGATAAATATGACAAGTATTGGGGTGATGTGCACAAAATGAACAAACTCATCTATGTGGCGGTTGTTGTTGATCCTAGGTACAAATTGGAGTTTCTTGAATTTGCATTAAGTGAGGAATATGGAAAAAATGTGGGTTGGAAGTTGGCAAGTGATACAAGTGTAGTGATAAGAGAGTTGTTTGAAGAGTATAAAAAGACTTGTCAACCTAAAACTACTCAAGTTAATCAACAAGCTCAATCTTCAAGTAATTCCTCAAACATACATTCAACTACATCTTCAACTTCAAGAACACAATCGGCATTAGGAGCTAGATTTATGAGACAAAAATTGGAGAGTGGAGAAGTAGAATCCAAGTGCGAATTGGATATTTATCTTAAAGAGAGTGTCTATGTTACGAAAAATGATGATGAGTTTGATATTTTGAAATGGTGGAAAGTTAATTCAAGTAGGTTGCCCATTCTCTCACAACTTGCTCGTGATGTACTAGTAATCCCTATTTCCACCGTAGCATCGGAATCCGCTTTTAGTACGGGTGGAAGAGTACTTGATCCATATAGGAGTTCTTTGACGACCAAAGTTGTGGAAGGATTACTTTGTGCTCAAGATTGGTTGCGATCGTCTAAACGTCAAAAGACAATCGAAGAAGATGTTAATGATCTTGAGAAATTCGAAGAAGGTATATTACACATATTTAATTTGCATTCCACATTCCACTTGTCATTAATTAATTTGAATTAACGTGTCATTATAATACATTTTGCAGCATTTTCTGCTCTTTCAGTCAGGGAGAAGAATATTGAACAAGATGTTGTACCCTTGGACATTGATTGGTAAGAAAATCAGTCTCTTACTCCCTTGTTTAACTGTGATTAAGTACTCTTTCTGCTTCTGTTACAAATGTGTTAAAAATGTGAAATGTCTGGTTTTTAGCTCTAGTTTAAATGCTTCAGTAGTTCAGTTTTTTATCAAGTAATTAGCCAAGTAATTAGTTTCTGTTCAGAATCTGCTTGCTAACAGGAACAACAGTAGAATCTGCTTTAGTTTAATGTATGAATCTGCTTTAGTTTCTGTTCAGAAGGGTTTCCTTGACGCCTGCCAGACTCTTGAAGAATATGATTGAAAAATTTAGACATTGCTGGAACTTAATGCATCTTTTGCTGGAACTTAATGCATCTTTTGCTTCTTCTATAAATGTGAGAGTTGATTAAATTAGTAATTTGCCTGTGTTGTTTACACCATAACAGAATTGTACATTAACATAACAGAATGCAGCATCCTAGCATTCTAAAAAAATACTAACATCAACAAAACTTTGATAAATCCAAGTTTTGATGATGTTGATTGTTGAAAAACTTTGATTCTCTAGCTGCCACAGACAGAACATGATAGGTGTACAAATTAGGATGTCCTTATTTATTCAGGAACTTTTTAGCATTCTTAGCATTCTGTTTCTGAAATTTTTGCAGCCATTTCTAAACTATTTTTCTCTGTTCTATTTCTATTCATAGATGCGGGCAGGACGACAGGCTATAGACTGACCTTGAGTTGAGAACCTGAAATGTGAAAGTGATGCAGAATTGCAGAATCAACAACTGAAGTGTTGAACAGTTTTTATTGAATTTCATATTTCAACTTTCTATGTTCCTTGATTATTGAATTTAAGACTTGAACTGTTGTCTCTTGAACAGTTTTTATTTTCATTTCTCAGTAGTCAGTAACTCAGTTTATGAACTATTAACTATTAAGTATTCACTATTGACAGTATTGACTATTGAGTACTTATGTTGTGTGTACAAGTCTACAATTGATGTTCTAAAAGTACAAGTTTCTGTCTTTCTGATGCTGCTGCACTACACAGGTTTTTTTTTACAGTTTCTGATGCTAAGTAATTAAAGTGTTTTTTTTAAAACAATTCGGTTTTTAGGAACCGAAACGAATAAACAGAATTATTTCGGTTCGGTTCGGGCCGGTCCAAATAACAATTTCGGTCCAGTTCGGTCCCAAAAAAAACAGCATTTCGATTTTCGGTTTTTTCGGGTCGGTCCCGGTTTTGGACCGAACCGCCCGAATGCTCAACCCTACAATTAATTAAAGTATATTAAGAACAAAATAAATTTTATACCTTCATTTTATTTTTGTTATTGGCTGGCAGATCCCTTAATGCAGGTAATATCGATCCAACTCCAAACTTTCCACTGAACAGCTCAATAGCTTGTCTCTCTTTCAGCTTATCCCAATCCACCCTTTGTAAGAAGGGGTTTGTCTCTCAACCAGTTTAATTCCCTTGTGTCTGACCCGATCAACATAAAGAAGCTACATAATAAAAGATAATAACATCAATAAATTAATTAACTACAAAAAATGGTATGTATTTAAAAAAAATCTTACAGTGAGGAAAATTAATGATCCGTTGAAGAAAACCGATGCCGAACGATTCCAACTAGTGAGTTTAGCAAGTACTCAGCCCAGTTGTATTCATAAAGTCTATCTAGATTATCATCAAATCTAAGAAGTTTTACATCCACGTAGGAATTTGTAGACGTTCCTACCAAAACATTTGACAACACAATCAAGAAATTTAATTTAAAGTTCTCTGTCAGTTCATGTCCTTTCATTTGCTGAACTTTGAAAGTTGTGATTTGCTCTTTATTTGAGAACTGTGATAGCCATTCATTTACTCTTCCTTGGTATTCATCATTTTCTCCAAGCATTATCGACTCTCTTCCATGTGGCAGACCTAGAACATCCGAAACATCTTCTTCTCTGATGTTTATCTCTCCATTGGAAAGCCGTAGCGACACAGAATTATGTTCAAAGATTTGAAGTATATTGTAAGCAAAAGGCCCTGGCAACATTTCCAATTCAAAATCTAGAACCTCTCCAAATCCACTATGTCGAACCCATTGTTTCTGTTCTTCTGTTAAGCAGTACAACATTTCACTTAATAATCTTGGAGAGTTTCTGATCTTCACATGTTCCTTTGCTCTATTAATGTGTCTAGCAGGTTTAATTTCCTATCATAAGTTCAAAAAGAGAATTAAAATTATAGGGATTTGCATTTAATACTGGTACAAATATTGTATTTGTAAGTACACTAGCTTACCTCATCATTATCCACCTTCGCGTATGAGCCTTTCTTGGTTGGATATTTGACATTCGGTTTCCTTCTTTTCTTTTATGCATTTTGCTTTTCCTATTTAAAAAATATAATTATCATATTAACAAAAAATAATAATCCAATTTGAAACAAAATTCTGACAAAAATTACACTAATTACAATACAATATAATTGAAGTTGATCTACTCTAGGTTTACTTCCATTCAAATACCGATACATACACTACAAGCTCAGAACAGTACAGAAGACCAACTAATTAGGCCGATGACCAATTACCCAAGTTTGTACTGTAAATTAATTTACGGAATTAACGTTGGTAAATAACATTTTCTATTATAGGTGATCATTTTAGCAAATTATTGTGATATTTTCCTATGATGTTGTAGTGATAATTTACAGATTCTAGTGACAATTAGAATTACGAAAAAATATCCAAGCCAATTTTACTAAACAGCTAGTTGGTTACTGTATGAGCTGGGTGCAAAGAGACACGCAGACAAGCACACATACAAGCCACCTATCAGAAGCCCTGTGAGTTTGGGACACAAGTTTGTACTGTAAATTAATTCGGGGAAATTAACGTTGGTAAATAACACATTCTATTATAGGTGTTAATTTAAGCAAATTATAGTGATATTCCTATCACGTTGTAGTGATAATTTGCAGATTCTAGTTACAATTAGAATTATGAAAAAATATCCAAGCCAATTTTACTAAACAGCTGGTCAGTTACTGTATGACCTGGGTGCATGATAATGGTATCTGATTAAAAAAGTTGTTGCCCTTGGTTCATTGATCTAACAATTAGATCCTAGTGTATATTTAAACACAGAGAGAACACGATATTCAAAGTCTTGGCTAATGCCATGGTTGAAAGTCTATAAACCCTAGTTTTTGGATTCGTGTCTTAGTATCAAAATCGTTCTATTCTGTTTATTTTCTTTACCATTACATCAATATCTTTAAAGTTTTCATTCCTTATGGCTGGTATACAAGAAATGGAAGCAAGCTTCGCCAGGTTTAAACTGGATGATGAGGAGGGAGGTATTTCATATGATGAGAATGCAGAGGAGTTTTCAGAGATTGACGATCGTTGGTGCTTGGTAGGCAGATTCTTAACGGAGTCACCCATTGATTTTCAAGCAATGCAGCATAGAATGGCTGCACTTTGGCGACCAGGGAAGGGTGTGTACGTGAAGGAGGTGGATCGAAACAGATACGTATTTCAGTTCTATCACGAGGTTGACATTGCTGGAGTCATCGAAGGGAGTCCCTGGACATTTGGTAGGTTCCATCTGATATTTGAACGAATGAAAGAAGGAGACAACCCTCGTATGATGGAAATTAATAAGCTGGATTTGCGGGTTCAACTCCATGGCATGAATGCAGGTTTCATGTCTCAAATGGTAGTAACAAACGTGGGCAATTATATTGGGAAGTTCGTTGCATCTGATGAAAATAATTTCGCGGGGGTTTGGCGTGAGTATCTCAGAGTCCGTGTTACCATTGATCTGAAGCAACCATTAAAAAGAAGAATGAAGCTACGTAAAAGTCCAACAAACTGGTGCTAGGTGAATTTTAGATACGAAGGGATACCTACATTCTGCTTTATTTGCGGAATGGTTGGTCATGGCGAGAAGTTTTGTGATAAAATATTTGACACTCCATTAGAAGAAATTGAAAAACCTTATGGAGCATGGATGAAGGCAGATCCAAAACGTCGTAGTCATACAATGGGAGCTAAATGGCTGCGACAAGGTGGCAAAAATCCGGTAGTTTTTCCGGCAGAACAGTTCGGTGAAGAGGGAAGGAAGGTGGTTAGCACAAAGGACACAGTCAATGATCATTATCCCGTTAATTCAGGCAACAGAATGGATATGGCAGGAAGTTCAAAACAGGCTGGGGGGGGGAAGGTAATCCCGTGAAAGGGGGAAATTATTGGAGATAATTTATCTCTAATAAATACAGACAGCAACAACCATATAAATATGGGGGAAAACATTATTTTAAATGAGGAAGTTGGGCTGAAAGTTATGGACCCAAAACATAGGAGAATAGAGGAGCCCAAAAACAGAGGGCTGATTGAAAATATTGATACAGAAGATACAGATACAGACATGACAGAGGAAGAAAGAATGACTAACATGGTTTCAAAAAACGTGAAGTTGGCGGGCTTTGCAATGCAGACCCGCCAATCATTATGAATACCCTCAGTTGGAATTGCCGAGGGGTGGGCCGTCCTCGGAATATTCAGTTCCTTACAGACGTGGTTCGTCAAGAAAAGCCCATGTTTATATTTTTGTGTGAAACGTTATCTAATAAGTCAAAAATGGAGTGGGTGCAGCTAAAGTTGGGTTATCAGGGTATGTTTGTAGTCGAGCCGATAGGAAGAAGCGGGGGTTTAGGAAGAAGCGGGGGTTTAGCTATGTTCTAGAAGGAGATGGATCAGGTTGAGTTGTTAGGATTTTCTCAAAATCACATCGATGTGAAGGTTACAATGGGGGAAGATGATCCTTGGCGTCTAACAGGATTATACGGAGAACCTAATAGAGCTTTGAGATGGCGGACATGGGACCTTCTTCGTAATCTTGCGAGAGACTCGAACCTTCCTTGGTGCATCATAGGAGACGTAAATAATGTGGTTGATGCTAGTGATAAGAATGGGGGCTCGCAATATCCAAGTTCGCTCATAGAAGGGTTTAATGAAGCATTACTGGATGGATGGACACTGCTGATTGGATGGAAGTACGATTGGACAGAGCTCTAACTAATTTAGCGTGGCTGAACATGTTTCCTATGGCTAAACTATATAACCTCGAAGGTACGTCCTGCGATCACAACCCTATTCTCTTGGTACCTAAAGTTATTGCTCATATTCATGCCCCTTATCGTTTTAGATTCGAAAATGCGTGGATGATGGAGCCAATGTGTGAAGTAATTATTCAGGAGGTTTGGAACAGTGACATAGAGGCTTATATTATCAAAAAAATCAAAAATTGTAGTCAGAGTTTAGCTGTATGGGGAAAGGAGATAGCTGGTAACTTCAGTGGTAGAATAAAGAAGTGTAAGGCAATAATGAAGCAGTACAGGGGCGGTAGAGATGATACTTCGAGGGAGAGATATAGAGAAGCAAGGAAAGAGCTAACGAAAGTGTTAAACCAAAGAGAGGTTTTTTGGCGTCAACGATCTAAACAACTTTGGTTGAGTGATGGGGACCAAAACAGTAAATTCTTTCATACTTATGCTTCAAATAGGAGAAGAAATAACCAGATCAATAAACTTAAAAACGAGGAGGGTCAGTGGGTGGAGTGGGAAACTGGTCTTACAGATTTGATGTCTGGATATTTTTCGAAATTGTTTACAGCTTCGGTGGTGGACTGGCAGGAGGTGGTCAGCAACATTCCTACTACATTGACACGAGCTCAAAATGAAAGTTTGTTGCAACCGATTACGGAAGAAGATGTTAAAGGGGCTCTATTTCAAATGAACCCGGATAAAGCTCCGGGTCCCGATGGGATGACACATGGCTTCTACCAGAGATACCCGGTAAATATGGTGCGTAATTTCTTCAACTCGGGGATGCTAATTGACGAACTAAATGCTACGAATATTGTCCTGATTCCTAAGAAAAAATGACCAGTGGTAGTTGGAGACCTGCGTCCAATTTCGTTATGTAATGTCTTAGTAAAAGTTACTACTAAGGTCATTGCAAACCGTTTGAAAGGTACTCTTGAACAGGTGATTTCAACAAACCAGAGCGCCTTCATGTCAGGACGTTTAATCTCCGATAATGTGATGATTGCTTATGAAGTAATGCATACTCTAAAAATGAAAAGAAGGGGGGAGAGAAGCTTATATGGCCTTAAAACTCGATATGAGTAAGGCATACGATCGCATTGAATGGAGCTATTTACAAGCTATTCTCATGAAGATGGGATTTGATGGGTGGTAGGTACACTTGATTATGCAGTGTGTCAAGACAGTCTCTTATCGAATTGTTCACGCTCGTAGAGAAATTGGCCCAATCATGCAAACCCGTGGTTTACGCCAAGGCGATCCTTTATCTCCATACTTGTTCATCATATGTGCGGAGGGACTCTCGACAATGCTTCACAAATTTGAAAGCCAGCGGTTGATTAAAGGGGTTAAAGTCTGTAAACAAGCTCCAGCTATCAATCACATGTTGTTCGCTGATGATTCTTATTTATACTGCAAGGCACAGGAGGAAGAAGCACATCAAATGCTGGAGATACTGTCGAAATATGAGCTGGCTTCGGGCCAAATGGTTAATAAATCAAAATCTTCGGTATTTTTTAGCACGAACACAAACAGTGAAGCAAGACATCAGCTATGTAATATTCTGCAGATGGAGGAAGCAGATGAAAATTGCAAGTATCTGGGACTTCCAAATATGATGCAACGAAGTAAAGTAGCAACACTGGGTTTTATGAAAGACAGGGTGAAAAAGCGAACTTTAAGCTGGGATGGGAAAATAATTACGCAGGGAGGGAAAGAAATATTGGTTAAGTCGATTATTCAAGCATTACCAACCTACGCAATGAGCGTGTTCTTACTGCCTCTCGAAATCACTAAAGACATGGAAAGAAGCATCTCAAGGTTTTGGTGGAATTCAAAAAAGAATGACAGTAGGAGTATCCATTGGATGAATTGAGAGAGGTTGAGTCGTCATAAGTCTAATGGGGGTATGGGGTTTAGAGACTTCAGAGATTTTAATTTAGCGATGCTTGGAAAACAGGTGTGGAGGTTTATTACCAACCCAAATAGCTTTGTCAGCAGAATTTACAAGGCTCGCTATTTTCCTAATAGCACCTTCATGGAGGAAAAAATTGGGAGCAACCCCAGTTTTGTGTGGCGTAGCGTTTGGGAAGCGAAGCAGATGATTTCAGCAGGTATGCGGTGGAAAATAGGGTATGGCAACTCAGTGAACATTGTGGGACAACCATGGTTGTTAGTGAAAGATGTGTGTCCTAAATCCAATCATGGATGATGAGTTAGGAGATACTTTGTTCAATCTGATTCAAGTTTGTTTAATTTAATAAAATGGTAATATGTTTTATAACGGGCTTTTTTTCTATTTAAAGTGTTTAAATTAGATGATCCATAGTTTAGAGTAAAGCTTTAATGGATTATGATGAGATCATGATAATGAGACCTTAAAGATGATAACTCTAAACTTAAATAGTTCCTGGTCGTAGGATAATTAATTGGTAGTTTATTTATCCGCAAAGATCGGTACATACTATGTTTGCTTCACTATGAAGGATGTCTGTTCTCATAGGCATTTGTGTGGTGACACTATAGCTAGTATGTAGGTGCTTATTATGAATAAGTTCACTGAACATGACTCGATCAGTTAAACAACTAATGGAGTTCACTCATGTGTCAGTAGTTGTTCATATAGTGATGGTTGTACAAGTGTCCTTTGACTTGAGATCATCATAGTCATCTTGTGTACACTGAACTATACTTTGGTTTAGCTCTTAGTCTCGAGGGACAATAATTAGTGCTCTTCTGGGTATAGGAATTTGTGCACGAAGATAGTGAATGATCAATAAAGGATCTGCCCCTTCCAGTGAAGGAAGAGAATGTCCTATGCTATTCCATTTATGCTAGTTCAGGAATCTCTGGCCAGAGTGAATGAAATTAGAAAGAAGTTTCTAATTTGCATTAATCGGAACTAGGCATACTGAATAGGAAGGCATATGATTAAATTAAATAGGCTTGACATGAGATCCATGCCTTGTATTTAATCGGGACATTGTAGGGTAGAAGGAATTGATTGTATGGTAACTAGTCACTGAATAGGTTCTTGGTATTCTAAGAAGTGAATTCATATTATCCGGATAGTCGCGATATGCTGTGAAGTATCACTCACGATGTAGAATAAATATGAATAATTTATTAATCGTATTTAATGAATTAGAAGAATTCATATAAATAATAATAAAATAGTTTTATTATTATTTATTTCTACTACCGGCTTAATATTGAACCTACAGGGTCACACCATAAAAGAGAATGATTTGATGGTGAAGGAATTAATTAATAATGGCTAGTCATTATTTATTTATGAAATAAATATTTGATAGCATTTTTATAATCAATTAAATATGATTTAATTAATTATAAAATAATTAAGAAGTGTTCTTAATATTATTAATTAAGAATTTAATTTAAGAATTAAATTAAGTGAGAGAATTATTTTCTAAAGAGTTTAGAAAAAGAATTAATTATTAAAAGAGTTTTAATGATTAATTAATTGATTAATGAGATTAATTAATTATAGGGTTAATAATAATAATATTTTATAGGATAAATTTTCAGCTAAAATATTTGCCTATAAATATACTATTATAGACCTTAAGCCTCCAGCCCTAATTTTTATAAGAAAAAGAAGAAATGAGGCAACCCTAATTCTCTCTCGAGCCACTTCCTCCCTCCATTGATTCAAACTCTTAGTGGATACCGGTGGAGTGTTTCACATATTGAGGAGCAGCTACTAAGAGTCTCTTTTCATCATCTTTGGATCACTTTTAAAGGTTAGTAATCGATTCTTTAATTTTATCCATGAATCGTATGCGTTTTTATGGATTTTATATATAAATAATTGTTATCCATGCTTCCGCGTATGCAATAAAACCCAACAGTTAGACGACACAAATCCTTTCATAACTTCTAATACCCAAGGTTTGGAAAATCACAAGGTAAATGCTTTAATGGCCATGGATCACAGAGGGTGGGATGAGGAGATATTAGGGGATATGTTTAACACTCGGGACCAGCAGATTATTAGAAGTATTATCTTGAGTGAAAATGACAGTGAAGATGTAGTATATTGGGGCAAGGAAGCAACAGGTTAGTACACAGTCCGTAGTGCATACAGAATGTTGCAAGCTCAAAAGTTGCTATGGAGACAAGAAGATCAACACAGCATATGGCGGAAAACATGGAGATTAAAGGCACCTCCAAAGGTTTTGAACTTTATGTGGAGATCATTGTCTGATTGTTTATCTACGATGACTTCATTGCTGCAGAAAAATGTATCAGTAGACCCGCTATGTCAAGTCTGTAGGTCAGGAGTGGAAACAGTCGAGCATATTATTTGTAGTTGTGATCTGGCAACCCAATGTTGGCAACGAATTCTCCCTCAGGTACCATATAATGATACCAACAACTATCAAGACTGGTGGGGAAGAGTGCTGGAAGTCTGTGATCATGAAAAGAAAGCAGAGGTGGCAACAGTATGTTGGTCACTATGGAAAGCAAGGAATGATCTAGTGTGGAACAAGAATTATACTCGAGTAAATGTCGTGATAGCAAAAGCTAAACAGTATCTTCTTCAATGGAATTTGGCCCAGAAAAAGAAATCACAGTCTTGTTTTCCTTGCTTTGTGGAAGGAGATGGGAATGAATTTTGGGTAGCACCACAGGTTGATTATATGAAGATCTCGGTGGATGCAGCGGTATTTTCAGAGTATAATGCTTCTGGTATAGGTCTGGTTGCTCGTGATAGCAAGGGAGAGCTTATTCAGGCAAGAACAAAGTGCAACTTTGGTTTGGTTTCGGCGAACTTGGCTGAGGCCATGGCTGTGAAGGAGGCCCTAAGCTGGATACGTAGTGAAGGCTGGAGCAGAGTGGTGGTAGAGTTAGACTGTTTGACGGTTATTCAGGCAATTCGAATTAAGGTACTGATGCAATCTCCGTTTGGGCAACTTATCCAAAGTTGTCGAAACATGTTAGAGGATTTAAACACAGTTTCTCTGTTTTTTGTAAAACGGTCTGCTAATATGGCGACACATGAGCTAGCTCGTCTGTCATATTCTTTTCCAGATCGAGTTTTCGATAGGTCTTCTATCTATCGGAGTCAATGATGTATTGAGGAGTGAATTATCATATGAATAAAAACTTTCCTTGTTCGTCAAAAAAACAATTAGATCCTAGTTAAATTGATTATTGGTATACCACTTTTGTTATTTAAAACTGGGACGACACCATAAAACAAGATTCAAAATACGATTTAAATTCCACCTTATTCACAAATATTTTTACAATCTCATAACAGAACCCAAATCCGGTCCATATGACCTGTTTTTTAAAATACTATTCCTTTTTAAGCTAAATATTAAAATTCATAACAGTCTACTAGTTTACTAATGTTTTTAGTGATATGTACATGTTGATCTGTCTGTCTTTCTTTTCCATTTTCTGTTTTTTGTTTTTGCTGCAGGTTCATCGTCTGGAGGTCCAGGTTGATCTTTTCTGGCTCCCTGTTCATGTCAAAAAAATTACCAAATGATTAGTTCTATAGTAATTTTTCTAATGTATAGAAATTAATGATGCATATACCATTAATTTCTCAACGTTGCTTGCTTTGTATTTGTATCTGACAATGCTTGAAAAATGTATATTCCTCCTTTCTTCAACCTCTACCAATCTTTCACTTACTCTTGGCGGAGTTTTGTCAATGTCTGAATCAGTACTTTCTTCTGCCATAAACTGTTCTGATTGAGATTGCATGTTGCTTAACTGTTGAAGTCTAGAACTACGACCTATTGTACTATCACCTACAAAATGAACAATAATTGTCACTAAATGAACTGAAGCAAGTTTGAAATCATAATGCTGGTAAATCAGTAGCTTATGTGAGAAGCTAAAGTAAGGTAATAGAAGATTCAAATTCTCCATATTTAAATCATATCATTAAATTACTACTAAAACTTTTTACTAGTTTTAGGTGCTAAAATTACTAAAATAATGTTCTCCTATTCACATAAACTTTCTACTAGTTTTAGGTGCCATAATAATGTTCTCGCTCTAAATCATACAAATTAGGACTTAACCGTATATATCGTTCTAACTAGGGTCCTACCATAACTATATAAATTATTCCACATCAAGTTTGTGCTTGCAGTAAAAAATAATCCAGTGAAATTAAGAATCTAGTGAAATTAACAAAACATAATCATTCAAAAACACATAATATCAATAATTACTCATTCAAAAACACATAATCTACTGTTAAAACATAATCTATACATCATTATCACATCAATTTGCTGTTAAAACAAAAAATCATATAAGAACAAAAAATCTATTGAAATTAAGAATCTAGTGAAATTAACGAAACATAATCATTATTAAAACATAATCATTCAAAAACAGATAATATCAATAATTACTCATTCAAAAACACATAATCTACTGTTAAAACATAATCTATACATCATTATCACATCAATATGTTGTTAAAACATTACATAACAATATTTAATCATTTAAAAACACATAAACTACTCTTAAAACATGAATAATATTTTATAATCATCAAAAATAGTCTAAACACCTAATTTTACATACCTCCTGTACTTTTATCCATTTTTTTTCTTCAACAGTGATATAACTTTAATTAATAGTTGTTTCAAGAATATATGAACAGATCTTGTAAGTTTCACACATTTATTACTTCGAAAACCTAAAAATCACAAAATATAGTAACATGCATCACTGAATATACGTTTATATGTAACAATATATAACAATATCATCGATTCTAACTACGAATTAAGAGTAATGTACCTCTTGGTAGAGTTTTAGTGATTTTTGTACTAGATCAACTTCAAAATCTTCAAACAATCGTGTTTCTGCTTCAATTCTTATCAATTAGTTGAATGTTGATGTGTTCAAGCTCGAATCGTGGAGAAATTTGATGAATATTTAGTAATTTTGATGGTAATATTCGGTGATAATGGTTTGATATAACCGTTTTGTGTATAATTGTAAGTATAGTTTACCTTTTTTTGAAATTTTCCTTTTGTTTGTTTTAATATATGGGCTGGGCTTTTTGTTTTAATATTCGAACTACTTACATTTAATTTGGGCTGGGCCTTAGTTTTTAGTTTTTATTCTAAGCAGGTTTGTATTTGAGCAGGACTATATATATATATATATATATATATATATATATATAATTATTTTACTTAACATTTGTAAACTTTTATTTTATATTTTAACTTTTAATTCTATAAAAATTTAGAAAATTACCTTACAATTTATTAAGTGTAGCATATAAATATAAACAATAAAAAAGTACTCTTAAGATTCTTATACTTAATTTTTCTATATATCTTTTATTAAATCATAATTTTTATTTGTAATTTACTTTCTATCACATTAAAAACACTAAAAATTAAATATAATTACATCAATTGTTCTATTTGATTAATATAAATAAAAATGTTAACTTTTAACATAAATACTAAATAGTAATTATTAGTAAATAAGAATTACCACGTTAACCCTTTTTTTGTCTAGTCTTTTTTTCTTATTCAATCACTTTAATATTGATGCAAGACATCTAAATTATGTTCATCTTATTTTAGTTATAATTTGAATTCAATAGATGACATCAAAACTTTTAGGAGTAATTTCTATTATCGTAAAAAAATTGCCTAATAATTAATTTTATAATTTTGTTTTGTAATATATGTAAACTCTAGTATAATTTGAAAATATTATTGTTATTTAATTTTAGAACAAGATAAAATTCTCCTTAAAAAACTAATTTTCTTTAAAAAATTAAAACTTAAATTTTTTACCATAATTTTGCCCCATAGCTACATTTCTTTGGCTCCTCCACTGTTTGTCACGATTATCTTTTAGCCCTTTATAGTATGATGACTCTATTTACTTTGGCCTATGATGTTCTTATTGATGTGATAAGTTTTCCTGAGACATTAGTGTCTATTTACTTTGGCCTAAGATGTTCTTATTGATGTGTGTTTCTTAAAATAGCAGAATAAATACTCCACATGTGTTGGATTCGTGTATACTGCCCGCCTCTATTCCTAAAAACCCACAAATTCTGTGTTTGTATTCCTAGAAAAGCAAGGATTGTGCACCTATAAACTCTTTATATTTTTCAGCTTCTATTTGTGCAAGGTAAGATATTCCTTTTCTGCTCATAACGACTTCATTGTCAATCAGCAGTGCTTGGTTTTAAAACTACAGTAAAGTGAACGCTTGCCCTCTTAGCGTACCTTGATTTTATTGCATCACACACTTGTATAATAACTTGAATTAGTGACAACTAATAATACAATTTATGGCTTATTGAGTTACCTATATGAAATAAGAAGTTTCACTGCATAATGTTGTGTCAAATTCATATGAAAGACAAAGGGAGTAGTACATTTAAGACACCACTTCTAAGCGTCGCCCAGATTATGTATATTTCAAGGTAAACTAAGGGATAACCAGTTTATTGTGTTGATAATTCACGATTCTTTACTGATATTTAAGATTGAAAATCCGAGGGTCGTACTAATCGAATAAACAGGTGGTTCTATCTCAATGATATTTTGGAATTGTGAAACATGTAAACATATAGATGATCAAAAGGAATTTAAAAATTCTTGCAAGGTTAAAGTGACGAACCAGATATAATGCTATGTTTTCCGGTTGTTGACTCTATCATGATCGGCAGAGGCTGTTAGGTGTATAGGGGATTGTTACTTACACAGTGGTGTGTCCAATAAAAGCTTCAGGCAAAGAAATAGTATTATACTGAACAAGAAAAAAATAGTATTATGAAAAGAGATAAAACTTGATTCTAATCTTTTTGTGCCTATCAGGCAAGAAGATAGACCTCTTAATTACCTTCATGTTGTTTCTTTTTTCTTCCGCCATGCAATGCCAACCTAAATCTGCATCAGGAAGACTCAATCTTCATACGGATAAGATCCAGGTTATCTTTGTTGAGTACAAAAAGACTGTCGGCAAAATTGGAATGTGTACGGCCGCCATTTATATGTTGAAGTCCAGGCACAGATCTAGATTCCACTAACTTCAGAAATTTGAGGTCGAACAAAAAAGTTGGTTAAATTCCTATACCAAATGTTCACCACAATTCTCTGACAATGCAGGAGAACTTTAGAAATTTGAATACTAGTATGATGTTTAAACTAAAATTACATTCGACATGCAACAGATTATAGGGCAACTATTCCATGACTTTGGGGTTCGAAACCAGGTGTCCCGGTCTTCGGTCCCTAAAGTCCTGGACCAGTTCCTGTAGCTGTTTGGAATTCAAACTCCTTAACAGTTCAGATATTGATCCTGTTATATGGGCGTAAGATGCCGTATTAGTTATATATTTAGGGTTAATTTCAACCCACATCATTAGCCTACCAACTTGTGGGAAGCTGTTTAGTTTTCGTATTGGTATACAATGGACATGTTCAAAAACAATCCTTTTTTTCTTGCCTCTCCCTTATCAGCGGGAAAGGAGTATATCTATCTGCCTAGCTTTGGTAAATTTCCCCCAACGCAATCCACAGAAATTCCACGAATCCATTGGTGGATAAGTCTGATGACTTAGTAGCAGTGTGGAATTTAGTTTATGGTTTGGTCGATCTGATCCATAGTTAGGGGGCAATAATACCAGAAGGTTCGAAAAAGGAACGCGCATAAGAGTATATAACCAACCCACCCTTCTGTATAACCTATTCACATTAGTGAAGCGGCTGGATGCGCAATGAAAGCGCACGTTTGTGAGACCTTAGTCCGGATGCATAGGGGAGTTTACCTACGAGCACTAATGGATCCCTACGTGGTTACATATACTCTCAATTACGTATAATTTCAACAAATAAACTCATAGAATAACATAAATAACAAATATAGTTTGTATAGTATATTAATTAGTACTTACATTAACCTTAATAAAACAAAATATCCGAAAAACCGGACTTCACAAAGAATTAAAATTCGTTTGTCGATCACGTTGAATTTAGATTTGGTTTCTAATATTTTGAATCGAGCTTGAGTTGGTTTCCGTTAACTAAGTATCCCAAAAACTTTCTCATGGTGCCTACGTACCCTATTCAAATAGGGATCAAATCCACGTAGTTCTCTCTTTAGGTTCAGTAGGTTTATTTCATAAGACGGGTTATTATCATCTTAAAGATTCATATGAATGAATTTGGAAGATTGCATAATTGTTTGATTCATAAGGTTAATTATTAGAGAATATTATTAGTTTTTAAAGAATATTTACGAGATTAGGGTATTTTGTTGGTGTAAATTTTGGCATTCACTTTCTTTACTAACAAGATTTATAATGCTTACGATCTAGGTGACCGGGCTCTTAGATTTATTAACCTACTTTTTTCTAATTTTTTACTTTATTTTAGTAGGCTATGTCATTTAAATATTTAATCAACATTATAATAATATAGTATAGTGTATGTTCACGATAATAAGCATGACACTAATTTACAATAAAATCTATTGCAATTACATAATATACATATCAATAGATGGTGTCAAAATTCTAGGGCTATTTCTAGGTATTTTTGAAAACACCAAAACAAATACTTTCGTAACATAATTGCAAAAGTTAATCTCCAATGTTGTAGGCTCGCACCTGCATGATATGTCCAAACAAAATTAAATATTTAACTCTTTTTATGAGCATATAAAAGTTTTATGAGCATATAAAAGTACATAAAACTTATCTCACTCTTTAGTGAAAAAACAGAATTCCTCCTTTGCGCCAAATATGTCAAATTCTTCATTTCCATAACTTCTAATCCTGCAAAACAATACTAAATATTTAACGTGAATCTTGATTTTTAAAATGCAAAATAGATAAGCTAAATTGGGTTTGAGCAAATAGCATTGGCAAAAGTTGACCGCTCTAACATCATCAAGAATAGTGTGGCTTCTTTCTTCGCTAAGCAAATCAAAACAGCTCCAAAAACGATAGCAGAAGCCTACCTAAAACAAACTTTTATATGGAATCATGATCACACAAAAGCAATTTATATTAACAATAAAAAATTCAATCAAAATGGTCAAAATATGAAGTAGACTAACCTTCTTTTTTGACACACCCAACATCATAGTGTATGAATAGAACATCACTTCATAAGCAATGAAACACCATTCAGAATCCACTTTCGGATCACTTATATGATCTATCATAATTCTTAAGTGCATACGGTAATGGCCATAAATAAACTAATATCTAATATATTTTCACCTACATATAATTTCAACCTACATATAATTTCAACAAGTAAACTTATATAATGACATAAATAACAAATATAGTATATATAGTATATTAATTAATACTTACATTAATCCTAATAAAACATAATATAAACAAAAAAAAACCTACTTCACCAAGAATTAAGAATGTTTGTGGATAACATTGAATTTAGATAAGATTTCTAATATTTTGGATTGAGCTTGAGTTAGTTTACATTAACTAGTATCCGAAAAACTTTCTCAAGGTGCCTACGTACCCTATTCAAATAGGGATCAAATCCACGTAGTTCTCTCTTTGGGTTGGGTAGGTTTATTTTACAAGACGGGTTATTATCGTCTTAAAGATTCATATGAATCGATTTGGAAGATTACATAATTGTTTGATTCACAAGGTTAATTATTAGGGAATATTATTAGTTTTTAAATAATATTTACGAGATTAGAGTATTTTGTTGGTGGCGAATTTTGGCATTCACTTTCTTTACTAACATGATTTATAATGCTTATGATCTAGGTGACCGACCTTTTAGATTTATTAACCTATTTTTTTCTAATTTTTCACTTTGTTTTAGTAAGCTATGTCATTTAAATATTTAATCAACATTATAATAATATAGTACAATAAATGATAGCATAAGCCTACCTAAAACAAACTTTTATATGAAATCATGATCACACAAAAGCAATTTATATTAACAATAAAAAATTCAATCAAAATGGTCGAAATATGAAGAAGACTAACCTTGTTGTTCGGGACACACCCAACATCATAGTGTATGAATAGAACTTCACTTCATAAGCAATGAAACACCATCCGGAATCCACTTTCGCAACACTTATATGATCTATCATAATTCTTAAGTGCATACGGTAATGACCATAAATAAACTAATATCTAATATACTCTCACCTACATATAATTTCAACCTACATATAATTTCAACAAGTAAACTTATATAATGACATAAATAACAAATATAATATATATAGTATATTAATTAATACTTACATTAATCCAAATAAAACATAATATAAACTAAAAAAACCCTACTTCACCAAGAATTAAGAATGTTTGTGGATAACGTTGAATTTAGATAAGGTTTCTAATATTTTGGATTGAGCTGAGTTAGTTTCCGTTAACTAGTATCCCAAAAAGTTTCTCAAGGTGCCTACGTACCCTATTCAAATAGGGATCAATTCCACGTAGTTCTCTCTTTGGGTTGGGTAGGTTTATTTTACAAGACGGGTTATTATCGTCTTAAAGATTCATATGAATCGATTTGGAAAATTGCATAATTGTTTGATTCATAAGGTTAATTATTAGGGAATATTATAAGTTTTTAAAGAATATTTACGAGATTAGGGTATTTTGTTGGTGGCAAATTTTGGCATTCACTTTCTTTACCAACAAGATTTATAATGCTTACCATCTAGGTGACCGAGCTCTTAGATTTATTCGCCTATTTTTTTCTAATTTTCACTTTATTTTAGTAATCTATGTCATTTAAATATTTAATCAACATTTTAATAATATAGTACAATAACAAGTATGACACTAATTTACTATAGAATCTATTGCAATTACATAATATACATATATCTATAGATAGTGCCAAAATTCTAGAGCTATTTCTAGGTATTTTTGAAAACACCGAAACAAATACTTTCGTAACATAATTGCAAAAGCTAATCTTCAATGTTGTAGGCTCGCACCTGCATGATGTGTCCAAAAAAAATTAAATATTTAACATTTTTTATGACAATATAAAAGTACATAAAACTTATCTCACTCTTTAGTGAAAAAACAGAATTCCTCCCTTGCGCCAAATATGTCAAAGTCTTCATTGGCATAGCTTCTAATCCTGCAAAACAATAATAAATATTTAACGCATCTTGATTTTTAAAATGCAAAATAGAGAAGCAGAGCAAACAGCATCGGCAAAAGTTGACCGCTCTAACGTCATCAAGGATAGTGTGGCTTCTTCGCTAGGCAAATCAAAACAGCTCCAAAAACGATAGCATAAGCCTACCTAAAACAAACTTTTAAATGAAATCAAGATCACACAAAAGCAATTTATATTAACAATAAAAAATTCAATCAAAATGGTCGAAATATGAAGAAGACTAACATTGCTCTTCAGACACACCCAACATCATAGTGTATGAATAGAACTTCACTTCATAAGCAATGAAACACCATCCGGAATCCACTTTCGCATCACTTATATGATCTATCATAATTCGCAAGTGCATACGGTAATGGCCATAAATAAACTAATATCTAATATACTCTCACCTACATATAATTTCAACCTACATATAATTTCAACAAGTAAACTTATATAATGACATAAATAACAAATATACTATGTATAGTATATTAATTAATACTTACATTAATCCTAGTAAAACATAATATAAACTAAAAAAACACTACTTCACCAAGAATTAAGAATGTTTGTGGATAACATTGAATTTAGATAAGATTTCTAATATTTTGGATTGAGGTTGAGTTAGTTTCCATTAACTAGTATATCCGAAAAACTTTCTCAAGGTGCCGACGTACCCTATTCAAATAGGAATCAAATCCACGTAGTTCTCTCTTTGGGTTGGGTAGGTTTATTTTACAAGACGGGTTATTATCGTCTTAAAGATTCATTGAATCGATTTGGAAGATTGCATAATTGTTTGATTCATAAGGTTAATTATTAGGGAATATTATTAGTTTTTAAAGAAAATTTACGAGATTAGGGTATTTTGTTGGTGGCAAATTTTGGCATTCACGTTCTTTACTAACAAGATTTATAATGCTTACGATCTAGGTGACCGAGCGGTTGGATTTATTAGCCTATTTTTTTCTAATTTTTCACTTTATTTTAGTAATCTATGTCATTTAAATATTTAATCAACATTATAATAATATAGTACAATAATTAGTATGACACTAATTTACTATAGAATCTATTTCAATTACATAATATACATATGTATAGATAGTGCCAAAATTCTAGAGCTATTTCTAGGTATTTTTGAAAACAGCGAAACAAATACTTTCGTAACATAATTGCAAAAGCTAATCTTCAATGTTGTAGGCTCGCACCTGCATGATGTGTCCAAAAAAAATTAAATATTTAACTTTTTTTATGAGAATATAAAAGTACATAAAACTTATCTCACTCTTTAGTGAAAAAACAGAATTCCTCCCTTGCGCCAAATATGTCAAAGTCTTCATTGGCATAACTTCTAATCCTGCAAAACAATAATAAATATTTCACGCATCTTGATTTTTAAAATGCAAAATAGAGAAGCAGAGCAAAAAGCATCGGCAAAAGTTGACCGCTCTAACGTCATCAAGGATAGTGTGGCTTCTTTCTTCGCTAGGCAAATCAAAACAGCTCCAAAAACGATAGCATAAGCCTACCTAAAACAAACTTTTTAATGAAATCAAGATCACACAAAAGCAATTTATATTAACAATAAAAAATTCAATCAAAATGGTTGAAATATGAAGAAGACTAACCTTGCTCTTCGGATACACCCAACATCATAGTGTATGAATAGAACTTCACTTCATAAGCAATGAAACACCATCCGGAATCCACTTTCGCATCACTTATATGATCTATCATAATTCGTAAGTGCATACGGTAATGGCCATAAATAAACTAATATCTAATATACTCTCACCTACATATAATTTCAACCTACATATAATATTAACAAGTAAACTTATATAATGACATAAATAACAAATATAGTATGTATAGTATATTAATTAATACTTACATTAGTAAAACATAATATAAACTAAAAAAGCACTACTTCACCAAGAATAAAGAATGTTTGTGGATAACGTTGAATTTAGATAAGGTTTCTAATATTTTGGAGTGAGCTTGAGTTAGTTTCCGTTAACTAGTATCCGAAAAACTTTCTCAAGGTGCCTACGTACCCTATTCAAATAGGGATCAAATCCACGTAGTTCGCCCTTTGCGTTGGGTAGGTTTATTTTACAAGATGGGTTATTATCGTCTTAAAGATTCATAGAATCGATTTGGAAGATTGCATAATTGTTTGATTCATAAGGTTAATTATTAGGGAATATTATTAGTTTTTAAAGAAAATTTACGAGATTAGGGTATTTTGTTGGTGGAAAATTTTGGCATTCACGTTCTTTACTAACAAGATTTATAATGGTTACGATCTAGGTGACCGAGCGGTTATATTTATTAAAATATTTTTTTCTAATTTTTCACTTTATTTTAGTAATCTATGTCATTTAAATATTTAATCAACATTATAATAATATAGTACGATAATAAGTATGACACTAATTTACTATAGAATCTATTGCAATTACATAATATACATATCTATAGATAGTGCCAAAATTCTAGAGCTATTTCTAGGTATTTTTGAAAACACCGAAACAAATACTTTCGTAACATAATTGCAAAAGCTAATCTTCAATGTTGTAGGCTCGCACCTACATGATGTGTCCAAAATAAATTAAATATTTAACTTTTTTTAAGAGAATATAAAAGTACATAAAACTTATCTCACTCTTTAGTGAAAAAACAGTATTCCTTCCTTGCGCCAAATATGTCAAAGTCTTCGTTGGCATAACTTCTAATCCTGCAAAACAATAATAAATTTTTAACGCATCTTGATTTTTAAAATGCAAAATAGAGAAGCAGAGCAAACAGCATCGGCAAAAGTTGTTGACCGCTCTAACGTCATCAAGGATAGTGTGGCTTCTTTCTTCGCTAGGCAAATCAAAACTGCTACAAAAACGATAGCATAAGCCTACCTAAAACAAACTTTTATATGAAATCATGATCACACAAAAGCAATTTATATTAACAATAAAAAATTCAATCAAAATGGTCAAAATATGAAGAAGACTAACCTTGCTCTCCGGGACACACCCAACATCATAGTGTATGAATAGAACTTCACTTCATAAGCAATGAAACACCATCCGGAATCCACTTTCGCATCACTTATATGATCTATCATAATTCTTAAGTGCATACGGTAATGGCCATAAATAAATTAATATCTAATATACTCTCACCTACATATAATTTCAACCTACATATAATTTCAACAAGTAAACTTATATAATGACATAAATAACAAATATAGTATGTATAGTATATTAATTAATATTTACATTAATCCTAATAAAACATAATATAAACTAAAAAAACCCTACTTCACCAAGAATTAAGAATGTTTGTGGAACGTTGAATTTAGATAAGGCTTGAGTTAGTTTCCGTTAACTAGTATCCGAAAAACTTTCTCAAGGTGCCTACGTACCCTATTCTAATAGGGATCAAATCCACATAGTTCTCTCTTTGGGTTGGGTAGGTTTATTTTACAAGACGGGTTATTATCGTCTTAAAGATTCATTGAATCGATTTGGAAGATTGCATAATTGTTTGATTCATAAGGTTAATTATTAGGGAATATTATAAGTTTTTAAAGAATATTTACGAGATTAGGGTATTTTGTTGGTGGCAAATTTTGGCATTCACTTTCTTTACTAACAAGATTTATAATGCTTACCATCTAGGTGACCGAGCTCTTAGATTTATTTGCCTATTTTTTTCTAATTTTCACTTTATTTTAGTAATCTATGTCATTTAAATATTTAATCAACATTTTAATAATATAGTACAATAACAAGTATGACACTAATTTACTATAGAATCTATTGCAATTACATAATATACATATATCTATAGATAGTGCCAAAATTCTAGAGCTATTTCTAGGTATTTTTGAAAACACCGAAACAAATACTTTCGTAACATAATTGCAAAAGCTAATCTTCAATGTTGTAGGCTCGCACCTGCATGATGTGTCCAAAAAAAATTAAATATTTAACATTTTTTATGACAATATAAAAGTACATAAAACTTATCTCACTCTTTAGTGAAAAAACAGAATTCCTCCCTTGCGCCAAATATGTCAAAGTCTTCATTGGCATAGCTTCTAATCCTGCAAAACAATAATAAATATTTAACGCATCTTGATTTTTAAAATGCAAAATAGAGAAGCAGAGCAAACAACATCGACAAAAATTGTTGACCGCTCTAACGTCATCTAGGATAGTGTGGCTTCTTTCTTCGCTAGGCAAATCAAAACAGCTCCAAAAACGATAGCATAAGCCTACCTAAAACAAACTTTTATATGAAATCATGATCACACAAAAGCAATTTATATTAACAATAAAAAATTCAATCAAAATGGTCGAAATATGAAGAAGACTAACCTTGCTCTTCGGACACACCCAACGTCATAGTGTATGAATAGAACTTCACTTCATAAGCAATGAAACACCATCCGGAATCCACTTTCGCATCACTTATATGATCCATCATAATTCTTAAGTGCATACGGTAATGGCCATAAATAAACTAATATCTAATATACTCTCACCTGCATATAATTTCAACTTACATATAATTTCAACAAGTAAACTTATATAATGACATAAATAACAAATATAGTATGTATAGTATATTAATTAATATTTATATTAATCATAATAAAACATAATATAAACTAAAAAAAACCTACTTCACCAAGAATTAAGAATGTTTGTGGAACGTTGAATTTAGATAAGGTTTCTAATATTTTGGATTGAGCTTGAGTTAGTTTCCGTTAACTAGTATCCGAAAAACTTTCTCAAGGTGCCTACGTAACCTATTCAAATAGGGATCAAATCCACGTAGTTCTCTCTTTGGGTTGGGTAGGTTTATTTTACAAGACGGGTTATTATCGTATCGATTTGGAAGATTGCATAATTGTTTGATTCATAAGGTTAATTATTAGGGAATATTATTAGGTTTTAAAGAAAATTTACGAGATTAGGGTATTTTGTTGGTGGCAAATTTTGGCATTCACGTTCTTTACTAACAAGATTTATAATGCTTACGATCTAGGTGACCGAGCGGTTAGATTTATTAGCCTATTTTTTTCTGATTTTTCACTTTATTTTAGTAATCTATGTCATTTAAATATTTAATCAACATTATAATAATATAGTACAATAATAAGTATGACACTAATTTACTATAGAATCTATTGCAATTACATAATATACATATCTATAGATAGTGCCAAAATTCTAGAGCTATTTCTAGGTATTTTTGAAAACACCGAAACAAATACTTTCGTAACATAATTGCAAAAGCTAATCTTGAATGTTGTAGGCTCGCACCTGCATGATATGTCCAAAAAAAATTAAATATTTAACTTTTTTTAAGAGAATATAAAAGTACATAAAACTTATCTCACTCCTTAGTGAAAAAACAGAATTCCTCCCTTGCGCCAAATATGTCAAAGTCTTCATTGGCATAACTTCTAATCCCGCAAAACAATAATAAATATTTAACGCATCTTGATTTTTAAAATGCAAAATAGAGAAGCAGAGCAAACAACATCGGCAAAAGTTGTTGACCGTTCTAACATCATTAAGGATAGTGTGGCTTCTTTCTTCGCTAGGCAAATCAAAACAGCTACAAAAACGATAGCATGAGCCTACCTAAAACAAACTTTTATATGAAATCATGATCACACAAAAGCAATTTTTATTAACAATAAAAAATTTAATCAAAATGGTCGAAATATGAAGAAGACTGACCTTGCTCTTCGGACACACCCAACATCATAGTGTATGAATAGAACTTCACTTCATAAGTAATGAAACACCATCCGGAATCCACTTTCGCATCACTTATATGATCTATCATAATTCTTAAGCGCATACGGTAATGGCCATAAATAAACTAATATCTAATATACTCTCACCAACATATAATTTCAACAAGTAAACTTATATAATGACATAAATAACAAATATAGTATGTATAGTATATTAATTAATACTTACAATAATCCTAATAAAACATAATATAAACTAAAAAAACCCTACTTCAACAAGAATTAAGAATGTTTGTGGATAACGTTGAATTTAGATAAGGTTTCTAATATTTTGGATTGATCTTGAGTTAGTTTCCGTTAACTAGTATCCAAAAAACTTTCTCAAGGTGCCTACGTACCCTATTCAAATAGGGATCAAATCCATGTAGTTCTCTCTTTGGGTTGGGTAGGTTTATTTTACACGACGGGTTATTATCGTCTTAAAGATTAATTGAATCGATTTGGAAGATTGCATAATTGTTTGATTCATAAGGTTAATTATTAGGGAATATTATTAGTTTTTAAAGAAAATTTACGAGATTAGGGTATTTTGTTGGTGGCAAATTTTGGCATTCACGTTCGTTACTAACAAGATTTATAATGCTTACGATCTAGGAGACCGAGCGGTTAGATTTATTAGCCTATTTTTTTCTAATTTTTCACTTAATTTTAGTAATCTATGTCATTTAAATATTTAATCAACATTATAATAATATAGTACAATAATTAGTATGACACTAATTTACTATAGAATCTATTGCAATTACATAATATACATATCTATAGATAGTGCCAAAATTCTAGAGCTATTTCTAGGTATTTTTGAAAACACCGAAACAAATACTTTCGTAACATAATTGCAAAAGCTAATTTTCAATGTTGTAGGCTCGCACCTGCATGATATGTCCAAAAAAAAATTAAATATTTAACTTTTTTTATGAGAATATAAAAGTACATAAAACTTATCTCACTCTTTAGTGAAAAAACAGAATTCCTCCCTTGCGCCAAATATGTCAAAGTCTTCATTGACATAACTTTTAATCCTGCAAAACAATAATAAATATTTAACGCATCTTGATTTTTAAAATGCAAAATAGAGAAGTAGAGCAAACAGCATCGGCAAAAGTTGTTGACCGCTCTAACGTCATCAAGGATAGTGTGGCTTCTTTCTTCGCTAGGCAAATCAAAACAGCTCCAAAAACGATAGCATAAGCCTACCTAAAACAAAATTTTATATGAAATCATGATCACACAAAAGAAATTTATATTAACAATAAAAAATTCAATCAAAATGGTCGAAATATGAAGAAGACTAACCTTGCTCTTCGGACACACCCAACATCATAATGTATGAATAGAACTTCACTTCATAAGCAATGAAACACCATCCGGAATCCACTTTCGCATCACTTATATGATCTATCATAATTCTTAAGTGCATACGGTAATGGCCATAAATAAACTAATATCTAATATACTCTCACCCTACATATAATTTCAACAAGTAAACTTATATAATGACATAAATAACAAATATAGTATGTATAGTATATTAATTAATACTTACAATAATCCTAATAAAACATAATATAAACTAAAAAAAACCCTACTTCAACAAGAATTAAGAATGTTTGTGGATAACGTTGAATTTAGATAAGGTTTCTAATATTTTGGATTGATCTTGAGTTAGTTTCCGTTAACTAGTATCCGAAAAACTTTCTCAAGGTGCCTACGTACCCTATTCAAATAGGGATCAAATCCACGTAGTTCTCTCTTTGGGTTGGGCAAGTTTATTTTACAAGATGGGTTATTATCGTCTTAAAGATTCATATGAATCGATTTGGAAGATTACATAATTGTTTGATTCATAAGGTTAATTATTAGGGAATATTATTAGTTTTTAAAGAATATTTATGAGATTAGGGTATTTTGTTGGTGGTAAATTTTGGCATTCACTTTCTTTACTAACAAGATTTATAATGCTCACGATCTAGGTGACCGAGCTCTTAGATTTATTAGCCTATTTTTTTTCTAATTTTTCACTTAATTTTAGTAATCTATGTCATTTAAATTTTTAATCAACACTATAATAATATAGTACAATAATAAGTATGACACTAATTTACTATAGAATCTATTGCAATTACATAATATACATATCTATAGATAGCGCAGAAATTCAAGGGCTATTTCTAGGTATTTTTGAAAACACCGAAACAAATACTTTCGTAACATAATTGCAAAAGCTAATCTTCAATGTTGTAGGCTCGCACCTCCATGATATGTCCAAAAAAAATTAAATATTTAACTATTTTTATGCGAATATAAAAGTACATAAAACTTATCTCACTCCTTAGTGAAAAAACAGAATTCCTCCCTTGCGCCAAATATGTCAAAGTCTTCATTGGCATAACTTCTAATTCTGCAAAACAATAATAAATATTTAACGCATCTTGATTTTTAAAATGCAAAATAGAGAAGCAGAGCAAACAGCATCGGCAAAAGTTGTTGACCGCTCTAACGTCATCAAGGATAGTGTGGCTTCTTTCTTCGCTAGGCAAATCAAAACAGCTCCAAAAACGATAGCATAAGCCTACCTAAAACAAACTTTTATATGAAATCATGATCACACAAAAGAAATTTATATTAACAATAAAAAATTCAATCAAAATGGTCGAAATATGAAGAAGACTAACCTTGCTCTTCGGACACACCCAACATCATAGTGTATGAATAGAACTTCACTTCATAAGCAATGAAACACCATCTGGAATCCACTTTCGCATCACTTATATGATCTATCATAATTCTTAAGTGCATACAGTAATGGCCATAAATAAACTAATATCTAATATACTCTCACCTGCATATAATTTCAACCTACATATAATTTCAACAAGTAAACTTATATAATGACATAAATAACAAATATAGTATGTATAGTATATTAATTAATATTTACATTAATCCTAATAAAACATAAAATAAACTAAAAAAACCCTACTTCACCAAGAATTAAGAATGTTTGTGGAACGTTGAATTTAGATAAGGTTTCTAATATTTTGGATTGAGCTTGAGTTAGTTTCCGTTAACTAGTATCCGAAAAACTTTCTCAAGGTGCCTACGTACCCTATTCAAATAGGGATCAAATCCACGTAGTTCTCTCTTTGGGTTGGGTAGGTTTATTTTACACGACGGGTTATTATCGTCTTAAAGATTCATTGAATCGATTTGGAAGATTGCATAATTGTTTGATTCAAAAGGTTAATTATTAGGGAATATTATTAGTTTTTAAAGAAAATTTACGAAATTAGGGTATTTTGTTGGTGGCAAATTTTGGCATTCACGTTCTTTACTAACAAGCTTTATAATGCTTACGATCTAGGTGACCGAGCGGTTAGATTTATTAGCCTATTTTTTTCTAATTTTTCACTTAATTTTAGTAATCTATGTCATTTAAATATTTAATCAACATTATAATAATATAGTACAATAATTAGCATGACACTAATTTACTATAGAATCTATTGCAATTACATAATATACATATCTATAGATAGTGCCAAAATTCTAGAGCTATTTCTAGGTATTTTTGAAAACACCGAAACAAATACTTTCGTAACATAATTGCAAAAGCTAATTTTCAATGTTGTAGGCTCGCACCTGCATGATATGTCCAAAAAAAAAATTAAATATTTAACTTTTTTTATGAGAATATAAAAGTACATAAAACTTATCTCACTCTTTAGTGAAAAAACAGAATTCCTCCCTTGCGCCAAATATGTCAAAGTCTTCATTGACATAACTTTTAATCCTGCAAAACAATAATAAATATTTAACGCATCTTCATTTTTAAAATGCAAAATAGAGAAGTAGAGCAAACAGCATCGGCAAAAGTTGTTGACCGCTCTAACGTTATCAAGGATAGTGTGGCTTCTTTCTTTGCTAGGCAAATCAAAACAACTCCAAAAACGATAGCATAAGCCTACCTAAAACAAAATTTTATATGAAATCATGATCACACAAAAGAAATTTATATTAACAATAAAAAATTCAATCAAAATGGTCGAAATATGAAGAAGACTAACCTTGCTCTTCGGACACACCCAACATCATAGTGTATGAATAGAACTTCACTTCATAAGCAATGAAACACCATCCGGAATCCACTTTCGCATCACTTATATGATCTATCATAATTCTTAAGTGCATACGATAATGGCCATAAATAAACTAATATCTAATATACTCTCACCCTACATATAATTTCAACAAGTAAACTTATATAATGACATAAATAACAAATATAGTATGTATAGTATATTAATTAATACTTACAATAATCCTAATAAAACATAATATAAACTAAAAAAACCCTACTTCAATAAGAATTAAGAATGTTTGTAGATAACGTTGAATTTAGATAAGGTTTCTAATATTTTGGATTGATCTTGAGTTAGTTTCCGTTAACTAGTATCCGAAAAACTTTCTCAAGGTGCCTACGTACCCTATTCAAATAGGGATCAAATCCACGTAGTTCTCTCTTTGGGTTGGGCAGGTTTATTTTACAAGACGGGTTATTATCGTCTTAAAGATTCATATGAATCGATTTGGAAGATTACATAATTGTTTGATTCATAAGGTTAATTATTAGGGAATATTATTAGTTTTTAAAGAATATTTATGAGATTAGGGTATTTTGTTGGTGGTAAATTTTGGCATTCACTTTCTTTACTAACAAGATTTATAATGCTCACGATCTAGGTGACCGAGCTCTTAGATTTATTAGCCTATTTTTTTTCTAATTTTTCACTTTATTTTAGTAATCTATGTCATTTAAATATTTAATCAACACTATAATAAGATAGTACAATAATAAGTATGACAGTAATTTACTATAGAATCTATTGCAATTACATAATATACATATATCTATAGATAGTGCCGAAATTCAAGGGCTATTTCTAGGTATTTTTGAAAACACCGAAACAAATACTTTCGTAACATAATTGCAAAAGCTAATCTTCAATGTTGTAGGCTCGCACCTCCATTATATGTCCAAAAAAAAATTAAATATTTAAATTTTTTTATGAGAAAATAAAAGTACATAAAACTTATCTCACTCCTTAGTGAAAAAACAGAATTCCTCCCTTGCGCCAAATATGTCAAAGTCTTCATTGGCATAACTTCTAATCCTGCAAAACAATAATAAATATTTAATGCATCTTGATTTTTAAAATGCAAAATAGAGAAGCAGAGCAATCAGCATCGGCAAAAGTTGTTGACCGCTCTAACGTCATCAAGGATAGTGTGGCTTCTTTCTTCGCTAGGCAAATCAAAACAGCTCCAAAAACGATAGCATAAGCCTACCTAAAACAAACTTTTATATGAAATCATGATCACACAAAAGCAATTTATATTAACAATAAAAAATTCAATCAAAATGGTCGAAATATGAAGAAGACTAACCTTGCTCTTCGGACACACCCAACATCATAGTGTATGAATAAAACTTCACTTCATAAGCAATGAAACACCATCCGGAATCCACTTTCGCATCACTTAGATGATCTATCATAATTCTTAAGTGCATATGATAATGGCCATAAATAAACTAATATCTAATATACTCTCACCTGCATATAATTTCAACCTACATATAATTTCAACAAGTAAACTTATATAATGACATAAATAACAAATATAGTATGTATAGTATATTAATTAATATTTACATTAATCCTAATAAAACATAATATAAACTAAAAAAACCCTACTTTACCAAGAATTAAGAATGTTTGTGGAACGTTGAATTTAGATAAGGTTTCTAATATTTTGGATTGAGCTTGAGTTAGTTTCCGTTAACTAGTATCCGAAAAACTTTCTCAAGGTGCCTACGTACCCTATTCAAATAGGGATCAAATCCACGTAGTTCTCTCTTTGGGTTGGGTAGGTTTATTTTACACGACGAGTTATTATCGTCTTAAAGATTCATTGAATCGATTTGGAAGATTGCATAATTGTTTGATTCATAAGGTTAATTATTAGGGAATATTATTAGTTTTTAAAGAAAATTTACGAGATTAGGGTATTTTGTTGGTGGAAAATTTTGGCATTCACGTTCTTTACTAACAAGATTTATAATGCTTACGATCTAGGTGACCGAGCGGTTAGATTTATTAGCCTATTTTTTTCTAATTTTTCACTTTATTTTAGTAATCTATGTCATTTAAATATTTAATCAACATTATAATAATATAGTACAATAATTAGTATGACACTAATTTACTATAGAATCTATTGCAATTACATAATATACATATCTATAGATAGTGCCAAAATTCTAGAGCTATTTCTAGGTATTTTTGAAAACACCGAAACAAATACTTTCGTAACATAATTGCAAAAGCTAATTTTCAATGTTGTAGGCTAGCACCTGCATGATTTGTCCAAAAAAAATTAAATATTTAACTTTTTTTATGAGAATATAAAAGTACATAAAACTTATCTCACTCTTTAGTGAAAAAACAGAATTCCTCCCTTGCGCCAAATATGTCAAAGTCTTCACTGACATAACTTTTAATCCTGCAAAACAATAATAAATATTTAACGCATCTTTACTTTTAAAATGCAAAATAGAGAAGTAGAGCAAACAGCATCGGCAAAAGTTGTTGACCACTCTAACGTCATCAAGGATAGTGTGGCTTCTTTCTTCGCTAGGCAAATCAAAACAGCTCCAAAAACGATAGCATAAGCCTACCTAAAACAAAATTTTATATGAAATCATGATCACACAAAAGAAATTTATATTAACAATAAAAAATTCAATCAAAATGGTCGAAATATGAAGAAGACTAACCTTGCTCTTCGGACACACCCAACATCATAGTGTATGAATAGAACTTCACTTCATAAGCAATGAAACACCATCCGGAATCCACTTTCGCATCACTTATATGATCTATCATAATTCTTAAGTGCATACGGTAATGGCCATAAATAAACTAATATCTAATATACTCTCACCTACATATAATTTCAACAAGTAAACTTATATAATGACATAAATAACAAATATAGTATGTATAGTATATTAATTAATACTTACAATAATCCTAATAAAACATAATATAAACTAAACCCTACTTCAACAAGAATTAAGAATGTTTGTGGATAACGTTGAATTTAGATAAGGTTTCTAATATTTTGGATTGATCTTGAGTTAGTTTCCGTTAACTAGTATCCGAAAAACTTTCTCAAGGTGCCTACGTACCCTATTCAAATAGGGATCGAATCCACGTAGTTCTCTCTTTGGGTTGGGCAGGTTTATTTTACAAGACGGGTTATTATCGTCTTAAAGATTCATATGAATCGATTTGGAAGATTACATAATTGTTTGATTCATAAGGTTAATTATTAGGGAATATTATTAGTTTTTAAAGAATATTTACGAGATTAGGGTATTTTGTTGGTGGCAAATTTTGGCATTCACTTTCTTTACTAACAAGATTTATAATGCTTACGATCTAGGTGACCGAGCTCTTAGATTTATTAGCCTATTTTTTTCTAATTTTTCACTTTATTTTAGTAATCTATGTCATTTAAATATTTAATCAACACTATAATAATATAGTACAATAATAAGTATGACACTAATTTACTATAGAATCTATTGCAATTACATAATATACATATCTATAGATAGTGCCGAAATTCAAGGGCTATTTCTAGGTATTTTTGAAAACACCGAAACAAATACTTTCGTAACATAATTGCAAAAGCTAATCTTCAATGTTGTAGGCTCGCACCTCCATGATATGTCCAAAAAAAATTAAATATTTAACTATTTTTATGAGAATATAAAAGTACATAAAACTTATCTCACTCCTTAGTGAAAAAACAGAATTCCTCCCTTGCGCCAAATATGTCAAAGTCTTCATTGGCATAACTTCTAATCCTGCAAAACAATAATAAATATTTAACGCATCTTGATTTTTAAAATTCAAAATAGAGAAGCAGAGCAAACAGCATCGGCAAAAGTTGTTGACCGCTCTAACGTCATCAAGGATAGTGTGGCTTCTTTCTTCGCCAGGCAAATCAAAACAGCTCCAAAAACGATAGCATAAGCCTACCTAAAACAAAATTTTATATGAAATCATGATCACACAAAAGCAATTTATATTAACAATAAAAAATTCAATCAAAATGGTCGAAATATGAAGAAGACTAACCTTGCTCTTCCGACACACCCAACATCATAGTGTATGAATAGAACTTCACTTCATAAACAATGAAACACCATCCGGAATCCACTTTCGCATCACTTATATGATCTATCATAATTCTTAAGTGCATACGGTAATGGCCATAAATAAACTAAAATCTAATATACTCTCACCTACATATAATTTCAACAAGTAAACTTATATAATGACATAAATAACAAATACAGTATGTATAGTATATTAATTAATACTTACAATAATCCTAATAAAACATAATATAAACTAAAAAAACCCTACTTCAACAAGAATTAAGAATGTTTGTGGATAACGTTGAATTTAGATAAGGTTTCTAATATTTTGGATTGATCTTGAGTTAGTTTCCGTTAACTAGTATCCGAAAAACTTTCTCAAGGTGCCTACGTACCCTATTCAAATAGGGATCGAATCCACGTAGTTCTCTCTTTGGGTTGGGCAGGTTTATTTTACAAGACGGGTTATTATCGTCTTAAAGATTCATATGAATCGATTTGGAAGATTACATAATTGTTTGATTAATAAGGTTAATTATTAGGGAATATTATTAGTTTTTAAAGAATATTTACGAGATTAGGGTATTTTGTTGGTGGCAAATTTTGGCATTCACTTTCTTTACTAACAAGATTTATAATGCTTACGATCTAGGTGACCGAGCTCTTAGATTTATTAGCCTATTTTTTTCTAATTTTTCACTTTATTTTAGTAATCTATGTCATTTAAATATTTAATCAACATTATAATAATATAGTACAATAATTAGTATGACACTAATTTACTATAGAATCTATTGCAATTACATAATATACATATCTATAGATAGTGCCAAAATTCTAGAGCTATTTCTAGGTATTTTTGAAAACACCGAAACAAATACTTTCGTAACATAATTGCAAAAGCTAATTTTCAATGTTGTAGGCTAGCACCTGCATGATTTGTCCAAAAAAAATTAAATATTTAACTTTTTTTATGAGAATATAAAAGTACATAAAACTTATCTCACTCTTTAGTGAAAAAACAGAATTCCTCCCTTGCGCCAAATATGTCAAAGTCTTCACTGACATAACTTTTAATCCTGCAAAACAATAATAAATATTTAACGCATCTTTACTTTTAAAATGCAAAATAGAGAAGTAGAGCAAACAGCATCGGCAAAAGTTGTTGACCACTCTAACGTCATCAAGGATAGTGTGGCTTCTTTTTTCGCTAGGCAAATCAAAACAGCTCCAAAAACGATAGCATAAGCCTACCTAAAACAAAATTTTATATGAAATCATGATCACACAAAAGAAATTTATATTAACAATAAAAAATTCAATCAAAATGGTCGAAATATGAAGAAGACTAACCTTGCTCTTCGGACACACCCAACATCATAGTGTATGAATAGAACTTCACTTCATAAGCAATGAAACACCATCCGGAATCCACTTTCGCATCACTTATATGATCTATCATAATTCTTAAGTGCATACGGTAATGGCCATAAATAAACTAATATCTAATATACTCTCACCTACATATAATTTCAACAAGTAAACTTATATAATGACATAAATAACAAATACAGTATGTATAGTATATTAATTAATACTTACAATAATCCTAATAAAACATAATATAAACTAAAAAAACCCTACTTCAACAAGAATTAAGAATGTTTGTGGATAACGTTGAATTTAGATAAGGTTTCTAATATTTTGGATTGATCTTGAGTTAGTTTCCGTTAACTAGTATCCGAAAAACTTTCTCAAGGTGCCTACGTACCCTATTCAAATAGGGATCGAATCCACGTAGTTCTCTCTTTGGGTTGGGCAGGTTTATTTTACAAGACGGGTTATTATCGTCTTAAAGATTCATATGAATCGATTTGGAAGATTACATAATTGTTTGATTAATAAGGTTAATTATTAGGGAATATTATTAGTTTTTAAAGAATATTTACGAGATTAGGGTATTTTGTTGGTGGCAAATTTTGGCATTCACTTTCTTTACTAACAAGATTTCTAATGCTTACGATCTAGGTGACCGAGCTCTTAGATTTATTAGCCTATTTTTTTCTAATTTTTCACTTTATTTTAGTAATCTATGTCATTTAAATATTTAATCAACATTATAATAATATAGTACAATAATTAGTATGACACTAATTTACTATAGAATCTATTGCAATTACATAATATACATATCTATAGATAGTGCCAAAATTCTAGAGCTATTTCTAGGTATTTTTGAAAACACCGAAACAAATACTTTCGTAACATAATTGCAAAAGCTAATTTTCAATGTTGTAGGCTAGCACCTGCATGATTTGTCCAAAAAAAATTAAATATTTAACTTTTTTTATGAGAATATAAAAGTACATAAAACTTATCTCACTCTTTAGTGAAAAAACAGAATTCCTCCCTTGCGCCAAATATGTCAAAGTCTTCACTGACATAACTTTTAATCCTGCAAAACAATAATAAATATTTAACGCATCTTTACTTTTAAAATGCAAAATAGAGAAGTAGAGCAAACAGCATCGGCAAAAGTTGTTGACCACTCTAACGTCATCAAGGATAGTGTGGCTTCTTTTTTCGCTAGGCAAATCAAAACAGCTCCAAAAACGATAGCATAAGCCTACCTAAAACAAAATTTTATATGAAATCATGATCACACAAAAGAAATTTATATTAACAATAAAAAATTCAATCAAAATGGTCGAAATATGAAGAAGACTAACCTTGCTCTTCGGACACACCCAACATCATAGTGTATGAATAGAACTTCACTTCATAAGCAATGAAACACCATCCGGAATCCACTTTCGCATCACTTATATGATCTATCATAATTCTTAAGTGCATACGGTAATGGCCATAAATAAACTAATATCTAATATACTCTCACCTACATATAATTTCAACAAGTAAACTTATATAATGACATAAATAACAAATATAGTATGTATAGTATATTAATTAATACTTACAATAATCCTAATAAAACATAATATAAACTAAACCCTACTTCAACAAGAATTAAGAATGTTTGTGGATAACGTTGAATTTAGATAAGGTTTCTAATATTTTGGATTGATCTTGAGTTAGTTTCCGTTAACTAGTATCCGAAAAACTTTCTCAAGGTGCCTACGTACCCTATTCAAATAGGGATCAAATCCACGTAGTTCTCTCTTTGGGTTGGGCAGGTTTATTTTACAAGATGGGTTATTATCGTCTTAAAGATTCATATGAATCGATTTGGAAGATTACATAATTGTTTGATTCATAAGGTTAATTATTAGGGAATATTATTAGTTTTTAAAGAATATTTACGAGATTAGGGTATTTTGTTGGTGGCAAATTTTGGCATTCACTTTCTTTACTAACAAGATTTATAATGCTTACGATCTAGGTGACCGAGCTCTTAGATTTATTAGCCTATTTTTTTCTAATTTTTCACTTTATTTTAGTAATCTATGTCATTTAAATATTTAATCAACACTATAATAATATAGTACAATAAAAAGTATGACACTAATTTACTATAGAATCTATTGCAATTACATAATATACATATCTATAGATAGTGCCGAAATTCAAGGGCTATTTCTAGGTATTTTTGAAAACACCGAAACAAATACTTTCGTAACATAATTGCAAAAGCTAATCTTCAATGTTGTAGGCTCGCACCTCCATGATATGTCCAAAAAAAATTAAATATTTAACTATTTTTATGAGAATATAAAAGTACATAAAACTTATCTCACTCCTTAGTGAAAAAACAGAATTCCTCCCTTGCGCCAAATATGTCAAAGTCTTCATTGGCATAACTTCTAATCCTGCAAAACAATAATAAATATTTAACGCATCTTGATTTTTAAAATGCAAAATAGAGAAGCATAGCAAACAGCATCGGCAAAAGTTGTTGACCGCTCTAACGTCATCAAGGATAGTGTGGCTTCTTTCTTCGCCAGGCAAATCAAAACAGCTCCAAAAACGATAGCATAAGCCTACCTAAAACAAAATTTTATATGAAATCATGATCACACAAAAGCAATTTATATTAACAATAAAAAATTCAATCAAAATGGTCGAAATATGAAGAAGACTAACCTTGCTCTTCCGACACACCCAACATCATAGTGTATGAATAGAACTTCACTTCATAAACAATGAAACACCATCCGGAATCCACTTTCGCATCACTTATATGATCTATCATAATTCTTAAGTGCATACGGTAATGGCCATAAATAAACTAAAATCTAATATACTGTCACCTACATATAATTTCAACAAGTAAACTTATATAATGACATAAATAACAAATACAGTATGTATAGTATATTAATTAATACTTACAATAATCCTAATAAAACATAATATAAACTAAAAAAACCCTACTTCAACAAGAATTAAGAATGTTTGTGGATAACGTTGAATTTAGATAAGGTTTCTAATATTTTGGATTGAGCTTGAGTTAGTTTCCGTTAACTACTATCCGAAAAACTTTCTCAAGGTGCCTACGTACCCTATTCAAATAGGGATCAAATCCACGTAGTTCTCTCTTTGGGTTGGGCAGGTTTATTTTACAAGACGGGTTATTATCGTCTTAAAGATTCATATGAATCGATTTGGAAGATTACATAATTTTTTGATTCATAAGGTTAATTATTAGGGAATATTATTAGTTTTTAAAGAATATTTACGAGATTAGGGTATTTTGTTGGTGGCAAATTTTGGCATTCACTTTCTTTACTAACAAGATTTATAATGCTTACGATCTAGGTGACCGAGCTCTTAGATTTATTAGCCTATTTTTTTCTAATTTTTCACTTTATTTTAGTAATCTATGTCATTTAAATATTTAATCAACACTATAATAATATAGTACAATAATAAGTATGACAGTAATTTACTATAGAATCTATTGCAATTACATAATATACATATATCTATAGATAGTGCCGAAATTCAAGGGCTATTTCTAGGTATTTTTGAAAACACCGAAACAAATACTTTCGTAACATAATTGCAAAAGCTAATCTTCAATGTTGTAGGCTCGCACCTCCATGATATGTCCAAAAAAAAATTAAATATTTAAATTTTTTTATGAGAATATAAAAGTACATAAAACTTATCTCACTCCTTAGTGAAAAAACAGAATTCCTCCCTTGCGCCAAATATGTCAAAGTCTTCATTGGCATAACTTCTAATCCTGCAAAACAATAATAAATATTTAATGCATCTTGATTTTTAAAATGCAAAATAGAGAAGCAGAGCAAACAGCATCGGCAAAAGTTGTTGACCGCTCTAACGTCATCAAGGATAGTGTGGCTTCTTTCTTCGCTAGGCAAATCAAAACAGCTCCAAAAACGATAGCATAAGCCTACCTAAAACAAACTTTTATATGAAATCATGATCACACAAAAGCAATTTATATTAACAATAAAAAATTCAATCAAAATGGTCGAAACATGAAGAAGACTAACCTTGCTCTTCGGACACACCCAACATCATAGTGTATGAATAGAACTTCACTTCATAAGCAATGAAACACCATCCGGAATCCACTTTCGCATCACTTATATGATCTATCATAATTCTTAAGTGCATACGGTAATGGCCATAAATAAACTAATATCTAATATACTCTCACCTACATATAATTTCAACAAGTAAACTTATATAATGACATAAATAACAAATATAGTATGTATAGTATATTAATTAATATTTACATTAATCCTAATAAAACATAATATAAACTAAAAAAACCCTACTTCACCAAGAATTAAGAATGTTTTTGGAACGTTGAATTTAGATAAGGTTTCTAATATTTTGGATTGAGCTTGAGTTAGTTTCCGTTAACTAGTATCCGAAAAACTTTCTCAAGGTGCCTACGTACCCTATTCAAATAGGGATCAAATCCACGTAGTTCTCTCTTTGGGTTGGGTAGGTTTATTTTACACGACGGGTTATTATCGTCTTAAAGATTCATTAAAACGATTTGGAAGATTGCATAATTGTTTGATTCATAAGGTTAATTATTAGGGAATATTATTAGTTTTTAAAGAAAATTTACGAGATTAGGGTATTTTGTTGGTGGCAAATTTTGGCATTCACGTTCTTTACTAACAAGATTTATAATGCTTACGATCTAGGTGACCGAGAGGTTAGATTTATTTGCCTATTTTTTTCTAATTTTTCACTTTATTTTAGTAATCTATGTCATTTAAATATTTAATCAACAGTATAATAATATAGTACAATAATTAGTATCACACTAATTTACTATAGAATCAATTGCAATTACATAATATACATATCTATAGATAGTGCCAAAATTCTAGAGCTATTTCTAGGTATTTTTGAAAACACCGAAACAAATACTTTCGTAACATAATTGCAAAAGCTAATTTTCAATGTTGTAGGCTCGCAATTGCATGATATGTCCAAAAAAAATTAAATATTTAATTTTTTTTATGAGAATATAAAAGTACATAAAACTTATCTCACTCTTTAGTGAAAAAACAGAATTCCTCCCTTGCGCCAAATATGTCAAAGTCTTCATTGGCATAACTTTTAATCCTGCAAAACAATAATAAATATTTAACGCATCTTGATTTTTAAAATGCAAAATAGAGAAGTAGAGCAAACAGCATCGGCAAAAGTTGTTGACCGCTCTAACGTCATCAAGGATAGTGTGGCTTCTTTCTTCGCTTGGCAAATCAAAACAGCTCCAAAAACGATAGCATAAGCCTACCTAAAACAAAATTTTACATGAAATCATGATCACACAAAAGAAATTTATATTAACAATAAAAAATTCAATCAAAATGGTCGAAATATGAAGAAGACTAACCTTGCTCTTCGGACACACCCAACATCATAGTGTATGAATAAAACTTCACTTCATAAGCAATGAAACACCATCCGGAATCCACTTTCGCATCACTTATATGATCTATCATAATTCTTAAGTGCATACAGTAATGGCCATAAATAAACTAATATCTAATATACTCTCACCTACATATAATTTCAACAAGTAAACTTATATAATGACATAAATAACAAATATAGTATGTATAGTATATTAATTAATACTTACAATAATCCTAATAAAACATAATATAAACTAAAACAAACCCTACTTCAACAAGAATTAAGAATGTTTGTGGATAACGTTGAATTTAGATAAGGTTTCTAATATTTTGTGATTGAGCTTGAGTTAGTTTCCGTTAACTAGTATCCGAAAAACTTTCTCAAGGTGCCTACGTACCCTATTCAAATAGGGATCAAATCCACGTAGTTCTCTCTTTGGGTTGGGCAGGTTTATTTTACAAGACGGGTTATTATCGTCTTAAAGATTCATATGAATCGATTTGGAAGATTACATAATTTTTTGATTCATAAGGTTAATTATTAGGAAATATTATTAGTTTTTAAAGAATATTTACGAGATTAGGGTATTTTGTTGGTGGCAAATTTTGGCATTCACTTTCTTTACTAACAAGATTTATAATGCTTACGATCTAGGTGACCGAGCTCTTAGATTTATTAGCCTATTTTTTTCTAATTTTTCACTTTATTTTAGTAATCTATGTCATTTAAATATTTAATCAACACTATAATAATATAGTACAATAATAAGTATGACAGTAATTTACTATAGAATCTATTGCAATTACATAATATACATATATCTATAGATAGTGCCGAAATTCAAGGGCTATTTCTAGGTATTTTTGAAAACACCGAAACAAATACTTTCGTAACATAATTGCAAAAGCTAATCTTCAATGTTGTAGGCTCGCACCTCCATGATATGTCCAAAAAAAAATTAAATATTTAACTTTTTTTATGAGAATATAAAAGTACATAAAACTTATCTCACTCCTTAGTGAAAAAACAGAATTCCTCCCTTGCGCCAAATATGTCAAAGTCTTCATTGGCATAACTTCTAATCCTGCAAAACAATAATAAATATTTAATGCATCTTGATTTTTAAAATGCAAAATAGAGAAGCAGAGCAAACAGCATCGGCAAAAGTTGTTGACCACTCTAACGTCATCAAGGATAGTGTGGCTTCTTTCTTCGCTAGGCAAATCAAAACAGCTCCAAAAACGATAGCATAAGCCTACCTAAAACAAACTTTTATATGAAATCATGATCACACAAAAGCAATTTATATTAACAATAAAAAATTCAATCAAAATGGTCGAAACATGAAGAAGACTAACCTTGCTCTTCGGACACACCCAACATCATAGTGTATGAATAGAACTTCACTTCATAAGCAATGAAACACCATCCGGAATCCACTTTCGCATCACTTATATGATCTATCATAATTCTTAAGTGCATACGGTAATGGCCATAAATAAACTAATATCTAATATACTCTCACCTACATATAATTTCAACAAGTAAACTTATATAATGACATAAATAACAAATATAGTATGTATAGTATATTAATTAATATTTACATTAATCCTAATAAAACATAATATAAACTAAAAAAACCCTACTTCACCAAGAATTAAGAATGTTTTTGGAACGTTGAATTTAGATAAGGTTTCTAATATTTTGGATTGAGCTTGAGTTAGTTTCCGTTAACTAGTATCCGAAAAACTTTCTCAAGGTGCCTACGTACCCTATTCAAATAGGGATCAAATCCACGTAGTTCTCTCTTTGGGTTGGGTAGGTTTATTTTACACGACGGGTTATTATCGTCTTAAAGATTCATTAAAACGATTTGGAAGATTGCATAATTGTTTGATTCATAAGGTTAATTATTAGGGAATATTATTAGTTTTTAAAGAAAATTTACGAGATTAGGGTATTTTGTTGGTGGCAAATTTTGGCATTCACGTTCTTTACTAACAAGATTTATAATGCTTACGATCTAGGTGACCGAGAGGTTAGATTTATTTGCCTATTTTTTTCTAATTTTTCACTTTATTTTAGTAATCTATGTCATTTAAATATTTAATCAACAGTATAATAATATAGTACAATAATTAGTATCACACTAATTTACTATAGAATCAATTGCAATTACATAATATACATATCTATAGATAGTGCCAAAATTCTAGAGCTATTTCTAGGTATTTTTGAAAACACCGAAACAAATACTTTCGTAACATAATTGCAAAAGCTAATTTTCAATGTTGTAGGCTCGCAATTGCATGATATGTCCAAAAAAAATTAAATATTTAAATTTTTTTATGAGAATATAAAAGTACATAAAACTTATCTCACTCTTTAGTGAAAAAACAGAATTCCTCCCTTGCGCCAAATATGTCAAAGTCTTCATTGGCATAACTTTTAACCCTGCAAAACAATAATAAATATTTAACGCATCTTGATTTTTAAAATGCAAAATAGAGAAGTAGAGCAAACAGCATCGGCAAAAGTTGTTGACCGCTCTAACGTCATCAAGGATAGTGTGGCTTCTTTCTTCGCTTGGCAAATCAAAACAGCTCCAAAAACGATAGCATAAGCCTACCTAAAACAAAATTTTACATGAAATCATGATCACACAAAAGAAATTTATATTAACAATAAAAAATTCAATCAAAATGGTCGAAATATGAAGAAGACTAACCTTGCTCTTCGGACACACCCAACATCATAGTGTATGAATAAAACTTCACTTCATAAGCAATGAAACACCATCCGGAATCCACTTTCGCATCACTTATATGATCTATCATAATTCTTAAGTGCATACGGTAATGGCCATAAATAAACTAATATCTAATATACTCTCACCTACATATAATTTCAACAAGTAAACTTATATAATGACATAAATAACAAATATAGTATGTATAGTATATTAATTAATACTTACAATAATCCTAATAAAACATAATATAAACTAAAACAAACCCTACTTCAACAAGAATTAAGAATGTTTATGGATAACGTTGAATTTAGATAAGGTTTCTAATATTTTGTGATTGAGCTTGAGTTAGTTTCCGTTAACTAGTATCCGAAAAACTTTCTCAAGGTGCCTACGTACCCTATTCAAATAGGGATCAAATCCACGTAGTTCTCTCTTTGGGTTGGGTAGGTTTATTTTACACGACGGGTTATTATCGTCTTAAAGATTCATTAAAACGATTTGGAAGATTGCATAATTGTTTGATTCATAAGGTTAATTATTAGGGAATATTATTAGTTTTTAAAGAAAATTTACGAGATTAGGGTATTTTGTTGGTGGCAAATTTTGGCATTCACGTTCTTTACTAACAAGATTTATAATGCTTACGATCTAGGTGACCGAGAGGTTAGATTTATTTGCCTATTTTTTTCTAATTTTTCACTTTATTTTAGTAATCTATGTCATTTAAATATTTAATCAACAGTATAATAATATAGTACAATAATTAGTATCACACTAATTTACTATAGAATCAATTGCAATTACATAATATACATATCTATAGATAGTGCCAAAATTCTAGAGCTATTTCTAGGTATTTTTGAAAACACCGAAACAAATACTTTCGTAACATAATTGCAAAAGCTAATTTTCAATGTTGTAGGCTCGCAATTGCATGATATGTCCAAAAAAAATTAAATATTTAATTTTTTTTATGAGAATATAAAAGTACATAAAACTTATCTCACTCTTTAGTGAAAAAACAGAATTCCTCCCTTGCGCCAAATATGTCAAAGTCTTCATTGGCATAACTTTTAATCCTGCAAAACAATAATAAATATTTAACGCATCTTGATTTTTAAAATGCAAAATAGAGAAGTAGAGCAAACAGCATCGGCAAAAGTTGTTGACCGCTCTAACGTCATCAAGGATAGTGTGGCTTCTTTCTTCGCTTGGCAAATCAAAACAGCTCCAAAAACGATAGCATAAGCCTACCTAAAACAAAATTTTACATGAAATCATGATCACACAAAAGAAATTTATATTAACAATAAAAAATTCAATCAAAATGGTCGAAATATGAAGAAGACTAACCTTGCTCTTCGGACACACCCAACATCATAGTGTATGAATAAAACTTCACTTCATAAGCAATGAAACACCATCCGGAATCCACTTTCGCATCACTTATATGATCTATCATAATTCTTAAGTGCATACAGTAATGGCCATAAATAAACTAATATCTAATATACTCTCACCTACATATAATTTCAACAAGTAAACTTATATAATGACATAAATAACAAATATAGTATGTATAGTATATTAATTAATACTTACAATAATCCTAATAAAACATAATATAAACTAAAACAAACCCTACTTCAACAAGAATTAAGAATGTTTGTGGATAACGTTGAATTTAGATAAGGTTTCTAATATTTTGTGATTGAGCTTGAGTTAGTTTCCGTTAACTAGTATCCGAAAAACTTTCTCAAGGTGCCTACGTACCCTATTCAAATAGGGATCAAATCCACGTAGTTCTCTCTTTGGGTTGGGCAGGTTTATTTTACAAGACGGGTTATTATCGTCTTAAAGATTCATATGAATCGATTTGGAAGATTACATAATTTTTTGATTCATAAGGTTAATTATTAGGAAATATTATTAGTTTTTAAAGAATATTTACGAGATTAGGGTATTTTGTTGGTGGCAAATTTTGGCATTCACTTTCTTTACTAACAAGATTTATAATGCTTACGATCTAGGTGACCGAGCTCTTAGATTTATTAGCCTATTTTTTTCTAATTTTTCACTTTATTTTAGTAATCTATGTCATTTAAATATTTAATCAACACTATAATAATATAGTACAATAATAAGTATGACAGTAATTTACTATAGAATCTATTGCAATTACATAATATACATATATCTATAGATAGTGCCGAAATTCAAGGGCTATTTCTAGGTATTTTTGAAAACACCGAAACAAATACTTTCGTAACATAATTGCAAAAGCTAATCTTCAATGTTGTAGGCTCGCACCTCCATGATATGTCCAAAAAAAAATTAAATATTTAACTTTTTTTATGAGAATATAAAAGTACATAAAACTTATCTCACTCCTTAGTGAAAAAACAGAATTCCTCCCTTGCGCCAAATATGTCAAAGTCTTCATTGGCATAACTTCTAATCCTGCAAAACAATAATAAATATTTAATGCATCTTGATTTTTAAAATGCAAAATAGAGAAGCAGAGCAAACAGCATCGGCAAAAGTTGTTGACCACTCTAACGTCATCAAGGATAGTGTGGCTTCTTTCTTCGCTAGGCAAATCAAAACAGCTCCAAAAACGATAGCATAAGCCTACCTAAAACAAACTTTTATATGAAATCATGATCACACAAAAGCAATTTATATTAACAATAAAAAATTCAATCAAAATGGTCGAAACATGAAGAAGACTAACCTTGCTCTTCGGACACACCCAACATCATAGTGTATGAATAGAACTTCACTTCATAAGCAATGAAACACCATCCGGAATCCACTTTCGCATCACTTATATGATCTATCATAATTCTTAAGTGCATACGGTAATGGCCATAAATAAACTAATATCTAATATACTCTCACCTACATATAATTTCAACAAGTAAACTTATATAATGACATAAATAACAAATATAGTATGTATAGTATATTAATTAATATTTACATTAATCCTAATAAAACATAATATAAACTAAAAAAACCCTACTTCACCAAGAATTAAGAATGTTTTTGGAACGTTGAATTTAGATAAGGTTTCTAATATTTTGGATTGAGCTTGAGTTAGTTTCCGTTAACTAGTATCCGAAAAACTTTCTCAAGGTGCCTACGTACCCTATTCAAATAGGGATCAAATCCACGTAGTTCTCTCTTTGGGTTGGGTAGGTTTATTTTACACGACGGGTTATTATCGTCTTAAAGATTCATTAAAACGATTTGGAAGATTGCATAATTGTTTGATTCATAAGGTTAATTATTAGGGAATATTATTAGTTTTTAAAGAAAATTTACGAGATTAGGGTATTTTGTTGGTGGCAAATTTTGGCATTCACGTTCTTTACTAACAAGATTTATAATGCTTACGATCTAGGTGACCGAGAGGTTAGATTTATTTGCCTATTTTTTTCTAATTTTTCACTTTATTTTAGTAATCTATGTCATTTAAATATTTAATCAACAGTATAATAATATAGTACAATAATTAGTATCACACTAATTTACTATAGAATCAATTGCAATTACATAATATACATATCTATAGATAGTGCCAAAATTCTAGAGCTATTTCTAGGTATTTTTGAAAACACCGAAACAAATACTTTCGTAACATAATTGCAAAAGCTAATTTTCAATGTTGTAGGCTCGCAATTGCATGATATGTCCAAAAAAAATTAAATATTTAAATTTTTTTATGAGAATATAAAAGTACATAAAACTTATCTCACTCTTTAGTGAAAAAACAGAATTCCTCCCTTGCGCCAAATATGTCAAAGTCTTCATTGGCATAACTTTTAACCCTGCAAAACAATAATAAATATTTAACGCATCTTGATTTTTAAAATGCAAAATAGAGAAGTAGAGCAAACAGCATCGGCAAAAGTTGTTGACCGCTCTAACGTCATCAAGGATAGTGTGGCTTCTTTCTTCGCTTGGCAAATCAAAACAGCTCCAAAAACGATAGCATAAGCCTACCTAAAACAAAATTTTACATGAAATCATGATCACACAAAAGAAATTTATATTAACAATAAAAAATTCAATCAAAATGGTCGAAATATGAAGAAGACTAACCTTGCTCTTCGGACACACCCAACATCATAGTGTATGAATAAAACTTCACTTCATAAGCAATGAAACACCATCCGGAATCCACTTTCGCATCACTTATATGATCTATCATAATTCTTAAGTGCATACGGTAATGGCCATAAATAAACTAATATCTAATATACTCTCACCTACATATAATTTCAACAAGTAAAATTATATAATGACATAAATAACAAATATAGTATGTATAGTATATTAATTAATACTTACAATAATCCTAATAAAACATAATATAAACTAAAACAAACCCTACTTCAACAAGAATTAAGAATGTTTATGGATAACGTTGAATTTAGATAAGGTTTCTAATATTTTGTGATTGAGCTTGAGTTAGTTTCCGTTAACTAGTATCCGAAAAACTTTCTCAAGGTGCCTACGTACCCTATTCAAATAGGGATCAAATCCACGTAGTTCTCTCTTTGGGTTGGGCAGGTTTATTTTACAAGACGGGTTATTATCGTCTTAAAGATTCATATGAATCGATTTGGAAGATTACATAATTTTTTGATTCATAAGGTTAATTATTAGGGAATATTATTAGTTTTTAAAGAATATTTACGAGATTAGGGTATTTTGTTGGTGGCAAATTTTGGCATTCACTTTCTTTACTAACAAGATTTATAATGCTTACGATCTAGGTGACCGAGCTCTTAGATTTATTAGCCTATTTTTTTCTAATTTTTCACTTTATTTTAGTAATCTATGTCATTTAAATATTTAATCAACACTATAATAATATAGTACAATAATAAGTATGACACTAATTTACTATAGAATCTATTGCAATTACATAATATACATATCTATAGATAGTGCCGAAATTCAAGGGCTATTTCTAGGTATTTTTGAAAACACCGAAACAAATACTTTCGTAACATAATTGCAAAAGCTAATCTACAATGTTGTAGGCTCGCACCTCCATGATATGTCCAAAAAAAATTAAATATTTAACTTTTTTTATGAGAATATAAAAGTACATAAAACTTATCTCACTCCTTAGTGAAAAAACAGAATTCCTACCTTGCGCCAAAATATGCCAAAGTCTTCATTGGCATAACTTTTAATCCTGCAAAACAATAAAAAATATTTAACGCATCTTGATTTTTAAAATGCAAAATAGAGAAGTAGAGCAAACAGCATCGGCAAAAGTTGTTGACCGCTCTAACGTCATCAAGGATAGTGTGGCTTCTTTCTTCGCTTGGCAAATCAAAACAGCTCCAAAAACGATAGCATAAGCCTACCTAAAACAAAATTTTACATGAAATCATGATCACACAAAAGAAATTTATATTAACAATAAAAAATTCAATCAAAATGGTCGAAATATGAAGAAGACTAACCTTGCTCTTCGGACACACCCAACATCATAGTGTATGAATAGAACTTCACTTCATAAGCAATGAAACACCATCCGGAATCCACTTTCGCATCACTTATATGATCTATCATAATACTTAAGTGCATACGGTAATGGCCATAAATAAACTAATATCTAATATACTCTCACCTACATATAATTTCAACAAGCAAACTTATATAATGACATAAATAACAAATATAGTATGTATAGTATATTAATTAATACTTACAATAATCCTAATAAAACAAAATATAAACTAAAAAAAACCCTACTTCAACAAGAATTAAGAATGTTTGTGGATAACGTTGAATTTAGATAAGGTTTCTAATATTTTGGATTGAGCTTGAGTTAGTTTCCGTTAACTAGTATCCGAAAAACTTTCTCAAGGTGCCTACGTACCCTATTCAAATAGGGATCAAATCCACGTAGTTCTCTCTTTGGGTTGGGCAGGTTTATTTTACAAGACGGGTTATTATCGTCTTAAAGATTCATATGAATCGATTTGGAAGATTACATAATTTTTTGATTCATAAGGTTAATTATTAGGGAATATTATTAGTTTTTAAAGAATATTTACGAGATTAGGGTATTTTGTTGGTGGCAAGTTTTGGCATTCACTTTCTTTACTAACAAGATTTATAATGCTTACGATCTAGGTGACCGAGCTCTTAGATTTATTAGCCTATTTTTTTCTAATTTTTCACTTTATTTTAGTAATCTATGTCATTTAAATATTTAATCAACACTATAATAATATAGTACAATAATAAGTATGACACTAATTTACTATAGAATCTATTGCAATTACATAATATACATATCTATAGATAGTGCCGAAATTCAAGGGCTATTTCTAGGTATTTTTGAAAACACCGAAACAAATACTTTCGTAACATAATTGCAAAAGATAATCTACAATGTTGTAGGCTCGCACCTCCATGATATGTCCAAAAAAAATTAAATATTTAACTTTTTTTATGAGAATATAAAAGTACATAAAACTTATCTCACTCCTTAGTGAAAAAACAGAATTCCTCCCTTGCGCCAAAATATGCCAAAGTCTTCATTGGCATAACTTTTAATCCTGCAAAACAATAATAAATATTTAACGCATCTTGATTTTTAAAATGCAAAATAGAGAAGTAGAGCAAACAGCATCGGCAAAAGTTGTTGACCGCTCTAACGTCATCAAGGATAGTGTGGCTTCTTTCTTCGCTTGGCAAAGCAAAACAGCTCCAAAAACGATAGCATAAGCCTACCTAAAACAAAATTTTACATGAAACCATGATCACACAAAAGAAATTTATATTAACAATAAAAAATTCAATCAAAATGGTCTAAATATGAAGAAGACTAATCTTGCTCTTCGGACACACCCAAACATCATAGTGTATGAATAGAACTTCACTTCATAAGCAATGAAACACCATCCGGAATCCACTTTCGCATCACTTATATGATCTATCATAATTCTTAAGTGCATACAGTAATGGCCATAAATAAACTAATATCTAATATACTCTCACCTACATATAATTTCAACAAGTAAAATTATATAATGACATAAATAACAAATATAGTATGTATAGTATATTAATTAATACTTACAATAATCCTAATAAAACATAATATAAACTAAAAAAAACCCTACTTCAACAAGAATTAAGAATGTTTGTGGATAACGTTGAATTTAGATAAGGTTTCTAATATTTTGGATTGAGCTTGAGTTAGTTTCCGTTAACTAGTATCCAAAAAACTTTCTCAAGGTGCCTACGTACCCTATTCAAATAGGGATCAAATCCACGTAGTTCTCTCTTTGGGTTGGGCAGGTTTATTTTACAAGACGGGTTATTATCGTCTTAAAGATTCATATGAATCGATTTGGAAGATTACATAATTTTTTGATTCATAAGGTTAATTATTAGGGAATATTATTAGTTTTTAAAGAATATTTACGAGATTAGGGTATTTTGTTGGTGGCAAATTTTGGCATTCACTTTCTTTACTAACAAGATTTATAATGCTTACGATCTAGGTGACCGAGCTCTTAGATTTATTAGCCTATTTTTTTCTAATTTTTCACTTTATTTTAGTAATCTATGTCATTTAAATATTTAATCAACACTATAATAATATAGTACAATAATAAGTATGACACTAATTTACTATAGAATCTATTGCAATTACATAATATACATATCTATAGATAGTGCCGAAATTCAAGGGCTATTTCTAGGTATTTTTGAAAACACCGAAACAAATACTTTCGTAACATAATTGCAAAAGCTAATCTACAATGTTGTAGGCTCGCACCTCCATGATATGTCCAAAAAAAATTAAATATTTAACTTTTTTTATGAGAATATAAAAGTACATAAAACTTATCTCACTCCTTAGTGAAAAAACAGAATTCCTCCCTTGCGCCAAAATATGCCAAAGTCTTCATTGGCATAACTTCTAATCCTGCAAAACAATAATAAATATTAAACGCATCTTGATTTTTAAAATGCAAAATAGAGAAGCAGAGCAAACAGCATCGGCAAAAGTTGTTGACCGCTCTAACGTCATCAAGGATAGTGTGGCTTCTTTCTTCGCTAGGCAAATCAAAACAGCTCCAAAAACGATAGCATAAGCCTACCTAAAACAAACTTTTATATGAAATCATGATCACACAAAAGCTATTTATATTAACAATAAAAAATTCAATCAAAATGGTCGAAATATGAAGAAGACTAACCTTGCTCTTCGGACACACCCAACATCATAGTGTATGAATAGAACTTCACTTCATAAGCAATGAAACACCATCCGGAATCCACTTTCGCATCACTTATATGATCTATCATAATTCTTAAGTGCATACGGTAATGACCATAAATAAACTAATATCTAATATACTCTCACCTGCATATAATTTCAACAAGTAAACTTATATAATGACATAAATAACAAATATAGTATGTATAGTATATTAATTAATATTTACATTAGTCCTAATAAAACATAATATAAACTAAAAAAACCCTACTTCACCAAGAATTAAGAATATTTGTGGAACGTTGAATTTAGATAAGGTTTCTAATATTTTGGATTGAGCTTGAGTTAGTTTCCGTTAACTAGTATCCGAAAAACTTTCTCAAGGTGCCTACGTACCCTATTCAAATAGGGATCAAATCCACGTAGTTCTCTCTTTGGGTTGGGTAGATTTATTTTACACGACGGGTTATTATCGTCTTAAAGATTCATTGAATCGATTTGGAAGATTGCATAATTGTTTGATTCATAAGGTTTATTATTAGGGAATATTATTAGTTTTTAAAGAAAATTTACGAGATTAGGGTATTTTGTTGGTGGCAAATTTTGGCATTCACGTTCTTTACTAACAAGATTTATAATGCTTACGATCTAGTTGACCGAGAGGTTAGATTTATTTGCCTATTTGTTTTCTAATTTTTCACTTTATTTTAGTAATCTATGTCATTTAAATATTTAATCAACACTATAATAATATAGTACAATAATAAGTATGACACTAATTTACTATAGAATCTATTGCAATTACATAATATACATATCTATAGATAGTGCCGAAATTCAAGGGCTATTTCTAGGTATTTTTGAAAACACCGAAACAAATACTTTCGTAACATAATTGCAAAAGCTAATTTTCAATTGTAGGCTCGCACCTGCATGATATGTCCAAAAAAAATTAAATATTTAACTTTTTTTATGAGAATATAAAAGTACATAAAACTTATCTCAATCTTTAGTGAAAAAACAGAATTCCACCCTTGCGCCAAATATGTCAAAGTCTTCATTGGCATAACTTCTAATCCTGCAAAACAATAATAAATATTTAACGCATCTTGATTTTTAAAATGCAAAATAGAGAAGTAGAGCAAACAGCATCGGCAAAAGTTGTTGACCGCTCTAACGTCATCAAGGATAGTGTGGCTTCTTTCTTCGCTAGGCAAATCAAAACAGCTCCAAAAACGATAGCATAAGCCTACCTAAAACAAACTTTTAAATGAAATCATGATCACACAAAAGAAATTTATATTAACAATAAAAAATTCAATCAAAATGGTCGAAATATGAAGAAGGCTAACCTTGCTCTTCGGACACACCCAACATCATAGTGTATGAATAGAACTTCACTTCATAAGCAATGAAACACCATCCGGAATCCACTTTCGCATCACTTATATGATCTATCTAATATGAAGTGCATACGGTAATGGCCATAAATAAACTAATATCTAATATACTCTCACCTGCATATAATTTCAACCTACATATAATTTCAACAAGTAAACTTATATAATGACATAAATAACAAATATAGTATGTATAGTATATTAATTAATATTTACATTAATCCTAATAAAACATAATATAAACTAAAAAAACCCTACTTCACCAAGAATTAAGAATGTTTGTGGAACGTTGAATTTAGATAAGGTTTCTAATATTTTGGATTGAGCTTGAGTTAGTTTCCGTTAACTAGTATCCGAAAAACTTTCTCAAGGTGCCTACGTACCCTATTCAAATAGGGATCAAATCCACGTAGTTCTCTCTTTGGGTTGGGCAGGTTTATTTTACAAGACGGGTTATTATCGTCTTAAAGATTCATATAAATCGATTTGGAAGATTACATAATTGTTTGATTCATAAGGTTAATTATTAGGGAATATTATTAGATTTTAAAGAATATTTACGAGATTGGGGTATTGCGTTGGTGGCAAATTTTGGCATTCACTTTCTTTACTAACTAGATTTATAATGCTTACGATCTAGGTGACCGAGCTCTTAGATTTATTAGCCTATTTTTTTCTAATTTTTCAATTTATTTTAGTAAGCTATGTCATTTAAATATTTAATCAACTTTATAATAATATATGGTATTGTATATTTTTCACAATAATAAGTATGACACTAAGTTATTATAGAATCTATTGCAATTACATAATATACATATCTATAGATAGTGCCAAAATTCTAGGAGTATGTCTAGGTATTTTTGAAAACACCGAAACAAATACTTTCGTAACATAATTGCAAAAGCTAATATTCAATGTTGTAGGCTCGCACCTGCATAATATGTCCAAACAAAATTAAATATTTAACTTTTTTATGAGAATATTAAAGTACCTAAAACTTATCTCACTCTTTAGGGAAAAAACAGAATTCCTCCCTTGCGCCAAATATGTCAAAGTCTTCATTGGCATAACTTCTAATCCTGCAAAACAATAATAAATATTTAACGTGAATCTTGATTTTTAAAATGCAAAATAGAGAAGCAGAGCAAACAGCATCGGCAAAAGTTGTTGACCGCTCTAACGTCATCAAGGATAGTGTGCCTTCTTTCTTCGCTAAGCAAATCAAAACAGCTCCAAAAACGATAGCAGAAGCCTACCTAAAACAAACTTTTATATGACATCATGATCACACAAAAGCAATTTATATTAACAATAAAAAAATCAATCAAAATGGTCGAAATATGAAGAAGACTAACCATCTTCGGACACACCCAACATCACTTATATGATCTATTATAGTGTATGAATAGAACTTCACTTCATAAGCAATGAAACACCATCCGGAATCCACTTTCGCATCACTTATATGATCTATTATAATTCTCAAGTGCATACGGTAATGGCCATAAATAAACTAATATCTAATATACTCTCACCTACATATAATTTCAACCTATATATAATTTCAACAAGTAAAATTATATAATGACATAAATAACAAATATAGTATGTATAGTATATTAATTAATAATACTTACATTAATCCTAATCAGTGTTGTAAAAAGCGGGAATCGGAGTTAATCGGTGAAGGCACCATCCAGGAATTAATCGGGTAATCGGGGATTAATCGTAATGATTAATCGGATCATTAATCGGAATAAATTTAATAATATTTTTTATATACAATTATAAAATTGTTTCGTTATTTCAACTAAACATATGTTATTATCATATATTTATGCAAATATGTTAAAAATGTAATATAATTGTAATAAATAAAATTTTGAAGGTTTAACTTTTCAATTAAAGATCAATTTAAGAGGAAAACTTAAGAGAATTTACAATTTAGGCATCTAAAATTATAATTATATATACAAAAATAATGTTTTTTCCTATTGTTTAATCAAGTTTCTACCTTTTAAATTTTTTATTATTTTTTATTATTTTAACTTTTTTTTACTATTTTTAATAATTAGCCCGATTTTTGACCGATTCAGCCGATTTTTGACCGTTTTTATGAAAAAACGATTAATTGACCGATTTTCGCTTAATCAGTTCGGTGGCCCGCCGTTTAGCGATTAATCGGCGATTAATCTCGATTAATCGCCGACTTTTAGAACACTGATCCTAATAAAACATAATATAAACTAAAAAAACCCTACTTCACCAAGAATTAAGAATGTTTGTGGATAACGTTAAATTTAGATAAGGTTTCTAATATTTTGGATTGAGCTTGAGTTAGTTTCCCGTTAACTAGTATCCGAAAAACTTTCTCAAGGTGCCTACGTACCCTATTCAAATAGGGATCAAATCCACGTAGTTCTCTCTTTTGGGTTGGGTAGGTTTATTTTATAAGACGGGTTATTATCGTCTTAAAGATTCATTGAATCGATTTGGAAGATTGCATAATTGTTTGATTCATAAGGTTAATTATTAGGGAATATTATTAGTTTTTAAAGAAAATTTACGAGATTAGGGTATTTTGTTGATGGCAAATTTTGGCATTCACTTTCTTTACTAACAAGATTTATAATGGTTACGATCTATGTGACCGAGCTCTTAGATTAATTAGCCTATTTTTTTCTACTTTTTCACTTTATTTTAGTAAGCTATGTCATTTAAATATTTAATCAACTTTATATAATAAAGTAAACAAAAGAAGAAAATGATCAAAACCTTGTCATTGGCCTGTTCATATGAAGTTAAGGCTTTCCCCATCAGCATCTTTGACAAGATTTCTAATATCTCTCAAAACTCGGCGATTTCTTCAATCTGCTACTAGTCCATTCTTTTGCTTTCCGCCTACCTCTGAGACAATATCTGAATCATTTTTAGACAACGCCAAAAAGTGATATAGAAACATATCAGAAAATTGAAAAAGACACATGGCATGTTTACAAACTGCTCCGGCAAATCAAACACCGGGAATAAGACACAACATATCACACATATGATAGTGAATGTATAAGATTCTGCAAATCATCAGGTGAGAAACCGATTTCATCAACTAAAACATGATAGTGAACAGGTCGAGAAGTGTCACTGTAAAATTTACCATAGTGAGCAGGGAAAGAAACTAAAAGAAATAAGAGTAACTGATATAACATATAACACTGCCAACATCAGAGTTAAAGACCAGAGGTGAGTATGGTAGGATATGAGACCAATCAAAATTAAATTATCAGATTTAAGTTTGTTGAATACCTTTTTGAAGCTTGTGCAAGCACATTCTAGCATTTAATCTTTTTAGGTTCATGTAGTTTAAAGAAACTAAAGTGGGATCAGAACTTCAACAAAATGGAAAAGTGGAAACTCACAATCATCCCTGCCTGAGCACACATGTAAAAATCATAATTTCTAGGGTGCACAATATTTGTGTCCAGAACTGTACCAGCAAAGCTCATAAACAATAATAATGCGCCTAACAAAAGGGTTAAATTTAGAACATAAGTGTAAATATGTAAAAAATTGCAGACCGAGAAGAACATTCTCAGGGACACCGCCAGCTTGAAAGAGCTTAGCATGATGATTCTTCTGGGCAACAATCAACGTGAATTTGGGTATATTTTCTTCACGGACATGCTGATAAGCCTACAAAAGCAATTAATTATGAATCTCCACAAAAGTAAATGCTTGTGGATCATTAAATATTAAACAAACGGAAATACACATGCTTGAACAAAGAGACGATGCACAAAATTGACAAGTAAGATTCAAGCACAATAAATATACTTCCAAAAGGAAAAGAATTTAAGTAGTTTTATTTTATTAAATAATTAACGGAAATAGGCACCTTTATCATTTGATCAAGCTCTTTGTTTAACACTTGGCTAAACTGTGATTCACTGACCCGTCCCTGGGCAAAAGAACATGCATAAATTACATCAAAGTGATCAGTGTCATGTGCATTAATGGGGCAGTCAACATAATCAAGTAAAATATGTGATACCTGAAGACAACAATCTGAGATGGTGTTTGACCATTAGTTGTAGAATAGAAATCCACAAGTGTAGCTCCCTAGAAGACTATTGAACTCGTTTTTAGAATAAAGAAACTATAAGCATATTTATACCTTTATCTTATATGTATCCCACCAAGAGGGGAAGATACATCACATATAACATACCTCACAATGTCATCATCATCTTCCCCATTTGGTGAAGGTTTGAAAAAAGATTCGATCATCTAAACTTTAGAGGATTGTGTTCTAACAGCTACTCTATACCTTGATATCAAAGGCCAGGAATGCGGTCCAACAACCTATAGGTACCAACCAACAAAACAACCAAAAATCATGGGCATAATTCGAATTTATAACCAACAAAGACTAAGAAATACATGTTCTAGAACATTATCGCTACAATGGATGGGGCATCTGATTTGATCGGCCAGTACAGTCATCAGAAACATCCATGCCCAGTATCATTGTTGGAGTATCTTTAATCATGGGAATACGGGAAACAACCTCCAGCGCTAGAAAAAAATTAGTACCCCCAAGCTAAAACATGAGGAATAAAATATCAAAAAGACAGGTAAAGTTAATTTGAATTAGAATATGAGAGAGAGATTTTTTAGTTGATAAGACTACTACCTGAGTCGGAAACAAAGTTACCATGGCATTTATTTTTAGAAGAACATTTGTGAGGTACTGGTCATTAATCCTCGTTGGAGAAACACATTGTGTGACGATTCCAAAATCGCTCAAACTATTCTTTTTCTACGGTCCATGAGAACATAAAATTAAAAAATATCACATTACACTACAAATTGACAAGCAAGATTCAAGCACAATAAATAGAACAAGGCGTTAAGATTTATACTTGCAAAAGGAAAAGAATCAAAGTAGTTTTATTTTATTAAATAATTAATGGAAAAATATTATCTTTCACATGCACAAACTTTATAAGAAGATACTATTGAAATCATTGACAAACAAAAACTCAAATGGGCACCTTTATCATTTGATCAAGCTCATTGTTTAACACTTGGCTAAACTGTGATTCACTGGCCCGTCCCTGGGCAAAATAACATGCATAAGTTACATCAAACTCATGTGCATTAATGGGGCAGTCAACATAATCAAGTAAATATGTGATACCTGAAGACAACTTTGACCATTAGTTGTAGAATAGAAGTCCAATAGCGCAGCTCCCTAGAAGACAATAGAACTAGTTGTTAGAATAAAAGAAACTATAAGCTTATTTATACCTTTATCTTATATGTATCCCACCAAGACGGGAAGATACATCACATATAATATACCTCATAATGCCATCATCATCTTCCCTATTTTATGAAGGTTTGAAAAAAGATTCGATCATCTCAACTTTAGAGGATTGTGTTCTAACAGCTGCTCTATACCTTGATATCAAAGGCCAGGAATGCGGTCCAACAACCTATAAGTACCAACCAACAAAACAACCAAAAATCATGGGTATAATCCGAATTTATAACCAACAAAGACTAAGAAATACATGGGGCTAGTACAATATCGCTGCAATGGATGGGGCATCTGATCGGCCAGGACAGTCATGGGAAACATCCATGCCCCGTATCATCGTTGGAGTATCTTTAATCATGGGAATACAGGAAACAGCCTCCAGGGCTAGAAAAGAATTAGTATTCCCAAGCTAAAAAATGAGGAATAAAATATCAAAAAGACAGGTAAAGTTAATTTGAATTAGAATACGAGAGAGAGTTTTTTTTAGTTGATAAGACTACTACCTGAGTCGGAAACAAAGTTACCTTGGAATTTATTTTTAGAAGAACATTTGTGAGGTACTGCTCATTAATCCTTGTTGGAGAAACACATTGTGTGGCGATTCCAAAATCGCTCAAACTATTCTTTTTCCACGGTCCATGAGAACATAAAATAAAAAAAATTCACATTACCAGAACAATATAGCCACAAAAATGAAAGCTTAGTTTAAACATATCACATACCGTATATATCAGAATTCTTCTTCTCTGCTAAGACGCACAGAATAAACTGAGAAGGCCCAGGGAGCTTTACCTTGATTTGTTCAAACATCTTCTCTTCTCTTTTAAAGGGCTAGCTCTTCTATATTGGGGTTCGTCCTCTACAAGTGTAAATGGACGCTCAATAATATAAAGACAAAAACAGAAAGACTGAGAAATTTATGTGCCAATGTTACAAGTAACAATCTATCAGATGGACAAGAGCAAAACAAACAAACAAACAATCCCTTTGCTCCTTCCGCAATTAATTAGCCCTCGTGATAGCCGACTTGTATCACAACAAGCAGAGAAGTTCACTACTTCCCAACGTTCTATCTTGATGGGATTCAAAAGTCTCTACAGGAGCTCCACATCTAAAACCCAAAGAAACGATAATCAAGATTATATTTTTAAACCAAGTATTTACCTTCAGATCAATAATTCATCTAGTTATTAGAAATATTCACTAAACACTTAAAAGATCAAAAGGATTCTAAAAATGCATTAAATATACATGGCATCACATTTCAAGCAAGTAGTAAATCATATTAATATTAAAAGAACATCAACTTGTGTGCTCACAGACAGTAAGACAAAGGCAACAGCAATAATATTGTTTGAACAGTAGTGTACAACTTATAGCTATATTACCAGCAATTATATACTTTTAACCAGAATAAAGGCAACAGATCATCTCAGAACATTATGATCCTCCAAAAACCTTATCATATATCATCTTGTCGAGTCCGGGGGTGTTTCAAAGAACTTCTCCTGGAGGAACAAGAGCAACACGATCTTTTTCAGGGCGAGAAAACTTCCTGTAGACAGCCTTAAGCTTACTTTCTAGAAGAGCAACATGATAGATCACCAATTATTTTGCGCAGTCCCTATCACATCAAAAAGTTGATGAATATTAAACAGTACAACTAATGATTTATTGTATCTTTTGAATTATCAACAGTATAGCTCGACTCTGCACAGAAAAACAAGAAAACATCTACCTTAATTGAACCTCAGAGTATCCGGTGTAGTGTTTCAGGGTCAGTCCGAAAAGGGCACTTGTTGAGGGTGGCTGAAACAATGGATGGGGTGTACATCCCAATGACTGAGTAATGGGTTAGACCAACTTCAGCTAGGGAAAAAATCATGTTTTTCATCTGCAATAACAAAAAACCAAAGTTATCATTTAAGTCGAAAAAACCAGAATTTGTTCAAACAATTACACCATTGACATTTTAGGATTCTAAATTGTACCTCAGGATCTGATGGAACTAAAGACTTGATGTACCTGAAAAGGAATACATATGGTGTGGGTACTGTCAAATACCATTCAAGCTTCCCAAGTATCGATTTCTCCATCAGCAGTAGCATTGTCTGGAATCCCAATGAAGTCGTTAACCTGCAAATTACCCCAATTAGCTCATCTTTTAAATTGAAACAAGTACTTTAACTTTTAAATGTGGAAAAATAAGAATTAAATGTCTCCCTCTGGTGCCCAAATTTCTTCATACTTGCGAGCAATCAGCATCGAACTAACTCCTACCAACTGTAGTTCCCTCCTTGCAACAATCTTCATCAAAAGGGATAAACAACAATTAATGACACATGCACTCTTGGGAGAGTAAAAACTGAATCAATGGCTTTTTGAGCTCTGGCTAGTTTTTCCTACCTAGAGGCATGGGGAAAGATGAAACTAAAATGAGAGCAGAGATCAAATACATGTGGAGAATGAGTTGGCATGATTCATATTAACAGCAAATCAAATGTACTTCCCAGCTAATCCACCATAATGTTAGAACATCCAAGAAAATTCTATAATAACTAGCGCTTACTGTAGGATCAACTTTTACATTACTCACTTGTTATAGTTAGAATTTATTTTTTTAAAAGCTCCGTGACTAATGAAACATATGAACATATATAAAAAAAATAAACAGATAGAAATCAATAGCTCAGAGCTTGAATATTACAGTATTCTAAGGTGCCTGAACCACCTGATTTGAGGTGGAATTGGTCCTGTCAACTTGTGCAGATCCTGCAAGTTTCATATATAAGTGATTAAAATAGAGGTCTAATAATGTTGATTAAATATTTTCTAGACGCTACTTGCACTTCAAAACAAGCTTATAAGCTAAAAGATAATATTTCTCCATTTCACTATATTTGAGTGTAAATTTCTCTTCATATTGGTGATACTATGAGTAGCAATTGACTTTTTCCGTAATTAGTACTTACAAATTACAAAATGACAACAATAGAATTGAATAAAATAGAAGACTTTTGAGAAACAAATGGAGTATATATCAAAGGAAGAACGCAGCACCAGAATGAATAACAAGAAGAAAAAAGTTGGACACTTGCAGCCTCGTAAGATCCAGTAAATTGGTCACAGCAGTAGGAAAAGGTCCGAACATAAAGTTTAAGATTTCAAGATACAGTTTCCAAGAGTAGCTGTAGAATAAACAGAGGAAAATGATTAAAACCTTGCTATTGGCCTATTTATCTGAAGTTGGGGCTTTCCCCCATTAGCATCTTTCACAAGATTCCCAATATCATCCGGAACTCGGCGATTTCTTCCATCTGCTGCTAGTCCATTATTTTTGCTTCCCTCCTACCTCTGACACAATTTATGAAACATTTATACACAAGGCCAAAAAGTGATATACAAACATATCAGAATTTTGACAGGTTTACAAACTGCTCCATGATAAAAGGCAAATCGAACACTAGTCATAAGACACAACAACACATCACACATTTTCAAAATTAAACTATAAAAGCAAAAAAAAAAACACAAGATTACATATATCCATAAGATCGCCAAAAACCCTGTTTACACATGTACATTTAAATTTCATTGAAATTGTCGAACTTCATGAACTGGCCCACTTGTGCAGCTGCGAAGTGGGCATACTAGATGGGTACAACTGGCAACCAATTTAAGAGGGTGGGTGACAGTGGTGTTAGTTAAGAACAAACTACAAGGAATATTAGCATATTAAACAAATATAAAGGAAGCAAAAGATAGTAGTGCATAATTGAAGAAGTATTGATACATATAGAGATTGCAATATTACTCCTTTGGTACCTGAAGAGGCCCAAAAAACCCAATAAGACATGATACAAACTTTCAAATTTGAAAACATAAAATAGGAAAAACTTAAGCTACGAAACATACTCTCATATGACAGTGAATGTATAAGATTCTGCAAATCATCAGGTGAGAAACCGATTTCATCAACTACATCATGACAGTGAGCTGGTCGAGAAGTGTCAGTATAATAATTACCATGGTGAGCAGGGAAAGAAACTAAAAGAAATAAGAGTAACTAATATAGCACATAATACTGTCAAAATTAGAGTTAAAGACCAAAGGTGAGTATGGTAGGACATGAGACCAAGCAAAATTAAATTATCAGATTTAAATTTGTTGAACACCATTTTAAAACTTTTGGAAGCACATTCTAGCATTTAATCTTTTTAGGTTCATGTATCAAGAAAGTATTAAAGAAACTAAAGTGGGATCAGAACTTCAACGAGATGGAAAAGTGGAAACTCACAATCATACTTGCCTCAGCACACATGTAAAAATCACAATTTCTAGGATGCAAAATCTTTGAGTACAAAACAGTACCTGCAAAGTTCATAAACAATAACCGTGAATTTGGGTATATTTTCTTCACGGACATGCTGATAAGCCTACAAAAGCAAATAATCATGAATCAACACAATAGTAAATGCTTGTGGATAATTAAATATTAAACAAACGGAAATATTGAGTGTTGACTGGTTGTTACGATTATCTTTACTTTAAACATGCATAAACAAAGGGACGATGCACAAAATTGACAAGCAAGATTCAAGCACAATAAATAGAACAAGGCGTTAAGTTTATACTTGCAAAAGGAAAAGAATCAAAGTAGTTTTATTTTATTAAATAATTAACAGAAAAATATTAGCTTTGACATGCACAAACTTTATAAGAAGATACTATTGAAATCATTGACAAACAAAAACTCAAATGGGCACCTTTATCATTTGATCAAGCTCATTGTTTAACACTTGGCTAAACTGTGATTCACTGGCCCGTCCCTGGGCAAAATAACATGCATAAGTTACATCAAAGTCATGTGCATTAATGGGGCAGTCAACATAATCAAGTAAATATGTGATACCTGAAGACAACTTTGACCATTAGTTGTAGAATATAAGTCCAATAGCGCATCTCCCTAGAAGACGATAGAACTAGTTGTTAGAATAAAAGAAACTATAAGCTTATTTATACCTTTATCTTATATGTATCCCACCAAGAGGGGAAGATACATCACATATAATATACTTCATAATGCCATCATAATCTTCCCCATTTTGTGAAGGTTTGAAAAAAGATTCGATCATCTCAACTTTAGAGGATTGTGTTCTAACAGCTGCTCTATACCTTGATATCAACTTTATCGTCTTAAAGATTCATATGAATCGATTTGGAAGATTACATAATTGTTTGATTCATAAGGTTAATTATTAGGGAATATTATTAGTTTTTAAAGAATATTTACGAGATTAGGGTATTTTGTTGGTGGCAAATTTTGGCATTCACTTTCTTTACTAATAAGATTTATAATGCTTACGATCTAGGTGACCGAGCTCTTAGATTTATTAGCCTATTTTTTTCTAATTTTTCACTTTATTTTAGTAATCTATGTCATTTAAATATTTAATCAACACTATAATAATATAGTACAATAATAAGTATGACACTAATTTACTATAGAATCTATTGCAATTACATAATATACATATCTATAGATAGTGCCGAAATTCAAGGGCTATTTCTAGGTATTTTTGAAAACACCGAAACAAATACTTTCGTAACATAATTGCAAAAGCTAATCTTCAATGTTGTAGGCTCGCACCTCCATGATATGTCCAAAAAAAATTAAATATTTAAATTTTTTTATGAGAATATAAAAGTACATAAAACTTATCTCACTCCTTAGTGAAAAAACAGAATTCCTCCCTTGCGCCAAAATATGTCAAAGGCTTCATTGGCATAACTTCTAATCCTGCAAAACAATAATAAATATTTAACGCATCTTGATTTTTAAAATGCAAAATAGAGAAGCAGAGCAAACAGCATCGACAAAAGTTGTTGACCGTTCTAACGTCATCAAGGATAGTGTGGCTTCTTTCTTCGCTAGGCAAATCAAAACAGCTCCAAAAACGATAGCAAAAGCCTACCTAAAACAAACTTTTATATGAAATCATGATCACACAAAAGCAATTTATATTAACAATAAAAAATTCAATCAAAATGGTAGAAATATGAAGAAGACTAACCTTGCTCTTCGGACACACCCAACATCATAGTGTATGAATAGAACTTCACTTCATAAGCAATGAAACACCATCCGGAATCCACTTTCGCATCACTTATATGATCTATCATAATTCTTAAGTGCATACGGTAATGGCCATAAATAAACTAATATCTAATATACTCTTACCTGCATATAATTTCAACCTACATATAATTTCAACAAATAAACTTATATAATGACATAAATAACAAATATAGTATGTATAGTATATTAATTAATATTTACATTAATCCTAATAAAACATAATATAAACTAAAAAAACCCTACTTCACCAAGAATTAAGAATGTTTGTGGAACGTTGAATTTAGATAAGGTTTCTAATATTTTGGATTGAGCTTGAGTTAGTTTCCGTTAACTAGTATCCGAAAAACTTTCTCAAGGTGCCTACGTACCCTATTCAAATAGGGATCAAATCCACGTAGTTCTCTCTTTGGGTTGGGTAGGTTTATTTTACACGACGGGTTATTATCGTCTTAAAGATTCATTGAATCGATTTGGAAGATTGCATAATTGTTTGATTCATAAGGTTAATTATTAGGGAATATTATTAGTTTTTAAAGAAAATTTACGAGATTTGGGTATTTTGTTGGTGGCAAATTTTGGCATTCACGTTCTTTACTAACAAGATTTATAATTCTTACGATCTATGTGACCGAGAGGTTAGATTTATTTGCCTATTTTTTTCTAATTTTTCACTTTATTTTAGTAATCTATGTCATTTAAATATTTAATCAACATTATAATAATATAGTACAATAATTAGTATGACACTAATTTACTATAGAATCTATTGCAATTACATAATATACATATCTATAGATAGTGTCAAAATTCTAGAGCTATTTCTAGGTATTTTTGAAAACACCGAAACAAATACTTTCGTAACATAATTGCAAAAGCTAATCTTCAATGTTGTAGGCTCGCACCTCCATGATATGTCCAAAAAAAATTAAATATTTAACTTTTTTTATGAGAATATAAAAGTACATAAAACTTATCTCACTCCTTAGTGAAAAAACAGAATTCCTCCCTTGCGCCAAATATGTCAAAGTCTTCATTGGCATAACTTCTAATCCTGCAAAACAATAATAAATATTTAACGCATCTTGATTTTTAAAATGCAAAATAGAGAAGCAGAGCAAACAGCATCGGCAAAAGTTGTTGACCGCTCTAACGTCATCAAGGATAGTGTGGCTTCTTTCTTCGCTAGGCAAATCAAAACAGCTCCAAAAACGATAGCATAAGCCTACCTAAAACAAACTTTTACATGAAATCATGATCACACAAAAGAAATTTATATTAACAATAAAAAATTCAATCAAAATGGTCGAAATATGAAGAATACTAACCTTGCTCTTCGGACACACCCAACATCATAGTGTATGAATAGAACTTCACTTCATAAGCAATGAAACACCATCCGGAATCCACTTTCGCATCACTTATATATGATCTATCATAATTCTTAAGTGCATACGGTAATGCCCATAAATAAACTAATATCTAATATACTCTCACCTACATATAATTTCAACAAGTAAACTTATATAATGACATAAATAACAAATATAGTATGTATAGTATATTTATTAATACTTACATTAATCCTAATAAAACATAATATAAACTAAAAAAACCCTACTTCACCAAGAATTAAGAATGTTTGTGGATAACGTTGAATATAGATAAGGTTTCTAATATTTTGGATTGAGCTTGAGTTAGTTTCCGTTAACTAGTATCCGAAAGACTTTCTCAAGGTGCCTACGTACCCTATTCAAATAGGGATCAAATCCACGTAGTTCTCTCTTTGGGTTGGGCAGGTTTATTTTACAAGACGGGTTATTATCGTCTTAAAGATTCATATGAATCGATTTGGAAGATTACATAATTGTTTGATTCATAAGGTTAATTATTAGGGAATATTATTAGTTTTTAAAGAATATTTACGAGATTAGGGTATTTTGTTGGTGGCAAATTTTGGCATTCACTTTCTTTACTAATAAGATTTATAATGCTTACGATCTAGGTGACCGAGCTCTTAGATTTATTAGCCTATTTTTTTTCTAATTTTTCACTTTATTTTAGTAATCTATGTCATTTAAATATTTAATCAACACTATAATAATATAGTACAATAATAAGTATGACACTAATTTACTATAGAATCTATTGCAATTACATAATATACATATCTATAGATAGTGCCGAAATTCAAGGGCTATTTCTAGGTATTTTTGAAAACACCGAAACAAATACTTTCGTAACATAATTGCAAAAGCTAATCTTCAATGTTGTAGGCTCGCACCTCCATGATATGTCCAAAAAAAATTAAATATTTAACTTTTTTTATGAGAATATAAAAGTACATAAAACTTATCTCACTCCTTGGTGAAAAAACAGAATTCCTCCCTTGCGCCAAAATATGTCAAAGTCTTCATTGGCATAACTTCTAATCCTGCAAAACAATAATAAATATTAAACGCATCTTGATTTTTAAAATACAAAATAGAGAAGCAGAGCAAACAGCATCGGCAAAAGTTGTTGACCGCTCTAACGTCATCAAGGATAGTGTGGCTTCTTTCTTCGCTAGGCAAATCAAAAAAGCTCCAAAAACGATAGCATAAGCCTACCTAAAACAAACTTTTATATGAAATCATGATCACACAAAAGCAATTTATATTAACAATAAAAAATTCAATCAAAATGGTAGAAATATGAAGAAGACTAACCTTGCTCTTCGGACACACCCAACATCATAGTGTAAGAATAGAACTTCACTTCATAAGCAATGAAACACCATCCGGAATCCACTTTCGCATCACTTATATGATCTATCATAATTCTTAAGTGCATACGTTAATGGCCATAAATAAACTAATATCTAATATACTCTCACCTGCATATAATTTCAACCTACATATAATTTCAACAAGTAAACTTATATAATGACATAAATAACAAATATAGTATGTATAGTATATTAATTAATATTTACATTAATCCTAATAAAACATAATATAAACTAAAAAAACCCTACTTCACCAAGAATTAAGAATGTTTGTGGAACGTTGAATTTAGATAAGGTTTCTAATATTTTGGATTGAGCTTGAGTTAGTTTCCGTTAACTAGTATCCGAAAAACTTTCTCAAGGTGCCTACGTACCCTATTCAAATAGGGATCAAATCCACGTAGTTCTCTCTTTGGGTTGGGTAGGTTTATTTTACACGACGGGTTATTATCGTCTTAAAGATTCATTGAATCGATTTGGAAGATTGCATAATTGTTTGATTCATAAGGTTAATTATTAGGGAATATTATTAGTTTTTAAAGAAAATTTACGAGATTAGGGTATTTTGTTGGTGGCAAATTTTGGCATTCACGTTCTTTACTAACAAGATTTATAATTCTTACGATCTATGTGACCGAGAGGTTAGATTTATTTGCCTATTTTTTTCTAATTTTTCACTTTATTTTAGTAATCTATGTCATTTAAATATTTAATCAACATTATAATAATATAGTACAATAATTAGTATGACACTAATTTACTATAGAATCTATTGCAATTACATAATATACATATCTATAGATAGTGCCAAAATTCTAGAGCTATTTCTAGGTATTTTTGAAAACACCGAAACAAATACTTTCGTAACATAATTGCAAAAGCTAATCTTCAATGTTGTAGGCTCGCACCTCCATGATATGTCCAAAAAAAAATTAAAAATTTAACTTTTTTTATGAGAATATAAAAGTACATAAAACTTATCTCACTCCTTAGTGAAAAAACAGAATTCCTCCCTTGCACCAAATATGTCAAAGTCTTCATTGGCATAACTTCTAATCCTGCAAAACAATAATAAATATTTAACGCATCTTGATTTTTAAAATGCAAAATAGAGAAGCAGAGCAAACAGCATCGGCAAAAGTTGTTGACCGCTCTAACGTCATCAAGGATAGTGTGGCTTCTTTCTTCGCTAGGCAAATCAAAACAGCTCCAAAAACGATAGCATAAGCCTACCTAAAACAAACTTTTACATGAAATCATGATCACACAAAAGAAATTTATATTAACAATAAAAAATTCAATCAAAATGGTCGAAATATGAAGAAGACTAACCTTGCTCTTCGGACACACCCAACATCATAGTGTATGAATAGAACTTCACTTCATAAGCAATGAAACACCATCCGGAATCCACTTTCGCATCACTTATATATGATCTATCATAATTCTTAAGTGCATACGGTAATGCCCATAAATAAACTAATATCTAATATACTCTCCCCTACATATAATTTCAACAAGTAAACTTATATAATGACATAAATAACAAATATAGTATGTATAGTATATTAATTAATACTTACATTAATCCTAATAAAACATAATATAAACTAAAAAAACCCTACTTCACCAAGAATTAAGAATGTTTGTGGATAACGTTGAATTTAGATAAGGTTTCTAATATTTTGGATTGAGCTTGAGTTAGTTTCCGTTAACTAGTATCCGAAAAACTTTCTCAAGGTGCCTACGTACCCTATTCAAATAGGGATCAAATCCACGTAGTTCTCTCTTTGGGTTGGGCAGGTTTATTTTACAAGACGGGTTATTATCGTCTTAAAGATTCATATGAATCGATTTGGAAGATTACATAATTGTTTGATTCATAAGGTTAATTATTAGGGAATATTATTAGTTTTTAAAGAATATTTACGAGATTAGGGTATTTTGTTGGTGGCAAATTTTGGCATTCACTTTCTTTACTAACAAGATTTATAATTCTTACGATCTATGTGACCGAGAGGTTAGATTTATTTGCCTATTTTTTTCTAATTTTTCACTTTATTTTAGTAATCTATGTCATTTAAATATTTAATCAACATTATAATAATATAGTACAATAATTAGTATGACACTAATTTACTATAGAATCTATTGCAATTACATAATATACATATCTATAGATAGTGCCAAAATTCTAGAGCTATTTCTAGGTATTTTTGAAAACACCGAAACAAATACTTTCGTAACATAATTGCAAAAGCTAATCTTCAATGTTGTAGGCTCGCACCTCCATGATATGTCCAAAAAAAATTAAATATTTAACTTTTTTTATGAGAATATAAAAGTACATAAAACTTATCTCACTCCTTAGTGAAAAAACAGAATTCCTCCCTTGCGCCAAATATGTCAAAGTCTTCATTGGCATAACTTCTAATCCTGCAAAACAATAATAAATATTTAACGCATCTTGATTTTTAAAATGCAAAATAGAGAAGCAGAGCAAACAGCATCGGCAAAAGTTGTTGACCGCTCTAACGTCATCAAGGATAGTGTGGCTTCTTTCTTCGCTAGGCAAATCAAAACAGCTCCAAAAACGATAGCATAAGCCTACCTAAAACAAACTTTTACATGAAATCATGATCACACAAAAGAAATTTATATTAACAATAAAAAATTCAATCAAAATGGTCGAAATATGAAGAATACTAACCTTGCTCTTCGGACACACCCAACATCATAGTGTATGAATAGAACTTCACTTCATAAGCAATGAAACACCATCCGGAATCCACTTTCGCATCACTTATATATGATCTATCATAATTCTTAAGTGCATACGGTAATGCCCATAAATAAACTAATATCTAATATACTCTCACCTACATATAATTTCAACAAGTAAACTTATATAATGACATAAATAACAAATATAGTATGTATAGTATATTTATTAATACTTACATTAATCCTAATAAAACATAATATAAACTAAAAAAACCCTACTTCACCAAGAATTAAGAATGTTTGTGGATAACGTTGAATATAGATAAGGTTTCTAATATTTTGGATTGAGCTTGAGTTAGTTTCCGTTAACTAGTATCCGAAAGACTTTCTCAAGGTGCCTACGTACCCTATTCAAATAGGGATCAAATCCACGTAGTTCTCTCTTTGGGTTGGGCAGGTTTATTTTACAAGACGGGTTATTATCGTCTTAAAGATTCATATGAATCGATTTGGAAGATTACATAATTGTTTGATTCATAAGGTTAATTATTAGGGAATATTATTAGTTTTTAAAGAATATTTACGAGATTAGGGTATTTTGTTGGTGGCAAATTTTGGCATTCACTTTCTTTACTAAAAAGATTTATAATGCTTACGATCTAGGTGACCGAGCTCTTAGATTTATTAGCCTATTTTTTTTCTAATTTTTCACTTTATTTTAGTAATCTATGTCATTTAAATATTTAATCAACACTATAATAATATAGTACAATAATAAGTATGACACTAATTTACTATAGAATCTATTGCAATTACATAATATACATATCTATAGATAGTGCCGAAATTCAAGGGCTATTTCTAGGTATTTTTGAAAACACCGAAACAAATACTTTCGTAACATAATTGCAAAAGCTAATCTTCAATGTTGTAGGCTCGCACCTCCATGATATGTCCAAAAAAAATTAAATATTTAACTTTTTTTATGAGAATATAAAAGTACATAAAACTTATCTCACTCCTTGGTGAAAAAACAGAATTCCTCCCTTGCGCCAAAATATGTCAAAGTCTTCATTGGCATAACTTCTAATCCTGCAAAACAATAATAAATATTAAACGCATCTTGATTTTTAAAATACAAAATAGAGAAGCAGAGCAAACAGCATCGGCAAAAGTTGTTGACCGCTCTAACGTCATCAAGGATAGTGTGGCTTCTTTCTTCGCTAGGCAAATCAAAAAAGCTCCAAAAACGATAGCATAAGCCTACCTAAAACAAACTTTTATATGAAATCATGATCACACAAAAGCAATTTATATTAACAATAAAAAATTCAATCAAAATGGTAGAAATATGAAGAAGACTAACCTTGCTCTTCGGACACACCCAACATCATAGTGTAAGAATAGAACTTCACTTCATAAGCAATGAAACACCATCCGGAATCCACTTTCGCATCACTTATATGATCTATCATAATTCTTAAGTGCATACGTTAATGGCCATAAATAAACTAATATCTAATATACTCTCACCTGCATATAATTTCAACCTACATATAATTTCAACAAGTAAACTTATATAATGACATAAATAACAAATATAGTATGTATAGTATATTAATTAATATTTACATTAATCCTAATAAAACATAATATAAACTAAAAAAACCCTACTTCACCAAGAATTAAGAATGTTTGTGGAACGTTGAATTTAGATAAGGTTTCTAATATTTTGGATTGAGCTTGAGTTAGTTTCCGTTAACTAGTATCCGAAAAACTTTCTCAAGGTGCCTACGTACCCTATTCAAATAGGGATCAAATCCACGTAGTTCTCTCTTTGGGTTGGGTAGGTTTATTTTACACGACGGGTTATTATCGTCTTAAAGATTCATTGAATCGATTTGGAAGATTGCATAATTGTTTGATTCATAAGGTTAATTATTAGGGAATATTATTAGTTTTTAAAGAAAATTTACGAGATTAGGGTATTTTGTTGGTGGCAAATTTTGGCATTCACGTTCTTTACTAACAAGATTTATAATTCTTACGATCTATGTGACCGAGAGGTTAGATTTATTTGCCTATTTTTTTCTAATTTTTCACTTTATTTTAGTAATCTATGTCATTTAAATATTTAATCAACATTATAATAATATAGTACAATAATTAGTATGACACTAATTTACTATAGAATCTATTGCAATTACATAATATACATATCTATAGATAGTGCCAAAATTCTAGAGCTATTTCTAGGTATTTTTGAAAACACCGAAACAAATACTTTCGTAACATAATTGCAAAAGCTAATCTTCAATGTTGTAGGCTCGCACCTCCATGATATGTCCAAAAAAAAATTAAATATTTAACTTTTTTTATGAGAATATAAAAGTACATAAAACTTATCTCACTCCTTAGTGAAAAAACAGAATTCCTCCCTTGCACCAAATATGTCAAAGTCTTCATTGGCATAACTTCTAATCCTGCAAAACAATAATAAATATTTAACGCATCTTGATTTTTAAAATGCAAAATAGAGAAGCAGAGCAAACAGCATCGGCAAAAGTTGTTGACCGCTCTAACGTCATCAAGGATAGTGTGGCTTCTTTCTTCGCTAGGCAAATCAAAACAGCTCCAAAAACGATAGCATAAGCCTACCTAAAACAAACTTTTACATGAAATCATGATCACACAAAAGAAATTTATATTAACAATAAAAAATTCAATCAAAATGGTCGAAATATGAAGAAGACTAACCTTGCTCTTCGGACACACCCAACATCATAGTGTATGAATAGAACTTCACTTCATAAGCAATGAAACACCATCCGGAATCCACTTTCGCATCACTTATATATGATCTATCATAATTCTTAAGTGCATACGGTAATGCCCATAAATAAACTAATATCTAATATACTCTCACCTACATATAATTTCAACAAGTAAACTTATATAATGACATAAATAACAAATATAGTATGTATAGTATATTAATTAATACTTACATTAATCCTAATAAAACATAATATAAACTAAAAAAACCCTACTTCACCAAGAATTAAGAATGTTTGTGGATAACGTTGAATTTAGATAAGGTTTCTAATATTTTGGATTGAGCTTGAGTTAGTTTCCGTTAACTAGTATCCGAAAAACTTTCTCAAGGTGCCTACGTACCCTATTCAAATAGGGATCAAATCCACGTAGTTCTCTCTTTGGGTTGGGCAGGTTTATTTTACAAGACGGGTTATTATCGTCTTAAAGATTCATATGAATCGATTTGGAAGATTACATAATTGTTTGATTCATAAGGTTAATTATTAGGGAATATTATTAGTTTTTAAAGAATATTTACGAGATTAGGGTATTTTGTTGGTGGCAAATTTTGGCATTCACTTTCTTTACTAACAAGATTTATAATGCTTACGATCTAGGTGACCGAGCTCTTAGATTTAGTAGCCTATATTTTTCTAATTTTTCACTTTATTTTAGTAATCTATGTCATTTAAATATTTAATCAACACTATAATAATATATTACAATAATAAATAAGTATGACACTAATTTACTATAGAATCTATTGCAATTACATAATATACATATCTATAGATAGTGCCGAAATTCAAGGGCTATTTCTAGGTATTTTTGAAAACACCGAAACAAATACTTTCGTAACATAATTGCAAAAGCTAATCTTCAATGTTGTAGGCTCGCACCTCCATGACATGTCCAAAAAAAATTAAATATTTAACTTTTTTTATGAGAATATAAAAGTACATAAAACTTATCTCACTCCTTAGTGAAAAAACAGAATTCCTCCCTTGCGCCAAAATATGTCAAAGTCTTCATTGGCATAACTTCTAATCCTGCAAAACAATAATAAATATTAAACGCATCTTGATTTTTAAAATACAAAATAGAGAAGCAGAGCAAACAGCATCGGCAAACGTTGTTGACCGCTCTAACGTCATCAAGGATAGTGTGGCTTCTTTCTTCGCTAGGCAAATCAAAACAGCTCCAAAAACGATAGCATAAGCCTACCTAAAACAAACTTTTACATGAAATCATGATCACACAAAAGAAATTTATATTAAAAATAAAAATTTCAATCAAAATGGTCGAAATATGAAGAAGACTAACCTTGCTCTTCGGACACACCCAACATCATAGTGTAGAACTTCACTTCATAAGCAATGAAACACCATCCGGAATCCACTTTCGCATCACTTATATATGATCTATCATAATTCTTAAGTGCATACGGTAATGCCCATAAATAAACTAATATCTAATATACTCTCACCTACATATAATTTCAACAAGTAAACTTATATAATGACATAAATAACAAATATAGTATGTATAGTATATTAATTAATACTTACATTAATCCTAATAAAACATAATATAAACTAAAAAAACCCTACTTCACCAAGAATTAAGAATGTTTGTGGATAACGTTGAATTTAGATAAGGTTTCTAATATTTTGGATTGAGCTTGAGTTAGTTTCCGTTAACTAGTATCCGAAAAACTTTCTCAAGGTGCCTACGTACCCTATTCAAATAGGGATCAAATCCACGTAGTTCTCTCTTTGGGTTGGGCAGGTTTATTTTACAAGACGGGTTATTATCGTCTTAAAGATTCATATGAATCGATTTGGAAGATTACATAATTGTTTGATTCATAAGGTTAATTATTAGGGAATATTATTAGTTTTTAAAGAATATTTACGAGATTAGGGTATTTTGTTGGTGGCAAATTTTGGCATTCACTTTCTTTACTAACAAGATTTATAATGCTTACGATCTAGGTGACCGAGCTCTTAGATTTAGTAGCCTATTTTTTTCTAATTTTTCACTTTATTTTAGTAATCTATGTCATTTAAATATTTAATCAACACTATAATAATATAGTACAATAATAAATAAGTATGACACTAATTTACTATAGAATCTACTGCAATTACATAATATACATATCTATAGATAGTGCCGAAATTCAAGGGCTATTTCTAGGTATTTTTGAAAACACCGAAACAAATACTTTCGTAACATAATTGCAAAAGCTAATCTTCAATGTTGTAGGCTCGCACCTCCATGACATGTCCAAAAAAAACTAAATATTTAACTTTTTTTATGAGAATATAAAAGTACATAAAACTTATCTCACTCCTTAGTGAAAAAACAGAATTCCTCCCTTGCGCCAAAATATGTCAAAGTCTTCATTGGCATAACTTCTAATCCTGCAAAACAATAATAAATATTAAACGCATCTTGATTTTTAAAATACAAAATAGAGAAGCAGAGCAAACAGCATCGGCAAACGTTGTTGACCGCTCTAACGTCATCAAGGATAGTGTGGCTTCTTTCTTCGCTAGGCAAATCAAAACAGCTCCAAAAACGATAGCATAAGCCTACCTAAAACAAACTTTTACATGAAATCATGATCACACAAAAGAAATTTATATTAAAAATAAAAATTTCAATCAAAATGGTCGAAATATGAAGAAGACTAACCTTGCTCTTCGGACACACCCAACATCATAGTGTAGAACTTCACTTCATAAGCAATAAAACACCATCCGGAATCCACTTTCGCATCACTTATATGATCTATCATAATTCTTAAGTGCATACGGTAATGGCCATAAATAAACTAATATCTAATATACTCTCACCTGCATATAATTTCAACAAGTAAACTTATATAATGACATAAATAACAAATATAGTATGTATAGTATATTAATTAATACTTACATTAATCCTAATAAAACATTATTAAACTAAAAAAACCCTACTTCACCAAGAATTAAGAATGTTTGTGGATAACGTTGAATTTAGATAAGGTTTCTAATATTTTGGATTGAGCTTGAGTTAGTTTCCGTTAACTAGTATCCGAAAAACTTTCTCAAGGTGCCTACGTACCCTATTCAAATAGGGATCAAATCCCTGTAGTTCTCTCTTTGGGTTGGGCAGGTTTATTTTACAAGACGAGTTATTATCGTCTTAAAGATTCATATGAATCGATTTGGAAGATTACATAATTGTTTGATTCATAAGGTTAATTATTAGGGAATATTATTAGTTTTTAAAGAATATTTACGAGATTAGGGTATTTTGTTGGTGGCAAATTTTGGCATTCACTTTCTTTACTAACAAGATTTATAATGCTTACGATCTAGGTGACCGAGCTCTTAGATTTAGTAGCATATTTTTTTCTAATTTTTCACTTTATTTTAGTAATCTATGTCATTTAAATATTTAATCAACACTATAATAATATAGTACAATAATAAATAAGTATGACACTAATTTACTATAGAATCTATTGCAATTACATAATATACATATCTATAGATAGTGCCGAAATTCAAGGGCTATTTCTAGGTATTTTTGAAAACACCGAAACAAATACTTTCGTAACATAATTGCAAAAGCTAATCTTCAATGTTGTAGGCTCGCACCTCCATGACATGTCCAAAAAAAATTAAATATTTAACTTTTTTTATGAGAATATAAAAGTACATAAAACTTATCTCACTCCTTAGTGAAAAAACAGAATTCCTCCCTTGCGCCAAAATATGTCAAAGTCTTCATTGGCATAACTTCTAATCCTGCAAAACAATAATAAATATTAAACGCATCTTGATTTTTAAAATACAAAATAGAGAAGCAGAGCAAACAGCATCGGCAAACGTTGTTGACCGCTCTAACGTCATCAAGGATAGTGTGGCTTCTTTCTTCGCTAGGCAAATCAAAACAGCTCCAAAAACGATAGCATAAGCCTACCTAAAACAAACTTTTACATGAAATCATGATCACACAAAAGAAATTTATATTAAAAATAAAAATTTCAATCAAAATGGTCGAAATATGAAGAAGACTAACCTTGCTCTTCGGACACACCCAACATCATAGTGTAGAACTTCACTTCATAAGCAATAAAACACCATCCGGAATCCACTTTCGCATCACTTATATGATCTATCATAATTCTTAAGTGCATACGGTAATGGCCATAAATAAACTAATATCTAATATACTCTCACCTGCATATAATTTCAACAAGTAAACTTATATAATGACATAAATAACAAATATAGTATGTATAGTATATTAATTAATACTTACATTAATCCTAATAAAACATTATTAAACTAAAAAAACCCTACTTCACCAAGAATTAAGAATGTTTGTGGATAACGTTGAATTTAGATAAGGTTTCTAATATTTTGGATTGAGCTTGAGTTAGTTTCCGTTAACTAGTATCCGAAAAACTTTCTCAAGGTGCCTACGTACCCTATTCAAATAGGGATCAAATCCCTGTAGTTCTCTCTTTGGGTTGGGCAGGTTTATTTTACAAGACGAGTTATTATCGTCTTAAAGATTCATATGAATCGATTTGGAAGATTACATAATTGTTTGATTCATAAGGTTAATTATTAGGGAATATTATTAGTTTTTAAAGAATATTTACGAGATTAGGGTATTTTGTTGGTGGCAAATTTTGGCATTCACTTTCTTTACTAACAAGATTTATAATGCTTACGATCTAGGTGACCGAGCTCTTAGATTTAGTAGCATATTTTTTTCTAATTTTTCACTTTATTTTAGTAATCTATGTCATTTAAATATTTAATCAACACTATAATAATATAGTACAATAATAAATAAGTATGACACTAATTTACTATAGAATCTATTGCAATTACATAATATACATATCTATAGATAGTGCCGAAATTCAAGGGCTATTTCTAGGTATTTTTGAAAACACCGAAACAAATACTTTCGTAACATAATTGCAAAAGCTAATCTTCAATGTTGTAGGCTCGCACCTCCATGACATGTCCAAAAAAAATTAAATATTTAACTTTTTTTATGAGAATATAAAAGTACATAAAACTTATCTCACTCCTTAGTGAAAAAACAGAATTCCTCCCTTGCGCCAAAATATGTCAAAGTCTTCATTGGCATAACTTCTAATCCTGCAAAACAATAATAAATATTAAACGCATCTTGATTTTTAAAATACAAAATAGAGAAGCAGAGCAAACAGCATCGGCAAACGTTGTTGACCGCTCTAACGTCATCAAGGATAGTGTGGCTTCTTTCTTCGCTAGGCAAATCAAAACAGCTCCAAAAACGATAGCATAAGCCTACCTAAAACAAACTTTTACATGAAATCATGATCACACAAAAGAAATTTATATTAAAAATAAAAATTTCAATCAAAATGGTCGAAATATGAAGAAGACTAACCTTGCTCTTCGGACACACCCAACATCATAGTGTAGAACTTCACTTCATAAGCAATGAAACACCATCCGGAATCCACTTTCGCATCACTTATATGATCTATCATAATTCTTAAGTGCATACGGTAATGGCCATAAATAAACTAATATCTAATATACTCTCACCTGCATATAATTTCAACAAGTAAACTTATATAATGACATAAATAACAAATATAGTATGTATAGTATATTAATTAATACTTACATTAATCCTAATAAAACATAATATAAACTAAAAAAACCCTACTTCACCAAGAATTAAGAATGTTTGTGGATAACGTTGAATTTAGATAAGGTTTCTAATATTTTGGATTGAGCTTGAGTTAGTTTCCGTTAACTAGTATCCGAAAAACTTTCTCAAGGTGCCTACGTACCCTATTCAAATAGGGATCAAATCCACGTAGTTCTCTCTTTGGATTGGGCAGGTTTATTTTACAAGACGGGTTATTATCGTCTTAAAGATTCATATGAATCGATTTGGAAGATTACATAATTGTTTGATTCATAAGGTTAATTATTAGGGAATATTATTAGTTTTTAAAGAATATTTACGAGATTAGGGTATTTTGTTGGTGGCAAATTTTGGCATTCACTTTCTTTACTAATAAGATTTATAATGCTTACGATCTAGGTGACCGAGCTCTTAGATTTATTAGCCTATTTTTTTCTAATTTTTCACTTTATTTTAGTAATCTATGTCATTTAAATATTTAATCAACACTATAATAATATAGTACAATAATAAGTATGACACTAATTTACTATAGAATCTATTGCAATTACATAATATACATATCTATAGATAGTGCCGAAATTCAAGGGCTATTTCTAGGTATTTTTGAAAACACCGAAACAAATACTTTCGTAACATAATTGCAAAAGCTAATCTTCAATGTTGTAGGCTCGCACCTCCATGATATGTCCAAAAAAAATTAAATATTTAACTTTTTTTATGAGAATATAAAAGTACATAAAACTTATCTCACTCCTTAGTGAAAACACAGAATTCCTCCCTTGCGCCAAAATTTGTCAAAGGCTTCATTGGCATAACTTCTAATCCTGCAAAACAATAATAAATATTTAACGCAACTTGATTTCTAAAATGCAAAATAGAGAAGCAGAGCAAACAGCATCGGCAAAAGTTGTTGACCGCTCTAACGTCGTCAAGGATAGTGTGGCTTCTTTCTTCGCTAGGCAAATCAAAACAGCTCCAAAAACGATAGCATAAGCCTACCTAAAACAAACTTTTATATGAAATCATGATCACACAAAAGCAATTTATATTAACAATAAAAAATTCAATCAAAATGGTCGAAATATGAAGAAGACTAACCTTGCTCTTCGGACACACCCAACATCATAGTGTATGAATAGAACTTCACTTCATAAGCAATGAAACACCATCCGGAATCCACTTTCGCATCACTTATATGATATATCATAATTCTTAAGTGCATACGGTAATGCCCATAAATAAACTAATATCTAATATACTCTCACCTACATATAATTTCAACAAGTAAAGTTATATAATGACATAAATAACAAATATAGTATGTATAGTATATTAATTAATACTTACATTAATCCTAATAAAACATAATATAAACTAAAAAAACCCTACTTCCCCAAGAATTAAGAATGTTTGTGGATAACGTTGAATTTAGATAAGGTTTCTAATATTTTGGATTGAGCTTGAGTTAGTTTCCGTTAACTAGTATCCGAAAAACTTTCTCAAGGTGCCTACGTACCCTATTCAAATAGGGATCAAATCCACGTAGTTCTCTCTTTGGGTTGGGCAGGTTTATTTTACAAGACGGGTTATTATCGTCTTAAAGATTCATATGAATCGATTTGGAAGATTACATAATTGTTTGATTCATAAGGTTAATTATTAGGGAATATTATTAGTTTTTAAAGAATATTTACGAGATTAGGGTATTTTGTTGGTGGCAAATTTTGGCATTCACTTTCTTTACTAATAAGATTTATAATGCTTACGATCTAGGTGACCGAGCTCTTAGATTTATTAGCCTATTTTTTTCTAATTTTTCACTTTATTTTAGTAATCTATGTCATTTAAATATTTAATCAACACTATAATAATATAGTACAATAATAAATAAGTATGACACTAATTTACTATAGAATCTATTGCAATTACATAATATACATATCTATAGATAGTGCCGAAATTCAAGGGCTATTTCTAGGTATTTTTGAAAACACCGAAACAAATACTTTCGTAACATAATTGCAAAAGCTAATCTTCAATGTTGTAGGCTCGCACCTCCATGACATGTCCAAAAAAAATTAAATATTTAACTTTTTTTATGAGAATATAAAAGTACATAAAACTTATCTCACTCCTTAGTGAAAAAACAGAATTCCTCCCTTGCGCCAAAATATGTCAAAGTCTTCATTGGCATAACTTCTAATCCTGCAAAACAATAATAAATATTAAACGCATCTTGATTTTTAAAATACAAAATAGAGAAGCAGAGCAAACAGCATCGGCAAACGTTGTTGACCGCTCTAACGTCATCAAGGATAGTGTGGCTTCTTTCTTCGCTAGGCAAATCAAAACAGCTCCAAAAACGATAGCATAAGCCTACCTAAAACAAACTTTTACATGAAATCATGATCACACAAAAGAAATTTATATTAAAAATAAAAATTTCAATCAAAATGGTCGAAATATGAAGAAGACTAACCTTGCTCTTCGGACACACCCAACATCATAGTGTAGAACTTCACTTCATAAGCAATGAAACACCATCCGGAATCCACTTTCGCATCACTTATATGATCTATCATAATTCTTAAGTGCATACGGTAATGGCCATAAATAAACTAATATCTAATATACTCTCACCTGCATATAATTTCAACAAGTAAACTTATATAATGACATAAATAACAAATATAGTATGTATAGTATATTAATTAATACTTACATTAATCCTAATAAAACATAATATAAACTAAAAAAACCCTACTTCACCAAGAATTAAGAATGTTTGTGGATAACGTTGAATTTAGATAAGGTTTCTAATATTTTGGATTGAGCTTGAGTTAGTTTCCGTTAACTAGTATCCGAAAAACTTTCTCAAGGTGCCTACGTACCCTATTCAAATAGGGATCAAATCCACGTAGTTCTCTCTTTGGATTGGGCAGGTTTATTTTACAAGACGGGTTATTATCGTCTTAAAGATTCATATGAATCGATTTGGAAGATTACATAATTGTTTGATTCATAAGGTTAATTATTAGGGAATATTATTAGTTTTTAAAGAATATTTACGAGATTAGGGTATTTTGTTGGTGGCAAATTTTGGCATTCACTTTCTTTACTAATAAGATTTATAATGCTTACGATCTAGGTGACCGAGCTCTTAGATTTATTAGCCTATTTTTTTCTAATTTTTCACTTTATTTTAGTAATCTATGTCATTTAAATATTTAATCAACACTATAATAATATAGTACAATAATAAGTATGACACTAATTTACTATAGAATCTATTGCAATTACATAATATACATATCTATAGATAGTGCCGAAATTCAAGGGCTATTTCTAGGTATTTTTGAAAACACCGAAACAAATACTTTCGTAACATAATTGCAAAAGCTAATCTTCAATGTTGTAGGCTCGCACCTCCATGATATGTCCAAAAAAAATTAAATATTTAACTTTTTTTATGAGAATATAAAAGTACATAAAACTTATCTCACTCCTTAGTGAAAACACAGAATTCCTCCCTTGCGCCAAAATTTGTCAAAGGCTTCATTGGCATAACTTCTAATCCTGCAAAACAATAATAAATATTTAACGCAACTTGATTTCTAAAATGCAAAATAGAGAAGCAGAGCAAACAGCATCGGCAAAAGTTGTTGACCGCTCTAACGTCGTCAAGGATAGTGTGGCTTCTTTCTTCGCTAGGCAAATCAAAACAGCTCCAAAAACGATAGCATAAGCCTACCTAAAACAAACTTTTATATGAAATCATGATCACACAAAAGCAATTTATATTAACAATAAAAAATTCAATCAAAATGGTCGAAATATGAAGAAGACTAACCTTGCTCTTCGGACACACCCAACATCATAGTGTATGAATAGAACTTCACTTCATAAGCAATGAAACACCATCCGGAATCCACTTTCGCATCACTTATATGATATATCATAATTCTTAAGTGCATACGGTAATGCCCATAAATAAACTAATATCTAATATACTCTCACCTACATATAATTTCAACAAGTAAAGTTATATAATGACATAAATAACAAATATAGTATGTATAGTATATTAATTAATACTTACATTAATCCTAATAAAACATAATATAAACTAAAAAAACCCTACTTCCCCAAGAATTAAGAATGTTTGTGGATAACGTTGAATTTAGATAAGGTTTCTAATATTTTGGATTGAGCTTGAGTTAGTTTCCGTTAACTAGTATCCGAAAAACTTTCTCAAGATGCTTACGTACCCTATTCAAATAGGGATCAAATCCACGTAGTTCTCTCTTTGGGTTGGGCAGGTTTATTTTACAAGACGGGTTATTATCGTCTTAAAGATTCATATGAATCGATTTGGAAGATTACATAATTGTTTGATTCATAAGGTTAATTATTAGGGAATATTATTAGTTTTTAAAGAATATTTACGAGATTAGGGTATTTTGTTGGTGGCAAATTTTGGCATTCACTTTCTTTACTAATAAGATTTATAATGCTTACGATCTAGGTGACCGAGCTCTTAGATTTATTAGCCTATTTTTTTCTAATTTTTCACTTTATTTTAGTAATCTATGTCATTTAAATATTTAATCAACACTATAATAATATAGTACAATAATAAGTATGACACTAATTTACTATAGAATCTATTGCAATTACATAATATCCATAGATAGTGCTGAAATTCAAGGGCTATTTCCAGGTATTTTTGAAAACACCGAAACAAATACTTTCGTAACATAATTGCAAAAGCTAATCTTCAATGTTGTAGGCTCGCACCTCCATGATATGTCCAAAAAAAATTAAATATTTAACTTTTTTTATGAGAATATAAAAGTACATAAAACTTATCTCACTCCTTAGTGAAAAAACAGAATTCCTCCCTTGCACCAAATATGTCAAAGGCTTCATTGGCATAACTTCTAATCCTGCAAAACAATAATAAATATTTAACGCATCTTGATTTTTAAAATGCAAAATAGAGAAGCAGAGCAAACAGCATCGACAAAAGTTGTTGACCGCTCTAACGTCATCAAGGATAGTGTGGCTTCTTTCTTCGCTAGGCAAATCAAAACAGCTCCAAAAACGATAGCATAAGCCTACCTAAAACAAACTTTTATATGAAATCATGATCACACACAAGCAATTTATATTAACAATAAAAAATTCAATCAAAATGGTCGAAATATGAAGAAGACTAACCTTGCTCTTCGGACACACCCAACATCATAGTGTATGAATAGAACTTCACTTCATAAGCAATGAAACACCATCCGGAATCCACTTTCGCATCACTTATATGATCTATCATAATTCTTAAGTGCATACGGTAATGCCCATAAATAAACTAATATCTAATATACTCTCACCTGCATATAATTTCAACAAGTAAACTTATATAATGACATAAATAACAAATATAGTATGTATAGTATATTAATTAATACTTACATTAATCCTAATAAAACATAATATAAACTAAAAAAAACCCTACTTCACCAAGAATTAAGAATGTTTGTGGAAAACGTTGAATTTAGATAAGGTTTCTAATATTTTGGATTGAGCTTGAGTTAGTTTCCGTTAACTAGTATCCGAAAAACTTTCTCAAGGTGCTTACGTACCCTATTCAAATAGGGATCAAATCCACGTAGTTCTCTCTTTGGGTTGGGCACGTTTATTTTACAAGACGGGTTATTATCGTCTTAAAGATTCATATGAATCGATTTGGAAGATTACATAATTGTTTGATTCATAAGGTTAATTATTAGGGAATATTGTTAGTTTTTAAAGAATATTTACGAGATTAGGGTATTTTGTTGGTGGCAAATTTTGGCATTCACTTTCTTTACTAATAAGATTTATAATGCTTACGATCTAGGTGACCGAGCTCTTAGATTTATTAGCCTATTTTTTTCTAATTTTTCACTTTATTTTAGTAATCTATGTCATTTAAATATTTAATCAACACTATAATAATATAGTACAATAATAAGTATGACACTAATTTACTATAGAATCTATTGCAATTACATAATATACATATCTATAGATAGTGCCGAAATTCAAGGGCTATTTCTAGGTATTTTTGAAAACACCGAAACAAATACTTTCGTAACATAATTGCAAAAGCTAATCTTCAATGTTGTAGGCTCGCACCTCCATGATATGTCCAAAAAAAATTAAATATTTAACTTTTTTTATGAGAATATAAAAGTACATAAAACTTATCTCACTCCTTAGTGAAAACACAGAATTCCTCCCTTGCGCCAAAATTTGTCAAAGGCTTCATTGGCATAACTTCTAATCCTGCAAAACAATAATAAATATTTAACGCATCTTGATTTGTAAAATGCAAAATAGAGAAGCAGAGCAAACAGCATCGGCAAAAGTTGTTGACCGCTCTAACGTCGTCAAGGATAGTGTGGCTTCTTTCTTCGCTAGGCAAATCAAAACAGCTCCAAAAACGATAGCATAAGCCTACCTAAAACAAACTTTTATATGAAATCATGATCACACAAAAGCAATTTATATTAACAATAAAAAATTCAATCAAAATGGTCGAAATATGAAGAAGACTAACCTTGCTCTTCGGACACACCCAACATCATAGTGTATGAATAGAACTTCACTTCATAAGCAATGAAACACCATCCGGAATCCACTTTCGCATCACTTATATGATATATCATAATTCTTAAGTGCATACGGTAATGCCCATAAATAAACTAATATCTAATATACTCTCACCTACATATAATTTCAACAAGTAAAGTTATATAATGACATAAATAACAAATATAGTATGTATAGTATATTAATTAATACTTACATTAATCCTAATAAAACATAATATAAACTAAAAAAACCCTACTTCCCCAAGAATTAAGAATGTTTGTGGATAACGTTGAATTTAGATAAGGTTTCTAATATTTTGGATTGAGCTTGAGTTAGTTTCCGTTAACTAGTATCCGAAAAACTTTCTCAAGGTGCCTACGTACCCTATTCAAATAGGGATCAAATCCACGTAGTTCTCTCTTTGGGTTGGGCAGGTTTATTTTACAAGACGGGTTATTATCGTCTTAAAGATTCATATGAATCGATTTGGAAGATTACATAATTGTTTGATTCATAAGGTTAATTATTAGGGAATATTATTAGTTTTTAAAGAATATTTACGAGATTAGGGTATTTTGTTGGTGGCAAATTTTGGCATTCACTTTCTTTACTAATAAGATTTATAATGCTTACGATCTAGGTGACCGAGCTCTTAGATTTATTAGCCTATTTTTTTCTAATTTTTCACTTTATTTTAGTAATCTATGTCATTTAAATATTTAATCAACACTATAATAATATAGTACAATAATAAATAAGTATGACACTAATTTACTATAGAATCTATTGCAATTACATAATATACATATCTATAGATAGTGCCGAAATTCAAGGGCTATTTCTAGGTATTTTTGAAAACACCGAAACAAATACTTTCGTAACATAATTGCAAAAGCTAATCTTCAATGTTGTAGGCTCGCACCTCCATGACATGTCCAAAAAAAATTAAATATTTAACTTTTTTTATGAGAATATAAAAGTACATAAAACTTATCTCACTCCTTAGTGAAAAAACAGAATTCCTCCCTTGCGCCAAAATATGTCAAAGTCTTCATTGGCATAACTTCTAATCCTGCAAAACAATAATAAATATTAAACGCATCTTGATTTTTAAAATACAAAATAGAGAAGCAGAGCAAACAGCATCGGCAAACGTTGTTGACCGCTCTAACGTCATCAAGGATAGTGTGGCTTCTTTCTTCGCTAGGCAAATCAAAACAGCTCCAAAAACGATAGCATAAGCCTACCTAAAACAAACTTTTACATGAAATCATGATCACACAAAAGAAATTTATATTAAAAATAAAAATTTCAATCAAAATGGTCGAAATATGAAGAAGACTAACCTTGCTCTTCGGACACACCCAACATCATAGTGTAGAACTTCACTTCATAAGCAATGAAACACCATCCGGAATCCACTTTCGCATCACTTATATGATCTATCATAATTCTTAAGTGCATACGGTAATGGCCATAAATAAACTAATATCTAATATACTCTCACCTGCATATAATTTCAACAAGTAAACTTATATAATGACATAAATAACAAATATAGTATGTATAGTATATTAATTAATACTTACATTAATCCTAATAAAACATAATATAAACTAAAAAAACCCTACTTCACCAAGAATTAAGAATGTTTGTGGATAACGTTGAATTTAGATAAGGTTTCTAATATTTTGGATTGAGCTTGAGTTAGTTTCCGTTAACTAGTATCCGAAAAACTTTCTCAAGGTGCCTACGTACCCTATTCAAATAGGGATCAAATCCACGTAGTTCTCTCTTTGGATTGGGCAGGTTTATTTTACAAGACGGGTTATTATCGTCTTAAAGATTCATATGAATCGATTTGGAAGATTACATAATTGTTTGATTCATAAGGTTAATTATTAGGGAATATTATTAGTTTTTAAAGAATATTTACGAGATTAGGGTATTTTGTTGGTGGCAAATTTTGGCATTCACTTTCTTTACTAATAAGATTTATAATGCTTACGATCTAGGTGACCGAGCTCTTAGATTTATTAGCCTATTTTTTTCTAATTTTTCACTTTATTTTAGTAATCTATGTCATTTAAATATTTAATCAACACTATAATAATATAGTACAATAATAAGTATGACACTAATTTACTATAGAATCTATTGCAATTACATAATATACATATCTATAGATAGTGCCGAAATTCAAGGGCTATTTCTAGGTATTTTTGAAAACACCGAAACAAATACTTTCGTAACATAATTGCAAAAGCTAATCTTCAATGTTGTAGGCTCGCACCTCCATGATATGTCCAAAAAAAATTAAATATTTAACTTTTTTTATGAGAATATAAAAGTACATAAAACTTATCTCACTCCTTAGTGAAAACACAGAATTCCTCCCTTGCGCCAAAATTTGTCAAAGGCTTCATTGGCATAACTTCTAATCCTGCAAAACAATAATAAATATTTAACGCAACTTGATTTCTAAAATGCAAAATAGAGAAGCAGAGCAAACAGCATCGGCAAAAGTTGTTGACCGCTCTAACGTCGTCAAGGATAGTGTGGCTTCTTTCTTCGCTAGGCAAATCAAAACAGCTCCAAAAACGATAGCATAAGCCTACCTAAAACAAACTTTTATATGAAATCATGATCACACAAAAGCAATTTATATTAACAATAAAAAATTCAATCAAAATGGTCGAAATATGAAGAAGACTAACCTTGCTCTTCGGACACACCCAACATCATAGTGTATGAATAGAACTTCACTTCATAAGCAATGAAACACCATCCGGAATCCACTTTCGCATCACTTATATGATATATCATAATTCTTAAGTGCATACGGTAATGCCCATAAATAAACTAATATCTAATATACTCTCACCTACATATAATTTCAACAAGTAAAGTTATATAATGACATAAATAACAAATATAGTATGTATAGTATATTAATTAATACTTACATTAATCCTAATAAAACATAATATAAACTAAAAAAACCCTACTTCCCCAAGAATTAAGAATGTTTGTGGATAACGTTGAATTTAGATAAGGTTTCTAATATTTTGGATTGAGCTTGAGTTAGTTTCCGTTAACTAGTATCCGAAAAACTTTCTCAAGATGCTTACGTACCCTATTCAAATAGGGATCAAATCCACGTAGTTCTCTCTTTGGGTTGGGCAGGTTTATTTTACAAGACGGGTTATTATCGTCTTAAAGATTCATATGAATCGATTTGGAAGATTACATAATTGTTTGATTCATAAGGTTAATTATTAGGGAATATTATTAGTTTTTAAAGAATATTTACGAGATTAGGGTATTTTGTTGGTGGCAAATTTTGGCATTCACTTTCTTTACTAATAAGATTTATAATGCTTACGATCTAGGTGACCGAGCTCTTAGATTTATTAGCCTATTTTTTTCTAATTTTTCACTTTATTTTAGTAATCTATGTCATTTAAATATTTAATCAACACTATAATAATATAGTACAATAATAAGTATGACACTAATTTACTATAGAATCTATTGCAATTACATAATATCCATATCTATAGATAGTGCTGAAATTCAAGGGCTATTTCCAGGTATTTTTGAAAACACCGAAACAAATACTTTCGTAACATAATTGCAAAAGCTAATCTTCAATGTTGTAGGCTCGCACCTCCATGATATGTCCAAAAAAAATTAAATATTTAACTTTTTTTATGAGAATATAAAAGTACATAAAACTTATCTCACTCCTTAGTGAAAAAACAGAATTCCTCCCTTGCACCAAATATGTCAAAGGCTTCATTGGCATAACTTCTAATCCTGCAAAACAATAATAAATATTTAACGCATCTTGATTTTTAAAATGCAAAATAGAGAAGCAGAGCAAACAGCATCGACAAAAGTTGTTGACCGCTCTAACGTCATCAAGGATAGTGTGGCTTCTTTCTTCGCTAGGCAAATCAAAACAGCTCCAAAAACGATAGCATAAGCCTACCTAAAACAAACTTTTATATGAAATCATGATCACACACAAGCAATTTATATTAACAATAAAAAATTCAATCAAAATGGTCGAAATATGAAGAAGACTAACCTTGCTCTTCGGACACACCCAACATCATAGTGTATGAATAGAACTTCACTTCATAAGCAATGAAACACCATCCGGAATCCACTTTCGCATCACTTATATGATCTATCATAATTCTTAAGTGCATACGGTAATGCCCATAAATAAACTAATATCTAATATACTCTCACCTGCATATAATTTCAACAAGTAAACTTATATAATGACATAAATAACAAATATAGTATGTATAGTATATTAATTAATACTTACATTAATCCTAATAAAACATAATATAAACTAAAAAAAACCCTACTTCACCAAGAATTAAGAATGTTTGTGGAAAACGTTGAATTTAGATAAGGTTTCTAATATTTTGGATTGAGCTTGAGTTAGTTTCCGTTAACTAGTATCCGAAAAACTTTCTCAAGGTGCTTACGTACCCTATTCAAATAGGGATCAAATCCACGTAGTTCTCTCTTTGGGTTGGGCACGTTTATTTTACAAGACGGGTTATTATCGTCTTAAAGATTCATATGAATCGATTTGGAAGATTACATAATTGTTTGATTCATAAGGTTAATTATTAGGGAATATTGTTAGTTTTTAAAGAATATTTACGAGATTAGGGTATTTTGTTGGTGGCAAATTTTGGCATTCACTTTCTTTACTAATAAGATTTATAATGCTTACGATCTAGGTGACCGAGCTCTTAGATTTATTAGCCTATTTTTTTCTAATTTTTCACTTTATTTTAGTAATCTATGTCATTTAAATATTTAATCAACACTATAATAATATAGTACAATAATAAGTATGACACTAATTTACTATAGAATCTATTGCAATTACATAATATACATATCTATAGATAGTGCCGAAATTCAAGGGCTATTTCTAGGTATTTTTGAAAACACCGAAACAAATACTTTCGTAACATAATTGCAAAAGCTAATCTTCAATGTTGTAGGCTCGCACCTCCATGATATGTCCAAAAAAAATTAAATATTTAACTTTTTTTATGAGAATATAAAAGTACATAAAACTTATCTCACTCCTTAGTGAAAACACAGAATTCCTCCCTTGCGCCAAAATTTGTCAAAGGCTTCATTGGCATAACTTCTAATCCTGCAAAACAATAATAAATATTTAACGCATCTTGATTTGTAAAATGCAAAATAGAGAAGCAGAGCAAACAGCATCGGCAAAAGTTGTTGACCGCTCTAACGTCGTCAAGGATAGTGTGGCTTCTTTCTTCGCTAGGCAAATCAAAACAGCTCCAAAAACGATAGCATAAGCCTACCTAAAACAAACTTTTATATGAAATCATGATCACACAAAAGCAATTTATATTAACAATAAAAAATTCAATCAAAATGGTCGAAATATGAAGAAGACTAACCTTGCTCTTCGGACACACCCAACATCATAGTGTATGAATAGAACTTCACTTCATAAGCAATGAAACACCATCCGGAATCCACTTTCGCATCACTTATATGATATATCATAATTCTTAAGTGCATACGGTAATGCCCATAAATAAACTAATATCTAATATACTCTCACCTACATATAATTTCAACAAGTAAAGTTATATAATGACATAAATAACAAATATAGTATGTATAGTATATTAATTAATACTTACATTAATCCTAATAAAACATAATATAAACTAAAAAAACCCTACTTCCCCAAGAATTAAGAATGTTTGTGGATAACGTTGAATTTAGATAAGGTTTCTAATATTTTGGATTGAGCTTGAGTTAGTTTCCGTTAACTAGTATCCGAAAAACTTTCTCAAGATGCTTACGTACCCTATTCAAATAGGGATCAAATCCACGTAGTTCTCTCTTTGGGTTGGGCAGGTTTATTTTACAAGACGGGTTATTATCGTCTTAAAGATTCATATGAATCGATTTGGAAGATTACATAATTGTTTGATTCATAAGGTTAATTATTAGGGAATATTATTAGTTTTTAAAGAATATTTACGAGATTAGGGTATTTTGTTGGTGGCAAATTTTGGCATTCACTTTCTTTACTAATAAGATTTATAATGCTTACGATCTAGGTGACCGAGCTCTTAGATTTATTAGCCTATTTTTTTCTAATTTTTCACTTTATTTTAGTAATCTATGTCATTTAAATATTTAATCAACACTATAATAATATAGTACAATAATAAGTATGACACTAATTTACTATAGAATCTATTGCAATTACATAATATACATATCTATAGATAGTGCCGAAATTCAAGGGCTATTTCCAGGTATTTTTGAAAACACCGAAACAAATACTTTCGTAACATAATTGCAAAAGCTAATCTTCAATGTTGTAGGCTCGCACCTCCATGATATGTCCAAAAAAAAATTAAATATTTAACTTTTTTTATGAGAATATAAAAGTACATAAAACTTATCTCACTCCTTAGTGAAAAAACAGAATTCCTCCCTTGCACCAAATATGTCAAAGGCTTCATTGGCATAACTTCTAATCCTGCAAAACAATAATAAATATTTAACGCATCTTGATTTTTAAAATGCAAAATAGAGAAGCAGAGCAAACAGCATCGACAAAAGTTGTTGACCGCTCTAACGTCATCAAGGATAGTGTGGCTTCTTTCTTCGCTACGCAAATGAAAACAGCTCCAAAAACGATAGCATAAGCCTACCTAAAACAAACTTTTATATGAAATCATGATCACACACAAGCAATTTATATTAACAATAAAAAATTCAATCAAAATGGTCGAAATATGAAGAAGACTAACCTTGCTCTTCGGACACACCCAACATCATAGTGTATGAATAGAACTTCACTTCATAAGCAATGAAACACCATCCGGAATCCACTTTCGCATCACTTATATGATCTATCATAATTCTTAAGTGCATACGGTAATGCCCATAAATAAACTAATATCTAATATACTCTCACCTGCATATAATTTCAACAAGTAAACTTATATAATGACATAAATAACAAATATAGTATGTATAGTATATTAATTAATACTTACATTAATCCTAATAAAACATAATATAAACTAAAAAAAACCCTACTTCACCAAGAATTAAGAATGTTTGTGGAAAACGTTGAATTTAGATAAGGTTTCTAATATTTTGGATTGAGCTTGAGTTAGTTTCCGTTAACTAGTATCCGAAAAACTTTCTCAAGGTGCTTACGTACCCTATTCAAATAGGGATCAAATCCACGTAGTTCTCTCTTTGGGTTGGGCACGTTTATTTTACAAGACGGGTTATTATCGTCTTAAAGATTCATATGAATCGATTTGGAAGATTACATAATTGTTTGATTCATAAGGTTAATTATTAGGGAATATTGTTAGTTTTTAAAGAATATTTACGAGATTAGGGTATTTTGTTGGTGGCAAATTTTGGCATTCACTTTCTTTACTAATAAGATTTATAATGCTTACGATCTAGGTGACCGAGCACTTAGATTTATTAGCCTATTTTTTTCTAATTTTTCACTTTATTTTAGTAATCTATGTCATTTAAATATTTAATCAACACTATAATAATATAGTACAATAATAAGTATGACACTAATTTACTATAGAATCTATTGCAATTACATAATATACATATCTATAGATAGTGCCGAAATTCAAGGGACATATCATGTATTTTTGAAAACACCGAAACAAATACTTTCGTAACATAATTGCAAAAGCTAATCTTCAATGTTGTAGGCTCGCACCTCCATGATATGTCCAAAAAAAATTAAATATTTAACTTTTTTTATGAGAATATAAAAGTACATAAAACTTATCTCACTCCTTAGTGAAAACACAGAATTCCTCCCTTGCGCCAAAATTTGTCAAAGGCTTCATTGGCATAACTTCTAATCCTGCAAAACAATAATAAATATTTAACGCATCTTGATTTGTAAAATGCAAAATAGAGAAGCAGAGCAAACAGCATCGGCAAAAGTTGTTGACCGCTCTAACGTCGTCAAGGATAGTGTGGCTTCTTTCTTCGCTAGGCAAATCAAAACAGCTCCAAAAACGATAGCATAAGCCTACCTAAAACAAACTTTTATATGAAATCATGATCACACAAAAGCAATTTATATTAACAATAAAAAATTCAATCAAAATGGTCGAAATATGAAGAAGACTAACCTTGCTCTTCGGACACACCCAACATCATAGTGTATGAATAGAACTTCACTTCATAAGCAATGAAACACCATCCGGAATCCACTTTCGCATCACTTATATGATATATCATAATTCTTAAGTGCATACGGTAATGCCCATAAATAAACTAATATCTAATATACTCTCACCTACATATAATTTCAACAAGTAAAGTTATATAATGACATAAATAACAAATATAGTATGTATAGTATATTAATTAATACTTACATTAATCCTAATAAAACATAATATAAACTAAAAAAACCCTACTTCCCCAAGAATTAAGAATGTTTGTGGATAACGTTGAATTTAGATAAGGTTTCTAATATTTTGGATTGAGCTTGAGTTAGTTTCCGTTAACTAGTATCCGAAAAACTTTCTCAAGATGCTTACGTACCCTATTCAAATAGGGATCAAATCCACGTAGTTCTCTCTTTGGGTTGGGCAGGTTTATTTTACAAGACGGGTTATTATTGTCTTAAAGATTCATATGAATCGATTTGGAAGATTACATAATTGTTTGATTCATAAGGTTAATTATTAGGGAATATTATTAGTTTTTAAAGAATATTTACGAGATTAGGGTATTTTGTTGGTGGCAAATTTTGGCATTCACTTTCTTTACTAATAAGATTTATAATGCTTACGATCTAGGTGACCGAGCTCTTAGATTTATTAGCCTATTTTTTTCTAATTTTTCACTTTATTTTAGTAATCTATGTCATTTAAATATTTAATCAACACTATAATAATATAGTACAATAATAAGTATGACACTAATTTACTATAGAATCTATTGCAATTACATAATATACATATCTATAGATAGTGCCGAAATTCAAGGGCTATTTCCAGGTATTTTTGAAAACACCGAAACAAATACTTTCGTAACATAATTGCAAAAGCTAATCTTCAATGTTGTAGGCTCGCACCTCCATGATATGTCCAAAAAAAAATTAAATATTTAACTTTTTTTATGAGAATATAAAAGTACATAAAACTTATCTCACTCCTTAGTGAAAAAACAGAATTCCTCCCTTGCACCAAATATGTCAAAGGCTTCATTGGCATAACTTCTAATCCTGCAAAACAATAATAAATATTTAACGCATCTTGATTTTTAAAATGCAAAATAGAGAAGCAGAGCAAACAGCATCGACAAAAGTTGTTGACCGCTCTAACGTCATCAAGGATAGTGTGGCTTCTTTCTTCGCTAGGCAAATCAAAACAGCTCCAAAAACGATAGCATAAGCCTACCTAAAACAAACTTTTATATGAAATCATGATCACACACAAGCAATTTATATTAACAATAAAAAATTCAATCAAAATGGTCGAAATATGAAGAAGACTAACCTTGCTCTTCGGACACACCCAACATCATAGTGTATGAATAGAACTTCACTTCATAAGCAATGAAACACCATCCGGAATCCACTTTCGCATCACTTATATGATCTATCATAATTCTTAAGTGCATACGGTAATGCCCATAAATAAACTAATATCTAATATACTCTCACCTGCATATAATTTCAACAAGTAAACTTATATAATGACATAAATAACAAATATAGTATGTATAGTATATTAATTAATACTTACATTAATCCTAATAAAACATAATATAAACTAAAAAAAACCCTACTTCACCAAGAATTAAGAATGTTTGTGGATAACGTTGAATTTAGATAAGGTTTCTAATATTTTGGATTGAGCTTGAGTTAGTTTCCGTTAACTAGTATCCGAAAAACTTTCTCAAGGTGCTTACGTACCCTATTCAAATAGGGATCAAATCCACGTAGTTCTCTCTTTGGGTTGGGCACGTTTATTTTACAAGACGGGTTATTATCGTCTTAAAGATTCATATGAATCGATTTGGAAGATTACATAATTGTTTGATTCATAAGGTTAATTATTAGGGAATATTGTTAGTTTTTAAAGAATATTTACGAGATTAGGGTATTTTGTTGGTGGCAAATTTTGGCATTCACTTTCTTTACTAATAAGATTTATAATGCTTACGATCTAGGTGACCGAGCTCTTAGATTTATTAGCCTATTTTTTTCTAATTTTTCACTTTATTTTAGTAATCTATGTCATTTAAATATTTAATCAACACTATAATAATATAGTACAATAATAAGTATGACACTAATTTACTATAGAATCTATTGCAATTACATAATATACATATCTATAGATAGTGCCGAAATTCAAGGGCTATTTCTAGGTATTTTTGAAAACACCGAAACAAATACTTTCGTAACATAATTGCAAAAGCTAATCTTCAATGTTGTAGGCTCGCACCTCCATGATATGTCCAAAAAAATTAAATATTTAACTTTTTTTATGAGAATATAAAAGTGCATAAAACTTATCTCACTCCTTAGTGAAAACACAGAATTCCTCCCTTGCGCCAAAATTTGTCAAAGGCTTCATTGGCATAACTTCTAATCCTGCAAAACAATAATAAATATTTAACGCATCTTGATTTCTAAAATGCAAAATAGAGAAGCAGAGCAAACAGCATCGGCAAAAGTTGTTGACCGCTCTAACGTCGTCAAGGATAGTGTGGCTTCTTTCTTCGCTAGGCAAATCAAAACAGCTCCAAAAACGATAGCATAAGCCTACCTAAAACAAACTTTTATATGAAATCATGATCACACAAAAGCAATTTATATTAACAATAAAAAATTCAATCAAAATGGTCGAAATATGAAGAAGACTAACCTTGCTCTTCGGACACACCCAACATCATAGTGTATGAATAGAACTTCACTTCATAAGCAATGAAACACCATCCGGAATCCACTTTCGCATCACTTATATGATATATCATAATTCTTAAGTGCATACGGTAATGCCCATAAATAAACTAATATCTAATATACTCTCACCTACATATAATTTCAACAAGTAAAGTTATATAATGACATAAATAACAAATATAGTATGTATAGTATATTAATTAATACTTACATTAATCCTAATAAAACATAATATAAACTAAAAAAACCCTACTTCCCCAAGAATTAAGAATGTTTGTGGATAACGTTGAATTTAGATAAGGTTTCTAATATTTTGGATTGAGCTTGAGTTAGTTTCCGTTAACTAGTATCCGAAAAACTTTCTCAAGATGCTTACGTACCCTCTTCAAATAGGGATCAAATCCACGTAGTTCTCTCTTTGGGTTGGGCAGGTTTATTTTACAAGACGGGTTATTATCGTCTTAAAGATTCATATGAATCGATTTGGAAGATTACATAATTGTTTGATTCATAAGGTTAATTATTAGGGAATATTATTAGTTTTTAAAGAATATTTACGAGATTAGGGTATTTTGTTGGTGGCAAATTTTGGCTTTCACTTTCTTTACTAATAAGATTTATAATGCTTACGATCTAGGTGACCGAGCTCTTAGATTTATTAGCCTATTTTTTTCTAATTTTTCACTTTATTTTAGTAATCTATGTCATTTAAATATTTAATCAACACTATAATAATATAGTACAATAATAAGTATGACACTAATTTACTATAGAATCTATTGCAATTACATAATATGCATATCTATAGATAGTGCCGAAATTCAAGGGCTATTTCTAGGTATTTTTGAAAACACCGAAACAAATACTTTCGTAACATAATTGCAAAAGCTAATCTTCAATGTTGTAGGCTCGCACCTCCATGATATGTCCAAAAAAAATTAAATATTTAACTTTTTTATGAGAATATAAAAGTACATAAAACTTATCTCACTCCTTAGTGAAAACACAGAATTTCTCCCTTGCGCCAAAATTTGTCAAAGGCTTCATTGGCATAACTTCTAATCCTGCAAAACAATAATAAATATTTAACGCATCTTGATTTCTAAAATGCAAAATAGAGAAGCAGAGCAAACAACATCGGCAAAAGTTGTTGACCGCTCTAACGTCGTCAAGGATAGTGTGGCTTCTTTCTTCACTAGGCAAATCAAAACAGCTCCAAAAACGATAGCATAAGCCTACCTAAAACAAACTTTTATATGAAATCATGATCACACAAAAGCAATTTATATTAACAATAAAAAATTCAATCAAAATGGTCGAAATATGAAGAAGACTAACTTTGCTCTTCGGACACACCCAACATCATAGTGTATGAATAGAACTTCACTTCATAGCAATGAAACACCATCCGGAATCCACTTTCGCATCACTTATATGATATATCATAATTCTTAAGTGCATAATGCCCATAAATAAACTAATATCTAATATACTCTCACCTACATATAATTTCAACAAGTAAACTTATATAATGACATAAATAACAAATATAGTATGTATAGTATATTAATTAATACTTACATTAATCCTAATAAAACATAATATAAACTAAAAAAACCCTACTTCACCAAGAATTAAGAATGTTTGTGGATAACGTTGAATTTAGATAAGGTTTCTAATATTTTGGATTGAGCTTGAGTTAGTTTCCGTTAACTAGTATCCGAAAAACTTTCTCAAGGTGCCTACGTACCCTATTCAAATAGGGATCAAATCCACGTAGTTCTCTCTTTGGGTTGGGCAGGTTTATTTTACAAGACGGGTTATTATCGTCTTAAAGATTCATATGAATCGATTTGGAAGATTACATAATTGTTTGATTCATAAGGTTAATTATTAGGGAATATTATTAGTTTTTAAAGAATATTTACGAGATTAGGGTATATTGTTGGTGGCAAATTTTGGCATTCACTTTCTTTACTAATAAGATTTATAATGCTTACGATCTAGGTGACCGAGCTCTTAGATTTATTAGCCTATTTTTTTCTAATTTTTCACTTTATTTTAGTAATCTATGTCATTTAAATATTTAATCAACACTATAATAATATAGTACAATAATAAGTATGACACTAATTTACTATAGAATCTATTGCAATTACATAATATCCATATCTATAGATAGTGCTGAAATTCAAGGGCTATTTCTAGGTATTTTTGAAAACACCGAAACAAACACTTTCGTAACATAATTGCAAAAGCTAATCTTCAATGTTGTAGGCTCGCACCTCCATGATATGACCAAAAAAAATTAAATATTTAACTTTTTTTATGAGAATATAAAAGTACATAAAACTTATCTCACTCCTTGGTGAAAAAACAGAATTCCTCCCTTGCGCCAAAATTTGTCAAAGGCTTCATTGGCATAACTTCTAATCCTGCAAAACAATAATAAATATTTAACGCATCTTGATTTTTAAAATGCAAAATAGAGAAGCAGAGCAAACAGCATCGGCAAAAGTTGTTGACCGCTCTAACGTCGTCAAGGATAGTGTGGCTTCTTTCTTCGCTAGGCAAATCAAAACAGCTCCAAAAACGATAGCATAAGCCTACCTAAAACAAACTTTTATATGAAATCATGATCACACAAAAGCAATTTATATTAACAATAAAAAATTCAATCAAAATGGTCGAAATATGAAGAAGACTAACCTTGCTCTTCGGACACACCCAACATCATAGTGTATGAATAGAACTTCACTTCATAAGCAATGAAACACCATCCGGAATCCACTTTCGCATCACTTATATGATATATCATAATTCTTAAGTGCATACGGTAATGCCCATAAATAAACTAATATCTAATATACTCTCACCTACATATAATTTCAACAAGTAAAGTTATATAATGACATAAATAACAAATATAGTATGTATAGTATATTAATTAATACTTACATTAATCCTAATAAAACATAATATAAACTAAAAAAACCCTACTTCACCAAGAATTAAGAATGTTTGTGGATAACGTTGAATTTAGATAAGGTTTCTAATATTTTGGATTGAGCTTGAGTTAGTTTCCGTTAACTAGTATCCGAAAAACTTTCTCAAGGTGCCTACGTACCCTATTCAAATAGGGATCAAATCCACGTAGTTCTCTCTTTGGGTTGGGCAGGTTTATTTTACAAGACGGGTTATTATCGTCTTAAAGATTCATATGAATCGATTTGGAAGATTACATAATTGTTTGATTCATAAGGTTAATTATTAGGGAACATTATTAGTTTTTAAAGAATATTTACGAGATTAGGGTATATTGTTGGTGGCAAATTTTGGCATTCACTTTCTTTACTAATAAGATTTATAATGCTTACGATCTAGGTGACCGAGCTCTTAGATTTATTAGCCTATTTTTTTCTAATTTTTCACTTTATTTTAGTAATCTATGTCATTTAAATATTTAATCAACACTATAATAATATAGTACAATAATAAGTATGACACTAATTTACTATAGAATCTATTGCAATTACATAATATCCATATCTATAGATAGTGCTGAAATTCAAGGGCTATTTCTAGGTATTTTTGAAAACACCGAAACAAACACTTTCGTAACATAATTGCAAAAGCTAATCTTCAATGTTGTAGGCTCGCACCTCCATGATATGACCAAAAAAAATTAAATATTTAACTTTTTTTATGAGAATATAAAAGTACATAAAACTTATCTCACTCCTTGGTGAAAAAACAGAATTCCTCCCTTGCGCCAAAATTTGTCAAAGGCTTCATTGGCATAACTTCTAATCCTGCAAAACAATAATAAATATTTAACGCATCTTGATTTTTAAAATGCAAAATAGAGAAGCAGAGCAAACAGCATCGGCAAAAGTTGTTGACCGCTCTAACGTCGTCAAGGATAGTGTGGCTTCTTTCTTCGCTAGGCAAATCAAAACAGCTCCAAAAACGATAGCATAAGCCTACCTAAAACAAACTTTTATATGAAATCATGATCACACAAAAGCAATTTATATTAACAATAAAAAATTCAATCAAAATGGTCGAAATATGAAGAAGACTAACCTTGCTCTTCGGACACACCCAACATCATAGTGTATGAATAGAACTTCACTTCATAAGCAATGAAACACCATCCGGAATCCACTTTCGCATCACTTATATGATATATCATAATTCTTAAGTGCATACGGTAATGCCCATAAATAAACTAATATCTAATATACTCTCACCTACATATAATTTCAACAAGTAAACTTATATAATGACATATATAACAAATATAGTATGTATAGTATATTAATTAATACTTACATTAATCCTAATAAAACATAATATAAACTAAAAAAACCCTACTTCACCAAGAATTAAGAATGTTTGTGGATAACGTTGAATTTAGATAAGGTTTCTAATATTTTGGATTGAGCTTGAGTTAGTTTCCGTTAACTAGTATCCGAAAAACTTTCTCAAGGTGCCTACGTACCCTATTCAAATAGGGATCAAATCCACGTAGTTCTCTCTTTGGGTTGGGCAGGTTTATTTTACAAGACAGGTTATTATCGTCTTAAAGATTCATATGAATCGATTTGGAAGATTACATAATTGTTTGATTCATAAGGTTAATTATTAGGGAATATTATTAGTTTTTAAAGAATATTTACGAGATTAGGGTATATTGTTGGTGGCAAATTTTGGCATTCACTTTCTTTACTAATAAGATTTATAATGCTTACGATCTAGGTGACCGAGCTCTTAGATTTATTAGCCTATTTGTGTCTAATTTTTCACTTTATTTTAGTAATCTATGTCATTTAAATATTTAATCAACACTATAATAATATAGTACAATAATAAGTATGACACTAATTTACTATAGAATCTATTGCAATTACATAATATACATATCTATAGATAGTGCTGAAATTCAAGGGCTATTTCTAGGTATTTTTGAAAACACCGAAACAAACACTTTCGTAACATAATTGCAAAAGCTAATCTTCAATGTTGTAGGCTCGCACCTCCATGATATGACCAAAAAAAATTAAATATTTAACTTTTTTTATGAGAATATAAAAGTACATAAAACTTATCTCACTCCTTGGTGAAAAAACAGAATTCCTCCCTTGCGCCAAAATTTGTCAAAGGCTTCATTGGCATAACTTCTAATCCTGCAAAACAATAATAAATATTTAACGCATCTTGATTTTTAAAATGCAAAATAGAGAAGCAGAGCAAACAGCATCGGCAAAAGTTGTTGACCGCTCTAACGTCATCAAGGATAGTGTGGCTTCTTTCTTCGCTAGGCAAATCAAAACAGCTCCAAAAACGATAGCATAAGCCTACCTAAAACAAACTTTTATATGAAATCATGATCACACAAAAGCAATTTATATTAACAATAAAAAATTCAATCAAAATGGTCGAAATATGAAGAAGACTAACCTTGCTCTTCGGACACACCCAACATCATAGTGTATGAATAGAACTTCACTTCATAAGCAATGAAACACCATCCGGAATCCACTTTCGCATCACTTATATGATATATCATAATTCTTAAGTGCATACGGTAATGCCCATAAATAAACTAATATCTAATATACTCTCACCTACATATAATTTCAACAAGTAAACTTATATAATGACATATATAACAAATATAGTATGTATAGTATATTAATTAATACTTACATTAATCCTAATAAAACATAATATAAACTAAAAAAACCCTACTTCACCAAGAATTAAGAATGTTTGTGGATAACGTTGAATTTAGATAAGGTTTCTAATATTTTGGATTGAGCTTGAGTTAGTTTCCGTTAACTAGTATCCGAAAAACTTTCTCAAGGTGCCTACGTACCCTATTCAAATAGGGATCAAATCCACGTAGTTCTCTCTTTGGGTTGGGCAGGTTTATTTTACAAGACGGGTTATTATCGTCTTAAAGATTCATATGAATCGATTTGGAAGATTACATAATTGTTTGATTCATAAGGTTAATTATTAGGGAATATTATTAGTTTTTAAAGAATATTTACGAGATTAGGGTATATTGTTGGTGGCAAATTTTGGCATTCACTTTCTTTACTAATAAGATTTATAATGCTTACGATCTAGGTGACCGAGCTCTTAGATTTATTAGCCTATTTTTTTCTAATTTTTCACTTTATTTTAGTAATCTATGTCATTTAAATATTTAATCAACACTATAATAATATAGTACAATAATAAGTATGACACTAATTTACTATAGAATCTATTGCAATTACATAATATCCATATCTATAGATAGTGCTGAAATTCAAGGGCTATTTCTAGGTATTTTTGAAAACACCGAAACAAACACTTTCGTAACATAATTGCAAAAGCTAATCTTCAATGTTGTAGGCTCGCACCTCCATGATATGACCAAAAAAAATTAAATATTTAACTTTTTTTATGAGAATATAAAAGTACATAAAACTTATCTCACTCCTTGGTGAAAAAACAGAATTCCTCCCTTGCGCCAAAATTTGTCAAAGGCTTCATTGGCATAACTTCTAATCCTGCAAAACAATAATAAATATTTAACGCATCTTGATTTTTAAAATGCAAAATAGAGAAGCAGAGCAAACAGCATCGGCAAAAGTTGTTGACCGCTCTAACGTCATCAAGGATAGTGTGGCTTCTTTCTTCGCTAGGCAAATCAAAACAGCTCCAAAAACGATAGCATAAGCCTACCTAAAACAAACTTTTATATGAAATCATGATCACACAAAAGCAATTTATATTAACAATAAAAAATTCAATCAAAATGGTCGAAATATGAAGAAGACTAACCTTGCTCTTCGGACACACCCAACATCATAGTGTATGAATAGAACTTCACTTCATAAGCAATGAAACACCATCCGGAATCCACTTTCGCATCACTTATATGATATATCATAATTCTTAAGTGCATACGGTAATGCCCATAAATAAACTAATATCTAATATACTCTCACCTACATATAATTTCAACAAGTAAACTTATATAATGACATATATAACAAATATAGTATGTATAGTATATTAATTAATACTTACATTAATCCTAATAAAACATAATATAAACTAAAAAAACCCTACTTCACCAAGAATTAAGAATGTTTGTGGATAACGTTGAATTTAGATAAGGTTTCTAATATTTTGGATTGAGCTTGAGTTAGTTTCCGTTAACTAGTATCCGAAAAACTTTCTCAAGGTGCCTACGTACCCTATTCAAATAGGGATCAAATCCACGTAGTTCTCTCTTTGGGTTGGGCAGGTTTATTTTACAAGACAGGTTATTATCGTCTTAAAGATTCATATGAATCGATTTGGAAGATTACATAATTGTTTGTTTCATAAGGTTAATTATTAGGGAATATTATTAGTTTTTAAAGAATATTTACGAGATTAGGGTATATTGTTGGTGGCAAATTTTGGCATTCACTTTCTTTACTAATAAGATTTATAATGCTTACGATCTAGGTGACCGAGCTCTTAGATTTATTAGCCTATTTGTGTCTAATTTTTCACTTTATTTTAGTAATCTATGTCATTTAAATATTTAATCAACACTATAATAATATAGTACAATAATAAGTATGACACTAATTTACTATAGAATCTATTGCAATTACATAATATACATATCTATAGATAGTGCTGAAATTCAAGGGCTATTTCTAGGTATTTTTGAAAACACCAAAACAAACACTTTCGTAACATAATTGCAAAAGCTAATCTTCAATGTTGTAGGCTCGCACCTCCATGATATGACCAAAAAAAATTAAATATTTAACTTTTTTTATGAGAATATAAAAGTACATAAAACTTATCTCACTCCTTGGTGAAAAAACAGAATTCCTCCCTTGCGCCAAAATTTGTCAAAGGCTTCATTGGCATAACTTCTAATCCTGCAAAACAATAATAAATATTTAACGCATCTTGATTTTTAAAATGCAAAATAGAGAAGCAGAGCAAACAGCATCGGCAAAAGTTGTTGACCGCTCTAACGTCATCAAGGATAGTGTGGCTTCTTTCTTCGCTAGGCAAATCAAAACAGCTCCAAAAACGATAGCATAAGCCTACCTAAAACAAACTTTTATATGAAATCATGATCACACAAAAGCAATTTATATTAACAATAAAAAATTCAATCAAAATGGTCGAAATATGAAGAAGACTAACCTTGCTCTTCGGACACACCCAACATCATAGTGTATGAATAGAACTTCACTTCATAAGCAATGAAACACCATCCGGAATCCACTTTCGCATCACTTATATGATATATCATAATTCTTAAGTGCATACGGTAATGCCCATAAATAAACTAATATCTAATATACTCTCACCTACATATAATTTCAACAAGTAAACTTATATAATGACATATATAACAAATATAGTATGTATAGTATATTAATTAATACTTACATTAATCCTAATAAAACATAATATAAACTAAAAAAACCCTACTTCACCAAGAATTAAGAATGTTTGTGGATAACGTTGAATTTAGATAAGGTTTCTAATATTTTGGATTGAGCTTGAGTTAGTTTCCGTTAACTAGTATCCGAAAAACTTTCTCAAGGTGCCTACGTACCCTATTCAAATAGGGATCAAATCCACGTAGTTCTCTCTTTGGGTTGGGCAGGTTTATTTTACAAGACGGGTTATTATCGTCTTAAAGATTCATATGAATCGATTTGGAAGATTACATAATTGTTTGATTCATAAGGTTAATTATTAGGGAATATTATTAGTTTTTAAAGAATATTTACGAGATTAGGGTATATTGTTGGTGGCAAATTTTGGCATTCACTTTCTTTACTAATAAGATTTATAATGCTTACGATCTAGGTGACCGAGCTCTTAGATTTATTAGCCTATTTTTTTCTAATTTTTCACTTTATTTTAGTAATCTATGTCATTTAAATATTTAATCAACACTATAATAATATAGTACAATAATAAGTATGACACTAATTTACTATAGAATCTATTGCAATTACATAATATCCATATCTATAGATAGTGCTGAAATTCAAGGGCTATTTCTAGGTATTTTTGAAAACACCGAAACAAACACTTTCGTAACATAATTGCAAAAGCTAATCTTCAATGTTGTAGGCTCGCACCTCCATGATATGACCAAAAAAAATTAAATATTTAACTTTTTTTATGAGAATATAAAAGTACATAAAACTTATCTCACTCCTTGGTGAAAAAACAGAATTCCTCCCTTGCGCCAAAATTTGTCAAAGGCTTCATTGGCATAACTTCTAATCCTGCAAAACAATAATAAATATTTAACGCATCTTGATTTTTAAAATGCAAAATAGAGAAGCAGAGCAAACAGCATCGGCAAAAGTTGTTGACCGCTCTAACGTCATCAAGGATAGTGTGGCTTCTTTCTTCGCTAGGCAAATCAAAACAGCTCCAAAAACGATAGCATAAGCCTACCTAAAACAAACTTTTATATGAAATCATGATCACACAAAAGCAATTTATATTAACAATAAAAAATTCAATCAAAATGGTCGAAATATGAAGAAGACTAACCTTGCTCTTCGGACACACCCAACATCATAGTGTATGAATAGAACTTCACTTCATAAGCAATGAAACACCATCCGGAATCCACTTTCGCATCACTTATATGATATATCATAATTCTTAAGTGCATACGGTAATGCCCATAAATAAACTAATATCTAATATACTCTCACCTACATATAATTTCAACAAGTAAACTTATATAATGACATATATAACAAATATAGTATGTATAGTATATTAATTAATACTTACATTAATCCTAATAAAACATAATATAAACTAAAAAAACCCTACTTCACCAAGAATTAAGAATGTTTGTGGATAACGTTGAATTTAGATAAGGTTTCTAATATTTTGGATTGAGCTTGAGTTAGTTTCCGTTAACTAGTATCCGAAAAACTTTCTCAAGGTGCCTACGTACCCTATTCAAATAGGGATCAAATCCACGTAGTTCTCTCTTTGGGTTGGGCAGGTTTATTTTACAAGACAGGTTATTATCGTCTTAAAGATTCATATGAATCGATTTGGAAGATTACATAATTGTTTGATTCATAAGGTTAATTATTAGGGAACATTATTAGTTTTTAAAGAATATTTACGAGATTAGGGTATATTGTTGGTGGCAAATTTTGGCATTCACTTTCTTTACTAATAAGATTTATAATGCTTACGATCTAGGTGACCAAGCTCTTAGATTTATTAGCCTATTTTTTTCTAATTTTTCACTTTATTTTAGTAATCTATGTCATTTAAATATTTAATCAACACTATAATAATATAGTACAATAATAAGTATGACACTAATTTACTATAGAATCTATTGCAATTACATAATATCCATATCTATAGATAGTGCTGAAATTCAAGGGCTATTTCTAGGTATTTTTGAAAACACCGAAACAAACACTTTCGTAACATAATTGCAAAAGCTAATCTTCAATGTTGTAGGCTCGCACCTCCATGATATGACCAAAAAAAATTAAATATTTAACTTTTTTTATGAGAATATAAAAGTACATAAAACTTATCTCACTCCTTGGTGAAAAAACAGAATTCCTCCCTTGCGCCAAAATTTGTCAAAGGCTTCATTGGCATAACTTCTAATCCTGCAAAACAATAATAAATATTTAACGCATCTTGATTTTTAAAATGCAAAATAGAGAAGCAGAGCAAACAGCATCAGAAACATCCATGCCCAGTATCATTGTTGGAGTATCTTTAATCATGGGAATACGGGAAACAACCTCCAGCGCTAGAAAAAAATTAGTACCCCCAAGCTAAAACAGGAGGAATAAAATATCAAAAAGACAGGTAAAGTTAATTTGAATTAGAATATGAGAGAGAGATTTTTTAGTTGATAAGACTACTACCTGAGTCGGAAACAAAGTTACCGTGGAATTTATTTTTAGAAGAACATTTGTGAGGTACTGGTCATTAATCCTCGTTGGAGAAACACATTGTGTGACGATTCCAAAATCGCTCAAACTATTCTTTTTCTACGGTCCATGAGAACATAAAATTAAAAAATATCACATTACACTTCAAATTGACAAGCAAGATTCAAGCACAATAAATAGAACAAGGCGTTAAGATTTATACTTGCAAAAGGAAAAGAATCAAAGTAGTTTTATTTTATTAAATAATTAATGGAAAAATATTATCTTTCACATGCACAAACTTTATAAGAAGATACTATTGAAATCACTGACAAACAAAAACTCAAATGGGCACCTTTATCATTTGATCAAGCTCATTGTTTAACACTTGGCTAAACTGTGATTCACTGGCCCGTCCCTGGGCAAAATAACATGCATAAGTTACATCAAACTCATGTGCATTAATGGGGCAGTCAACATAATCAAGTAAATATGTGATACCTGAAGACAACTTTGACCATTAGTTGTAGAATAGAAGTCCAATAGCGCAGCTCCCTAGAAGACAATAGAACTAGTTGTTAGAATAAAAGAAACTATAAGCTTATTTATACCTTTATCTTATATGTATCCCACCAAGAGGGGAAGATACATCACATATAATATACCTCATAATGCCATCATCATCTTCCCTATTTTATGAAGGTTTGAAAAAAGATTCGATCATCTCAACTTTAGAGGATTGTGTTCTAACAGCTGCTCTATACCTTGATATCAAAGGCCAGGAATGCGGTCCAACAACCTATAAGTACCAACCAACAAAACAACCAAAAATCATGGGTATAATCCGAATTTATAACCAACAAAGACTAAGAAATACATGGGGCTAGTACAATATCGCTGCAATGGATGGGGCATCTGATCGGCAAGGACAGTCATGGGAAACATCCATGCCCCGTATCATCGTTGGAGTATCTTTAATCATGGGAATACAGGAAACAATCTCCAGGGCTAGAAAAGAATTAGTATTCCCAAGCTAAAACATGAGGAATAAAATATCAAAAAGACAGGTAAAGTTAATTTGAATTAGAATACGAGAGAGAGTTTTTTTTAGTTGATAAGACTACTACCTGAGTCGGAAACAAAGTTACCTTGGAATTTATTTTTAGAAGAACATTTGTGAGGTACTGCTCATTAATCCTTGTTGGAGAAACACATTGTGTGGCGATTCCAAAATCGCTCAAACTATTCTTTTTCCACGGTCCATGAGAACATAAAATAAAAAAAATTCACATTACCAGAACAATATAGCCACAAAAATGAAAGCTTAGTTTAAACATATCACATACCGTATATATCAGAATTCTTCTTCTCTGCTAAGATGCACAGAATAAACTGAGAAGGCCCAGGGAGCTTTACCTTGATTTGTTCAAACATCTTCTCTTCTCTTTTAAAGGGCTAGCTCTTCTATATTGGGGTTCGTCCTCTACAAGTGTAAATGGACGCTCAATAATATAAAGACAAAAACAGAAAGACTGAGAAATTTATGTGCCAATGTTACAAGTAACAATCTATCAGATGGACAAGAGCAAAACAAACAAACAAACAATCCCTTTGCTCCTTCCGCTATTAATTAGCCCTCGTGATAGCCGACTTGTATCACAACAAGCAGAGAAGTTCACTACTTCCCAACGTTCTATCTTGATGGGATTCAAAAGTCTCTACAGGAGCTCCACATCTAAAACCCAAAGAAACGATAATCAAGATTATATTTTTAAACCAAGTATTTACCTTCAGATCAATAATTCATCTAGTTATTAGAAATATTCACTAAACACTTAAAAGATCAAAATGATTCTAAAAATGCATTAAATATACATGGCATCACATTTCAAGCAAGTAGTAAATCATATTAATATTAAAAGAACATCAACTTGTGTGCTCACAGACAGTAAGACAAAGGCAACAGCAATAATATTGTTTGAACAGTAGTGTACAACTTATAGCTATATTACCAGCAATTATATACTTTTAACCAGAATAAAGGCAACAGATCATCTCAGAACATTATGATCCTCCAAAAACCTTATCATATATCATCTTGTCGAGTCCGGGGGTGTTTCAAAGAACTTCTCCTGGAGGAACAAGAGCAACACGATCTTTTTCAGGGCGAGAAAACTTCCTGTAGACAGCCTTAAGCTTACTTTCTAGAAGAGCAACATGATAGATCACCAATTATTTTGCGCAGTCCCTATCACATCAAAAAGTTGATGAATATTAAACAGTACAACTAATGATTTATTGTATCTTTTGAATTATCAACAGTATAGCTCGACTCTGCACAGAAAAACAAGAAAACATCTACCTTAATTGAACCTCAGAGTATCCGGTGTAGTGTTTCAGGGTCAGTCCGAAAAGGGCACTTGTTGAGGGTGGCTGAAACAATGGATGGGGTGTACATCCCAATGACTGAGTAATGGGTTAGACCAACTTCAGCTAGGGAAAAAATCATGTTTTTCATCTGCAATAACAAAAAACCAAAGTTATCATTTAAGTCGAAAAAACCAGAATTTGTTCAAACAATTACACCATTGACATTTTAGGATTCTAAATTGTACCTCAGGATCTGATGGAACTAAAGACTTGATGTACCTGAAAAGGAATACATATGGTGTGGGTACTGTCAAATACCATTCAAGCTTCCCAAGTATCGATTTCTCCATCAGCAGTAGCATTGTCTGGAATCCCAATGAAGTCGTTAACCTGCAAATTACCCCAATTAGCTCATCTTTTAAATTGAAACAAGTACTTTAACTTTTAAATGTGGAAAAATAAGAATTAAATGTCTCCCTCTGGTGCCCAAATTTCTTCATACTTGCGAGCAATCAGCATCGAACTAACTCCTACCAACTGTAGTTCCCTCCTTGCAACAATCTTCATCAAAAGGGATAAACAACAATTAATGACACATGCACTCTTGGGAGAGTAAAAACTGAATCAATGGCTTTTTGAGCTCTGGCTAGTTTTTCCTACCTAGAGGCATGGGGAAAGATGAAACTAAAATGAGAGCAGAGATCAAATACATGTGGAGAATGAGTTGGCATGATTCATATTAACAGCAAATCAAATGTACTTCCCAGCTAATCCCCCATAATGTTAGAACATCCAAGAAAATTCTAAAATAACTAGCGCTTACTGTAGGATCAACTTTTACATTACTCACTTGTTATAGTTAGAATTTATTTTTTTAAAAGCTCTGTGACTAATGAAACATATGAACATATATAAAAAAAATAAACAGATAGAAATCAATAGCTCAGAGCTTGAATATTACAGTATTCTAAGGTGCCTGCCACCTGATTTGAGGTGGAATTGGTCCTGTCAACTTGTGCAGATCCTGCAAGTTTCATATATAAGTGATTAAAATAGAGGTCTAATAATGTTGATTAAATATTTTCTAGACGCTACTTGCACTTCAAAACAAGCTTATAAGCTAAAAGATAATATTTCTCCATTTCACTATATTTGAGTGTAAATTTCTCTTCATATTGGTGATACTATGAGTAGCAATTGACTTTTTCCGTAATTAGTACTTACAAATTACAAAATGACAACAATAGAATTGAATAAAATAGAAGACTTTTGAGAAACAAATGGAGTATATATCAAAGGAAGAACGCAGCACCAGAATGAATAACAAGAAGAAAAAAGTTGGACACTTGCAGCCTCGTAAGATCCAGTAAATTGGTCACAGCAGTAGGAAAAGGTCCGAACATAAAGTTTAAGATTTTAAGATACAGTTTCCAAGAGTAGCTGTAGAATAAACAAACAGAGGAAAATGATTAAAACCTTGCTATTGGCCTATTTATCTGAAGTTGGGGCTTTCCCCCATTAGCATCTTTCACAAGATTCCCAATATCATCCGGAACTCGGCGATTTCTTCCATCTGCTGCTAGTCCATTATTTTTGCTTCCCTCCTACCTCTGACACAATTTATGAAACATTTATACACAAGGCCAAAAAGTGATATACAAACATATCAGAATTTTGACAGGTTTACAAACTGCTCCATGATAAAAGGCAAATCGAACACTAGTCATAAGACACAACAACATATCACACATTTTCAAAATTAAACTATAAAAGCAAAAAAAAAACCCAAGATTACATATATCCATAAGATCGCCAAAAACCCTGTTTACACATGTACATTTAAATTTCATTGAAATTGTCGAACTTCATGAACTGGCCCACTTGTGCAGCTGCGAAGTGGGCATACTAGATGGGTACAACTGGCAACCAATTTAAGAGGGTGGGTGACAGTGGTGTTAGTTAAGAACAAACTACAAGGAATATTAGCATATTAAACAAATATAAAGGAAGCAAAAGATAGTAGTGCATAATTGAAGAAGTATTGATACATATAGAGATTGCAATATTACTCCTTTGGTACCTGAAGAGGCCCAAAAAACCCAATAAGACATGATACAAACTTTCAAATTTGAAAACATAAAATAGGAAAAACTTAAGCTACGAAACATACTCTCATATGACAGTGAATGTATAAGATTCTGCAAATCATCAGGTGAGAAACCGATTTCATCAACTACATCATGACAGTGAGCTGGTCGAGAAGTGTCAGTATAATAATTACCATGGTGAGCAGGGAAAGAAACTAAAAGAATTAGAGTAACTAATATAGCACATAATACTGTCAAAATTAGAGTTAAAGACCAAAGGTGAGTATGGTAGGACATGAGACCAAGCAAAATTAAATTATCAGATTTAAATTTGTTGAACACCATTTTAAAACTTTTGGAAGCACATTCTAGCATTTAATCTTTTTAGGTTCATGTATCAAGAAAGTATTTAAAGAAACTAAAGTGGGATCAGAACTTCAACGAGATGGAAAAGTGGAAACTCACAATCATACTTGCCTCAGCACACATGTAAAAATCACAATTTCTAGGATGCAAAATCTTTGAGTACAAAACAGTACCTGCAAAGTTCATAAACAATCACCGTGAATTTGGGTATATTTTCTTCACGGACATGCTGATAAGCCTACAAAAGCAAATAATCATGAATCAACACAATAGTAAATGCTTGTGGATAATTAAACATTAAACAAACGGAAATATTGAGTGTTGACTGGTTGTTACGATTATCTTTACATTAAACATGCATAAACAAAGGGACGATGCACAAAATTGACAAGCAAGATTCAAGCACAATAAATAGAACAAGGCGTTATGTTTATACTTGCAAAAGGAAAAGAATCAAAGTAGTTTTATTTTATTAAATAATTAACAGAAAAATATTAGCTTTGACATGCACAAACTTTATAAGAAGATACTATTGAAATCATTGACAAACAAAAACTCAAATGGGCACCTTTATCATTTGATCAAGCTCATTGTTTAACACTTGGCTAAACTGTGATTCACTGGCCCGTCCCTGGGCAAAATAACATGCATAAGTTACATCAAAGTCATGTGCATTAATAGGGCAGTCAACATAATCAAGTAAATATGTGATACCTGAAGACAACTTTGACCATTAATTGTAGAATAGAAGTCCAATAGCGCAGCTCCCTAGAAGACGATAGAACTAGTTGTTAGAATAAAAGAAACTATAAGCTTATTTATACCTTTATCTTATATGTATCCCACCAAGAGGGGAAGATACATCACATATAATATACTTCATAATGCCATCATAATCTTCCCCATTTTGTGAAGGTTTGAAAAAAGATTCGATCATCTCAACTTTAGAGGATTGTGTTCTAAGAGCTGCTCTATACCTTGATATCAAAGGCCAGGAATGCGGTCCAACAACCTATAAGTACCAACCAACAAAACAACCAAAAATCATGGGTATAATCCGAATTTATAACCAACAAAGACTAAGAAATACATGGGGCTAGTACAATATCGCTGCAATGGATGGGGCATCTGATCGGCCAGGACAGTCATGGGAAACATCCATGCCCCGTATCATCGTTGGAGTATCTTTAATCATGGGAATACAGGAAACAACCTCCAGGGCTAGAAAAGAATTAGTATCCCCAAGCTACAACATGAGGAATAAAAAATCAAAAAGACAGGTAAAGTTAATTTGAATTAGAATACGAGAGAGAGCTTTTTTTAGTTGATAAGACTACTACCTGAGTCGGAAACAAAGTTACCTTGGCATTTATTTTTAGAACATCTGTGAGGTACTGGTCATTAATTCTTGATGGAGAAACACATTGTGTGGCGATTCCAAAATCGCTCAAACTATTCTTTTTCCACGGTCCATGAGAACATAAATTAAAAAAAATTCACATTACCAGAACAATATAGCCACAAAAATGAAAGCTTAGTTTAAACATATCACATACCGTATATATCAGAATTCTTCTTCTCTGCTAAGACGCACAGAATAAACTGAGGCGGCCCAGGGAGCTTTACCTTGATTTGTTCAAACATCTTCTCTACTCTTTTAAAGGGCTAGCTCTTCTATATTGGGGTTCGTCCTCTACAAGTGTAAATGGACGCTCAATAATATAAAGACAAAAACAGAAAGACTGAGAAATTTATGTGCCAATGTTACAAGTAACAATCTATCAGATGGACAAGAGCAAAACAAACAAACAAACAATCCCTTTGCTCTTTCCGCAATTAATTAGCCCTCGTGATAGCCGACTTTCTATCTTTATGGGATTCAAAAGTCTCTACAGGAGCTCCACAACTAAAACCAAAAGAAACGAAAATCAAGATTATATTTTTAAACCAAGCATTTACCTTCAGATCAATAATTCATCTAGTTATTAGAAATATTCACTAAAACACTTAAAAGATCAAAATGATTCTAAAAATGCATTAAAAATACATGACATCACATTTCTAGCAAGTAGTAAATCATATTAATATTAAAAGAACATCAACTTGTGTGCTCACAGACAGTAAGACAAAAGGATCAGCGCTATAGAGAAAATGAATAATATTGTTTGAACAGTAGTGTACAACTTATAACTATATTACCAGCAATTATATACTTTTAACCAGAATATTTTCAATCTAAAGGCAACAGATCATCTCAGAACATTATGATCCTCCAAAAACCTTATCATATATCATCTTGTCGAGTCCGGGGGTGTTTCAAAGAACTTCTCCTGGAGGAACAAGAGCAACACGATCTTTTTCAGGGCGAGAAAACTTCCTGTAGACAGCCTTAAGCTTACTTTCTAGAAGAGCAGCAAGATAGCTCACCAATTATTTTGCGCAGTCCCTATCACATCAAAAAGTTGATGAATATTAAACAGTACAACTAATGATTTATTGTATCTGTTGAATTATCAACAGTATAGCTCGACTCTGCACAGAAAAACAAGAGAACATCTACCTTAATTGAACCTCAGAGTATCCGGTGTAGTGTTTCAGGGTCAGTCCGAAAAGGGCACTTGTTGAGGGTGGCTGAAACAATGGATGAGGTGTACATCACAATGACTGAGGGTTAGACCAACTTCAGCTAGGGAAAAAACCATGTTTTCCATCTGCAATAACAAAAAACCAAAGTTATCATTTAAGTCGAAAAAACCAGAATTTGTTCAAACAATTACACCATTGACATTTTAGGATTCTAAATTGTACCTCAGGATCTGATGGAACTAAAGACTTGATGTATCTGAAAAGGAATCCATATGGTGTGGGTACTGTCAAATACCATTCAAGCTTCCCAAGTATCGATTTCTCCATCAGCAGTAGCATTGTCTGGAATCCCAATGAAGTCGTTAACCTGCAAATTACCCCAATTAGCTCATCTTTTAAATTGAAACAAGTAATTTAACTTTTAAATTTGGAAAAATAAGAATTAAATGTCTCCCTCTGGTGCCCAAATTTCTTCATACTTGCGAGCAATCAGCATCGAACTAACTCCTACCAACAGTTCCCTCCTTGCAACAATCTTCATCAAAAGGGATAAACAACAATTAATGACACATGCACTCTTGGGAGAGTAAAAACTGAATCAATGGCTTTTTGAGCTCTAGCTAGTTTTTCCTACCTAGAGGCATGGGCAAAGAGGAAACTAAAATGAGAGCAGAGATCAAATACATGTGGAGAATGAGTTGGCATGATTCATATTAATAGCAAATCAAATGTACTTCCCAGCTAATCCCCCATAGTGTTAGAACATCCAAGAAAATTCTAAAATAACTAGCGCTTACTGTAGGATCAACTTTTTTACATTACTCACTTGTTATAGTTAGAATTTATTTATTTTAAAGCTCTGTGACTAATGAAACATATGAACATATATAAAAAAAATAAACATATAAGGTGCCTGAACCGCCCGATTTGAGGTGGAATTGGTCCTGTCAACTTGTTGAGCAGATCCTGCAAGTTTCATATAAGTGATTAAAATAGAGGTCTAAGAATGTTGATTAAATATTTTCTAGACGCTACTTGCACATCAAAACAAGCTTATAAAGCTAAAAGATAATATTTCTCCATTTCACTATATTTTAGTGTAAATTTCTCTTCATATTGATGATACTATGAGTAGCAATTGACTTTTTCCGTAATTAGTACTTACAAATTACAAAATGACAACAATAGAATTGAATAAAATAGAAGACTTTTGAGAAACAAATGGAGTATATATCAAAGGAAGAACGCAGCACCAGAATGAATAACAAGAAGAAAAAAGTTGGACACTTGTAGCCTCGTAAGATCCAGTAAATTGGTCACAGCAGTAGGAAAAGGTCCGAACATAAAGTTTAAGATTTTAAGATACAGTTTCCAAGAGTAGCTGTAGAATAAACAAACAGAGGAAAATGATTAAAACCTTGCTATTGGCCTATTTATCTGAAGTTGGGGCTTTCCCCCATTAGCATCTTTCACAAGATTCCCAATATCATCCAGAACTCGGCGATTTCTTCCATCTGCTGCTAGTCCATTATTTTTGCTTCCCTCCTACGTCTGACACAATTTATGAAACATTTATACACAAGGCCAAAAAGTGATATACAAACATATCAGAATTTTGACAGGTTTACAAACTGCTCCATGATAAAAGGCAAATCGAACACTAGTCATAAGACACAACAACATATCACACATTTTCAAAATTAAACTATAAAAGCAAAAAAAAAACCCAAGATCACACATATATCCATAAGATCGCCAAAAACCCTGTTTACACATGTACATTTAAATTTCATTGAAATTGTCGAACTTCATGAACTGGCCCACTTGTGCAGCTGCGAAGTGGGCATACTAGATGGGTACAACTGGCAACCAATTTAAGAGGGTGGGTGACAGTGGTGTTAGTTAAGAACAAACTACAAGGAATATTAGCATATTCACCAAATATAAAGGAAGCAAAAGATAGTAGTGCATAATTGAAGAAGTATTGATACATATAGAGATTGCAATATTACTCCTTTGGTACGTGAAGAGGCCCAAAAAACCCAATAAGACATGATACAAACTTTCAAATTTGAAAACATAAAATAGGAAAAACTTAAGCTATGAAACATACTCTCATATGACAGTGAATGTATAAGATTCTGCAAATCATCAGGTGAGAAACCGATTTCATCAACTACAACATGACAGTGAGCTGGTTGAGAAGTGTCAGTATAATAATTACCATGGTGAGCAGGGAAAGAAACTAAAAGAAATAAGAGTAACTGATATAGCACATAATACCGTCAAAATTAGAGTTAAAGACCAAAGGTGAGTATGGTAGGACATGAGACCAAGCAAAATTAAATTATCAGATTTAAATTTGTTGAACACCATTTTAAAACAATTGGAAGCACATTCTAGCATTTAATCTTTTTAGGTTCATGTATCAAGAAAGTATTTAAAGAAGCTAAAGTGGGATCAGAACTTCAACGAGATGGAAAAGTGGAAACTCACAATCATACTTGCCTCAGCACACATGTAAAAATCACAATTTCTAGGATGCAAAATCTTTGTGTACAAAACAGTACCTGCAAAGTTCATAAACAATCACCGTGAATTTGGGTATATTTTCTTCACGGACATGCTGATAAGCCTACAAAAGCAAGTAATCATGAATCAACACAATAGTAAATGCTTGTGGATAATTAAATATTAAACAAACGGAAATATTGAGTGTTGACCGGTTGTTACGATTATCTTTACTTTACACATGCATAAACAAAGGGACGATGCACAAAATTGACAAGCAAGATTCAAGCACAATAAATAGAACAAGGCGTTAAGTTTATACTTGCAAAAGGAAAAGAATCAAAGTAGTTTTATTTTATTAAATAATTAACAGAAAAATATTAGCTTTGACATGCACAAACTTTATAAGAAGATACTATTGAAATCATTGACAAACAAAAACTCAAATGGGCACCTTTATCACTTGATCAAGCTCATTGTTTAACACTTGGCTAAACTGTGATTCACTGACCCGTCCCTGGGCAAAATAACATGCATAAGTCACATCAAAGTCATGTGCATTAATGGGGCAGTCAACATAATCAAGTAAATATGTGATACCTGAAGACAACTTTGACCATTAGTTGTAGAATAGAAGTCCAATAGCGCAGCTCCCTAGAAGACGATAGAACTAGTTGTTAGAATAAAAGAAACTATACGCTTATTTATACCTTTATCTTATATGTATCCCACCAAGAGGGGAAGATACATCACATATAATATACCTCATAATGCCATCATCATCTTCCCCATCTTGTGAAGGTTTGAAAAAAGATTCGATCAGCTCAACTTTAGAGGATTGTGTTCTAACAGTTGCTCTATACCTTGATATCAAAGGCTAGGAATGCAGTCCAACAACCTATAGGTACCAACCAACAAAACAACAAAAAATCATGGGTATAATCCGAATTTATAACCAACAAAGACTAAGAAATACATGGGGCTAGAACAATATCGCTGCAATGGATGGGGCATCTGATCAGCCAGGAGTATCTTTAATCATGGGAATACAGGAAACAACCTCCAGGGCTAGAAAAGAATTAGTATCCCCAAGCTAAAACATGAGAAATAAAATATCAAAAAGACAGGTAAAATTAATTAGAATTAGAATATGAGAGAGAGCTTATTTTAGTTGATAAGACTATTACCTGAGTCGGAAACAAAGTTACCTTGGAATTTATTTTTAGAAGAATATTTGTGAGGTACTGGTCATTAATCCTTGTTGGAGAAACACATTGTGTGGCGATTCCCAAATCGCTCAAACTATTCTTTTTCCATGGTCCATGAGAACATAAAATAAAAATATATCACATTACCAGAACAATATAGCCACAAAAATGAAAGCTTAGTTTAAACATATCACATACCGTATATATCAGAATTCTTCTTCTCTGCTAAGACACACAAAATAAACTGAGGCGGCCCAGGGAGCTTTACCTTGATTTGTTCAAACATATTCTCTACTCTTTTAAAGGGCTAGCTTTTCTATATTGGGGTTCGTCCTCTACAAGTGTAAATGGACGCTCAATAATCTAAAAACCGAAAGAGTGAGAAATTTATTTGTACAAGTAACAATCTATCAGATGGACAAGAGCAAACCAAACAAACAATCCCTTTGCTCTTTCCGCAATTAATTAGCCCTCGTGATAGCTGCCTTGTATCACAAAAAGCAGAGAAGTTCACTACTGCCCAAAGAAACGATAATTAAGATATATTTTTAAACCAATCTGTTACATCTTCACATCAATAATTCATCTAGTTATTAAAAATATCCACTAAAACACTTAAAAGATCACATTTTAACAAGTAGTAAATCATATTAATATTAAAAGAACATCAACTTGTGTGCTCACAGACAGTAAGACAAAAGGATCAGCGCTATGGAGAAAATGAATAATATTGTTTAAACAGTAGTGTACAACTTATAACTATATTACCAGCAATTATATACTTTTAACCAGAATATTTTCAATCTAAAGGCAACAGTTCATCTCAGAACATTATGATCCTCCAAAAACCTTATCATATATCATCTTGTCGAGTCCAGGGGTGTTTTAGAGAACTTTTCCTAGAGGAACAAGCGCGAAAAGACCTTTTTCAGGGCGAGAAAACTTCCTGACAGCCTTAAGCTTACTTTCTGGAAGAGCAGCATGATAGCTCGCTCACCAATTGTTTTGCGCAGAGAAGTACAAATAACGATTTATTGTATCTTTTGAATTGGCAAAAGTATAGCTCAAAACTGCACAGAAAAATAAGAGAACATTTACCTTAATTGAACCTCAGAGTATCCAGTGTAGTGTTTCAGGGCACTTGTTGAGTGGAGCTGCAATAATGGATGGGGTGTACATCACAATGAATGAGTAATGCATTAGACCAAGTTCATCTAGGAAAAAAACCATGTTTTCCATCTGCAATAACAGAAAACCTAAGTTACCATTTAAGTTGAAAAAACCAGAATTTGTTCAAACAATTAGACTATTGACATTTTAGCATTCTAAATTGTACCTTAGGATCTGATGGAACTAAAGACTTGATGTATCTGACCAGGAATACATATCGTGTGGGTACTGTCAAATACCATTCAAGCTTCCCAAGTATCGATTTCTCCATCAGCAGTACCTGTTCCCTACTATAAGCATTGTCTGGAATCACAATGAAGTCGTTAACCTGCAAATTACCCCAATTAGCTTATCTTTAAATTTGCAACAAGTACTTTTACTTTAAAATGTGGAAAAATAAGAATTAAATGTCTCCTCTGGTGCCCAAATTCCTTCATACTTGCAAGCAATCAGCATCGAACTAACTCCTACCAAGTACCAACTGTAGTTCCCTCCTTGCAACAATCTCCATCAAAAGGAAAAAACCACAATTAATGACAGATGCACTCTTGGGAGAGTAAAATGTGAATCAATGGCTTTTTGCGCTCTACCTAGGTTTTCCTACCTAAAGGCCTGGGCAAAAAGGAAACTAAAATGAGAGCAGAGATCAAATACATGCGGACAATGAGTTTTCATGATACAAATTAACAGCAAATCTAATGTTTTTCCCAGATAATCCCCCATAATGTTAGAACATCCAAGAAAAAAAAAAACTCTGTGACTAATGAAACATATGAACATCTATAAAAAAATTTACACATAGAAATAAATAGCTCTGAGCTCGAATATTACAGTATTCTAAGGTGCTTCAAGAATTCAACAACTCGATAACACACACAAACACGTCAAGAATTCAACAACTCGATAACACACAAACACATATTAAAATTCCCCTAATTAGACAATCAAAGCACGAACACAATTATATATGATATATGTTCGGATACAATCAATTCATATTTGTGTACAGCACATGATACTATTTACAAAGGAACTACCTAGTAACAGATTGAATCAGACGATCATTATTCAGATATATCTAATCAATTAATGTAAAATCTTCTTGATACATGATGCGCTATGTAAATCTACAACTATATAAATGTCAACAAACAACATAAGTGCTACAAAACACATCCTCATCGTTTAGGAACTTAAATGTGGCAGGGTTCCAGAAATCTATATACCTGGTTTTGAAGCTATTCTACTTGACATGATACTGTTCAAATTAGCCAAGGCTGATGAATTTCTGCGAAGCGTTGGAGGTGTTCCTTCAGACTGATTGAATAAATCAGCAGATGATTAAACCAGCAAGCGACATGATACTATGGTGTTCGCATCAAGAACCACATCCAGCATCTATGACGTTCTGCCTACGTAGTGTGCCTACAAGAACAGGGTACACAGGCAGAATACAGATAACAAATGTTACATATATCAGTAAGACCAGCAAGAACCCTGTATACACATGGACATTCAAATCCCCTTGCAACAATTAGCACCCAAAAAAATGATAATCAAACAGATATGTATTCGGCAAAACCGCTATATCACATACTCACACATATTGAAATATTCATCAAGAATTCATGTACTTCATGAAAACCTCCACTACAAATTAAAATCATCAAATAATAATCACTTATTTAAATCATCATAACTATTAAGTCACAAAAGAAAAAATCAACACACAAATTCAAGCAAAACCCACAAAATTTCACACAATTAGTCAAATACAAATCTTTACACTAAGCCAAAAAAAATATACAAATCTTTACACCCCTAATTCTTCAAAACTCATACTGATTAACAATTATTTCATTTCATCAAGTACAACAGGCTTTATAGAGAAAGAAGAAGACAGGATGGAGGGAATTATAGATAGTTTATGCTTGAAAAACTTGTAGATGTCATAAACATATTCAACTGCAGCTAGTTCATCATCAACATCTGTTGCATCAATGTTTGTAATGAGATCATCCTTGGGCCTGTTGACTAGTCCACAAGCAACCTAAATCAGGACAGTAAAGTAAGTACAGATGAATAACACTAAAACATTGACACAAATTTATGAAATAAAATTAAGGATAATTGTTATGAAAAATACTTTACTCCTAGCACTCAGAATAGAAGTAAAGGCCTTCGCTGTCTTTTCGAAGAGGTTGGTCTTGATTTTCTTCCACTACAGTCGAGCTTACTTCCATCATCGGAGCTTACCGTAATAACACTTCTTTTGGTTTCTGAATCTCACATTGTTTTTTTCTGAGCAGCTGCTACATCCACAACACTAGCACCCTTTCTTCCCACAGAAACTTCATAACACATCCCTTGGAGTACCTTCTGCAATATATATCATGAAAATAATTAAGGAAACGTTTAATAAAAATTAAAGCATTCACTTGAGATGTAACCCTGAACACATAATTAATCACCTACCTTGGCATTCTTATCAGCTACTGGTTGTCCTTCCGCCACAAGTTGTGCACATAGACCCCAGAGAAGATTAAGCATACTTTATCAAATTTTAGGATACACTTTCCTTAACCAGTTGTAAAGTAAACGAAAGGGGAAAATGATCAAAACCTTGTCATTGGCCTATTGATCTGAAGATGGGGCTTTCCCCCATCAGCATCTTTTACACGATTCCCAAAATCTCTCAAAACTCGGTGATTTCTTCCATCTGCTGCTAGACCATTCTTTTGCTTCCGCTCCTATGTCTTAGACAATTTCTGAAAAATTTATAAACAAGGCCAAAAAGTGATATAAAAACATATCAGAAAATTGACAGTTTTACAAACTGCTCCATGATAAAAGGCAAATCAAACACTAGGCATAAGACACAACATATCACACATATTCAAGGTTAAACTATAAAAGAAAAAATAATAACCAAGATTTTATATATCCATAAGATCACCAAAAACCCTGTTGAAACATGTCCATATAAATTTCAATGAAATCGTCGAACTTCAACAAATATATAAAGGAAGCAAAAGATAATACTGCATAAATGAAGAAGTATTGATACGTATAGAGATTGCAGGACTCCTTTGGTGCCTAAAGACGCCCAAAAAACCCAATAAGACATGATACAAACTTTTAAATTTGAAAACATAAAAAAGAAAAAAGTTAAGCTATGAACCTACACATATGATAGTGAATGTATAAGATTCTGCAAATCATCAGATGAGAAACTAAAAGAAATAAGAGTAACTGATATAGCACATAACACTGTCAAAATTAGAGTTAAAGACCAAAGGTGAGTAGGGTAGGACATGAGACCAAACAAAATTAAATTCTCATATTTAAGTTTATTGAACACCATTTTAAAGCTTTTGCAAGAACATTCTAGCATTTAATCTTTTTAGGTTCATGTATCAAGAAAGTATTTAAAGAAACTAAAGTGGGCTCAGAACTTCAACGAGATGGAAAAGTTGAAACTCACAACCATCCCTGCCTCACCACACATGTAAAAATCACAATTTCTAGGGTGCACAATCTTTGTGTCCACAACAGTACCTGCAAAACTCATAAACAATAATAATGCGCCTGACAACAGGGTTAAATTTAGAACATAAGTGTAAATGTGTAAAAAGATGCAGACCAGGAGGAACATTCTCAGGGACACCGCCAGCTTGAAAGAGCATAGTATGATGAGTCTTCTAGGCAAAAATCACCGAGAATTTGGGTATATTTTTTTCACGGAGACGCTGATAAGCCTAAAAAAGCAAGTAATTATGAATCTCCAAAAAAGTAAATGCTTGTGGATCATTAAATATTAAGTGTTGACCGGTTGTTACGATTATCTTTACTTTACATGTGCATGAACAAAGAGACGATTCACAAAATTAACAAGAAAAATTCAAGCACAATAAATAGAACAAGGCGTTAAGATTTATACTTGCAAAAGAAAAAGAATCAAAGTAGTTTTGATTTATTAAATAATTAACAGAAGAATATTATCTTTGACATGGACAAACTTTATAAGAAGATACTATTGAAATCATTGACAAACAAAAACTCAAATAGGCACCTTTATCATTTGATCAAGCTCATTGTTTAACACTTGGCTAAACTGTGATTCACTGGCAAAAAAAAATGTGTTACCCCAATTACCCCAATTAGCTTATCTTTAAATTTGCAACAAGTACTTTTGTTTTAAAATGTGTAAAAATAAGAATTAAATGTCTACCTCTGGTGCCCAAATTTTTTCATACTTGCAAGCAATCAGTATCGAACTAACTCCTACCAACTGTCGTTCCCTCCTTGAAACAATCTCTTGAAGTACCTTCTGCAATATATATCATAAAAAAAATTATGGAAAAGATTCATAAAAACTGTAGCATTCACTTGATATGTAACCCTGCCAATGGAATCAATCAAGTACCTTGGTATTCTTTTAAGCTATCTTGGCATTCTTTTCACCTACTGTTTTTCCTTTTGCCACAAGTTGTTTACATAGACCCCAGAGAAGATTAAGCATAATTCATCAGATTTTAAGATAAAGTTTCCAAGAGTAGCTGTAAAATAAACGAGAGAGGAAAATGATTAAAACCTTGTCATTGGCCCATTCATCTGAAGTTGGGACTTTCCCCCATTAGCATCTCTCACAAGATTCAATATCTTCCAAAACTCGGCAATTTCTTCCATCTGCTACTAGTCCATCCTTTTGCTTCCCTCCAACCTCTGAGACAGTTTCAAAAACATTTATAAACAAAGTCAAAAAGCGATATAGAAACAATAAAATCAAATAACTGATAACCAAGATTATATATCAATAAGATCATCGAAAACCCTGTTTACTCAGGCACATTAAATTCCCCTTAATTTAACAACTAAAACCCAAAGAAACAAAAATCAAGATTATGTATTTAAACCAAGCATGTCAATTTCAGAACAAGAATTCATCTAGTTATTAAAAATCTCCACTACAAGCTAAGAACATCACAACCTATAACACAAAAACACATTCAATTACTGTCATTAGACAGTAAAAAGAAACAACGGATAACCAAGATTATATATCAATAAGATCATCAAAAACCCTGTTTACTCGGGCATATTAAATTCCCCTTAATGGATGGGGTGTACATCACAATGACTGAGTAATGCATTAGACCAAGTTCAGCTAGAAAAAAAACCATGTTTTCCATCTGCAATAACACGAAACCAAAGTTATCATTCAATTCGAAAAACCAGAATTTGTTCAAACAATTAGACTATTGACATTTTAGGATTCTAATTTGTACCTCGGGATCTGATGGAACTGAAGACTTGATGTATCGGACCAGGAATACATATGGTGTTGGTACTCTCAAATACCATTCAAGCTTCCCAAGTATCGATTTCTCCATCAGCAGTACCTGATCCCTACTATAAGCATTGTCTGAAATCGCAATGAAGTTATTAACCTGCAAATTGCCCCAATTAGCTTATCTTTTAATTTGCAAAAAAGTGAATCAATGGCTTTTTGAGCTCTAGCTAGTTTCCTACCTAGAGGCATGGGCAAAAAGGAACCTAAAATTGAGAGCAGAGATCATATACATGCGGAGAATGAGTTGGCATGACACATATTAACAGCAAATCATATGTTCTTCCCTGCTAATCCCCCATAATGTTAGAACATCCAAGAAAATTCTAAAATAGCCAGCGTTTACAATAGGAGCAACTTTTACATTACTCACTTATTACAGTTGGGATATTTTAAAATAAAAAAGATAAGCTGTGACTAATGAAACATACGAACATCTATAAAAAAAATTAACATGTAGAAATCAATAGCTCTGTACTTAAAAACAAGCTTATAAAGCTAAAAGATATTATTTCTCAATTTCACTATATTTGAGTGTAAATTTCTCTTCATATTGATGATACTATGAGTACCAATTGACTTTTTCCATAATCAGTACTTACCAGTTACAAAATGACAACAATAGGATTGAATATAATAGACAACTTTAAAGAAACAAATGAAGTATATATCGAAGGAAGAACTTAGCACTAGAACGAATAACAAGAAGAAAAGAGTTGGACAATTACAGCCTCGTAAGATCCAGCAAATTGGTCACAGCGGTACGAAAAGGTCCGAAGATACAGTTTAAGATTTTTAGATACAGTTTCTAAGAGTAGCAGTAAAATAAACGAAAACGAAAGAGGAAAATGATTAAAACCTTGTCTTCTGCTGCTAGTCCATTATTTTGCTTCCCTCCAACCTCTGAGACAATTTCAAAAACATTTGTGAACAAGGCCAAAAAGTAATATAGAAACAATAAAAGCAAAAAACACATAACCAAGATTATATATCAATAAGATCATCAAAAACCCTGTTTACTCGGGCACATTAAATTCCCCTTAATTTAACAACTAAAACCCCAAGAAACGAAAATCAAGATTATGTAATAAACTAAGCATGTTAATATTCAAAACAAGAATTCATCTAGTAATTAAAAATCTTCACTACAACTTAAGAACAACACAACCTATAACACAAAAACACATTCGAATTATTGCCATTAGACCGTAAAAAGAAACAACAGATAACACACAAAATACCCATACAGAATTGAACAACTCGATAACACATACAAACACACATTAAAATTCCCTTAATTAGACAATCAAAGCAAGAACACAAATAACCAACATACTACAAAGACACGTATAAAAAATCACTTGAATCAAGAAAATCAAAACCCATATAAAAAATCATCTGAATCAAGAAAATCAAACCCATACAAAAATCAATTACAGACAACATAACTACAATCTACAAATATAAACAAAACCCACCAAAATATACACACAAATATATATATTTTTACACCCCTATTTTTTAAAACTCAAACAAAAACATATTCTCTTAATCTCTCTCTCTGTGTGTCCCTCTCTCTAACTCTCTCTCGCTTTCTCTATCAATATCTCTCTCTTTCTCTCTGTCTCTCTCTCTTTAACTCTCTCTATATATATACATATATCTCTCTCTCTATCTATATCTCTCTCTGTTCTGTATCTCTCTCTGTTCTGTATCTCTCTCTCTGTGTGTATATCATAGTTGTGTTATCTGTATTTCAAATGCCTCATAGTTCAATTTATAACGTTAGCAATTCCCTAGACTGGTCGGTTGATCATTTTTAATCTAACGGTCAATCAGCTGTGATTCATATCATTTTTAATCTAACGGTCAATCAGCTGTTTAGGATTCATGTCTGGGATTCATCCGGATCTGTTTTAACCCCCACACTAAAAAACCAACTAAACGGTAACTTTTTATGTTCCACGTGGCTTTTTATTATTGCTTGTTCATATTGATTTAATTTTTCAATTTTTAAAAGTTAACAAATTTTCTACTTCTAAAGAATATTGTGTCGTTTATTTCATTGATAATCAAAATTTCGGAATGAACAAAAATCTTAAAAATAACATTTTTAATCTTAAAAATATCATTTCGAAATTACATAAAATCCCGCACTCCAATTAAATATTTTGATGGCTCAGCAATATTTATATAATTTATACTAGCTTATAGCCCGTGCGATGCACGGTTACTTAAATTTTATTTATAATTATTTTGTTTATAATTATAATTTTATTACTCATGCAATACACGATTGTTTTTTTAATATTTATAATTATATTTATTTATGAATATTTTAATATTTAAAAGTTATTAGTTTACATTATTAAATTATTATTAAAAAAGATTTAGCCAAAAAAATTATAGTTAAAAATTTGATATTTATTATATTTTACACGCTCAATTTAATATTTGTTTATATTGAGTTATAAAAATTAGATTTTGCCAATTTTATAATCCACATGAAATTTATAAAATAATCTTTAATTTAGTTGTGGTTTAATAGTTCTTTTTAAATTAAAAACTATTCTAAAACTAAAAATAGAATAAAGTGACGAAATTTAATGTTGAGAATTCTATTCGATTTAGGAAATCTATGTAGTTTAGATTATTAGAATACCCTTTATTAATCAAATACAGTTTTTAATGTTAAATCTAACGGTTTTCACCTATCTATTTAACATTAAACGATTTTTATTATTTTGGTATTAAATGAGTTTCCTTATTTAATTACAACTATTTTTATGTTTTAACTTTTTGGAAAATCCAATCCTAATATAATATCTTTTAACTTATAAAATTTTTAGATAATAACTTCTTTTTATATGATATAGTCTTGATCGTCTATTTTTAAAAGTATTGGATCTAACGATTGAGAATGTTTTGGCGGTATTTAAGACCAAACTACCAGGATAACATCATTAATTTTTTTAATATATTTTTTAAAATATTTATTGCTAAAATATAATATACTCTTTTTTGTAATATGTTAATGATGCAGGAACTTTGAACTTTTGAGAAAATAAATTATCAATTAAAATATAAATTTTTTTGTAATTGTTCTTCTTTTAAAGTAGTACACCGTAACGATCAAAATTCTGTATAAAATTCATTTTTTTATAGTATATCCCGTAAATATCTATGTTATTATATTAAAAACTAAGTAATGAAAGCTTTCTTATAAGTGGTCGCTTGATCACTCAATTCATAATCGTTGGATCTTTCATAATATGTTGATAATATGTAAAATGTTAAATTGTTGAGAAACGTTGGATATTAAATTGTTAAATTAAATTAAGTAATAAAAATTATGTTATGATTATATAAAATTTTATTCTCATATTATTATATTCTTTATCGATTTGAATTTGTTCTTAATTAATTTTGATACTTTATTGAAAGAAACATAAAATTTCTATATTAAAAAAAATTAGTGGAAAAATAAATAAATTGGTGCTAAAATAAAAAAAAATTATTAAAATTTAGATACTCACTTTAATATTTGGGGTTCTATCTTGAGTTTTAGAAACTGAATTTTGATAATTTTACAACTCATGCGAAACTAATGAAATTATCTTTAATTTAATGATGGTTTAATATTTATTATCTAACTTGACCAGTTGACCTACCCATAAAAATAAAATAAACTGAAAAGAAAAGATGGTTAGGAAGTTTTACACAAAGAATTCAATTCAATATAGAAACCAATTTATAACTGGTTTAAATTATCAAAGCACACTTCTTAGTATTTAAATATAATCCTACCTTTAATCAAATACACATTTGAATATAAGTATTATATTCAAAATTATCGTTTATGAATATGAAACCCTCAACATTTTAATAATATTTTAATATTATCCTTTTATGTTTGTTATATGTAAAATAATATAATTATAATTTGGATTAATCAAATTGTTATTCTCCCAAGTCTCTTATAACTTAGGGTATCATTGTAATCGATATGAATTGTTATCTTGATATTTGGTTTAACAATTATTATCCAACCGGAACTATACATAAATTCAAGAGAAAAGATATTTAAGAATTTTTACATAGAAAAATTTTAAATTATCAAAATTCACTTTTTAGTATTTAAATATAATTCTATTATTAATCAGATACACTTTTTAATATCAGATCTAACAATTCTCATCTATCTATTTAAGATCTAACTATAATTATTAATTTGGTCGTATACTGATCGTACATACACCAGATTGATTTTAATTTTTTCTTAAATTGATTTTAATATTTTATTGAAATAAATATAGAATTTTATAAATGTAAAAGAATTAGGAAAAAAAAATTAAATTGGTGCTACAATAATAAAAAAATATTTATTAAAATTTAGATAATAACTTTACTGTTTGGGCTCTATCTTGAATTTTAGACAACAGATTTTAACGATTTTACAGCCCACGCGAAGCTTACAAAATTATCTTTAATTTAATGATGGTTTAATAATTATTATGTAACTGGAACTATCCATAAAATAAAGAGAAAAGATAATTACGAATTTTTACATAAAGATTTCTATTCAATATAGAAAACCCATTTATAATAGGTTTAAATTATCAAAATACACCTTTTAGTATTTAAATACTATCCTATTATTAATCAAATACAATTTTTAATATTATATCTGACGGTCCTTATCGATTTGAATATTTATAGTTTTATAATCCAACGGATCGTATACTTTTGGATACTTTTGGTAGTAGAGTGACCGACCAAAGTTTTGGATAAGATCTCCCTTACGCTTATTATATATAAGTTGTTAATAAGAATTCTCTTGGAAGTATCTATAGGTGAGAAAAAATATGACAGATTAATCTCCTTTTATTTTTTAAATATATGTTGATTTTGTTTTTTAATATCCTTTTATCACTGTGATCAATTAAATTTCCTAAATTCTTTGTTAAAATCAATGAGAATCGTTGGATAAAATCCTAAATATTATTATATAGAGTACCTTTTCTATTTTTCCAAACTAAAATATCTTATTTTCCAAAAATATCACCGGGAGTTCTATTTAATAAAATAAAATAATATTATTATAATTGCTAATAACTAACCATTACCTTTTTTAGCCAAAGTGTATATTCTTTTTTATATTTTCTAACTAAAATTTCTACTTTTCTATTTTTCCTAACTAAAACCTCTTATTTTTTCAAAAATATCACGGACAATTCTATTTAATAAAATAAAAGAATAATATTACAATTACTTTTTATGCTCGTGTTTTTTACAACACTATGTTCCACGTGGCTTTTCGTGAGTAGTTTGGCTTTATCTTAACAGTCCTTTGTCTCCGCTTAAATTATATTATTGCTTGTTCATATTGATTTTATTTTTCAATTTTTAAAAGTTAACAAATTTTCTACTTCTAAAGAATATTGTGTTGTTTATTTCATTAATAATCAAAATTTCGGAATGAATGCATAACTTTATAGATTTAAAAAAAATGATTGTTCCGCATATTAAAAAAGACTAGCCGATGGAAAACACACCTAGAAAGGGGGAATAGGTGTATATGACTAATTATGACCAATTTTAATGTTTACCGCAAATGGCTTACTGAGTTCAATTTATGCAGACACAAATGGCACACTGATTGTACAAACAGCACGCTGATTATAACAATATGCTGTTAGAAAATGGAAAGTTTGAGGCATATTTTAAATATGTTCTTGATGGAATTTTTGGAAACTAACAATTGGAAGTTGTTCCTTGTAATGAGGACTTAAACTTTCATGTTTGGATCTAAGACATTTTCTTAGTGTAATCCATAAATAAATTGAGTTGAAATAGGTTGCTTGAAATGAGTTATGTGGGTTGGTTATATTGGAATAACTTGTATCCCACATAGAAATGGTAATGAGAGGTTGGTGGGTTTATATAGGAACATGTGCAAGAGTAGTGTACAACTACTAAGGCATGTGGGTGTGCATGGTATTAGTATGAGCCTCACGCGCACGCGCGCACACACACGCGCCGCCGCCGCCCGCCTCGTCGCGCCACGTCACGACTCGACTCGGGTCGAAGGGCGATTTGGGCGAATGTCTTGGCGTCTCGCGTACGCGAGGTGACTTGGGCGAAGAATTTTATTACCTGTTTATTTAATATTAGTTATTGATTTAATTTAACAGTATCAGTATTTATTTATAACAGCTAAACGAACTGGGTCAGGATTTATATTAAATCCTGATGATGGTCCAGTCCTGACGAAATCCTGATGGTCGATCAAGTACTGATGCCACTCCTGATGGCTTGGAGTACTGATGATGATCAAATCCTGATGGACCAGGAAATCCTGACTGAGCTGTAACTGTTATTAAATCCTGATGACTACTGTTATGGTAATTAAATCAGAATAATTAGTATTAAATGTCAAATCTTCAGTTGCATGGACTTATGTCAATGTTACCTGTAGTAAGCAGACCGATTCCAGCCATTGCTGTTCATTGTGATAGCCGTACAACTATCGACAAGATCAGTAGTGAAAAGTATAATGCTAAAACAAAGAGACACATCCAAGTTAGACTTAAGTCTATAAGGGGTCTAGTGTCTGAAAGGATTATTGTTATAGAGTTCATTAGAACTCAGGATAATATAGCCGATCCTTTGACTAAAGGACTTGAGCATGCAGTAGTCCTTAAGTCTAGGTTGGGGATGGGACTGATAGCCCATAATGATTCATCAGCAGTGGGAACCCAATACACCTGAGAGGAGATCCCTTGAAGTGTATTCAATGCGGTAATAACAAGCTGTGAGGGTGAGTTGGTAGTACCTTTACTATATACCTTGATACGCACGTATCTGTGTCTATCCCTTGTAAACCTAAAAGGTATTATTACTGCCAGTATAGCAAGAGTTATTTTGAACTCTGAATGGGGTCAAGTCATTTGACGAGATGATCGCAGTACATCTCTGGAGATGCCCAGCTAAACGAATGTAATTGTGTGGTCGCAATTAGAGGAAAGGGTTATTCCTTGAAGCATTCGACGAACAGGATCGAGACAGGACCATTAACGTCTCAAAGCCGTAGATCAGCACCATAGCCTTTGATTTGTCGTCGTCTATGGAGTGTGGTTACACCAAACGGATAAAGATTCAAGGGGAAACATTCCATCTAGATCCGGTAGCCATTGAAGTAGAGGACTTAGGAGGGTTCAAACCCGGAAGGGTACCGACTCTGAAAAAATAGAACTCTCATTGAATAGAACTCTCATTGAAACTGCAAGGACAATGATGTTGGATGCAAAGCTACCTACTAGCTTTTGGGCTGATGCTGTTAACACAGCATGCTATGTGCAAAATAGAACATTGATCAATAAGAAGTCTGGAAAAACTTCTTACTCATTGATGACTGGAAAAAGAGCATCCTTCAAGTATCTTCATGTGTTTGGAAGCAAGTGTTTTGTGATGAAAGATACTTCTGAGCATGTTGGAAAATTTGATGCTAAGGCATTTGAAGGTATCTTCATTGGATACTCTCTGGAAAGGACAGCATACAGAGTGTTTGTACCTGAGCAACATAAAGTAATGGAAAGCATGGATGTTACCTTTGATGACAAGAAATTTCCTGGACTTGCAACAAGTGAAAAAGACAGTGTGCCATTAAGATTTGAAAATCAAGGATATCTTGAGGATTCTGAAAGTGAAGATGAACCACATGTTCTAACTGTTCCTCATGTTGAAACACTTGAAGTTGATGATCTTCTTCGAACACTTGTGCAAGGGAACACAAACACAGGGGGAGAAAAAGAGAATGCAACTGTCAATCAAAATGACCCTGAGGCAAGTCAAGGAGATGAACAGGGTCACACAAGGAAATGGGACAGAGCCCACACTAGGGATCAAATCATTGGTGATCCTAGTGAGGGAGTTAGAACAAGGAGAGCAACAATGAACACATGTCTGTACAGCTGCTTCCTGTCACAAGAAGAACCAAAAGTAATTGAAGAAGCTTTGAAGAATTCTGATTTGATTGTTGCTATGCAAGAAGAGTTGAATCAATTTGAGAAAAACAAAGTTTGGGAATTAGTACCACCTCCTGAAGGTAAGAATGTCATTGACACTAAATGGGTGTTCAGGAACAAAATGGATGAAGAAGGCGTGGTAATAAGGAACAAAGAAAGGTTGGTTGCCAAATGATACTGTCAACAAGAAGGCATTGACTATGATGAGACATTTGCACCTGTAGCTGGACTAGAGGCCATCAGGATTTTCTTAGCCTTTGCAGCACACTCAGATTTTAAGGTGTATCAAATGGATGTGAAAAGTGCTTTTCTCAATGGTGATCTTGCTGAAGAAGTTTATGTATCCCAACCTCCTGGCTTTGAGAATGAAGACTTCCCAGACTTTGTGTATAGACTGCTCAAGGCACTCTATGGACTCAAACAGGCACCAAGAGCCTGGTATGAAACTCTATCTCAATTTCTTCTTGAGCATCAATTCACCAGAGGTACAATTGATAAAACTCTATTCTTCAAGAAGCATGGAAATGATATCATTCTAGTTCAAATTTATGTGGATGATATCATCTTTGGCTCTTCAAATGAAAAACTCTGTCAAAGGTTCTCTAAGTTGATGCAAAGCAAATATGAGATGAGTATGATGGGAGAATTAACCTTCTTCCTAGGCCCGCAAGTACATCAAAGGGAGGATGGAATCTTCATAAATCAATCCAAGTATGTTAAAGATCTCTTAAAGAAATATGGTTTGGAAGATTCATCCCCTGCAAAAACTCCAATGTCCACTGCAATCAAGCTTGATGAAGATAAGAAGGGCAAGAGAGTGGACATCAAGGTCTGTAGAGGATTGGTTGGATCATTACTCTATCTCACGGCTAGCAGGCCTGACATCATGTTTGCCACATGCCTATGTGCGAGGTTTCAATCTGATCCAAAGGAATCTCACATGATGGCTATCAAAAGAATCTTCAGGTATCTGAAAGGGACTCCTAATCTTGGGCTATGGTATCCAAAAGGCACTGGGTTCAACCTGGTTGGTTACACAGATTCTGATTATGCTGGATGCAGAATTGACAGGAAGAACACCTCTGGAAGCTGCCAATTCTTGGGTCAAAGGTTAGTATCCTGGTTCAGTAAAAAACAACAATCCACAACAACATCTACAGCTGAGGCTGAATATATTGCTGCTGGAAGCTGTTGTGCTCAATTGCTTTGGATTAGAAATCAACTCATGGATTATGGACTAGTGTTGGAACACATTCCCCTGATGTGTGACAATACCAGTGCAATATCCATTGTTGCCAATCCTGTTAATCATTCTACTACAAAGCACATTGAGATAAGGTACCATTTCATTAGGGAACATGCTGCAAATGGTACTGTAACAGTCTCCTATGTTCCAACTGAGAAACAATTAGCTGACATATTTACTAAACCTCTAAATGAAGTTGTCTTCAACAGACTTGTGAGTGAAATTGGAATGCTCAATCCTTCATTTAGTTGTTCTAAGTAAGTATGCTAGTTAATTGTTGCAGCAGTAAATTTTCACTGTATTTAAATGCTCTATTCATATGGAGTGAAAATTAACTGAGATATGGTTTATAAATATTTCAGTATTTTACTGCATATTTTTCAAATCATACTTTTCTGTGAAGTTATGAGCTTTTAAAACGTCTCTACATAGGTGATTTTGAGAGTTCACGACTTAGTTCAAATGAAACAGACTTATATCGCAAACTGCTAAAATTGTGAGACTTCGCGATATAGTTCATTTTTTGAGTTTGCGACATAGTTCATTTTCCGACTTCGCGACATAGAATAACTATATCGACAAGTCCCCATTTTGAGCAGAATTTTGATTTAAATTAATTTTATTTCAAAATTTTGATGTAAGTCTGACAAAATGCTTGGAATTCCAAAAAGAGAGTTTTAGACAAGGTATTTATACTAGATCGCAAAGTCACCCATACTTTCTACCTTTACGACTTTGCGACATAGTTCATTTCTGGACTCTGCGATATACTTAGCAAGACTTCACGATATAGGCTATTTTGAGACTTCATGATATCAATATAGTCTGTACAAATTCATAACTCCATATCGCAGTGTCTCTATCATATAAATACTTTTTGCTAACCGTTCACAGCTTTTCATCTTGTCTATTGCTCTCAATTCTCAAACCTAAAATCCAATTCTCTTCTCTCTTCTTCACTCTCAATTTCAAATGGCACCCAAATCTCAAACAGCTTCTTCTTCAAACCCTTTAGTCATACCCAAAGAGACAAACCTTCTTACTATCACCTCTGAGGCTGAAGCAAACCCCAGGTACAAGTGTTTTGTACGGTTCTTGGACACATCCTACCTTCGCCAAGCCTTGACCATGAACCTCACTCTGTATGTTGATGTACTGGAAGGATTCTGGAGAACATCTATGGTTTCTACAATGGCAAGGGAGGATGGGACTTCATTTCAGGAGGTTACTTGCACGATTGGAGGGAAGCATTTGCAGTTTGGGGTCAAGGAAATTAATGAAGTTTTGGGGTTCAAGACTGAGGGCCATGATGAAGAAGCCACTGATAACCAAATGGTGGACTTCATGACCCTAATTCAGTATGCAGATGAAATTGACATGGCTAAGCTCAACAAGAAGCATGTCAGGAGGGAGTGGTCATTTCTGTTTGACGCACTCCAGAAGGTGTTCCTGTGCAGGAAGACAGGATGGGACCACATCAGTCACATTGCTCTCATTCATAAGTGATTCTTGAATGATTGACTCTACACTGTGGATTGGTACAATTTCTCCATCTGCAATCTCATTCACTTGAGTTTGTTGAGTTCCAATCTCAACTTCAATTTCAGTTTCTTCAAAGTCACTCATATTCTCAAATTGTTGAGGATCTTTGTCTTCAATTGTTGCTTCTTCTAGACCAGGGAATTTGTTGTCACCAAAAGTCACATTTGTACTCTCCATCACTTTCTTTTGGGAAATGATATAGACTTTGTAAGCAAACATAGTGTAACCAAGAAAGATGCCTTCAAATGATCAAATTTTCCAACATATTCTGAATTGTCCTTTAACACAAAACATTTGCTTCCAAATGCATGAACATGCTTGAGTGTAGGCTTTTTTCCAGTCATCATATTAAAAGGTGTCTTGCCAGTGTCTTTGTTGATGAGAGTCCTGTTTTGAATATAGCATACAGTGCTAACAACGTCAGCCCAAAAACAGGTAGGTATCATTTCATCTAGGAGCATTGTCCTTGCAGCTTCAATAAGAGTCTTATTATTTCTCTCAACAAATCCATTTTGTTGTGGAGTTCTAGGAGCTGAGAATTGATGAGAAATGCCATTCTCTTTGCAAAATGCCTCAAGCTTGACATTTCTGAACTCAGTACCATTGTCACTTCTTAATGTAGCTACACTTGCATCTCTGGCTTTAACATCCTTATTGTTAGGTCCTGATATGTTTGTAGAAGGGGGGTTGAATACAAACGTTACTGTTTAATCGAAATTTGTCCTTTGAATAATTTAACAATTAGGAACAAATTAGTGCGGAATAAAACTGAAACAATATTCAAGTTAAATATAACTTATATTAAACTTGACGAGTGTTACAATCTGATCACTGATTACAAGGGTTCTTAATAAAACAAACCTAGAATAAATTCGACATGAATTTATCTATATTTGTAATAAAAAGGATCGAATACTAAAAAGTAGTTCGATATAAAATCTAGGGATTATGATCCGCTAGAAAGTCAAAGCAGTACAAGTGAAATGATCCTTATGAATTTAATGATAAGAACATATCAAGAATTAAGTCACTTGAAGAAAATTGATTGCTCGGACAGTTTTGAAGTAATGAAGACAGAGGAATTTGATGATATGCTTTCTGTGTCTTTCTTTGCTTCTGTATTGAATAATGTAATTGATGCAGTACTTCAAGTCTTTTGTCTTCTATTTATATCAATTGCTTTTCTTTTAACTCCCACGCGCAAGCCACTGACAGTATACAATTTGCACTAGGAAGACAAGCAGAAAAACAACCATTTTGCTCTTGGAAGACTCTCGGGAAGACAACCTTTGTATTAAGAAGACAATCGGGAAGACTAGTATTTACACTAGGAAGACAATCAGGAAGACTCACTTGTGAGTCTTCCTAGTTCAAAAAACAGAGTCTTCTTAGTTTAAATCTAAGTCTTCCTAGTTCATTTTTATTCTAATTTAAATAATTAACTAAATAAATTATGTATTAAATTAATTCTTTACATAATTAATTTAATAAATAATTTACTTAATAGTATTAATTATTTATAAGAGAATAAATAGAATTAGTTGACTTCTCAATTAATTCCTGAATCACTTAAAATTTAGATAAAGAATAAACATAATAGTACGTTGACACTCAATGCACGGTCTGGTTCATGAGTGACTAACAACAATGTCTGTTCTTTATCTGTTTGACTTTAAGCAGTGATTCAGTTCCTTCTCATTCAAGAACTCTGTAACCAGTATCTTTTGCTGTCACCACTGAAATCTCTGTCACTTTAATAAATCCACTGAGCTTGAATACTTCACTGAGGCTTGATCAATAAATTGAACTTCTTTCAATGTAGAATCACTTCAAGTCTGTAGATGACTTTAATCTTCATTCTTTGACAGATATAATCTTCTGAGATTCCTTTGACATTTGATTTTTATTATTTACTTATTACATCTTAATTAAAGTTGAGTAGAATCCTCGGTGTTTACAAATAGGCCTAGACATATGCCTTTCAATCTCCCCCTATTTGTTTGTTAGACAATAATAACCAAATACTCTAGAGGATAACTCAACTAAAACAAGAAAAGATAAGACTTTTAAGAGCCAAGCAAATAATAAAAAGTTCTGGATTAAATATAACAATTTCCAGATTCAAACAGTAAAGATAAATACAAGATAGTTGTTCCTCTAGACTGAACAAATGATACATTTACCTATCTTGATTTACCTAGCTCTAAACATATAACATTTACAAATTGAGCTAACTACATCATGTCTTAGTCTCTAATTTCACCTTCTTCAAAGGTGACTAGAAGATCTTTGTCAAGGACACGATCACTTTCAGAAACCACACCACTTGGCATTACTGGTTGAGTGGTGATCTTCTTCAATCTGTTCTTCATCTGAGCATACCTTGGAACTTTCTCTGTGCAGTAGTCTGAAATCGTATCAGCAACTTCAGACTTGTCTGCAGTGGTAAACCCAGAAGTTCTCAGAAGATTCTCCAACTACACCAGTTGAATTGCAGTCTATAGCTTCAAAGAATCAGGATCCAGCCTCACAGTCTCTAAAGTTGTACCTCTGTAGATTTTGACTTCATAAGGAAAGTGTACAACTTGAGGGTTGGCCTTCATAGCAGAATCTCTCAGCCGGTCATATAGAAGCTCGTTCAAGCAAGAAGATCTCTTTACCTTACTCATTAGAATCCACAATTCAGAGAGAGATCTTCTTTGGAGTAGTTCAAGAGAGACAGTGAATGACCCTTCAAGAGCACTTGACACATAGATAAACAGTTATTGCCTCACTTGATCAAATGTAGATGTAATCCTCAGGATATCTTCCTTCAATGCCTTCATGTATAATGAGTTGTCAGGATTAACACTTCTGATATTCTCAAGTAACTTCAGAAAAGTAGCATCATTGTTTGTGCCTCTTTGAGGGATATCAAACATCTCCCTTGCCTTATCCCAATTGCTTTCATGCTTCATCCTCACATCCAATCTCCTTTCTTTGACATGAATACTATGAAGACGTTGTTTGTCTTCATGTTCAGCCTTTTGAATCTTTAGCTTTTGAGATATGATGTCGGAGACCTTAGCATTCTCATCCTCCTTTCTCCTTAATTTTGCTTGTTGCTTCTTCAACTCCTTTTGAAACAAAGGGTCAGGTGTGTATAGATCAGCTTCATCTTCCCAATCATCAAAGTTTGCTGCCTCTTCCACCTCCTCCTCACCAAAAGCTTCTTCAAGTATGGTCTTCTTCAGATCACCAGATGTGTCAAATTGGAAGTCATTATGTTCACCGTGGTAGTAGTAGGCATCATCAAGGACAGTATCCTCCAGTGATTGTTTACCTTTCCCCTTATCTTTTCCAGAAGCTCCTCCAGCTTCTCTTTCTTCTCCCCCTTAGTTGAGGAATCCTCTACAGTTTGAGATTTGGAAGCCCTAGGATTCACCTCAGATGTTCTCCTTATCTTTCCTCTTTCTCTTCTATTTCCTCCTTCAACAGCATCATCCACATCATCTTTATCATCTCCCTCAAAGAATATTCTTTGTTGTGCTGTAGGTTGATGTGAGTTCTTGATCATATTGTACAAGTGCTTCATACCTTCATTCAGATGCTCCATTCCTCCTTCTATCCTTGAAATCCTTTCTTCATTAAACGTTTGATTTTCATCAGCTGTTTGCAGAATAAAGTCCACCTTGGTAGAAATGGCAGCAATCTCCTTGACACTTTCTGAAATCTGAGCATTTGATGTTAAATCAGAAATGTCCGAAGCCACTAGTACTTGAGATTGTTGGATGGAATTCAGCTTCGGGAGCAGAGTATTCTTCAATCCTTGCAAGTCATCTTTAACAATACCCAGCTGATTAGAGACAGAGGTGGAAGATTGTGCAACCACTTGTGCTTTCAGAAGATTGTTCTCAGCCTGGGTTTCTTGTAACTTTTTCTGTAGATCAGCTAGCTGGTTCACCAACAAAGCAGTGTTTGTGTCAGTGTGTGCACTCACTTCAATTTCTCTCAGTGGTGTTTCACTCAACTCACGTGCTTGTGTATCACTCTGTGTTTGACTCTCATCTCTCACAACTAACTGTCTATCCATGTTTTCAGTAGATGTACCTGCATAAGAAATCACCCTAGCCCCTTCAAGAGAGGTCAGTGGTGGTGCAATGGGAGTTCGCAAATCCCAATCCCTGGTTGAGTCTGTCAAAATATTTGACATTGTAAACTGAATTGCTTCAGTGACAGACTCACCTGGTTGCCTTTCACTTTCTCCAGTATAAACTGCGAGTGAAAAATCCCTTAGGGGAGCCAGAGATTCCCTCTTGGAGGGGAGAAAATGATTCTATTATTGGTGGCGAAGAATCAGATTTTCCCTCTGATGCCTGTGAAGGCACTTCTACCGTAACAATGGTAGGCACTGTTTCAAAATCAAAAGTAAAGTGCTCTCCTAGCATAGTGTCCTGAGTATAATCTAGTTGGATATCTTCTCCCATTGTGAGTAATGGGAGAGTGCTTGACTCAGTACAAGATGCCATGGCCCGATGGCGAATTTCAATAGATTCATCCTGTTGAGAGGATGTCTCCAGAGACTGTTCAGTGGCCATATCTATGTCCATATCCTGCTGAGAGGATACAGATGGGCTTACAGATCTCTCCCTATAGGTTTTTCTTTTCTTTAAGGGTGGAGACAGAGCTGTGGGAACACTCATTGCAGCTATTTCACTAACTCTTCTTGAACTGGTTTGTACAATAGGCTCAGGTTGTGTATCAGGAGTGTTTGACTCTCTGTTTGGCTCTATGACCTGGGTCAGAGACTGTGGTTCTACAACCTCTGGGTCAGCACTAACAACCACTTGGGTTTGAATTATTGTACCAGAAGAAGATCCAGGGTTAGGAATAACTACCTGTAGTGGAACTGGATGTGGCTCAGGAACTTGTTCACCAAAGATAGGAAGATTAATGAATTGACTCATCAATGGTGAAACAAGAACATGTATGGTTGGAAATTTGGATGAAACATCAAGTCTGGTGTAGAATTTAGTGTCTGTGGTTGGAGAGGTTTCAAATCTGGTTTCTCGAAACAGTTCTACCTGCTCAGCAGTGAGAAGATGATTAATGATAAGAGTGAGAAAGCGAGGATACCAACACTTCACTTTCACATGATTATCAGAATCTCTCCTAGAGTAAGCAAGCCTGTTAAGTACTAGGTTCCACAGAATCTCATCAAAGTTTAATCTACAACCAAATACAATAGCATAAGCAATATACTGATTAAGACTGGTAATGCAATGAAAATTTGTTTTTGTGCAATTACCAAATACTCTTGCTATTGTATCAAAAAACAGATCCCATTCCCTTACAACAAAGCTTTTAGACAATTTAACCATTTGTAAGGGACCCTGATAATGAATATTCACAAAGAACTGTGATAACTCATCATCAGCGGGTAAAGGATCAAACATGTCCTTCGGAAATTGTAAAACATCACAAAATAACTCAAAAGTAACTGTATATTGCTGGTTTAGAATATTGAAAGTGAAATATTTTGAATCTCCAGCAATAACAGCACTTGAACATAAAAACCTCAATGGATCAATTTTAAGAAGTGCAGTGGCACAAATAGCATGACTGACACATGTATTGCTATTTAAAATGTTAGATCATGATTCAATGATCGTCAAGAGCTAGACTCTACTGATCAGGATTGCTGACATCATCAGGATTGCATGGTCGTCAGGATCAAGATGCATATCAGGACTGGGATCAGGATTGATCATCAGGACTGGAAGCTGATCAGGATTCCTACTTCGAGTTATATTTGGAGTCTAGTTAAATAAGGATATTTATCCTGTCGGTTCCTGGTCTGTAGGAATGTAGCTATCGATTAAGGATAGGTTTCAATCTTTGTAATTGATTAGGACTTATCATTGATAGAGAAGCTGTGTAGTATATAAACACAGTTTAGGTTTTGATATCGATATACATTGATCGAGATCAATAGCATACACGAGTATCTTTGTAACCTAGCAGCTCTCAAGAACATCAGAATTTCTTGAGAGAGTTGTAACAGTTTTATATCAGATTTAATAAAGCTGTTATCTTTCTTTCATATTTGTGATATATATCTTACTTAGTCGAGAATCTTATACAATTGTATTCAACCCCCCCTTCTACAATTGCTTATTACTGGGCAACAATTGGTATCAGAGCAGACTGATTTAATTTTGAATCAGATACGATCTAAGATGTCGACAACCAAGTATGAAAGCATGAAAATTCCCATCTTGAAGAAATCAGAATATCCAACATGGAAGGTAAAGATGTTGATGTATCTGGAGGCTATGGATCCTGACTATTTGGACAGGCTTCGTGATGGACCATATATTCCTACAAGGATCATAGAACGGACAGAAACTGTACCTGAACACTATGTGGTCACGGCAAAGAGTGAATGGACTCCAGAAGAAAAAGCTCATGTACTCAGAGAACCAAAGATAAAGAATATTATGCACAATAGTCTTGATGCTGTCATGTCTAACAGAGTGATTGCATGCAAGTCTGCAAAAGAAATCTGGGATACTTTGGAAACTCAGTGCCAGGGATCTGCATCTGTCAAGAAGAACAGAAGGGCTCTTTTGATTCAAGAATATGAACAATTTGATGCTAAACCTGATGAGAGCCTGACTGATCTATGTGATAGATTTCTGACACTATTGAACAGTTTATCTTTAGTTGACAAGGAATATGAAACTGAAGATTCTAACACCAAGTTTCTAAGAGATTTACCTGAAGAATGGGATACTCAGACCTCGATCATTAGACATCAGTATGATCTCAACACTGTGTCTCTTGATGAAGTCTATGGAATGTTAAGAACTCATGATCTTGAAGTTCAACAGAGAAAGAATAAGAAAAGCAGCAAGGCAAAATCTATTGCTTTGAAAGCAGAGGCTAAATCAAAAGGAAAAGCCATGGAGGTCTCTAAAAGGAATACAAGAATAGTTGAGTCAGATCCTGATGACTCATCATCAGATACTGATGGCAATCCTGATGCCAATACTGATGGTGACTCTTTTGAATCAGACATGGAAGAGATGGTTGCTATGATTGTCAGAAGCTTCAAAAAGATGAAGTTCAGGAAGAATAGAAGACAAGGCAACTTCCAGAAAAGGACCTTCAATGCAGACAAAGACAAGTATATCAAAAAGGATAGCAAGAGTAGCAAATTTGACAAGTCAAAGGTTAGATGCTACAAGTGTAATGGTATGGGTCAATTTGCTTCTAAGTGCAAGAAGACAAAGGCACTCATCACATCAAGCAAGGATTGGATGTACTCTTCCTCAGAATCTGATACTGAGGTGGTCAACTATGCTCTAATGGCCAATACTGATGATACTGTTATTCCTGATGATAAGGTACTCAATACTGTCTTTGATTTTGATACTGATAATGCTTCTGAGTTAAGACGTTTTCTAAAGTCATTGCATATTAGCTTTAGAAGTCAAACTGCTGAGAATTCTAGAATCTTATCTGAGATGTCTGAACTTAGGAAAAGGAATGAGCATTTAGAAGCTGAATTTTCTCATATGCAAAAAGTACAGATAGAATGTGATAATGCTAAACACATGTTTTTAGAGATGAAATCTAAATGTACTGCTCTAGAAAAGGAACTTGAATATGCTAATGAGAAAATCAGAACCTGGACAGACTCTGGTAGAAAATTTCATGAGATTAATACTTCTAAGAATTGGAAAGAGTGTCTAGGGTATAAGTCAGATGAAGATAAGAAATTTAAGGAGAAAGTTGTTATTGATGAGACAGTTAGTCCAAAAACCTATAGACATGTTATAGACAAAACCAAATCTAAGATTATTCCTGTTGATTTTGTTTTTGGTAAGGATTCCAATTCAACTTTTGAAAAGGGATCTACTTCTGTTCAAAGTATAAATCTTGCAAAGTCTAAACCTGTCTTGAATAAAGTCTCTAAGAATGTAGGTTTACTGTCTCAGAAACAACTCAAGGATAAAATCTGTGAGGTTACAGATAAGAAAAAGGAAGCTACTGTTAAGAGAAACAGGAATGGTAAAATTGGGATTAATAAAGAGAATAGTTATAAATATATCCCAAATGCACCTAAAAAAAGTTGTTTTACCTGTGGTAACTCTAATCATCTTGCTATTGATTGTAAAAAGAGTTTAAAGAAAAGTACTGAAATTCCTATTTCTGATGTCAGGAGTAGATCAGTATTTTATAAATCACAGAAGTCCTGTTTTCATTGTGGTAGTATATGGCATTCTATTTATACTTGTAAAGATTATCATGATTTGTACTATAACTTTTATGATCCATTGCCTAAATTTGATAAAAGTACAAAGTCTGATAGAATTGAGAATGTCAAGTTGGAACATGCTTTTGTTAATACTGATACTGACAAAGCAAATCTTGATGGAATAAATCCTGTCAGGACTGCTAAAGTCAAAAAGTCTTCTGCTTCTAAAGTTAATAAATTGCATGGAAAAGGAACCCAACATGAATGGGTTCCTAAATGTTCTAACTAGTGTGTTTCTATTCTGATTGCAGGGAAAAAGGAAAAATGTGTTAGTCATGGATAGTGGATGCTCTATGCACATGACTGGAAACAAAGCCCTGTTATCAGAATATGAGGAAAAAGCTGGCCCAACTGTGTCTTATGGAGATGGCAACATTGGACAAACTTTGGGATATGGCAATATAATCATTGGAAATGTCATCATTAAAAAAGTAGCTCTAGTGAAGGGACTAAAACACAACCTGTTGAGTATTAGTCAAATCACTGACAGAGGTTATCATGTCAACTTCTATTCCACACATTGTGAAGTAGTCAGCAAAGAAACAGGAAAGATTGCATTGACTGGCTACAGGCATGGTAACATTTATGAAGCCAACATTCAATCAAATACTGATGGCTCTCCTACATGTCTCATCAGTAAAGCATCAGTAGATGAAAGTTGGAATTGGCACAAGAAGCTTTCTCATCTCAACTTCAACAATATCAATGAGTTGGTTAAGAAAGATTTAGTGAGAGGATTACCAAAAGTGTTATATACTCCTGAAGGACTCTGTGATGCATGTCAGAAAGCAAAACAGAGAAGGACATCATTCAAGAGTAAATCTGAATCCTCAATTGAAGAACCATATCACATGCTGCATCTTGATCTATTTGGTCCAGTCAACATTATGACCATCAGTAAGAAAAGGTACACTCTTGTAATTGTTGATGAATATTCTAGATTCACCTGGGTGTATTTTCTCCACAGAAAAGATGAAACTCCTGAAATACTGTTGGATCATGTGCGGATGATTGAGACAACCACAAAGTACAAAGTCAAGATACTGAGGAGTGATAATGGTACTGAATTCAAGAATTCAAAGATGGAAGAGTTCTGCAAATACAAAGGAATTATTCAACAATTCTCTGCTCCAGGCACACCTCAGCAAAATGGAGTAGTTGAAAGGAAGAATATAACTCTTATTGAAGCTGGCAGAACTATGTTGGAAGAAGCAAAGCTACCTACATATTTCTGGGCAGAAGCAGTCAACACAGCATGCTATACTCAAAATCTCACATTGATAAACAGACATGGTGTTACTCCTTATCAATCACTCAAGGAGAAGAAACCAAGTTTGAAGCATTTGCATGTGTTTGGCTGTAAATGTTTTGTTCTCAGAACTCATCCTGAACAGCTAGGGAAATTTGAAACAAAGGATGATGAAGGAATTTTCATAGGCTATCCTGCATCAAGAGCCTTCAGAGTTTTTAATTTGAGAACAAGGACTGTCATGGAGTCAATACATGTATCTTTTGATGATAAGAAGATAATTGGCTTGAATGAGGACTCTCATGATAGATTGGTATTTGAAAATGAAGCTACCAAGGAACCTGAAGAAATTGAATCATATCCTGATGTTCCATCAAATCCTGATGGCACACCAAACTCTGATGATGCAACTAATGATAATACATCTAGTAGTGCAAATGTTGAGGGGGAGCAACATCATTCTACTACAAGTTCAGAGTCAACTCAATCATCAGGACAGAATTCTTCAGATACTGATTCAAGTGATGATCCTGATAATTCATCAAGAGGAGATAGCAATAATTCAGGGGGAGCTTCTACTCAAGAAAATTCTTCAAATCAAGATAACACCAATCCAGGGGGAGCATCTACATCAAGACATGACCTTCCACCAGCAAGGAAATGGACTGCAATCATACTCCCGATTTGATAATTGGGGATCCTGATGCAGGTGTTCAGACAAGAAGTGCAACACAGAATGAATGTCTATACAATAACTTTCTATCCAAGGAGGAACCTAAGAAAGTTGAAGATGCACTCAAAGATGTTGATTGGGTTACTGCAATGCAAGAAGAATTGAATGAATTTGAAAGGAATGAATTCTGGAAACTGGTACCAAGGCCAAAGAATAGGTCCATTGTTGGTACAAAGTGGATTTTCAAGAACAAGACTGATTCTGATGGAGTAATAGTCAGAAACAAAGCTAGGCTTGTTGCAAAGGGGTATTCTCAACAAGAAGGAATTGACTATGATGAAACTTTTGCTCCTGTTGCAAGACTAGAAGCCATCAGGATATTTCTTGCTTATGCAGCTCATAAGAAATTCAAGGTTTTCCAGATGGATGTTAAAAGTGTTTTCTTAAATGGTGAACTGGAGGAAGAAGTCTATGTTGAGCAACCTCCTGGTTTCATTGATCCTAAATATCCAGATCATGTGTATAGATTAGATAAGGCACTTTATGGACTAAAGCAAGCTCCAAGAGCATGGTATGAAACCTTAGCTCAATTCTTACTGGAAAGTGGATTCAAAAGAGGTACTATTAATAAAACTCTATTCTATTTGAATCATGGTAAGGATTTTCTTTTAGTTCAGATATATGTTGATGATATCATTTTTGGGTCAACAAACAATAAGCTGTGTGAAAAGTTTTCTAAGCTTATGCAGTCAAGATATCAAATGAGCATGATGGGAGAAATGAGTTATTTTCTTGGTCTTCAAGTTAAAAAGACTGATGATGGAATTTTTATCAATCAGTCAAAGTATACAAGGAATTTGTTGAAAAGGTTTAACATGGAAGATTGTGCTACTGCAAGTACTCCCATAGCTACAGCTACCAAACTTGATCCTGATCAAAGTACTGAGGTAGATGTAACTCACTTTAGAGGAATGATTGGCTCTTTATTGTATCTCACTGCAAGTAGACCAGATATCATGTTTGCAACCTGTCGGTGTGCAAGATTTCAAGCAAAACCTAGGGAACCTCATCTGATTGCAGTCAAAAGAATTTTCAGATATCTCAAAGGCACTCCTTCACTTGGCCTTTGGTATGCAAGGGAATCAGATTTTGGTTTATGTGGTTATTCAGATGCTGATTTTGCAGGATGCAAGATAGACAGGAAAAGTACTTCAGGAAGCTGTCAGTTTTTGGGTGGAAGACTAGTTTCATGGTTCAGTAAGAAGCAAAAGTCTATTTCTACTTCAACAGCAGAAGCTAAGTACATAGATGCAGGAAGTTGTTGTGCTAAGATTATGTGGATGAGAAATCAGTTGTTAGATTATGGCCTGTCATACTCAAAAATCCCTATTTATTGTGATAACCAAAGTGCTATTGCAATGACAGGAAATCCAGTTCAGCATTCTCTTACTAAACACATCAGTATTAGATATCACTTTATATAAGAGAACAGGTTCTGGAAGGAACAATTGAACTTCACTTTGTTCCAACTGATCAACAACTAGCTGATATATTCACCAAACCACTGCCTGAAGCTACTTTCAATAAGTTGGTGAATGAACTTGGAATGATGAACCTTGAGAATTTTTTAGGAAAGATACATAGAGGAAATCCTGATGACTGTCAAATCCTGATGGTCATTCAGAAAGGTATGTAATTTTGATCAAATCCTGGTAGGACTCAATCCTGACAGGAAGTCAACTGGTCAATCTTGATGTACAGGTCAGTTTTTCATTGCTTAATTTGTGCCTGATTTTTTCGTCAGTATTTGATGAGAAACGTTTGAGTTTTTAGTTGGACAACTGTATGCGCGCGTGTGTCACACTGATAGATATATACATATAGATACACATAAAAAGCTGTGCAGTTATGTTTCATTACACACGTAATTTGTCCACTAATCATTTTTGCACAAATCACAGCATGCCATATGTCTCTGAGAATAATATTTTGTTTTAACAAAATATATTTGATTGTCTAGTTTATCGTCTATTCTCACATACATCAATTTTTCATCATCTCTTTTTCTCTCTGTGCTCAAGAACCCTAGTTTTTAAAAATCTCAATTCTCAAGTTTTCTATATTGTTGAAATGGCGTCTTCATCATTCATGAACAAACAGACTGTGATTAGTGGTGTTACATTTGCCACTAATAATTTTGTAGAAATTTTGAATAATAAAGATTTGCCATCTGAGTTTCACATTATTCAGGATTTTCTAGCTTCAAGTCCATTGAAGTATGCTTTAACAGATCCTGCAAGTGTTTCTTTTAAGTCGGTTATGCAGGTTTGGAACTCAGTTACTTTTGACAAAGGGCATTCTGATTCAATCTTGATGAGTTTTGAATATGACGGGATTACTCACTATGTGACTCCTGCAATTGTGGAGGATGCATTGCATTTACCTGTTCTTGGTGATGTTGTTCCTGATAATGTTTCGGACTCTACACTCTTTGAGTTTGTTACAAAGTTGGGGTACAATGGTGAAGTAAAGAGATATGGCAATCTCTTCAGGACGAAGCTTAAGAAGGAATGGAATTTCTTCTTTGATACAATCAGCCACTGTTTCCTGAACAAGACATCAAATTTTGATGCTCTTCCATTAGGATCTCTCAAAATTGGGTACTCTCTTATCCATTCTACAGTGTTTGATTATGGGTCTTTTGTCTTAAAAGCTTTAAGTGATAGGAAATCAGATAAGTTAGGTTCTGTCTGTTTTCTTAGATTTTTACAGTTGATATTTAATCACTTTTGTCCTAATGCTGTTTTTTAGGATGATGTAGTTCTACCTATTTGTAGAATTACTGAGAATAATATTAAGTCCTTAGTCAACAGTGATAAGGCAAACGGTTTCATAGGCAATGCTTTTATTCCTGATGAGGTCAGGTTTTTCTTACATCAGAAAATGCCTACTTGTTATGGATTGCTTTCTAATGCTATGGGGCAAGGCCCAACACACCTTGTTCCTGACACAAGCATGCAACCTAAACAGTCTAAACAGTCAACAACCACCTCTACTGTCTCTCAAAAGACTTTAGTTGTAAAATCAAAGAAATCAGCTACAACTGATGTGTCTGGAAGGCAATCAGGTTCAAAGGATTTTTCCTCTACACCACTCACTAAAAAGAAGTTACAAGGGGGTGTACAAGGGGTCCTGGTGAAGAAAGCTGCTAAGGATGTTGAGACTGTTTCTGTTAAAGGAAAGTTAGTGCTCAGGGATGAGACTGACTCAGAGGATGATTTACCAATATCCTCTATAATGAACGTGAACAAGGAAGTTGTTGATACTGCTATTGAAGATGTGGTACCTTCATCAAAGCCACAGAAGAAAAGGATATTATCAAAAAAAAGGTATCATATTCCTTTGACAGTGCAAATGAAGGATACTGATGTTCAGACATCAAATCCTGATGAGTCATCTACTCCTGATGCTCTAGCGAATCCTGATGTTAGTATTCCTGATGCACAAACAAAAGTTGTCTCTATATCAGACTCTCCAGCCTCTCCATCTAAGAAGATCAGAGAAATTTCATGGGAAAAGGTTTCTAAGATTGCTTCTTTGGTTGGTCTTACACCTCCGTTACAGAAAAAGAGGAATGCATAGGAGTTAGTCTATCAGAGACAAAAGAAGCTGAAAGGATCAAGCCCACAAGAACCTGGATTTCAAAGTGATTCAGCAGCTACTGAAGATCCTGCCACACAAGAACCACTCAATAAAAGTTTGGGTGAAGGCTTAGCTAGTGGAATGGTCACACAAGAACCATTTTCTCAAAGGGAGAATGAAGACATCAACATTCCAGCTCAACAAGAACCATCTTTTTAAAGTGAAGATGCAGGCAAAGCTACAGCTTCTGGTGAAAGATTGGTCGAGGATACTGTCAATGAGGGAAGCACACAAGAACCTCCAACTCAAAGTGTTGAAGCAGCTTCAGAACCTCATGCTACACAAGAACCATCAGTCACAAATACTGATGCAAGCTTATCAAATCCTGACGGTATTGCTCCTGATGATAGTGGTGCTCCTGATGCTGAGCCAATTCTTATACAGCCACTACGATCAAGACCAATGGATCATCATATCACGAATTCACAGGATAAATTGAAAGGTATTGCTATTCCTGATCCTGACATTACTCATGATACTGATGGTGATGATTCTGATGATAGTGATGATGATGATATGAATCAACTTGAGAAGGATCAGCTTGCTACATTCATCAAAGCTAGTCTTGGAACTAACTTTGGTTCATCAAGTACATTCATGACTGGCAAGGCTTCTACTGGAAAAGATCAACGACAAGACTTTTCTATTCCTTCTATTAATCCTGCTGAGGCACTTAGACAAAATGAATGGAACAATTCATGGTACAGACCTGCTGACTCTGTAAGTTATCCTTCTGCTTTGGATCATGCCTATGATACAGTAAAGTTGATTGAGAATCAAGATTTGAAGAATCATCTGAAGGCTACTACTCTGTTATCCAAAAGCCTAAAAAGTGAGATTGATTCTATCAAGAATTCAACTGAGTTGGTGAGGACTGATATCTCTCAAAGCTTTACAAAGGTGCCTACTGCTTTTCAACTAAGGGTAGTAGAATCCCAAGTGAAGTCTGTCATTTCTGAACAAACCTCCATCAACAGACGAATTGATTCACTTGATTCTAAGGTAACTGACATTCAAACTTCTCTTTCCTTAATTTTGAATATATTGTCAAATACTGATGTCAAAAAGGGGGAGAAGGTAAGTCAGACAAAATGTACACCTGATCTAATATTAAGAAATAATGATGATGATACTGGAAATGATGGTGGTGACAAAATTCTACAAGGAGAAACCTCTGATGCTGCTGTTATGAAGACAATTCAAACTTCTCAAAGTCAAACAACGCAGTCAACTCATATTTCTGATTCTGGAGTTAAGACAGTAAGAACATTGGTGCAATCTCAGATCCTGACAGAAGAACAAATACTGACAGGTGATCAAATCCTGATGCCTGGTCAAGTACAGACTCTTGCTACAATTCCTGAAGGAGATGAAGATGTGATTATTGATAATCCTGAAGATGCATCAAATTTATTCCAGAAGTTTACTACAAAAGATGGCAGAATTGTTACTCTATATCACACTGATAAAAGAGTTCAACAATTGTTTGCAAGAAAAGCACTCTCTACAGCAAGTGAAGAATATCCTGATCTCTCACATGAAGAATTCTTAAGACAATAGAGAGAAGTGATGGAAAGCTTTAATAACCCTGCTCCTGCTAGAGGTAGAGGAGGCAGAGGTAGGAGAGGTGCTAGAAGAGGTAGAAGAGGTTCTTCAACTCAAACAATGCCTAGACAGACAAGATCTAGAGGTTTAAGAATAGAAGAAATTCCTGAACCTACTCAAATTCTAGTAGTTCCTGACAGGTCTACTTTTGGTGATGATGGAATTGTTGAAGAAGAACCAGAATTAAGGAGAAGTTCAAGACAATTAATTCTCTGCAATACAAATCAAATTGAAGATTCTAATCATGACAATGTTCAAGATCCTGATGAATCTGAAATTCTGCAATAGATTGATTTGTTAATCTTATCTACTGTGGTGGATTCTCACAACAAGGAAGTAGATGAAGAAGAAGAAGCCAGAAGAAGAGAAATCACAAGAAGAACAAATAGAGATTTCAATCTCTATATGCAAAGGCTTAAACTTTCAAATGAAAGAAGGTGGAGAAATCCAAGCAGACGGGAATCTTTACTGGAAAGAAGCTATGCCTTTGAAAAATAAAAGGATAAGAAGTGGAAACACATAAGTACACTGAGGTGTGACACACCTATCAATTTTCAGACCGGAGGAATTATAACAAGTGCTTCAAGTGTTGTTGATTTATCTGATTTGGTTAGATCAAAAGCACTCTGGCTACGAATGTTTTCAAATCTGAAGCAATTGTCAAGTAATTCAAGAGGAGGTATTGGACACAGGGATGCTGAATATGTCATATGTTGATCCATACTCCTTGACTGAAATTGGAGGTACTTTAACTTCTGAAAACCTGAACAATTTATTAGTTGTTAATATAGTTATAGATTGTCATGATGGTATTGAAAAGAAAGAAAAACTTCTATACTTCATGAAAGATGGTAGTGTGAAGATTCTATCTATTCAAGATCTGCTGATGAAAACTACACATGAACTGAAATATGTCCATTATCTTTTGAGATGGAAGAATGAAGTGTGCAAAGTATGGAGTGACATGATCTTGTCAACAATTCGAAGAAGACTGGATGATGATAGAAATTTCAATGGTGATTATACTCCCATGTATCTAAATATAAGAGATCAAGATGTGGAAATACAAAGAGGTACTGTAATATCCGTGAATTTTATTATTTGATTAAATGATATATTTAATCTAAAATATTTATTTTGGAATATTGGAGTATTATTATATGATATTTAGTGTGTGATTATGTGCTAAATGGTGAGTCGGAAGCCCCTTTCAAAAATTTCGTCATTTGGAATTTTCTTCAATTTTGAGCCGTTTTGATAATTCAAGAGCCCGTTGAAATTTCGTACATTCATTTTTAATTCTTCGTCTTTCGTATTCGAATCGTTATCGAAAGGGTTATGGGATTCTATTTAACCCTACCTATTTGATTCTGCAAATTAATTTCAATTTTTGATCCGAAAAAGGAAAAATCGTTCCGAACCCTAATTGCTTAAGGGGACGGATTTATCGTTCTATATCAATATTGAAGTTGTTATAGCCCTAGTATTCTTGAGCATTAGTTATATAATGATATATATCAATTTGGATAATCATCAACCTTTTTAACCCCTTACTTTTCGTAAAACGTGTTTTTGACCTAATTAGGGTTTTTAAACGATCTAACGAATCAATATCGATCCAAAAATGTTATTTGGGGTATTATTTTTCCAAAAATATAAAATGACCAATCAGACTTCATAACCCTAGCAATTCTTCAGAAATTACTCAAGAAATCCGAAATTCCCAAATAATTATTTTTGTGTTCTTGATCTTCAATCAATTCGTTCTAAGGGTTATTGAAGTCCAAATCTGAAGTTCTTATACTCAAATCAAAGCCCCAAAAATCTAGTTTCAGGATCTTCCAACCTCATCATCATCTGGTAAGTATTCGATTTTATATTGATTTTACAAGTTTCGAATTAAAATTAGGGTTCTTGATTCGATTTGGGGATTTTCATTCTGTTGATTCTCTGATCAATTGGTTGCTTCTAACATGTTCCTAGGGTTCTAATTAGCAAGAATCCATGCTTTAATTTCATGTTTATGTTCGATTTAGTCGGGTTTGATTTTCGGGTTTTGACCCGAATTCTTCTTTTGAATAGTCCGTTCATATGAATGATCTGACATTGTTTTTGGTAGAGGGCTTTCATTGTATGTGTTCTTAGCTTCATTTTAACATAAAGAACGTAGAGTTTCATGTAGGATTTTTACAGATCGGAAAATTTGTTTAAGCTCGCCGGAGAATAGTCGGGTTTTTGATTCCGGCGATGTTTTTGGTACGTTTTTGATCGGAATGGATTGCTGTGTTTATTTGGAACGTTTTGATATAAAAATCCCCAATTTTGGATGTGTTTTTGGCTCGCCGGATTCTGGGCAGGTCGCCGGATTCTGGAAATTTTCCGGCGAGTTCTTGGCGACCCGTTTCAGTTCTTGGCGACCCGTTTACCCAATTCCCCGACCCGGTTTTGATTTTCAAAAACCCTAATCCATTTCCAGAAAAGTGTTTCTGGGTTTTTATTTTATAAATAATTCAAAAATTGTTTTAAAAATTCTAAAAATCATATCTTTGATTTAAAAATATATTTTATTATTCCGAAAATTTTATAAATTCATAAATATTTATTTAAATTCGAAAATTGATTAAATTTAATTATTTTAATTATTTTTGATTAATAATTAATTAATTTAATTAATTGATTAATTCTTTTAATCAGTTAATTCTTAAAAATTAATTATTAATTAGATTTAATTAATTAAAATTAAGTTTAATTATTTTCTAGCTTGGTTTATTTATTTAAAAATAGTTTGAGCATTTAAAGAGTGTCAATTAATTTTATTAATTGATTTATTTGCATTTAAAATACTTATATTGGATTTAAAAATCCGATTTTTGATTTAAAAATTGTTTGTGGCTTATTTAAATTCAAATAAGCTTTGTGTGATGTTTTAAAAATAGTTTTAAGTGCTATGTGATTCGTATGAGTTGTGTAATGTGTTTTATAGTCAGTATATGCCCGTACTAGGGCTAGTGTCTGAGTTTTAAATATCGTAAATTAGACCGGACGTCCGATACGTAACCGGTCACTTGTTTAAATGTGTTATGTGAATGATGTGAATTATCTGTTGTTGAGTCATGCATGCGTATTAATTGTGTGGAGACTTGTTTGAGTAATTGGTTGTGTCTAATGTTATCACGAGGGGTAGATAGGATAGAAATTTGTCGGTTATGTTAGAAAGTGAGATTTACGAGGCCGTTGACTTGGATGTTGACTTTTTTATAGTATGGGGATTGTCGTCAAGCGAGTTACGTGGATTACTTATGTGGTTGATTGCGATTGGTCTATCAATTGAGATGTGGATGTTTATGCAACAGAGATATCGGTAAGATCGGTAAGTGCGTCGAAGTTAAGTTACGATCATTTATATAATATGAGGATTATACGTTGAAGACTAAGTACCGTCTCATGTTTGACTATCGAGGCTGGCACGTGGATTCGAAATGGTAAAAGCAGACTAGTGGTATTCGCAAGAGCGTTAAAGCAAAGAAGGACGGAAGTCGAGAATCGTGCGATAAGACAGAATAAGGAGGGATCGTATTGTTTCAGCATTACGAAATAGCTAAGGACCAGAGGCAAGTGTTTATACCCTTGCTTATTAATTAAGGGATATTATCTTGAACTATTAGTATGTATGTGAATGTTTATTACTGAGTTTTCAAATGTTGATTTCTATGCCTTGAATTGCAAGTATGTCATTTAATCTCGTAATTTGACGAGTACTCTTTTATACCTTTTTAGTTTAGATTCATATTTTCATATTGATCGGAGAGATATAATTTCTTATATTGAAATGATTGAAAAGATAATTATGGGCCGTATACTAAGGCTTTCTTTTAAAAGACATGATTTAAAAATGCTAAGTTGGAATATTACCAACCCTAGATGAGCAGGAACTTGTGAACCCTATGAGGGAAAACTTATTCTGAAATTCTGAAGTGGTGTTTCTTGCCCTTCAGGTATTCCGTTTTTCACCTTGCACCTATGCAAACCTTGTTATCCTTTCTTGTTAATGCGATCATCTGATCCATTCCCTGATTCGAATTCATATATGCTGTGCATGATTTAGTTTACTTCCTTCAAGTACAAGGCTTATCTATTATAAGTACATGTAAGAAGGACTTGAACTATTTCTGTCAGAAGTTGATAAACCCTTATTTTCTTCATTTATAAACTTCACCTTGAATTCTTCTTAAACTTGAACTTGACTCTCTTATCATTTACCAGATTGGTAAACCTTTATTAATTCTTCCATAATGTGATGATTTGAACTATTGAGGCCATCTAGAGCCTGTTCTTTGAACCCTACTCTATATTAATCTAATAAAATTTCTGTTGACATCCTAATGCCTGTTTCATATCAGACTCGATCTTATTGAGCATGTTATTGTTTATTCTTCATTGCTATTCCAGTTGTTGCATCGATCTTGTCAATGTTTATTATGTTGTTACTTGTGATACGTATTCCCCATTGTTGTGTCGATCTCGTCGATACTAGATTATATTGCTATTCCTTATTGATTCTTCATAATTGAACTGTTTCCTGGAACGTGAGTTTTCCAGCAATTGTTGTATTAGGTTGTCGATTCTTCCGACACCTGATTGTCGAAGTAAGGTTGTCAATTGTTCTGACACCTGACGTATATAATATGGAATTGGAGTGTTTTTAAAAATGGACCAATTATTGGTTGATGTAATTAAGGCCCAGATTGGCCTAGGATCCAGTAGAGGACTATGACATGAGCTAGTCCGGGGTTGATGCGTGGCTGGCCAGCAGCACAACCTTTGTATTTGATAATTGTTAAAAATCCAATTCTAATATGAATTTTCATTTCTAGGATGAGTTACATCCATATACTTTGTACTTGTGAGATATGACCTGATTCTCAGGTTTATTCGTTGCGTGAAGTTGTTGGTTTGTTGATTATTAATAGTGGTTTCAATCTTGCTGAAATCGCTTACTCTTAATACATTCGGATTCCAAATAGTTGAAATCCACTTCCTTGATTCCATTGGCAGTCGTGAGATATCTATCTTGTTGAGTTTTATTCATACCGCATATCCAGTCGGTACCCTGTTGAAGTCTTGAAGTGCGTTCTTTATTTCTTAACCGAGCGTGTTGGCTCATTCTTGCCCCTTGATTATTCTAACCTTCCAGAGTTGTTGATTTCGGAAAATGTCGTGAATAGACCTGTTATCTTCAAATTAGTATTTTTGTACAAACTATGGTCTTGAAGACGTACGAGTTATATTTATTTCATATTTTCTACATACTATTGTAGCTATTGTTGATTCGGTCATCGTAACGACCTATATAAATCTTTTGTGTTTTAAAACTATTCGGTTGCGAGAAGCTAAATGAGATATTGTGATAAATTACCAAACTTACTTTGAAAATATTAGAGATTACGAATGTTTAAGCCATAGGCTTGTTTATTTGAAAATCCAAAGTTTATTTTGGAAACCTTTCGTATCATATTTAATAATACGCTTGCTGAGCAATTCATTCGCTCATACTTGTTTTATTTATATATATTTTAGCCTGCCGGAAAGAAGGTGTATTGGCGAGAGTTGTCCGCGTAGCTGATCAGAGATGTGGAAAGATATTAGCGTGAAGACGTCTTGATCCAGAGCATTGGAGCTAGTGAGAGGTTTTGTATATAGATGTTTTCTATTGCTTAATATATTGTATAAGATTAGTTGCCTGGTATACTTCTTATCGAAGTTATACTAGTATATTAGAATTTTGTAAAGAGAATGGTTGTAAAGAAGAAAGATTGTTGTAATGAATTTGGATTCTTGTTTCTAGCACTATAACCTTTAAAGATTCTTGGTAGAGTTGGGGTCACAGATATTATTATTATTGTGTTGATTTTATATTGAACAGGTTGTTTGGATTAAGAGTGCAGTGTGACGACCAAATCATTGACCCCGGATTTGGGGGCGTGACAGTTGGTATCAGAGCAAGGGTTATAGTAAAACTAGAAACGAGAGTGTGTGGGAGTGTATATAGTTATATAAGGAACGTCAGAGCTCATTTAGAGTTCGTGTTGGACTATTGGATATAGTACCACTGAGTGAGTTAAGATAGAGGTATACGATTAAGATGATTGTGCCGAGGTGGATAGAATTTCATACGATTGTAGATGTCTACGGCGGAATCTTCGAGGACTATTACGAGTTGACGGCGACGTACGATATCGATAACCTTGCGACGTGGAAAAGAAGGGCTGAAATCGAATAACGTGGAAAAGAAGGGCTGAAATCGAATAACGTGGAGAAGAAGGGCTGAAATCGAATAACGTGGAGAAGAAGGGCTGAAATCGAATAACGAGCTATCGAAGGAGTCGACGGAGGAGTCATGTGTGAAGACCCTGGTAATACCCTCCCATCCTAAGGAAATATTCGACATTTCTTTAAGCGAAACTTGTGTTGGTGAATATATTCCACCTTTTGACTTTGTACTTGATACTTTTGATCAATCATGATTGCAATTGCATCAGAGGTTGTTGCGACATCTATTTCAATTTGTAAAGCCTGTTGAAAATATGTTATTTAAATTCCAACTCCTTCATTCTTCCGGAGTGGATAACTCTAATTGTGATGTAACACTATTTGTTGATACTTCCTTTCTGGTTGTTCTTCTTTTCTGAAATAACACCTTTGGAATTTATTCAATTTCAATCCAAGGTGTGTATTTGAGAATTCTTATCGAAAGGCCCTGGTTGTTATTCTGACTCTAAATTTCTTTCATATTTCTCTACTCCAACTGAGATAAACAACCCTATTTATAGGGGACACAAGGACTATCTGTCTATGTGATAGAAGTCTGACGGGACGCCGTCACTTGTGTGTTGTGAAATACAAGAAGGCTAATTACCTTTAGTACTGTCTTAATAGAGACACACAACATTGAGTTCATGTGATCAAATTGGTCTCTCAGTAATCCTTTCACTTCCAATAATGTTGCTTTAGAATATACAGATTTGGTAACCCCAATTGTGGGACATTTGCTACGATATAGAATCTTTTCACTTCAAACTATCATGAACTTCTTACTTCAAATAATCTGGGAGGTATGCCATTAGGGTGAACTGAAATTTACCCTACCTTACCGAACGAAGAATTTGCGATTGAATTACCATGAACGAAAGCGGACTACGATGCGATTAGAATACTAGTAACATATAACGGGGCCAGTTGTTCTCTTTCTATCGATTAACGTTACGATGTGGAAAAGGTGAAGTTAGATAATTCAAGAGTTGATTGGAAATTGGGGAAAAAGGTGTAATTGTGCTGATGTTATCCTAGGTTGTGGAAAATGGACATAATAGATTTTTGTCTCAATGAGAAGAACTTTTAAGATTGGATGATAGGCTAATAATGGAGAATGAGTTAATCTTTGAGTATTTCAGGATTGTATGATATGGTTGCAAGTCTTTTGCTCACGATAGTTAAGGTAGATTTTACCAGTCAATGTGGATGTATAGAAGGAGAATCAAGATAATGTCGAGTTGATCAAGCTGTTTGGGAAATGAGATGGAACCATGGAAAAGGTGTCATGAGTGTTACTGTGAAGATAGGAAAAGAAGATGAAGAGGTGTTAATAAGGATTTAAAGACAATGGATGAGGTAATGAAGGGTTGTTTTCAGCTGAAGAGTTAATTGGCATGAAAGGTATGTGATTGTTGAAAGCAGTTGTTAGATATATTGGAGGTAGATAAAGTTGACCCAAGAATATGGATGGCTGATAGTATGAGTAGTAAAGGAGGGGATTGAGATGAAAATATCTTCGGTACAAGGATTAGAAAGGATGGAGTTTTAAGGTTATGATAATGAGAGATTAACTAAAAGAAATGACGGGAATAAGGATTCAACCAGGATTGATTAAAGAGAAAGGGCTACACAAAGGAAAGAGTTATGGAAATAGAAAAGGATTCAACTATAGGAAGGAGCAAGAAAGAATAAGGGATAAGAAAGAAATGTAAGGATATATTAGAGACTTAAAAGAATATTGATGTTAGTGAGTGTTTAAGTACTTGAGGTGTTGGAAAATGAAGACAGAATAACAGAGGTATAGTAGACGACTACAACTAAAGAGATTCCTGAATGGAGACGAAGACATGTTGAGATAGACTGTGGTATGGAGTTGCTAAGGCTTAGAGCTTATCGTGGTGTTATTTAGGTTATTATTGACCGATTAATGAGAGATAATGGTACGGCATGGAATGACGAGTCCAATTGTATTTGACAGAGATCCGCGACGTAATTGAAGGATTCAGACAGACTATGATTGTGTACTAAATTTTGAAGGTAATTGGGAGGATCGTTTACCGCTGATTAGATTCCCTTACAACAACAGTTACTATGACGATTTTGAAATGCTACCTTACGACAATTTATTGAGTGTTGGGAAAGTGCGTATAAGTTTGCTTGCCACCCCGTGAGTGGTATATTCATAGTGTATTTCGTAGAATATGAACCTATAGAGATCTAGTTAAATTGTTCTATGTTGAGTAACCGATTGAGATATTGAGTCAGTATGAGAGAGTGATGAGTAATAGAGGAGTCAAATTAGTATGAGTATGAGGAGAAATCCTAAGGTTGAAGAGTCAACCTAGGAATTTGAGAATGAGATGTTGGAAATTATCCACCTGTGTTTACGCGAGCTGATTCTGAGGACAGAATCCTATTAAGGGGGGAAGGATGTAATATCCGTGAATTTTATTATTTGATTAAATGATATATTTAATCTAAAATATTTATTTTGGAATATTGGAGTATTATTATATGATATTTAGTGTGTGATTATGTGCTAAATGGTGAGTCGGAAGCCCCTTTCAAAAATTTCGTCATTTGGAATTTTCTTCAATTTTGAGCCGTTTTGATAATTCAAGAGCCCGTTGAAATTTCGTACATTCATTTTTAATTCTTCGTCTTTCGTATTCGAATCGTTATCGAAAGGGTTATGGGATTCTATTTAACCCTACCTATTTGATTCTGCAAATTAATTTCAATTTTTGATCCGAAAAAGGAAAAATCGTTCCGAACCCTAATTGCTTAAGGGGACGGATTTATCGTTCTATATCAATATTGAAGTTGTTATAGCCCTAGTATTCTTGAGCATTAGTTATATAATGATATATATCAATTTGGATAATCATCAACCTTTTTAACCCCTTACTTTTCGTAAAACGTGTTTTTGACCTAATTAGGGTTTTTAAACGATCTAACGAATCAATATCGATCCAAAAATGTTATTTGGGGTATTATTTTTCCAAAAATATAAAATGACCAATCAGACTTCATAACCCTAGCAATTCTTCAGAAATTACTCAAGAAATCCGAAATTCCCAAATAATTATTTTTGTGTTCTTGATCTTCAATCAATTCGTTCTAAGGGTTATTGAAGTCCAAATCTGAAGTTCTTATACTCAAATCAAAGCCCCAAAAATCTAGTTTCAGGATCTTCCAACCTCATCATCATCTGGTAAGTATTCGATTTTATATTGATTTTACAAGTTTCGAATTAAAATTAGGGTTCTTGATTCGATTTGGGGATTTTCATTCTGTTGATTCTCTGATCAATTGGTTGCTTCTAACATGTTCCTAGGGTTCTAATTAGCAAGAATCCATGCTTTAATTTCATGTTTATGTTCGATTTAGTCGGGTTTGATTTTCGGGTTTTGACCCGAATTCTTCTTTTGAATAGTCCGTTCATATGAATGATCTGACATTGTTTTTGGTAGAGGGCTTTCATTGTATGTGTTCTTAGCTTCATTTTAACATAAAGAACGTAGAGTTTCATGTAGGATTTTTACAGATCGGAAAATTTGTTTAAGCTCGCCGGAGAATAGTCGGGTTTTTGATTCCGGCGATGTTTTTGGTACGTTTTTGATCGGAATGGATTGCTGTGTTTATTTGGAACGTTTTGATATAAAAATCCCCAATTTTGGATGTGTTTTTGGCTCGCCGGATTCTGGGCAGGTCGCCGGATTCTGGAAATTTTCCGGCGAGTTCTTGGCGACCCGTTTCAGTTCTTGGCGACCCGTTTACCCAATTCCCCGACCCGGTTTTGATTTTCAAAAACCCTAATCCATTTCCAGAAAAGTGTTTCTGGGTTTTTATTTTATAAATAATTCAAAAATTGTTTTAAAAATTCTAAAAATCATATCTTTGATTTAAAAATATATTTTATTATTCCGAAAATTTTATAAATTCATAAATATTTATTTAAATTCGAAAATTGATTAAATTTAATTATTTTAATTATTTTTGATTAATAATTAATTAATTTAATTAATTGATTAATTCTTTTAATCAGTTAATTCTTAAAAATTAATTATTAATTAGATTTAATTAATTAAAATTAAGTTTAATTATTTTCTAGCTTGGTTTATTTATTTAAAAATAGTTTGAGCATTTAAAGAGTGTCAATTAATTTTATTAATTGATTTATTTGCATTTAAAATACTTATATTGGATTTAAAAATCCGATTTTTGATTTAAAAATTGTTTGTGGCTTATTTAAATTCAAATAAGCTTTGTGTGATGTTTTAAAAATAGTTTTAAGTGCTATGTGATTCGTATGAGTTGTGTAATGTGTTTTATAGTCAGTATATGCCCGTACTAGGGCTAGTGTCTGAGTTTTAAATATCGTAAATTAGACCGGACGTCCGATACGTAACCGGTCACTTGTTTAAATGTGTTATGTGAATGATGTGAATTATCTGTTGTTGAGTCATGCATGCGTATTAATTGTGTGGAGACTTGTTTGAGTAATTGGTTGTGTCTAATGTTATCACGAGGGGTAGATAGGATAGAAATTTGTCGGTTATGTTAGAAAGTGAGATTTACGAGGCCGTTGACTTGGATGTTGACTTTTTTATAGTATGGGGATTGTCGTCAAGCGAGTTACGTGGATTACTTATGTGGTTGATTGCGATTGGTCTATCAATTGAGATGTGGATGTTTATGCAACAGAGATATCGGTAAGATCGGTAAGTGCGTCGAAGTTAAGTTACGATCATTTATATAATATGAGGATTATACGTTGAAGACTAAGTACCGTCTCATGTTTGACTATCGAGGCTGGCACGTGGATTCGAAATGGTAAAAGCAGACTAGTGGTATTCGCAAGAGCGTTAAAGCAAAGAAGGACGGAAGTCGAGAATCGTGCGATAAGACAGAATAAGGAGGGATCGTATTGTTTCAGCATTACGAAATAGCTAAGGACCAGAGGCAAGTGTTTATACCCTTGCTTATTAATTAAGGGATATTATCTTGAACTATTAGTATGTATGTGAATGTTTATTACTGAGTTTTCAAATGTTGATTTCTATGCCTTGAATTGCAAGTATGTCATTTAATCTCGTAATTTGACGAGTACTCTTTTATACCTTTTTAGTTTAGATTCATATTTTCATATTGATCGGAGAGATATAATTTCTTATATTGAAATGATTGAAAAGATAATTATGGGCCGTATACTAAGGCTTTCTTTTAAAAGACATGATTTAAAAATGCTAAGTTGGAATATTACCAACCCTAGATGAGCAGGAACTTGTGAACCCTATGAGGGAAAACTTATTCTGAAATTCTGAAGTGGTGTTTCTTGCCCTTCAGGTATTCCGTTTTTCACCTTGCACCTATGCAAACCTTGTTATCCTTTCTTGTTAATGCGATCATCTGATCCATTCCCTGATTCGAATTCATATATGCTGTGCATGATTTAGTTTACTTCCTTCAAGTACAAGGCTTATCTATTATAAGTACATGTAAGAAGGACTTGAACTATTTCTGTCAGAAGTTGATAAACCCTTATTTTCTTCATTTATAAACTTCACCTTGAATTCTTCTTAAACTTGAACTTGACTCTCTTATCATTTACCAGATTGGTAAACCTTTATTAATTCTTCCATAATGTGATGATTTGAACTATTGAGGCCATCTAGAGCCTGTTCTTTGAACCCTACTCTATATTAATCTAATAAAATTTCTGTTGACATCCTAATGCCTGTTTCATATCAGACTCGATCTTATTGAGCATGTTATTGTTTATTCTTCATTGCTATTCCAGTTGTTGCATCGATCTTGTCAATGTTTATTATGTTGTTACTTGTGATACGTATTCCCCATTGTTGTGTCGATCTCGTCGATACTAGATTATATTGCTATTCCTTATTGATTCTTCATAATTGAACTGTTTCCTGGAACGTGAGTTTTCCAGCAATTGTTGTATTAGGTTGTCGATTCTTCCGACACCTGATTGTCGAAGTAAGGTTGTCAATTGTTCTGACACCTGACGTATATAATATGGAATTGGAGTGTTTTTAAAAATGGACCAATTATTGGTTGATGTAATTAAGGCCCAGATTGGCCTAGGATCCAGTAGAGGACTATGACATGAGCTAGTCCGGGGTTGATGCGTGGCTGGCCAGCAGCACAACCTTTGTATTTGATAATTGTTAAAAATCCAATTCTAATATGAATTTTCATTTCTAGGATGAGTTACATCCATATACTTTGTACTTGTGAGATATGACCTGATTCTCAGGTTTATTCGTTGCGTGAAGTTGTTGGTTTGTTGATTATTAATAGTGGTTTCAATCTTGCTGAAATCGCTTACTCTTAATACATTCGGATTCCAAATAGTTGAAATCCACTTCCTTGATTCCATTGGCAGTCGTGAGATATCTATCTTGTTGAGTTTTATTCATACCGCATATCCAGTCGGTACCCTGTTGAAGTCTTGAAGTGCGTTCTTTATTTCTTAACCGAGCGTGTTGGCTCATTCTTGCCCCTTGATTATTCTAACCTTCCAGAGTTGTTGATTTCGGAAAATGTCGTGAATAGACCTGTTATCTTCAAATTAGTATTTTTGTACAAACTATGGTCTTGAAGACGTACGAGTTATATTTATTTCATATTTTCTACATACTATTGTAGCTATTGTTGATTCGGTCATCGTAACGACCTATATAAATCTTTTGTGTTTTAAAACTATTCGGTTGCGAGAAGCTAAATGAGATATTGTGATAAATTACCAAACTTACTTTGAAAATATTAGAGATTACGAATGTTTAAGCCATAGGCTTGTTTATTTGAAAATCCAAAGTTTATTTTGGAAACCTTTCGTATCATATTTAATAATACGCTTGCTGAGCAATTCATTCGCTCATACTTGTTTTATTTATATATATTTTAGCCTGCCGGAAAGAAGGTGTATTGGCGAGAGTTGTCCGCGTAGCTGATCAGAGATGTGGAAAGATATTAGCGTGAAGACGTCTTGATCCAGAGCATTGGAGCTAGTGAGAGGTTTTGTATATAGATGTTTTCTATTGCTTAATATATTGTATAAGATTAGTTGCCTGGTATACTTCTTATCGAAGTTATACTAGTATATTAGAATTTTGTAAAGAGAATGGTTGTAAAGAAGAAAGATTGTTGTAATGAATTTGGATTCTTGTTTCTAGCACTATAACCTTTAAAGATTCTTGGTAGAGTTGGGGTCACAGATATTATTATTATTGTGTTGATTTTATATTGAACAGGTTGTTTGGATTAAGAGTGCAGTGTGACGACCAAATCATTGACCCCGGATTTGGGGGCGTGACAGGTACTGCTGTTAAAGAAGTGACTTTTGGCATGACACAACTTAGTCTTAATCCTGATGGGAAGGAAATTGCTTATATTTTGCTTGAAGAGCACAGTCTTCAGAGAAGCTCCATTCAAAATCTCAGAGCAGCTATCTACTAGATTAATGAGGAAGATGAAGAACTCAGAAATCTTAAGGAAAGCCTGATTCAAATTCTTGAAGAAAAAGAAGAAAATTTGTTATCCAACTTCTTGAAGATGAATCTGTTCTATCAAAGAATTTAAACAGATAAGCTGCTGCTGCAAATACTTGTACATTTTGTTCATATGTTTTTGACATCACTGAATCTTAGGAATCTATACTTTATTTCACAAAGTATGAGATTGGGGGAGATTGTTAGATCAGGATTCAATGATCGTCAGGAGCTAGACTCTACTGATCAGGATTGCTGACGTCATCAGGATTGCATGGTCGTCAGGATCAAGATGCATATCAGGACTGGGATCAGGATTGATCATCAGGACTGGAAGCTGATCAGGATTCCTACTTTGAGTTATATTTGGAGTCTAGTTAAATAAGGATATTTATCCTGTCGGTTCCTGGTCTGTAGGAATGTTGCTATCGATTAAGGATAAGTTTCAATCTTTGTAATTGATTAGGACTTATCATTGATAGAGAAGCTGTGTAGTATATAAACACAGTTTAGGTTTTGATATCGATATACATTGATCGAGATCAATAGCATACACGAGTATCTTTGTAACCTAGCAGCTCTCAAGAACATCAGAATTTCTTAAGAGAGTTTGTAACAGTTTTATATCAGATTTAATAAAGCTGTTATCTTTCTTTCATATTTGTGATATATATCTTACTTAGTCGAGAATCTTATACAATTGTATTCAACCCCCCCCCCCCCTTCTACAATTGCTTATTACCGGGCAACATAAAAATTGAATCCATGGTTTAAAACGTTCCACCTTGCATTTAGACGGATCAAAATACCCAACAAAATTATTTAAAACAAGTTCAAAATTAGGATCCATTTTAGTAAAACAAGAAATTTTAATCAATTTAAAATAAAATTAAAATTTTAGGGATTTTTAGAATTAATTAAAATTAATTAAAATCCATAAAATTAAAATTTTACCAAAATTAACCAATTGTAAATTTTAATCCTTAAAATTTCGAACTTAAACACTTTGTAATGCAAAATGAAAGGGGTAAATGATCTAAAGCACACAAACAGTTAAACTATCATAGAAACACAAAGATTACTCAAACACAAGACCTACTTAGCAATACAAACTCAAAAGTCGAATGATTTTGATTTGAAGGAAAAAAATTGAACAGCAATTCGACTAAAGGACTTGTTTTTAAGAACAAAGTGAGTTTTGCTAAGTAAAAACTTGAGCAAGTATGAACAATGAGCAATGATTTCTGCAGAAGTGATTGGATTCGAAGGGGTTTTTGAAAAACTGATAAGAAAACGATTCAGTAAACTGCTAAGGCAAAAAAAATGTGCAGTGTATGTAAGCAGTGTATGTATATATATATTTAGAATAAAAATAACTGTTAAAAAGAAAAAGAGCTGAACGGTTTTTTTTTAAAATTGTACTAGGAAGACAATCGGGAAGACTTAGGATAGTCTTCCCGCTAGTCTTCCTAATACAACTTAGAAAGTCTTCCGAAAATAAATAAAAGAAAAATCTGAAAATTAAACTAATTAATTCTAAGTCTTCCCGATAGTCTAGTTCCTAGTTCAAAAACTGGGAAGACTTAGGAAAAGAATTAAAATTAAATAGAAAAAACGAAAAACACAATAAAAAATCCTTAGTTTTCCCGGTAGTCTTCCTAGTACAAAACTGGGAAGACTTAGGAAAACTAGGAATTAAATTAAAATAATTACAGAAAAATGCATAAAACTTATAAAAATGCATGAAATATTTATAAAAGTCTAGAAAAATTCACAGAAAATTCCATAAATCCTAGAAAAATATGCAGAATAATATAGAAATGCATAAAATTAATATAAACCTGCAGAAAAATTTAAACAACAATATTTACAATCTGAAAAACACCTAAATAATTCTAAATAAATATATTTTCAATAAAAATACATTTTTCCACTTAAAAAATATGAGAAAAATATTTTTTAAAGAAAATAAAATATTCAGAAATATTTAAATTTACAAGCATGTAATATTAAATGAGAATTGGTAATAAATATCATTTAAATGACAAGAGAAAATGAATTTTTGAAAGAACAAACATGACAGAGATATTGTTAATCACTAAGACTGTTTAACATACCCAATTTACCAACTAACTTGATAAATGTGGATTCGTCAACAGATTTAGTGAATATATCTGCAGTCTGTTCTTCTGTGGGTAGAAAGTGTAACTCCACAGTTCCATTCATGACATGCTCTCTGATAAAATGATACCTGATATCAATGTGCTTCATTCTTGAGTGCTGAACAGGGTTGTTGGAGATTGCTATGGCACTTGTATTATCACACAAAATGGGAATTTTGTCTAATGCAAAGCCATAGTCCTTTAATTGATTCCTTATCCATAAGATCTGAGCACAGCAGCTTCCAGCAACAATATATTCAGCTTCTGCTGTTGAATTGGAAACTGTTTGCTGTTTTTTGCTATACCAGGAAATCAATCTACCTCCTAGGAATTGACAACTCGCAGAGGTACTCTTTCTATCCACAACACTACCTGCATAATCAGAATCTGTATATCCAACAAGAGTAAAATCAGAATCTTTAGGGTACCAGATACCTAAATTAGGTGTACCCTTAAGATATCTCAAGATTCTTTTCACAGCAACGAGATTTACATCTCTACGGTCCGCTTGGAACCTTGCACACAAGCATGTAGCATACATAATATCTGGTCTACTTGCAGTAAGATAGAGTAAGGAGCCTATCATACCTCTGTAGCTTGTAACATCTACCTTGATAGAATTGTCAAAAGCTCCAAGTTTGATAGCTGTTGAAGATGGAGTCCTTGCTGATGCTGAATCCTCCATGTGATACTTCTTGAGGAGTTCTTTAAGATACTTGGATTGACAAATAAATATACCATTTGACCTTTGACTTACTTGCAATCCAAGAAAGAACTTCAGCTCACCCATCATACTCATTTCAAACTTACTCTGCATTAGCTCAGCAAATCTCTTACAGAGATCATCATTAGTAGACCCAAATATGATGTCATCTACATAGACTTGGACTAATATCATATCACTTTTGTGTTTCTTTGAGAAAAGAGTTTTGTCTATGATACCTCTAACAAAACCATTTTCTAAAAGAAAACCAGAGAGAGTGTCATACCATTTTCTTGGGGCTTGTTTGAGACCATAGATAGCCTTGAAGAGAAAATACACAAAGTCCAGCAGCTCCTGATTTTCAAAGCCAGGGGCTGTTCCACATACACTTCTTCATCTAGCTCACCATTCAGGAATGCACTCTTAACATCCATTTGATAGACTTTAAAATTGGAGTAAGCTGCAAATGCTAAGAACATCCTGATGGCCTCAAGTCTAGCCACTGGTGCATAGGTTTCATCATAATCAATGCCTTCAGCTTGTGAATACCCTTGAGCAACCAGTCTTGCCTTGTTCCTTGTAACAATGCCATCCTCATCTAGCTTGTTTCTGTATACCCATCTAGTACCAACTACTTTCTTGTTCTTTGGTCTGGGTACCAGCTTCCAGACTCGATGTTGTTCAAACTGATTGAGTTCATCTTGCATAGCAATCACCCAATCTAGATCAGTCGGTGCTTCCTCAGTATTCTTTGGCTCCATTTCAGATAGAAACCCTGAATAATGACATTCATTCTGAGTAGCACTTCTAGTTCTAACTCCAACACCTGGATTACCAATGATCAGCTCAAAGGGATGAGCTCTATTCCATACAGTCTGTCTTGGAAGATTTGATCTTGATGATTCGCCTTGAAATTCATTGTGGTGTTGTGATTGACTAGTAGATCCTTCATTTCCTCCCCCTGAGTTGTTGCTTGATTGCCTTGATGATTCTTCTCCAGTGTTGGTGGTATCTCCATTGTTACCAATGTTTCCACCACCACCACCAGGATTATTATCATCATTGTTATTGTCATTACCAGCAACATTCTCAGGTGAGGCTTCATCATCTGATTCTGAGTCTGGCAAGTTATCAAACTTCAGTTTCTCAGATGAATCTCCTGTTTGGATATTAGGGAGTTTAGTGTCATCAAAAGTAACATTGACACTTTCCTTTACTATGTGACTGCCAACCAAGTAGACCCTGTAAGATCTTCTGGAATAACCAACAAAAATAGCTTCTTGTGCCTTGGCCTCAAACTTGCCACGTTTAACATTGTCATCTTTAAGCACAAAGCATTTTGCTCCAAATACATGAAAGTACTTGACAGTTGGTTTCTTGTTGTTCATGATCTCATAAGGAGTCTTCATTAAGTCCTTGTTGATTAAAGTCCGATTCTGAGTATAACAAGCTGTATTTGCTGCTTCAGCCCAAAAGTACATTGGAAGTTTAGACTCACTTAACATAGTCGTGGCAGCTTCAATCAATGTACGATTCTTTCTTTCCACTACTCCATTTTGTTGAGGAGTTCTAGGGGCAGAATATTGTCTTGTTATTCCTTTATCAACACAAAATTCATTTAGGACTGCATTCTTGAATTCTGTTCCATTATCTGACCTTATGGCTCTAACATGGAATCTAGAATCCAGCTCAATCAACTTTATATGGTCAATCACCAGGTGTGGGGTCTCATCCTTGGAATGTAGGAATAAAACCCAGGCATATTTAGAATAGTCATTAACAATCACAAGTGCATATTGTTTCTTTGACATGGACATCACATTAACTGGACCAAACAAATCCATGTGCAGTAGCTGATGTGGTTCAATTATTGATGATGTGTCAGTGCCCTTGTGAGAAGCTTTCTTTGACTTTCCTTTCTGACAAGCCTCACACAGTCCTTCCTGTGTAAATTCCATCTGAGGAAAACCTCTAACCAATTCTCTCTTGACTAAAGAGTTCATGGTTTTGAAGTTAAGGTGAGACATCTTCTTGTGCCATAGCCAACTCTCATCTGATGAAGCTTTAGCATAAAAACAAGTAACTTCATCTTTGGATCCAGAGTGCAGATCAACTATGAACAAATCACCTTTCCTTACTCCTTGAAGAGCAGGCTTTCCATTCTTCTTGTGAAGTATCTGACATCTATACTTTTCAAAGGAAACAGCATATCCTCTGTCACAGAAATGACTGATGCTGAGAAGATTGAACTTCAGACCTTCCACAATAGATACATCTTGAATGATAACATTTCCAAACTTCAAACAACCATATCCTCTGGTAGTACCCTTGCTGTTATCTCCAAAGGTAACTCCTGGGCCAGCTTTCTCAACCACATTAGATATCAGGGCTCTATCTCCGGTCATATGCCTTGAACATCCACTGTCCAGAACCCACACAACATGGTTTACTCTTTCTACACCCTGCAATATCAAATTGATTAGTCCTTCCTCGGAGCCCAAACTTGATTGGGTCCGGCATACTTAAAGAACTGGCCTTTGTCAGGCAAAACAACATTTTTAACCTTAACTACATAAACCTCTTTCACAAAAGAGCATTTCCATTTATAGCCAGCCTTAACACATTTTTGAGTAGGCTTAGGGATAAATGAATCCACTCTAGTCTTTGGAGGACTAGTAGTCTTAGATCTAACATGCTTCTTATTATTGACATGTTGACGTGGAGCAGTCTTATTATCATATACATGCTTACTATTAAAATAAACATACATAACATTGAAAGAACAAGACATGCAATTAACCACACCACATGCTTTATGAGAAAGATTAATAGCAGGCATGTTGTTTCTACAGTTGTTTTGATCCACTTTATGGATGTCTGACTTAGTCTTCGTTGCTGAAACAACTTTGACTGGTTTGTCAGACACACACTTGTTGGACTTATCAAGATCAGAAGCAAGATCCTCTAAACGTATCTCCGATTTGATGATGATAGAGTATTCATTCAGAGGCTCTCCTTGGGACTCCCTAAAGAAGGGTGTTTCAATACCCTTAAGCACATATGGTATACCCCTTTCTTCAGAACTGACTCTATTAGGGGTATTTATGCTTAATTCACCAATAGACTCATTATAGTCATACCCTATTCCTGTGGTATGATCAATACTTTGTTTATTGATGATTTCTTTAGCAGTCTTACAAGAGTTATAGTAAGCATTAGCCTTGACTTTAAGTTCACTGATCTGACCCTTAAGAATGGTTTTCAGTTGAATATAACATTTAACCCTATTCTCAAGAAATGCTATTTTCTCAGTTAGTTCATCCTGATTAACATGCACAAGTTTTAATTCTTTTATTTTCTTTTCAAGGGCTGTGTTCAAAAGAATTATTCTATCATTTTCTCTACGTGCACATGAAACAGTAGTACTAAGATGATAGATCATTTCAGTATCAGTAAACTTTACCTCTGACATGTAAGTTGATGAAGTGCTTGCCTCATTAGCCATTAAAGCAAGGTTTCCAATTTCACCTGCTTCTTCATCACTGTCAGTATCATCTCAACTCTTTCCTTCAATAACATAAGCTTTCCCAATATTGTTCTTCTTGCTAGAATCAAATGTGTTCCTTGTCACTTGCTTTGGCTTTCTACATTCAGTATCAAAGTGACCCAACTCATTGCAATTGTAGCACCTGATTGTGCTTCTTTCCACAGTTCACGTTTTGTAGCCACCCCTTGTGCTACTTGTAGATGAGGAACCACCTCTCTGAAACCTGGGCTTGAACTTGAGATTGGGATTCCTTCTAAATCTGAACTTCCCAAACTTCCTGACTATCATGGCCAAATCACCATCCTCCAGCTGATCAAGTTCTTCCAAGGAGTAGTAGTCACCAACAGATTGATCAATGGATGTTAAACCAAATTCAGCATCAATAACATCCAAGATAGAACTGGAAGGTTGAACAACCTTCACTTCCAGTTTCTGTGGGACTACTGTTGTCAATGCAGTAGAAGTACCAACTATCTTTCCAGTTCCATATAACTCATTCTGTTGAATCTGCTTCAGCTCATAGGTCTTCAGAACACCATACAGTCTTTCCAGAGAAATATCTCCAAGATCTCTTGCTTCTCTGATTGCAGATATTCTGTGCTCCAAATGAATTGGAAGTGTCATGAGGAACTTCTTGTTAATCTCCTTGATAGTATAGTGCTTCCCATTGAGGTTCAGATCATTGATTAATTTGTTGTATCTCTCAAAAACCTCAAAGATACCTTCACCAGGGTTTGATCTGAAATGCTCATATGAAGAGGTGAGAATTTCCAGCTTATTATCTCTAACTTCCTCTGTCCCCTCATTGAGTATCTCTATTGTGTCCCAAATGTGTTTGGCAGTAGCACAGTTTAGGACATGATTATGCATGATAGGATCCAGACAATCAACCAGTATCAACTGTAGACAGGCATCCAGTGTAGAATCCTCTTTCTCATCAGGAGTGTAGTCCTTGGGGTCCTTGGGATACATCCTAGCAGCTCTAGTGACCAAATCATTCTCTATCTGCTCTCCCTCAACAATCATAGGGATTTTGGGGCCATTCTTCAGCACTCCCAGATATTTAACATTAGCAACTTGAAGAAACAGGAGCATTTTCTTCTTCCACATAGGATAATGCTCCTTGCTGAACATGGGGATTTTGACAGTACCAACTTTCTGAGTTGTAGACATTTTTGAGATTTTTGAAGAATTAAAAATTTCAGAGTTTAAGAAAAAATCTCAAAACAATTGGATCTTGGATTTGTATATCAATCAAAAGGCTCTGATACCAATTGTTAGGTCCTGATATGTTTGTAGAAGGGGGGTTGAATACAAACGTTACCGTTTAATCGAAATTTGTCCTTTGAATAATTTAACAATTAGGAACAAATTAGTGCGGAATAAAACTGAAACAATATTCAAGTTAAATATAACTTATATTAAACTTGACGAGTGTTACAATCTGATCACTGATTACAAGGGTTCTTAATAAAACAAACCTAGAATAAATTCGACATGAATTTATCTATATTTGTAATAAAAAGGATCGAATACTAAAAAGTAGTTCGATATAAAATCTAGGGATTATGATCCGCTAGAAAGTCAAAGCAGTACAAGTGAAATGATCCTTATGAATTTAATGATAAGAACATATCAAGAATTAAGTCACTTGAAGAAAATTGATTGCTCGGACAGTTTTGAAGTAATGAAGACAGAGGAATTTGATGATATGCTTTCTGTGTCTTTCTTTGCTTCTGTATTGAATAATGTAATTGATGTAGTACTTCAAGTCTTCTGTCTTCTATTTATATCAATTGCTTTTCTTTTAACTCCCACGTGCAAGCCACTGACAGTATACAATTTGCACTAGGAAGACAAGCAGAAAAACAACCATTTTGCTCTTGGAAGACTCTCGGGAAGACAACCTTTGTATTAAGAAGACAATCGGGAAGACTAGTATTTACACTAGGAAGACAATCGGGAAGACTCACTTGTGAGTCTTCCTAGTTCAAAAAACAGAGTCTTCCTAGTTTAAATCTAAGTCTTCCTAGTTCATTTTTATTCTAATTTAAATAATTAACTAAATAAATTATGTATTAAATTAATTCTTTACAGAATTAATTTAATAAATAATTTACTTAATAGTATTAATTATTTATAAGAGAATAAATAGAATTAGTTGACTTCTCAATTAATTCCTGAATCACTTAAAACTTAGATAAAGAATAAACATAATAGTACGTTGACACTCAATGCACGGTCTGGTTCATGAGTGACTAACGACAATGTTTGTTCTTTATCTGTTTGACTTTAAGTAGTGATTCAGTTCCTTCTCATTCAAGAACTCTGTAACCAGTATCTTTTGCTGTCACCACTGAAATCTCTGTCACTTTAATAAATCCACTGAGCTTGAATACTTCACTGAGGCTTGATCAATAAATTGAACTTCTTTCAATGTAGAATCACTTCAAGTCTGTAGATGACTTTAATCTTCATTATTTGACAGATATAATCTTCTGAGATTCCCGTGACATTTGATTTTTATTATTTACTTATTACATCTTAATTAAAGTTGAGTAGAATCCTCGGTGTTTACAAATAGGCCTAGACATATGCCTTTCACTTATCAACCTTCTTGATGTGCTGAATGATCACCTTTAAAGCCTCATCCTTGGATGCCAGAAATTCAACCCAAGTGTACCTTGAGAAATCATCAACCATAACTGTAACACCCCAATCCCACATCGAGGAGATTTGGGACTTCTGTTCAGTTTATAAAGCAAAGTACTACTACTAATTAGCACCAATAAATCATGATCTTTTCGGGGGCCTGTGGTGGGCTTGTGGACTACCCGAGTTGGCTGCATTTGGGCCAGTATGCTTCGGCTTATTCGGACTTGACCTGATTTTCGAAAAAGGCTCGGGATTTGACCCGGATTGTCACATATGGTATCAGAGTAGACTCTCGAAATCTTATTAACGTAAGTTGCCGGAGGTGGGGACACGAAGGCTGGTGGTATTATCCCACAATGGACAGAGGTCCAGAGGTGGGGACACGAAACCAGCCGGTATTATCCCACAATGGCTAGGGAGGAACGATCTTGGAACCTATGAAATGTTCGTTCAGGCCTGACGAGGACATCAGGAGTTTAAGTGGGGGAGTTTGTAACACCCTAGTCCCACATCGAGGAGATTTGGGACTTCTGTTCAGTTTATAAAGCAATAAATCTTGATCTTTTTTGGGGCCTGTGGTGGGCTTGTGGACTACCCGAGTTGGCTGCATTTGGGCCAGTATGCTTCGGCTTATTCGGACTCGAAATCAGGACTTGACCCGATTTTCGAAAAAGACTCGGGATTTGACCCGGGTTGTCACATATTGGGAGTCAAGTCTAGATAATTAAAACCTATTAAATATAATTAATACTGTAGTTAATAACCTCTAAGAAATAGTATGTGAAGTGCGAAAATGAATACTTATAACATGGTGTAAAAGAGTTGTAGCATACTATGAATGCTTATTTATTACTAAATCAACTAATCAATTTACTCATTAATTAAATAGTTCATGCATTACTAATACCAGTAAAATTGTTTTCGCCGATTGCTTATACTATGAATAAGATGAATTCTATCTCCCATTTTATGAACAATAAATTAATTACTGCCCCTATAATTCTGCTAAGTTACCCAATTCTTAAAAAAAACCATGCAAGTTAAATCAAATGGACTTTGAATTGGCTTTTCAGTTGTTATGAATGGCTTCGATCTGCTTCTCTTTCTCTGCGGGGTGTAGGTGCGGCCAAGTACAATATGTAGATCTAATTTTAGGGTTTCACAAATAATAAAATATTTATATCATAAAATATGGGCCTGCAGATGTACACTAGTCCATGTGTACTAAAATGATGTCCCGTCATAATAAAATAAATCACAAAAGTCAGATACGAACTAAAAACAAATATAAATATCGTATATCCTAAAAAAAATTATAAAACAATATTTATCTTCTCTTCAGACATTTAGTATATAAAAATTTTAGAAAAATAAAATAAAATCAAATAAAATTAAGGGATGTCACATTCTCCCCCACTTATAAAAATTTCGTCCTCGAAATTCAAGCGATGAAAATGATACATTTTTTTTAAAAGAAAACAAACTTTCACCTGTAAACAAAATCGTTTAGATGTCCGAAATAGCAGAAGCCTACTGGCCCAACTGCAGCCAACTTGGGTAGTCCACAAGCCCACCACAGGCCCCCAAAAGATCATGATTTGTTGGTGCTAATTAGTAGTAGTGCTTTGCCTTATAAACTGAACACAAGTTCCAAATCTCCTCGATGTGGGACTAGGGTGTTACAAACTCCCCCACTTAAACTCATGACGTCCTCGTCAGGTCTGAACGGATAATCCCATAGGTCCAAGATCGTTCCTCTCTAGCCATTGTGGGATATACCGGTTGGCTTCGTGTCCCCACCTCCGGACCTCTGTCCATTGTGGGATAATACCACCAGCCTTCGTGTCCCCACCTCCGGCAACTTGCGTTAACAAGCTTTCGAGAGTCGGTTTTGATACCATATGTGACAACCTGGGTCAAATCCCGAGCATTTTTCGAAAATCGGGTCAAGTCCCGATCACGAGTCCGAAATAGCAGAAGCCTACTGGCCCAACTGCAGCCAACTTGGGTAGTCCACAAGCCCACCATAGGCCCCCAAAAGATCATGATTTGTTGGTGCTAATTAGTAGTAGTGCTTTGCCTTATAAACTGAACACAAGTCCCAAATCTCCTCGATGTGGGACTGGGGTGTTACAATAACCAAATCATACTTCTTCTTTGAGAGTGACAGTACATTAACAGACCCAAACAAGTCCATGTAAATTAACAGTAAAGGCTTTGTTATTTATGTGACTATATTTGATTTGTGACTTGACCTTTTCATATTTCCCTTTTGACAAGCCTCACACACTCCTTGTAAGAATTCAAGTGCAGGCATGCCTCTAACTAACTCTCTTTTGACAAGAGAGTTAATTGCCTTGAAGTTCAAATGTGACAACTTCTTATGACACAACCACATTCTTCATTTGATGCTTTTGAGTAGAACCAACAAACTTTTTCCTTGTTTGCAGAATCCAAATTGGCTACAAACAGGTTTCCTTTTCTTACTCCAGTTAGAGCAAGATCACCAGTCTTTTTGTGTGTGATCAAACACTCATCTTTGTCAAATCCAACTTTGAAACCTCTATTTGTAAACTGTCCAATGCTTAACAGATTGTGCTTGAGCCCAATGACCAGTGCTATATCTTCAACGATGACATTTTCAATTACCAACTTGTTATATCCTAATGTGTTACCAATCCTGTCATCTCCAAAAGTAACCATAGGTCCAGCCTTTTCTTCATACTGTGATAGCATGGCCCTATCACCAGTCATATGGTTTGAGCATCCACTGTCCAATACCCACATGACTTCTTTTCCTTTTTTTTGCCCTACAAACATAAATTAATGCTTATAAACTTTTCAAGTGCTAGTCTTCTTGTCACTCTTGAAAGTCTCGGAATTTGACTTATCAAACTTAGGTGACAGAGGTATCTTTCTAGCTCTGAAGGACTTGAAGACTTTTTCCTAGTGTGTTGTCTGTGCTCATTGTGACATGCATCCATTCATGAATTGTCTTCTCAAATTGAAACAACTAGTCATGACATTCAAATTGCATAGCAGACAATCAAGTTTATCATATAATGGTGAATCTTTATGTCTTTAAGGCATAGAGCAATCATAGAATGGCTTAGACACACTACCAATTGGTTTCTTACAAGCATGTGTGAGATGGTTTGAACTAGAACATTTTTGACAAACTTTCCTAGGGGAATTTAGCACATATGCATAATTGTTGTTCTTTTTAATCCATAGTTGGCCATTTCTCTTCTCTTCTTTTGCACAGTCTTGATAACTTCAATTTTCTCAAATTTCACAAGAGTATGTTTCACAAATTTTTGTTTAGATTTTACAAGCTTTTTGGTTTCAATTTTGACAATCTCACTTTCAGAAGGTGCAGGCTATTCACTAGCTTGTGCCTCATCTTCCTCATATAGCATTTGCTTAATGAAAATGAATTCTTCATCAAGGCTAAGTGAGGCTTCTTTAAAAATAGGCGTCTTAGCATTTTTCACCACATGAGGCACATTCTCATGATTAATCTCAGTGTCATCAATAGATACACTTCTTTTCTTTTTCCTAAATGTTTCATAATCAAAACCAATAGCTATTTTTCTATTCTCTTGATGCTTATCATGATAGGTTTGCAACAGATTAAAGGATTTAAATGCTCTTATCTTAAGTTCATTTCAACAATTTCTTCTCTAAGAGCCTTCTCTATGTGATTAGCACATTCAACTTTTTTTTTCAAATATTCAACCTCTTGTTTGAGATTTTCAGCATGCACATCAGTCAATTCAAGTTCTTCATTTCTCTTGATAAATAATTCATTCTTAGCAGACAGTTTAAAATTTTCTTCATTTGCAGCAGTCATACTAGTATGAATATTAAACATCTCAACACTTAGCTTTTCAACAGTCTGTTTATATTCAGAAACAGACATGTCAGTAGTAGTTAAGAGTGATACCTGGGAGTTTTCTGAAGAGTTCTCTTCTTCATTTGAATTTGCTATCAAAGCATAATTGTAGAATTTTGAGTCTTCTTCATCACTATCAGTATCATCCCAACTCTTTTCTTCAGCTATGTAAGCCTTGCCTGAGTGCTTTTTGAGAAAAGCCTCATAATTTGCTTCAAGCTCCAAGTAGGCTTTGTCATTCTTCTTTGGCTTTTGCATTCACTAGAAAAGTGCCCCAAATCATTGCATTGATAACACTTGATTGAAGATCTGTCCACATAGCCTGATTTGAAGTTGATTTTATAGGGGTTCATATGAGCTTTTCCTTTGTTGAAAGAGTTGGTGTTATTGAAGGACTTTGCTTTAAATGGTTGTTTCCTTTTGATTCTGATATGAGGGAACTTTCTAGCCATGAAAGCAAATGATTTATTTTCCATAGCATCCAACTCTTCCAGTGTATAGAAATCTTCTTCCTTGAGTGGCTCCACTTGTTCAACATATTCTATTTCAGTTTCTTCATCAATGATTTCTTCAATTTTCAGCTGACTTGTGGAGGCTTCATGAGCTTTGAGAGATTCATTCACAATCAGGACACAAGATGCATTAACCATTTTGCCCTGTTGAGCTTGAATAGCTCTCTTCTTCATCATTTCAAGCTCATGTGTTATCAACACACCATATAGCACATCATATGGAACTTTGTTCAGATCTTTATCTCTTAAAGAGATAACCTTTTGCTCCACATGGTTTGGTGTAGACATTAGAAACTTGACATTCAACTCCTTGGTGCTATAGACCTTGTCATTCATTTGTAACTCAGTGACAAATCTATGAAATCTCTTAAACATATCAGTTATATTTTCTTTAGGTTGAGCCATGAAAGCCTCATACTGTGTGACCTGTATTTGCTTTCCGTTTTCTCTCACTTCCTCAGTACCTTCAAAAAAAATCTCAAAATGATCTCATATCTCTTTTGCAGATGTACATGATGCAATATTAGCAAATATAGACAGCTTCATAGAGTCAATGATTATCAACATGAGATGACTGTCTAATGCAACCTTTTCTTTCTCATTGTCAGTCCATTTGAAGGCTTCTTTTACAAAATAAGATTTAGGATTGACAATGGTACCAATAGTGGTTTCTTGAATTTCTTATTGAGGAATGAAAGGATCATTCTTGAGAATTTCAGGATATAGAGGATTTGCAGCGTTCATGAACATCATCATCTTTATCTTCCATATATTGTAATTCACCATACTAACATTTGGAACCTTCACTGTGCTTGTAGTCTTTTGTGATCTCATCTTTGATCTTTCTCTGTTTTGATTAATAGCTTGATCTAATACCACTTGTTAAGTATGAGATTCACTAGAAGATAATATAGAGGGGGTGAATATATTATCAGTATTATACTTGATTATCTTCTGTTTGATTCGACTTTTATTGCAGCTTAAGTTTGTATGTTATGAATAATACAACGGAATGTAAAGAACACACAAACTTCACTTTCAATCTAATGTTTTATTAGATACAAAGATGCTACAACCTGTGAATACGATGAAGTATTCCTAGCTTCGTTTTCTCAGAGAGATAGTCTTGAAATTACAATTGAAAACTTAACAACTAAAGCTATGAGTATGTATACTTATAACATGTACACAACTCATAGATACAAAAGTAGTAACAGACAAACTGCTTGCCAAACCCTATCTATACCATTTTGGTGAAACCATGGCATTATGTGAGATCGTCTTGTTTTACATACTGTCAGATCCGCTTCTTTAGTTGTTCATCTTTGACTGTTCCTCTGAGCTTCTTTGTAGTCTTTCCATGTGAACTCTGCATTAGTTGGACCACTGCAGGTGCCTTGGCTTATAGGTAGATTTTATGTCATTCAAATCTTCTTTGAATTTTGTCTTCCACATATTCGAGAATTAGCTAAGTACTTGATTCGAGAACTGTACTTTGAATTGCTAGACATCTCCGAGTTCTCAATCAAGTCTTTTTAAGATATCGAGCAGTGCTTCTCGAATCGACCATTTTACTTATGGAATCCCTAAGATATCGAGTGAGTGTTTTGATTTGTGGAATCCTTGAAAACTCGAATAAGCTAAGTTTCCTTGACATCTCGAATAGAGTATTTTACTTCTCGGTTTCTTGACATATCGATTAGATAAAATACCCCTGATGTATCGAACAGTGCACCTTACTTCTCGAATCCTTGATATCTCGAATTCTTGACTTCTCGACCAATTTAATCTTAGTTCTCAAATTTGTACTTAGTGAAAATTCCAACCTTCAAAGACCACTGTTTTATTCTTGAGTCTTCATCTTCAACTTGAGGCGTGATTTAAGAATCTTCTTTCAATAATTATTACATGACTGACATTATATACAATACAGTGAGCTTTCCTTCAACTTCTAAGTACAATTTCTATGACAAGTAAATCTATAAAGGGATTTCCCAGTTAAGGGGTCATGTAAGTACTACACAATATTACTATGATCAAGTAGACTTGTTATTTTGATGTATACAGACATGCCACTATGACTAACACACCATTGTGTGAATTTTTCAAACAACGGTTTTTTTTCAACCGTTGTGTTACAAGTGTTGCATGTCTGAGCATGTTTTTGTTATAATATAAGCGATATTCTTACTTTACCTTACATGTCGGGACCTAACTGGTTTGCTATCACAATTATCTTTTAGCCCTTTAGAGTATGATGACTCTATTTACTTTGCCCTGACATATTGTTATTGATGTGATAAGTTTGCTAAAAGATATTAGTGTATAGAGTATTGGATGGGGAAGTGGGGCAAGTGAAAGATGATAGGAACGAGAATGAAGTTTCTTAAAATAAAATAATAAATACTCGACATTTCTTGAATTCTTGCATACCTGTAATGATCCCAAATTTTTAGTAAAATTATGTTGAAGATTTTGTAAATAAAATATAACTTATAATTTGTTTTCCCCAAACATATTCAAAATTTGTGAAAAATGTTAACACTTTAACTTTGCTTTAACTAAGAACTGTCCCTACATGTTGGATATCCATATAAATGTCATCCATGTTGGTTCAGCTCCACTTCACTCCTCTAATGTTTCTTTATTCCTCCTTTGGGATTAACTGAAACAATATTTAAAATATAAAAAGAGTGAGGCATTTTCATATGCTCAACAAGTAAACCACTCAACTGCATGCATAAATAAATGAACGTGTCCATAGTAAGGGGCGTTTAGTTTGGGGTAATTAAGAAAGGGAAATGGAAACAAGGGGGATCAATCCCTTTGTTCGTGTTTCTTTTTTATAAAAAATGTCATTTATTTTCCCTTTTTTTAGTTTTAGATTTACCCATTCTCCTTCATAATTCATTCCACACCCCCCACTAGGTATTTGAATTCTCTTTCCTAATTTTTTCCCATTACAGGTTTGAGAGACAACTTGTCATTGCAATTAAGCTCCCTCTTGGCCCTGTTCTTTTAGGGTTCTTGTCTACGGAAGTGAAAATTGATATGTATGTCATGGAACAATTGAACAATTGTGAGAACCTTAACCAACGAAATCAAAGTATTCAAGAAAATTAGTTTGGTGCTTTGAACTTTTCGGAGTGTGATAGCTCAGGAGAGGACTTTGTTATTGACAATGGCTTTCATCTAGGAAAGCATTACGAATACTATAAGGTACGAGTTCTTTATCTGTTTCAACCTCTTGGTTTCGATAGCACGAGTTTTATTCTTGTTTTATCACTTGTGTCTAGTGGTGGGTATAAAAGCGATTGCAATCTTGGGGCTCGAATTGATATTGGGTTTTGGCCTTTAGTTATGCTGTAAAAGATCGATTTATTTGTCAATTCGCGGGTCCATTTGCGTGCTATGAATTTGTGGGCTTATGTTCAAGGTCTCGGTTATGGGTTTATGTTTACAAGAAACTATGGTTGGTATGTTGTCCACTTTTGGACTTGTTTTCGAGCCGTTAGCATTGCCATGATACATTTGTTGGTCAAAGTAGTTAGCTGTTGGGTTACTGGTTTTACCCAGAGAACCCGAGGCATTTGCACTGGCCTGGAAAATTAGCAGGATCTAGTGGATGTAGTGTATGTCCAGGTGTTCATAAATGAGTTTCTAGCTTCTAAATGGAATGTTGTTGCTTTTTTGTGTTGTCCTTTTGGAATGCGCAAGTATGATCTGATGCAGTTGATTGCTGAGAAGCTGAAGAGTGTGTTTTCCTTTAGGGCTATTTATTTTAGTTTTGAGAATACTGTGCTTTGTGTGAATTTGGCCCAAAAGGGCTCATTGATTATGATGAATCGCTATGTGAAGAATGAGTATCTTACTAATGCTTCTACGATTGGTGATGAATTGAATGTTTATAATATTCAAGGACCTTGTATTTTGACTCATCCTGCTATAGAAGACATGCTAAGAAAGCCATTGAACCTTTGGAAAAATGAATACAAGAATGATCAGCTGCTGCATTTGATTATAAACCATGTGAACCAAGGTGTCGTGAAATTGGTGGGTGGTAACGAGCTTGTTGTGGTACTTGCTGTAAAGAGGGTCTTGAAACAGGGTGAAGTTGATGTCTCTATTGGAAGACACGAAGATGCAGATGCTTATAGTGTTTGAGCTTGTGGTGTTTTAAAGCTAGAAGGAAATGTTGTTGCTCAGGATGTGAAGCAAGATGTGACCTCGGGTAAGGCCGGGACTAAGGTTTTTACTCTTGGTGGTAAACAAAAGGTTGATCTGTCCAGTCCAAGACTAAACTACAGTACAAAAAGTGGGTGTAGCAACAGGGCAGGTGGTGGCATCAGGATACATGAACATGGAAGTAACGGAGGCACGTGTAGGAAGGGTAGTAACATGGATGGTACTGCACAGAACAAATCCTCAAAGAGTGATCATTGCTTTGTTCGGAACATTGTTGTTGATGGTGTTGGCCCTTTTGCTGAAGCTAAAGCTGAAGCTCAAGTGATCCAAGCGGAGGAGGACTGTTAGCCTTGCTTAGTTTTATGTCTTATTAGTAGTTTATAAACTTTGATTTGTACTATGGTGATCATTGCTTGTTCTTGAACAAGCGTGAACTATCTCCTTGGTACATGAGGTGCTTGAACAAGAGTCCATTCTGAAGGTAACTTTGGAATGGTTCTTGGAGCTCCTGCAGGTGCTTGAGCTATTGAGGTGTTTGGTTTCATTGGTACATGAGGGCCATGATCGATGCATTCCACATATCCTTCATCCATAGACATTAGATGTAGATGCATCTTTACTTTCTAGTGAAAGTAATTCTCTTTATCAAGAACTGGTATTTTAACTCTATAATCCTTCTGACCCATGATTCTGATGTCTTTAGATCTTTAAAATTCTTGTGTGTTAGAAGCTTGCTCTGATACCAATTGTTATTCCCAGACAATGAACCAAGATTGTAGAAGAGGGGGTTGAATACAATCTTTGAAAATTCTTGAGTTCTTGACAAAAGAGATATGAAAGTAAATTCAAGAACAGAAAAACAAACAAATAAAACTAGCACAAGAATTAAAAATTCAGGTGGATTGATTTGTCCACATGAGAGATTTTATTTAGAAGAAATCTCTGTGATGTTTATTAATAAACACACAACTACATACCCACTATTCTAGCTTCGGCAATTTACAAAGGATATTGCTTTGAGCTCTCTAAATTGCCTAACTGATTTCTTGAGTTCTAGAATAATGCTACACTTGGTTATATATCCCAAGTTTACAAGATATTTTGAACAGTTAATAATACAAAAAGTAAATCTGTCCAAGATCCTTGTTTCTCCATTCTGAGTAGTGGTCCATGTGTTGGTAGCTTGCCCTTCTTGGCTGATTGTCTTTTATAGAAATGCTACTTTTGACTAAACAAAATGGAATGCTTCTTCTTCTCGTGAGTTTTCCAGAAATGCTGGCTTCCATGCTCTGTGAATTCTGTCAACCCATGTGCTATGTCTAAACTGTCCCTTTCACAAAGTACATAGTGTATTCGTATATGTTATTTGAGTTGTATTCGTTGAGAGTATCTTGATCCCATCCGTAGACATCTAGTACTGCTATCCGTAGACAGTACTTTGTCCACATCCGTAGAAGGCTAATGTTGCTTATCCGTAGACAGTCAATTTCACTTATGTAAATTTACAAGGCACATACTATTTACAATTAGCTTCCCTATTCTACATATCCATTAATAATCAACATGACTTATTCAACCTAAAAATTAATACTTCAACTTCTACATCAGAATTACAAATCAGGATTACGCATCAGGACTGCACATCAGGATTGCATATCAGGATTATACATCAGGATTCCTTAAGCATGTTACATTGAGTCTTATCCGTAGATAAGCTACCCTTCTACGGATACTTCAAAAGCATGTTATCCGTTGAAGGCTACATTTTTACTTATACAATTTTTACTAAGTTAATCTAGTTATCATCAAGAAACAACATAGTTCCTAACATAGTGTTTGAGCTTGTGGTGTTTTAAAGCTAAAAGGAAATGTTGTTGCTCAGGATGTGAAGCAAGATGTGACCTCAGGTAAGGTCAGGACTAAGGTTTTTACTCTTGGTGGTAAACAAAAGGTTGTTCTGTCCAGTCCAAGACTAAACTACAGTGCAAGAAGTGGGTGTAGCAACAGGGCAGGTGGTGGCATCAAGATACATGAATAGGGAAGTAACGGAGGCACCTGTAGGAAGGGTAGTAACATGGATGGTACTGCAGAGAACAAATCCTCCAAGAGTGATCATTGCTTTGTTCGGAACATTGTTGTTGATGGTGTTGGCCCTTTTGCTGAAGCTAAAGCTGAAGCTCAAGTGATCCAAGCGGAGGAGGACTGTTAGCCTTGCTTAGCTTTATGTCTTATTAGTGGTTTATAAACTTTGATTTGTACTATGGTGATCATTGCTTGTTCTTGAACAAGCGTGAACTATCTCCTTCATGGAGCCGAGTTTCTGTCATGAATTCCTATTTATTATTATGTATAAAAAAATAGATGCATTACAAAAAAAATAAAAAAATCAAGACAAGCTTTATTTACAATAAGTAAGTTTCACTTCAAAAATTCACATAATTGACATAAAACTAACTCTTTGAACTTCCATGGTAAGAAAGAAAAAAAAAATTATTTAAAAGAGAAGAGGAGTAAACTTGCCTCTTGATTAAGAGCATCTCTAATAGTCTCTTAATTTGACTCCTAAATAAAATATTAACAATAGGCTAATAGGCTTTTAGCAAGTTAGTATATTAATATCTGTGTCAACTCTAACAATACTCTTTTTATCTTGACTCCTAATTTATATTTAAATCATATTTCAAACCTAATTCTGACAAATATTTAAATTCAATCATGTGTAAGTGAATATTTTATTAGTAGAAAAAAAAAGTTAAAGTAATATAATAGCTCTTAAAATTGAGAAGAGAAAATAGACTCTTCAATTTTCTAAGAGCCACTAAGGCCATGTTTGTTTTGGGGGATTATAATCCCCGGATTATAGTCCATTCACTATAATCCCCTCAATGCTATTCCAAGTATTATAATCCTTTAAAATAGTCCAATCCCATGTTTTTTTGTAAAATTATATTTAGGATTATAATCCTTTAAATAATCTTATCCCATGTTTGTTGTGCAAAGGATTATACATTGGATTATTTGGTACTAAAAATAATAATTTTATATAATATTCTTTTAAATTATAATTGGATCATAATCAGTCACATTTCGAGGGAAAAGCATATAAACCTATTTATGAATAAAAAATACAAAAATTGCATAAATATAGCATACTCATTCAACAAGACATAAATGATTGCCAAATTTCTTAAATTTATTTGTTATTCCCAGAATAATGCAACCTAGATTGTAGAAGGGGGGGTTGAATACAATCTAGTTAATTTTACAAAACTTTTTCAAACCTTTTACAACATGAGTAAATGAGTTGGTAAATTAACTAGGAATTGAAACAAGCCTTGAACAAATATGAATTCTTCGAGTTAAAAAGACATGCAGGAGACAAACAAACTTTTTAAACTTTTCAGGTGGGCTTCTCGGAAAAAGCCCACCTGAGGTGTATATTGAAGAATTCTCTGGTTTTGTTTTTCAACAAACTCCAGCTGCTTACACAGATGATGGAAGAGAGCCTAAGTGTTTTTCTTTCAGCTTTGTTCTATCTACTCATACATTTCTATGCTACTCCACACAGTCTTATATACATCGACTGTGTGTTATAAACAAAACCTACAACATAATAAAATATTACATTTTTGGTTCTGCTTGTTCACATGCTCGTATCAGAAACTATCCTATTCGGGAAATGCCTTGGCTGACATCAAAGATAAACTTGTATACTCCCAAATGGTGCTTTCTGATTGAGTGTGCTGCTCTCTTCAAAAATTACTAAGTCCATGCAATTGACCTAGCTTCCAAGCCCATGTGACATCTGCATGAAAGAGACCTCTCCTCGATAACCCGACTGTCAAGTCACTATCAGCTGAGATAAGTAAACTTGTAGTATTCAAATAGGTCTTCATGCTTGTCAAGCTTTTCCTTTGTGTCCAGTTAGAAGTTAAACTTCTAGGTAGCTGCCTTAACTCTTATTTATCCATCGAGACATAAGAGACAATAGATGACTTCACATTTTATTTGTAGGAATTTGAGCCTTCGCATATTTACAATTTTGACTCCCTATTCCATACATCTTTTGCATCGTCATCCAATATCTTTTAGTCACGGGTGTGTAATGATGATCTCTGAGACTATCTTTCATTCAACCTGTTAAAATAAAGAAACCTCCAAAAGATTCCGTTACATAGATTTGTTTTCATGTTGAATGAGATGAACATCAGTAGGCGTATTAATTCCATATCCGTAGACTACCATTTTACGTCAATTAGCTGTAGAAAGGTTATCTCAGAATATCCGTTGAAGTAATATTCCATAACTGTATCCATAGATGAGACATGACATTCTTGACTGCATCCATAGTTAGACCATGACCCCCTTAACCGCATCCATAGATAGAACATGACATCCTTAGCTATTTCTGATGATCAACTTCCTTCAGCTTTTATCCGTAGATATGATGTCCCCAACTTCTATCCGTAGATGAGATAAGTTGTTCCTAGCTTATATCCATTGATGAGATGAGATGTCCTCAGCTTCTATCCGTTGATGGCATATGATGTTTTCATCTTGTATCCGTAGATGAAATGAGATTTCATAGCTTGATCCGTAGAAGGGATACTCTTAGCTTCATCTTTAGATAAAACACCTTGTCATCTTTATTGATTCACCATTACTGAGTTGATTAGGTAGACTTACCACTGAAACACTTGGTGCTTGATTAGACGTCCATTGGCTTGCTTCTGAAATGCTTCCTAACTTGATGACAGAATATCCTCCAATCATTTGATGTGGCTTTTAGACCTTGAATAGATAAAGTGCCTTCTAGTTAGCTTCCTGATTTATCAGCTTCTGTGAACTAGCTTTCTAATAATCAGCTTCGGTGTCAAAATCAAATTCTTGACTTGAGCATTTTGTTATCATCATTCCAAATCGGTCAACCCTAACAATCTCCCCCTATTTATGACTGTTAGAACTGGCATAAATCCTTAAGTTGATGATAACAAAACCCTTCAATGTTCTCAGTGATCCTCAGATAGAGATTAATACTGGACAGAATTTGATGATGCTGCAAAAACAAAAATAACAACTTGAAGCTGTCAGATTCCATATACTTTCCTGTAACTTAGTCTATACCTTCTTGTAAGGGGTTCCAATAGATTGCAATCGAGAGAGGAGAAATTCTGAAGTCTGAGATCTCCTTCTAACTCCCCCTGAGAACAACCTATCTTCTCTTTAACTTCTCCCCCTTTTTGTTATCAGCAATGAAGATAGAAGAGACATAATCTGAGGTATTGAATAAGATTTCTGGGTATAGGAATCCAACACTTCAAGGATCGAAAGATTTCTCTCAGGAATCTCTCTATTCTTGCATCAGGATCTCATCCTGGCTCACTTCACACAACTCACCTTCCCTTACTAAAGGGGTACTCAAAAGAAAAATCTCTCCTTTTGCCATGCTGGAAGAAATAGCATGCCTCTCATTCTCTCCCTCTCCTTTTGCATGGTCTCAAGCCAGCCACTCCACTAACTCCCTTCCCACAAACCTACAGATGTCTCAACTATATTGAATTCCTTGATACTCAGTCAGAATAAGCCGGATAGTTTTTCAAGAAAGAATCATGGAACTCAACATTGTTGGTCTACGAATAATTGCTGGTTAAGCTTATCCGTAGATTGAAAGACACCTTTCTACGGATGAAGGATATCCGTAGGGGATTTTGAAGATTGGGCTTGTGAAGTAGAAATTGATGTAAGTTCTGTGAAGATTGAATGTGACATTTAAGTGCACAGTGCTTACATCAAGATCATCAAAAAGAGACTAGTGATCCAACGAATTCTCTGAAAGAGAATGATCACTAGGTGAATGGAGCTTCTCCAAGAGTTCAGAAAATGGAGAATCAGGTACAGATGAGTTGTATGCTGCAATTATCACTTAATGAGATGAAATGGACTGGGGACTACATCCTCACATTTGAAGAAGATGCATCAAACTGAATTTAAGAATAGTGTGTGCTCCCCCTGTGCCCGTGCATATATTTTCCACATTATGCACAAAGTGTCCCAATCCCTCATTAGTGCTCCTGGATCAGAGCATTTTTCAATGATCATAGTCTTTTGGGAGACTACAACCAGAAATGAGCTAATCCTTTTTGACCATTATGCCTTTTTGAGAAGACATAAGGCAGTTTGGCTGGTAATCTCACCCTCACCTTTCTTCTAGTGTTTTCTTGATATTCACCACTGCCCTCACCCTCACTTAACTCCTTCAACACTCCCCACTGGTTAAGATTTGCTAGAATTTTGCAACTACAGTTTGTTGAGAAACTGTAGAGGGGGTTAGGAGTTGTTTATCACAAATTAGGGTGTAACTAATAGGGTAGAGAACTTGGGGGTCATTCCAAACAGTTCTCATCTCAGTTTTTGAAAAGGCAAAGAAAAATGATTTAGATTTTAGTAAGTGAGAGTTTTGATAAAGATAAGATAATTACCTTTCCTTTATCAATGATGAACTGTTAAGAGCCTTCTCCATTGAAGGTTTATTCTCCTAAAGTTCAAGATTGCCAGATTTCCCGTTAATTGTTTCAACATCCTCATAGAGATCATCAGAAGCTGCAAAAGTCTTAACTTGATAGATTGTCAATTTCTTTCAAATTCCTTCAAGTTTTTCTTCTAATGTTTCTTCAGTGAGTTCATGCAAAAATGAAACAACTTTTGTGTTGCTCAAAGAGCTCACTATTTTGTTAGTTGAACAATTAGGGCTTCTTGATAAATTAATCAAAGTTATCCTTAAACAGATAGATTTTATAGATTAACCTTTGATTAATTCATCGAAACAAAACAAAACAATGTAATTAAATTTTATTGATGGCGTTTTTGAGATGTTTTTCTTTTTATTTAAGGAAATGAGTCCAGTTAACATGCAAGCCAATTTTTAATAGGTTAAATGGATTCAAATGCAAAAACTAAAGAAAATTAAACATGCACATCACACACAACAATCTTAATAAAAATGGGGGAAAACCCCAAACTTCATTAAAATAAATAAATTACATTGATTAAAAAAAACAAAAAAAACATTAAGGACTGGAAAAACATCCCAGTCCCCCCCCCCCCCCTTGTCCCGTTCCCTCTTCCCGGAGAGACAAACAGACAGCTGTTAAGCAGCTGCTGCAGCCTCCTCGGAGGCTCCTTCAGGGCCTCCATCAGGACCTCCCCAGCGGTTGCGAGCCATGAGAGCATGGAGAGCAGCTCTCATCCTTAGAATCTTGACCTCCTCCTCCCTGATGAGGAGGTCAATCTTTTCTTGCAGTAAGAAGATTTTGTCCACAATGGACAAACGGTTGAACTCCTCAGGAATAATGTCAAGAATTGTTGAAGCCATTTGGAGAAGTGTTTAGAGATTTAGATGAAGAGATGAGAGCTCAACCTTTGCCTTTAAATAGGCAGGGAGCTACAAGATAACCCTTGTGTTTAACTAGGGTTAAACGGGGGTTAGAAAAGCTGAAGAGACATGCATTAAATCGCTCTAGTGAAAACGAAGAGACTATTCGAGTTCCTAGAGTGGAAAAATGTGTCTCAGCTCAGATAACAAAAAGAATTATCATGACACAGATATTTTGAATAAAGATGAGAATATAACTAAATAGCTGGTCATATAAATATGTTCAGCTAAATAATATTAAACTGAAATCTCTAGACAAAAAGAATTAAGAATATCAATACTTTTGAATAATGTAACATGCAGATAATTTGAATTTTTGAGATGCTTATTCAGCTGACATCATTCATTAAATGTATGACATTTGACAAATGATATCCCTGAATATTGATCTATGGAAAATTCAAAGAACAACAATGCACTTAGCTTGTTAATGTCTAGAGATGATCAACTATTTAATATTAGTGAGAAAAGTAGCTTGCTATTTCATTGAATATTACTCAGAAGATCATTTCTAGACGACTTTACTTAGTACATAACATCATTCAACTATATTGACTTGTCATTATAACTAAAGCAAAACAAACAAATAAACACATAAAATAAACAAATAAATCCAGAGATTGAAATCACTGGTTGCATGCATTTAACACAGATATGTAAGAGAATAAGAAATTATTACCTGCCAGACTCATTTATCAACTCAAGTGAGTTGTTGCATTGAAATCTTTGGCAAGATATCTGGTTAAATGTTGTTCCCTTGGAACACAGTGTAGTTCCACTACAACATGCACAACACTTCTTCCAATAGCATGATGCATGAGGTTTATGTGCTTGACTCTTTTGAGAAATTCTTAAATGCTTCAGCTGCATCTTTTGATTTGTCATTAAGCTAAGCATTTCTTCTGAGTCATGACCTGAACCTTCTTTCTTGGGGTTAGCATGAATTGTGCTATGTCTTCTTGATTAGGAATTTATCCTGCAAGTATCAACATCTAGACAACCAATTAGAGCATAGCAAGTATCTCTTGGATTATCAATTACTGAATGAATGATAATCTTTTGAGATACCACAAGAATTCCAAGAAAAGGTAAGGCACTAGAACATAAACAGGTGGTTAACATAATTTCAAGCATTCTGTTACTTAGTCATGAGGAAGATCACCAATTATCTTTTCAAAACACAAATTTCCTACCAAGGTATTCAATTCAGTAATTTCAATACTTGGTATGAGAATTCTTAGAAGAATACTCACTTATCTCCTCAGAACTTCTTTGCATGAGCTTTTCAGCATAATAGCAAAGCTACTGATCAGTGATGCTAGATATTACGTAAAACTACACGTATCTCAGCTAAGGATAAGACTTGCAAAGGCTGAGATTTAGATTTACAAGTTTCTGCAGATATAGACACTGTCTTTTTGCACTATCCGTAGAAGAGCAAAAGTAGTATCCATAGGTGTAGAAAATAATCTACGGATAGTCAGTATCCATAGACAAAGCAAAGAAACAAATCCAGTGTTATGAATGACTATCTACGGATAAGAATATCCATCGATAAAGTAAATTTTGACTTAGACAAAATTTTCACTTCTTCTGGAAAACTTAGTTTTCAAGAAGGTCATTTAAACACTGGCTACATATAAGACATCAATAAAGATATTGAAATTTGTTCGTACCTCACTTACTTACCATTATAAAGAAGATGGTTGATAAGCAGCTTGGTACTGATGTCTTCTTTACTAGTCACACTTGGATCATAGGTATTTCCACTGCAATGTCCAACACAGAATCCCTTTACAGAAAGTCTTTGAAGAACCTGATCTTAGCACAGTAGATTTAGAGAATCGCAAGGCAGATGTTCCACTCATTTCTTTAACCATTAACTTCAAGGAGAAAGATTTGATGTCCAGGAAGTAGACATGCAGATTTATGAGAGCTGGAAGATCTTGCCTTGATCCAAGTGAACACCTTATTCCTTCAACCCGAAAATTGTCTTCAAGAGGACTTTCTTCTGGATTTTTGGAATAAGCTTCTTATGGTTGGTGCAGGTCTTGAAGATGTAAGAATATTCCCATCAGTATGATTATGTGAGGTAGATCTTTAACTCAGAAAAACTCCCCCTAAGTTCATTGGGGTGATAATTCAGAGTTGTGATCCACCTACGGATGCTTCACTTGCTTCCTACGGATGCTCCATTCTGGCTTCCTACGGATGCTCCATTCTGGCTTCCATCAGATACTCCACTCATCCTTTCTATGGATGACTTATTTGGACTTGAATCATTCATAGTCTAGAAGAAAACCCATGGAGATACTGATCCATCCACATAATCATCATCTTCTTCATACCAAAACCACCTTCCACTTCAAACTTAAATCTGAGAATTCCAGAAAGTTTCTCATCAATAAGCTTGATTTATCTGGCATCATTAGAAACAACCTGTTTAGACTCCATAACAGTGTTGATTCATTGAATTAAAGCCTTGTGGACTTTTCCAGCTACATGCACTCCTTATGAGTTGCATACCCCATCCTGGGTTTCTGAGTAGATAAAAGATCCGATCTTTGACAGAATGACTTCTTGAAGTTGCAGAAGTAGATTAACACTTTCTGAGAAATGCTCCCCCTGAGTAGATGTTCCATACAGAAAACCCTTCAGAGAAGAACACAAAATACCGTGGATGGCTACTTACTTTCCCCTACACACGAATGTCATTTCTTATGAAAGATAGTCATAAATGCACGTAGAAGAAACCACCACTCTCAGCTACGCCTCTACTTCCTCTTAGCAAAGATCTTCTCTTCCTCTCATTTATTTCTTGAGAATATTTATCCAGATGTCAGTTAAACTTAACCAATGTGAAAGGTTAAGTACTCGATCATGGACTTAATGTTCTTCAAGCAATTTCCCACACAGATTCCCTTATCTCCTTTAGCTAAGCTTCTATTACTTCCTTGGCTAAGGAATGTGAAAAGAGAAAACTGTTGGCTACACTTATACACACAATTTGATGATCCCTCCTTCAGATGCTTGAATGATCGAGAAAACATTCTGGCTTCAATAAGTAGCAACAGCCACAACTTTCTAGAACTCAAAAAGTTATCCTGATTTTCCAAGCAAAGTCTCTGCAGATTTTATCATTTGTTTCATAAGATCTCTTCACACTGAATTCTTGAGCTAAATTCTTTGGCGAGATTTCATGTGTAGTGGCTGAAGGAGTTTATCAAATGTATGATCTGTCTTATTCTTGATAGAGGTCTTCTATTGCTTCCCTCAATGGCATGCATCCTTTAACCCATCCTTGGCAAGACTTGGGGTTCCTCTAATCATGACTCAGATAGCTTCTTATTCACTGGCTACTTTTATTCTGATTTTGCCTTATCACAAAGAGGTAAAAAACATGCAATCCTCCAAGGCAGTAGACAAATAAGCTACATACACTTTTCTAACAAGTGTCCAATGTTTACCACTTCATTGTCTTTCCATTGATGGACAATGCAGGCTACAACTACAAAGTTTCCTTTGTCACATGCTTGATAGATACATAGAAAGTTATGCTTATATCCATCAACTAGTGCTTCAACCCTAACTGATGATATTGTTTACCAAAGTCATGCTTCATTACTTAATCATGACTACAAATATCATCTCTACTTATCAGTAGAGGGGCTATGATCCTCTGAGCAATTAGTGAGCGGGACAGAAACTTTAGTAGGAAGCTAAAGCTCTGTATCTTCCTCCTGCACACTTTCAAAACCACATCAAGCTTGTTTAGGTACCCAAGTTTCCTTGAGCTTTGACTTTTTAGCTTTTATGACTGTCATCTTCTCTTTCTGAGCTTTGAGCTTCAAAGGATTCGACCCCTTCTCATCCCTTGGTTCCGACATTGAGAAACTAGCATTCACATGTTGCTCAGTAATATCAAAATTTAATGCTCGGCAAGGAAATGTTTGAGTATACAAATCATTCAAGTCAGGCATGCTCCATGACATTTGAGGCATATTGAATTCATACCAATATGGATGGGGAACAAATGGCATGTTTGCATATCTTGTTGAATCTCGAGCATTGTTAGCAAAAATGTGATGCATGACAGGCATATCAGTCATAGGCAGTTGAGTAGATCTTGTATGAACAAATCTGTAAGAAGTATACAAGTGATTAACTTTACCACATCGAATGTAGGGCTTTCTGGTAGCACTTTCTTTTGATGGGTAGCTGCTACTATAGTCAATCATTGTTGTTTCATCCAAGCATTCTTCTCCATCTGCATCTGACTCTTCTTCCTTGATGGTTTTGCTTCTTAGTGATTGAACCTGATTCTTGAAGCTTGGTCCAACCCTATTGCTCAGTTTCTCTAGAGTCTGATTACTCCTAAATGGCTTTACCATCTTGGGAGCAGTCTCCACATCCTCTAGCTTCTTGTTATTGCACTTCCAGGTCTCTTTACAAAATGTGTCCATTCCTTGAGATTTGATAATGTTGGACACAATGTAACTGGAATTATTCCATCTTGCAATAACCTATTGTTCCTTTCTCAGCTGCTCTTTCAAAACCACTTCTCTTTTTAAGACAACCTCAAGTTCATGTTTAGCATTCATGCATTCAACAAGTGTTTCCTTAAACTCAGAGACTTGAGTTTCCAACATAGCATTTATCTCATTAAGCATAACATTAGTTTCTTTGAGTCTGACATTTTCTTCAATGAGATTGTTAAAGGAAATACACACAACATGTAATTCACCAATTAAATTCATAGAAGTGCTGCAACATACTTCTTTAACAAGCTTAGTTGGCTTCACAGAAAATACCTGATTTCCGGTTGAACTTGCTTCTTGATTGTCATAGGCTGTGGGTGCAAGGTTGATAGATTCCTCTGTTGATGTAGAACGACCCTCTTCAGTTGAAACCCTTCGCTCAAAAAGGACTTCTTCTTCCAGTGTTGTTCATTCCCTGCCCTTGTCTTTTGCGGTCTTGATACATTTACAGATCTTCAATTTGAATGTTGAGCTTGCTGCTTCTGTTCTCTCTTCTTCTTCCAGATCTTGGTTGGAGATGACCACATCTCTTGTTTCTATTTCTCCTTCTTCACTGATAATCTTTGCATCCTGCATAGCCTCAAGATTTGAGCACTCAAGAGTACTTAACATACTGCTAATATTTAGATCTTTGGGTTCAGGAGTAGATCCAGAGATATGCTTCCATTTTCTGGGTAAAGAGTTTGCAAACTCCAACTTTGAGTCTTTATTCGACAACTCATTCCCAGCTTCTTTAATGTCACCTCTTTCCATGGTTGCAGTTGCTTTTGATCTTTAAACTTCATGTGTGTTAGAAGCTTGCTCTGATACCAATTGTTATTCCCAGAACAATGCAACCTAGATTGTAGAAGGGGGGGGGGGGGGGTTGAATACAATCTATTTAATTTTACAAAACTTTTTCAAACCTTTTACAACATGAGTAAATGAGTTGGTAAATTAACTAGGAATTGAAACAAGCCTTGAACAAATATGAATTCTTCGAGTTAAAAAGACATGCAGGAGACAAGCAAATTTTTTAAACTTTTCAGGTGGGTTTCTCGGAAAAAGCCCACCTAAGGTGTATATTGAAGAATTCTCTAGTTTTGTTTTTTAACAAACACCAGCTGCTTACACAGATGATGGAAGAGAGCCTAAGTGTTTTTCTTTCAGCTTTATGCTCTCTACTCATACATTTCTATGCTACTCCACACAGTCTTATATACATCGACTGTGTGTTACAAACAAAACCTACAACATAATAAAATATTACATTTTTGGTTCTGCTTGTTCACATGCTCGTATCAGAAACTATCCTATTCGGGAAATGCCTTGGCTGACATCAAAGATAAACTTGTATACTCCCAAATGGTGCTTTCTAATTGAGTGTGTTGCTCTCTTCAAAAATTACTAAGTCCATGCAATTGACCTAGCTTCCAAGCCCATGTGACATCTGCATGAAAGAGACCTCTCCTCGATAACCCGACTGTCAAGTCACTATCAGCTGAGATAAGTAAACTTGTAGTATTCAAATAGGTCTTCATGCTTGTCAAGCTTTTCCTTTGTGTCCAGTTAGAAGTTAAACTTCTAGGTAGCTGCCTTAACTCTTATTTATCCATCGAGACATAAGAGACAATAGATGACTTCACATTTCATTTGTAGGAATTTGAGCCTTCGTATATTTACAATTTTGACTCCCTATTCCATACATCTTTTGCATCGTCATCCAATATCTTTTAGTCACGGGTGTGTAATGATGATCTCTGAGACTGTCTTCCATTCAACCTGTTAAAATAAAGAAACCTCCAAAAGATTCTGTTACATAGATTTGTTTTCATGTTGAATGAGATGAACATCAGTAGGCGTATTAATTCCATATCCGTAGACTACCATTTTACGTCAATTAGCCATATAAAGGTAATCTCAGAATATCCGTAGAAGTAATATTCCATAACTGTATCCATAGATGAGACATGACATTCTTGACTGCATTCATAGATAGACCATGACCTCCTTAACCACATCCATAAATAGAACATGACATCCTTAGCTATTTCTAATGATCAACTTCCTTCAGCTTTTATCCGTAGATATGATGTCCCCAGCTTCTATTCGTAGATGAGATAAGTTGTTCCTAGCTTCTATCCGTTGTTGAGATAAGATGTCCTCAGCTTCTATCCGTTGATGGCATATGATGTTTTCAGCTTGTATCCGTAGAAGAAATGAGATTTCATAGCTTGATCCGTAGAAGGGATACTCTTAGCTTCATCTTTAGATAAAACACCTTGTCATCTTTATTGATTCACCATTACTGAGTTGATTAGGCAGACTTACCACTGAAACACTTGGTGCTTGATTAGACGTCCATTGGCTTGCTTCTGAAATGCTTCCTAACTTGATGACAGAATATCCTCCAATCATTTGATGTGACTTTTAGACCTTGGATAGATAAAGTGCCTTCTAGTTAGCTTTCTGATTTATCAACTTCTGTGAACTAGCTTTCTGATAATCAGCTTCGGTGTCAAAATCAAATTCTTCTCTTGAGCATTTTGTTATCATCATTCCAAATCGGTCAACCCTAACATTATTTATACCAAATATTGTGATGTTCAGAGTTTCACCACCAAATCAACAAATGTAGAAAACCAGTCTGTCAGTTTCACACATGCCAAGTCAACTTCAAGTTCACAAATTCTGCTCGCATTTCTTCTGGCAGGCTTAAAAATAGATCAACATCAGCCGGCTTATCAACTATTTTTTATGATGCCAACAACTTTTGTTTACTGCTTAAATTGCTAATGTTGTTGATAAGTGGATTTCATATCTACTTGGAACGCTCTAGATCGGCTTAAATTGATTGTTTGTACTCAAGTATTTGGTGTTTTTAATGTGATTCGTGTTAGTGTGTGCAGAGTTGTTTCATCAGCAGTGTTGTGGAGTTTCTGTCAACCAAGCGCGCCCGCGCTCTACTAGGTGCGCCCTCCCCTGAAAGATGCTGAAAAAAGGCAACTTCGATTCTGAAAAGGAAACCAGCAGTAACAAGTCAGCAGAAAGGCCTATTTAAGCACTTGGTGGGCGATTTCTGAGATATACAGAGAGAGATTGATATACAATCATACATATCCATCCACCGACGAGGAGAACAAGAAGACGGCTGATTACGAAGATCTAGTTTTCAACTTATCTTTGTATTCTTCTAATTAGGCGATACTTTGGATTTTCGTTTGTTTCTTCATAAACCCTAGTACTTTTAATTAGTATTCCAGACATATTTATTATCATGTTTTCATCAGAACCCACGATGATGAACGGTTCGATTATGAACTAATCGTTGTCGTGGGATTCTAACGGATTTATTTATGGATTTTAGTAGTTAATCGTTTTAAAGATTTGTGTGTGATGAATTGTTGATAACCTAGTTTGGTTGTGCTTATTCTTCTTGGATGCGTAGCTAACATCTAAGTTGTTTGTTAATCTCTATTGATTGAGAAAGTGGATATAGAGGTTTAGAACTTGCCATGCTAGCATAGGTTTATGTATGTTTGTCATGCATGATTCGTAGGTGATTTTAACCATCTTACCTGCCCTATGTAATCTGAATGGATAACTTGCTCATTAAACCGTTATATTTTCAAATCTTATAGACATATAGGGTCTAAGCATAATTGGTGTCTGCTCAACTTCTATCTCTTTTGTGGATGTTTGAGTGGTTTGGTATACGTATACTGAAAGGTAGCGTGTACTGATTTCGTGTTATCCGATTAGTTATCACAACCGTCACATGCATTGATTAAAGACAAAAGACTCTAGATGAAGTATCTAATGAAGTTAGGATCCCATGTTTTATTCTCATAAGTAAATCAACAGCAATCTCTTTGGTTAATCATAATCTTGGTAATTTGTTTAGTTAATTTAGTTAATCAAAACACAACTTTGATACTTGTCTTAGCATTGAATAATAACCATACATTGTTGCATAGGTGCAAAACTATAATAACCAAAGTAGTCTCTGTGGGAACGAACTCTACTTATTCTTATATTACTTGTGACCGCGTACGTTTGCGTGATTTTGTGCGAACAGTTGTTTATAATACCATACACCTCTCGTTGTGACTTACCCAGATCATGCTCATAACCAATTCTTTGACTCATCACTCCAAACTGTTCTACAGTTGTCTTTAGTAGGCTTTCAACATTCTCTTGCATTTTCTCCATTGATGCCAACAAAGCATCTTGTAACTTTGCTTTTTTCCTCTTTCCCTCATTTGCATGTGAATCACCAGTAGAGCAGGAAAATTCAGCAGCTTCACCTTGCTCTTTATCCAGATTTTCAATGATATCCGCAGGGGCCTCAGCATGTTCACCTGTAGCTCTGTCCTTGCCAAAAAATTTCTGCCAATCATCATACCACTCCACAGGCTTTTTACGGAGTTTAGCCAATTCTGAATCCCTCTAAAAGAAAATAACATATAAGCTTAACAATTACATATGTTTGATACTTTGGTTCAAAGTAACACTGAATAACTAGACATGAGTAATTATGAAACACTCACCTTGCACATTTGAGTCCACACGTCCTCATCATCAATACTCAACATTTTATGAGAGTCATTCCAAGCAATACCACTAGTTGCCAAAGCACTATAGATAGAACCCCATATTTTTTTTCCATGTTTTTATTTTCGACTCTATATGTGGTTTTTCACACAAATCAGTACCTGGAATGAATTTGATCATATATTTTTCTAACTCAAGTGAATAGCCAGTTTTGTATTGTCCATTGACCAACTTGTATCCATCCGCAATAATTAGATAGTAAGAATCTATCAAAGCCTTTCTTCAACCAATGTTCAGGTCCTCCTATTCCTCCCTTACCTCGGTTGTTTTCCATTTGATGGTGAGGATGCCATAAGAGATTTCTGAAATTAAACGGATAAAAATGATCAGCTATAAAACTACATATGCTAAGCAGATCCTCTGCATAAAAGAATTAACAGCAGATTAGCAATATTAAAAAGATAATCGGTATGTTAAACCAGGCTCCTAGATAAGCATTGACTAATGATCAATATTGTTGTTTAAGGTCTAAAATTCTTTGAATGGGATCTCATACACTATCATGTGTGAAGATCAGTTGAAGGAATTCCTCGTACATTCACATGTGTCCTTGATATCTTTCCTTCTATTCTCACTAATTTCATTCATCTTAGCTTAAATATTATCATGCCTAAATATTCATCTTCTTTCAGCAAATTTTGCTAAAACAGAATCTGACAAAGTATAATACATTTTACATACCATGAATTCTTTCTTAGCTTACGTATAAAGATAATACAGGGAAAGTATATACACAACGGAAATGACCAGAGGGAATTAATCTTGACTTTATAGCAGCAGGTTTATGTACATATCTAGAAAATCTAAACAATGTAGGTAAGGCTGCCAAGTCATCAGTCAGGAGGTCCCACACAAAAATCATTCTAATTTTTGTTGGTTTTCATCATCAAGCTGCTGATGTAGATGATCAAATATCAGCAGGATGTGTGCTCCATTTTCTGGAACTACTACTTGTTTTGAATTTTTCTTTGATGATTTATTTATCCGAAAATAAAATAATTAGACGAGTAAGCTGTATGTTTAGTTTAGTTTTGTGTGTGAAATTAGGTTTAACAAGTACAGTGAATAGTTGGACCAAGATCGCTTGCAAACTATAGTTTAACAACTTACATGTATAGTTTAACATTATCACTTGCAAACTATAGTTCCAGTCACCTAGAACAGAATCTCAGAATATTCAGGCATTTGAACCAAGATCGCTTGTAATATTGTCATGAAACAACATAAAGCTTACCTGTATTACAGCAAACTAGAAGTTTCTTTCCTTTCCTTAGTTTTGACTGGGCAAAGCTAACTGCAGCAGGGAGATTTCTTAATAAAGAAAATCTGTCAAGATAAAAAAACATATATGATTATTAGTTATACAGACATAATTTTAGATATTTAAAAATTCAAAAACTGATAATCATCCATACACACCACCACTGGAAGATGCATACAGGCCTTTGATTTCACTTCACTATAACATGAATCAATGGTTATCACATATATACTAACCAATAAAACATAAAAACAACAGAATCCCCAGATATTAATACTAATAATTTGACACATTACAAGATTTCAGAATGGTAATATCTTAAAATCTATTACAATTAACTACAACTTTTAGCCCTGCCAAGGTGCGAGACCTCTCTTTGCCCTCCACTCATTATACATTGTAACACCCATTTGACATCTCTTTTCTGTCCATTGACTAGATGGTTCACATGTGTCGATTAAATTAGAATCCAAGTCGAATGATGATTGATTGGCCTGATCATTATCATAAATTGCATCATAAGGATCTCCGCCCATTTCCTTTCCAATCAGATTGTGCAACACGGTGATAATGCAACACTGAATTTTGTAAGGATAAAAGGAAGGGCTCCTAAGAATGGACCAACGCAATTTAAGAACTCCAAAAGCTCTTTCAATTACATTACGCGCAGCAGAATGTTTCATATTAAGGTATTCTTCTGGACAAGTTGGTCGCCTTCCATTTCGCCATGTTGCTAGATGGTACCGACGTACCCTACGTGGAGCCAAGAATCCATCACCATTTGTATATCCGGCATCACAAAGATAATAATATCTTATATATATATAGGCTTTTGTTCAACTAGAAACTAAAATTAAAATAGAAACTAAAAACTAATCTAAGCCCTTAGATTAATCTAATCTAATGGCCCTCTATTGCACCACACACAGTTAAAATACACCCTCACATACACAATCCCACCTAATTCCCTTCATTTTTAATTTGATTTTTCCCGTGAATCGGTGAACTTTTTTTGAAATCCGACTTCACTATATTTTTCTCCATCTTCCAACGATCAATATGCATACCATATGTGCTATATTACGGAGTACTAAAATTTTAGTGATTTATGTAATAATAAATAGTGATTTACGCAGAAATCACTATTTATTCTTACGTGAATCACTAACATTTTAGTGATTCTCGCAGGCATAAATAGTGAGTTATCGTCGAAATATATCAAATATGGTATGTAAATTAATTGTTGCGAGATAAAAAAAAATACAGTGAAGTCAGATTTCAAAAAAAGATAGCCAATTAACGGGAAAAATATAATTACGAATGGAGGGGATTAGGTGGGGTTGTATGTGAGAGGGTGTATTTAAATGTGTGTGGTGCAGTTTCTAGTTTTTAATTAGTGCAGGTTTCTAGTTGAATAGGACCCTATATATATATATATATATATATACTAGCTTAAAACCCGCGCGATGCACGGATTTTTATTAATTATTTTTTTTTATTTATGTTTTAATATCTATACTATATTATTAAAGCCGAAACATTGAAAGTTTTGGTTTTCGGTTAACGGTCGATTTTTGGTTTTCGGTACTTTTTCTAATTAATAAATTAATAATATAATCATTGGTTTTCGGTTAACGGTCGATTTTTGGTTTTCGGTACTTTTTCTAATTAATAAATTAATAATACTAGCTTAAAACCTGTGCGATGCACGGATTGTTAATTGTTATTTTATTATTATTTTTTTTAAATTTTATTAATTGTAATTGTGCAAAAAATAAGTAGGCATGTTAAAATAGGTAAACACTTTTAATTAATTAAAAACATTAAAACATATTTTAAAATAAATACGTATGGGTATGCCCGTTGTATTTTTTGAAAATGAGGGGTTTTATTAAGAAAAAATAAAAAATGGAACATATATTTAGTTTAAAAAGGTAAATGCCCGTGATATTTTTGGAAAATAAGGTTTTAAAATTTAATAATTAAAAGTATTTAAATATGTTTTAAAATAAATAAGTAAAGAGTTTTCTGTGATATTTTTGAAAAAAGAATGGATTTTAGTGAGAAAAATAGAAAAATTAAATTGTAAAAGACAATTTCCTGTGATATATTTAGAAAAGGTGATATTTTGTTAAAAAGAATATATAATGTGTTTTAAGTGAAAAGGTAATTGATTATAAATAGGTATTTGATTATTTATATTTTAATATTTTTAGTAATTGCATTTGTTAAGAAAAATAAGTAGACATGTTAAAATAGGTAAACTTTTAAAAATAATTAAAATATTAAAATATGTTTAAAAATAAATAACTAAATGTTTGTTCGTGATATTTTTGGAAAATGAGAGGTTTTAGTAAGGAAAAATAGAAAAACTAACATGTTTTAGTTAAAAAAAAGGTAATTGTCTGTGATATATTTAGTTAAAAAAGGTAATTGGTTATAAATAGGTAATATTATTTTTTAATAATATATTTCTATAAATAAGTAAGGTTAATTAAGTAAAAACATGAAGTACAGTTAATTAATTAAGGGCAATTAAGTAAAATCACAATGTACCATACCGACCAACCAAAGTAAGGTTAATTAAGTAAAATCACAACGTACCATACCGACCAACCAAACTTTTAATGTTTCGTCTATTATATAATAGTATTGATAATCAAAATTCGGGAAAGTTTTATTATACATTAATATTTCATTATATTTTACTACATAAAAATCTAATAATATTGAAATCTAATAAAAAAAATGGAAATGTGGGATCTAATTTGTTTAAATTTAGGATACACTGCTACAAATATACTTCTTTCTTTTTTAGGATAACGAAATCTACTACAAATCAAATCTTTAATGGAATTGTATTATTGTCAAGTTACCAAAATATTTTTTAACTAGATGATTGGCTTTTATAATTAAAATATTTTTTCTAACAAAATCTACTCCTTTTCCAAAAATATCATTACAATTATCTTTAAATTAAAACATATTACCTTTTATATTTGTTATTACTAAAATCTATGTTTTCCAAAAATATAAGGTGCAATCCTTACTTATTTATTTTAAAACCTATTTTAATACTCTATTTAATAAATAATAAAATAATATAAAAATAGTAACTAACTGATTGCCTTTTATAATTAAAAAAAAATCTAACAAAATCTACTACTTTTCCAAAAATATCACGACAATTACCTTTAAATTAAAAAATAATATCTTTTATATTTGTTATCACTAAAATCTCTATTTTCCAAAAATATAAGGTACAATCCTTACTTATTTATTTTAAAATCTATTTTAATACTTTATTTAATAAATAATAAAATAATATAAAAATATTAACTAGCTGATTGCCTTTTATAATTAAAACATTTTTTTTCTAACAAAATCTACTTCTTTTCCAAAAATATCACGGGCAATTACCTTTAAATTAAAATATATTACATTTTATATTTGTTATCACTAAAATCTCTATTTTTCAAAAATATCAAGTGCAACCCTTACTTATATATTTTAAAATCTATTTTAATACTTTATTTAATAAATAATAAAATAATATAAAAATATTAACTAGCTGATTGCCTTTTATAATTAAAACATTTTTTTTCTAACAAAATCTACTTCTTTTCTAAAAATATCACGGGCAATTACCTTTAAATTAAAATATATTACCTTTTATATTTGTTATCACTAAAATCTCTATTTTCCAAAAATATCAAGTGCAACCCTTACTTATATATTTTAAAACTTATTTTAATACTTTTAATTATTTAAAAAAAACACTTACCTATTTTAACAAGTGAACGTATTTTTTTTAACAAATACAATTAATATAATTAAAATACATCATCACTAAAATCCCTATTTTCCAAAAATATGAGGTGCAATCCTTACTTATTTATTTTAAAACCTATTTTAATACTTTATTTAATAAATAATAAAATAATATAAAAATAGTAACTAGCTGATTGCCTTTTATAATTAAAACATTTTTTTCTAACAAAATCTACTTCTTTTCCAAAAATATCACGGGCAATTACCTTTAAATTAAAATATATTACCTTTTATATTTGTTATCATTAAAATCTCTCTTTTCCAAAAATATCAAGTGCAACTTATATATTTTAAAACCTATTTTAATACTTTTAATTATTTAAAAAACTTATCTATTTTAACAAGTGAACATATTTTTTTAACACATAAAATTAATATAATTAAAACACATCTAAAAATATTATGTGCAGTTACTTATTTTTAATTAAAACATATTAACTTTTCTATTTGTTCTTATTAAAAAAACTTATTTATTTTAACATGTCAACATATTTTTTAATAAATACAATTAATATAATTAAAACACTTCCAAAAATATCACAGTCAGTTACTTTTTTGAATTAAAACTGTTAGATTTTCTATCTGTCCTTATTATTAATATTATTTTATTATAAAATAGTATTAATAATACCTCATTTATCTTCCTCGGCCTCATTTGTATTTTTTTTATATTTTTTTATATTCCAATGAATATTTAAGTTTCTCATTTTATAATTTATCATATTAATTTTTACTTTTATTTTAATATTTTCCGTTCACATTAAATTTTTTAGTTTATTATTTTTAAGGCCCGTGCCTTGCACGGGTTATAGGCTAGTATATATAATAGAGCAACTAGGGGTTTAGTGAGACAATTTATTCAATGTTAAATTACTAAATTACCCCTCCTATATTATATTAATGATAAAAAAAATTGTTTCTAATGTGAATTGAACCCTTGACCTCTTGATTAGATGTAACATTCATTACCACTATGCTAGATATCAATTTTGGTTATATCATAAAACTCTTTATTAATATGCGCAAATACTCAATATGTTATATTCTATTTTGGTCTCTTCTTGTAATCTCCTTGATAAGGTAGATAATTCATTTTCACAAATGCCTTAAAATCATATTTTTGACCAGATTAGAGAAAAACTCGCGCAAGATATACAAAATTTTATAAAATTGGAATTGATCCATAAAAAAAGATTATATTAATATTTTAATATTGTAAATCATGTTTATTTGTATTAAATATATAATGACTCAGATTATGTATACTATTAGATTACAAATTCTATATACTATCAGATTATATATATTAGATTCCTGATTACCTTTTCAATATTATATTGATTATAATAGATTACTAAATTACCCTTCTAATTTTATATTGATGATAAAAAATTGTTTTTAATGAGAATTGAACCATGACCTAGGTGATAATGTGACAAATGTTGACATCTATAGCCACTATCACTTATTATAGTCTTTTTTAATTTTTATTTTAAAATTTAAAACTATCAACCTATTTACTCCATTCCAATTATATCCTTATATATAATAAGCGTAAAACGGATTTTATTCATCATTTAACATTTATTAATGCTTCATTATAAGATATTAACAACTTATAGATTATATACGCAGTTTTGAAATTTTAGATACTTATATAGATTAAAACTTTAGTTTTACTACGATCCTATATATTATAAATCTCGTCTTCAATAAATAAATTTTATACGTTGATCATTTTCGAAAAATACACTATTAGTATATAAAGTATTGAACCGAAAAAATGCAAAAAAATTGAAGTTGTCATCGTATGATTAAATCAAATCTTAACTAAAATTGGTTTAAATTTTTTGAATATCTATGATAAAATGTTAAAAGTATTAATTGTTAAATTATTTGTGCCAAGTGACAATTGTAAGGTGAAACGAGTAACTTATCGCGAATCAGTTTAGCGGCTTCTTGAGAGGTATAAGTAATAGTTTTATAAATAAAGTATATCCACAACTGTACAATTATTGCATTCAACGTGTCTGCTATTATCTTTTAATCTATTATATATATATATATATATATATATATATATATATATAACTATTGAAATATGTAAGCAAACAAACTCAACACATGAGTAAGAGGGGAATGAAAGAGAGAAAGTTCAAATTATTATTGCGTGCTTAGAACTGATACATAATTCTCTTTATATAGAGAATTCAATGACTCTACTATTCGAGCCAGGACAACAAACTTTTACAGAATTCAAAATAAAACAAACAACTTTAAAAAAGATAAAGAAAAAGTAAGCATTATTGATACCGGGTGCTCTTTGGGCCCCATCGTCATATCAGATAATGATTCTTTTCCACAAACAAACAATAAACTTTTAAAAAGCAAACATTATTGCTGGTTGTGGAGGGCCATAATCTCCACCATTGTCTTCAGAAAATATTCCTTCTTATCTTCATCCTGTGATGTTGACATTATCTAAATAGTTTTTCTTCAAAATAATTCTTGCAATCCTCAAATTATGAATTTCGAGGAGAAGTCTTCGAATTGTCTGGAAGTCTTCCCTTATTTCTTCAGTAAGTCTTTCTTTAACAGGAGACTTATTGGTTCTTCGAGATTTTGAAGTTCGATATTTTTTGAGGAGATGATCCAACTCTTTATCTAGCTTATAAAGCTGGTTGTCATAGACTTTTATGCTTTTGAAAGTTCCGTAAAAATCAATGCGATTAATATGATTCATATTCATGCTGGAGCTTTACCTTTATTAGGCTGAGAAACTAACCCTATAAGGGCATCCCACAAATCTTCTGGAGTAGGTTCTTCCGCTTGAGATTCGCCTGCTAAACAATTGTAGGCATTAGAATCCATGGATCCTTGAGATGAATTATCTTTCATTGAGTCGTCTTCTTTTGACGCTTGACTAGGAAACGTACTAAAAAATTGATTTTTCATTTGATCAAGGATTCTGACCATAATTTGATCTTCTGACTCATTGGGATATTTTTTCTGAAAGTATTCTTTCATCTTTGCCATATAATGCTGCTGGAATCCTGTATCTTTTGATCCAGTCTTTTCATCATTATTAATGACTGATTGAATATTATTCTTGATATCTTTAATATTTTCAGGACTCATTTTGTTCCACCATTTGAAGAAGAAATTTCTTCTTAACATTGGAATTTCCAAATTATCTTTTGAGACAGAAATGGTCCATCTCCATATCCATGGGATTTGGAATTTAACAAAGAAGAAAAAGGGACATTGTCCATAGATTAGATTTTCAGATGGCCTTTTTAAGACCAAAGGACTATTTTTGCACCATGGTTCATATAACCCCATAATTTCTTCGGGAAGAATTTCCAAAGAGGGACCAAACATTGCCCACCATTTGTAGAACCAATTTGGAACTGTTTTATCCAGAATTTCTGGATTTATAGAGAAAAACCAAGAATGTTTATTCTTGGGATTTTGATAATAAAACGCTTTAGAAAAAGCCTGGATATAATCCCAATAATTGAAGTAAATATATTTACCTTCAGCAACTTTGATGGCCTTTTCTCCATTAGGGTTTATTCCCCATTCTCTTGGTAAGAGAACCTTATTAACGTGGCATTTACTGAAGCTTATAAAGCTTTCAGGATTGTTATTCTGAAAATGATGAGTTATTGTTACCGATTCGGTAATTGTTAGAAGAATCTCTAAATGTTGCCTGGCTTTACCATGCAACGCTGCATATCCTCTTGATTCAAGATATCTTGTCTTTAAAGACCATCCATCATTTGGGGTCAATTGAAGATCTTCATCTTCCAAATACATAATATGCTCAACAACAGGATTTTCAAAGTATTCTTGTTCCTGTGTGGCCTCATTAACAATGGCATCTTTATATGATGGCAATTTATTAGAAGAGGAAGATGCTTCCTTTTGTGGAGGTGCAGGTAATTGCTGCAAGGGTCTAGTTCGACCATGATAAACTGTCCAATCCCCTATCAGAGGAACTGTAACATCTTGACGAGGTAACATATTGTTACTCCCGTAGTTTCCTCTGCCACGGTTATAACCGCGACCTCTTCCCCTATAAGGGGTTGTCATATTCCCTGTAAAAATTCTCGGGTCAAAAAATCAGCAAGAGAATTATTTTCTCCTTTTATATATTGGATATCAAATTCAAAGGCCGATAATTGAGCTTGCCAATTTGCAAAGATTTGCTTTGCTACTAGATTCTTTACATCCTTTTCAATAATTGATTTTGCTGAACTACAATCAATTCTCAGCAAGAATTTCTTATTTAATAAATCATCTTGGAATTTAGATATGCATTTTATAATCGAAAGCATTTCTTTCTTTACAGTCGAATATTTTGACTGAGTAGGATTCCATTTTCCTGAAGTAAATCTAACTAATACCTCTTTAGAATTATTAGGATTTACTTGCTTTAATATACCACCATACCCTATATTAGAGGCATCGGTTTCAACAATTTTGAAATAGGTTGGATTTGCTAGAGATAAACAAGGTAAACATTTTACCTTGGCTTTTATTATTCTAACAGCTTGAGAATGTTTCTCAGTCCATGGCTCAGGATTTTTCTTAAGCCTAGCGTATAATATAGCTGTATCTTTAGCTAAATTTTCATAATAGTCTGCAATATAATTGAGACTTCCTAGAAATCTTTGTAACTGTTTAGTATCAGTTATTATATCAGGGAATTTAGAAGCGAATTCAATACTTCTATCTATAGGAATAATTTTTCCTTGATTTATTAAATGACCTAAAAATCTAACTTGAGTTTGAAATAACTTCATTTTTGGGGTAGATATTACTAACCCATTTTGTTTTATTAAGTTTTTAAATAATTTTAAATGTTTTATATGTTGATCTATTGTTTTAGAAAATACTAAAACATCATCAATATAAACAATAATAAATTCTGAATAAGGGTTGAAAATATCATTCATTATATTCTGAAATTCAGAAGGAGCATTCTTTAAACCAAAAGGTAAAACATTCCATTCATAATGTCCAAATGGGACTGTAAAAGCAGTTTTATATCTATCAGATTCTTTTATCTGAATCTGCCAGTATCCTGATTTCATATCAAATTTTGAAAAGATTAAAGCATTGTTTAATCTATCTAATAAATCTTTTTTATTAGGGATCGGGTACCTAATCCATTTTAGTACCTTATTAAGAGGTTTATAGTTAATAACTAGTCTTGGAACACCTCTTTCTTTTTCAGCTGCATTATTAACATAAAATGCAGTGCAACTCCATGGGGATTTAGATTTTCTAATTAATCCTTTTTCTTGGAGAGAATTTATTTCCTTTTTACATAGCTCTAAATATTCATGATTCATTTGAGCTGGCCTAGCTTTAGTAGGTATTTGATTTTCATTAAAATCTTCTATATAAGGTAAAGAAATAACATGTTTCTTTCTATCCCAAAAGGCGTTGGGTAAGTCATTACAAATTTCAATTTTAAATTGATTTTCTATTAATTTTATTTTATTCTGAGTGTCACTCTTTTTGAGTTGTTCATTAATATTTAATATTTCAACTTCTTCTTTAAGAAAACATAATTGTTTTTCCTTATTAAGAAGAATATCTCTAACCTCATTAATTAATCTAGTTTGAGGATCTGTTATAAACTCAAAAATTATTTTTCTACCATTTATTATAGTAGATATACCATTTTGATCAATATTAGTCATTGGCATGATCTTATGAAGAAACGGAGTTCCTAATATAATTCTATGGGTAAGATTCTTAACCATAATAAAAGGTGTTGGAAGACAAATATCTTGATTACAGATGTATGCATCTGATAATTTATATTTTACTTGAAGTTTATCTCCTCCTGCTTGAGTCAGAGATTGAGTAGTTTTAGAAAAATATTTAGAAGGAATTATTCCTTCTTGAATGCAATTAAGATCGGCTCCACTATCTATGAGAGCTATCTCATTTTCTAAAATAAAATCTCTGCTAATTGCTAGAGTTATTTTCACATACCATTTTTGTGATGTAACTTGGTCTAATAAATTAAGATAATCATTATTATCGGGTTTGCTAATACCAATAATTTCTTTATTATCTTCAACCTTTGAGGGAGACTTAGTTTCTAGCAAAGTTATTCTTTGAGATAATTTTTCATTATTCTTCTTAATCTGAGAAATTTCAGATTTTAAAAGATTAACTTCACCTTTTAAGTCATTAATAGAAACAGGTGTTTCTTTTGTATTGGATTGTTGAAATCTACTTAAAACTTCACTTAATTGGTAAGGTGCTTCCATTATTAAGGGAGATTCTTGTTTAGTATTTGAATTCTCTATAAGAGTTTCTATCATTTTACGCTTTAGATCAGGATCTGTAATAGCCTCTATTACTTTTAAGGCTTTGTCTTGATCTGCTGTTAAAACATTTAATCCATTCATTTCTACAATGGATTTCCAGTAATTCATTTCATTACATTGACAATCATTGTTGTTAGGAGACAAAGATCCTTCTGAAGAATCTGAAGAGGTTTCATGAATTAATTCTAGATCTTCTTCATTAGAAGATTCTATATCTGAGTCAGAACTATTAATCATAATTTTTTCTAACTGAGAGCGTAATTGCTCATCCTCTATTTTATTAAGGGCTTTTTTAGTCCAACATTGATTGGCATAATGGCCAACCTTACCACACTTATGGCAACTAATATCAAGCTTTTTGGCTTTTCTTTTTCCTTTATTAGGAACAAAAGGTTTTTCTTTTTGTTTATTTTTAAAATAATTTCTTTTATACCTTTTTTTATAAGGTTTTTCATAATATTTTATTTTACTCTTATAAGATTTATTTTTATAAGGTTTATTGTTTTTATAAACAATTTTCTTTTTATTCTTATCCTTAGGAAAATTAGGATTTCCTAAATCGAACGCAAATTGTTCACAGAATTCACCAAGTTGATGTTTTTCTGAAAGCTTTTGCTTTTTTAATTGATTTCTAAGTTTTATGTCATTACATAAATTTAAACCTTCATTAATACAAGTACAAATGATTTGACCATATGTTAAATCAGAGTAATTAATATTTACTCCATCATTTTTAGTTCTTAAAGATTGCCGAACCTTTTCAGCAAAAAGATGTGGTAATCCATCTACAAATTTGGATTTCCAATGAATTGAATTAGGGTTATTAAGTTGATAAACCCTTGATAAGTAAGTATCTTTATACCATCTAAAATGGGTTAAAGATGGACATCTAAGGTTCTGTAGGAGCGTTTGTATTTTTTCTCCTATTGGTGTTGTAGTTCCTACAAAATGTTGTAGAATAGAGAGACATAGTGTATAAACTGCGTCTTCTTCTCCTGTAGTCCTAATTTGACTAGTACTAGGATTTTTATCCTCGATTTTAACCAATTTTTTGTGAGTTAGAATCTCTGTTTTTTGGGCTTCATTAAGATAAGAATCCCACCATCCTCTTAATTGTCCTACAAATCCAGTAGTAATAAAAGATGCTATAGCACTATCACTATTTCCATGTTGTTTACAAATAGTGGAATACATAATCATTCTATGTATTACGTCTATGATTTGTTTGTCGTTAAGACCATCTATATTCCATTCATAGATAGCTTTTCCATTATAGGAATTTTGAAAAGATTCAGGTTCTTCAAAAAGAAGATCCATTGGAGAAGGTCTCTTGTAGTAATATTTATCAAGAGGCTTTGAATCATAAATATGGTTTAATTCATTAATATTTTGGTTAGCAAACATATTTGCTAATTGATCTATGTCTTCTAGATCTTCAGTGGGTTCATAACCCTCTGATTGGTTAGCGGAGTCAATCTGCGATAAAACTCCTAGATGGAAATTTTTCAATTTACTCTCAAGAATTTTAATAAATTCTTCGTTATCATTCTCCATTTTAAATCCTGTAATTGGAGTTGGAGGTTGAATTAGCGGGGTCTCTGGGACTTCCGAAATTACTGGTTTTGTATGTGAGGAAGAAGAAGTCGAATCTGACTTACTTAATTGATTAATAATTGTTTGTTGTAGAGCTATTTGCTCTTCTATCAATTTTTCAATGTTTATTAATTGATCACCTAAACATATTAAAAAGGTGTTAGTATAATTTTGTGATTTTATTATCGTGTTTAACTCTTTAATGGTTACTTGAGCACTTTCAAATTTTTGAATACTCAAATAAGCAGTAGCTTCAATGCTAGGATCCAAACTAATTGTTTGTTCTGGAGGAAAGGGTGATTTAATCGTTTCTCCCCTAGTAGTCTTCCAAGATCTTTGTAAGACTAAGATTTCATTATTAAGGTTATTAATGTAATTATTTACGAACCATTGAACAAATGATATATAATCTTTTGTTTTTTCTAAAGAGATATAATATTCTCTTTTAAATGTTTGTAATTCTTCATTCGAATATTTATTAAAATACCATTTTCTAAATTCTTTATGTTTTTCTTGGTAAAATTCCTTATTAAGGATTTCCCTCATAATACTTCCTGGGGATAAATCAATCATTTAAATGGAAGCTCATTTCAGATTGAGTAGGGGATTCTCTACTCTGAAACTCTTGTTTCTGATAAATTCCTTGAGGAATTTTATTTTGACTCATTCTTATTGATTCTACTGTTTCTTCTCTAATTTGAGGAGTAGACGTAGACGCTCTAGAAGTAGACGCTCTACTCGGCTCTATTTGAGCAGTGTAGTAGTCACTTGCTGTGGAATACCTAGAAGATAACGATCTGGGTATCCTAACGATTCTTTGAGGCGTAAATTTTATTTCTACGTCTCCTTCAATAGTTTGAATTATTTGGTCAATATCTTTATTGACTATTGGTTCTCTTTCTACTTCATTAGGAAGAGACCAGGTTGTTGGGAAGTTAATTTCATCCCATTTTATTAACCTATTGGTTACTATATTAGAAGTTAATAAATTGGTTTGGACTACCGTAGTAGTTCCTGGAAAGGATATTTGTTTAGCTTTTGGATTTAAAGTATTTAATACTTTATAATAAATTCTATAACATATTGCTATTATTTCACTTCCTTGTTTGAAGTTGTAACCATTGGTATGAATTGTTAGTTGCATAGCGTCTAACAGATTATCATCGGATAACGATAAATTTAAATTTGGAGACACATCAAAATAGACGGGTCCATGACATAAACTCGTTTCTATTAACGCAGCTAGAGAGGGTTTAAAGTCTTTGCATCTACCATCTCTAACATAAGCCATTATACTAGAATTTAAACCTAACAGTGTTAAAGGTTTAAAAGCAATTTGAATTAATCCAATATGGATAAAGCTATAATCTCTAAAGGGTACCCAGTCTTTCTTGGTAAGCAACCTAATTGTTTGATTTTCTCGAGATATTCGAATTGTTTGCTCTATTGTTTTTACAGCAAATCTAGATTTTAAATCAAATAAACCAATATTATAAATTTTGGTTGTAGGAATTGTTGGAATTGTCCATTTATTAAGTTTATCCAAATTGTTTGGATATTCTACCAATTCGGCATTTTTAATATTTTCATTATCTCTATCAGATAATTCCATCATTGATGAGAGTTTTTTAAAAGTGTTGTGGCTGGGTCAGATGTCTAAGTGTAGTCTGAGTATGTCTATTTTATTAAAAAATAAATGACATGAAAATTACATTCTTTTTGGCATCTCTGCAAATGATTTCTCATTTAACTATCAACCCTAAGGGATAGATGGATTTCTCCAAAATCAGAGATAAAAAATGTTTTTTAGCAAAAATCTTCTCCTTTTTATCATCATAAAAACACCCTTTTTTCTTCATCGGGATAAAAGATGATTTTTGAGAAAACACTAAAAACATTTTCATTTTTTCATTTTTTACTCTTTTTTTTTTTTTTTTTATAAACTCAGACTTACTCGGACTACTGACATCCTACCACCCACAACAAATAAATTAGCTACACATTTATTGATATATTAAAAAGAATAAATAGAGATAAGTACCTGTGTCATCAGGGCTCGAATGGCTCTGATACCAACTTTAGCGGGACTGCTGGAACTATGCGGAAGAGAGATAAAATATAACTATTGAAATATATATGTAAGCAAACAAACTCAACACATGAGTAAGAGGGGAATGAAAGAGAGAAAGTTCAAATTATTATTGCGTGCTTAGAACTGATACATAATTCTCTTTATATAGAGAATTCAATGACTCTACTATTCGAGCCAGGACAACAAACTTTTACAGAATTCAAAATAAAACAAACAACTTTAAAAAAGATAAAGAAAAAGTAAGCATTATTGATACCGGGTGCTCTTTGGGCCCCATCGTCATATCAGATAATGATTCTTTTCCACAAACAAACAATAAACTTTTAAAAAGCAAACATTATTGCTGGTTGTGGAGGGCCATAATCTCCACCATTGTCTTCAGAAAATATTCCTTCTTATCTTCATCCTGTGATGTTGACATTATCTAAATAGTTTTTCTTCAAAATAATTCTTGCAATCCTCAAATTATGAATTTCGAGGAGAAGTCTTCGAATTGTCTGGAAGTCTTCCCTTATTTCTTCAGTAAGTCTTTCTTTAACAGGAGACTTATTGGTTCTTCGAGATTTTGAAGTTCGATATTTTTTGAGGAGATGATCCAACTCTTTATCTAGCTTATAAAGCTGGTTGTCATAGACTTTTATGCTTTTGAAAGTTCCGTAAAAATCAATGCGATTAATATGATTCATATTCATGCTGGAGCTTTACCTTTATTAGGCTGAGAAACTAACCCTATAAGGGCATCCCACAAATCTTCTGGAGTAGGTTCTTCCGCTTGAGATTCGCCTGCTAAACAATTGTAGGCATTAGAATCCATGGATCCTTGAGATGAATTATCTTTTATTGAGTCGTCTTCTTTTGACGCTTGTCTAGGAAACGTACTAAAAAATTGATTTTTCATTTGATCAAGGATTCTGACCATAATTTGATCTTCTGACTCATTGGGATATTTTTTCTGAAAGTATTCTTTCATCTTTGCCATATAATGCTGCTGGAATCCTGTATCTTTTGATCCAGTCTTTTCATCATTATTAATGACTGATTGAATATTATTCTTGATATCTTTAATATTTTCAGGACTCATTTTGTTCCACCATTTGAAGAAGAAATTTCTTCTTAACATTGGAATTTCCAAATTATCTTTTGAGACAGAAATGGTCCATCTCCATATCCATGGGATTTGGAATTTAACAAAGAAGAAAAAGGGACATTGTCCATAGATTAGATTTTCAGATGGCCTTTTTAAGACCAAAGGACTATTTTTGCACCATGGTTCATATAACCCCATAATTTCTTCGGGAAGAATTTCCAAAGAGGGACCAAACATTGCCCACCATTTGTAGAACCAATTTGGAACTGTTTTATCCAGAATTTCTGGATTTATAGAGAAAAACCAAGAATGTTTATTCTTGGGATTTTGATAATAAAACGCTTTAGAAAAAGCCTGGATATAATCCCAATAATTGAAGTAAATATATTTACCTTCAGCAACTTTGATGGCCTTTTCTCCATTAGGGTTTATTCCCCATTCTCTTGGTAAGAGAACCTTATTAACGTGGCATTTACTGAAGCTTATAAAGCTTTCAGGATTGTTATTCTGAAAATGATGAGTTATTGTTACCGATTCGGTAATTGTTAGAAGAATCTCTAAATGTTGCCTGGCTTTACCATGCAACGCTGCATATCCTCTTGATTCAAGATATCTTGTCTTTAAAGACCATCCATCATTTGGGGTCAATTGAAGATCTTCATCTTCCAAATACATAATATGCTCAACAACAGGATTTTCAAAGTATTCTTGTTCCTGTGTGGCCTCATTAACAATGGCATCTTTATATGATGGCAATTTATTAGAAGAGGAAGATGCTTCCTTTTGTGGAGGTGCAGGTAATTGCTGCAAGGGTCTAGTTCGACCATGATAAACTGTCCAATCCCCTATCAGAGGAACTGTAACATCTTGACGAGGTAACATATTGTTACTCCCGTAGTTTCCTCTGCCACGGTTATAACCGCGACCTCTTCCCCTATAAGGGGTTGTCATATTCCCTGTAAAAATTCTCGGGTCAAAAAATCAGCAAGAGAATTATTTTCTCCTTTTATATATTGGATATCAAATTCAAAGGCCGATAATTGAGCTTGCCAATTTGCAAAGATTTGCTTTGCTACTAGATTCTTTACATCCTTTTCAATAATTGATTTTGCTGAACTACAATCAATTCTCAGCAAGAATTTCTTATTTAATAAATCATCTTGGAATTTAGATATGCATTTTATAATCGAAAGCATTTCTTTCTTTACAGTCGAATATTTTGACTGAGTAGGATTCCATTTTCCTGAAGTAAATCTAACTAATACCTCTTTAGAATTATTAGGATTTACTTGCTTTAATATACCACCATACCCTATATTAGAGGCATCGGTTTCAACAATTTTGAAATAGGTTGGATTTGCTAGAGATAAACAAGGTAAACATTTTACCTTGGCTTTTATTATTCTAACAGCTTGAGAATGTTTCTCAGTCCATGGCTCAGGATTTTTCTTAAGCCTAGCGTATAATATAGCTGTATCTTTAGCTAAATTTTCATAATAGTCTGCAATATAATTGAGACTTCCTAGAAATCTTTGTAACTATTTAGTATCAGTTATTATATCAGGGAATTTAGAAGCGAATTCAATACTTCTATCTATAGGAATAATTTTTCCTTGATTTATTAAATGACCTAAAAATCTAACTTGAGTTTGAAATAACTTCATTTTTGGGGCAGATATTACTAACCCATTTTGTTTTATTAAGTTTTTAAATAATTTTAAATGTTTTATATGTTGATCTATTGTTTTAGAAAATACTAAAACATCATCAATATAAACAATAATAAATTCTGAATAAGGGTTGAAAATATCATTCATTATATTCTGAAATTCAGAAAGAGCATTCTTTAAACCAAAAGGTAAAACATTCCATTCATAATGTCCAAATGGGACTGTAAAAGCAGTTTTATATCTATCAGATTCTTTTATCTGAATCTGCCAGTATCCTGATTTCATATCAAATTTTGAAAAGATTAAAGCATTGTTTAATCTATCTAATAAATCTTTTTTATTAGGGATCGGGTACCTAATCCATTTTAGTACCTTATTAAGAGGTTTATAGTTAATAACTAGTCTTGGAACACCTCTTTCTTTTTCAGCTGCATTATTAACATAAAATGCAGTGCAACTCCATGGGGATTTAGATTTTCTAATTAATCCTTTTTCTTGGAGAGAATTTATTTCCTTTTTACATAGCTCTAAATATTCATGATTCATTTGAGCTGGCCTAGCTTTAGTAGGTATTTGATTTTCATTAAAATCTTCTATATAAGGTAAAGAAATAACATGTTTCTTTCTATCCCAAAAGGCGTTGGGTAAGTCATTACAAATTTCAATTTTAAATTGATTTTCTATTAATTTTATTTTATTCTGAGTGTCACTCTTTTTGAGTTGTTCATTAATATTTAATATTTCAACTTCTTCTTTAAGAAAACATAATTGTTTTTCCTTATTAAGAAGAATATCTCTAACCTCATTAATTAATCTAGTTTGAGGATCTGTTATAAACTCAAAAATTATTTTTCTACCATTTATTATAGTAGATATACCATTTTGATCAATATTAGTCATTGGCATGATCTTATGAAGAAACGGAGTTCCTAATATAATTCTATGGGTAAGATTCTTAACCATAATAAAAGGTGTTGGAAGACAAATATCTTGATTACAGATGTATGCATCTGATAATTTATATTTTACTTGAAGTTTATCTCCTCCTGCTTGAGTCAGAGATTGAGTAGTTTTAGAAAAATATTTAGAAGGAATTATTCCTTCTTGAATGCAATTAAGATCGGCTCCACTATCTATGAGAGCTATCTCATTTTCTAAAATAAAATCTCTGCTAATTGCTAGAGTTATTTTCACATACCATTTTTGTGATGTAACTTGGTCTAATAAATTAAGATAATCATTATTATCGGGTTTGCTAATACCAATAATTTCTTTATTATCTTCAACCTTTGAGGGAGACTTAGTTTCTAGCAAAGTTATTCTTTGAGATAATTTTTCATTATTCTTCTTAATCTGAGAAATTTCAGATTTTAAAAGATTAACTTCACCTTTTAAGTCATTAATAGAAACAGGTGTTTCTTTTGTATTGGATTGTTGAAATCTACTTAAAACTTCACTTAATTGGTAAGGTGCTTCCATTATTAAGGGAGATTCTTGTTTAGTATTTGAATTCTCTATAAGAGTTTCTATCATTTTACGCTTTAGATCAGGATCTGTAATAGCCTCTATTACTTTTAAGGCTTTGTCTTGATCTGCTGTTAAAACATTTAATCCATTCATTTCTACAATGGATTTCCAGTAATTCATTTCATTACATTGACAATCATTGTTGTTAGGAGACAAAGATCCTTCTGAAGAATCTGAAGAGGTTTCATGAATTAATTCTAGATCTTCTTCATTAGAAGATTCTATATCTGAGTCAGAACTATTAATCATAATTTTTTCTAACTGAGAGCGTAATTGCTCATCCTCTATTTTATTAAGGGCTTTTTTAGTCCAACATTGATTGGCATAATGGCCAACCTTACCACACTTATGGCAACTAATATCAAGCTTTTTGGCTTTTCTTTTTCCTTTATTAGGAACAAAAGGTTTTTCTTTTTGTTTATTTTTAAAATAATTTCTTTTATACCTTTTTTTATAAGGTTTTTCATAATATTTTATTTTACTCTTATAAGATTTATTTTTATAAGGTTTATTGTTTTTATAAACAATTTTCTTTTTATTCTTATCCTTAGGAAAATTAGGATTTCCTAAATCGAACGCAAATTGTTCACAGAATTCACCAAGTTGATGTTTTTCTGAAAGCTTTTGCTTTTTTAATTGATTTCTAAGTTTTATGTCATTACATAAATTTAAACCTTCATTAATACAAGTACAAATGATTTGACCATATGTTAAATCAGAGTAATTAATATTTACTCCATCATTTTTAGTTCTTAAAGATTGCCGAACCTTTTCAGCAAAAAGATGTGGTAATCCATCTACAAATTTGGATTTCCAATGAATTGAATTAGGGTTATTAAGTTGATAAACCCTTGATAAGTAAGTATCTTTATACCATCTAAAATGGGTTAAAGATGGACATCTAAGGTTCTGTAGGAGCGTTTGTATTTTTTCTCCTATTGGTGTTGTAGTTCCTACAAAATGTTGTAGAATAGAGAGACATAGTGTATAAACTGCGTCTTCTTCTCCTGTAGTCCTAATTTGACTAGTACTAGGATTTTTATCCTCGATTTTAACCAATTTTTTGTGAGTTAGAATCTCTGTTTTTTGGGCTTCATTAAGATAAGAATCCCACCATCCTCTTAATTGTCCTACAAATCCAGTAGTAATAAAAGATGCTATAGCACTATCACTATTTCCATGTTGTTTACAAATAGTGGAATACATAATCATTCTATGTATTACGTCTATGATTTGTTTGTCGTTAAGACCATCTATATTCCATTCATAGATAGCTTTTCCATTATAGGAATTTTGAAAAGATTCAGGTTCTTCAAAAAGAAGATCCATTGGAGAAGGTCTCTTGTAGTAATATTTATCAAGAGGCTTTGAATCATAAATATGGTTTAATTCATTAATATTTTGGTTAGCAAACATATTTGCTAATTGATCTATGTCTTCTAGATCTTCAGTGGGTTCATAACCCTCTGATTGGTTAGCGGAGTCAATCTGCGATAAAACTCCTAGATGGAAATTTTTCAATTTACTCTCAAGAATTTTAATAAATTCTTCGTTATCATTCTCCATTTTAAATCCTGTAATTGGAGTTGGAGGTTGAATTAGCGGGGTCTCTGGGACTTCCGAAATTACTGGTTTTGTATGTGAGGAAGAAGAAGTCGAATCTGACTTACTTAATTGATTAATAATTGTTTGTTGTAGAGCTATTTGCTCTTCTATCAATTTTTCAATGTTTATTAATTGATCACCTAAACATATTAAAAAGGTGTTAGTATAATTTTGTGATTTTATTATCGTGTTTAACTCTTTAATGGTTACTTGAGCACTTTCAAATTTTTGAATACTCAAATAAGCAGTAGCTTCAATGCTAGGATCCAAACTAATTGTTTGTTCTGGAGGAAAGGGTGATTTAATCGTTTCTCCCCTAGTAGTCTTCCAAGATCTTTGTAAGACTAAGATTTCATTATTAAGGTTATTAATGTAATTATTTACGAACCATTGAACAAATGATATATAATCTTTTGTTTTTTCTAAAGAGATATAATATTCTCTTTTAAATGTTTGTAATTCTTCATTCGAATATTTATTAAAATACCATTTTCTAAATTCTTTATGTTTTTCTTGGTAAAATTCCTTATTAAGGATTTCCCTCATAATACTTCCTGGGGATAAATCAATCATTTAAATGGAAGCTCATTTCAGATTGAGTAGGGGATTCTCTACTCTGAAACTCTTGTTTCTGATAAATTCCTTGAGGAATTTTATTTTGACTCATTCTTATTGATTCTACTGTTTCTTCTCTAATTTGAGGAGTAGACGTAGACGCTCTAGAAGTAGACGCTCTACTCGGCTCTATTTGAGCAGTGTAGTAGTCACTTGCTGTGGAATACCTAGAAGATAACGATCTGGGTATCCTAACGATTCTTTGAGGCGTAAATTTTATTTCTACGTCTCCTTCAATAGTTTGAATTATTTGGTCAATATCTTTATTGACTATTGGTTCTCTTTCTACTTCATTAGGAAGAGACCAGGTTGTTGGGAAGTTAATTTCATCCCATTTTATTAACCTATTGGTTACTATATTAGAAGTTAATAAATTGGTTTGGACTACCGTAGTAGTTCCTGGAAAGGATATTTGTTTAGCTTTTGGATTTAAAGTATTTAATACTTTATAATAAATTCTATAACATATTGCTATTATTTCACTTCCTTGTTTGAAGTTGTAACCATTGGTATGAATTGTTAGTTGCATAGCGTCTAACAGATTATCATCGGATAACGATAAATTTAAATTTGGAGACACATCAAAATAGACGGGTCCATGACATAAACTCGTTTCTATTAACGCAGCTAGAGAGGGTTTAAAGTCTTTGCATCTACCATCTCTAACATAAGCCATTATACTAGAATTTAAACCTAACAGTGTTAAAGGTTTAAAAGCAATTTGAATTAATCCAATATGGATAAAGCTATAATCTCTAAAGGGTACCCAGTCTTTCTTGGTAAGCAACCTAATTGTTTGATTTTCTCGAGATATTCGAATTGTTTGCTCTATTGTTTTTACAGCAAATCTAGATTTTAAATCAAATAAACCAATATTATAAATTTTGGTTGTAGGAATTGTTGGAATTGTCCATTTATTAAGTTTATCCAAATTGTTTGGATATTCTACCAATTCGGCATTTTTAATATTTTCATTATCTCTATCAGATAATTCCATCATTGATGAGAGTTTTTTAAAAGTGTTGTGGCTGGGTCAGATGTCTAAGTGTAGTCTGAGTATGTCTATTTTATTAAAAAATAAATGACATGAAAATTACATTCTTTTTGGCATCTCTGCAAATGATTTCTCATTTAACTATCAACCCTAAGGGATAGATGGATTTCTCCAAAATCAGAGATAAAAAATGTTTTTTAGCAAAAATCTTCTCCTTTTTATCATCATAAAAACACCCTTTTTTCTTCATCGGGATAAAAGATGATTTTTGAGAAAACACTAAAAACATTTTCATTTTTTCATTTTTTACTCTTTTTTTTTTTTTTTTTTTTTTTTTTTTTTTTATAAACTCAGACTTACTCGGACTACTGACATCCTACCACCCACAACAAATAAATTAGCTACACATTTATTGATATATTAAAAAGAATAAATAGAGATAAGTACCTGTGTCACCAGGGCTCGAATGGCTCTGATACCAACTTTAGCGGGACTGCTGGAACTATGCGGAAGAGAGATAAAATATAACTATTGAAATATATATGCCAACTTTAGCGGGACTGCTGGAACTATGCGGAAGAGAGATAAAATATAACTATTGAAATATATATGTAAGCAAACAAACTCAACACATGAGTAAGAGGGGAATGAAAGAGAGAAAGTTCAAATTATTATTGCGTGCTTAGAACTGATACATAATTCTCTTTATATAGAGAATTCAATGACTCTACTATTCGAGCCAGGACAACAAACTTTTACAGAATTCAAAATAAAACAAACAACTTTAAAAAAGATAAAGAAAAAGTAAGCATTATTGATACCGGGTGCTCTTTGGGCCCCATCGTCATATCAGATAATGATTCTTTTCCACAAACAAACAATAAACTTTTAAAAAGCAAACATTATTGCTGGTTGTGGAGGGCCATAATCTCCACCATTGTCTTCAGAAAATATTCCTTCTTATCTTCATCCTGTGATGTTGACATTATCTAAATAGTTTTTCTTCAAAATAATTCTTGCAATCCTCAAATTATGAATTTCGAGGAGAAGTCTTCGAATTGTCTGGAAGTCTTCCCTTATTTCTTCAGTAAGTCTTTCTTTAACAGGAGACTTATTGGTTCTTCGAGATTTTGAAGTTCGATATTTTTTGAGGAGATGATCCAACTCTTTATCTAGCTTATAAAGCTGGTTGTCATAGACTTTTATGCTTTTGAAAGTTCCGTAAAAATCAATGCGATTAATATGATTCATATTCATGCTGGAGCTTTACCTTTATTAGGCTGAGAAACTAACCCTATAAGGGCATCCCACAAATCTTCTGGAGTAGGTTCTTCCGCTTGAGATTCGCCTGCTAAACAATTATAGGCATTAGAATCCATGGATCCTTGAGATGAATTATCTTTCATTGAGTCGTCTTCTTTTGACGCTTGACTAGGAAACGTACTAAAAAATTGATTTTTCATTTGATCAAGGATTCTGACCATAATTTGATCTTCTGACTCATTGGGATATTTTTTCTGAAAGTATTCTTTCATCTTTGCCATATAATGCTGCTGGAATCCTGTATCTTTTGATCCAGTCTTTTCATCATTATTAATGACTGATTGAATATTATTCTTGATATCTTTAATATTTTCAGGACTCATTTTGTTCCACCATTTGAAGAAGAAATTTCTTCTTAACATTGGAATTTCCAAATTATCTTTTGAGACAGAAATGGTCCATCTCCATATCCATGGGATTTGGAATTTAACAAAGAAGAAAAAGGGACATTGTCCATAGATTAGATTTTCAGATGGCCTTTTTAAGACCAAAGGACTATTTTTGCACCATGGTTCATATAACCCCATAATTTCTTCGGGAAGAATTTCCAAAGAGGGACCAAACATTGCCCACCATTTGTAGAACCAATTTGGAACTGTTTTATCCAGAATTTCTGGATTTATAGAGAAAAACCAAGAATGTTTATTCTTGGGATTTTGATAATAAAACGCTTTAGAAAAAGCCTGGATATAATCCCAATAATTGAAGTAAATATATTTACCTTCAGCAACTTTGATGGCCTTTTCTCCATTAGGGTTTATTCCCCATTCTCTTGGTAAGAGAACCTTATTAACGTGGCATTTACTGAAGCTTATAAAGCTTTCAGGATTGTTATTCTGAAAATGATGAGTTATTGTTACCGATTCGGTAATTGTTAGAAGAATCTCTAAATGTTGCCTGGCTTTACCATGCAACGCTGCATATCCTCTTGATTCAAGATATCTTGTCTTTAAAGACCATCCATCATTTGGGGTCAATTGAAGATCTTCATCTTCCAAATACATAATATGCTCAACAACAGGATTTTCAAAGTATTCTTGTTCCTGTGTGGCCTCATTAACAATGGCATCTTTATATGATGGCAATTTATTAGAAGAGGAAGATGCTTCCTTTTGTGGAGGTGCAGGTAATTGCTGCAAGGGTCTAGTTCGACCATGATAAACTGTCCAATCCCCTATCAGAGGAACTGTAACATCTTGACGAGGTAACATATTGTTACTCCCGTAGTTTCCTCTGCCACGGTTATAACCGCGACCTCTTCCCCTATAAGGGGTTGTCATATTCCCTGTAAAAATTCTCGGGTCAAAAAATCAGCAAGAGAATTATTTTCTCCTTTTATATATTGGATATCAAATTCAAAGGCCGATAATTGAGCTTGCCAATTTGCAAAGATTTGCTTTGCTACTAGATTCTTTACATCCTTTTCAATAATTGATTTTGCTGAACTACAATCAATTCTCAGCAAGAATTTCTTATTTAATAAATCATCTTGGAATTTAGATATGCATTTTATAATCGAAAGCATTTCTTTCTTTACAGTCGAATATTTTGACTGAGTAGGATTCCATTTTCCTGAAGTAAATCTAACTAATACCTCTTTAGAATTATTAGGATTTACTTGCTTTAATATACCACCATACCCTATATTAGAGGCATCGGTTTCAACAATTTTGAAATAGGTTGGATTTGCTAGAGATAAACAAGGTAAACATTTTACCTTGGCTTTTATTATTCTAACAGCTTGAGAATGTTTCTCAGTCCATGGCTCAGGATTTTTCTTAAGCCTAGCGTATAATATAGCTGTATCTTTAGCTAAATTTTCATAATAGTCTGCAATATAATTGAGACTTCCTAGAAATCTTTGTAACTATTTAGTATCAGTTATTATATCAGGGAATTTAGAAGCGAATTCAATACTTCTATCTATAGGAATAATTTTTCCTTGATTTATTAAATGACCTAAAAATCTAACTTGAGTTTGAAATAACTTCATTTTTGGGGCAGATATTACTAACCCATTTTGTTTTATTAAGTTTTTAAATAATTTTAAATGTTTTATATGTTGATCTATTGTTTTAGAAAATACTAAAACATCATCAATATAAACAATAATAAATTCTGAATAAGGGTTGAAAATATCATTCATTATATTCTGAAATTCAGAAAGAGCATTCTTTAAACCAAAAGGTAAAACATTCCATTCATAATGTCCAAATGGGACTGTAAAAGCAGTTTTATATCTATCAGATTCTTTTATCTGAATCTGCCAGTATCCTGATTTCATATCAAATTTTGAAAAGATTAAAGCATTGTTTAATCTATCTAATAAATCTTTTTTATTAGGGATCGGGTACCTAATCCATTTTAGTACCTTATTAAGAGGTTTATAGTTAATAACTAGTCTTGGAACACCTCTTTCTTTTTCAGCTGCATTATTAACATAAAATGCAGTGCAACTCCATGGGGATTTAGATTTTCTAATTAATCCTTTTTCTTGGAGAGAATTTATTTCCTTTTTACATAGCTCTAAATATTCATGATTCATTTGAGCTGGCCTAGCTTTAGTAGGTATTTGATTTTCATTAAAATCTTCTATATAAGGTAAAGAAATAACATGTTTCTTTCTATCCCAAAAGGCGTTGGGTAAGTCATTACAAATTTCAATTTTAAATTGATTTTCTATTAATTTTATTTTATTCTGAGTGTCACTCTTTTTGAGTTGTTCATTAATATTTAATATTTCAACTTCTTCTTTAAGAAAACATAATTGTTTTTCCTTATTAAGAAGAATATCTCTAACCTCATTAATTAATCTAGTTTGAGGATCTGTTATAAACTCAAAAATTATTTTTCTACCATTTATTATAGTAGATATACCATTTTGATCAATATTAGTCATTGGCATGATCTTATGAAGAAACGGAGTTCCTAATATAATTCTATGGGTAAGATTCTTAACCATAATAAAAGGTGTTGGAAGACAAATATCTTGATTACAGATGTATGCATCTGATAATTTATATTTTACTTGAAGTTTATCTCCTCCTGCTTGAGTCAGAGATTGAGTAGTTTTAGAAAAATATTTAGAAGGAATTATTCCTTCTTGAATGCAATTAAGATCGGCTCCACTATCTATGAGAGCTATCTCATTTTCTAAAATAAAATCTCTGCTAATTGCTAGAGTTATTTTCACATACCATTTTTGTGATGTAACTTGGTCTAATAAATTAAGATAATCATTATTATCGGGTTTTCTAATACCAATAATTTCTTTATTATCTTCAACCTTTGAGGGAGACTTAGTTTCTAGCAAAGTTATTCTTTGAGATAATTTTTCATTATTCTTCTTAATCTGAGAAATTTCAGATTTTAAAAGATTAACTTCACCTTTTAAGTCATTAATAGAAACAGGTGTTTCTTTTGTATTGGATTGTTGAAATCTACTTAAAACTTCACTTAATTGGTAAGGTGCTTCCATTATTAAGGGAGATTCTTGTTTAGTATTTGAATTCTCTATAAGAGTTTCTATCATTTTACGCTTTAGATCAGGATCTGTAATAGCCTCTATTACTTTTAAGGCTTTGTCTTGATCTGCTGTTAAAACATTTAATCCATTCATTTCTACAATGGATTTCCAGTAATTCATTTCATTACATTGACAATCATTGTTGTTAGGAGACAAAGATCCTTCTGAAGAATCTGAAGAGGTTTCATGAATTAATTCTAGATCTTCTTCATTAGAAGATTCTATATCTGAGTCAGAACTATTAATCATAATTTTTTCTAACTGAGAGCGTAATTGCTCATCCTCTATTTTATTAAGGGCTTTTTTAGTCCAACATTGATTGGCATAATGGCCAACCTTACCACACTTATGGCAACTAATATCAAGCTTTTTGGCTTTTCTTTTTCCTTTATTAGGAACAAAAGGTTTTTCTTTTTGTTTATTTTTAAAATAATTTCTTTTATACCTTTTTTTATAAGGTTTTTCATAATATTTTATTTTACTCTTATAAGATTTATTTTTATAAGGTTTATTGTTTTTATAAACAATTTTCTTTTTATTCTTATCCTTAGGAAAATTAGGATTTCCTAAATCGAACGCAAATTGTTCACAGAATTCACCAAGTTGATGTTTTTCTGAAAGCTTTTGCTTTTTTAATTGATTTCTAAGTTTTATGTCATTACATAAATTTAAACCTTCATTAATACAAGTACAAATGATTTGACCATATGTTAAATCAGAGTAATTAATATTTACTCCATCATTTTTAGTTCTTAAAGATTGCCGAACCTTTTCAGCAAAAAGATGTGGTAATCCATCTACAAATTTGGATTTCCAATGAATTGAATTAGGGTTATTAAGTTGATAAACCCTTGATAAGTAAGTATCTTTATACCATCTAAAATGGGTTAAAGATGGACATCTAAGGTTCTGTAGGAGCGTTTGTATTTTTTCTCCTATTGGTGTTGTAGTTCCTACAAAATGTTGTAGAATAGAGAGACATAGTGTATAAACTGCGTCTTCTTCTCCTGTAGTCCTAATTTGACTAGTACTAGGATTTTTATCCTCGATTTTAACCAATTTTTTGTGAGTTAGAATCTCTGTTTTTTGGGCTTCATTAAGATAAGAATCCCACCATCCTCTTAATTGTCCTACAAATCCAGTAGTAATAAAAGATGCTATAGCACTATCACTATTTCCATGTTGTTTACAAATAGTGGAATACATAATCATTCTATGTATTACGTCTATGATTTGTTTGTCGTTAAGACCATCTATATTCCATTCATAGATAGCTTTTCCATTATAGGAATTTTGAAAAGATTCAGGTTCTTCAAAAAGAAGATCCATTGGAGAAGGTCTCTTGTAGTAATATTTATCAAGAGGCTTTGAATCATAAATATGGTTTAATTCATTAATATTTTGGTTAGCAAACATATTTGCTAATTGATCTATGTCTTCTAGATCTTCAGTGGGTTCATAACCCTCTGATTGGTTAGCGGAGTCAATCTGCGATAAAACTCCTAGATGGAAATTTTTCAATTTACTCTCAAGAATTTTAATAAATTCTTCGTTATCATTCTCCATTTTAAATCCTGTAATTGGAGTTGGAGGTTGAATTAGCGGGGTCTCTGGGACTTCCGAAATTACTGGTTTTGTATGTGAGGAAGAAGAAGTCGAATCTGACTTACTTAATTGATTAATAATTGTTTGTTGTAGAGCTATTTGCTCTTCTATCAATTTTTCAATGTTTATTAATTGATCACCTAAACATATTAAAAAGGTGTTAGTATAATTTTGTGATTTTATTATCGTGTTTAACTCTTTAATGGTTACTTGAGCACTTTCAAATTTTTGAATACTCAAATAAGCAGTAGCTTCAATGCTAGGATCCAAACTAATTGTTTGTTCTGGAGGAAAGGGTGATTTAATCGTTTCTCCCCTAGTAGTCTTCCAAGATCTTTGTAAGACTAAGATTTCATTATTAAGGTTATTAATGTAATTATTTACGAACCATTGAACAAATGATATATAATCTTTTGTTTTTTCTAAAGAGATATAATATTCTCTTTTAAATGTTTGTAATTCTTCATTCGAATATTTATTAAAATACCATTTTCTAAATTCTTTATGTTTTTCTTGGTAAAATTCCTTATTAAGGATTTCCCTCATAATACTTCCTGGGGATAAATCAATCATTTAAATGGAAGCTCATTTCAGATTGAGTAGGGGATTCTCTACTCTGAAACTCTTGTTTCTGATAAATTCCTTGAGGAATTTTATTTTGACTCATTCTTATTGATTCTACTGTTTCTTCTCTAATTTGAGGAGTAGACGTAGACGCTCTACTCGGCTCTATTTGAGCAGTGTAGTAGTCACTTGCTGTGGAATACCTAGAAGATAACGATCTGGGTATCCTAACGATTCTTTGAGGCGTAAATTTTATTTCTACGTCTCCTTCAATAGTTTGAATTATTTGGTCAATATCTTTATTGACTATTGGTTCTCTTTCTACTTCATTAGGAAGAGACCAGGTTGTTGGGAAGTTAATTTCATCCCATTTTATTAACCTATTGGTTACTATATTAGAAGTTAATAAATTGGTTTGGACTACCGTAGTAGTTCCTGGAAAGGATATTTGTTTAGCTTTTGGATTTAAAGTATTTAATACTTTATAATAAATTCTATAACATATTGCTATTATTTCACTTCCTTGTTTGAAGTTGTAACCATTGGTATGAATTGTTAGTTGCATAGCGTCTAACAGATTATCATCGGATAACGATAAATTTAAATTTGGAGACACATCAAAATAGACGGGTCCATGACATAAACTCGTTTCTATTAACGCAGCTAGAGAGGGTTTAAAGTCTTTGCATCTACCATCTCTAACATAAGCCATTATACTAGAATTTAAACCTAACAGTGTTAAAGGTTTAAAAGCAATTTGAATTAATCCAATATGGATAAAGCTATAATCTCTAAAGGGTACCAAGTCTTTCTTGGTAAGCAACCTAATTGTTTGATTTTCTCGAGATATTCGAATTGTTTGCTCTATTGTTTTTACAGCAAATCTAGATTTTAAATCAAATAAACCAATATTATAAATTTTGGTTGTAGGAATTGTTGGAATTGTCCATTTATTAAGTTTATCCAAATTGTTTGGATATTCTACCAATTCGGCATTTTTAATATTTTCATTATCTCTATCAGATAATTCCATCATTGATGAGAGTTTTTTAAAAGTGTTGTGGCTGGGTCAGATGTCTAAGTGTAGTCTGAGTATGTCTATTTTATTAAAAAATAAATGACATGAAAATTACATTCTTTTTGGCATCTCTGCAAATGATTTCTCATTTAACTATCAACCCTAAGGGATAGATGGATTTCTCCAAAATCAGAGATAAAAAATGTTTTTTAGCAAAAATCTTCTCCTTTTTATCATCATAAAAACACCCTTTTTTCTTCATCGGGATAAAAGATTAATACTTATTGTTTACATACATGATATTTTAAATGAAATATATTATTTAAAAAGAAATAAAATATAATTTAAAATATTAATGATATTGGAATAAATATACATAACATAAATTTATGATATCGAATGGTTAATAATGTGACATAGTTTCATGTTATCTTCATTGTGGTCGAAGTGATTTGCGAGAGAGTTATTCATTGTTAACCAATTAAGAATATGTATGTAAAAACATATCGAGTTTTTTTTAAAAAAATTATGCAGTAAAAAATATCAAATACTTACTTACTCGAAAATCAATAGCAACTTATTCACATCCAAATCATAAACATATCTAACATGAACTTCTAATTCAAGGAATACAATACAATAAAAAAGAGGAATATTAACTTTACAAACAACTATGGCTAACTTAAAATTTTCAAATATCTCAATCACCAAACCATCAACACTAATTAAGAATACGTATACAAAATCATATCAAGTTTTTTAAAGAACAAATTATGCAGTAAAGAAAAATCAAAATACTTACTTACTCGAAAATCGACAACAAACTATTCACATCCAAATCATATACGTGTATCACACGAACTTCCGATTAAAGAAATAAAATATAATAAAAAATAGATATATTAATTTTACAATAACCATTGCTAACTTAAAATTTCAAATATTTCGGTAATCAAACCATCAATATGAATATACCACAAACAAATATACCGGAATTAATAACAAATTATAAAATATTTTAGAATAAACCCGTGCCTCGCACGGGTAATAAAGCTAGTTCTATTAATTTGCATTTGCTAAAAAAAAATAAGTACACGTGCTAAACTTTTTTAAATAATTAAAAGTATTAAAATAGATTTTAAAATAAATTAATAACTGTTTACCCGTGATATTTTTGGAAAAGAAGGGGTTAGTAAGGAAAAATAGAAAAAATAGCATGTTTTAGCTGAAAAGGTAAGTGTCAGTAATTAAAAGTATTTAAATAGGTTTCAAAATAAATACGTAAGGATTTGCCCGAGATATTTTTTGAAAATGAGAGATTTTAGTAAAGAAAAATAGAAAGAGTAACATGTTTTAGTTGAATAAGGTAATTGCTCGTGATTTTTTTAGAAAAAAAGAGGATTTTGTTAGAAAAAAATAAAAAAAATGTAATGTATTTTAACTGAAAAGGTGATTGGTTATAAATAATGTTATTATTTAGTGATTGTTTTTTAAAAAAAATAAGTAAGGGTAATTAAGTAAAATCACTAAGTATCGACCGTTCGTCCGTTCGACTACCAAACTTTTAATGTTTCGTCTAAAAGAGGGGTTTTATTAAGAAAAATAGAAAGTAACATGTTTTCGTTGAATTTTAAAATATAAAAATAACGATTTACCCGTGATATTTTTGAAAAAAAAAGGAGTTTTAGTAAGAAAAATAGAAAATGTGACATGTTTTAGTTGAAAAAGGTAATTGTTAATTAAAAATATTAAAATAGATTTTAAAGTAAAAAAGTAATGGTTTGCCCGTGATATATTTGGAAAGGGAGGGATTTTAGTAAGAAAAATAGAAAATATAACTTGTTTTAGCTAAAAAAGGTAATTGCCTGTGATTTTTATAGAAAAAGAGGGGAAAGGTAATTGCCAATTAAAAGTATTAAAATAGGTTTTAAAATAAATATGCAAGGGTTTGCTCGTGATATATTTGGAAAATGAGGGATTTTAGTAAGTGAAATAGAAAAAGTTCATGGTTTAGCTTAAAAGGAAATTGTCCGTGATTTTTTTTAGAAAAAAATGGTAATCTATTTTAACTGAAAGGGTAACTTATTATAATAATTTTTATAATAATTAAATAAACAATTAAATAAGGCAAGTACCGTACCAACAAACAGTTACCAAAACTTTCAATGTTTCGTCTTTAATAATATAGTATAGATAGATAGATAGATATATTTATAATATTAGTATTACATGCTACTAAATGGAATAGCCCGTGATATTTTTGAGGTTTTAGTTGGGAGAAATATTAGTTAGAAAATATAAAAAAGAATATACGTTTTGAAAAAAAAAATTAATCGGTTAGTTATTAATAATTATAATATTATTATTTTATTAAATAGAACTGCTCGTGATATTTTTTGAAAAATGAGAGGATTTATTTAGAAAAAATAGAAAAATAGAAATTTTAGTTAGAAAATATAAAAAAGAACATACACTTTGGCTAAAAATGGTAATGAGTTAGTTATTAGTAATTATAACCTTATTATGTTATTTAATTAAATGAAACTGCCGGTAATATTTTTGGAAAATGAGATGTTTTAGTTAGGAAAAATAGAAAAGATATTTTATATAATAATTTTAATATTTTATCTAACGGTTCTCATCGATTTGATCAAAAATATCTAACGGCTATGAATAGACTGACCATACTACAAAAACTTTCAAGACCAGACTACAAAACTTTCAATGTTTCGTCTTTAATATAATAGTGTGTATATATATATATATATATATATTAGTGTTAATTTAATGTTGTAAAAATTTATATGTAATATGACTAAACCAACTAGACAAAAGTATTAGTTTTACCGGCAGGAACTCGTAAGCCATTCTTACGAGTTATTGCATCTCGAAGTACTCTGCCATCTGCAGCAGAGCCTTCCCAACCACACATAAGTGAACATCATATTTGGTGTACAAACTCCTAAAACATTGGTTGAAATTTCTCCCTTTCTATTTCTATACTTCGAATTCTCGTGTGGAGGAATTCTAACTCTAATATGAGTTCCATCAAGAGCACCTAAACAATTCTACAAAATGAAAAACCATTAAAAAAATTACAATTGAGCATCAAAACAATTTCAACAGCCTTAAGTGATGGATTCTACCTGAAATCATTTCCACCTAGGATCATTGCAGGACTGAGTAATTGGTTCAGGCTTTTTTAAAAGAACACCGTGCAGCCGTAAGACACAATTTAAGACATTATTGAAATATTTGCTCACGGTTTCACTTGATCTTCGATAAGCATGTTTAATTGATCTATTTTTCTGATGACTAGCTAATATATGCAGGAAAAAGCAGACTTGTTCTTCAACATTCACGTCTCTCGAGTCACTAAGTCCATACTCGCGAAGCAGCTCACACAAGATATCATATGTATTTCTATTCATACGAAGTTGCTCCTTAAGGGTCAGATCCCCGTCATTTATGGTATCATCCACATAATCAGCCCCTCTTTTTCTACGAAGTAATCTTATATCCCTACTAACTCTCTCGAAGTACTTTCAGAAATTTGATGCAACATACGTATTAAATGCATAATATGCACATATAGTGACAATATCATACTCAAATGACGCACTAGTTGTTGTAATATCACCAATTCATCCAAGGAGCTTATAATCTATATCTATAAAACAGAGTTGCGACAAACTTGTTAGATTTTCTATGTAGTTTTAGATACACCTAACTATCTGATTTATAAACAACAAAAAATCACCTCTGTGAATCAACCTCAAACCCATAAACATATATCAAAACTTGACTCGAGCATATGAACAAACAAATTGTCTACATTAAACATAGAAAAACAAATGACAGAAGAATCAACATAAAAATCGCCATACAACATAGAACAAAACAAAAAATACATCAACTCCAAATCAAACTTGCTTCAGATTTAAAAAAGTATTTAATAATCAGAAAATCATCAACATAAATGTTCTTTAAAACCCAAAAATTGAATTTGATTTAGAATTTTCTTACCAGATTATAAGATAAATAATCGTGATTGATTTGCAACTAGAAATGGAGAGCCATGGAGGCTGCGTGTGTTATCCAAGAAAAATGAAAGAGATGCGTGTTTAGGGTTTACAATATATGTGCGGGCATATTGCTGGAATTATTCTAATTACATAAGGGTATATTTGTTCATCAAATTTTAATCCCTTCCTAATACCTGGGTTGAGCAGGTATAATATTATCCCAACTGAAAGCGAAAATTTTATTTCGGTGTTATCCCGGGATTATAATACTTTGACCTGATTTTCATAACAAACACGGGATAACTTTTTTTTAAGGATTATAATCCAATCATGTCTCTTATCCAGTAAAACAAACATGGCCTAAGAGTCCATTGAAACTCATTTTTTTGGCACTCTTTATTTTTGGATTAACAACTTATTTAAGAGTCTGTTAAAGATGCTCTAATGTAACCTTGCAACCTCTTTATTTCTTATCCCATACCAATCGCCTTTATTTACTCCACCAACAATCCAACAACAAAAAAATCTGAACAACAGCTTGCGACTATGAAATCATAATCTTCTATTTTGGAAAAACATAACACACACATGTATATAGCAATATCACCTATACAAATTTCGTTTCTATTTTAGTTTCTTAACTTCTGATCACAACCCAGAAAAGCTTCTCAAATAAATATAATTTCACATAGCTATATGAATGAAGGATCAAATCTGATTGAGAGTTTTCTCCTTTTAGAGAGAAGAAATCAGAGAAGTGCTATAGTTCTTATTTCATTGTAAATAAATACTGTACTGGACTAGTCAGTCACCGCTGGCCACTCCGTCTCCATGCCGCGTGTCCCACCTTAATTTAATAAATTTACTCAGGATTGATTCATAAAATTTGCTTGCTCCTTGGTTATTTTAAGTAATCAAGAATTACTTACAAAAAATATAATCATACACGTATCTATGACTAGAAACTTGATCCGTCTATATAATAAAAATGTCATTCCTTATGAAATATAGGTGTATATGTCTAACTAATTAAAAAATTGATCATTGTATTATCCTTCCTTTATTTAAATATAAATAAAACAAAAGTAAATAATTTCCAGGGTACTACGGTATTCTTCCATTTGAAGGATTTCGTCCTCGAAATCAAAATTTTTAGAATACTACTACCTTACGCCTAAATTCCTTGTTCTTGCTTTAGCTTAATGAAACTTTCACTAATAAATGAATTTGCTTCTCTTTTTTCCACAAAGACAGATTTATCATCAAGTTTATAATACTTGGCAATGGAATTCACACATAATCAGGAACCCATCTCCTGCACTAATTCTACACTGTCAGTCCCCGTTTTTATAGGTATCATTAGAACATTTGGAGATGCAACAGAGCATATGTACAAAGCTGATATGAAGTAAATTTGTACCTCGCCAAGTTATTCTAGATGTTTCCTTTTGTCGTCCAATTGGGTGTCTTCGCGACAAAATTACTGGTTAATACTTGGTGTATTCAGGATTCCGATTGCATACAAAGTCTTAACCATTATCAAGGCAGGTCAATAAAAGAGGTTCGAATAAATTCTGAATTTAAATTGAGCTCATACCAGTGAAGAACTCTAGAAAGAATAAAACACAGGACTGCAAAAAATTTACATTCTGTCTGGAACAGGTTTCTGATTAAGAAAATATTGAAATCTGAACAGAATTATTTACAAAGTTGTACAATACTTCAACAGGTTTCTAAAACATTTTAAAACACAGAAATCGGACATACCAAGCTTAAGTTATAATTTTCGAAGTTGAGTAATACATCTTGGAATTCTAAATCTGAGATGTTCTACTAAAAGTTGGCATCATATCTAACTTCTTAGTCACCAAAACCAAACCAAAGATCAAAGTTGTGCGGTTTCTGAAATTAGAAACCAAAACCAAACCAAAGATATTGGTGTGTTTCGGTTTTTCTAAGTAGGGTTTCGGTTTTAGAACCAACTCTAATCATTAACAATATAATATCATTTTTGGTAAAGCTAAATAGTTAAAAATGTGAATCACCGTATATAATAAGTATGACATGAGCTCTTGTGCAATGTGAACTGGAAATCAAGTCCAGCTTTGTGAATAACTGTGAAAGTGTGACTATACCTACAATTATGGCCGCTGCTTCTGCATCTGAGCCAATATATTAAGCTGACTGAGCCTTTTAATCTGGATGTACTTGGTACTGGTGTAGTCAGCGCGATAAGGAAATGGAACTATGCTGGAAAAATTGCAGGCTCTTAGTACGAGTTAAAAAAATATGTACCATGTACAACCAGTTAAACTTCTTGGACCACGAAGCTTACCAGGTGATAGCTGATCAGTTCTTTTATCAGACGTTGAAATCAGATCATCAAGTGTTGCCTCCTGCCAAGCATGCTGGCCATCCCTCATCTGATGCTTGAATGCTTGGCATTGTCTTACTCTGTTGCCCTTAGGCCCAACCTGGACCTCTGAACAGTAGCCACACGTCCGGACCTTTTATTAATGCTAAGAAGTGACAGCACTAAAAGATATGCAAGATCTGATATCAATTGCATATAAAAAAATATATATATAATTCAGGTTGATGTTAGTAAATAGCAATTGAACTGGTATTAAAATAGAACACAACATATGTGATGTAAATTAAAGGATACATATTTGTGACAGGAGAGTTCACTATCTACCACAAATATGATACGAGTCATAAAAAGTAGGGAGGGATATGGTTTCTAATGAAAAGGAAACAAACTGTAAATAACAGGTTATTTGAGACATGCTTGAAGCTTGCTTACATTGATCCACTCATCTATGGTGCTGGGCCTGCTGGAAGCAACTGATAGTGAGCAACGCGAAAAGTTGGTAATCTTGAAGCTACCTATTTTATGCACATGTCAGTCTTGAAGCTAGCTATGTAGTACTACTATGTGCCAGTCACTATTACCCTTTACAACCTGTCTTGTTCTGCATTGAAGTGAAGGATTTGATCAGTCCCAACTTAAAACATGGGACAAGTTCTGACTAGTCTCAAGTGAAAGGTACAAGAGTATGACAAAGCTGGAAGAATATATGAGAGTAAGCACAACCGGATTTAACATGTTGCTCAAGGAGATGTAGATGTTTTGTTTATTTAGAAAAGAACCATGACTACAATGTTCCATTCCGACATATTTTAATAGATTTCAGTTCCCAACTTATTGATAGAATGTTGTCTCCAGGGACTTGCAAACACAATTAGGCCCTAGAGCTACATGACAAGGTTCAAAAGGCTTAACCATTATGTCAAAAATATAAAACAAAATGCAAGGTTTAACCAACCTGTGATCAGAACGGATGCATCAGACAAGCCAAAACTTAATAACAAATCTCAACTCCTTTGGCCAAGGACATTAACTTTTATAACTTAAGAGTTATAATAATAACCCATGACCTTCACATGTACAACTTTTGTTCAAATCTACTACCATTACACCACATTGTTCTTTGATACCTTTTTATACAAATCAGTAACTACATTCACAAAGAACTCACTTGTTATATATTTCTTAATACTTACTTTAAAATTTATTCAATATGAAACTATCAAAATACCATTTATATTAATTAAAAAATTTATTATGAAATGATTTGAACATGTAATGATGTATATTATAGGAAAATATTTATTTTCATGTTATTACTAAATATTAAATTACTCACTTTACACGTACACTTTTGTGACATTTATATTATATTACCTATGTCTTTTGACACAGGCTGATACTATATAATATTAACATTATTTGTTCATTTAAAAAATTAGTATTTTGATTTAAATTTTTGGTATACAAACAGACATGGATATGGAAGATGAGTTATGACCACAATTCCTCCATTCTAATGTAATATTAATATAAAAATATTGTTGATGATGACTAAAATGATAAATTTCATATTGTCCATAAAATTTAAAATGAATTTTAGGTTTTAAATATGATTTTAAAATATAAGACAATATGGTTACATTACATATAATTATTAAGAGTCGCTCTCCATTGAGAACCCACGTGATTGTGAGATAGGAGATCTAATCTAACCATTCATTCATATACTCTTTATTTATCTTCACCACTCATTTATTTTTTAATATTTTATTATTTCATCACCTCCACCCACTCACCACGTACCTTCTGCCACTAGTGACCACCACCTTCGGCAACCAGTAGTAATCACCAACGTCATAACTAAAATCACCGCAATTCTGAATAAAATCACCACCATCAAACAACAATCACCATCACCTCCGATCATCTCCGACCACCACCTCCGGTCACCACCTCCTGTCATCACCTCCGGTCACCAAAATTACAGAAATCACCATCAAAATCAAGTATAAATCATCACAAACACCACACCAAAATCATATATAAATCACCACCCTTACCGTCGTTACCCCCACCACCACGACGAACCCCATCATCAACGAACCATCTCCGGAAACATAATTACAAAATACAACTCCAAATCAGAAAAAAAAACACAAATCAGCAAAAAATCATGAAAATCACCAGTTTTTTGAAAAAAAATCACCACCTGCGGGATTTTTAATCCAAAATACAGAAGCTTGTTTTTACAGATCTATTACTTGCTGGAGTTTGCTTGTATAGTATTTTCGATGATGGACGAAGGGGAGGGAGAGAGAGAGTGAAAGGAGAGAGAAAGAGAGAGTGAAAGTAGAGAGAGGGGAGAGAGAGAGAGAGTTGCAGAATTAATGAAATAACGGTCGGAGTTTGGTGTTGTTGGTGTTGGTCGCCGGAGTTTGGTGATGGTGACAGCGGGAAGGTGGTGGTGGTTGTAGGTGGACTGGTGAGGAAGGAGGTGATGGTAGGAGATTAGATTTAAATGTGTGGTTTAGATTAAAAGTAGTTTTAAAAATGTATGGTTGAGATTAGATCTCATATCTTATTTTAATGAGGGTTCTCATATGAGCACTTGCCTATGTATATATTTAGTGTAAATTTGTCCTCTCATTAACAAATTGATTATATAGGAATTAAGTGAAGGTTATTAGGAGCAAGATCCCTTAGTATATAGTTTATATAAGCCTATTATAACTCTTAAGTTATAAAAGTTAACTAGCCTGATAGCCCGCAAAGCACCTGCTCCATTTACATCCGTATATTTCAATTGCTTAATTTTATTAAGATAGACTATCCCATAACTTATAAAACACTCTACATCATTAGTAGACATATTCGATATATAAAAATATATTTTTGTGAATACAAAGAACTTGAAATTCTTATACGATTATAACAATATGTTAAGATGTGTAAATTCTAAAATCCCCGTGTCTCTTGGTGTCGATAAAACTTAATATTACGGGCAACCTTGTTTAATTCCTATTATTATCATATTGCTCTATCCACATTTTAAATGTATAATATTGAATTTATATAGTGTAAAAATCGTTAATTAAAATATGTCTCATACATTAAATTTAAATATTATTTTTTGAATGTTATTGTGTGAACACTATAATAATTGAGTTTCAAATATAATTCAACCAATATTTGCCAGCGAATAAGATTAATATATTGTTGTCAAACAATGATATCATTACTTGCTTTTAACTTATTTAAAGTTGATGTACATTTTCTGTTTTGTATTTGCTTGAACTTAGTTGAGATACAAGCAACTTGATATTGTCGTATAAAATTGTTAATTTTCATATTCTTATACATTAAACTTATAAATATATCTCAGATGTTATTATATCGACACTATATTCTTTGAATTTCAATTATAACTTATCCAATATTTTTCAACAAATTGGATGAACATACCATTGTTAGACTATATTATTATTTGCTAAACGTTTATGTACCTCATATTTTTTTGCTACTAAATCGGTTGTGATAAGTACAATTTAAATTAAATAAAACAATTTAGCATACCACCTGATATGATAATCTTCTATAGTCATTTGGTGGGGAAAGATTATAATTCAATAACGATAAAATATCTATAATTTAATTGGCATTTTATTACAATTGTGTAATCATATCTATTTGTTTTTAACCTAACTTTATAAGTTATTTAATAATTAGGCAAGTGCTCATATGAGAACCCTCATTAAAATGAGATATGAGATCTAATCTCAACCATATATTTTTAAAACTACTTTTAATCTAAACCACACAATTAAATCTAATCTCCTACCATCACCTCCTTCCTCACCAGTCCACCTACAACCACCACCACCTTCCCGCCGTCACCATCACCAAACTCCGACCGTTATTTCATTAATTCCGCAACTCTCTCTCTCTCTCCCCTATCTCTCCTTTCACTCTCTCTCTCTCTCTCTGTCTCTCTGTGTGTGTCTGTCTCTCTCTTTCTCTCTCCTTTCACTCTCTCCCTCCCTCCCCTTCGTCCATCATCGAAAATACTATACCAGCAAACTCCAGCAAGTAATAGATCTGTAAAAACAAGCTTCTGTATTTTGGATTAAAAATCCCGCAGGTGGTGATTTTTTTTCATAAAACTGGTGATTTTCATGATTTTTTGCTGATTTGTGTTTTTTTTTTTCTGATTTGGAGTTGTATTTTGTAATTATGTTTCCAAAGATGGTTCGTTGATGATGGGGTTCGTCGTGGTGGTGGGGGTAACGGCGGTAAGGGTGGTGATTTATATATGATTTTGGTGTGGTGTTTGTGATGATTTATACTTGATTTTGGTGATTTTCATGTAAATTTGATGGTGATTTCTGTAATTTTGGTGACCGGAGGTGATGACAGGAGGTGGTGACCGGAGGTGGTGGTCGGAGATGACCGGAGGCGATGGTGATTTTTGTTTGACGGTGGTGATTTTATTCAGAATTGCGATGATTTTAGTTATGACGTTGGTGATTACTACTGGTCGCCGAAGGTGGTGGTCACTGGTGGCAGAAGGTGGTGAGTGGGTGGAGGTGATGAAATAATAAAATATTAAAAAAATAAATGAGTGGTGAAGATAAATAAAGAGTATATGAATGAATGGTTAGGATTAGATCTCATATCTCACAATCATGTGGGTTCTCATAATACTATTTTCGTTCATCTTGAAGGTTCTCACAGAAAGAGTACCTATAGTTTTAGTTCAAGTTTGTATTGACATTTGGTATATGAAACAGAACAACTTTACAACTTACAAGACTCCATGACTCATACATGTAGTAGCTGTCAGTAACTCTTACAGAAATACTACACATTACTGCATTTTCTAAAATATGATCTCTTTGGTCCATAGGGCATTGACAACATCTCATTTTCATTATGATTAATATAATATTTGACATGCTACCTGCAATTACGTAGTCTGTCACGCATTAATAACTGCATCATATACCACTCTTCATTTCCCCATTATTTCAATTAAAGAAACAGTTATGCTGGAAGTAATTACTAAAATATATTAAGAAAATACTCGACCCTAAAAAAAACCTGAAGCATTACACCTCTGGTTATTCTCCATCAATTAACTATACATATTCTCTGTTCTTTCTCAAAACAATAACGTATTCCCATCCCCGTTAGATGATCATAGAGGAGAAACCGCCGATTATATAGTTCAAAGATGAATACCTCCAACAAAAGTCAGCTTCAGTTCTTCGTTAATTGTAGATCTTTTAACTCTATAATAGCTTTGAAATAGCACCAATTGATTTATTTCTCTTGTTCTCTATCTCGTTTTCTACATATTACATGCCTCTCTCTCTAAGAAGGTATAAAGTTAGGGTAAATCTATATATATAATAGACAAATATTAAATATGTCGTTTTGAAATTTTTATTTATTTTTTAATTTTTTGGGCTTATTACATTCTATCCCCCTTAAAATGATTATGTCCCAGAATCTTGCGGAGTAGCACGAATAAGAAGTAAAATATCTACTTCCCCAATATATCTGATTCCTAATTTCAGCAGAAAAGATTTCTTCAAATACCTTTTAAACAGGACTATCACTTCGTCGCCTTGCTTAGCAAAATCTGCTTCCAACAATTACGAAATAAAGCACTCTCAATTTAGTTAGGCTTACAATTTTTTACCTATTCTAAATCTACCTCTAGGATCATACAAGAACATATTAACAGACATGATTGGTAGGCTATATGTTCTGTCCCTGAACGAAGTTCATTTCCTTATACAAGAACACGCTATCCAACAGTTTTACAATTCTTTAACGCTGCATGTCCATATAATGCAATCTATGAACCTTTACAAATCTCTACAGCCATCATCATACTCTGTATTAACTCCAACAAATCAATGCTACGTATCTGAGCAACTTAACCAGGTTGATTAATGTTGGACCGCCAGCGAGCCTTAACTCCACCTTAGTATGATATTGTCCGCTCTGGGTCAGACCCGCACAAATTTGTTTTTGGGTCACTCCCAAAAGGCCTCGTACTAATGGAGGTTATTTGGCTAGCTTATATACAAGAGTATTTTCTCTTTTTCTCCTCGATGTGGTACTTGGGTTGACACCACCAACAATCCTCCCCTCAAACCAAGAACCACATAACCGTGATCTTAAACCTGTGATTAATCTGTCTACATCTTGCACCGCTACGTATCACCTCGTAGAACCCGCCACTTGAATACCATCAAGAAGACTTTCGACACAAGGCACTAACAGATTTTCAATCGCCACCGAGGGGTCACCCACATCGAATAACCGTAGCATGTTACCCCCAAGATCCAATTCCGGAACCATGAGCTCTGATACCACTTGTTGGGCCGCTAGCATGTCTTAACTCCACATTAGTATGATATCGTCCGCTCTGGGCCAGACCCACACAGATTTGATTTTGGGTCACTCCCAAAAGGCCTCATACTAATGGAGTTTTTTTGGTTGTGCTTATATACAAGAGTATTTTCTCTTTTCACCTCGATGTGGTACTTGGGTTGACACCACCCAACAATCCTCCCCTCAAACCAAGAACCACATAACCCGTGGTCTTACACCCGCGATAAATCTGTCTATATCTTGCACCGCCACGATTTACCTCACAGAACCCGCTGCTTGAACACCTTTCAAGAAGACTTTCGATACAAGGCACTAATAGATTTTCAATCGCCACCGAAGGGAACCTCCCACATCGAACAACCGCAACCCGTTACCCCCAGGATCCAACTCCGGACCACGAGCTCTGATACCACTTGTTGGGCCGCTAACATGCCTTAAGTCCACTAAAACAAATACCTTCGTAACATAATTGCAAAAGCTAATCTCCAATGTTGTAGGCTCGCACCTGCATGATTTGTCCAAACAAAATTAAATATTTAATTTTTGTTATGAACATATCAAATTACATAAAACTTATCTCACTCTTTGGTGAAAAAACAGAATTCCTCCCTTGCGCCAAATATGTTAAAGTCTTCATTGGCATAACTTCTAATCCTGCAAAACAATACTAAATATTTAACGTGAATCTTGATTTTTAAAATGCAAAATATAGAAGCTAAATTGTCTTCGAGCAAACAACATTGACAAAAGTTGTTGACCGCTCTAACATCATCAAGGATATTGTTGCTTTGTTCTTCGCTAAGCAAATCAAAACAGCTCCAAAAACGACAGTAGAAGCCTACCAAAAACAAACTTTTATATGAAATCATGATCACACAAAAGCAATTTATATTAACAATGAAAAATTCAATCAAAATGGTCGAAATATGAAGAAAACTAACCTTGCCCTTCGACACACCGAACATCATAGTGTATGAATAGAACTTCACTTCATAATCAATGAAACACCATTCGGAATCCACTTTCGGATCACTTATATCTAATAAACTCAAGTGCATACGGAAATGATCAAAAATAAACTAATATCTAATATACTCACTTACATATAATTTCAACAAGTAAACTCATATAATGAATAACAAATATAGTATGTATAGTATATTAACTAATACTTACCTTAATCCTAATAAAACATAATATAAACTAAAAAACCCGACTTCACCAAGAATTAAGAATGTTTCTGGGTCTCGTGGAATTTATATAAGGTTTCTAATATTTTGGATTGAGCTTGAGTTAGTTTCCGTTAACTAGTATCCGAAAATCTTTCTCAAGGTGCCTACGATCCCTATTTACCACGCAGTTCTCTCTTTGGGTTCGGTAGGTTTATTTCATAAGACGGATTATTATCATATTAAAGATTCATATGAATCGATTTGGAAAATTGCATAATTGTTTGATTCATAAGGATTTATTAGGAAATATTATTAGTATTTAAAAATTATTTACGAGATTGGGTTATTTTGTTGGTGGCAAATTTTGGCATTCATTTTCTTTACTAACAAGATTTATAATGCTTACGATCTAGGTAACCGAGCTCTTAGAATAATTAACCTATTTGTTTTCTAATTTTTCACTTTATTTTAGTAAGCTATGTCATTTAAATATTTAATCAACATTATAATAATATAGTATAGTATATGTTCATAATAATAAATATGACACTAATTTACTATAGAATCTATTACAATTACATAATATGCATATCTATAGATAGTGCTATTCTACAATATTCTAGGGGTATTTCTAGGTATTTTTGAAACCACTAAAACAAAGACCTTCGTAACATAATTGCAAAAGCTAATCTCCAATGTTGTAGGCTCGCACCTGCATGATTTGTCCAAACAAAATTAAATATTTAATTTTTGTTATAAACATATAAAATTACATAAAACTTATCTCACTCTTTGGTGAAAAAACAGAATTCCTCCCTTGCGCCAAATATGTTAAAGTCTTCATTGGCATAACTTCTAATCCTGCAAAACAATACTAAATATTTAACGTGAATCTTGATTTTTAAAATGCAAAATATAGAAGCTAAATTGTCTTCGAGCAAACAACATTGACAAAAGTTGTTGACCGCTCTAACATCATCAAGGATATTGTTGCTTTGTTCTTCGCTAAGCAAATCAAAACAGCTCCAAAAACGACAGTAGAAGCCTACCAAAAACAAACTTTTATATGAAATCATGATCACACAAAAGCAATTTATATTAACAATAAAAAATTCAACCAAAATGGTCGAAATATGAAGAAAACTAACCTTGCCCTTCGACACACCGAACATCATAGTGTATGAATAGAACTTCACTTCATAATCAATGAAACACCATTCGGAATCCACTTTCGGATCACTTATATCTAATAAACTCAAGTGCATACGGAAATGATCAAAAATAAACTAATATCTAATATACTCACCTACATATAATTTCAACAAGTAAACTCATATAATGAATAACAAATATAGTATGTATAGTATATTAACAAATACTTACCTTAATCCTAATAAAACATAATATAAACTAAAAAACCCGACTTCACCAAAAATTAAGAATGTTTCTGGGTCTCGTGGAATTTATATAAGGTTTCTAATATTTTGGATTGAGCTTGAGTTAGTTTCCGTTAACTAGTATCCGAAAATCTTTCTCAAGGTGCCTACGATCCCTATTTACCACGCAGTTCTCTCTTTGGGTTCGGTAGGTTTATTTCATAAGACGGATTATTATCATATTAAAGATTCATATGAATCGATTTGGAAAATTGCATAATTGTTTGATTCATAAGGATTTATTAGGAAATATTATTAGTATTTAAAAATTATTTACGAGATTGGGTTATTTTGTTGGTGGCAAATTTTGGCATTCATTTTCTTTACTAACAAGATTTATAATGCTTACGATCTAGGTAACCGAGCTCTTAGAATAATTAACCTATTTGTTTTCTAATTTTTCACTTTATTTTAGTAAGCTATGTCATTTAAATATTTAATCAACATTATAATAATATAGTATAGTATATGTTCATAATAATAAATATGACACTAATTTACTATAGAATCTATTACAATTACATAATATGCATATCTATAGATAGTGCTATTCTACAATATTCTAGGGGTATTTCTAGGTATTTTTGAAACCACTAAAACAAAGACCTTCGTAACATAATTGCAAAAGCTAATCTCCAATGTTGTAGGCTCGCACCTGCATGATTTGTCCAAACAAAATTAAATATTTAATTTTTGTTATAAACATATAAAATTACATAAAACTTATCTCACTCTTTGGTGAAAAAACAGAATTCCTCCCTTGCGCCAAATATGTTAAAGTCTTCATTGGCATAACTTCTAATCCTGCAAAACAATACTAAATATTTAACGTGAATCTTGATTTTTAAAATGCAAAATATAGAAGCTAAATTGTCTTCGAGCAAACAACATTGACAAAAGTTGTTGACCGCTCTAACATCATCAAGGATATTGTTGCTTTGTTCTTCGCTAAGCAAATCAAAACAGCTCCAAAAACGACAGTAGAAGCCTACCAAAAACAAACTTTTATATGAAATCATGATCACACAAAAGCAATTTATATTAACAATAAAAAATTCAACCAAAATGGTCGAAATATGAAGAAAACTAACCTTGCCCTTCGACACACCGAACATCATAGTGTATGAATAGAACTTCACTTCATAATCAATGAAACACCATTCGGAATCCACTTTCGGATCACTTATATCTAATAAACTCAAGTGCATACGGAAATGATCAAAAATAAACTAATATCTAATATACTCACCTACATATAATTTCAACAAGTAAACTCATATAATGAATAACAAATATAGTATGTATAGTATATTAACAAATACTTACCTTAATCCTAATAAAACATAATATAAACTAAAAAACCCGACTTCACCAAAAATTAAGAATGTTTCTGGGTCTCGTGGAATTTATATAAGGTTTCTAATATTTTGGATTGAGCTTGAGTTAGTTTCCGTTAACTAGTATCCGAAAATCTTTCTCAAGGTGCCTACGTACCCTATTTATTTCAATAGGGATCAAATCCACGTAGTTCTCTCTTTGGGTTCGGTAGGTTTATTTCATAAGACGGATTATTATCATATTAAAGATTCATATGAATCGATTTGGAAAATTGCATAATTGTTTGATTCATAAGGATTTATTAGGAAATATTATTAGTATTTAAAAATTATTTACGAGATTGGGTTATTTTGTTGGTGGCAAATTTTGGCATTCATTTTCTTTACTAACAAGATTTATAATTACGATCTAGGTAACCGAGCTCTTAGAATAATTAACCTATTTCTTTTCCAATTTTTCACGTTATTTTAAGAAGCTATGTTATTTAAATATTTAATCAACATTAATAATAAGTATGACACTAATTTACTATAGAATCTATTACAATTACATAATATGCATATCTATAGATAGTGCTATTCTACAATATTCTAGGGGTATTTCTAGGTATTTTTGAAACCACTAAAACAAATACCTTCGTAACATAATTGCAAAAGCTAATCTCCAATGTTGTAGGCTCGCACCTGCATGATATGTCCAAACAAAATTAAATATTTAAATTTTGTTATGAACATATAAAATTACATAAAACTTATCTCACTCTTTAGTGAAAAAACAAAATTCCTACCTTGCGCCAAATATGTCAAAGTCTTCATTAGCATAACTTCTAATCCTGCAAAACAATATGTGAATCTTTATTTTTAAATTGCAAAATATAGAAGCTAAATTGTCATCGAGCAAACAACATTGACAAAAGTTGTTGACCGCTCTAACATCATCAAGGATATTGTTGCTTTGTTCTTCGCTAAGCAAATCAAAACAGCTCAAAAAACGACAGTAGAAGCCTACCAAAAACAAACTTTTATATGAAATCATGATCACACAAAAGCAATTTATATTAACAATAAAAAATTCAATCAAAATGGTCGAAATATGAAGAAAATTAGCCTTGCCCTTCGACACACCGAACATCATAGTGTATGAATAGAACTTCACTTCATAATCAATGAAACACCATTCGGAATCCACTTTCGGATCACTTATATCTAATAAACTTAAGTGCATATGGAAATGATCAAAAATAAACTAATATCTAATATACTCACCTACATATAATTTCAACAAGTAAACTCATATAATGAATAACAAATATAGTATGTATAGTATATTAACTAATACTTACCTTAATCCTAATAAAACATAATATAAACTAAAAAACCCGACTTCACCAAGAATTAAGAATGTTTCTGGGTCTCGTGGAATTTAGATAAGGTTTCTAATATTTTGGATTGAGCTTGAGTTAGTTTCCGTTAACTAGTATCCGAAAATCTTTCTCAAGGTGCCAACGTACCCTATTTATTTAAATAGGCATCAAATCCACGTAGTTCTCTCTTTGAGTTCGGTAGGTTTATTTCATAAGATGGATTATTATGATATTAAAGATTCATATGAATCGGTTTGGAAAATTGCATAATTGTTTGATTCATAAGGATATTTATTAGGAAATATTATTAGTATTTAAAGAATATTTACGAGATTGGGTTATTTTGTTGGTGGCAAATTTTGGCATTCATTTTCTTTACTAACAAGATTTATAATGCTTATGATCTAGGTAACCGAGTTCTTAGAATAATTAACCTATTTGTTTTCTAATTTTTCACTTTATTTTAGTAAGCTATGTCGTTTAAATATTTAATCAACATTATAATAATATAGTATAGTATATGTTCATAATAATAAGTATGACACTAATTTACTATAGAATCTATTACAATTACATAATATGCATATCTATAGATAGTGCTATTCTACAATATTCTAGGGGTATTTCTAGGTATTTTTGAAACCACTAAAACAAATACCTTCGTAACATAATTGCAAAAGCTAATCTCCAATGTTTTAGGCTCGCACCTGCAGGATTTGTCCACACAAAATTAAATATTTAATTTTTGTTAAGAACATATAAAATTACATAAAACTTATCTCACTCTTTAGTTAAAAAACAGAATTCCTCCCTTGCGCCAAATATGTCAAAGTCTTCATTGGTATAACTTCTAATCCTGCAAAACAATACTAAATATTTAACGTGAATCTTGATTTTTAAAATGCAAAATATAGAAGCTAAATTGTCTTCGAGCAAACAACATTGACAAAAGTTGTTGACCGCTCTAACATCATTAAGGATATTGTTGCTTTGTTCTTCACTAAGCAAATCAAAACATCTCCAAAAACGACAGTAGAAGCCTACCAAAAACAAACTTTTATATGAAATCATGATCACACAAAAGCAATTTATATTAACAATAAAAAATTCAATCAAAATGGTCGAAATATGAAGAAAACTAACCTTGCCCTTCGACACACCGAACATCATAGTGTATGAATAGAACTTCACTTCATAATCAATGAAACACCATTCGGAATCCACTTTCGGATCACTTATATCTAATAAACCAAGTGCATACGGAAATGATCAAAAATAAACTAATATCTAATATACTCACCTACATATAATTTCAACAAGTAAACTCATATAATGAATAACAAATATAGTATGTATAGTATATTAACTAATACTTACCTTAATCCTAATAAAACATAATATAAACTAAAAAACCCGACTTCACCAAGAATTAAGAATGTTTCTGGGTCTCGTGGAATTTATATAAGGTTTCTAATATTTTGGATTGAGCTTGAGTGAGTTTCCGTTAACTAGTAGTATCCGAAAATATTTCTCAAGGTGCCTACGTACCCTATTTATTTAAATAGGGATCAAATCCACGTAGTTCTCTCTTTGCGTTCGGTAGGTTTATTTCAGAAGACGGATTATTATCATATTAAAGATTCATATGAATCGATTTGGAAAATTGCATAATTGTTTGATTCATAAGGATTTATTAGGAAATATTATTAGTATTTAAAAATTATTTACGAGATTGGGTTATTTTGTTGGTGGCAAATTTTGGCATTCATTTTCTTTACTAACAAGATTTATAATGCTTACGATCTAGGTAACCGAGCTCTTAGAATAATTAACCTATTTTTTTTTCTAATTTTTCACTTTATTTTAGTAAGCTATGTCATTTAAATATTTAATCAACATTATAATAATATAGTATAGTATATGTTCATAATAATAAGTATGACACTAATTTACTATAGAATCTATTACAATTACATAATATGCATATCTATAGATAGTGCTATTCTACAATATTCTAGGGGTATTTCTAGGTATTTTTGAAACCACTAAAACAAATACCTTCATAACATAATTGCAAAATCTAATCTCCAATGTTGTAGGCTCGCACCTGCATGATTTGTCCAAACAAAATTAAATATTTAATTTTTGTTATGAACATATAAAATTACATAAAACTTATCTCACTCTTTAGTGAAAAAACAGAATTCCTCCCTTGCGCCAAATATGTCAAAGTCTTCATTGGTATAACTTCTAATCCTGCAAAACAATACTAAATATTTAACGTGAATCTTGATTTTTAAAATGCAAAATATAGAAGCTAAATTGTCTTCGAGCAAACAACATTGACAAAAGTTGTTGACCGCTCTAACATCATCAAGGATATTGTTGATTTGTTCTTCACTAAGCAAATCAAAACAGCTCCAAAAACGACAGTAGAAGCCTACCAAAAACAAACTTTTATATGAAATCATGATCACACAAAAGCAATTTATATTAACAATAAAAAATTCAATCAAAATGGTCGAAATATGAAGAAAACTAACCTTGCCCTTCGACACACCGAACATCATAGTGTATGAATAGAACTTCACTTCATAATCAATGAAACACCATTCGGAATCCACTTTCGGATCACTTATATCTAATACACTCAAGTGCATACGGAAATGATCAAAAATAAACTAATATCTAATATACTCACCTACATTTAATTTCAACAAGTAAACTCATATAATGAATAACAAATATAGTATGTATAGTATATTAACTAATACTTACCTTAATCCTAATAAAACATAATATAAACTAAAAAACCCGACTTCACCAAGAATTAAGAATGTTTCTGGGTCTCGTGGAATTTATATAAGGTTTCTAATATTTTGGATTGAGCTTGAGTTAGTTTCCGTTAACTAGTAGTATCCGAAAATATTTCTCAAGGTGCCTACGTACCCTATTTATTTAAATAGGGATCAAATCCACGTAGTTCTCTCTTTGCGTTCGGTAGGTTTATTTCAGAAGACGGATTATTATCATATTAAAGATTCATATGAATCGATTTGGAAAATTGCATAATTGTTTGATTCATAAGGATTTATTAGGAAATATTATTAGTATTTAAAAATTATTTACGAGATTGGGTTATTTTGTTGGTGGCAAATTTTGGCATTCATTTTCTTTACTAACAAGATTTATAATGCTTACGATCTAGGTAACCGAGCTCTTAGAATAATTAACCTATTTTTTTTCTAATTTTTCACTTTATTTTAGTAAGCTATGTCATTTAAATATTTAATCAACATTATAATAATATAGTATAGTATATGTTCATAATAATAAGTATGACACTAATTTACTATAGAATCTATTACAATTACATAATATGCATATCTATAGATAGTGCTATTCTACAATATTCTAGGGGTATTTCTAGGTATTTTTGAAACCACTAAAACAAATACCTTCGTAACATAATTGCAAAAGCTAATCTCCAATGTTGTAGGCTCGCACCTGCATGATTTGTCCAAACAAAATTAAATATTTAATTTTTGTTATGAACATATAAAATTACATAAAACTTATCTCACTCTTTGGTGAAAAAACAGAATTCCTCCCTTACGCCAAATATGTCAAAGTCTTCATTGGCATAACTTCTAATCCTGCAAAACAATACTAAATATTTAACGTGAATCTTGATTTTTAAAATGCAAAATATAGAAGCTAAATTGTCTTCGAGCAAACAACATTGACAAAAGTTGTTGACCGCTCTAACATCATCAAGGATATTGTTGCTTTGTTCTTCGCTAAGCAAATCAAAACAGCTCCAAAAAGGACAGTAGAAGCCTACCAAAAACAAACTTTTATATGAAATCATGATCACACAAAAGCAATTTATATTAACAATAAAAAATTCAATCAAAATGGTCGAAATATGAAGAAAACTAACCTTGCCCTTCGACACACCGAACATCATAGTGTATGAATAGAACTTCACTTCATAATCAATGAAACACCATTCGGAATCCACTTTCGGATCACTTATATCTAATACACTCAAGTGCATACGGAAATGATCAAAAATAAACTAATATCTAATATACTCACCTACATTTAATTTCAACAAGTAAACTCATATAATGAATAACAAATATAGTATGTATAAACTAATACTATATTTTATATTTTTAACTAATACTTACCTTAATCCTAATAAAACATAATATAAACTAAAAAACCCGACTTCACCAAGAATTAAGAATGTTTCTGGGTCTCGTGGAATTTATATAAGGTTTCTAATATTTTGGATTGAGCTTGAGTTAGTTTCCGTTAACTAGTATCCGAAAATCTTTCTCAAGGTGCCTACGTACCCTATTTATTTAAATAGGGATCAAATCCACGTAGTTCTCTCTTTGGGTTCGGTAGGTTTATTTCATAAGACGGATTATTATCATATTAAAGATTCATATGAATCGATTTGGAAAATTGCATAATTGTTTGATTCATAAGGATTTATTAGGAAATATTATTAGTATTTAAAAATTATTTACGAGATTGGGTTATTTTGTTGGTGGCAAATTTTGGCATTCATTTTCTTTACTAACAAGATTTATAATGCTTACGATCTAGGTAACCGAGCTCTTAGAATAATTAACCTATTTTTTTCTAATTTTTCACTTTATTTTAGTAAGCTATGTCATTTAAATATTTAATCAACATTATAATAATATAGTATAGTATATGTTCATAATAATAAGTATGACACTAATTTACTATAGAATCTATTACAATTACATAATATGCATATCTATAGATAGTGCTATTCTACAATATTCTAGGGGTATTTCTAGGTATTTTTGAAACCACTAAAACAAATACCTTCGTAACATAATTGCAAAAGCTAATCTCCAATGTTGTAGGCTCGCACCTGCATGATTTGTCCAAACAAAATTAAATATTTAATTTTTGTTATGAACATATAAAATTACATAAAACTTATCTCACTCTTTGGTGAAAAAACAGAATTCCTCCCTTGCGCCAAATATGTCAAAGTCTTCATTGGCATAACTTCTAATCCTGCAAAACAATACTAAATATTTAACGTGAATCTTGATTTTTAAAATGCAAAATATAGAAGCTAAATTGTCTTCGAGCAAACAACATTGACAAAAGTTGTTGACCGAGCAACATCATCAAGGATATTGTTGCTTTGTTCTTCGCTAAGCAAATCAAAACAGCTCCAAAAAGGACAGTAGAAGCCTACCAAAAACAAACTTTTATATGAAATCATGATCACACAAAAGCAATTTATATTAACAATAAAAAATTCAATCAAAATGGTCGAAATATGAAGAAAACTAACCTTGCCCTTCGACACACCGAACATCATAGTGTATGAATAGAACTTCACTTCATAATCAATGAAACACCATTCGGAATCCACTTTCGGATCACTTATATCTAATACACTCAAGTGCATACGGAAATGATCAAAAATAAACTAATATCTAATATGCTCACCTACATTTAATTTCAACAAGTAAACTCATATAATGAATAACAAATATAGTATGTATAGTATTTTTAACTAATACTTACCTTAATCCTAATAAAACATAATATAAACTAAAAAACCCGACTTCACCAAGAATTAAGAATGTTTCTGGGTCTCGTGGAATTTATATAAGGTTTCTAATATTTTGGATTGAGCTTGAGTTAGTTTCCGTTAACTAGTAGTATCCGAAAATATTTCTCAAGGTGCCTACGTACCCTATTTATTTAAATAGGGATCAAATCCACGTAGTTCTCTCTTTGCGTTCGGTAGGTTTATTTCAGAAGACGGATTATTATCATATTAAAGATTCATATGAATCGATTTGGAAAATTGCATAATTGTTTGATTCATAAGGATTTATTAGGAAATATTATTAGTATTTAAAAATTATTTACGAGATTGGGTTATTTTGTTGGTGGCAAATTTTGGCATTCATTTTCTTTACTAACAAGATTTATAATGCTTACGATCTAGGTAACCGAGCTCTTAGAATAATTAACCTATTTTTTTTTCTAATTTTTCACTTTATTTTAGTAAGCTATGTCATTTAAATATTTAATCAACATTATAATAATATAGTATAGTATATGTTCATAATAATAAGTATGACACTAATTTACTATAGAATCTATTACAATTACATAATATGCATATCTATAGATAGTGCTATTCTACAATATTCTAGGGGTATTTCTAGGTATTTTTGAAACCACTAAAACAAATACCTTCGTAACATAATTGCAAAAGCTAATCTCCAATGTTGTAGGCTCGCACCTGCATGATTTGTCCAAACAAAATTAAATATTTAATTTTTGTTATGAACATATAAAATTACATAAAACTTATCTCACTCTTTGGTGAAAAAACAGAATTCCTCCCTTGCGCCAAATATGTCAAAGTCTTCATTGGCATAACTTCTAATCCTGCAAAACAATACTAAATATTTAACGTGAATCTTGATTTTTAAAATGCAAAATATAGAAGCTAAATTGTCTTCGAGCAAACAACATTGACAAAAGTTGTTGACCGAGCAACATCATCAAGGATATTGTTGCTTTGTTCTTCGCTAAGCAAATCAAAACAGCTCCAAAAAGGACAGTAGAAGCCTACCAAAAACAAACTTTTATGTGAAATCATGATCACACAAAAGCAATTTATATTAACAATAAAAAATTCAATCAAAATGGTCGAAATATGAAGAAAACTAACCTTGCCCTTCGACACACCGAACATCATAGTGTATGAATAGAACTTCACTTCATAATCAATGAAACACCATTCGGAATCCACTTTCGGATCACTTATATCTATTACACTCAAGTGCATACGGAAATGATCAAAAATAAACTAATATCTAATATGCTCACCTACATTTAATTTCAACAAGTAAACTCATATAATGAATAACAAATATAGTATGTATAGTATTTTTAACTAATACTTACCTTAATCCTAATAAAACATAATATAAACTAAAAAACCCGACTTCACCAAGAATTAAGAATGTTTCTGGGTCTCGTGGAATTTATATAAGGTTTCTAATATTTTGGATTGAGCTTGAGTTAGTTTCTGTTAACTAGTAGTATCCGAAAATATTTCTCAAGGTGCCTACGTACCCTATTTATTTAAATAGGGATCAAATCCACGTAGTTCTCTCTTTGCGTTCGGTAGGTTTATTTCAGAAGACGGATTATTATCATATTAAAGATTCATATGAATCGATTTGGAAAATTGCATAATTGTTTGATTCATAAGGATTTATTAGGAAATATTATTAGTATTTAAAAATTATTTACGAGATTGGGTTATTTTGTTGGTGGCAAATTTTGGCATTCATTTTCTTTACTAACAAGATTTATAATGCTTACGATCTAGGTAACCGAGCTCTTAGAATAATTAACCTATTTTTTTTCTAATTTTTCACTTTATTTTAGTAAGCTATGTCATTTAAATATTTAATCAACATTATAATAATATAGTATAGTATATGTTCATAATAATAAGTATGACACTAATTTACTATAGAATCTATTACAATTACATAATATGCATATCTATAGATAGTGCTATTCTACAATATTCTAGGGGTATTTCTAGGTATTTTTGAAACCACTAAAACAAATACCTTCGTAACATAATTGCAAAAGCTAATCTCCAATGTTGTAGGCTCGCACCTGCATGATTTGTCCAAACAAAATTAAATATTTAATTTTTGTTATGAACATATAAAATTACATAAAACTTATCTCACTCTTTGGTGAAAAAACAGAATTCCTCCCTTGCGCCAAATATGTCAAAGTCTTCATTGGCATAACTTCTAATCCTGCAAAACAATACTAAATATTTAACGTGAATCTTGATTTTTAAAATGCAAAATATAGAAGCTAAATTGTCTTCGAGCAAACAACATTGACAAAAGTTGTTGACCGAGCAACATCATCAAGGATATTGTTGCTTTGTTCTTCGCTAAGCAAATCAAAACAGCTCCAAAAAGGACAGTAGAAGCCTACCAAAAACAAACTTTTATATGAAATCATGATCACACAAAAGCAATTTATATTAACAATAAAAAATTCAATCAAAATGGTCGAAATATGAAGAAAACTAACCTTGCCCTTCGACACACCGAACATCATAGTGTATGAATAGAACTTCACTTCATAATCAATGAAACACCATTCGGAATCCACTTTCGGATCACTTATATCTATTACACTCAAGTGCATACGGAAATGATCAAAAATAAACTAATATCTAATATGCTCACCTACATTTAATTTCAACAAGTAAACTCATATAATGAATAACAAATATAGTATGTATAGTATTTTTAACTAATACTTACCTTAATCCTAATAAAACATAATATAAACTAAAAAACCCGACTTCACCAAGAATTAAGAATGTTTCTGGGTCTCGTGGAATTTATATAAGGTTTCTAATATTTTGGATTGAGCTTGAGTTAGTTTCCGTTAACTAGTAGTATCCGAAAATATTTCTCAAGGTGCCTACGTACCCTATTTATTTAAATAGGGATCAAATCCACGTAGTTCTCTCTTTGCGTTCGGTAGGTTTATTTCAGAAGACGGATTATTATCATATTAAAGATTCATATGAATCGATTTGGAAAATTGCATAATTGTTTGATTCATAAGGATTTATTAGGAAATATTATTAGTATTTAAAAATTATTTACGAGATTGGGTTATTTTGTTGGTGGCAAATTTTGGCATTCATTTTCTTTACTAACAAGATTTATAATGCTTACGATCTAGGTAACCGAGCTCTTAGAATAATTAACCTATTTTTTTTTCTAATTTTTCACTTTATTTTAGTAAGCTATGTCATTTAAATATTTAATCAACATTATAATAATATAGTATAGTATATGTTCATAATAATAAGTATGACACTAATTTACTATAGAATCTATTACAATTACATAATATGCATATCTATAGATAGTGCTATTCTACAATATTCTAGGGGTATTTCTAGGTATTTTTGAAACCACTAAAACAAATACCTTCGTAACATAATTGCAAAAGCTAATCTCCAATGTTGTAGGCTCGCACCTGCATGATTTGTCCAAACAAAATTAAATATTTAATTTTTGTTATGAACATATAAAATTACATAAAACTTATCTCACTCTTCGGTGAAAAAACAGAATTCCTCCCTTGCGCCAAATATGTCAAAGTCTTCATTGGCATAACTTCTAATCCTGCAAAACAATACTAAATATTTAACGTGAATCTTGATTTTTAAAATGCAAAATATAGAAGCTAAATTGTCTTCGAGCAAACAACATTGACAAAAGTTGTTGACCGAGCAACATCATCAAGGATATTGTTGCTTTGTTCTTCGCTAAGCAAATCAAAACAGCTCCAAAAAGGACAGTAGAAGCCTACCAAAAACAAACTTTTATATGAAATCATGATCACACAAAAGCAATTTATATTAACAATAAAAAATTCAATCAAAATGGTCGAAATATGAAGAAAACTAACCTTGCCCTTCGACACACCGAACATCATAGTGTATGAATAGAACTTCACTTCATAATCAATGAAACACCATTCGGAATCCACTTTCGGATCACTTATATCTATAACACTCAAGTGCATACGGAAATGATCAAAAATAAACTAATATCTAATATGCTCACCTACATTTAATTTCAACAAGTAAACTCATATAATGAATAACAAATATAGTATGTATAGTATTTTTAACTAATACTTACCTTAATCCTAATAAAACATAATATAAACTAAAAAACCCGACTTCACCAAGAATTAAGAATGTTTCTGGGTCTCGTGGAATTTATATAAGGTTTCTAATATTTTGGATTGAGCTTGAGTTAGTTTCCGTTAACTAGTAGTATCCGAAAATATTTCTCAAGGTGCCTACGTACCCTATTTATTTAAATAGGGATCAAATCCACGTAGTTCTCTCTTTGCGTTCGGTAGGTTTATTTCAGAAGACGGATTATTATCATATTAAAGATTCATATGGATCGATTTGGAAAATTGCATAATTGTTTGATTCATAAGGATTTATTAGGAAATATTATTAGTATTTAAAAATTATTTACGAGATTGGGTTATTTTGTTGGTGGCAAATTTTGGCATTCATTTTCTTTACTAACAAGATTTATAATGCTTACGATCTAGGTAACCGAGCTCTTAGAATAATTAACCTATTTTTTTTTTCTAATTTTTCACTTTATTTTAGTAAGCTATGTCATTTAAATATTTAATCAACATTATAATAATATAGTATAGTATATGTTCATAATAATAAGTATGACACTAATTTACTATAGAATCTATTACAATTACATAATATGCATATCTATAGATAGTGCTATTCTACAATATTCTAGGGGTATTTCTAGGTATTTTTGAAACCACTAAAACAAATACCTTCGTAACATAATTGCAAAAGCTAATCTCCAATGTTGTAGGCTCGCACCTGCATGATTTGTCCAAACAAAATTAAATATTTAATTTTTGTTATGAACATATAAAATTACATAAAACTTATCTCACTCTTTAGTGAAAAAACAGAATTCCTCCCTTGCGCCAAATATGTCAAAGTCTTCATTGGTATAACTTCTAATCCTGCAAAACAATACTAAATATTTAACGTGAATCTTGATTTTTAAAATGCAAAATATAGAAGCTAAATTGTCTTCGAGCAAACAACATTGACAAAAGTTGTTGACCGCTCTAACATCATCAAGGATATTGTTGATTTGTTCTTCCCTAAGCAAATCAAAACAGCTCCAAAAACGACAGTAGAAGCCTACCAAAAACAAACTTTTATATGAAATCATGATCACACAAAAGCAATTTATATTAACAATAAAAAATTCAATCAAAATGGTCGAAATATGAAGAAAACTAACCTTGCCCTTCGACACACCGAACATCATAGTGTATGAATAGAACTTCACTTCATAATCAATGAAACACCATTCGGAATCCACTTTCGGATCACTTATATCTAATACACTCAAGTGCATACGGAAATGATCAAAAATAAACTAATATCTAATATACTCACCTACATTTAATTTCAACAAGTAAACTCATATAATGAATAACAAATATAGTATGTATAGTATATTAACTAATACTTACCTTAATCCTAATAAAACATAATATAAACTAAAAAACCCGACTTCACCAAGAATTAAGAATGTTTCTGGGTCTCGTGGAATTTATATAAGGTTTCTAATATTTTGGATTGAGCTTGAGTTAGTTTCCGTTAACTAGTAGTATCCGAAAATATTTCTCAAGGTGCCTACGTACCCTATTTATTTAAATAGGGATCAAATCCACGTAGTTCTCTCTTTGCGTTCGGTAGGTTTATTTCAGAAGACGGATTATTATCATATTAAAGATTCATATGGATCGATTTGGAAAATTGCATAATTGTTTGATTCATAAGGATTTATTAGGAAATATTATTAGTATTTAAAAATTATTTACGAGATTGGGTTATTTTGTTGGTGGCAAATTTTGGCATTCATTTTCTTTACTAACAAGATTTATAATGCTTACGATCTAGGTAACCGAGCTCTTAGAATAATTAACCTATTTTTTTTTTCTAATTTTTCACTTTATTTTAGTAAGCTATGTCATTTAAATATTTAATCAACATTATAATAATATAGTATAGTATATGTTCATAATAATAAGTATGACACTAATTTACTATAGAATCTATTACAATTACATAATATGCATATCTATAGATAGTGCTATTCTACAATATTCTAGGGGTATTTCTAGGTATTTTTGAAACCACTAAAACAAATACCTTCGTAACATAATTGCAAAAGCTAATCTCCAATGTTGTAGGCTCGCACCTGCATGATTTGTCCAAACAAAATTAAATATTTAATTTTTGTTATGAACATATAAAATTACATAAAACTTATCTCACTCTTTAGTGAAAAAACAGAATTCCTCCCTTGCGCCAAATATGTCAAAGTCTTCATTGGTATAACTTCTAATCCTGCAAAACAATACTAAATATTTAACGTGAATCTTGATTTTTAAAATGCAAAATATAGAAGCTAAATTGTCTTCGAGCAAACAACATTGACAAAAGTTGTTGACCGCTCTAACATCATCAAGGATATTGTTGATTTGTTCTTCCCTAAGCAAATCAAAACAGCTCCAAAAACGACAGTAGAAGCCTACCAAAAACAAACTTTTATATGAAATCATGATCACACAAAAGCAATTTATATTAACAATAAAAAATTCAATCAAAATGGTCGAAATATGAAGAAAACTAACCTTGCCCTTCGACACACCGAACATCATAGTGTATGAATAGAACTTCACTTCATAATCAATGAAACACCATTCGGAATCCACTTTCGGATCACTTATATCTAATACACTCAAGTGCATACGGAAATGATCAAAAATAAACTAATATCTAATATACTCACCTACATTTAATTTCAACAAGTAAACTCATATAATGAATAACAAATATAGTATGTATAGTATATTAACTAATACTTACCTTAATCCTAATAAAACATAATATAAACTAAAAAACCCGACTTCACCAAGAATTAAGAATGTTTCTGGGTCTCGTGGAATTTATATAAGGTTTCTAATATTTTGGATTGAGCTTGAGTTAGTTTCCGTTAACTAGTAGTATCCGAAAATATTTCTCAAGGTGCCTACGTACCCTATTTATTTAAATAGGGATCAAATCCACGTAGTTCTCTCTTTGCGTTCGGTAGGTTTATTTCAAAAGACGGATTATTATCATATTAAAGATTCATATGAATCGATTTGGAAAATTGCATAATTGTTTGATTCATAAGGATTTATTAGGAAATATTATTAGTATTTAAAAATTATTTACGAGATTGGGTTATTTTGTTGGTGGCAAATTTTGGCATTCATTTTCTTTACTAACAAGATTTATAATGCTTACGATCTAGGTAACCGAGCTCTTAGAATAATTAACCTATTTTTTTTCTAATTTTTCACTTTATTTTAGTAAGCTATGTCATTTAAATATTTAATCAACATTATAATAATATAGTATAGTATATGTTCATAATAATAAGTATGACACTAATTTACTATAGAATCTATTACAATTACATAATATGCATATCTATAGATAGTGCTATTCTACAATATTCTAGGGGTATTTCTAGGTATTTTTGAAACCACTAAAACAAATACCTTCGTAACATAATTGCAAAAGCTAATCTCCAATGTTGTAGGCTCGCACCTGCATGATTTGTCCAAACAAAATTAAATATTTAATTTTTGTTATGAACATATAAAATTACATAAAACTTATCTCACTCTTTGGTGAAAAAACAGAATTCGTCCCTTGCGCCAAATATGTCAAAGTCTTCATTGGCATAACTTCTAATCCTGCAAAACAATACTAAATATTTAACGTGAATCTTGATTTTTAAAATGCAAAATATAGAAGCTAAATTGTCTTCGAGCAAACAACATTGACAAAAGTTGTTGACCGCTCTAACATCATCAAGGATATTGTTGCTTTGTTCTTCGCTAAGCAAATCAAAACAGCTCCAAAAAGGACAGTAGAAGCCTACCAAAAACAAACTTTTATATGAAATCATGATCACACAAAAGCAATTTATATTAACAATAAAAAATTCAATCAAAATGGTCGAAATATGAAGAAAACTAACCTTGCCCTTCGACACACCGAACATCATAGTGTATGAATAGAACTTCACTTCATAATCAATGAAACACCATTCGGAATCCACTTTCGGATCACTTATATCTAATACACTCAAGTGCATACGGAAATGATCAAAAATAAACTAATATCTAATATACTCACCTACATTTAATTTCAACAAGTAAACTCATATAATGAATAACAAATATAGTATGTATAGTATTTTTAACTAATACTTACCTTAATCCTAATAAAACATAATATAAACTAAAAAACCCGACTTCACCAAGAATTAAGAATGTTTCTGGGTCTCGTGGAATTTATATAAGGTTTCTAATATTTTGGATTGAGCTTGAGTTAGTTTCCGTTAACTAGTATCCGAAAATCTTTTTCAAGGTGCCTACGTACCCTATTTATTTAAATAGGGATCAAATCCACGTAGTTCTCTCTTTGGGTTCGGTAGGTTTATTTCATAAGACGGATTATTATCATATTAAAGATTCATATGAATCGATTTGGAAAATTGCATAATTGTTTGATTCATAAGGATTTATTAGGAAATATTATTAGTATTTAAAAATTATTTACGAGATTGGGTTATTTTGTTGGTGGCAAATTTTGGCATTCATTTTCTTTACTAACAAGATTTATAATGCTTACGATCTAGGTAACCGAGCTCTTAGAATAATTAACCTATTGTTTTTCTAATTTTTCACTTTATTTTAGTAACCTATGTCATTTAAATATTTAATCAACATTATAATAATATAGTATAGTATATGTTCATAATAATAAGTATGACACTAATTTACTATAGAATCTATTACAATTACATAATATGCATATCTATAGATAGTGCTATTCTACAATATTCTAGGGGTATTTCTAGGTATTTTTGAAACCACTAAAACAAATACCTTCGTAACATAATTGCAAAAGCTAATCTCCAATGTTGTAGGCTCGCACCTGCATGATTTGTCCAAACAAAATTAAATATTTAATTTTTGTTATGAACATATAAAATTACATAAAACTTATCTCACTCTTTGGTGAAAAAACAGAATTCCTCCCTTGCGCCAAATATGTCAAAGTCTTCATTGGCATAACTTCTAATCCTGCAAAACAATACTAAATATTTAACGTGAATCTTGATTTTTAAAATGCAAAATATAGAAGCTAAATTGTCTTCGAGCAAACAACATTGACAAAAGTTGTTGACCGAGCAACATCATCAAGGATATTGTTGCTTTGTTCTTCGCTAAGCAAATCAAAACAGCTCCAAAAAGGACAGTAGAAGCCTACCAAAAACAAACTTTTATATGAAATCATGATCACACAAAAGCAATTTATATTAACAATAAAAAATTCAATCAAAATGGTCGAAATATGAAGAAAACTAACCTTGCCCTTCGACACACCGAACATCATAGTGTATGAATAGAACTTCACTTCATAATCAATGAAACACCATTCGGAATCCACTTTCGGATCACTTATATCTAATACACTCAAGTGCATACGGAAATGATCAAAAATAAACTAATATCTAATATGCTCACCTACATTTAATTTCAACAAGTAAACTCATATAATGAATAACAAATATAGTATGTATAGTATTTTTAACTAATACTTACCTTAATCCTAATAAAACATAATATAAACTAAAAAACCCGACTTCACCAAGAATTAAGAATGTTTCTGGGTCTCGTGGAATTTATATAAGGTTTCTAATATTTTGGATTGAGCTTGAGTTAGTTTCCGTTAAATAGTAGTATCCGAAAATCTTTCTCAAGGTGCCTACGTACCCTATTTATTTAAATAGGGATCAAATCCACGTAGTTCTCTCTTTGCGTTCCGTAGGTTTATTTCAGAAGACGGATTATTATCATATTAAAGATTCATATGAATCGATTTGGAAAATTGCATAATTGTTTGATTCATAAGGATTTATTAGGAAATATTATTAGTATTTAAAAATTATTTACGAGATTGGGTTATTTTGTTGGTGGCAAATTTTGGCATTCATTTTCTTTACTAACAAGATTTATAATGCTTACGATCTAGGTAACCGAGCTCTTAGAATAATTAACCTATTTTTTTTCTAATTTTTCACTTTATTTTAGTAAGCTATGTCATTTAAATATTTAATCAACATTATAATAATATAGTATAGTATATGTTCATAATAATAAGTATGACACTAATTTACTATAGAATCTATTACAATTACATAATATGCATATCTATAGATAGTGCTATTCTACAATTTTCTAGGGGTATTTCTAGGTATTTTTGAAACCACTAAAACAAATACCTTCATAACATAATTGCAAAAGCTAATCTCCAATGTTGTACGCTCGCACCTGCATGATTTGTCCAAACAAAATTAAATATTTAATTTTTGTTATGAACATATAAAATTACATAAAACTTATCTCACTCCTTAGTGAAAAAACAAAATTCCTCCCTTGCGCCAAATATGTCAAAGTCTTCATTGGTATAACTTCTAATCCTGCAAAACAATACTAAATATTTAACGTGAATCTTGATTTTTAAAATGCAAAATATAGAAGCTAAATTGTCTTCGAGCAAACAACATTGACAAAAGTTGTTGACCGCTCTAACATCATCAAGGATATTGTTGCTTTGTTCTTCACTAAGCAAATCAAAACAGCTCCAAAAACGACAGTAGAAGCCTACCAAAAACAAACTTTTATATGAAATCATGATCACACAAAAGCAATTTATATTAACAATAAAAAATTCAATCAAAATGGTCGAAATATGAAGAAAACTAACCTTGCCCTTCGACACACCGAACATCATAGTGTATGAATAGAACTTCACTTCATAATCAATGAAACACCATTCGGAATCCACTTTCGGATCACTTATATCTAATACACTCAAGTGCATACGGAAATGATCAAAAATAAACTAATATCTAATATACTCACCTACATTTAATTTCAACAAGTAAACTCATATAATGAATAACAAATATAGTATGTATAGTATATTAACTAATACTTACCTTAATCCTAATAAAACATAATATAAACTAAAAAACCCGACTTCACCAAGAATTAAGAATGTTTCTGGGTCTCGTGGAATTTATATAAGGTTTCTAATATTTTGGATTGAGCTTGAGTTAGTTTCCGTTAACTAGTAGTATCCGAAAATATTTCTCAAGGTGCCTACGTACCCTATTTATTTAAATAGGGATCAAATCCACGTAGTTCTCTCTTTGCGTTCGGTAGGTTTATTTCAGAAGACGGATTATTATCATATTAAAGATTCATATGAATCGATTAGGAAAATTGCATAATTGTTTGATTCATAAGGATTTATTAGGAAATATTATTAGTATTTAAAAATTATTTACGAGATTGGGTTATTTTGTCGGTGGCAAATTTTGGCATTCATTTACTTTACTAACAAGATTTATAATGCTTACGATCTAGGTAACCGAGCTCTTAGAATAATTAACCTATTTTTTTTCTAATTTTTCACTTTATTTTAGTAAGCTATGTCATTTAAATATTTAATCAACATTATAATAATATAGTATAGTATATGTTCATAATAATAAGTATGACACTAATTTACTATAGAATCTATTACAATTACATAATATGCATATCTATAGATAGTGCTATTCTACAATATTCTAGGGGTATTTCTAGGTATTTTTGAAACCACTAAAACAAATACCTTCGTAACATAATTGCAAAAGCTAATCTCCAATGTTGTAGGCTCGCACCTGCATGATTTGTCCAAACAAAATTAAATATTTAATTTTTGTTATGAACATATAAAATTACATAAAACTTATCTCACTCTTTGGTGAAAAACAGAATTCCTCCCTTGCGCCAAATATGTCAAAGTCTTCATTGGCATAACTTCTAATCCTGCAAAACAATACTAAATATTTAACGTGAATCTTGATTTTTAAAATGCAAAATATAGAAGCTAAATTGTCTTCGAGCAAACAACATTGACAAAAGTTGTTGACCGCTCTAACATCATCAAGGATATTGTTGCTTTGTTCTTCGCTAAGCAAATCAAAACAGCTCCAAAAACGACAGTAGAAGCCTACCAAAAACAAACTTTTATATGAAATCATGATCACACAAAAGCAATTTATATTAACAATGAAAAATTCAATCAAAATGGTCGAAATATGAAGAAAACTAACCTTGTCCTTCGACACACCGAACGTCATAGTGTATGAATAGAACTTCACTTCATAATCAATGAAACACCATTCGGAATCCACTTTCGGATCACTTATATCTAATACACTCAAGTGCATACGGAAATGATCAAAAATAAACTAATATCTAATATACTCACCTACATTTAATTTCAACAAGTAAACTCATATAATGAATAACAAATATAGTATGTATAGTATTTTTAACTAATACTTACCTTAATCCTAATAAAACATAATATAAACTAAAAAACCCGACTTCACCAAGAATTAAGAATGTTTCTGGGTCTCGTGGAATTTATATAAGGTTTCTAATATTTTGGATTGAGCTTGAGTTAGTTTCCGTTAAATAGTAGTATCCGAAAATCTTTCTCAAGGTGCCTACGTACCCTATTTATTTAAATAGGGATCAAATCCACGTAGTTCTCTCTTTGCGTTCCGTAGGTTTATTTCAGAAGACGGATTATTATCATATTAAAGATTCATATGAATCGATTTGGAAAATTGCATAATTGTTTGATTCATAAGGATTTATTAGGAAATATTATTAGTATTTAAAAATTATTTACGAGATTGGGTTATTTTGTTGGTGACAAATTTTGGCATTCATTTTCTTTACTAACAAGATTTATAATGCTTACGATCTAGGTAACCGAGCTCTTAGAATAATTAACCTATTTTTTTCTAATTTTTCACTTTATTTTAGTAACCTATGTCATTTAAATATTTAATCAACATTATAATAATATAGTATAGTATATGTTCATAATAATAAGTATGACACTAATTTACTATAGAATCTATTACAATTACATAATATGCATATCTATAGATAGTGCTATTCTACAATATTCTAGGGGTATTTCTAGGTATTTTTGAAACCACTAAAACAAATACCTTCGTAACATAATTGCAAAAGCTAATCTCCAATGTTGTAGGCTCGCACCTGCATGATTTGTCCAAACAAAATTAAATATTTAATTTTTGTTATGAACATATAAAATTACATAAAACTTATCTCACTCTTTGGTGAAAAAACAGAATTCCTCCCTTGCGCCAAATATGTCAAAGTCTTCATTGGCATAACTTCTAATCCTGCAAAACAATACTAAATATTTAACGTGAATCTTGATTTTTAAAATGCAAAATATAGAAGCTAAATTGTCTTCGAGCAAACAACATTGACAAAAGTTGTTGACCGAGCAACATCATCAAGGATATTGTTGCTTTGTTCTTCGCTAAGCAAATCAAAACAGCTCCAAAAAGGACAGTAGAAGCCTACCAAAAACAAACTTTTATATGAAATCATGATCACACAAAAGCAATTTATATTAACAATAAAAAATTCAATCAAAATGGTCGAAATATGAAGAAAACTAACCTTGCCCTTCGACACACCGAACATCATAGTGTATGAATAGAACTTCACTTCATAATCAATGAAACACCATTCGGAATCCACTTTCGGATCACTTATATCTAATACACTCAAGTGCATACGGAAATGATCAAAAATAAACTAATATCTAATATGCTCACCTACATTTAATTTCAACAAGTAAACTCATATAATGAATAAAAAATATAGTATGTATAGTATTTTTAACTAATACTTACCTTAATCCTAATAAAACATAATATAAACTAAAAAACCCGACTTCCCCAAGAATTAAGAATGTTTCTGGGTCTCGTGGAATTTATATAAGGTTTCTAATATTTTGGATTGAGCTTGAGTTAGTTTCCGTTAAATAGTAGTATCCGAAAATCTTTCTCAAGATGCCTACGTACCCTATTTATTTAAATAGGGATCAAATCCACGTAGTTCTCTCTTTGCGTTCCGTAGGTTTATTTCAGAAGACGGATTATTATCATATTAAAGATTCATATGAATCGATTTGGAAAATTGCATAATTGTTTGATTCATAAGGATTTATTAGGAAATATTATTAGTATTTAAAAATTATTTACGAGATTGGGTTATTTTGTTGGTGGCAAATTTTGGCATTCATTTTCTTTACTAACAAGATTTATAATGCTTACGATCTATGTAACCGAGCTCTTAGAATAATTAACCTATTTGTTTTCTAATTTTTCACTTTATTTTAGTAAGCTATGTCATTTAAATATTTAATCAACATTATAATAATATAGTATAGTATATGTTCATAATAATAAGTATGACACTAATTTACTATAGAATCTATTACAATTACATAATATGCATATCTATAGATAGTGCTATTCTACAATATTCTAGGGGTATTTCTAGGTATTTTTGAAACCACTAAAACAAATACCTTCATAACATAATTGCAAAAGCTAATCTCCAATGTTGTAGGCTCGCACCTGCATGATTTGTCCAAACAAAATTAAATATTTAATTTTTGTTATGAACATATAAAATTACATAAAACTTATCTCACTCTTTAGTGAAAAAACAGAATTCCTCCCTTGCGCCAAATATGTCAAAGTCTTCATTGGTATAACTTCTAATCCTGCAAAACAATACTAAATATTTAACGTGAATCTTGATTTTTAAAATGCAAAATATAGAAGCTAAATTGTCTTCGAGCAAACAACATTGACAAAAGTTGTTGACCGCTCTAACATCATCAAGGATATTGTTACTTTGTTCTTCACTAAGCAAATCAAAACAGCTCCAAAAACGACAGTAGAAGCCTACCAAAAACAAACTTTTATATGAAATCATGATCACACAAAAGCAATTTATATTAACAATAAAAAATTCAATCAAAATGGTCGAAATATGAAGAAAACTAACCTTGCCCTTCGGCACACCGAACATCATAGTGTATGAATAGAACTTCACTTCATAATCAATGAAACACCATTCGGAATCCACTTTCGGATCACTTATATCTAATAAACTCAAGTGCATACGGAAATGATCAAAAATAAACTAATATCTAATATACTCACCTACATATAATTTCAACAAGTAAACTCATATAATGAATAACAAATATAGTATGTATAGTATATTAACTAATACTTACCTTAATCCTAATAAAACATAATATAAACTAAAAAACCCGACTTCACCAAGAATTAAGAATGTTTCTGGGTCTCGTGGAATTTATATAAGGTTTCTAATATTTTGGATTGAGCTTGAGTTAGTTTCCGTTAAATAGTAGTATCCGAAAATCTTTCTCAAGGTGCCTACGTACCCTATTTATTTAAATAGGGATCAAATCCACGTAGTTCTCTCTTTGGGTTCGGTAGGTTTATTTCATAAGACGGATTATTATCATATTAAAGATTTATATGAATTGATTTGGAAAATTGCATAATTGTTTGATTCATAAGGATATTTATTAGGAAATATTATTAGTATTTAAAAATTATTTACGAGATTGGGTTATTTTGTTGGTGGCAAATTTTGGCATTCATTTTCTTTACTAACAAGATTTATAATGCTTACGATCTAGGTAACCGAGCTCTTAGAATAATTAACCTATTTTTTTTCTAATTTTTCACTTTATTTTAGTAAGCTATGTCATTTAAATATTTAATCAACATTATAATAATATAGTATAGTATATGTTCATAATAATAAGTATGACACTAATTTACTATAGAATCTATTACAATTACATAATATGCATATCTATAGATAGTGCTATTCTACAATATTCTAGGGGTATTTCTAGGTATTTTTGAAACCACTAAAACAAATACCTTCGTAACATAATTGCAAAAGCTAATCTCCAATGTTGTAGGCTCGCACCTGCATGATTTGTCCAAACAAAATTAAATATTTAATTTTTGTTATGAACATATAAAATTACATAAAACTTATCTCACTCTTTGGTGAAAAAACAGAATTCCTCCCTTGCGCCAAATATGTCAAAGTCTTCATTGGCATAACTTCTAATCCTTCAAAACAATACTAAATATTTAACGTGAATCTTGATTTTTAAAATGCAAAATATAGAAGCTAAATTGTCTTCGAGCAAACAACATTGACAAAAGTTGTTGACCGAGCAACATCATCAAGGATATTGTTGCTTTGTTCTTCGCTAAGCAAATCAAAACAGCTCCAAAAAGGACAGTAGAAGCCTACCAAAAACAAACTTTTATATGAAATCATGATCACACAAAAGCAATTTATATTAACAATAAAAAATTCAATCAAAATGGTCGAAATATGAAGAAAACTAACCTTGCCCTTCGACACACCGAACATCATAGTGTATGAATAGAACTTCACTTCATAATCAATGAAACACCATTCGGAATCCACTTTCGGATCACTTATATCTAATACACTCAAGTGCATACGGAAATGATCAAAAATAAACTAATATCTAATATGCTCACCTACATTTAATTTCAACAAGTAAACTCATATAATGAATAAAAAATATAGTATGTATAGTATTTTTAACTAATACTTACCTTAATCCTAATAAAACATAATATAAACTAAAAAACCCGACTTCCCCAAGAATTAAGAATGTTTCTGGGTCTCGTGGAATTTATATAAGGTTTCTAATATTTTGGATTGAGCTTGAGTTAGTTTCCGTTAAATAGTAGTATCCGAAAATCTTTCTCAAGATGCCTACGTACCCTATTTATTTAAATAGGGATCAAATCCACGTAGTTCTCTCTTTGCGTTCCGTAGGTTTATTTCAGAAGACGGATTATTATCATATTAAAGATTCATATGAATCGATTTGGAAAATTGCATAATTGTTTGATTCATAAGGATTTATTAGGAAATATTATTAGTATTTAAAAATTATTTACGAGATTGGGTTATTTTGTTGGTGGCAAATTTTGGCATTCATTTTCTTTACTAACAAGATTTATAATGCTTACGATCTAGGTAACCGAGCTCTTAGAATAATTAACCTATTTTTTTTCTAATTTTTCACTTTATTTTAGTAAGCTATGTCATTTAAATATTTAATCAACATTATAATAATATAGTATAGTATATGTTCATAATAATAAGTATGACACTAATTTACTATAGAATCTATTACAATTACATAATATGCATATCTATAGATAGTGCTATTCTACAATATTCTAGGGGTATTTCTAGGTATTTTTGAAACCACTAAAACAAATACCTTCGTAACATAATTGCAAAAGCTAATCTCCAATGTTGTAGGCTCGCACCTGCATGATTTGTCCAAACAAAATTAAATATTTAATTTTTGTTATGAACATATAAAATTACATAAAACTTATCTCACTCTTTGGTGAAAAAACAGAATTCCTCCCTTGCGCCAAATATGTCAAAGTCTTCATTGGCATAACTTCTAATCCTTCAAAACAATACTAAATATTTAACGTGAATCTTGATTTTTAAAATGCAAAATATAGAAGCTAAATTGTCTTCGAGCAAACAACATTGACAAAAGTTGTTGACCGAGCAACATCATCAAGGATATTGTTGCTTTGTTCTTCGCTAAGCAAATCAAAACAGCTCCAAAAAGGACAGTAGAAGCCTACCAAAAACAAACTTTTATATGAAATCATGATCACACAAAAGCAATTTATATTAACAATAAAAAATTCAATCAAAATGGTCGAAATATGAAGAAAACTAACCTTGCCCTTCGACACACCGAACATCATAGTGTATGAATAGAACTTCACTTCATAATCAATGAAACACCATTCGGAATCCACTTTCGGATCACTTATATCTAATACACTCAAGTGCATACGGAAATGATCAAAAATAAACTAATATCTAATATGCTCACCTACATTTAATTTCAACAAGTAAACTCATATAATGAATAAAAAATATAGTATGTATAGTATTTTTAACTAATACTTACCTTAATCCTAATAAAACATAATATAAACTAAAAAACCCGACTTCCCCAAGAATTAAGAATGTTTCTGGGTCTCGTGGAATTTATATAAGGTTTCTAATATTTTGGATTGAGCTTGAGTTAGTTTCCGTTAAATAGTAGTATCCGAAAATCTTTCTCAAGATGCCTACGTACCCTATTTATTTAAATAGGGATCAAATCCACGTAGTTCTCTCTTTGCGTTCCGTAGGTTTATTTCAGAAGACGGATTATTATCATATTAAAGATTCATATGAATCAATTTGGAAAATTGCATAATTGTTTGATTCATAAGGATTTATTAGGAAATATTATTAGTATTTAAAAATTATTTACGAGATTGGGTTATTTTGTTGGTGGCAAATTTTGGCATTCATTTTCTTTACTAACAAGATTTATAATGCTTACGATCTAGGTAACCGAGCTCTTAGAATAATTAACCTATTTTTTTTCTAATTTTTCACTTTATTTTAGTAAGCTATGTCATTTAAATATTTAATCAACATTATAATAATATAGTATAGTATATGTTCATAATAATAAGTATGACACTAATTTACTATAGAATCTATTACAATTACATAATATGCATATCTATAGATAGTGCTATTCTACAATATTCTAGGGGTATTTCTAGGTATTTTTGAAACCACTAAAACAAATACCTTCATAACATAATTGCAAAAGCTAATCTCCAATGTTGTAGGCTCGCACCTGCATGATTTGTCCAAACAAAATTAAATATTTAATTTTTGTTATGAACATATAAAATTACATAAAACTTATCTCACTCTTTAGTGAAAAAACAGAATTCCTCCCTTGCGCCAAATATGTCAAAGTCTTCATTGGTATAACTTCTAATCCTGCAAAACAATACTAAATATTTAACGTGAATCTTGATTTTTAAAATGCAAAATATAGAAGCTAAATTGTCTTCGAGCAAACAACATTGACAAAAGTTGTTGACTGCTCTAACATCATCAAGGATATTGTTACTTTGTTCTTCACTAAGCAAATCAAAACAGCTCCAAAAACGACAGTAGAAGCCTACCAAAAACAAACTTTTATATGAAATCATGATCACACAAAAGCAATTTATATTAACAATAAAAAATTCAATCAAAATGGTCGAAATATGAAGAAAACTAACCTTGCCCTTCGGCACACCGAACATCATAGTGTATGAATAGAACTTCACTTCATAATCAATGAAACACCATTCGGAATCCACTTTCGGATCACTTATATCTAATACACTCAAGTGCATACGGAAATGATCAAAAATAAACTAATATCTAATATGCTCACCTACATTTAATTTCAACAAGTAAACTCATATAATGAATAAAAAATATAGTATGTATAGTATTTTTAACTAATACTTACCTTAATCCTAATAAAACATAATATAAACTAAAAAACCCGACTTCCCCAAGAATTAAGAATGTTTCTGGGTCTCGTGGAATTTATATAAGGTTTCTAATATTTTGGATTGAGCTTGAGTTAGTTTCCGTTAAATAGTAGTATCCGAAAATCTTTCTCAAGATGCCTACGTACCCTATTTATTTAAATAGGGATCAAATCCACGTAGTTCTCTCTTTGCGTTCCGTAGGTTTATTTCAGAAGACGGATTATTATCATATTAAAGATTCATATGAATCAATTTGGAAAATTGCATAATTGTTTGATTCATAAGGATTTATTAGGAAATATTATTAGTATTTAAAAATTATTTACGAGATTGGGTTATTTTGTTGGTGGCAAATTTTGGCATTCATTTTCTTTACTAACAAGATTTATAATGCTTACGATCTATGTAACCGAGCTCTTAGAATAATTAACCTATTTGTTTTCTAATTTTTCACTTTATTTTAGTAAGCTATGTCATTTAAATATTTAATCAACATTATAATAATATAGTATAGTATATGTTCATAATAATAAGTATGACACTAATTTACTATAGAATCTATTACAATTACATAATATGCATATCTATAGATAGTGCTATTCTACAATATTCTAGGGGTATTTCTAGGTATTTTTGAAACCACTAAAACAAATACCTTCATAACATAATTGCAAAAGCTAATCTCCAATGTTGTAGGCTCGCACCTGCATGATTTGTCCAAACAAAATTAAATATTTAATTTTTGTTATGAACATATAAAATTACATAAAACTTATCTCACTCTTTAGTGAAAAAACAGAATTCCTCCCTTGCGCCAAATATGTCAAAGTCTTCATTGGTATAACTTCTAATCCTGCAAAACAATACTAAATATTTAACGTGAATCTTGATTTTTAAAATGCAAAATATAGAAGCTAAATTGTCTTCGAGCAAACAACATTGACAAAAGTTGTTGACTGCTCTAACATCATCAAGGATATTGTTACTTTGTTCTTCACTAAGCAAATCAAAACAGCTCCAAAAACGACAGTAGAAGCCTACCAAAAACAAACTTTTATATGAAATCATGATCACACAAAAGCAATTTATATTAACAATAAAAAATTCAATCAAAATGGTCGAAATATGAAGAAAACTAACCTTGCCCTTCGGCACACCGAACATCATAGTGTATGAATAGAACTTCACTTCATAATCAATGAAACACCATTCGGAATCCACTTTCGGATCACTTATATCTAATACACTCAAGTGCATACGGAAATGATCAAAAATAAACTAATATCTAATATGCTCACCTACATTTAATTTCAACAAGTAAACTCATATAATGAATAAAAAATATAGTATGTATAGTATTTTTAACTAATACTTACCTTAATCCTAATAAAACATAATATAAACTAAAAAACCCGACTTCCCCAAGAATTAAGAATGTTTCTGGGTCTCGTGGAATTTATATAAGGTTTCTAATATTTTGGATTGAGCTTGAGTTAGTTTCCGTTAAATAGTTGTAACACCCCCATCTATATCTAAATGAGGGGCTACTTATTAAACCATAAACCTGCAAACAGAGCACTAAAATAATCTCTAAATAATAATTAAATAGTCTAATAATCTCCAAGATAATATTAAACCTCCAAAACAGTTCAAAACAATAAATACGAAAACCAAAATCTCTAAAATGATATTCAAGTCTAAATAATGATAGAAGTCTGCAAATCCTAATCAATGATATAAAGGGGTGGCTCTCCATCACACAGTCCCAGATCCCCTAAGCACCTGCCAGAAAAAGAATACGGCATGAGCCAATCGCCCAGTACGGATTTGGAATACAGTTTATAAAACAGAAAACAGATATTCATATTTGACAGTTTATAATAAAACATTTATTTAAAAATAATTATGGCTGAAGCAACGAGGGGTTAGGATATATCATACCGAGATCAGAACAGAACAGATACAAATACACACATCATAGGGTACCTAATGTGTGCAACAAACCGGATAACGTGTACGGCATATACAACGTCACCGTCAAATCACAAATCACAAATCATAAATCATAAACTCTGGGTGCACCCACGTATCCTAAAACAAATATCAAATGCGCAAAAGCTCGCCTCCTGAGCTATCAGAACAGAAGGATACGCCATGACCAATCACACTGCCATGGAAGTGTCATGTCACTGGTGCCGCAATGACATGGCTGTAGTACCCCTACAGCTGGTTAACTCGGTATACCCTATATCACTAAGGGTTCAAATAACAAATTTCGCAAAACCTTTAAAATCACAGAAACAGATATTCGCAATATTTCCAACAGATATAAAATATACGCAATATCAGAAAATCGCAGAAACAGATATTTAAATATTTCGAAACAGATATAAAAATATTTTTCAGAGTCAGAACCAATTTTCTGAATCAAAATGATCAAAATCAAATGAACAGATTTGAGGTCAAAACGAATTTAATTTAAATATTTCTAAGAGGAGTAGCGCTGAATAAAAATAGGAGAGAATCCGTACCTCGAAAATAGCAACTAGTGACACTAAAAAAAAATCCGCAAACGATCCGCTAAACTCTCGGCCCCCGATCTAAATTACAAAATTACAAATTATAAATAAAATATTTAGTTAATTAATTACACTAATGATTATTGAGCAATTATAATATTATAATTACATATGTATGGTTAGAGATCACATTCACGTTGCCTAGAATTTGATGACCTTGCTGACAACACTTGAAACCTTCGTTTATTCAGTGCATGGGTTTTAATAAATTAATTGTTGATATTCAATGTATGTACAATTACTTAGTGACTTGGTGAGTAAACCTAACATATACTGTACATACAATGACTACAACTCCTGGACAATAAAATCAATGTGCTAATGTATTAGTACTAGTTTAACAACAATAATTTAACATTATATAAAAATAAAAGACATGAGCCTGTACACAAAAATCCTAAGCCAATTCATGTATATCCATTTACTACAAGTTAGACAATGCAAAATTTTTAACAACCATTAAAATAATGTTACAACATGTTAATGCGCCAGCCTTGAACAATAGTTTGATAAAACCTTAGTCAAAATTACATGGTTGGATAATCAGCCTTCATGTTACAAAATCACATCGACTCTAGTAAATACGTACACACATGCATATGACATCAATTAATTTATTATATATAGTTCCAACGGTCTCGTAATAATAATGAATGATGATCAAGTCTGGCTTTTAATTTCTGAACTTACTCATGTAACCAACTAGTAACGCTTAAGGCCGAACTAAATTAAACAATAGGCTTGAAATTTACACACACATATTTATAAACCGACACAATTACCTGTTCTAGTTGAAAGCTTCAAAACCAAAACTTAACTGCCGCTTCTGTTTTTCCTCCGTCTCGGCTCAACACAACAACTTAGGGTTTTTATTATTAGCTCTGGTGTGTTTGGCCTATGAACTTATGTGTGTATATATATTGATCGAAATATCCTATCACCATTAAATTTAGAATTTTAAAACTGATCGTGTCAATCCTTTTTTTTTTTTTAACAAAAATACTAAATCACATATTATTATTATTATTATTATTATTATTATTATTATTATTATTATTATTATTATTATTATTTAAATTATTTAAAATCACATATATTACATATATACCCCCTTAAAAAGGATTCCGTCCCCGGAATCAAACGAAACTAAAACTCGTACCTGAATCGAATAAGTGCGGATATCTCTCACGAATAGATCCTTCTAATTCCCAAGTAGCCTCTCTCTCCGAATGATTTTTCCACAAGATTTTCACAAACGGAATAATACTCTTTCTCATAACTCGCTCCTCTCGAGCTAGGATAGCTTCCGCTTCCTCCTCACAAGAAAGATCCTCTCTAATCTTATGCAATGGATATTGAACTACGTGAAGCGGATGATATTTGTAGCCCCTCAAAACAGAAACATGAAATACATTATGGACATGCGATAACTGTGGTGGTAACGCAACCCTATAAGACACTTCACCCACTTTCTCCATAACATCAAAAGGACCAACATATCTCGGACTAAGCTTTCCCTTCATACCAAAACGTTTAACACCCTTCCAAGGCGACACCTTCAAGAACACATGATCACCAGGTTCAAATCCACCAAACTTCCTATGTTGATCCGCATAACTCTTTTGACGTGATCGAGCCTCCTTCAAACTTGCCTTAGCCTGCTCCACCTTCTCATTAGTGACTCTAACTAACTCTGGTCCTTCAATGACTCTCTCACCAACCTCATCCCAACAAGACGGTGCCCTACACCTCCTACCGTACAAAGCCTCAAACGGTGGCATACCAATACTCGCGTGCCAACTATTATTATACGCAAACTCAACAAGATACAAATATTTATCCCAATCACCTGTCCACTCCAAAGCACAAGCCCTCAACATATCCTCCAATGTCTGAATCGTCCTCTCTGACTGTCCATCAGTCTGCGGATGAAAAGCTGTACTAAAATTAAGCCTCGTACCCCAAGCCTGCTGAAATCCCTTCCAAAAACGTGATGTAAATCTCGTATCCCTATCAGAAACTATCGACACCGGCACACCGTGAAGTCTAACAATACCCCGCTGAAAAATCTCTGCCAACTCATGAACAGGAGTAGTCTCTCTAATAGGTAAGAAATGAGCTGATTTAGTAAGTCTATCAACCACCACCCATATAACATCATTCTTTCTGAACGTTCTCGGCAAATGAGTCACAAAATCCATAGTAATGTTTTCCCACTTCCAAACTGGAATATCCAACTGCTGCAATAATCCACTAGGCCTCTGATGATCTATCTTCACCTGTTGACATATAAGACATTTCCCCACAAACTCTGCTACGTCTGCTTTCATTCTACTCCACCAGAAGTGCTCCTTCAAATCTCTATACATCTTAGTGGAACCTGGATGAATAGAGAATGAAGAACTATGAGCCTCGGTCAAAATTTCTTCACGAATCGCCAAGTCTGCAGGCACACACAATTTACTACCCAACCATAACACACCCTCATCATCAACACGGAAGTCTTTTTGCTTACCAGCTGCCACCTCCGATCTAATAACATCCAAACCTGTATCTTTCTTTTGAGCTTCCTTGACCCTTGAAACCAGATTTGGTTCCACTCTCAAACTAGCAATGCTACCACTTGATCCTCTAACATACAACTCAATACCAAAGCGCTCCATGTCTGAAATAAGATGCGACTGAGTAATTAGAGATGCAACACTCCCTAAGTTCTTCCTACTAAGAGCGTCTGCCACAACATTTGCCTTCCCTGGATGGTACTGAATATTAGCATCATAATCCTTAAGAAGTTCAAGCCACCTCCGCTGTCTCATGTTAAGCTCCTTTTGAGTAAAAATGTACTTAAGACTCTTGTGATCAGTGAAGATATCACAAGTCTCTCCATACAAATAATGCCTCCAAATCTTCAAAGCAAAGACCACTGCTGCTAACTCCAAGTCATGCGTAGGATAGTTTACCTCATAGGGTTTAAGTTGCCTAGAAGCGTAAGAAATCACCTTCCCATGCTGCATAAGAACACAACCCAATCCTCTCTTAGAAGCATCACTATAAACCTGATATCCTCCACTCCCTGATGGCAACACAAGTATAGGAGCCGTCACCAATCTCTTCTTCAACTCTTGGAAACTCTTCTCACGATCATCATTCCACTCGAACTTAACACCCTTTCTCATCAGTTGAGTCATCGGCAAAGCTATGGACGAAAAACCCTCCACAAAGCGTCTATAATAACCTGCCAAACCCAAGAAACTCCTCACCTCTGTCACATTGCTAGGTCTCGGCCAATTAGTGATAGCCTCAACTTTCGCAGGATCCAACTCAATCCCTCTAGCAGACACAACATGCCCTAAAAATGCCACTTGCTCTAACCAGAAGTCACATTTTGAAAATTTTGCAAACAATTTCTTTTGTCTCAAGATCTCAAGTACAGTACGTAAGTGCTCCTCATGCTCCTCCTTACTCCTAGAGTATATCAAGATATCATCGATAAAGACGACAACAAACTTATCCAAATAATCATGAAAGACACGATTCATCAAATCCATAAATACCGCTGGAGCATTCGTCAACCCAAAGGACATCACAAGAAACTCATAATGCCCGTAACGAGTACGAAATGCTGTCTTTGGAATATCTTCATCCCTTACTCGCAACTGATGGTAACCCGATCTCAAATCTATCTTCGAAAAGTACTTCGCCCCGTGCAATTGATCGAACAAGTCATCAATGCGTGGCAAAGGATACCTGTTTCTGATAGTCACCTTATTCAACTCCCTGTAGTCAATACACAACCTCATAGAACCATCCTTCTTCTTCACAAACAACACTGGAGCACCCCACGGAGATACACTTGGCCTAATAAATCCTCTATCCAACAACTCCTGCAACTGCTCTTTCAATTCCTGCAACTCTAGTGGTGCCATTCGGTATGGCGCCTTAGAAATAGGCTCTGCACCTGGAACAAGTTCAATAGTAAACTCCACCTCTCTCTGTGGTGGCAAACCTGGTAGCTCATCGGGAAACACGTCTGCAAATTCATTCACAACTGGATAATCCTCGATACGAGGCTCAACCTTAGACGTATCCTTCACGAAAGCAAGATAGCCATCACAACCCTTAGACAAAAGTTTACTCGCCTTTAGAGCCGAAATCATTTTAATCTCTCCCTTCGGTTGAAAACCCTGAAATACAAATTCTGGGTTATCTGCATCCCCAAATATCACTCTCTTTCCCTGACAGTCAATCGTAGCTCGATGTTCACTCAACCAATCCATACCCAAAATGATTTCAAAGTCATGCATCTCCATCGGAAGCAAGTTAACCTTACAATTTCTATCCCCAACAGCTATCGGACACTCTTGGTACACATCAGAAATAATAACGGAATTCCCCATTGGGGTAGCAATAGACATACGAGGATATAATAACGATGGAAGAACACCAAGATGAGGAACAAACGATAAAGACACAACAGAATGAGTCGAACCAGTATCAAATAACACATAAGCATCACGTCTACCAACAAGAAGTGTTCCTGAAACGGTACCTGAATGAGCGGCTGCCTGATTAGCAGTCAATGCAAACACTCTGCCTGAAGGATTCTGCTGACCACCACTACCACTACCTCCACCACTAGTGTTCCGCGATGTCGGACAATCCTTAGCCCTATGCTGCATCGAACCACATAAGAAACATGCCCCAGTCTGTTTATAACAAGCTCTCCCTGGGTGATGTCCACCACATGTAGCACAAGGAGCCACTGGAATCATATTGGGGTTGCCCCCATACACTGAATAACGATTCTGCCCCTGTTGACGATTCTGCCCTTGTTGACGATTCTGCCACTGCCTAGGCTGCTGCTGAAACTGCTGATTCTGATTCTGTTTTTGACCACCATACTGATTCTGACCGTAAGTCGACTGAGTCCTCATATTCTGATATCGTCCACGCCACTGTCCCTGCTGATTACCTTGACTTCCATTCCACTGTTTACCCTGTACAGAACTTTGATCATCTCTAGGCCTCTTACGATCATTCTGAAACCTGGAAACTCTATACTCAGTACGCTCCTTCTCAATATCCTTAGCTGCATCTGCCACCTCCGCCACATTAGGAAACTTTAGTGAAATGATAGAACCCCTCAGATTAGGCCTCAGTCCCCATTTAAATTTTTCAGCTTGCTGTGTAGCAGTCCCTGCAACTGTCCCAGCAAATCCAGCTAACCTGATAAACCTCGCCATATAGTCAGTAAGGCTCTCATCGAAGTTCTGCGAGATAGAATGAAACTCCCTCAAATATGCCTCTCTGTCTGCATTAGAAAAGTACTGCTCATAGAAAACTTCCTTAAATCCCTGCCAAACCAATGTCTCTGTAAACTCTTCACCCCTAGTAGCCTTCACACCTCTCCACCATCGCTGAGCATCTCCCTCTAACTTATACACAGCCAATCTGACCTTCTGGATCTCATCGCAACCCAAAGCATCAAAAATCTTCTCAAGATGAACAATCCAATTCTCAGCATCAATAGGAGTCTGTGGTGCGTGAAAAGATTCTGGTTTCTGCTTAACAAATCTCTCTAACCATACAAATGGCTCCACTGGATTACCCTGGCCCTCCGGATTTTGCTGATGTCCTTGACCATTCTGATTATTCTGACCATCTTGATTCCCTTGACCATTCTGATTATTCTGATTGTTCTGATTATTCTGATTTGCCATAGCTTGCTGTATACCCTGAGCCACTGCTTGACCTATCATCGCAGCTAACTCAGCTTGGCTAACACCCAAGTTAGTCTGATTAGTAGTTCGATTACGTCTAGGAGGCATCTACAATATAAGATAACGAACGAATGAAGATAACAAGAATAGATAAGCAGAAGCGATTTAAAAACAGAAGTCAATAGAATAGAGCAAAATGAAATGAACTTGAAATAGAGCATCCATCCTAATGTCTACCCAATCTCACAGGTCAACCTAATTAGGTTTTCTACAAGAAAGAACCTAAGCTCTGATACCATCTTTGTAACACCCCCATCTATATCTAAATGAGGGGCTACTTATTAAACCATAAACCTGCAAACAGAGCACTAAAATAATCTCTAAATAATAATTAAATAGTCTAATAATCTCCAAGATAATATTAAACCTCCAAAACAGTTCAAAACAATAAATACGAAAACCAAAATCTCTAAAATGATATTCAAGTCTAAATAATGATAGAAGTCTGCAAATCCTAATCAATGATATAAAGGGGTGGCTCTCCATCACACAGTCCCAGATCCCCTAAGCACCTGCCAGAAAAAGAATACGGCATGAGCCAATCGCCCAGTACGGATTTGGAATACAGTTTATAAAACAGAAAACAGATATTCATATTTGACAGTTTATAATAAAACATTTATTTAAAAATAATTATGGCTGAAGCAACGAGGGGTTAGGATATATCATACCGAGATCAGAACAGAACAGATACAAATACACACATCATAGGGTACCTAATGTGTGCAACAAACCGGATAACGTGTACGGCATATACAACGTCACCGTCAAATCACAAATCACAAATCATAAATCATAAACTCTGGGTGCACCCACGTATCCTAAAACAAATATCAAATGCGCAAAAGCTCGCCTCCTGAGCTATCAGAACAGAAGGATACGCCATGACCAATCACACTGCCATGGAAGTGTCATGTCACTGGTGCCGCAATGACATGGCTGTAGTACCCCTACAGCTGGTTAACTCGGTATACCCTATATCACTAAGGGTTCAAATAACAAATTTCGCAAAACCTTTAAAATCACAGAAACAGATATTCGCAATATTTCCAACAGATATAAAATATACGCAATATCAGAAAATCGCAGAAACAGATATTTAAATATTTCGAAACAGATATAAGAATATTTTTCAGAGTCAGAACCAATTTTCTGAATCAAAATGATCAAAATCAAATGAACAGATTTGAGGTCAAAACGAATTTAATTTAAATATTTCTAAGAGGAGTAGCGCTGAATAAAAATAGGAGAGAATCCGTACCTCGAAAATAGCAACTAGTGACACTAAAAAAAAATCCGCAAACGATCCGCTAAACTCTCGGCCCCCGATCTAAATTACAAAATTACAAATTATAAATAAAATATTTAGTTAATTAATTACACTAATGATTATTGAGCAATTATAATATTATAATTACATATGTATGGTTAGAGATCACATTCACGTTGCCTAGAATTTGATGACCTTGCTGACAACACTTGAAACCTTCGTTTATTCAGTGCATGGGTTTTAATAAATTAATTGTTGATATTCAATGTATGTACAATTACTTAGTGACTTGGTGAGTAAACCTAACATATACTGTACATACAATGACTACAACTCCTGGACAATAAAATCAATGTGCTAATGTATTAGTACTAGTTTAACAACAATAATTTAACATTATATAAAAATAAAAGACATGAGCCTGTACACAAAAATCCTAAGCCAATTCATGTATATCCATTTACTACAAGTTAGACAATGCAAAATTTTTAACAACCATTAAAATAATGTTACAACATGTTAATGCGCCAGCCTTGAACAATAGTTTGATAAAACCTTAGTCAAAATTACATGGTTGGATAATCAGCCTTCATGTTACAAAATCACATCGACTCTAGTAAATACGTACACACATGCATATGACATCAATTAATTTATTATATATAGTTCCAACGGTCTCGTAATAATAATGAATGATGATCAAGTCTGGCTTTTAATTTCTGAACTTACTCATGTAACCAACTAGTAACGCTTAAGGCCGAACTAAATTAAACAATAGGCTTGAAATTTACACACACATATTTATAAACCGACACAATTACCTGTTCTAGTTGAAAGCTTCAAAACCAAAACTTAACTGCCGCTTCTGTTTTTCCTCCGTCTCGGCTCAACACAACAACTTAGGGTTTTTATTATTAGCTATGGTGTGTTTGGCCTATGAACTTATGTGTGTATATATATTGATCGAAATATCCTATCACCATTAAATTTAGAATTTTAAAACTGATCGTGTCAATCCTTTTTTTTTTTTTAACAAAAATACTAAATCACATATTATTATTATTATTATTATTATTATTATTATTATTATTATTATTATTATTATTTAAATTATTTAAAATCACATATATTACAATAGTAGTATCCGAAAATCTTTCTCAAGATGCCTACGTACCCTATTTATTTAAATAGGGATCAAATCCACGTAGTTCTCTCTTTGCGTTCCGTAGGTTTATTTCAGAAGACGGATTATTATCATATTAAAGATTCATATGAATCAATTTGGAAAATTGCATAATTGTTTGATTCATAAGGATTTATTAGGAAATATTATTAGTATTTAAAAATTATTTACGAGATTGGGTTATTTTGTTGGTGGCAAATTTTGGCATTCATTTTCTTTACTAACAAGATTTATAATGCTTACGATCTATGTAACCGAGCTCTTAGAATAATTAACCTATTTGTTTTCTAATTTTTCACTTTATTTTAGTAAGCTATGTCATTTAAATATTTAATCAACATTATAATAATATAGTATAGTATATGTTCATAATAATAAGTATGACACTAATTTACTATAGAATCTATTACAATTACATAATATGCATATCTATAGATAGTGCTATTCTACAATATTCTAGGGGTATTTCTAGGTATTTTTGAAACCACTAAAACAAATACCTTCATAACATAATTGCAAAAGCTAATCTCCAATGTTGTAGGCTCGCACCTGCATGATTTGTCCAAACAAAATTAAATATTTAATTTTTGTTATGAACATATAAAATTACATAAAACTTATCTCACTCTTTAGTGAAAAAACAGAATTCCTCCCTTGCGCCAAATATGTCAAAGTCTTCATTGGTATAACTTCTAATCCTGCAAAACAATACTAAATATTTAACGTGAATCTTGATTTTTAAAATGCAAAATATAGAAGCTAAATTGTCTTCGAGCAAACAACATTGACAAAAGTTGTTGACTGCTCTAACATCATCAAGGATATTGTTACTTTGTTCTTCACTAAGCAAATCAAAACAGCTCCAAAAACGACAGTAGAAGCCTACCAAAAACAAACTTTTATATGAAATCATGATCACACAAAAGCAATTTATATTAACAATAAAAAATTCAATCAAAATGGTCGAAATATGAAGAAAACTAACCTTGCCCTTCGGCACACCGAACATCATAGTGTATGAATAGAACTTCACTTCATAATCAATGAAACACCATTCGGAATCCACTTTCGGATCACTTATATCTAATACACTCAAGTGCATACGGAAATGATCAAAAATAAACTAATATCTAATATGCTCACCTACATTTAATTTCAACAAGTAAACTCATATAATGAATAAAAAATATAGTATGTATAGTATTTTTAACTAATACTTACCTTAATCCTAATAAAACATAATATAAACTAAAAAACCCGACTTCCCCAAGAATTAAGAATGTTTCTGGGTCTCGTGGAATTTATATAAGGTTTCTAATATTTTGGATTGAGCTTGAGTTAGTTTCCGTTAAATAGTAGTATCCGAAAATCTTTCTCAAGATGCCTACGTACCCTATTTATTTAAATAGGGATCAAATCCACGTAGTTCTCTCTTTGCGTTCCGTAGGTTTATTTCAGAAGACGGATTATTATCATATTAAAGATTCATATGAATCGATTTGGAAAATTGCATAATTGTTTGATTCATAAGGATTTATTAGGAAATATTATTAGTATTTAAAAATTATTTACGAGATTGGGTTATTTTGTTGGTGGCAAATTTTGGCATTCATTTTCTTTACTAACAAGATTTATAATGCTTACGATCTAGGTAACCGAGCTCTTAGAATAATTAACCTATTTTTTTTCTAATTTTTCACTTTATTTTAGTAAGCTATGTCATTTAAATATTTAATCAACATTATAATAATATAGTATAGTATATGTTCATAATAATAAGTATGACACTAATTTACTATAGAATCTATTACAATTACATAATATGCATATCTATAGATAGTGCTATTCTACAATATTCTAGGGGTATTTCTAGGTATTTTTGAAACCACTAAAACAAATACCTTCGTAACATAATTGCAAAAGCTAATCTCCAATGTTGTAGGCTCGCACCTGCATGATTTGTCCAAACAAAATTAAATATTTAATTTTTGTTATGAACATATAAAATTACATAAAACTTATCTCACTCTTTGGTGAAAAAACAGAATTCCTCCCTTGCGCCAAATATGTCAAAGTCTTCATTGGCATAACTTCTAATCCTTCAAAACAATACTAAATATTTAACGTGAATCTTGATTTTTAAAATGCAAAATATAGAAGCTAAATTGTCTTCGAGCAAACAACATTGACAAAAGTTGTTGACCGAGCAACATCATCAAGGATATTGTTGCTTTGTTCTTCGCTAAGCAAATCAAAACAGCTCCAAAAAGGACAGTAGAAGCCTACCAAAAACAAACTTTTATATGAAATCATGATCACACAAAAGCAATTTATATTAACAATAAAAAATTCAATCAAAATGGTCGAAATATGAAGAAAACTAACCTTGCCCTTCGACACACCGAACATCATAGTGTATGAATAGAACTTCACTTCATAATCAATGAAACACCATTCGGAATCCACTTTCGGATCACTTATATCTAATACACTCAAGTGCATACGGAAATGATCAAAAATAAACTAATATCTAATATGCTCACCTACATTTAATTTCAACAAGTAAACTCATATAATGAATAAAAAATATAGTATGTATAGTATTTTTAACTAATACTTACCTTAATCCTAATAAAACATAATATAAACTAAAAAACCCGACTTCCCCAAGAATTAAGAATGTTTCTGGGTCTCGTGGAATTTATATAAGGTTTCTAATATTTTGGATTGAGCTTGAGTTAGTTTCCGTTAAATAGTAGTATCCGAAAATCTTTCTCAAGATGCCTACGTACCCTATTTATTTAAATAGGGATCAAATCCACGTAGTTCTCTCTTTGCGTTCCGTAGGTTTATTTCAGAAGACGGATTATTATCATATTAAAGATTCATATGAATCAATTTGGAAAATTGCATAATTGTTTGATTCATAAGGATTTATTAGGAAATATTATTAGTATTTAAAAATTATTTACGAGATTGGGTTATTTTGTTGGTGGCAAATTTTGGCATTCATTTTCTTTACTAACAAGATTTATAATGCTTACGATCTAGGTAACCGAGCTCTTAGAATAATTAACCTATTTTTTTTCTAATTTTTCACTTTATTTTAGTAAGCTATGTCATTTAAATATTTAATCAACATTATAATAATATAGTATAGTATATGTTCATAATAATAAGTATGACACTAATTTACTATAGAATCTATTACAATTACATAATATGCATATCTATAGATAGTGCTATTCTACAATATTCTAGGGGTATTTCTAGGTATTTTTGAAACCACTAAAACAAATACCTTCATAACATAATTGCAAAAGCTAATCTCCAATGTTGTAGGCTCGCACCTGCATGATTTGTCCAAACAAAATTAAATATTTAATTTTTGTTATGAACATATAAAATTACATAAAACTTATCTCACTCTTTAGTGAAAAAACAGAATTCCTCCCTTGCGCCAAATATGTCAAAGTCTTCATTGGTATAACTTCTAATCCTGCAAAACAATACTAAATATTTAACGTGAATCTTGATTTTTAAAATGCAAAATATAGAAGCTAAATTGTCTTCGAGCAAACAACATTGACAAAAGTTGTTGACTGCTCTAACATCATTAAGGATATTGTTACTTTGTTCTTCACTAAGCAAATCAAAACAGCTCCAAAAACGACAGTAGAAGCCTACCAAAAACAAACTTTTATATGAAATCATGATCACACAAAAGCAATTTATATTAACAATAAAAAATTCAATCAAAATGGTCGAAATATGAAGAAAACTAACCTTGCCCTTCGGCACACCGAACATCATAGTGTATGAATAGAACTTCACTTCATAATCAATGAAACACCATTCGGAATCCACTTTCGGATCACTTATATCTAATAAACTCAAGTGCATACGGAAATGATCAAAAATAAACTAATATCTAATATACTCACCTACATATAATTTCAACAAGTAAACTCATATAATGAATAACAAATATAGTATGTATAGTATATTAACTAATACTTACCTTAATCCTAATAAAACATAATATAAACTAAAAAACCCGACTTCACCAAGAATTAAGAATGTTTCTGGGTCTCGTGGAATTTATATAAGGTTTCTAATATTTTGGATTGAGCTTGAGTTAGTTTCCGTTAAATAGTAGTATCCGAAAATCTTTCTCAAGGTGCCTACGTACCCTATTTATTTAAATAGGGATCAAATCCACGTAGTTCTCTCTTTGGGTTCGGTAGGTTTATTTCATAAGACGGATTATTATCATATTAAAGATTCATATGAATTGATTTGGAAAATTGCATAATTGTTTGATTCATAAGGATATTTATTAGGAAATATTATTAGTATTTAAAAATTATTTACGAGATTGGGTTATTTTGTTGGTGGCAAATTTTGGCATTCATTTTCTTTACTAACAAGATTTATAATGCTTACGATCTAGGTAACCGAGCTCTTAGAATAATTAACCTATTTTTTTTCTAATTTTTCACTTTATTTTAGTAAGCTATGTCATTTAAATATTTAATCAACATTATAATAATATAGTATAGTATATGTTCATAATAATAAGTATGACACTAATTTACTATAGAATCTATTACAATTACATAATATGCATATCCAATATTCTAGGGGTATTTCTAGGTATTTTTGAAACCACTAAAACAAATACCTTCGTAACATAATTGCAAAAGCTAATCTCCAATGTTGTAGGCTCGCACCTGCATGATTTGTCCAAACAAAATTAAATATTTAATTTTTGTTATGAACATATAAAATTACATAAAACTTATCTCACTCTTTGGTGAAAAAACACAATTCCTCCCTTGCGCCAAATATGTCAAAGTCTTCATTGACATAATTTCTAATCCTGCAAAACAATACTAAATATTTAACGTGAATCTTGATTTTTAAAATGCAAAATATAGAAGCTAAATTGTCTTCGAGCAAACAACATTGACAAAAGTTGTTGACCGAGCAACATCATCAAGGATATTGTTGCTTTGTTCTTTGCTAAGCAAATCAAAACAGCTCCAAAAAGGACAGTAGAAGCCTACCAAAAACAAACTTTTATATGAAATCATGATCACACAAAAGCAATTTATATTAACAATAAAAAATTCAATCAAAATGGTCGAAATATGAAGAAAACTAACCTTGCCCTTCGACACACCGAACATCATAGTGTATGAATAGAACTTCACTTCATAATCAATGAAACACCATTCGGAATCCACTTTCGGATCACTTATATCTAATACACTCAAGTGCATACGGAAATGATCAAAAATAAACTAATATCTAATATGCTCACCTACATTTAATTTCAACAAGTAAACTCATATAATGAATAACAAATATAGTATGTATAGTATTTTTAACTAATACTTACCTTAATCCTAATAAAACATAATATAAACTAAAAAACCCGACTTCCCCAAGAATTAAGAATGTTTCTGGGTCTCGTGGAATTTATATAAGGTTTCTAATATTTTGGATTGAGCTTGAGTTAGTTTCCGTTAAATAGTAGTATCCGAAAATCTTTCTCAAGATGCCTACGTACCCTATTTATTTAAATAGGGATCAAATCCACGTAGTTCTCTCTTTGCGTTCCGTAGGTTTATTTCAGAAGACGGATTATTATCATATTAAAGATTCATATGAATCGATTTGGAAAATTGCATAATTGTTTGATTCATAAGGATTTATTAGGAAATATTATTAGTATTTAAAAATTATTTACGAGATTGGGTTATTTTGTTGGTGGCAAATTTTGGCATTCATTTTCTTTACTAACAAGATTTATAATGCTTACGATCTATGTAACCGAGCTCTTAGAATAATTAACCTATTTGTTTTCTAATTTTTCACTTTATTTTAGTAAGCTATGTCATTTAAATATTTAATCAACATTATAATAATATAGTATAGTATATGTTCATAATAATAAGTATGACACTAATTTACTATAGAATCTATTACAATTACATAATATGCATATCTATAGATAGTGCTATTCTACAATATTCTAGGGGTATTTCTAGGTATTTTTGAAACCACTAAAACAAATACCTTCGTAACATAATTGCAAAAGCTAATCTCCAATGTTGTAGGCTCGCACCTGCATGATTTGTCCAAACAAAATTAAATATTTAATTTTTGTTATGAACATATAAAATTACATAAAACTTATCTCACTCTTTGGTGAAAAAACACAATTCCTCCCTTGCGCCAAATATGTCAAAGTCTTCATTGGCATAACTTCTAATCCTGCAAAACAATACTAAATATTTAACGTGAATCTTGATTTTTAAAATGCAAAATATAGAAGCTAAATTGTCTTCGAGCAAACAACATTGACAAAAGTTGTTGACCGAGCAACATCATCAAGGATATTGTTGCTTTGTTCTTCGCTAAGCAAATCAAAACAGCTCCAAAAAGGACAGTAGAAGCCTACCAAAAACAAACTTTTATATGAAATCATGATCACACAAAAGCAATTTATATTAACAATAAAAAATTCAATCAAAATGGTCGAAATATGAAGAAAACTAACCTTGCCCTTCGACACACCGAACATCATAGTGTATGAATAGAACTTCACTTCATAATCAATGAAACACCATTCGGAATCCACTTTCGGATCACTTATATCTAATACACTCAAGTGCATACGGAAATGATCAAAAATAAACTAATATCTAATATGCTCACCTACATTTAATTTCAACAAGTAAACTCATATAATGAATAACAAATATAGTATGTATAGTATTTTTAACTAATACTTACCTTAATCCTAATAAAACATAATATAAACTAAAAAACCCGACTTCACCAAGAATTAAGAATGTTTCTGGGTCTCGTGGAATTTATATAAGGTTTCTAATATTTTGGACTGAGCTTGAGTTAGTTTCCGTTAAATAGTAGTATCCGAAAATCTTTCTCAAGGTGCCTACGTACCCTATTTATTTAAATAGGGATCAAATCCACGTAGTTCTCTCTTTGCGTTCCGTAGGTTTATTTCAGAAGACGGATTATTATCATATTAAAGATTCATATGAATCGATTTGGAAAATTGCATAATTGTTTGATTCATAAGGATTTATTAGGAAATATTATTAGTATTTAAAAATTATTTACGAGATTGGGTTATTTTGTTGGTGGCAAATTTTGGCATTCATTTTCTTTACTAACAAGATTTATAATGCTTACGATCTAGGTAACCGAGCTCTTAGAATAATTAACCTATTTTTTTTCTAATTTTTCACTTTATTTTAGTAAGCTATGTCATTTAAATATTTAATCAACATTATAATAATATAGTATAGTATATGTTCATAATAATAAGTATGACACTAATTTACTATAGAATCTATTACAATTACATAATATGCATATCTATAGATAGTGCTATTCTACAATATTCTAGGGGTATTTCTAGGTATTTTTGAAACCACTAAAACAAATACCTTCATAACATAATTGCAAAAGCTAATCTCCAATGTTGTACGCTCGCACCTGCATGATTTGTCCAAACAAAATTAAATATTTAATTTTTGTTATGAACATATAAAATTACATAAAACTTATCTCACTCTTTAGTGAAAAAACAGAATTCCTCACTTGCGCCAAATATGTCAAAGTCTTCATTGGTATAACTTCTAATCCTGCAAAACAATACTAAATATTTAACGTGAATCTTGATTTTTAAAATGCAAAATATAGAAGCTAAATTGTCTTCGAGCAAACAACATTGACAAAAGTTGTTGACCGCTCTAACATCATCAAGGATATTGTTGCTTTGTTCTTCACTAAGCAAATCAAAACAGCTCCAAAAACGACAGTAGAAGCCTACCAAAAACAAACTTTTATATGAAATCATGATCACACAAAAGCAATTTATATTAACAATAAAAAATTCAATCAAAATGGTCGAAATATGAAGAAAACTAACCTTGCCCTTCGACACACCGAACATCATAGTGTATGAATAGAACTTCACTTCATAATCAATGAAACACCATTCGGAATCCACTTTCGGATCACTTATATCTAATACACTCAAGTGCATACGGAAATGATCAAAAATAAACTAATATCTAATATACTCACCTACATTTAATTTCAACAAGTAAACTCATATAATGAATAACAAATATAGTATGTATAGTATATTAACTAATACTTACCTTAATCCTAATAAAACATAATATAAACTAAAAAACCCGACTTCACCAAGAATTAAGAATGTTTCTGGGTCTCGTGGAATTTATATAAGGTTTCTAATATTTTGGATTGAGCTTGAGTTAGTTTCCGTTAACTAGTAGTATCCGAAAATATTTCTCAAGGTGCCTACGTACCCTATTTATTTAAATAGGGATCAAATCCACGTAGTTCTCTCTTTGCGTTCGGTAGGTTTATTTCAGAAGACGGATTATTATCATATTAAAGATTCATATGAATCGATTAGGAAAATTGCATAATTGTTTGATTCATAAGGATTTATTAGGAAATATTATTAGTATTTAAAAATTATTTACGAGATTGGGTTATTTTGTTGGTGGCAAATTTTGGCATTCATTTACTTTACTAACAAGATTTATAATGCTTACGATCTAGGTAACCGAGCTCTTAGAATAATTAACCTATTTTTTTTCTAATTTTTCACTTTATTTTAGTAAGCTATGTCATTTAAATATTTAATCAACATTATAATAATATAGTATAGTATATGTTCATAATAATAAGTATGACACTAATTTACTATAGAATCTATTACAATTACATAATATGCATATCTATAGATAGTGCTATTCTACAATATTCTAGGGGTATTTCTAGGTATTTTTGAAACCACTAAAACAAATACCTTCGTAACATAATTGCAAAAGCTAATCTCCAATGTTGTAGGCTCGCACCTGCATGATTTGTCCAAACAAAATTAAATATTTAATTTTTGTTATGAACATATAAAATTACATAAAACTTATCTCACTCTTTGGTGAAAAAACAGAATTCCTCCCTTGCGCCAAATATGTCAAAGTCTTCATTGGCATAACTTCTAATCCTGCAAAACAATACTAAATATTTAACGTGAATCTTGATTTTTAAAATGCAAAATATAGAAGCTAAATTGTCTTCGAGCAAACAACATTGACAAAAGTTGTTGACCGCTCTAACATCATCAAGGATATTGTTGCTTTGTTCTTCGCTAAGCAAATCAAAACAGCTCCAAAAACGACAGTAGAAGCCTACCAAAAACAAACTTTTATATGAAATCATGATCACACAAAAGCAATTTATATTAACAATGAAAAATTCAATCAAAATGGTCGAAATATGAAGAAAACTAACCTTGTCCTTCGACACACCGAACGTCATAGTGTATGAATAGAACTTCACTTCATAATCAATGAAACACCATTCGGAATCCACTTTCGGATCACTTATATCTAATACACTCAAGTGCATACGGAAATGATCAAAAATAAACTAATATCTAATATACTCACCTACATTTAATTTCAACAAGTAAACTCATATAATGAATAACAAATATAGTATGTATAGTATTTTTAACTAATACTTACCTTAATCCTAATAAAACATAATATAAACTAAAAAACCCGACTTCACCAAGAATTAAGAATGTTTCTGGGTCTCGTGGAATTTATATAAGGTTTCTAATATTTTGGATTGAGCTTGAGTTAGTTTCCGTTAACTAGTATCCGAAAATCTTTCTCAAGGTGCCTACGTACCCTATTTATTTAAATAGGGATCAAATCCACGTAGTTCTCTCTTTGGGTTTGGTAGGTTTATTTCATAAGACGGATTATTATCATATTAAAGATTCATATGAATCGATTTGGAAAATTGCATAATTGTTTGATTCATAAGGATTTATTAGGAAATATTATTAGTATTTAAAAATTATTTACGAGATTGGGTTATTTTGTTGGTGACAAATTTTGGCATTCATTTTCTTTACTAACAAGATTTATAATGCTTACGATCTAGGTAACCGAGCTCTTAGAATAATTAACCTATTTTTTTCTAATTTTTCACTTTATTTTAGTAACCTATGTCATTTAAATATTTAATCAACATTATAATAATATAGTATAGTATATGTTCATAATAATAAGTATGACACTAATTTACTATAGAATCTATTACAATTACATAATATGCATATCTATAGATAGTGCTATTCTACAATATTCTAGGGGTATTTCTAGGTATTTTTGAAACCACTAAAACAAATACCTTCGTAACATAATTGCAAAAGCTAATCTCCAATGTTGTAGGCTCGCACCTGCATGATTTGTCCAAACAAAATTAAATATTTAATTTTTGTTATGAACATATAAAATTACATAAAACTTATCTCACTCTTTGGTGAAAAAACAGAATTCCTCCCTTGCGCCAAATATGTCAAAGTCTTCATTGGCATAACTTCTAATCCTGCAAAACAATACTAAATATTTAACGTGAATCTTGATTTTTAAAATGCAAAATATAGAAGCTAAATTGTCTTCGAGCAAACAACATTGACAAAAGTTGTTGACCGAGCAACATCATCAAGGATATTGTTGCTTTGTTCTTCGCTAAGCAAATCAAAACAGCTCCAAAAAGGACAGTAGAAGCCTACCAAAAACAAACTTTTATATGAAATCATGATCACACAAAAGCAATTTATATTAACAATAAAAAATTCAATCAAAATGGTCGAAATATGAAGAAAACTAACCTTGCCCTTCGACACACCGAACATCATAGTGTATGAATAGAACTTCACTTCATAATCAATGAAACACCATTCGGAATCCACTTTCGAATCACTTATATCTAATACACTCAAGTGCATACGGAAATGATCAAAAATAAACTAATATCTAATATGCTCACCTACATTTAATTTCAACAAGTAAACTCATATAGTGAATAAAAAATATAGTATGTATAGTATTTTTAACTAATACTTACCTTAATCCTAATAAAACATAATATAAACTAAAAAACCCGACTTCCCCAAGAATTAAGAATGTTTCTGGGTCTCGTGGAATTTATATAAGGTTTCTAATATTTTGGATTGAGCTTGAGTTAGTTTCCGTTAAATAGTAGTATCCGAAAATCTTTCTCAAGATGCCTACGTACCTTATTTATTTAAATAGGGATCAAATCCACGTAGTTCTCTCTTTGCGTTCCGTAGGTTTATTTCAGAAGACGGATTATTATCATATTAAAGATTCATATGAATCGATTTGGAAAATTGCATAATTGTTTGATTCATAAGGATTTATTAGGAAATATTATTAGTACTTAAAAATTATTTACGAGATTGGGTTATTTTGTTGGTGGCAAATTTTGGCATTCATTTTCTTTACTAACAAGATTTATAATGCTTACGATCTATGTAACCGAGCTCTTAGAATAATTAACCTATTTTTTTTCTAATTTTTCACTTTATTTTAGTAACCTATGTCATTTAAATATTTAATCAACATTATAATAATATAGTATAGTATATGTTCATAATAATAAGTATGACACTAATTTACTATAGAATCTATTACAATTACATAATATGCATATCTATAGATAGTGCTATTCTACAATATTCTAGGGGTATTTCTAGGTATTTTTGAAACCACTAAAACAAATACCTTCATAACATAATTGCAAAAGCTAATCTCCAATGTTGTAGGCTCGCACCTGCATGATTTGTCCAAACAAAATTAAATATTTAATTTTTGTTATGAACATATAAAATTACATAAAACTTATCTCACTCTTTAGTGAAAAAACAGAATTCCTCCCTTGCGCCAAATATGTCAAAGTCTTCATTGGTATAACTTCTAATCCTGCAAAACAATACTAAATATTTAACGTGAATCTTGATTTTTAAAATGCAAAATATAGAAGCTAAATTGTCTTCGAGCAAACAACATTGACAAAAGTTGTTGACCGCTCTAACATCATCAAGGATATTGTTACTTTGTTCTTCACTAAGCAAATCAAAACAGCTCCAAAAACGACAGTAGAAGCCTACCAAAAACAAACTTTTATATGAAATCATGATCACACAAAAGCAATTTATATTAACAATAAAAAATTCAATCAAAATGGTCGAAATATGAAGAAAACTAACCTTGCCCTTCGGCACACCGAACATCATAGTGTATGAATAGAACTTCACTTCATAATCAATGAAACACCATTCGGAATCCACTTTCGGATCACTTATATCTAATAAACTCAAGTGCATACGGAAATGATCAAAAATAAACTAATATCTAATATACTCACCTACATATAATTTCAACAAGTAAACTCATATAATGAATAACAAATATAGTATGTATAGTATATTAACTAATACTTACCTTAATCCTAATAAAACATAATATAAACTAAAAAACCCGACTTCACCAAGAATTAAGAATGTTTCTGGGTCTCGTGGAATTTATATAAGGTTTCTAATATTTTGGATTGAGCTTGAGTTAGTTTCCGTTAAATAGTAGTATCCGAAAATCTTTCTCAAGGTGCCTACGTACCCTATTTATTTAAATAGGGATCAAATCCACGTAGTTCTCTCTTTGGGTTCGGTAGGTTTATTTCATAAGACGGATTATTATCATATTAAAGATTCATATGAATTGATTTGGAAAATTGCATAATTGTTTGATTCATAAGGATATTTATTAGGAAATATTATTAGTATTTAAAAATTATTTACGAGATTGGGTTATTTTGTTGGTGGCAAATTTTGGCATTCATTTTCTTTACTAACAAGATTTATAATGCTTACGATCTAGGTAACCGAGCTCTTAGAATAATTAACCTATTTTTTTTCTAATTTTTCACTTTATTTTAGTAAGCTATGTCATTTAAATATTTAATCAACATTATAATAATATAGTATAGTATATGTTCATAATAATAAGTATGACACTAATTTACTATAGAATCTATTACAATTACATAATATGCATATCTATAGATAGTGCTATTCTACAATATTCTAGGGGTATTTCTAGGTATTTTTGAAACCACTAAAACAAATACCTTCGTAACATAATTGCAAAAGCTAATCTCCAATGTTGTAGGCTCGCACCTGCATGATTTGTCCAAACAAAATTAAATATTTAATTTTTGTTATGAACATATAAAATTACATAAAACTTATCTCACTCTTTGGTGAAAAAACAGAATTCCTCCCTTGCGCCAAATATGTCAAAGTCTTCATTGGCATAACTTCTAATCCTGCAAAACAATACTAAATATTTAACGTGAATCTTGATTTTTAAAATGCAAAATATAGAAGCTAAATTGTCTTCGAGCAAACAACATTGACAAAAGTTGTTGACCGCTCTAACATCATCAAGGATATTGTTGCTTTGTTCTTCGCTAAGCAAATCAAAACAGCTCCAAAAAGGACAGTAGAAGCCTACCAAAAACAAACTTTTATATGAAATCATGATCACACAAAAGCAATTTATATTAACAATAAAAAATTCAATCAAAATGGTCGAAATATGAAGAAAACTAACTTTGCCCTTCGACACACCGAACATCATAGTGTATGAATAGAACTTCACTTCATAATCAATGAAACACCATTCGGAATCCACTTTCGGATCACTTATATCTAATACACTCAAGTGCATACGGAAATGATCAAAAATAAACTAATATCTAATATACTCACCTACATTTAATTTCAACAAGTAAACTCATATAATGAATAACAAATATAGTATGTATAGTATATTAACTAATACATACCTTAATCCTAATAAAACATAATATAAACTAAAAAACCCGACTTCACCAAGAATTAAGAATGTTTCTGGGTCTTGTGGAATTTATATAAGGTTTCTAATATTTTGGATTGAGCTTGAGTTAGTTTCCGTTAACTAGTATCCGAAAATCTTTCTCAAGGTGCCTACGTACCCTATTTATTTAAATAGGGATCAAATCCACGTAGTTCTCTCTCTGGGTTCGGTAGGTTTATTTCATAAGACGGATTATTATCATATTAAAGATTCATATGAATTGATTTGGAAAATTGCATAATTGTTTGATTCATAAGGATATTTATTAGGAAATATTATTAGTATTTAAAAATTATTTACGAGATTGGGTTATTTTGTTGGTGGCAAATTTTGGCATTCATTTTCTTTACTAACAAGATTTATAATGCTTACGATCTAGGTAACCGAGCTCTTAGAATAATTAACCTATTTTTTTTCTAATTTTTCACTTTATTTTAGTAAGCTATGTCATTTAAATATTTAATCAACATTATAATAATATAGTATAGTATATGTTCATAATAATAAGTATGACACTAATTTACTATAGAATCTATTACAATTACATAATATGCATATCTATAGATAGTGCTATTCTACAATATTCTAGGGGTATTTCTAGGTATTTTTGAAACCACTAAAACAAATACCTTCGTAACATAATTGCAAAAGCTAATCTCCAATGTTGTAGGCTCGCACCTGCATGATTTGTCCAAACAAAATTAAATATTTAATTTTTGTTATGAACATATAAAATTACATAAAACTTATCTCACTCTTTGGTGAAAAAACAGAATTCCTCCCTTGCGCCAAATATGTCAAAGTCTTCATTGGCATAACTTCTAATCCTGCAAAACAATACTAAATATTTAACGTGAATCTTGATTTTTAAAATGCAAAATATAAAAGCTAAATTGTCTTCGAGCAAACAACATTGACAAAAGTTGTTGACCGCTCTAACATCATCAAGGATATTGTTGCTTTGTTCTTCGCTAAGAAAATCAAAACAGCTCCAAAAAGGACAGTAGAAGCCTACCAAAAACAAACTTTTATATGAAATCATGATCACACAAAAGCAATTTATATTAACAATAAAAAATTCAATCAAAATGGTCGAAATATGAAGAAAACTAACCTTGCCTTTCGACACACCGAACATCATAGTGTATGAATAGAACTTCACTTCATAATCAATGAAACACCATTCGGAATCCACTTTCGGATCACTTATATCTAATACACTCAAGTGCATACGGAAATGATAAAAAATAAACTAATATCTAATATACTCACCTACATTTAATTTCAACAAGTAAACTCATATAATGAATAACAAATATAGTATGTATAGTATTTTTAACTAATACTTACCTTAATCCTAATAAAACATAATATAAACTAAAAAACCCGACTTCACCAAGAATTAAGAATGTTTCTGGGTCTCGTGGAATTTATATAAGGTTTCTAATATTTTGGATTGAGCTTGAGTTAGTTTCCGTTAACTAGTATCCGAAAATCTTTCTCAAAGTGCCTACGTACCTTATTTATTTAAATAGGGATCAAATCCACGTAGTTCTCTCTTTGGGTTCGGTAGGTTTATTTCATAAGACGGATTATTATCATATTAAAGATTCATATGAATCGATTTGGAAAATTGCATAATTGTTTGATTCATAAGGATTTATTAGGAAATATTATTAGTATTTAAAAATTATTTACGAGATTGGGTTATTTTGTTGGTGGCAAATTTTGGCATTCATTTTCTTTACTAACAAGATTTATAATGCTTACGATCTAGGTAACCGAGCTCTTAGAATAATTAACCTATTTTTTTCTAATTTTTCACTTTATTTTAGTAAGCTATGTCATTTAAATATTTAATCAACATTATAATAATATAGTATAGTATATGTTCATAATAATAAGTATGACACTAATTTACTATAGAATCTATTACAATTACATAATATGCATATCTATAGATAGTGCTATTCTACAATATTCTAGGGGTATTTCTAGGTATTTTTGAAACCACTAAAACAAATACCTTCGTAACATAATTGCAAAAGCTAATCTCCAATGTTGTAGGCTCGCACCTGCATGATTTGTCCAAACAAAATTAAATATTTAATTTTTGTTATGAACATATAAAATTACATAAAACTTATCTCACTCTTTGGTGAAAAAACAGAATTCCTCCCTTGCGCCAAATATGTCAAAGTCTTCATTGGCATAACTTCTAATCCTGCAAAACAATACTAAATATTTAACGTGAATCTTGATTTTTAAAATGCAAAATATAGAAGCTAAATTGTCTTCGAGCAAACAACATTGACAAAAGTTGTTGACCGCTCTAACATCATCAAGGATATTGTTGCTTTGTTCTTCGCTAAGAAAATCAAAACAGCTCCAAAAAGGACAGTAGAAGCCTACCAAAAACAAACTTTTATATGAAATCATGATCACACAAAAGCAATTTATATTAACAATAAAAAATTCAATCAAAATGGTCGAAATATGAAGAAAACTAACCTTGCCTTTCGACACACCGAACATCATAGTGTATGAATAGAACTTCACTTCATAATCAATGAAACACCATTCGGAATCCACTTTCGGATCACTTATATCTAATACACTCAAGTGCATACGGAAATGATAAAAAATAAACTAATATCTAATATACTCACCTACATTTAATTTCAACAAGTAAACTCATATAATGAATAACAAATATAGTATGTATAGTATTTTTAACTAATACTTACCTTAATCCTAATAAAACATAATATAAACTAAAAAACCCGACTTCACCAAGAATTAAGAATGTTTCTGGGTCTCGTGGAATTTATATAAGGTTTCTAATATTTTGGATTGAGCTTGAGTTAGTTTCCGTTAACTAGTATCCGAAAATCTTTCTCAAGGTGCCTACGTACCTTATTTATTTAAATAGGGATCAAATCCACGTAGTTCTCTCTTTGGGTTCGGTAGGTTTATTTCATAAGACGGATTATTATCATATTAAAGATTCATATGAATCGATTTGGAAAATTGCATAATTGTTTGATTCATAAGGATTTATTAGGAAATATTATTAGTATTTAAAAATTATTTACGAGATTGGGTTATTTTGTTGGTGGCAAATTTTGGCATTCATTTTCTTTACTAACAAGATTTATAATGCTTACGATCTAGGTAACCGAGCTCTTAGAATAATTAACCTATTTTTTTTCTAATTTTTCACTTTATTTTAGTAAGCTATGTCATTTAAATATTTAATCAACATTATAATAATATAGTATAGTATATGTTCATAATAATAAGTATGACACTAATTTACTATAGAATCTATTACAATTACATAATATGCATATCTATAGATAGTGCTATTCTACAATATTCTAGGGGTATTTCTAGGTATTTTTGAAACAACTAAAACAAATACCTTCATAACATAATTGCAAAAGCTAATCTCCAATGTTGTAGGCTCGCACCTGCATGATTTGTCCAAACAAAATTAAATCTTTAATTGTTGTTATGAACATATAAAATTACATAAAACTTATCTCACTCTTTGGTGAAAAAACAGAATTCCTCCCTTGCGCCAAATATGTCAAAGTCTTCATTGGCATAACTTCTAATCCTGCAAAACAATACTAAATATTTAACGTGAATCTTGATTTTTAAAATGCAAAATATAGAAGCTAAATTGTCTTCGAGCAAACAACATTGACAAAAGTTGTTGACCGCTCTAACATCATCAAGGATATTGTTGCTTTGTTCTTCGCTAAGCAAATCAAAACAGCTCCAAAAAGGACAGTAGAAGCCTACCAAAAACAAACTTTTATATGAAATCATGATCACACAAAAGCAATTTATATTAACAATAAAAAATTCAATCAAAATGGTCGAAATATGAAGAAAACTAACCTTGCCCTTCGACACACCGAACATCATAGTGTATGAATAGAACTTCACTTCATAATCAATGAAACACCATTCGGAATCCACTTTCGGGTCACTTATATCTAATACACTCAAGTGCATACGGAAATGATAAAAAATAAACTAATATCTAATATACTCACCTACATTTAATTTCAACAAGTAAACTCATATAATGAATAACAAATATAGTATGTATAGTATTTTTAACTAATACTTACCTTAATCCTAATAAAACATAATATAAACTAAAAAACCCGACTTCACCAAGAATTAAGAATGTTTCTGGGTCTCGTGGAATTTATATAAGGTTTCTAATATTTTGGATTGAGCTTGAGTTAGTTTCCGTTAACTAGTATCCGAAAATCTTTCTCAAGGTGCCTACGTACCCTATTTATTTAAATAGGGATCAAATCCACGTAGTTCTCTCTTTGGGTTCGGTAGGTTTATTTCATAAGACGGATTATTATCATATTAAAGATTCATATGAATCGATTTGGAAAATTGCATAATTGTTTGATTCATAAGGATTTATTAGGAAATATTATTAGTATTTAAAAATTATTTACGAGATTGGGTTATTTTGTTGGTGGCAAATTTTGGCATTCATTTTCTTTACTAACAAGATTTATAATGCTTACGATCTAGGTAACCGAGCTCTTAGAATAATTAACCTATTTTTTTTCTAATTTTTCACTTTATTTTAGTAAGCTATGTCATTTAAATATTTAATCAACATTATAATAATATAGTATAGTATATGTTCATAATAATAAGTATGACACTAATTTACTATAGAATCTATTACAATTACATAATATGCATATCTATAGATAGTGCTATTCTACAATATTCTAGGGGTATTTCTAGGTATTTTTGAAACAACTAAAACAAATACCTTCATAACATAATTGCAAAAGCTAATCTCCAATGTTGTAGGCTCGCACCTGCATGATTTGTCCAAACAAAATTAAATCTTTAATTTTTGTTATGAACATATAAAATTACATAAAACTTATCTCACTCTTTGGTGAAAAAACAGAATTCCTCCCTTGCGCCAAATATGTCAAAGTCTTCATTGGCATAACTTCTAATCCTGCAAAACAATACTAAATATTTAACGTGAATCTTGATTTTTAAAATGCAAAATATAGAAGCTAAATTGTCTTCGAGCAAACAACATTGACAAAAGTTGTTGACCGCTCTAACATCATCAAGGATATTGTTGCTTTGTTCTTCGCTAAGCAAATCAAAACAGCTCCAAAAAGGACAGTAGAAGCCTACCAAAAACAAACTTTTATATGAAATCATGATCACACAAAAGCAATTTATATTAACAATAAAAAATTCAATCAAAATGGTCGAAATATGAAGAAAACTAACATTGCCCTTCGACACACCGAACATCATAGTGTATGAATAGAACTTCACTTCATAATCAATGAAACACCATTCGGAATCCACTTTCGGGTCACTTATATCTAATACACTCAAGTGCATACGGAAATGATAAAAAATAAACTAATATCTAATATACTCACCTACATTTAATTTCAACAAGTAAACTCATATAATGAATAACAAATATAGTATGTATAGTATTTTTAACTAATACTTACCTTAATCCTAATAAAACATAATATAAACTAAAAAACCCGACTTCACCAAGAATTAAGAATGTTTCTGGGTCTCGTGGAATTTATATAAGGTTTCTAATATTTTGGATTGAGCTTGAGTTAGTTTCCGTTAACTAGTATCCGAAAATCTTTCTCAAGGTGCCTACGTACCCTATTTATTTAAATAGGGATCAAATCCACGTAGTTCTCTCTTTGGGTTCGGTAGGTTTATTTCATAAGACGGATTATTATCATATTAAAGATTCATATGAATCGATTTGGAAAATTGCATAATTGTTTGATTCATAAGGATTTATTAGGAAATATTATTAGTATTTAAAAATTATTTACGAGATTGGGTTATTTTGTTGGTGGCAAATTTTGGCATTCATTTTCTTTACTAACAAGATTTATAATGCTTACGATCTAGGTAACCGAGCTCTTAGAGTAATTAACCTATTTTTTTCTAATTTTTCACTTTATTTTAGTAAGCTATGTCATTTAAATATTTAATCAACATTATAATAATATAGTATAGTATATGTTCATAATAATAAGTATGACACTAATTTACTATAGAATCTATTACAATTACATAATATGCATATCTATAGATAGTGCTATTCTACAATATTCTAGGGGTATTTCTAGGTATTTTTGAAACCACTAAAACAAATACCTTCGTAACATAATTGCAAAAGCTAATCTCCAATGTTGTAGGCTCGCACCTGCATGATATGTCCAAACAAAATTAAATACTTAATTTTTGTTATGAACATATAAAATTACATAAAACTTATCTCACTCTTTAGTGAAAAAACAGAATTCCTCCCTTGCGCCAAATATGTCAAAGTCTTCATTGGCATAACTTCTAATCCTGCAAAACAATTCTAAATATTTAACGTGAATCTTGATTTTTAAAATGCAAAATATAGAAGCTAAATTGTCTTCGAGCAAACAAAATTGGCAAAAGTTGTTGACCGCTCTAACATCATCAAGGATATTGTTGCTTTGTTCTTCGCTAAGCAAATCAAAACAGCTCCAAAAACGACAGTATAAGCCTACCAAAAACAAACTTTTATATGAAATCATGATCACACAAAAGCAATTTATATTAACAATAAAAAATTCAATCAAAATGGTCGAAATATGAAGAAAACTAACCTTGCCCTTCGACACACCGAACATCATAGTGTATGAATAGAACTTCACTTCATAATAATGAAACACCATTCGGAATCCACTTTCGGATCACTTATATCTAACAAACTTAAGTGCATACGGAAATGATCAAAAATAAACTAATATCTAATATACTCACCTACATATAATTTCAACAAGTAAACTCATATAATGAATAACAAATATAGTATGTATAGTATATTAACTAATACTTACCTTAATCCTAATAAAACATAATATAAACTAAAAAACCCGACTTCACTAAGAATTAAGAATGTTTCTGGGTCTCGTGGAATTTAGATAAGGTTTTTAATATTTTGGATTGAGCTTGAGTTAGTTTCCGTTAACTAGTATCCGAAAATCTTTCTCAAGGTGCCTACGTACCCTATTTATTTAAATAGGGATCGATTTTCAAAATTATTATCATATTAAAGATTCATATGAATCGATTTGGAAAATTGCATAATTGTTTGATTCATAAGGATATTTATTAGGAAATATTATTAGTATTTAAAGAATATTTACGAGATTGGGTTATTTTGTTGGTGGCAAATTTTGGCATTCATTTTCTTTACTAACAAGATTTATAATGCTTACGATCTAGGTAACCGAGCTCTTAGAGTAATTAACCTATTTTTTTCTAATTTTTCACTTTATTTTAGTAAGCTATGTCATTTAAATATTTAATCAACATTATAATAATATAGTATAGTATATGTTCATAATAATAAGTATGACACTAATTTACTATAGAATCTATTACAATTACATAATATGCATATCTATAGATACTGCTATTCTACAATTTTCTAGGGGTATTTCTAGGTATTTTTGAAACCACTAAAACAAATACCTTCGTAACATAATTGCAAAAGCTAATCTCCAATGTTGTAGGCTCGCACCTGCATGATATGTCCAAACAAAATTAAATACTTAATTTTTGTTATGAACATATAAAATTACATAAAACTTATCTCACTCTTTAGTGAAAAAACAGAATTCCTCCCTTGCGCCAAATATGTCAAAGTCTTCATTGGCATAACTTCTAATCCTGCAAAACAATTCTAAATATTTAACGTGAATCTTGATTTTTAAAATGCAAAATATAGAAGCTAAATTGTCTTCGAGCAAACAAAATTGGCAAAAGTTGTTGACCGCTCTAACATCATCAAGGATATTGTTGCTTTGTTCTTCGCTAAGCAAATCAAAACAGCTCCAAAAACGACAGTATAAGCCTACCAAAAACAAACTTTTATATGAAATCATGATCACACAAAAGCAATTTATATTAACAATAAAAAATTCAATCAAAATGGTCGAAATACGAAGAAAACTAACCTTGCCCTTCGACACACCGAACATCATAGTGTATGAATAGAACTTCACTTCATAATAATGAAACACCATTCGGAATCCACTTTCGGATCACTTATATCTAATACACTCAAGTGCATACGGAAATGATCAAAAATAAACTAATATCTAATATACTCACCTACATATAATTTCAACAAGTAAACTCATATAATGAATAACAAATATAGTATGTATAGTATTTTTAACTAATACTTACCTTAATCCTAATAAAACATAATATAAACTAAAAAACCCGACTTCACCAAGAATTAAGAATGTTTCTGGGTCTCGTGGAATTTATATAAGGTTTCTAATATTTTGGATTGAGCTTGAGTTAGTTTCCGTTAACTAGTATCCGAAAATCTTTCTCAAGGTGCCTACGTACCCTATTTATTTAAATAGGGATCAAATCCACGTAGTTCTCTCTTTGGGTTCGGTAGGTTTATTTCATAAGACGGATTATTATCATATTAAAGATTCATATGAATCGATTTGGAAAATTGCATAAATGTTTGATTCATAAGGATATTTATTAGGAAATATTATTAGTATATAAAGAATATTTACGAGATTGGGTTATTTTGTTGGTGGCAAATTTTGGCATTCATTTTCTTTACTAACAAGATTTATAATGCTTACGATCTAGGTAACCGAGCTCTTAGAGTAATTAACCTATTTTTTTCTAATTTTTCACTTTATTTTAGTAAGCTATGTCATTTAAATATTTAATCAACATTATAATAATATAGTATAGTATATGTTCATAATAATAAGTATGACACTAATTTACTATAGAATCTATTACAATTACATAATATGCATATCTATAGATACTGCTATTCTACAATTTTCTAGGGGTATTTCTAGGTATTTTTGAAACCACTAAAACAAATACCTTCGTAACATAATTGCAAAAGCTAATCTCCAATGTTGTAGGCTCGCACCTGCATGATATGTCCAAACAAAATTAAATCTTTAATTTTTGTTATGAACATATAAAATTACATAAAACTTATCTCACTCTTTAGTGAAAAAACAGAATTCCTCCCTTGCGCCAAATATGTCAAAGTCTTCATTGGCATAACTTCTAATCCTGCAAAACAATTCTAAATATTTAACGTGAATCTTGATTTTTAAAATGCAAAATATAGAAGCTAAATTGTCTTCGAGCAAACAAAATTGGCAAAAGTTGTTGACCGCTCTAACATCATCAAGGATATTGTTGCTTTGTTCTTCGCTAAGCAAATCAAAACAGCTCCAAAAACGACAGTATAAGCCTACCAAAAACAAACTTTTATATGAAATCATGATCACACAAAAGCAATTTATATTAACAATAAAAAATTCAATCAAAATGGTCGAAATACGAAGAAAACTAACCTTGCCCTTCGACACACCGAACATCATAGTGTATGAATAGAACTTCACTTCATAATAATGAAACACCATTCGGAATCCACTTTCGGATCACTTATATCTAATACACTCAAGTGCATACGGAAATGATAAAAAATAAACTAATATCTAATATACTCACCTACATTTAATTTCAACAAGTAAACTCATATAATGAATAACAAATATAGTATGTATAGTATTTTTAACTAATACTTACCTTAATCCTAATAAAACATAATATAAACTAAAAAACCCGACTTCACCAAGAATTAAGAATGTTTCTGGGTCTCGTGGAATTTATATAAGGTTTCTAATATTTTGGATTGAGCTTGAGTTAGTTTCCGTTAACTAGTATCCGAAAATCTTTCTCAAGGTGCCTACGTACCCTATTTATTTAAATAGGGATCAAATCCACGTAGTTCTCTCTTTGGGTTCGGTAGGTTTATTTCATAAGACGGATTATTATCATATTAAAGATTCATATGAATCGATTTGGAAAATTGCATAATTGTTTGATTCATAAGGATATTTATTAGGAAATATTATTAGTATTTAAAGAATATTTACGAGATTGGGTTATTTTGTTGGTGGCAAATTTTGGCATTCATTTTCTTTACTAACAAGATTTATAATGCTTACGATCTAGGTAACCGAGCTCTTAGAGTAATTAACCTATTTTTTTCTAATTTTTCACTTTATTTTAGTAAGCTATGTCATTTAAATATTTAATCAACATTATAATAATATAGTATAGTATATGTTCATAATAATAAGTATGACACTAATTTACTATAGAATCTATTACAATTACATAATATGCATATCTATAGATACTGCTATTCTACAATTTTCTAGGGGTATTTCTAGGTATTTTTGAAACCACTAAAACAAATACCTTCGTAACATAATTTTAAAAGCTAATCTCCAATGTTGTAGGCTCGCACCTGCATGATATGTCCAAACAAAATTAAATACTTAATTTTTGTTATGAACATATAAAATTACATAAAACTTATCTCACTCTTTGGTGAAAAAACAGAATTCCTCCCTTGCGCCAAATATGTCAAAGTCTTCATTGGCATAACTTCTAATCCTGCAAAACAATTCTAAATATTTAACGTGAATCTTGATTTTTAAAATGCAAAATATAGAAGCTAAATTGTCTTCGAGCAAACAAAATTGGCAAAAGTTGTTGACCGCTCTAACATCATCAAGGATATTGTTGCTTTGTTCTTCGCTAAGCAAATCAAAACAGCTCCAAAAACGACAGTATAAGCCTACCAAAAACAAACTTTTATATGAAATCATGATCACACAAAAGCAATTTATATTAACAATAAAAAATTCAATCAAAATGGTCGAAATACGAAGAAAACTAACCTTGCCCTTCGACACACCGAACATCATAGTGTATGAATAGAACTTCACTTCATAATAATGAAACACCATTCGGAATCCACTTTCGGATCACTTATATCTAATACACTCAAGTGCATACGGAAATGATCAAAAATAAACTAATATCTAATATACTCACCTACATATAATTTCAACAAGTAAACTCATATAATGAATAACAAATATAGTATGTATAGTATTTTTAACTAATACTTACCTTAATCCTAATAAAACATAATATAAACTAAAAAACCCGACTTCACCAAGAATTAAGAATGTTTCTGGGTCTCGTGGAATTTATATAAGGTTTCTAATATTTTGGATTGAGCTTGAGTTAGTTTCCGTTAACTAGTATCCGAAAATCTTTCTCAAGGTGCCTACGTACCCTATTTATTTAAATAGGGATCAAATCCACGTAGTTCTCTCTTTGGGTTCGGTAGGTTTATTTCATAAGACGGATTATTATCATATTAAAGATTCATATGAATCGATTTGGAAAATTGCATAAATGTTTGATTCATAAGGATATTTATTAGGAAATATTATTAGTATATAAAGAATATTTACGAGATTGGGTTATTTTGTTGGTGGCAAATTTTGGCATTCATTTTCTTTACTAACAAGATTTATAATGCTTACGATCTAGGTAACCGAGCTCTTAGAGTAATTAACCTATTTTTTTCTAATTTTTCACTTTATTTTAGTAAGCTATGTCATTTAAATATTTAATCAACATTATAATAATATAGTATAGTATATGTTCATAATAATAAGTATGACACTAATTTACTATAGAATCTATTACAATTACATAATATGCATATCTATAGATACTGCTATTCTACAATTTTCTAGGGGTATTTCTAGGTATTTTTGAAACCACTAAAACAAATACCTTCGTAACATAATTGCAAAAGCTAATCTCCAATGTTGTAGGCTCGCACCTGCATGATATGTCCAAACAAAATTAAATCTTTAATTTTTGTTATGAACATATAAAATTACATAAAACTTATCTCACTCTTTAGTGAAAAAACAGAATTCCTCCCTTGCGCCAAATATGTCAAAGTCTTCATTGGCATAACTTCTAATCCTGCAAAACAATTCTAAATATTTAACGTGAATCTTGATTTTTAAAATGCAAAATATAGAAGCTAAATTGTCTTCGAGCAAACAAAATTGGCAAAAGTTGTTGACCGCTCTAACATCATCAAGGATATTGTTGCTTTGTTCTTCGCTAAGCAAATCAAAACAGCTCCAAAAACGACAGTATAAGCCTACCAAAAACAAACTTTTATATGAAATCATGATCACACAAAAGCAATTTATATTAACAATAAAAAATTCAATCAAAATGGTCGAAATACGAAGAAAACTAACCTTGCCCTTCGACACACCGAACATCATAGTGTATGAATAGAACTTCACTTCATAATAATGAAACACCATTCGGAATCCACTTTCGGATCACTTATATCTAATACACTCAAGTGCATACGGAAATGATAAAAAATAAACTAATATCTAATATACTCACCTACATTTAATTTCAACAAGTAAACTCATATAATGAATAACAAATATAGTATGTATAGTATTTTTAACTAATACTTACCTTAATCCTAATAAAACATAATATAAACTAAAAAACCCGACTTCACCAAGAATTAAGAATGTTTCTGGGTCTCGTGGAATTTATATAAGGTTTCTAATATTTTGGATTGAGCTTGAGTTAGTTTCCGTTAACTAGTATCCGAAAATCTTTCTCAAGGTGCCTACGTACCCTATTTATTTAAATAGGGATCAAATCCACGTAGTTCTCTCTTTGGGTTCGGTAGGTTTATTTCATAAGACGAATTATTATCATATTAAAGATTCATATGAATCGATTTGGAAAATTGCATAATTGTTTGATTCATAAGGATATTTATTAGGAAATATTATTAGTATTTAAAGAATATTTACGAGATTGGGTTATTTTGTTGGTGGCAAATTTTGGCATTCATTTTCTTTACTAACAAGATTTATAATGCTTACGATCTAGGTAACCGAGCTCTTAGAGTAATTAACCTATTTTTTTCTAATTTTTCACTTTATTTTAGTAAGCTATGTCATTTAAATATTTAATCAACATTATAATAATATAGTATAGTATATGTTCATAATAATAAGTATGACACTAATTTACTATAGAATCTATTACAATTACATAATATGCATATCTATAGATACTGCTATTCTACAATTTTCTAGGGGTATTTCTAGGTATTTTTGAAACCACTAAAACAAATACCTTCGTAACATAATTTTAAAAGCTAATCTCCAATGTTGTAGGCTCGCACCTGCATGATATGTCCAAACAAAATTAAATACTTAATTTTTGTTATGAACATATAAAATTACATAAAACTTATCTCACTCTTTGGTGAAAAAACAGAATTCCTCCCTTGCGCCAAATATGTCAAAGTCTTCATTGGCATAACTTCTAATCCTGCAAAACAATTCTAAATATTTAACGTGAATCTTGATTTTTAAAATGCAAAATATAGAAGCTAAATTGTCTTCGAGCAAACAAAATTGGCAAAAGTTGTTGACCGCTCTAACATCATCAAGGATATTGTTGCTTTGTTCTTCGCTAAGCAAATCAAAACAGCTCCAAAAACGACAGTATAAGCCTACCAAAAACAAACTTTTATATGAAATCATGATCACACAAAAGCAATTTATATTAACAATAAAAAATTCAATCAAAATGGTCGAAATACGAAGAAAACTAACCTTGCCCTTCGACACACCGAACATCATAGTGTATGAATAGAACTTCACTTCATAATAATGAAACACCATTCGGAATCCACTTTCGGATCACTTATATCTAACAAACTTAAGTGCATACGGAAATGATCAAAAATAAACTAATATCTAATATACTCACCTACATATAATTTCAACAAGTAAACTCATATAATGAATAACAAATATAGTATGTATAGTATATTAACTAATACTTACCTTAATCCTAATAAAACATAATATAAACTAAAAAACCCGACTTCACCAAGAATTAAGAATGTTTCTGGGTCTCGTGGAATTTAGATAAGGTTTCTAATATTTTGGATTGAGCTTGAGTTAGTTTCCGTTAACTAGTATCCGAAAATCTTTCTCAAGGTGCCTACGTACCCTATTTATTTAAATAGGGATCAAATCCACGTAGTTCTCTCTTTGGGTTCGGTAGGTTTATTTCATAAGACGGATTATTATCATATTAAAGATTCATATGAATCGATTTGGAAAATTGCATAATTGTTTGATTCATAAGGATATTTATTAGGAAATATTATTAGTATTTAAAGAATATTTACGAGATTGGGTTATTTTGTTGGTGGCAAATTTTGGCATTCATTTTCTTTACTAACAAGATTTATAATGCTTACGATCTAGGTAACCGAGCTCTTAGAGTAATTAACCTATTTTTTTCTAATTTTTCACTTTATTTTAGTAAGCTATGTCATTTAAATATTTAATCAACATTATAATAATATAGTATAGTATATGTTCATAATAATAAGTATGACACTAATTTACTATAGAATCTATTACAATTACATAATATGCATATCTATAGATACTGCTATTCTACAATTTTCTAGGGGTATTTCTAGGTATTTTTGAAACCACTAAAACAAATACCTTCGTAACATAATTTTAAAAGCTAATCTCCAATGTTGTAGGCTCGCACCTGCATGATATGTCCAAACAAAATTAAATACTTAATTTTTGTTATGAACATATAAAATTACATAAAACTTATCTCACTCTTTGGTGAAAAAACAGAATTCCTCCCTTGCGCCAAATATGTCAAAGTCTTCATTGGCATAACTTCTAATCCTGCAAAACAATTCTAAATATTTAACGTGAATCTTGATTTTTAAAATGCAAAATATAGAAGCTAAATTGTCTTCGAGCAAACAAAATTGGCAAAAGTTGTTGACCGCTCTAACATCATCAAGGATATTGTTGCTTTGTTCTTCGCTAAGCAAATCAAAACAGCTCCAAAAACGACAGTATAAGCCTACCAAAAACAAACTTTTATATGAAATCATGATCACACAAAAGCAATTTATATTAACAATAAAAAATTCAATCAAAATGGTCGAAATACGAAGAAAACTAACCTTGCCCTTCGACACACCGAACATCATAGTGTATGAATAGAACTTCACTTCATAATAATGAAACACCATTCGGAATCCACTTTCGGATCACTTATATCTAACAAACTTAAGTGCATACGGAAATGATCAAAAATAAACTAATATCTAATATACTCACCTACATATAATTTCAACAAGTAAACTCATATAATGAATAACAAATATAGTATGTATAGTATATTAACTAATACTTACCTTAATCCTAATAAAACATAATATAAACTAAAAAACCCGACTTCACCAAGAATTAAGAATGTTTCTGGGTCTCGTGGAATTTAGATAAGGTTTCTAATATTTTGGATTGAGCTTGAGTTAGTTTCCGTTAACTAGTATCCGAAAATCTTTCTCAAGGTGCCTACGTACCCTATTTATTTAAATAGGGATCAAATCCACGTAGTTCTCTCTTTGGGTTCGGTAGGTTTATTTCATAAGACGGATTATTATCATATTAAAGATTCATATGAATCGATTTGGAAAATTGCATAATTGTTTGATTCATAAGGATATTTATTAGGAAATATTATTAGTATTTAAAGAATATTTACGAGATTGGGTTATTTTGTTGGTGGCAAATTTTGGCATTCATTTTCTTTACTAACAAGATTTATAATGCTTACGATCTAGGTAACCGAGCTCTTAGAGTAATTAACCTATTTTTTTCTAATTTTTCACTTTATTTTAGTAAGCTATGTCATTTAAATATTTAATCAACATTATAATAATATAGTATAGTATATGTTCATAATAATAAGTATGACACTAATTTACTATAGAATCTATTACAATTACATAATATGCATATCTATAGATACTGCTATTCTACAATTTTCTAGGGGTATTTCTAGGTATTTTTGAAACCACTAAAACAAATACCTTCGTAACATAATTTTAAAAGCTAATCTCCAATGTTGTAGGCTCGCACCTGCATGATATGTCCAAACAAAATTAAATACTTAATTTTTGTTATGAACATATAAAATTACATAAAACTTATCTCACTCTTTAGTGAAAAAATAGAATTCCTCCCTTGCGCCAAATATGTCAAAGTCTTCATTGGCATAACTTCTAATCCGGCAAAACAATTCTAAATATTTAACGTGAATCTTGATTTTTAAAATGCAAAATATAGAAGCTAAATTGTCTTCGAGCAAACAAAATTGGCAAAAGTTGTTGACCGCTCTAACATCATCAAGGATATTGTTGCTTTGTTCTTCGCTAAGCAAATCAAAACAGCTCCAAAAACGACAGTATAAGCCTACCAAAAACAAACTTTTATATGAAATCATGATCACACAAAAGCAATTTATATTAACAATAAAAAATTCAATCAAAATGGTCGAAATACGAAGAAAACTAACCTTGCCCTTCGACACACCGAACATCATAGTGTATGAATAGAACTTCACTTCATAATAATGAAACACCATTCGGAATCCACTTTCGGATCACTTATATCTAACAAACTTAAGTGCATACGGAAATGATCAAAAATAAACTAATATCTAATATACTCACCTACATATAATTTAAACAAGTAAACTCATATAATGAATAACAAATATAGTATGTATAGTATATTAACTAATACTTACCTTAATCCTAATAAAACATAATATAAACTAAAAAACCCGACTTCACCAAGAATTAAGAATGTTTCTGGGTCTCGTGGAATTTAGATAAGGTTTCTAATATTTTGGATTGAGCTTGAGTTAGTTTCCGTTAACTAGTATCCGAAAATCTTTCTCAAGGTGCCTACGTACCCTATTTATTTAAATAGGGATCAAATCCACGTAGTTCTCTCTTTGGGTTCGGTAGGTTTATTTCATAAGACGGATTATTATCATATTAAAGATTCATATGAATCGATTTGGAAAATTGCATAATTGTTTGATTCATAAGGATATTTATTAGGAAATATTATTAGTATTTAAAGAATATTTACGAGATTGGGTTATTTTGTTGGTGGCAAATTTTGGCATTCATTTTCTTTACTAACAAGATTTATAATGCTTACGATCTAGGTAACCGAGCTCTTAGAGTAATTAACCTATTTTTTTCTAATTTTTCACTTTATTTTAGTAAGCTATGTCATTTAAATATTTAATCAACATTATAATAATATAGTGTAGCATATGTTCATAATAATAAGTATGACACTTATTTACTATAGAATCTATTACAATTACATAATATGCATATCTATAGATAGTGCTATTCTACAATATTCTAGAGGTATTTCTAGGTATTTTTGAAACCACTAAAACAAATACCTTCGTAACATAATTTCAAAAGCTAATCTCCAATGTTGTAGGCTCGCACCTGCATGATATGTCCAAACAAAATTAAATACTTAATTTTTGTTATGAACATATAAAATTACATAAAACTTATCTCACTCTTTAGTGAAAAAACAGAATTCCTCCCTTGCGCCAAATATGTCAAAGTCTTCATTGGCATAACTTCTAATCCTGCAAAACAATTCTAAATATTTAACGTGAATCTTGATTTTTAAAATGCAAAATATAGAAGCTAAATTGTCTTCGAGCAAACAAAATTGGCAAAAGTTGTTGACCGCTCTAACATCATCAAGGATATTGTTGCTTTGTTCTTCGCTAAGCAAATCAAAACAGCTCCAAAAACGACAGTAGAAGCCTACCAAAAACAAACTTTTATATGAAATCATGATCACACAAAAGCAATTTATATTAACAATAAAAAATTCAATCAAAATGGTCGAAATATGAAGAAAACTAACCTTGCCCTTCGACACACCGAACATCATAGTGTATGAATAGAACTTCACTTCATAATAATGAAACACCATTCGGAATCCACTTTCAGATCACTTATATCTAACAAACTTAATTGCATACGGAAATGATCAAAAATAAACTAATATCTAATACACTCACCTACATTTAATTTCAACAAGTAAACTCATATAATGAATAACAAATATAGTATGTATAGTATATTAACTAATACTTACCTTAATCCTAATAAAACATAATATAAACTAAAAAACCCGACTTCACCAAGAATTAAGAATGTTTCTGGGTCTCGTGGAATTTAGATAAGGTTTCTAATATTTTGGATTGAGCTTGAGTTAGTTTCCGTTAACTAGTATCCGAAAATCTTTCTCAAGGTGCCTACGTACCCTATTTATTTAAATAGGGATCAAATCCACGTAGTTCTCTCTTTGGGCTCGGTAGGTTTATTTCATAAGACGGATTATTATCATATTAAAGATTCATATGAATCGATTTGGAAAATTGCATAATTGTTTGATTCATAAGGATATTTATTAGGAAATATTATTAGTATTTAAAGAATATTTACGAGATTGGGTTATTTTGTTGGTGGCAAATTTTGGCATTCATTTTCTTTACTAACAAGATTTATAATGCTTACGATCTAGGTAACCGAGCTCTTAGAATAATTAACCTATTTTTTTCTAATTTTTCACTTTATTTTAGTAAGCTATGTCATTTAAATATTTAATCAACATTATAATAATATAGTGTAGCATATGTTCATAATAATAAGTATGACACTTATTTACTATAGAATCTATTACAATTACATAATATGCATATCTATAGATAGTGCTATTCTACAATATTCTAGAGGTATTTCTAGGTATTTTTGAAACCACTAAAACAAATACCTTCGTAACATAATTGCAAAAGCTAATCTCCAATGTTGTAGGCTCGCACCTGCATGATATGTCCAAACAAAATTAAATACTTAATTTTTGTTATGAACATATAAAATTACATAAAACTTATCTCACTCTTTAGTGAAAAAACAGAATTCCTCCCTTGCGCCAAATATGTCAAAGTCTTCATTGGCATAACTTCTAATCCTGCAAAACAATTCTAAATATTTAACGTGAATCTTGATTTTTAAAATGCAAAATATAGAAGCTAAATTGTCTTCGAGCAAACAAAATTGGCAAAAGTTGTTGACCGCTCTAACATCATCAAGGATATTGTTGCTTTGTTCTTCGCTAAGCAAATCAAAACAGCTCCAAAAACGACAGTATAAGCCTACCAAAAACAAACTTTTATATGAAATCATGATCACACAAAAGCAATTTATATTAACAATAAAAAATTCAATCAAAATGGTCGAAATACGAAGAAAACTAACCTTGCCCTTCGACACACCGAACATCATAGTGTATGAATAGAACTTCACTTCATAATAATGAAACACCATTCGGAATCCACTTTCGGATCACTTATATCTAACAAACTTAATTGCATACGGAAATGATCAAAAATAAACTAATATCTAATATACTCACCTACATATAATTTCAACAAGTAAACTCATATAATGAATAACAAATATAGTATGTATAGTATATTAACTAATACTTACCTTAATCCTAATAAAACATAATATAAACTAAAAAACCCGACTTCACCAAGAATTAAGAATGTTTCTGGGTCTCGTGGAATTTAGATAAGGTTTCTAATATTTTGGATTGAGCTTGAGTTAGTTTCCGTTAACTAGTATCCGAAAATCTTTCTCAAGGTGCCTACGTACCCTATTTATTTAAATAGGGATCAAATCCACGTAGTTCTCTCTTTGGGTTCGGTAGGTTTATTTCATAAGACGGATTATTATCATATTAAAGATTCATATGAATCGATTTGGAAAATTGCATAATTGTTTGATTCATAAGGATATTTATTAGGAAATATTATTAGTATTTAAAGAATATTTACGAGATTGGGTTATTTTGTTGGTGGCAAATTTTGGCATTCATTTTCTTTACTAACAAGATTTATAATGCTTACGATCTAGGTAACCGAGCTCTTAGAATAATTAACCTATTTTTTTCTAATTTTTCACTTTATTTTAGTAAGCTATGTCATTTAAATATTTAATCAACATTATAATAATATAGTGTAGCATATGTTCATAATAATAAGTATGACACTTATTTACTATAGAATCTATTACAATTACATAATATGCATATCTATAGATAGTGCTATTCTACAATATTCTAGAGGTATTTCTAGGTATTTTTGAAACCACTAAAACAAATACCTTCGTAACATAATTGCAAAAGCTAATCTCCAATGTTGTAGGCTCGCACCTGCATGATATGTCCAAACAAAATTAAATACTTAATTTTTGTTATGAACATATAAAATTACATAAAACTTATCTCACTCTTTAGTGAAAAAACAGAATTCCTCCCTTGCGCCAAATATGTCAAAGTCTTCATTGGCATAACTTCTAATCCTGCAAAACAATTCTAAATATTTAACGTGAATCTTGATTTTTAAAATGCAAAATATAGAAGCTAAATTGTCTTCGAGCAAACAAAATTGGCAAAAGTTGTTGACCGCTCTAACATCATCAAGGATATTGTTGCTTTGTTCTTCGCTAAGCAAATCAAAACAGCTCCAAAAACGACAGTATAAGCCTACCAAAAACAAACTTTTATATGAAATCATGATCACACAAAAGCAATTTATATTAACAATAAAAAATTCAATCAAAATGGTCGAAATACGAAGAAAACTAACCTTGCCCTTCGACACACCGAACATCATAGTGTATGAATAGAACTTCACTTCATAATAATGAAACACCATTCGGAATCCACTTTCGGATCACTTATATCTAACAAACTTAAGTGCATACGGAAATGATCAAAAATAAACTAATATCTAATATACTCACCTACATATAATTTCAACAAGTAAACTCATATAATGAATAACAAATATAGTATGTATAGTATATTAACTAATACTTACCTTAATCCTAATAAAACATAATATAAACTAAAAAACCCGACTTCACCAAGAATTAAGAATGTTTCTGGGTCTCGTGGAATTTAGATAAGGTTTCTAATATTTTGGATTGAGCTTGAGTTAGTTTCCGTTAACTAGTATCCGAAAATCTTTCTCAAGGTGCCTACGTACCCTATTTATTTAAATAGGGATCAAATCCACGTAGTTCTCTCTTTGGGTTCGGTAGGTTTATTTCATAAGACGGATTATTATCATATTAAAGATTCATATGAATCGATTTGGAAAATTGCATAATTGTTTGATTCATAAGGAAATATTATTAGTATTTAAAGAATATTTACGAGATTGGGTTATTTTGTTGGTGGCAAATTTTGGCATTCATTTTCTTTACTAACAAGATTTATAATGCTTACGATCTAGGTAACCGAGCTCTTAGAATAATTAACCTATTTTTTTCTAATTTTTCACTTTATTTTAGTAAGCTATGTCATTTAAATATTTAATCAACATTATAATAATATAGTGTAGCATATGTTCATAATAATAAGTATGACACTTATTTACTATAGAATCTATTACAATTACATAATATGCATATCTATAGATAGTGCTATTCTACAATATTCTAGAGGTATTTCTAGGTATTTTTGAAACCACTAAAACAAATACCTTCGTAACATAATTGCAAAAGCTAATCTCCAATGTTGTAGGCTCGCACCTGCATGATATGTCCAAACAAAATTAAATACTTAATTTTTGTTATGAACATATAAAATTACATAAAACTTATCTCACTCTTTAGTGAAAAAACAGAATTCCTCCCTTGCGCCAAATATGTCAAAGTCTTCATTGGCATAACTTCTAATCCTGCAAAACAATTCTAAATATTTAACGTGAATCTTGATTTTTAAAATGCAAAATATAGAAGCTAAATTGTCTTCGAGCAAACAAAATTGGCAAAAGTTGTTGACCGCTCTAACATCATCAAGGATATTGTTGCTTTGTTCTTCGCTAAGCAAATCAAAACAGCTCCAAAAACGACAGTATAAGCCTACCAAAAACAAACTTTTATATGAAATCATGATCACACAAAAGCAATTTATATTAACAATAAAAAATTCAATCAAAATGGTCGAAATACGAAGAAAACTAACCTTGCCCTTCGACACACCGAACATCATAGTGTATGAATAGAACTTCACTTCATAATAATGAAACACCATTCGGAATCCACTTTCGGATCACTTATATCTAACAAACTTAAGTGCATACGGAAATGATCAAAAATAAACTAATATCTAATATACTCACCTACATATAATTTCAACAAGTAAACTCATATAATGAATAACAAATATAGTATGTATAGTATATTAACTAATACTTACCTTAATCCTAATAAAACATAATATAAACTAAAAAACCCGACTTCACCAAGAATTAAGAATGTTTCTGGGTCTCGTGGAATTTAGATAAGGTTTCTAATATTTTGGATTGAGCTTGAGTTAGTTTCCGTTAACTAGTATCCGAAAATCTTTCTCAAGGTGCCTACGTACCCTATTTATTTAAATAGGGATCAAATCCACGTAGTTCTCTCTTTGGGTTCGGTAGGTTTATTTCATAAGACGGATTATTATCATATTAAAGATTCATATGAATCGATTTGGAAAATTGCATAATTGTTTGATTCATAAGGAAATATTATTAGTATTTAAAGAATATTTACGAGATTGGGTTATTTTGTTGGTGGCAAATTTTGGCATTCATTTTCTTTACTAACAAGATTTATAATGCTTACGATCTAGGTAACCGAGCTCTTAGAATAATTAACCTATTTTTTTCTAATTTTTCACTTTATTTTAGTAAGCTATGTCATTTAAATATTTAATCAACATTATAATAATATAGTGTAGCATATGTTCATAATAATAAGTATGACACTTATTTACTATAGAATCTATTACAATTACATAATATGCATATCTATAGATAGTGCTATTCTACAATATTCTAGAGGTATTTCTAGGTATTTTTGAAACCACTAAAACAAATACCTTCGTAACATAATTGCAAAAGCTAATCTCCAATGTTGTAGGCTCGCACCTGCATGATATGTCCAAACAAAATTAAATACTTAATTTTTGTTATGAACATATAAAATTACATAAAACTTATCTCACTCTTTAGTGAAAAAACAGAATTCCTCCCTTGCGCCAAATATGTCAAAGTCTTCATTGGCATAACTTCTAATCCTGCAAAACAATTCTAAATATTTAACGTGAATCTTGATTTTTAAAATGCAAAATATAGAAGCTAAATTGTCTTCGAGCAAACAAAATTGGCAAAAGTTGTTGACCGCTCTAACATCATCAAGGATATTGTTGCTTTGTTCTTCGCTAAGCAAATCAAAACAGCTCCAAAAACGACAGTATAAGCCTACCAAAAACAAACTTTTATATGAAATCATGATCACACAAAAGCAATTTATATTAACAATAAAAAATTCAATCAAAATGGTCGAAATACGAAGAAAACTAACCTTGCCCTTCGACACACCGAACATCATAGTGTATGAATAGAACTTCACTTCATAATAATGAAACACCATTCGGAATCCACTTTCGGATCACTTATATCTAACAAACTTAAGTGCATACGAAAATGATCAAAAATAAACTAATATCTAATATACTCACCTACATATAATTTCAACAAGTAAACTCATATAATGAATAACAAATATAGTATGTATAGTATATTAACTAATACTTACCTTAATCCTAATAAAACATAATATAAACTAAAAAACCCGACTTCACCAAGAATTAAGAATGTTTCTGGGTCTCGTGGAATTTAGATAAGGTTTCTAATATTTTGGATTGAGCTTGAGTTAGTTTCCGTTAACTAGTATCCGAAAATCTTTCTCAAGGTGCCTACGTACCCTATTTATTTAAATAGGGATCAAATCCACGTAGTTCTCTCTTTGGGTTCGGTAGGTTTATTTCATAAGACGGATTATTATCATATTAAAGATTCATATGAATCGATTTGGAAAATTGCATAATTGTTTGATTCATAAGGATATTTATTAGGAAATATTATTAGTATTTAAAGAATATTTACGAGATTGGGTTATTTTGTTGGTGGCAAATTTTGGCATTCATTTTCTTTACTAACAAGATTTATAATGCTTACGATCTAGGTAACCGAGCTCTTAGATTTTTTTCTAATTTTTCACTTTATTTTAGTAAGCTATGTCATTTAAATATTTAATCAACATTATAATAATATAGTGTAGCATATGTTCATAATAATAAGTATGACACTTATTTACTATAGAATCTATTACAATTACATAATATGCATATCTATAGATAGTGCTATTCTACAATATTCTAGAGGTATTTCTAGGTATTTTTGAAACCACTAAAACAAATACCTTCGTAACATAATTGCAAAAGCTAATCTCCAATGTTGTAGGCTCGCACCTGCATGATATGTCCAAACAAAATTAAATACTTAATTTTTGTTATGAACATATAAAATTACATAAAACTTATCTCACTCTTTAGTGAAAAAACAGAATTCCTCCCTTGCGCCAAATATGTCAAAGTCTTCATTGGCATAACTTCTAATCCTGCAAAACAATTCTAAATATTTAACGTGAATCTTGATTTTTAAAATGCAAAATATAGAAGCTAAATTGTCTTCGAGCAAACAAAATTGGCAAAAGTTGTTGACCGCTCTAACATCATCAAGGATATTGTTGCTTTGTTCTTCGCTAAGCAAATCAAAACAGCTCCAAAAACGACAGTATAAGCCTACCAAAAACAAACTTTTATATGAAATCATGATCACACAAAAGCAATTTATATTAACAATAAAAAATTCAATCAAAATGGTCGAAATATGAAGAAAACTAACCTTGCCCTTCGACACACCGAACATCATAGTGTATGAATAGAACTTCACTTCATAATAATGAAACACCATTCGGAATCCACTTTCGGATCACTTATATCTAACAAACTTAAGTGCATACGGAAATGATCAAAAATAAACTAATATCTAATATACTCACCTACATATAATTTCAACAAGTAAACTCATATAATGAATAACAAATATAGTATGTATAGTATATTAACTAATACTTACCTTAATCCTAATAAAACATAATATAAACTAAAAAACCCGACTTCACCAAGAATTAAGAATGTTTCTGGGTCTCGTGGAATTTAGATAAGGTTTCTAATATTTTGGATTGAGCTTGAGTTAGTTTCCGTTAACTAGTATCCGAAAATCTTTCTCAAGGTGCCTACGTACCCTATTTATTTAAATAGGGATCAAATCCACGTAGTTCTCTCTTTGGGTTCGGTAGGTTTATTTCATAAGACGGATTATTATCATATTAAAGATTCATATGAATCGATTTGGAAAATTGCATAATTGTTTGATTCATAAGGATATTTATTAGGAAATATTATTAGTATTTAAAGAATATTTACGAGATTGGGTTATTTTGTTGGTGGCAAATTTTGGCATTCATTTTCTTTACTAACAAGATTTATAATGCTTACGATCTAGGTAACCGAGCTCTTAGAATAATTAACCTATTTTTTTCTAATTTTTCACTTTATTTTAGTAAGCTATGTCATTTAAATATTTAATCAACATTATAATAATATAGTATAGTATATGTTCATAATAATAAGTATGACACTAATTTACTATAGAATCTATTACAATTACATAATATGCATATCTATAGATACTGCTATTCTACAATTTTCTAGGGGTATTTCTAGGTATTTTTGAAACCACTAAAACGAATACCTTCGTAACATAATTGCAAAAGCTAATCTCCAATGTTGTAGGCTCGCACCTGCATGATATGTCCAAACAAAATTAAATATTTAATTTTTGTTATGAACATATAAAATTACATAAAACTTATCTCACTCTTTAGTGAAAAAACAGAATTCCTCCCTTGCGCCAAATATGTCAAAGTCTTCATTGGCATAACTTCTAATCCTGCAAAACAATTCTAAATATTTAACGTGAATCTTGATTTTTAAAATGCAAAATATAGAAGCTAAATTGTCTTCGAGCAAACAAAATTGGCAAAAGTTGTTGACCGCTCTAACATCATCAAGGATATTGTTGCTTTGTTCTTCGCTAAGCAAATCAAAACAGCTCCAAAAACGACAGTAGAAGCCTACCAAAAACAAACTTGTATATGAAATCATGATCACACAAAAGCAATTTATATTAACAATAAAAAATTCAATCAAAATGGTCGAAATACGAAGAAAACTAACCTTGCCCTTCGACACACCGAACATCATAGTGTATGAATAGAACTTCACTTCATAATAATGAAACACCATTCGGAATCCACTTTCGGATCACTTATATCTAACAAACTTAAGTGCATACGGAAATGATCAAAAATAAACTAATATCTAATATACTCACCTACATATAATTTCAACAAGTAAACTCATATAATGAATAACAAATATAGTATGTATAGTATATTAACTAATACTTGCCTTAATCCTAATAAAACATAATATAAACTAAAAAACCCGACTTCACCAAGAATTAAGAATGTTTCTGGGTCTCGTGGCATTTAGATAAGGTTTCTAATATTTTGGATTGAGCTTGAGTTAGTTTCCGTTAACTAGTATCCGAAAATCTTTCTCAAGGTGCCTACGTACCCTATTTATTTAAATAGGGATCAAATCCACGTAGTTCTCTCTTTGGGTTCGGTAGGTTTATTTCATAAGACGGATTATTATCATATTAAAGATTCATATGAATCGATTTGGAAAATTGCATAATTGTTTGATTCATAAGGAAATATTATTAGTATTTAAAGAATATTTACGAGATTGGGTTATTTTGTTGGTGGCAAATTTTGGCATTCATTTTCTTTACTAACAAGATTTATAATGCTTACGATCTAGGTAACCGAGCTCTTAGAATAATTAACCTATTTTTTTCTAATTTTTCACTTTATTTTAGTAAGCTATGTCATTTAAATATTTAATCAACATTATAATAATATAGTATAGTATATGTTCATAATAATAAGTATGACACTAATTTACTATAGAATCTATTACAATTACATAATATGCATATCTATAGATAGTGTTATTCTACAATATTCTAGGGGTATTTCTAGGTATTTTTGAAACCACTAAAACAAATACCTTCGTAACATAATTGCAAAAGCTAATCTCCAATGTTGTAGGCTCGCACCTGCATGATATGTCCAAACAAAATTAAATATTTAATTTTTGTTATGAACATATAAAATTACATAAAACTTATCTCACTCTTTAGTGAAAAAACAGAATTCCTCCCTTGCGCCAAATATGTCAAAGTCTTCATTGGCATAACTTCTAATCCTGCAAAACAATTCTAAATATTTAACGTGAATCTTGATTTTTAAAATGCAAAATATAGAAGCTAAATTGTCTTCGAGCAAACAAAATTGGCAAAAGTTGTTGACCGCTCTAACATCATCAAGGATATTGTTGCTTTGTTCTTCGCTAAGCAAATCAAAACAGCTCCAAAAACGACAGTAGAAGCCTACCAAAAACAAACTTTTATATGAAATCATGATCACACAAAAGCAATTTATATTAACAATAAAAAATTCAATCAAAATGGTCGAAATATGAAGAAAACTAACCTTGCCCTTCGACACACCGAACATCATAGTGTATGAATAGAACTTCACTTCATAATAATGAAACACCATTCGGAATCCACTTTCGGATCACTTATATCTAACAACCTTAAGTGCATACGGAAATGATCAAAAATAAACTAATATCTAATATACTCACCTACATATAATTTCAACAAGTAAACTCATATAATGAATAACAAATATAGTATGTATAGTATATTAACTAATACTTACCTTAATCCAAATAAAACATAATATAAACTAAAAAACCCGACTTCACCAATAATTAAGAATGTTTCTGGGTCTCGTGGCATTTAGATAAGGTTTCTAATATTTTGGATTGAGCTTGAGTTAGTTTCCGTTAACTAGTATCCGAAAATCTTTCTCAAGGTGCCTACGTACCCCATTTATTTAAATAGGGATCAAATCCACGTAGTTCTCTCTTTGGGTTCGGTAGGTTTATTTCATAAGACGGATTATTATCATATTAAAGATTCATATGAATCGATTTGGAAAATTGCATAATTGTTTGATTCATAAGGATATTTATTAGGAAATATTATTAGTATTTAAAGAATATTTACGAGATTGGGTTATTTTGTTGGTGGCAAATTTTGGCATTCATTTTCTTTACTAACAAGATTTATAATGCTTAAGATCTAGGTAACCGAGCTCTTAGAATAATTAACCTATTTTTTTCTAATTTTTCACTTTATTTTAGTAAGCTATGTCATTTAAATATATAATCAACATTATAATAATATAGTATAGTATATGTTCATAATAATTAACCAATTTTTTTCTAATTTTTCACTTTATTTTAGTAAGCTATGTCATTTAAATATTTAATCAACATTATAATAATATAGTATAGTATATGTTCATAATAATAAGTATGACACTAATTTACTATAGAATCTATTACAATTAAATAATATGCATATCTATAGATAGTGCTATTCTACAATATTCTAGGGGTATTTCTAGGTATTTTTGAAACCACTAAAACAAATACCTTCGTAACATAATTGCAAAAGCTAATCTCCAATGTTGTAGGCTCGCACCTGCATGATATGTCCAAACAAAATTAAATATTTAATTTTTGTTATGAACATATAAAATTACATAAAACTTATCTCACTCTTTAGTGAAAAAACAGAATTCCTCCCTTGCGCCAAATATGTCAAAGTCTTCATTGGCATAACTTCTAATCCTGCAAAACAATTCTAAATATTTAACGTGAATCTTGATTTTTAAAATGCAAAATATAGAAGCTAAATTGTCTTCGAGCAAACAAAATTGGCAAAAGTTGTTGACCGCTCTAACATCATCGACAGTAGAAGCCTACCAAAAACAAACTTTTATATGAAATCATGATCACACAAAAGCAATTTATATTAACAATAAAAAATTCAATCAAAATGGTCGAAATTTGAAGAAAACTAACCTTGCCCTTCGACACACCGAACATCATAGTGTATGAATAGAACATCACTTCATAATAATGAAACACCATTCGGAATCCACTTTCGGATCACTTATATCTAACAAACTTAAGTGCATACGGAAATGATCAAAAATAAACTAATATCTAATATACTCACCTACATATAATTTCAACAAGTAAACTCATATAATGAATAACAAATATAGTATGTATAGTATATTAACTAATACTTACCTTAATCCTAATAAAACATAATATAAACTAAAAAATCCGACTTCACCAAGAATTAAGAATGTTTCTGGGTCTCGTGGAATTTAGATAAGGTTTCTAATATTTTGGATTGAGCTTGAGTTAGTTTCCGTTAACTAGTATCCGAAAATCTTTCTCAAGGTGCCTACGTACCCTATTTTTTTAAATAGGGATCAAATCCACGTAGTTCTCTCTTTGGGTTCGGTAGGTTTATTTCATAAGACGGATTATTATCATATTAAAGATTCATATGAATCGATTTGGAAAATTGCATATTAAAGATTCATAAGGATATTTATTAGGAAATATTATTAGTATTTAAAGAATATTTACGAGATTGGGTTATTTTGTTGGTGGCAAATTTTGGCATTCATTTTCTTTACTAACAAGATTTATAATGCTTACGATCTAGGTAACCGAGCTCTTAGAATAATTAACCTATTTTTTTCTAATTTTTCACTTTATTTTAGTAAGCTATGTCATTTAAATATTTAATCAACATTATAATAATATAGTATAGTATATGTTCATAATAATAAGTATGACACTAATTTACTATAGAATCTATTACAATTACATAATATGCATATCTATAGATAGTGCTATTCTACAATATTCTAGGGGTATTTCTAGGTATTTTTGAAACCACTAAAACAAATACCTTCGTAACATAATTGCAAAAGCTAATCTCCAATGTTGTAGGCTCGCACCTGCATGATATGTCCAAACAAAATTAAATATTTAATTTTTGTTATGAACATATAAAATTACATAAAACTTATCTCACTCTTTAGTGAAAAAACAGAATTCCTCCCTTGCGCCAAATATGTCAAAGTCTTCATTGGCATAACTTCTAATCCTGCAAAACAATTCTAAATATTTAACGTGAATCTTGATTTTTAAAATGCAAAATATAGAAGCTAAATTGTCTTCGAGCAAACAAAATTGGCAAAAGTTGTTGACCGCTCTAACATCATCAAGGATATTGTTGCTTTGTTCTTCGCTAAGCAAATCAAAACAGCTCCAAAAACGACAGTAGAAGCCTACCAAAAACAAACTTTTATATGAAATCATGATCACACAAAAGCAATTTATATTAACAATAAAAAATTCAATCAAAATGGTCGAAATATGAAGAAAACTAACCTTGCCCTTCGACACACCGAACATCATAGTGTATGAATAGAACTTCACTTCATAATAATGAAACACCATTCGGAATCCACTTTCGGATCACTTATATCTAACAACCTTAAGTGCATACGGAAATGATCAAAAATAAACTAATATCTAATATACTCACCTACATATAATTTCAACAAGTAAACTCATATAATGAATAACAAATATAGTATGTATAGTATATTAACTAATACTTACCTTAATCCAAATAAAACATAATATAAACTAAAAAACCCGACTTCACCAATAATTAAGAATGTTTCTGGGTCTCGTGGCATTTAGATAAGGTTTCTAATATTTTGGATTGAGCTTGAGTTAGTTTCCGTTAACTAGTATCCGAAAATCTTTCTCAAGGTGCCTACGTACCCCATTTATTTAAATAGGGATCAAATCCACGTAGTTCTCTCTTTGGGTTCGGTAGGTTTATTTCATAAGACGGATTATTATCATATTAAAGATTCATATGAATCGATTTGGAAAATTGCATAATTGTTTGATTCATAAGGATATTTATTAGGAAATATTATTAGTATTTAAAGAATATTTACGAGATTGGGTTATTTTGTTGGTGGCAAATTTTGGCATTCATTTTCTTTACTAACAAGATTTATAATGCTTAAGATCTAGGTAACCGAGCTCTTAGAATAATTAACCTATTTTTTTCTAATTTTTCACTTTATTTTAGTAAGCTATGTCATTTAAATATATAATCAACATTATAATAATATAGTATAGTATATGTTCATAATAATTAACCAATTTTTTTCTAATTTTTCACTTTATTTTAGTAAGCTATGTCATTTAAATATTTAATCAACATTATAATAATATAGTATAGTATATGTTCATAATAATAAGTATGACACTAATTTACTATAGAATCTATTACAATTAAATAATATGCATATCTATAGATAGTGCTATTCTACAATATTCTAGGGGTATTTCTAGGTATTTTTGAAACCACTAAAACAAATACCTTCGTAACATAATTGCAAAAGCTAATCTCCAATGTTGTAGGCTCGCACCTGCATGATATGTCCAAACAAAATTAAATATTTACTTTTTGTTATGAACATATAAAATTACATAAAACTTATCTCACTCTTTAGTGAAAAAACAGAATTCCTCCCTTACGCCAAATATGTCAAAGTCTTCATTGGCATAACTTCTAATCCTGCAAAACAATTCTAAATATTTAACGTGAATCTTGATTTTTAAAATGCAAAATATAGAAGCTAAATTGTCTTCGAGCAAACAAAATTGGCAAAAGTTGTTGACCGCTCTAACATCATCGACAGTAGAAGCCTACCAAAAACAAACTTTTATATGAAATCATGATCACACAAAAGCAATTTATATTAACAATAAAAAATTCAATCAAAATGGTCGAAATTTGAAGAAAACTAACCTTGCCCTTCGACACACCGAACATCATAGTGTATGAATAGAACTTCACTTCATAATAATGAAACACCATTCGGAATCCACTTTCGGATCACTTATATCTAACAAACTTAAGTGCATACGGAAATGATCAAAAATAAACTAATATCTAATATACTCACCTACATATAATTTCAACAAGTAAACTCATATAATGAATAACAAATATAGTATGTATAGTATATTAACTAATACTTACCTTAATCCTAATAAAACATAATATAAACTAAAAAACCCGACTTCACCAAGAATTAAGAATGTTTCTGGGTCTCGTGGAATTTAGATAAGGTTTCTAATATTTTGGATTGAGCTTGAGTTAGTTTCCGTTAACTAGTATCCGAAAATCTTTCTCAAGGTGCCTACGTACCCTATTTTTTGAAATAGGGATCAAATCCACGTAGTTCTCTCTTTGGGTTCGGTAGGTTTATTTCATAAGACGGATTATTATCATATTAAAGATTCATATGAATCGATTTGGAAAATTGCATAATTGTTTGATTCATAAGGATATTTATTAGGAAATATTATTAGTATTTAAAGAATATTTACGAGATTGGGTTATTTTGTTGGTGGCAAATTTTGGCATTCATTTTCTTTACTAACAAGATTTATAATGCTTACGATCTAGGTAACCGAGCTCTTAGAATAATTAACCTATTTTTTTCTAATTTTTCACTTTATTTTAGTAAGCTATGTCATTTAAATATTTAATCAACATTATAATAATATAGTATAGTATATGTTCATAATAATAAGTATGACACTAATTTACTATAGAATCTATTACAATTACATAATATGCATATCTATAGATAGTGCTATTCTACAATATTCTAGGGGTATTTCTAGGTATTTTTGAAACCACTAAAACAAATACCTTCGTAACATAATTGCAAAAGCTAATCTCCAATGTTGTAGGCTCGCACCTGCATGATATGTCCAAACAAAATTAAATATTTAATTTTTGTTATGAACATATAAAATTACATAAAACTTATCTCACTCTTTAGTGAAAAAACAGAATTCCTCCCTTGCGCCAAATATGTCAAAGTCTTCATTGGCATAACTTCTAATCCTGCAAAACAATTCTAAATATTTAACGTGAATCTTGATTTTTAAAATGCAAAATATAGAAGCTAAATTGTCTTCGAGCAAACAAAATTGGCAAAAGTTGTTGACCGCTCTAACATCATCAAGGATATTGTTGCTTTGTTCTTCGCTAAGCAAATCAAAACAGCTCCAAAAACGACAGTAGAAGCCTACCAAAAACAAACTTTTATATGAAATCATGATCACACAAAAGCAATTTATATTAACAATAAAAAATTCAATCAAAATGGTCGAAATATGAAGAAAACTAACATTGCCCTTCGACACACCGAACATCATAGTGTATGAATAGAACTTCACTTCATAATAATGAAACACCATTCGGAATCCACTTTCGGATCACTTATATCTAATAAACTTAAAAGTGCATACGGAAATGATCAAAAATAAACTAATATCTAATATACTCACCTACATATAATTTCAACAAGTAAACTCATATAATGAATAACAAATATAGTATGTATAGTATATTAACTAATACTTACCTTAATCCTAATAAAACATAATATAAACTAAAAAACCCGACTTCACCAAGAATTAAGAATGTTTCTGGGTCTCGTGGAATTTAGATAAGGTTTCTAATATTTTGGATTGAGCTTGAGTTAGTTTCCGTTAACTAGTATCCGAAAATCTTTCTCAAGGTGCCTACGTACCCTATTTTTTTAAATAGGGATCAAATCCACGTAGTTCTCTCTTTGGGTTCGGTAGGTTTATTTCATAAGACGGATTATTATCATATTAAAGATTCATATGAATCGATTTGGAAAATTGCATATTAAAGATTCATAAGGATATTTATTAGGAAATATTATTAGTATTTAAAGAATATTTACGAGATTGGGTTATTTTGTTGGTGGCAAATTTTGGCATTCATTTTCTTTACTAACAAGATTTATAATGCTTACGATCTAGGTAACCGAGCTCTTAGAATAATTAACCTATTTTTTTCTAATTTTTCACTTTATTTTAGTAAGCTATGTCATTTAAATATTTAATCAACATTATAATAATATAGTATAGTATATGTTCATAATAATAAGTATGACACTAATTTACTATAGAATCTATTACAATTACATAATATGCATATCTATAGATAGTGCTATTCTACAATATTCTAGGGGTATTTCTAGGTATTTTTGAAACCACTAAAACAAATACCTTCGTAACATAATTGCAAAAGCTAATCTCCAATGTTGTAGGCTCGCACCTGCATGATATGTCCAAACAAAATTAAATATTTAATTTTTGTTATGAACATATAAAATTACATAAAACTTATCTCACTCTTTAGTGAAAAAACAGAATTCCTCCCTTGCGCCAAATATGTCAAAGTCTTCATTGGCATAACTTCTAATCCTGCAAAACAATTCTAAATATTTAACGTGAATCTTGATTTTTAAAATGCAAAATATAGAAGCTAAATTGTCTTCGAGCAAACAAAATTGGCAAAAGTTGTTGACCGCTCTAACATCATCAAGGATATTGTTGCTTTGTTCTTCGCTAAGCAAATCAAAACAGCTCCAAAAACGACAGTAGAAGCCTACCAAAAACAAACTTTTATATGAAATCATGATCACACAAAAGCAATTTATATTAACAATAAAAAATTCAATCAAAATGGTCGAAATATGAAGAAAACTAACATTGCCCTTCGACACACCGAACATCATAATGTATGAATAGAACTTCACTTCATAATAATGAAACACCATTCGGAATCCACTTTCGGATCACTTATATCTAACAAACTTAAGTGCATACGGAAATGATCAAAAATAAACTAATATCTAATATACTCACCTACATATAATTTCAACAAGTAAACTCATATAATGAATAACAAATATAGTATGTATAGTATATTAACTAATACTTACCTTAATCCTAATAAAACATAATATAAACTAAAAAACCCGACTTCACCAAGAATTAAGAATGTTTCTGGGTCTCGTGGAATTTAGATAAGGTTTCTAATATTTTGGATTGAGCTTGAGTTAGTTTCCGTTAACTAGTATCCGAAAATCTTTCTCAAGGTGCCTACGTACCCTATTTATTTAAATAGAGATCAAATCCACGTAGTTCTCTCTTTGGGTTCGGTAGGTTTATTTCATAAGACGGATTATTATCATATTAAAGATTCATATGAATCGATTTGGAAAATTGCATATTAAAGATTCATAAGGATATTTATTAGGAAATATTATTAGTATTTAAAGAATATTTACGAGATTGGGTTATTTTGTTGGTGGCAAATTTTGGCATTCATTTTCTTTACTAACAAGATTTATAATGCTTACGATCTAGGTAACCGAGCTCTTAGAATAATTAACCTATTTTTTTCTAATTTTTCACTTTATTTTAGTAAGCTATGTCATTTAAATATTTAATCAACATTATAATAATATAGTATAGTATATGTTCATAATAATAAGTATGACACTAATTTACTATAGAATCTATTACAATTACATAATATGCATATCTATAGATAGTGTTATTCTACAATATTCTAGGGGTATTTCTAGGTATTTTTGAAACCACTAAAACAAATACCTTCGTAACATAATTGCAAAAGCTAATCTCCAATGTTGTAGGCTCGCACCTGCATGATATGTCCAAACAAAATTAAATATTTAATTTTTGTTATGAACATATAAAATTACATAAAACTTATCTCACTCTTTAGTGAAAAAACAGAATTCCTCCCTTGCGCCAAATATGTCAAAGTCTTCATTGGCATAACTTTTAATCCTGCAAAACAATTCTAAATATTTAACGTGAATCTTGATTTTTAAAATGCAAAATATAGAAGCTAAATTGTCTTCGAGCAAACAAAATTGGCAAAAGTTGTTGACCGCTCTAACATCATCAAGGATATTGTTGCTTTGTTCTTCGCTAAGCAAATCAAAACAGCTCCAAAAACGACAATAGAAGCCTACCAAAAACAAACTTTTATATGAAATCATGATCACACAAAAGCAATTTATATTAACAATAAAAAATTCAATCAAAATGGTCGAAATATGAAGAAAACTAACCTTGCCCTTCGACACACCGAACATCATAGTGTATGAATAGAACTTCACTTCATAATAATGAAACACCATTCGGAATCCACTTTCGGATCACTTATATCTAACAACCTTAAGTGCATACGGAAATGATCAAAAATAAACTAATATCTAATATACTCACCTACATATAATTTCAACAAGTAAACTCATATAATGAATAACAAATATAGTATGTATAGTATATTAACTAATACTTACCTTAATCCAAATAAAACATAATATAAACTAAAAAACCCGACTTCACCAATAATTAAGAATGTTTCTGGGTCTCGTGGCATTTAGATAAGGTTTCTAATATTTTGGATTGAGCTTGAGTTAGTTTCCGTTAACTAGTATCCGAAAATCTTTCTCAAGGTGCCTACGTACCCCATTTATTTAAATAGGGATCAAATCCACGTAGTTCTCTCTTTGGGTTCGGTAGGTTTATTTCATAAGACGGATTATTATCATATTAAAGATTCATATGAATCGATTTGGAAAATTGCATAATTGTTTGATTCATAAGGATATTTATTAGGAAATATTATTAGTATTTAAAGAATATTTACGAGATTGGGTTATTTTGTTGGTGGCAAATTTTGGCATTCATTTTCTTTACTAACAAGATTTATAATGCTTAAGATCTAGGTAACCGAGCTCTTAGAATAATTAACCTATTTTTTTCTAATTTTTCACTTTATTTTAGTAAGCTATGTCATTTAAATATTTAATCAACATTATAATAATATAGTATAGTATATGTTCATAATAATTAACCAATTTTTTTCTAATTTTTCACTTTATTTTAGTAAGCTATGTCATTTAAATATTTAATCAACATTATAATAATATAGTATAGTATATGTTCATAATAATAAGTATGACACTAATTTACTATAGAATCTATTACAATTAAATAATATGCATATCTATAGATAGTGCTATTCTACAATATTCTAGGGGTATTTCTAGGTATTTTTGAAACCACTAAAACAAATACCTTCGTAACATAATTGCAAAAGCTAATCTCCAATGTTGTAGGCTCGCACCTGCATGATATGTCCAAACAAAATTAAATATTTAATTTTTGTTATGAACATATAAAATTACATAAAACTTATCTCACTCTTTAGTGAAAAAACAGAATTCCTCCCTTGCGCCAAATATGTCAAAGTCTTCATTGGCATAACTTCTAATCCTGCAAAACAATTCTAAATATTTAACGTGAATCTTGATTTTTAAAATGCAAAATATAGAAGCTAAATTGTCTTCGAGCAAACAAAATTGGCAAAAGTTGTTGACCGCTCTAACATCATCGACAGTAGAAGCCTACCAAAAACAAACTTTTATATGAAATCATGATCACACAAAAGCAATTTATATTAACAATAAAAAATTCAATCAAAATGGTCGAAATTTGAAGAAAACTAACCTTGCCCTTCGACACACCGAACATCATAGTGTATGAATAGAACTTCACTTCATAATAATGAAACACCATTCGGAATCCACTTTCGGATCACTTATATCTAACAAACTTAAGTGCATACGGAAATGATAAAAAATAAACTAATATCTAATATACTCACCTATATATAATTTCAACAAGTAAACTCATATAATGAATAACAAATATAGTATGTATAGTATATTAACTAATACTTACCTTAATCCTAATAAAACATAATATAAACTAAAAATCCCAACTTCACCAAGAATTAAGAATGTTTCCGGGTCTCGTGGAATTTAGATAAGGTTTCTAATATTTTGGATTGAGCTTGAGTTAGTTTCCGTTAACTAGTATCCGAATTTTTTTCTCAAGGTGCCTACGTACCCTATTTATTTAAATAGGGATCAAATCCACGTAGTTCTCTCTTTGGGTTCGGTAGGTTTATTTCATAAGACGGATTATTATCATATTAAAGATTCATATGAATCGATTTGGAAAATTGCATAATTGTTTGATTCATAAGGATATTTATTAGGAAATATTATTAGTATTTAAAGAATATTTACGAGATTGGGTTATTTTGTTGGTGGCAAATTTTGGCATTCATTTTCTTTACTAACAAGATTTATAATGCTTACGATCTAGGTAACCGAGCTCTTAGAATAATTAACCTATTTTTTTCTAATTTTTCACTTTATTTTAGTAAGCTATGTCATTTAAATATTTAATCAACATTATAATAATATATTATAGTATATGTTCATAATAAATAAGTATGACACTAATTTACTATAGAATCTATTACAATTACATAATATGCATATCTATAGATAGTGCTATTCTACAATATTCTAGGGGTATTTCTAGGTATTTTTGAAACCACTAAAACAAATACCTTCGTAACATAATTGCAAAAGCTAATCTCCAATGTTGTAGGCTCGCACCTGCAAGATATGTCCAAACAAAATTAAATATTTAATTTTGTTATGAACATATAAAATTACATAAAACTTACCCTTGCGTCAAATATGTCAAAGTCTTCATTGGCATAACTTCTAATCCTGCAAAACAATACTAAATATTTAACGTGAATCTTGATTTTTAAAATGCAAAATATAGAAGCTAAATTGTCTTCGAGCAAACAAAATTGGCAAAAGTTGTTGACCGCTCTAACATCATCAAGGATATTGTTGTTTTTTTCTTCGCTAAGCAAATCAAAACAGCTCCAAAAACGACAGTAGAAGCCTACCAAAAACAAACTTTTATATGAAGAAGACTAACCTTGTTCTTCGACACATCCAACATCATAATGTATGAATAGAACTTCATTTCATAATCAATGAAACACCATTCGGAATCCACTTTCGGATCACTTATAACGATCTATCATAATTCTTAAGTGCATACAGAAATGATCATAAATAAACTAATATCTAATATACTCTCACCTACATATAATTTCAACAAGTAAACTCATATAATGAATAACAAATATAGTATGTATAGTATATTAACTAATACTTACTTTAATCCTAATAAAACATAATATAAACTTAAAAACACGACTTCACCAAGAATTAAGAATGCTTGTTGATCTCGTTGAATTCAGATAAGTTTTCTAATATTTTGGATTGAGCTTGAGTTAGTTTTCGTTAACTAGTATCCGAAAAACTTTCTCAAGGTGCCTACGTACCCTATTTAAATAGGGATCAAATCCACGTTGTTCTCTCTTTGGGTTTGTTAGGTTTATTTCATAAGACGGGTTATTATCATATTAAAGATTCATATGAGTTTACGAGATTCATATGGTGAAATATTATTATTTTTTAAAGAATATTTACGAGATTAGAACACGATTTATAACGCATACGATTTATGTGACTGAGCTCTAAGATTTATTTACATATTTTTTTTCTTATTTTCACTTTATTTTAGTAAGCTATGTTATTAAAATATTTAATCAGCATTATAATAATATAGTACTGTATATATTTACAACAATAAGTATGACACTAAGTTACTTTAAAATCTATTGCAATCACATGATATACAAATATATAGATAGTGCTATTCTAGAAATTTCCAGCACTATTTCTAGGTATTTTTGAAAACACGAAACCAAATACCTTCGTACCATACTTGCACAAGCTAATCTCAAATGTTAGGCACACGCACCTGCATGATATTTCCAAACAAAATTAAATATTCAACTTTTATTATCAACATATAAAACTACATAGAACCTATCTCACTTTTTACTACTCCAATAACACTAAGTTATAAAACTACATAGAACCTATCTCACTTTTACAGAATTTGTTTATACACATGTACTAAGTCTACAAAGTTAAAAAGGAATAAAACAGAGATTGAAAGGAAGAAAGCAGGGCAAATCAAAGCGACTAAAAGATTTATAGAATACCTCCAAGGACTGGTCCCAAACTCATCTTAGTTTGCCTGTTTAAAATACACCTATTTTGCTTAAAATACACCTATTTTGCGATCCAGTATGTGATGGGTAACTGTTAACCATCTGGACTCACCTCAAAACATAATGAATAAAAGGACAACTTAGCATGCAAAGGTTCTCATAATTACAGTAACGTATTGTGTGTTCAATTTGTGTCTTTTCTATGCTCAAGTATAACACATAGAGATATTTTAGTAGTAGTATTTATAAGATAGTAGCATCATAACAGTAGTTCACCTCAACTGAAGAAACACTATTGCATTCCAACTTCACCATGTATACAACCACCTAATAAATTTAGGCTTATATATTTAAGATGATACAATATAGACTAGCAGCTCTTTTAGTAAACTATTTTAGATACAATTTAATGATATATGTTGGGATACAATCAATTCATATTTGTGTACTGCACATGATACTATTTACAAAGGAACTACTTAGTAACTGACTGAATCAGATGATCATTATTCAGATATATCTAATCAATTAATGTAAAATCTTCTTGATACATGATGCGCAATGTAAATCTACAACTATATAAATGTCAATAAATAAAATACGTGCTACAAAATACATTCTCATTCTTTGGGAACTTAAATGTGGCAGGGTTCAGTAATCTATATACCTTGTTTTGAAGCTATTCTACTTGACATGATATTGTTCAAATTAGCCAAGGCTGATGAATTTCTGCGAAGCGCTAGAGGTGTTCCTTCAGACTGAGCACAAATCAGCAGACGATTAAACCAGCAGGCGACATAATACGCTATGGTGTTCACATCAAGAACCACATCCAGCGTCTATGATGTTCTGCCTACGTAGTGTGCCTACAAGAACAGGGTACAGGCAGAAAGCAGATAATGAATATTACATATATGAGTAAGATCAGCAAAATCCCTGAATACACATGGACATTAAAATCCCTTTAACAGCAATTAATACCCAAAAAAATGATTATCAAACACTCACAAATACCCCTATATCACATATTCAAATATTCATCAAGAATTTATCTACTTCATGAAAACCTTCACTAGCAATTAAAATCATCAAATAATAATCACTTATTTTCATCATCATAACTATGAAGTCACAAAAAATAAAAAATTCAACACACAAATTCATGCAAAACCCACAAAATTTCACACACAAATAATCAAATACAAATCTTTCCACTTAGCCAAAAAAAAAAACATATCTTTACACCCCTAATTCTTCAAAACTCAAAATGATTAACAATTATTTCATTTCAGGTAAAACAGGCTCTATAGAGAAGGAAGAAGACAAGATGAAGGGAATTACACATTCATAAGATCAGCAAAAACGCTGTTTACACATGCACATTTAAATTTCATTAATATCGTCGAACTTCATGAACTGGCCCACTTGTGCAGCTACGAGGTGGGCGTAGCAGATGAGTGCAACTGGAAACCAATTTAGGGGGGGGGGGGTGGCAGTGGTGTTAGATAAGAACAAACTACCAGCAATATTAGCATATTCAACAAAAATAAAGGAAGCAAAAGATAGTAGTGCATAAATGTAGAACTACTGATGGGGCGGGCATCCGATCGGCCAGGAGAGCCATGAGAAACATCCATGCTCAGTATCATCGTCGGAGTATCTTTAATCATGGGAACACGGCAAACAACCTCCAGTGCTAGCAAATAATTAGTACCCCCAAGCTAAAACATGAGGATTATAATATCAAAAGGACGGGTAAAGTTAATTTGAATTTGGATATGAGAGAGACCATTTTACAATTGATAAGACTACTACCCGAGTCAGAAACAAACTTACCTTCAAATTTATTTTTAGAAGAACACTTGTGAGGTACTGGTCATTAATAAACTATTGACATTTGAGGAGTCTAAATTGTACCTCAGGATCTCATGGAACTGAATACTTGATGTATCGGACCAGGAATACATATGGTGTGGGTACTGTCAAATACCATTCAAGCTTCCCAAGTAACGATTTCTCCATCAGCAGCACCTGTTCCCTACTATAAGCATTGTCTGAAATCGCAATGACGTCCTTAACCTGCAAATTACCCCAATTAGCTTATCTTTTAATTTGCAACAAGTACTTTTACTTTAAAAATGTGGAAAAATAAGAATTAAATGTCTACCTCTGCTGCCCAAATTTTTTCATACTTGCAAGAAATAAGCATCGGACCTGCCAACTGTAGTTCCGTCCTTGCAACAATCTCCATCAAAAGGAAAAAACACAATTAATGACAGGTGCACTCTTGGGAGAGTAAAAAGTGAATCAATGGCTTTTTGAGCTCTAGCTAGTTTTTCCTGCCTAGAGGCATGGGCAAAAGGAAACTAAAATGAGAGAAGAGATCAAATACATGCGGAGAATGAGTAGGCATGATACATATTAACAGCAATTTAGTTGTTCTTCCCAGTTAATCCCCCATAATGTTAGAACATCCAAAAAAATTCTATAATACCTAGCGCTTACAGTAGGAGCAACTTTTACATTACTCACTTATTACAGTTGGTATATTTCAAAATAAAAAAAAATTAAAAGAGAAATCAATAGCTCTGAGCTCGAATATTACAGTATTCCAAGGTGCCTCAACCGCCCGACTTGAGGTGGAACTGGTCCTGTCATAGAAGATGGGCATAGCAGATGGGTGCAACTGGAAACCAATTTAAGGGGGGCCGGGTGGCATTAGTGTTAGTTAAGAACAAACTACCAGGAATATTAGCATATTCAACAAAAATAAAGGAAGCAAAAGATAGTACTGCATAAATGTACAAGTATTGATACCTATAGATATTGCTGTAGTTCTCCTTTGGTACGTGAAGACGCCCAAAAAACCCAACAAGACATGATACAAACTTTCAAATTTGAAAGCATAAAAAAGGAAAAAGTTAAGCTTTGAAACATACACATATGATAGAATGTACAAGATTCCGCAAATCATCAGGTGAGAAACCGATTTCATCAACTAAAACATGAAAGTGAGCCGGTCGAGAAGTGTCAGTGTAATAATTACCATAGTGAGCAGGGAAAAAAACTAAAAGAAATAAGAGTAACTGAAATAGCACATAACACTGTCAACAATAGAGTTAAAGACCGAAGGTAAGTATGGTAGGACATGAGACCAAGCAAAATTCAATTATCAGATTTAAGTTTGTTGAACACCTTTTTAAAGCTTTCGCAAGCACATTCTAGCATTCAATCTTTTAGGTTCATGTATCAAGAAAAAATTTAAAGAAACTAAAGTGGGATCAGAACTTCAACGAGATGGAAAAGTGGAAACTCACAATCACCCTGCCTGAGCACACATGTAAAAATCATAATTTCCAGGGTGCACAACGAGGGTTTCGCTCGTTATAGGACTTGATAATTTTTGTGTCCACAACAGTACCTACAAAGCTCATAAACAATAATAATGCGCCTCAGAACAGGGTTAAATTTAGAACACAAGTGTAAATGTCTAAAAAAATGCAGACCAGGAGGAACATTCTCAGGGACACCGCCAGCTTGAAAGAGCTTAGAATGTTGATCCTTCTGGGAAAAAATCACCGTGAATTTGGGTATATTTTCTTCAGAGGTGCTGATAATCCTACAAAAGCAAGTTATTATGAATCTCCACATATAGTAAATGCTTGTGGATCAATAAATATTAAACAAACGGAAATACTTAAGTGTTGACTGGTTGTTACAATTATCTTTACTTTATACATGCATGAACACAGAAACGGTGCACAAAATTGACAAGCAAAATTCAAGCACAATAAATAGAACAAGGCGTTCAGATTTATACTTGCAAAAGGAAAAGAATCAAAGTAGTTTTATTTATTAAATAATTAACGGAAGAATATTAGCTTTGACATGGACAAACATTATAAGAAGATACTCTGAAATCATTGACAAACAAAAACTTAAATGGGCACCTTTATCATTTGATCAAGCTCATTGTTTAACACTTGGCTAAACTGTGATTCGCTGATCCCATTCCTGGGCAAAAGAACATGCATAAGTTACATCAATGTGATCAGTGTCATGTGCATTAATGGGGCACAGTCAACATAATCAAGTAAAGATGTGATACCTGAAGACAACAATCTGAGATGATTTTTGACCATTAGTTGTAGAATATAAATCCAATAGCAACTCCCTAGAAAACGATAGAACTGGTTGTCAGAATAAAAGAATCTGTAAGCTTATTTATACCTTTATCTAATAAGTATCCCACCAAGAGGGGAAGATACATCACATATAATATACCTCACAATACCATCATCATCTTCCCCGTTTCGTGAAGGTTTGAACAAAGATTCGATTATCTCAACTTTAGAGGATTGTGTTCTAACAGCTGCTCTATACTTTGATATTATTGGCCAGGAATGCGATCCAACAACCTATAGGTACCAACCACAATAACAACCAAAATCATGGGTATAATTTAAATTTATAACCAACAAAGACAAGAAATACATGTGCTAGTACAATACTACTGCAATGGATGGGGCAGGCATCTGATCGGCCAGGAGAGCCATGAGAAACATCCATGCTCAATATCATCATCGGAGTATCTTTAATCATGGAAACACGGCAAACAACCTCCAGTGCTAGCAAAGAATTAGTACCCCCAAGCAAAAACATGAGGAATATAATATCAAAAGGACAGGTAAAGTTAATTTGAATTTGGATATGAGAGAGACCATTTTTCAATTGATAAGACTACTACCTGAGTCAGAAACAAACTTACCTTCGAATTTATTTTTCGAAGAACATTTGTGAGGTACTGGTCATTAATCCTTGTTGGAGAAACACTCAATGTGGCGATTCCAAAATCACTCAAACTTTTCTTTTTCCACAATCCTTGAGAACAGAAAATAAAAAAAAATATCACATTACCAGAACAATATTAGCCACAACAATGAAAGCTTAGTTTAAAAAAATCACATACCGTATATATCAAAATTCTTCTTCTCTGGTAAGACGCACAAAATGAACTGAGGCGCCCAGGGAGCTTCACCTTGATTTGTTCAAACATCCTCTATACTCTTATTAAAGGGCCAGCTCTTCGATATTGGTGTTCTTCCTCTATAAGTGTAAACAGACACTCAATAATCTAAAACAAAAACAGAAAGAGTGAGAATTTTATGTGCCATTGTTACAAGTAACAATCTATCAGATGGACAAGAGCGAAACAAACATAAAATCCCTTTGCTCCTTCTGCAATTAATTAGCTCTCGTGATAGCTGACTTGTATCACAACAAGCAGAGAAGTTCACTACAGCCCAACGTTCTATCTTGATGGGAGTCAAAAGTCTCTACAGGAGTTCCACAACTAAAACCCAAAGAAACGATAATCAAGATTATATTTTTAAACCAAGCATTTACATCAACAGATTATTAATTCATTGAGTTCTTAAAAATATTCACTAAAACACTTAAAAGATCAAAAGGATTCTAAAAATGCAGTAAATATACATGGCATCACATTTCTAACAAGTAGTAAATGATATTAATATTAAAAGAACATCAACTTGTGTGCTCAGAGACAGTAAGACAAAAGGATCAGCGCTATAGCGAAAATGAATAATACTGTTACTGTACAACTTATAACATATCACCAGCAATTATATACTTTTAACATGATCCTCCAAAAGCCTTATCCTATATCATCTTGTCGAGTCCACTATCAGACAATAGAATAACTGTGGAATTCTTCATTTCTGATTCAGCCCGGGGGTGTTTCAAAGAACTTTTTGTTGAGGAACAAGTGCGACAAGACATTTTTCAGGGCGAGAAAACTTCCTGTAGACAGACTTAAGCTTACTTTCTGGAAGAGCAGCATGATAGCTCACCAATTGCTTTGCACAATCCGTCACATCAAAAAGTTGATAAATATTAAGCATTACAAATTACGATTTATAGTATCTTTTGAATTGTCAATAGTATAGCTCGAAACTTCACAGAAAAACAAGAGAACATTTACCTTAATTGAACCACAGAGTATCTAGTGTAGTGTTTCAGGGTCTCGGTCCGAAAAGGGCACTTGTTGAGGGTACACTGTGCAGTATAAACAGATGAACCTGCGATAATGGATGGGGTGTACATCACAATGACTGAGTAATGCATTAGACCAAGTTCAGCTACGAAAAAAACCATGATTTCCATCTGCAATAACAGAAAACCAAAGTTATCATTTAAGTCGAAAAAACCAGAATTTGTTCAAACAATTAACTATTGACATTTCAGGATTCTAAATTGTACCTCAGGATCTCATGGAACTGAATACTTGATGTATCGGACCAGGAATACATATGGTGTGGGTACTGTCAAATACCATTCAAGCTTCCCAAGTATTGATTTCTCCATCAGCAGTACCTGTTCATACTATAAGCATTGTCTGAAATCGCAATGACGTCGTTAACCTGCAAATTACCCCAATTAGCTCATCTTTTAATTTGCAACAAGTACTTTTACTTTGAAATTTGAAAAAATAAGAATTAAACATCTACCGCGGCTGCCCAAATTTCTTCATACTTGCAAGCAATCAGCATCGTACTAACTCCTGCCAACTATAGTTCCGTCCCTGCAACAATCTCCATCAAAAGGAAAAAACCAAAATTAATGACAGATGCACTCTTGGGAGAGTAAAATTTTGAGCTCTAGCTAGTTTTTCCTGCCTAGAGGCATGGGCAAAAGGAAACTAAAATGAGAGAAGAGATCAAATACATGCGGAGAATGAGTAGGCATGCTACATATTAACAGCAATTTAGTTGTTCTTCCCAGTTAATCCCCCATAATGTTAGAACATCCAAAAAAATTCTATAATACCTGGCGCTTACAGTAGGAGCAACTTTTACATTACTCATTACAGTTGGTATATTTCAAAAAAAAAAAAAATTAAAAGAGAAATCAATAGCTCTGAGCTCGAATATTACAGTATTCCAAGGTGCCTCAACTGCCCGACTTGAGGTGGAACTGGTCCTGTCATAGAAGATGGGCATAGCAGATGGGTGCAACTGGCAACCAATTTAAGGGGGGCCGGGTGGCATTAGTGTTAGTTAAGAACAAACTACCAGGAATATTAGCATATTCAACAAAAATAAAGGAAGCAAAAGATAGTACTGCATAAATGTACAAGTATTGATACCTGTAGAGATTGCTGTAGTACTCATTTGGTACGTGAAAACGCCCAAAAAACCCAACAAGACATGATACAAACTTTCAAATTTGAAAGCATAAAAAAGGAAAAAGTTAGGCTTTGAAACATACACATATGATAGAATGTATAAGATTCCGCAAATCATCAGGTGAGAAACCGATTTCATCAACTAAAACATGAAAGTGAGCCGGTCGAGAAGTGTCAGTGTAATAATTACCATAGTGAGCAGGGAAAGAAACTAAAAGAAATAAGAGTAACTGAAATAGCACATAACACTGTCAACATTAGAGTTAAAGACCGAAGGTAAGTATGGTAGGACATGAGACCAAGCAAAATTCAATTATCAGATTTAAGTTTGTTGAACACCTTTTTAAAGCTTTCGCAAGCACATTCTAGCATTCAATCTTTTAGGTTCATGTATCAAGAAAAAATTTAAAGAAACTAAAGTGGGATCAGAACTTCAACGAGATGGAAAAATGGAAACTCACAATCACCCTGCCTGAGCACACATGTAAAAATCATAATTTCCAGGGTGCACAATGAGGGTTTCGCTCGTTATAGGACTTGACAATTTTTGTGTCCACAACAGTACCTACAAAGCTCATAAACAATAATAATGCGCCTGAGAATAGGGTTAAATTTAGAACATAAGTGTAAATGTCTAAAAAAATGCAGACCAGGAGGAACATTCTCAGGGACACCGCGAGCTTGCAAAAGCTTAGTATGTTGATCCTTCTGGGCAACAATCACCGTGAATTTGGGTATATTTTCTTCACGGAGGTGCTGATAAGCCTACAAAAGCAAGTTATTATGAATCTCCACATATAGTAAATGCTTGTGGATCATTAAATATTAAACAAACGGAAATACTTAAGTGTTGACTGGTTGTTACAATTATCTTTACTTTATACATGCATGAACAAAGAAACGATGCACAAAAATTGACAAGCAAGATTCAAGCACAATAAATAGAACAAGGCGTTCAGATTTATACTTGCAAAAGGAAAAGAATCAAAGTAGTTTTATTTATTAAATAATTAACGGAAGAATATTAGCTTTGACATGGACAAACATTATTAGAAGATACTACTGAAATCATTGACAAACAAAAACTTAAATAGGCACCTTTATCATTTGATCAAGCTAATTGTTTAACACTTGGCTAAACTGTGATTCACTGACCCCGTCCCTGGGCAAAAGAACATGCATAAGTTACATCAAAGTGATCAGTGTCATGTGCATTAATGGGGCAGTCAGCATAATAAAGTAAAGATGTGATACCTGAAGACAACAATCTGAGATGGTTTTTGACCATTAGTTGTAGAATAGAAATCCAATAGCAGCTCCCTAGAAAACGATAGAACTGGTTGTCACAATAAAAGAATCTGTAAGCTTATTTATACTTTATCTTATAAGTATCCCACCAAAAGGGGAAGATACATCACATATAATATACCTCACAATGCCATCATCATCTTCCCCGTTTCGTGAAGGTTTGAACAAAGATTCGATTATCTCAACTTTAGAGGATTGTGTTCTAACAGCTGCTCTATACCTTGATATTATTGGCCAGGAATGCGATCCAACAACCTATAGGTACCAACCACAATAACAACCAAAATTATGGGTATAATTTAAATTTATAACCAACAAAGACAAGAAATACATGTGCTAGTACAATACTACTGCAATGGATGGGGCGGGCATCTGATCGGCCAGGAGAGGCATGAGAAACATCCATGCTCAATATCATCATCGGAGTAACTTTAATCATGGAAACACGGCAAACAACCTCCAGTGCTAGCAAAGAATTAGTAACCCCAAGCAAAAACATGAGGAATATAATATCAAAAGGACAGGTAAAGTTTATTTGAATTTGGATATGAGAGAGACCATTTTTCAATTGATAAGACTACTACCTGAGCCACAAACAAACTTACCTTCGAATTTATTTTTAGAAGAGCATTTGTGAGGTACTGGTCATTAATCCTTGTTGTAGAAATACACAATGTGGCGATTCCAAAATCACTCAAACTTTTCTTTTTCCACAGTCCTTGAGAACATAAAATAAAAAAAAGTATCACATTACCAGAACAATATTAGCCACAACAATGAAAGCTTAGTTTAAACATATCACATACCGTATATATCAAAATTCTTCTTCTCTGGTAAGACGCACAAAATGAACTGAGGCGCCCAGGGAGCTTCACCTTGATTTGGTCAAACATCCTCTATACTCTTATTAAAGGGCCAGCTCTTCGATATTGGTGTTCTTCCTCTAAAGTGTAAATGGACGCTCAGTAATCTAAAACAAAAACAGAAAGAGTGAGAATTTTATGTGTCATTGGTACAAGTAACAATCTATCCGATGGACAAGAGTGAAACAAACATAAAATCCCTTTGCTTCTTCTGCAATTAATTAGCTCTCGTGATAGCTGACTTGTATCACAACAAGCAGAGAAGTTCACTACAGCCCAACGTTCTATCTTGATGGGAGTTCAAAAGTCTCTGCAGGAGTTCCACAACTAAAACCCAAAGAAACGATAATCAAGATTATATTTTTAAACCAAACATTTACATCAACAGATTATTAATTCATTGAGTTCTTAAAAATATTCACTAAAACACTTAAAAGATCAAAAGGATTCTAAAAATGCAGTAAATATACATGGCATCACATTTCTAACAAGTAGTAAATGATATTAATATTAAAAGAACATCAACTTGTGTGCTCAGAGACAGTAAGACAAAAGGATCAGCGCTATTGAGAAAATGAATAATACTGTTACTGTACAACTTATAACATATCACCAGCAATTATATACTTTTAACATGATCCTCTAAAAACCTTATCCTATATCATCTTGTCGAGTCCACTGTCAGACAATAGAATAACTGTGGAATTCTTCATTTCTGATTCAACCCCGGGGTGTTTCAAAGAACTTTTCGTTGAGGAACAAGTGCGACAAGACGTTTTTCAGGGCGAGAAAACTTCCTGTAGACAGACTTAAGCTTACTTTCTGGAAGAGCAGCATGATAGCTCGCCAATTGCTTTGCACAGTCCGTCACATCAAAAAGTTGATAAATATTAAGCATTACAAATTATGATTTATAGTATCTTTTGAATTGTCAATACTATAGCTCGAAACTTCACAGAAAAACAAGAGAACATTTACCTTAATTGAACCACAGAGTATCTAGTGTAGTGTTTCAGGGTCTCGGTCCGAAAAGGGCACTTGTTGAGGGTACACCGCGCAGCATAAACAGATGAAGCTGCAATAATGGATGGGGTGTACATCACAATGACTGAGTAATGCATTAGACCAAGTTCAGCTAGGAAAAAAATCATGTTTTCCATCTGCAATAACAGGAAACCAAAGTTATCATTTAAGTCGAAAAAACCTGAATTTGTTCAAACTATTAGACTATTGATGTTTTAGGATTCTAATTGTACCTTAGGATCGGATGGAACTGAAGACTTGATGTATTAGACCAGGAATACATATGGTGTGGGTACTGTCAAATACCATTCAAGCTTCCCAAGTATCGATTTCTCCATCAGCAGTACCTATTCCCTACTATAAGCATTGTCTGAAATCGCAATGAACTTGTTAACCTGCAAATTACCCCAATTATCTTATATTTTAATTTGCAACAAGTGAATCAATGGCTTTTTGATCTCTAGCTAGTTTTTCCTACCTAGAGGCATGGGAAAAAAGGAAACTAAAACTGAGAGCAGAGATCTTATACATGCGGAGAATGAGTTGGCATGACACATATTTATAGCAAATCAAATGTTCTTCCCAGCTAATCCTCCATAATGTTAGAACATCCAAAAAATTTCTAAAATAGCTAGCGCTTACAGTAGGAGCAACTTTTACATTACTCACTTATTACAGTTGGGATATTTTTAAAAACAAAAAAAAAAAAAAGATAAGCTCTGTGACTAATGAAACATATGAACATCTATAAAAAAAAATTAACAGATAGAAATCAATAGCTCTGAGCTCGAATATTGCAGTATTCTAAGGTGCCTCAACTGCCTGATTCGAGGTGGAATTGGTCCTGTCAACTTCTTGTTGTGCAGATCCCTGCAAGTTTCATATAAGTGATTAAAATAGAGGTTTAAGATTGTTGATTAAACATTTTCTAGACACTACTTGTACTTAAAAACAAGCTTATAAAGCTAAAACATAATATTCCTCCATTTCACTTTATTTGAGTGTAAATTTCTCTTCATACATTAATCCATTTGTGAGGTACTGGTCATTAATCCTTGTTGGAGAACCACATTGTGTGGCGATTCCAAAATCGCTCAAACTATTCTTTTTCCACGGTCCATGAGAACATAAAATAAAAAATATAGCCACAAAAATGAAAGTTTAGTTTAAACATATCACATACCGTATATATCAGAATTCTTCTTCTCTGCTAAGACGCACAAAATAAACTGAGGCGGCCCAGGGAGCTTTACCTTGATTTGTTCAAACATATTCTCTACTCTTTAAAAGGGCTAGCTCTTCTATATTGGGGTTTGTCCTCTACAAGTGTAAATGGACGTTCAATAATCTAAAATCCGAAAGAGTGAGAAATTTATTTGCCATTGTTACAAATACCAAACTATCAGGTGGACAAGAGCAAACCAAACAAACAATCCCTTTGCTCCTTCCGCAATTAATTAGCCCTCGTGATAGCTAACTTGTATCACAAAAAGCAGAGAAGTTCACTACTGCCCAAAGAAACGGTAATTAAGATGTATTTTTAAACCAAGCTCTTACATCTTCAGATCAAGAATTCATCTAGTTATTAAAAATATCCACTAAAAAACACTTAAAAGATCAAAAGGATTCTAAAAATGCATTAAATATACATGGCATCACATTTCTAACAAGTAGTAAATCATATTAATATTAAAAGAACATCAACTTGTGTGCTCACAGACAGTAAGACAAAAGGATAGCGCTATGGAGAAAATGAATAATATTGTTTAAACAGTAGTGTACAACTTATAACTATATTACCAGAAATTATATACTTTTAACCAGAATATTTTCAATCTAAAGGCAACTAACTGATCATCTCAGAACATTATGATCCTCCAAAAACCTTCTCATATATCATCTTGTCGAGTCCGGGGGTGTTTCAAAGAACTTTTTCTAGAGGAACAAGCGCGAAAAGACCTTTTTCAGGGCGAGAAAACTTCCTGACAGCCTTAAGCTTACTTTCTCGAAGAGCAGCATGATAGCTCATCAATTGTTTTGTGCAGACCCTATCACATCAAAAAGTTGATGAATATTAAGCAGTACAAATAACGATTTATTGTATCTTTTGAATTGGCAAAAGTATAGCTCGAAACTACACAGAAAAATAAGAGAACATTAACCTTAATTGAACCTCAGAGTATCCAGTGTAGTGTTTCAGGGCACTTGTTGAGGGTGGCTGCCTGCAATAATGGATGGGGTGTACATCACAATGACTGAGTAATGCATTAGACCAAGTTCAGCTAGGAAAAAAACCATGTTTTCCATCTGCAATAACAGAAAACATAAGTTACCATTTAAGTTGAAAAAACCAGAATTTGTTCAAACAATTAGACTATTACATTTTAGGATTCTAAATTGTACCTCAGGATCTGATGGAACTAAAGACTTGATGTATCTGACCAGGAATACATATGGTGTGGGTACTGTCAAATACCATTCAAGCTTCCCAAGTATCGATTTCTCCATCAGCACTACCTGTTCCCTACTATAAGCACTGTCTGGAATCGCAATGAAGTCGTTACCCTGCAAATTACCCCAATTAGCTTATCTTTAAATTTGCAACAAGTACTTTTACTTTAAAATGTGGAAAAATAAGAATTAAATGTCTCCCTGGTGCCCAAATTCCTTCATACTTGCAAGCAATCAGCATCAAACTAACTCCTACCAAGTACCAACTGTAGTTCCCTCCTTGCACACACAAAATACCCATCTAGAATTCATCAACTCGATAACATACACAAACACACATTAAAATTCCCTTAATTACACAATCAAAACAAGAACACAAATAACCAACATATATATATAATTACAGATTATATATTCATACAGCAAAGACCCTATAAAGACACACATATACATTCAAAAATCACTTGAAACCCCAAGAAATGAAAATCAAGATTATGTAACAAACCAAGCAGAACAAGAATTCATCTAGTAATTAAAAATCTTCACTACAACCTAAAAACAACACAACCTATAACACAAAAACACATTCAAATTATTGCCATTAGACAGTAAAAAGAAACAACAGATACACACAAAATACCCATAAAGAATTGAACAACTCGATAACACATACAAACACACATTAAAATTCCCATATAAAAGCAAGAACACAAATAACCAACATACTACAAAGACACGTATAAAAAATCACTTGAATCAAGAAAATCAAAACCCATATAAAAATCAATTACAGACATCAACATAACTACAATCTACAAATATGAACAAAACCCACCAAAATATACACACAAATATATATATTTTTACACCCCTATCAAACAAATTTTCAAACAAATATATATTCTTTTTATCTCTCTATCTCTCCCTGTCTCTGTGTCCCTCTCTCTAACTCTCTCTCTCTCTCTCCGTCTCTCTCTCTCTAACTCTCTCTCTATCTGTCTCTCTCTCTCTCTCTAGTTCAAATGCCTCATAGTTCAATTTATAACGTTAGCAATTCCCTAGACTGGTCGGTTGATCATTTTTAATCTAACGGTCAATAAGTTGTAATTCATATCATTTTTAATCTAACGGTCAATCAGCTGTTTAGGATTCATGTCTGGGATTCATCCGGATCTGTTTTAACCCCCACACTAAAAAACCAACCAAACGGTAACTTTCTATGCTCGTGTTTTTTACAACACACCACGCGGCTTTAACGGTCCTTTGTCTTCATATTGATTTTATTTTTCAATTTTTAAAAGTTAACAAATTTTCTCCTTCTAAAGAATATTGCGTCGTTTATTCCATTACTAATCAAAATTTCGGATTGAATGCATAACTTTATAGATTTAAAAAAAAAATGATTGTTCTATATGTTACGATTTTATTTTTAAAAAAGCAATAACATTAACAAAAGAACATTTGTAATCTTAAAAATATCATTTCGAAATTACATAAAATCTTGCACTCCAATTAAATATTTTGATGGCTCATCAATATTTATATAATTTGTATAAGAATTCTCTTGGAAGTATTTATAGGTGAGAAAAAATATGGCAAATTAATCTCCTTTTGTTTTTTAAATATATGTTGATTTTGTTTTTTAATCTCCTTTTATCCTTGTGATCAATTAAATTTCCTAAATTCTTTGTTAAAATTGAAAATTTCAAAATTTTAATTCTATATATATCACACATATCACTTTCGATAGTTAATTTTGAAATATTTTGTAAACTATCTTTTACTCATTTTGATTAACTATTTATTTTTGGTAATTCACTACAACCCTCACAAAGTCATGTTTCAACTTTTATTTTGAAACTAGCATAATAGCCCGTGCGATACATGGGCCATTCTCTAGCATTGTACCAAAATACATATTATTTTTAATTTTAAACGGTTTGAATGAAATAATTTCCCGAAAATTTTGTTGCATGTACTTATATTCCCTAATGAAACTCAAGTACAAGATCACACATCGACTAACATCTAACAATTATATAATAAAGTTTGAGGCTATCAATAACATTGTTATAAAGATTTGACATAATTAAAGACCGATATTTTTCAACCCACAATAACATGATGCGCTTTATAAAGCACAAAGCGTCAACCACATATGTAGAAATAGTCTGCCCCAAGCAATAAAGCATGTCCCTCAACAGTAAAGTAGTGTGTCCTAACTGTATAAAATTCATGAATACTAATTGTACTATTCCTCCGATGTTGTGAACTTTCCACATCACGGTGCTTGATATTAGTTTGATACCCATCTTTTCTATAGGGAACGGTATCAATTGACATAATTCGTTTACTTTTGCGACTTAAAAGATATATTTGAGTGTAGTTATATATTTTTTGTTTATACATGTTTATGATGTTTAGTTATAATGTCCATGTTTTAATTTACATATAATTTGACTTACTTGTTCATATAAGCATTAAAAATAAGATATTTTATAGTTTATTGTACAAACTAACACAAATAGACCGATTCTTTTAATATGTTCGAATTTACGTCATAAGTAGAAAACATCTAGTAATTTGATCTTATAATAACTCCTAACTTTGGGCAAGAGAACATAAAGTTTAAAAATAAGAGTGTTTTTCTTTTTTGTTCTTCTTAGAGTTTTTCATCGACACAAATTAAATTTTGGAATGAAGTTGTTTAATATTTTAATTTCTTTCTTTTCCAAGGTATATCTGAAAACACAGTTACAATATAAATGAGTTGTACAAGGATGCCATATTTTAATCTTATATCAGTTATAATTTTGATGTTAGGTCCTGATAAGTTTGTAGAAGGGGGTTGAATACAAACTATGCCGTTTTATCGAAATTTGTCCTTTGAATAATTTAACAATTAAGAACAAATTAATGCGGAATATAAATGAAACAATATTCAAGGTAAATATAAACTATATTAAACTTGAAGGGTGTTGCAAATACAGTACGGATTACAAAGTATTTATCTCAAACTAATTAATACAAATTTAGAATAAATTCGACATGAACTTTTCTAATATTTGTAATAAAAAGATCGAATGCTAAAAGCAAAGTTCGAGATAAATTCTAGGGATAAAAATCCGCTAGTTAATCAAAGCAATACAAGTAATCAACTTCTAGTGGTTTGGATTTAACAATACAAACTAGAATTAATTGCTTGAGAAGAAATGAGATCAAATGGTTTTTCTTCTTGTTTTGCTGGAGAGAAAATTGTCTGATGATATGATAATGAAGTATGTTTCTTCTTCTGTCCAGCCTCGGGTAAATACAATGTCATTGCCTTGTATGACCTTTTAATTAGATCAAAATGACCTATTAAATCAATCAATACACTTGTATGACCTGAGATAATCTGCTCGGTAGAACCATGCTTCATCAGTATGACCTCGGAAATGTGTCCGGTATGACCTGCTGTACTTCTACCAACTTTCGGTAGAACCTTAGAAAAGTAACCTGTATGACCTGCTGTTAAAAGCCTCTGTAGAACCTAGCAGAACTCGGTATGACCTAGCAGAACTCGGTATGACCTAGCAGAGCTCGGTATGACCTAGCAGAGGTCATACAGAGAATTAGGTCATACAGAGAGAACTCGGTATGACCTAGCAGAGGTCATACAGAGAATTTCTTCAGGCCAGGTCATACAGTATTAAATTAATTTCCTTTAATCAAATTAGTTAATTTAAATTCTAAATTAAATTAATTCTTTTCTAGAATTAATTTAATAAATAATTTAAACAACTAAATTAATTAATTTAATAAATAAATTAATTCTGAAAGAATTAATTTATTAATTAAATTGATTAATAATTTAATTAATTAAAAGAAGATAACTTAAAATCATTGCATTCCTTTACCTTCTGAAAACCACTGAATATAGATGATTTAATTCCACTGATTGATGTCGTCATTCGATGCAATGTCTGGTTCATGAATAACTGACTTCAATGATAATTCTTCATCTTTAAAACATTTAAAGTTGTGGCTTCTTTTCTTTAGCTCTGAATAAACTCTGTATCCTGTACTTCTTCTGTCACCAACTGGAAATCTCTGTCACTGTAGTAAATCCACTTTCTTGAATACTTCACTGAGGCTTGAACAATAAATTGAACTTCTTTCAATGTAGAATAACTTCAAGTCTGTAGATGACTTTAATACTCCATTCTCTTGACATATAAAACTCTCTGAGATTCCTGTGACCTTTAATCTAATATTTACTTATTACATTCTTGTTTAAGTTGAGTAGAATCCTCGAATTACAAATAGGCTATAGCATATGCCTTTCATTTGACACCTTAAGAAACAGACTATTTATCAACATAATGTTGAGAAGCGGTTGATATGTCTTTCAATTAAAATGTGAAAATTTAATAATATCTTTTAAATTATTAATAATTTAACTTACTCATAGGTATAACGTGGTTGATCGACCATAATATTTTGTGTAGTTATCCTATTTTCTAAAATGTATTGATTCTTGTTAACTTGACTATTTTAATCCAATTTTTTCAAAGTTTATTATCTTTAATTTCCAACCGAAATTTATAAGTGCATATTATCCGACATTATAATCGATGTACATATAGATTAATTTTTATATTTTGTCCTATTATATATTATATATGATCCTTTTTTATTTATATAAGATTAATTTAACGACCTTTTTTGTTACTATCTAATATTTTTAAGAATCTCATCTTTCAATTATTTTACCTCATGACCAAATAACTTTTTCAAACATAGTTACATTTATTGATTAATTCGATTCTGACTAATCAATCTATTTTTCTTTGATAAAATTACTATATAAATTCATATTAATATTAACTAAAAATATGGTAAGACAAATTTACATTATGTGATATTATTATCAATATTATTGAAATTGGTAAAATACATAATAACGTACCATATTTCTTTTAAAAATAGAAAATTTTAAACATAACATCATTTTACTCAAATGTTAAAGTAATAGTAAAAACAGGATACATGTTGGATTTATGTAAAAGAATTTTTAATTCAAAATTAGAAAATTATCTAACACAATGATTAGAAGGATGAATTTTTTAAATGAGATTAGCGGTTTAGTTCACCACAAGAAGTAAATTAACTCATTTTTCCATTAAATAAGGGAGTGATAATTTGTTTTCGAAATTGGTTTTACGTACCATATTAGAAAACTAATATACAAAATTTTAAAAATAACGTGAATCACCATTATTTGTACTTTAAATATAGGACAAATAAGAGGTCAGGTTTATCTAAAAGAATTTTAAAATAGAAACCAAAAGACAATGTAGCACAATGGTTGGAAGAATGAATTGTTTAGAGGAGATTAGTCGTTCAAATCACCACTTAAACAGAATTAACTTTTTTTTCAAATTAAATAAGTGAGTGGCATATGCATGTAATTTTGTAACATGAAAGGGTATATCAATAATTTCACAGGAGATTTTCTTGCTCAATTACCCTGTGTTCTCCTATTATAATTATATATAGAAGAGATTTATAATCAAAAAATATATTTTAAGAAAGAGAAATAAATAAATGTAGTTGTCAAAATAAAGTATAAATTAAATAATATATTATCATTTAGAATGTGACATTACTAAGTTATTCATTAACTAGCTCTTTAGCCCGTGCAATGCACAGGCATACTCTAAACATAGCAAAATATTGGTTTGTTCGGAATATTTTTGTGCGTTTACGTATCAGATTAACAATTTATGAGTTATACACCATGTAAAGTTAGTACAAGTTCGTATTACATTTATATGCATGAAAATTCTTTTTTTCTTTTTTTATTATCTTGTGTTGATTTGAACTTATTTGCGTCATACAAATATAATACTTAAAATATGTCAGAGATTATATATAGTTTAATTTATTAGAGGTATAAATAACTAAAATACACATGCATGCTTAATATATAAATTTTAATTTTTTACAATATTTATTTCATAAATCTATGTATATGTGTATGCAATCAAAAAATTAAAATCGTTTAGTGAAATATTATCATGTATTCATATAAATGTATGAATGTATGTATTTATGTATGTATGTATGTATGCATGTATGCATGCATGCATGTATGTATGTATGTATGTATGCATGTATGTGTGTGTATTTATGTATATATATATATATATATATATATATATATATATATATATATATATATATATATATTTGTGTGTGTGTGTGTAGGTATGCAGTGGCGGATCCAGCATAGGGCAGGGTGGTCATCTGCCCCCCTTGCCGCCGGCGATGTTGGTTAGTTCAGAAAAAATTTGAATATTTCAATCTAACTGACTATGTTTGCCCCTAGTTATACATGCTTAAATTTAACTCGTTATTTGATATTGAGTATTAGTATCATAAGTAACTACACATGATTAAACTGTTTTTTCAAAAAGTTTCGGTCATGATCGACGCCCAGAGGATACAGGTACATTTATACATATAGAGTATAAAAGAAAACTGACTAGTAGGTTGAAGAGGTTTTGGGCTAATATAACTATATGAGTCATCACTCTGTATGGGCCTAAAGTGGTCCATCTTTGAGCTTTAAAATTGAAAATTATTTTTTATTTCATAGTTACTTACTCATTCACATTTTTTTCCTAAATTACAAACGGCAGAATAAATAACTCTATGTCGTGAAATTTGCATTCTATTAACTTGGTTTTGTAAATTAATTTTTTTCTTCTCCTCTTTGAATAATTGATTTTATTATGAAAATCTACAAGGCAACTTATATGATTAGAAAATTTCAACTTTTTATGTATACATTTAATTTATTAGAATACAATTTATTTATTAATTTCTTGCGAAAAAAAATTAAGTGCAAATGTTGCCCCTCCTTAAGTCAGTTTCTAGTTTCACCACTGTAGGTATGTATGAATATACAGTATGTATATTTGTTTGTATGTATGTATGATGTATGTATGTATGTATGATGTACAAGTATACATATTAATTTTGCAGCATTTAATCATATGTATTAAATATACTGACGTTGAAAGACTAACCCTGAAAGATCTAATAGAAAGGAGGGTAATATGGTACAAGTGAATTAAATTTCTTAGTCAAACCCCCATGTTGTTGTATTAGATATAGAATAGATGTTGAATTTACAAAGTTATAGTTTACATGCTCATTCTACTTGCCTAGATTTTCACGTCCCATAGAATTTACTTGCCTTGCTTCAGACATTGACAAAATAAAATGCGGCATATAAATATTTACATAATTTGATCATTTATTTATTGAACACACATTTATCTAGGTTGTAATATGTTGTACTCCAAGTTTTTAATCTTAAAAATACACTGTGAAATTGCATTAAATATGTTACTCTGATTAAAATTTATATAACATATTTAGTTTAATTGTTCGAGTACATTTATATAATTTGAATAAACATTTTCTTGGAAATATCTATTAAGTGAGCAAAAACCTAATAAATGTATTGAGTCATATAATTTGTTACATTTTTTTAAAAATAGGTTGATTTTGTTTTGTTATGTCTTTTTATCATTGTAATAAATTAAATTTCTTAAATTCTTCGTTAAAACTCGAAAATTAGGTACTATATAGATCACACATCTTTTTCGATGGTAACTAAATATTTCACTGTTTTTGAAATATATTGTAAATTCTTTATTTTTTTACAAATTTAAAACAATTTTTTTTTAACTTGAAACGAACTCAGCCGGGACAAATCCTCAACCGGTTATGCAACCAGGTTGAAAAACATATAAAACAGCTAAACAATTAGCCGCATTGTTTCTGGATCGCTTTAACATACTGAATACAATTAAACTTCACACAATTAAATCTAGATTTAGTCTAGTGTTCAGATATTAGATTCCCAACACTATTTTGTTGTGAAAGGTGAGCTCTTGCGATTTCCACCACTGTTCCATTCCACACCACTTCGATGCGAGCATTCCAGATCCTCCAATACACCATATTAATTATTCTCAACAAAACAATCAACACAAAATTCTCTTTTTCGATAGTAACTAAATATTTCACTATTTTTGAAATATATTGTAATTTTTTTTTTTACAAATTTAAAGCAAAATTTTTTAACTTGAAACGAACTCAGCCGGGACAAATGTTCAACCGGCTATGCAACCAGGTTGAAAAAATTATAAAAGAATATTGTGTCATTTATTTCATTAATAATCAAAATTTCGGAATGAATGCATAACTTTATAGATTTAAAAAAATGATTGTTCCACATATTAAAAAAAAGGGCCTCTGGCCGGTGAAAAACACACCTAGAAATGGGGGAATAGGTGTATATGGCTAATTATGACCAATTTTAATGTTTACCGCAAATGGCTTACTGAGTTCAATTTATGCATACACAAATGGCACGCTAATTGTACAAATAGCATGCTGATTATAACAATATGCAACACAGTAAGTAAGGTGCAGAAATATAAAGAACACAATAAAGTTTTAGCCAGGTTAGACCCGTAATCCTTAAAGAAACACACAAAATACCCATAAAGAATTGAACAACTCGATAACACATACAAACACACATTAAAATTCTCTTAATTAGACAATCAAAGCAAGAACACAAATAACCAACATACTACAAAGACAAATATAAAAAATCACTTGAATCAAGAAAATCAAAACCCATATAAAAAATCACTTGAATCAAGAAAATCAAACCTATACAAAAATCAATTACATACATCAACATAACTACAATCTACAAATATAAACAAAACCCACCAAAATTTACACACAAATAAATATATTTTTACACCCCTATCAATCAAACTTTCAAACAAATATATATTCTTTTTATCTCTCTATCTCTCCATGTCTCTATGTCCCTCTCTCTAACTCTCTCTTTCTCTCTATGTCTCTTTCTCTTTCTCTATCAATATCTCTCTCTTTCTCTATCTGTCTCTCTCTCTTTAACTCTCTCTCTCTATAGTTCAAATGCCTCATAGTTCAATTTATAACGTTAGCAATTTCCTAGGCTGTTCCGTTGATCATTTTTAATCTAGCGGTCAATCAACTGTGATTCATATCATTTTTAATGTAACAGTCAATCAGGTGTTTAGGATTCATGTCTGGGATTCATCCGGATCTGTTTTAACCCCCACACTAAAAAACCAACAAAACGGTAACTTTTTATGCTCGTGTTTTTTACAACACTATGTTCCACGTGCCTTTTCATGAGTAGTTTGGTTTTATCTTAACAGTCCTTTATCTCCACTTAAATTGTATTATTGCTTGTTCATATTGATTTTATTTTTCAATTTTTAAAAGTTAACAAATTTTCTACTTCTAAAGAATATTGTGTCGTTTATTTCATCAATAATCAAAATTTCGGAATGAATGCATAACTTTATAGATTTAAAAAAAATGATTGTTCTACATATTAAGATTAGTTAACTAAGTCGTGCTTCGCATCGGCCTTATAATATTTCTATTAATTTTAAAAAATATATAAAAACATGGTTATGACTTTATATAAATAACTAGCATGATAGCCCGTGCAATGCACGGGCCACATTCTAACTCATATAATATGTTTCAAATTTTGTGATAAAATACGTTTTATCTTCCTGTCAGTCTACTCCACCTTTCACGTATGTCGATTTATCGAAGGTTAGAAGTTAATAGCCTTCTCAAATTCAAGATATCAACACACTCTAAATTTTTAGGATCATATTTATAGTGGTGCTTGTTTAATGTGAGAAGGATGAGCAGCAAAAGCGATATATAAGTTAATTTTTAGGAATCAAGTTATTACCACGACAATAGTGTGAAGTTTAGTTTGTTTTTCAATTGAAATTCTAAAAGAATCACTACGTTTTATCTTCCTGTCAGTCTACTTCACCTTTCACGCGTCTCGATCTTTCGAATATTAAAAGTTAATAGCCTTCTCAAATTTAAGATATCAACACACTCTAAATTTTAAAGATCATATTTATAGTGGTGTTTGTTTAATGTGAGAAGGATGAGCAACAAAAGCGGTATATAAGTTAATCGTTAGGTATCAAGTTATTACCATGACAATAGTGTGCAGTTTAGTTTGTTTTTCGGTAGAAATTCTTAAAGAATCACTACCACAACAGTATATTATATAATATATTTATAGTAGCAATACCAAGATTTAAATGAGAAAATGAGAGTATCATCATATGTGGCATAATACTTGGTGTAACACTATCAATAAGCAACTTATATGTTTGGTACATATAGTTTAAATTCTTGCTTATAAGCAAATTTTGCTATTTAACAATCTTTTATGTCTAATTGAGCGTAAAAATTGAGAGTAAGTGCAAGTCTATTGTAAATTTCATAATGAAGTCTCTTTCACGTCAATCTTGTATACTCGTTTAGTAGGATAATTGTATTTTTCTTTATGTGTTAACTATGTTGAATTCCTTAAGAACAAAGGCGATTTTAAAATTCTTTACATAATAAACCCGTCTTTAACAAAATTTAAGAACTAAATAGATCCAATACTTGTAATTGAGGTTATTTAGGAAATAATAATTTTAAAAATTATAATACTCCCTCTGTCCCTCTCATTTTTTTACAGTTTTTTTACATTGTTTGGCACGCATTTTAAGGCTCCTATAAAGTATAATTCTACAACTTATTTTCAAAATTTTCTTTTTCTAAATAAAAATTTAAACATTATACTTTTATTCAGAAGAAACAAATATTTAAAATAATTTATGAAAATATATTTTATAGGAGCCTTAAAATGCGTGTCGAGCCCCCGTCCCCCAATGTAAAGAACTCAGGGGGACAGAGGGAGTATATACTAAGATAGTTTGCATACATTATACATATTGAGTTGACTGGGTACCAATATGTCGGATTGGTATTGAGTTCTAATCCGACCATGTGTTTTATCTAATTATTTATTCGATAACTAACATGAAGTCAAGTCTTATTTATAATAGTATTATTTTTTTCCTAAAATTATCTTTTTTCCAGTGCAGTTAAATATATTCTTGATTGAACATTACAGTGAATATATCATGAAAGTCACTTGCGAATATAATCAATGAATTCCAAATCATAAAATAAATATTAAATAGAATATATAAACTAAGTTCTCGGTGCATGTAGTTATTGATTTTTTTTTAAAATTTATCAAAAAAATTTGACGTAGTTCATTTCAATAATACTATTATATATGAGAAAATTTCAAAAAAATTGATGTAGTTATTCATTTCAATCACGTAGGTCATGGTTATTTTGTGAAAGTATTCTTAGCTTATAATAGATAGGTAAATAGATGATGAATAAATGTTAAATAAATATAATAAATGAGCTCTTAGTATATGGAGTTAATGAATTTTAGAAAGATACAAACAAAAGTTTTTGGTGTAGTGGTTGTACTTGTGAACTTAAGTCATTCCTAATATGAAGGTCATGGGTTCAATCCATATAACCAACATTTTTTTTAACATTATATGATAAAAGGGTAATTATGTAATTTACTAAATACCTTGAAAGACCATGTTGGCCTTTAATATATATAATGGATTTTAATTATATTTCATAATTTGATCATTAAACAAATATTTTTTTTTTCATATAACACAATGTATTGTTGAAATATTTTTCTTTATTGATATTAGTATTCTTACTTGTGATGAATTATATAGGCTAGTGATATTTTTGGAAAAATGAGGGGTTTTAGTAAGAAAAATAGAAAAAATAACATGTTTCAGTTAAAAAAAGGTAATTATTCGTTATATTATTTCAAAAGTATAAAGTTTTATTGAAAAAATAGAAAAAGTAATGGGTTTTAGCTGAAAAAGGTAATTGGTTATAAATATTATTTAACAATATTTATTTAAGTAATGGTAAATAGGTAAATAGGACCGACCAACCAACCAAACTTTTAGTGTTTCGTCTATTATATAGAAGTATAGATAGTATAGATAAGATTATTATTTTATTTTATTAAATGGAACTACCGTGATATTTTTGAAAAATGAGAGATTTTAGTTAAAAAAAATAGAAAAGTATAAATTTTAGTTAGAAAATATAAAAAGAATATACAACTTGGATAAAAAAAAAAGGTAATTGTTAAATAAATCTGCCCGTTATATATTTGGAAAATGAGATATTTTAGTTTGGAAAAATAGAAAGGCTACTCTATATTTAACTTATTAATAAATATTAGATTTTATTAAATGGAATTTTCCATGATATTTTTGGAAAATGGAAGCTTTTAGTTAGGAGAATTTTTTGTTTAGAAAATATAAAAAAAATTAAGCTTTTGTTAAAAAAACTAATCGGTTACTTATTAGTAATTGTAATATTATTATTTTATTTTATTAAATGAAACTGCCCGTGATATTTTTGAAAAATGAGAGGTTTTAGTTAGGAAAAATTGAAAATTAGAAATTTTAGTTAGAAAATATAAAAAGAATATACACTTTGGCTTAAAAATATAACTAGTTAATTATTAGCAATTATAATATTATTATTTTATTTTATTAAATAAAACTACCCGTGATATTTTTGTAAAATAAGATGTTTTAGTTTGAAAAAATAGAAAATGTACTCTATATAATAGCAATATTTAGGATTTTATCCAACGGTTCTCATCGATTTGATTAAAAAGATCTAACGGTTGTGAATTGAGTAACCAAACTATAAGGACCAGACTACAAACCGACTACAAAACTTTCAATGTTTCGTCTTTAATATAATAGTATAGATAAAGATATAATATGAATTTAACACTGAATAAATTGTTTCATTGAACCCCTGTTGTGGAATAAAAACTAGGGTGTAATTAATGCTTAGGGTTTTGAAAGGCATATGCTATAGCCTATTTGTAATTCGAGGATTCTACTCAACTTAAACAAGAATGTAATAAGTAAATATTAGATCAGATGTCACAGGAATCTCAGAAGATTATATCTGTCAAAGAATGAAGATTAAAGTCATCTACAGACTTGAAGTGATTCTACATTGAAAGAAGCTCAATTTATTGATCAAGCCTCAATGAAGTATTCAAGCTCAGTGGATTTATTAAAGTGACGGAGATTTCAAGTGGTGACAGAAAAAGATACTGATTACGGAGTTCTTGAATGAGAAGGAAGTGAATCACTGCTTAAAGTCAAATAGATAAAGAACAAACATTGTCGTTAGTCACTCATGAACCAGACAGTGCATCGAGTGTCAACGCACTATTGTGTTTGTTAATTATCTAAGTTTTTAGTGATTCTGGAATTAATTGAGAAGTCAACTAATTCTATTTATTCTCTTATAAATAATTAATACTATTGAGTAAATTATTTATTAAATTAATTCTGTAAAGAATTAATTTAATACATAATTTATTTAGTTAATTATTTAAATTAGAATAAAAAGAAATTAATTGAGAAGTCAACTAATTCTATTTATTCTATTATAAATAATTAATACTATCAAGTATATTATTTATTAAATTAATTCTGTAAAGAATTAATTTAATACATAATTTATTTAGTTAATTATTTAAGTTAGAATAAAAATGAACTAGGAAGACTTAGGTTTGAACTAGGAAGACTTAGAAAAATGAACTAGGAAGACTCACAAGTGAGTCTTCCCGAAAGTCTTCCTAGGCAAAGCCTTGTCTTCCCGAATGTCTTCCATGAACAAACATTGTCTTCCCGGTTGTCTTCCCCTCTCAAGTGTTGTCTTCCCGAGAGTCTTCCAAGAGCAAATGTATTGTTTTTCTCCAAGTCTTCCAAGGCAATTCTACATTCTGTCAAGTTGCTTGCACGTGGGTTGGAAAAAGAAAAGCAAGGCATTTGGTTTAATATAAAGACAAGAAATAAGCATTATTCAAGACACACAACAGATTACAACAAAAGAACAAAAAGCAAAAAGACACAGCACCTTCAACATTCCATCTTTCTGTCTTTACTTCTCAACTGTCGAAGCCATTCATTTCTTGCCAGAGATTTATTTCTTGATTGTTCTTAAACATTTAATTCATAAGAAGTGATTCTCTTATACTGCTTTGATTTTCTAGCGGATCATAATCCCTAGATTTTATATCGAACTACTTTTTAGTATTCGATCCTTTTTATTACAAAAATAGATAAATTCATGTCGAATTTATTCTAGATTTGTTTTATCAAGTTCATTGTAATCAGTGATCAGAATTGTAACACCCTTCAAGTTTAATAGAGTTTCTATTTAACTTGAATATTGTTTCAGTTTTTATTCCGCATTAATTTGTTCTAAATTGTTAAATCTTAAAAGGACAAATTCGATAAAACGGTATAGTTTGTATTCAACCCCCCTTCTACAAACTTATCAGGACCTAACAATTGGCATCAGAGCATTTTGATTGATATACAAATCAAAGATCAAATTGTTTGAGATTTTTTTTAACTCTGAAATTTTTATTTTTCTAAAAATCTCAAAAATGTCTACAACTCAGAAAGCTGTTACAGTCAAAATCCCAATGTTCAGCAAGGAGCACTATCCTATGTGGAAGAAGAAGATGCTCCTGTTTCTTCAAGTGGTTAATGTTGAATATCTTGATGTGCTGAAGAATGGACCAAGAATTCCTATGTTTGTTGAGGAAGAGCTAATAGAGAATGATGTTGTTACTAGGGCTGCTAGGATATACCCTAAGGATCCCAAGGACTACACTCCTGAAGAAAAAAAAGATGTTTCCTTGGATGCCTGTCTACAGTTGATACTGGTTGATTGTCTTGATCCAATCATGCATAATCATATTTTAAATTGTGTTTCTGCCAAACACATTTGGGATACGATTGAAATAATCAATGAAGGGACAGAGGAAGTCAGAGAGAATAAGATGGAAATTCTCACCTCTTCATATGAGCACTTCAGATCAAATCCAAGGGAAGGAAGAGTGGTTAGTATGTCTACTTCACTGGTAGCTGGAGTCCCACAGAAAAAGGAAGCGAAGGTTGTTCTACCTTCCAGTCCTAAAAAGGATGTAATTGTAGCTGAATATGGTGTTACATCTACAAGTCAATCTGGTGGTGATTTTTATTCTATGGAGGAGCTTGAACAGTTGGAAGATGAGTCTATGGCCTGGGTAGTGAAGAAGTTTGGAAACTTCAGGTTCAGGAGAAATCCTAGTTTCAAGTTCAAGACATATGCTGACGAATACCAGACAGGTGCTTCTTCATCCTCAAATAGCACAAGGGGTGGCTATAAAACAGGGATGGTTGAGAAGAACAAGTCTAAAGAAAAGAGCTGGGATGATACAGACAGTGAAGATGAAGAAGTTGGAAATCTTGCACTCATGGCAATAGGAGACAAACTCTTTGATTCCATGTTATCTTCACCCAACATGTCTGAGGTAAAGTTCACTGACACTGAAATTATTCGTAATCTTGGTGATACTTTAAGTTGTGCACGCACTGAAAATGATAGAATAATTCTTTTAAACACAAATCTTGAAAAGGAAATAAAAGAATTAAAACTAGTGCATGTTAATCAGGATGAACTTATTGAGAAAATAGCTTTTCTTGAGAATAGGGTTAAATGTTATATTCAACTGGAAACCATTCTTAAGAAAGAGATTAGTGAGCTGAAGACTAAAGCTAATGCCTATTTCAGCTCTTGTAAGACGGCTAAAGAGATTCTCAATAAACAAGCTATTGGTAATCATGTCAGTATAGGTTATGGTTATAATGAGGCCATTGGATTGCTTGGAATTAATTCCCCTTGTAGAGTCAGAACTGAAGGAAGGGGTGTTCCATATGTGCTTAAGGGTATTGAAACACCCTTCTGTAAGGAGTCCGAAGCAGAACCTCTGAATGAAGACTTTATCATCATTGCAGAGGAGATTCGTGAAGAAGATATTGCTTTGGAAGTTGAACAATCCAAAAAGTGTATATCTGATATTCCAGTCAAAGTTGCTACAACTAAAAAGACTAAATCAGATATCCATAAGTTGGATCAAAACAACTGTAGAACTAACATGCCTGCTGTTAATTCTTCTCATAAAGCATGTGGTGTGAGTAATTGCATGTCTTGTGCTTTTAATGTTATGTATGCTTTCTTTAATAAAAAGCATGTATCTAGTGATAAGACTGCTCCACGTCAACATGTTAATAATAAGAAGCATGTTAAAGCAAAGACTACTAGTCCTCCTCAGACTAGAGTGGATTCATTTATCCCTAAGCCTACTCAGAAATGTGTTAAGGCTGGCTATAAATGGAAACGCTCTTATGTGAAAGAGGTTGAAGTAGTTTTAGTTAAAAATGTTGTTTTGCCTGACAAAGGCCAATTCTTTAAGTATGCCGGACCCAATCAATTTTGGGCTCCGAAGAAGGTCTAATCAATTTGATATTGCAGGGAGTTAAACAGGTAAACCGTGTTATATGGATTCTTGACAGTGGCTGTTCAAGGCATATGACCGGAGATAGAGCCCTGCTATCAGATTTGGTTGAGAAAGCTGGCCCAGTAGTTACCTTTGGAGATAACAGCAAGGGTATTACGAAAGGATATGGCTGTTTGAAGTACGGAAATGTTATCATTGAAGATGTTTCATTTGTGGAAGGTCTGACGTTCAATCTTCTCAGCATCAGTCAGTTCTGTGACAGAGGATATGCTGTTTCCTTTGAAAGAGAGAAGTGTCAGATCCTTCACAAGAAGAATGGAAAGCCTGCTCTTCAAGGAGTAAGGAAAGGTGACTTGTTCATAGCTGATCTAAACTCGGGATTCAAAGATGAAGTTAATTGTTTTTATGCTAAAGCTTCATCAGATGATAGTTGGCTATGGCACAAGAAGATGTCTCACCTTAACTTCAAAACTATGAACTCTTTAGTCAAGAGGGAATTGGTTAGAGGTTTGCCTCAGATGGAATTTACACAGGAAGGACTGTGTGAGGCATGTCAGAAAGGAAAGTCAAAGAAAGCTTCTCACAAGGGCACTGACACATCATCAATAACTTAACCTCTTCAGCTACTGCACATGGATTTGTTTGGTCCAGTTAATGTGATGTCCATGTCAAAGAAGCAATATGCACTTGTGATTGTTGATGACTTTTCAAAATATACATGGGTTTTATTCCTACATTCCAAGGATGAGACCCCATACCTGGTGATTGGCCATTTGAAGTTGACTGAGCTGGATTCTAGATTCCCTGTTAGAGCCATAAGGTCAGATAATGGTACTGAATTCAAGAATGCCATTCTAAATGACTTTTGTGTTGATAAAGGAATAACAAGACAGTATTCTGCCCCTAGAACTCCTCAACAAAATGGAGTAGTGGAAAGAAAGAATCGTACATTGATTGAAGCTGCAAGGACTTTGTTAAGTGAGTCCAAACTTCCAACGTACTTTTGGGCTGAAGCAGTGAATACAACTTGTTATACTCAGAATCGAACTTTAATCAACAAGGACTTAATGAAGACTCCATATGAGATCATGAACAACAAGAAACCAACTGTCAAATACTTTCATGTATTTGGAGCAAAATGCTTTGTGCTTTTAGATGACAATGTGAAACGTGGCAAGTTTGATGCAAAGGCACAAGAAGTTATTTTTGTTGGTTATTCCAGAAGATCTTACAGGGTCTACTTGGTTGGCAGTCACACGGTAAAGGAAAGTGTCAATGTTACTTTTGATGACACTACATTCCCTAATATCCAAACAGCAGATTCATCTGAGAAAATGAAGTTTGATAACTTGCCAGACTCAGATTCAGATGATGAAGCCCCACCTGAAGTTATTGTTGGTGATGATAATAACAATGATGATAATGATCATGGTGATGGTGGTGGAAACACTGGTAACAATGGAGATACCACCAACACTGGAGAAGAATCATCAAGGCAATCAAGCAACAACTCAGGGGGAGCAAATGAAGGATCAACTAGTCACTCACAACATCAAAGTGAAATTCAAGGCGAATCATCAAGATCAAATCTTCCAAGACAGACTGTATGGAATAAAGCTCATCCTTTTGAGCTAATCATTGGTGATCCAGATGTTGGAGTTAAAACTAGAAGTGCAACTCAGAATGAATGTCATTTTTCAGCATTTTTATCTAAAATGGAGCCAAAGAAAACTGAGGAAGCACTGACTGATCCAGATTGGGTGATTGCTATGCAAGATGAACTCAATCAATTTGAACAACAGCAAGTCTGGAAGCTGGTACCCAGGCCAAAGAACAAGAAAGTAGTTGGTACTAGATGGGTATACAGGAACAAGCTAGATGAGGATGGCATTGTTACAAGGAACAAGGCAAGACTGGTTGCACAAGGGTATTCTCAAGCTGAAGGCATTGATTATGATGAAACCTATGCACCAGTGGCTAGACTTGAGGCCATCAGGATGTTCTTAGCATTTGCTGCTTACTCCAATTTTAAAGTCTATCAAATGGATGTTAAGAGTGCATTCCTGAATGGTGAGCTTGATGAAGAAGTGTATGTGGAACAACCCCCTGGCTTTGAAAATCAGGAGCTGCTGGACTTTGTGTACTTTCTCTTCAAGGCTATCTATGGTCTCAAACAAGCCCCAAGAAAATGGTATGACACTCTCTCTGGTTTTCTTTTAGAAAATGGTTTTGTTAGAGGTATCATAGACAAAACTCTTTTTTCAAAGAAACACAAAAGTGATATGATATTAGTCCAAGTCTATGTGGATGACATCATATTTGGGTCTACTAATGATAATCTCTGTAAGAGATTTGCTGAGCTTATGCAGAGTAAGTTTGAAATGAGTATGATGGGTGAGCTGAAGTTCTTTCTTGGATTGCAAGTAAGTCAAAGGACAAATGGTATATTTATTTGTCAATCCAAGTATCTTAAAGAACTCCTCAAGAAGTATCACATGGAGGATTCAGCATCAACAAGGACTCCATCTTCAACAGCCATCAAATTTGGAGCTTCTGACAAATCTATCAAGGTAGATGTTACAAGCTACAGAGGTATGATTGGCTCCTTACTCTATCTTACTGCTAGTAGACCAGATATTATGTATGCTACATGCTTGTGTGCAAGGTTCCAAGCGGACCCTAGAGATGTACATCTCGTTGTTGTTAAAAGAATCTTGAGATATCTTAAGGGTACACCTAATCTAGGTATCTGGTACCCTAAAGATTCTGGTTTTAATATTGTTGGATATACAGATTCTGATTATGCAGGTAGTGTTGTGGATAGAAAGAGTACCTCTGGGATTTGTCAATTCCTAGGAGGTAGGTTGATTTCCTGGTATAGCAAGAAACAACAAACAGTTTCCAATTCAACAACAGAAGCTGAATATATTGCTGCTGGAAGCTGTTGTGCTCAGATCTTATGGATAAGGAATCAATTAAAGGACTATGGCTTTGCATTAGACAAAATTCCTATTTTGTGTGATAATACAAGTGCCATAGCAATCTCCAACAACCCTGTGCAGCACTCGAGAACGAAGCACATTGATATCAGGTATCATTTTATCAGAGAGCATGTCATGAATGGAACTGTGGAGTTACACTTTGTACCCACAGAAGAACAGACTGCAGATATATTCACTAAATCTGTTGACGAATCCACATTTATCAAGTTAGTTGGTAAATTGGGTATGTTAAACAGTCTTAGTGATTAACAATATCTCTGTCATGTTTGTTCTTTCAAAATCATTTTCTCTTGCTGATATTGAATGATATATTTTGCCAATTCTTGTTTAGAGTATAAAGCTTGTTAATTTAAATATTCTGAATAATTTATTTTCTTTAAAAATACTTTTCTCATATTTTTTAAGTGGAGAAACTTATTTTTATTGAAAATTTATTTATTTAAGAATCATTTAAGTTAGTTTCAGATTGTAAATATTGTTGTTTAAATATTTCTGCAAGTTTATATTATTTTCTATAATATTCTGCAGTTTTCTAATGTTTGTGCATAAGATCATGTAAATAGTTTCCTGTAAATAGTTTCATGTCTATAGTTTCATGTAAATAGTCTCATGTAAATAGTTTTATGTAAATAGTTTCATGTCTATAGTTTCATGTAAATAGTCTCATGTAAATAGTTTTTGCATTTTATTTTAATTCATTTTCTTTCTTTAGTTTTCTACTAATAGTTTTTATTTTGTATATATTATTTTATTTTAATTTTAATTTTTATTATCTTTTATTTTCTATTTGTCTTAGTTGTTTTTGTAAATATTTTGTATATATTATTTCTGATCTAGCTCTTGCTTAGCTGGAACTTCAGTGCCAAATCCAATTCAGGTATTACTTTCTATCTCTCAATCCACTTCTTTTACTGTTGCTGAACCCAAGTGGTTGTTAGGGCTGACCAAGGGATCGTAGATCCACAATCTCTATCCCAGGTCTTAGAGCCAAACAATGAGTCTACAACTTCATTACTTGACCTCTAAGCCTAAACAGAAATCAATGTTAAATAAAGAAGTATTTTGATTGAAACAGTGAGTGATCCCACAGCTCTGCCTCCTCTAAAGAAATTCAACATATACTGAGGCATCTGTCAGCCCATCTGTATCCTCTCAATAGGATATGGACTTTGAAATGGCCAATGAACTGTATCTAGAGACATTCTCTCAACAGGATGAATCTATTGAAATTCGCCATAGGGCCATGGCACTTTGTACTGAGTCAAGCACACTCTCATTACTCACAATGGGAGTAAACAATTCTATTATATGAAACTCAGGACACAGTGAAAGCAGAGCACCTGCAACTGGTTACAGTGCCTACCATTGTTACGGTAGAAGTGCCTTCATAGGCATCTGAGGGAAAATTTGATTCTTTGCCAAATCAAATAGAATCATTTTCTCCCCTCCCAGAGGGGAACATCTCTGGCTCCCTAAGGGATTTTCCACTCGCAGATTTATCTGGAGAAAGTGGAAGGCAACTTGGTCAGTCTATCACTGAAGCAATTCAGATTTCAAATCCAAGTGATTTGATAGACATGATTGAGGATCGGGATTTGCGAACTCCCATTGCACCACCACTGACCTCTCTTGAAGAGGCTAGGGTGAGTTTCAATGCAGGTACTGATCAAAAAGGAGCAAACAGACAGCTAATGTTGAGTGATAAGAATCAAACACTGAGTGAAACACATGCACGTGAGATGAGTGATACACTTACATGAGAAATTCAAGTGAGTGCACACACAGACACATACACTGCAATGTAGTTAGCTCACATAGCTGATCTACAGGAACATATATTCAAAACCCAGACTGATAAAGAAATTTTGCAAGCACAAGTGGTTGAACGGTCTTCTTCTTCCACCTCTGTCAACAATCAGCTGGGACTGCTCAAGGAAATATTGAAGACATTTACTACCCAAGATCAACTCCATCAACTATCTCAACTCCTACTGGCTTCAGATACTCATAAAGTTAAAACTGTAGAGAATTCCTCAACTAAGGGGGAGAAGTTTCTAGAGAAGTTTCTAGAGAAGTTTCTAGAGAAGTTTATAGAGAAATTTGGAGAAGCTAGGAAGAGGGAGCTGAAAAATATATAAAAGGAAAAAGAGGGAGTTTCAAGGGAGTAAAGGTAATTAGCTCTGTTTTGTAAATGTTATATGTATAGAGCTTAGATAAATCAAGACAGGTTAAATGTTATCATTTGTTCAGTCTAGAGGAACACCTGTCTCGCATTTATCTTTACTGGTGAAATCTGGAAATGTCATATTTGATCTAGAACTTTCTAGTATTTACTTAGGCTTAAGAGTCCTATCTTTTTCTTGGTTTTAGTTGAGTGATCCTCTAGGTATTTGGTTGTTATTTTTTAACAAACAAATAGGGGGAGATTGAAAGACATATGCTATACCCTATTTGTAATTCGAGGATTCTACTCAACTTAAACAAGAATGTAATAAGTAAATATTAGATCAGATGTCACAGGAATCTCAGAAGATTATATCTGTCAAAGAATGAAGATTAAAGTCATCTACAGACTTGAAGTGATTCTACATTGAAAGAAGCTCAATTTATTGATCAAGCCTCAATGAAGTATTCAAGCTCAGTGGATTTATTAAAGTGACGGAGATTTCAAGTGGTGACAGAAAAAGATACTGATTACGGAGTTCTTGAATGAGAAGGAAGTGAATCACTGCTTAAAGTCAAATAGATAAAGAACAAACATTGTCGTTAGTCACTCATGAACCAGACAGTGCATCGAGTGTCAACGTACTATTGTGTTTGTTAATTATCTAAGTTTTTAGTGATTCTGGAATTAATTGAGAAGTCAACTAATTCTATTTATTCTCTTATAAATAATTAATACTATTGAGTAAATTATTTATTAAATTAATTCTGTAAAAAATTAATTTAATACATAATTTATTTAGTTAATTATTTAAATTAGAATAAAAAGAAATTAATTGAGAAGTCAACTAATTCTATTTATTCTATTATAAATAATTAATACTATCAAGTATATTATTTATTAAATTAATTCTGTAAAGAATTAATTTAATACATAATTTATTTAGTTAATTATTTAAGTTAGAATAAAAATGAACTAGGAAGACTTAGGTTTGAACTAGGAAGACTTAGAAAAATGAACTAGGAAGACTCACAAGTGAGTCTTCCCGAAAGTCTTCCTAGGCAAAGCCTTGTCTTCCCGAATGTCTTCCATGAACAAACATTGTCTTCCCGGTTGTCTTCCCCTCTCAAGTGTTGTCTTCCCGAGAGTCTTCCAAGAGCAAATGTATTGTTTTTCTCCAAGTCTTCCAAGGCAATTCTACATTCTGTCAAGTTGCTTGCACGTGGGTTGGAAAAAGAAAAGCAAGGCATTTGGTTTAATATAAAGACAAGAAAGAAGCATTATTCAAGACACACAACAGATTACAACAAAAGAACAAAAAGCAAAAAGACACATCACCTTCAACATTCCATCTTTCTGTCTTTACTTCTCAACTGTCGAAGCCATTCATTTCTTGCCAGAGATTTATTTCTTGATTGTTCTTAAACATTTAATTCATAAGAAGTGATTCTCTTGTACTGCTTTGACTTTCTAGCGGATCATAATCCCTAGATTTTATATCGAACTACTTTTTAGTATTCGATCCTTTTTATTACAAAAATAGATAAATTCATGTCGAATTTATTCTAGATTTGTTTTATCAAGTTCATTGTAATCAGTGATCAGAATTGTAACACCCTTCAAGTTTAATAGAGTTTCTATTTAACTTGAATATTGTTTCAGTTTTTATTCCGCATTAATTTGTTCTAAATTGTTAAATCTTAAAAGGACAAATTCGATAAAACGGTATAGTTTGTATTCAACCCCCCTTCTACAAACTTATCAGGACCTAACAGGTTTAAAGAGTTTTCGAGCTTTAATGGTTGTTCTCGTATTTCGTGACTGAATCGGTCCTCAAAAGATGCCTACGTATCTCAATTCGTAATTGAGAATCAAGCCAAAAAACGTAGTTCTGATTGAAGGATCAGGTCCTTTAAATAAGCATCAAGAGCCATGTACTTAGGGTAGAATTGGGTGACTTGGGGATCAAGTCACCTTCTTAGATCAGGATTGTGAATCCTTCTTTTCAGGAGGCTGACTCCTTCTAGGTTTGTATAACTTGGTGGCTAATCCTTGAAGGAGTTGGCACACTTTGGACTCTTTTTATGAGCTGCACATTTTCCCATTTTATTAATTACGAAATTAATAAATAATTAGGGTTTCGGGCTTAATTCGTGGACCATTTCAGGTCTAATTAACGTTTTCTTTATCATATCTTTAGGGTTATTTTCCAACCTATATCATTTGCCCCCCAACTTCTAGGAAAATTCCTCAAATTTTCGTAGAAGTTATTTTTGGCCTTCTACAGCTTTTTCTAAACATTTCTTTTTCTGAATAGAAGGTGTTTTAATTTCGACCTCATTTGAGGTCGAAATCATTCTTATTTTAGCATCATGGTCGAAAACAGTCGACCAGGATTGAGGTCGAAAATTCTTTCCATTTTACCTCCTGGTCAAACATAATCGACCAGGATCGAGGTCTACAATTCTTTCTATTTTGCCACCATCGACCAGGATTGAGTTCGAAAATTCTTTCCATTTTACCTCCTAGTCGAACATAATCGACCAGGATTGAGTCAAAAATTCTTTCTATTTTGCCTCATGGTCAAACATAATCGACCAGGATTGAGGTCGACAATTCTTTCTATTTTGCCTCCTGGTCGAACACAATCGACCAGGATTTAGGTCGAAGGAGAACTATTTTGTTTTCTCCTTTTCTTTTTAATTTTCTTTCGATCTCATTTGAGATCCAAGAAACCATCATTTTTGGGCCCTGGTCAAACACTCTCGACCAGGATTGAGGCCCTATGAGAAATATTTTAATTTCTCATTTTCTTTCGATCTCATTTGGGATCGAAGAAACCATCATTTTTGGGCCCTGGTCGAACAATCTCGACCAGGATTGAGGTCGTAGAAAAATATCTTACTTTCTCCTTTTCTTTTTTAAATATAAGTTTAATCTTAATTTCTTTGCATATTTAGCTTTTTCCTTAGCCTTGCATGTTTGACACATATTAGTTCTCATTGATAAATGAAAGTACTGAATGATAACATTCATTAATAAAGAACTTGAAAAATGGGTTCAACCCTTACATAATACTCTATTTCCTACTAAGAGCTTAAGAGCTCAGAAATGGTTTTGTCGACCTTATTTCTAGTTGTCCTAATAGTGAATCCAGTTAGGAAACACTAAACATAATAAATTTTCAAATTCGCAGCATGCCAAGTTCTTGGCACCTCAATCCCTTCAAGGGTCTCCAACTTGTATGATCCTCGTCCAAACACGCTCTTGACTTTTGTTAAGAATGAATATCACCTAGAAACTAGACAGAGGGGGGGTGAATGGATAGTTTGATGAAGTTTTGCTTTCTTGAAACTAAATGTAAACTGTATATGATTATGCTATGCAATATGCAGAAAGTAAACAACACGCACAATCACTTTAATCTACTTTGTATAAGCAAATTAAATACTACAGCTTTCCAAGAAATTCACAATCGAATTTCTGGCTTCTAAACAAGAACAGTTTGTACTTGCTTGCTTACAGAGAAAAGAGCTTGAGATAAAAACTATGTGTGTCTCTCTTACAGCTTACAGTGGTGTGTGCACAATATATATATTCACCTATACAAACTAGGTACACACAATATTACACAGCTACCCCTTCTGAAAGTCCAACTTGTCCTGCCATAAGAGGTTCAGTGTGTCAGGAAGGACCACCTGCTTTTCGGAGTCTTTCCCGTTTCTGTAGCTGCTTGTCTCTTATCTTTCTCTCCAATTTTAGCTGTAGATTTGCCATCTGTTCTTTGGACCACCTTGCCAGAACAAATGCTTCAGTATTTGTCTCTTTTGATTCTTGGTTCTGTACCTTGATTTGTCTTGTTATAAACGGCTAAGTGTTGATATCGTGAACTCCACTTCATTCCTGACTTCGCGATCTCCCTTGTGAGGACTACGCGATATAGCCTTTGAAGACTTTGCGACATAGGCCATAAGATGACTATGCGACATAAGTCATTTGACGACTATGCGACATAAGTCATTTGACGACTATGCGACATAAGTCATTTGACGACTATGCGACATAAGTCATTTGACAACTATGCGACATAGGGCTTCTGAGGACTTCACGATCTAGGCTTCTTTGACTTTGCTGACTTCAACACTTCACGACATGTGTCTTGAGGACTTCTCGACATAGTACAAAATGGACTATGCAATGTAGCACTTCACGACATAGATGTTGGTGACTTCACGACATAGCTTTCTTCTGACTTTGCTATATAATGCCTTAGACAAATTTCTGCAACTTATTTCTTCATGGCCTTATTCATTTCTATCGTGCTGCATGAACACTTCTGAACTTCTACCAGGACAATTATTCAATGGCCTATATACAATCTAGATGCAAGAAACTTTGCTAAGCTCATTATAACTTTGAGCATACATGATCAAGCTAATGTTCATGAGAACAAGACAAGTACATATAGAGACCTATACTATATCCCAGTGATAGAACTCACTAGGTCATGTAATGTGACATAGTCACATAGTGTAGGCTTGTTAATAGTGGTATTCAGACATGTCTTGAGCCTAACAATCTCCCCCAAATTGTGAGTAAGATCCTTAGGCACAATTTCATGTCTGATAACAAGCCTAACTTACATAGAAGGAAATTAAGTAACAGAGAGGACAATTTATGAACATTGAGATCAGGAATTTTATTGCATAGAAAAATTGAAAGCTTACAGACTATCTTTGTTGCTCAGTAGCTTCCGTTTCCAATTTCTTCTCTTGTAAATCATCATAAATCTTCTTTTTCCTTATCTCTTTTCTTCTTTTCATGGCTATGATGGCTTCTTGAAGCTCTTCTCTTGCAATCAGTTCTTCAATGAGAGGGGAGTCTTTTAGATCATCAATTGCAGCTTTAAGAGCACTTTCCACATATGAATCCAGAAACTCCATCCTTATCTTGCTCATGCCTCCATAAGAATTTTTGTATTCCACAACATAAGGATTTTGTTTTACCCTGCAAAGCCCTTTCTTTCTCAGCTCCTTTGCTCTTTCCTCCATTTCAGCCATTTCTTTCTCTTTCTGAATTATCTTCTCTTCATTTTCCTTTCTCAGGTTTTCTTCATAATCAGCATGCATTTTCAAGAACCTGGCAATATCTATCTTCCATGTCCTTTCTTCTTTTTCTTCAAAATTCAGTAAGGCATTTATCCTTTCAAGCTCATACATATAGAAATATTGCCAGCCTCCTTGCTTCATTATCCTTTCTCTTCCATCAGTGTACTTGATCTCTAGATGATCCAACTTCACTTTGACTTCAAAGATCCTTTGAGCCCTCAAAAATGCTCGGGCATCTTCATCATAGTCCTCATCTAGTGGAAGCACATTGATGCCAATAACATTTGTGAGTTTTCCAGTCTTCTTTGTTATCCTTATCCTTCTGGGTACACTCTTGATCTTCAAATGCTTCACAAGAGATACCTTTCTGGAACAAGGAGAATCAGTCTTCAGTGCCACATCACTTGGAAGTAGCTTCATTCCTTTTCCCTTCATCCACTATAACACTCCACTAGCTGTGACTTTGTGGAAGTGTCTTTTTGATGTTTCTTTTGTGGCTCCTTCTTTCTTCTGTGGCAATTCAGGTTCAGAAGTCTTAGAGAATGATTTTGGAGGATCATTACTAACAGTACCCACCCTAGACTTAGAGTCTTGTGTTGTGGTTAAAGTACTGCTAGCAATGTCCTTGACTTGCTGAATTCCACTTCTTGTTCTCTTGGTTGTTTCCTTTGTCCCCTTAGAATTCCTCTTGTCATCATCAGCACCTTTTGTCTTCTTTGAGGATTTGCTCCTGCTACTTTCACTTGGTCCATCCTTATCACTCCTTGAATGAGATCTCCTTCTGTAGGTTTTCTCCTCATCATCATCCTCACCATCCTTCTTCTTGCTCTTTTCTTAGACAGATTCAGGAATGACTCCATGAATCAGAAAAGATTGTAGAGTGTGAATCATTTCTAGTTCCTCAGCTGTCCTAACTCCTCTCTTGGCTCTTAGCATTTGCAGCACCTGGTTGATCTTTGCATTGTTCTTCATTGTTAGGTCTGAGGGAATTACTAGTTGGTCAATATTGCTGTCTTGAGATAAACTTTGGTAAATTATTGTCCTTGGCTTGGATATAACCTCAGGAAATCTTTGATTTTGGTTCATCTTCAAGTCAGTATAAAGACTTTCATTGTTCATCCCATGCTTTTCAATCAAATCCAGAATGATTGACAGCTCAGTAAATCTCAGTTTCTCTAGAGTTTGAAATGCTAGGTGCCACAAGCAATTGTCCTTGCACACCATGATTATCTCTCTTAGATGGACATCCTTGATTTTCCTTACTGCAACTGTGAAGTACTTGATGCTTTCCTTGATCTTCTGTCTGTAAACCCTTGCATCTTCTTGAGCATTTCTGTAGATGGCTTTCAGAAACTCCAGGAAGGCCTCATCATGATAGATGTTTGAATTGGCAACTTCCTGTAGCTTGGCCTCTGTGATAACTGTAGCTTTGACAGGTTTAGCATTGGGAGTAGGTTGAGCAGGTTGAGGAGTTGAGATATCTTTAGGCATTGTGGATGGATAGTAGGTGGTTGAGATTGTGCTCTTCTGGCCTGCTGCACTTATGACCTCTACAGGGGGAAGGATTATTGGTTTGATTGTGTCTTCAGAAATTTTGCCCTTGAGCTTCTGTTGCTTGACAGGTACTCCCCCTTTCTTTTTCAGAATGACCTCCTTTTGTTTCTCCCCCTTAGGCTTGGAATCAGACAAGATGTCTTGAGCTTCCCCAGGGATAGGCAGGTTCATTTGTCTCATCATAGAAGTCAACATTTGTTGTTGCACCAGCAGGATATTGGAGGTGTTGTTGCCTTGGTCATCCAGCTTGTCATTAAGCTGGTTTAAGGATGTAGCCAGTATCCTGTTTTCATCTTTCAGAGAGGCCACTTCTCTTTCTAGACCATCCATCTTGGAGAATAGTTGTTGAGACTTGAAAGAATTTAGAGATTGATCCTTGATCTTGGCAAAGTCAAATTTGGAGATGTTTGACATAGGAACCTCATCCACCAATTTGTCACCATATTGATTCTTCCAAATTACATTCAGCATTGCATTAGAATTGATGTTGGCCTTGACTTGATTTTCCAATGTTGTAGCCAGTTTCTTGATGTTGTCCGTGAACATGGCTAGAGAGAGATCCATCTTATTGACATTATAGTTGGTTTTCTGGATTTCTTTGAGGATGCCATCCACCTTGGGAAAATCAGAGAGATATGAGTTTCTTAGCTGAGTGAAGGATCTATCTGTCTCCTCCTGGATTGAAGAAATCTCTGATTGAAGCCCTTTCCCAAGATAGTGCAGAGCCTTCAATTGATTCTTGTAGATGTCATTTACAGCATCATAAACTGCAGCAGTAGAGAGATCTTTTGCATTGGAGCCCAGAGAGGTGAGGTAGTCTTCTCTTAGAAAGGCTAGGGCATCCTTGAGTTTGATAGACCTCTTAGCATCCAACCAGGCATCCACATTTCCCTCTGGTTCAGCTGCATCCACTATCTTCTCCTGCTGGGCTGCAACATCCTCCTTGTGGCAAAGAAGAATAGCCTCATAGTCAGCATTTGGCAGGTTTGAGGTGAGGAGGTGTTGAGCTATTTTTGAGAACTCATCAATCTGTGCCACATGGAGATCTTGAATAGCTTCTTCTGTCATTTGGGAAGGCACAGTTGATGATCCTGAAGGCCTGTCATGTTGCACAGGCTTCAGCCATTCTGACAGAGTGGCCTGAGCCAAGTAAGAGCTAATGCTAGGCACTTCATGAGATGTTAGTTTTTGAGTCTCCTCCAGCCTTGGAATTGCTGTAGAGTCTGATGTTGTCTCCATTGAAATGGGATGTGTTATAACATCAGCCCTATTTGTCTGTGAAGACAGTTCCACATCCCTAAGGATGGGAGAATTTGGCATAGAGTCTCCAGTAAAAACTGGTGAATCCTCCATGTTTGTGTTGGTGTCATTAGGATATGCCCCAGCATGCATTCCCTGACCAACTAGATGTGGTTCCTGGGTGGTGAGCACAGTGTCATGCACCATGTCACTTGAGTTTGGCTCAATCACAGTATTGGATTGTGATTGATCAATGTCAGAAAAGTCATGTGAATGACTAATCTGTTGAGAAGAAATGTTAGATGTAGATTCTGGAAGAGAAGTGTGGTGTAGAGTAGATTTTGACAACTCCCCCTGAGAAATAGGAGGAGTTTCAAGTGTGATGTGCTCTCCACTCAGTGTGTCAGCATCCTTATTTCTCCTAGGATCAAGAGTGAGTTCTTGATCCTGTGCAGACTCAGTACAGGTTGTAGTGGGGAGACTACTCTTTTCAATGCCAATAACCTGTTGGGAGGCCATTGACAGTAATAGGTGTACCCCTTTTTCCACATTTGAATCCTGTTGGGAGGATCCAGTGGTAGGTTTGGATTTGGATTTCTTACTATGTCTGGTGAGAGGTGACTCAGGATTCTCACTTTCTATCTCTACAGTTTCTTGAATCACTTTTAGGGGTCTCTTCTTAGTCTTCTTTTTAGTAACATCAATCTTTTGGGAGACTGATGCACTTGGCTCCCTAATTTCTACAGATGTGTTTGCAGTGGGGTTGCTGGATGGGATAGGAAGGCTAGGGTTAGACTGTGTAGCTCCTTCAGTCTTAGCCTCCCCTGTCCAGGAAAGCTCATGGTATATTGGCTTAGCAAGTTGATATGATTCAAATGTGTCCTGCATATGCTGGGTCACACTTAGCCTCACATCAACATGATTCCTTGTGTCCAATGACCCAAATAGTATCTTGGACATGGACTTGGAATAAGCAATTTTATTGTTATCTATACCCTCAAGTTCATGTATATTGGCATCAAGGTAATTTAAAATACACTGAATAAAGCGAGGATAAAAGATATCATTACCTCTACCACGAACGGTCCTGCCTAGCCTCTGAGCCAATTCCTTGAGAATTATGGCTCCCACATTGATCTCCTGGTTCTTGGCCAGGGAGTAGGCTAGCTTCACAGCAATGTGACTGATATGGTCCCATCCTGTCTTCCTGCATAGAAACACCTTCTAGAGTGCGTCAAACAGAAATGACCACTCCCTCCTCACAAACTTCTTATTGAGCTTTCCAGTATCTATCTCATCAGCATACTGAATGAAGGTCATGAAGTCTACAATTTGAGCATCAGTAGCTTCTTGGTCATGACCCTCCACCTTGAACCCCAAAGCTTCATTGATTTCCTTTTCCCCAAACTGGAAGTGTTTGCCTCCAATTGAACAATTAACCTCTTGGAATGAAGTTCCATCTTCCCTAGTCATTGTTGAAACCAACGCCGTTCTCCAGAATCCTTCCAACACATCGACATACAAGGTAGGGTTCAGGGTTAGGGCTTGGCGTAGGTAGGAAGTGTTCAAGAACCGTACAAAACACTTGTACCTTGGGTTAGCCTCAGCCTCAGAGGGAATGGTGAGAAGATTTGTTTCTTTGGGAATGGTTAAAGGGTTTGAAGAGGGAGCTGTTTGAGATTTGGGTGTCATTTCAAAAGAGAGAGTGAAGAAGAGAGTAGAGAATTTGTGCTTAGGTTTGAGAGTTTGAGAGCAATAGACAAGATGAAAAGTTGTGAACAGTTAGAAAAGAGTATTTATATGATAGAGACACTGCGATATGGAGTTATGAATATGTACAGACTAATTGTATGTCACGAAGTTAAAAATAGCCTGTACCGCAAAGTCTTGCAAAGTATATCGCATAGTCTAAAAATGAGCTATGTCGCAAAGTCTTAAAGGTGAAAAGATTTGGGGAGACTTTGCGATATAGTATAAATACCCTGTCTAAAACTCTCTTTTTGGAATTTCAAGCAATTTGTCAGACTTTTGTCAAATTTTGAAATAAAATTAATTTAAATCAAAATTCTGTCAAATGTGGAGACTTGTCGATATGGTTATTCTAAGTCGCGAAGTCAAAAATGAACTATGTCGCAAACTCGTGAAATGAACTATATCGTGAAGTCTCACAATCTCAACAGTTTGCGATATAAGTCTGTTTGATTTGAACTGTGTCGTGAACTCTGAAAATCATCTATATCGAGATGTCTCAAAAGCTCACAACTTCACCACCAAATATGATTTAAAAAAATATGCAGTAAAATACTGAAATATTTATAAATCATATCTCAGCTAATTTTCACTCCAAATAAATAGAGCATTTAAACACAGTGAAAATTTACTGCTGCAACAATTAACTAGCATACTTACTTAGAACAACTAAATGAAGGATTGAGCATTCCAATTTCACTCACCAGTCTGTTGAAGACAGCTTCATTCAGAGGTTTAGTAAATATGTCAGCTAATTGTTTCTCAGTTGGAACATAAGAGACTTCTATGGTACCATTTGCAGCATGTTCCCCAATGAAATGGTACCTGATCTCAATGTGCTTTGTAGTAGAATGATTAACAGGGTTGGCAACTATGGATATTGCACTAGTATTATCACACATTAGAGGAATGTGTTCTAACACTAGTCCATAATCCATGAGTTGATTTCTAATCCAAAGCAATTGAGCACAACAACTTCCAGCAGCAATATATTCAGCCTCAGCTGTGGATGTTGCAGTGGACTGTTGTTTCTTACTGAACCAGGACACTAACCTTTGGCCTAAGAATTGGCAGCTTCCAGAGGTGCTCTTCCTGTCAATTCTGCATCCAGCATAATCAGAGTCTGTGTAACCAACCAGGTTGAACCCAGTTCCCTTTGGATACCATAGCCCAAGATTAGGAGTCCCTTTCAGATATTTGAAAATCCTTTTGATAGCCATCATGTGAGATTCCTTGGGATCAGACTGGAACCTTGCACAAAGGCATGTGGCAAACATGATATCAGGCTTGCTAGTAGTGAGATAGAGTAGTGATCCAACCATGCCTCTGTAAACCTTGATGTCTACTCTTTTGTCTTTCTTGTCTTCATCAAGCTTGATTGCAGTGGACATGGGAGTTTTTGCAGGGGATGAGTCTTCTAAACCATATTTCTTCAAAAGATCTTTGACATACTTTGATTGGTTTATGAAGATGCCATCCTCCCTTTGATGTACTTGCAAACCTAGAAAGTAGGTTAATTCTCCCATCATACTCATCTCATATTTGCTTTGCATCAACTTAGAGAACCTTTCACAGAGTTTTTCATTTGTAGAGCCAAAGATGATATCATCCACATAGATTTGAACAAGAATGATATCATTTCCATGCTTCTTAAAGAATAGGGTTTTGTCAATTGTACCCCTGGTAAATTGATGCTCAAGAAGGAATTGAGATAGAGTCTCATACCAGGCTCTTGGTGCCTGTTTGAGTCCATAGAGTGCCTTAAGCAGTCTATACACAAAGTCTGGGAAGTTTTCATTTTCAAAGCCAGGTGGTTGAGATAATAAACTTCTTCAGCAATATCACCATTGAGAAATGCACTTTTCACTTCCATTTGATACACCTTGAAATTTGAGTGAGCTGCAAAAGCCAAGAAGATTCTGATGGCTTCCAGTCTAGCTACAGGTGCAAATGTCTCATCATAATCAATGCCTTCTTGCTGACAGAATCCTTTGGCAACCAGCCTTGCTTTGTTTCTTATTACCACTCCTTCTTCATCCATCTTGTTTCTGAACACCCATTTGGTGTCAATAACATTCTTTCCTTCAGGAGGTGGCACTAGCTCCCATACTTTGTTTTTCTCAAATTGATTCAATTCTTCTTGCATGGCAACAATCCAATCAGAAATCTTCAAAGCTTCTTCAACTACTTTAGGTTCCTCTTGTGACAGAAAGCAGCTATACAGACATGTATTCATAGTCGCCCTTCTTGTTCTAACTCCCTCACTAGGATCTCCAATGATTTGATCCCTAGTGTGGGCTCTGTCCTATTTCCTTGATCTGTTCCAAGCTCATTTTGGTTGACAGTTGCATTCTCTTCTTCTCCCCCTGTGTTTGTGAACCCTTGCACAGGTGTTTGAAAAAGATTGTCAACTTCAAGAACTTCATTTTCTAGAACAGTTTGAACAAGTGGTTCATCTTCACTTTCAGAATCCTCAAGATAACCTTGATTCTCAAATCTTAATGGCACACTGTCTTGATCACTTGTTTTAAGTCCAGGAGTTTTCTTGTCATCAAAGGTAACATCCATGATTTCCATGACTTTGTGTTGCTCAGGTACAAACACTCTGTATGCTTTCCTTTCCAGAGAGTATCCAATGAAGATACCTTCAAATGCCTTTGCATCAAATTTTCCAACATGCTCAGAGGTATCTTTCATCACAAAACACTTGCTTCCAAAAACATGCAGATGCTTGAAGGATGCTCTTTTTCCAGTCATTAATGAGTAAGGAGTTTTGCCAGACTTCTTATTGATCAATGTTCTATTTTACACATAGCATGCTGTGTTAACAGCATCAGCCCAAAAGCTAGTAGGTAGCTTTGCATCCAATAACATTGTCCTTGCAGCTTCAATGAGAGTTCTATTCTTTCTCTCAACTACTCCATTTTGTTGAGGTGTTCTAGGAGCTGAGAATTGTTGAGAAATTCCTTTATCTTTGCAAAACTCATACAATGTTGAATTTCTGAACTCAGTTCCATTATCACTTCTCAAAGCAACTACAGAGGAACCAGTGCTTTGTGTTTCTCTATCAACTCTCTTGATATGCTCTATTATGACTTGAGGTGCTTCATCTTTGGAGAATAGGAATTCCACCCAAGTGTATCTTGAATAATCATCAACCATCACTAGAGCATATTTCTTTTTGGAAAGGGACATTACATTCACAGGACCAAATAAATCCATGTGAATTAGCTGCAGAGGTTTTGAGTTTGTATTGAACAACTTGTTCTTGTGACTAGATCTTTTAATCTTTCCTTTCTGACAAGCTTCACATGCTCCATCTTGCACAAACTCCAAGGCAGGCAAATCCCTGATGAGTTCTCTCTTGATTAGAGAGTTCATTGCCTGAACATTCAAGTGAGACAGTTTCTTGTGCCATATCCAGAATTCCTCATTTGTGGCTTTAGTGTAGAGACAACAAATTTATCCCTTGTCTGCAGCCTTGAGATCAGCTACAAACAGGCTTCCTTTCTTCACACCAGTTAGAACAACTTCACCACTTTCTCTTTTTGAGATTGAACAATGATCTTCATTAAATTCCACTTTGAAACCCCTGTTTGTAAATTGTCCAATGCTTAAGAGATTATGCTTCAGTCCTTCAACAAATGCTACATCTTCAATAATGACATTTCCAGATTTTATACTGTCATATCCCATTGTATAACCGATGTTGTCATTTCCAAAGGTTACTGATGGGCCAGCCTTTTCCTCAAAATGTGATAGCAGGGCTATATCACCAGTCATGTGACTTGAGCATCCACTGTCCAAGATCCATATGACTCTTTTATTCTTGTTGCCCTGCATTCACAAGGTAACTAAGTTGTTTTTGGTACCCACACATGGTAGGGTCCAGTTGATTTAGAAACATTCTTGTTACCAATTCTTCTGTCATAAGTTGCATTCATCACAGTAGGATACTTCATATTGTTTATGGCTTTGGAGTTCACACTCTTAGGCTCACATGAAGTGTTCACCCTCTCAATCCTGATTGGGGATCCTATCCTGTGAGTGTGCATGTGTGTGTGTGATTCACTAGATTGTGCAGAATCAAGTTTATGCTTTAGAGATAAACAGTTAGCAATCACAGTCACATAGCATGTCATGCAATTAGGCTTACCACAGAAGGAATCATGACTAGAGTTTATGCTAGCAGAATGGTTACTTAGGTTATCAACTTCAACATTCACTTGTTTGTTACACGTATGGGTCAAATGATTAACAGATAGACATTTCTGACATTGTTTCCTGGGAGCATTTGGCACATAAGCATAGTTGTTACCCTTGTTGACACCTACCTTACCATTTCTGTTTTGTTTCTTTTTCTTAACAACTTCTTTCTTTTCTTTAGGACTCTTGACAAGATTGTCTTTGGTCTCTTTCTGACTGACAGATTCAGGAGAGGAAGAAGTGTCTTTAACAGCCTCATCTTCTTCAAGAAGTTGTTGTTTGATGATCAATAGTTCTTCATCAAACTCAACAACGCTCTTTTTGAAGATGGGCTGTTCAACACTAGATAGAATGGTTGGGGCATTTTTGTTTGTAAAAGATTCTTTTCCTTTGCCCTTTGCCTTCTTCCTTCCTTTATCATTCTCATAGTCAAAACCAACTCCAACCTTGCTATCTTCGGTGTGTTCCTTGTGATAGGTTTAAATAAGTTCAGAGGAGTTATTAAAGCTTCTTAGTTTCAATTCAGTTTCAGCAATTTGTTCCCTAAGAGCTTTCTCTATTTGTTCAGCACAAACCACTTTGTTTTTAAGATACTCAACCTCCTTTTTCAAACCATCAAGGTTCACAACCATTAACTCAAGTTCCTCATTCTTTTCTGTAAGCTCAAGATTTCTAGCAGTTAGTCTATCAATTTCTTCATTTGCTACTAACATGCTAGTATGAATATTAAACATCTCAGTACTCATATCTTCAACAGTTTGCTTATATTGAAGGGGAGTCATATCAAGAGAAGTAAGAATAGGTACCTGACTAGAATCACCATCATCAGAAAATGCCATCAAGGCATAATTTGAGTACTCTTGTTCTTCTTCTTCATCAGAGTCATCCCAACATTTTCCCTCAGCAATAAAAGCTTTACCCTGTTGTTTCTTGAGTAGAGCCTCATACTTAGCTTCAAGCTCTAAGTATGCTTTGTCCTTCTTGACCTGTTTAGGCTTTTTGCACTCAGTGGCAAAATGCCCAAGTTCATTGCAGTTATAGCATCTTATTTTGGACCTATCCACACTCCCAGATTTGTATCCTCCTTTAACTGCACCAGCAATCCCTTTTCCTTTGTTGAAAGAGTTTGAGCTACCTGAACCACCAGCATTTCCATTATTGAATCTAGACTTGAATGGCTGCTTCCTCTTAAACCTGATGTTAGGGTATCTCCTAGCCATATAAGCAAAAGATTTGTTTTCCATCTTGTCCAGTTCATCTATGTTGTAGAACTCATCCTCTTCAGGTAAATCATACACAACCCGAGTTTCATCACCAGTGTCATCACTTTCCAGTTCCTCAATCTTAACTTGACTGATTTTTAGAGAATCCGTTCTTTGACCTAGATTGTCAGCAATAAGGGCACAAGAGGTATTGGCCACTAATCCTTGCTTTGCTTGAATAGATCTCTTTTGAAACAGCTCTAACTCATATGTCTTCAAAACACCATACAACACATCAAAACCAATCTTTTTTAGATCTCTTTCTTTAAGGGAAGAGATTCTTGGTTCCAAGTGATCTGGAAGAGTTAGTAAGAACTTCATATTGAGCTCTTTTGTCTCATAGTGTTTGTCATAGAGTTTGAGCTCGTTTATCAGCTTATTGAATCTCTCAAACACTTCTGTGATTCCCTCTTTTGGCTGAGCCATGAAGACTTCATATTGTGAGACAAGAATCTGCTTCTTGTTCTTTCTTACTTCAGTAGTTCCTTCACATAGCACTTCTATAAGATCCCACATCTTCTTGGCACTAGTACAGTGAGCAACAGTGCCATACATGTTGAAATCCATAGATTCACAAATGATAAGTTGAAGATGTCCATCCAGTGCTACTTTCTCCTTTTCAGGATCAGTGTATTTTGAGGGGTCTTTGGGCACATGTTTTGCTGGTACTATCTCAGTGCCATTGGTTGTTTCACCAATCTCGATCATTGGAATAAAGGGACCATGCTTTAGAATATCTAAATACATGGGGTTAGAAGCTTTGATGAAAAGCAACATCTTCTTTTTCCATAAACTGTAGTGCTCCTTGTTAAAGGGAGGAATCTTGATACTGCTCAGTTTCTGTGAACTCATTCTTGATCTTTTCCTGTTTGTACGTTAACAGCCTTCGCTCTGATACCACTTGTTAGGAATGAATATCACCTAGAAACTAGACAGAGGGGGGTGAATGGATAGTTTGATGAATTTTTGTTTTCTTGAAACTAAATGTAAACTGTATATGATTATGCTATATAATATGCAGAAAGTAAACAACACGCACATTCACTTTAATCTACTTTGTATAAGCAAATTAAATACTACAGCTTTCCAAGAAATTCACAATCGAATTTCTGGCTTCTAAACAAGAACAGTTTGTACTTGCTTGCTTACAGAGAAAAGAGCTTGAGATAAAAACTATGCGTGTCTCTCTTACAGCTTACAGTGGTGTGTGCACAATATATATATTCACCTATACAAACTAGGTACACACAATATTACACAGCTACCCCTTCTGAAAGTCCAACTTGTCCTGCCATAAGAGGTTCACTGTGTCAGGAAGGACCACCTGCTTTTCGGAGTCTTTCCTGTTTCTGTAGCTGCTTGTCTCTTATCTTTCTCTCCAAGTTTAGCTGTAGATTTGCCATCTGTTCTTTGGACCACCTTGCCAGAACAAATGCTTCAGTATTTGTCTCTTTTGATTCTTGGTTCTGTACCTTGATTTGTCTTGTTATAAACGGCTAAGTGTTGATATCGTGAACTCCACTTCATTCCTGACTTCGCGATCTCCCTTGTGAGGACTACGCGATATAGCCTTTGAAGACTTTGCGACATAGGCCATAAGATGACTATACGACATAAGTCATTTGACGACTATGTGACATAAGTCATTTGACGACTATGCGGCATAAGTCATTTGACGACTATGCGACATAAGTCATTTGACAACTATGCGACATAGGGCTTCTGAGGACTTCACGATCTAGGCTTCTTTGACTTTGCTGACTTCAACACTTCACGACATGTGTCTTGAGGACTTCTCGACATAGTACAAAATGGACTATACGATGTAGCACTTCACGACATAGATATTGGTGACTTCACGACATAGCTTTCTTCTGACTTTGCTATATAATGCCTTAGACAAATTTCTGCAACTTATTTCTTCATGGCCTTATTCATTTCTATCCTGCTGCATGAACACTTCTGAACTTCTACCAGGACAATTATTCAATGGCCTATATACAATCTAGATGCAAGAAACTTTGCTAAGCTCATTATAACTTTGAGCATACATGATCAAGCTAATGTTCATGAGAACAAGACAAGTACATATAGAGACCTATACTATATCCCAGTGATAGAACTCACTAGGTCATGTAATGTGACATAGTCACATAGTGTAGGCTTGTTAATAGTGGTATTCAGACATGTCTTGAGCCTAACAACTTTGTATGGCCCTTCCCAATTTGGGGCCAGTTTTCCTTTCTGTCCAACTTCAGATGCTTCAATCTTTCGAAGAACCAAATCTCCTTGACGAAAATACCTTTCTTTAACCCTAAGGTTGTAGTAGAAAGATGCTCGTTTATGATGTTCAACAATTTTAGCATTTGCTTCATCTCTAACTTGATTGATTAGTCAAGGGCCAGCCTCATGCCTTCTTCATTTGCTTCTGGCTCATAGGCTTCCACTCTTGGGGAAGTGTGGGTAATTTCTACTGGAACTACTGCTTCTGCCACATAGGATAGTAAGAATGGGGTTGCTCCAGTTGTGACCTTGCAAGTGGTACGATATGCCCAAAGTATGGGGAACAACTCGTCCACCCAAGTATTTGTTGATGTGTATTTTTAGAGTATCGTTCGCAGGGAAGGACTGATATCAATACCAATTCCAAGTCTTTTGTCTCTTACAATTCAGAAGTATGGATAATAATTTAGTGGTGTGTGACTATCTACTAATTAACTAGTAAACAATTAAAACCTATATTATATATGTGAGAGAAAACATCCAAGAATCAGAGTTCTTCAATTGGCTATCATTAATGTCTAATTTGTGTCTCTTGTTTGCTAAAAACAATCCTTCTTATATTTATAAAATCCTCTCCCAAGGTAGATTATAGTGCCTACAATTATTCCTTGAACGCCACTCCCATGGTCATACAAAGCACAACTATAGACTATTAAAAACCAAGGATTATTAGTTTCGCAATTCGCATATCAATCTCCCGATTTAATACTTAAATTGTGTCTATCATATCATGTACTAGAATTATAAATCCTCTCCCGATTCGTTATAATTCCTATGGATACAATAAAAGGTTCGTGACTCCTCTAATTGTATTAAGCGCTCAATGACAGATTAACAATAACAAGAAAATCACAATATAATCAAACACACATAATAAGCCAATGAATACTACCCAACCCTTGGATCAAGGGATTAACTATTCATGATTGAATAAAACATATATAAATTAATACCACAAATCATGAGCATAAGAGTTTAAGCACGAAGAATACAACTTTACAAGTTCCTTCGAAATCCGGATGAATCCCTTCACTCCTTCTCCCAATCTCCCTCTCAAGTTGTTTCTCTCCCTTCTCTCTAAAGAATACGGCTATCTCTAATTCTATTCTATAATAATATGTTATGATTTGGGTCTTCTACTTTGCAAGCTGTATATAAACCTAATATAAAAGAGTTTTTAATGCTCTCTAGGAAAATCTCTTCTATATATAATAGGAGAACACAAGGATAATTTAGGGGCATTTGAGCCAATAAACCCTCTGTGAAATTACCATTTTACCCTTACATGTTACAAAATTACATGTCATGCCACTACTCTCTTATCTAAGGAAAAAATTTAAGTGAATAATATTTTAGTCAGGGATCGAACCCCTGACATTCGCTAAAGAAGTCATCCTTATAACCATTGAGCTAGAAGATTCTTTTTGATTTTAAGCTAAAAATCATATGACGTAAACCTCACATCTTTCTTATCCTATATTTATTATTATTTAAATTTTTGAGTAAAAATTAAGGTGCTTTATAATATTTATTAAACTTTATTTTTTTTAATACTTAAAATATCATACATAATCATATATACTACCAATCTTACAAAATATTAATATTAAGTTTTAAAAACAATATTATGTGTGGTGCTTTTTATCTTTCTTTTAACTAAACAAATATTTTGTATATGTATCGATAACTATAATATATTCTATTTTCTTGCATCAGAGTCGAACTTTTCTTGTACAACGCAATATATTTGAATTATTCAAATATTTAATATATAAAATATATTATTAAACGTTGATATAACATAAATAACATATTATAAGTAGTTTATTTACATATTTATGACTTATTTATTTTTAAATTAATGAAATTAGTGTTAAAACTTGTGTAAAAATTAGACAATAATTTAGGTATGTCAAAACACGGACAGAACTCGGAAGGCATATGAGAAATTTTAACTTACGATGATATAAGCAAAAAAAAATTATCCAGCCATAATTGATCAATTCTCAAGTTCAGAGTTAAAAAAAAGTCTGTTTGTTTGGAAGAATTGAAACACATCGAAATGGTACCAAACGTACTTAATAATAGAATGATTTGACACATGGTAGTTCCACTTAAGTCTATTAGCTACATTATCCTATGTTCTGAAAGTTAGATAGACAGGGGAAGAGAAATAAACGTAAAAATGCTTAAAATTAAGAGGTCAGAAGAAAAGACATAAAAGAGTTACAAAGAAAGTTTTAAGAACTGAAAACGCATGGCCTAAGTAGAGTATTAGAAGATTTAGGAAGGCTTTTGAGTAAAATTAGTACTAAAACCTACAATCTCACACTGCAACATCTTGAAGGCTATTTAGTTTCTACCTTGAATATTGTCGGAGATGAACTAAATGAATGCATCATTTTTGAAGAACTGGGAAAATTTTAGGATTATAATTTTAAAAATGTCATTTTAATTAGAAAACATCCATAGAACACTCTAATTCTATGATCCACGACAAAATTAAAAACAAACATGATTTATCAAAACTACTCGTATTAGTTTTTTCAAATTATAAACTTCAACATATTTAAGCAAGTACAACATAGTCATAACATTAACAATAAACACTCTATGAACATCAAAAATATACAATCATATATGTCAAATGACATTGATAATGCGTAGTTTAGTTTAAAATCACAATCTAAGCTAGCGGCTCGTGCCTTGCACGGGTTTTTATGCTAGTGTAAGTAATTTCCCAAAATAAATTGGATTCTGAATGTCAAATTCGTAATCTGTCATTCAGGCCTGTTTCGGGTCAGCTCCAGTTGGAATCTTGATGCTGGACCACCTTTGGGTTGTAGATAATTCTGTTATCTTCGCATGGGCTGTAAGATCGTCCAATTCTGATGTCTAGAACTCCGATTAGGGCCCAAACAGTGATGTATGCGCGTATAGACAAATAAATCCGAATTTCCTTGTATTTAATGTCCAAATAACTCCAATTCCTTCCAAATTTGGGAATTCTTTATTTCCTGTCATAAAACATTAAACTTTGATTAATAATAACCAATTATTAATAAAATACTATGAATATGAGAATAAAATCCTATAATATATATATATATATATATATATATATATATATATATATATATATATATATATATATACTCTATCAGTATTCCTCGAGCGTTCAACTCTTTTCTTTAGTACATCCAGGATAATTCGATTAGCTACTTCAGCTTGCCCATTTTCTTGAGGGTGAGCAACTGATGTAAACCTTAACTCTATGGCATTCTCCTCACAATACTTCCTGAAATCTTCGTTGTTGAATTGTGTTCCATTATCCGTGACCAGGATTCGTGGAATCCCATATCGACACATCACCCTTTCCCATAGGAATTGCATTACTTGCTTGGTGGTTATCTTGGCTAGGGGTTTAGCCTCAATCCACTTAGTGAAGTAATCAATTGCCACTATCAAAAATTTCCTTTGTGCACTAGCTATTGGAAATGGACCAAGAATATCCATTACCCACATGGCAAAGGGAATAGGTGAATTAACAGAAATTAACATCTCTGGTGGTTGTCTAACCACGAGTGCATGTTTTTGGCATCGTTCACACTTCTTAACATAATCCTTTACATTTGCAAGCATATCCGGCCAATAGAAGCCCATGCGAGTGATTTTATGAGCAAGGGCCCTGCCCCCCCCCCCCAAATGTTGCCCACATATCCCTTCATGAACTTCTTGTAGAGCTAATTCTGCCTCTTGAGGTCTTAGACACTTCAGGTAGGGGATAACAAAGGACTTTTTGTATAAAATCCCTTCAATCAAAGCATATCTTAACGCTCTTACTATCAACTTTCTTGCTTCCAGGGCATTATCCGGTAACCAACCGTTCTCCAAATGAGCTTTAATGGGGTCTATCCAACAACCACCAATATCAATAGGTGATATCAGTCTCCCGTCGATGCTCGGGGTCTTCAAGACTTGAAAATTGTTAGTATTCGTGCTCTAGAGACAATTTATGTTTTAAAGAAAACATTTTATTATTATAAATTATGTTTTATTGATTATTATTATTATTTTATTATGTCTTTATTTACTGCGTTATAAATGTTAGCATAATAAATGTCCTTGGAATTATGATACATATTCGATATCTTTAAGTATGTGACTTAAAAATGAGATTATATGAATAGTATCTTTATTCCTAAATATCCCTAGTCGAGTGTTATTATTCAAGGACAATAATAATGCACAGAGACTAGTATGTTTGTTGACTGATGACCACATCTCATTGGTCATAGGAATGGTGATACTAAAGTCAAAACATAGGTGCATGTAATAGTACATGACACTGGATTGACCCGCCGTGAGATTACACATGTTAATAGTGTCATAAGTAATTCTCATTGTGATAATGATGTAATGATCCTTAGACCTGAAATCATTATATTTTTATACGAGAATTAATATACTTTGATTACATTAAAAGTTACCTTTGACCGGGTGATGATAAAAGTGGACATTGGGTATATTATGAATCGTATGAGAAATATGAATGATCTAGATGTGATTTAACCCTCCTAATTTTAGGAACGATATTATTGGCCTCTTATTTGAGTGAGACTATGAAATGCACGGCCGTGCTCAAATATTGATTTGATTTAATAGTCTACTCATCGATCAAGAAAACTAAGATTAAATTATGAAGAGGATGACACATTACATGCCTCGAGTTTAATCTAGAATATCAAGGTTAAAGGTATTATATTACATGGAACATTATTCACAAAAGGCTTAATCGAATCACTGATTTAATTATTATTACTTGGGTAGCAATGATGCATTACTAGATGTCGCTCATTGTTTACAATTTTAATTAGATATTAAAATTGTTGCCAACGTAATAATAACCTACATGGTCACACACAAAGAACGCTTGAAGGAGAACTAATTTAAATTATGAATTTAAATTAAATAAGTAATTCATTCTATTTATAATATTAATTAAATATGACTTAATTAATTAATTAAATAGAAAAGGGAATTACTTAAACTAATTCCGAAACAAGTTATTAATTGATTAAGTGAGACTTAATTAAATAATAAATTGAAATTTTGGATTAGTATTAATTATAATCCAATTATAATTAATAAAGCTTATTCCTCTCTATATAAACTCTCAAAAGGGGCTGATTTTAGATGAAAAATGTTTTTATATGTAAAAACCATAGCCGTCTATGTGAGGAAGAAAAGAGAGAGAGAAAGAAGTAGTTTTCGGGTGCTAGTACACATCAATTCTTCAAGAAAAGTGTTCGTGTGGATAACGTAGAGTGTAGATCGCGAGAGCGGGATACATGGTGATTGAACAAGCTTTGGATCTCCATTAATCTTCCATTGATGAATTGTTAAAGCGTTTTAAGGTAAAACACTAATATCCGAATTAAATCTTTTGTTTTTCGCATGGATCCTGCGGAGGGGTTTCGAATTTTGATTTATTTTTACGTTTTCCGTTGCGTTTATGTTCTCGAAACCCTTCAATAGTATCAGAGCTACTTGTGAAAACGTTTTAATTCGGTTATATGGTTAAAGTTTTGATGTATATACAATCATGTCTGCGATTATCATGATTGATGTGTGGTTTTGATGATAACATGTATGTTGTATTGATGTATATGCATAAATTGTACATTAATGATGATTGGGATGATCATATGATGATCATATTATCTGTATGTATACTGATGTGTACATGATATATGTTTGTTCTTGTTATGAGAATCGTATTCGATACGATTTCTAAATACGCTGCACAGATTTGGTGAAATTTGCATACTATGTCAGATTTTCGCCGAAATACCTTTTCGGAAAGGGAAACGGGCGTCTGAACAAAACTGACAATATCACTCGTTCGTCTGTAAGGCATTTGACGTCGTTTACTATCTGTAAATGGCGATTTATTGTTTTCAGAATTCTGATTTTGATTTTCTGATTTACACTTTATTTGATTTCTGTGATTGGATCATGAGAAATATGATATGGTATGATATGTTAATGAAATCAGAGGTGTTCTTAATTGTTATATGAGCATGGTGATTGGTTATGGCCTAAAGACCCATAGGATAGTGTTTTGTTTTTATGGTTTGGTTTCTAAATACGACTTGCATGTCGTTATTCCTTGTAATGTTTAAATCTTGAATGTAACTCGAGTTCTACTTGTAAGTTCAATAGGATAGGTTGTTTTATTTATGTAATGTATATGAAGACATCGAAGATGGAGAACCAAAGAAGCATAACAAGGAGGCAGGTTAAAGCTTGAAGACTTATAACATTGTATTGTATTTTGATACCACCATAGATTGACCTTGATTTTTCCATTAGCTTGGAAAGATCACTTAGGTTGGGCCATAACCAAACACGTTTATTTACGCACTTTACATATATTATGATTGCATGTGATGATATGTATGCATAGATAAAGATGCATGTTTAATTAGATTAATCATGTATGTATTAGATACGACACCCATGCCATGCTTGCTTAAGAAAGATAAAATCTGTAACGATTCAAGATTTTAAAAATGAACAAAAACAAACATGAGATTCATGTGTTTATGAAACACAGAATTAAGTATGAATTTTCAATTTTTTGATATGGGGTGATTTTGACAAAAGCGGGTTATTAACCTGTATGGTGTTGGGTTTTAAGTAAGACCACTTGTGACTTCTCCGACTATCTGAAAATCAAACTATTGATGAATTTTGATTTGAAGTACCTAATTCAAGGAAAAATTGGGAATCTCTTGATGATGTGATCATGGTCGTTTTAAATAAGATTAACAAATCCCTAAATTAATATTAAGTTAATCGGATGCCTTCCAATGAAGAACACTCGTCAAGACCTAGATCGATAAGGAGTGGGCTCGCCAAAGTGGGGTACTCCCATCTCTCGTGGTAAGACGCGATGAAGTAATTGTGATACTCAATTGTTGGATAATTGGGTCTAACTTAACTAAATCATCACAATAAGATTGTGGATTTAGAGGCATAGGGTTTGGTGAGATTTATTGGATAAATGTGTACAAACGTTGTTCCGCCAAACTATCCAAGAGTTATATATGATATAATTGACAAATGTTGTCTACCTAAATAATCATGTTTTAGGAGAAAAGCCAAAGCTGGCCCAATGCATGACGAAATATGGATCTTGGTTCACTAGAAAGATTTAAGAGAAATACTTTCCGAATTAATAGTTAGGGCTATTTATTTGATAAAAATAGTGGGAGGTATATATTGATATACCATAATCACTTAAACATAATAATTAATAAATTTGCAACCTAGATTAATTTTATGCACTTTAATATTGTAGCTATCAAATGACAAATAACACAAACAACTTCTCTATGCGATCAGTCCTTGAGAAGGACAAGCTGACAGGAAAAAATTTCCTCCACTAATATAGGAGCTTGAGGATCGTCCTCAAGCACCACGATGTTAGTCAAATTCTTCCCTTGCCTTTTAGCTGAGAATGTAACATGTGCCGAACATAATGCTTATTGGAAACAAATTGATGATTCGATTGATGATGTTTCATGTCTCATGCTTGCAACTATGAGTGCTGAGCTTAAGAAACAATATGAGCATATGAATGCTTATAAGATATTTGAGCACCTTAAAAGATGTTTGAGGAAAAGGTTCGTCAAAAGGGATTTGACAATAGCAAGGCACCATATACCTACAAGTAGGGAAAGTGAGATTCGGTTGGACCAGATGTTCTAAAGATGATAGGGTATAATGAGTACCTTGATTATTATTTTTTGGGTTTCAAGATTGGTCTAGAGACTCAGAATGATTTGATCATACAAATCTTTGAACAATAACTATTCTCAATTAGTTAGTGAACAATAAAATAAATGAGATAGACATAGCACCCACTAAGTTGTGAAGCACGTTGAGAACTGTAGTAAGCAACATGATAAATGCATGGACTACTCCCATAATGATGGTGAATGTAGGAACGTGAATGGGAAAGGAAAATGGAATGGAAAGAAGAAGATTCGATCTAATTCTATAGCCATATTAAAGTCCAATCCCAAAGAGGTTTTGTCGCCTAAAGGAGGTGTTGCTAATTAAAGAAGACGATTGTCAATTCTGTGGAAAACCGAAAGACTGGAAGTTAAACTATCATGCTTATTTGGAAGATATAAAAAGAAGACCGGTTAGGGTCAAGCTTCAGGTTTCGGGTTAGAATTGGAGCAAAAGTTGTTGCTCCAGTTGAAGTAACTCGTTACTTAATTTTGCCTATAAAACATTTGTTTCTTGTATTGACAAGAAAGGTTTTTCATTTTAATTGGATATATAACAATTGTTGTTTATTACATTTAAATGAAAAGTTTAATAATGTTGTACAGTTAGTTAACAATTTATATGTTCTAAAATGACTCAAATCAAACATTATCTTTGGCACTGTCATTCAGGCCATATCAATAAGAAACGCATTTCTAATTTACATACTGATGAATGTCTGGATAAGTTTGATTACGAATCATACGAAGAATGCGAATCTTGGTTTATTTGATAAAATGACAAAAAGCCCCTTTTACCAGAAATGGTGAAAGGGTCATCGAACGATTAGGACTTATACATGGTGATGTATGTGGTCATATACGTACGATGGCAGAAGGTAGGTTTTACTACTTTATAGCGGTTACTGATGATTTCAGTAGATACGAATATGGATATCTTTTGAAGAACAAATTCGAATCTTTTGAAAAGTTCAAAGAATATTAAGCTGAAGTAGAAAAGGTTCAAAGAAAGGGGTTTTGAAGAATTGAAATCACACTTTGTTGGACATAGTGCAATGGATGATGAGTCAAGAGGATCTTCCAATAATTTTCTGGGGTTATGCCCTAGAGACAGATGCATATACACTTAATCGTGTTCCTACTGAATTGGTTCAAAAGACCCATATGAGATATGGACTGAGAAAAGTCATAACATGTCATTTATGAAAATTAGGGGATGCCAAGCGTTTGTGAAATGTTTAACCTCTGACAAGCTAGGACCAAAATTAGATAAATGTAATTTTGTGGGATACCAAATTAAAACGAAAGGGGTATTACTTCTTTAATCCTCCAGAGAATAAAGTGTTTGTTGCTGGGACTGCTATATTTCTTGAGAGGGAATTCCTATCTAAAAGAAATAGTGGGAGGACAATAGATCTCGATGAGGATCGAGAACCACGAGATAACATTGAACCAGAGTTGGAACAAGAGCAGAATGTTCAAGAAAATGTTAATGACAACACTGCTCAAGAAACACAGGTTTTTTGTAGGTCTAGTAGGATTCACCATGAGCCTGAGAGATATTATGGATTTCTCTTGACTCAAGATGGTGATGTAATACTTGTAGATAATGATGAGCCTCTTACCTACAAAGACGCTATGAACATTCCAAACTCTAAGAGTTGGCTAGAGGCCATGAAATCTAAGATGGATTCCATGTATGAAAAACCAAGTATGGACTTTGGTTGATCCACCTAAATAGGTAAAACCTATAAGGTGCAAATGCGTTTTCAAGAAGAAAACTGACATGGATAGTAATGTACAGACCTATAAGGCACGACTGGTGGCAAAAGGTTTCAAATAAATTCATGGTATTGACTATGATGAAACTTTCTCACCAGTGGCAATGGCCAAGTCCATCAGGATTTTGCTTGCTTACTATGACTATAAAATCTGGAAAATGGATGTCAAAACTGCTTTCTTAAATGGGAGCGTTGAAGAGGATGTGTACATGACACAACCTGAAGGTTTTGTAGATCCAAGTTTTGCTAGAATGGTTTATAAGTTACGTCGATCCATTTATGGATAAAAGTAAGCCTCGAGGAGATGGAATATACGTTTTGAGGAAACGGTCAAATAGTTTGGCTCTATTCAAAATGAAGATGAACTGTGTGTTTACAAGAAGGTTAGTGGGAGCCATGTGGCATTCCTAGTATCATATATAGATGATATATTACAAATAAGGAATGACATTCTTTTTCAACAGACTGTTAAGACTTGGTAGAGAAATAGTTTCTTGATGAAAGACTTAGGAGATGTGTCCTATATCTTAGGGATCAGGATCTATAGAGATAGATCACGAAGATTTTTTGGCTTAAGTCAGAGTACATACATTGACAATGTATTGCACCAATTAGGGATGCAAAGAGGCTAAAAGGGAAATGTTCCCATGTCTCATGAGATAGTGATCTCAAAATAAATGGTCTGAAATCATTGGATGATATGGACCACATTAGTATAGTTCTACATGCTTCGGAAATTGGTTTCATAATGTATGTGATGATAGGTACTCGTCATGATGTCTCAAATGCTTTAGGCATGACGAGCAGGTACCAGTCTAATCCATGTGATGGCCACTGGATTGGAATCAAGAATATTCTTAAGTGTTTGAAGAGGACTAAAGACTCATTCTTGGTATATGGAGGAGATGGGAAGCTAGATGTAAAATGTTACACGAATGCTAGTTTCTAGACAGACATGACGATTTTGTGTCTTAGTCTGTATTTGTGTTTTGTCTAAATAGATGTGTTGTAAGCTAGAATAGTTCACAACAAGAACCGTAAATGATTCTATAATCGAGGCTTAGTATATTGATACTAGCGAAGTAGCCAAAGAGGTTGTTTGGGAATTTACAAAGGCGATATCAACTTATTAATGAGATTAATGATCAAAGAGATATACTTATATCTAAAGTGCATACTATTAATAATATTGCAGACCCACTGACTAAGGCTTTGTCGCAGTAGAAGCATGTAAGTCACACTAGTTCCAAATGTATTGGATACATGGGATATTGGCTCTAGTGCAAGTGGGAGATTGTTAGTATTAGTGCTCTAGAGACAATATTTTTATGTTTTAAAGAAAACATTTTATTATTATAAATTATGTTTTATTGATTATTATTATTATTATTATTTTATTATGTCTTTATTTACTGTGTTATAAATGTGTTAGCATAATAAATGTCCTTGGAATTATGATACGTATTCGAAATCTTTAAGTATGTGACTTAAAAATGAGATTATATGAATAGTATCTTTATTCCTAAATATCCATAGTCGAGTGTTATTATTCAAGGACAATAATAATGCACAGAGACTAGTATGTTTGTTGACTGATGACCACATCTCATTGGTCATAGGTATGGTGATACTAAAGTCAAAACATAGGTGCATGTAAGAGTACATGACACTAGATTGACCCGTCGTGAGATTACACATGTTAATAGTGTCATAAGTAATTCTCATTGTGATAATGATGTAATGATCCTTAGACCTGAAATCATTATATTTTTATACGAGAATTAATATACTTTGATTACATTAAAAGTTACCTTTGACCGGGTGATGATAAAAGTGGACATTGATTATGAATCGTATGAGAAATATGAATGATCTAGATGAGATTTAACCCTCCTAATTTTAGGAACGATATTATTGGCCTCTTGTTTGAGTGAGCCTATGAAATGCACGGCCGTGCTCAAATATTGATTTGATTTAATAGTCTACTCATCGATCAAGAAAACTAAGATTAAATTATGAAGAGGATGACACATTACATGCCTCGAGTTGAATCTAGAATATCAAGGTTAAAAGTATTATATTGCATGGAACATTATTCACAAAAGGCTTAATCGAATCACTGATTTAATTATTATTACTTGGGTAGCAATGATGTATTACTAGATGTCGCTCATTGTTTATAATTTTAATTAGATATTAAAATTGTTGCCAACGTAATAATAACCTACAGGGTCACACACAAAGAACGCTTGAAGGAGAAAATATATACTCCCTGCATGATTTTCTATTTCAGAGGAAGCAAATTTAGACATGGCATCATCCTTCATATTCTCTTCCCTAGGAATGTGCTCCACGTAGCACTCATCAAACTGAGTCATGATTGCTTTGATAAGCTTCAGGTACTTTGCCATAACTTCATCTCTGGCCTCAAATTCTCCATTCACTTGGGAGACTACTAGCCTTGAATCTCCACATACTTTGAGAGTCTTGACTCTCAGAGCTCCAGCCAGTCCTAAACCGGCTATCAGCGCTTCATATTCAGCTTCATTGTTTGTCTTTGGAAAATCCAACTTCAATGCATACTCAATGAGAAATCCATCAGGACTTTGTAAAACTGGACCTGCTCCACTTGATTTTGTTTTTGATGCCCCATCAAAATAGAGCACCCAATATTCTTTGAATGTCATTTCTTCGTCTGGCTTTCCTTCCTCTTTGCCCTCAAGGGGTACTATCTCCTGCCCCCCGACTTCTTGGTCGTCAATGGTACATTCGACCATGAAGTCAGCAAGTGCTTGTGCTTTTATGGCCGTATGAGGCTTATACTTGATGTCAAATTCTCCCAGCTCAATCGCCCATTTGATCAACCATCCATTGACCTTAGGACTGTGCAAAATGTTTCTTAGAGGTTGATTAGTCAAGACCTCTATCTTTTGTGTCTGAAAGTACGGGCGTAATTTTCTTGAGGCCATGACCAGGGCTAAGGCAAACTTCTCTATTACAGAATAGTTTATCTCTGCTCCGTGCAAAATCTTGCTTACGTAGTAGATGGGTTTCTGAACCTTCAATTCCTCCTTAACCAAAACAGCTCCAAGGGCTGTGTTTGAGACGGCCAAATATAAGTAGAGTGTCTCTCCTGGTTTTGGCTTTGCCAACAACGGCGCCTCAGCCATGTACTTCTTCAAGGCCTCAAAAGCTTCCTGACTTTCTACTATCCATTCAAAATTCTTCATCTTTTTCAAAACTTTGAAGAAAGGCAAGCACTTCTCCCCTGATTTGGAGATGAATCTTCCCAACGCTGCCACTCTTCCAGTCAATTTTTGAACATCCTTGACAGACCGTGGTGGTTCCATGTCCAAAATTGCTTTGATTTTGTCAGGGTTGGCTTTAATTCCTCGTTTAGAAACCATCAGACCCAAAAACTTTCTTGACCCTCCGCCAAAGGTGCACTTGGCAAGATTCAACATCATCTTATGGTGTCTCAACACTTCAAATGCTTCTCGGAGGTGCTCAATATGATCGGCCTTATTAAGGCTTTTGACTAACATGTCATCCACGTAAACCTCCATGGTCTTGCCGATGAGGTGTTTGAAAATTTTGTTTACTAATATTTGGTATGTGGCACCTGTATTCTTGAGCCCAAAAGCCATGACTAAATAGCAGTAAAAACCAAAGTCAGTTATGAACGATACCTTGGGAATGTCATCCTTATGCATCTTGATTTGGTTATATCCACTGAAGCCATCCATGAAGCTCAGCATCTCATGCCCTGCGGTTGCGTCTATCAACGTGTCAATTCTTGGTAGGGCAAAACAGTCCTTAGGACATGCATCGTTCAAGTCCGTGAAATCCACACACATTCTCCACTTTCCATTGGCTTTTTTGACCATTACCGGGTTAGACAACCATTCAGGGGATTGAATTTCTTCAATGAATCCTGCTTCCAAGAGCTTATCTACTTCTTGTTTTATAGCCTCTTGCCTTTCTGGAGCAAAGTTCCTCTTCTTTTGTTTTACCGTTTTCCTTTCGGGATCCACATTCAAGTTGTGAGTTATTAATTGGGGATCAATCCATGGCATATCGGCTGCTGTCCAAGCAAAAACATCATTTTTTTCATGAAGAAAAGATATGATCTTGCCCTTCAAGGGTTCAGGTAACAATGCTCCAACGTAGGTAACCTTTTCTAGTTCACAAGGAACTAAAGGAATTGGAATTTAATCCTTAGCCAGCTTCCCTCTCCTTTTTTCATTATCTCGTGTGTCCATGTCTTCAATTGGTAGAACTTGCCCCCAACTCCGTCAGGTTTTAATGCAGCTACATAACAACTTCTAGCCATTTTTTGATCACACCGCTCCTCACCAACTTCATTCCTTGTTGGAAATTTTATTTTCAGATGGTAAGTCGAGGTAACAGCCTTAAATGCATGAATACCCGTCCTTCCAAGAATTACATTATAAGTCGAGGTTGCCTTTACTACCAGAAAATTCAACATCTGGGTAACTGTCTTCGAGCCTTGTCCCATAGTCATAGGGAGCTGAATTGTGCCTTCCACCTTTGATTCTACTCCATTGAATCCATATATGGGGGTGTCAACTGAGAATCAGTGTCATGGTGCTGCTGTAGAAAATACTTTATTTGAAGATGGTGATGGTGCAAATACATTCCGTGCTTTTAACCCAACTCAAGCCGAAGAAACTTATTCACTGGTCACCGCGAACCGCTTTTGGTCCCAAATCTTTGGGGGTGTCAACTGAGAATCAGTGTATCCATCTTGATGAAAGCATCGGGAAACAATATATCCACAGAAGCTCCGTTGTCAACCAGAACCCTCTTAGTTTCAGAATTGCCTATCACAGGTACGATGACTAGGGGGTCGTCATGGGGAAACTTCACCCCTTCTAGGTCAGAGTCATCAAAACTTATAGTTATTTCTGTCTTGGCACGCTTTGGTGCTTCTCCAACTATTGTCATCACTTCTCTTGCGTAAGCCTTCCTTGAGTTTCTTGAAGGACCGGCTGCAGTTGGTCCTCCAAATATCATGTTAATGACTGGCCCTCGGGGTCTAGGATTCTGATCTTGATCATTGTATTTTCTTTCATAGTCCTTTTTCTCATAGCTTCCTTTCTGATTTCCACGATTCCCATCCTTGGTGAATTTGTTAAGTTTTCCCCTTCGGATTAAGAATTCGATTTCATCTTTCAGCTGTCTACAATCATCTGTATCATGGCCGACCTATTTGTGAAATCGACAGAATTGCTTCTAATTTCTTTTTGATAAGTCAGTCCTTAGTGGCTTCGGCCATCGAAGATCTTCTTCCTTCTCAATGTCCATCAGAATTTGACTCCTTGAGGTGTTCAACCTTGCATACTCATTGAACCTGGGTCTAAAATTGTTCTTTTTAGGTGGAGAGTCAGAATCTTTTGTTGTCCGGGGATATTTGTCCCTAACGTCATATTCCTGAGTCTCTTTTCTCTTCTTTCCGTTTCCATTTCCCCCAGCATTGGGTTCATACTTTCTCATGCTTTCTTCATCTTTGATATACTTCCCAGCCCTATCTTGTAGTTTCAACATGCTTTCGGGTGGATGCTTCGCTAGAGACCTCTTAAAGTGGTCATCAGTAGTTCCTTGTTGTAGGGCTATCATAGCTACCTTATCCTCCAAATCTGGGACCTTCAAAGCTTTCCTGGTGAATTGATTTATGTAGTCCCTCAAGGATTCATTCTTACCCTGCTGGATTCCCATAAGGGATGCAGAACTCTTCTCATGCACTCTTCCACTAACAAACTGATTAATAAACGCCTTGCTCAATTCATTAAAAGACCCAATAGAGTTAGGAGGGAGACCACTGTACCAACGTTGAGCCATGCCCGCTAGGGTTTGTGGAAACGCTCTATACTTGACTACATCATTAGTGGGCTACAATAGTAGTGCATTGGAGAAAGTTCTTACATGATTGGCAGGATCTCCCGTTCCATCGTAAGCCTTGATGGTTGGCATCTTGAACTTCCTGGATATATGAACCTTCATAATATCCTTTGTAAAAGGGGGTGTGGGATCATCAGGATCTCCCAAGGGCAACAACTCAGTTGGATCACCTTTTGGGGCCTCAGCCCTTCTTGACTTTCTTGGTGTAGGGTCTAAGTTGATCAATGGGATTCTCCCAGTCCCGGTAGATTGCGTTCGTGTTTTAGCTTCTTTTTCAGCCAATACTTTCTTGAGTTTATTACCCTCAGCTTCATATGCCAGAATTTTATCCTTGGTAACTTGTAGTTGTTCCTGATTTCCTTGGGATGAACGTCTCCTTCTTGGAGCAACATCCCTCTTATCTTCAGTTGTATAATTCTCATCCTCGGTATAGGGGCCGGAGAAGTCTTGAATCAATGGAGTTTGTTGAGTTCGAGTTTGAACTTGAGGGTTTATGGGCCCTAGGCCTTAAATGTATGGAGACACGTATGCTTCGTGGTATGTTGGATTGACACCACTACTCCCAACTGTGGGTCGCGGTGGCATACCAAGAGTAGGCATTCCAAGAGTTTGGTTTGCATATTGGGGAAGATCTGTGGTATGGAGTTGAAGGACACGTGGTGCATTCAGAAGTAGTGGAGAGGTTGTGATTGGCACATGGAGAGTAGTTTCTTGAGTATGAGGATGTGATCCATGGACCACCATCTCCAGGGGATTCGTCCCTTGAACTGAGATTGGGATTTCTGGTCCTTGACTAGTGGTGAGGGGGATATTCGCCCCTTCTTCTCCCGTGGTGGGAGGTGGTTGAGATCCCGAACCATGGGTCGCTGCTTCAGAAGTTAAGGGCAGCCCCTCAGAGGTTTGAGTTTCTCAAGTTGTTCTCCATGTATTTGCCATGGTTGATGTTCGACGTGTCCCACAGACGGCGCCAAATGTTGTGGAATAAAAACTAGGGTATAATTAATGCTTAGGGTTTAAAGAGCTTTCGAGCTTTAATGGTTGTTCTCGTGTTTCGTGACTGAATCGGTCCTCACAAGATGCCTACGTATCTCAATTCGTAATTGAGAATCAAGCCAAAAAAACGTAGTTCTGATTGAAGGATCAAGTTCTTTATATATGCGTCAGGAGCCCTGCACTTAGGGTAGAATTGGGTGACTTGGGGGTCAAGTCACCTTCATAGATCAGGATTCTGAATCCTTCTTTGTAGGAGGCTGACTCCTTTTAGGTTTGTATAACTTGGTGGCTAATCCTTGAAGGAGTTGGCACACTTTGGACTCTTTTTATGAGTTGCACATTTTGTTAGAAATGAATACTACTAGAAACTAGACAGAGGGGGGGTGAATGGATAGTTTGATATATTTTTCGATTCTTGAAACCTAAGTAAACAACTGTATGTGATTATGATATGTAATATGCAGAAAGTAAATAACACACACAATCACTTTAATCTACTTTGTATAAGCAAATTAAATACTACAGCTTTCCAGGAAATTCACAATCGAATTTCTGGCTTCTAAACAAGAACAGTTTGAACTTGCTTGCTTACAGAGAAAAGAGCTTAGCAAATAACTATGTGTATCTCTCTTGCTTCTTACAGTTGTGTGTGCACGATATATATATTCACCTATACAAACTAGGCACACACAATATTACACAGCTACCCCTTCTGAAAGTCCAACTTGTCTTGCCATAAGAAGTTCACTGTGTCAGGAAGGACCACCTGCTTTTCGGAGTCTTTCCCGTTTCTGTAGCTGCTTGTCTCTTATCTTTCTCTCCAAGTTTAGCTGTAGATTTGCCATCTGTTCTTTGGACCACCTTGCCAGAACAAATGCTTCAGTATTTGTCTCCTTTGATTCTTGGTTCTGTACCTTGATTTGTCTTGTTATAAACGGCTAAGTGTTGATATCGTGAACTCCACTTTATCCCTGACTTCGCGATCTCCCTTGTGAGGACTACGCAATATAGCCTTTGAAGACTTTGCGACATAGGTCATTTGATGACTATGCGACATAGGTCATTTGATGACTATGCGACATAAGTCATTTGATGACTATGCGACATAGGTCATTTGATGACTATGCGACATAGGTCATTTGATGACTATGCGACATAGGTCATTTGATGACTATGCGACATAAGGCTTCTGAGGACTTCACGATCTAGGCTCTTTTGACTTTGCTGACTTCAACACTTCACGATATGTGTCTTGAGGACTTCTCGACATAGTACAAAATGGACTATGCGATATAGTACTTCACGACATGGATATTGGTGACTTCACGACATAGCTTTCTTTTGACTTTGCTATATAATGCCTTAGACAAATTCCTGCAACTTATTTCTTCATAGCCTTATTCAACTCTATCCTGCTGCATGAACACTTCTGAACTTCTACCAGGATAATTATTCAATGGCCTATATATACAATCTAGATGCAAGAAACTTTACTAAGCTCATTATAAATCTGAGCATACATGATAAAGCTATTGTTCATGAGAACAAGACAAGTACATTTAGAGACCTATACTCTACCCCAGTGATAGAAATCACTAGGTCATGTAGTGTGACATAGTCACATAGTGTAGGCTTGTTAATAGTGGTATTCAGACATGTCTTGAGCCTAACAATCTCCCCCAAATTGTGAGTAAGATCCTTAGGCACAATTTCATGTCTGATAACAAGCCTAACTTACATAAAAGGAAATTTAGTAACAGAGAGGACAATTCATGATCATTGAGATCAGAAATTTGATTACATAGAAAAATTGAAAGCTTACAGTTTACTTTTGTTGCTCAGCAGCTTCAGCTTCCAATTGCTTCTCTAGCAAATCATCATATATCTTCTTTTTCCTTATCTCTTCTTTTCTCTTCATGTCTATGATGGCTTCTTGAAGTTCTTCTCTTGCAATCAGTTCTTCAATGAGAGGTGAGCCTTTCAAGTCATCAATTGCAGCCTTGAGTGCACTTTCTACATAGGAATCAAGAAACTCCATCCTTATTTTGCTTTGACCTCCATGTGAGTTTTTGTACTCCATAATGTAAGGATTTTGTTTGACCCTGCACATCCCTTTCTGCCTTAGCTCCTTAGCCCTCTCCTCCATCTCAGCCATTTCTTTCTCTCTCTGTATGTTTTTCTCTTCATTCTCTTTCCTCATGTTTTCTTCATAATCAGCATGCATCTTCAAGTACCTGGCAATATCTATCTTCCATGTCCTTTCATCTTTTTCTTCAAAATTCAGTAAGGCATTTATCCTTTCAAGCTCATACTTATAGAAATATTGCCAGCTTCCTTGCTTCATTATCCTTTCTCTTTCATCAGTGTACTTGATCTCTAGATGATCCAACTTCACTTTGACTTCAAAGATCCTTTGAGCCCTCAAAAATGCTAGGGCATCTTCATCATAGTCCTCATCTAGTGGAAGCACATTGATGCCAATAACATTTGTGAGTTTTCCAGTCTTCTTTGTTATCCTCATCCTTTTGGGTACACTCTTGATCTTCAAATGCTTCACAAGAGATACCTTTCTGGAACAAGGAGAATTAGTCTTCAGTGCCACATCACTTGGAAGTAGCTTCATTCCTTTCCCCTTCATCCACTGTAACACTCCACTAGCTGTGACTTTGTGGAAGTGTTTTCTTGAAATTACTTTAGTGGCTTCATCTTTCTTCTGTGGCAATTCAGGTTCAGAAGTCATGGATAATGATTTTGGAGGATCATTGCTAACAGTACCCACCCTAGACTTAGAGTCTTGTGTTGTGGTTAAAGTACTACTAGCAATGTCCTTGACTTGCTGAATTCCACTTCTTGTTTTCTTAACTGATTCCTTTGCCCCCTTGTCATCCCTCTTGCTATCATCAACATCCTTTGATTTCTTTGAATATTTGCTCCTTTCCTTATCTCTCCTTGACTGAGATCTCCTTTCATAGGTTTTCTCCTTATCATCATCATCATCTCCATCCTTCTTTTTGTTCTTTTCTTTGACAGATTCAGGAATGACTCCATGAATCAGAAAAGATTGTAGAGTGTGAATCATCTCTAGTTCCTCAGCTGTCCTGACTCCCCTCTTGGCTCTTAGCATTTGCAGCACCTGGTTGATCTTTGCATTATTTTTTCTTGTCAAATCTGAAGGGATCACCAACTGGTCAATGCTGCTGTCTTGAGATAGACTTTGGAAGATTATTGTCTTTGGCTTTGAGATAACCTCAGGCAGTCTTTGATCTTGATCCATCTTCAAGTCATCAAACAGTCTCTTGTTGTTAGCCCCACCTTTTTCTATTAAGTCCATTATTGTTGACAGCTCAGTGAATCTCAATTTCTCTAGAGTTTGAAAAGCTAGGTGCCACAAGCAGTTGTCCTTGCACACCATGATTATCTCTCTTAGATGGACATCCTTGATTTTCCTTACTGCAACTGTGAAGTACTTAATGTTTTCCTTGAGCTTCATTCTGTAAGTCCTTGCATCTTCTTGTGCATCTCTGTAGGTGGCTTTCAGAAACTCCAGGAAGGCCTCATCATGATAGATGTGAGAATTGGCAACTTCCTGTAGCTTGGCCTCTGTGATTGTTGTTGCTTTGGCAGGTTGAGCATTGGAAGTAGGTTGAGCAGGTTGAGAAGTGGAGATATCTTTTGGCATTGTGGAGGGATAGTAGGTAGTGGTGACTGTGCTTTTCTGGCCTTGTGCATTGATGACCTCTACAGGGGGAAGATTGATTGGCTTTATTGTCTCTTCAATGAGCTTGCCCTTAAGTTTTGACTGCTTGGCAGGTACTCCCCCTTTCTTTTTCACAATGACCTCCTTAACTTTCTCCCCCTTAGGCTTGGGATCAGACAAAAAGTCTTGAGCTTCACCAGGGATAGGCAGGTTCATGGATCTCATCATTGAAGTCATCATCTGTTGCTGCACCAGTAAGATGTTTGAGGTGTTGTTGCCTTGGTCATCCAGCTTGTCATTGAGTTGGCTTAAGGATGTAGATAGCATTCTGTTTTCATCCTTGAGAGAGGCCACTTCTTTTTCTAAGCCATCCACCTTAGAGAATAATTGTTGAGACCTAAATGAGTTTAGGGATTGATCTTTGACCCTGGCAAAGTCATATTTGGAGATGTCTGACAGAGGGACTTCATCCACCAACTTGTCACCATACTGATTTTTCCACATGACATTTATCATAGCATTTGAGGTGATGGTGGCTTTCGCTTGAGTTTCCAGTGAAGAAGCCAGTTTCTTGATGTTGTCTGTGACCATGGCAAGAGTCACATCCATCATGGATACATTTGTGGAGGTTTTCTGGACTTCTTTGAGGATACCATCCACCTTGGGAAAATCAGAGAGATAAGAGTTCCTGAGCTTAGTGAGGGATCTGTCTGTCTCCTCCTGGATTGAAGAAATCTCTGATTGAAGCCCTTTCCCAAGATAGTGCAGAGCCTTCAGCTGGTTCTTGTACACATCATTCACAGCATCATAGATGGCAGCAGGAGAGAGATCCTTTGCATTGGAGCCCAGAGAAGTTAGGAATTCTTCTCTTAGAAAAGCTAGGGCATCCTTGAGCTTGAGAGTCCTCTTAGCATCCAACCAGGCATCCACATTTCCCTCTGGTTCAGCTGCATCCACAATCTTCTCCTGCTGAGCTTCAACATCCTCCTTGTGGCAAAGTAAGATAGCTTCATAATCAGCATTGGGAAGATTTGAGGTGAGGAGATGTTGAGCTATTTTGGAGAACTCATCAATCTGTGTTACATGGAGATCTTGTATGGCTTCTTCTGTCATTTTGGAAGGCACAGATGATGATCCTGAAGGCCTGTCATGGTGCACAGGCTTCAGCCATTCTGACATAGTGGCCTGAGCCAAGTGAGAGCTAGTGCTAGGCACTTCATGAGATGTAAGAGTGTGAGTCTCCTCCAGCCTTGGAATGGCTGTAGGGTCTAATGTTGTCTCCATTGAAATGGGATGTGTTACAACATTAGCCCTATTTGTCTGTGAAGACAGTTCCACATCCCTAAGGATGGGAGAATTTGGCACAGAGTCTCCAGTGAAAACTGGTGAATCCTCCATGTTTGTGTTGGTGTCATTAGGATATGCCCCAGCATGCATTCCCTGACCAACTAGGTGTGGTTCCTGGGTGGTGAGCACAGTGTCATGCACCATGTCACTTGAAATTGGCTCAATCACAGGAGAGAATTGTGATTGATCAAAGGCAAGATTGTCATTGGAATGACTTTCTTGTTCAGAAGAAATTTTTATGGAAGAATCTGAGAGAGAAGTGGGGTTTAGACTAGATTTTGGCAACTCCCCCTGAGAAATAGGAGGAGTTTCAACAGTGATGTGCTCTCCACTCTGTGTGTCATCAGCCTTATCACTCCTAGGGTCAAGAGTGAGTTCTTGATCCTGTGCAGACTCAGTACAGGTTGTAGTGGGGAGACTACTCTTTTCAATGCCAATAACCTGTTGGGAGGCCATTGACAGTAGTAGGTGTACCCCTTTTTCCACATCTGAATCCTGTTGGGAGGATTCAGTGGTAGGTTTAGATTTTGACTTTTTCCTTTGTCTGGTAAGGGGTGACTCAGGATCCTCACTTCCTATCTCTACAGAGTCATTTATCACTGCTAGGGCTCTCTTCTTTGACTTCTTTTTAGTAACACCAACCTTTTGAGAGATTGATGCACTTGGTTGCCTATCCTCTACAGTGGTGTTTTCAGTAGGATTGCTGGATGGGATAGGAAGGCTGGGGATAGACTGTGTAGCTCCTTCAGTCTTAGCCTTCCCTGTCCAGGAAAGTTCATGATATATGGGCTTATCAAGTGGATAAGACTCAAATGTGTCCTGCATATGCTTGGTCACACTTAGAATCACATCCACTTGATTCCTTGTGTCCAATGAACCAAATAGTACTTTGGACATGGACTTGGAATAAGCCATTTTAGTGTTATCTATACCCTCCAATAGATGGACATTTGCATCAAGAAAATTTAAAATAACTTGAAGGAAACGAGGGTAAAAGATGTCATTACCTCTACCACGAATGGTCCTGCCTAGCCTCTGAGTCAATTCTTTGAGAATTATGGCTCCCACATTGATCTCCTGGTTGTTGGCCAAGGAGTAGGCTAGCTTCACAGCAATGTGACTGATATGGTCCCATCCTGTCTTCCTGCAGAGAAACACCTTCTGGAGTGCGTCAAGCAGAAATGACCACTCCCTTCTCACAAACTTCTTATTCAGCTTTCCAGTATCTATCTCATCAACATACTGAATGAAGGTCATGAATTCTATGATTTGAGCATCTGTAGCTTCTTGGTCATGACCTTCCACCTTGAACCCCAAAGCTTCATTGATTTCCCTTTCACCAAATTGAAAGTGTTTGCCTCCAATTGAACAGCTAACCTCCTGGAATGAGGTTCCATCTTCCCTAGCCATTGTTGATACCAACGCCGTTCTCCAGAATCCTTCCAACACATCAACATACAAGGTAGGGTTCAGGGTTAGGGCTTGGCGTAGGTAGGAAGTGTTCAAGAACCGTACAAAACACTTGTACCTTGGGTTAGCCTCAGCCTCAGAGGGAATGGTGAGAAGATTGGTTTCTTTGGGAATTGTTAAAGGGATAGAGGATGATACAGTTTGAGATTTGGGTGCCATTTCGAGAGAGAGAGAGTGAAAATTAGAGTAGAGAATTTGTGCTTAGGTTTGAGAGTTTGAGAGCAATAGACAAGATGAAAAGTTGTGAACGGTTAGAAAAGGTATTTATATGATAGAGACACTGCGATATGGAGTTATGAATATGTACAGTCTATATGTATGTCGCGAAGTCAATAATAGCCTGTACCGCAAAGTCTTGCAAAATATATCGCATAGTCTCAACAATGAACTATGTCGCAAAGTCTTCAAAATGAAAGGATCGGGGAGACTTTGCGATATAGTAGAAATACCCTGTCTAAAGCTCTCTTTTAGGAATTTTAAGCAATTTGTCAGACTTTTATCAAATTTTGAAATAAAATTAATTTAAATCAAAATTCTGTCAACTATGGAGACTTGTCGATATAGTTATTCTAAGTCGCGAAGTCATAAAATTAACTATGTCGCAAACTCATGAAATGAACTATGTCGCGAAGTCTCACAATCTCAACAGTTTGCGATATAAGTCTGTTTAATTTGAACTATGTCGTGAACTCTGAAAATCATCTATATCGAGATGTCTCAAAAGCTCACAACTCCACTAACAAATATGATTTTGAAAAATATGCAGTAAAATACTGAAATATTTATAAATCATATCTCAGCTAATTTTCACTCCAAACAAATAGATCATTTAAATACAGTGAAAATTTACTGCTGCAACTATTAACCAGCATATTTACTTAGAACAACTGAATGAAGGATTGAGCATTCCAATTTCACTCACAAGTCTGTTGAAGACTGCTTCATTCAGAGGTTTAGTAAATATGTCAGCTAGTTGTTTCTCAGTTGGAACATAAGAGACTTCTATGGTACCATTTGTAGCATGTTCCCTAATGAAATGGTACCTGATCTCAATGTGCTTTGTAGTAGAATGATTAACAGGATTGGCAACTATGGATATTGCACTAGTATTATCACACATTAGAGGAATGTGTTCTAACACTAGTCCATAATCCATGAGTTGATTTCTAATCCAAAGCAATTGAGCACAGCAACTTCCAGCAGCAATATATTCAGCCTCAGCTGTGGATGTTGCTGTGGACTGTTGTTTCTTACTAAACCAGGACACTAACCTTTGACCTAGGAATTGACAGCTTCCAGAGGTGCTCTTCCTGTCAATTCTGCATCCAGCATAATCAGAATCTGTGTAACCAACCAGGTTGAACCCAGTTCCCTTTGGATACCATAGCCCAAGATTAGGAGTCCCCTTCAGATATTTGAAAATTCTTTTGATGGCCATCATGTGAGATTCCTTGGGATCAGACTGGAACCTTGCACAAAGGCATGTGGCAAACATGATGTCTGGCCTGCTAGCTGTGAGATAGAGTAGGGATCCAACCATTCCTCTATAGACCTTGATATCAACTCTCTTGCCTTTCTTGTCTTCATCCAGCTTGATTGCAGTAGACATAGGAGTTTTAGCTGGGGATGACTCTTCTAAACCATATTTCTTTAAAAGATCCTTGACATACTTAGATTGGTTTATAAAGATGCCATCCTCCCTTTGATGTACTTGCAGGCCTAGGAAGTAGGTTAACTCTCCCATCATACTCATCTCATATTTACTTTGCATCAACTTAGAGAACCTTTCACAGAGTTTTTCATTTGAAGAGCCAAAGATGATATCATCCACATAGATTTGAACAAGAATGATATCATTTCCATGCTTCTTGAAGAATAGGGTTTTGTCAATTGTACCCCTGGTAAATTGATGCTCAAGAAGGAATTGAGATAGAGTTTCATACCAGGCTCTTGGTGCCTGTTTGAGTCCATAGAGCGCCTTGAGCAGTCTATACACAAAGTTTGGGAAGTCTTCACTTTCAAAGCCAGGTGGTTGAGACACATAGACTTCTTCAGCAAGATGACCATTAAGAAATGCACTTTTCACATCCATTTGATACACCTTAAAATCTGAGTGAGCTGCAAAAGCCAGGAAGATTCTTATGGCTTCCAGTCTAGCTACAGGTGCAAATGTCTCATCATAGTCAATGCCTTCTTGCTGACAATATCCTTTGGCAACCAGCCTTGCTTTGTTTCTTACTACCACTCCTTCTTCATCCATCTTGTTCCTGAACACCCATTTGGTGTCAATAACATTCTTTCCTTTTGGAGGTGGCACTAGTTCCCATACTTTGTTTTTCTCAAATTGATTCAACTCTTCTTGCATGGCAACAATCCAATCAAAATTCTTCAAAGCTTCTTCAATTAATTTAGGTTCCTCTTGTGACAGAAAGCAGCTATACAGACATGTATTTAATGTTGCCCTTCTTGTTCTAACTCCCTCACTAGGATCTCCAATGATTTGATCCCTAGTGTGGGCTCTGTCTGTCCCATTTCCTTGTGTGCCCCTGTTCATTTCCTTGATCTGTTCCAATCTCATTTTGGTTGACAGTTGCATTCTCTTCTTCTCCCCCTGTGTTTGTGAATCCTTGCACAGGTGTTTGAAGAAGATTGTCAACTTCAAGAATTTCATTTTCTAGAACAGTTTGAACAGGGGGTTCATCTTCACTTTCAGAATCCTCAAGATAACCTTGATTCTCAAATCTCAATAGCACACTGTCTTGATCACTTGTTTTCAGTCCTGGAGTTTTCTTGTCATCAAAGGTAACATCCATGCTTTCCATGACTTTGTGTTGCTCAGGTACAAACACTCTGTATGCTGTCCTTTCCAGAGAGTATCCAATGAAGATACCTTCAAATGCCTTAGCATCAAATTTTCCAACATGCTCAGAGGTATCTTTCATCACAAAGCACTTGCTTCCAAACACATGCAGGTGCTTGAAGGATGCTCTTTTTCCAGTCATTAATGAGTAAGGAGTTTTGCCAGACTTCTTATTGATTAATGTTCTATTTTGCACATAGCCTGCTGTGTTAACAGCATCAGCCCAAAAGCTAGTGGGTAGCTTTGCATCCAGCAGCATTGTCCTTGCAGCTTCAATGAGAGTTCTATTCTTTCTCTCAACTACTCCATTTTGTTGAGGTGTTCTAGGAGCTGAGAATTGTTGAGAAATTCCTTTATCTTTGCAAAACTCATACAATGTTGAATTTCTGAACTCAGTCCCATTATCACTTCTCAAAGCAACTACAGAGGAACCAGTGCTTTGTGCTTCTTTATCAACTCTCTTGATATGCTCTATTATGACTTGGGGTGCTTCATCCTTGGAGAATAGGAATTCCACCCAAGTATATCTTGAATAGTCATCTACCATCACTAGAGCATATTTCTTTTTGGAGAGGGACATTACATTCACAGGGCCAAATAAGTCCATGTGAATTAGTTGCAGAGGTTTTGAGTTTGTATTGAGCAACTTGTTCTTGTGACTTGATCTTTTAATCTTCCCTTTCTGACAAGCTTCACATGCTCCATCTTGCACAAACTCCAAGGCAGGCAAATCCCTGATGAGTTCTCTCTTGGTTAGAGAGTTCATTGCCTGAACATTCAAGTGAGACAGTTTCTTGTGCCACAGCCAGAATTCCTCATTTGTGGCTTTTGTGTAGAAACAACAAATTTCTCCCTTATCTGCAGCCTTGAGATTAGCTACAAACAAGCTTCCTTTCTTCACACCAGTTAGAACAACTTCACCACTTTCCCTTTTTGAGATTGAACAAAGGTCTTCATCAAATTCCACTTTGAAGCCTCTGTTGGTAAACTGTCCAATACTCAAGAGATTATGCTTCAGTCCTTCAACAAATGCTACATCTTCAATAATGACATTTCCAGATTTAACACTGCCATATCCCATTGTATAACCAATGTTGTCATTTCCAAAGGTTACTGATGGGCCAGCCTTTTCCTCAAAATGTGATAGCAGGGCCATATCACCAGTCATGTGACTTGAGCATCCACTGTCCAAGATCCATATGACTCTTTTATTCCTGTTGCCCTGCATTCACAAAGTGACTAAGTTGTTTTTGGTACCCACACTTGGTAGGGTCCATATGATTTAGAAACATTTTGATTAATAATTCTTCTGTCATAAATTGCATTTCTCATAGTAGGAGACTTCACTTTTTCTGTGGCTTTGGAGTTTACACTCTTAGGCTCACATGAAGTTTTCACCCTCTCAACCTTGATTGGGGACCCTGTCCTATGAGAATGTATGTGTGTGTGTGATTCACCAGATTGTGCAGAGTCAAGTTTATGTTTAAGAGATAAATAGTTAGCAATCACAGTCACATCGCATGTCATGCAGTTTGGCTTACCACAGAAAGAATCATGACCAGAATTTATGCTTGCAGAAAGGTTACTTAGGTTGTCAACTTCAACAATTTCAGGCTTACTACACTTATGAGTCAAATGATTAACAGATAGGCATTTTTGACATTGTTTCCTGGGAGCATTTGGCACATAAGCATAGTTGTTTCCTTTGTTAACACCAACTTTACCGTTTCTGTTTTGTTTCCTTTTCTTAACAACTTCTTTCTTTGCTTTAGGACTCTTGACAAGATTGTCTTTGGTCTCTTTCTGATTGACAAGTTCAGGAAAGGAAGAAGTGTTCTTAGCAGCCTCATCTTCTTCAAGTAGTTGTTGCTTGATGATCAGTAGTTCCTCATCAAACTCAACAACACTCTTTCTGAAGATGGGCAGTTCAACACTTGACAGTATGGTTGGGGCATTTTTGTTTGTAAAAGTTTCCTTTCCTTTGCCCTTGACCTTCTTCCTTCCCTTGTCATTATCATAGTCAAAACCAACTCCAACCTTGCAGTTTTCAGTGTGTTCCTTGTGGTTGGTTTGAATAAGTTCAGAGGAGTTTTTGAAGCTTCTTAGTTTCAGTTCAGTTTCAGCAATTTGTTCTCTAAGGGCATTCTCTATCTGCTCAGCACAAATCACTTTGTTTTTAAGATACTCAACCTCCTTTTTCAAACCATCCAGGTTCACAACCATTAACTCAAGTTGCTCATTCTTTTCTGTAAGCTCAACATTCTTAGCAGTTAGTCTGTCAATTTCTTCATTAGCTACTAACATGCTAGTATGAATATTAAACATCTCAGTGCTCATATCTTCAACAGTTTGCTTATATTGAAGGGGAGTCATATCAAGAGAAGTAAGAATAGGTACCTGACTTGAATCACCTTCATCAGAAAATGCCATCAGGGCATAGTTTGAGTATTCTTGTTCTTCTTCTTCATCAGAGTCATCCCAGCATTTTCCCTCAGCAATAAAAGCTTTGCCCTGTTGTTTCTTGAGTAGAGCCTCATACTTAGCTTCAAGCTCTAAGTATGCTTTGTCCTTCTTGACTTGTTTAGGCTTTTTGCACTCAGTGGCAAAATGCCCAAGTTCATTGCAGTTATAGCACCTTATTTTGGTCCTATCCACACTTCCTGTCTTGTATCCACCTTTAGCAGCACCAGCAATCCCTTTTCCTTTATTGAAGGTGTTTGAGCCACTAGATCCACCAGTGTTTCCATTATTGAACTTGGACCTAAATGGCTGCTTTCTTTTAAACCTTATGTTAGGATACCTCCTAGCCATATAAGCAAAAGATTTGTTTTCCATTTTGTCCAGCTCATCTATACTGTAGAACTCATCCTCTTCAGGTAAATCATACACAACCTGAGTTTCATCACCAGTGTCTTCAACTTCCAGTTCCTCAATCTTGACCTGACTGATTTTAAGAGAGTCCATTCTTTGACTTAGGTTGTCAGCAATAAGTGCACAGGAGGTATTAGCCACTAATCCTTGCTTTGCTTGAATAGATCTCTTTTGAAACAGCTCTAACTCATATGTCTTTAAAACACCATACAACACATCAAAACAAATCTTTGTCAGATCTCTTTCTTTAAGGGAAGAGATTCTTGGTTCCAAGTGATCTGGCAGAGTTAGTAGAAACTTCATATTGAGCTCTTCTGTTTCATATTGTTTGTCATAGAGTTTGAGCTCGTTTATCAGCTTGTTGAATCTCTCAAACACTTCTGTGATTCCCTCTTTTGGCTGAGCCATGAAGGCTTCATATTGTGAAACAAGAATCTGCTTCTTGTTCTTTCTTACTTCAGTAGTTCCTTCACAGAGCACTTCTATAAGATCCCACATCTTCTTGGCACTAGTACAATGAGCAACAGTGCCATACATGTTGAAGTCCATAGATTCACAAATGATAAGTTGAAGATGTCCATCCAATGCTACTTTTTCCTTTTCAGGATCAGTGTATTTTAAGGGATCTTTGGGCACATGTTTTGCTGGTACAATCTCAGTGCCATTGGTTGTTTCACCAATCTCGATCATTGGAATGAAGGGACCATGCTTTAGAATATCTAAATACATGGGGTTAGAAGCTTTGATGAAAAGCAACATCTTCTTCTTCCATAAACTGTAGTGCTCCTTGTTAAAGGGAGGAATCTTGATACTGCTTAGTTTCTGTGAACTCATTCTTGATCTTTTCCTGTTTGTACGTTAACAGCCTACGCTCTGATACCACTTGTTAGAAATGAATACTACTAGAAACTAGACAGGGGGGGGGGTGAATGGATAGTTTGATATATTTTTCGATTCTTGAAACCTAAGTAAACAACTGTATGTGATTATGATATGTAATATGCAGAAAGTAAATAACACACACAATCACTTTAATCTACTTTGTATAAGCAAATTAAATACTACAGCTTTCCAGGAAATTCACAATCGAATTTCTGGCTTCTAAACAAGAACAGTTTGAACTTGCTTGCTTACAGAGAAAAGAGCTTAGCAAATAACTATGTGTATCTCTCTTGCTTCTTACAGTTGTGTGTGCACGATATATATATTCACCTATAGAAACTAGGCACACACAATATTACACAGCTACCCCTTCTGAAAGTCCAACTTGTCTTGCCATAAGAAGTTCACTGTGTCAGGAAGGACCACCTGCTTTTCGGAGTCTTTCCCGTTTCTGTAGCTGCTTGTCTCTTATCTTTCTCTCCAAGTTTAGCTGTAGATTTGCCATCTATTCTTTGGACCACCTTGCCAGAACAAATGCTTCAGTATTTGTCTCCTTTGATTCTTGGTTCTGTACCTTGATTTGTCTTGTTATAAACGGCTAAGTGTTGATATCGTGAACTCCACTTTATCCCTGACTTCGCGATCTCCCTTGTGAGGACTACGCGATATAGCCTTTGAAGACTTTGCGACATAGGTCATTTGATGACTATGCGACATAGGTCATTTGATGACTATGCGACATAAGTCATTTGATGACTATGCGACATAGGTCATTTGATGACTATGCGACATAGGTCATTTGATGACTATGCGACATAAGGCTTCTGAGGACTTCACGATCTAGGCTCTTTTGACTTTGCTGACTTCAACACTTCACGATATGTGTCTTGAGGACTTCTCGACATAGTACAAAATGGACTATGCGATATAGTACTTCACGACATGGATATTGGTGACTTCACGACATAGCTTTCTTTTGACTTTGCTATATAATGCCTTAGACAAATTCCTGCAACTTATTTCTTCATAGCCTTATTCAACTCTATCCTGCTGCATGAACACTTCTGAACTTCTACCAGGATAATTATTCAATGGCCTATATATACAATCTAGATGCAAGAAACTTTACTAAGCTCATTATAAATCTGAGCATACATGATAAAGCTATTGTTCATGAGAACAAGACAAGTACATTTAGAGACCTATACTCTACCCCAGTGATAGAAATCACTAGGTCATGTAGTGTGACATAGTCACATAGTGTAGGCTTGTTAATAGTGGTATTCAGACATGTCTTGAGCCTAACACATTTTTCCCCTTTTATTAATTACAAAATTAATAAATAATTAGGGTTTCAGACCTCATTAATCGGGCTTAATTCTTGGACCATTTCAGGTCTAATTAACGTTTTTTATCATATCTTTAGGGTTATTTTCCAGTCCATATCAACCCCTAGTTGCTCTATATATATATAATATATAATCAAATAGAAACCAAAGTTAAAATAGAAACTAAAAACTAATTTAAAAGTCAACTATTTGACAAAAAGTGTTTTAGATGAAAATTAACAATAATATTTTAAACTTAACTTCAATGTTTTTTTGTGAATTTTTTATTTTGCTTTTGACTTGGTTGTATACCAATATTCTAAATAAATATTGATGTAAAATTAGGAAAATGCAGGTTAAACTATAAAATTATTTAATCAAGTTACTTTGACCTAATTTAAGGATTTTATGTAAATTTTCATTTCGTCTTTGATTTGTTGTTTATTAAAGTTACATGGATATCAAAGGATAATGGGTTTACAGTTTTATTACATTAACTAAAGATAATATTTATATTATCTATACTATTATATTAAAGACAAAACATTGAAAATTTTGTAGTCGGTTTGTAGTCTGGTCCTCATAGGTCACTCAATTCACAACCGTTAGATCTTTTCGATCAAATCGATGAGAACCATTGGATAAAATCCTAAAAATTATGATATAAGGTACATTTCTATTTTTCCAAACTAAAACATCTTATTTTCCAAAAATATCACCGGAAGTTCTATTTAATAAAATAAAATAATATTATTATAATTGTTAATAACTAACCATTACCTTTTTAGCCAAAGTTTATATTCCTTTTTATATATTCTAACTAAAATTTCTACTTTTCTATTTTTCCTAGTTAAAACCTTTCATTTTACAAAAATATAACGGACAATTCAATTTAATAAAATAAAAGAATAATATTACAATTAATAATAAGTAACCGATTAGCTTTTTTAGGAAAAGCTTAATTTTTTTTTTATATATTTTCTAAACTAAAATTTCTCCTAACTAAAAGCTCCCATTTTCCAAAAATATCATGGACAAATTCATTTAATAAAATATAATTTTTATTAATAAGTTAAATAAAGAGTAGCCTTTCTATTTTTCCAAACTAAAATATCTCATTTTTCAAATATATAACGGATAGTTCCATTTAATAAAATAAAATAATAATATTATAACTGCTAATGACTACCAATTACCTTTTTTCAGCCAAATTGTATATTCTTTCTTATATTTTATAACTAAAATTTCTATTTTTCTATTTTTTCTAACTAAAATCTCTCATTTTCCAAAAATATCACGGCCCTTTTTTAGCCAAATCGTATATTTTTTTTATATTCTCTAACTAACATTTCTCCTAACTAAAAGCTCTTATTTTCCAAAAATATAATGGGCAATTCCATTTAATAAAATAAATATATATTATCTTATAATAGACTAGATGTTAGGTCCCGATATGTTTGTAGAAGGGGGGGTTGAATACAAACTGTACTGTTTTGTTGCCCAGTAAATAACAATTGTAGAAGGGGGGGGGTTGAATACAATTGTATAAGATTCTCGACTTTAATAAACACAAATATGAATAATAACAGTTTTATTAAATCTGTTATAACTGTTACAAAACTCTCTCAAGAAATTCTGAGTTCTTAAGAGCTTCAAGGTTACAAAATACTCGTGTGTGTGATCGATCTAAATCGAAACCTAAACTGTGTTTATATACTACACAGCTTCTCTATCAATTACAAGATAAGTCCTAATCAATTACAAACTAGATTGAAACATATCCTTAATCGACAACTGCATTCCTATAAATAAGGAACCGGCAAAATAAACTTCCTTATTTAACTAGACTCATAAACCAACTCGAAATCGAAATCCTGATCAGCTTCCAGTCCTGATGATCAATCCTGATCACAATCCTGATATAAATCCTGATGATAATCCTGATACTGACGCTTGAACAAATACTGATGATCACGCAATACTGATGATCACGCAATACTGATGACGTCAGCAATCCTGATCAGTTGAGTCTAGATCTTGACAATCATTGAATCCTGATCTAACAATCTCCCCCAATCTTATACTTTGTAAAATAAAGTATAGATTCCTAGATTCAATGATGTCAAAAACTTATTTACAAAATGTACAAGTATTTACAATAGCAAACTTATCTTCTCAGATTCTCTGGTAGAACAAATTCATCTTCAAGAAGCTTGACAGTAGATTTTCTTCTTTGTCTTCAAGAATCTGAATTAGTCTTTCTTTTAGATCTTTAAGTTCTCCATCCTCTTCATTTATCTGATAGATAGCTGCTCTCAGATTCTGTATAGAGCTTCTCTGTAGACTATGATCTTCAATCAGGAGGTAAGCAATTTCCTTCCCATCAGGATTAAGAGTAAGTTGTTCCATGCCAAAGGACTTTTCTTGAACAACAGTGCCTCTTTGCATTTCCACATCTTGACCCTTTAGATTTATGTACATGAGAGTATAATCACCATTGTAATTCTTTCCTTCATCAAATCTTCTCCTTATTGTTGACAGAATCATATCACTCCATTCCTTGCACACTTTATTCTTCCATTTCAGCAAATAATGAACATATTTCAGTTCCTTTATGGTTTTCACCAATAGCTCTTGAATGGATAGAATCTTCACACTACCATCTTTCATAAAGTACATAAGCTTTTCTTTCTTTTCAGTACCATCATGACAATCTATAACTATATCAACAGCTAATAAATTGTTCAGCTGTTCAGAAGTTATGTTACCTCCAATATCAGCCAAAGAGTAAGGATCAACATAAGGTAGATTCAGAAATTCAGCATCCATGTGACCTATACCTCCTCTTGAATTATGTGTCATCTGCTTGAAGCTTGAAAACATTTGTAACCAGAGTGCATTGGATCTTTGTTAATCAGCAACACTGGAGACATTTGTTATAATTCCACCAGACTGATACTTGATAGGCTTATCACACCTAAGTGTGTCAATGTGTTTCCACTTCTTATCTTTCTCTTTTTCAAGAACATAACTTCTTTCCAGTTGAGGTTGTTGTCTTTTTGCATTTCTCCACAACCTCCTATCTGAGTGTTTAAGCCTTTGCAGATAAAGATTAAAATCTCTATCTGTTGATCTTTTTATCACCCTTTTTCTTGCTTCTTCTTCTTCATCAACTTCACAATTATGAGAATCAACCACAGTAGATAAGATTAACAAATCAACCTCTTGTAGAATTTCAGATTCATCAGGATCTTGAACAGTGTCAGGAACAATGTCAGGATTAGAATCTTCAATTTGAGTTGTATTACTGAGAGTTGATTGTCTTGGTCTTCTTCTCAATTCAGGTTCTTCTTCAATAATTCTATCATCACCAAAAGGAACTTCTGGAATTTGAGTAGGTTTAGGAATTTCTTCTATTCTTAAACCTCTAGACCTTGTCTGTCTAGGCATTGTTTGATTTGATGAGCTTCTTCTACCTCTTCTAGCACCTCTCCTACCTCTGCCCCCTCTTCCTCTAGTAGGAGCAGGTTTATTAAAACTCTCCATCATTTCTCTCTGTTGATTTAAAAATTCTTCATGTGAGAGATCAGGATATTCTTCACTAGTTGTAGAGAGTGCTTTCCTTGCAAATAACTGTTGAACTCTCTTATCAGTGTGATAAAGAGTAACAACATTACCATATCTTGTTTTGAACTTCTGGAATACATTGGTTGCATCTTCAGGATTATCAATAATAACATCTTCATCACCTTCAGGAATTGTAGAAAGTGTTTTTCCATGACCAGGCGTCAGGATTTGATCATCCATTAGAATTTGATCACCTGTCAGGATTTGTTCTTCTGTCAGGATCTGAGATTGCACCAGTGTCCTTACTATTCTAATTCCAGAATCAGAAACATGAGTTGACTGCGTTGTTTGACTTTGAGAAGTTTGAATTGTAGACTTCACAGTAGCAGCAGCATCAGAGGTTTCTCCTTGAAAAACTTTGTCATCACCATCATTACCAGTATTATCATCATCATCATCATTTCTTCTTAATACTAGTTAAGGTGTACATTTTGTCTGACTTACCTTCTCCCCCTTTTTGACATCAAGATTTAGAATATTTAAAATCAAGGCAAGAGAGGTTTGAATGTCAGTTACCTTAGAATCAAGAGAATCAATTCTGCTATTGATGGAAGACTGTTCAGTAATGACTGACTTAACTTGGGATTCCACTACTCTGAGTTGAAGAATAGTAGGCACCTTTGTAAATTTATGAGAAATATCACTCCTCACCAATTCAGTTGCAGCCTTGACAGAATCAATCTCATGCTTGAGGCTTTTGGATAAGAGAGTTGTAGCCTTCAAATGATTCTTCAAATCTTCATTCTCAATCAATTTGACTGCATCATAAGCATGATCCAAAGCATATGGATAACTAACAGATTCATCAGGCCTGTACCATGAATTATTCCATTCATATCTCCTTAATGCTTTAGCAGGATTGATCTCAGAAGGACCAGAAAAGTCTTGTCTTAAATCCTTTCCAGTAGAATCCTTGCCAGCTATGAAAGTGCTTGATGAACCAAAGTTGGTTCCAAGACTAGATTTGAGTGTTGTAGCAAGCTGATCCTTCTCATCATTATTATCATCATCACTATCATCACTATCATCAGCATCAGAATCATGAGTAACATCAGGATCAGGAATAACAATACCTTTTAGTTTATCCTGTGATTCTGTGATAGGAGCTGTCATTGGTCTTGAGCTTAGTGGTTGTATCAGGATTGGCTCAGCATCAGGAGCACCACTATCATCAAGAGCAACACTGCCAGGATTTGATTGGCATGCATCAGGATTTGTTACTGATGGTTCTTGTGGAGCCTGAGGTTCAGAAGCTGCTTCAACACTTTGAGCTGAAGGTTCTTGTGTACTTCCCTCAATGACAATGTTCTCAACCAATCTTTCAATCATATCTACACCAGAAACTGTAGCTATTTTGCCTGCATCCTCACTTTGAGAGGATGGTTCTTGTGTGGCTGGAATGTTGATGTATTCATTCTCCCTTTGAGAAAATGGTTCTTGTGTGACCATTCCATCAGCTATGCCTTCACTCACACTTTGAGTGAGTGGTTCTTGTGGGGCAGGATCTTCAATAGCTACTGAACCACTTTGAGGTTCAGGTTCTTGTGGGCTTGATCCTTTCCGTTTCTTCAGTCTCTTAAAGACTATCTCCTCTGCCTTCCTTTTCTTCTCCATTGGATGTACAAACCCAAGTTTGGAAGCAGTCTCAGCTACCTTCTCCCACGGTATTTCTAAAATTCTTGATGTTGGAGAGTCTGAAATAGAGACAACTTTGGTGGATGTAACATCAGGATTACCAACGTTATGATTTGCTAGAGCATCAGGATGTGATTGCTCATCAGGATTTGAAGTGTCATGTCCATCAGTAACCTGTGACTTCAAAGGAATATGATACCTGTTTTTAGATAATTTCCTTTTCTTCTGTGGCTTAGAAGATTGTGCCACAGCTTCAACAGCAGTATCAACAACTTCCTTGTTTATCTTGAATTTGGAGGATATTGGCATGTCATCCTCAGAATCAGTTTCATCTCTTAATGTTAGATATAATTGCTCATGTTTGTTCATCAGTGTTTAAGTACCAGGTACTCATCAGAGTTTACTAGAAGCCAGTCAGAGTTTGTTAAAGTCTGACGGGGTGAAAGTTTGGTTTAGCTGTCGGTGCTTAATATGAAGATTCTAGAAGCAATATATTCTGAAGATGGAAAGAAGCAGAATATATTGAGATGGCTAAATAAACGGGACAGAAGACAGAAGCAATCCTAGATTGATATAAATTGTATAGCTGATTTATAGGATATCAATTAGAGATTGATTATGTAACTGTGTATTATATAAACACAAATAGGTTAACCCTAAAAGGGATGCGAATACTGAACACATTATTCTTGTAACCTAGCAGCTCTCTGTGATTCTTTAACATCGCTGAGAGAAGAGTTATTTATATAATTCAGTTGTTGATTCATAAACAGTGTTCTCAATTGTTATTATCATACTTATATTGATTATATATTGTGTATTCGTCCTAACAATTGGTATCAGAGCCAAGGCTGTTAAATATATACAGTTTTCGATCTAAACACAAGTATAATCATGGCTGAAAACAACCAGGCAGGTTCTAATGCTCAAAAGGTTCAATGAACTTCTGTAAGTCGATATGAGACAATCAGGGTTCCAATTCTCAGACCTGTGGAATATCCAATATGGAAGGTAAAGATGACCATGTTTCTAGAAGCCACAGATCCAGAATACCTTGATAGAATCAATGATGGTCCTCATATGCCAACGAAACTGTCTCCTGTTGTTGATGGTCAAGAACAAAAGACTGTTCCAAAGGAAAAGAAAGATATGACTCCTGAGGACATCTCATCAATTGCAAAGGATGCAAAAGTTAGACATCTTCTCCACAATGCTTTAGATAATGTCATGTCTAACAGAGTCATTGGCTGTAAGACTGCCAAAGAAATTTGGGATGCTTTAGAAGTCAGGTGTCAAGGAACAAGTGCAATAAAGAAGAATAGGAAGACTATTCTCACACAGGAGTATGAACACTTTGATTCAAGACCTGGTGAATCTTTGACTGAGACATATGACAGGTTTTGTAAACTGTTGAATGATCTGTCTCTGGTTGATAAAGAATATGAACTTGAAGAATCAAATCTCAAGTTTCTTCTATCCCTACCTGAAAGATGGGATTTGAAGGCGACAACAATACGAGACAATTATGATCTTGCAGAAACAGATCTTGATGAAATCTATGGGTTGCTTAAAACTCATGAACTTGAAATAGAACAAAGAAACAAAAGATCTGGAAAGAAGACAAAATCTGTTGCTCTTAAAGTTGAAGAAAAGCCTGTCAAGAAGGAATCATCAAGAAAGAAAGCCAAGGGAAAGGCTTTAGTCATTAAATCTGACAGTGAGTCATCAAACTCTGATGATGGCTCAAACACTGATGATGAAGCTTCTGATTCTGAGGATGATGAAGAAGAGATGATGAAAATGGCTTCTTTGATGGTGAAGACCTTCAAGAAGATGGGATTCAAGAACTTCAAGAAAGGAAAGAGATTCTCTAGGAGAGATTCAAACTCTGACAAGAGAAATTTCAGAAAGTCTGATGGAAGAGATACCAAGTCTGGAAAGAAAGACAAGTCTGAGATCCAGTGCTACAAGTGTAAAGAGATGGGTCATTATGCTCCAGAGTGCAAGAAAGGAAAATCTGAGAAAGCACTCATCACTAAAGGCAAGGACTGGGCAGACACTTCAGACTCAGATGAGGGAGTCAATTATGCTCTCATGGCAACTGTTAAAGATGAAGCTGAGTCATCTGAAAACAAGGTACCCCTAACAACTTATGCTTATGATACTGATAATATATCTGAATTAAGAATTTATCTTAAAAGCATACATGTTAGTTATAGGGATCAGACTTTAGAGAATGAAAGAATCAAATCTGAGAATCTAGGTCTTAAAGACAGGAATAAATTTCTTGAAGAGAGACTTGTTAACATGCAACAAGTTCAAAAGGAGAGAGATGATGCTGTTTATGTTGAACAGGAATTGCTTAAAAGATATAGGCAAATAGAATCTGAGTTGGAAAAAGAGAGGAAAGTGATTAAAACCTGGACTAATTCTGGAAAAGACACACATCAAGTTTTTCAGACAGATACTGTAGGATTAGGTTACTGTGAGGAAGATGAACTTAGGTTTAAAGATAAAGTTAAAGTTAAACCACAACTTAAACCTGTGAAATTTGTTCCTGAATCCAGTAAGCTAAAATCTGTAGTTGTGAAAGAAGCTGTTATGGAGCCAGTTGAAACTTGTGAAAAACAGGTTAATGTTGGTTTAATGACAGAAAAACAATTCAATCATAAACTCAAAGAAGTAAAGTCTGTCATGAAACAGAAAGGGTTCAAGAAGAACAGGAATGGAAAGATAGGCATAAATAAAAGGAATAATTATTTGCCTACTACTGTTGCTCCAAGAAAAACATGTTATAACTGTGGAAGTACTAACCATCTTGCTAGTTTTTGCAGGAAAAACAAATATATTAATTCTTTACCCTCCAAGTGTGGAGTAAAAAATGATTATGTTAGGGTTAGACCTTAGACTTTATGCACACACTGTGGGAGCACTTGGCATTCCATTTATACTTGCAAGAGTTATCATGCTATTTATCACAACTATTATGAGCTAAAACCCAACTTGAAATGGGTTAGAGCAAACTCTGCAAGTGTAAAGTCTGACAATGTTAGTTTAAACTCTGTTGATAGTGATTCCGCTGCAAAAGCTAACAATGTTAAGAAAGCCAAAGGATCCAAGCAAGTCTGGATCCTTAAATCTAACACTCAGTGATTGTTTGTGATTGCAGGGCATAAAAGAGAGCACTCTTATCTTGGACAGTGGATGCTCAGGACACATGACTGGAAATAAAGCCCTGCTATCAGATTTTGAGGAAAAAGCTGGCCCAAAAGTCTCCTATGGAGATGGCAACATAGGACGTACTCTGGGATATGGCAATATCAATCTTGGAAGTGCCATCATCACAAATGTAGCTCTAGTCTCAGGACTCAAGCATGATCTGCTTTCTGTGAGTCAAATCTGTGACAGAGGATACCATGTAGATTTTCATACTGAACACTGTGAGGTTATCAGTAAATCTACCGGAAAAGTTGTTCTAGTTGGACACAGGCGCAATAACATTTATGAAGCAAGTTTGATAACAAACTCTGAAGGAAAAGTTGTATGTCTGTCTGCAAAAATGTCAAATGAAGAGAGTTGGAAATGGCATAAGAAGCTCTCTCACCTAAACTTGAACAACATCAATGAGCTGATTCGAAAAGATCTTGTAAGGGGACTTCCAAAGTCAATACTCAGCTTAGATGGTCTGTGTGATTCTTGTCAAAAGGCCAAGCAAAGGAAGTCATCTTTCAAGAGTAAATCTGAATCTTCAGTTGTGGAACCTTATCATCTTTTACATGTTGATCTCTTTGGTCCAGTGAATGTAATGTCAATGGGCAGAAAGAAATATGCTTTGGTAATTGTTGATGAATACACCAGATACACCTGGGTGTACTTCTTCGAAAAGAAGGATGAAACTGCCTTAACTTTGATGGATCATGTGAAGCTATTGGACAAAGGATCACAGTACAAAGTGAAAATTCTAAGGAGTGATAATGGTACTGAATTCAGAAATTCTGAAATGGAAGCTTTCTGCAAGGAAAGAGGAGTGAAGCAAGAATTTTCTGCACCTGGAACTCCTCAGCAAAATGGTGTAGTTGAAAGAAAGAACATAACTCTAATCGAAGCTGCCAGAACAATGCTTGATGAAGCAAAATTGCCAACTTATTTCTGGGCAGAAGCTGTTCAAACTGCTTGTTTTACTCAAAATGCTACACTGATCAACAAGCATGGGAAAACACCATATGAGATGGTGAAAAATAAGAAGCCAAATTTGAAGTATTTTCATATTTTTGGATGCAAGTGCTTTGTGTTGAAAACTCATCCTGAACAGTTGACCAAGTTTGACTTAAAAGCTGATGAAGGAATTTTTGTTGGATACCCACTATCATCTAAAGCATTCAGAGTCTACAATCTGATAACTAAAGTGATCATGGAATCTATACATGTGTCATTTGATGACAAGAAAATAACTGGAATAGAAGATGAAGAAAATCATGATCAACTTCGCTTTGAAAATGAAGATCTAAACTCTGATGACGTAAACTCTGATGAAGCAAATCCAACAAACTCTGATGAAGCATACTCTGAACCTCTACTGGTAAACACTGAGGAAGTTTCTCTGACAGAACAAAATAGAGAACCAGTTGAGGGGGAGCGTGAAGATACTTCAGCAACATCTCAAGATAATGACTCAAATTCTGAAAATGAGTCAGCTGAAGAATCAAACAGAAACTCTGAGTCAAACTCTGAAAGTTCAAATACTGAACAGTCCAATTCAGGGGGAGCCTCAGAGAATGCAAATGGTCAAGAAGAAAATCAGGAAAGCATGGATCAAGGGGGAGGATCTAATAATGATAATAGAAGCCAATTACCTACAACAAGAAGGTGGACACAAGCCCATACACCTGACTTGATAATTGGAGATCCAGAAGCGAGTGTAAGAACTAGAAGTGCTACAACTAATGAATGTTTGTTTCATGCATTCTTGTCTCAAACTGAGCCCAAGAAAGTGGAAGAAACTCTTCAAGATGCTAACTGGATAACAGCTATGCAGGAAGAGTTAAATGAATTTGAAAGAAATGAAGTCTGGACACTTGTACCAAGACCAAAGAATAGATCTATTGTTGGTACAAAGTGGGTTTTCAGAAACAAAACAAACAGTGATGGAGTGATTACAAGGAATAAAGCTAGACTTGTGGATAAAGGCTATTCACAGCAGGAAGGAAATGACTATGATGAAACCTTTGCTCCAGTTGCAAGATTGGAGGCAATAAGGATTTTTCTGGCCTATGCTGCTCACAAGAAGTTTAAAGTCTTTCAGATGGATGTGAAAAGTGCTTTTCTCAATGGGAAACTTGAAGAAGAAGTCTTTGTTGAACAACCACCAGGGTTTGTAGATCCCAAACATCCAGATTATGTCTACAGGCTTGACAAGGCATTATATGGACTAAAGCAGGCACCTAGAGCATGGTATGAAACTCTGGCTCAATTTCTTTTAGAAAGTGGGTTCACTAGAGGTACAATTGATAAAACCTTGTTCTATTTCAACACTGGTAATGATCTGCTGTTAGTTCAAATCTATGTGGATGACATAATTTTTGGGTCTACTAATGACAAACTCTGTAAGAAGTTTGCAAAGCTTATGCAGTCAAGATACCAAATGAGCATGATGGGAGAGCTTAGTTATTTTCTAGGCTTACAAGTAAAGCAAACAGATGATGGGATTTTTATCAATCAAGCAAAATATACCAGAAATCTTCTCAAGAAATTTGGTATGCTTGATAGTTCATCTGCCACAACTCCCATGGCTACTGCAACAAAGTTAGACAAAGATACAGGAGCTTCAGTAGATATGACAAACTACAGAGGCATGATAGAGTCTCTTCTTTATCTTACTGCAAGCAGACCAGATATCATGTATGCAACATGTCTTTGTGCAAGATTTCAAGCAGACCCCAGAGAGCCACATCTAACAGCTGTGAAGAGGATTTTCAAATATCTCAAAGGAACCATAACCCTTGGTTTGTGGTACCCTAGAGAATCAGAGTTTAAATTAATTGGTTACTCTGATGCAAATTTTGCAGGCTGTAAGATAGACAGAAAAAGCACAAGTGGAAGCTGTCAATTTCTAGGTGACATATTAGTTTCTTGGTACAGCAAGAAACAGAAATCAATTTCCACATCCACAGCAGAAGCAGAGTATATTGCTGCTGGTAGCTGTTGTGCACAGATTTTATGGATGAAGAATCAATTGCTGGATTATGGATTAAGGTACTCTAAAATACCTATTTTCTGTGATAATCAAAGTGCTATTGCTATGACAGGTAATCCAGTACAACACTCCATGACCAAGCACATCAGCATAAGGTATCATTTTATCAGGGAACATGTGGAAGAAGGAGATATTGAGCTTCATTTTGTGTCTACAGACCAACAGCTTGCAGATATCTTCACCAAGCCTTTGAGTGAAGCTACTTTTACAAGACTGGTAAATGAACTTGGAATGATTTCTGGTTTTGATTAGAGATACTGGTTAGACTCAAAATCTATACTTCTGTGATTTGTTGCTCATGATTCTTTGCATATGTTAACTGTCATTAATACCAGTTTGTCAAACTCTGAACTCATACTCTGTTAGTCATACTCTGTCAGTTATACTCTGATGTTAAACTCTGATTGTGATTTTGTCTGAAACACATGGACCGATGAAGAAACTTGTATGAAGCATGATTCTCAGTAAGTAATCATGAATCTTTCTGAGTAATATATGATCTGATCTCAAAATGTGCAGAAATTTTACACAGCATGATACTGTCTCTATATTTATAGCATCTCTTAGTTTATTGATCCTATACACTGAGTCTGTATTAGCTGTTTGCACTTTCTCTCATAAATTAATTGTATTAACTGAAGAAAAGTCTAAACTCTGATAATTAGTTGCAAATATTTCACCCTCCAATCAAAAGATGCCAAAAAGTGCACAAATTCCTTTGAGATCATGTTGTGCCTAGGAAGACCCAGGAACTTATTGTATGAAATAAGGGCTAAAATCTTTGATTTTTGGTGACTAGTGCCAACCACTGATTACTGGAAAAATTAAACAAAAAAAAAATCGAAGGGGGTGAAAATAATAAATTTTATAGTACAGAGTTTAGATGAGATCAAATTTTATTTTATACATGAGAGTTTGGACAACTAGTTTTTACTGATTTATTGTGTGGATTTTATGCACTTTAAGATGCTCTAAATATTTATATTCAGTAAACTCTGCTATTCACACACAATTTTTTCACAACTGTGCATTGAGAGAAAAGAGATTATGAATAAAGGAGGAGGATTAGTAAACACTGATGAACTGTGTACTCTACGCTGAGGTAATTTTATTTTAATCTCTGATGATTAAAATTAATTATTTGTTTCAGACGGTTAACAATTTTGAGAAAACATTCTTGAAAACAAAAGAGTATGATTGGTAACGGTTCTAATTTGTATTAAACAGAAGAAAAAGGTTGCGTGTCTAGGAAAGTGTAAAAGGCGGTAATTATTGCTGTTTTTACTGCGCATGCGCATTGGAAACTACCAATTACTGCTGTCAGTCATTGCATGTGTGCCACGTGTCCCACTCACACGATTAACGGAGTAAGACAGTTGTGTATTAATGATTAAAAATTGTTCAGTTTTTAATTTTGAATTTCATATTTAAACAATACACATACATACGTTTAAACCTTTCACATCTTACTCCAATTCACATCTATTGTCACACACATATTCACAAACACTTTTCTACTTTCAAACTCTTTCGAGCTTTTGCATCTGATTCTCTGTTATTCTTTCAAATCTTACTAATGGCGACTACAACGTTTGTTTCTTCTGGGTTAGAGTTCGTTCCTAACAATTATGCAGCACCACTAAACACTGCCAACGCACCAGAGGCGTTTCACTTGGTTCAGCGTTTCTTGGCAAATTATGATATTGGACATGCTCTTATTGAACCAACGAAGCTGTCTGGATCTCAAATTAGAACCTTCTGGCAGACAAGTGTTTATGATGATGGAGGAGAGGCTGGGTCTCCGTCAATTGTCTTTGAATATCAAAACCAAGAGTATGTGGTTACTCCGATGACTGTTCGTGATGCTTTGAACTTTGAGGATTTCAATTCCTATACAATTTCTATTGGCGATGAAGACCTGCTGAGAATGATAAGGGATATCGGTCACTCTGGGTCATTGGCTAAGGTAGGTCAATTGAAGCGTCCATTCTTGAGGAAGGAGTGGAGTTTCTTCTTTGATTGCATCACAAGAGCTTTCGGGAAGAAATGCACCAATTGGGATGCAATTCCTACAGACAGTCTGCAAATCGGGTATTCTTTACTCTATGGTACTCACTTTGATTTTGCTAGATTAGTTTTGCATAATATTGGTGAAAAGATGACAGAAAACAGGGGTGTTGTCTATTTTGCTCGTTTTTGTCAACTACTATTTTCCTTCTGTGTTCCTGAAATTGAGATTCTGGAGGATGATGTTATTCAGTCGTTTAGATTGCATAAACGCATATTTTCTGACTTAACAAACAAGGATCTTAAGAAAGGGAATGTTGGTGCTCTGCTATTACCTGAGAGAGTGCAACAGTTTGGAAATAATCCTCCACAACCACAATCACAACCTGAACCAGAACCTCAAACTCTGAACATTTCATCACTAAACACTGGACCTCCACCCTCTACTTCCCAACAACCACAGTCTGGTGGTAGAATTAAAAAAAGAGCCTACAAGAGAAAAGTTCGAGCTAACAGGCCAAAGTCTGATGATGAAGATGATGCTGATCATGAAACTCTTCATCAGAGAAAGAGGAGGATGGTAGCTAATTCTCTCTTTGATGAATTAGAAGTTGAAGCTCCTGAAGCTGAGAATCAGGAGGTTGTTGATGAAACTCCTCTAGATGTGTCTAAGGCGGCAGTTATTGATGAAGCTACTGTGCCTGATGAGGCCAGAGCACATGCTGATGCAGAGGCTGATATGCCTGCACAAGATGATTTATTTAATGATTTTGAAATGGATGCACATATTGAAGCACATCCTAATATCAGTGTTTGTGATACTGAGGATGTGGCAGCTGATCAGCCCACCCTAGTTTTAGAAGAGTCACTTGCTACTCATACAGTAAATCTTTATGTGACTAATCAAGTTCCTGAAATGGGTGAGGAGGTTGATCAGATTCCTGCAGCTGCTGAGGAGAAATTGGATGATGCTACAACAGAGAATATGCAAGAAGATGCTGTTGAAAAGGTAGTTCAAGAAGAAGAAGTTGTTGCAGAGTCTGTTCCTGTAGAAGCAGAGGTTCTTGTAAATACAAACTCTGAGATTCATGAAGCTGCACAGATAAACGCTGAGGCTACTGCAGACAATGTTGCTGAAGAAATTGTAGAGCAGATAGCAGAAAATGTTAATGAAGCTAGAGTTGATTTTGATAATGCTGATCACACATCTGTAAATTCTGATCATGCAAACTCTGGGATCAATGCTGCACTTTCAAACTCTGATGATAATGAGTCAATACCTTTTCTAAGGGATCCTACTGCAGAGTCTATCAAAGAAAATCAACATGCAAATGAAGCTCATTACAGGGAAATGCATTATGCAAACTGGTCAGGAGCTGATTGTATTTTCTCCAAGCAAAGGACTGCTGATTTTGTTGCTCAATCTGCTAAGGAGATTTCAAATCCTGAGTTGTTGACACATTTCAAGGCTACAGTTGTTCAAGTCAAATCATTGCACAATCGCTTTGATGAGACTCACAAAGCTGTCATTGGATTGAGTAATGATATTGCTGTTAAGGAGTTGGCTTTGAAGAATGATAGAACTAGATTATCTTCCATGATCAAGGATCAAGTGGAAATAAAGCAAAGGCTAAACAAGGTGGATGAAAATCAGACTGCTATGTCTTCTCAACTTACTTCTATTGCTACATCACTAGAGTTGCTGACATCAGTTTTTATTCCTGATGATGTCAAAAAGGGGGAGAAAGTACCTAAAGACAAATGCAAAAGGACTCCAACCTTGAGACTGAGGGATGATTCTAATGATGGTGGAAGCAGAGGAGCAGAGAAAATGTCAAAGTCTTCTCAAGAGCAAGGGAGACTTACGTCAAACTCTGCTAGACAGACATACTCTGAAAGAGTAAACTCTGGTGGACAATCCTCTTCAAAACTTCAAAGAGTAGTGATTTCAGATAATCCAATTACTGATGAAGAGATTGCTGCTAAACTCTTTTTGGAAGAACATGATGGTCAAGTCACAGTGGAAGATATGGATGCTGAGATGAAGCTTCTTGCTGAAGAACACCAGAAAAAGATTGAAGCTGGTACTTATAAGAAGAAATCTGTAAAGGCTCCTAGAAAAAAGGAAATTGCACTCTCTATCAAAGAAAATACTCAACAGAGTTTACAACACACAAGGAGGCCTATGATTGCAAATACTGATAAAGGAAAAGGTATACTGGTAGAAGAAGGACAGTTACCAAAGAAGAATTATTCAACCTCTGACGTTGCTCAAGTTGATATTTCTACTAAAATTGTGACAACCTCTGACAATGCTCAAGTTGTACAAACTCAGCTAGCTCCACAACTCCAAGGTTTCTTAAGACCTGTACTTTCTGAAACTCTGAAGCTAGAAGCGGTGGACTTTTCTCAAACCAGAACAGTACATGGAAAGCAATCTTATGATAAATCTGGTTTGGGTTCACACAGAGAAAAGAGAATCAATAACAGTCCTTTTGACCATTCATCACTGGCAGAACCTGGTGTTGGGGTATCTCAAGAGAGCCTTGATAAACTAGAGTCTGTTCAGATGGTTTATCATAGAGGATTAAAGAAAGAGGTTCTGTTAAACTTTATGTCTTATGGAAGAGTATACAGAGTAGGAGAAGCTGATGTTCAATTGAAACTATGGGAAGAGCTTGAGTATGTTCTATATCTTCTCAAAATCAAAAATAGAAGTACTCATAATGCTGCTCTAGTTCTAAGAGATAGGATGCTGAAAACAAAAGCTATGCTTGGAGGAGGTGTTTCAAGTGCATATATTCCTAAGTACAGAGATGCTTATGGAAAGATTGTTGAAATGAAGAGAAACAGTGCCAAGTTCAAGACAGCACTGGGTATAAAGGTTTTGGAATTCAACCTAGAGTTAGACAAATCTTACTTTATTCGGCTAGGGAATGAAATGAGAAAGAACAGCATTTATTCTCTGAGAGCTGCTATCTACCAGACTGGAGAAAGTGATCCAGAGCTTAAGGAATTGAAAGAAATCATGGTGGAAGAGCTAGAAAAAGCTGAAAGGAGGCTACTCATTGATTATCTCAGGACAGTGCCTGATATTGAAGAAATTAAGTAAAGTCTGACTGTAAGTTTTTAAAGTTTTTTGTTCTAAGTTAAAGTTAAACTCTGATATATTTTAAACACTGCATTTGTTATATGTTTTGACATCATCAATTATCTATTTAACTTGTACATTTTTTATTATGCACAAGTTGGGGAAGATTGTTAGATATAATTGCTGATGTTTGTTCATCAGTGTTTAAGTACCAGGTACTCATCAGAGTTTACTAGAAGCCAGTCATAGTTTGTTAAAGTCTGACGGGGTGAAAGTTTGGTTTAGCTGTCGGTGCTTAATATGAAGATTCTAGAAGCAATATATTCTGAAGATGGAAAGAAGCAGAATATATTGAGATGGCTAAATAAACGGGACAGAAGACAGAAGCAATCCTAGATTGATATAAATTGTATAGCTGATTTATAGGATATCAATTAGAGATTGATTATGTAACTGTGTATTATATAAACACAAATAGGTTAACCCTAAAAGGGATGCGAATACTGAACACATTATTCTTGTAACCTAGCAGCTCTCTGTGATTCTTTAACATCGCTGAGAGAAGAGTTATTTATATAATTCAGTTGTTGATTCATAAACAGTGTTCTCAATTGTTATTATCATACTTATATTGATTATATATTGTGTATTCGGCCTAACACTTAACACCAATTTTCTTTTCACAGAAACTTCCTCAACCCTATCAGCTTTCTTTACCAGGACCCCTTGTACACCCCCTTTTGACTTCTTTCGAGTGAGTGGTGTAGAGGAGAAATCCTTTGAACCTAACTACCTTCCAGACACATCAGTTCTAGCTGATTTCTTAGTTTTTACAACTAAAGTCTTTTGAGAGACAATAGAGGTGGCTGTTGACTGTTTAGAGTGTTTGGGTTGGATGCTTGGGTTAGGAACAAGGTGTGATTGACCTTGCCCCATAGCATCAGAAACTGATCCATAATAAGTAGGCATTTTCTCTTTCAAGAAAAGCCTGACCTCATCAGGAATAAATGCATTGCCTAGAAAACCATTTGCCTTATCACTGTTCACTAAGGACTTTATATTATTCTCTGTAATTCTACAGATAGGTAGAATCACATCCTCTTCGAATGTAACATTAGGACATAAGTGACAGAATATCAATTGGAAAAATCTAATAAAACAAACATAACCTAATTTATCTGTTTTCTATCACTTAAAGCTTTTAAAACAAATGACCCATAATCAAAAACTTGAGAGTAGATAAGAGAGTACCCAATCTTTAGAGACCCTGATGGTAGAGCATCAAAATTTGATGTCTTATTCAGAAAGCATCTGCTGATTGTGTCAAAGAAGAAATTCTACTCTCTTTTAAGCTTTGTCCTGAAGAGGCTTCCATACCTCTTGACCTCACCATTGTAACCCAATTTTGTGACAAACTCAAAAATTTCAGAGTCTGTAACATTATCAAGAATTTTATCACCCAGAATTGGCAAGTGCAGTGCCTCTTCAACAACAGCAGGAGTGACATGATGAGTAACACCATTGAATTCAAAATGCATCAAAATATTTCATGTTGACCCTTTGCCAAAAACAGCTGTGTTCCAAACCTGCATTACTGATTTAAAGGATACACTGACAGGTTCTGTTAGAGCATACTTCAATGGGCTTGAAGTTAAAAAGTCCTGTATTATGTGAAACTCAGTAGGCAAATCCTGATGAGATAATACGACTACAAAATTATTAGTGGCAAAAGTAACACCACTAATTACAGTCTGTTTATTCATGAATGATGAAGATGCCATTGATACTTTGTAAAAACTTGAGAATTGAGGTCGAAAAGTTAGGGTTCTTGAGTACAGAGAGAGAGAGAGAGAAAGAAGATCAAAACTGATGGTAAGAGAGTAAACAGTAATTTAGAAAATCAAATGAATTTTGTTAAAACAAAGTATTACTCTCAGTGATAGGTGGCATGCTATGATTAGTGCACAAATAATTAGTGGACAAATTACGTGCGTAATTAAACATAACTGCACCGCTTTTTATGTGTATCTATATGTATATATCTATCAGTGTGACACACGCGCGCATACAGTTGTCCAACTAAAACTCAAACGTTTCTCATCAGGAACTGACGAAAAATCAGGCACAAATTAAGCAATGAAATACTGACCTGTACATCCGGATTGACCAGTTGACTTCCTGTCAGGATTGAGTCCTATCAGGATTTGATCAAAATTACATACCTTGCAGAATGACCATCAGGATTTGATAGTCATCAGGATTTACTCTCTGTATCTTTCCTCAGAAATTCTCAAAATTCATCATTCCAAGTTCATTCACCAATTTATTGAAAGTAGCTTCAGGCAGTGGCTTGGTGAATATATCAGCTAGTTGTTGATCAGTAGGAACAAAATGAAGTTCAATTGTTCCTTCCAGGACCTGTTCTCTTATGAAATGACTGATTTCGACCATAAGCTGACTGACCTCCCCTATTCTGATTCTGTCCACGCCACTGTCCATATCTAATACTGATGTGTTTAGTAAGAGAATGATGAACTGGATTTCCTGTCATTGCAATAGCACTTTGGTTATCACAATAAATAGGTATTTTTGAATATGACATGCCATAATCTAACAACTGATTTCTCATCCACATTATCTGAGCACAACAACTTCCTGCAGCAATGTACTCAGCTTCTGCAGTTGAAGTAGAGATAGACTTTTGCTTTTTACTGAACCAAGAAACTAGTCTACCACCCAAAAACTGACAACTTCCTAAAGTACTTTTCCTGTCTATCTTGCATCCTGCAAAATCAGCATCTGAATAACCACATAACCCAAAATTTGATTCCCTTGCATACCAAAGGCCAAGTGAATGAGTGCCTTTGAGATATCTAAAAATTCTTTTGACTGCAATCAGATGAGGTTCCTTAGGTTTTGCTTGATATCTTGCACACAGACAGGTTGCAAACATGATATCTGGTCTACTTGCAGTGAGATACAATAAAGAGCCAATCATCCCTCTGTAGTGAGTTACATCTACCTCAGCACCTTGATCAGGATCAAGTTTGGTAGCTGTAGCAATAGGAGTACTTGCAGTAGACAACCTTGCATGTTAAACCTCTTCAATAAATTCCTTGTATACTTTGACTGATTAATAAAAATACCATCATCAGTCTGTTTAACTTGAAGACCAAGAAACTAACTAATTTCTCCCATCATGCTCATTTGATATCTTGACTGCATAAGCTTAGAAAACCTTTCACACAGCTTATTGTTTGTTGACCCAAAAATGATATCATCAACATAAATTTGAACTAAAAGCAAATCCTTACCATGATTCAAATAAAACAGAGTTTTATCAATAGTACCTCTTTTGAATCCACTTTTCAGTAAGAATTGAGCTAGAGTTTCATACCATGCTCTTGGAGCTTGCTTTAGTCCATAAAGTGCTTTATCCAATCTATAAACATGATTTGGATATTTTGGATCAATGAAACCAGGAGGTTGTTCAACATATACTTCTTCCTCCAGTTCACCATTTAAGAAAGCACTTTTAACATCCATCTGGAAAACCTTGAATTTCTTGTGAGCTGCATAAGCCAGAAAGATCCTGATGGCTTCTAGTCTTGCAACAGGAGCAAAAGTTTCATCATAATCAATTCCTTCTTGTTGAGAATACCCCTTTGCAACTAGCCTTGCTTTGTTTCTGATTATTACACCATCTGAATCAGTCTTATTCTTGAAAATCCATTTTGTACCAACAATGAACCTATTCTTTGGTCTTGGTACAAGTTTCTAGACTTCATTCCTTTCAAATTCATTCAACTCTTCTTGCATTGCAGTAACCCAATCAGCATCCTTAAGTGCATCTTCAACTCTCTTAGGCTCCTCCTTGGATAGAAAGTTGTGATATAAACATTCATTCTGAGTTGCACTTCTTGTCTGAACACCTGCATCAGGATCCCCAATTATCAAATCAGGAGTATGGCTTGCAGTCCATTTCCTTGCTGGTGGTAAGTCATTCCTTGAAGTAGATGCTCCCCCTGGATTGGTGTTATCTTGATTAGAAGAATTTGCTTCAGTAGAAGCTCCCCCTGAATTGTTGCTGTCACCTCCTGATGGATTATCAGGATTGTCACTTGAATCAGTATCTGAAGAATTTTGTCCTGATGAGTGAGTAGTATCAGTATCAGTAACAGTCTACTGTTGCTCCCCCTCAACATGTGAACTTTCAGTAGTATCAGTATCAGTAACAATCTGCTGTTGCTCCCCCTCAACATGTGAACTGTCAGTAGTATCATCAGTAGTACCATCAGTATTTGGTGAGTCATCGGGATTTGATGGATCATCAGGATTTGGTGACCCATCAGTTTCTGATGGTGTATCAGTTTCTGATTCCATTTCTTTAGGTTCCTTGGTAGCTTCATTTTCAAAAATCAATCTATCATGTGAGTCTTCTTCAATTCATGTTATCTTCTTATCATCAAAAGATACATTTATTGACTCCATGACAGTCCTTGTTCTCAAATTGAAAACTCTAAAGGCTCTTGATGTAGGATAGCCAATGAAAATTCCCTCATCAGCCTTTGTTTCAAATTTCCCTAGCTGTTCAGGATGAGCTCTGAGAACAAAACACTTACAGCCAAACACATGCAGATGCTTCAAACTAGGTTTTTTCTTCTTGAGCATCTGATAGGGAGTTACACCATGTCTGTTTATCAATGTGAGATTTTGTGTATAGCATGCTGTGTTGACTGCTTCTGCCCAGAAATATGTAGGCAATTTAGCTTCTTCCAACATAGTTCTGCCAGATTCAATAAGAGTTCTATTTTTCCTTTCTACTACTCCATTTTGCTGGGGTGTGCCAGGAGCAGAGAATTGTTGAATAATTCCTTTGTATTTGCAGAACTCTTCCATCTTTGAATTCTTGAATTCAGTACCATTATCACTTCTCAGAATCTTGACTTTGTACTTTGTACCTGTCTCAATCATTCTCACATGATCCAACAGTATTTCAGGAGTCTCATCTTTTCTGTGTAGAAAATACACCCAGGTGAATCTAGAATACTCATCAACAATTACAAGAGTGTATCTTTTCTTACTGATGGACATAATGTTGACTGGTCCAAATAGATCAAGATGTAGCATGTGATATGGTTCTACAATAGAGGATTCTGATTTACTCTTGAATGATGTCCTTCTCTGTTTAGCCTTCTGACAAGCATCACAGAGTCCATCAGGAGTATACAAAACTTTAGGCAACCCTCTAACCAAATCTTTCTTAACCAACTCATTGATATGGCTGAAGTTGAGATGAGAAAGCTTTTTGTGCCAATTCCAACTTTCATCTACTGATGCTTTACTGATGAGACAAGTAAGAGAGCCATCAGTATTTGATTGAATGTTGGCTTCATAAATGTTACCATGCCTATAGCCAGTGAGTGCAACTTTTCCTGATGCTTTGCTGACTACTTCACAATGTGTGGAATAGAAGTTGACATGATAACCTCTATCGGTGATTTGACTAATACTCAACAGGTTGTGTTTTAGTCCTTTCACTAGAGCTACTTTTTCAATGATGACATTTCCAATGATTATATTGCCATATCCCAAAGTTTGTCCAGTGTCGCCATCTCCATAAGACACAGTCGGGCCAGCTTTTTCCTCATATTCTGATAACATGGCTTTGTTTCCAGTAATGTGCACAGAACATCCACTATCCATGACTAACACATTTTTCCTTTTTCCCTGCAATCAGAATAACAATTCACTAGTTAGTATATTTAGGAACCCACACTTGTTGGGTTCCTTTTCCATGCATTTTATTAATTTTAGCAGTAGAATACTTTTTGACATTAGCAGTCCTGACAGGATTAACTTCATCAGGATTTGCTTTGTCAGTATCAGTATTAACAAATACATGCTTTACATTGACATTCTTAGATTTACCAGAATTTGTACTTTTATTGAATTTAAGCAATGGATCATAAAAGTTATATTACAAATCATGGTATTCTTCACATGTATAAATAGAATGCCATTTACTACCACAATGAAAACAGGACTTCTGTGACTTATAAAATACTGATCTATTCCTAACATCAGACCTAGGAATTTCAGTATTCTTCTTTTTACTCTTCCTGCAATCAATGGCAAGATGATTAGAGTTACCACAGGTAAAACAACTTTTTTTAGGTGCATTTGGGATAAACTGATAATTGTTCTCTTTATTAATCCCAACTTTACCATTCCTGTTTCTTTTGACATTTGGTGTCCTTTTCTTATCTGTTACCTCACAGATTTTATCCTTGAGTTGTTTCTGAGACAGTAAACCTACATTCTTACTAGCTTTACTCAAGACAGGTTTAGACTTAAGAATCTTAACAGATTGAACAGAAGAAGATCCCTTTTCAAAAGTTTAATTGGAATCTTTACCAAAAACAAAATCAACAGGTTTAATCTTAGATTTGGTTTTGTCTATAACATGTCTATAGGTTTTTGGACTAGCTGTCTCATCAACAACAATTTTCTCTTTCAATTTCTTATCTTCATCTGACTTATACCCTAGACACTCTTTCCAATTCTTAGAGGTATTGATTTCATGAAATTTTCTACCAGAGTCTGTCCAGGTTCTGATTTTCTCATTAGCATTCTCAAGTTCCTTTTCAAGAGCAATACATTTAAATTTCATCTCTAAATACATGTGTTTAGCATTATCACATTTTATCTGTACTTCTTGCATAAAAGAAAATTCAGTTTCTAGATGCTCATTCCTTTTCCTAAGTTCAGACATCTTAGATAAGATCCTAGTATTTTCAGCAGTTTGACTTCTAAAGCTAATATGCAATGACTTTAGAAAACGACTTAACTCAGAAGCATTATCAGTATCAAAATCAAAGATAGTATTTGGTACCTTATCATCAGGAACAGTAGTTTCATCAATATTGGCCATTAGGGCATAGTTGACCACCTCAGTGTCAGATTCTGAAGAAGAGTCCATCTAATCCTTGCTTGAAGTGATGAGTGCTTTAGCCTTCTTGCACTCAGTAGCAAAGTGCCCCATTCCATTACACTTGTAGCATCTAACCTTTGACTTGTCAAATTTGCCACTCTTGTTGTCCTTTTTGTTGTACTTGTCTTTGTCAGCATTGAAGGTCTTTTTCTGGAAGTTGCCTTGTCTTCTAGCCTTCCTGAACTTCATCTTTTTGAAGCCTCTGACTATCATAGCAACCATCTCTTCCATGTCTGAGTCAGTAGCTTCATCATCAGTATTGGCATCAGGATTGCCATCGGTATCTGATGATGAGTCATCAGGATCTGACTCCACCATTCTTGGTTTTCTTCTAGAGACCTCCACAACTCTTCCTTTTGATTTAGCCTCAACATTCAAGGCAATAGACTTTTCCTTGCTGCTTCTCTTATTCTTTCTCTGTTGAACCTCAAGATCATGGGTTCTTAGCATTCCATAAACTTCATCAAGAGACATAGTGTTTAGATCATACTGATGTCTAATGATTGAAGTTTGAGTATCACATTCTTCTGGTAAAGCTCTTAGAAACTTGGTATTTGAATCTTCAGAAACATATTCCTTGCCAACTAAAGATAGATTGTTCAGGAGTGTTAGAAATCTATCATATAAGTCAGTCAGGCTCTCATCAGGTCTAGCATCAAATTGTTCATACTCTTGAATCAATAGAGACCTTTTGTTTTTCTTGACAGATGCAGATCCTTGACATTGAATTTCCAAAGTGTCCCAAATTTCCTTTGCAGATTTGCATGCAATCACCCTGTTAGACATGACAGCATCAAGACTGTTGTGAAGGATATTCTTTATCTTTGCATCTCTGAGAACGTCAGCTTTCTCTTCAGGAGTGTAATATCCCCAAATTTTGTACTTATTTAAAAACCACTAATGAATAGTAATTTTTGTCGTTTAGAAAATTTTCAGACCACCCTATGTACGAATCGGGATAATGAACTTTCGAAGTCGTATTAGTGATCTACTATGTAAATGAGTGAATGCAGAAGCTGTCAGAATCAGAAGAATAACATTTTCTGTTTTCTCCGAAATTTCACCTATTACTGATGGATTAATCATTATTTAAATATATTGGAGGATTTTATATTATCAATTCTATGGATATGGATTTAGCAAAGTTATTAAGATATCAAGAACGTTTACGGTAAACTACTTCGATAGAACACTTAAGAAATCCCTGCGAGCGTTCAACAAGATTAAAGCGGTAACAGAACAAGGTGACACAAATGAGAGTATATAAATCCCATTTATATTCCAAGATTCACGCTCGAACCATTTTAATGAAGTATTCGATTGTTAGGACGAATAGTGAATAGTTACTATTCACTGCGAGAATCGCGTAAAGTTTAATTCGCTCTTTTTAGGAAATATTTTCGAATCGTTTCAAGAGGAACAAAAACAAGGATGAATAGTAACATTGATGAATATTATTCCAAGGTGAATAGTAAAATTTTATAGTCTCCGATTGATCCTATATTTCAGCAGAAGTTCAGGAATAATAAATGGTTACTAATCGCGTAGTCAGAAATCGCAAACAAAAACGAGAATCGAAAGTCCGCTTGAAGGAGAAACCTTGGACGTATTATAACTTAGGAAATAAAGAAGAAGATATGTATTAAAAGAAAAAGGTAAAGAAATGAATTGGTGGAAGAAGTGTGTTAAAGAAGCTTGTAAGCTTAACCAAACTTCAGGGACTAACTTGCATTTTGTTAAAACAAAATATCTACCATAACCAAACCTCCACCACACATTACACACACAAAAGGACCAGCCTCCACCCCCATTTCTTGAAGAAAAAAACGTGGCTAAGAGAGGAAGAAGAAGGAGATGGATGGCTAAGCAATTCTTTACCAAAATTTGAGTTCTTGGGCTTAAAAGAAAGAGGGAAGAAAGCTTGTTCTATCTAAGGTATAATCTCCACTACCCACCACCTCTAGATATCTCTTTTATTAAGTTAAAGAAGATGATGAATAGTGTTTTGTTGAGTTTTATGTTTACAATTGAAAGATGGAAGCATGAATGTATTGTTAAGGTCATGAGTAAGTGGATTATGTAGTTTGTTTAGTTGTTGGATGAGTTGTGGATGGACTTTAAATATGGTATCAACTGGTTTGGCTCGGTTTGAGATTGATATTGGACTTTAAGTGTTTTAATTGATGTGTATGATGATTGGTGGTGAATTGGAATGAGATTTGAATCTCGGAAATGTTAAGTTTTAAGCCGACGTAATGCCCGATTTTCGGTAATGCTAAAAACTGCCTAGAATCCGAAAACCTAACTGCCTCTTTTGGTTCAATGATGAACATAAGTGTGTATAACTTTGTTTCTAGTTTACTTGAGCGCAAGAATCATGTCATTACGATTTACGGTTTAGGAGAAATACGCGTTTTAGTGGAAGTCGTCTGTAAAACCAAACTGCACCATTTAGTCAACTTTGAGACTATGATCGAACTACTTAGAGGTCATAATAAAATGTGAAACTTTGAGGAATAATACTAGAGACAGTTAGGAAGACTCACGAAAAGGATTTGTATTAAAAGGATTAATTTACTATTTTATAAAAATGTCGGAAACGAAGCTATGCGACGACAAAACTTTTTGCACATCCACTGCCTTAAACAAAGCATTCGGGAATTTGACCTGCCTGACCAGAAATACATTTTGAAATATTTTGTTCTAGACATTCTCTAGATTGTGCACTCGAAAACGGTGTGTCAATAGAGTTAACGGTTAATGAGTTATGAGCGTTTTCGTGAAACGAGCGCAAATAGTAAAACTCCGTAGTTAACTCGACTTTTAAAATGCATTTCACCTATTTCGACTCAGGTTTTCAAATCAAGATATTTTTAATAAATATTAAAAATACTCAAGAAGCTCCTTGAGGTAGTTTCGTAATTAATTATTAATTTTATGATTTACTAAAAGTGTTAGAGTGTGAGTTGCGAAATAGTAATTTTATGGAAAGTCAACTCTAGAGGTACTACTTTGACCATCCGTTTTGGCTAATTTAAAAGAGTGATTTCGATTCGACTAAAACAAGAAAATTGTTAAGGATTATTAAGATAACATATTGGTGTGAGGAACGAGATTAGAAATGATGAGTAAACGGCATAGAAGATCGTAAGTTAAGTAGACCCGAGAGACTGAAAGTCGGGTAAAATGAAGTTTACTTAGAATAAGTGAATTGTCAATCAAGTGACTAATTAAGGTTATGTATTGTCTTGGTAGAGGTTCCAGGACTAGAGGAGAGACATCCAGTTAGAGCTTGGACATCAGGCAAGTTTACTAACTCTTACTCTATTGTTCAGAGTAGGTATATTTTCAAATGCTTAATACTTGTTTATTCATATATATATATACACTCTTTTGATCAGAGTATTGTGACAAGTTTTCTAATCCTATGTTTTACTTATAAAAATATATGGAGCATGTTTATTCAAGTTTACTTTCTCAAAAACATATACCAATGATATATCATGTTGTGTTTACGGTTTTGATATAAAGTATATTTGTTCGATTATATTATGAACTTTATATGTGAAAATTGTGATAAAGAATACTACGTTGATAATGGTATGTTATGTTTAATATTCGGACGACGGCTCTAGGGATAGAGCGCGTTGGTCCAAAAAGTAGAGTTGACCAGGGAGCGGAATTTTTCCTTGACGTACTTTAACTATGTAAACCCGAAAGGTTCTTTGGGAGATAGTATATGTACTTATGATTGTTTAATGAACTTCATTTATTAAAGTATTCCAAAAACATTTGGATAAAATATATTATTTAAATATTTATTAAATATATTAAACGTTTCCAAAAATACTTCAAATATTATTTAAAAGATATCCAAGATGCTTCGAAAAGTTTAAACACGCGAACCTTCTCACTCGAAATCTTGTTGTGACAACCCCCGGTCATGTTTTGCTCAAGAAGCGTTGTTTCCAAGTAAGTATCAGTCGACTGAGGTCGGACCTCCACTACTCGATTTTCTATTCAAAATGATTCTTGAAAGAAAATAAAACAAGGGGATTCTGGCGGTGGCAAGATCGTCGACGGGCGATCCCGAGAGTGTAAGAGGCTGTTAGCCAGGCGGTCCATCAACTATTATTGGCCGAATGCGCCAGGATGAGTGCATATGGAGCTCCCATCCAGGGTGATCGTGAATGAAGCTTTCATCCCGGGGTAACTTATGAATGAAGTAATTGCCCTTCTACTAGTAGAGAAGACCCGTGGTGGATATGGTTGTGGCGACTGATCATCATCACTTCATATCGTGTTTTCTGTTTTGGATAAGTTCCTTCCTTCCAGTTTGGAAAAATTCTGATTAACACTGTAACAAAGGCCAAGGTGCTGAGTTACCGATAGTGTTAACTTTAGTGTGAATGATTTGATATTTCGAAGGCAACATTTAAAAAGGTGAAATTATTCTGGTTATTTATTGATGAAAGACAAACGGTAATTAAAAAACTGGTGAACTGGTGTTGTTCATCTAGCAGCATCTGGAACTGCGTACTTTTTGATTTCTAAAATTGTGCTAAGTCACTGATAGTGTATTTCTAAATTACGAACTAAACTCGTTCATATGGTAGTATTCTAAACTTCATATTAAGTATGAATACTTTCAATAGAAAACTATGTACTACCTTTATATTGTTGGAAAAACTTTATATTAGTGACTAGTTAACTTGCTGAGCAATCTTTCGCTCATTCTTGCTTTGTTAAAAATTATATTTTCAGTGAGACCATAGTCGGTCGTCCCGTATTGCGAGGAAAAGAATGTGGAGGATACTCCCTTGACATAGTTCAGGAAGGATACCGCTTGAGTAAGTTGGATAGGTTCAGCTATCATTAGTAAGTTTGTTTACAAATATGGGTTGTAATAACTACATGTAATGGTTGTAGATTAATAGTGTGAGATCCTGGATAGTACATTTGGTTTGTAATCACTAATGTTACTATATATTGTTTCTAAGGCTATAACTTGTGTGAGTAAGAGATTGGGGTCTATGATGTTGTTTTATTGGATCATTGAGTTAATACATGTATTATATGATTGGATGGTGAGGTGACGACCTGGATCCCAGACCCCGGATCTGGGGGCGTTACAAGGAGTCCATTCACTTTTTACCTTGACCACATAGTGTTCAGGTACTGTATCTGTTTGTGCAACTAATCTCGTAGGGATATATGGTCCATCACGTATCTTGTCCAAATAGTCAGGATCCATAGCCTCCAGGTACATCAGCATCTTTACCTTCCATGTTGGATATTCAGATTTCTTCAGGATGGGAATCTTCATGCTTTCATACTTGGTTGTCGACATCTTAGATCGTATCTGATTCAAATTTAAATCAGTTTGCTCTGATACCAATTGTTGCCCAGTAAATAACAATTGTAGAAGGGGGGGTTGAATACAATTGTATAAGATTCTCGACTTTAATAAACACAAATATGAATAATAACAGTTTTATTAAATCTGTTATAAAACTGTTACAAAACTCTCTCAAGAAATTCTGAGTTCTTAAGAGCTTCAAGGTTACAAAATACTTGTGTGTGTGATAGATCTAAATCGAAACCTAAACTGTGTTTATATACTACACAGCTTCTCTATCAATTACAAGATAAGTCCTAATCAATTACAAACTAGATTGAAACATATCCTTAATCGACATCTGCATTCCTATAAATAAGGAACCGACAAAATAAACTTCCTTATTTAACTAGACTCATAAACCAACTCGAAATCGAAATCCTGATCAGCTTCCAGTCCTGATGATCAATCCTGATCACAGTCCTGATATAAATCCTGATGATAATCCTGATACTGACGCTTGAACAAATACTGATGACGTCAGCAATCCTGATCAGTTGAGTCTAGATCCTTACGATAATTGAATCATGATCTAACACGTTTTATCAAATTTGTATTGTTCGTGATTTAACAATCCAATAACAAATTATTGCGGAATAAAATGAAACAAGATTCAAGTTAAATATAACTTATATTAAACTTGAAGGGTGTTACAATTCTGAGTACATATTACAAGGTTCTTATTAAAACAAATCTAGAATAAATTCGACATGAATTTAACTATTTTTGTAATAAAAGGATCGAATACTAAAAAGTAGTTCGATATAAATTCTAGGGATTATGATCCGCTAGATTGTCAAAGAAGTGAGAGTAATTAATTTCTAGTAGCTTGGATACAACAATAAATACTAGAATTTAATTCATTGAGAATTGAAGTTGGGACAGTTGGTTTGAGTTAATGAAGAAGATAGTGAGAGTGTTACTTTGTTTCTGTCTCTTTTTCTTTTTATGATGCCTTTTTCAACTGCCTTCCATTTGCTTTTGTACGCTTTATTTTGATCTTTATGACCTGCACGAAAGGCTTGGCATGACTGATCATTTGGCTTGGTATGACCCTCCTTTGAACTAGCATGACACTCGGTATGACCCTCTTTTGAACTATCATGACATTCAGTATGACCCTCCTTTGAACTATCATGACATTCGGTATTGTAATAACCCCAAATTTTGGACTTAGTTAAAAATTTTGATGAATAGTAAATGTTGATGAATAGTGAATTTGCTGATGAAAAATATTTTCAGACCACACTATATGGAAGACATGGAATGAATGTTTCGAAGTTATATTAGTGATGTATAAGGAAAATAAGTGAATGTAAACGCGATCAGAATCAGGAGATTCCAACTTTAAATTTTGTTCACTATTCATCGGGCAATCGAGGATTTATTAGTTGATCGTTATGAGAATTAAGAGAGCGAGAAGATCCATGATCAAATATTAAGCCAAGGCAATAAAAGATCAAGAGGATATCCCCTAGCGTTAGTGCAACGAAACATTTTCGGAATCGCTCGAACTTATAACAAGATTTAGCAACGAAGCAAAAACATGACGAATTATGGATTAAACCCTAACCAAAGGAGAAGTATCATATAAGATCGTATGTGGGACTCGTTGGAATTTGGGAATAAGTAATTCTGGAATTAAGATGATTTAAGCAATCAAAAACGATCCCAGATGGATAGTAAAAATTTCCGGACTCCGAACGATTTGAAATTTCAGAGAGAGCTCTATGGAGTTAAATGATGACTAAGTTTGCAATCGGAATTTGAAAACGAGATCAAGGACTCGAGAAAGTAGAATAAAAACGAGTGCACGGAAGAGGTGGTGGTTAATAAGCCACGTGAGAGCATTGTTGGCTTGTTGAGATCCAAACAACCTTTCTACCACACAAATACAAACACATCACCACCTTGTCACCATTTTTGCCCAAAACCACCCATTGATTGACATGTGGCAAGGGGGTGACAAAACTCATTCAAGACCACACAAAAGAGATGCATCCATTTAGCATTATTTGGAGAAAAAGAAAGAAAAGAAATCAAGTGTTCATCTCCCCCATTTTCTTCCAAATTCTGCCCAGCATGAGCAAGGAGCAAAGACAAATTCATAACACCCAATCTACTCATCCTAAAATCTCCAAATTTGGACCATATCTTCCTCAATGTATACCCAAGATACGTTCAAAATTTCATGGCCATCCAAGAAGTGTAGCATGGTCAAATATTGGATCAAAGTTGAGGTATGAATAGTGAATTCGAAAATGCTAACTTGTGTTCTTGAAGATTAAAGCTTATTGAGGTTGTATAAGGATCAAGCAAGGGTATACAAGCTATTTTTAGTGTCTCTAAGGCAGAAATGAAGGTATAACACCTCTGCCTTCTTGATATTAATTGGGTTTTATGCTTAAGTTTGTAGTATAATTCGTTAAACATGTCGTATAAGAGATCCATGCATGTTTTAATGATTTTGGTTGGTTGAATGAGTTGTGGTTGATTGAGGGATGAGTTCTTGAGTTAGTATGAACTGTCCTAGAGTTGTAAATGATATATGTATGGATTGTCTTGTTTGGATGTTTGGATTGGTTGTGAAATGGAAACGTTCGATGTATAGCCGTCGTAATGCCTTGACAGTGGTATTCGAGGCTCTTAATCTACTGTCAAGTGTGACCACTGACCATTATAATGTAGGTCTTGTGTCGTAGTTTGTTTTGGCGAAAGAATCGTATCGTTTCGATTTACGGTTTAGGAGAAACACCCGTTTTAGTGAAAGTGGTTTCGAGTAACTAAGTAGTTCACTATATGAACTTTGAGCGTATAATCAAGCCTCTTAAAAGTGGACATAGGTCATGAAATTAATGTGGATACTATTATGGACAGTTAGGAAGGGAACCGAGAAGGTTTCGTGTTAAAAACATGATTTTTCGATTTTATAAAAATGTGAGAATCAAAGTTGCGCAAGTGAAATACCATTAAGGGGATGGTTAAAACCGTAAGTTTAGTAATGGTAAAGTACTTGGGATTTGTGAATGAATTATTACCCAAACTTTTGACTTAAGAGTTAAGGAGTATCATGAGGTTATGATTAACCAAGAACGAGACTTTTGATTTTCATTAAGAGAACGTTAGTGCTTAAGTTAATGGCACTTTAAATGATTATGCTAGGAGACTGATTGAGTATTTCTTTGTTTATAGATTTCCCGACAAATTCTCGAACCCCTAACAACCAAGGACTCAAGGCAAGTTTTCTCATCTCATGCTGTATTTCAAATTACATATACTGATGATTTTGCATATGATAGATGCATGCAAGTTTTCAAACCATACATCTGATATAAGATTCGGTTGTATTTTTGTTGTGATTGTGATATATAATATTGTAAAGAGGATTATAAACTGATTACGCTTTTGATAAAAAGCTTTGTGAGATATAAGGTTTATATGCTATGTAAATACTAGATATAAACCGAGGTTTTTAAAGGCTCTGAGGGTAGAGCACTCGTACGATGATTTTAAAACATTAGACCGGGAGTCAAATTAGTATTTTGTCTTGATTATACTGTTAGAAGCTGGAGGGTTCTAGGGACAGCTATATTTTAAAATGTTGATTAAATATTCCAATATATATTATTGGATATTTAATGAGAGATATTTAAATAATATTATTATAAATATTATTTGAATATTTATTTAATTAAGTGAATATTAATTTAAATATTCACTTAAGTGGAATTTTATAGAATAATAATTTAATATTTATTATTTGAATATTTATTAAATATTCCAAAAATGATTTTAAAAAAATCATAGAACCTTATCTAAATATTATGTAAGGTTCCAATAGTTATTTAAAGTATTTTCTGATCTCAAAAAAGATCTATGTGATTATAGTAGGGGTTCCCAACTACTTTTAATTATTTATCTCAAATGATGATTAAGGTTTGGACTTATCAAAAATTGGGAATCCATTCCAGGAAGTGAATATATGATTTCACTTGCCACTTTCATTAAAAGTGAGTATATTTTTTAGTTCTGAATTATCAGAACTAGAGATATTTTACCAAACTCCCAGGTCGTGATTTCGAAATGTTTTACTCGAGGTCGAGGTCAGTTGACAACGGTCAACCCACATTGTGACTTACTTCCGATATAATCCGGAAGTAAGGGTGTTTTTACAAAACCTATCAACAAGATTATGCTTGGGGAACCAGAGTAATATCCGTTCCAGTTATAGATAGTTGGGGGAAAAGACATTTTCGCGTAAGTGGCCGAGTAACGCACGGTCCCGCAAATGAAAACTATTTTTCTGGCCTTGATGTCGCCAGGATAGCGTAAGAGGCCGGGTGACGCCGGTCCAGCAGAAAACTATTTTCTGGCCTTGATGTCGCCAAGGGGAAATTTAATAAGAGGCTGGATGACGCCAGTCCAGTGGAATCCGTTGGCAGGGAGCGGTCCACTTGTGTGGCCTTGATGTCGCCATGGGGTTCCCAATGTGTAAGAGGCCGAGTGACGCCGGTCCAACTTAAAAGCCCGTATGCGGCTAGGGTAATGACCTTCGGGATTATCCATCTACTAGTAGAAAATCTATGGTATGACGACTGATCATCGTATACCAGTGCGTAGCCCTGTACAGTTCCCCATGTTTTTCCAAGGATTGGAATTTCAGAAATGTTTTGGTAACTTTGGTTAAAAACCGGTTACGGATACTTGTTAATGATATTTTAACAAAGTACTATACCTCATACAGTATTTGAACTGTATGGCATGTTTTGACGAAAAGAGTATTCAATATATCATTCTATATACGAATGAGGTTTTAAAAGCTTTCAGTTATGATAAAAGCTTTCATATATGATTTAACCTGCTTTATATTATTGTTGAGCTTTAGTGCTCACTCTTGCTTCTTATATATATCACAACACAACATATTTGAAAAGTGTTCATGACTGATATTTTACAGTATTTTGAACAGTATGAGATATCTAAATAGATATGCGTGTATATAGGTTGAGAAGGTATTTAAGATATACAGTATGTTGAACTGTATAGTATTTTGAATCAATGAATAGGCTTTAGGCCTTGATTCCAATGTTAATATCTATTTTAAAAAGATATGTTTTGAGTCTTGGTTCATTATATTGATACCATGGGTTTCTAAATGATTTACGAGAGTATTTGAGTATGATTATAAGTTATACAGTATTTTGAACTGTATACTATTTTGGGTCAAACCCTAGTAGTTTTAAAACTTTGATCCTATTTGGGTTATATACCTTAAAGGTTTAAAGATTTAAACTGGGATAGACTTCTTGCTGAGCGCTATTAGCTCATTCTTGCTTTATTAAAACTTTCAGCATGAAGAAAACATTGCCGATTCACCCCGTATCACGAGAGCAAGGGAATGGAGAGACCACCCTTGAGTTAGTTCAGCAGGATGGATACTGTCGGAGTTAGCAGAACAGGTGCAGGTTGAATTAGTGAGAATTGTTTTCGAGTAGGTTTGCATTATTGAACCGTGTATAGAATTGTGAGGTCTATTATTTTAACTTCGGGTAGAGGTTGTAAATAATAGATGAGATCCTGGATAGTACATTTGATTTATAATAACAAGTGTTACTTATTGTTGCTCATTTCTAAGGCTATAACTTGTGTGTGTGTGCGTAAGTGATTGGGGTCTTTGGAGTTGTATTATTAGAATATTGTAAGTGACGTGACAACCCAGATTCATGACCCCAGATCTGGGGGTGTTACAGGCTCTTAAATCAGTCATATTACTTTGAATTTCAGGTCATATCAAGATAATAATAATTCTAATTTAATTATCCTTATAATTAATTTAAGAAATAAATTAATTCATGTTGAATTAATTTATTGAATAAATTAATTAATATATAATTAATTTAAGAAATAAATTAATTCATGTTGAATTAATTAATTAATATATAATTAATTAAAGGAGAATTACTACATATATTTGAGAGCAGAAATATCCCTTAAACCACTGATATTAATAAAAAACTTTCACCGGAAGATGTTGACACTCGATGTACTGTCTGGTTCATGAGTGACTAATTCTTCATCTTTAAACCTTAAGATGTGGTTCTTTTTCTTTTCTCTTTAATCAAACACTGTAATCTGTACACTTGCTATCACACTTCTGAAATCTCTGTGACTTTAATAAATCCACTATCTTGAATACTTCACCGAGGCTTGATCAATTAATTGAACTTCTTCCAATGTAGAATTACTTCAAGTCTGTAGATGACTTTAATCTTCATTCTCTTGACTGATATAATCTTCTGAGATTCCTGTGACATATTAATTATCATTTACTTATTACATTCTTGTTTAAGTTAAGTAGAATCGTCGGTGTTTTACAAATAAGCCTATGCACATGCCTTTCACTAGACGAAACATTAAAAGTTTAGTCGGTCGGTACAATTTGTTGATAATTCGTGTTTTACTTAATTACCATTACTTATCAATAAAAAAATATTATTAAATAGTAATATTACCTATTTATAACTAATTACCCTTTTCAGCTAAAATACATTACTTTTTCTATTTTTCCTCAGAAAATTCCCTCTTTTTCCAAGAATATCACGACAATTATCTTTTTCAACTAAAACTATCTTTCTATTTTTTCTTACTAAACCCCGTCCTTTTTCAAAAATATCACGGGTATGCCGTTACTATTTATTTTAAAACCTATTTTAATACTTATAATTATTTAAAAGAGTTTAACTGTTTTAACATGCCTACTTATTTGTTTAACAAACACCTCCTTTTTCAAAAATGTGACGGACAATTATTTTTTTAAAATAAAACATGTATGTTTTCTATTTTTCCTTACTAAAACCCCTACTTTTCAAAAAATATCACGGGTTTGTCGTTACAATTTATTTTAAAACCTATTTTAATGTGTTTAACTATTTAACAGAGTTTACCTATTTTAACATGTCTACTTATTTAAAAAAACGTGTCTACTTATTTTCTAACAAATACAATTAAAAAAATATTAAAATATAATTAATAAAATAACAACTATTAAAAACAATCTGTGCATTGCATGGACAATTAAGATATTATCTATACTATTATATTAAAGATGAAACATTAAAATTTTGGTTTGTAGTCTGGTTCTCTTTTGCTCTTTTGGTCACTCAATTTTCCACCGTTGGATCTTCCATATCAATATAATGAGAGTGGTTGGATAAAATACTAAAAATTATTATATATAGCACCTTGTTAGGTCCTGATAAGTTTGTAGAAGGGGGGTTGAATACAAACTATACCGTTTAATCGAATTTGTCCTTTTAAAGATTTAACTGTTTAGAACAAATTAGCGCGGAATAAAACTGAAACAATATTCAAGTTAAATAAAACTCTATTAAACTTGAAGGATGTTACAATTCTGATCACTGATTACAATGAACTTGATAAAACAAACCTAGAATAAATTCGACATGAATTTATCTATTTTTGTAATAAAAAGGATCGAATACTAAAAAGTAGTTCGATATAAAATCTAGGGATTATGATCCGCTAGAAAGATAAAGCAGTACAAGAGAATCACTTGTTATGAATTAAATGTTAAGAATCAAACAAGAATTAATTCTCTGGCCGGAAATGATTTGCTTTGCAGTTGAAGAAGTAAAGACAGAAGATGGAATGTTGAATGCTCTGTATCTTTACTTTTCTGTTCTGTTGTAAATGTAATTGATTGTGTCCAAGTCTTCTAATTAAATAACATTGCCTTTCTTTTTGTTTTTAAACCCACGTGCAAGTCAATTCACAGAAAGTGATTTGCACTAGGAAGACTCACAGGAAAACAATGCATTTTGCCTTAGAAGACTTTCGGGAAGACAATGATTGTACATGGAAGACATTCGGGGAAAACTTAGATTTGGCTTAGGAAGACAATCGGGAAGACTCACTTGTGAGTCTTCCTAGTTTAATAAACTAAGTCTTCCTAGCTCAAACCAAAGTCTTCCTAGTTCATTTTTATTCTAATTTAAATAATTAACTAAATAAATTATGTATTAAATTAATTCTTTACAGAATTAATTTAATAAATAATTTACTTAATAGTATTAATTATTTATAAGAGAATAAATAGAATTAGATGACTTCTCAAACAATTCCAGAATCACTTAAAACTTAGATAAATAACAAACACAATAGTACGTTGACACTCAATGCATGGTCTGGTTCATGAGTGACTAACGACAATGTATGTTCTTTATCAGTTTGACTTTAAGCAGTGATTCACTTCCTTCTCAATCAAGAACTCCGTAATCAGTATCTTTTGCTATCACCACTTGAAATCTCCGTCACTTTAATAAATCCACTGAGCTTGAATACTTCATTGAGGCTTGATCAATAAATTGAGCTTCTTTCAATGTAGAATCACTTCAAGTCTGTAGACGACTTTAATCTTCATTCTTTGACAGATATAATCTTCTGAGATTCCTGTGACATTTGATTTTTATTATTTACTTATTACATCTTAATTAAAGTTGAGTAGAATCCTTGGTGTTTACAAATAGGCCTAGACATATGCCTTTCAATCTCCCCCTATTTGTTTGTTAGACAATAACAACCAAATACCTCTAGAGGATAACTCAACTAAAACAAGAAAAGATAAGACTTTTAAGAGCCAAGCAAATAATAAAAGTTCTGGATTAAATATAACAATTTCCAGATTCAAACAGTAAAGATAAATACAAGATAGATGTTCCTCTAGACTGAACATATGAATACATTTTCCTATCTTGATTTACCTAGCTCTAAACATATAACATTTACAAATAGAGCTAAACCTATCATGCCCTAATCTCTAATTTCACATTCTTCAGCTTCTTGCAAGGTGTATAGCAGATCTTTGTCAAGGACACGATCACTTTCAGAAACCACACCACTTGGCATTACTGGTTGAGTGGTGATCTTCTTCAATCTATTCTTCATCTGAGCATACCTTGGAACTTTCTCCGTGCATTAGTCTGAAATCATATCAACAACTTCAGACTTGTCTTCAGTGGTAAACCCAGAAGTTCTTAGAAGATTCTCCAACTTCACCAGTTGCATAGCAGTCTGTAGCTTCAAAGAATCAGGATCCAGCCTCACAGTCTCTAAAGTTGTACCTCTGTAGATTTTAACTTCATAAGGAAAGTGCACAACTTGAGGGCTAGCCTTCATAGCAGAATCTCTCATCCGGTCATACAGAAGCTCGTTCAAGCAAGAAGATCTCTTTACCTTACTCATAAGAATCCACAATTCAGAGAGAGATCTTCTTTGGAGTAGTTCAAGAGAAACAGTGAATGACCCTTCAAGAGCACTTGAGACATAGATGAACAGTTCTTGCCTCACTTGATCAAATGCAGACGTAATCCTTAGGATATCTTCCTTGAATGCCTTCATATATAATGAGTTGTCTGGATTAACAGTTCTGATCTTCTCAAGCAGCTTCAGAAAAGTAGCATCATTGTTTGTGCCTCTCAGAGGGATATCAAACATCTCCCTTGCCTTGTCCCATTTGATCCCTTGCTTCATCCTAACATCCAATCTCCTTTCTTTGACATGAATACTATGAAGACGTTGTTTGTCTTCATGTTCAGCCTTTTGAATCTTTAGCCTTTGAGATATGATGTCAGAGACCTTGGCATTCTCATCCTCCTTTCTTCTTAGTTCTGCCTGTTGCTTCTTCAACTCCTTCTGAAACAAAGGGTCAGGTGTGTATAGATCAGCTTCATCTTCCCAATCCTCAAAGTTGGCCGCCTCTTCAACCTCCTCCTCACCAAAAGCTTCTTCAGGTATGGTCTTCCCCAGATCACCAGATGTGTCAAATTGGAAGTCATCCTGTTCACCGTGGTAGTAGTAGGCATCATCAAAGACATTCTCCTCCAATGATTGTTTCCCTTTCCCTTTATCTTTTCCAACTCCAGAAGCTCCTCCAGCTTCTCTTTCTCCTTTCTTCTCCTTCTCCCCCTTAGTTGAGGAATCCTCAACAGATTTAGCTTTGGAAGCCCTAGGATTCATCTCAGAAGTTCCCCTTATTTCTCATTGTTCTCTCCTATCTCCTCCTTCATTAGCATCATCATCCTCATCATCTCCCTCAAAGAAAGTTCTTTGCTCTTCAGTAGGTTGATGTGATTTCTTGATCATATAGTATAGGTGCTTCATTCCTTCATTAAGATGATCTATTCCTCCTTCAATCCTAGACATCCTTTCTTCATTAAACCTCTGGTTTTCATCAGATGTTTGCAGAATAAAGTCCACCTTGGTAGAAATAGAAGCAATCTCCTTGACACTCTCCAATATCTGAGCATTTGACGTTGTAAGATCAGAGATGTCTGAAGCCACCAGTACTTGAGATTGTTGGATTGAATTCAGCCTCGGGAGTAGATTATTCTTCAATCCTTCCAGGTCATCTTTCACAGTACCCAGCTGATTTGATACAGAGGTGGTAGATTGTGCAACCACTTGTGCTTTCAAAAGACTATTCTCAGCCTGGGTTTCTTGTAACTTCCTTTGTAGATCAGCTAGCTGGTTCAACAACAAAGCAGTGTTTGTGTCAGTGTGTGCACTCACTTCAATTGCTCTCAGTGGTGTTTCACTCAACTCACGTGCTTGTGTATCACTCTGTGTTTGACTCATGTCTCTCACAACTAACTGTCTGTCTAGATTTTCAGTAGATGTACCTGCATGAAAAATCACCCTAGCCCCTTCAATGGTAGGCACTGTTTCAAAGTCAAAATTAAAGTGCTCTCCTTGCATGGTGTCCTGAGTTTCTTCTAGATGTATATCTTCTCCCATTGTGAGTAATGGGAGTGTGCTTGACTCAGTACAAGATGCCATGGCCCGATGGCGAATTTCAATAGATCCACCCTGTTGAGAGGATGTCTCCAGAGACTGTTCAGTGGCCATATCTATGTCCATATCCTGTTGAGAGGATACAGATGGGCTTACAGATGCCTCCCTATAGGTTTTTCTTTTCTTTAAGGGTGGAGACAGAGTTGTGGGAGCACTCTTTGTAGCTACATCAGTAACACTTCTTGAACTGGTTTGTACATTAGGCTCAGGTTGTGTATCAGGAGTGTTTGACTCTCTGTTTGGCTCTATGACCTGGGTCAGAGACTGTGGATCTACAATCTCTGGGTCAGCCCTAACAACCACTTGGGTTTGAATTGAAGTACCAGAAGAAGAACCAGAGTTAGGAATAACTACATGTAGTGGAACTGGATGTGGCTCAGGAACTTGTTCACCAAAGATAGGAAGATTAATGAATTGACTCATCAATGGTGAAACAAGAACAGGTATGGTGAGGAATTTGGATGAGACATCAAGTCTGGTGTAGAATTTGGTGTCTGTGGTTGGAGAGGTTTCAAATCTAGCTTCCCTAAACAGTTCTACCTGCTCAGCAGTGAGAAGATGATTAATGATAAGAGTGAGAAAGCGAGGGTACCAACACTTCACTTTCATATGATTATCAGAATCTCTCCTAGAGTGAGCAAGCCTGTTAAGCATAATGTTCCACAGAATTTCAGCAAAATTTAACCTACGACCAAATACTATAGCATAAGCAATATACTGATTAAGACTGGTAATGCAATGAAAATTTGTTTTTGTGCAGTTACCAAATACTCTTGCTATAGTATCAAAGAACAGATCCCATTCCCTTACAACAAAGCTTTTAGATAATTTGACCATTTGGAAGGGACCCTGATAATGAATATTCACAAAGAACTGTGATAACTCATCATCAGTGGGTAAGGGATCAAACCTATCCTTTGGAAACTGTAAAACATCGCAAAACAACTCAAAAGTGATTGTATATTGCTGGTTTAAAATATTGAAAGAAAAAGATTTAGAATCTTCAGCAATAACAGCACTTGAACACAAAAACCTCAATGGATCAATTCTAAGAAGTGCTGAAGCACAAATAGCATGACTGACACATGTATTGCTATTTAAAAATTGAATCCAAGGTTTAAAACGTTCCACCTTACATTTAGACGGATCAAAATACCCAACATAATTATTTAAAACGAGTTCAAAATTAGGATCCATTTAGATAAAACAAGAAATTTTAATCAATTTAAAATAAAATTAAAATTTTAGGGATTTTTAGAATTAATTAAAATTAATTAAAATCCACAAAATTAAATTCTATTTAAAATTAACTAATTTTAAATTTTAATCCTAAATATTCGAACTAAAGCTTGAAAAGCAAAGCAAATTGGGTAAATGAATCACAAAACACACAACTCAGTTCAGAATACACACAGACTTCACTTTAATCACTTAACACACAAGAAGATTACTTAACAAAGCAGGAACAGTCAAGTCGAAGAGAAATTTTAAAAAAAAAATTGACAGAAATTCGACTAAACTACTTGATTTGGAAAGAACAGAAATGTTTTGCTAAGTAAACACTTGAGCAATCAAGAACAATGATCAAAGCAATTCTGCAGAAGTAAAAGAATTCGAAGGGGGGTTTTCAAAAACTTGAGAGACAAAAAAAACAAACTGATAAGAAGATGAACTGTATGTACTGTGTATATATATATATAACTGTTGAAATGAAAAGAAATAAACGAACGGTTTTTTTTTTTTTAATTTGAACTGGGAAGACAATCGGGAAGACTTAGGATAGTCTTCCCGGTAGTCTTCCTAGTTCAAATTAGGAAGTTTTCGGGAAAAAAATAAAAGAAAATCAGAAAACAAAAACAAATAATTTTAAGTCTTCCCGATAGTCTTCCTAGTTCAAAAAACTGGGAAGACTTAGGAAAAGACTTAAAATAAAAAGAAAAAAACAACAAAACAACAAAACAAAAAAAAAACAGAAAAATCCCTTGTTTTCCCGGTAGTCTTCCTAGTGTAAAACTGGGAAGGCTTACAGAAAAACTCAGAATTTAATTAAACTATTTACAGAAAAATGCATAAAATTAATAAAAATGCATGAAATATTTATAAAATCCAGAAAAATTCACAGAAAATTCCATAAATCCTAGAAAATATGCAGAATAATATAAAATTGCATAAAAATAATATAAACTTGCAGAATTATTTAAACAACAATATTTACAATCTGAAAAACACCTAAATAATTCTAAATAAATATATTTTCAATAAAAATACATTTCTCCACTTAAAAAATATGAGAAAAATATTTTTAAAGAAAATAAAATATTCAGAACTATTTAAATTTACAAGCATGTAATATTAAATGAGACTAGGCAATAAATATTATTTAAATGACAAGAGAAAATGAATTTTTGAAAGAACAAACATGACAGAGATATAGTTAATCACTAAGATTGTTTAACATACCCAATTTACCAACTAACTTGATAAATGTGGATTCATCAACAGATTTAGTGAATATATCTGCAGTCTGTTCTTCTGTGGGTACAAAGTGTAACTCCACAGTTCCATTCATGACATGCTCTCTGATAAAATGATACCTGATATCAATGTGCTTCGTTCTCGAGTGCTGCACAGGGTTGTTGGAGATTGCTATGGCACTTGTATTATCACACAAAATGGGAATTTTGTCTAATGCAAAGCCATAGTCCTTTAATTGATTCCTAATCCATAAAATCTGAGCATAACAGCTTCCAGCAGCAATATATTCAGCTTCTGTTGTTGAATTGGAAAATGTTTGATGTTTCTTGCTATACCAGGAAATCAATCTACCTCCTAGGAATTGACAACTCCCAGAGGTACTCTTTCTATCCACAACACTACCTGCATAATCAGAATCTGTATATCCAACAAGGTTAAAACCAGAATCTTTAGGGTACCAGATACCTAAATTAGGTGTACCCTTAAGATATCTCAAGATTCTTTTAACAGCAACGAAATGTACATCTCTAGGGTCCGCTTGGAACCTTGCACACAAGCATGTAGCATACATAATATCTGGTCTACTAGCAGTAAGATAGAGTAAGGAGTCAATCATACCTCTGTAGCTTGTAACATCTACCTTGATAGAATTGTCAGAAGCTCCAAGTTTGATGGCTGTTGAAGATGGAGTCCTTGCTGATGCTGAATCCTCCATGTGATACTTCTTGAGGAGTTATTTAAGATACTTGGATTGACAAATAAATATACCATTTGACCTTTGACTTACTTGCAATCCAAGAAAGAACTTCAGCTCACCCATTATACTCATTTCAAACTTACTCTGCATTAGCTCAGCAAATCTCTTACAGAGATTATCATTAGTAGACCCAAATATGATGTCATCCACATAGACTTGGACTAATATCATATCACTTTTGTGTTTCTTTGAAAAAAGAGTTTTGTCTATGATACCTCTAACAAAACCATTTTCTAAAAGAAAACCAGAGAGAGTGTCATACCATTTTCTTGGGGCTTGTTTGAGACCATAGATAGCCTTGAAGAGAAAGTACACAAAGTCCAGCATCTCCTGATTTTCAAAGCCAGGGGGTTGTTCCACATACACTTCTTCATCCAGCTCACCATTCAGAAATGCACTCTTAACATCCATTTGATAGACTTTAAAATTGGAATAAGCAGCAAATGCTAAGAACATCCTGATGGCCTCAAGTCTAGCCACTGGTGCATAGGTTTCATCATAATCAATGCCTTCAGCTTGAGAATACCCTTGTGCAACCAGTCTTGCCTTGTTCCTTGTAACAATGCCATCCTCATCTAGCTTGTTCCTGTATACCCATCTTGTACCAACTACTTTCTTGTTCTTTGGCCTGGGTACCAGTTTCCAGACTTGCTGTTGTTCAAACTGATTGAGTTCATCTTGCATAGCAATCACCCAATCTGGATCAGTCAGTGCTTCCTCAGTTTTCTTTGGCTCCATTTCAGATAGAAATGCTGAATAATGACATTCATTCTGAGTTGCACTTCTAGTTTTAACTCCAACACCTGGATCACCAATGATCAGCTCAAAAGGATGAGCTCTATTCCATACAGTCTGTCTTGGAAGATTTGATCTTGATGATTCGCCTTGAAATTCACTTTGATGTTGTGAGTGACTAGATGATCCTTCATTTGCTCCCCCTGAGTTGTTGCTTGATTGCCTTGATGATCCTTCTCCAGTGTTGGTGGTATCTCCATTGTTCCCAGTGTTTCCACCACTACCACCATGATCATTATCATCATTGTTTTTATCATTACCAGCAATAACTTCAGGTGGGGCTGCATCATCTGATTCTGAGTCTGGCAAGTTATCAAACTTCAGCTTTTCAGATGAATCTTCTTTTTGGATATTAGGGAGCTTAGTGTCATCAAAAGTAACATTGACACTTTCCTTTACTGTGTGACTGCCAACCAAGTATACCCTATAAGATCTTCTGGAATAACCAACAAAAATAGCTTCTTGTGCCTTGGCATCAAACTTGCCACGTTTAACATTGTCATCTATAAGCACAAAGCATTTTGCTCCAAATACATGAAAGTACTTGACAGTTGGTTTCTTGTTGTTCATGATCTCATAAGGAGTCTTCATTAAGTCCTTGTTGATTAAAGTTCGATTCTGAGTATAACAAGCTGTAATTGCTACTTCAGCCCAAAAGTACGTTGGAAGTTTAGACTCACTTAACATAGTCCTAGCAGCTTCAATCAATGTACGATTCTTTCTTTCCACTACTCCATTTTGTTGAGGAGTTCTAGGGGCAGAATACTGTCTTGTTATTCCTTTATCAGCACAAAAGTCATTTAGGATTGCATTCTTGAATTCAGTACCATTATCTGACATTATGGCTCTAACAGGGAATCTAGAATCCAGCTCAATCAACTTTATATGGTCAATCACCAGGTGTGGGGTCTCATCCTTGGAATGTAGGAATAAAACCCATGTATATTTTGAAAAGTCATCAACAATCACAAGTGCATATTGTTTCTTTGACATGGACATTACATTAACTGGACCAAACAAATCCATGTGCGGTAGCTGAAGTGGTTCAGTTATTGATGATGTGTCAGTGCCCTTGTGAGAAGCTTTCTTTGACTTTCCTTTCTGACATGCCTCACACAGTCCTTCCTGTGTAAATTCCATCTGAGGCAAACCTCTAACCAATTCCCTCTTGACTAAAGAGTTCATGGTTTTGAAGTTAAGGTGAGACATCTTCTTGTGCCATAGCCAACTTTCATCTGATGAAACTTTAGCATAAAAACAATTAACTTCATCTTTGGATCCAGAGTGCAGATCAGCTATGAACAAGTCACCTTTCCTTACTCCGTGAAGAGCAGGCTTTCCATTCTTCTTGTGAAGGATCTGACACTTCTCTCTTTCAAAGGAAACAGCATATCCTCTGTCACAGAAATGACTGATGTTGAGAATATTGAACTTCAGACCTTCCACAAATGATAACATTTCCATACTTCAAACAACCATATCCTTTCGTAATACCCTTTATGTTATCTCCAAAGGTAACTACTGGGCCAGCTTTCTCAACCAAATCTGATAGCAGGGCTCTATCTCCGGTCATATGCCTTGAACAGCCACTGTCAAGAATCCACATAACACGGTTTACCTGTTTAACTCCCTGCAATATCAAATTGATTAGTCCTTCCTCGGAACCCAAAATTGATTGGGTCCGGCATACTTAAAGAACTGGCCTTTGTCAGGCAAAACAACCTGTTTAGCTACAACTACTTCAACCTCTTTTACAAAAGAGCATTTCCATTTATAGCCAGCCTTAACACATTTCTGAGTAGGCTTAGGGATAAATGAATCCACTCTAGTCTTAGGAGGACTAGTAGTCTTAGCTTTAACATGCTTCTTATTATTAACATGTTGACGTGGAGCAGTCTTATCACTAGATACATGCTTACTATTAAAATAAGCATACATAACATTGAAAGCACAAGACATGCAATTAATCACACCACATGCTTTATGAGAAGAATTAACAACAGGCATGTTAGTTCTACAGTTGTTTTGATCCAACTTGTGGATATCTGATTTAGCCTTCGTTGCAGAAACAACTTTGACAGGTTTGTCAGACACACACTTGTTGAACTGTTCAACTTTACATGCAAGATCTTCTTCAAGTATCTCCTCTGCAATGATGATAGAGTATTCATTCAGAGGTTCTCCTTGGGACTCTAAAGAAAGGTGTTTCAATACCCTTAAGCACATATGGTATACCCCTTTCTTCAGCACTGACTCTATTAGGGGTATTTATGATTAATTTACCAATAGACTCATTGTAATCATACCCTATTCCTGTTGTATGATCCATACTTTGTTTATTGATAATTTCTTTAGCTGTCTTACAAGAGTTGAAGTAAGCATTAGCTTTAGTCTTCAGCTCACTATTCTTTTCCTTGAGAATGGTTTCCAGTTGAATATAACATTTAACCCTATTCTCAAGAAATGTTATTTTCTCAGTAAGTTCATTCTGATTAACATGCACAAGTTTTAATTCTTTTATCTCCTTTTCAAGAGCTGTGTTCAAAAGAATTATTCTATCATTTTCAGTGCGAGCACAATAAATAGTACCACTAAGATGACGAATCATTTAAGTGTCAGTGAACTTTACCTCTGACATGTATGTTGATGAAGTGCTTGCCTCTTTAGCCATTAAAGCAAGGTTCCCAATCTCACCTGCTTCTTCATCATTGTCAGTGTCATCCCAACTCTTACCTTCAGCAACATAGGCTTTCCCAATCTTGTTCTTCTTGCTAGAATCAAATGTGTTTCTTGTCACTTGCTTTGGCTTTCTGCATTCAGTATCAAAGTGACCCAACTCATTGTAATTGTAGCATCTGATTGTGCTCCTATCCACAGTTCCAGTTTTGTAGCCACCCCTTGTGCTACTTGAAGAGGAAGATCCACCTCTCTGAAATCTGGGTCTGAACTTAAAATTGGGATTCCTTTTGAATCTGAACTTCCCAAACTTCCTGACTATCAAAGCCAAATCACCATCCTCCAGCTGATCAAGTTCCTCTAAAGAATAGAAGTCACCACCAGATTGATCAATGGATGTTAATCCATATTCAGCATCAATAACATTCATGTTAGAACTGGAAGGTTGAACAGCCTTCACTTCCAGTTTCTGTGGGACTTCAGCAGCCAATGCAGTAGAAGTACTAACTATCTTCCCAGTTCCATATAACTCATCCTGTTGAATCTGCTCTAGCTCATAGGTCTTCAGAACACCATACAGTCTTTCCAAAGCAATCTCTCCCAGATCTCTTGCTTCTCTAATGGTAGATATTCTGTGCTCCAAATGACGTGGAAGTGTAAGTAGGAACTTCTTGTTAATTTCCTTGATAGTGTAGCGCTTCCCATTGAGATTCAGATTATTGATTAATTTGTTGTATCTCTCAAAAACCTCAGAGATACCTTCACCAGGGTTTGATCTGAAATGCTCATATTGAGAGGTGAGGATTTCCAGCTTATTCTCTCTAACTTCCTCTGTCCCTTCATTGATTATCTCTATAGTGTCCCGAATGTGTTTGGCAGTATCACAGTTTAGGACATGATTATGCATGACAGGATCAAGACTTTCAACCAGTATCAACTGTAGACAGGCATCCAAGGTAACATCCTCTTTTTCATCAGGAGTGTTGTCCTTGGGATCCTTAGGGTACATCCTAGCAGCCCTAGTAACAACATCATTCTCTATTAGCTCTCCCTCAATAATCATAGGGAGTCTTGGTCCATTCTTCAGCACATCAAAATATTTAACATTAGCAACTTTAAGAAATAGGAGCATTTTCTTCTTCCACATAGGATAATGTTCCTTGCTGAACATGGGGATTTTGACTGTACCCACTTTCTGTGCAGTAGACATCTTTTGAGATTTTTAGGAATAATTAAAATTTCAGAGTTCAAGAAAAAAATCTCAAAACAATTGGATCTTTGATTTGTATATTAATCAAAAGGCTCTGATGCCAATTGTTAGGTCCTGATAAGTTTGTAGAAGGGGGGTTGAATACAAACTATACCGTTTAATCGAATTTGTCCTTTTAAAGATTTAAATGTTTAGAAAAAATTAGTGCGGAATAAAACTGAAACAATATTCAAGTTAAATAAAACTCTATTAAACTTGAAGGGTGTTACAATTCTGATCACTGATTACAATGAACTTGATAAAACAAACCTAGAATAAATTCGACATGAATTTATCTATTTTTGTAATAAAAAGGATCGAATACTAAAAAGTAGTTCGATATAAAATCTAGGGATTGTGATCCGCTAGAAAGCTAAAGCAGTACAAGAGAATCACTTGTTATGAATTAAATGTTAAGAACCAAACAAGAATTAATTCTCTGGCCGGAAATGATTTGCTTTGCAATTGAAGAAGTAAAGACAGAAGATGGAATGTTGAATGCTCTGTATCTTTACTTTCCTGTTCTGTTGTAAATGTAATTGATTGTGTCCAAGTCTTCTAATTAAATAACATTGCTTTTCTTTTTCTTTGTAAACCCACGTGCAAGTCAATTCACAGAAAGTGATTTGCACTAGGAAGACTCACAGGAAAACAATGCATTTTGCCTTAAAAGACTTTTGGGAAGACAATGATTGTACATGGAAGACATTCGGGAAAACTTAGATTTGGCTTAGGAAGACAATCGGGAAGACTCACCTAGTTTAATAAACTAAGTCTTCCTAGCTCAAACCTAAGTCTTCCTAGTTCATTTTTATTCTAATTTAAATAATTAACTAAATAAATTATGTATTAAATTAATTCTTTACAGAATTAATTTAATAAATAATTTACTTAATAGTATTAATTATTTATAAGAGAATAAATAGAATTAGATGACTTCTCAAACAATTCCAGAATCACTTAAAACTTAGATAAATAACAAACACAATAGTACGTTGACACTCAATGCACGGTCTGGTTCATGAGTGACTAAAGACAATGTCTGTTCTTTATCAGTTTGACTTTAAGCAGTGATTCACTTCCTTCTCAATCAAGAACTCCGTAATCAGTATCTTTTGTTGTCACCACTTGAAATCTCCGTCACTTTAATAAATCCACTGAGCTTGAATACTTCATTGAGGCTTGATCAATAAATTGAGCTTCTTTCAATGTAGAATCACTTCAAGTCTACAGACGACTTTAATCTTCATTCTTTGACAGATATAATCTTCTGAGATTCCTGTGACATTTGATTTTTATTATTTACTTATTACATCTTAATTAAAGTTGAGTAGAATCCTCGGTGTTTACAAATAGGCCTAGACATATGTCTTTCACACCTTTTATATTTTCTCTAACTAAAATTCCTCTTTTTCTAAAAACATTATAGTTAATTTATTTAATAAAATAAAATAATAATAATTATTATTATTACAAATAACTAACTAATTACCTTTTCTAGTTAAAACATATTATCTGTCTTATATTTCCTAACTAAAACAACATATTTTCTAAAAATAACAAGGGCACATTATTTATAATATATTTTCTAACTTAAACAATTCATCTTCTAAAAATAACACACGCAGCGTATATAAAAAAACATAATTTAATATAATTATTAATAAATAATTAATGGCCTTTTTCAGCACATTGTTGTTTTATATTTTCTAACTAAAACAACTCATATTCTAAAACTAACCCATACAACATATATATAATGGTGATATTATTATATATTTATAACCAAATATCTTTTAAAGTGAAAACACATTATCTACTTTATATTTTATAACTAGAACAACTCATCTTCTAAAAATAACACGGGCGATTTATATATAAAATAATAATATATTATATATAATTATAATAAATAATCACTTGCCCTTTTCAGCTAAAACACAATACCTATTTTATTTTTTCTAACTTAAACAACTAATCTTCTAAATATAACATAGACAATACATATATAAAAAAGTAATATAATTTTATATAATTATTAATAAATAACTAAATTCCTTTTTCAACACATCACATATTTTATATTTTCTAACTAAAACAAATCATTATCTAAAAATAACAGGGGAAATATATATATATATATATATATATATATATATATATTATATTAAACTTATAAAATCCATGTTTATCATAAATTTTTATAACTTTCGATTCAAATAAAATAATTAATTGAATATAAAATTAAAAGAATATTGAGAGAACCAAAATTATCATGGACAATTACCTTTTTCAACTTATTTTTTTATTTTTCTTACTAAAATTCCTCCTTTTTCTAAAAATATCACGGGGCAAACCCTTTACTTATTTATTTTAAAACCTATCTAATGCTTTTAATTATTAAAAAAATGTAACATGTCTACTTATATTTTTCAACAAATGTAATTAATAAAATATCAAAACATAAATAATATAATAGAAATCATCAAAAATAATCCGTGCATCGCACGAATTTTAATCAACTCTTAAATAATAATACTAAACTATAAAAAGCAAAATTTTTAGTTTTGTTAGCACCTTCCAAATTTGGTTAAACAAATTCCTTATTTTATATATCCTTTTATTTTAACTAATATTAAATAAATAATAAATAATAAACAATTACTAGAACACCCATATAGGCATCCATAGATTTTTACAAAATTTCAATAACTCATCGACTTTTTTTTGGTATACACCTTCTCTTTTAACATTCTTTAATATTAATTTATTTAAATAAAAATTTAATAATTTAATAATAAAACAAATTACAATAAATATGTTTCTAATATACAAAGATTTAATGTTCGAATTCTGCCAACTACTTATTAAAATTAATAATTAATTTAAGTATAGTAACATTTACATATATTAGTACATTTGTTATGAAAATATTAATAAAATTAAAATTACATCAAATATACTTTAAAATATTAAATTTTATTATAAAATTTTAAAATTTGGAACACGTACTTTGTACGGGCTATAAGATAGTTATCTTATAATAGACGAAATATTAAATATTTGGTTGGCCAGTACAATTTTTGATATTTTTCGTGTTTTTATTTAATTAAACTTACTTATTTATATAAAAAAATTATTAAATAATAACATTGTCAATTACCTTTTTCATCTAAAACACATAATTTTTTCTATTTTTTCTAACAAAATCCCTCTTTTCCCAAAAATATCACGGGCAATTACCGTTTTCAACTAAAATATTTTACCTTTTCTATTTTTCCTTACTAAAACCCCTCATTTTCCAAAAATATCAAGGGCAAACCCTTACTTATTTATTTTAAAATCTATTTTAATGTTTTTAATTATTTAAAAAATTTACCTATTTTGACATGTATACTTATTTTTTTTAACAAACTAGTTTACTAAACCGCGCTTCGCAGCGGCTTTGTAATAATTTGTGTAATTTTTTTAAAAAAATATTTGTTATTCCCAGACAATGAACCAAGATTGTGGCGGGGGGTTGAATACAATCTTTGAAAATTCTTTAGTTCTTGACATAAAAGATATGAAAGTAAATTCAAGAACAGCAAAATAAACAAATAAAACTAGCACAAGAATTAAAAATTCAGGTGGATTGATTTGTCCACCTGAGAGATTTTATTTAGAAGAAATCTCTGTGATGTTTATGAATAAACACACAACTGCATACACACTATTCTAGCTTCGACAATTTACAAAGGATATTGCTTTGAGCTCTCTAAATTGCCTAACTGATTTCTCTCGTTCTAGAATAATGTTTCACTTGGTTATATATATCCCAAGTTTACAAGATATTTCGAACAGATAATAATACAAAAAGTAAATCTGTCCAAGATCCTTGTTTCTCCATTCTGGGTAGTGGTCCATGTGTTGGTAGCTTGCCCTTCTTGGCTGATTGTCTTTTATAGAAATTCTACTTTTGACTAGACAAAACAGAATGCTTATTCTTCTCGTGAGTTTTCCAGAAATGTTGGTTTCCCTGCTCTGTGAATTCTGTCAACCCATGTTCACTGTCTGAACTGTCCTTTTCAAAGTACAGTGTGTATCCGTAGAAGCCATTTGAGTTGTATCCGTTGAGAGTATCTTGATCACATCCGTAGACAGCTAGTACTGCTATCCGTAGACAGTACATTGTCCACATCCGTAGAAGGCTAATTTTGCTATCCGTAGACAGTCAATTTCACTTATGTAAAATTACAAGGCATAGACTATTTACAATTAGCCTCCCTATTCTACATATCCATTAATAGTCAACATGACTTATTCAGCCTAAAAACTAATACTTCAACTTCAACATCAGGATTACAAATCAAGAATACACATCAGGATTGTACATCAGGATTGTACATCAGGATTACACAAGCATGTTACATTGAGACTTATCTGTAGATAAGCTACCATTCTACGGATACTGCAAAAACATGCTATCCGTTGATGGCTAAATTTTTACTTATACAATTTTCACTAAGTTAATCTAGTTATCATCAAGAAACAACATAGTTCCTAACAATCTCCTCCAATTTATGCCTGGTTGAGAACCAGACATAAATTAAGAGTCTTGATGATAACAAAACCACTCATAATAAATAAACAGTAAGCAGTAAAAATTGTATTAAGCTACATTATGGAAATACTGAAGAGAAGAGATAATTACATAGAGAGTGCTCCTCTAGACTGAGCCGGTTTAAATCCCTTTCTTCTCTCTTAGAGGCTGAATCTTTTGTCTCCCTTCCTTAGCATAATTTTCCTTGATGTGATCTTGAAGCTTTCTGTAGAATGCATCTTCTTCAACAATTTTTGGATCCAGCTTTCCTTGCAACCATGTAAGGTACTTAGTGCTAGCCTTAGACAATTGATCTTCAATCCTGAAGAATCTTCTACAGCCCTTTTCATCCTTGAATTCCATCATCCAGTAAGGTTGGAGATGAATTTTTTGTCCATTGTAAGGGATCTTCAACTTCCTTGGCAAACTATCAGGAGAATTCCAGTTATTCCTGATTTCCTCAATCTTCTTTAAAATAGCACTCCTTGCAAACTCAGAAAATCCCCTTGTGTTTTTTAAGCCTGAGAAGACCTTCACCAAGGTAGAATATCCTTCATTCAGCACTTGTTGCAGGGGCCAAGCTCTCACCTTTCCTCCTTTGTAGACAAAGGTTAGTCTTTCAAGCAGATCTCTGAATTTGTCGGTGCCTCTTATTTCACTAACTTCATCAAGGAAGAGCTCCATGGTTGAATACTCCTGTATTTATGCAATGTACAAAAAGTCTGCCTTGTTCTCAACCAGCTTGGCAACTTTTGGTGCAATGTTCAGCTTGATTGGTCCTTGTTGAGCTTTATTAACTAGTTCCCTTTCCCTTGGCTTCTTTTCAGCTTCAATGATGAACTTAGGGAAAACCAAGTTTTCAAACTCAACAGGCTCTTCTTTAGGCTCTACAAGAGTCTCATGGTAGGTGGTTTGAGATTGAGTTGTAGCTGAAATGTGATCTCCAAAGTCAATTCTCCTCCCTGTATCTTTCTTATCTTCCACTTTCTCAGGAGAGACATGCCTATTTGATCTTTGTTTCCACCTGGTAGGCTTGGCCTTAGGTACTGTGTTGGTCCTTGACTATTGCAGAAGGGGGGGGGTTGAATACAATACTGATAAATTCCAATCTACGTTTCAACAACTAAACCTAAGATTAATGTTTATCAGTTTATGGAATTGCAAACAAGCAAACACATGAGTATTTCTCACAAAATAAATGTTTTATTTATTTTGCAATGGGTTGCTACAACCTCAAGAAAATGTTTGTTTTCTTGAGCTTCGGTTTCTCGAGTGATTACAGAGAATGAATTGAGAGATAGACTAAGTAGGCTAAACCTATCACTATCAACACGGGTCTTGTGAAGCTGCTGTCATTTTCAAGTGGCAGCTTCTTACAAATTGCCTACCCGTGATTCTTTCCTAAATTGCTATACAAACAGCTTATCAATACATAGCAAAGCAATCTAGAAACATTCTATTTTAAGCTAACACAATTCAGAAGATGTAGATTTGTCATACTCTGGAATTGGTGAGCTTTGTCATGTGATCTCTCAAGCTTCGGTCGTAGTCTTACATACAGTGTTGGGATACTGCAACACGCCTGTTTCTTGAACATCCAAACTGTCACAAGTTTGACTGGGTTGTTCCCCAATACAAATGTTATCCCTTCATGACAGTATCCTGATGGCTGAGCTTGCTGTCACAGGAATGCGCTTTTGGTGACAGTAAGAAATCCCCGCAGAAGGTGCTGTCAGGATTTCCAAGCTTGCTGTCAGGCTAAGGTAAAGTTGTTGTCCGAGGGCTTCCGCCAATGTTGCTGTCAGAGTGAATGTACTGTCGTGACTTGCAACATGATGTCTTCTTGTAACCTTACTGTCAATGTTGTGACAGTAATCTTTATTCTTGTTGTCCATCTTGAGTACTTCTTGAGGCTTGAACAAATAAATGAACTTCTACCAAGATGCACTAGAATCTTATTTGTACTAAACAAAAACAGTTACAAAGACATACTCTGGCTGTGACAGTATGTTCATACTTAATAAAATTAAGTATTCAAGATATCTAGTTAAATTGTCTCATAGCTATCACCCATAAAACCTAACATACTGTCTTCCTTTTCTTCAATTTTCTTTTAGTAGGGGCCTCTTCCTCTACAACCTCACTACTTTCTTCCTCCATCTCCCTCAAAATTTCTTGGGCCAATCTAACCTGTTTCTCAGGTGTAGATTCATAGCCCTGGGGATTGGCTTCTCTCTTTAATCTGGAAATCTCTTCTGCTTTGGCTTCATTGAACCTGGGATGGCTGCTTGTGATGTGAATTTCTTTACCATTTATGTAGATGTCATCCAACCCTTGTCTCAGCTCTATGTCATTAGTAGTCTTGAGATTCCTAATAAGAACTGCTAACACCTTAGAATCATCAGGCTTGGGGAATGGATAATCCACCTCTAATTTGTTCTTGCCATGATGTCTTGGTGGAGAACCAGTCTTGCCACTGAATAATGGTTCAAACTCCTTGACACTTGAGTGTTCAGCATCATATTCCTTTTGAAGAATGACAGTATCAGAAGTGAGAACTTTTAAGATAGTTATGTGGACAGGCACTGTCTTGGATGATGATGAAGAAGTCACAACCTTGAAGATAGACTCATTGATTAGCCTTTTAGAATTGAGGAAGATTTGATCATTCTTGGCTGGAGAGACCACCTTTGTGAGTTGAAACTCACTTGGATTTGCAATGATTAGAGGTGTCTCCCCCTCCCCTGACTTGATGGCACACCCTTGGTTTTGGTTACTGTTTCAGAGACCACTAGTGCACTCTCCCCCTTTTTGTTATCATCAAAGGTTTGAGTAACACCAGTAGCCTGCAGCAACTGATGCAGAAGCTGAGTCTGCAAGTTTTGGTTTGCCAAGAAGGTGTCCATTTGTTTCTCCATCTTCTCCATCCTTACAGTAAGGGTAGCCACATCCTTGATCAGCTTGTCTTGCTTGAATCTTTGAGAGGTAGAAGGAGAAACAACATCAACTCTCCTTTCAATAGCATCCTTTACCCCCATCAAGATGGCCTTTGATATCATCAGTGTTGGCTCTCTGCTGAAGGATGTGGGCCTGATGAAGCTGAAGTGATGCCACAAAATTTTGAACAGTAGTGGCATGCACAGGATTGGATGTTTGAGCTTCACCATGTGCCCTCTGATAATTCTTGAGAATCACTGCCTTGGTGTCATTGTGGACATATGAGTTGGAAAACAACCAAGGAGGCATCTCTTGTAAAGTGGAAGGACCTTCTTCTCCTCCTTCACCACTTTCAGAATCATCAGTTTCTTCATCATATTCAAAATCTTCACCAGCTCCTAGAGGTAGATTTTGGATTGCTTCTTTTGCTCTAGACATTGATTCAGTAGTGTGTACCAAATGCAACATCTGTTCTGCCTCCACATTGCCCTGTCCAGCCAAGACGTGATAGGCTGGATCAGGATGAGTAAATGTCTCAGCATTCAGGTTGACTTGATCCAACTCATTTTGATATTCAAGTTGGAACAACCTCTCCCTGTCTGCATCATTGACATCCATTAACTCACTGGAAATGGTTGTGTCTTCCATCCTTATCTCTCCTGTACCTGCCTTTCTCTCATTTTCTCTTTGTTCTTACATCGGGGGCTCCCCCTGGCTCACACCCCTCACACCCTCACCTTCACCTACTAAGGTGGAATTCTCATTGCTCACTTTTACCAGACTGGAAGAAATAGTCTGTCCCTCTTTCTCTCCCTCTCCTTTTGCCTGGCTATAAGCCATCCCCTCACTCTCAGTAGCTTCACTCCCTTCCCTCAATCCTAAAAGTGTTTGAACTACTACCAACTCATCCACACTTGAAGTTTTAATATTTGAGATTTGAAGTGCAAGTGTGGAAGGTGTATTCGTAGAGGTAGTAGAAGTATATGTCAACGGATAGCTACTTTGAGGCATATCCGTAGATAGACAAATACTTGTCAATGGATGAGAAATATCTGTAGATGAAGAAAAATGAGCAGCTTTTGAAATTGAGATTATGGCTGAATCTGTGGAGACTGATCGTAAGTTAAGAGCCACAGATGGAGCCAAAGTCTCAGAAATGATAGATTGGTGGTCCAACAAATCATCAAGAAGATGATGACCACCAATTTTAGAGTGGGGCTTCTCCAAGAAGGTTAAAGATGGAGAATCGGGAATAGATGTGTGAATCATATCCACATCTAATGAGAGAGTAGGTGAGCTTGGAATTTATGTTTCAGTTTGAATGAATAAAGAGTGGGGCTGTGACTCCACATTTACTCGAGCCACATCAAACTGAATTTGTGAAGGTGCCGAAACACAACTTGAAGTTGTGGTCTGCACTGTGTGTTCCATGTGCAACCCCAGATATCTTAGACCTTTTTATCCTTTCATAGGCCTTAGATGTATCCGTAGGGCTTCTGGTGTCCGTATCCCTCTTGTGTTGTGTCCCTTGTTAGGGACTATTTTCAATAGCAACATCATTTTGGGAGGATGTCACTAGGGATGTGATAACTTCCTTTTCAACCACTGTATCTTTTTGAGAAGATACAGGGTGGCTAGGCCGGGACACACTAATCTCACCCTCCTTGTTCTTGGGGTTTCTTTGATGATCACCCTTTCCCTCACCACTCACTACCACCTTCACACTCCCCTCAAGGGTTTTGGTAGTTTTTACAACAGGTGCCTTTTGAGAGACACCCGAGGTTGGCTTTTTAGATTTGGATTTTGGAATTTTAGAGGTGGCCACTTAGGTAGGAGGCTGTTGGACAGTACCAGCCTCCATAGTGGCACTTGAAATCAAAGAAATGACAATGGAGGAAGGTACAGTTGAGGAAATTACCTGACTTACCTGTGCCTCCCGAGCTGCATTGAAAATTGGTGGATACACCAATTGTACCTCCCTGTTGTGGTTCAGCCTGTTCAAGTCCTCAAGGACTCTCTTATTTTGAACCCAACATTCTTTGGAGTTGGCAGGGAATTGGATCACCGGGTTATTCTCTACATGGTTAGCTAGCAACATGATGAATCTAGCATAATATACATTCTTACTTCTAGATGATTTATTCCCTAGTTTAGCACCAAGTTCAAAAAGAATCAAGGACCCTAGGTTATAATAGCTATCAGTCAAAAGCATGTAAGCAATGTCAAGCATAGAAAATGTAACTGCAACATAGTTGTTAATTTACCAGAGAAAACCTTAAGAATGGCATCAAAGAAAAAGCTCCATTCCTTAACCATACCTCTTCTCAGAATCTTACTTAAATTAGCAGTAAGCAAAGCATAATTGATAGAATTTAGCATGTTAACAATATCTGTATCATTATGCTTTTCTAACCTATTGTTTTCAGGCAAATTTAGGCAAGCAGTTATGGCATCACTGTTTATCACATATTCCTTACCTTGAAGAACGAAGGTGATATTAGCATTGACAGAATCAAACACAGCTGATTCCCAGATGGCTTCAATCACCTCGAAGTATAGTTTGGGGGCTTCGAACATTGCCTTGGAGAGCTTGTAGTTCTGAAGAAACTTCATCATAGTGTGATATGATGCGTTCTTCTAATCGAAGTCCACCAAAGCAGTGAAGTTGTTCTTCTCATATGTCAAACCAGTGAGAGACATAGTCTTGTTGGTTGGTGCCATTGATTTAAATCTTGGAATTACAAAGAGAATTTTTGCTTTGAGAGAGAAGATGTTCTTTTGCCTTAGTGAATTTTGGAAATTGCTAGAAAATGATTAACTGAGAGTAGAATTCAATTTATACTCCCCCAAAATAATTCACTAAGAAAATCAGAATAATTGAAAGAAATTGTCTGATTGGGCAGGAAAATAACTGTTTAAAAGTAATGAGTTTAAAAAGTAAAGCCACGAATTTACTGCACTTACATACACGTATTGTACGCATGTAACTACGGATAAGATTGTGACTTTAACGGTTATGATTAAAACTACATTATCTACGAATATGATTTTACCTTTTGAGATTCGACATCCGTAGAGGAGTAATCCGTAGACATATAGAAAATCCAGTGTCAAAAATGACCATCGATGGATAAGGATATCCGTAGAAGGGGTGATTTTGACTTAGACAAAATTCTTACTTTTTCTGAGAGTTTTAATTCTCATGAAAATCATTTTGACACTGGCTGCATTACAAATTATCAGACATTTAAATAAATTAAGGGAAGTTAAGCATACCTAGCTCACTTACCAACCTTGAGATTGTTTATTCATCAAGTGGCTTGGTAAAAATGTCTGTAATTTGTTGTTCACTTGGAACAAAATGAAGTTCCACAATACCATTCATCACATGCTCCCTGATGAAGTGATACTTTATGTCAATGTGCTTGGTTTTTGAGTGTGGCACTGGATTCTCAGTAATGGCAATTGCAATAGTGTTGTCACAGAAAATTGGAATCTTATTAACTATTAAACCATAGTCTATTAGTTGATTCTTCATCCAAAGAATCTGTGCACAACAACTTCCAGCAGCAATATATTCTGCCTCAGTTGTAGAAGTAGAAACATAATTTTGCTTTTTACTAAACCATGAGACAAGCTTATTTCCTAGAAATTGACAGGTGCATGTTGTACTTTTTCTGTCAATCTTGCAACCTGCATAGTCTGCATCTGAATAACCAATTAGATCAAAACCAGATTCTATAGGGTACCAAATGCCAAGGTTTGGGGTTCCCTTGAGATATCTGAAAATCTTTTTGATAGCAACTAAGTGAGACTCTCTAGGATCAGCCTGAAATCTAGCACATAGACATGTAGCAAACATAATATCAGGTCTACTAGCTGTTAAATATAAAAGTGAGCCTACCATGCCTCTATAGCTTGAGATGTCCACAAATATTTCCTTAGTATTCAATTCAAGCTTAGTGGGAGTTGGCATGGGTGTTTTAGCAGCAGAGCAATCCATTAGATCAATTTTTTTAATAGATCAAAGATGTATTTAGTTTGACTAATGAAGATTCCTTCTTTCACTTGCTTAACTTGTAAGCCAAGGAAATAGGTAAGTTCACCCATCATGCTCATTTCATATTTACTTTGCATAATGTTGGTAAACCTTTTGCAAAGCTTCTCATCTCTAGTAAAGTGATTCTCTAAAAGAAACTATGACAGAGTGTCATACCAGGCTCTAGGTGCTTGCTTCAGTCCATAGAGTGCCTTGAGGAGGAAGTAGACAAATTCTGGATAATTTGGATCTTCAAAACCAGGAGGTTGACTGACACACCTCCTCTTCCAATTCCCCATTCAAGAAGGCACTCTTGACATCCATTTGATAGACCTTGAAATTGGCATGAGCTGCATAGGCTAGGAATATCCTTATTGCTTCCAATCTAGCAACATGGGCAAATGTTTCATCATAATCTATTCCTTCTTCTTGAGAATAGCCCTTAGCAACCAATCTTGCTTTGTTCCTTGTGACAATGCCATTTTCATCCATCTTGTTTCTGAATACCCACTTTGTTCCTATAACACCTTTGTCTTTAGGTTTGGGTACCAGCTTCCAAAATTTATTCCTCTCAAATTGGTTTAGCTCTTCCTGCATAGCTAACACCCAATCTGGATCTAGAAGAGCATCCTCAACTTTCTTTGGTTCATCTTGAGAAAGAAAACTATTGTATAAACATTCATCTTGAGTAGCTCTTCTAGTTTGGACATTTGAGGATGCATCACCAATGATCAGTTCAAATGGGTGATCCCTAGTCCATTTTCTCCTTGTTGCAGGTGTAGGTCTTGAAGATGTAGCATCATTATCATAAGCATGATCATGTGGAATTGAGATTGATCCTTGACTCAGAGAAACTGCCCCTGAGTTTGTTGGGGTGGTTATCCTGTTTTGTGATCCACCTACGGATGCCTCAAAATGACTTCCTACGGATGCTACATTTTGGCTTCCTATGGATGCTCTATTTTGGCTTCCTATGGATGCTCCAATTTGGCTTCCTACGGATGCTCCAATTGTCCCTTCTATGGATGGCTCATTTGAACTTGAGTTATCCATATTTGAAATGATCACTCTTGAAGGGACTGGTTCATCCACATAATCATCATCTTCATCATCATAAAATAGACCTTCCACCTCATTCTCAAACCTGAGAGTTTCATGAAAACCCTCATCTGTGAGACCTTGAATTATGGCATCATCAAAAACAACATGTACAGATTCCATAACAATGTTGATTCTGTGATTAAAAACCCTATAGGCTTTTCCAGCTGTATATCCCACAAAAGTGGCTTCATCTGCCTTTGATTCAAATTTTCCAAGATTTTCAGCTTGATTTCTCAATACAAAACATTTGCATCCAAAAACATGTAGAAAATTCAAGGATGGTTTCCTTCCTTTGAGCAGCTGATATGGAGTCATCCTTTTAGCTTGATTGATCAAAGAGATATTTTGAGTGAAACATGCAGTGTTAACTGCTTCAGCCCAAAAATTAGTAGGTAACTTTGGTTCTCCTAGCATTGTTCTGGCAGCCTCAATTAGAGTTCGATTTTTCCTTTCCACCACTCCATTTTGTTGTGGTGTTCTTGCTACAGAGAACTCATGAATGATTCCATTCTCCTCACAAAACAACCTCATTGTTGAATTCTTGAACTCAGTGCCATTGTCACTCCTGATTCTTTTGACTTTGAGATCAGGATGATTGTTAGCACCCTTGATGTGATTGATTATGATTTCACTTGCCTCATCTTTAGAGTGCAGAAAGTATATCGATGTAAACTTTAAAAATCATCCACAATCACAAGGCAGTATCTTTTCTTTGAAATTGACATGACATTTACTGGTCCAAATAAATCCATGTGTAATAGCTGTAGAGGTTGCTCAATTGATGAGTCTAGCTTGCTTATGAAAGAAATCTTCATTTTCTTCCCTTTCTGGTAAGAATCACAAAGTCCATCTTTGGAAAATTCCAACTGTGGAATTCCTTTTACTAGGTCTCTTCTTACCAGATCATTCATTTACTTGGAGTTCAAATGTGACAGCATTTTGTGCCATAGCCAACTCTCATCTTTACTTGCTTTACTTAGAAGACAAATGATAGAATCTGAACTTGTTGAATTGAAGTCAGCTATATAGACATTACCTCTTCTGTGGCTTGTCAACACCACATTGTTGTTTTCTTTGTTTGAAACAACACAGGCTCCTTGACTGAATGATACTGAGAAACCTTTATCACATAGCTGACTGATGCTAAGCAAGTTGTGCTTAAGTCCATCAACTAATGCTACTTCATCAATGATGACATTTTCTTTTGAAATCAAGCCATATCCCTTAGTGTAACCTTTGTTGTCATCTCCAAAGGTAATGCTAGGGCCAGCTTTCTCCACAAACTCTGTGAGGAGGGTAGAATCTCCAGTCATGTGCCTAGAGCATCCACTGTCTAGATACCATAGATTCTTTTTGTATCCATGCACACAACAAAACCAAATCAAGTTGATTTTGGTAACCAAGTTTCCTTGTGTCCTTTCCTGTTAGCTTTAACTTTGCCTTTCTTGTCATTTTGCACCTTAATCTCAGGTTGAGTTAAATCAAACTTGTAAATGTAACATAAGATGTAACAGAGATAACTTCAACACAACAAATGACAAGACAGACAATAATATTAACAGAAGCACAGGAATCTAGAATCAAAGAAGAAAAGATAAACTCAAAAAATCAAAATATGGTATGTATTCTTGAAGTCCGTAAACAGGTCACGGAAAGAAGTTCATGAAAATGTTCAAGCCTCAGTGACAAATAAAGAAACAAGACTTTCAAGACTACAGAAGTATGTGAATGATTTAGAGTCAGTACCACAAGGTTCCAGTGATTTATTTGAAGCAACCAGAACGACAAAGGACTTATCAGCAGTATTGAATTGAAGACATAGAAGAATTGATCGAGTGTTAGTCATCTGTGAATTAGACCAGTTGCACTAGTTGTCAGCACCTAAATGATCAAGATGTTTATCGTCTCGGAAGAAGTTGATTTAAGTCTAAATCTAAAACACCCTGCAATTTAAAAGGATTTTCAAAGGATCAAAGTACAAAAGAAAAGGCTCGATGGTTTTCTTTTAAGAAAAACCATCGAATGTGTTCAAGAGAATCAAATAGAAAAACCATCGAATATTAGTTTTTCATTCGATAGATTTTAAATAAAATCTATCGAAGGAAAAACTAATTTAATCATTGGATAGTTTTTCATTTACAGGAGCAGGTAAGTTTTTAGTATTTGTGTCAGGTTGATTGGAAAATGGACGACCAAGATTATTCAATTAATTTGGTTCGATAGTTTTCCAAATGAAGTCTACATTTACAGAGGAAAGAAGTTGTGTCTTCTTCAGTCAGAGGAATTTACTAAGAACATTTACGAAGAGAGAAGCTTGAGCCAGAGAATCACAGAGAAATTAATATTGCTCAGAATTCTATCATTGTATTGTTTTTGTGTAACCTTGAACTCATTGACGCTAATCTACGGATTAGATTTGTAGCACCCCTCGCGGTTTATATTTATAAAACGATATATTCCCTGACTCGTGTTTTGATTTGGTGCATTTGATTTCGTAGTTGAACTGAATGATTTATCCGCGAACAAAATTAAATAATTTGTGAGTATCGTTTTCAACCCCCCCCCCCCCTTCTACGATACTTTGGACCTAACAATTGGTATCAGAGCTATTTGATTGACGTACAAATCAGATCCGGTGAATGAGACCAAAATCAAACATAGCTTGAAAATTTGAAGCAAATTATTTAACTTTCAAAATTTTTCATTTAATTGGAATTTCTTGAATTTTAAACAGTTTGAAATTTTCAGAAACCATGAGTGCTCCAAAGACAACTGCTGGTATTAAAGTTCCCCCCTTCACTAGAGATAATTTCGGTTTGTGGAAGATGAAGATGCTGTTATTTATCAAGGCATCTAATCCGTTGTATATTGGCATTTTAGAGAACGGATCGTTTGTACCAATGAAACCAGTCAGTGAATCTACAGCTCCTGATGGTACCAGAATTCCTCAAGGCTCAACCCCAAAGGATTTATCTGAGTACACAAATACAGACAAAGAACTGATTCGATTGGATACAGGCTTGATGCTGATATTGCCAGACTCCGCAGACAAAGAAATGAGCTATCAGTTGATGAACTGTGTGAGCGGGAAACAAATGTGGGATACCATTAATTTGATAATGGAAGGAACTGAAGACGTGCAGGAAAACAGATTGGACATCCTGACTTCTCAATATGAATCATTTAGGTCACTTCCTGGAGAAAGTATAACTCATGTCTTTGAGAAGTATACTAAGTTGTTGAATGAATTAACCATGAAAGGGAAGACCTATCCTCTGAGAGAGACAAACAGGAAGTTCATGATGACACTGCCCCATCATGTAGAACACAAGTCCTCATACATAAGGGAAAGAATTGATTTTACTAAGATGCCACTGGAGATGATATATGGCAAGCTTAAAACTTATGAGATGGAGTAAGAACAACGAGTGATAATCTACGGACCAGGGACAGTGGACAACAAGCACAATGCACTTGTGAGATCAGCAGCACTTGTAGTGGATGAACCAACAACTTCTGATATTCAGGTTCAAACCCCTAGAGCTAGAAATGAGGTGATTATAGAAGCTGAAATGGATTCTGTGAATCTGGGTGTTGATGAAAGTGATTACTACACCCTAGAAGAGCTTGGGCAAATGGAAGACAAAACCATGACGTACTTAGCTGCAAAGTTTAGCCACATTCGTTTCAAGAGAAACCCTAAGTACAAGTTCAAGGGCTCAACCAACAGATTCCAGAAGAGCAAGTATTCACCAGGCATTGGATTTAATGGAGGCTACAAGACTGGCATGATTGATAGAAGCAAATCAAGATGCTACAACTGCAATGAGTTAGGGCATTTTGCTACTGAATGCCGGAAGCCTCGTCAAGCAAGAGACGGGAAAGATGTCTATGAGAAGAAAGATTCTTATGATAAGTTGAAGAAAGAGAATGTTAAGCTGAAACAACAACTGGAAACCTTATCTGGAAAGCAGAAAGGAAAAGCTTATATTGCAGAGGGTAAAAGTTGGGATGATACTGATTCAGATGAAGAGGAAGAGTATGTAAATCTTGCCCTAATGGCCGACTCTTCAGAGGAATCACCACAATCATCTCATGTACCTATCTTAACAACAATTGACATGTCTAATTCTGAGTACAAGAAAACTGTGCAAGATCTTAGTGTAGAATTGTTTAATGTACACACACGCATGCTAGCATCAGAAATTGAAAATGCTAAGTTAGTTCTTAAGATTAAAAATTTAGAATCTAAGAATGAAGAACTAATGCTTGTAGCTGTCACATTAGAAGATCTTAAACAGAAAAATGAATACTTAGAGAACAAGGTCAAGTGTAATGATGAGATAGAGACAATCCTCAGGAAGCAGATTTCAGATCTAGATTTGAAACTGAATGCATATAAGAACTCCGCCCTAATTTCTAAGGAAATAATTGATACTCATACCTTAGGGAATAAAACTGCTATAGGATTTGACTACAGCAAGAAAACTAGAAAGAAGATTGTGGAATTTCCTGTGACATCTTCAGCTGTCAAGAAGAATACTCAACATGTTCTTAAGAATGTTGATTGTCCAGTTTTTGTTAAGCCGTTTCCAGAACTTTTCAATGAGGATGATCTAATCATAAGACAAGAATTGCTTGAGGAGGATATGTTGAAGGAAAAAGAGATAAAGACTAAGTTGCCTAGGAAGTCAGTAAAAACTGAATTACCTAAAATTGATATAGGCAATAAGGTTAGCAAGGCTAAAAAGAACAGGAATGGGAAAGATGTTGTTAATCAGAATATTGTTTCAACTACTCCCATTGCATCTAGGAAGTTGTGCACTATTTGTAATTCTGCTGGACACCTTACACATGCATGTAAAAAGGTTGAAGTAGAAACTGCTGATACTTCTGCAATGCATAACATGTCTAACATGCCTGATCTTCATGAACCCTGTGGAAAGAAAGAGTGTTTGTTATGTACATACAACATCATGCATGCTTATTTTAAGTTGATGAATGCATTTGGTAGCAATAACACTGATAATGTTAAATCCACAGAAAGCATGAATGTCAAACAAGTTAAGATTGACTTGAATGTTACTCCTGTTAAAGTATCTAAACCTTCAGGGCCCAAACAAGTTTGAGTACCAAAGTCCGCTTAATCAATCTGTGATTGCAGGGTAAGGTTAAAAGCTCAAAGGTCGTGTGGATTCTGGATAGTGGTTGTTCTAGACACGTGACAGGTGAAGAGTCCCTGCTTACAGAGGTGGTTAAGAAGACCGGCCCGATTGTAACCTTTGGAGATGACAACAAAGGATTCACTACGGGATATGGTAATCTGAGAATTGGGAATGTCATCATTGAAAACATCTCTCTTGTTGAAGGATTGAAGCACAATCTTCTAAGTATCAGTCAATTCTGTGATAAAGGATACAATGTGGATTTCAGAAAGGACAAGTGCTTAATCACAAACAGGAAGGATGAGAAGCTTGCTCTACTGGGAGTGAGAAAAGGAAATTTGTTTATAGTTGACTTAAGTTCTACCAGTGAAGGAGAAGTTACATGTTTCTACAGTAAGGCATCTTCAGAACAAAGTTGGCTATGGCATAAGAAGCTCTCACACTTGAACTTCAAAACTAAGAACTCTTTGGTAAAGAGAGAGTTGGTGAGAGGGTTGTCCCTGATGGAATTTTATCAGGAGGGACTATGTGAAGCATGTGAAAAAGGGAAGTCTAAGAAGGCATCACATAGAAGTAGAGAAATGATAAGCATTGATGAACCTCTTCAGCTGATTCATATGGATTTATTTGGTCCAGTCAATGTTATGTCACTTTCAAGAAAAAGATATGCATTAGTGATGGTGGATGACTACTCCAAGTACACGCGGGTGTTATTCTTACATTCAAATGATGAAGCAACACAACTAATCATTGATCACATCAAGAAGATAGAAGTGGAAGCTAAGCTACCTATGCGGACAATCAGATCAAACAATGGAACTGAATTCAAGGATGCAGTTCTTAATGATTTCTTCTCAGAGAAAGGAATATCTAGACAGTATTCAGCACCAAGAACTCCTCAACGGAATGGAGTAGTGGAAAGGAAGAACAGAACCTTGGTTGAAGCAGCAAGGACAATGTTAAATGAATCAAAACTTCCCACTTACTTTTGGGCTGAAGTAGTGAATACAGCTTGCTACACTCAGAATCGAACCCTGATCAACAAAGATCATGAAAAGACTCCTTATGAGTTAATGGCCAACAAGAAACCAACACTGAAGTACTTTCATGTGTTTGGTGCAAAGTGCTTTGTACTTAAAGATGGAGAACATCTAGGCAAGTTTGATGCCAAAGCAGATGAAGGCATTTTTCTGGGCTATTCTCTGGAATCTAAGGCATACAGGGTGTATGTGATTGAAGACAAGAAGATGTTGGAAAGCCTGAATGTAACATTTGATGACACCAAAAGACCAGGCCTGCAAACTAGAGAGAACTCTGAATCCTTGGTATTTGAAAATCTATCAGGAGATCTCTCTGACATTGAAGAAGAACCTGAAGTTGTTACAGTTATTAATAATGAAGATAATGATAATGATTCTGGACCAAGTGGTGATAGTGGTGGAAATACTCAAACTACTACCGGATCCACTAGTCAATCAACAGAGTCAACAGATCATACTGGCAACAACTCAGGGGGAGCAGGAGAAGGATCAACTAGTCACACTCCACAACATTTTGAACAAGGAGAATCATCAAGATCGCATCTACCAAGACAAAGGGTATGGAATAGAGATCATCCATTTCACTTGATCATTGGTGATCCAGACACATGAGTGAGAACTAGAAGGACATCACAAAATCAATGTCACTATTCTGGGTTTCTTTCAGAAACAGAACCTAAGAAAGTTGAAGATGCCCTAGATGATCCAGATTGGGTGATTGCAATGCAAGATGAACTCAATCTGTTTGAAAGGCAGAAAGTTTGGAAGCTGGTACCCATGCCTAAAGGAAAATCTGTTATAGGAAGAAGATGGGTATTCAGAAATAAGTTGGATGAAGATGGCATTGTAACGAGAAACAAAGCCAGACTGGTTGCTAAAGGTTACTCTCAAGAAGAGGGTAGAGATTACGATGAAACCTATGCACCAGTAGCAAGACTTGAGGCCATCAGAATGTTTATGGCATTCGCAGCACATTCCAATTACAAAGTATATCAAATGGATGTGAAGAGTGTTTTTCTGAATGGGGAGTTAGAAGAAGAAGTGTATGTGGAACAACCTCCAGGGTTTGAGGATTCAAAACTGGTAGACTTTGTGTACTTTCTATTCAAAGCTCTCTATAGACTCAAACAAGCTCCAAGGACATGGTATGACACTCTCTCTGAATTTTTACTTGAAAATAACATTACAAGAGGTGTCATAGACAAAACTCTCTTTTACAAACAGCACAAAAATGATTTGATATTGGTGCAAGTATATGTTGATGACATAATATTTGGTTCTACTAATGATGATCTATGCAAGAGATTTGCTAAGTTAATGCAGAGTCGATATGAAATGAGCATGATGGGTGAATTGTCATTCTTTCTTGGACTGCGAGTGTATCAAAGGCTAGATGGAATATTCATTTGCCAGTCCCAGTACATCAAAGATCTTCTGAAGAAGTATCAAATGGAAGACTCATCTACATCAAAGACTCCAATGCCAACTGCCACTAAGCTTGATAAGGATGAAACTGGTAAGAAAGTTGACATCACAGGCTACAGAGGTATGATAGGCTCCTTACTATATCTCACTTCAAGTAGACCAGATATAATGTTTGCAACATGCTTGTGTGCTAGGTTTCAGTCTGATCCTAAAGAATCTCATCTAATAGCTGTTAAGCGAATATTTGGATATCTTAAGAGAACCCCAAATCTTGGAATTTGGTACCCTAAAGATACATGATTTGATCTTATTGGATATACAGACTCAGATTTTGCAGGTTGTAAGATTGATCGGAAGAGTACTTCAGGAAGCTGTCAGTTTCTTGGAAGAAGGTTAGTTTCTTAGTACAACAAGAAGCAGCACTCAGTGTCCACATCAACAGCTGAAGCTGAATACATAGCTGCTGGTAGCTGTTGTGCTCAAATCTTGTGGATGAGGAACCAACTCTGTGACTCTGGACTTTTGTTGATAAAGATTCCAATATTTTGTGACAACACAAGTGCCATAGCAATCTCCAACAACCCAGTGCAACACTCGAGGACGAAGCACATCGACATCAGGTATCATTTTATCCGAGAGCATGTCATGAATGGAACTGTGGAGTTACATTTTGTACCCACAGAGGAACAAATTGCAGACATCTTCACTAAACCGCTTGATGAATCCACTTTTTCTAAGCTGGTAGGTGAACTTGGGATGTTAAATCTTTCTAATTTATTTTGATTAGAAGTCAGTAACTGCAAGATAGTCCTTGTAAATACATGAGTTTAAGAATTTCTATATCCTTAGGACTCGTGAATTTATTTTCTGGAGCAATTCTCGTAGTTAGGATTATTGTACTAATTTTATGTCATAATTATGGATGATATATCTTCTGGCATTTAATTGGTTATTAATTCTAAAATTATTTAGGTGCTAATATTTGTTCTAAATATTTAAGCATTTATTTAATTCGAATTAATTTACTTTGTTTTAAACATTGTAGATTAATGCAGCATAATTTATTGGATTTTAATTGGTTAATATCATTTAATGATATTTAGTCGATTTTATTCTATGAAAATTGTGAATTTTCTGTTAGCTTTGATTTTGGAAAATTTGTAAAAATTTATACAGATTATAAGTAGACAGAAAACCAAAAGGTTTGAATTTTTAAAACAGAACATGTTTTAGTTCTGTTTTAAAAATTGAACAGGAAGCAAAAAATATCGAATTTAGAAAATTCGATAGTTTTTCTAAGTACTAGAAGAAATCTATCGAAAGCTTTTTCGATAGTTTTTGGAAAAGGAAAAGAAAACTATCGAAGTCAATTCTCGATAGTTTTTGAAATTCAATTGAAAAAATATCGAAGTGAATTTAATTCAATTAATATTTAAATTCTCGATAGTTTTTCATAAAAGACCTTCGATAGTTTTTGTTTTACACAAAAACAACATTCGATAGTTTTTCAGAAAAAACGTTTTAAATTCCTATTTTCAAACACTTCGATAGTTTTTCAAAAACTATCGAAGTGAAGTTGACATTTTTGCCCCTCTGAGAAAACTATCGATAGTTATTTAAAAACTATCGAACAGTGAATTTACAAAATTACCCTTGTCAGTTCAGAAAGTATTTAACAGCCCCTTAGAGTTTTTTTTTCATTATTCTCAGATCTGGGTTTTTGTTTGATACTTACACGAATACATACACATCCAAGAACATCACTTTCGATATAATTCTTCAGTTTTAACCGAGTAAAGCTTGAAAAAATTACTGTTTTTCATTGTTAATTGATTTTAACCGTGAAAGCTTGATTATTTTAAGTTTTTGGAACATATTAAGGAAGAAACTATCGAACTTAAGCTTTTGAACCTTAGAAAAGTGTTAACAGTTCTTTTCTTTAGAAATTGATTGTTTATCAGTTGATTTCTTTGGATTTTAGTGGTTGTTTGAAGTTCACTAATTAGGGTTCTTGCTAAAGTGGTTCGAGTTTGTGTTTTAAAAATTTTAAAGGGTTATTTTGTTTAAGGTGATTAATTAAAAATAATTAATTGAAAATTAGTTTTGGTTTAAATTTAAATTTTCTGGAAATTTGAAAAATAATGGCCGGAGAATTTATCGTAACTAAGACTAATCATGTCTCGTATCAGAATGTGCAATCCATTACGAACTTACAATTTCGTGCATGGGCACAATTTCTGAACACACGTTCTTTAGTGGCTTATGCACTGAGTACTCCTGCGGCCCTTTGTATTGATCAATTGACTACACTGTACACTATAGCCACTGACACATCACAATATAATATAAGTTCTTTCAGTTTTGTTGTGCTAGGGGGCAGAACAATAAGGGTGACGGAACATGACGTTAATAGGGTTTTACATTTTCCAACAGAAAACCTTGTTCCTGATCCCAATACTGAAGAAATACATGTTTTCTTCACTCTCATTAGAAGCCAACAATTAAACTTCTTTGTGGGAGAGTTCCTAAAGCATTACTTGACCAAGCCATGGAATTTCTTCTTTCACACTTTAATCCATGTTTTTACTGCTAAGCTTACAAATCTGCATGGCATTCCACTGTTTCTTCAGAAAATAGGGTTTGCCATTGCTAACAGTAGGCATATAAACATTGGAAGGCTTGTGATTGATCAGATAATTCTGTGCATGGGACCACTGGATGAAAGAACAGGCATGGATGATGTGTTTTGTTTCTATCCTAGGTTCCTACATCTAATTCTGAATGATGTGTTAACAGCTGAAGAACGGGAGATTTTTGAAGGCGAGGAGACCAGGAAGTGCATGAAGATGAAGAGCAATGCAATAACAGCTCTGATCAAGAAGAATCATCTTCCAGGGGTGTCTACTGTTCTAACTGATTATCTAAGAACGGTACCCCTACCACTTCTACCCCCAGGGGAACAGGTAAACGAAGGTAATATTCCTGAACCTGTTGTGGCTCCACAACCTCAACCAATGGATGTTGATCCAGAGCCCTCAGTGGCCATTCCTGACCAAGAGATTGCAAACCCACAATCTCTAACTTTGGGGTGGAGAACGGGAAAAAACTATAAAAAAAATTCGGGGATTGAGACGGGTCAGAAATTAGGGATTTACATATTTTATGAATAAAATATATTTTTATATGTATATTAACTAAATAAATATATATTTATTTTTATATTTTAAATATTTTTTCAATTTTTAAATTTTCATAGTAAAATATAATTTACTTACAATAATTTCAATTTCATATTTATCTTTTGTTTTAAATAATTTTTAATTCAAATAATTTTTTAAAATATGATATTAGATTTAAAATATATATTGCACATTATGATTTATCCATTTAATTTATTAAACAATGCATTATACAGTATATAATTTTTTATTTTTAAAATAAAATAAAAATTCTCAATTCTCCGTGAGAATTCTCGTTCCCGGTTCAAGACGGAGATCGAAAAACAAAATAATTCACATTCAAAAATCGAAACAGATATAAAAATTAGAGACAGATTCGAAAATCGAGGACGAGATTAGCACTCCCGATCCATCTATTTCCCCCTTCCCACACTACCTCCCTTTTTCTCCTTACTAACATCTCCATCGATATTCCAACACACGCACGCTCCATCGTTATTTTACTTTTATATTAAATAAAAAAGTAAAATTTGAAAAATATTTTTCAATTCACTAAAGAAAATCTGGAAATTGTTTTCGGGTGATATAGCTAAACAATGGAAAATAATTTTAAAAAACAAGTTATTTTCCGGCAAACAAACGGAGCGGATTAAAAAAAATGAGATTTGTTTTTAAATCATGGGCGACTCATAAAATAATTTAAAAATATAGTCAGCAGAACAGAACATTCCCTTAAAGAGGAAAACACACACACGGCGGAGTACCTTAACGCGCCTTTAATCTCACATATATACACAAAGAGTATGTACAGACATAGACTATCCTCATAAAGCAACCATGTCCGGCTACCCACGAAACAACCCCCAATCCGGTTACAACTACAATTACACCCCACCTCCAACCCAATCACCTTACGCGCCGCTACCAAACCACCCCTCCCCATACGCATCCGCTCCCTACGCGCCCCCAAACCAACCCCAACCCTCCCAATACGCATCTGCTCCCTACGCAACTCCACCACACCAACCACAACCCTCCCTCTACTCATCTCCACCCTACGCTCCACAACCAACTCAATCACAATCATCTCCCTACTCATCTGCTCCGTACACGTCAGCTCCTCCATCTCATACTCAACACGCATCTGCTCCATACGCATCATATGATCACTCTAAACCGAACAAAGACCAATACGCCTCAGCTCCTCCCACTCAATACGCGCAAACTGCTTATCCGCCGCCGTATGGAAGCCCGTTTGCGGCGCTTGTGCCGTCGAATTTCCCGCCGGGAACGGATCCTAATGTGATTGCGAGTTTTCAGTTGGCGGATAGGGATTCCAGTGGGTTTATTGATGATGTGGAGCTGCAAAAAGCGTTAACGACTTATCGAGAAAGCTTTAGTTTGAGGACTGTCCGTCTCCTTATGTTTCACTTCACCAATTCCAACTCTCGAAAAATCGGTATACACTTGCTCTCTATATGAATCTCGATAAATTTTTACTTGTTTCGGTCTTAACATAATAGTAATTGAATTAATAATTGTTTAGGTTTTGGTGTATACAAGTACCTTTTAGCTGTGTAAATGAGGTAATTATGATGGAATTAAGTGTGAATTGTGAGTTTATGAGATGTTAATTTGTGAATTATGTAAGTTTATGAATAACTGTAAAGTAATTGTAGAAAGACGTAGTGACCTTTTTGTAGAAAATTGAAATAGCTTATGTGTGAGTATGTACATTTTGGTTGTGTGAATTAAGGAGATGATAACGTTAACTGTGAAATGTGATTTTATAAGATGTGTGTTGAATTTATGTCATTTATTGTTGATTGAAACAGGACCGAAGGAATTTACTGCTGTGTTTTATAGTCTTCAGAACTGGAGGGTGAGTTTATTTTGTTCGATATTATATTATGTGTTACGAGCTTAGTTGGGATTGTTGGATTTAGTGAATGTAATGGTTATGAATTGTTTGTGTTGTAGGCAATTTTTGAAAAATTTGATAGGGACAGGAGCGGGAAGATAGATGCTTCTGAGCTGAGAGAGGCATTGTTGAGTCTCGGATTTGCGGTGTCACCTGTGATTCTGGATTTGTTGGTGTCCAAGTTTGACAAGACTGGTGGAAGGAACAAGGCTATTGAATACGACAACTTCATCGAGTATGAATCAAGAGAGACAGTTTTATCTCTCGTCTGTAATTATGATCTTTAAGTATTTGTTCTTGGTAGATTCGACGACTTTCTGACATTATTCTTTTTTTTTGGCTGTTGCATTTACAGGTGCTGCCTGACTGTGAAGGTATAGCTTCTTTATAAACACTAGAGTTAATGAATTTTATCTTGTTGCTATCTGTAGTTTGTGTTGATTTTGTGGGAATTTTTGAATTTGATGTAGAAGCTTTTGAGGCATATTATGAACACAGTCATGCAACTAAGATTCATATTGTAATGTCCACAAAAATTGAAAGATAAATGTATACATGAATTCTGATAGGGCATTTCTTTTGCAGGGACTTACGGAGAAGTTCAAGGAGAAAGATACTGCATATGTGGGGTCAGCAACATTCACTTACGAATCTTTTATGCTCACTGTTTTACCTTTCCTCATTGCTTAGGAAGTTATGTAGAGGTTTTTCATATTGGGTGTTGTACGATTTTTTATGGTGTCTGAAGAGTAGTAATAATCTTTTGAATGTATAAAAGTACTGTAGCGGCTGCAATTTGTTTTTGTTAATATGAAGTTCTCCTTGTGCTATTGATATAATTGGGTAGTCTGTTTTTAATTCACCGGAGAGAGGACCTAGATCTACTTGTGTGTGATTAACTTTACTGTGTATTTTCTTCCTGAATCTTGAAAACCACGGTTCTAATAATTGGCCTATCTATATTTCAAGTTTGTCCAGTTGTCCTAGTTTTTGCATGCAAATTTCTATCACCAACCAAACAGTCAGTTGTGGCATAAATGTTGATTGAGCATGCATATAGCACAATCAATATTTTGTTCTATATACAGTACCATCTATATTTTGTTCTATATATATACATAGCACAAACTAAAGTACTGTGTTATTCTAGCACAATGTTTAGCACATCATTAGATTTGATAAAAAAAATTTGTGTCAAATTACTACAACTATAGCACACTATTTAGGCTTCAGCACACCATTAGACAAGCTCTTATATGGTAAATTAAGGTTTTACTTGAAGGCGATCAGTCGATCACATCTAAAATGTCTAAAAGATATAAAGATTGTGACTACATTGAATATGCAATATCATTTGGCTTCAATTCAATTGACCCAAAGAATCATCTTTGCTAATATCTCTTGCTTTTGCATAATTATTCTTCTCCAAGAGGTAATGCCAAGAGTTGGTTGCTAACCGATTAGATTGTTCCACAGATTTAGAAACGGATACAAATTATGGAAGTTATAATTATTTGTTTTACTACAAACTGGATTTTTAAGAGGATCCCAGAGGATCCCTACATATGTACTTGCCCACATTAACAAAACATTTGTCTCCATTAAAACTCGAGTTTTTTTGTAGAGTGTAAATGTGTAATATTGTTAGGGTGTGGAGTGTAATATTTTTAGAGCACTGTTCCTTTGCCACTTTGTGTTCACAACGTGAGAAACTGAGATTGCATTGACTGTGTAAAGCAATTGCTGAGATTCGAACATGAAAAAGGTAACACTTTTTACAAAATCTAAAATTAATAAAGAAACTATTATAAAGGATGCGACCCATGTTTCTATGTAATCACTAATCAGTAGAATTTAGATACCAGTAATCACTAATCAGTAGAAGGGGTAGAAAATCCATTAGAAGAAATGAACTTGTGTAATATGTAGATATGCTAAAATGTGATTAAGCTGAAGAAGGGGTCAACAAGACATCAACTACAACTCCTGCCTGCACACACGATGTTAAGGTCTCCGTGGACAGATGTGTATGTCTCACTAGATAGGAGTGATGCTGCCAAAGATAACCCGAATTGGCTCAGAAACTTCTTGTTTTGTTACTTGAAAATGTTGTTGCTTCTCTCAGGTTTGTTTTCTTAAATACATCAAGAGCAATTAAAAGGGAAATGGTTGAGCAGAACTTCCCATCTGAATTAAAAAATTCCAGTTGCTGGACAACTGGCAGCAGCTGTTTTTTGCCATCTTGAATGGTAAGTTCAATAACTTTTTATCCTGCAAAGTTTATAATTTCAGAATTCCACGACTCTTATCTGTATTATCTGTAATTCTAATAAATTATAGATGATGTTTTTGTGATTCAAAGAGCTACTAACTATGAGCTGTAAGCAAAAAGTGCAACTTAATGTTTGATGGTAGCAACTGATAAATATTTTGGGCATCATGATGCATTCTTAGATTAAACAGAGCTAATAATTCGCATCTTACTGTTTGCTGGCAATTATCTTGAAAGATGGTTGAGGTCCCCATCATCTTCATATTTTTAGTTGTGTGCACGATAGAGATATGATTGAGCAATTGCAGCAGAATTGGTTGACCTACAAGAGTTGCTGATATGAACACAATATTCTGTTGGTTAAGTTTTACTGTGTTTATATTTCATAGTTATCATATTAAATTTCCATACATGACGGATTATCTTGAGATGCACCATAGACATATTACCCTCATCTACCCATATCTTAAGGTTACAGATAGTGGTCACCTATTATGGTGTTACAGATAAGTTTACTTGGATGTCTCAAGTTGGAGCCTTGACATATAATTTCAGTTCCAGCATTGAATATGCCCAAACTCCCATGGTGTTGTGGTGATGGGCTGATCGCATCCCTCTTTGAAGCTCAGAGTCTGGTTTTGAATTTGGGATACTATGAGTTTGATATATTTCCTTTTCCTATACATGGTTTTTAATATGGAAGAGTTTTTCTAATAGATTGTCATAGACACATCGTAGTTTTATGTTGTTTGGCTACTGGCATTCATTTCTATGTGCTCTTTTGCTGATGAAACACGTCTCCAGCGAAAAGGTTTTGCTGACAATTTAGATAAGAGAACAAAAGATTCGTATGTGTGATTCGATATTTGCTTGTCTTACTGCATAATGATTGAAAGTCAAGTGTTACATTAAAACTCATGTTTTTGTCACTAATCAGTAATCACTGATCAGTAGAAGTTGGCTCATCATATCTGTATATTCATATGCAAAGGAAATTGTAGATTTTCTTTATTTCTCTGGTGGAGTTGTCGTTGATTATATAGAAAAGAAATGTACATCCATCAAGAAAATGTATGACTTTCAAACCTTATCATATTTATATTCTACATGTCTAGTCCGTAACTTTTCAACTTGGTAATGAAAAAACATATTTCCAAACTAAATTTTCAAAGTAACTTATAAATGTAAATCAATAAAGCTTAAACAACATCGACTCCCTCATAATTAACTAAAGATTACCTCACTTTGTTACTTAGATTATTATAAAATTTTATTATTGTAATTCAAAATAATTTAGTATATATTTTCAAGATTGCCATATTTTTTTCTACTAAAAAAAGTTTCTAATCTTCCTGAGAGCTGAGATAGCCTCGGGAACATATAGCCCAAGTATAAAGTTGAAATACGTAATTAGAAATTGAGTATCATGTTCCTGAGGTTACCTCAGGGAGTTATCTGAGGCAATTAAAAATTTTCCATACAAATACAGGCCGGTATTATTGTAATTTCAGAAAGATTAACATATTTACAAAATTGCCCTCACTTTTTTGTACTTGAAAATAAGTTTATCTCAGGTAATATTCCTGAGGTAACCTCAGGATCTTTTTTCTCTTAGAAATTTTACATGTTAGATAATTTTCAGCGCTAAGTTTTCGTTTATTTATGCAATACTACAAACATATAAAGGGTTCGGGGGAAGGAGTCTAAATCAATAGACATTAATCTCAAAAGAAAATCAATCACTGAAAAAGAACCTTAGAACTGTTATAAGTCGTTGGATTATTACTAGATCAACTGTTCAGATTCAACTCAAAAATATACAAAATTTTATAAGGGTATTGTTGGAATAAAATGATTCTACTGCCGAAACTATTTTGTTTCATAGTATAATTACAGTGTTCTGCAACTGAATTTTAAAAGTTATGTATATGAACTTTAAAGTTCTACAACTAAACTTACTTTTTTCCACGAAGTTCTACAAGTGAAATTGATTATTTTTATAATGTTCAGCTGTTGAACAATGCTATTCACATTATTTTCATATCATAACTTTCGTATTCAACCGCTGAACATAAAAGTCATGCAATCGAATTTGAAATTAAACATATAAATTTTAAAATTCTTCAACTGAACTTACTTGTATTTAAATGTTCAGCTGCTGAACACTGTTATTTGATATTGTGTTTATACCAAAACTTGAATATTTTTACAAAAATTGATAAAAATAATTTGGGGAATTTTATGATGACGATGAAGAATTTTGTGATCGATATCAATTTACGATTATCATCATTAATCAAATATTAATTAGTTCTAAATTATGTATTTTGTATTTTTGGACAATTTTATCCATGATTTACATATAATAAATATATATTATTTTAAAATATAAAATAGAGTTCTAAGAGTTATACAAGGAACCTGACCCTAAATGAACTTTTAACTTTATCTAGAAAAATGAGAAACAACCAATATACTTCTGAATAAAATTTATAATCTAATAAATATTTTTAAATAAATATCTGGATAAGCCTCAAAAAAATAAAGAAAGGATTCTGAAACTTTTTGTTTTCAAAATAAAACTTGTATGAATTGAAATATCTGATTATGAAAATGTATCGATCATAATACTGTAGTAATAATCATAAAAAAGTGGGGATCTTAAATAAAACATAAAAAAGGCTGGGCTGGGCTGGGCTGCAAGTAAAAGGTTAAATATCATACCCAAAATATATACAAGCCATGATGTATTAGCAGCGACAGCTGAAGAATTGAAATTGATGAGAAAGGATGGTGTTGGACGAGAGGAAGTTTAAAGTTGAGTTGAAACTCGTTGCTATTCGTTTCCCTCGGGAGTTGTGCAAGGCTGCGTCCTTATTACTAGATGGGTATATTCTTCTCTTCCCTCTTAACTACCTTATTCGTCGTGTTTATCATGTTTGGGTTTGTTTCTGTTCATTTTGTTAAATGTTGTTTAGTTGTAGTGTAAGCCGAGTATGAAAACAAATAAGTAAGAGTTGTATCGGTTGGTTAATGGATATAACTACTAAATGTTTAAATTGGAAGTCATCTATTATATATGTTATGCAACTTCGCTTTGATTACATATGTACTTTGGTCAAGTAATTAACTACTAGTTTACTTACATTTCCAACTGTTGTTTAGAGATCAAACCATAAGTTTCTTCTTCATTCATTAAAAAGGGAACCGTGACATAGATTACATTGTATATTTCTTGTAGGTACTTGCTTGACAGACCCCGAATCAAACCCATCACCAAAGATCCAGCATGTGAGAAAAGCCGTTATATTATACTATCAGAGAGGGTTCAAAATCCTGGTATTTAAGTCTCAACGTTCTTTTAAGCTTTTTTTACTTGATCTATTTTTGTCACTTGTATTTCACTCTTGACTAACAACTCATGTTAATTTAGTGTCATTTATTTAGGTGCTGTAAGATTCTTGAAACATCTGCTATTTCTTGTATTTCATCATAACAGCTACACAATCATCAAGCTCTTATCTCAAGCCTGCAGTTCTCTCCCTCTTTTTATGTGTTACCATTTCTGTTCTGGACCTTGCATCCAAATATGAATTTTCCATCCAACACAGTGCAATTTTGTAAATTAGGTGCTAAACAAGATTCCTTAAATTGCTAAGGAACGTTAACAAGTTGATGTTTGTTAATTTGCTGCAGCTTTCCTTTTACTGCTGGCCCGAAAATTTGTTGTCTTTTTGAAGTTTTAGTTGATTCAAAGTGAACTCAGAGTCCATCTTCTAGAAAGGGAAAATATATGTTAGTTTACCTGTAGCAAATTCTGTTATTCCTCTCTAGGTATTATCCTCTCTCATGGACTTATTTTCTTGATATATTTAAACTTAAAAATGTCTCAGCCATTTTGTATTGGGTATATATTATCACCCTAATCGATTTCCTCCTTAACCTCCTATCGATCACCTCCCATTAGGATGTATCATTTATTGTGTGAGCATCAGGTATGTAAAAATTATGGTGATATATAGACAAGTTCATAAATGAGACCAAGATTAAAATGATAACTGCCACGTGTATCGCTTTTATAAAAGTCTCAGCCATGGTCTTTTTTTACTGGGTAAATATTATCACCGTAGTCGATCTCCTCCTTCCTAACCTCATATCAATATCCTCTTGTCAATTATCGACCTCCTCCTACTCATCTCATCATTTGTTTTTTTTTTCCTCCCCATCTTCTCTTGTCGATTATTTTTATCTCGGCAACACAATGCATCTTCTTGAGTAGCTGTTATGAAATTAGCTGATCTGAACAAGTCACCATATTTTTGTAGTCAAATTATCAAATAATTTTGTAACTTGGTGATTCGCTCAGAAATCAGAATAATTTAAAGTAAATTTGTGATTTCGTTTCAGGTTCCCATTGGAGTATGAATGTGTGTATATATTATTGTTTTTTATGAACTTCCATATAATTTATTAACTGTCAAGCAATGTAGTAAGTAATTCTTGTAACCGATGGAAAAGTTATAGTGATGTCTTCTTTCATCTTTTTGCATAACAGATTTATCTGATATTTCAAGTGAAAAAATTGGTGAACTGAAGAAGCTTTTTAAATTTGAAGTAGTCCCTTATTCAATGACCCTTGGATATTCCTTCTTAAGTGCAGGTCAGTTCTATGTATTCAAATTGCATTGGAAAATGGTATATTACTTTCTTTAGAGGACATGGTTGTTACCGATTTAGGAATTATTATGGTACTTCTGTGTATTTCAATTCGTTAATCTACTTGATTCATATGGATAACTATCTTAGGCAGTATAATTTTGTACAAGCACGCTACAAACGCGTGCAAGGCATGAGATGGAATATTAAAATATTATTATAAAATTCATAGTATAACTCTTTTGCGATCTAATTATATTTGGTCCCAGTTTATTAAATATATAATTGAATAGACTTTAAATGTAAAAATTTGTACAAGAGAGTAATTGATGCACTCTTTTTATTTTCATTCATGTTCCTCATCAGTAATATATTATACTGCATATTTTTCTATTGTAATTAAAACTTAATTATCATATATAACCACATAAATGGTGCAGTCAAAATATTAATTTACACTTTATGAAAGAGTTTATAGTATGGGGATCTATCAGGTAAAACAACCATAAAGTCTTATAGAATTGTAAATTAATATTAAAGAAAAAATTATTATATAGATGAACATAATGTAGTTATGGATGGAACAAAATATTGTTATCCTATATAGGGATATAGGTTAAGCAAATTGCATATAGGCATGTCAAATACAATTTAAGCATTTCTTCATAGAAGCACACGGTCAAATACATAGTATGTATTTTTTCTTGTACGTAATATCTAAAAAATTATAATTTATAAATTAAATGTCTGTAACATTTTTAAAACATTTTTAAATTTAATACAATATGCAAAACTTTATTAGCGGTTTATATTAAATATAAGACAATTTGAAATTATTTATAAATTTAATAAAATTTCACAAAATGCATATTAGTAATAACAGACATTTTGTATTTATAAATTATTAGTAATATAAGACATTTGTTAGAATTTTTGAACTGATCAAAATTCTATAGGTTTTTATTAGTAATATGATTGCATATTGTATATAGTAAAAATTATAAAAATCTTCAAAGGAAAGTGAAAAACTTTTGAATGTTCTTCAAGAAAAATCCGGAAAACTTTGATTGTTCTTCGAAAAACAGCTCGGATCTTCGATTCTTCAAGCTGAAATGCAGAGTTTGATGAAGATCTTCAACAAAAAACCTATGAAAAGCTTCTTTTGATCTTCAAATCTTCAAAGTTCCAAGTGAAATAAAGAACAAACACTTGAATTCTTGGATCGAACTCCAAAATATGCACTCAAAAACAAGAAAAACTCAAGAACACTTCAAAAGTTTGAGTGATTCTTCCTAAACTACCAAGAACTCTAGAGAGTGTTTGAGAGAAAATTTGAAGGAGGAAAAACTTTGTGAATGAGAAATGTGAGTAAGAAGTGAACTTCCCCCACTCTTATATAGCAAGCCTAGCAGGTCATTTTAACCTGTAATAGCAGGTTACAGGTCAAAAAGAAGGGGGAAAATTTTGAATTTTGAAAAAAAGGCTCTTTAGAGTCTTAAAAACCCAAAAACAAAACAAAAATAATTTTGAGAAAAATAAAATCTCGAAATAGTTTGTTTTAAGGAAGAGAAATTTTGTCTTGCTCAAAATAATTTTCAGCTAGAACAAAAATGATCAGAGGCTCGTCAAAAAAGGGAATTTTATGCTCGAAATTTTTTTCCTCGAAATTGTTCCTGATTTTAAAAAAAAGAGAGAAAAAAGAATTTTTCTGCTCGAAATGGTCTTCGACCAGGACAAAACGACCGGGACAAAAACGAAGCAAAAATCGACCACAACCTGGTCTAACGTGACAATTCTGCTCGGAAATTCCTGTTTGAGTACTCATTTTCTGCTTGAAGAAACATTCTGGTCGAAATGGTCTTCGACGAGACCAAAAACAGAGCTTAAAACAACCAGCCCTGATCGAGTAAAAATTCTGGTCAATTTTTTTTTTTTAAAAAAAAGGACCAGGTCTGGTCGAAAATGGTGACTCCTGATCGAAATGGGGGAAGCCATGGTAAAGTGCAGTTTGGTAACCCAACTTTAGCTCACTTGGCAGAATGGTACCTACAGTTTACAAATTGACAAAAAGACCCTTAAGGTTTGCAAAATTATGCCCAAGGGCATTGAAATGTTTTTGGAAAATAATCAAAAAATAGAGAAAAATACCTAAAGGTACAAAAAATTCTTAAAAAATTAGGAAAAATATGGAAAAATACGAGAGAAAATTATTGTTATCTTGATGATAAAAACCCCAAATCATGAATAAGGATCAAGGTAACTTCTATGAAAACTTAAGAAAGTTTTCTTAGAAGTTGGGGAGCAAATGATATGGCTAGAAATAACCCTAAATACATAATTAATGATACATTAATTAAACCTGGATTGGTCCATAAATTAGGCCCCTAAGCCCTAATTAATTATTAAATTCGTAATTAATTAAAAGGCTGATTATACAGTCCATTAAATGTGTCCAAGTTGTGACCTTTATCTACTAGAAGTAGTCTTGAGGGACACCAAACCCTAAAAGGAGTCAGACTCCTACAAACCAGGATTTACAATCCTGATCTAAGAAGACGACTTGGCCTTCAAGTCACCTAATTCTACCCTAAATACCAGGCACCTGACGCCTATATAAAGGGTCTGACCCCTCAACTCAGAACTACGTTTTTTGGCTTGATTCTCAATTACGAATTGAGATACGTAGGCATCTTGTGAGGACAGATTCAGTCACAAAACACAAGAACCATCAAAGCTCGAAAGCTCTCAAACCCTAGCATTAATTACATCCTAGTTTTTATTCCATAACATATGTAGAGTAGCATGCAGGGAGAACCCTTATATAGAGTTCAAGAGAAAACCACTATATATACACAATACATATATACATACTCAATATTTATCAAATATAAGTACATAGAGTAAAGTTCTATGGATAAATCAAAAAAAAAAAAGTTGCACTACTTTTTTTATTGAAAAATCATTGAAAATCACTCATAATAGTCAAGAAATAGTAAAAAATGGTTCTATAGTTGAATCAAATTTAAAATCAAATTTTTTGCTTAAATTTTAAGTTTTAATTAATTTTGAAGGTTTATGATTAGTATTCTACATAGAATGAAATTGATTATTACATAATGATTCTGTAGTAGAGTTTTTTTTCTTTTTAAAAGTTTTAAGTGTTAATTATTCGTGAACACTAGTACATGGTTGGTATTCTACATTAGAAAGGAAGTATAAATATTGTTAGTTTTAAAATTATTTTTTTGATTCTACGGTAGAATCAAATAGTTCTCTCTTGGACTCTATATGAGAGGGTTCTCTCCGGAACAATGGCCATAACTACACTATTCACGTAGCAAAATTAGTTAAAATACATCTTGAAGACAATAATGGGATTTTGTTTTATATATTAATTAATTTTATCTATTTCCGTACACATATTTAGTAGCCATATCAGTCAAATAGCAGTATTATGTGCTCTTTATCTTAATGTAACTTGTCTCGCATTTTTAGAAATTAATTGAATATATACATAAGAACACTGGGTCTTTTCCCAACATATGCCTTCCCTGAGCCACAGGCCCAAGGCCGTCACTCTGGTAACTGTGGCTCAGGATGGGTAATGCTCTCTTTCTGCAATTTTGTGTTGGACTTGGTCGAGACTTATATTTTATTAAAAAGTAAGAGCTTTAAAGAGAGATCTCTTTGAGCATCGTTGTTGATGATAATATACAATAGATAAAACATTTATGATCCTCCAACTCCAAGTCAGAAGATGCAATTTAAGAAGTATGTATTTATCAATGTTTTGGCCCATGTGCCGGAAAAATTATATTAACACTGTGATTCATGAATATAATTACTTCCTTCCAGCATGTATAGCTTGTATACTATTTCCACTATACGTTGTTGTTCTTTTGTATTAGTAAAGATACTCCACTCACTTTGACTCTCTTTAAACCATTGATTCTTGCAATAATCATCTCTAATGTTTTACTACTACATTGACTCTGTAAATCAGTTTAGCTAATGTATAGCCTTTTACTTTGATCACTTACTGACTAACTTAATGGTTAATATTGCACAACAGATCAGGTGTTAAAGCAAATTCTGCCTCCCGGGATTGAAGCACCATCATCATTCGAAACTATAGTTAAGTATTAAAAGTATTCTCTACTGCTTCAGTTTTTCTGCTTTACCTTATGTATTCCTTTCGATGAACTTTAATGTCATAAGTTTTCTCCGGAGAATATCTGATTTTCTTTCCACTGTGACTCTATTTTGGGCTTCATACTTCATATTTAACCTGTGATTGATGAAAAATAACATGCATTTTCTTGTACAGGTCACATTGCCCATATGAACATAAAAAATGAACTACTTCCTTACAAGGATGTTATTGCGAAGGTTATATTTGATGTAAGTTTTACAAGTTATGTCCTTTACTGTTCCTGCACAAACACACCTGAATACCATCTTTAGTTATAAGATACTCTTAGTAAGTGATGTCCATGATATTAGGTGTTATGTACATCTGTCTAGTCACTCATTGTTCTCTACTTGATCAGAGTGATTCGCTCAAATATGATTAACACATGCATCTGGTTTTTCTCCCAGAAAGGCCTAGACCTTCCACAAATTGCATTCTATCTTCTTCCTCATCTGCCTGACTGCCCCCATCAATACTAATTACGTAAAAAAAAGAAACACATGTTGTGCTCTATAATGGAAATGACAACATCTTAAATTACAGATTCAGTCTAGTTTTCTAATGGTGCGCCTTTTAGAAGGGGCTGTAATTTCTGAAGCCTCAAATCGCCACTATATGTCTTCCTTAAATGATCGGTCCTATAGTATTAATTTATGACCTTTTGGTGTTATATTACAAGGTTGTCAGACTCCACACTGAAGTGTCTTGCATCATCTGTAAAACTGCTTGTGATTTTTAAAGTTAACATGTTCCTTCTTTCTTACGGGGAATCAGTTTCGGGGTTCCGGACTCAAAAAGTTCAGGATTCCCAAACTGAGGTTAAAGTACACAGAAAAAAGGTACTTATTTTAAGAATGGGTTGGGTGTGCACGTGTGCATGTGTGTCTACCCGGTTATTTTGTACTGCATAGTTCAGATATTGCTTATGGACATTCCTAACTTGCATCTTCTAATATTTCCTTTTTTATTTAAATCCTCAGAAAAATTATCCCAGAATTCAGACGGTTGTAAATAAAGTTGGATGTATAACTAATGAATTCCGTGTACCAAAATTTGAAGTTCTAGCTGGGAAACCTGACATGACTACAGAAGTAAAGCAGTTTGGTGCAACTTTCAAGCTTGATTATGGCTTGGTCTATTGGAATTCAAGGTTGGAGCATGAACATATAAGGTTGGTTTCGCAGTTTCAAGCAGGGGAAACCATATGTGACATGTTTGCTGGTATTGGCCCATTTGTCATTCCAGCAGCAAAGAAAGGATGCCTAGTGTATGCAAATGATTTAAATCCTGATAGTGTTAAGTATCTGAGGATCAATGCCAAAATCAACAAGGTTGAGGACTGCATTAATACATATAATATGGATGCTAGGAAATTTATTGCACAACTGATGGTAGTTCCTACTTGTGAAACACAATATGTTGCTCCTTCTCTTGACTCTGCCAACGAAGTGGACAAAATACCAAAAAGTGAAGACCTTGGGCGGACAAATGGTATGCCTGACACCGCTAGTGGATATCTGTTCTAACAACAGAGTTATCACTATTGATTTTCTTTATATGTTGTGCAGGTAAACTGAAAGAAGCTCCATGCAATAATTCAAGCTCTTTGGATGCTGACAAGGTTTTAGGTATGAACGAAGAGGCAAGTGTGACTGCTCTTAAACAATGTTTAAAAGTTTCTAAAGAAGGTATTGTTATAATTTGAGGGAGGTTCACATGGACAAGTTCTGTGCTGTACTTAGTATGACTAAGTCTGTTTTATCTTTTTTTTTTAATTGCAGAAGCTGCAAGTGCCGACAATGTTGGTGCATCTTCAAAGGTAAGCAAGGGCAAAAATATGCGAACAAAAGCTTCTGTGTCAGTCAATACTAAACCTTGGGAGCACGTTGATCATGTGATAATGAATCTTCCAGCTTCCGCCCTTCAATTTATTGGTATGTTCATGTCCTGACATATAAAGTTGCAAATTCTGTTTTAGTTGATATTAAACCTTACTAAACCTTACTTATGTAAAGATATGTGATGAAGCTTCCATATTCTCTTGTTACTCCATCTGCTTGTATCTTCAGATTTGCATCAACTTGTTATAGACAACATTGTTCCTCCATATAAGCTCATGCAACCTGTTTTCAGATGCGAAGCTTTAAGATTTCTGTTCACTTGTTACTAATCTTTGTGTTGTGTAGTTCAGCCATGCTATGCCCGTATATCGTCCGTTTTTTTTATTAAACTCTCTTTGGACCTGTAATTATGCTAAAACAATCCGCATTGTCTTCTGGTTCTTTACAATTCCAATGAAAGTCACATTTACAGATTTCTGCAAGTTTTATCATGTTTACATCTACAAGTACAAGATTCTATTATACAAATGATGCCATAACAAGCTAACTGATGACATCATGCCATTCTAATGTTGATGTGTCATCTTATTATGGAACATGAGTAGTTCATTGGCCTTTTTTTCTTGCATAGATGGTTATTTGCTGAATATCTAAACAAAATGCAATTTTCTTCAGATGTTAATTTTAAGGCTTAATGACCTTTCAGCCCTTAAAGTTTACTACCATGTACTCATCAACCCCGAACGTTTGAACTTGTACCTTTTAGCCCCTAAGGTACGGAAAATATACCTTTTAACCCTTTTTTCTATTTTTCTTCCAATAATACCCCTGCACAATATATACCTTTTAGCCCTTGAAGTATTAAGTTTGATTCTTTAACCAGTTAAGCATCACTACAGGAATTACAGGGGTATACGAGAGAGACACGAGAAGGGGGAGGGGGCAATAACACCTAAACTATCATATCAGCATCAATTTCTTTGACTATATCATGTTTCCAGCTCACAAAATTCATCGATCACCTCTCCTTGAGAAAGATGACAACTTGCTCATAATTATTGCCCCCTCTTGCTCCCCCTCCCCCTCGCCCCTGTCCTTGTCCCTGTACTTGTCCATTTCCCTCTCGTATACCCCTGCAATGGTGTTTAACTTGTTAAATGATCAAAATTTAAACTTTAGGGGCTAAAAGGTACGTACTGTGCAGGGGTATTATTGGAAGAAAAATAGGAAAAAAGGTTAAAAGGTACAAGTTGAAACATCAAGGGTTGATAGGTATAGAGTAGTAAACTTTAAGGGCTGAAAGGTCATTAAGCCTAATTTTAATAAACTCCATCTATATGGATTTCTTGCATAAATGTTTGGGATGCTAATCTGTTTTTGTGGGTCCAACTTCTGATGTGTGCTTGCTCATGCTAATCTGAAAGCTTGGTATGTCTTGTGCAGACTCATTCAGAGGCCTTATTCGGAGAAAATTCTGGAAGGGTTCACTTCCTTGGATTCATTGTTATTGCTTCATGAGGTCAACCGAGACGAGAGAATCAATACTATCTGTAAGTTCCTTTAGATTGGTTGTTACCGTACACTTTTACTAGTGTTTGCATGCAAATAAACTGTATATGCAGAATTTCAGATTGATAATTATCGTGATTAATGCTCTCTGTTTTCTTTATCTTATATTTGGACCTGTACCTGTTGACTGTTTGACAGGAAGCAGAGTCTGCTTTAAAGGCTAGTATACAAGATCCAGTATTTCATTTGGTTAGAAATGTTGCTCCATACAAGGTGCAAAGTGATACTAGTATTGGAAGTTATATAGGCAATAATTTGGTAGTTCACTGTATAACTAACACTTCTGTAATGCAGGATATGTATTGTCTAAGTTTCAAGCTGCCAGAAGAAGCTTGTATCAGTGAAGATGACGGAATTTAACACTCCAGGATCTGCCCCCAGAATCGTGGATTCATTGATCTAACACATAATTATTTCATAGCTTTAAGAGGCAAAAGAAAAGCCAACTACACAAACGCTGTACTTTGAACTAGTAACGAGAAGCAATTATTCCAACATATAAATGGCTATGTTAAGTTTACTCATCAGACTTGTTTATGATTCCACCATCTAATTTATCATCTTTGAGGACATTGGTGTGCTGATAGAGGTATCCTTGTCTTGTTCAGAGACCCTTTTCTTTAGAAGAAAATTTCAGTTTGCTTTCCCTTGCATTTTCCTAATTTCACTTTAGTATGTCAACCAAGACAGTTCCCCTAAAATTTGTTTTCTTTTAAGGATGAGGAATATGTATACACCAATGTGTTTGTTCATTTGTTGTAAATTTCGACACTTTTGCCAAGTAGCCTTCTTCATAAAGACTACTGTAGTATTGTTTTCTGTAGATCATCCGTAAATATGATCAAGTTGTTTTATATAAATCATCCGTATATATGAATGAGAAAATATAAGTGAAACATATTAATACACTTGCTAAGAATAGTAATGAAAAATCGAGTCATCTACTGTATCTACTAGTCAACTTAACCGGTGTTGACAGCCAGGTTTTCAATGAATAATAGCCTGCTGAACACATAAAAATATTTAAAGAATTATGAAATTTGTTGGATTTAAAATAAAACAAATATTTTATTGATAAAATAAAATGCATTCAAGGCTTAATATTAGATGATCAAAATGGAAGTATTTAAAAAATAAAATTTTAAGTAATATGCATAGTTTAAACTTTAAAAGATTCAGTTCCGAATAGTATTTTTTTTTTCTGTTTGTATTTATTTTCAGCCAACTTCCTTTCCCACTCGTCATAAAAAATTTCAATCATACCCTAAAAACTCCCAAAACAATAGTCACCATTCTGATTTTGGCTACCCAAACCTTTATATATCTAACAGTAGAGTCTTAAATCTGAGAAAGTTAAGCCTTACAAAACTAAGAAAGACCCATTAAGAAATAATCAGGCAAGCACAATGTTACTCTGTAATCATATGTTTCTAATATATTTGTTGTAAATGCTAGACGATTTTGCGTTTGGACTTATCTAACGTTTAAGTGTGCTATTCAGGATCATTTTTTCATATTATACTATTTGGGATATTAAAATTAAAATATGTGCTATATAGGACCAACACCCCGGGGTTGAAACAAAAATGTTGCTGCTTATTTCGACATGGGTGGGCTCAATATCAATATCAAGTGAGTGAGTGTCCCAGTTCCTTTTACATGCATTATATGCGACGTGTGTGTGTGAATTGCATTTGCCTTGTATGGTGTGTGCATATTATACGTTATTTAGAAATTTGTTTGTGTGTGCGTCCGCAAAATTTGGTATGAGACTGAAGAATCTTTTCTCTGGATGGATGTTCTGGTAAATGATCAAAGTTTTGGTCTGAGATGTTATCTGATAAATTCGTAAATTTTGAAAGTTGATGTATCTGAAGCATTAGTAGTATTATCTTTTACTTGCTATTAATGTACTATAAGGAGTAAAATGTAAAAGAAAAGGACACAGAAGAAATTATGTACAACTCAGACAGACAATCTGTGTTCTGTATGCTTCATCTAAGAGAGATATTTTCATTTCCTTCCTTTTATAATTTTAGTTTAAAGATATTATGTTAAGTGCAATATGGTATGTAGTAGTCTGTACTATATGCCATAATAATTAGTTACTGAAATGTAAAGCAAAATTCATTTAATTTAATTTGTTTTTCCACATTAGATAAGAGTGTAGTCAGCTTGACAATTGAGATGGTGAATTCTCGTTTCTCAGTCTCAAGTGATAGCAAGTCAACAAATATGATTCTAGAGGGAAAACCAGATGGTAGTGGTATCAGGTGCTAGCCCGAATGTCTGTGGTGAGAGTGTGAAAGCTTCTATTATCTCAGATGATAGCAACTAGACAGCAATGTTTTCCATGAAATTATGTACCATAATATCAAAGATTATCATATATGTTCAGAGAAATCGGAGACTTCATATGTTTGACAGTTGCATGTCTATTTTGAGGCAAATATGATGAGCGCTGGGCAGTACAATTTTTTCTCTCCCCTTTGCGAGAGACAAAGTTACATATCTGTTATTTCTTTCTGGAAAATCTTTTGACCAGGAGATAAAATTGCCAGGGGGTCGTAGGTATATTTCCTCTTTCTAAAGATCTCCCATTTGGAACCAAAATGAGATTTCCACTCTTCCTGAGTGTTGTAGTGAGGCAAGTATTGCTTGACCCCAAGACGGGATGAATCGCAGAAACTCAGGATTCGTCCATTTTGTGTCAAAATATGTTCTAATCCATCTGACCCAGTGGAATGTGGCACTGCTGAAGATAGGAATGCCACAAGGTAGAAAAGATCTTCCTGTGGGGTGACCATGGAGGTTTTGTTGTCCCATCTAATATATAAACATCAGTTGATGTGATAATTAGTTAAAATCAACGCTAAAACCTTTTATATATAAACATGCAGGAGGTAACTAGTGAGACTAGCTGTACCTGGATTTGTTGACAGGGTAAATGAGTACAGGACCATTTCTGGTGTCTGAAAGGATGTTTCCAAATACTTCTTTGGCAAACTCATTAACACTGCTCTTAGGAACGAGAAGATTCAACCATGGATGTGGAACCTCCCACATTCCAATTTCTCTGAGTTTTATTTCAGACACATGTACTCTATCAAGAAATTCCACATACGAGACATCAGATATGAAAAGAGTGTTCCGTATATATTTCAGTTCCTTTAACAACACCTCGATCCTCTACATGGTGAGTATAGGAGTCAGATTTAAAGAGAGTAATTAGAGAAATTATGTAACGTATAGCTAGCTCACCAGGTTTATTGTACTGATTTCTTCTGTATTAAAGTATTTGGCAATTTCAAGGCAGTAAAGAGTTTTTCCCTCTGAGTGGAATTGGCTTGCTTGAAGCGGATCTTGAGGACTGAAAGTAGATCTCCAGTTATTCAGTAAGCCAGTTCTGTTTATTATTACGAATCCCTCAACATACTCGAAATAATATTCTGATGATATTAAATGTTCTTGGTCTTGGCAAAATGTGCTGAAGTCTGAATACAACAATCGAATCCATTTAATCTGTCAAATGATTAAAATTTTAGACTTCTCGGACACATGATATCTAGTTGCAAACATTTCATACACAAAAAAACTACTGTATCTTACCCGCCTGGGTGCTGGTTCGATAAAGATTCTAGCCCTTGTGATAATACCAAACTGTCCCAGTCCTCCGAGGACACTGTAGAAGAGGTCAGCATTGTGCTTGTTTGTACAAGTCACAATATCTCCTGTTCCTGCACTTTATCAAACATATGACCGTAACTCTTTGAATCGAGTAATTTAGGAACTTTTGTTTTCATTTGTTGGATCAATCTTTTTTTACATGTCAAGGGTTGACATCTCCGTCTAAACTTTTTAGCTACTTTTTTAATAAATATTTTTATTAAATCTATGATATATATTAATTTTTGTAAATATTAACATACAAAATTTTAACGATTTTAATTATTTTTATAATAATGTTCAAAAGACACATCAATTACTATATAATTATAATTTTATTTTTTTACAGAACACATAATTACCTGTAAATAGTAATATTTTTACATAATACATTAAAAAAAAATATTGTGTTTTTCCATCTTCAAATTGAAGAACACAACAATAAGTAAAAATATATTGATTACAAAAAATATAAAACACAATAAAAATAAAATAAAAATACATAACATAATATTATATATAAAACACAAAATACAAATAAAAATTACATAACACACTAAATTACAAAACATTGAAATACAGAACATAGGAAACATACAGTACATAAAATTAATATATAAAACAAAAATACAGAATATAAAAAAATTAGAAACACAAAATACTACAAATTTACATAACATAAAAAATATAAAAAATATACCGAACATAGGAATTATAGATTTTTTTATACACAATATAATCTAATTATTGTACAGAATATTTTATCTTTAACAAAAATTTTTGCTGTGAAATACCGAAAAAAGAAGAATAGAAAAGATACCAGTCATGACATTTAAAATAGACACAAACCTAAGTTAGTTCCTAGGGAGAAAAGACTCCAATATCACAATTTGAAGCAAAATGACACTAAATATCACAATCCAGAAAATTGGTCCCAAATATCATTCTAAAACATCAGTTGTGGTGTTTTCTTTTTAACCCGAAACACCATTTCTCCCGGTGTTTTGTTGTTGCAAACAAAAGACTAAAGTTCTATCAAAACACCAGTTGAATTGCCTTCTGTTTCATTTTTTTCAGATGATCCAGTGTTTAATTATTCTAAATGTCAAACACAACTTAAGCAAAACACTTGTTAAACACGTGTTTCCTGACACCAGAGGGTTCATGTGGTGTTTCCGGAAAACACCAGATAAACTTGTGTTTTGTAAAGTGCAAACAATATTTTTTTTAAAATTTAAGCTCAAAACACTACTTAATCGTGTTTGATGCTGAAAACACAGGTTTATATGGTGTTTGCAACAAAACACCAAATAAACTTGTGTTTTGTAAAGTGAAAAAGTTATTTTTTAAAAAAATTTAAGCTCAAAACGCTACTTAATCAGGTGTTTGCAGCAAAACACCGAATGAACTGGTGCTTGCAGCAAAACACCGAATGAACTGGTGCTTTGACAACACTTTAGTCTTTTGTTTGCAACCGTAAAATACCAGACGAAGTGGTGTTTCGGGTTAAAAAGAAAATATCACACGAAATGGTGTTTTAGAGTAATATTTGGGATCATTTTTATGAATTGTGATATTGAGGACCTTTTTATTTAAATATTGTGATAGAGAGGACCATCACCTATTCCGAGGTTACTCATCCTTGAACCTTGCGGTTTTTTTTATACGTGGAACAGGAAAAAGAGTGCACCAAAAAACTTTTGCTACATGGGGTTATGGGTTGGATTCTTGTAATTAGCAAACTACATCATGTAATATTATCAAGTATGCATATGCCGAATGTAGCAATATTACTATATATCGTGTACATGGAATTATAAAAAAATGTACCTGTGACTACCTCTAGCTCGTATACATTATTAATCTGTGGTCCATGGCGAAAAGCTTGGCCACTGATTCCAGCATTTGATAGGGTTCCGCCTACAGTGAGGTGAAGATAGTCTGTCCAAGATTTTGGTGCGAGACCATGTTTAAGACCCTCATGCAGAATGTTTATCCACAACTCACCACCAGACACATCGACATAAGGAAACTCTCCCGTGTGAAAGAACATTTTGCGCTCCTGAAGAGATTCCATGTTTATAACGACCCCTTGATGGGCTTGTGCTTGACCTTCAAGGGAGTGACCATGGCCTCTGGCAGCAACAGTGAGCCCAGAAGTCCTACCCATTTCAAAAACATGCTTCACAGTCGATGAAATATCACGAACTGATTTTGGGTACAGAACTGCTGCCGGCAGAAAATGATACCTATTGCCAAAGTCATTTGCTGCATGGTGAATGTTCTCAAAGCAAAGATGCCCATCAAGACTTAGTGACTTGAGCGATAATGGTAGGATTGAGAACTCTGACTGAGGAGAAACTGATGGGGTATGCGAAGGAAGTTTAGAACAATAATCGTTTCTGTAAAGATTATTAGTCAGTAACAGAGTCACAAGAATCCTGCCGATCATATCATTATTCTTGAGTAAACCATGTGCCATCAATTTCATGTTTCCCTATAAGTTTCAACCATATACTTTTGGCAAATTCGAAACAATGTGCGGACGAGTGTGTGTGTGTGTGAGAGAGAGAGAGAGAGAGAGAGAGAGAGAGAGAGAGAGAGAGAGAGATACCAGAGGATGAGAGATGTGTAAGAGCTCATTAAGGAAGTGTAATATTTATACAAGTAGAAGAAGAGTTTGGGTTTTGCTTTGCCATGTCCACATAGACTAGAAATTTACAAGTGTGAACTGTACAAGGATTTGAGTAGTTGGTATTTTTCACAATAAGGTAATATGTTTATTGTTTATCCAGTCACAGTAAGCAGTGATTAACTTTACTAGTTACCTCTCTGCCCTTTTGTTCTCCTCTCACTTTTGAAACCTGAATCCTTCTTTCTTGCATTTTTGTCTAAGCACTTTATAAATTTCTGGAGAGCGAATGGGACAGCCACCTCTGTGATACATCTTCCTTAGGTCAGATGACAACCTTCTACTCTCAGTCTTTTACACTAAGTTTTGACAATCTAAATTCACATGTCCAAGTCTTTTGCATATCTATGACAATATCTGTCAATAGTATTTTAGATAACGATTGACAGACTTCTCTACGGTGAGGAGGCCCCTACCGAATATTATGTTGTTAGATGCTAAGTTTGCAGTGGTCCTGCTGGAGTATAATCTTTAAGTCTGTGTCATTAGATATTGCTCTAAATTGGACTACTCAGAGTTGTAGTCATTTAGGGACCGACATTAATTAGGAGGAAAATTGCTCCAACTAATTGGTGGAGACTGGAGAGAGTAGACAGTAACAAGGACAAGTTGATTCTCCTACTCATATATATATGCATTGATTCTCCTGATATATTAATTATCTGCATTAATAATAATCATTGATATTTAATTTGGTAAATCTGATTAAGAGAGGGTACAATGCTGGTTTTTCTGATCAGTCTCGTGAATCATGATGGTGTGAAGCAGCACAGTCTCAGTGTTGTGGACATATATTGTTTGCAACTCATAATAAGATGCTAGCTTCCACATATATTATTGCCACGTACACCGAGGAATTTATAATGTGGTGTATTACTCATGTCCGGATAAGCCTGCAGGTACTTTCTGTAGGACAGGGATGCTAGAGTTAAAGGTGGACATCCAATGAGTTTGAATCATTCTGCAGAATGAATGCAGTAAATCTATTCTCGATTGCCTTTCTATTAATATATTCTTACTGCGTGCTTTCTGTGCATGTGTTATCTATGCTATTTACAATCATTCTAAAAGATTGTTCAGGACCCAACCATTTAAGGGGTAATTAACTCTCCCTAATGCGCGCGTGTCCAACTCGTAAATTATACACCATAATTTACCAAATATTAAGTAAGCTGCCTCTGACCTAGATTACACGCACATCCTTACTGCGTCTTAATCAAAGCCCAAAAACGATTCTTCTTGTAAGCAAAAAGGACTTGGGAATGTTGTGTTTAAATTGGTGGAGTTTAGTGACGGTAAAATACGACCCAAAATATCAGCTACTCAACTTCAACGATATATTGTACACTTGACCAGAAATGTAGACGCGCATCATGTGCCCCCTGGTTCCGACGCGCCCCTGGTTCCTTTGTGGCTCTGTCACTGGTGGGGACGGGCATTCTACCGGCCCCGCCCGACCCCGATCCGATCCCGTCTTGTTCGGGGCGGGGAGTCGGAGATTTTTCAGAGGCGCGGCGGGGATCGGGGATAAATATATAAAAAATTCAAGGATCGGGGCGGGGTCGGGGATTAGGGTCTCCCCGTCCCGATCCCCGTCCCCACTCCCCGAAGCCTATTTTAAAAAAAAATTATATATATGTATGTAATGTTACAAATAACTAACAATGTTCTTACCGGCTTGATCTAGAGAACTTACAAGGTCACCATCCAATCATTATTCTTACCGGATGCAAAATAACTACATACAATAGTAAGTAACATATTTATTATCTCTATAAGTTAAACATATTCTTTAGTCCATCAATAAATCAGTCACACAAAATCTTATCTTCCTTTGTTTTTTTCAGGTATGCTTCAAATAAGTTCATATGGTTCCTCAAAATATTATCTAGATTTAGACTATGAAGCTGTGAACAATATGCGTGAAAAGTTGTCCCCACCGCAAGATGTACATGTTACAACTGAATACATTGATAGAGAGTCCGAAGACATTCTCAGTTCTTACACAATGAGTGAAATAAACATGTTGTGATCTAAGGATGTGACAGAAGTAAGAGAAAATACGCACATGTATGTAGTTATAATTTTTGTCATTAATGCTTTTACGTGACTGTCCACTATTATTGTATTATATAGATGGAAATAATGTGTTTTGCTAAAATCGCAAAAATTGATGATTCCGAGAAATGACGGTATTACGGTTGTGATTCGTGCTTTGCTGAATTGGTGGTGGTTGATAATTTTTATAGATGTGATGATTGTAAAGAAATTGTCTCATATCGTGATAAAAGGTATCATAATTTGATTTTTATGTGTATATGTGTATACTCATATTCACCAAACTAATTTTTTTTTAATGTATCACTATAGGTTCGATGTTATGAGTTATGTCAGTGATTCAACTGAAACAATTCGGGTTATATTCTTTGATCGTGAAATACGAAGGTTAACATCAAAGAATGTCAAGAACATTTTGGGAGTTAATGTTGAGGTATGATACTTGCACAAAATAAAAGTAGTGTATGGTTCACAGGATTTTTGAAAATGACTTGACGATACCCAGACATAAATTTGAAATTGTGCAACTGCCAAATATGATAGAAAATATTGTTAGTTATGATAAAGATCATTCTTTCACTATACGTAGATTAAACTTCTCAACATTTACTTCATGCATAATAACTATTATTAAACACTTCTAAAGTTTTGATAACTATGACAAATTTACAGATGTTATGGGAGTAGTTGAAAATCTTCAACCGGTGGAGCATCAAAATACAATATTTGGCTTAAAACCTCTGGTAAAATTCAGCATAGGTCATGGAAGGTACCAAAAATTATTTTTGGTGTTTATTTGTCAGTTTTATTATTCATATTGAAAAATAAAAATAAAAATAAAATACCATTGCATATGTTCAATACAAGGTACTCAGCAAGAGTTCATATATGGGGAGAACTGACAGAGCGTATGAATCCGTTATATGAAGAAGTATTAGAAACATATGTGATAATTTTTTTTGCAAGTGCTAAAGTGGAGATATATGAGAGTAAGCTTTTACTTTCAAATTTTAAAAAAAATACAATAATATAATAAAATTAGATTTGTGTAAATTAATTACTTATCTTCTGCATTCAATCTCAGGTTCAGTTTCAATAACCAATCTAGCATCATCGAAAATATACATCAATCCTAATATGTATGAGGTTTTCTCTATGAGATACTGGTAAGAATGTTTTAACAATTCAATTTTCAACATATCTTATTTTTTCAACATATTCATATTCTATGTCTTTTTTTTTTTCAGGCTTCAAGTTACTGGATATGATGGTCCTAACAATGATGCATGAAATGAAATGATGTTGTGAATTTTAGGATGGTTAGAATGTTATGCATTTCTAATTTTTTTATGGGTGTTATGTTAAGATGCTGAACTACTTTTATCACATTGTCATATATTTTAAAAAAAAATTCTTTAATTATGTATTTCCAAAAATTTTTGTCTAATATAATTTTTCAAGTACATTCGTTAATGATAAGTGATAACATTAAATCACAATTACAAATTTCAGTCTATGTGTTAAACAAATATTACTAATTAAAATAACAATATTGTAAATTAATAATAATTGTAATTCTGATAAAAACAATTAGAGCAAAATGAGACCCAAAAAAAAAAAAAAATCTCGGTGCGAAGCACGGGTAAAAAACTATTATTTATAAAAACATGTTTATTCAATTTTTTTAATTTTACATTCTCAGTAAATTAAATGTTAGTTCATATTATTTATATAGCTCCATTTTTCAAATTTTCGTTATTTTACATATAATTCTGTATTCAATTATATTTATAAATTCTTATTTCACTTGTATTTTTGAATTATATATTATTTATACTGTAAATTTTTATATGATTTATACTTTATATAGGTTATTTAGGTATTGATACACAAATATAATATAATTTAGAATATATTTAAAATTAGTATCGTAAAAAGTGTGAATCAGAGTTAGGGGTGTTTATGGGTTATATTTGCCGAGTTGAAACCATTTTTGCAATCCGACCCAATTAAATCAGTTTGAAAAAATTTCATCCCACCACACAAAATATTAATTTGTGACCCAACTTTTAATCGTACATCGATTTGGGTCAGGTTGGGTTGGTTTAATTGGCTTAAATTATATATATGTTATGTAATATCTTTCGAAAATTAAAAAGCTGCTTTTAAACTCGATAAATATATATATACATTACTCTTTTCGTTCATGTACAAGTATGGAGTAATGATATGCGGTTCTTTTATGTAAATATTAACACTTAAATATCAAATATTTGACGAAGGATAAATGTTTAATAAATCCGATTAATCACCTATTATCCGAGTAATCACTACAAGGTAACTTTACCGACTAATGTCGATTTCCATATTTAAGAACATTGTAAGATACGTATAAATTGGGATATATGGTAATTAATATATTTATCAAAACAAAAAGATTGATGATTGATGGCATTGACAATTATTGCACTTAATCAGATGCACAATTCATGCCATATAAATAACTAACTATCAAATAATTAATTTATCATATGTACATTAACTAAAAATAAATGTAGTGTTCAAATTGAAATCTTTCTTCATAAAAATTGAGTCTACCATACCATGTTGTTAATCAATCATAGAATTTTTCATAATTTTCTTTATAATTTTTCATAAGTTATTCAAATCAATATATATTTTAATAATAAATCTTTCTTTATAAAAGTTGAGTGTACCACACCATGTAGTTAACCAATCATAGAATTTTTCATAATTTTCAGCCAATTAGAAGCGAGTATTTTAAATTCAACCAATCAAAATTCACCAAAACATTTCCTTAAATACATTTTTAACTAGGTTGTTAACTAAGGTTAGTTAGTCATTAACTACTATTTTTAACATATGTTAATTAATATATTTATCAAACAAAAAGATTGATGATTGATGGCATTGACAATTATTGCACTTAATCAGATGCACAATTCATGTCATATAAATAACTAACTATCAAATAATTAATTTATCATATGTGTTGTGGATTAAAAAACGTACTTGTGTGAATTTAATGAGCTTCGAGCTTTAATGGCTGCACTCGTGTATCCGGACTAAATTGGTCCTCACAAGATGCCTACGTATCTCAATTAATGTTGAGAATCAAGCCAAAGACGTAGTTCTGATTGTAGGATCAGGGACCTTATATAGGCGTTTGGAGCCTAGTATTTATGGTATGTTTGGGAGACTTAACGGATAAATCTTCTTTTTGATATTGGATAAGTATTGTATTTCTTGCTGAAGAATTCGTTTCCTTGTTGATAAAGGTTATGACTCATTGATTGCCTTTAATTGGGATTCCAGATCCTTCTTTGACTAATTTTCCATAATCAAGGCTCTTTTCATGAGCTGTATATTTTCCCTACTCATTAATTACGAAATTAATAAATAATTAGGGTGTCGGTCCTTAAATACCGGCCTTTTAATTGAATTAGCAATTATATTTCTATAATTACTTTTCTGTCCATATCATTTGCCCCCCAACTTCTAGGAAAATCAATCTTGGATTATCGTAGAAGTTATTTTATTCGGGATTCACGAAATTTTCTTCCGTATTATGACCTGGTTTGACGAACATATAGTTCTAAATCAATTTTAAAACATGAATCGGGATTTTTCATCAATTCCATAGAAGATAAATCAATTTTTGATTTTTCAGTTTATTTTCGACCAGGATCCTGGTCGAATTCGACCTTGATTTTAGCTCCTGGTCGAACTCCTTCGACCAGGATTCTGGTCGAAATTTGCTTCCATTTTGCATCCTGGTCGAATGATTTCGACCAGGTTTCTGGGCGAATACTACTGTCAGTTTGCCTCCTGGTCGAATGCTTACGACCAGGTTTCTAGTCAAAGTAGAGCCTCATTTCCCCTCCTAGTCGAATAATTTCGACCAGGATTGTGGTCGAACAGGACTTTCATTTTGGTGCCTGGTCGAATGATTTCGATCAGGAACATGGTCGAACATGACTTCAATTTTGGTGCCTGGTCGAATGATTTCGACCAGGAACATGGTCGAACGAGACTTCAATTTTGGTGCCTATTCGAACTCATTCGACTAGGATTCTGGTCGAATACTTGGTTCGTTACAGACTTTTAGGGCCCACATATATTGGGCTTCATTTGGGCCCAAGGATTTTATTTTAGCAATTGGGCCTTCATCTTTTTATTGGGCCTTTAGCCTTTTTTAATAATTGGGCTTTTAGCCTTTCGACGAGATTTTTGGTCGAATACAAGAGCCATTTTGGGCTTTATTCGAACTTATTCGATCAGAACTTTGATCGAAAATGTGGTTTGTTTTTTGCAATGGGCTTAGTTGGGCCCAAGGTTTTTCACTGTTCAAACTCAGTGATTTGGGCCTTTAGCCTTTTATGGGCCGTACCGGCTAATGCCGGTTGCCCTTCCTTCAACCGGCCCATTTACCGGCAGTCATCCTTATATAAGGGTGAGTTCTCATTTGTTTCCATTCATTCTTCATATTTTATTTTCTCAAAGTTACTCTGCTAAATTCTTTCCAAAATTTCTTACAATTTGCTCTGCTAGGGTTCTGTCGCAAGGCGATTTCCGGCGAAATTTCCGTTTGATTTTCACCGTTTTTCTGGGTTTTCGCTTGAAGATTTGAAGATTTTCTTTGAAGATTCTGGGTTTCTTTGAAGATTCTGAGTTTTTTGTTGAAGATTTCTGGGTTTCTTTGAAGATTCTGAGTTTTTTGTTGAAGATTTCTGGGCTCTTTTGAAGATTTCTGGGCAATTTTCTTGAAGATCTAAAGATTTTCTGGGTTAGAAATGGCTGATCGAGCTTCCCAACGCCTTCAAAAGATGAATTCCGCTTCAAAAAGAGGTACCCCCATTCCTATTCGTTCAAAATACATGTCTTTGCATGATATGATTAATGAACGTGGGGATGAATATCCGTCAGTGTCTGCTTTAGATTCGTATGATTGTAGTAATAAGTTTCATGAAGTAGATCTAATTAGAAATTATAATAAGATGTATAGAGTAAAGGCCCCTTTAAGGCTAGTTCCCGCAGGTGCCGGTGACCGTTCATGTCACTGGAGGCCAAATGCTTTGTGTATTTATAAAGATGCCATTGTTGCCGGCCTTAGGTTCCCATTCCATGAGTTCATTCCTAGACTCTTGGCAGATGTTCAAATTAATCCTTGCCAATTACCCCCAAATGCTTGGAGGATAATCCATTGTTTTATGGTTTTATGCCTTCGTAAAAACTTTCCTCTTTCTGTACCTTTGTTTAGAAAGATCTTTCAGTTTAAGAATAGCTCAGCCAACAACTTGGGTTGGGTGTATATAAGCCATAGGGTAGGCTTCCCTTTCATTTTTCACCCCAAGTCAATCCCAGATAATAACCCCAAATGGAAAAATGAGTTCTTATATCTTGTATGGGAAGGAGGGGACTGGGGAACCCTATTCCGTACATCTTTTGGGAGGGTCTCTGATGGTAGTCCCAGTAACATTGTCTTGAATGAGGAGGAACTTCATGCCTACTCAGAGCTCATTAAGGATAATGGGACTACCGTGGCTTGGGAGCTACTGGACGAGTTTGTCCTCAAGTCCGTTGGGCTCTCTACTGTTCATGATAAGGGTATTTTTGCTTATCCCTTTTCATTATGTCTATTTTTCTTTCTTTGTGATTTTCTGTTAACCATTTTCTGGCTTTTCTTGTAGCTGCGGCCTTTATCAACAAGACCAATGAGCCCAAGGATGTAGAGACATCCAGGATGAAAAGGGCTAGGATTGGGGATGATCCAAGGGGGAAAGCCAGTGCTCCCAGCTTCTTGATCCCTTCTGTGGATGAGGTGGACATTCCTGTGTCTGCCAAGTCCTCAGTGTGGCGACCCAACTGGGGTATCAGGAAGAAGGACACCATTACTGGGGTGTCCAAACATGCTGTGGACTGGTCGTACCACTCTCTTACCCCTTGTGATTACAAGGATTTCGTTGCAGATTCCACCCTTGAGGGTGCTGAGCATCTTGGGGCTCAAGCTATTGCTGCGGTAATTTTCTTTACCTTAGCTATTTCTTTGAAGTTTCTGCTTATATTTTCCTAACTTTTATCTTTTGGCAGGCCAATGCCAACTTTCAGGGGGTATTGTTCCAAGCTAAGGCTTGGCGTACCTCCTCTGAGGCCAACAGAGTCAAGCTGGAGAGGTCCGAGGAGGAGGTGAAGTCTCTTAAGGAGACTCTTGCCAGGAGGGAGAAGGAGCTTGCTGACGCTCAGGCTGATATTGTTGAGCTGAGGAAAGGCAAGGATGATTGCATTGATGAGTACCTTGACTCTCAGGAGTACAAGGACTTGATCGAGAAGCATGACGAGGTCCTTTTCCCAGTTCAGCATACTTCAGGATGGGAGGATGCTGTTCAGGCTATCTTGGCCAAGCATCCTGGAGTCTTTGATGCTGCTGACTTTCCTGCTCCTCACCCTCCTACTCCCTTGGAGCGTATCTTGGCTGGAGTAGATGACATGGAGGAGGATGATGCCAGGATTTTAGACCCAGGACATTCATCACCCCTCGGTGACACTTCTGCTGATGACCATGATGCTGATGAGCATTCTTCTGGCTCTAGCTCAGGGGAGGAGACAGATGCGGGAGTCAAGGATGGTGACGCGCAGCCGTAGTTTGTAGTTTCTTTATGGCCATTCATGGCTTTTGTATTTTCTTTCTATGTATTTCCAGCCTTTGAGCTTAACTTAAACTTTTGTAAGTTTAGTTTTATTTATATTTTGTGGCCATTCATGGCTTGTGTTGTTTTCTTGCCTTTTGCACGTTTAGTTAGCATTTTGTACATATCTATCAGTATGTAATGCATTCAAAACATGATGAATAGGAGTATATAATTCATAACTTTGAAGAATAGGCTCAACCCTTACATAATACTCAAGTTTTAAAAACTTGGTTTGGTTTTATCAAACCTTATTTCTAGTAGTGAATCCACTTAGGAAACACCTTAAACATAATAAATTTTCAAGTTGGAGGCATGCCAAGTTCTTGGCACCTCATGCCCTTCAAGGGTTTCTAGCTTGTATGAGCCTCGACCAAATACGTTTTTGACGCGATATGGTCCTTCCCAATTTGGGGCCAACTTCCCTTTTTGTCCAACTCCGGATGCTTCAATCTTTCTGAGAACCAAGTCTCCTTGACGAAAGAACCTTTCTTTAACCCTTAGGTTGTAGTAGAAAGAGGCTTTCTTTTGATGTTCAACTATCTTGGCGTTTGATTCATCTCTAACTTCATCAATTAGATCCAAAGCTAGCCTCAAGCCTTCTTCATTCTCTTCTGGTTCATAAGCCTCAACTCTTGGGGAGGTGTGAGTAATTTCCACTGGGACCACTGCCTCTGCTCCATAAGCCAATAAGAATGGAGTTGCCCCGGTGGTGACTTTGCAAGTAGTACGATATGCCCAAAGTATAGGGAGTAATTCGTCTACCCAAGTGTTTCTGGAGCGTTCAACTCTTTTCTTTAGTCCATCAAGGATGATTCGATTTGCAACCTCAGCTTGCCCATTTGCTTGAGGATGGGCGACAGAAGTGAAGCGCAACTTGATATCGTTTTCATCACAATACTTCTTGAACTCATCGTTGTTAAACTGGGTTCCATTGTCCGTGACCAGGACTCGTGGAATTCCATATCTGCATATCACATTTTCCCAGAAGAATTGCATCACTTGCTTGGTGGTTATCTTGGCTAATGGCTTAGCCTCAATCCACTTGGTGAAATAATCAATTGCTACTATCAAGAACTTTCTTTGAGCACTTGCCATAGGAAATGGCCCGAGTATATCCATTCCCCACATAGCAAAGGGGATAGGTGAGTTAATGGATGTCATCATCTCTGGTGGTTGCCTAACCACTGGTGCATGTTTCTGGCACCGTTCACATTTCTTGACGTAGCTTTTAGCATCAGCAAGTATGCTTGGCCAATAGAAACCTAGACGAGTGACTTTATGAGCCAGGGCTCTGCCCCCCAAGTGTTGCCCACAAATCCCTTCATGCACTTCCTTTAGGGGCAATTCTGCCTCTTGAGGTCTCAAGCACTTTAAGTACGGAATAACAAAAGATTTCTTGTATAGGATTCCCTCAATTAGGGCATACCTTAGTGCTCTGACGTATAGCTTTCGTGCTTCTGAAGTGTCGTTGGGCAGCCACCCAGATTCCAGATGAGCTTTGATGGGATCAATCCAACAACTGGTGATACCAATGGGGGCTACCAACTTTCCATTGATGCTTGGGGTCTTCAAGACTTGGAAGTACACACTCCCGGCATAGTTTTCAATTTCAGAAGAGGCAAACTTAGACAAGGCATCAGCCTTCATATTTTCCTCCCTTGGAATATGTTCCACATAGCATTCGTCAAACTGAGTCATGATGGCCTTGACAAGTTTCAAGTACTTGGCCATGACCTCATCTCTGGCCTCAAATTCCCCATTTACTTGAGAAACCACTAGCCTCGAGTCTCCACATACTTTCAGAGTTTTGACTCTCAAGGCTCCAGCCGGCCCTAAGCCAGCTATCAGAGCTTCATACTCAGCCTCATTGTTTGTCGTCGGGAAGTCAAGTTTTAGTGCATACTCTATTAGGAATCCATCAGGACTTTGTAGCACTAAACCAGCTCCACTTGATTTTGTTTTTGATGCTCCATCAAAATAGAGCACCCAACATTCTTTGAAGGTCATTTCCTCATCTTTCTTATCTTCTACTATAACTTCCTGCCCCCCGACTTCTTGGTTGTCAATGGTGCATTCAACCATGAAGTCAGCAAGTGCCTGAGCTTTTATGGCCGTTCGAGGCTTATACTTGATGTCGAATTCGCCCAATTCAATGGCCCATATGATCAATCTTCCACTAACTTGAGGGCTATGCAAGATGTTTCTTAGAGGTTGATCAGTCAAGACCTCTATCTTGTGAGCCTGGAAGTAGGGGCGTAGCTTTCTTGAGGCCAGTATCAAGGCTAAGGCAAACTTCTCAACCATTGAGTAGTTTATTTCTGCCCCATGTAGAATCTTGCTCACATAGTAGATGGGTTTCTGAACCTTCACTTCTTCCTTTACCAAAACAGCTCCAAGGGCTGTGTTAGAAACCGCCAAGTATAAATAGAGAATTTCTCCTGGCTTGGGTTTTGCCAACAGTGGTGCTTCAGCCATATATTTCTTCAGGGCCTCAAAGGCCTCTTGACTTTCAGTTGTCCATTCAAAATTCTTCACCTTTTTGAGTGCTTTGAAGAAGGGTAAACACTTCTCTCCAGACTTGGAGATGAATCTTCCCAAAGCAGCCACTCTTCCCGTCAGTTTCTGGACATCCTTGACAGTCTTTGGTGGTTCCATGTCTAGAATCGCTTTGATTTTGTCGGGATTAGCCTCGATTCCTCTCTTGGAAACCATCAGGCCTAAAAACTTTCCCGAGCCTACACCAAAGGCACACTTGGCTGGATTCAACATCATCTTGTGGTGTCTTAGCACTTCAAAAGCCTCTCGGAGGTGCTCAATGTGATCGACCTTAACAAGGCTCTTGACTAACATGTCATCTACGTAGACCTCCATGGTTTTTCCAATCAGGTGCTCAAAGATTTTGTTCACCAACCTTTGATAGGTTGCTCCAGCATTCTTAAGCCCAAAAGCCATGACTAAGAAACAGAAGACACCAAAGTCAGTGATGAACGACACTTTGGCGATGTCATCTTTGTGCATCTTGATTTGATTATATTCGCTAAAGCCATCCATGAAACTTAGCATCTCATGCCCAGCAGTGGCATCTATCAAGGCATCAATCCTAGGTAAGGGGAAACAATCCTTAGGACATGCATCATTCAAATCGGTGAAGTCGACGCACATTCTCCACTTCCCGTTAGCTTTTTTGACCATCACAGGGTTAGCTAACCATTCTGGGAATTGGATTTCTTCAATAAACCCAGCTTCTAAAAGCTTATTTACTTCTTGCTTAATGGCTTCAAGGCTCTCTGGAACAAAACTTCTTTTCTTTTGTTTCACTGCCTTCCTTTCTGGATCCACATTCAATTTGTGAGATATTAGTTGGGGATCAATCCCTGGCATGTCAGCCGCTGTCCAAGCAAAAACGTCATTGTTCTCTTGAAGAAAAGATGCGAGTATGCCTTTCAATGGTTCGGGCAGTAGTGCCCCAACATAAGTCACCTTTTCTGGTTCATCCGGGACTAAGGGAATTGGGATTAAATCCTCAGCTGGTTTCCCTCTTCGGTCCTCATTGTCACTAGTGTCCATATCTTCAATGGGGAGAACCTGCCCCCCAACTCCATCAGGCCTCAACGCGGCTACATAACAGCTTCTAGCCATCTTTTGGTCTCCCCGTTCTTCACCAATCCCATTCCGAGTGGGGAATTTGAGTTTCAGGTGGTAGGATGAGGCAACAGCCTTAAACGCATGAAGACCCGTCCTTCCCAGGATTGCATTGTAGGTTGAAGTCGCTTTTATAACTATGAAGTTCAACATCTGAGTAGACGTATTCGTTCCTTGCCCCATGGTCATTGGGAGTTGGATAGTGCCTTCCACCTTTGATTCCACTCCATTGAACCCATATATGGGCATATTAGAGGGTGTCAACTGAGAATCAGTGTAACCCATCTTGATGAAAGCATCGTGGAACAATATATCTACTGAGGCTCCATTGTCGACTAGGACTCTCTTTGTTTCGGAGTTGCCTATCACATGTACTATGACAAGAGGATCATCGTGGGGGAACTTCACCCCTTCCAAGTCTGAATCATCAAAACCTATTGACACTTCTGTTCATGCACACTTCGGTGCTTCTCCAACGACGGTCAGTACCTCTCGGGCATAAGCTTTTCTTGAGTTTCGGGAGGACCCAGCAGCAGTTGGTCCTCCGAATATCATGTTGATCACTGGCCCTCGGGGCTTGGGATTCCGATCTTGATCGTTGTCCCTTCTATCATAATCCTTTCTTTCATAGTTCCCTCTTTGGCTCCCTTGGCTCCCATCCTTAGTGAACTTGCTGAGTTTTCCTCTTCGTATCAGAAACTCAATCTCATCTTTCAGTTGTCTACAATCATCGGTGTCATGACCGACTTCTTTGTGGAACCGACAAAACTGATTTTGGTTCCGTTTGGACAAATCAGCCCTCATTGGCTTTGGCCATTTGATATCTTCTTCCTTGGCTATCTCCATCAGAATTTGACTCCTGGGAGTATTCAATCTTGCATACTCCGTGAACTTTGGCCCAAAGTTATTTCTCTTGGGTGGAGAGTCAGAATTCTTTGATGTTCGGGGAAACTTTTCCTTGACGTCGTACTCCTGAGTTTCTTTTCTTTTCTTTGAGTTTCCACCGTCGCCAGCGGTGGGTTCGTACTTTCTCATGCTTTCCTCAGCCTTGATGTACTTTCCGGCTCTATCTTGGAGCTTCAACATGCTCTCTGGTGGATGTTTAGCCAACGACCTCCTGAAGTGGTCATCAGTGGTTCCTTGTTGCAGGGCTATCATAGCCACTTTGTCATCTAAGTCCGGGACTTTCAAAGCCTCTCGAGTGAATCGATTAATGTAGTCCCTTAGGGCTTCATTCTTTCCTTGACGTATTGCCATGAGTGATGCAGAACTTTTCTCATGCACCCTTCCACTAATGAACTGATTGATGAAAGCCTTGCTTAGCTCCTTAAAGGACCCAATAGAGTTGGGAGGTAGACGGCTGTACCAACGTTGAGCCATACCTGCAAGAGTTTGGGGAAACGCCCTACACTTGACCGCATCGTTGGCTGGCTGCAACAGCAGTGCATTGGAGAATGTCCTTACATGATTTGCGGGATCTCCCGTTCCATCATAGGCTTTGATCGAAGGCATCTTGAACTTTCTGGATATAGCCGTTTTCATGATGTCTTGAGTAAACGGTGGTGTAGGATCATCAGGATCTCCTAGGGGCAACAGATTACTAGGATCACCCCTTGGGGCTTCAGCCCTCTTGGTCCTTCTTGGTGGATCCAAGTTGATTATCGGGATTCCTTCAGTCGTTCGGCCCTGAGTTTGAGCGGCCTCTTCTTCAGCAAGGAGTTTTTTGAGCCTTGCAGTCTCTGCCTCATGGGCTGCAAGCTTCTCCCTAGTAGTTTGGGGTGGCTCCCGATTTGTCTGTGAAGAACGTCTCCTCCTTGGGGCGACATCCTCCCCAGTTGTATAACCCTCATCCTCAGTGTATGGGCCAGAGTAATCTTGAATGAGAGGGGTCTGACGAGTTTGTTGATTTTGGGGTCCCAGACCTTGAATATAAGGGGGCACATATGCCTCATGGTAGATTGGATTAGTTCCACTACCGCCCGCCATGGGTCGAGGGGGCATGCCATAGCTTGGCATCCCCAAAGTCTGATTCGCGTATTGAGGGAGATCAGTAGTATGGAGTTGAAGGCTCCTTGGTGCACTCATGAGCAGCGGGGAGGTCGTGATTGGTTGCTGGTGAATGGTCTCTTGTGGATTAGATCCATGAATGACCATCTGCAGGGGATTCGTTCCTTCAACCGAAATCGGGATTTCCGGTCCTTGAGTGTTGGTGGGGATATTCGCCCCTTGTGTGCCGGTAGTCGGCGGTGGCTGATCAGCCTCAGAGGTGAGGGGGCGATCGTCGGGAGTCTGAGTATCCCGAGCTGTTCTTCGTGTGTTTGCCATGGTTGATGTTGTCTTCCCACAGACGGCGCCAAATGTTGTGGATTAAAAAACGTACTTGTGTGAATTTAATGAGCTTCGAGCTTTAATGGCTGCACTCGTGTATCCGGACTAAATTGGTCCTCACAAGATGCCTACGTATCTCAATTAATGTTGAGAATCAAGCCAAAGACGTAGTTCTGATTGTAGGATCAGGGACCTTATATAGGCGTTTGGAGCCTAGTATTTATGGTATGTTTGGGAGACTTAACGGATAAGTCTTCTTTTTGATATTGGATAAGTATTGTATTTCTTGCTGAAGAATTCGTTTCCTTGTTGATAAAGGTTATGACTCATTGATTGCCTTTAATTGGGATTCCAGATCCTTCTTTGACTAATTTTCCATAATCAAGGCTCTTTTCATGAGCTGTATATTTTCCCTACTCATTAATTACGAAATTAATAAATAATTAGGGTGTCAGTCCTTAAATACCGGCCTTTTAATTGAATTAGCAATTATATTTCTATAATTACTTTTCTGTCCATATCAATATGTACATTAACTAAAAATAAATGTAGTGTTCAAACTGAAATCTTTCTTCATAAAAATTGAGTCTACCATACCATGTTGTTAATCAATCATAGAATTTTTCATAATTTTCTTTATAATTTTTCATAAGTTATTCAAATCAATATATATTTTAATAATAAATCTTTCTTTATAAAAGTTGAGTCTACCACACCATGTAGTTAACCAATCATAGAATTTTTCATAATTTTCAGCCAATTAGAAGCGAGTATTTTAAATTCAACCAATCAAAATTCACCAAAACATTTCCTTAAATACATTTTTAACTAGGTTGTTAACTAAGGTTAGTTAGTCATTAACTACTATTTTTAACATATGGTAATTAATATATTTATCAAACAAAAAGATTGATGATTGATGGCATTGACAATTATTGCACTTAATCAGATGCACAATTCATGCCATATAAATAACTAACTATCAAATAATTAATTTATCATATGTACATTAACTAAAAATAAATTAGTTCAAATTGAAATCTTTCTTCATAAAAATTGAGTCTACCATACCATGTTGTTAATCAATCATAGAATTTTTCATAATTTTCTTTATCATTTTTTCATAAGTTATTCAAATCAATATATATTTTAATAATAAATCTTTCTTTATAAAAGTTGAGTCTACCACACCATGTAGTTAACCAATCATAGAATTTTTCATAATTTTCAGCCAATTAGAAGCGAGTATTTTAAATTCAACCAATCAAAATTCACCAAAACATTTCCTTAAATACATTTTTAACTAGGTTGTTAACTAAGGTTAATTAGTCATTAACTACTATTTTTAACATATGGTAATTAATATATTTATCAAACAAAAAGATTGATGATTGATGACATTGACAATTATTGCACTTAATCAGATGCACAATTCATGCCATATAAATAACTAACTATCAAATAATTAATTTATCATATGTACATTAACTAAAAATAAATGTAGTGTTCAAATTGAAATCTTTCTTCATAAAAATTGAGTCTACCATACCATGTTGTTAACCAATCATAGAATTTTTCATAATTTTCTTTATAATTTTTCATAAGTTATTCAAATCAATATATATTTTAATAATAAAATAGTAATATAAATGCAATTCTATTTTTAAAATAGTAATATATATATATATATATATATGAATAATAAAATAGTAATATAAATGCAATTTTAATCGCTTAATTGAATAAAATTTAAATTAAAATAATCTAATAATAATAAAATTTAACGGAATTACGATTTTTTAAAAACTTTTGCAAACAGTGAATCTCCCTTCTACATGTTTTAGTTAACCAAATCGCAAAATTTAAATAATATATAATTAAAAAAATCATGTACAATATTTTTGCATTGTACATCGTAAAAAAAAATATCGTTTGGTTTCAAACCAAATTTTCGTAAATATTTGTTACTAATCAAATCGTTTAATTGATCAGATTGATTAAAAACATCAGTGAATTGTATTTGCATCCAAGAAATGACAACTATTTAGATTGATTTGTAGTTGTCAAAAATTCAAATAGATCCTGCATATCTTACAACATCTTTAATGATAATTATAACACAATATATTTTTTAATGATAATTGATTTAATGATTTGAGATTTGATTAATTAAGATCTTGCAAAATATATGAATATAATCGATAAATTTTAGCCCAAATTAGTAATGGTTTGTACCTATAAATAGATTTACGTGTATTTGTTATAAAAATCACCAGTCCAGATCAATCATTTCTACACCATACATCATCTCTACAACCATACATCATTTCTACACCTTCAAAATGCAAGGAGCTCGCTTTAATCGTATTGATTCCTTGACATGTGACAAGACAAACTGGCCAAAGTACGCTTGACTAGGACGTGGCCTGGAATCAATAGCACTACGGGTGAGTTCAAAGGGCTCAATCTAATCTTACTTGACGATGACGTACACAAATTTAGTGACACGCATAAAAAACATAGATTCAAAGTGAAAGCAACTCAAAGTGGTCTTTCATATTTAAGAGGAGACAATTGCCATTGCAAGTATGTTTTGAAATGGCGATTAATAAGAGTCAAGGTCAGTCCATGAAAAAAGTTGGTTTATATTTTACCAGTCCTACTTTCTGTCATGGCCAACTCTATGTTGCTCTCTCATGTGTCACTTCACCAGCTGGTCTCCATATCCTTCTAGGAGATGGAACTACAGAAAATAAAAATAGCACAAAAAATATTGTTTATGAAGAAGTTTTCTACAATTTACCCGAGTTGTAGTTTTTAATTTGTATGCCTAAAATTATCAAGGCCACTACTTTTTTTTGGTAAGCATGGAAACCACTAGACAATCAAATTTGCAATGTTTTAATGAAATTAATTTCTATATCTGTTTCCTTTTACAATATAAAAGCTATTAATTTTTTCCATGTCAAAAAGATCTTTTTGGTTTAAAACAAATTCCTCTTAATCTATGTATATTTAAATTTCGAAAATTTGAAATAGACTACTTTAATTCTCAAGGTACATATCTTTCTACAATTGATTTTGATTGATATAATGCATAATCATATCCAGAAATTGAATAATCAATCAGAATTTTTTTAATCAATTAGTTACTTTAAATGCACTTAAATTCGGATGTTTACTATCTCTTGAAATAAATATTCTAATAACATTTCCAAGTCAAGTAAACATTAATCACATAATAATATTTTTATAATATTTCTAAGTCAAGTGTATATTATATAATAATAATGACTTCAAATAAAAATTCCAAAAAATTTAAACGGTAATATATGTGCATAAAATTATGTAATCAATCAGAATATTTTTAATCAAGCAGTTACTTTAAATGCACTTATATAGGGATAACTGACAGAGAGTATGAATCCTGTTGGTCCTCGTGTATTGCAGAAGGGGGGGGGGATGAATGCAATACTGATAAAATTCAATCTCAGTTTCAACAACCAAAACTAAGATTTAATGTTATCAATAATATGTATGCATTCACAAACAGTATAATCGAGAAGACATGATTCACAAAATAAATGTTTTATTTATTTTGCAAAGTGTTGCTAAAACCTCAAGAGAGAATTCTTGAGCTTCGGTTTTTCTTCAAGACACTTGCTTGTCTTCGTTACTTACCTAGAATGAATTAATAGTCTAAGTATAAAACTAATCCTATCACTATCAACACGGGTCTGTGAAGCTGCTGTCATTATCAAGTGGCAGCTTCTTACAAAGTGTCTACCCATGTGACTTTACTAAATTGCTAACAATGTCAGATATACATTACAAAGAAAGCAACCTAGATTCATTCTATTTCTAGCTAAAACAATTCAGCAAATAGAGACTTGACCTTGCTCTTGAATTGATTCGCTTTTGTTTTCAGTGCTTGAAGCTTCTGTCGTAGTCTTGCAGACTTGGTGCAGCTTAGGGATACTGCAACACGCCTGTTTCTTGAACATTGAAACTGTCACAGGATTTGACTGAGAAAGATACCTAGAACAAGGATCTTTCTCGAGACAGTTACTTTTGCCGCAAAGCTTGTTGTCACAGGAATGTGCTTTTGGTGACAGTAGGAGTTCCCCGCATAGTGTGCTGTCGAGGTTTCCAAACTTGTTGTCGAGGGCTAAAGTTGTTGTCGCGTAGTCTTCCGCCAATGTTGATGTATGCTGTCTTGACTTGCAACATTCTGTCTTCTTGTAATCTTACTGTCAATGCTTATGACAGTAACCTTTATTCATGCTGTCATCTAATATGCATTCTTTGAGGCTTGAACACAGAAAGTGAAATTCTTCCAAATTACACAATTAAAATAACATTGCATACTGATTACAAGAACATACTTTGGCTGTGACAGTATGTTCTACTTAATTAAAAAATTAAGTATATACAAAGTTAAGTTGTTCCTATGCTATCACCCATAAATCCCAACAATCTCCCCCAATTTGTTTTTATGGACAATAACAACAAATTTACAATATATGCTGACAACTTAACTAACAAGATCAGAATGGATTTAGAATGTTTACTTAGCTTGAGATTTCCTCTTCTGTCTTGTTACTTCCTCTCTTCTGAGAGCTTCTACCAAGCAGCCTTTTAGACCTTCTACAAGAGAGATTTCAGCAGGTGTGACTGCAGCATCTTCTATTTCTTCAATGATCTTCTTGATAGTAGGAGAAATAAGAGAACTAGCATCCCTGAGATTCAACCATTGCTCTTGATCAAATGGATAGCTTCTGAAGTGGAGTTCTTCATGAAGGAGCTTGAATCTACTTCCACGATAAGCATTGAGAGTCATCCTCCTTTGCTTGTCCAGTTTTGAATCTTCTCCTTTTATCCTTTCCAATAATTCCTCTATCTTATCAGAACAGATCTGCTCCAGGGGATGAATTGATCCAGCTACCATATACTGTAAATCCTTCAGAATAGTTGTTTTTAACTTGTGCAAGCTGCAAACATAGATTTCTTCTTTTAGATGCTTGATTCTTAGTGGATTTTCCAGCATACATGTTTGATAATTTGGAGCTTCACTTTCTGCCTTGTTGGCAGTCTTGCATCTTTCCAGGAGTTCAGCTTCCTTCTTATCAAGTTCTGATTGATATTGAGAATATTGAGAAGAGTCAGGTCTTTTGCTTGGCTTGGGTTGCCCTTCCTCTGTGGGGTGGGTTTGCCTTTCTTCTGTGGGTGAATCATCAAACTCATAGTACCAGTGATATGGTATAGGAGAAGCTGGTAGATCAGTGAGAATATCAGCATCATCAAAATCTGCAAAATTGTAGCCAAATTTCTGATAGAATTCAGCATCCCTATCAGCTTGATATTTCAGAATGTGTTCCATAACAGACTCTGGAACATTATCATAGCTCTCCAGCAACTCTACCATTCTTTCCAGGTAGAAGAAGTCAATTCTCCTTTTATCTAAGGTTGATATCCTACCACTGGTTGATGTGGATACCAGATTGAAATCCTTATCAACCTTGGTAGATCTTGATTCTTCCCACCACAGAATGTACTCAGTGACCTCTTGATTTGCATCCATCTTAACCTCAACACTCTTGATTTCTCTAGATTGCATCTGTTGTATCTTAAGACTGTTGGGAGGTATTGATTGAATTGGCTTCTTAAGATTCCTGCCAAATCCAGTGGCCTTTTCCTTTCCTGAGTACTTGTGCTTTCCTTCAGGTTTCTGTCTAGACAACCATGCTTTTGCTTTAGCTTTCAGTCTTTTGGGCTTGACAGTAGCTTTGGCTTCATCCTTGACAAAACCTTTCTTGACAGTACCTTTGTCGACAGTATCTTCCATGACAGCATCTTCTATGACAGTATCCTTGTCGACAGTACCTTTGGTTACAACATCATTTTCAGCATTTATGCAGTCAATAGCACATCTAAGAATGCTTGCCTCCAAATCTTCCAGTATTCTTGGCTCCTCTTCATCTGTTGCATCAGCATTTTTCTTTTCTTGACTAGGAATTTCTTCATTGCCTTCATTCTGAGATTGAATACCAGTATTCCCAGAATTACTTCCACCAGCATTTCCAGCATTTCCAGAAGCTTCACCACCTCCAACCTCATCATCATCATCATCATCATCATCATCATCATGAGGAATGTCATAGAGACAGCTTCCACCTTGATCATTTCTTTTGGCATTGGCTCTAGAGATTAGTTCCTTCACTCTAGCTCCCAGTGCCTTGTCTCTCAACACCAGCATTTTGTAGATCTCTTGAACAACATGAACTCTTCCTGGATTGGCATTTGAACTGAGTATTCCATCTAACACTTTCAGAATTGACTTGGTTTCCATTCTGGATGGGCTAACCAAATTCATGAAGCTGTTCCTTCTGCCATCCTAAGTTTTAGATCTGTAGAAAACACTTGGTGGATTTGTGTAGACTTCAGGTAGCTTTTGTGTGATCAGGTTCTGGATTTGCATATCCAATATTTCATTGAATGGTGTTTGAGTTGCCCTGATCTTTCCCTTCAAAGCACACAACACCTTTGCTGGCAGACTCTGCAATAACTACATTGTGATGAAATAAGATATGCCAGAAGTGAAATAGATACTTACAGCCCATCTTTTCTCATCATTCACCATTACACTGACACTAGTAATTTGATCTTTTAATAGTTTTGTGGTGTTGGTTGGACGGTTGCTTGGAGCATTCATTGCTTCTTCCACCAAACTGCTAAATTCACTGTCATGGTTGTGTAATGTGCTCTCCCTGTAATCCACCATTAAAGTATTGACTTCTTTTTGATCATACTCAGTACCATTTGACCAAGTATTTCCTTTATGGATGGATTCAGCCAGTTTCCCTTTACCTTTCCCAACCTTATTCTGTTCATCCATTTCTTTCCATCTTCTTTGTAGAGCAGATTCTTGAGTTGCTAAAGTTGGCTCTCTAATTGTCACAGGAGGTAGAATTGGATGTCTAGATGCAGGTCTTCTTTGCATTGCATCTTGAGTTGCCTTAGACATCAACACCCTTTCTCCATCCAAGTCAACTTCAACAAGTTCTTCAGCTTTATCCTTTGGTTGTCCACTGCTTGGTTTGACTTGCTCCCCCTTAGACATTGCTTTCCCCTTAGCTCCCCCTTTGGCCTTCACAGTTACTGGCTCCCCCTGAGTTCCACCTGATTCCTGAATAGACAATGATTCTGATCTTGCTACCTTCTCCCCCTTAGTTGAGTTGGCAGCTACTAGGTCAGTAAGGAACTGGATAGAGAGCCGAGTAGCAGCAAAACCATCAACCACCAGTTGAGAGAGAGAGTCCATCTTGGAGTGCAAAGTAGCACACTGTCCTTCCAGAGCTGCAATCCTGTTACCAAAAGTAGCAGAGGGGCCACCATACCTTAACCTTCTTGGAGGGGAAGGAAAAGAAAGGGGCTTAGAGGCTATGGGGGTTCTCACACTCTCAGAGTGTTTTTGAGTGATCTCATCACTCCTCACAGATTGACTCTCAAGGCCTAATGCCTGAATAGTGTGGGCGCCCTCAAAGTCTCTCTGGACATGCTCAAGTCCCTCTCATTTTGCCAGCTCATTTGGCTGCCTCTCATTTTTATGCTCACCTCTCTTTTCTTTTATCTCTCTGTTCTTTTGCACACTCTCACTCAACCTAGATGCATGGGTATGAGCAGTACTAACATGCATGGAAGGAGAAGATTTAGAATGTACCTTTAAGAGTTTGGCAAGAGGTAGATCATCATCAGAGGCATCCTCAATGATTACAGTATCAAAATCAGGCTGAGAGGACTGGACAGTATCTTTGGCAGGAATGTTACTGTCAGTTGGAGTCTGGACAGCAGGTTCTGGCATGACAACATCTTTGGGATGTGGAGTGACAGTAGGTTCTGTAGTGACAGTATCTTTCTCTCCACCCATGACAGCAGCTGTATCCAGGACAACAACATTGCCAGTGTCTTTGACAACAACAGAGGCTGTGACAGCATCTTCCTGAAGGTAAGATGCTCCTTGGAGTTCAGACAAAGTGTTGGCTTTTTCATTTTTTGACAAACTACCACTTTGCCCTGGCTCAGTGTTTGGAGGAGTGGTGTCCATTTCACTTTGAGAAATGGGTTCTTGTGGACCACTAGATGGGGACTCATCCATGATTGGAGATGGATGATCAAAACCTGAAGGGTTGGGACTGTCCCCTTCTCTAGGTTGTGGAGAAGAAACAAAAGAATGGGTAGGGAAGGAAGAAGGTGAAAGTGTAGCAGAGAGTGGGGGCTGATTCACAGGAGAAACATGTGAATCATCAAAAGGAATAGAGAAATCCTCACTGTGCCCTAACTCACTGTGTGTTTCTTCAAGTGGAGGTTCCTCAGGTTGTGAACCATGAGTTTGTGCAGACTCTGTACAGGGTGCCTTGGGAGACATGCCAATTTCAATAGATGCACCTTGTTGAGAAGGCACATCTAGGGAGGTGTTTGAATCCCTTTCAGTAACCACAGTTTGTTGAGAAACTGTAGCTTGGCTAACAGTGGTTTTAGTCCTCCTAGCTTTCTTCTTCTTAGGCTCAGGGGGAACCACTGGGGGTTCTATTTGACTAGCCTCCTTATTTGCTGCACTAGGTGCAGTGTCTCCCTCTTGACTAACAGAGCTACCACCAACATCAGCTTCTAAGGGTCGTTTTATGGATTCTTGCAAGGCTTCTCTTTGGGCTTTGAGAAGTCTAGAGGGCCTAGGCTGAGTGTATGGTGTTGAATGTGGGTTAACTGAATTTGGGTCTAATTCAGTTTCATTCTCAAGAGTGAAAGATTCATAACCAGAGGGTAATGGTAAATCAGGGTTGGACACTTGATCAATCATGTGCTGAGTGAAACAAAGTGGAATATGTGCATTGAGATTCTGTGAGGATAACATTGTGTATGTGTTCTTTTTCAAAACTGAGCAAGCCTCTAAACGAGGGGCATCATTATTAAAATCACAGAATGAATTAATGCACATCATAAGAAAGCAAGGGTAGATTGATACCTTCTTACCTATGGCAGCCCTGAGTTGTGCCATGAGGAGAGCTCCAACATTCACCTTGTATCCATGGACAAGAGAATGTATCAGTTTCCTGATGTAGGAGGGTATTCCATTCCAGCCTGTGGACTTGGTAGAGAACACCTTGACCATTACATCAAGTATCATGCTCCACTCCTTTCGCAGATACTTCCTATCCATTTCACCAGACGGATACCATTTGGTTGTGCCCTCTTCGAGAATAGGGCCAGCATACCCAATCTTCAAGAAGAGCTTCTTAAGAGTGTCATCATCAGCAAGTTCAGCAAAATTTCTGCCTTCTTGAAGTGTAATTCCAAGAGCAGTGTTGATGACCTCAGCTGTAAGAATGTAGTGTTGCCCATTGATTGTGAATTGAATGGATGGGTTCTCACCCTCCGTCTGAGCAACAACAGTTTGCCAAAATGCCTCAATTCTGTCTAAGTCGAGAATGGGTGTTGAGGTAATGGCAGAACCAAGATAGGACTTGTTCAAGAAAAACACTAGTCCTTTGAAACCTTCACCGGCATCATTTGGGGAAAAGATGCCAGCAAAGTTTGTTTGAGAGAGAGTCTGTTTGGGTGCCATGGAGATTTCAAGAAAAGAAAAAATTAAGAAAGTGGCTTTTTGCTTGAAGAAAAGTATTTTGCCTTGAGTTCGATGAGAGTGATATGTCTGAGTAACTGGGGAATAAATAGAGGTATCTCAAACGTTGTGCACAAAAAGTGGAATTAAAGAACGTGTCTTAACCCACTCTTATAACACGTCAGTTACTGCCCGTTATTCACTGACCAACGTGGGATAAATATCCAATTTCAACGGTCCACTATTGTTGACAGTAACCTGTGCGCTAGAAACAATCTGTCAGTAATAAGAGGTGGTGACAGTAGGTTTTGCGCGACAGCAACTATTGTGCAAAAACTTGCTATCACCGTTAAGCATATGAATGACAGTATCCTTTACAAGTCTTGACAGAAAGTCTTTCCCTGCTGTCAAGAAGGTTGCTGTCAAGAAACACACGACAGTATCCTTCTTAATGACAGTAACTTCGATTGGGAATTGTTTCTGTCATGAACTTATTAGAATGCTTTATTCATAAACTTAACCTAAAATTGACAAATTATGGATTTAGCAATGTAATCTTTTGAACACAGATATTATGCAATTAACACAGACAAATCTAAACTCAATAACCACAAAAACAGGAAACTTTTATTTTTATTAATAAAATCACTTAAATAAAGCATTGAGTACATCATTTTATGATTTTATCAACTAGTTCTAAAAGCTCTTCCTTAACCACTTCTTCAGTGCGACCTTCTTCCTTGAGAAGTGCCTGAAGCTCCTTCTCATCTTCTTGCACCTTGGCCTCCTCCTCCTTTTTCTTTTCCTCGTCTATTTCATCGAGGGAATCCAACAGCACCTCGAAGAGCTCCTCAACCTCTTCATTGTAGGGTTCACGATCGCACCGTTTTAGCCCGACTTCAATTCCTACTTTGTTTTCCATTATTTACTTTAAAACTGAGAGCAGACTGGTGAAACCTAAGGTTAATTTATAGGCAAAACCGTCTAAGGATTAAAGTCTAATGGTCAACAGTTAGAGTACCCATACAACTACCACAAAAGTAATTAATGGTCGTGTCCTCCTTTAATCCTACAGATTAATGCAAAACGGTGTGAAAGTCCAATGGAACAGATTTTTATCTCTCAAACTAAACAAGTAACCACATTAATGTCATACACGGTCTAAAAGTATGAGACTGACACAAAATACTTACATCAAAAGTCAAATCAACACATGCTGTCACATAATAGACATAGAGTGTTGAACTGGATTATCTGAAATGGCTATGGCACTAGTGTTGTCACAGTAGATAGGAATGTCTCTTAACACTAGACCATAATCCTGAAGTTGATTCTTCATCCATAGAATTTGTGCACAGCAACTGCCTGCAGCAATATACCCAGCTTCTGCAGTTGAGGTAGAAACTGAATGCTGCTTCTTGCTAAACCATGAGACCAATCTTCCACCAAGAAATTGACAGCTACCAGTAGTACTCTTTCTGTCAATCTTGCATCCAGCATAGTCTGAGTCTGAGTAACCAATTAGATCAAATCCAGTATTCTTAGGATACCAAAGGCCTAGATTAGGAGTGCCTTTTAAGTATCTAAAGATTCTCTTGATGGCTACTAAGTGTGACTCCTTTGGATCACTTTGAAACCTTGCACAAAGACATGTAGCAAACATGATGTCAGGTCTGCTAGCAGTTAGATATAGGAGAGATCCTACCATGCCTCTATAGGTGCTTGAGTCAACTTTCTTTCCTTTAGGATCAAGGTCCAGACTAGTTGATGTGGACATTGGTGTCTTTGCAGGTGATGAATCTTCCAAGTTGAACTTTTTGAGAAGTTCCTTGATGTATTTAGCTTGACATATGAAGATTCCATCAGGTTGTTGAAGAATTTGTAATCCCAGAAAGAATGACAATTCTCCCATCATACTCATCTCATATTTGCTACTCATGAGAGAGGAAAACTTCTCACACAGCTTCTCATTTGTAGAACCAAAAATGATGTCATCCACATAGATTTGTACCAGAATGATGTCCTTGCCATGGTGTTTGTAGAAAAGTGTCTTGTCCACAACTCCTCTAGTAAACTGATTTTCCAAAAGAAAAGTGGAAAGTGTGTCATACCAAGCCCTGGGTGCTTGCTTTAGTCCATACAAAGCTTTGAAGAGTTTGTATACAAAATCATACATTTCAGCATCCTCAAACCCTGGTGGCTGTTCAACATACACTTCTTCTTCCAACTCTCCATTTAGGAAGGCACTTTTGACATCCATCTGAAATACTTTGAAGTTGCAGTGTGCAGCATAGGCTAGGAAGATTCTTATAGCTTCAAGTCTTGCAACAGGTGCAAATGTCTCATCATAATCTATTCCTTCCTGTTGACAGTAACCCTTAGCCACTAGCCTTGCTTTGTTTCTTGTCACTGATCCATTTTCATCAAGTTTGTTTCTGAAAACCCATTTGGTCTCAATGACTGACTTTCCCTTAGGTCTTGGAACCAGCTTCCATACATTGTTCCTTTCAAACTGATTTAGCTCTTCTTGCATGGCTATCACCCAATCAGAATCCAACAATGCTTCATCAGTTGTCTTGGGTTCCATTTGAGACAGGAAGCATGAAAACATGCTGTCAGCAGAGACTTTGTTCCTTGTCCTCACTCCAGAAGTAGGGTCACCAATGATAAGGTCATTTGTGTGATCCTTGTTCTACTTGGTGATTCTGGGCAAGCTACTTGATTATACAGGAACAGTTGCTTCAGTTTGTTGAGTTGAATGCTCACCAATTCCATTGTCTTCACCATGTTCTTCATTGTCTCTAGAGTCACCACTGTTATGAATGTTAGGGGTTATGGTCTGTGACTGAGCTGGAGTTTGGTTGACAGTAGTGGTATTGACAGCATCTTTATCAACTTCAACACTTTGAGTGAAGCTAGGCTCTTCATTAACAATTTCCTCAGTTTCCAGGTATCATTGATTCTCAAATCTGAAAGTCTGCATCTTTCCTTCTTCATGCAGTCCTGGAAACTTGGTTTCATCAAATGTGACATTTACACTTTCTTCAATAATCCTGTGTTCCATACCATAAACTCTGTAGGCAGTCCTTTCTGTGCTGTAACCCATGAATAGTCCTTCAAATGCCTTAGTGTCAAATTTTCCTTTCTTCTCATGGTTATCCTTCATCATAAAGCATTTGCTCCCAAACACATGAAAATATTTGACAGTAGGTTTCTTCCCAGTTAGCAGACAGTAAGGTGTACTTGCATGAGTTTTGTTAATCATGGTTCTGTTTTGAGTATAACAAGTTGTGTTGATAACTTCAGCCCAGAAATATGTTGGCAGTTTGACATCATACAACATAGTTCTAGCTGCTTCAATGAGAGTCCTATTCTTTCTTTCTACAACTCCATTCTGCTGTGGAGTCCTTGCAGCAGAGAATTGTTGTACAATTCCTTCATCTTTACAGAAATTTCCAAGTGTGGCATTTCTGAATTCTGTACCATTGTCACTCCTCAAGATTTGGACTTTTGAGTTTGGAGTTCTATCAAGAACTCTTACTTGATCAATAATCACTTGAGCAGCTTCATCTTTGGATTCAAGAAACTTCACCCAAGTGTACCTTGAGTAATCATCCACCATTACTAAGGCATATCTCTTTTTGGCCATAGATGGTACATTGACTGGTCCAAAAAGTTCCATATGAATCAACTTGAGTGCTTCTATGTTGGTGTTCATTTGCTTGGACTTGTGCACAGCTCTCCTTAGTTTGCCCATTTGACAATCTCCACACAGTCCTTCTTGACAGAATTCCTGTTGGGGCAAACCTCTCACTAACTCCTTCTTCATCAAAATATTCATTGTTTTGAAGTTGAGATGTGAGAGCTTCCTATGCCAAAACATACTGTCACCAACAGTTGCTTTACTGTAGAAACAGTAAACTTTATCCTTCTTTGTTGAGTTTAAGTCAGCAACAAACAAGCTTCCTTTTCTAACCCCTTTTAGAGAGAGGCTACCATCCTTCTTGTGATAGATGTTACACAGTATCATATCAAAATCAACCTTGAATCTCATGTCACTGAATTGGCTGACACTGAGTAGATTGTGCTTCAATCCATCCACAAGAGCAATATCTTCAATGACAACATTTCCAATTTCCAAACAGCCATATCCCACTGTGTAACCCTTGCTGTTGTCTCCAAAGGTTATGATTGGGCCAGCTTTCTCTACATAGTGTGATAGCAGGGCTTTATCACCTGTCATGTGTCTTGAGCAACCACTGTCAATGATCCACATGACTTGATCTTTCTTCTTTCCCTTCAAAACAAAATGTATTTAAGATGCATATGGTACCCAATCCTTGTTGGGTCCTGCAGTTTTAGTGTCTCCTGAGTTTCTTCCAGTCATAAAATCACAAGCATCATCAATGATCTCCTGTTTGACTTCTCTTTTCACCCACTTAGGTTTAGAATTGGACTTGATCCTTTTCTTAGTGGATGAGGCCTTTTTGCTGTTGCCAGCAGGCTCAGAAGTCTCAACAGTGTGCATGTATGAACATTTTTCAGTAGTGAGAATAGGTAAGTTAAAGCATGTACTCATGGCAGTGATTTTGCATGGCATACATTCAATGTTATTACAGACACTCATAGTTCTATGCATAAGAGGGGTTCTGTGTAAGTTACCTTTGAGTTCAGTAGCATTGATCTCATCCTCAATTGGGTTCTTACAAACGTGTGTTAAATGATGTGAAGATCCACAGTTATTGCATAGTTTCCTAGAAGCACCTCCAACATTAGTGTATCCATTTCCTTTATTGACACCTACCTTACCATTCCTATTCTTAGACTTGGGAGTTACTGGATTGACAATGTGTTCAGAAGTTGCTGTCGAACTTTCCTTGACTGTACCTTTTATTCCAACTGTCTTGACAGAAGGTTTGGAAGCTACTGTCTTGGAACCGTTCTTGACAGCATCTTTGGAAGATACTGTCTTGCCAACTGTGACAGCATCTTTTGAACTTACTGTCTGATTGTTTGGTAAGTTTACTGTCTTGGGGATTATGACAGTATCCTTTCCATCCTTGAATGTGCTGTCAACACCTTCATCCTCATCAAGAATTTCTTGTTTGATGAGCATGGCTTCTTCATCAAACTCAATTTCTGCAGCTTTGAAAATAGGAGTTTTAACCTTCTTGAGAATGGTGGGTTTGACAACAGCATTTCCAGGACAATCTTGAATCACAGTTTCCTTTACAGGTCTTCTACCATATGAAAAACCTATGCCAACAGTTTGATTTTCTGTATGCTTATCATTGTAATCCTGAACTATCTTAGATGAGTTTTTATAAGCCTTAATCTTGAATTCATTTTCAGCAATCTCATTCCTCAGGAATTCCTCAACTTCTTTAGCACATTTTAATTCATTTTTAAATTTTGCATTCTCCTGAGCTAAAGAGTCTAGTGAACTGGTTTTGAGAACAAGAGATTCATTTTCAGACTTTAGTGTTTCATTTAGCTTACTCAGCCTAGTGATTTCCTCATTAGCAGCAGATAAGCTAGTATAGACATTGAACATTTCAGCACTTAAGTCTTTAATGGTTTTCTTATACTCATCAGTGGACATATCAAGTAAGACAAGTGAAGGTACCTGACTTGAAGATGTTGATGTTACTTCATCAGTGCTAGCCATGAGAGCTAGGTTGACATATTCTTCTTCATCTTCATCATCAGACTCATCCCAACACTTTCCTTCAGCCACATAGGCTCTACCTTGATTCTTCTTAGGGTATCCACCAGTTCCTTTCTCAAATCTCTGAACCTGTTTGGGTCTTTTGCATTCAGTAGCAAAATGACCAGGTTCACCACAGTTGTAACACTTGAATTTAGATCTATCCACAAATCCAGTCTTGTATCATCCCTTGGTTGAGCTTCCCACAGCAGCCTTTGATGAGCTTCCCTTGGTGAACTTGGATGCTTGGCCTTGGGGCCTGAATGACCTATCCTTCTTGAACTTTTTAGCCATGTAGGCCATAGTAGGATTGTCCATGCTTTCCAGTTCCTCCATTGTGTAGAAGTCTTCATCTTCCACATCCTTGAGCTGTAGTACTACTTTCTCATCATCTTCAACAACCTCTTCTATCTTCAAGGATTGTACAGGGGTTGGTTGTGTGATTTGTAGTACTTCACTTGGTTGTGTGATCCTTGGCACTTGTGCTACTAGGGCACTTGACATATTGGCCATCTTGTTCCTTGTTCCACTCTGTATGACTCTCTTTTGAAAGAGTTCAAGTTCATAGGATTTCAGAATGCCATAAAGTGTCTCAAAGGTTATATCGTTGAGGTCTCTTCCTTCTCGTATGGCTGTTGTCTTGTGTTCAAGGTGATCAGGTAGTGTAAGCAGGAACTTGACATTTAATTCTTTCCTGTCATAGTACTTGCCATGTATCTGTAGTTCAGTTAAGAGCTTACTGAACCTTTCAAACATGGAAGTTAAGTCTTCACCAGGCTTGGCCATGAATGCCTCATATTGTGATATCAGTATTTGCCTTTGATTGCCCTTAACTTCTTCACTTCCTTCACATAGTAAAGCTAACCTGATCCACATCTCCTTGGCAGATGTGCAGCTTATCACACTTCCACACATGGCTTTATCCAACGTGAGAGAATCGAGCAAGATGAGTTGCAAGTGATCATCTAGCACCATTTTCTCCTTCTCAGGTTCCAAAAATTCAGAGGGATCTTTGGGAACCCAATGTGCAGGAATGACTTCACCATTTACTGTTGTGGCTTCAATTTCCTTCCTTGGAATGAAAGGACCATTCTCGAGAATACCTGGGTATAGTGGATTCACAGCTTTGATAAACAACAAGATCTTTTTTTTCCAAATGCTGTAGTTCTCTTTATCAAAAGCTGGGATCTTGATACTGTTTGATTTCTGCATTGTCGTCGTGATCTCAGATATGTATGTTAATCTGTTCGCTCTGATACCAGTTGTTGGTCCTCGTGTATTGCAAAGGGGGGGGGGGTGAATGCAATAATGATAAAATTCAATCTCAGTTTCAACAACCAAAACTAAGATTTAATGTTATCAATAATATGTATGCATTCACAAACAGTATAATCGAGAAGACAAGATTCACAAAATAAATGTTTTATTTATTTTGCAAAGTGTTGCTACAACCTCAAGAGAGAATTCTTGAGCTTCGGTTTTTCTTCAAGACACTTGCTTGTCTTCGTTACTTACCTCGAATGAATTAATAGTCTAAGTATAAAACTAATCCTATCACTATCAACACGGGTCTGTGAAGCTGCTGTCATTATCAAGTGGCAGCTTCTTACAAAGTGTCTACCCATGTGACTTTCCTAAATTGCTAACAATGTCAGATATACATTACAAAGAAAGCAACCTAGATTCATTCTATTTCTAGCTAAAACAATTCAGCAAATAGAGACTTGACCTTGCTCTTGAATTGATTCGCTTTTGTTTGTAGTGCTTGAAGCTTCTGTCGTAGTCTTGCAGACTTGGTGCAGCTTAGGGATACTGCAACACGCCTGTTTCTTGAACATTGAAACTGTCACGGGATTTGACTGAGAAAGATACCTAGAACAAGGATCTTTCTCGAGACAGTTACTTTTGCCGCAAAGCTTGCTGTCACAGGAATGTGCTTTTGGTGACAGTAGGAGTTCCCCGCATAGTGTGCTGTCGAGGTTTCTAAACTTGCTGTCGAGGGCTAAAGTTGTTGTCGCGTAGTCTTCCGCCAATGTTGCTGTCAGAGTGAATATGCTGTCTTGACTTGCAACATTCTGTCTTCTTGTAATCTTACTGTCAATGCTTATGACAGTAACCTTTATTCATGTTGTCATCTAATATGCATTCTTTGAGGCTTGAACACAGAAAGTGAACTTCTTCCAAATTACACAATTAAAATAACATTGTATACTGATTACAAGAACATACTTTGGCTGTGACAGTATGTTCTACTTAATTAAAAAATTAAGTACATACAAAGTTAAGTTGTTCCTATGCTATCACCCATAAATCCCAACAAATCCGTTATACGAAGAAGTATTAGAAGCACCCGTGATAATTGTTTTTGCAAGTGCTAAATTGGAGATATACGAGGGTAAGATTTTACTTTCAAATTTCAAAAAATACAATAATATAATAAAATTAGATTTGTGTAAATTAATTACTTATCTACTGCATTTAATCTCAGGTTCAGTTTCAATAACCAATCTATCATCATCGAAAATATACATCAATCCTAATTTGTATAAGGTTTTCTCTATGAGATACTGATAAGAATATTCTAAAAATTCAAATTTCAATATATCTTATTTTTTCGACCTATTCATATTCTATGTATTTTTTTTTCAGGCTTGAAGTTACTGGATATGATGGTCCTAATAATGATGCATGAAAAGAAATGATGTTGTGAATTTTAGGATGGTTAGGAATGTTATGCATTTCTAATTTTTTTTATTGGTGTTATGTTAAGATGATGAACTACTTTTATCACATTGTCATCTATTTAAATTTTTTTTCTTTAATTATGTATTTTCATAAAATTTTGTCTAATATAATTTTTCAAGTACATTCGTTAATGATAAGTGATAACATTAAATCACAATTACAAATTTCAGCCTATGTGTTAAACAAATATTACTAATTAAAATAGCAATATTGTAAATTAATAATAATTATAATTTTTATAAAAATAATTAGAGCAAAATGAAACCCAAAAATAAAAAAATAAATTCGGTGCGAAGCACGGGTAAAAAACTAGTAAATATATAAAACATTCGAGGATCGGGGCGGGGTCGGGGATTAGGGTCTCCCCGTCCCGATCCCCGTCCCCGCTCCCCGAAGCCTATTTTTTTTTAAAAAAAATTATATATATATATATATATATATATGTATGTAATGTTACAAATTTAATTTTTTATCTACTCAATAATTTAAAAATTACATATTATAGTTTAGCAAAAAAATTACATATTATGATATAATTTAATTATAATAATATTATTTTTACCTATTATTAATAGTATAAATTAATTTTAATTCAAATTAAAGTTTAAAATATTATCTTAAATAAAAATAAAAAAATATTATGATTTACAATTTTTTTTTTAAAGTAAAAAAAATTCCCCGATTCCCCTCGGGGATCCTGTTCCCCGTTCGGGGCGGGGATCGAGGAGTAAAGAAATCCCCGTTCGGGGATCGGGCCGGGGTCGGGGACAGGTTTCGGGGATCCGGGGCAGGGGCAGGGATAGCACTCCCCGGCCCCGAAGTGACCCGATGCCCATCCCTAGTCACTGGAATGTGCCGCATCCCTAGTCACTGGAATGTGCCGCAAGGATGTTTCTGCAGTGTAATGTTGACTCTGGATCAGACCTGTCAATTCGTTCGTGTCGTGTATTTTCGTGTTTCGTGTACATGAATGTTAAACACAAAACCGACCCGTTTAGGTTCATGTACATTTCGTGTCGTGTACTTTTCGTGTCGTGTTTCATGTAAATAAAAATAAAAATAAAAAAATATATTAAAATATTAAAATTTTACAAATATGTATTTACTTCATATTTACAAATAATATTAAAAAATTATGTATAAACATGTAATAAATATTAATTTATCTAACATAAATATTAAAATATCTAATATAAATATTAATATATAAATAAATATTTATTTATTTCGTGTACTTCGTGTCATGTCGTGTATCCAAAGGGTAAACACAAAACCGACACTAAATCTCGTTCGTGTATTTTCGTGTCCTGTACTGAAAATGCAAACACAAACACTAAACTTTTCGTGTCGTTCCGTGTCATATTTTCGTGTCGTGTCATAAATTACCGTGTCTATTCTGGACTAGTGTGTTTCGATATATTTAGTGTAACAAGTTATTTATGTAAGTGGCAAAACAAACGAGATCCTTATATGGTACTTGTATATATAAGGTAATGTATTTGGTTAGAAAATAAAGATTTAACTTGCAGTTTTAGACCAGCCGAATATCCCGGTCAGGTGACAAAAAGTGAAGATGGATCGATTATATTGCTTTTTTGGAAAAGGGCAGTAGTGCTTCAACTAGGTCTTGAGCCCTAGATACCAGCACTATACACATATAAAACACTAAAAGCTAGTGAAATGATTCTTTCTCAGTAGATTATTAACCACCCAGTGCCTTTTTTTAGCTTGTTTATTGCTTTTGTAGAAATAGTGTGTCTAGTTCTTTTGGTATTACTGTCTATACTCTCTACAATCAGCCCTTTTTCTTTTCTTTCAGCAGCTTCATCATTTCTAGTAAGAACTAAAAATGTGCAACTTGCTTCGAAAGTCTTTTCTCACTTTGGTGTTCGTTTTTTAACAACAGCCCTCCCCCCAACCACCTTTTAAGCTTAATTCAAATTTTCACAAATCATTTGTATGCACGCTAAACTCAAGCGGCAACAAGTGATTTAATTAGAATTAGCAGAACATATGCCATTTAAAAGTGCAGAATCTTTAGTTCTCTCGCTAATTATAAGATAGTTGAGCGTTGTAAAAAATATAAATGCATAAAAAGTTGAATAATGTTAACTTTACATTATGTAGACAAGGTTCTGATCTCTGCCAATCGTATGTAAGGAACCAATTTCGCAACCATTCATGTTTCATTACAGAAAAACAACATTATTTTCCTGCAAATCTATGTACTTAATGAAATTTAAGATAAATCCCGGTCCATCAGTATCTCCCTTGCTACCCTTGCGCCCTCACCGGAACGTAAAAAGTTCAAATTTTGTTAAACCCAATGAGTGTAAGTTTATTTTATTTAAAAAAAATATCTTGACAGTAATTACATGTACATTAGCCAGATGTTAATAATTTTAGTAGCCGCCTGGGATTGTTAGCGTGAGAGAAATAGACATGAGTAGAGTAATTGTCGATTTTTGATTGAACAGCAGTAGTTAGGTGTCAAGTCTTAATCTTAATGTAAAGTTATACTATGAAACATACAATAATTACTAAAGCAATTAGACAAATATCCATAAGGACAAACTCTAATTTTGGGAACAACCATAAACACAAAAACTTTAATTATCTACTACATGCTGATTAAAAATTTTGTGGAAGAGAAGGATCATCACCACAAGAAATTAGGGGACATAGCCATGCAATTAGGCTGTCTAATATATACAGGTTAATTAATTGTCAAGAACTCCCTACCAGACAATAGAATACGAAAAACATTAAACATGACTAATGTCTACGTAGCCATGGGATCATTTCGCAGCAAACTGTTCCAACGCTACGTCTAACGCTTCCCTCAGTAATTATCGTTATTCCTTCTGTATCATGGTAATTTACTGGGGTACATTCTCGAAAAATCAGACTTGCAACGATTTAAAATAGCCTAATTCAATTAAAAACTCAATTTCAGACCAATATGTTAGATTATAACTGAGAATACGGTCGCTCAAGTGGAAGGAGTCCCCCACCGCCCACCTACCTTATCACCATATTATCTACTAAGTTACCATTATGAGCTTGGTTATGAACTTGCTTGGTTTTTAATCTTAAGTTTGATGCTTTCTACATCTTGGGTTTTCCTTTGGTTATGGTAGAGACCATTTCTACCAACCTTTTTTAAGTTTTAATCTGAATATCTCGTCTGTTAAAAAAATTATCAAGCTTTTAAAAACAGTTCCACAAGCTTCCAGAAATAGGTAGGACTCACCCAGCTACTAATAGCAAAGAATATTGTGTAGGCAAAGTTGAAATTCACAGATACTATGGCAAGAAATTCCAGATAGTGGAACATATATAGAGGTAGGGGTGTCTAGTTCTGGGGCTCAAATGGCATTCAACTATTATCAAAAGGGATATTTGACACATAAAGATGAGACATTTCAAAATGACATACAAGACTTGCAGAAGAAAAATATAAGAATCTTGGTTTAAGTAAAGTTAATCCCTATGTGCTCATAATGTGCCAACACTTATATCAATAGCGGGGTTGGTTAACATAATTGGCTAAAATATTGATTATGTAAAATTTGTTGAACCTGTAAGGTGTGTATTGCTTTAATGAGATTGGCTATATTTTAAAAATAGCATGTTATTATTATTTTAAGTTGTTATAAATAAAATAGTTTATTTAAATATAGTAATGGATGACGTATAATCTTTCTACAGATTTTTAGAGGTTGGCCAAATATAACCAATATGAAGAGGTTGGTTATATTTTTTGCTAAAGGTTATGAACCATTGGAGTGCCAAAAAATTTACAAAATCTCTATATTTTTTATTAAAGGCATGTTTTATAAAATTTTAACTAAAGGTTTATCATGATCGGAGATGCTCTAAGTCATTTGTGTCTCCATGCCCGCATCTGCTAATCTTTTTGGCTTAGATCCGTGCCCAACCAGAGGCTCCCAGGAGGCTCGAACCTCCGCAACCTCTTGTTATTAAGAAAAATAGGGGTAGCTTCAGTGCTAAGGATAACCAGTTTTATAGTTTTTATTTTAATCATGGTTTTACAATTATAGTTGGACTACTGCTAGATGTGTCCTTCTTGTCAGCCCACATTGTAGGGCATTTTCAATGTGATGCCACCAGTGTCATTTCATTGCCAGTTTTTCACCGCAAAAAGTTATAATCCCTCCGTTCCGTAATAAATATCCTAATTTTTTTTTAAGTTTGTTTCACGCATTTTCACACATATAAAAAAAAGTATTTGTAGATATTATTTTATGAAATTTTTTGTTTTGTATAAAAGTTTGAACATCCTATTTTTATATAAAACAAAAAAAATGAGAAAATAATATGTACAAATATGTTTTTTATTTGCGTGGAAATGCATGAAACAAACTTAAAAAAAATTAGGACGTTTAGAATGGAACGGAGAAGTATATACTTAGACTTGGCAATGTAATGTGCAAGACCTCACGTGTCATGAGATCCAATTAATATCTTTTATAATTCAGGTTTACTGCTCTCTTAATGCTTCTTATTCTTGAAAAAGCAATGTTGGGTGTTTGACACAAACCATTTCTAGCAACCTGCAATCCGATATCTATCTGAACTAAACGCACAACTTAATCCAAACACCACCAGTTTGCAGTCGAGAACCTTAACCTGATAGGAGTTCGCTTTAAGGCAATACGAGAACTAATATAAAGAAAAAGTGATCCAGCCACCAGGAAACTGCTTAGAATTCAGAACTTTGAGGGAAACCTGAAAATAATATGCCCTCAAAGAACTGGCAGACCAATTTTTTCTTTTGCATCACCTATGGTAATTAGTTGCATTACCATTTACCACAAATTATTATACTCCCATACATAGAAGGGTACATCAGTTATAACTTATATAACTAGGGAAAAACAAATTATATAACTTATTTCAAATTTCCATATATTGTCCGAATTGGACTCATAAATTAGGAAGATATATTAAGACCTAAACATGGGTCACACACTACACTTCTATATTCCAACCAACTCAAACTACATTTGAGTAAACTAGTGTCTATTCTGTATAATACTCCAAAAACATTTAGACATCACTGCATATAACTTGCATCTTGCCAACTTAATTGGTCTAAATTATTAGGAAAAAGATACAACAAATTTACTTCATCTTATATAGAAGTCCTTATAGAATATTTCATTTATCTTCGAAGCTTACCTAACCTGCAGTAAAAGTTCATAACATGAAAGCCATAAATTATTTATCGTAGAGCTGCTTTGTTAATTAAAGTAGTGGATAAAAAAAAATCTGTACCTGAAAGGGATACATGGCCTGTGGTCTTACTTATAAATAGGCAACATCAGATGACTTCAAGCTCTTAGGTGGTGGATTTCCACCAGAAATCACCACGTAAGTATAGAAGCACATCATCACAGCACTATCACAAAACAAGTAACTTACGTACATGATTACAGATGTGCACAGCACTATCACAAAGCAAATAACTTACATACATGATTAAAGATGTGCAGATAAAAAAACTCAAAAGGATTTCGTGACTAGATTTTTAGTACCTGACAGCAGCGTCCAAGACTATCGGAAACACTTTCTTTGTCTGCATAAATAGATACCATCTTTAAGCTAATGTCAAGGACACACCAGGTAACAAGCGGAAAAAAAAAAGCATTGTTTCATGATGTGATTACTACCATTGAGTAAGACTGAAAATTCTTCCGCAGCAAGACAGCAGAGGGTACTGCAAAGTCACAAGCAGACATCCAAAACAGTAACAGAGATAGGTCAATGATGATTATCAAAGAAAACCAAAAATGAGAAAATCTCATGTATCCCTATCTATTAATCAAAAATCAAAGTAACCTAAGACACTTGACCAGCGGACTTCATCTGCTTAAATATTACAACGGACTTCGTCTGCCTTAAATATTAAATTTCTTGTTGAAGATCATGGAGAAAATGAGAGCATAGTATCAGGTATTAGAAAGTCAAGAATAAAACACACAACGAAAACGGACATGGAGTTAACCATAGCTTAATCCTGTACATATCACACACATGTTATAAGAACCAAAAAACATTAACCCTAACTCTGGTAATTCAGATCAAACATTCGTAAATTTCTAAAATGTGGACAACTTCGGTAACAAACGTTAGTCAGATGGGTGTTTAAACTCCTGTGTTTTTTCAAGCAGTGCGGTCATTTCAACTTTTTGCAATTTATTATAATAGCGTGAGTTTTTGGTAACTAAAACTCAGAGTAATAGTTCTAAATTTAAATGTCCCGCACCAGTGCTGTGCTCCGTGATAAGCTTGTGATTACCTGGAGTTTGCAAGTTTAATCATGTCACCTCCACCCTTCTCAGTGGCAGATCACATATTCACATCCAGTGAGTCAATACTATGAGGGAACATAATTACACATACCCCCATGGCATTCGGTTTTGGTAGGTCGAGTCGAAGTGTTCCGGTCTTTGTTAATCATACACAGGGATGGTTAAGAATTATTCACTTACACTTACTCCCCCCCCCCCCCCCCCCCACACACACACATACAATTGAATTCAGTTTCAGTAGAACATGTTTTTTTTACCCCCCCCCCCCCCCCCTCTTTATTTATTTATTTTAAGAAATCTTCTAATAATCTGTTAATGCTTTGTTGAAGATTTTGAATGCAATACCCTTAAAAGGAGCGAAAGAAGTCTGCCACTTAAGATCACCGAGTACTGAAGTTCAATCTTACTTGAAGGTTAAGATTTTTTTTGTGTGTATGATAAAAGGTTTAGGTGAAGGAACTGATACCACTTGATGTAGGACAGAGGTAAAGGGAAGGGTTAAAACAGGGGATAAAGGCCCATCTCCCCAGAGAATTAGTAAAAACACACAAATATCCGCAGATTTACTTCATAATATTCAACTCTATCCAAATATAAAGATTACAATTGCTTAAATAGAACTCCTAAGACTTGGTGAACACTTAGAGACTAAGTAACATCAAAGATAAAAGGAAACAAATCCTTTTAATATTAACTCATACCTATTTTTTATCTACTACCAAATATCTAATTGTCATATATTTATTTTCTAGATTATTCCTAACTAGATATTATAATTATAGGTACAAACGTATTTATATCTAAATAATAATATAAAACAATTAGCAACTAATTTAATTGTTTTACGAACCACATCATTTGGCCAATACAATGCCTTTCTAGATGTGCTTTATAAAATTAACCGAAGAAGATAACAACTTAACTATTGACACGATAAAATAGAAAAGAGGTGACATGGAGTAAAAGCATTCTAAAACAGTGATTAATTCGCTAAAGTGGTCATTGGTTAAAAAGTATATAGCATAATCTTGAAAGTCCTTACTAGATTGGACATATACAAGTAGCTAAAACTAGTGGTTGAGGTAGAGATTTTCTTAAACAGGAAGCATAAAATGAAGATGTACTTTCCAAAACGAAATAAGAGAGGCATATGCCTTCTCCGATGAATCGAAAAATAACAGTAAAAACTTGTGGTCATCCAATTCAAAAGCCAGCTTCCCAAATCCAATCTATAATCTTACTCCCTTTATGTAAAACTGTGTGATAAGTCTGTAGATCTCCATTGGTACTTTTACTTTTGGACTTGGGCCGGATCTGGGCTTAGGATTGCTGGCCTGTACTGGTGCTGGGCTTGAAGGTACCTGGAACGGAATGCCCAATAGAGAATTGATATCTGAGCGAACCTCCGGCGTAAGAATGAGAATTTCGGCCAAATTCTAAAGAACTAAAGTTAGAAAGAAGGTAGAACTTACTTAATGTGTAGAAAATGTGAACCCTTTATCCTTGGACTTTGAGGAGTAGTTATAGGGGAGGAGCATGTGCATCGGGATTTGTAGCATGAGTTGACCTGGAGCTGTTGGTGTCAGGTGTCAGGCATGTAGGTCCATCGTAATTCTAGTCTATTGGGGGTCGGGTGTGTTGGTCGACTGAGTGTAGTAGTGGGCATAGGGAGCTAACCTGGTTCCAGGGTCGGCCCAACTGGAATTTGGGCCTGTTGGGTGAGCTTTTAAGCTGGGCTGTAGACTCCACTAGAACGCACTTAATGCCGGGTAAATCACAAAAATAACTTCGATTTAAAATATTCAGTAGTTAAGGAATATTTCATTATAAAAGGAGGGATGACTACTATAGAAAGTCACACAATTATTTCTTCTGTACTAAATTGTCCTACTGCAAAAATACATTAGAATTACTTACGCTAGTCGTTAAATTTTTCAAAAATGCATATCCTTCGTCTTTTAAATTCGTATGATGTCTTGGGGCGTGAAAGACTTGAAGGAAGAAGCTAGATATTCATGACACAAATAGTAACATTGACTTTGAAGTCATAGAAAATCTGATAAAATGACACAAAGGCCAGTAAACAAATGAGATGATTATAAATAAAAAAATAACTATTTAGTCAACTAGACCCCACTTGTAGCTATTAACACATAATTAAACTACATAATAATAAAAATTGAAATTCCTTCTTTCTTTTTTACTTCTGTTCCTCATCAAATTTACAACAAACACATGAAAGTTCGATATAATTAATTAACATGTAATTTGGAGGAAAAATAAAAATTTAGTGACAAGCAATTATTCAACAACACAGAATCTAACAATATACCTGCTTGTCCTAGTATGAAAAGAATGCTAGACTTTCCTTGTCTCCGGATCTTTAAGCTACAAATGCTAAGCGCCAACAAAGCTCCTCCAAATAGCAAGCCATTGCCTAAACTGGAAAGATTCTTTGAGAAAATAGAACTTATAATCCCCCAGCTCAAGACAAATCCGCCTAGAACGAAATACAACAATGTGATTTGTATAGCTAAAACTGTTCAACAAAATGAACACTTTTTAACAAATCAATTTTTGGTAATATAAAATAACCTTATCCTTAAACTAACTGTTAATATAAGAATCCGAAAGACTTAAAATAAAGGTTTAGTGACATTTGTTGTATCTTCCAACAACACCTAATTCCCGTGGATGTTAGAAGTGTATGTGGTGTTCACAAATATTTAATATCACAAAGAGATCAGTTATTGATTTAGTAAATCTAATGTCAAAGCCGAATAGTTTAATCATGTGTATATGCTTAACTTTGGTAGAGGATGACAAACAACATAGCATTATACCTATGCTTTTAAGGTGGATGCCGAACCATTTCTTTAGTAACTAATAATTACCTACCTTTAAGCATGGTGCATAAAGCAGGCAATACAATTTTTTTAAGTAATAATTGTATTAACCCAACAGAAAAAATACATAATCAGGGAATATCCATGATTAGGCATGTACTCCAAACAAGCCGCAGGGAACCTTTTAACAAACTGCTAAACTAAGATAGTCAGGCTATTACATCAATAAAATAGTGCAAACTAAACTGCCAAACTAAAATTAATACACTTCCAAAACGAATGTCAATACTTACTCCTATATTTTCGGGGAAGAGAAGACATCATTGTGAATTAATTACCAATAAGTACTTGGTAAAATGCACCAATCAAAGGATAATTTTTAAGGAGGAGAACTGACCAATAAGTACTTGGTAAAATGAACCAATCAAAGGATAATAACTGAATGAAAGGAGGTTGTCTTAAACTCTTGCTCGTGATCTTACTTGTGGTGTGCTATCTTTTCGAAATATTTACATTTAAAAACCAAAAAGAAACACAAGTTCTTGATTTACTTGAGCTCCTTGTAATATTAATATTTGTATTTTGAAGATTAACATATTTGTTAGCTAAGTTTGTTTTGATGTCAATAACAAAGTTACATGCAAATCTAACTAATCATCCTAAACCAAACCATCCAGAAACTAGCAACGACCAGTTCACCACCTACATGGTAATTGTAAAGCTTTTATTACCAACTTGATAGCAAGAGGTTCATTTGAGATTGTTGGTTAATTCAAAACAAAGATCTGTCCCTTATAGGTTTCATGTGAAATGCTTACAATGATCTAGCACAAGAAACTCATAATTAACTTTGAAAAAGCTGACCTTATGGAATTCCAAAACAAGAATCATGGATCTTAGCTCTTTTCTTATCTTCTGCAACATCATCATCTACAGGGTAACTTGCCAGATTTCCATTGATATGCTCTTTTTCATCGGAATATGGATTCTCCAATCTACCATTACTTGATGTTGCCACATCTTTTGTGTAGCTTATGGAAACATTACTCTCGGAACATAATGCTACGCGTACCTTTGCTTTTGACAACCAATACCTACAATAAGAAAAAACTCTGTGATTAGCATCACCTAATTGAATTTATTGGATCACCACATTATTAGCATTTTCAACCAGTCACTAGTTTCTTAACATTTTAGGTTTTTACAGAATTATAGCCTTTTTTTAGACTCTAGAAGAATTTTTGCTCGGGATATTAACAAAATAATCAATAACAAGCATGTGTGATAATACCCATGTGAATGCATGACCTTTGTAACAATTACATATAGAAACCTTTTATAACAAAAGCTTTAGGTGCTAATGCCACAATGGTTTAAAATGCTTGATGACTATAATTCACATTACACAACTAATTGAAGTTCCTTTTGAATCTGTTACCAACACACTCTAGAATGATGGCTACCTCTAATTTTTTACCTATTTTTTACCATCTCTGTGATTAACTTATTAAATAAAATTAGTTTCCTACAATTATTCAAAAAAATTGTAGACCCATAATAATTTTTTAATCTAAATTAATTAGCATAAAAGATTGAATTTGTGTTTTTGTTTATAAGAAATTATCTTAATTACTCCCTCCTTCCCAAATTATCCATCTTCTTTGATATTTCGTGGGCCAAATTGACTTAAAACATGGGCACCCTTCCCCATGGAAACCAAATGCCTCAATGTTTCATTGTGGCAGTCGCAATGAAACATCGTGGTAGGTGGTTGTCATCCAACGTTAGTTGTGGACCAATTTTAAAACAACATATAATAAATGATTACAAACTTCAAAATATTATATTACTAGAAAGTTATATACTCTACTTTAAGATGTAATTTTCAATTTTTTAAAATCAAAAGAATACTTTTCAATTTCGGTCAAAATTTGGTCAAATTGTCTTAACAAAGTAGTTAATTTCGTCAGTTTAACCAAACAAAGTAGTCTTTAATAAATACTAGATTATAGCATGTGGAAATCACAATTACTTTTAAAATTTTAATTATTTAAATTTAAATAATTGCTTATTTATATTTTTTTTACTCTTTATATAATTTTTTAATTATTTAAATTTTAAATCTTGCTATTTAATTTTATAATGCATACTTTTTAGTGACTTTGACGACCAAACTATCTTAAATCCCCCGCTCTAATTATATAGATGATATAACGTATAAAATAGATTAAATATGATAGAGTATATTAATATGTAATATTATAGATGTTTAAACCTAAGGGTTCTCATTAGTTTAATTTGCAAGATTTAACGGTTGTAATGGAAAGGGATAAATATAAATTGAGGGGTTAACCAAACTACAAATTATGCACTAGTTTGTCTATTATAGTATAGTTTCAATCAAATTATTAGAGAGTATGGATGATGTCATCTTTGCTTATGTATCAATCTCTTAGTTAATTGATGACATCATCATTATCTATTTGTCAAATTCTCATTTAATTGATGATGCCATATTCCACTTACTAATTAAGAACTCTTTCTCAACCACCCATTAATTCTATCTCTTCCTCATTTATTCATTACAATTAGAACACCCAGTAATTCTATTTCATCTCTTATAATTTACTAGCTTATAACCCGTGCATCAGTTTCTTTTAACATATTAATTATAAATTAATGGTAATAATTGTCTAGTTAATGACATGTATTTTTTAAAACTTATAATATGAATTCTTAATTTAAATCTATTGTTGATAAGATTCGAATCTTGGATCTTAAATGAAGTAGTTTAAATACAGAATAGTCATTAGTGTTAGATGTAACTGTTATCATCTATTTACTTCAAATCTGACGGCCACTATTCGTTTTGTGGTTGAACTATTGAACCAAACTACCAACAATTTTAATTAATTTTTCCTTCTTGTTCTTTACCTTTCTAGTTAAATTTTAATTAATTTTTATCTCATTTTGTTTCTTTGATAGTTGTTTAAGAAGATTGTTTTAAACATAATTAGATACAACTTTATTTATGTTATTTTATTATGTAGTTATCAAATCAAATATGACTAATTATTTATATAATGCACGCATAATCAAAATTAAAACCTGAAATTTTAATGTTTAAAATATCATTTTTAATTTAATTACCACTGTATTGAAATAACAATAAATAAAATTACTTATTAAAAAGTAAAATTAAATTAAATTTATTATATAAAAGATACAACCTAACCTATTAAGATAAGTGGGATTTGAAAACTGGGATTTTGAGTGAGGATGTTGTCCACTTTTTCTCATGTGGCATGTAAGTGGGACTTGAATAGGGACCATGCATTATACATGTTGTTGGGATATAGTGTCACTATGAATTAGGGATTTAGGTAGGTATTGCAACCTTTTGATGTGTTAATGAAGTCAACGCAACCTTTAGGCGCGTTCATGTCATTAACAATCTATACATGCGTTGCTAAAGCTGATTTTAGAGTAGGTATTACCCTAACTTAATTATGTCTTGTGTTACCAAATTATTAGGGTTAAAGATAAATGAAAAATATTTTTAATATCTACTCCAAATTTTCCTATTTTGCATTAATTCAGTGAAAACTTTTATACTGGCCGGGAATTGGTTGAATGCTAATCAAGTATCGAATAAAATGATTAAAAAAAAACAAGTGCAAAATATGCGTCGAGTTGTACTCTTGATTGGTCAAATATATAGAACTCAAGCTTGGATGAAGCCAAAAATCTTGGTAAAGTTCAGCACGTTAAGACATTGCGGGTCAATTTGGATAATCTTAAAATAAGTTACTTTTCAGATATGTGATATGTAAGTTTAAATTATAAGGTTTGGTCAAAAGGTGTATGAGGAAGTGTTTGGTAAATTATCACTTATAACTAATAAATAAAAAATATGAAATTAAATTGAACTAAGTTGAATTAGGTGTTTTGTTATAAGTGAACTATTGTAAATGTATAAGAATTAAATTAAGATAACATACTGAGGGCACTAGTTAAAATTCGTATATAATTTTTTACTTTAAGAAGTGTAAAAATGAAGAAAACAAAAAAGAAAAAAAGATTGAACTAAATTGCACAGTGAAACTGAAGTAATTTAATATATTACAGTATCTGATTTTGTATGACGAACAAATGTTAAGAGCTTGGTGACGAACATTAGATTAAATTTGAAAGCCTAAATACAAAATTACAGAAAAAAGTAAGGCGAAAAATGGATACCTTTGGGATGAAGAATGATCTGGAGTGAGAATGTAATCGGTGGATTCAAGTGAAACAACCCAATTCAGAGATAGCTATCCACATCAGTGTGTGTGTTGATGTGTGTGTTTTTTATATATATGTAACTCAAATATTAAAGCATCAAATAGGTTGGAGGAGGATACAGTAGTTCCTCATTCTTTTACTAATAGTATTTGAACCAAATTACAGATTATTTTTAATATTAATTAATTTTAATAATCAACATATAATAATGTATCTTTTTCTTCATTTAAATTTATTTGAATAATTACCAATTAAATAATGAAAAACAGAATTAACTTTTGTTCATTATTTTTTGAGGGAACGTAATTTTGTTTTTTGTTTCACCCAGAGAGAAGGGGGTTTGTGAAAAGAAAGCCCCAGGAATTGGCACAAGTCTCTCTCTCAGTCTCTCTCTCTCTCTCTCTCTCTCTCTCTCGTTGCAAAAACCAAACCCTAGGCTAACAGACCTAAAAATATGGCACTGAAGCAATTAATATCAGCAACTCAATTTATAAAGTGTCTGGGATTCAGGCCGCCTACTCGCCTCCTCTACTCCTCCTGCAAACTACAGGTCCCCTCCATCCTTCACTTGTAAAGCTTTCTTCTATGCTCATTTTGTTACCTTACATATTACTCACTCCAATTACTGTGTCAACTTCTGTTCTCCAACTAAATAAATCCAACTCACATTGCATTTGTATGTATTTAGTATAATGTTTTAATACGCTGTGCCTATTTTTTCCAGAGTAATGGAATTGATGTGCTTGCTTGGTCTACTAATATTCGCACCTGCTGTTCTTCTGCTGCTGGTCAGGATGACCCTTTTTAACTCCTTTACGTTGTTGCTTATACATTATACATATGTTTTTTGGTTGAATTTTATTTATTTATATATATATTAGCTTCAATTATGACAAAAGATGGAAATAATAAATAGATGGGGGAGTGAGTTTTTATGGTTAGTTGTGTGGGATTTTCGGAATTTTACTACTAAACAATCTTCAGCAATATAACGTGCTAATAATGATAGTTGATTTCAAACCTACTACTTTGAGTTCTTGAATTGTGGTAAACAAGTGAAAACTTTGTCAGAGTTTTGGGGAAAAAAAATGAAGAATCGTAATATTTATTGTGTGTTATGTTCTCGCAAAAACAAAAATCTATCGAGAATCATAGGTGACTAAAGACCTCTTTCGTTAGTGAAGCACTAAAAACAAACCCTTGTGTAAATAAAATGGTAAAACTTTCTGTGTAGGCAAAGCATTGTTTTTTCGTTATGTTCTCACACAAAAAAAATATCTATCTCGAATCATAGGTAACAAAAGACCTCTTTCGTTAGTGAAGCACTAGGGTGTAAAGCAAATGGTAAAACTTTCCCTGTAAGCAAAGCATTGTTTTTTCGTTTATAGTATGTGAAACAGTCAACCTTAAAGGATTGATTTCTATTAGGAGGTTACTCCCTTTAGTGGACTAGAATTGGTATTTGTTACTTGGAGACACAGCTTATCTTTATTTTTTGTTGCTTTCATTTTCTCAGTTGAGGCTCTAGAATTTGAGGCCGATGAACTACCCAATGAAACTACAACTAAAGAAAAGGATACTGCCCTTCGTATGGCTATTTCACAGCTTGCTGGTGATTTTACCAAAGAATCCATGTTATCTCTGCAGCGCTTTTTTAGGACAAGGCGTACATCTGTGATCTCAACAGGTTCTCTGAAGCTTGACCAGGCTCTTGGGGTTGGGGGATTACCAAAGGTGATGCACTAGAAGAAGAACATTCACTTAGTGCCACATAATAGTGTAAACGCACATGAAAAATGTTTGCATGATTATTTCAACTTTAGTTTTGGTAGTAAACTTTTCTTATCCTAGTTCCGAAATTCCACTCAGGTGACAGTTTTCGTACTAAAGTAGCATTGTCGAGTTGATATGAGGTTATTTAGGTCTTTCTGTCCTTTTAAGGTTTTGTCAGTATCCAAATTCCAAATGTTACCACTTATCAGGTGATGTTATGCTACGTTTGATGGTCAATGGAACAAATTCTCTGAGCTAGACATACCGAAGAGGTATTGTAGGACTAGGGAGCTGAAGTTAGTTAGTACATTTAAAACAAAAACTCATCATTCTCGAAGGTTAAATTTGGGAAAATAATATTCATGGTAGTTGTATTGAACTGATGTACCTCGTTTCAGTCTTTAGCATTCTTTCTTTCTTTTTCTTCTGCAAGTTGTGGTTGTAAATTTTCATCCTCTCTTTGAGTCTCCCTATGTTAAATTCACTGGGAGTCCTCTTTCACTTTGTAGGGAAGGATGGTTGAAATATTTGGGCGGGAAGCCTCAGGCAAGACAACACTGGCCCTTCATGTAATTAAGGAAGCTCAAAAGCTTGGTGGTATGTGTTATCAAATTTACTTTTCCTATACCATTCTTGTTAATGTAGTTACACCTTGTTCATTGATTGAACATGGTAAACTTTTATCCCCTACCACACGTGGTCCTCAAATTCCAGCAAGCCACTGAATGAATATCTAGAATTTGTAAGTTCTTTTTTGTTTATTAGTACTGTCTAATGACATGTTATTACACGATCCTACTTATTTTCTGTATAGTCTTTGTACTGAATGCATATGGGTATATGTACGGAAAATGTGGTGTGCTTTCCAGGAGTCTTTAGTTCACGTAATGTACTGGAAGGAAATCTCATGGCTAAAAATTTTTTTACAGTAGTTTGTTAGGACCAGGTCTGATCTTCTATAATTTATATAGAAACAAACGCTTTTATTGATAAACACACACACACGAAAAACACGATAGTGGTGGTATTCGAGAGACCACCTGCTCTCCACAATATTGGTGGTATTCGAGGGACCACCTGCTCTCCACACACACTTCACTCAATCTTATTTCTTGATGTCTCAAACATACAAATGACTTCCCTATTTATAACCCTAACATCAACCCATAATCCCTAAATTAAAGCTGAAATATTATTATTCCCACCAACTCCTCCCATTCAAATCCGTAACTGATGCACACAGTAATATGTAACTGATTAAATATTTATTGTGTTTATTATGTTTCCTAACATTACTCGCCGCCCAAACTTGAACCTTGTCTTCAAGGTTCAAATAAGAAAATTGTTCTATCAATATTTTATTTATTTATTCTTCTTTTTCCTTTTCTTTCTACTCCAGAACCCCCACCTCTCCACCAATAATTTTCTGAATTCTTCCCGGTGGCGAAAAGTTCGTCGACATTCCTTGTGACAATACCAAAACAAAGCATCGTTTTTCAAGCATACTACAAAGGACCACACCTTGTATGTTGGTGATGAGAGATTATTGAGTTCAAAGCAACGTTCTACCTCAAACAACCTAGCTTCAGGCTTTACTCCTTCAAATACGATTGTTTCATGTTGTGGTAATGAGTCGATGGAGGCGCTTGGAGGTGGCGAGACATCAAACAAATAAATCACTTGTTCTTTGTTTTTGCCACTGTCTGAATCAGATGCTTGAGTTTGCTGTAAAACTTCGTCAATAGGTGGCAACATTCGAGTCGTGTCATCTAACCGTTTGACAAATGCATCCACTTTTTTTAACCAAAACAAGAATAGTTTCTCCAAGTGATGAAATTTTGTCTATTCCTGCTTGAAGTTTTCCGAAATCAATCCCTTGAAAATCTGATTTTAGCTCTCTATCATTCGCTTGTACTCCCTTCAGCTTCTCCTTCGTTTCGTGCACTCGACTCTCAACCCGTTTCAAACCTTCCATTTTTCCAAGAACGAAATGCTCTGATACCACTGTTAGGACCAGGTCTGATCTGCTATAATTTTTATAGAAACAAACGCTTTTATTGATAAACACACACACAAAAAACACGATAGTGGTGGTATTCGAGAGACCACCTGCTCTCCACACACACTTCACTCAATCTTATTTCTTGATGTCTCAAACATACAAATAACTTCCCTATTTATAACCCTAACATCAACCCATAATCCCTAAATTAAAGCTGAAATATTATTATTCCCACCAAATCCTCCCATTAAAATCCGTAACTGATGCACACACTAATATGTAACTGATTAAATATTTATTGTGTTTATTATGTTTCCTAACATAGTTGAGTACCTCCAGCCAATCGGATATCACTAAGGTGGTTTTATCCTAGTCACTGAGCAAGGGTCTAACCTGGCAATTCGGATAATCGGTTCGGTTTCGGATCGGATTAATCTCGGATCGGATCAACTTTCGGTTATGATATATTTTGGTATAATTCGGATCGGATCGGATATGATTCGGTTCGGGTCTAATTCGGATTAAAATCGGGTAAAATTTGGATTAAAATCGGATGAATTTGGTTCGGATCAAATTTAGTTCGGATCTTTTCGGATCATTACCTATTCATTTTTTTTATTTGTAAGACTTTAAAAAATATCTTAATATTAAATATATATTTTTTTACTATAAAATAATGTACTTTTTTCAAAAGTATTGATTAAATATCTATTTATTTTTTATAAGAAAGTATTCTAATTATCAACTTTGCTTATAAATAGATTAATTTATTGAATTTTAATATACGTGGATTATGATCTATAAAAATTATAACTCAACTAACACTGAATTCACCATTTTTTTAGTTCGGATTTAAATTGGTCCCGTATTTCGAATCATATTCGGTTCGGATAATTTATTGTTCGGTTATGATCGGTTCCGGATCATAATCGGATCGGATAATTTTCGGTTAAATTTTCGGTTCGGGTAATTTTCGGTTCGGGTAATTTTCGGTTCGGTTCAAATCCATTTTCGTATCATTATCGGATTAACTAATTCGGATACAAAATCGGATTCGGTTCTATGAATTTCGGTTCGGTTCTTCGGATCCAGATCCAATTTGCCAGGTCTAGGTCTGATCAAATGTGTGTATAACATTTTGTTTAGACAATCTGTCAGGATCCTACTTATTGCCTGTACTTTCTTTGTACTAAATGCATACGGCTACGGGATTTATGTATGTAAAATGTGGAGTGCTTTGCATAAGTTTTTAGCCACCTAATGTACTGGCAGGTAATCTGATGGCTAACAATTTCTTTTTAGTAGTTGGAGTACCTCCAGCCAAGTCAGCAAATCACTAGAGTAGTTTAATGTTAGGCACTGAGTAAGGGTTTAATGAAATGTATCCGCAAATATACAAATATTCATGTATCCAAAACGAAAATGTGTTGAGTGTTTTCCCCATTTTTCATTATTGAATACTAAAGGTCACAGAAGTCAGGTTTTAATAATGGACACTAGTCATTACTAATATTAATTTTTAAGCACTAAATCCGTCAATCCCTAGGTCTCTTGTTCCTGTGCTATTCTGGTTTTTGAGATGCATACTCACTGAAAAGTATGTTAATGCTTCTAAGTGAAATATTAGGCGGAGTTGGTCATATGTCAACTCAACATCATTGTATTATTTCTCCTGTGTCGCGTCTGAATGCATAACATGAAGTGAGGTGAACTGTAACTACGCGGGCTTCTGTAAATGCGTCCACTGGACCTCGTGAACTTCCCCCCGCTCACTCAGTTTTGTTTACAAGTCACCATCAGTACGTAACTTGATGAAGATATTGAGGAAATCAGTGAATAGTGTTTAAATTAGTATAATTTCCATTGATCATGATATGCAGCCCCAAATTTTTTCAAATAAAAAGCAGTTAATGACAGTAATCAGTGAAAAGCAAACAATCATATATATTCACTATGGACTAGATTTCAAGTATAATCAGAATAAGTTATAACAATTTCGGTCCCCTTTTGACTTCCTATACTCTAGTCACTTGTAAAATGAGGTCTACTCTGTAAAGATAAAAGTAATGGATGCAAATCTCCATATGGAAACATCACTTCTGGGATGATGGTACTCATAGATGTAGTACTATGTTTTTCAGTGTGTAACCAGTAATTCTAAGTTTCTCTTCTGACAGGTTATTGTGCATATCTTGATGTGGAAAATGCATTGGACCCTTCACTTGCAGAGTCAATTGGTGTAAACACAAAAAATCTACTTATCTCACAGCCAGATTCAGCCGAAAACTTGTTGAGTATTGTACATACACTGACAAAAAGTGGATCTGTGGATGTAGTCGTAGTAGACAGTGTAAGGGTTATTCTTTGGTGGTGTTATTACTTATTAGTACACTTGTGAAAGCATACCTTGTCATTTGTCAATGTTTGACATTATTATACAACAAAATTTTCACTAGATTATTTATGTTTACTAGCTTAATTTTTCAGCAGAGCGAGTTACAGTCTTACAGTCTTACATTTTACAAAACCTTGCAATATTGTGAGGCTGGGTACGTCTGGTGTGTTTTTAGGGTAGTTTTGGACCTGTGGTGCACTAATTTTAGTGAAATTGGTATATCATTCCTTTCTTCAGTTTTGCCTAATTTTGTCTAAAGTTTGACCTCTTTGTGACCTTTTGATCTGACATGTCATACCTCTTAGGTGTCTCTAATAGTCTAATTTGCACTCTGGTTTTTTTTTTCTAGTTTATGAAAATTTGTCATTAATTTTTCACATATTGAAAGCTTATAATAGCTGATGCTATAAGCAAACATAACATTTCACTTTGATTCACTGAAATGGCTTAGGGTGCCGAAAGAATTGGTTTGAAAACTCCTCTTTTGAAAAGTTGACTTTTGATCTTCAGTTTGTCAATGTTAAATTTTAAATTTATTACTTTGGCAGGTTGCTGCTCTTGTTCCCCAGCGTGAAATTGATTGTATGATAGGTGAAAACCATGAAAACATACAATCACGAATAATGACCCAAGCACTACGGAAAATTCAATATTCATTATGCAACTCCAAAACTCTTATCATCTTTATTAATCAGGTTAGAATCTCTCTCAGAATGCTCATATATATATTCGCTATATCTTGAAACTTGTATCTTTGCTAGGTGCGATCAGATTTAAGGTCGGGAAAAGGATTTGGATGTAATGATGAGATAACTTGTGGTGGGAATGCATTGCAATTTTATTCCACTATAAGGATGAAAATAAACAGAAAGAAATTGCTCACAAGCCAGGATGAGGTATGCTTTTCACAAATATTGACACTTCTATAGTTATCAAAGACCTTCGACCAAGTCACTAAAGCTAACTAATCAGATACTAAATGCAGCAACGTGTATGTCATGTGATTTGCCAAATTTTAGATTAGCTGTAGTTGCAATGAAAAGCAAACCTTTCATTGCCAACACACTTTTTATTCCTTGTAGATACGACTAAATTGTTAGAACTATGTATGAATGTGATAATATGAAAGTTGCATAATTTGCTATGATGTTCCAGGCTACTGGTCTGGCGATACGTGTCCAAGTGGTTAAAAACAAACTTGCGCCTGCAATGAAAACAGCTGAGTTGGATATCCAGTTTGGAAGAGGAATTTGCCCCGAATCTGAGGTATTGGAAATGGCCTGTGAACAAGGAGTAATCTCGAAAGAAGGAAACAGTTATTTTATAGATGGAAATGTTTTGAACAGTAGAGAAGAAGCTGAAACTTATTTATCACAAAATGAGGAGGTTCTGAATGAAGTAGTAAAAACCTTGAGGGATCAGTTGTTCCAGATAGTGACATAAAAGATGAAGGATATAGTTTCGTACAAATGTTTTGGTAGAGGTCATATGAGATTCAGAAGGCTTGATTTGTAATACACATTCATGAATTACTGAATGACATCTGTTATTATGGAGTGTCTGAACAGTGGTTGAAGATCTGCGTTCTAATGTGTCCATTTAAGGTGTTTATACCAAATGTATCAGAAGGTTTGTCATGGATGGATGAACAAGGAGATGGAAGACGGAACTTGCATGCTCATTCATGTATTATAAGAGCGAAGTTTGTCTACGTCTTCATGTAATTTGGGTTGCGATACCTCTGTTGGTGACGGGGCAAAATTATTTTAGTTTGTATCGTAGTTATAATTGTTGATGGAACACATGGTAGATGTATTTATGCAATTTCCATTATTCTTTTTTAACCGTACATGTAATTTCTTTTAATTGTTAAGGAGTGTAGCCTGTTAAAGTTCAATATTACAGGGGCCTTGGATGAAAAAAAGAAAGACAAGTTAAAGGTTAAAAATTAATATGACTAACGATTTTTTGGATAAGAACCGAAGTTTTCAGCGTACAGAGACTAGAGTCGTAATTTGAATGGTTATTACCATTTTGATACTCAAAGTTTCCTCAAAAATACGTAGTAGTCCTCAAAATAAAAAAACGTACTTTCACACTCTTAATATTTGGCATTTGCATATCCCGACCCTTTTTCATATATTTTTCTTCCAATTTTATCCTCATAATTTCAATTTGAACCCTCAAAATTTGCATAAAAGTACTTATCAACCCTCAAAATATGGCGCACTTGTACATCTTGAACCTTATATTGAGTTGTTTTTATAGTCCTTCTAACATTTGATTTGCTGATCTTTTGAATGAATATGCTGATCTTTTGGGGATGGATATTAGCTAGTAAATATAGAAAAGTAGTTATGGATGGGATATAAATCAATAACTAAAAAAGAATATCTAGAGCATCACTTGCAACAATCAGAAATTAATGAAGATCTTTTCAAAACTCGTTTTGAATGTAATAGTAAGTTCAGGTCTTTTAAGTATAAAACAAAATTTTATCCCCCCGAAAACTTTAATCAAATTGAGGTGAGCACAATCATGAATGTGAACAATTTATTGGGCATAAATCATTGTCAACACAAACATGAATGTGACCTTGTTGGGCGTGAATCATTGTCAAATCCGTAACAAATCCAAAATTTCCGAGATTATAATACAACCAAAACTTGTTTTGGAAAACAATATGGTAAACTAATCCTTGCCAATTTATGCCTAATTGTTGTTTTTCGACCTAGCAAGATTGGGTCCGGAGCATTGATGTTTCTGAGCATCTTCAATAAAATTAGTTAAAATGATTATTTAAAATAATATAAAATAATGTTTGTAAAGTGATGTGTTCCGATGAATATGACTATTATAATTAAATTTATACGTAAAGCTTTGTTACAAGTTTTTGAGAATTTCGACATATTTAATCATTGTGAGGTAGTTGGATTTTAGGTAAGCATTTTGGATGATTGGAGCTTCATAAATTATACAAATTTTGTATAACTTTTGCCATATAGAATATTTTTTGTTAAGAGCTTTTTCCATTAAAAATTCACAGGGGAGTCTAAGGAATATTTTGAGAGAACAAGTAATCAAATGAATATACAGTACAGATGAAAAGTTAAGAAAGAATAAATGGCCTACAGCTGTTATGAGTAACATCCAACAGTTAGTCGCCATATTGTACTTGGCATGATTCATAATTTCCACGATGTTACAGTTTTTATATTACATGGTACTACCCTCTTATCAATTACTATCATACGATCAGTAATCTTGGTCGGAAAAGTAATAATTAAACTATTAATTACAGACTGAATCAACCAAGAACAGGGAGCTATATATATTTGTTAATTACTCAAAAACCTAGGGAACACTTTTATAACAAACGGTTCGAGATAGAAGGTAGTTCAATCTTGTTGTCTATGTAATGTGCCTGAAAGATAAGATGAGATTAGTGCGAAAATCTGCATTTTTTTCAGAATTGATTTGACCTCATATTCTTAGAGATTTATGCTGACAAGTGCCACTCTTGCCTTTGATTCCTGCCAAGTCCCCGTCCCATGAGGTCCAAGAAGATAGCATGGGCTTATAGAGTGAACTATGGACTGAAGAAAAATCTAGATGCCCGAGGCGTTGCCTTGGCGTGCTTGCAGATCGTATTTTTGCTTTGGCAGATTCCGTGGCAGCCATGTAAGTTGGAAAACCCGGAGAGTTTGGCAAAGAAGTGTCATCCATAACGGAGTATTCCTGCTTATTTGCTCTGCAAAATGATCTTCGTGGGAGTGAAAGAGAGGAGTTTAATATCTCCACTGACTCCCCCTTGACTACGTTTTTCAGTTTATGTTGTCTTGTTGCATTTGTAGCAATGTCAGTTGAGTTTGATTGAATGGTTTCCTTTAACTTCTGGGTTTGTTTGGCTGCACATACTCTAAAATCTTCAAGCTCTTCAAACCAGGGCTTCTTTCTGCCATCTTCCTTATTAGGGTATTCTCTGGAAACCACATTATTTGGTCTCTCCTGGAAAAGTAAAATAATTATCCTTTAAGATACATTATGGTTTTGAAAAGAAAATTAGCTTTGCCAGTGGATATAGCTGTTTAATTTTAAGAAACAGCTTCATCTTGTTACCCTATGGGAGTAGGAAAATTTCTTCATTTGGTCTCTTTTTATGTTACCATCTTTCTTTTGTAACCATGACACTTCCGTATCTTCTTTTGTAAACCAGCTGTAATCCCAGGTCTCGTTGCTTTTGCATCCCATCTGAAAACAGCCAACATACACAAAACATCATCTGAATGTCCCAACATTAAAAACTAATGGTAACATAGAGCATTATGGTAGGTAGAATCGTTGCCTTGTTATTGTCTTTGTTCACCAAGATCTTTTTAGGGCTAAATGACTGTATTTCGTTTCCGTGCACACAACTTTCATCAGTGCCAGAGACACGAATCTGATGAACTTCTGGTTTTAAAATACTCTGCAGAGACTTCATGTGAGTAATGATTTGTCGTCTAACATTTTGGCCTCGAACCACAGCTTGGAGCAGAACTACTCCCTTAAGTGCCTTCAGTGCTTTTCTAGCCTGCAATTTTAATTCCATAAATATGCAACATTAGTTGCTTATAAATATAGTATCACACAACTATAAGAGCTTGAACTTGAGAGTTGGTGAAGCTCACAAGATATGCACGAAAAAAAGTTTGGATTTTAGTCGCAGCCAAGTTGCGAGTTGTCTTCCCAAAGTTACTAGGGATACTTGTCAACCGGACAACTTCAGCTGCAGCATGTGCAGCACTAACAGCAGCTTCAGCTGCAGCAGCTGTTGCAACAGCAACAACCATTGCGTGTTTTCTCTGCTCTTCATTTGCTTCGATCAGAGTTCTTTGGGACACTGAAATTGCGGGGAACTGTTTGGTCTTAAGCCTTCCAAAAACCCATCCCCGTCTCTTGGACTTCTGAAACATTACAACAATCACAAATTGAACTCTAAATGCTCAGTGATCATTGAAAAACTTATGATTATGCAGACCTACCTTGTCTTCCTTCTGTTTTCCCTCAGGAATAAAAAGTCTTTTCACGGCACTAAACCAGCTCTTTTTCTTTCCCATCAAGAACTATAATCCAATATAAAGCACAGTTGATTTATGTATCTTCAAGGCCACCTTAGTACAAAACTAGAAAAACAAATGAGCAACACGAAAAGAAGAAAGAATCATACCAGCCACTTAAATAACATTTGTAAGAATAATAAAATCACCTGAAAAAATATTTGAAACTAATCTACTGCTAAAAGATCAAAGGCTATAAGAAGCATTAAAACAAACTGATCAACCATCTAATGAAATACTACCAGATGTTCAATTTTTTTGGCTCATCCTACCTAATCAAGATTCTTTTAGCTAACAACGGAGGTGAGAAATTAATGTCCACATGCACGCGATAAACAGAAACATAAAATTTCCGTTCCTGGAAACGATACATACCTTCAAATAGGCTCACATGGACTTGAAGAAGAAATATGAAAGAACCCTACCCTTTAAATTCAACAATTTTCTTATTACAGGGTTATGAAAACGCCCTAAATCCATTAAACCTGCACGAAAACGTTGTTCCAAAAAGGCATGCTTTCTTCTTCTGGGTTCCAAAGCACATTATTTGTACGATATACGAAAGATAACAATGTGCACTGGAAAGGGGTAGAAAATTGAGCTAAATTTGATCATTAAGCATATGGACTACGTATAATAGAGTATGATGAATAGGAACTTTACAGTGACTAATGAGTAAGTCTCAGTCATCATCAAGGGGTCCTCTTTCTCATCCTCTTCCTACTATTTTCTAACTGTCATTTTCAAAACTACCACTGACTAGTTCAACTGTCTGGCTCATAGATTTACTGGTACGACCTTCAATAGAATAACAACCTGTCTTAAGTAACTTACAAAGTAAATTGACCGAACTTTATCCGCTTTAGTATTTTGATAGTTGGAATTTCAAATTTTCAATATATTGGCCGGAAATTGTTTTAATTGTTTGAAAAAAGTGGTCCTTAACCACCTTTTCAAAAAATAAAAGCAATGTATGATCATTATATTACAAATTTGAAATTCCGGCAATCAAAATACTACATGGAGTTAAATTCGGCCACAAGTCTATTATTAACTATAATTTACAACATTATAGTCTAACAGATACCACTCTTGTCATGATAACAAGAGTTTGAGTGTTCGACAGGTCAGTGAGTAAATATTTAAAACTTTTGCAATTGGTCTCTACCATAAAAACTCATCTTATGGATATTAATTATGCAGCTAAGCTTATGCTTATTGACAATTAAGATAGTAGATAGCCACTCCTTGGTCTCAAAATAAGTGACAACTCAAGTTTTTCACATTTTCTAACTCATCTTATAAATACTTTTTTATGCTTCTTAAACTATGTATCAGAAAATCAAAAAGTAACTTATTTGGGGACTTGAGGAGTATTTAATGTATTTTTTTTTCCTGTTTGACAATTCCAACTAATTTTACTGCCATTAATTAAGTGTTCTAAGGTAGTCACAGACAGTTGTTAGGAGATATGGTATGACCAAGACCTGATAATTAGGAAAATGTGTTAAATTAGATGCTACTTACAGAAAATTCTATTTGACAAATGGTGCATATGATCAGTTTAAAAATTGTGGAGAAAGTCAAAAAAATGAGCCAGGAAATTGTGAAATATAATTAAATAAAACACAGTAGATGGTGAAGATGAAAAAAAACACAGTTAAAGGTGAAGGGAAAAAGAGTAATAAAAAGCTGGCAGTTGTGATTTATCTATAAGGAATTTAAGAAATGAAGACTGAAACTAATGGTGGGGACTGGAAGAAGATTAGCTTTACCTCATTTTCATAAGCCCATGTGAACATCTGCTTCACTCCCATGTAAAATATGCAGCAGAGGTTCTCTGGTCCCATACATTTGCAAAGAAATTTTTACAAACCAACGTCAAAATTCATCAAAAACATTAATTTTTTATATTATATATCAAAACATGTACATATCAAAAATATTATCAAATAGTTATCTGATTTTCACAACAGCATTTATTTTAACAGCACTTTTTTCAACAGCACAACAATTTTTAACAGCAATCCCAAACAGATTAGTCTCAGAAAAACAAACAAATAAAATAGATGAACTGTCTTCCTAAAAAGTATGTGCAATAATGCATTTGTAACATCATCTAAAAAGTATGTTCTTGAATATTGACCAACATCCTGATGTGAAATGATCATCCTTATTACCATTATAAGTGACATTTTAGTCAAAGCAATTTTGGTTCTTTTCTAGATTTGCTTTCTGTATCTCCAACTCTACCTTTGGTTATATCAAATTTAGATATGAAGATGGTTAGTGCTAAATAATATTTTTAAAAATGTTTTGCTTGAATATTTTGAATGGCCAGCTGTGACTTTCTATAATTGCATTTGCATTTGTTGAAGATAAGAACCTTGCACAGAAGCGATCGAGTAGTAACTAGTAATAGAGGTACTTCGTAATTGATACATGTTTAAAATGAAAATCCAGGATGTAAATTAGCACTAAAAATAAGAATTTTGTGAAATAACACTCAGTTTTTTTAAATAAGAATTTATAGAATTCTAATTTGGCGCCAAATTTTCACAATTGCTTTTCTTTCCTTCCTTTTTATTGTGAAGATCGAAATTGGTCTCTTAGTTTAACATAATTTTAGTTTGCTCATTTAGAAAAAAACAAAAAAAGAAATTAGTTTAATTTATTACAGATTTCAAGGGGGTAGTAGAAAATGTAGTAGTAAAAGAATATCATATCTAACTTGTAAGTTTCACACATCACGACTGACTAAACATGCATTCATTTTTTCCTCTCTCTAACGAGTGAATGCAAATTGTTGATTTATTGAAGAGTCCATTCAAATATTCGCTCAATTTTCTTAAAATTTATTTATTGAAAATTTGTTATTTTCTTTACAACATTTTAATATATGTTGTAGAATATACAATTTATATAAATCCTAATTCTATCAATTGGACTCTTTCTCCGTTCTTCATCGAATTTTGAGGTGTAGCTGTTGATTTTTAGGGACATCTGCAAAACAGTGCCGGTAGGGCCGCACCCACCTCTATCATGAAGTTAAGTTTTCGTTGAAGAAAATGATAGAATGAATGGAAATAGACTATTTCAAAGGTGTGTGATGTATGCAAAAATTGTGAAACCTTGAATATTGTTTCTTAATTTATATATAAGCTAAGATTCTAGAATTTCAGGACGGTAAATGTAAGGATTTGATCATGTCACATAGATGTCCTTATAAAATTTTTGACCGTATGTAAATTAAGTCGGAGCGAAAGTTGAGATAATGAGGAAAAAGTAAGCATGTCTGATAAAGATGATTCGTATTTCATCTTTATTAACATAAGAACCAACGAGATATAGAGAGAGATAAAGAGAGATAGAGAGATATTAAGAAGAGATATGAGAGAATTTAGAAATTGTATTTGCTTGATTAAAAACTGAATGAATTGAAATGTTATCATCAGCTGAGTTGTTATAGTCCACACAATTCTCTAACAAACTTTCCCGCTCAAAGTTACTGACTAAAAATAGAAAATGAGGAAACAGGATATAAGAAAAGAAAATAGAAATTCCATGAATTTCCACTGTTGACTTTAGTGACCTATAACATAGCATTCCCCTTTAACAGACTTGTCCTCAAGTCGGCAGCTCAAGGAATGGGAAAATCTGGAAATTGATCACAAAAATGTTGAGCATCCACCCAAGTAACATGAGCTGCATCGTGACCTGCCCATTGCACCAAATATTCAAATTTAGCAACATTCTGAAAAGGTCTCACACGTTTGTCCAAAATCAGACTAGGAACCATATCAGATGTAGAAGAAAGCCAGCTAGGAATATCAGTAGTTGCTGGTAATGTACCCCTGGATTGTTTGAGTTGTGACACATGGAACACATCATGGATCTTGGCTGAATCTGGAAGTTTCAACTTATAAGCCACATGTCCTATTTTGCAAGTTATCTGAAATGGTCCATAGTACTTGGGACTGAGTTTAACATTGTTTCTCAATTGTACTGAACCCTGTTTGTACGCAATCAATTTCAACCACACCCAATCACCTACGGTAAACACTTTTTCACTCCTGTGTTTGTCAGCATAAAACTTCATCCTGTCTTGAACTCTCTGTAAATGCAGTTTAAGTTCACCAATCATCATTTCTCTCCTCTCTAAATCTCTATCCAATTCCCTATGCATAGTTTCACCAGCCAGATAAGGTAAATGTAGGGGTGGTGGTTGATTATAAACCACTTCATAGGGAGTAAGTTGAGTAGTTGTATGGTAATGTGTATTAAACCACCATTCCGCTAATGTAAGCCACTTCTTCCAACTCTGAGGATTAGCACTGCACATGCATCTTAAATAAGACTCCAAACATCTGTTCACTACTTCTGTTTGGCCATCAATCTCTGGATGATAGGCTGAAGAGAGCAAGAACTCCGTACCATACAAACTAAACAGTGCTTGCCAAAATTGGCTCAGAAAAACTGAATCTCTGTCAGAAACTATACTTCTTGGCCACCCGTGTAATTTGAAAACATTATCTAAGTAGGATTATGCCACAGTAACAGTAGTATAAGGGTGAGAAAGAGCCATAAAATGTGCACACTTGCTAAGTCTATCTACTACCACAAATATAACATCTTTACCCTCAGATTTTGGAAGACCAGTAATGAAATCCATAGAGACATCAATCCACACCTCCTGAGGTATTGGCAGAGGTTGTAACAACTCTGGATGAGCAACAGTTTCAGAATTTGAAGCTTGGCATATCTGATATAACCTCACAAACTGTCTCACTTGTTTAGTCAAACCTTTCCAGTAAAAGATTTGTTTAATTCTCTTCACAGACAAATCTCTACCCATATGACCTGCCTCAGGAGAAGAGTGATACCACCTTATCAATTGGAGCTTCAAATCACCATTAGGACCAACTACAATTCTATTATTTTTCCTCAACAAACCATTCTGTAGTTGATACCCTGGAACAGACAAGTTACTTGCCAACTGTTGAATTTTATTTTTCCAAATGGCATCCAATTGATAACTATCCTTAATTTTCTGAGCTAAATCACAATTCACCACAGACAAAGCCATACAAAGTATGTCAGCACCCTCTCTTCTAGACAAAGCGTCAGCCACAACATTTTTAACACCACTCTTATAGTTAATTTCATAATCATATCCCATGAGTTTAGACAACCAAAATTGTTGAAAATGAGTATAAATTTTCTGTTACAATAGCCATTTCAAACTCTTTTGGTCAGTCCTAATGATAAAGTGGTTCCCAGAAACATATTGTTCCCATTTCTGGACAGCAAAAACTATAACCAATAGTTCCTTCTCATAAACTGAGAGGTTTTGCCACCTTGGCCCCAAAGACCTAGTAATGAAAGAGATAGGATGGTTACCTTGCATCAGCACCGCTCCAATACCCTTCTTAGAAGCATCAGTCTCTATAACAAATGTTTTAGAGAAATCAGGGACTGCAAGTACTGGTGCATAAATCAAAGCTTGTTTTAATTGCTGAAAAGCTGTCTAAGTATCCTCATTCCAGTGAAATCCACCTTTCTTAAGCAAATCAGTCAAGGGTTTGCTAATCAATGCATAATTCTTCAAAAAAAATCTATAGTAACCTGCTAATCCTAAGAAACTTCTGACTTCCTTAACAGTGGCAGGTACTGTAATGACCCCAAATTTTGGACTTGATTAAAAATTTTGATGAATAGTAACTTTTGATGAATAGTAAATTTTGCTGACGAAAATATTTTCACACCACACTATATAGCAGATATGGAATGGATGATTCGAAGTTATATTATTGATGTATAGGAAGAATAAAGGAATGCAAATGCCCTCAGAATTTGAAAATTCTCACTCGATTTTAAAAACATGCCTACCGGGAATAGAATGGAAGGATTCTTGAGAATTGTTTATAATAAGGAATTCATGATTTAGTATTTAACCAAGGTATTAAAAAGACTATAAAAGTATCCCCTAGCAATGGTAGAGCAAAACGCTTTCAAAAACCCTGAAACTTATCTCAGAGCAAAACAGTGATTCAGAAGCGAAACAAATTATGGATTAAACCCTAACCAAGGAAGAGACATTATTTGGATCATCAAATACATTATAAAAGAGGATTAATGATGCAAGAATTAGCATTTCAAGTGACATAAGCATGACATAAGTGGATGACAAGGTGATGACATAGTGGTGAATCACCACCTTGTCACCAATTTTGCCATGAATCACCCATTCTTTGACAAGTGTCCTAGGTGATGTAGCACATCTCTAAACCACACAAACAAGGGACATGTATCAGATGTCATTTGACAAAAGAAATGAAAAGAAAAACCAAGCAAATAACCATGTTCTTCATTTTCTTCAAAATCTGCTCAGCTTGACCATGGTGGAAAGAAATATTAATATCTCAAAACCTACTCATCCAAATATCACCATATTTTAACCATATCTCCTTTTCATTGTATGGAGAACAGACGTTTAAAATTTTATGGCCAACAAAGGAGTATAGCCCAGTCAAATCCTTTCCCCAAGTTGGAGGACAGAAACTGTCCAGTTTTCCCAGATCTGACCACTCACCTTAGAAAGCCAATAAGTTGAGCTTTAAGCATCCCCTGGTGATGAGATAGGACTCAAAAGAAAGTCCTTGAAGAGTAGAAGGTGTGGTAAACAGTTGAGAACCAAACTCTCATTTTTCGATTTTATATGGATTTTACAAAGTGATGATGAATAGTAATGAATAGTACTTTTACTAAGAACATGTTTTTGTTTTGTAGTTTTTAGATTAATTAGCTTAATCAAGGAGCAAGGAAGCCTAATATCCATCTTATATAGCTTGTATTCAGTTCCCAAGAAGGTATAAAACTCCTCCCCTTTGTGGTTAAGTTTTGATTTTTGAAGTTATAGTGATTGTATGAAGTTGATGTTGTTAATGGAGCATGTTTTTATGATTTTAAGGTTGTTTAGTATATGATTTGTGGATAAATAGATGGTGGAGTATGAGATCATGTTTAGGCAGATTATAACTAGTATTAGCTTGTGGTTTGATGATTGATGGGTTGGTTGGTTGATTGGTGTTGTTTTGGAGTGTTGAAAACACGGGAATCTTAAAATAGCGCAGTTACCATGTCGGATTTACATTAGGTTATTTAGGCAGAAATGACAGAAGAGTTCATGACCTAAAAGATGCCTTAACTGACCATAATCATATAGGTCTTCTCTTGTAGTTTGTTTGCGCAAAAGAATCGAGTCATTCTGATTTACGGTTTAGGAGAAAAGCTAGTTTTAGTGAAAGCGGTTTCGAAAGACGAAGTAGTTGGTTAAGTGAACTTTGAGATAGGGATCAAGCCCTTTAAAATTGAAATTGGATTGAGATATTAAAATGGATACTAGTATGTATAATAAGGAAATGAAGCCTAGAAGGGTTCGAGTTAAAAAGATGAGTTGGTGATTTTATAAAAATACGTGAACGAAAGTTGCGCGAGTGAAATACCCTTAAGAGGATGATTTAAAACAAGGAGTTAGTAAATGAAAAGTACTTGGGATTTGTTAATGGTTGTCACCCAAGATTTTGACTTAAGAGTTACGGAATGTTATGAGGTTATAGATGACCAAGAGCGAGACAATTGATGTTCGTTAATAGAACGTTAGTGCCTAAGTTAAATGCACTTTAAATGATTAAGCCAGTGGACTGATCGGGTATTTCTTTGTTTATAGATTTCCCGGCAAGTTTTTGAACCCCTAACAACCAAGGACCCGAGGCAAGTTTTCTCATTCCATGCTATGTTTTAAAGTACCATATTCTGATGATGCATATGATAGATGCACGTGTTCAAATGTAATATATGCATACGATATTATGCATGTTTTCAAACCGTACATCGTATATGGAGGTGTTTGGATTTTAAACTACGAAGATGTTAATATGCATATGATAGATGCATGCTTTCAAATGTATTATATGCATACAATATTATGCAAGTTTTCAAACCCTATACCATATAATGATGTTGTTGTGGTATCGCTATATATGCTGCTTTATGCGGTGAAACGACTTAATAACTGTTTTCGCTTTTTAATAAAAAGCGGTATAAGGTTTATATGCTAGCTAAGTACTAGATATATACCAAGAAGGTTAAGGATTAAAGACTCTAAGTATAGAGTACTTGTACGATGGTTTTAAAAACTTAGACCGGGAGTCAAATTATTATTTTGTTTTAAACTACTGTCAGAAGCTGGGAGGTTCCAGGGACGGTTATACTTTAAGGGTATATTAAATATTCCAATATCTATATAATTGGATATTTAAGGCAAGATATTTAAATAATATTATAATATATATTATTTGAATATTATTTAATTAAGTGAATATTATTTTTGAATATTCACTTAAGTGTTTTATATTGAATAATAATTCAATATTTATTATTTGAATATTATTTAAATAAGTGAATATTATTTTGAATATTCACTTAAGTGTTTTATATTGAATAATAATTCAATATTTATTATCTGAGGATTATTTAACTAAGAGAATATTATTTTGAATATTCACTTAGGTGGTTTTATATTGAATAATAATTTAATATTTATTATTTGGGTATTTATTAGATATTCCAAATATGATTTAAAATCATAGCACCTTATTATATGATTAAAAGTTCTATTATTTACACAAAAATATAAATTTCTGATTTTCAGAAAAGGTATTAAAATAGAGATTCCCAACTATTATCTTAAGATAGTTAAAGGTAATTAAATGCGAATAGTATTTTTCCAACTCATCGAAAACTGGGAATCTAGTTCAAGAATTAGAGGACAGTGATTTACTTCCACTGTTCCTCTAAAGTATCTATAACTAGGGGATGACTCCCCCATTCAAATAAGAAGTTTTTCAAACTCACTGAACTCTGATATTTCAATAAACTCCCTGGTCATAATTTCAAAATACATAGTAACCATCGGTAGTCTCGTTGACTAATGTCAACCCACACTTTGACTTACTCCTTTCAATTACTCTGGAGTAAAGTGTTCTAAACGGTTACAAAGTTTTGACAAGTATTCGTACTTGGGAAATATGGAATTAAATTCCGATTTCCGTTTCATTAATGTTTTTCATCATAGGAATTGGGAAGGCCTACACGGCAATGAAATAGGTGTCGGGGTAGTGCCAAATTTATCAAGGCTTGCCTGGTGATGAAAAATAGGCGCCGAGGTAGTGATCTCTTGAGTGCTAAGGCTTGCCCGGTGATGAAAAATAGGCGCCGAGGTAGTGATCTCTTAGCACAATGGCCCATATGCGGTCAGGGTGATAACCGAACAGGAAGTCGTCCTTCTACTAGTAGAAAAGAAAAGTTACGATACAACGGCTGATCACCGTGTATCGGGTGTTCCAGTATATTCCCTTCCCTCCAATTGGAGTTGTGCTGCACATTGTAAAAAAAACCTAGGCGCTGAGTTACTGATAATGTGACAGTGATGAGTAATGATGTTCCTCGTACAGTGGTTGTACTGCATGTTTTGATGAAAAGAATATTTAAACATATCGTTCTGTATACGAACGGAGTTTTAAAGGTTTTCCTTTATGATATAAGCTTACATATATGATTAAGCTTCTATATATGATTGTCGAGCTATAGTGCTCATTCTTGCTCTTTTATAAAAAGGTGTTCATTACTGATATTCTACAGTATTTTGAACAGTATGAGATATCTAAATAGATATGCATGTATATATGTTGAGAAAGTATTGAAGATATACAGTATATTGAACTGTATAGTATTTTGAATCAATGGATAGGCTGTAAGCCTTAATTCCATTATTTGATATCGATTTTAAAAAGATATGTTTTGAGTCTTGGTTATCATACTGATACCAAGGATTTCCAAATGATTACGAAAAGTTATTGAGTATGATTATAAGTCATACGGTATTTTGAACGGTATACTATTTTGGGGTTAGACCCTAGTGGTGTTAAAAAAACTGTGATCCCATATGGATTATCTTCCAAAAAGGTTTAAAGATTTAAACTGGGATAGATTTCTTGCTGAGCGCTATTAGCTCATTCTTGCTTTATTTATACTTTCAGCATGAAGAAAACATTGCCGATTCACCTCGTGTTACGAGAGCAAGGGAATGGAGAGACCACCCTTGAGTTAGTTCATCAAGATGGATACTGTCGGATTTAGCAGAACAGCTGTAGACTGAGTTAGTAAGAATTGTTTTCGAATAGGTTTGTATTATTAAACCTTGTATAGAATTGTGAGGTCTATTATTGTAACTTCAGGTAGAGGTTGTAAATAATAGATGAGATCCTGGATAGTACATTTGGTTTGTAATAACAAGTGTTACTTATTGTTGCTCATTTCCAAGGCTATAACGTGTGTGTGTGTACGTAAGTGATTGGGGTCTTTTGGAGTTATATTATTAGAATGTTGTAAGTAATACAGGTATTGTATAATTGATGGAGCGTGACAACCCAGATTCCCGACCCCGGGTCTGGGGGTGTTACAGGTACTGGCCAGCTTTCAATAGCAGAAATTTTGTTTGGATCAGTCTCAACACCATTCTTGGAAATGAAATGACCAAGGTACTCTATTGTATCCATAGCAAAAGCACACTTACTAGCCTTAACAAACATTTGGTGAGACTTCATCAAATCAAAAACCATCTCCAAATGCTTGTAGTGTTCTTCTAGTGATTTGCTATAAACCAATATGTCATCAAAGAAGACCAAAATACATCTCCTCAACAAGGGTTTAAAAACATGATTCATCCATTCCTGAAAAGAAGCTGGAGCATTTGTAAGACCAAAAGGCATGACAAGAAACTCATAATGCCATGTATGAGTTTTAAAAGTTGTCTTATAAACATCCTCAGATTTGACCCTCATTTGATGATAACATGCTCTCAAATCCAAATTGCTAAACACCACGGAACCTGAAAGTTCATCTATCAAATCCTCAATGACTGGTATAGGAAACTTATTTTTAATTGTTCTATTATTCAATTCCCTATAATCTACACACAACCTCCAAGACCCATCCTTTTTACCCACTAAGACTACAGGTGATGCAAAAGGACTAGACTCTAGAGTTGTTCAGTATTATACCCCTATCCAGCATTTCTTGAATGAGCTGCTCTATAATATCCATTTGCTTAAGAAGGTACCTGTAAGGCCTAATATTGACAGGCCCTGCACCTGGTACTAAAGGTATAAGATGATCAAATACTCCCCTAAGTGGGGGTAAATTTGTTGGCTCTACAAACACAACATTATACTTTTGTTTCAAAACTTGAATTTCTGGTAAATCTGCAGATTGAGCTCCATTGATTTCAATATGATTTAACTGCACCTCTGGTGAAACATCAGGCTAAGGAACAATCTCTGAGAGTTGAAGGAAACACAGATGATATGCATTTTTAAGAAGCTTCTCAATAGGTGCCTTTTCCACCACTTTGAGTTTTTGTTGAGGTATACCAGTTAAGATCAGCTCATGTCTCTTTACAGTAAACACCATTTCCAACTTACTGAAATCCCACTTAATAGAACCCAAAGTTTTCAACCATTGAATACTAAGTACCATGTCACAGCTTCCCAATGGAATTAATAAAACATCAGTAGTAAAAGTCTGATTCTGAAAATCCAACTAAAACCTTGGCACATAGATTGACAAGCCAGGTGGTTACCATCTGCAACAGTGACAACATGTGGTGGTATATTCTTCAAGGTACAACCCAATTTCTTGGCTACATTAACATCCAAGATATTGTGAGTGCTCCATGAATCAATTAGAATGTGTAACATTGCCCCTTTACATCTGCCTTTAACCAAAGCATTCACATAAATTTGCGGTTCAGAAAAATCTGCCTCCAAATCCAATTCACACAAAGCTGCGCCAATTGGAGCATCCATTGTCACATCTCCTGGAATTTCTACCGTGAACAACTGTGCTTCCTTAAACTGACATTTATGGCTCCTATCATACGGTTTGTCACAGTAATAACATAAGCCTTTAGCCATCTTTTCTGCTCTTACATCTGCAGGAATGTGTCTAAAGGTTTTGACAGGTTTTTTTAGCACCTCTTGCCACCTTTAAAGGTTTTACTGGTGTGGGTAACAATGGTGGTTTGGTGTTGGCTAAAGCAGGTCCTGGTTTAGCAGACCACAAAGCAGATTTCATACCAGTCACACGCAAAGTTTCCTCTTGCAATATTTCAAACTCAATAGCTTGAGAAATACTAGTAGGTTTAAAAGTGTTAGGCTCAAGACATGTCTGAATACCACTATTAACAAGCCTACACTATGTGACTATGTCACACTACATGACCTAGTGATTTCTATCACTGGGATATAGTATAGGTCTCTATATGTACTTGTCTTGTTCTCATGAACATTAGCTTGATCATGTATGCTCAGATTTATAATGAGCTTAGTAGGTTTCTTGCAATCTAGAATGTATATAGGCCATTGAATAACTGTCCTGGTAGAAGTTCAGAAATGTTCATGCAGCAGGATAGAGATGAGTAAGGCCCTGAAGAAATAAGTTGCAGAAATTTGTCTAAGGCATTATATATAGGGCTGATCATTCGGTTAATTCGGTTAAAAACCGAACCGAATTAGAAAAACCGAAAATCCAAAATATCGATTTTGTGAAACCGAACCGAACCGAAGTTTTACTAAAACTGAACCGAAATAATTCGGTTTTTCGGTTCGGTTTATAAAAAAACCGAAATTTTAAAACATTTTTTTAAAAAATTATTAATTATTATTAAATAGTAACAATATTTATAATCAATTATCTTTTCAGCTAAAATACATGGTTTTTTCAAACAAAATTCCCGCTTTTTCTAAAAAAAATATATAGAGAATTACACTTTTTCAACTAAAACATGTTACTTTTTCTATTTTTCCGTACTAAAATACTTTCTTTTTCAAAAATATCATGGACAAATCCTTACTTATTTATTTTAATACCTATTAAAACATAAAAGTAACAATTATTACAAACAATTTGTGCATCACACGGGTTTTAAGCTAATATATATAAAATTTTAAAAAACATATAAAAATATTTCGGTTTTTCGGTTTTTAACCGAACCATAATTCTGAAAACCGAACCGATTTTATTTCGGTTTAATCCGAAAAACCGAAATAACCGAAATTTTCAAAAAAACTCAATCCAAACCGAACCGAAATATTTCGGTTCGGATCGGTTTTTCTGTTTCGGATCGGTTTTTCTGTTTCGGTTCGGTTTTGCTCAATCCAAACCGAACCGAAATATGTCGTGAAGTCACCAATATCCATGTCGAGAAGTGCTATATCGCATAGTCTATTTTGAACTATGCCGTGAAGTCTTCAAGACTCATATCGTGAAGTGTTGAAGTCAGCAAAGTCAAAGATGCCTAGATCGTGAAGTCCTCAAATGGCTTATGTCGCATAGTCATCAAATGACCTATGTCGCATAGTCATCAAATGACCTATGTCGCATAGTCCTCAAAGGCCATACCGCATAGTCTTCACAAGAGACATCGCGAAGTCAGGAATAAAGTGAAGTTCACGATATCAACACTTAGCCGTTTACAACAAGACAAATCAAGGTATAGAACCAAGAATCAAAAGAGACAAATACTGAAGCATTTGTTCGGGCAAGGTGGTCCAAAGAACAGATGGCAAATCTACAGCTAAACTTGGAGAGAAAGATAAGAGACAAGCAGCTACAGAAACGGGAAAGACTCTGAAAAGCAGGTGGTCCTTCCTGACACAGTGAACCTCTTATGGCAGGACAAGTTGGACTTTCAGCAGGGGTAGCTGTGTAATATTGTGTGTGCCTAGTTTGTATAGGTGAATATATATATTGTGTACACACAACTGTAAGCTGTAAGAGAGATACACAAGGTTTTATCTTTAGCACTATTTTCTCTGTAAGCAAGAAAGATACAAACTGTTCTTGTTTAGAAGCCAGAAATTCGATTGTGAATTTTTGGAAAGCTGTAGTATTTAATTTACTTAATACAAAGTAGATTAAAGTGATTGTGTGTGTTGTTTACTTTCTTCATATAACATAGCATAATCATATACAGTTTATCTTGTGTTTTCAAGAATTGAAAAATATATCAAACTATCCATTCACCCCCCCCCCCTCTGTCTAGTTTCTGGTAGTATTCATTTCTAACAAGTGGTATCAGAGAGGGTTGTTAACATACAAACAGAAAAAGATCAAGAATGAGTTCACAGAAACTAAGCAGTATCAAGATTCCTCCCTTCAACAAGGAGCACTACAGCTTATGGAAGAAGAAGATGTTAATTTTCATCAAAGCTTCTAATCCCGTGTACTTAGACATTCTAAAGCATGGTCCCTTTACTCCAATGATTGAGATTGCTGAAACAACAGTAGGCACTGAGATAATACCAGCAAGGCATGTTCCTAAAGACCCCTCAAAATACACTGATCCTGAAAAGGAGAAAATAGCACTTGATGGACATCTCCAACTTATCATCTGTGAATCTATGGATTTCAACATGTATGTCACTGTTGCTCACTGTAGTAGTGCAAAGAAAATGTGGGATCTCATAGAAGTGCTATGTGAAGGAACTCCTGAGGTAAGGAAGAACAAAAAGCAGATTCTATTCTCACAGTATGAAGCATTCATGGCTCAACCAAAGGAGGGAATCACAGAAGTATTTGAGAGGTTCAACAAGCTGATAAATGAACTCAAACTCTATGACAAACACTATGAGACAGAAGAGCTCAACATGAAGTTTTTACTAACTCTTCCAGATCACTTGGAACCAAGAATCTCTTCCCTTAAAGAAAGAGATCTAACAAAGATTGGTTTTGATGTGCTGTATGGTGTTTTGAAGACATATGAGCTAGAGTTGTTTCAGAAGAGGTCTATTCAAGCAAAACAAGGATTAATGGTCGATACCTCTTGTGCCCTTATTGCAGACAATCTAGGTCAAAGAATGGAATCTTTGAAAGTCAGTCAAGTCAAGATTGAGGAACTGGAAAGTGATGACACAAGTGATGAAACTCGGGTTGTTTATGATTTGCCTGAGGAGGATGAGTTCTACAACATAGATGAGCTGGACAAGATGGAAAACAAATCTTTTGCTTATATGGCTAGGAGATATCCTAACATCAGATTTAAGAGGAAGCAACCATTCAAGTCTAGATTCAATAGTGGAAATGCTGGTGGTTCAGGTAGCTCAAACTCTTTCAACAAAGGAAAAGGGATTGCTGGTGCAGCTAAAGGAGGATACAAATCTGGGAGTGTGGATAGGTCCAAAATAAGATGCTATAACTGCAATGAACTTGGGCATTTTGCCACTGAGTGCAAGAAGCCTAAACAGGTCAAGAAGGATAAAGCATACTTAGAGCTTGAAGCCAAGTATGAAGCTCTACTCAAGAAACAACAGGGTAAAGCTTTTATTGCTGAGGGAAAGTGCTGGGATGACTCTGATGAAGAAGAAGAACAAGAGTACTCAAATTATGCCTTGATGGCATTTTTTGATGATGGTGATTCTTCAAGTCAGGTACCTATTCTTACTTCTCTTGACATGACTCCCTTTCAATACAAGCAGACTGTTGAAGACATGAGTACTGAAATGTTTAATATTCATACTAGCATGTTAGTTTCTAATGAAGAAATTGACAGGCTAACTGCTAAGAACCTTGAGCTTACAGAAAAGAATGAGGAACTTGAGTTAATGATGGTGAGACTTGATGGTTTGAATAAGGAGATTGAGTATCTCAAAAACAAAGTAATTTGTGCTGAACAAATAGAAAAAGTTCTTAGAGAGCAGATTGCTGAAAATGAATTAAAGCTAAGAAGTTTCAAAAACTCATCTGAGCTTATTCAAACCTATCACAAGGAACACACTGAAGACTGCAAGGTTGGAGTTGGTTTTGACTATGATAATGATAAAGGAAGGAAGAAGGCAAAGGGCGAAGGAAAAGAAACTTTTACAAACAAAAATGCCCCAACCATTCTGTCTAGTGTTGAAAACTAGCCCATCTTCAAAAAGAGTGTTGTTGAGTTTGATGAAGAACTATTGATCATCAAACAACAACTTCTTGAAGAAGATGAGGCTTCTAAAGACACTTCTTCCTCTCCTGAATCTGTCAGTCAGAAAGAGACCAAAGACAACCTTGTCAAGAGTCCTAAAGTAAAGAAAGAAGTTGTTAAGAAAAAGAAACAAAACAGAAATGGTAAGGTAGGTGTCAACAAGGGTAACAACTATGCTTATGTGCCAAATGCTCCCAGGAAACAATGTCAAAAATGTCTATCTGTTAATCATTTGACTCATAAGTGTAGTAATCCTGAGATTACTGAAGTTGATAACCTGAGTAACCATTCTACTAGCATAAATTCTAGTCATGATTCTTTCTGTGGTAAGCCAAACTGCATGACATGCTATGTGACTGTGATTGCTAACTGTTTATCTCTTAAGCATAAACTTGACTCTGCACAATCCTATGAATCACACACACATGTACACACTCACAGGACAGGATCCCCAATCAAGGGTGAGAGGGTGAAAACTTCATGTGAGCCTAAGAGTGTAAACTCCAAAGCCACAGAAAAAGTGAAGTCTCCTACTGTGAGGAATGCAATTTATGACAGAAGAATTGTTAACAAAAATGTTTCAAAATCAACTGGACCCTACCAAGTGTGGGTACCAAAAACAACTTAGTTACTTTGTGAATGCAGGGCAACAAGAATAAAAGAGTCATATGGATCTTGGATAGTGGATGCTCAGGTCACTTGACTGGTGATATAGCCCTGCTATCACATTTTGAGGAAAAGGCTGGCCCATCAGTAACCTTTGGAAATGACAACATTGGTTATACAATGGGATATGGCAGTGTTAAATCTGGAAATGTCATTATTGAGGATGTAGCATTTGTTGAAGGACTGAAGCATAATCTCTTGAGCATTGGACAATTTACCAACAGGGGTTTCAAAGTGGAATTTGATGAAGATCATTGTTCAATCTCAAAAAGAGAAAGTGGTGAAGTTGTTCTAACTGGTGTGAAGAAAGGAAGCCTGTTTGTAGCTGATCTCAAGGCTGCAGACAAGGGAGAAATTTGTTGTTTCTACACTAAAGCCACAAATGAGGAATTCTGGCTATGGCACAAGAAACTGTCTCACTTGAATGTTCAGGCAATGAACTCTCTAACCAAGAGAGAACTCATCAGGGATTTGCCTGCCCTGGAGTTTGTGCAAGATGGAGCATGTGAAGCTTGTCAGAAAGGAAAGATTAAAAGATCAAGTCACAAGAACAAGTTGCTCAATACAAACTCAAAACCTCTGCATCTAATTCACATGGATTTATTTGGCCCTGTGAATGTAATGTCCCTTTCCAAAAAGAAATATGCTCTAGTGATGGTTGATGATTATTCAAGATATACTTGGGTGAAATTCCTATTCTCCAAGGATGAAGCACCTCAAGTCATAATAGAGCATATCAAGAGAGTTGATAGAGAAGCACAAAACACTGGTTCCTCTGTAGTTGCTTTGAGAAGTGATAATGGGACTGAGTTCAGAAATTCAACATTGTATGAGTTTTGCAAAGATAAAGGAATTTCTCAACAATTCTCAGCTCCTAGAACACCTCAACAAAATGGAGTAGTTGAGAGAAAGAATAGAACTCTCATTGAAGCTGCAAGGACAATGTTGTTGGATGCAAAGCTACCTACTAGCTTTTGGGCTGATGCTGTTAACACAGCATGCTATGTGCATAATAGAACATTGATCAATAAGAAGTCTGGCAAAACTCCTTACTCATTAATGACTGGAAAAAGAGCATCCTTCAAGCATCTGCATGTGTTTGGAAGCAAGTGTTTTGTGATGAAAGATACCTCTGAGCATGTTGGAAAATTTGATGCCAAGGCATTTGAAGGTATATTCATTGGATACTCTCTGGAAAGGACAGCATACATGGTGTTTGTACCTGAGCAACACAAAGTCATGGAAAGCATGGATGTTACCTTTGATGACAAGAAAACTCCTGGACTTAAAACAAGTGATCAAGACAGTGTGCCTTTAAGATTTGAGAATCAAGGTTATCTTGAGGATTCTGAAAGTGAAGATGAACCACCTGTTCAAACTGTTCTAGAAAATAAAATTCTTGAAGTTAACAATCTTCTTCAAACACCTGTGCAAGGGTTCACAAACACAGGGGGAGAAGAAGAGAATGCAATTGTCAACCAAAATGAGCTTGGAACAGACCAAGGAAATGAACAGGGGCACACAAGGAAATGGGACAGAGCCCACACTAGGGATCAAATCATTGGAGATCCTGGTGAGGGAGTTAGAACAAGAAGGGCAACAATGAATACATGTCTGTATAGCTGCTTTCTGTCATAAGAGGCCCTAAAGTAATTGAAGAAGCTTTGAAGAGTTCTGATTGGATTGTTGCCATGCAAGAAGAATTGAATCAATTTGAGAAAAACAAAGTATGGGAACTAGTGCCACCTCCAAAAGGAAAGAATGTTATTGACACCAAATGGGTGTTCAGAAACAAGATGGATGAAGAAAGAGTGGTAATTAGAAACAAAGCAAGGCTGGTTGCCAAAGGATACTGTCAGCAAGAAGTCATTGATTATGATGAGACATTTGCAACTGTAGCTAGACTGGAAGCCATCAGAATCTTCCTGGTTTTTGCAGCTCACTCAGATTTCAAGGTGTATCAAATGGATGTGAAAAGTGCATTTCTCAATGGTGATCTTGCTGAAGAAGTTTATGTGTCTCAACCACCTGGTTTTGAGAATGAAGACTTCCCAAAATTTGTGTATAGACTGCTCAAGGCACTCTATGGACTCAAACAGGCACCTAGAGCCTGGTATGAAACTCTATCTCAATTCCTTCTTGAGCATCAATTTACCAGGGGTACAATTGACAAAACCCTATTCTTCAAGAAGCATAGAAATGATATCATTCTTGTTGAAATCTATGTGGATGATATCATCTTTGGCTCTTCAAATGAAAAACTCTGTGAAAGATTCTCTAAGTTGATGCAAAGCAAATATGAGATGAGTATGATGGGAGAGTTAACCTACTTTCTAGGTTTGCAAGTACATCAAAAGGAGGATGGCATCTTCATAAACCAATCAAAGTATGTCAAAGATCTTTTGAAGAAATATGGTTTAGAAGACTCATCCCCTGCAAAAACTCCTATGTCCACTGTAATCAAGCTTGATGAAGACAAGAAAGGAAAAAGAGTAGACATCAAGGTTTACAGGGGGCATGGTTGGATCACTACTCTATCTCACAGCTAGCAGGCCTGATATCATGTTTGCCACATGCCTTTGTGCAAGGTTCCAATCTGATCCCAAGGAATCTCACATGATGGCTATCAAAAGGATTTTCAAATATCTGAAAGGGACTCCTAATCTTGGGCTATGGTATCCAAAAGGAACTGGGTTCAACCTGGTTGGTTACACAGATTCTGATTATGCTGGATGCAGAATTGACAAGAAGAGCACCTCTGGAAGCTGCCAATTCTTAGGTCAAAGGTTAGTGTCCTGGTTCAGAAAGAAACAACAGTCCACAGCAACATCTACAGCTGAGGCTGAATATATTGCTGCTGGAAGTTGTTGTGCTCAATTACTTTGGATTAGAAATCAACTCATTGATTATGGACTAGTGTTAGAACACATTCCTCTAATGTGTGATAATACTAGTGCAATATCCATAGTTGCCAATCCTGTTAATCATTCTACTACAAAGCACATTGAGATCAGGTACCATTTCATTAGGGAACATGCTGCAAATGGTACCATAGAAGTCTCTTATGTTCCAACTGAGAAACAATTAGCTGACATATTTACTAAACCTCTGAATGAAGCTGTCTTCAACAGACTTGTGAGTGAAATTGGAATGCTCAATCCTTCATTTAGTTGTTCTAAGTAAGTATGCTAGTTAATTATTGCAGCAGTAAATTTTCACTGTATCTAAATGCTCTATTTATTTGGAGTGAAAATTAGCTGAGATATGATCTATAAATATTTCAGTATTTTACTGCATATTTTTCAAAATCATATTTGGTTATGAAGTTGTGAGCTTTTGAGACATCTCGATATAGATGATTTTGAGAGTTCACGACATAGTACAAATCAAACAGACTTATATCGCAAACTGTTGAAATTGTGAGACTTTGCGATATAGTTCATTTCATGAGTTTGCGACATAGTTCATTTTAATGACTTTGCGACTTAGAATAACTATATCGACAAGTCTCCATATTTGACAGAATTTTGATTTAAATTTATTTTATTTCAATTTTTGATTTAAGTCTGACAAAATCTTAAAATTTCAAAAAGAGAGTTTTAGAGAGGGTATTTTCACTATATCGCAAAGTCATCCAAATTCTGCTATCCTTAAGACTTTGCGACATAGTTCAATTCAGGACTCTGCGATATACTTTGCAAAGACTTTGCGGTACAGGCCATTTTGAGACTTCGCGACATACAATTAGTCTGTACATATTCATAACTCCATATCGCAGTGTCTCTATCATATAAATACTTTTTGTCGACCGTTCACAACTTCTCACTCTGTCTATTGCTCTCAATTTCTAAAACCTAAACTCTTCTCTCTCTCTCTTCTTCAATCTCAATCTCAATTTCAATGGCACCCAAATCTCAAACAGCTTCCTCTTCAAACCCTTTAACCATTCCCAAAGAAACAAATCTTCTCACCATTCCCTCTGAGGCTGAGGCTAACCCAAGGTACAAGTGTTTTGTACGGTTCTTGAACACTTCCTACCTACGCCAAGCCCTAACCCTGAACCCTACCTTGTATGTCGATGTGTTGGAAGGATTCTGGAGAACGGCGTTAGTATCAACAATGGCTAGGGAAGATGGAACCTCATTCCAGGAGGTTAATTGTTCAATTGGAGGCAAACACTTCCAGTTTGGGGAAAAGGAAATCAATGAAGATTTGGGGTTCAAGGTGGAGGGTCATGACCAAGAAGCTACTGATGCTCAAATTGTAGACTTCATGACCTTCATTCTGTATGCTGATGAGATAGATACTAGAAAGCTCAATAAGAAGTTTGTGAGGAGGGAGTGGTCATTTCTGTTTGACGCACTCCAGAAGGTGTTTCTATGCAGGAAGACAGGATGGGACCATATCAGTCACATTGTTGTGAAGCTAGCCTACTCCCTGGCCAACAACCAGGAGATCAACGTGGGAGCCATAATTCTCAAGGAATTGGCTCAGAGGCTAGGCAGGACCGTTCGTGGTAGAGGTAATGACATCTTTTACCCTCGTTTCCTTCAAGTTATTTTAAATTATCTTGATGCAAATATCCATGAATTGGAGGGTATAGATAAAACTAAAATGGCTTATTCCAAGTCCATGTCCAAGATTCTATTTGGCTCATTGGACACAAGGAATCAAGTGGATGTGATTCTAAGTGTGACCAAGCATATGCAGGACACATTTGAGTCTTATCCACTTGATAAGCCCATATACCATGAACTTTCCTGGACAGGGGAGGCTAAGACTGAAGGAGCTACACAGTCAAACCCCAGCCTTCCCATCCCATCCAGTAACCCAATTGCAAACACCACTTTAGAATCTAGGCAGCCAAGTGCATCAATCTCTCAAAAGGTTGGTGTTACTAAAAAGAAGTCAAAGAAGAGAGCCCTAGAAGTGATAAATGAATCTGTAGAAATAGAAAGTGAGAATCCTGAGTCACCTCTCACCAGACACAGTAAGAAATCAAAATCAAAACCTACCACTGAATCCTCCCAACAGGATTCAGATGTGGAAAAAGGGGTACACCTGCTACTGTCTATGGCCTCTCAACAGGTCATTGGCATTGAAAAGAGCAGCCTCCCCACTGCAACCTGTACAGAGTCTACACAGGGTCAAGAACTCACTCTTGACCCTAGGAGAAATAAGGATGATCATACACAGAGTGGAGAGCACATCACTGTTGAAACTCCTCCTATTTCTCAGGGGGGGTTGCCAAAATCCAATCTACACCCCACTTCTCTATTAGATTCTTCCATAAAAATTTCTTCTGCACAAGAGAGTCATTCTAATGACAATCTTGCCCTTGATCAATCACAATCCACTCCTGTGATTGAGCCCATTTCAAGTGACATGGTGCATGACACTGTGCTCACCACTCAGGACCCCCACTCAGTTGGTCATGGAATGCATGCTGAGGCATATCCTAATGACACCAACACAAACATAGAGGATTCACCCGTTCTTACTGGAGACTCTATGCCAGACTCTCCATTTCTCATGGATTTGGATTTGCCTTCATGGGCATCTAGAGATGGTGCTGTAACACATCCCATTTCAATGGAGACAGCATCAGACTCTACAGTCATTCCAAGACTGGAGGAAACTCATCAATCAATCACTCCTGAGGTGCCTAGCACCAGCTCTTACTTGGCTCAGGCCACAATTACTGAATGGCTGAAACCTGTGCAACATGACATGGCTTCAGGATCATCTACTGTGCCACCACAATTGACGGAAGAAGAATTACAAAATCTTCATGTGGTACAGATAGATGAGTTCTCAAGGATAGCTCAACATCTCCTCACCTCAAATCTACCAAATTCTGATTATGAAGCTATCTTACTTTGCCACAAGGAGGATGTTGAAGCTCAGCAGGAGAAGATAGTGGATGAAGCTGAACCAGAGGGAAATGTGGATGCCTGGTTGGATGCAAAGAGGGCTCTCAAACTCAAGGATGCCCTAGCTTTTCTAAGAGAAGATTACCTAACTTCTCTGGGCTCCAATGCAAAGGATCTCTCTCCTGCTTCAATTTATGATGCTGTCAATGATATTTACAAGAATCGGTTGAAGGCTCTGCACTATCTTGGGAAAGGGCTCCAATCAGAGATATATTCTATAAAGGAGGAGACAGATAGATCCCTCACTCAACTAAGAAACTCCTATCTCTCTGATTTTCCCAAGGTGGATGGCATCCTCAAAGAGGTCAGGAAAACAACTCAACAAGTATCTACAATGGATCTCTCTCTGGCTATGGTGGCTGACAATTTGAAGAACATGTCCACTAAGTTAGATAACCAATTGCAAGCCAGCATCAATTCAAACTCCATGCTCACAGTACTCTGGAAGAATCAGTATGGGAACAAGCTTGTTGATGAGGTTCCCATTTCTGATATCTCCAAGTTTGAATTCTCCAAACTCAAGGATCAATCCCTCAACTCCTTCAAATCTCAACAACTTTTCTCAAAGGTGGACAGCTTGGAAAGAGAGGTAGCTGGTCTGAAAGCAGAAAACAAAGGACTATCTAACTCCTTGGAGCAGCTTAATGCTAAGATGGATGATCAAACCAACTCCACTTCTAATATTTTGTTGGTGCAACAGCAAATGATGACTTCAATGATGAGACACATGAACCTGCCAATCCCTGGGGAAGTTCAAGACATCTTGTCTGATTCCAAGCCTAAGGGGGAGAAAGAAAAGGAGGTCATTCTGAAAAAGAAAGGGGGAGTACCTGCCAAGCAGCAAAAGCTTAAGGTCAAACTCATTGAAGAAACAATAAAGCCAATAATCCTCCCCCCTGTAGAGGTCATAAATGCACAAGGCCAGAAGAGCACAGTCACAACTACCTTCCATCCTTCTACAATGCCAAAGGACATTTCAGCTTCTTAACCCTCCTCAAGTGCCAAACCTATCCAAGCCAAAATTATCACTAAGGCCAAGCTACAGGAAGTTGCCAATTCAAACATCTATCATGATGAGGCCTTCCTGGAGCTTCTGAAAGCCATCTACAGCAATGTTAAAGGGGATGCAAGGACCTACAGAGAAAAGATCAAGGAAAGCATCAAGTACTATACTGTGGAAGTAAGGCTAATCAAGGATGTTCATCTAAGAGAAGTTATCATGGTGTGCAAGGATAATTGCTTGTGGCATCTAGCATTTCAAACTCTGGAGAAACTAAGATTTTCTGAGCTGTCAATCATTATGGATTTAATTGAAAAGGATGGGGCAAACAACAGGAGACTGTTTGATGACTTGAGGATAGACCAACATCAAAGATTGCCTGAGGTTATCTCCAAACCAAGGACAATAATCTTCCAAATTCTATCTCAAGACAGCAGCATTGACCAACTTGTGATTCCCTCAGACTTGACAATGAAGAACAATGCTAAGATCAACCATGTGTTGCAGATGCTGAGATCCAAGAGAGGAGTTAGGACAGCTGAAGAGCTAGAAATGATTCACACTTTACAATCCTTTTTGATTCGTGGAGTCATACCTGAGTCTATTAAAGAAAAGAGCAAGAAGAAGGATGGTGAGGATGATGATGAGGAGAAAACCTACAGAATGAGATCTCAACCAAGGAGTAATAAGGATGGATCAAGTGACAGCAGCAGGAGCAAAACATCTAGGAGATCAAAAGGTGTTGATGGTGATAAGAGGGATTCTAAGGGTACAAAAGAAAAAGTCAAGGGAACTAGAAGTGGAATTCAGCAAGTCAAGGACTTTGCTAGCAGTACTTTAACCACAACACAAGACTCCAAGTCTAGGGTGGGTACTGTTAGTAATGATCCTCCAAAATCTTTATCCAAGACTTCTGAACCTGAATTGCCACAGAAGAAAGATGAAGCCATAAAAGAAATATCAAGAAAACACTTCCACAAGGTCACAGCTAGTGGAGTGTTGCAGTGGACCAAGAGCAAAGGAATGAAGCTACTTCCAAATGATGTGGTAGTAAAGACAAAGTCACCTTGTTCCAGAAAGTTACCTCTTGTGAAGCACATGAAGATCAAGAGTGTACCAAGAAGAATAAGGATAACAAAGAAAACTGGAAAACTCACAAATGTTGTTGGCATCAATGTGTTTCCACTAGATGAGGACTATGATGAAGATGCCCTAGCATTTTTGAGGGCTCAAAGGATCTTTGAAGTCAAAGTGAAGCTAGACCATCTAGAGATCAAATACACTGATGGAAGAGAAAGAATAATGAAGCAAGGGGGATGGCAACTTTTTGACACCTATGAGCAAGAAAGAATCAATGCCTTGTTAAATTTTGAAGAAAAGGAAGAAAGGTTGTGGAAAATAGAGATTGCCAGATTCATGAAGATGCACTCTGACTATAAAGAAAATCTAAAGAAGCTAAATGAAGAAAAGAGGTGTCAGAAAGAAAAGGAGATGGCTGAGATGGAAGAAAGAGCAAAGGAGCTGAGGAAGAAAGGGCTATGCAGGGTAAAGCAAAATCCTTATACTGTGGAGTACAAAAATCATTATGGAGGAAAAAGCAAGATAAGGATGGAGTTTATATATTCATATGTGGAAAGTGCCCTTAGAACAGCAGCTGAAGATCTAAAAGACTCTCCTCTCATTGAAGAACTGACTGCAAGAGATGAAATTCTAATGGCCATCTCTGAAATAAAGAAGAATGAAGAAATAAGGAAAAAGAAGGTCTATGATGATTTCTTAGAGAAACAATTGGAAACTGAAGCTATGTAGCTCAAGGAGAAATTCTGTAAGCCTAAATTTCCAAGTTGTTATCGAATTATGTTCTTAACTTTATCTTCTTTATATTTGTTCTTTTTATGTTAGTTAGGCTTGTTATCATACATGAAATTGTGCCTAAGGATCTTACTCACAATTTGGGGGAGATTGTTAGGCTCAAAACATGTCTGAATACCACTATTAACAAGCCTACACTATGTGACTATGTCACACTACATGACCTAGTGATTTCTATCACTGGGATATAGTATAGGTCTCTATATGTACTTGCCTTGTTCTCATGAACATTAGCTTGATCATGTATGCTCAGATTTATAATGATCTTAGTAGGTTTCTTGCAATCTAGAATGTATATAGGCCATTGAATAACTGTCTTGGTAGAAGTTCAGAAATGTTCATGCAGCAGGATAGAGATGAATAAGGCCCTGAAGAAATAAGTTGCAGAAATTTGTCTAAGGCATTATATAGCAAAGTCAGAAGAAAGCTATGTCGTGAAGTCACCAATATCCATGTCGAGAAGTGCTATATTGCATAGTCTATTTTGAACTATGTCGTGAAGTCTTCAAGACTCATATCGTGAAGTGTTGAAGTCAACAAAGTCAAAGATGCCTAGATCGTGAAGTTCTCAAATGGCTTATGTCGCATAGTCGTCAAATGACCTATGTCGCATAGTCATCAAATGACCTATGTCGCATAGTCCTCAAAGGCCATACCGCATAGTCTTCACAAGAGACATCGCGAAGTCAGGAATAAAGTGGAGTTCACGATATCAACACTTAGCCGTTTAAAAACAAGACAAATCAAGGTACAGAACCAAGAATCAAAAGAGACAAATACTGAAGCATTTGTTCTGGTAAGGTGGTCCAAAGAACAGATGGCAAATCTACAGCTAAACTTGGAGAGAAAGATAAGAGACAAGCAGCTACAGAAACGGGAAAGACTTTGAAAAGCAGGTGGTCCTTCCTGACACAGTGAACCTCTTATGGCAGGACAAGTTGGACTTTCAGCAGGGGTAGCTGTGTAATATTGTGTGTGCCTAGTTTGTATAGGTGAATATATATATTGTGTACACACAACTGTAAGATGTAAGAGAGATACACAAGGTTTTATCTTTAGCACTCTTCTCTCTGTAAGCAAGCAAGATACAAACTGTTCTTCTTTAGAAACCAGAAATTCGATTGTGAATTTTTGGAAAGCTGTAGTATTTAATTTACTTAATACAAAGTAGATTAAAGTGATTGTGTGTGTTGTTTACTTTCTTCATATAACATAGCATAATCATATACAGTTTATCTTGTGTTTTCAAGAATCGAAAAATATATCAAACTATCAATTCACCCCCCCTCTGTCTAGTTTCTTGTAGTATTCATTTCTAACAAAAAGACTTAACAAAAGGTTTAACAACAGGCTTCAATCCTCCCACAAAACTATTCAAAACATATGATTCTGGAAAGTCAGGACTATTATGCAACATCAATGCCCTCAGATCCTCAAAATCATCAATATATTTTTTGAGAGAATCTAGTTGTTGTAACTTGTTAAATTGTTCCACAACGTCTGCTCCATTATCATCTCTAAAACGAGCACTCAAATCGATCACAAAGATATTCCAATCTACATTCTTACGATTTTCCAAGTAATTGAGGACCCAATTTTCAGCCTTATCTACCATATTTAGTGAAGCTAGATCAACTTTTTGATTCTCAGGAATCTTACACAGATTTAAGTACTTACAACATTTCTTGACCCAAACCTTAGTACCGTTGCCATCAAATTTGGGGAAATCAAGTTTAGGAATAAACCCTAGGGGTCTCAATTGAGTTCCTAATTGCACATAAGAATTATTGCGAGGAGAATCAATCGAAGCATTACTTGAATCAGATGGAGTAGAATTCTTCAATTCACGCATAAGCGTCATCAATTCAGTAAATTGCTTATTGTGTTCATCAAGTCTCTTATTTTGTTAATTTTCTGCTCCAAATTGCGAATATGATCATCCATGGTTGTCGAACGACGAGTTTGCGGTGCCAGATTGATGTAGATACTCTAGGACGACTGCTATGATACCACTTATAAAGATGATTCGTATTTCATCTTTATTAACATAAGAACCAGCGAGATATAGAGAGAGATAAAGAGAGATATAGGGTTATTAAAAAGGGAGATGAGAGAATTCAAAATTTTTATTTGCTTGATTAAAAACCGAATGAATTGAAATGTTATAATCAGCTGAGCTGTTATAGTCCACACAATTCTCTAACAAACTTTCCCGCTCAAAGTTACTGACTAAAAATAGAAAATGAGGAAACGGAATATAAGAAAAGAAAATAGAAATTCCATTCCACTGTTGACTTTAGTGACCTATAACTATGGGCCTGTTTGGGTAACCTTACTTATATATTATAAGTTAATAAGAGATTATGTGGGGTGTTTTCCAACCCAACTTATAACTTATATGTTGATAAGTTGAATGTTAATATTGTGGTACATTTTCCTGAACTTATTGACTTGTTACTTGATTTATTTGTTTTTTAATACTTTATATTTTTAAATTATTGTTTTTAAATATTTTTTTAATTTAAAATGCAAGTGTTCAAATCATTGTATTTAATAATTATTTTTTAAAATTTAATTTAGCAAACTCTTGACTAACTTATAAGTGAATTTATCCAAACACCCGTATAACTTATAAGAATTCATCAACTTATCACTTATATGACACTTACTCATTTTAAGTTATAAGTTAACTTTTTTGGAATATCCCAAACACGCACAATGTCAGACGTCGCAATTTGTCCAAACTTGTATAGCCTTGTTTTGAGTTCTTATTCGCGATAAAATTTGTCCAAATTTATATAGCGAGTTCTTCTTCACGACAGGTAATCTTAAACATGCGATTTTGTTCATCTTTACCTCATATATATGTTTGTTGTTGGACGGTGGTTTAACGGGTGAGTATATATTCGTAAACATTTGTCAGATGATGAATTTTTGTTACCTTTGCGTCTTTAGGTTTGGGTTGAAACTAGAGTCGGCCTATCTTATGGGCCATTTTTGATTGGGCCTTCTTTGATATTTATAGGTTGTGTTGGTTGACGTCCATATCCAAATCTAAAACCTACATATAATTTTTATATGGTTGGAGTTAAAAGTCTTTTTTGGCTGCCCGAAAGTTTAGTTCAAACATGTCAAGTTTTAAAACTTTTGTGAGTTGAATTTTTCTGTAATTGTCTCTCATTTTTAAATTTGAAAGTAGCCGATTTTAAACCTTTGAGTGAGTTGAGATTTTTGTGGATGCCCCTAGGTTTCGATTGAATCCCCTATTGGTTAATTGTCCAATACTCAAGAGATTGCGCTTCAGTCCTTCAACAAATGCTACATCTTCAATTATGACATTTCCAGATTCAACACTGCCATATCCCATTGTATAACCAATGTTGTCATTTCCAAAGGTTACTGATGGGCCAACCTTCTCCTCAAAATGTGATAGCAGGGCTATATCACCAGTCATGTGACTTGAGCATCCACTGTCCAAGATCCATATGACTCTTTTATTCATGTTGCCCTGCATTCACAAAATGACTAAGTTGTTTTTGGTACCCACACTTGGTAGGGTCCAGTTGATTTAGAAACATTTTTGTAATTGATCCTTCTGTCATAATCAGCATTCTTCACAGTAGAAGACTTCACTTTTTTGGAAGCTTTAGAGTTGACACTCTTAGGCTCACATGAAGTATTTACCCTATCAACTCTGTTAGGTCCTGATATTTTTGTAGAAGGGGGGTTGAATACAAACTGTACCGTTTTATCGAATTTGTTTGGTTCGTGATTTAACAATTCAAGAACAAATAAATGTGAAATAAAATGAAACAAAATTCAAGTTAAATATAAAATATATTAAACTTGTAGGGTGTTACAATTTTGAGTACAGATTACAAGGTTCTTGATAAAACAAATCTAGAATAAATTCGACATGAATTTATCTATTTTTGTAATAAAAAGGATCGAATACTAAAAAGTAGTTCGATATAAATTCTAGGGATTATGATCCGCTAGATTGTCAAACAAGTACAAGTAAATAACTTCTTGTGGTTTGGATTTAACAATAATGCTAGAAATGATTTACTGTAAAAGATTTGAGCTCGGCAGTTGTTTGGTTGAAGAAGACAGAGAAATGATATAATGTTTTTGGCTTGTGTCTTCTTTTCTTTGCGTACCACTTTTCTTTTCTTAATTGTGTTGCCTTGATTTTGATCCACTGATGTACGCCTTTATTCCACTTGAAAACCAAAGTCAACTTCACTTTTTCTTTTTAAAATATGTACGCCATTTGCCTTAATGTTACAAGTACTATCGGTAGTACTTAGATATATAACTAGTAGTACTAACTAATTAACTGGTGGTACTAACCAATGATAGTACTACTTAGTTAAATATATGGTAGTAATTAAATATATAACTAGTAGTACTAACTAATTAACTGGTAGTACTAAGCAATGATAGTACTGTGTGTGAACCGGTAATATGGTCAAATGAACCGGTAATACTATCCGTAGTACTATCGATGAACCGGTAATACTATTGGTTGTATTATCGGTAATACTATCATTTGACTCGGTAATACACCAGTAAAACAATCTATGAACCGGTACCAGTGTATTTTGATAGTATTACTAGCTTAGAATTAATTCTAATTCTAATTTAATTTATTGAATTAATTAATTTAACAAATAAATTAATTCTGAGTGAATTAATTTATAAATTAAATTAATTAATTTCTATTTTAATTTATTTAAGGAATAAATTAATTCTGATGGAATTAATTTATAGTTTAAATTAATTAACTTCTAGTTTAATTAATTTAAGGAATAAATTAATTCTGATGGAATTAATTTATATTTTAAATTAATTAACTTATTGAATAAATTAAAAGAGATTTAATACTAAATCTGAGAACCACTAAAACTGATGACGAACTTCCACTGACTGATGTTGACACTCGATGTACTGTTTGGTTCATGAGCGACTAACTTCAATGGCGGTTCTTCATCTTTTGACTTTAAGCTATGGTCCATCTTCTTTTCCCTTTTAACAAACTCTGTAACCTGTACGCTTCCTATCACACTTCTGAAATCTCTGTCACTTTAAATAAATCCACTTTCTTGAATACTTCACCGAGGCTTATTCAAATAAATGAATTTCTTCCAGTGTAGAATTACTCCAAGTCAGTAGATGACTTTAAATCTTCATTCTCTTGACTGATAAAACATTTTGAGATTCATGTGACATCTAATCTAATATTTACTTATTACGTTCTTGTTTAAGTTGACTCGAATCCTCGATGTTTACAAATAGGCTAGTGCTTATGCCTTTCAATCTCCCCCTATTTGTTTGTTAGAGAATAACAACCAAATACCTAGAGGATCACTCATCTAAAACCAAGAAAAAGATAGGACTCTTAAGCCTAAGTAAATACTAGAAAGTTCTGAATCAAATATGACATTTCCAGATTTCACCAGTAAAGATAAATACAAGACAGATGTTCCTCTAGACTGAACATGTGATAACATTGAACCTGTCTTGATTTACCTATTCCTTTACTACCCTGAAACTCCTCCTTTACCCTTTATATCTTTTTCAGCTCCCTCTTCCTAGCTTCTCCAAACTTCTCCCCCTTAGTTGAGGAATTCTCTACAGATTTAACCTTTTGAGTCTCTGAAGACAGCAGGAGTTGAGATTGTTGATGGAGTTGATCTTGGGAAGTAAATTTGTCTTCAAGATTTCCTTGAGCAGTCCCAGCTGATTGTTGACAGAGGTGGAAGAAGAAGAAGACCGTTCAACCACTTGTGCTTGCAAAAGTTCTTTATCAGCCTGGGTTTTGAATAGATGTTCATGTAGATCAGCTATTTGAGCTAACCACATTGCAGTGTATGTGTCTATGTGTGCACTCACTTGAATTTCTCTTGTAAGTGTATCACTCATCTCACGTGCATGTGTTGCACTTAGTGTTTGACTCGCATCACTCAACATTAGCTGTCTGTTTGCTCCTTTTTTATCAATACCTGCAATGAAAAACACCCTAGCCTCTTCAAGAGAGGTCAGTGGTGGTGCAATGGGAGTTCGCAAATCCCGATCCTCAATCATGTCTATCAAATCATTTGGAATTGACATCTGAATTGCTTCAGTTATAGACTGACCAAGTTGCCTTCCACTTTCTCCAGATAAATCTGCGAGTGGAAAATCCTTTTAAGGGAGCCAGAGATGTTCCCTCTGGGAGGGGAGAAAATGATTCTATTAAATTTGGCAAAGAATCAGATTTTCCCTCTGATGCCTGTGAAGGCACTTCTACCGTAACAATGGTAGGCACTGTAACCAGTTGCAGGTGCTCTGCTTTCACTGTGTCCTGAGTTTCATCTAATGGTATTGTCTTCTCCCATTGTGAGTAATGAGAGTGTGCTTGACTCAGTACAAAGTGCCATGGCCCTATGGCGAATTTCAATAGATTCATCCCGTTGAGAGAATGTCTCTAGAAACAGTTCATTGGCCATTTCAAAGTCCATATCCTGTTGGGAGGATACAGATGGCTGACAGATGCCTCAGTATATGTTAAATTTCTTTAGAGGAGGCAGAGCTGTGGGATCACTCACTGTTTCAATCAAAATACTTCTTTGTGTAACAAATGATTTCTGTCCAGGCTGAGAGAAAGTTGTAGACTCATTGTTTGGCTCTAAGACCTGGGATAGAGATTGTGGATCTACAATCCCTTGGTCAGCCTTAACAACCACTTGGGTTCAGCAACAGTAAAAGGAGTGGATTGAGAGATAGAAAGTAATACCTGAATTGGATTTGGCACTGAAGTTCCAGCTAAGCAAGAGCTAGAGCAGAAATAATATATACAATATATTTACAAAAACAACTAAGACAAATAGAAAATAAAAGATAATAAATAATAAAAATAAATATATAATATATAATATATAATATATAAAAATTTAAATAATATATACATATTAAAAACTATTAGTAGAAAACTAAAGAACGAAAATAAAATAAAATAAAATGCAGAAAATATTTACATGAAAGTATTTACATGAACTATACAAGAATTTTCGAATATTTTTAAAAATAAAAGATTTTCAATAAAAATAGACTTCTCTACAATTTTCACTGTAAAAGTTGAGAAAAATATATTTTTAGAGAAAATAATTCATCTTAAATTACCCAAACTAAGAAGCTTAACAATTAGACAAGACATGGCAATAATCTACAATCAACATGCAAAAGAGAAAATGAGATGATAAAATAAATTTACAAGTGATTTAAAAATATATACAACAAATGAAAACTTGTAAATATAATTAAGAACAAACAAAAAAAATAAACAGATTTAATCACTAAAACTATTTAACATACCCAATTTACCAACCAATCTGGTAAATGTGGATTCATCAAGAGATTTAGTGAAAATGTCTGATGTTTGTTCCTCTGTGGGTACAAAGTGTAACTCCACAGTACCATTCATGACATGCATGCTCTCGGATAAAATGATACCTGATTTCAATGTGCTTTGTCTCTTATGATTATGCCATCTTCATCTAATTTATTTCTGAATACCCACCGAGTACCAACTACTTTCTTGTTCTTTGGTCTAGGTACCAGCTTCCAAACTTGTTGTTGTTCAAATTGATTGAGTTCATCTTGCATAGAAATCACCCAATCAGGATCACTCAGTGCTTCCTCAGTCTTCTTTGGTTCCATCTCTGAAAGAAACCCTGAATAATGACATTCATTCTGAGTATCACTTCTAGTTCTAACTCCAACACCTGGATCACCAATGATCAGCTCAAAAGGATGAGTTCTATTCCAAACTGTTTGTCATGGAAGATTTGATCTTGATGATTCGCCTTGTTCTTCGTTATGGTGTTGTGAATGACTAGTTGACCCTTCAATTCCTCCCCCTGAGTTGTTGGCAGATTGTCTTGGTGATTCTTCTCCAGTGTTAATGGTATCTCCATTGTTACTAATGTTTCCACCACCATCACCTTCACCATCATCATCATTGTCATTGTTATCACCAGCCATAACCTCAGGTGTATTCTCATCATCTGAATCTGACATGTCATCAAATTTCAATTTCTTAGATGGATTTTATGTTTGGATATTAGGGAGTTAGGTGTCATCAAATGTAACATTGATGTTCTTATTGACTGGTAACATTTCTTGATTTCAAACAGGCCATATCCTCAGTTATACCCTTGTTGTTATTATACCCTTGCTGTTATCTCCAAAGGTAACCACTAGGCCAGCTTTCTCAACCACATTTGATAGCAGGGCTCTATCTCCGGTCATATGCCTTGAACATCCACTGTCCAGAATCCACACAACCCGGTTCACCTGTTTCATACCCTTCACTATCAAATTGATTAGACCTTCTTCGGAACCCAAGCTTGGTTGGGTCCGACATACTTAAAGAATTGACCTTTGTCAGGCAAAACAACACTCTTGATTTTAACTACTTCAACCTCCTTAATGAAAGAGCATTTCTACTTATAACCAGCCTTAACAAATTTCTGATTAGGCTTGGGTATAAATGTGTCTACTCTAACTTCAGGAGGACTAGCAGTTTTGGATCTAACATGATTCTTATGATTTACATGTTGACGGGGAGCAGTCTTATCATTTGATGCATGCTTACTATTAAAATAAACATACATGACATTAAAAGCACTAGACATGCAATTCACAACACCACATGCTTTATGAGATAAATCTACACTAGGCATGTTATGCATGTTAGATGTGTTGTTGTTCTGCTCCAACTTCTGAGTGTCTAATTTGGTCTCAGTTGTGGGAACAACTTTGACAGAACCCTTAGTCACACAATTGTTGGAGTGGACAATCCCATTGGCAATGTCCTCAGTATGAATCTCTTCTTGAATGATTATGGAATATTCATTCAGGGGCTCTGCTATAGATTCTTTAAAGAAAGGTTTTTCAATACCCTTAAGCACATGTGGTACACCCCTTTCTTCAGCACTGACTCTATTTGGGGTATTAATGCTTAATTCTCCAATAGCCTCATTATAGTCATAACATATTTCAACAGTTTGACTAATAGCTTGTTTATTGAAGATTTCTTTAGCAGTCTTACAAGAATTATAGTAAGCTCTAACCTTGGTCTCAAGTTCTGTAATCTTATCTTTAAGAATGGTTTCTAATTGTCTATAACAATTCACCCTATTCTCAAGAAAAACTACTTTTTCTGTAAGTTCACCTTGATTAATTTGCACTAGTTTTAATTCTTTAACCTCTTTTTCAAGAGTAGTGTTCTGAAGAATTATTCTATCATTTTCCCTACGTGCACAAGATACTGTAGTACTAAGATGATAAATCATTTCAGTTCCAGTGAACTTTACCTCAGACATGTAGGATGAGGATGGAGTAGAAGTAGAGACTTTGTCTTCTATTGCCATGAGTGCAAGATTTCCAACTTCTTCATCTTCATTGTCTGTGTCATCCCAGCTTTTACCTTTAGCAAGATAAGCTTCTTCAGACTGGTTCTTCTTATATGTATCATGAGAGGTTTTCTTTGCTTGCCTTTGATTTCTGTATTCGGTTGCAAAGTGTCCCAACTCATTACAATTAAAGCACTGAATCATGCTTCTATCAACCATTCCTGTTTTATAGCCACCTCTTGTGCTATTTGAGGATGAAGAACCACCTGTCTGGTATCTGTCAGCATATGTCTTGAACTTGAAACTAGGATTTCTCCTGAACCTGAAGTTTCCAAACTTTTTCACTACCAAGGCCATAGACTCATCTTCCAACTGTTCAAGCTCCTCCATAGAATAGAAATCACCACCAGATTGACTTGTAGATGTAACACCATATTCAGCTACAATCACATCTTTGTTAGGACTAGAAGGTAGAACAACCTTCGCTTCCTGTTTCTGTGGGACTCCAGCTACCAGTGTAGTAGACATACTAACCACTCTTCCTTCCCCGTAGATTTCCTACTGCTGAATTTGTTCTAGTTCATAGGTTTTCAAAATGTCATAGAGTCTTTCCAGTGATATCTCACTTAAATCTCTTGCCTCTCGTATGGCTGAAATCCTGTGCTCTAGATGGGTTGGAAGTGTCAAAAGAAATTTCTTGTTTATTTCTTTGATAGTGTAGTACTTTCCATGAAGGTTCAGATCATTGATTAATTTGTTATATCTCTCAAAAACTTCAGAGATACCTTCCCCTGGATTTGATCTGAAGTGCTCATATGTAGAAGTAAGAATTTCCATTTTGTTCTCTCTTACTTCTTCTGTCCCTTCATTGATTATCTCTATTGTTTCCCAAATATGTTTGGCATCTTTACAATTCAAAACATGATTGTACATAATGGGATCCAGACAATTAACCAAAATTAATTGAAGGTTAGCATCCAGAGAAGCATCTTCCTTTTCATCAATTGTAAAATCTTTTGGATCTTTAGGATAAGTCCTTGCAGCTTGAACAACAATGTTATTCTCAATGCGCTCCTCTTCAATAACCATTGGGACTTTTGGGCCTTTCTTCAAAACACTAATATATTTTAGATATGCCACTTGAAGAAATAAAAGCATCTTCTTCTTCCACATCCCATAGTGCTCTCTACTAAACATAGGAATTTTGACGGCTCCAACTTTTTGGGTAGACATTTTGAATTTTTAAGAAAAATAAAAATTCACTTGTTCTTGATAAATCACAAAAGTATGAATCTTGATTTGTGCGTCAATCAGTAGGCTCTGATGCCAATTGTTAGGTCCTGATATGTTTGTAGAAGGGGGTTGAATACTAACTGTACCGTTTTATCGAATTTGTTCGGTTCGTGATTTAACAATTCAAGAACAAATAAGTGTGGAATAAAATGAAACAAAATTCAAGTTAAATATAAAATATATTAAACTTGAAGGGTGTTACAATTTTGATTACAGATTACAAGGTTCTTGATAAAACAAATCTAGAATAAATTCGACATGAATTTATCTATTTTTGTAATAAAAAGGATCGAATACTAAAAAGTAGTTCGATATAAATTCTAGGGATTATGATCCGCTAGATTGTCAAACAAGTACAAGTAAATAACTTCTTGTGGTTTGGATTTAACAATAATGCTAGAAATGATTTACTGTAAAAGATTTGAGCTCGGCAGTTGTTTGGTTGAAGAAGACAGAGAAATGATATAATGTTTTTGGCTTGTGTCTTCTTTTCTTTGCGTACCACTTTTCTTTTCTTAATTGTGTTGCCTTGATTTTGATCCACTGATGTACGCCTTTATTCCACTTGAAAACCAAAGTCAACTTCACTTTTTCTTTTTAAAATACGTACGCCATTTGCCTTAATGCTACAAGTACTATCGGTAGTACTTAGATATATAACTAGTAGTACTAACTAATTAACTGGTGGTACTAACCAATGATAGTACTACTTGGTTAAATATATGGTAGTACTTAAATATATAACTAGTAGTACTAACTAATTAACTGGTAGTACTAAGCAATGATAGTACTGTCCGTGAACCGGTAATATGGTCAAATGATACGGTAATACTATCGGTAGTACTATCAATGAACCGGTAATACTATTGGTAGTACTATTGGTAATATTATCATTTGACTCGGTAATACACCAGTAAAAAAATCTGTGAACCGGTACCAGTGTATTTTGATAATACTACTAGCTTAAAATTAATTCTAATTTAATTTATTGAATTAATTAATTTAACAAATAAATTAATTCTGAGTGTATTAATTTATAGATTAAATTAATTAATTTCTATTTTAATTAATTGAAGGAATAAATTAATTCTGATGGAATTAATTTATAGTTTAAATTAATTAACTTATTGAATAAATTAAAAGAGATTTAATACTAAATCTGAGAACCACTGAAACTGATGACGAACTTCCACTGACTGATGTTGACACTCGATGTACTGTTTGGTTCATGAGCGACTAACTTCAATGACGGTTCTTCATCTTTTGACTTTAAGTTGTGGTCCATCTTATTTTCCCTTTTAACAAACTCTGTAACCTGTACGCTTCCTGTCACACTTCTGAAATCTCTGTCACTTTAAATAAATCCACTTTCTTGAATACTTCACTGAGGCTTGATCAAATAAATGAACTTCTTCCAGTATAGAATTACTCCAAGTCAATAGATGACTTTAAATCTTCATTCTCTTGACTGATAAAACCCTTTGAGATTCATGTGACATCTAATCTAATATTTACTTATTACGTTCTTGTTTAAGTTGAGTCGAATCCTCGATCTTTACAAATAGGCTAGTGCTTATGCCTTTCAAACTCTGATTGGGGATTCTGTCCTGTGAGTGTGCATATGTGTGTGTGATTCACATGAGGGTGAAGAGTCAAGTTTTTGCTTCAAAGATAAGCAGTTAGCAATCACAGTCACATAGCATGTCATGTAGTTAGATTTACCACAGAAAGAATCATGGATATCATTCATTCCAACAGAATGGTTACTTAGATTGTCCACTTCATTGTTAATAGGTTTGTTACACTTGTGAGTCAAATGATTAACAGATGAGCATTTCTTACATTGTTTCCTTGGAGCATTTGGCACATAAGCATAACTGTTACCCTTATTAACACCTACTTTCCCATTCCTGTTTTGTTTCTTTTTCTTAACAACTTCCTTAGTGATTTTAGGACTCTTGGTAAGATTGTCTTTGGTTTATTTCTGAGTTTTAGATTTAGGAGAGGAAGATATATCTTTAGCAGCTTCATCTTCTTCAAATAACTGTTGTTTGATGACCATTGATTCTTCATCAAACTCAACAACACTCTTTTTGAAGATGGGCTCTTTGACACCAGACAAGATAGTTGGGGCATTTTTGTTTACAAAAGATTCTTTTTCCTTGCCCTTACCCTTCTTCCTTCCCATGTCATTCTCATAATCAAAACCAATACCAACCTTAATGTTTTCAGTATGTTCCTCATGATAGGCTTGAACAATCTCAGTAGAGTTTTTATAGCTTCTTATCTTTAATTCATTTTCAGCAATTTGTTCCCTAAGGGCTTTTTCTATTTGTTCAGCACAAACTACTTTATTCTTAAGATACTCAACCTCTTGTTTCAAGCCATCAAGATTCACAATCATTAACTCAAGTTCCTCATTCTTTTCTGTAAGTTTAATATTCTTAGCAGTTAGCCAATCAATTTCTTCATTAGCAACTAACATACTAGTATGAATATTAAACATCTCTGTACTCATATCTTCAACAATTTGCTTGTATTGAGAGGGAGACATTTCAAGAGAAGTAAGAATAGGTACCTGATTTGAAGAGTTAGAATCACCATCATCAGAATAAGCCATCAAGGCAAAGTTTACATACTCTTGTTCTTCTTCTTCATATGAGTCATCCCAACATTTTCCCTCTGCAATAAAAGCCTTTCCATGTTGTTTCTTGAGTAGAGCTTCATACTTTGCTTCAAGTTCCAAGTATGCTTTATCCTTCTTGACTTGTTTCGGCTTCTTGCATTCTGTAGCAAAGTACCCAAGTTCATTACAGTTGTAGCATTTTATCTTTGTTTTATCCACACTTCCAGTTTTGTATCCACCCTTTGCAGCACCAACAGTTCCTTTCCCTTTGTTGAAGTTGTTTGAACCACTTGATCCACCAGCTCCACTAGCATTAAACTTAGATTTAAATGGCTGCTTTCTTTTGAATCTTGTGTTAGGATACCTCCTAGCCATGTAAGCAAAAGACTTGTTATCCATTTATCCAGTTCATCTATGCTGTAGAAGTCATCTTCCTCAAGCAAGTCATAAGTGACTTGAGGTTCTTCGACAGTGTCCTCAACATCCAGCTCTTCAACCTTAGCTTTACAGACTTTCATAGCTTCCATCCTTTGGCCTAGATTATCAGCAATGAGGGCACATGATGTGTTGGCCATTATGCCTTGCTTTGCCTGAATGGATCTTTTCTGAAATAGCTCCAGTTCATATGTTTTCAACACACCATATAACACATCAAAGCCAATCTTAGTTAGATCTCTTTCCATGAGAGAAGAGATTCTTGGCTCTAAATGACTTGGAAGAGTCAGCAAGAACTTCATGTTAAGCTCTTCAGTTTCATAGTGTTTGTCATAAAGCCTGAGATCATTTATCAACCTGTTGAACCTTTCAAACACTTCAGTGATACCCTCTTTTGGTTGAGCCATGAAGGCTTCATACTGAGAAACAAGATTCTGTTTCTTGTTCTTCCTTACTTCAGTAGTTCTTTCACAGAGCACCTCTATGAGATCCCACATCTTCTTAGCACTGGTACAATGAGCAATAGTTCCATACATGCTAAGATCCATGGATTCACAAATGATGAGTTGAAGATTTCCATCTAGAGCAATTTTCACTTTTTCAGGGTCATTGTATTTGGAAGGATCTTTAGGCTCATAGTGCTTTGGTATTTTCTCAGTACCAGTAGTTGTTTCAGGAATCTCAATATGTGGAATGAAGGGACCATGTTTTAGAATGTCTAAATACATGGGGTTTGAAGCTTTGATGAATAGCAACATCTTCTTTTTCCATAGATTATAGTGTTCCTTGTTGAAGGGAGAAATCTTGATACTGCTTAGTTTCTGTGAACTCGTTCTTGATCTTTTTCTGTTTATGTTTCAACAGCCTGCTCTGATACCACTTGTTAGATATGAATATCACTAGGAAACTAGACGGAAGGGGGGTGAATGGATAGTTTGAATGTTTTTCGATTCTTACAGCTAAGATTTGTATTAGATTGTGTATGTATGAGAATGCGGAAATAAAATAAACAAAATACACATCTACTTTGTATTAAATAAATCAAATACTACCGCTTCCAAAATTTCACAAATGAAATTCTGGCTTCTAACAAGAACGGCGGTTTCTTGTTTTCTTAAAGAGAAAAGAGTGCTTGATAAATTCTATGTGTATCTCTCTTACAACAAACTATAGGGTGTGCACAATATATATATGACCTATACAAACTGGTGCACACACCTATTTACACAACTACCCCTAACTGTAACTCCAACTTGTTTTTCCATAAGAGGTTAACTGTGTTAGGAAGGACCACTTGCTTTCTGTCATCATTTCCCTTATATGTAGCTGCTTGTCTCTATTCTTTCTCTCCAAGGTTTGATGTAGATTTGCCACCTGTCTTTGGACCACTTAACCGTAACAGATGCTTCAGTATTTGTCTCCATGAACTCTGATATTGTACCTTGATTTGTCTTGTTGTAAATCGCCTAAGTGTTAACATCGTGAACTCCGGTATACTTCTTATCCTGTGACTTGTCGACATAGAGCATTTCTGACTTTGTTATATGAAGAATTTGCTATATGAGTATTTTAGGAGTATGCGATATGGCATATTTCTGACTTCACGATATAGCCTTTGAGGACTTCACGATCTAGTACATTTCAGATTATGCGATCTCAACACTTCACGACATGTGCCTTGAGGACTTCACGACATAGTTCATTTCAGACTATGCTATCTCAGCACTTCACGATATGGACTTTGAGGACTTCACGACATAGTTCATTCTGACTTCACGATATAGGGACTTAGATAAATTTCTGCAACTTATTTCTTCATGGCCTTATTCACTTTTATCCTACTGCATGAACAAACTGAACTTCTTCCAGGACAATTATTTCATGGCCTATATACATTCTAGGTGCAAGAAACTTACTAAGCTCATTATAACATTGAGCATACAAAATAGAGCTAAGTACATTAAAACAAGACAAGTACAATAGAGACCTATACTATACCCTAGTGATGAAATTCACTAGGTCATGTAGAGTGACATAGTCACAAGGTGTAGGCTTGTTAATAGTGGTATTCAGACATGCCTTGAGCCTAACAATCTCCCCCAAATTATGAGTAAGAAACTTAGGCACAAGTTCATGTTTGATAGCAAGCCTACCTTACATAAAAGGAATCATATTTCAGAGAAAACAACAGATGAACATTATGAACAGAATTTGATTACAAACAGAAAATGATAGATTACAGATGATTTTTCTGTTTACTGAGCAGCTTCAGATTCCATTTGTTTTTCTACATAATCATCATAGACTTTCTTCTTTCTAGCTTCTTCCCTTCTGTTCATTTCCAATATGGCCATGAGAATTTCATCCCTTGCTGTCAATTCTTCCAGGAGAGGAAAGTCTTCTAAATCTTCAGCAGCACTTCTCAGAGCACTTTCCACATAAGAGTCCAGGGAACCATCCTTATTTTGCTTTTACCTCCATGTTTGTTTTTGTATTCCACAACATAAGGATTGAACTTCACTTTGCAGAGCCCCCTCTTCCTTAGCTCCATAGCCTTCTCTTCCATTTCTGTCATCTCCTTTTCTTTCTGAATTCTTTTCTCTTCATTCCACTTCCTTAGCTCTTCTTGATAATCATTTTACATTTTCATGTACCTGGCAATTTCTATCTTCCAAATTCTTTCTTCTTTTTCTTCAAAATTCAGCAAGGCATTGATCCTTTCTAGATCATAGATTGGGAAGTATTGCCAGCTTCCAGTTTTCATCTCTTTCTCCCTTCCATCAGTGTATTTGATCTCTAGATGATCTTGTATTACTTTGACTTCAAAGATCCTTTGAGCTCTCAGGAATGCTAGGGCTTCTTCATTATAGTCTTCATCCAGAGGAGGTACATTTAGCCCAATAACATTTGTGATCACTCCATTTCTCTTTGTTATCCTTGTTCTTTTGGCTACACTTTTGATTTTCCAGTGCTTCACTTGAGGTAGCTTTCTTGAACAAGGAGATTTAGTCTTCAGTGCCACATCATTTAGAAGTAACCTTAATCCTTTCCCTTTAATCCACTGTAGAACTCCACTAGTTGTGACTTTATGGAAGTGTCTTTTAGATTTCACTTTTGTGGCTTCATTTTCCTTCTGTGGCAAATCAGTTTCAGAAGCCTTGGTTTCAGATTTTGGAGGATCATTACCAACACTATCCACCCTAGACTTGGAGTCTTGTTTTGTGGTTAAAATACTGCTAGCAATGTCCTTGGCTTGCTGATTTCCACTCTTTCTCTTTTCAGCTTCTTTCTTTCCATGAGTGTCTTTCTTGTCACTATCAGCATCTTTAGATTTCTTAGATGACTTGCTTCTGCTACTTTCACTCTTCCCATCCTTATCACTCCTGTGGAGACTCCTTCATCTACCACTCTTATCTTCATCATCATTGTCTTCTTTCTTTTCTTTCCTCACTTTGATTGATTCAGGTATTCTGCCAGAAGTAAGAAATGTTTGCAGAATTTGAATTATCTCTAATTCTTCTACAGTTTTGAATCCCCTCTTTGCTCTCAACATTTGAATCACCTGAATGATTTTGTCTTTGTTTTTCATTTCCATGTAAGCAGGAATAACCAGTTGATCAATGGAGTTTGCCTTTGAGATGCTTTGGAATATTATAGTTCTTGGACTTGTGATGACTTCAGGAAGCCTTAAGAATTGATCACTTTTAAGCTCATCATATAGTCTTTTGTTGTTCTCCCCTTTCCTCTCAATCAGTTCTAGAAGTGTATCCAGTTCAGTGTACTTCAGCTTCTCTAGAGATTCAAAGGACAAATGCCATATGCAATTGTCTTTGGAGATCATGATTATTTCTCTTAGATGGGCTTCTTTCACCTTCCTGACTGCCACTGTGAAACACTTGATTTCTTCATTGAGCTTTTGTCTGTATTCCAGGGTTTGACAATTCACACCGGCTTTGATGACTTTCAGAAACTCCAGGAAGGCTTTATCATGATAGATGTTTGAGTTTGCAACTTCCTGTAGCTTGGCCTCAGTGATGATGTCTACCTTTACTGGTTGAGCAGTTGATGTGATTTGAGGAGCATTGGCATCCATGTGCATTGAGTCAGGGTAGAATGTGGAGGTGACAGTACTTTGCTGGCCATATTTGTTGGTGACAGTCACTGTTGGAAAGGTAAGAGGCTTGAGATCTTTTTCCTTAATCAGGATGCCCTTTTGCTTTGGCTTTGCTGAGGCTTCCCCTTTCTTCTCCGGGATAATGCTTTCCTTTCCCTTCTCCCCCTTAGGCTTGATATCAGAAAAGATGCCTTGGGCTTCACCAGGAATAGGAAGATTCATTTTCTTCATCATTGTAGTCATCATCTGTTGCTGGACTAGCAGAATGTTTGAGGTGGCATTGTTTTGGTCATCCAGTTTAGAATTGAGCTGCTCCAAAGAGTGAGAGATCCCTTTGTTCTCAGATTTGAGCTCAGCTACCTCTCTTTCCAGCCTATCAACCTTGGAGAATAGTTGTTCAGACTTGAAGGAATTTAGAGACCGGTCCTTAAGCTTGGAGAAGTCAAACTTTGTGATATTGGAGAGAGGTACTTCATCCACCAGCTTGTCACCATATTGATTCATCCAAATTACGAAAAGCATGGAGTTGGAATTGATATTGGATTGCACCTGATTCTCTAGCTTGGTAGACAGCTTCTTTAGATTATTAGTGACCAAAGCCAGGGTGCAATCCATCTTGGTGACATTCTGAGCAGTCTTTTGCACTTCTTTGAGGATGCCATCTACCTTGGGAAAATCAGAAAGATAGGAGTTCTTGAGCTTTGTCAATGATTGATCTGTTTCTTCCTTGATAGTGGAGATTTCTGATTGAAGACCATTCCCAAGATAGTGCAGAGCCTTTAGCTGATTTTTATAGACCTCATTGACTGCATCATAGACTTCTGCAGGAGATAGACTTTTGGCATTGGATCCCAAAGATGTAAGGTAGTCTTCCCTGAGAAATGCTAGAGCATCCTTGAGCTTCACAGACCTCTTGGCATCCAACCAGGCATCTACATTACCATCCTATTGAGCCTCATCAACTATTTTGTCTTTCTGTGCTTCAACATCCTCCTTGTGACATAAGAGAATTGCCTCATAGTCCTTGTTTGGGAGGCCAGCTGTAAGAAGGTGTTGAGTAATCTTTGAGAACTCATCAATCTGTGCCACATTTAAGCTTTGGAGTGCTTCTTCTATCAATTGAGTGGGCACAGAGGATGATCCTGAAGGCCTGTCATGTTGCACAGACCCCAGCCATTGAGACATTGTGGCTTGAGCCAAGTTAGAGCTAGTGCTAGGCACTTCTGTCATAGATGAGGGTTCTGCAACATGGATGAAGGTTGTTTGAGTCTCCTCCAGCCTTGGAATGGCTGCAGAGTATGATGTTGTCTCCATTGAAATGGGATGAGTTACAACATCATCTCTATTTGCCTGTGAAGGCATTTCCAATTCCCTGAGGATTGGAGAAGTAGGCACAGAGTCTCCAGTAAAAACTGGTGAATACTCTATGTTTTTGTTGGTGTCATTAGAATATGCCCCAACATGCATTTCCTGACCAACAAAATGGGGGTCCTGGGTGGTGAGCACATTGTCAAGCACCATGTCACTTGAAAGGGGCCCATCACAGAGGCAAAGAGTGAATGATAAAGATTAGGATTGTCATTAGAATGACTTTCCTGTATAGAAGAAATTTGAGCATTTGTAGATTCTAAAAGAGAAGTGGGGTTGAGATTTGATGTTGGCAACTCCCCCTGAGAAATAGGAGGAGTTTCAACATTGATGTGATATCCACTCTGTGTAGTTCCACCCTGTTGTTTACCTGAGTCAAGAGTGAGTTCTTGACTCTGTGCAGACTCTGTACAGGTTGTAGTGGGGAGACTACTCTTTTCAATACCAATGACCTTTTGAGAGGCCATTGATAGTAACAAGTTTACCCCGTTTATCATATCTGAATCCTGTTGGGAGGATTCAGTGGTGGCTATCAGTTTAGATTTCTTCCTTTGTCTGATGAGCTATGACTCGGGTTCCTCACTACCTAAATCTACAGTATCATAAATTATTGCAAGGGCTCTCTTCTTATTCTTCTTTTTAGTAACAACAACCTTTTGAGAGGTTGGTGCACTTGGCTCCCTCATGACTAGTGTACTGTTTGCAGAAGGGTTATTGGATGGGATATGAAGGCTTGGGATAGACTCTGAGGCTCCATCAGTCTTAGCCTTCCCTTTCCAGGAAAGGGAATGATATATGGGCTTATCAAGGGTGTAGGTTTCGAATGTGTCTTGCATATGCTTAGTCACACTCAAAACCACATCCACTTGATTCCTAGTGTCCAATGTTCCAAAAATGACTTTGGACATGGACTTAGGATAAGCCAACTTTGATGTGTCTATACCTTCTACCTCATGCAGCTTATTATCTAAATGATTTAAAATGCATTGAATAAAGCGAGGGTAGAAGATTTCAGTACCTCTGCCACGTGGAATCTTACCTAACCTTTGAGCCAATTCACGAAAGATGATTGCTCCAACATTGATTTCCTGATCGTAGGCCAAGGAGTAGGCAAGCTTCACTGCAATGTGGCTGATTTGATCTCATCCTGTCTTTCTGCACAAGAACACTTTCTAGAGTGCATCAAACATATATGACCACTCCCTTTTAACATTATTCTTGTTCAGCTTGGCCATGTCAATTGTATCTGCATACTTGATTAAAGTCATGAAATCCACTATCTGTTGATCAGTTGCTTCAGCATCATGAGTTTCAATCTTAAAGCCAAAAGTTTCATTTACTTCTTTCTCCCCAAACTGCAATTGCTTGCCTCCAATAGTGCAATTTATCTCCAGATATGAAGTTCCATCCTCCCTCGCCATTATAGTACATGTTGCAGTCCTCCAGAAAGCTTCCAATATGTCAACGTACATAGGTGGGTTCATTGTAAGAGCTTGACGAAGGTAGGAGGTGTTCAAGAAGCGTACAAAACACTTGTACCTTGGGTTTGCTTCTATATCAGATGGGATGGTGAGAAAGTTGGTTTCTTTGGGTATGGTTAAAGGATTTGATGAAGCAGCTGTTTGAGATTTGGGTGCCATTTCTGAGTTTGAGATTGAAAAGAGGGAAAAGATTTGAAATTAGGTTTAAGAATTGAGAGTAATCGACAAGATGAAAGGGGTAAAAGTGTTTGCAAAAGGTATTTATATGACTGAGACAGTGCGATATAGAGATATAAATGTGTACAAACTATTCTGATGTTGTGAAGTCTCAAAATAGACTGTATCGCGAAGTCTTGCAAAGTACATCGCAAAGTTTAGAAATGAACTATGTCGCAAAGTCTGGAGGGTAGGAAATTTAAGTAGACTTTGCGATATAGTATAAATACCCTGTCGAGAACTCTCTTTTGGAATTTCAATCAATTTGTCATACATATATCAAAATTTTGAAATAAAATCAATTTAAATCAAAATTCTGTTAATGTGCGGGGACTTGTCGATATAGTTATTCTGTGTCGCGAAGTCCAATAAGTAGATCGCAAACTCAAGAATTGAACTATATCGCGAAGTCTCACAACTTTAACAGTTTGCGATATAGGTCTGTTTATTTTGAACTAAGTAGTGAACTCTCAAAATCACCTATATAGAGATGTCTCAAAAGCTCACAACTCCACAAACAAATATGATTTTGAAAAATATGCAGTAAAATACTGAAATATTTATAAATCATATCTCAGCTAATTTTCACTCCAATCAAATAGAGCATTTAAATACATTGAAAATTTACTACTGCAATAATTAACTAGCATAATTACTTAGAACTAGTAAATGAAGGATTGAGCATTCCAATTTCACTCACTAGTCTGTTAAAGACAACTTCATTTAGAGGTTTAGTAAATATGTCAGCTAATTGTTTCTCAGTTGGAACATAAGAGACTGATATAGTACCATTTGCAGCATGTTCCCTAATGAAATGGTACCTTATCTCAATGTGCTTTGTACTAGAATGATTAACATGATTGGCAACAATGGATATTGCACTAGTATTGTCACACATCAGGGGAATGTTTTCCAACACTAGTCCATAATCCATGAGTTGATTGATTTCTAATCCAAAGCAAGTTAGCACATCAGCTTCCAGCAGCAATATATTCAGCCTCAGCTGTAGATGTTGATGTGGATTGTTGTTTCTTACTGAACCAGGAAACTAACCTTTGACCTAAGAATTGGCAGCTTCCTGAAGTACTCTTCTTGTCAATTCTGCATCCAACATAGTCAGAATCTGTGTAACCAACCAGGTTGAACCCAGTGCCCTTTGGATACCATAAGCCAAGATTAGGAGTCCCTTTCAGATATCTGAAGATTCTTTTGATTGCCATCATGTGAGATTCCTTGGGATCAGATTGAAACCTTGCACATAGACATGTGGCAAACATGATGTCTGGCCTGCTAGCTGTGAGATAGAGTAATGAACCAACCATGCCTCTGTAAACCTTGATGTCAACTCTCTTGCCTCTTTTATCTTCATCAAGTTTAATTGCAGTTGACATTGGAGTTTTTGCAGGAGATGAATCTTCTAAACCATATTTCTTCAAAAGATCTTTGACATACTTTGATTGATTTATGAAGATGTCATCCTCCCTTTGATTTACTTGCAGGCCTAAGAAATAGGTTAGCTCTCACATCATACTCATCTCATACTTGCTTTGCATCAACTTGGAGAACCTTTGACAGAGTTTTTCATTTGAAGAGCCAAAGATGATATCATCCACATAAATTTGAACTAGAATGATATCATTACCATGTTTCTTGAAGAATAGTGTTTTATCTATTGTCCCTCTTGTGAATTGATGCTCAAGAAGAAATTGAGAAAGAGTTTCATACCAAGCATTGTTTGAGACCATAGAGTGCCTTGAGCAATTTGTATACAAAGTCTGGAAATTCTTCATTCTCAAATCCAAGAGGTTGGGACATATATACTTCTTCAGCAAGATCACCATTGAGAAAAGCACTTTTCACATCCATTTGATACACCTTGAAGTCTGAATGAGCTGCAAAGGCCAGAAATATTCCGATAGCCTCCAGTCTAGCTACAGGTGCAAATATCTCATCATAATCAATGCCTTCTTGTTGACAGTATCCTTTAGCAACCAACCTTGCTTTGTTTCTCACAACCACACCTTCTTCATCCATTTTGCTCCTGAATACCCATTTGGTTTCAATGACATTCTTATCTTCAGGAGGTGGTACTAATTCCCAAACTTTGTTCTTCTCAAATTGATTCAACTCTTCTTGCATGGTAACAATCCAGTCAGAATGCTTCAAAGCTTCTTCAATTACCTTTGGTTCTTCCTGTGACAGAAATTAGCTATACAGACATGTATTCATTGTAGCTCTCCTTGTTCTAACACCCTCACTATGATCACCAATGATTTGTTCCCTAGTGTGGGCTCTGTCCCATTTTCTTGTATGACCCTGTTCATCTCCTTGGCTTGACCCATGGTCATTTTGATCACCAACATTGGAATTCTCTTCTTCTCCCCCTGTGTTAGTGTTCCCTTGCACAGGTTTTTGAAGGTGATCATCAACTTCATTTATTTCATCATGAGGAACAGTTAGAACAGGTGTCTCATCTTCACTTTCAGAATCTTCAAGATATCCTTGATTTTCAAATCTTAATGGCACAATGTCTTTTTCACTTGTTTCAAGTCCAGAGAATTTCTTGTCATTAAAAGTGACATCCATGCTTTCCATCACTTTATGTTGCTCAGGTACAAACACTCTGTATGATATTCTTTCCAGAGAGTATCCAATCAAGATACCTTCAAATGCCTTAGCATCAAATTTTCTAACATGCTCAGATGTATCTTTCATCACAAAACACTTGCTTCCAAACACATGAAGATGCTTGAAGGATGCTCTTTTTCCAGTCATCAAGGAGTAAGAAGTTTTTCCAGACCTCTTATTGATTAATGTTCTATTTTTCACATAGCATGCTGTGTTAACAGCATCAGCCCAAAAGCTAATAGGTAGCTTTGCATCCAACAACATTGTTCTTGCAGATTCAATGAGAGTTCTATTCTTTCTTTCCACCACTCTATTTTGCTGTGGAGTTCTAGGAGCTGAAAATTGTTGAGAGATGCCCTTATCTTTGCAGAACTCATATAATGTGGCATTTCTAAATTCAGTTCCATTATCACTTCTCAGAACAACCATAGATGAACCAGTGTTTTGTGCTTCTCTATCAACTCTCTTGATATGCTCTATAATGACTTGAGGAGTTTCGTCCTTGGAAAATAGGAATTCCACCCAAGTGTATCTTGAGTAATCATCAACCATGACTAGAGCATATTTCGTCTTGGAAAGGGATATTACATTTACAGGGCCAAATAGGTCCATGTGAATTAATTGCAGAGGTTTTGAGTTTGAGTTGAGCAATTTGTTCTCGTGACTTGACCTTTTTATCTTTCCTCTTTGACATGTTTCACAAGCTCCATCTTGAACAAATTCCAAAGCAGGCATGTCTCTGATGAGTTCTCTCTTTGCTAGAGAATTCACTGCCTTGACATTCAAGTGAGACAGTTTCTTGTGTCACAGCCAGAATTCTTCATTTGTGGCTTTTGTGTAGAAACAACAAATTTCACCCTTGTCTGCAGCCTTTAGATTAGCCACAAACAAGTTTCCTTTCTTTACACTAGTTAAAGCAACTTCACCACTTCCTCTTTTAGAGATTAGACATTGATCTTCAACAAATTCCACTTTGAATCCCCTATTTGTGAATTGTTCAATACTCAAGAGATTGTGCTTCAGTCCTTCAACAAATGCTACATCTTCAATTATGACATTTCCAGATTCAACACTTCCATATCCCATTGTATAACCAATGTTGTCATTTCCAAAGGTTACTGATGGGTCAGCCTTCTCCTCAAAATGTGATAGCAGAGCTATATCACCAGTCATGTGACTTGAGCATCCACTATCCAAGATCCATATGACTATTTTATTCTTGTTGCCCTGCATTCACAAAATGACTAAGTTTTTTTTGGTTCCCACACTTGGTAGGGTCCAGTTGTTTTAGAAACATTTTTGTAACTGATTCTTCTATCATAATCAGCATTCTTCACAGTAGGAGACTTCACTGTGTTTGAGGCTTTAGAGTTGACACTCTTAGGCTCACATGAAATCTTTACCCTTTCAACCTTGATTGGGGATCATGTCATGTGAGTGTGCATATGTGTGTGTGATTCACATGATTGTGCAGAGTCAAGTTTTTGTTTCAAAGATAAGCAATTAGCAATCACAGTCACATAACATGTCATGCAATTAGATTTACCACAGAAAGAATCATGGATATCATTCATGCCAACAGAATGGTTGCTCAGATTATCAACTCCATTGTTAACAGATTTATTACACTTATGAGTCAAATGATTAACAGATAAGCATTTTTGACATTGTTTCCTAGGAGCATTTGGCACATAAGCATAACTGTTACCCTTGTTGACACCTACTTTTCCATTCTTGTTTTGTTTCTTTTTCTTAACAACTTCCTTAGTGACCTTAGGACTCTTTATAAGATTGTTTTTGGTTTCTTTCAGCAATTTGTTCCCTAAGGGCTTTTTCTATTTGTTCAGCACAAACTACTTTATTCTTAAGATACTCAACCTCCTGTTTCAAGCCATCAAGGTTCACAACCATTAACTCAAGTTCCTCATTATTTTCTGTAAGTTCAATGTTCTTAGCAGTTAGCCTATCAATTTCTTCATTAGCAACTAACATACTAGTATGAATATTAAACATCTTTGTACTCATATCTTCAACAGTTTTCTTGTATTGAGAGAGAATCATTTCAAGAGAAGTAAGAATAGGTACCTGATTTGAAGAATCACCATCATCAGAAAAAGCCATCAAGGCATAGTTTACATATTCCTGTTCTTCTTCTTCATCAGAATCATCCCAGCATTTTCCCTCTGCAATAAAAGCTTTGCCATGTTGTTTCATGAGTAGAGCTTCATACATTGCTTCAAGTTCTAAGTATGCTTTGTCCTTCTTGACTTGCTTGGGCTTCTTGCACTCTGTAGAAAAGTGCCCAAGTTCATTACAGTTGTAGCATCTTATCTTTGACCTATCCACACTTCCAGTTTTGTAACCTCCCTTTGCAGCACCAACAGTTCATTTCCCTTTGTTGAAGGTGTTTGAGCCACTTGATCCACCAGCACCACTAGCATTAAACTTGGACTTAAATGGCTGCTTCCTTTTGAATCTTATATTAGGATACCTCCTAGCCATATAAGCAAAAGATTTGTTCTCCATTTTATCCATTTCATCTATGCTATAGAAGTCATCGTCCTCGGGCAAGTCATAAGTGACTTGAGGTTCTTCAACAGTTTCCTCAACATCCAGTTCTTCAACCTTAGCTTGACTAACTTTCACAACTTCCAACCTTTGGCTTAGATTATCAGCAATGAGGGCACATGATGTGTTGGCCATTACGCCTTGCTTTGCCTGAATGGATCTTTTCTGAAACAGCTCCAGTTCATATGTTTTTAGCACACCATATAACAAATCAAAGCCAATCTTAGTTAGATCTCTTTCCATGAGAGAAGAGATCCTTGGCTCCAAATGATTTGGAAGAGTCAATAAGAACTTCTTGTCAAGATCTTCAGTTTCATAGTGTTTGTCATAGAGCTTCAGATCATTTATCAACCTGTTGAACCTTTCAAACACTTCTGTGATGCCTTCTTTTGGCTGAACCATGAAGGCTTCATACTGAGAAACAAGAATCTGTTTCTTGTTTTTCCTTACTTCAGGAGTTCCTTCACATAGCACTTCAATGACATCCCACATCTTCTTAGCACTACTACAATGAGCAATAGTGTCATACATGCTAAGATCCATAGATTCACAAATAATGAGTTGGAGATTTCCATCTAGAGCCACTTTCTCTTTTTCAGGATCAGTGTATTTGGAAGGATCTTTAGGCTCGTGATGTCGTGGTATTTTCTCAGTACCAACAGTTGTTTCAGCAATCTCAACCATTGGAATGAAGGGACCATGTTTTAGGATGTCTAAATACATGGGGTTTGAAGCTTTGATGAACATCAACATCTTCTTCTTCCATAGATTGTAGTGTTCCTTGTTAAAGGGAGGAATCTTGATACTGCTTAGTTTCTGTGAACTCATTCTTGATCCTTTTCTGTTTGTATATCAACAGCCTGCTCTGATACCACTTGTTAGATATGAATATCACTAGGAAACTAGACAGAGGGGGGGTGAATGGATAGTTTGAATGTTTTTCGTTTTCTTGAAACTTAAAAGTTGTGTTAGATTGTGTAGTATGAAAATGCGGAAATAAAATAAACAGAACACACACAATCACTTTAATCTACTTTGTATAAAGTAAATCAAATACTACAGCTTCCAAAATTTCACAAGTGAAATTACGGCTTCTAAACAAGAACAGTGTTTTCTTAATTTCTTACAGAGAAAATAGTGCTCGGATAATTCTATGTGTATCTCTATTACTTCTAACTATAGGGTGTGCACAATATATGTATATATATCCTATACAAACTGGTGCACACACCTATTTACACAGCTACCCCTAACTGTAACTCCAACTTGTTTTACTATAAGAGGTTAACTGTGTCAGGAAGGACCACTTGCTTTTTGTAGTCATTTCCCGTATATGTAGCTGCTTTTCTCTATTCTCTCTCTCCAAGTTTTGTTGTAGATTTTCCATCTGTCTTTGGACCACCTCACCGTAACAGATGCTTCAGTATTTGTCTTCATGAACTCTAATACTGTACATTGATTTGTCTTGTTGTAAATCGCCTAAGTGTTGACATCGTGAACTCCAGCACACTCCTTATCCTGTGACTTGTCGACATAGAGCATTTGTGACTTTTCTATATGAGGACTTTGCTATATAGGTATTTTAGGAGTATGCGATATGGCATATTTCTGACTTCACGATATGGTCTTTTGATGACTTCACGATATAGCCTTTTTGAGGACTTCACGATATAGCCTTTTTGAGGACTTCACGATCTAGTACATTTCAGACTTTGCACTCTCAACACTTCACGACATGTGCCTTGAAGACTTCACGACATAGTTCATTTCAGACTATGCGATCTCAGCACTTCACGACATGGACTTTGAGGACTTCACGACATAGCTCATTCTGACTTCACGATATAGGGACTTAGTTAAATTTCTGCAACTTATTTCCTCAAGGCCTTATTCACCTTTATCCTGCTGCATGAACAAACTGAACTTCTTCCAGGACAATTATTTCATGGCCTATGTACATTCTAGGTGCAAGAAACTTACTAAGCTCATTATAAACTTGAGCATACAGAATAAAGCTAAGTACATGAAAATAAGACAAGTACAATAAAGACCTATACTATATCCCAGTGATAAACTTCACTAGGTCATGTAGAGTGACATAGTCACAAGGTGTAGGCTTGTTAATAGTGGTATTCAGACATGGCTTGAGCCTAACAGTTAATAACAATATTTAAAACAAGTAACTGATTATTAAAAGCTTCCATAAATATTTTCATTTTAAGAGTTATAAAAGAGGAACACTCGAAATATGACATTCATGTTCTATAAACAATCAAATTGAAAAAAACATGTACCGCCTTAAAAATAGACCAAAAATTAGCTACCCCAATTAATCCACATTATTATCTATAAATCAATAAGTACATGAACCAAAATTAAATAAAAAAACTAAACAACCAATTAGAACATATAATTTCCTGATAGAGACTAATTATATATTTATATATATAAAGCACATAAAAAAACTATGAACAAATATGGCAAAAAATATGTGTATGGAAATAAAATAACTGACAGTTACAAACTCATAGATTTAATCGGTCTTTTTCATTCAAAAGTAATCTTTATATCATTTGACAACAAGACAAATATGAATCCAAAACAATTATCAAGGATCAAGATCAATAACCATCAACCATGGCAAACTAATTTAGTTGCAATATGACAAGAAAACAAGAGAATATGTATAGTAACATTTACAAAAGAGCATCATACAATTATAACATTGAATCACGAACTTGCAATTTAAATAGAGTGTAAAGCAAGTAAATACCAAAATCAAGCATAAAATTAAGCATGTTAAAAAGATTTACTTAAAAAAGACTAAAATAAGTACAAATGGGGCAAACACTAGTTCAAAATAATAAATTATATCAATCGTGATAATTTAGGGTGTAAACTCTTATACAAAGACCATAAATTCAATATGCATGAGCATGTTAATCAAAATAAAAACAGTAAATCAAAATATAAGAAAATAAGAGTACATTCACCGAAATTCGAGTTGCATCAAAATCATCATCCGAAACCCATTTGAACCACTGACTTAATTCGGTTATAAACAGAGATAACCCAAAACACTAGCGTGAGTCGAAATGCGCAGATCACATGAAGTAATGATATATACGTCGTAATCATGATTTTCGCCGAAATGCGTCGCACACTCCGTACACACAATATTATTGATTGATATAAGTTATTAGATTATGCATATTTTTTGTACGCACAGTAGACATAATTAGAACAATATATAAACACTTAAAATAGAAATGACGACTAAGTGTTAAATATTAGATTATGCATATTTTTTGTACGCACAATATATACAATAGATTATGCATGTTCACATGATTAAAACAACATCGACATAAGATTTTATTTTAAATTAAAATTTTCTTCCTAAAAATTACTAAGTAGTAGTGGCAATTAAGTTTTAAAATCAGATCACATGGTCTTCATTATTGTTTGTTAATAATGCAACATTTTGACTAATATAAATGACATTTAAGATCATCGGAGTGAAATGTCCTGGGTCTTATTTCATCGTCGAAAAAATGTATTTACACTATTTTAAATATATTAAATATTATGAGAATAAACTTTTAAATTAATCACAATTATTAAAAAGTATATGTTTTCACCCATCTTGATGTACCAAGTTTCTCACGATGGTAAACTAAGATTTAAACAATGGCATACACTTAAAAGATTTTATATAGATCCACTACAAGAAAAACGACTAAATTCGACATGCAGAATTTCTGTCGAATTTAACTAAAGTCGACGGTATTCTGTCGAATTTAGCTAAATTCGACGGAAATTCTGTCTGTCGAATACGCTCGCGTCGAATTTAGCACTGTTTGTCGAATTTATCTAAATTCGACAGGCTAAATTCGACAGACAATGTTCGACCGATTAAATTCGACAGAAGAACTTCGACAGAATTTGGTCGCATTTAGCAAGGCTACATTTTCAGTTAAAAATTCAAAATTTTGCCAAAAACTTGAAAATACCGCCCAAAAAATCCAAAAAAAATTGAAAATCCCGCCCAAAATACTAAATGCGACAAAAACATGTCGAAATTTATATTCGACTGAAAATAGTAGAACAGTAATTTCGACTAAAAGAAGTAGCTTTTATTCGACCTAAAAAATAAGATTTGAATTGTAAAGTCGACTAAGTTCTGTCACATTTGACATACCAAAATATTTTTTTTAGTTTCTGCTTTTGACCAATTCAGTGTAAACATAAAGTTATAATCACTTATACCACCTGTACAAATCTATTCTCAAACAAGCATAGACAAAATGCTAAAAAAACAAATAAATACCCACTAATTGAAAATAAAGTCATTTCAAATTCAGTTGGTTATCAACAGGTTACATACGCTAAACATTCACAAAGGCCTTGGCAATTTTACAAAAGAGAGATTTGAACTTAAGATATGTTAAGTTACGAAAAATTGTTCTCAAAATACCTTACTAGTTCAACAAAAGAGTGCAGCTGGAAATATTCTAAAACTCAACTAAGCTAGGGGATACTTCTCTGCTTCGAGATCTTCATCATTGTCCACTGTCCGGTTCACCTCCACAACCTTGTCCACCTCTGCAGTCTTGTCCACCTCCATTGATTTCTCTGACAGAACCTCCTCCTGCATATTTAACATAACTAAAATTAAGCTAACAAGACAGTAGTGAACCTCCATTGCTCAGCCTCAAAGTCTGCTAAATAACAGTTGTTGTTATTAAAGGGACTCGATCACTAGCACTTACCAGGCATCACCAGTAAGTTGCTACTGAAAACAGCCTATCATGGATCAACTAAAATACAGCTAGCATAATAACAGAAGTATTGTCTTAAATCATGTCCTGATAAGTGATACCCAAAATACATTCTTAAGCTAATTATTCTGAAAACATTAATCTAATCATGTCCTGGTTACTCTGATTTCAGAAAAATGTTACTAATATGGTTTCCAGTATATTATGTTTGACAACATGAAAAGACAACAAACTCCCAGATTTCAAGGGCATGAAAGGAAGAATTCGGGCACTGATGATACCAAAGATACTTCAGAATCTTCCATATAGGTAATTTTATCAGATTTGTTCTTTAGAATTTTAAACAGCGAGTCTTTACTGATATTGCATATGTACTGGAATACTGGAAAGGGCAGAGCACTGGAATCAGTCTACACTTACCAGTTACCACTTACCAGTATGGCAGATTGGCAGTACCTATTAGGTCATTTAATGTTAACATCCAGGAGGACCAGGACTAGTTTGGAAATAATTATACATTAGTTTTATTTGTTCCGCCTTTAACAGGGAATGCAATATCATACAGCAGACTTATTCCAACGAGTCAACGACCCAATCATACAGCATACTTAAAATCTATACCAGTAACAAAGTGAAAACAGAAGTGAAGAGTTGTTATTAATAAACACGAATAACCTAAGTACATAACAATTAACAACATATTAATAATTAAGAGGACATATAAATTAGTTTCAAGAATAAATATATTATCATATATTTGTAGAATCATACCTCTACAATGACCTTCTCAGCGTCCTTCAAAATCTGAGGAAGCAAACCACCAGCTGTCCGTATATAATGCGTCTGCAACGATTTCTGATTCGGGTCCGGAAATGCAGCAGTGGCCAAGTTATGGAGCTCCTGATCCAAAATGGACTGCTTCACCTCACGCATAGGCAAAGAACGGATCATCTGCCTCACCTCATCCAGAATGGTCGACATCATCTGATAAAACTTGTCAGGAAGAGCAACAGAATCATGACAGTTGTCTATTTTTGGTTGGTTAGTCCACCGTGTTGCTTCGTACGCTCCGATAAGCTCTCCCACCGTGTCTTGAGGATGAAGGATGATCCTACCCTTCTTCGGGGGTCTAGCCTGCATTGTCGAAATGATGTCCTTTATTCGATAAATCTCCATTTGGGTACGAGGGGAAGGTGGTTGATCAGTTTGCGACAACTCAACTATAGAATCATCTTGAGAAGACCGTGCATTTTTCATTTTTTCCTGCAACAAATTGGAAAATTAAAATTACATTTGTATAGTAGTTATGTCTTACTTTTTTGAACAAATATAAAACACACCTGTAAATCTTTCACAGCGGGATCATTAGGGTCATACAACATCGTCAAGAATTCTTCATCGGTGATAGGCATCTCTCCTTTGTCCTCTCTTTCTTCATCTATTTCCTATAAGATATAAAAGAACACCAAATCTCAACTAAATACGCATACAAATATGCAATAAGATTAGTTGAATACACGATATCACTTGTTAATACATAATCTTAATAAAAACTAAGATTAGTATAAAGAATCTACCTCACGTCTCTGCTCATATGGTATGGCCCCTGTGCGGGAGGTAAATTCCAACTTCAATCGAGCCTTTTGGCCAAGTTCTGACCTCATTGCAAACTGTGGTGTTCCCCAATGATCGCAGATAGCATTCCATGTGCGTTGAGAGAAGTAATGAGGGTTCAGAATCTTAATATCGATATCACGATATCCACAATCCAGCAGGTTATTCACTTTATCCTCTAAACGTTCTTTTTCCTTATTAAGATAAGACCTAAAGTTTCTCTTCAAATGGGCTCTCACAACTCTATCTCCATTTTCTGGTAGATAATTCTTGGGATATTCATAATAATCCTGCAAAACATATTACATATAGTATTAGATTATATAATAAACAAGCAACATATAAAGCTGAAAAAAATACACAAGTATTTATTTACTTTAAAACTGTTAATGCAAGTGTTGTAAAATTCTTCACGCTTAGCTCCCTTCGCTTTCAGTGTATTTTCATCCCATTTCATCCGAACAATATGTCCTAGTGTTTTCTTGGGTTTAGCAGCCCTGAAACTGTATCAACATAATTAAAAAAAAAAGACAAAATTTTACAAAAAAAAAGGGCACTCACTGGATGGAAAAACATCAAGAAATAATAGAGTTCCTGTTTTAAAATAGAGTTCCTACGTCTCTACTGTTATTTCTTCGATAGTCCCTCACATATTTTTAATCCCATACAAGCTGTCATTCTGTTGCAGAATCTAAACTAACAATAAATTAATAGGAATTATGGGTTTATTTCAAGCATTCTCTATAGTACTTTCCACTGCTATCCTTACGCAGTCAGTTATATGTATATGTATCTTTTATATAGTTATCTACTTGTTTATGCTCGGTGTATGTCATATGACTCATTGCTAGTGGTCTACCACTTGTTGCTCAAGTTTAATAATGTACGCTGATGCTCTTAGTAACATTATTTACTTACCCGAGCTACTTTTACTGTCTTATGTTCTCTATTTGCAGAGCAAAGTTGTTTTCAGAGTCTGAGAGCATACTTTGTACAAACATATGATAATGTCTGGTCATTAATATTGAGTTTTTAAGGAAGATATAATATTCATATAAAAATACTTTGGCATTACTGTGATATGTATGCACACAAAAAATCATAGTCCTATTACTTGCCACTTAATTGGAATACAACCCTAGAGCTCCAAAAGCATAACTAACAAAACTGTGTCAAAAAGACGCTTTATAAACCATTCAGCAAAAACTTAGGAAATCTAATTCAAAATATTATAATCGTTGAAAACACAATCATGAGTTAAAAACAGATGTGACTTTAACTATTTCCTGTAATGTTTTACTTCTCACTTCTATATGCTCATTTCCTGTAACGTTTTACTTCTCACTTCTATATGGTCATATAAATACTGCTACCAAGGCATCTACAGTATGCATTTTACTCATTATTTAACATACCCTTTTCCGTTCTTTGTAAAACGTAGTGTTGGCTTGGCATCCGGAGGTGGTTTCTTCGGGTAGTCCCCTTCAGAACAGCTGCGTCGTTTTCTCTCAAATATAATTTGTTGGCTAGTGTTTCCCACCTCCCAAGACCCTTTTACATGGCTTTCTTCATCACTACCTTTGTGCGCTTCACCACCCCCTCCACTGGTCTTCTTGCTTCTTCCCTGATCATTACCCTTGCTTTTCTTGCTCTTCGGACCAGCCCATGGTACCTACATAATAAAGTAATTAATAACCCTTGCTTTTCTAGCAATTGAGTGGACAAAATTAAGGTCTAAAGTTCAGCTAACATAAGATTCTACACTACACTGCTACAGCAATTTTATTGCTGGAATTAAAAACTAGCAAACTCTTCATCAAATAACGACCTAATATCCACATTTTAGCAAAATAGACATCCTTTTTGGAAAATTTTACAAATAGTAACTAAGCAATAAAATCTTTATCCTATTCAGCTTCTACCGTATAATTTCATACAACAATTCACTAAGCAATCTCTGTAACAACATTCCATACACACTTTTAAACAAGCTAAGTGCAACAATTTAAACATCCTGTGATAAATAGAATTGTAGAAATCATTTAAAAATTAACAGCAACAAAGTTGTAAGTAAGCAGAAATATAAACATACCCCAAATATAATTGATATGTTTGATGACGAATTGGCCAAGATTTCACAATTGGGAACAAATTTATACACAAATTAAATTGATACAAACCAACAAATTGATACCGCAATTAACTACTAGTGTAAGTCCACAAAATTAAATAAACCCCAAATATTAGGGTTTATAAATTCAACGAGAGAGAGAGAGAGAGAGAGAGAGAGAGAGAGAGAGAGAGAGAGAGAGAGAGAGAGAGAGAGAGAGAGAGAGAGAGAGAGAGAGAGAGAGAGAGAGAGAGAGAGAGAGAGACCCGAAAACTTATCATCTGTTTAATCGAGCCTTCCTTTTCAGCCATGGCGGCAGCGCAGCGTAATTGCAAAGAAAAACCTAATTTCAGAGAGAAAAGGGGAGAATAATTGAAATGGTAGAGAAAAGGGGAGAATAATTGAAATGGTAATAAAAAAATGGTAATTGAAATTGTAATTGAATTGAAATACTTATTCGATCGTTAACAGTCGAATTTAGCCGATATATATATATTTGACTGCTTTTGGTCGAATTTATCGACCCATAATTTTACAAGTAGCAGCTCTATACTGCATAAAACCTGTTGTCTTCCTCTACTACAACACAATTTCACACTATAATTATAAGATCAACTTCAAATTTTAATAGTCCATAGATTAAGCAATAAATTTTTGATACAAATTTTATTAAAAATAATAATTACACTAAATCATCATTATCACTTAATTCATCATTTTCGTCTTCGTTCTCATTTTTGTCTTCGTCTTCATCTTCTTTGTCTTTTGGACTTTCTTCTTCATCGCCGTAATCTATCGAATAATCATTTTCAAACATTCTCAAGTCAACAAAAAAATTCGAGGGATCACGAATAGTAATTGTTTCGACGTGTGATGATGAAGCATTTGACACTTCATTTTGTAAGGCATCGTCGTTTATTTTGATATTTTCTTTGTTTGACACACTTTCATCAACTTGTCGACTCTTTGTTGTTAGAACCGTGTACCATGATGATTTCGCATTTGTAATATTTGGTGCATAGTACACTTGATAGGCTTGGCTAGCCAACACAAACACGTCTTCGGCATTTAGCTTTGATTTGACATCAACGGTAGTAATCCGGTGTCTATCGACTTTGACATGTGTTGTGTGATCAAACCAATGACATTTGAAGACGATGACTTGATACCCATTATGATAGAAGAGTTTTAAAACTTCTTCTACTCTTCCATAATAGTCTCCATAACTTTCTTTGTAAGAAGTCCCTACATTTACAAATGTATAAAGTTTAAAAACATATAATAAATAATAACTACAACCTAAATATTGCTAATAAATAAAATTTCTCACCAATGACAACTATGCCGGAATTTGGTGAAGTGAGCTCATTAGCATTTACACAACTAAATTTGTAACCATTACACTTGCATGCTTTATAAGACTCCACTTTAAACGTCGGACCTCTTATTAGGTCTATAAATTTCTTCTTGAGCTCTTCATCATCTTGTACCTAAAAAAGATATACATAAATGTGTGAATAAAATAAATATACAAAAGTGTGTGCATAAATGTGTTGTAGAAAACACGTACCCTTCTTTCGAACCAATTTCCAAATTGTTCTTTTTGATATATTTCTTTTTCTGCATCATTGAGAAGGGGGTAATGTTGTTGTACTAACTTCTGGAATCCACTACATATTTAAGTTGAGAAAAAAAATTAAAAATTGTAAACTAAATTTATCATTTTTAAATAAAAATGGTTTGGAAGAATCTAACCGTAAATACTTTCCAACTTCCGGCGAATTTATAAGAACATAGTATGTCACGAGTCCATGTTCATCACCGCTCAAGATTCTATCTCCACTCCGTAGACTAGGATGTGTCGGATACGTGTAAACCTCTAACAAATTGACATCATGAAATTTTTGAGGTGCCTCATTTCGACGTAACCGATTATGCACTATCCCGCATTTGGAATCGAAAAACAACGAGCAAAAGTGTACACATTCCTCCTCAATGTACCGTTGTGCCATTGAACCCTCCGCTCGAGCTTTGTTTCCAACTTTCAATTTCAAATTGTGCAAGTATCTTTCAACAAAATACATCCAACGCCAATTAGCCGGGCCTCCCAACTTACACTCGGTAGCTAAATGTATAGGCAAATGCTCCATCGGATTAAACCACCCAGGAATGAAGACAGTTTCAAGCTTGGACATTATCTTCACTATATCTTTCTCCATTTTTTGCAGATCTGTGTATTTCAGATTCGACGAGCATAAATCTTGAAAGAAGTTGCACAACTCAATAATAGGATCAGCTACATGCTTCGGAAGTAAGTCACGACAAACAATAGGCAACAACTTTTGCATGAAAACATGACAGTCATGTGATTTCATCCCGCGAATGCAATTTTTCGACCAATTCACACACCTAGATATATTTGAGGCATAACCATCTGGAAGTTTCAATGCGACAATCCAGTTGAACAACTTATGAATTTGCTCCCGTGAAAGCACGTATGGTGCATGTGGTTTTGTGCCATCAGCTCGAATCCACAATTCACGGTGTACACGTAATTCTTCACAATCCTTTCTCGCTTTTGTGTTATCTTTGGACTTCTTTCCATCATCAAGAATTGTGAAAAAAATATTGTCAAAAACATTTTTCTCAGTGTGCATAATGTCAATGCAATGACGAAGGCTAAGTGTCTCCCAATATGGAAGCTCAAAAAATGGAGAAATGTGAGTCCAGTTATGTGTCACGCCATAATCTTTCGGTTTTCTCTTCGATGACTTTCCCGGAGGGGGAAACTGTATCTGCTCACACATAGTCTTTGCAAGGCATCCTGAATGTCTAGCACACACTGATCATGTTTCAATACTTCCAAACCTTGTACTCTTTCTCAAGGGATCATTTGGTTCCAAAAAATATCGAGCAGTGCCATAAAAACTAGATTTACCACCATTTTTGAGTTGTTTAGCTTTTACCTCTCCCATGCAAACATGACATGCCAACTTACCCTTGGTGGACCACCCACTAAGCATGGCAAGTGCAGGAAAGTCGCTAATTGTCCACAAAAGCATCGCCTTCATTATAAAATTTGTACGTGAGAACATGTCATATGTTTCCACCCCGGTATGCCACAACTCTTTCAATTCATCAATTAGCGGCCTAAGATAAACATGCAAGTCTTTTGTCGGATCCGTTGGCCCGGGAATAAGAAGAGGCATGAACATGTATGGAGCCTTAGTACACATAGATGGAGGAAGGTTGTACACAACAACCACCACAGGCCAAACAGTGTACTCCTCTGCGTGTGAATCGCGAAAGGGGTCAAATCCATCTGTAGATAGTCCAAGTCTAACATTTCGAATCTCCTTTGAAAATCTTGGAAATCTACGATCAAATTGTTTCCATTCATCTCCATCTGCTGGGTGACTTAATTGACCTTCAACTACAACTCTCTCATGGTGCCATCTCATACATTTTGCAGTCTTCTCGGCCATGAATAAACGTTGCAGTCTCATGGTAACAGGAAAGTAGCGCAAGATCTTTTGTGGAATCTTCTGTTTTTTAGGATCTTTTTGCACCTTGTATCTATCTTCTGTGCATATATCACAATGTGTCTTATTGTTGTTTTCCTTGTAATATAACATGCAATCATTCACACAAGCATCAATCTTTTGGTACTCCATGTTCAACCCTTTAATCATCTTTCGCACGGTATAGTACTTCTGAGGCAATTTATGATCATCGGGCAATACTAATCCAATAAGGTGAAGCAAATCATCAAAGGCATTATTACTGCAATTATGCTTATTTTTCCAATTAAGCAACTCCATTACGAACTCCAATGTTGTAAAGTTGTCATTGTTTGGATAAATTGGCTCAGAAGCAGTATTCACCATCTTGTAAAATTCTTTTGCTGTTGCATTCGGTTCTTCCTCAAAATCCTCACAATCTTCGAAATCATCATCATATGCATCATACATATCATCATCTTTATAGTTAGTATTAACAGAACTTGTTCCAACTTCGTCTCGCGGCATATCTTTCTCTCCGTGACAATCCCATCTAGTATACCATTGCATGATACCATGTCGATACAAATCCACTTTCACGGTACTAGGATTCTTGTAGTACTTATTTTTACATTCTTTACACGGACATCTAATAAGGCCATTGTCTTCTTCTTGAAGATTATATATAGCAAATTTAATGAAATTATCCACACCACTTTTGTATTCTTCCGTTAAGTATTTTGCCTCATTATACCGGTTACGACCAACCCAACTATGGTCGGATGCCATCTACAAATGTGTACAAATCGATATAATTAAGAAAATACAATTCTAAACAAATAAAAGATATATAAATTACACTAATTGTTAATCAAATTGTAAACAACTAACAATATCTCAAATTTTGTCTAACATATTTCACCAATCAAAACAATCATAAATGCAATTTTGAACATATATAAATTATCATTATAATTACACTAATTAAAACAAAAACAATCATATATAATATTAAGAACAAAAGAAAACACTTACTTGATGATTTTGGACGATTACATGGAAGAAAAAATGGAAAACTTGATGATTTTGGATGAAAATGGTGAAATGGGGGAGGAGAAATGGGGAAGGGGAAGAAACGGCTACTGGAAAGCAAAATGGGCAGTAGGGTTGCCAAAAAGACAAGGCTAAATTCAACAAGATTTTGTCGAATACCTGAACGACAGTTTTTTGTCGCAAAATGGGCACGCCTAAATTCGACAAAATCTTGTCGAATTTATTTAAGTTCAACTAAATTATGTCGAATTAACAAATTCAACAGAAAATGGTCGAACTCTACTTAATATGACGAAATATAGTCGAATTTAGTGTTTAATTCGACAGACTCTGGTTACCTGTCGAATTTATTTTGAAAAATATAAGAAAATTGCTATATTTTTTAAGAAATTAATATTGAAATTAATTAAATTTTTGCATATGCTTTTAAATTATTAAAATCTTTACATCCGTACGGTTGGATTACTTAAATTATTTTTTTATAAATTAAAAACTCCAACCCTAAGCAATACCCAAACCCTAAACCCTATATATTTACCCCACTTTATTGTCGATGTAACGACTTATAAAGAATTTTTTTATTTAGCAAATATTATTTTCTTAAAAAATTTATAATGAATATGACACGTCTTCTCAGTACTCTCATAATTGTTTTGTATTTTTTCAAACTAACTACATATTTATTTATTTTTCTTGAAGTATTTAATAAGTAAAAATACAAATTTCTCGTATCATTTAATATTTTTTTTGTACAAACTAAATTTGTACATATCATAACCGACATTCTTGTATTTATTGATATTTTTTCATGATATTTATTCACATTTAAATATTTAATAACGTTTTTTTAAAAATTGCAACAAAAAAAATTCGACAGAATTCTGTCACTTTTGTAATGCGACTGAAAACTGTCGAATATAGTTTTGAAAAGTGTGAAAAAATTTCGGCGGCAATATTCCCACAAAAACTAAAAGTTAAATTCGACATAATTTGGTCGACTTTTGAAATCTGGAATTAAAATTTTGGCGGAATTGTTCCCGCATTTTTTTTGGCGGGTTTGGATTTCGACAATACAAAAAATTCTGTCGAATTTAGTAATGAATTCGACATAATTTAAAATGTCTGTCGAATTTAGTACTAAATTCGACAGAACAATTTCGACAGAAACTAATTGCGACAGAAGTTTGTCGAATTTAGCCGCAGTACTAAATTTCAGCTGATATCTGTCGAATTTGGAGTCTGTCGCATTTGTTCTGTCGAAATTAGCCTTACTTTCTTGTAGTGATCATTCTAACGAGGCATACGCTATTTAGTAGTAATATTTTTCGAAGTAATATTTGAACGGATATGAATTATTTTTACAAACCGTATTTTCACAAATTATTTTTAAGAAATTCATGTAATTAAAAAAAATCAAATAAAAAGTAACTTTTCAGGAAAATCGTATTTTTATAAAAATGAAAAGATAATTCTGTTAAAACTTTTTTTATAGTAAACACTTTTGAAAAAAAACCTATTTTACTAAAAAAGTAAAGAGTAGCCAGAGCCTTTATCCAGAATAAACCAGAATAAAATACCTTTATCCAGAATAAAATACACACATTGATTTGATCAAAGTTAATTTTAGCTCATTCAACTCCATATCTATGTATAATAAATAGTTGAATAACTCATTACTCAAGTTTGGTATCTGTATTGGTTCGAATAAAAAAATTAACTCTAGTTTTATCTATAAACTATCCATTTTAAGATTTTTGTATCTATTTTCAGATTTGTAAAAGATCCACTTTCATATTTTACTCATGTTTAATTATAGAAAAGTCAATATACAAATTTTGAATATCATTAACGTAATTTATGTTAGGTTTATCAATAAAAATTTGAATTTAACTTTCAATTTTGGTGAGTTCAATCATATTTATTACTCTCACATAACATATACAATAATATATTTATTGCCCTTAACTGCCTTAACTGTATTTCATGTTTTTACTTAATTAACCTTACTTATTTATATAAATATATTATTAAATAATAATATTACCTATTTATAACCAATTACTTTTTTTCCCTAAAATACATTATATTTTCTAACAAATTCCCCTACTTTTTCAAACATGGCAATTACCTTTTTTAACTAAAACATGTTAGTTTTTCTATTTTTCCTTACTAAAACCCCTCATTTTACAAAAATATCACGGACAAACTTTAGTTATTTATTTTTAAACCTATAATATTATAATTATTTTTTAAAGTTGACCTATTTTAACATGTGTACTTATTTTTCTTAACAAATGCAATCACTAATAATATTAAAATATAAATAATCAAATACCTATTTATAACAAATTACTCTAAAACACATAATAGATTTTTTCTAACAAAGTGTAATATCCCGTAATTTTTAGAATAATAATAATATTAGAAAATAGAAAAAAAGATTAAAACTTGAAAAAGAATAGGAATTAAAATTAAATTAGACTAATGGGCCTAAAATATGGATCGGATTTTGAGTACGGGTAAGTAGTAGGTTTGAAATTAGGGTTCCGAGTCTTTATATAAACATCATATTCTCTTTCTTCGTTTTTATTGTCAAAATTCGTAGGGTTTTTATACATAGAATTCAGTTGTCTTGTAAAATTCGTAATAAATTCATCGTAAGTCGGAATTTGATGATTCTGGACTTTTCGGAAAGCTCTTTTAATTGTCTACAAGTTTTGTGTCACGATGTTTTTCCAGATTATGCTCTGAACTGTTCTTAAAATCAAAAAACACAAACAGATCTTGTTTTTCAGTTTATGTTCAAATTCAGCGGACGTTTTATTCAATTCCCGATTCGTTATAAGTCCGATTTTGATGAGTCATATCTTTTCAGAAAGGTCTTTTCGTTCTCTATGACTTTTGTCCTTTGAGTTTTCCAAGAAAATGTCTTTTAGAGGATGTAAAAGGCTAAATACAGGTCTGGTCAGAATTGGATATATGATCTAGGATGCGTCGAGGTAAGTTTCCGATTGATTTATCTAGTATTTTCGAAACTATGTGTTGTGTGTGTGCTTTGATTATATAAACTTGGGCTTAGTGATAATATATTTTGATATGATGTGTATTATTGTATATGTGTTATGTGTAAGCAATAGTCTTGGGATTTTGATTTGTGCCATGGTTTGTGAAAATATCGAATAAGAATAAGGACCGTTATCACCGGGTTGTAGTGATAGTTTTCTGAAAATTTAGGACCGTTATCACCGGGTTGTAGTGGTCGTGGCATTAATTATGGGTTTCGAGTTATTGTTGTTATGTGGTGTGACAAGGCTGTCGCGTGCCTATCAAATAATAATATCTAACAAATCCTTCTAACTATGTAGTAGGGCAAGTCAGAGTTGATCCCACAGAGACAAACGTATCAATCACTAGTTATTCTTGATTCAATTCAACTAAGCAAGTAACACAATAAATTGTTAAGAGATTATTAATCTAAATATTATACTAAAGCAAATTGTGTTGTATTATCAATTAACTAAAACATCTAGAATTAAGTATCCCCACTAGCATGAATCAATGCAATTATGATTTTCCACCCCAATTAATCATACGCTACTCAAGAGGAAAGATGCGCCCTATAAAATACCAATAACCTCTCTCGAGTATTAATGGCTTCTCTAAAAATACACTCAAGCCTATTTTCATGGTATCATGCAATTTAGAGACATTAAACACAACATCCTAACTTCCTAACAATCCGTTCTACCTATTTTCATGGAGAAGTTCATGTCCTTATTGGATAAATCACAACCATCTAAGTCCAACTTTCGATGATAAATAGATATTAGGTTCAAACAATACGCATAATCACGTCTGACATGTTATTGTTAATTAAGCACAACTCAATAAGCAAGAGCATACAACATAACTAAATTGGAGGTTGGGGGAAAATCATACATCAATCATAACTAGGGTTCAACTTAACCCTAGATTAAAGATCTACTCACTCATAATTAAACTAACAAAATACATAATATAATAAGAACACATAATAATATTAAGAACAAAGAATAAAAAACCTTTAATCTTTCTCCAAGAAGAAAAAGTACAAGATCCTCTATGTCTGTATGTATCTATGTATCTATGTATCTCTGTCTATGTATGTCTCCCTATCTCTCAGATCTGATGTCTATATATATATCCTCAAATATTTTAATGCCTTGAGGAAAGTACAAGTACGTTTCCTAAACTGATTCTGTTTTACAAGGAAAATTCGTAGCTGACTTTTCTTCAGTAATTCTGAGCCGTTCCTGATGTAATTTGATAATTGGACCACTTTAGAATGAAAGATAATTCCGTTATCTTCGTGTGGACTGTTAAATCGTCCAATTCTGACTTCTAGATCTCAAGATATGACCCAAACAATGAATTATGTGCAGGCAGCCCAACAAATCCGAATTTCCTTATAATAAATCTCCAAATTAAACTCTTTATTCTCCAATCCTTCCAAGTTTAGGATTTCCTTACTTCCTACAATAAAACATTAAAATTTATTAAATAAAAATCCAATTAAATGCAAAATATAATAAATATGAGGAATAAAATCATATAAAATATATATAAATATAGACTCTATCAAACATCCCCACACATAGTATTTTGCACGTCCTCGGGCAAATAAAGAAATAAAAATAATACTAACTAATAGGACCACCACTTTCGTAGATGACACGATTGCATTGAGCATATGCAACAAGCCGTTAAACCCCTAGGCAGCCCTAGTAGGACGAGTTTTGTCTCGTGAGGGTTTATAGAAGATATACCCACAAAATCAAATATTTTCAACCACCAAGTCTCTCAAACATGCAACATGTCATAGTACTCCACACATTGTAAATCTCAATCACATAACAACCTGAAAGTGTCTGAAAGTACAAGTACTCTCACTTTAAGCATCATTAACACAAAATAATCCAAGTATGCACACAATGTCTAGATAGACAAAAATATCATGAGATAGACATCAAAATCGCATTCAACAAGTAAGCATGCTATGGATAAATATCTCACATTGCTCTCACTTCACACAAGTGTATGGGTATAAGTGTATCGCTCAAGTTCAATCAATGTACTCATGTGCTACCATATGCTTGGTTGTCCACCAAATCTCCACCACCTCGTACATATGCATACATGAATCAAAAGGTCTTTGTTAAAGGTTGTAACGGGGCTTAGGTATGGGGTAGGATATCAAAGAAACAGGCTAACAAGTGGCTAAACTTGATAACTAATAGAGCATAATGTTCACTTTTAATTAAAGCACCCAACATGAAACTGAGATCATGTAAAAGTTGATCAAGCTTTCACAAGCATTAAACTTCAAAGCACATATATCCCATGTACTTTCCCACTTTCACATTGTATCAATCAAATGAACACAACTCTACTTTATCTTCCTCTTGCTCATAACTTCTTTTTTTTATCTTTTTCTTTTCAAAGTCAAGTCATTCTTCAGTAACCAAGGGCAGTGAAAAGTCACCAAGAATGTACTTAATACCAGCACACATGGATCGTCCCTTTAATATGACATTGCACTTGCCACCCATTGATCTCAAAGGAGTACTTGATACTTGGTTTGCAACTTTCATACCCTATTGTATCCCACCAAAATGTAGCACTTTAATCAAAAGAAATCCCCACACTAAATATTCACCAACCCATCAATGAATCAATATGCTCTACCAGTATATCACGACAAGAATAAATAAGTAGGCTCAAAAATTTTTAGATTGGTGATATACGAAAGAAACGGGTATAAGCTCAAGGGATTCACTAAGGATTATTTTTCATATGGGTATTGTTTGGGTAAATGAGGTTAATCCTAGTGCCTTTATCATATTCATGCATACACATATCATGTAGTCTCAAAACGGTTTAAAACAAGTTCTAGAGCAACATGAATCATGATGAACAACACACAACAAAAAAAATGGATTGATATAAAATGCATCAATCATAAATTAGGTTCAAATCCTCACAAGGTGAAAGCATGCTTAACTCACTAAAATTGACCAAGAAACATCTCAAGTTTTCAAATTTTCGCAAGTACACACAAGGAATTACCAAGCATCAAATGATTTTTCATGAATATGACACTCAGAATTAATCATGCGAAATTAATCTACACAATGTGTACTTATCCATGCTAACATGTTTTTGAGACGAGGCAATTATATACAAAAAGTTTTAAATTTTTTAAATTTTTTTTGAATTTTATAATATATAATTTTTTTGGGTTTTTTACGTCATTGAGAACTCATCCCCACACTTAAGTGGTTCATTGTCCTCAATGAATAATATATATAAATATAAAAAACTAACAAGATCCTAAAAGAAATACAAAAAGAATAAGAGTGAAAAATTATACAAAGAAAGGTTAGAAATACTCCCCTAGTGCATGAAGTCCCGGTTGGAAAATTGTGGGAGAGTGTTCCTCCTCCAAAATCTTGGGTTGCCTCCCAAGAAGCGCTTTTTTAAGGTCTTTAGCTCGACCTTCTTATCAATCAACCTGGTGAATGGATCGAAAGTGGAGCATCCACTTTCTCAACATATTTTCTTATGATCTCTCCCAAAAACTTATAAGTTTTATCCACGGATATATCCAACAATACTACTCTTCTATCTCGAGCAAACTTTAAGAGTGCAACAACTATCCTTGTCGTTTCAGCTCGTGAGACAAACTTAAAAAGAAATTTAATAAGTAAGTCTTCCCAAGTAGTAATGGAATTTGAGGGTAATGAAAATAACCAATTTTTAGCTCTATCCCTTAAATAGAAAGAGAATAATCGAAGTCGAATGGCCTCATCAGAAACTCCATCACACTTGATAGTATCACAAATCTTCAAAAAGTTTTCAATATGAGCATCAGGATCTTCAACAGATAATCCACCAAACTGAATTTCACCAATCGATTTCATTGTTGAAGGCTTCAAATCAACATTAGTGACATGTAAATCTCTCACCAAAATTGCTGGAGGTTTAGAGAGAAAAATATCAGCCTTCATATCTTGATCTTCACCCAAGGTCTTAACCATAAGAACAGCTTCATTACTCTTTTCAAGATCACTCTTCTTCAGAGAAGGGCTAAGCAAAGAGTTGGAAAATTTAAATTCCAATTTCTCATCTCCAACTTCAAAAGAAATCTTTCGTTGCATCATATCAACTTTTGCACCAGCTGTAGCTAAGAAAGGTCTCCCGAGAATAATAGAATTTTGTGCATCTTCCTCCATCTCCATGACAACAAAATCACATGGAATAAAAAACTTTCCTACCTTGACAGGAACATCTTCAAGTATTCCAAGTGGAACTTTTACACTTCTATCTATGTCTGTATCTATGTCTATCTGTATATCTGTATATCTCCCTATCTCTCAGATCTGATGTCTATATATATATCCTCAAATATTTTAATGCCTTGAGGAAAGTACAAGTACGTTTCCTAAACTGATTCTGTTTTACAAGGAAAATTCGTAGCTGACTTTTCTTCAGTAATTCTGAGCCGTTCCTGATGTAATTTGATATTTGGACCACTTTAGAATAAAAGAGATTTCCATTATCTTCGCGTGGGCTGTTAAATCGTCCAATTCTGACTTCTACATCTCAAGATATGACCCAAACAGTGAATTATGTGCAGGCAGCCCAACAAATCCGAATTTCCTTCTAATAAATCTCCAAATTAAGCTTTTTATTCTTCAATCCTTTCAGGTTTAGGATTTCCTTACTTCCTACAATAAAACATTAAAATTTATTAAATAAAAATCCAATTAAATGCAAAATATAATAAATATGAGGAATAAAATCATATAAAATATATATATAAATATATACTCTATCAAACATCCCCACACTTAGCATTTTGCACGTCCTCGGGCAAATAAAGAAATAAAAATAATACTAACTAATAGGAGCACCACTTTCGTAGATGACACGATTGCATTGAGCGTATGCAACAAGCCGTTAAACCCCTAGGCAGCCCTAGTAGGACGAGTTTTGTCTCGTGAGGGTTTATAGAAGATATACCCACAAAATCAAATATTTTCAACCACCAAGTCTCTCAAACATGCAAAATATCATAGTACTCCACACATTGTAAATCTCAATCACATAACAACCTGAAAGTGTCTGAAAGTACAAGTACTCTCACTTTAAGCATCATTAACACAAAATAATCCAAGTATGCACACAATGTCTAGATAGACAAAAATATCATGAGATAGACTTCAAAGTCGCATTCAACAAGTAAGCATGCTATGGATAAATATCTCACATTGCTCTCAATTCACACAAGTGTATGGGTATAAGTGTATCGCTCAAGTTCAATCAATGTACTCATGTGCTACCATATGCTTGGTTGTCCACCAAATCTCCACCACCTCGTATATATGCATACATGAATCAAAAGGTCTTTGTTAAAGGTTGTAACGGGGCTTAGGTACGGGGTAGGATATCAAAGAAACAGGCTAACAAGTGGCTAAACTTGATAACTAATAGAGCATAATGTTCACTTTTAATTAAAGCACCCAACATGAAACTTAGATCATGTAAAAGTTGATCAAGCTTTCACAAACATTAAACTTCAAAGCACATATACCCCATGTACTTTCCCACTTTCACATTGTATCAATCAAATGAACACACTCTACTTGATCTTCCTCTTGCTCATAACTTTTTTTTTTTTCAAAGTCAAGTCATTCTCCAGTAACCAAGGGCAGTGAAAAGTCACCAAGAATGTATTTAATACCAACACACATGGATCGTCCCTTTCATATGACATTGCACTTGCCACCCATTGATCTCAAAGGAGTACTTGATACTTGTTTGCAACTTTCATACCATATTGTATCCCACCAAAATGTAACACTTTAACCAAAAGAAATCCCCACACTAAATATTCACCAACCCATCAATGAATCAATATGCTCTACCAGTAAATCACGACAAGAATAAATAAGTAGGCTCAAAAAATTTTAGATTGGTGATATACGAAAGAAACGGATATAAGCTCAAAGGGTTTCACTAAGGATTATTTTTCATATGGGTACTGTATGGGTAAATGAGGTTAATCCTAGTGCCTTTATCATATTCATGCATACACATATCATGTAGTCTCAAAACGGTTTAAAACAAGTTCTAGAGCAACATACATAATGAACATCACACAAAAAAAATGGATTGATATAAAATCTATCAATCATAAATTAGGCTCAAATCCTCACATGGTGAAAGCATGCTTAACTCACTAAGATTGACCAAGAAACATCTCAAGTTTTTTAATGTTCGCAAGCACACACAAGGAATTACCAAGCATCAAATGATTTTTCATGAATATGACACTCATAATTAATCATGCAAAATTAATCTACACAATGTGTACTTATCCACGCTAACATGCTTTTGAGACAAGGCAATTATATACAAAAAAATTTTCAATTTTCAATTTTTTTTGGATTTTTATAATATATAATTTTTTTTGTTTTTTTTTAAATATATTATTATTAAGAACACGTCCCCACACTTAAGCGGTTCATTGTCCCCAATGAATAATATATATAAATATGCAAAACTAACAAGATCCTAAAAGAAATACAAAAAGAATAAGAGTGAAAAATTATACAAAGAAAGGTTAGAAATACTCCCCTAGTGCATGAAGTCTCGGTTGGAAAATGTGGGAGAGTGTTCCTCCTCCAAAATCTTGGGTTGCCTCCCAAGAAGCGCTTTTTTAAGGTCTTTAGCTCGACCTTCTTGTCAATCAACCTGGTGAATGGATCGAAAGTGGAGCATCCACTTTCTCAACATATTTTCTTATGATCTCTCCCAAAAACTTATAACTTTCATCCACGGCTTTATCCAACAATACAACTCTTCTATCTCGAGCAAACTTTAAGAGTGCAACAACTATCCTTGTCGTTTCATCTCGTGAGACAAACTTAAAAAGAAATTTAATAAGTAAGTCTTCCCAAGTAGTAATGGAATTTGAGGGTAATGAAAATAACCAATTTTTAGCTCCATCCCTTAAAGAGAAAGGGAATAATTGAAGTCGAATGGCCTCATCAGAAACTCCATCACACTTGATAGTATCACAAATCTTCAAAAAGTTTTCAATATGAGCATCAGGATCTTCAACAGATAATCCACCAAACTGAATTTCACCAATCAATTTCATTGTTGAAGGCTTTAAATCAACATTAGTGACATGTAAATCTCTCACCAAAATTGTAGAAGGTTTAGAGAGGAAAATATCAGCCTTCATATCTTGATCTCCACCCAACGACTTAACCATAAGAACAGCTTCATTACTCTTTTCAAGATCACTCTTCTTCAGAGAAGGGCTAAGCAAAGAGTTGGAAAATTTAAATTCCAATTTCTCATCTCCAACTTCAAAAGAAATCTTTTGTTGCATCATATCAACTTTTGCACCAGCTGTAGCTAAGAAAGGTCTTCCGAGAATGATAGAATTTTGTGCATCTTCCTCCATCTCCATGACAACAAAATCACATGGAATAAAAAACTTTCCTACCTTGACAGGAACATCTTCAAGTATTCCAAGTGGAACTTTTACACTTCTATCTGCTAATTGTAGAGTTATACGTGTGGGTTTGAGTTCACCCATCTGAAGCTTATTGCAGATTGATATGGGCATCAGACTTACACTTGCCCCAAGATCACATAGAGCTCTTTTGATTTCAAAATTCCCAAGTTTCACAGGAATAGAATAGCTACCTGGATCAGCTAGCTTTTTAGGAAGACCATTCTGCAAGATAGCACTGCACTCTGCCGTTAATGAGATAGTAGAACTTTCTTCAATCTTTCTTTTGTTTGACAATAATTCCCTAAGAAACTTCCCATATGAAGGCATCTCCTTGATAACATCTAAGAAAGGAATATTAAGTTCTAACCTCTTCAAGATATCCATAAACTTCATAAACTTCTCTCCAAGCCTAGCTTGCACCAACCTTTGAGGAAACGGAACAGGTGGTATGTAAGGTCTGACTGGAGCAACTGTGGGTTCCTTCTTCTTTTCTTCAATCGCTTCTTGCACAACCACATTTTCAGATTGAGTTTTCTCTCTATCTTCTTCAAAAATCAAATTATCACTACTCATCTTCATCTCTGGCCCTTGCAATTCCTTATCACTGCTTAACGTTATAGCATTCACGTGGGCTTTATGTGGTCGTTCAGTTTGGCCAGGAAGTTGGCCTGAAGACTTGTTAAGTTGATTCAATTGTTGAGCAATTTGAGTGATTGAATTCTCCATCAACTTGTTATGAGCTTTTATCTCATTGATACTTGAGTCAAAGTAATCATTCTTCTTTGCTTGTGTAGAGATAAATCCTTCCAAAAGATTTTCCAAGTTAGATTTTTGTGGCTGAGCTGGTTGAAAACCTGGCGGCTGAGAAAAATTATTTTGTGGAGGTTGAGCTTGAGCCTGGTTATTTCTGTAGGAGAAATTAGGATGATCTCTCCAACCTGGATTGTATGTGTTGGAGTAAGGATTATATTGTGGCCTTTGATTTTGGTTGTAGAGGGCATTTGCTTGTTCCATTGCTGTTCTAGAGGGATTGTATTGACAAGCATGTTGAGTGTGTCCAACTACACCACATATTTCACATGAGGCAACTGTAGATGAAGATCTAGAATCCAATTGCTCAATCTTCTTAACCATTGCCTGCATAGTAGTATTCAACATGGTTAGAGCATCAACATCATACTTACCACCCTTCTTTGGATGATTTCTGTCACTGTAAGGATAGTTATCATTAGACGCCATCTCGTCTAACAAAGTTTTCGCATCCTCCGTACTCTTTTTCATAATAGATCCACCAGAAGAAGCATCAACAAAGTTTCGAAACTCTTGTGTTAACCCATTGTAGAATGTTTGAATCAACAACCAGTCAGGAATTCCATGGTGAGGGCATTGTCTCTGAAGTCGTTTGAATTTTCTCCAAGCATCATGAAGTGACTCGTCATCATCTTGACGAAAGTTAGATATTTCATTCCTGAGCTTTGAAGTCTTCTTCTGACTGAAGAATTTAAGTAGAAACGCCTTTGCAAGACTATCGACTCTAACTTGCCCTACTACATAGTTAGAAGGATTTGTTAGATATTATTATTTGATAGGCACGCGACAGCCTTGTCAAATTTTTGGCGCCGCTGCCGGGGACAAAGCGGTATTAGATTAGTTAATTTTTGAGTTTGTTTAGCTAAGTCTTTTTGTTGTGTTGCTTCGGCTATTATTCCCTTGTTATTTGATCTTTGTTTCTAGTTTACTTGTTGCATGCACACTCGAAGTTCAGGTACAGAAAATTTAATTGCCCTTGATCCTGAAATTGAAGCTACAGCAAGAAGACAAGCAGGACTACGAAGGAAAAATAAAGACAAGGAAGTTATGGGTGAGACAGCAGCTAAGGCTCTCAGGGAGCATGGTATGCCAGACGCTACAGACGTACTCTCCAGTATTGTCAGACCAATAATCACGGCTACCCACTTTGAACTCAAGCCACAATTCATACAATTCATCTCCAATGATTCTTTCGCAGGATTGTCCACTGAAAATCCTGTTGATCATCTTGAGAGTTTTCTAGAAAAGTGTGATACTATAAAGCTGACCAATGTTAGTGATGATGCTATTAAGCTGCGCTTATTTCCTTTCTCTCTCCGAGATGCAGCAAAAGATTGGTTGAAGGATGAAAGACCAAATACATTCACTACTTGGGATAGTCTAGCAAAGGCGTTTCTACTTAAATTCTTCAGTCAGAAGAAGACTTCAAAGCTCAGGAATGAAATATCTAACTTTCGTCAAGATGATGACGAGTCACTTCATGATGCTTGGAGAAAATTCAAACGACTTCAGAGAGAATGCCCTCACCATGGAATTCCTGACTGGTTGTTGATCCAAACATTCTACAATGGGTTAACACAAGAGTTTCGAAATTTTGTTGATGCTTCTTCTGGTGGATCTATTATGAAAAAGAGTACGGAGGATGCGAAAACTTTGTTAGACGAGATGGCGTCTAATGATAATTATCCTTACAGTGACAGAAATCATCCTAAGAAGGGTGGTAAGTATGATGTTGATGCTCTAACCATGTTGAATACTACTATGCAGGCAATGGTTAAGAAGATTGAGCAATTGGATTCTAGAACTTCATCTACAGTTTCCTCATATGAAATATGCGGTGTAGTTGGACACACTCAACATGTTTGTCAATACAATCCAGGTTGGATAGATCATCCTAATTTCTCCTATAGAAATAACCAGGCTCAAGCTCAACCTCCACAAAATAATTTTTCTCAGCCGCCAGGTTTTCAACCATTTCAGCAACAAAAATCTAACTTGGAAAATCTTTTGGAAGGATTTATCTCTACACAAGCAAAGAAGAATGATTACTTTGAATCAAGTATCAATGAGATAAAGGCTCATAACAAGTTGATGGAGAATTCAATCACTCAAATTGCTCAACAGTTGAATCAACTTAACAAGTCTTCAAGCCAACTTCCTGGCCAAACTGAACAACCACATAGAGCCCACGTGAATGCTATAACGTTAAGAAGTAATCAAGAATTTCAAGGGCCAGAGATGAAGATGATTAGTGATAATTTTATTGTTGAAGAAGATAGAGAGAAAATTCAATCTGAAAATGTGGTTGTGCAAGAAGCGATTGAAGAAAAGAAGAAGGAACCCATAGTTGCTCCTGTCAGACCTTACGTACCACCTGTTCCGTTTCCTCAAAGATTGGTGCAAGCTAGGCTTGGAGAGAAGTTTATGAAGTTTATGGAGATCTTGAAGAGGTTAGAGCTTAATATCCCTTTCTTAGATGCTATCAAAGAGATGCCTTCTTATGGGAAGTTCCTTAGGGAATTATTGTCAAACAAAAGAAAGATTGAAGAAAGTTCTATTATCTCATTAACGGCAGAGTGTAGTGCCATCTTGCAGAATAATCTTCCTAAAAAGCTAACTGATCCAGGTAGCTATTTTATTCCTGTGAAACTTGGGAATTTTGAAATCAAAAGAGCTCTATGTGATCTTGGGGCAAGTGTAAGTCTGATGCCCATATCAATATGCAATAAGCTTCAGATGGGTGAACTCAAACCCACACGTATAACTCTACAATTAGCAGATAGAAGTGTAAAAGTTCCACTTGGAATACTTGAAGATGTTCCTGTCAAGGTAGGAAAGTTTTTTATTCCATGTGATTTTGTTGTCATGGAGATGGAGGAAGATGTACAAAATTCTATTATTCTCGGAAGACCTTTCTTAGCTACAGCTGGTGCGAAAGTTGATATGATGCATGGAAACATTTCTTTTGAAGTTGGAGATGAGAAGATGGAATTTAAATTTTCCAACTCTTTGCTTAGCCCTTCTCTGAAGAAGAGTGATCTTGGAAATAATAATGAACCTGTTCTTATGGTTAAGTCTTTGGGTGGAGATCAAGATATGAAGGCTGATATTTTCCTCTCTAAACCTCCTGCAAGTATGGTGAGAGATTTACATGTCACTAATGTTGATTTAAAGCCTTCAATAATGAAATCGATTGGTGAAATTCAGTTTGGTGGATTATCTGTTGAAGATCCTGATGCTCATATTGAAAACTTTTTGAAGATTTGTGATACTATCAAGTGTGATGGAGTTTCTGATGAGGCCATTCGACTTCGATTATTCCCTTTATCTTTAAGGGATGGAGCTAAAAATTGGTTATTTTCGTTACCCTCAAATTCCATTACCACTTGGGAAGACTTACTTATTAAATTTCTTTTTAAGTTTGTCTCACGAGATGAAACGACAAGGATAATTGTTGCACTCTTAAAGTTTGCTCGAGATAGAAGAGTTGTATTGTTGGATAAAGCTTTGGATGAAACTTATAAGTTTTTGGGAGAGATCATGAGAAAATATATTGAGAAAGTAGATGCTCCACTTTCGATCCATTCACCAGGTTGATTGACAAGAAGGTCGAGCTAAAGACCTTAAAAAAGCGCTTCTTGGGAGGCAACCCAAGATTTTGGAGGAGGAACACTCTCCCACAATTATCAACCGGGACTTCATGCATCTACACTAGGGGAGTATTTTTAATCCTTTCTTTGTATAATTTTTTTTTTTTTTGTATTTTATTTATTATTATTATTATTATTATTATTATTATTATTATTCATTGAGGACAATGAACCACTTAAGTGTGGGGATGAGTTCTCAATGATGTAAAAAACCCAAAAAAATTATATATTATAAAAATCCAAAAAAAATTAAAAAATTTAAAACTTTTTGTATATAATTGCCTAGTCTCAAAAGCATGTTAGCATTGATAAGTACACATTGTGTAGATTAATTTCGCATGATTAATTCTGAGTGTCATATTCATGAAAAATCATTTGATGCTTGGTAATTCCTTGTGTGTGCTTGCGAAAATTTGAAAACTTGAGATGTTTCTTGGTCAATTTTAGTGAGTTAAGCATGCTTTCACCTTGTGAGGATTTGAGCCTAATTTATGATTGATAGATTTTTTATCAATCCATTTTTTTTGTTGTGTGTTGTTCATCATGATTCATGTTGCTCTAGAACTTGTTTTAAACCGTTTTGAGACTACATGATATGTGTATGCATGAATATGATAAAGGCACTAGGATTAACCTCATTTACCCAAAACAGTACCCATATAAAAAATAATCCTTAGTGAACCCCTTGAGCTTATATCCGTTTCTTTCGTATATCACCAATCTAAAAAATTTTGAGTCTACTTATTTATTCTTGTCGTGATTTACTGGTAGAGCATATTGATTCATTGATGGGTTGGTGAATATTTAGTGTGGGGATTTCGTTTGGTTAAAGGTTACATTTTGGTGGGATACAATATGGTATGGAATTGCAAACAAGTATCAAGTACTCCTTTGAGATCAATGGGTGGCAAGTGCAATCTTATATGAAAGGGATGATCCATGTGTGCTGGTATTAAGTACGTTCTTGGTGACTTTTCACTGCCCTTGGTTACTGGAGAATGACTTGACTTTTGAAAAAAAAAAAGTTATGAGCAAGAGGAAGATAAAGTAGAGTTGTGTTCATTTGATTGATACAATGTGAAAGTGGGAAAGTACATGGGGTATATGTGCTTTGAAGTTTAATGCTTGTGAAAGCTTGATCAACTTTTACATGATCTAAGTTTCATGTTGGGTGCTTTAATTAAAAGTGAACATTATTCTCTATCAGTTATAAAGTTTAGCCACTTGTTAGCCTGTTTCTTTGATATCCTACCCCATACCTAAGCCCCGTTACAACCTTTAACAAAGACCTTTTGATTCATGTATGCATATAAACGAGGTGGTGGAGATTTGGTGGACAACCAAGCATATGGTAGCACATGAGTACATTGATTGAACTTGAGCGATACACTTATACCCATACACTTGTGTGAAGTGAGAGCAATGTGAGATATTTATCCATAGCATGCTTACTTGTTGAATGCGATTTTGATGTCTATCTCATGATATTTTGTCTATCAAGACATTGTGTGCATACTTGGATTATTTTGTGTTAATGATGCTTAAAGTGAGAGTACTTGTACTTTCAGACACTTTCAGGTTGTTATGTGATTGATATTTACAATGTGTGGAGTACTATGACATGTTGCATGTTTGAGAGACTTGGTGGTTGAAAATATTTGATTTTGTGGGTATATCTTCTATAAACCCTCACGAGACAAAACTCGTCCTACTAGGGCTGCCTAGGGGTTTAACGGCTTGTTGCATATGCTCAATGCAATCGTGTCATCTACGAAAGTGGTGGTCCTATTAGTTAGTATTATTTTTATTTCTTTATTTGCCCGAGGACGTGCAAAATACTAAGTGTGGGGATGTTTGATAGAGTATATATTTATATATATTTTATATGATTTTATTCCTCATATTTATTATATTTTGCATTTAATTGGATTTTTATTTAATAAATTTTAATGTTTTATTGTAGGAAGTAAGGAAATCCTAAACTTGGAAGGATTGGAGAATAAAGAGTTTAATTTGGAGATTTATTAGAAGGAAATTCGGATTTGTTGGGCTGCCTGCACATAATTCACTGTTTGGGTCATATTTTGAGATCTAGAAGTCAGAATTGGACGATTTAACAGTCCACGCGAAGATAATAGAAATCTCTTTTATTCTAAAGTGGTCCAATTATCAAATTACTTCAGGAACGGCCCAGATTTACTGAAGAAAAGTCAGCTACGAATTTTCCTTGTAAAACAGAATCAGTTTAGGAAACGTACTTGTACTTTCCTCAAGGCATTAAAATATTTGAGGATATGTATATAAACATCAGATCTGATAGAGGGAGATAGATAGATAGATATACATAGATACATACAGACATAGGGAGACTTGTACTTTTCTTCTTGGAGAAAGATTAAAGGTTTTTATTCTCTGTTCTTAATATTATCATGTGTTCTTATTATATTATGTGTTTTGTTAATTTAATTATGAGTGAGTAGATATTTAATCTAGGGTTAAGTTGAACCCTAGTTATGATTGATGTATGATTTTCCATAACCCCCCAATTTAGTTATGTTGTATGCTCTTGCTTATTGAGTTGTGCTTAATTAACAATAACATGTCAGACGTGATTATGCGTATTGTTTGAACCTAATATCTATTTATCATCGAAAGTTGGACTTAGATGGTTGTGATTTATCCAATAAGGACATGAACTTCTCCATGAAAATAGGTAGAACGGATTGTTAGGAAGTTAAGATGCTGTGTTTAATGTCTCTAAATTGCATGATACCATGAAAATAGGCTTGAGTGTATTTGATTTAAGATAAGATTCGTTAATAATGGAAAGAAGCGTGAAAATATTTTTGTGAATCGATATCTTTTTATTTAAGTTAATTGTGTGTGAATAGAATATTTATTTTAGGAATTACTTGGGGAGGTCATAAAATTTTAGTGACAAGTTGTATTATTATCTTTTAGAATTTAGGGTTTATGTCTTGTGTGTGTATAAGAACCCATTAGGGAAAAAAAAAAGAAAAAAAAACTCTGAACAGAAACGGTGCAAAACTGCGGCTACAGAGGTACGTTCTTTTGCTACTCGATTTTTTTTTCTCTATTACTTCGAGCATGCGTGTATCCAACTGTTATGTTAATTGATTATGTGCATATGACCATGTAGTAAACTTTTAATTTTAGCTTGTTTAATAATTTTGTATAGGCTAATCGTTCGTGTTTATGTCTTGGATGTGATACTGTATATTCATGTATAAATCATATGTTTCTCATCTGGTTTAATGAATTAGTGTTTGATTTTCTTAGATTAACATTAATTTTAATTATTGCTTTTGAACTACACTGTGTGATTTAATTTTCGAAAATATTAAAATTGGTATCATATTTGTATTTATTGTACGTGTTGTGTAATTATATATTAAGTGATGAATATATGATTTTGTGATTCAAGTACATTCATGTAAATATATTAAAATATGTTTAAGTGGTAGTATGTTTAGTTTCTGGAATTTTGTTTCAATGCCTAAAAAAAAACTGTTTATTAAATTATTATAAATAATAAGTTTCGGTGACCAAATTTTGTGGCCATTACTCAAGAATTGATATAGGTTGTTAATGGATTCCTATGCATGTATAGTACAACTAGAATTAATTTTTTTTATACAATTTCATGATAGAAAAGAAAGCATTTTCTTGTAGTTTTCACCTGTTAACTTGGATTTGGCCGTGAGTGGGTACATGGGTTTTATAGCCCATTTACTTTTTTTTTATGACTTGTTTTTCTAGTCCATTTTATTAGTTAAGCATGCTTGTAATCTTTAATTGTTTTCATTATAAGATTTTACAGGAACTAATATATGTAAATAAATGATTAATTGCTTTTGTGTTTATTTGCTTAAAATTATAGGATTGTTCGTGCATTTTATAATTTTCGGTGTTTGGTCGATTTCGAGATAAGTACTTTTTAACTTACTTTTATTTTCGAAAAAGATATTGATACTCTGTTTTCCGAATTTCGTATAAGATATAAGAAATATTGTTTCGAACTGTATAAGATATAAGATATAAGATATAAGATACTAGAATCTTTTAAAACTCAATCTCTACGTTTCGAACCCGTTCGTAATTTACGCTATAGTTCCGGAACTAGCTTTAGATACCCTTAGTAGGCGCACAAGTGTGCAACTTTAGATACCTATTAAGGGCGCGTAATTATTGAACTTTAGATGCCGGTCACTGGCAAAGTGTGACGAAATATAAGAATAAGAATAAGATCCTGGCTACTGGGAAAGTGTGGCCGTAGAGCAAGATTGTGGTATTAATAAGAATTTCGTTTCTGTTTTAAATTATGTTTTTAAATCTGTTTCTGTTCTGGATTTTGAAAATATAAACTTTGGGTTGGATCTATTTTCGCAAAGACTTTTAAATTATTATTGTTTTGAGAAAATATGTTTTGCTAAAACGCCCACTGATTTTGAGAATATTGGTAAGTCAATCTTTTACTTGCTGAGCTGTGTAGCTCACCCCTTTCCTAACATTTCAGGTTTCGATTTTGGAGGCTTATTGAGAATACGGATGTGAATTTGTGAATTTCGTGCTACTTGATTTGATGTAAATTATTGGTTAAGAATAATCATGCTATTAGAATCAATTTTGTTAACTACAAGATATTGATTGTTGAATTGTGGAGCTGCGTCTCCGATTTTGTGTTTTCGAATTATTAAGTTTGACCGCTGCATTTGACTTTTGTGCAAATTTTGTATTTATTGAATAAAGAAATGTATTTTATTTAAGTTTTGTATTTAGATTTAATAGTCCGAAAAGTCGGGCTGTTACACAAAGTCCCTTCTTTTTTAAATATATCATGGGAAATTGTCTTTTTCAATTTATTTTTTCTATTTTTCTCACTAAAATTCATTTTTTTCCCAAATATATCATAGAAAACCCTTTACTTATTTATTTTAAAACGAATTTAAATACTTTTATTAAATTTTAAAACCTCATTTTCCAAAAATATCACGGGCATTTACCTTTTTAAACTAAATATATGTTACATTTTTTATTTTTTCTTACTAAAACCCCTCATTTTCCAAAAATATAACGGACAAACCCTTACTTATTTATTTTAAAATATGTTTTAATGTTTTTAATTAATTAAAAGTATTTAGTTATTTTAACATGTCTACTTATTTTTTTAACAAATACAATTAATAATATATTAAAAATATAATAATAAAATAACAATTAACAATTCGCGCATCGCACGAGTTTTAAGCTAATATTGATATTAGAATTGGATTTCAAGTAATTATAACTATTACATATCAAAATAATAAGGATTGTTAGATTTTAAAATTATTATTTAAAAAGGATATAAGTCAAAACTGGAAGCATTAGTATTAGAATTGGATTTGAAGTCATTACAATATTACATATCAAAATAATAAGGATCGTTAGATTTTAAAATAGATAAATGAGAATCGTTGGATCGAATATAAAAAATTGTATTTGGTTGTTAGTTGAATTATATTTATATCTAGATAATTTAAACTAGACATATGAAAATTTCCTAAATCAGATAGAATTTTCAAAAGTAAAAATTTGTCACTTTCTTCTATCTTTAGTTTTGGTGTACTTTTAATTATAAACAAAAATTGTTAAACCATAACTAAATTAAGAAATATTTTTTTAGATCTTAAAATAGATAGATAAAAATCATTGGATGTAATATTAAAAAGTGTATTTGGTTGTTAGTAGAACTATACTCAACTACTAAAATAGTATTTTGATAATTAAAACCAAATATAAATTAATTTCCTAAGTTCAATAAGAATTCTTAATGTAAAAATTTGTCTTTTTTTTTTTGTCTTCAGTTTCAGTGTATTTTCAATTGGAAATGAATTGTTAAACCTTTAGTAAATAAAATATTATTTTGTGAGTTTTATGTGTGTAGTAAAATGTTCAAATCTGATTTTTAGAACTAAAAATACAGAATAAATCGTTAATTGATCGTCTAAAATCTAATAATATAAAATCCAAAAATTAATAACACAAAACTATTAAAAAAAATACAAATTAATATAATTATAAATATTAAAAAAAGAGTCATGTGTTGCGCGGGATCTTATCCAAAATTTTGGTCCATGTACCGCCAAACTAATAAAGACCGTTGATTTAAAATTAGATAAATAAGAACCGTTAGATCTAATATTAAAAAATAAAAAGTGTGTTTGATTGTTATTAGAATTATATTCAAATACTAAAAAGTGAATTTTTATAATATAAACAAAAAACGAGTAGGTTTTCAAAGTTGAATATTCATAACTTTCTCTTTTATTCGGGTTCCTAAGTAATTTTAGTTGAATAATAATGACTGAATCATCATTAAATTAAAATAATTTCATTAATTAATATAATTATAATTTTTTAAAAATAACTATGCATTACACGAGTTATAAGCTATTATATAATTATGCAAGTAAAATTAATAAATCGTACATCGTAGGAACTTACAAATATTAAAACAAACACCATTTGACATCCGTAATTACAAGTGTCATACTTTACTTTACTTTACTGATATCATCTTACTAAATCTTTTTATTAATTCATTTTACTTTCTCATTTTTATTAATGACAACTTCCACTAATTCTCTTTTATCTTTATTTCTCATCTTTATACTAATAAGGAAATGTTATAGTACTGAAAATCGTTCTCAAAACGATTTCCGAATGATGAGATGTCACCATATCGTTGGATATTTTCTCATAAATGAGATATACCTCTCAGGCAAAAATATGAATTCCACAAATAAAAATACAACACGTGTTATTCAGAAATATATTTGAGATCAAATTGTAGCAGCTAATACTAAAACAAACACTCAATAACTCATAACTCACCAACTTGCAACATGTCAACCTATGGGAAAAATTTTTCCCTCCTCTCTCTGCTCATTAATTATGGAACACCACTAATTTTCATTTCTTCATCTTTTTCCTTTTTTTTTTCTTTCCTAATTTAACTATAAGCAATTATTTTGCACATTTTATCACATGTTATTCATACTTCAATATTTCAAATAATATTTTATTTAACTAATTAAAATTTGTATAGATATCCTTAAAAAATAATTCAAGCAAAATTTACTAACAAAAAAAGCGTAAATGATCAAGTTAGAAATGTATTTCAATTTTTTTAATCTATTTTTTTTCTTTAACGTGCTAAAAAAGAGGACGTCTTTAAGATGCTCTTTCAACAATTCTTTTCCCGCCTAATGTGATTGAATTGAAAAGTTAATAATTAAATATATTTAATTAGTTACAATGTTACATTGTAAATCAAATTTAATATAATGTTAATATATTATCCCCGTCCCATTCATTTCTATACACTTTCATTTTGGATGTCCCATTCATTTATATACATTCGAAAAATAGTAACTTTTAATAATATAAAACACTATTAGAGCAAGTCCAACAGCTTACTTATATCATGTCCTAAGCTCAAATATAAGTAATCTAGCAAAAAATACAATGTCTTAGTGGTTACTTAAATCACTAGGACATCCATCTCAGAGCAAGTCCAACAGTTTCCTAGCTGGTTACTTATAAATATGATATAATAATGTGTCATAGTGATTTAGGGACTTGGGCTCTGTTTGGGATTGTTGGTAAAAATTGCTGTGCTGTTAAAAAAAGTGCTGTTAAAATAAGTGTTGTTATGAAAATCAGATAACTGTTTGGTAATATTTTTGAGATATGCATGTTTTGGTGTATAATATAAAAAAAATAATGTTTCTGGTGAGTTTTGATGTTGAAACCAGTAGCTGCTTCCCGCAAAAGCTGAAAGCAGCTTTTTTTAAAAGCATGGGGGGACCTGCTTTCTCTAAAAGCGGCTTTTAAGCCAAAAGTGCTTTTCGGAAAAGCTGCTTTTAAAATTTACCAAACACTTTTTCAGCTGCTTTTCAGAAAAAAGCTGCTGTTGCTGTTTGCAGCAGCAATGCCAAACAGACACTTGATTTCTTATAAAAACTCCAACAACATTACTTATATACATTCTCTATTATTATTATAATAATATATTTGAAAAGAGAGAGAAAAAGAGTGGAAGAAATAGAGAGAAAAGAAAGGTAGAAAAGGAGGGAAATGAATTTTTTATTCATGGAAATTAAATAGGTAATGGCTAGTGGTTACCTATTAATAGGTAATGAGATGGATGTCATAGTGATTTAGGTAACCGCTAGGACATTGTTGGAGCACCATTGTTTGCTAGATTACTTATATTTGAGCTTAGGACATGATATAAGTAAGCTGTTGGACTTGCTCTCATTACCTATTAATAGGTAACCACTGGCCATTACCTATTTAATTTCCATGAATAAAAAATTCACTTCCCTCCTTTCTACATTTGTATATAACTAAACTATATAACTAAACCAACTAGGACATCGTTGAAGTTGGACTTTTATTTTTCGTTTGAGGCGCCTAAAATCTTCTATCACTGAATATGAGGCTTGAGCCCACTAAGAAATTAGGGCTTAGGGTTCTCACACTCGTGAGTCTCAAAATCAAATAATCTGTTGAGCAAAATTAGAATCAAAGCCCCAAGTCTTTGAATCTCCATAAACTGTAAGTCATTTTGTTATGTATTTCTGAATTTGATGATGCTGTGTAATATGCAAACCCTGTGCTTCTTCCGTACCTATACTTTACCATTGGAAACCACATTTCTCAAATACGGGTTGTCTAAAAAAACCATTTCCCATTTTCGTGCTTCTAATGTGGTTGCTTTACAATCTTGCTCTGATGAGAACAGACCTGGGGCAGTTCTTAAACTGTTTCAAGATTTCGGGTTTTCGCACACTGATATAACTAGAATTAATTCTATGAAACCCATTATACTTACATTTCAGCCTGATAAGTACATTAAGCCCAAACTTGATTTTTTGGTTTCGGTTACCAAGTCTGAATCAGAGGTTGTGAGTATTGTTAGTAAGAATCCCCTTATTCTGACAAGAAGTTTGAATAATCACTTAATTCCATTTTTCGAGATGTTGAAGTCTGCGATGGGTAGTGAAGAAAATGCAGCTGCTGCTATTATATGTAATCCGTTTCTGCTTTCCTTTTGCCTTTCTGCGTCGTTTTTGCAAAATATTGATTTTTTGCAAAAAGTTGGGGTGCCCAAGTCGCAGATATTGAAACTTATTACTAAGTATGGTCAACCTGTTGGGGAGCAACATGGGAAATTTTGTAAGGTTGTGTTGAAGGTGAAGGAAATGGAGTTTGATGTTTCGTCTTCGTATTTTCTTGAAGCAGTCCGAGCGTTATGTTTTATTTCGGATGTTGCTTGGGAATCTAGATGTGAGATGTATAGAAGCTATGGTTTTTCTGATGATGATATCTTGACTATGTTCAAGAAGCATCCGACTATCATGAGTTATTCTGAGAAGAGAATTAGGGAGTTGTTGGACTTTTTTGTTTATAACTTGGGATGGAGTCCATCTAGGCTGTCAAATTCACCTAATGTTTTGCAGTATAGCTTACATAAAAGGATTGTACCAAGATGTTCGGTTCTTCAGGCTCTGGTGTCAAAAAAATGTAACAAGAGTATGATGGTAACGTCACTATTGGCAATGACTGATAGCAGGTTCTTGGAAGCCTTTATTACAGCATACAAGGATGAAGTTCCTGAGGTAATGGATGCATTTAAAGGTAAGTTGAGATTTGATGAATACAATTTTGAACCGGAAAGAAAAGCTAAGTTTAAAGCTTGATATTATTTTAGCAGCACTTACTTTGATTTAAAGTCTCTGTAATGAGGTTTGATAAATTTGAAGGAAGTGTCGATTTTGTACCATGTGTTTATTAGCTATCGAGGCAGAAGAAGTGTCATGTCTCTACTAACTCTACAAAACTAGTTTAAACCCACTTGAGTATTATCAATTCTTGAGACAATGTCATTAATTACTCCATTATTTAACCTCTTGAACAAAATTTTAACTTGTTAATGAATTTTAACGAAATGTGTTGTCTGTTTTATGGGTTCCTATAGATTTGAGCAAGTTAATTCTTCTATTTCTTGTTTTGCAATTGATAATACTAGTGCTTGTGCATACTCCTACTCCTTAAGAACCGCCTCAGACTAAAAGAGAATTTTTCAGCATTAAATTTCAGAAAAGACTATTGGACTGCACTTGCATTGTAATGTTTGAAGTTTAGAAGGTTTGATTGGAGTATGAGAAGTAGAGTAAGGAAAAAGAACACAATCTAAGTCAGTCGAAGTGTAAAACACGGATATGTATCAATTAGTTTCATTTTATTATATTGAAATGATTTTTGCACCACTAATACTCTTTTGAAGCTAAAATTCCATTCAATTTTTTGCTCAGTTGGGTACATCCAATTCAAAATCCTTCTCTAGTCTATGCAGCATGCTCCAAAACATATTCAGTAACAATTTAGGCAGAGAAGGGGCATAGAGGCTTTACGCTGAAACAATTTGTTTGGTAAAGAAGTTGGAGTTGGCAACATTTTCATGATTTTTTCATATTTTTTGCCAAAAATATATATATAGTTGAGTGTCCATACTATGTCCGATTATTGAGTATCCGACAAGGATATTTGAGGTATAAAGCAGGAACCTTAGAAGTTACATTATTCCTCTAGTATGCTTTTCTTCGAAGAAAAATCTCCCAACTTATTGTGTACCATGGTGAGGTGAGGATTTAACATTTGTATTTTCAGTACTCCAGGAAAAATGAAGTAAGTAGCACTGTAGAAGTTTCTTATTAGCTTACTTCATATGTGGCCCATTAGTCAGTTCCCTGACATATTTAAACCTTGTGATAAAGAACAATAGTATCCCACATGGTCAAAATGATTGAAAATATTTAGCTTGAAAAAACTGAAATTAACAGAAAAAGAATGTGCAAGAATAGAAAATATAGAGATAATTTGATGACTTTTACTGATCCAACATTTTCTTGTGAGTTGTTTCATTCTTACCACCTTGGAGATTATCCATCACTTCTTGTAAAATTGTCAAACACTGCTGAGTAGTAGGCAATCTTCCTTTGCATTATAATGGACTAATTGATTATTATGCAGATGCCAGCATAATAAATCTTCCTTTGCATCGAAGTAGTAGGCAATCTTTCTGACTAGCTACAGTATATCCGTCATTCTCGTAGAGAGACGTTATTGATCTTGTTTGGTTGGCACATAAATTCTACACTCTGAAAACCAGCTCTGCTGAGTTTCCTCCATTGATCTACCCTTTCATACCTTTGGAATCTATCTGCACCCTTACATGACACTATGTTCCTTATTTCCTCTGCAAAGTATAGCTTCTCAATTTTCATCTTTCGATGCTATTTCAAGGAAGATTTGACTCGAGTGAATAAAAAGCAGCTGAATAGTAGTGGAGGGATTTGAGAAATCTTCCCAGAAAGAAGGGTTCATTAAGGTTTGCATCTTGTTCCACAACTGTAAAAAGGGTTAGTTTTTTTTTTTGGATTGCTTGAAGGATTATCTTGAAAGAGCTTGTCTAGATGCATTATGCTATTAACAACTGAAGCTTTCCCTTCTTTTTGAGATTACTGTTCTCTTTGGTTAGTAATGACGGTGGTACTGTTATGGCCTCATCCATCCTGCAGAATTAATTTAAAATTCCAAGCAATTCAACTTCAACTTTGATATCTTGCATTCAATATTCTCTCATCCAGAGATTGCTAAAGTCAGTGATTCGGACTAGTTACAGGGGGCCTCTTAGCCTGGCAGTCAATGTTCTCAAATCTCGTCAGAGGAGGCCATAATAGCGTATGTTCATCTTTTCTTGTTTGTATTGTTAAAATATCTTCTTCTAATGTTCTTATTTTTTCATCTTTTCTTGCTAACATTTCTCTTAATATTTTAATTGTATCTTCTTTTTGTTTTATAATATTTATACTAATTCTATAACTTTCAAAATGTTGATTAATGTCTTTATTATAAGTAAGAGATTTTTTTACTATATTTTGAATCAATTGTAATTCATTGTTATTCATTTTTTAGTCAGGAAACTACTTCTGATACCATTTTATAGGGGTTCTAGACTTACACGTACCTTACACATATTATATTATGTGGAAAATGTTATTTCCAGAGCATTTTTTTAATTTCCAGAGCTATATGTAGCATTTGGTGTTAGAATATACTACAAATTGTGAATGCAGGGAGAATATGCAACACATATTGCTCTGGAAATTAAAAAAATGCTCTGAAAATAACATTTCCCTATTACGTAATTAATATGATCAGAAGATAAGCATAGCTCAGTCCTCATTTGTGTATGCTTCCTGCCAGTCAAGTGTCAATGGTTAGTTAGAGAGAAAAAATCAATTTAATCTCAGCTTATGAAATCTGAGTCAGCATCTCCATCCTCTTTATATATGACTCCTTTTATTTCGGAAATAGTCATCAAACATATTCTGTGAAAATACACCATTTTCATTTTCCGTTGCTGCTTGGCTAATTGCATCATTTGTTTGCATAAAACTAAAATCGATGAAGGGAGTAAGTTTCTCTGCTTTGGTGATCAATGTAATGTCTCTTAAACTAATGTTCCATTTTCTTTGACATTGCAAGTACTGTATATTCCATTTTCTTTGACATTGCAGCCCCAATTGGGCTTTGAAAAAACCTTCCAGAGACCCATTAACCTTCACTGACAACTGACAACATAGAAGTTTCAATACATGCCTTTACCCAGTTTATAAATCTGATAGGAAATGTCATTCTCTGGAATGCTTGAAATAAAAAATTCCAATTGAGCGAATCAAAAGCCTTCTTTATATCAAGTTTTATAGCACACCTAGGCTGCCCAGAATTTAAATGATACCCCGTACATAATGCTTGAACAAACAAGATATTATCTCCAATCAAACGTTTAGGAACAAAGGCAGATTGACATTTTGAAATTAAAGCAGCCATGACTCCTTTCATTCGACTTGCCAGCATTTTCGATATGCACATGTAAATAACTTTGCAACAAGATATAGGTCTATAATCTGCCATAGTCGAAGAATGTGAATTTTTTTGCAATGAGAGCTAAGGTAGAAGCATTTATCACACAAGGCATATTTAAAGTATCAAAGAAGTACAGTATACCTTTCGATACCTCTTCTCCTACAATGTTCCAAGTAGAAAGATAGAATTCTGCAGGGGACATTTTTTTTTGCCATTCTTTTGAATGTATTAAATACATCATCAGTAGTAAAGGGAGCAGCAAGGTCTTCACTTTAAGAACTAGAAATCTGAGGGAGATTCAAATCCTCTGAAATGTCATCTGTATTTGTAGTAGAGCCCAACAAGTTCTTGTAAAAATCCACAACAATTTTGGAAATATCTTTATGGGATGTGGCCACGTTACCATCGCTATCCTCTAATGCAAGCAGCTTGTTATGTTCCATCTACCTTGATAGTGTTTAAAGAAATATCGATGATTGCAATCACCATTCTTTAACCAAGAGACACTAGACTTCTGTTTAAGTAGAATCTCTTCATTGTGCAGAGCTTCAGAGAGCAAATTTCTGAGATTATTTTCCTCCGCGAGAAGAGCTGAATCTGGGCAAACAGGTAAGACCTCTTGAAAATTCAACAAGTTGACACAAGCTTCAACAACCTTGTCATGAAGATTACCCGTGTTGGCATTTAAATTTCTTAGAGCTTGCTTAACTCTTTTTAACTTTGTAGACAGGACGAACCAGGGGTCACCCACCATTTCAAAATCCCAAGCAGCAACAACAGTGTGTAAGTAGTTAGGGTTCGCAATTAGATGCTTGAAGAACTGGAATGGTTTATATATCTTCTCTGCAGGTGCTCCAAAGGATATGGCAACAGGACAATGGTCTGATAACCCTCTAGGCATAAACTCAGCTTGAGATCTATTGAATTTGTGGAGCCAAACATCATTCACTAGGCATCTGTCAAGTTTCTTGAACAAAGGCGCATCAATACAACTGTTCCACTAGGTATAAAACTGGCCAATGCTACATACATCAGTAACTCCCAACTGCAATGTGAGATCCTTGAAATCTTGCATACCAGTATTCCAATTCATATGATTACTAGCTTCACTAGGGCTTAGACATTCATTAAAGTCCCCAGATAAGCACCAAGGATTGCCATCAATTCGACATTGTAAGGCAAGTAAATCTTTCCAGAGTAGATGCCTTTCAACATGTGTATTAAGAGCATAGATGAAAGAGACAAAAAAGAACTCTCCAGTAGCAAGTTTTTGTATAGAACATGTAACATGTTGGGCTATTTGCGAAATCTCTATACATTTCCAAAAAAGAGGGTTAAACCCAACCTAAATCCTTCATTATAATGCGAGCTATAGTTAAACATCTAGGATAAGCTGGGAGCTATATACTTAGAAACAAAAGGAGAAGTGTCACGCTTCACATGAGTTTCAACTAGAGCAATAAGAGAGATTTTATTTACACTAATAAAATCCTTAACATAGGTCTTTTTGTTGTTAAGACCTCTAATGTTATAGGAACAAAAGTCTAAAGACATAACAAGGGACCTTTTTCCTTTTCTTTTTCTGAGAGCTGGTCAACTTGCCATTAGAAGAATCACTGGAGATAGCTGCTTTCTTTGCATCAATTTCATCCACCATGGCCAGATGCTTAAAAGTGTTTAGAGGCAGGGGTGAAGTATGAGAAACTGCTGGTGAGACAGGGCTAGAAGAGCATCTTTTACGAGTAGCAGTTTGCCAATTATCATCATTTACTAGTTGACACCATCTGACTTGGCTGAAACGTTCTCTGGTTCCATAACTACCTCACTTTCTGCTTCAATATTCGAAGTTTTATTTTGGTTTTCTTCAAGAGGAGTTGTACTCTCTTTTTGTGTCTATTTTCGAACCCAGTAACTCTTTGCTTTAGGGCAAGCGCCTACTACATGCCCTAGAGTTGGACAAACATTACAAATCAAAAGTTTTGGTGGGTAACTTTGTAGGATCCGACAGCCCAACATTAGTCTCCATATACTTGCACATCTCCAACATTTTTTTCATTAACTCACTCCTTTCACATCGATTAATAGCAAAAGCTGCTTTTGCCACTGGGTTAACAGTGTTACGCTCCATTACAACTATTTCTTCATCAGCAAAGGAAACTTCATCGTCCATATCTGTATCAACATCCGACACCACAACCGGAATGCCACCCAGAGACCTATTTCGCATCTTATTACCTCCAATAAGGTCAGTTCCCATGTGAGAATTATCTCCAATCAAACCAGGTTTATCTGAAAGAATCTCCTGTAATACCGAACCCACTACCAAGAAAGGATTTTTGTCAAGAACAAAGCCTCCAACATCGTTACCAGAATCTTGTTGCACCAAGTATATCACTCAATAAACTATAGATGATCAAAAAGCCCCAAGCCCAAAATCCGACCATTCGAAAAAAAACCCAAAATGTTCAGTCCGAACATTATTAATAACTCTAATTGTGTAATTGTTTTATAATATAGAGTTTAGTCCGTTTTATAGTAGAGAGTGTTTAGCTATGGCCTATGTAGGACCCGCTGACGACCAAATCAAACCATATCATTAATTGTTTTTATAAATTCAATTTTAATAAATTTTAGTGTAAATATTTAAAATATTAAAATTATACTACTTCTATTATTATTTACTTTTATAGAAATATTACTTTTTCTCTAAAGTAGAGCATTATTAATAACTCTAATTGTGTAATTGTTTTATAGCAGAGAGTTTAGCTATGTAGGACCCGTTTTATAGTAAAGAGTTTTTAGCTATGTAGACCCGCTCACGACCAAACCAAACCATACCATTTAAGTGTTTTACACTAATTATATATAAAAATATAATTTACAAAAATAAATAATTTTATTGAATTTAAGTTAATTTTTTACGTAAAAATTTAACATACATAATTTTAAGGGCTTTTTTCATAAATACCCAATCCTAGAAATGTTTTTGCAAAAATACTATATCTTTTTTGAATTTTTGCAAAAATACTAAAATATTTGCAAAAATACCAATTTTTTGAAAATATTTACAAAAATACGGTCCGCAACTAAATGCAACTGCAATCAAAATCAACCACAGATATAACTTATAAAAATTTAATAATTGAAATCATCTTTAGTTGCAGAAGTTAGTGCCCCTGCAGACCTTGTTGATTAGCTAGAAACTTAATCCCCAATTATTGATTTGATTGAGATGAAACTATTTGTTAACTCTCAATCCATGTATCTATGTATGTATATATAGAAATGTATATATAGACGAAAGGTGAGGGGATGTAACCAACATCTTCATTCACCTTCTCTTACTAACAATTTTTTTGAATTTTAACTAATTTAAATTTTTTTAAAAATTACATCGGGTTGCATCTGATTGTTTTGGTTGAATTTGGTTGTTTTGGTTGCAAACTGTATTTTTGCAAAAAAAATTAGGTTGCATACCGTATTTTTACAAATATTTTCAGAATATGGTAAAATTGCAAAAAAAACTTTTAAAAAAATAGTATTTTAGTATATATTCTAAAATCCAAAAAAATTATATATATATTGTACATGTAAATATGTAGAAAATAAATTTTAATTATTTTTAAATTGAAAATGATATAAACCTCTCTCACTTTAGAAGGGTTACTAGTGTATTGGCTTCGGCCCAATTTAGGGCTTAGGTTCCCACACTTGTCAGTCTCAAAATCAAATAATCTCTTCAGCAAAATTACAATGAAATCCCCAATCTTTGAATCTCCATAACACACAGTTCGAGTATTACTGTAAGTCTTTTTCTTTGTATGTATCCTTTATGCATTTCTTACATGTACTAGAATATGATGATGCTGTGTAATATGCAAACCCTGTGCTTCTTCCGTACCTATACTTACAGAACCATATATACAACTGCAACTGGAGATTCTTTACCATTTAAAACCGCTTTTCTCAATTGTGGGTTGTCTGAAAAAACCAATTTTCGTGCTTCTAATGTGGTTCCTTTACAATCTTGCTCTGATGAGAACAGACCTGGGGCAGTTCTTAAACTGTTTCAAGATTTCGGGTTTTCGCACACTGATATAACTAGAATTAATTCTAAGCAACCCCATTTACTTACATTTCATCCTGATAAGTACATTAAGCCGAAACTTGAGTTTTTAGTTTCGATTACAAAGTCTGAATCAGAGGTTGTGAGTATTGTTAGTAAGAATCCGCTTATTCTCAAAAGAAGTTTGAATAATCACTTAATGCCATTTTTCGAGATGTTGAAGTCTGCGATGGGTAGTGAAGAAAATGCAGCTGCTGCTATTATATGTAATCCGTTTCTGCTTTCTTTTTGCCTTTCTGCGTCTTTTTTGCAAAATATTGAGTTTTTGCAAAAAGTTGGGGTGCCCAAGTCGCAGATATTGAAACTTATTACTAAGTATGGTCAAGCTGTCGGGGAGCAACATGGGAAATTTTGTAAGGTTGTGTTGAAGGTGAAGGAAATGGAGTTTGATGTTTCGTCTTCGTATTTTCTTGATGCAGTCCGAACGTTGAGTTTTATTTCGGATGTGGCTTGGGAATCTAGATGTGAGATGTATAGAAGCTATGGTTTTTCTGATGATGATATCTTGACTATGTTCAAGAAGCATCCGACTATCATGAGTTATTCCGAGAAGAGAATTAGGGAATTGTTGGACTTTTTTGTTTATAAATTGGGATGGAGTCCATCTACGCTGTCAAATTCACCTAATGTTTTGCAGTATAGCTTACATAAAAGGATTGTACCAAGATGTTCTGTTCTTCAGGCTCTGGTGTCAAAAAAATGCAACAACAAGAGTATGATGGTAACGTCACTATTGGCAATGACTGATAGCAGGTTCTTGGAAGCCTTTATTACAGCATACGAGGATGAAGTTCCTGAGGTAATGGATGCATTTAAAGGTAAGTTGAGATTTGATGAATACAATTTTGAACCGGAAAGAAAAGCTAAGTTTAAAGCTTGATATTATTTTAGCAGCACTTACTTTGATTTAAAGTCTCTGTAATGAGGTTTGATAAATTTGAAGGAAGTGTCGATTTTGTACCATGTGTTTATTAGCTATCGAGGCAGAAGAAGTGTCATGTCTCTACTAACTCTACAAAACTAGTTTAAACCCACTTGAGTATTATCAATTCTTGAGACAATGTCAGAAATTACTCCATTATTTAACCTCTTGAACAAAATTTTAACTTGTTAATGAATTTTAACGAAATGTGTTGTCTGTTTTATGGGTTCCTATAGATTTGAGCAAGTTAATTCTTCTATTTCTTGTTTTGCAATTGATAATACTAGTGCTTGTGCATACTCCTACTCCTTGAGAACCGCCTCAGACTAAAAGAGAATTTTTCAGCATTAAATTTCAGAAAAGACTATTGGACTGCACTTGCATTGTAATGTTTGAAGTTTAGAAGGTTTGATTGGAGTATGGGAAGTAGAGCAAGGAAAAAGAACACAATCTAAGTCAGTCGAAGTGTAAAACACGGATATGTATCAATTAGTTTCATTTTATTATATTGAAATGATTTTTGCACCACTAATACCCTTTTGAAGCTAAAATTCCATTCAATTTTTTGCTCAGTTGGGTACATCCAATTCAAAATCCTTCTATAGTCTATGCAGCATGCTCCATAACAGCGAAGTCATTTGAAATTCAGTAATTCACACAAATTAGGCAGAGAAGGGGCATAGAGGCTTTATGCTGAAACAGTTTGTTTGGTCAAGAAGTTGCAGTTGGCAACATTTTCATGATTTTTTCATATTTTTAGCCAAAAATATATAGTTGAGTGTCCATACTATGTTCGATTGTTGAGTATACGACATGGATATTTGAGGTATAAAGCAGGAACCTTAGAAGTTACATTATTCCTCTAGTACGCTTTTCTTCGAAGAAAAATCTCCCAACTTATTGTGTACCATGGTGAGGTGAGGATTTAACATTTGTATTTTCAGTACCCCAGGCAAAATGAAGTAAGTAGCACTGTAGAAGTTTCACATTAGCTTACTTCATATGTGGCCCATTATTCAGTTCACTGACATATTGAAACCTTGTGATAAAGAACAATAGTATCCCACATGGTCAAAATGATTGAAAATATTTAGCTTGAAAATTGTCAAACACTGCTGAGTTTTCCATGCAGATGCCATCATTTCGAAGTAGCAGGCAATCTTTCTCACTAGCTACAGTATATCCCTCACCCTCGTAGAGAGACGTTTTTGATCTTGTTTGGTTGGCACATGTAAATTCTACACTCTGAAAACCAGCTCTGCTGAGTTGCCTCCTCCATTGATATGCCCTTTCATATCTTTGGAATCTATCTGCAACCTTACATGACACAATGTTCCTTATTTCCTCTGCAAAGTAAAGTGTTGATAGACCCTGGAACATTCTATATATAATTCTAGAAATAGGATGCACCTTAAACAAAACTATTAATCCAGAAGTTAATACATTATACATGTATTAGGAATAATCTAAAAATATCCGCACATTTCTATTATTATGATAAACAAAATTATACTTTAGGTTCAACAAATGTGACATGCAGGAGACAAAAGTGTTTGGATGAGGAGTCCACGCCTCTGAGGACCAATCTTAGGACAAAAGTGAGTCTTTAGCATATGTAAATATCATTGTGTACTTGTAAGTCGTCAGCAACTATGGTAGCCTGATCTGTACTAAACTCTAAAAGGTTCATGACTCTCTTTTGCTTCAGTCTTCTCTTTATCCTATAAACTGATTACTGTATTTTATCGACAGTTCTCAATTTGGACTCCTTTCAAGGTTTGTTTTTTCTGGGTATTAGATCAGTCAAATTGTATTCATATTTTGCACAATAATCTTTCCATTATATATGTGTTATAATAAACTTAACTTGCAGGTGCGTGCTTCTTGAATTATTATTGTTCATCATATTGCCTTTGCAATCAGATGTAGTTACATGCACCATGTAGTTTGAACTTTGAAGGAAAAGCAACGAAGGAAGCAGGAACGGACTTTTTAGTTGGAATATAATGGCTTGCATCCAAATTTCTGTAACAACTGCTAAGGCATGTTGGGTTTGCACCCAGCTGAAAGCTTGCATCTCCATGGAAGAAAGTTAACCATGATACGAGCAAGTCCCTAAAGACCGATATTAATAAGAAACCAGCACCTGTACCCTATACAAATTGATAAGTCTGTTGGCAACATCCACTGAGAATGGCTGCATCCAAAACTCCCGTTACAATCAAGCTGATCCTGGTCCCATAGAGCGAGGACCAAAGGTTTTTCTCTAGTTTCAGACTGGTGTACCAAATATAGTAGATGGTTGTATAACCTCAGCGGCTAAACTACAATAGACAACTAATGCTGTCAATCTAACCTTTTTGGATAAGGAAGACACATGACCAATGTAATTTGTTGCCAACAATGTACATCGCCAAAATCTGACAGCTTGATGTAAATACTTGATGTTTGTTTTTACATGGTCTTTGTAAGGTAGTTTTAGATACAGCAATTACAGAGATGAGATAACTACACAAATCAGAGTTGTCATGGTCATGCTAAGCCACTGAAGGCCGATACTACAAAAGGATTACAGCGGAAACGTCAAATGTGACTATCTATTCCCCTCCCTGTTTGTATGCAATACTGCAATGTATTGAAATTACTCGTCCGGTTAGACCTTGATATCCATTATATAGAAATGAAGCTGATACTTACCACCTCTTTATTTGTACCAACCAGTAAGGATCCATCTCAGCATGAAGCACAAACAGCAGCCTACTACCTTAAGAATGGTTACAAGCACGAACCTTCAGTCTCACTTCACAAGAGCATTATATGTGCAGGTTTTTATACAGATCACATGATACAAGCAAGGTACATTGTTAAATAAACATCTTGAACTTTCAGACCGTAGCTTACTGCAGAACGCGACACATGTTAAGTTCCAACTTCTACGACAATGCAGTAATCGAAAGTATCTACACCTTCAAGAAAGTATCTACTTGAAGGTGAACTTGAAATAGCCAACAATAACCTAGATCATCAAATAGAGGACGCGGCAAACAACAACACAATTATATATATATATGTGTATCATGTAGGACTACTTGTTAGGTGATAATAATGTCAAAAAATTAAAGTTAAGAGTGGATTTAATGTGGTATTGTTTTACCATGAGTTAAGTCTCTGCGCAAATACTATATCATTGTCATTTTTTCTCTATTTCAACAGATTAGAGGTTTTTTCTTTGTTTACTTGCCTTTCCTTTCTCGAAAAAGTTAACATTTCTTCGTAATTAACTATTAGAATTCCAACTGAGATGATCTATATTACCTGCAAAACAAGTAGTACGATGCAAAGGGACTTCTCAGACATCCGGCCAAACTGTCTCAAGGACAAGTTCACAAGGGTTCCATCACTTGTTCCAGTGAGTAGTCCTGTCTGAGGGTCAAACCTGAAAATTTATATTTATATATATAAGAAAATTAATAAGAACGAAAAGTTAAATATAACACAAGTGAAAGTTACAGTTTCAGGAAATTAAAGCCAAAAGGAGAATACTATAAACGACTACCTTGGCAGTCGATGCCGGGGACAAGGTACAACTCCTGCAAGCTGGCAGGAAGATGAGGCTAGTTAAGTCTTAAGTATAATGTAAATGGAGAAACCACATAGACACACACAAACACAGGGAGAGAGAGAGGGAACCTGAGGGAGCGATAGAAGGAAGTTCAAAACTTGAGGAAGAAAGAATATAAGAAGTGTTTCACTGCATCAAAATTCAAGACTAATTAAAAATATTTACTGTGTAAAAAAATTAAATTACGGAATGCATCTACACTCTAAGAAACAGGATACTTTACTGTAGTTTGGAGTTGAGATTTGTGGCGAGCTTGTCACCATCAAATCGTGATCGATTAAAACCAATAGCTGGTCACATGAAGAGGCTATAGATATATACATTTTTCAGTTTTTTCAGAAGCAGAGTTCATATTTTAGAGCACAAGACACTATTAAGTACGATACTGAAATCCAGATTTCAGCTTTAAAAGAACTCATTTTTATGAAATTTAATGCATTGTGTACATCACTACGACCATAATTTGATCTATATGAACAATAACTTGATTATCAATGCGGGAAGCAACATCTGTAAACACACCTAAAGTGGCCCAATATTCCAACTACAGCCATTGTCATTCCAGCAAAGTATGTATAGGTATCACCTACAAAAACAGAAGAAGGATACCTACAATATGAAAAGAACCGAACACAAATTAATACAAAGATAATCAAATGAAGGAATCTAAGAATTCTGGGGAAGAAATTAATTGTAATATGGATATAAGCATGCTAGAATCATTACCAGTTGAAAGATAGTAAAGCTAAGGAAGTTGAAAGTAATGGTTGAACTAAGTAAATGGAGAATGCATGAGCTTGCTGATACTCGGGGTCAGTGGATGCTCCAATTTGCATGATATTATGTACCAATATCTGTGAGAAATCAATCCATCAGATGCAATATTTTTAATTGGATAACTGATCATTATTTTCAAGTCAGAATTCATATCAAAGTCGGATCATACTACTTGTTCTTACAGCAGATGCAATAACAACAGTCTGCCCAACCTCCAGGCCATTTATACCAGCATGAATGTTAATAGAGTTTGTGCAAAATACTGCCAAAAGCCCCATATATAGTTTGTATACCCATCCTGTTAATAAATGATAAAGGGTTCAGTTTTATGAATAAGATGGACTCAAAGAGTTCTCAGGCCATACCTTTAACATTTACTTGTTTTCCCATTCATGAAAATTATGCAAGACTAGTAAATCATGAAAGATAAAGTCGTCCAGTGCCAGTCACTGTAATTACCTAAGTCCAAGATCTCAACTCCAACATATGAAACAACAGGCTTCGGAATAATAATGGTTGTATGTCCAGCATAGGCCATCAAAAGCGGAAGAGCAGCAATTGATGGCAAGACCAGTTTCCTGGCTTTGCAATTTCATTATACTTATTAGTATGAACACCATAATTGTACATATTTGAATCAGGAGAAAAGAAAAAGATCAACGCATAGTTCAGGAACTCACACCCTCCAAGGGATGTCAAGAACATCATCCACAAACCCAAGCAAAATCATGAAGCAGATAGATGCTAGGGCTGCATTATACTCAACAAGCCACTGCACGAATAAAAACCATTATATAAAAAAAAATTGAGAAACAAATCCAGTTTACTGTAACAACCAAGAGACTGATTTTGCTATATTAGCTTCTCCCAACTTTCCAGTTTCCACATCTTATGCACATGTTTAAAATATCCCGTTTCAATTTGCCTCAACTTGGATTTTATATTCATTGTATAATTATATCATCATCCTGTTTGTTTGATGGTACTGCTTTTTTAATAATATTATAAATTCTTGTTATGTTTCCATCACTGCACTCCATATGCAACATGTAACCAGCTAACCCAGCTAGTTTAGGATAGAAGGTCACAATTCTGAGTCTAGTGAGAGAGTCAACTATGGTGTTACATATCCTAGAACAAAGACAAGAGAGAGAACACTGTTTCCCTTCTGTTGAAATTTAAAAGGCTCTCGGACACTTTGTCTAGGAGAGGAAAATACGTCACTTCACTTGGTACAGAAGATGAAGGTGCTAGAAGGTCTTTGAACAATTCGCAGGAAGGTTCTAAATATGCTAATTTTTGTGACTTTTAGGCACTCCAGACTTCCAGCCAAATATATATGAAGTCACATTTAATTGTGAACGACAATTACAATGGCGATATCTCTAGAGATAATTAGGACTATGATCATTCTTATATGCTTGAGATGGTGATGCTTAAGTCTTCATATTCTGTACCAACAGCATAAATAGGATTTTTGTGTGCAGAAAAGAGTTGCATAAACAACAAATTTGTATAAAGTGTATAACATAGAAGAAACAAAGCAGGGAAAGCAAGGCCATCAACTTCCAAAATATGTACAACTCACAATTGAATCTGAAGTGAAGTTGAAATATTGAAATAAGATAGCCACAACCAAGAAAACAGCACCAACAACAATCCCAAGCGATTCGGGCCTGTGGAAAAATATGAGTATCATATCAGTACCACTGATCTGTACTATTTGACATGAATTCTAATAAATCTAATCATCTTGGGAGAGATTTTTAAGCTAAGAATCAAAATGTAGATGAATAAAAGATGGGAGAAGGGGAAAGAAGCACTAACACTTGAACGGAACCTTGAGGAGTGCCTTTCTTGTTGATATCAAAACCAAACATATTACGCCTGAGTAGATATTTCGAGGCCACGGGGATCATTCTTAGTGTTACGAAAAACCCGAAAATGCTGAGACCGGCATTGATGAAGATTGATCTCTTGAGTTGAGCATCGATATTTTTGCCATAATGGTAAAATATCAAGTAAAAGTATGGAACAAATAAAAAAACAGACACTTTCAACATGGTGCTAGCTTTTGTTGGAAGCACGGTGGTGTAAGTTGAGTTTGTAGTGGTGTTATTATGTGTTTCTGTAAAGTTAGAGGTTGTAGTGTGGTTTGAGGAAGCTCTCTTTCGAGATGCCATGCCGGAGAAATTAAGCTACCTAGTTTAGTTCAGTTCCAGAGTGAAGCGTTGATTTAACGACTTTGAGCCAGTTATGTTGTGTTTTCTGAGACGAGGTGGCGTGTCCAATGGTGTGCTTCCACGTTGGATGTAATGCGTCAGTGCGTGTGCTATTTGGCAAGTCTTACGAAATTATGGAACCACTCAACCGATGTAAGAGAACAAGATATCTATTTATATTATATTATTAAAAAAAGCCGAATTTTAGTTTTCGGTTTTCGATTATTTATTCTATTTAATAAATAATAAAATAATATAAAAATATTAACTAGCTGATTGACTTTTATCATTAAAACACTTGTTGTAACAAAATCTACTCATATTCCAAAAATATCACCGATAATTAAATTTAAATTTAAACATATTACCTTTTATAATAACTAATAAAATAATATAAAAATAGTAATTAGCTGATTGTCATTTATCTTTAAAACACTTTTTTGTAACAAAATCTATTCCTTTTTTCAAAAATATAACGCGCAATTACCTTTAATTTAAAAAATATTACCATTAATAAAAAATAAAATAAAAATACTAATTCTTATTACCTTTTATCATTAAAACACTTTTTTTTAACAAAATCTACTCATTTTCCAAAAATTTCACGAGAAATTATCTTGACATTAAAACATATTACCTTTTATAATAAATAATAAAATAATATAAAAATAGTAACTAGGTGATTGTCTTTTATCATTAAAACACTTTTTTGTAACAAAATATACAGTTTTCGGTCATTTATTCTATTTAATAAATAATAAAATAATATAAAAATAGTAACTATCTTATTGTTTTGTATCATTAAAACACTTTTTGTAACAAAATCTACTCATTTTCCAAAAATATCACGGGTAATTACATTTAAATTAAAACATATTACCTTTTATAATAACTAATAAAATAATATAAAAATAGTAATTAGCTGATTGCCTTTTATCTTTAAAACATTTTTTTGTAAAAAAATCTATTATTTTTTCAAAAATATCACGGACAATTACATTTAATTTAAAACATGTTACCATTAATAATAAATAATATAAAAATAATAACTAGTTTATTACCTTTTATCATTAAAACATTTTTTTTAACAAAATCTACTTTTTTCCCAAAAATATAACGGGAAATTATCTTGATATTAAAACATATTACCTTTTATAATAAATAATAAAATAATATAAAAATAGTAACTAGCTGATTGCCTTTTATCATTAAAACACTTTTTTATAACAAAATCTACTATTTTTCCAAAAATATCACGACAATAATTACCTTTAAAGTAACATATTACCATTTATATTTGTTTTCACTAAAATCTCTTTTTTTTCAAAAATATCAACGCAACCCTTACTTATTTATTTTAAAACATATTTTAATGCTTTTAATTATTTAAAAAAACTTACCTATTTTAACATGGCAACATAATTTTTTTTAACAAATACAATTAATATAATTAAAACGCTTCTGAAAATATCACGGGCATTTACTTTTTTTTTTTAATTAAAACATGTTAACTTTTCTATTTGTCCTTATTATTAATACTAGCTTAAAACCCGTGCGATGCACGGATTGTTAATTGTTATTTTATTATTATTATTTTAATTGTATTTGTTAAAAAAATAAGTAGGCATGTTAAAATAGCTAAACACTTTTAATTAATTAAAAACATTAAAACATATTTTAAAATAAATAAGTAAGGGTTTGCTCGTTATATTTTTAGAAAATGGAGGGTTTTAGTATGGAAAAATAAAAAATGTAACATATATTTAGTTTAAAAAGGTAAATGCCCGTGATATTTTTGGAAAATGAGGTTTTAAAATTTAATAATTCAAATTATTTAAATATGTTTTAAAAGAAATAAGTAAAGGGTTTGTCCGTGATATTTTTAGAAAAATAATGGATTTTAGTGAGAAAAATAGAAAAAAGCAATTTCCCGTGATATATTTAGAAAATGAGGGACTATGTTAGAAAAAATCTATAATGTGTTTTAGCTAAAAAGGTAATTGGTTATATATAGGTATTTGATTATTTATATTTTAATATTTTTAGTAATTGCATTTTGTTAGGCTCAAGACATGTCTGAATACCACTATTAACAAGCCTACACTATGTGACTATGTCACATTACATGACCTAGTGATTTCTATCACTGGGATATAGTATAGGTCTCTAAATGTACTTGTCTTGTTCTCATGAACATTAGTTTGATCATGTATGCTCAAATTTATAATGAGCTTAGTAAAGTTTCTTGCATCTAGATTGTATATAGGCCATTGAATAATTATCCTGGTAGAAGTTCAAAAGTGTTCATGCAGCAGGATAGAGATGAATAAGGCCATGGAGAAATAAGTTGCAGGAATTTGTCTAAGGCATTATATAGCAAAGTCAAAAGAAAGCTATGTCGTGAAGTCACCAATATCCATGTCGTGAAGTACTATATCGCATAGTCCATTTTGTACTATGTTGAGAAGTCCTCAAGACACATGTCGTGAAGTGTTGAAGTCAGCAAAGTCAAAAGAGCCTAGATCGTGAAGTCCTCAGAAGCCCTATGTCGCATAGTCATCAAATGACCTATGTCGCATAGTCATCAAATGACCTATGTCGCATAGTCATCAAATGACCTATGTCGCAAAGTCTTCAAAGGCTATATCGCGTAGTCCTCACAAGGGAGATCGCGAAGTCAGGGATAAAGTGGAGTTCACGATATCAACACTTAGCCGTTTATAACAAGACCAATCAAGGTACAGAACCAAGAATCAAAGGAGACAAATACTGAAGCATTTGTTCTGGCAAGGTGGTCCAAAGAACAGATGGCAAATCTACAGCTAAACTTGGAGAGAAAGATAAGAGACAAGCAGCTACAGAAACGGGAAAGACTCCGAAAAGCAGGTGGTCCTTCCTGACACAGTGAACTTCTTATGGCAGGACAAGTTGGACTTTCAGAAGGGGTAGCTGTGTAATATTGTGTGTGCCTAGTTTGTATAGGTGAATATATATATTGTGCACACACAACTGTAAGCCGCAAGAGAGATACACATAGTTATTTGCTAAGCTCTTTTCTCTGTAAGCAAGCAAGTTCAAACTGTTCTTGTTTAGAAGCCAGAAATTCGATTGTGAATTTCCTGGAAAGCTGTAGTATTTAATTTGCTTATACAAAGTAGATTAAAGTGATTGTGTGTGTTATTTACTTTCTGCATATTACATATCATAATCACATACAGTTGTTTACTTAGGTTTCAAGAATCGAAAAATACATCAAACTATCCATTCACCCCCCCTCTGTCTAGTTTCTAGTAGTATTCATTTCTAACAAGTGGTATCAGAGCGTAGGCTGTTAACGTACAAACAGGAAAAGATCAAGAATGAGTTCACAGAAACTAAGCAGTATCAAGATTCCTCCCTTTAACAAGGAGCACTACAGTTTATGAAAGAAGAAGATGTTGCTTTTCATCAAAGCTTCTAACCCCATGTATTTAGATATTCTAAAGCATGGTCCCTTCATTCCAATGATCGAGATTGGTGAAACAACCATTGGCACTGAGATTGTACCAGCAAAACATGTGCCCAAAGATCCCTTAAAATACACTGATCCTGAAAAGGAAAAAGTAGCATTGGATGGACATCTTCAACTTATCATTTGTGAATCTATGGACTTCAACATGTATGGCACTGTTGCTCATTGTACTAGTGCCAAGAAGATGTGGGATCTTATAGAAGTGCTCTGTGAAGGAACTACTGAAGTAAGAAAGAACAAGAAGCAGATTCTTGTTTCACAATATGAAGCCTTCATGGCTCAGCCAAAAGAGGGAATCACAGAAGTGTTTGAGAGATTCAACAAGCTGATAAACGAGCTCAAACTCTATGACAAACACTATGAAACAGAAGAGCTCAATATGAAGTTTCTACTAACTCTGCCAGATCACTTGGAACCAAGAATCTCTTCCCTTAAAGAAAGAGATCTGACAAAGATTGGTTTTGATGTGTTGTATGGTGTTTTAAAGACATATGAGTTAGAGCTGTTTCAAAAGAGATCTATTCAAGCAAAGCAAGGATTAGTGGCTAATACCTCATGTGCACTTATTGCTGACAACCTAAGTCAAAGAATGGACTCTCTTAAAATCAGTCAGGTCAAGATTGAGGAACTGGAAGTTGAAGACACTGGTGATGAAACTCAGGTTGTGTATGATTTACCTGAAGAGGATGAGTTCTACAGTATAGATGAGCTGGACAAAATGGAAAACAAATCTTTTGCTTATATGGCTAGGAGGTATCCTAACATAAGGTTTAAAAGAAAGCAGCCATTTAGGTCCAAGTTCAATAATGGAAACACTGGTGGATCTAGTGGCTCAAACACCTTCAATAAAGGAAAAGGGATTGCTGGTGCTGCTAAAGGTGGATACAAGACAGGAAGTGTGGATAGGACCAAAATAAGGTGCTATAACTGCAATGAACTTGGGCATTTTGCCACTGAGTGCAAAAAGCCTAAACAAGTCAAGAAGGACAAAGCATACTTAGAGCTTGAAGCTAAGTATGAGGCTCTACTCAAGAAACAACAGGGCAAAGCTTTTATTGCTGAGGGAAAATGCTGGGATGACTCTGATGAAGAAGAAGAACAAGAGTATTCAAACTATGCCTTGATGGCATTTTCTGATGAAGGTGATTCAAGTCAGGTACCTATTCTTACTTCTCTTGATATGACTCCCCTTCAATATAAGCAAACTGTTGAAGATATGAGCACTGAGATGTTTAATATTCATACTAGCATGTTAGTAGCTAATGAAGAAATTGACAGACTAACTGCTAAGAATGTTGAGCTTACAGAAAAGAATGAGCAACTTGAGTTAATGGTTGTGAACCTGGATGGTTTGAAAAAGGAGGTTGAGTATCTTAAAAACAAAGTGATTTGTGCTGAGCAGATAGAGAAAGCCCTTAGAGAACAAATTGCTGAAACTGAACTGAAACTAAGAAGCTTCAAAAACTCCTCTGAACTTATTCAAACCTACCACAAGGAACACACTGAAGACTGCAAGGTTGGAGTTGGTTTTGACTATGATAATGACAAGGGAAGGAAGAAGGTCAAGGGCAAAGGAAAGGAAACTTTTACAAACAAAAATGCCCCAACCATACTGTCAAGTGTTGAACTGCCCATCTTTAGAAAGAGTGTTGTTGAGTTTGATGAGGAACTACTGATCATCAAGCAACAACTACTTGAAGAAGATGAGGCTGCTAAGAACACTTCTTCCTTTCCTGAACTTGTCAATCAGAAAGAGACCAAAGACAATCTTGTAAAGAGTCCTAAAGCAAAGAAAGAAGTTGTTAAGAAAAGGAAACAAAACAGAAATGGTAAAGTTGGTGTTAACAAAGGAAACAACTATGCCTATGTGCCAAATGCTCCCAGGAAACAATGTCAAAAATGCCTATCTGTTAATCATTTGACTCATAAGTGTAGTAAGCCTGAAATTGTTGAAGTTGACAACCTAAGTAACCTTTCTGCAAGCATAAATTCTAGTCATGATTCTTTCTGTGGTAAGCCAAACTGCATGACATGCTATGTGACTGTGATTGCTAACTGTTTATCTCTTAAACATAAACTTGACTCTGCACAATCTGGTGAATCACACACACACATACATTCTCATAGGACAGGGTCCCCAATCAGGGTTGAGAGGGTGAAAACTTCATGTGAGCCTAAGAGTGTAAACTCCAAAGCCACAGAAAAAGTGAAGTCTCCTACTATGAGAAATGCAATTTATGACAGAAGAATTATTAATCAAAATGTTTCTAAATCATCTGGACCCTACCAAGTGTGGGTACCAAAAACAACTTAGTCACTTTGTGAATGCAGGGCAACAGGAATAAAAGAGTCATATGGATCTTGGACAGTGGATGCTCAAGTCACATGACTGGTGATATGACCCTGCTATCACATTTTGAGGAAAAGGCTGGCCCATCAGTAACCTTTGGAAATGACAACATTGGTTATACAATGGGATATGGCAGTGTTAAATCTGGAAATGTCATTATTGAAGATGTAGCATTTGTTGAAGGACTGAAGCATAATCTCTTGAGTATTGGACAGTTTACCAACAGAGGCTTCAAAGTGGAATTTGATGAAGACCTTTGTTCAATCTCAAAAAGGGAAAGTGGTGAAGTTGTTCTAACTGGTGTGAAGAAAGGAAGCTTGTTTGTAGCTAATCTTAAGGCTGCAGATAAGGGAGAAATTTGTTGTTTCTACACAAAAGCCACAAATGAGGAATTCTGGCTGTGGCACAAGAAACTGTCTCACTTGAATGTTCAGGCAATGAACTCTCTAACCAAGAGAGAACTCATCAGGGATTTGCCTGCCTTGGAGTTTGTGCAAGATGGAGCATGTGAAGCTTGTCAGAAAGGGAAGATTAAAAGATCAAGTCACAAGAACAAGTTGCTCAATACAAACTCAAAACCTCTGCAACTAATTCACATGGACTTATTTGGCCCTGTGAATGTAATGTCCCTTTCCAAAAAGAAATATGCTCTAGTGATGGTTGATGATTATTCAAGATATACTTGGGTGGAATTCCTATTCTCCAAGGATGAAGCACCTCAAGTCATAATAGAGCATATCAAGAGAGTTGATAGAGAAGCACAAAGCACTGGTTCCTCTGTAGTTGCTTTGAGAAGTGATAATGGGACTGAGTTCAGAAATTCAACATTGTATGAGTTTTGCAAAGATAAAGGAATTTCTCAACAATTCTCAGCTCCTAGGACACCTCAACAAAATGGAGTAGTTGAGAGAAAGAATAGAACTCTCATTGAAGCTGCAAGGACAATGCTGTTGGATGCAAAGCTACCTACTAGCTTTTGGGCTGATGCTGTTAACACAGCATGCTATGTGCAGAATAGAACATTGATCAATAAGAAGTCTGGCAAAACTCCTTACTCATTAATGACTGGAAAAAGAGCATCCTTCAAGCATCTGCATGTGTTTGGAAGCAAGTGTTTTGTGATGAAAGATACCTCTGAGCATGTTGGAAAGTTTGATGCAAAAGCATTTGAAGGTATCTTCATTGGATACTCTCTGGAAAGGACAGCATACAGAGTGTTTGTACCTGAGCAACACAAAGTCATGGAAAGCATGGATGTTACCTTTGATGACAAGAAGACTCCTGGACTTAAAACAAGTGATCAAGACAGTGTGCCATTAAGATTTGAAAATCAGGGTTATCTTGAGGATTCTGAAAGTGAAGACGAACCACCTGTTCAAACTGTTCTAGAAAATGAAATTCTTGAAGTTGACAATCTTCTTCAAACACCTGTGCAAAGATTCACAAACACAGGGGGAGAAGAAGAGAATGCAACTGTCAACCAAAATGAGATTGGAACAGATCAAGGAAATGAACAGGGGCACACAAGGAAATGGGACAGAGCCCACACTAGGGATCAAATCATTGGAGATCCTAGTGAGGGAGTTAGAACAAGAAGGGCAACATTGAATACATGTCTGTATAGCTGCTTTCTGTCACAAGAGGAACCTAAACTTATTGAAGAAGCTTTGAAGAATTCTGATTGGATTGTTGCCATGCAAGAAGAGTTGAATCAATTTGAGAAAAACAAGGTATGGGAACTAGTGCCACCTCCAAAAGGAAAGAATGTTATTGACACCAAATGGGTGTTCAGGAACAAGATGGATGAAGAAGGAGTGGTAGTTAGAAACAAAGCAAGGCTGGTTGCCAAAGGATATAGTCAGCAAGAAGGCATTGACTATGATGAGACATTTGCACCTGTAGCTAGACTGGAAGCCATAAGAATCTTCCTGGCTTTTGCAGCTCACTCAGATTTTAAGGTGTATCAAATGGATGTGAAAAGTGCATTTCTCAATGGTGATCTTGCTGAGGAAGTTTATGTGTCTCAACCACCTGGCTTTGAAAGTGAAGACTTCCCAAACTTTGTGTATAGACTGCTCAAGGCACTCTATGGACTCAAACAGGCACCAAGAGCCTGGTATGAAACTCTATCTCAATTCCTTCTTGAGCATCAATTCACCAGGGGTACAATAGACAAAACCCTATTCTTCAAGAAGCATGGAAATGATATCATTCTTGTTCAAATCTATGTGGATGATATCATCTTTGGCTCTTCAAATGAAAAACTCTGTGAAAGGTTCTCTAAGTTGATGCAAAGTAAATATGAGATGAGTATGATGGGAGAGTTAACCTACTTCCTAGGCCTGCAAGTACATCAAAGGGAGGATGGCATCTTTATAAACCAATCTAAGTATGTCAAGGATCTTTTAAAGAAATATGGTTTAGAAGAGTCATCCCCAGCTAAAACTCCTATGTCTACTGCAATCAAGCTGGATGAAGACAAGAAAGGCAAGAGAGTTGATATCAAGGTCTATAGAGGAATGGTTGGATCCCTACTCTATCTCACAGCTAGCAGGCCAGACATCATGTTTGCCACATGCCTTTGTGCAAGATTCCAGTCTGATCCCAAGGAATCTCACATGATGGCCATCAAAAGAATTTTCAAATATCTAAAGGGGACTCCTAATCTTGGGCTATGGTATCCAAAGGGCACTGGGTTCAACCTGGTTGGTTACACAGATTCTGATTATGCTGGATGCAGAATTGACAGGAAGAGCACCTCTGGAAGCTGTCAATTCCTAGGTCAAAGGTTAGTGTCCTGGTTTAGTAAGAAACAACAGTCCACAGCAACATCCACAGCTGAGGCTGAATATATTGCTGCTGGAAGTTGCTGTGCTCAATTGCTTTGGATTAGAAATCAACTCATGGATTATGGGCTAGTGTTAGAACACATTCCTCTCATGTGTGATAATACTAGTGCAATATCCATAGTGGCCAATCCTGTTAATCATTCTACTACAAAGCACATTGAGATCAGGTACCATTTCATTAGGGAACATGCTGCAAATGGTACCATAGAAGTCTCTTATGTTCCAACTGAGAAACAACTAGCTGACATATTTACTAAACCTCTGAATGAAGCAGTCTTCAACAGCCTTGTGAGTGAAATTGGAATGCTCAATCCTTCATTCAGTTGTTCTAAGTAAATATGCTGGTTAATTGTTGCAGCAGTAAATTTTCACTGTATTTAAATGATCTATTTGTTTGGAGTGGAAATTGGCTGAGATATGATTTATAAATATTTCAGTATTTTACTGCATATTTTTCAAAATCATATTTGTTGGTGGAGTTGTGAGCTTTTGAGACATCTCGATATAGATGATTTTCAGAGTTCACGACATAGTTCAAATTAAACAGACTTATATCGCAAACTGTTGAGATTGTGAGACTTCGCGACATAGTTCATTTCATGAGTTTGCGACATAGTTAATTTTATGACTTCGCGACTTAGAATAACTATATCGACAAGTCTCCATAGTTGACAGAATTTTGATTTAAATTAATTTTATTTCAAAATTTGATAAAAGTCTGACAAATTGCTTAAAATTCCTAAAGAGAGTTTTAGACAGGGTATTTCTACTATATCGCAAAGTCTCCCCGATCCTTTCATTTTGAAGACTTTGCGACATAGTTCATTGTTGAGACTATGCGATATATTTTGCAAGACTTTGCGGTACAGGCTATTATTGACTTCGCGACATACATATAGACTGTACATATTCATAACTCCATATCGCAGTGTCTCTATCATATAAATACCTTTTTCTAACCGTTCACAACTTTTCATCTTGTCTATTGCTCTCAAACTCTCAAACCTAAGCACAAATTCTCTACTCTCTTTCTTACTCTCTCTTTTGAAATGGCACCCAAATCTCAAACAGTATCATCCTCTATTCCTTTAACCATACCCAAAGAAACCAATCTTCTCACCATTCCCTCTGAGGCTGAGGCTAAACCAAGGTACAAGTGTTTTGTACGGTTCTTGAACACCTCCTACCTCAGCCAAGCCCTAACCTTGAACCCTACACTGTATGTCGATGTGTTGGAAGGATTTTGGCGAACGGCGTTAGTATCAACAATGGCTAGAGAAGATGGAACTTCATTCCAGGAGGTTGCTTGTTCAATTGGAGGCAAACACTTCCAGTTTGGTGAAAAGGAAATCAATGAAGCATTGGGGTTCAAGGTGGAGGGTCATGACCCAGAAGCTACTGATGCTCAAATAGTAGACTTCATGACCCTCATTCGGTATGCAGATGAGATAGATACCGGAAAGCTGAACAAGAAATTTGTAAGAAGGGAGTGGTCATTCCTATTTGATGCACTCCAGAAGGTGTTCCTTTGCAGAAAGACAGGATGGGACCATATCAGTCACATTGCTGTGAAGCTGGCCTATTCCCTAGCCTACAATCAGGAAATCAATGTTGGAGCAATAATCCTCAAGGAATTGGCTCAAAGGCTAGGGAGGACAGTCCGTGGAAGAGGTAATGACATCTTTTACCCTCGCTTTCTTCAAGTTATTTTAAATTATCTTGATGCTAATGTCCATGACTTGGAGGGTATAGATAAATCAAAGATGGCTTATTCCAAGTCCATGTCCAAAATTCTATTTGGTTCATTGGATACGAGGAATCAAGTGGATGTGATCTTGAGTGTGACCAAGCATATGCAGGACACATTCGAGTCTTATCCACTTGATAAGCCCATATACCATGCTCTTTCCTGGACAGGGGAGGCTGAGACTGAAGGAGCTTCACAGTCTAACCCAAGCCTCCCTATCCCATCCAGCAACCCCACTGTAAACACCACTGTAGAGGCTAGTCAGCCAAGTGCATCAATCTCTCAAAAGGTTGATGTCACTAAAAAGAAGAAGAAGAGAACCCTAGCTATTATCCATGAATCTGTAGAGTTAGCAAGTGAGATTCCTGAGTCACCTCTCACCAGACCAAAGAAGAAATCAAAATCTGTAGCCACCACTGCATCCTCTCAACAGGATTCAGATGTGGAAAAAGGGGTACACCTGCTACTGTCTATGGCCTCTCAACAGGTCATGGGCATTGAAAAGAGCAGCCTCCCCACTGCAAGTTGTAAAGAGTCTGCACAGGGTCAAGACCTCACTCTTGACCCTAGGAGTGATAAGGGTGATCAAACACTAAGTGGAGAGTACATCAATGTTGAAACTCCTCCTATTTCTCAGGGGGAGTTGCCAAAATCTAATCTGAACCCCACTTCTCTCTCAGATTCCTCCACTAAAATTTCTTCTGAACAAGAGAGTCATTCTCATGACAATCTTGCCCTTGATCAATCACAATCCAGCCCTGTGATTGAGCCAACTTCAAGTGACATGGTGCTTGACACTGTGCTCACCACTCAGGACCCACATTCAGTTGGTCAGGGAATGCATGCTGAGGCATATCCTAATGACACCAACACAAACATAGAGGCTTCACCAGTTTTCACTGGAGACTCTGTGCCAAATTCTCCCATCCTTAGGGATGTGGAAATGTCTTCACAGACATATAGGGCTGATGTTGTAACACATCCCATTTCAATGGAGACAACATCAGACCCTACAGCCATTCCAAGGCTGGAGGAGACTCAAACTCACACATCTCATGAAGTGCCTAGCACTAGCTCTCACTTGGCTCAGGCCACAATGTCAGAATGGCTGAAGCCTGTGCACCATGACAGGCCTTCAGGATCATCATCTGTGCCTTCCCAAATGACAGAAGAAGCTATTCAAGATCTCCATGTGGCACAGATTGATGAGTTCTCAAAGATAGCTCAACATCTCCTCACCTCCAACCTTCCAAATGCTGATTATGAAGCTATCCTGTTATGCCATAAGGAGGATGTTGAAGCTCAACAGGAGAAGATTGTGGATACAGCTGAACCAGAGGGGAATGTGGATGCCTGGTTGGATGCTAAGAGGACTCTCAAGCTCAAGGATGCCCTGGCTTTTGTGAGAGAAGAATACCTCACCTCTCTGGGCTCCAATGCTAAGGATCTTTCTCCTGTTGCCATCTATGAGGCTGTAAATGATGTGTACAAGAACCAGTTGAAGGCTCTGCATTATCTTGGGAAAGGGCTTCAATCAGAGATTTCTTCAATTCAGGAGGAGACAGACAGATCCCTCACTAAGCTCAGAAACTCTTATCTCTCTGATTTTCCCAAGGTGGATGGTATCCTCAAAGAAGTCCAGAAAACCTCCACAAATGTGTCCATGATGGATGTGACTCTTGCCATGGTCACAGACAACATCAAGAAACTGGTTTCTACACTGGAAAATCAAGCAAAAACTACCATCACCACCAATGCTATGTTGAATGTCATGTGGAAAAATCAGTATGGTGATAAGCTGGTGGATGAAGTCCCTCTGTCAGACATCTCCAAATATGACTTTGCCAGGGTCAAAGATCAATCTCTAAACTCCTTCAAGTCTCACCAATTATTCTCCAAGGTGGATGGCTTAGAAAGAGAAGTGGCCTCTCTCAAGGATGAAAACAGAATGCTATCTACATCTCTAAGCCAACTCAATGACAAACTAGATGATCAAGGCACCAACACAACAAACATTTTGCTGGTGCAGCAACAAATGATGACTTCAATGATGAGATCCATGAACCTGCCTATTCCTGGGGAAGCTCAAGACATTTTGTCTGATCCCAAGCCTAAGGGGGAGAAAGGAAAGGAGGCCATTGTGAAAAAGAAAGGGGGAGTACCTGCCAAGCAGTCAAAACTTAAGGGCAAGCTCATTGAAGAGACAATAAAGCCAATCAATCTTCCCCCTGTAGAGGTCATAAATGCACAAGGCCAGAAAAGCACAGTCACCACTACCTACTATCCCTCTACAATGCCAAAAGAAATCTCCACTTCTCAACCTGCTCAACCTACTTCCAATGCTCAACCTGCCAAAGCAACATCAATCACAGAGGCCAAGCTACAGGAAGTTGCCAATTCTCACATCTATCATGATGAGGCCTTCCTGGAGTTTCTGAAAGCCACCTACAGAGATGCACAAGAAGATGCAAGGACTTACAGAATGAAGCTCAAGGAAAACATTAAGTACTTCACAGTTGCAGTAAGGAAAATCAAGGATGTCCATCTAAGAGAGATAATCATGGTGTGCAAGGACAACTGCTTGTGGCACCTAGCTTTTCAAACTCTAGAGAAACTGAGATTCACTGAGCTGTCAACAATAATGGACTTAATAGAAAAAGGTGGGGCTAACAACAAGAGACTGTTTGATGACTTGAAGATGGATCAAGATCAAAGACTGCCTGAGGTTATCTCAAAGCCAAAGACAATAATCTTCCAAAGTCTATCTCAAGACAGCAGCATTGACCAGTTGGTGATCCCTTCAGATTTGACAAGAAAGAATAATGCAAAGATCAACCAGGTGCTGCAAATGCTAAGAGCCAAGAGGGGAGTCAGGACAGCTGAGGAATTAGAGATGATTCACATTCTACAATCTTTTCTGATTCATGGTGTTTTGCCAGAATCTGTCAAAGAAAAGAACAAGAAGAAGGATGGGGAGGATGATGATGAGGAGAAAACCTACAGGAGGAGATCTCATGACACAAAGGGGGCAAAGGAGACAGTGAAGAGAACTAGGAGTGGAACTCAGCAAGTCAAGGACATTGCTGGCAGTACTTTAACCAAAACACAAGACTCTAAGTCTAGGGTGAGTACTGTTAGTAATGATCCTCCAAAATCAGTATCTAAGACTTCTGAACCTGAGTTGCCACAGAAGAAGGGTGAAGCCACAAAAGAAAAATCAAGAAAACACCTCCACAAGGTCACAGCCAGTGGAGTGTTGCAGTGGATTAAGGGCAAAGGAATGAAGCTACTTCCAAATGATGTGGCAGTAAAGACAAAGTCACCTTGTTCCAGAAAGGTACCTCTTGTGAGGCATATGAAGATCAAGAGTGTACCCAAAAGAATAAGGATAACAAAGAAAACTGGAAAACTCACAAATGTTGTTGGCATCCATGTGTTTCCACTTGATGAAGACTATGATGAAGATGCCCTAGCATTTTTGAGAGCTCAAAGGATCTTTGAAGTCAAACTGAAGCTAGATCATCTAGAGATTAAGTACACTGATGGAAGAGAGAAGATAATGAAGCAAGGAGGCTGGCAACATTTCTATAAATATGAGCTTGAAAGGATAAATGCCTTGCTGAACTTTGAAGAAAAGGAAGAAAGGACATGGAAGATAGATATTGCCAGGTTCTTGAAAATGCATGCTGATCATGAAGAAAACCTGAGGAGAGAGAATGAAGAAAGGAGATGTAAGAAAGAGAAGGAGTTGGCCGAGATGGAAGAAAGAGCAAGGGAGCTAAGAAAGAAAGGGCTGTGTAGGGTAAAACAAAATCCTTATACTGTGGAGTACAAAAATCATTATGGAGGAAAAAGCAAGATAAGGATGGAGTTTATACACTCATATGTGGAGAGTGCCCTCAGAACAGCAGCTGAAGATCTAAAGGACTCTCCTCTCATTGAAGAAATGACTGCTAGAAATGATATTCTAATGGCCATCTCTGAGATAAAGAAGAATGAAGAAATGAGGAAGAAGAAGATCTATGATGACTTCTTAAAGAAACAATTGGAAACAGAAGCTATGTAGCTCAAGGAAGAATTCTGTAAGCTTAAATTTCCAAGTTGTTATCAAATTCTGTGCTTAACTGTATCTTCCTTATATCTGTTCTTTTTATGTTAGATAGGCTTGTTATCAGACATGAAATTGTGCCTAAGGGTCTTACTCACAATTTGGGGGAGATTGTTAGGCTCAAGACATGTCTGAATACCACTATTAACAAGTCTACACTATGTGACTATGTCACATTACATGACCTAGTGATTTCTATCACTGGGATATAGTATAGGTCTCTAAATGTACTTGTCTTGTTCTCATGAACATTAGTTTGATCATGTATGCTCAAATTTATAATGAGCTTAGTAAAGTTTCTTGCATCTAGATTGTATATAGGCCATTGAATAATTATCCTGGTAGAAGTTCAAAAGTGTTCATGCAGCAGGATAGAGATGAATAAGGCCATGGAGAAATAAGTTGCAGGAATTTGTCTAAGGCATTATATAGCAAAGTCAAAAGAAAGCTATGTCGTGAAGTCACCAATATCCATGTCGTGAAGTACTATATCGCATAGTCCATTTTGTACTATGTCGAGAAGTCCTCAAGACACATGTCGTGAAGTGTTGAAGTCAGCAAAGTCAAAAGAGCCTAGATCGTGAAGTCCTCAGAAGCCCTATGTCGCATAGTCATCAAATGACCTATGTCGCATAGTCATCAAATGACCTATGTCGCATAGTCATCAAATGACCTATGTCGCAAAGTCTTCAAAGGCTATATCGCGTAGTCCTCACAAGGGAGATCGCGAAGTCAGGGATAAAGTGGAGTTCACGATATCAACACTTAGCCGTTTATAACAAGACAAATCAAGGTACAGAACCAAGAATCAAAGGAGACAAATACTGAAGCATTTGTTCTGGCAAGGTGGTCCAAAGAACAGATGGCAAATCTATAGCTAAACTTGGAGAGAAAGATAAGAGACAAGCAGCTACAGAAACGGGAAAGACTCCGAAAAGCAGGTGGTCCTTCCTGACACAGTGAACTTCTTATGGCAGGACAAGTTGGACTTTCAGAAGGGGTAGCTGTGTAATATTGTGTGTGCCTAGTTTGTATAGGTGAATATATATATTGTGCACACACAACTGTAAGCCGCAAGAGAGATACACATAGTTATTTGCTAAGCTCTTTTCTCTGTAAGCAAGCAAGTTCAAACTGTTCTTGTTTAGAAGCCAGAAATTCGATTGTGAATTTCCTGGAAAGCTGTAGTATTTAATTTGCTTATACAAAGTAGATTAAAGTGATTGTGTGTGTTATTTACTTTCTGCATATTACATATCATAATCACATACAGTTGTTTACTTAGGTTTCAAGAATCGAAAAATACATCAAACTATCCATTCACCCCCCCCCCTCTGTCTAGTTTCTAGTAGTATTCATTTCTAACACATTTGTTAAGAAAAATAAGTATACATGGTAAAATAGGTAAATTTTTAAAAAAATAATTATAATATTAGGTTTAAAAATAAATAACTAAAGGTTTGTCCGTGATATTTTTGGAAAATGAGGGGTTTTAGTAAGAAAAAATAGAAAAACTAACGTTAAAAAAGGTAATTGTCCGTGATATATTTCAAAAAGTAGGGGAATTTGTTAAAAAAATGTATTTTAGGTGAAAAACGTAATTTCTTATAAATATGTAATATTATTATTTAATAAGGTTAATTAAGTAAAAACACGAATTTAAGAAAGGGCAATTAAGTAAAATCACAACGTACCATACCGACCGACCGACTAAACTTTTAATGTTTCGTCTATTATATAGTAGTATTGATATAAAATTATATTACATTTATATATATGTTGCCCATGTTATTTTTAGAAAATTAGTTGTTTAAATTAGAAAATATAAAATTATATTACCTTTTTATATATTTGTTGCTCGTGTTACTTTTAGAAAATTAGTTGTTTAAGTTAGAAAAAAAATAAAAAAGGTTATGTGTTTAGCTAGAAAAGGTAAGTGGTTATTTATTAATAATTATATATAACAATATTACCATTACATATTTATTTTTCATGTGTTACGTTTAAAATATGAGTTGTTTTGGTTAGAAAATGTAGAACAGATAATGTGTTTTTGCTGAAAAAGGTAATCAGTTATAAATATGTAATAATATTACCATTTTATATATATATGTTACCTATTTTATTTTTAGAAGATGAGTTGTTTTGGTTCGAAAAATATATAAAATAGGTAATGTGTTTTAGCTGAAAAAATATAAAATTATATTCCCTTTTTTATATATATGTTGCTCGTTTTACTTTTTGAAAATTAGTTATTTAGGTTAAAAAAAATTATGTGTTTAGCTGAAAAGGGTAAGTGGTTATTTATTAATAATTATATATAAAAATATTATCATTACATATTTATTTTTCATGTATTATTTTTAGAAAATGAGTTGTTTTAGTTAGAAAATATAGAACATATAATGCGTTTTTGATTAAAAAGGTAATCAATTATAAATATGTAATAATATTACCATTATATATATATATATATATATATCTTACATATTTTATTTTTAGAAGATTAGTTGTTTTGGTTAGAAAAATATATAAAATAGGTAATGTGTTTTAACTGAAAAAAAATAAATGATTATAAATAAATTGATTATAGATAGGCCCGACCCAAATACCAACCGACCAAAACTTTTAATGTTTCGTTTTAATAATATAGTATAGATTATTTTAATAAATAATAAAATAATATTAATAATGTCTCATTTATCTTCCTCACCCCATTTGTATTATTTATTTATTTTTTCTATATTACAATTAATATTGAAATTTCTCATTTTATAATTTACCATATTGATGGCCCTTGTTATAGGCTAGCATTTTTATAAAATAGCATCAATTATAAAATTCATCATTCCAATGCAATGTTTCTGGTGTAATGCTATACTTAATTCTAAAATTAAAAAATTGTTATAATTGGTTCAAAATATAGAATCAAGTTTAGATATAGCTATAATTGTCTCATAGTCATGTAAGTGGTATTGTAAGATGGAGATAAATAAATAATTAAAATAATTGTAACAAATATAATTTAAAATTTTAATGATTGGAATATAACTAAATGTAAATTCAGTTGATGTTATTATAAAATCATTAGACTATAAGTTTTATTTTAACAATGATATAACAGCAATCATAGGAAGGATCCACGCTAATATTATAGTAGTTGAACTAAAAAAAGAAAATTTATTAAGATAATTTATGTACATGTGTAGTTTTGTAAATTACTCACTCGTATCACATCCTCTTGGACTGGAGCCCTTTCTGGCAGGCAGCACGCGCACACTACAGTTTGTGGTCCGAACCTATTCTAACAGCACTCACAAAAGAAGTGCACCTTTGAAATCATTTCTTGGAGAGGTGCTTGTTAACACTGTGTAATTAAGGTTAGGTTCATGTAGCAAAATGCATGTGCTGAGGGTGATATTTGTCCGATGGTCCAACAAGATTCTGAAGGAGCAACTCGAGCTTATATGTCCTAGTAAGTGCAAGTTGTCAGGACTCAGGAGCCACTTACGCATCTGTATGGTTAATAAGCACCAGAATAGGTTCTAAGCACATACAGAACTCATCTTTCCTCTGTTTATGAGTCATGTGTGCCCTTCCCAAGTAGAAAACTGCTGCCCTCGTGTTCGATAAAATCCGCCTTGTAGAACACTGGATACAGCCATACAGCATAATACGGGAAGGTAATGCATATGTTGGTCAATTGAACCTGGTTGATAATACATGGACGGTTGAAAGAAACAATATATTTGCTGGATTGTCTAGTGAGTGAGAAGCAATCAATTTTGAAACTTTTGGTTGAAACATGAATGAATTAATTTGAATAGGAGTCCTTCTATTGTGTATATAAATCTCTGTTTTAGTATGTGAAATATAACTGTCAAATAAATGAGTTGTAATATAGAACCAAACTGCCTTGTATTTCTAGAAACACAAAGTAGTTGACATTATGCAATTAAATAACTTCATTAGTACAGGAAAAAACCTTGGGCATTAATCGGCATTTCGGTTTCAATCCAAATCACAGGACTGCCTAGTATTGATATGAGCACTAATAAGAGGTTCAATATTACCATCTAAAATAGAATTTAAATTAGGCAGCTGGATTCCTGTTTTTACATCTTGTACAAGCTTGTTTGGATATAATATATACCTTCGTGTATCTTGATGCCACTTATTGATGATGGAGTTCCTATCTATGCTCGTTATACTGGAAATTCCTTGGTCCTTCAAAATGACGAGAAGTGTGGCCTTTAAACGGTTAAGGGCCTTGATCTTATTTGCAAATCTGCTCCTTTCACCTGCAAATGGGTAATTGTCGATTCAACTTGACTTTATTAGTTATTGTTCACTATAACCATCCAGAATTTGGTGAGAAGAGTAAAATAAACAAAGTACTAGTTACAAATTCGGCATTCTAACTTGTCTTTATAAACCAAATCTACCTTGAGTAGAGTATTATGCCATTATTTAACTTACAAATTCAAAATAGGATTACTAATACAGTGGGAGTACTTGTTATAGCCGGTGAATAATACAAGTATGCAGGCCTTGTATATTACATGATCATAAACTAGAAAATGCAGCTAGAACCATCAACACTAAGTCAATGAAGTAGGTCATGCAGAAGTACAGAACGTCTGACTTGATGCCATTGCAAATTTGGGGCCTACTGAATAACTGATTTCCAGATAGTTGTTAATGTTTTTTATCTTATAGATCTGTAGACTTGTTTAATTACGTTTAAATAGCACAATTTAGTACAGTGACAATAATATTATTCCATAGGATAATATTAATTTTAATATTAGCAACTCTGACATTGTATTTACTGGTCATATAACTTCAGGCTTGCTTGGTTATTACTAACAAGTACTGGTTCTTTTTTTTGAAAACAAGTACTTGTTAGTTGTTGCATACAATTAAAAAGTTAATTTTGAAGTACTTTTGAACTGTGAACATTAGTTAGAGTTCAAAAAGCAGAAAATTGGTACTTCGCTTTAGCTAATTAGAAATTAGGTAATGATTTGTAATTTGCTTATATAAAACTTAAAACTTTGGATTACATACAGGTACTAAAGTTAAATAGACAAGTGTGAACATTGCCACTGTGGTTTAATTGGTTTATAGTTTAAAACATGATTTCTACTAAATGATGTAAACAGGATACTTGTTAGGCCAGAAAAGAAGCATTTTACGACACAACTCCAATATTAAGTCTCAAGCACTTTACAATAGATAAGCTATATTAATCTCTGTTGAAACACATTGATTAATAATGAAAAGATGAAAAAGGTGAGTGGTCACTAACCTGAGGATTGCACTTTTAAGCCAGTCGGAATATGCTGAATGCAGACAGCAGACTCAGTTACACGCCGCTTCTGTTTAGAGGATGGGATGAATGAGACATCTAATTCTGTTTCATCAATATTTAAGTCAGGAGCTCTGTTAAGGAATAGAGGAATCACGTTTACTGCAGCCAAGTTGACCTGAATGAAATTTAGTAAGCACAAAAAAGTCAATTCAAAATCAAGATTGTAATGATTTCGTTGCGCATTAAGTTTGAAGTACACAAAGATAATATCATTTACAATCTTAGAATGGGAATTAGGAATTTTAAGTAGAGTACTGGACTCTTAGATCCGTAAAATAGAAAGAAACTATGCAAGTGTAAGAGTTGGAGAAGTTTACTAATGACATGTATATAGCAAACAAACCGTTATGTGCTCTGCAGAAAAATAAGTGGCATGATGCATTATGCATATGACATGTATGGATAACGAATGGGAAAGATATCTAAGAAAGTACTCCTTGTTATACCAAATAAAGAACACTAACTTTAGCATGTCAAATGAGCTTCTTAAGAGGATATATAGTTTGACTCACTCATTACATACATGGTCATTGCGGTGCCATGCATTAGAAATGTGTTACCATATATATATAGGTTCGGAGGCAAAGTTTAATTTGTCGTATGGTGATACGGCATTCACCAGATATATTTACTATACATTTATACACAAACCTGTTCTCTGCTGAAATTTCATCTAGTTGTATTGTTATGAACATTTTAGTATTTGTAGCATTTTAGTATCTGTTGTTAAAAAAATCTAAGTACGCCTATGTTGTGAAATACATCATTTCCAATGGCATAATTATGTAACTACACCTTTTGTAGATTTAATCATTATAAATACTATTAAGTACTATAGTAGTAAAGTCAATGTGTGCGTCTAAAAAACCAAATCCAGACAGAGTAAAACAGATCTGGGCCGGAATATATGCGTCAAGGACACCAGGACAACAAAGGTTACATATCTAGAAAGCACATTTAGATCTAACAATGCAATGAAGCAGAATTCATTTTAACTACAATTACAGAAGGGAACTGGGATTCATACCTCGCCGCACTGGGATTCACTTTGAGTGCTTCTAGTTATACAATGAACACCTCGTTCCCCTGAAAGACAACCATAAGCGTACTCGGATTCAAACTCAATTGTTGCAGACTTAATACCGCCAATCTTTGAAGAACACTTCTCTGTTACCCTTCCATTGTACCCTTGCCTTCGACCCCATCTCGTATACATTTTTAAGAGTTGTTCTGCCCATATCTGGTTCTGCAATTTGACAGTCAATATTAAATAAATTATCAATTGAAAAACCTTTAAGCTGATTTCAAGCAACCGTATCAAGAGAACTAGTACCGTTGCATAAGAAATAATATTGAGATAAATTTCTGTCTGGATATGTTTTTCCAACATAATAATAGATGTGTAATGAACAAAGATTTCAACTTTCAACTTCAAGTAGAAATAAAGTAAAGACTTCGAAGCAAGACACACTTTACATCATCCGGAACATTATTAACAATATGGTTTGCTTATTATGAGATCAAGAAAAGAGGCAGAGTCTCACATTGACTCAAATATCCCCTGTTTGGGACGCTGTATAAACCCCGCCAATTTATTAACTCTTTCGTGGACTGGACTATTTCGTAATGAAGTGAACAACTATTTCGTAATGAAGTGAACACAATCATCAGAAGCTTTAGTAGATAAGTTCCTCATACAGGAAAAAAAAAAAAAGAATAAATGTTCTCCATATATTGTAAGATACATTAGTATTTCTTAGGCAACATACAAACTTTAGCCTTAATGAAGATCGCATTTTTCTGTTACAAAATCTTCTATAGGTGTAACTAAGAAAAAACCTTGCATCACATGCTAGGTCTTGCCAGTCATTTGATGACTAAGGAGGCATTTTCTTTGAAGACCTCCAAACAACATAAGACATGAAGTAGTTATATATTATTTATTCATAAGCATGTAAAGGCTCTCTTAAATACATACTCTGCCATTTATTTTAATTTGCAAGGACGAGTAGTTCTCACTTAGTTCCACACTTGCTAGAGCAGTTTAAAGTTCGTAAATTAGATTACAGAAATACCTCTGAACATATGCCTTCTGATCCAGCTTCAATAACAACACACGCTCCCTCTGCATCAAATGGACCCTCAAGAAGCTTGGACATCTTATATTTATCCAAGAATTTTCTCACATCCACAGATGTTGCATATGCTTGTTTAAAGAGCCTATGATTTATAACGTCCTTGCCTGCCAACTCTGTTAACAGCTTAGCTTCTTCAGCCTGCAAAGTAGCATGCAATTCAATAAAGGATAACTTGCCCATGTTTCTTCAAATAAAAATTAGATAACACATTAAATCACCTTATATTGTAAATCTTTAAGGGCATCAACGACCTTCACACTATCAGCTAATTTAAGAAGGATATCGTTCGACACAGAAACATCATCCCACAAATCACGTGCTTGTATCATATCTTCCTGCTTAACACGTGTTGCTTCTTCAGCTTCCAGTGCTGCGGGTGCCAACATTTCTGCACGCAAAACAGAATCTTCTATCTTCCTTCTCAGTGAAAACAAACCTATAGCAAAATCCACACACAATACTATCATCACTTTTAAGAAATTAACAACCCTACCAGAACAATTATAAATATGAAAATTACACATTAAAGTATATTCATTTCTGAAATTGTGAGTGTCATAACTTATCATACGGTCTTATTAAGATTCTTATAACATAAAACGTAGCCTTCAACATTCAGTTACCGACAGCAAAAACAAACCTCAGAGTTCATATCCAACTGTATACAGTATAAATATTGCCACATTAATTAATCTAATAACACATTCTACTCCAGTTGACCCGCCCACAATCAAAATTATTGCGAATTTAGAATGAAGGGCTTAAACCAAGAAGTAAATACATTCAACTTGAACAACATTCAAGATAAGAATAACGCATTCAACATAAACTAATCGAGGCTTAAAGCTAGTGACAAGCACACCATGTGTATGTAATTTAACCCCGTTTAGAGGATTAATTAAACTACATATTTATATCTTAACTTTGACCCAAATACCGACCGACCGACCGAAAACGTATTAATTCAGACATAATAAGTATAGTACGACCGACCGACTGAAAACGTATTAATTAAGATATAATAAGTATAGTAAGGGGGGAGAAACCTAATTCATTGTAGAACTTGGACTTGTCATTGGAGGCTTGACAAGCTCGAATTGTCAAAGGCAAGACACGGAGATTCTGAAATATCCTCGTGGTGGAGTTTGAGCTAAGATGACCAACTGTCCGTACACAAACTGCTTCAGCCGCCATTTTTATTTGAGTAAGCTTTTCTGTTTTAAATCCCCTCTATTGATGTAGCAAATTGTAGTTTTTGTGTCAGTTATAAATTGTGCCCTATTTATCATATTATCCAAATAAATCAAAATTTACAAAATTAGGAACGTGTTTATATTAAATACATACAATAAAGGGAAATGATCAAAAATACTTTTATTTTAAGAATTCTTGCAATTTTATCATCTTCTGAAAATATTTGCGAAAAATACAATTGACAATAACTTTCTTTTACATTTTTCTAAAAATTAATTGAAATTAATTTTGGTTGCATTTATTGTTGATTTTAGTTGAACTTAGGTATTTCTCAAAAAGCCTCTATAATAAATATTTCCTCCGTCTCCCTCAATTTTTTACATTGGGAGACGGGGACTCGGCACGTATTTTAATACTCCTTTAATATATATTTTAATAAATTATTTTAAATTTTTTCTTCTTCTGAATAAAAATATAATGTTTAAATTTTTATTAAAAAATTTTTTTTAAAAAATAAGTTGTAGAGCTATACTTTGTAGGAGTCTTAAAATTCGTGTCAAGAAGTGTTAAAAAACCGTAAATAAATGAGAGGGACCGAGGGAGTACAACATAGTAAGCTAAAAGTGTCAAAAGATTGATTATAAACTTAAAATTTCATCTTTATGATTCGGAAAATTACAGAAATATCAATTTCTTATTATTTTATAAAAAAATTTGAAAGAACTTGTGTTATGCTTGGAAAATGAGCCTGTGACCACCTCCTACAAATGTCTTCTGCTACATTAAATCTTTTGATTTCATGTCAAAAATCTCGTGTTACTAAGTATCGTGTTGTTAGAATTTTGGCTGAAAAATATGGTATTTTTTTAAGAATATGAATTAAATGAGTGTATTTAATTTAAAATTTAATTATTTTACAATTAAAATTTGTTGATGATCTAATTTAAATTTGAGCTTAAACTGAGTGTTGAATAAGCAATTAAATTCAATATAGTGTGTACATTACAACAAATTTGGTCATATACGATGAAAAACTTACGACGTAACCACTAGACTTGTCGAACTTACGACGAAATTGTTGGATGTCCCGTACTTACGCATGAAAGAAACAAAGGAAATCAACATGCCAAATAAAATGTTATCATTTTTTCTTTCGACGGATTTAAAATTCTGTCATAAGTTTGATATATTAATATTTTCCCGAAGTTAGCTTAAATTACAAAATAAATATTATTTCCTAGGAGAAAATACCGTCGTTTTGAACTGAATATACGACGAAATTTCCGTCGTAAATTAGTTCACCAATCATAATAAAGCCACTTGATTGCATTTACAATATTAGCCATTTAAATTTTTTTTTAAATGAACTTACGATGGAAGCTTTAAATTCCGTCGTAAGTTACAATATTAGCCATTTAAAATATTTTTTTAAATGAACTTACGGTGGAAGCTTTAAATTCCGTCGTAAGTTCGTCTTTGTAAATTTCACTGATAACTTCTTATCCAACTGTGTCTTTTCCTAACTCCCAGTATTCCCCCTCTTTCTTTTTAACAAAAACATATCTTCATATCATTTAGTACATAAGATGACATAAAACCACGATTACACTAATTATCAATGTAATGATTCAATTTTAAATTACTATACTTTATTTTAATGCATATATATATATGTGTGATTTACTTTTAAGTTCATTAGATGTTCAACATATATGTGTTTGCAGTTGTGTTATTAATTTGTATATTTTTCCTATATTTGTAGATGTCTTATGATACTAGTTGGATGTCTAAACGAACTATACCCGGTGGTTACTGTAATATCCGTGAATTTTATTATTTGATTAAATGATATATTTAATCTAAAATATTTATGTTGGAATATTGGAATATTATTATATGATATTTAGTGTGTGATTATGTGCTAAATGGTGAGTCAGAAGCCCTTTCAAAAAATTTCGTCATTTGGAATTTTCTTCAAATTTGAGCCGTTTTGATAATTCAAGAGCCCCGTTGAAATTTCGTACATTCATTTTTAATTCTTCGTCTTTCGTATTCGAATCGTTATCGAAAGGGTTATGGGATTCTATTTAACCCTACCTATTTGATTCTGCAAATTAATTTCAATTTTTGATCCGAAAAAGGAAAAATCGTTCCGAACCCTAATTGCTTAAGGGGACGGATTTATCGTTCTATATCAATATTGAAGTTGTTATAGCCCTAGTATTCTTGAGCATTAGTTATATAATGATATATATCAATTTGGATAATCATCAACCTTTTTAACCCCTTATTTTTAGTAAAACGTGTTTTTGACCTAATTAGGGTTTTTAAACGATCTAACGAATCAATATCGATCCAAAAATGTTATTTGGGGTATTATTTTTCCAGAAATATAAAAAGACCAATCAGACTTCATAACCCTAGCAATTCTTCAGAAATTACTCAAAAATATTCGAAATTCCCAAAAATTATTTTGTGTTCTTGATCTTCAATCAATTCGTTCTAAGGGTTATTGAAGTCCAAATTTGAAGTTCTTATACTCAAATCAAAGCCCCAAAAATCTAGTTTCAGAATCTTCCAACCTCATCATCATCTGGTAAGTATTCGATTTTATATTGATTTTACAAGTTTCGAATTAAAATTAGGGTTCTTAATTAATTTGGGGATTTTCATTCTGTTGATTCTCCGTTCAATTGGTTGCTTCTAACATGTTCCTAGGGTTCTAATTAGCAAGAATCCATGCTTTAATTTCATGTTTAAGTTCAATTTAGTCGGGTTTGATTTTCGGGTTTTGACCCGATTTCTTCTTTCGATTCGTACGTTCTTGATATTGATCTGACATTGTTTTTGATAAAGGGCTTTGATTGTATGAGTTATAAGCTTTATTTTGGTATATTAATCTTTGAGTTTCATGTAGGATTTAAGTAGATCGGGTTTCCGGCCGAGGTCGTCGCCGGCGAGTTCTTTGAATGAATTCTGGGCACGATTCCGGCATGGGACAGATGTGTGTGTATGTGGGTTGTGTTTGTCTTGCAAAAGCGAACAAAAGCCCTATGGTTTGGTTTTGTTTTGATCGGAAACGGCGAAGTCCGGCCACCGGACGCCGGCCGGATTCTGGAAAACCCAGATTCCGGCGGGTTGTTCTTGGTGACCCGGATTCGTTCTTCCCGACCCGTTTACCCGATTTTTCGACCCGGTTTCAATCTTCAAAACCCTAATTCATTTTCAGAAAACTGTTTTTGAATTTTATTTTTAAATTTAATTCGAAAATAGTTTAAAAACTTTAAAAATTCATATTTTTATTTTAAAAATATATTTTAATATCAGAAAAATTCTGATAAATTATATTTATTATTTTAAATCCGAAAATTGATTAAACTTAATTATTTTAATTATTTTTAATTAATAATTAATTTATTAATTAATTGGTTAATTCTTTTAATCAATTAATTCTTAAAAATTAATTATTAATTAGATTTAATTAATTAAAAATTCAGTTTAATTATTTTCAAGCCTATTTATTTATTTAAAAATAGTTTGAGCATTTAAAGAGTGTCAATTAATTTTATTAATTGATTTATTTTCATTTAAATGTTTATATTGGATTTAAAAATCCGATTTTTGATTTAAAAATTAGTAATGACTTATTAAAAAATTCAAATGAGTTTCAGACGATGTTTTAAAAATATTTATAAGTGCAATATGGTTCATATTAATTGTGTGTTGTGTTTTATAGTCTGTATATGCCCGTGCTAGGGCAAATATCTGAGTTTTAAATATCGTAAATTATACCGGACGTCCGATACGTACCCGGTTACTTGTTTAAATGTGATTATTGATTGAATAAGTGTCGAGAGTAGAACGAGAATAGTTAGACTTATTGTAATGAGTTGTTTAATTATAGAATCGAGTTCCCGGAGCAAGGGAAAGGGGAAAGTAGAGTGAGCAGAGTCGATCCGACAGCAGCTTAGACCAGGCAAGTATCTGTGCCTTTACTTGTGATAAAAATTATTATTGTCTTGATTACTTGAATACCGTTATCCCCAGAACAATTCAAATTATCCATCTTTTAACCGCATTTGGACAACTGATTCCATTTCCTTAGAAATTCTTGATTCTTTGATTTGATCTGCATCGGAAACCCTTATTTCCAATTTACTTGATTATTGTTTACCACCTATTGTTGCTATTTATCATCCTTTGATTATCATTGACAACCTTTGATTATTTGACTTCCATCTTGACTACCAATTACGGTTATTGATTAACGATTACCAATATTGATTACCTTATTGAATGAGTACACTGTACCATTGAAACTACTCCACGATCCTTTCTCGATCTTCGTTGATACTGAACAGTTGAAGCTCTTTTGCAATTACTATACATTCAGTTTATCTTATTGAGCATGTTATTGTTTATACCCTATTATAGAATTGGCATGTGTTTTTAAAAAATGGACCAGTAATTGGTCGGAATAACTTAAGGCCCAGATTGGCCTGGGATCCAGTAGAGGACTATGACATGAGCTAGTCCGGGGTTGATGCGTGGCTGGCCAGCAGCACAACCTTTGATTTGAATAAAATGTATAAGCCAAATTCTAATCCTTTACTTCAATCATTATTGATACAAAGCATGTGTTAGCTAAATATTGTTGATTCTGATATCTTAAATTCATATCCTTACAACTGTGATAGAAATGATTCGTTGATGTTTGCTGAGCAATTTTGGCTCACTCTTGCTTGTTGTTTTCTAACCCTATTCCAGTGAAGCGAGAGTATGAGTTGGCATAGCGTGACCGATAGTTCACCAGCAGTCAGGAGAGCCCCTCGAGTCACTGTTATTGGCAGGGTAGTTGTTGTTTTGCTTTTCTAGATTTAATGTCTAGATTTGAACTTTAGTTGTGATGTAATAACTCTGATAAAACTGGTTTGTAATAATAAAAGATTGTAGTAGCTTGTGTTCATTGCCATAATCTGGATGCGGTCTTGGTCAAGGGGTAATTGTGTCTTTATATATATTATGCATGTGTTAAATAGTATTCCGTTGGTCGGATGACTCCTCAAATCTGTACCCCGGGTTTGGAGGGCGTCACAGTTGGTATCAGAGCAACAGGTTATGGCATTTGAAACAAGTTAGGACTTAGGGTCCAGGATAACATAGAGAGTTAGGAATTCACGTAAGGATATTAGGAGGTCAACTAGGGATATTACGCGTAGTAATTAAATGTGGTTATAATTGCAGCCCCCTAGTTCTAGTTCAGACTCAGACCCTTCCGAGGATACGATAGCAGAGATACCTACACCCGTTGAGAGAGCAGGACCGTCTCGGCCAGTGCGATATCAGCCTAGGCATCAGGACCCAGTAGTCAGGAGAGATCAGATACCTTGTCCTATTCCACTCCGACAAGTAGCCCCAGCACCAGCATCTCAGGCATCAGTTTGTGGGCCTTTGTATCAGTTATGTGAGCCACCAGTTCCACACCATGTGTATCAGAGGGTGAGAAGAGAGAAGGATTTCCTTTATGGACAGGTTATGGAGATGGGTAGGATTCGTTCGATCGAGGCAGCCGCTGTCAGAGAGAGAGACAGACTTAGAGATCAGATGAGAGACATTCAGATGAGGTTTAGGGTTACGAGGACTTTGGTTGAGACTCGATTGCATGGATTAGCTTCTAGTCGAGAGGGAGAGACAGTAGCAGGGATGAGACAGATTTTGGATTATGCGATGAGTGAGATTGCAGAGGTTTCAGGACCCCCGTTATGGCCGGCAGGAGCAGGTGATCTGTGAGCAGGTATCGGTAGCAGACAGATGTGACATGGATGTATGGTTCTAGATAGTTAGTATATAGATGCATATTGTAGAATCAGCAGTGCACTGGGCTTATAGGAACGCCTCGGGTTGTTGTTGCATTTTTGTTGTTGTATTGCTGGTCGGCAGTTATGGTTCAGCCATGATATATTTTCTTTTGAAGCGTTCTACGCTTGTACTGACTCTATCTATATATATATGATAAACCTCTTTTATAGAACTGTATTTATTCCCCTGTCATTCATTTCCAGCATCATAACTGTTATTCTACTTATTGCAACGAGTGTATCCATACACCGTTGAGAAGATCTGTAAACCTTCGAGATATCAATTGTGATCCTTCCTTCTCTTATATGAACTGTTTGATTAAGCCAATTATTGTTTATTCATCAGCGATATGGCTCCTAGACGACAAACCCGTTCAACTGATACTTCTGACCAAGAAGGTCAACAAAATACACCTCCCACGGGCCGTGTGGACCCGATGGTAATCCAGTTGTTAAATACCCTTACTCAACAGACTGCCGCATTAGCACAGCAGCAACGTGCATTTCAGCAACAACTCTTAGAACAGCAGCAACAGCATCAGCAACATCAGCATCAGCAGCATCAACAACAGCACCAGCAAGCAGCACCGGCAGTTACGTTCAAATCTTTCCAGGCAGCAAAACCTCCAGAATTTAAAGGATCAGCAGACCCTGTAGAGGCTAAGGCATGGTTGAAAGAGATGGAAAAGGCTTTTGCCTTGATAGAGGTGACAGAGGACAAGAAGACAGAGTATGCAAGCTATTTTCTGAAGAATGAGGCTAGTTATTGGTGGGAAACGAGTAGGGCTATGGAGCCCGAGGGATTGATTACGTGGGCAAGATTCACAGAGTTGTTTTTGGAAAGGTATTTTCCGGACTATATGAGAGATCAGATGGAATTGAAGTTTTTGGAATTAAAGCAGGGAAGCATGACAGTGCCCCAATATGAAACAAGGTTTACGGAGTTGTCAAGGTTTGTTCCAACCTATGTGGATACGGAAAAGAAGAAGGCCAAGAGGTTCCAGCAGGGACTGAGGTCTTGGATTCGTAGTAAGTTAGCTGTATTGGAGTTGGACACCTATGCAGCGGTGGTCCAAAAGGCAATGATTGCAGAGGCAGAGAGTGATTCTTACATGAAAGAGAGGGAGAACAAGAAAAGGAAAGCAGGGATACCCGATAAGGGACAGCAGCAGGGAAGTTTTCAAGGGCAAGCAAATAAGAAGCTGGGATTTCAGCACGGAAGGAATACAAGTTTTAGGAAACCAGACACCGGAAGCGTAGGACAAGATAACCGTCTACTAACCGGCAGTCAGCAGGGACTTTCTAGACCCCCACTACCAGAATGCAAGACATGTGGGAAGCGACATCTAGGGATATGCCATCGATTGAATGTCACATGCTTTAAATGCAATCAGAAGGGACATTATTCCCGGGATTGCAAGATAGGCATCGTGTGTCATCGGTGTAAGAAACCAGGTCACATGATTAAGGACTGCAGAGCACCAGCAACCGTGAACAATATGATTCGGGCAATTGAAGCACCCCCAGTTGTTAACGTCCAGCCGTTAGCCAGGACCTACAATATGTCAATGGGAGAAGCAGTGAGAGATTCCGACGTGGTGGCAGGTACACTTCTAGTAAATTCTATTCCTGCACAAGTGTTAATAGATTCGGGAGCGACGAAGTCTTTTATTTCTGAGACGTTTGCTCGTAGATTGAATTGCGTAACGAAACCTTTAAGTGGAGTGTTGACTATAGAGATAGCTAATCAGGATCGTATCACGGTCAGTTCATATTATCCCCGTTGTGAGATAGAGATTTTGGGAAATCGTTTTTATGTTGACTTGTTACCTTTTAAGTTAGGTGAATTTGATGTGATATTAGGGATGGATTGGTTGACTGAGCATGATGCAAGTATTGATTGTAAGAATAAGAGGGTTACTTTGATTACCCTAGAAAAGAAAGAGATAATATTTAGAGGAGAGAAACAAAGAAAGAGGTTCCTGACAATGATTCAGGCTAAGAGGTTATTAAGGCAAGGTTGTGAGGCGTATCTAGCTTATGTGATAGATATAGATAAGGAAGTTTCTAAGTTAGAAGATATTCCAGTCGTAAATGAGTTTCCAGATGTTTTTCCGGAAGAATTACTAGGTTTACCTCCAGATAGAGAGATTGAATTTGCGATAGACTTAGTACCAGGCGCGGAGCCAGTATCGAAGGCCCCTTACAGAATGGCACCAGTGGAGATGAAGGAATTGGCTGATCAACTGCAAGATTTGCTAGAAAAAGGAATTATTAGACCCAGCGTTTCACCGTGGAGAGCACCAGTACTGTTTGTCAAGAAAAAGGATGGAAGCATGAGATTGTGTATAGACTATCGGGAGTTGAACAAGCTGACCATTAAGAACAAGTATCCGTTACCTCGAATAGATGATCTGTTTGACCAGCTGAAGGGAGCGGTACATTTTTCAAAGATCGACCTACGGTCAGGATATCACCAATTGAAGATTAGACCAGACGACGTACCGAAGACAGCCTTTCGAACAAGGTATGGGCACTATGAATTTTTAGTAATGGCGTTTGGACTAACGAATGCACCCGCAGCTTTCATGGATCTAATGAACAGGATTTTCAAGAGATATTTGGACAAGTTTGTAGTGGTATTCATCGACGACATCTTGATATACTCGAGGACAGAAGAAGAGCATGCAGACCAGTTGCGAATTGTGTTAGAAACGTTGAGACAAGAAGGACTATACGCGAAGTTTTCCAAGTGTGAATTCTGGTTGAAAGAAGTTCATTTCTTAGGACACGTGGTGAGCAGCGAAGGCATCAAAGTGGACCCAGCAAAGATAGAGGCAGTGAAAGATTGGGAGAGACCAAGGACACCGACTGAAGTCAGAAGTTTCTTGGGATTAGCCGGATACTACCGGAGATTTGTGCAAGATTTTGCGAAGATAGCTACTCCAATGACCAAGCTGACAAGGAAAAGCGAGCGATTCATATGGAACGAAAAATGCGAAGAAGGCTTACAAGAGTTAAAGAAAAGACTAACTACGGCACCGGTATTGATGTTACCAGACGATCAAGGTCATTTCGTAATCTATAGTGATGCGTCGTATAAAGGATTAGGATGCGTACTTATGCAACATGACAAGGTGATTGCTTATGCGTCAAGACAGTTGAGACCCCACGAACAGAAGTACCCTACACACGATTTGGAGTTAGCAGCTATTGTGTTTGCTTTGAAGATATGGAGACACTACTTGTATGGAGAAAGATGTGAAATTTACACCGATCACAAAAGTTTGAAGTATATCTTTACTCAGAAAGAGCTGAACATGAGGCAACGAAGATGGTTAGAACTAATCAAGGACTACGACGTTTCTATTAACTATCATCCCGGCAAGGCAAATGTGGTAGCAGATGCATTGAGCAGAAAAGAGAGATTAAACACACTAATGATGACCAAAGAGTTATACAAGGAATTTGAGAAGTTAGAAATCGAAGTAATTAATCCGAAGAACGCGACGGAAATGATTTATACCATGACGTTTCAACCTGAATTGTTGGAGAAGATACGAAAATGCCAAGAGCAAGTTATGAACGACGATGTAAGTAAAATGACAGGTGAGGAAATATGTAGCCAACCGGACGACAAAGGGATCTTGAGATTTGCTTCTCGGATATGGATACCTAACGTAACGGAACTGAAAAGTGAGATTCTGCACGAAGCACATAACTCGAAGTATTCAATTCATCCAGGGAGTACGAAGATGTATCGAGATCTTAAGACGAACTTTTGGTGGCCAGATATGAAGAGAGAGATTGCGGAATGGGTAAGTAAATGCTTTACGTGTCAAAGAGTTAAGGCGGAACATCAGAGACCAAGTGGATTACTTCAACCATTGGAGATTCCCGAATGGAAGTGGGAACACATTGCGATGGACTTTGTAGTAGGATTGCCTAGAACAAAAGCTAACCATGATGCCATCTGGGTTGTCGTGGATCGATTGACGAAATCTGCGCATTTTCTTCCGATTAACGAGAGATTCTCGCTGGATAAGTTAGTTCATATTTACATAAAAGAAATCGTAGTACGACATGGAGTTCCAGTATCGATAGTGTCTGATAGAGACCCTCGATTCAATTCAAGATTTTGGAGGAGTTTTCAAGAGTGTTTGGGCACCGAGTTGAGAATGAGTACGGCTTATCATCCGCAGACGGACGGTCAAAGCGAAAGGACAATTCAGACTATTGAAGATATGCTTAGGACATGTGCACTTGATTTTGAAGGCAGTTGGGACGATCATCTACCCTTGGTGGAATTTTCATATAATAACAGTTTTCACGCGAGCATCGGAATGCCACCTTACGAAGCTTTGTATGGACGAAAGTGTCGATCTCCAGTATATTGGGAAGAAGTTGGTGAACGGAAAATGATAGGACCAGAACTAGTACAACGAACAAAAGAAGTGATTCAATTGATTCAGAGAAGATTGATAACAGCTCAAGACCGACAGAAAAGGTATGCGGATCTAGCCAGAAAGGATGTGGGATTCGAGGAAGGAGAGCAAGTGTTACTAAAAGTTTCCCCATGGAAAGGATTAGTTAGATTTGGAAAGAAAGGGAAGTTGAGTCCGAGATATGTTGGGCCGTTTGAGATTTTGAAGAAGGTAGGCGAGGTAGCTTACGAGTTGGCATTGCCACCGCATATGCAGCACGTTCATAATGTATTTCATGTATCTATGCTTAAGAAGTATCGACCAGATTCGAATCATGTAATAGAGTATGAACCAATAGAGGTCCAGGCAGATTTATCATATGTAGAACGACCAATTCAGATAGTGGATCGTAAGGAGAAAGTACTAAGGAATAAGACAGTAGCGTTAGTGAGAGTTTTGTGGAGGAATCCTAAAGTAGAAGAGTCTACCTGGGAGTTAGAGAGTGAGATGTTAGAGAAGTATCCCAAGTTGTTTCCTTGATCTGATTCTGAGGACAGAATCCTATTAAGGGGGGAAGGATGTAATATCCGTGAATTTTATTATTTGATTAAATGATATATTTAATCTAAAATATTTATGTTGGAATATTGGAATATTATTATATGATATTTAGTGTGTGATTATGTGCTAAATGGTGAGTCGGAAGCCCTTTCAAAAAATTTCGTCATTTGGAATTTTCTTCAAATTTGAGCCGTTTTGATAATTCAAGAGCCCCGTTGAAATTTCGTACATTCATTTTTAATTCTTCGTCTTTCGTATTCGAATCGTTATCGAAAGGGTTATGGGATTCTATTTAACCCTACCTATTTGATTCTGCAAATTAATTTCAATTTTTGATCCGAAAAAGGAAAAATCGTTCCGAACCCTAATTGCTTAAGGGGACGGATTTATCGTTCTATATCAATATTGAAGTTGTTATAGCCCTAGTATTCTTGAGCATTAGTTATATAATGATATATATCAATTTGGATAATCATCAACCTTTTTAACCCCTTATTTTTAGTAAAACGTGTTTTTGACCTAATTAGGGTTTTTAAACGATCTAACGAATCAATATCGATCCAAAAATGTTATTTGGGGTATTATTTTTCCAGAAATATAAAAAGACCAATCAGACTTCATAACCCTAGCAATTCTTCAGAAATTACTCAAAAATATTCGAAATTCCCAAAAATTATTTTGTGTTCTTGATCTTCAATCAATTCGTTCTAAGGGTTATTGAAGTCCAAATTTGAAGTTCTTATACTCAAATCAAAGCCCCAAAAATCTAGTTTCAGAATCTTCCAACCTCATCATCATCTGGTAAGTATTCGATTTTATATTGATTTTACAAGTTTCGAATTAAAATTAGGGTTCTTAATTAATTTGGGGATTTTCATTCTGTTGATTCTCCGTTCAATTGGTTGCTTCTAACATGTTCCTAGGGTTCTAATTAGCAAGAATCCATGCTTTAATTTCATGTTTAAGTTCAATTAAGTCGGGTTTGATTTTCGGGTTTTGACCCGATTTCTTCTTTCGATTCGTACGTTCTTGATATTGATCTGACATTGTTTTTGATAAAGGGCTTTGATTGTATGAGTTATAAGCTTTATTTTGGTATATTAATCTTTGAGTTTCATGTAGGATTTAAGTAGATCGGGTTTCCGGCCGAGGTCGTCGCCGGCGAGTTCTTTGAATGAATTCTGGGCACGATTCCGGCATGGGACAGATGTGTGTGTATGTGGGTTGTGTTTGTCTTGCAAAAGCGAACAAAAGCCCTATGGTTTGGTTTTGTTTTGATCGGAAACGGCGAAGTCCGGCCACCGGACGCCGGCCGGATTCTGGAAAACCCAGATTCCGGCGGGTTGTTCTTGGTGACCCGGATTCGTTCTTCCCGACCCGTTTACCCGATTTTTCGACCCGGTTTCAATCTTCAAAACCCTAATTCATTTTCAGAAAACTGTTTTTGAATTTTATTTTTAAATTTAATTCGAAAATAGTTTAAAAACTTTAAAAATTCATATTTTTATTTTAAAAATATATTTTAATATCAGAAAAATTCTGATAAATTATATTTATTATTTTAAATCCGAAAATTGATTAAACTTAATTATTTTAATTATTTTTAATTAATAATTAATTTATTAATTAATTGGTTAATTCTTTTAATCAATTAATTCTTAAAAATTAATTATTAATTAGATTTAATTAATTAAAAATTCAGTTTAATTATTTTCAAGCCTATTTATTTATTTAAAAATAGTTTGAGCATTTAAAGAGTGTCAATTAATTTTATTAATTGATTTATTTTCATTTAAATGTTTATATTGGATTTAAAAATCCGATTTTTGATTTAAAAATTAGTAATGACTTATTAAAAAATTCAAATGAGTTTCAGACGATGTTTTAAAAATATTTATAAGTGCAATATGGTTCATATTAATTGTGTGTTGTGTTTTATAGTCTGTATATGCCCGTGCTAGGGCAAATATCTGAGTTTTAAATATCGTAAATTATACCGGACGTCCGATACGTACCCGGTTACTTGTTTAAATGTGATTATTGATTGAATAAGTGTCGAGAGTAGAACGAGAATAGTTAGACTTATTGTAATGAGTTGTTTAATTATAGAATCGAGTTCCCGGAGCAAGGGAAAGGGGAAAGTAGAGTGAGCAGAGTCGATCCGACAGCAGCTTAGACCAGGCAAGTATCTGTGCCTTTACTTGTGATAAAAATTATTATTGTCTTGATTACTTGAATACCGTTATCCCCAGAACAATTCAAATTATCCATCTTTTAACCGCATTTGGACAACTGATTCCATTTCCTTAGAAATTCTTGATTCTTTGATTTGATCTGCATCGGAAACCCTTATTTCCAATTTACTTGATTATTGTTTACCACCTATTGTTGCTATTTATCATCCTTTGATTATCATTGACAACCTTTGATTATTTGACTTCCATCTTGACTACCAATTACGGTTATTGATTAACGATTACCAATATTGATTACCTTATTGAATGAGTACACTGTACCATTGAAACTACTCCACGATCCTTTCTCGATCTTCGTTGATACTGAACAGTTGAAGCTCTTTTGCAATTACTATACATTCAGTTTATCTTATTGAGCATGTTATTGTTTATACCCTATTATAGAATTGGCATGTGTTTTTAAAAAATGGACCAGTAATTGGTCGGAATAACTTAAGGCCCAGATTGGCCTGGGATCCAGTAGAGGACTATGACATGAGCTAGTCCGGGGTTGATGCGTGGCTGGCCAGCAACACAACCTTTGATTTGAATAAAATGTATAAGCCAAATTCTAATCCTTTACTTCAATCATTATTGATACAAAGCATGTGTTAGCTAAATATTGTTGATTCTGATATCTTAAATTCATATCCTTACAACTGTGATAGAAATGATTCGTTGATGTTTGCTGAGCAATTTTGGCTCACTCTTGCTTGTTGTTTTCTAACCCTATTCCAGTGAAGCGAGAGTATGAGTTGGCATAGCGTGACCGATAGTTCACCAGCAGTCAGGAGAGCCCCTCGAGTCACTGTTATTGGCAGGGTAGTTGTTGTTTTGCTTTTCTAGATTTAATGTCTAGATTTGAACTTTAGTTGTGATGTAATAACTCTGATAAAACTGGTTTGTAATAATAAAAGATTGTAGTAGCTTGTGTTCATTGCCATAATCTGGATGCGGTCTTGGTCAAGGGGTAATTGTGTCTTTATATATATTATGCATGTGTTAAATAGTATTCCGTTGGTCGGATGACTCCTCAAATCTGTACCCCGGGTTTGGAGGGCGTCACAGTTACGGTTTCATGGAAGAATTTACTAAAGAGGTTCAAGATTTCTTGGAATTTGCAAAAAAAATTGTAAGGAATCGAATAATCCGAAACTTTTAATTAGATGTTCGTGTAATACATGTAATAATCAACTCATTCAATTCATTCCCGATGTCGAGTTCAACTTATATGCAACCGGTTTTCCTGAGAGTTACACCATATGGCATTATCATGAAAAAGAAAGTGGGTCGGGAGATGAAGAAATGATTGATCGTGAAGACGTGTTTGATGAATCTGAATGTCTTTCTTAGACCTTTGATTGATGAGCTGTTTAATTTGTGGCAAGTTGGGGTTCAAACATTTGATACTTCTACGAATACTAATTTAATGATGCGTGCAGCTTTGTTATGGACCATCAGTGACTTTCCCGGGTTGGGTATGGTTAGTGGGTGTTCAACCCGTGGGAAGATGGCATGTCATGTTTGTATGGGTGATGTCAAAGCTAAGCAACTACCACACAACAAGAAGTCGAGTATTTATGGGTTACATAAAGGATTCCTAGACAAACGCCTAAAAATTCAACGAAAAGGTCGGACTATTCACATCATGATTATTGGTATCACTTATCCAACACCTGGGAAACCACAGAACAATGAAAGGGCAAATGGATTTAAGGAGTCTCACAACTGGACGCATGTCACTAGCTTATTTGACTTGTCATATTGGGATTTATTGCGCCTGCGTCACTGCATTTATGTCTTGCACATGGAGAAAAATGTGTTTGAAAACATATTCATACTATTCTCAGTAGTGCCATAACAAAGGATACCACAAACTCAAGAGATGATTTGAAAGCAATGGACATCATGCAAGAGCTATGGAAGAATGGTAAACACATGCCTAGATCTAGATACGAACTCACCCGAGATCAGCTGAAATTGTTATGTAAATGGGTGCATCGATCGAAACTTCCAGATGGTTGTTCATCAAACTTGAAGAGATGTTGTAAGATAGCTCAGCTGAAATTCCAAGGCATGAAGTCCCATGATTGTCACGTATTTATGCAAAAGTAGTTGGCTTTTGCATTTCGTGAACTTCTTCCAGATGATATAAACAAAATAATTTGTGATCTTTCAAATTTTTTCAAAGACTTGTGCTCAACTACGCCACTCGAATCAAATTTGAGGCAAATGGAAAAAAAACATAGCTAGGATCATTTGTATTTTAAAGACTAAATTCTTTCCAACCATCACTACGCCATAGATGACCTACAGTAACGACTGAAATATGTTACCTTATACCCTATATTACGTTGCCACGGGCCCAAAAAGGGTCAATGTAACATCTTTGGTGGGTTAGTTTCTCTGCCAGTTGCTTTGGCGTCAAAGGCAACATGTCGCCTACCCTAGGCTAACATAGCCATATTTGTTACAAAAGACCTATACAGCAACATACGAACCACTCTATTGTAACACCAAATCTATGTTGCCACAGATGTTAAAATTTTGCAAAATTAATAATCAATGGAACCCACTTGTGGGGCCCACTTGCGGGGCCCACCAGTGGGGCCAACTTGCGGGGCCCACTTATTGGGCCGACATGTGGGATCGGTGGGACCCACATGTAGAACCCATAAAATGTGTAGAATGTTTTAGTATATTATAACACCTATGTTACCAACAACAACACACTAGGTGTTACCAATAAGGCAATGAACACCTTTAGTAACGTATGCATAGTACCTAAGGTAACGTCTTTAGTTTAACAAAATAAAAATATAAGTTTGAATATAGCATTTTCCATTAAAAAAATAACAAACCAACTACATCATCCAACTACATATTACATAATCCCATCACAAAACAACCAATTACATCCAATAATAAAACCAACTACATTCTCCAATCACAAACCCAAATACATCCTCCCATCAAATCCGCCATGAGCAACTACTATTTTGGAATGCTGAGACTTGCCAGAATGTGCTCTAGGCTGTTGAGCAACATTTAAATTTTATATACTATTGCTCCCAATGCAAGCGTTCAACTTTGTTTGTAAACCATGTCGCCTGTTTACTTTTTATTTCATAGAAAGATAAGCATATATGCATATCTGCATCATACAAAGTCCATTACAGATATGTATTTATAAGAAAGAGCAAGTACCCTTTCCTACTTGCTTAAATTACCAGAATTGATAAAACAATACACATTTGTAGCTCAAGTAAAAGGAGATATGTACATAAGGAACCATATAATACACATAATAAAATTCAACAGTACCATCATGTAAGGCGGTAATCCTGATTTTTCTTATTGGTATGTTTTTCTACCTTGTCAATAAACTGGCCAATCTTCTCATATACTTTCTTTTCAAGTTCTGCACCCGCACATTTGAAAGGCATATGTTTAGGCCTATTTGTTTACATCGAGGATATAACTAAACATTAAATAAGTCTGTAATAAGTAAGTAATAATTCAAATTGTCACAGGAATCTCAGAAGATCATAACAGTCAAAAGAATGAAGATAAAAGTCATCTACAAACTTGAAGTAATTCTACATTGAAAGAAGTTCATTAATTTGATGAAGCCTCGGTGAAGTTTTCAAGTAAGTGGATTTATTAAAGTGACAGAGATTTCAGGAGTGTGACAACAAAGGTACATGTTATAGTGGTTAATTGAAGGGATTTAAAGAGAAGAGAATCACAACATTCAAAGTCAGAAATGAAGAACAACCATTGAAGTTAGTCGCTCATTGTGACAACCCGGGTCAAATCCAGAGTCTTTTTCGAAAATCGGTTCAAATCCCGATTCCGAGTCCGAATAAGTCGAAGCCTACTGGCCCAAACGTAGCCAACTTGGGTAACGACAAGCCCACCACAGGCCCCCAAAATATCATGATTTTGTTGGTGCTAATTAGTAGTAGTACTTTGCCTTATAAACTGAACAGAAGTCCCAAATTTCCTCGATGTGGGACTGGGGTGTTACACTCATGAACCAGACAGTACATCGAGTGTCAACAACAATCAGTGGAAGATAGTCATTTATTAAAGTGGTTCTCAGGACTATTTCTTTGAATAAGAAATTAGTTTTTATTCTCCTTTAATTATCTATTTTATTTAATTAATTTAACTAATAAATTAATTCTTTGGTAAATTAATTAAGTAGATAATTAATTTAGAATTAAAACAAACATTCTAAATTCAGAAAAACTTAAAGTATTTTCAGAAAGACTACCTTGGTAGTCCTGCCGATTGTTCTACTTAATTTACTTGTAAATTCAGAAATTATTTCTAATATTTACTAAGTCCTACCGATAGTCTTTATGACTATAGGATAGTCTTTTTAATATTATAAATAGTCTTTCTAAATTCATAATAGTCTTTCTGTTAATTGAAGATAGGCTTACTACTTTAATTAGATAGTCTTTCTACCTTTTTAACAAATTGCACGTGCAGATTATTTACTTGTCAAGTGGATTAGCTTATAACAAATTATCAAGACAGAAGATTACACACTGATCATAATATAACATTATTCAACTTACTGTCAAGAACATCAAGCTTTTGTCGAATCATTTCTTAGAACAAGAAATTATTTCTAGACTCTAATGTTACATTTAATCCACTAGAAATCATTTGCTTGTATTGTATTGACTATCTAGCGGATCTTTATCCCTAGAACGAATCTCGAACTATCATTTATCATTATATCTTTTTATTACAAAAATAGATAAATTCATGTCGAATTTATTCTAGATTTGTTTTAATTAGTTTGAGATTTAATCCTGTAATCAGTACCAAAAATTTTAACACCTTTCAAGTTTAATATAAGTTATATTTAACTTGAATTCTATTTCATTTAATTCCGCATTATTTGTTCATCAATTGTTTAATCTTTAAACGGACAAATTCGATAAAACGGTATAGTTTGTATTCAACCCCCCTTCTACAAACTTATCGGGACCTAACAAAATTGCACCTATACAATGATAAATAGTAATAGCTTCAACTAATAAGAACCTAGAAAAGCCAAAAATTAACTATTGTATGAATATAACCGCGTCAATATTAACAGGAAAATTTAACATGCTAAAATGGTTATCAACGATAACTACAAGAATATCAACTAATTTTTTTTGCTTCTTCTTGAAAGCATCAATGATCAAATACAAAATAAAACATTAGGTTTCTAGGATTACAACTACTTAAAGTCTTAAATAGCAGGGTGATAGGGGTATTTTGGCTGATCACTTAAAAATAACAAATAATTAAGACCATGATAAAACTAATACTACGAATTTAAGATCGTGTAACAATATGTGCAGTAGAACAAACTCTAACGGCAATATAATAGCTACATATAACTTGTTTTAATGATAACCAGCTCAGCAGTATGTGTCACTAAATTTCCACAAGCTTCCATAATACCTCTGAGAACTTAAACATAATCATTACCTACAGTTCTTTTATACAGCACAACAAAAGTAATACTGCATATTTTTTCTTCTGAACATTGTTGGTATTCTATTTCTTGGCAATGGCATATTAGCTAGATGTCATCAGGAATTGAACGCTCACCAGTATTTCTTTGCTTTTCTAATTTCTGATATCTGGAAGATGTCCTAGGATAATCAATGCATATAAAGTTTCATTAGATTATACGAAATAATTACAGTCTAAATTTGAGCAAAGAATTTTACATAATAAGATTATGATCATAAGGAAAATATAATAGATATTTAACAAAAAAAAACAAGAATAAGAACATAGATGCATGAGCTAAGATTTGCAAAGGTACGCATGACTTTCACAATTTGAAATAGAATTTTACTTTCCGTTTTAAACCTCTACATTTCAACATATCTAATTCATTTTACTCAATATGTATCTACTTGAATGTTTTGGAAGATTATGTATATTGTTAGTTACTGTCAGTTGACTTGGTCATCCAAATAACAAAGTAGCAGTTAATAGATTTAGTTTCTAGGGGTGATACCATTAGCTTTTGCTCTCTTCAATAACCAAGAAGTATGTACGATTTTAATTTCAACTATGACTATTATTACTCTTCGATTAGCAATCAACTTTAAGGTGTCCACAATAAAGACTCCTATGGATATTGACTTTAAAGGGGTAACTGCACCACAAGAAATAGGATTTCTCTTTTTTTCAAAGTTACAAACCGATTTCTTGTTAACTTTCATATTGCATCAGTCACGTCCATTGGTCTTGATAATTACCCAATATAACGCCCCCAAATCCGGGGTTAGGGAATTTGGTCGTCACGCTGAAATCTCAATTTAAATAACCTTTATATATTAAACCAATTGAAATATAACATCTGCGATCCCAACTATACCAGATCTTTTTAGGTTATAGTGCTAGAAACAAGAATCCAAAATTCCATTAAATAAAAAATTTCTTCCTTACAACAATCTCTTTGCATAAATCCTATAACACTAGTATAACTTCAATGAGAAGTATACCCGGCCAAACAACGGGGACTAACACAGAATTACCAATTAGCACATTGGGCAATTAAAGACGATCATGCATCAATTGAAATAAAGTATACACAATCTTATTCCTCATTTATTGATAAATCTAATCAAATATTTAAATAATTAATAATAAATCTTGAAAAATCTAGGTTGCCACAGTCTACCCCCCTTACAAGGATTTCGTCCTCGGAATCAGTTGAATAAAATTACTAAGGTTCTTTTTATCAATTTTCCATATCTTATAACATCCGCAACAATACCAACTCTTGTATTTTCTATCTGACATTATTGTCGTTAAGCTTCATAGCGCACTGTTGACTCCTTAAACAAATTTAACCAAACTTTCAAACAGCGTAACCTTAATCGATGTAGAAAGAGAGAACGAACTGACTCTGGTATACTTCACTAGTATTATAATCTCATCTCGATCCGCTTTGCCTCTTGGTAATCCCACCGTAAAGTTTTAATTCATAATGGCAAGGTCAATTCATTCCAACTGGTTCGGCATACTTCAAAACTATTAGAGATAATACAAATCAAGGATCTTTGAAGAGAAAAGGTTCCACGTGATAGCAAATGTCTCAGAATTTGGTTATCAAATTTCAAATCTTAAATCAATCTTATTTGAAATAAAAGAACAACTGAGAGATCAATATGATCTTATGAACCCGATGTTGCGTGTCTTGATTAAGACATATTAAAGGTAATTAGCCTTCTTGTGATGCACAACACACAAGTGATGGCGTCCCATCAGACTTCTATCACACAGACGGATAGTCCATGTGTCCCTTATAAATAGGGTTAAAAAGGAATCAAAATGAAAACGATAATTAATGATATTCGACGAATGTTTCTCTGATGCACACATTGGACTAAAACTAAACATATTCCAAAGGTGCTATTTTTTTTGGAGAAAAAGAATAGCCGGAAAATAAAATATGACACATAACGAGCAAATGGTGATATATCAATAATAAAGTTATTCATTATTGAAGAAAAATAGAAGTTCAAATATCACAACTTGGCAGGGCCTTGGAAACCTGAAAGTAGGCATCATGACAGCCTCTAGCACAATTGGAATCCAACAATAGGTGAACACAAGTATCAAATGTAAATTCAGAAGAGGAATATATTCACAGATAAAAGTCTCACTTTAAGGAGTGTCAACTAATTCATAAAGAAGAGAAGGTATTGTCAAGGTCTCTATATATGCTCTCTTTGTCGGCTCCTCTAATGGCTCGTTATTCGATTCTAAGTTCTTCTTCTCCTCATCCTAAGGTTATCGATATTGTACGTCGTCGTCGACTCGTAATAGCCTCTGAAGATTCCACAATAGACATCTATAGTCGCAAGAAGTTTTATCCAGCTCATCGCATCCATCTCAAACGAATACCCTTATCTTAACTTACTCATTGGTACTATATCCAATAGTCCAACAGGAACTCTACATGAGCTCTGACGTTCCTTACATAACTATACACACTCCTACAAACTCTCGTTTCTAGTTTTACTATAACCCTGCTCTGATACCAACCTGTAACGCCCCCAAATCCGGGGTCAGGGAATTTGGTTGTCACGCTGAAATATCAATTTAAATAACCTGTTACATATTAAACCAATTGAAATATAACATCTGCGACCCCAACTATACCAAGATCTTTTTAGGTTATAGTGCTAGAAACAAGAATCCAAAATTCCATTAAATAAAAAAAAATTCCTTACAACAATCTCTTTGCATAAATCCTATAACACTAGTATAACTTTGATGAGAAGTATACGAGGCCAAACAACGGGGACTAACACAGAATTACCAATTAGCACATTGGGCAATTAAAGACGATCATGCATTAACTGAAATAAAGTATACACAATCTTATTCCTCCTTTATTGATAAATTCGATCAAATATTTAAATAATTAATAATAAATCTTGAAAAATCTAGGTTGTCACACCCAAACTACAACTAGAATAGGCTATAGAGTGCCAATTCTGTCCAGTACCTGATGTTCTATAAAACTATAGTTTTCACCGTAGTTCATCAATGAAAAAAAGGTAACTTGTTTGGTTAGTTGACAAGCCACACACTAGTTCAAAATATAACTAACATTTTAGCTAACCCAAGCAGGCACTTGATACAAACAGAAAATCGCTCCTGGCCAGTAATATCCCACTGAAATAGAAATATTATATCACAAATTTAAGATCAAATGTTATATACTCACTAAAAAATTCTTTCTCGGACCCAAAAAGAAAGTGTAATTAAACATCCTAAAAGAAGTCACATAACATCAACCAAAGCTAGTATTTTCTGCAAGATCAAGCTGGTCTAATGGTACACCGAGTAGACCTTACACACATTCATCTTAAATTTTTCGAGCACAATCAACTATAACGATATACTCGCTACACATCAAGAACTACGTTATCATTAATATACCACATAAAAAAGTCAAACACTCGCAAGTTGAAGCTTAACCGTCTTCCACAAGCAAGATATAGAATAATTAGTAGGTTGTCAATTTGGTATATAGTTATTTAACTAGGGTAAAAGCCCGTGCGAGGCACGAGCATTGCAATAATTTCTCGCACAAAATTGTTTATATATTGAGATAATTTTGTAATTTAAAATTCAAAAAAGGATAATATTTCGATTTTATCTCATATTTTAATAGTATTTTTGTATCTATAACTTGATTAAATTTCATAAAATTTGAATAAATATCCATACGATAATAATCACATGATTACATTTAATTGCTAAAATATTAATATGATTTTCGATGATGTGATATGAACTTTATCAAATTGAACCTTTGAGTATATAATAATATGGTTTTTGATGACGGAACTTTATCAAATTGAACATTTGAGTATAAAATAAATAAATATTTTTGAAAATTGTCAATATATAACATAGGCAATGTGAATTTAACTTAGTTAGAGTACATTTATGAAGAATCGATATATACGTAAGGCGAAAACATATTATGAAACTATTAATATTATATGAAAATCGTCCTTGCGGTGTATAGCTCATTTTTTTATATATTACATACATATTTTTACATTTTTCAACTCAAATGTTTAGTTTTAGTCTAAAATTTATTACAAAATATCAAAATTCAATTTTAAAATTTTGGTAAATTGAAACAATTTTTATCTTATAATATGAATTATTTTTTAACTCAACTTGAATTTTTACAAATATTTTTATCAATGTAAATTATGATTAGATGACTTTAATGACTATGCATCAACATAATATTTAAGATGAAACTTTTTGGTTTCATCATAGGTTGATATAAGTATATGTTATAACTCAACCATCATATATTATGTTGATTATTTGATCAATTTAGTATACTATTTAAAATTCATATTACCATACTTTGAGTTATAGTCTAATTGGTCATTACGAATAATTACTACAATTTTGTAATATTTATAATTCAAAAAAGCATATCTTTTTTCATTTTATATTGAATATTAATTATGTTATTTGTTATATATACAACATAAATCCTATTTTTGGAGTTGACATTTTTTTAAACGTAAATTCAATTCTTTTAGTTTCTTTTAATATATATGTTTTTAGATCAATCAAACTTTTAAATCGCTGAAAGTCTAAATAGTTGATCGACCAAAAATCTCTAATATGACTCGCGTATTTAAAATTTTATATACATAAAAATTATACGAGACAATCATTTATTATTTATAATTTTATAAACAAAATTATATATTTCTTAAAAAAATCTTATTTTTTATTTCAATATTTTAATATCTACACAGAGGAAAAGGTAAATAAATTCATATTTTTTTAGGAATCGATTACATTTATGTATAATTTTATATTATTTAAAATTTTATTTTTTATATCAATCATTTAAAATGATAAAAGAGAAATATAGAGTATACTCAATCCATTAAAATATTTTTTTGGAATATATAATATGCAACATTCTATAAATAATATAAACCAACGTTTTTTTTGGAGAAAATGTGATTTATCTAAAAATATTTTTAAAGAAAACTCAAAATAACGTATAGTATAATGGTTATTGTATGAGTTTGATTAGAGAAGGTTTGTGATTCGATTTTCAACACTAACATAATTTCATCTACTCTTTGCATAAAAATAAAAGAGAAGGTGTTTTTTGTAATTTTTAACATATAGGACCAAAATCGTAAATTCATAGGTATTAAAATGACATATATCAATCATTTAAATTGACAAAAGAAAATTGTAGATCATGCCCAATCGATATAAATATTTTTCGTAATTATATATTGTGCAATATTCTAGAAATAATATAAATCAATATTTATTTACTTTATAATAAAAATAAAAAAAAGATGGGAGAATATGTGGTTTATCTATTAAGATTTTGAAAGTAAACTCAAAACAAAGTGTAGCACAATGGTTGTGGTGCAAGTTTGAGTGTAGAAGATCATAGGTTCAATTTTCAAGACTAACATATTTAATTTAATTTTTGCATAAACATTAAAGGGTGGACTTTTTGTAATTTTTCAAAAAATAGGGGCAAAATCGTAACTTCACGGGCATTAAAGTTACACTTTTTACCCTTGTGTTGTGGTTTAATATATAGTAATAGATATAATTAATAAATTTATCAAATTAAAATAATTTAAACAACTTCGACCCACAGTCCTCTATACTTTGGGAGAAGTCTTTGTCCTAGTTTAAGTACAAGCACATTTTATATAAAATTTATTATACCGATAAATTGAATGATCGTCGATAATGAAATCTATTATATTTTACGCTTTTATTGTGCTAAATAAAACATATGAAACCCTATCTTATATTCCTAATTTTGTAAAAAAAAAACTTTAATTATCATATTTTATTATTTTGATTAGGTTAATTTTTTATTTTTTTTCAAGTATCCGATTGGAACCCGAACCCGAACCGAAACCCAAAAAAACCCGACGGATCGGGTTTGGATTTTAATTTTACATATCCAAACCCGAACCCGAACTGATCCGAAATATAATGGACCGGAATTGGATTTTAAGAAACCCGAGTCGATCCGACCCGATTGACATCCCTAGTTTCGATTAACTAGCACAAACCCTAATTTAATTCCTCGACCAAGCTTCAATTAGTAATAATCCTTGACAGAGAAGTGAGAAGTGAGAATCAGAAGTGAGAAAGAGAATGAGAGAATGAGAATTGAGTGTATTTTCCCCAAATTTCCCCCCGCCCAGTGTTAGACCTAATTGTGAATTTTAGTTTGCCGCCCAATGTATTTTCCCCAATTTTGTTTGTTGCGCTCGCTATTTGTAATTTCTTTTATTTATTTTTTAAACAAATATATTACAAATTTATTTTAATATATTAGATATTAAATTATAATTATTGAATCTATTATTTTTAATTATTTTGCTCTTACAATCGATTTTTAAATCTATGATTAATATCAGTTTTTACAAGCTGTTAATTTTTCTAATAAACTTTTTATTGATTTTAATCAAAATTTAATGATTTTGAATACTTTTTTATTTTAAAACATTTTTTAATATGAATTAATTAAAAATATTTTATAAAATATAAATAATTCAATTACTTCACAGAATATTACTTTTAGAATAATATATTCAATGATTTTAATTAAATTAATTACTTTTAAAGTGAAATAATTATTAAATTATTAATTTTAAATAAAATTCAAAATTAATTGTTTATTAATACTCTAAGGTAACACAACTCACAGTGTTGCTTAGTGGATTTGGTAACACTAAAACCACGATGTTGCCATAGTTCCAAAATTCCATAGCTATGGTAACATGTAAGAAGGTAAAAAATCATGCCTAAGTATTGTAGAAAGCCATCTATGACGTAGTGCATGTTTGATCCAATGGAGCATCTTCTCGTTCATTTACCTGAAGAGTGCAGACTCGGCGGCCCTGTCCCAACACGGTGGATTTATAATATTGAAAGGCTACAACGCAAAATGAAACAGAAAGTACGAAACAAAGCACGAGTTGAAGGTTTCATTATAGAAAAGTATGTACATGAAGAGTTGACACATTTTTGTTCCATATACTTTGAGTCTGGAGGCATTTACATATCCAGTAGATCTCTTGGGAGCATATACCGGTTACAATTTAGATGCAGATTCCCTACACATTGCAGCACATTACGTTCTCACTAACATGCATGAACTAACACCTTATATCACGTAAGCATTCAAATATTTTCTTTCATTTTTAAAACTTTTAAATATTCTACACTAACATGAAATGATCACTTTTTCAGTATGTTCAAAGAAGAGGTTCGCAATCAAAGTGCACATATATAGAGTGATACTGAGATGGATACAATGTTAAAGGCTCATTTAGCTACATGGTTACAAGACAAGGTATTTTATTTAATACACAACAACTTGTTTAAATTCTAAATTTGTTCATATAAATGTGTTTGACGAGACTATTCCATTTCATGTACAAAAGAACTACGAACGATTTCAATATTTGTTTCAAGGCCCGATTTCCTATGTGATTTGTTTTAAAAGATGCAAAGTCAATGAATACCCATTAAACCTAGGAAGATCAAGCTTCGGGGTACTTGTGAAGAAGGGCAGTTGTTATGGTGATAGTGGAAGCAATTACTACGGGACTTTGCAAGAGATTCTCAAACTAACATACGGTGGCGAAAATCAAGTGATTTTATTTAAATGTCATTGGTATGATCATGTTAGGGTAGTAAAGAAAGAGAAGAATGGAGTGCTCCTAATTGATCTTAATTCAAAACTAAAAGAGGATGATGTTTACATTTTAGCAAGTCAAGCCATTCAAGTGTACTATGCTCCTAGTGTGAAGAATCCCGATAGTAATATTCACACGATCATCACATGTAGAGCTCAATTATTGAGTGGAAGAACAAAAGATGTTGATGCGGACTCTCTTCAAGAATAAGTCTCAAATACCATTGCATTAGATTTTTCCTCGAGGTCGTTATTTGTTGACTTTTCGCAATACGAAATGGAAGAAGATCAAGAAGAAGAACAAGTGCAACAAAATGAAATGGAAAATGACGTAGAGGAAGAAAATGCAAGGGAAATTGAAGAAGAAGAAGATGGTTATGATAACATTGAAGTGGAAGATGGGTAAGAAATGTATTTTATCATTCTAGGCAAATTTCCAATTTTAAATGAATTGAAATGAATTTTCGGCTCACTAACACTATTTTGAACTAAAATTTTTCACAAATCCAAATTGTTAACTAAATTGAAGGTTTGAAAATCTTATAAATGTATAATATGGTGTGTTCATGCAAATAAATTGGATGATTTCATCATTCTAGGCATATTTCTAATTTTAAATGAAGAAAAATGGATTTTCGGCTCACTAAGACTATTTCGAACTAACATTTTTCATAATTCCAACTTTTTAACTAATTTGAAGGTTTAGAAATTTTTAGAAATGTTTAATATGGTGCGTTGATGCAAAAAAATTGGATGATTTCATCATTCTAGGCATATTTCTAATTTTTAATGAATTAAAATGGAATTTCGGTTCACCGACAAAATTTCGAACTAACTTTTTTCACAATTCCAACTTGTTAACTAATTTGAAGGTTTAGAAATCTAATAACTGTTTAAAATGGTGTGTGGATGCAGAAAAATTGGATGATTTCATCATTCTAGGCATATTTCTAATTTTAAATAAATTAAAATGGATTTGCAGCTCACTAACACTGTTTTGAACTAACTTTATTCACAATTCAAACTTTTTAACTAATTTGAAGGTTTAAAAATTTTAAAAATGTTTAATATGGCGTTTTATTGCAAACAAATTGGATGATTTCATCATTCTAGGCATAATTCTAATTTTAAATGAATTAAAATGAATTTTTGGCTCTCTAACACTATTTCGAACTAACTTGTTTCATAATTCCAACTTTTTAACTAATTTGAAGGTTTAGAAATATTATAAATGTTTAATATGGTGTGTTGATGGCAAAAAAATTGGATGATTTCAACATTCTATGCATATTTCTAATTTTAAATGAATTAAAATGGATTTTCGGCTCACTAACACTATTTCGAACTAACTTTTTTCACAATTCCAACTTGTTAACTAATTTTAAGGTTTAGAAATCTTATAAATATTTAATATGGTGTGTTGATGCAAAATACTTGGATAATTTCATCATTCTAGGCATATTTCTAATTTTAAATGAATTAAAATAAATTAAAAAGAATTTTAAGCTCACTTGCGCTATTTCGAACTAACTTTTTTTTTTTTACAATTTCATCTTTTTAAGAAATTTGAAGGTTTAGAAATCTTGCAAAGATATGAAGTGATAATTTGGTGTAAACAAATTGGATACTTTTATCATTCTAGGCTAATTTCTAATTTTATTTGAATTTAAATGAATTTTCGGCTCACTTACACTATTTTGAACCACCTTTTTTTTACAATTTCAACTTTTTAAGCAATTTGAAATCTTGCAGGTATATAATGTGACATGTTAGTGCAAACAAATTGGATACTTATATCATTCTAGGCTAATAATCTAATTTTATATGAATTGAAAGGGATTTTCGGCTCACTTACACTATTTCGAACCACTTTTTTTTTTTGCAATTTCAACTTTTTAAGCAATTTCAAATTGGACAATCCGTCATAACTCATAAGTTACCTAGAATTGCGACAATCTTCTTAATCCGTCATAAATATATTTAGGGTTCTTCAATATTGTTTCTTATTATATATACATCAACCACATAAATTAATTTAGATTAATTTTCAATCCTGTAAAAATTATATTATATGACTACTTAAAAGTGAATAACAACATTAACGATATAAAAATAATTGTCAAAAATCTAGTATCGAGATTCGTTACAAATATAATTATAAAAATTACTCGTGTGTATCATATTGTACGTTAAGAATCTTTAAATCAAACAAGGTTTGTATTATGATTACTTCGATATTACGTTTTTAGTTATGTTTCAACTAACATTGCGAAACAACATTATTATTTATCATCTTACATTTCACAGTAACAATATGAACAATCGTATGTTCGTTTGTATAATTGTGACACTTGAAATTTAAATCGTAAACATTGTTCCAAATTAAATAGATTGTGTGAAAGTAATATAATACGTACAATGATCAACACAATTCCTTACTAATTTAGTTAAATGTATAAATTATTAAAATTTAAAAAGGAAAAAAATTCACTTTTGTTTTTCTAAAAAAGTATGAATATTCTAATACTTTAAAAATAAATTCAAAATTACAAAATTTTAGATTACATGTGTTAGTACTTTCAAGAAAAAATTACATGTGTTAGTAAAATACATAGGATATTTGGGAATACATGTATAAGAATAAAAATAATTATTGATTTAAATGTTAATAAATTGAATAATCATAATAAATATATTATAAAATAAAATGTGCTTGTTATATGTAAGATTAATCCCAGAAATTAACCAAGAAATAGTTGTCTCACGTGGTATAGTACACAACCCCCATCACGGGTGACCAGTGAACAACTCTTGCTAGAGTATTTAACCAATTCGCGGTTAAATTTTGAGAAAAAATTGAATTCACCGCCCAATATACAATACAATGCCATGTCAAACGAAACCCTTCACCACCCAATGTACAATACGACGCTGTATCATCTAAACCCTAACATAAAAGACTTCATTATTTTTACTTTTTGGTAAAGTATATCTCTTGTTAGGCTCAAGACATGTCTGAATACCACTATTAACAAGCCTACACTATGTGACTATGTCACACTACATGACCTAGTGATTTCTATCACTGGGATAGAGTATAGGTCTCTAAATGTACTTGTCTTGTTCTCATGAACAATAGCTTTATCATGTATGCTCAGATTTATAATGAGCTTAGTAAAGTTTCTTGCATCTAGATTGTATATATAGGCCATTGAATAATTATCCTGGTAGAAGTTCAGAAGTGTTCATGCAGCAGGATAGAGTTGAATAAGGCTATGAAGAAATAAGTTGCAGGAATTTGTCTAAGGCATTATATAGCAAAGTCAAAAGAAAGCTATGTCGTGAAGTCACCAATATCCATGTCGTGAAGTACTATATCGCATAGTCCATTTTGTACTATGTCGAGAAGTCCTCAAGACACATGTCGTGAAGTGTTGAAGTCAGCAAAGTCAAAAGAGCCTAGATCGTGAAGTCCTCAGAAGCCTTATGTCGCATAGTCATCAAATGACCTATGTCGCATAGTCATCAAATGACCTATGTCGCATAGTCATCAAATGACCTATGTCGCAAAGTCTTCAAAGGCTATATCGCGTAGTCCTCACAAGGGAGATCGCGAAGTCAGGGATAAAGTGGAGTTCACGATATCAACACTTAGCCGTTTATAACAAGACAAATCAAGGTACAGAACCAAGAATCAAAGGAGACAAATACTGAAGCATTTGTTCTGGCAAGGTGGTCCAAAGAACAGATGGCAAATCTACAGCTAAACTTGGAGAGAAAGATAAGAGGCAAGCAGCTACAGAAACGGGAAAGACTCCGAAAAGCAGGTGGTCCTTCCTGACACAGTGAACTTCTTATGGCAGGACAAGTTGGACTTTCAGAAGGGGTAGCTGTGTAATATTGTGTGTGCCTAGTTTGTATAGGTGAATATATATATCGTGCACACACAACTGTAAGAAGCAAGAGAGACACACATAGTTATTTGCTAAGCTCTTTTCTCTGTAAGCAAGCAAGTTCAAACTGTTCTTGTTTAGAAGCCAGAAATTCGATTGTGAATTTCCTGGAAAGCTGTAGTATTTAATTTGCTTATACAAAGTAGATTAAAGTGATTGTGTGTGTTATTTACTTTCTGCATATTACATATCATAATCACATACAGTTGTTTACTTAGGTTTCAAGAATCGAAAAATATATCAAACTATCCATTCACCCCCCCTCTGTCTAGTTTCTAGTAGTATTCATTTCTAACATCTCTCTCTCATCCCACGGCTGCTCCTGCTACTGTTGTTGCGATTTAAAAACCTAAAATCGATTTATGCTTTTGATATCAAACCGATTACAGGTACAATTATTCTCACGCTCGTCGTAGTGATTGCAAGGTAAAAGCTTCATTTTGTCCTGTTATCATGTTGTTTTTTTAACTATTGATCACATGCATAAATGTATATATAATTCTTCATAATATTAACACCGGGTATCTCTTGTTATGGTTCAAAATCAGATTTTAAACATTCTATATGTTGATGGGTATCTATATTTTGATCATCGTATATGATTATTGCAGTCCTTTTAGCTAGATATGCTTGTCATTAACTATTTATTTGTTATTCTAAGTTTTTCTGCACACGACTTGCTCTGTATAAGGATATAATTTGTTATGTATTATTTTCAATTTGAAGTAATTAAAAGGCTAATATTTACACATAATTTCGTATAAATATTTATACTCGTAAATCCTGCAATGTGCTAGTTGTGTTTAGTTTTTTGGGTTCTATTTTGGGAGTACTTTAATTAAGTTGTTCTTGTTATTATATATGTTTTGTTACCATAATATATGTCTTTTCTTTTCAGTGTTGTTGGGATGATGATAGGGAGGAGAGGAAGGGGTTTTGGTAGTGGTCGGGGAAGTGGTGGTTGGGGCAGTGGCAATGGTGGCTCGAGGGGCAGTGGCAATGGTGGCTCGAGGGGCAGTGACAATGGTGGCTCGAGGGGCAGTGGAAATGGTGGCTCGGGGGGGGGGGGGCAATGATGGCAATAGTAATGGTGGCCCAGGGGCCACTGATGGCAGTGGTGGTCGGGGAAGCGGTGGTCAGGGCAGTGGTGATGGTGGCTCGAGGTGCTAGCGGAGGGGGTCGGCGTAGGCTTAGGGACGAAGATGAAAATTCTGAGTGTGTTCATTGGGACGATGCGGGGAGACAAATTCTTCCACTTGGAGTAGATGTTGATCCTCGCACACACAAAACACGTGGCTATTCTCTCGGTGGATTTGGTACATACCTTAGGACCCCGACAATTGTTCGGATTGCTGGTAACCTGTAAGTTATCAATCTTTATAAATAATAGATGAAAGTTTAAAAGGTTTTTTTTAGAATTTACCGTGGACTCATAGTATTACACTAACTTTAGAATTTATGCTCATTTGTCTTTGGATTTTGTATATATCTGGAAACTGGAAAGAACAAGTGGTTAGGTCAAAGTTTAATTTGTATAAGTAATTAATTTCATACATAACTAATACCTAAAAGTTCAACGTAACGTCATAGAAGACCAAAATTTTATTACTACTTTGCTCATTCAAAATTTCAAAAATCAGAAGAATATGATATATGAATGTCAATTAGTAATGTTACATAAGCAGGAAGATATGATACAGTGGAGATTTGAGATTGGTCAATTCTTTTTGAAGATAGAGGTTGTTTACATTAACCTAAATCCTGGAATTTTAGTTTGTAGTGCTGATCCTACTAGCTAGTTGACGAAGTATAACCTAACCTACTAAAATAGAGAGAGAGCAAACTATATATAGAGATGATTTTAAATATGTATTTTTTTGTTAGACCTTGTTTGATGTATATTGCATACGGAACGAAAATATACATAATTTTTTTTAAGTCTCTAGATTTAGAAGACTCAGTTATCATGCCTATTCAACCATACAACTTAGATGGAAATCTAGCGCATTAACTTATGATTAATCTAACTAACGAGTTAAATCAAATGTAGCTAGCCGAGTACGTATGACTATGCATATTCGAATTTTATGTAATGTACACAGACTGAAACGATAACTTACACATAATCTTAGAAAGATCACATAAAGTCTGATTCTGTTCTAGTTCCGACTGACATTTTACAAGTAGTTAAAGATTGACTTGTTAGTCGTGAAACAATTTCAAGTACAAATTAAAAAAAAAAATATTAGCCTGACTAAAATTTTAAGTTCGAATTCAGTTACGACTCATCTTTAGTTTTGTTTCAGCCATTGAACCTAGATATCCTTGGAGGATTTTTTATTTCTTAAAAGAGTACGGAATGAGGCTGGGAATATTGTGAGAATTACAGACTTGAATTGCATACTTTTATTCAGATTGCATCCAAATTTTAAATGTCTACTATTTTATTTGGTGATGATGCTTATCTATCAATCTTGTCATCCGTTTAATTGATTTAGTATGAATGTATGTGACATCCATTATTTTCTGTATATTGTAGGGGAAGGCCCCGACCGATGATGATGACGATGTTGACGATGGCGACCCCGATGATGAGAATACTGAATCTGATGAAGACCATGACATGAGTGTTATGCCTCCCGTGTCTCATGGCGGTCCTAGAATTAGGGCTTCAATATTAATCTTTGAATTTAATTTAGATTATGAATGTTTGTAAGATAATCTACATTATGTTGTGAACTAAAGTTGGCTTGTAGAAGTTTGTAATATGATCTATGTTAATATTAGATGGTTTAAACATTTGTGTGGTCGAATATGGATTTATGACAATATTTATGTAACTTTGGTATTTTTATTTTTGGATTCGTTTAATTGCGTGAATGCTTGTTACAAACTTTCATATTTGATTGTGGTGTTGGACTGTATATAGATTGAGATGGTTTAGGTTTAAATTTGGAAGCCGAAAATGGTTGGAACCTGAAAAAGTAGAAGAATGTTGATTCTAGTCAGTCCAACTTATGAGAAATTTCTGGGTAACTTCCGACGATTGTTCATTTTTTTTCAAAATATAATTGTAGTAGCAGGTGGGTCCGATTCTTTAACTTTTGAAAGTTTTTCCATCGTAAAATATGAATTTATGACGGTTTATTACGTCGTAAGTTCATTTATTATTTTATTGTAAGAAGTGGGTCTCAAGCTGTAACTTATGACGAAAATTATACTTGTGACGAAAATTATACTTATGACGAAAAGTATACTTATGAAGAAAATTATACTTGTGACGAATATTATACTTGTGACGAAACTAGCGCTTGTGGCGAAAATTCAAAATTAAGACTTAAGCAAAAAAGACGATAATTTTTCGTCGTAATTGGACCAATTGCGACAATTTCAATGTAAATTTTTTGTCGTTGTCGCAAATTGTCTGATTTGTTGTAGTGGTAACGTAAGCATCCATGTCAATTTTTTCTCTAAATTTTTCAAGGAAATAACCAACTTACAAGTTTTTAAATATTTTGTTAATTGACCGAAAGCTTTTAAAATTTAGTGACTAACTTCCAAGTTACTATCTACTATAATGATAGATTAACCATTTAATCCGTGATGTCATGATAAAGGGCTTTTTATGATATGACATTTAATGATCATCCGCGTGTTCTAAAATAGATAAGAAAATTGAAAATTTTAGTAATTATAAAAATTCTTTTAATATAATTTAAAATTGAGATGTGAATTAAATAAAACACATTCAATAGTAAAATGATTATAAAATATATTTGTATTTTTTTCAAAAAATTCTAAACAAAAATTGAAAATAATGTATTATATACAATTATAGCAAAACAATGGTGTCGTCTGGTAAAAACGTACAAATGATATGTGGAATTTAATTGTGTCACACACCGTATTTTTAGAAAAAAATAAAGGAATGGCAAATTAAAAAATTAATAAATGTAAGTGTGTAATAATTAAAATATTAAAAGATAAAGTCATATTACTGAAAACTAAGATAAATAAACCTTAAACACGTAATTAAGTTGAAGGATAACATTTTAAGAAAAGATATTTAAATATTTTATAAAATATTCGATGTATTTCACGGGTATAAAGGTAGTCCGAATAAATATGTGCATAACACCAAAAAAACAATGGGCAACGGGTACATCTTTACTATTATATTAAAGAGAATAAGGAAACTAAGTGTTGTGCCCTAAATCTACCTGAGCTTGATTTACGGCCCATAAAGGTTATCAGTTCATTTAGCTGGGTCTAGTGATGTCAATATGTTAATTATTATCAAGTCAAGTGCTATCGCGGGGTTCAGTTCTTGAGAGGTTCCGTGTTCTTGAGAGGTTCCATGGACGAACCCCCACATATAGATCTCAATACTCAGGGTACATCTGCCTGAGCCAAACAGGGGTACTGCCAAAACCCTCAGAGGTGGTGTCCTACTCAACTACACTCCTAAACTTAAGGAGCACGTTTCTATCTTCAAGGAATGGATTCTCAGTCAATCTCTCTATCACTCCGGACGTGGATATTCATTAAACATACAAGAGATATACACAATATACGTGGATATTTATGGAAGATATATATGATATATGCATACAAGCAGCTGGACAGTGAACATTGGCGTTCAAACAGTGTCCTAAGGAGGCTAAGACTCTATCAATCAACTGAAATACTACGAGATCAGCATGGCTAGGAGGGATAAGGCATATCAGGAACAAGGATTATTTACCAAGAAAAGGAGTCCAAACCCTAAGAACTACATGGGACTTGATTCCTATAAATATAGGATATGTAGGCATTTTGCAGGGGTCTTTGGTTGATCCATCTTCACATTTCTCTACACAAGGGCACGTAGAAAACACCGCGAAACACATTTTCGGGCATCTTTCTGCCCATATTGTCCGGAAACCCTGCAAACTCAGTCCCAAAATCACCACAAACAACCGCCCACTCCGGCAGTCGCACCCTAGGCTGAAGCCACGCGCACCCGCTGTTGAAGACGAGAATCAAGGAATTCATCAGTTATTTCAACAACCTCTATCACAAGTATTGTACCAAATTGCTCTCACAACACTAAGGTTAACCTTATGATACTTTTCCTACTTTTCCTGAGATAACAACAAATGCATGTAAAAATGTAAATCAAATCATTTATTATTAAATATTTACTTACCATTTATTTTTCTTATTCAAAGATTAGGAAAGTCGGTAATTAAGTACCTAATATACTACACTCGAATCAAACATAACCTCAATTAAGTACCTAATATACTACACTTAAATCAAACATAACCTCGGGAAAGTTTCCTTTTTTCTTGATCTATCTTAGGAGCCTTATTCTTTATATTAAAATCGAAACATTTAAAAGTTTGATTTTCAGTCATTGTATTTAATAGATAGATAATAATGAGTAATGTTTGAGGTATAAAAAATAGATACTGAATATTGTTACAAAATGACGTGGCAATCGTCAGGTGTCCGTTTGAGTTGATTTTATTGGTGATATGGGTGTAAATACACACGGACCCATTTTTATATAGCCAATCAGAATATAACATGTGTCATTTTGCAAAAAAAATTATACCTCATTTGGGGTTTCTAGCATTTTTCATAATAAAATAATGTAAATAATAGTAATTATATATTTTTTCCTAATTAAGACACATTTTTAATTAATTAAAACAAATTACCTTTTGAGCGATATGAGATAAGTGTTAGTTACGTGATTGTTCTCGAATATCTAAGGTGATACGAAACAGCAAAGAAGACCAACATATGTGTAACTTTTTGCTAAGAAAACAAACACCACAAGATACTTAAAATGAAGTAAATATAGTAATAGTAGTAATCAAAATGTTTTATTTAGTAAACCAAGCAGTAGTATGATCATCTGGATCACATATCTGACTGCATAGCCAACGAAAAAGGAGGGATAGTTAGCTCGTGCCGAAAAAAGTTGGAAGGATCAACCTGCGTCTTCACCCAAACTAATCTCATAAAATTCCTGTTGAAGTAAGATCTTCCCCATCTGCTGGCGTTGATATAATTTATGGGACCTCTTTCATTGTTAGCTCCCAGATCAAGATCATCGTAATTATAGTACGCTCTTCGCGGATTACTCGAAACATAAGGCCTCAGGTATTCGTACAAGCCTCTAATCCATTCCAGTTTCTGTGTTGTGTTTCCAACCCATAGTATTCTCATGTAAACCATGTACAATGTTCCATTTCTGTTCGGGAATGGAATTGCTGATTCGGGGTACTCGTCCAAAACTCCGCCGTATGGTGTAAAGATTACAGTTGTGTCTCCTGGATTAACTTGTAGAAGCTTGTCCCAGAGGCCATTTATGCCTTGGTCAGGAATAGGTTCTCTCACGAAATCTGATTTTGCTTTAGTTGGAATATCAGCTAAGAATGTTCTGTCAAGCAAATCTTCAGGAGTATAATTATCGTCGAACAGTGGGAAAAATGAGTTAATCATTATAGCTTGAATCCAAGTCACATTCTGAACCTCGGATCTCAGTAACCTTAACTCCGGTAAATTTGTCTGAATAATTGTGTATAGTTCATCTGCTGGACCGAGATATACACTTGTAAAAGTTAGCTCAACTGTTTTGTTATCCGGTCGAGAACTCGTGTTGCTTAAAATTGTACTAATACGGACTCTAAGATCAAGTTGGTAGGGAAGATTTCGAGCAACTGTTTGGAATGGAAGAATCATTTGCGTAGCGTTCTGTTCTAATGTTCTCATAATATTGAAAATCGCAACAGTTTGAGGAACATCAACTAAATTCAGCTTCCATGACAAAACAACACCGAAGCTAGAACAAGTACCGCCTCTTAGAGCCCAAAAAAGATCTTCACCCATTGTTTCTCTATCAAGAATATTTCCATGAACATCTACGATGCGAACGTCAAGAATATTGTCAGCAGCCAGACCATATTTGCGTCGCAGTACTCCATAGCCACCACCACAGATTAGTCCAGTGGCACCCACAGTGGACCAAACACCAGCAGGGAAAGCAAGCGTGCCACTTGCTCTGTAAATCCAGTAGTAAACTTCACCAAGCGTGGCACCAGCTCCAATTATGGCTGTTTTAGCTGTAGCATTAACAGTAACATTTCGAAGGTTAATCATATCGAGTAACACAAACGGAATATCATCATACGTGCTACTATACGAAAGACCTTCAAAATCATGTCCTCCACACCGAGTCCGAATCCTCAAGTGCTTCCATTGGGCGCATCGAACCACAGCTTGCACTTGGGATTCAGACACTGGCGTGACAATGACTTCAGGTTTAAGCCTGTCCGAGTTATTAAGCCGTGGATTTCGTAGCGAAAATTCGTAAATCGGTTCATATGAAGCATTGTTGGGGGTGTAAGTGACATTAGTAATCGACACATTAGTCTGAAAAATGAGGCACTGAATGAAACCCTGAACATGATAATCACCAGCCCTTGAAAAAGAAAAGAGAAGAACAAATGAGATTAAGAAAACAAGTGAACAAGCCTTCATTTTTAAACTTACAGTATGTTTTTGTGGTATAATTTGATTTTTAGCAACCTAGTAGTGGTCGCTATATATAGTCGAAATTAAGAGATAAATAGTTATAAGCTATCATAGTTGATGTTGTTGATACGTTTGTTTTTACTAGAAATAAAGTAGATGATTATACGTGGTTGAAATACCAATCTTGCTACAGACATTTTATCCACCTAATTATATTAGCGGATAATCCATGTCAAACACCGGTCGTCTATACTTTTTTTTTTTTTTTTCTGAAACCAAGAGTAATGCATTAATTCAAACGATCAATAGTAAGGGCCTCCAACACGCACGTAGGAGGAGACGTGAATACAATATGGTCATCAGCTAAACACGGGTATCTAGCAATCTCATGTGCTACCCTGTTAGCATTCTTCCGAACAAAACGAATTGATGTCAACGGCATCTCACTAAGCTTCTGTCTGCAGTCCTCCAGAGCTTCGTGTACTTCCAAATTATTCTCCCCTTTTCCTGTGATCGCAGAGACTGTAAGCATGGAGTCAGTCTCGACAACAACTCGATCCAAGTGGAAATGCTGATCTTTGAGCCAAGTCAGTGCTTCTCTTACCCCTATTGTTTCAGCCTCGAAGACTGACACAACCTCCGGTAAGCACATGGTTTTGCCTGACAAGAACTCACCTCTGTGGTCTCTTGCTACCATTCCAATAGAAAACGTTGATGCACCAACGAACACAGAAGCATCTACATTAACTGTAACCGTACCAGCCTATGGTTTCTTCCAATTATTATCGCACTTAGCTGCTGTGTTGCCTGCATGATGAGCTTTAGCAATGCCTTTCCTTGCATCGACCCAATCAGAATGCACCTTCAAACTGCTATCCATGGCAAAACCTGGGCTAACAACTTTCTCGTTCCAGACTTTTTTATTACGCCAGTGCCAAATACCCCACAGCACCATACATACCGTACTTAGGCCCTTAGAATTCAACGTAGTGATCTTCTCCAACAGCCAGACATGGACGAACTCAATCTCTTGCATGTTAAAACTCATGTTCACATGCTCCCAACAAGCAGCAACAAACGGGCAATCAAAGAACAGATGAGCTAGATGCTCTATATCAGATAAACACATGGGGCAAGTAATGGGAACACGTATACCTTTAGAACTTAGCCGTCTCCTCACTGGAACAGCATTTCGACAAAAACGCCAGATAAAAACCTTAACTTTATTTGGAATATTTAAGTGCCAAATCTTCTTCCAACCTACATTCTGCGGAGCCCCACCATTCCCAAACTTCATACTGTACCAAAAATGGTACCCAGTTTTAGCAGTGTAGATTCCGTTGTTTGATCCCATCCATGCTATACGATCAACTGAGTCTCTCTGAGGGATTGGTATCGCCAGGATTGCAGCAACATCATTTTGAAGAAACATACTTCTCACCAGTGTTGTGTTCCATTTTTTCTGATTATGAAGAAAAAGAGTTGACACTTTCTCATTCCTTCCATTATACATGGGATCTTTGTCAACACAGAAATCAGCCTTTTTCCTCAACCAAGGATCAGTAGTTGCAGTGATGTCATTGCCATTGCCAAGGACCCATCTAAATCCTGTTTCTAACTCCTCCTTTGCTGCCCAAATACTCGACCAGATAAAACTTGGGTAACAACCTTTTGCTGCTTTCAGAACATGAGTCGTAGGGAAATATTTAGCCTTAAAAACTCGAGAAACAAGGGAGCTTGGATTCTGCATGAAGTTCCAAATATGTTTACCCAGGAGTGCAATGTTAAAGCCAAATAGGTTTCTGAACCCCAACCCTCCTTTGCTTTTGGGTACACTCATATTGTTCCAAGACACCCAGTTAAGACCTTTCTGAGATTCCGCCCTACCCGATCTCCACCAATAGTTGTTAAACATCTGCTCTATCTCTTGACATAACGTTTTTGGTATAAGAAAACATGACATTCTATACGCTGGAATCGTTTGTGCCACATTCCTAATCAGAATTGTCTTCCCAGCCTGTGATATTGGCTTAGCTTGCCATTTCTGTATACGCTTATTGGCCTCTTCCTTCAAGTAACCGAAGACCTTACGTTTCGATCTGCCTACAAAAGATGGTAGCCCAAGATATTTAGTCTCTGTAATTTCATTGTATACTCCCAGAATGTCACATATCTCCGCTTGTTTGTCACGCCTAATGTTCGCACTAAAATAGACTCCAGACTTCATAAGGTTCACAGCTTGTCCCGATTGCCTCTCATACTTTTCTAACACCCGTTTGACATTACCAGCCTCTTCTGCTGTTCCCTGGAAGAATAGGAAACTATCGTCGGCAAATAAGAGATGCGACACTGATGGTGCTGTTGGTGCTATCCTGCACCCGTGAATTTCGCCCAACCCTGCTGCTACATCCAATGCATTTGACAAGCCCTCAACACACACCAAGAATAGGTAGGGTGAGAGGGGATCGCCCTGTCGCAGCCCCTTCCTGGGAATGATAGGTCCAATTAGAGCATCATTGAAACAGAAATTATAGCTCACTGTTTTAACACAAAGCATCATCCAATCTATCCAAGTGTTGCAGAACCCCATACATTGCAATCTTTGTTTCAGAAACGACCAATTCACCCTATCATAGGCCTTACTAATGTCCAATTTTAGGGCAACCTCTCCCGTTCCCTGTTGGTTTTTCCTTCCCATATGATGGAGTATTTCAAACGCAACCAAGACATTATCCGTTATGCTTCTATTCTTAACGAAAGCCGATTGATTTTCAGAGATAATTGACGGAAGAACAACGCGGAGTCTGTTTGCTAAGACTTTGGCCAGAATTTTATACAACACATTGCATAAAGCAATCGGTCGTAGATCCTTCATACTTGAAGCATTCTCTTTTTTTGGAATAAGGACCACATTAGTGTTGTTGAGCTCTCCAGGGAAAGTAGTATCTCGAAGCCAGTTTATGCAGAATCTGAAAACTTCATGGCCTAGAATTGTCCAAAAATGCTGAAAAAAACCTGGGTTGAGACCATCGGGACCTGCCGCCTTATCCGGATGCATCTGTTTAATTTCCAAAGTAAACTCATCAAACGTGAATTCTTCCGTTAGCATTTTATTTTGCTCCGTAGTCACCAATCGATGTCCAGGCATCGTATTTTCCTCATGCTGATCCTCAACCGTGAACAATGAGATAAAGTAATCTCGAACCACCCTGCACATTCCCTCCTGATCTTCTATTTTTGAGCCATCATTATCAATCAAAAACGAGACCTTATTAGCCTTCTTCCTTGCCGTAGCAGAAGAGTGGAAGAACTTTGTATTGTCATCACCTTCTCTGAGCCAAAAGATCTTAGCTCTTTGTTTCCAGTAAGTTTCTTCCTGCAATAATAGAGAATTCAACTTATCTTTCTCATTGATATATGCCTGGACACTCTCATGATCAGTGCAGTCAACCAGATTATCCATATTCATCTTATGTTGCTTTATTTTTTCTCTAAACTTGTGAAAGAACGTCCTGCCCCAACGAGCCATAAAAGACGAAACTTCCAGCAACTTTGGAAGTAGATGAACTGGGGGAAGAGTATTCCAGATTTCAGCCACCTCCTTGGTAAAATCAGGTTCTTTTAACCACATATTCTCAAAGCGGAATCTGAACACTTTCTTTGACATGTTTACTCTGAATAACTCCAACACCAAAGGTTCGTGATCAGATACAGATGAATGCACAACTTTTAAATCATGCAGTGGGAATTTCTTCCACCAACTCGCAGACGCAAAACCTCTGTCCAACTTCTCTCTAACCCAAGCTTCCGTACCTCGACTTCGCTCCCAGGTAAATTTTCCTCCACCTAGTGATAATTCTGAAAGATTGCACTCGTGAATGGTCTTACTGAATCCATCCAAAAGATATTGAGGATGATTAGTTTTACCCTTCTTGTCCGCTACATTCATAAGATCGTTAAAATCTCCCCATATGCACCAGGGGAGCCCAGATATATTAGCCAACTGCCGAATTAAAGCCCACGACTCTCTACGTCTTGTACGTTCAGGGTGACCATAATAGCAGGAGAGTCTCCAAGACTCTACATTATTCTCCAGAAACACAACATCAATGTGGTGTTGTGAGTAACCTGATATTTGGCACTGTAAAGGACCTTTCCACAATACTGCAAGCCCACCGCCTCTACCAACTCTATCAACTGAGAAACAATAATCAAAACCGAGACGAATCCTCAAATCTTCAATCTTACTAGCTACAGAAATTGTTTCAATTAAAAATACAAAACTGGGTTTATGATCTTTAATGAGATCATAAAGAGCACGAACTGTCCGAGGGTTCCCAAGCCCCCGGCAGTTCCAACTCATGCAACTCATTGTTGCTGGCTAGCTTGCTGAGCAAGCTTAGCCAAATAAGTAGAACTGGTCTCTACACAATCATCTGTAGAAAGAGTAGAGTCCTTTGGTGCTGTGTCTTCTGTATGAAATTGGACTTTGCGTCCATGGGCCTCGCTACGTTGTCTTTTTCTTTCCTCAAGTTTAAGCCCATACAATTCTTCTGTATCCAGCCCACCCGTTTCAAAATCATTTGAATGTAAAGTTCCCTCCTTGCCTCCCGAGATATTAGCTCCAATTATAGACTTGCCCTCATTAACAGAATGGTTTGTTGCCTTATCCCTACAATCTCGCTTATGCACCTCTGTACACATGAAATCAGGTGTTTGAAATCCCGGATTTTTCTCCTTGACATTATCGTTTCCTTCTTTCTTTCCCCAATCACCGTCGTCATCTCCCCTGAGCCACTTGCTTCTACCGCCGCCCACCACCCTTCGAGGCGGAGCTCTGAGCCACTGACCCCAATCTTTACTCACCAGAGCCTCATTTGCTTCCAGTTTTTTCTTGCAGAACCTCTCAGTATGAGACACTAGACCACAAATAAAACAAAAATCGCCAAGCTTTTCATACTTGCAATTAACCATCACTTCTGACTTGTCCTTCTTCACAATCTTTTTCCTCCTTTTCAATGGTTTGCGTACATCCAGTCTGACTCTAAGCCTCATGTACTCTCGCCATATACTTGAATTATTTCTTGAATCATATTGCACAAACGTACCAAAGAAATTACCAAGCTATTTACCCACTACCTCAGTCATGTATCCCACCGGCAGATCATAAATTTGTATCCAGAAATCGACTTCAACGAGAGAAACTTTAGTTGGGTCCTCCCCTGTTTTGATAACGTTTAATACCAGAAGAGCATTATCAAACGTCCATGGCCCATTATTCATTACCCAATTCATGTCATCCTTGTGGTAAAACTGGAACAGGAACAAACCAGGCTTAACATCCTTGATATTGATGCCCATGACAGGTTTCCACAAATCCGCTAGCTTCGTTCTCATAGCCCTGCCATTGATGTTTTTCTCCGTCAAGAAACGTCCTACCAGGCATAGCTCAAACCTGTTTATCTCCTCATCTATCCCTTCATCGAAGATCAGCTCCTCATTCTCCTCGTTAGCAATATCCAGATCAGCCATTGACATCTCGATATCATCCATAATTGATATGGAAAAAAACAACCCTCTCACGCTCTATGAAAATAGAAGGGAGAGACACCTGAAACTACTCTCACGCAATGGAGAGACTATCAAAACTTTTGGTCGTTAAATTTTTTATTTGTTGTGTTGAAAGCGACAAGATATTAGCCGTCTATACTTTTTATTAATAGGAAAACATATTTAAGTGACACGCAATTAACAAACTATTAAATTTGATTATCATTAAATTCAGATTCAATTTCTTGCAAATACGTAATTCTACAAAATTTATTTATTTACCTAAAAAACATAATTGAATAGTGTTTCATATAATCACACCAAAAGTTAACAATCAAATTCTATAATTAAATCTTGTAAAATTACATAATTTGCAATGAATTAAACCTGAATTTAATGATAATTAAATTTTATATTTTGATATTATAAAACGTCATTCAAATATAATTTTTTTTATTAATAAAAGAATATAAATGTGTCAAAATTATAAGTCTCGTATGCATGTAGTTCATGTATATCAATCTAATTGATATTGCCTGAAGGCTTTTATGCTATACAATTACTCATATGCCCTTCCAATTTTCATATATTCACAGTATTTTGACACTACTTTCCACAAAATTATGTTTTTTGTTCTTCTATATACGTAGAATCAGAGGAATACACCTTTAAACAAGTACACATACTTTCCTTCTTCTTTGACTGCTTCTAATATGTGCATACGGGATAATCGAGATTACAAAATTCAAATCTTCACAACCGGTTCTTCCAGTTCCTTTATCCCTTTACGCCCAATTTCAATTAACTGTCGGTTGTTAAAGTGTTAAAGTTGAATTAACCCAGTTCCTTTGTCCCTTTCTCCCTTAGTTCAAATTTGAATTAACAGACAACACCAGGTATATGTTCTTCACAGCTTAACATCTCACATATCAGTTTTCTTAATTAATTTCATGGTTGTATTCTGTTGTGCAAACTTACCATCAGATATCATGGAGCATAGTAAACGGAGAAAAATTCAACAATTCATCCTTGTGAAGAAACAAAAGACTCTTTGTTGTTTAATGTTTGTGAGTATTTATATTCTTACCACTCGGTTTTGTAAAGTTTTTATTACACACATCTTGAATTGAGTTACAACTCTATCATGTACAGTTAATTATGATATTGGTATGATGAAAGAAAATCATGAACCGCGACAAACTTCCACCTCCTTCTGCCAAAGAAATCGTGACTTAAGTTCCCATTTCAAGCATTTTTGTACTTTTCTTCAACTTATGAATTTGGTGTTATTTCAAAAGATTGTTGGTTTGTCTATTTAGAACTAAGGTTTCATAAATTTGCAGTTGAAAGAGAATACAGTATGTTGGGTAATGAAGTTGGCTCTGACCAGAATCATACTCTTAATCTGACCACGTCTAATTATATGTTTGAGAGTAAGACATAAGTTATTTTCGGAATACTGTTTGGAGTTCTTTCATAAAGTTCAATATCTAAAACATTTAGCTATGAAATTGATTGTGTACGTAGGATCGTCTGCCACAACACATGCTGATGTATTACTAAATTGTGATCGAAGGAAAACGCAATCGATTTTGTCTAATGTTTGTGAGTTTTAGACTTTTTTCCTCTTTTATGATGTTAAGACAGGTATTAATGACACTACGCACTTATGTAACAAATTAACCTTAATGTTTTAGGGGATTTTGATCTAGAAATGATGATTGAGAATTTTGATCCAAAACCAAATACAAAGTCCCTATGGCAGTCTCAACCAAAGACGCAATGTGAGTTTTTATGCTACTAATCTTGTACCAAATTCATCATCAAACATTGAACTGGTTCTTTCAAATATTGAAAGTTGCATTTGTATAGCTGAATTCAAAAGAAAAAATAAAAGGACACCATTGTCTCCTTTAACTACAAATATAACACTTGCCGGAGATGGAAATGGATTTTCAAGTCAACAGTTTTCCCCACAAACTCATATGCCTCCCGCATCTTACAAATCTACAGGTAATGTGATAAGAAATGGTGGTAATTTCTTTCAGAAAAAATAACAAAGTAGTAAGTTACTACTTCATTAGGCTGCTTACTGTACCTAGATCTCATATCGCAGCAAATAGGAGATCACATTCAGCGGAGAAAATGCAAAAGATGAATATATCCACAAATGGCCGTCCAAAAAGAAGTACATGTTTCTCACCCAACACACCATCAATTAACGAAGAAAGTGAATGTAAGTTACTGTCTACATAATTAACTTACTATAGAATCTTTAATCCGTAACCTGCATATTATTTCTAATATTCAAATCTTTATGTATAGATACAGGACAAAACAACACTATGCCATTTTCTCCAAGAACATATTTCTCACCCAATGTTCCATTCCCTCAACATCAACCAAAATCAAACATTTCACAATGTTACAACAGCAACAATGGAAGAGTAAGGAACAATGGAAAAGAGAAGAGCAAAGTTTTTGACCTTCCCAATACAATGCCTTTGCAAATTTTGGATTTCAATGAGAAGCAAAAGCAAACAAGTCAAAATGATAACTATTATGATCTAGGTAAATTTCAATAATGATTTCATATGTATCAAATCCTCAATGCAAGAATATTTTGGTTGATATTTAAATCATAGTAAATTTTGTATTTCAATGCAACCAGAGAATTCAGAAATTTATGGATTTCAAGATTTAGACAATGAGACGACTGACTCAGATAAGGAAGTTGATGACCAACTTGAAGATTGTGGTACTTATGAAACTCCAAAAGCTCAAAAATGTAATTATAAATATAAAAGTAAACTTTACGGTTCCTTTCTCCCTTATCATTAACAACTTTCTATGTACGTATTACTTTTCAGTTATAAAAGAGTATGCGAATTTGGGTCCCCCCAATGTTCATTGCCACAAATGCCACGCTTGGATGTGGAAAAAGGAGCGTGTGAATAAAAGTGTAACACGTGGTACACCACTTTTTTCAATATGTTGTGCAAAAGGGAACATACAACTCCCAAAAGAACCTCCAACTCCATCTTACTTGTGGAGATTACATAATGATCAGAAAAAAGGGAAACGATTCCAGGATGGGATTCGTTTGTACAACAGTATCTTTGCCTTCACATCTACTGGTGGTAAAGTGGATCATTCAATAAATTGTGGAGGAGCACCTTATATCTATCGCCTAAATGGTCAAAATCGCCATTTGTTTGGTTCACTTATACCAGATGAAGGTGAAGATCCCAAATTCTGCCAATTGTATATTTATGATACACAAAATGAGCTGCAGAACAGACTGAAATGGGTACATGTTGCGGATGGAAGTCAATTTGATGCTGAAATTGTTGAAGAACTGTCAAAAATGCTCGATGAAAACAATGAATTGGTAAAAGAATTTCGAACGGCACGTGACCGATTTGAGAAAGATGGTGTTACAGATCTGGAAATTGTCTTGAAAGTTTCAAGGTCTGAGAGTGGTAGGGAGAATCATGTAGGTCCATCAGATGAGGTTGCAGGTATTATGGTTGGTGATATTGACGAGACATATGGTTCCCGGGATATTATCATAGATTCTAAGATTAAAGGTCTTGAGAGAATATCTGATACTCATCCTAAGTTGATGTCTCTACAATATCCGCTTTTATTTCCTCATGGTGGTGATGACTTTCATAAAAATATTCCTTTTGGAAAAAAAAAATCCACAAAGAAAAGAGCAATGATTTCAATGAAGGAGTACTACTCATATAAATTTCAAGTCCGAACAAACGAAGGCTTGTCCTGCTCTTAAATTTATGTCAATAACGTTGTTCATGGATATCAAAATTATTCCTGCAAATTTAAATCAAATTTATGTGTTTATAGGAATCACTCCACGTTTAGGTGGCCGTTTATACCAACAATATGTTGTTGATGCCTTTTCAACAATAGATCAGGCGCGTCTATGGTGGTTTCGAATCAATCAAACAACTTTGCATGCTGATCTTTATTCTAATATATGTGATTCCTTAAGACAAGGAAATTCTGAGGCAAATAACATAGGTAAAGGTTTCATTCTCCCGTCTGGATTTGTTGGATCACGGAGATATATGCAACAAAATTTCCAGGATGCACTTGCTGTTTGTCGATATATTGGACACCCCGATATTTTTCTTACAATGACTACCAATCCAGTGTGGGAGGAAATTACTGAAATGATGAAACTGATTCCACAATGTTCCCCCCAGAATTCTCCGGATGTCATAGCACGCTTATTCAGATTGAAGCTTGATCAGTTAGTTAATGACATAAAGAAGAATGACTACTTTGGAGTATGTCTCGGAGGTATGCTCGGATGGTAGATTGAAGCTTGATCAGTTAGTTAATGACATAAAGAAGAATTCTACTCATTTTGTTGGAAGTTCAACTAAACGATTTTATGTCATAACACCTTGCCTACAATTTTCAGTAATGTACGTGGTTGAGTTTCAAAAAAGAGGTCTCCTTCACGTTCACATGTTGATATGGTTAGATTCTAATTCAAAACTAAATCTTCAAAAGAATGTGGATAACTTTGTTTCGGCTAAAATACCTGATCCTGAAAAAGATCCAGTTGCGTATGAGGCTGTCAAATCATTTATGATGCATGGCCCCTACGGTAACGACAATCCAAAGTCAGCATGCATGAAGAAAAACAAATGTATGAGGCATTTCCCTAAAAAGTAAGTAAAATGTTGAAATTATAAAACATTTTTGGTCATCAATCAAACATTTTCTGAAAGTAAGGCAGTAAATTTTATTCTAATAAGATACTTTAAATTGCTCATAGGTATTGTCCAACAACAACATCTGATCAATCCGGATTTCCAATTTATAAACGGAGGAAGACAACTAATATTGTGACAAAAGGGAAAACTGATTTGGATAATCAGTGGGTGGTTCCGTATAACCGTGATTTGTTGGTCAAATATCAGTGTCATATTAATGTAGAAATTTGTTGTCATGCACGAAGTCTCAAATATCTTTTCAAGTATTGTATTAAAGGACATGATAGAGCAACGGTCGAGATACGAGGAAAGAAGAGGAGAACTGAAAGCGGAGAACGGTTGTATGAGCCTGAAGATGAAATACAATCTTTTTTTGATGGAAGATATATTTGTGGATGTGAAGCCGCCTATCGTATATTTGGTTTTAATATTCACTACAGATCTTTGTCAGTCTTACGTCTTTCATTTCATTTACCTGGCAACAAGTATTGTACCTTTCGTTCCAATGAAGCATTACCAAAAGTAGCTGCCAGGGAAACACAGAAAGACAGTCAATTAGAAGCCTACTTTATTCTAAATCAAAATGATGTGAATGCCAGGCAGTACCTGTTTGATGAGATACCTCAGTATTATGTATGGAATGATTCCGATAACATATGGAATTTGAGAAAAAGAGGTAAACAGATTGGTCGGATGGCTTATGCACATCATAGTTCCGGGGAATTATGGTATGTGCGTTTACTTTTAACAAAAGTACGTGGTGCTACTTCTTTTGAATGTCTCAGGACGGTTAATGGACATTTATATCCTACATTTCATGAAGCTTGCAAAGAATATGGAATGTTGGACAGCGATAAGGAATGGCATGAAGTCTTGCAACAATGTTCCGCTTGCGGATTTCCTCAACAAATTCGGGAACTATTTGTTCATATGATGGTAAATTGCAAAGTGAGTGATCTTAAATCATTGTGGGAATCTCACTAGAAACAAATATCTGAACATAGTCTACGACAAAGTCAATAACGAAAAATATCTGATCAAATTAGACAAACTTACAAGTCAACCTCCCCATTCTTAACAATACGAATACAGAATTCTTTTACTTGGTCATTCTTCCACTCAAACACGCAACAATCACCAATACAAAAACCCAAATCTTCCCTAAAGTTAATCCAACCATCGTGTATAGCTGCTTTGTTCCAATCACGTCTCTTACGAGTCTGAAGTGTCCAACAATGATTTCCCTCATAAGCTGTGATATGGTCAAACCGATTCCAGAAATGACTTATGTTGCGAAACTCTACAGATATGCCCTGAAAAAATAAGTGAGTTAAAAATTTGAAAAAAAAATTATAACAAGGGAGTGACAATTTAGAAAAAGTTAAAAAAATTTACCACTCCATGACAATACTGAAGCACATGATACGGCTGAACTAAAATTTCAAAAGCAGTGTCCTGGGGAACTGAAAAATACATCGAAAAAATGAATAAATTCAAAATTAAACAACTTCAATTCCAAATTTATTAAGAAGTTCAACTTTCGTATTCATTACCATCAACAGACAAAGAGGAGAATACAGGAGTCTTAATCAAAGATTTGTCAAACACAAAAACTTTAAAAGAACTTTCACCATCATAACAAAATAAAAGGACATTCAATTCATTCAAGTGGTCCACCCCTAAAATATTGCAAACACTACCAACACCAACTAATTTACGTTCTCGGCGGCAATAAGAACCAACAATGTGTTGAACACTGCTAACAACATATTCAAACCGATCAGGAATCATGGGACCAAATTTCTCAATAAACTCATGTGGGGGAACCTATACAGTAAATAAAAAATTCAGTACAAACAAAAAAAAACTTTAAAAAATATACTTCTATAACTCAAAGTAATAATTCAATAATTAAATGTTTACATACTATTTCGTCCACAGGTTTACGACCCAAACGATGAGAGCTAACAAATCTACAACCATCAGAAGAAATAAGAACTGCAAATTTAATCACAGAACAAATTTTTATACATATCTAAAAATTACATTCAAAATTAAGGACAACTAAAAATTAATGGTATACCTTCACCATCCAAAGTAGGCATAACAGCCGGATAGTCAATTTCAAAACCAAATACATCAAAAATTTGAACGTTGAATTTGAAGTCACCAACAAAATCAAATAGTATACTTTGACCCCCTTCAATTTTGAAGTTTCGGAACAAAGGTTTCATTCCAAACAGCCTCTCACGCCTCTTATCAAAATCTACCCACATTTCATATCTGTTTGGAGTCGATAACTTAACACCAACAGGTATTAAATTACCAAATTTGGAGATGAAAACAGTTGGAATACTCTGTTACAACAATTAAAACAAATTACAAAACATAAACCTAAAACAAAAAATTATAGGACAAAAACTCAAAACAATTTCAAAACTAACCAAGTGAGTCGACAAACAATCTTCAGAAGACATAAAACTCATAAACTTCGGAGTTACATCCATCTTAAAAAAAACCATACTCAGTTTATAGATCTACAAGATATCATTGTTAACTAAATTAATTAAAGAAAAAGAGAAAAAGGGAGGAAAAGAAAAGGTACCTCAAACGCCAGTTACAGGAGATATGAGGAGAGAAAGACCAGAGGAAAAAAAATTTGACTCAACAGAAAGAAGAAAATAGTCAATATAAAATTAGATAATAACATTGAACAACTAAATTGCCTGCCCGAGAAGAGGCAAATTTATGGGGATAGTACATACAATATCAAATATTTTACTTGGTCAAAGGTACCTATGTCATATTTTTATTTTAAAACAAAAAGAAAGAAAGAAGTTTTTTTATTATTATTAAAAATATATAAAATTTTTAATTTTAAGCCACGCGTAGCGGGAAAAACATCCTAGTATATGTATGACATACAACCTTTCTACGCCATACGTGATTATAGCTGTAACAATTGTCATTTGTCAATGAGAATTGTTGGACTCGGTTTTAGTGTGTAAAAAAACCTAGCTACAACTTTGATTTTTCACTATTTTTAACTTTGGATGTATTAATATAATAATATTAACATTTGTTGAGCGCAACAACTGCACAATAATATGATATGATTCGTTTCGAATCAAGGATCAAGGATAACAGATTTATTTTTAAAAATATCCTGAAACGAAATTGTTTGACTGATTATATATAATAAGAGTATTTTACCCAGCTTATCTCGTGGTATTTAAGTTGAGAACAATATTGAAGTTGGCTTTGCGGTTCTAGATTCATCCGTAGTTCCAGATATACAATGGTTCTACTTGAATATAGGTAGTCTAGAGCTACAGAAAATCGTTAACATATACAGATTGATAAGTGCTACACTTGTCCTCCCGTTCCTTTTACTGTTCCGGTGGTGGTAATGACTTGTGATGTCGGGCGTTACATTGTTCCGGTGGCGGTTGCAACTTGTGGAGGGGAACTTGCAAAACAATGTTTGCCCGAGGTGGTGGCCGTCAAGCATCTCCGGCGTGATAATCACTGATCGGAGCAAAGGAGTATGAAATGCAGTAAATATCAGAAAGAGTGTTTATGTGTTTGTGTTTTGTGAGAGAGTGAATTTATATGTTTGAGAGTTTTAATGTGATTATATGATTATATTTGTGTCTGTTTGTGAGAGTTTTTGCATATGTTTGTTTGTGTGCCAGAGTGTAGTATTTATAGTGTGACCATCATTACACTGTAGCGTAGGTAGTGCACACTATAACCTAGGTGGCGTACACTGTAGCCAAAGTGTAAGGTATGGCTTTATCTTGTGCAGTGATAACATGTCCATACTTTATGTCATGCTATAGTTGAGTGGTTGTACTTGTTGTCTACAGTTGAGCGTTCTTTCAGTATGGTGTGATGCTGACGACCGTTACTTTATTGAGACTTGTGCTTTGTTTGTAATTTGCTTTTCGGGATATCAATATCACAAATAGATGGAGATGGCGGCATGTTGTGATCTTTGAGGTAGCGGTAACTTGAGGAGACTGTGATGCTTTGATGGTGGTGTTTTGTGAAGATGGTGACATGCTTGTAGTCTTTGAGATAACGGTAGCTTGAGGAAACTGTGATGTTTTGATGGTTGTGTCTTGTGAAGATGGTGACATGCTTTTGTGGCCGAAAAGGTTGGTATATATCATTGCCCCCACTCCCTCTAGCCGCTTTAGCGGGTAGGGGGAGTAGAGAAAAGAAAAACTGCCGAAAAATAAAAGTATTTTGTGAAAGTATTTGGTTGCCTCCTCCAAGTGTGGTGAGTGACGCACACTCGGAGATAGAAAATTTTGTGAAAATTTTGTGGTTGCCCCCCAAGTGTGGTGAGCGACACACACTTGGAGAGAGAAAAATTTGTGAAAATTTTGTGGTTGCCCCCCAAGTGTGGTGAGCGACACACTTGGAGATGGAAAAATTTGTGAAAGAATTTGCGGTTGCCCCCCAAGTGTGGTGAGTGACACACTTGGAGATAGAAAATTTGTGAAAGAATTTGTGGTTGTCCCCCAAGTGTGGTGAGCGACTCACACTTGGAGATAGAAAATTTTGTGAACAAATTTGTTGTTGCCCCCCAAGTGTAGTGAGCGACACACTTGGAGATGGAAAAAATTGTGAAAGAATTTGCGGGTGCCTCCCAAGTGTGGTGAGCGAAACACTTGGAGATAGAAAATTGGTGAAAGAATTTGGGATTGCCCCCCAAGTATGGTGAACAACTCACACTTGGAGATAGAAAATTTTGTGAACAAATTTGCGGTTGCCCCCAAAATGTGGCGAGCGACACACTTGGAGATAGAAAATTTGAGAGAGAAATTTGTGAAATTTTTTCTTTTTGTTGTCAATCGTTGATAGAAGACATATGGGTAATGTTGGTCTTTGATGTTTGCATGAGAAAGAGATGCCATGTGCTTTATTGTTTTTCGACCTTGTAACTTTTGTGACTTGTCTTGTAGTTTTGTTGAGTTGTCGGTTTGAAAGATTGTTTTGTACGAGACTGTTTCCTGTGATGGGTGTGCATCCTTTGATAAGTTGATCATTGTATGCTTGATGTTTTTGAGATAACAATATTCGATTGATGTACACTAACAACCTGGATGTAGTCTTTGGCATATTGGAAATTATATTGATTTCTGAACCGTTGTCTTTCCTTGTGTGCTGCTATGTAAGGATGTGCACTGCTATTGAGATGTGTTTCACTATGTTGATATTTCCTTTGATATGTTGAGTTGTGTGTTTCTTTGTTGATGCATGTTTTACTAAGTTGTGTTGTGTGGTACTATGTCCTTTGTGGTCTTGTAGTTGAGATGATGCCGCTATGTTGATATTCACTTTGATACTTTGATGTGTTTTGTCTCTATGTTGATATTTACTATGTTTCTTTGAGCCTCTTGTCGCTATGTTGAATTTTGCTTCGCTGCTTTGAGATGGTTGTTGCTATGTTGATGTATGCTTTGTTGCTTTGAGATTTCTCTCGCTATGTAGATATTTCATTTGTTGCTTTGAGATGTTTGCCGCTATATTGATATCTATTTTGTTGTCTTGAGATGCTATATTGATATTTGCTTTGTTGATTCGAGATTTTGTCGTTTGTTGATGCATTCTATCATACTTTGAGATGTGTGTCGCCATGTTGATATGTTGATGTACGCGCCGTTGTGTTGGGATGTTCTTTCATAAGTTGAGTTTTTTGTCGCTATGTTGACATTTGTTTATCCTCTTTGAGGTTCTTGTTTCGATGTTGATTTTTGCTCTGCTGCTTTGAGATGTCGCTATGTTGATATTGGATTTGCTGCTTTAAGATATCTGTTGATATTTGCTTTGTTGCTCTAAGATCTTTTTTGATATTTGCTTTGTTGTTTATGATGTCGCTCGCTTTGTTGCTTCAAGATGTCGCTATATTGATATTTGCTTTGTTGCTTCAAGATGTTGCTTTATTGATATTTGCCTTGTTGCTTCACGAAATCGCACTGTTGATATTTGCTTTGTTGATTCAAGAAGTCGTTCTCGCACTGTTGATATTTGCTTTGTTGTTTTGAGATGTCGTTTTCTTTGTTGCTTTAAGAAATCGCTCTGTTGATATTTGTTTTGTTGCTTTAAGATGTCGCGCACTTTGTTGCTTTAAGATGTCGATCTGTTTCTTGCATTAAGATGTCATGCGCTTTTAAGATGCCGCGCGCTTTTGGGATGTCGCTTGTTTTGTTGCTTTAAGATGTTGCTTGCTTTTTTATTGTAAGATGTCGTTTGTTTTTAAGTTGTCGCTCACTTTTGAGATGTCGCTTGTTTTGTTGCTTTGAGATGTTGCTCGCCTGCTTGTTGTAAGATGTCGCGTGCTTTTGAGATGTCGCTCACTTTGTTGCTTTAAGATGTTGTTTGTTTTTTTGCTTTAAGATGTCGCTTTCTTTCTTTCTGTAAGAGGTCGCGTGCTTTTAAGATGTCGCTCGTTTTGTTGCTTTAAGATGTTGCTTGATTTTTTGCTGTAAAATGTCGCACGTTATTGAGATGACGCTTGTTTTGTTGCTTTAAGATGTTGATCGCCTGCTTGCTGTAAGATGTCGCGTGCTTTTGAGATGTCGCTCGCTTTGTTGCTTTAAGATGTTGTTTGCTTTCTTGCTTTAAGATGTTGCTTTCTTTCTTTCTGTAAGATTTTGCGTGCTTTTAAGATGTCGCTCGTTTTGTTGCTTTAAGATGTTGCCTTAAGATGTTGTTCACTTGCTTGCTGTAAGATGTCGCGCACTTTTGAGATGTCGCTTGTTTTGTTGCTTTAAGATGTTGCTCACTTGCTTGTTGTAAGATGTCGTGCGCTTTTGAGATGTCACTTGTTTTGTTGCTTTAAGATGTTGCTCACTTGCTTGTTGTAAGATGTCGCGTGCTTTTAAGATGTTGCTTGTTTTTGTCGCTTTAAGATGTTGTTCGCCTGCTTACTATAAGATGTCGCGTGCTTTTGAGATGTTTCTTGTTTTTGTCGCTTTAAGATGTTGCTCACTTGCTTGCTGTATGATGTAGCACGCTTGTTTTGTTGCTTTAAGATGTTGCTTGCTTTCATGTTGTAAGTTGTCACGCGCTTTTGAGATGTTGCTCGCTATATTGCTTTAAGATATTGCTTGCTTTTTTTGCTGTAACTCGCTTTTGAGATGTCACTCGTTTTTTGAGATGTCGCTTGTTTTGTTGTTGCTCGCTTGCTTCTTATAAGATGTTGCGCGCTTGTTTGCTCTAAGGTGTTGTGCGCTTGTTTGCTGTAAGATGTCGCGCGCTTGTTTGCTTGAAGGTGTTGCGCGTTTGTTTGCTGTAAGATGTCGCGCGCTTGTTTGCTATAAGATGTCGCGCGCTTGTTTGCTTTAAGATGTCGCACGCTTTTTTGCTTTAAGGTGTTGCGCATTTGTTTGCTGTAAGATGCCGCGCGCTTGTTTGCTGTAAGAGGTCGCTTGTTTTTTTTAGATGTTGCTTGTTTTGCTGACTTAAGATGTTGCTTGCTTGCTTGTCGCGCATTTTTGAGATGTAGTTTTGCTTTGTTGCTTTAAGATGATGCTCGTTTGCTTGTCGCGCGCTTTTGAGATGTAGCTTTGTTTTGTTGCTTTAAGATTTTGCTCGCGCTGTTATTTTGAGATGTTTGCTCTCTTGCTGTAAGATGTCGCGCGCCTTTAAGATTTCGCTCGCTTTGTTGCTTTAAGATGTCTGTTGATATTTGCTTTGTTCCTTTACGTTGTTGACATTGGCTTTGTTTCTTCGAGATGTTCGCCACTATATTGATATTGCTTTGTCGCTTTAAGGTATTTGTCGTTGTGTTGATGTTTGCTTTGTTGCTTTGAGATGCTCATTGCTATACTGATATTTTCTTTGTTGCTCATGTTGAATTTTGCTTTGTTGCTTTAAGACGTTGAGAAGTGATGACACTCGCTATGTTGATGTGTTTGATTTGCTAGGTGTCGTACGTTCTGTTGATGTTTGATTAGCTGGGTGCCTCTTTTCATGGTGATGTTTGCTTTGTTGATTTGTGAATCGCTATATTACCTTGTATACTGCTGCTTTGCTTTAAGATAGTTGATTGTTGCTTTACACTGAGAGAGTTGCCTATTGCTTTGTTTTGAAGTGTTCGATGTTGCTTTTGTTGGTTGTTCCTCTGAAAGTTTTTGCTTAGTCGCTTGCTCCTTTATAGATATTTTGTCTTTGTTGCTTATAGCTCCTTGAATACCTGAATATCAGTGTGCTGAGGGGTGAAAGACACCCCTCTATTTGACTTTGCTTTATTTTGTATGTTGTGTTGAGATGTGCTGAGAGGTGGGTGACACCCCTCGATGTGACTTTGTTTTATTTTGCATGTTGCTTGTGTTGAGAAGTTAACGACACCCCTCGATGTGACTTTTGCTTTGTTTTGCATTTTGCTTGTGCTGAGAGGTGAGCGACACCCCTCGATGTGACTTTTGCTTTATTTTGCATGTTGTTTGTAATGAGAGGTGAGCGACACCCCTCGATTTGACTTTGGCTTTATTTTGCATGTTGCTTGTGCTGAGAGGTGAGCGACACCCCTCGATGTGACTTTTGCTTTATTTTGCATGTTGTTTGTGCTGAGAGGTGAGCGACACCCCTCGATTTGACTTTTGCTTTATTTTGCATGTTGCTTGTGCTGAGAGGTGAGCGACACCCCTCGATGTGACTTTTGTTTTGGTTTGCATGTTGCTTGTGCTGAGAGGTGAGTGACACCCCTCGATGTGACTTTTGCTTTATTTTGCATGTTGCTTGTGCTGAGAGGTGAGCGACACCCCTCGATTTGACTTTTGCTTTATTTTGCATGTTGATTGTGCTGAGAGGTGAGAGACACCCCTCGATTTGACTTTGTTTCAAGAGATTCGCTTCTTGCTTTGATTTGAGAGATGTGTATGTTGCTTTACTTTGTGCTCTATTTTGTCTTGATTTTTTGAGATTTGTTCGCACCGCTTGCCTTTTTGAGGTTCGTAGCTTATGTTGCGCGCTCCTTTAACAGTTGTCGCTTGATTTGTTTGCGATTGATTGTTTTTATCGCTTGCTCATTTGAAATTGTTGTTTTTGTCGTATACTCTTTCAGGATTATTCGCTTGCTTGTTTAGAACTTGTAGCTTGCTCTTTTAGGACTTTTCGCTTGTTTGTCTGGAACTTATAGCTTGTTCTTTGTTCTCGTTGTTTGCTTCTAGAGAATTAGTTCATTTTGGTTGTTCGTGGCTTGCTTCGATTGTTGATGTTCTTAATTGACAGGTTCTGAGAAGTTGATAGGTGTCCTCTTGATGTAGGAACTAGTTAGATACTTGATGTCGTTTGATGGACCGTTGATGCCCTCCTATGGTGCAGGATAACCCGGACCACAGTTTGTAGGGACTTAGAACTTTCGAGCATATTTGTCGCCCTCCTATGGTGCAGGATAACCCGGACCACAGTTTTTAGGGACTTAAAATCTTCGAGCATAATTGTCGCCCTCCTATGGTGCAGGATAACTCGGACCAAAGTTTGTAGGGACTTAGAATCTTCGAGCATAGTTGTCGCCCTCCTATGGTGCATGATAACCCGGACCACAGTTTGTAGGGACTTAGAATCTTCGAGCACAGTTGACGCCCTCCTATGGTGCAGGATAACCTGAACCACAGTTTGTAGGGACTTAGAATCTTTGAACATAGTTGATGCCCTCCATCGGTGCAGGATAAACTGGACCGGGCGGGACTTAACGATCATCCTTGATCTAAAAAAATGCTTGAATGTGATGTTCTTCTAGTGGAGAGTTTTCTCAGGGGAAAGGACCCCTCCTTCAATCGCCAAATGATAAGTGCTACACTTGTCCTCCCGCTCCTTTTACTGTTCCGATGGTGGTAATGACTTGTGCTGTCGGGCGTTACACTGTTTCAGTGGCGGTTGCAACCTGTGGAGGGGAACCTGCAAAACAATGCTTGCCCGGGGGTGGTGGTCGTCAAGCACCTCTGGCGTGATAATCAGTGATCGGAGCAAAGGAGTATGAAATGCAGTAAATATCAGAAAGAGTGTTTATGTGTTTGTGTTTTGTGAGAGAGAGTGAATTTATATGTTTGAGAGTTTGAATGTGATTGTATGATTATATTTGCGTCTGTTTGTGAGAGTTTTTGCATATGTTTGTTTGTGTGCCAGGGTGTGGTATTTATAGTGTGACCATCATTACACTGTAGCGTAGGTAGCGCATACTGTAACCTAGGTGGTGTACACTGTAGCCACAGTGTAAGGTATGGCTTTACCTTGTGCAGTGATAACATGTACATACTTTATGTCATGCTACAGTTGAGTGGTTGTACTTGTTGTCTATAGTCGAGCGTCCTTTCAATATGGTGTGATGCTGACAATCGTTGTTTTATTGAGACTTGTGTGTTGCTTGTAATTTGCTTTTCGGGATATCAGTATCTCAAATAGATGGAGATGGCGGCATGTTGTGATCTTTGAGGTAGCGGTAACTTGAGGAGACTGTGATGCTTTGATGGTGGTGTCTTGTGGAGATGGTGACATGCTTGTAGTCTTTGAGATAGCGGTAGCTTGAGGAGACTATGATGCTTTGATGGTGGTGTCTTGTGGAGATGGTGACATGCTTTTGTGGCTGAAAAGGTGGGTATATATCACAGATAAACTAGCGTAAAAGCCCGTGCGAGACACGAGCATTGCAATAATTTCTCGCACGAAATTGTTTATATATTGAGATAATTTTGTAATTTAAAATTCGAAAAAGGATAATATTTCGATTTTATCTCATATTTTAATAGTATTTTTGTAATATGTTATACCAATTACATTAACCATATATTCTATAACTTGATTAAATTTCATAAATTTTGGATAAATATCCATACGATAATAATCACATGATTACATTTAATTGCTAAAATATTAATATGATTTTCGATGATGTGATAGGAACTTTATCAAATTAAACCTTTGAGTATATAATAATATGATTTTTGATGACGAAACTTTATCAAATTGAACATTTGAGTATAAAATAAATAAATATTTTTGAAAATTGTCAATATATAAAATAGGCAATGTGATTTTAACTTAATTAGAGTACATTTATAAAGAATCGATATATACGTAAGATGAAAACATATACTGAAACTATTAATACTAGCTTATAGCCCGTGCGATGCACGGTTACTTAAATTTTATTTATAATTATTCTGTTTATAATTATATTTTTATTACCCATGCAACACACGATTGTTTGTTTAATATTTATAATTATATTTATTTATGAATATTTTAATATTTAAAAGTTATTAGTTTACATGATTAAATTATTGTTAAAAAGGATTTAGTCAAAAAAAATTATAGTAAAAAATTTGATATTTATTATATTTTACACGCTCAATTTAATATTTGTTTATATTGAGTTATAAAAGTTAGATTTGACCAATTTTACGGTCCACGTGAAATTCACAAAATAATCTTTAATTTAGTTGTGATTTAATAGTTCTTTTTCAATTAAAAACTATTCTAAAACTAAAAAGAGAATAAAGTGACGAAATTTAATGTTGAGAACTCTATTCGATTTAGGAAATCTACTCATATGTAGTTTAGATTATTAGAATAACCTTTATTAACCAAATACATGTTTTAATGTTAAATCTAACGGTTTTCACCTATCTATTTAAGATTAAAAGATTTTTATTATTTTGGTATTAAATGGGGTTCCTTATTTAATTACAACTATTTTTATGTTTTAACTTTTTGAAAAATCCAATCCTAATATAATATCTTTTAACTTATATCATTTTTAGATAATAATTTCTTTTTATATGATATAATCTTGATCATCTATTTTTAAAAGTATTGGATCTAACGGTTGAGAATGTTTTGGCGGTATTTAGGACCAAACTGATAACATCATTAATTTTTCTTAATATTTATAAATTTTTTTAATTTATAATTTTTTTTAAATATTTATTGCTAAAATATAATATGCTCTTTTTTGTAATATGTTAATGATGCGGGAACTTTGAACTTTTGAGAAAATAAACTATCAATTAAAATATATATTTTTTTTGTAATAGTTCTTATTTTAAAGTAGTACACCGTGATTTTCAAAATTCTGGATAAGATCCCTATTATGCTTATTATATATAAGGGTTTAATATAATAAGGATATCAAGTACATACTGATATTAGTATCTTACTAACTACTTTTACTTTTAATGTTTCGGTTTTATTTATATTGTATATAAAATTTTAAAATACATTATACTTTAAAATTATTAAACAGAATAAAAATTATGTTATGATTATATACAATTTCATTCTCATATTATTATATTCTTTATCGATTTGAATTTGTTCTTAATTTATTTTAATACTTTATTGAAATAAAGATAAAATTTCTATATTTAAAAGAATTAGTGGAAAAATAAATAAATTGGTGCTACAATTATAAAAACATATTTATTAAAATTTAGATACTCACTTTACTATTTGGGTTCTATCCTAAGTTTTAGAAATTGAATTTTGACGATTTTATAACCCATGTGAAACTAACGAAATTATCTTTAATTTAACGATGATTTAATAATTATTATCTAACTTGACCAGTTGACCCATAAACCGAAAAGAAAAGATGGTTAAGTATTATATTCAAAATTATTGTTTATGAACCTGAAACCCTCAATATTTTAATAATATTTTGATATTATCCTTTTATGTTTGTTATATGTAAAATAATATAATTATAATTTGGATTAATCAAATTGTTATGTTCCTTGAGAAAAAAATGCTTAAATTTATTCATGTAGATGAGTCCTAAGTCTCTTATAACGTAGGGTCCACATGTATCATTATTACTATGATATACATGAGCATTATATTGATAATTTTTAATATTGCAATCAATATGAATTGTTATCTGATATTTGGTTTAACAATTATTATCTAACTGGAACTATACATAAATTAAAAAGAAAAGATATTTAAGAATTTTTACATAGAAAAATTTTAAATTATCAAAATACACTTTTTAGTATTTAAATATAATTCTATTATTAATCAGATACACTTTTTAATATTAGATTTAACAATTCTCATTGATCTATTTAAGATCTAACTGTAATAATTAATTTGGTCGTATAGTGGTCGTACACGGACCAGATCGATTTTAATTTTGTCTTAAATTGGTTTTAATATTTTATTGAAATAAACATAGAATTTATTAATTTAAAAGAATTAGGAAAAAAATTATATTTGTGCTACAATAATAATAAAAAAATTATTAAAATTTAGATAATCAAGTTTATTGTTTGAGCTCTATCTTGAGTTTTAGACAACAGATTTTAACGATTTTACAGCCCACGTGAAGCTAACAAAATTATTTTTAATTTAATAATAGTTTAATAATTATTCTCTAACTGGAACTATCCATAAACTAAAGAGAAAAGATAATTACGAATTTTTACATAAAGATTTCTATTTAATATAGAAAACCCATTTATAATTGGTTTAAATTATCTAAAATACACCTTTTAGTATTTAAATACTATCCTATTATTAATCAAATACAATTTTTAATATTATATCTAACGGTCCCCATCTATTTGAATATTTATAGTTTTATAATCCAACGGATCGTATACTTTTGGTAGTCCAGTGACCGACCAAATTTTTGGATAAGATCTCCCTTACGCTTATTATATATAAGGAGTTAATTATATGAAAGTCATCCTTGCGGTATTTATCTCATTTTTTTTATATATTACATACATATTTTTACATTTTTAAACTCAATTGTTTAGTTTTAGTCTAAAATTTATTACACAATATCAAAATTCTATTTTAAAATTTTGGTAAATTGAAACAATTTTTATCTTATAATATGAATTATTTTGTAACTCAACTTGAATTTTTACAAATATTTTTATCAATGTAAATTATGATTAGACGACCTTAATGACTGACTGTGCATCAACATAATATTTAAGATTAAACTTTTCGATTTCATCATAGGTTGATCTAAGTATATGTTATAACTCAACCATCATATATTATGTTGATTATTTGATCAATTTAGTATACTATTTAAAATTCATATTACCATACTTTGAGTTATAGTCTATCATTGCGAATAATTATTGCAATTTTGTAATATTTATAATTCAAAAAAAAATATCTTTTTTCATTTTATATTGAATATTAATTATGTTATTTTTTATATATACAACATAAATCCTATTTTTGGAGTTGTCATTTTTTTAAACATAAATTCAATTATTTTAGTTTCTTTTAATATATATGTTTTTAGATCAATCACACTTTTAAATCGCTAAAAGTCTAAATAGTTGGTCGACCAAAAATCTCTAATATGACTCGCGTATTTAAAATTTTATATACATAAAAATTATGCGAGACAATAATTTATTATGTATAATTTTTTATATGGGTTAAAAATAACCCTAAAGACATAATTAATATTGCATTAATTAAACCTAGTTGGTCCATAAATAAGACCCATTAATAAGGCCTGAAACTCTAATTAAATATTAATTTCGTAATTAATATTTGGGCTAGAAGTACAACCTGTATTAGGAGATGTCCAATACAGGCTTGTTCTAATACAATTGGGCTTGTTTCAATACAAGTCCGTTATGATATGGAAACAACTCCTACAAGAAAAGATCTAGAATTAATCCTTATCCACCGTCAAGGATAACACTTGTCCTTTAAGGAGTGATAATACTTATCCACTGTCAAGGATAAGATTTATCATTCAAGAAAGTGATAATACTTATCCACCGTCAAGGATAAGATTTATCCTTCAAGGAAATCAATACTTATCCATTAGGCTTCTAAACGCCTATATAAGGGTCTGACCCCTCATCTCAGAACTACGTTTTGGACACAGCTTCATACGTCATCTACAACGTTTTAGACTTCATTATCGAATAAGGACATACAAGTCACTACGTCCTTGGTGTGCCCCTGCCGCCATAGCCTCGAGGGCAACACCAAGAACTACGTTTTTATTGGCTTGATTCTCTAAACACTAGAGATACGTAGGCATCTTGTTAGGACCGAGTCAGTCCCCGACAACAAGAGCAGCCATTAAAGCTTGAAGCTCACAAACCCTAGCAGTAAATTTACAAGTACGTTTTTTATTCTATAACATTTGGCACCGTCTGTGGGAACACAAAATGAACCATGGCAAACACACGAAGAACAACTCGAGATACTCAAACTTCTGAGGAGCTTCCTATTACCTCTGAGGTTGATGCTCACGAAAATCAACCACCGCCAGTGTTAATCCCAAATGACCTAACAGAATTGTAGAAGGGGGGGGGGGGTTGAATACAATTCTTGATATTTCTTAAACTTAAAACAACTTACATATAAAAACTGAACTTAAAGTAAAAATCACAAGCACATAAATAATTTCAGTTGGATTGTTTGATGATCCAACTGAAGTGATTTTTATTGCGGAAATAATCTGTGATACAAAATGGACACAGCTGCTCAGTTACAAGATTGTAGAGAAGTATGCTCTCAAAGATAGCTAATACAAACTATTTGTTTTTCTTCTCTTTCTCTTAAAGTAACTGCTACACTTGGTTATATATACCCAAGTTTACAATTCTACGTTTGGCTAAACTAAAGAACAATAGTAGTAACCATCAGTAGCTTGCTTTTCATTCCTTTTGTCCAATGGTCCTTGGAGATCTTTGTTTTTGTCTTCATGCTTATTTTAATCATTCCCAAGAGCCTTATTGGAAATTGGAATGTTTCCTTATTTCCAGTAACCATTTTGATGGCTTCCAATGCAAAGTACACTTCCATATCTCCTTTAGATCTGTTCAGTAAACTGTCACTATCACTTTGTCAACTGTTCAAAAAGCAATAGTGATTCGTTGATAGCAGGGAGATGTGTTTCGTTGATAGCTTTATTCTTCATTCCGTTGATGGTGTTTTCTTCGTTTCGTTGATGGTGTTTCCCTCGTTTCGTTGATGGGTAAACTCCATACCGTTGCAGAGTGATCTTCATACCGTTGACATGTCTTCACTTAGACAAAATTACAAGGCATAATATATTTACAATTAACCAACCTATTTTGCCTATCTAGTACTTAGTCAACATGACTTAGAAAACCTATCTAATACATACAACAAAATGCATATCAAACTGTGAAGTATTGTACAGTGCAATTGCTACATTACTCATTTCGTTGATGAGCTTCCTGTCAATGGAATGCTGCAAAGCATGCCATTTCGTTGATAGTTGCAAAATGACTTAATACAAAATCTACTAAGTGTTTTTATAATTATCATCAAGAACAACATATTCCTAACAATCTCCCCCAATTTATGACTGATAGAATAACAGCCACAAATCAAGAGCCTTGATGATAACAAAAACACTCAGACATATTTACACATGATAAAAGTAGAAATTGCATTGAGCTTCATTGAATTTAATTGAAATGCAAAGTAGAAAATCTTACAAAACAAGTGCACAGAGTTGCTCCTCTAGACTGAGCAGATTTTTCATCTTTGCCTCTGTGGTCTTTTTTCTTCCCTTTTCTTGCATTGTTCTCCTCAATTTGAGCTTGAAGTCTTCTGTAGAAAATCTTCTCTTCTTCATCTTGATTCCCCAACTTGGATTGCATTAACCTTAGAGTTTCATTGGATGCCTTCTCCAGTTGGTCTTCTATTCTGAAGAATCTTCTACAGTTGTCCTTATCTCTGAATTCCATCATCCAAAAAGGTTGGAGATGAATTATCTTTCCTGTTTGAGGGACCTTCAATACTCTGGGAAGTGCACCAGGCTTGTTCCAGCTAGCTTTGATTTGGCAAATCTTGGAGACAACCTCAGACTTGGCTGTTTTGGTAAAACCAAAATCTTTCTTCAAACATTTAAACACAGATAGCAGTGTCTGATAGTCTTCTCCCAGAATTCTGTGTAGAGGCCAAACCTGTTCTCTCCCACCCTTGTAGACAAATACCAATCTCTCTGGTAGTTTGTAAGAAGCTGCTATTCATCTCACTTCAACCAGGTCATCAAGATTGATATGAATGTCAGACTCCTCCCTGATATCAGCAATGTAGATGAAGTCTTCTGGGTTGGTAGGGGGTTTCTCAGCTTGTGGTCTCCTTACCAGAATTGGCTTAGCCTTGGTAGCCCTTTGCTTAGATTTGTTCTTTGGATCCATTTCAAAGAGGAATTTTGGAAAGTTGGCCTCATCAAACTCAATTGGCTCTCCCTTTGGCTCAATTGGCTGATCATGGAAATTTACAGGATGATTAGGATCACAGGCTAACTTTACCTCTGAAACTGGATCAGGAATTGTTGGAGGTGCAATTGGTACAGAAGAGTCTGATGCAATGCTCTGAGAGTCATCATTCTCAAAGGCTATGTTTTTCCTAGCTCTTGCCTTTGGTTGCCTTGTGCTCTTCTTTGCACTCCTTTCCTCTCTTGCTTTTTCTTCTAGCTGTATTTCTTCTTCATCAAGAGACTGAGCAACAGTAAGGGCTTGTATTGCTGCTCTTTCTGACTCTTCAGCTTTAGCTTTAGCAAAGTTTGGGTGACCAGCCCAAACACAGATTTCTTGTCCATTCCTGTAGACAATTGCCCTTTGCTTCCTTATCTCATAATCATTGCTTTCCTTGCTTTTTGTGATAAGTAGACCAAGAAGCTTGAGCTCATCTGGATAAGGTGCAGGATAGAAAGTCCTTGCTATATTTTTGCCTTTTGGTTTAGCAGGGGACTTGGGAGATAAGCTTCTTTGGAGTGTAGCTTGTTCCACATCCCTAATGCATGAAGTTTGTCCTTTTTCCTTCCTTGGACCTTGAGTGACTCCATGTAGAAGGGGCTCTACCTTATAGAAAGAATTGGTCTGTGGCTCCCATTCCGTTGACACTAGAACCATGGCATTCGTTGATGGTTGATCCGTTGATGGATTTGAGTCCTTTGTAGTTCCAGCAATTTTCTTGACCCTTGCTTCTATGTTGGACCAATGGTCTTTGATTTGTTCTGCAAGTCTCATCCTCATAGAAGCTTCCTGGATCAGGTCAATACCATCCTTTTTCTTCTTTCCAAACTCCTCCATTGCTAATGGCTCTTCTGGCAAGGAGATGGCTGGGACCAAAACCTTTGTGATTTGTATCTCTAGCTCCTTAGTTTTCTCCCCTTTTTTGTTATCATCAAGTGAGATGATAGGGATTCCTTGAGCTGCCAGAAGCTGGGTGAGTAGGCTAGTTTGCTTCTCCTGTTCCTTCTGCATGTGAGAAAGTGTAGCCTCAACTTTGTCCACCCTAGAGGAGAGAGTTTTCAAAGATGAGGACACTTCAGGTTCCTTGGTGAAAAACCTTGACATCTTGGAGACAGTGTGAAGAGGAATCTTTTCATCTAGCCTCCTGTCAGTAGCATCCCTAAGGTTGCTAATTGAATCCTTGATTTCTATAGCCTCAATCCTTGTCTGCAACATTTGTAGCCTTTGAATTTCCAGAGAATCCATTATGGCCTTGTAGAATTTCTTGTCCCTTGCAGTTGCTGACTCATGAGCTAGATATGCCTCATTGTATTGCCTTGTAATAGCAGCATCCAAGTTGGATCTACCATGCATATCTTGAGAAAGCCAGTTTGGTGTAGGAGGCACCACAGAAGTCCCAGTCTGTGTAGTAGTGGCCACCTGTAGATTGTCACCAAAGCTGTCTTCATCATCAGAAAACTCAAAGTCTCCACTTGCTGCAGCTCCTGGAGGTAGATTGGTCAAGGCATCATTTGCTCTTTGCATTGATGCGGTAGTATGAATTAAGTTGAGTGACCTTTCTGCCTCCACATTGCCCTGTTGAGCCATAACTTGATAGGTTGACACAGGATGAGTAAAGGTCTCAGGGTCCAGGGAAATACTATCCAGAGTTTGTTGATAATGCTCTTGGAAGGTAAGTTCCCTTTCTCCCTCACTGACCCTCATTAACTCACTAGCAATGGCTGTTTCCATCCTTATTGCTCCTGTAGTCCCTTCTCTCTCTCCACTCTTTTCTTGCATCATGGGCTCCCCATGGCTCACACCTCTCACACCCTCACCTTCACGCACTAAGGTGGTACTCTCAATCTCTCCTTTTGCCTGGCTGGAAGAAATAGCCAGCCTCTCACTCTCAGACTCTCCTTTTGCCTGGCTGCAAGCCAGCCTCTCAATTTCACTCCCTCTCAAACCTAAAAGTGTCTCAACTACCACCAGGTCATCTACACTAGTTGTGGAAACAACTGGATTTGCAATAAGGGGTGTAGATTGACCTATCAACGGAATGGTAGTTTGAACTGTCAACGGTATGGATACCGTTGATGGAGAAACATTTGTCAACGAAAGAAGCTGTTTCGTTGATGAAGTCAATAAAGCACTTTGAGAAAGTGAAATTACAGTATGTTAGATCAGAATTCAATGATCGTCAGAAGCTAGACTCAACTGATCAGGATTGCTGACGTCATCAGTATTGCATGGTCATCAGTATTTGATCAAGCGTCAGTATCTTATTGATCATCAGGATTCCTACTCAGACTATGATCAGGATTGATCATCAGAACTTGAAGCTGATCAGGATTCCTACTTCGAGTTATATTTGGAGTCTAGATAAACATGGAAGTTTATTCTATCTGTTCCTGGTTTGTAGAATGTAGCTATCGATTAAGGATAGGTTTCTATCTTTGTTATTGATTAGGACTTATCTTGTTATTGATAGAGAAGCTGTGTGCACTATATAAACACAGTCTTGGTTTCGATTTATGTATTCATTCGAGAGAGAACATAATCGAGGGAATCAAGAGAGAAGCTCTTAAGAACAGAATTTCTTGAGAGAGTTTTTGTAAGCTAGCAGCTCTTAAGAACATCAGAATTTCTTAAGAGAGTTTGTAACAGTTTTATATCAAAGTTAATAAAGCTGTTATTGTTATTATTATTGATCTTTCATATTTGTGTTATATAAAGTCGAGAATCTTATACAATTGTATTCAACCCCCTTCTACAATTGTTATTTACTGGGCAACAATTGGTATCAGAGCAAACTGATTTAATTCTAAATCAGATACGATCTAAAGATGTCGACAACCAAGTATGAAAGCATGAAGATTCCCATCTTGAAGATATCAGAATATCCTACATGGAGGGTAAAGATGCTGATGTATCTGGAGGCTATGGATCCTGACTACTTGGACAGGATTCGTGATGGACCATATATACCAACAAAGTTCGTAGAACGAACAGATACAGTACCAGAACATTATGTGGTCAAAGCTAAAGCTGAATGGACTCCAGAAGAAAAAGCTCATGTACTCAGGGAACCAAAGATAAAGAATATCTTGCATAATAGCCTTGATGCTGTTATGTCAAACAGAGTGATTGCATGCAAGTCTTCAAAAGAAATCTGGGATACTTTGGAAACTCAGTGCCAGGGATCTGCATCTGTTAAGAAAAACAGAAGGGCTCTATTGATTCAAGAATATGAGCAATTCGATGCAAGACCTGAAGAGAGCCTGACTGATCTATATGATAGATTTCTGACACTATTGAACAGCTTATCCTTAGTTGACAAAGTATATGAAACTGAAGATTCAAACACCAAATTTCTTAGAGCTTTACCTGAAGAATGGGATACTCAGACCTCAATCATTAGACATCAGTATGATCTGAACATTGTGTCTCTTGATGAGATCTATGGGATGCTAAGAACTCATGATCTTGAAGTTCAACAGAGAAAGAACAAGAAAAGCAGCAAGGCAAAGTCGATTGCTTTCAATGTAGAAGCAAAATCAAAAGGGAAAGCTATGGAGGTCTCTAGAAGGAAAGCAAGAGAAGCTGAGTCAGATCCTGACGACTCTTCATCAGATACTGATGGCAATCCTGATGCCAATACTGGTGATGAATCTTCTGATTCAGACATGGAAGAGATGGTTGCTATGATTGTCAGAAACTTCAGAAGGATGAAGTTCAGGAAGAACAGAAGACAAGGCAACTTTCAGAAAAAGACCTTCAAAGCAGACAAAGACAAGTATATCAAAAAGGACAGCAAGGGTAGCAAATTTGACAAGTCCAAGGTTAGATGCTACAAGTGTAATGGTATGGGTCACTTTGCTTCTGAATGCAACAAGACAAAGGCACTCATCACATCAAGCAAGGATTGGATGGACTCTTCCTCAGAATCTGATACTGAGGTAGTCAACTATGCGTTAATGGCCAATGCTGATGTAACTGCTGCTCCTGATGATAAGGTACTAAATACTATCTTTGATTTTGATACTGATAATGCTTCTGAGTTAAGACGTTTTCTAAAGTCATTACATATTAGCTTTAGAAGTCAAACTGCTGAGAATACTAGAATCTTATCTGAGATGTCTGACCTTAGAAAGAGGAATGAGATATTAGAAGCTGAATTTTCTCGTATGCAAGAAGTACAAAAAGAATGTGATAATGCTAAACACATGCACCTAGAGATGACATCTAAATGTACTTCCCTTGAAAAAGAACTTGAATTTGCTAATAAGAAAATCAGAACCTGGACAGACTCTGGTAGGAAATTTCATGAGATTAATACCTCTAAGAATTGGAAAGAGTGTCTAGGATATAAGTCAGATGAAGATAAGAAATTAGCAGAGAAAATTGTCATTGATGAGACAGTCAGTCCAAAGACCTATAGACATGTTATAGACTCAACCAAATCTAAGATTACTCCTGTTAATTTTGTTTTTGGTAAGGATTCCAATTCTACTTTTGAAAAGGGATCTTCTTCTACTCAAGGAATTAAAATTATAAAGTCTAAACCTATCATGAACAAAGTCACTAAGAATGTAGGTCTATTGTCTCAGAAACAGCTTAAGGATAAAATCTGTGAGGTTACAGATAAGAAAAAGGAAGCTACTGTTAAGAGAAACAGGAATGGTAAAGTTGGGATCAATAAAGAGAATGGTTATAAATATATCCCAAATGCACCTAGAAAGTGTTGTTTTAACTGTGGTAACTCTAATCATCTTGCTATTGATTGTAAAAAGAGTAAGAAGAAAATTGCTGAAATTCCTAAATCTGATGTGAGGAATAGATCAGTACTCTATAAACCGCAGAAGTCCTGTTTTCATTGTGGTAGTCTATGGCATTCTATTTATACATGTAAAGAGTATCATGATTTGTACTATAACTTTTATGATCCATTGCCTAAGTTTGAAAGTAGTACAAAGTCTGATAGAACTGAAAATGTCATAGTGAAGCATGCTTTTGTTAATACTGATACTGACAAAGCAAATCCTGATGGAGTAAATCCTGTCAGGACTGCTAAAGTCAAAAAGTCTTCTGCTGTTAAATTTAATAAAATGCATGAACAAGGAATCCAACAAGTGTGGGTTCCTAAACATTCTGACTAGTGTTTTACTATTCTGATGCAGGGTAAAAAGAAAAATGTGTTAGTCATGGATAGTGGATGTTCTGTGCACATGACTGGAAACAAAGCCCTGTTATCAGAATATGAGGAAAAAGCTGGCCCAACTGTGTCTTATGGAGATGGCAACATTGGACAAACCTTGGGATATGGCAATATAATCATTGGAAATGTCATCATTGAAAAAGTAGCTCTAGTGAAGGGACTAAAACACAACTTGTTGAGTATTAGTCAAATCACTGACAGAGGTTATCATGTCAATTTCTATTCCACACATTGTGAAGTAGTCAGTAAAGCAACAGGGAAGATAGCACTAACTGGCTACAGGCATGGTAACATATATGAAGCCAACATTCTCTCAGATACTGATGGCTCCCCTACATGTTTCATCAGCAAAGCTTCAGTAGATGAAAGTTGGAATTGGCACAAGAAGCTTTCTCATCTCAACTTCAGCAACATCAATGAGTTGGTTAAGAAAGAATTAGTAAGAGGATTACCTAATGTCTTATATACACCTGATGGACTCTGTGATGCATGCCAAAAAGCAAAACAAAGAAGGACATCATTCCAGAGTAAATCAGAATCCTCTATTGAAGAACCATATCACATGCTACATCTTGATCTGTTTGGTCCAGTCAACATCATGTCCATCAGTAAGAAAAGGTACACTCTTGTAATTGTTGATGAATATTCTAGATTCACCTGGGTGTATTTTATGCATAGAAAAGATGAAACTCCTGAAGTTCTGTTGGATCATGTGAGGATGATTGAGACAACCACAAAGTACAAAGTCAAGATTCTGAGAAGTGATAATGGTACTGAATTTAAGAATTCAAAGATGGAAGAGTTATGTAAATACAAAGGAATCATTCAACAATTCTCTGCTCCTGGCACACCTCAGCAAAATGGAGTAGTAGAAAGGAAGAATAGAACTCTTATTGAAGCTGGCAGAACTATGTTGGAAGAAGCTAAATTACCTACATATTTCTGGGCAGAAGCAGTCAACACGGCATGCTATACACAAAATCTCACATTGATAAACAGGCATGGTGTCACTCCTTATCAGTCACTCAAAGAGAAGAAACCAAGTCTGAAGCATTTGCATGTGTTTGGCTGTAAATGTTTTGTTCTCAGAACTCATCCTGAACAGCTAGGGAAATTTGAAACAAAGGCTGATGAAGGAATATTCATAGGTTATCCTACATCAAGAGCCTTCAGAGTTTTTAATTTGAGAACAAGAACTGTCATGGAGTCAATTCATGTATCTTTTGATGATAAGAAGATAACTGGAATCATTGAAGACTCGCATGATAGATTGTTATTTGAAAATGAAGCTTCCAAGGAACCTGAAGAAATTGAATCAGATCCTGTCAATTCATCAGATACTGATGGGTCACCAAATCCTGATGACTCACCAGGTACTGATGGTGCTAATACTGATGATGCAAACAACAGTGATACAACTAGTAGTGCTAATGTTGAGGGGGAGCAACGGCATTCAACTACAAGTTTAGAGTCAACTCAATCATCAGGACAGAATTCTTCAGATACTGATTCAAGTGAAGATCCTGATAACACATCAGGAGGGCATAGCAATAATTCAGGGAGAGCTTCAAATCAATCAAATTCTTTCAATCAAGATAACACCAATCCAGGGGGAGCATCTACTTCAAGAAACAATTTGACACCAGCAAGGAAATGGACAAAAGATCATACTCCTGATTTGATAATTGGAGATCCTGATGCAGGTGTTCAAACAAGAAGTGCAACTCAGAATGAATGTTTATATAATAACTTTCTATCCAAGGAGGAGCCTAAGAAAGTTGAAGATGCACTTAAAGATGCTGATTGGGTTACTGCAATGCAAGAAGAACTGAATGAATTTGAAAGGAATGAAGTCTGGAAACTGGTACCAAGACCAAAGAATAGATCAATTGTTGGTACAAAGTGGATTTTCAAGAACAAGACTGATTCTGATGGAGTCATTATCAGAAATAAAGCTAGACTAGTTGCAAAGGGGTATTTCCAACAAGAAGGAATTGACTATGATGAAACTTTTGCTCCTGTTGCAAGACTAGAAGCCATCAGGATATTTCTTGCTTATGCAGCACATAAGAAATTAAAGGTTTTCCAGATGGATGTTAAAAGTGCTTTCTTAAATGGTGAAATGGAGGAAGAAGTTTATGTTGAACAACCTCCTGGTTTCATTGATCCTACATATCCAGATCATGTCTACAGACTGGATAAGGCACTTTATGGACTAAAGCAAGCTCCAAGAGCATGGTCTGAAACCTTAGCTCAATTCTTACTGGAAAGTGGATTCAAAAGAGGTGCAATTGATAAAACTCTATTTTATTTGAATCATGGTAAGGAGTTGCTGTTAGTTCAGATTTATGTTGATGATATCATTTTTGGGTCAACAAACAATAAGCTGTGTGAAAAATTTTCCAAGCTTATGCAGTCAAGATATCAAATGAGCATGATGGGAGAAATGAGTTACTTTCTGGGTCTTCAAGTTAAACAGACTGATGAAGGGATTTTTATTAATCAGTCTAAATACACAAGGAATTTACTGACAAGGTTTAACATGCAAGACAGTACTCCTGCTTCAACTCTCATAGCTACAGCTACCAAACTTGATCCTGATCAAGGTGAAGAGGTAGATGTAACTCACTACAGAGGAATGATTGGCTCTTTATTGTATCTCACTGCCAGTAGACCAGATATCATGTTTGCAACCTGTCTATGTGCAAGATTTCAAGCAAAACCTAGAGAACCACATCTGATTGCAGTCAAAAGAATTTTCAGATATCTCAAAGGCACTCCTTCACTTGGCCTTTGGTATGCAAGGGAATCAGATTTTGGGTTGTGTGGTTATTCAGATGCTGATTTTGCAGGATGCAAAATAGACAGGAAAAGTACTTCAGGAAGTTGTCAGTTTTTGGGTGGAAGACTAGTTTCATGGTTCAGTAAAAAGCAGAAATCTATTTCCACTTCAACTGCAGAAGCTGAGTACATTGCTGCAGGAAGTTGTTGTGCTCAGATAATGTGGATGAGAAATCAGTTGTTAGATTATGGCCTGTCATACTCAAAAATCCCTATTTATTGTGATAACCAAAGTGCTATTGCAATGACAGGAAATCCAGTTCAGCATTCTCTTACTAAACACATAAGTATCAGATATCACTTTATAAGAGAACAGGTTCTGGAAGGAACAATTGAACTTCACTTTGTTCCTACTGATCAACAACTAGCTGATATATTCACCAAGCCACTACCTGAAGCTACTTTCAATAAGTTGGTGAATGAACTTGGAATGATGAATTTTGAGAATTTCTGAGGAAAAGCTACATAGAGGAAATCCTGATAACTGTCAAATCCTGATGGTTATTCAGAAAGGTGTGGAACTCAGTTACTTTTGATAAAGGGCATTCTGATACAATCTTGATGAGTTTTGAATATAATGGAACTACTCACTATGTGACTCCTACAATTGTGGAGGCAGCCCTGCATTTACCCGTTCTTGGTGATGCTATTCCTGCTAATGTTTCGGACTCTACTCTTTTTGAGTTTGTTACAAAGTTGGGCTACAATGGTGAAGTAAAGAGATATGGAAATCTCTTCAGGACAAAGCTTAAGAAGGAATGGAATTTCTTCTTTGATACAATCAGCCGCTGTTTCCTGAACAAGACATCAAATTTTGATGCTCTTCCATCAGGATCTCTTAAAATTGGGTACTCTCTTATCCATTCTACAGTGTTTGATTATGGGTCTTTTATCTTAAAAGCTTTAAGTGATAGGAAATCAGATAAATTGGGTTCTGTCTGTTTTCTTAGATTTTTACAGTTGATATTTAATCACTTATGTCCTAATGTTGTTTTTGAGGATGATGTAGTTCTACCAATCTGTAGAATTATTGAGAATAATATTAAGTCCTTAGTCAACAGTGATAAGGCAAATGGTTTCATAGGAAATGCTTTTATTCCTGATGAGGTTAGGTTTTTCTTACATCAGAAAATGCCTACTCGTTATGGACTACTTTCTAATGCTATGGTACAAGGACCAAACCACCTTGTTCCTGACACAAGCATGCAACCTAAACAGTCTAAACAGTTAACAACCACCTCTACTGTCTCTCAACAGACTTTAGTTGTAAAATCAAAGAAATCAGCTAGAACTGATGTGTCTGGAAGGCAATCAGGTTCAAAGGATTTTTCCTCTACACCACTCACTAAAAAGAAGATACAAGGGGGTGTACAAGGGGTCCTGGTCAAGAAAGCTGATAAGGTTGTTAAGAATGTTCCTGTGAAAAGGAAGTTAAGGTTGATTGATGAAAGTGATTCAGAGGATGACTTATGTTAGGCCGAATACACAATATAATCAAGTATGTATGAGAATAACGATAATTAAGAACACTGTTTATGAATCAATAAACTGTATTTATATTAACAGCTTCTCTCTTTATGATGTTAATGAATCACAAAGAGCTTCTAGGTTACAAGAATAATATATCAATATTCGCGCGTGTCCCTTCTAGGGATAACCTATCTGTGTTTATATAGTACACAGCTACATACAATCCTCATCTAATTGATATTCCTACAAGTTAGCTATACAATTGATATCAATTAAGGATTGCTTCTTATCTTCTATTCCGTTTCCTTAGCTGCATCAATATATTCTGCTTCTTTCCATCTTCAGAATATATTGCTTCTAGAATCTTCAATTCTGCACCGACAGCTAATTCAACTATCACCCTGTCAGACTTTAAATAAACTCTGACCGGCTTCAATTAAACTCTTCACCCTGTCAGAGTTTAACTAAACTCTGACTGCCTTCTGATAAACTCTTGTCAGTACCTGTTGCTTAAACACTGATAAACAAACATTAGCAATTATATCTAACAATCTCCCCCAACTTGTTCATAATAAAATGTACAAGTTAAACATATAATTGATGATGTCAAAACCATTTAACAAATGCAGTGTTTAACATATAATAGAGTTTAATTTAAAACAGAGTTTAAATTTGACTTTAGAATAGAAAATATTAAAAACTTACAGTCAGACTTTACTTGACTTCTTCAATATCAGGTACAGTCCTGAGATAATCAATCAGCAGTCTTCTCTCAGCATTCTCAAGTTCAGCTATCATAACCTCCTTCAGCTCCTTATACTCTGGATCTTCTTCACCAGTTTGATATATGGCAGCCCTCAGAGAATAGATACTGTTCTTCTTCATATCATTCCCTAGACGGATGTACTGAGCTTTATCTGACTCTAAGTTGAATTCTAAGACTTTTATTCCAAGTGCAGTTTTAAATCTAGCACTGTTTCTCTTCATCTCCACCAACTTTCCAGCATGATTTCTATACTTTGGAATATAAGCATTTGAGACTTCTCCTCCTCCAAGCATCACTTTTGATCTCAGCATCTTTTCTCTCAAGATTTGAGCAACATTATGGGTGTGTCTGTTCTTAACTTTCAACAGATAAAGTACATATTCAAGTTCTTCCCATGATTTGAGATTTACATCAGATTCTCCAACTCTATAAACACTTCCATCACTCATGAAGTATAACAGAAACTGCTTCTTCAAGACTCTGTGAAAAATCAACTGAACAGATTCTAACTTATCAAGATTTTCTTGTGTATCCCTAATACCAGATCCTGCCAGTGAAATATTGTCTTGAGATCTGTTATTTATTCTCTTCTCCCTATGTGAACCTAAACCAGACTTATCATAAGATTCTTTTCCAAGTACAGTCCTGGTTTGAGAAAAATCCACAGGTTGAAGTGTCAGAGTTTCAGAGAGTACAGGTCTTAAGAAACCTTTGAGTTGAGGAGCCAGCTGAGTTTGCACAGCTTGAGCCTTGTCAGAGGCTGGCTTAACTTCAATAGTATCATCAACTTGAGCAGCGTCAGAGGTTGATTTTGCTAATCTTGTTTCAACTTGAGCAATGTCAGAGGTTGAATTATCTTTCTTCTTCAGGTTAGGCTCTTCAATCATTTTGCCTTTACCCTTATCAGAGTTTCTAATCATAGGTCTCCTTGTATATTGTATACTCTGTTGTGTATTCTCTTTGATAGAAATACCAACTTCTTTCTTCCTAGGAGCCTTGATTTCCTGTTTCTTGTAGATTCCAGCTTCAAGATTTTTCTTGTGTTCTTCAGCAAGCATCTGTTCTTCAGCCTGGATATCTTCAATAGTAACTTCCTTTCCATGCTCTTTAATAAAGATCCTAGCAGCAATCTCTTCATCAGTAGATGGGTTAGCTGAAACAACTAAACCTTTGTTGAGTTTTGAAGTAGATTAACCACCAGAGTTTATTACACGTCTTTGCCTTCGAGCAGAAATCCTTCTTTCATTTCCTCTGCTTCCCCCATCAGTAGAATCATCCTTCCGTCTCAGAGTTTGAGTATCTTTGCATTTGTCTTTAGGTATACTCTCCCCCTTTTTGACATCATCAGAAAGTAGTACTGATGTCAGCAATTCAAGCGCAGTAGAAATGGAAGTCAGTTGAGCAGACATAGCATTCTGGTTGTCCTCAACTGTCCCAAGCCTCTTCTTGATTTCTTCAGAATCCCTGGCTTGCTGCTTGAACATGGCATAGTAAGAAGTTCTGTCAACCTTTAAAGTAAGATCCCTCAGACTTACTTCATTCCTCAGTTTTGTAAGCATTTGTTGATTCTCATCAAATCTATTATTGAGAGATTTGACTTGAATAACAGTTGCCTGTAAGCTTGTAAGGACATCAGGATTTGTAATCTTCTTAACAGAATCAGATAGAAAATCTGCAGCCCGTTGTGCTGAGAAAACGCAATCGGCAGCAGCCCAATTTTTGTAGTACATATTCTGAAAATGCTCAAAAGCAGCCCTTTGAACTTCCCTCTCTTCAGTAGAATTTGCTTGAAGATCAGAAATTTCCACTTGAATATCAGAGTTTGAATGAGCAGGACTAGCTTCAGCATTGTCATCCTCTCTGTGAATATCTTCAAGCACATTTTCAGCAGTGATTTCATCAATTAACTGTGCAGTTGCATCAGGTACTTGGTCTGCTACAGTTTGAGGAACATCAGAGTTTGCTGGAGCAGTAACCTCTGCTTCTCTCTGAACAATCTCAACAACTGATTGTTGCAAAGTTTCAAGTAAAACAATATCCTCATGATCATTATCTGTTGCATCAGCATGTACAGCAACAGCTTCTGGAACTGGATCAACTCTAATCTGATCAACTTCCTCACCTTTCTCAAAATCAAGAGAAATGATTTCTGTGTGAGAAGCAATAGGTTCTACTAATTCAGTAGTAGCTTGATCAGCTTCCAGTACAGTATCTTCATGATTGACAATCCTGCTGTCAGAGTATGCAGCAGCTTCCTCAACTACATCATCAGCTTTTGATGTAGGAGCTTCTGGTTCAAAATCCATCAGAATAGTTTCAGGATTTGCAGCATCCTCAGCAGTTAGAATATCCTCCTCAACAACAATTGCAGGAGTACTTGTAGGAACAGTTGTAGTCACAATCTCCTCATTCTCTGATGTAGGAGCTTCAGTGTCCTCAGGTGCTTTGTTCATATTTGCAATGATATCACCAAAAAGTTGATCAGCAACTAGTCTTCTCTTTCTCTGATGAAGAGTTTCTTCATCAGCTTCAGTTTCTGAGTCTGTAATAGAATCAGCAGCAACAGACTTTGCCCTTTGGGCTCGCCTTTTCTTCATTCTTTTTCTCTGAGGCACAGCATCAACAGTTGATACCTCAGCTTCAGTGTGTTGCGAACCAGACTTAACTGCTCGAACTTTAGATCTCTTTGACCTCTGTGGTTGAGACACAGAAGGTCCAGCTTCAGCAGTTGAGACTTGTTGTTGTTGTAAGTTGTCAAGAAATTGTTGCACTGATGCAGGCAACATTAAAGGACCAACTTCTCCTTTCTTGTTGTCCTTGTTGATAAGGTCAGAAAATATACGTTTGTGCAGTTTAAACGAAAGTATAACATCATCCTCTACTATCTCAACATTTGGACAGCAAAAATTGAATATCAATTGACAAAACCTAGAGAAATAAACAACATTTCTATTCTCTAGCATTTTCTCACCAATATTAGTTAAAACTAATCTAGCAACATCAAAATGACTGCCATAGAGAAGAGAATACCCGATCTGTAGACTATCCGTGGGAATCGCATCCCAATTGGTACACTTCTTTCCAAAAGCCCGAGTAATGCAATCGAAAAAGAAGCTCCACTCCTTGCGCAAAAATGGCCTTTTGAGTTGACCTATCTTTGTCAAAGGTCCAGTGTAGCCTATCTCGCCCATCATTCTGACTAGCTCAAAATCTCCAACAGAGATTGTGAATGCATTGAAATCTTCAAGACCCAAAGCATCACGAACAGTAGTAGGAGTAACAACAAATTCATCTCCTTGAAACTCAAAAATGATAGATGGAGATCCAGACTCTCCTCCATTATCATAAGTACCTGTCTGCCAAAAAGTTCGAATTTGAGTCGCAGACAGCTTCGATGGTGCGGTTAGAGCAGTACCGATATCAGAGTTTAACAAGAACCTCTGAATCAAATGAAACGCCTCCGGTGCATTCTCATTTGCTACAGGAGCAGAATAATTGTTGGGAACAAATTCTAATTCAGAAGCAATAAACGCTGTAGTTGCCATTAGTAAGATTTGAAAACAAGAAGAACTGGGCTTTGAAAGTGTTTGAGTGTTTGTGTGTGAGTAAAATCTTATGAAAAGATGAGGTGCATAAAAGATTGAATCGTGTGTATGTAGTGTTTTAAATAATAACTGAAAAGATTAAAAGTATGTTAGTGGGACAGATGTCAAACGTGGATACGCTGACAGCTGTATCTAACAACTTCCAATACACACGTGCAGACGTGGAGACACCTGGTATCACATATAACACTCAAAATATCCGCTTAAAAGAAAAAAAAATCAATAATAATAAAATTATCAATTTTAATAATAAAGTACAAAGGAGCTCAACAGTCAGAATAATAATGACTGTCTTGAAACTCCGCACCTTATTTATCCCAAGCGCTTCGATTCAAGTAAAAACCTTTCAGTTACCCTGTTGAATGCTTTAAAAACCAAAGCATTTTAACAACAGGCTTCATATCGTAAAATTACCATACACCAAATGGCAGGAACCTTTGAGTTCATGGATGTAGAATCATTCTTAAACATGAACTGGCATCAACAAGAAAACTACATCATCGATGAGTTTCTTGTTCTGTCTTTTCTGAATGATGAAGGTCTTATAGCAGATGATGAAATAGCAGAAGGACCAATCTCTAATCCTTATGTGCACATCATCCGTCCCGGTCCATATGATGTGCCCATCCTGGCAGACGATCATACTATGGAGATTTGTATGATGCTCTTCCAGCAGAGCTTCCTGATGGGTACTGAGGAGACAATCTTCTTGGAATCCTGCAAGCTGCAAAGCAGAAAGAGAATCCAGGAAGATGATGATGATGATTCATCTTCAGGATGTTGTCAAGCAATCCCAGATGGTATAATGATCAGTTAAACAACTGGGTAGCGATCATCAGAAGTAGTAGAGCACAATAACTTCTGGCTCTAGCTCTTCTGCTTCAGATGTAGCATTCAGATACTTGTCCTGGTTAAATAGATCTTCTCTTTTGTAATCATAGTGATTAGTATGTACCAGAAAGTTTAGCTAAACATGAGTATGAAATGATCTGAATGTAAATTTGAATTAATTAATGAAAAAAAAATTTGTTTCTTTACATATCAGTATGATCAATATTGCATAGTAATTGTAAAGTGAAAGAAATGATATCACTTTAAACAATAAACTAACATACTCAGCAGCATTACGAATCACTATCAGGACTTATCAAACACACTCTTTCTTTTCTCCGTTTAATCATACTTTTTCCGAAAAACAAATGGCTAATCTCAAAATTATAACATGTCTGAAACAAATAGATTATTTTAACCATCAGAGATTAAAACAAAGTAACCTCGGCGTATTTCACACAATACATCAGTGTTTACCATTTGTCCTTCTTTGTCAATAAACTCTTTTCTCAATCTGTACAGTTGTGAAAATATGTGTGTGTAGTAGCAGAGTTTACCGAAATCAGTATTTAGATCATCTCAAAGTGCATAAAATCCACAGACTAAAGTAGTAAAAACTGGTTGCCTAAACTCTCATGTATAACATAGACACTGATTTTTCTATCTAAACTCTGTATTACTGATATCCTTTCATTTGGATATGTCTTTTATTTTTCACCCCCTTTATTATTTTATTTATTTATTTTTTTTTTATTTTTTTTTTTTCCAGTAATCAGTGGTTGGCACTAGTCACCAAAAATCAAAGATTTTAGCCCTTATTTCATACAATAAGTTCCTGGATCTTCCTAGGCACAACATGATCTCAAAGGAATTTGTGCTCTGTTTGGCATCTTTTGATTTGAGGGTGAATTATTTGCAATAAATAATCAGAGTTTAGACTTTTCATCAGTAATTATAATTAACTTATGAGAGAAAATGCAAACAGCTAATACAGACTCAGTGTATAGGATCAATAAACTAAGAGATGCTATAAATATAGAGACAGTATCATGCTGTGTTAGCTTACTGCACATATTTGAGATCAGAATCTATCAACTCTTAAGGATTCACAATTACTTACTGAGAATTATGCTTCATACAAATTTCTTCATTGGTCCATATGTTCCAGACAAAATTACAATCAGAATATAGCATTTAAACTGTAACTATCAGAGTATGACCAACAGAGTTTAGCATCAAAGCTTACTTTCAGTGTATGACTGACACTTCACAGAGTTTATCATCAGAGTTTAACATGCTGGTTCACATAACAGTTAACACATGTAAGAAATCATGAACATAAAAAGTGAGTCTAACCCGTATCTCTAGTCAGAACCAGAGATCATTCCAAGTTCATTTACCAATCTTGTAAAAGTAGCTTCACTCAAAGGTTTGGTGAAGATATCTGCAAGTTGTTGGTCTGTAGACACAAAATGAAGCTCAATGTTTCCTTCTTCCACATGTTCTCTGATAAAATGATACCTTATGCTGATGTGCTTGGTCATGGAATGCTGTACTGGATTACCTGTCATAGCAATAGCACTTTGGTTATCACAGAAAATAGGTATTTTAGAGTACCTTAACCCATAATCCAGCAGTTGATTCTTCATCCATAAAATCTGTGCACAACAGCTACCAGCTGCTATATACTCTGCTTCAGCAGTGGATGTGGAAATTGACTTCTGTTTCTTGCTGTACCAAGAAACTAATCTGTCACCTAAAAATTGACAGCTTCCACTTGTACTTTTTCTGTCTATCTTACAGCCTGCAAAATCTGCATCAGAGTAACCAATTAACTTAAACTCTGATTCTCTAGGATACCACAAACCCAGGGTTATGGTTCCTTTGAGATATTTGAAGATCCTTTTTACAGCTGTTAGATGAGGCTCTCTGGGATCTGCTTGAAATCTTGCACAAAGACATGTTGCATACATGATATCAGGTCTACTTGCAGTAAGATACAGTAGAGACCCTATCATTCCTCTGTAGTTAGTCATATCTACTGAGGCTCCTGTGTCTTTGTCAAGCTTCGTTGCTGTAGCCATGGGAGTTGTAGCAGATGAACTATCAAGCATACCAAATTTCTTTAGAAGATTTCTGGTATACTTTGCTTGATTGATAAAAATCCCAACATCTGTTTGCTTGACCTGTAAGCCTAGAAAATAACTAAGCTCTCCCATCATGCTCATTTGGTACCTGGATTGCATAAGCTTTGCAAACTTCTTACAGAGTTTGTCATTAGTAGATCCAAAAATAATATCATCTACATAAATTTGAACTAAAAGCAAATCATCACCAGAATTGAAATAAAACAAGGTTTTATCAATTGTACCTCTTGTGAACCCACTTTCTAAAAGAAATTGAGCAAGAGTTTCATACCATGCTCTTGGTGCTTGCTTTAGTCCATATAATGCCTTGTCAAGCCTGTAGACATAATCTGGATGCTTGGAATCTACAAATCCTGGTGGTTGTTCAACAAACACTTCTTCTTCAAGCTTCCCATTGAGAAAAGCACTTTTTACATCCATCTGAAAGACTTTAAACTTCTTGTGTGCAGCATAGGCCAGAAAGATTCTTATGGCCTCCAATCTTGCAACTGGAGCAAAGGTTTCATCATAGTCAATTCCTTCCTGTTGTGAATAACCTTTAGCCACAAGTCTAGCCTTGTTTCTTGTAATCACACCTTCACTGTCAGTCTTGTTTCTGAAAACCCACTTTGTACCTACAATTGATCTATTCTTTGGTCTAGGTACAAGTGTCCAGACTTCATTTCTTTCAAATTCATTTAACTCTTCTTGCATTGCTGTAATCCAATTAGCATCTTGAAGAGCTTCCTCCACTTTCTTTCGTTCTGTTTGAGACAAGAAAGCATGATACAGACACTCATTATTTGTTGCACTTCTAGTTCTCACACTAGCATCAGGATCTCCAATTATGAGATCAGGTGTATGTGCATGTGTCCACTTTCTTGCTGTTGGTAAGTGGTTTCTTGCATCATTATTTGATCCTCCCCCTTGATCCATGCTCTCCTGATTCATATGTTGACTTTCTGCAGTATCTGAGGCTCCCCCTGAATTGGATGGCTCAGTGTTTGAACTGTCAGAGTTTGAATCAGTTTCCTCAACTGACTCACTTGCTGTGTCTTGTTGAGCTTCTTCACGCTCCCCCTCAACTGGTTCACTATTTTGTTCAACTCGAGAATTTTCAGTTTCTCCAGTATTTATCAGTAGAGGTTCAGAGTATGCTTCGTCAGAGTTTGTCAAACCTGCTTCATCAGAGTTTATATCATCAGAGAATAGATCTTCATTTTCAAAACGTAGTTGATCATATCCATCCTTGTCTTCAAGTCCAATTATTTTCTTGTCATCAAATGACACATGTATGGATTCCATGATCACCTTCGTTCTCAGATTGTAAACTCTGAATGCTTTTGTTGACAATGGATAGCCAACAAAGATTCCTTCATCAGCTTTTAACTCGAACTTGGTCAACTGTTCAGGATGAGTCTTCAACACAAAGCATTTGCATCCAAATATGTGAAAATATTTCAAATTTGGCTTCTTGTTTTTCACCATCTCATATGGTGTTTTTCCATGCTTGTTGATCAGAGTTGCATTTTGAGTAAAACAAGCAGTTTGAATAGCTTCTGCCCAGAAATAAGTTGGCAATTTTGCTTCATCAAGCATAGTTCTGGCAGCTTCAATTAAGGTTCTGTTCTTTCTTTCAACTACACCATTTTGCTGTGGAGTTCCAGGTGCAGAAAATTCTTGTTTGACTCCTCTTTCCTTGCAGAAAGCTTCCATGATTGAGTTTCTGAATTCAGTTCCATTATCACTCCTTATAATTTTGACTTTGTGCTGTGATCCTTTATCCAGTAGATTTACATGATCCATCAACGTTTGAGCAGTTTCATCCTTCTTTGACAAGAAATACACCCATGTATATCTAGTATATTCATCAACAATTACTAGAGCATATTTCTTTCTGCCCATGGACATTACATTCACTGGTCCAAAGAGATCAACATGTAGAAGATGATAAGGTTCCACTACTGAAGATTCAGATTTGCTCTTGAAAGATGACTTCCTTTGCTTGGCCTTTTGACAAGAATCACATAGACCATCTAGATTGAGTATTGATTTTGGAAGTCCTCTTACAAGATCCTTTCTTATAAGCTCATTGATGTTGTTCAAATTGAGATGAGAGAGCTTCTTGTGCCAATTCCAACTCTCTTCATTTGACATTTTTGCAGTCAGACACACTGTTTTTCCATCAGAGTTTGTTACCAAACTTGCTTCATAAATATTGTTGCGCCTGTGTCCAACTAGAACAACTTTCCCAGTAGATTTACTGATAACTTCACAGTATTCACTATGAAAATCTACATGGTTTCCTCTGTCACAGATTTGACTCACAGATAACAGATTATGCTTGAGTCCTGAGACTAGAGCTACATTTGTGATGATGACACTTCCAAGATTAATATTGCCATATCCCAGAGTGTGTCCTATGTTGCCATCTCCATAGGAAACTTTTGGGCCAGCCTTCTCCTCAAAGTCTGATAGCAGGGCTTTATTTCCAGTCATATGTCCTGAGCATCCACTGTCTAAGATAAGTGTGCTCTCTATTATACCCTTATTTTCAGAAGATTCAGTCTCATCTCTGACAGTTGCCATAAGAGCATAGTTTTCTCCATCATCAGAATCTGAAGTATCTGCCCAGTCTTTGCCTTTAGAGATGAGTGCTTTCTCAGATTTGCCTTTCTTGCACTCTGGAGCATAATGACCCATCTCCTTACACTTGTAGCACTGGATTTGAGACTTATCCTTCTTGCCAGACTTGGTCTCCTTTCCATCAGACTTTCTGAAACTTCTCCTTTCAGAGTTTGAATCTTTCCTTGAGAATCTCTTTCCTTTCTTGAAGTTCTTGAATCCCATCTTCTTAAAGGTCTTCACCATCAATGCAGCCATTTGCATCAACTCCTCTTCATCATCCTCAGAGTCAGAAGCTTCATCAGAGTTTAAGTCATCATCAGAGTTTGATGACTCACTTTCAGATTTAATAACTAAAGCCTTTCCCTTGGCTTTCTTCCTTGATGATTCCTTCTTAATGGGCTTCTCCTCGACTTTGAGAGCAACAGATTTTGTCTTTTTACTCAATCTTCTATTCCTTTGATCTATCTCCAGTTCATGAGTTTTCAATAACCCATAGATTTCATCAAGTTCTGTATCAGCAAGCTCATAATTATCTCTTATTGTGGTTGTCTTTAAATCCCATTTTTCAGGAAGAGATAACAGAAACTTGAGATTAGACTCTTCAAGCTCATATTCTTTATCAACCAGAGAAAGATCATTCAATAATTTGCAAAATCTGTCATGGGTCTCAGTCAAGGTTTCATTAGGTCTTGAATCAAAGTGCTCATACTCCTGAGTTAGTATGGTCCTCCTATTCTTCTTGATAGCACCTGTTCCTTGGCATCTGACTTCTAGAGCATCCCATATCTCTTTGGCAGTCTTGCAGCCAATTACTCTGTTAGACATAACGTTGTCTAACGCACTGTGGAGAAGATGTCTAACCTTTGCATCCTTTGCAATTGATGAGATGTCCTCAGGAGTCAAATCTTTCTTTTCCTTTGGAACAGTCTTTTGTTCTTGTCCATCAACAACAGGGGCTAGTTTGGTTGGATTATGAGGACCATCATAAATTCTGTCAAGATATTCTGGATCTGTAGCCTCCAAAAACATGGTCATCTTCACCTTCCAAATCGGATACTCTATAGGCCTGAGAATCGGAACCCTGATTGTTTCATATCGACTCACAGAATTAGGCTTAACCTGTTCAGCCTTGGGAGCAGTTTGATTTTCTTCAGACATGATTATTACTGTGTTTGAATCGTAAAACTGTATATATTAAACAGCCTTGTCTCTGATACCAATTGTTAGGCCGAATACACAATATAATCAAGTATGTATGAGAATAACGATAATTAAGAACACTGTTTATGAATCAATAAACTGTATTTATATTAACAGCTTCTCTCTTTATGATGTTAATGAATCACAAAGAGCTTCTAGGTTACAAGAATAATATATCAATATTCGCGCGTGTCCCTTCTAGGGATAACCTATTTGTGTTTATATAGTACACAGCTACATACAATCCTCATCTAATTGATATTCCTACAAGTTAGCTATACAATTGATATCAATTAAGGATTGCTTCTTATCTTCTATTCCGTTTCCTTAGCTGCATCAATATATTCTGCTTCTTTCCATCTTCAGAATATATTGCTTCTAGAATCTTCAATTCTGCACCGACAGCTAATTCAACTATCACCCTGTCAGACTTTAAATAAACTCTGACCGGCTTCAATTAAACTCTTCACCCTGTCAGAGTTTAACTAAACTCTGACTGGCTTCTGATAAACTCTTGTCAGTACCTGTTGCTTAAACACTGATAAACAAACATTAGCAATTATATCTAACAACTTACCTATATCCTCTGTGATGAATGTGAACAAGGAAGTTGCTGATACTGCTACTAAAGCTGTGGTACCTTCATCAAAACCACAAAAGACAAGGAAATTATCAAAGAGCAGGTATCATATTCCTTTGACAGTGCAAATGAAGGATACTGATATTCAGACATCAAATCCTGATGTTAGTATTCCTGATGCAGCAACAAAAGTTGTCTCTATATCAGACTCTCCAGCCTCTCCATCTCAGATTCGAAGATATTCTTGGGAGAAGGTTTCTACAACTGCTTCCTTGGTTGGTCTTACACCTACATCAAAGAAAAAGAGGAATGCAGAAGAGTTAGTCTATCAGAGACAGAAGAAGCTGAAAGGATCAAGCCCACAAGAACCTGAATTTCAGAGTAATTCAGCAGCTACTGTTGATCCTGCCACACAAGAACCACTCAATCAAAGTTTGGGTGAAGGCTTAGCTAGTGGAATGGTCACACAAGAACCATTTTCTCAAAGGGAGAATGAAGACATCAACATTCCAGCTACACAAGAACCATCTTCTCAAAGTGAAGATGCAGGCAAAGCTACAGTTTCTGTTGAAAGATTGGTCGCGAACATTGTCAATGAGGGAAGCACACAAGAACCTTTAGCTCAAAGTGTTGAAGCAGCTTCTGAACCTCAAGCTCCACAAGAACCATTGGTAGCAAATACTGATGCAAGCATATCAAATCCTGACGATGTTCATCCTGACGCTAGTGGTGCTCCTGATAATGAACCTATTTTGATTCAGCCACTTCGTTCAAGACCAATGGGTCATCCTATCTCAGAATCACAGGATAAACTGAAAGGTACTGCAATTCCTGATCCTGATATATCTCATGGTTCTGATGATGATAATTCTGATGATGATAGTGATGATGATAATGAGAATCGCAAAGAGAAGGAACAGCTTGCTACAGCACTCAAAATTAGTCTTGGAACTAATTTTGGTTCATCAAGTACATATATGGCTAGCAATGCTTCCACTGGGAAAGATCAGAGACAAGATTTTTCTACTCCTTCCTTTGATCCTGCAGAGGCATTTAGACAGAATGAATGGAACAATTCATGGCACCAATCTGATGAATCTATCAGTTTTTCTTCTGCTATTGAACATGCCTATAATGCAGTGAAGTCTATAGAGAATCAAGACTTGAAGAATCATCTGAAGGCTACTACTCTGTTATCCAAAAGCCTGAAAAGTGAGATTGATTCTATCAAGGGTTCAACTGAAAAAGTGAGGACTGATATCTTTAATAATTTTACAAAGGTGCCTACTACTTTACAACTAAGGGTAGTGGAATCCCAAGTGAAATCTGTTGTTTCAGAACAAACCTCAATCAATCAAAGAATTGATTCTCTGGATACTAAGGTAACTGAAATTCAAGCCTCTCTTTCCTTAATTTTGCAATTATTGTCAAATCCTGATGTCAAAAAGGGGGAGAAGGTTATTCAGACAAAATGTACACCTGATCTAGTATTAAGAAATAATGATGATGATACTGGAGATGATGGTGGTAACAAAGTGATACAAGGAGAAACCTCTGATGCTGCGGTTTTGAAGTCTACAATTCAAACTTCTCAAAGTCAGACTACGCAGTCAACTCATGTTTCTGATTCTGGAGTTAAGACAGTAAGAACATTGGTGCAATCTCAGATCCTGACGGAAGATCAAATCCTGACACCTGGTCATGGACACATTCTTGCTACAATTCCTGAAGGTGATGAAGATGTGATTATTGATAATCCTGAAGATGCATCAAATTTATTCCAGAAGTTTTCTACAAAAGACGGCAGAATTGTTACTCTATATCACACTGATAAAAGAGTTCAACAATTATTTGCGAGAAAAGCACTCTCTACAGCAAGTGAAGAATATCCAGATCTCTCACATGAAGAATTCTTGAGACTACAAAGAGAGACAATGGAAAGCTATACTGCTCCTGCTAGAGGTAGAGGAAGCAGAGGTAGAAGAGGTGCTAGAAGAAGTAAAAGAGGTTCTTCAACTCAAACAGTACCTAGACAGACAAGGTCTAGAGGGTTAAGAATTGAAGAAATTCCTGAACCTATTCAAACTCTAGTAGTTCCTGACAGATCTACTTTTGGTGATGATGGAATTGTTGAAGAAGAACCTGAATTGAGAAGAAAAATAAGTAAATCAACTCTCAGCAATACAAATCAAATTGAAGATTCTAATCCTGACAATATTCAAGATCCTGACGAATCTGAAATTCTGCAAGAGGTTGATTTGATAATCTTATCTACTGTTGTTGATTGTCACAACAAAGAAGTAGATGAAGAAAAAGAAGCCAAAAGAAGAGATATTACAAAAAGAACATATGAAGATTTCAATCTCTATCTACAAAGGCTTAAAGTTTCAAATGAAAGACAATGGAGAAATTCAAGCAGACAAGAATCTTTACTTGAAAGAAGCTACGCTCATGAAAAGGAGAAATACAAGAAGTGGAAACATATTAGCACATTAAGTTGTGATACACCTATCAATTTTCAGTCTGGTGGAATTATTACAAGCGCTTCAAGTGTTGTTGATTTGTCTGATATGGCTAGATCAAAAACACTCTGGTTAAAGATGTTTTCAAATCTGAAGCAATTGTCAAGTAATTCAAGAGGAGGTATTGGACACAGAGATGGTGAATATCTGAATATGTCGTATGTTGATCCTTACTCCTTGACAGAAATTGGAGGTACTTTAACTTCTGAAAACCTGAACAATTTATTAGCTGTTGATATAGTTATAGATTGTCATGATGGTTTTGAAAAGAAAGAAAAGCTTCTGTACTTCATGAAAGATGGTAGTGTGAAGATTTTATCTATTCAAGATCTGCTGATAAAAACTACACAGGAACTGAAATATGTTCACTATCTGTTAAGATGGAAGAACCAAGTGTACAAAGAATGGAGTGACATTATTTTGTCAACTATAAGAAGAAGACTGGATGGAAACAGTAATTTCGATGGTAATTATACTCCCATGTACTTAAATCAAAGAGGTCAGGATGTGGAAATGCAAAGGGGTACTGCTGTTAAAGAAGTAAATTTTGGCATGACTCATCTTTCTCTCAATCCTGATGGGAAGGAAATTGCTTATCTTTTGCTTGAAGAGCACAGTCTACAGAGAAACTCCATACAGAATCTCAGAGCAGCTATCTACCAGATTAATGAGGAAGATGAAGAACTCAGAAATCTTAAGGAAAGACTGATTCAAATTCTTGAAGAAAAAGAAGAAAGTTTATTATCCAATTTCTTGAAGATGAATTTGTTCTATCAAAAAGCTTAAACAAATAAGTTGTTTCTGAAGATACTCGTACATTTTGATACATGTTTTTGACATCATTGAATATTTGGAATCTATACTTTATTTCACAAAGTATGAGATTGGGGGAGATTGTTAGATCAGAATTCAATGATCGTCAGAAGCTAGACTCAACTGATCAGGATTGCTGACGTCATCAGTATTGCATGGTCATCAGTATTTGATCAAGCGTCAGTATCTTATTGATCATCAGGATTCCTACTCAGACTATGATCAGGATTGATCATCAGAACTTGAAGCTGATCAGGATTCCTACTTCGAGTTATATTTGGAGTCTAGATAAACATGGAAGTTTATTCTATCTGTTCCTGGTTTGTAGAATGTAGCTATCGATTAAGGATAGGTTTCTATCTTTGTTATTGATTAGGACTTATCTTGTTATTGATAGAGAAGCTGTGTGCACTATATAAACACAGTCTTGGTTTCGATTTATGTATTCATTCGAGAGAGAACATAATCGAGGGAATCAAGAGAGAAGCTCTTAAGAACAGAATTTCTTGAGAGAGTTTTTGTAAGCTAACAGCTCTTAAGAACATCAGAATTTCTTAAGAGAGTTTGTAACAGTTTTATATCAAAGTTAATAAAGCTGTTATTGTTATTATTATTGATCTTTCATATTTGTGTTATATAAAGTCAAGAATCTTATACAATTGTATTCAACCCCCTTCTACAATTGTTATTTACTGGGCAACACAGTAGAATCTGTGGTGATTGATTTTAGAGAATGGTCCACAGATCCTCTTGCAACTTCAGAAAAAATTGGTTGATGGCCCAACAAATCACTTAACAAGTGATGGCCACCAGCTTCAGAGTGGGGCTTCTCCAAGATTAGAGTTGGAGAATCAGGAATAGATGTATTGATCATGTCCACATCTAAAGATTGAGTTGGTGAATTGGATGGAGATAAATCAAGATTAATGTTTAGAGAATGGGACTGTAACCCCAGAGTAATAATAGGGGTTACATCAAACTGAATTTGAGAAACTGGAAGTGTTGCTTCCAGTGTGTGTGCACCCTGTGTACCCTTGGACTTTTGCTTCACTCTCCTTTGGTATTGGGAAAATGTAGACTGTGGGCTTGAAGTGTCCCTTACCCTTTTGGAGTGTGCTCTTGGAGGAGAGCTTGTTTCAATAATCACATCCTTTTGGGAGGATGCAACTAGACTTGTGGTTAAATCCATTTTACTCATTGTGCCTTGTTGGGAAGACAAAATGGGGCTTGGCTGGATTTCACTCATCTGTCCTTCCTTATCCTTAGGGTTTCTTTTATGTTCACCCCTTCCCTCACCTCTCACAGCTCCAGAAACACTCCCCTTAGGTTGTGTAGTGGATTTTACAACAGGTGCCTTTTGGGAAGCACCTGAGGTTGGCTTTGAGGATTTCTTTGATTTTGGTCTTGTTGCTGGGGCAGGAGCCTGTTGGGTCACAACTACAGACTCCACAGCAACAGTACTGGGTGATACAGTTGAAGTAACAATTATACTAGAAGGGATAGCAGTAGTTACCTCAATTACTGGCAGATACACCACTGGAACCTCACCATTGTGGTTCAGCCTCAGTATGTCTGTCAGTACTATCTTCTCTTGCACAAAACACTCAAACTTGGAAACAGGGTTAGAGATTACTAATGGTGTTGGACTAACATGATTAGCCAACATCATCAGAAACCTAGCATAGTAGATATTCTTTTTCCTATTAGCCTTGTCACCCAACTTAGCACCAATTTCATACATAAGTTGGGTGCTAAAGTTGTAATATCTATCAGTTAGGAGCATGGTAAAAAGAATCAACATGGAATTAGTTAATGCATCAAAATTACTAATCTTTCCAGAAAAGACCTTGATAAATGCATCAGCTAAATAACTATATTCCCTAACCAAACCTCTCCTAATTATTCTACCCAGATTATCAGTAGGCAAAGAGTAGTTTATTGAATTTAGCATGTTAACCATTTCAGTGATTGTAGGCAAAGCATCACAGTTATTTTCAGGAATATGTAGACATGCTTGCAATACATCAGAATTAACTATGTACTCATTACCTTGGAGAGTGAATTGCAGTGTGAAGTTTGTTCCACTATACTCACACGACGTCCAGATCTCCTCGATTATCTCATTATAGAGAGGAGTTGAGTGAAACATTGCATAGCTCAACTTGGAGTTCTTCATGAAGTCCATCATCTTGAAAAAGATATTGTTCGGGTTTTCCTTGACAACAAAAGGGATGGAGTTGTTCTTCTCATAGATGAACCCTCCAGCAGACATAAGCTTGACTATGGGTACCATTGTTGTGTGAAGAAAAGCTTCGAACTGAATTGCTTGTTAGAGAGAAGAAGAGAGAAAAGCCTTTGGAATTTTTGAGAACAGGTAAAAAGAAATTAAAGAAAATAGAATTTCTTAAATACTCCCCCAAAAATTCTCAGAAAAAGAGTCCAATAATAAATGTAAATTACTGGATTGGCTTAAAAATATAACCGTTACTTTTAAAGAAATACCATAATTTATACTTACAGGGGTGTATGCATAGATCGTGGTAAAAGACGTGTCAAAATTTCAACGGTTCAGATTAAAAGCGCTATATCAACGAATCCGATTTGGGCGTTTAAGGTCCCGTCTATTTCGTTGATAAAGCTGCGTTTTGTTGATATAAAAGAGCTATCAACGAAACACCCAGAAAAATGCTAAGACTGTCAACGAAATGGTGCGTTTCGTTGACATAGTAATTTTGACTTAGACAAAATTTCACTTTTTCCTGAGAAAATTAATTCACAGAAAAACATAGCAAATTTCTGGCTACATTGTAACTTGCAAATATCTCAAAAATAATTAAGAGAGATTTAGCATACCTAGCTCACTTACTAATCTTGAGAATGATGATTCATCAAGTGGCTTGGTAAAGATGTCTGCAAGTTGTTGTTCACTTGGAACAAAATGTAACTCCACAGTACCATTCATAACATGTTCTCTAATGAAATGGTACTTGATGTCAATGTGTTTGGTCCTTGAATGCTGCACTGGATTCTCAGTAATGGCAATGGCACTAGTGTTGTCACAGAAAATAGGAATTTTCTCAACTCTTATTCCATAATCAAGTAGTTGATTTTTCATCCATAAAATCTGTGCACAACAACTTCCAGCTGCAATATACTCAGCCTCAGCTGTGGAGGTAGAAACTGAGTTTTGTTTCTTGCTGAACCATTAGACAAGCTTGTTTCCTAAGAATTGACAGGTGCCTGTTGTGCTTTTCCTGTCAATTTTACATCCTGCAAAATCTGCATCTGAATAACCAATTAGTTCAAAGCCAGATTCTCTAGGATACCAAATGCCAAGGTTTGGTGTTCCTTTGAGATATCTGAAAATCCTTTTAATAGCAACTACATGGGATTCCCTAGGATCAGCTTGAAATCTAGCACATAGACATGTAGCAAACATAATATCAGGTCTACTAGCTGTTAAATACAAAAGTGAGCCTACCATGCCTCTGTAACTTGAAATGTCCACAGATTTTTCCTTAGTATTCAATTCAAGTTTGGTGGCAGTAGGCATGGGAGTTTTGGAAGGAGAGCATTCCATTAAGTTAAACTTCTTTAATAAATCATGAATATATTTTGTTTGACTAATGAAAATGCCTTCATTAACTTGCTTCACTTGAAGACCAAGAAAGTAAGTTAATTCTCCCATCATGCTCATTTCATATTTACTTTGCATAAGCTTGGCAAAGTTTTGACAAAGTTTCACATCTGTAGACCCAAAGATTATGTCATCTACATAAATTTGAACAAGTATAGTAGAGCCATTCACAATCCTGTGAAAAAGAGTTTTATCTACAGTACCTCTAGTGAAGTGATTCTCAAGGAGGAACTGTGAAAGTGTGTCATACCAGGCTCTAGGTGCTTGTTTCAAACCATAGAGTGCTTTGAGGAGGAAGTATACATATTCTGGAAAATCATCATCTTCAAAACCAGGAGGTTGACTTACATAGACCTCCTCTTCCAATTCCCCATTCAGAAAAGCACTCTTCACATCCATTTGATAGACTTTGAAATTGGCATGGGCTGCATAGGCTAGGAAAATCCTTATTGCTTCTAGTCTAGCAACAGGAGCAAAGGTTTCATCAAAATCAATTCCTTCTTCCTGTGAATAGCCTTTTGCAACCAATCTAGCTTTGTTCCTTGTGACTATGCCATTTTCATCCATCTTGTTTCTGAACACCCATTTTGTGCCTATGACACTCCTGTCCTTAGGCTTGGGCACCAGCTTCCATACATTGTTCCTTTCAAATTGGTTTAGCTCTTCTTGCATAGCCAAGACCCAATCTGGATCTAGAAGTGCATCCTCAACTTTCTTTGGCTCATCTTGAGACAGAAAGCTACTATATAGACATTCTTCTTGAGTTGCTCTTCTAGTTTGGACTTTTGAAGACACATCACCTATAATAAGTTCAAAGGGATGATCTTTAGTCCATTTCCTTGAGGGAGGTAGATTTGCTCTTGAAGAGGTAGCTTCATGATCATGATTGCCTTGATTGGATATTTGTCCTTGAGAAACTCCCCCTGAATTTGTTGTTCCTAACTGATCACTTCTAGAAGCATTTCTATGACTGTCAACGGTATGACCATTTTGGCTGTCAACGAAACGCTCATTTTGACTGTCAACGAATCCACCATCATGACTGTCAACGAAATGACCATTTGGTCTGCTAGCAGCTATTCTTTTCAATCTTAATGCAATAATTTCATCTTCACTGCTGCTTTCATCTGTGCTAGATACAACAACTTTAGGCTGTTTCTCAATAGCCTTAACATGATTCACTTGATCTCCTTCCTCATTTTCAAAAGAAAGACTTTCATGGAAACCTTCATCACAGAGACCTTGAATTTTGAGATCATCAAAAACAACATGTACAGATTCCATAACAATGTTGGTTCTGAGATTATAGACTCTGTAGGCTTTCCCTGCTGCATATCCCACAAATATTGCTTCATCTGCCTTTGCTTCAAATTTCCCCAAATGCTCAGCTTGATTTCTCAGAACAAAGCACTTGCATCCAAAGACATGAAGAAAATCCAATAGTGGCTTCTTTCTTTTGAGTAGCTGATAAGGGGTCATTCCTTTGGCCTGATTAATCAAAGAAATATTTTGAGTGAAGCAAGCTGTATTAACTGCCTCAGCCCAAAAATAAGTTGGTAACTTTGATTCATCTAGCATTGTCCTTGCAGCTTCAATGAGTGTTCTGTTTTTCCTTTCAACCACACCATTTTGATGTGGTGTACTTGCTGCTGAAAACTCATGCAAAATACCATTTTCTTCACAGAACACCTTCATGCTTGAATTCTTGAATTCTGTCCCATTGTCACTCCTAATCCTCCTTACTTTCAAGTCAGGATGATTGTTTACCATCTTGATGTGATTGATAATGATTTCACTTGCCTCATCTTTGGAGTGCAAAAAGAAAGTCCATGTAAATCTAGAAAAATCATCAACAATCACAAGACAATATTTCTTCTTTGAAATAGACATGATATTTACAGGGCCAAACAAATCCATATGAAGCAACTCAAGCTGATGGACAATTGATGACTCTGTCTTGCTTTTGAATGATGCCTTCTTTTGTTTCCCTTTTTGACAGACATCACACAAACCATCCTTGGAAAACTCCACCTGTGGAATTCCTCTAGCAAGATCTTTCCTCACCAAATCATTCATAACTTTAAAATTTAGATGAGATAATTTCTTGTGCCATAGCCAACTTTCATCCTTGCTTGCCTTGCTGAAAAGACAAGTGATGGTTTCTGGACTTGTGCTACTAAAGTCAGCAATGTACACATTCCCTCTTCTGAATCCAGTCATTACCACATTGTTGTTTCCTCCTTTAGAAACAACACAGGCTTCTTTAGAAAAAGTAACTAAAAATCCTTTTTCACAAAGTTGGCTGATACTAAGCAAATTGTGCTTAAGACCATCCACCAATGCAACCTCATCTATGATGACATTCTCTTTTGAAATCAAGCCATATCCCTTAGTGTAGCCTTTGCTGTCATCTCCAAAAGCAATACAAGGGCCAGCTCTTTCCTGAAACTCTGTGAGCAGGGTAGAATCACCAGTCATGTGTCTTGAACAACCACTATCCAAGTACCAAAGATTCCTTTTGTCTCCCTGCACATAATAAAACCAAATCAAGTTGATTTTGGTACCCAAGTTTCCTTGGGTCCTGTTTTGTTAGCCTTTGCTTTTCCTTTTATATCATTTTTCACCTTGGGCTCAGATTGATTTAAATCAATCTTTACCCTTGGTGTTGATTTCTGAGGGTTGCTCACATTTTCATTCACAGCATGCATAGTTGGAGGAACAATCAGGTTATTCATATTCCATGGCATTTGTGGCATATTAAACATATTCATGTATGGATTAGGCACAAATGACATGTTAGCATATGGATTCTGAAATTGTGCATATGGAGCAAACATGTTAGGCATAACAACCATTGTAGGCATGGAACTATTCATTGCAGGCTTGGGCATTTTCACATTAGCAGTTTTCTTAATAGATTTGCAGTTAGTAGATAAATGACTAACACTTCCACAATTGACACATGTCTTTCTAGGAGCATATTTATCAGGTGTGTAATTGTTGTGTTTGTTAATCCCTACTTTGCCATTCCTGTTATTCTTTTTATTTCCCTTAGCCTCAACTTGAATTTTCTCTAACTTGTCTTTCAATTGCTTGTTAGACAAGTGACCTACATTAGCTCTCTCAACAGACTTCTCAACTTTCTTTGATTTACTAGACTCACCTTGAACAAAGTTCTTGGTGACAGGACCATACTTATTATTAAGTCTAGTGAGTTCATCTTTTCTTTTCTCTGTCAACGAAACAGCCTGATCGGTTGATGGTTCATCTGTCAACGAAACATTGCATTCCGTTGACATATCAACCTTCAACAAATGATCATTGTTGTTTGTTGACTCTGTTTCTGATTCTAAGGTTTCACTAACATACCCTAGCTTCTCTTTGTTCTTTTTCCATGATTGCTCACAGAAAGATTCCATACCTTGAACATTAATGATGTTGGTGGCAACATTCCTGGCATCTTTCCATTTTGCAATCACACTTTGTTCTATCTCAAGTTGTGTTTTAAGAATTTCTTCCCTTTGTAACACGTTCTCAAGTTCCTTCTTAGCATCCCTACTAACACATCTCATTTTTTCAAATTCAATGAGCTGTGCTTCTAACATTGCATTCCTATCACTTAAGAGCAAATTAGTCTCTTTTGTTCTTGAATTCTCTTTGGTAAGTGATTTAAGAGTAACACGCAAATTATATAGTACAGTAGACATTTCATTTACTGCACTATCGCATTCCTCTTTAGAAAGCTCAGAAAGATTAGTAATTGTTACCTGGTTGCTTGAGGAGCTTGCTTCCTGCTCATGATTGTTAGCCATAAGAGCCAGGTTGACATACTCAACATCATCATCAGAATCTTCACCATTACCAGCCCAATCATACTCCTGAGACATGAAAGCCTTTTCTTTTTGCTTGAGAAGTTCAAAGTATTTCTTTTTATAATCAACAGGCTCAAGTTTCCTGTTGCCCTTCTCAATCTTGGGCTTTCTGCAGTCTCCAGCAAAGTGACCAAGCATTCCACAATTGAAACATTTAGATTTAGACTTTTCAATCCAGTTACTTTTGTTAGGTTGAAAGTCTCTCCTTGGTGGCCTTGCTTCTGAGTTTCTCTTGAACTTGAACTTAGAGAATTTTCTTGACAGAAAAGCAATGTGTTCATCAATCTCATCTAAGTCATCCAAGTTGGCTGGTTCTGATTCTTCTTCTTCTTCTGTCATCTTGCCTTTACCTTTGCTAACATTACTCCTACAACTAGATCGACTAGTTGTGGCCTTTGCAGCTTCTTCATTGTCATCTTCCAGTTGGTTCACAGATGCAATCAATGCAACAGATCCACCCTTCTTTTGTACCTTTTCAATTTCTTCATCTTGCTCCATTTCCAACTCATATGTCTTCAAGGTTCCATAAAGCCTCTCAAGAGTGTAGTCTTTGTACTCTTGAGTGTTTCTGAGAGAAACAGTCATAGGCTTCCATTCTTTTGGAAGAGCTCTAAGAAATTTAAGGTTTGAATCCTTGGTTTGATAGATCCTCCCATACAACTTTAATCCATTCAAAAGCTTCTGAAACCTACTAAACGTGTCATTTAGGGTTTCACCAGCTTTAAAATGAAAATGCTCATATTGTTGTATAAGGAGCTGCATTTTGTTTTCCCTAACTTGCTCAGTTCCTTCACAGAGAGTTCTAACAGTGTCCCATACTTCTTTGGAGTTAATTATATGAAAGTCATCCTTGCGGTATTTATCTCATTTTTTTTATATATTACATACATATTTTTACATTTTTAAACTCAATTGTTTAGTTTTAGTCTAAAATTTATTACACAATATCAAAATTCTATTTTAAAATTTTGGCAAATTGAAACAGTTTTTATCTTATAATATGAATTATTTTGTAACTCAACTTGAATTTTTACAAATATTTTTATCAATGTAAATTATGATTAGACGACCTTAATGACTGACTGTGCATCAACATAATATTTAAGATTAAACTTTTTGATTTCATCATAGGTTGATCTAAGTATATGTTATAACTCAACCATCATATATTATGTTGATTATTTGATCAATTTAGTATACTATTTAAAATTCATATTACCATACTTTGAGTTATAGTCTATCATTGCGAATAATTATTGCAATTTTTTAATATTTATAATTCAAAAAAAATATCTTTTTTCATTTTATATTGAATATTAATTATGTTATTTTTTATATATACAACATAAATCCTATTTTTGGAGTTGTCATTTTTTTAAATATAAATTCAATTATTTTAGTTTCTTTTAATATATATGTTTTTAGATCAATCACACTTTTAAATCGCTAAAAGTCTAAATAGTTGGTCGACCAAAAATCTCTAATATGACTCGCGTATTTAAAATTTTATATACATAAAAATTATGCGAGACAATAATTTATTATGTATAATTTTTTATATGGGTTAAAAATAACCCTAAAGACATAATTAATATTGCATTAATTAAACCTAGTTGGTCCATAAATAAGACCCATTAATAAGGCCTGAAACTCTAATTAAATATTAATTTCGTAATTAATATTTGGGCTAGAAGTACAACCTGTATTAGGAGATGTCCAATACAGGCTTGTTCTAATACAATTGGGCTTGTTTCAATACAAGTCCGTTATGATATGGAAACAACTCCTACAAGAAAAGATCTAGAATTAATCCTTATCCACCGTCAAGGATAAGACTTGTCCTTTAAGGAGTGATAATACTTATCCACTGTCAAGGATAAGATTTATCATTCAAGAAAGTGATAATACTTATCCACCGTCAAGGATAAGATTTATCCTTCAAGGAAATCAATACTTATCCATTAGGCTTCTAAACGCCTATATAAGGGTCTGACCCCTCATCTCAGAACTACGTTTTGGACACAGCTCCATACGTCATCTACAACGTTTTAGACTTCATTCTCGAATAAGGACATACAAGTCACTACGTCCTTGGTGTGCCCTTGCCGCCATAGCCTCGAGGGCAACACCAAGAACTACGTTTTTATTGGCTTGATTCTCTAAACACTAGAGATACGTAGGCATCTTGTTAGGACCGAGTCAGTCCCCGACAACAAGAGCAGCCATTAAAGCTTGAAGCTCACAAACCCTAGCAGTAAATTTACAAGTACGTTTTTTATTCTATAACATTTGGCACCGTCTGTGGGAACACAAAATGAACCATGGCAAACACACGAAGAACAACTCGAGATACTCAAACTTCTTAGGAGCTTCCTATCACCTCTGAGGTTGATGCTCATGAAAATCAACCACCGCCAATGTTAATCCCAAATGACCTAACAGAATTGTAGAAGGGGGGGGGGGGTGAATACAATTCTTGATATTTCTTAAACTTAAAACAACTTACAAATAAAAATTGAACTTAAAGTAAAAATCACAAGCACATAAATAATTTCAGTTGGATTGTTTGATGATCCAACTGAAGTGATTTTTATTACGGAAATAATCTGTGATACAAAATGTACACAGCTGCTCAGTTACAAGATTGTAGAGAAGTATGCTCTCAAAGATAGCTAATACAAACTATTTGTTTTTCTTCTCTTTCTCTTAAAGTAACTGCTACACTTGGTTATATATACCCAAGTTTACAATTCTACGTTTGGCTAAACTAAAGAACAATAGTAGTAACCATCAGTAGCTTGCTTTTCATTCCTTTTGTCTAATGGTCCTTGGAGATCTTTGCTTTTGTCTTCATGCTTATTTTAATCATTCCCAAGAGCCTTATTGGAAATTGGAATGTTTCCTTATTTCCAGTAACCATTTTGATGGCTTCCAATGCAAAGTACACTTCCATATCTCCTTTAGATCTGTTCAGTAAACTGTCACTATCACTTTGTCAACTGTTCAAAAAGCAATAGTGATTCGTTGATAGCAGGGAGATGTGTTTCGTTGATAGCTTTATTCTTCATTCCGTTGATGGTGTTTCCTTCGTTTCGTTGATGGTGTTTCCCTCGTTTCGTTGATGGGTAAACTCCATACCGTTGACAGAGTGATCTTCATACCGTTGACATGTCTTCACTTAGACAAAATTACAAGGCATAATATATTTACAATTAACCAACCTATTTTGCCTATCTAGTACTTAGTCAACATGACTTAGAAAACCTATCTAATACATACAACAAAATGCATATCAAACTGTGAAGTATTGTACAGTGCAATTGCTACATTACTCATTTCGTTGATGAGCTTCCTGTCAATGGAATGCTGCAAAGCATGCCATTTCGTTGACAGTTACAAAATGACTTAATACAAAATCTACTAAGTGTTTTTATAATTATCATCAAGAACAACATATTCCTAACAGCCAACTACTGGCACTCAAGGGACGAATATCCCCACCAACACTCAAGGACCGGAAATCCCGATTTCGGTTGAAGGGACCAATCCCCTACAAATGGTTGTTCATGGATCTAATCCACAAGAGACCACTCTCCAGCAACCAATCTCCCCACAGCTCATGAATGCACCAAGTGGCCTTCAACTACATACTACAGATATTCCCCAATACGCAACACAAACTCTTGGGATGCCAAACTATGGCATGCCGCCTCGACCCACGATGGGCAGTAGTGGTCTCAACCCCACTTACCATAAAGCATATGTTCCTCCTTACATACAAGGTCTGGGACCCCAAAATCAACAAACTCAAACTCGACGGACCCCTTTGATTCAAGACTACTCAGGTCCCTATACTGAGGACGAGAATTATACATCTGGAGAAGAGAGGGATGTTTCCCCAAGGAGAAAGCGTTCTTCCCAAACAAATTGGGAACAACCTCAAACTACCAAGGAAAAGATTGCGGCCCATGAGGCAGAGGCTGCAAGGCTCCAGAAATTACTGGCAAAATAGGAGGCTGCGAAAGCACAAAACCAAGCAACTAGAAGAGTCCCGATAATCAACCTGGACCCAACACCAAGAAGAACCAAGAGGGCTGAAGCCCCAAGGGGCGATCCTAGTGTTTTGTTGCCCCTAGGAGATCCTGATGATCCTACACCACCGTTTACTCAAGACATCATGAAAGCTACCATATCTAGGAAATTTAAGATGCCAACGATCAAAGCTTATGATGGAACGGGAGTTCCCGCTAAACATGTAAGAACGTTCTCTAATGCACTGCTGTTGCAGCCAACCAATGATGTTGTCAAGTGCAGGGCGTTTCCACAAACCTTGGCAGGTATGGCCCAACGTTGGTATAGCCGTCTACCTCCCAATTCCATTAGGTCTTTCAAGGAATTAAGCAAAGCATTCATAAATCAATTTGTTAGTGGAAAGGTGCACGAGAAAAGTTCTGCATCACTCATGGGAATCCAGCAAGGAAAGAATGAAGCTTTAAGGGATTATATCAACCGATTCACCCGGGAGGCTCTGAAAGTCCCGGACTTAGAAGACAAAGTAGCTATGATAGCTCTGCAGCAAGGAACCACTGATGATCACTTTAAAAGATCATTGGCAAAACATCCACCCGAGAGCATGATGAAGCTCCAAGATAGAGCCGAAAAGTACATCAAGGCTGAAGAAAGCATGAGAAAGTATGAACCCACTGCTGGTGGCAGTGAAAATTCAAAGAAAAGAAAGGAAACTCAAGAGTACGACGTCAAGGAAAAGTTTCCCAAAATGTCAAAGGATTCTGATTCTCCATCCAAGAGGAATAATTTTGGGCCAAAGTTTACGGAGTATGCAAGATTGAACACTCCCAGGAGACAAATTCTGATGGAAATAGCAAAGGAGGAGGATCTCCGATGGCCGAAGCCACTAAGGACTGATATGTCTAAACGGAATCAAAACCAATTCTGCCGTTTCCACAAGGAAGTCGGTCACGACACGGATGATTGAAGACAACTGAAAGATGAGATTGAGTTTCTGATACGAAGAGGAAAGCTCAATAAATTCACTAAGGATGGAAATCAAGGGAGTCAAAGAGGAAACTATGAAAGGAAGGATTATGACAGAAGGGACAACGATCAAGATCGAAATCCCAAGCCCCGAGGGCCAATCATCAACATGATATTTGGAGGACCGACTGTTGCTGGGTCCTCCCGAAACTCAAGGAAAGCCTATGCCCGAGAAGTAATGATTGTGGTTGGAGAAGCACCGAAACGTGCCCGAACAGAAATATCAATAGGTTTTGATGATTCTGACTTAGAAGGAGTGAAGTTTCCCCACGATGATCCCTTAGACATCGTACCTGTGATAGGGAATTCTGAAACAAAGAGAGTTTTGGTCGACAATGGAGCTTCAGTGGACATCTTGTTCCATGATGCTTTTATCAAGATGGGCTATACTGACTCTCAGTTGACACCTTCGAATATGCCAATATATGGATTCAATGGAGTGGAGTCGAAGGTGGAAGGCACTATCCAACTCCTAATGACAATGGGGCAAGGGTCAAATACGTCTACTCAAATGTTGAACTTCATAGTTATGAAGGCCATTTCGACCTACAATGCAATCCTGGGAAGGACGGGTCTTCATGCGTTCAAGGCCGTTGCCTCATCTTATAATCCGAAAATCAAGTTCCCACTAGTGATAATGAGGACCGAAGAGGGAAACCAGCTGAGGATTTAATCCCAATTCCCTTAGTCCCTGGTGAACCGGAGAAGGTGACTTACGTTGGAGCAGTATTGCCTGAACCATTGAAGAGCAAGCTCATATCTTTTCTTCAAGAAAACAATGATGTTTTTGCTTGGACGGCGGCTGACATGCCAGGGATTGATCCCCAGTTGATAACCCACAAACTAAAAGTGGATCCTGAAAGGAAGACGGTGAAACAGAAGAAGAGAAATTTTGCTCCAGAGAGGCAAGAGGCCATTAAACAAGAAGTAGAAAAGCTTCTGGAGGCCGGATTCATTGAAGAGATACAATTCCCAGAATGGTTGGCTAACCCAGTGATGGTCAAAAAGGCCAATGGAAAATGGAGGATGTGTGTGGATTTCACTGATTTGAACGATGCATGTCCTAAGGATTGTTTTCCCTTACCAAGGATTGATTCCCTAATAGATGCCACAGCTGGGCACGAGATGCTGAGTTTCATGGATGGCTTCAGTGGATACTGTTAGTGTTAGTGCCCTAGAGACAATACAATTGTACTTCTGGGAAACACTATTTTGTTATTTAATAATTATTATGTTCTATTGATTATTCGACAACAATTATTATGTCTTTATTTACTGCGATATTAATGTTAGAGTAATAAATGTCCTTGGAATATCGAACACGTATTCTATATCTTTAAGTATGTGACTTAAAAATGAGATTATATGAATAGTGTTTATATTCCTAAAATATCCCTAATTAAGCATTATGAATTGGGACAATTATGATGCATAAAGATTTGTATGATCGTTGACTAAATGACCACATCTCATTGGTCATAGGTATAGTGATACTAAAGTCAAGAACATAGGTGCATGTAATATTCTACATGGCTCCGGATTGACCCACAGTGAGATTCTACATGGTAATAAAGTCATTAGAATAGCTCACAGTGATAAATGGTGTAATGATCCTTAGACTTGAGATCATTATATTTCTATACGAGGATTAATATACTTTGATTACATTAAAAGTTACCTTTGACCAGGTGATGATAAAAGTGGACATCGAGTATATTATGAGTCGTATGAGAAATATGAATGATAGATATAGGATTTAACCCTCCTATTATTAGGAGAGATATTATTGGCCTCTTGATTGAGTGAGACTATGAAAATGCATGGCCATGCTCAAATATTGATTTGTTTTAATAGTCTACTCATTGATCAAGGAAACCTGGATTAAACGTTGAAGATGATGACTAATAACATGCCTCGAGTTTAATCTATAATATTTGGTTAAAGGGATTATATTACACGGAAACATTAGTCACAAAAGGTTTAATTGGATCACCAATTATTATTATTACTTGGGTAGCAATGATGTATTACTAGATGCCGCTCATTGTTTATAATTTTATTATGAGATATTAAAATTATTGCCAACGTAATAATAACCTAAAGGGTTACACATAAAGAACGTTTTAGACGGAGCATTTATTAAATTTCGAATTTAATTGAATTATTATTATTATTGAATTATTGGATTAATTAAGTAGGACTTGATTAATTATATAATAATTCGAATATAATAAATAATACTACTAATAATCAGATTGGGTTTTGGAAGCCCAATCAGATTAGGTATAGGCCCAAAATTCTCTCATTATAAATACATTATGATGTATTGTTTTAGGTTTAGTGACAAAATTCGTTTTCACACAAATAAACCCTAGCAGCTCTGCATATTAGAGAGGCTAGAGACAGAGAGAGAGAGTTTTTCGAGGGCATTTTTTTTTTTGGCTAGTACCAACTCCGTGATCGTTGGACGATCGAGCGTTCGTGTGGACTACTTTGGCGACGCAGATCTTGAACAAGGGCTGCGTGGTGGTTACAACAAGGACCTCCATCTTTCTGAATATTATAAGCTCAATTAAGGTATGATTTCGTTTCTCCATAATCAGCCATGTCTTGTACACGGATCCTAGGGTTAGGGTTTCGGATTTTTATTGTTTTACGACTGTTTTCGCTGCGTTTGATGCCCCGAAACCCAACAGATACAACCAAATCAAAATGCACAAAGATGACATCTCCAAGGTATCATTCATCACTAACTTTGGTGTTTTCTGTTATCTAGTCATGGCATTTGGACTTAAGAATGCAGGGGCAACATACCAAAGGTTGGTGAACAAAATTTTTGAACACCTGATTGGAAAAACCATGGAGGTTTATGTGGGTGACATGTTGGTTAAAAGCCTCGATAAGGCCGATCATATAAACCATCTACGAGAAGCGTTTGAAGTGCTGAGGCACCACAAGATGATGTTGAATCCAGCTAAATGTACCTTTGGTGTAGGCTCAGGGAAGTTTTTAGGCCTGATGGTTTCCAAGAGAGGAATCGAGGCTAACCCCGACAAAATCAAAGCAATCCTGGACATGGAGCCACCACGAACAGTCAAAGATGTTCAGAAATTAACGGGAAGAGTGGCAGCATTGGGAAAATTCATCTCCAAGTTAGGAGAGAAGTGCTTAACTTTCTTCAAAGCACTCAAGAACGTGAAAATTTTTGAGTGGACAGCTGAAAGCCAGGAGGCCTTTGAATCCTTGAAGAAGTACATGGCTGAGGCACCACTGTTGGCAAAACCAAAGTAAGGAGAAATTCTCTATTTGTACTTAGCAGTTTCTAACACAGCCTTGGGAGCCGTTTTGGTAAAAGAAGAGTTGAAGGTTCATAAACCCATTTACTACATAATCAAGATTCTACATGGAGTAGAAATAAACTACTCTACGATTGAGAAGTTTGCCTTAGCCTTGATAATGGCCTCAAGAAAGCTACGCCCATACTTCCAGGCTCACAAGATAGAGGTCTTGACCAATCAGCCTCTAAGAAACATCTTGAATAGCCCTCAAGTTAGTGGAAGATTGATCAAATGGGCTATTGAATTGGGAGAATTTGACATCAAGTATAAGCCTCGAACGGCCATAAAAGCTCAAGCACTCGCTGACTTCATGGTTGAATGTACCATTGACAACCAGGAAGTCGGGGGGGCAGGAAGTAATAGTGGAAGACAAGACAAGAAAGATGAAGACATGGTGTCCAAAGAATGTTGGGTGCTCTATTTTGATGGAGCATCAAAAACAAAATCAAGTGGAGCAGGTTTGGTGCTACAAAGTCCTGATGGATTTCTCATAGAGTACGCACTAAAACTGGACTTCCCAACGACAAACAACGAAGCTGAATACAAAGCCCTGATAGCTGGCTTAGGGCTGGCTGGAGCCTTGAGAGTTAAACTCTGAAAGTGTGTGGAGACTCGAGACAAGTGGTTTCCCATGTAAATGGGGAGTTTGAGGCCAGAGATGAAGTCATGGCCAAGTACCTAAAACTTGTCAAGGCCATCATGACTCAGTTTGATGAATGCTATGTGGAACACATTCCAAGGGAAGAAAACATGAAGGTAGACGCCTTGTCTAAGTTTGCCTCTTCTGAAATTGAAAACTATGCAGGAAGTGTATACTTCCAAGTCTTGAAGACCCCAAACATCAATGGAAAGTTGGTAGCACCCATTGATGTTGATAGCTGTTGGATGGATCCTATCAAATCTCATCTGGAAACTGGGTGGTTACCCAACGACACTTCAGAAGCACGAAAGTTATATGTGAAAACACTAAGGTATACCCTGATTGAGGGAATCCTATACAAAAAGTCTTTCATTGTTCCTTATCTGAAATGCTTGAGACCTCAAGAGGCGGAATTGGCCCTAAAGGAAGTGCATGAAGGAATTTGTGGGCAGCACTTGGGGGGCAGAGCCCTTGCTCATAAAATCACTCGTCTAGGTTTCTATTGCCAATCATACTTGTAGATGCTAAAAGCTATGTGAAGAAATGTGAACGGTGCCAAAAGCATGCACCAGTGGTTAGACAACCACTAGAGATGTCGACATCCATAAACTCACCTATCCCGTTTGCTATATGGGGGATGGATATACTTGGACCATTTCCAATGGCAAGTGCGCAAAGAAAGTTATTGATAGTGGCAATCGACTACTTCACCAAGTGGATTGAGGCTAAACCTTTAGCCAAGATAACCACCAAGCAAGTAATGCATTTCTTCTGGGAGAATGTAATATGCAGATACGGGATTCCACGCATCTTGGTCACGGATAATGGAACTTATTTTAACAACGATGAATTCAAGAAGTATTATGACGAGAATGATATCAAGTTACGTTTCACATCAGTTGCTCATCCTCAAGCAAACGGACAAGCTGAGGTGGCCAACCGAATCATCCTAGATGGACTCAAAAAGAGAGTTGAATGCTCAAGTAACACTTGGGTGGACGAGTTGCTCCCTATATTCTGGGCATATCGTACCACTTGCAATTTTTAAACTTAAATGTTTAGTTTTAGTCTAAAATTTATTACACAATATCAAAATTCTATTTTAAAATTTTGGTAAATTGAAACAGTTTTTATCTTATAATATGAATTATTTTGTAACTCAACTTGAATTTTTACAAATATTTTTATCAATGTACATTATGATTAGACGACCTTAATGACTGACTGTGCATCAACATAATATTTAAGATTAAACTTTTTGATTTCATCATAGGTTGATCTAAGTATATGTTATAACTCAACCATCATATATTATGTTGATTATTTGATCAATTTAGTATACTATTTAAAATTCATATTACCATACTTTGAGTTATAGTCTAATTGGTCATTGCGAATAATTATTGCAATTTTGTAATATTTATAATTCAAAAAAAAATATCTTTTTTTCATTTTATATTGAATATTAATTATGTTATTTTTTTTATACAACATAAATCACATTTTTGGAGTTGTCATTTTTTTAAACATAAATTCAATTATTTTAGTTTCTTTTAATATATATGTTTTTAGATCAATCACACTTTTAAATCGCTGAAAGTCTAAATAGTTGGTCGACCAAAAATCTCTAATATGACTCGCGTATTTAAAATTTTATATGCATACAAATTATGCGAGACAATAATTTATTATGTATAATTTTTTATATGGGTTAAAAATAACCCTAAAGACATAATTAATATTGCATTAATTAAACCTAGCTGGTCCATAAATAAGGCCCATTAATAAGCCCGAAACTCTAATTAAATATTAATTTCGTAATTAATATTTGGGCTAGAAGTACAACTTGTATTAGGAGACGTCCAATACAGACTTGTTCTAATACAATTGGGTTTGTTTCAATAAAAGTCCGTTATGATATGGAAACAACTCCTACAAGGAAAGATCTAGAATTAATCATTATCCACAGTCAAGGATAATACTTATCCATCGTCAAGGATAAGATTTATCCTTCAAGGAAATCAATACTTATCCATTAGGCTTCTAAACGCCTATATAAAGGGTCTGACCCCTCATCTCAGAACTACGTTTTGGACACAGCTCCATACGTCATCTACAACGTTTTAGACTTCATCCTCGAATAAGGACATACAAGTCACTACGTCCTTGGTGTGCCCCTGCCGCCATAGCCCCGAGGGCAACACCAAGAACTACGTTTTTATTGGCTTGATTCTCTAAACACTAGAGATACGTAGGCATCTTGTTAGGACTGAGTTAGTCCCCGACAACAAGAGCAACCATTAAAGCTTGAAGCTCACAAACCCTGGCAGTAAATTTACAAGTACATTTTTTATTTCATAACAATTTTATAAACAAAATTATATATTTCTTAAAAAAAATTTATTTTTTTATTTCAATAGTTTAATATCTACACAGAGGAGAAGGTAAATAAATTCATATTTTTTTAAGAATCGATTACATTTATGTATAATTTTATATTATTTAAAATTTTAATTTTTATATCAATCATTTAAAATGACAAAAGAGAAATATAGAGTATACTCAATCCATTAAAATATTTTTATGGAATATATAATATGCAACATTCTATAAATAATATAAACCAACGTGTTTTTGGAGAAAATGTGATTTATCTAAAAATATTTTTAAAGAAAACTCAAAATAACGTATAGTATAATGGTTATGGTATGAGTTTGATTAGAGAAGGTTAGGGGTTCGATTTTCAACACTAACATAATTTCATCTACTCTTTGCATAAATATAGAAGAGAATGTGTTTTTTGTAATTTTTTAACATATAGGAGCAAAATCGTAAATTCATAGGTATTAAAATGACATATATCAATCATTTAAATTGACAAAAGAGAATTGTAGATCATACTCAATCGATAAAAATATTTTTTGTAATTATATATTGTGCAATATTCTAGAAATAATATAAATCAATATTTATTTACTCTATAATAAAAATAAAAATAAAAATAAAAGATGGGAGAATACGTGGTTTATCTATTAAGATTTTGAAAGTAAACTCAAAACAAAATGTAGGTTATGGTGCAAGTTTGAGTGTAGAAGGTCACATGTTAAATTCTCAAAACTAACATATTTAATTTAATTTTTGCATAAACATTAAAGGGGTGGCATTTTTGTAATTTTTCAAAAAATAGAGACAAAATCGTAACTTCACAGCATTAAAATGGTACTTGTCCGTTTTTATACAATTTTACAGCAAAAAGCAAATGTATCACAGAACTGTTAAGAGGTTTATAGATTTATAGGTCTGTTTGGCAAGGAACGGTGAATTATTAACTCTAGTAGATTCAGTTAGTTATTTCTATTACTAGATTAAATTTAGTTGTTTTGAATGAAATTGTTTTGATAAATTACTAGCTTAAAACCCGTGTAATGACGAATTGTTAATTGTTATTTTATTATTATTATTTTAATATTTTATTAATTGTAATTGTGCAAAAAATAATTAGGCATGTTAAAATAGCTAAACACTTTTAATTAATTAAAAACATTAAAACATATTTTAAAATAAATAAGTATGGGTTTGTCTATTATATTTTTGGAAAATGAGGGATTTTAGTAAGAAAAAATAAAAAAATGTAACATATATTTAGTTTTAAAAGGTAAATGCCCGTGATATTTTTGGAAAATGAGGTTTAAAATTTAATAATTAAAAGTATTTAAATACGTTTTAAAATAAATAAGTAAAGGGTTTCCTGTGATATATTTGGAAAAAGAATGGATTTTAGTGAGAAAAATAGAAAAAGTAAATGTAAAAGACAATTTTCCGTGATATATTTAGAAAATGATGGACTTTGTTAGAAAAATATATAATGTGTTTTACCTGAAAAGATAATTGGTTATAAATAGGTATTTGATTATTTATATTTTAATATTTTTAATAATTGCATTTGTTAAGAAAAATAAGTAGACATGTTAAAATAAGTAAATTTTAAAAATAATAATTATAATATTAAAATAGGTTTAAAAATAAATAACTAAAGGTTTGTCCGTGATATTTTTAGAAAATGATGGGGTTTAGTAAAGAAAAATAGAAAAACAAACATGTTTTAGTTTTAAAAAAAGGTAATTGTCCGTGATATATTTGAAAAAATTGGGGAATTTGTTAGAAAAAATAATGTATTTTAGGCGAAAAAGGTAATTGGTTATAAATAGGTAATATTATTATTTAATAATATATTTCTATAAATAAGTAAGGTTAATTAAGTAAAAACACGAAGTATAATTAATTAAGGGTAATTAAGTAAAATCACAACGTATCATACCGACCAACCAAACTTTTAATGTTTCGTCTATTATATAATAGTATTGATTGATTGAAAGTATAGATAGAGAGATATATTTATAATATTAGTATTTTATGCTACTAAATGGAATAGCCCCTGATATTTTTGAGGTTTTAGTTAGGAGAAATATTGGTTAGAAAATATTAAAAAAAATATATGTTTTGAAAAAAAAAAGCTAATCGGTTAGTAATTAATAATTATAATATTATTATTTTATTTTATTAAATAGAACTGTTCGTGATATTTTTGGAAAATGAGAAGTTTTAGTTAGGAAAAATAGAAAAGTAGAAATTTTAGTTAGAAAATATTAAAAAGAATACACACTTTGGCTAAAAATGGTAATGAGTTAGTTATTAACAATTATAATCTTATTATGTTATTTTATTAAATGAAACTGCCTACGATATTTTTGGAAAATGAGATGTTTTAATTAGAAAAAATAGAAAAGATATTATATATAATAATTTTAATATTTTATCTAACGATTCTCATCGATTTGATCAGAAATATCTAACGGCTAGACTACAAAAAATTTCATGACCAGACTACAAAACTTTCAATGTTTCGTCCTTAATATAATTAGTTTACTAAGCCGCGCTTCGCAGCGGCTTTATAATAATATCTCTAAATTTTTTCAAAAAATATTCTATAAAATACGTTTTTAAATAAAATAATATTTCTAATATAAAATTAAGTTTTGTTTTGAATTATATATATATATATATATATATATATATATATATATATATATATATATATATATATATATATAGGCAAAGGTTCCAAAGAGAACCATAACTTAAGAGTACACCAAAGTACCATTCTGGACCGTCCGATTGATTCCAATCACGACCGTTCATCTTTTTACTTATCCCTTGTGATTTGTAAAATTCATAATAAATTGAAAAAATTAGATTTTTATCTAATTCTTTTTCCGCAAAATCCTATAAATATTCTAGTATTTAATTATGCTTTTATATTATTTGGACGACCCCCAACTTGGTATCAGAGCCATGTTTTTATTTAAAATGAATATTTTAGATAAAGAAAATCCTGAGGAAAACTCTGAGGAAACTCAGAATAATTTTGAAATCGAATTTTCTGAAAATGAAAAAGGTTTTCAAGGTAGCTTTTTAGTAAAGCAAGAAATTCTTTCTAAAATCAGGAAGACAAAACTTGATTTGAAAAAAGAGAAAATATTTAACATTCCGATGTTGAACTTCTTAAAAAGAAAAAAATTCTATATTCTATTTTGTTAAAACAAAAGAAATGCATATAGACATTAAAGATACTAAAGGTTCAGTGTTCCTACCCCTTATCACTAAGGAAGAGATCAATAGAAACCTTCAGAAAATCGACTCTAAGATTAGAGCAACCATTAACGTAGTTCATTTAGGAGCTATAAAAATTCTGTTAAAAGCAGAATTCAAAGAAGGCATAGATTCACCTATTAAGATGGCCTTAATAGACAACAGAATCAATGACCGTAGTGATTGTATTTTGGGAGCAGCTAGAGGAAACTTAGCTTACCAAAAATTTATGTTCACAGTCTATCCTAAATATGCATTTAGTAAAGACACCAAGAACATAGATCAAGTCTTATCTTTTGTACATCAATTCGAAAGAGAAAATTTGATGAATCCAGGAGATAAAGTCTTTAGCATAACCTATCTGGTAGCTTATGCATTAACCAATAGTCATCATAGTATCGACTATAGGAAAGAGGAAAACATAGAATTAGAAGATGTTTTCTCAGAAATAGGATCGGTTGAAGAAAAACAATTTTCTGATATCAGACCCTTAGATAATTCTTGGGCAATTGATATTGCTAAAGATAAACCTTTACTAGGACAACAACCTAGAATGAGTTACAGAAGAAACAGTCTAAAAATTGGAGAGACATCCGATAGCAACTTGCTAAAAAGCGTCTCTAGAAAAGTTGATAATCTATGTCAGAGATTAGAACTTTTACAATAGTTATGACTACCCCTTTTATGATACAGCCATACATCTGTAAGAAAGGAAAAATCCTTAATATCAAGAAATTGAATGAAGGATCAAATAGTCAGCAAAGAAAGTATATCTTTAGTGGATATACCGGAAATCAGAGTCTAACAACTCTTATTTCTTCTACTAATAATCTTAACCAGATTACAGGTAGAATTTTACTAGGATGTTATAAACTATTGAGTTATTTTGGACTCAGTAAAGATCCCAGTGAAGAATTGTCTAAAACAAAAACTGTTTATGACAAATTCTCCACTCTTTTAGGAGGGAGAGATAGCCAGAAATTAGAAGACCTAAAAACTCTTTTAATTGAAAAAATCGATAGAATAGAAGAAAAGATTAACCATCTTGAAAAAATTCCTATCGATAGAAATGAAATTTTAGACTTCACTTCTAAGTTAAATGAAATCGAAGAATACCTTAAGAGAATCTTAGGATGAGTCTTAAAGAATTCCAAGATATTATTAAGCCTCAGATAGAAGAAATTCTTAAGTTGCTTAAAGAACAGCGTGCTAACAATGTTATTGAAGCCGCAGCTGCAAAGATAATTACAGAATTGAAAGCAACAATTCAGGATTGTCACTGCAATAAGGAAATTCTTGAAGCCATCAACAAACAATCGAAGGCTCCAGAGAACAGACAACTTGTTCCATCCACAGAACAAGGAAGCAAAGATAAAGGTAAAAACCGTTATCGATATAGTTATCCTAACCATGATGTAGGAAACGAAGAACTCGGAACTGGAAAGAATCCGAACAGTATGACTTGGCCATTCAATTCACCATCTATAAAGAAGGCATGAACTATATGCAAGACATAGAGAAATTCTTTTGGGAGGTACTTGAGTCAGAAATTCAAGACGACCAATAAGAAAAACAATTTGCGAAAGCATTGGAACTTTTAGGATTAGAAGACAACGAGCTTGCTAATCAAAAAGTATCAGATAATTCAGAATTACAATCCTTATTTGGCTTTAATTCTACTAATTATCTAAATGTCATTGACGAATTTAGCTCACCTGAAGATAATTCTCAAGAGTCAAATTCTCAAGTAGAATATTCATCAGAAGAAGAGCTTGCTCAACAAACATTCAGGATGAATAAACAAGAAGAAGATGTTAATCAGAATCAAGATGAAAATCCATTCGCAGCATCAACTTCAGGAACAAAAAGACCAGTAAACAGGAGAAAAGGTAACTTTTACCCACCTACTACTGAGTTTAGAACGAATCAAAGTCTATTTGGTTCTAATGTGCTAAATATCGATTGTGAATCAGGCAGAAAAATATTAATCGATAGTTGGGAAAAGGAAATTAGTTTAATAATTCAAACTAATCCTATATCTTATGATGATGCTAATACAGTTTTGTTATTAGTTGATCATAAAACAGCAGGAGTTGTTAACAGATTTATTAAAGATGTAAATTGGGATCTCGACATGTTTGAGCCAATAGAAGCCTTTAATAATATAGTAGATTCTATCTATACCATGTTTTTAGGTGTTGATTATGTCAATGCTAAGGAACAAGAAAAAGATAAAATCAAGCAGAATGCTAAGTTAGCCCTTAGTAAAATGCAATTATGTGATATATGCCTCATTGACAAATTCTTTTGTATATATGAAATGCATATGATAAACACAGGAGACCAAAATCAGTATCATGTCTATGTCGAAGATTACATTCGCAAGATACCTTTGGTAGGAGAGAAAGCCATGACTAAGTTTATGCAGGAAAGAACGATCCTGACACAACATAGTTTAGCCTTTGCTCAACGAATAGTCAAGAATGAAATCCATAGTTATTGCGATTTCAGTCGGACACAGAAGAAGCTTAAAAAATTTAGCAAAAGTTGCTGTGCTAAGCTTTCAGAAGAATCTTATAATTTTGGTTGTAATCCTAATTATGACAAAAAATATAAGAAGAAGAAGAAATATTCTAAGAAAAATATATCTTCAAAATACAAGTTTACCAGGAAAAAGAAACCCTTTAGGCCAGGTAAATATGTAAAGAAAAAATCTTTTAAATCGTCTAACGACAAACAAAAGTTTTGCCCAAAAGGCAAGAAAAACTGCAGGTGTTGGATCTGCAACGAAGAAGGACATTATGCAAATGAATGCCCTAATAGAAAGAAGCATGATGACAAAGTCAAAATGCTTGAACAAATTCTTTATTTGGGTTATGATCCTATTGAAGACCCGTATGAAGAAAAACAGAAAATCTATACTATTGAAGAAATAGAAACCGAAACTGAAGAATCGGAATCCGATGAATCATCTTCTTCAGATTGAAGAAATTGGAGAATTAGTAATGTCAAATATTACTAACCCTAATTCTATTTACATATCTGGAAAATTGAAATTTGCAGGATATAAACAAATAGAATTACATTGCTACGTTGATACAGGCGCGAGCTTATGTGTTGCAAGCAAGTACGTTATCCCAGAAGAGCATTGGGTTAACGCAGAAAGACCTATACAGGTAAAAATTGCAAATGGAAGCACCATTTCAATTAGTAAGGTATGTAAAAACCTTAATGTTTTGATAGCAGGAGAAATATTCCATATTCCAACTGTTTATCAACAAGAATCTGATATTGATTTCATATTAGGTAACAATTTTTGTCAGCTATATGAACCATTTACTCAGTTTACAAAAATGATTATACTAACTCTTTCAGGAAAAGAAGTATACATCAGTAAGGTAACTACAGCTTATAGAGTTGGAGTCAAAGGTTTTCTTGAATCTATGAAAAAGAAATCAAAGGTTCAAAAACCCGATGCTATCAATATTAGTTCTAATAAAATTCACTTTTTAGAACGGGGGAAGGATAGTATTAAAACATATAAAGAATCGAATTTTATTATACAAAATTTAGTTCTTGAAATAGAAAAGAAATCTATAATTGAAAAATTATTAGATTCAGTTTGCTCAGAAAATCCCTTAGATCCCGAAAAGACTAAGAATTGGATGAAAGCGACAATCAAGCTCAAAGATCCTAGAACTGTGATTAAGGTAAAACCTATGAAATACAGCCCTCAGGACAGAGAAGAATTTGGTAAACAGATTCAAGAGCTTCTGGATATGAAGATCATCATACCCAGCAAATCACCACATATGTCTCCGGCATTTTTAGTAGAAAATGAAGCAGAACGAAGACGCGGGAAGAAAAGAATGGTAGTCAACTACAAGTCCATTAATGATGCGACAATAGGTGACAGCCATAATTTACCCAACAAGGATGAACTTCTCACCCTTATTCGAGGTAAGAAAATGTTTAGTTCATTAGACTGCAAATCTGGATTCTGGCAGGTACTGTTAGATAAAGAATCACAGCTATTGACTGCATTCACATGTCCCCAAGGACATTATCAATGGATCGTTGTTCCCTTCGGTTTGAAGCAAGCACCTTCCATATTTCAAAGACATATGCAAAATGCATTTAGAACCTTTGAAAAATTCTGTTGTGTTTATGTAGATGATATTCTTATCTTTAGTGATAATGAGCAGGATCATCTCAGACATCTAGCAACAACTTTGAAGAAATGCCAACAACTTGGAATCATATTATCCAAGAAGAAAGCTCAACTCTTCAAAACAAAGATTAATTTCTTAGGATTAGAAATTGATCAAGGAACTCATTGTCCTCAACCTCATATCTTAGAACATATTCATAAGTTCCCAGATAAACTTGAAGACAAAAAACAGTTACAAAGGTTTTTAGGAATATTAACTTATGCATCTGATTATATTCCAAAACTTGCAGCTTTACGTGCACCATTGCAGGCTAAGCTCAAAAAGGATATACCATGGAAATGGGAAGATTCAGACTCCAGCTATATCAGCAAAGTCAAGAAGAATCTAAAGAGTTTTCCAAAACTATATCACCCGCAACCAGAAGATAAGCTTATCATTGAGACAGACGCTTCAGGAGAATACTGGGGAGGAGTTCTCAAGGCAATTAATTCTGATCAAGAATTGATATGCAGATACACTTCAGGTAGCTTCAAAAATGCTGAAAGGAATTACCACTCTAATGAAAAAGAGTACCTTGCAGTAATTAGGGTTATCAACAAGTTTTCTATCTATCTTACTCCTATTAAATTTTTAGTAAGAACTGATAATAAAAACTTTACTTATTTCTTGCGAATTAAGCTTGCAGGAGATAACAAACAAGGTTGACTAGTGCGATGGCAACAGTGGCTTTCCAGATATTCTTTTGATGTAGAACACATTGAAGGAACAAAAAATTGTCTAGCAGATTTCTTGACTAGAGAATTTAATACTAACCAGTAAAATTTCTACTTTTCAAATTTTATCATGGGCAGGTATTCAGTGGATCACTCCAGGAGTCCTATAAATAGAGCAGGATTATTAACTACGAAGATCACCTCTTCACACATACCTCTCTACTAATATAGATCTCCCAAAAGATCAAAAGGCTTTGCTTGCCTTATATTAATCTCTTTCTTTGAGACCCCATTTTCCTAATAAAATTGAGAAATTGACCCTTAAAGAAACTATTCTGTTGAAGAAATTACAGAATATCCAGGATGAGCTTCATATAGTTCGTGCTGAAATGGAGTTTCTCAGGATTTATCCAGAGGACACTCAACAAAAGGTCATTCCATCACCTTGTTCAGAAATGAAGCAAATTGGAACTAGTCCGGTGCAAACGGTTGCCGGTAAAGACTCAACAAACCCGTTGAAGGCTGGTAGTTCGCCAACAACTACAACTGAGGTTCAAACCTCGACAACGTTAGCAGAACCTTCAGATTTAATGCTGAAGCCTAACGGGGGAATACAAATCCCACATAAGTCTGATAGTCAAATATCAGCACAACTTCACGGTTATCAGGATTTTCAAAAATCCAAAAATTATTATGTTGTTTATAATGGTCCAGGAAAAGGCATTTACAACAACTGGGGAATTGTCTCACAGGCAGTTTCTGGAATCAAAGGTGTTTCTTACAAAAAGTTTAAATCACTTCAAGAAGCACGAGTTTCGGCGGATCTTTATTCCAAAGAAATGATGATGGCACCGCTAGAAATCATTAGCAGCGTAGCACTTAAGCCTATCTACAAAGAGGCTTTGAAGAAAACTACTCCAAAGATGACAAATTTAGGAGCAGTAAAGACGGATAATCTTATCATTTCTCTTGATGAAGATTCCGGGGAGACAATCTTCGACAGCTTTTATTATCTCTACGAACTAGGGAGAAGAGCTACTGAAGAAGAGTTCGTAGAACATAAGTTCTATACTACGGACAAAAAGAATCTGAGTACATTCAACTTCTATCCGAATGCCAATCATGAATTAATCTATGAAACATTCTGCAATGGATTAGTAAGTTTAATTTATCCCTCAGAAAACATTCTTGAGTTAAAAAGCTTTCCTAAAGGATTCAGGGAAGCCGTGAAAACATTCAAGAAGAACTGTGCTAAAGGTAAAGCAATCTTTATCAAAGTACAATCAACAATTCCGTTCTGGATCGAAGATGAGCTGGTAAAACCATTCCATTTCATTTATCTGGGAATTGTCAGCAAGATGACCTACAGTCCAAGTCAAGAGATGGAGGTCAAGCTTGAAAAGAAAGATCTCAGGGAGATAGCAGTCCACAAATATGCTCAGATATTAGAAAAAATATTAAGCATAAAGCATACAGATAAATTGAGAATCAATTATGCCTCTCAATTATATTTTATGACATCTACCTCCACAAGCAATGTAGATCAAGATGTGTTAAACAGCTGTATTCAAATAGTTGCCGACACCAAAAAGACGTTCGGATATCATATCTTTGAAATCTGTAAAGATATTCGACGAATCACGACAAAGACACACCCCACCATGATGGTATGTCAGTGTCAAGGAGCTGTCAGAGCAGTGATGGAAGCTCATAATTGATGTTAGTGGGTATCTACTTTACAAAGTGGAGCACTACTTTATTGACAGGAATCATTCACTGTCAAATAATTAGAAGAAGATACGTAAGTGCTTACGTTAGTCTACTTGTAAAAGATCCTCTTTCCTTGTATTATAAAAGGAGGAGTTCGTTATTTGTAAGAGAATTCGAAATATTTCAGCTGTGCAACATATACACAGAAGAGAGTAGCCCATAAAATGAAGTGTGAGTAGTCCCATTAGGGATTGTAAGTGTGATAAAGGGATTCATAATGAGTCCATTGTAATAAATTGTATGGAATAGAACAGTTGGTTCGAATTCAAAATCTGTTTCATGCTTAGTGTCTGGTCTTAGACTCTGGAGTCTGCTTGGGTCATAAGGAAAGTACCGCTTTAGGCAGGTGGCCGCTTAGGGAAATCGCCGACCATGGATTGAGCGACCACATGACAGATTAACATGAGAAGAAGAATTCAAACTAAGGTTCTATTCAACGATACAATCACTGCTACAGATGGAGTTCATTAAAAGAATACCCGGTAATATCATTTACAATCTCTATCTTTATAAATTCATTTTTGAAATATATTTATTCAAATATAATGATTGTTAAGAATCATCAAAGTTCTCTAAGAACTTAAATGTTATGACTAATACACAACCGTGGTTTGTCAATATAGAGGGTAATGCCATGATTTATATGGATAACCATCAATATCTAGAGCATCTATTACAGGTATCTAGGAAAGTTGTCTCTAACAAAGACAATAGAGCAATTCAAATCCTTATCTGGGATTTAGAAGAATTCAAAACTGAACAAGTTCGGTTTTATCGTAAGTTCTCCTTACAGATAGAAACAGAGATATCTTCCCTTAGAAGAATTCTCGGTTATGATCTTATTAGAAACCCTAATAGGATTAGACATAATGAATAAAACGAGAAATTCGTATCATCAGATGACTAATAAATCATCAGATATAAGACAGCATGTTTTAACCCCGGTTTTTTATCCTAGGTTAATTATCTTGACCTTAGAGAAAATGAATGGCCAGGATTGGTTCTCTCGTTCTCTCTTAAAAATGAGTTCTCTTCAGAACTCTACCCTATATATATATATATATATATATATATATATATATATATAAAGTTCTAGATCGTTCAATCAAAAACTAAAATTATACCTTCAGAGCTATTAAAATCTTCACTACCTCCAAATCGACTCCCAGTAAGAAAAAAATCAAAAATATGAAAAAACATCATTTTTGTTGTTGGGAGAATTTTTTATTAATAATGATCTCTTTTTGTCAAAACAAAAAACAACAACAACCTCTTTCTTTTAAAAAAAAATAATTTAATGACATTTTCTCAATGTTTCTTATTCGTGTATGACTTTTGTTATAGATGCACTGACTTATTGAATTTTGTTAAAAATGCACACACTAAATACATTCTTCAGTTGAATAAATCTTAACATGATATTTTCGAAATACATACACTATAAATTTCTTAATATACAATTTTTATCTTTGAATTTTCGTGTATGAACTACAGAAAATATTTTACTAAAAGATATAATCTTTTCTCATAAAAATTAACTATCTAAACGTTAAAAAACAATGATACAATTTGTTTTTGAAGACCCGATGAATTCTCGACTTTCGAGTTACCTTGTATAACGTACACACATAAACATATAAATCAATTCACAACTGAATGTACATGAAAATCACCTTGCTCGATCTATTATTTTAACTGATTAACTAATGAATCCTCCTCCTTGTTAATCTATGTCTTAACTCAATCAACACTAATAGCAAATAACTTGTCTTGTCAAAGATTTTAATATGATCCTGGATACAAACAAACTAATAAGATAAATAACATAAAGGAAAAAGTCTCATACTCATGTACTCATATACACACTTTTAACATGAACAAAATAAAAGTAAAGAAGAACAATGTTGACAACAAAAAATGCAGTAGACAATTAACAGAGGTGTATATTTATACTATTAATTAGTTGATGGTATGAAAGTATTAAAGGTAATTAATTATTTACCAAGTAATTACTTAATTTCTTATGCAAGACCGATCTAATTTCTTAACTTCTTATTTACCAATATGTTCTTGTATTTTCTATTATATTACATTAAAAAATATAGTTTAGGAGAACAGAATGTTAAGATTGTAATTTCATTTGAAAATAAATATTATGAGAATATCTAGATAATAATAAAGGGAAATTCAAAATAATGTAAAGTAATACACTTTTTTTTAATTTAGATATTTGAATGCAAGAATATTATAATTGAATATTTAGTTTCCTACATTTGTAATATTTAGATTCCTCATATCTATTGTATATTTACTTTCTTCATTAGTAGAGATTTTAAATACAAGAATATTATATTTACTTTTCTCATGCAAGAATATTGAAATTGTATATCTAGTTTCCTCCATTAGTAAAGATTTAAAAGGTAATTGTGATTTTTTTTAATCTTTGGTATTAATTACTTAATTTCTTATGCAAAACCGATCTAATTTCTTAACTTCTTATTTACCAAAATGTTCCGGTATTTCCTATTATATCACATAAAAAAGAAGAAAGTTTAGGAGAAGAGAATGTTAAGATGTTAATTTCATTTGAAAAGAAATATTATGAGAATATTTAAATAATAATAGAGGAAAATTTAAAATAATTTAAGGTAATACACTTTTTTTCTATTAGTGGAGATTTTAAATGCAAGAATATTATATTTAATTTCCTCTATTAGTAGAGATTTTGAAGGCAAGAATATTAACTTTTTTTCTAATTTAGATATTTTGAAATCTAATTTACTTAATTTCTAAAATATCTAATTTACTTAATTTTTTATGCAAGACCGATCTAATTTATTAACTTCTTATTTACCAAAACGTTCCTGTATTTTCTATTATATTACATAAAAAAGAAAGTTTAGGACAGTAGTATGTTAAAATAGTAGTTTCATTAAAAAAATATTATGAGAATATTTAGATAATAATAGAGGAAAGTTCAAAATAATGTAAGGTAATACACTTTTTTTCTAATTTAGATATTTTGAAGGCAGAAATATTATAATTGAATATTTAGTTTTTTACATTAGTGATATTTAGTTTCTTACATTAATAAAGATCTATTGTATATTTACTTTCTTCATTAGTAGAGATTTTAAATACAAGAATATTATATGTTTCCTCTAGTAAGTATTTAAAAGGTAATTGAGATTTTTTTGAATTTTTAATATTATTAATTCAAAAAATTGAGAAAATTAGAAAAATAGAACGAAGCGATCTCAGAGCGCCACCTCAGCCCCCGTCTTCTCCTTTATATAATAGTATTGATAGTATAGATTATTTGATCAGTTATTTATATTTTAATTAAATATATGATAATTTTTTAATTTAAAAAATTACTCTAATTTATTTTTAAAATTAGGTGAATTAGTTTAAACTATTAATTTAATCCGCTAATTATCGAAAATTAATATTAGAAAAAATATTCGATCAAACCTCTAATTTATTTCAGCTCACTAACTTTTTTTCTGAAATCTCTAACTTTCAGGTAACTATGCATGTAGCAGAAAAAGAAGACAAACTGGTCGATGTGTGTTCCACGCAAACGCTAACATTTGTAGTTTGTTTGATTTCATCTTAAAGTCACCCAGAAAAGTCCTCAATTTGTTCATGTCTAAAAGGAATTATTTGGATTAATTTAGAATTATTATTTACGATTTAAAATTGTTTAAAATGATAAATGAAAAATAAAAATTTTAAATTAATATTTATTTGAATAATTTTGTATTATAAATAACTTAATGATGTTCAAAAAATTATTTTAAGCTTCAGCTTTAACTATGGGCGTGTTTGGTTAGCAATGCTTATGCATTATAGGTTGATAAGAGGGGATGTTTGTGTAGTGAGGTTATTTGATAACTTATAACTTATAAATTGATAAATTGAATTTTACTTAACTTATCAACTTATTCTTTGATTTCTTTATTTTTTTAATACTTTATATTTTTACCTTTGTGTTTTTAAATCTTTTTTTAATTTAAAATGCAAGTGTTGAAATTATTGTATTTAATAATTATTTTTTCAAATTTAATTTAGCAAACTCTTAACTAACTTATAAGTAAATTTATGCAAACACCAGTATAAGAATCCATCAACTTATCGGTTATAAAACATTTACTCATTTTAAGTTATAAGTCAATTTTTTTGTGATACTTATTTAAGTGAAAATGCTCTCTCAAGTCTCATCTCCATAAATTTTAAGAATTAATCGTAGTCGTACTATAGGTAAACTGGACTGGTAAAGTCTTCTATTAAGAAAAAAAACCTGCTTATTGTCATATCGATGATAGTAAGGGCCTGATTTGGCTAAATAAACTTATAAATTATAAGTCGATAAGAGCTATGAGAGATTTTTGTTTACTCAGGTAACTTATAATTTATAAATTGATAAGTTAAATGTTAGAAATTACTAACATTTTACTTAACTTATCAACTTATTCTTTGATTTTTTTTTCTAATATTTTATATTTTTATATTTGTGTTTTTAAATATTTTTTTAATTTAAAATAAAAGTGTTGAAATTATTGTATTTAAAAATTATTTTTTCAAATTTAATTTAGCAAATTCTTTAAATGTATCCAAACACCAGTATAAGAATTTATCAACTTATACACTTACTCATTTTATTTTATGCTATAAGTCAATTTTTTGTGATATCCCAAACACAGGTCAGCGGCCAATTTTATGTCAAATTCACATTTAGTATTTTTAAACCAACATCATAAATTTAAGGTAACCAACATAACTAAAAGTAATTTGAGAAGTCACTTGAAAAAGTTTTGGAACAACATTTTAAAACCTTTACAATTTTTAATTTAAAAATCAATATAAACTTATGTTTTAATAATTACTTGTCTGGTCGATCCGAATAATACATAAACATAACAAAAGGAGAGCATCTTTTATCAGCAAAACCAAAGTTACAGCCATGTTACTCACCCTACTTAATTAAAATGGCAAAAACAACTTAAAACTTGTACAGAACAGGAAGCATGCATCTTGATTACATATCCGACCAGAGTGAGAAAGGAGGGATACTTTGCTCATGTCTAAAGAAGTTGTCCGGATCAACCATAGTTTTCACCATAACCAACTTCTCAAAATTCTTGTTGAAATAACTTCTACCCCATTTTCTCGCCTCCACATATCCGATGCTGCCTTGATCATTATTCACTCCCAGATCAAGATCATCATAATTCCAATACGCTCTTCGCGGATTACTTGAAACATAAGGTGTCAAGTAATCAGACAAGCTTCTAATCCACTCCAACTTTTGTGTAGTGTTCCCCACCCAAAGCACCCTCTCGTATAACATGAATAATGTTCCTGCTCTATTAGGGAATGGAAGAGCCGACTCTGCATAATTGTCTAGTACTCCCCCGTATGGTGTAAAGATAACAGTTGTTTCGCCTACTTCAACTTCTAAAAGCTTGTCCCACAAACCGTTTATTGCTGCTACAGACATGGGTTGCCTCACAAAATCTGATTTTGCTTTGGTTGATAGGTCATACAAGAAAGTTCTGTCCAGCAAATCTTCAGGGGAGTAAGTATCTTCGAAAAGATCGAAGAATGAAGAAGACATAATTGCTTGGATCCAGCTGACTTCTTGAAGATCTTCTCTTACCACTCCCATCTGTGGGAACATTTCATCCATAATTGCAAGGAAATCATCAGCTCCACCAAGGTACAACCCTGTAAATGCCAACACTGCTGTTTTTTTGTCTGCCCGTGGACTTAAATCACTGAGAGTTGTATTTACTCGGATTCTGATGTCTACTTCATTGGGAAGTTTTGCAGCAACAGTTTGGAATGGATATAGAATATCGGTGGCACCTTGTTCTAAAGTTCGGAACATAGACAGTGCAGTGACTTTTTCGGGAACATCAACCAGGTTCAATTTCCATGAAAGAATGACACCGAAACTTGAACAACCACCACCTCTAAGAGCCCAAAAAAGATCTTCTCCCATCGATTCTCTATCGAGAATTCTTCCTTTAACATCCACCATTCGGACATCAAGCACATTGTCAGCAGCAAGACCATACATTCGTCTCAACGGGCCATATCCTCCGCCACAGATTAGTCCAGTAGCTCCCACCGTGGACCAAACTCCAGCAGGAAATGCAAGAGTATTGCTGGCTCTGTAAATCCAATAGTAGACTTCACCAAGTGTGGCTCCAGCTTGAACTATTGCAGTTTTAGCTGTAGCATTCACGGTAACCTTCTTATAATTGATCATGTCAAGTAACACAAATGGAATTTCATACGTGCTGCTGTACGAAAGGCCTTCGAAATCATGACCCCCGCTCCTGACCCGGATCTGCATGTCATACATTTTAGCACAGATGACCACATTTTGGACCTGAGATTCGGATTCTGGTGTAACAATGACACTGGGCTTGAGACGAGTGGAGGTATTGAATCTTGGGTTGCGCATTGAGAATTCATAAACAGATATGTACGAAGAGTTGTTTGGAGTGTAAATGAGTTTGCCAACCGTGGCGGATTCGGATTCAGGAGATTTCACAACCAGGCATCGGATGAATTTAGTCGGATTATCGATATAATCCGACGAGCCCCATGAAAATAATGAAAAGAGGAAGGTAAAGATAACAAGTGAACTATTGGTCTTCGCCATAACTAAGAATGTATTTGAATTTTGATACGAAAAAAGGATGGTGCATGAATTCAATTTATAGTGAGATGCTTAAAGAGAAGTGTAAGCAGGCGGCCAAGTGAAAAGCCAATACTTGAGTTGGTATAGAATTGGCATGTTGCACCAGTTGAAATATAAAACATTTTCGAAACTAAAGAAGGAACAGAAACTACTGATGAGCTGCGGTATATGAATATAAAAATATATTCCGGTGAGAGACAGATTAATGAGTATCGGACAAGGATAAATAATTGACAACATTTTAAGCTCATTTCATCCTTCAACGTGTGCATGCGTTGTAATTATTTATCTACTATAGTTTTTGGTAAATGACTACTACAAAATTTCATGAATACAACAGCCTTCTATTTATGTTAAATAATTTATATTAATTTGATTATTATTTACTTTCATCGACACTAAATAATAGTGTTTTTTGAATTTTTAACACTCATGGTTTGGAGTAAAAGATTAACTTGAAATTTTAAATTTTAAATCAAATAAAAATTTGAATTCTAAACTTTTATTTGATATAAAAATTAATCATTTTTATTAAATAAAAATATACATTTTTCTAATCCTAAATATGCCAGATAAAAGAAAGTGAACCTATTATTTAGGATTGGGGTGAGTAACGTCCACATACAAAAATTTAAAAATGTTCAAAAATTATAAATATTCCAGCTAAAGTATTCTCGAGACTTTTAATTTAATTTCATGGTTTCAAATATTCTGAACTTCGGATTCCATGATCTAGAAGTGAAGGCAACTTTGCTTTATAAAATAGTCTTCCAACATGCAAGTATAATAATGAAAGTTAAGTAGGTTGGTTAACTTTTCAGCTTTACGAATATATAGTAAATATTAAAATAAGCAAAAAAATCCTGATACTATTCCAAAGTCGTGATACAACAAGAAACCTAATTAAAGAGTCAAGACCCATTCGATCTGCCCACGGTTTAGCTATTAGCTAGAGCTAGACTGTTGAATCTAATTTATTATTCATACAAGTCTTCCTTGTTTTATACAAGTTCTTACAGCCAAGACGGTTGATAGAAAGAAAAATACAAGTCACTATAGTAGCGTAATCAGGACGGAGTTCGGGAATGCCGAATGCCTCAAAATGAGTCTCGGTCCTTATCAACTTTTTATAATTACAGAAATTTTAAGATAAATTTTTTTAAAAAAATTAAATAAATTGGATCGGTTTTTCTAAATATAATCTGGTCCCCCACATCAAAATCCTGATTTTTTTTCCCGGAGCATAATCTATATTCTAGCTAATTGATTCTGTCTGAAATTGTTTTCTAAGAACGAAACTGAAGTTAGAGATGTAAAATTGTGTTTATATATACAAGAAGACAACCCGTGCTAAACACGGACGATTGATTATTTTTGAAAATTTATTTAATTTATAGTATTTTTTAATTAATATTAGCAATTATGTTATTTTAAATTTTGACTTAAAATTGTTTACAATTACATTTTTTTTAATGAAATTAGTTACTGAATTTTATAAATATTTTACTCATGAAAATATTATTATTATTCAATTAATTGTAAAATATTTATATGTTATCCCTTTAGAATATAACAGAATCCTAATGAATTGTGGAGCACTATCAAATGAAATGTTAATGGCAGATTATTTATATTTCAATATCGAAAGCAAAATCATTTTAAAATCTAAAACAGCAACTTGTATTTAGATCCAAAAGATTCTCATCCAAATGAATTTTTTTATTTTCAGCAACAACTTTCTATTATATAAAAAACGTAAGAGATTAATAGTTGTAATTTTTTAATTATATATATATATATGTAAGAGAAACTACGTCACCAATACTTGTGTCATATATCTTTTTCGACGTTTCTCATTACGTTTATTTCGCTGCTCATTAATTCAGAATATCTTGTTTAATGACATCTTTTTATTCGAGCAGATATTTTAACTTCCAATTTTGAAAGCGTAGTTATAAGGGATAATTATATAGGTAATAACAAATTAGCCAAATGTAGTATACACCATGTATGTATACATATAATTAAAATTTTGCTTATTCAACCTGGGATAAGATCTAGAAGATTTCCATCTGGTTGATTTTCTTTATTTCTAGAAATAGCTTTTTTATTATATAGAAAACGTAATTAAAATCAAATTAATTTTAAAACTGAAACACCAACTTGTATATAGAGCCAAAAGATTCCCATTCAATTGAATATTTTTTTCATAAACAACCTTCTCTTATAAAGAAATTATATAGAAATGTAAGAGGTCATTAGTTGAATTGAAAAATTATATAAAAATAAACAAAAAAAACTTCGTCACCAATACATGTGTCATATATTTTTTGAGATGTTTATCATTATGTTTATTCTAGTGCTCAATAGTTTAAGAATCTCTTGTTTGACGATATCTTTCTATTCCGACAGATCTTTACAATTCTAATTTTGGAAGGCGTAATTGTAAGGGATAATTATAAGGGGACTAAGAAATCAGTCAAATACAGTGTAAAATATGTATATATAATTAAAATTTTGTATATACAATATGGGCTAAAATTTAGAAGATTGATATCCAGTTGAGTTTCTTTATTTCTAGAAATGACTTTTTATTTATACATAAAACACAAGAGATCATTATCTGAATCGAATAATTCTAAAAATTAAGAAAAAAGAAACTTTTGATAGTAATACCCGGGACATAATTTTTTTGTGAATTTAATCATTACGTTCATCTCACTGCTCAATAGTTTCAATAGTTTCCGGATCTCTTGTTTGATGATATCTTTTTTTTGTATGCACACCTTTTATCTTCCAATTATAAAGGCATAGCTAGAAGGAAAAAATATAGGGGACTAAGAAATTAGCTCAATATCGTACAAAGTATGAATGATTTAAATATTTTAAGCCTATTCATGAATTAAATAACCGTCCATGATATATATAGTTAAATTCATTTGGGACTATTTAAATATAATAAGGCTAGTCATAAATAAAGAATAAATATAACAAGACAAATATAATTGTATTCAATTTATGCACTTGTGATTGGTGATGTAAATATTCGAACCTTTTCTATGAAATTGATTCGCATGCAGATGGGAACAACTTGGCATGCTGAAAAGTGAATTTACTTCTACACAACTTGTATTAACAAAAACTTAGCATGCTGAAAAGTAAATTTACCTGTCCACAACTTGTATTCCATTAGTAACTTTTTTTGTACTTTGGTGATGGACAATGATCACTCCATCGGTAATGACGACCTACATTCATATTCGTTGGTGTTTCATATTCTAAGTTCAATTCACCAAGACACTAAGATTATAAAAGAATTACAACTACAATAAGAATACAAACTTCCGATGGCCTAAACTACAAATTATTATAGTTTGCTTATGTTGTGATCTTATTGTGGGCGTGTATGGCAACCTAAAGAAAAGGCAACTTATAGAGCTTATGTTGTGATCTTATTGTGGGCGTGTATGGCAACCTAAATAAAAGGCAACTTATAGCTTATAATCTCATAATAGCTTATGTAGGGTGTTTGTCAACCCAATTTATAAACCAACTTATAACTTATATGTTCCTAAGTTGAATGTTAGTAACAACGTATATTTTCCTTAACTTATTGACTTATTACTTGATTTCTTTGTCTTTTAATACTTCTTATTTTTACATTTGTGTTTTTAAATATTTTTTTAATTTAAAGTGTATGTATTTAGCTCATTGTATTTAATAATTATTTTTAAAATAAAAATTATCAAATTTATAACTAACTTTTAAGTAAATTTATCCAAACACTTAAGAATTCATCTACTTATCATTTATATGACACTTATTCATTTTAAGGTATAAGTCAACTTTTTAAAGATACCCCAAACATGCACCGTAACTCCTCCGGCATATGGGATAATATCTATTACATGATATAAAATATAATAATATATTATATTTTGGTATAATAGTAATATAATTTAATAACAATATAATATATTCGTACAATAACAATATAATTTATGGTACAATAACAATATAATCTATTTTAGATTAGATATTTTTTTTTTTAATTTCAAAACAACAGAGAATAAAAAAAAATTAGAATTTTACGTGAAGTATAATTTTAGAGTACAATAATAATATAATCTATTTAGATAAGATAGTTAATATTTTTTTAATTTAAAAACAACATAATAATATATTATATATGAGTCGAACATTGAAGTAGCAAGTGAGTAGTAAATTTATACTTTCAAAAAAAACTTGATAGGAATGTTTAAATTTTATGGCTTAACTATCTATGCGATCACTGATAATATTGACATATGTATATCAGTGTTATGACAATGACAAAGAAGTGACTAAGAAGAAATGTAACCTTTTATCATGTAGACTTTTAATTGCTTGTATGTGCAAGACGAAAAGTCAAAAATAAAATATTATTTTTTGTAAGCCGAAAAAGTCAAAATAATAATAGAATTGTTAGAAGATTGATGAAAGTAAAGCATTGAACAAAACAAAAATAATTTAAAAATAACATAAAGTTCTAATACGTGAAATAGGAGTTTATGATATAATGATTCTACTACGTGAAATAGGACTTTAGGGTAAAAAAAATTATGGGTGAAACCAAAAAAGAGATGGAACCAAAAAAAGTGCGAACCAAATTTGGTACCATGTTAAAAGGGGGTTTCACTTATTAATAAAGGTTATAGATACTAGCCTACAACCCATGCAAGACACGGATTAGAAAATGACAAATTAAAAATATTAATGAGAACGAATAATATTAAATAAATAATAAAAAGCAATATGGTAAATTATAAAATGAAAAACTTAAATATTAATTGGTACATAGAAAAAATAAATAAAGAATACAGATGGAGAATTATTAATATTATTTTATTATTTATTAAAATAATATTGATAATAATGACAAATAGAAAAGCTAAAATGTTTTTGTTGTGGAATAAAAATTGTGTTTGCGAATTTAATGCTAGGGTTAGAGAGGTTCGAACTTTAGTGGCTGCTCTTGTGTTTCGTGACTAAATCGGTCCTCACAAGATGCCTATGTATCTCAATCAATCAGTGCTGAGAATCAAGCCAGAAAACGTAGTTCTTGGTGTTGCCCTCGGGGCTATGGCGGCAGGGGCACACCAAGGACGTAGTGACTTGTATGTCCTTATTCGAGGATGAAGTCTAAAACGTAGTTCTGAGATGAGGGGTCAGACCCTTTATATAGGCGTTTAGAAGCTTGGTGGATAAGTATTGATTTCCTTGAAGGATAAATCTTATCCTTGACGGTGGATAAGTATTATCACTTTCTTGAAGGATAAGTCTTATCTTTAACGGTGGATAAGAATTAATTCTAGATCCTTCCTTGTAGGAGTTATTTCCATATCATAACGGACTTGTATTGAAACAAGCCCAATTGTATTAGAACAAACATGTATTTGACGTCTCCTAATACAGGTTGTACTTCTAGCCCAAATATTAATTACGAAATTAATATTTAATTAAAGTTTTGGGCCTTATGAATGGGCCTTATTTATGGACCATCTAGGTTTAATTAATGCAATATTAATTATGTCTTTGTAGTTATTTTTAACCCATATCATTTGCCCCCCAACTTCTATGATAATGCACTAGGATTTCATAGAAGTTATACCGGTCTTTTTAGAGACTTGGGGTCTTTTTATCCCTTACTCGGAATTTACTACCCTTTTTTTGGGATTTTAATATACACTAGTGTTTCACGAGTATCGTCTTTGTGTAAAGTGTGGAGCGACCTACACATTTACGACGATTTTGCCTTATTCGAGGTTAACTTGACATTTGCATAAGCCTTTTATGTCTTATACCGTCTTGTTTTGGCTTCAAGCCTTTCATTGAGCATATCGAATGATGGTGTTTGGACTGAATGTCTTAGGTTTCTGGGGTTTCAACCCTTCACCATTACGAGTTCTTACTGATGGCTCCACTCATAGTGATTCATTCTCAAGTTTATCATATAAAACTTCTCTTGAGCTTGAAATTTTCGCTAATTAACAATAGGCATCTTAGGCTTTCTTTTGTATGTTTATTTGCAACATTCACCTTTCGGGGTTTGTTGTATTCAACTCTATTTGTGCAGTTGATATGCATATTTTGTATGCTTTCCTTTGCATTCATTTGTAGTTTGTCTTGGCAAAGCTTTGAGGATGTTTCTACCAATCAAAACGGGTTCAACTCTTCATCTGATTTCTAGGAAGCTCATGATTTCATCGAACCTTATTTCTACTTGTCCTACTAGCAGATCCTTTTAGGATGCACTAAACATAATAAACTTTTAAGTTTGCAGCATGCCAAGTTCTTGGCACTTCGGTCCCTTCCAGGGTTTCCAATTTGTAGGAGCCTTGACCAAATACGTTCTTAACGCGATATGGTCCTTCCCAATTTTGGGCCAACTTGCCTTTTTGTCCAACTCCGGATGCCTCAATCTTTCGGAGGACTAAGTCTCCTTGACGGAAAAATCTCTCTTTAACCCTTAGGTTATAGTAGAAAGATGCCCTTTTTTGATGTTCAACTACTTTAGCATTTGCCTCATCTCTAACTTCATCAATTAGATCTAAGGCCAGCCTCATGCCTTCTTCATTTGTCTCTGGTTCATAAGCTTCGACTCTTGGAGATGTGTGAGTAATCTCCACTGGAACCACTGCCTCTGCTCCATATGCCAGAAGAAAGGGGGTTGCTCCAGTGGTGACTTTACAAGAAGTACGATATGCCCATAGTATGGGGAGAAATTCGTCTACCCAAGTGTTTCTAGAGCGTTCAACTCTTTTCTTTAGTCCATCCAGGATAATTCGATTGGCAACCTCAGCTTGCCCATTTGCTTGAGGATGGGAAACAGAAGTGAAGCGTAACTTGATATCATTCTCATCACAATACTTCTTGAATTCATCGTTGTTAAACTGAGTTCCATTATCCGTGACCAGGATTCGTGGAATCCCGTATTTGTATATTACATTCTTCCAGAAGAAATGCATTACTTGCTTGGTGGTTATCTTGGCTAAAGGTTTAGCCTCAATCCACTTAGTGAAGTAGTCGATTGCCACTATCAAGAACTTTCTTTGCGCACTTGCCATTGGAAATGGTCCAAGTATATCCATTCCCCACATGGCGAATGGGATAGGTGAGTTTATGGATGTCATCATCTCTGGTGGTCGCCTAACCACCGGTGCATGCTTTTGGCACCGTTCACATTTCTTCACGTAGCTTTTAGCATCTGCAAGTATGCTTGGCCAATAGAAACCTAGACGAGTGATTTTATGGGCAAGGGCTCTGACCCCCAAGTGTTGTCCACAAATTCCTTCATGCACTTCCCTTAGGGCCAATTCTGCCTCTTGGGGTCTCAAGCATTTCAGATAAAGAACAATGAAAGACTTTTTGTATAGGATTCCCTCAATCAAGGTATACCTTAGTGCTCTCACATATAACTTTCGTGCTTCTGAAGTGTCGTTGGGTAACCACCCAGTTTCCAGATGAGATTTGATGGGATCCATCCAACAGCTGGCAACATCTATGGGTGCTACCAACTTTCCATTGATGCTCGGGGTCTTCAAGACTTGGAAGTATACACTTCCTGCGTAGTTTTCAATTTCAGAAGAGGCAAATTTAGACAAGGCATCGGCCTTCATGTTCTCTTCCCTTGGAATGTGTTCCACATAGCATTCATCAAACTGAGTCACACTACGCCATAGATGGCCTATCGCAACAAATTAGGGTGGGTGTTACCATATTGGATGTTAATATAGCTATACAATTTTTTTGCTATCATAACGCAGTGATTTTGGATGTTACCAAAGTCATGAAGCTATGTTACTTTAGTTGTAAAAGGTGTCACACTAGAAAACACAGTAATGTGTGTTACCTTAGAGTATAGTATTAATGAATAAATTAAAATAAATATATTTATGATTAATAGTTTGATAATTGTCTAAATTTAAAAGTAATTAATTTTAATAAAATTATTGAAGTTATCATTAGAAAAAGTAATATTCCATCAAATTATTAAATTATTTATATTTCATAAATGTTAAAATAATTTTAATAAATTTAGAATAAAAATATTTGAAAATAATAATCAAGAATTATTAAATTTTGATTAAAATCATTAACAATTTTATTAGAGAAAATGATAATTTGTAAAAACTGAGAGTTATTACAAAATAATGAAAATAATGAATTTGATAGTAACTTTAATTTAATATAAATAATTTGAAATAAATTTGTAATAACTTTTTTAAAGAAGGAAAGTATAGTCAGACGACAATAATTGAGACACCGAGCGGGGAAAAAACACTGGCGGCAAAATGAAAAATTAGAATTGGGGCAAAAATAAGTTGAGGGGGGGGGGGGGAATGGGGATAAATAATACACATCTCTCACTTCTCTCGCTCTCACTTCTCTCTTCTCTCACTTATCTCACAATTACAATTAGGGTTCAATTAATGTCTGAAGCTTGGAGCAATTAGGGTTCAAAGCTAAGTTAGTCGAAGCTCGATTCAATTAGGACTCAGAGCTGGGTTAATAGAAGCTTGGTTGAGGGATTCAATTAGGGTTTATCTCTATGTATCTCTCCATATCTCTCTCTGTCTCCCTCTTTGTGTCTCTCTTTTAATTTGTATATTTGCAGGTGAATTAGGGTTTTTAATTTGGAAATTGTAATTGGGGGTTTTTAATTTGCAGGTGAATTAGGGTTTTTAATTTGTATCTTTTTTGAACTCCTGAAATTTGAATATGTGGACGGTCCCTCTGTTTTGTTCTCGTAGTAGAACAACTTTCTTCTACACTATTGGCGTGCTGGTTTTTGTACAAGACAGTAATTTGAAGTTCAATTCTTCAGTTGATCCTCTTATGCAGGTATTTTAAATGTTCAATTTTAGATCTTCATTTCAGGCTTGTCTTGGATAATGTCAATTGAAAATTTTTGCTTATGTTATTTTGTATTTAATTTTGAGGTGAGTTTCAAGTCGCTTGTACCTACATTAATGTCATTTTTATGCTACATGTGTGTCATGATTGTGTTATTAATCAGTTTTCTTTAGCTGAATTCCTTCTTTTTTAGAAACTTGTTGATGTGTCAATGGTGCGACATGATGCGAGTATGGATTCTGGAGGAAAAGGACACACTGGTTCAGCTACTGAAGTCAGAAGCAGAGATTGGGGGGAATTTGTCTGTAAGTGAGAATCTTTAGTTTGCTGACTTGACACCTAATTTGCAAATGCATTTTGAAATTATAGAAATTTTGTATATGAAGAGTGCACAACTAGATGTCTGCAATGCATAGCATGCACGAGGTAAATGATATACCATTACATCTAATATATTATATTTAGTACTAGTATCTTAGTTGTGTTGTGGGTGATCTGTGAATTTTGCATATGAAAATTCTTAAATATGCCTGGTTTCCAAATCTCTATGGATATTTGCCTTGGTAGATGATGTTATTTTTATTTATTTTAATACAATGTCATCTGTTATTATGTGCATTGGTTGGAGCAAATGTCTTCTTTATAGACGAAAACTGAAATTAGATGTTCGCGAGGAATCAATTATTGACATGATTTTCTCCATTGAAATAGGCAGTACACATTCTTGGAGAACCATACCATGATTGATCTCTCTAAATATGTATATGTTAGATATAATTGCTGACGTTTGTTCATCAGTGTTTAAGTACCATGTACATATCAGAGTTTATATAGAAGCCGGTCAGAGTTTGTTAAAGTCTGACATGGTGATAGTTGACTTAGCTGTCGGTGCAAAGATAAAGATTCTAGAAGCAATATATTCTGAAGATGGAAAGAAGCAGAATATATTGATACAGCTAAGGAGACTGGACAGAAGACTGAAGCAATCCTTAATTGATAATAATTGTATAGCTGATTTATAGGAGTATCAATTAGATAAGGATTATATGTAGCTGTGTACTATATAAACACAGATAGGTTATCCCTAGAAGGGATACGCGAACATTGAATATATTATTCTTGTAACCTAGTAGCTCTTTGTGATTCATTAACATCACTAAGAGAGAATTATTTAATATAATTCAGTTTGTTGATTTACAAACCTGTGTTCTTGATTGTTATTCTCATACATACTTGATTATATATTGTGTATTCGGCCTAACAATTGGTATCAGAGCCAAGGCTGTTTAATATATACAGTTTTACGATTCAAACACAGTAATAATCATGTCTGAAGAAAATCAAACTGCTCCCAAGGCTGAACAGGTTAAGCCTAATTCTGTGAGTCGATATGAAACAATCAGGGTTCCAATTCTCAGGCCAGTAGAGTATCCGATTTGGAAGGTGAAGATGACCATGTTTCTGGAGGCTACAGATCCAGAATATCTTGACAGAATTTATGATGGTCCTCATAATCCAACCAAATTAGCCCCTGTTGTTGATGGTCAAGAACAAAAGACTGTTCCAAAGGAAAAGAAAGATATGACTCCTGAGGACATCTCATCAATTGCAAAAGATGCAAAGGTTAGACATCTTCTCCACAGTGCTTTAGATAATGTTATGTCTAACAGAGTAATTGGCTGCAAGACTGCCAAAGAGATATGGGATGCTTTAGAAGTCAGATGCCAGGGAACAGGTGCTATTAAGAAGAACAGAAAGACAATACTCACACAGGAGTATGAGCACTTTGATTCAAGACCTAATGAAACCTTGACTGAGACTTATGACAGATTTTGCAAACTATTGAATGATCTGTCTCTGGTTGATAAAGAATATGAGCTTGAAGAGTCTAATCTCAAGTTTCTGTTATCTCTACCTGAAAAGTGGGATTTAAAGACAACCACAATAAGAGATAATTATGAGCTTGCTGATACAGATCTTGATGAAATCTATGGGTTGTTGAAAACTCATGAACTGGAGATAGAACAAAGGAATAGAAGATTGAGTAAAAAGACAAAATCTGTTGCTCTCAAAGTTGAGGAGAAGCCCATCAAGAAGGAATCATCAAGAAGGAAAGCCAAGGGAAAGGCTTTAGTCATTAAATCTGAAAGCGAGTCATCAAACTCTGATGATGACTCAAACTCTGATGAAGCTTCTAACTCTGAGGATGATGAAGAACAGATGATGCAAATGGCTGCACTGATGGTGAAGACTTTCAAGAAGATGGGATTCAAGAACTTTAAGAAAGGAAAGAGATTCTCAAGGAAAGATTCAAACTCTGAAAGGAAAAGTTTTAGAAAGTCTGATGGAAGGGAGACCAAGTCTGGCAAGAAGGATAAATCTGAAATCCAGTGCTACAAGTGTAAGGAGATGGGTCACTATGCTCCAGAGTGCAAGAAAGGCAAATCTGAGAAAGCACTCATCTCTAAAGGCAAAGACTGGGCAGATACTTCAGACTCTGATGATGGAGAAAATTATGCTCTAATGGCAACTGTCAGAGATGAGACTGAATCATCTGAAAATAAGGGTATAAAAGAGAGCACACTTATCTTGGACAGTGGATGCTCAGGACATATGACTGGAAATAAAGCCCTGCTATCAGACTTTAAGGAGAAGGCTGGCCCAAAGGTTTCCTATGGAGATGGCAACATAGGACACACTCTGGGATATGGCAATATTAATCTTGGAAGTGTCATCATCACAGATGTAGCTCTAGTCTCAGGACTCAAGCATAATCTGCTATCTGTGAGTCAAATCTGTGATAGAGGAAACCATGTAGATTTTCATACTGAATACTGTGAAGTTATCAGTAAATCTACTGGAAAAGTTGTTCTAGTTGGACACAGGCGCAACAACATTTATGAAGCAAGTTTGGTAACAAACTCTGATGGAAAAACAGTGTGTCTGACTGCAAGAATGTCAAATGAAGAGAGTTGGAATTGGCATAAGAAGCTCTCTCATCTCAATTTGAACAACATAAATGAGCTAATAAGAAAGGATCTTGTAAGGGGACTCCCAAAATCAATACTCAGTCTAGATGGCCTATGTGATTCTTGTCAAAAGGCCAAGCAAAGGAAGTCATCTTTCAAGAGCAAATCTGAATCTTCAGTAGTGGAACCTTATCATCTTCTTCATGTTGATCTCTTTGGACCAGTGAATGTGATGTCCATGGGCAGAAAGAAATATGCTCTAGTAATTGTTGATGAATATACTAGATATACATGGGTGTATTTCTTATCAAAGAAGGATGAAACTGCTCAAACTCTGATGGATCATGTAAATCTACTGGACAAAGGATCACAGCACAAAGTCAAAATTATAAGGAGTGATAATGGAACTGAATTCAGAAACTCAATCATGGAAGCTTTCTGCAAGGAAAGAGGAGTGAAACAAGAATTTTCTGCACCTGGTACTCCACAGCAAAATGGTGTAGTTGAAAGGAAGAACAGAACTTTAATTGAAGCAGCCAGAACTATGCTTGAAGAAGCAAAATTACCAACTTATTTCTGGGCATAAGCTGTTCAAACTGCTTGTTTTACTCAAAATGCAACATTGATCAACAAGCATGGGAAAACACCATATGAGATGGTGAAAAATAAGAAGCCAAATTTGAAATATTTTCATATATTTGGATGCAAATGCTTTGTGTTGAAGACTCATCCTGAACAGTTGACCAAGTTCGAGTTAAAAGCTGATGAAGGAATCTTTGTTGGCTATCCATTGTCAACAAAAGCATTCAGAGTCTACAATCTGAGAACTTAAGTGATCATGGAATCCATACATGTGTCATTTGATGACAAGAAAATAACTAGACTTGATGACTTAGATGGATATGATCAACTGCATTTTGAAAATGAAGGTTTATTCTCTGATGATGTAAACTCTGATGAAGCAGTACCGACAAACTCTGATGAAGTGGTTCTGACAAACTCTGACGAAGCATACTCTGAACCTCTACTGGTAAATACTGAAGAAACTGAATATTCTCAAATTGAACAAAATGGAGAACCAGTTGAGGGGGAGCGTGAAGAAGCTCAACAAGACACAGCAAGTGAGTCAGTTGAGGAAACTGATTCAAACTCTGACAGTTCAAACTCTGAGCCATCCAATTCAGGGGGAGCCTCAGATACTGCAGAAAGTCAACATATGAATCAGGAGAGCATGGATCAAGGGGGAGGATCCAATAATGATGCAAGACACCACTTACCAACAGCAAGAAAGTGGACACAGGCACACACACCTGATCTCATAATTGGAGATCCTGATGCTAGTGTGAGAACTAGAAGTGCAACAAATAATGAGTGTCTGTATCATGCTTTCTTGTCTCAAACAGAACCAAAGAAAGTGGAGGAAGCTCTTCAAGATGCTAATTGGATTACAGCAATGCAAGAAGAGTTAAATGAATTTGAAAGAAATGAAGTCTGGACACTTGTACCTAGACCAAAGAATAGATCAATAGTAGGTACAAAGTGGGTTTTCAGAAACAAGACTGACAGTGAAGGTGTGATTACAAGAAACAAGGCTAGACTTGTGGCTAAAGGTTATTCACAACAGGAAGGGATTGACTATGATGAAACCTTTGCTCCAGTTGCAAGATTGGAAGCCATAAGAATTTTTCTGGCCTATGCTGCACACAAGAAGTTTAAAGTCTTTCAGATGGATGTAAAGAGTGCTTTTCTCAATGGGAAGCTTGAAGAAGAAGTGTTTGTTGAACAACCACCAGGATTTGTAGATCCCAAGCATCCAGATTATGTCTACAGGCTTGACAAGGCATTATATGGACTAAAGCAAGCACCAAGAGCATGGTATGAAACTCTTGCTCAATTTCTTTTAGAAAGTGGGTTCACAAGAGGTACAATTGATAAAACCTTGTTTTATTTCAATTCTGGTGATGATTTGCTTTTAGTTCAAATTTATGTAGATGATATTATCTTTGGATCTACTAATGACAAACTTTGTAAGAAGTTTGCAAAGCTTATGCAATCCAGGTATCAAATGAGCATGATGGGAGAGCTTAGTTATTTTCTAGGCTTACAGGTCAAGCAAACAGATGATGGTATTTTTATCAATCAAGCAAAATATACTAGAAATCTTCTCAAGAAATTTGGTATGCTTGATAGTTCATCTGCTACAACTCCCATGGCTACAGCAACAAAGCTAGACAAAGACACAGGAGCCTCAGTAGATATGACAAACTACAGAGGAATGATAGGGTCTTTACTGTATCTTACTGCAAGTAGACCTGATATCATGTATGCAACATGTCTTTGTGCAAGATTTCAAGCAGATCCCAGAGAGCCTCATCTAACAGCTGTAAAAAGGATTTTCAAATATCTCAAAGGAACCATAACCTTGGGTTTGTGGTATCCTAGAGAATCAGAGTTTAAGCTAATTGGTTACTCTGATGCAGATTTTGCAGGCTGTAAGATAGACAGAAAAAGTACAAGTGGAAGCTGTCAATTCTTAGGTGACAGATTGGTTTCTTGGTATAGCAAGAAACAAAAGTCTATTTCCACATCCACTGCAGAAGCAGAGTATATAGCTGTTGGTAGCTGTTGTGCACAGATTCTGTGGATGAAGAATCAGTTGCTGGATTATGGTTTGAAGTACTCTAAAATACCTATTTTCTGTGATAACCAAAGTGCTATTGCTATGACAGGAAATCCAGTACAGCACTCCATGACCAAGCACATCAGCATAAGGTATCATTTTATCAGGGAACATGTGGAAGAAGGAAACATTGAGCTTCATTTTGTGTCTACAGACCAACAACTTGCAGATATCTTCACCAAACCTTTGAGTGAAGCTACTTTTACAAGATTGGTAAATGAACTTGGAATGATCTCTGGTTTCGACTAGAGATACGGGTTAGACTCAAAAACTATACATGTTTGATTTTTTTTTATGCTCATGATTCCTTGCATGTATTAACTGTTATGAGTACCAGTATCATAAACTCTGAAAGTAAACTCTGCTGCTAAACTCTGTTAGTCATAAAGTGTTGGTCATACTCTGATAGTAAGAGTCTAATTCTATACTCTGATTGTAATTGTGTCTGAAACATATGGACCAATGAAGAAATTTGTATGAGGCATAATTCTCAGTAAGTAATTATGAATCCTTAAGAGTTATATAGATTCTGATCTCAAATATGTGCAGTAAGTTAACACAGCATGATACTGTCTCTATATTTATAGCATCTCTTAGTTTATTGATCCTATACACTGAGTCTGTATTAGCTGTTTGCATTTTCTCTCATAAATTAATTGTATTAACTGATGAAAAGTCTAAACTCTGATTATTAATTGCAAATAATTCACCCTCAAATCAAAAGATGCCAAAAAGAGCACAAATTCCTTTGAGATCATGTTGTGCCTAGGAAGATCCAGGAACTTATTGTATGAAATAAGGGCTAAAATCTTTGATTTTTGGTGACTAGTGCCAACCACTGATTACTGGAAAAATAAAAAATTTAATTAAAAAAATAAAATAAAATAAAATAAAATATATATATATATATATATATAAATATATATATAAAGGGGGTGAAAAATAAAAGATATATCCAAATGAAAGGATATCAGTATTACAGAGTTTAGATATAAAATCAGATTTTATTTTATACATGAGAGTTTAGGCAACCAGTTTTTACTGCTTTAGTTTGTGGATTTTATGCACTTTGAGATGATCTAAATATTGATTTCGGTAAACTCTGCTATTGCACACACAATTATTCACACCTGTACAGATTGAGAAAAGAGTTTATTGACAAAGAAGGACAAATGGTAAACACTGATGTATTGTGTGAAATACGCCGAGGTAACATTGTTTTAATCTCTGATGGTTAAAATGATTTCTTTGTTTCAGACATTTTATAATTTTGAGATTAGACATTTGTTTTGAAATTCAAAGGAGTATGATAACAAACGGTTCATATTTGTATTAAACAGAGAGAGAGAGGTTGAGTGTTTTGAACAATGTGATAAGCGGTAATAATGGCTATTTTTACTGTGCATGTGTATTGAAAGTTGTTACATACAGCTGTCAACGTATACACGTTTGACACCTGTCCCACTCACACACTTTTCAAAGACGCCTGCTGTGTGTAGTAATGATTAAAACGTTTGAGTCTTAATCTTCACAGTTATTATTTAAATATACTACACATAAACGGTTCACTCTTTTACACACCTCAACTTTTCATAAGCTTTTACTTACACACATTGTCTCAAACACTTTCACTGCATACAATCTATTCTCTGTTTGCTTTCTTCTAAACTGTTCTAATGGCTACAACAATGTTTATTGCTTCTGGGTTAGAATTTGTTCCTAACAATTACTCAGCTCCTTTAGCAAATGAGAACGCACCGGAGGCGTTTCATTTGATTCAGAGTTTCTTGACAAACTCTGATATCGGCACTGCTCTCACCGCACCGTCGAAGCTGTCTGCGTCACAAATAAGGACTTTTTGGCAGACAGGTACTTATGATGATGGAGGAGAGTCTGGATCTCCATCTATCATTTTTGAGATTCAAGGAGAAGAATTTATTGTTACTCCTACTACTGTTCGTGATGCTTTGGGTCTTGAAGATTTCAATGCATTCACAACTGTTGGTGACTTTGAGTTAGTCAGAATGATGAGGGAGATAGGATACTCTGGACCTTTGTCAAAGATAGGTCAACTCAAAAGGCCTCTTTTGCGCAAGGAATGGAGCTTCTTTTTCGATTGCATTACTCGGGCTTTTGGAAAGAAGTGCACGAATTGGGATGCGATTCCCACGGATAATCTACAGATCGGGTATTCTCTTCTCTATGGCAGTCAATTTGATGTTGCTAGATTAGTTTTAACTAATATTGGTGAGAAGATGCTAGAAAATAGAAATGTTGTTTATTTCTCTAGATTTTGTCAATTGATATTCAATTTTTGCTGCCCTAATGTTGAGATTGTAGAGGATGATGTTATCCTCTCATTTAAATTGCATAAACGCATATTTTCTGATCTCACTAACAAGGATAACAAGAAAGGAGATGTTGGTGTGTTACTGTTGCCTGAGTCTGTGCAACAATTCCTGGATAACTTACAACAACAACAGCTAGCAAACACTGAAGCTGGACCTTCTGTGTCTCAACCACAAAGGTCACAGAAATCTAAAGAGAGGGCTGTTAAGTCTGTCAGGATAAACGCTGAAGCTGGGGCATCAAATGCTGATGATATGCCTCAGAAGAGAAGAATGAAGAAAAGAAGAGCCAATAGGGCAAAGTCTGCTATTGTTGATGAAGAGACTGAAACTGATGAAGAAACTCTTCATCAGAGAAAACGACGATTGGTAGCAGCACAGTTGTTTGGTGCTGAGAATATCTCTTCAACTGTTGCTGATAATCTTGAGATTCCAAATGATGAAGCTGTTCCTGAGGACAGAGTTTTTATGGAGACTGTTTTTCAAGATGAAGCTCCTACATCAAATGCTGATGTAGTTGAGGAAGCTGCACGTGAAGCTGCAGATGAAGCTCCTGAAATTCTTGTTCAGGAGGCTACAGAAAATGTTGAGCCACAAGGATTTTATATGGACATTGAAGCAAATCTCTCTATAAACTCTGAACATTTCCCAGAGGGTTTGGAAGCTGATCAAGATACTGTTGAACTTGCAGAATCTATGGCTTCTCACACTGAAATAATTTCTTTTGAACTTGAGAAGGGTGAGGAAGTCAATCAGACTTTGGATGCTAATGCTACAGAAACTGTTGCGACAAATTCTGATGTTGCTGATAAGGATGCAACAGAGAATGTTCCTGTTGAAGCAGAGTTTATTGTAAACTCTGAGGATGTTCTTGTTCTTGAAGCTCTACAACAATCTGTTGTTGAGATTGTCACAAAAGAAGCATAGTTCCTGCATATTGCAAACTCTGAGATTCCAGAACCTGATGCTGAGAATATTCCTGCAGAGAATACAGCACAGAATGATACTGATAATGATAATGATAGTTCTAATCATTCTCAAGCGGAGTTATTTGAGAGTCATGCAAACTCTGATGAGCTAAGAGAGGTTAATCGCGCTACAGATGAGCATTTTCAAGATATGTACTACAATAGATGGGCTGCTGCGGATTGTATCTTTTCAGCACAGAGGGCTGCTGATTTTCTTGGAGATTCTGTGAAGACAATTTCAAGTCCTGATATTCTTACAAGTCTGAAGGCTACTGTGATTCAAATTAAATCTCTCCACAACAGATTTGATGAGTCTCATAAGGAAGTCACTGCTTTGAGGAATGAAGTTGGTCTAAGAGATCTCACTCTGAAGAATGATAGGACTTACTACAATTCCATGTTCAAGAAGCAAGCTAAGGACTCTGATGATATTCAGAAGAGGCTTGGGAAAGTTGAGGACAACCAGAATGCTATGTCTGCCCAACTAACATCAATTTCTAATGCAATTGAGTTGTTGACATCAGTACTACTTTCTGATGATGTCAAAAAGGGGGAGAGTGTACCAAGTGACAAATGCAAAGACACTCAAACTCTGAGACGGAGGGATGATGGTAATGATGGTGGAAACAAGGGAGGAGATGGAAAGAGCTTAAGATCAAATGATGATAGAAGATTACTTTCAAGAAGATCAAACTCTGATAAAAGATCAAACTCTGGAAAGGGACATGTAAACTCTGCCAGTGGTTCAAGATATAAAAGTTTGATAATCTCTGATAAGCCATCTACTGATGAGGAAATTGCTGCTAAGATGTTTATGGCAGAACATGGAAAAGGTATTACAATTGAAGATATCCAAGCTGAAGAGCAAATGCTTGCTGAAGAACACAAGAAGAATATTGAAGCTGGAATCTACAAAAAGAAGGAAATCAAGGCTCCTAGAAAGAAAGAAAAAGGAATTGTTATCAAAGAGAATGTAAACTCTGATCAGAGTTTACAGTACTCAAGGAGGCCTGTGATTAATAATGCTGACAAAGGAAAAGGTAAACTGGTAGAAGAAGAACAGTTACCTAAGAAGATTTATTCAACCTCTGACATTGCTCAAGTTGAAACAAGATTAGCTAAATCAACCTCTGACGCTGCTCAAGTTGATGTTTCTACTAAAGTTATGACAACCTCTGACGTTGCTCAAGTTGTACAGAAATCTACACAACTTTCAGGATTCACCAAACCTAAAATTCTTGAAGACTTAAAGCTTGAAGCTGTGAAATTCTCAGAAACCAGAACTGTATTGGGAAAAGAAGCTTTTGATAAATCTGGACTAGGATCACACAGAGAGAGAAGAATAAATAACAGATCTCAAGATAACATTTCACTGGCAGAATCTGGTATTGGGGTTACACAAGAAAATCTTGATAAGTTAGAATCTGTTCAGTTGATTTTTCACAGAATATTGAAGAAGCAGTTTTTGTTATACTTCATGAGTGATGGAAGAGTTTATAAAGTTGGAGAATCTGATGTTAATCTCAAATCATGGGAAGAACTGGAGTATGTACTTTATCTTTTAAAAGTCAAAAACAGATATACTCATGATGTTGCTCAAGTGTTGAGAGAAAAGATGCTGAGATCTAAAGCTATGCTTGGAGGAGGAGTATCAAGTGTCTACATTCCAAAGTATAGGGATCATACTGGAAAGTTGGTGGAAATGAAGAAAAATAGTGCTAGATTCAGGACTGCACTAAATAAGAAAGTTCTAGAGTTCAATCTAGAGTCTGATAAGGCTTTTTATATCAGACTTGGCAATGAAATGAACAAGAACAGCATCTATTCTTTAAGGGCTGCCATTTATCAAATTGGTGAAGATGAACCAGAATTGAAGGAGCTGAAGAAGGATATGATTGCTGAACTAGATCGAGCTGAGAGAAAGCTGCTGATTGATTATCTCAGGACAGTACCTGATATTGAAGAAGTCAAGTAAAGTCTGACTGTAAGTTTTTATGTTTTCTGTTCTAAGTTAAATTTAAACTCTATTTTAAAATTAAACTCTGACATATTTTAAACACTGCATTTGTTATATGTTTTGACATCATCAATTATCTTTTTAACTTGTACATTTTTATTATGAACAAGTTGGGGGAGATTGTTAGATATAATTGCTGACGTTTGTTCATCAGTGTTTAAGTACCAGGTACATATCAGAGTTTATATAGAAGCCGGTCAGAGTTTGTTAAAGTCTGACAGGGTGATAGTTGACTTAGCTGTCGGTGCAAAGATAAAGATTCTAGAAGCAATATATTCTGAAGATGGAAAGAAGCAGAATATATTGATACAGCTAAGGAGACTGGACAGAAGACTGAAGCAATCCTTAATTGATAATAATTGTATAGCTGATTTATAGGAGTATCAATTAGATAAGGATTGTATGTAGCTGTGTACTATATAAACACAGATAGGTTATCCCTAGAAGGGATACACGAACATTGAATATATTATTCTTGTAACCTAGTAGCTCTTTGTGATTCATTAACATCACTAAGAGAGAATTATTTAATATAATTCAGTTTGTTGATTTACAAACCTGTGTTCTTGATTGTTATTCTCATACATACTTGATTATATATTGTGTTTTCGGCCTAACAGTATAATTCCATAGGAATTTGCTTGGTAGCATTTAGGGAAATATGAAGAGGTTATTAGTAATTAAAGTGTACCTTATAATATGAGGTAAGAAATTGTGTTTGCAACAGTCACCATATTTAATGGTGCTAAACTCTGGATTCTCTTGTTTCTTAATTTATTTTATAGTATTTCTTTTAAGTTACATTAGTGTAGAATTATTTTAGATATAGTTTCTCTTGGTAGGCTTCGATCCTGATTTATCCTACTACATTGTAAACATTATTAATTTTAGAATCATTAAATAGAAGACAATATTGGTCACTCTCTGCCATGTAGTGAGTCTGTTTGTTGTTGCAATCTCACTAGAAAGTAGCTAATTTAGATTTACATTAATCTGTAGAAGTTTGGTTCAATGTACCATATGAATTAGAACTATTTTACTATTGGTATAATCCTGCTAAATTAATTTTAAGCCATAAATGTAAGATGAAAGTTGATTTTTGTCGAAGGATTTATTTTTTTGGTTCCTTTATTTTTTCTTGCTAGGGAAACATTGTTGCCTCAGGGGGGCTTGGTGGTGAGGTCAGAGTCATCCTGAAGAACTACTTATGTGTTGTAGATGCATACTCAAGCAAAAATGAAAATGTTGGAGGCAAAGAAGGAAGTTCTGTCAAATGAGTGATGGACTTGGCTCTTAGACATCTAGTTGTTTAGACAGTGCCTTTTGATGACCTAGTATAGGTTTTTCTATCCCGCTTATGACTTTGCAATGTGGTTGTTAAAAATGAACATGTAATTTTCTTGTAGTACTTGTACGTTTTAATTTATGTTCTCTAGTGTTGGTGAATATTATTGGCTGATGTGGTTGGTTTGTTATTGGATTGGTTATCTTATTGGTGAATGAAATTAGGACTTGGTTTAGTTGTTGGTTTAGTTGGTGGGAAATATAATATTTAAACAGTATATTTTTATTTTATTATACTTAGGATGTTACTATAGGTATAATTGTGTGTTGGAATTGATAATATAACACGTGGGCCCCACATGTGGGACCCAATTTTTTGCAAAATTTTAATATCTTTGGTAACACAAAAAGTATGTTGCTATATAATGTTTATTGTGTTACTGTAGATATCTTTAGTAACACAGTTTGCTATGTTACCTTAGGGGTCCTCAGTATGTTACTATAGACCCCTATAGCAACTGCTGAGAACCTAATACGGCTCTGATGTTACCATAGCCCTTTTTGGGGCTATAGCAACGCGAAACTGGGCTTATAGCAACATAGTTTTGTGGTTGCAAAAGGCCATTTATGGTGTAGTGTCATGATGGCCTTGACAAGTTTTAGGTACTTGGCCATGACTTCATCTCTGGCCTCAAACTCCCCATTTACTTGGGAAACCACCAGCCTCGAGCCTCCAAACACTTTCAGAGTTTTCACTTTCAAGGCTCCAGCCGGCCCTAAGCCAGCTATCAGGGCTTCGTACTCAGCTTCATTGTTTGTCGTTGGGAAGTCCAGTTTTAGTGTGTACTCTATGAGAAATCCATCAGGACTTTGTAGCACCAAACCTGCTCCACTTGATTTTGTTTTTGATGGTCCATCAAAATAGAGCACCCAACATTCTTTGGACACCATGTCTTCATCTTTCTTGTCTTTCACCATTACTTCCTGCCCCCCGACTTCCTGGTTGTCAATAGTGCATTCAACCATGAAGTCAGCGAGTGCTTGAGCTTTTATGGTCGTTCGAGGCTTATACTTGATGTCAAATTCTCCCAATTCAATAGCCCATTTGATCAACCTTCCACTAACTTGAGGGATATGCAAGATGTTTCTTAGAGGCTGATTGGTCAAGACCTCTATCTTGTGAGCCTGGAAGTATGGGCGTAGCTTTCTTGAGGCCATTATAAGGCTAAGGCAAACTTCTCAATCGTAGAGTAGTTTATTTCTACCCCATGTAGGATCTTGCTTACGTAGTAGATGGGTTTCTGAACCTTCAACTCTTCTTTTACCAAAATGGCTCCAAGGGGTGTGTTAGAAACTGCCAAGTACAAATAGAGAATTTCTCCTGGCTTTGGCTTTGCCAACAGTGGTGCCTCAGCCATGTACTTCTTCAAGGCCTCAAAGGCCTCCTGGCTTTCAGTTGTCCACTCAAAAAATTTCACGTTCTTAAGTGCTTTGAAGAAGGGTAAACACTTCTCTCCTGACTTAGAGATGAATCTTCCCAATGTTGCCACTCTTCTCGTTAGTTTTTGGATATCCTTGACAGTCCGTGGTGGTTCCATGTCTAGAATTGCTTTGATTTTGTCGGGGTTAGCCTCGATTCCTCTCTTGGAAACCATCAGGCCTAAGAACTTTCCTGAGCCTACACCGAAGGCACACTTAGCTATATTCAACATCATATTGTGGCGCCTCAGCACTTCAAATGCTTCCCGTAGATGGTTTATATGATCGGCCTTATCGAGGCTTTTAACCAACATGTCATCCAAATAGGCCTCCATGGTTTTTCCAATCAGGTGTTCAAAAATTTTGTTCACCAACCTTTGGTATGTTGCCCCTGCATTCTTAAGTCCAAATGCCATGACTAGATAACAGAAAACACCAAAGTCAGTGATGAATGATACCTTGGAGATGTCATCTTTGTGCATTTTGATTTGGTTGTATCCACTGAAGCCATACATGAAACTCAGCATCTCGTGCCCAGCTGTGGCATCTATTAGGGCATCAATCCTTGGTAAGGGAAAACAATCCTTAGGACATGCATCGCTCAAATCAGTGAAGTCCACACACATCCTCCATTTTCCATTGGCCTTTTTGACCATCACTGGGTTAGCCAACCATTCCGGAAATTGAATTTCTTCAATGAACCCGGCCTCCAGAAGCTTATCTACTTCCTGTTTGATGGCCTCTTGTCTTTCTGGAGCAAAGTTTCTCTTTTTTTGTTTCACCGTCTTCCTTTCAGGATCCACATTTAATTTGTGGGTTATCAACTGGGGATCAATCCCTGGCATGTCAGCCGCTGTCCAAGCAAAAACATCATTGTTTTCTTGAAGAAAAGATATGAGCTTGCTCTTCAATGGTTCAGGTAATAGTGCCCCAACATAAGTCACCTTCTCCGGTTCACCAGGGACTAAGGGAATTGGGATTAAATACTCAGCTGGTTTCCCTCTTATGTCCTCATTATCACTAGTATCCATGTCTTCAATGGGGAGAACCTGCCGCCCGATTCCATCAGGCCTTAACGCGGCAAGTAACAACTTCTGGCCATCTTTTGGTCTCCCCGTTCTTCACCAATTCCATTCCTCGTTGGGAACTTGATTTTCAGATGATAAGATGAGGCAACGGCCTTGAACGCATGAAGACCCGTCCTTCCAAGGATCGCATTGTAGGTTGAAGTTGCCTTTATAACTATGAAGTTCAACATCTGAGTAGCTGTATTCGACCCTTCCCCCATTGTCATAGGGAGTTGGATTGTGCCTTCCACCTTCGACTCCACTCCATTGAATCCATATATGGGCATATTCGAGGGTGTCCACTGAGAGTCAGTATAGCCCATCTTGATAAAAGCATCATGGAACAAGATGTCCATTGAAGCTCCATTGTCAACCAGAACTCTCTTTGTTTCAGAATTTCCTATCACAGGTACGATGACTAAGGGATCATCGTGGGGAAACTTCACTCCTTCCAAGTCAGAATCATCAAATCCTATTGATATTTCCGTTCTGGCACGTTTCGGTGCTTCTCCAACCACAGTCATTACCTCTTGGGCATAGGCTTTCCTTGAGTTTCGGGAGGACCCAGCATCAGTTGGTCCTCCAAATATCATGTTGATGACTGGCCCTCGGGGCTTGGGATTACGATCTTGATCATTGTCCCTTCTGTCGTAATCCTTCCTTTCATAGTTTCCTCTTTGACTCCCTTGATTTCCATCCTTAGTTAATTTATTGAGCTTTCCTCTTCGTATCAAAAACTCGATCTCATCTTTCAGTTGTCTACAATCATCCATGTCATGACCAACTTCTTTGTCGAACCGACAAAATTGGTTTTGTTTCCGCTTAGACATGTTAGTCTTCAGTGGCTTCGGCCATCGGAGATCCTCCTCCTTTGCTATTTCCATCAGAATTTGGCTCCTGGGAGTGTTTAATCTTGCATACTCCGTAAACTTTGGTCCAAAATTGTTCCTCTTGGGTGGAGAATCAGAATCCTTTGACGTTCTAGGAAACTTTTCCTTGACGTCGTACTCCTGAGTTTCCTTTCTTTTCTTTGAATTTCCACTGCCACCAGTAGTGGGTTCATACTTTCTCATGCTTTCTTCAGCCTTGATGTATTTTCCGGCTCTATCTTGGAGCTTTAACATGCTCTCGGGTGGATGTTTTGCCAATGATCTTTTGAAGTGATCATCAGTGGTTCCTTTCTGCAGGGCTATCATAGCTACTTTGTCCTCCAAATCCGGGACTTTCAGAGCCTCCCGGGTGAATCGGTTGATATAATCCCTTAAAGCTTCATTATTTCCTTGTTGGATTCCCATGAGTGATGCAGAACTTTTCTCATGCACCCTTCCACTAATAAATTGGTTGATAAACGCCTTGCTTAACTCCTTAAAAGACCCAATGGAATTGGGAGGTAGACGGCTATACCAACGTTGGGCCATGCCTGCCAAGGTTTATGGAAACGCCCTACACTTGACCGCATCATTGGTTGGCTGCAACAGCAGTGCATTAGAGAAGGTTCTTACGTGATTTGCGGGATCCCCCGTTCCATCATAAGCTTTGATCGTTGGCATCTTAAATTTCCTGGATATGTTAGATTTCATGTTGTCTTGAGTAAACGGTGGTGTAGGATCATCAGGATCTCCTAGGGGCAACAAAACACTAGGATCACCCCTTGGGGCTTCAGCCCTCTTGGTTCTTCTCGATGTTGGGTCCAGGTTGATTATATGGACTCTTCTAGTTGCTTGGCTTTGTGCTTTCGCGGCCTCCTGTAATGCCAGTAATTTCTTGAGCCTTGCAGCCTCTGCCTCATGGGCCGCAATCTTTTCCTTAGTAGTTTGGGGTTGTTCCCGATTTGTTTGGGAAGAACGTCTCCTCCTTGGGGCAACATCCCTCTCTTCTCTAGTTGAATAATTCTCGTCCTCAGTATAGGGACCCGAGTAGTCTTGAATCAAAGAGGTCCGTCGAGTTTGAGTTTGTTGATTTTGGGGTCCCAGACCTTGTATATAAGGAGGAACGTATGCCTCATGGTAAGTGGGATTGAGACCACTACCGCCCGCCATGGGTCGAGGGGGTATGCCATAGCTAGGCATCCCCAAAGTTTGAGTTGCGTATTGGGGAAGATCCGTAGTATGGAGTTGAAGACCACTTGGTGCATTCATGAGCAGTGGGGAGGTCGTGATTGGTTGCTGGTGAGCGGTCTCTTGTGGATTAGATCCATGAACGACCATCTGCAGGGGATTCGTCCCTTCAACCGAAATTGGGATTTCCGGTCCTTGAGTGGTGGTGAGGGGGATATTCTCCCCTTGAATGCCAGTAGTTGGCGGTGGTTGATTTCCGTGAGTATCAGCCTCAGAGGTGATATGAAACTCCGCAGAAGTTTGAGTATCTCGAGTTGTTCTTCGCGTGTTTGCCATGGTTGATGTTGTCTTCCCATAGACGGTGCCAAATGTTGTGGAATAAAAACCGTGCTTGCGAATTTAATGCTAGGGTTAGAGAGCTTCGAGCTTTAATGGCTGCTCTTGTGTTTCGTGACTAAATCGGTCCTCACAAGATGCTATGTATCTCAATCAATCAGTGCTGAGAATCAAGCCAGAAAACGTAGTTCTTGGTGTTGCCCTCGGGGCTCTGGCGGCAAGGGCACACCAAGGACGTAGTGACTTTTATGTCCTTATTCGAGGATGAAGTCTAAAACGTAGTTCTGAGATTAGGGGTCAGACCCTTTATATAGGCGTTTAGAAGCTTAGTGGATAAGTATTGATTTCCTTGAAGGATAAATCTTATCCTTGACGGTGGATAAGTATTATCACTTTCTTGAAAGATAAGTCTTATCCTTAAAGGTGGATAAGAATTAATTCTAGATCCTTCCTTGTAGGAGTTATTTCCATATCATAACGGATTTGGATTGAAACAAGCCCAATTGTATTTAAGCAAGCATGTATTGGACGTCTCATAATACAGGTTGTACTTCTAGCCCAAATATTAATTACGAAATTAATATTTAATTAGAGTTTTGGGCCTTATTAATGGGCCTTATTTATAGACCATCTAGGTTTAATTAATGCAATATTAATTATGTCTTTAGAGTTATTTTTAACCCATATCAGTTTTAATTAAAAGAAAAAATAAATGCCCATGATATTTTTAGAAGTGTTTTAATTAAATGAATTGTGTTTGTTAAAAAAATACGTTGACATGTTAAAATAGGTAAACTTTTTAAAATAATTAAAATTATTAAAATGGGTTTTAATAAAATAAGTAAGTAAAAGTTGCACCTCATATTTTTGAAAAATAGAGATTTTAGTGAGAACAAATATAAAAGGTAATATGTTTAAATTTAAATGTAATTGTCCGTGATATATTTGGAAAATGAGTAGATTTTGTTAGAAAAAAATGTAATTAGGACAAACAGAAAACTAACATGTTTTAATTAAAAAAAATTAATCATCCGTGATATTTTTAGAAGTGTTTTAATTATATTAACTGTGTTTGTTAAAAAAATACGTTGACATGTTGAAATAGGTAAGCTTTTTTAAATAATTAAAATTATTAAAATGGGTTTTAATAAAGTAAGTAAGTAAGGGTTACACCTGATATTTTTGGAAAATAGAGATTTTAGTAAGAACAAATATAAAATGTAATATGTTTTAATTTAAAGGTAATTGTCGTGATATTTTTGGAAAAGGAGTAGATTTTGTTAGAAAAAAACTGTTTTAATTATAAAAGTCAATCAGCTAGTTACGAATTTACTACGAATTTTATAAGATAACTTATGTATACTGACAAAAACATAAGAAAACGTATCTTAATTTTGAAAAGAATCATGAATCACTGCCTCCATCGTTCTGCTCCTCCATTAAAGCCGCTCCAGATCCATAATAACCCCCTTGCGTATGATGTAGATGATTTGATTGTCCTCCACAATCAAAAAATAATCCCCTCCTTCTAGCGCCAATTATTGTTGGAGGAATTTCGTAACAACACAAATCGGAGGTTGCTGGAATAACGAAATACGAAAATAGGGGGATTTAGGATTTTTGGATGTTTGGGGTCTGGACTTGTATGATGGCTCCTCAGAAATTGAATAGAGAATGAGCTCTTTCTCTTCCTCTTTTCCGAGTGTCAATTGCCGTATCATACAAGGTGCCTACGTACCCTTTTATATAGGGATCAAGCCTCACGTAGTTCTTGGAAAACAAGTCATTGGATAAGCCCATAAATAGTCAACGTTTATCCATCCACACCACGTTCCCATAAATAGTCCGGATTTATCCATCCACATCTCATTCCCATAAATAGTCTGGTTTTATCCATCCACATCTCATTCCCATAAATAGGTTGGTCTTCACACGTTTTCCTACAATCTCGCAGCATCTCCGCATTTCTTTCCATGATTTGAAGAATATCGTTTGGAGATATTTTCCGTTATTCGTTGATTGAGATTGATTCTTTGCTCGTTTCAGGGAGAGGATATTACGTAGTGGTCAAGTAATTCATTATTAATGTGAATTAATAATTATTAAACGGAGAAATTTGGACTATGCCAAAACGTGGCATAACAAGGCTGATGGGGTGAATGAACGGAAAGCTGTAAGACTTGCTTCTTACACGCTAAAGGATCGATGCAAAGAAAGAATTGAAGGCGCTGAATAACAAAGAAGTTGAAGATGATGTTAATGTAATTTGTATTGAACTAGTTGTGTTATTTGTTTAACACTTGAATTTGTTAAGTTAAGGTATGAAGTTTGTTCATAACTTAACTTTATAGAACTTGAGCCTTGGCTCTAGGATTTATCCCTTTTCTCTTTACGCCTCGGTAACTTTTATATCCAAATTCATGCTTGTTGGCATGTTATATAAAACTAGCATGAAAACCCGTGCAAGGCACGGGTCAGTACTATCTAGCATAATTGTTTTAACTTCTAAGTTGTTCGGCGTTTATAATAATTTATAGATCGTTTGACAGGCGTCTCATTGTGGATACAAAAGCTGGATTTGATCTCTGTAGTGAGATAGTTAGCGTTGGAAAGTATCTTTGGTTGAGGTGTTTTTCAGTTAAGAAATGAGTAAATTCGATACTTATGATATTTGTTATGTGTAAGATCTATGTCTAAATATGATTATCTTACATACAAGACATTAACCTGCACGATTTTACTAATTTAGCTCATTGAGCGAATGATACATTTTCTTGTTTGTGAAATGTAATTTGCATTGTAGAATGTGTACAATGAAACATTTTCTTATTTGTGAAATGTAATTTTCATTGTAGAATGTGTACATGCATAATATTAAAATTTAATATATAATGAATTTTCTAGTATGTTCACGTGAATTAAGTACATTTCCAATCAAATCAATGAGAACCGTTAGATCCACAATCGTTAGATCTTTCCAATCAAATCAATGGGAACCGTTAAATAAAATACTACAAACTTTATATAGAGTACCTTTTATATTTTTTATAACTAAAATTTCTCTTTTCTAACAACATTATCTATCTATACTATTATATAATAGACAGAACAATAAAAGTTTGGTTGGCAGTCTGGTCCCCCATGGTTTGTTCACTCATTCCACAGTCGTTAGATATTTTCAATCAAATCAATAAGAATAGTTAGATAAAATACTAAAAATATTATATAGAGTACCTTTTATATTGTGTACAACTAAAAATATTATATAGAGTACCTTTTATATTTTTTCAACTAATTTTTTTCATATAAGTTTTAAAAATAAGGAAAAAATAGAAATCAATTAGAACCGTTAGATAAAATCCTAAAAATATTATATAGAGTAACTTTTATATTTTTTATAACTAAAAATATTATATAGAGTACCTTTTATATTTTTTTAACTAATTTTTTCATATAAGTTTTACAAATAAGGACAAAATAGTATAATACTATATTCTTATCATCCATGATTCAACAACATCTTATCTTCCCTGTACATCCTATATACACGAGTTATATATTATATATACACGATTATCTTTTTTACCTCTTACTCAATGCAACAACAGCCTTTGTCTTAGAATCCTAGCTGAATTCTCTTCGTTTTTTATGTATATTTTCATCTCTACTTAACTCAGGGTGATTAAAATGGCATTTTCATTGTATTATGTGACCTTGACTCTTGATGCTGTTAACAGTACATACAAAATAATCCGACAAGTTGGGGGCGGTCAAGGCCACGTCCGGTCTGAATGTATATATGAAAATGTACAAGTTAAAGATATAACCTAAGTTCAATTTAGCTACATATTTATTTTTATATATTTTGAAGTTAAATAAAATGTTTTTTATCAAATGACACTCACATATTTCGCGTGAATTTCTAAAAATCTATGATTTTATAGTCTAGTGAATAAAGATGTTTCAGTTAATAGATAAATTGAAGTTCAATTTCTACAAACAAATTTTTCTAATAAATAATAAACACAGGGGCAAGTTAGTCAGTTCAAATCATGCACAAAATATCTCATAGTTAAATTATCTCACAAATTATAAGATTATGTTAATCGATATAATAATAGATACCAAATACTCCTCTACTCACGCGACACACACATATACATATAATGTGTTTGATATAGAACATGTATGACTGAGTAGTGCTATGGTAGGAAGATGAGCAAATTAGTGCATAAACCCAAGTTCGATTCCATTCATTAACAATTTATTTTTAGAAAAAAGAGTAAACACAAGGGAAATTTAGATATTTTAAATTAAATAAAATATCTCACAAATTTAGATTAGACTAAATGTCTCCTGAATCAACACATATAATTGAGTGGAGTGGGCGTAGGAAGAGGTGTAAATTATTGTATAGATCCAAGTTCGAATCCACTCAACAACAATTTTTTTAAAAATAGTAAAAACAGGGGCAATTTGGACATTTCAAATGCATTAAAATGTTTTGCCAATTTAGCTTGAATAAAATGTGCCACCAATTAACTGACCCATGTTGGACTATTATTAATAGAAAGATTAAAAATGATTATCAAAGAAAAGAAGAAGTTAATTTCAATTTCATGAAATTGAAATTAACTTTTGATGAAGCTTTTCATAAAATTTCAATTTCGTGCTGTATTAATTTTTCTTATCACCGGTAGTGTGTTGTAGTTAATTTTTAAAAAAAAGTACACGGTTAAATAATATGTACTAATAAAAATATCTCTTTCGGGTGCAAAGAGCGAAAAAAGTTCAAAAAAAAAGAAGAAGAAGAAATACATAAACTGTTATTAAAGCAATTAACCAACTGAATCATATACCTGGGCCTATTCTTGAGATACCTGAATCCGTTTTACTAAATCAAACCCCATAAGGCATCAGAATATGGTAACTTATAACTTCTGAATACTAAAGGCCCAGACACCAACAACATATGTTTCAACAAGGCCATATCCCTTGGGGCCGAAAAAAGAAAAGGGAAAACAAGGCAACGCAAAAATATACTCTTGTTTAGAAGTGGACTACTGGATTTTTCTGTGAATGCTCTTATAAATATTAATTCAAATTATAAATATTAATTCAAATAGAATATTAACATTTATAATTATGTGAGATAAATCTGTGGGTGCCACGTCACTGTGCCACTAATCAAATTTTTTAAATTACTCATATCAATAATGAAAAATAATATTTATTTTTTTCAATCAAAGTAGATTTTTAAGATTAATTTTCAAACTATTAGGTACTTATGTTTTTAAATTTATTTTAATCAATTTACTTTACGTAAAAAAAAAAGATTATATTATCTTTCCTAGATTATATTTCAAACATATTACAATGACCGATGAAAATCAGTTTTACTTAAAAATGACAAATAAATTAAATGCGGAGCACCAATTAGCGTTTTAAATTTGAAAGATCAAATACAAAACAAGCCCTAGATCTCCTTTATAAGAAGATAATAAATATATATAAAAGTCATGTATTAGTTGTTGACAAGCAAAATGAAGTGCAACCCAGGAATCAGATGTTAACATCTGTGCCGAGTGATTAATAGAAGAAAAATATTACTACTGTTTGTATACTGATCTCGGTCGTCGATGTATTGTCGTTTTGTAATATTTAATTTATGGCAACTACTACCTCAACTAACATCACTGCTAATACAACTCTTTATGATTCACAAGATTATTTACATGTTACCTTTGCCTCATTTAGGCGTTATTAAAATTTGATATTCTAATAAAAACTCTCTCGGCTGATTTGAGAGAATTTTAGCCATCACTTCTCCATTATTCAACCTTCATCCCCTTCGCTAATTAAGCTATTTCGCTCTCCCATCATATATTATATTTACCAATTTTTAATAAAATTGAGATCTAATCTTTTTTGGGTGAGTTCTTGTTAAATACCTTGTTATCAATGTTGTTTAGTCGTGTTCATCTTTTTGGGATGTTAGTGTGTTATGTTTTGATATTTTTGTGTGGTTTGTTATGGGTTGTGGTAGTTTTTCTCAGAATAATTTATATGGTATTTTGGGTGATCGGTAAGGCTTGCATCAAATTTGGGATGTAGATGAATACCGCAAGAGCTCACCTTTCACAACAAAAATTTGTTCATATTTTGGGGGCATTTGTTACTTCAATATCAGTCGATGTAACTGATAGTTCTGAACATCGGGCTTCATATGGTGTTTATGTGAAGGTCAATTGCGATGCTACTAGTTTCATAACTTATGTAGGTTGGATTGTTCGAGATATCATCGTAATACTTTTTAGATTAAAGAATTTGGATATTTTATTTGTTAAGCGATCTGAAAACAAAATGACTATTTATTTAGCTCGTTTTTTTGTTTCACAATCAGGTTGTAATTTGGATTTCAGTATTTTAATGAATTCTTCCCTTTACGTCAATTTTTTTTTTTTGATATTCTAATTATTTATATTAAATGCATTATCATTCTTAATTACTACTCTCTCCGTCTCATCCATTTCTTTACACTTTCTTTTTTGGGATGTCCCATCCATTTCTTTACATTCCAAAACTTTTCAAAAATAGTAAAAATTTATAATATACTCCACTACTTTAATTACTTTATATTTAAATATTCACCGATCCTACCACTTTACCCATTCTTTCTAATTTTTTCCATAGTTTATTTATATTCTTAACCTTCGTGTCCAACCCAAATGAAATAATTGGACGGGACTGAGGGAGGGAGTACTCGACGATAATGTAACCACCTGTTGAAAAGAGTTGCAACTAGTGCTGGCCATACGAGCGGGTCGAGCCGGTCCGTGCTGGTTCACAAGCGAGCCGGCTCATCAACCATATAACTCGTGAACGGCACGTTGATTAACACGGGGCGGGGCGGTTTAATTTTTTTTTTTTAATTTTAATTTGATACAAATAATTGTTTGAAACTATAAAAAAAATTTGGAATAAAAGAGGACGGTACCTCTATAAATTTTATTAATTACAAAAAATGTTACAATTAATTTGAGAGGACTTCTCTCTAAAAAAACGGAACAAACCACATTAACATATTAAAATAATTACAAACCAAACAAATTATAAAAATACAAAACAAAACAAATGTTATCCACTATTTGATAAAACTATTTGTTTTGTTTTGAGCTAAATATACATAAACATATTATACATATTTTAAGGCAAGAGAGCTGCCTGCTTCATGCCTCCATCAGTAACATTATATGCATGCACGCAAGTGTCACATATTAAGAGACCCTAAAGTTTTAAATTAAACACGTATCCTGTCAAATGTCAATTGTCTCTGTGACTGTGGTCTGTGCTATGCCTCTCTGCATGTGGAGATAACATATAATTGGCTAGTACAGTCTACAGTCTACAGGAGATAACATAATGCATGGATTTGGTGCATGCAGGATGTCAAAGTGTCATAAGTCATAACTCATAATTCATAATGCACATGGGCTAGCTAACTGAGTGAAACAATTGTTCAACGTGCCGTGCCGGGCTGTCCGTGCCGGTTCAGTGATGTGGCCGGTTCGGACGGTTCAGGCGGGATGGTCCGTGCCGTGCCCGGTTCTTAATACATTAACCCGTAAACGCCCCATTTTATTTATACGAATTGTGCCGGGCCGAATCAAACCGTTACAAGCCGAGTTAAGCGAGTTAATTAGGCGGGTCGGTTCCGGTTTAGACGTCCGGAACCGCCCGTTTGGCCAGCTCTAGTTGCAACAACTCACGTGCTAGACATTAAAAAAAGTACTGCATGCCTGCATGTAAGAACGTACGTAGCCACGTAGGTTCCAACTAAAATTAACGAGTACTAGAATTAATAAATAGGGCCTTTCATCAGCTTGAAAATATGTTACTTGATTTTTTTTGAAGTTAAGTTAGACGGACTCTATAAACTTAACCTTTTCTGTATAATCGTCACAAACTAGTTACTGTAAACTAAGAGCAACTTCAAAAAGCTCTCTCTATACACGTTCCTTGGTTAAATTTTGAGAAGGTTAAAGCAAAAAATGTCTTCAACATTCTCCTAAATCATCCTCAAATTTTTAAGAAAAAATGTCCATTCCGTTCTCTTCCCGGGTAGGCTGGTATTTCATGTCTTAGATGTGAACTTTTAGTGTAAATAGCATAGTCTCGGATTTGAGAAAGAATAATTAATTACTTGTGAACTAAACAAAGCAGGAGAAAAAGGGACATCTAGTAGAATAACTAATCGGTATTCAGTAAGTGTAAACTAGATAAGTTTTATCAATGGTCTATACTTTCAAAATCATAAATATATAATTAAGATCAGTAACTATTATACAAGAAAATTGATTAAAAAAAATAGATAGATTTTGAATTTGAGAAGAGTTGTTGCAGTAAAAAAATAATTTTATATCGTAAATAACTAAGAATGATTTTAATAATATTAATTATGAGAAGAATACAAAGTAATTGTTGAAGTTGCTCTGACATAATGAAATGAAAGCTAGGATATCTGTTAGCAAAAAAAAAAACGAGGATACGTCGAAGAAATAATGTAGTTAGAGCATCTCCAATGGGGTTGGCTAAATTGGTTAGCTAAAATAATATAAAATAATAGTTGGCTAAAATTTGCTGAATCTGTAAGGTTGTGTGCTCCAATGACGTTGGCTATAATGGTTGGCTATTTTTTCAAAATAGTATATTATAATTTTAAATGATACTTTTTCAATAAAATTTAAATTTTAATAGATTAATATTAATTGATCTGAAATTGTGGTCACATATTTTTTAAAACTTAAATTAAAATTTTAAATTTTAATATATTATATATTAACACTAACTGGTTCAAAATTGTAGTCACATTTTTTAGCTGATACAAAATATAAAATAGGACATAAAAGATACATTACTTGTGCAAGAAATGAGTGGCCCGAGAGTAAAAGAAAGAGCAGGAGAGAGGCAGGGTTTTGTTACAGATTGGGTGAGATTCAACAAATATGACCAACCGGTAGAGGTTGACTATTAATATAGATAAGGGTTGCCAGGTCAGACTTTTTAGACAAGAGCATCTCCGGTTGAAGATGCTCTTATACTTATAGGATTATTCAGCAATTAAAAATCTTCAAAAACACTTGACAATAATATAATCACGTGTTGAAAAGAGTTGCAACTTGCAACTACTCACCTGCTCGGGCTGCTCTGCTACACATTAATAAAAGTAGTGCATCACTGCATGCATGTAAGAACGTACGTTGGACGGACTCTATAAACTTAACTTTTTCTGTATAATCGTCCCAAAGTAGTTACTGATTTCTGTAAACTAAGAGCAACTCCAAAAAGCTCTCTATACACGTTCCTTGGTTAAATTTTGAGGAGGTTAAATCGTAAGGCTGAAAGTTTTTATGGTACGTGTAAATGATGCTCCATGTATACATTCCTAAAATCATATTTCAAAAAATACAGTACAATTTGCTACAGTAAAGGAAAAATTACATGTACAACGTTGAATAGAGGTCAATTGTACAACTCATCTGACACCTTAATTTGTATGATGAAGGGCCAGATGGGTGTAGCTCCCGTGAGATGAAGTCACTGCCGCCATGACTTTACAAAACTATTTTACTACTATAAATTTAATTATTTTACAAAACTATTCTAATTAAGATTTAAAACTTATTTTGATGGAGTCAATTCATTTAAAAATTCATTATAACTAAAAAATTTATATCCATTATGAATATGAGAAATAATCCGTACATCAGATCTAAAGTTAATTAATATAAATAAGGAGAATAAAGTTCACCCTATTATTCACTTTCATTATACTAGCTATGGCACAGTTTTTTTTTTAATTTATAATTATATTAATTTGTTTTTTTAATATTTTTATGTTATTAATTTTTATACTTTATTATTATCTTTTAGACGTCAATTAACTATTTGTATTTTATCTTGAATCCTGAAAATTAAATTTGAAGGCACACAAAACTCCCAAAAATAATCTTTAATCTAGTATTGGTAATTTAACATTCTTTTCAAACTAACCTGCAATTGAAACTAACATCACTGTTAATACAACTCTTTGGGCTTGTTTGACTTATGCATTCTAAGTTGATAAGATGGACGTGTGTACTTAGTTTATTTGATAATTGTTAGAAATCACCAACATTTTACTTAACTTATCACCTTATTTTTTGATTTCTTTATTTTTTTAATACTTTATATTTTTACCTTTGTGTTTTTAAATATTTTTTTAATTTAAAATGCAAGTGTTGAAATCATTGTATTTAATAATTATTTTTTTAAATTTAATTTAGCAAACTCTTAACTAACTTATAAGTAAATTTATCTAAACACCCGTATAACTTATAATTTATAAAAATTCATCAACTTATCACTTATAAAACACACTTACCATATAAATCAACTTTTGTGTGATATTCCAAACACAAACTTTTATGATTCACAAGATTATTTACATGCTACGTTTGTCTGCTCCAACCACTCCTCATCTGCTTCAGCAGTCATGTACGTTGTCTCAGATACCGTATTCGTATTTTTTCAAATAGAAACTTTTTCAATGATATCATTCTAGTATTAATTTTTTTAAATATTACCGTCTTGTATTTTTGACTTACACTCCGTTTTATGTTTTTAATTTTTTAGTCTTATACTTTTATTGGTTTGTTAAAATAAGAAACTCCTTTAACTATTATTAAATATTTTAAAATAAGAATCAAATAAATTTAATTAGATATTCTTCCGCTACTCGAGCAACGAGCAATTTAGATATGTTATTATTCAAATTTTTAATCTTTATTATCTTATCTTTAACCATCTTTTTTGACAAATTTTCTTTTATAAGACTGCAATTAAATGATTTTCAATGGTAACACTTGAAAAAATCAATATTATAAGAAAATGATATCATTTGAAAAAAAATAAAAAACACAACCGTACCATTATGAATATGCCTTTCAAATAAAGAGATGAAAACAACTCAAATAACACTAGTTTCGGTTTGTAATTTGCTCGACATTCAACTTTAAGAATGAAAAACGACAAATAATATTTTAAAAACTACGCTAACGAGTGAACTCACTAGCGAATCATCAAGATGACATAGCTACCATTGGCTAATAGAATAACGTATAACTTTCTACCGATAAAAATTATTTATCAAAATTCTAGCAAAAAGAATTATCAAATATTTGTTACTTCACAATAATATAATCACGTGTTGAAGAGTCGCAACAACTCACCTGCTAGACATTAATAAAAGTACTGCATGCCTGCATTTAAGAACGTACGTAGGTTCGAACTAAAATTAATGAGTATATAAATAGAATTAATGTAGACCTAATTTAATAGCCAACTACCCCTGGATTATGGACTGCTGATGCAGTCTAGCATTGCAAAAAGCCATTTTTATGAATAGAGCAGGTGACCAAACCAAGTCATTTGATTTATTAAAAAATACCCCCTTTTTCGGGATTATTTATTTACACTTTTACTTTTTTGGATGGATCAACAATTCTTTTACATTTTTAAAGTTTCTAAAAATAATAAAGTTTTATAATATAAAATTAACTTCACCCAATATTTTTTGTACTACTTTCTTCCACTATACTCACTTTATACATAAAGTATTAATGATCCTATCACTTTACTCACTTTTTCTATACTTTTCAACTACTTTATTTATTTTTCTTAACCTCTGTGCTCAAACCATTTGTAAACAAATGACTGGACCGAGGAGTAGTAATTTGCATAAAGCTTGCAAGGAAGTAGAAACCATGCACAGAGATTGAAATAAGGGTTCTGCATATATAATTCAGGATGAAAAATTACATTATTGAAAATTAAAATGGAAGGATCCAAAGCTGACATAGAAAGTAACAAACAATCTAGCTAGACATATGCATGCAGCCATGCAATATCTAGTTCTAATAATTATTTTTCAGGAATTAAAGCAAGCAAATTCGAACGACTGGATCACATGTCTTGTATGAGCGAAAATGGAGGGACGGTTTGCTCGTGTCTGAAGAAGTTAATAGGATCAACCAAGGTTTTGATTGCAATCAACCTATTGAAGTTGTTGTTAAAGTAGGTTCTTCCCCATCTACGAGCAGCTATGTTGCTGATAATTCCGGTGGCAGGATTTGCACCTAGATCGAGATCGTCGTAGTTATAGTAAGCTCTACGAGGGTTGTTTGACACATACGGGGTCAAGTAATCGTGTAAGCTTCTAATCCATTCCAGTTTCTGTGTAGTGTTCCCAACCCAAAGCACCCTGGCGTATATCATGAACAATGTTCCAGCTCTATTGGGAAACGGAATTGCTGATTCGGGTAAATCGTTCAAAACTCCTCCATATGGAGTGAAGATAACTGTTGTCTCCCCGGCTCCAACTTCAAGAAGCTTGTCCCATAGTCCATTTAGCCCTGGAACGGAAACTGGTGATCGAACGAAATCGGACTTTGCTTTGGTAGGAATATCAGCTAAAAATGTTCTATCGAGGAAATCCTCAGGAGTGTAGTTTGCGGAGAAAAAGGGGAAAAACGATGACTGCATCAAAGCTTCGATCCATGTAACTTCTTGGAGCTCTGATCTTTGTATACGTAGCTGGGGAAGCCTTGAATTGAAAATGGTCAGCAGTTCATCAGCTGGACCAAGATATGAACCGGTGAACCCAAGTTGAACTACTTTACCATCGGCTCGAGTACTTGCATTACTTATAACTGTGCTTATACGGCACCGGATGTCTATTTCATTCGGAAGAACCGGAGCAACCGTTTGGAAGGGAAACATAATTTCAGTCTGCCTCTCCTCTCTAGTCATGGTAAATATCGTAAGTTGTGATGGTACATCAACTAGGTTTAGTTTCCACGACAAAATGACTCCAAAGCTAGAACAGCTACCACCTCGAATGGCCCAGAATAGATCTTCTCCCATTGCTTTTCTATCGAGTATATTTCCGCGTACATCAACGATGCGCGCATCGAGCACATTGTCAGCTGCAAAACCATACTTTCGCCTCAGCGGACCATATCCACCACCACAAATGAGTCCAGTGGCACCAACAGTGGACCAAACACCAGCTGGAAAAGCAAGCGTGCCACTTGCTCGGTTAATCCAGTAATAGACCTCACCGAGAGTCGCTCCTGCTTGTACAATTGCTGTCTTTGCTACGGGATCCGCTATGACAGACCGGAGATTGATCATGTCAAGTAACACAAAAGGACGGGTGTACGTGCTACTATAAGAAAGACCCTCGAAGTCATGACCACCACTTCTTATCCTAATCTGCATGTCATTTTTTCTAGCGCAGATCACAACAGCCTGGACTTGTGATTCTGCGGAAGGAGTGACAATGACGGCAGGGGTAAGACGGTCCGACACAAGAAATCTAGGGTTTCTAGCAGAGAAAGAGTAGACATCAGTGTAGGAAGAATTAGCAGGAGTAAACGTGAGCTGATCGATATGATCGGTAGTGCTCGAACGAAGGCATCTAATGAAACCTTTAGGATTAGGAGAATCTGGCCATTCAAGAGAAGAAGAGATTGTGATAAGAGAAAAAATGAAGAAAAACAGAAGGGCAGAACAAGTTGGAGAAGAACTCTTCATTATTGTTGTTTGTTTGTGGTTTGATTTAGTTGTCTCAATAAGTGAGATATTTATAGGGTTTTGACGCGGTGTAAAAAGACCTCAAGACCCATGTATGTTTCTAGCTAGGTCTTCATGGTATGAAGCCAAATATCACGTGGGAAGAATCTTAGAAATTAGCTAAACTTACAAAAATAAAGTTACAGATATAAAAGATAAAAGCATATTTAAATGATGGCGATACATGCAAATATACATGGCATTGTGAGAATCTTTCTAAAATCGCTACTTACGCATGTGAAAATTAAGAGTTGCTCACACAAAAATAATTTTTTAGAAACATCGAGTATATTTTGAGAAATTAAAAAAAAATCATATAATTTTAAACATATTATAATTAAAAAGTGTTAAATTTTATTTTAAAGAGACAAGTATTCCCTACACTTATTACGAGGGATGTCAAAATAATTAGAAAAATTTGATATCCTAATATTTTCAAATACGAATTGAAATTCATATATAGACAAATCCGAATTATCCATTTGACAAATCTACTTATTACTAAATTCGTTTATGGGCCCGGGGTCACATACTCACATGCATGTCGGGTAATGCTCCGTCCGTAGAATTGAGGGTAAGCGTACAATTTTTTTTCTTCGTATAAATTAAGTGTGTGTTGATTTACTTTTCCAGTTTCCTACCTCTCTAGTAACTAGTAAGTTGACACAATTTAAGCATATTATTATAAGCACGTGCGCTGACTGATAAAGCAAAGTCGCGATATTCTTAAACCCGTCCCGTCCGTCATATATAAAATATACGTAACGAAAAGAGTTTGTTAACAAAAGTCCCATTATTTGATTCAAACGGTGTTGACGAATGTTAATTTATAACGCGGTCCTCGGCATCCGAAGTTTCTTAATGATGAACAGCAGCTAGCATATATATACTATTGCCATTCATATACACCAAACTGGAAATGTATATTCAAGGACCAAAGTAAAATGAATCTGTGATATATATAAATTCAGGAAACTGCCACTAGCTATTTTCAACAACTTTGATTTCTTTATAAAATGAATTAATAGTACGTTTTAGTAAGAAAGGGGTTTGAGAAGTGGAATCATTTACCCTTTTCCTCTTTTTTGAAAGTCAAGAAATTTTTTTACTAATTAATGGCGGTGTTTTAAAATCGTTCCATTTTTTAAAAATCGTCGATAAATTTTGAATTTATCGTTTTAAAATATTTGACCGATTCAATTTTTGAAATCCGATTTATCGTTAAGAATTATTTTTGAATATTATATTTTAGTATAAACAAGGCTAATATATTAAATTTATTTAAAATATATCCGATTTTTGTTCCGATTTATCATGCCGATAAATCCAAATTTGCCGATAAATCTCTATTCAATACATCAATCGATTTGTTTAGATTTTCAAAATTTACAACCAATACGAATTTGGTCATAAATGAGTTGGTTACAAATTTCCGATTTTCTTGTAGTTTAATCATTATTCATATCCGTCTGTACAATTTGAAAGATTTGTGTTTCACAATAATTCTCTCAACTTTGTCGAAAGGTGATGATCTAGGCAATTTCCGTCCCTTCAAAATTGAGACCAGTTGTTGTGATCGAAAAAATAGATGTATACTCCAAAATTGAATCTAGACCAGGAAAGCTTTTGCAAGACTTAGAAAATATTTGCACTTTAAAATTACATTCTACATTGCATGCCTCCTAATTGCCAATCTCGCTCTCATGAGATCAGTTTTGCATGCTGCAATTTTGAGGGGTCTTGCTAGAAATGGAACTAAGGGGGAGAAAAATGAATGACTAAGAGCATCTTGAGGGTTAGCTAAATTGGTTGATTAAAATAATATAAAATAATGATGGATTAAAATTTGCTGAATCAGTGTTATACTGGGTTGGCTATAATGGTTGGCTAAAATTTAAAAATATTATTATGATAATTTTAAACAATATCTTTTCAATAAAAAATTTATTTTAGAATTTATATTAATACTAATTGAACTTAAATTGTGGTCATACGTTTTTAGAATTTTAAATTAAAATACTTTAATATTAACTCATTTTGTTATAGCAGTTTATGTTCTATTTAGTTGTTTTTTTTGTCAATGATTTAGTTGATTTAAACATGTTACAACATTTATGTGTGTCATCGCGTGCTTGCAAGAAATTACGAATAAAAAATATTTCATCTTTTCTTCTACTCAAAAACTTATTAGTATACCCAATAACTCAAACACCTTGTATGCACTTCACTGTCAAACAAAATTCATATCAGTACAAGAAATAAGTTAAGAAATAAGTTAGGGAAGAGGAAAAGAAAGTAGCAGTGGCCAATCCGGTGAGGTTGGCTATAAATATAAATAATGGTTGTAGAATTTTAGCCCATTGAAACGTTGTAGTTTAGACATATTATTGTTCCATTTTCTTCGGTTCCAATACAACATCTCAAATTTTTTGCTAATTGATCCTTTGGTTCACTTTGAGAGAGTGAACAATATTGTAAGTTGAATTATATTAACATAAACCAAAAATATATAAACAAAAAAGTATATTAGGCTGAACTTTATAATGTTTGATTTTTAAATTCTAGTGAGATTTTAAACTATTGTAGGTTTATCAACTAGGTTTGATCAAATAGAAATCAAACTTAAAATAATTAAAAACTAAAAACTAATTCAATTCCTTAAAGAACTATCTCCAAAAAATAACTTCAAAACTAGAAAAAAAGAAGTTATAAATAAATTATAAATAACAATTTACTTGTAAATAAAAAAAATTTAGAATTTATTTTTAGATCTCATGATTTTATGTATCTGTTTTTAAGTCTCACTTAAAAGTTTTGAAAATTTCACATAAATACTTTTCAATATTAATTTAATGATTCAAAGATTGAATTTAAGAACTATATAATGATAATTGAAATGTGAATATGTAATTATTTCGTGGAAATTTGTATAATTTTTTTAAAATCTCGTTTATATTTCATATTTTTCTGAGGGTTTTTAAAAAGAAGCCTTAATGATCTTATACAATATTATTAAAGACGAAAGATTAAAATTTTTGGTACCTGTTTTTTGGTATGGTACGTTACTTGCATGTTATTTTTTCTTACTAAAACCTTTCTTTTCCCAAAAATATTATGGGCAAACCCTTTCTTATTTATTTTAAAACCTATTTCAATACTTTTAATTATTTTAAAAAATATAAATATTTTAACATATCTACTTATTTATTTAACAAATATAATTAATAAAATATTAAAACATAATTTCTGTTTTTCTAATAAAATCCCCACCTTTTGCAAAATTAGCAAGGAGTACATTTTTCAACTAAAATATGTTATATTTTCTATTTTTTCTTACTAAAACCCTTCCTTCTCCAAAAATATCACCGACAAACCTTTACTTCTTTATTTTAAAATCTATTTTAATACTTTTAATTATACAAAAAAATTTACATATTTTAACATGCCTATTTATTTTAACAAATGCAATTAATAATTAAAATATTAAAACATAAAAAATAAAATAATAATTATTAAAACAATCTGTATATCACACGAATTTTAAGTTAATAATTACTTAAAGACAATTTAATATTTTGTCAAAGAGTTATAGAAAAATACAATACTCCCTTCGTCTCCTTTATATTGGCCAAAATTCTATATTTATTTGTCCCAAAACATTTGACCATATTAGCTAATTATGTTAAAATATATGTTAAATTTTACTATTATGCTAATATTTGAGCTTAAAATTAATAATTTTTATTTGATTACTAAATATGTGAATTTTGATCACTAAAAATTATAAATGGAACGGAGAGAGTAATCAGATAGCTTTAGAGTTCAAATGACATGATTCCATTGGACATAGTAAACATTATTATCACGGCACAGATTTACAATCACAATTTCACACATGGTAAGAATCTTCTAAAGTCGTAACTTACAAATATAAAATTTCAAGAGTCGCACACCACCGAAGAAAATGCTGAATTATCTTCTGAGAGCTAGGACCCACCTTGTTTCAGATACAGTCATGACGTTGCTCGGACGTAGGATAGGGTTCCATATACTTCCACAGAGCTTCCATGTTCTTTTTCAGAGCTCGATAAAACCAGATTGTTCATTTTAATATATCACGTTTGTATTTTAATTACATTTTCTGTCTTACCAAATTAATTAATTTTATCATTATTTTATGAGATAGATTCATTAAATTTTAACGAAAATTATTATACAAAAAATTTAAAGATGCTATATACGAGTCATGAATAAAAGGCGGATGTAAATATCTAATCTATTATTAAATGTATTTATTAACTTTTTAATTATCATTTATTATAATACCCGAGTCTACAGCAATGAGAACTCACCAATCATATTATATTAATAATTTTCTTATTTAACATTCTCATCATATTTTACTAATCATGGTTAGTTTAACAGTTTTAACTTAAATACAATAATGATTTTATTTAGCATATCCATATATACATTTTTTATATCAAAAAATAATAATTAAATTCGTGTTAATATAATAATAAAATAAATATTATTATTAGAATTTAAATACTCACTCTACTATTTGGGCTTTATCTTGAGTTCTAAAAATCGGATTTTGACAATTTTACGACTCACACGAAGCTAAAGAAATTATCTTTAATTTAACAATAGTTTAACAAACTTTTTTCTAACTCAAACTATCCATAAATGGAAGAGAAAAGAGAGTTATGAATGTTTAATTGGAGAATTCTATTCAATATAAAAACCTATTTATATTTGGTTTAAATTATCAAAATACACTTCTTATTATTAGTTATAATCATAGTGTTAATCATATAGACTTTTTAATATTAGATCTAACGGTTCTCATTTATTAAGATCTAACCGTTCTTAATAATTTAGTCAAGGACGGGACTACCACATACCAGAGTTTTGGATAATATCTGTCTTACGCCTATTATATATAAAGGATATAATTTTAAATTATTTTTCATAATTAAACATTTATAAATCAACTACTCTTTTGATATAAAGTCAATCACAATTATACGACTATACATTATAAATTTATTTTATATACAATTATACTAATATACATTATAATTATATCATATCATATAATAAAAGTAAAAAGGATAATAAAGTAATTAATACTGTCATATATCATGTGACCGATTTCCATCTACGATATATTAAATTAAAAAAATTTATATTTATAGATTTACAACTACACTAAAAGTAGTATATAATAATATGTATGAAAGATAATTTAAAAATACTATCAAAGATCAACGATTCGAAACTCATTAAAAACAAATTTAAATATAATATTTAAAAATCAAAACATAGTAATATAGGTTAATCTTTTATAATAAAATATTATTAATAATATGTATTTATAAATGCATATAAGCGCCCAACACTATATATGTTTTTATTATTTAAAATATTAAATATATACGGTAAAAGTGTATTACCATTTTTTGGTGAATAAATTACTAATCCAAAAATAAAAACTATTTTGGAGTTAATCATAATTTATTTCTAAATATTAAATCAATCAATCATATAAAAGATTTTAGTTATTTATTTTACCTCTTCCAATTTCCAATGAGAAATTACCAAAGTAATATCTTAATTTAACGAATTCATATATTACATGGTTCTTAATTTCAATTTTTTTAATAATAAATCTTAAATAAAGTTTCTAAATATGTATTAATAAGTAGGTTACACATGTTTAAATATATTTGTATTATAAATTTTTTAATATCTTTAATTATAATACTCGAGTTTATCACACACATATATATATATATATATATATATATATATATATATATATATCAATTTATTAATGAAAAAATTATGAATTATTCTAGCACCAAACAAAGTCCAATACTAAATTTTAGGTCAATCAAATTAAACCTAACATGTTTCTTTATTTAATTTAGATTCTACCTTTTAATCAAGTTTAAACTCAACTCAAGTTAAACTCATTACCAACTGAATTTTATTTTTTTATATCAATTAACTAACATAATAATTACTAATTTTTTTATTTTGACGATTAACTAATTAAAAATTTACATTAAATGAAAATACCTAAAACACAATATCATTAATTATTATAATCAACGAACAAAATCAAAATAAGAATTATTATATCAATTTAATCATTAACCAATTTCAATGAGCTAAGTGCTTGCATCAATTTCCGTCCTTGCTAAATCATTTCAGTTTTAGTTAATATAACACTTTGTATCACTTTATTATCTAGCATATTATACTTGGATGGATTATCTTTGTATTTCGATTATATATGTGTATCATATTTTTATTTTTTTAATTGTAAAAACGATTCTGACAAAAAATAAAAAAAAAACAACAATCCTCGCCCAGAATTCATTTCTCATGCATATATTCAGTGGCCAGCTCCAAAAATTCTGCTGTGACTTACTCAACTGTTATCATCAATCCTTCCCACATTTTACCGATTTGTCCACATAAATGATATTTTTTACAATGTTAGGTTGTCAATTTTATTATTCATAACTTACCTGCATGATAACAAATATTGTATCATTATCAATACATTTGATAATACGATATAGTTTTCTGTTTTTCTCATATGGCCTTTCTAGAGCGGTCAATGCCCTTATGAGATTAATTTCTCAAATACTCGGAAGCAGAATTTTCGCAGATCCGTAGAAGTTGATTCTTGAGGAAAACACACAAGTATTTTTCATCGATATATCAACTAAAAATATATATGCATTCATCAACTTAATTGATAATAGAGTTAACATTGTATAAATGTCTACTTTATGAACTTAATGATTATAACCCTTCATTTTTTTTTTCCAATTATTAGAATTTTAAATATTTTTTCAACTTAATTTTAACGTATCTCATGACAAAAAAATATTTTCCTTAAATTTTATTTGTGGTTTATTATTAATTAAAAGATCGAGGAATGTAAAGAAAATTACTTAGTAGGTCCACATTAAATTCAATATTAAATTAGATGTGCAATTAGTTAAGTATATGTAAATTTGATGTGGTAAATGTGTACACAAAATATTGATTTCATAAATATATTAATTATTTTTATTTTATTTTTCAGGTTTTATAAATTTTATATTCTTTTATGTCTCATATTTATCTCTACTTCTAACTTTTTACATTGGTTCCACGACCACCTCCATCTTTTACAAACTAACCAGATTGATGTATATGAACCATATACAGAAAGTTGACAAATTATAGTAAGAATGAAGATATTTCGTTGTAAATTTTTCTTATGACCCGTTGCAAGGCCAACAAAATGGTTACAAAAAAAATATCATTTTCTATGCTTTTTTGAGATTATACATCCCGTTTGGGTTAGCTTAAAATAATTGTTTATGACTTAAAATTGCTTAAAGTGAAAAGAAAAAATTTTAAGTACGTATATATTTGCATAATTTTGTATTATGTATAATTTATGAGTTATTAAAATTATAAAATAAAAGTACAAATATTTAAGTTGAACTTGTGAACGTTGATATTATTTTGTACCAAATAAAATTACAGAAGTAAAATAAATCGTTCAAAAACTACATCCTAAAAACTTTTGACTTTAAATTGTTTTTTTCAATTTTAAGTTAATTTTTAACTTATTACACAAACAAACATACATTTTTAAACTTAAAGTTTACAACGACTTTAAGCTCCTAGCTTTATGAAAAGCCAAACAAGATTTATACCACACGCCCCAATGAACATCCTTATACATCCCCTAAACTAATCATGTCTACTGTATTTGCGTAATTACAACATATTTATATTTGGTAAATTAAATTATTAGATGGGAAAAATGTCGATGTTTGTAAGTTATGTTGTTTTTCGGTAAAAGTTGATCACTTTATGTCCCTACTTTTGTTTTTTTTACTAACAAAATACATACACACAGGGATCTGTACCACACACCCCAATGAACATCCTTATACATCCCCAAAACTAACCATGACTATCGTATTTGCGTAATTACGAAGTATTTATATTGGACAATTTAAATTATTAGATAGGGAAAAAGGCGATGTTTGTGAGTCATGCTGATTTTTTTTGTAAAAGTTGATCACTTTATGTCTCTACTTTGACTTTTTATCGACAAAAATATATACACACACGGGATCTGTACCACACACCCCAATGAACATCCTTATACATTCCCCAAACTAACCATATATGACTACCGTATTTGCATAATTACAAAGTATTTATATTTGAAAAATTAAATTATTAGATGGGGAAAAAGTCGATGGTTGTGAGTCATGCTGTTTTTTTGGTAAGAATTGATCAATTTCTCTCTCTATTTTTGGTTTTTTTACTTACAAAAATATATACACAGTTATTCACGCACTCATGCATGCTCCAAATAGAAGCATATACTTTTTCAACTTAATAAATAGTCATGTTAATTTTGTTCGTGTGTTGAATACATATTCTGGGACAATTTTTTGTAGCCAAATAGTTGTAAGAAACACCTATTTATATCCACCAAAATCATTTCTATATTTTGATAGTCACCTTTAAATAGGTACTTTATAAGCTCAAGTCAAGAAATTATGTAACCTAACGGAGTAAAACTATGCTATGCTTAATTCTCCAAAGATGTTCAGTTTTAACCTTTTTGTATATTTGAAGGATCTATATATATTTGGTGGATCTTAAATGTGAGTGAATTTCATGCAGAGTTAATGATTGTCACTTCCAACCCGAGAATATAAGGTGAATTTCGTTTTTAATTTTTTCAAAATAAATTCTTCACTTTGCTTTATTGGTAGGTCACTAGAACATATGCAGAAAAAGGATATCTCACTAATGGCATATGTACTCTCTATAAAAGTACTTTATAGTTTAGCTATAAATATTTATTGTCGTTGTTGCATTCGAAAGACAAGAAATATATGACAAACTCGCTATTTGACATGGATCGTTATCAGTATTTGTAACATTTTTCTAACCCCAAAGATCAAGTGCAGTTTTCCTTGAAAGTAATTTGAAGATTACTGAATTATATATATATATATATATATATTATTTGATTAAAATCTATATTTTAGTCTCTTCATATTGATTAATGACATAGAAAACATATCTACGAGCCTGAATGTCATATCTATGTTGATATCTGACCTATTATGAGAGAAACTTAACTAATAATATGAATGTTTTATAGGATCTTGAAGGTCTTGCAGATACATTGAGCCAACAAGTTATAATTTATATGTAACAAAATTGATCGGTTTACATGTGAAGGTCGTTGAAAATGAGCTGCTTCAATACGGTGAAACTCCCACTTTAATTGACTTGGGAATATTCATTTGCCATGAGTTTAAATTCTTTGTTAGATCAGAATTCAATGATCATCAGAAGCTAGACTCAACTGATCAGGATTGCTGACGTCATCAGTATTGCATGGTCATCAGTATTTGATCAAGCGTCAGTATCTTATTGATCATCAGGATTCCTACTCAGACTATGATCAGGTTTGATCATCAGGACTTGAAGCTGATCAGGATTCCTACTTCGAGTTATATTTGGAGTCTAGATAAACATGGAAGTTTATTCTATCTGTTCCTGGTTTGTAGAATGTAGCTATCGATTAAAGATATGTTTCTATCTTTGTTATGATTAGGACTTATCTTGTAATTGATAGAGAAGCTGTGTGCACTATATAAACACAGTTTTGGTTTCGATTTATGTATTCATTCGAGAGAGAACATAATCGGAGAGAAGCTCTTAAGAACAGAATTTCTTGAGAGAGTTTTTGTAAGCTAGCAGCTCTTAAGAACATCAGAATTTCTTAAGAGAGTTTGTAACAGTTTTATATCAAAGTTAATAAAGCTGTTATTGTTATTGTTATTGATCTTTCATATTTGTGTTATATAAAGTCGAGAATCTTATACAATTATATTCAACCCCCTTCTACAATTGTTATTTACTGGGCAACAATTGGTATCAGAGCAAACTGATTTAATTCTGAATCAGATACGATTTAAAGATGTCGACAACCAAGTATGAAAGCATGAAGATTCCCATCTTAAAGATATCAGAATATCCTACATGGAGGGTAAAGATGCTGATGTACCTGGAGGCTATGGATCCTGACTACTTGGACAGGATTCGTGATGGACCATATATACCAACAAAGTTCGTAGAACGAACAGATACAGTACCAAAACATTATGTGGTCAAAGCTAAAGCTGAATGGACTCCAGAAGAAAAAGCTCATGTACTCAGGGAACCAAAGATAAAGAATATCTTGCATAATAGCCTTGATGCTGTCATGTCAAACAGAGTGATTGCATGCAAGTCTTCAAAAGAAATCTGGGATACTTTGGAAACTCAGTGCCAGGGATCTGCATCTGTTAAGAAAAACAGAAGGGCTCTATTGATTCAAGAATATGAGCAATTCGATGCAAGACCTGAAGAGAGCCTGACTGATCTATATGATAGATTTCTGACACTATTGAACAGCTTATCCTTAGTTGACAAAGTATATGAAACTGAAGATTCAAACACCAAATTTCTTAGAGCTTTACCTGAAGAATGGGATACTCAGACCTCAATCATTAGACACCAGTATGATCTGAACATTGTGTCTCTTGATGAGATCTATGGGATGCTAAGAACTCATGATCTTGAAGTTCAACAGAGAAAGAACAAGAAAAGCAGCAAGGCAAAGTCAATTGCTTTGAATGTAGAAGCAAAATCAAAAGGGAAAGCTATGGAGGTCTCTAGAAGGAAAGCAAGAGTAGCTGAGTCAGATCCTGACGACTCTTCATCAGATACTGATGGCAATCCTGATGCCAATACTGGTGATGAATCTTCTGATTCAGACATGGAAGAGATGGTTGCTATGATTGTCAGAAACTTCAGAAGGATGAAGTTCAGAAAGAATAGAAGACAAGGCAACTTTCAGAAAAAGACCTTCAAAGCAGACAAAGACAAGTATATCAAGAAGGACAGCAAGGGTAGCAAATTTGACAAGTCAAAGGTTAGATGCTACAAGTGTAATGGTATGGGTCACTTTGCTTCTGAATGCAACAAGACAAAGGCACTCATCACATCAAGCAAGGATTGGATGGACTCTTCCTCAGAATCTGATACTGAGGTAGTCAACTATGCGTTAATGGCCAATGTTGATGTAACTGCTGCTCCTGATGATAAGGTACTAAATACTATCTTTGATTTTGATACTGATAATGCTTCTGAGTTAAGACGTTTTCTAAAGTCATTACATATTAGCTTTAGAAGTCAAACTGCTGAGAATACTAGAATCTTATCTGAGATGTCTGACCTTAGAAAGAGGAATGAGATATTAGAAGCTGAATTTTCTCGTATGCAAGAAGTACAAAAAGAATGTGATAATGCTAAACACATGCACTTAGAGATGACATCTAAATGTACTTCCCTTGAAAAAGAACTTGAATTTGCTAATGAGAAAATCAGAACCTGGACAGACTCTGGTAGGAAATTTCATGAGATTAATACCTCTAAGAATTGGAAAGAGTGTTGATAGAGTATATATTTATATATATTTTATATGATTTTATTCCTCATATTTATTATATTTTGCATTTAATTGGATTTTTATTTAATAAATTTTAATGTTTTATTGTAGGAAGCATGGAAATCCTAAACTTGAAAGGATTGAAGAATAAAAAGCTTAATTTGGAGATTTATTAGAAGGAAAATCGGATTTGTTGGGCTGCCTGCACATAATTCACTGTTTCGGTCATATCTTGAGATGTAGAAGTCAGAATTGGACGATTTAACAGCCCACGCGAAGATAATGGAAATCTCTTTTATTCTAAAGTGGTCCAATTATCAAATTACATCAGGAACGGCTCAGAATTACTGAAGAAAAGTCAGCTACGAATTTTCCTTGTAAAACATAATCAGTTTAGGAAACGTAATTGTACTTTTCTCAAGGCATTAAAATATTTGAGGATATATATATAGACATCAGATCTGAGAGAGACATATATACATATATACATAGATACATACATACATAGAGAGACTTGTACTTTTTCTTCTTGGAGAAAGATTGAAGGTTTTCTTCTCTGTTCTTAATATTATTATTATGTGTTCTTATTATATTATGTGTTTTGTTAGTTTAATTATGAGTGAGTAGTTATTTAATCTAGGGTTAAGTTGAACCCTAGTTATGATTGATGTATGATTTTCCATAAACCCCCAATTTAGTTATGTTGTATGCTCTTGCTTATTGAGTTGTGCTTAATTAACAATAACATGTCAGACGTGATTATGCGTATTGTTTGAACCTAATATCTATTTATCATCGAAAGTTGGACATAGATGGTTGTGATTTATCCAATAAGGACATGAACTTCTCCATGAAAATAGGTAGAACGGATTGTTAGGAAGTTAGGATGTTGTGTTTAATGTCTCTAAATTGCATGATACCATGAAAATAGGCTTGAGTTTATTTTTAGAGAAGCCATTAATACTCGAGAGAGGTTATTGGTATTTTATAGGGCGCATCTTTCCTCTTGAGTCGCATATGATTAATTGGGGTGGAAAATCATGATTGCATTGATTCATGCTAGTGGGGATACTTAATTCTAGATGTTTTTAGTTAATTCATAAATACCACATATTTGCTTTAGTATAATATTTAGATTAATAATCTCTCAACAATTTATTGTGTTACTTGCTTAGTTGAATTGAATCAAGAATAACTAGTGATTGATACGTTTGTCTCTGTGGGATCGACTCTGACTTACCCTACTACATAGTTAGAAGGATTTGTTAGATATTATTATTTGATAGGCACGCGACAGCCTTGTCAAATTTTTGGCGCCGCTGCCGGGGACAAAGCGGTATTAGATTAGTTAATTTTTGAGTTTGTTTAGCTAAGTCTTTTGGTTGTGTTGCTTCAGCTATTATTCTCTTGTTATTTGATCTTTGTTTCTAGTTTTCTTGTTGCATGCACACTCGAAGTTCAGGTACAGAAAATTTGATTGCTCTTGATCCTGAAATTGAACCTACATCACGAAGACAAGAAGGACTACGAAGGAAAAATAAAGACAAGGAAGTTATGGGTGAGACAGCAGCTAAGGCTCTCAGGGAGCATGGTATGCCAGACGCTACAGACGTACTCTCCAGTATTGTCAGACCAACAATCACGGCTACCCACTTTGAACTCAAGCCACAATTCATACAATTCGTCTCCAATGATTCTTTCGCAGGATTGTCTACTGAAAATCCTGTTGATCATCTTGAGAGTTTTCTAGAAAAGTGTGATACTATAAAGCTGACCAATGTTAGTGATGATGCTATTAAGCTGCGCTTATTTCCTTTTTCTCTCCGAGATGCAGCAAAAGATTGGTTGAAGGATGAAGGACCAAACACATTCACTACTTGGGATAGTCTAGCAAAGGCGTTTCTACTTAAATTCTTTAGTCAGAAGAAGACTTCAAAGCTCAGGAATGAAATATCTAACTTTCGTCAAGATGATGACGAGTCACTTCATGATGCTTGGAGAAAATTCAAACGACTTCAGAGACAATGCCCTCACCATGGAATTCCTGACTGGTTGTTGATCCAAACATTCTACAATGGTTTAACACAAGAGTTTCGAAATTTTGTTGATGCTTCTTCTGGTGGATCTATTATGAAAAAGAGTACGGAGGATGCGAAAACTTTGTTAGACGAGATGGCGTCTAATGATAATTATCCTTACAGTGACAGAAATCATCCAAAGAAGGGTGGTAAGTATGATGTTGATGCTCTAACCATGTTGAATGCTACTATGCAGGCAATGGTTAAGAAGATTGAGCAATTGGATTCTAGAACTTCATCTAAAGTTGCCTCATGTGAAATATGTGGTGTAGTTGGACACACTCGACATGCTTGTCAATACAATCCCTCTGGAACAGCAATGAAACAAGCAAATGCCCTCTACAACCAAAATCAAAGGCCACAATATAATCCTTACTCCAACACATACAATCCAGGTTGGAGAGATCATCCTAATTTCTCCTACAGAAATAACCAGGCTCAAGCTCAACCTCCACAAAATAACTTTTCTCAGCCGCCAGGTTTTCAACCAGCTCAGCCACACAAATCTAACTTGGAAAATCTTTTGGAAGGATTTATCTCTACACAGGCAAAGAAGAATGATTACTTTGACTCGAGTATCAATGAGATAAAGGCTCATAACAAGTTAATGGAGAATTCAATCACTCAAATTGCTCAACAGTTGAATCAACTTAGCAAGTCTTCAAGCCAACTTCCTGGCCAAACTGAACAACCACATAGAGCCCACGTGAATGCTATAACGTTAAGCAGTGATAAGGAATTGCAAGGGCCGGAGATGAAGATGAGTAGTGATAATTTGAACGTTGAGGAAGATACGAAGAAAATTCAATCTGAAAATGTGATTGTGCAAGAAGCGATTGAAGAAGAGAAGAAGGAACCCATAGTTGCTCCTGTCAGACCTTACGTACCACCTGTTCCGTTTCCGCAAAGATTAGTGCAAGCTAGGCTTGGAGAGAAGTTTATGAAGTTTATGGAGATCTTGAAGAGGTTAGAACTTAATATTCCTTTCTTAGATGCTATCAAAGAGATGCCTTCTTATGGGAAGTTCCTTAGGGAATTATTGTCAAACAAAAGAAAGATTGAAGAAAGTTCTATTATCTCATTAACGGCAGAGTGCAGTGCTATCTTGCAAAATAATCTTCCTAAAAAGCTAGCTGATCCAGGTAGCTATTCTATTCCTGTCAAACTTGGGAATTTTGAAATCAAACGAGCTTTATGTGATCTTGGGGCAAGTGTAAGTCTGATGCCCTTATCAATCTACAATAAGCTTCAGATGGGTGAACTCAAACCCACACGTATATCTTTACAACTTGCAGATAGAAGTGTAAAAGTTCCACTTGGAATACTTGAAGATGTTCCTGTCAAGGTAGGAAAGTTTTTTATTCCATGTGATTTTGTTGTCATGGAGATGGAGGAAGATGCACAAAATTCTATCATTCTTGGAAGACCTTTCTTAGCTACAGCTGGTGCAAAAGTTGATATGATGTATGGAAAAATTTCTTTTGAAGTTGGAGATGAGAAGATGGAATTTAAATTTTCCAATTCTTTGCTTAGCCCTTCTCTGAAGAAGAGTGATCTTGGAAATAATAATGAACCTGTTCTTATGGTTAAGTCTTTGGGTGGAGATCAAGATATGAAGGTTGATATTTTTCTCTCTAAACCTCCAGCAATTTTGGTGAGAGATTTACATGTCACTAATGTTGATTTGAAGCCTTCAACAATGAAATCGATTGGTGAAATTCAGTTTGGTGGATTATCTGTTGAAGATCCTGATGCTCATATTGAAAACTTTTTGAAGATTTGTGATACTATCAAGTGTGATGGAGTTTCTGATGAGGCCATTCGACTTCGATTATTCCCTTTATCTTTAAGGGATGGAGCTAAAAATTGGTTATTTTCGTTACCCTCAAATTCCATTACCACTTGGGAAGACTTACTTATTAAATTTCTTTTTAAGTTTGTCTCACGAGATGAAACGTCAAGGATAATTGTTGCACTCTTAAAGTTTGCTCGAGATAGAAGAGTAGTATTGTTGGACAAAGCTGTGGATGAAACTTATAAGTTTTTGGGAGAGATCATAAGAAAATATGTTGAGAAAGTGGATGATCCACTTTCAATCCATTCACCAGGTTGATTGATAATAAGGTCGAGCTAATGACCTTAAAAAAAGCGCTTCTTGGGAGGCAACCCAAGATTTTGGAGGAGGAACACTCTCCCACAATTTTCAACTGAGACTTCATGCACTAGGGGAGTATTTCTAACCTTTCTTTGTATAATTTTTCACTCTTATTCTTTTTGTATTTCTTTTAGGATCTTGTTAGTTTTGCATATTTATATATATTATTCATTGGGGACAATGAACCGCTTAAGTGTGGGGACGTGTTCTTAATAATAATATATTTAAAAAAAACAAAAAAAATTATATATTATAAAAATCCAAAAAAATTTAAAAATTTTAAAACTTTTTGTATATAATTGCCTTGTCTCAAAAGCATGTTAGCATTGATAAGTACACATTGTGTAGATTAATTTCGCATGATTAATTATGAGTGTCATATTCATGAAAAATCATTTGATGCTTGGTAATTCCTTGTGTGTGCTTGCGAACATTTGAAAACTTGAGATGTTTCTTGGTCAATTTTAGTGAGTTAAGCATGCTTTCACCTTGTGAGAATTTGAGCCTAATTTATGATTGATAGATTTTTTATCAATCCATTTTTTTGTTGTGTGTTGTTCATCATGATTCTTGTTGCTCTAGAACTTGTTTTAAACCGTTTTGAGACTACATGATATGTGTATGCATGAATATGATAAAGGCACTAGGATTAACCTCATTTACCCAAAACAGTACCCATATAAAAAATAATCCTTAGTGAAGCCCTTGAGCTTATATCCGTTTCTTTCGTATATCACCAATCTAAAATTTTTTGAGCCTACTTATTTATTCTTGTCTTGATTTACTGGTAGAGCATATTGATTCAATTCAAGGGTTGGTGAATATTTAGTGTGGGGATTTCGTTTGGTTAAAGGTTACATTTTGGTGGGATACAATATGGTATGAAAGTTGCAAACAAGTATCAAGTACTCCTTTGAGATCAATGGGTAGCAAGTGCAATGTCATATTAAAGGGACGATCCATGTGTGTTGGTATTAAATACATTCTTGGTGACTTTTCACTGCCCTTGGTTACTGGAGAATGACTTGACTTTAAAAAAGAAAAAAAAGAAAAAAAGAGAAGTTATGAGCAAGAGGAAGATAAAGTAGAGTGTGTTCATTTGATTGATACAATGTGAAAGTGGGAAAGTACATGGGTTATATGTGCTTTGCAGTTTAATGTTTGTGAAAGCTTGATCAACTTTTACATGATCTAAGTTTCATGTTGGGTGCTTTAATTAAAAGTGAACATTATTCTCTATCAGTTATCAAGTTTAGCCACTTGTTAGCCTGTTTCTTTGATATCCTACCCCGTACCTAAGCCTCGTTACAACCTTTAACAAAGACCTTTTGATTCATGTATGCATATATACGAGGTGGTGGAGATTTGGTGGACAACCAAGCATATGGTAGCACATGAGTACATTGATTGAACTTGAGCGATACACTTATACCCATACACTTGTGTGAAGTGAGAGCAATGTGAGATATTTATCCATAGCATGCTTACTTATTGAATGCGACTTTGATGTCTATCTCATGATATTTTTGTCTATCTAGACATTGTGTGCATACTTGGATTATTTTGTGTTAAAGATGCTTAAAGTGAGAGTACTTGTACTTTCAGACACTTTCAGGTTGTTATGTGATTGATATTTACAATGTGTGGAGTACTATGACATGTTGCATGTTTGAGAGACTTGGTGGTTGAAAATATTTGATTTTGTGGGTATATCTTCTATAAACCCTCACGAGACAAAACTCGTCCTACTAGGGCTGCCTAGGGGTTTAACGGCTTGTTGCATATGCTCAATGCAATCGTGTCATCTACGAAAGTGGTGGTCCTATTAGTTAATATTATTTTTATTTCTTCATTTGCCCGAGGACGTGCAAAATGCTAAGTGTGGGGATGTTTGATAGAGTATATATTTATATATATTTTATATGATTTTATTCCTCATATTTATTATATTTTGCATTTAATTGGATTTTTATTTAATAAATTTTAATGTTTTATTGTAGGAAGCATGGAAATCCTAAACTTGAAAGGATTGAAGAATAAAAAGCTTAATTTGGAGATTTATTAGAAGGAAAATCGGATTTGTTGGGCTGCCTGCACATAATTCACTGTTTCGGTCATATCTTGAGATGTAGAAGTCAGAATTGGACGATTTAACAGCCCACGCGAAGATAATGGAAATCTCTTTTATTCTAAAGTGGTCCAATTATCAAATTACATCAGGAACGGCTCAGAATTACTGAAGAAAAGTCAGCTACGAATTTTCCTTGTAAAACATAATCAGTTTAGGAAACGTAATTGTACTTTTCTCAAGGCATTAAAATATTTGAGGATATATATATAGACATCAGATCTGAGAGAGACATATATACATATATACATAGATACATACATACATAGAGAGACTTGTACTTTTTCTTCTTGGAGAAAGATTGAAGGTTTTCTTCTCTGTTCTTAATATTATTATTATGTGTTCTTATTATATTATGTGTTTTGTTAGTTTAATTATGAGTGAGTAGTTATTTAATCTAGGGTTAAGTTGAACCCTAGTTATGATTGATGTATGATTTTCCATAAACCCCCAATTTAGTTATGTTGTATGCTCTTGCTTATTGAGTTGTGCTTAATTAACAATAACATGTCAGACGTGATTATGCGTATTGTTTGAACCTAATATCTATTTATCATCGAAAGTTGGACATAGATGGTTGTGATTTATCCAATAAGGACATGAACTTCTCCATGAAAATAGGTAGAACGGATTGTTAGGAAGTTAGGATGTTGTGTTTAATGTCTCTAAATTGCATGATACCATGAAAATAGGCTTGAGTTTATTTTTAGAGAAGCCATTAATACTCGAGAGAGGTTATTGGTATTTTATAGGGCGCATCTTTCCTCTTGAGTCGCATATGATTAATTGGGGTGGAAAATCATGATTGCATTGATTCATGCTAGTGGGGATACTTAATTCTAGATGTTTTTAGTTAATTCATAAATACCACATATTTGCTTTAGTATAATATTTAGATTAATAATCTCTCAACAATTTATTGTGTTACTTGCTTAGTTGAATTGAATCAAGAATAACTAGTGATTGATACGTTTGTCTCTGTGGGATCGACTCTGACTTACCCTACTACATAGTTAGAAGGATTTGTTAGATATTATTATTTGATAGGCACGCGACAGCCTTGTCAAGTGTCTAGGATATAAGTCAGATGAAGATAAGAAATTAGCAGAGAAAATTGTCATTGATGAGACAGTCAGTCCAAAGACCTATAGACATGTTATAGACTCAACCAAATCTAAGATTACTCCTGTTAATTTTGTTTTTGGTAAGGATTCCAATTCTACTTTTGAAAAGGGATCTTCTTCTACTCAAGGAATTAAAGTTATAAAGTCTAAACCTGTCATGAACAAAGTCACTAAGAATCTAGGTCTATTGTCTCAGAAACAGCTTAAAGATAAAATCTGTGAGGTTACAGATAAGAAAAAGGAAGCTACTGTTAAGAGAAACAGGAATGGTAAAGTTGGGATCAATAAAGAGAATGGTTATAAATATATCCCAAATGCACCTAGAAAGTGTTGTTTTAACTGTGGTAACTCTAATCATCTTGCTATTGATTGTAAAAAGAGTAAGAAGAAAATTGCTGAAATTCCTAAGTCTGATGTTAGGAATAGATCAGTATTTTACAAACCACAGAATTCCTGTTTTCATTGTGGTAGTCTATGGCATTCTATTTATACATGTAAAGAGTATCATGATTTGTACTATAACTTTTATGATCCATTGCCTAAGTTTGAAAGTAGTACAAAGTCTGATAGAACTGAAAATGTCATAGCGAAGCATGCTTTTGTTAATACTGATACTGACAAAGCAAATCCTGATGGAGTAAATCCTGTCAGGACTGCTAAAGTCAAAAAGTCTTCTGCTGTTAAATTTAATAAAATGCATGAACAAGGAATCCAACAAGTGTGGGTTCCTAAACATTCTGACTAGTGTTTTACTATTCTGATGCAGGGTAAAAAGAAAAATGTGTTAGTCATGGATAGTGGATGTTCTGTGCACATGACTGGAAACAAAGCCCTGTTATCAGAATATGAGGAAAAAGCTGGCCCAACTGTGTCTTATGGAGATGGCAACATTGGACAAACCTTGGGATATGGCAATATAATCATTGGAAATGTCATCATTGAAAAAGTAGCTCTAGTGAAAGGACTAAAACACAACTTGTTGAGTATTAGTCAAATCACTGACAGAGGTTATCATGTCAATTTCTATTCCACACATTGTGAAGTAGTCAGTAAAGCAACAGGGAAGATAGCACTAACTGGCTACAGGCATGGTAACATATATGAAGCCAACATTCTCTCAGATACTGATGGCTCCCCTACATGTTTCATCAGTAAAGCTTCAGTAGATGAAAGTTGGAATTGGCACAAGAAGCTTTCTCATCTCAACTTCAGCAACATCAATGAGTTGGTTAAGAAAGAATTAGTAAGAGGATTACCTAATGTCTTATATACACCTGATGGACTCTGTGATGCATGCCAAAAAGCAAAACAAAGAAGGACATCATTCCAGAGTAAATCAGAATCCTCTATTGAAGAACCATATCACATGCTACATCTTGATCTGTTTGGTCCAGTCAACATCATGTCCATCAGTAAGAAAAGGTACACTCTTGTAATTGTTGATGAATATTCTAGATTCACCTGGGTGTATTTTCTGCATAGAAAAGATGAAACTCCTAAAGTTCTGTTGGATCATGTGAGGATGATTGAGACAACCACAAAGTACAAAGTCAAGATTCTGAGAAGTGATAATGGTACTGAATTTAAGAATTCAAAGATGGAAGAGTTCTGCAAATACAAAGGAATCATTCAACAATTCTCTGCTCCTGGCACACCTCAGCAAAATGGAGTAGTAGAAAGGAAGAATAGAACTCTTATTGAAGCTGGCAGAACTATGTTGGAAGAAGCTAAATTGCCTACATATTTCTGGGCAGAAGCAGTCAATACAGCATGCTATACACAAAATCTCACATTGATAAACAGGCATGGTGTCACTCCTTATCAGTCACTCAAAGAGAAGAAACCAAGTCTGAAGCATTTGCATGTGTTTGGCTGTAAATGTTTTGTTCTCAGAACTCATCCTGAACAGCTAGGGAAATTTGAAACAAAGGCTGATGAAGGAATATTCATAGGTTATCCTACATCAAGAGCCTTCAGAGTTTTTAATTTGAGAACAAGAACTGTCATGGAGTCAATACATGTATCTTTTGATGATAAGAAGATAACTGGAATCATTGAAGACTCGCATGATAGATTGTTATTTGAAAATGAAGCTTCCAAGGAACCTGAAGAAAGTGAATCAGAAGCTGTCCATTCATCCAGTACTGACGGGTCACCAAATCCTGATGACTCACCAGGTACTGATGGTGCTAATACTGATGATGCAAACAACAGTGATACAACTAGTAGTGCTAATGTTGAGGGGGAGCAACGGCATTCAACTACAAGTTCAGAGTCAACTCAATCATCAGGACAGAATTCTTCAGATACTGATTCAAGTGAAGATCCTGATAACACATCAGGAGGGCATAGCAATAATTCAGGGAGAGCTTCAAATCAATCAAATTCTTTCAATCAAGATAACACCAATCCAGGGGGAGCATCTACTTCAAGAAACAATTTGACACCAGCAAGGAAATGGACAAAAGATCATACTCCTGATTTGATAATTGGAGATCCTGATGCAGGTGTTCAAACAAGAAGTGCAACTCAGAATGAATGTTTATATAATAACTTTCTATCCAAGGAGGAGCCTAAGAAAGTTGAAGATGCACTTAAAGATGCTGATTGGGTTACTGCAATGCAAGAAGAACTGAATGAATTTGAAAGGAATGAAGTCTGGAAACTGGTACCAAGACCAAAGAATAGATCAATTGTTGGTACAAAGTGGATTTTCAAGAACAAGACTGATTCTGATGGAGTCATTATCAGAAATAAAGCTAGACTAGTTGCAAAGGGGTATTCCCAACAAGAGGGAATTGACTATGATGAAACTTTTGCTCCTGTTGCAAGACTAGAAGCCATCAGGATATTTCTTGCTTATGCAGCACATAAGAAATTCAAGGTTTTCCAGATGGATGTTAAAAGTGCTTTCTTAAATGGTGAACTGGAGGAAGAAGTTTATGTTGAACAACCTCCTGGTTTCATTGATCCTAAATATCCAGATTATGTCTACAGACTGGATAAGGCACTTTATGGACTAAAGCAAGCTCCAAGAGCATGGTATGAAACCTTAGCTCAATTCTTACTGGAAAGTGGATTCAAAAGAGGTGCAATTGATAAAACTCTATTTTATTTGAATCATGGTAAGGAGTTGCTGTTAGTTCAGATTTATGTTGATGATATCATTTTTGGGTCAACAAACAATAAGCTGTGTGAAACGTTTTCCAAGCTTATGCAGTCAAGATATCAAATGAGCATGATGGGAGAAATGAGTTACTTTCTGGGTCTTCAAGTTAAACAGACTGATGAAGGGATTTTTATTAATCAGTCTAAATACACAAGGAACTTACTGACAAGGTTTAACATGCAAGACAGTACTCCTGCTTCAACTCCCATAGCTACAGCTACCAAACTTGATCCTGATCAAGGTGAAGAGGTAGATGTAACTCACTACAGAGGATGACTTACCTATATCCTCTATGATGAATGTGAACAAGGAAGTTGCTGATACTGCTACTAAAGTTGTGGTACCTTCGTCAAAACCACAAAAGACAAGGAAATTATCAAAGAGCAGGTATCATATTCCTTTGACAGTGCAAATGAAGGATACTGATATTCAGACATCAAATCCTGATGTTAGTATTCCTGATACAGCAACAAAAGTTGTCTCTATATCAGACTCTTCAGCCTCTCCATCTCAGATTCGAGGACATTCTTGGGAGAAGGTTTCTACAACTGCTTCCTTGGTTGGTCTTACACCTACATCAAAGAAAAAGAGGAATGCAGAAGAGTTAGTCTATCAGAGACAGAAGAAGCTGAAAGGATCAAGCCCACAAGAACCTGAATTTCAGAGTAATTCAGCAGCTACTGTTGATCCTGCCACACAAGAACCACTCAATCAAAGTTTGGGTGAAGGCTTAGCTAGTGGAATGGTCACACAAGAACCATTTTCTCAAAGGGAGAATGAAGACATCAACATTCCAGCTACACAAGAACCATCTTCTCAAAGTGAAGATGCAGGCAAAGCTACAGCTTCTGTTGAAAGATTGGTCGAGAACATTGTTAATGAGGGAAGCACACAAGAACCTTTAGCTCAAAGTGTTGAAGCAGCTTCTGAACCTCAAGCTCCACAAGAACCATTGGTAGCAAATACTGATGCAAGCATATCAAATCCTGACGATGTTCATCCTGACGTTAGTGGTGCTCCTGAAAATGAACCTATTTTGATACAGCCACTTCGTTCAAGACCAATGGATCATCCTATCTCAGAATCACAGGATAAACTGAAAGGTATTGCAATTCCTGATCCTGATATATCTCATGGTTCTGATGATGATAATTCTGATGATGATAGTGATGATGATAATGAGAATAGAAAAGAGAAGGAACAGCTTGCTACAGCACTCAAGATTAGTCTTGGAACTAATTTTGGTTCATCAAGTACATATATGGCTAGCAATGCTTCCACTGGGAAAGATCAGAGACAAGATTTTTCTACTCCTTCCTTTGATCCTGCAGAGGCATTTAGACAGAATGAATGGAACAATTCATGGCACAATTCTGATGAATCTATCAGTTTTTCTTCTGCTATTGAACATGCCTATAATGCAGTGACGTCTATAGAGAATCAAGACTTGAAGAATCATTTGAAGGCTACAACTCTGTTATCCAAAAGCCTGAAAAGTGAGATTGATTCTATCAAGGGCTCAACTGAAAAAGTGAGGACTGATATCTTTAATAATTTTACAAAGGTGCCTACTACTTTCCAACTAAGGGTAGTGGAATCTCAAGTGAAATCTGTTGTTTTAGAACAAACCTCAATCACTCAAAGAATTGATTCTCTGGATACTAAGGTAACTGAAATTCAAGCCTCTCTTTCCTTAATTTTGCAATTATTGTCAAATCCTGATGTCAAAAAGGGGGAGAAGGTTATTCAGACAAAATGTACACCTGATCTAGTATTAAGAAATAATGATGATGATACTGGAGATGATGGTGGTGACAAAGCGATACAAGGAGAAACCTCTGATGCTGTTGTTATGAAGACAATCCAAACTTCTCAAAGTCAAACAACACAGTCAACTCATGTTTCTGATTCTGGAGTTAAGACAGTAAGAACATTGGTGCAATCTCAGATCCTGACGGAAGATCAAATCCTGACACCTGGTCATGGACACATTCTTGCTACAATTCCTGAAGGTGATGAAGATGTGATTATTGATAATCCTGAAGATGCATCAAATTTATTCCAGAAGTTTTCTACAAAAGACGGTAGAATTGTTACTCTTTATCACACTGATAAAAGAGTTCAACAATTATTTGCCAGAAAAGCACTCTCTACAGCAAGTGAAGAATATCCAGATCTCTCACATGAAGAATTCTTGAGACTACAAAGAGAGACAATGGAAAGCTATACTGCTCCTGCTAGAGGTAGAGGAAGCAGAGGTAGGAGAGGTGCTAGAAGAAGTAAAAGAGGTTCTTCAACTCAAACAGTACCTAGACAGACAAGGTCTAGAGGGTTAAGAATTGAAGAAATTCCTGAACCTATTCAAACTCTAGTAGTTCCTGACAGATCTACTTTTGGTGATGATGGAATTGTTGAAGAAGAACCTGAATTGAGAAGAAAATCAAGTAAATCAACTCTCAGCAATACAAATCAAATTGAAGATTCTAATCCTGACAATATTCAAGATCCTGACGAATCTGAAATTCTGCAAGAAGTTGATTTGATAATCTTATCTACTGTTGTTGATTGTCACAACAAAGAAGTAGATGAAGAAGAAGAAGCCAGAAGAAGAGATATTTCAAAGAGAACAAATGAAGATTTCAATCTCTATCTACAAAGGCTTAAAGTTTCAAATGAAAGACAATGGAGAAATACAAGCAGGCAAGAATCTTTACTTGAAAGAAGCTACACTCATGAAAAGGAGAAAGACAAGAAGTGGGAACACATAAGTACACTGAAGTGTGATACACCTATCAATTTTCAGACTGGTGGAATTATAACAAGTGCTTCAAGTGTTGTTGATTTGTCTGATATGGCTAGATCAAAAACACTCTGGTTAAAGATGTTTTCGAATCTGAAGCAAATGTCAAGTTATACAAGAGGAGGTATTGGACACAGGGATGCTGAATTTCTAAACATGACTTATGTTGATCCTTACTCCTTAACTGAAATTGGAGGTACTTTAACTTCTGAAAACCTGAACAATTTATTAGCTGTTGATATAGTTATAGATTGTCATGATGGTTTTGAAAAGAAAGAAAAGCTTTTGTACTTCATGAAAGATGGTAGTGTGAAGATTCTATCTATTCAAGATCTGCTGATGAAAACTACACAGGAACTGAAATATGTTCACTATCTATTAAGATGGAAGAACCAAGTGTACAAAGTATGGGCTGACATGATTTTGTCAACTATAAGAAGAAGACTGGATGGAAACAGTAATTTCGATGGTAATTATACTCCCATGTACTTAAATCAAAGAGGTCAGGATGTGGAAATGCAAAGGGGTACTGCTGTTAAAGAAGTAAATTTTGGCATGACTCATCTTACTCTCAATCCTGATGGGAAGGAAATTGCTTATCTTATGCTAGAAGAGCACAGTCTACGAAGAAACTCCATACAGAATCTCAGAGCAGCTATCTACCAGATTAATGAGGAAGATGAAGAACTCAGAAATCTTAAGGAAAGACTGATTCAAATTCTTGAAGAAAAAGAAGAAAGTTTATTATCCAACTTCTTGAAGATGAATCTGTTCTATCACAAAGCTTAAACAGATAAGTTGTTTCTGAAGATACTCGTACATTTTGATACATGTTTTTGACATCATTGAATATTTGGAATCTATACTTTATTTTACAAAGTATGAGATTGGGGGAGATTGTTAGATCAGAATTCAATGATCGTCAGAAGCTAGACTCAACTGATCAGGATTGCTGACGTCATCAGTATTGCATGGTCATCAGTATTTGATCAAGCGTCAGTATCTTATTGATCATCAGGATTCCTACTCAGACTATGATCAGGTTTGATCATCAGGACTTGAAGCTGATCAGGATTCCTACTTCGAGTTATATTTGGAGTCTAGATAAACATGGAAGTTTATTCTATCTGTTCCTGGTTTGTAGAATGTAGCTATCGATTAAAGATATGTTTCTATCTTTGTTATGATTAGGACTTATCTTGTAATTGATAGAGAAGCTGTGTGCACTATATAAACACAGTTTTGGTTTCGATTTATGTATTCATTCGAGAGAGAACATAATCGGAGAGAAGCTCTTAAGAACAGAATTTCTTGAGAGAGTTTTTGTAAGCTAGCAGCTCTTAAGAACACCAGAATTTCTTAAGAGAGTTTGTAACAGTTTTATATCAAAGTTAATAAAGCTGTTATTGTTATTGTTATTGATCTTTCATATTTGTGTTATATAAAGTCGAGAATCTTATACAATTGTATTCAACCCCCTTCTACAATTGTTATTTACTGGGCAACATTCTTCCATATTATGCCTTGAGATTTACTATGTCAATCGCACAATCAGTTAGGTAATTTATGTGCAGCCGAACATGGCCATTTAATAGTCTCCAAAGACATTAAACGCATTTATCAACATAATGTTAGTATTAGTGCTCTAGAGACAATACTTTTATGTTTTAAACAAAACATTTTATTATTATAAATTATGTTTTATTGATTATTATTATTATTTTATTATGTCTTTATTTACTGCGTTATAAATGTTAGCATAATAAATTTCCTTGGAATTATGATACGTATTCGATATCTTTAAGTATGTGACTTAAAAATGAGATTATATGAATAGTATCTTTATTCCTAAATATCCCTAGTCGAATGTTATTATTTAAGGACAATAATAATGCACATAGACTAGTATGTTTGTTGACAGATGACCACATCTCATTGGCCATAGGTATGGTGATACTAAAGTCAAAAAATAGGTGCATGTAAGAGTACATGACACTGGATTGACCCGCCGTGAGATTACACATGTTAATAGTGTCATAAGTAATTCTCACTGTGATAATGGTGTAATGATCCTTAGACCTGAAATTATTATATTTTTATACGAGAATTAATATACTTTGATTACGTTAAAAGTTACCTTTGACCGGGTGATGATAAAAGTGGACATTGGGTATATTATGAATCGTATGAGAAATATGAATGACCTAGATGGGATTTAACCCTCCTAATTTTAGGAGCAATATTATTGGCCTCTTGTTTGAGTGAGACTAAGAAATGCACGGTCGTGCTCAAATGTTGATTTGATTTAATAGTCTACTCATCGATCAAGAAAACTAAGATTAAATTATAAAGATGATGACACATTACATGCCTCGAGTTTAATCTATAATATTAAGGTTACAGGGATTATATTACATGGAACATTATTCACGAAAGGCTTAATCGAATCACCGATTTAATTATTATTACTTGGGTGGCAATGATGTATTACTAGATGCCGCTCATTGTTTACAATTTTAATTAGTTATTAAAATTGTTACCAACGTAATAATAACCTACATGGTCACACACAAAGAACGTTTGAAGGAGAAATAATTTAAATTATGAATTTAAATTTAAATAAGTAATTTATTCTATTTAAAATATTAATTAAGTATGACTTGATTAATTATTTAAATAGAAAATGAAATTACTTAAACTAATTCTGAAATTAGTTATTAATTAATTAAGTGCGACTTAATTAAATAATAAATTAGAATTTCGGATTAGTATTTTATTATAATTGAATTATAATTAGAAAACTTATTTTCCTCTCTATATAAACTCTCAAAGAGGTCTAATTTTAATGGTGAAAACGTTTTTATATTAAAACCCTAGACGCTTATGAGAGCAAGAAAAAAGAGAGAGAAAGAAGCAGTTTTCGGGTGCTAGTACACATCAATCCTTCAAGAAAAGTGTTCGTGTTGATAACGTAGAGTGTAGATCGCGAGAGCGGGATACATGGTGATTGAACAAGCTTTGTGTTAGGCTCAAGACATGTCTGAATACCACTATTAACAAGCCTACACTATGTGACTATGTCACATTGCATGACCTAGTGATTTCTATCACTGGGATATAGTATAGGTCTCTAAATGTACTTGTCTTGTTCTCATGAACATTAGCTTGATCATGTATGCTCAGACTTATAATGAGCTTAGTAAAGTTTCTTGCATCTAGATTGTATATAGGCCATTGAATAATTATCCTGGTAGAAGTTCAGAAGTGTTCATGCAGCAGGATAGAGTTGAATAAGGCCATGAAGAAATAAGTTGCAGGAATTTGTCTAAGGCATTATATAGCAAAGTCAAAAGAAAGCTATGTCGTGAAGTCACCAATATCCATGTCGTGAAGTACTATATCGCATAGTCCATTTTGTACTATGTCGAGAAGTCCTCAAGACACATGTCGTGAAGTGTTGAAGTCAGCAAAGTCAAAGGAGCCCAGATCGTGAAGTCCTCAGAAGCCCTATGTCGCATAGTCATCAAATGACCTATGTCGCATAGTCGTCAAATGACCTATGTCGCAAAGTCTTCAAAGGCTATATCGCGTAGTCCTCACAAGGGAGATCGCATAGTCAGGGATGAAGTGGAGTTCACGATATCAACACTTAGCCGTTTATAACAAGACAAATCAAGGTACAGAACCAAGAATCAAAGGAGACAAATACTGAAGCATTTGTTCTGGCAAGGTGGTCCAAAGAACAGATGGCAAATCTACAGCTAAACTTGGAGAGAAAGATAAGAGACAAGCAGCTACAGAAACGGGAAAGACTCCGAAAAGCAGGTGGTCCTTCCTGACACAGTGAACTTCTTATGGCAGGACAAGTTGGACTTTCAGAAGGGGTAGCTGTGTAATATTGTGTGTGCCTAGTTTGTATAGGAAAATATATATATCGTGCACACACAACTGTAAGCTGTAAGAGAGATACACATAGTTATTTGCTAAGCTCTTTTCTCTGTAAGCAAGCAAGTTCAAACCGTTCTTGTTTAGAAGCCAGAAATTCGATTGTGAATTTCCTGGAAAGCTGTAGTATTTAATTTGCTTATACAAAGTAGATTAAAGTGATTGTGTGTGTTATTTACTTTCTGCATATTACATATCATAATCACATACAGTTGTTTACTTAGTTTTCAAGATCGAAAAATATATCAAACTATCCATTCACCCCCCCTCTGTCTAGTTTCTAGTGGTATTCATTTCTAACAAGTGGTATCAGAGCATAGGCTGTTAACGTACAAACAGGAAAAGATCAAGAATGAGTTCACAGAAACTAAGCAGTATCAAGATTCCTCCCTTTAACAAGGAGCACTACAGTTTATGGAAGAAGAAGATGTTGCTTTTCATCAAAGCTTCTAACCCCATGTATTTAGATATTCTAAAGCATGGTCCCTTCATTCCAATGATCGAGATTGGTGAAACAACCAGTGGCACTGAGATTGTACCAGCAAAACATGTGCCCAAAGATCCCTTAAAATACACTGATCCTGAAAAGGAAAAAGTGGCATTGGATGGACATCTTCAACTTATCATTTGTGAATCTATGGACTTCAACATGTATGGCACTGTTGCTCATTGTACTAGTGCCAAGAAGATGTGGGATCTTATAGAAGTGCTCTGTGAAGGAACTACTGAGGTAAGAAAGAACAAGAAGCAGATTCTTGTTTCACAATATGAAGCCTTTATGGCTCAGCCAAAAGAGGGAATCACAGAAGTGTTTGAGAGATTCAACAAGCTGATAAACGAGCTCAAACTCTATGACAAACACTATGAAACAGAAGAGCTCAATATGAAGTTTCTACTAACTCTGCCAGATCACTTGGAACCAAGAATTTCTTCCCTTAAAGAAAGAGATCTGACAAAGATTGGTTTTGATGTGTTGTATGGTGTTTTAAAGACATATGAGTTAGAGCTGTTTCAAAAGAGATCTATTCAAGCAAAGCAAGGTTTAGTGGCTAATACTTCCTGTGCACTTATTGCTGACAACCTAAGTCAAAGAATGGACTCTCTTAAAATCAGTCAGGTCAAGATTGAGGAACTGGAAGTTGAAGACACTGGTGATGAAACTCATGTTGTGTATGATTTACCTGAAGAGGATGAGTTCTACAGTATAGATGAGCTGGACAAAATGGAAAACAAATCTTTTGCTTATATGGCTAGGAGGTATCCTAACATAAGGTTTAAAAGAAAGCAGCCATTTAAGTCTAAGTTCAACAATGGAAACACTGGTGGATCTAGTGGCTCAAACACCTTCAATAAAGGAAAAGGGATTGCTGGTGCTGCTAAAGGTGGATACAAGATAGGAAGTGTGGATAGGACCAAAATAAGGTGCTATAACTGCAATGAACTTGGGCATTTTGCCACTGAGTGCAAAAAGCCTAAACAAGTCAAGAAGGACAAAGCATACTTAGAGCTTGAAGCTAAGTATGAGGCTCTACTCAAGAAACAACAGGGCAAAGCCTTTATTGCTGAGGGAAAGTGCTGGGATGACTCTGATGAAGAAGAAGAACAAGAGTACTCAAACTATGCCTTGATGGCATTTTCTGATGAAGGTGATTCAAGTCAGGTACCTATTCTTACTTCTCTTGATATGACTCCCCTTCAATATAAGCAAACTGTTGAAGATATGAGCACTGAAATGTTTAATATTCATACTAGCATGTTAGTAGCTAATGAAGAAATTGACAGACTAACTGCTAAAAATGTTGAGCTTACAGAAAAGAATGAGCAACTTGAGTTAATGGTTGTGAACCTGGATGGTTTGAAAAATGAGGTTGAGTATCTTAAAAACAAAGTGATTTGTGCTGAGCAGATAGAGAATGCCCTTAGAGAACAAATTGCTGAAACTGAACTGAAACTAAGAAGCTTCAAAAACTCCTCTGAACTTATTCAAACCTACCACAAGGAACACACTGAAGATTGCAAGGTTGGAGTTGGTTTTGACTATGATAATGACAAGGGAAGGAAGAAAGTCAAGGGCAAAGGAAAGGAAACTTTTACAAACAAAAATGCCCCAACCATACTGTCAAGTGTTGAACAGCCCATCTTCAAGAAGAGTGTTGTTGAGTTTGATGAGGAACTACTGATCATCAAGCAACAACTACTTGAAGAAGATGAGGCTGCTAAGAACACTTCTTCCTTTCCTGAACTTGTCAATCAGAAAGAGACCAAAGACAATCTTGTCAAGAGTCCTAAAGCAAAGAAAGAAGTTGTTAAGAAAAGGAAACAAAACAGAAATGGTAAAGTTGGTGTTAACAAAGGAAACAACTATGCTTATGTGCCAAATGCTCCCAGAAAACAATGTCAAAAATGCCTATCTGTTAATCATTTGACTCATAAGTGTAGTAAGCCTGAAATTGTTGAAGTTGATAACCTAAGTAACCTTTCTGCAAGCATAAATTCTAGTCATGATTCTTTCTGTGGTAAGCCAAACTGCATGACATGTTATGTGACTGTGATTGCTAACTGTTTATCTCTTAAACATAAACTTGACTCTGCACAATCTGGTGAATCACACACACACATACATTCTCATAGGACAGGGTCCCCAATCAGGGTTGAGAGGGTGAAAACTTCATGTGAGCCTAAGAGTGTAAACTCCAAAGCCACAGAAAAAGTGAAGTCTCCTACTATGAGAAATGCAATTTATGACAGAAGAATTATTAATCAAAATGTTTCTAAACCATATGGACCCTACCAAGTGTGGGTACCAAAAGCAACTTAGTCACTTTGTGAATGCAGGGCAACAGGAATAAAAGAGTCATATGGATCTTGGACAGTGGATGCTCAAGTCACATGACTGGTGATATGGCCCTGCTATCACATTTTGAGGAAAAGGCTGGCCCATCAGTAACCTTTGGAAATGACAACATTGGTTATACAATGGGATATGGCAGTGTTAAATCTGGAAATGTCATTATTGAAGATGTAGCATTTGTTGAAGGACTGAAGCATAATCTCTTGAGTATTGGACAGTTTACCAACAGAGGCTTCAAAGTGGAATTTGATGAAGACCTTTGTTCAATCTCAAAAAGGGAAAGTGGTGAAGTTGTTCTAACTGGTGTGAAGAAAGGAAGCTTGTTTGTAGCTAATCTCAAGGCTGCAGATAAGGGAGAAATTTGTTGTTTCTACACAAAAGCCACAAATGAGGAATTCTGGCTGTGGCACAAGAAACTGTCTCACTTGAATGTTCAGGCAATGAACTCTCTAACCAAGAGAGAACTCATCAGGGATTTGCCTGCCTTGGAGTTTGTGCAAGATGGAGCATGTGAAGCTTGTCAGAAAGGGAAGATTAAAAGATCAAGTCACAAGAACAAGTTGCTCAATACAAACTCAAAACCTCTGCAACTAATTCACATGGACTTATTTGGCCCTGTGAATGTAATGTCCCTTTCCAAAAAGAAATATGCTCTAGTGATGGTTGATGACTATTCAAGATATACTTGGGTGGAATTCCTATTCTCCAAGGATGAAGCACCACAAGTCATAATAGAGCATATCAAGAGAGTTGATAAAGAAGCACAAAACACTGGTTCCTCTGTAGTTGCTTTGAGAAGTGATAATGGGACTGAGTTCAGAAATTCAACATTGTATGAGTTTTGCAAAGATAAAGGAATTTCTCAACAATTCTCAGCTCCTAGGACACCTCAACAAAATGGAGTAGTTGAGAGAAAGAATAGAACTCTCATTGAAGCCGCAAGGACAATGCTGCTGGATGCAAAGCTACCCACTAGCTTTTGGGCTGATGCTGTTAACACAGCATGCTTTGTGCAAAATAGAACATTAATCAATAAGAAGTCTGGCAAAACTCCTTACTCATTAATGACTGGAAAAAGAGCATCTTTCAAGCACCTGCATGTGTTTGGAAGCAAGTGTTTTGTGATGAAAGATACCTCTGAGCATGTTGGAAAGTTTGATGCTAAAGCATTTGAAGGTATCTTCATTGGATACTCTCTGGAAAGGACAGCATACAGAGTGTTTGTACCTGAGCAACACAAAATCATGGAAAGCATGGATGTTACCTTTGATGACAAGAAAACTCCAGGACTGAAAACAAGTGATCAAGACAGTGTGCTATTGAGATTTGAGAATCAAGGTTATCTTGAGGATTCTGAAAGTGAAGATGAACCCCCTGTTCAAACTGTTCTAGAAAATGAAATTCTTGAAGTTGACAATCTTCTTCAAACACCTGTGCAAGGATTCACAAACACAGGGGGAGAAGAAGAGAATGCAACTGTCAACCAAAATGAGATTGGAACAGATCAAGGAAATGAACAGGGGCACACAAGGAAATGGGACAGAGCCCACACTAGGGATCAAATCATTGGAGATCCTAGTGAGGGAGTTAGAACAAGAAGGGCAACATTAAATACTTGTCTGTATAGCTGCTTTCTGTCACAAGAGGAACCTAAATTAATTGAAGAAGCTTTGAAGATTTCTGATTGGATTGTTGCCATGCAAGAAGAGTTGAATCAATTTGAGAAAAACAAGGTATGGGAACTAGTGCCACCTCCAAAAGGAAAGAATGTTATTGACACCAAATGGGTGTTCAGGAACAAGATGGATGAAGAAGGAGTGGTAGTTAGAAACAAAGCAAGGCTGGTTGCCAAAGGTTATTGTCAGCAAGAAGGCATTGACTATGATGAGACATTTGCACCTGTAGCTAGACTGGAAGCCATAAGAATCTTCCTGGCTTTTGCAGCTCACTCAGATTTTAAGGTGTATCAAATGGATGTGAAAAGTGCTTTTCTCAATGGTGATCTTGCTGAGGAAGTTTATGTGTCTCAACCACCTGGCTTTGAAAGTGAAGACTTCCCAAACTTTGTGTATAGACTGCTCAAGGCACTCTATGGACTCAAACAGGCACCAAGAGCCTGGTATGAAACTCTATCTCAATTCCTTCTTGAGCATCAATTCACTAGGGGTACAATAGACAAAACCCTATTCTTCAAGAAGCATGGAAATGATATCATTCTTGTTCAAATCTATGTGGATGATATCATCTTTGGCTCTTCAAATGAAAAACTCTGTGAAAGGTTCTCTAAGTTGATGCAAAGTAAATATGAGATGAGTATGATGGGAGAGTTAACCTACTTCCTAGGCCTGCAAGTACATCAAAGGGAGGATGGCATCTTTATAAACCAATCTAAGTATGTCAAGGATCTTTTAAAGAAATATGGTTTAGAAGAGTCATCCCCAGCTAAAACTCCTATGTCTACTGCAATCAAGCTGGATGAAGACAAGAAAGGCAAGAGAGTTGATATCAAGGTCTATAGAGGAATGGTTGGATCCCTGCTCTATCTCACAGCTAGCAGGCCAGACATCATGTTTGCCACATGCCTTTGTGCAAGGTTCCAGTCTGATCCCAAGGAATCTCACATGATGGCCATCAAAAGAATTTTCAAATATCTGAAGGGGACTCCTAATCTTGGGCTATGGTATCCAAAGGGCACTGGGTTCAACCTGGTTGGTTACACAGATTCTGATTATGCTGGATGCAGGATTGACAGGAAGAGCACCTCTGGAAGCTGTCAATTCCTAGGTCAAAGGTTAGTGTCCTGGTTTAGTAAGAAACAACAATCCACAGCAACATCCACAGCTGAGGCTGAATATATTGCTGCTGGAAGTTGCTGTGCTCAATTGCTTTGGATTAGAAATCAACTCATGGATTATGGACTAGTGTTAGAACACATTCCTCTGATGTGTGATAATACTAGTGCAATATCCATTGTTGCCAATCCTGTTAATCATTCTACTACAAAGCACATTGAGATCAGGTACCATTTCATTAGGGAACATGCTGCAAATGGTACCATAGAAGTCTCTTATGTTCCAACTGAGAAACAATTAGCTGACATATTTACTAAACCTCTGAATGAAGCAGTCTTCAACAGACTTGTGAGTGAAATTGGAATGCTCAATCCTTCATTCAGTTGTTCTAAGTAAATATGCTGGTTAATTGTTGCAGCAGTAAATTTTCACTGTATTTAAATGATCTATTTGTTTGGAGTGAAAATTAGCTGAGATATGATTTATAAATATTTCAGTATTTTACTGCATATTTTTTCAAAATCATATTTGTGAGTGGAGTTGTGAGCTTTTGAGACATCTCGATATAGATGTTTTTCAGAGTTCACGACATAGTTCAAATTAAACAGACTTATATCGCAAACTGTTGAGATTGTGAGACTTCGCGACATAGTTCAATTCATGAGTTTGCGACATAGTTAATTCTATGACCTCGCGACTTAGTATAACTATATCGACAAGTCTCCATAGTTGACAGAATTTTGACTTAAATTAATTTTATTTCAAAATTTGATAAAAGTCTGACAAAATGCTTCAAATTCCTAAAAGAGAGCTTTAGACAGGGTATTTCTACTATATCGCAAAGTCTCCCCAATCCTTTCATTTTGAAGACTTTGCGACTTAGTTCATTCTTGAGACTATGCGATATACTTTGCAAGACTTTGCGGTACAGGCCATTTCTGACTTCGCGACATACAGATAGACTGTACACATTCATAACTCCATATCGCAGTGTCTCTATCATATAAATACCCTTTTCTAACCGTTTGCAACTTTTCATCTTGTCTATTGCTCTCAAACTTTCTAACCTAAGCAAAAATTCTCTACTCTCTTTCTTACTCTCTCTCTTGAAATGGCACCCAAATCTCAAACAGTATCATCCTCTATTCCTTTAACCATCCCCAAAGAAACAAATCTTCTCACCATTCCCTCTGAGGCTGAGGCTAAACCCAGGTACAAGTGTTTTGTACGGTTCCTGAATGATTCCTACCTCAGCCAAGCCCTAACCTTGAACCCCACGTTGTATGTTGATGTATTGGAAGGATTTTGGCGAACGACGTTGGTTTCTACAATGGCCAGGGAAGATGGAACTTCGTTCCAGGAGATAACTTGTTCAATTGGAGGCAAACACTTCCAGTTTGGGGAGAAGGAGATAAATGAAGCTTTAGGGTTCAAGGTGGAGGGTCATGACCAAGAAGCTACAGATGCTCAAATTGTAGACTTCATGACCTTCATTCGGTATGCAGATGAGATAGATACCGGAAATCTGAACAAGAAATTTGTAAGAAGGGAGTGGTCATTCCTATTTGATGCACTCCAGAAGGTGTTCCTTTGCAGAAAGACAGGATGGGACCATATCAGTCACATTGCTGTGAAGCTGGCCTATTCCCTAGCCCACAATCAGGAAATCAATGTTGGAGCAATAATCCTCAAGGAATTGGCTCAAAGGCTAGGGAGGACAGTCCGTGGAAGAGGTAATGACATCTTTTACCCTCGCTTTCTTCAAGTTATTTTAAATTATCTTGATGCTAATGTCCATGACTTGGAGGGTATTGATAAATCAAAGTTGGCTTATTCCAAGTCCATGTCCAAGATTCTGTTTGGTTCATTGGACACAAGGAATCAAGTGGATGTGATCTTGAGTGTGACCAAGCATATGCAGGACACATTCGAGTCTTATCCACTTGATAAGCCCATATACCATGCTCTTTCCTGGACAGGGGAGGCTGAGACTGAAGGAGCTTCACAGTCTAACCCAAGCCTCCCTATCCCATCCAGCAACCCCACTGTAAACACCACTGTAGAGTCTAGTCAGCCAAGTGCATCAATCTCTCAAAAGGTTGATGTTCCTAAAAAGAAGAAGAAGAGAACCCTAGCTATTATCCATGAATCTGTAGAGCTAGCAAGTGAGATTCCTGAGTCACCACTCACCAGACCAAAGAAGAAGTCAAAATCTAAAGCTACCACTGAATCCTCCCAACAGGATTCAGATGTGGAAAAAGGGGTACACCTGCTACTGTCTATGGCCTCTCAACAGGTCATGGGCATTGAAAAGAGCAGCCTCCCCACTGCAAGTTGTAAAGAGTCTGCACAGGGTCAAGACCTCACTCTTGATCCTAGGAGTGATAAGGGTGATCAAACACTAAGTGGAGAGCACATCAATGTTGAAACTCCTCCTATTTCTCAGGGGGAGTTGCCAAAATCTAATCTGAACCCCACTTCTCTCTCAGATTCTTCCACTAAAATTTCTTCTGAACAAGAGAGTCATTCTCATGACAATCTTGCCCTTGATCAATCACAATCCAGCCCTGTGATTGAGCCAACTTCAAGTGACATGGTGCTTGACACTGTGCTCACCACTCAGGACCCACATTTGGTTGGTCAGGGAATGCATGCTGAGGCATATCCTAATGACACCAACACAAACATGGAGGATTCACCAGTTTTCACTGGAGACTCTGTGCCTAATTCTCCCATCCTTAGGGATGTGGAAATGTCTTCACAGACAAATAGGGCTGATGTTGTAACACATCCCATTTCAATGGAGACAACATCAGACCCTACAGCCATTCCAAGGCTGGAGGAGACTCAAACTCACACATCTCATGAAGTGCCTAACACTAGCTCTCACTTGGCTCAGGCCACAATGTCAGAATGGCTGAAGCCTGTGCAACATGACAGGCCTTCAGGATCATCATCTGTGCCTTCCAAAATGACAGAAGAAGCCATACAGGATCTCCATGTGGCACAGATTGATGAGTTCTCAAAGATAGCTCAACATCTCCTCACCTCCAACCTTCCAAATGCTGATTATGAAGCTATCCTGCTCTGCCATAAGGAGGATGTTGAAGCTCAACAGGAGAAGATTGTGGATACAGCTGAACCAGAAGGGAATGTGGATGCCTGGTTGGATGCCAAGAGGACTCTCAAGCTCAAGGATGCCCTGGCTTTTGTGAGAGAAGAATACCTCACCTCTCTGGGCTCAAATGCTAAGGATCTGTCTCCTGTTGCCATATATGAAGCTGTGAATGATGTGTACAAGAACCAGTTGAAGGCTCTGCATTATCTTGGGAAAGGGCTTCAATCAGAGATTTCTTCTATTCAGGAGGAGACAGACAGATCCCTCACCAAGCTAAGAAACTCTTATCTCTCTGATTTTCCCAAGGTGGATGGTATCCTCAAAGAAGTCCAGAAAACCTCCTCCAATGTGTCCATGATGGATGTGACTCTTGCCATGGTCACAGACAACATCAAGAAACTGGCTTCTACACTGGAAAATCAAGCAAAATCTACCATCACCACCAATGCTATGTTGAATGTCATGTGGAAAAACCAGTATGGTGATAAGCTGGTGGATGAAGTCCCTCTGTCAGACATCTCCAAATATGACTTTGCCAGGGTCAAAGATCAATCTCTAAACTCCTTCAAGTCTCAACAATTATTCTCCAAGGTGGATGGCTTAGAAAAGGAAGTGGCCTCTCTCAAAGATGAAAACAGAATGCTATCTGCATCTCTAAGCCAACTCAATGACAAGCTAGATGCTCAAGGCAACAACACAACAAACATCTTGCTGGTGCAGCAACAAATGATGACCTCAATGATGAAATCTTTCAACCTGCCTATTCCTGGGGAAGCTCAAGACATCTTGTCTGATCCCAAGCCTAAGGGGGAGAAAGGAAAGGAGGTCAATGTGAAAAAGAAAGGGGGAGCACCTGCCAAGCAATCAAAACTTAAGGGCAAGCTTATTGAAGAGACAATAAAGCCAATCAATCTTCCCCCTGTAGAGGTCATCAATGCACAAGGTCAGAAAAGCACAGTAACCACAACATTCTATCCATCCACAATGCCTAAAGACATCTTAACCTCTCAACCTGCTATACCTACTCCAATTGCTAAACCTACCCAAGCTACACTTATCACTGAGGCCAAGCTACAGGAAGTTGCCAACTCTAACATCTATCATGATGAGGCATTCCTGGAGTTTCTGAAAGCCACCTACAAGAATGCTCAAGGAGATGCACAAGTGTACAGAAAGAAGCTCAGGGAAGGTATCAAGTACTTCACAGTTGCAGTAAGGAAAATCAGGGATGTTTATCTGAGAGAAATAATCATGGTGTGCAAGGACAACTGCTTGTGGCACTTAGCATTTCAAACTCTAGAGAAACTGAGGTTTACTGAAGTGTCAATAATTCTGGAGTTGATTGAAAGGAGTGGGGCTAACAATGAAAGTCTTTATAATGACTTGGAGTTGAACCAAAATCAAAGACTGCCTGAGGTCATACCCAAGCCAAGGACAGTAATTTTTCAAAGTCTATCCAAAGTCAGAAGTATTGACCAACTAGTCATTCCCAAAGATCTGCAAATGAAGAATAACTCAAAGATCAATCAAGTGCTGCAAATGCTGAGAGCAAAGAAAGGAGTCAAGACAGCAGAGGAATTAGAGATGATTAACATTCTACAATCTTTTCTGATTCATGGTGTTTTGCCTGAATCTATCAAAGAAAAGAACATGAAGAAGGATGGGGAGGATGATGATGAGGAGAAAACCTACAGGAGGAGATCTCATTCAAGGAGTAATAAGGATGGACCAAGTGACAGCAGCAGGAGCAAATCTTCCAAGAAATCTAAAGATGATGGTGATGACACAAAGGGGGCAAAGGAGACAGTGAAGAGAACTAGGAGTGGAATTCAGCAAGTCAAGGACATTGCTAGTAGTACTTTAACCACAACACAAGACTCTAAGTCTAGGGTGGGTACTGTTAGCAATGATCCTCCAAAATCATTATCCATGACTTCTGAACCTGAATTGCCACAGATGAAAGATGAAGCCACTAAAATAATCTCAAGAAAACACTTCCACAAAGTCACAGCTAGTGGAGTGTTACAGTGGATGAAGGGGAAAGGAATGAAGCTACTTCCAAGTGATGTGGCACTGAAGACTAATTCTCCTTGTTCAAGAAAGGTATCTCTTGTGAAGCATTTGAAGATCAAGAGTGTACCCAAAAGGATAAGGATAACAAAGAAGACTGGAAAACTCACAAATGTTATTGGCATCAATGTGCTTCCACTAGATGAGGACTATGATGAAGATGCCCTAGCATTTTTGAGGGCTCAAAGGATCTTTGAAGTCAAAGTGAGGTTGGATCATCTAGATATCAAATAAACTGATGGAAGAGAAAGAATAATGAAGCAAGGAAGCTGGCAATATTTCTATAAGTATGAGCTTGAAAGGATAAATGCCTTACTGAATTTTGAAGAAAAGGATGAAAGGACATGGAAGATAGATATTGCCAGGTACTTGAAAATGCATGCTGATTATGAAGAAAACATGAGGAAAGAGAATGAAAAGAAAAACATACAGAAAGAGAAAGAAATGGCTGAGATGGAAGAGAGGGCTAAGGAGCTAAGGCAGAAAGGGATGTGCAGGGTCAAACAAAATCCTTACATTGTGGAGTACAAAAACTCACATGGAGGCCAAAGCAAAATAAGGATGGAGTTTCTGGACTCATATGTAGAAAGTGCACTCAAAGCTGCAATTGATGACTTGGAAGGCTCACCTCTCATCGAAGAACTGATTGCAAGAGAAGAAATTCAAGAAGCCATCATAGACATAAAAAGAAAAGAAGAAATAAGGAAAAAGAAGATATATGATGATTTGCTAGAGAAGCAATTGGAAGCTGAAGCTGCTGAGCAACAAAAGTAATCTGTAAGCTTTCAATTTTTCTATGTAATCAAATTTCTGATCTCAAGGTTCATGAATTGTTCCTTCTGTTACTAAAATTTCCTTTTATGTAAGTTAGGCTTGTTATCAGACATGAAATTGTGCCTAAGGATCTTACTCACAATTTGGGGGAGATTGTTAGGCTCAAGACATGTCTGAATACCACTATTAACAAGCCTACACTATGTGACTATGTCACATTGCATGACCTAGTGATTTCTATCACTGGGATATAGTATAGGTCTCTAAATGTACTTGTCTTGTTCTCATGAACATTAGCTTGATCATGTATGCTCAGACTTATAATGAGCTTAGTAAAGTTTCTTGCATCTAGATTGTATATAGGCCATTGAATAATTATCCTGGTAGAAGTTCAGAAGTGTTCATGCAGCAGGATAGAGTTGAATAAGGCCATGAAGAAATAAGTTGCAGGAATTTGTCTAAGGCATTATATAGCAAAGTCAAAAGAAAGCTATGTCGTGAAGTCACCAATATCCATGTCGTGAAGTACTATATCGCATAGTCCATTTTGTACTATGTCGAGAAGTCCTCAAGACACATGTCGTGAAGTGTTGAAGTCAGCAAAGTCAAAGGAGCCCAGATCGTGAAGTCCTCAGAAGCCCTATGTCGCATAGTCATCAAATGACCTATGTCGCATAGTCGTCAAATGACCTATGTCGCAAAGTCTTCAAAGGCTATATCGCGTAGTCCTCACAAGGGAGATCGCATAGTCAGGGATGAAGTGGAGTTCACGATATCAACACTTAGCCGTTTATAACAAGACAAATCAAGGTACAGAACCAAGAATCAAAGGAGACAAATACTGAAGCATTTGTTCTGGCAAGGTGGTCCAAAGAACAGATGGCAAATCTACAGCTAAACTTGGAGAGAAAGATAAGAGACAAGCAGCTACAGAAACGGGAAAGACTCCGAAAAGCAGGTGGTCCTTCCTGACACAGTGAACTTCTTATGGCAGGACAAGTTGGACTTTCAGAAGGGGTAGCTGTGTAATATTGTGTGTGCCTAGTTTGTATAGGAAAATATATATATCGTGCACACACAACTGTAAGCTGTAAGAGAGATACACATAGTTATTTGCTAAGCTCTTTTCTCTGTAAGCAAGCAAGTTCAAACCGTTCTTGTTTAGAAGCCAGAAATTCGATTGTGAATTTCCTGGAAAGCTGTAGTATTTAATTTGCTTATACAAAGTAGATTAAAGTGATTGTGTGTGTTATTTACTTTCTGCATATTACATATCATAATCACATACAGTTGTTTACTTAGTTTTCAAGATCGAAAAATATATCAAACTATCCATTCACCCCCCCTCTGTCTAGTTTCTAGTGGTATTCATTTCTAACACTTTGGATCTCCATTAATCTTCCATTGATGAATTGTTAAAGCGTCTTAAGGTAAAACACTAATCTCCGAATTAAATCTTTTGTTTTTCGCATGGATCCTGCGGAGGGGTTTCAAATTTTGATTTATTTTTACGTTTTCTGTTGCGTATATGTGCTCGATCGAAACCCTTCAATGGCATCAGAGCTACTTGCGAAACTTTTTAATTCAGTTGTGTGTTTAACAGTTTTCGATATATATGCATGTTTGCGATCTACCATGTTTTTGTGTTGATTTATATATATATATATATATATATATATATATATATATGTATATGTTTTTGAATATATGATATTCATGAGGATTGGATAATCATGAGATGATTGTGTATATTGTTGTATGTATATGATACATGTTAGATCGAATTATGAGAATCGTATTCGATACGATTTCTGAATACGCTACGCAGATTTGGTGAAATTTGCATACAGTGTCATATTTTCGCCGAAAATACCTTTTCGTAAAGGGAAACGGGCGTATGAACAAAACGGACAAAGTCACTCGTTCGTTTGTAAGGCGTTTGACATCGTTTACTGTCTGTAAACAGCGATTTAATGTTTTCAGAATTTTTATTTTGATTTTTTGATTTACACTTTATTTGATTTCTGTGATTGGATCATGAGAAATATGATATAGTATGATATGTTAATGCAATATGAGATGTTCTTAATTTTTATATGAGCATGGTGATTGGTTATGGCCTAAAGACCCATAAGATAGTGGTTTTGTTTTAATGGTTTGGTTTCTAAATACGACTTGCATGTCGTTGTTCCCTGTAATGTTTAAATCTCGAATGTAACTCGAGTTCTACTTGTAAGTTCAGTAGGATAGGTTGTTTTATTTGTGTACTGTATATGAAGACATCCAAGATGGAGAACCAAGGAAGCATTACAAGGAGGCAAGCAATGAGGCAAGTTAAAGCTTGAAGACTTGTAACATTGTATTGTATTTTGATACCACCATAGATTGAGCTTGATTTTTCCATTAGCTTGGAAAGATCACTTAGGTTGGGCCATAACCAAACATGTTTATTTACGCACTTTACAAAGATTATGATTGCATGTGATGATATGTATGCGTAGATAATGATGCATGATTTAATTAGATTAATCATGCATGTATGTATGTATGTATGTATGTATTAGATACAAACCCATGCCATGTCTGCTTAAACAAGATAAAATCTATAACGATTCAAGATTTTAAAATTGAACAAAAACGAACATGAGATTCCTGTGTTTATGAAACACAGAAATAAGTATGAATTTTCAAATTTTGACATGGGGCGATTTTGACAAAAATACAAGCAGCGCTTGTAAGAAAGACAGGTTTTAAGTGAGACCACTGTGTCTCCTCCGACGGACTAGAAATCAAACCATTGATAAATTTTGATTTGAAGTACTTAGTTCAAGGAAAAATTGGGAATCTCTTGATGATGGGATCATGGTCGTTTTAATAATAACAAATCCCTAAAGTTAAAATATTAAGTTAATTAGATGCCTTCCAATGGGCAACACTCGTCAAGACCTAGATCGAGAAAGAGTGGGTTCGCCAAAGCGAAGCACTCCAATCTATCGTGGTAAGACGCGATGAAGTAAATGTGATACTTAAATGTTAGACCATTGGGTTAGACTTAACTAAGTTACCACAATAGGATTGTGAACTTAGAGGCATGGAGTTTGGTATGATTTATTAGATAAATGTGAACAAATGTTGTTCTACTAAACTTTCAAAGAGTTATATATGATATAATTGACAAGAGTTGTCTACCTAAATAAGTCATGTTTTGGGAGTAAAGCCAAAGCTGACCTTAAGCATGATGAAATATGGATCTTGGCTCACTAGAAAGATTTAAGAGAAATACTTTCTGAATTAATAGTTAGGGCTATTTATTTGATAAAAATAGTGGGAGGTATATAATGATATACCATAATCACTTAAACATAATAATTAATAAATTTTCAACCTAGATTAATTTTATGCACTTTAATATTGTAGCTATCAAATGACAAATAACACAAACAACTTCTCTATGCGATCAGTCCTTGAGAAGGACAAGCTGACAGGAACAAATTTCCTCGACTGATATAGGAGCTTGAGGATCGTCCTCAGGCACCACGATGTTAGTCAAATTCTTCCCTTACCTTTTAGCTGAGAATGTAAAATGTGCCGAACATAATGCTTATTGGAAGCAAATTGATGATTCGACTGATGATGTTTCATGTCTCATACTTGCAACTATGAGTGCTGAGCTTAAGAAACAATATGAGAATATGGATGCTTATGAGATATTTGAGCACCTTAAAAGATGTTTGAGGAAAAGGCTCGTCAAAAGGGATTTGACAATAGCAAGGCACCGTACACCTACTAGTAGGGAAAGTGAGATTCGGTTGGACCAGATGTTCTAAAGATGATAGGGTATAATGATTACCTTGATTATTATTTTTTTGGGTTTCAAGATTGGTCTAGAGACTCAGAATTATTTGATCATACAAATCTTTGAACAATAACTATTCTCAATTAGTTAGTGAACAACGAAATAAATTAGATAGACATAGCACCCACTAAGTTGTGAAGAACGTTGAGAACTACTGTAAGCAACATGATAAATACATGGACTACTCCCATAATGATGGTGAATGTAGGAATGTGAATGGGAAAGGAAAATGGAATGGAAAGAAGAAGATTTGATCTAATTCTATAGCCATATTAAAGTCCAATCCCAAAGAGGTTTTGTCACCTAAAGGAGGTGTTGCTAATTAAAGAAGACGATTGTCGCTTCTGTGGAAAACCGAAAGACTGGAAGTTAAACTGTCATGCTTATTTGGAAGATCTAAGAAGAAGACCGGTGAGGGTCAAGCTTCAGGTTTCGGGTTAGAATTGGAACAAAAGTTGTTGCTCTAGTTGAAGTAACTCGTTACTTAATTTTGCCTATAAGACTAAGTTTAGAACTTGATAATTGTAACTATGTGCCTCTAAGAGTAGAGACATTATATTGGTTTCTTGTATGGACAAGAAAGGTTTTTCATTTTAATTGGATATATAACAATTGTTGTTTATTACATTTCAATGAAAAGGTTAATGATGTTGCACAATTAGTTAACAATTTATATGTTCTAAAATGACTCAAATCAAACATTACCTTTGGCACTGTAATTAAGGCCATATTATAAGAAACACATTTCTAATTTACATAATGATGGATGATTGGATAAGTTTGATTATGAATCATACGAAGAATGTGAATCTTGGTTTATTTGGCAAAAGGACAAAAGCCCCTTTTACTGAAAATGGTGAAAGGGCCATCGAACGATTATGACTTATACATGGTGATGTATGTGGTCATATACGTACGAGGGTAGGAGGTATATTTTACTACTTCATAAGGATCACTGATGATGTCAGTAGATACGGATATAGATATCTTTTGATGAACAAATCCGAATTGTTTGAAAAGTTCAAAGAATATTAAGCTGAAGTAAAAAGGTTCAATGAAAAGAGTTTCTAAGAGCTGAAATCACATTATGTTGGACATAGTGCGATGGATGATGAGTCAAGTGGATCTTCCAATAAGTTTATGGGGTTATACCGTAGAGATAGGTGCATACACACTAAACCGTGTTCCTACTAAAATGGTTCAGGAGACACCATATAAGATGTGGACTGAGAAAAGTTATAGCATGTCATTTATGAAAATTAGGGGATGCAAAGCATTTGTGAAACGTTTAACCTCTGACAAGCTAGGACCAAAATCAGATAAATATAATTTTTTGGGATACCAAATTAAAACAAAAGGGGTATTACTTCTTTAATCCTCCAGAGAACAAAGTGTTTGTTGCTCAGACTGCTGTATTTCTTGAGAGAGAATTTCTTTCTAAAAGAAATAGTGGGAGGAAAAAAGATCTCGATGAGGATCGAGAACCACGAGATAACATTGAACCGAAGTTGGAACAAGAGTAGAATGTACAAGAAAATGTTAATGACAATACTGCTCAAAAAACACTGGTTGTTCGTAGGTCAGGTAGGATTCACCATGAGTCCGAGAGATATTATGAATTTCTCTTGACTCGGGATGGTGATGTAATGCTTGTGAATAATGATAATGAGCCTTTTACCTACCAAGACGCTATGAACATTCCAAGATCTAAAAGTTGGCAGGAGGCCATGAAATCTAAGATGGATTCCATGTATGAAAAACCAAGTATGGACTTTGGTTGATCCACCTAAAGGGGTCAAACCTATAAGGTGCAAGTGCGTTTTCAAGAAGAAAACTGACATGGATAGTAATGTACAGACCTATAAGGCACGACAGGTGGCAAAAGGTTTCAAGTAAATTCATGTTATTGACTATGATGAAACTTTCTCACCAGTGGCAATGGTCAAGTCCATCAAGATTTTGCTTGCTTACTATGACTACGAAATCTGGCAAATGGATGTCAAGACTACTTTATTAAATGGGAGCGTTGAAGAGGTTGTGTACATGACACAACCTGAAGGTTTTATAGATCCAAGTTTTGCTAGAATGGTTTATAAGATAAGTCGATCCATTTATGGATTAAAGTAAGCCTCGATGAGATGGAATATATGTTTTGATGAAACAGTCAAATATTTTGGCTCTATTCAAAATGAAGATGAACCGTGTGTTTACAAGAAGGTTAATGGGAGCCATGTGGAATTCCTAGTATCATATGTAGATGATATATTACAAATAAGGAATGACATTCTTTCTCAACAGACTGTTAAGACTTGGTAGAGAAATAGTTTCTTGATGAAAGACTTAGGAGATGTGTCCTATATCTTAGGGATCAGGATCTATAGAGATAGATCACGAAGATTTTTCAGCTTAAGTCAGAGTACATACATTATCAATGTATTACACCAATTAGGGATGCAAAGAGGCTAAAAGGGAACTGTTCCCATGTTTATGAGATAGTGATCTCAAAATAAATGGTCTAAAATCATTGGATGATATGGACCACATTAGTATAGTTCTATATGCTTCGGAAATTGGTTTCATAATGTATGTGATGATATGTACTCGTCATGATGTCTCATATGCTTTAAGCATGACGAGCAGGTACCAGTCTAATCCAAGTGATGGTCACTTGATTGGAATCAAGAATATTCTTAAGTGCCTGAAGAGGACTAAAGACTCATTCTTGGTATATGGAGGAGATGGGAAGCTGGATGTAAAATGTTACACGGATGTTAGTTTCTAGACAGACATGACGGTTTTGTGTCTTAGTCTGGATTTGTGTTTTGTCTAAATAGACGTGTTGTAAGCTAGAATATATCACAACAAGAACCGTAAATGATTCTACAATCGAGGCTTGGTATATTGATACTAGCGAAGTAGCCAAAGAGGATGTTTTGGGAATTTACTAAGGCGATATCACCTTATTAATGAGATTAATGATCAAGGAGATATACTTATATGTAAAGTGCATACGATTGATAATATTGCAGAACCATTGACTAAGGCTTTGTCGCAGCAGAAACATGTAAGTCACACTAGTTCCAAATGTATTGGATACATGGGATATTGGCTCTAGTGCAAGTGAGAGATTGTTAGTATTAGTGCTCTAGAGACAATAATTTTATGTTTTAAAGAAAATATTTTATTATTATAAATTATGTTCTATTGATTATTATTATTATTTTATTATGTCTTTATTTACTGCGTTATAAATGTTAGCATAATAAATGTCCTTGGAATTATGATACGTATTCGATATCTTTAAGTATGTGACTTAAAAATGAGATTATATGAATAGTATCTTTATTCCAAAATATCCATAGTCGAGTGTTATTATTTAAGGACAATAATAATGCACAAAGACTAGTATGTTTGTTGACAGATAACCACATCTCATTGGTCATAGGTATGGTGATACTAAAGTCAAAACATAGGTGCATGTAAGAGTACATGACACTGGATTGACCCGTCGTGAGATTACACATGTTAATAGTGTCATAAGTAATTCTCACTGTGATAATGGTGTAATGATCCTTAGACCTGAAATCATTATATTTTTATACGAGAATTAATATACTTTGATTACGTTAAAAGTTACCTTTGACCGGGTGATGATAAAAGTGGACATTGGGTATATTATGAATCGTATGAGAAATATGAAGGATCTAGATGAGATTTAACCCTCTTAATTTTAGGAGCGATATTATTGGTCTCTTGTTTGAGTGAGACTAAGAAATGCACGGCCGTGCTCAAATGTTGATTTGATTTAATAGTCTACTCATCAATCAAGAAAACTAAGATTAAATTATGAAGAGGATGATGACACATTACATGCCTCGAGTTTAATCTATAATATATTAAGGTTAAAGGGATTATATTACATGGAACATTATTCATGAAAGGCTTAATCGAATCACCGATTTAATTATTATTACTTGGGTGGCAATGATGTATTACTAGATGCCGCTCATTGTTTACAATTTTAATTAGTTATTAAAATTGTTACCAACGTAATAATAACTTACATGGTCACACACAAAGAACGCTTGAAGGAGAAATAATTTAAATTATGAATTTAAATTTAAATAAGTAATTTATTCTATTTATAATATTAATTAAGTATGACTTGATTAATTATTTAAAAAAGAAAATGGAATTACTTAAAATAATCATGAAATTAATTATTAATTAATTAAGTGCGACTTAATTAACTAATAAATTGGAATTTTGGATTAGTATTTTATTATAATTGGATTATAATTAGAAAACTTATTTTTCTCTCTATATAAACTCTCAAAGAGGGCTGATTTTAATGGTGAAAAACATTTTTATATTAAAACCCTAGCCGCTTATGAGAGCAAAAAAAGAGAGAGACAAAGAAGCAGTTTTCGGGTGCTAGTACACATCAATCCTTCAAGAAAAGTGTTCGTGTGGATAACGTAGAGTGTAGATTGCGAGAGCGGGATACATGGTGATTGAACAAGCTTTGGATCTCCATTAATCTTCTATTGATGAATTGTTAAAGCGTTTTAAGGTAAAACACTAATCTCCGAATTAAATCTTTTGTTTTTCGCAAGGATCCTGCGGAGGGGTTTCGAATTTTGATTTATTTTTACGTTTTTCGTTCCGTATATGTGCTCGAAACCCTTCACATAAGAGGTCCAATTAGCAAAATAGTTTGGCCAATCAGCAGCCACCAAAGAATTTGTCACTTCATTTTTACTTACATTTATAGAAGGTAAAATGTGTACGTACATTAATTTTCTATTAATAATTATACTTTTATTATATTCTACATGGCTTTCAAGATATGACCATATTGATCCGAACTTTCCGTAAAAGTAACATCGTTAAATTATTTGGGAAAAAACAAAAAATAAGAAAATAATTTATTTTTAAACACTTATATATGTTTTTGTAACTATTTTAGATTGTCTGAAATTGTGCTTTCGGTGCGTAGCACGGGTAAAATGCTAGTAAAAACAAAATTTTAAGTTTTTGGCATCTGTTAATGTTAACAACATTATGGAGTAGGGATGGCAACGGGTTGGATTTATGAGGTATCCAAATCCAAATATTTTTATCAAATCCAAATTCAATTAGATTTTAAAATCGAAATACAAATCCAATCCATCGGGTTTCGGATCGGGTTCAGGTTTATCCAAATCCAAATTTTGCACCAAAAAAATAAAAGATTGGTACGTATTTTTCCTTTGAAATTCAAGAAACTTTCAATTTAAATAAAAAAGTTCAGTTTAAAAACAAAAAATTATACTAATTTTTAATGTATAACAAATTAAGTTTAGACTTTAGAGTCTTAGTTCCCAAATTAAAACAAATACAAGGTACTAGATTACAAATTAAAATTGAAAAAAATAAACAATTAATATATATAACATCTATACTATTATATTAAAAACGAAACATTGAAAGTTTTGTAGTCTGGTCCTGAAAGTTTTTGTAGTCTGGTCACTCAATTCACAGCCGTTAGATATTTCTGATCAAATCGATGAGAACAGTTAAATAAAATATTGTTAGGTCCTGATAAGTTTGTAGAAGGGGGGGTTGAATACAAACGATACTATTTTCTCGAATTTGTTTGGTTTATGATTTAACAATCCAAGAACAAATTATTGCAGAATTAAATTAAACAAAATTCAAGTTAAATATAACTTATATTAAACTTGAAAGGTGTTGCAAATACAGTACAGATTAAAATGATTTAATCTCAAACTATTTAAAACAAATCTAGAATAAATTCGACATGAATTTATCTATTTTTGTAATAAAAAGATCGAATACTAAAAATTATTTCGAGATAAATTCTAGGGATAGTGATCCGCTAGATAATCAAACAAGTACAAGTAAATGAATTCTAGTGGCTTAAATGTTACAATGAAAGCTAGAATTAATTAACTTGAAGATCTTGAAAATCTGAGCAGTGGTTTTGAGTTTAAGCAGATGAATGAATAATACTTTTCTTTTTCTCTGTCTTAATCTCTTTTTTTACCTTCTATATTATCTCTTGATTAAGTACGCATCATTTCTTTTGCTAGCATGACTATCCAAAAAGGCTTGGCATGACTATCAAAAACACTTGTAATGACTATCAGAATGACTAATGTTAAACTACAATGACTATGCAATTGAACTAGGATGACTATCGGGATGACTACCCTTGATAGTCATTCTAGTTCATTTCTATGAAAATAAGCCTAGCATGACTATCGGGATGACTATCCTTGATAGTCATTGCAGTTCATTTTACTCAGTTATTCTAGTACATTACTAATTCTAATTTAATTAATCTTATAATTAATTTAAGGAATAAATTAATTCTTGTACAATTAATTTATTAAATAAATAAATTAATTGAATTAATTAGTTAAAAGAGAATTAATATTCTTCCTTGATAGTAGAAACAATTCTTGAACCACTGTACCTAATAAAGAACTTCCACTGTATGGTGTTGACACTCGATGTACTGTCTGGTTAATGAGTGACTAACTGCAATGACGGTTCTTCATCTTTTGACTTTAAGCGGTGGTTCTTTTTCTTTTCCCTTTATCAAACACTGTAACATGTACACATGTTGTCACTCTGTAGAAATCTCTGTCAATTTAATGGATCCACTTTCTTGAATACTTCACTGAGGCTTGATCAAATAAATGAACTTCTTTCAATGTAGAATTACTTCAAGTCTGTAGATTGACTTTAATCTTCATTCTTTTGACTGATATTACCTTCTGAGATTCCCATGACAATTGGATTATTATTTACTTATTACATACTTGTTTAAGTTGAGTCGTATCCTCGATGTTTACAAATAGGCCTATACATATGCCTTTCAATCTCCCCCTATTTGTTTGTTAGATAATAACAACTAAATACCTAGAGGATAACTCAACTAATTAAACAAGTAAAAAACAAGACTTTAAGAGCCAAGTAAATAATAAAAAGTTCTGGTTTATATATAACATTTTCAGATTCAAACATTAAAGATAAATACAAGATGGATGTTTCTCTAGACTGAACATATGAATACAATGATCCTATCTTGATTTACCTAAAATCTAAACATATTACAATACAAAACTGAGCTTGGATCAATTTTCTTGATCACTCATTTCACCTTCCTCCAAAGCATCTATCAAATCTTTGTCAAGGACCCGATCATTTTCAGAAGTGAGATTTGCTGGTCTGACTGGTAGAGTTGTGACTTTCTTCAACTGATGATACCTTTTAATGTTGGCTATGCAATAGTCTTGAATAATGTCAGCAACTTCAGTCTTTTCTTCAGAAGCAAATCCAATGGTCCTTAGTATGTTCTCCAGCTTTATCAGATGCATTGCAGGGTAACTCTTCAAAGAAACAGGATCCACTTTGCAGGATTGAAGTGCTCTACCTTTGTAAAATTTGACTTCAAATGACACATCTACAACCTGAGGACTGGACCTTATAGCATATTCTTTGAGTTGCTCATGCAGCAGTACATTCAAGTGAGAAGATTCTTTAACTCTGCTAATGAGAACCCAAAGCTCTGACAATGATCTACTTGCAAAGCAGTCCAGAGAGACCGTGAGAGATCCTATACTTTGAGAAGATACGTAGATGATCATCTCATTTCCGACTTTGTCAAATCCAGTGATAATCCTTAAGATTTCTTCTTGTAAGGCTTTTATGTACACCGAATTATCTGGATTGACATTCTTGAACTTTTGAAGAAGACCAATAAACTCCCGATCATTGTTTGATCCTTTTTGAGGGAGTGTAAACATTTCATTTGCTTTGGTCCATTTATCACCCTTCTTCAACCTTATGTCTAACTTCCTGTCTTTGACTTCTAAGCTATGAAGACGTTGTTTCTCTTCATGCTCAGCTTTTTGAATTTGTAGCTTTTCAGAAATTATCTGAGATGCCTTTGCAGTCTCATCGTGCCTCCTCCTTATATCTGCCTGCAGCTTCCTCAGCTCCTTCTCAAATTCAGGGTCAGGGTTGAATAGATCATCTTGTTCATCCCAGTGAGCAAAGTCAGCTTCTTCTTCAACTTCTTCCTCACCAAAGATTTCTTCAGGAATGGTCTCTTCAGGGACATCATCCTCCTGAACACCAAATAGATCAAAATCATCCTGTTCATCCCGGTAGTAGAGGTCATCTTCAAGAATTGACGGTTGCTTCCCTTTCCGTTTATCCTTTCCAGAAGATCCTCCAGCTTCTCCTCCTTTATTCTCCTCTTTCTTCTCCCCCTTAGTTGAGGAATCCTCTACAGATTTAGCTTTGTGAGCTTCAGGATTTACGTCCCTCCTATCTCCACCATCTCCTCAATATCCTTGATCAGCATCATCATCATCACCCTCAAAGAAAATCTTCTGCTCATCAGTGGGTCGATGATAATTCTTGATAATCAGATATAAGTGCTTCATCCCTTCATTAAGATGCTCCATTCCTCCTTCAATTCTAGCAAACCTTGCAGCATCAAACAGTTTATTTTCATCCACTGTTTTATGAATTAAGTCCACCTTGGCAGAAATGGAAGCAATCTCCTTGACACCTTCTACTATCTGAGCATTGGAATCTGAAAGACCAGAGATGTCTGAAGCCACTAGTATCTGAGACTGTTGAATGGCATTAAGCTTGGGGAGCAGAGAAGTCTTCAGGCCTTCAACATCATCTTTGATAATTCCCAGCTGATTGTTGACAGAGGTGGAAGAAGAAGACCGTTCAACCACTTGTGCTTGTAGAATTTCTTCCTCAGCCTGGGTTTTGGACAGTTGTTGTTGTAGAGCAGCTATTTGAGCTAACAAGGAAGCAGTGTTTGTGTCAGTTTGTGCACTCACCTCAATTTCTCTCAGTGGTGTTTCACTCAACTCACGTGCTTGTGTTTAGCTCCATGTTTGACTCTCATTTCTCACTACTAGCTGTCTATCTCCTTATTCTGATGATGTACCTACAGAAAAAATCACCCTAGCCCCTTCAAAAGAGGTCAGTGGTGGTGCAATGAGAGTTCGCGAATCCCAATTAAAGTTTATCAAATCATTTAGATTTGAGATATGAATTTCTTCAGTGATAGACTCACCAGGTTGCCTTCCACTTTCTCCAGGGTAAACTGCGAGTGGAAAATCCCTTAAAGGAGCCAGCGATGTTTCCTGTGAGAGAGGAGAAAATGATTCTATTAGAGTTGACGAAGAATCAGATTTTCCCTCTGATGTCTATGAAGGCACTTCTACCGTGAATATGGTAGCACTGTTTCAATTCCTATGTGTTCTCTTGACAAAGTGTCCCGAGTTTCATCTAAGTGGATATCTTCTCCCATTGTGAGTAATGGGAGTGTGCTTGACTCATTACAAATTGTCAGGGCCCTATGGTTGATTTCAATAGATTCATCCTATTGAGAGGATGTCTCTAGATATTGTTCATTTGCCATATTAAAATCCATATCATGTTGAGAGAATACAGACGGGCTTCCAGATGCCCCAAAGTAAGTTCTTCTCTTCTTTGGTGGATGAGGCAGAGCTGTAGAATCACTCATAGAATCTTCTCCACTACTACTCTTTTGTCTGGCATTAACATTTTGTTCAGGCTGAGTGGTCAAAGGGGTAGTTGACTCTGTGTTTGGCTCTATGACCTGGGTTAGAGTTTGTGGTTCTACAAACTCATGGTCAGCCCTACCAACCTCTTGGGTTTCAGCAAACGTGCCAGAAGAAGATCCAAAGTTAGGAATTACTACATGTACTGGAATTACATCTGAAGTTCCAGCTGAAGTTACTATCTATTGCCCAGGAACTTGTGGTTCAAATGAAGGAAGATTTATGAATCTGGTCATGTATGAAGATATGAGGACTGGGATAGTGTTGTACTTAAAAGTAGTTTGTAACCTTTGAAAGAACTTTTTGTCAGTGGTCGGAGAGATATTAAAGTGACCATTCCTGAACAGTTCTTTACGGTTATCAGAAAGTAAAGGATTAATGATAAGTGTTAGAAAACGAGGATAATAGCATTTAACGTTTCTACCACTATCAAATTCTTTCCTAGCATTAAAAACTCTTGTAACAACAATTTCCCAAAGAATATGACCAAAGTTAAGTCTTCTATTAAAAACAATTGCAAATCCAATAACTTGTAACAAATATGTAATGTTTTGGAAATTGTTTTTGGTGCAATTGCTAAAGACTTTGTCCAATGTGTCAAAGAACATATCCCATTCACAAACCAGATTGCTTTTAAGCATTTTAGTTAAGACTAATGGACCTTGATAGTGAATATTAGTGAAAAATTGGGTTAATTCACTATCAGTGGGCATGGTATCAAAATTATTCTAAGGAAAGTGCAACACATTACAAAACATTTCCTCAGTGACCGTGTACTGATTGTTTTGAATAGTGAATGTGAAAGATGAAAAATTATCAGCAACAACGGCAGTGGAGCAAAGCAAAAACAGATGATCAATTTTCAAATCAACATTCGCATAAATAGCATAATTCACATAAGAATGTTCATTTAAAAACTGATCCAAGGCATAAAACGTTCAAGAAAACACTTTAGGGGACGAGAGAGAAGTTAAGAAAGTTTTGTAAAAACAAGAACTTGGAATGACTATGAAAATAGTCTGAAGATGAAAAAAAAATTATATATATAGATAGAACTGCAATGACTATTGGGATGACTATGGGATAGTCATTCCAGTACAAACATGCAGAATGACTATGAATAATAAAACAAAATTAATATATGAATACTAATAAAATCTATTTAAAATATAACTGGCATGACTATCGGGATGACTATGAGATAGTCATGCCGATAGTCATTCCAGTTATAAATGACTGAATATTTAAAAACCTGCAGAATATATATATATATATATATATTGCAATGACTATTAGCATGACTATCATAAAGTCATGCTGAAAGTCATTGTAGTACAAAAAATAAAAAACTATTTTAATTTAACAAATAAATATAGAAAATATACTTAGCATGACTATCATTATGACTAATGGATAGTCATGCCGATATTCATGCCAGTACAAAACAATAACAGACTTAAAAACAATCTAATTTTTTATACAGAACATTAAAAACTAATTACTGAACCTTTAAATAAATTACAGAAAATGCAAGAAATTATCAGAAAAATTATAAAAAATTTCAAAAAATTTCAAAAAATTAAATAGAAAAATGCAAAAATTTAACTAAAATGCAGAATATTTACAAAAATGCAATTAATTACAGAAAATGCATAATATTGCCAGAAATATGCAGAAAATTCACATAAAATTGCAGAATATTATAAAAATACAATTAGATTACGTAAACTTGCAGAGAATTAAAAATAACAATTTACAACATATGGATAAATAATCTGAATAATTCCAAATAAGTAAATTTTCAATAAAATAGATTTCTCTACAATTTTAACATAAAAATTTAAGAAAAATTTTTTTTAGAGAAAAAAATTTATTTAAAAATACTCAAATTAGGAGGCTAATAAATAAAACAAATAAATGACAATAATAAGCAGTAAATATACACAGGAGAAAATGTTTTTAAAATAGAACAAAAAAGAGATATAACTAATCACTAAGACTGTTTAACATACCCAATTTACCAACTAACCTGGTAAATGTGGATTCATCAAGAGATTTAGTAAAGATATCTGCTGTTTGTTCCTCTGTGGGTACACAATGTAACTCCACAGTACCAGTCATGACATGCTATCTGATAAAATGATACCTGATGTCAATGTGCTTGGTTCTCGAGTGCTGAACAGGGTTGTTGGAGATTGCTATAACACTTGTATTGTCACACAGAATAGTAATTTTGTTCAATAAAAAGCCATAGTCTTTCAATTGATTCCTTATCCATAAGATTTGAGCACAACAGCTTCCAACAACAATATATTCAACTTCTGTTGTTGAATTGGAAATTGTTTGATGTTTCTTGCTATACCAGGAAATCAATCTGCCACCTAGGAATTGACAACTCCCGGAGGTGCTTTTCCTATCAACAACACTACCTGCATAATCTGAATCTGTATATCCAACAAGGTTAAAACCAGAATCTTTAGGGTACCAGATACCTAAATTAGGTGTACCCTTAAGATATCTCAAGATTCTTTTTACAGCAACGAGATGTAAATCTCTAGGATCCGCTTGGAACCTTGCACATAAGCATGTAGCATACATAATATCATATCTACTTGCAGTAAGATAGAGTAAGGAGCCAATCATACCTCTGTAGCTTGTAACATCTACCTTGATAGAATTATCACAAGCTCCAAGTTTGACAGTTGTAGATGGTGGAGTCTTTGCTGAAGTTGAATCCTCCATATGATATTTCTTGAGGAGTTCTTTGAGATACTTGGATTGACAAATAAATAAACCATCTAACCTTTGACTTACTTGCAATACAAGAAAGAACTTTAGCTCACCCATCATACTCATTTCAAACTTACTCTGCATTGACTTAGCAAATCTCTTACAGAGATCATCATTAGTAGACCCAAATATGATGTCATCTACATAGACTTGGACTAATCTCATATCATTTTTATGTTTCTTAGAAAAAAGAGTTTTGTCAATGATACCTCTAACAAAACCATTTTCAATAAGAAAACCAGAAAGAGTGTCATGCCATTTTCTCGGGGCTTGTTTGAGACCATAGATATCTTTGAAGAGAAAGTAAACAAAGTCCAACAACTCCTGATTTTCAAAGCCAGGGGGTTGTTTTACATACACTTCTTCATCCAGCTCACCATTCAGGAATGCACTCTTAACATCCATTTGATATACTTCGAAATTGGAGTAAGCTGCAAATGCTAAGAACATCTTGATGGCCTCAAGCCTAGATACTGGTGCATAGGTTTCACCATCATCAATGCCTTCATCTTGTGAATACCCTTGAGCAACCAGTCTTGCTTTATTTCTTGTCACTATGCCATCTTCATCTAATTTATTTCTGAATACCCACCGTGTACCAACTACTTTTCTGTTCTTTGGTCTAGGTACCAGCTTCCAGACATGCTGTTGTTCAAATTGATTAAGTCCATCTTGCATAACAATCACCCAATCAGGATCACCCGGTGCTTCCTCAGTCTTCTTTGGTTCCATTTCAGAAAGAAACCCTGAATAATGACATTCATTCTGAGTAGCACTTCTAGTTCTAACTCCCAACACCTGGATCACCAATAACCAGCTCAAAATGATGAGCTCTATTCCAAACAGTTTGTCTTGGAAGATTTGATCTTGATGATTCACCTTGAAATTGATTATGATGTTGTGAATGACTAGTTGACCCTTCATTTCCTCCCCCCGAGTTGTTGCTAGATTGTCTTGATGATTCTTCCTCAGTATTAGTGGTATCTCCATTGTTACAAGTGTTTCCACCACCACCGCCATGATCATTATTGTCATTGTTATTATTATCACCAGCAACAATCTCAGGTGGAGTCTAATCATCTGATTCTGAATCTGGCAAGTTATCAAACTTCAGTTTCTCAGATGGATTTTCTGTTTGGATACTTGGGAGTTTAGTGTCATCAAAAGTAACATTGACACTTTCTTTCACTTGGTGACTGTCAATTATGTACACCCTGTAAGATCTTCTGGAGTAACCAACAAAAATAGCTTCATATATTTTGGCCTCGAACTTGCCACGTCAATTAAGTCCTTGTTGATTAAAGTTCGATTCTGAGTATAACAAGCAATGTTCACAGCTTCAGCCTAGAAGTACATAGGAAGTCTTGATTCACTTAACATTGTTCTTGCAGCTTCAATCAATGTACGATTCTTCCTTTCTACCACTCCATTATGTTGAGGAGTTCAAGGGGCTGAGTATTGTCTTCTTATCCCTTTGTCTGTACAAAAGTCATTTAGGACTGCATTCTTGAATTCAGTTCCATTGTCTGACCTTATAGCTCTAACTGGAAACTTAGAATCCAACTCAATCAACTTTACATGATCAATCACCATCTGTGGAGTTTCATCCTTGGAATGTAGGAATAAAACCCATGTGTATTTAGAATAGTCATCGACGATCACAAGAGCATATTTCTTCTTTGACATAGACATCACATTAACTGGACCAAACAAATCCATGTGCAGTAACTAATGAGGTTCAATTATTGAAGATGTGTCAGTGCCCTTGTGAGATGCTTTCTTTGACTTTCCTTTCTGACATGCCTCACACAGTCCTTCCTGTGTAAATTCCATTTGAGGCAGACCTCTCAGCAATTCCCTCTTGACCAGGGAGTTCATTGTTTTGAAGTTGAGGTGAGACATCTTCTTGTGCCATAGCCAACTTTCATCTAACGAAGCTTTAGCATAAAAACAATTAACTTCATCTTTGCATCCAGAATACAAATCAGCTATGAACAAGTTTCCTTTCCTCATTCCTTGAAGAGCAGACTTTCAATTCTTTATGTGAAGGATCTGGCACTTCTCCTTATCAAACGAAACAACATATCCTCTGTCACAGAATTGACTGATACTGAGAAGATTGTGCTTAAGACCTTCCACAATAGATACATCCTCAATGATAACATTACCAGCTTCCAGACTGCCATATCCTTCAGTTATACCTTTGTTGTTATCTCCAAAGGTAACCACCGGGTCAGCTTTCTCAACCACATTTGATAGAAGGGCTCTATCTCCGGTCATATGCCTTGAACATCCACTATCCAGAATCCACACAACTCGGTTCACCTGTTCCACACCTTGCAATATCAAACAGATTATACCTTCTTCGGAACCCAATTCGGAACCCAAACTTGATTAGGTCCGACATACTTAAAGAACTGGCCTTTTTCAGGCAAAACAACATTCTTAATTTTAACCACTTCGACCTCCTTAACAAAAGAGCATTTCCATTTATAACCAGCCTTAACACATTTCTGAGTAGGCTTAGGTATAAATGTGTCTACTCTAATTTTAGGAGGACTGACCTTTTTCAGGCAAAACAACATTCTTAATTTTAACCACTTCGACCTCCTTAACAAAAGAGCATTTCCATTTATAACCAGCCTTAACACATTTCTGAGTAGGCTTAGGTATAAATGTGTCTACTCTAATTTTAGGAGGACTAGCAGTGTTTGATCTAACATGCTTCTTGTTATTAACATGTTGACGGGGAACAGTCTTATCATTTGATGCATGTTTACTATTAAAATAAACATACATTACATTGAAAGCACAAGACATGCAATTCGCAACACCACATACTTTATGAGATAAATCTACACTACGCATGTTATACATGTTAGACATGTTGTTTTGTTCCAACTTATGAGTGTCTAATTTTGTCTCCATTGTATGAACAACTTTTACAGAACTCTTAGGCACACACTTTTTGGATTGGACAATCTCATTGGCAATGTCCTCACTACGCATCTCTTCTCACTACTAGAAAAACTAGATTAGACATCACACTTTAGACATCGGTTAGAAAAGCCACTGATGTTAAAAGTATTTCTTACATCGGAATTTAGAAAACTGATGTCTAATGATAATCTACACATCGCTTACTTGAATAAACGCTGTCTAACCCTCATTTAAAAATAAAAATAAACCCACGTCTTCCCTCTTTTTCATTTCCCCCTTAACAAAAATTCCCCCCTTAACTAAATTCAGCTCCCGCTTATCCCTCTTTTCCCCCTTAAACTGAAAACATAAAATAAAAAAACATAAACCCACCCCCCCCAAACAAAAACGTAAAATCAAACACCTATGGCACTATCCCCCTTTTCTTCAACAAGAACCCTAGCCCGCTCCTTTCAACAAAAAGCTTCAATTACCCTCTGAAATTGTTCAATTCTATCATTTTCTTTCAATTTATCAACCCCCTTTCAATATTAGTTCAATTTTATCCACCCCATTGTCAAACAAAACCCTAGCTTTCTTCCTTGTTTTTTCAAGCTCCAATTACACTTCACTACACCTTGCAATTGTTTCTTTCGTTCATTCAATTTTTCGACTAAAACAGATCTGGAGCTTAAAGCGTGGAGTTCGAGTTTGCGGTTTGAGCTCGTGTTTTGTTTGGTTCGAGTTTGGTTTCAGTTCTGTGTTTGCTAAGGTATTTGATTTGGATTTACAACTTTATATGTATTTCTATGTGTATAAAAGTGTGTACAAATGGTAATCTACAGTTATAAAAATGGTTGATGCTCAGAATCTTACATTGAAAAATGTCACGAGTTATATTACCTTATATTCTTGCAGTGAAGCTTGATTATTTCTCACTTTTTAACTCAGGTCCTTGACTTTAGCTTCAATGATTTTAAGGGGCCTGGATTTGAACCACTTGAGAATTGCAAAGTCCTCCAGGGATACAGTTTCGAAGCCTGTTGCCCACAAGCACACTCCCTTGAGTGAATTGTTTAATGTAAGTGCTCTCTCCCTCTCCCTATCTGTATATATACACACAAACACAGCAGACATGCGGACAATTACTTTTTCTTTGTTCTTTAGATATCTGAATTAGTTTCTGGTCTTGAAGGTAGAGGTTCATACTATGTATTGGTTCAGTTATATTGATCCTATGTCTCTTTATTGCAGGGTTATTGTTGTTCTAAGTAGTTAAAAGTGAAATCAAAGGGAAGAAGAATGAGGGAGGATGGCTTTGTCTTGGCACATTGCTAGCGTAAGGAAAGCCACACCACAACTAGAGATGTAGCATTAACAGAAGTTTCTATATGAAATGTGCCTATATGAATGTAGTTTTGATATTTGGATGGTTTGGATTATGTAGTTAGTTTCGATATGAATTGGATAATGTAGTTGACCTATTGAATTTTATATTTGGTTTTAGTATATATTGGCCTTTTGATTTCGATATTTGGTTTTGGTTTTTGGTCATGTCAAATAGGGCATCCATGTATTAAAAAAATACAAAACTTACATCACTTTCGCAAAAAACCGATGTAAAAGAGAAACATAGACATCAGTTCCTTATTAAGAAACCGATGTAAAAGAGAAACATAGACATCAGTTCCTTATTAAGAAACCGATGTTAAAAAGGAACATAGACATCTGTTGCTTATTAAGAAACCGATGTTAAAAAGGAACATAGACATCTGTTGCTTATTAAAAAACCAATGTTAAAGATTAACATAGACATCGGCTAAAAACCAATGTCTAATACCCCTACATTTCTCTACAAATGCAAAGACATCGCTTCTCTTTTTCAATAGACATCGGTTTTTAGCCGATGTCTAATGCAGTTTTTCTAGTAGTGTCTTGAATGATGATAGAAGATTCAATTAAAGGTTCTGTTATAGATTCTTTAAAGGGAGGGTCTTTAACACCCTTAAACACATGTGGAATACCCCTTTCTTCAGCACTAACTCTATTAGGGGTATTAATGCCTATCATTCCAACAACCTCGTTATAACAATTAACTCTATTCTCAAGAAAGTCTACCTTCTTAGTGAGTTCATCTTGATTAACATGCACTAATTTTAATTCTTTAACTTCCTTTTCAAGAGAAGTGCTCTGAAGAATTATTCTATCATTTTCACTATGTGCACAAGATAATGTACCACTAAGATGATAAATCATTTCAGAGTCAGTGAACTTTACCTCAGACTTAAAATATGAAGAGTTGCCTTCTTTTGCCATGAGTGCTAGATTTCCAACTTCACCATCTTCTTCATCACTATCTGTATCATCCCAACTCTTGCCTTCAGCAAGATAAGCTTTCTCATTCTTGTTCTTCTTACTTGAATCATATGAGTTCCTCCTTGATCGCTTTGGCTTTTTTGCATTCAGTAGAAAAGTGTCCCAAATCATTACAATTAAAGCATCTGATTGTGCTTCTGTCCACTGTTCCAGTTTTATAGCCACCCCTTGTGCTATTTGAGGAAGAACTACCTCTCTGGAATCTGGGTTTGAACTTAAGATTATGATTTCTTCTGAATCTGAAGTTCCCAAACTTCTTTACTATCATTGCCATAGATTCATCTTCTAACTGTTCAAGCTCTTCCATGGAATAGAAGTCACCATCAGATTGACTTGTTGATGTAAAGCCATATTCAGCTATAGTAACATCTTTTTAAGAACTGGAAGGTTGAACAACCTTCTCTTCCAGTTTCTGTGGAACTTCTACCACCAGTGCAGTAGACGTACTGACCACTTTCCCTGTTCCATAGATTTCCTTGTGCTGAATCTGTTCTAGCTCATAAGTTTTCAAAACACCATAGAGTCTTTCCAGAGAAATCTCACCTAGATCCCTTGCTTCTCTAATGGCTGAAATTCTGTGCTTCAGATGAGATGGAAGTGTTAGAAGGAACTTCTTGTTTATCGCCTTGATAGTGTAATGCTTTCCATGGAGATTCAGATCATTAATCAATTTTTTGTATATCTCAAAAAATCAGAGATACCTTCACCAGGATTAAATCTGAAGTGTTCATATGAAGAGATAAGAATTTTCATCTTGTTTTCTCTGACTTCTTCAGTCCCTTCATTGATTATCTCAATCGTATCCCAAATGTGTTTGGTGTTAGGCTCAAGGCATGTCTGAATACCACTATTAACAAGCCTACTCATTGTGACTATGTCACTCTACATGACCTAGTGAACTCTTTCACTGGGATATAGTATAGGTCTCTATTGTACTTGTCTTGTTTTCATGAACTTAGCTTTATCTTGTATGCTTAGAGCTATAATGAGCTCAGTAAGTTTCTTGCACTCTAGAATGTACATAGGCCATGAAATAACTATCCTGGTAGAAGTCCGGAAATGTTCAAGCAGCAGGATGGAGATGAATAAGGCCCTGAAGAAATAAGTTGCAGAAATTTATCTAAGTCCCTCTACCATGAAGTCAAAATAGAGCTATGTCGTGAAGTCCAAAATATCCATGTCGTGAAGTACTGAGATCGCATAGTCCTAAAATGTACTATGTCGTGAAGTCTTCATTACTGATGTCGTGAAGTGTTGAGATCGCAAAGTCAGATTGTACTAGATCGTGAAGTCCTCAAATAGGCTATGTCACAAAGTCCTCAAAAAGGCTATGTCGTGAAGTCCTCAAAAAGGCTATGTCGCGAAGTCTTCAAGAAGGCCATATCGCGAAGTCCTCTTTAAGCCTATATCGCATACTCCTGAAACACTCATATAGCAAAGTCATGAATGCACTATGTCGACAAGTAAAAGAATCAGGAATATACTGGAGTTCACGATGTCAACACTTAGCCGTTCATAACAAGACAAACCAAGGTACAGAACCAAAATTCAAAGGAGACAAATACTGAAGCATCTGTTACGGTAAGGTGGTCCAAAGAATAGATGGCAAATCTACAGCAAAACTTGGAGAGAAAGAGAAGAGACAAGCAGCTACAGAAACGGGAAAGACCCCAAAAAGCAAGTGGTCCTTCCTGTCACAGTTAACTTCTTATGGCAGAACAAGTTGGACTTACAGTGAGGGGTAACTGTGTAAATGGAAGTGTGCACTAGTTTGTATAGGTTATATATATCCTGCACACTCTATTATTAGCAGTAAGAGAGTAACACACAGAAATATTCAAGCACTCTTTTTTCTGTAAGAAAAGCAAGAAAACATTGTTCTTGTTTAGAAGCCAGAATTTCACCTGTGAAATTTTGGAAGCTGTAGTATTTAATTTACTTAATACAAAATAGATTAAAGTGATTGTGTGTGTGCTATTCATTTTAATTCTGCATTTACATACAACATAATCCTTTACAGCATTTTAGTTTAAAGAAATCGAAAACCATTCAAACTATCCATTAACCCCCCCCCCCTCTGTCTATTTTCTTAGTGTCATTCATTACTTACAAGTGGTATCAGAGCGGGCTGTTGATATACAAACAGGAAAAGATCAAGAATGAGTTCACAGAAACTAAGCAGTATCAAGATTCCTCCCTTTAACAAGGAGCACTACAGTCTATGGAAGAAGAAGATGTTACTTTTCATCAAAGCTTCAAACCCCATGTACTTAGACATTCTAAAGAATGGTCCTTTTACTCCAATGATTGAGATTGCTGAAACAACTGTTGGCACTGAGATAATACCAGCAACACATGTACCAAAAGACCCCTCCAAATACACTGATCCTGAAAAGGAGAAAATAGCACTAGATGGACATCTCCAACTTATCATTTGTGAATCTATGGATTTCAACATGTATGGAATTGTTGCTCATTGTAGTAGTGCAAAGAAGATGTGGGATCTTATAGAAGTGCTATGTGAAGGAACTCCAGAAGTAAGAAAGAACAAGAAGCAGATTCTGGTCTCTCAGTATGAAGCTTTCATGGCTCAGCCAAAGGAGGGAATCACAGAAGTGTTTGAGAGGTTCAACAAGCTAATAAATGAGCTCAAACTCTATGACAAACACTATGAAACAGAAGAACTCAACATGAAGTTCTTGCTGACTTTACCAGATCACTTGGAACCAAGAATCTCTTCCCTCAAAGAAAGGGATCTAACCAAGATTGGTTTTGATGTGCTGTATGGTGTTTTGAAAACATATGAGCTAGAGTTGTTTCAAAAGAGATCCATTCAAGCAAATAAGGATTAATGGCAAATACTTCATGTGCCCTTATTGGTGACAATTTAGGTCAAATAATGGAATCTTTTAAAGTCAGTCAAGTCAAGATTGAAGAGCTGGAAGTTGAAGACACTGGTGATGAGACTCAAGTTGTCTATGATTTGCCTGAGGAAGATGAGTTCTACAGCATAGATGAGCTGGACAAAATGGAAAACAAATCTTTTGCCTGTATGGCTAGGAGATATCCTAACGTTAGGTTCAAAAGGAAGCAGCCATTTAAGTCCAAGTTTAATGCTGGAAATGCTGGTGGATCAAGTGGCACAAACTCTTTCAATAAAGGAAAAGGGATTGATGGTGCTGCTAAAGGAGGATACAAGTCTGGGAGTGTGGATAGGTCCAAGATAAGGTGCTATAACTGCAATGAACTTGGGCACTTTGCCATAGAGTGCAAAAAGCCCAAACATGTAAAAAAGGACAAAGCATACTTAGAGCTTGAAGCTAAGTATGAAGCTCTACTCAAGAAACAGCAGGGTAAAGCTTTTATTGCAGAGGGAAAGTGCTGGGATGATTCTGATGAAGAAGAAGAACATGAGTATTCAAACTATGCCTTGATGGCATTTTCTGATGATGGTGATTCTTCAAGTCAGGTACCTATTCTTACTTCTCTTGATATGACTCCCTTTCAATACAAGCAAACTGTTGATGACATGAGTACTGAGATGTTCAACATTCACACTAGCATGTTAGTTTCCAATGAAGAAATTGACATACTAACTGCTAAAAATCTTGAACTTACAGAAAAGAATGAGGAACTTGAATTAATGGTTGTGAGCCTTGATGGTTTGAAAAAGGAAGTTGAGTATCTTAAGAATAAAGTTGCTTGTGCTGAATAGATAGAAATAGCTCTTAGGGAACAAATTGCTGAAAATGAATTAAAAATAAGAAGCTATAGAAGTGTGCACTAGTTTGTATAGGTTATATATATCCTGCACACTCTATTATTAGCAGTAAGAGAGTAACACACAGAAATATTCAAGCACTCTTTTTTCTGTAAGAAAAGCAAGAAAACATTGTTCTTGTTTACAAGCCAGAATTTCACCTGTGAAATTTTGGAAGCTGTAGTATTTAATTTACTTAATACAAAATAGATTAAAGTGATTGTGTGTGTGCTATTCATTTTAATTCTGCATTTACATACAACATAATCCTTTACAGCATTTTAGTTTAAAGAAATCGAAAACCATTCAAACTATCCATTAACCCCCCCCCTCTGTCTAGTTTCTTAGTGTCATTCATTACTTACAAGTGGTATCAGAGCGGGCTGTTGATATACAAACAGGAAAAGATCAAGAATGAGTTCACAGAAACTAAGCAGTATCAAGATTCCTCCCTTTAACAAGGAGCACTACAGTCTATGGAAGAAGAAGATGTTACTTTTCATCAAAGCTTCAAACCCCATGTACTTAGACATTCTAAAGCATGGTCCCTTTACTCCAATGATTGAGATTGCTGAAACAACTGTTGGCACTGAGATAATACCAGCAACACATGTACCAAAAGACCCCTCCAAATACACTGATCCTGAAAAGGAGAAAATAGCACTAGATGGACATCTCCAACTTATCATTTGTGAATCTATGGATTTCAACATGTATGACATTGTTGCTCATTGTAGTAGTGCAAAGAAGATGTGGGATCTTATAGAAGTGCTATGTGAAGGAACTCCAGAAGTAAAAAAGAACAAGAAGCAGATTCTGGTCTCTCAGTATGAAGCTTTCATGGCTCAGCCAAAAGAGGGAATCACAGAAGTGTTTGAGAGGTTCAACAAGCTAATAAATGAGCTCAAACTCTATGACAAACACTATGAAACAGAAGAACTCAACATGAAGTTTTTGCTAAATTTACCAGATCAGTTGGAACCAAGAATCTCTTCCCTCAAAGAAAGGGATCTAACCAAGATTGGTTTTGATGTGCTGTATGGTGTTTTGAAAACATATGAGCTAGAGTTGTTTCAAAAGAGATCCATTCAAGCAAAGTAAGGATTAATGGCAAATACTTCATGTGCCCTTATTGGTGACAATTTAGGTCAAATAATGGAATCTTTTAAAATCAGTCAAGTCAAGATTGAAGAGCTGGAAGTTGAAGACACTGGTGAGGAGACTCAAGTTGTCTATGATTTTCCTGAGGAAGATGAGTTCTACAGCATAGATGAGCTAGACAAAATGGAAAACAAATCTTTTGCCTGTATGGCTAGGAGATATCCTAAAGTTAGGTTCAAAAGGAAGCAGCCATTTAAGTCCAAGTTTAATGCTGGAAATGCTGGTGGATCAAGTGGCACAAACTCTTTCAATAAAGGAAAAGGGATTGATGGTGCTGCTAAAGGAGGATACAAGTCTGGGAGTGTGGATAGGTCCAAGATAAGGTGCTATAACTGCAATGAACTTGGGCACTTTGCCACAGGGTGCAAAAAGCCCAAACATGTCAAAAAGGACAAAGCATACTTAGAGCTTGAAGCTAAGTATGAAGCTCTACTCAAGAAACAGCAGGGTAAAGCTTTTATTGCAGAGGGAAAGTGCTGGGATGATTCTGATGAAGAAGAAGAACATGAGTATTCAAACTATGCCTTGATGGCATTTTCTGATGATGGTGATTCCTCAAGTCAGGTACCTATTCTTACTTCTCTTGATATGACTCCCTTTCAATACAAGCAAACTGTTGATGACATGAGTACTAAGATGTTCAACATTCACACTAGCATGTTAGTTGCCAATGAAGAAATTGACATACTAACTGCTAAAAATCTTGAACTTACAGAAAAGAATGAGGAACTTGAATTAATGGTTGTGAGCCTTGATGGTTTGAAAAAGGAAGTTGAGTATCTGAAGAATAAAGTTGCTTGTGCTGAATAGATAGAAATAGCTCTTAGGGAACAAATTGCTGAAAATGAATTAAAAATAAGAAGCTATAGAAGTGTGCACTAGTTTGTATAGGTTATATATATCCTGCACACTCTATTATTAGCAGTAAGAGAGTAACACACAGAAATATTCAAGCACTCTTTTTTCTGTAAGAAAAGCAAGAAAACATTGTTCTTGTTTAGAAGCCAGAATTTCACCTGTGAAATTTTGGAAGCTGTAGTATTTAATTTACTTAATACAAAATAGATTAAAGTGATTGTGTGTGTGCTATTCATTTTAATTCTGCATTTACATACAACATAATCCTTTACAACATTTTAGTTTAAAGAAATCGAAAACCATTCAAACTATCCATTAACCCCCCCCCCCCTCTGTCTAGTTTCTTAGTGTCATTCATTACTTACAAGTGGTATCAGAGCGGGCTGTTGATATACAAACAGGAAAAGATCAAGAATGAGTTCACAGAAACTAAGTTGTATCAAGATTCCTCCCTTTAACAAGGAGCACTATAGTCTATGGAAGAAGAAGATGTTACTTTTCATCAAAGCTTCAAACCCCATGTACTTAGACATTCTAAAGCATGGTCCCTTTACTCCAATGATTGAGATTGCTGAAACAACTGTTGGCACTGAGATAATACCAGCAACACATGTACCAAAAGACCCCTCCAAATACACTGATCCTGAAAAGGAGAAAATAACACTAGATGGACATCTCCAACTTATCATTTGTGAATCTATGGATTTCAACATGTATGGCATTGTTGCTCATTGTAGTAGTGCAAAGAAGATGTGGGATCTTATAGAAGTGCTATGTGAAGGAACTCCAGAAGTAAGAAAGAACAAGAAGCAGATTCTGGTCTCTCAGTATGAAGCTTTCATGGCTCAGCCAAAGGAGGGAATCACAGAAGTGTTTGAGAGGTTCAACAAGATAATAAATGAGCTCAAACTCTATGACAAACACTATGAAACAGAAGAACTCAACATGAAGTTCTTGCTGACTTTACCAGATCACTTGGAACCAAGAATCTCTTCCCTCAAAGAAAGGGATCTAACCAAGATTGGTTTTGATGTGCTGTATGGTGTTTTGAAAACATATGAGCTAGAGTTGTTTCAAAAGAGATCCATTCAAGCAAAGTAAGGATTAATGGCAAATACTTCATGTGCCCTTATTGGTGACAATTTAGGTCAAATAATGGAATCTTTTAAAGTCAGTCAAGTCAAGATTGAAGAGCTGGAAGTTGAAGACACTGGTGAGGAGACTCAAGTTGTCTATGATTTTCCTGAGGAAGATGAGTTCTACAGCATAGATGAGCTGGACAAAATGGAAAACAAATCTTTTGCATGTATGTCTAGGAGATATCCTAACGTTAGGTTCAAAAGGAAGCAGCCATTTAAGTCCAAGTTTAATGCTGGAAATGCTGGTGGATCAAGTGGCTCAAACTCTTTCAATAAAGGAAAAGGGATTGCTGGTGCTGCTAAAGGAGGATACAAGTCTGGGAGTGTGGATAGGTCCAAGATAAGGTACTATAACTGCAATGAACTTGGGCACTTTGCCACAGAGTGCAAAAAGCCCAAACATGTCAAAAAGGACAAAGCATACTTAGAGCTTGAAGCTAAGTATGAAGCTCTACTCAAGAAACAGCAGGGTAAAGCTTTTATTGCAGAGGGAAAGTGCTGGGATGATTCTGATGAAGAAGAAGAACATGAGTATTCAAATTATGCCTTGATGGCATTTTCTGATGATGGTGATTCCTCAAGTCAGGTACCTATTCTTACTTCTCTTGATATGACTCCATTTCAATACAAGCAAACTGTTGATGACATGAGTACTGAGATGTTCAACATTCACACTAGCATGTTAGTTGCCAATGAAGAAATTGACATACTAACTGCTAAAAATCTTGAACTTACAGAAAAGAATGAGGAACTTGAATTAATGGTTGTGAGCCTTGATGGTTTGAAAAAGGAAGTTGAGTATCTTAAGAATAAAGTTGCTTGTGCTGAATAGATAGAAATAGCTCTTAGGGAACAAATTGCTGAAAATGAATTAAAAATAAGAAGCTATAGAAACTCCTCTGATCTGATTCAAACCTATCACAAGGAACACACTGAAGACTGTAAGGTTGGAGTTGGTTTTGATTATGAAAATGACAAGGGAAGGAAGAAGGCTAAGGGCAAAGGAAAAGAATCTTTTGTAAACAAAAATGCTCCAACTATTCTGTCTAGTGTCAAAGAGCCCATCTTCAAAAAGAGTGTTGTTGAGTTTGATGAGGATCTACTAGTTATCAAACAACAATTACTTGAAGAAGATGTGGCTGCTAAGGACACTCCTTCCTCTCCCAAGTCTATTGATCAGAAAGAAACCAAAGACAACCTTGTCAAGAGTCCTAAAATCAAGAAAGAAGTTGTTAAGAAGAAGAAACAAAACAGAAATGGTAAGGTAGGTGTCAACAAGGGCAACAGTTATGCTTATGTGCCAAATGCTCCTAGGAAACAGTGCCAGAAATGCTTATCTGTGAATCATTTGACTCATAAGTGTAATGTTGGTCCTTGTGTATTGCAGAAGGGGGGGGGGGATGAATGCAATACTGATAAAATTCAATCTCAGTTTCAACAACCAAAACTAAGATTTAATGTTATCAATAATATGTATGCATTCACAAACAGTATAATCGAGAAGACAGGATTCACAAAATAAATGTTTTATTTATTTTGCAAAGTGTTGCTACAACCTCAAGAGAGAATTCTTGAGCTTCGGTTTTCTTCAAGACACTTACTTGTCTTCGTTACATACCTAGAATGAATTAATAGTCTAAGTATAAAACTAATCCTATCACTGTCAACACGGGTCTGTGAATCTGCAGTCATTATCAAGTGGCAGCTTCTTACAAAGTGTCTACCCATGTGACTTTCCTAAATTGCTAACAATGTCAGATATACATTACAAAGAAAGCAACCTAGATTCATTCTATTTCTAGCTAAAACAATTCAGCAAATAGAGACTTGACCTTGCTCTTGAATTGATTCGCTTTTGTTTGCAGTGCTTGAAGCTTCTGTCGTAGTCTTGCAGACTTGGTGCAGCTTAGGGATACTGCAACACGCCTGTTTCTTGAACATTGAAACTGTCACGGAATTTGACTGAGAAAGATACCTAGAACAAGGATCTTTCTCGAGACAGTTACTTTTGCCGCAAAGCTTGCTGTCACAGGAATGTGCTTTTGGTGACAGTAGGAGTTCCCCGCATAGTGTGCTGTCGAGGTTTCCAAACTTGCTGTCGAGGGCTAAAGTTGCTGTCGCGTAGTCTTCCGCCAATGTTGCTGTCAGAGTGAATATGTTGTATTGACTTGCAACATTTTGTCTTCTTGTAATCTTACTGTCAATGCTCATGACAGTAACCTTTATTCATGCTGTCATCTAATATGCATTCTTTGAGGCTTGAACACAGAAAGTGAACTTCTTCCAAATTACACAATTACAATAACATTGCATACTTATTACAAGAACATACTTTGGCTGTGACAGTATGTTCTACTTAATTAAAAAAATTAAGTATATACAAAGTTAAGTTGTTCCTATGCTATCACCCATAAATCCCAACAATCTCCCCCAATTTGATTTTATGGACAATAACAACAAATTTACAATATATGCTGACAACTTAACTAACATGATCAGAATGGATTTAGAATGTTTACTTAGCTTGAGAATTCCTCTTCTTTCTTGTTACTTCCTCTCTTCTGAGAGCTTCTACCAAGCAGCCTCTTAGACCTTCTACAAGAGAGATTTCAGCAGGTGTGACTGCAGCATCTTCTATTTCTTCAATGATCTTCTTGATAGTAGGAGAAATAAGAGAACTAGCATCCCTGAGATTCAACCATTGCTCTTGATCAAATGGATAGCTTCTGAAATGGAGTTCTTCAAGAATAAGCTTGAATCTACTTCCAGGATAAGCATTGAGAGTCATCCTCCTTTGCTTGTCCAGCTTTGAATTTTCTCCTTTTCTCCTTTCCAATATTTCCTTTATCTCATCAGAACAAATCTGCTCCAAGGGATGAATTGATCCAGCTACCATATACTGTAAATCCTTCAGAATAATTGTTTTTAGCTTATGAAAGCTACAAACATAGATTTCTTCTTTTAGATACTTCATTCTTAGGGGATTTTCCAGCATACATGTTTGATAATTTGGAGCTTCACTTTCTGCCTTGTTGGCAGTTTTGCATCTTTCCCGGAGTTCAGCTTCCTTCTTATCAAGTTCTGATTGATATTGAGAGTATTGAGAAGATTCAGGTCTTTTGCTTGGCTTGGGTTCCCTTTCCTGAGTTGGTTGGGTTTGCCCTCCTTCTGTGGGTAAATCCTCAAACTCATAGTACCAGTGGTATGGTATAGGAGAAGGTGGTAGATCAGTGAGAATATCAGCATCATCAAAATCTGCAAAATTGTAGCCAAATTTCTGATAGAATTCAGCATCCCTATCAGCCTGATATCTCAGAATATGTTCCATGACAGGCTCTGGAACGTCATCATAGCTTTCCATCAACTCTACCATCCTTTCCAGGTAGAAGAAATCAATTCTTCTTTTATCTATTTCCATCATGTTACCACTGAGTGATGTGGCTACAAGATCAAAGTCCTTGTTCATCCTGACAGATCTTGATTCTGGCCACCACAGTATGTACTCAATAACCTCTTGATTTGCATCCAGCTTAATCTCAACACTTTTGATTTCTTTTGATTGCATCTTTTGTACCTTAAGACTGTTGGGAGGTATTGATTGAATTGGCCTCTTCAGATTTCTGCCAAATCCAGTGGCCTTTTCCTTTCCTGAGTACTTGTGATTTCCATGAGGTTTCTGTCTAGAAAACCATGCTCTTGCTTTAGCTTTCAGTCTTTTGGGCTTGACAGTAGCTTTGGCTTCATTCTTGACAGAATCTTCCTTGACAGCACCTTTGTCAACAGTATCTTCTATGACAGCATCTTCTATGACAGTATCCTTGTCGACAGTACCTTTGGTTACAGCATCCTTTTCAGCATTTATGCAGTCAATGGCACATCTAAGAATGCTTGCCTCCAAAGCTTCCAGTATTCTTGGCTCCTCTTCATCTGTTGCATCAACATCTTTCTTTTCTTGACTAGGAGTTTCTTCATTGCCTTCATTCTGAGATTGAATACCAGTATTCCCAGAATTACTACCACCAGCATTTCCAGCATTTCCAGAAGCTTCACCACCTCCAACCTCATCATCATCATCATCATCATCATCATCATGAGGAGGAATGTTATAGAGACAGCTTCCACCTTGATCATTTCTTTTGGCATTGGCTCTAGAGATTAGTTCCTTCACTCTAGCTCCCAGTGCCTTGTCTCTCAACACCAGCATTTTGTAGATCTCTTGAACAACATGAACTCTTCCTGGATTGGCATTTGAACTGAGTATTCCATCAAACACTTTCAGAATTGACTTGGTTTCCATTCTGGATGGGCAACCAAATTCATGAAGCTGTTCCTTCTTGTGCCATCCTTAGTTTTAGATCTGTAGAAAACACTTGGTGGATTTTTGTAGACTTCAGGTAGCTTTTGTGTGAGCAGGTTCTGGATTTGCATATCCAATATTTCATTGAATGGTGTTTGAGTTGCCCTGATCTTTCCCTTCAAAGCACACAACACCTTTGCTGGCAGACTCTGCAATAACTGCATTGTGATGAAATAAGATATGCCAGAAGTGAAATAGATACTTACAGCCCATCTTTTCTCATCATTCACCATTACACTGACACTGGTGATTTGATCCTTTAACAGTTTTGTGGTGTTGGTTGGACGGTTGCTTGGAGCATTCATTGCTTCTTCCACCAAACTGCTAAATTCACTGTCATGGTTGTGTAATGTGCTCTCCCTGTAATCCATCATTAAAGTATTGACTTCTTCTTGACCATACTCAGTACCATTGGACCAAGTAGTTCCTTTATGGATGGATTCAGGCAGTTTCCCTTTACCTTTCCCAACCTTATTCTGTTCCTCCATTTCTTTCCATCTTCTTTGTAGAGCAGATTCTTGAGTTTCTGAAGTTGGCTCTCTAATTACCACAGGAGGTAGAATTGGATGTCTAGATGCAGGTCTTCTTTGTAATGCATCTTGAGTTTCCTTGGACATTAACACCCTTTCACCATCCAAGTCACCTTCAACAAGATCTTCAGCTTTATCCTTTGATTTTTCACTGCTTGGTTTGACTTGCTCCCCCTTAGACATTGCTTTCCCCTTAGCTCCCCCTTTGGTCTTCACAGTTACTGGCTGCCCCTGAGTTCCACCTGATTCCTGAATAGGCAATGATTCTGATCTTGCTACCTTCTCCCCCTTAGTTGAGTTGGCAGCTACTAGGTCAGTAAGGAACTGGATAGAGAGCTGAGTAGCAGCAAAACCATCAACCACCAGTTGAGAGAGAGAGTCCATCTTGGAGTTCAAAGTAGCACACTGTCCTTCCAGATCTGTAATCCTGTTACCAAAAGTAGCAGAGGGGACATCATACCTTAACCTTCTTGGAGGGGAAGGAAAAGAAAGGGGCTTGGAGGCTATGGGGGTTCTCACACTCTCAGGGTGTTTTTGAGTGATCTCATCACTCCTCACAGATTGACTCTCAAGGCCTAATGCCTGAATAGTGTGGGCTCCCTCAAAGTCTCTCTGGACATGCTCAAGTCCCTCTCCTTTTGCCAGCTCATTTGGCTGCCTCTCATTTTTATGCTCACCTCTCTTTTCTTTTATCTCTCTTTTCTTTTGCACACCCTCACTCAACCTAGATGCATGGGTATGAGCAGTACTAACATGCATGGAAGGAGTAGATTTAGAATGTACCTTTAAGAGTTTGGCAAGAGGTAGATCATCATCAGAGGCATCCTCAATGATTACAGCATCAAAATCAGGCTGAGAGAACTGGACAGTATCTTTGGCAGGAATGTTACTGTCAGTTGGAGTCTGGACAGCAGGTTCTGGCATGACAGCAACTTTGGGATGTGGAGTGACAGTAGGTTCTGTAGTGACAGTATCTTTCTCTCCACCCATGACAGCAGCTGCGTCCAGGACAGCAACATTGCCAGTGTCTTTGACAGCAATAGAGGCTGTGACAGCATCTTCCTGAAGGTAAGATGCTCCTTGGAGTTCAGACAAAGTGTTGGCTGTTTCATTTTCTGACAGGATACCACTTTGCCCTAGCTCAGTGTTTGGAGGAGTGGTGTCCATCTCACTTTGATAAATGGGTTCTTGTGGACCACTAGATGGGGGCTCATCCATGATTGGAGATGGATGATCAAAACCTGAAGGGTTGGGACTGTCACCTTCTCTAGGTTGTGGAGAAGAAAGAAGAGAATGTGTAGGGAAGGAAGAAGGTGAAAGTGTAGCAGAGAGTGGGGGCTGATTCACAGGAGAAACATGTGAATCATCAAAAGGAATAGAGAAATCCTCACTGTGCCCTAACTCACTGTGTGTTTCTTCAAGTGGGGGTTCCTCAGGTTGTGAACCATGAGTTTGTGCAGACTCTGTACAGGGTGCCTTGGGAGACAGGCCAATTTCAATAGATGCACCTTGTTGAGAAGGCACATCTAGGGAGGTGTTTGAATCCCTTTCAGTAACCACAGTTTGTTGAGAAACTGCAGCTTGGCTAACAGTGGTTTTAGTCCTCCTAGCTCTCTTCTTCTTAGGCTCAGGGGGAACCACTGAGGGTTCTATTTGACTAGCCTCCTTATTTGTTGCACTAGGTGCAGTGTCTCCCTCTTGACTAACAGAGCTACCACCAACATCAGCTTCTAAAGGTCGTTTTCTGGACTCTTGCAAGGCTTCTCTTTGGGCTTTGGAAAGTCTAGAGGGCCTAGGCTGAGTGTATGGTGTTGAATGTGGGTTAACTGAATTTGGGTCTAATTCAGTTTCATTCTCAAGAGTGAAAGAGGCATAACCAGATGGTAATGGTAAATCAGGGTTGGACACTTGATCAACCATGTGCTGAGTGAAACAAAGTGGAATATGTGCATTGAGATCATGTGATGATAACAGTGTGTGTGTGTTCTTTTTCAAAACTGAGCAAGCCTCTAAACGAGGGGCAGCATCATTAAAATCACAGAATGAATTAATGCACATCATAAGAAAGCGAGGGTAGATTGATACCTTCTTACCTATGGCAGCTTTGAGGTGTGCCATGAGGAGAGCTCCAACATTCACCTTGTATCCATGGACAAGAGAATGTGTCAGTTTCTTGATGTAGGAGGGTATTCCATTCCAGCCTGTGGACTTGGTAGAGAACACCTTGACCATCACATCAAGTATCATGCTCCACTCCTTTCTCAGATGCTTTCTATCCATTTCACCAGTTGGATACCATTTGGTAGTCCCCTCTTCGAGAATAGGGCCTGCATACCCAATCTTCAAGAAGAGCTTCTTAAGAGTGTCATCATTTGCAAGTTCAGTAAATTGTTGTCTTGCTTCAAGTGTAATTCCAAGAGCAGTGTTGATGACCTCAGCTGTAAGAGTGTATTGTTGCCCAGAGATTGTGAATTGAATACCCGGGTTCTCACCCTCAGTTTGAGCAACAGCAGTTCGACAAAACGCCTCAATTCTGTCTAAGTCGAGAATGGGGGTTGAGGTGATGGCAGAACCGAGATAGGACTTGTTCAAGAAAAACACGAGTCCTTTGAAACCTTCACCAGCATCATTTGGGGAAAAGATGCCAGCAAAGTTTGTTTGAGAGAGAGTTTGTTTGGGTGCCATGGAGATTTCAAGAAAAGAAGAAAGTAAGAAAGTTGCTTTTTGCTGGAAGAAAAGTATTTTGCCTTGAGTTTGATGAGAGTGATATGTCTGAGTAACTGGGGAATAAATAGAGGTATCTCAAACGTTGTGCACAAAAAGTGGAATTAAAGAACGTGTCTTAACCCACTCTTATAACACGTCAGTTACTGCCCGTTATTCACTGACCAACGTGGGATAAATATCCAATTTCAACGGTCCACTATTGTTGACAGTAACCTGTGCGCTAGAAACAATCTGTCAGTAATAAGAGGTGGTGACAGTAGGTTTTGCGCGACAACAACTATTACGCAAAAATTTGTTGTCACCGTTAAGCATATGAATGACAGTATCCTTTACAAGTCTTGACAGAAAGTCTTTCCCTGCTGTCAAGAAGATTGCTGTCAAGAATCACATGACAGTATCCTTCTTAACGACAGTAACTTCGATTGGGAATTGGTTCTGTCATGAACTTATTAGAATGCTTTATTCATACACTTAACTCAATATTGACAAATTATGGATTTAGCAATGTAATCTTTTGAACACAGATATTAAGCAATTAACACAGACAAGTCATAAACTCAATAACCATAAAAACAAGAACTTTTGTTATTATTAATAAAATCATTAAAATAGAACATTGAGTACATTATTCTATGATTTTATCAACTAGTTCTAAAAGCTCTTCCTTAACCACTTCTTCAGTGCGACCTTCTTCCTTGAGAAGTGCTTGAAGCTCCTTCTCTTCTTCCTGAGCCTTGGCTTCCTCTTCCTGTTTCTTTTCCTCGTCTATCTCATCGAGGGCATCCAACAGCACCTCGAAGAGCTCCTCAACCTCTTCATTGTAGGGTTCACTATCACACCTCTTTAGCCCAACTTCAATTCCTACTTTGTTTTCCATTATTTACTTTAAAACTGAGAGCAGACTGGTGAAACCTAAGGTTAATTTATAGGCAAAACCGTCTAAGGATTAAAGTGTAATGGTCAACAGTTAGAGTACCCATACAACTACCACAAAAGTAATTAATGGTCGTGTCCTCCTTTAATCCTACAGATTAATGCAAAAAGGTGTGAAAGTCCAATGGAACAGATTTTTATCTCTCAAACTTAACAAGTAACCACATTAATGTCATACACGGTCTAAAAGTATGAGACTGGCACAAAATACTGACATGAAAAGTCAAATCAACACATGCTGTCACATAACAGACATAGACCAAGTAGACAGTAACTTCTCTTGACAGCAGGTTTGAAGTTGCTGTCATGAGCTTCAAAAGAGAATTTGGAAATATAGAAAACTGAGTAAATCAACATACCAGATTCAGCATTCCCAATTCACTTACCAACCTGTTGAAGGTTGCTTCATCCAATGGCTTAGTGAAGATGTCAGCAAGTTGCTTGTCAGTTGGGACATAGATCAGCTTCACAGTACCTTGTTCAACATGCTCTCTGATAAAGTGATCTCTTATATCAATGTGCTTTGTCCTAGAGTGTTGAACTGGATTGTCTGAAATGGCTATGGCACTAGTGTTGTCACAGTAGATAGGAATGTCTCTTAACACTAGACCATAATCCAGAAGTTGATTCTTCATCCATAGAATTTGTGCACAGCAACTGCCTGCAGCAATATACTCAGCTTCTGCAGTTGAGGTAGAAACTGAATGCTGCTTCTTGCTAAACCATGAGACCAATCTTCCACCAAGAAATTGACAGCTACCAGTAGTACTCTTTCTGTCAATCTTGCATCCAGCATAGTCTGAGTCTGAGTAACCAATTAGATCAAATCCAGTATTCTTAGGATACCAAAGGCCTAGATTAGGAGTGCCCTTTAAGTATCTAAAGATTCTCTTGATGGCTACTAAGTGTGACTCTTTTGGATCACTTTGAAACCTTGCACAGAGACATGTAGCAAACATGATGTCAGGTCTGCTAGCAGTTAAGTATAGGAGAGATCCTACCATGCCTCTATAGGTGCTTGAGTCAATTGTATTCCCTTTAGGATCAAGATCCAGACTAGTTGAAGTGGACATTGGTGTCTTTGCAGGTGATGAATCTTCCAAGTTGAACTTTCTGAGAAGTTCCTTGATGTATTTAGCTTGACAAATGAAGATTCCATCAGTTTGTTGAAGAATTTGTAATCCCAGAAAGAATGACAATTCTCCCATCATACTCATCTCATATTTGTTACTCATGAGAGAGGAAAACTTCTCACACAGCCTCTCATTTGTAGAACCAAAAATGATGTCATCCACATAGATTTGTACCAGAATGATGTCTTTGCCATGGTGTTTGTAGAAAAGTGTCTTGTCCACAACTCCTCTAGTAAACTGATTGTCCAAAAGAAAAGTGGAAAGTGTGGCATACCAAGCCCTGGGTGCTTGCTTTAGTCCATACAAAGCTTTGAAGAGTTTGTATACAAAATCATACATTTCAGCATCCTCAAACCCTGATGGTTGTTCAACATACACTTCTTCTCCCAACTCTCCATTTGGGAAGGCACTTTTGACATCCATCTGAAATACTTTGAAGTTGCAGTGTGCAGCATAGGCTAGAAAGATTCTTATAGCTTCAAGTCTTGCAACAGGTGCAAATGTCTCATCATAATCTATTCCTTCCTGTTGACAGTAACCCTTAGCCACTAGCCTTGCTTTGTTTTTTGTCACTGATCCATTTTCATCAAGCTTGTTTCTGAAAACCCATTTGGTCTCAATGACTGACTTTCCCTTAGGTCTTGGAACCAGCTTCCATACATTGTTCCTTTCAAATTGATTTAGCTCTTCTTGCATGGCTATCACCCAGTCAGAATCCAACAATGCTTCATCAGTTGTCTTGGGTTCCATTTGAAACAGGAAGCATGAAAACATGCTGTTAGCAGAGACTTTGTTCCTTGTCCTCACACCAGAAGTAGGGTCACCAATAATAAGGTCATTTGTGTGATCCTTGTTCCACTTGGTGATTCTGGGCAAGCTACTTGATTATACAGGAACAGTTGCTTCAGTTTGTTGAGTTGAATGCTCACCAATCCCATTGTCTTCACCATGTTCTTCATTGTCTCCAGAGTCACCACTGTTATGAATGTTAGAGATTATGGTCTGTGACTGAGCTGGAGTTCGATTGACAGTAATGGTATTGACAGTATCTTTAACAACTTCAACAATTTGAGTGAAGCTAGGTTCTTCATCAACAATTTCCTCAGTTTCCAGGTATCCTTGATTCTCAAATCTGAAAGTCTTCATCTTTCCTTCTTCATGCAGTCCTGGGAACTTGGTTTCATCAAATGTGACATTAACACTTTCTTCAATAATCCTATGTTCCATCACATAAACTCTATAGGCAGTCCTTTCTGTGCTGTAACCCATAAATAGTCCTTGAAAAGCCTTGGTGTCAAATTTTCCTTTCTTTTCATGGTTATCCTTCATCATAAAGCATTTGCTTCCAAACACATGAAAATATTTGACAGTAGGTTTCTTTCCAGTTAACAGACAGTAAGGTGTACTTGCATGAGTTTTGTTGATCATGGTTCTGTTTTGAGTATAACAAGCTGTGTTGATAGCTTCAACCCAGAAATATGTTGGCAGTTTGGCATCATGCAACATAGTTCTAGCTACTTCAATGAGAGTCCTGTTCTTTCTTTCCACAACTTCATTCTGCTGTGGAGTCCTTGCAGCAGAGAATTGTTGTACAATTCCTTCATCTTTACAGAAATTTCCAAGTGTGGCATTTCTGAATTCTATACCATTGTCACTCCTCAAGATTTGAACTTTTGAGTTTGGAGTTCTATCAAGAACTCTGACTTGATCAATAATCACTTGAGCAGCTTCATCTTTGGATTCAAGAAACTTCACCCAAGTGTACCTTGAGTAATCATCCACCATTACTAAGGCATATCTCTTCTTGGCCATTGATGGTACATTGACTGGTCCAAAGAGATCCATGTGAATCAACTTGAGTGCTTCTATGTTGGTGTTCATTTGCTTTGATTTGTGCACAGCTCTCCTTAGTTTGCCCATTTGACAATCTTCACACAGTCCTTCTTGACAGAATTCCTGTTGGGGCAAACCTCTCACTAACTCCTTCTTCATCAAAATATTCATTGTTTTGAATTTGAGATGTGAGAGCTTCCTATGCCAAAGCATACTGTCACCAACAGTTGCTTTACTGTAGAAACAGTAAACTTTATCCTTCTTTGTTGAGTTTAAGTCAGCAACAAACAAGCTTCCTTTTCTAACCCTTTTTAGTGAGAGGCTACTATCCTTCTTGTGATAGATGTTACACAGCATCATATCAAAATCAACCTTGAATCCCCTGTCACTGAATTGGCTGACACTGAGTAGATTGTGCTTCAATCCATCCACAAGAGCAATATCTTCAATGACAACATTTCCAATTTCCAGACAGCCATATCCCACTGTGTAACCCTTGCTGTTGTCTCCAAAGGTTATGATTGGGCCAGCTTTCTCTACATAGTGTGATAGCCGGGCTTTATCACCTGTCATGTGTCTTGAGCAACCACTGTCAATGATCCACATGACTTGATCTTTCTTCTTGCCCTGCAAAACAGAATGTATTTAAGATGCATATGGTACCCAATCCTTGTTGGGTCCTGCAGCTTTAGTGTCTCCTGAGTTTCTTCCAGTTACAATTTCACAAGCATCATCAATAACCTCCTGTTTGACTTCTCTTTTCACCCACTTAGGTTTAGAATTGGACTTGATCCTTTTCTTAGTGGATGAGGCCTTCTTGCTGTTGCCAGCAGGCTCAGAAGTCTCAACAGTGTGCATGTATGAACATTTTTCAGTAGTGAGAATAGGTAAGTTAAAGCATGTACTCATGGCAGTGATCTTGCATGGCATACATTCAATGTTATTACAGACACTCATAGTTCTATGCAAAAGGGGGGTTCTGTGTAAATTACCATTGAGTTCAGTAGCATTGATCTTATCCTCAATTGGCTTATTACAAACATGTGTTAAATGATGTGAAGATCCACAGTTATTGCATAGTTTCCTAGAAGCACCTCCAACATTAGTGTTTCCATTTCCTTTATTGACACCTATCTTACCATTCCTATTCTTAGACTTGGGAGTTACTGGATTGACAGTGTGTTCAGAAGTTTCTGTCGAACTTTCCTTGACAGTACCTTTTATTCCTGCTGTCTTGACAGAAGGTTTGGAAGTTACTATCTTGGAAACATTCTTGACAGCATCTTTGGAAGATACTGTCTTGCCAACTGTGACAGCATCTTTTGAACTTACTGTCTGATTGCTTGGTAAGTTTACTGTCTTGGGGATTGTGACAGTATCCTTTCCATCCTTGAATGTGCTGTCAACACCTTCATCATCATCAAGAATTTCTTGTTTGATGAGCATGGCTTCTTCATCAAACTCAATTTCTGCAGCTTTGAAAATAGGAGTTTTAACCTTCTTGAGAATGGTGGGTTTGACAGCAGCATCTCCAGAACAATCTTGAATCACAGTTTCCTTTCCAGGTCTCCTACCATATGAAAAACCTATGCCAACAGTTTGATTTTTTGTATGCTTATCATTGTAATCCTGAACTATCTTAGATGAGTTTTTATAAGCCTTAATCTTGAATTCATTTTCAGCAATCTCATTCCTCAGGAATTCCTCAACTTCTTTAGCACATCTTAATTCATTTTTAAATTTTGCATTCTCCTGAGCTAAAGAGTCTAGTGAACTGGTTTTGAGAACAAGAGATTCATTTTCAGACTTTAGTGTTTCATTTAGCTTACTCAGCCTAGTGATTTCCTCATTAGCAGCAGATAAGCTAGTATACACATTGAACATCTCAGCACTTAAGTCTTTAATGGTTTTCTTATACTCATCAATGGACATATCAAGTAAGACAAGTGAAGGTACCTGACTTGAAGATGTTGATATTACTTCATCAGTGCTAGCCATGAGAGCTAGGTTGACATATTCTTCTTCATCTTCATCATCAGACTCATCCCAACACTTTCCTTCAGCCACATAGGCTCTACCTTGATTCTTCTTAGAGTATCCACCAGTTCCTTTCTCAAATCTCTGAACCTGTTTGGATCTTTTGCACTCAGTAGCAAAATGACCAGGTTCACCACAGTTGTAACACTTGAATTTAGATTTATCCACAAATCCAGTCTTGTATCCTCCTTTGAATGAGCTTCCCACAGCAGCCTTTGATGAGTTTCCCTTGGTGAACTTGGATGCTTGGCCTTGGGGCCTGAATGACCTATCCTTCTTGAACCTAAAGTTCTTGAAATTTTTAGCCATGTAGGCCATAGTAGGATTGTCCATGCTTTCCAGTTCCTCCATTGTGTAGAAGTCTTCATCTTCCACATCCTTGAGCTGTAGTACTACTTTCTTAAAATCTTCAACAACCTCTTCTATCTTCAAGGATTGTACAGGGGTTGGTTGTGTGATTTGTAGTACTTTACTTGGTTGTGTGATCCTTGGCACTTGTGCTACTAGAGCACTCGACATATTAGCCATCTTGTTCCTTGTTCCACTTTGTATGGCTCTCTTTTGAAAGAGTTCAAGTTCATAAGATTTCAGAATGCCATAAAGTGTCTCAAAGGTTTATATTGTTGAGATCTCTTCCTTCTCGTATGGCTGTGGTCTTGTGTTCAAGATGATCAGGCAGTGTAAGCAAGAACTTGACATTTAATTCTTTTCTGTCATAGTACTTGCCATGTATGTGTAGTTCAGTTAAGAGCTTACTGAACCTTTCAAACATGGAAGTTAAGTCTTCACCAGGCTTGGCCATGAATGCCTCATATTGTGATATGAGTATTTGTCTTTGATTGCCCTTAACTTCTTTACTTCCTTCACATAGCAAAGCTAACCTGATCCACATCTCCTTGGCAGATGTGCAGCTTATCACACTTCCACACATGGCTTTATCCAACGTGAGAGAATCGAGCAAGATGAGTTGCAAGTGATCATCTAGCACTATTTTCTCCTTCTCAGGTTCCAAAAATTCGGAGGGATCTTTGGGAACCCAATGTGCAGGAATGACTTCACCATTTACTGTTGTGGCTTCAATTTACTTCCTTGGAATGAAAGGACCATTCTCGAGAATACCTGGGTAAAGTGGATTCGCAGCTTTGATAAACAACAAGATCTTTCTTTTCCAAATGCTGTAGTTCTCTTTATCAAAAGCTGGGATCTTGATACTGTTTGATTTATGCATTGTCGTCGTGATCTCAGATATGTATGTTAATCTGATTGCTCTGATACCAGTTATTGGTCCTTGTGTATTGCAGAAGGGGGGGGGGGGATGAATGCAATACTGATAAAATTCAATCTCAGTTTCAACAACCAAAACTAAGATTTAATGTTATCAATAATATGTATGCATTCACAAACAGTATAATCGAGAAGACAGGATTCACAAAATAAATGTTTTATTTATTTTGCAAAGTGTTGCTACAACCTCAAGAGAGAATTCTTGAGCTTCGGTTTTCTTCAAGACACTTACTTGTCTTCGTTACATACCTAGAATGAATTAATAGTCTAAGTATAAAACTAATCCTATCACTGTCAACACGGGTCTGTGAAGCTGCAGTCATTATCAAGTGGCAGCTTCTTACAAAGTGTCTACCCATGTGACTTTCCTAAATTGCTAACAATGTCAGATATACATTACAAAGAAAGCAACCTAGATTCATTCTATTTCTAGCTAAAACAATTCAGCAAATCGAGACTTGACCTTGCTCTTGAATTGATTCGCTTTTGTTTGCAGTGCTTGAAGCTTCTGTCGTAGTCTTGCAGACTTGGTGCAGCTTAGGGATACTGCAACACGCCTGTTTCTTGAACATTGAAACTGTCACGGGATTTGACTGAGAAAGATACCTAGAACAAGGATCTTTCTCGAGACAGTTACTTTTGCCGCAAAGCTTGTTGTCACAGGAATGTGCTTTTGGTGATAGTAGGAGTTCCCCGCATAGTGTGTTGTCGAGGTTTCCAAACTTGCTGTCGAGGGCTAAAGTTGCTGTCGCGTAGTCTTCCGCCAATGTTGTTGTCAGAGTGAATATGTTGTCTTGACTTGCAACATTCTGTCTTCTTGTAATCTTACTGTCAATGCTCATGACAGTAACCTTTATTCATGTTGTCATCTAATATGCATTCTTTGAGGCTTGAACACATAAAGTGAACTTCTTCCAAATTACACAATTATAATAACATTGCATACTGATTACAAGAACATACTTTGGCTGTGACAGTATGTTCTACTTAATTAAAAAAATTAAGTATATACAAAGTTAAGTTGTTCCTATGCTATCACCCATAAATCCCAACATGTAATATACCAGTAAATGTTGAAGTTGATAACCTGAGTAACCATTCTGTTGGCATGAACACTATCCATGATTCTTTCTGTGGTAATTCTAACTGCATGACATACTATGTGACTGTGATTGCTAATTGTTTATCTCTAAAGCATAAACTTGATTCTGCACAATCCTGTGAATCACACACACATATGCACACTCACAGGACAGGATCCCCAATCAAGGTTGAGAGGGTAAAGACTTCATTTGAGCCTAAGAGTGTAAACTCTAAAGCCACAAACACAGTGAAGTCTCCTACTGTGAAGAATGCTATTTATAATAGAAGAATCAATAACAAAATTGTTTCTAAATCAATTGGACCCTACCAAGTGTGGGTACCAAAAACAACTTAGTCATTTTGTGAATGCAGGGCAACAGGAATAAAAGAGTCATATGGATCTTGGATAGTGGATGCTCAAGTCACATGACTGGTGATATAGCCCTGCTATCACATTTTGAGGAAAAGGTTGGCCCATCAGTAACCTTTGGAAATGACAACATTGGTTATACAATGGGATATGGCAGTGTTAAATCTGGAAATGTCATTATTGAAGATGTAGCATTTGTTGAGGGACTAAAGCACAACCTCTTGAGCATTGGACAATTCACCAACATGGGTTTCAAAGTGGAATTTGATGAAGATCATTGTCTAATCTCAAAAAGAGGAAGTGGTGAAGTTGTTTTGACTGGTGTGAAGAAAGGAAGCTTGTTTGTAGCAAACCTAAAGGCTGCAGACAAGGGAGAAATTTGTTGTTTCTACACTAAAGCCACAAATGAAGAATTCTGGCAGTGGCACAAGAAACTGTCTCACTTGAATGTTCAGGCAATGAATTCTCTGGCAAAGAGAGAACTCATCAGAGACATGCATGCTTTGGAGTTTGTGCAAGATGGAGCATGTGAAGCATGTCAAAGAGGAAAGATAAAGAGATCAAGTCACAAGAACAAATTGCTCAATTCAAACTCAAAACCTCTGCAGCTAATTCACATGGATCTTTTTGGCCCTGTGAATGTAATGTCCCTTTCCAAGAAGAAATATGCTCTAGTTATGGTTGATGATTATTCAAGATACACTTGGGTGGAATTCCTGTTTTCCAAGGATGAAGCATCTCAAGTAATTATAGAGCATATCAAGAGAGTTGATAGAGAAGCACAAAGCACTGGTTCCTCTGTAGTTGCTTTGAGAAGTGATAATGGAACTGAGTTCAGAAATTCAACATTGTATGAGTTCTGTAAGGATAAAGGAATTTCTCAACAGTTTTCAGCTCCTAGAACACCTCAACAAAATGGAGTAGTTGAGAGAAAGAATAGAACTCTCATTGAAGCTACAAGGAAAATGTTCTTGGATGCAAAGCTACCTACTAGCTTTTGGGCTGATGTTGTTAACACAACATGCTATGTGCAAAATAGAACATTGATCAATAAGAAGTCTGGAAAAACTTCTTACTCATTGATGACTGGAAAAAGAGCATCCTTCAAGCATCTTCATGTGTTTGGAAGCAAGTGTTTTGTGATGAAAGATACTTCTAAACATGTTGGAAAATTTGATGCTAAGGCATTTGAAGGTATCTTCATTGGATACTCTCTGGAAAGGACAACATACAGAGTGTTTGTACCTGAGCAACACAAAGTAATGGAAAGCATGGATGTTACCTTTGATGACAAGAAATTTCCTGGACTTGCAACAAGTGAAAAAGACAGTGTGCTATTAAAATTTGAAAATCAAGGATATCTTGAGGATTCTGAAAGTGAGGATGAACCACCTGTTCTAACTGTTCCACATGTTGAAACTCTTGAAGTTGATGATCTTCTTCAAACACCTGTGCAAGGGAACACAAACACATGGGGAGAAGAAGAGAATGCAACTGTTAATGAAAATGATCATGAGGCAACTCAAGAAGATGAACAGGGTCACACAAGGAAATGAGACAGAGCCCACACTAGGGATCAAATCATTGGAGATCCTAGTGAGGGAGTTGGAACAAGGAGGGCAACAATGAATACATGTCTGTATAGCTGCTTTCTGTCACAAGAAGAACCAAAAGTAATTGAAGAAGCTTTGAAGAATTCTGACTGGATTGTTGCTATGCAAGAAGAGTTGAATCAATTTGAGAAAAACAAAGTATGGGAACTAGTACCACCTCCTGAAGGAAAGAATGTTATTGACACCAAATGGGTGTTCATGAACAAAATGGATGAAGAAGGAGTGGTGATAAGAAACAAAACAAGGTTGGTTTCAAAAGGATACTATCAACAAGAAGGCATTGACTATGATGAGACATTTGCACCTGTAGCTAGACTGGAGGCCATCAGGATTTTCTTGGCCTTTGCAGCCCACTCAGACTTCAAGGTGTATCAAATGGATGTGAAAAGTGCATTTCTCAATGGTGATCTTGCTGAAGAAGTTTATGTGTCCCAACCACCTGGCTTTGAGAATGAAAACTTCCCAGACTTTGTGTATAGACTGCTCAAGGAACTCTATGGACTCAAACAGGCACCAAGAGCCTGAAGCATGGAAATGATATCATTCTAGTTCAAATCTATGTGGATGATATCATCTTTGGCTCTTCAAATGAAAAACTTTGTCAAAAGTTCTCTAAGCTGATGCAAAGCAAATATGAGATGAGTATGATGGGAGAGTTAACATACTTCTTAGGCCTGCAAGTACATCAAAGAGAGGATGGCATCTTCATAAACCAATCCAAGTATGTCAAAGATCTTTTAAAGAAGTATTGTTTAGAAGATTCATCCTCTGCAAAAACTCTAATGTCTACTGCAATCAAGCTTGATGAAGATAAGAAAGGCAAGAGAGTTGACATCAAGGTCTATAGAGGGATGGTTGGATCATTACTCTATCTCACAGCTAGCAGGCCCGACATCATGTTTTCCACATGCTTATGTGCAAGATTTCAATATGATCCCAAGGAATCTCACATGATGGCAATCAAAAGAATCTTCAAGTATCTGAAAGGGACTCCTAATCTTGGGCTATGGTATCCAAAGGGCACTGGGTTCAACCTGGTTGGTTACACAGATTCTGATTATGCTGGATGCAGAATTGACAGGAAGAGCACTTCTGGAAGCTGCCAATTCTTAGGTCAAATATTAGTATCCCGGTTCAGTAAGAAACAACAAACCACAGCAACATCTACAGCTGAGGCTGAATATATTGCTGCTGGAAGCTGCTGTGCTCAATTGCTTTGGATTAGAAATTAACTCATGGATTATGGACTAGTGTTGGAACACATTCCCCTGATGTGTGACAATACCAGTGCAATATCCATCATTTCCAATCCTGTTAATCATTCTACTAAAAAGCACATTGAGATAAGGTACCATTTCATTAGGGAACATGCTGCAAATGGTACTATAGCAGTCTCTTATGTTCCAAATGAGAAACAATTAGATGACATATTTACTAAACCTCTAAATGAAGCTGTCTTCAACAGACTTGTGAGTGAAATTGGAATGCTCAATCCTTCATTTAGTTGTTCTAAGTAAGTATGCTAATTAATTGTTGCAGCAGTAAATTTTCACTGTATTTAAATGCTCTATTAATATGGAGTGAAAATTAGCTGAGATATGATTTATAAATATTTCAGTATTCTACTGCAAAATTTTCAAATCATACTTTTCTGAGAAGTTATGAGCTTTTAAGACATCTCTACATAGGTGATTTTGAGAGTTCACGACTTAGTTCAAATGAAACAGACTAATATCGCAAACTGCTAAAGTTGTGAGACTTCGCGATATAGTTCATTTCTTGAGTTTGCGACATAGTTCATTTCCGACTTCGCGACATAGAATAACTATATCGACAAGTCCCCATATTAAGCAGAATTTTGATTTAAATTAATTTTATTTCAAAATTTTGATATAAGTCTGACAAATTGCTTGGAATTCCAAAAAGAGAGTTTTAGACAAGGTATTTATACTATACCGCAAAGTCTCCTCATACTTTCTACCTTTAAGACTTTGCGACATAGTTCATTTCTTAACTTTGCGATATAATTTGCAAGACTTTGCGATATAGGCTATTTTGAGACTTCACGACATCAAAATAGTCTGTACAAATTCATAACTCCATATCGTAGTGTCTCTATCATATAAATACTTTTTGCTAACTGTTCATAACTTTTCATCTTGTCTATTACTCTCAATTCTCAAACCTAAACTCAAATTTTCTTCTCTCTTCTTCACTCTCAATTTCAAATGGCACCAAAATCTCAAACAGCGTCTTCTTCAAACCCTTTAACCATACCCAAAGAGACCAATCTTCTCACTATCCCTTTTGAGGCGGAAGCAAACCCAAGGTACAAGTGTTTTGTACGGTTCTTGAACACATCCTACCTTCGCCAAGCCTTAACCATGAACCCCACTCTGTATGTTGATGTACTGGAAGGATTCTGGAGAACAGCTATGGTATCCACAATGGCAAGGGAGGATGGGACTTCGTTTCAGGAGATTACTTGCACTATTGGAGGCAAGCAGTTGCAGTTTGGGGAGAAAGAAATTAATGAAGCTTTGGGGTTCAAGGTTGAAGGTCATGATGCTGAAGCCAATGATGCTGAAATGGTGGCATTCATGGATCTAATCAAGTATGCTGATGAGATAGACATTGCTAAGCTTAACAAGAAGCATGTCAGGAGGGAGTGGTCATTTCTGTTTGATGCAATCCAAAAGGTGTTCCTGTGCAGGAAGACAGGATGGGACCACATTAGTCACATTGCTGTGAAGCTAGCCTACTCCTTAGCTCATGATCAGGAGATCAATGTAGGAGCTATTATTCTCAAGGAATTGGCTCAGAGGCTAGGCAGGACTGTTCGTGGAAGAGGTAATGAGATCTTTTACCCTCGTTTTATTCAATTTATTTTAAATTATCTTGATAATACTGTGCATGAATTAGATGGTATTGATCCAACAAAGTTGGCTTATTCCAAGTCCATGTCCAAAGTTCTGTTTGGGTCATTGGACACTAGGAATCAAATGGATGTGATACTAAGTGTGACCCAACATATGCAGGACACATTTGCATCCTATCCACTTGATGAACCCATATATTATTCTATTTCCTGAAAAGGGAAGGATGAGACTGATGGAGCTACACAGTCTAACCCAAGCCTCCCTAACCAATCCAGTAAACCATCTGCAAACACTACTGTAGTGATTAGGGAGCCCAGTGCACCAATCTCCCAAAAGGTTGGTGTTACTAAAAAGAAGACCAAGAAGAGAACCCTTGCTATAATTGATGAGACTGTAGATTTAGGAGGTGAGGAACCTGAGTCACAGCTCACTAAACAAAAGAAGAAATCCAAAACTCTAGCTACCACTGAATCCTCCCAACAGGATTCAGATGTGCAAAAAGGGGTACACCTATTACTGTCAATGTCCTCTCAACAGGGCATTGGTATTGAAAAGAGTAGTCTCCCCACTACAACCTGTATAGAGTCAGCACAGGGTCAAGAACTCACTCTTGACTCAGGTGGAAATAAGGGTGATCAATCACTGAGTGGAGAGCACATCAACTTTGAAACTCCTCCTATTTCTCAGGGGGAGTTGCCAAAATCAAGTCTAAACTCCTCTTCTCTTCCAGATTCTACATCTAAAATTTCTTCATTACAGGAAAGTCATTCACATGACAATTCTGCTCTTGATCATTCACAATTAGAATCTGTGATTGAGCCCATTTCAAGTGACATGGTGCTTGACACTGTGCTCACCACCCAGGACCCACATTTAGTTGGTCAGGAAATGCATGCTGGGGCATATTCCAATGACACCAACACAAACACAGAGGATTCACCAGTCCTTACTGGAGACTCTGTGCCAACCTCTCCAATCCTTAGGGATTTGGACCTGCCTTCACAGGCACATAGAGATGATGTTGTACCTCATCCCATTTCAATGGAGACAACATCAGACTCTACAGTCATTCCAAGGCTGGAGGAAACTCAGATTTCTATTCCTAATGAGGTGCGTAGCACTAGCTCTCACTTGGCTCAGGCCACTATGTCAGAATGGTTGAAGCCTGTGCAACATGACAGGACTTCAGGATCATCATCTGTCCCCTCACAATTGACGGAAGAAGAACTCCAAAATCTTCATGTGGCACAGATTGATGAGATCTCTAAAATTGCTCAACATCTCCTAACAGCTAATCTTCCCAACTCAGACTATGAAGCCATTCTTCTATGTCATAAGGAGGATGTTGAGACACAGCAGGAGAAAATTGTAGATGAGGCTCAGCAGGATGGCAATGTAGATGCCTGGTTGGATGCCAAAAGAACTGTGCAGCTCAAAGATGCCCTAGCCTTTATCAGGGAAGAATATCTTACATCTTTGGGGTCTAATGCCAAGAATCTTTCTCCTGCAGCAGTTTTTGAAGCAGTGAATGAAATGTACAAAAGTCAGCTGAAGGCTCTGCATTATCTTGGGAATGGTCTTCAATCAGAGATTTCTACTATCAAGGAGGAAACAGACAAATATTTGACACAGCTCAGGAACTCCTATCTCTCTGATTTTCCGAAGGTAGATGGCATCCTCAAGGAAGTGCAGAAAACTGCTAATAATGTCACAAAGATGGACTTCACTATGGCCTTGGCTACAGACAATCTCAAGAAACTTGCTACCAAGCTTGATAATCAAGTGCAGTCCAACATAACCTCCAACTCCATGCTCACAGTAATGTGGAAAAACCATGTTAGATATAATTGCTGATGATTGTTTATTAGTGTTTAAGCAACAGGTACTCCTCAGAGTTTACTAGAAGCCAGTCAGAGTTTGTTAAAGTCTGACGGGGTGAGAGTTTGCCAAAGCTGTCGGTGCTAACATTGAAGATTCTAGAAGCAATATATCTTGAAGATGGAAAGAAGCAAGATATATTGAGACAGATAAGGAAACGGAACAGAAGACAGAAGCAATCCTAATTTGATATAAATTGTATAGCTAATTTATAGGAATATCAATTAGAGATTGATTCTATGTAGCTGTGTACTATATAAACACAGATAGGTTAACCCTAAAAGGGATGCGAATACTGAATACATTATTCTTGTAACCTAGCAGCTCTCTGTGATTCTTTAACATCACTGAGAGAAGAGTTATTTATATAATTCAGTTGTTGATTCATAAACAGTGTTCTCTATTGTTATTATCATACTTATATTGATTATATATTGTGTAATCGGCCTAACAATTGGTATCAGAGCCTAGGCTGTTTAATATATACAGTTTATCGATCTAAACACAAGTATAATCATGGCTGACAACTCTCAGGAAGGTTCTAATGCAGGTTCTAATGCTCAGAAGGTTCAACCAACTTCTGTTAGTCGATATGAGACTATAAGGGTTCCAATTCTAAGACCAGTTGAATATCCAATATGGAAGGTGAAGATGACCATGTTTCTGGAAGCCACAGATCCAGAATACCTTGATAGAATCAATGATGGTCCTCATATGCCAACTAAATTGTCTCCTGTTATTACTGGTCAAGAACAAAAGACTGTTCCAAAAGAGAAGAAAGATTTGACTCCTGAAGACATCTCATCAATTGCATAGGATGCAATGGTTAGACATTTACTCCATAGTGCCTTAGATAATGTCATGTCTAACAGAGTTATTGGCTGCAAAACTGCCAAAGAAATCTGGGATGCTTTAGAAGTCAGGTGTCAAGGAACAAGTGCAATAAAGAAGAATAGGAAGACCATTCTAACACAGGAGTATGAACACTTTGACTCGAGATCTAATGAAACTTTGACAGATACTTATGACAGATTTTGTAAATTGTTGAATGATTTGTCCCTGGTTGATAAAGAATATGAACTTGAAGAGTCAAATCTCAAGTTTCTGTTATCCCTACCTGAAAGATGGGATTTGAAGGCGACAACAATAAGAGACAATTATGATCTTGCAGAAACAGATCTTGATGAAATCTATGGGTTGCTCAAAACTCATGAACTGGAGATAGAACAAAGAAACAAAAGATCTGGAAAGAAGACAAAATCTGTTGCTCTTAAAGTTGAAGAAAAGCCTGTCAAGAAGGAATCATCAAGAAAGAAATCCAAAGGAAAGGCTTTAGTCATTAAATCTGACAGTGAGTCATCAAACTCTGATGATGGCTCAAACACTGATGATGAAGCTTTTGATTCTGAGGATGATGAAGAAGAGATGATGAAAATGGCTGCTTTAATGGTGAAGACCTTCAAGAAGATGGGATTCAAGAACTTCAAGAAAGGAAAGAGATTCTCTAGGAGAGATTCAACCTCTGATAAGAGAAATTTCAGAAAGTCTGATGGAGGAAATACCAAGTCTGGAAAGAAAGACAAGTCTGAGATCCAGTGCTACAAGTGTAAAGAGATGGGTCATTATGCTCCAGAGTGCAAGAAAGGAAGATCTGAGAAAGCACTCATCACTAAAGGCAAGGATTGGGCAGACACTTCAGACTCAGATGAGGGAATCAATTATGCTCTCATGGCAACTGTTAAAGATGAAGCTGAGTCATCTGAAAACAAGGTACCCCTAACTACTTATGCTTATGATACTGATAATATATCTGAATTAAGAGTTTATCTAAAAAGCATACATGTTAGTTATAGGGATCAGACTTTAGAGAATGAAAGAATCAAATCTGAGAATCTAGGTCTTAAAGAGAGGAATAAATTTCTTGAAGAAAGACTTGTTAACATGCAACAAGTTCAAAAGGAGAGAGATGATGCTGTTTATGTTGAACAGGAATTGCTTAAAAGATATAGGCAAATAGAATCTGAGTTGGAAAAAGAGAGGAAGGTGATTAAAACCTGGACTAATTTTGGAAAAGACACACATCAAGTTTTTCAGACAGACATTGTAGGTTTAGGTTATTGTGAGAAAGATGAACTTAGGTTTAAAGATAAAGTGAAAGTAAAACCACAACTTAAACCTGTGAAATTTGTTTCTGAATCCCGTAAGCTAAAGTCTGTAGTTGTGAAAGAAGCTGTTATGGAATCAGTTGAAACTTGTGAAAAATAGGTTAATGTTGGTTCAATAACAGAGAACAAGATTGTGTTAGAAGCTGTTAAAGAACCAGTAAAAATCTGTGATAAGCAGGTTAATGTTGGTTCGATGACAGAAAAACAATTCAAACATAAGCTCAAAGAGGTAAAGTCTGTCAACAAACAGAAAATGTCCAAGAAAAATAGGAATGGAAAAGTAGGCATTAATAAAAGAAATGATTATTTGCCTAATTCTGATGCTCCTAGGAAGACATGTCATAGTTGTGGTAGTACTAACCATCTTGCAAGTTTCTGCACGAAAAACAAAGATATTAATTCTTTACCCTCCAAGTCTGGGGTAAAGAATGATTATGTTAGGGTTAGACCACAGACTTTATGCACACACTGTGGGAGCACTTGGCATTCCATTTATACTTGTAAGAGTTATCATGCTATTTATCACAACTATTATGAGCTAAAACCCAACCTGAAATGGGTTAAAGCAAACTCTGCAAGTGTAAAGTCTGACACAGTTAGCTTAAACTCTGTTGAAAGTGATTCCGCTGCAAAAGCTAACAATGTTAAGAAAGCCAAAGGATCCAAGCAAGTCTGGATCCTTAAATCTAACTCTTTGTAATTGTTTGTGATTGCAGGGCATAATGGAAAGTACCCTAGTCTTGGACAGTGGATGTTCAGGACACATGACTGGAAATAAAGCCCTGCTATCAGATTATGAGGAGAAAGCTGGCCCAAAAGTTTCCTATGGAGATGGCAACATAGGACGTACTATGGGATATGACAATATTAATCTTGGAAGTGTCATCATCACAAATGTAGCTCTAGTCCCAGGACTCAAGCATGATCTGCTTTCTGTGAGTCAAATCTGTGACAGAGGATACCATGTAGATTTTCATACTGAACATTGTGAGGTTATCAGCAAATCTACAGGGAAAGTTGTTCTAGTTGGACACAGGCACAATAACATCTATGAAGCTAGTTTGGTAACAAACTCTGAAGGAAAAGCCGTGTGTCTATCTGCAAAAATGTCAAATGAAGAGAGTTGGAAATGGCATAAGAAGCTCTCTCATCTAAACTTGAACAACATCAATGAGCTGATTCGAAAAGATCTTGTAAGGGGACTTCTAAAGTCAATACTCAGCTAAGATGGTCTGTGTGATTCTTGTCAAAAGGCCAAGCAAAGGAAGTCATCTTTCAAGAGTAAATCTGAATCTTCAGTTGTGGAACCTTATCATCTTTTACATGTTGATCTTTTTGGTCCAGTGAATGTAATGTCAATGGGCAAAAAGAAATATGCTTTGGTAATTGTTGATGAATACACCAGATACACCTGGGTGTATTTCTTAGCAAAGAAGGATGAAACTGCCTTAACTTTGATGGATCATGTGAAGCAATTGGACAAAGGATCACAGCACAAAGTGAAAATTATCAGGAGTGATAATGGTACTGAATTCAGAAATTCTGAAATGGAAGCTTTCTGCAAGGAAAGAGGAGTGAATCAAGAATTTTCTGCACCTGGAACTCCACAGCAAAATGGTGTAGTTGAAAGAAAGAACAGAACCTTAATTGAAGCTGCCAGAACAATGCTTGATGAAGCAAAATTGCCAACTTATTTCTGGGCAGAAGCTGTTCAAACAGCTTGTTTTACTCAAAATGCTACACTGATCAACAAGCATGGAAAAACACCATATGAGATGGTGAAGAATAAGAAGCCAAATTTGAAATATTTTCATATTTTTGGATGCAAGTGTTTTGTGTTGAAAACTCATCCTGAACAATTGACCAAGTTTGACTTAAAAGCTGATGAAGGAATTTTTGTTGGATACCCACTATCAACTAAAGCTTTCAGAGTCTACAATCTGAGAACTAAAGTGATCATGGAATCTATACATGTGTCATTTGATGACAAGAAAATAACTACAATAGAAGATGAAGAATATCATGATCAACTTCGATTTGAAAATGAAGATCTAAACTCTGATGACGTAAACTCTGATGAAGCAAATCCAACAAACTCTGACGAAGCATACTCTGAACCTCTACTGGTAAACACTGAGGGAATTTCTCTGACAGAACAAAATAGAGAACCGGTCGAGGGGGAGCGTGAAGATACTTCAGAAACATCTCAAGATAATAACTCAAATTCTGAAAGTGAATCAGCTGAAGGATCTATCCCAAACTCTGAGTCAAACACTGAAAATCCAAACTCTGAGCAGTCCAATTCAGGGGGAACCTCAGAGAATGCAAATGGTCAAGAAGAAAATCAGGAGAGCATGGATCAAGGGGGAGGATCTAATACTGATAATAGAAGCCAATTACCAACAGTAAGAAGGTGGACACAAACCCATACACCTGACTTGATAATTGGAGATCCAGAAGCTAGTGTAAGAAGTAGAAGTGCTACAAATAATGAATGTCTGTTTCATGCATTCTTATCTCAAACAGAGCCCAAGAAAGTGGAAGAAGCTCTTCAAGATGCTAACTGGATAACAGCAATGCAAGAGGAGTTAAATGAATTTGAAAGGAATGAAGTCTGGACACTTGTACCAAGACCAAAGAACAGATCTATTGTTGGTACAAAGTGGGTTTTCAGAAACAAAACAGACAGTGATGGAGTGATTACAAGGAATAAGGCTAGACTTGTGGCTTAAGGCTATTCACAGCAGGAAGGAATTGACTATGATGAAACCTTTGCTCCAGTTGCAAGATTGGAGGCAATAAGGATTTTTCTGGCCTATGCTGCTCACAAGAAGTTTAAAGTCTTTCAGATGGATGTGAAAAGTGCTTTTCTAAATGGGAAACTTGAAGAAGAAGTGTTTGTTGAACAACCACCAGGGTTTGTAGATCCCAAACATCCAGATTATGTCTACAGGCTTGACAAGGCATTATATGGACTAAAGTAGGCACCTAGAGCATGGTATGAAACTCTAGCTCAATTTCTTTTAGAAAGTGGGTTCACTAGAGGGACAATTGACAAAACCTTGTTCTATTTTAATTCTGGTGATGATTTGCTGTTAGTTCAAATCTATGTGGATGACATAATTTTTGGGTCTACTAATGACAAACTCTGTAAGAAATTTGCCAAGATTATGCAATCAAGGTATCAAATGAGCATGATGGGAGAGCTTAGTTATTTTCTAGGCTTGCAAGTAAAGCAAACAGATGAGGCTTTCCTGGAGTTTCTGAAAGTCAAAGTCAATATGGTCACTGATGCCAAGCTATAGGAAGTTGTCAACTCACACATCTATCATGATGAGGCTTTCCTGGAGTTTCTGAAAGACATACAAACTAGTGTACAAGGCGAAACTCTCAACTACAGAAGCAAGATCAATGATCAAATCAAATACTTTACAGTGGCAGTCAGGAAAATCAAGGATGCTCATCTAAGAGAAATCATCATGGTGTCCAAGGACAATTGCATGTGGCACTTATCCTTTGAAACTCTAGAGAAGCTGAGGTTTACTGAGCTGGACACACTTCTGGAATTAATTGAGAAGCATGGGGAAAACAACAAGAGACTGTATGATGACCTAAAGAGAGACCAATATCTAAGATTGCCTGAAGTTATCTCTAACCCAAGGACAATACTCTTTCAAAGTCTAAACAAAGCAAACAGTATTGATCAACTGGTGATTCCTGCCCAATTGACAATGAAGAACATAGACAAAATAAATCAAGTGTTGCAAATGCTGAGAGCAAAGAGAGGAATCAGGACTGCAGAAGAGCTAGAGACAATTCAAATTCTCCAATCATTCCTAATTCATGGCAGAATTCCTGAGTCACTTAAAGAAAGGAGAGATAAGAAAGATGATGAGGAGGATGATGAAGAAAAGATCTACAGAAGGAGAAGTCAAACAAGGAGTGGTAAGGATAGAGCAAGTGAAAGCAGCAAAAGAAAAACTTCAAAAAATCCAAAGATGCTGAAACTGACAACAAAGACTCTCAGAAGAAGAAAGAAACTGAGAAGACAAGGAGTGGAAATCAGCAAGTCAAAGACATTGCTAGCAGTATCTTAACCACAAAACAAGACTTTAAGTCTAGGGTGGATACTGTTGGTAATGATCCTCCAAAATCTAAGATCAAGGCCTCTGAAACTGGTTTGCCACAGAAGAAAGCTGTAGCCACAAAAGAAAAATAAAAAAGACACTTCCACAAAGTCACAGCTAGTGGAGTGTTACAGTGGATCAAAGGAAAAGGGGTGAGATTACTTCCAAATGATGTGGCACTGAAGACAAAATCTCCTTGTTCCAGAAAACTACCTCAAGTGAAGCACATGACGATCAAGAGTGTAGCCAAAAGAACAAGGATAACAAAGAAGAATGGGGTGATCACAAATGTAGTAGGGATCAGTGTACTTCCTCTGGATGAAGATGCCCTAGCATTTCCGAGAGCCCAAAGAATCTTTGAAGTCAAAGTGAAGCAAAGTCATCTAGAGATCAAATACACTGATGGAAGAGAAAGAGAAATGAAGCAAGGGAGCTGGCAGTATTTTCCTCAATATGAGCTTGAAAGAATAAATGCATTGTTGAACTTTGAAGAAAAGGAAGAAAGATTGTGGAAGATAGAGATTGCTAGGTTCTTGAAGATGCACTCTGATTATCAGGAGAAACTAAGGAAGCTAAATGAAGAGAAGAACATTCAGAAAGAGAAAGAGATGGCTGAGATGGAAGAGAGGGCTAAAGAGTTGAGAAAGAAAGGGCTGTGCAAAGTGAAACAAAATCCTTATGTTGTGGAGTACAAAAATAAAAATGGAGGAAAAAGCAAGATAAGGATGGAGTTTTTAGATTCCTATGTGGAAAGTGCCCTTAGAGCTGCAATTGAAGATCTAGAAGACTCACCTCTCATTGAAGAACTAATTGCAAGAGATGAAATTCAAGCAGCCATTTCGGATATGAAGAGAAAGGAAGAAGTGAGAAAGAAGAAAGTTTATGATGACTATCTTGAGAAGTAATTGGAAACTGAAGCTGTTCAGCAACAAAGATAATATGTAAGCTTTCATTTTCAGTATGTAATCAAAATTCTGTTCATAATGTTCATCTATTGTTCTCTCTGAAATTTAATTCCTTTTATGTAAGTTAGGCTTGTTATCAGACATGAAATTGTGCCTAAGTTTCTTACTCACAATTTGGGGGAGATTGTTAGACTCAAGGCATGTCTGAATACCACTATTAACAAGCCTACTCATTGTGACTATGTCACTCTACATGACCTAGTGAACTCTTTCACTGGGATATAGTATAGGTCTCTATTGTACTTGTCTTGTTTTCATGAACTTAGTTTTATCTTGTATGCTCAGAGATATAATGAGTTTAGTAAGTTTATTGCACTCTAGAATGTACATAGGCCATGAAATAACTATCTTGGTAGAAGTTCAGAAATGTTCAAGCAGCAGGATGGAGATGAATAAGGCCCTGAAGAAATAAGTTGCAGAAATTTATCTAAGTCCCTATACCGTGAAGTCAAAATAGAGCTATGTCGTGAAGTCCAAAATATCCATGTCGTGAAGTACTGAGATCGCATAGTCCTAAAATGTACTATGTCGTGAAGTCTTCATTACTGATGTCGTGAAGTGTTGAGATCGCAAAGCCTTCATTACTGATAATATCATAACAATTATTTTTAAATTAAAACATATTACATTTTATATTTGTTATCACTAAAATCTCCGTTTTCTAAAAATATGAAGTGCAATCCTTACTTATTTATTTTAAAACCATTTTAATACTCTATTTAATTAATAATAAAATAATATAAAAATAGTAACTAGTTGATTGCCTTTTATAATTAAAAAAAAATTCAAATAAAATCTACTCCTTTTCCAAAAATATCATGACAATTACCTTTAAATTAAAACATAATAACTTTTATATTTGTTATCACTAAAATCTCTATTTTCCAAAATTATGAGATGCAATCCTTACTTATTTATTTTAAAATTTATTTTAATACTATATTTAATAAATAATAAAATAATATAAAAATAGTAACTAGTTAATTGACTTTTATAATTAAAATATTTTTTTCCCTAACAAAATCTACTTCTTTTCCAAAAATATCACGGGCAATTACCTTTAAATTAAAATATATTACCTTTTATATTTGTTATCACTAAAATCTGTCTTTTCCAAAAATATCAAGTGCAACCCTTACTTATATATTTTAAAACTTATTTTAATACTTTTAATTATTTAAAAAAACTTAACATATTTTAACAAGTGAACGCATTTTTTTAACAAATACAATTAATATAATTAAAACACATCTAAAAATATTATAGGTATTTTTTTTAATTAAAACATGTTAGCTTTCCTATTTGTCCTTATTAAAAAAACTTACTTATTTTAACATCTCAACGTATTTTTTAATAAATACAATTAATATAATTAAAACACTTCTAAAAATATCACGGGTAATTACTTTTTTTAATTAAAACATGTTAGATTTTCTATCTGTCCTTATTATTAATATTATTTTATTATAAAATAATATTAATAATACCTCATTTATCTTCCTCAGCACCAACTGTATTTTTTAATATTTTTTTATGTTCCAATTAATATTTAAGTTTCTCATTTTATAATTTATCATATTAATTTTTACTTTTATTTTAATATTAAATTTTTTAGTTTATTATTTTTAAGGCTCATGTCTTGCACGGGTTATAGGCTAGTAATTACTAATGACTAACTGATTAGTTTTTTTTTCCCCAAAACGTATATTCTTTTTTATATTTTCTAACTAAAATTTCTTCTACCTAAAACCTAAAAATTATCCGGGGTAATTTCATTTAGTAACATAAAATACTAATAATTAACCAATTATCTTTGTTAACCAAAGCGTATATTCTTTTTTATAACTAAAATTTTTACTTTTTTTATTTTTCCTAAATAAAACCACATATTTTCTAAAAATAATAATATTATAATTACTAATAACTAACCGATTAGCTTTTTTTTGGCTAAGTGTATATTCTTTTTATATTTTCTAACTAATATATCTCATAACTAAAACCTCAAAAAATATACACGAACTATTCTATTTAGTACCATAAAATACTAATATTATAAATATTAATAATTAACCGATTACCTTTATTAGCCAAATCATATATATTTTTATATTTTTTCTAACTAAAATTTCTCCTTTTCTAAAATTATCACAAGCGACATATATATAATTATCAGTTACCTCGAATGCGACACTAAATGCTGAAAATTAGATAAGGACAGTTTTATAAATTATTAAATCATGTCGAGTCAAATAAATATTCATTATAATTTTTTTAACAATTTAATATAGAAAACGAATGCATAAATAAATCATCAAAATATAAAAGCAAATAAAAAAACATATTAATATTTTTATTTATAATATTAATTTTAAAAATATAAATAAAGATTAAATTTCGTCAATTATATTAAAGACAATACATTGAAAGTTTTTGGTCCTCCAAAATTTTGGTCACTCAATTCACAGCCGTTAGTTATTTCTGATCAAATCGATGAGAACCTTTAGATAAAATATTAAAATGATTATATAGAATATCTTTTCTATTTTTCCTAACTAAAACATCTCATTTTCCAAAAATATCGCAAGCAGTTTCATTTAATAAAATAACATAATAAAGTTATAATTGATAATAACTAACTCTTTACATTTTTTACCCAAAGTGTATATTCTTTTTTATATTTTCAAACTAAAATTTTTACTTTTCTATTTTTCTTAACTAAAACATCTCATTTCCCATAAATATCATAGACACTTCTGTTTAATAAAATAAAATAATAATATTATAATTACTAATAACTAACCGATTAGTTTTTTTTCCCAAAGTGTATATCCTTTTTTATATTTTTTAACTAACATGTCTCCTTACTAAAATCTCAAAAATATCACGGGATATTCTATTTAGTAGCAGAAAAATATTAATATTATAAATACGAATAATTAACCGATTACCTTTATTAGCCAAATAGTATATTTTTTATATTTTTTCTAACTAGAATTTCTCATTTTCTAAAATTATCACAGACGACATATATATAATTATCAGTTATTTCGAATGCGACACTAAACGCCGAAAATTAAACAAGGACAATCCTATAAATTATAAAATCATGTCGAGTCAAATAAATATTCATTATAATTTTCTTTAACAATTTAATATAGCAAATGAATGCATAAATTAATCATCAAGATTATTATTTATAATATTAATTTTAAAAATATAAATAAAGATTAAATTTCGTCAAATATGTAGTATTATATTTTTTTGTCTTTAATATAAAACAGATCAACTGTATCCTATATATAATTAACAAAAATTTAAATTAAAAAAATTAAAAATTAAGTAAGAAAATATTTAAAAGTAACACTTGCAAAAGAAAATTTTATTAGTAGTTTGGTTAGTCGTTCTTTAATTTGTTTAACATATTTATATAAAAAAATTAACTAGGCTAATTTGAACGCATCTCTTAAACCTATTTATTTGGATCGTGTGATAAACTTATACTTTATAACTCGATATACTTTGACCAACTTACGGGTGTGTTATGGATTAAAAAACGTGCTTGGTAAATTAAATGCTAGGGTTTGTGAGCGTTCAAGCTTTAATGGCTGCTCTTGTGTTTCGGGACTAAATCGGTCCTCACAAGATGCCTACGTATCTCTGCTGTATAGAGAATCAAGCCAATAAAACGTAGTTCTGATTGTAGGATCAGGGGTCCTTATATAGGCGTCTAGAGCCTTGTACTTATGGTACGTTTTGGAGACTTATTGGATAAGTCTTCTTATTGATAACTGATAAGGAGTGTTCTACTTGGTAGGCAAGTATTATCTTTCTCTGATAAGTGTTGTGACTCATCATATTATTTGATTGGGATTCTGGATCCTTCTATGAAGATATTTACTTTGATTTGATCTCTATTTATGAGCTGTGTAATTTCCCTATTTATTAATTACGAAATTAATAAATAATCAGGGATTCGGGCATTAAATATCGAGCCTTTTCATTGGACCATCAATTATATTTCTATAATTACTTTTCTGTGTATATCATTTGCCCCCCAATTTCTAGGAAAACTTTTAAAGCTTTCGTAGAAATTATGTTGACCTTTTTCGAGGTTCGGGGTCCTTTTATTGTCATTCTTTATCAAGAGAGTATTTAAACAATTCACCTTGTATTTTTCCGCAATTTTCCTAATATTTTAGGAATTTTTCTTGTACCCACAAGTATTTTTTAGAAATATTTTTGGAAATATTTCAAAAGTGTAAAATATTTTCCCAAAATTAAGAAAATAATTTTAAAAAAATTATTTTCTATTATTTCAGGTATTTTCTGATTTTTTAGAAATTTTCTAAAAATTTTAAATAGGTTTTAGCTATTTATTAGAAATTTTGGGAGCTTTGCTTTAACATTTACTTGGGGGAACCATCAGCCAACAGCTTTCTTTGTTTGGAGTTGCATGGAAATGCACGGGAGGCGGGGGTTAGAGCCGCGTACAAGACATTGTTGCCATGCACGCGTGCAAGACAGCTTCCTAGGCGTCTTTTTCTTGTCGAAAAATGAAAATGTGTTGTGGGCGTGCCTTAGTGCCGCGTATAAGACATTGATGACATGCACGCGTACAAGACAGCCTCCTAGGCGTCTTTTTCTTGCTGAAAAATGAAGATGTCTGGGAGGCGTGCCTTAGTGCCGCGTATAAGACACTGATGTCATGCACGCGTACAAGACAGCCTCCTTGGCGTCCTTTTCTTGTTGAAAAATGAAGATGTCTGGGAGGCGTGCCTTAGTGCCGCGTATAAGACACCCAACTGAACCACGCGTCCCAGGTTGTCTCCTGGGCGTGGTTCGATATTTTAGTGATAAACTTTCGTTCTTGAAGAATTGGAATGTCTGGGAGGCGTGTATCACCCCCGCGTACAAGACACCCAACTGAACCACGCGTCCCAGGCTGTTTCCTGGGCGTTTCTTGCCAATTTAAATTTTGCTGCTTCCAAGGCGTTTTTAGCCAATTTTATTTTGTTTATATATAAAAATATATAACTAACAAAATCTTTATTAGGTCCTTCTGGAATTTGAAGGAACTTCAAGGGATGTTCTAGAAACTCAATTATCCCCCCAAAATTTCATTTGAATTTCAAATGTATGGGCTTTGGCGCCCAAAATAGGCCCAGTCACCTGCTTTTCAGCCCAATTACCTGCTATAGCAGGTAGGTTAGGGATTTCCACCTGCTTTTCTTTCCTATAAATTGAGTGGGGGGTGTGAGCTTTCTCTTCACTCACATCTTTCTCAATTTCTCTACTTCTCCAATCCTCTTTTGAGAGTTCTTCTAGGGTTCTTTCAACTTTCACTTTCTTTGAAGTTTTGGTTTGAAAGCTTATCTTCTAGCCTCTTTCCGGATTCAAGCATTCTTCCCAAGAATTTCAATGGCAGATTCCGATTCCTCCCAGCAGTCTCAACTTTCTCAGCCTCCACAAGGTTCTTCCCGAGCTCCTCGTGCTGCTAGAGGTAACAAATGTTCCCTTGTTCATGCATCTGTCTTTTCCCTTAGGGATTTATTAGATGAATTTGGGGAAGCCTTCCCTAACCTTCTTCATTTAGAGGCTTACCAATTTCCTTCAAAATACAAACAGAAAGATATAGATGCCATATCTGTTTTATTTGGCATAAATGGGCCTTATCGGGCTGAAGTTCCCGGCCCAAATGATAGGGCTTGTTATCACAAACCTGGTGCAATTAGGATCTATAAAGAAACCTTCTATGCTGGGTTTAGATTACCTCCTCCTCCTTTCGTTTTTAGACTTTTAGCTGAAGCCCAAGTCTGTCCAACCCAACTCCAACCCAATGCTTGGAGATTCATTTATAGTTTTATTGTTCAATGTAAGAAACATGGTTTCGAACCTAGTGTTTCCGTTTTTAGATATCTCTTTAAATTTGTCAATGCTCCTCAAAGAAAGGGTTGGGTCAAAATTCAACATAGGAATCTCAACCGTAGTTGCTTTATCTCCGATAGTGGACCAGACTCTTTGCCCAAATGGAAAAAAAAGTGGTTCTATGTATACATAGTGGGAGATAGTTGGGATAATTATTTTAGGACCGGATTCTGTGAAGCCCAAGATGGGTCTGTTCGTAGTTTAAAACTTGGAATTGAGGAGGCTGCAGCTGTTGAAGCCCTTACTTCAGACAATCTTCACCACTGCAACCTTTTAGTTTCTGAGGCCACCCTTCAGGCATATGGCCTTAGTGACTTGGGTCCCGAGGGTAATTTATTTAGCCAACTAGCTTGTTTATTTACTTCATTGAATATTTTGCTTTGTAGTTAATGCTATCTTGTTGTACTTTTCAGCTCAAAACTTGCTTAACCAGGTTTTCAAGAGGAGAGAAGCTGCTGCTGTTTCTGGGACCGCTGTTGCTGTGGAGAGGGCTTCAAAAAGGGGGCGTACTGAAAGTGGTTCTTCTACAGGGAAGATACCTGTTTTTCTGGCTGAACCGCCAACAAGGGTTGACGAAGATCCCAACCCTTTTGTTGTTAAGTGGGGTCTTCGTAACAAAGACTCCGTAGTTGGAGATTCTCAGGCCGCTGCAGAGTGGTCCAAAAATGTGGTTACTCCCCGGGACTGGGCTCACATCGTGGATTCTTCCGAGGATCTACAAATCGAGCTTATGGGCTCCCAGGCCATTGCTACGGTATGCTTTCAAACTCAAGTTGTTTTTTATTTACTTTGTATTTATTTGTGAATTTATTCTTAAATCCACATTTTATTTCGTAGGCCAATGCTTATCATCAGGCTTCTTTACGAAACCTGAGGACGTCCAGGGCCGAGAAGGCTATTGCTGAGAGAGACAGGGATCGATACTTTGCAGCTTCCGAGGCTAATTTTGAGAGGTTTAGAGTTGCTGAGAGGGAGCTTGTAGATGAGAAAGAAAGAGTTCGTCAGCTAGAGGCACGCCTTCAAAGAGGCCGTGAAGAGGTGATAACTGAGTATAAAGCTTCAAAAGAGTTTGATGACCTCCTTGCTGCGGAGTATGATGCTAACTTTCCTGGCACTTTCGAGAAGTGCTGGGAAGAGATTATTGTCCAACTACGAACGCAGATTGAGGGTGTTAGCTTGGAGAAGTATCCTGTGCCAGTTTTTCCAGGTGTTGAGGTCACTACTACTTTAGCCTCCTCACAACCTGGTGATGATTCCCAGCCCATGGCGGACTCCGAGCCTGCTGACGACTTTTTTGAGGACTTAGACGTTCCTCATGGGGATGTGCCTGGCCTTAACAAGGATCTGTCTAATGACTTAGAATAGACTTTGTTGGCCCTTCGTGGCTTTATCTATCTTTTATTTAAACTTTCTCTTTGGAAGTCTAGTTTGTATGCAACTTTAAGTTATGACTTGTGTTATTTTAAGTCTTTCTTGTGAGCTTTACTTGATATCTTTTGATTTAATCAAGTTTGCATTTGTCGACACTTGATAGATATTAGTTGTCAGAAAAACTCAACAATATTCAGAAATATCATTCATAAATAAGCTTGAAAAATGGGTTCAACCCTTACATAATACTCAAGTTTAAAAACTTGGATTGGTTTCGTCGACCTTATTTATACTTGCCCTAATAGTTAGTCCAATCAGGATTTAGACATAATAAACTTTCAAGTTTGCAGCATGCCAAGTTCTGGGCACTTCAATCCCTTCCATAGTTTCCAGCTTGTATGAGCCTCGTCCATACACGTTCTTGACCCGATAGGGCCCTTCCCAGTTTGGGGCTAACTTTCCCTTTTGTCCAACTCCAGATGCTTCAATTTTTCTAAGGACCAAGTCCCCTTGACGAAAGAATCTCTCTTTAACCCTTAGGTTGTAGTAGAAAGATGCTCGTTTATGATGTTCAACTATCTTGGCATTCGCCTCATCTCTAACTTCGTCAATTAGATCTAAAGCTAGCCTCAAGCCTTCTTCATTCGCTTCTGGCTCATAAGCTTCAACTCTAGGAGATGCATGAGTGATTTCTAAAGGAACCACTGCTTCTGCTCCGTAAGCTAGTAGAAATGGAGTTGCCCCAGTAGTGACTTTACAAGTGGTACGATAAGCCCAAAGTATGGGGAGTAACTCGTCTACCCAAGTGTTTCTAGAGCGCTCAACTCTTTTCTTCAGTCCATCCAAGATAATTCGATTTGCAACCTCAGCTTGCCCATTTGCTTGAGGATGGGCAACAGAAGTGAAGCGCAACTTGATATCATTCTCATCACAATACTTCTTGAACTCATCATTGTTGAACTGAGTTCCATTGTCCGTAACCAGGATTCTTGGAATTCCATATCTGCATATCACATTCTCCCAGAAGAAGTGCATCACTTGTTTGGTGGTTATCTTGGCTAAAGGTTTAGCCTCAATCCACTTGGTGAAATAGTCTATTGCCACTATCAGAAACTTTCTTTGTGCACTGGCCATTGGAAATGGCCCAAGTATATCCATTCCCCACATAGCAAAAGGGATAGGTGAGTTTACAGACGTCATCATCTCAGGTGGTTGCCTAACCACCGGTGCATGCTTCTGGCACCGATCACATTTCTTCACATAGCTTTTCGCATCAGCAAGTATACTTGGCCAATAGAAACCTAGGCGAGTGACTTTATGAGCTAAAGCCCTGCCCCCCAGGTGCTGTCCGCAAATTCCTTCGTGAACTTCATTCAGGGCCAACTCTGCCTCTTGCGGTCTTAAACACTTCAAGTACGGAATGATGAAGGATTTCTTGTATAGGATTCCCTCAATCAGGGTATACCTTAGTGCCCTTACATATAACTTTCTTGCTTCTGAAGTATCGTCGGGTAACCAACCGGTTTCCAAGTGAGCTTTAATGGGATCCATCCAGCAACTAGCAACATTAATAGGTGCTATCAGTTTTCCATTGATGCTCGGGGTCTTCAAGACTTGGAAGTACACACTTCCTGCATAATTCTCGATTTCAGAAGAGGCAAACTTAGACAGGGCATCTGCCTTCATGTTCTCTTCCCTTGGAACGTGCTCCACATAGCATTCATCGAACTGAGTCATGATGGCTTTGACAAGTTTCAAATACTTAGCCATGACTTCATCTCTGGCTTCGAACTCTCCATTTACTTGAGAAACGACTAACCTTGAGTCTCCACAGACTTTGAGAGTCTTAACTCTCAGGGCCCCAGCTAGGCCCAAACCAGCTATCAGAGCTTCGTACTCAGCTTCGTTGTTTGTTGTCGGGAAGTCTAGCTTCAACGCATATTCTATGAGAAATCCATCAGGACTTTGTAGCACCAAACCTGCTCCACTTGATTTTGTTTTTGATGCCCCATCAAAATAGAGCACCCAACATTCCTTGGACACTGTGTCTTCGTCTTTGTTGTCTTCCATCACTACTTCCTGCCCCCCGACTTCTTGGTTGTCAATGGTACATTCAACCATGAAGTCTGCGAGTGCTTGAGCTTTTATGGCCGTACGAGGCTTATACTTGATATCAAATTCTCCCAACTCAATAGCCCACTTGATCAATCTTCCACTAACTTGAGGGCTGTGCAGAATGTTCCTTAAAGGTTGATTAGTCAAAACCTCAATCTTGTGTGCCTGGAAGTACGGACGCAGCTTTCTTGAGGCCATTATCAAAGTTAAAGCAAACTTTTCTATGGTAGAGTAGTTTATTTCTGCCCCATGTAGAATCTTACTCACATAGTAGATGGGTTTTTGAACCTTCAATTCTTCCTTTACCAGAACGGCTCCAAGGGCAGTGTCGGAGACTGCCAAATACAGATAAAGAATTTCTCCCGGCTTTGGTTTTGCCAACAGTGGTGCTTCAGCCATGTATTTCTTCAAAGCATCAAAGGCTTCTTGGCTTTCAGGTGTCCACTCGAAATTTTTCACATTTTTAAGTGCTTTGAAGAAAGGTAAGCACTTTTCTCCTGACTTGGAGATGAACCTTCCCAAAGCTGCAACTCTTCCTGTCAATTTCTGCACATCCTTAACAGACTTAGGTGGTTCCATGTCTAGGATGGCCTTGATCTTGTCGGGGTTAGCTTCGATTCCTCTCTTGGAGACCATCAAGCCTAGAAACTTTCCCGAGCCTACTCCGAAGGCACATTTTGCTGGATTTAACATCATCTTGTGGTGCCTCGGCACTTCAAACGCTTCTTGAAGATGTTTTATATGGTCTGCCTTGTCGAGGCTCTTGACTAGCATGTCATCCACATAAACTTCCATTGTTTTACCAATCAGTGGCTCAAAAATCTTGTTCACCAATCTTTGGTATGTTGCCCCTGCATTCTTAAGTCCAAATGCCATGACTAAATAACAGAAAACACCAAAGTCAGTGATGAATGATACCTTGGAGATGTCGTCCTTGTGCATCTTGATTTGGTTGTACCCACTGAAGCCATCCATGAAACTTAGCATCTCGTGCCCAGCAGTGGCATCTATCAAAGCATCAATCCTTGGTAAGGGAAAACAATCCTTAGGACATGCATCATTCAAGTCGGTGAAGTCCACACACATTCTCCACTTTCCATTAGCCTTCTTGACCATCACTGGGTTAGCCAACCATTCAGGGAATTGAATTTCTTCAATGAAGCCTGCTTCCAAGAGTTTTTCTACCTCCTGCTTGATGGCTTCTTTATAACGACTCAGAAAAACGCTTGTACAATATTAATATTTAATAATATTTGAGTTCTATGATATGTGAGTATTGTGTGAAAGGTGGATACTTGAAAATGTGATAATTAGATGTTTAGTTGGTGAATGGTATGGATTAAAATATATGTGTATGCTTTTAATTGCATTTTATATGAATTTCTTATTTAAAAATTAGTTCTTTTTGACCTTCCGGGAATTTTATAAAATCATCGGAGACTCTTTTTATTGTGAAATCTTTTTCACAACCTTTATTTTATATTCTATTATTTTCTAAAATTAATGGAGGAATTTATTTTTTGACTTTAAGGATTTAAAAACGATTTTATGAGTTAAATGTCATTTATGTGATCAAAACTTTGAAAATTCATATTTAATTCAATTTTGATCATAAAAATATTTTAAAAATATGGGTGAGCTTGTAAATTCGTATTCTTTGTTTTAAAAATAAAATTTGGATTTTTAGATATTATCTTCATTTTATTTCGAATTTTAGAAAGGCATTATATTAGTTTTCTTTTAATAAAAATCAGATTTTTAATTGTTGAATTACTATTTTGCCCCTGGGCTTATAAAACCCTCAACAATCAGTTTTCCCCTTTTCTTCACTCACCGCTCAACTCTCTCTTCTCCATTTTTCTCTCTCGGTTTTCTTCTCTGTAAATTCTCTCTCTCTCATTCTCTCAAATATGTTGATACTTATGAGATTATATGTATATATGTATGCGCATATGTGTGTATATGTATGCGTGTGTATGGCTGAGTGTTCGTGGGTGTGCAATTCGATTTGCATGCAGAATTTTCTTGTGTGAATCGATTGTATCCAAGCCCGAAATCATTGGTTATGTGACGATTCTGTGTTTAGTGTGTTGTTCGATTATTATTGGCGAGGTTTGTGAAGGAAACCCGATTTTTCGGGCACCTCCGAACCATGCCGCCGTCGGCAATGAGCTCCGGCGAGCCGACGAGGATGATGATGATGTTCTTGATTCCAAATTTCTATATTGATAGTTATATTTAGATGTAATTTTGATTGCATGTTGAGGAATTGAAATGCACGTGTGTATTTTCAATTTTCCCCTTTTATAAAATCGGTTTGAAATTGTTTATGTTGATGATTAATTGATAATTTCAAGTTATAGTGATTGCATGTTAATTATTGTGTTAAGTTTGGAAAATTAAAGATTATATATGTTGATATTTGATTTTAAATTGAAGATTTCGATTTGGGGTTTTGTTTGGATTAGAGGTGTAGTACTTGTGTTAGTGATTGTTGATGCTAATTGATTTTAAATGCATAAATTGAGTACTCCTCCTTAAGGTTCTGATTTATTAGTGTTGTGGCAGCCTAAGGAGTTGAGAATTGGTGATTAGTTGTGATAAGTGTTATGAAATAAGAATGTTAGTGTTTAAAAGTATAGTTAGAGAATGTTGAAATTTCCAGGAACTACCTGTTCTGTTTTGCTACATTGCGAATTGTTGCTGCCTGTTTTAGACAGAGAGTCTAGGATGTAATTGTTCTAAATAGAGTCTAGTTTGTGCACGCGCAAACCTTGTATCGATAGAGTTAGTGAATAAAAAGTTATGCTTGTTTTACTAAAAGTTGCGCAGCAGGGATTTTTCTGTGCTTCAGTACGTACTTTAATCTGTTCGTTTTTAGTCTAAATAAAATGTTTTGAAGTTGGAATTTTTATGCTGATTTGGATTAGTATTCAGGAAGTATCCTGTCAAATATGGTATTTATTGTATTAGTTTTGGATTTATGAAAAATATTTTAGTAAAGTTGTGCAGCAGGGATTTTCTGTGCTTCAGTGCCTACTTTAAATAGTTCGTTTTTAATCTGAACAAGTTGTTCTGAAGTTGAAACTTTTATGCTAAGTGGGATTAGTAATCAGGAAGTAGCCTGTCAAATTTGGTATTTGTTTGACTACTTTTGAATTTATGAAAAATGTTTTGGTAAGGCATGCGCAGCAGATTTTTCAGCTTTTGAGATGATAACATTGTTTGTAAAGGTGTTAAGAATATGGTTAGCATTGGTCAAGTTGATTTAAAGGGATAACCAAGTGTGGTATAAACGGAAAGTCAGGATATATACATATATGTTAAAGGAGTATGTTATGTGAACCTAAATGGCAATGTGCGCTTATGTGAGTTTTGTGCTTATTATATGGTTAAGAGTTATAAGTGATATAAATATTATGTGTTTACGCGTTTAGAGAACGTTGGGTAGTTTAGAATAAGGATTAGAATTTTGAGAGGATCATTCTAAGATAGTATATACTCTTTTGTAGAGTCACGAGACGTGGAACATAGAGATAAAGGAAAGGCGAAGGCAGAAATTCAGTGAGTACGGTTGTTCTAAAAGCTACTTAAGAATCCGAAGAAGTAGAGCCTAGAAATAAAGGCAAGACTAAGGTGGAGAACCAGTGAATCTGATTACTCTTTTTAGCTACTTAAGGCAAGTAATTCTGACTTGCTTTCGCTTCTAAATTCCATTCTTTCATTTTGACATATATGAATTGCTATCTTGTTTATATACCCTTTTAATCCTGAAAACATATCATGTTCATTTGGAAATCCTTATTTCTGTTCATAGACCTTGTTGGTTCATACACCATACTATGTTTAGTTCTTTATTTGAACCTTTACACCCAAAGGTGAATATACCAGAACTCACATTTTAGTACATATCCAAAATATACCTATGACATTTACTTCTTGATTTCCCATTGATAGAAATCCAGATTGATCAGAATGAACTTATCCAATTCCCAAAAGACTCTTTTATATACAAACATTATAGACACAACACAATGTCTTGTGAACCATATCTTGCTTAAACTTTTCTTCAGACCTTATCATTATCCTTTGATTATACTTACATTTTAACCGAGATGCTATTGCATTAGATTTGAACTTGTACCTATGAATCACATACTTACTTGAAATTGAGAATACATGAACCTTCACTTGGGTACTATACAAACACACAACCAATGATTTACAAAGGATTTCTTTCATAAGAAAGATTTTAAAAGAAAGGAAGTTTCAAAGTTTGGATTCATTTAAATTCCGATTTATGGTTTCCACGGATTCCTAAGATTGGAGGCGTAAGAGGCCGAGTGACGCCGGCCCAGCATTTTTTTATTATAATAAATGGACTAGGGATGGACTAGTCTAAAGGCCAATGTGTGCCTATTGGGACCCAATACAAGGACCAGAGGGACTGTGTGTCCGGTATGGGGACTTTACGTGGCTGATCACCCGTATTGTCCGGTGCGTTGTGAAAAATCTCCAAATTACTTATTGCTTTTCTTGAAATCATATATTTTCATAAGGAAATTGGTTTACCCTTTGAAATTGTATATTCATTTCATTGTTCTGATAATCCCTTGATATGGATTCTGCTATAACCATGATATACATATTGATATTGGAAACTGTTTCACAGTGGTTAACTATTTGGATATTTTATTACTTGCTGAGCATTTGGCTCATTCTTTCCCCTGTTCTAACCCACAGTTAAAAGAGAAGATGGTACGCTCTTTTCAGTCATCTAGGAAGTCTTCCTATAGGGTTATTTTTGGGATGCCAGCTCGGGCAGGTGATGAAGACTTGTAGAAGGTGTTTTGTAATAGGGAACGTAGTGCTTTTGAGACACGGTTGTAATAACTTTTGAGACTTTTATTATGTAATAAAATGAAGTAGATAGTTGATGCTTGTTTCATACCATTACCTGTTAAAAATCCAGGGTAAAGTTGGGGTCGCGTCTTCCTGTTTATATTATTATTCACAGGTTTATAAGTATAGAGGTTGTAGTGACTCCCCAATCATGACCCCAGATTGGGAGGGCGCTATAGGTTGGTATCAGAGCGGTCAGTTTTGGTCACTGAAACAAGCCAGGATTAGGTGTAACAATAATAACGGAATATAAGGTGAGAAGTAGGACTTAAGCTTATTAGGTAAGATAGGATTTGTAGATGTAGGTTACCTTTAGGATGAGTATTAGTAGAATTAAGATAACCCTTTACCGTTTTAGTATCTTCTTGGTTTATTATTGTGTTATTGTAGATAATGGCTGTTTCGAGATTTTAACCTTCATTTGAGATTCCTTTTCCCAAGCCAGAGTCGTCAATATCAGTATCAATGCATGCACTTGGCCAAGTGGAGATTTCCATTACCCTTTGGGTAAATTTCTTTTCTGATAGTATAGCTGCAAGTCAAGGCAGATTTATTTTTTACGTATAAAATGAAAGGGATTGGAGATGGATGGAATATTGAATGAATTATGGATTATATGTGGATGATTGAGTTAGTATTTGAGATATTTTTAAAACAGGGCATAGTCCATTTTACGAATAGGTCATGCCGAATTTTCTGCAGAAATATTAGCTTAAGTTACGCACTTTCATGTTATATAGTATTCTGACATATCGAGCGAGTATACGCTGGAACCATCTGAAGATCAGGTTACGGACGAGGAAACTAATTCGAAGCTGGAGGAATCAATCGGAGAATCAGACTACCAGTTCGGAAGACATCACTTGTAGATCCTTATGTACTTTACAGAATTTCATCTGCAACTTCGGCTGCACCGCGGAAGCTATAGGAAACACCACGCCAGGTGTCGTATCAAGTGTGGTTAGAGTTTAGCGAGAGTAGAATCCCCAATATAACGTCTAGAAACACTTAGATAGATTCTTTACGATATAATAACGATTTTCCCCCGCGATAGAGACATTTGCCCATAGAAGTGGCCTAAGTGTAGATTCTTTCTTTATTCAAGATTACATACAGTTGATTTACTATCGGGACATACCTATAACCTCAAACTAGAAATTAACTCCCCTAAGGACCATCTACATGAGACAAGGCGTGATTATCTCCATTCGTTCGATGTAAGGATAAGTCTGTTCGCAACTAGTCATTGATTTTATTCAACTTATTTAAAAAAAAAAAAGATTCAATTTTTCAATTCTATTATTTTATTCTTTACAAAATACCTCTATTTTTCAGGGGCTACTTGATCCAAAATTATATACATATAAACTTTTGAAACTCTTAAACCTTTCATATGTTCCTCTTAAATTTTGGATCCTCCTTGTTGTAACTGAGATGAACAACCCTATATATATAGGGGATTCAGGGACTTTCTATCTGTGTGATAGAAGTCCGGTGGGACGCCACTGGTTGTGTGTTTGTCATGGAAGTACTAAAGGTTGGCCACCTTCTGTACCTTGTTGTTTAAATTGACAAATGCAACCTGATAAAGTTCGATGATCATTTTGATCTCTTAGTTTGATTCTTTTTACCAGAAATTCTTACTAAACATACTTGTCATATAGCCATATATATTGACACCTTCATATCTATTGATTCATTCTGTCGGAAACTCTTAGAGGTATCAGCGATTTGAAATTTCAAAGGCGAATGACGGTATTCTGAGTGTCAAGCTGTACGTATATTGACGGGAAACTGTTTTGATCAAAAATGGGAAATTGTTTTAAAAGGAGGGATTGGATGTCGAGTAAATTGCTCATTAGACTTACAACACGATGTCAAGGTTTATTATTACCGAGAGCATGGTATGGATAAGGAGAAGGTAACATGGATATACGAATACTAATCATGTTGAAGTAAGAAATAAAGTGATTGATCACAAACGGAAGAAGCTAGAAAAAGGGAAGCCAGAGACACCGGAAGGAAGCCAACAAATAGGGAACTTTTAGAACCATTTCAATATAAGGCCTCAGTTTCAGTCAAATAGGAATGTTGTATTTGGAAGACCAGAAACTGGAAATGATAAGTAAGGGAACCGTCCATAAAATATGGATTAACCAAGACCTCTGAAACCTCCGATACCAGAATGTAGAACTTGTGGAAAGAAGCAACTGGGAGTTTGTAATAAGATCAATATGGTACGTTACAAGTGTACACAGAGAGGACAATACGCCAATGAGAGCCATAAACCGAAGGCAAGAGTTACGTGTAACAAGTGTAGGAAGGTATGACATTCCTTAAGAGATTACAAGCACTAGACCCAGTAAACAATATGTTAAGGGTAACATGACCATTACACACTAAGTAACCAAGGACAAGAATCCTCAATATAACCATGAGTGATACAGTAAAGAACAAGGATTTGGTTGCGGATACGTTTCATATTAGCTACATAAGTGCCAAAGTGTTAACGGATTCGAATCCACAAAGTATTTTATTTTCAGAGAATTTGCTCGTAAGTCAGACTGTAAAACGCAACGGTTAAGTAAAGTTTTGATTACATGAATAGCTACTCAGGAGCATATATCGATTAATCTAGCTTTTCCTCACTGTGAGATTGATATAATAGAAATCTGATGTAAATTCTAAGAATGGATTGGTTAACAAAGTATGAAGAAAATGGAAATTTCGAGCCCTAGATAATGTAAAAGTTGTTATCCGAGGCCGAAAGCAGACGAAGAGGTATCTAACTATCAAATAGGTAAAAGATTATTGTGTCAAGGTTGAAAAGCTTATCGTCATACGAGGTAAATGTTAGGAAAGAAACACCTTGGATAGAGAAGATTCTAGTAGCTAACGAATTTTGAATTGTATTACTTGACAATCTTTTAGGTTTACCTCCCGCCAGGGAAGTAGATTTGTTGAAGACTTAGCACCCGGGACAAAACCAGTTTCGACGGCTCCATATAAAATGGCATAAGTAGAAATGAAAGAGTTAGCAATTCAATTGCAAGATCTTAGGAAAAAAGGAGTTATAAGGTCTAGTGTATTCCCATGGGGTGCGCCAAGTTGACCGTTAAGAACAAATATCCATTGTCAAGGATTGATGATCTGACCAGTTAAAGAACACAGTATGCTTTTCAAAATTTATTTATGATTTGGTTACTGTCTTTTAAAAAAAAAAACCCGAAGATATTCCTTAGACGACGTTCTGAACCTGATGTATATAGACACTATGAGTTCTTAGTGATGGAGTTCGGTTTGATGAATTCAACTGCCACTTTTATGAGCATGATGAATAGAAATTTTAAGAAATATTTGGATAAGTTTGAGATTGTTTTCATAAATGACATCTTAAGGTATTCAAAGATGGAAGAAGAGCATACAAATCATTTGAGAATAACCCTAGAAATTTTAAGAAAAGAGATATTGTGTGCAAAGTTTTCTAAGTGCGAGTTTTGGTTGAAAGAATTACAATTACTAGGACAGGTAATTAGTAGAGAAGGAATCCAAGTGGATCCAGCTAAGGTTGAAACGTTAATGAATTGAGTAAGGCCTAAGACACCTACAAAAGTTAGAGGTTTTATGAGATTGGATGGAGATTATCGAAGGTTTTTCAAGGATTATACCAAGATAGCCACACCATTAACCAAGCTTATTAGAAAGCATCCAAGAGTTAAGATAAATGGAAAAGGAAGTATTTAAATTGCTAGAGGAACGGAACTCTTTAGTCGAGCCATAATGGTAAAATAGATTCATTGTTACCGGAAATGATGACTCATGTACCTTAGGACAATATCAATAACTAAAATTGAGAACACAACTTTGTGTTAAGAATCAAGACTGGTTTAACATGTTAAGATGACTGTATATGTTCTAGATAGCTGAAGAACCACGAGTGGAAACACCCGATGCATGACTGAGAACTAGCCATAATAGTCTTCGCATTGATTTGGAGGCCTACTTGTATGAAGAAAAGTATGAAATCTATTCGGATCATAAGCATTTGAAATATATTTTCACCGAAAAGGAGCTGTATACATAAGGTAGAGGAAATGGTTAGGACTGATCAAGAATTTGAGAAAGTAGGAATAGAGGTTCGTATTTCAGATCAAGCGACGGAGATGATAAACATATATACAATGACTTTTCAACTTGAGCTGCTAGAGAAAAGTAGAAAACTGTCAAGCAGAAGTGATGAACGATAACATGAGTAACTTTACAGGAGAAAGTAGAAGGAGTCAAAAGGATGATAAAGGAATTTTTAGGTTTTTCTCTAGAAATTGGATACCCAATGTGACATGGTTAAAGAATGAGATACTGAATGATGCTCATGAATTCGAAGTATTCGATCCATCCTAGAAGTACGAAGATGTAACAAGGCTTAAAAGAAAATCTTGGTGGACATATACGAAAGAGATATTACTGGATGAGTAAGTAAGTGTTTTACCTGTCAGAGAGTTAAAATTGAACATCAAAGACCTAGTGGATAATTACAACCGGTAGAAATTCCTGAGTTGAAATGAGAACATCTCATGATGCCAATTGAGTCATGATCGACAGATTAAACAAGTCGGTACATTTCCTTTTTTCCATCAACGAGAAACGTTCATTGGATAAATTCGTTTTATCTGTAAGAGATAGTAGTAAAGCATGAGGTCCAAGTATCAATCGAATCTTACCAAGACCCTCAATTTAATTCAAGATTTGGAAGAAAGTTTTTGACATGCTCAGAAACCAAGTTAAATATGTGTACCGTTTATCGTCCTTAAACATATAGTCATAGTGAATAGACTATCCAGATAATCGAAGATATACTTAGAATTTGTGCGATGGATTTTGAAAGCAATTGAGGTGATCATTTACCATTAGTGGAATTCTTTTACCGCAACAACTATCACGCAAGTATTGGAATGCCCCCGTATGAAGCATTGTATGGAAGGAAATATAGGTCACCTGTGTATTGGAAAAAAAAAGTGGGAGAACGAAAAGTTTTGGGACCCGAGCTAGTACAACAAACGAAGGAAAAGATTGAAATCATTCGGAAAAGACTAGTTACGGCACAAGACAGACAATGGAAGTACGCTGACCAAGACATGAAGGATCTAATCTTTGAAGAAGGAAATCAAGTGTTGCTAAAAGTGTCACCATGGAAAGGAGTTACGAGATTCGGCAAGAAAGGGAAACTTAGCCTGAGATATGTAGGACCGTTTGAGATACTAAGACGTGTCGGAAATGTTGTAAATGAGTTAGTGTTACCACCCCACATGGAGCACGTTCATAACGTTTTTCATGTGTCGATGCTTAAGAGATTTAATCCTGATACAAATCACGTGATCGAATATGAGCCTATTGAGATTGAGCCAGATTTATCTTATGTTGAACAACCTGTAGAAATTCAGGATCGTTTGGATAGGAAATTAAGGAATAAGACTGTTAAGTTAGTTAAGGTTTTGTGGAGGAATCCCAAAGTTGAAGAATCGACTTGGGAACTTGGGAGCGAGATGCTGGAAAAGTATCTGCATCTGTTTTCATAAGGTTAGATTCTGGGGACAGAATCTTTTTAAGGGGGGAAGGTTATAACGACTCAGAAAAACGCTTGTACAATATTAATATTTAATAATATTTGAGTTCTATGATATGTGAGTATTGTGTGAAAGGTGGATACTTGAAAATGTGATAATTAGATGTTTAGTTGGTGAATGGTATGGATTAAAATATATGTGTATGCTTTTAATTGCATTTTATATGAATTTCTTATTTAAAAATTAGTTCTTTTTGACCTTCCGGGAATTTTATAAAATCATCGGAGACTCTTTTTATTGTGAAATCTTTTTCACAACCTTTATTTTATATTCTATTATTTTCTAAAATTAATGGAGGAATTTATTTTTTGACTTTAAGGATTTAAAAACGATTTTATGAGTTAAATGTCATTTATGTGATCAAAACTTTGAAAATTCATATTTAATTCAATTTTGATCATAAAAATATTTTAAAAATATGGGTGAGCTTGTAAATTCGTATTCTTTGTTTTAAAAATAAAATTTGGATTTTTAGATATTATCTTCATTTTATTTCGAATTTTAGAAAGGCATTATATTAGTTTTCTTTTAATAAAAATCAGATTTTTAATTGTTGAATTACTATTTTGCCCCTGGGCTTATAAAACCCTCAACAATCAGTTTTCCCCTTTTCTTCACTCACCGCTCAACTCTCTCTTCTCCATTTTTCTCTCTCGGTTTTCTTCTCTGTAAATTCTCTCTCTCTCATTCTCTCAAATATGTTGATACTTATGAGATTATATGTATATATGTATGCGCATATGTGTGTATATGTATGCGTGTGTATGGCTGAGTGTTCGTGGGTGTGCAATTCGATTTGCATGCAGAATTTTCTTGTGTGAATCGATTGTATCCAAGCCCGAAATCATTGGTTATGTGACGATTCTGTGTTTAGTGTGTTGTTCGATTATTATTGGCGAGGTTTGTGAAGGAAACCCGATTTTTCGGGCACCTCCGAACCATGCCGCCATCGGCAATGAGCTCCGGCGAGCCGACGAGGATGATGATGATGTTCTTGATTCCAAATTTCTATATTGATAGTTATATTTAGATGTAATTTTGATTGCATGTTGAGGAATTGAAATGCACGTGTGTATTTTCAATTTTCCCCTTTTATAAAATCGGTTTGAAATTGTTTATGTTGATGATTAATTGATAATTTCAAGTTATAGTGATTGCATGTTAATTATTGTGTTAAGTTTGGAAAATTAAAGATTATATATGTTGATATTTGATTTTAAATTGAAGATTTCGATTTGGGGTTTTGTTTGGATTAGAGGTGTAGTACTTGTGTTAGTGATTGTTGATGCTAATTGATTTTAAATGCATAAATTGAGTACTCCTCCTTAAGGTTCTGATTTATTAGTGTTGTGGCAGCCTAAGGAGTTGAGAATTGGTGATTAGTTGTGATAAGTGTTATGAAATAAGAATGTTAGTGTTTAAAAGTATAGTTAGAGAATGTTGAAATTTCCAGGAACTACCTGTTCTGTTTTGCTACATTGCGAATTGTTGCTGCCTGTTTTAGACAGAGAGTCTAGGATGTAATTGTTCTAAATAGAGTCTAGTTTGTGCACGCGCAAACCTTGTATCGATAGAGTTAGTGAATAAAAAGTTATGCTTGTTTTACTAAAAGTTGCGCAGCAGGGATTTTTCTGTGCTTCAGTACGTACTTTAATCTGTTCGTTTTTAGTCTAAATAAAATGTTTTGAAGTTGGAATTTTTATGCTGATTTGGATTAGTATTCAGGAAGTATCCTGTCAAATATGGTATTTATTGTATTAGTTTTGGATTTATGAAAAATATTTTAGTAAAGTTGTGCAGCAGGGATTTTCTGTGCTTCAGTGCCTACTTTAAATAGTTCGTTTTTAATCTGAACAAGTTGTTCTGAAGTTGAAACTTTTATGCTAAGTGGGATTAGTAATCAGGAAGTAGCCTGTCAAATTTGGTATTTGTTTGACTACTTTTGAATTTATGAAAAATGTTTTGGTAAGGCATGCGCAGCAGATTTTTCAGCTTTTGAGATGATAACATTGTTTGTAAAGGTGTTAAGAATATGGTTAGCATTGGTCAAGTTGATTTAAAGGGATAACCAAGTGTGGTATAAACGGAAAGTCAGGATATATACATATATGTTAAAGGAGTATGTTATGTGAACCTAAATGGCAATGTGCGCTTATGTGAGTTTTGTGCTTATTATATGGTTAAGAGTTATAAGTGATATAAATATTATGTGTTTACGCGTTTAGAGAACGTTGGGTAGTTTAGAATAAGGATTAGAATTTTGAGAGGATCATTCTAAGATAGTATATACTCTTTTGTAGAGTCACGAGACATGGAACATAGAGATAAAGGAAAGGCGAAGGCAGAAATTCAGTGAGTACGGTTGTTCTAAAAGCTACTTAAGAATCCGAAGAAGTAGAGCCTAGAAATAAAGGCAAGACTAAGGTGGAGAACCAGTGAATCTGATTACTCTTTTTAGCTACTTAAGGCAAGTAATTCTGACTTGCTTTCGCTTCTAAATTCCATTCTTTCATTTTGACATATATGAATTGCTATCTTGTTTATATACCCTTTTAATCCTGAAAACATATCATGTTCATTTGGAAATCCTTATTTCTGTTCATAGACCTTGTTGGTTCATACACCATACTATGTTTAGTTCTTTATTTGAACCTTTACACCCAAAGGTGAATATACCAGAACTCACATTTTAGTACATATCCAAAATATACCTATGACATTTACTTCTTGATTTCCCATTGATAGAAATCCAGATTGATCAGAATGAACTTATCCAATTCCCAAAAGACTCTTTTATATACAAACATTATAGACACAACACAATGTCTTGTGAACCATATCTTGCTTAAACTTTTCTTCAGACCTTATCATTATCCTTTGATTATACTTACATTTTAACCGAGATGCTATTGCATTAGATTTGAACTTGTACCTATGAATCACATACTTACTTGAAATTGAGAATACATGAACCTTCACTTGGGTACTATACAAACACACAACCAATGATTTACAAAGGATTTCTTTCATAAGAAAGATTTTAAAAGAAAGGAAGTTTCAAAGTTTGGATTCATTTAAATTCCGATTTATGGTTTCCACGGATTCCTAAGATTGGAGGCGTAAGAGGCCGAGTGACGCCGGCCCAGCATTTTTTTATTATAATAAATGGACTAGGGATGGACTAGTCTAAAGGCCAATGTGTGCCTATTGGGACCCAATACAAGGACCAGATGGACTGTGTGTCCGGTATGGGGACTTTACGTGGCTGATCACCCGTATTGTCCGGTGCGTTGTGAAAAATCTCCAAATTACTTATTGCTTTTCTTGAAATCATATATTTTCATAAGGAAATTGGTTTACCCTTTGAAATTGTATATTCATTTCATTGTTCTGATAATCCCTTGATATGGATTCTGCTATAACCATGATATACATATTGATATTGGAAACTGTTTCACAGTGGTTAACTATTTGGATATATTATTACTTGCTGAGCATTTGGCTCATTCTTTCCCCTGTTCTAACCCACAGTTAAAAGAGAAGATGGTACGCTCTTTTCAGTCATCTAGGAAGTCTTCCTATAGGGTTATTTTTGGGATGCCAGCTCGGGCAGGTGATGAAGACTTGTAGAAGGTGTTTTGTAATAGGGAACGTAGTGCTTTTGAGACACGGTTGTAATAACTTTTGAGACTTTTATTATGTAATAAAATGAAGTAGATAGTTGATGCTTGTTTCATACCATTACCTGTTAAAAATCCAGGGTAAAGTTGGGGTCGCGTCTTCCTGTTTATATTATTATTCACAGGTTTATAAGTATAGAGGTTGTAGTGACTCCCCAATCATGACCCCAGATTGGGAGGGCGCTATATTCTTGCCTTTCGGGAGCAAAATTTCTTTTCTTTTGTTTCACTGTCTTCCTTTCAGGATCTACATTCAATTTGTGGGTTATCAATTGGGGATCAATCCCTGGCATATCAGCTGCTGTCCAAGCAAATACATCACTGTTTTCTTGAAGAAAGGATGTCAACTTGCTTTTCATAGATTCAGGTAGTAAAGCTCCAATGTAGGTGACCTTGTCTGGTTCTCCTGGGATCAAGGGGATGGGAACAAGATCCTCAGCTGGCTTTCCTCTTCTTTCTTCATCGTTTCTAATGTCCATGTCCTCAATTGGGAGAACCTGCCCCCCCAACTCCATCAGGCCTCAAAGCGGCTACATAACAACTTCTAGCCATTTTCTGATCACCTTTCTCTTCGCCAATTCCATTCCTGGTAGGGAACTTGATCTTTAAATGATTAGATGAGGCAACAGCCTTAAATGCATGAAGACCTGTTCTTCCCAGAATTGCATTGTAGGTTGAAGTCGCTTTAATAACTATGAAGTTCAGCATTTGAGTAGACGTCTTTGAACCTTGTCCCATCGTCATGGGGAGTTGAATCGTGCCTTCTACCTTCGATTCTACTCCATTGAATCCATATATGGGCATGTTTGAGGGTGTTAGCTGAGAATCAGTGTAACCCATTTTGATGAAAGCATCATGGAATAAGATGTCCACTGAAGCTCCATTGTCAACAAGAACTCTCTTCGTTTCAGAGTTCCCTATCACAGGTACTATGACCAGAGGGTCATCATGGGGAAATTTCACTCCCTCAAGATCAGAATCGTCAAAATTCAAAGATACTTCAGTCTTGGCACGCTTTGGTGCTTCTCCAACCACAGTCATTACCTCACGGGCATAAGCTTTTCTCGAATTTCTGGAAGGTCCGGCAGCAGTTGGTCCTCCAAATATCATATTGATGACAGGCCCTCGGGGCTTTGGATTTCGGTCTTGATCATTGTCACGTCTATCATAATCTTTCCTTTCATAATTCCCTCTCTGGCTTCCTTGATTTCCATCCTTGGTAAACTTACCTAGCTTTCCTCTTCGAATCAAAAACTCAATTTCATCTTTCAGCTGCCTGCAGTCATCTGTCTCGTGGCCAACTTCTTTGTGGAAACGACAGTATTGGTTTTGATTTCTTTTTGACACATCGGCCCTCATGGGTTTCGGCCATTTAAGGTCTTCTTCTTTTGCTATCTCCAACAGAATTTGGCTCCTAGGAGCATTTAATCTGGCATACTCCGTAAACTTAGGCCCAAAATTGCTTTTCTTGGGTGGTGAATCTGACTCCTTTGATGTCCTAGGATACTTCTCTCTTGCATCATATTCTGGAGCATCCTTTCTCTTTTTTGAATTTCCATTGCCAGTAGCAATGGGTTCGTACTTTCTCATGCTCTCCTCAGCTTTGATATATTTCCCAGCTCTATCTTGTAGTGACAACATGTTTTCAGGGGGATGTTTGGCCAAAGACCTCCTGAAGTGGTCATCGGTAGTTCCTTGCTGTAGGGCTATCATAGCCACTTTATCTTCCAAATCTGGGACTTTTATAGCCTCCTTAGTGAATCTACTCAAGTATTCTCTCAATGTTTCATTCTTGCCTTGTCGAATCGCCATAAGAGAGGCAGAACTTTTCTCATGTATCTTCCCACTAACAAATTGATTGATGAATGCCTTACTCAGCTCTTTGAAGGATCCAATAGAATTGGGCGGAAGACGACTATACCAACGTTGAGCCATACCCGCTAGAGTTTGTGGGAACGCCCTACACTTTGCAGCGTCATTGGCAGGCTGCAACAGTAGTGCGTTTGAGAAGGTTCTTACATGATTTGCGGGATCACCCGTTCCATCATAAGCTTTGATGGTTGGCATTTTAAATTTCCTGGATATAGTGGCTTTCATAATCTCTTGTGTGAAGGGTGGTGTAGGATCGTCAGGATCTCCTAGGGGCAACAATACAGTAGGATCTCCTCTTGGGATTTCAACCCTTCTGGATCTCGGAGGAGTAGGATCCAGATTAATTACCGGAGTCTTCCCGGCTGCTCTTGCAGCCTCTTCCTCCTCTAACTTCTTTTTGAGTTTTGCAACCTCTGCCTCATGGGCTGCAATCCTTTCCTGAGTGGTTGGCTCCTTGTTTGCAGAACGTCTCCTTCGCGGGGGATAGTCATCATCAGTATTATAATTTTCATCCTCAGTGTAAGGCCCAGAGAAATCGTCTCGAAACATTTGAAGAGTTTGGGTTTGTCGGTTCAGGGGTTCCAAACCTTGGACGTAAGGGGGCACGTAAGCCTCATGGTGTACCAGAGTGGTACCACTACCGCCCACCGGGGGTCGAGGGGGCCTGGTATGGGTAGGCATCCCCAGGGTCTGATTTACATATTGAGGGAGATCAGTAGTGTGTAGTTGAAGGCTCCTCGGGGCACTCATGAGTAGTGGGGAGGTTGTGATTGCTTGTTGGTGAGTGGTCTCTTGTGAATTAGATCCATGAATGACTACTTGCAGGGGATTCGTCCCTTCAATTGGGATCTCTGATCCTTGAGTGTTGGTGGGGATATTCGTCCCTTCAGTACTAGTAACTGGTGGTGGTTGACTTCCGTGAGTATCAGCCCCGGAGGTGATAGGAAGTTCTTCAGAAGCTCGAGTTGTTCTTCGGGTGTTTGCCATGGTTGATGTTTTCTTCCCACAGACGGCGCCAAATGTTATGGATTAAAAAACGTGCTTGGTAAATTAAATGCTAGGGTTTGTGAGCGTTCAAGCTTTAATGGCTGCTCTTGTGTTTCGGGACTAAATCGGTCCTCACAAGATGCCTACGTATCTCTGCTGTATAGAGAATCAAGCCAATAAAACGTAGTTCTGATTGTAGGATCAGGGGTCCTTATATAGGCGTCTAGAGCCTTGTACTTATGGTACGTTTTGGAGACTTATTGGATAAGTCTTCTTATTGATAACTGATAAGGAGTGTTCTACTTGGTAGGCAAGTATTATCTTTCTCTGATAAGTGTTGTGACTCATCATATTATTTGATTGGGATTCTGGATCCTTCTATGAAGATATTTACTTTGATTTGATCTCTATTTATGAGCTGTGTAATTTCCCTATTTATTAATTACGAAATTAATAAATAATCAGGGATTCGGGCATTAAATATCGAGCCTTTTCATTGGACCATCAATTATATTTCTATAATTACTTTTCTGTCTATATCAGGGTGTATTTATTTAAAAATATTTTTGTACATCTCTAAAAATATTTATTTAAACATAATTATTACACATCAATTAAAATAATATACTATATTATTTTTAATTAGTATAATATATTATAATTAATTATCACAAATTACTCTAATTATTTTAAAAGTAGGCCTAATTATTTGAAAAACTTATTTAAATAGTCATATTTATTTTGAAAGGTTATTTATTATTTTTAACATGTCTTATTATTATAATTATAAATTGTAATAAAAATATATTTAGAGACCTACTTAGTTTTTTAACAAATTCATTTAATATCCAACTAATAAAAATATTATACACAAATAATAAATTAACAACTATTATCCCTGCATAGCACGAGGGCTAGTATATATTAATATACATATTATTGAATTTTTTTCGGGTTTCGGGTTTGGATTGAATTTGGATTGGGTTTTGGATTTCTGGTCGAGTTTGGATCGGAATGCCTAAATCCAAATCCAAATCCTTTCAGATTTAAAAATTAGATCCAAATCAAATCCAAAATATAGAGTTCCGTAAAATTCAATCAGATCGGAAATGAATCGGGTATCCACGTAACATGTTCCATTGACCACTGTTGATCAAAGTCTCCAGATTGTTAAACCTAAAACTTAATCGAATAAATTTATACATTTCGACGATCAAAGTCACCAAAATACCGAACATATGAAATTTCGCACATAGTTGACGGATTAAAGAGCATTTATATATGTGTTATACCCAGTCATGAGCTTCCGAAGTTTCTTTCAACGTTGAAAGGTAAGATAAAGCAATCTATGTTATGCTAAGATTAAGCTGTCAAAACATAAAATTAAGCTAAGATTAAATAATTAGCACTGAAATTATGTCAACTTAAAAAAGTTGGCACCATATTCAACATGACCTTAATAATATCCCCTTCACAATGTATGTATAATCAATAATGTATGTCTTATTACCACTTTTATCAGTCGTAAAGATGCTTTTTCTTAGAAGATATGAATAATTTATTTGTTAATACAGCAAAATCCCTGGTGATCGATGTTAGGTATAAATCTAAATGGACGTACTTGTTTGTTTGAACATTCAAAGAAAATAAATTATAAAAAAACAACTTGATTTGTTGTTTAAAACTTAAAAGTGTCATTGCGTTTGCTTTTCTTTTCTTTTCCTTTTTTCTTCAATTTTCCTAAATGCGTTTTTGCTTTTATTCTGTTATTATTGAAATTGATACCACAACTAATCAAGAAATAATAATAAACCAATCTAGCTGGGCTTCTGTATAGACCATGCAAAAGGTACAATCATAATTATTTAGCAAAAACGTGTTCAAATTAATTGAACTCAGTTACTTAGATGTTGTTACGCAGATATTGCTTAATCTAGGAATATTATTCGTATGTTAATTTGTTTTTTTTCTTCTCAAAATATATAGTTTTTAATACTTTTTCGCAAGATCCGTTATACGTGAATCACGTGCTCTACCTTAAAGGAAGTACTAAGAGAAAACTATTGTAAAACCTAATGTAAAATTATTGTAAAATTTTAAAATATTAATTTTTATTGTAAAATTAATTTTATTTCACTTTAGTATCTTATCTGATATATTTTCTACCTAATGTAAAACCTACTCTGTGTATTATAAGAAAAAGTTGCAGCAAAGTACATGTATGATGCAAGGTGATCTCTGGTATATAAGAGTATTTCTAATGACATTAGTTAAATTGGTTGGCTATAATGATATTAATTGATAATTGACTAAAATTTTTTGAATCTGCAAGGTCATCTACTCCAATGTGATTGGTTATAGTGGTTAGCTATATTTTAAAAATAGTTTGTCATTATTATTTCAACTTGTTAAAAATAGAATATATTATTTTAATATGGTAACAAATGATAAATGATGTGGAAGTTTGCTACAGATCCCTACAGGTTCAACAAAAATAGCCAACAAAAATGGATTGGCTAAAATTATAGATAACAGGGATGTCACATTGGAGTGATGATGAAAATTTTAAAGATTATATATAATTTTTATTTAAGACATGTCAACTAAACTTTTAGTTAAGAGTTTTCCCGACTCGGAGATGCTTTAAAAGTTATGGGCCTTGTGACCAATTATTGCATATTTGCAATTTGCATGTCTTGAGGTTATAAAGTGGGGCTTTACTGTGTCACAAATGGTATTTACTGGTGAAAATGATCGGAAACAAGTGAAACGTGTTGGCAAGTACAATATGAAAACTCGATGTTTAGGGATACCAAAATAAAAACAATTTTATTTCAATATTGTAAAGACTGTAAGATTTCCTTCGGTGGAAAGTAATTATAAAAGAAAACCAAATGGTATTTCTAGCTAGAACACCAGGCAAAGGGTCGGTTTTAAGGCGAGTCCATGCAATGACACTCGGCCTTATTTTGGAAGGGGACCATTTTTAGAAAAATATTATTGTTATTCATGTATATATTACTTCTCAGTCTCATCCATTTGTTAACGTTTGGATGGAGGGTTCGTCACATATTTTAATACTCTTATAAATTATAGTTTCATTACTTATTTTTTTTAAAAAAAATTTGAATAAAAATCCAAACATTAAATTTTTATTCAGAAGAAAAAAAAAATTAAAAAAATTAATAGAATTATACTTTACAGGAGTCTTAAAAAATGGATGGGACGGAGAGAGTAGCTTATAGCCTACGAGTTACTTTTAATTTATTTATAAGGTAGTGTAATATTTTAAATATTAATTTTAATATGTTGTTATCAGCATTCGAATCTTGAACCTTTGTATAATACAATTTTTAGTATTAAATCTAAATTAATATGTTAGTGTAGTATAATATTATAAATATTAACTTTAATATGTTATTATCGAGATTCAAATCTCAAACATTTGCATATAACAATTTTTAGGTTCTATTTTAAATTGTTGTTAAAAATTGATGTGGTGCAGAAAAGTACCGGTAAACTAAGTGTTGTTGTGAAAACCAGATAACTGTTAATATCTTTAATATGTGCATGTTTTTAATAATAATATTAAAAAATAATGAAATATGAGAAAAACAATTTTTTTTCAAAAGTATGAGCGGCCTACATTCTCTAAAATTATCTTTTAGGCCAAAATCATCTTTCAACTTACCAACCCATTTTTTGACCAAAAAAAAGTAGTTGTCTGCAACGACAAAGCCAAACAAGATCTTAGTATTAAATCTAAATAAATATGTTATTCGAAACTTAAACCTCTACTTTAACCTATATGAAATATTAATCTATATTAGTACATTTAAAGTTTGAAATGTTAAATTTCAATATTTAATAAATTTTGAACCCTTGAATTTTTATTATACTTTTAAATTATCTCTCTTACTCTTTATATTAATTTAATTTAATATATATATTAATTACTTTTAAATTTAATTTATATTGTACTTTTAATCAAATATAACTTTTTATATTAGTTCTAACGGTTCTCATTTCAAAATCAATTGTACTTATTAATTTGATGGTACTTATTAATTTGATGGTACATGGATCAAAATTTTGTGTAAGAATACTCTTACGCTTATTATATATAAAGATATAATACATTGTATAATATTACGTTAACAATTAAATACAACTTTTTAATATTAGATTTAACGGTTCTCATTCATCTATTTCAAAATCAACTGTGCTTATAAATTTGACGCTACATGAATCAAAATTTTGGGTAAGAATATTCTTACACTTATTATATATAAAGATATAATATATTGTATAATATTACATGGAATATTTTATAGTTAGCTTCATTTACTTTGATTTTCAGTTATATTTTAGAATAACAGCCATTCAGTCGCAAAACTAACAAAATAATTTTTAATGCTAAAAAGCATTATATATTTTAACATATTTAAAATAAGGTGTTGATATGTACACACCCTTGATGCATAGGTGCACACCCTTTCTTGATATTTAGACCAAAATACCCTTGTGCATTTTTCAATTTCAAAATTATTCTTAGATACGATATGGGTAATTTTGCCTCAATTTCAGTAAAGGATTTGCACATATAAATGAAGGGTGTGCACAAATCAACTCTCTTAAAATATTAGTAAACATCTCAAATTTAAATTTCGCCAACAGAGTATTAAAATAAATTATTTGTATTATTATTTCAATCAACACAAATAGAAAAGTTTATATTCAAATTTTATCAACCACATTTTAAGTTATTTTAATTAATTTTAATATCGAAATTAGTGAAAATCCAGGCTTCAAGTTTGTAACGATAAACACTATAGCGAGCAGACTCACTAGTTCCAGGGGTAGTTGTTCGTGAACAAACTCGAGCTCGTCTCGTTAAGGGCTGGACTCGGCTCGGTTCGTTAAAAACTCGAGCTCGAGCTCGAACACAAAAAATTATTCGTTAAGAAAACGAGATTGAGTCGAGCTATTAGTGAGCTCGAGCATATTTTCTAATTATTTGTTGTATTTTCTAATATACTCAACATATTTTCATATTATTTGTTGTATTTTCTAATATTTTAAATTAAATTTGTAATTTATAGTACGTATATTTTAGGTTTATTGAGAATTTATTGGAAAAATGGGTTGGGTTTCGAAAAAATATATTAAATTTATACTTTTTTCTCTGACGAACCAAGCCGAGCCGAGCTTTCTTATCGCACAAAATTCGTGTCCGAGCTCGAGCTCGTTAACTAACGAGCCGAACATAAAACATTTTTTTTCGAAACCCAACCCATTTTCCCAATCAATTCTCAATAAAACTAAAATATACGTACTATAAATTACAAATTTAATTTAAAATATTAGAAAATATAACAAATAATATGAAATACAACAAATAATTAGAAAATATGCTCGAGCTCACTAATAGCTCGGCTCGAGCTCGTTTTCTTAACGAACAATTTTTTTGTGTTCGACCTCGAGTTTGAGTTCTTAACGAACCGAGTCGAGTTGAGCTCTTAACAAGCCGAGCTCTAGCTTGTTCACGAACAACCATGTTCGTGGAAAGCCCTAGTATAGGTGTACTTTTCTAAAAAATTATTTTTAAATATTGGCCTTTTAAAAAATTTAATAAAATCTACATTTTATCTAAAAAATACTACCGGGATCCCATTCAATTGTTAAGAGAGAGTGCTTGACACGCATTTTAAGGTGTATATTAAATATAATTCTTTAATTTTTAATTTTTAATTTTTTTGAATAAAAATTTAAACATAAAATTATTATTCATAAAAAAAATTAAAATAACTAATGAAATTATCCTTTTAATACACTGCGTGGTGCGTGCCAACGGTACGGAGGGAGTATTAGTTTTTCGTACTCAGCATTATTTTGTTAGGTTCGGGGCTTTTATTTGTTGGTGGTGGGCTGGTGGCAATGATGTTAAATGGGCTTTTATCTAAGATTTGTATGCTAATGTGGAGGATAAAATTGTGGTATAGGCAAGCCATTGCTTAGTACTACCAATGGCCATCTTTAGACAATTATAGCCCAATTAATCCATTTCTCACAAGTCCCATTCTTTTCTGTTTGATGCATCAGGTATTCCAGTTAATAGTTAAGTATATATGTGTGCTGGAGCTATGACAATTAAGCACAATCTCTGCTAAACTAAATTCATGGTTAAATACTTAAATGTAGCGAACCAGTTCTTTAATAAGCAAGATGACTTCTGCAATTTGCCTACGCTGCACATTTTTGATTAACTCGCTGTCTCGCTCGTACCCCTGAGTCTTTTAGTTGAAAAACTTGAGAATAATATATAGACTGATCTTCTGAATTATTTGAATGTTTAAGGATGTTGAATCAAGAATCAGTATCACGAAACTAAAATTGATACATTCGAGAATATAACTAGTTGTCGAAGATTTTAGTGATGTAATACGGAAATCTTGTTCCGACCATCTTGCTAATTGTTAACGGAGAAATTTGGTGAAAATAAATTCGGGCAGGGTTGTCGGAATTATGATGGTAGCTGACGACGGTATGCAGTGTAGGTTGAGAGGGTTAGGGTCTATGATTTGGGGATGACTGAGATCGTATGTAAGATTTGGTCGCGATTTAAGATCGAATATTGAATTTTCTCTTTTTCACTAGATCGCATTGTGTCATACAATGTGCCTACGTACCCTTATTTATATGGATCAAGTAAAACGTAGTTCTTGGGGAGCAAGTAACCCATATGTGCTAGGTTTTCTTCTTTAAAAGGCCCAAAGGACCGGGGTCACCGCTTTTAGTACGTCATCATGGGCTTTCACAATCCAGCTATTTTCTCGAAACGTGACGGTTAAGTCATTGACCCGAGATTATCAGAGTCAACACTCACCTTGAACCACATAGAAGAATAACTAATTAAAGACTAGCCTTGAGAGCACTAAGGGGCGACACCCTTCGACCCCCTAGTAGGGCAATGCCTACTAGCCTGGATGGGGTCTAGTCCTCTTCCAAAGTAGTAAAAGTAGATGTAAAATAGATGGCTTGGGTATGACCCAAGTGTTCATTGTACTCCATATGTTCGTTTGGGGAGATTCCCCCATCCTTAAATTCTAAGCGGGCGAGGTTGCTTTCGGAGGACGAGGTTCCATATCATGTATAATGCTCTTGCGGAGGGTGATGCCCCACAGGTGGGTGAGGTTGCTTCCGGAGGACGAGGTTCGAGTTATACATTTCTTCCCTGATAGTAGTAGTTGCCTCCTTATCAGATAGTCCGTGGGCAGCGCAGTGACAGGTGTGGGCGAGGTCTCTAATAAGTGGGCGAGGCCGATTCTATATTAAGCCTGAGTCATATGTCTCCTTTCTTTTTGTAAAAGCTGTCTCCTTGCTAATTAGTTTGTGAGTGACGCGTCAGGGAGAGGCGACGCCTCCCATGGACATGGGCTATGTCCAATAGATGTACCCTCTTGAGCTTTCCTTCTTTATATGTATGATATGGGTCTAGCCCTGCTAGTCTTCTTCCTTAAGTAACATTTAACCTAGGTCAATTTCAACATATAGCCTAGGTTGATTCTAGTGAGTGACACCATTGATTGCGGGCGAGACCGAGAAATGCGGTGGGCAATTTTTGCCCATAAAAACTACCCCCAGTTGATAGCCTTAAGTAATAGGTTATGCATTTAATGAAGATGAGTCCAGCCCAATAAGATTTCTTCATGTGTTGATAGTCTTCATAGCCTCCCAGGAAGGCGATGCTGAGGCCACTAAAGGGCGACGTTGTTAGAGATATAGGCTTGTTCCAAAATAGTAGTTCTTCTAATGTTGATTGTTTGACCTTGACCTTTATTGGGAGAGGTCAACGCCACTGAAGTGAGAGGTCGACGCCGCTGAAGTGAGAGATGTCATTGAGATGCGAGACCCTTGATATCCTCATTCTTCAATTAGTAATATTTTTATGTGTAGCCTAGTCCTTTTAGGGGACCCCTCCTAGCAAGATTCTAGAGGGAGAGAACATAAAGAGAATAAGAAGGCTTTCGTAGAATATAAGGTTTCACTAATGGCGTAGGTTGCTGATAAGTGGGAGATGCATTTGTTTGATAAAGAGGCACAAATCATCGTCTTCAATATCTCAATATAATCTTCAATTAACAATTGTAACACATATTCTGAACATGGCCCTAGGTGGGCGAGGCTGCTTCAGTCGAAGGTGAGGACATCTTCTGAATCCTTCAAATTGAAGTCTACACATTATCTTCAAAATATATTCTATTTCAAAAACTTTGACAGTTAGGAAAGGTTGGTGATAATTTGGAGCGTAGTCACATTCTCTTGATCTTCTGAATAGTGATAGACTTATCTCTCACTGAACAAGCGTCGTAGTTGGTATCTCTTCAATTTTCTTCTGATGTAGGACACCTTGAGAGTGTTTGGAACAACATTATCCTCAAAGGGAATCTCAAACATAATCACCTCTGAGGGCCTTTGAAGACAATCAAGCCTGATGGTTATCCAAGCAAAACTACCCCGAAGGGCCTTCAAAGAGAACCACCCTAACGGCCTTCCAATAAAAACCACCCCGAAGGGCCTTCAAAGAGAACCACCCCTAAGGGCCTTCCAAGAAAAACCACCCCAATGGGCCTTCGAAGAGAACCACCCCTGAGGGCCTTCCAAGAAAAACCACCCCAATGGACCTTCGAAGAGAACCACCCCTGAGGGCCTTTCAAAAAAACCACCCCAAAGGGCCTTCCAAGACAATCATCCCTTAGGGCCTTCTTACTACAAATATTTTCTTCGTAAGCGTCGTCTTCCGGAAGACGTCGCCTAATGGGCTATTTTGCCGAGTTCCTTAGAGAGAGTTGTCTCGGCGAAAAAAGGAAAGAGAGGGATGGGGTTTCTCTCGCTTTTGGCATAGTGGGCCCCCAGTGGGAGACTCGCTTTGAATATAACACCTGCTTTAGTCTCCGGGAAGGGCTCGTGCAGCTGCAGCGGGGTTTGAAAAGGGAATTGATCATGATTTTGAACCTGATACTCTGATATAGATTTCTTTGCTTTTGAGACTCGTTATCAAGAGGTCTTCTTTGATAGACAATTTCACTTTTTTTGAGTAGAAAGAGAATCCTTCAATCAGTTTTCTATCTTCCGTGATAATACAAAATTTATAGACCCAACCTTTGTAACATAAAGTATCTTCCAGTCGTGAGATGATATAGCTAGGTCATCGAAATAAGTTAAACGAAGCCTACTTGGCAGGTTTCTTAGATTATCTCCGAAACTTTCTTACTGGCGATTATAATTATGGTTGGGTGAAGCATTTTGCTCCCTTTACTCCTGGCCATATGTTACAATTCAAAACTGACAATGCTTCAGCCGTAGAGGATGCAAAGGAGGAACTCCGCAAGAAAATAGATTCAGAGTTAGAAGCTGCAACTGCAGAGGAGGCGAAGAAGAATCTAGTTGGGGAAGATAACCAAGATGGCGAGAACAGGGAGGTGGTGTCTCATTCTACTACCGTTGTCTCTTGACTATATGATCTATTTATTATTGCAAACACTATTGGAGTGTGAGCCCTTCGTTAATGGCTTCGCTAGTTGCATGTTAACTTTTGTCAGTGGTTTGTTCAACTTATCGGAGATGCGCACCCTCCCTTTAATGGCGTCACAATTATAAAACCTTAACCTCGCCCGTGAAATGATGGTGTCGCCTTACTTATTAATCCTTTCAAGAAGTCATTCCACCTTTATCTATTTAATCATTTAAAAAGATCTCTAACACATGTGAAATAAAACGAGTAACCTCGCCCTCATATTGAGATGTCGCCCATTGGCATAGCAATTTTCATCTAAAACTATAAGAAATAAGAATATGCATTAGTGAAGACTTTTCCCACATAACGTTGAAGCATCACGGCCTTTTGAGATCGCATCACGACCTTTTGAGAAGGCGAGGTTGTTCATTATGCTGACTTCCAAGAAAAGACCTTTGCATTTAAATCAGAATAATACATGCATGCTTAGTCATTATCCCGTGCCAATTTCCCAAATCTTTATATCGAGGATTCCAGCTTCGTGCGTCTAGTGTACTTATGCTTCCCTGGGAAGTCGTATTCCTACGCATCCTCTTTCCAGGGGAAAGACTCCAGCTCCGTGCATTTAGTGGACTTACGCTTCCTGAGAAAGTTGTATTCCTACGCATCTTCTTCCATGAAGGAAGGACTCCAACTCCATGCATTTAGTGGACTTACGCTTCCTGGGGAAGTCGTATTCCTACGCATCTTCTTCCATGAAGGAAGGACTCCATCTCCATGCGTTTAGTGGACTTACGCTTCCTGGAGAAGTCGTATTCCTAAGCACCTTCTTCCGTAAGGGAAGGACTCCAGCTTCATGCGTTTAGTGGACTTACGCTTCCTGATGAAGTCGTATTCCTACGCACCTTATTTCGCAAGGGAAGGACTCCAACTCCATGCGTTTAGTGGACTTACGCTTCCTGAGGAAGTCGTATTCCTACGCACCTTCTTGGTGAGCTTCCCGGAAGTACGGATAAGCACCTCGAAAGTACGGATTGACTAAGATATTCCAAGTCATACCCCCCAAGTAAGGAGGTCTTCATAAACATTCCAACCATATCAATCATTTCATAAATATTTCAAGTAATACCCTCCTACTATGAGGGTCTTCAGAAATATTCGAAGTACTACCCTTTTCAAAGAAGAGCCTTCAAAATAAATTTCAAGCAGTACCCTCCTTATAGAAGGACCTTCCAAAATAATCAGAGTAATACCCCTCATCAAAATAGGGTCTTCAAAAATACTATTATTTTCAAAAGAAGGTCTTCCAAAATATTACCCTTCTAAAAAGAAGCCTTCTTAAATATTTCAATTACAAATTCAAAAATAATATTTGCAATATATGTATACTATGCAACAACATAAATATTTATGAGTGCAGAAAATTAAATTAAATAAAAACTTATCTCGAATTTTCGGAGGAGCTGGGCTGATTTTTAGCTCGTTGTTTCCATCCTATCAGGCACACCTGTCTTTTTTATTTGCACTGCAACATGTCCCACTTTCCTTGTTCACTTGATATAACCAAGCCACCCACCAGGAACAACCAAGATGACTTGATTAATTGAATTTCAAATCTTTTATATATTTGCTTGTGGACCCTGCTGTTTTAATAACCTCATCCTTTACCTTGTAGTGTGGAAAGCTTCCGAGACATCACCATCTGTCTAAATGTTTTTTTTAATTCTTTAACAATGCAGGACCCGCCACTAACATATTGTCATGCCATCCTCTACTCCTTGTAAACAAGCATATGTTTTGCCAGCCTCGCCTTCACTCCGATTGAAGTAAATTGCTGCTTCACCTTCTTTTTTTTATTAAATCACCACCACCTTTTTAATCAACAATATCTTACCCCTTTGTTTTTTATCACTCAACAAAACTAGAATGGACTGATCGAGTATATTAAAACCCCAAAAATCTTTGTTATATCTGAAATTTGACTAAGGAAAGAATGGGCTTAACAACCCTGATGTCCGGATATTTCGGGGATTGATACCCATTTTGGGAGCATAAGCAATATCAAAATTGAAGATGTGATGAAGACCTTGATTCTGCATTCTGCTGAGTTAGCCTCATCAGAGAATCATCAATCTATATGTTGAAGGCCCGATTATGTATTCCAGTAAGTTATCCTTATTGGGGGATCATGGGTAATTAAGCTTGTCGATACGCTCTTGGGATCTAGTCCTGTATTCTAGCAAGTTATCCTTGTTGGGGGATTATGATACGCCCTGCGTGATATTAACTTTGGAGAACTTGCCATGTAGTCTGGTGGGTTATCCTCATCGGGGGGTAAGGATCAGCTTGTGCATTTGGAGTAAGTCATGAATTTTTCCTGTAACTAATGACTGATGTAATATTTGGTAGCGGTTGATGTTAGCTCCAATGGTTAGGGCTAATGTTGTATCCGTGAAGTCACAGTCGTAGTTGAGCCTTGGGGTCATTGGCTAGGCTTCATCGCATGGGCTCTCCTTAGTGGGCTTTGCACTCATCATGGGTTGGTACTTCGTACCACCGACTTAACTTTGTGGGCTTGGGCTTTGCAAACGCAACCCTAGTTCATGAGATTTCTTGTCCTCCAAGAACTACGTGGGCTTGATTCTCTATAAATAGAGATACGTAGGCACATTGTAAGGGATTGGAAGAGAAGGGCTCATCGAACCTCCACCATAAAACCCTTGCAATCTCAGCCCCCAATTCATCACAACCACCACACTCCGGCGACTTTTCCGACAAATAACCACCATCACAGATCTTGATTCCGGCTTGTAACCTCAAATTTTGTTATCACAAATTCCTCCGTTAACAAATTGGCGCTAGAAGGAGGGGCAATTCAAGATCTACATCTAGGAGGAAAGATGTTCATCTCGACGGGGTTCTTATGGAGAAGTTTTTAGATCGATGGGAGCTTCAAGCGCAATTCTACCTCAGCATCAAGGTGTGGGCATGGTTTTCAAGGCAGCAGCAAGGTGTTGGGCATGGTTTCAAGGCAACAGAAAGGTGTTGGATATGGATTCAAGTTAATATCAAGGTTTTCTGGTGGTCATATGAAAAAGGAGAGATCCTAAAAACAAGGAGGACGACAAAATCCTAAAAACAAGGAGGAAGAAGGCTGTATAGTTGGAAAGTCATAAAGCTTCAGGTTACATATGTGAGGCTGACATAACAGCAACAACCGTCTCTAACTTAGTTGGCGCACCAACATGATCAAGTTATATTAGGGTGCACCAGGATACAATAAAGTTCTAAACTTGGAAGGGTTTGAAGGAAAATAGCTGATTTTGAGTCTAATTGGAAGATAATTCGGATTTACCGGGCTCTACGGGCTACCTACAATGTTTTAGCCATATCTTGATTTCCGGAAGTCCGATTTTGATGATCTTACAGTCCACGCAAAGCTTATGAAATTCTCTTTAATTCTGATATGGTCCAATAAGAAAAATCCAAGTGGAACAACCCAGAAAATGGAGGTATCAGACAACTACGGATTTTATTGAAGAATTCTATCCGGGGAAGAAAGCTTGGAGAATAAATAGAGTACATAGGTGTGCCTCCCGGATGCTTCCCAACCAAGTTTGCGTGCCAATGTTTCTAAATCAACTGTTTCCTAGAAGTTGACGCGATAACATAATCAAGTCCTTTTGGTACATACCCAAAGGTAAACAACAAAAATTATTTTTATTTGTTATTATTGTTTGGCCTTTTGTAGGAAGCTGGCTATGAGAAGAAACAACACCAGGATTCTTAAAGAATGTAACAGATGCAAGCTTTGCTGCAACCCTCAGCTACAAGTTGGCGCGCCAACTCCTCACCAGACGTGCCAACAAGGTAAAACTTATAATTTTGTCTTTTTCCTGCTATGATTTATACTTTTACAGGAAGTGTAGCGGAAAAAGTTTTTTAGAATATTACTAGAGGTATTCTAAGTTGTCCAAAAGCCTTCCAGAAGTATTCGTAGGAAGCTTTTCAACCAAGTTAACGCACCAACTTTGCCAGGTAAATAACTAATATAATTATTACTTGGTATAGTTATCTGGATTTTTTTACGGAGAAATATGTATGGGAAGAAGGCCTTGAATTCTCAAGATGCGAAGAATTTGAAGTTGTAGTGACAATTCTCTACAACAAGTTGGCACACCGACAGCTCATTAGGTGCACCTACAGGTAATAAGGTGGCCTTAATATTTTTATTATTTGTTAGTATTGTTTGATCTTTTGTAGCGAAAAGGTTATATCAAGAAAGGATGCAATGATTCTCTGAATGCATCTTCTAAAAGGAGTTTGAAGCTACTATTGCAGTTTACCAATACACGTAGGCGCGCCAAGTCATTGCCAGGTGCGTCAACAGGTAAGAGAACTAATGCTAGATGACATTCTTGTTGTGGTATACCTTCTACAGCAGGTGAAATTAAGGAAGTCTTATAAAGGAGTTATAAGGAGTTGAGCTTGGATGCGTTCTAATAAGTTGCCGCACTAAAATTGACAAGTTGGTGCACCAAATTCTCTTAAGACATGCTCTCCGGGTAAATTTATTATATATATTACTGTTGATTGAAATTTGCAGAAAGTCATATGCAGGAAAGAACATGTCAAGTTTGAAGTCCTCTTCCAAAATCAGTATGGATACACCTACCTCTCAAGACATCTCTCTCGACAAAGGCTCTCTTGTTCTCCTGGAGTGGTTGCTTAATCTTCTGATTCAAATTTTGTTCTTCTTCGCTATCGAGTCTTTCAATCATGACAACATCTTAGTGGCTTCAACTACATCGGCTCTCCGTCTAAATACCATAACTCAAGGTTTCAAGTGGCAATGGAAGCTACTGTGTTGATGACTCAAGTTTCTTCACATTTCTTTGTTGTTATAAGGAATGCTCTTCTACCAGTTGGTTATCAACATATGACCTCGGATTTGTAATCTCTCATCGATTTTGATCCAAGGTGGAAAGGTCATGCGAAGGAAGTACTTGAAGAATTATCAGATATCATATTTTACTCTTTGTTAGCGCGCCAACAAAGGTTCATCTTTAGAAAAAAGTTGAAGTTCTGATCGTTGCTCTTCCTAACCATTTGTCGCATCCTAGACCTCTCTAAGTGTGTTTCACTAGAAGTACTCCAATTAAGATTGACTCATCAACTGTAATTTGAGGACCTGTTCCAACTAAGTTGACACATCAACTTGTGCAAAGATGATGTTTCATGGGTCAAAGATGACTCCATTTTCTACAAGTAGACCCGTCAATGTTGCCAAGTCCTCTCGAAACACTCCCACATGTAAAATCTAATGTTTTTTTATTTCTTCCTTGTTGTGATTTAGATTTTTTCAAGAAGTATAGTTGAAGAAGTGTTCAAGAGGATTGCCAGAAGTTATTTCAAGACCCTATCCAACTAAGTTGTCGCGCCAACATGGTTGACGCACCAACTCCTCTCCCAAGACATTCGCATGTAACAAATTAATATTTGTATTATTTTTTGTAGTGATTTATCTTTCATAAGATATGAAGTCCTCCAAGGGTTTTCTTGGTCGAAGACCTACAAGGATTTTCTTGGTCGAAGGCGTCCAAGGGTTTTGCTTGGTCGAAGGCCACCAGGGGTTTGCCTGGATAAATTGTGACTTCATCACTCTTAAATTTAATCCTCTATGTGAGATGCCCCTATAAGGGATGATAATAAATTGTGACTTTGTCACTCATAAATTTAATCCTCCTCGTGAGATGCCCATGTAAGGGTAGACTATATGAAATACTTCTACACTCGGGGGGTAGTATGCGTACACCCTCCAAAATGATCAATACCTAATGAGCTAAAAGCCTTGGGACCGGTATACCGGATTTGATGAATTTGAATGTTCGAAAGAACTATGAGATATGTTACAAGTAGTGTAAGGTTGCGGCCACCTACTAAATGAAGTGAAGAATGATACAAGTAGTGTAGGGCTACGGCCACCTACTAAATGATGTGAAGAATGATATTGTTAGTAGTGTGTGGTGTAAGCCACCTACTTGGGATGAAAGATATTATCTATAAAGAAGTCCATGTGACTCTCCAACTTACTTATACAGATTAGAAACAAATAATCTTTCCTAGTCTCGGGGGTGGTACATACACCTCACCTAGCTAAGGATCAACTGTTATTTACAGGAACAAGGTTGGATGATCAACATAGTTTCCGCGCCAACTAAATGTCTTGCTCAGCTGAGTTACTTCTTTTTTTCTTAGCCAAATGGCTTGCATATGAATATTTAGGAACATATATGATGAAAATCAAGATTCAGCATTCTCAACAGTTTTGACATTCTCGACATTGTCTTCACAAACTTGGTCTTCAGGAAGGTTGGTCGCTTCAACTTCTTAGCGCCAACTCTGCCTTTACAGCATCAACTTTCTCTAGCTCAATTTGTTCACAGGCAATGGCATCGGCTTCTACCTTGGCAAAATTGGCTGACTCTTGACTCTGTCTTCTCCAAACTACAATGTTGGTTTTCTTGGAAACTTCTAGGATCTTGCTCTTACTTTTAAGGGACTTCTCATGGCATACCAATTTATCATCACCATAAAACCCTTGCAATCTTATCCCCCAATTCATCACAACCACCACACTCCGGCGACTTTTCCGACAAAGAACCACCATCACAGATCTTGATTCTGGCTTGTAACCTCAAATTTTGTTATCACAAATTCCTCCGTTAATAAATTGGTGCTAGCAGGAGGGGCAATTCAAGATCTACATCTAGGAGGAAGGATGTTCATCTCGACGGGGTTCTTATGGAGAAGTTTTTTAGATCGATGGGAGCTTCAAGCGCAATTCTACCCTAACAGCAAGGCGTGGGCATGGTTTTCAAGGCAGCAGCAAGGTGTTGGGCATGGTTTCAAGACAACATAAAGGTTTTGGATATGGATTCAAGTTAATATCAAGGTTTTCTGGTGGTCGTATGAAACAGGCGAGATCCTAAAAACAAGGATGACGACAAAATCCTAAAAACATGGAGGAAGAAGGTTGTATAGTTGGAAAGTCATAAAGTTTCGTGTTACATCTATGAGGCTGACATAACAGCTGCAACCGTCTCTAACTTAGTTGGTGCGCCAACATGATCAAGTTATATTAGGGCACACCAGGATACAAGGAAGTTCTAAACTTGGAAGGGTTTGAAGGAAAATAGCTGATTTTGAGTGTAATTGGAAGATAATTCAGATTTTTCGGGCTACACGGGCTGCCTACAATGTTTTGGAAAATAGCTATATACACATGCTATCCGTTTAAGGCTACATTTTACTTGTACAAATGTTACTAAGTTAATTTGGTTATCATCAAGAATAAACATAATTCCTAACATTCTCCCCTAATTTATGCATGGTTGAAAATCAGACATAAATTCAGGGCTTGATGATAACAAAACACACTTTAAGAATATACAGAAAAATACAAAATTTGTATTGAGCTACAGAATTGTAATTATATGAGAAGTTGGAGTATGAAATACTTTACAAAGAGTAGTGATCCTCTAGTATGAGCAAATTTAATTTCTTTTCTTCTCTCTGGGAGGCTGTATCTTTCTCTTCCTTTCCCTGGCATAGTTGGTCTCAAGTTGCTGCTGAAGCTGTCTATAGAAATTATCTTCCTCAACTATTTTAGGATATAGCTTAGACTGAAACCATCTAAGGTATTTAGTGTTTGCCTTAGATAGTTGGTCCTATAGTCTAAAATACCTTCTACGGCCCTCTTCATCCCTGAATTCCATCATCCAATAGGGTTGGAGATGAATTTTATGTTCATAGTAAGGGATCTTCATCTTCATAGGCAAACTGTCAGGTGAGTTCCAACTAGCCCTGATTTCTTCAACCTTTCTCAACACTAAGCCCCTTGCAACTGGAGAGAATCCTCTAGAACTTTTGAAGCTTGAGAATACCTTAACCAGAGTTTGATATCCTTCTCCTAGAATTCTTTGCAGGGGCCATGGCCTCTCCACTCCACCTTTGTAGACAAACATGAGTCTTTCTGGCAGATTTTTATGTTTATCAATGCCTCTGACTTCTATTAGTTCATCCAGAAAGAGGTCCAAGTCTGAGTACTCTTGAATGTCAGCTTGATACAAGTAGTCATCCTTGTTTTCCACTTGCTTGACAATCTGAGGAACATAATGGAGTTTAACTGGTCCTTTAAGAATTTTCTTCCTTGGCTCCCTTTTTTTTTCTTTTTAGCTTCCAGTATAATCTTAGGGAATACCAAGTTGTCAAATTCTATGGGCTCATCTTTAGGCTCAATAGGAGTTCCATGAAAAGTAGTGTCTGATTGAAGTGCAGGTTGAATGATATCATCAAGGGTGAAAGATTTGCTCTTTGATTTCTTCACAACTTCTTCTTTTTCAGGGGAGACATGCCTCTTGGCTTTTATCTTTTGCCTCCTGATAGGATTTTTCTTAGGCACTGACTTTCCCTTATTTCTCTTTTTAAGAGGAGGGATCACTTCTTCTTCAACCTCATTCTCCTCAATCTCTTACTCATTACATAATTCTTTTGCTAGTCTGGCTTGCTTTTCAGGTGTAGTTTCAAAAGAATCAGGGTGAGCTTCTCTTAGCAACCTAAAAGTCTCCTCTCTTTTGGCCTCTATAAACCTTGGATTGCTATTTGTAATGAACAGAGCCTTGCCATTTCTGTAGATAACTACCATAGCCTCTCTAGCCTTCACATCAATGGTCTCCTTTAGTTATTTAATCAGTTTTCCCATCACCTTGTTTTCATCAGGCTCGGAGAAGGGATAATCCAACTCTAGCTTGTTCTTTCCATGATGTTTAGGTGGGGAACCAATCATTTTTCCTAGAATAGGTTCAAACTCCTTGAGATAAAAGAGTTCAACATCAAATAGTCTTTCAGCACAGACTATCTCTGGAGTGAGGACTCTTAGAATTGTGGTATGAACAGGTACTGGTTCTGGAGATACTGAAGTTGAGGTAGAACTAGCTGTGGCAGTAGTTGAGCTTAAGGACCTAAAAATTGACTCTAAGATGAGCCTTTCAGAATTCAGGTTCCTTCCATTTATGGCTTCAAGAGATTGTGCAACTTCCAATTGCTTGGCCTTTAATGCTTCTTCACTCATCCCACTGAAATCTAAGTCACTAGGACTAATTTTAGGAAGAGTGGCAGTGGTAGCTTCTTGAGTTCAAAATCACTTGGATTTGCAATGATTTGATGTGTCAAGGTGACAGCTATGGTGTATGATGTAGACTCCCCCTCAACTCTTGACATCTTTTGAGTTGTAGCTGGTTCAGAGACCACTAATGCACTCTCCCCCATTTTGTTATCATCAAGGGTTGGAGTGACACCAGTAGCATGCATCAACTATTGAAGGAGTTGAGTCTGCATCTTTTGATTTTCTAGGAATGTCTCCATTTGCTGCTCCACCTTGTCTACCCTTGTTAGGAATATGTTGTTCTTGATGATAATTATAAAAACACTTAGTAGATTTTGTATTAAGTCATTTTGTAACTGTCAACGGAATGGCATGCTTTGCAGTGTTTCGTTGACAGGAAGCTCATCAACGGAATGAGTGTTGTAGCAATTGCACTGTACAATACTTCACAGTTTGATATGCATTTGATGTATGTACTAGATAGGTTTTCTAAGTCATGTTGACTAAGTACTAGATAGGCAAAATAGGTTGGTTAATTGTAAGTATATCATGCCTTGTAATTTTGCCTAAGTGAAGACATGTCAACGGTATGAAGATTACTCTATCAACGGAACAAGGATACACCATCAACGGAATGAAGTTTACTCATCAACGAAATGGAGTTTACTCATCAACGAAATGGAGAATAAAGTTATCAACGAAACACATCTCCCTGCTATCAACGAATCATTATTGCTTTTCTGAATAGTTGACAAAGTGATAGTGACAGTTTACTGAACAGATCTAAAGGTGATGTGAAAGTGTACTTTGCATTGGAAACCATTAAATGGACATGGGAAATAAGGAAACATCCCAGTTTCCAATTGGGCTCTTGGGAGTGATCATAATAAGCATGAAGACAAAAGCAAGGATCTCCAAGGACCACTGGACAAAGGGATGAAAAGCAAACTATTGGCGGTTACCTTTAGTGTACTTTAGTGTAGCCAAAAATAGCTTTGTAAACTTGGGAATATATAACCAAGTGTAGCAGTTAAAATAAAAAGAGAAGAAAAACAAATAGTTTGTATTAGCTATCTTTGAGAGCATTTTCTTCTCTACAACGTTGTAACTGAGCAGCTGTGTACTTTTGTATCACAGATTATTTCCGCAATAAAAACACTTCAGTTGGATCATCAAACAATCCAACTGAATTATTTATATCTTGTGTTTTTACTTATTCAGTTCAGTTTTATTTTATAAGTGTTTTAAGTTTAAGAAAATATCAAGAATTGTATTCAACCCCCCCTTCTACAATTCTGTTAGGTCATTTAGGAATAACAATTGGTATCAGAGCAAGCTTCTAACAAACAAGAAGTTTAAAGATCAAGACCAAAAACAGAAACCATGGTGAAGAAGGATGCAGGTGTGAAAATACCAGTTCTTGATAAGGACAATTACTTTCACTGGAAAGTAAAGATGCATTTACATCTCATGTCTATGGATGAGAGATATGTAGACTGCATTGAGAAAGGTCCACACATTCCCATGAAGTTTGCATCTAGAGTTGGACTGCCAGATGATGCTCCTGATGTGGAAATTCCAAAACTTGTCTCAAAATGGACTATTGAAGATGTTGCAGAAGTCCATAAAGATAAAAGAACCATGAACATTCTGTTTAATGGTTTGGAGCAAGAAATGTTTGACAATGTCATAAACTGTACGACCTCCAAAGAAGTATGGGACACTGTCAGAACACTATGTGAAGGAACTGAGCAAGTAAGGGAGAACAAAATGCAACTCCTTATACAACAATATGAGCACTTTCACTTTAAAGCTGGTGAAACCCTAAATGACACGTTTAGTAGGTTTCAAAAGCTCTTGAATGGATTAAAGTTGTATGGGAGGATCTATCAAACCAAGGATTCAAACCTTAAATTTCTTAGAGCTCTTCCAAAAGAATGGAAGCCTATGACTGTTTCTCTAAGAAACACTCAAGAGTACAAAGATTACACTCTTGAAAGGCTGTATGGAACATTAAAGACATATGAGTTGGAAATGGAGCAAGATGAAGAAATTGAGAAGGTACAGAAGAAGGGTGGATCTATTGCATTGATTGCATCTGTGAACCAACTGGAAGATGACACTGAAGAAGCTGCAAAGGCAACAACTAGTCGAGCTAGTTGTAGAAGTGATGTTAGCAAAGGCAAAGGTAAGATGACAGAAGAAGAAGAACCAGAACCAGCCAACTTGGATGACTTAGATGAGATTGATGAACACATTGCTTTTCTGTCAAGAAAATTCTCTAAGTTCAAGTTCAAGAGAAACTCAGAAGCAAGGCCACCAAGGAGAGACTTTCAACCTAAAAAAAGTAACTGGATTGAAAAGTCTAAATCTAAATGTTTCAATTGTGGAATGCTTGGTCACTTTGCTGGAGACTGCAGAAAGCCCAAGATTGAGAAGAACAACAGGAAATTTGAGCCTGTTGATTATAAAAAGAAATACTTTGAACTTCTCAAGCAAAAAGAAAAGGCTTTCATGTCTCAGGAGTATGATTGGGCTGGTAATGGTGAAGATTCTGATGATGATGTTGAATATGTCAACTTGGCTCTTATGGCTAACAATCATGAGCAGGAAGCAAGCTCCTCAAGCAACCAGGTAACAATTACTAATCTTTCTGAGCTTTCTAAAGAGGAATGCGATAGTGCAGTAAATGAAATGTCTACTGTATTGTATAATTTGCGTGTTACTCTTAAATCACTTACCAAAGAGAATTCAAGAATAAAAGAGACTAATTTGCTCTTAAGTGATAGGAATGCAATGTTAGAAGCACAGCTCATTGAATTTGAGAAAATGAGATGTGTTAGTAGGGATGCTAAGAAGGAACTTGAGAACGTTTTACAAAGGGAAGAAATTCTTAAGACACAGCTTGAAATAGAACAAAGTGTGATTGCTAAATGGAAAGATTCCAGGAATGTTGCTACCAATATCATTAATGTTCAAGGTATGGAATCTTTCTGTGAACAATCATGGAAAAAGAACAAAGAGAAACTAGGGTATGTTTGTGAAACCTTAGAATCAGAAACAGAGTCAACAAACAACAATGATCATTTGTTGAAGGTTGATATGTCAACGGAATGCAATGTTCCGTTGACAGATGAACCATCAACCGATCAGGGTGTTTCGTTGACAGAGAAAAGAAAAGATGAACTCACTAGACTTAATAATAAGTATGGTCCTGTCACCAAGAACTTTGTTCAAGGTGAGTCTAGTAAATCAAAGAAAGTTGAGAAGCCTGTTGAGAGAGCTAATGTAGGTCACTTGTCCAACAAGCAATTGAAAGATAAGTTAGAGAATGTTCAAGTTGAGGCTAAGGGAAATAAAAAGAATAACAGGAATGGTAAAGTAGGAATTAACAAACACAACAATTACACACCTGATAAATATGCTCCTAGAAAGACATGTGTTAATTGTGGAAGTGTTAGTCATTTATCTACTAACTGCAAATCTGTTAAGAAGACTGTTAAAGTGAAAATCCCCAAGCATGCAATGAATAGTTCTATGCCTACAATGCCTGTTATGCCTAACATGTTTGCTCCATATGCACAATTTCAAAATCCATATGCCAGCATGCCATTTGTGTCTAATCCATACATGAATATGTTTAATGTGCCACAAATGCCATGGAATATGAATAACATGTTTGTTCCTCCAATTATACATGCTGTGAATGAAAATGTGAGCAAACCTCAGAAATCAACACCAAGGATAAAGATTGACTTAAATCAATCTGAGCCCAAGGTGAAAAATGATATAAAAGGAAAAGCAAAGGCTAACAAAACAGGACCCAAGGAAACTTGGGTACCAAAATCAACTTGATTTGGTTTTATTGTGTGCAGGGAGACAAAAGGAATCTTTGGTACTTGGATAGTGGTTGTTCAAGACACATGACTGGTGATTCTACCCTGCTCACAGAGTTTCAGGAAAGAGCTGGCCCTTGTATTGCTTTTGGAGATGACAGCAAAGGCTACACTAAGGGATATGGCTTGATTTCAAAAGAGAATGTCATCATAGATGAAGTTGCATTGGTGGATGGTCTTAAGCACAATTTGCTTAGTATCAGCCAACTTTGTGACAAAGGATTTTTAGTTACTTTTTCTAAAGAAGCCTGTGTTGTTTCTAAAGGAGGAAACAACAATGTGGTAATGACTGGATTCAGAAGAGGGAATGTGTACATTGCTGACTTTAGTAGCACAAGTCCGGAAACCATCACTTGCCTTTTCAGCAAGGCAAGCAAGGATGAAAGTTGGCTATGGCACAAGAAATTATCTCATCTGAACTTTAAGGTTATGAATGATTTGGTAAGGACAGATCTTGCTAGAGGAATTCCACAAGTGGAGTTTTCCAAGGATGGTTTGTGTGATGCCTGTCAAAAAGGCAAACAAAAGAAGGCATCATTCAAAAGCAAGATAGAGTCATCAATTGTCCATCAGCTTGAGTTGCTTCATATGGATTTGTTTGGCCCTGTAAATGTCATGTCTATTTCAAAGAAGAAATATTGTCTTGTGATTGTTGATGATTTTTCTAGATTTACATGGACTTTCTTTTTGCTCTCCAAAGATGAGGCAAGTGAAATCATTATCAATCACATCAAGATGGTAAACAATCATCCTGACTTGAAAGTGAGAAGGATTAGGAGTGACAATGGGACAGAATTCAAGCATTCAAGCATGAAGGTGTTCTGTGAAGAAAATGGTATTTTGCATGAGTTTTCAGCAACAAGGACACCACAGCAAAATGGTGTAGTTGAAAGGAAAAACAGAACACTTATTGAAGCTGCAAGGACAATGCTAGATGAATCAAAGTTACCAACTTATTTTTGGGCTGAGGCAGTTAATACAGCTTGCTTCACTCAGAATATTTCTTTAATTAATCAGGCCAAAGGAATGACCCCTTATCAGCTACTCAAAAGAAAGAAGCCACTATTGGATTTTCTTCATGTCTTTGGATGCAAGTGTTTTGTTCTGAGAAATCAAGCTGAGCACTTGGGGAAATTTGAAGCAAAGGCAGATGAAGCAATATTTGTGGGTTATGCAGCAGGGAAAGCCTACAGAGTCTACAATCTCAGAACCAACATTGTTATGGAATCTGTACATGTTGTTTTTGATGATCTCAAAATTCAGGGTCTCTGTGATGAAGGTTTCCATGAAAGTCTTTCTTTTGAAAATGAGGATGGAGATCAAATGAATCATGTTAAGGCTACTGAGAAACAGCCTAAAGTTGTTGTATCTAGCACAGATGAAAGCAGCAGTGAAGATGAAATTGCTGCATTAAGATTGAAAAGAATAGCTGCTAGTAGACCAAATGGACATTCCGTTGATAGTCAGAATGAGCGTTTCGTTGACAGTCAAAATGGACAATCCGTTGACAGTCACAGAAATGCTTCCAGGAGTGATCATTTAGGGACAACAAACTCAGGGGGAGTTTCTCAAGGACAAATATCCAATCAATGCAATCATGATCATGAAGCTACCTCTTCAAGAGCAAATCTACCTCCCTCAAGGAAATGGACTGAAGATCATCCCTTTGAACTTATTATAGGTGATGTGTCTTCAAAAGTCCAAACTAGAAGAGCAACTCAGGAAGAATGTCTATATAGCAGCTTTCTGTCTCAAGATGAGCCAAAGAAAGTTGAGGATGCACTTCTAGATCCAGATTGGGTCTTGGCTATGCAAGAGGAGCTAAACCAATTTGAAAGGAACAATGTTTGGAAGCTGGTGCCCAAGCCTAAGGACAGGAGTGTCATAGGCACAAAATGGGTGTTCAGAAACAAGATGGATGAAAATGGCATAGTCACAAGGAACAAAGCTAGATTGGTTGCAAAAGGCTATTCACAGGAAGAAGGAAACCTTTGCTCCTGTTGCAAGACTAGAAGCAATAAGGATTTTCCTAGCCTATGCATCCCATGCCAATTTCAAAGTCTATCAAATGGATGTGAAGAGTGCTTTTCTGAATGGGGAATTGGAAGAGGAGGTGTATGTAAGTCAACCTCCTGGTTTTGAAGATGATGATTTTCCAGAATATGTATACTTCCTCCTCAAAGCACTCTATGGTTTGAAACAAGCACCTAGAGCCTGGTATGACACACTTTCACAGTTCCTCCTTGAGAATCACTTCACTAGAGGTACTGTAGATACAACTCTTTTTCACAGGGTTGTGAATGGTTCTACTATACTTGTTCAAATTTATGTAGATGACATAATCTTTGGGTCTACAGATGTGAAACTTTGTCAAAAGTTTGCCAAGCTTATGCAAAGTAAATATGAAATGAGCATGATGGGAGAATTAACTTACTTTCTTGGTCTTCAAGTGAAGCAAGTTAATGAAGGCATTTTCATTAGTCAAACAAAATACATTCATGATTTGTTAAAGAAGTTTAATTTAATGGAATGCTCTCCTGCCAAAACTCCCATGCCTACTGCCACCAAACTTGAATTGAATACTAAGGAAAAATCTGTGGACATTTCAGGTTACAGAGGCATGGTAGGCTCACTTCTATATTTAACAGCTAGTAGACCTGATATTATGTTTGCTACATGTCTATGTGCTAGATTTCAGGCTGATCCTAGGGAATCCCATTTAGTTGCTATTAAAAGAATTTTCAGATATCTCAAAGGAACACCAAACCTTGGCATTTGGTATCCTAGAGAATCTGGTTTTGAACTAATTGGTTATTCAGATGCAGATTTTGCAGGATGTAAAATTGACAGGAAAAGCACAACAGGCACCTGTCAATTCCTAGGAAACAAGCTTGTCTCATGGTTTAGCAAGAAACAAAACTCAGTTTCTACCTCCACAGCTGAGGCTGAGTATATTGCAGCTGGAAGTTGTTGTGCACAGATTTTGTGGATGAAAAATCAACTACTTGATTATGGAATAAGAGTTGAGAAAATTCCTATTTTCTGTGACAACACTAGTGTCATTGCCATTACTGAGAATCCAGTGCAGCATTCAAGGACCAAGCACATTGACATCAAGTACCACTTTATTAGAGAACATGTTATGAATGGTACTGTGGAGTTACATTTTGTTCCAAGTGAACAACAACTTGCAGACATCTTTACCAAGCCACTTGATGAATCCACATTCTCAAGATTAGTAAGTGAGCTAGGTATGCTAAATTTCTCTTAATTATTTTGAGATTTTTGCAAGTTAAAGATGCAGCCAGAAACTTGCTATGTTTTTCTGTGAATTAATTTTCTTATGAAAAAGTGAAATTTTGTCTAAGTCAAAATTACTATGTCAACGAAACGAACCATTCCGTTGACAGTCTTAGCATTTTTCTGGGTGTTTCGTTGATAGCTCTTTTATATCAACGAAACGCGGCTTTATCAACGAAATAAGACGGGAATTTAACCGCCCAGTCTGATTCGTTGATGTAGCGCTTTTTAATCTGAACCGTTGAAACTGCACGTTCTTTATCACGATCTATGCATACACCCCTGTAAGTATAAATCGTGGTAATATTTAATTCTAACGGTTACTTTTTAAGCCAATCAGGTAATTTAGATTAATTATTGGACTTAATTTCTGAGAATTTTTGGGGGAGTATTTAAGAAATTTCAATTTCTTTATTTCATTTCTACCTGTTCTCAAAAATTCCAAAAGTTTTTCTATCTTCTTCTCTCCAACAAGTAATACAGCTCGAAGCTTTTCCTCACTCAACAATGGCACCCATAGTCAAGCTTATGTCTGCTGGTGGGTTCATCTATGAGAAGAACAATTCTATTCCATTTGTTGTTAAGGAGAATCCGAACAGCATCTTTTTCAAGATGATGGACTTCATGAGGAACTGTAAGTTGGGCTATGCGATGTTTCACTCTACACCACTCTACAATGAAATAATCGAGGAGATTTGGACCTCATGTGAGTATAGTGGAACAAACTGCACACTGCAATTCACTCTTCAAGGTAATGAGTACATAGTTAATTCTGATGTTCTGCAAGCATGTTTACATATTCCTGATAATAACTGTGATGCTTTGCCTTCTAACACTGAAATAACTACCATGCTAAATTCTATAAACTACTCTTTGCCTACTGATAACTTGGGTAAGATAATTAGGAGAGGTTTGGTTAGGGAATACAGTTATTTAGCTGATGCATTCATTAAGGTCTTTTCTGGAAAGATTAGTAATTTTGATGCATTAACTAACTCTATGTTAATTCTCCTAACCATGCTTCTAAATGATAGATTTTATAACTTTAGCACCCAACTTATGTATGAAATTGGTGCTAAGTTGGGTGATAAGGCAAATAGGAAGAAAAATATCTATTATGCAAGGTTTCTGATGATGCTGGCTAATCATGTTAGTCCAGTACCATTAGTTATCTCTAACCCTACTTCCAGGTTTGAGTGCTTTGTGCAAGAGAAGAGAGTATGGACAGACATACTGAGGCTGAACCACAATGGTGATGTTCCAGTGGTGTATCTGCCAATCATTGAGGTAACTACTGCTGTCCCTGTTAGTATAGCTGTTACTTCCATTGTTTCATCCAACCCAGTTGCTATGGAGTCTGTAGCTGTGACCCAACAGGCTCCTGCCCCAGCAACAAAACCAAAATCTAAGAAATCCTCCAAGCCAACCTCAGGTGCTTCTCAAAAGGCACCTATTGTAAAAACTACCACACAACCTAAGGGGAGTGAGTCTGGAGTTGTGAGAGGTGAGGGAAGGGGTGAACATAAAAGAAACCCCAAGAATAAGGAAGGTGAGGTAAGTGTTTCCCAGCCTAGCCCCATTGTGTCTTCCCAACAAGGCACAATGAGTAAAATGGATTTAAGCACAAGTCTAATTGCATCCTCCCAAAAGGATGTAATTATTGAAACAAGCTCTCAACCTAGAGCACAGTCCAAAAGGGTAAGGGACACTTCAAGCCCACAGTCTACATTTTCCCAATACCAAAGGAGAGTGAAGCAAAAGTCCAAGGGTTCACAGGGTGCACACACACTGGAAGCAACACTTCCAGTTTCTCAAATTCAGTTTGATGTAACCCCTATTATCACTCTGGGGTTACAGTCCCATTCTCTAAACATCAACCTTGAACTATCTCCATCAAATTCACCAACTCTATCTCTAGATGTGGACATGATCCATACATCTATTCCTGATTCTCCAACTCTAATCTTGGAGAAGCCCCACTCTGAAGCTGGTGGCCATCACTTGTTAAGTGATTTGTTGGGCCATCAACCAATTTTTCCTGAAGTTGCAAGGGGATCTGTGGACCAAACTCTCAAATCAATCACCACAGACTCTACTGTAACTTCTCATTCTCAGAGTGCTTTCTTGACTTCATCAACGAAACAGTCTATTTCGTTGACAAGTGTTTCTCCATCAACGGTATCCATACCGTTGACAGTTCAAACTACCATTCCGTTGATAGGTCATTCTACACCCCTTATTGAAAATCTAGTTGTTTCCACAACTAGTGTAGATGACCTGGTGGTAGTTGAGACACTTTTAGGATTGAGAGGGAGTGAAACTGAGAGGCTGGCTTGCAGCCAGGCAAAAGGAGAGAATGAGAGTGAGAGGCTGGCTATTTCTTCCAGCCAAGCAAAAGGAGAGATTGAGAGTTCCACCTTAGTAGGTGAAGGTGAGGGTGTGAGAGGTGTGAGCCATGGGGAGCCCATGATGCAAGAAAATAGAGGAGAGAGAGAAGGGACTACAGGAGTCATAAGGGAGGAAGTAGCCATTGCTAGTGAGTCAATGGAGGTCAATGAGGGAGAAAGGGAACTTACCTTCCAAGAGCATTATCAACAGACTCTGGATAGTATTTCCCTGTATCCTGAGACCTTTACTCATCCTGTGTCAGCCTATCAAGTTTTGGCTCAACAGGGCAATGTGGAGGCAGAGAGGTCACTACAACTGATTCATACAACTGCATCAATGCAAAGAGCAAAGGATGCCTTGACCAATCTATCTCCAGAAGCTGCAGCTAGTGGTGAGTTTGATTTCTCTGATGATGAGGACAGCTTTGGTGACAATCAGGTGGCCACTTCTTCACAGACTGGGACTTCTGTGGTGCCTCCTACACCAAACTGGCTTTCTCAAGATTTACAAGGAAGGATCTCCCTGGATGCTGCAATCTCAAAGCAGTACAATGAGGCCTATCTGGCTCATGAGTCTGCAAATGTCAATGACAAGAAATTCTACAAGGCTATTATGGATTCACTGGAAATCCAAAGGCTACAGATGATGCAGACAAGGATTGAGGCTAGAGAAATCAAGGATTCAATTAGCAATCTCAAGGATGCTAATGACAGGAGGCTAGATGAAAAGCTTCCTCTTCTCACTGTGTCCAAGATGAACAGGTTTTTCTCTAAGGAACCTGAGGTGGCTACCTCCTTGAAGACTCTCTCTTCTAGAGTGGACAAGGTGGAAGCTACTCTATCTCAGATGCAAAAGGAACAGGAGAAGCAGACACAACTGTTGGCCCAGCTAGTGGCAGCTCAAGGACTCCCAATCATCTCTCTTGATGATAACAAAAAGGGGGAGAAATCTAAGGAGCTAGACATTCAAATCACAAAGGTTATGGTCCCAGCCATTTCCCTGCCAAAGGAGCCACTAGCTATGGGGGAGTTAGGAAAAGCTAAACTGGACAGCATTGACCTGATTCAGCAAGCTTCTATGAAGCTACAGCTTGCTGAACAAATTAAAGACCACTGGTCCAGGATAGATGAAAGAATCAAGAAGTTAGCTGGTACTGCAAAGAGTTCAAATCCATCAACGGATCAAGCTTCTTCTAAAGAGCCATCAACGGATGCCATGGTTTTAGTGTCAACGGAATGGGAGCCACAGACCAATTCTTCATATAAGGTAGAGCCCCTTCTGCATGGAGTCACTCAAGGATCAAGGAAGGAGAAAGGACAAACTTCATGCATTAGGGATGTGGAACAAGCTACATTGCAAAGAAGCTTATCTCCCAAGTCTCCTGCTAAACCAAAGGGCAAAAATACAGAAAGGACTTTCTATCCTGCACCTTACCCAGATGAGCACAAGCTTCTTGGTCTACTCATCACAAAAAGTAAGGAAAGCAATAATTATGAGGTAAGGAAGCAAAGGGCAATTGTCTACAGGAATGGACAACAAATCTGTGTTTGGGCTGGTCACCCAAACTTTGCTGAAGCTAAGGCTAAAGAGTCAGAAAGAGCAGCAATGCAAGCACTTGCAGTTGCTCAATCTCTTGATGAAGAAGAAAGACAGCAAGAAGAAAAAGCCAGAGAGGAAAGGAGTGCAAAGAAGAGCACAAGGCAACCAAAGGCAAGAGCTAGGAGAAATATAGCCTTTGAGAATGATGACTCTCAGAGTATTGCATCAGACTCTTCTGTACCAACTGCACCTCCAACAATTCCTGATCCAGCTCTAGAGGAAAAGTTAGCCTTTGATCCTAAACATCCTGTTAATTTCCATGATCAGCCAATTGAGCCAAAGGAAGAGCCAATTGAGTTTGATGAGGCCAACTTTCCAAAATTCCTCTTTGAGATGGATTCAAAGAAGAAATCTAAGCAAAGGGCTACCAAGGCTAAGCCAATTCTAGTAAGGAGACCACAAGCTGAAAAACCTCCTTCCAACCCAGAAGACTTCATCTACATTGCTGATATCAGGGAGGAGTCTGACTTATATATCAATCTTGATGACCTAGTTGAAGTGAGAGGAATAGCAGCTTCTTACAAACTACCAGAGAGATTGGTGTTTGTCTACAAGGGTGGGAGAGAACAGGTTTGGCCTCTACATAGAATTCTGGGAGAAGACTATCAGACATTGCTATCTGTGTTTAAAAGCCTGAAGAAAGATTTTGGTTTTACCAAAACAACTAAGTCAGAAGTTGTTTCCAAGATTTGCCAAATCAAAGCTAGCTGGAACAAGCCTGGTGCACTTCCCAGAGTATTGAAGGTCCCTCAAACAGGAAAGAAAATTCATCTCCAACCTTTTTGGATGATGGAATTCAGAGACAAGGACAACTGTAGAAGATTCTTCAGAATAGAAGACCAACTGGAGAAGGCATCCAATGAAACTCTAAGATTAATGCAATCCAAGTTGGGGGATCAAGATGAAGAAGAGAAGATTTTCTACAGAAGACTTCAAGCTCAGATTGAGGAGAACAATGCAAGAAAAGGGAAGAAAACAAGACCACAGAGGCAAAGATGAAAAATCTGCTCAGTCTAGAGGAGCAACTCTGTGCACTTGTTTTGTAAGATTTTCTACTTTGTATTTTAATTAAATTCAATGAAGCTCAATGCAATTTCTACTTTTATCATGTGTAATTTGACTGAGTGTTTTTGTTATCATCAAGGCTCTTGATTTATGGCTGTTATTCTATCAGTCATAAATTGGGGGAGATTGTTAGGAATATGTTGTTCTTGATGATAATTATAAAAACACTTAGTAGATTTTGTATTAAGTCATTTTGTAACTGTCAACGGAATGGCATGCTTTGCAGTGTTTCGTTGACAGGAAGCTCATCAACGGAATGAGTGTTGTAGCAATTACACTGTACAATACTTCACAGTTTGATATGCATTTGATGTATGTACTAGATAGGTTTTCTAAGTCATGTTGACTAAGTACTAGATAGGCAAAATAGGTTGGTTAATTGTAAGTATATCATGCCTTGTAATTTTGCCTAAGTGAAGACATGTCAACGGTATGAAGATTACTCTATCAACGGAACAAGGATACACCATCAACGGAATGAAGTTTACTCATCAACGAAATGGAGTTTACTCATCAACGAAATGGAGAATAAAGCTATCAACGAAACACATCTCCCTGCTATCAACGAATCATTATTGCTTTTCTGAATAGTTGACAAAGTGATAGTGACAGTTAACTGAACAGATCTAAAGGTGATGTGAAAGTGTACTTTGCATTGGAAACCATTAAAATGGACATGGGAAATAAGGAAACATCCCAGTTTCCAATTGGGCTCTTGGGAGTGATCATAATAAGCATGAAGACAAAAGCAAGGATCTCCAAGGACCACTGGACAAAGGGATGAAAAGCAAACTATTGGCGGTTACCTTTAGTGTACTTTAGTGTAGCCAAAAATAGCTTTGTAAACTTGGGAATATATAACCAAGTGTAGCAGTTAAAATAAAAAGAGAAGAAAAACAAATAGTTTGTATTAGCTATCTTTGAGAGCATTTTCTTCTCTACAACGTTGTAACTGAGCAGCTGTGTACTTTTGTATCACAGATTATTTCCGCAATAAAAACACTTCAGTTGGATCATCAAACAATCCAACTGAATTATTTATATCTTGTGTTTTTACTTATTCAGTTCAGTTTTATTTTATAAGTGTTTTAAGTTTAAGAAAATATCAAGAATTGTATTCAACCCCCCCTTCTACAATTCTGTTAGGTCATTTGGGAATAACAACCCTCTTAGTGAGAGTCTCTACAGACTGAGTGGGAAGATCATCTTTTTGAAGCTTCCTTTTGATATGATTCACAATGTTGACAGGGAAGACAGTGTCAATTCTTCTATCCACAACATGTTTATTTTATCTATCTTAGTTTTGACCTCCTATGTTAGTCTTCTTTCCTTAAGTAACATTTGACCTAGGTCGATTTCAGCATATAGCCTAGGTTGATTCTAGTGAGTGACATCATTGATTGCGGGCGAGGCCGAGAAATGTGGTGGATAATTTTTATCCATAACACTGACCATCTTGAGAATACCACTACTACTCTAGTACTCTTTGATAAAATGCTGTTTTTTTTTTGTTAAGTTAATAGAATGTTGTGTTGCCACCATGTAAACGTCATTGAAATTTATATATCTGATAATTCATAAAAAACTTCTCTGCATGTGATTCAAGCAGCTCAGAAAATATCATTTATTTGGCAGTGTTAACAACTTCTACTACCTTAACTTTAATCCTCAGAGCTTCTATTAAAGAGAGCTTGAAAACTAAGAGTAACTCTAATGGAGGGTGCCAAAAGGGGGGGGGGCAACGTCATGTGGAATTACATGACATGACACTCTTGTTAGCACTCTATTAGAATTGTTGGGATGCCAACCATTGGAGTGTTTTTTGAATATGGCATTTAGGGGTGCCTGGAGTGTTTTTTGAAAATAGGGTGCCAAAAATGATATGAAAGAAAGAGAATATAAAAAATAATATTTTTGATTATGTGGAAAATTTGGCACCCCTCGGAGGGTGCCAACTATTGGAGATGCTATGGGTGCCTTCCTATTGGAGTTGCAAGGGTGCCCAAGGAGTGCCAAGAGAAATTGTCAACTTTTGGCAACCCCTCTAAATGGAAAAATCCCAAATACTAGTACTAAAAGTATATATGGTCCATTCCTATTATATTGTATCTAGTTTTAATATTATTTGTTTATGGACCATCTAGGCAACTTACATGGGGTGCCAACTATTGGACTTGAAGGGTGCTAGATTTGATATAAATAAATGAAAAAAATAAAAAGTTATTATTTACTAGGTTATAGCCCGTGCTACGCACACGGGTATTAAAAAAATTAATTTAATTATAATAAATTAAGTAATTTTAGATTTAAGATCAAAGGTATAATAACTGTTTTGCTTTAAATGTTAAAATAAATTTGTTCAAATTTTTTTATCTATATTTTGTTGTATATGTAACATATATTTAAAGATAGTTTACATTAAATGCTTACCCAAAATTAAAATATTAGTTTATATTTTAATTAATGAACTTACTATAAGTATTATTATGTTATTGATGATATTCAAAAATGAAATAGAAAGTTTCTATAATTAAACATGAGTCAAAATAAGTATATGGATATTCTACAAACTTAAATATGGATACCAAGCCTAAAACGGATAGTCCATTGGATCAAATCTATATATTAAAATGTTATCCGAATCTAAATATGGATCCTCTAAAGTATACCTAAAGTATGGGATATCCACAAATTTATAATAAGTTGCCATTGATTTCTGTCTTTTTGTGATTTTCAAATTCTTAGGTGTAAGTGTGTAACTCATGCAATAGTAACCCAAATATAGTACTCCCTCCGTCACGCCCAATTGTTTACATTTGGGTTGGGCACGGGGGTTAAGAAATACTCCCTCCGTCCCACTCAAACTGGCTTGTTTGACTTTTCTTGGTCAAATTGACCAAACTTTGACTAACTTTTAAAAATTATTGACTTACATTTTTTCAAATCTAAAAATTGTAAGTTATAATAATTTATATATACTTTTTTACAATATTTTTTTCATTGATTATATTCAATATATTGTATATGTAATTTACATTTCAAAATTAGTCAATTTGACCAAGAAAAGTCAAACAAGCCAGTTTGAGTGGGACGGAGGGAGTATGAGTAAAGTAGAGGAAAAAGTAAGAAGAATGAGTAAAGTGATGGGACCCATCAATATTTAAGGTATAAAGTAAGTAAAGTGGGGGAAAGTAGTGGAAGTAGTTAATTTTTATATTATAAAACTTTACTATATTTGGAAAGTTTTGAAGTGTAAAGAAATGGATGGGACATCGGAAAGTGTAAAAAAATGAATGGGACTTTAACGCTGTGCTCCCGAGATTTTTACGGAGAGAAGAGATGAGAAGATAAAAGAAATAACAGAAGAAAGTGAATCTCTCGTGAGCTCCCGAGTTGAAGAGAAAGAGCTTCTACTATAATCTTTCTTATGCTCCCGAGTTCGAGAGAAAAGAAAGAGGTTATAACATCATTACTATAATACCCTTAAATTTATATATCATTTTATATTTTACAAATTACTCTCAACTCTCAAGTAAAAGGATTCAATATTACTCTTTAATATTAATAATCAACTTTTGAATTCAAATATCACAAAATCATATTTAAATTAAAATTGAGTATGCCATTAGTTAGTAGGAGCTCATCACCAAAATTATATCACCTTAAAATTAATTAGTATGGCTGTAGTTTCTTTCTTTTTTAAAAGGTCCATGAAAATAAATAGCTCTGCGAACTTTATTGATACCACAATATTTCATAAGGGTGCCCAGTCTGTAACGAATTTCTACTCTAAAAGTTGATTATTAAAATTATCTTGTTTAAACAAAAAAGAAGCTAAGGTTCTGGTGCAATAAAACTACATGGCATTCTGGACTAGCTTTGGATGGGTAGCAGCATAGATGGAAGTATTAACATCAGTCTGTAAAGTGACAAAAAAGATGTTGAAGATCTCTGGACGCAAAATTTCCACCACCTTCTTGAACAAAACCAAAACTAAAACCATATTGCAAGACCTCTACAAATACAAAGTGACAAATTAAACTAAAACCTCTGGCAAATACAGAAACATAGCTTTCCAATAAATATGAATAAAAGAGAAACAAGCATGAGAAGTCAAAATTGCAGAGATTATAAAATAATCCAACAAAACATTAACAAAATTCATAATATTAAAAACAAATTTAAAATGTAACTTAACATAAACCAAACAACTATTAGCTGATCTTATAAGTAGTCTGTTGGAACAACTAATTTTTTTAAAAAAAGGTCCTAAAAATGAAAAACTGAATAAACTTATCCTCGTTTATTCATTATCTCCTCTAGGATTTTCTTTCGCGTCTGAACTGGACATCCAAACATTGCCCTTGCACTTTCAGGATGATTCACAAGAAAAAGATACGCTTCACAGATTTTGGTTTCATCAAAACCAATAGTTTCCAACCCTGTATATATTTCTTCTTCCGTATAAACACGTTGTCGAGACTTTTCGAGTATGACGTTGTTCTCTTTAAGTATAGTGTGTCCTTCCATAATAGCACTTGCGACATTTTCCAAGGAAGTCGTAATCTTCTTATTTATGTCATCTTCCTCTTCGCACTTCTTTTTCTTGCCTTTATTGATGTCCTCTTCTTCCTCGCACTTCCTTTTCTTACCCTTAGCTTCAGTTGTGCTATTAGATGTTTCATGAGGAGATGGCGTAGCAGCCACAAACTGAACATCATTGTCATTGTTTAAACTTTCCAGATTCACAGTGTTCTGTGTTAGTAAATCATTAATGTCATCAATGGAGTAGTCTGAGCCTATACTAGACCTTCGTTTGTTTTTTTCTTTAGCTGTTTCAGCACCAGCACCTGTTGCCCTATCTTTTGCAAACAACTCTTCTAACTCATTATAGTTTAAAATTGGTTTGGTTTTCCACTTAATTGCATCAAGCTTTACCTACAAAATTAAAATAAAAGAAGTATTTATTATAGTAGCAGAAATAAATCAGTATCATAAATAAATCAATAAAATTATGCAATCAGTAGCACATAATACTTACGACTAGTAATTGATCCCAAACATCGTCTGTTGCTTCAAACAACTTAGTTTCAGAATTCCATGAGAAGCCACTCAAGCCTACTCCACGAAATAAATCATAGCATTGGGCAAAGTGCTCTTTGAGAGTTTTCAGTCGATTCTTTAAATGTGCTTTATTCAGTTCTATGTTAAGTTTTTGGCGCATCTCGGCTACCATATTCACATAAGCTTGAGATGTGAAAGTTCCGTCAATCCTGTGGCCTTCGTATTGTTGATTAAGCATGGACTGGATAAATAAACTGTCCATGATAGGGGTCCATATCAATTGTTCTCTCTTTACTACATCTCCATCCTTCGCTTTTTGGCCCATCTAATATAACATAATAACAAATATAAAAACACAAGTTACAAGATTCCAGAAGTAGACAATCTGCTTAAAACTTGGAAAATAACATAGTTAAAAAATGACTACAAACAAACAAAACATTTCTGGACATTTTCCTAAAATGAAGATTTGCACTAGAATCATTATCAACAGCAATACCAATTTTGCACATACAATTATACACAAACTACAGGCCACTTACAAAACTTAACTGAGCTAATCTTCTAAAAATCATAAACCCTTTCTCTAAGCAGAGCACATGTGAGAAAAAGAATTATAATGTGGCTACTAAATTAAAATGTCCAGAATTCAAGATAGACAGATCTACTGCTTGGAAAATAACGCAATCACCAGTTATAGCTTAAAAACCAGTAGCTAATGTACCAGGACAATAATATCACAAAATTTTTTGACGCAATTAATTCAACATTCAACAGTAAACAATGGAGCTACATCAGAGAACATAATCAAACCTAACAACTAGAAAATTAAAAACAATTGCAAAACAAATCTCAGAATCAAACTTATAGATATTAAAAAATCCAACTTTTTTTAGTATCTAGGACTCTACGACTAAGACTAATCTCAAGAAAATACTCGATCAAAACTATTCTACTCTTCCATATCAGATTCATTGTCTTGTTGATGCAACACATAATTGGCCCACATATAATTCGCTATTCTATTTCTTATTTCATCAGCAACAGCACCTGCTTCACTCCTGTCCCTTGGTGCAAATAAAGGTACTTCAGGATCTTCATTTTCTAGCTCTTTTATGACTTCTTCTTCAGCTACAAGATCACGGTCTTCAACTTGTAAAAAGTTGTGCAAGATACAACATGCAACAAATATGTCTGACTGTGTTTCACACGAATAAAATGGTTCAGTCATACTTCTAATAATAGGAAACCTTTTTTTTAACACACCAAATGCTCGTTCGATAGTATTCCTCAATGATGCATGACGGTGATTAAACAACTCTCTTGGATTCTGAGGTCCGCGAGCTGAGTACTCTTTTAAATGGTAACGAACACCTCTAAATGGAGCAATCAGTCCATTTCTATGAGGGAGACCCGCATCAACTAAATAATATTTACTTATACACAAAGAAATTTAACTTAAATCTATTTAATAAAATAAAAAATCTAATAGTTATTATTCTTAATAATCAATACCTCTTGGAATAAATAATTTATCGTCTCTAGACAGTGCATCTTTAATTATCCTTGAATCTGATACAGTGTCTTCCCAACCACTCAAAAGATATGTAAACTTTAAATTAAAAGTACATGCTGCTAGGACATTTATTGTAGGATATCCCTTACGACCACGATACCTTGGAACATCTTTACTAGACACTCTAACACAAACATGTGTTCCATCAATAGCACCGACACAATCCTGAAATATATAGTGTTATTTAACATTTATACATTAATTACGATTAAGATATATAATAAGTAATATATAAATCACAATTACCTTAAAATAAGGAAAAAAACCTTTTTTCTTATGAATTTCTTTCGGAGTTGTTCGTCCACTAGGTTGTTGAAGAAAACGATCCTCTACAGCTAATATTGCTTTCAAAACTTTATGAAAGGTTCTACTTGTGGTTGAGGAAGATCGGCGATATACCCATGAGATAAAACGATTTCTCTCATCACCCCCTATTATATGTAAAAATCTAGCAACTTGCTCTTTAACTGACATTCGTTGGGTTGGTCGTAGGCCTCCATCACTTATTAATATATTACATAATTTCAAAAAAAGCTTCTTTATTCATACGAATTGTATCACGACATTTAGCACGATTGGAAAGATCATCCATCACTTCTTCTCGCACTATTTGTCTATGTAATCTAAGCTCCCTACTAGGTAAATTTACATACTTTATACGCTGATTTCTACGATGCACAATAAATACCGCAACGAGACAAACCAGTTGAATAGCAGCTAATTGTTACATTTGTACCCAATGACGGAGTTGATTTACCCTCTCAAATATAGCATTGTCCATCCTTACATATATTAAAAATTATGTCATATCAGTAGCAAACAAAAATGATATCAGTAGCAAACAAAAATTATGACCGATTATAATCTCTAATAACAAAATTACCCTGAATCAACAAAAAAGATGATAAAATCACACACCCACACACACAAACACCAAATATGATACATCACAACACACATTCATATCATTCTTATATATGTATGTATGTATATATAATATCACAACAAAAAATAATAGTTTGATAGCAAGCTAGATTTATGTTATATTTACATAGAGAAGTATGCACTTGTTCATATAATATATCTGATCTTTGAAAAAAACTTACCTGCTTATTGCACAAAGAAGGTGAAGAAGCCGCAGAAAGGAATTCGGTGCGACGAGTTCAGAAAATAGACGACTTGTTTTAGTAAATAGATATGGGTATTGTTGGAATATTAAAAAAATAGATAAACGATCGTTTCTCTTCCATCCCGATCTTTCCATATTTGGAGAGAAAGTTTTGTTACCAAAATCCATCTTCTCTTCTCTTCTCTCTGCTTCTCTTCTCTCTGCTTCTCTCCCTCAAAAAACTCTGGAGCACGGGTAGGAGAGAAAATTTCAAAATTTTCTTCAAGGATCTCTTCTCTTCTCTCCCAATCTCAACTCGGGAGCACATAAGTACTTCAGGTAGGGCAGTTTATAATTATATATGAATCGAGGTTTAGGGAAATGGTGTTTTCTATCCGCGGACGCAAGAGACCAAGCTGAGTCTCTATTTTGCCAGTCGGTAGATAAGAGAGCTCTGTCGATTCTACTTATCTTATCCCATGGGGACCAAACCAAGTGAACGACTTTCAAGCATAGGATGATCAAAAAATGGTGATCGAAAGAGCCCGTGTCTACGTCCCATATTGCAACACATTGTTTCTTTCTAAAGTATGCTAGGCACTAGCAATGTGTTGAAATCTCCTAATAATAATTCACAGATGTACAAAGCTATTCCTTCCTAAATGATCTTTTTATGAGAAGAAATACATGTAACCTTTTGCCTCTCTCTTGGGAAGTATAGCATGAAGCTAATCCTTTGCATATTCTTACATAATTAATGTCAGTGATCAGGGCTTTTTTGGATCCAAATAAACCTCCAGTAACTACTCAGGATCTGTAGAACCAAGCGTCACTTAACTTAATCAGTCAATCCTGTCAAGATTCTACATGGTGAGGATGCCTCTAGATAGGCCTGAGGATCGAGAAATGACCACATGCTATAGAAACTAAAACTTCTAGATAACTTTCTTGTCCACGACAATCATTTCTTAAATACATACAACTATCAAAGTATTCTTTAAAGATTGTATCTCTAAAATGCCATCTACTTGAGGTGTACTAAACCTCTCATGCACCAAGATCAAAAATTTTGCTTACAGTATGAAACTTATTGTTGCTTCATAGCTTAATGTTGCCATTAAGATCCTCCGGAGTTTAATAACCTTCTTCCTGCTCTATCTGTTGTAAGTTGAATTCATTTGCGAAAAGTATCAAGGTTGTGCCTCCATGACATTGGTCCCACTTGTTCTGCAACTTGTCCATTGTTTTGCAGTTATATCTTCCCTCAAAATATGGATTTTCTCTTCTTGTGTAGGACTCTAATATATCTAATACTGCTGGCAACAGATTTCCTCCGAGTCTTAGACCTGGCAGCTTTCTGAAACTGCATCCATTATAAAAAGAGTGATTTCCTAGTCTGGAACTACATTGTGCATTGCTACAACTCATTCTCTACCTACCTTGTTTATTATACATTAACAATAATGGTCGGATCCAAGCTTAACTCTGAGGGTTCAATAGTTGTGCGTGAGGGGGACGAGCAGCGGAGTAGGTGCATTAGCATAGCAAACTACTGCAAGGGATACCGGATACACCTATTGTATCAGAATTTCACAAATCACCTGATTAATCAACAGAGTGTAGGATCTGATAAGTGACCAAAATTCTGAGGATCATATCTTGGTTGATCCGGCAAGTGATTAGTATCTAATAACGAGCCATGGTTTTTTTAAAGTAAAATGATGTTGATTATCGGTAACAACAGACTAGTTTCTAGTATCTCCATTGGTGGCACTTAAAATGTTCTCTATTTAATTATGATCAAAAGATGAAAATGTCCTGTTTGAATCACTCTTTCAGGAAGAACAGAAGTTACGATTATTGTCCGTCAATCGATCTTATAAGATTTTGCCAAATTCAACGGTTTCATACTTAATCTGCATCCATTCCATTTTCCATGCAATGTACTGAACTTTATTAATATTGTCAATTTTATCCAAATATCATTAATCTAATGGGCTAAATGTTATCACAAAGTCACAACTGGCTAATTAGCTTGAGCATGATTAGAGGAAACCATAATTTACCAGTGAAAGCCTGGAAAGCTGTCGAGGATTGCAAGACCAGTGACTTTATGCCAATGCACTTTCTTTACTAAACTTTGGAGAAACATCACACCTAATGCACTTTGCTGTCTTTCATAATTCTACTTTTCACATGCATTACTATTGGCCTTGATTTAGATGCATGTTACCGAAATAGTTAACATTTCCTTCTTACACGGAGACTTGATAATTCGTTTTTGTCGTGTATTTTAATCGATGTAGTTAACATTTTACTTTTTACAGGTTACACGCATACTTTTACCATCATCCAGTACATTATAGCTTGGAAACAAAACTACGATAAGTTGTCTGTGCAATCCATGACGGAGTTACATAGAGTTTAGTGGGATCAATAGACTCCGTCGTTTATAAAATCACATGAAGGTTGAAGTGGTTACAGGTTCAAGGAGAATCAAAATGATTCAGAAGAAAAAATCAAACTCCAAACTTGATAATAGAGACGATAACATTTTGGTCAAAAAACAATCATTCACTGAACAGATTTGATGCATTGAATTATCACTAAATTATTTGTGAAGATATCGAATAAATAATTGTGTTTCCATGTGTCAGTCTTCCTAGTTAATACTGGTATCCGCAAATGATTGTCAATGATTTGAGTAACCCATCTTCTACCTTGTCTACCAAAATTATGCTGATGCTTAAAATCCTGGACTTGAATACATTTCGCAGTTCTCAAGACAGTGTATCTCTACCAAAAGGATGGGTTGGTGATCATACTTTAAAATTATTTCCTTCAAATACGCAAGAATCTTATCGAAAAAATTATTAACACCTTATTCCATTTTTCGGCCAAGTATAGTTATATCCCTTCTACGAGGGTCTTACCTACTACATTTAAATCTCTCGACACTCTAATTTTATTATACTTGCAAGCTGTTACAACGAATTAGCAGTAACTTATTCCGAGAAGGAGATATTGTATGTTATCGTAGTTGTTGAAAAAAAATAATTCCCTCCGTCCCAGTTTTATTGTCCAAAATTTCTTATTTCGTTCGTCTCAAAATTGTTGTTCATTTTTAATTTATATGGTAAATTATGTGTTAATTATGTTAATTTTTATGAAAAACAATACAACTTTTTGATAACTATCAATTTATTTCATATAATTGAATAAAAGATTAGTTTTTAATGATGAACAATAAAAATGAGACTAAGGGAGTAATACAATCGGATAAATTTGTTGGTTGAGATAAAATTCGATATGATATCATAGTAAGTTAGTAGGAAGGGGTTTTGAATTTTGTGGTGCATTCCGAATAGACTTGGACAAACTCACAAGTTGTGTTTGTTTGTAGCTGATAATAATTCATTAAATCTTTGTCGTATAATTGTGAGAACAAAGTTCAAATCTTGTGTAGATGCACTGGCCTGGCCTGTAAGCATCATCGACCAGCTTAAAACCAAAGGCGTGTTCTGAGGCCAGTAGTTTCCGCATGCTGAATCAACTCTAGCGTGTCCTGTTTCCTATAATATATCTTAACTTTTACATTACTCTAAGTAATATACGTCGTTTCGTGCCCCATAAAACCAAGCAAATCAGACTCAACCTTGTAATCAGTCAACATCTCATCCTTGAGGCTCGTGCTTGGCTCTTAGTTTATGCGTATCATTTCTTGATAAATAGGAGTACATATTAATTAATACCAATCTCGTTAACTTTATAGGTGTATTAAAGGTTTAAATTTGTTAAATCCAGAGCGAGTTTCACAGTATATACCACATTAACCTTAATAATTAATTTTCAAAGCATTGCATTTCTAATATTAAGAACTTAATACTGATCAATCATTTGCAAAAACATCAATCAGAAAAACAAAATAAATATGGACCAGAGCCATTTTATACCTAGTCTCTACGAATCTAAAAAGTCATAAATTCCTTCCTCGAATAGATGAATAATAAGGATCTGAACAAGCATTTCCCTCTTCTACTCTTTTTTTTCTGACAGAACAAACTGCAGAGCAGCCAACAAACTAAATTAAAATAAATTAATAATAATAAGCGATAACGGAGAAATTTGGTGAAAACAAATTCGGGGAGGGTTGCTGGAATTGTGGTGGTAGTTGATGACGGTGTGCAGCTTAGGTTGAGAGGGTTAGGGTTTATGATTTTGGGATGGCTGAGATTGTATGTGAGATTAGACCGCGATTAAGGTTGAATATTGAATTCACTCTTTTTTCGCTAGATCGCATCGTGTCATACAATGTGCATACGTACCTTTATTTATAGGGATCAAGCCAAACGTAGTTCTTGGAGAGCAAGTAACCCATGGGCCGAGTTTTCTTCTTTAAAGAGCGAAAAGACCGGGATTACCGGGATTACCGCCTTTGATATGTCATTATGAGCTGTCATGGTTTCACTATTTTCTCGGAACTTATTGGATAATTTATTGACCCGAATTTATCGGAGCCAACGCTTATCCTGATCCATGGAAAATAAGGAAAGACAGACTTTTATGAATCTAAAAAATGCAAGGTTTCTCGATCCTTCTAGCAAGGCGAAGCTTCTCAGCTTGGACAGGTTAATTTTCCATAAATCAATAAAAGTTAAGGAACCTCCATCTTTTAGAAGACGAGGTTTCTATATTTAGGTGGTGAGGTAAGTAAGGTAGTTTATACCTTGAGATAAGTCCAAAGGTCACATTCCATACTTATACCAATAATCAATTTTCATCTGTAACCCAGGTTCATATGAATGCGAGATTACCCACGTTTTGGGCTAGGCTTCGTATGAGCCTAGGTTAGACCCAATATATGTATTTCGTCAACTAATGGGCTAGGTTTCGTATGAGCCTAGGTTAGACCCAATATCCGCATTTCGTCAACTAATGGGCTAGGTTTCGTATGAGCCTAGGTTAGACCCAATATCTGTATTTCGTCATTACTGAATGCGAGGTTTGTTATTTTTGGTCATAACAACTACCCCTCATTTTCTGTCTTTTCATGTGAACGAGGTTACTTTCGGAGGATGAGGTTCCATATCCTGTAAGTGATCATGCGAAGTGCGATGCCCCACCGGAGGACGAGGTTACATATTTCTTCTATGATAATTGTAGTTATCTCCTTGGTAAATAGTCCGCAGGCGAGGCTTAACTTCCCATAATTATGAGAGGCTAATTCTAGAAAGCAAGGTCTTTCTAGGGATGAGAGGCCTTTCTAAGCTGATAACCTAGGCTTCCTATCTTGCAGAATGCTTCACATAAGGCGAGGTTGTCCTTGTATACGTCCCGAGTTATACATTTCTTCCCCGATAGTAACAGTCGTCTCCTTACTAGTTAATTCGTGGACGACGCATCAGGTAGAGGCGACGTTTCCCATGGCTAGACCTAATAGATGTACCCTCTAGAGCTTTCCTTCTTTATATGTATGATATGGGACTGACCTACTAGTCTTCTTCCTTAAATAAATTTATCAAGGTCGATTTCACCATGTAGTCTAGGTTGATGCTAGTGAGTGACACCATTGATTGCGGATGAGGCTGAGAAATACGGTCCATTACAATAAGGATCTAACTTGTTTGCAGTACATGTTTCTCATATTAAAAGTAATATGATCAATTATCTTGTAACTTGTTTTGGAACTTGTTTTGGAACTTAAATATGTGCTCCGGATTTAACAATTTCCTAAAAGTTTTAAATATATGTAATGGCCTAAAAAAGTGAAGAAATAAAATTTCTCCAACATTAAAAAGAAAAATTCAAGACACTGCATTTTCTATTCCTAATTTTTTGTAAATACAAATTTCTAGGCTGAGTATATAAAATGCAAAATGTATTTATCCAATAGCACAAATCATTGAAAATTTCTTCGAGTCTTTAAATATTTAGTGAAAAAAGAAACACGATTTCTTTTACACAAGCACTTGAAGAAATCAACCGCCGTACAAGTTTGAGAGCATCTTCAATGGGGTAAAATTCTTAGCTAAAATGTTAGGTTGACATGTCATGTGTATAATTTTCACAACTTCAATGGTACAAAACTCTTATCAAAAAATTTAGCCAACCTCAACAGCTTGATTATTTTTGTTGATTATTTTTGTTGAATCTACCTGTAATGAAATCACACATCATCTATTATCATATTCAAATAATATATTTTATTTATAATAAATTAAAATAATAAAAACTTACTATTTTTAAAATATAATCAACTATTATAATCAACTACGTTGAAGCACATTATCTTACAGATTCAAAAAATTTTACATAATTAATATTTCATATTATTTTAATCAACAATTTTAGTTAACACTGGAGATGTTCTCACATGTATATCAAAAATATGCAACGAGAGGAGAGAACGAGACGCCTAGCAAAAAGAATGCAACGAGACTCGGTTAAAGCCAACATACTCCAACGGGAAAATATCAGATATCAGAATCTCCAAACGGCTAGGAGAATCTAGCAGCCACATTCAGCTATCTCAACCACGTGTAAGTAGGGCAGGCTCTACAGTAAAGAGTGCCGTTAATTTTAGGTCATTCTTATTCTTAGAACATACTCCCCGTTTCAAAATAGCAGTGTTTCGACTACCAAACGAAATTTACATAAAATGTATATTTAAAAAAATTAAGAAACTAATATTATTGAAAAATATATACAATATATTTTTAAATGTGTTTTAAATTTTTTAAAAATTATAAATAGATCATTTGTAATTTGTGATTAAAATTTGGTCAATTTAATTATCCAAAATCAAAACTCATTCTTCACTCTACGTCAAATCCTCAACTACATCGTAAAGAACTTGAAACTGAAGGAGTATGTCCGAGACTAATTTTAAATAAAAGTAATTATTTTTTAGGGTTTGATGACCTTAAGTAAGTTAGCTGAGATTAAGACATTTTGAATAACTTCAATGTTATTTTTGAAAATACTGAGATTGTTCTCTATTATTACAAAAATATCATCCACTTTCATATTTAAAATTTTTACTTTTAGGCAAGTTACCTAACCTCATCCTCCTTTTTCACTATTTTTTATTATAATACTCGAATTTACACACGAGTCTATCGTAATATAAATTATTTTGTGATTAATGTGAGCAATCATATATTTTGGATCAATTATATTATACAAAAATTTTACTAATTTATCATTCTCATTTATATGTTACATGTGGATATTTTACATAATTTTTTATGTCAAAAATGTTAATAATAAATTATTATTTTTAATTAAAGTTAATCATGATTATACAATTATAAATTATGAGGTAATTGTTATAAATATATACTAACCAACCAAATTTTTAATTAAAATTAATCATGATTATTAAATTATATATTGTGGATTAATATTCGTAACATAGATTAGCGCCAATAAAAAAAAATTAGACTAATCATATTACGTAAATATAACAATTAACATATCTGTAAATTACATATTTTAAGTGATAAAATAATTATTAAATATTCACGCTTTTAATTTAAAATCAATCAAAAATATATTATTATGTATTATGAAACTGATTTTCATAAATATTTATTAACTAATCATTCGCTTAGTCTGGGTGACATTCAAGAGAGAATTTCTTATATAGAGTCGGGAGGGAACCATTACATAAATATTCATAATATATATTTTTATCATATTTTATATTAGATATGATTATAAATTTTAATTTTTAAATCAAAAAACGAAATTAAACTACTTTTTTTTAAAAAAATAATCGAAAATTAGTCAAATAGTCCAAAGTGATTCTACAGCAGAATCAAATCTATCCAAAATGATTTTGCAGCAGAATTAAATTTAAAATCAATGTTTTTATTCAAATTTTATATGTTAATTTTTTTTATAAAGTTTGTATATACTAATATTCTATATTAGAATCAGATTATATATTTTATGTAAAAATATTTAAAATTATTTATGAGATTCTATAATCGAATATAAGGTTCTCCACGATTCTCTATATAATATGATTTTCTCTGGAACAATAGCCTTACGATTTTATAATTATAGTCTATATTGATTTTTATTTATATATATAATTCTAACACGAGAAAACTTACTAATCAATAGGATCATGATTAATATTAACAATTATAATTTAAATAAAATATTTATATGATTTAACATATTCATTTATTACATTTTTTAAATCAAAAAAATCTTTATTAATAAATCATTTTTTAATTTAAAATCAATCAATTCTATATTGTGGTGTGGTTTTCATAAATATTTTCTAATTAACTTTTTTTGCAATTTAAAATCAATCACAATATATTATTATTTATTATGAGTTGAATTTCATAATTTTAATCCAAGAACTATTTTTTAACTATCTATTAATTAGTCATTATTTTCAAATTAACCATATTTACTTAATAAATTATTTATCTCAATTCTAAAATAAAAATTGAATAATCTGATCAATTGTAATAATATTAATTATATTACATTTCAATTGTTAAATTTAATTATGTTGTTGTCATAAAAACAAGAACACCACAGTATTCAATAAAACTTTATATATATATATATATAATTTCAAACCTAATTATGTCAATACAACTTATTTATTATAGTAGTTAGTAAAAAAAAAACTCTTTATTCTAATATCATAATAACATATTTATCAATTATAATTAAAATTATTTTCGAACAACTAAAAATGATTATTATTTTTTAAACAATTATAAGTACTCAATGTTTTTTCTTTCAATTTTAATAATCTAACCAACATGTAAATGGAGATAGTGAAACTGTAAAATAATTGAACTTTTCGATAAGTTCGTGTGAGTCTAACTCGATTCAAATTCAATAAATTTAATTTGATATGTTATCGAATTCAAGTTTGAATAAGATTGCTGTGATTCGTTAAAGATGATGGAACAATGTTTAGTTCGTTTAAGAATTGCTCTAATTCGATTATAAAAATAGTTTATATATGAATAAAGTTCAAGAAATATTGAATGGTTCGAATATTATTCAAGTTCGACTTTCTTCAAACTCTATATCCTCGACTGATATATAATCGAACTCAAGTTCGAACAATAAAATTCGTTTGATAATATTATTAAATATTATTTCATTTCGTTAAAATTTGTTCATGTTCGATAAGATATCGCTCATTTTTAGTTTGATTTGCTTATGGTCATACATATAATATACAAATTACTTTTTAAATCATGAATTATAAAACATAGTCAAAATTTTAGTAAATTTTTTATTACACTAAATTAAAATTTTTTAAAAAATATATAGATTTACTTTCATTTATCGATGTACTCATAATTTTAAACAAGTGTTGGATCTAATTGATATAAATTTAAAAATTAGATAAGACTATATTAAAAGCATAAAAAGTTAGACTCAATTAAAGAAAAAATATTTGAATTAATTTTAAACTAATCATATCCACTAAATTTATTTATAAATAAGTGTTTGTAATTTATGATTCTTTTTTGAATAAAAGTTTTTAAAATACTTAAATTCAAAAAAATCATTAAAAATATTAAATAAAACTCTTTTGATTTAATATCCAGGGAGGTGTGCGTGTCATATATTATGGACTAAATGGAGTAATAATTACATGATCACGGTCGAGAATCGGTACTAATAAGTTGATGTACTCTTTTAAGGTTTACCGTAAATCGAGATTAATTGGAAAGACTAATCGAAGTAAAAATTAATTATATTTTAATATTATTTAAGTTATTATTTTGATTCTATTAATTATTTATTAACTAATATGTATATATATAGTATCATAAAATTTATAATTATTTATATTTGATTACTATATTATTTTAATTTTAATAATTTATTATAAATATTCTGATAAAATACTTGTAAAAACTAATCGAATTTCAAAAATAATATTGATCAATCCTTTATAAAGAATTAATCTCCATGAAAAGTGAATCGATTAAATCGAAAATTTCTAGAACGTGGCCATAAAAGTTTTGAAGTAAATTTACAAAATATTTAACTAAATTAAAATACTCAACCACTAACTTATAATGGCAAGATGCTGCAAGACCCTGGGCCTGTTTGATCACTGTCATTTATACATTATAAGTTGATAAGAGAGTGTTTGTGTAGCTTATTTGATAATTTATAATTGACACCAACATTTTACTTAACTTATCAACTTATTTTTTGATTTCTTTATTTTTCTAATATTTTAAATTTTTACATTTATGTTTTTAAATATTTTTTAAATTTAAAATTCAAGTGTTGAAATCATTGTATTTAAAAATTATTTTTTCAAATTTAATTTAACAAATTTTTCACTAACTTATAAGTAAATTTATCCAAACACCTGTGTAACTTATAACTTATAAGAATTCATCAACTTGACACTTACTCATTTTAAACTATAAGTGGTACCGCCCACTGACATGTTACGCACCAAGAATTAGAAAAACAAATCCAATGAATAATCAACATTTAAACTATTTTTAATGATTTAAATAAACAGATTTCCTAGGCATTAAATTCTCCAAGAAAAGCTGAAGAGGAACCTTCGCGGAAGCTCACCTCCATGGCACTCATTCATCCTCCTTTTAACCTCCTCTTCCTTCCTCTTCCTTTCGTCCTCACCCAACACTCCTCCTCTCCTTTCTCCATTTTTCTTAACAATATATACTTACATACATATATATATATATTAGCAGCCATGAAAATCTCTAACATCAACCCCACAAAGCTGTTCAAGAAAAAAACTCGGTCTGTTTCCCGGTCCGACCAGTCCTCTTTTGGCTCCTCTGCCACTTCATCTTCAGAAGACTCGAAACCAGCCGGGTCGGGTACACCCACCAGCGTCTTACCCGACCCGACATCCTCTGACTTTTATGACCTCGTACAGGCTTTTAAAATCATTGATAGTGATGGAGACGGGAAAATTAGCCGGGCCGAACTCGGGTCACTTTTGGGTCGGGTCGGGTCGGATCCGCTAACTGAAGAGGAGCTGACCATGATGCTAGGAGAGCTTGATAGAGATGGAGATGGGTGTATAAGTTTGGAAGAATTCGGTGCGATCAGCTCGGCTTTTGGGCCTCCATCTGATGACGTGGAGTTACAAGAGGCGTTCGATTTTTTCGACACGGATCACGATGGCAAGATCACGGCGGAGGAGTTATTGTGTGTGTTCACTTCCATTGGAGATGGAGTGTGTTCGTTAGAGGATTGTCGTAGGATGATCATGGGTGTTGATAAGAATATGGATGGGTTTGTTTGTTTTGAGGATTTTACTAAAATGATGTCGCAACAACATAGATGAATATGGGTTTTTACCCACGGTGAAATTAGATATGTTTTTTCTGTTAATGCAGTCAAAATGTCTGGAACTGTTTTTTTTTTTTTTTTTAATTGTGGGGGTGTAAGTTGGGACATGAAGATGAGACCATGGATGAAAATGAAAAGAATTGCCTGACAGTGCGGTATAAATGTTTCAGAATTATATTATTTTGGCTTAGTGATTTATCAATTGTTTGCCGACTAAAGTGCATTTTGTGTATTTGTAATTTAATCAATACACCACTTGCAATACTATAGTTCAAAATCGAGCAGTTGCAATATCAATGTTTGTATTTCAATGCACTTTGTTGCATTTCATTAACTGAGGTTAACTCCGTTATTAATTTAGGGAGTAAAGTGCACTTTGTGTACTCGCACTTTACTCTAAAATGCATTTTTTGTACCCGCACTTTGCTCAATACATAACTTACAATACTTTAGTTCAAAATTTATAGTAAAGTGCGAGTACACAAAATGCACTTTAGAGTAAAGTACGAGTACACAAAGTGCACTTTACTACCTAAATTAATAACGGAGTTAACCTCAATTAACGGAATGCAACAAAGTGTAGTGAAATACAAACATTGATATTGCAACTGCTCGATTTTAAACTATAGTATTGCAAGTGGTGTCTTGACTAAAGTACGAGTACACAAAGTGCACTTTACTCTTGTTTACACGTAATGCGTGTGACTGTGTACCATTTGGCCCATATCTAATGAAATTTACAGAAGAATGATTGTGCTGGAATTGATTCTGCTATCTAAATGCATGGCCTATACAATATACAGGCTTTGGTTCGAATGGAGGAGGTAGGAAATAAGTGATAGTTCGATGATTTAAACAAAATATGGGATAATCTTAGTAAAAGTGCAACCATTTTTGCAAAAATTTGGGATAATCTTAGTTAAAAGGTCTATTTGAAGCGTAATCAATTAATTCATACATATAATGCGTTTTGCAGTTTTGCACATATAGTTGTAGTTGTCACTTACCATTTACTTCAAGAATATATTTTCGTTCTTTTATTTTCCAAATTCCCATGATTAATGAAATTATAATTGTTGGAGTAAATAGCGAGTGACAAATATCAGTTTTGCACATATGTAATACTATAATATTTTATATATAGAACAAAATATAGATGAAATTATAATTGCCATCTCATTTAAAAGTGAAAAATGTGAAAGAAATTGATAAAATAGGAATATCAATTTTTTCAACCTAATAAAAAATATGAGTATATATTTGTTTTAGAATAAGATTTAGACCAATGCATGGGAGACCTGATATTATTTTAGCCCAAAAAATAACTTTCTGTTACTAAATCATAACAATAATTAGTTTTATAAGCCGCGCTTCGCAGCGGCTTTATAATAATATCTTTAAATTTTCTCAAAAAATATTCTACAAAATACGTTTTTAAATAAAATAATATTTCTAATATAAAATTATGTTTTGTTTTGAATTATCAATACTATTATATAATAGACGAAACATTAAAAGTTTGGTTGGTCGGTATGGTACGTTGTTATTTTACTTAATTGCCCTTTCTTAAATTCGTGTTTTTACTTAATTAACCTTACTTATTTATAGAAATATATTATTAAAAAATAATATTACCTATTTATAACCAATTACCTTTTTCATCTAAAATACATTATTATTTTTTATTTTTTCTAACAAATTCCCCTAATTTTTCAAATATATCACGGACAATTATCTTTTTAACTAAAACATGTTAATTTTTCTATTTTTCCTTACTAAAACCCCTCATTTTCCAAAAATATCACGGACAAACCTTTAGTTATTTATTTTTAAACGTAATATTATAATTATTTTTTTAAAAGTTTACCTATTTTAACATGTCTACTTATTTTTCTTAACAAATGCAATTACTAAAAATATTAAAATATAAATAATCAAATATCTATTTATAACCAATTATCTTTTCAGCTAAAACACGTTACAATTTTTTTCTAAAAAAGTCCCTCATTTTCTAAATATATCATGAGAAATTGCCTTTTTCAATTTTTTTTTTAATTTTCTCACTAAAATCCATTTTTTTTCTAAAAATATCACCGACAAGCCCTTTACTTATTTATTTTAAAACGTATTTAAATAATTTAAATTAAAAGTGTTTAGCTATTTTAACACGCCTACTTATTTTTTTAACAAATACAATTAAAAAAATAATAATTAAATAATATTTAACAATCCGTGCATCGCACGGGTTTTAAGCTAGTATATATATATATTTATATATATATAAAGTTCTAGATCGTTCAATAAAAAACTACAATTATACCTTTAGAGCTATTAAAATCTTCACTACCTCCAAATCTACTCACAGTAAGAAAAAAAATCAAAAAATATGAACAAACATCCTTTTTGTTGCTGGGAGAATTTTTTATTAATAATGATCTCTTTTTGTCAAAACAAATAACAACAAAAACAACTTCTTCCTTTTAAAAAAAATAAAAATTAATTATCTCTTCTCAATATTTCTTATTCGTGTATGACTTTTGTTATAGATGCACTGACTTATTGAATTTTGTTAAAAATGCACACACTAAATAAATTCTTCAGTCGAATAAATCTTAACATGATATTTTCGAAATACATACACTATAAATTTTGTTAGGCTCAAGACATGTATGAATACCACTATTAACAAGCCTACTCTTTGTGACTATGTCACTCTACATGACCTGGTGAATTCTTTCACTGGGATATAGTATAGGTCTCTATTGTACTTGTATTATTTTCATGTACTTAGCTTTATCTTGTATGCTCAAAGTTGTAATGAGCTTAGTAAGCTTCTTGCAATCTAGAATGTACATAGGCCATGAAATAATTATCCTGGTAGAAGCTCAGGAATGTTCATGCAGCAAGATGGAGATGAATAAGGCCCTGAAGAAATAAGTTACAGAAGTTTTTCTAAGTCCCTATACCGTGAAGTCAAAATAAAGCTATGTTGTGAAGTCTAAAATATCCATGTCGTGAAGTACTGAGATCGCATAGTCCTAAATGAACTATGTCGTGAAGTCTTTGTTAGGATTTATGGGTGATAGCTATGAGACAACTTAACTAGATATTTTACTTACTTAATTTTACTAAGTATGAACATACTGTCACAGCCAGAGTATGTCTTTGTAACCATTTCGTTTGCTGTTAATAAGAGTCTAGTACATCTTGGTAGAAGTTCATTTGTTTGTTCAAGCCTCAAGAAGTGCTCAAGATGGACAGCAAGAATAAATACTACTGTCACAGCATTGACAGTAAGGTTACTTGAAGACAACATGTTGCGAGTCACGACAGTACATTCACTCTGACAGCAACATTGGCGGAAGCCCTCTGACAGCAACTTTACCTTAGCCTGACAGCAAGCTTGGAAATCCTGACAGCACCTTCTGCGGGGATTTCTTACTGTCACCAAAAGCGCACTCCTGTGACAGCAAGCTTAGCCATCAGGATATTGTCATGAAGGGATATCATTTGTATTGGGGATCTACCCAGTCAAACTTGTGACAGATTGGATGTTCAAGAAATAGGCGTGTTGCAGTATCCCAACACTGCAACAGGTCTACAAAACCAACATTTTCTTGAGGTTGTAGCAACCTATTGCAAAATAAATAAAACATTTATTTTGTGAGAATTACTTGAGTGTCTACTTGTGATTGTAATTGTCAAACTGATAATCTTTAATCTTAGTTTTGGTTGTTGAAACGTAGATTGAATTTTATCAGTATTACATTCAACTCCCCCCCCCCTTCTGCAATAGTCAAGGACCAACAACTGGTATCAGAGCAAACAGATTATTCAACAAATCTGAGATCATGACAAGTATGCAGAAGTCAAGTAGCATAAAGATTCCAGCTTTTGATAAGGAGAACTACAATGTATGGAAAAGAAAAATCATGTTGTTTGTCAAAGCTGCGAATCCATTATACTTGGGAATACTCCAGAATGGTCCCTTCGTGCCACGTAAAGAAATTGAAGCCTCAACTGTGGACGGCGTTCTTATTCCAGCCTACTGGGTCAACAAATTACCTTCGGAGTTTCTGGAGCCAGAAAAAGAGAAGGCGACCTTGGATGATTACTTGCAACTCATTTTACTGGATGCTCTCACTTTGGACAAAGCCATGTGTGGGAACGTCATTGGGTGCTCATCAGCCAAGGATATGTGGAATAAGATCGAGATATTGTGTGAAGGAAGTGAAGAAGTGAAAGACAACCAGAGACAAATCCTTATCTCACAGTATGAAGCCTTCATGACAAAGTCAGGAGAAGACCTAACAACAATGTTTGAAAGGTTTAGTAAACTTATGACTGAGCTACAGATACATGGCAAGTACTATGATAGAAAGGAATTAAATGTCAAGTTCTTGCTCACACTTCCTGAGCATCTTGAGCACAAAGTCACTGTCATAAGAGAAGGAAGAAATCTGAACAATATCTCTCTTGAAACTCTATATGGTGTGCTTAAATCATATGAGCTTGAGTTTTTCCAGAAAAGAGCTATTCTAGATGGATCCAGAGGAAAGATGGCTAATATGTCAGCTGCTCTAGTAGCTCATGTGCCAAGAATCACTCAACCTAGTGAAGAAGCTCAAATCACTCAACCTGCTTCAGTACCCTCTCTTAAGATCGAAGAGGTTGTGGATGATGAGGAGAAAGTTGTACTGCAGATAACTGATGTTGAGGATGAAGACTTCTACTCCTTAGAAGAAATGGAAAAGATGGATAATCCAACCATGACTTACATGGCTAAGAAATTCAAGAACATAATGTTCAAGAGAAACAAGCCATATAAGTCTCAAGGTCAAACATCAAGGTTCAGCAAAGGAAACTTCTCTAAAGATGAAGGTGGGGCCACAAGAGGTGGATACAAAACAGGGATGGTGGACAGATCGAAGTTCAGGTGTTACAACTGCAATGAGCTTGGCCATTTTTCTACAGAATGCAGAAGACCAAAGCAGAATCAGAGGATGGATAAAGGGTCAAGTGGACATTTCAAGAAAGGATAGGGAAAGGCCCATGTGGGTGAAGGAAAGTGCTGGGATGATACTGATGATGAAGAGGAGGAGGAATATGTGAATTTAGCACTCATGGCTAAATCTGAAGAGGCCTCCTCTAGCTCTCCAAGTCAGGTACCCTCACTAGTCTTACTTGATATGTCTAAAGATGATACAAGCAAACTGTTGAGGAATTGAGTGCAGAGATGTTTCATGTTCATACTAGTTTAACTGCAGCAAATGAAGAGATTGCTAGGTTAACTAAATTGAATGAAGAACTCACTTCTGAAAATGATTTGCTTTTATTAAAGACCAATCAATTAGAATCTTTAACACAGGAGAATGCTAAACTGAAAAATGAATTAGTCTGTGCTAAAGAAATTGAGGAGTTTCTAAGGAAAGAAATTAGTGAAAATGAATTCAAGATTAAAGCCTATAGAAACTCATCCAAACAATTTCAGGATTATCATGAGAAACACACAGAGGATCAAAAGGTAGGAATATGTTTTGAATATGGCAAGAGACCTGGTAAGGAAATTGTTAGTCAGGATTGTTCAACTTATGCTACTGTCAAACCTCATGTCCTCAAGAAACTCAACAAACCAATTTTTAAACCTTCTGAACTTGAGTTTGATGAGGAAGCCATGCTCATCAAGCAACAACTTGATGATGAGGATGAAGGTACTGACAGCACAACAGTTGGTGGAAAAGATGCTGTCAAATTCCCCAAGACAGTAACTTTGCCAAACAATCTGATAGAATATTCTAAAGATGCTGTCAATAATGGCAAGACAGTATCTTCCAAAGATATTGTCAAGAGATCTTCAAAGACAACAACTTCCAAACCTACTGTCAAGACAGAGAGTATGAAAGGTCCTGTCAAGAAAAGCTCGACAGCAACTTCAGAACATCCTGATGACACGGTTACCTACAAGTCTAGAAACAGGAATGGTAAGTTAGGAAATGGCAATGCTAATGCTCCTAGAAAACTGTTAGGTCCCGAAGTATCGTAGAAGGGGGGGGGGGGTTGAATACGATACTCACAAATAATTCAATTTCGTTCGCGGATAATTCATTCAGTTCTATAACGAAATCAAACACACCAAACCAAACCAAAAGTCGGGGAATATATCTTTTTATAAATATAAACCTCGAGGGGTGCTACAATTTCTAATCCGTAGATTAGCTTCAATGAGTTCTAGGCTATTCATAATCAATACATTGATCGAATTCTGAGCACTATAAATTTTCTGATCTTCTTCGGCTCAAAACTCTCTCTCTGTAATTGCTACTATGAAAATAACCAGACTGAAGAAGACACACTCTTCTCTCTGTTAATTGTAGACTTCTGTTTTTGAAAACTATCGAACCTTAATTGTTAAAACAATCTTGGCCGTCCAATTCTCATCAACCTGTCAGACAAACAAACTTTTCACCCACTTTCTAATTTGAAAAGTATCGAATGAATAAAGTAATTATTCAATTCGATAGTTTTTAAATAAAAACTATCGAATGTAATACTTACTTTATTAAAGTATTCATTTACTTTATACTTTTCCATTCGATGGTTTTCTAATTAAGAAAACTATCGAATGTTTTCTTTTGATTTTCTTTATGTCACCTTCGATGGTTTTTATAAACAATAAAACCATCGAACTCTTTTCCTTGTCCTTGACCTTTTAGAAAATCCATTCAGCTTCAGGGTGTTTCAGTTTTAGACTGTATCAATTTCTTCTGAGACGATAAAACAACTTGATCTTTTTAGTGCCGTCACCTAGTGCAACTGGTCTGGTTCACAGATGAATAACACTTGATCAATTCTTCTTTTATGTCTGCAATTCAATGTTGCTGATAAGTCCTTTGTCGTCCTGGTTGCTTCATCACTGGAATCCTGTGGTACTGACTCTAAATCATTCACATACTTCTGTCGTCTTGAAAGTCTTGTTTCTTTTGTTGTCACTGAGGCTTGAACATTTTCATGAACTTCTTTCCGTGACCTGTTTACGGACTTCAAGAATACATAACGTATTTTGATTTTTTGAGTTTACCTTTTCTTCTTTGATTCTGGATTCCTGTGCTTCTGTTAATACTATTGTCTGTCTTGTCCTTTGTTGAGTTGTAGTTATCTCTTTTACATCTTATGTTACATTATGCTTTACAATCTCCCCCTATTTGATTGGATAGAGTTCGACAAGCAAATACTTCGAGGATAACTCAACTAACTAAGGAAACATGAAACTACTTAAAGTAAGACAACGTAATAATATTAATGCATTCTGGATCAGATATATATACATTTCCAGATTTCATAACTCAAAGAACAATAAAACTTTTCACTTTGAAGTTGCTCCTCTTGTTTGAGCTGACAGTTCTCTTGTTCTTTGCTTCAATCTTCAGTCCATTCCAATCTCACCTTCTTCACTCATTGGATAGGAGTTAGCAGCTTGATAATCAATCACGGATAGATAGTGCAGTGGTTCTCCAGGTTTAAGGATTGCTCCTAGGATGTGTCTTCCAATAAATCCAACCTCTTGACCCACTCCAGCCCACAGCCATGCAATGTTAACATCTTTCTTGTTTAGCTTTGGCATGTTTGGCAATCTGGTATGCACTTCCAATCCTTTCTCCACTCTCTTCCTATAGTAGGGAACATTCTCCATAAGATATTTTCTTAGAGTGTCGGCTGCTTTTGTCCTTCTCCGTTGATGTGAATCCAGTGGATCTAAGATACTTCTCAACTGATATTAGATATTCGTTTGGGTAATCTCTCAGTTTGTCCTCCGTCATATAGCAGATTCTGAACAAGTCATTCGTCATGAATCTAACCATAGGAGGGTTTTCAGTAATCTCTGGACTGACCTTCATCAAGATTTCCTTAACATGCTCACGGAGCAGTTCATTTAGCTTTGTAGTTCTTTGGATCTTGATGAGAATCACCTTCAGTGGTGTCTTTCTCTCTTAGTGATAGAGAATTTGCTTCTTCTTCCATATCATCATCCAAGATAGGATGTTCTATATGGCTCATGCTCCTCCTGAATCGGTTGCTCTTGCATGACTTCAAATTCCTCCTCACTTTCTTCTTCTTGTACAATGTCTTCAATCCAGTACTGTCTAACTGGAATAGCTTCATTGGTTTCCCAAACTCCCCATCCAGTTGTTTGCCAACCTTCATTAGTCACTTCATTTGTTTCCCCTTCTCCAACTTTCTCCCCCTTAGTTGAGGAATCCTCGATGAAGTTATCCTCATTGTAAAAGGTAGCAGAAGGATCAGGTTGTTGTTGTGAAGGTCCGGGTTGTTGGTTCCTCAACATATTCCATAATCTTCTTGAGGGTGGATTGAACATGTACCTCCAGGTAATAGCAAATCTTCAATATTTGAAAGGGTTAGGGTGTCACTCCTCACGTTTGGCTCTGGGTGTACACTCAACGTTTCTGTCGGTGTTTAACTCATTTTTCCTTTCCCACTCAGGCCAGGTGTAAGTGTTTTTGTTTCACTCAATCCCTTTGTGCTAGTTGTACCTGCAGAAGAAAACACCGTAGCCGTCCTTAAGGAGGTCACCGGTGGTGCAATGGGGCTTCGCAAGTCCCCGTCCTTGGTTAAACCAAGTTGCTGATCATCCGTAGATGATGTATCCTTTAAAGGATCTAGAGTTTGAATCTCTAGGGGGTTAGAAACAGGCTCTTTTAACAGCAGAGATCCCGAATCTTCCTCAATAGTCTGTGAAGACTTTACCTCAGTTAACTCCTCAATTAAAATTGATTCATTGTCACCGAGTTGCCGATCTGCACCTACGTCAGACCCTTTACCCGCAGGATCCAGATATGTTCCATCTGGGGAGGTAGACAATGACCTTTTAGATTGTGCATTTAGGTCAAAGCCTTCTCTCGACGTCTGTGAAGACCCTTGGTTCTGAGAACCTTCAACCATTGAACCTGACCGTAATATGGTCGGAACACCAGTTGCTTCCGTCAATTCTTCCTTACTTGATTGAGCTATTGGTTTAGATATTGCTTTCGTTAGCTTAGCCTAATCAGCATCAGAAAAATCAATAAAGGGCGCTTTGGATGATTGAAATGAAGTTTCAACAGTTGCCTCATTTTCTGTTCTTCTCCTTTTAGAGTAAGGCAGAGCTGTTGTTGAATGGCGTATCTCCTTATGTGGTGCTGCTTTGGCACTATCTCCCTCTACACTCATGGATGTCTGAATATTGGGTATAGGAGGGTAAGGAGGTTCGTTTGTGGTTTCATTTGGCTCTTCCAAAGGCTCTTCGACCGTGGTTAGAGATTGTGGGTTGCAATCTCATGGTCTGGAATGGCCACTGAGGGCTCTGGATCAACATCCATTGTTGTGGTTCAGGAGCCAGTTCAGGTTGAGGAATGTTACCTTCATTTACCTGTTCCCCTGGGGGTAGAAGTGGTAGGGGCACCGTTCTTAGATATTCAAGTTTGAACAGTGGGTACCCCTGGAAGATATTCTTTCTTATCAGAGCGGTTATTGCATTGCTCTTCATCTTCATGCACTCCATGGTCTCCTCTTCGACGAATGTCTCACGCTCATCATCTGTTAAGATATCATTGAGAATTAGCTGTAGGAACCTAGGATAGAAACAAAGCACATCATCTATGCATGTTCTTTCATCCAGTGGTCCCATGTCAGGTAATGCTTAAGGAACTCTCCCACAAAGAAGTTAGGTTGTTGACTTCTTATGAGAGTGAAGAAAGCATGTATCTCCTCAGTTGTGGGATCCGGAACATGGTTTTCTATAGAAAAATGTAGTATTCTGTTAAAGTCATGTTCCGTCACCCTTATTGTTCTGCCCCCTGGCACAACAAAACTGAAGGATCTTACGTTATTCTCACTTGTATCCGTGGCGGTTGTGTACAACGCAGTCAATTGATCGATGCAAAGGACTACGGGAGTACTCACAGCATATGCCACTAATGAACGTGTGTTCAAAAACTCTGCCCATGCACGAAACTGTAAATTCGTAATGGCTTGCAAGTTTTGAAACGAGACATGATTAGTCTTGGTTACTTTTAAACCAAAACTAAAACCAATTAAATTTAATTAATTATTACTAATTAATCAAACTTGACACAAAATACCCTTAAAACAAAATTACCCCTTTTTCTTAAAAAAAACACAACTTCGAATCACTATTATCAAGAACCCTACTTTTGGTAACACAAATAATCAGAATTATCTGAAGAAATCAATTGAAAACAATTAACTTCTAAGGAACAATAGTGAAAATAGTTTTCTTAGAAACAAGTTCTTGAGGCAGTGATGTTCTTGGTTATATGTATTCTAGTAAGTATAAACAAAAGCCCTTAGATCTGATAATAAGAAAAAAAACGTAAGGGGTTGTTAAATACTTATTGAATTGACAGGGGCAATATTGTCTTTACAGTGTTCGATGTTTTTAATAGTATGTTCGATGGTTTTCAGTTGGGGGTAAAACTGTCAACTTTACTTCGATAAATTTTGAAAAATAACGAAGAGTTTGAAAATCAGAATTTAAAAAGTTTTTCTGAAAAACTATCGAACTTGTTACCTTTTAAAGCTTGAAAAACTATCGAGGGATCCTTTGTGGAAAAACTATCGAGAATTAAAATAAAGGAAAAATTAATTCTCTCAGATAGATTTTCATTTTAATTAAAAAACCATCGAGAATTTAGATAAAGAATAATGAAATTCAATTCAATGCTTTTTCAAATTTTCCTCAAAAAGTATCGAGAAATGTTTTCAATAGTTTTTCTTTTTCCTTTTCAAAAACTATCAAAAATTTGTTTCGATAGATTTATCTATGTACTTGAAAAACTATCGAATTTCCTAAATTCGATATTTTTTGCTTCTGTCTTCATTTTAAAACCTGTTCTTGTTTTAAAATTTAGACTGTTTTATTTCCTATCAAGTTTTAATTCTAATAAATCTTTTCAAATTTACCAAAATCAATTGTCAACAGAAAATTCACAATTTTCTCAGAATAAAATCGACTAAATATCATTGAATGATATTAACCAATTAAAATCCAATAAATTATGCTGCATATTTATTTTATGTATTTTAAATTATGGAGCAAATAAGATATTGAACTGCTTCAATTCCCATAATTCAAATTTCATTAAATAAATAATAATAAATTAATACTAAATATCTATGAGATAGATATTAGCACTAAATTATTAATGAGGACTGGATGTTAAATAAATTCACAAGTCCTTAAAATATGAACAATTTTATACTTGTGAACTTATTCAAGAGTTTCTTGCAGATGAGATTTTCAAATAAGGTGCGTGTCTGCAAGTTACTCTATGAATTGAAGACGAAAGAAATGATACCTATTGTCAAGGTGCATTGTCGTGGATTGTTCCACAGAGTTGTTGGAGATAAAGTTATTTCCTGAAATAATAACAAGAAATCAATCTTCCTCCACGAAGTTGACAGCTTCTAGAGATGCTCCTCCTGTCATTCAGAGATGCTTCTCCTGTCTTTTTTACAACCTGCGTATTTTATATCTAAATAGCTAAACATGTTAACAAGTATCTTTAGGGTACCATATACTGAGATTTGGTATTCCCTTAAGATATCTCAAAATCATGTTGATAACTATAAGACTAGATTTTTGAAATCCACTTGGAACCTTGCACATTGGCAACTTGAGAATAAAATATGTGTTGTCAATTTGCAGCTAATAACTTAATGAGACGCATACCTCTCTAGCTTGTCATTTCTGTCTTTTACCTGATTTGTCCTGATCAAGCTTTAGTGGCTGCTGTTGGTAGGGAGTCTTGGCATGTCTAGAATCTTCTCAATTGTGCACATTCAAAAGATTCTTGACTTACTTTTATTGCCATCACTCTTTTGGCTTACTTGTGCTCCTAAAAGAATTAATCTTCTGGCTTGCTCAAAGTAAATCCAAAAAGAATTGCAACTTTCCCAACATACTCATCTTGTACATTCTCTGCAATGACTTGGCAAATTTCTTGCACAAGTTTTCGTTAGTAGACCAACATATAATATAATCATGATATCACTGCACATATATGACATTATGTTTGTGCCTTATGACAAATCTAATAAATTCATATTCTGTAAAAGTTCAGTTAGAGTGTCATACCATGTCTTTGACGATTGCTTGAGTATTGATACCGGTTCATACCAATCTGTAGTGATCTTGTGAAGAGAAGTTATACAACGTCCAATTGATCTGCAACAGCAAATGCCAGGATCTGTTGTACATTGACTTCTTCTACTATCTCACCAATCAGGAGTGCACTTGATCATATTCACCATATAGATATTAAAGTTTGAATATGCAGCAGGTGCCAGATATATCCTGATATCCTCAAGTCTCGTCACTGGTGCTTCTTATTAGATACTGCTTCTTAATAGTAACCTAGCATCCAGTTTGGCCTTGTCCCTCATAACAATGCCAATTTCATCCAGTATTCTGGATACCCATCTTGTTCCAATAACAGATTTTCCCTTAGGCCTGGGTACCAGCTTCTAAACTTTCTGCCTTTCAGATTGATTGAGTTCATTTTGCTTTGCAATCACCCAATCTGGATCCATCAGAGCTTCTTTACCTTTCTTTGTTTCTTCTTCAGAAAGAAAACCAAGAAAATAATCATTCATACTCTATAGCTCCAGTCTTTACTCCACCACTAGGATCACTAAGAACTAGACATCAGGAATGATATTGAATCTAAACCCTTTGTCTTGACAGATACGTTCTTGAAGTGTCCTCTAGATATTCATTGTGGTGTTGATCTGACTAATTGATCCTTCTTTTGCTCCCCCTAAGCTGTTGCTGGGATTTCCTGAGAATCCTCATCCTCGCTGAGTGGTTCTGTTGAAGTACTGAGCGGTGTAGTTAAACTACCATTACCACTGCTTGGATTTGAATAATCATTACCATTAATTTCACACATAACAGCTGAGAGCTTGGAGTTGTTGAACATCATATTCAGACTTTCAATCACCTCTTGTTGATTAATCAAATTTACCTCGTAGGCTTTAGATTCCACTGATTAGCCGAGGAAAATATCCTTAAGAGCCTTAGCTGCCAATCTTGCCAAGATGCTTACTTGTAAAACATTTTCCTCCAAACCCCTGAAAGAAATTCAGAGTTTGCTTCTATTGGCCAATACAGGGTCTTCCTGTATTTGTTACTGATCATGGAAATGTGATTAATCTCATCTGTGATGTCCTGTCCTTCAGATTGAACAAACAACACCAGTTTGTATTAAGAGTAGTCATCAACCATCACTGAAGTATATCTTTACTTTGTTGTAGATAAGACATTAACTAGTCCGTAGAGTTCCATACGTATCATCTGAAGCGGCTCAGTAATGGTTATCACATTATAGCTTTTCTGTGATGTTTCTTTGACTTCCCTTAATGACATGCCTCATATATTTCATCTAGCTTGAATCCCAGATGAGGCAGTCCTCTCACCAATACCATCTTTAGAAAAGAGTTCCTTGTATTGTCATGCAAGGGTGAGAGCTTCTCAACCTTCCTGCTTGGGATAAAACACTGCTCCTTCATTGAATAAAAAGATTTGTGCTTTGAATCTTCAGCAAGAGAGTTGCTTCTAATTGTTATCCTTGACTCCAATTATTAGTTGTTATCAATGATACCAATTATTGTAAACATGATGACATTCCATTTCCAACGTAGCCATGTCCCGTGATGAAAACCTTTGCTGTCATCTCCAAAGATTATTGACGGAACAGCTTTCTCAATCACATTTGATGGCAAGTTCTTTCTTCGATCATATGTCTTCAGTAGTAAAGACCAAGAAAGCATATAAATCGATTAACCTGATTTGCCTGCACTCACAAATGGATTGACAGTTCTTGGTACCCAACTTATTTGCTTGGGTCCAGATGGATTAGAGATTTTGCTTTTAAAAGTGGTAACAACAGCTTCAACCTATACATGCTTATTCTTATCTCTGACTGACCTTGCAGTCGTTGCTCTAATGTGATTCTTAAACATGCTTTTTCTATGATTAATGCAAGTTCTAAGATATGCATTCATAATATTTAAATAAGCAAACATGTTAATAAGAATAAATGGCATACATTGAGCATTTTGACATTGCAGATAAGAGATGTGCAAATTAGGCATGTTCTGCATTTTAGAAAATTCAGTACTTTCTACTTTAACCAATATACACAAGTGTAACAGGAAGCAAGTAGATTTACAGATATTCAATAATTTTCTAAGCACACATGGAATAAAAGAATTAACAATTAAATCACTAATTCTATCTAATCCATTCTGTTGTTGTATGGCATCTAACTTTCTCTATTACCTAAGTCAGTTTTAGATACAGCTTGGTGTTCTACAAATTCTACTGACTCTAAAGGTAATTCCTCCATCCTTCAAACTGACTATCCCTTAACAAACAATTCAGAATAAATGAGCAAATCTTGTTCTACTAGGGATACTGAAACTTAGCTTTACTAAGGTCTTATGTGCCAGAAACTTAACCCCTAAAACTAAGAGTTGTTTCTTAAGAAAGCTTCTATCTCATTTGCAAATCTTATTCTACAAATATTCATACACACATATATAAGATCTCCTATGTACATGCTTTGAATATTGAGAATTAAATACTGCATTGGTTCAAGGAAAAGATACCTGAGATATGTGAGGTGAATCATCTTCAGAGATTGCTATGAAAGCAAGATATCCATGATCTTCTCGTCATCTGATCCATCCCAACTCTTTCCTTAAGCAACATAAGTTTTGTGCTGATGCTTCTTCAACAAAGCATTCCACTTCTGTTTCAGCTATTAACTGAGTCCCTATTCTTCTTTGTTTGTTAGGCTTCTTCATTGTGTAGCACACCCTGATAGTTTCTCGTTACATAGTTCTTATCATAGTTGAAACTATCACTCTTGTTTTTGTTGCCATCTCAGTCTGTAACTACCTCTTTGAACTGAATCCTGAAGAATCTTTGCTTCGTAATAAATAAGCCTGATCCATGGATGTGGCTTTTGTACTCCTTCTGAATCTGATGTGACTAAACTTCCTTGACAAGTGAAACACTGATCTTTAGTCTAGTCTCTCGAGGTTTTCTACCTGAGCTTCTTCTGATTCAGCTACTAGTAATTCTTCTATTCTGTTCTGAGGTTCCAACATTAATAAACGTTACTGAGATATTTGTTTGTCCGTTCAATTCTCTAACACCCTTTATTCCTCGCTTCATAATTTCTTTTGATTTGATTAAATCTCCTTAGAAAAAAAATATATCCGTAGAAACTTCTTCCTGAAATCAGCTTCATGGTCATCTTTTTCTTCGAAAGATAAAAATCAGTTTAACACCCGGAGGAATCTTCTTCTACAAGCCCTTGAGCACCCTCAATTTAATACTTAAGAAAAATTTAAATATTCAGAATTTTTAATTTTCCTTAAAAATAAATTAATCAAAAATAAATATTTACAAAACATTTAATTTTCAAGAATTTCGAATTTTCTTAAAAATTAAATCATGTAAATTAATATTTAAGAAAAATTAGAATTTAAGAAATTTTTTAAACAAAAATTCGAAATAAATAAATAACTCAGAAATATATTAATTCGGGGTGTTTTTGTAAAGCTGGCCAATTCAAGCACTTCGATTGTTTTTGAAACAAAAACTATCGAAGAAACTTGGCTGACCATTTTTGAAAAACTAAGAAACATTACCACTTCGATAGTTTTAAAAAAAAACTATCGAAGTCACCATACTTCTCAGACTCAAAAAATTTGGCCACCTAAATTGACTACAATTCACAAATTCTAAGGGGTCTCTTTAGCACACTACAAATTGCTCTGTGCCGCACCTCTAAAATAAATTCATAACATAAATTAAATTTACTTAAGTTTAAAATATAAATTTCTTTAACTTGAATTTATAAAATAAATTTATTTAAATTAAGTTAATCAAATAAACTTATTCAAGTTTAAATAATGAACTCATTTAAATTAAATTTATAAGATAAATTCATTTTAACTTAAATTTATAAAATAAACTTATTAAAATATAAATTCATAAAATAAATTTATTTAGAAGTTGGCCTCCTCAGAATTCTTGTCTGACTGGTCTGAAATACCCGGATCTAATCTGTATGTCGATTAACAAGCTCTCATACCAATTGTTAGGTCCCGAAGTATCGTAGAAGGGGGGGGATTGAATACGATACTCACAAATAATTCAATTTCGTTCGCGGATAATTCATTCAGTTCTATAACGAAATCAAACACACCAAACCAAACCAAAAGTCGGGGAATATATCTTTTTATAAATATAAACCTCGAGGGGTGCTACAATTTCTAATCCGTAGATTAGCTTCAATGAGTTCTAGGCTATTCATAATCAATACATTGATCGAATTCTGAGCACTATAAATTTTCTGATCTTCTCCGGCTCAAAACTCTCTCTCCGTAATTGCTACTATGAAAATAACCAGACTGAAGAAGACACACTCTTCTCTCTGTTAATTGTAGACTTCTGTTTTTGAAAACTATCGAACCTTAATTGTTAAAACAATCTTGGCCGTCCAATTCTCATCAACCTGTCAGACAAACAAACTTTTCACCCACTTTCTAATTTGAAAAGTATCGAATGAATAAAGTAATTATTCAATTCGATAGTTTTTAAATAAAAACTATCGAATGTAATACTTACTTTATTAAAGTATTCATTTACTTTATACTTTTCCATTCGATGGTTTTCTAATTAAGAAAACTATCGAATGTTTTCTTTTGATTTTCTTTATGTCACATTCGATGGTTTTTATAAACAATAAAACCATCGAACTCTTTTCCTTGTCCTTGACCTTTTAGAAAATCCATTCAGCTTCAGGGTGTTTCAGTTTTAGACTGTATCAATTTCTTCTGAGACGATAAAACAACTTGATCTTTTTAGTGTCGTCACCTAGTGCAACTGGTCTGGTTCACAGATGAATAACACTTGATCAATTCTTCTTTTATGTCTGTAATTCAATGCTGCTGATAAGTCCTTTGTCGTCCTGGTTGCTTCATCACTGGAATCCTGTGGTACTGACTCTAAATCATTCACATACTTCTGTCGTCTTGAAAGTCTTGTTTCTTTTGTTGTCACTGAGGCTTGAACATTTTCATGAACTTCTTTCCGTGACCTGTTTACGGACTTCAAGAATACATAACGTATTTTGATTTTTTGAGTTTACCTTTTCTTCTTTGATTCTGGATTCCTGTGCTTCTGTTAATACTATTGTCTGTCTTGTCCTTTGTTGAGTTGTAGTTATCTCTTTTACATCTTATGTTACATTATGCTTTACAAAAACTATGCAATAATTGTGGCTCTCCATATCACTTAACTCATGTTTGCAAGAAACCAAAGGAGGTCAAGAACAATGTGACCCTGCTAGATGGTAACTTACACAGAACCCCCATTATGCATAGACCTATGGTAGTATGTAATAACATTGAGTGTATGCCATGCAAGATAACTGCCATGAGTACTTGTTTTAATCTGCCTATTTCATCTACTGAACAATGTACCTACTTGCAAACTGTTGAGACTTCCGAGCCTACTGGAAACAGTAAGAAGGCCTCATCCACTAAGAAGAAGACCAAGTCTAATTCTAAGGATAAGTGGGTGAAGAAAGGAGTCCAACAGAAGATTCCTGATGTGATGTTTAAAGTTAAAAATGATGATTATGTTTATGATACTGAAGTGACTGGACCCAACAAGGATTGGGTACCATATGCCTCTTAAATACAATTTGTCTTGCAGGGTAAGAATAAGGAGCAGGTCACTTGGATCATTGACAGTGGCTGCTCTAGACACATGACTGGTGATAAAGCCCTGCTATCACAATTTGTAAAGAAAGCTGGCTCAATCATAACCTTTGGAGACAACAACAAAGGTTACACAGTGGGATATGGCTGTTTGGAAATTGGAAATGTTGTCATAAATGATATTGCACTTGTTGATGGATTGAAGCACAGCCTGCTCAGTGTCAGCCAATTCAGTGACAGGGGATTCAAGGTTGACTTTGACATGATGGTGTGCAACATCTATCACAAGAAGGATGGAAGCCTTTCTTTGAAAGGAGTAAGAAAATGAAGCCTGTTTGTTGCTGACCTAAGCTCAACAAAGAAGGATAAAATTTACTGTTTCTACAGTAAAGCCACTGTTGGTGACAACATGCTTTGGCACAGGAAACTCTCACACCTCAACTTCAAAACAATGAATATGCTGATGAAGAAGGAAATAGTGAGAGGACTACCTCAACAGGATTCTGTCAAGAAGGACTGTGTGAGGACTGCCAAATGGGAAAATTGAGAAGAGCTGTGCACAAGTCAAAGCATATCAACACCAACTCAGAGCCACTCAAACTAATTCATATGGATCTCTTTGGACCAGTCAATGTACCATCATTAGCCAAGAAGAGATATGCATTAGTTATGATGGATGACTATCAAAAGATGAAACAGCTCAAGTCATCATTGATCACTTAAGAGTTCTTGAAAGAGCTACAAATGCCAAAGTTCAAATTATAAGGAGTGACAATGGGACTGAGTTCAGAAATGCCACTCTTGGTAATTTCTGTAAAGATGAAGGAATTGTACAACAATTTTCTGCTGCAAGGACTCCTCAGCAGAATGGAGTTGTAGAAAGGAAGAATAGGACTCTCATTGAAGCTGCGAGAACTATGTTTCATGATGCAAAATTACCTACATACTTCTGGGCAGAAGCTATCAACACAGCATGCTACACACAGAACAGAACCTTGATCAACAAGACTCATGGGAACACTCCTTACTATCTGCTCAATGGAAATAAACCTACTCTCAAATATTTTCATGTGTTTGGAAGCAAATGTTTCATGATGAAGGATAACCATGAAAAGAAAGGAAAGTTTGACACCAAAGCCTATGAAGAAATTTTCATGGGGTATGCTTTAGAAAGGACTGCCTACAGAGTCTATCTTTTGGAACACAGAATTATTGATGAAAGTGTGAATGTCACATTTGATGAAACCAAGTTTCCTGGACTGCATGAAGAAGGTCAAATGCAGATTCTTAGATTTGAGAATCAAGGATACTTGGAGGAAGAAGAAGTTGTTGATGAAGAACCTACTTTCACTCAAACTGTTGAAACAGAAAAGGATGCTGTCATTGAAGATAATGTCAGTCAAACTCCAGCCCAGTCAGATACCATCATAGGAAATAATCAAATTGATGGTGACTCTGGAGACATTGAAGAAAATGGTGGAGACAATTGCCCTGGTGAAGATTCAGTTCCTCATTTTGAAGCTACTGTCTCAAATCAAACAAGAAGCTTACCCAAAACCATTAGGTGGAACATGGATCACTCAAATGACTTAATAATTGGAGATCCCTCTTCTGGGGTGAGGACCAGGAACAATGTTTCTGCTGACAACATGTTTTCTTGTTTTCTTTCTCAAATGGAGCCTAAAGCAATTGATGAAGCATTGTTGGATTCTGATTGGGTGATTGCTATGCAAGAGGAACTCAACCAGTTTGAAAGAAACAATGTTTGGAAGTTGGTTCCAAGACCTAAAGGAAAGTCAGTAATTGAGACAAAGTGGGTTTTCAGAAAAAAACTTGATGAAAATGGAAATGTGACTAGAAACAAAGCAAGGCTAGTAGCTAAAGGTTACTGTCAACAGGAAGGGATAGATTATGATGAGACATTTGCACCTGTTGCCAGACTTGAAGCTATCAGGATTTTCCTAGCCTTTGCTGCACATTGTCATTTCAAGGTGTTCCAAATGGATGTCAAAAGTGCTTTTCTAAATGGAGAGTTGGAGGAAGAAGTGTATGTTGAACAGCCACCTGGTTTTGAAGATGTTGAAATGTATGATTTTGTGTACAAGCTGTTCAAGGAACTTTATGGATTGAAACAAGCTCCAAGAGCATGGTATGATACCTTCTCTGCCTTTCTATTGGAAAACCAGTTTACAAGAGGTGTAGTAGATAAGACCTTATTCTACAAGTATCATGGCAAAGACATCATTCTGGTTCAAATTTATGTTGATGATATCATCTTTGGTTCATCAAATGAGAAGCTGTGTGAGAAGTTTTCATCTCTAATGAGAAATAAGTATGAGATGAGCATGATGGGAGAACTGTCATTCTTCCTTGGCTTACAAGTTCTTCAGAAAGATGATGGAATCTTCATTTGTCAAGAAAAATATGTCAAGGAACTTCTCAAGAAGTTCAACTTAGAAGATTCATCACCAGCCAAGACTTCTATTTCTACCTCAACTAGTCTGGATCTAGATTCCAAAGGAAAGAAAGTGGACTCTAGTGCATACAGAGGCATGGTTGGATCCCTTCTTTATCTAACTGCTAGCAGACCTGACATAATGTTTGATACATGTCTCTGTGCAAGGTTTCAAGCTGATCCAAATGAGTCACACTTGGTAGCAATCAAGAGAATTTTTAGATACCTTAAGGGCACTCATAATCTAGGCCTTTGGTATCCTAAAAACACTGGATTTGAGCTAGTGGGGTATTCTGATTCAGATTATGCTGGATGTAGAATTAACAGAAAAAGCACTACAGGAAGCTGTCAATTTCTTGGTGGAAGATTGGTATCCTGGTTCAGTAAAAAGCAACACTCAGTTTCTACATCAACTGCAGAAGCTGAATATATTGCAGCTGGAAGTTGCTGTGCACAAATCTTGTGGATGAAGAATCAATTGTTGGATTATGGCTTAGTGTTAAAAAAATCCCTATCTACTGTGATAACACTAGTGCCATAGCCATCTCAGACAATCCTGTTCAACACTCTAGAACTAAGCACATTGATATCAGACATCATTTCATAAGGGAACATGTTGAAAGAGGAACTGTGAAGTTGATCTATGTACCCACAGAAAAGCAACTTGCAGACATTTTTACAAAACCACTGGATGAAGCAACCTTCAACAGGTTGGTAAGTGAATTGGGAATGCTAAATCTGGTATGTTAACTTATTAGTTTTTCATTCTGTTATTCAAATGAAGCTTGTGACAGTAACATCTTCAGAAGTTGTTGTCATGAGAAAAGTTACTGTCTACCTAAGTCTCTATCTGTTTTCGACAACACGTTTATTTTGACTTTGTTAAAATTGAATTTTGTGCTAGTCTCTTACTTGAAAGTTGATTTTTGTATGACACTAACTTGCATGGTTGTTGATAGTGAAATTGGTCAAAGTTTTGTTTAATTGGTCAGCTTTTCCCGAAGTTACGGATCCATTTTGCCGACTTCCCTTTTTGCCTTGATTGTTTCATTAGTGGTAGACATCACTTAATTGCAATCTATGGTAGTTGTATGGGTATTCTAAACTGTTGACCGTTTACATCCCTCCTTAACCTAGTATGCCTATAAAATAAATCTTAGGCCATATTAGTGAATCATTTATAAAAAGGGTAAAATGGAAAACAAAGTAGGAATTGAGTACATGCCTAAGCCTTGTGGAAGTGAACCCTACAATGAAGAGGTAGAAGCACTGTTTGATGAGTTATGGGGTATCCTCGATGAGGAAGAGGAAAAAGAACTTGCAGCCAAGGCCGCTGAGGAAGCCAAGGTGCAAGAAGAGGAAAATGAGTTTCAAACACTCCTCAAGGAGGAAGGAATATCTGAAGAAATAGTTAGGGCTGAAGTTCTAGAATTGGTTAAGAAAGACTGTAATGAATAGTTTATCTCACCAATTGTAGTAATTTAACCCTTGTTGTTTTATAAAGTTTATCAATTTTCCTCTACATTTTCTTTCTGCCTGATGTATGTGTTGTTAATTGCTTAACTGGTTGAATGTTGTTATGAATGAATAATGAATCAGTAATAATTATTGCAAATGTTTAACTGGTGACTCTTCAGTTAAGTTTTCATTCAACAGTTTCAATACAAAGCCTTGACAGTGTTGTTTTCCCGCAAAGGTTGCTGTCATCACAAAAAATTGATGTCACAGTTCTTTGACAGCTAACTTCTCGACAGCAGTAAACAACATTTTGTCATGACCTGGAAAAGATACTATCATATGAGAACTTAACGATGACAGTAAGTTTTGTGCGGAATGTTTCTGACACGCAAAACATGCTGTCATCACACCAAAGTTACTGACACGGTTGTTTTGAGCGCACAGGTTACTACCAAATTAGTGGACCGTTAAAATTGGACACACATCCTCCACGAGGAGAGAGAAATCAGCCAGTAACCCACGTGACTGTTAATTGGGTTAAGACACGATTTCACTTTTCCACTTTGTCAGTTAAACGCTTGAACTTCCCTCTAAATTAATCAAACATTCAACTGTTCTCAAAAAGCAAACACAACACTCACCTTTCTCTTATCTCCAAGCAATTCATCTCTTACCTTCTCTCTTCTTCTCTCAAGCAAAACAAATGGCCCCCAAACAATCAATTTCACAAACCAACTTTGCTGGCATCTACTCTCCAAGTGATGCTGGTGAGGGTTTCAAAGGGTTTGTTTATTTCATGAATCAGTCCTATCTTGGGTATGCTATTACCTCTACTCCTGTTCTTGATCTAGACAGGATAGAAAATTTCTGGGAGACAGCCGTTGCTCAAGAAGATGTTGACATCTCCTCTATTCAGTTCAAAATCAAGGAGCACAGCTACTCTCTCACTGTTCAGGGCATCAATGCGGCTCTGGGAATCATGCTAGAACCAGAAAAGGTCTATGCTGAGCTTGCAAGTGATGAGACCCTGAAGAACCTCTTTTTGAAGATTGGGTATTCTGGCCCCATTCTTGAAGAGGGAACGACAAAATGGTACCCTTCTGGTGAAATGGACAGGAAGTATCTCCGCAAGGAGTGGAGTATGGTGTTTGATGCTATGGTGAAAGTGTTCTCTACCAAGACCACCGGCTGGAATGGAATTCCCACCTACATCAAAAAGCTCACTCATTCTCTTGTTCATGGGTACAAAGTGGATGTTGGAAAGCTGCTCATGGCACACTTCAAGGCTGACATAGGTAAGAAGGTAAACATCTATCCTCGCTTTCTAATGTTGTGCATTAACTCTTTATGTGACTTTGATGAGAATGCCCCTCGTTTGGAGGTGTGCCCTGTACTGAAAAGAAACACTCACACAACTCTCACTTCATAAAATTTAAATGCACATATTCCACTATGTTTCACCAAACACATGGTTGATCAAGTGACTGGCCTTGATTTTCCATTACCACCCGGTTTTGATACCTTCACTATTGAGAATGAAGCTGGATTAGACCCAAATTCAGCTAACCCTCATTCTAGCCCCATACACTCAGCCTAGGTTCTCTAGACTTCCCAAAGTACATAGACAAGCCTTGCAAGAAACCAGAAAAAGACCTCTAGAAACTGGTGTTGGTGGTAGTACTGAGAGTCAAGAGGGAGTTCCTGCACCCAGTGCAACAAATAAGGAAGGTAGTCAAACAGAACCCACAGTGGTTGCTCCTGAGCCTAAGAAGAAGAGAGCTAAGAGGACCAAAACCACTATCAGCCATCCTGTAGTCTCCCAACAGGCTGTAGAGGAAAATAGGGAAATAAACTCCTCCCTAGATGTGCCTTCTCAACAAGGGACGTCTATTGAAATTGGTCTGTCTCCCAAGGCAACCTGTAAAGAGTCTACACAACCTCATGTTCCAACTCATGAGGAGCCTCCACTTGCAGAAACACACATGGAGTCAGGACATTGTGATGATTTCAATTCCCCTGTTGATGCCTCTCAAGTTACATCTGAGAAGCAACCACTATTCTCTTCTCCACTTTCACCTTCTTCCTTCCCTACACATTCATTTGTTTCTTCTCCACAACCTAGAGAAGGGGACAGTCCCAACCCTTCAGGTTTTGATCATCCATCTTCTCTCATGGATGAGCCCCCATCAAGTGGTCCACAAGAACCCATTTCTCAAAGTGAGATGGACACCACTCCTTCAAACACTGAGAAAGAGCAAAGTACAACTCTGCTAGAAAATGAAATAGCCAGTACTTTGTTCAATCTCCAAGGAGCATCTTACCTCAGGGAAGATGCTGTCACAGCCCAAGTTGCAGTGGAACCTACTGTCAATGTTCCTACTGACAGTAAAATTCCTGAACAAGCTCCTGTCACCTATACACAGCCTGACTTTGGTGCTGTACTTCTTGAGGATGTCTCTGATGATGATGTGCCACTATCTCAGTTCTTAAAGGTACATTCTTAACCATCTATTTCTTTGCATGTAAGTACTGCTCATACCCATGCATCTAGGATGAGTGAGGGTGTGCAAAAGAAAAGAGATATAAAAGAAAAGAGAGGTGAGCATCAAAATGAGAGGCAGCCAAATGAGCTGGCAAAAGGTGAGGGACTTGAGCATGTCCAGAGTGAAATTGAGGGAGCCACACATGTCCAGGCCTTAGGCCATGAGAGTTCTTTTGTGACGAGTGATGAGATCACTCAGAAAAACACTGAGAGTGTGAGAACCCCCACAGCCTCCAAGCCCCAATTTTTTCCTTCACCCCCAAGAAGGTTAAGATCCGGTGGCACCTCTACATCTTTCAGATTGCAAGCTCTAGAGAACAGGTGTTTGTCCATGGAATCCAAAATTGACAGTTTGTCTACCATGGTGGCCTCTGGATTCTCTGCCATTCAGGAAGCCATTCAAGCTCTATCTGCCAACCTTGATGCTGCCAACTTACCTAAGGGGGAGAAAGGGGTAAGATCAGAATTTCAAAAGGCAGAATCAGGAAGGGAAAGATCAGGAAAAGAAGGTCTCCCTGATCAGGATGTTGCTCAGGGGGAGTCTGTCTCAAAGAAGGCTTCAAAGAGTGAGGGGGAGCCTGCACCTAAAGGAAGATCAATGCCTGCAAAGAGAAAAAGGGGAACTAAAGGAGATTCAGGAAGTAAGGGGGGGCAAATGCAAGAAGCTGAAAATCTCTTTGAATATGAGATAGCTGGAGAAACAGTTCTAATGTCCAAAGAAGCCCTGGAAGCTATGCAAAAGGGTGTTTCTTCCAAGAACCCAATACTACCTCCTATGACTATAAGAGAGCCAACTCCAACTCCCAAGGAGAGTGCTCTTGAAATGCAATGGAGAGAAAAGGAGGAGCAGAACAGGTTGGGAAAAGGGAAAGACAAGATGCCTGAATACATTCTGTCAGGAAACACCTGGAGTGAAGGAACAGAGTTCAACCAAGAGGATGCAAATGTCCTAATGGTTGACTACAGGGAAAGTACTCTGAAGAATCATGATGAAGACTTCTACAAGGTAGTTGATGAAGCTATGAAGGAGCCTAGCAGAAGATTGAGTAACTGCTCAACTTTGCTCAAGGAGAAAATCACCAGTGTATGTGTAAAGATCAATGAAGAAAGGAGGTGGGCTATTGATGTGTACTTAAACACTGGGATATCCATGTTCATTACTATGCAGCTGCTGTAGAGCCTTCCAGCAAGAGTGCTAACAGTAATGAAGAACAAAATCACAACAAACCATACAGCCTTCAATGAGATCTTGCATCTGCAAATGCTGAATTTAATTTCAGAGAAACTCCCAGAAGTCTACACCAATCCATTTTGTGTCTACTATGAAGGTACCACCAAAAGTGGTAGCAAGAGATGTGCATACATGAGTTTAGGAGGCACTTCAACAATGGAGTCAAAGTCAATCTTAAAGGTGTTAAACATGATTCTCAGCTCCAAAGCCAACAAGGAAAGAGTTCTTGCTGTCAAAGCAATTTATGACTTGCTGGTGAAAAGGGACAAGGAACTGAGCTCTACTATGAAGAAGATGATCTCCAAAGCAATCTCCAACAGAGATGAACAAGGAGAAAGCTGCTCCTATGAGGTTCCTAACGATGATGATGATGAGTTGGATGGTAATGGAGGAACTGAGGAAGCAGGAAATGCTAGTGGAAGCACTTCTGGGAATGTTGGATCAAAGTCCCAGGAGGAAAATAAAGAAGAAGCTTCTGTACAAGAAAAAGAAGATGCTGAAGCAACAGAAGAAGAGGAGTCAGTAATTCTTGAAGCTTTGGAGGCAAATATCTTAAGATGTGCTATTGACAGTATAAATGCTGAAAAAGATACTGTCACCAAAGAAATTGTCACAGAAGACACTGTCCTCAAGGAAGTTGTCAGCAAAGAAGCTGTCACAGAAGAAACTGTCAAGAAAGATACTGTCATGGAGGACACTGTCAACAAAGATGCTATCAAAGAAAGAATCAAGCCTACTGTCAAGCCAAAGAGGACAAAAACCTTAGCAAGGGCCTGGCTCTCTAGACAGGAACCTGAACCTGAGGAGACTTCAAAAGCAATAAAAGGAAAAAACAAGTACTCAGGAAAGGAGAAAGCCACTGGGCTTGGCAGGAAGTTGAAGAAGCCTATCCAATAAAAACTCTACAGCTCTCTGGATCTTTTGGAAAAGGAAGCTGATCAAATCAAGAGCGTCAAGGTAAAGTTGGATAACAACAATGAGGCAATTGAATATGTTCTTTGGTTTGATGCATCAAGACTTGTGAAAGTCAAAAAGGACTTTACCATGGAAGTGCCATCATATATTGTATCTGTAAATCTTTCAATGAAAAAGACAACAGAAACAAAGAGAGTTGAATACTTCTACTTGGTAAGAATGGTCAATCTAATGCAAGGTTATGACAATGTCCCTGAAAGTGTCATGAACCACGTGTTGACATACAAAGCCTTGAGGGATGAATAATTCTATCAGAAGTTTGGAGAATGGTCTCTATATGATGATAATGACATTGCTCATTTACTTGAATGTTCTGATGAAGAATTGGCTGAGTATGAAGATGACATTCCTGAAGAAGTGGTGCAAACCCAACCAAGTCAAGAAGAATCCTCAGAGCCTACAGAAAGAGAAACCACTGAAGATACAAATGATACATTCTTGGACAAAAGCAGAGAAGCCAACAGGATGGAGAGTGAAGGACCCAATTACCAATCTTGTATGCTTGAGAATCCTCTGAAAATCAAGTTCATATGGGAAGAGATTCCAGTAAGAAGCTTTCACAAACTTAGAACCAGTGCTCTGAAAGACTTACTTTTCTTGGTGATTGGATCAATTCATCCATTGGAACAATAATGCTCTTCTGAGATTGAGAGCATTATTCAAGCAAGAAAGGGTGAAGACTCAAAGCTGGACGAGTCAAGAAGAAAAACTCTGAATGCATACCCTGGAAGCAGATTCAAGGACTTTAATGGCACTCTAAAGTTCAAAACTCATGTTTTTGGCAAAGACTTATGGCTGGATCTTCAGGATGCTAGGGTATGTCTCTCCAAGACACTCCAGAAACACATTGATGAGATTGAAGATGAGGCTATCACTCCTGATGAAATAGCACTGGTGGAAGGACTCAGAGAAGTTCTTAAGGAAGCTCTCAACAGAGAGGATGAAGCAAGACAGAAAAAGAAATCTGAAGCTAAGTAAAAATCTTTTGTTAAATTCTGATCTTGTTAGTTAAGTTGTCAGCATGTATAAATTGTAAATTTGTTGTTATTGTCCATAAAAACAAATTGGGGGAGATTGTTAGGATTTATGGGTGATAGCTATGAGACAACTTAACTAGATATTTTACTTACTTAATTTTATTAAGTATGAACATACTGTCACAGCCAGAGTATGTCTTTGTAACCATTTCGTTTGCTGTTAATAAGAGTCTAGTACATCTTGGTAGAAGTTCATTTGTTTGTTCAAGCCTCAAGAAGTGCTCAGGATGGACAGCAAGAATAAATACTACTGTCACAGCATTGACAGTAAGGTTACTTGAAGACAGCATGTTGTAAATCACGACAGTACATTCACTCTGACAACAACATTGGCGGAAGCCCTCTGACAGCAACTTTACCTTAGCGTGACAGCAAGCTTGGAAATCCTTACAGAACCTTCTGCGGGGATTTCTTACTGTCACCAAAAGCGCACTCCTTTGACAGCAAGCTTAGCCATCAGGATACTGTCATGAAGGGATATCATTTGTATTGGGGATCTACCTAGTCAAACTTGTGACAGATTGGATGTTCAAGAAACAGGCGTGTTGCAGTATCCCAACACTGCAACAGGTCTGCAAGACTACGACCGAAGCTTGAGAAGATCACATGACAAAGCTCACCAATTCCAGAGTATGACAAATCTACATCTACTGAATTGTGTTAGCTTAATATGGAAAGTTTCTAGATTGCTTTGTAATGTACTGATAAGCTGTTTGTATAGCAATTTAGGAAAGACTCACAGGTAGGTAATTTGTAAGAAGCTGCCACTTGAAAATGACAGCAGCTTCGCTAGACCCGTGTTGATAGTGATAGGTTTAGTTCTACTAAGACTATCTATCATTCCATTCTTTGTAACAAATCAATAATCTCGAGTAACCGAAGCTCAAGAAAACCAACATTTTCTTGAGGTTTTAGCAACCTATTGCAAAATAAATAAAACATTTATTTTGTGAGAATTACTTGAGTGTCTACTTGTGATTGCAATTGTCAAACTGATCATCTTTAATCTTAGTTTTGGTTGTTGAAACGTAGATTGAATTCTATCAGTATTGCATTCAACCCCCCCCCCCCTTCTGCAATAGTTAAGGAACAACAATCTTCATTACTCATATCGTGAAGTATTGATATAGCAAAGTCAAAATGTACTGGATCTTGAAGTCCTCATAAAGCCTAGATCGCGAAGTCCTCAAATAGGCTATGTCGCGAAGTCCTCAAACAGGCTAGATCGCGAAGTCCTTAAAAAGGCTATGTCGCGAAGTCTTCAAAGGCTATGTCGCGAAGTCTTCAAAGGATATATCGTGAAGTCAGGAAAATGCCGGAGTTCATGATATCAACACTTAGCCGTTTATAACAAGACAAATCAAGGTACAGAACCAAAATTCAAAGGAGACAAATACTGAAGCATCTGTTCTGCTAAGGTGGTCCAAAGAACAGATGACAAATCTACAGCTAAACTTGGAGAGAAAGATAAGAGACAAGCATCTACAGAAACGGGAAAGACTCCGAAAAGCAAGTAGTCCTTCCTGACATAGTTAACTTCTTATGGCAGGACAAGTTGGACTTTGAGCTAGGGGTAACTGTGTAAATAGGTGTGTGCATCAGTTTGTATAGGTTAATATATATTGTGCACACCCTACTGTAAGTTGTAAGAGAGTGTAGTACACAGAAACATTCAAGAACTCTTTTCTCTGCAAGCAAAGCAAGAAAATATTGTTCTTGTTTAGAAGACAGAATTTCACCTATGAAATTTTGGAAGCTGTAGTTTTTAATTTACTTAATAAAAAGTAGATTAAAGTGATTGTGTGTGTGTTCTGTTTATTTTCATTCCGCATTTTACACAACATAATCTATCATAGCTTATTTAGTTTTCAAGAATCGAAAAATATCAAAACTATCCATTCACCCCCCCCCCAAATGTTTAGTTTCTAAGTGGTATTCATTTCTAACAAGTGGTATCAGAGAGGACTGTTGATATATAAACAGGAAAAGATCAAGAATGAGTTCACAGAAACTAAGCAGTATCAAGATTCCTCCCTTTAACAAGGAGCACAACAGTCTATGGAAGAAGAAGATGTTGCTTTTCATCAAAGCTTCAAATCCCATGTACTTAGACATTCTAAAGCATGGTCCCTTTACTCCAATGATTGAGATTGCTGAAACAACTGTTGGTACTGAGATAATACCAGTAAGACATGTTCCTAAAGACCCTTCCAAATACACTGATCTTGAAAATGAGAAAATAGCACTAGATGGACATCTCCAACTTATCATTTGTGAATCTATGGATTTCAACATGTATGACACTGTTGCTCACTGTAGTAGTGCAAAGAAACTGTGGGATCTTATAGAAGTGCTATGTGAAGGAACTCCAGAAGTAAGAAATAACAAGAAGCAGATTCTGGTGTCTCAGTATGAAGCTTTCATGGCTCAGCCAAAGGAGGGAATCACAGAAGTGTTTGAGAGGTTCAAAAAGCTGATAAATGAGCTCAAACTCTATGACAAACACTATGAAACAGAAGAACTCAACATGAAGTTTTTGCTGACTCTACCAGATCACTTGGAACCAAGAATCTCTTCCCTCAAAGAAAGGGATCTAACCAAGATTGGTTTTGATGTGTTGTATGGTGTTTTGAAAACATATGAGCTAGAGTTGTTTCAAAAGAGATCCATTCAAGCAAAGCAAGGATTAATGGCCAATACTTCTTGTGCCCTTATTGCTGATAATTTATGTAACGCCCCCAAATCCGGGGTCAAAGGATTTGGTCGTCACACTGCATCCTCAATTAAAACAACATGTTCAACATTAAACCAATACAATATACATCTACGACCCCAACTCTACCAAGAATCTTTAAAGGTTATAGTGCTAGAAACAAGAATCCAAAATTCCATTACACAAAATTTTCTTCTTTACAACCATTCCTTTTACATAAATCCTATAACACTAGTATAACTTCGACAAGAAGTATACCAGGCAAATCTAATCTTATACAACATAGTATTTAATAAAAATTTCACTTTATACAATAACCTTACACTAGTTCTAAATACTCTACATCATAACGTCTTTACACTAACATCTCCTTCCTTCTCTGCCCAGCTACGCGGATAACTCCCGCCAATATGCCTTCTTACTGAAAGGCTAAAAATATAAAGAAAGCAAGTATGAGCGAAAGAATTGCTCATCAGGTGCATTATCAAGTATAATATGAAAAGTTTCCAAAATAAACTTTGGATTTTCAAATAAGTAAGCCTTTGCTTTGAACATTTGTAATCTCTAAAAATTTTAAATCAAGTTTGGTAATTCACCATAATTTCTCATTCAGCTTCTAGCAACTGAATAGTTTAAAACAGGAAGGAATTTATATTGGTCGCCACGGTTACCCGGACCAAAATATCTACAATAGTATGTAGAAAATATGAAATAAATATAACTCATACGTCTTCAAGACCATAGTTTATACCAAAATACTATTTTTAAAGATAACAGTTCCATTCACAACATCTTCTAAAACCAACAACTTTGGAAGAGTAGAATAATAAAAGAGTAAGAATGAGCCAACGCGCTCGACCGTGGAATAAAGAACGTACTTCACGACTTCAATATGGTACCGACTGGATATGCGGTATGAATAAATCTCATCAAGGTAGATATCTCACAACTGCCAATGGAATCGAGGAAGTGGATTTTGACTATTTGAAATCCATTTATACTACGAGTAAGTGGTTCCAGCAGGCTTGAAATCCCTTCTTATTAATCAACGAACCAACGATAGTGGTAACAGATATAATTTCTGATAAGAGTAGAATATGTTCTGATAATTCCGACAATAATCAAATGCCATAAGGAAGTGGCTACTAGACAATTCGAGTTCAATATTTGAATTAGAATTGGGCTTCTATTTTATTTTTTAAAAACACAAGGTTAGGCTGTTGATCAGTCACGCACTAACCCCGGACATTGCACACAGCAAAGTCCTACAACTAGGATCCTTGGCCATCTTGGCCATAATTTATTCCGACCAAGAATCTGGTCCGACCATTATTGGTCCATTTAAAAACATTCCAATTCTATATCCCATACGCCAGGTTTCGGTACAATCGACAACCTTGTTATGACAATCAGGTGTCGGAAGAATCGACAACCTTAATACAACAATCGCTGGAAAACTCACGTTCCAGGAAACAACTCAACTATGAAGAATCAATAAAGAATAACAATATAATCTAGTATCGACGAGATCGACACAATAGTGAGAGGTGTACATGAAAAGTAACACTACAATAAACATCGACGAGATCGACACAATAGTGGGAGGTGTACATGAAAAGTAACACTACAATAAACATCGACGAGATCGATGCAACAATTGGGGTGATAATGGAGAATGAACAATAACATGCTCAACAAGTTACGTATGAAATGAAACAAGCATTACGATAGCAAAAGAAATTTGCAACTGCTCAATATAAAGTAGGGTTTAAGGAACAAGCTCTAGATGGCCTCGACAGTACAATTTGTCTCATTATGGAAGAATAGTTAAGATTCACCAGTTTGATAAATGACAAGAAGGTCAAGTTCAAGTTTAGGGAAAATTCAAGGTGAAGTTTATGAATAGGGACATAAGGGTTTACTGACTTCTGAAAGAAATAGTTTAAGTCCTTCGAAATATATACTTATAATAGATAAACCTTGTATTTGAAGGAATCAAACTAAATCATACACAACATATATGAGTTCGAATCAGGGACTGGATCAGATAATCGCATCAACAAGAAATGATAATAATACTTGCATAGGTGCAAGATGGAAAATAGAATACTTGTAGAACAAGTACCACGACTTCAGAATTTAAAATAACATTTTTACCCTCATCGGGTTCACAAGTTCCCACTCATCTAGGGTTGGCAACATTCCAACCTAATATTTTTAAATCAAGATTTTTGAAAGAAAGCCTTAGTATAAGGCCCATAACTATCTTTTAAATCGTTTCAATACAATAATTATATTTTTTCCAATCAACATGGAAATATGAATCTAAACTCAAAAGGTATGAAAGAATACTCGTCAATTTACGAGATTAAATAAAATACTTGCACTTCAATCCAAAAGAGTCATCATTTAAAATTTAGTGAAGAGTATGTCAATTGCATAATAATAATTCAAGAGAATATCACTCAAATAATAAGCAAGGGTATAAACACTTGCCTCTGGTCCTTAGCTATTACCTAAAGCTGAATAACACGACTTCCTCCTTATTATGTCTTATAACACGATTCTCTATTTCCGTCCTTATTTGATTTAACGCTCTTGTGATTACCATCAATCTGATCCTTACGATTTTGAATCCACGCGTCTGCCTCGATAGTCAAACATGAGACGGTGCTTTAGTCTTCAACGTATGATTCTCACATTCTATAAACAATTGTAACTTAACCCTGACACACTTACTAGTCTTACCAATATCTCTGTTGGAATAAAATACTTGTAAATGTCCCCTTGGTATTAAACCGCCTCACAAATAATCCAATCAATCGTAAACAATACCTCGTCCTTCCCTGATGTCTTTTATTTAACATACTTCGATAATCTGACTCGTCTCGTCCAATAGCCCATGTTGCATAGATAACCGTATTTCAATTGATAGAATAATCACGATTAACTAAATAAATAATTCACGTATCACGCTCGTCGAAAATCTCTATACTATAAAAGTCAATATCTAAGTCAATGGTCTCGTCAATCTCATTTCCTAACAATACCGACAAATTTCTATTCCAACTACCGCTCATGATATTATTAGACACGACCAAAATATTTAAACAAGTTCCAGAACACTTATTCGTAATTATGACACAACCACCAGATAATTCACATAATTCACGTAACACATATTGTCATTTAATTGTGATAAATAAATCACATAAGTCTCGTAACGTCCAAGAAATAATTTTTAGAAAAATATTCGACTCTTGTTTCAGAGGAATTAAACCTCAAAATATTTTTAGATCAAAAATCAGATCATTTATCCCAATATAAAGATTTAAAAACAATTTAATCAATTAATATAAAATTAATTGACTAATTCGATCACTTAAAAAAATTTGTATGAATAAAACCAAGCCAAGAAAATAATTAAATCTAATTTAAATTAATTAGATTTAATTAATAATTATTTAATAGAATTAACTGATTATTAAAATTAATAAATTAAATAAATAAATAAATTATTAATCAAAAATAATTAAAATAATTAAATTTAATAGATTTTCGAATTTAAATAAATATTTATAAATTTATAAAATTTTCTGAATAATAAAATGTATTTTTAATTCAAAAATATGATTTTTAGAATTTTTAAACTATTTTTGATTTATTTTTAAAAATAAATCCCAGAAACATTTTTCTGAAAATAGATTAGGGTTTTAAAGATTGAAACCGGGTCGAGGAAACGGGTTGCCAAGAACATTTCCGGGTTGCCAAGAACAACCCGTCGGAAACTGGGTTTCCCAGAATCCGACCGGCATTCTGGCGACCGGAGAGTTCTCCAACAACTCCCAGTTGCACCAAATCACACGGTTTTGTTAGGGAAAAACATAGAAATAACACGGGAACATCAACCCAGTTAGAATCGAACCAAAACACGCCAAAACAAGTCGGAATCGATCCGCGAACCACCGGCGGCGGCTGCCGATTTTTTTCCGATTGACTACAATTCAACACCAACCTCGAAACTACTTGTATGAATCAATTCCTCCTTCCCCGATCTACTTAATGGTGGAAACATAAACAATAACCGGTTACTCAAGCTCAAAATCCGGCAAAACTTCAAAAACTCCGGCGGCCTTAAGAATTTCCGATTAATACGATTCCAAGCTCAAAAATTAATTTAAAAATCATCAACATGCTCTAAATCACATAAAAACACAATCAAGCCAACAAATATCAAGAACAATCAATATTAAAGATTTTCCCAAATTAAATCATAAATTCGAATTTATTAAAATTAGGTAAAATTTAAAAGAATCATACCCACACGAAATTGATGATGGATTTTGTTAGGAATATGTTGTTCTTGATGATAAACATAAAACACTTAGTAGAATTTGTGTAAAGTAATTTTTAGCTGTCAACGGAATGGTATGCTTTGCAGCAATCCGTTGACAGGTAGCTCATCAACGAAATGAGTGATGCAGCAACTGCATTGTACAATACTTCATAGTTTGATATGCATTTTGTTGTAGGTATTAGATAGGTTTTCTAAGTCATGTTGACTAAGTACTAGATAGGCAAAATAGGTTGGTGAATTGTAAATATATTATGCCTTGTAATTTTGCCTAAGTGAAGACATGTCAACGGATTGAAGATTGCTCTATCAACGGAATGAAGATTACTCTATCAACGAAACGAGGAATACACCATCAACGGAATGAAGAATAAAGCTATCAACGAAACACATCTCCCTACTATCAACGAATCAGTATTTCTTTTCTGAATAGTTGACAAAGTGATAGTGACAGTTCTCTGACTGCTCAAAAGGTGATGTAGAAGGGTACAGTGCATTGGAAACCATTAAAATGGGCATTGGAAATAAGGAAACATCCCAGTTTCCAATTGGGTTCTTGGAATGAACTATTATATGCAAAAGACAAGGATACTCAAGAACCACTGGAAAAAAGGATGAAAAGCAAACTATTGGCGGTTACTCATTGAACTTTTAGTGTAGCCAAAAATAGAGTTGTAAACTTGGGCTTATATAACCAAGTGTAGCAGTTACTTTAGAAACAAGAGAAGAAAAACAAATAGACTGTATTAGCTATCTTTGAGAGCAATCTTCTCTACATTCTTGTAACTGAGCAGCTGTGTACATCTTTGTATCACAGATTATTTCCGCAATAAAAACACTTCAGTTGGATCATCAAACAATCCAACTGAATTATTTACTTCTTGTGTTTTTATTTAATCAGTTCAGTTTTCATTATTTAATTTTAAGTTCAAGAAAATATCTAGAATTGTATTCAACCCCCCCTTCTACAATTCTGTTAGGTCATTTGGGATTAACAATTGGTATCAGAGAAAGCTTCTAACATATAAGAAGTTTAAAGATCAAGACCAAAACAGAAACCATGGTGAAGAAGGATGCAGGTGTGAAGATACCAGTTCTGGACAAGGACAATTACTTTCACTGGAAAGTAAAAATGCATCTACATCTCATGTCTATGGATGAGAGATATGTAGAATGCATTGAGAGAGGTCCACATGTTCCTATGGGAATTGGATCTAGAGTTGGACTGCCAGATGATGCTCCTGATGTAGAAATTCCTAAACCTGTCTCAGAATGGACTGCTGAAGATGCTGCAGAAGTCCATAAGGATAAAAGAACCATGAACATTCTGTTCAATGGTTTGGAACAAGAAATGTTCGACAATGTTATCAACTATACCACTGCTAAAGAAGTATGGGACACCGTTAGAACACTTTGTGAAGGAACTGAGCAAGTAAGGGAAAACAAAATGCAACTCCTCATACAACAATATGAGCATTTTCATTTCAAAGTTGGTGAAACCCTAAATGACACGTTTAGTAGGTTTCAAAAGCTTCTGAATGGATTAAAGTTGTATGGGAGGGTCTACCAAACTAAAGACTCAAACCTCAAATTTCTTAGAGCTCTTCCAAAGGAATGGAAGCCTATGACTGTTTCTCTAAGAAACACACAAGAGTACAAAGATTACACACTTGAGAGGCTTTATGGAACATTAAAGACATATGAGCTAGAAATGGAGCAAGATGAAGAAATTGAGAAGGTACAGAGGAAGGGTGGATCTGTTGCATTGGTTGCATCTGTGAACCAACTTGAAGAAGACAATGAAGAGACTGTTAAAGCTACAACTAGTCGAGCTAGTTGCAAGAGTGATGTCAGCAAGGGCAAAGGAAAATTGACAGAAGAGGAAGAGCCAGCCAACTTGGATGACTTAGATGAGATTGATGACCATATTGCATTTCTGTCAAGAAAATTCTCTAAGTTAAAGTTCAAGAGAAACTCAGACTCAAGACCACCAAGGAGAGACTCTCAACCTAACAAAAGTAATTGGGTTGACAAGTCTAAGATTAAATGTTTCAACTGTGGAACCCTTGGTCATTTTACTGGGGATTGCAGAAAACCTAAAGCTGAGAAGGGCAACAGGAGTTTTGAGGCTGTTGACTACAAGAAGAAATATTTTGAACTTCTCAAGCAAAAGGAAAAGGCTTTTGTGTCAAAAGAGTATGATTGGGCTGGTAATGATGAAGATTCTGATGAAGATGTTGAATATGTCAATTTGGCTCTAATGGCTGACAATCATGAGCAAGAAGCAAGTTCCTCAAGCAATCAGGTAACTACTACTAATCTTTCTGAGCTTTCTTTAGAAGAATGCAATAGTACAATTAATGACATGTCTACTGTATTGTACAATTTGCGTGTTTATCTTAAATCACTTACAAAGGAGAATTCTAGAATTAAGGAGACTAATCAGCTCTTAAGTGATAGGAATGCCATGTTAGAAGCACAACTCATTGATTTTGAGAAAATGAGGCGTGTCAGTAGGGATGCTAAGAAGGAACTTGAAGCAGTCTTGGAAAGGGAACAAATTCTTAAGGTTCAATTAGAATCTGAACAGAGAGTGATTGCTAAATGGAAGGATTCTAGGAATGTTGCTAATAACATCATAAATGTTCAAGGAATTGAATCCTTCTGTGAGCAGTCATGGAAGAAAAACAAAGAGAAGCTAGGATATGTTGATGAAGTCCTAGAATCAGAAAAAGAGTCAACAAACAAGAATGATCACTTGTTGGAGGTTGATGTGTCAATGGATCATGTTGTTCCGTTGACAGATGAACCATCAATGGATCAGGCTGTTCCGTTGACAGAGGAAAAGAAACAGAAACTCACTAGACTTAATGACAAGTATGGTCCTGTCACCAAGAACTTTGTTCAAGGTGAGTCTAGTAAAACTAAGAAAGTTGAGAAGCCTGTCGAAAGAGCTAATGTAGGTCACTTGTCTAACAAGCAATTGAAAGACAAGGTAGAGAAAATTCAAGTTGAGGCTAAGGGCAATAAAAAGAATAACAAGAATGGCAAAGTAAGGATTAACAAACATAACAATTACACACCTGATAAATATGCTCCTAGAAAGACATGTGTTAATTGTGGAAGTGTTAGTCATTTTTCTACTAATTGCAAGTCTGTTAAGAAACCTGCTAATGTGAAAATGCCTAAGTCTGCATTGAATGTTTCTATGCCTGCAATGCATGTTATGCCTAACATGTTTGCTCCATATGCACAGTATCAGAATCCATATGCTAGTATGTCATTTGTTCCTAACCCTTACATGAATATGTTTAACATGCCACAAATGCCATGGAATAACATGTTTGTTCCTCCAACTATGCATGCTGTGAATGAAACTGTGAGCAACCCTCAAAGATCAACACCTAAGACAAAGGTTGATTTAACTCAATCTGAGCCACAAGTGAAAAATGATTTGAGAGGGAAATCAAAGGCTAACAAGACAGGACCCAAGGAAACTTGGGTACCAAAATCAACTTGATTTGGTTTTATTGTGTGCAGGGAAACAAAAGGAATCTTTGGTACTTGGATAGTGGTTGTTCAAGACACATGACTGGTGATTCTACCCTGCTCGCAGAGTTCCAAGAAAGAGCTGGCTCTTGTATTGCTTTTGGAGATGACATCAAAGGCTACACTAAGGGATATGGCTTGATTTCAAAAGAGAATGTCATCATAGATGAGGTTGCATTGGTGGATGGTCTTAAGCACAACTTGCTTAGTATCAGCCAACTCTGTGACAAAGGATTTTTAGTTACTTTTTCTAAGGAAGCCTGTGTTGTTTCAAAAGGTGGAAACAACAATGTGGTCATGACTGGATTCAGAAGAGGGAATGTGTACATTGCTGACTTTAGTAGCACAAGTCCAGACACCATCACTTGTCTTTTCAGCAAGGCAAGCAAGGATGAAAGTTGGCTATGGCACAAGAAATTATCTCATCTGAATTTCAAAGTTATGAATGATTTGGTGAGGAAAGATCTTGCTAGAGGAATTCCACAGGTGGAATTCTCCAAGGATGGTTTGTGTGATGCCTGTCAAAAGGGGAAACAAAAGAAGGCATCATTCAAAAGCAAGACAGAGTCATCAATTGTCCAACAGCTTGAGTTACTTCATATGGATTTATTTGGCCCTGTAAATGTCATGTCCATTTCAAAGAAGAAATACTATCTTGTGATTGTTGATGATTTTTCTAGATTTACATGGACTTTCTTTTTGCACTCCAAGGATGAGGCAAGTGAAATCATTATCAATCACATCAAGATGGTAAACAACAATCCTGACATCAAAGTAAGAAGAATCAGGAGTGACAATGGGACAGAATTCAAGAATTCAAGCATGAAGGTGTTCTGTGAAGAAAATGGTATTTTGCATGAGTTTTCTGCAGCAAGAACACCACAGCAAAATGGTGTAGTTGAAAGGAAAAACAGAACACTCATTGAAGCTGCAAGGACAATGCTAGATGAATCAAAGTTACCTACTTATTTTTGGGCTGAGGCAGTTAACACAGCTTGCTTCACTCAAAATATTTCTTTGATTAATCAGGCCAAAGGAATGACCCCTTATCAGTTACTCAAAATAAAGAAGCCGCTATTGGACTTTCTTCATGTCTTTGGATGCAAGTGCTTTGTTCTGAGAAATCAAGCTGAGCATTTGGGGAAATTTGAAGCAAAGGCAGATGAAGCAATATTTGTGGGATATGCAGTAGGGAAAGCTTACATAGTCTATAATCTCAGAACCAACATTGTTATGGAATTTGTACATGTTGTTTTTGATGATCTCAAAATTCAAGGTCTCTGTGATGAAGGTTTCCATGAAAGTCTTTCTTTTGAGAATGAGGAAGGAGATCAAGTGAATCATGTCAAGGCTATTGAGAAACAGCCTAAAGTTGTTGTATCTAGCACATATGAAAGCAGCAGTGAAGATGAAATTGATGCATTAAGATTGAAAAGAATAGCTACTAGTAGACCAAATGGTCATTTCGTTGACAGTCATGATGGTGGTTTCGTTGACAGTCAGAATGAGCGTTTCGTTGACAGTCAAAATGGTCATACCGTTGATAGTCACAGAAATGCCTCAAGAAGTGATCAATTAGGGACAACAATCTCAGGGGGAGTTTCTCAAGGACATTTATCCAATCAAGGCAACCATGATCATGAAGCTACTTCTTCAAGAGCAAATCTTCCTCCCTCAAGGAAGTGGACTAAAGACCATCCCTTTGAATTGATTATAGGTGATGTGTCTTCAAGAGTTCAAACTAGAAGAGCAACTCAAGAAGAATGTCTATACAGTAGCTTTCTGTCTCAAGATGAGCCAAAGAAAGTTAAGGATGCACTTCTAGATCCAGACTGGGTGTTAGCTATGCAAGAGGAGCTAAACTAGTTTGAGAGAAACAATGTTTGGAAGCTGGTGCCCAAGCCTAAAGACAGGAGTGTCATAGGCACAAAATGGGTGTTCAGAAACAAGATGGATGAAAATGGCATAGTCACAAGGAACAAAGCTAGATTGGTTGCAAAAGGCTATTCACAGGAAGAAGGAATTGATTTTGATGAAACCTTTGCTCCTGTTGCAAGACTAGAAGCAATAAGGATTTTCCTAGCCTATGCAGCCCATGCCAATTTCAAAGTCTATCAAATGGATGTGAAGAGTGCTTTTCTGAATGGGGAATTGGAAGAGGAGGTGTATGTAAGTCAACCTCCTGGTTTTGAAGATGATGATTTTCCAGAATATGTGTACTTTCTCCTCAAAGCACTCTATGGGTTGAAACAAGCACCTAGAGCCTAGTATGACACACTTTCACAGTTCCTCCTTGAGAATCACTTCACTAGAGGTACTGTAGATAAAACTCTTTTTCACAGGGTTGTGAATGGCTCTACTATACTTGTTCAAATATATGTAGATGACATAATCTTTGGGTCTACAGATGTGAAACTTTGTCAAAAGTTTGCCAAGCTTATGCAAAGTAAATATGAAATGAGCATGATGGGAGAATTAACCTATTTTCTTGGTCTTCAAGTAAAACAGGTTAATGAAGGCATATTCATTATTCAAACAAAGTACATTCATGATTTGTTAAAGAAATTTAACCTAATGGAATGCTCTCCTGCCAAAACTCCCATGCCTACTGCCACCAAACTTGAATTGAATACTAAGGAAAAATCTGTGGACATTTCAAGTTACAGAGGTATGGTAGGCTCACTTTTATATTTAACAGCTAGTAGACCTGATATTATGTTTGCTACATGTCTATGTAATAGATTTTAGGCTGATCCTAGAAAATCCCATTTAGTTGTTATTAAAAGAATTTTCAGATATCTCAAAGGAACACCAAACCTTGGCACTTGGTATCCTAGAGAATCTGGCTTTGAACTAATTGGTTATTCAGATGCAGATTATGCAGGATGTAAAATTGAAAGGAAAAGCACAACTGGCACCTGTCAATTCCTAGGAAACAAGCTTGTGTCATGGTTCAGCAAGAAACAAAACTCAGTTTCTACCTCCACAGCTGAGGCTGAGTATATTGCAGCTGGAAGTTGTTGTGCACGGATTTTATGGATGAAAAATCAACTACTTGATTATGGATTAAGAGTTGAGAAAATTCCTATTTTCTGTGACAACACTAGTGCCATTGCCATTACTGAGAATCCAGTGCAGCATTCTACGACCAAGCACATTGACATCAAGTACCATTTCATTAGAGAACATGTTCTGAATGGTACTGTGGAGTTACATTTTGTTCCAAGTGAACGACAACTTGCAGACATCTTTACCAAGCCACTTGATGAATCAACATTCTCAAGACTAGTAAGTGAGCTAGGTATGCTAAATTTCTCCTAATTATTTTTGAGATTTTTGCAAGTTACAATGCAGCCAGAAATTTGCTATGTTTTTCTGTGAATTAATTTTCTCAGGAAAAAGTGCAATTTTGTCTAAGTCAAAATTACTATGTCAATGAAACGCACCATTTCGTTGACAGTCTTAGCATTTTTCTGGGTGTTTCGTTGATAGCTCTTTTATATCAACGAAACGCAGCTTTATCAACGAAATAGACGGGACCTTAAACGGCCAATTCTGATTCGTTGATATAGCGCTTTTAATCTCAACCGTTGAAATTACACGTCCTTTACCACGATCTATGCATACACCCCTGTAAGTATAAATCATGGTAATATTTTAATTGTAACGGTTATATTTTTAAGCCAATCCAGTAATTTTCATTTATTATTGGACTTAATTTCTGAGAATTTTTGGGGGAGTATTTAAGAAATTCTATTTTCTTTAATTCTTTTCTACCTGTTCTCAAGAATTCCAAAGGCTTTTCTTTCTTCTTCTCTCTAACAAGCAAAAATCCAAGGGTACACAGGGTGCACACACTCTGGAAGCAACACTTCCAGTTTCACAAATTCAGTTTGATGTAACCCCTATTATTACTCTGGGGGTTACAGTCCCATTCTCTAAACATCAATCTTGAACCAACTACAGAAAATTCACCAACTCAGTCATTAGATGTGGACATGATCCACTCATCTATTCCTGATTCTCCAACTCTTATCTTGGAGAAGCCCCACTCTGAAGCTGGTGGTCATCACTTGTTAAGTGATTTGTTGGGCCATCAACCAATTTTTTCTGAAGCTGCAAGAAGATCTGTGGACCCCAATCTCATATCAATCACCACAGATTCAATTGTAATTTCACTTTCTCAAAATGCTTTATTGACTTCATCAACGAAACAGCCTCTTTCGTTGACAAGTGTTTCTCCATCAACGGTATCCATACCGTTGACAGTTCAAACTACCATTCCGTTGATAGGTCATTCTACACCTCTTATTGAAAATCAAGTTGTTTCCAAAACTAGTGTAGATGACCTGGTGGTAGTTGAGACACTTTTAGGTTTGAGAGGGAGTGAAACTGAGTGGCTGGCTTGCAGCCAGGCAAAAGGAGAGAATGAGAGTGAGAGGCTGGCTATTTCTTCCAGCCAGACAAAAGGAGAGGTTGAGTGTACCACCTTAGTAGGTGAAGGTGAGGGTGTGAGAGGTGTGAGCCATGGGGAGCCCATGATGAAAGAAAAGAGTGGAGAGAGAGAAGGGACTACAGGAGTCATAAGGGAGGAAGCAGCCATTGCTAGTGAGTTCATGGGGGTCACTGAGGGAGAAAGGGAACTTACTTTCCAAGAGCATTATCAACAAACTCTGGATAGTATTTCTCTGGATCCTGAGACCTTTACTCATCCTGTGCCAGCCTATCAAATTATGGCTCAGCAGGGCAATATGGAGGCAGAGAGGTCACTAAACCTAATTCATACAACTGCATCAATGCAAAGAGCAAAGGATGCCTTGATTTTTTTGATGATGAGGACAGCTTTGGTGACAATCTACAGGTGGCCACTACTTCACAGACTGGGACTTCTGTGGTGCCTCCTAGACCTAGCTGGCTTTCTCAGGATGGTCATGGAAGAATCAACATGGATACTGCAATCACTAGACAGTACAATGAAACCTCCTTGGCTCATGAATCTGTTAGTGTTGAAAACAAGCCTTTCTACAAAGCCATTATGGACTCCTTGGAGATTCAAAGGCTACAAATGTTGCAGACCAGGATGGAAGCAAGGGACATCAAGGACTCTGTTGAGAACTTGAAGGATGCTACATAAAGGAGGCTTGATGAGAAGCTTCCCCTTCTCACTGTATCCAAGATGAACAGGTTTTTCTCCAAGGAACCTGAAGTGTCCTCATCTTTGAAGACTATTTCGTCTAGAGTGGACAAAGTAGAGGCTACACTTTCTCAAATGCAAAAGGAACAGGAGAAACAGACTCATCTTCTAACTCAGCTTTTGGCAGCTCAGGGACTCCCTATCCTCTCTCTTGATGATAACAAAAAGGGGGAGAAATCTAAGGAGCTTGATATACAAATCACAAAGGTTTTGGTCCCAACCATTTCCTTACCAGAAGAGCCATTAGCTATGGGGGAGTCAGGGAAAAACAAGCTTGATGGCATTGACCTAATTCAGCAAGCATCAATGAGGCTTCAGCTTGCAAAACAAATACAAGACCACTGGTCTAGCATAGATGCAAGGGTCAAGAAAATTGTTGGAGCTTCAAAGACAAATCAGCCATCAACGGATCAAGCTATCTCTACAGAACCATCAACAAATGCAATGGTGATAGTATCAATGGAGCCACAGTTCAAGAGTTCATATGTTATAGAACCCCTTCACCATGGAGTCTTTCAAGATTCAAGAAGTGAGAAAGGGCAATCTTCATGCTTTAGGGATGTGGATGCAAGAGGGATATCTCCATTATCACCTGCCAAACCTGTAACAGCCCCAAATCCGGGGTCAGGGATTTAGGGTCGTCACGATCCATGTACTCCTTGCCTTACCTGTATTACTCACACCATTCATATTTCACCTGCTCATGACCCTACATTATATGTCTCACACACACACACACAGGTTAGAGTCTCAGAAACGACACACTACAACAATTGCGGAATAAATAATTTTTATTACAATACCCAAATGTCATTTAAATCTGTTACTGATACAATTTCTCAGTATTGTTAAATTACCAACTTAGCCTTCTGATGCTCACAATCCTCTAATACCATTCAGGTCTATACATAAGTTGAATACCAAAAGCCGTAGCCTGATTCAATTGGTTCATACTACTCTCGGGATCACTGCTAGAAACTGTTTAATGGAAACGCCTTGCGAGGTATGTGCCGTCCCATTGGCATCCTGCTTCGCTGCTATATAATATATATATAAAATAATAGCAAGAGTGAGTGATAGCTCAACAAGGTAATGAAAGTATGGCATAATTCTGCCCTTAATTCAACCCAGAAATAAAGCGGGTATACGACAATAATTTGTCAAAATATCTCGATACTGAAATCATTTCCTTATCGGAATGTATTCCAAAAATAGTACCATTACTGTACTTCAAATATCATTTCAGAATACTCTGCAACTTTCGATATTCATACTATGAACAAAGTTCTAGTATAGTATAAAAGCTGAAATAATAAGATCACTCAGTATATCCTTTCCGTAAAATATCTGCTATATAAAATATAAGCAGACTATCAACATATACTTGAAAGATGAAGTTATAAGGAAAATTCAATATCATCTTTCATATCAAACATTTACCTCATATCATAATTTGGAAATAAATACAATGTAAAATATTTCCAATCCATTTCTAAGCTCATCTGGTTCCATATATCTTTCCATAAAATCATATACCTTTTTTTTTCTCATATGCTTTCGGATAACTCATATGCTTGTATAAACTTGAATAAGCTTGTGTAAACTTTCTTTCTCTGAAAACTTGCATAAAACTGAATAACTTGAGTAAACTTTCTTTCTCTGAAAACTTGCATAACACATGCTCTTTCATGGATGATGAACTGTAGATGGAGATTCTGGGCGCCGAGGATACCCCTACGATGATCAGTCGTAAGGCGAATCCCCCTGCTGTTTTTCTACGTAGAAGGGAAGATAATCAGTCTCACACCGACTTACCTCCCCGCCTTCGGTTGTAGGTAGGAAGAACAGACCCGTTGCAATAGTCCGTCAGTCTGTTACTCTCCTCTTATCCTACGGTCGGGCACTTACTGATAAACTAAGGGAAGAACAGACCCGTTGCAATAGTCTGTCGGCCTTATTATAATTCCCTTAGGGGACCGGCGCTACTCAGTCCCTTACATATTCTCCAAGTTTGAGTAAATCCATAACCCTGAAACATAAAGTTCCTTTCCCTTTTTCCCCAAGTATACAACTCCAAAAAGTAGTCATATCTGGTTGGAAAGGAAAATTCACCCATATTTCCCAAGCTGACGCTTGTTAATGGATACAACTGATTCCACTGATCTTACTACTCGAGTCTTGAGGAAGTAATCAAAATCATTTTGATGGTAGCATACGAAGCTGTTAAATTAATAGTTTCAAAAAGGTTTAGGACCGGGCAGTCCACTTGAAACAAACATAAAATCTTGAGAAAGGTTCCATGCATCTTTGTAGTTTGAGCGAACATTTAAGTCTTTCTGAATATAGACTTAAAAGGGAAAATAGATTTGGGAACCTTCTCTAATTATATTTATAATTGACTGAATAAAACTTTATTAGCTATCTAGGGTTAAAGGATACTTTTCACAAAATACTTCCTTAAGAAGTAGGGCTTTAAATAATTAATGAAAACTATATTTCATAAAGAATATTTATTTAGAAGTAATTTCCAAATACTTTCTTAACAAAAGAATTGATAATAAATTAATCACCTTATACTTAGGTACATTCTTAGCAGTTAAACCCCAAATAATCCTCAGTTTATAAATCATTTAACCAGATTAATTATAATAATATAATAAAATAACCCTAGATAGCAACTGATACCATTCTCGGTACGTAGTATAAATACAGAGTATATATAATATAACTCTAGATACAACTGATACAAATAACTTCTACTTAGCATCATAAGTATCATTTTGAAATTATGAAGAGATAGCATATATCTTAAAATCTTATTTATCACAACATCAGTTTATAAAGGCATTTGTTTGAAAACTTGCCTCTATCACATGCATATACTATAATCTCAATATCTTTTATACCATCACATCCATATACGACGTGAGGTTTGAAAGCATGCATAATATACCATATGCATCATCAGAATATTATAACTTAAAATAAAGCATAGAATGAGAAAACTTGTACGATACTTGGAACAAAGAATATATATATATATAGATATATTTTTGAATCAACAAGTATTAAACATTTGAAAATATGCCCACTCTAACAATAGAGTAAGGGTTAGTAAACTTGCCTGATGCTCGAGAAGTGATAGGGGTTCGCGACGATGCCGGACAATCTAGACAAAGTCAAAGAAAACGCACGATTAATCCCCTGGATAATCCACTTGTACTCAATGCTTAAACACGTAAGCGAAACACAACCAAGGAATTACTAGCTCGTTATAGGCTCATACTAAGTCCATGTTTAAGGGACAATTACTTAAGTCGTAGGTTTAGTCCGAAATCGATCCTCGAATACAAGTTATACTTAACCATTTACAACATTGGTTTCTAAGTCATGTTCTTAGTGGTTTTCAGTTGCGCGACCTCGGCTACAACATTTTTATAAAATCGGAAAATGCTCTTTTTAATCCGAATCGTTTTCGTGAGCCTTCCTAACTGTCTCTAGCATTATTCTTCAAAGTTTCAAATTTTAATATGGCTTCTAAGTGGTCCAAATATAGCCTCAAAGTGACTGACCAGAGATGGGTCGTTCCTCCGAACGGCGTTTACTAAAACTCACTTTTCTCTTAAACCGTAAATCGGATTAACATGATTATTGCGCTCACGTAAACTAGAAACAAGGATCTACACACTCATGTTTATCATTGACCCAAAAGAGGCAGTTAAGTTTTCGGATTCTAGGCAGTTTATAGAGTTACCGAAAATCGGGCATTACGACGGCTTAAAATCGAATAATCCAATTTTGTCACAACATAACCAAGCCACACCGGGCATACCATACATCCACAACCTCAATAAACAACCAACCTACACCTCTAAGATCAGTGGTGAGGCTCAAATCCAACACCCATCATTTTACACATTTAAACAAATCCAAACAATCACTAAATCACTTAATCATGATCTTAACTTTACATGAACATCAAAACCACTTCAAAACTCATATAAACAAAAAGGGGCAGAGGCTTTTATACCTTCCTTGCTGCTTCATATACACTAACAATGGTTTATAATCCTTCCTTGAGCCTTGAACAAACCTTAACAAGCTTAATCCTTAAGAAACAAAATCAAGAATCATGAAAAGTTACTATTCATCATCACTTTGTAAAATCCATATAACATCGAAAAACAAGAGTTTGGTTCTCAACTTTTTACCACACCTTCTACTCTTCAAGGGATTTCTTTTGAGTCCTATCTCATCACCAGGGGATGCTTGAAGCTCGACTCATTGGCTTTCTAAGGTGAGTGGTCGAAACTGGAAAAGGCAGGACAGTTTCTGTTCTCCGACTTGGGGAAGCGATTTGACTAGGCTACACTCCTTTTTTGGCTATGAAATTTTGAACGAATGTTGCCCATGGAGTGGAGAAGCTATGGCTAAATTGTGGTGAATTTATCATGAGTAGATATTAAGTTACGAATTTTTCTTCATTGCTTGGTCCTGATGGGCAGAAAATCTGGAGAATGAGTGAGAGAGCTTTTCTCTTGCTTTTCTTCTTTTCTTTTTGTCTTGGTTAATTGATAATGCTGATATTTTTGTATTAGAAAGTGGTGAGTCATCACCCTTGGTTGCCTCATCTCTTGACACTTGTCAAGCATGCACTGGCTCAGATAAAGTAGCTTTACTGGTTCGTTTCCTTTCACATGGATGATCCAAATGTTGCATCCCTCGAATTAATCTTGTTACATGTTACTTCCATGTCTATATTTAATCCTGTAAATGTTGCCTTGTTACTCTTGAAACGATTCGAAATATTTCCTAAAGAGAGCGAATAAAACTCTACGCGATTCTCGCAGTGAATAGTAACTATTCACTATTTATTCCAACAATCGAATCCTTAAATCGACTTTAATAAAATAATAAAATTCCAAAATATTAAATTCTCAAATCCTCAATTTTAATATCTCATTTCTTGAATATAATAATATATAATTCGATGCCCGGTCAAATACTACACCAAAATAAAATTTGGAATTTCTGAATTCCGATCGTCTTTGCATTCACTTATTTACTCCGTAGATCACTAATATGACTTCGGAATATCCACACTACGTCTCGTACATAGGTGGCATGAAAAATTTTCTTAACCCTCAAAATCACTATTCATCCACCAATATCACTATTCACTGCTGCACTTAATCATAATAAGAAAAGTTTTAAATTTTTCCAAAAATTCGGGTTATTATAGCCTCCCCTCCTTAAAAAGATTCCGTCCCAGAATCAACTTAGGAATAACTGGGGGTACTTCTCTCCCATTGCACTTTCTAACTCCCAGGTGGATTCTTCCACCTCTTGTTTTTTCACAAACCTCTCACTAGCTTGGCAACCTCGTCACTTAGTACTTGCTCTTTTCTATTCGTGATTTCCACAGGTTGTTCTTTGTAAGTCAGACCAGGTTGTATATCTACCTGCTCGTACTCTACATATGACGGGCATCTATAGTATACTGACGTAGCATTGACACATGAACCCCGCTATAACCATTCTACGAGTTTGGGGGGGGGGGGGTAAGGCTGGCTCGTAGGCCACCTTCCTGACGCGTTTTAAAATCTCAGATGGCCCAATGAATCTCGGGCTCACTTCCCTTTCTTTCCGAATCTCATTAATTCTTTCCATGGATATCTTTTAGCATCACGAATCTCTAACCTCATATTCCCCATCTTGTTTGTACAGAAAATACACCAACATAAACTTGCTTGTCATCCATCAACATGCCATTTAGCTTATCAATAGCAGTACTATCTCTATACTCGCGGGCTTAGTCCGCATACTTTCTCTGTCTGTCTTGGGTGTCATTAGCCGCTTGTTGGTGAAATCTTTTGTCTTTCTAGTTTGTTGGACTAACTTGGTTTTGTGTAAAATCTCATCCTTTAATTCCCGATCATTCGGAATCCATCTCTGTCTCATTTTAGTTAAGGGTATCGGCCACCACATTGGCCTTCCCCGGATGGTAGTGTACCTCACAGTCATAATTCTAGGTCAATTCTAGCCATTTCTCCATCTCATGTTATCTACTATCACGGGTAACTCAAAGCCAATTCATCACATTCCATAAAATTTGTGGGTGCATTAGTCAACCCAAAATAACCCCGCTGAAAACTCGAAGTGTCTATTCCTAGTACGAATCGCAGTCTTGGGTATATCCTCGGATTTAACTTCCAACTGGTGATACCCAGTTCTTAAATAAATTTGGAAATACACAGCGTTCTTCCGCTGATCAAACCATCATTTACAAGGGTACCTATTCTCCATGTCGAACTCATACAACTCTCGAGGTTCGATACATAATCTTGTGCTAACATCTTTCTCTCTTACAACAACACCGGGCTCTTCATGGTGGTACACTGGGTCTTATCATACCCTTATACAACAATTCTTGTAACTGAGTCACTAACCCTTCCATTCCCATTATACTCTGAATACTCGGCATTCATTCTTATGTCATCCAAATCGATATCTGGTAGCTCATTAAAACCTTGTACAATCTCCCAAAACCATTGTAGTTTCCTTTATACTTGGTATCTCTTTTCTTGGCGTCAACCATAAGAGCTAATTTAAGCCTCGTATTTCTGGCATAATAATTTCTTAGTCTAAACTATACTCAAGAATCTCTGAATCTATCTCCATCCTTTATTTATTACTCTCTCTCTCCCTTACAATCAGTCTGGGCTCCATTGGGTGTCAACCAACCCATCCTTATTATAATATCAACTTCTCCCAACTTGAAAGGAATCAGGTCTATCAAAAGTTTCGACCTCATATTTCTAGTTCACAACTTGGATGTACCAGTCTTATGGGAAAATCCCCCGATTGACTATTTCTACTTGTAATTATTCCCTTAGCAGCTCGGCCTTAAGGTTTAATTGTCATGCAATTTCTTGATATACAACGATACATTAGCTCTGTCTGCATAGTATAGAAGGGCACCTGCTATTTAAAGGTCCTAACAGTGGGCTGCTTGTTGGAGGTAGCCCTGGTTGAAACCTACTGGCTTTCTTTTCTTCTGTGTTCACAAACTCCGGAACAAACCTCGATAATTCGGAAAACTTGGTCGCATACTCGGTCACAGTCATGGTTTGTTGTTTTAACTCTTTAACTTTCATTTTCATCCGGGTCTCCACATATTTCCGAAAATTATTCCTCTAGAACCACACACGCTGCACCTCTCCCAAGTCACAACACCAGCTCCCTCTGACTCCATCGTCAGTACTTATCTTGCCAACCCAGAGGTAGTGTCCATTCGTAACAACTCCTCCAAAATCTCAACTCCACTATAGGGCATCTATCTAACACCGTTGTCACTGGAGTTCACGGCACATCGCTATTTGTTTCACATATATCGATTGACACGCTTTCCATTATCATAATATCCTTGGGAGAATAAACCAATTTCATTGATATGTCACTAATATTCTATTCGTCTTAGGGATTCGCTCCTGTCATAGGCGATTTCGTTGTGAATCTAATTCCTATCAGCGAATTTTGACTTATTTGACCTGGTTGGCCTCCCCTTGAAATTCAGTAAGGATAACAAAAATTATGGGGTCTTGAAAGATAGCTCCCATATCACAGAAAATGTCACACACTGGTGATCATAAGGTTATGAGCTTTAAGGTAACCTTATTGGAGGTAAGAGAATTTTACCGAGAGATCAATATGATCATAAGAACTCAACGTTGTGTGCCTCAATTGAGACATTACTAAAGGTAATTAGCCTTCTTGTATTTCACAACTTACAAGTGATGGCGTCCCATAAGACTTCTATCACACAGACAGATAGTCCTTGTAGCCCCTATAAGAATAGGGTTGTTCGTCTCAGTGGAAGTTGAAAAGTATGAAAGCAATTCGAGATCAATTTAATGATTATCGCCATTCGACAATATTTCTCAAAGGAACACCTTGGATTAAAATTGAACAGATTCCAAAGGTGCGGTTTCCAAAGAAAATACAAAAAAAAATAACCAAAAAGATACTGGTACTTAACAAACAAGTGGTGAGGTATCACCATCGGGTCATTCATTATTTGAAGAAAAGTCAAAGCTTAAATAACATCATTTGACAGGGCTTCGGAAGCCTGAAAGTAGGCATTGTGACAGCCTCTGGCACAAGTGAAACTGAATATGGTTTAGCACAAGTGTTATAAAATAACTTCGAAAAAGGGATATACCCTTTATCAGAATTCTTTCCTGGAGAGAGGTCAAGATAGATTATAGATTGGGGAGGTTTGCCAAGGTCCCTACGGATGCCTTTTATGTCGGCTCCTCTAACGGATAACCGTTCGATTCTAAAGCTTTTCTTCTCCATGCACACCCTAAGGTGCTCGATACTTTTGTTATTGCCGACTTATAATAGTCGCTAAGAATTCAACCATCAACATTTGCAATCACAGGGAATTCTATTCGACTAGGCACAAACATCTCAAGTAAGCGTTCTGTTCTATAAGAAGACTTCGATACCGTTGTTGCCCGTAGCAATGACAATTCCTCATGTCGACTGGGCGGTACTCCGGAAGATCGTTAGAACCTACAGGCTTAAATCCGGTTTCTATTTCAATCATCCTTATACCCAATATTCCTTCTCCCATATCAATCCCGTGCGCTACATAAGCTTAACACTTTTGGCACAATAGCCTTTTCATTTAAGTCAATCCCGGAATTTCTCAGTCCGTCTTGGTCCTTAAATATATTTCGCCTTTACCGTCCAATCTCAACTTCATCATTTCATCTCTAAAATCAATTATAGCAATCAGGGTCTGTCCACCAACTCATATAACGGCTATCTTACCCAATCCACAGGGTTCGCTCTGATTTCCACTCTCTTTGGTGACATCCTCTGGTAATCAGAAAGACAAGGTTTGCCAAATTTGCTGAGTTTCTTTCCAAAATCATGGAAATTTGATCAATCTATTTACCTACTAGTAATGCTCGGATCTGATTTCCGACCTTTCTGTTCTATCCTCATAATTCCTTCCTGGTTTCCTGAGGGTGGTAAATCTCATTCTCGATTCCGTCTTAGCGTGCTTGTCTTACAATAACATTTGCATGGTACATATACCCAAAATTTTCCTTGAGATAATAAAATCCCTCAATGATGTAATAGACACTATTTCCAGTGGAATCGCTGGTCGTGGGGGATTGAAACCTCATAGCCAAAGCAATTCCTTTCACTATTCTTAGGCAACTAAGTACCCTTAATCGTTCGTGAAAATCTGAATACCTTGGTTCTTACGTATGCCGCCTCCTTATGGGCAACTATAACTGACTATGAGTAACAGGTTTCGTTCAAGTCGAATCAATCCACTGATACTGGCTATACTGCCTCTACCTCTTCTACTTTGGAGACTCTACTCCATTTTCTTTGTCATACCTCTTGATGAATCATGAACGATCCTTAAACTCTCGTCTCGTCACTTATTTGTCCCTTGAAGGTTCGTCTGGTCCTATTGTACGACCTCAAGTAACATACTACATCTTTATCAATCAACACGTCCTTTACAAGATTCTTTCCTTGACCCACTATGGGGTCTTCCTCTAGATCCTCCTATGGATCCTCCTATGGATCCTCCTTTATCGGGTCTTCGTCCATCTCAAGGAGCGCATCATCAAATGCCTACTCGAAGGCCTCGGGATCTGGTATCTCAGAATCCCATCCATCTATAACTCATACGAATCGAGGTGACTAACCATGAAGTCCTAAGTACGGTTTCCCAGAAGAAATCCCCTCTCGGGCTTCATCTTAAAGAGTCAGGGTCATGTCTTCTAACTCGACTACGAACTCAATTTGAGCTCTAGATGTTCTTATCATTATTAAGGGTATTGTAAGACTCGATCTCCTATCGTTTCTGAGGACTGTAACCTAACGCTCTGATACCATCTCTGTAACAGCCCCAAATCCGGGGTCAGGGATTTAGGGTCGTCACGATCCATGTACTCCTTGCCTTACCTGTATTACTCACACCATTCATATTTCACCTGCTCATGACCCCACATTATATGTCTCACACACACACACACAGGTTAGAGTCTCAGAAACGACACACTACAACAATTACGGAATAAATAATTTTTATTACAATACCCAAATGTCATTTAAATCTGTTACTGATACAATTTCTCAGTATTGTTACATTACCAACTTCGCCTTCTGATGCTCACAATCCTCTAATACCATTCAGGTCTATACATAAGTTGAATACCAAAAGCCGTAGCCTGATTCAATTGGTTCGTACTACTCTCGGGATCGCTGCTAGAAACTGTCTAATGGAAACGCCTTGCGAGGTATGTGCCGTCCCATTGGCATCCTGCTTCGCTGCTATATAATATATATAAAATAATATCAAGAGTGAGCGATAGCTCAGCAAGGTAATGAAATTATGGCATAATTCTGCCCTTAATTCAACCCAGAAATAAAGCGGGTATACGACAATAATTTGTCAAAATATCTCGATACTGAAATCATTTCCTTATCGGAATGTATTCCAAAAATAGTACCATTACTGTACTTCAAATATCATTTCAGAATACTCTGCAACTTTCGATATTCATACTATGAACAAAGTTCTAGTATAGTATAAAAGCTGAAATAATAAGATCACTCGGTATATCCTTTCCGTAAAATATCTGCTATATAAAATATAAGCAGACTATCAACATATACTTGAAAGATGAAGTTATAAGGAAAATTCAATATCATCTTTCATATCAAACATTTACCTCATATCATAATTTGGAAATAAATACAATGTAAAATATTTCCAATCCATTTCTAAGCTCATCTGGTTCCATATATCTTTCCATAAAATCATATACCTTTTTTTTTCTCATATGCTTTCGGATAACTCATATGCTTGTATAAACTTGAATAAGCTTGTGTAAACTTTCTTTCTCTGAAAACTTGCATAAAACTGAATAACTTGAGTAAACTTTCTTTCTCTGAAAACTTGCATAACACATGCTCTTTCATGGATGATGAACTGTAGATGGAGATTCTGGGCGCCGAGGATACCCCTACGATGATCAGTCGTAAGGCGAATCCCCCTGCTGTTTTTCTACGTAGAAGGGAAGATAATCAGTCTCACACTGACTTACCTCCCCGCCTTCGGTTGTAGGTAGGAAGAACAGACACGTTGCAATAGTCCGTTAGTCTGTTACTCTCCTCTTATCCTACGGTCGGGCACTTACTGTTAAACTAAGGGAAGAACAGACCCGTTGCAATAGTCCGTCGGCCTTATTGTAATTCCCTTAGGGGACCGGCGCTACTCAGTCCCTTACATATTCTCCAAGTTCGAGTAAATCCATAACCCTGAAACATAAAGTTCCTTTCCCTTTTTCCCCAAGTATACAACTCCACAAAGTAGTCATATCTGGTTGGAAAGGAAAATTCACCCATATTTCCCAAGCTGACGCTTGTTAATGGATACAACTGATTCCACTGATCTTACTCCTCGAGTCTTAAGGAAGTAATCAAAATCATTTTGATGGTAGCATACGAAGCTGTTAAATTAATAGTTTCAAAAAGGTTTAGGACCGGGCAGTCCACTTGAAACAAACATAAAATCTTGAGAAAGGTTCCATGCATCTTTGTAGTTTGAGCGAACATTTAAGTCTTTCTGAATATAGACTTAAAAGGGAAAATAGATTTGGGAACCTTCTCTAATTATATTTATAATTGACTGAATAAAACTTTATTAGCTATCTAGGGTTAAAGGATAGTTTTCACAAAATACTTCCTTAGGAAGTAGGGCTTTAAATAATTAATGAAAACTATATTTAATAAAGAATATTTATTTAGAAGTAATTTCCAAATACTTTCTTAACAAAAGAATTGATAATAAATTAATCACCTTATACTTAGGTACATTCTTAGCAGTTAAACCCCAAATAATCCTCAGTTTATAAATCATTTAACCAGATTAATTATAATAATATAATAAAATAACCCTAGATAGCAACTGATACCATTCTCGGTACGTAGTATAAATACAGAGTATATATAATATAACTCTAGATACAACTGATACAAATAACTTCTACTTAGCATCATAAGTATCATTTTGAAATTATGAACAGATAGCATATATCTCAAAATCTTATTTATCACAACATCAGTTTATAAAGGCATAGGTTTGAAAACTTGCCTCTATCACATGCATATACTATAATCTCAATATCTTTTATACCATCACATCCATATACGACGTGAGGTTTGAAAGCATGCATAATATACCATATGCATCATCAGAATATTATAACTTAAAATAAAGCATAGAATGAGAAAACTTGTACGATACTTGGAACAAAGAATATATATATATAGATATATTTTTGAATCAACAAGTATTAAACATTTGAAAATATGCCCACTCTAACAATAGAGTAAGGGTTAGTAAACTTGCCTGATGCTCGAGAAGTGATAGGGGTTCGCGACGATGCCGGACAATCTAGACAAAGTCAAAGAAAACGCACGATTAATCCCCTGGATAATCCACTTGTACTCAATGCTTAAACACGTAAGCGAAACACAACCAAGGAATTACTAGCTCGTTATAGGCTCATACTAAGTCCATGTTTAAGGGACAATTACTTAAGTCGTAGGTTTAGTCCGAAATCGATCCTCGAATACAAGTTATACTTAACCATTTACAACATTGGTTTCTAAGTCATGTTCTTAGTGGTTTTCACTTGCGCGACCTCGGCTACAACATTTTTATAAAATCGGAAAATGATCTTTTTAATCCGAATCGTTTTCGTGAGCCTTCCTAACTGTCTCTATCATTATTCCTCAAAGTTTCACATTTTAATATCGCTTCTAAGTGGTCCAAATATAGCCTCAAAGTGACTGACCAGAGATGGGTTGTTCCTCCGAACGGTGTTTACTAAAACTCACTTTTCTCTTAAACCGTAAATCGTATTAACATGATTCTTGCGCTCACGTAAACTAGAAACAAGGATCTACACACTCATATTTATCATTGACCCAAAAGAGGCAGTTAAGGTTTCGGATTCTAGGCAGTTATAGAGTTACCGAAAATCGGGCATTACGACGGCTTAAAATCGAATAATCCAATTTTGTCACAACATAATCAAGCCACACCGGGCATACCATACATCCACAACCTCAATAAATAACCAACCTACACCTCTAAGATCAGTGGTGAGGCTCAAATCCAACACCCATCATTTTACACATTTAAACAAATCCAAACAATCACTAAATCACTTAATCATGATCTTAGCTTTACATGAACATCAAAACCACTTCAAAACTCATATAAACAAAAAGGGGCAGAGGCTTTTATACCTTCCTTGCTGCTTCATATACACTAACAATGGTTTATAATCCTTCCTTGAGCCTTGAACAAACCTTAACAAGCTTAATCCTTAAGAAACAAAATCAAGAATCATGAAAAGTTACTATTCATCATCACTTTGTAAAATCCATATAAAATCGAAAAACAAGAGTTTGGTTCTCAACTTTTTACCACACCTTCTACTCTTCAAGGGATTTCTTTTGAGTCCTATCTCATCACCAGGGGATGCTTGAAGCTCGACTCATTGGCTTTCTAAGGTGAGTGGTCGAAACTGGAAAAGGCAGGACAGTTTCTGTTCTCCGACTTGGGGAAGCGATTTGACTAGGCTACACTCCTTTGTTGGCTATGAAATTTTGAACGAATGTTGCCCATGGAGTGGAGAAGCTATGGCTAAATTGTGGTGAATTTATCATGAGTAGATATTAAGTTACGAATTTTTCTTCATTGCTTGGTCCTGCTGGGCAGAAAATCTGGAGAATGAGTGAGAGAGCTTTTCTCTTGCTTTTCTTCTTTTCTTTTTGTCTTGGTTAATTGATAATGCTGATATTTTTGTATTAGAAAGTGGTGAGTCATCACCCTTGGTTGCCTCATCTCTTGACACTTGTCAAGCATGCACTGGCTCAGATAAAGTAGCTTTACTGGTTCGTTTCCTTTCACATGGATGATCCAAATGTTGCATCCCTCGAATTAATCTTGTTACATGTTACTTCCATGTCTATATTTAATCCTGTAAATGTTGCCTTGTTACTCTTGAAACGATTCGAAATATTTCCTAAAGAGAGCGAATAAAACTCTACGCGATTCTCGCAGTGAATAGTAACTATTCACTATTTATTCCAACAATCGAATCCTTAAATCGACTTTAATAAAATAATAAAATTCCAAAATATTAAATTCTCAAATCCTCAATTTTAATATCTCATTTCTTGAATATAATAATATATAATTCGATGCCCGGTCAAATACTACACCAAAATAAAATTTGGAATTTCTGAATTCCGATCGTCTTTGCATTCACTTATTTACTCCGTAGATCACTAATATGACTTCGGAATATCCACACTACGTCTCGTACATAGGTGGCATGAAAAATTTTCTTAACCCTCAAAATCACTATTCATCCACCAATATCACTATTCACTGCTGCACTTAATCATAATAAGAAAAGTTTTAAATTTTTCCAAAAATTCGGGTTATTATAGCCTCCCCTCCTTAAAAAGATTCCGTCCCAGAATCAACTTAGGAATAACTGGGGGTACTTCTCTCCCATTGCACTTTCTAACTCCCAGGTGGATTCTTCCACCTCTTATTTTTTCACAAACCTCTCACTAGCTTGGCAACCTCGTCACTTAGTACTTGCTCTTTTCTATTCGTGATTTCCACAGGTTGTTCTTTGTAAGTCAGACCAGGTTGTATATCTACCTGCTCGTACTCTACATATGACGGGCATCTATAGTATACTGACGTAGCATTGACACATGAACCCCGCTATAACCATTCTACGAGTTTGGGGGGGGGGGGGGGTAAGGCTGGCTCGTAGGCCACCTTCCTGACGCGTTTTAAAATCTCAGATGGCCCAATGAATCTCGGGCTCACTTCCCTTTCTTTCCGAATCTCATTAATTCTTTCCATGGATATCTTTTAGCATCACGAATCTCTAACCTCATATTCCCCATCTTGTTTGTACAGAAAATACACCAACATAAACTTGCTTGTCATCCATCAACATGCCATTTAGCTTATCAATAGCAGTACTATCTCTATACTCGCGGGCTTAGTCCGCATACTTTCTCTGTCTGTCTTGGTTGTCATTAGCCGCTTGTTGGTGAAATCTTTTGTCTTTCTAGTTTGTTGGACTAACTTGGTTTTGTGTAAAATCTCATCCTTTAATTCCCGATCATTCGGAATCCATCTCTGTCTCATTTTAGTTAAGGGTATCGGCCACCACATTGGCCTTCCCCGGATGGTAGTGTACCTCACACTCATAATTCTAGGTCAATTCTAGCCATTTCTCCATCTCATGTTATCTACTATCACGGGTAACTCAAAGCCAATTCATCACATTCCATAAAATTTATGGGTGCATTAGTCAACCCAAAATAACCCCGCTGAAAACTCGAAGTGTCTATTCCTAGTACGAATCGCAGTCTTGGGTATATCCTCGGATTTAACTTCCAACTGGTGATACCCAGTTCTTATATAAATTTGGAAATACACAGCGTTCTTCTGCTGATCAAACCATCATTTACAAGGGTACCTATTCTCCATGTCGAACTCATACAACTCTCGAGGTTCGATACATAATCTTGTGCTAACATCTTTCTCTCTTACAACAACACCGGGCTCTCCATGGTGGTACACTGGGTCTTATCATACCCTTATACAACAATTCTTGTAACTGAGTCACTAACCCTTCCATTCCCATTATACTCTGAATACTCGGCATTCATTCTTATGTCATCCAAATCGATATCTGGTAGCTCATTAAAACCTTGTACAATCTCCCAAAACCATTGTAGTTTCCTTTATACTTGGTATCTCTTTTCTTGGCGTCAACCATAAGAGCTAATTTAAGCCTCGTATTTCTGGCATAATAATTTCTTAGTCTAAACTATACTCAAGAATCTCTGAATCTATCTCCATCCTTTATTTATTACTCTCTCTCTCCCTTACAATCAGTCTGGGCTCCATTGGGTGTCAACCAACCCATCCTTATTATAATATCAACTTCTCCCAACTTGAAAGGAATCAGGTCTATCAAAAGTTTCGACCTCATATTTCTAGTTCACAACTTGGATGTACCAGTCTTATGGGAAAATCCCCCGATTGACTATTTCTACTTGTAATTATTCCCTTAGCAGCTCGGCCTTAAGGTTTAATTGTCATGCAATTTCTTGATATACAACGATACATTAGCTCTGTCTGCATAGTATAGAAGGGCACCTGCTATTTAAAGGTCCTAACAGTGGGCTGCTTGTTGGAGGTAGCCCTGGTTGAAACCTACTGGCTTTCTTTTCTTCTGTGTTCACAAACTCCGGAACAAACCTCGATAATTCGGAAAACTTGGTCTCATACTCGGTCACAGTCATGGTTTGTTGTTTTAACTCTTTAACTTTCATTTTCATCCGGGTCTCCACATATTTCCGAAAATTATTCCTCTAGAACCACACACGCTGCACCTCTCCCAAGTCACAACACCAGCTCCCTCTGACTCCATCGTCAGTACTTATCTTGCCAACCCAGAGGTAGTGTCCATTCGTAACAACTCCTCCAAAATCTCAACTCCACTATAGGGCATCTATCTAACACCGTTGTCACTGGAGTTCACGGCACATCGCTATTTGTTTCACATATATCGATTGACACGCTTTCCATTATCATAATATCCTTGGGAGAATAAACCAATTTCATTGATATGTCACTAATATTCTATTCGTCTTAGGGATTCGCTCCTGTCATAGGCGATTTCGTTGCGAATCTAATTCCTATCAGCGAATTTTGACTTATTTGACCTGGTTGGCCTCCCCTTGAAATTCAGTAAGGATAACAAAAATTATGGGGTCTTGAAAGATAGCTCCCATATCACAGAAAATGTCACACACTGGTGATCATAAGGTTATGAGCTTTAAGGTAACCTTATTGGAGGTAAGAGAATTTTACCGAGAGATCAATATGATCATAAGAACTCAACGTTGTGTGCCTCAATTGAGACATTACTAAAGGTAATTAGCCTTCTTGTATTTCACAACTTACAAGTGATGGCGTCCCATCAGACTTCTATCACACAGACAGATAGTCCTTGTAGCCCCTATAAGTATAGGGTTGTTCGTCTCAGTGGAAGTTGAAAAGTATGAAAGCAATTCGAGATCAATTTAATGATTATCGCCATTCGACAATATTTCTCAAAGGAACACCTTGGATTAAAATTGAACAGATTCCAAAGGTGCGGTTTCCAAAGAAAATACAAAGAAAAGAATAACCAAAAAGATACTGGTACTTAACAAACAAGTGGTGAGGTATCACCATCGGGTCATTCATTATTTGAAGAAAAGTCAAAGCTTAAATAACATCATTTGACAGGGCTTCGGAAGCCTGAAAGTAGGCATTGTGACAGCCTCTGGCACAAGTGAAACTGAATATGGTTTAGCACAAGTGTTATAAAATAACTTCGAAAAGGGGATATACCCTTTATCAGAATTCTTTCCTGGAGAGAGGTCAAGATAGGTTATAGATTGGGGAGGTTTGCCAAGGTCCCTACGGATGCCTTTTATGTCGGCTCCTCTAACGGATAACCGTTCGATTCTAAAGCTTTTCTTCTCCATGCACACCCTAAGGTGCTCGATACTTTCGTTATTGCCGACTTATAATAGTCGCTAAGAATTCAACCATCAACATTTGCAATCGCAGGGAATTCTATTCGACTAGGCACAAACATCTCAAGTAAGCGTTCTGTTCTATAAGAAGACTTCGATACCGTTGTTGCCCGTAGCAATGACAATTCCTCATGTCGACTGGGCGGTACTCCGGAAGATCGTTAGAACCTACAGGCTTAAATCCGGTTTCTATTTCAATCATCCTTATACCCAATATTCCTTCTCCCATATCAATCCCGTGCGCTACATAAGCTTAACACTTTTGGCACAATAGCCTTTTCATTTAAGTCAATCCCGGAATTTTTCAGTCCGTCTTGGTCCTTAAATATATTTCGCCTTTACCGTCCAATCTCAACTTCATCATTTCATCTCTAAAATCAATTATAGCAATCAGGGTCTGTCCACCAACTCATATAACGGCTATCTTACCCAATCCACAGGGTTCGCTCTGATTTCCACTCTCTTTGGTGACATCCTCTGGTAATCAAAAAGACAAGGTTTGCGAAATTTGCTGAGTTTCTTTCCAAAATCATGGAAATTTGATCAATCTATTTACCTACTAGTAATGCTCGGATCTGATTTCTGACCTTTCTGTTCTATCCTCATAATTCCTTCCTGGTTTTCTGAGGGTGGTAAATCTCATTCTCGATTCCGTCTTAGCGTGTTTGTCTTACAATAACATTTGCATGGTACATATACCCAAAATTTTCCTTGAGATAATAAAATCCCTCAATGATGTAATAGACACTATTTCCAGTGGAATCGCTGGTCGTGGGGGATTGAAACCTCATAGCCAAAGCAATTCCTTTCACTATTCTTAGGCAACTAAGTACCCTTAATCGTTCATGAAAATCTGAATACCTTGGTTCTTACGTATGCCGCCTCCTTATGGGCAACTATAACTGACTATGAGTAACAGGTTTCGTTCAAGTCGAATCAATCCACTGATACTGGCTATACTGCCTCTAACTCTTCTACTTTGGAGACCCTACTCCATTTTCTTTGTCATACCTCTTGATGAATCATGAACGATCCTTAAACTCTCGTCTCGTCACTTATTTGTCCCTTGAAGGTTCGTCTGGTCCTATTGTACGGCCTCAAGTAACATACTACATCTTTATCAATAAACACGTCCTTTACAAGATTCTTTCCTTGACCCACTATGGGGTCTTCCTCTAGATCCTCCTATGGATCCTCCTTTATCGGGTCTTCATCCATCTCAAGGAGCGCATCATCAAATGCCTACTCGAAGGCCTCGGGATCTGGTATCTCAGAATCCCATCCATCTATAACTCATACGAATCGAGGTGACTAACCATGAAGTCCTAAGTACGGTTTCCCAGAAAAAATCCCCTCTCGGGCTTCATCTTAAAGAGTCAGGGTCATGTCTTCTAACTCGACTACGAACTCAATTTGAGCTCTAGATGTTCTTATCATTATTAAGGGTATTGTAAGACTCGATCTCCTATCGTTTCTGAGGACTGTAACCTAACGCTCTGATACCATCTCTGTAACAGCCCCAAATCCGGGGTCAGGGATTTAGGGTCGTCACGATCCATGTACTCCTTGCCTTACCTGTATTACTCACACCATTCATATTTCACCTGCTCATGACCCCACATTATATGTCTCACACACACACACACACAGGTTAGAGTCTCAGAAACGACACACTACAACAATTACGGAATAAATAATTTTTATTACAATACCCAAATGTCATTTAAATCTGTTACTGATACAATTTCTCAGTATTGTTACATTACCAACTTCGCCTTCTGATGCTCACAATCCTCTAATACCATTCAGGTCTATACATAAGTTGAATACCAAAAGCCGTAGCCTGATTCAATTGGTTCGTACTACTCTCAGGATCGCTGCTAGAAACTGTTTAATGGAAACGCCTTGCGAGGTATGTGCCGTCCCATTGGCATCCTGCTTCGCTGCTCAGCAAGGTAATGAAATTATGGCATAATTCTGCCCTTAATTCAACCCAGAAATAAAGCGGGTATACGACAATAATTTGTCAAAATATCTCGATACTGAAATCATTTCCTTATCGGAATGTATTCCAAAAATAGTACCATTACTGTACTTCAAATATCATTTCAGAATACTCTGCAACTTTCGATATTCATACTATGAACAAAGTTCTAGTATAGTATAAAAGCTGAAATAATAAGATCACTCAGTATATCCTTTCCGTAAAATATCTGCTATATAAAATATAAGCAGACTATCAACATATACTTGAAAGATGAAGTTATAAGGAAAATTCAATATCATCTTTCATATCAAACATTTACCTCATATCATAATTTGGAAATAAATACAATGTAAAATATTTCCAATCCATTTCTAAGCTCATCTGGTTCCATATATCTTTCCATAAAATCATATACCTTTTTTTTTCTCATATGCTTTCGGATAACTCATATGCTTGTATAAACTTGAATAAGCTTGTGTAAACTTTCTTTCTCTGAAAACTTGCATAAAAGTGAATAACTTGAGTAAACTTTCTTTCTCTGAAAACTTGCATAACACATGCTCTTTCATGGATGATGAACTGTAGATGGAGATTCTGGGCGCCGAGGATACCCCTACGATGATCAGTCGTAAGGCGAATCCCCCTGCTGTTTTTCTACGTAGAAGGGAAGATAATCAGTCTCACACCGACTTACCTCCCCGCCTTCGGTTGTAGGTAGGAAGAACAGACACGTTGCAATAGTCCGTTAGTCTGTTACTCTCCTCTTATCCTACGGTCGGGCACTTACTGATAAACTAAGGGAAGAACAGACCCGTTGCAATAGTCCGTCGGCCTTATTGTAATTCCCTTAGGGGACCGGCGCTACTCAGTCCCTTACATATTCTCCAAGTTCGAGTAAATCCATAACCCTGAAACATAAAGTTCCTTTCCCTTTTTCCCCAAGTATACAACTCCAAAAAGTAGTCATATCTGGTTGGAAAGGAAAATTCACCCATATTTCCCAAGCTGACGCTTGTTAATGGATACAACTGATTCCACTGATCTTACTCCTCGAGTCTTAAGGAAGTAATCAAAATCATTTTGATGGTAGCATACGAAGCTGTTAAATTAATAGTTTCAAAAAGGTTTAGGACCGGGCAGTCCACTTGAAACAAACATAAAATCTTGAGAAAGGTTCCATGCATCTTTGTAGTTTGAGCGAACATTTAAGTCTTTCTGAATATAGACTTAAAAGGGAAAATAGATTTGGGAACCTTCTCTAATTATATTTATAATTGACTGAATAAAACTTTATTAGCTATCTAGGGTTAAAGGATAGTTTTCACAAAATACTTCCTTAAGAAGTAGGGCTTTAAATAATTAATGAAAACTATATTTAATAAAGAATATTTATTTAGAAGTAATTTCCAAATACTTTCTTAACAAAAGAATTGATAATAAATTAATCACCTTATACTTAGGTACATTCTTAGCAGTTAAACCCCAAATAATCCTCAGTTTATAAATCATTTAACCAGATTAATTATAATAATATAATAAAATAACCCTAGATAGCAACTGATACCATTCTCGGTACGTAGTATAAATACAGAGTATATATAATATAACTCTAGATACAACTGATACAAATAACTTCTACTTAGCATCATAAGTATCATTTTGAAATTATGAACAGATAGCATATATCTCAAAATCTTATTTATCACAACATCAGTTTATAAAGGCATAGGTTTGAAAACTTGCCTCTATCACATGCATATACTATAATCTCAATATCTTTTATACCATCACATCCATATACGACGTGAGGTTTGAAAGCATGCATAATATACCATATGCATCATCAGAATATTATAACTTAAAATAAAGCATATAATGAGAAAACTTGTACGATACTTGGAACAAAGAATATATATATATAGATATATTTTTGAATCAACAAGTATTAAAAATTTGAAAATATGCCCACTCTAACAATAGAGTAAGGGTTAGTAAACTTGCCTGATGCTCGAGAAGTGATAGGGGTTCGCGACGATGCCGGACAATCTAGACAAAGTCAAAGAAAACGCACGATTAATCCCCTGGATAATCCACTTGTACTCAATGCTTAAACACGTAAGCGAAACACAACCAAGGAATAACTAGCTCGTTATAGGCTCATACTAAGTCCATGTTTAAGGGACAATTACTTAAGTCATAGGTTTAGTCCGAAATCGATTCTCGAATACAAGTTATACTTAACCATTTACAACATTGGTTTCTAAGTCATGTTCTTAGTGGTTTTCACTTGCGCGACCTCGGCTACAACATTTTTATAAAATCGGAAAATGATCTTTTTAATCCGAATCTTTTTCGTGAGCCTTCCTAACTGTCTCTATCATTATTCCTCAAAGTTTCACATTTTAATATCGCTTCTAAGTGGTCCAAATATAGCCTCAAAGTGACTGACCAGAGATGGGTTGTTCCTCCGAACGGTGTTTACTAAAACTCACTTTTCTCTTAAACCGTAAATCGTATTAACATGATTCTTGCGCTCACGTAAACTAGAAACAAGGATCTACACACTCATGTTTATCATTGACCCAAAAGAGGCAGTTAAGTGTTCGGATTCTAGGCAGTTTATAGAGTTACCGAAAATCGGGCATTACGACGGCTTAAAATCGAATAATCCAATTTTGTCACAACATAACCAAGCCACACCGGGCATACCATACATCCACAACCTCAATAAATAACCAACCTACACCTCTAAGATCAGTGGTGAGGCTCAAATCCAACACCGATCATTTTACACATTTAAACAAATCCAAACAATCACTAAATCACTTAATCATGATCTTAACTTTACATGAACATCAAAACCACTTCAAAACTCATATAAACAAAAAGGGGCAGAGGCTTTTATACCTTCTTTGCTGCTTCATATACACTAACAATGGTTTATAATCCTTCCTTGAGCCTTGAACAAACCTTAACAAGCTTAATCCTTAAGAAACAAAATCAAGAATCATGAAAAGTTACTATTCATCATCACTTTGTAAAATCCATATAAAATCGAAAAACAAGAGTTTGGTTCTCAACTTTTTACCACACCTTCTACTCTTCAAGGGATTTCTTTTGAGTCCTATCTCATCACCAGGGGATGCTTGAAGCTCGACTCATTGGCTTTCTAAGGTGAGTGGTCGAAACTGGAAAAGGCAGGACAGTTTCTGTTCTCTGACTTGGGGAAGCGATTTGACTAGGGTTCCCTCCTTTGTTGGCTATGAAATTTTGAACGCATGTTTCCCATGGAGTGGACGATTTATGGTTAAAATTTGGTGATTTTATCATGAGTAGATATTAAGTTACGAATTTGTCTTCATTGCTTGGTCCTGCTGGGCAGAAAATCTGGAGAATGAGTGAGAGAGCTTTTCTCTTGCTTTTCTTCTTTTCTTTTTATCTTGGTTAATTGATAATGCTGATATTTTTGTATTAGAAAGTGGTGAGTCATCACCCTTGGTTGCCTCATCTCTTGACACTTGTCAAGCATGCACTGGCTCAGATAAAGTAGCTTTACTGGTTCGTTTCCTTTCACATGGATGATCCAAATGTTGCATCTCTCGAATTAATCTTGTTACATGTTACTTCTATGTCTATATTTAATCCTGTAAATGTTGCCTTGTTACTCTTGAAACGATTCGAAATATTTCCTAAAGAGAGCGAATAAAACTCTACGCGATTCTCGCAGTGAATAGTAACTATTCACTATTTATTCCAACAATCGAATCCTTAAATCGACTTTAATAAAATAATAAAATTCCAAAATATTAAATCCTCAAATCCTCAATTTTAATATCTCATTTCTTGAATATAATAATATATAATTCGATGCCCGGTCAAATACTACACCAAAATAAAATTTGGAATTTCTGAATTCCGATCGTCTTTGCATTCACTTATTTACTCCGTAGATCACTAATATGACTTCGGAATATCCACACTACGTCTCGTACATAGGTGGCATGAAAAATTTTCTTAACCCTCAAAATCACTATTCATCCACCAATATCACTATTCACTGCTGCACTTAATCATAATAAGAAAAGTTTTAAATTTTTCCAAAAATTCGGGTGATTATAAAACCCAAGGGCAAAAACATTGCAAGGATATTTTATCCTCCACCTAAGCCAGATGAGTTCAAAGTCCTAGGGAAGCTGATCATTGAAAGCAAAGAGAGCAATCATCCAAGCATAAGGAACAAAAGGGTCATCATCTACAGGGATAGCAAGGAAATTTGCATTTGGGTTGGTCACCCAAATTTTGCTAAGGCCAAAGCTGAAGAATCTGAAAGGGCAGCAATGCAAGCACTTGCAGTTGCTCAATCACTTGAAGATGAAGAAACCCTACAGGAAGAAAAGGCTAAGGATGAAGCTAAGGAAGCTGGAAAGCTAAGGAAGCTGGATAGCAAAGGAAGAGTGTAAGGCAACCAAAGGCTTGAGCTAAAAGGAATCTGAACTTTGATAAAGATGATTCCCAGGACACTGCTCAAGACTCTCCCACAACAATTGCACATCAAATTCCTGTTGATCTACCTCTTGAGGGAAAGTTGGCTTGTGACCCTGCACATCCTGTCAACTTTCATGATCAACCAATAATGCCAAAAGAGGAGCCTTTTGAATTTGATGAGGCCTACTTTCCAAAGTTCCTATTTGAGAAGGATCAATCAATGAAGACAAAGAAAATGGCTGTCAAGGCAAAGCCAGTGTTTGTGAGAAAGCCACAACCTCATAAACCCCCTGCAAATCCAGAGGACTGCATGTACATTGCTGACATCAGGGAAGAATCCAGTTTACATCTTGATATAGACAACCTGGTGGAAGTAAGGGGCATTGCAGCTTCTCAAAAATTGCCTGAGAGACTAGTTTTTATATTCAAGGGTGGTAGAGAACAAGTGTGGCCTCTCTACAGAATTTTAGGAGAAGACTATCAAACACTACTTTCAGTGTTTAGATGCTTGAAGAAGGACTTTGGCTTCACCAAAACAGCCAAGTCTGAGGTGGTCTCCAAAATTTGTCAGATAAAGGCTAGCTGGAACAAGCCTGAGGCTCTTCCCAGGATTCTTAGAGTGCCCTCAACAGGAAAGAAGATACATCTTCAACCATACTGGATGATGGAATTTAAGGACAAGGACAATTACAGAAGATTCTTCAGGATGGAAGACCAGCTGGATAAGGCATCTAATCAAACTCTAAAGTTTATGCAATCCATGCTTGGTGATCAAGATGAAGGAGAGAAAATCTTTTATAGAAGGCTACAGGTCCAAATTGAGGAAAACAACTCTAAGAGAGGGAAGAAGACTATGCCACAAAGAAGACACAGATGAATCATTTGCTCAGACTAGAGGAGCACTTTTGGGCATTAGTCTTGTAAGTCTTATATTTTGCCTAAAACATTATGAAGCTTAAATGCATTTTCTACTTTTGTAATTTATGATGTATCTGAGTGTTTTTGTTATCATCAAGTCTCTTGATTCATGGTTGTTATTCTATCAGTCATAAATTGGGGGAGATTGTTAGGAATATGTTGTTCTTGATGATAAACATAAAACACTTAGTAGAATTTGTGTAAAGTAATTTGTAGCTGTCAACGGAATGGTATGTTTTGCAGCAATCCGTTGACAGGTAGCTAATCAACGAAATGAGTGATGCAGCAACTGCATTGTACAATACTTCATAGTTTGATATGCATTTTGTTGTAGGTATTAGATAGGTTTTCTAAGTCATGTTGACTAAGTACTAGATAGGCAAAATAGGTTGGTGAATTGTAAATATATTATGCCTTGTAATTTTGCCTAAGTGAAGACATGTCAACGGATTGAAGATTGCTCTATCAACGGAATGAAGATTACTCTATCAACGAAACGAGGAATACACCATCAACAGAATGAAGAATAAAGCTATCAACGAAACACATCTCCCTACTATCAACGAATCAGTATTGCTTTTCTGAATAGTTGACAAAGTGATAGTGACAGTTCTCTGACTACTCAAAAGGTGATGTAGAAGGGTACAGTGCATTGGAAACCATTAAAATGGACATTGGAAATAAGGAAACATCCCAGTTTCCAATTGGGTTCTTGGAATGAACTATTATATGCAAAAGACAAGGATACTCAAGAACCACTGGACAAAGGGATGAAAAGCAAACTATTGGCGGTTACTCATTGAACTTTTAGTGTAGCCAAAAATAGAGTTGTAAACTTGGGCTTATATAACCAAGTATAGCAGTTACTTTAGAAACAAGAGAAGAAAAACAAATAGACTGTATTAGCTATCTTTGAGAGCAATCTTCTCTACATTCTTGTAACTGAGCAAATGTGTACATCTTTGTATCACAGATTATTTCCGCAATAAAAACACTTCAGTTGGATCATCAAACAATCCAACTAAATTATTTACTTCTTGTGTTTTTATTTAATCAGTTCAGTTTTCATTATTTAATTTTAAGTTCAAGAAAATATCTAGAATTGTATTCAACCCCCCCTTCTACAATTCTGTTAGGTCATTTGGGATTAACAGATTTAGATAGAGGGTGATGAGAGTTTCGATTTGATTACAAGAACATTGAAAACAGATTACGGTAACGCCTTCAAATTTGTGTTTGATTCTCAAGAACACGAAGAACACAATTCCGAGATTTTTATATTTTTAACAATGAATAAGCTTGATTATACGCAAAATAATGTACGATACGCCTTTTTTATATTAAACGGAAAATAATACCCTAAACAACATTTTTGGATCGATATTGATCCAATGGATCGTTTTAATATGAATAAATAGAATACACGTTTTACGAGACGATAATTATCCAGAATATATGGATAACTACAAGAATCGTTTAATAATAGATATACGAACCAAAATACCTCTATCACGAATATTCCCGAATATTTCCCACTTTAACGAATGAAATATTGGTACGAACAATATACCAATTTCCCGAATAATTAGGGAATGATCTAAATTTCCTTTTCTATAATTAAAATAAAACGAAATAAAAATAACATTATCTAAAAAAGGAATTTCCAATCATCACAAATATTCACATAGCATCTCAACATCACATCTTTGACCATTTAACGAATAACTTAACACATTTAAACAGATAAAACATTTAATAAATTTTGATATGAAAATAAAATTTCATTTCACATCAAATATTAACACGTAATTTTCCGGATCTTACAATTTAGGTCAAAGAATGGAGTCTCTTAAAGTCAGTCAAATCAAGATTGAAGAGCTGGAAGTTGAAGACACTGGTGATGAGACTCAAGTTGTCTATGATTTGCCTGAGGAAGATGAGTTCTACAGCATAGATGAGCTGGACAAGATGGAAAACAAATCTTTTGCCTATATGGCTAGGAGATATCCTAACATTAGGTTTAAAAGGAAGCAGCCATTTAAGTCCAAGTTTAATGCTGGAAATGCTGGTGGATCAAGTGGCTCAAACTCTTTCAATAAAGGAAAAGGGATTGTTGGTGCTGCTAAAGGAGGATACAAGTCTGGGAGTGTGGATAGGTCCAAGATAAGGTGCTATAACTGCAATGAACTTGGGCACTTTGCCACAGAGTGCAAAAAGCCCAAACAGGTCAAAAAGGACAAAGCATACTTAGAGCTTGAAGCTAAGTATGAAGCTCTACTCAAGAAACAGCAGGGTAAAGCTTTTATTGCAGAGGGAAAGTGATGGGATGATTCTGATGAAGAAGAAGAACAGGAGTACTCAAACTATGCCTTGATGGCATTTTCCGATGATGGTGATTCCTCAAGTCAGGTACATATTCTTACTTCTCTTGATATGACTCCCTTTCAATACAAGCAAACTGTTGAAGACATGAGTACAAAGATGTTCAACATTCACACTAGCATGTTAGTTGCCAATGAAGAAATTGACAGACTAACTGCTAAAAATCTTGAACTTACAGAAAAGAATGAGGAACTTGAATTAATGGTTGTGAGTCTTGATGGTTTGAAAAAGGAAGTGGAGTATCTTAAGAATAAAGTTGCTTGTGCTGAATAGATAGAAATAGCTCTTAGGGAACAAATTGCTGAAAATGAATCAAGAATAAGAAGCTATAGAAACTCCTCTGAACTTATTCAAACCTATCACAAGGAACACACTGAAGACTGTAAGGTTGGAATTGGTTTTGATTATGAGAATGATAAGGGAAGGAAGAAGGCTAAGGGCAAAGGAAAAGAATCTTTTGCAAACAAAAATGCTCCAACTATTTTGTCCAGTGTCAAAGAGCCCATCTTCAAAAAGAGTGTTGTTGAGTTTGATGATGATCTACTAGTTATCAAACAACAACTATTTGAAGAAGATGAGGCTGCTAAGGACACTTCCTCCTCTCCCAAGTCTGTTGATCAGAAAGAAACCAAAGACAACCTTGTCAAGAGTCCTAAAATCAAGAAAGAAGTTGTTAAGAAGAAGAAACAAAACAGAAATGGTAAGGTAGGTGTCAACAAGGGCAACAATTATACTTATGTGCCAAATGCTCCTAGGAAACAGTTTCAGAAATGCTTATCTGTGAATCATTTGACTCATAAGTGTAATAAACCTGTAAATGTTGAAGTTGATAATCTGAGTAACCATTCTGTTGGCATGAACACTATCCATGATTCCTTCTGTGGTAATTCTAGCTACATGACATGCTATGTGACTGTGATTGCTAACTGTTTATCTCTAAAACATAAATTTGATTCTGCACAATCATATGAATCACACACATATATGCACACTCATAGAACAGGATCCCCAATCAAGGTTGAGAGGGTAAAAACTTCATGCGAGTCTAAGAGTGTAAACTCTAAAGCCACAAACAAAGTGAAGTCTCCTACTGTGAAGAATGCTGTTAATGATAGAAGAATCAATAACAAAACTGTTTCTAAATCAACTGGACCCTACCAAGTGTGGGTACCAAAAACAACTTAGTCAATTTGTGAATGCAGGGCAACAAGAATAAAATATTCATATGGATCTTGGACAGTGGATGCTCAAGTCACATGACTGGTTATATAGCCCTTCTATCACATTTTGAGGAGAAGGCTGGCCCATCAGTAACCTTTGGAAATGACAACATTGGTTATACAATGGGATATGTCAGTGTTAAATCTGGAAATTTCATTATTGAAGATGTAGCATTTGTTGAAGGACTAAAGCACAAAATCTTGAGCATTGGACAATTCACCAACAGGGGTTTCAAAGTGGAATTTGATGAAGATCATTGTCTAATCTCAAAAAGAGGAAGTGGTGAAGTTGTTTTAACTGGTGTGAAGAAAGGAAGCTTGTTTGTATCAAACCTAAAGGCTGCAGACAAGGGAGAAATTTGTTGTTTCTACACTAAAGCCACCAATGAAGAATTCTGGCTATGGCACAAGAAATTGTCTCACTTGAATGTTCAGGCAATGAACTCTCTGTCAAAGAGAGAACTCATCAGAGACATGCCTGCTTTGGAGTTTGTGCAAGATGGAGCATGTGAAGCATGCCAAAGAGGAAAGATAAAGAGGTCAAGCCACAAGAACAAATTGTTCAATTCAAACTCAAAACCTTTGCAGCTAATTCACATGGATCTATTTGGCCCTGTGAATGTAATGTCCCTTTCCAAGAAGAAATATGCTCAAGTCATGGTTGATGATTATTCAAGATACACTTGGGTGGAATTCCTGTTCTCCAAGGATGAAGCACATCAAGTAATCATAGAGCATATCAAAAGAGTTGATAGAGAAGCACAAAGCACCGGTTCCTCTGTAGTTGCTTTGAGAAGTGATAATGGAACTGAGTTCAGAAATTCAACATTGTATGAGTTCTGCAAAGATAAAGGAATTTCTCAACAGTTTTCAGCTCCTAGAACACCTCAACAAAATGGAGTAGTTGAGAGAAATAATAGTACTCTCATTGAAGCTGCAAGGACAATGTTATTGGATGCAAAGCTACCTACTAGCTTTTGGGCTGATGCTGTTAACACAGCATGCTATGTGCAAAATAGAACATTGATCAATAAGAAGTCTGGAAAAACTTCTTACTCATTGATGACTGGAAAAAGAGCATCCTTCAAGCATCTTCATGTGTTTGGAAGCAAGTGTTTTGCAATCTAGAATGTACATAGGCCATGGAATAATTATCCTGGTAGAAGCTCATAGATGTTCATGCAGCAGGATGGAGATGAATAAGGCCTTGAAGAAATAAGTTGCAGAAGTTTTTCTAAGTCCCTATACCGTGAAGTCAAAATAAAGCTATGTCGTGAAGTCTAAAATATCCATGTCGTGAAGTACTGAGATTGCATAGTCCTAAATGAACTATGTCGTGAAGTCTTCATTAGTCATATCGTGAAGTGTTGATATAGCAAAGTCAAAATGTACTGGATCGTTAAGTCCTCATAAAGCCTAGATCGCGAAGTCCTCAAATAGGTTATGTCGTGAAGTCCTCAAACAGGCTAGATCGCGAAGTCCTTAAAAAGGCTATGTCGTGAAGTCTTCAAAGGCTATGTCGCGAAGTCTTCAAAGGATATATCGTGAAGTCAGGAAAATGCTGGAGTTCACGATATCAACACTTAGCCGTTTATAACAAGACAAATCAAGGTACATAACCAAAATTCAAAGGAGACAAATACTGAAGCATCTGTTCTGGTAAGGTGGTCCTAAGAACAGATGGCAAATCTACAGCTAAACTTGGAGAGAAAGATAAGAGACAAGCATCTACAGAAACGGGAAAGACTCCGAAAAGCAAGTAGTCCTTCCTGACACAGTTAACTTCTTATGGCAGGACAAGTTGGACTTTGAGCTAGGGGTAACTGTGTAAATAGGTGTGTGCACCAGTTTGTATAGGTTAATATATATTGTGCACACCCTACTGTAAGCTGTAAGAGAGTGTAGTACACAGAAACATTCAAGAACTCTTTTCTCTGTAAGCAAAGCAAGAAAACATTGTTCTTGTTTAGAAGCCAGAATTTCACCTGTGAAATTTTGGAAGCTGTAGTATTTAATTTACTTAATAAAAAGTAGATTAAAGTGATTGTGTGTGTGTGTTCTGTTTATTTTCATTCCGCATTTTACACAACATAATCTCTCACAGCTTATTTAGTTTTCAAGAATCGAAAAATATCAAAACTATCCATTCACCCCCCCCCCCCCCCCTCTGTCTAGTTTCTAAGTGGTATTCATTTCTAACAAATTTCTTAATATACAATTTTTATCTTTGAATTTTCGTGTATGAATTAGAGAAAATATTTTACTAAAAGATATAATCTTTTCTCATAAAAATTAGAGCAATAACTATCTAAACGTTAAAAAACAATGATAAAATTTGTTTTTTAAGACATGATGAATTCTCCACCTTCGAGTTACCTTGTATATAGATGTATCAACTTTTAACTATAAATTCAAAACTAATAACGTACACACATAAACATATAAATCAATTCACAACTAAAGGTACATAAAAATCACCTTGCTCGGCCTATTATTTTAACTGATTAAGTGATGAATCCCCCTCCTTATTAATCCATGTCTTAACTCAATCAACACTAATAGCAAATAACTTGTTTTGTCAAAGATTTTAATATGATCCTGCATTAGGATACAAACAAACGTAATAAGATAAATAACTTAAAGGAAAAAAGTCTCATACTCATGTACTCATATACACACTTTTAACATGAACAAACAAAAAAGTAAAGAAGAACAATGGTGACAACAAAAATTGCAGTAGACAATTAACAGAGTTTAAGTGTATATTTATACTATTAATTAGCTGTTTATATGAAAGTATTAAAGGTAATTAATTATTTACCAAGTAATTACTTAATTTCTTATACAAGACCGATCTAATTTCTTAACTTCTTATTTACCAATATGTTCTTGTATTTCATATTATATTAAATTAAAAAAGAAAGTTTAAGAGAACAGAATGTTAAGATTGTAATTTCATTTGAAAAAAAAATATTATGAGAATATCTAGATAATAATAAAGGGAAGTTCAAAATAATGTAAAGTAATACACTTTTTTTTAATTTATATATTTGAAGGCAAGAATATTATAATTGAATATTTAGTTTCCTCCATTTGTAATATTTAGTTTCCTCCATTAGTAAGATATATTGTATATTTACTTTCTCCATTAATAGTGATTTTAAATGCAAGAATATTATATTTACTTTCCTCCATTAGTAGAGATTTTAAATGCAAGAATATTGAAATTGTATATTTAGTTTCCTCCTTTAGTAAATATTTAAAAAGCAATTGAGATTTTTTTCTAATCTTTGGTATTAATTACTTAATTTCTTATGCAAGACCGATATAATTTCTTAACTTCTTATTTATCAAAACGATCATGTATTTTCTATTATATCACATAAAAAAAGAAGAAAGTTTAGGAGAAGAGAATGTTAAGATGTTAATTTCATTTGAAAAGAAATATTATGAGAATATTTAGATAATAATAGAGGAAAGTTTAAAATAATGTAAGGTAATACATTTTTTTTTATAATTTAGATATTTTGAAGGCAAGAATATTATAATCGAATATTTAGTTTCCTCCATCAGTGATATTTAGTTTCCTCCATTAGTAAAGATCTATTGTATATTTAATTTCTCTATTAGTAGAGATTTTAAATACAAGAATATTATATTTACTTTCATCTATTAGTAGAGATTTTAAATGCAAGAATATTGAAATTGTATATTTAGTTTTCTCCATTAGTAAATATTAAAAAGGCAATTGAGATTTTTTCTAATTTTTGGTATTAATTACTTAATTTCTTATGCAAGACCGATCTAATTTATTTACTTCTTATTTGCCAAAACATTCCTGTATTTTCTATTATATTACATAAAAACAAGTTTAGGAGAGCAGTATGTTAAGATAATAATTTCATTAAAAAAATATTATGAGAATATTTATATAATAATAGATGAAAGTTCAAAATAATGTAAGGTAATACACTTTTTTTTTCTATTATATTACATAAAAAAAAGTTTAGGAGAGCAGTATGTTAAGATAGTAATTTCATTAAAAATATATTATGATAATATTTATATAATAATAGATGAAAGTTCAAAATAATGTAAGGTAATGCACTTTTTTTCTAATTTAGATATTTTGAAGATAAGAATATTATAATTCAATATTTAGTTTCTTCCTACTGGACGTAAGAACGAATTTAAGAAGTTCAAGAAAATTAATTATGTAAAAGATACGAGGAATATGCAATTTCATAATTTATTATTTTATTAGTATAGAACCCGTGTGATGCATGAATTTTTTTAATATTATAAAAATTATATAATAATTTGAATTGAAATTTTTAAAGGCATAAATTTTGTAGATTTAAAATTTTAAATGACATGATTTGGAAATAATTAAATATATATACATAATATATATATATAGGGGTTTACTCCAATACAAACCACTCTTAGACTACAAACTACAAACTAAATAATTTTAGTGATTTCTGTAAGAATAAATAGTGATTTCAGCATAGATCTAGCTATTTATTTTTATATACGTATAAATTTAGTGATTTTACGGTACAAAATCTGTAATTTACGTATAGATCCGGAGAAAAAATCACTACATTTACGCAGAAATCACTATTTATTCTTACAGAAATCACCAACATTTTATTGATTCTCGCAAGCATAAATAGTGATTTATCGTCGGAATATATCAAATATGGTATGAAAATTGATCGTTGGGAGATGGAGAAAAATACGGTGAAGTCGGATTTTAAAAAAAACTCTCCGATTGACGGGAAAAGTCAAATTAAAAACAGAAGGGAATAGGTATGATTGTGTGTGGGAGGGTGTATTTTAGTTGTGTATTGTGCATACAGGGGGCCATTAGATTATATTAATCTAAGGGTTTAGATTGGTTCTTAGTTTGTATTTTAACAAAGGTTTGTATTTGATCACTAGCCTATATATATATATACACACTATTATATTAAAGACAAAACATTGAAAGTTTTGTAGTCTGGTCACTCCATTCATCGCCGTTAGATATTTTTGATTAAATCGATGAGAACCGTTAGATAAAATATTAAAATTATTATATAAAATATCTTTTCTATTTTTCTAACTAAAACATCTCATTTTCCAAAAATATTGCAGGTAGTTTCATTTAATAAAATAACATAATAAGGTTATAATTGCTAATAACTAACTCATTACCATTTTTAGCCAAAATGTATATTCTTTTTTATATTTTCTAGCTAAAATTTCTACTTTTTTATTTTTCCTAAATAACACCTCTCATTTTCCAAAAATATCACGAACAGTTCTATTTAATAAAATAAAATAATAATATTATAATTATTAATGACTAACCGATTAGTTTTTTATCCCAAAACGTATATTCTTTTTTAAATTTTCTAACTAATATTTCTCCCAACTAAAACCTCAAAAAATATTACAGGCTATTCCATTTAGTAGCATAAAATACTAATATTATAAATCTATCTATCTATCTATACTATATTATTAAAGACGAAACATTGAATGTTTTGGTTATTGTTTTTTGGTACGGTACTTGCCTTATTTAATTGATTATTTAATTATTATAATCAGTTACCCTTTCCGTTAAAATATATTACCATTTTTTTCTAAAACAATCACGGGCAATTTCATTTTCAGCTAAAACATCTTACTTTTTCTATTTCCCTTACTAAAATCCCTCATTTTCCAAATATATCACGCGCAAACCCTTACTTATTTATTTTAATAATTTTAATTGGCAATTACATTTCCCTCTTTTTCTAGAAAAATCACGGGCAATTACCTTTTTCAGCTAAAACGTGTTATATTTTCTATTTTCCTTAGTAAAATCTGTTAATCCCAAATGACCTAACAGAATTGTAGAGGGGGGGGGGGGGGTTGAATACAATTCTTGATATTTTCTTAAACTTAAAACACTTTATAAAATAAAACTGAACTGAATAAATAAAAACACAAGATATAAATAATTCAGTTGGATTGTTTGATGATCCAACTGAAGTGTTTTTATTGCGGAAATAATCTGTGATACACAAGTACACAGCTGCTCAGTTACAGAGTTGTAGAGAAGAATGCTCTCAAGGATAGCTAATACAAACTATTTGTTTTTCTTCTCTTCTTTTTATCTTAACTGCTACACTTGGTTATATATTCCCCAAGTTTACAATACTATTTTTGGCTACACTAAAGTACACTAAAGGTAACCGCCAATAGTTTGCTTTTCATCCCTTTGTCCAGTGGTCCTTGGAGATCCTTGCTTTTGTCTTCATGCTTATTATGATCACTCCCAAGAGCCCAATTGGAAACTGGGATGTTTCCTTATTCCCCATGTCCATTTTAATGGTTTCCAATGCAAAGTACACTTCTGTTAGGTCCTGATAAGTTTGTAGAAGGGGGGTTGAATACAAACTATACCGATTTATCGAAATTTGTTCATTTAAGATTAAACAATTTAGAACAAATTAATGCGGAATAAAAACTGAAACAATATTCAAGTTAAATAGAAACTCTATTAAACTTGAGGAGTGTTACAACTTTGATCACTGATTACAAAGAACTTAATAAAACAAATCTAGAATAAATTCGACATGAATTTATCTATTTTTGTAATAAAAAGGATCGAATACTAAAAAGTAGTTCGATATAAAATCTAGGGATTATGATCCGCTAGAAAGCTAAAGCAGTACAAGAGATACAATTCTTATGAATTAAATGTTGAAGAACAATCAAGAATTAAATCTCTGGCCGGAAATGAATGCTTTGCAGTTCAAGAAGTAATGAAGAAGAATGTAAAGTTTTCTGTCTGTCTTTACTTCTGTGTTGAATGATACAATGATAAATGTCAACTGCCTTGTCTTATATATATAAAACACACTGCATTATTTTGTTATTAAGCCAACCCACGTGCAATACTAATCTTAAAGAATTGCATTAGGAAGACTTATAGAAATACAATGATTTTACTCTTAGAAGACAATCGGGAAGACAATCATTTGTACATGGAAGACAATCGGTAAGACTTACATTTACTCTAGGAAGACAATCGGGAAGACTCACTTGTGAGTCTTCCTAGTTAAATAAACTGAGTCTTCCTAGTTTAAATGTAAGTCTTCCTAGTTCATTTTTATTCTAATTTAAACAATTAACTAAATAAATTATGTATTAATTTAATTCTTTGCAGAATTAAATTAATAAATAATATACTTAATAATATTAATTATTTATAAGAGAATAAATAGAATTAGTTGACTTCTCAATTAATTCCAGAATCACTTAAAACTTAGATAAATAACAAACACAATAGTACGTTGACACTCGATGTACTGTCTGGTTCATGAGTGACTAACGACAATGTCTGTTCTTTATCTATTTAACTTTAAGCAGTGATTCACTTCCTTCTTATTCAAGAACTCCGTAATCAGTATCTTTTTCTGTCACCACTTGAAATCTCTGTCACTTTAATAAGTCCACTGAGCTTGAATACTTCATTGAGGGTTGATCAATAATTTGAGCTTCTTTCAATGTAGAATGACTTCAAGTCTGTAGATGACTTTAATCTTCATTCTTTGACAGATATAACCTTCTGAGATTCCTGTGACAATTGATTTTTATTATTTACTTATTACATCTTCATTAAAGTTGAGTAGAATCCTCGGTGTTTACAAATAGGACTAGACATATGCCTTTCAATCTCCCCCTATTTGTTTGTTAGACAATAACAACCAAATACCTCTAGAGGATAACTCAACTAAAACAAGAAAAGATAAGACTTTTAAGAGCCAAGCAAATAATAAAAGGTTCTGGATTAAATATAACAATTTCCAGATTCAAACAGTAAAGATAAATACAAGATAGATGTTCCTCTAGACTGAACATATGAATACATTTCCCTATCTTGATTTACCTAGCTCTAAACATATAATATTTACAAATGAGCTAAACCTATCATGCCTTTAGTCTCTAATTTCACCTTCTTCAGCTTCTTGTAAGGTGACTAGAAGATCTTTGTCAAGGACGCGATCACTTTCAGAAACCACACCACTTGGCATTACTGGTTGATTGGTGATCTTCTTCAATCTATTCTTCATCTGAGCATATCTTGGAATTTTCTCCGTGCAGTAGTCTGAAATCATATCAGCAACTTCAGACTTCTCTAAAGAAGTAAACCCAGAAGTTCTAAGAAGATTCTCCAACTTCACCAGTTGCATAGCAGTCTGTAGCTTTATGGAATCAGGATCCAGCCTCACAGTCTCTAAAGTTGTACCTCTATAGATTTTGACTTCATAAGGAAAATGTACAACTTGAGGACTGGCCTTCATAGCAGAATCTCTAAGCCGGTCATATAGAAGCTCATTCAAGCAAGAAGATCTCTTTACTTTACTCATCAGAATCCACAATTCAGATAGAGATCTTCAATGTAGGAGGTCAAGAGAAATGGTGAATGACCCTTCAAGAGCACTTGAGACATAAATGAACAGTTCTTGCCTCACTTGATCAAATGCAGACGTAATCCTTAGGATATCTTCCTTCAATGCCTTCATATATAATGAGTTGTCTGGATTAACCGTTCTGATCTTCTCAAGCAGCTTCAGAAAAGTAGCATCATTGTTTGTGCCTCTCTAAGGGATATCAAACATCTCCCTTGCCTTATCCCATTTGATTCCTTGCTTCATCCTCACATCCAATCTCCTTTCTTTGACATGAATACAATGAAGACGTTGTTTGTCTTCATGTTCAGCCTTTTGAATTTTCAGCTTCTGAGATATGATGTCGGAGACCTTGGCATTCTCATCCTCCTTTTTCCTTAGCTCTGCTTGCTGTTTCTTCAACTCCTTTTGAAACAACGGGTCAGGTGTATATAGATCAGCTTCATCCTCCCAATCCTCAAAGTTTGCTGCCTCCTCAACCTCCTCCTCACCAAAAGCTTCTTCAGGTATGGTCTTCTCCAGATCACCAGATGTGTCGTAATGGAAGTCATCCTGTTCACCATGGTAGTAGTAGGCATCATCAAAGACAGTATCCTCCAATGATTGTTTACCTTTTCCCTTATCCTTTCCAGAAGCTCCTCCTTCTCTGTTTCCTCCTTTCTCCTTCTCCCCCTTAGTTGAGGAATCCTCTACAGTTTGAGCTGTGGAAGCCCTAGGATTCACCTCAGATGTTCTCCTTATCTCTCCTCTTTCTCTCCCATCTCCTCCTTCATCAGCATCATCATCCTCATCATACTCATCTCCCTCAAAGAATGTTCTTTGATCTTCAGTAGGTTGATGTGAATTCTTGATCATATTGTATAGGTGCTTCATCCCTTCATTGAGATGCTCCATTCCTCCTTCTAACTTAGACATCCTTTCTTCATTAAACCTCTGGTTTTCATCAGTTGTTTGCAGAATAAAGTCCACCTTGGTAGAAATAGTAGCAATCTCCTTGACACTCTCCGATATCTGAGCATTTGACGTTGTAAGATCAGAGATGTCTGAAGCCACCAGTACTTGAGATTGTTGGATTGAATTCAGCCTTGGGAGTAAATTATTCTTCAATCCTTCCAGGTCATCTTTCACAGTACCCAGTTGATTTGATACAGAGGTGGTAGATTGAGCAACCACTTGTGCTTTAAGAAGATTGTTCTCAGCCTGGGTTTCTTGTAACTTCCTTTGTAGATCAGCTAGCTGGTTCAACAAAGCAGTGTTTGTGTCAGTGTGTGCACTCACCTCAATTGCTCTCAGTGGTGTTTCACTCAACTCACGTGCTTGTGTTTCACTCGGTGTTTGATTCATATCTCTCACCACTAACTGTCTGTCAAGATTCTCAGTAGATGTACCTGCAGGAAAAATCACCCTAGCCCCTTCAAGAGAGGTCAGTGGTGGTGCAATGGGAGTTCGCAATTCCCGATCCCTGAATGAGTCTGTCAAAATATTTGACATTGTATACTGAATTTCTTCATGGACAGACTCATCAAGTTGCCTTTCACTTTCTCCAGTATAAACTGCGAGTGAAAAATCCCTTAGGGGAGCCAGAGATGTTCCCTCTGGGAGGGGAGAAAATGATTCTATTATTGGTGGCGAAGAATCAGATTTTCCCTCTGATGCCTGTGAAGGCACTTCTACCGTAACTATGGTAGGTTCTGTTTCAAAGTCAAAAGTAAAGTGCTCTCCTGGCATGGTGTCCTGAGTGTCATCTATATGGATATCTTCTCCCATTGTGAGTAATGGGAGTGTGCTTGACTCAGTACAAGATGCCATGGCCCTATGGCGAATTTCAATAGATTCATCCTGTTGAGAGGATGTCTCCAGAGACTGTGTAGTGGCCATATCAATGTCCATATCCTTTTGAGAGGATACAGATGGGCTTACAGTTGTCTCCCTATAGGTTTTTCTTTTCTTTAAGGGTGGAGACAGAGCTGTGGGAACACTCATTTCAGGTATATCACTAACCTTTCTTGAACTGGTTTGAACATTAGGCTCGGATTGTGTTTCAGGAGTGTTTGACTCTCTGTTTGGCTCTATGACCTGGGTCAGAGACTGTGGTTCTACAATCTCTGGGTCAGCCCTAACAACCACTTGGGTTTCAATTGAAGTACCAGAAGAAGAACCAAAGTTAGGAATAACTACCTGCAGTGGTACTGGATGTGGTTCGGGAACTTGTTCACCAAAGATAGGAAGATTAATGAATTGACTCATCAATGGTGAAACAAGAACAGGTATATTGAGGAATTTGGATGAGACGTCAAGTCTGGTGTAGAATTTGGTGTCTGTGGTTGGAGAGGTTTCAAATCTAGCTTCTCGAAATAGTTCTACCTGCTCAGCAGTGAGAAGATGATTAATGATAAGAGTTAGAAAGCGAGGGTACCAACACCTTACTTTCACACCATTATCAGAATCTCTCCTAGAGTGAGCAAGCCTGTTGAGCAATAGGTTCCACAGAATCTCAGCAAAGTTCAATCTACGACCAAATACTATAGCATAGGCAATATATTGATTAAGACTGGTAATGCAATGAAAGTTTGTTTTTGTGCAGTTACCAAATACCCTAGCTATAGTATCAAAGAACAGATCCCATTCCCTTACAACAAAAGTTTTTGACAATTTCACCATTTGAAAGGGACCCTGATAATGAATATTCACAAAGAACAGTGTTAACTCATCATCAGTGGGTAATGGATCAAACCTGTCCTTTGGAAAATGCAACACATCACAAAATAAATCAAAAGTAACTGTATATTGCTGGTTTAAGATATTGAAAGTAAAAGATTTTGAATCTTCAGCAATAACAGCACTTGAACACAACATCCTTAATGGATCAATTTTCAGAAGTGCATTGGCACAAATAGCATAACTAACACATGTATTGCTATTTAAAAATTGAATCCACGGCCTAAAACGTTCCACTTTACACTTTAAAGAATCAAAATACCCAACAAAATTATTTAAAACTAATTCAAAATTATTAGGATCCATTTTAAATAAAACAATAAAATTTTAATTAATTTAAAATAAAAATGAATTTTAGGGATTTTTAAAATTAATTAAAATTACTAAAATCCACAAAATTAAATTTTATCAAAATTAATTAATTTTCAAATTTTAGATCCTAAAAATTCGAACTAAGACCTGAAAAACGAAATGAGTGGGCAAATGATTCTCAAGAACACACACACAGATCTCTATCACAGAAACTAAAAAAAAATCACAAAATCAAGAATTACTTAGCAATTCAAAACACAAAAGTCGAAAGGAAATGAAACAAGAACAGAAATTTGGGCAGCAACTCGACTTAGTTGTTTGATTTTAATGAATAGTTATGATTTGCTAAGTTAAAACTTGAGCAAAGATGATTCAAGGATCACAGTTTCTGCAAATTTGAGAGAGAAAACGAATAGGGGGTTTGAGAACAAGAAAAACTGATAAGGCAAATAAGCTGTGCAGTGTATGTACGTGTGTATCTATATATTAAATTATAAGAATAATTTAACTGAAAAGAAAAGAAGTGCAACAGTTTTTTTTTTAAATTTGAACTGGGAAGACAATCGGGAAGACTTAGGATAGTCTTCCCGGTAGTCTTCCTAGTTCAAATTAGGAAGTCTTCCGGAAAATACAATAAATAAAAGACAGAAATTAAACTATTAAGCCATAGTCTTCCCGATAGTCTTCCTAGTTCAAAAAACTGGGAAGACTTCGAAAAAGACTTAAAATAAAAAGGAAAAAACAAAAAACAAAAAACAAACAGAAAATATTCCTTGTTTTCCCGGTAGTCTTCCTAGTGTAAAACTGGGAAGACTTAGGAAAAATTCAGAATTTAATTCGAATATTTACAGAAAATGCTGAAAAACTTATAAAAATGCATGAAAAATATATAAAATTCTAGAAAAATTCACAGAAAATTCCATAAATCCTAGAAAAATATGCAGAATATTATAGAAATGCATAAAATTAATATAAACTTGCAGAAAAATTCAAACAACAATATTTACAATCTGAAAAATACCTAAATAATTCTAAATAAATATATTTTCAATAAAAATACATTTCTCTACTTAAAAAATATGAGAAAAATATTTTTAAAGAAAATAAAATATGTAGAGCTATTTAAATACACAAGCATGTACTATTAAATGAGAATTGGCAGTAAATATCAGTTAAATGACAAGAGAAAATGAATTTTAAAGAACAAACATGACAGAGATATTGTTAATCACTAAGACTGTTTAACATACCCAATTTACCAACTAAATTGATAAATGTGGATTCGTCAACAGATTTAGTGAATATATCTGCAGTCTGTTCTTCTGTGGGTACAAAGTGTAACTCCACAGTTCCATTCATGACATGCTCTCTGATAAAATGATACCTGATATCAATGTGATTCGTTCTCGAGTGCTGCACAGGGTTGTTGGAGATTGCTATGGCACTTGTATTATCACAAAATATGGGAATTTTGTTTAAGGCAAAGCCATAGTCCTTTAATTGATTCCGTATCCATAAGATCTGAGCACAACAGCTTCCAGCAGCAATATATTCAGCTTCTGCTGTTGAATTGGAAACTGTTTGTTGTTTCTTGCTATACCAGGAAATCAACCTACCTCCTAGGAATTGACAACTCCCAGAGGTGCTTTTTCTATCCACAACACTACCTGCATAATCAGAATCTGTATATCCAACAAGATTAAAACCAGAATCTTTAGGGTACCAGATACCTAGATTAGGTGTACCCTTAAGATATCTCAAGATTCTTTTCACAGCAACGAGATGAACATCTCTAGGGTCCGCTTGGAACCTTGCACACAAGCATGTAGCATACATAATATCTGGTCTACTAGCAGTAAGATAGAGTAAGGAGCCAATCATACCTCTGTAGCTTGTAACATCTACCTTGATAGATTTGTCAGAAGCTCCAAGTTTGATTGCTGTTGAAGATGGAGTCCTTGCTGATGCTGAATCCTCCATGTGATACTTCTTGAGGAGTTCTTTGAGATACTTGGATTGACAAATAAATATACCATTTGACCTTTGACTTACTTGTAATCCAAGAAAGAACTTCAGCTCACCCATCATACTCATTTCAAACTTACTCTGCATAAGCTCAGCAAATCTCTTACAGAGATTATCATTAGTAGACCCAAATATGATGTCATCCACATAGACTTGGACTAATATCATATCACTTTTGTGTTTCTTTGAAAAAAGAGTTTTGTCTATGATACCTCTAACAAAACCATTTTCTAAAAGAAAACCAGAGAGAGTGTCATACCATTTTCTTGGGGCTTGTTTGAGACCATAGATTGCCTTGAAGAGAAAGTACACAAAGTCCAGCAGCTCCTGATTTTCAAAGCCAGGGGGCTGTTCCACATACACTTCTTCATCAAGCTCACCATTCAGGAATGCACTCTTAACATCCATTTGATAGACTTTAAAATTGGAGTAAGCAGCAAATGCTAAGAACATCCTGATGGCCTCAAGTCTAGCCACTGGTGCATAGGTTTCATCATAATCAATGCCTTCAGCTTGAGAATACCCTTGTGCAACCAGTCTTGCCTTGTTCCTTGTAACAATACCATCCTCATCTAGCTTGTTCCTGTATACCCATCTTGTACCAACTACTTTCTTGTTCTTTGGCCTGGGTACCAGCTTCCAGACTTGTTGTTGTTCAAATTGATTGAGTTCATCTTGCATAGCAATCACCCAATCTGGATCAGTCAGTGCTTCCTCAGTTTTCTTTGGCTCCATTTTAGATAGAAATGCTGAGAAAAGACATTCATTCTGAGAAGCTCTTCTAGTTTTAACTCCAACATCTGGATCACCAATGATCAGCTCAAAAGGATGAGCTCTATTCCAAACAGTCTGTCTTGGAAGATTTGATCTTGATGATTCACCTTGAAATTCACTTTGATGTTGTGAGTGACTAGCTGATCCTTCATTTGCTCCCCCTGAGTTGTTGCTTGATTGCCTTGATGATTCTTCTCCAGTGTTGGTAGTATCTCCATTGTTACCAGTGTTTCCACCACCATCACCAAGATCATTATCATCATTATTATTATCATCACCAGCAATAACTTCAGGTGGGGCTTCATCATCTGATTCTGAGTCTGGCAAGTTATCAAACTTCAGCTTTTCAGATGAGTCTTCTTTTTGGATACTGGGGAACTTAGTGTCATCAAAAGTAACATTGACACTTTCCTTTACTGTGTGACTGCCAACCACATAGACCCTGTAAGATCTTCTGGAATATCCAACAAAAATAGCTTCTTGTGCCTTTGCATCAAACTTGCCACGTTTAACATTGTCAGCTATAAGCACAAAGCATTTTGCTCCAAATACATGAAAGTACTTGACAGTTGGTTTCTTGTTGTTCATGATCTCATACGGAGTCTTCATTAAGTCCTTGTTGATTAAAGTTCGATTCTGAGTATAACAAGCTGTATTCGCTGCTTCAGCCCAAAAGTACGTTGGAAGTTTGGACTCACTTAGCATAGTCCTAGCTACTTCAATCAATGTACGATTCTTTCTTTCCACTACTCCATTTTGTTGAGGAGTTCTAGGGGCAGAATACTGTCTTGTTATTCCTTTATCAGCACAAAAATCAGTTAGAATGGCATTCTTGAATTCAGTACCATTATCTGACCTTATGGCTCTAACAGGGAATCTAGAATCCAGCTCAATCAACTTTATGTGGCCAATCACCAGGAATGGGGTCTCATCCTTGGAATGTAGGAATAAAACCCATGTATATTTTGAATAGTCATCAACAATCACAAGTGCATATTGTTTCTTTGACATGGACATCACATTAACTGGACCAAACAAATCCATGTGCAGTAGCTGAAGAGGTTCAGTTATTGATGATGTATCAGTGCCCTTGTGAGAAGCTTTCTTTGACTTTCCTTTCTGGCATGCCTCACACAGTCCTTCCTGTGTAAATTCCATCTGAGGCAAACCTCTAACTAATTCCCTCTTGACTAAAGAGTTCATAGTTTTGAAGTTAAGGTGAGACATCTTCTTGTGCCATAGCCAACTATCATCTAATGAAGCTTTAGCATAAAAACAATTAACTTCATCTTTGAATCCCGAGTTCAGATCAGCTATGAACAAGTCACCTTTCCTCACTCCTTGAAGAGCAGGCTTTCCATTCTTCTTGTGAAGGATCTGGCACTTCTCTCTTTCAAAGGAAACAGAATATCCTCTGTCACAGAACTGACTAATGCTGAGAAGATTGAACGTCAGACCTTCCACAAATGAAACATCTTCAATGATAACATTTCCGTACTTCAAACAGCCATATCCTTTCGTAATACCCTTGCTGTTATCTCCAAAGGTTACTACTGGGCCAGCTTTTTCAACCATATCTGATAGCAGGGCTCTATCTCCGGTCATATGCCTTGAACAGCCACTGTCAAGAACCCATATAACACGGCTTACCTGTTTAACTCCCTGCAATACCAGATTGATTAGTCCTTCCTCGGAACCCACACTTGATTGGGTCCGGCATACTTAAAGAATTGGCCTTTGTCAGGCAAAACAACATTTTTAACTACAACTACTTCAACCTCTTTCACATAAGAGCGTTTCCATTTATAGCCAGCCTTAACACATTTCTGAGTAGGCTTAGGGATAAATGAATCCACTCTAGTCTGAGGAGGACTAGTAGTCTTTGCTTTAACATGCTTCTTATTATTAACATGTTGACGTGGAGCAGTCTTATCACTAGATACATGCTTTTTATTAAAGAAAGCATACATAACATTAAAAGCACAAGACATGCAATTACTCACACCACATGCTTTATGAGAAGAATTAACAGCAGGCATGTTAGTTCTACAGTTGTTTTGATCCAACTTATGGATATCTGATTTAGTCTTTTTAGTTGTAGCAACTTTGACTGGAATATCAGATATACACTTTTTGGATTGTTCAATTTCCAAAGCAATATCTTCTTCACGAATCTCCTCTCCAATGATGATAGAGTCTTCATTCAGAGGTTCTGCTTTGGACTCCTTACAGAAGGGTGTTTCAATACCCTTAAGCACATATGGAACAACCTTTCCTTCAGATTTGAATCTACAAGGGGAATTAATTCCAAGCAATCCAATGGCCTCATTATAACCATAACCTATACTGACATGATTACCAATAGCTTGTTTATTGAGAATCTCTTTAGCCGTCTTACAAGAGCTAAAATAGGCATTAGCTTTAGTCTTGAGCTCACTAATCTCTTTCTTAAGAATGGTTTCCAGTTGAATATAACATTTAACCCTATTCTCAAGAAAAGCTATTTTCTCAACAAGTTCATCCTGATTAACATGCACTAGTTTTAATTCTTTTATCTCATTTTCAAGATTTGTGTTCAAAAGAATTATTCTATCATTTTCAGTGCGAGCACATTCTAAGGTGCCACCAAGATGACGAATCATTTCAGTATCAGTAAACATTACCTCTGACATGTGTGCAGATGAAGTGCTTGCCTCTTTAGCCACTAAAGCAAGGTTCCCAATCTCACCTGCTTCTTCATCACTGTCAGTGTCATCCCAACTCTTTCCTTCAGCAACATAAGCTTTCCCAATCTTGTTCTTCTTGCTAGAATCAAATGTGTTTCTAGTCACTTGCTTTGGCTTTCTGCATTCAGTAGCAAAGTGACCCAACTCATTGCAATTGTAGCATCTGATTGCGCTCCTTTCCACAGTTCCAGTTTTGTAGCCACCCCTTGAGCCACTTGAAGAGGAAGATCCACCTCTCTGAAATCTGGGTCTGAACTTAAGATTGGGATTCCTCTTGAATCTGAACTTCCCAAACTTTCTGACTATCAAAGCCAAATCACTATCCTCCAGCTGATCAAGTTCTTCTAAGGAATAGAAGTCACCACCAGATTGATCAATGGATGTTAATCCATATTCAGCATCAATAACATTCATGTTAGAACTGGAAGGTTGAACATGCTTCACTTCCAGTTTCTGTGGGACTTCAGCAGCCAATGCAGTAGAGGTACCAACAATCTTCCCAGTTCCATACAGCTCCCTTTGTTGAATCTGCTCCAGCTCATAGGTCTTCAGAACACCATACAATCTCTCCAAAGCAATTTCATTCATATCTCTTGCTTCTCTAATGGCAGAAATTTTGTGCTCCAAATGAGGTGGAAGTGTAAGAAGGAACTTCTTGTTAATCTCCTTGTTGGTGTAGTGCTTCCCATTGAGGTTCAGATCATTTATTAATTTGTTATATCTCTCAAAAACCTGAGAGATACCTTCACCAGGGTTTGATCTGAAATGCTCATATTGAGAGGTGAGAATCTCCAGCATATTCTCCCTAACTTCCTCTGTCCCCTCGTTGATTATCTCTATAGTTGCCCAAATGTGTTTAGCAGTATCACAGTTGAGAACATGATTATGCATGATTGGATCAAGACAATCAATAAGGATCAACTGAAGACAGGAATCCAAGGTAACATCCTCTTTCTCATCAGGAGTGTAATCCTTGGCATCTTTAGGGTACATTCTGGCAGCCCTAGTCACAACATTATTCTCAATAAGTTCTCCCTCAATAATCATAGGGACTTTGGGACCGTTCTTCAGCACATCAATGTATTTAGGATTTGCAACCTTAAGAAATAGAAGCATTTTCTTCTTCCACATTGGATAATGCTCCTTGCTGAACATAGGGATTTTGACAGTACCAACTTTCTGTGTAGTAGACATCTTTTGAGATTTTTAGGAATAAGATAAAAAATCAGAGTTTAAAAGAAAAATCTCAAAACAATTGGATCTTTGATTTGTATATCAATCAAAAGGCTCTGATGCCAATTGTTAGGTCCTGATAAGTTTGTAGAAGGGGGGTTGAATACAAACTATACCGATTTATCGAAATTTGTTCATTTAAGATTAAACAATTTAGAACAAATTAATGCGGAATAAAAACTGAAACAATATTCAAGTTAAATAGAAACTCTATTAAACTTGAGGAGTGTTACAACTTTGATCACTGATTACAAAGAACTTAATAAAACAAATCTAGAATAAATTCGACATGAATTTATCTATTTTTGTAATAAAAAGGATCGAATACTAAAAAGTAGTTCGATATAAAATCTAGGGATTATGATCCGCTAGAAAGCTAAAGAAGTACAAGAGATACAATTCTTATGAATTAAATGTTGAAGAACAATCAAGAATTAAATCTCTGGCCGGAAATGAATGCTTTGCAGTTCAAGAAGTAATGAAGAAGAATGTAAAGTTTTCTGTCTGTCTTTACTTCTGTGTTGAATGATACAATGATAAATGTCAACTGCCTTGTCTTATATATATAAAACACACTGCATTCTTTTGTTATTAAGCCAACCCACGTGCAATACTAATCTTAAAGAATTGCATTAGGAAGACTTATAGAAATACAATGATTTTACTCTTAGAAGACAATCGGGAAGACAATCATTTGTACATGGAAGACAATCGGTAAGACTTACATTTACTCTAGGAAGACAATCGGGAAGACTTCCTAGTTAAATAAACTGAGTCTTCCTAGTTTAAATGTAAGTCTTCCTAGTTCATTTTTATTCTAATTTAAATAATTAACTAAATAAATTATGTATTAATTTAATTCTTTGCAGAATTAAATTAATAAATAATATACTTAATAATATTAATTATTTATAAGAGAATAAATAGAATTAGTTGACTTCTCAATTAATTCCAGAATCACTTAAAACTTAGATAAATAACAAACACAATAGTACGTTGACACTCGATGTACTGTCTGGTTCATGAGTGACTAACGACAATGTCTGTTCTTTATCTATTTAACTTTAAGCAGTGATTCACTTCCTTCTTATTCAAGAACTCCGTAATCAGTATCTTTTTCTGTCACCACTTGAAATCTCTGTCACTTTAATAAGTCCACTGAGCTTGAATACTTCATTGAGGCTTGATCAATAAATTGAGCTTCTTTCAATGTAGAATGACTTCAAGTCTGTAGATGACTTTAATCTTCATTCTTTGACAGATATAACCTTCTGAGATTCCTGTGACAATTGATTTTTATTATTTACTTATTACATCTTAATTAAAGTTGAGTAGAATCCTCGGTGTTTACAAATAGGACTAGACATATGCCTTTCAACTTCCACATCACCTTTAGATCTGTTCAGTAAACTGTCACTATCACTTTGTCAACTATTCAGAAAAGCAATAATGATTCGTTGATAGCAGGGAGATGTGTTTCGTTGATAGCTTTATTCTTCATTCCGTTGATGGTGTTTCTCTCGTTTCGTTGATGAGTAAAAGTAAACTCCATACCGTTGATGGTGTATCCTTGTTTCGTTGATAGAGTAATCCTCATACCGTTGACATGTCTTCACTTAGGCAAAATTACAAGGCATAACATATTTACAATTAACCAACCTATTTTGCCTATGTAGTACTTAGTCAACATGACTTAGAAAACCTATCTAATACATACATCAAAATGCATATCAAACTGTGAAGTATTGTACAGTGCAATTGCTACATCACTCATTTCGTTGATGAGCTACCTGTCAACGGAATGCTGCAAAGCATGCCATTTCGTTGACAGTTACAAAATGACTTAATACAAAATCTACTAAGTGTTTTTATAATTATCATCAAGAACAACATATTCCTAACAATCTCCCCCAATTTATGACTGATAGAATAACAGCCATAAATCAAGAGCCTTGATGATAACAAAAACACTCAGTCAAATTACACATGATAAAAGTAGAAATTGCATTGAGCTTCATTGAATTTAATTAAAATACAAAGTAGAAAATCTTACTAAACAAGTGCACAGAGTTGCTCCTCTAGACTGAGCAGATTTTTCATCTTTGCCTCTGTGGTCTTGTTTTCTTCCCTTTCCTTGCATTGTTCTCCTCAATCTGAGCTTGAAGTCTTCTGTAGAAAATCTTCTCTTCTTCATCTTCATTCCCCAACTTGGATTGCATTATTCTTAGAGTTTCATTGGATGCCTTCTCCAGTTGGTCTTCTATTCTGAAGAATCTTCTACAGTTGTCCTTGTCTCTGAATTCCATCATCCAAAAAGGTTGGAGATGAATCTTCTTTCCTGTTTGAGGGACCTTCAATACTCTGGGAAGTGCACCAGGCTTGTTCCAGCTAGCTTTGATTTGGCAGATTTTGGAAACAACTTCAGACTTAGCTGTTTTGGTAAAACCAAAATCTTTCTTCAGGCATTTGAACACAGAAAGCAGTGTCTGATAGTCTTCTCCCAGAATTCTATGTAGAGGCCAAACCTGTTCTCTCCCACCCTTGTAGACAAACACCAATCTCTCTGGTAGTTTGTAAGAAGCTGCAATTCCTCTCACTTCAACTAGGTCATCAAGATTGATGTGTAGGTCAGACTCCTCCCTGATATCAGCAATGTAGATGAAGTCTTCTGGGTTGGTAGGAGGTTTTTCAGCTTGTGGTCTCCTTACTAGAATTGGCTTAGCCTTGGTAGCCCTTTGCTTAGATTTCTTCTTTGGATCCATCTCAAAGAGGAATTTTGGAAAGTTGGCCTCATCAAACTCAATTGGCTCTTCCTTTGGCTCAATTGGCTGATCATGGAAATTAACAGGATGTTTAGGATCACAGGCTAACTTTTCCCCTAGAGCTGGATCAGGAATTGTTGGAGGTGCAGTTGGTACAGAAGAGTCTGATGCAATACTCTGAGAGTCATCATTCTCAAAGGCTATATTTCTCCTAGCTCTTGCCTTTGGTTGCCTTGTGCTCTTCTTTGCACTCCTTTCCTCTCTGGCTTTTTCTTCTTGCTGTCTTTCTTCTTCATCAAGAGATTGAGCAACTGCAAGTGCTTGCATTGCTGCTCTTTCTGACTCTTCAGCTTTAGCTTCAGCAAAGTTTGGGTGACCAGCCCAAACACAGATTTGTTGTCCATTCCTGTAGACAATTGCCCTTTGCTTCCTTATCTCATAGTCATTGCTTTCCTTGCTTTTTGTGATGAGAAGACCAAGAAGCTTGTGCTCATCTGGATAAGGTGCAGGATAGAAAGTCATTTCTGTATTTTTGTCCTTTGGTTTAGCAGGAGACTTGGGAGATAGTCTTCTTTGCAATGTAGCTTTTTCCACATCCCTAATGCATGAAGTTTGTCCTTTCTCCTTCCTTGATCCTTGAGTGACTCCATGTAGAAGGGGCTCTACCTTATATGAAGAATTGGTCTGTGGCTCCCATTCTGTTGATGCTAAGACCATGGCATTCGTTGATGGCTCTGTAGAAGAAGCTTGATCCGTTGATGGATTTGAACTCTTTGCAGTACCAGCTAACTTCTTGACTCTTTCATCTATCCTGGACCAGTGGTCTTTAATTTGTTCAGCAAGCTGTAGCTTCATAGATGCTTGCTGAATCAGGTCAATGCTGTCCAGTTTAGCTTTACCTGACTCCCCCATAGCTAGTGGCTCCTTTGGCAGGGAAATGGCTGGGACCATAACCTTTGTGATTTGAATGTCTAGCTCCTTAGATTTCTCCCCCTTTTTGTTATCATCAAGAGAGATGACTGGGAGTCCTTGAGCTGCCACTAGCTGGGCCAATAGTTGTGTCTGCTTCTCCTGTTCCTTTTGCATCTGAGATAAAGTAGCTTCCACCTTGTCCACTCTAGAAGAGAGAGTCTTCAAGGAGGTAGCCACCTCAGGTTCCTTAGTGAAAAACCTGTTCATCTTGGACACAGTGAGAAGAGGAAGCTTTTCATCTAGCCTCCTGTCATTAGCATCCTTGAGATTGCTAATCGAGTCCTTGATTTCTCTAGCCTCAATCCTTGTCTGCATCATCTGTAGCCTTTGGATTTCCAGTGAATCCATAATAGCCTTGTAGAATTTCTTGTCATTGGCATTTGCAGACTCATGAGCCAGATAGGCCTCATTGTACTGCCTTGTGATTGCAGCATCCAGGGAGATCCTTCCTTGTAAATCTTGAGAAAGCCAGTTTGGTGTAGGAGGCACCACAGAAGTCCCAGTCTGTGAAGTAGTGGCCACCTGATTGTCACCAAAGCTGTCCTCATCATCAGAGAAATCAAACTCACCACTTACTGCAGCTCCTGGAGATAGATTGGTCAAGGCATCCTTTGCTCTTTGCATTGATGCAGTTGTATGTATTAGTTGTAGTGACCTCTCTGCCTCCACATTGCCCTGTTGAGCCAAAACTTGATAGGCTGACACAGGATGAGTAAAGGTCTCAGGATCCAGGGAAATACTATCCAGAGTTTGTTGATAATGCTCTTGGAAGGTAAGTTCCCTTTCTCCCTCATTGACCTCCATTAACTCACTAGCAATGGCTGCTTCCTCCCTTATGACTCCTGTAGTCCCTTCTCTCTCTCCTCTATATTCTTGCATCATGGGCTCCCCATGGCTCACACCTCTCACACCCTCACCTTCACCTACTAAGGTGGAACTCTCTATCTCTCCTTTTGCCTGGCTGGAAGAAATAGCCAGCCTTTTACTCTCATTCTCTCCTTTTGCCTGGCTGCAAGCCAGCCTCTCAGTTTCACTCCCTCTCAATCCTAAAAGTGTCTCAACTACCACCAGGTCATCTACACTAGTTGTGGAAACAACTAGATTTTCAATAAGGGGTGTAGAATGACCTATCAACGGAATGGTAGTTTGAACTGTCAACGGTATGGATACCGTTGATGGAGAAACACTTGTCAACGAAATAGACTGTTTCGTTGATGAAGTCAAGAAAGCACTTTGAGAATGAGAAATTACAGTAGAGTCTGTGGTGATTGATTTGAGAGATTGGTCCACAGATCCCCTTGCAACTTCAGGAAAAATTGGTTGATGGCCCAACAAATCACTTAACAAGTGATGGCCACCAGCTTCAGAGTGGGGCTTCTCCAAGATTAGAGTTGGAGAATCAGGAATAGATGTATGGATCATGTCCACATCTAAAGATTAAGTTGGTGAATTTGATGGAGATAATTCAAGATTGATGTTTAGAGAATGGGACTGTAACCCCAGAGTAATGATAGGGGTTACATCAAACTGAATTTGAGAAACTGGAAGTGTTGCTTCCAGTGTGTGTGCTCCCTGTGAAACCTGGGATTTTTGCTTCACTCTCCTTTGGTATTGGGAAAATGTAGACTGTGGGCTTGAAGTGTCCCTTACCCTTTTGGACTGTGCTCTAGGTTGAGAGCTTGTTTCAATAATTACATCCTTTTGGGAGGATGCAATTAGACTTGTGCTTAAATCCATTTTACTCATTGTGCCTTGTTGGGAAGACACAATGGGGCTAGGCTGGGAAACACTTACCTCACCTTCCTTATCCTTGGGGTTTCTTTGACTTTCACCCCTTCCCTCACCTCTCACAACTCCAGACTCACTCCCCTTAGTTTGTGTGGTAGTTCTTACAACAGGTGCCTTTTGAGAAGCACCTGAGGTTGGCTTGGAGGATTTCTTAGATTTTGGTTTTGTTGCTGGGGCAGGAGCCTGTTGGGTCACAGCTACAGACTCCATAGCAACTGGATTGGATGAAACAATGGAAGTAACAGCTATACTAACAGGGATAGCAGTAGTTACCTCAATGATTGGCAGATACACCACTGGAACATCACCATTGTGGTTCAGCCTCAGTATGTCTGTCAATACTCTCTTTTCTTGCACAAAGCACTCAAACCTGGCAGTAGGGTTAGAGATAACTAATGGTGCTGGACTAACATGATTAGCCAGCATCATCAGAAACCTTGCATAATAGATATTTTTCTTCCTATTTGCCTTATCACCCAACTTAGCACCAATTTCATACATAAGTTGGGTGCTAAAGTTGTAATATCTATCATTTAGAAGCATGGTTAGGAGAATTAACATAGAGTTAGTTAATGCATCAAAATTACTAATCTTTCCAGAAAAGACCTTAATGAATGCATCAGCTAAATAACTGTATTCCCTAACCAAACCTCTCCTAATAATCTTACCTAAGTTATCAGTAGGCAAAGAGTAGTTTATAGAATTTAGCATGGTAGTTATTTCAGTGTTAGTAGGCAAAGCATCACAGTTATTATCAGAAATATGTAAACATGCTTGCAAAACATCAGAATTAACTATGTACTCATTACCTTGAAGAGTGAATTGCAGTGTGCCGTTTGTTCCACTATACTCACATGAGGTCCAAATCTCCTCGATTACTTCATTGTAGAGTGGTGTAGAGTGAAACATCGCATAGCTCAACTTACAGTTCCTCATGAAACCCATCATTTTGAAAAAGATGCTGTTTGGACTCTCCTTAACGACAAATGGAATGGAATTGTTCTTCTCATAGATGAACCCACCAGCAGACATAAGCTTGACTATGGGTGCCATTGTTGAGTGAGGAAAAGCTTCGAGCTGTATTGCTTGTTAGAGAGAAGAAGATATAAAAACTTTTGGAATTTTTGAGAACAGGTAGAAATGAAATAAAGAAATTAAAATTTCTTAAATAATCCCCCAAAAATTCTCAGAAATTAAGTCCAATAATTAATCTAAATTACCTGATTGGCTTAAAAAGTAACCGTTAGAATTAAATATTACCACGATTTATGCTTACAGGGGTGTATGTATAGATCGTGATAAAGAACGTGAAATTTCAACGGTTCAGATTAAAAAGCGCTACATCAACGAATCAGGATTGGGCGGTTAAAGTCCAGTCTTATTTCGTTGATAAAGCTGCGTTTCGTTGATATAAAAGAGCTATCAACGAAACACCCAGAAAAATGCTAAGACTGTCAACGAAATGGTGCGTTTCGTTGACATAGTAATTTTGACTTAGACAAAATTTCACCTTTTCCTGAGAAAATCAATTCACAGAAAAATTATAGCAAGTTCCTGGCTGCATTTTAACTTGCAAAAATCTCAAAATAATTAAGAGAAATTTAGCATACCTAGCTCACTTACTAATCTTGAGAATGTGGATTCATCAAGTGGCATGGTAAAGATGTCTGCAAGTTGTTGTTCACTTGGAACAAAATGTAACTCCACAGTACCATTCATAACATGTTCTCTAATAAAGTGGTACTTGATGTCAATGTGCTTGGTCCTTGAATGCTGCACTGGATTCTCAGTAATGGCAATGGCACTAGTGTTGTCACAGAAAATAGGAATTTTCTCAACTCTTATTCCATAATCAAGTAGTTGATTTTTCATCCATAAAATCTGTGCACAACAACTTCCAGCTGCAATATACTCAGCCTCAGCTGTGGAGGTGGAAACTGAGTTTTGTTTCTTGCTGAACCATGATACAAGCTTGTTTCCTAGAAATTGACAGGTTCCTGTTGTGCTTTTCCTGTCAATTTTACATCCTGCATAATCTGCATCTGAATAACCAATTAGTTCAAAACCAGATTCTCTAGGATACCAAATGCCAAGGTTTGGTGTTCCTTTGAGATATCTGAAAATTCTTTTAATAGCAACTAAATGGGATTCCCTAGGATCAGCCTGAAATCTAGCACATAGACATGTAGCAAACATAATATCAGGTCTACTAGCTGTTAAATATAAAAGTGAGCCAACCATGCCTCTGTAACTTGAAATGTCCACAGATTTTTCCTTAGTATTCAATTCAAGTTTGGTGGCAGTAGGCATGGGTGTTTTGGCAGGAGAGCATTCCATTAAGTTAAACCTCTTTAACAAATCATTAATGTACTTGGTTTGACTAATGAAAATGCCTTCATTAACTTGCTTTACTTGAAGACCAAGAAAATAAGTTAACTCTCCCATCATGCTCATTTCATACTTACTTTGCATAAGCTTGGCAAACTTTTGACAAAGTTTTTCATCTGTAGACCCAAAAATTATGTCATCTACATATATTTGAACAAGTATTGTAGAGCCATTCACAATCCTGTGAAAAAGAGTTTTATCTACAGTACCTCTAGTGAAGTGATTCTCAAGGAGGAACTGTGAAAGTGTGTCATACCAGGCTCTAGGTGCTTGTTTCAAACCATAGAGTGCTTTGAGGAGAAAGTATACATATTCTGGAAAATCATCATCTTCAAAACCAGGAGGTTGACTTACATACACCTCCTCTTCCAATTCCCCATTTAGAAAAGCACTCTTCACATCCATTTGATAGACCTTGAAATTGGCATGGGCTGCATAGGCTAGGAAAATCCTTATTGCTTCTAGTCTTGCAACAGGAGCAAAGGTTTCATCAAAATCAATTCCTTCTTCCTGTGAGTAGCCTTTTGCAACCAATCTAGCTTTGTTCCTTGTGACTATGCCATTTTCATCCATCTTATTTCTGAACACCCATTTTGTGCCTATGACGCTCCTATCCTTAGGCTTGGGCACCAGCTTCCAAACATTGTTCCTTTCAAATTGGTTTAGCTCTTCTTGCATAGCCAAGACCCAATCTGGATCTAGAAGTGCATCCTCAACTTTCTTTGGCTCATCTTGAGACAGAAAGCTGCTATATAGACATTCTTCTTGAGTTGCTATTCTAGTTTGGACTTTTGAAGACACATCTCCTATAATAAGTTCAAAGGGATGATCTTTAGTCCATTTCCTTGAGGGAGGTAGATTTGCTCTTGAAGAAGTAGCTTCATGATCATGATTGCCTAGATTAGATATTTGTCCTTGAGAAACTCCCCCTGAGTTTGTTGTCCCTAATTGATCACTCCTGGAAGCATTTCTGTGACTGTCAACGGAATGACCATTTTGACTGTCAACGAAACGCTCATTCTGACTGTCAACGGAATGACCATTTGGTCTACTAGCAGCTATTCTTTTCAATCTTAATGCAGCAATTTCATCTTCACTGCTGCTTTCATCTGTGCTAGATACAACAACTTTGGACTGTTTCTCAATAGTCTTATCATGATCCATTTGTTCTCCTTCCTCATTCTCAAAAGAGAGACTTTCATGGAAACCTTCATCACAGAGACCCTGAATTTTGAGATCATCAAAAACAACATGTACAGATTCCATAACAATGTTGGTTCTGAGATTGTAGACTCTGTAGGCTTTCCCTGCTGCATAACCCACAAATATTGCTTCATCTGCCTTTGCTTCAAATTTCCCCAAATGCTTAGCTTGATTTCTCAGAACAAAGCACTTGCATCCAAAGACATGAAGAAAATCCAATAGTGGCTTCTTTCTTTTGAGTAGCTGATAAGGGGTCATTCTTTTGGCCTGATTAATCAAAGAAATATTCTGAATGAAGCAAGCTGTATTAACTGCCTCAGCCCAAAAATAAGTTGGTAACTTTGATTCATCTAGCATTGTCCTTGCAGCTTCAATAAGTGTTCTGTTTTTCCTTTCAACTACACAATTTTGCTGTGGTGTCCTTGCTGCTGAAAACTCATGCAAAATACCATTTTCTTCACAGAACACCTTCATGCTTGAATTCTTGAATTCTGTCCCATTGTCACTCCTAATCCTTCTTACTTTCAAGTCAGGATGATTGTTTACCATCTTGATGTGATTGATAATGATTTCACTTGCCTCATCCTTGGAGAGCAAAAAGAAAGTCCATGTAAATCTAGAAAAATCATCAACAATCACAAGACAATATTTCTTCTTTGAAATAGACATGACATTTACAGGGCCAAACAAATCCATATGAAGCAACTCAAGCTGATGGACAATTGATGACTCTGTCTTGCTTTTGAATGATGCCTTCTTTTGTTTCCCCTTTTGACAGGCATCACACAAACCATCCTTGGAAAACTCCACTTGTGGAATTCCTCTAGCAAGATCTTTCCTCACCAAATCATTCATAACTTTAAAGTTCAGATGAGATAATTTCTTGTGCCATAGCCAACTTTCATCCTTGCTTGCCTTGCTGAAAAGACAAGTGATGGTTTCTGAACTTGTGCTACTAAAGTCAGCAATGTACACATTCCCTCTTCTGAATCCAGTCATTACCACATTGTTGTTTCCTCCTTTAGAAACAACACAGGCTTCTTTAGAAAAAGTAACTAAAATCCTTTGTCACAAAGTTGGCTGATACTAAGCAAGTTGTGCTTAAGACCATCCACCAATGCAACCTCATCTATGATGACATTCTCTTTTGAAATCAAGCCATATCCCTTTGTGTAGCCTTTGCTGTCATCTCCAAAAGAAATACAAGGGCCATCTCTTTCCTGAAACTCTGTGAGCAGGGTAGAATCACCAGTCATGTGTCTTGAACAACCACTATCCAAGTATCAAAGATTCCTTTTGTCTCCCTGCACACAATAGAACCAAATCAAGTCGATTTTGGTACCCAAGTTTCCTTGGGTCCTGTTTTGTTAGCCTTTGCTTTTCCTTTTATATCATTTTTCACCTTGGGCTCAGATTGATTTAAATCAATCTTTATCCTTGGTGTTGATTTCTGAGGATTGCTCACATTTTCATTCTTAGCATGCATAATTGGAGGAACAAACATGTTATTCATATTCCATGGCATTTGTGGCACATTAAACATATTCATGTATGGATTAGACACAAATGGCATGCTGGCATATGGATTTTGAAATTGTGCATATGGAGCAAACATGTTAGGCATAACAGGCATTGTAGGCATGGAACTATTCATTGCAGGCTTGGGAATTTTCACTTTAACAGTCTTCTCAACAGATTTGCAGTTAGTAGATAAATGACTAACACTTCCACAATTAACACATGTTTTTCTAGGAGCATATTTATCAGGTGTGTAATTGTTGTGTTTGTTAATTCCTACTTTGCCATTCCTGTTATTCCTTTTATTTCCCTTAGCCTCAACTTGAACATTCTCTAACTTATCTTTCAATTGCTTGTTAGATAAGTGACCTACATTAGCTCTCTCAACAGGCTTCTCAACTTTCTTTGATTTACTAGACTCACCTTGAACAAAGTTCTTGGTGACAGGACCATACTTATTATTAAGTCTAGTGAGTTCATCTTTTCTTTCCTCTGTCAACGAAACACCCTGATCAGTTGATGGTTCATCTGTCAACGAAACATTGCATTCCGTTGACATATCAACCTTCAACAAATGATCATTGTTGTTTGTTGACTCTGTTTCTAATTCTAAGGTTTCACAAACATACCCTAGTTTCTCTTTGTTCTTTTTCCATGATTGTTCACAGAAAGATTCCATACCTTGAACATTAATGATGTTGGTAGCAACATTCCTGGCATCTTTCCATTTAGCAATCACACTTTGTTCTATTTCAAGTTGTGTCTTAAGAATTTCTTCCCTTTGTAATACGTTCTCAAGTTCCTTCTTAGCATCCCTACTAACACATCTCATTTTCTCAAATTCAATGAGCTGTGCTTCTAACATTGCATTACTATCACTTAAGAGCAAATTAGTCTCTTTAATTCTTGAATTCTCTTTGGTAAGTGATTTAAGAGTAACACGCAAATTATATAATACAGTAGACATTTCATTTACTGCACTATCGCATTCCTCTTTAGAAAGCTCAGAAAGATTAGTAATTGTTACCTGGTTGCTTGAGGAGCTTGCTTCCTGCTCATGATTGTTAGCCATAAGAGCCAAGTTGACATATTCAACATCATCATCAGAATCTTCACCATTACCAGCCCAATCATACTCCTGAGACATGAAAGCCTTTTCTTTTTGCTTGAGAAGTTCAAAGTATTTCTTTTTATAATCAACAGGCTCAAATTTCCTGTTGCCCTTCTCAACCTTGGGTTTTCTGCAGTCTCCAGCAAATTGACCAAGCATTCCACAATTGAAACATTTTGACTTAGACTTTTCAATCCAGTTTGATTTGTTAGGTTGAAAGTCTCTTCTTGGTGGCCTTGCTTCTGAGTTTCTCTTGAACTTGAACTTAGAGAATTTTCTTGACATAAAAGCAATGTGTTCATCAATCTCATCAAAGTCATCCAAGTTGGCTGATTCTGGTTCTTCTTCTTCTATCATCTTACCTTTACCCTTGCTAACATCACTTCTACAACTAGCTCGACTAGTTGTGGCCTTTGCAGCTTCTTCAGTGTCATCTTCCAGTTGGTTCACAGATGCAATCAATGCAATAGATCCACCCTTCTTCTGTACCTTTTCAATTTCCTCATCTTGCTCCATTTCCAGCTCATAAGTCTTCAAGGTTCCATAAAGCCTTTCAAGAGTGTAGTCTTTGTACTCTTGAGTGTTTCTTAGAGAAACAGTCATAGGCTTCCATTCTTTTGGAAGAGCTCTTAGAAATTTAAGGTTTGAGTCCTTAGTTTGGTAGATTCTCCCATACAACTTTAATCCATTCAGAAGCTTTTGAAACCTACTAAACGTGTCATTTAGGGTTTCACCAGCTTTAAAGTGAAAGTGCTCATATTGTTGTATAAGGAGTTGCATTTTGTTCTCCCTTACTTGCTCAGTTCCTTCACATAGTGTTCTGACAGTGTCCCATACTTCTTTGGAGGTTGCACAGTTTATGACATTGTCAAACATCTCTTGCTCCAAACCATTAAACAGAATGTTCATGGTTCTCTTATCTTTATGGATTTCTGCAAGATCTTCAATAGTCCATTCTGAGACAAGTTTTGGAATTTCTACATCAGGAGCATCATCTGGCACTCCAATTCTAGATGCAAACTTCATGGGCACGTGTGGACCTTTCTCAATGCAGTCTACATATCTCTCATCCATAGACATGAGATGTAAATGCATCTTTACTTTCCAGTGAAAGTAATTGTCCTTATCAAGAACTGGTATCTTTACACCTGCATCCTTCTTCACCATGGCTTCTGTTTTTGGTCTTGATCTTTAAACTTCTTGTGTGTTAGAAGCTGGCTCTGATACCAATTGTTAATCCCAAATGACCTAACAGAATTGTAGAAGGGGGGGTTGAATACAATTCTTGATATTTTCTTAAACTTAAAACACTTTATAAAATAAAACTGAACTGAATAAATAAAAACACAAGATATAAATAATTCTGTTGGATTGTTTGATGATCCAACTGAAGTGTTTTTATTGCGGAAATAATCTGTGATACACAAGTACACAGCTGCTCAGTTACAGAGTTGTAGAGAAGAATGCTCTCAAGGATAGCTAATACAAACTATTTGTTTTTCTTCTCTTCTTTTTATCTTAACTGCTACACTTGGTTATATATTCCCCAAGTTTACAATACTATTTTTGGCTACACTAAAGTACACTAAAGGTAACCGCCAATAGTTTGCTTTTCATCCCTTTGTCCAGTGGTCCTTGGAGATCCTTGCTTTTGTCTTCATGCTTATTATGATCACTCCCAAGAGCCCAATTGGAAACTGGGATGTTTCCTTATTCCCCATGTCCATTTTAATGGTTTCCAATGCAAAGTACACTTCCACATCACCTTTAGATCTGTTCAGTAAACTGTCACTATCACTTTGTCAACTATTCAGAAAAGCAATAATGATTCATTGATAGCATTGAGATGTGTTTCGTTGATAGCTTTATTCTTCATTCCGTTGATGGTGTTTCTCTCGTTTCGTTGATGAGTAAACTCCATACCGTTGATGGTGTATCCTTGTTTCGTTGATAGAGTAATCCTCATACCGTTGACATGTCTTCACTTAGGCAAAATTACAAGGCATAACATATTTACAATTAACCAACCTATTTTGCCTATCTAGTACTTAGTCAACATGACTTAGAAAACATATCTAATACATACATCAAAATGCATATCAAACTGTGAAGTATTGTACAGTGCAATTGCTACATCACTCATTTCGTTGATGAGCTACCTGTCAACGGAATGCTGCAAAGCATGTCATTTCGTTGACAGTTACAAAATGACTTAATACAAAATCTACTAAGTGTTTTTATAATTATCATCAAGAACAACATATTCCTAACAAAATCCCTCTTTTTCCAAATATATCACGGACAAACCTTTACTTATTTATTTTAAAATATATTTTAATACTTTTAATTGACAATTGTCTTTTTCAACTAAAACATGTCACCTTATCTATTTTTCTTACTAAAACCCCTCTTTTTTCAAAAATATCAGGGGCAAATCGTTACTTTTATATTTTAAAATTCAACGAAAACATGTTACTTTCTGTTTTTCTTACTAAAACCCCTCTTTTCCCAAAATATCACGGGCAAACCGTTACTTATTTATTTTAAAATCTATTTAATATTTTCAATTATTTAAAAATGTTTAACACGTCTACTTAATTTTTTTTAATAAATACAATTAAAAAAATATAAAATATAAATAATAAAATTAAAAATTATTTAAAAAAATCCGTGCATCGCACGGGTTTTAAGCTATATTATTAAAGACGAAAAATTAAAAGTTTGGTAGTCGGACGGACGGACGGTCGATACTTAGTGATTTTACTTAATTAGCCTTACTTATTTTTTAAAAAAATATCACTAAATAATAACATTATTTATAACCAATTAACTTTTCAGCTAAAATACATTACCTTTTTTTTATTTTTTCTAACAAAATCCTCTTTTTTTTTTTTTAAAACACGGGCGATTATCTTGTTTCACAAAAACATGTTATTCTTTCTATATTTCCTTACTAAAACCCCTCATTTTTCAAAAATGTACAAGCAAAACCTTACTTATTTATTTTAAAATCTATTTTAATACTTTTAACTTTTTTCAGCTGAAACGTGTTACTTTTTCTTTTTTTTTGTTTTCTAAAGAAATTATTATTAAATAATAACATTTTTATAACCAAATACTTTTTCAGCTAAAATACATTATCTTTTCTATTTTTCCTAACAAAATCCTCTATTTTTCTAAAAAAATCATGGGCAATTACCTTTTTTAACTAAAACATGTTACTCTTTCTATTTTTTCTTACTAAAATCCCTCATTTTCCAAATATATCTCAGACAAATCCTTAATTATTTATTTTTAAACCTATTTAAATACTTTTAATTACGAGCACTTACCTTTTCAGCTAAAACATGTTACTTTTTCTATTTTTCCTTAGTAATACCCCTCATTTTCCTAAAATATCACGGGTAAACAGTTATTAATTTATTTTAAAATCTATTTTAATACTTTTAATTATTTAAAAAAGTTTTACATGCCTACTTATTTTTTTTAGAAAATTCAAATTAATGAAATATTAAAACATAAATAATAATAATAATAATAATTAATAACAATCTGTGTATATAGTTGAATATGAGTTTCACTAGAATATAATATATATGGGGCGAAAATATTATCTATTAATTCTTTGATTATTTTCATTTTGAATCTTTAAATCCTGTAGCTTAAATATGTATGTTGTAAACAGAATATTACGGAATAAAAATGATACACAAATTTACTTTAAATCTAAGATTGTATTATATTAAAAGATGCTACAAACTGTGAACTCAAGAATGAATTCTCAGTTTCGTTTTTCTGAGAGAGACACAACTTAAATATATTTGAAAAACTTAACAACTAAAGATAGAGAAGCTGTGTATTTATAAAACTGCATACAACTTTCTTTTTACAAAACTAGTAATAGACAAAAAGCATAAACGATGTCTATACTATTTTGGTGAAAGTTGGCATCTTGTGATCTTCATTTTGTTTTACATACTGCAAGATCCATATATCTTTAACTATTTCTTTTGACTATCTCTCTAAGCTTCTTTGTAGACTTTCCATGTGCATACGGTAACGATTGTGACTATTGCATATGCCTTGGTTTGATTTGATTCTTTGTCTCCAAAACTTTGTCCTTTGTTGATTAAAAAATTTCTCAAGTCCCTCATTCGATATCTCTGAAAAGCTTGGTTCGATATCTTGACTTCTCGAATCAGTGCAAACTGACTTCTCTAACTGACTTCTCGAATCAGTATTATTAGCACTTTTCCAAAAATCAACTATCTTCACTTCTCGATCCAGTATTCCTAGCACTTCTCGAATCATTATATTGACATCTTGAACTCTTGACATCTCGAACTAGTGTATTTTGACTTCACTAATTGAGACATGTCGAATTAGTTCATTTCTTCACTTCTCGAATCAATATACTTGACTTCTTGAATCTTCAATGTGGTACTTCTCGAATGATGACTTTTCGAATCAGTTCATTCTGCACTTCTCTAATCATGACTTAGACAAATTTCAATCTTCAATTCTGCAACTCCTTTATTCTTCAAGTTGTCTTCAATTGTCTTGATGCATGATCTTGTGGTCTTCTTTCAAGTCACATTTAGGACTTATTTTCATTTTTGCAGATATTTAAAGATTACAACTATAGAACCTTTGGAAACAAATGGATCCCCTAGTTAAAGGGTCAAGTAAGTGACACCAGGTGACACAATAATATAGGATTTACAAGTGTACAGGAATGTCTCTATGACTAACATATATTGTCGGTGATATTTTTAGAAAATGATGAATTTTAGTTTGAAATATAGAGAAGAAGAATATGATATGTTTTAGCTGAAAAAGGTAATCAATTAGTTATTGTAATATAGTTACTTTATTTTATTTAAACAAAATTACCCGTGATATTGTTGAAAACTTAAAGTTTTTATTTAGAAAAAATAAAAAAGTTTTAACGCGTTTTAGCTAAAACATGCAACTGGTTACTTATTAGTAATTATAATATTATTCTTTTTTTTAAATGGAATTGTCTTTAGTGTTTCTAGAATAGGAGAAATTTAGTTGAGTAAAATATGAAAGATAATGTATTTTACTTGAAAAAGAAAATTGACTAATTATCAAAAAATTAAAAAGATAACATGTTTTATTTGACAAAGGAGATTGATTAGTAATTGATAACTATTACATTAATATTTTATTTTATTAAAATGATGGACAAAAAAAAAGTTACAACAAAATAAGTGACTAAAGTGCAAGTACCAAATTATAAATACCATACCGGCCGGCCGACTACCAAACTTTAAATATACCATACCGACCGATCAACTACCAAGCTTTAAATATTTCGGCTATTATAAGATAATAATAATTAGCTTTATAACTTGTGAAATACGCGAAACTCTTAAAAAAATTGATAATGAAGACATAAATATGTGTTTATATTCTATTTTGGGTCGAGGAAATAAAAGTTAAGTAATAAAGTTCGGTTTGAATACTTAAATTTTAATATTAAGCCTTATTATGCAAATCTAAAAATAAAAATAATTATATAAGTATAATTACAACTAAGTAAAGATAATTAAATAATTACCGTAAAGTCTTTTCATTTTTTAAGGGAGGATATGGTTATCATACCTTTTCCTAAATACTGCGATAAATGTATTTAATTTGCCTTTTTTTTGTAACTATTTAATTTATATGTCATAATAAAATTAGGGATCCATTACAGATACCCAAACTCCACTAAGGAGCGAGTTCAAGTTTACTTAAAACAAACTAAGTAAGCAACAAGTTCAACGATCAGCAAACCCAAAAGTTAAATTATTAGTTACAATCCAAACTAAAACATGTAAACAAACACTAAGATTATATCAATAATCCCAAACATATTCATGTCCTTAAGCAGGACCACCATCATCTGGTATCAATTGTGTATCTCAAAGAACAAGTGCAAAGGTATGAGCATGAGCACTTCTCGGATTTGATCACCAGGAGCATGTATAATTCTCTTGCATCATTCTCTCCTGACACATTGTCATGGTGCTTAATTATCATCAAATTGCATTGCACTCTTCGAGCATGTTCATGATCATTCAACAACCAACATAGCTTGGTTCAGCAGGAGCCTGCAAACCAGAAATGCAACACCCCTTGAAGGATAGCTCTTGTAAGGACCTACTCAGGTCATCATAACAATCATCATAGCAATCAACAACATGGTCAATGGCCATAATGTTGCGGTCTATAACGCAAGAACCATCATCTATTAGCTCATTTACAGGGCCCTTTACAACACCAAACACTTGATCTCTAGTGTCTACACGACCAGTAATCACCATTTTCTCAATCTCCCAATTCAACCAGAATACTAGCCATGATAGGTTTATTGGGCGCACATCAGCTACAACAACATCTTTTAGAACAAAAAAAACTTCTGCATAACCTGATTCTTAGAAGCAAATCAAATGAATATATTTTGGTTCCAAAACAGGTCATAGAGCCCTACATCTCCATTTTTAAAATAGAGAAGTTGTTAGACAGTTTATAAAGTTCATAGGAAGCTAATTCACAATCCAAATCAATAAATAAGATTATTAAGGTTAAGGTCTTTAAAACCCTATCGCCCTTTCTAACCAAATCAACACACCTAGATTCAAATTTAAAACACACAAATTCATTTGAATAGATCTAAGAACCTGACTCATATACATCCAACAAATCTAACCCAATTACAAACATGCCCATTCGATAATTAAGCATACTCTACATCTTAAATCGTGAAATATAAATCACTATAAGAAATTTTGAAATAAATCAAAACAACCATTATCCCAAATCAAATCCACATCCAAGTAAGAAAGAGGTCCAACAGAAAGTTAAAAAAAATATCATTGTTCGCTCTAAATAGAACGTTTTTCGAACTAGCAGAATCGATGTCTAAAACACGTGAATTAGGGTGAATAGATGAAACCTGATGAGGACTCGCGATTCCTTGTTTAAAAGATAGTTTCACAAGAGATCCACAGTGTCCAGGAACAACATCATCCAAGGACATACGAACTGAATTGTATTCACTTGAATCATCCTAAAAAATGCAAAAGCATCTTGAATTAGAAACTCTCGATTTCCATTCCAAAGAACAAATTGAGAAAAAACCTTAAAATCTAAAGAAGCAATGGAAAAAGTGTCAAGGTGAGGGTTGGAAAAAAAATGTTGGGTTGGATGACGAGGTAATTAGGGTTAAAAAAAGAAGAGGAAAAGAAAGGAGAAAGTAAGAGAGGGAAGAGAGAGTTGCATGAGACACCCTCATTTAAGCTTGATTTGGCTTTTAAATTTCATGAAAATACTATTTAAACCTTGATATTAAGGTCTGATTCGGGATTTCTTAGTAATTTGAATTGTTTTTCGTAACTTGCGAATGAATTGATTATATAAGAATTTTTAAAAGGGTGCTAAGACTTTAGAGTAACTCAAATTCAACATTTTAAAACTATAGTTACATAAATTTTATGCTACTAGTCTGTAAAATAATTATACTTCAATACTATAATGAATGTAAATTTGGCGCCAAATGTAATTTCTATACCAATCTGATTAATTTAATAATTTGTATTATGCACTCGTAATTCTAAATAAAACAAATTCAAATTCTATCTCAGAACGATTTTAATTCAAATCGACCAAAACAACTCCAAACTTATTATAGCAAGAGATCGTATCAAATATAAATTGTAAGAAAGCTTAAAATACGAAAAATGCTAGAAACCTAAAAAATAATCCCAAAATTATTTTCATATTCTAATGTGTAATGTTTATTATGACAATTTTTTTTAATAATAATATAAGATCCCATGAATATATACATTTACAAATTAAAATACGTTATGTGTTATGTCACATTATTTGATAAAAATTTTGAATTTTTTTTAAGATACAAAACTACTCTTAAAATACAAAAGAAAAATCCAACGTATGAAGGAGTACTTAGAGCAACTTCAACCCATGTAACCCCTTACTTATATTTCATCCAGTTGTACAAGTTTAGGGGTTGTGCTTCAAAATGTCTTCTCCAACGCTACTCCCTCTTCCCTATAATTTTTAGGTGAGAGAAAATGAGTACCTATATTTGTTGTTGCAGATTTGCTCCCCTATAATCAACATGTCATCACCCGCCCATGTCTCCCGTCCAATGCCTCTTTTTCAGTTTTGCTTCTTTTGCTCGTGGTGTGTGTTTATATATGTGTGAATTGAGTGTGTGTGTGTGTATTTATATATGTACTGGGGACTGGTGTTGAAGATCGACCTGGGGCGGCGGATGGGGGGTGTGAATGAGTGATGAGCATGTGTGTTTTAGTTTTTATTTTTATTTTATTTTCTTTGTGTTTTGTTTTATAATTTTTACTTTTTTTTAATTAGTTAATGATTTAAAATTTAATTTTAGATAAACCAAGGATATATAAATAGTTGGAAACAACCACATAAATTGTTGGTATATTCTAGTATTTTAAAAAATTATATTTGAAATTTTTGGATAAATTAGTGTGGAGATTAATAAATTTGAAAGTGATTAAAAATGAGAATTTTAATCAATTTTATAAAATAAAGATAGACATTTTCGGGAGAGATGTATTTTTGTTCCCTTTGTTAATTTTGAGCTTGATTTAATAAAAATGATTTTGGACAAGATTATATCTCAAATTTGATAATTTGAATTCATTTAAGTTAAAATGAATGTTCTTGAATTTATTTAAGTTAAATGAATTATTTTATATTTTAAAAATATAGATGAGTACATTTAGAACATTGTTGTATCATAAGTAGACTCATAACACTAATACGTAACAAAGAAAGAGTACATCACAACAATGCATAATAAAACATCACAATACAATAATAGAAAAGACACTTAAAAATATTTGGGCATAATTGTTTCTTGATTCGGACTATTCCATTTCTACATCATGAATCTCCCAAAGATGTTCTACAAGATCATTTTGCAATTGGATATGAGTTTGTTTGTCCCGAATTTGTTGATGCACATGTATGAATTCCCTAATATCCCTGGTACGAGCGCAACTAGTAGAAGCGAGAGGTACAGATTCATCTAAATCATAGTTTTCATTTGACATTTCCAATTTTCTTTCGTCTTCAACAATCATGTTATGCAGAATTATACAAGCCGTCATAATATATTTCATTGTGTCGACATCCCAAAAACGTGATGGTCCACATATCATAGCAAACCGAGCTTGTAACACTCCAAATGTCCGCTCAACATCTTTTCTAGCAGCTTCTTGTGCAGCTGCAAAATTCTTTCTTTTGTTTCCTTGAGGAGATGTAATAGTTTTTACAAACGTAGACCAAGAAGGATATATACCATCACCAAGATAATATCCCATATTATATTCGTGCCCATTGATAGTATATCTCACCTCTGGTCCAAGACCTTCTGCTAATTGTTCAAATAGATTGGATCGATCCAACACATTAATGTCATTCAAAGATCCAGGTAATCCAAAAAATGCATGTCAAATTCAAAGGTCTTCCCATATTAATGTCTTTTGAAGCCACTGCTTCTAAGATAATAGTGGGTTCATGAATATGACCTGTAAACATACATTTCCATGCAATGGGACAATTTTTCCACTTCTAGTGCATACAATCAATACTAACATTCCAGGAAAGCAGCGACGTTTGTTTTTCGCCAATAATTTAGCCACATCTTCATTGGTTGGTCGTCTCAAATATTCTTCGCCAAACACTTCGACAACTACTTTAACAAATCTTTTCAAGCTTTCTATTGTTGTACTTTCGCCAATTCTTACATAATCATCAATAACATCAACAGGTGTTCCATATGCAAGCATTCTCAGCGCAGCTGTTATCTTTTGTAGAGATGGTAATCCACGAACTCCCAAAGCATCGTTTCTTTGAGTAAAATAATTATCATGAATTATAACTGCTTCTTGAATTCGTAAGAATAATGATCGACGCATCTGAAATCTTCTACGTAAAGATTCATTCGAATATGTTGGAGCTTCAGAAAAGTAATCGTGATAATGTCTAGCATGACCTTCTTCTCTATTTCGATTGAACACACGATGATTCATTACCGATCCACCATGATGTGGTACCATAATTGCTCTACGGTGTTGACATATTGATAAGCAGCAGTAGTCATCGCTAGTAGAGCTTGAGCTTCTTCTTCTTCTTCTTCTGCATTCATCAACTCATTGATAATTCGGATATTGTTTGACCTTGTGGAATAAATTCAAGTAAGTCAAAAAAATATGGTGTGAGTTGCAACAAAAATATATTATATATATAACATGTTAAAATATAGTCGTTGGAATATAGCTGTTAAAAATATATCCGTTGGAATAAAGCTGTTAAAATATAGTTGTGGATTATAGCTGTTAAAATATAGTCGTTGTAATATACTCCCTCTGTCCCTCTCATTTCTTTACAGTTTTTTTTTACATTGTTTGGCACGCATTTTAAGGCTCCTATAAAGTATAATTCTACAACTTATTTTCAAAATTTTCTTTTTCGAAATAAAAATTTAAACATTATACTTTTATTCGGAAGAAAAAAATATTTAAAATAATTTATGGAAATATATTTTATAGGAGGTTTAAAATGCGTGTCGAGCCCCCGTTCTCCAATGTAAAGAACTCAGGGGGACAAAGGAAGTAGTTGTTAAAATATTGCCGTTGAAATATAACCGTTAAAATGTAGTCATTATAATTTCAAAATTCAAAATACTAATTATATTATTTTTGAAATATAGGGAATATTATTAAAGTGAAAAAACTTTTTGATTCCCTATACTTTATGTAACAATTTGTTTATAATTTTTAAAGGTTGAATATACCCCAATGGGGTTGCTCTAAGTGGAAGTGGTCCGAACCGCACTAATTATTCGAGTCTTCTTCAATAATTTGATAGCAGTACTACTTCTATATCTCGTAAAGACATAAGTTGATCTTGTCCACTCAATATCGTTAGATTTTGACTTGTTCTTTAATTAACCACTTGTGTTTATGGCGCCTGTTGCTTCGATCTTTTGTGGTGTTTAAATTTAATGGATAGTGATTATTAAGACAGAGTTCGAACCCACAAAGAGAAATATAAATAAATGAAATAATGTGTTTGTTGATACTTAAATTTTGACTTGGCGTCATCATTTATTATTGAAGGAAATTTTATCTAAATTTGAGTTATGTTTGGTTAGGCAAATTATATTTACGAATTAATTAATAATACCAATTTATTTTATTTTACATTTTCCCACAAATTTATAGTGTTACTTTAAAATTTTCAGGTTAATTTTTTGCTAAACAGAAATCATATTAGTCCCGCTACATTTGTTTTCTTAAGAACTAAATTTAATTTTTCCAGAATCCAAATCAAATATCATAAAAAGTTGGATAGTTGTGAGAAATTAATCATTCACAATTTTTATAGAGTTGAAATTTGGTTTGATTTGAACAAACTAAAAAGAAAGTGCCTCAATACTCAATAGTAATAAAAAGATTATGACAACAACATAAATAATAAATATTAATCGAACTTGTCAAAAAAACATAAGAAGTACATAAATAATATAAATTAATTAAAAAAAATCTTCCAGCATTCTCTGAAGCAAACTCAATAATAATATTTTTATGAAATAGTAATATATTTTGTTCAATTGATAATGAAAGAATAAAAAGTAATAATAAAGAAAAATAGAAAAATAGTAACATAAAATCTTATTTATAAGTGAACTTATGTAAATTCATATATGTATTATTTAATTTATTTATATTTTTAAATTGAATTGGTTCATTCAATATATAAATAACAAAGATAGATATAATTTAGAATAAGTTAATTACCTAAAAATTGAATAATTACATAAAAGCTTTGAGAAAATATTTAATCAACTTTATTGAAGCAGTTACAATTGGTAGACTATGGCAGCAAGAGTAAAATTTTAATTTTTAGTAATATTTTTAATTTTCCACAATGAGTATTATGTTTATAACTAATGATATAGATATTAAATTTTAATATATAATTAATTGAATCCAAATATTACACGTTTATCTCTGTGTTTAGAGTAAATGAGTATTGCAATTAAATATAAAATTCGAATAGGTTATTGGTGTGTGTTAACGTAGGGTGTATTATCATTAGAAAGTATTTATATTATATATTTTGGGATATGGTGATAGTATTTTTATACTAAATAATTGTTATTTTTATTATCTACATTTTAATATCTTTCATTTATTGCATTTGTTAAAAAAAAAAATAAGTAGGCGAGTTAAATTTTTTTAAATAATTAAAAGTATTAAAATAGATTTTAAAATAAATAAGTAACTGTTTCCCGTGACATTTTTGAAAAATAAGGGATTTTAGTAAAACAAAATAGAAAAAATAATAAGTTTTAGCTAAAAAGGTAATTGCTCGTAATTAAAAGTATTAAAATAGGTTTTAAAATAAATAAGAGTTTGACCGTAATATTTTTGGAAAAGGAGGGGTATTAGTAAAAAAAATAGAAATAGTAACATGTTTTAGTTGAAGAATGTATTTTTTTTTTTTTGAAAAAGATAGGATTTTGTTATAAAAAATAGAAAAAGTAATGTATTTTAGATGAAAAGTTAATTGGTTATAAATAATATTATTATTTAATAATATATTTTTTTTAATTAAAAATAGAAAAATTAACATGTTTTAGTTAAAAATGTAATTTTCCGTAATTAAAAATATTAATTTAAAAAAAAAAATAATAAGTAAGATTTTGCCCGTAATATTTTTGAAAAAGAAGAGATTTTAGTTTAAAAAATTAAAAAAAATTTTAATTAAAAAAGATAACTATGTCCTTAATTTTTTTTTTTAAAAAGAATTTTGTTTGAAAAAGTAATGCATAAATTATTTGGAGATGACATAGCTCGGACACCGTTTCTTCACTATTTTTATATAAAAAAATTGAAACGGGTGGTACTTTGTTCTGCATGATGTTTATATAATAAAATTAATATAATATAAATAAAAGCCATGAGTCCATGACCATAACAGCACATGAGAAGATATGCAGAAAACGTTAAGATGGCTTTTGCCGGTTGATGATACCTCCTAATATACAATTGAAAACTAAGAGAACAGACACGCAGTTAACACGGTATCCTTTTTTTAAATACTTTTATCGCTTAATTTATATTTTCCTCCTCGAACACCAGATACGATGAGTTGATGTTGTTATTGGTTCTTATATAACCCTTTTTTTATATATAAATAATTAAAATTATATATATCTTATAAATTAATATATATTCTAACAAATCACGGAAGTCAATAGAAGACCATAACATATAAACATTTAATCACATGGTGATTATAGATTTGGAAATCACAATAAATTCGATTGAAGTATATGATCAGTAATTTATAGGATTGGGAACAAAATTAGATAAACTTTAATATTTGACTATTTATTATATTTATTTATGATAAGATACACCATAAAAAATAATTAATAACAATGAAATGAATTTCAAAAATCATGTGTAACCAACCAACCTTCATTTTTGTTTTTTTGAAAAGATTGGCACTACGTTTTTAATCAAGGGGTTTCTTTCCGAAGCCCAATACCATGAACCCAAACACGATGTCACGATCAGTAAGACTACAGAATAACGTTAAATCCTGAACTTTTTGGTAAACTTTCTGGTAGTTTCGGACAATAGTCCATAATAATACCACCCAAATGCACTATAATTAAATGCAATGATAATGTTAAAAAACGGAAAGATGTGGCGTGGAAAAATGGAAAGATGGAACTACCAAGATCATTTTTGTTACATTACTGTATTTTGTTTTAGTAGGCAGACTTTGTAAATTGCTGCGAACATGTGCACCGACTAAATAGACAGCCGGACATACTAATCACTTGGTTATTTTTTTTGACCCGTTTTATCTACATTCCCATATAAAAAATCAAATCCATGGATAGTCCTACTTCTTACCCGTTAAAATATAATATACCAATTATCCACATATCTTAGGAAAGTTTTTTGAAATTCAAACTTACAGTTAAACATAACAAATTCATGCTTAATTTTCTCAATCAATCTCTTCCTCCTTTCTTCCTCCTCCATTATTGTTCCCTTCTTCCTCCTCCATTACTGTCTCCGATTTTTTTGTATGCAATTCTCTTAATCCTTTTATCATTTTTTGTTAACAATGATCTGCTTATTAATTTTTAATAACGTATGTTTGTTTACTGCAGTATAAGGACTGTCGTGTTTCTCCAGCATGGTGACGGATTCAACGTCGTCAACAGGTCCTGCAATCCTTTCTATGGTATCTCATGTTGCAGTATCTAAAGCTTCGATTATAAACCTATATTTCTGGTAATGCATGTTCGAAAAGGAAAGGACGTGGTCCATCAGTTGCGACGATTTTGAAGAATCAGAAGAAAGCGCATGTACCAGGTATTCGATGGTTTGTTCGACTACATATCCGATTTTGTATTTTTAAAGCTTTCAATGAAGACATGTTGAGATATATGTTTTGTATCTTATGGCTGATATATCGTTAATACAGATAAACAAGTTCTTCCTGATAGTGTTCATGTTAATAACGTTAACAATAGAGAGAACATAAGTCCGAATCTTCCCTATGATAATTCAAGACGCCTGCCACAGAGTATATTGCAGACATCGTCTCGCACACATTTAAAATGTGGGAGGAAACCAAAGGCTCCAAAACATGGTACTGTTCTTACTGATTATATCAAGAATGAACACCACTTATATATAGATTCATCCTTCAACCAATATCTTTATACATGTACCAGATAAGGCCATTTCAGATGGATTTTCACCGCATGCTGGAAATCCAATATTAAATATATTGCCCGATGTTACATCCAAATCAACTGCTGGATTGCAAAAAGCTGCCTGCAATTTCTCAGGTTTTTATATGTTTTTATAAAATCATATATGTTCTCTTTTTGTTCTTGCTGTCGATCAATCTCCATTCCATTATCGTTTTCTGCTAACTTAATCCTTTGACTATCCATGTAGTTACAACCAGTCAATATTCACCTGATGGTAATGATTGTGGCCTTCACAATTTACAAAGGCGTCAAGTGATTAGGCAACCTCTGGCTTCCATCAATTTAAATTCTCAGAAGAGTTCCAAAATGTTATCACCAGGTTTGGCGATATTGTACTATATGATAATGACATTTTTGTTTTAAAATCATATCACCAATTGTGGCATCTGTGTTGCAGGAGCTACCATGATAAACCACGAATCCACAAACTCCAGTGTTGTTACAGGTAATGTTAAAGGTAATTTAGCAAAATGTTGCTCCATCAAAGTTTTAGTGTATTCACAAACAGTAAGATGCTTCTGTGGTTCTAATTGAACACAACATTTTCTAAAGAACTATACTTTCTCTGATGCAGGTACGAAACGCCGGACACGCAAAGACCTTTCTAACAATACCCTGGGTCAAGGTATGAAAAAACCTATCATCAGATTTAAGCCGCATTTATCCAACTTATAATCAGCCTCACTAATATACAGAGCGACGAGTTCGTGGAAAGACAACCACTTCAGGACTTCTAGCTAATAATTCAGAGATAAATCCTGTATCAGGGAAAAAAACAAAAGGTAAGGTTTATATGTGGTGCAAAACTACCAACTTATGTAAACTAATTTACAGAATCTTCCTGTAGTCTAACAAATTCTTTATGATTGTCTTGCAGAAATCACCAAACGTGTACGTGGAAAAAATGTAGCTGGTGTTGTAGATCAGCTATCGAACCAGGCTTACTCGAAACCACCTCTTCCAGCAATTAACATGAAACCACATAGTAAGTGGCCACACACATCACAATTTACGATGTCTATTATAGGAATAAACTCCTATGTTAATAATATACGATTCATTCCTTCTGCAAAACTTTGATGCCTAAATTTTATATCAACCTAATATTGTCTCCCAATACCAGGTTCTGCTAATACAAACTTATCAACAGGTTTTCCAAACAGTTCGGTGAGATCACCTTTATCGAATATAACCAATAATAACAGAAGTGAAATACCGCATACACCACTAAACCATGAAAAAGTTTGTAGTTCTTCAACCTCAGGTAATAGTTTCCCCTATATATTGCATATTAATTCTATGCCTGCATTTGATAATTGTGTTGGGGAAAATTTTATCCATGTTCCTTCGTGCAGATTTCCAGACTGGTAGCTTAAACAGTCCATCAGCAAACATCATGCATTCTACAGTACAAAGCAATGCCTTGAATAATAAAGGTATCAGAATCATATTGATTTTCCTATTTGTTGTATTATCTGAATCAAAGGTGTGTTTTTACATAAAATGTACATTTGCAGGAAAGGCTGTCATCGAGGATTATAGCAGTTGTGTTATACAAAAATCACAGACTCCACCAAATAATGGCCAGACACACTGCTCGAACACTGACTCTAAAAAAACACCTGCCACATGTATTCCAAAATGCAAAAGAAATGCTCCTCAGAGTAAAGTAAAATATAGAACTTCTCGAGAGGTCAGTGGATCTGGAAGCTGCGGTAGGATAACATTAATTCCTATCGGTACGCCTAGAATACATGTGAAAAGCACTTTTGAAATTGGTGAGACTTCTGGCCAGAAGAACTTGATGAGTGATTTCAACGAAGCAGATGATGAATATATCTCTGATAGCGAAACGATAATAGGAGGTACATTTCCCCATTATTTGGAAATTATAATATGCAGCTTCTTGATCTTTTGGAATCTAAAAATATACCTTTAGATAATCTCGAATTTTAACATTATCGTGTTGTATATATCAGATGATTTTGAAGACGACCTCCAGACTGATGAACACATTAATACCAGTTTGTATATGGACATAGGAGTTCCAGACCAAATTTGTCTGAAATGCGAATCTCTTATGTGGAATGCCGAGCGAAACAACAAAAAATATACAAGAAAGGCACCAACCTTTTCGCTTTGTTGTAAAAATGGACAGATCCTCCTTGAAAAAGAAAAGCCTCCTCCCGAACCATTAGCTACTTTACTATCGGGTGGTATTCAGTTTAAGCATTTTAAAAATAGTATTCGAATATACAACTGTATGTTTGCAATGACATCCACAGGTGGCAAAATTGATCATAAAATCAACAGAGGCGGTGCTCCGTATTGTTTTAAACTCCGAGGTCAGAATTATCACTTGATTGGTAGTTTGGTTCCACCTGAAGGAGAAACGCCAAAATTTTGCCAGCTCTACATCTATGACACAGAGGAGGAACTGAATAACATGTTGAATGCGGTTAATGGCTGTAGTGACGTTGTTGATCCTGGCATTGTAGAGTCTCTGTTGCAGATGTTGGACAGGCACAATAAGTTGGTAAAAGGCTTCCGCATGGCAAGGGATCAAATTACGGAAAATCCGGTGGATGAATTTAAGTTGGTACTTATATCTTCGGCCTCGGCCAGTGGTAGGCCAAACCACATAGGTCCATCCAATGAGGTAGCTGGATTGATTGTCACGGATGACTACACTAAAGGATTCAGAGATACAATTATTGATTCAAAAGTTAATGGTTTGGAGAGAATATTTGAAACGGATCCCCGTTTCATGCAACTACAGTATCCAATACTCTTCCCGCATGGTGATGTTGGTTTTCACCTTGATATTCCTCTCAATAAGACTGAACAAAGCCCGAGGAAGACACGTGAAACAGACCAAAATGAAGAATTGGATCAGAGAGTTTCTCGAGACAATCTCACCATGAAAGAATATTATAATTACAAATTAATGATTCGTCCTTGTGAAGGTATTACTTTGCTTTACAAATTACCTTCATTTATTTACCTACTGGTCATTCTGAAAAGTATTGTATTATTACTGCAATGCAGGACTTACACCACATTTAGGTGGACGATTGTGGCAACAATACGTTGTTGATGCATTTACGGCGATAGAGCAATATAGACTGGATTGGATAAGGGGACATCAGACAACTATACGTGCTGATCTGTATCACAATATTAGGGATGCTTTGTAGAAGGGAGATCACGATCCATCCACCGTTGGTAAGCCAATTGTTTTACCAGCATCTTTTACCGGGTCACGGAGATACATGAACCAATATTTCAAAGATTCTTTAGCAATCTGTCGAGCACTAGGACATCCATCTTTGTTTTTGACAATGACCTGTAACACCAAGTGGCCAGAAATTCAGGCAATGCTTAAGTACCTACCTGGTGTCGAAGTTGCTGATGCGCCCGATATAGTAGCGAGAGTCTTCAAATTAAAAGTTGATCAGCTTATTGACGTTATTAAGAATAAGAAATATTTTGGTCGTTGCATTGGAGGTAATGATTCATTAACTTTATTGAAAAGTTTACAAAATATGCCATTACTATATCATCCAATGCAACTTCGTATATTTTTGTTTACTATATTGCAACGACCTAATTTTTTCCTATTATTTCAGTCATGCATGTAATTGAGTTCCAGAAGCGTGGATTGCCTCATGCCCATATGCTTATATGGCTTCATCCTGATGATAGACCGAAGACTTTTGAACAAATTGATTCTTTAGTGTCTGCTGAAATACCCGATCCAAATCAAGATCCTGTCGCATACCAGGCTGTTAGTAATTTCATGGTTCATGGTCCATGTGGTCCTGAGCACACGAATTCTCCATGCATGGTTAAAGGAAAATGTGTTAAGCATTTTCCAAAACGGTTCGTTTATTCATAAATTGGTTCATTTTGAGTTCACTGGTATATTGTTTCCTACTATTTTCATATTTTCCTGCTAATTGGCTCCTTTTTTTTTGCAAAAAAGGTATAATTCACATACATTCTTCGACGACTGTGGATTTCCCATGTACAAGCGAAGGAGGAGTGGATTTTTTATTAAAAAAAAAATTAGCTATGTTGGATAATCGTTATGTTGTCCCATATAATCGAGATCTTCTGGTGCGTTTCCAATGTCATATGAATTTGGAGATTTGCAACAGTTCAAGATCATTGAAGTATTTGTTTAAATATTGCTTAAAAGGACATGACACTGCTACCATGTTGCTCAAGAAAAAGACAGATGGGACATGTCCTCCTGAAGCAAATAAATCAAATACTACAAAGAAACCCATTGATGAGGTCAGACAATATCTAGATGGAAGATATGTTTGTGCTTCTGAAGCGTGTTGGAGGATATTTGGATTTGACATACATTCTCGATGGCCATCTGTTGATCGTTTGCCAATACATTTACCAGGTGACAAGCATGTTTCCTTTAATACTGGAACTGTCCTACAGGATGTTTGTGATAAGGCCATCTCTAAGAAAAGCAAGCTAGAAGCTTGGTTTGTTGCAAACAGAACCTTGCCATCTGCCAAGAATTTTACTTATTCAGAGTTTCCAACCAAGTTTACCTGGCATGCTAGACCTGGTATATGGAAAGAAAGAAAAAGAGGTGATGTTGTTGGAAGACTATCTGAGGTACACTCAACATCTGGTGATCTTCTATATTTACGCATGCTTCTGATACGGATAAAAGGTGCCACATCATTTGATGATCTGATGACTGTACACGGACATAAGTATGGTTCTTTCAAGGAAACATGTTCTGCACTTGGCCTTCTCCAGAACGATTCTCAATGGCATGAGGCAATATCAGAAAATGCATATACATCATTACCTCCTCAGTTGCGTGCTATGTTTGTAAACATTTTGGCTTATAGTCCAGTTGCAGATCCATTGAATCTTTGGGAATCTAATTGGCGATGCATGGCTGATGACATTAATATGGTGAGACGACATATGCTTAATGATCCTACTCTATGTCTTCCAGAGGATGATGTAAAAATGTTTGCTCTTGCAGGTTAGTAGGATTTGATCCCATTTTAGTCAAGTTGTTTATTTACCATGCATATTCTTTCTGACAATTAGATATCTATCCTTTCAATTGATCTTAACTCTTTTTATTAGTTTACATGTTAAAATATAGATACTAACCTACAACTGTCAACATACCTCTTATTTGATCGTTGCACTATTTTTTTTTATTTAGAACTAATAATATACTTCGTTATTTGTACATTGCAGAGATAGAGAAATTATTAAATGATATCGGAAAGAGCTTGAGAGACTATCCAACCATGCCATTTCCTGGTGAAATGTATTTCAGAGAATCTGCAAATCGTCTCCTTCTAGAAGAAACTGGATATGACAGAGAAGAAATGAAAGCACAACATGAAAAAAATCATAGATTACTCAATGCTGATCAAAAACAAGTATATGATTCTATTATGCACAATGTGAATGATAAGAAAGGCGGAGTCTTTTTTGTTTATGGTAGCGGAGGTTGCGGCAAAACTTTTCTTTGGCAAACATTGTGTTGTCGTCTCCGCTCCGAAGGAAAGATTGTGCTTCCTGTTGCAAGTTGTGGTATAGCCGCGGTTTTGTTGCCTGGTGGACGGACTGCGCACTCTCGCTTTCATATCCCTCTAAAACTTGATCAGTATTCAACAGCTGGCATCAGTCATGGTACAGATATTGCAGAATTAATGCAGCAAACAGATCTAATAATTTGGGATGAAGCGCCTATGCAGCACCGTCATGCCTTTGAATGTGTAGACCGATCGCTGAGAGATATCATGTCTTCTGTTGATAAAAGAAGATCAAAGAAGCCGTTTGGTGGTATCACTGTTGTTTTCGGTGGAGACTTTCGCCAGATTTTGCCTGTCATTCCAAAAGCAACAAGAGCTGAGATTGTATGTGCTTCCTTGAATAGATCAAAATTATGGGATTTTTGTGAAGTGCATCTACTGACGCAGAATATGCGTCTTCACTCAGGAAATACCGAAGAGCAAAATAAGACCATCGCCGAGTTCAGCAAGTGGCAGCTTGCTGTTGGTGATGGGAAAGTGGAACATATTTCGCATGATTCTGACAGTAATGAAATGTTGATCAAAATACCTGATCAATATATTGTTCACTCTTCAGAAGATCCTATCGGTAGAATTTTTGACATTTCTTATCCGGAATTTTCAAGCAAATTACATTCGCCATCTTATCTGAGATCAAGAGCTATACTAACTCCAACAAATATGGTCGTGGATGACATCAACAATCGAATTCTTGATAAGATCCCTGGTACGCTACACACATATCTCAGTCAAGATTCTATTGATGATGACGGAGATGAGGATAGCGAATTTAATTCTGCGTTTCCAATCGAGTACTTGAACTCTATCAATATGTCGTGCATTCCAAAGCATGAGTTAAAAGTTAAAGTTGGAGTAGTGGTGATGCTAATGCGCAATCTAAACCAGATTATGGGATTATGCAATGGTACTCGGATGATAGTCACTGCATGTAGACAGAACAGTATTGAATGTGAAATTCTTTGCGGCTCACATGTCGGCACTAAGCATCTAATTCCACGAATTGAGATGATGCCAACTGATACTGTTTGGCCATTTGATTTTAAGAGGACTCAATTTCCAATCCAGATTTGCTATGCGATGACTATCAACAAGAGTCAAGGACAAAGTCTAGACACGGTAGGATTATACCTTCCGAGAGCTGCGTTTTCACATGGACACATATATGTTGCCATATCGAGAGTTACAAGGCCTGAAGGTCTCCATATCCTTATTGATAATGATTGTGGTGGTACTACAAGTGTTACATCAAATGTAGTTTTTGAGGAAGTTTTTTACAACCTTCCTATTATTGATGATTGATGTAAATCTTTACCATAATAAATTGTATTTGTTTATTTGTTGGTGTATAATAGAATCTTTACCTATTATTGATTATTTGAACAGAGTCACTATCTCCTGTACCTGCTGGAAAAAAGCCAAGTTAATAATCAGTTTAAATCAATCAAGAGCATATTACTTTATATTAAAAATACCTCTTTAGACGAATATAAATTAATAATATAATAATTTATTAAACAAATTTTAAATTTTTTCTTATTAAACTAATACAACAAAAAAATCATGTTCTGGGAGTATCAGGTCTAAATCAATTAAGATCACATCCATCTGTATCCATTAATTTCCAAAAATGGAATATGTTAAATATTAAATTAAAGAATCTGATATTTAATGAGGAGTATATTTTATTTAGTCAGTCAAAAATAATCAATATAAAGTTCTTTTAAAAAACTTTACCAAATAATACATTATTTTAAAAATTAATATATTTAAAATTAACATGTATACTAACTAATTTATGCAAATTTTTTTTAAATTTCAAATCTTACCACGTAAATTTTATATTTTTATACGGAGATTTGTTTGGATATGAATTTAATAAAAAGCATAAATGTAGATATTTAGTTTCATATACATAAAAATATTAAATTAGGAACACATAAGTTTGATTATTATTATTTTACTAATTATCAAGATTCTTGAAATCAATCATGTCTTGATTTTATTGATTGATATATTTAAAATGAATATGCATCCTAACTAATTTCAGTTTTTTTTTTAAAATCAAATCTTACCAATTTAATATACAATTTTTATACTGAGATTTGTCTGGATATGATTTAAATAAAATGCATAAATGTAGATATTGAATTTCATATATATAACGAAATATTAAATTAGGAGCAAATATACATGATTATTATTGTTGCAATCAGGATCAAGATTCTTAACATCAATCATCAATCATTAACTAATTTACAGTTCACAAAAGCTATCAACAAGTCATTTGTAGTCTATCATTTGTTTCAGTACCTCTATAAATACTGAGGAAGTTTCCAAAGAATAACTCATCACTTTGCATATTGATTCTGAAGAAAAAGGAGTAAGAGATGTCACTCATAGACATACTAAGCCATTTTGATTTGTACATAGAGTGGATATCTTAAGAAATATGTAACATTAATTTCAATATGTGAACTCATGTTTCTTTTATCTTTTTTTCAGAGATTTGTTATCAATGGAGAATGTCAACTATGATCGCATTGAGAACCTTGACCAGTCGTCTACCAACTGGAAGATTAAGGCTAGAGTCACAAGGATGTGGCCAAGCGTTACTGCAGAATCTGGATCCTTGAAAGGATTCAACCTCATTCTGTTGGATGATGATGTACAGCTTTTACTATACATCGTTATTTTATTTAGTTAATTAGTAAATGTTTTCACGCCTTTTGTGTTTCTCACAGAATAATCATATCCATGCCTTTGCCTATCATAATATTTGGACTGCACTCATCAATGCAACTGCCATAGTGGAGGGAAATGTTTATGTTATTGATCAGTTCTCAGTGAAGGACGCTGTGGGAAATTTGAAACCGGTGCAGACTAAAAATTGTATCGGGTTTAGTAACTCAACCATTGTCACTGCAGCCGAAGACGATGGTATGATTCCAAAATACAAGTTTGAGTTCTTGGATTTGGGAGATTTGTTTGCTGAAGCAAGTAAATTCCAAGCACGTGAGACTCCAGAGTTTGCTATAGGTAAATTATATCTCCCCAATATATTTGACTATATGAATGGAATTGTTAGAATTCTATATTGTTGAGGCTTTCTAACTCATATTTATTTTCTAAATTTCAGATGTCATTGGAGTTCTTGAGGAGTATGAGCCATTGAGGCGTATTGACACAAAGTTTGGTGAAAGAAATATTGTCAAATTTAGGATATGTGATTCAAGGTTTTTCAGATTAAAATTTAGTCCACTAATGTAAAAGATTGTTTGATAATTTTGTAATATGCATGTATACCTGCTATGTAGTAACAACCATAAAGTTAGTGTTTGGGGAGAACTTGCGGTGGCAGTTGAGGAAATGCATGAGAGTCAACCTGCGAAGAAGCAGATTATAGTAATTCTGACTAGCACAAGAGTCGGAACTTTCATGAGTAAGTAACTTCATAGCCTTCTTGCCATTGGTATATATTTTGTCATTCATTTGATAAGTATGCTGTTCGATCCTATTCTGCAGATTCCGTTCAAATTGGTACATTGCCTTCTTCGAAGGTTTATCTTAACCTTGACGACGAATCTGTTACAGATATGAGGATGAGGTATTCCACTGTAGTTATTAAGATAAACTACTTCCTCTAATATTTTGACCATATTCCAACAATAAACTATGATTTTCAAGGCTTAAGCAAGAAGACTATGAATCAAAGGCAAAGAGGTTCCTAGCATTGCCAGCCTCTGAACTTGAAGCAACCTTTTTTGAAAAACTTTCACTGAAGGAGTTGAATGAGAAGTTGACATATGATCATCTAAAGGTTAGCATCGTTACTCAATTTGTAGCAGTCCTTCTCTGTTGGCTGTTGTTTTTTTAATATGTTTCACTTTATTTTTTTCATTTTGTGGATCATGTAGAAGAAGATATTCTGCACTGTCAAAATTTTGAAGGTTGAAGAGGAAAGTAGTTGGTGGTTTTTTAGCTGTAACAAATGTAAGTCTGAAGTGGAGAGCGTTGATAATAAGTTTAAGTGTTCAAAATGTACGCGGATTATCCCCGTTGCTCCTAGAAGGTAATACATTGGCTATATTTGTAGCGCAAGTCTTGACATACATTTAAGATTACAAGATAAATGTGTAAAGTTTTCTAATAAAACATATTGCCTAGGTTTCGGATTGTGGTCCTTGCAGAGGATTCTACATTTGCCTGTAGCATTGTTCTGATGGATCGTGTTGCTAGAAGAATTCTTGGCACGAGCGCTGCAAAAATTCTTGATGATCTAAAAAAGGTAGGTTGATCGTACTTATGTATTTTGTCCAGCAGTTGTAATGTAGCTCATTTTAAAGCAAAATATTTGTAGGTTCCAGAGGAAGGTGTCCCTAAAATTATACAATCATTGGTCGGGAAAGAAGTATCAGTTCAAATTGTTCTACAGAAATCAAATGTCACTGATGATATTAATATTTTCAATGCTGAGGATTTATATGATACAGCAATGCCAGCTCCATTGTCCTCATCCGAGGTCCCGCATGTTTCTGATGCCTCAACAATCAACTTAAGCTCTGATGTGAGTTTTTTTTTATATGCATTTATTTGAATAAAGTTATAAGTTGTCATTAGTTTGTTTAATATGCAGACTTTCAATGGTGATGATTTCTTGGAGTCTCCAGGATCTGCGAGATCAGTGACCAAAAAAATAAAAACGGTACAGTTGAAATTTATTCACACAATAATCATTGGTACCTGATTTAGAGAGATATTATATAATTCTCACATATGCCTTCCATTTTTTTTTGAAACAGGAGCCTTGATTCGTATTTTTTCTGATGGAAGATTGTTGATCATCTCGCTTCTTGAATGAGCACTAATAAACTCATCTACTTTCATTTTGCTTTGCTTTTTTTTATCTCAGACTTAATTTTATTTAATGTTGGATTATTCCCTATGTATGGTTTTTGGATATCTTGCATTATTAAGACTTAAGTTATATATTTGGATATCTTGAAACATTACTTTTGGTTATCCTGATCATTTCATTAGATTTAAATTTAAAGAGGTTTATGTTCTATTTGTTTAGCAAATTATGTTTGCTTTGGACTGGTTTGCATACTTAGAATAATCTTGCCATTGACAATACTGATTGTCATCTCCCGTTCATGGTTGAACTATTTACCCTCTTTATGAACAACAAAACATTGGCCTCATGTTCCACCTCCATATGGTCATTTTACATTGTATGTACAGGCTCCTGATTTGCAGCATTTTCCATAACTTCCTCTTCAATATCGTCAACTGTAGCCGGAATGTAAGATGCAGCTGGAGGGATTGGATCTTGCCTCACCACATTAAATTTCTCAATGCAGGCCAAGTGCTACAAGATGTTATGTTTGTTTTTACTTTTATAGTTTTGCCATGATATCCATACCAAGTGAAATTGTATTGTTCATACCACTATTAGTCAATTATCTATTTCTAATTGTGAGGTTTGTTACATCATCTTGCCTTTTAGATAATCTCGATTATTACTATAGGTTATCACGGCAATTGTTATATAATAATCATAAATATTGTCCAACATGTCAAATGATCCTTTACATCATTACTTTGATATGTATGTAATGTAAATGTTGCAAACAATAAGAAAAAGGATAGAATCCATGTTTTTTAAATCCACATATATCAACTAAACCAACTACGAACAAAGTTAAGCTTAAGTTAAGGCTCAACACGAAGAAACCAAAGTTATCATGACATGAAACCGACATCAAATCAAAGTTCATATTATGGGAAATCAACATCAAATATAGTATGCTCTCCATCCTAGCGCAGAGTGAAGCGCACAAGTTGGTTTTTTGGTATTAAGAATTGATCTGGAATGGTTTTTACTATCTATGACAATAATCTTTTTTCATTTTCTACAGAGTTAAATTTATGTAATTGTAAATGCACTTAGATGATTTTACATATAATCATCCCACTAATATATATAAAAATAAGCAAATACTTTTGCCTCGCAAAATATAATATTTAGACATAAATTATCTATGAACATAATAAGATTGTAGGATTCACCAAACTCTAACATTAAATCGAAAGGCTTGAGATAAAATACTACTTGGTGATCGCGTTGGACGCTTGATGCTTAATAAAAGTTGCAATTTCAGTTCCTTTGTTAGCAAACATAATGTTTAGACATGTCCGGAAGGTCAAAGCTAAGCATATGAAACTGTTCACAAACAAAAAACATAAGTTATCATGACAACCATAATTCAATGCTGGCTGAGGTAATTTGTTCGGAATATCAAAGATTTAGTCTATGGGAAATCAACGTCAAATGTAGGCTGCTCTTCATCCTGTCGCAGAGTGAATCGTACCAGTTTGTTTTTAACAAGCCTGTTGTCTTTAACAAATCTGCTCCATCCTCTGGAGAATCTTGGCCTCCCATTGTTCATAACCAGACCAAGGCTCCATGTGCCCGCTGCAGTAATGAAGGTCACATCATCTCCATGCTGCCACTCTCTGTTAGGAAGCCTGATCTCAGGAGGGATATGCTACACATTGAGGAATTTGATGTTGATATTTGTGTAACTAATAATAGAGTTATGAAATTGTGACGTTACAGAAATAGCAATGGTTTTAAAAAGGTATAAGTTCAGCATTTCTGACATACCATTCCATGGCATCTGCCGTTCATATTGGAGGCATTGAGATTCTTCGAGAATTGCATAACCTGAGCCTCATCCTCTATTTCCATATCTGCAGCCTGCTCTTCCTCTTGTGGTGCATCAACAACCTCTACCTCAGGTTCTGAATCAATGTCAACTAAATCTGGCATGTTGACAGCATTTTTTGGAAGAGGTGCCTGCTTGACGGCAGTGTTTATCCTTTCATGCGCTACACAGATTGCAGACAATTTATCAAAATTTAAAATAGATTTCTTAAGCTCGAAAATGAAATGAACACAACCAAAAGACATCAATTGACATACCAGAATCAGGATGGCCATTAGGATTTTTCTCTTCATAAACAAATGCTTCTTCATATTTCAACTCCTCCCTAAATTTCCCTATTTCAGAAACTTTCAATTCCATTCCATTGTTTTTGAAAATCCTCCCAAGAAGCTCTCCATCCTTACCAAAACTAAAGAACAGAACATCAAACTTCTGCAGTGCATAATGCACAACTAACTTATCAAGTCCGTATATAATCCTGTTCTGAGAGTTGTATATGATATCCCACTCCATGCCATACAATTTTAGCTTCCTCACAGCAAGCAGATTCTTTTCAGTCTCCTCTCCAAGCATTGGTGGCAACACCTATTTATTATATAAAAATGAGTTATAATATAATGCATCACATATAAGAGGAATCATAACACTAAAGGAAAATTATAAGGACATTACCAAATAACCTTCCTCCAGGACAGACTCTACAATCATTTTGTAAAATGACCTCTTACCATTCTTCTCTTCTGTGTTACAAGAAAAATGAATTAGTACTGTACATAGAAATATGAGATCATTTTATTTGTAGGCCAAACTGTGCTTCAATCAAGACTTACCTGCTTTCTTTTCAGCAGCCAACTCATCCTTTTTGTATATGCAAACATTCACAATACTATCATCTCCAGCAGGTGTCAATATCAACAAATCTCCATCAGCAATGCCAAAGTCTTGGACAAATTTAAACCAGCCATGTCCAAGTCTGCATACTCCATCGACCAAAGTGACAGATATTTCCCAGAAATTCACTCCGGGACAAAGGTGGATGTGGTGTTTCCCTTCCCAGCCTTTGTAAAGGTTCTCAAGTTCTGGCTTCAGCTCCTGTTTGAATGTCATAACCAATACATAAGCAAATAATATGGTATTCACGCTATTGTTGAGTAATTACCAGAAGTTTAGTTATTTGTAAGTCAATACTGTGAATAATTTGCCACATACCAAAAGATTAAATAATTCTTAATCATTACAATGCAATTTGATTTTATGTTCATAAATTATAAATTAGCATGCAAGTAAATGACAAAAAATAATTTGTGCCAACACCATGCATAATTTTGAGTTTTTGCAGCAGATATGAGATGTTTACCAGATGTGCATCCTCTACTATGTTAGAAATGCCTTCTATTTCTATTTTCCACATGTCGACAGACTGATTTGTGCCTGCCATGGTAGACATTGCAATGTACCTTTCAATCTGTAAATGATTGCGTCCGTAAACAAATTCATCAAATCGCAGTTGGCTTGGCTCAAAGTTCTTATAGAATTGTGCCACATCAATCTCTGGCTTTTCTGCCTCAATAGCATTTGTCGTGTAGCCCTTCACTTTAAAGATCCCTTTGCCAATGTAATCAAATATCACAAATGAGTACATCCTCAGGTCATAATACCTGAATAAGTCATACGTTCCGCATACTTTCTTCTCCTCTTTCTCAAAATAGGCGTGCCACATTATGTCGTCGAATCTGAGTTGCAGAAAATAAGGCATGATCCTGCCAAATTCAGAAAGAAATGGTTCTGGAATTCTCTGCATTAGGAATAAAAAACTACCTCAGTAAGTATCCTAACTGCAACATCAAACATAGTGAACATAATTCTACAGAAAATTTTGTTCTTACAAGTGCTCCTTCCGTGTCTCTGCAAATGTTGCTGGCAACAAAGCTTCCTAAAATTTTCAATTCTTTTGCTGGACAACAACAGGTAGTTTTATTTCAGGATAATGGAAAATATACTAATTTAGAACATTATATAAATTTAGATGTTTATCTACCTTGTGCCACATAAAAATCGCTGATCTTCATGTATGTTGGGATTCTGTGCTGCGAAAAAAAATATTTGACAACGAATAGTGTTATACAACTATTAGAAAATGGAATCAACATCAAAATCAATTTTAACAATACTTCACAATACTATATACTTTTCTCATAAAAAAAGAAGGCACTATGGATCATGCAAAACAATATTGTATTCATACTATTTAGTTTTCCTAAATCCATATCATGATCAATTGTTTCTCTACATTTCCAAACAAAACTTAGGCATAGATATAGTACTACTAATATGTCATATTTACTTCTGATCTCCAGGTTTATGATACTTCAAAAAGGGAAGTAGAAGAAAAAGCATATGTTCAATGATCATGCAATCCATCCAAATTAAACAAAGGTGTATACTACATCTAAACCTAAATCTACCAATCTTACACATTTGTAAACAAATCCGTCTCATGTATGTAACCTGAAGTAACATATCATGCAATGCACTCTTATCAAACAAAACCAATGATCATGCAATCCATCCAAATCTAAACCTAAATCTGCCAATCTTACAAATTTGTAAACAAATCCGTCTCATGTATGTAACCTGAAGTAACATATCATGCAATGCACTCTTATCAAACAAAACCAATGATCATGCAATCCATCCAAATTAAACAAAGGTGTATACTACATCTAAACCAATGAAGTAACAGATCTGATGGATACAATAGTGTTCATATTTAAGCAATAGTCTATACGGAGCACATCAGCAATCATAAAGTAGCATGACAAATGAAGAGTATACTATGTATACTATTTAATCGAAAGTGATCTACATGGATGACAGTACCACAATGCAGGTACAACAATTGTAGTAAACACATTCATCCTCATCCTCCTGTTGAGAATTGTACATACTACGAAGAGAATATAAGAATTTACCTGATTAGACATGTTTTGGATTCAGTTGGAGAGTGGATATTGCAGTTCCGGGAGATTTGGTGAGAGTAAAACAAGAACAGAGTAAGACAGAGAGAATACAAACCATTTTTGGAAAAAGACAATTAGAGATGTGTATGTCTGAAAATAATTAACCTAATTGGACTCTCCAAAAGACAATTAGAGATGTGTATGTCTGAAAATAATTAACCTAATTGGACTCTTCTGTCGGCCCAGTTAGATTTCTATCCAACAACAATGTATCTCATTGAATTAGTTATTAGTTATTATATTAAGAAGAGTGTAATATTATTCCATTAAATTGACTCTATTAATTGAAATTTAATATCAGTTCAAATTATACCTTGACATATTTATTCTTCCATATTTAATAGAAAAACATGTAATTATTTGTAAATTTACTATAGATTTGTCCACCTTATTTTATTGATTCATATTTAAGGAAATCTCTTAATATATTTAAGACATTTAAGATATATACAACAATATATTTCTTAATTAAATAATGTTGAGTGTTCTCATATAAATAATTAGAATTTAAGAATTAAATAAGTTTAAATCTTATTTTTTTGTAATTTAAATTAATATTAATTCAATTATATACTTTTATTAATTTAATAAATCATTATAATAAAAATTATCACTGATTTTAGACAATTATGTTCCTACATTATTTGCACGCGCTACACGTGCTTATTATTTTCTTATATAAATCACACACATTTACCCATTTCCTTATATAGATGTATGACATGTAGAACAATATATTTATCAATTTTATAATATTTAATATTCTTATATAAATAATATGCCTTTATGAATTATGACATGTAACTGCTCAAGTATTTTCCTTTATCAAATATATTGATATTATTAACATTAAATTATTTTCCTTTTTCAACTATGTTCCGTAATATTTAAAATTATTTATCATTTAACTAATCATTAAATTTTTTTAATAATTTTAAACTCTATTTTTGGTAATATAAATTAATATTATTAAAAGTATATGATTTTATTAATTTAATAATAAAAATATAATAATAATAATGTAATATTTTATACAATTATCTTATTCTATTAAGTGTATTGTAATATTTTTTTCTTATATAGATCACAATCTTATTTATGAGGTTGTTTTTTGTATTTTTCGTGATAATTCAAAACTATTTAGCTTTTTTTTACAGGATTAACTATTTACCGTTAATTGATCGAAACGTTTATTATGATTAATTAAATGTCAGTATTCTACAATCTAATCGTAATACTGTGAAGTTTCTGTTTTCAATATTTTCCCTTAAATAACATTGATTACACAGTAGATAAAAATAATATAAAAAGTTAAATTACATATATACCATAATTTTTAAATACTATGAGTTTTTTTATTTTAAAAAGACCGAATAAGACATGGTTATTACATATCTGTACTCTTATTAATTTCTTTGAAATGCAACGAAAATAAATAACATTATTAATTTAACTAAATAATAAAGAATTCATCAAACAAAATAGGATTATGTTAACCAAACAAATTATTTACCAATACGTATATATGTTTTACTCTGTCTGAATTTTTTACTATTGCTAATATTGCTAATATAATTCTTTCTTTTCAGTAGGATAAAGAAATACATTTTTTCTTTGGCAGTTGAAGAGTTGTAGTTGGATAAGGGGGTTGGAGTTCTATCGTTAAGCTAAGCCAATCCATCATGAAAGTTTGAAGTAGGCAAAAGAAAAAGCCAATCAGTTCTTGTTGTAAGCTAAGCCCCCACCGAGATCTTCGACGACTGGACTCCTATGTCGGCCCAATTACATACACATCCAACTACCAACTAAATATGTAATTTAATCAATTAATGTATTGTTGTTCCATTTATGTACCTATATTAAATGATTTGTAATATTTTTTTATTTTGCCTTGACACATTTACTCTTCCATATTTACTAAAAAATTATGTAATAATTGTATATTTAATCTAAATATATCCACATTAATTTATTGATTTATATATAACTAAATATTTTAATTTTTGCCACTAATTCTATTCTTGAAATATTTCTTCAATTTTTTTAATTCATATATAAATAATTGTATTCTTATTTTGAAAAAAATAATATTATTTTTGAAATTGTTATGTCTATCTTTATTAATAATTATTAAAACTATTTACTTTTAAGTAATTAGGATGTTAGTTTTGTTGTAATCTAATCGTAATGAGAAGTCTTTGTCTGTTTTCAATATTTTATGCTTAATTTACATTTTCTTATATTATATGATATATATATCATTTCATAATTAATTTGTTAAATCTCACAGTACATATTTTAAATAGAAAAAGTTATATTATAAATAAATTAAAAAAATCTGGTCAGAAACTTTCCATTATTTGACATTTTTGCCATTTTCTCCCAAATAATGAATATTATAATTTTTTTTTTCAACATACTATATTTTTTAAATACTATGAAAATATATTTTTTTAGAAATACCGATTGTTACATGGTTATTACATATACGTCATGTAACTATATAATAATTAACCGAATTATGCAAACTCATATAATTTTTTTTTTAATTTTTTGATATACATGACGGATAAGACACTATTAACATAACATTTAAGATCATAACTTTGGCTGGAAAAAAATTATATATTAAAATAAAAAATTTATACAAAAATTTTTATTGTTAGAACGCGAAGCGCGGGCAAAATCCCTAGTTACTTTAAAGAGAATTGATGTACTGGCATAGCATATAGTGATGCATTAGTCCATAGGTTCTATACTTCTATCTATATTGAGTAAGATATTGAGTGAGAGAGTAGATAATTGTTTTGGGATTCCAATGATGTTGACAATAATTTTCTGTCATTTTTTTTCAAATGGTGTATTACACAATACTAGTTTAAAACCTGTGCGATGCACGGATTATTTTTTTAATAGTTTTTATTTGATTATTTATGTTATAATATTTAATTAATTGTATTTTTAAAAAAATAAGTAAATATGTTAAAATAGGTAAACTTTTTTAAAAAATTAAAAGTATTAAAATATGTTTTAAAATAAATAATTAAAGGTTTACCCGTGTTAATTTTGGAAAAAGAGGGGTTTTATTACGTAAAAATAGAATTAAATAGGTTTTAAAATAAATAATTAAAGATTTACCCGTTATATTTTGGAAAATGAGGGGTTTTAGTAAGTAAAAATAGAAAAGGTAACATGTTTTAGTTAAAAAGTTAATTGTCCGTGATATTTTTGGAAAATGAGGGGTTTTAGTAAGTAAAAATAGAATTAAAATAGGTTTTTAAAATTAACAATTGAGGGTTTACCCGTGATATTTTTGGAAAATATGGAGTTTTAGTAAGTAAAAATAGAAAAGGTAGCATGTTTTAGTTAAAAAAAGTAATTGCCCGTGATATTTTTGGAAAATGAGGAATTTTTTTTAGAAAAAATAGAAAAGGTAATATGTTTTAGCTGAAAAATGTAATGGAATATAAATATGTCTAATTATAGAATATTAGTTTTTTTTAAAATTAAGTAAGGGTAATTAATCAAAATCACGAAGTACCAAAAAACAGGTACTGTACCGACCAAACTTTAATGTTTCGTCTTTAATAATATAGTATAGATAGATAGTATTGATAGTATAGATAGATAGATTGATTTATAATATTAGTATTTTATGCTACTAAATGAAATATCCCTTGATATTTTTGAGGTTTTAGTTAGAAGAAATATTAGTTAAAAAATATAAAAAAGAATATACGTTTTGGAAAAAAGCTAATCGGTTAGTCATTAATAATTATTATATTATTATTTTATTTTATTAAATAGAACTGTTCGTGATATTTTTGGAAAATGAGAGATTTTATTTAGGAAAAATATAAAAGTAGAATTTTTTGTTAGAAAATATAAAAAAGAATATACGTTTTGACTAAAAATGGTAATGAGTTAGTTATTAACAATTACAACCTTATTATGTTATTTTATTAAATGAAACTGTCTGTGATATTTTTGGAAAATGAGATGTTTTAGTTAGAAAAAATAAAAAAGATATTCTATATAATAATTTTAATATTTTATCTAACGGTTCTCATCGATTTGATCAGAAATATCTAACGGCTATAAATGGAGTGACCAGACTACAAAAACTTTCATGACCAGACTACAAAACTTTCAATGTTTCGTCTTTAATATAATAGTATAGATATGGGCTTCCTCAACACATTTACATCCCAAAACAAAACTGCCCAAGTAATTAATATAATTAATATTTGTCTTACATTAAATACATATATTTTGTAACTCCAAAATATTCAATATAATATATTTCTTTATTTGAATTTGAAATAGAAGTCAATTATACAACATCTCCCACTTGACTTTTTTATCAAACACTTCTATTACTCCCACATTTCTCGGAGCCTCAAACTTATACATTCCTAAGTCCCATCAAACCAACATATTTAACAAATGTTCCCGCAGGAATGCATTTTGTTAAAGGATCTGCAATCATATCACTAGTAGGAATATATGTGACTTGTACTTCCTTCTTCTCTACCACAATATCATGAATATAGTGATATTGTATATCAATATACTGCCCTCTTGAGCTATTTGCACAACTATAAATCAAATCAATAGCCGATGTATTATCACAAAAAATCTCAATGGGTCCGTCTACTAAATTAAGATTTAACTCAAGTAGAAATCGTCTTATCAAGACAGCATGAGTAGCAGCCATGCTACAAGCTACATACTCAGCTTCCTGAGTGTATCTTGCAACACATCCCTGTTTCTTGCTACCCCAACTTACGGTAGCTCCAACAAATATAAACAGGTGTCCCGAAGTTGATTTTCCATCATCTTTATCACCTCCGAGATCTGAATCGGAATAACCAATAATTTCAGGCTTCTTCGCCTGATAGACCAATTTATGGTGCAATGTACCATTCAAATACTTCATTATCCTCTTCACAGCCTCCCAATGGGCTTGGTTAGGATTGTTTTGGTATCTACTTACCAGACTTACTGGATATGCCAAATCAGGTCGAGTACACAACATTGCATACATCAAACTTCCGACCGCTTGTGCATATGGTACATCTAGTGGTTTTTGTCCCTGTTCTGAATTATTACTACGTGTTAATCGTTTATCCATTACCAATGGGGTTGGCGTCGGACTGCAATTCTGCATCCCAAAACGATTAAGTACTTTACGTAGATACCTTTCTTGATTCAAACTTAATGTTCTATTTTTTCTATCCCTTATAATCTGGATTCCTAGAACATATGAAGCTTCACCCATATCTTTCATCTCAAATTCGTTACTAAGTTCCAATTTGACGTTGTTTAACATATCTTTGTCATTTCCCGCAAGTAATATGTCGTCCACATATACTGATAATATTGCAAACGAACTCCCACTTTTCAAAATGTATACACAATTGTCTAATTTATTCTTGACAAAACCAAGTTGAACTATAACCTCATGAAACTTGAGATTCCAATCTCTAGATGATTGCCTTAGTCCATACATTGACTTTCTTAACTTGTAGACTTTGTCTTCTTGTCCTTCAATCTGAAACCCTTCAGGTTGATCCATATATATATCCTCCTTTAACTCCCCGTTAAGAAAAGCTGTCTTTACATCCATATGGTAAAGTTCTAAATCAAGACAAGCTACTAAAGCCAATATAATTCTTATTGACGCAAACTTTTGTTATATTTGACTTAATTTGTTAAATAAAATAAGATGAATAAATACATAAATGTATTTAGTGGTTACATATCGTTATATTGATTGTGTAATTATTTTATTTGTAAGTTACAGATGATATGATTATGACAATAATAAATTGTAATGAATACTAGGCAGTTACATTTTATTGGGGTGGAGGCATTAGAAGTTATATGGAGGATGATGTCCTACAAGAAAAAGCACTAAAAAAAATAGAGCTTGTTCATTCTCTTTCCGGAACCCCACAAAATTATTTCATTTAAATTCTTTTTGCAGGATCATAAATCTAACATTGGTATCAGAGCTTATGCAATTTCTACGCGATGTACTTAAGCTGCTTAAGGCTGGTTTTATTTTTCTTGTTCTGTGCCACCTCTATTTTGTCTGGAAGACCGGATACTCTGGCATGTCCGGAACGGTAAAGATTGCTTATTTGGTTAAACTCTTATTTTCATGTTTTATATTTTGATATAGTAATACTGTGATAGTGGTCTTTGTCATATGATTTTGTTTTATAGCCATATAATTTCTTTTATTTAAAAGAGATTGTTCTTGTCTTTTCAGAGCTTTCCAGTTACTAGTTTTTCTTTCAGTCTTCATTTGTCCATTAATAGAGTTAATGTAATGTCATTTGATGTACGATTGTTATGTATTGTCTTTTTTGGTGGATATTTTTTGGCATATGTTGTGATTTTTCCAGTTCAATAATATAAAAGATTCTTGTTCGTTTTTGTTAGCCTTTAATATTCTTTTTGCTGCGGTTTTTTTTAATTGTTTATTAAATCTTGCATTTCGATGTTATTTTTGGGTTGGATATTGCATTTCTTTTGTGCATAGCCTATTTGTGGTAATATTTAGTTATTATTGTTTATCTACCTAGTTGTGTGTGCAACTTAAGTGTCTGATTATATAATTTTTTTTTCTAACGATTTATTACGGCAAATATATTAACTATGCGTGTTTTGGCAATTATCGTTGAGAACGACAATGTCATACAAGAGAAAATTTCTAGTAGTGCTCAATATAGAGAGCAAGTGAAACATCATTTTATTGGCGTTGGAGTGTTGATAATACGATCAAGGAAATAAATGGTTGGTGGATTGATTTGGGTGCGGCCCGTCATATAGCAAAACTAAGAATGATTTAGTTGAGTTCGTAGAACTTAAAATAAAAAAGGAGCAAATAATATTTATGAGAAATGTTACCGACCTAGATTTGGTAGGGCTCGGTACATATATATAGATTGGATCTTGGGAACATTATATTGGTTCTCGAAATGTGTTATTTGTTTCCGGAATAAGATTTAACATTATTTCAGTCTTTGCCTTCTAAAAATGGTCTAGAAGTGCGGTTTTTGTGATAATAAATTTTTAATTGAAAAGGATAGTGAAATGGTTTTTGTGGGAATGTATGAATCTGAATTTATTTTTTTTTGACTGTGAGAAAGATCGAGAATGATGAAGTGAATTTGAATTTTGATAATGAGCCATTGAATATGGTTGAATAGAAGAAATCGAGAAATTCACCAAAGTGAAAGAATGACTATTATGTTATAATAGTGAAATAATCATATTTATTTGTGGACATGGGTAAAGAAATCAAATTGGATCCATAATTTATCTAAGTGATGAAATTGTAAGAAACTGGCTCACGCTTAGAAGTCATAAAAAGCGCAATTGAGTTTGTAGAACAGAAACAAATGTGGGAGTTTTGTGTTCTTCCCGAATATAGAAAATTCACAAATTGTAAGTGAATTTGGGAAAGAAAATATAAGACTAATAGGTCTGTTTTTTTTTTTTTTTGAAAAAGTTCAAGCCAAGAAATACAAAAATATTTTGTCGAGAGTGAATTAGACAATTGTGTCTGCACTTTGAAAAGTGGGAGTTAGTTTAAGAAAATATTGTATGTCTTAATGGTATGTCGTGAAACTAAGTTGGAACTTAGTAGAAAACTTGAGATTGAATACATGGGTGAATTAATGTTTGTTAAGAAAATCCGAATTAAGGGATAAGAATACTAGAATGTTAAGTTTGAATTCTGAGAGGTATTTTGTTTTTGAAGTAAAATTGCTTAATCGTTTTAGGATGCAAAATTACAGTCCGGCGCCAACCCTATTAGTAATGGGAAACTGATTAATGCAGAAAGGGAACCACTAAATGTATTATGCGCAAATAGTCAGAAGTTCGATGTATTTTATGTTGTGTAATCGATTGAATTGACTTGACATTTTTAGTTAATTTGAAAGTGGACTGTGAAGCAATTTTTGCTTGAGCCTAGTGAGAGGCTGTAAAGAAGATCATGATCATGTACTTAAAGAGTACGTTGTGTAATAAATTGGTGAAAAAGGCAGACGTGCCTGGAGTGGTTTGTTTATTGAGATATAAGTGTCAAAGGTGATATTGGTAATAAGAGTTCAACTTCGGAATACCTATTTGATTTTGGTGCAGTTGAAGGTGGAGAAAGTAAGAAACATAAAAGTGTTTCAAGAAATGAAAGCGACAATGTGATATGCATTTTTTATCAGTGATATAATTGTAATTTTTTTTTTGAAAGGAATTTAAATATTTGAGTTGTGACAAATGTAATATCATCCCGACAAATAGTGGGAGTGAATATTGAAGTTATGTTCATTTTTGTGAAAAGAGGGAGTCACAAAATATGGTTGAAAATAACGTTAAGTGAATTTTTAAGACAATTTTAATTGTCATACACTCCATGAAAAGTGGGAGTGAGATAATTTGTTTTAATGGTTATAGACTCCGCGAAAGGTAGGAGCTAAGAAAAGTATTTGACAAATGCGTCAAGTGGGAGATGTTATATTTGACTTAATTTGTTAAATAAAATAAGATGAATAAATACATAAATGTATTTAGTGGTTACATATCGTTATATTGATTGTGTAATTATTTTATTTGTAAGTTACAGATGATATGATTATGACAATAATAAATTGTAATGAATACTAGGCAGTTACATTTTATTGGGGTGGAGGCATTAGAAGTTAAGCCTATATATGGAGGATGATGTCCTACAAGAAAAAGCACTAAAAAAAATAGAGCTTGTTCATTCTCTTTCCGGAACCCCACAAAATTATTTCATTTAAATTCTTTTTGCAGGATCATAAATCTAACAACTTTACCACTGGAGAATACGTCTCCTGATAATCTATTCCCGGTTTTTGTGTAAAACCTTTTGCAACTAGGCGGGTCTTAAACTTGTCAATAGACCCATCTGCCTTATATTTTCATTTCAAGATCCATTTACAACCAATGGATTTTCTATCTTTTGGCAGATCACACAACTCCCACACTTGATTCTTCTCTATAGACTCAATTTCATCTTTCATGGCCTTCATCCATAATTCAGATTCTCGCGACCTCATCGCTTCTAAATAATTAGTGGGATCAATAGGATCAATTACATCCATATCTACCGAGAAACAAGAAACCTCATTAGCATATATATGATAGTCATTCATCCACTCAGGTGAAGCTCTTGATCTATTTCTTCTGATCATGTCAATCGGTTCATTACCAATATCCTGATTCGGTTCACTATTTTCGGTTGGATCTTGTTCCATATATGTACTAATATTTTCTAGAGGAACCTCATTATTAGTTTCATCATCAATAATACTCAGAGGGTGTGTGTCTTCCACCATGTTCTCTTGTTCCTCAATATTTTCTATAAAAACAGCATCTCTACTTTCAATTATTCCCAATTCTTTGTTATAAAATTTATAACCCTTAGAATTTTCAGGATAACCGATAAAATTGCACTTCACTGTTCTGAAGTCTAATTTATCTCTATTATGAGACGGGATCATTACATGTGCATTACATCCCCATTTTCTCATAAGGCTTAAATCTGGTTTCCGTCCAGTCCATATCTCATAGGGTGTTGATTCAACTGACTTTGTGGGAGTTCTATTCAATATATAATTTGCAGCAATTAATGCATCTCCCCAAATTTTTTTAGAAAATCCAGAATGTGACAACAAACATCTCACAACATTTAATAATGTTCTATTTTTTCTTTCCGCTACACCATTTTGTTGTGGCGTATAAGACATAATCATGTGTCTTATTATTCCTTTTTCTTTGCAATAATTTTCAAATTCTATGGATCTATATTCACCACCTCTATCGGTTCTCAACACCTTTATATCTCTTCCAAGTTGTTTCTCAACTTCTATCTTATATCGCCTAAAACATTCAAACGCTTCAGATTTTCTTGATATAAGATACACTTGAGCATACTTGGAGTAATCATCAATAAATGTAATAAAATATTCTTTATTACAGTAGGTTTTACAACTCAATGGACCACATATGTCCGAGTGTACCAAACCCAACAGCTCTTTAGCTCTTTCCCCTTCTTTAAAAGGTTTTCTCGTCATTTTTCCTTTTACACAATGTTCACAAACTGATTTGCTAATAACCATTTGAGGCAACGAATTATCTTTAATAATGCGTTTCATCTTGTTAATTCCCGGATGTCCCAATTTTTGATGCCACATGTCATACATAGATGTATTATTAGACACAATCTGAGTGAAAGTGCCAACATCATTATTCTCAATATTTTTTACAGTCGAAAGTTTAAACAATCCATGTTCGTGTTCATATATGCCCATAGCAAATATTTCATTATCCTTTTCGATTGAAAATTTATCATCATAAAACCGCACTTCCAAACCATTTCTAGTCAAGGCGGGAATAGAAATGAGATTACGCCTCATTTCAGGGACAAAAAATATATTTTTAAGAACCAATATACTATTCCCAAGATCCAATTTATATGTACCAACTCCTAGCACATCGAGGCCGGTACTATTTCCCATAAAAATTATTTGTTATCTTTTCTCGAGTTCAACGAACTCAGTTAAACCATTTTTTGTTTTTGCAACGTGACGGGTCGCACCGGAATCAATCCACCACCCATCTATATCATTCATCGTATTGTCAATATCACATTCTACTACACCAATAAAAAAATGTTTCATTTGCTCTCTATTCCGAGCATTAATGAAATTTTCTTCTAATTCAACATCGTCCTTTTTAACGATAGATTTCAATTCACGTGCAATCCAAGAATTAGCCATTTCAAACAAAAAAAAATAACAAAATGTTGAGAACACACCAGGCAGACTCAAGTCCGGGAAAACAAAAAAAAAATACGAAAGAGAACTTAAAACAAGTCAACTAGCTAAGACAAAACAATAAAACTACAATAAAAAACCAGGGTACCAAAAGTAAGAACAAAAGAACAATAAAAATTGATCACACGAACTGCAACAAGACGCAATCTAAAAGATATGCCCAAACTATTTGACCATAAAACGCTACACGGGAAAAAAAACTAAATTATATGCTAACAACAAGACAAAAAAATTACAAGACAAAAATGAAACCAACTAAGATGATCTCCTGTAAAAATGAATAACACTATGTTAGCATATGAACACGCAGCCCAAGGAATTTAATACAAAAGTAAGAATTAAAAAGAATAATATAAAATATCTAATCATGCATTGGATAAAGTTCCAACTCCCAAACAATTGAGATGAATTGAGCCTGCAAAAACTAAAAGAAAAAGAAGTGGCACGGAATGCGAGATAAAAAAAACAATATTGCGTTGAACATGCCCAGTCACCACAAGCAAACGTAACCTTGCTCTGATACCAATGATGCAATTAGTCCAAAGGTTATATCTATATTGAGTGAGAGAGTAGATAATTGTTTCAGGATTCCAATGATGTTGACAATAATTTTCTGTCATTTTTTTCAAATGGTTTATTACACAATATATGGGCTTCCTCAACACATTTACATCCCAAAACAAAACTGCCCAAATAATTAATATAATTAATATTTGTCTTACATTAAATACATATATTTTGTAACTCCAAAATATTCAATATAATATTTGAATTTGAAATAGAAGTCAATTATACAACATATAGACACACTATTAGTGTCGTAAAAAGCGACAATTGTAGTTAATCGATGAAGGCACCGTGTAGAGATTAATCGGATAATCGGTGATTAATCAAAATAAATTTAATAATAATTTTTCATATACAATTATATTATATATATAATTGTTTTTGTTATTTCAACTAAACATATTAAAAATATTGTATAATTATAATAAATAAAATTTTCAAGATCTAACTTTTGAATTAGAGATCAGTTTGAGAAGATCTAACTTTTGAATTATATTATATATATAATTTAGTAATTTTTTCTATTTTTTACTAATTAGCACGATTTTTGATCGATTAATCCGATTTTTGACAGTTTTGGCCGATTTTTGACCGTCTTTTTTCCAAAAACGATTTTTTGATCGATTTTTGCTTAATCAATACGGTATCCCACCGTCTAGCGATTGAAACTACACCTTGAGTGGGGGGGGGGGTGAATAGGTGTGTTAGGCTAACTATATCCAATTTTAAAACTTTACCGAATATTTACACTAAACTAGTCAGCTTGCTGTTAAGAATAAAAAAACTAGTCTGTCAGCTTACTGATAAGAAGCATGCAATGCAGAAAGTAAATAAACAGCAAGTAAAGAACACCGAGAATTTTAGCCAGGTTCGACCCCTAGTCTCTATGGTCTACGTCCTGGTCCCCTACCAAAACTGGTAAGAGAATATATTATTAATCACTTATAAACCAATTACAAGATTAATCAATATATCTCCCTTCTTTCCCTGTCACTGATAGCAGCTTGCTGACAACCTTGTTCCCTGAACCAAAAGACCTCTAAGTTCTATACTATCCCAAGTATAAACTTCTATATCTAACTAGTTCCCTGAACCTTGTGTCACAGCTCACTACTCAGCAACAAACACTTACACACTGAGCAATACAAACAACATAATCAATACAACTCAAACTATGAACTCAAGATATGAATATAAACGAATACGAATACTAGAGCTCAAGTAAGAAAGATTTGAATGAAAGCGCCGAGTTATTTTCTTGGAGTCCCTGTAGTGTTTTTCTGTTTTGTTCAAATGTAGTGACTCTTCTTCTTTTTCAAACCATACTACACTCCCAAGAATATAAATAAGATAAACAATCAATATTCAAATTTCTGTAACAACTTGCAACGGTCTTTAAATCATATTCTCACGTTCAAGTTCGTTAAACAATTTGAAAATCAAATGTTTACTTAAAGATAACATACTGAAGCTAAGAGATAAAACATTTAAAACAATCCTTCAGCATATGTTTGTTAAAAAGATAAAGCTTTGAAAATATCAACTCCTAAAAGATAGGAAAACATTTTGAACGAGTATTTTGAAAAACCTGAGCTCTAATATTAGATAATACGTTTATACAAATATTAGAGTCCTTATAAATCAAGTCCTATAAGTTCTCCATGAAATTCAGACTTGCATTGATTTGAACAACTTCTGGGCGGAGTATGGACAGCTTGCTGACAAATTCTGTTTTAGCACTGCTAGCTTGCTGTCAAGCCCTGTTTCTGCATTGTTAACTTGCTAACAGTAAGATAAACCATATAATATATATGTCCTGCAAAACAATGTTAGAAACATAAAGAAGTAACATGTTGTTTTATATCATAAACAAGCTAATAGCTTGTTAAGAATACATCATCAAAATCATAAGACTTTCAGCGATTAATCTCGATTAATCGCCGATTTTTAGAACACTGAACACAATACACATGTATGTCAATTTAACATCATAAGAAAATGGTAAAAATATTCCTCTATATAAATTAGTGCATAAGAAAATGGTAAAAATATTCCTCTATATTCCGATTTTTTTGTTGCATAAATTATATAAAAAGTTTATGATTCGAACATAAATGCGAGACATAAACAGTGCGTCTAATATGGTTGAAAAATTGAAAATCAGAACTAATCAGTTGAAAAACCGATTAAGGATTAATCACGAATTAATTGGTGATAATTTTTTATAAATCGGAAATTTTTAGATAAATTGTACATTTTTAGATAAATTGTACATTTTTAGATAATTGATAAAATATTTTAGAAGAATTAATCATGAATTAATCGGAATTTTTTTAAAAATCGGGGATCTTTAGAACGAGGACGCCTAACAATAATTTGTTCTACTATTTAAAAAATAGCTTTATACCTCGTGCGAGGCACGGGTATGCTTTATTATATTGCGTAACATGTTATTAATTTTAACATATTTGTAAGTTATTTAAAAATTTAAATTAGCAGTGATTGTTCTGAGACTAAATCTTCTATCATTTCGTAAGAATTTCGCGAAAATACAGGTATGATTTAAATTATCTTATTTAAATTGAATGTTAAAAAATTATATTAAACATGGATTTTATAAGTTTAATATAATAATATTTTCATTATTTCTATATTTTTCACTTGTTAATTTTAATTCGAATATGAGTTGTTTCAATTAAAAAATATAAAACAGATAATGTCATTAAAAAGACAGTTAGTTACTTATTAATAATTATATAAAATTATATTACATTTATATATATATGTTGCCCGTGTTACTTTTAGAAAATTAGTTGTTTAAATTAGAAAATAGAAAATTATACTACTTTTCTATATATATGTTGCTCGTGTTACTTTTAGAAAATTAGTTGTTTAAGTTAGAAAAAATAAAAAAAAGTTATGTGTTTAGCTGAAAATGGTAAGTGGCTATTTATTAATAATTATATATAACAATATTACCATTACATATTTATTTTGCAGAAGATGAGTTGTTTTAGTTAGAAAATATAATACATATAATGTATTTTAGCTAAAAAAAGGTAATCGGTTATAAATATGTAATAATATTATCATTATATATATATGTTACCTATTTTATTTTTAGAAGTTGAGTTGTTTTAGTTAGAAAAATATATAAAATAGGTAATGTGTTTTAGCCGAAAAAACAATTGATTATAAATAAATTGGTTATAGATAGGCCCGACCCAAATTATAGATAGGCTCGGCCTAAGTGCGGTGCACGGATTGTTAATTGTTGTTTTATTAATTACTTTTTATTATTTTATTAATTGTATTCGTTCAAAAAAATAAGTAGGTTTATTAAAATAGCTAAACGCTTTTAAATAATTAAAAACATTAGAATGGATTTTAAAATAAATTAGTAAGGGTTTGCCCGTTATAATTTTTGAAAAGGAAGAGTTTTAGCAAAGAAAAATAGAAAATTTAACATGTTTAGTTTAAAAAAGGTAATTGCCCGTGATATTTCTGAAAAATGAGGTTTTAAAATCTAATAATTAAAAGTATTAAAATATATTTTAAAATAAATAAGTAAATGATTTGTTCGTGATATTTTTAGAAAAAGAAGGGAAAAATTACCCTCAATATTTTTTCAAAAGGAGAAAATTTTTATTGGAAAAATAGAAAAAGTAATAAATAAGTAGGCAGGTTAAAATATGTAAATATTTTTGAATAACTAAAAGCATTAAAATATGTTTTAAAATAAACAAGTAAGGGTTTGTCTTTGATATTTTTGGAAAATGAGGGGTTTTAGTAAGAAAAATAGAAAAAATAACATGTTTCAGTTAAAAAATGTAATTACTCATGATATTATTTCAAAAGTAGAAAGTTTTATTGAAAAAATAGAAAAAAAATGAGTTTTAGCTAAAAAAAGGTAATTGGTTATAAATATTATTTAACAATATTTATTTAAGTAAGGGTAATTAGGTAAATAGAACCGACCAACCAACCAACCAAACTTTTAATGTTTCGTCTATTATATTATACTAGTTTAAAACCTGTGCGATGCACGGATTGTTAATTGTTATTTTATTATTATATTTTAAATATTTTATTAATTGTATTTGTTAAAAATAATAAGTAGGCATGTTAAAATAGCTAAATAATTTTAATTAATTAAAAACATTAAAATATATTTTAAAATAAATAAAAATAAAAAATGTAACATATATTTAGTTTAAATAGGTAAATGCCAGTGATATTTTTGAAAAATGAGGTTTTAAAATTTAATAATTAAAAGTATTTAAATTCGTTTTAAAATAAATAATTAAAGGGTTTCCTGTGATATTTTTGGGAAAAAAATGAATTTTAGTGAGAAAAATAGAAAAAGTAAATTGAAAAACACAATTTCTCGTGATATATTTAGAAAAGAAGGGACTTTGTTAGAAAAAAATCTATAATGTGTTTTAGAGTAATTGGTTATAAATAGGTATTTGATTATTTATATTTTAATATTCTTAGTGATTGCATTTGTTAAGAAAAATAAGTAGACATGTTAAAATAGGTAAACTTTTAAAAAATAATTATAATATCATAGGTTTAAAAATAAATAACTAAAGGTTTGACCGTAATGTTTTTGGAAAATGAGGGGTTTTAGTATGGAAAAATAGAAAAACTAACATGTTTTAGTTAAAAAAGGTAATTGTCATGTTTGAAAATGTAGGGGAATTTGTTAGAAAAAATAATGTATTTTAGGTGATATGGACAGAAATATAACCCTAGATATATAATTAATGACACATTAATTAGACCTAGTTTGGTCCAAAGATTAGGCCCGACAAAAGGCCCAAAACCCTAATTATTTATTAATTTCGTAATTAATAAATAAAGGAAAATACACAGCTCATAAAAGAGTCCAAATATGATAATATCTTCATAGAAGGATCCAGAATCCCAATCAAATAATATGATGAGTCACAGCACTTATCAGATAGGGATAATACTTGCCTGCCAAGTAATATACTCCTTATCAGTTATCAATAACGAGACTTATCAGTTAAGACTCCTAAACTTACTCTAAATACAAGGCTCCTGACGCCTATATAAGGACCCTCGTCCTTCACTCTAGAACTACGTTTTATTGACTTGATTCTCTATACAGCAGAGATACGTAGGCATCTTGTGAGGACCGATTTAGTCCCGAAACACAAGAGCAGTCATTAAAGCTTGAACGCTCATAAACCCTATCATTTAATTTACAAGGTACGTTTTTTAATCCATAACATTTGGCGCCGTCTGTGGGACACAACATCAACCATGGCAAACACGCGAAGAACAACTCGAGCTTCTGAAGAACTTCCTATCACCTCCGGGGCTGATACTCATGGAAGTCAACCACCACCAATTACCAGCACTGAAGGGACGAATATCCCCACCAACACTCAAGGATCAGAGATCCCAATTGAAGGGACGAATCCCCTGCAGGTGGTCATTCATGGATCTAATCCACAAGAGACCACTCACCAGCAAGCAATCACAACCTCCCCACTACTCATGAGTGCCCCGAGGGGCCTTCAACTACATACTACTGATCTCCCTCAATATGTGAATCAGACCCTTGGGATACCTACCCATACCAGACCCCCGGTGGGCGGTAGTGGTACCACTCTGGTACATCATGAGGCCTACGTGCCCCCTTACGTCCAAGGTTTGGAACCCCTGAATCGACAAACCCAAACTCTTCAAATGTTTCGAGACGATTTCTCTGGGCCTTACACTGAGGATGAAAATTATAATACTAATGATGACTACCCCCCGCGAAGGAGACGTTCTGTAAACAAGGAGCCAACCACTCAGGAAAGGATTGCAGCCCATGAGGCAGAGGTTGCAAAACTCAAAAAGAAGTTAGAGGAAGAAGAGGCTGCAAGAGCAGCCGGGAAGACTCCGGTAATTAATCTGGATCCCACTCCTCCGAGATCCAGAAGGGTTGAAACTCCAAGAGGAGATCCTACTGTATTATTACCCCTAGGAGATCCTGACGATCCTACACCACCCTTCACTCAAGAGATAATGAAGGCCACTATATCCAGGAAGTTTAAAATGCCAACCATCAAAACTTATGATGGAACAGGAGATCCCGCAAATCATGTAAGAACCTTCTCAAATGCACTGCTGTTGCAGCCTGCCAATGACGCTGCAAAGTGTAGGGCGTTTCCACAAACCCTGGCGGGTATGGCTCAACGTTGGTATAGTCGCCTTCCACCCAATTCTATTGGATCCTTCAAAGAGCTGAGTAAAGCATTCATCAACCAATTTGTTAGTGGGAAGATACATGAGAAAAGTTCCGCCTCTCTTATGGGGATTCGACAAGGCAAGAATGAAACATTGAGAGAATACTTGAGTAGATTCACTAAGGAGGCTATAAAAGTCCCGGATTTGGAAGATAAGGTAGCAATGATAGCCCTACAGCAAGGAACTACCGATGACCACTTCAGGAGGTCTTTGGCTAAACATCCCCCCGAAAACATGTTGTCACTACAAGATAGAGCTGGGAAATACATCAAAGCTGAGGAGAGCATGAGAAAGTATGAACCCATTGCTACTGGCAATGGAAATTCAAAGAAGAGAAAGGATGCTCCAGAATATGATGCAAGAGAGAAGTATCCTAGGACATCAAAGGATTCAGATTCACCACCCAAGAAAAGCAATTTTGGGCCAAAGTTCACGGAGTATGCAAGATTGAATGCTCCTAGAAGACAAATTCTGATGGAGATTGCAAAGGAAGAAGACCTTAAATGGCCGAAGCCTATGAGGGCCGATGTATCAAAGAGAAATCAAAACCAATACTGCCGGTTTCACAAATAAGTTGGCCACGAGACAGATGACTGCAGGCAACTGAAAGATGAAATTGAATTCTTGATTCGAAGAGGAAAGCTTGGTAAGTACACCAAAGATGGAAACCAGGGAAGTCAGAGAGGAAATTATGAAAGAAAAGACTACGATAGACGGGACAATGATCAAGACCGAAATCCCAAGCCCCGGGGGCCTGTCATCAATATGATATTTGGAGGGCCAACTGCGGCCGGACCTTCCAGAAACTCTAGAAAAGCTTATGCCCGGGAGGTAATGACTGTGGTTGGAGAAGCACCGAAGCGTGCCAAGACTGAAGTATCTTTGAATTTTGACGATTCAGATCTTGAGGGAGTGAAATTTCCCCATGATGACCCTCTGGTCATAGTACCTGTGATTGGGAACTCAGAAACGAAGAGAGTTCTTGTTGACAATGGAGCTTCAGTGGACATCTTGTTCCATGATGCTTTCATCAAGATGGGTTACACTGATTCTCAGCTAACACCCTCAAACATGCCCATATATGGGTTCAATGGAGTATAATCGAAAGTAGAAGGCACGATTCAACTCCCCATGACAATGGGACAAGGTTCAAAGACATCTACTCAAATGCTGAACTTCATAGTTATCAAAGCGACTTCAACCTACAATGCAATTCTGGGAAGAACGGGTCTTCATGCATTCAAGGCTGTTGCCTCATCTTATCATTTGAAGATCAAGTTCCCTACCAGAAATGGAATTGGCGAAGAGAAAGGCGATCAGAAAATGGCTAGAAGTTGTTATGTAGCCGCGTTGAGGCCTGATGGAGTTGGGGGGCAGGTTCTCCCAATTGAGGACATGGACATCAGAAACGATGAAGAAAGAAGAGGAAAGCCAGCTGAAGATCTTGTTCCCATCCCCTTGATCCCAGGAGAACCAGACAAGGTCACCTACATTGGAGCTTTACTACCTGAATCTATGAAAAGCAAGTTGACATCCTTTCTTCAAGAAAACAGTGATGTATTTGCTTGGACAGCAGCTGATATGCCAGGGATTGATCCCCAATTGATAACCCACAAATTAAATGTGGATCCCGAAAGGAGGACAGTGAAACAAAAGAAAAGAAATTTTGCTCCAGAAAGGCAAGAAGCCATCAAGCAGGAGGTAGAAAAACTCTTGGAAGCAGGCTTCATTGAAGAAATTCAGTTCCCTGAATGGTTGGCTAACCCAGTGATGGTCAAGAAGGCTAATGGAAAGTGGAGAATGTGTGTGGACTTCACCGACTTGAATGATGCATGTCCTAAGGATTGTTTTCCCTTACCAAGGATTGATGCTTTGATAGATGCCACTGCTGGGCACGAGATGCTAAGTTTCATGGATGGTTTCAGTGGGTACAACCAAATCAGGATGCACAAGGACGACATCTCCAAGGTATCATTCATCACCGACTTTGGTGTTTTCTGTTATTTAGTCATGGCATTTGGACTTAAGAATGCAGGGGCAACATACCAAAGATTGGTGAACAAGATTTTTGAGCCACTGATTGGTAAAACAATGGAAGTTTATGTGGATGACATGCTAGTCAAGAGCCTCGACAAGGCAGACCATATAAAGCATCTTCGAGAAGCATTTGAAGTGCTGAGGCACCACAAGATGATGTTAAACCCAGCGAAGTGTGCCTTCGGGGTTGGCTCAGGAAAGTTTTTAGGTCTGATGGTCTCCAAGAGGGGAATCGAAGCTAACCCCGACAAGATCAAGGCAATCCTAGACATGGAACCACCCAAGTCTGTTAAGGATGTGCAGAAATTGACAGGAAGAGTTGCAGCTTTGGGAAGATTCATCTCCAAGTCAGGAGAAAAATGCTTACCTTTTTTCAAAGCACTCAAGAATGTGAAAAATTTCGAGTGGACACCTGAAAGCCAAGAAGCCTTTGAGGCCCTGAAGAAATACATGGCTGAAGCACCACTGTTGGCAAAACCAAAGCCAGGAGAAATCCTCTATCTGTACTTGGCAGTATCCGACACTGCCCTTGGAGCTGTTTTGGTAAAGGAAGAATTGAAGGTTCAGAAACCCATCTACTATGTGAGTAAGATCCTGCATGGGGCAGAAATAAACTACTCTACCATAGAGAAGTTTGCCTTAGCCTTGATAATGACCTCAAGAAAGCTACGTCCGTACTTCCAGGCGCACAAGATAGAGGTTTTGACTAATCAACCTCTAAGGAACATTCTGCACAGCCCTCAGGTTAGTGGAAGGTTGATCAAATGGGCCATTGAATTGGGTGAATTTGACATCAAGTATAAGCCTCGAACGGCCATTAAAGCTCAAGCACTCGCTGACTTCATGGTTGAATGTACCATTGACAACCAAGAAGTCGGGGGGCAGGAGGTAGTAGTGGAAGACAGCAAAAATGAAGACATGGTGTCCAAGGAATGTTGGGTGCTCTATTTTGATGGAGCATCAAAAACAAAATCAAGTGGAGCTGGTTTAGTACTGCAAAGTCCTGATGGATTCGTAATAGAGTACGCACTAAAACTTGACTTCCCGACGACAAACAATGAGGCTGAGTATGAAGCTTTAATTGCTGGCTTAGGGCTGGCTGGAGCCCTTAGGGTCAAAACTCTGAAAGTCTGTGGAGACCCAAGGTTAGTTGTTTCTCAAGTAAATGGAGAGTTTGAAGCCAGAGATGAAGTCATGGCTAAGTATCTGAAACTTGTCAAAGCCATTATGACTCAGTTTGATGAATGCTATGTGGAGCACGTTCCGAGGGAGGAAAATGTGAAGGCTGATGCCTTGTCCAAGTCTGCCTCTTCTGAAATTGAAAATTATGCAGGGAGTGTATACTTCCAAGTCTTAAAAACCCCAAGCATCAACGGAAAGTTGGTAGCACCCATTGGTATTACCAGTTGTTGGATTGATCCGATCAAAGCTCATTTAGAAACTGGGTGGCTACCTAATGACACCTCAGAAGCACGAAAGTTATACGTCAGAGCACTAAGGTATGCCCTAATTGAGGGAATTCTATATAAGAAATCTTTTGTTATTCCATACCTGAAGTGTTTGAGACCTCAAGAGGCAAAATTGGCCCTGAAAGAAGTTCATGAAGGGATTTGTGGACAGCACTTGGGGGGCAGAGCTTTGGCCCATAAAGTTACTCGTCTAGGTTTCTATTGGCCAAGTATGCTTGCTGATGCAAAAAGTTATGTGAAGAAATGTGAACGGTGCCAGAAGCATGCACCAGTGGTTAGACAACCACCTGAGATGTTGACATCCGTAAACTCACCTATCCCTTTTGCTATGTGGGGAATGGATATACTTGGGTCATTTCCAATGGCAAGTGCACAGAGAAAATTTCTGATAGTAGCAATTGACTATTTCACTAAGTGGATTGAGGCTAAACCTTTGGCCAAGATAACCACCAAGCAAGTGATGCACTTCTTTTGGGAGAATGTGATATGCAGATATGGAATTCCACGAATCCTGGTAACGGACAATGGAACTCAATTCAACAATGACGAGTTCAAGAAGTATTGTGACGAGAATGATATCAAGTTGCGTTTCACTTCCGTTGCCCATCCTCAAGCAAATGGGCAAGCTGAGGTTGCAAATCGAATTATCCTAGATGGACCGAAGAAAAGAGTTGAACGCTCCAGAAATACTTGGGTAGATGAATTGCTTCCCATACTATGGGCTTACCGTACTACTTGTAAAGTCACCACTGGAGCTACCCCTTCTTGCTAGTTTATATTTTAAAAGTGATTTTTATTGGAGTAATATAATAGATTTTGTAAGTTTCTTTTTATGCTCAGCTTTGGGCCATAAACGCTAACCATCATAACATCTTGGTCTTAATGTTACAGTACCATTAATCCGGGGCACCAAATTTAGATCGGGCCTAGTTTGAATCTCGATGGACTATTACTTTCAGACTAATCTAATTTGTAAAACAAACCCAGCACTGCGATTCTCAAAACATCAAAATTCAAAAACACCAGCTTCTGTAAATGAGAGAATGGTCTTATGCTTAAGAAAAGCCACTCCTCAATTCAACATTTCTAGGGTTTCAATTTCAAGATTATTCTCTACAATCCTCTTAACTAAACCCCAACTCAAAACCCTAATTTTAAACCAATACTCTCATGGCAGATTCACTCACCTCATTCAAAACGTCGTCGCTTCCCCTTCTTTTCTCCTCACTGCTTGTCACAACCTCAACCCCAACCCCAACTCGTCTAACTCGGTCTGGACTCAGTTCTCACTCACTCAAATGGCTCAACAACTCGCCAAGAATCAGTTTGATATTAAGGATTGTTGCTTCAATGTTGGTGGGCCCCACGGTGAGGTACTTGTTTTGCCTAATTTGAAACTTAAGGTTTTGATTGAAGCTATTAGGATTGTGTTAGAATGTGTTTATGATGATAGGTTTGTTACGTTTAGTTACGGTGGGCGTGTCGGTATGGGGAGACATACTGCTGTTAGGTATTTGAAGAATTCTGTTGAGAATCCTAGTTGGTGGTTTACTGTTTGTTTTGATGATGTGGAGTTTGGTTTTAAGAATGTGGATAGGTTGTGTTTGGTTCTCGAGAAGAAAATTGGAGACGGAGTTTTTGTTGGGATGATCAGGCGGTTTTTTGAGTACGGGGTGGTGAGGATTGAGTTGGGTGGGTTTGGGTTAGGAAGAGGGTTTCCGGAGGAATGTGGGTTGAGTGCGATTTTGTTGAATGTTTATTTTGATGCGTTTGATAAAGAGATTCAAGAATTGAGGTTGAAAACGAATATGGAGAATCCTAAGGTGAGAGTGGATGATAATGTTTTTCATAAGCCGTTGAAGGTGTATGCGGTTAGGTATTTGGATGAGATACTTGTGATTACGTCTGGTACAAAGATGTTGACTATGGATTTGAAACATAGGATTTTGAGTTTCTTGGAAAATGATTTGGAATTGAAGGTGGATAGGGTGAGATCGGCTATTCATAGTGCGGCTAATGAGAAAATTAATTTTTTGGGTATGGAAATTCGGGCTGTTACGCCTTCGTTTTTACACCCTCCGATGTCGGAAAAGGCTATGAGGGCACAGAAGAAGTACCTTAGACAAAAAGAAGTTGAGAGACTGGAGTTGAGGAATGCTAGGGAGACTAGAAGGAAAAAGTTGGGTATGAAAATAATGTCACATGTATTTAAGAAACTTAAGCGTAGTGATGGATTTGAATTTGATTACCAAATTGAGAATGAAGTAGCAAAATTATTTAGAACCTGGTCTAGTGAAGTAGTGGAGGAGTTTTTAGGATCTATAGAAGAGCGGTGGAGTTGGCACCGGAAGCTCACAACTGGTGATTTTCTGTCATTAAAAAGGATAAGGGATCAACTTCCCCAAGAGCTTGTTGATGCTTATGATGACTTTCAATATCAAGTTGATAAGCATTTGGCACCAGTGAAAGCTAAAAGCGCATTGGAGGAAGAAGAAAGAAGAGTACAAGAGCAAGAGGAACAAATGTACGCGGAAAGAACAGTCAAGGATTTGACGAAGCTTTGTATAATGGTTAATGCACCTATAGAACTTATTAGGAAGGCTGTTAGGCTGGCTGGATTTACTAATAATATGGGTCGTCCAAGGCCAATCAATTCACTGATGGTTCTTGAAGATGCTGATATTATTAAGTGGTATGCTGGTGTGGGTAGAAGATGGCTTGATTATTTCTGCTGCTGTCACAACTTCAAGATGGTGAAAATTGTTGTAAGTTACCATTTAAGGTTCTCTTGTATCCTGACTTTGGCAGAAAAACATGAATCTACCAAGCGTGAGGCTATTAAGCATTACACCAAGGATTTGAAATTTTTTGATGTTGATGGTACTGAAGAAGTGCACTTTCCAACGGAAAAAGAGATCAAAATGATGGGAGATAAAAACCTTTCGGATCCAAAACCTGTAGATGGGGCGTTGACAGTTACTCTGATAAGATTAGCATCGGATGAACCTTTACATCGATGCATTGCTCATTTCTGTAACAGAACAGACACTATTGTTTATAGAATACATCTACTGCAAAACATTCGTCATGTGAATCCACGCGACGCAAAGAAGTGGGTTCCAGGGTTGGGGGCAGTTCACGAATCTTTAAATCGAAAGTGCATTCCTTTATGTTCTGATCACATAAGTGATTTTTACACTGGTAAACTGACTTTCCAGGATATTGACTGTACCTCATTTGTTGATGTGGACAGAGTGACTGCTGCTGCCCAACGCAGTTGATCTAATGCTGAGGTCAATAAACCAGTATATGCAACTCTCAAAGAAGTTGAACTACTGGTTTTCGATTTATCGCATTAAGGTATACTCGGTAGGTAATAGAAAGCAGAAAACCATACTTGCGCAAATGTTAGCAATTTCTTGGGGTGTAAATCATAAATTTTGTTAGTCACTTGTATAGTTCAAGCAAATCTTGTCCTGCACTTGATTATTTACAAGGCATTCTTTCTCAATAGAAAAAAAGAAGATTTATGAAGTTGTAGTCTTGTAGCTATTAGAGCATCTCCAACGACATTATGTAAACTGGTTATGTAAAATCATGATTATGTAAAATTTATTGAACATGTAGAATGGGGTACTCCAACTGAGTTATGTAAAATGATTAGCTATAGTTCAAAATATAAAAGATTGATGACGTAATGAGGAAGTGGTTGACTAAATATTTGCCTAAGGGTGAAGTATGGTTGGAGTGGAAAAAATTTACATATTATGTAAAATGAGGTGATACGTCAGCTTTTTAACTAAAAGGCAAGCATGCATTGGAGTTGCTCTCAGGGCCTTTAAATTTTTTTACTGTTAGTCGTTGGATGCCAATTACTTGAAATAGCAGTTCAATTATTTCGTGGGAAGTCTGTATAATTGAAACAAATGTCTGTATAATTATTTCGTGGGAAGTCTGTATAATTAATACGGGGCTCAAAAATGTTCTAAACAGTACAATTTGAGCAAGCCACGACCAAAATACCACAAAACAAATAGAGAGGCCTAAAATTGAACCTGAAATAAGCAAATTTACATATCTACGGAAATGCACTATAACTGAAATATTTGTAGGTGCAAAAGAATTATCGTACACTGCCCGAAGAAATGCGAGTTTCCTCGAAAATTAAAATTGTGAAAAAAAATATAACAGAATTACTCCCTGAGATGAATGGTGCACTGATATTGTTTGATCAGCCTGTTTTTGTCAAGCTTCCATTCCAACAGGCTATCACTACATTACATTTTGCAACTTCTTACCACTCAGCTAACTGAAAAACATCACAAGTAGAACAAAACCTGTTTCAGAATTGGTTCTCTCAATCTTCTTCAAAATGGTCCTCTTCGTCTACGATTATCATCTCTTTTCTTTGCAAAATCTCACCATTTTTCAACCTCAACACCTCCACTACTTCACACCCATCACCTAAAACCCCATTACAAAAACATTAAACAAGTCCAACAACTTCATGCTCATTTCATTACCTCATCATTAAATACACACAAATTAATATCGCTATATGCTCAATTCGATGATATTAATAGTGCTAATTTAATCTTTAGAGAATTAAATGACCCAGATACATTTGTTTGGAACTCAATCATTAAGGCCCATGTAGATAACAATTTGGCTGATGATGCATTTAGTTTATATAAGTCAATGAGAGAGTTGGGTGTTTTGCATGATTCTTTTACTTTTCCTATTGTTAATCAGGCTGTTTTGTTGCATCAAGATAGGTTCTCATGTGGAAAGACTATACATTGTTTAGCGATACGTATGGGGTTTGGATTGGATGTGTATTTTTGTAATACCATGCTTGATGTTTATGTGAAATGTGGGGAGATTGGGTTTGGAGCTCAGCTGTTTGATCAAATGTGTGTGAGAGATTTGGTTTCGTGGACTACGATGATTTCTGGGTTTGTTAGGGAAGGGAATGTTTGTGGTGCTTTTGGATTGTTTAATGGGTTGCGGATGGAGTTTGAACCGAATTATGTGTGTTTGATGGTTATGTTTCAGGTGTGTTGTCGTTGTGTGAATGGAGGTAGACAGCTTCATGGTTATGTGGTGAAATGTGGGCTGTTGATGAGTCAAAGTGTTTTAAATTCAGTTTTGAAAATGTATTCGGATAGTGGTTGCATTGATGATGCAGAAGTTCTCTTTGGTGAATGCGAGAGAAGGGATGTTGTTTCTTGGAATATAATGATTTCTTTCTATTCTCTGAGGCAGGACGTTATGAAATTAGCTGATTGTGTTCGTGTGATGCAAGGTAAGGCGGTGCTCAGTATTGAGAGTTTGACTTTACTTGTTTCATCGTTTTCCGATGGTGGAAATATCTTTCATGGTAAACAGGTGCATTGCCTCGGCATTAAAAGTGGACAGTATGACAGTATTTTGAAAACTTCTTTGCTGGATTTCTATGCCAAGTGCGAGGACTTGGATTCTTCTGAAAAGTTATTTAGTGAAATTCCTTTTACAAACCTTGTCACTCTAAATGCTATGATGAGTGCATTTATACGTAATGGGTATTTTAGAGAGGCCATTGAGTTGTTTCAAAAAATGCTATCTTTTGGTTGGAAGCCTGCTGCTGAATCCTTGACCAATGTTATTTTAGCTTACAGTCACATGGGATCCTTGCGTCTGGGTAAAAGTGTTCATGCCTACTGTTTTAAGAACTTTCTTGAGGACAAGACTGCTCGGCTGGAAACATCTATTATGAACATGTACATACGATGTGGAAGCATTTTTTCTGCTAGAATCTGCTTTGATAGGATGCCTTCCAGGGATCTTGTGGCATGGACATCGATGATTGAGGGCTTTGGTACACATGGTATGGGTTATGCAGCAATTCAAATTTTCCATTCGTTGATAAAGGAAGGAGTGGAACCAAACAGTGTCACCTTCTTAGCCATACTTTCTGCTTGTAGCCACTCTGGCCTGCTGAGAGATGGCTGCAAAGTCTTCTACTCCATGAAATCAAAATTTGGCATTGAACCTAATCTAAGTCACTACACTTGCATTGTTGATCTCTTGGGTCGATTTGGAATGCTCAAGGAGGCGTTGGCTATTATTCTGAAGTTTGTCGATTTTGCAGATAGTAGGATATGGGGGGCACTCCTTTCAGCTTCTCGTATCCATGAGAATCAATTGCATGCAGAATTTGCTGCTGGAATGCTCTTTAAGTTGGAACCTGAAAATGCTGGATACCATACTCTGTTAAGCAATGTACAAGCTAGTTTGGAAGGTTGGTCTGAGGTGGAAGAAATTAGGGATTACGTGCAAGACAGTAATCTGGTAAAGCAACCTGGGTGGAGCTGCATAGAAGCTAAAGGGTTGATTAATGGTTTTGTATCTGGAGATAGATCTCATCCCCAGGTAGCTGAAATATATGAAACCTTGTGTAGCTTAAGTAGGAAGTTGCAGGATCTTATTTAAGAGTTAGTTCTTTACCTTAATCTTTGATAAGATTATATGACTAGATCAAACCATTTGTTGCATCAAATTCTGTAAATGAAATTAAAGTATTTGACATGTTACTTTGACGTTTTCTCCTCCTTATACTTCTGAATTTCTGATAAAATTCAGTATAATTCTCTTTGTTGCATAGTCAAGTACACTCCATACAGAATCAGCTATATGTCACTGTATTTTTTTAAGTGCTAAATTAGAGTTTGAGCAATGTTTATGATCGAATGGAGAGAAGCGGGATTGTAACAAGGTAATTGATAGCACTTTCTTATTTTATGACTGATAGAGATTAGTTTATGTATAATTGAATCAGAACAGAAGAGATGAGAACTGTTTTTGGAGCCTAGTTTCTGAAAGCTTCAATGTTCTTGATTTTCATATTGTTTTATGTATTTATGATTATTGTAGCTGTAGTAGAATCCTTTGCCTAAATCAGATCAAGTATTTTACCAACATCCACATCTGAATCATTAACAGAGGTTGTGATAAGGATTCATTTTGAGTTGATATTTTCACTTGATCTAGTGCAAACACAATATTTCCTGTTTAAAAATTTCCAGTATGCTGCAGAACATGACAAGCACTTCTTTCCCATTGATTCACTGGTATGGTTTCATCTCCGTGTTAAATAAGTTGCGTGTATGTATTTATTAGCAATAATAAGTCTAGTGTTATGCAAGGTTATTTTGGGGATTTCCATGTGGACTTAAGGGCATAATAGTCTATTCAGAGTAGGGACATTCAGTTAGAGATTCTGTTACAGATTCTGTTACACAGACTATATGTAAGGCTGTCATGTGACATTGTGATTCTCTGTTTTCTTGTGTAAAGCATAATGTAACATAAGATGTAAAAGAGATAACTACAACTCAACAAAGGACAAGACAGACAATAATATTAACAGAAGCACAGGAATCCAGAATCAAAGAATAAAAGGTAAACTCAAAAAATCAAAATACGTTATGTATTCTTGAAGTCCGTAAACAGGTCACGGAAAGAAGTTCATGAAAATGTTCAAGCCTCAGTGACAACGAAAGAAACAAGACTTTCAAGACGACAGAAGTATGTGAATGATTTAGGGTTCGGTACCACAGGATTCCAGTGATGAAGCAACCAGAACGACAAAGGACTTCTCAGCAGCATTGAATTGAAGACATAAAAGAAGAATTGATCAAGTGTTATTCATCTGTGAACCAGACCAGTTGCACTAGGTGACGACACTAAAAGATCAAATTATTTTATCGTCTCAGAAGAAATTGATACAGTCTGAAACTTAAACACCCTGGAGCTCAGCATCTTTTCTTGTAAGTCAAAGACAAGAAAAGAGTTCGATGGTTTTTTATATAAATAAAACCATCGAATGTAAGTCAAGGAAGTCATAAGAAAACTAATGAATTAACTTTTCATTCGATAGTTTTTTTATTTATATAAAAAACCATCGAATGTAAAGTTGATTCTAAAGTTTTTGATTTGATGGAATTGAATTACATTCGATAGTTTGTAATAAAAAACCATCGAATGAAAAGTTCTTTTAACCATTTCGATGGTTTTCTAATTTGAGGAGCAGGTGGAAAAGTGTTTGTTTGTCAGGTTGATGAGAATTGGACGGCCAAGATTGTTTTAACAATTAAGGTTCGATAGTTTTCTAAAAACTAAGTCTATAATTACACAGAGAGAGGTAGTGTCTTCCTCAGTCGAGGTTAGTTCATAGTAGCAACTACTGAGAGAGAAGTTTGAGCCGGAGAAGATCATAGAAATTTATAGTGCTCAGAATTCTTTCATTGTATTGATTATGAATAACCTAGAACTCATTGAAGCTAATCTACGGATTAGAAATTGTAGCACCCCTCGAGGTTTATATTTATAAAAAAATATATTCCCCGACTTTTGGTTTGGTTTGGTGTGTTTGATTTCGTTATAGAACTGAATGAATTATCCGCGAACGAAATTGAATTATTTGTGAGTATCGTATTCAACCCCCCTTCTACGATACTTCGGGACCTAACAATTGGTATCAGAGCTTGTTAATCGACATACAGATTAGATCCGGGTATTTCAGACCAGTCAGACAAGAATTCTGAGGAGGCCAACTTCTAAATAAATTTATTTTATGAATTTATATTTTAATAAGTTTATTTTATAAATTTAAGTTAAAATGAATTTATCTTATAAATTTAATTTAAATGAGTTCATTATTTAAACTTGAATAAGTTTATTTGATTAACTTAATTTAAATAAATTTATTTTATAAATTCAAGTTAAATAAATTTATATTTTAAACTTAAGTAAATTTAATTTATGTTATGAATTTATTTTAGAGGTGCGGCACAGAGCAATTTGTAGTGTGCTAAAGAGACCCCTTAGAATTTGTGAATTGTAGTCAATTTAGGTGGCCAAATTTTTTTTGAGTCTGAGAAGTATGGTGACTTCGATAGTTTTTTTTAAAAAACTATCGAAGTGGTAATGTTTCTTATTTTTCAAAAATGGTCAGCCATTAACCATTTGTTTAGTTTTCAGAAACTATCGAAATGGATGATAGGCTCTTCGATAGTTTTTGTTTTAAAAACAATCGAAGTGCTTGAATTGGCCAGCTTTACAAAAGCACCCCGAATTAATATATTTCTGAGTTATTTATTTATTTCGAATTTTTTTTAAAAAAATTTTCTTAAATCCTAATTTTTCTTAAATATTAATTTACATGATTTAATTTTTAAGAAAATTCGAAATTCTTGAAAATTAAATGTTTTGTAAATATTTATTTTTGATTAATTTATTTTTAAGGAAAATTAAAAATTCTGAATATTTAAATTTTTCTTAAGTATTAAATTGAGGGTGCTCAAGGGCTTGTAGAAGAAGATTCCTCCGGGTGTTAAACTGATTTTTATCTTTCGAAGAAAAAGATGATCATGAAACTGATTTCAGGAAGAAGTTTCTACGGATATATTTTTTTTCTAAGGAGATTTAATCAAAAGAGATTATGAAGGGAGGAATAAAGGGTGTTAGAGAATTGAACGGACAAACAAATATCTCAGTAACGTTTATTAATGTTGGAACCTCAGAACAGAATAGAAGAATTACTAGTAGCTGAATCAGAAGAAGCTCAGGTAGAAAACCTCGAGAGACTAGACTAAAGATCAGTGTTTCACTTGTCAAGGAAGTTTAGTCACATCAGATTCAGAAGGAGTACAAAAGCTATATCCAAGGATCATGCCTATTTATTCCGAAGCAAAGACTCTTCAAGATTCAGTTCAAGAGGTAGTTACAGACTGAGATGGTAACAAAAACAAGAGTGATAGTTTCAACTATGATAAGAACTATGTAACGAGAAACTATCAGGGTGTGCTACACAATGAAGAAGCCTAACAAACAAAGAAGAATAGGGACTCAGTTAATAGCTGAAACAGAAGTGGAATGCTTTGTTGAAGAAGCATCAGCACAAAACTTATGTTGCTTAAGGAAAGAGTTGGGATGGATCAGATGACGAGAAGATCATGGATATCTTGCTTTCATAGCAATCTCTGAAGATGATTCACCTCACATATCTCAGGTATCTTTTCCTTGAACCAATGCAGTATTTAATTCTCAATATTCAAAGCATGTACATAGGAGATCTTATATATGTGTGTATGAATATTTGTAGAATAAGATTTGCAAATGAGATAGAAGCTTTCTTAAGAAACAACTCTTAGTTTTAGGGGTTAAGTTTCTGGCACATAAGACCTTAGTAAAGCTAAGTTTCAGTATCCCTAGTAGAACAAGATTTGCTCATTTATTCTGAATTGTTTGTTAAGGGATAATCAGTTTGAAGGATGGAGGAATTACCTTTAGAGTCAGTAGAATTTGTAGAACACCAAGCTGTATCTAAAACTGACTTAGGTAATAGAGAAAGTTAGATGCCATACAACAACAGAATGGATTAGATAGAATTAGTGATTTAATTGTTAATTCTTTTATTCCATGTGTGCTTAGAAAATTATTGAATATCTGTAAATCTACTTGCTACCTGTTACACTTGTGTATATTGGTTAAAGTAGAAAGTACTGAATTTTCTAAAATGCAGAACATGCCTAATTTGCACATCTCTTATCTGCAATGTCAAAATGCTCAATGTATGCCATTTATTCTTATTAACATGTTTGCTTATTTAAATATTATGAATGCATATCTTAGAACTTGCATTAATCATAGAAAAAGCATGTTTAAGAATCACATTAGAGCAACGATTGCAAGGTCAGTCAGAGATAAGAATAAGCATGTATAGGTTGAAGCTGTTGTTACCACTTTTAAAAGCAAAATCTCTAATCCATCTGGACCCAAGCAAATAAGTTGGGTACCAAGAACTGTCAATCCATTTGTGAGTGCAGGCAAATCAGGTTAATCGATTTATATGCTTTCTTGGTCTTTACTACTGAAGACATATGATCGAAGAAAGAACTTGCCATCAAATGTGATTGAGAAAGCTGTTCCGTTAATAATCTTTGGAGATGACAGCAAAGGTTTTCATCACGGGACATGGCTACGTTGGAAATGGAATGTCATCATGTTTACAATAATTGGTATCATTGATAACAACTAATGATTGGAGTCAAGGATAACAATTAGAAGCAACTCTCTTGCTGAAGATTCAAAGCACAAATCTTTTTATTCAATGAAGGAGCAGTGTTTTATCTCAAGCAGGAAGGTTGAGAAGCTCTCACCCTTGCATGACAATACAAGGAACTCTTTTCTAAAGATGGTATTGGTGAGAGGACTGCCTCATCTGGGATTCAAGCTAGATGAAATATATGAGGCATGTCATTAAGGGAAGTCAAAGAAACATCACAGAAAAGCTATAATGTGATAAGCATTACTGAGCCGCTTCAGATGATACGTATGGAACTCTATGGACTAGTTAATGTCTTATCTACAACAAAGTAGAGATATACTTCAGTGATGGTTGATGTCTACTCTTAATACAAACTGGTGTTGTTCGTTCAATCTGAAGGACAGGACATCACAGATGAGATTAATCACATTTCCATGATCAGTAACAAATACAGGAAGACCCTGAATTGGCCAATAGAAGCAAACTCTGAATTTCTTTCAGGGGTTTGGAGGAAAATGTTTTACAAGTAAGCATCTTGGCAAGATTGGCAGCTAAGGCTCTTAAGGATATTTTCCTCGGCTAATCAGTGGAATCTAAAGCCTACGAGGTAAATTTGATTAATCAACAAGAGGTGATTGAAAGTCTGAATATGATGTTCAACAACTCCAAGCTCTCAGCTGTTATGTGTGAAATTAATGGTAATGATGATTCAAATCCAAGCAGTGGTAATGGTAGTTTAACTACACAGCTCAGTACTTCAACAGAACCACTCAGCGAGGATGAGGATTCTCAGGAAATCCCAGCAACAGCTTAGGGGGAGCAAAAGAAGGATCAATTAGTCAGATCAACACCACAATGAATATATAGAGGACACTTCAAGAACGTATCTGTCAAGACAAAGGGTTTAGATTCAATATCATTCCTGATGTCTAGTTCTTAGTGATCCTAGTGGTGGAGTAAAGACTGGAGCTATAGAGTATGAATGATTATTTTCTTGGTTTTCTTTCTGAAGAAGAAACAAAGAAAGGTAAAGAAGCTCTGATGGATCCAGATTGGGTGATTGCAAAGCAAAATGAACTCAATCAATCTGAAAGGCAGAAAGTTTGGAAGCTGGTACCCAGGCCTAAGGGAAAATCTGTTATTGGAACAAGATGGGTATCCAGAATACTGGATGAAATTGGCATTGTTATGAGGGACAAGGCCAAACTGGATGCTAGGTTACTATTAGGAAGCAGTATCTAACAAGAAGCACCAGTGACGAGACTTGAGGATATCAGGATATATCTGGCACCTGTTGCATATTCAAACTTTAATATCTATATGGTGAATATGATCAAGTGCACTCCTGATTGGTGAGATAATAGAAGAAGTCAATGTACAACAGATCCTGGCATTTGTTGTTGCAGATCAATTGGACGTTGTATAACTTCTCTTCACAAGATCACTACAGATTGGTATGAACCGGTATCAATACTCAAGCAATCGTCAAAGACATGGTATGACACTCTAACTGAACTTTTACAGAATATGAATTTATTAGAGTTGTCATAAGGCACAAACATAATGTCATATATGTGCAGTGATATCATGATTATATTATATGTTTGTCTACTAACGAAAACTTGTGCAAGAAATTTGCCAAGTCATTGCAGAGAATGTACAAGATGAGTATGTTGGGAAAGTTGCAATTCTTTTTGGATTTACTTTGAGCAAGCCAGAAGATTAATTCTTTTAGGAGCACAAGTAAGCCAAAAGAGTGATGGCAATAAAAGTAAGTCAAGAATCTTTTGAATGTGCACAATTGAGAAGATTCTAGACATGCCAAGACTCCCTACCAACAGCAGCCACTAAAGCTTGATCAGGACAAATCAGGTAAAAGACAGAAATGACAAGCTAGAGAGGTATGCGTCTCATTAAGTTATTAGCTGCAAATTGACAACACATATTTTATTCTCAAGTTGCCAATGTGCAAGGTTCCAAGTGGATTTCAAAAATCTAGTCTTATAGTTATCAACATGATTTTGAGATATCTTAAGGGAATACCAAATCTCAGTATATGGTACCCTAAAGATACTTGTTAACATGTTTAGCTATTTAGATATAAAATACGCAGGTTGTAAGAAAGACATGAGAAGCATCTCTGAATGACAGGAGGAACATCTCTAGAAGCTGTCAACTTCGTGGAGGAAGATTGATTTCTTGTTATTATTTCAGGAAATAACTTTATCTCCAACAACTCTGTGGAACAATCCACGACAATGCACCTTGACAACAGGTATCATTTCTTTCGAGAGAATGTCTTCAATTCATAGAGTAACTTGTAGACACGCACCTGATTTGAAAATCTCATCTGCAAGAAACTCTTAAATAAGTTCACAAGTATAAAATTGTTCATATTTTAAGGACTTGTGAATTTATTTTAACATCCAGTCCTCATCTTAATAATTTAGTGCTAATATCTAACTCATAGATATTTAGTACTAATTTATTATTATTTATTTAATGAAATTTGAATTATGGAAATTGAAGCAGTTCAATATCTTATTTGCTCCATAATTTAAAATACATAAAATAAATATGCAGCATAATTTATTGGATTTTAATTGGTTAATATCATTCAATGATATTTAGTCGATTTTATTCTGAGAAAATTGTGAATTTTCTGTTGACATTTGATTTTGGTAAATTTGAAAAGATTTATTAGAATTAAAACTTGACAGGAAATAAAACAATCTAAATTTTAAAACGAGAACAGGTTTTAAAATGAAGACAGAAGCAAAAAAATATCGAATTTAGGAAATTCGATAGTTTTTCAAGTACATAGATAAATCTATCGAAATAAATTTTCGATAGTTTTTGAAAAGGAAAAAGAAAAACTATTGAAAACATTTCTCGATACTTTTTGAGGAAAATTTGAAAAAGCATCGAATTGAATTTCATTATTCTTTATCTAAATTCTCGATGGTTTTTGAATTAAAATGAAAATCTATCTGAGAGAATTAATTTTTCCTTTATTTTAATTCTCGATAGTTTTTCCACAAAGGATCCCTCGATAGTTTTTCAAGCTTTAAAAGGTAACAAGTTCGATAGTTTTTCAGAAAAACTTTTTAAATTCTGATTTTCAAACTCTTCGTTATTTTTCAAAATTTATCGAAGTAAAGTTGACAGTTTTACCCCCAACTGAAAACCATCGAACATACTATTAAAAAACATCGAACACTGTAAAGACAATATTGCCCTTGTCAATTCAATAAGTATTTAACAACCCCTTATGTTTTTTTCGGATCTAAGGGCTTTTGTTTATACTTACTAGAATACATATAACCAAGAATATCACTGCCTCAAGAACTTGTTTCTAAGAAAACTATTTTCACTATTGTTCTTTAGAAGTTAATTGTTTTCAATTGATTTCTTCAGATAATTCTGATTATTTGTGTTACCAAAAGTAGGGTTCTTGATAATAGTGATTCGAAGTTGTGTTTATTAAGAAAAAGGGGTAATTTTGTTTTAAGGGTATTTTGTGTCAAGTTTGATTAATTAGTAATAATTAATTAAATTTAATTGGTTTTAGTTTTGGTTTAAAAGTAACCAAGACCAGTCAGACAAGAATTCTGAGGAGACCAACTTCTAAATAAATTTATTTTATGAATTTATATTTTAATAAGTTTATTTTATAAATTTAAGTTAAAATGAATTTATCTTATAAATTTAATTTAAATGAGTTCATTATTTAAACTTGAATAAGTTTATTTGATTAACTTAATTTAAATAAATTTATTTTATAAATTCAAGTTAAATAAATTTATATTTTAAACTTAAGTAAATTTAATTTATGTTATGAATTTATTTTAGAGGTGCGGCACAGAGCAATTTGTAGTGTGCTAAAGAGACCCCTTAGAATTTGTGAATTGTAGTCAATTTAGGTGGCCAAATTTTTTTTGAGTCTGAGAAGTATGGTGACTTCGATAGTTTTTTTTAAAAAACTATCGAAGTGGTAATGTTTCTTATTTTTCAAAAATGGTCAGCCATTAACCATTTGTTTAGTTTTCAGAAACTATCGAAATGGATGATAGGCTCTTCGATAGTTTTTGTTTTAAAAACAATCGAAGTGCTTGAATTGGCCAGCTTTACAAAAGCACCCCGAATTAATATATTTCTGAGTTATTTATTTATTTCGAATTTTTTTTAAAAAAATTTTCTTAAATCCTAATTTTTCTTAAATATTAATTTACATGATTTAATTTTTAAGAAAATTCGAAATTCTTGAAAATTAAATGTTTTGTAAATATTTATTTTTGATTAATTTATTTTTAAGGAAAATTAAAAATTCTGAATATTTAAATTTTTCTTAAGTATTAAATTGAGGGTGCTCAAGGGCTTGTAGAAGAAGATTCCTCCGGGTGTTAAACTGATTTTTATCTTTCGAAGAAAAAGATGACCATGAAACTGATTTCAGGAAGAAGTTTCTATGGATATATTTTTTTTCTAAGGAGATTTAATCAAAAGAAATTATGAAGGGAGGAATAAAGGGTGTTAGAGAATTGAACGGACAAACAAATATCTCAGTAACGTTTATTAATGTTGGAACCTCAGAACAGAATAGAAGAATTACTAGTAGCTGAATCAGAAGAAGCTCAGGTAGAAAACCTCGAGAGACTAGACTAAAGATCAGTGTTTCACTTGTCAAGGAAGTTTAGTCACATCAGATTCAAAAGGAGTACAAAAGCTATATCCAAGGATCATGCCTATTTATTCCGAAGCAAAGACTCTTCAAGATTCAGTTCAAGAGGTAGTTACAGACTGAGATGGTAACAAAAACAAGAGTGATAGTTTCAACTATGATAAGAACTATGTAACGAGAAACTATCAGGGTGTGCTACACAATGAAGAAGCCTAACAAACAAAGAAGAATAGGGACTCAGTTAATAGCTGAAACAGAAGTGGAATGCTTTGTTGAAGAAGCATCAGCACAAAACTTATGTTGCTTAAGGAAAGAGTTGGGATGGATCAGATGACGAGAAGATCATGGATATCTTGCTTTCATAGCAATCTCTGAAGATGATTCACCTCACATATCTCAGGTATCTTTTCCTTGAACCAATGCAGTATTTAATTCTCAATATTCAAAGCATGTACATAGGAGATCTTATATATGTGTGTATGAATATTTGTAGAATAAGATTTGCAAATGAGATAGAAGCTTTCTTAAGAAACAACTCTTAGTTTTAGGGGTTAAGTTTCTGGCACATAAGACCTTAGTAAAGCTAAGTTTCAGTATCCCTAGTAGAACAAGATTTGCTCATTTATTCTGAATTGTTTGTTAAGGGATAATCAGTTTGAAGGATGGAGGAATTACCTTTAGAGTCAGTAGAATTTGTAGAACACCAAGCTGTATCTAAAACTGACTTAGGTAATAGAGAAAGTTAGATGCCATACAACAACAGAATGGATTAGATAGAATTAGTGATTTAATTGTTAATTCTTTTATTCCATGTGTGCTTAGAAAATTATTGAATATCTGTAAATCTACTTGCTACCTGTTACACTTGTGTATATTGGTTAAAGTAGAAAGTACTGAATTTTCTAAAATGCAGAACATGCCTAATTTGCACATCTCTTATCTGCAATGTCAAAATGCTCAATGTATGCCATTTATTCTTATTAACATGTTTGCTTATTTAAATATTATGAATGCATATCTTAGAACTTGCATTAATCATAGAAAAAGCATGTTTAAGAATCACATTAGAGCAACGATTGCAAGGTCAGTCAGAGATAAGAATAAGCATGTATAGGTTGAAGCTGTTGTTACCACTTTTAAAAGCAAAATCTCTAATCCATCTGGACCCAAGCAAATAAGTTGGGTACCAAGAACTGTCAATCCATTTGTGAGTGCAGGCAAATCAGGTTAATCGATTTATATGCTTTCTTGGTCTTTACTACTGAAGACATATGATCGAAGAAAGAACTTGCCATCAAATGTGATTGAGAAAGCTGTTCCGTTAATAATCTTTGGAGATGACAGCAAAGGTTTTCATCACGGGACATGGCTACGTTGGAAATGGAATGTCATCATGTTTACAATAATTGGTATCATTGATAACAACTAATGATTGGAGTCAAGGATAACAATTAGAAGCAACTCTCTTGTTGAAGATTCAAAGCACAAATCTTTTTATTCAATGAAGGAGCAGTGTTTTATCTCAAGCAGGAAGGTTGAGAAGCTCTCACCCTTGCATGACAATACAAGGAACTCTTTTCTAAAGATGGTATTGGTGAGAGGACTGCCTCATCTGGGATTCAAGCTAGATGAAATATATGAGGCATGTCATTAAGGGAAGTCAAAGAAACATCACAGAAAAGCTATAATGTGATAAGCATTACTGAGCCGCTTCAGATGATACGTATGGAACTCTACGGACTAGTTAATGTCTTATCTACAACAAAGTAGAGATATACTTCAGTGATGGTTGATGTCTACTCTTAATACAAACTGGTGTTGTTCGTTCAATCTGAAGGACAGGACATCACAGATGAGATTAATCACATTTCCATGATCAGTAACAAATACAGGAAGACCCTGAATTGGCCAATAGAAGCAAACTCTGAATTTCTTTCAGGGGTTTGGAGGAAAATGTTTTACAAGTAAGCATCTTGGCAAGATTGGCAGCTAAGGCTCTTAAGGATATTTTCCTCGGCTAATCAGTGGAATCTAAAGCCTACGAGGTAAATTTGATTAATCAACAAGAGGTGATTGAAAGTCTGAATATGATGTTCAACAACTCCAAGCTCTCAGCTGTTATGTGTGAAATTAATGGTAATGATGATTCAAATCCAAGCAGTGGTAATGGTAGTTTAACTACACAGCTCAGTACTTCAACAGAACCACTCAGCGAGGATGAGGATTCTCAGGAAATCCCAGCAACAGCTTAGGGGGAGCAAAAGAAGGATCAATTAGTCAGATCAACACCACAATGAATATATAGAGGACACTTCAAGAACGTATCTGTCAAGACAAAGGGTTTAGATTCAATATCATTCCTGATGTCTAGTTCTTAGTGATCCTAGTGGTGGAGTAAAGACTGGAGCTATAGAGTATGAATGATTATTTTCTTGGTTTTCTTTCTGAAGAAGAAACAAAGAAAGGTAAAGAAGCTCTGATGGATCCAGATTGGGTGATTGCAAAGCAAAATGAACTCAATCAATCTGAAAGGCAGAAAGTTTGGAAGCTGGTACCCAGGCCTAAGGGAAAATCTGTTATTGGAACAAGATGGGTATCCAGAATACTGGATGAAATTGGCATTGTTATGAGGGACAAGGCCAAACTGGATGCTAGGTTACTATTAGGAAGCAGTATCTAACAAGAAGCACCAGTGACGAGACTTGAGGATATCAGGATATATCTGGCACCTGTTGCATATTCAAACTTTAATATCTATATGGTGAATATGATCAAGTGCACTCCTGATTGGTGAGATAATAGAAGAAGTCAATGTACAACAGATCCTGGCATTTGTTGTTGCAGATCAATTGGACGTTGTATAACTTCTCTTCACAAGATCACTACAGATTGGTATGAACCGGTATCAATACTCAAGCAATCGTCAAAGACATGGTATGACACTCTAACTGAACTTTTACAGAATATGAATTTATTAGAGTTGTCATAAGGCACAAACATAATGTCATATATGTGCAGTGATATCATGATTATATTATATGTTTGTCTACTAACGAAAACTTGTGCAAGAAATTTGCCAAGTCATTGCAGAGAATGTACAAGATGAGTATGTTGGGAAAGTTGCAATTCTTTTTGGATTTACTTTGAGCAAGCCAGAAGATTAATTCTTTTAGGAGCACAAGTAAGCCAAAAGAGTGATGGCAATAAAAGTAAGTCAAGAATCTTTTGAATGTGCACAATTGAGAAGATTCTAGACATGCCAAGACTCCCTACCAACAGCAGCCACTAAAGCTTGATCAGGACAAATCAGGTAAAAGACAGAAATGACAAGCTAGAGAGGTATGCGTCTCATTAAGTTATTAGCTGCAAATTGACAACACATATTTTATTCTCAAGTTGCCAATGTGCAAGGTTCCAAGTGGATTTCAAAAATCTAGTCTTATAGTTATCAACATGATTTTGAGATATCTTAAGGGAATACCAAATCTCAGTATATGGTACCCTAAAGATACTTGTTAACATGTTTAGCTATTTAGATATAAAATACGCAGGTTGTAAGAAAGACATGAGAAGCATCTCTGAATGACAGGAGGAACATCTCTAGAAGCTGTCAACTTCGTGGAGGAAGATTGATTTCTTGTTATTATTTCAGGAAATAACTTTATCTCCAACAACTCTGTGGAACAATCCACGACAATGCACCTTGACAACAGGTATCATTTCTTTCGAGAGAATGTCTTCAATTCATAGAGTAACTTGTAGACACGCACCTGATTTGAAAATCTCATCTGCAAGAAACTCTTAAATAAGTTCACAAGTATAAAATTGTTCATATTTTAAGGACTTGTGAATTTATTTAACATCCAGTCCTCATCTTAATAATTTAGTGCTAATATCTAACTCATAGATATTTAGTACTAATTTATTATTATTTATTTAATGAAATTTGAATTATGGAAATTGAAGCAGTTCAATATCTTATTTGCTCCATAATTTAAAATACATAAAATAAATATGCAGCATAATTTATTGGATTTTAATTGGTTAATATCATTCAATGATATTTAGTCGATTTTATTCTGAGAAAATTGTGAATTTTCTGTTGACATTTGATTTTGGTAAATTTGAAAAGATTTATTAGAATTAAAACTTGACAGGAAATAAAACAATCTAAATTTTAAAACGAGAACAGGTTTTAAAATGAAGACAGAAGCAAAAAAATATCGAATTTAGGAAATTCGATAGTTTTTCAAGTACATAGATAAATCTATCGAAATAAATTTTCGATAGTTTTTGAAAAGGAAAAAGAAAAACTATTGAAAACATTTCTCGATACTTTTTGAGGAAAATTTGAAAAAGCATCGAATTGAATTTCATTATTCTTTATCTAAATTCTCGATGGTTTTTGAATTAAAATGAAAATCTATCTGAGAGAATTAATTTTTCCTTTATTTTAATTCTCGATAGTTTTTCCACAAAGGATCCCTCGATAGTTTTTCAAGCTTTAAAAGGTAACAAGTTCGATAGTTTTTCAGAAAAACTTTTTAAATTCTGATTTTCAAACTCTTCGTTATTTTTCAAAATTTATCGAAGTAAAGTTGACAGTTTTACCCCCAACTGAAAACCATCGAACATACTATTAAAAAACATCGAACACTGTAAAGACAATATTGCCCTTGTCAATTCAATAAGTATTTAACAACCCCTTATGTTTTTTTCGGATCTAAGGGCTTTTGTTTATACTTACTAGAATACATATAACCAAGAATATCACTGCCTCAAGAACTTGTTTCTAAGAAAACTATTTTCACTATTGTTCTTTAGAAGTTAATTGTTTTCAATTGATTTCTTCAGATAATTCTGATTATTTGTGTTACCAAAAGTAGGGTTCTTGATAATAGTGATTCGAAGTTGTGTTTATTAAGAAAAAGGGGTAATTTTGTTTTAAGGGTATTTTGTGTCAAGTTTGATTAATTAGTAATAATTAATTAAATTTAATTGGTTTTAGTTTTGGTTTAAAAGTAACCAAGACTAATCATGTCTTGTTTCAAAACTTGCAAGCCATTACGAAATTACAGTTTCGTGCATGGGCAGAGTTTCTGAACACACGTTCATTAGTGGCATATGCCTTGAGTACTCCCGTAGTCCTTTGCATCGATCAATTGACTGCGTTGTACACAACCGCCACGGATACAAGTGAGAATAACGTAAGATCCTTCAGTTTTTTTGTGCCAGGGGGCAGAACAATAAGGGTGACGGAACATGACTTTAACAGAATACTACATTTTTCTATAGAAAACCATGTTCCGGATCCCACAACTGAGGAGATACATGCTTTCTTCACTCTCATAAGAAGGAAACAACCTAACTTCTTTGTGGGAGAGTTCCTTAAGCATTACCTGACATGGGACCACTGGATGAAAGAACATGCATAGATGATGTGCTTTGTTTCTATCCTAGGTTCCTACAGCTAATTCTCAATGATATCTTAACAGATGATGAGCGTGAGACATTCGCCAAAGAGGAGACCATGGAGTGCATGAAGATGAAGAGCAATGCAATAACCGCTCTGATAAGAAAGAATCATCTTCCAGGGGTACCCACTGTTCAAACTTGAATATCTAAGAATGGTGCCCCTACAACTTCTACCCCCAGGGGAACAGGTAAATGAAGGTAATATTCCTCAACCTGAACTGGCTCCTGAACCACAACAATGGATGTTGATCCAGAGCCCTCAGTGGCCATCCAGACCATGAGATTGCAACCCACAATCTCTAACCACGGTCGAAGAGCCTTTGGAAGAGCCAAATGAAACCACAAACGAACCTCCTTACCCCCCTATACCCAATATTCAGACATCCATGAGTGTAGAGGGAGATAGTGTCAAAGCAGCACCACATAAGGAGATACGCCATTCAACAACAGCTCTGCCTTACTCTAAAAGGAGAAGAACAGAAACCGAGGCAACTGTTGAAACTTCATTTCAATCATCCAAAGCGCCCTTTATTGATTTTTCTGATGCTGATTGGGCTACGCTAACGAAAGCAATATCTGAACCAATAGCTCAATCAAGTAAGGAAGAATTGACGGAAGCAACTGGTGTTCCGACCATATTACGGTCAGGTTCACTGATTGAAGGTTCTCAGAACCAAGGGTCTTCACAGACGTCGAGAGAAGGCTTTGACCTAAATGCACAATCTAAAAGGTCATTGTCTACCTCCCCAGATGGAACATATCTGGATCCTGCGGGTAAAGGGTCTGACGTAGGTGCAGATCGGCAACTCGGTGACGATGAATCAATTACTATTGACAAGTCAACTGAGGTAAAGTCTTTACAGACTCACGGGGAAGATTCGGGATCTCTGCTGTTAAAAGAGCCTGTTTCTAACCCCCTAGAGATTCAAACTCTAGATCCTACAAAGGATATATCATCTACGGATGATCAGCAACTTGGTTTATCCAAGGACGGGGACTTGCGAAGCCCCATTGCACCACCGGTGACCTCCTTAAGGACGGCTACGGTGTTTTCTTCTGCAGGTACAACTAGCACAAAAGGGATTGAGTGAAACAAAAACACTTACACCTGGCCTGAGTGGGAAAGGAAAAATGAGTGAAACACTAACAGAAACGTTGAGTGTACACCCAGAGCCAAACGTGAGGAGTGACACCCTAACCCTTTCAAATATTGAAGATTTGCTATTACCTGGAGGTACATTTTCAATCCACCCTCAAGAAGATTATGGAATATGTTGAGGAACCAACAACCCGGACCTTCACAGCAACAACCTGATCCTTCTGCTACCTTTTACAATGAGGATAACTTCATCGAGGATTCCTCAACTAAGGGGCAGAAAGTTGGAGAAGGGGAAACAAATGAAGTGACTAATGAAGGTTGGCAAACAACTGGATGGGGAGTTTGGGAAACCAATGAAGCTATTCCAGTTAGACAGTATTGGATTGAAGACATTGTGCAAGAAGAAAAAAAAGTGAGGAGGAATTTGAAGTCATGCAAGAGCAACCGATTCAGGAGGAGCATGAGCCATATAGAACATCCTATCTTGGATGATGATATGGAAGAAGAAGCAAATTCTCTATCACTAAGAGAGAAAGACACATTCTCATCAAGATCCAAAGAACTACAAAGCTAAATGAACTGCTCCGTGAGCATGTTAAGGAAATCTTGATGAAGGTCAGTCCAGAGATTACTGAAAACCCTTCTATGGTTAGATTCATGACGAATGACTTGTTCAGAATCTGCTATCTGACGGAGGACAAACTGAGAGATTACCCAAACGAATATCTAATATCAGTTGAGAAGTATCTTAGATCCACTGGACTCACATCAACGGAGAAGGACAAAAGCAGCCGACACTCTAAGAAAATATCTTATGGAGAATGTTCCCTACTATAGGAAGAGAGTGGAGAAAGGATTGGAAGTGTTTCCCAGACTACCAAACATGCCAAAGCTAAACAAGAAAGATGTTAACATTGCATGGCTGTGGGCTGGAGTGGGTCAAGAGGTTGGATTTATTGGAATACACATCCTAGGAGCAATCCTTAAACCTGGAGAACCACTGCACTATCTATCCGTGATTGATTATCAAGCTGCTAACTCCGATCCAATGAGTGAAGAAGGTGAGATTGGAATGGACTGAAGAACAGAAGCAAAGAACAAAAGAACTATCAGCTCAATCAAGAGGAGCAACTTCAAAGTGAAAAGTTTAATTGTTTTTTGATTTATGAAATCTGGAAATGTATATATATCTGATCCAGAATGTAGTTAATATTATTACGCTGTCTTACTTTAAGTAGTTTCATGTTTCCTTAGTTAGTTGAGTTATCCTCGAAGTATTTGCTTGTCGAACTCTATCCAATCAAATAGGGGGAGATTGTAAAGCATAATGTAACATAAGATGTAAAAGAGATAACTACAACTCAACAAAGGACAAGACAGACAATAATATTAACAGAAGCACAGGAATCCAGAATCAAAGAAGAAAAGGTAAACTCAAAAAATCAAAATACGTTATGTATTCTTGAAGTCCGTAAACAGGTCACAGAAAGAAGTTCATGAAAATGTTCAAGCCTCAGTGACAACAAAAGAAACAAGACTTTCAAGACGACAGAAGTATGTGAATGATTTAGGGTTCAGTACCACAGGATTCCAGTGAGGAAGCAACCAGAACGACAAAGGACTTATCAGCAGCATTGAATTGAAGACATAAAAGAAGAATTGATCAAGTGTTATTCATCTGTGAACCAGACCAGTTGCACTAGGTGACGGCACTAAAAGATCAAATTGTTTTATCGTCTCAGAAGAAATTGATACAGTCTGAAACTTAAACACCCTGGAGCTCAGCATCTTCCCCGACTTTTGGTTTGGTTTGGTGTGTTTGATTTCGTTATAGAACTGAATGAATTATCCGCGAACGAAATTGAATTATTTGTGAGTATCGTATTCAACCCCCCCTTCTACGATACTTCGGGACCTAACAATTGGTATCAGAGCTTGTTAATCGACATACAGATTAGATCTGGGTATTTCAGACCAGTCAGACAAGAATTCTGAGGAGGCCAACTTCTAAATAAATTTATTTTATGAATTTATATTTTAATAAGTTTATTTTATAAATTTAAATTAAAATGAATTTATCTTATAAATTTAATTTAAATGAGTTCATTATTTAAACTTGAATAAGTTTATTTGATTAACTTAATTTAAATAAATTTATTTTATAAATTCAAGTTAAATAAATTTATATTTTAAACTTAAGTAAATTTAATTTATGTTATGAATTTATTTTAGAGGTGCGGCACAGAGCAATTTGTAGTGTGCTAAAGAGACCCCTTAGAATTTGTGAATTGTAGTCAATTTAGGTGGCCAAATTTTTTTTGAGTCTGAGAAGTATGGTGACTTCGATAGTTTTTTTTAAAAAACTATCGAAGTGGTAATGTTTCTTATTTTTCAAAAATGGTCAGCCATTAACCATTTGTTTAGTTTTCAGAAACTATCGAAATGGATGATAGGCTCTTCGATAGTTTTTGTTTTAAAAACAATCGAAGTGCTTGAATTGGCCAGCTTTACAAAAGCACCCCGAATTAATATATTTCTGAGTTATTTATTTATTTCGAATTTTTTTTAAAAAAAATTTCTTAAATCCTAATTTTTCTTAAATATTAATTTACATGATTTAATTTTTAAGAAAATTCGAAATTCTTGAAAATTAAATGTTTTGTAAATATTTATTTTTGATTAATTTATTTTTAAGGAAAATTAAAAATTCTGAATATTTAAATTTTTCTTAAGTATTAAATTGAGGGTGCTCAAGGGCTTGTAGAAGAAGATTCCTCCGGGTGTTAAACTGATTTTTATCTTTCGAAGAAAAAGATGACCATGAAACTGATTTCAGGAAGAAGTTTCTACGGATATATTTTTTTTCTAAGGAGATTTAATCAAAAGAGATTATGAAGGGAGGAATAAAGGGTGTTAGAGAATTGAACGGACAAACAAATATCTCAGTAACGTTTATTAATGTTGGAACCTCATAACAGAATAGAAGAATTACTAGTAGCTGAATCAGAAGAAGCTCAGGTAGAAAACCTCGAGAGACTAGACTAAAGATCAGTGTTTCACTTGTCAAGGAAGTTTAGTCACATCAGATTCAGAAGGAGTACAAAAGCTATATCCAAGGATCATGCCTATTTATTCCGAAGCAAAGACTCTTCAAGATTCAGTTCAAGAGGTAGTTACAGACTGAGATGGTAACGTTATACTTGCATCCATCGGACGGTCCTTTATTTGTTAGTGTGCCGAAATTGCAAGGTGCAACAGATTTCAAGTCTTGGAAACGTTCTATGGAGATACAATTGGCTGCAAAGCGTAAGTTAGGATTTGTTACTGGAACGGTGATGCGTGATGTCGATGAAACCAACGGTGTGCAGTGGGATACGTGCAACAACTTGGTGTTATCTTGGTTACACAATAATGTGAGTGATTCAATTCGTAAATCGATTTTGTTTGTCAAATCTGCATCTGAAATTTGGACTCAATTGGAGAAACGATTTCTTTTAACTAATGGATCGCGTAAGTATAAGTTGAATCGTGATCTGTTCACTCTTAAACAAAACAAACTGTTGATTGCTGATTATTTTACTGCAATGAGTCAAATTTGGGAAGAAATTGATGCTTTGAATGTTTTAACTGCAATTCCTGTTATTACTCCGATTGCGAAATTATTAGAAGCTATTATTACGCTGCGAGAAGAAGCTAAGTTGTTTCAGTTTTTGAACGGTCTTAATGATGAATATGCGTCACAACGTAGTCAACTTCTATTAATGAATCCTTTACCAACTGTTGAGAGTGCGTGTGCTGCTATACAACAGGAAGAATCTCATAGAGATGTGTTGAAAAAAGTATCTGATTTTGAGATGTCTGCAATGTATAGTAAGAGTTCAGGAAATAGAATTTTTGAGTGTAATGTGTGTCACGGTAAAGGTCATATCACTGATCGTTGTTGGACGGTTATAGGATATCCTAAGTGGCATGTTAATCACAAACTAAAACCAGGACAAAGGCATGTGAACTCTGATGGTTCAGTGCAGTCAGGGAAATGGACTGGTAAGCACAATGTTAGTACTGGTTCCAGGATGAGTAATAATGTTGTGGTAGCAACAATTGATACTGGTACTAATTCTGCTCTGACTCTCACTAATGAACAACTACAACAACTTCTTCAATTGTTACCAAAACAATCTCATGTCACACAATCTGACACAGATGATGAGCTTGAATTTGGATTTTCTACGTTGGTGTTTTGTGGAGCTCTAGTACAGGGTGATAATAGGTGGATAATTGATTCAGGAGCTTCTGATCACATGGTAGCTTCTCTGTCTAATCTTCGGAATGTGAGAGTGGCACCTGCTAATTATGTCATTAATTTACCAAATGGTGAATGTGCTCAGATCTCTCATATTGGCAGCTTGTGGTTGAAAAACAATTTGTGCTTGAATAATGTGTTGTTTGTACCCACATTCAAACACAACCTATTGTCAATTTACAGATTGTCTCAAGACAATAAATGTCATGTCAAGTTCACACCTACTTCGTGTGAAATTCTTGATAATGCTTCAAATGCATTGCAGGCAGAAGGATTTATTGACAAAGGTCTATACTATTTGTCTGATGGCTCTACAGCTTTCAATTCTACTGTTTCTATTCAACAGGAACCTGCTTCTACTTCTGCACATATATCTCAGTTTCAGCTCTGGCATAATCGTTTAGGACACGCTTCAAAGTCCACAATGAGTCATATTTCTGATATTAAACAGACTCTAGCTGCTACTACTCCAGTGTGCATTACGTGTCCTCTTGAAAAATTTACAAAACTTCCATATTCCACCAGTGATAGTCATGCTTCTTTGGCTTTTGAGTTGGTACACTTGGATACATGGGGACCATATCGAGTCTGCACAAGGGGTAAATACAAATATTTTCTTACCTTGGTTGATGATTGTACTCGCATGTCTTGGTTATTTCTTATGGAGCATAAGTCTGATTTTTTGGAAAAATTCAAGTTGTTCTTCAAGATAGTTAACACAAAGTTTCAGACAGTTATTCAAATTATTCGCTCCGATAATGCCCCTGAATTTACAGATCAGAATTGTAAACGCTTTTATTCAAAACATGGGATTACACATCAAACTACCTGCCCTCATAGGCCACAACAGAATTATAGAGTGGAACGGAAACATAGGCAAATTCTTGAAATATCTAGAGATTTGAAACTGCAATCTGGTCTTCTTCTACAGCTCGGCTTGCAGGGGAGTATTAGCAATAATAAGTGTTATAGCCAAAAATAACAACCTCTTCTTTAATGATGACGTTTGGTCTAACCTAGGCTCATACGAAGCCTAGGCCATTACTTGACGAGATTACTGGCCCATTACTGATGTTGGGTATATCCTAGGCTCATATGAAGCCTAGCTCATTGGGTGACAATCAAGGTATCGGGTCTAACCTAGGTTCATACGAAGCCTCGCCTTCTTGGAAACTTAGGTTACAGATAAAAATGGATGACTAGTGTAAGTAAGGAATGTGCCCTTTTTGGCTTATTCTGAGGTATAAACTACCTTATTTACCTCATCACTTAAATATAGGAACCTCATCTTCTAAAAGATGAAGGTTCCTTAACTTTTATTGATTTATTGAAAATTAACCTATTAACGCTGAGAAACTTCGCCTTGCGAGAAGCCTCGCCCTTTTGAGATTCATAAGAGCCTGTCTTTCCTTATTTTCCATGGATCGAGATAAGCGTTGGCTCCGATAAATCCGGGTCAATGAATTATCTGATAAGTCCCAAGAAAATAGTGAAATCATGACAGCTCATAATGACATATCAAAGGCGGTGATCCCGGTCTTTTCGCTCTTTAAAGAAGGAAACTCGGCCCATGGGTTACTTGCTCTCCAAGAACTACGTATGGCTTGATCCCTATAAATAGGGTACATAGGCACATTGTATGGTTCGATGCAAACTTGCAAACAAAGAGAGAATTCAATATTCAATCTTAATTGCGACCTATTCTCACATACAATCTCAGCCATCCCCAAATCATAAACCCTAATCCCTGTAACCTACGCTACTTATCGTCCTCGGTTTCTACCATAATTCCAGCAACCCTCCCCGAATTGGTTATCACCAAATTCCTCCGTTAACAATTAGCGCTAGAAGGAGGGGCTTTTGACATCTCTGGAGGAAGGATGTCGCATCATACCGAAGAACCAGCTAATGTAGGCAACGACGCAAGAGAGGTTGAGATCCATACAACAAATCTACCACCACCACCACGACCATCGAATCAAAGAGAGGCTTCCACACCAAACCAGGCAAACCCGACTCCTCGCCTTGGAGGGGATCCTCCTGTCTTGATGAGCAATACTGAGCTGTTGAGTCAGATTGCTCACATGGGAAACACGGTAAACAGAATGGCAGAGCGTATGGAGTCACTGGAAAGAGAAAGAAGGTTACCTGAGCGGGCCCGTCGAAGCCCAGATAGACGACGTACCTCTGTTAGGGACAGGCGCCCCCCACGTACCAACAGCCGACATCAGTATACAGCTAGAAGACTTCATCGCCCCGGAAAAGAACCTATCACCGACCATAGACGATCTTCAAGGAAGGATACTCCTCCCGAGAGAGAAATCCGCACAGTTGAGGAAACCCGTTAGAACCGAAGATGTCAAGCTGTGACCCCAAGGGAATTGACCTATGAAGATAATCTCACCCCGTACATGGAGTTCCCCCCTGATCGTCCCAGAAACCCCTCAGGACCTCCTACCCCAAGAAGTCAAGATCCGGGTGAACTAAGAATCGAACCATACGGGCGACGCTCTAGACCGGTTTCACTTGATGACCCACATAGAAGGATAGAGATCTACCGAGCAAGATATGGTGGAGAGCGACACTCTCCACCGTGGGTGAGAACAGACAATCAAGTGAGAGATCGTCCTAGAAATTCCCAGTCTGATGACGATGTTATGATAATAGATCCGATTCAAACTATCTATAGGGGCGAACGTGCAAATCAGGGAACCCAGGATTCCAGGAGACCTCGCCCTCAGGAAGATCAAGCTCTAAATCAAAGGAGAGTAGGTGAGCGTGGTCCCTCGTATGAAAGAATGGGAGACAGAGGTATAATCATTTCTCAGCACAACCATGGCGGACGTCACGTTAATTATGGTAGTGACCCGCGACATCAGAGGGAACCTACACCCCAAGGGCCAACCTATCATCAGAGGGAACCTACACCCCGAGAGCCAACCTATCATCAGAGGGAACCTACACCCCGTCGACATATACCTCAGCAAGGACAGAACCCTTACTTACCAATGCCCAGTGTCTTGCAACGGGAACCTACACCTCATGCGGAACTAGGAGGTAGAACTCAAACAATCCCAGGCTTGAAAGGCATCAATGTGAATGCACTACGAAGGCTTATCGCTCAGTCAGAAGGTCAGGGAGGGGCGATACCTGATGCAGCACCTTCTCCTTTTTCTGCTGCTGTACGAGAGGCTCCTCTTCCACTGGCATTTAGAGGTACAGGAGATCTTCGCTTTAATGGAAGCACAGACCCCGCAGAGTATATAGGTAGGTTTAATACAGAGATGGAACTCTATCAAGTGGAGGACTTAACGAAGTGTAGACTCCTTGCCTCAACATTAAGAGGAAATGCTCACCAATGGTTTCAAAAGCTAGGACCTGCATCAATCACATCCTGGGAACAAATGCGTAAGATGTTTTTAATCCAATTTCAGTCTTCAATTCATTATGCTCCACCTGTCACAACTCTAGCTAACATCAAACAACGAGATGGAGAGACTCTCCAAGAATACTTTAAACGTTTCAATGCAGAGGTCCCTACTGTGCGAGGGGCATCCGAGGAAACCATTAAGAACTTTTTGATTGCTGGGGTTTGTGTGGGAACTGATTTTTGGAAAAATCTGCAAAGAGAAGAACCTTCAACGTTGGCAGCCTTGTACTTACAGGCAGAGCCTTTCAAACGAGAGGAAGAGGCTTTGAAGAGGAGTGACTATGGAGATGCACCACGACGGAATAAACGGAAAGAAAGATCTCCTAGCCCCAAAACAGAAAAAAAGAACGGGAGAGGAGATGTGAACCTAGTTGAGGATAGTGGACCAACCCGTTCGAAGTCCCTTAGTCCAAAGGAGAACAAAGGAAGGGATAAATTTATCAGATCTCGATCACCTAGCCCCCCAAGTTGTCTACCTCCGCCTCCGAATCGGAGAGAAAATCAGACTATGCCTCGCAAGTATTACACTCCTCTCACAGCATCTATTGATTATATCTATGAGATCACCAAGAGTCCAGGCCTATACAAGAAGCCTGCACCATTGTCAAGGGCCGCTGCGAAAGATAAGGGCAGGTACTGCGCATATCATGAGTCTCATGGACACCACACCTATGCTTGCAGACAGCTGAAAGAAGAGATTGAAAAGTTGATAAAGGAAGGAAAGCTTACTGACTGGGTAGTCAAGGAAGTAAAGAAATACAAAGAAGAGGCTCTAGTTAAAGTAACCGAAGTTATTGAAGGCTCTACGGAAGGAAAGGAACTTGAGAAGCCTGTGTTCGTAAGAGAGGAAAGCATACATACTATCTTTGGAGGACCTCACATTGGGGGAAACGGGAGAAATGCAATGGAGAGATACGTTCGGGAAGCTCAACAACCGCCTCTGACCAATGTTAACCATCTATCAGAAAGACCTCCCAAGTTATTTAAGGGAGAAGACATTCAGATAATTTTCTCTGAAGAAGATGCTAGGTGGGTGCATCATCCTCACAGCGATGCTCTGGTGGTTAATGTTCGAATTGGATCTAGGAATGTCCATCGTGTGTTCTCGGATACAGGGAGTTCTGTAAACATTCTCTACTATGGAACGTATAAGAAGATGGGATTGCTAGATAAAGAGTTGACTCAAGGAACAACTCATATCTATGGCTTTACGGGGGACTCCGTTCGAGTTAAAGGAACAATCAGGCTACCACTTACCCTAGGGGAAGGCCCTCTCTCAGCCACACAAGTCTTTGACTTCTTGGTTGTCGATCAACCAACGCACTATAATGCCTTGTTAGGGCGACCAGTCCTAAAGGAGATGCGGATCGTCACCTCAATTTATCATCTGTCCATGAAGTTCCCAACTCCAAGTGGTGTAGGTTGCATTAAGGGATGCCAATACGATTCTCGCGACTGCTACAGTAGAATGATCAGATCATCTCGCAAAGGAAGCAAGGGAGTAGGGGAGGACTCCGATATGGCTGACTTTGATCAAGAAGATACGCAAGAAACCCAAGCATCTTTCAGACCCCCGTATGCTAACACTAATATGGTCTATACAATCGAGTTTCCAGAGGAGGATAGGCTTCAGGATTATGAATCTTTGGCAAGAGATGGAATTCCAATTTTCTTTTTGGAAGCCTCACCATCTGTGGGCGGAACTGCTGACATGTTGAAGGCAAAAGAGGTTTTGCAAGAAGACGAGGCTCCTTTGAACCAGAAACATGGGGTGTTAATGATCGAAGCTCCCCCACCAAACCCTTTCTATGAGGGAATTGTAGAAGATGCCAGTGACGATGAAGCAGATCAGCGTAGTCTACGAGCAAAGAAAGGTAAAATGATCATGGAAGATAGCTTGAAACCTTTGATAGAATTTCCTGCAGAATTATCGGAAGCATTGTCCTCTCAGCTACCTAGGAAGGATGGGGTAGTGTCTGTGCACGAAGTAGGAGAATCTAGCGGCATAACGGATGTCGAGTTTGATCTAGACCCGCGTCTACCGGAGAATGACAAAAAGATAGCACCAACAGAGGATACCCTCTCAATTATAATGGAGGAAGCAGACCCTCCCAAGATACTTCAGATAGGGGCCAAGCCCGAGTCTAGCTTGAGGGCAAGGTTGATTGAGTTCTTGAAGAAAAACTTGGATGTTTTCGCGTGGAGTCATGCTGACATGGTAGGCATTGATCCAGACATTATGTGTCATCGTCTGTTAGGAATATGTTGTTCTTGATGATAATTATAAAAACACTTAGTAGATTTTGTATTAAGTCATTCTGTAACTGTCAACGAAATGGCATGCTTTGCAGCATTCCGTTGACAGGAAGCTCATCAACGAAATGAGTGATGTAGCAATTGCATTGTACAATACTTCACAATATGATAGGCATTTTGTTATATGTATTAGATAGGTTTTCTAAGTCATGTTGACTAAGTACTAGATAGGCAAAATAGGTTGGTTAATTGTAAATATATTATGCCTTGTAATTTTGCCTAAGTGAAGACATGTCAACGGTATGAAGATTACTCTGTCAACGGTATGGAGTTTACTCATCAACGAAACGAGGGAAACACCATCAACGGAATGAAGAATAAAGCTATCAACGAAACACATCTCCATGCTATCAACGAATCATTATTGCTTTTCTGAATAGTTGACAAAGTGATAGTGACAGTTTTCTGACAGATCAAAAAGGAGATGTGGAAGTGTACTTTGCATTGGAAACCATTAAAATGGACATGGGGAATAAGGAAACATCCCAGTTTCCAATTGGGCTCTTGGGAGTGATCATAATAAGCATGAAGACAAAAGCAAGGATCTCCAAGGACCACTGGACAAAGGGATGAAAAGCAAACTATTGGCGGTTACCTTTAGTGTACTTTAGTGTAGCCAAAAATAGCTTTGTAAACTTGGGGAATATATAACCAAGTGTAGCAGTTAAAATAAGAAGAAGAGAAGAAAAACAAAGAGTTTGTATTAGCTATCTTTGAGAGCATACTTCTCTACAATCTTGTAACTGAGCAGCTGTGTACTTTTGTATCACAGATTATTTCCGCAATAAAAATCACTTCAGTTGGATCATCAAACAATCCAACTGAAATTATTTATGTGCTTGTGATTTTTACTTTAAGTTCAGTTTTTATTTGTAAGTTGTTTTAAGTTTAAGAAATATCAAGAATTGTATTCAACCCCCCCCCCCCCCCTTCTACAATTCTGTTAGGTCATTTGGGATTAACAATTGGTATCAGAGCGAGCTTCTAACATACAAGAAGTTTAAAGATCAAGACCAAAACAGTAACCATGGTGAAGAAGGATGCAGGAGTAAAGATACCAGTTCTTGATAAGGACAATTACTTTCACTGGAAAGTAAAGATGCATTTACATCTCATGTCTATGGATGAGAGATATGTAGACTGCATTGAGAAAGGTCCACACGTTCCCATGAAGTTTGTATCTAGAGTTGGACTGCCAGATAATGCTCCTGATATGGAAATTCCAAAACTTGTCTCAGAATGGACTATTGAAGATGTTGCAGAAGTCTATAAAGATAAAAGAACCATGAACATTCTGTTTAATGGTTTGGAGCAAGAGATGTTTGACAATGTCATAAACTGTACAACCTCCAAAGAAGTATGGGACACTGTTAGAACTCTCTGTGAAGGAACTGAGCAAGTTAGGGAAAACAAAATGTAGCTCCTTATAAAACAATATGAGCATTTTCATTTTAAAGCTGGTGAAACCCTAAATGACACATTTAGTAGGTTTCAGAAGCTTTTGAATGGATTAAAGTTGTATGGGAGGATCTATCAAACCAAGGATTCAAACCTTAAATTTCTTAGAGCTCTTCCAAAAGAATGGAAGCCTATGACTGTTTCTCTCAGAAACACTCAAGAGTACAAAGACTACACTCTTGAGAGGCTTTATGGAACCTTGAAGACATATGAGTTGGAAATGGAGCAAGATGAAGAAATTGAAAAGGTACAAAAGAAGGGTGGATCTGTTGCATTGATTGCATCTGTGAACCAACTGGAAGATGACAATGAAGAAGCTGCAAAGGCCACAACTAGTCGAGCTAGTTGTAGGAGTGATGTTAGCAAGGGTAAAGGCAAGATGATAGAAGAAGAAGAATCAGAACCAGCCAACTTGGATGACTTAGATGAGATTGATGGAACACATTACTTTTCTGTCAAGAAAATTCTCTAAGTTCAAGTTCAAGAGAAACTCAGAAGCAAGGCCACCAAGGAGAGACTTTCAACCTAACAAAAGTAACTGGATTGAAAAGTCTAAATCTAAATGTTTCAATTGTGGAATGCTTGGTCACTTTGCTGGAGACTGCATGTTAGGCCGAATACACAATATAATCAAGTATGTATGAGAATAACAATAAATAACACAGTTTATGAATCAACAAAAACTGTATTTATATTAACAGCTTCTCTCTTTATGATGTTAACGAATCACAAAGAGCTACTAGGTTACAAGAATAATGTATTCAATGTTCGCGTCCCTTCTAGGGATAACCTATCTGTGTTTATATAGTACACAGTTACATACAATCCTTATCTAATTGATACTCCTAAAAATTAGCTATACAATTGATATCAATTAAGGATTGCTTCAGTCTTCTGTCCAGTCTCCTTAGCTATATCAATATATTCTGCTTCTTTCCATCTTCAGAATATATTGCTTCTAGAATCTTTATCTTTGCACCGACAGCTAAGTCAACTTTCATCCTGTCAGACTTTACCAAACTCTGACCGGCTTCCTTTAAACTCTTCACCCTGTCAGACTTTAAATAAACTCTGACCGGCTTCCGATAAACTCTGATCAGTACCTGTTGCTTAAACACTGATAAACAAACGTAAGCAATTATATCTAACAATCTCCCCCAACTTGTTCATAATAAAATGTACAAGTTAAAAAGATAATTGATGATGTCAAAACATATAACAAATGCAGTGTTTAACATATGTCAGAGTTTAATTTTAAAACAGAGTTTAAATTTAACTTAGAACAGAAAACATAAAAACTTACAGTCAGACTTTACTTAATCTCTTGAATATCAGGCACTGTCCTGATATAATCTGACAGTAGTTTCTTCTCAGCTCTATTCAGTTCAGCAATCATAATCTTCTTCAGCTCCTTCATTTCTGGTTCATCTTCACCAATTTGATAAATGGCAGCCCTCAAAGAATATATGCTGTTTTTGTCCATTTCATTGCCAAGTCTGATATAAAAAGGTTTATCAGACTCTAGATTGAACTCAAGAACCTTTTTATTTAGTGCAGTTCTGAACCTAGCACTATTCCTTTTCATTTCTACCAACTTTCCATGTGCATCTCTGTATTTAGGAATGTATGCACTTGATACTCCAGCTCCACTCAAAACTTTGGATTTCATCATCCTTTCCTTCAAAACTCGAGCAGCATCATAAGTACTTCTATTCTTTACTTCAAATAGATATAGAACATACTCTAGCTCTTCCCAGAGTTTTAACTGGATATCAAATTCACCAACTCTATACACTCTGCCATCAGCCATAAAATATAACAAGAATTCCTTTTTAATTCCTTTGTGAAAAATCATCTGTACAGATTCTAGTTTGTCAAGGCCTTCTTGAGTAATTCCAACTCCAAATTCTGCCAATGAAAACTTGTCTTGAGATCTGTTATTAGTTCTTCTCTCTCTGTGTGAACCCAGTCCAGATTTATCAAAGGCTTCTTTTCCCAATACTGTTCTGGTTTCTGAGAAATTCACAGCTTCAAGCTTTAAATCTTCAAGAAGTTTTGGTTTGCTGAATCCTGGAAGTTGTGTAGATTTCTATACAACTTGAGCAACGTCAGAGGTTGTCATAACTTTAGTAGTATCATCAACTTGAGCAGCGTCAGAGGTTGATTTTGCTAATCTTGTTTCAACTTGAGCAATGTTAGAGGTTGAATTATCTTTCTTCTCCAGGTTAGGCTCTTCAATCATTATGCCTTTACCCTTATCAGTGTTTCCAATCACAGGTCTCCTTGTAGGTTTAGTACCAATATGTTTGGTCCTACCTCCCCTTGCAGGTTTAACAGAAGTTGATGGAGGTAACTCTGTGTTTAAAGGTTCTGGTTGAGATTCAGCTTGTGTTTGTGGATTTACTTGAGCATCCACAAACTGTTGCACAGAAGCAGGTAACAAAAGGTCTCCAACAATTCCTTTCTTAACATCTTTGTTAATGAGATCAGTAAATACTCTCTTGTGTAATTTAAAACAAGAAACATCTTCATTAACAACATCTACCCCTTCAACACAGTAAGAAACCAAAAGCTGACAGAATCTAGAAAAATAAACAACTCCTCTATTCTCTGTCATCTTCTCCCCTAAGTTAGTCAAAACAAGTCGTGCAAAATCAAAGTGATTATCATATAATAAAGAATACCCGATTTGCAGACTGTCTGTGGGAATAGCATCCCAATTTGTGCATTTCTTTCCAAATGTCCTCGTGATGCAATCAAAGAAAAAACTCCATTCCTTGCGCAGAAACGGCCGTTTGAGTTGCCCAATCTTTGTCAATGGCCCAGAGTAACCAATCTCTCGCATCATTCGTATTAAATCCTCATCACCCATTCCAACAGTGTAGGAAGGATACTCAGGAAACCCCAATGCATCTCGAATAGTACCAGCAGTAATAACATACTCTGTTTCTTCAAACTCAAAGATTATGGATGGGCTCCCAGTTTCACCACCATCATCATAAACCCCTGTCTCCCAGAACGCCTTGATTTGTAAACCAGAAAGTTTGGCTGGTTCAACTAAAGCACGCCCAATCGCTGACTGAGCAAGAAACTTTTGAATCATATGAAATGCTTCTGGTGTGTTTGCAGTGTTTAGTGGTGCGGTATAGTTGTTTGGAACGAACTCTAACCCAGACGAAACGAAAGCTATGGTTGCCATTAGAAGATTTTGAAGAAAGAACAAGTAATTGATGCGAAAGCTTAACAGAGTTTATATGTAGAAAGGTGTTTGTGACTATGTGTGTGTGTTAGCAGATGTGTATGAGTAAGATGTGAAAAGTTTAACTGAAGATGTGTGTATTGTATGTAAAAGAAAATTAAAGATTAAAAAAAAACTTAAGAGTTTTTAATCATCAATACACAACTGTCTTACTCCTGTAATCATGTGAATGGGACACATGTCAAACGTGCATACGCTGACAGCAAATAATTGGCGGTTTCCAATACGCATGCGCAGTAAAAACAGCAATAATTACCGCCTGTTACACTTTTCTATGCAATTAACCTCTCTCCTCTGTTTAAAATATTCTTGAACAACTTTCCAAGCTACACGGCAGACGAGGAGACACCTGATATCACATAAGACACTCATAATTTCCGCTTATTGGCAAACAAAATCAATAATAATAAAATTATCGATTTTAATATTTCAGAAACATAATATCGAAGTAGCTCAACAGTTAGAAGAATAATGACTATCTTGGAACTCCGCACTTTACTGTCCCCATAGCTTCGAGCCAAGCAAAACCTTTCAGTTGCCCTGTTGGATGCTATAAAAGCTAGAGCATTGTAACAACAGGCAATCCATATATTAAAAAAAATACCATACATCAAATGGCAGGAACCTTTGAATTCATGGATGTAGAAGCATTCTTGAATATGAACTGGCGTCAACAAGCAAACTATATTATTGATGAGTTTCTTGTTTTGTCATTTCTGAATAATGAAGGTCTCATTGCTGATGATGAAATAGCTGAAGGACCTATCTCCAATCCCTATGTGTACATCATTCGTCCTGGTCCATATGATGTGCCCATCCTTGCAGATGATGAAGCTGTGGAGATTTGTATGATGCTCTTTTATCAGAGCTACTTGACGGGTTCGAAGAAGAAATTCTTCTTGGAATCCTGCAAGCTGCAAACCAGAAAGAGAATTCGAGAGGATGATGATGATGATTCAACATCAGGGGGTTGTCAAGCCTTGGAAATCCCAGATGGTATAATGACCAGATAACCGAACAAATAGCTAGACAAGAGTATGAAATTGTCTGAATGTAAACAAAGTTTGAATCAATTTATGAAAAAAAAAATCCATTGTTTTGCTTTACATATCAGTATTAATGTTATGATGAATGTCTAATCATAAATGAATTATCAGAACTACAGTCATCAGTATCTCATAGTAATTGTAAAGTGAAAGAAATGATATCACTTTAAACAGTAAACTAACATACTCATCAGCGCTACTAATCACCATCAGGACTTATCAAACACACTCTTTCTTTTCTCTGTTTAATGCAAAATAGATCTGTTACCAATCATACTTTTTCGAAAAACAAATGTCTAATCTCAAAATTATAAAATGTCTGAAACAAAGAAATTATTTTAACCATCAGAGATTAAAACAAAGTTACCTCGGCATATGTCACACAATACATCAGTGTTTACCATTTGTCCTTCTTTGTCAATAAACTATTTTCTCAAACTGTACAGGTGTGAAAATATGTGTGTGCAATAGCAGAGTTTACCGAAATCAATATTTAGATCATCTCAAAGTGCATAAAATCCACAAACTAAAGTAGTAAAAACTGGTTGCCTAAACTCTCATGTATAACATAAAATCTGAATTTATATCTAAACTCTGTTTTCTGATATCCTTTCATTTGGATATATCTTTTGTTTTTCACCCCCTTTCTTTATGTTTATATTTTTTTTTATTTTATTTTATTTTTTTTTTATTTTTTTTTATTTTTCCAGTAATCAGTGGTTGGCACTAGTCACCAAAAATCAAAGATTTTAGCCCTTATTTCATACAATAAGTTCCTGGATCTTCCTAGGCACAACATGATCTCAAAGGAATTTGTGCTCTGTTTGGCATCTTTTGATTTGAGGGTGAATTATTGTCAATTAAGAATCAGAGTTTAGACTTTTCATCAGTAAATATAATTAATTTATGAGAGAAAATGCAAACAGCTAATACAGACTCAGTGTATAGGATGAATAAACTAAGAGATGGTATAAATACAGAGACAGTATCATGCTGTGTTAACTTACTGCACATGTTTGAGATCAGAATCTATACAACTCTTAAGGATTCATAATTACTTACTGAGAATTATGCTTCATACAAATTTCTTCATTGGTCCATATGTTTCAGACAAAATTACAATCAGAGTATAGCATTAAACTGTAACAATCAGAGTATGACCAACATTTTATGACTAACAGAGTTTAACCGACAGAGTTTATGACACTGGTACTCATAATAGTTAATACATGCAAGGAATCATGAGCATTAAAAATCAAACATGTATAGATTTTGAGTCTAACCCGTATCTCTAGTCAGAACCAGAGATCATTCCAAGTTCATTTACCAATCTTGTAAAAGTAGCTTCACTCAAAGGTTTGGTGAAGATATCTGCAAGTTGTTGGTCTGTAGACACAAAATGAAGTTCAATATTTCCTTCTTCCACATGTTCTCTGATAAAGTGATACCTTATGCTGATGTGCTTGGTCATGGAGTGCTGTACTGGATTTCATGTCATAGCAATAGCACTTTGATTATCACAGAAAATAGGTATTTTAGAGTACCTTAACCCATAATCCAGCAATTGATTCTTCATCCATAAAATCTGTGCACAACAGCTACCAGCTGCTATATACTCTGCTTCAGCTGTGGATGTGGAAATTGATTTCTGTTTCTTGCTGTACCAAGAAACTAATCTGTCACCTAAAAATTGACAGCTTCCACTTGTACTTTTTCTGTCTATCTTACAGCCTGCAAAATCTGCATCAGAGTAACCAATTAGCTTAAACTCTGATTCTCTAGGATACCACAAACCCAAGGTTATGGTTCCTTTGAGATATTTGAAAATCCTTTTTACAGCTGTTAGATGAGGCTCTCTGGGATCTGCTTGAAATCTTGCACAAAGACATGTTGCAAACATGATATCAGGTCTACTTGCTGTAAGATACAGTAAAGACCCTATCATTCCTCTGTAGTTTGTCATATCTACTGAGGCTCCTGTGTCTTTGTCTAGCTTTGTTGCTGTAGCCATGGGAGTTGTAGCAGATGAACTATCAAGCATACCAAATTTCTTGAGAAGATTTCTGGTATATTTTGCTTGATTGATAAAAATACCATCATCTGTTTGCTTGACCTGTAAGCCTAGAAAATAACTAAGCTCTCCCATCATGCTCATTTGGTACCTGGACTGCATAAGCTTTGCAAACTTCTTACAAAGTTTGTCATTAGTAGATCCAAAAATAATATCATCTACATAAATTTGAACTAAAAGCAAATCATCACCAGAATTGAAATAAAACAAGGTTTTATCAATTGTACCTCTTGTGAACCCACTTTCTAAAAGAAATTGAGCAAGAGTTTCATACCATGCTCTTGGTGCTTGCTTTAGTCCATATAATGCCTTGTCAAGCCTGTAGACATAATCTGGATGATTGGGATCTACAAATCCTGGTGGTTGTTCAACAAATACTTCTTCTTCAAGCTTCCCATTGAGAAAAGCACTTTTTACATCCATCTGAAAGACTTTAAACTTCTTGTGTGCAGCATAGGCCAGAAAGATTCTTATGGCCTCCAATCTTGCAACTGGAGCAAAAGTTTCATCATAGTCAATTCCTTCCTGTTGTGAATATCCTTTTGCCACAAGTCTAGCCTTGTTTCTTGTAATCACACCTTCACTGTCAGTCTTGTTTCTGAAAACCCACTTTGTACCTACTATTGATCTATTCTTTGGTCTAGGTACAAGTGTCCAGACTTCATTTCTTTCAAATTCATTTAACTCTTCTTGCATTGCTGTAATCCAATTAGCATCTTGAAGAGCTTCTTCCACTTTCTTCGGTTCTGTTTGAGACAAGAAAGCATGATACAGACACTCATTATTTGTTGCACTTCTAGTTCTCACACTAGCATCAGGATCTCCAATTATGAGATCAGGTGTGTGTGCCTGTGTCCACCTTCTTGCTGTTGGTAAGTGGTTTCTTGCATCATTATTGGATCCTCCCCCTTGATCCATACTCTCCTGATTCATATGTTGACTTTCTGTAGCATCTGAGGCTCCCCCTGAATTGGATGGCTCAGAGTTTGAACTGACAGAGTTTGAATCAGTTTCCTCAACTGACTCATTTGCTGTGTCTTGTTGAGCTTCTTCACGCTCCCCCTCAACTTGTTCTCTATTTTGTTCAATTTGAGAATTTTTAGTTTCTCCAGTATTTACCAGTAGAGGTTCAGAGTATGCTTCGTCAGAGTTTGTCAACCCTGCTTCATCAGAGTTTATATCATCAGAGAATAGATCTTCATTTTCAAAACGTAGTTGATCATATCCATCCTTGTCTTCAAGTCCAATTATTTTCTTGTCATCAAATGACACATGTATGGATTCCATGATCACCTTAGTTCTTAGATTATAAACTCTGAATGTTTTTGTTGACAATGGATAGCCAACAAAGATTCATTCATCAGCTTTTAACTCGAACTTTGTCAACTGTTCAGGATGAGTCTTCAACACAAAGCATTTGCATCCAAATATATGAAAATATTTCAAATTTGGCTTCTTATTTTTCACCATCTCATATGGTGTTTTCCCATGCTTGTTGATCAGTGTAGCATTTTGAGTAAAACAAGCAGTTTGAACAGCTTCTGCCCAGAAATAAGTTGGTAATTTTGCTTCTTCAAGCATAGTTCTGGCTGCTTCAATTAAAGTTCTGTTCTTCCTTTCAACTACACCATTTTGCTGTGGAGTTCCAGGTGCAGAAAACTCTTGTTTCACTCCTCTTTCCTTGCAGAAAGCTTCCATGATTGAGTTTCTGAATTCAGTTCCATTATCACTCCTTATAATTTTGACTTTGTGCTGTGATCCTTTGTCCAGTAGATTTATATGATCCATCAGAGTTTGAGCAGTTTCATCCTTCTTTGACAAGAAATACACCCATGTATATCTAGTATATTCATCAACAATTACTAGAGCATATTTCTTTCTGCCCATGGACATCACATTCACTGGTCCAAAGAGATCAACATGTAGAAGATGATAAGGTTCCACTACTGAAGATTCAGATTTGCTCTTGAAAGATGACTTCCTTTGCTTGGCCTTTTGACAAGAATCACATAGGCCATCTAGACTGAGTATTGATTTTGGGAGTCCCCTTACAAGATCCTTTCTTATTAGCTCATTGATGTTGTTCAAATTGAGATGAGAGAGCTTCTTATGCCAATTCCAACTCTCTTCATTTGACATTCTTGCAGTCAGACACACTGTTTTTCCATCAGAGTTTGTTACCAAACTTGCTTCATAAATGTTGTTGCGCCTATGTCCAACTAGAACAACTTTTCCAGTAGATTTACTGATGACTTCACAGTATTCACTATGGAAATCTACATGGTTTCCTCTGTCACAGATTTGACTCACAGATAACAGATTATGCTTGAGTCCTGAGACTAGAGCTACATTCGTGATGATGACACTTCCAAGATTAATATTGCCATATCCCAGAGTGTGTCCTATGTTGCCATCTCCATAAGAAACTTTTGGGCCAACCTTCTCCTCAAAGTCTGATAGCAGGGCTTTATTTCCAGTCATATGTCCTGAGCATCCACTGTCCAAGATAAGTGTGCTCTCTATTATACCCTGCAATCACAAACAAATACTAAGTGTTAGTTTTAAGGACCCAGACTTGCTTGGATCCTTTGTCTTTCTTAACAGTGTTAGCTTTTGCAGCGGAATTACTATCAACAGAGTTTAAGCTAACATTGTCAGACTTTACACTTGCAGAGTTTGATCTAACCCACTTCAAGTTGGGTTTTAGCTCATAATAGTTGTGATAAATAGCATGATAACTCTTGCAAGTATAAATGGAATGCCAAGTGCTCCCACAGTGTGTGCATAAGGTTTGTGGTTTAACCCTTACATAATCATTCTTTACTCCTGATTTAGAAGATAAAGAATTAATATGTTTGTTCTTAGTGCAAAATCTAGCAAGATGATTAGAACTACCACAATTATAACATGTTTTCCTTGGAGCAGCACCAGTAGGCAAATGATTATTTCTATTATTTATGCCTATCTTTCCATTCCTATTTTTCTTGGATCCTTTTGGTTTCATGGCAGATTTTATCTCTTTCAGCTTATGATTAAACTGTTTCCCTGTCATCAAACCAACATTAACCTGTTTTTCACAAGTTTTTAATGGCTTTCTAACAGCTTCTCTTTCCATAAGTTTTTCTGTTATAATATTTTCCTGTTTTTCACAGGCTTCATCTGATTCCATATCAGCTTCTCTTATTACAACAGATTTTAACTTATTGGTTTCTGGAACAAATTTCACAGGTTTAAGTTGTGGTTTTACCTTAACCTTGTCTTTAAACCTAAGTTCATCATTTTCACAATAACCTAAACCTACAGAATCAGTCTGAAACACTTGATGAGTGTCTCTTCCAGAATCTGTCCAAGTCTTGATTATTTTTCTTTCTTTTTCTAAATCAGATTCTAGTTGCCTATACCTTTTAAGCAACTCCTGTTCAACATAAACAGCATCATCTCTTTCTTTTTGAATCTGCTTCATACTTTCAAGTTCTCCTTCAAGAAACTTGTTTCTATCTTTAAGACTAAGATTCTCAGATTTAATTCTTTCATTTTCTAAAGTCTGATCCCTATAGCTAACATGAACACTTTTCAGATATACTCTTAACTCAGATATATTATCAGTATCATAAGCATAAGTAGTTAGGGGTACCTTATTTTCAGATGATTCAGTCTCATCTCTGACAGTTGCCATAAGAGCATAATTTTCTCCATCATCAGAGTCTGAAGTATCTGCCCAGTCTTTGCCTTTAGAGATGAGTGCTTTCTCAGATTTGCCTTTCTTGCACTCTGGGGCATAATGACCCATCTCTTTGCACTTGTAGCACTGGATCTCAGATTTGTCCTTCTTTCCAGACTTGGTATCCCTTCCATCAGACTTTCTGAAATTCTTCTTCTCAGAATTTGAATCTCTCCTTGAGAATCTCTTTCCCTTCTTGAAGTTCTTGAACCCCATCTTCTTGAAGGTCTTCACCATCAATGCAGCCATTTGTATCATCTGTTCTTCATCATCATCAGAGTCAGAAGCTTCACCAGAGTTTGAGTCATCATCAGAATTTGATGACTCACTTTCAGATTTAATGACTAAAGCCTTTCCCTTGGCTTTCTTCCTTGATGATTCCTTCTTAATGGGCTTCTCCTCGACTTTGAGAGCAACAGATTTTGTCTTTTTACTCAATCTTCTATTCCTTTGTTCTATCTCCAGTTCATGAGTTTTCAATAACCCATAGATTTCATCAAGATCTGTATCAGCAAGCTCATAATTATCTCTTATTGTGGTTGTCTTTAAATCCCACTTTTCAGGTAGAGATAACAGAAACTTGAGATTAGACTCTTCAAGCTCATATTCTTTATTAACCAGAGACAGATCATTCAACAGTTTACAAAATCTGTCATAAGTCTCAGTCAAGGTTTCATTAGGTCTTGAATCAAAGTGCTCATACTCCTGTGTGAGTATTGTCTTTCTGTTCTTCTTGATAGCACCTGTTCCCTGGCATCTGACTTCTAAAGCATCCCATATCTCTTTGGCAGTCTTGCAGCCAATTACTCTGTTAGACATAACATTATCTAAAGCACTGTGGAGAAGATGTCTAACCTTTGCATCTTTTGCAATTGATGAGATGTTAGATATAATTGCTAATGTTTGTTTATCAGTGTTTAAGCAACAGGTACTGACAAGAGTTTATCAGAAGCCGGTCAGAGTTTAATTAAACTCTGACAGGGTGAAGAGTTTAAAGGAAGCCGGTCAGAGTTTATTTAAAGTCTGACAAGGTGAAAGTTGGATTAGCTGTCGGTGCTGAATTGAAGATTCTAGAAGCAATATATTCTGAAGATGGAAAGAAGCAGAATATATTGATACAGCTAAGGAGACGGAATAGAAGATAAGAAGCAATCCTTAATTGATAAGTTTTGTATAGCTAACTTGTAGGAATATCAATTAGATAAGGATTGTATGTAGCTGTGTACTATATAAACACAGATAGGTTTTCCCTAGAAGGGACGCGATTATCGATATATTATTCTTGTAACCTAGAAGCTCTTTATGATTCATTAACATCATAAAGAGAAAAGCTGTTAATATAAATACAGTTTATTGATTCATAAACAGTGTTCTTAATTGTCGTTATTTTCATACATACTTGATTATATTGTGTATTCGGCCTAACAATTGGTATCAGAGCCAAGGCTGTTTAATATATACAGTTTTACGATTCAAACACAGTAATAATCATGTCTGAAGAAAATCAAACTGCTTCCAAGGCTGAACAGGTTAAGCCTAATTCTGTGAGTCGATATGAAACAATCAGGGTTCCGATTCTCAGACCTGTAGAGTATCCGATTTGGAAGGTGAAGATGACCATGTTTCTGGAGGCTACAGATCCAGAATACCTTGACAGAATTAATGATGGTCCTCATATGCCAACTAAATTGTCCCCTGTTGTTGATGGTCAAGAACAAAAGACTGTTCCAAAGGAAAAGAAAGATATGACTCCTGAGGATATCTCATCAATTGCAAAGGATGCAAAGGTTAGACATCTTCTCCACAGTGCTTTAGATAATGTTATGTCTAACAGGGTAATTGGCTGCAAAACTGCCAAAGAGATATGGGATGCTTTAGAAGTCAGATGCCAGGGAACAGGTGCTATTAAGAAGAACAGAAAAACAATACTCACACAGGAGTATGAGCACTTTGATTCAAGAACTAATGAAACCTTGACTGAGACTTATGACAGATTTTGCAAACTGTTGAACGATCTGTCTCTGGTAGATAAGGAATATGAACTTGAAGAGTCCAATCTCAAGTTTCTGTTATCTCTACCTGAAAAGTGGGATTTAAAGGCAACAACAATCAGAGATAATTATGATCTTGCTGATACAGATCTTGATGAAATCTATGGATTGTTAAAGACTCATGAACTTGAGATAGAACAAAGAAACAGGAGGTCAGGCAAGAAGGATAAGTCTCAAATCCAGTGCTACAAGTGTAAGGAGATGGGTCATTATGCTCCAGAGTGCAAGAAAGGCAAATCTGAGAAAGCACTCATCTCTAAAGGCAGAGACTGGGCAGATACTTCAGACTCTGATGATGGAGAAAACTATGCTCTTATGGCAACTGTCAGAGATGAGACTGAATCTTCTGAAAATAAGGTACCTTTAACTACTTATGCTTATGATACTGATAATATTTCTGAATTAAGAATTTATCTTAAGAACATACATGTTAGTTATAGGGATCAGACTTTAGAGAATGAGAGGATTAAATCTGAGAATCTTAGTCTTAAAGATAGAAACAAGTTTCTTGAAAGAGAACTTGAGAATATGAAGAAGATTCAAAAAGAAAGAGATGATGCTGTTTATATTGAACAGGAAGTGCTTAAGTTAAATAAGCAGCTAGAATCTGAACTTGAAAAAGAAAGAAAAATAATTAAGACTTGGACAAACTCTGGAAGAGACACTCATCAAGTGTTTCAAACAGATTCTGTAGGTTTAGGCTATTGTGAAAACGATGAACTTAGGTTTAAAGACAAAGTTAAGGTTAAACCACAACTTAAACCTGTGATATTTGTTCCAGAATCCACCAAGCTAAAATCTGTAGTTGTGAAAGAAGCTGTTATGGAGCCAGTTGAAGCTTGTGCTGAACAAGTAGATATTGAATCTAAAACAGAGAAGCTTGTTGAGTTAGAAGCTGTTAAAGAACCAATTAGAATCTGTGAGAAACAGGTTAATGTTGGTTCAATGACAGGAAAACAGTTTAAACATAAGCTCAAAGAGGTTAAGTCTGCCATGAAACCTAAAGGATCCAAGAGAAATAGGAATGGAAAAGTAGGCATAAATAATAGAAATAATCATATGCCTAATGCTAGTGCCTCAAGAAAAACATGTTATAATTGTGGTAGTTCTAATCATCTTGCTAGATTTTGCACTAAGAACAAACATATTAATTCTTTACCTTCTACTTCAGAAGTAAAGAATGATTATGTTAGAGTAAAACCACAGACTTTATGTAAACATTGTGGGAGCACTTGGCATTCTATTTACACATGTAAGAGTTATCATGCAATTTATCATAACTATTATGAGCTAAAACCCAATTTAAAATGGGTTAGAGCAAACTCTGCTAGTGTAAAATCTGACAATGTTAGTTTAAACTCTGAAAATGCTGATTCCGCTGCAAAAGCTAACACTGTTAAGAAGGACAAAGGATCCAAGCAAGTCTGGATCCTTAAAACTAACACTTAGTGTTTGTTTGTGATTGCAGGGTATAATAGAGAGCACACTTATCTTGGACAGTGGATGCTCAGGACATATGACTGGAAACAAAGCCCTGCTATCAGACTTTGAGGAGAAGGCTGGCCCAAAAGTTTCCTATGGAGATGGCAACATAGGACACACTCTGGGATATGGCAATATCAATCTTGGAAGTGTCATCATCACGAATGTAGCTCTAGTCTCAGGACTCAAGCATAATCTGCTATCTGTGAGTCAAATCTGTGACAGAGGAAACCATGTAGATTTTCATAGTGAATACTGTGAAGTTATCATCAAATCTACTGGAAAAGTTGTTCTAGTTGGACACAGGCGCAACAATATATATGAAGCAAGTTTGGTAACAAACTCTGATGGAAAAACAGTGTGTCTGACTGCAAAAATGTCAAATGAAGAGAGTTGGAATTGGCACAAGAAGCTCTCTCATCTCAATTTGAACAACATCAATGAGCTGATAAGAAAGGATCTTGTAAGAGGACTTCCAAAATCAATACTCAATCTAGATGGTCTATGTGATTCTTGTCAAAAGGCCAAGCAAAGGAAGTCATCTTTCAAGAGCAAATCTGAATCATCAGTAGTGGAACCTTATCATCTTCTACATGTTGATCTCTTTGGACCAGTAAATGTGATGTCCATGGGTAGAAAGAAATATGCTCTAGTAGTTGTTGATGAATATACTAGATATACATGGGTATATTTCTTATCAAAGAAGGATGAAACTGCTCAAACTCTGATGGATCATGTAAATCTACTGGACAAAGGATCACAGCACAAAGTCAAAATTATAAGGAGTGATAATGGAACTGAATTCAGAAACTCAATAATGGAAGCTTTCTGCAAGGAAAGAGGAGTCAAACAAGAATTTTCTGCACCTGGAACACCACAGCAAAATGGTGTAGTTGAAAGAAAGAACAGAACTTTACTTGAAGCTGCCAGAACTATGCTTGATGAAGCAAAATTGCCAACTTATTTCTGGGCAGAAGCTGTTCAAACTGCTTGTTTTACTCAAAATGCTACACTGATCAACAAGCATGGGAAAACACCATATGAGATGGTGAAAAATAAGAAGCCAAATTTGAAATATTTTCACATATTTGGATGCAAATGCTTTGTGTTGAAGACTCATCCTGAACAGTTAACAAAGTTCGAGTTAAAAGCTGATGAAGGAATCTTTGTTGGCTATCCATTGTCAACAAAAGCATTCAGAGTTTACAATCTGAGAACTAAGGTGATCATGGAATCCATACATGTGTCATTTGATGACAAGAAAATAATTGGACTTGAAGACAAGGATGGATATGATCAACTACGTTTTGAAAATGAAGATCTATTCTCTGATGATGTAAACTCTGATGAAGCAGGTTTGACAAACTCTGACGGAGCATACTCTGAACCTCTACTGGTAAATACTGAAGAAACTGAAAATTCTCAAATTGAACAAAATAGAGAACCAGTTGAGGGGGAGCGTGAAGAAGCTCAACAAGACACAGCAAGTGAATCAGTTGAGGAAACTGATTCAAACTCTGACAGTACAAACACTGAGCCATCCAACTCAAGGGGAGCCTCAGATACTGCAGAAAGTCAACGTATGAATCAGGAGAGCATGGATCAAGGGGGAGGATTCAATAATGATGCAAGAAACCACTTACCAACAGCCAGACAGTGGACACAGGCACACACACCTGATCTCATAATTGGAGATCCTGATGCTAGTGTGAGAACTAGAAGTGCAACAAATAATGAGTGTCTGTATCATGCTTTCTTGTCTCAAACAGAACCAAAGAAAGTGGAGGAAGCTCTTCAAGATGCTAATTGGATTACAGCAATGCAAGAAGAGTTAAATGAATTTGAAAGAAATGAAGTCTGGACACTTGTACCTAGACCAAAGAATAGATCAATAGTAGGTACAAAGTGGGTTTTCAGAAACAAGACTGACAGTGAAGGTGTGATTACAAGAAACAAGGCTAGACTTGTGGCAAAAGGTTATTCACAACAGGAAGGAATTGACTATGATGAAACCTTTGCTCCAGTTGCAAGATTGGAGGCCATAAGGATTTTTCTGGCCTATGCTGCACACAAGAAGTTTAAAGTCTTTCAGATGGATGTAAAGAGTGCTTTTCTCAATGGGAAGCTTGAAGAAGAAGTGTTTGTTGAACAACCACCAGGATTTGTAGATTCCAAGCATCCAGATTATGTCTACAGGCTTGACAAGGCATTATATGGACTAAAGCAAGCACCAAGAGCATGGTATGAAACTCTCGCTCAATTTCTTTTAGAAAGTGGGTTCACAAGAGGAACAATTGATAAAACCTTGTTTTATTTCAATTCTGGTAATGATTTGCTTTTAGTTCAAATTTATGTAGATGATATTATTTTTGGATCTACTAATGACAAACTTTGTAAGAAGTTTGCAAAGCTTATGCAATCCAGGTATCAAATGAGCATGATGGGAGAGCTTAGTTACTTTCTAGGCTTACAGGTCAAACAAACAGATGATGGGATTTTTATCAATCAAGCAAAGTATACCAGAAATCTTCTAAAGAAATTTGGTATGCTTGATAGTTCATCTGCTACAACTCCCATGGCTACAGCAACGAAGCTTGACAAAGACACAGGAGCCTCAGTAAATGTGACTAACTACAGAGGAATGATAGGGTCTCTACTGTATCTTACTGCAAGTAGACCTGATATCATGTATGCAACATGTCTTTGTGCAAGATTTCAAGCAGATCCCAGAGAGCCTCATCTAACAGCTGTAAAAAGGATTTTCAAATATCTCAAAGGAACCATAACCTTGGGTTTGTGGTATCCTAGAGAATCAGAGTTTAAATTAATTGGTTACTCTGATGCAGATTTTGCAGGCTGTAAGATAGATAGAAAAAGTACAAGTGGAAGCTGTCAATTTTTAGGTGACAGATTGGTTTCTTGGTACAGTAAGAAACAGAAATCAATTTCTACATCCACTGCAGAAGCAGAGTATATAGCAGCTGGTAGCTGTTGTGCACAGATTCTGTGGATGAAGAATCAACTGCTGGATTATGGGTTAAGGTACTCAAAAATACCTATTTTCTGTGATAACCAAAGTGCTATTGCTATGACAGGTAATCCAGTACAGCATTCCATGACCAAGCACATCAGCATAAGGTATCATTTTATCAGAGAACATGTGGAAGAAGGAAACATTGAGCTTCATTTTGTGTCTACAGACCAACAACTTGCAGATATCTTCACCAAACCTTTGAGTGAAGCTACTTTTACAAGATTGGTAAATGAACTTGGAATGATCTCTGGTTCTGACTAGAGATACGGGTTAGACTCACTTTTTATGTTCATGATTTCTTACATGTGTTAACTGTTATGTGAACCAGCATGTTAAACTCTGATGATAAACTCTGTGAAGTGTCAGTCATACTCTGAAAGTAAACTCTGATGTTAAACTCTGTTGGTCATACTCTGGTAATTACAGTTTAATGCTACTCTCTACTGTAATTTTGTCTGAAACATATGGACCAATGAAGAAATTTGTATGAAACATAATTCTCAGTAAGTAATTGTGAATCCTTAAGAGTTGATAGATTCTGATCTCATTTATGTGCAGTAAACTAACACAGCATGATACTGTCTCTATATTTATACCATCTCTTAGTTTATTGATCCTATACACTGAGTCTGTATTAGCTGTTTGCATTTTCTCTCATAAGTTAATTATGATCACAGCACAAAGTCTAAACTCTGATTACTTACTACAAATAATTCACCCTCAAATCAAAAGATGCAAAACAGAGCACAAATTCCTTTGAGATCATGTTGTGCCTAGGACGATCCAGGAACTTATTGTATGAAATAAGGGCTAAAATCTTTGATTTTTGGTGACTAGTGCCAACCACTGATTACTGGAAAAATAATAAATAAAAAAAATAAAAAAAAATAAAAAAAATATATAAATAATACAGGGGGTGACAAATAAAAGACATATCCAAATGAAAGGATATCAGTAATACAGAGTTTAGATAGAAAAATAAGTGTCTATGTGAGAGTTTAGGCAACCAGTTTTTACTACTTTAGTTTGTGGATTTTATGCACTTTGAGATGATCTAAATACTGATTTCGGTAAACTCTGCTACTACACACACATTTCTCACAACTGTACAGATTGAGAAAAGAATTTATTCACAAAGAAGGATAAATGGTAAACACTGATGTATTGTGTAAAATACGCCGAGGTTATTTTGTTTTAATCTTTGATGGTTAAAATAATTTCCTTGTTTCAGACATTTTATACTCTTGAGATTAGTCATTTGTTTTTCGGAAAAAAAGTATGATTGAACGAAGAAAAGAAAGAGTGCGTTTGATAAGTCCTGATAGTGATTCATAGTGCGGCTGAGTATGTTAGTTCATTGTTTAGAGTGATATCGTTTTTTTTTTCACTTTACAATTACTATGCAATATTGATAATACTGATATGTAAAGAAACAAATTTGTTTTCATTAATTGATTCAAATTTACATTCAGAAAATTTCATGCTCATGTTTAGCTAATCTTTCTGGTACATACTAATCACTATGGTTACAAAGAGAAGATCTATTTAACCAGGACAAGTATCTGAATGCTACATCTGAAGCAGAAGAGCTAGAGCCAGAAGTTATTGTGCTCTACTACTTCTGATGAGAGCTACCCAGTTGTTCATCTGATCATTATACCATCTGGGATTGCTTGACAACATCCTGAGGATGAATCATCATCATCATCATCTTCCTGGATTCTCTTTCTGCTTTGCAGCTTGCAGGACTCCAAGAAAATTGACTCCTCCGTACCCATCAGGAAGCTCTGCTGGAAGAGCATCATACAAATCTCCATAGTATCATCGTCTGCCAGGATGGGCACATCATATGGACCGGGACGGATGATGTGCACATAAGGATTAGAGATTGGTCCTTCCGCTATTTCATCATCTGCTATAAGACCTTCATCATTCAGGAAAGACAGAACAAGAAACTCATCGATGATATAGTTTGCTTGTTGCTGCCAGTTCATGTTAACGAATGATTCGACATCCATGAACTCAAAGGTTCCTGCCATTTGGTGTATGGTAATTTTAAGGTATGAAGCCTGTTGATAAAATGCTTCGGTTTTTAAAGCATTCAACAGGGTAACTGAAAGGTTTTTTCCTAGAATCGAAGCGCTTGGGATAATAAGATGCGGAGTTTCGAGACAGTCATTATTTTTCTGACTGTTGAGCTCCTTTGTACTTTATTATTAAAATTGATAATTTTATTATTATTGATTTTTTTTCTCTTAAGCGAAAATTTTTGAGTGTTATGTGATGACAGGTGTCTCCACGTTTGCACGTGTGTATTGGAAGTTGTTAGATACAGCTGTCAGCGTATTCACGTCTGACATCTGTCCCACTAACATACTTTTAATCTTTTCAGTTCTTATTTAAAACACTACATACACACGATTCAATCTTTTACGCACTTCATCTTTTCATTAGATTTTACTCACACACAAACACTCAAACACTTTCTGAGCCCAGTATTTCTTGTTTTCAAATCTTACTAATGGCAACTACAGCGTTTATTGCTTCTGACTTAGAATTTGTTCCCAATAATTATTCTGCTCCTGTAGCAAATGAGAACGCACCGGAGGCGTTTCATTTGATTAAGAGGTTCTTGTTAGACTCTGATATTGGTACTGCTTTAACAGCACCATCGAAGCTGTCTGCGACTCAAATTCGAACTTTTTGGCAGACAGGTACTTATGATAATGGAGGAGAGTCTGGATCTCCATCTATCATTTTTGAGTTTCAAGAAGATCAATTTGTTGTTACTCCTACTACTGTTCGTGATGCTTTGGGTCTTGAAGATTTTAATGCTTTCACGATATCTGTTGGTGATTCTGAGTTGGTTAGGATGATGAGAGAAATCGGCTACTCTGGACCTTTGTCAAAGATAGGTCAACTCAAAAGGCCATTTTTGCGCAAGGAATGGAGCTTCTTTTTCGATTGCATTACTCGGGCTTTTGGAAAGAAGTGCACCAATTGGGATGCGATTCCCACGGATAGTCTACAGATCGGTAGAGGATGATGCTATACTTTCGTTTAAACTGCACAAACGTATATTCTCTGACCTTATCAACAAGGACAACAAGAAAGGAGAAGTTGGTCCTTTACTGTTGCCTGCATCAGTGCAACAATTTCTTGACACTTTACAGCAACAACAATTCTCAACTGCTGAAGCTGGACCTTCTGAGTCTCAACCACAGAGGTCAAAGAGATCTAAAGTTCGAGCAATAAAGTCTGGTTTGCAACCCGCTGAAGCTGAGGTATCAAATGTTGATGCTGTGCCTCAGAGACAAAGAATGAAGAAAAGGCGAGCCAACAGGGCAAAGTCTGTTGCTGCTGCTTCTCGTGCAGACTCAGAAACTGAAGCTGATGAAGAAACTCTTCATCAGAGAAAGAGACGGCTAGTTGCTGATCAACTTTTTGGTGATATCATTGCCAATCTGGACAAAGAACCTGAGGACACTGAAGCTCCTACATCAGAGAATGAGGAGATTGTGATTACAACTGTTCCTTCAAGTACTCCTGCAGTTGTTGTTGAGGAGACTGTTCTAACTGCTGAGGATGCTGCAAATCCTGTAACTCTTCTGATGGATTTTGAAACAGAAGCTCCTACATCAAAAGCTAATGATGTAGTGGAGGAAGCTGCTGCATACTCTGACAGCAGGATTCTTGATCATGAAGATACTGTACCGGAAGCTGATCAAGCATCTACTGAGTTAGTAGAACCTATTGCTTCTCACACAGAAATCATTTCTATTGATTTTGAGAAAGGTGATGAAGTTGATCAGATTAGAGTTGATTCAGTTCCAGAAGCTGTTGCTGTACCTGTAGATGCAACAGATAATGATCATGAGGATATTGTCTTACTTGAAACTTTGCAACAATCTGTTGTTGAGATTGTTCAGAGAGAAGCAGAGGTTACTGCTCCAGCAAACTCTGATGTTCCTAAAACTGTAGCAGATCAAGTACCTGATGCGACTGCACAGTCAATTGATGAAATCACTGCTGAAAATGTGCTTGAAGATATTCACAGAGAGGATGACAATGCTGAAGCTAGTCCTTCTCATTCAAACTCTGATATTCAAGTGGAAATTTCTGATATTCAAGCAAATTCTACTGAAGAAAGGGAAATTCAAAGGGCTGCTTCTGAGCATTATCAGAATATGTACTACAGTGCATGGGCTAATGCAGATTGTATCTTTCCAGTGCAAAGGGCTGCAGATTTCTTATCTGATTCTGTCAAGAAGATTACAAATCCTGATGTTCTTACAAGTTTACAGGCAACTGTTGTTCAAGTCAAATCTCTCAATAATAGATTTGATGAGAATCAACAGATGTTTACAAATCTGAGGAATGAATTTTCTCTAAGGGATACAACTTTGAAGCTTGACAGATCATTTTATTCTACACAATTCACGCAGCAAACCAAGGATTCTGAGGAAATCAAGACAAGGCTTGGAAAAGTTGAGGAGAATCAGGCTGCAATGTTCACTCAATTGAATTCCATTTCTACTGCGCTTGAATTGCTGACATCAGTACTAATTTCTGATGATGTCAAAAAGGGGGAGAGTGTACATAATGACAAATGCAAAGATACTCAAACTCTGAGACGGAGGGATGATGATTCTGCTGATGGTGGAAGCAAGGAATCTGAGAGGCATTTACTTTCTGTTCAAGGGAAAAGAACATCAAAATTAAATTCTAATAGGTTGATAAACTCTGGTAAAGAAATTTCAAACTCTGCCAGTGGTTCAAGACTTAAGAGTTTAATTATTTCAGCCAATCCATTAACTGATGAAGAAATTGCTACCAAGATGTTTCTAGAAGAACATGGTAATGAAGCTACAGTTGAAGACATGGAAGCTGAAATGCTGAGTCTTGCTGAAGAGCATCAGAAGAAATTGAAGGATGGTACTTACAAGAAGAAGGAAATCAAGGCTCCTAGAAAGAAAGAAAAAGGAATTGTTATCAAAGAGAATGTAAACTCTGATCAGAGCTTACAGTACTCAAGGAGGCCTGTGATTAAAAATGCTGATAAAGGAAAAGGTAAACTGGTAGAAGAAGAGCAGTTACCTAAGAAGATTTATTCAACCTCTGACATTGCTCAAGTTGAAACAAGATTACCAAAATCAATCTCTGACGCTGCTCAAGTTGATGATACTATTGAAGTTAAGCCAGCCTCTGACAAGGCTCAAGCTGTGCAAACTCGGCTAGCTCCTCAACTCAAAGGGTTCTTAAGACCTGTATTCTCTGAAACTCTGACACTTCAACCTGTGGATTTTTCTCAAACCAGGACTGTACTTGGAAAAGAATCTTATGATAAGTCTGGTTTAGGTTCACATAGGGAGAAGAGAATAAATAACAGATCTCAAGACAATATTTCACTGACAGGATCTGGTATTGTGAATACACAAGAAAATCTTGATAAGTTAGAATCTGTTCAGTTGATTTTTCACAAGATCTTGAAGAAGCAGTTTCTGTTATACTTCATGAATGATGGAAGAGTTTATAGAATTGGAGAATCTGATGTAAATCTCAAATCATGGGAAGAACTTGAATATGTACTTTATCTGTTAAAAGTTAAGAACAGACATACCCATAATGTTGCTCAAATCTTAAAAGAAAAGATGCTGAGATCAAAAGTGATGCTTGGAGGAGGAGAAGTCTCAAATGCTTATATTCCAAAGTATAGAGATCATACTGGAAAATTGGTGGAGATGAAGAGAAACAGTGCTAGATTTAAAACTGCACTGGGATTAAAAGTCTTAGAATTCAATTTAGAGTCAAATAAAGCTCAGTACATTCGGCTAGGGAATGATATGAAGAAGAACAGTATCTATTCTCTAAGGGCTGCCATATATCAAACTGGTGAAGGAGATCCAGAGTATAAGGAGCTGAAAGAAATTATGATAGCTGAACTTGAGAATGCTGAGAGAAGACTGCTGATTGATTATCTCAGGACTGTACCTGATATTGAAGAAGTCAAGTAAAGTCTGACTGTAAGTTTTTAATATTTTCTATTCTAAGTCAAATTTAAACTCTGTTTTAAATTAAACTCTGTTATATGTTAAACACTGCATTTGTTAAATGGTTTTGACATCATCAATTATATGTTTAACTTGTACATTTTATTATGAACAAGTTGGGGGAGATTGTTAGATATAATTGCTAATGTTTGTTTATCAGTGTTTAAGCAACAGGTACTGACAAGAGTTTATCAGAAGCCGGTCAGAGTTTAATTAAACTCTGACAGGGTGAAGAGTTTAAAGGAAGCCGGTCAGAGTTTATTTAAAGTCTGACAAGGTGAAAGTTGGATTAGCTGTCGGTGCTGAATTGAAGATTCTAGAAGCAATATATTCTGAAGATGGAAAGAAGCAGAATATATTGATACAGCTAAGGAGACGGAATAGAAGATAAGAAGCAATCCTTAATTGATAAGTTTTGTATAGCTAACTTGTAGGAATATCAATTAGATAAGGATTGTATGTAGCTGTGTACTATATAAACACAGATAGGTTTTCCCTAGAAGGGACGCGATTATCGATATATTATTCTTGTAACCTAGAAGCTCTTTATGATTCATTAACATCATAAAGAGAAAAGCTGTTAATATAAATACAGTTTATTGATTCATAAACAGTGTTCTTAATTGTCGTTATTTTCATACATACTTGATTATATTGTGTATTCGGCCTAACATGAGATGTCCTCAGGAGTCATATCTTTCTTTTCCTTTGGAACAGTCTTTTGTTCTTGTCCATCAACAACAGGGGATAATTTAGTTGGCATATGAGGACCATCATAGATTCTGTCAAGGTATTCTGGATCTGTAGCCTCCAGAAACATGGTCATCTTAACCTTCCAAATCGGATACTCTACTGGCCTGAGAATTGGAACCCTGATTGTTTCATATCGACTCACAGAATTGGGCTTAACCTGTTCAGCCTTAGGAGCAGTTTGATTTTCTTCAGACATGATTAATACTGTGTTTGAATCGTAAAACTGTATATATTAAACAGCTCTGGCTCTGATACCAATTGTTAGGCCGAATACACAATATAATCAAGTATGTATGAGAATAACAATAAATAACACAGTTTATGAATCAACAAAAACTGTATTTATATTAACAGCTTCTCTCTTTATGATGTTAACGAATCACAAAGAGCTACTAGGTTACAAGAATAATGTATTCAATGTTCGCGTCCCTTCTAGGGATAACCTATCTGTGTTTATATAGTACACAGTTACATACAATCCTTATCTAATTGATACTCCTAAAAATTAGCTATACAATTGATATCAATTAAGGATTGCTTCAGTCTTCTGTCCAGTCTCCTTAGCTGTATCAATATATTCTGCTTCTTTCCATCTTCAGAATATATTGCTTCTAGAATCTTTATCTTTGCACCGACAGCTAAGTCAACTTTCATCCTGTCAGACTTTACCAAACTCTGACCGGCTTCCTTTAAACTCTTCACCCTGTCAGACTTTAAATAAACTCTGACCGGCTTCCGATAAACTCTGATCAGTACCTGTTTCTTAAACACTGATAAACAAACGTAAGCAATTATATCTAACACTGCAGAAAGCCCAAGATTGAGAAGGGCAACAGGAAGTTTGAGCCTGTTGATTATAAAAAGAAATACTTTGAACTTCTCAAGCAAAAAGAAAAGGCTTTCATGTCTCAGGAGTATGATTGGGCTGGTAATGGTGAAGATTCTGATGATGATGTTGAGTATGTCAACTTGGCTCTTATGGCTAACAATCATGAGCAGGAAGCAAGCTCCTCAAGCAACCAGGTAACAATTACTAATCTTTCTGAGCTTTCTAAAGAGGAATGCGATAGTGCAGTAAATGAAATGTCTACTGTACTATATAATTTGTGTGTTACTCTTAAATCACTTACCAAAGAGAATTCAAGAATAAAAGAGACTAATTTGCTCTTAAGTGATAGGAATGCAATGTTAGAAGCACAGCTCATTGAATTTGAAAAAATGAGATGTGTTAGTAGGGATGCTAAGAAGGAACTTGAGAACGTGTTACAAAGGGAAGAAATTCTTAAAACACAACTTGAGATAGAACAAAGTGTGATTGCAAAATGGAAAGATGCCAGGAATGTTGCCACCAACATCATTAATGTTCAAGGTATGGAATCTTTCTGTGAGCAATCATGGAAAAAGAACAAAGAGAAGCTAGGGTATGTTGGTGAAACCTTAGAATCAGAAACAGAGTCAACAAACAACAATGATCATTTGTTGAAGGTTGATATGTCAACGGAATGCAATGTTTCGTTGACAGATGAACCATCAACCGATCAGGCTGTTTCGTTGACAGAGAAAAGAAAAGATGAACTCACTAGACTTAATAATAAGTATGGTCCTGTCACCAAGAACTTTGTTCAAGGTGAGTCTAGTAAATCAAAGAAAGTTGAGAAGCCTGTTGAGAGAGCTAATGTAGGTCACTTGTCTAACAAGCAATTGAAAGACAAGTTAGAGAAAGTTCAAGTTGAGGCTAAGGGAAATAAAAAGAATAACAGGAATGGCAAAGTAGGGATTAACAAACACAACAATTACACACCTGATAAATATGCTCCTAGAAAGACATGTGTCAATTGTGGAAGTGTTAGTCATTTATCTACTAACTGCAAATCTGTTAAGAAAACTGCTAATGTGAAAATGCCCAAGCCTGCAATGATTAGTTCCATGCCTACAATGCCTGTTATGCCTAACATGTTTGCTCCATATGCACAATTTCAGAATCCATATGCTAGCATGTCATTTGTGCCTAATCCATACATGAATATGTTTAATATGCCACAAATGCCATGGAATATGAATAACCTGATTGTTCCTCCAACTATGCATGATGTGAATGAAAATGTGAGCAACCCTCAGAAATCAACACCAAGGGTAAAGATTGATTTAAATCAATCTGAGCCCAAGGTGAAAAATGATATAAAAGGAAAAGCAAAGGCTAACAAAACAGGACCCAAGGAAACTTGGGTACCAAAATCAACTTGATTTGGTTTTATTGTGTGCAGGGAGACAAAAGGAATCTTTGGTACTTGGATAGTGGTTGTTCAAGACACATGACTGGTGATTCTACCCTGCTCACAGAGTTTCAGGAAAGAGCTGGCCCTTGTATTGCTTTTGGAGATGACAGCAAAGGCTACACTAAGGGATATGGCTTGATTTCAAAAGAGAATGTCATCATAGATGAGGTTGCATTGGTGGATGGTCTTAAGCACAATTTGCTTAGTATCAGCCAACTTTGTGACAAAGGATTTTTAGTTACTTTTTCTAAAGAAGCCTGTGTTGTTTCTAAAGGAGGAAACAACAATGTGGTAATGACTGGATTCAGAAGAGGGAATGTGTACATTGCTGACTTTAGTAGCACAAGTACAGAAACCGTCACTTGTCTTTTCAGCAAGGCAAGCAAGGATGAAAGTTGGCTATGGCACAAGAAATTATCTCATCTAAATTTTAAAGTTATGAATGATTTGGTGAGGAAGGATCTTGCAAGAGGAATTCCACAGGTGGAGTTTTCCAAGGATGGTTTGTGTGATGCCTGTCAAAAAGGGAAACAAAAGAAGGCATCATTCAAAAGCAAGACAGAGTCATCAATTGTCCATCAGCTTGAGTTGCTTCATATGGATTTGTTTGGCCCTGTAAATGTCATGTCTATTTCAAAGAAGAAATATTGTCTTGTGATTGTTGATGATTTTTCTAGATTTACATGGACTTTCTTTTTGCTCTCCAAAGATGAGGCAAGTGAAATCATTATCAATCACATCAAGATGGTAAACAATCATCCTGACTTGAAAGTAAGAAGGATTAGGAGTGACAATGGGACAGAATTCAAGAATTCAAGCATGAAGGTGTTCTGTGAAGAAAATGGTATTTTGCATGAGTTTTCAGCAGCAAGGACACCACGGCAAAATGGTGTGGTTGAAAGAAAAAAACAGAACACTTATTGAAGCTGCAAGGACAATGCTAGATGAATCAAAGTTACCAACTTATTTTTGGGCTGAGGCAGTTAATACAGCTTGCTTCACTCAAAATATTTCTTTGATTAATCATGCCAAAGGAATGACCCCTTATCAGCTACTCAAAAGAAAGAAGCCACTATTGGATTTTCTTCATGTCTTTGGATGCAAGTGCTTTGTTCTGAGAAATCAAGCTGAGCATTTGGGGAAATTTGAAGCAAAGGCAGATGAAACAATATTTGTGGGATATGCAGCAGGGAAAGCCTACAGAGTCTATAATCTCAGAACCAACATTGTTATGGAATCTGTACATGTTGTTTTTGATGATCTCAAAATTTAAGGTCTCTGTGATGAAGGTTTCCATGAAAGTCTTTCTTTTGAAAATGAGGAAGGAGATCAAGTGAATCATGTTAAGGCTACTGAGAAACAGCCTAAAGTTGTTGTATCTAGCACAGATGAAAGCAGCAGTGAAGATGAAATTGCTGCATTAAGATTGAAAAGAATAGCTGCTAGCAGACCAAATGGTCATTTCGTTGACAGTCATGATGGTGGATTCGTTGACAGTCAAAATGAGCGTTTCGTTGACAGCCAAAATGGTAATACCGTTGACAGTCATAGAAATGCTTCTAGAAGTGATCATTTAGGGACAACAAACTCAGGGGGAGTTTCTCAAGGACAAATATCCAATCAAGGCAATCATGATCATGAAGCTACCTCTTCAAGAGCAAATCTACCTCCCTCAAGGAAATGGACTAAAGATCATCCCTTTGAACTTATTATAGGTGATGTGTCTTCAAAAGTCCAAACTAGAAGAGCAACTCAAGAAGAATGTCTATATAGTAGCTTTCTGTCTCATGATGAGCCAAAGAAAGTTGAGGATGCACTTCTAGATCCAGATTGGGTTTTGGCTATGCAAGAGGAGCTAAACCAATTTGAAAGGAACAATGTTTGGAAGCTGGTGCCCAAGCCTAAGGACAGGAGTGTCATAGGCACAAAATGGGTGTTCAGAAACAAGATGGATGAAAATGGCATAGTCACAAGGAACAAAGCTAGATTGGTTGCAAAAGGCTATTCACAGGAAGAAGGAATTGATTTTGATGAAACCTTTGCTCCTGTTGCTAGACTAGAAGCAATAAGGATTTTCCTAGCCTATGCAGCCCATGCCAATTTCAAAGTCTATCAAATGGATGTGAAGAGTGCTTTTCTGAATGGGGAATTGGAAGAGGAGGTGTATGTAAGTCAACCTCCTGGCTTTGAAGATGATGATTTTCCAGAATATGTATACTTCCTCCTCAAAGCACTCTATGGTTTGAAACAAGCACCTAGAGCCTGGTATGACACACTTTCACAGTTCCTCCTTGAGAATCACTTCACTAGAGGTACTGTAGATAAAACTCTTTTTCACAGGGTTGTGAATGGCACTACTATACTTGTTCAAATTTATGTAGATGACATAATCTTTGGGTCTACAGATGTGAAACTTTGTCAAAAGTTTGCCAAGCTTATGCAAAGTAAATATGAAATGAGCATGATGGGAGAATTAACTTACTTTCTTGGTCTTCAAGTGAAGCAAATTAATGAAGGCATTTTCATTAGTCAAAGAAAATATATTCATGATTTATTAAAGAAGTTTAACTTAATGGAATGCTCTCCTGCCAAAACTCCCATGCCTACTGCCACCAAACTTGAATTGAATACTAAGGAAAAATCTGTGGACATTTCAAGTTACAGAGGCATGGTAGGCTCACTTTTGTATTTAACAGCTAGTAGACCTGATATTATGTTTGCTACATGTCTATGTGCTAGATTTCAAGCTGATCCTAGGGAATCCCATTTAGTTGCTATTAAAAGAATTTTCAGATATCTCAAAGGAACACCAAACCTTGGCATTTGGTATCCTAGAGAATCTGGCTTTGAACTAATTGGTTATTCATATGCAGATTTTGCAGGATGTAAAATTGACAGGAAAAGCACAACAGGCACCTGTCAATTCTTAGGAAACAAGCTTGTCTCATGGTTCAGCAAGAAACAAAACTCAGTTTCTACCTCCACAGCTGAGGCTGAGTATATTGCAGCTGGAAGTTGTTGTGCACAGATTTTGTGGATGAAAAACCAACTACTTGATTATGGAATAAGAGTTGAGAAAATTCCTATTTTCTGTGACAACACTAGTGCCATTGCCATTACTGAAAATCCAGTGCAACATTCAAGGACCAAGCACATTGACATCAAGTACCATTTCATTAGAGAACATGTTATGAATGGTACTGTGGAGTTACATTTTGTTCCAAGTGAACAACAACTTGCAGACATTTTTACCAAGCCACTTGATGAATCAACATTCTCAAGATTAGTAAGTGAGCTAGGTATGCTAAATTTCTCTTAAATACTTTGAGATTTTTGCAAGTTAAAATGCAGCCAGAAATTTGCTATGTTTTTCTGTGAATTAATTTTCTCAGGAAAAAGTGAAATTTTGTCTAAGTCAAAATTACTATGTCAACGAAACGCACCATTTCGTTGACAGTCTTAGCATTTTTCTGGGTGTTTCGTTGATAGCTGTTTTATATCAACGAAACGCAGCTTTATCAACGAAATAGACGGGACCTTAAACGCACAAATCTGATTCGTTGATATAGCGCTTTTAATCTGAACCGTTGAGATTTGACACGTCTCTTACCACGATCTATGCATACACCCCTGTAAGTATAAATCATGGTAATTCTTTAAAAGTAACGGTTTTATTTTGTAAGCCAATCCAGTAATTTACATTTATTATTGGACTCTTTTTCTGAGAATTTTTGGGGGAGTATTTAAGAAATTCTAATTTCTTTAATTTCTTTTTTACCTGTTCTCAAAAATTCCAAAGGCTTTTCTCTCTTCTTCTCTCTAACAAGCAATTCAGTTCGAAGCTTTTCTTCACACAACAATGGCACCCATAGTCAAGCTTATGTCAGCAGGAGGGTTCATTTATGAAAAGAACAACTCAATTCCATTTGTTGTCAAGGAAAGTCCAAACAGTATCTTTTTCAAAATGATGGACTTCATGAAGAACTGCAAGTTGAGCTATGCTATGTTTCACTCAACTCCTCTCTATAATGAGATAGTCGAGGAGATCTGGACCTCGTGTGAGTATAGTGGAACAAACTGCACACTGCAATTCACTCTCCAAGGTAATGAGCACATAGTTAATTCTGATGTATTGCAAGCATGTCTACATATTCCTGAAAATAACTGTGATGTTTTGCCTACAATCACTGAAATGGTTAACATGCTAAATTCAATAAACTACTCATTGGCTACTGATAATTTGGGTAGGATAATTAGGAGAGGTTTGGTTAGGGAATATAGTTCTTTAGCTGATGCATTTATCAAGGTCTTTTCTGGAAAGATTAGTAATTTTGATGCATTAACTAATTCCATGTTGATTCTTTTTACCATGCTCCTAACTGATAGATATTACAACTTTAGCACCCAACTTATGTATGAAATTGGTGCTAAGTTGGGTGACAAGGCTAATAGGAAAAAGAATATCTACTATGCTAGGTTTCTGATGATGTTGGCTAATCATGTTAGTCCAACACCATTAGTAATCTCTAACCCTGTTTCCAAGTTTGAGTGTTTTGTGCAAGAAAAGAGAGTATTGACAGACATACTGAGGCTGAACCACAATGGTGATGTTCCAGTGGTGTATCTGCCAATAATTGAGGTAACTACTGCTATCCCTTCTAGTATAGTTGTTACTTCAACTGTATCACCCAGTCCTGTTGCTGTGGAGTCTGTAGCTGTGACCCAACAGGCTCCTGCCCCTGCAACAAAACCAAAATCAAAGAAATCCTCCAAGCCAACCTCAGGTGCTTCCCAAAAGGCACCTATTGTAAAATCCACTACACAACCTAAGGGGAGTGTTGTAGGTGCTGTGAGAGGTGAGGGAAGGGGTGAACATAAATGAAACCCTAAGGATAAGGAAGGAAAGATGAGTGAGATCCAGCCAAGTCCCATTGTGTCTTCCCAACAAGGCACAATGAGTAATATGGATTTAAGCACAAGTCTAATTGAATCCTCCCAAAAGGATGTAATTATTGAAACCAGCTCTCCTCCAAGAGCACACTCTAAGAGGGCAAGGGACACTTCAAGCCCACAGTCTACTTTTTCCCAATACCAAAGGAGGGTGAAACAAAAATCCAAGGGTTCACAGGGTGCACACACTCTGGAAGCTACACTTCCAGTTTCACAAATTCAGTTTGATGTAACCCCTATCATTACTCTGGGGTTACATTCCCATTCTCTAAACATCAACCTTGAACTATCTCCATCAAATTCACCAACTCTATCTCTAGATGTGGACATGATCCATTCATCTATTCCTGATTCTCCAACTCTAATCTTGGAGAAGCCCCACTCTGAAGCTGGTGGCCATCACTTGTTAAGTGATTTGTTGGGCCATCAACCAATTTTTTCTGAAGTTGCAAGAGGATCTGTGGACCAATCTCTAAAATCAATCACCACAGATTCTACTGTAATTTCACTTTCTCAAAGTGCTTTATTGACTTCATCAACGAAACAGCTTCTTTCGTTGACAAGTGTTTCTCCATCAACGGTATCCATACCGTTGACAGTTCAAACTACCATTCCGTTGATAGGTCAATCTACACCCCTTATTGAAAATCAAGTTGTTTCCACAACTAGTGTAGATGAACTGGTGGTAGTTGAGACATTTTTAGGTTTGAGAGGGAGTGAAATTGAGAGGCTGGCTTGCAGCCAGGCAAAAGGAGAGTCTGAGAGTGAGAGGCTGGCTATTTCTTCCAGCCAGGCAAAAGGAGAGATTGAGAGTACCACCTTAGTAGGTGAAGGTGAGGGTGTGAGAGGTGTGAGCCATGGGGAGCCCATGATGCAAGAAAAGAGTGGAGAGAAAGAAGGGACTACAGGAGTGATAAGGGAGGAAGCAGCCATTGCTAGTGAGTTAATGGGGGTCAGTGAGGGAGAAAGGGAACTTACCTTCCAAGAGCATTATCAACAAACTCTGGATAGTATTTCCCTGGATCCTGAGACCTTTACTCATCATGTGTCAGCCTATCAAATTATGGCTCAACAGGGCAATGTGGAGGCAGAAAGGTCACTCAATTTAATTCATACTACTGCATCAATGCAAAGAGCAAAGGATGCCCTGACCAATCTATCTCCAGCAGCTGCAGCAAGTGGAGACTTCAATTTTTCTGATGATGAGGACAGCTTTGGTGACAATCTACAGGTGGCCACTACTACACAGACTGGGACTTCTGTGGTGCCTCCTACACCAAACTGGCTCTCTCAGGATATGCATGGTAGATGCAACTTGGATGCTGCTATCACAAGGCAGTACAATGAGGCATATCTAGCTCATGAGTCTGCAGAAGCAAGGGAGAAGAAATTCTACAAAGCCATAATGGATTCTCTGGAAATTCAAAGGCTACAAATGTTGCAGACAAGGATTGAGGCTACAGAAATCAAGGATTCAATTAGCAACCTTAGGGATGCTACTGACAGGAGGCTAGATGAAAAGCTTCATCTTCACACTATCTCCAAGATATCAAGGTTTTTCACCAAGGAACCTGAAGTGTCCTCATCTTTGAAAACTCTCTCCTCTAGGATGGACAAAGTTGAGGCTACACTTTCTCACATGCAGAAGGAACAGGAGAAGCAAACTAGCCTACTCACCCAGCTTCTGGCAGCTCAAGGAATCCCTATCATCTCACTTGATGATAACAAAAAGGGGGAGAAAACTAAGGATGTAGAGATACAAATCACAAAGGTTTTGGTCCCAGCCATCTCCTTACCAGAAGAGCCATTAGCAATGGGGGAGTTTGGAAAGAAGAAAAAGGATGGTATTGACCTAATACAGGAAGCTTCTATGAGGATGAGACTTGCAGAACAAATCAAAGACCATTGGTCCAACATAGAAGCAAGGGTCAAGAAAATTGCTGGAACTACAAAGGACTCAAATCCATCAACGGATCAACCATCAACGAATGCCATGGTTCTAGTGTCAACGGAATGGGAGCCACAGACCAATTCTTTCTATAAGGTAGAGCCCCTTCTACATGGAGTCACTCAAGGTCCAAGGAAGGAAAAAGGACAAACTTCATGCATTAGGGATGTGGAACAAGCTACACTCCAAAGAAGCTTATCTCCCAAGTCCCCTGCTAAACCAAAGGGCAAAAATATAGCAAGGATTTTCTATCCTGCACCTTATCCAGATGAGCTCAAGCTTCTTGGACTACTTATCACAAAAAGCAAGGAAAGCAATGATTATGAGATAAGGAAGCAAAGGGCAATTGTCTACAGGAATGGACAAGAAATCTGTGTTTGGGCTGGTCACCCAAACTTTGCTGAAGCTAAAGCTGAAGAGTCAGAAAGAGCAGCAATGCAAGCCCTTGATATTGCTCAGTCTCTTGATGAAGAAGAAATACAGCTAGAAGAAAAAGCAAGAGAGGAAAGGAGTGCAAAGAAGAGCACAAGGCAACCAAAGGCAAGAGCTAGGAGAAACATAGCCTTTGAGAATGATGACTCTCAGAGCATTGCATCAGACTCTTCTGTACCAATTGCACCTCCAACAATTCCTGATCCAGTTTCAGAGGTAAAGTTAGCCTGTGATCCTAATCATCCTGTAAATTTCCATGATCAGCCAATTGAGCCAAAGGGAGAGCCAATTGAGTTTGATGAGGCCAACTTTCCAAAATTCCTCTTTGAAATGGATCCAAAGAAGAAATCTAAGCAAAGGGCTACCAAGGCTAAGCCAATTCTGGTAAGGAGACCACAAGCTGAGAAACCCCCTACCAACCCAGAAGACTTCATCTACATTGCTGATATCAGGGAGGAGTCTGACATTCATATCAATCTTGATGACCTGGTTGAAGTGAGAGGAATAGCAGCTTCTTACAAACTACCAGAGAGATTGGTATTTGTCTACAAGGGTGGGAGAGAATAGGTTTGGCCTCTACACAGAATTCTGGGAGAAGACTATCAGACACTACTATCTGTGTTTAAATGTTTGAAGAAAGATTTTGGTTTACCAAAACAGCCAAGTCTGAGGTTGTCTCCAAGATTTGCCAAATCAAAGCTAGCTGGAACAAGCCTGGTGCACTTCCCAGAGTATTGAAGGTCCCTCAAACAGGAAAGATAATTCATCTCCAACCTTTTTGGATGATGGAATTCAGAGATAAGGACAACTGTAGAAGATTCTTCAGAATAGAAGACCAACTGGAGAAGGCATCCAATGAAACTCTAAGGTTAATGCAATCCAAGTTGGGGAATCAAGATGAAGAAGAGAAGATTTTCTATAGAAGACTTCAAGCTCAAATTGAGGAGAACAATGCAAGAAAAGGGAAGAAAACAAGACCACAGAGGCAAAGATGAAAAATCTGCTCAGTCTAGAGGAGCAACTCTGTGCACTTGTTTTGTAAGATTTTCTACTTTGCATTTCAATTAAATTCAATGAAGCTCAATGCAATTTCTACTTTTATCATGTGTAATATGTCTGAGTGTTTTTGTTATCATCAAGGCTCTTGATTTATGGCTGTTATTCTATCAGTCATAAATTGGGGGAGATTGTTAGGAATATGTTGTTCTTGATGATAATTATAAAAACACTTAGTAGATTTTGTATTAAGTCATTCTGTAACTGTCAACGAAATGGCATGCTTTGCAGCATTTCGTTGACAGGAAGCTCATCAACGAAATGAGTGATGTAGCAATTGCATTGTACAATACTTCACAATATGATAGGCATTTTGTTATATGTATTAGATAGGTTTTCTAAGTCATGTTGACTAAGTACTAGATAGGCAAAATAGGTTGGTTAATTGTAAATATATTATGCCTTGTAATTTTGCCTAAGTGAAGACATGTCAACGGTATGAAGATTACTCTGTCAACGGTATGGAGTTTACTCATCAACGAAACGAGGGAAACACCATCAACGGAATGAAGAATAAAGCTATCAACGAAACACATCTCCATGCTATCAACGAATCATTACTGCTTTTCTGAATAGTTGACAAAGTGATAGTGACAGTTTTCTGACAGATCAAAAAGGAGATGTGGAAGTGTACTTTGCATTGGAAACCATTAAAATGGACATGGGGAATAAGGAAACATCCCAGTTTCCAATTGGGCTCTTGGGAGTGATCATAATAAGCATGAAGACAAAAGCAAGGATCTCCAAGGACCACTGGACAAAGGGATGAAAAGCAAATTATTAGCAGTTACCTTTAGTGTAGCCAAAAATAGCTTTGTAAACTTGGGGAATATATAACCAAGTGTAGCAGTTAAAATAAGAAGAAGAGAAGAAAAACAAAGAGTTTGTATTAGCTATCTTTGAGAGCACACTTCTCTACAATCTTGTAACTGAGCAGTTGTGTACTTTTGTATCACAGATTATTTCCGCAATAAAAATCACTTCAGTTGGATCATCAAACAATCCAACTGAAAGTATTTATGTGCTTGTGATTTTTACTTTAAGTTCAGTTTTTATTTGTAAGTTGTTTTAAGTTTAAGAAATATCAAGAATTGTACTCAACCCCCCCCCCCCTTCTACAATTCTGTTAGGTCATTTGGGATTAACATCGTCTTAACATTGACCCCCTCCGGAAGAAAGGCTTCAGGCAAAAGAGGCGTCCGATTAGTGGAGAAAGAGCGATAGCTTTGAAAGATGAGGTTGATCGACTTATGCAAGTTGGCCTGGTTAAAGAGTCATTTTATCCTAACTGGCTAGCAAACCCTGTTTTGGTAAAGAAGCCTAACGGAAAGTGGAGAGTATGCATAGACTTCACAGATTTAAACAAAGCATGCCCAAAGGATAGCTTCCCTTTACCTAGAATAGATCAAATGGTAGATGCCATAGCTGGACATGCTCTTCTTAGTTTTATGGACGCTTATTCGGGGTATAATCAGATTCCAATGTATGAACCAGACCAGGAGGACACCTCTTTTATCACAGATAGGGGGTTGTACTGTTACATAGGAATGCCCTTTGGCTTGATTAATGCAGGAGCTACGTACCAGAGACTGGTCAACATGATGTTCAAAGAGCAGATTGGAAAGACGATGGAGGTTTATGTAGATGATATGCTTGTAAAATCTAAACGGGCAGAGGATCACATAGTTCATCTGGAGGAGACGTTTCAGATATTGAGAAAGTACAGAATGAAGCTCAACCCTCAAAAATGTGTATTTGGGGTTGAATCTGGGAAATTTTTGGGATTTATGGTAAATCACCGAGGAATAGAGGCAAACCCAGCAAAGATACAAGCTCTTCTTGACATGAAGTCACCCAGGACGGTGAAGGAGGTTCAAAGTTTGACTGGTAGGGTGGCAGTTTTGAATCGTTTCATATCCAAATCTTCTGATAAGTGCCGAGAATTCTTCAAAGTTATCAAGGGTGCGGGAAAGAGGTTCGAATGGACAGTTGAATGCGAAGAGGCCTTTCAACAGCTAAAGGACCACATGAGATCGCCTCCCCTCTTATCTAAGCCTCTGGAAGGTGAGACCCTTATTTTGTATCTGGCTGTTTCGGAATATTCAGTAAGCGGAGTCCTGGTTAGAGAAGAAGGCGAGGTTCAGTTCCCAGTCTACTATGTGAGCAAAAGGTTATTGGATGCAGAAACCAGATATAACAACATGGAGAAGCTTGTTTGTGCCTTGATCTTAGCTTCCAGAAAATTGAGGCCTTATTTCCAGGAACACAAGATAGAGGTCCGAACAGCGTATCCTTTGAGGCAGGTGCTGCATAAGCCGGAGACTTCTGGACATATGCTCCGGTGGGCTATTGAGTTGGGACAGTTTGATGTGGAATACAAACCTCGGAATTCTATCAAGGGCCAAGCCTTGGCTGATTTTATTCTAGAGTTCCCTCTTGAACGAGAAGGTGACAACCTCGCAATAATCTCAATTCCTTTGCCCGAGGCCGAAGTTGAACATGATAACTCGTCCCCATGGTGGACTTTGTATGTTGATGGCGCTGTCAATAACGAAGGGGCTGGAGGAGGAATAGTCTTGGTTAGTCCTGAAGGACATCATTTACAAAGCGCCATCAACTTCACCTTCTCTGCTACAAACAATGATGCTGAGTATAAAGCTTTAATTTCTGGCTTGAAACTTGCCCTTGAGATGAAAGTGGAGAATATAAACATCTGGAGTGACTCTATGCTGGTTGTACACCAAGTCAACGGGGGGTTCCAAGCAAGAGGACCTCGAACAGAGTTATATATGAGATGCACTCAGCGGTTGATAAACTTGTTTAAGGAGGCTAGGTTGGAGCAACTTCCTAGAGACGCTAATTTAGAGGCGGACGCCCTGGCAAAGTTAGGATCTCAAAGAGGTGCTGCACTCTTGGGGGTCATTCCTTTGGAAATAAGAAGGCAACCAAGTGTTCCAGAAGCTGATTTGATGCAACTGGAGGAACCTGTCCTCCTCACCTGGAAAACTCCGATTTGGGAATATCTAACAAAGGGAACTCTTCCTGAAGACAAAGGAGAGGCTCGAAGGTTACGTTACAAAGCAGCCCGATATGTTAATTATGAAGGGATTCTTTACAGGCGAGGCTTCAATCAACCTCTTCTTAAGTGTCTGGATGGTGATGAATGTACCTACGTTCTCCGAGAAGTTCATGAGGGTATTTGTGGCAATCACTCGGGGGGTGGATCTTTAGCCCAGAAGGTGTTGCGGCAAGGATACTTCTGGCCTACGTTAAAAGAGGATGCGTCTCAGTTTGTTCAGGCTTGTGACAAGTGCCAAAGATATGCCAATTATATTCATAATCCCGCTGCTCCACTTACTTCTATTACTAGTCCTTGGCCTTTCTCTATGTGGGGGATTGACTTGATTGGAGAGTTACCTAAAGGAAAGGGAGGTGTCAAATATGTTGTGGTTGCCGTGGATTACTTTACCAAGTGGGCAGAAGCTGAACCTTTGGCTACGATCACTGCTAAGATGTTAGTAGATTTTGTGTATCGTTCTATTGTTTGTCGGTTTGGAATTCCTTATAAGCTCATATCTGACAATGGAAAACAGTTTGATAGTAAAGAGATGCGTGAGCTATGTGATAACCTTGGCATTGTAAAGAGTTTCTCCGCTGTTAGTCATCCTCAAACTAATGCTCAAACAGAAGCAGTTAATAAGATCATCAAACATACTTTGAAGGCGAAATTGGAAGATAGCAAGGGTAGCTGGCCTGAGGAGTTGCCTAATGTACTTTGGAGTTATAATACCACTCCCAGAACCACAACAGGAGAAACTCCTTTCGTTTTGACTTATGGGTGCGAGGCTATGGTACCAGTTGAGCTTGGGGCAGGATCGTTTAGAAGGGATAATTTTCAGCCAGAAGTTAATGAGTTAAATCATCGTCTCTATCTAGATATGGTAGAAGAACTCAGGACTACCTCTCAGACTAGGTTAGCAGCCTATCATCGAAGGGTGGCTAGGCATTACAATACCAAAGTAAAGGCGAGGCCTCTTAAAATTGGTGATTATGTTCTGCGACGGGTTATGCCTAACACCAAAGTTCACAATCATGGAGTCTTTGGAGCCAACTGGGAAGGACCTTATCGAGTCTGGGCTGTGCTGTGGAGTGGAACCTACTATCTTGCTGATCTAAATGGAAAGGATATTCCTCGTGCTTGGAACATGGAGCATCTCAAGAAGTATTATCAGTAGCGTACGCTATTCTAACTATACTATGTAAACTTTATTTTAATTCATTGGCAATAAAGTTCAGGGGGTAGTGCATGTACTTCTCCTCCGACAAGACCTATCTTATATTTATGAATAAAACATGCATCTTTTGACAGAATTTTGTTTGTGGCTTTCAATTCTCAATGAAAACAACTCATTATGTTTTTACGAAATCTTGGTAAACCCGTACTTCCGGGGTGGTTATCCGTACTTCCGGAAAGCTCACCAAGAAGAGAGTCTCTTCCCTCTCTTAAACTCTGCTTAGCATCGAGTATACAAGAAAGCGAGGTTACTCTTCCCTCTCTTAAACTCTGCTTAGCATCGAGTATACAAGAAGGCGAGGTTACTCTTCCCTCTCTTAAACTCTGCTTAGCATCGAGTATACAAGAAGGCGAGGTTACTCTTCCCTCTCTTAAACTCTGCTTAGCATCGAGTATACAAGAAGGCGAGGTTACTCTCCCCTCTCTTAAACTCTGCTTAGCATTGAGTATACAAGAAGGCGAGGTTACTATTCCCTCTCTTAAACTCTGCTTAGCATCGAGTATACAAGAAGGCGAGGTTACTCTTCCTTCTCTTAAACTCTGCTTAGCATCGAGTATACAAGAAGGCGAGGTTACTCTTCCCTCTCTTAAACTCAGCTTAGCATGAGTATATAAGAAGGCGAGGTTACGTTTTCAAGAATGCATTTTCTATTATGAATAAACACATGCAATAATAGTAGATTTGATAAAAAGTTTTACAAAGGCGACACCATTAAAAGGAGGGTGCGCGTCTCCAATAAAGTTAAGGACATTTGGGGGGACCTTGTACCCCAATAGTGTTTGCTAAAATAAATAAATCATACAGTCACGAGGCTGTCGTATTGGAGGGCGAAGCTCCACGTGTGTTTTCAATCTCAACATCACCCCTGGTAGCTTCCTTCCTCGCCTCTTCCTCAGCTTTGGCTTTCAGCTCGCTCTCAATCTTCTGGAGGAGCTCTTTCCTCGCCTCTTCGATGGACTTAGCATTTTCAGCTTTGAATGTTGCTATATAATGGGAAGTTGAGGGAGCAAAGCGCACTGACCAGTCGTAATCAGGGTCGGCGGCGAGAAAATTCTTTAAGTAACCTAAAAAGCCGAGGCTGTAGGCATCGCTTAGTTCTTTTTCCATTTTCTTGTTAAGCTCGTCCAACTTAGACTACATCTCTTCCTTCTCTTTCTTGGAAGCCTCGCCTGCCTGCTTAGCATCAGCCGTGAGTTTAGTGCACTCATCTTGAAGCCTCTCAACCTCGTCTTTCCTGGCCTTGGACTCCTTATCAAGCTGTTTTTGCACATTTGACAGTTGATCCTTAAGAGAAGTAGCCTCGCCTTTCAATTTCTTGAGGCCTTTTTCTTGATCCTGAATAATCATGTTCTTCTCAGTCAGAACATTAAGGCCATGATAAAAAGCCTCACATAGACCCATTTTGAAGGCGAATTCAGCATCTGGGCTATTCCTCTTCATGAAAAGTTTAGCGTCGTCATCAGAATAATGGTTCGCAGCTAAGGAACCTAAGGTAGCTGACACCAACTGCAATGGGGGGTCGCCTTTTGTTGCTCCGATCCTAGATTTTTTACTCGTCCCCCTTGGAATGTCGTTTACTCCTCGTTTCCCTTTATCTTTCTCTTTGAGTGGAGGAGGGGGTGGGGCAATTGAGCTTGTTGGGATAATGTTCTGAGGGCGAGATTGCGCAGCAACAGAGGATGGATTAGCCGCGGCCGGTCTTGCAAAAGGATTTCCTCCAAACGGGAGCTGCATCTTTTTTCCTGCACAATATAAAAGACAGCGAGGTTATATACAATGCGACATTACTAAACTTGCAGAACAATAAAGAGATAGAAGGCGAGGTTACCTCTTCTTGTTAAATGTTTAGTTATTTTTCTTAAAACCTTTTTTGAAGAATTTCTTTTAAATTTCACGGGAGCAATTTGCCCGAACCCGCTGTTATAAAAGTCGTGGGCTTGAAGAGATTCCGAGGTTACAAGTACATCAAAGTTTTTCTCTTGTGGAGAAAGACTTAAAATATGCTTCGCGCGATCCAGAGCGTCGCCAGAAAGTACAGATTGTTTCGGTTGATCTATATATGAAAAAGGAGCAATAAAAGCCGAGGTTATTAAAAATTAAGAAGACGAGGCTAGGCAGAAGACGAGGTTATGATTTAACTTACAAGCGTTCAGGTTCAATTGCGTCCTGACTCGTAGAACGTCGTAGAGATAGAAATAATCGTCTTTCCATACCTTCATGTTACTTGGGTTGCCGGAATAGAATCCCTTTCTGTTATGTTTAGCGAAGAAGGCGAGGTAATAGAAGCCTAGGTCGCTTCCGCTTTTCCTTAGAGACAGAAAGTAATTGATTTCTTCTAAAGAAGGAGCTTCATAACCGTTGTTTCTGTACAACATGTACAATCCAATAGCAATCCTATAGCTATTGGGCGACAATTGCATAGGGGCGATCTTGTAGAACTCGATAATTTCATGAAGGAACCTATGCATTGGATATCCAAATCCAATTTCAACCAATTTGTTGGTTAAGACCATTCTTGGGATTTGGAGAAGAGGAATGTCAAACCAATGCATCCTCATATGTAGGCGAGGTTTCAGCCATTTCCCTTGAAGATTGAAATATTCCATTAAGTACATAATTTCTTCCGAACTGATTTCAGAGGCGAGGCCAGCGCAAGAAACCACGCCCTCTTCCTTTCGATACTTGATTTTGTCAGCTTCGGTGTAACTTTCAGGAAAGTCATAATCAATCTCGTGCTCATAAGTATCGGGGTTATAAGGACTTGGTGAGGGAAAATCAAACGCACAACGAATGGGAGAAACCGAAAGAGCCTCGCCTTCATCATCTGAAATGTCGGCTTCCTCTTGATGATCGTCATCATCTGGATGTCTATCCTCGCCCCTTTGAAACTCGTCCTCATCTCCATATGAGCAATGACTTTCTATTTCTTCATCTTCGTCGTTTTGATCTTCTTGGAATATCCTGGCACATTGGTTTAAATCTTTACATCGCCCTCTTCCTAGCATAGATGAGGTGGAAGGCTCAATGTCTAAGGGGGAAAAGAAATCGTGAAGGTCCTCCTCGCCTTCATTGATGTCCCCGATGTTGAAAATGCTTTGTTGATCGTCAATTCTCCCAAGAGAACAGGGATTCTTTTCTTCAAGATGAGAGTTATCGGATAAGGATATGACTGCGTCTGGGTTTTCAATGATTTTGTGAGAATTCAGATTCCTTTGATGCGCTCTTAGCCATCCTCGGTCTAGAAAAGCGTCAAGATTTTCCTCGCCTTTAGTGCGAGAAGGGAAGGTTTTTGAAGCAGAAGATGCATCGACCTCATTTGATGTTGAAATTATGAGACATCTGAAAAGAGAGGGCGAGGACAGGATTACTGATTTGATTGAAGGAAAATAATAAAGATGACTAAAGGTCTAATGAGTCCTCGCCCTCACGAAAGGCGCGCCTAGTTCTAGATCAGGGAGAAGATTACAATCCCTAAGTGTCGCTCTAATTCTAGAAGATAATTTTTTAACAGGTTAAAATGCATTACAAATGAACAAGTAATAGAAAATACCTCGGTAAGTAGATGATTGGGTAAAACTCGAAAAATTCTGCTTCGCCTTCTTTACCACTAGCCTCGTCTTCAGAAATCAAGAGCCTCGCCTTCTTAGCTTCAGGGAAAATTGACAGCACTTTGAGAGATTTTCAGAAAGATGGTAACTTTGAGAAAAAATTTGGGTTTTTATAGGAAAGATGAGGCTGCCACGTGCCTGCTTGTGATTCGTACTTAAATGCAGTAATCGAGGTATGACAGCTGGAAATGATATTAAAAACTTGAGAGAAAATTAGATAATGAATGATTTGTTGAGCAAAGGTATTAGACATACCTCGTTCATCGTATAAGAGAGGTTCCTCAACGATTGGTGATGATGGCTCGCCTTTGAGATTTCTTTGAATATTTTTGGATGAACTTTTCTTTTACAAATATTTGTTTCAAGAAAATGGGGGGTAGTTGTTATAACCAAAAATAACAACCTCTTCTTTAATGATGACGTTTGGTCTAACCTAGGCTCATACGAAGCCTAGCCCATTACTTGACGAGATTACTGGCCCATTACTGATGTTGGGTATATCCTAGGCTCATATGAAGCCTAGCCCATTGGGTGACAATCAAGGTATCGGGTCTAACCTAGGTTCATACGAAGCCTCGTCTTCTTGGAAACCTAGGTTACAGATAAAAATGGATGACTAGTGTAAGTAAGGAATGTGCCCTTTTTGGCTTATTCTGGGGTATAAACTACCTTATTTACCTCATCACTTAAATATAGGAACCTCGTCTTCTAAAAGATGAAGGTTCCTTAACTTTTATTGATTTATTGAAAATTAACCTATTAACGCTGAGAAACTTTGCCTTGCGAAAAGCCTCGCCCTTTTGAGATTCATAAGAGCCTGTCTTTCCTTATTTTCCATGGATCGAGATAAGCGTTGGCTCCGATAAATCCGGGTCAATGAATTATCTGATAAGTCCCAAGAAAATAGTGAAATCATGACAGCTCATAATGACATATCAAAGGCGGTGATCCCGGTCTTTTCGTTCTTTAAAGAAGGAAACTCGGCCCATGGGTTACTTGCTCTCCAAGAACTACGTATGGCTTGATCCCTATAAATAGGGTACGTAGACACATTGTATGGTACGATGCAAACTTGCAAACAAAGAGAGAATTCAATATTCAATCTTAATTGCAACCTATTCTCACATACAATCTCAGCCATCCCCAAATCATAAACCCTAATCCCTGTAACCTACGCTACTTATCGTCCTCGGTTTCTACCACAATTCCAGCAACCCTCCCCGAATTGGTTATCACCAAATTCCTCCGTTAACAATAAGTCTAGTGTTATGCAAGGTTATTTTGGGGATTTCCATGTGGACTTAAGGGCATAATAGTCTATTCAGAGTAGGGACATTCAGTTAGAGATTCTGTTACACAGACTATATGTAAGGCTGTCATGTGACATTGTGATTTGAGAGAGTAAATGTGATTGATTCTCTATTTTCTTGAATCTATACATACAAAATAAAAGTCAATAGTATTTTCTCCAAATATAGGTGGCCATTTACAAAGCCCTCCGTCATAATTTGAGGCTTCTAGTGCCACTCATTTCTTGTTTGTTAGTTTGGTTCATGACTGTATAATCAAAAATCTCTCTTTTTGGTACTGATATAATGGTATACTTTTAAGTAAGGGGGAGAGGAGGGGAGAATCGATTTATATATATAATTTTGGGGTCCTGTGTTAAATGTAAAATAATAATTAATTAATATATTAATAAAAAAGTATAAATAATTTTGTGTATATAAAAATTATTTTTTTATAAATAAAAATAATGTAAATAGTAGGCTGCATTTGTTTCAAACACCAAACTACAATAAAATGAGATAGTTTTTTTTTTTGCATATTTACTGTTTAAAATGATTGATAAAAAAGAGAGAGATAATTTTGAACTTTTGAGACTAGAAATTAGAAAGTCTAGAAAATCACTCCTGCGCATTCGTTAATTACAAAAAAAAAAGGAAAAAAACTGAATAGCATTCTGTTATCATAGTACTTGATAATGGGTTGAATATTTGGGCCCTTCGTTAACTACAAAAAAAGGAAAAAAAACTGAATAGCATTATGTTATCACAGTACTTGATCATGGGCTGAATATTTGGGGGGCCTTCAAAGTTTTGAGGCCCTGTGCTATTGGGCCGACCCTGTCTATACATCTTCTAGAAAGAGAATCTGTCACTACTTGTTCGCTCCTTGTTCTCAATCTGGCTCTCCTTGCCAACACACAACTAACAAGATCTTGTCCTAACGGTATTTGTGTGCATTTGTGTTTGATAACTTTAGCCGGTGTATATTTGTATTTGATAACTCCGGAATCTGATCCAGTCCTTTTTCGCCGTTCTCACGCTTGATTGTGGTGCAGCTGTTGGTGGATTTCTGCAAAACAACATCGGGGACGGTATTAACCGTGACGGCACCTCCGACCTGAGAATAAGACTATACTATAGAGAAATCTAAATGTGAAGGGTGTGTGTATAGTGTGTAGGGTAGAGAGTGTAACCCCTAAATCTTTTCTCATTGAGCTATTTATAGGCCAAGGATTAGGGTTCAGAGGGTGTAACTGCAATCATGTGTCCAGGTGAAAATTGTGGTGGCGTGTGCCAAATCTATTCTGGCGTGTGGATTGAAAAAAAACATAATTGTGTCAATCATGCATTAGGTATTCTTACATGTCGCAATCAAGTGTGGTCCTCAGAAAGTGAGTTCGGACTTGAAAGTAAGCCATGACTCAAATCTGAGTTCGACCTTAAAGGTGAGCCATGACTCAAATGTTAGTCCGGGCTGATTATAGTCTATCAGTGTCCTTATAATGTTCATGAACCTGAAGATACGATTCCCCTCTCACTAATCAGAATTGGCATCTTTTATGGGTGTCGGTGAAAATGTCGGTGGTAATTTTGGTGAGGTCCTAATATTCACGAAGCCGAATGTTCGATTCATGCAAGTCAATGACATCGCAAGCCTAATTCATGCATTGGACTCGCAGGTTTGGAAATTCAGTGTTGGAGGACAAAGAGATCTGTCCACTCTACAAATCATAATTAATATTCATGATTGCTAAATGTCATAAAATTTTGCTTCATTTAGTAAATAGGAATTACAACAATAGCCATTGACTTCTCCTCTGTTTCTCATTGAAAAATAAACATAGTTAATGCATTTATTTATTTTTCTATGATGAAATGGTACAAAAAGATATGATGAATCACTGTCATTTATTTTTATTATATTCAATTATGTCTTTTTGATAATTGTCGTTAAAAAGATAGTTACAATTTCTTTACTTTTTAAAAAAGTGTTATATTTTTATTATACAATAACCTAACTTTTCTTAAAAACCTAACATAAGCATGTTACCATCATTTATATATTTTTTTAGAGAAATACTATTTTTTGATGTTGTTGTGATAAGCTAGTTTTTTTTGAACTATAATTTATACTAGTATTATAGTAAAACCTCGATAAATGAATGTCGATAAATAAAAAATCTCGTCAAATAAATAATATTTTTCGATCCCAACTTGAGACAATGGAGTAAATGAATAATCTGCATTGATGAATAAATTTTATTGAAATCTCTAAAGACTTTATGTAAACATAAATGAATATTCAATAAATTTAAGTAATATATATTTTTATGATATATGTTTTATAGTCAAAAAAATTCATAAATTTATATATTTTAATAAACTCTAAATAGATTACTAATACAATCTTATGAACATTATCAAATCAATATACTTATATAAAGGAGAAGACGGGGGCGTTGAGGTGGCGCCTCTAGAATCGCTCCGTTCTATTTTTCTAATTTTCTCAATTTTCATAATTTTTTATTTTAATAATTACAACTTCCTTTATTACAAATTCCTTTATTATTTTCGATTTTGATAGAACTTTCTTTTATTATTTTCAAACTTGATAGAACTTTCTTTGATTTAGAAAATTACAACTTCCTTATTATTTTTGAATTTGTAGGCTTGATAGAACTTTCTTTTATTATTTTCAAACTTGATAGAACTTTCTTTGATTTAGAAAATTACAACTTCCTTATTATTTTCGAATTTGTAGGACTTGATAGAACTTTCTTTGATTTAGAAAAAAAAATTGATTTAGAAAATTACAACTTCCTTATTATTTTCTAATTTGTAGGACTTGATAGAACTTTCTTTTATTATTTTCAAACTTGATAGAACTTTCTTTGATTTAGAAAATTACAACTTCCTTATTATTTTCGAATTTGTAGGACTTGATAGAATTTTCTTTGATTTAGAAAATTACAACTTCCTTATTATTTTCTAATTTGTAGGACTTGATAGAACTTTCTTTGATTTAGAAAATTACAACTTCCTTATTATTTTTGAATTTGTAGGCTTGATAGAGCTTTCTTTTATTATTTTCAAACTTGATAGAACTTTTTTTGATTTAGAAAATTACAACTTCCGATTTTTTAGGATCTTATGTTAATAATTGCAATTTTCTCTTTTATTATTTTCAATCTTGATAGAACTTTCTTTTATTAATTTTCAAACTTGATAAAACTCTCTTTTATTATTTTCAAACTTGATAGAAATTTATTTTATTATTTTCAAACTTTATAGAACTTTTCTTTTATAATACTTCTTGACTTTTAAACATAATGGATTTCCATGTTATTCATCTTACAAACACCTATAAATTAAAGGTCATTCATAACAAAAAATCTACACCGAAACTTTTTTACATAGCTTCAAATTTTTACAACCATATTTACAATCAATACAACTATGGCCTACACCATGTTAGATGCTTTGAACGACAGCAACTATACCTGGATGATAAGAGTACGAGTGTGTAGAATGTGGGAATCTGTCAATCCACATACTGAATTACTGATCAGTCTTGACATGATTTTGATCGATGAAAAGGTTAATAAATCAATATACTTTTAACTTATTAGTTTGTCAAATTGTATGATGTTATTAACTTTTCTAAGATATGTTGTATGACAGGAAAATTTGATCCATGCTACGATCCCGAAGATTCTGGTCTCTCGGTTCAAAAATCTCTTAGAGGAAGGCTCCGTATACAACTTTAAAAATCTGAAAGTTGTTTCAAGTAGAGGGAAATATATACCACTATCACATGGGTCTAAATTGCTTTTCATACGCATAACGTTGCCTAAGAGATTGGAAGAAGGCATCGTCAACATATCACTACATGAATTTTAGTTCATATGTCCGGATATGATTGATGCACGTATTAATGACACCAACATACTCTCAGGTTTTTGATGCACTAATATATTAGAGTAATATATAAGTAATACTATTATATAAGTTATAATTCAAACTTTGATGTTCTAATATTATTTTTTCTATGTTGATTTAGATGTTGTGGGTTGCTTGACCTACTTGGGTGAATTGAAGTTGTCAAAGGCGGTTGGAAAAAAAGAGATCTCAAAATTGTCACAAATTAGTAAGTTATGCATTATATTAATTTTAATATAACTGTTAATTGTTTTTTATTGTTCTTGTAATTTTATATTACTTCTTCGGTTACCCCAATTTATTTGTTTTACTTATTTAATTTGTTCTAATTTTTTTTCTTAAATGGTGGACCCTATATAATAATTGTCACATCTACCCAGATTAAAAAATTTAAAAGTAATTATCTTTATTAATGTTTTTATAATATATAGTTTTAGAAATTGCACATATATAAATCTATCTTATCTCGATTGAACGAATATCATTAGATATTATACAAATATTTGTTTCATTGATATTATTGATTTAATTCTTATATTAGTTTTTTACCATTTATATACTCTTATATGCAGATACAATTAGGTTTTCTACCACAATTTAAATAATTTTAAATAATTTATATATTTTATTTGATAATTTAAATAATTTTGTAGATATTAATTTCACAATTTTTATTCTAATATTCTTTTTATTAACAAATATATTCTAATGCCGCTGCGAAGCGCGGCTTAGTAATCTAGTATGTTATAGTTCAATGACTCTATACTTAAATTATATGTATAATTCATATATGCATATTATTTAATGTGAAGAAATTATATGATAAGAATTTTAAAGTTTAAATTATTATCTTTTAGATACATTTGAATATTAAATTTTAAAGCATCATTATCATAATAAATAAAAATAAAAATATTGTCTAAATGAATAAATATTCATTTATCAATAATTGAATAAAATATTCATTAACCGATAAATAAATAATCTCATTAAATGAATATATTTTCATGGTCTCAAGTGTATCCATTTATCGAGATTCTACTATAGTTGTATTACATATTTGGATTTGTGCTTAAATAATCTTAAAAAATATAACATTAAATATACTACTTGAAAATGAATTCTAAAATTTTTGTCCATCTCCAGTTATCACATATTTTTAATTATGAAATTGTTTAATTTATCTTTATGTTAAACACATGTCTATATATAATTTCATTATTTTTTGATATTAATATATAATCATCTAAATTTTAAGGAAAATTATGTAACATAAGAAATAAGCATTTTTTTTTTACATAAATTGATATTTCGTAAATAATTAGTTTTTTACCGATTGTAGGTAATAAAAAGGAAAAGTAATTTTCTTAAGATGACTGAAAAGATCTAGAGTTAACTTAAATTATGTTGAACATAACTCAATTTTTTTTCTTACAATGAAAAATTTCTTAAAATAATAACTTTAATTGAATTTACATTTTATATTTTTCACCTAAAATATATTTATATAATTAATAACTTTGAATGTTGAATTTTTAACCAATTATATTATTTTACAAAAAGATATTAATATAATTTCAAATTTTTGGTAACCTTGTTTTTAAAATATTCAATTTATTAAAATAAATAATATGAAAGTAAACTTTAAATCAAGTTGAATTAGCTTCTAATTGAATAAATGATGTCTACACGTGTTGAACGAGAATTATCAATGACCAGTTAAAAATAATTATTAAATATAATGATTTCAACACTTGCATTTTAAATTAAAAAAATATTTAAAAACACAAAGGTAAAAATATAAAGTATTAAAAAACAAATAAATCAAGTAATAAGAAAAATGTACCATTATTAACATTCAACTTATGAATATATAACTTATGAATTGAGTGGTTGAAAAACACCCATAAACTTTTATTAACTTATAATGTATAAGTTTTGCGGGCCGAACAGGCCCATAGTTAGATATGAAATCAAATTCATAATTACATCAATTTATCTTTTAAAAGTTAAATTTAAAAATTATCACAATGGAAGAGTGGGGTTCTCCAATTGCCCATGCTCTTAGTTCAGTAATGGTAAAGGACTGGGCAACGAAATATCTATGTCAGACGTAGGTGAGTGGTATGTCACTCCACCTAGTTTTCTTACTCATGTACTGGATTTGGATTTGAATTAATGCAAGTACAATTTACTTCAAAAAAAAAAATATGTCTAGGGTGAGCCACTAAGCCCAACAATTTCAGCTTGGACAGCTGAGTTATATTTTTTTATGTCTAGGGTCGTCTAGTATTCTTGTTATCTAGTAGTATTATATCTTTTATATATAATTAGTGTAAAGGGGTTATTTGGTATGGTATGGTATTGGTCGTCACTTTCCTAATTTTACACGACACATAGCTTTAACCTAAACTCTATTCTAATAACATCACCTACACATTAGCTTTAACCTAAACTCTTCTAACAACATCATCTGTAAATATTTAACATTTTAAAATAAAAAATTACTAAAACGAAGAATAAAATATTTATAATGTAGATTAAGCAATGATCTTAGAAAATAAAAAAATAATTAATATAAAGATAAATCTTAAATTTAATAGTCAATAAATTATTATAGAAATTTTGCTAAAAAAATATTTAAAGATAAATTCTTAAATGAGATATATACTATATATTGGTATATTTATTTATTTAATGTAAATTAGTTTCATTTACAAATATGCCTCCCATTTTGAGTTAAAAAGAAAAAAAAATCTGGATGTCTATGATATTCAAATTGCAAAATAAAAAGATAACTAAAATATTCCATTCTCATTTAAAAAACTCTGAAAAATTTTAAAAACAAAATTTAAATCTAAAATAAAATTTAGATATGTTTAATATTATGATTACCACTATACACCTAAAATAAATATTTAACATTTTGAAACAAAAAATCACCAAAACAAAGAATAAAATTATAATGATTTATAATGAATATTAAACAATGATCTTAAGAAAATAAAAAATATAAAAAAGTTATTTATAATCAGAAAAAATATATTTTTAAATTAATAATCAACAAATTATGATATATATTTAGCTAACAAAATAATAAAAGATAAAATTTTAAATTAGTATATCTATTACTTTAATTTAAATTAGTTTCAGAAAACAAAATACTATAAAGTAAACAAATAGCAAACTAAATTAAATAAAAATTGTCAATTATTAGCTCGATATAAAACAAAAAAATACCAAATTAAAATTATCAAAGTTAAATTTGAAAAATAATAGATGACTAAATAAATTATCACAAAAAAATTAGTGATTTTAAAAATATAAAAAAAAACCAAAAATAACTATCATTCCAAAAATATAACATAAATTGACATAAAATTTATGTAATAAATATATGTTTTCAGATTTAGTTAATACTAGCTTAAAACATGAATTGTTTTTAATAATTATTATTTTTATTATTTATGTTTTTATATTTTATTAATTGCATTTGTTAAAAAAATAAGTATGTAGGTTAAACTTTTTTAAATAATAAGGAAAAATTGAAATAGTAATATGTTTTAGTTGAAAAAGGTAATTGTCCGTAATTAAAATTATTCAAATAGGTTTCAAAATATATAATTAAGGATTTGTCCTTAATATTTTTGGAAAAGGAGAATTTTAGTAAGGAAAAATAGGAAAGTAACATGTTTTAGTTGAAAAATGTAATTACCCGTAATTAAAAGTATTAAATAGATTTTACAATAAATAAGTAAGGATTTGCGCCTGATATTTTTGGAAAATGATGTATTTTAGTAAGAAAAAATAGGAAAAGTAACATGTTTTAGTTTAAAAAGATAATTGCCCGTGATTTTTTTAGAAAAAGAGGGGATTTTGTTAGAAAAAATAGAAAAATTAATGTATTTTAGGCTTTAGCTAAAAGATAATTGGTTTTAAATAATGTTATTATTTAATAATATTTTTTAAAATAAATAATGGACATTAAGTAAAATCACAAAATACCGACCCCGTCCTGATAATCAACACCTAGAGGGGAGGGGTGAATAGGTGTTATGACTAACAATGACCGATTTTAATTATTACCAAGTTATGTGACTGAAAAAGCAAAAATCAGTCTGTTTTTGCTGTCTGGCAGCTTACTGAGTTTACAGAATATAGAATGGCAGCTAGCTACGTTGTTCACAGCAGTATAGAAAATGTGCAGAAAATAATGAACACACAGCAATTTTAGCCAGGTTCGACCCCTATCTCCTATAGGTCTACGTCCTGGTCCTTTACCAACACGGCAAAGGAATATATTATTGATCAAAGTGAATTACAACTACACAATACAATAATATATCTCCCTGAACTCCCTGTTACTGTTAGCAGCTTGCTGAAACACCTTGTTCCTTGAACACAGCTCTCTAAGTACTATACTAATCCAAGTATAAACTCCTCTAGCTATCAAGTTCCTTGAACCCTTGTTTCCCAAGCTCACAAAAACAGCAACAACCAACTTACAAGTTGAACAATACGATAATATAATCAATTACAATTGAATCTATGAACTCTAATCAAAGATATAAGATATAATATATATTAGAGCTCAAAAGTATACGAAGGATATATCAAATCAGTTTGTAAAGCACTTGCGTTTTCTTTTGAATGTAGTTCAAAACTAGAATGAAAACCACACAAGTCTTTTTATAATGAACAAAGATCTTGAATTAATCGAACAACAACCAACGGTCTTGACTCCAAGTCTCACGTATTTTTGTTCCTTGATTAATTCAAACCAACGTTCATGAAATCAACGTTTAGAAAGCCAACGTTCAGAAACCAGATGAGTTAGAGAAGAAACGTTTAAGAAAGACAAATTCAATCTGGTTTGAAAAGCCCATAAAATAATAGAAGTTGTTTAGATAAAAACCAACGTATATCAACTTCCTTTATTTTAGGAACTATATATATATATAATATATTTGAAAATATTTGAGCCCATATATATATATATACCTTATATATCAGATAGAGTCCTTACAAAACGTTTCCTAGAAGATTTCCTATAAATTAGGACTGAAACTCTATCTTCTGGAAGTGTTGCCAGCTTGCTGCCTGTAGACAAAGTTTCTTTACCAGCTTGCTGTCTGCATAGAAAATTAATCTGCCAGCTAGCTGCTACAACATGTTTTGTTAGAAAAATACATAGCTTTTATTTCCTGCAAAACCTTGTTAGTACAATAACCTTAACCCAGCTTGCTGTTTAGTGTTATCATCAAAATATCAGGGTTTCAATCTCCCCCTTTTTGATGATTACACAACAATTTTAGGAAAAGAATAATTCTCCCCCTCAATCTAATAGTCCTGCACCAAAATATTTATCTAACAGAAAATCATTTCAATTAAGATAAATAAACCCATTAGTTCACATAAACCAACTTAAATTACCAAATTGTACCAGCAATTAGTTTTAACTGCATAAACCAGCAGTACCCCATAACAAAAACATATAAGTTCAAACAACCACATAAGTTCAAAACATTCAATAACCCTTAAATTACCCAGAAAATCCTAAAATTTAACTCCCCCTTAATCATAAAAAGAAGAAAAACTTAGGCATCCATTTTATCATCATCCTCCTCAGTTCCATCAGCAACAGCAGAATCCTGAGCAATATCAGCAACCAAAGTCTTGGCAGCATCCAAAGCAGCATCCACAGCAGTTGAATTCATAGCAGCATTCTGATGAGTGGTATGAGCAGGAGAACCAGATTCAGCAACAGCAGCAGCAAACTCACAAAAACGGGAAGAAGACTTTGAACCAATAATCAAATCGCGAAGAAACCGTATCTCATCAGTCATGAACTAACGTACCATCAGATTCCACTTTGAGATGAGACTGGAGAAGACTCTTTTGATCTAAAAACTCTGTAACAACCTCTTTATCAGCCTCTCGGAGTGGGACACCATACCACTCAAACACTCGAGTCAATAACAAACCATAGGGTAAACCCGGTTGATTACCAGAATCAAACACATCCAACATATTCTTGATAATTAACCCAGATAGATCAAACTTACGACCAGATAACAGCATAGCAATAAGAGTAACATCTTGACCCGCAAAGTTTGAGCGACTGCCTAAACGAGGATTAATATTTGCTAAACCCACTCGAAACAGTAAATGAGCCATCGGAGTCACAGATTTAGTAGTTGGAGAAGCATATTGCAATAACCCATCAATATTACGAATTACTTTCAATTGATCTAAAGCAGAAAAACCCTCAATTTCAACTGGACCCTTATTCGTACAAATAGACACATTCGACGGAGCAGAAATACCCAAAATATCATTAAGCGAATTTGCAGTTAACATAATCTTAGTCCCACGAACATTGGACATGCAAACACCATTCTTCACAATATCCAGATTAGCATAAAATTCGTAAACACAATTAGGATAACAGTCGCGGGGCAAATCTTTTATGAATGAATCAAACCCTAACTGAGTAAAGAACTTAATCGCTCCACACTTATGGTATGAATTACCTGCAAGAGGACGACCGGAGATGATAGTTCTGTCACCCAAACGAAAGTTGTGAAACCGCACTTCGAGTTCCTTGGAAACAAAAGTTATCTCATACTTGGAGCGCTTGACAGACGAACCGTCGCCATGACCAGAACGCTGTCCACCGGAAAATTCATCCCCACTATCAAGTCGAACCGGAGAGAGGTAAACATCATCATCTTCATCGAACAATCGTTTGTTTTTCCCTTTAGCCACCTTGGATTCAGCCGGAGTAATAGCCGTAGAAGAAGCCTTTTTACCACGAGTGTTTCTCATTGTGGGAAAAGAAGAGAGCCGTAGGTTGGAGAGAAAAATGAAATTTGGGTGTATAGAAAATGAGAAGTCAGGGGAGCCTAATGTGGTTTAACCTCTTTTTAGAATTTTAAGGGGAGGTGAAGAGTTTAGGATTAACATTAAATGCTACCCACCCCAAAACATAGGGAAAAGAAAAAAAATAGTCTTAGCCGAATAAAAGACGTATTGCACATAAACACGGAAGACTATAAAACAAATGTATATCTATACGAATAACACAAAACAATTATAGAACACCGAAAAAAATAAACGAAATGAAGATGAGGCAGAAAAAAATAAAAAATTCAGAAAGTACCAGGATATATTATTGGCAGCTTGCTGCCAAAACAGTGCACATGCCAAGTTCGCGACGAAGAACAGAAAAACGTTCCTCGGCTAATGGTTTTGTGAAGATATCAGCTCGCTGGTATTCCGTAGAAACAAACAATAGCTCAATTTTTCCTTTGGCAACATTATCTCTCAAAAAATGATGTCGAACATCAATATGCTTCGTTCGGGAGTGATTCACCGGATTCTTTGAAATGTTTATTGTGCTTGTATTGTCACAATAAATTGGAATCTTGTCACATTTGATGCCATAGTCCCTGAGTGTTTGAATCATCCAAAGAATTTGGGCACAGCAGCTTCCTGCAGCTAAATACTCACCTTCTGCAGTGGATAATGCAACAGAAGCTTGCTTCTTGCTTTGCCAAGACACCAAACTCTGTCCTAAAAATGCACAAACACCACTTGTACTCTTGCGATCAGTTTGACAACCTGCATAATCTGCATCACTAAACCCAACAAGATCAAAAGCATTTGTGATTGGATAAAATAAACCAAGAGTAATTGTGCCACTCAAATATTTGAATATTCTTTTAACCGCACTCAAGTGAGATTCTTTTGGTTTAGATTGAAACCTCGCACATACACAAACACTATACATTATATCAGGTCTAGAGGCAGTAAGATATAATAAACTACCAATCATACCTCTATACTTGCGAACATCAACATCTATACCTTGTTCATCTGCTGTCAGCTTGCTGGCAGGAGTCATTGGTGTTGATTTCGGCTTGATATTTTCAAATCCAAATCTTTTGAGTAGATTCTTGATATACTTGGATTGATGCACATAAATACCCTCTGGAGTTTGCTTAATTTGAAGACCCAAAAAGTAGTTGAGCTCTCCCATCATGCTCATGTCAAACTCACTATGCATACACTTAGAAAACCACTTGCACATATCATCATTAGTAGATCCAAAAATAATATCATCCACATATATTTGTACAACTAAAATATCAGCACCATTATGTTTAGTAAATAATGTGGGATCAATTTTACCTCGAATGAATCCATTTTTGATCAAAAACTTACTTAACCTTTCGTACCAAGATCTAGGAGCTTGCCGCAATCCATATAATGCCTTCTTCAACTTGAAAACATGATTAGGAAATTTCTCATTCTCAAAACCAGGGGGTTGCTTGACATAAACTTCTTCCTTTAAGAATCCATTAAGAAATGCACTTTTCACGTCCATTTGATGTAGCTTGATCTTCTTGAAGCACGCAAATGAAAGTAGCATCCGTATTGATTCAAGCCTTGCAACCGGGGCATAAGTTTCCTCAAAATCTATTCCTTCTTGTTGATTGTATCCTTGTGCAACTAGTCTTGCTTTGTTTCGAGTAACCGTACCAAATTCATCAACTTTGTTCTTGAAGACCCATTTAGTACCAATGATTGAAGCATCTTTAGGTGGCTCCACAAGTTCCCAAACATCACATCTTTCAAACTGATTGAGTTCTTCTTGCATTGCCATGATCCAATTCTCATCTTGAAGTGCTTCTTTAACATTCTTTGGTTCCTCTTGAGCTAGAAAGGCTGCAAATGCACAAAAGTTGGCTTGACCCTTCCTTGTCTTGATTCCTTCTGATTTATCACCAATGATCAATTCTGGAGGATGGTTCTTCACTGTTCTTGTTGATTTTGGCAAAGAATGTTGAGCTATGACTTCCTCATGTACTCGAATTCGCTTGGATGGAGGAGAAACTTCACCACCTTCATAGATAGGCATCTTTTCTTGTGATCTCTGACCTCTTGGACCTTCCAAGGTGAGCTTTGACAACTTATCAATAGTGTCATCTACTGGAGAAGAGGTTTCAGTTTGCTTTTCAGCTACTGTAGCAGTTTCAGGTTGGTTGGCAGCTTGCTGTGATACAGTAGTTGGTACTGGCAGCGGGCTGTCATCACCTGCACCTGCAATATCTTCCTCATCTCTTGACAGATCAACATTAGACTCTTGAAATGAAACATCTATAGACTCTTCAACAATACGTTTAGATGTATTATACACTCTATAAGCACGACTTGTTAAAGAATAACCCAAAAATATTGCTTCATAAGATTTAGCATCGAATTTACCATCTCTATCAATAGTTTTTAGTACAAAGCACCTGGAGCCAAAAACCTTGAAATATCCAATGTTTGGCTTCTTATTCCTCAGCAATTCATATGGAGTTTTGTTGAGGATAGGCCTGATAAGCACTCTGTTCAGAACATAGCTTGCTGTGTTGACTGCTTCTGCCCAGAAACTCCTTGGCAGCTTGCTTTCTTGCAGCAAAGTCCTTGCTGTTTCTTGCAAAGATCTGTTCTTTCTCTCCACAACTCCGTTTTGCTGTGGGGTTCTTGGAGCAGAGAATTCATGTGAAATACCTCTTTCTTCACAATAATCAATGAAGCCTTTTGAAATGAATTCACCTCCTCTATCACTTCTTATACCTACAAGTCTTGTATTCAACTTGTTCTCAAGTAAAGTGATTAGCTTTTCAAATTCACTAAAAGCACAATCTTTAGTACGAAGAAACAATACCCATGTATATCGAGAATAATCATCAACAATAACAAATGCATATTGTTTACCTCCAATGCTTTTATATGCTTCCGGACCAAATAAATCCAAATGAAGAAGCTCTAAAGGTTTAGAAGATGATACCATTGTCTTTGACTTATGTGGAGTCCTGATTTGTTTGCCTAATTGACAAGCCGTACAGGTTTCCGTCTTGACATACTTCAATTTGGGTAATCCTCTAACTAGCTTCTTTGTAGACAGCTTGCTGAGTAAGTCCATATGAGCATGTCCTAGCCTTCTATGCCAAAGATCTGGGTTTGTATCCACAGTAGCTAAACAACAGCCTACTTCCTGCATCTCAAAGTCCAACATATATATATTTCCTTCCCTTCTAGCAACTAGGGGAACTTTGTTAGTGCCAACATTAATAGTACATTTCTCTTTATCAAAAACAACAGTGTGTCCATCATCATATAACTGACTTATACTAAGCAAATTATATTTAAGACCTTGAACATATTGTACTTTATCAATAGAAATGTTACTATTACCAATTGTTCCTTTGCCAAGTATACGGAGTGTTTTGCTATCTCCAATTGTAACACTACCACCCTTTTTCATCTTGAGGCTAAGAAACTGAGATTTGTCACCACACATATGTCTTGTACATCCACTATCCAATATCCATTGATTTGCATTGACTTTGACCACAAGACATACCTACAAAACAAAGAACAAACATCTCAACGTTTTGGTACCCAAATTTTGTTGGGTCCAGCATGGTTAGTTGATAAAACATAAAAAGCATTCAATTCAGATTTCTTGATCCACATTTGGACCACTTTGGATGCTCGATTTCCTGTTTTCCTTGTTCTGGCAGTTTGCTGGCTAGAAGCTGTCTGTCTGTTCCAGCTTGCTGACTTAGCATTCTGACTAGGGCAGTGGTGTGTCAAATGACCTTTCTTTCCACATTTGTAGCAAATTTTCCATGGCATAGCATAGTTATAAGGTATCCCCTGTTTTCCTTCGTAGTCAAAGGCCTTGGTCTTTGATGTAGAAGCCATTCCAAGTCCTTCTTTATCCATAGGAACCTTTGTTTGTCTCATAATAGTCTTTAATACTTCCTCTCCTTGAACAAATTTTCCCATGCCTTTCTCAAGCCTTGTAACTTCAGCTTCCAATTCCTTTATCTTCTCAGCTTGTTGAGTAGCTTCAATTGAGATGGATTCTCTGATTTTGAATGTCTCAAGACATACATCTCTAGCTTCAATTTCTGCACGTAGCTCGCTGAGTTCCTTCATCAATGTATCATTTCTTTTGAGAAGTAATTTGTTGAACCCCTCAAGTTGTGTTAACTTTCCTTTGAGATCAGAAATAAGATCTTCATGATTGTTTGACGGAGTCTTTTTAGCTAATAACTCAGAAATCATCTTTCGAAGTGAAGCATTCTTCTTTTCAAGTTCATTGTTCTCATTCTTTAATTCCATGAACTCCACAATAGATATAGTACTATGTCTCTGCAAAGTTAGTTCATCTAATGAATGATTACTAGAATTCGAATCAGAATTTATAGAATTTACCTCACTACTATTGTCATCCAAATCTGAAGCATCACTTTCTACAAGGCCATCTTCAGTGATTCCTCGTATAGTGTCTTCATCATCCAGACCAACAAGAGCTAGGTTCACCATCTCATCACCTGATTCATCATCAGAAGCTGAGTTCTCATCATCACTCCATGTCAAAAGTGCTTTAGATTTCATTCTGTCCTTTGAGACAGCTTGCTGCCTAGGCCTGTTCTTCAGCTTGTAGCAGTCCCTTTTGAAGTGTCCTTTCTTCCCACATTCAAAACATGCAACATCCTTTGAATCTCTTGACTCTCTTCTTGCTCCAAAAGCTTTTCCTTTTTCCTTCTTTAGCTTGTTCCTCTTTTCAATCATCTTCTTGATTTTTCTGGACATAAGAGCCAATTCCTCATCAGATTCTGATTCTGCATCTGAGACCAGCTTGCTGCTACTGGAGTGTAAGGCCAGATTCTTCATCTTTTCGACTGGAGCTCTAATAGATTCCACCTTGCTTTCAAGTATCTTGGTTTCGAATTGTTCTAGCTCAGCAAAGACAGCTAGATGATCCATAGTTTCAAGATTTGAAGAAGACTCCAAGGAAGTAACTTTGGGTTCATAAATAAATGGCACCGCACTTAGAACTTTCATATTGATTTCATCTTGAGGAATCGTTTTGCCAAGTCTCTTAAGTGCATTGATGTTCACTTGAAATCTAGCTTGACTTTCTTTGATAGATTCACCCTCTTTGAGTTTAAAATTCCCAAACTCATTCATCAACTTGCTGAGTTTAACTTTCTTCAAGGATTTTGAGCCTTCATGATAGGTTTCCAATGCATCCCACATCTCCTTTGCTGATTTAAGAGATGATACTTTGTCATGCTCAGCTTGATTAAGTCCATTCATGAGTGAATTCCTTGCTTTTCCATTATAGCCAATTTTGATCAATTCATCGGTAGTAAGATCATCAATATCCTTATCTTTGCCATCTTTGTCAAGAAATACATATGGACCCTTTTGGACAACCCTTAGAACAAGTGGATCTCTGGATAAATATGTTTCCATACGCCCTTTCCACCAGTTGTAATTGTCCGTTCCAGTGAGGAGAGGAGCTCGGTAGTCAGACTTTCCTTCGGGATAATTGTCAGCCATTTGATCGATACTTTTCCTGTTACAGAAAGATTAGTATACCAATGCTCTGATACCAATTGATAATCAACACCTAGAGGGGAGGGGTGAATAGGTGTTATGACTAACAATGACCGATTTTAATTATTACCAAGTTATGTGACTGAAAAAGCAAAAATCAGTTTGTTTTTGCTGTCTGGCAGCTTACTGAGTTTACAGAATATAGAATGGCAGCTAGCTACGTTGTTCACAGCAGTATAGAAAATGTGCAGAAAATAATGAACACACAGCAATTTTAGCCAGGTTCGACCCCTATCTCCTATAGGTCTACGTCCTGGTCCTTTACCAACACGGCAAAGGAATATATTATTGATCAAAGTGAATTACAACTACACAATACAATAATATATCTCCCTGAACTCCCTGTTACTGTTAGCAGCTTGCTGAAACACCTTGTTCCTTGAACACAGCTCTCTAAGTACTATACTAATCCAAGTATAAACTCCTCTAGCTATCAAGTTCCTTGAACCCTTGTTTCCCAAGCTCACAAAAACAGCAACAACCAACTTACAAGTTGAACAATACGATAATATAATCAATTACAATTGAATCTATGAACTCTAATCAAAGATATAAGATATAATATATATTAGAGCTCAAAAGTATACGAAGGATATATCAAATCAGTTTGTAAAGCACTTGCGTTTTCTTTTGAATGTAGTTCAAAACTAGAATGAAAACCACACAAGTCTTTTTATAATGAACAAAGATCTTGAATTAATCGAACAACAACCAACGGTCTTGACTCCAAGTCTCACGTATTTTTGTTCCTTGATTAATTCAAACCAACGTTCATGAAATCAACGTTTAGAAAGCCAACGTTCAGAAACCAGATGAGTTAGAGAAGAAACGTTTAAGAAAGACAAATTCAATCTGGTTTGAAAAGCCCATAAAATAATAGAAGTTGTTTAGATAAAAACCAACGTATATCAACTTCCTTTATTTTAGGAACTATATATATATATAATATATTTGAAAATATTTGAGCCCATATATATATATATACCTTATATATCAGATAGAGTCCTTACAAAACGTTTCCTAGAAGATTTCCTATAAATTAGGACTGAAACTCTATCTTCTGGAAGTGTTGCCAGCTTGCTGCCTGTAGACAAAGTTTCTTTACCAGCTTGCTGTCTGCATAGAAAATTAATCTGCCAGCTAGCTGCTACAACATGTTTTGTTAGAAAAATACATAGCTTTTATTTCCTGCAAAACCTTGTTAGTACAATAACCTTAACCCAGCTTGCTGTTTAGTGTTATCATCAAAATATCAGGGTTTCACGTCCGTCCGACTACCAAAGTTTTAATGTTTCGTCAAGAATAAAATATTCATAATGTAGATTAAGCAATGATCTTAGAAAATAAAAAAATAATTAATATAAAGATAAATCTTAAATTTAATAGTCAACAAATTATGATAGAAACTTTGCTAAAATAATAATTAAAGATAAATTCTTAAATGAGATATATACTATATATTGGTATATTTATTTATTTAATGTAAATTAGTTTCATTTACAAATATGCCTCTCATTTTGAGTTAAAAAGGAAAAAAAATCTGGATGTCTATGAAATTCAAATTGCAAAATAAAAAGATAACTAAAATATTCTATTCTCATTTAAAAAACTGAAAAATTTTAAAAACAAAATTTAAATCTAAAATAAAATAAAATTTAGATATGTTTAATATTATGATTACCACTATACACCTAAAATAAATATTTAACATTTTGAAACAAAAAATCACCAAAACAAAGAATAAAATTATAATGATTTATAATGAATATTAAACAATGATCTTAAGAAAATAAAAAATATAAAAAAGTTATTTATAATCAGAAAAAATAGATTTTTAAATTAATGATCAACAAATTATGATATATATTTAGCTAACAAAATAATAAAAGATAAAACTTTAAATTAGTATATCTATTACTTTAATGTAAATTAGTTTCAGAAAACAAAATACTATAAAGTAAACAAATAGCAAACTAAATTAAATAAAAATTGTCAATTATTAGCTCGATATAAAACAAACAAATACCAAATTAAAATTATCAAAGTTAAATTTGAAAAATAATAGATGACTAAATAAATTATTACAAAAAAATTAGTGATTTTAAAAATATAAAAAAACCAAAAATAAATATCATTCCAAAAATATAACATAAATTGACATAAAATTTATGTAATAAATATATGTTTTCAGATTTAGTTAATACTAACTTAAAACCCGTGCGATGCACGGATTGTTAATTGTTATTTTATTATTATTTTTTAAAATTTTATTAATTGTAATTGTTTGATCTTCATTATAATTAATTATAATTGTATTCTTTGTTTTAGTGATTTTTTGTTTCAAAATGTTAAATATTTGTTGGAGCATGGTGATTATAATGTTAAGTATATCTAACCTTTATTTTATATTTAAATCTTATTTTAAATTTTCTATGTGGGAGTATGAGCTTGGTTGGGTAAATTTAAAATTATTACTTGATGCACGGATTGTTTATTGTTATTTTATTATTATTTTTTAAAATTGTATTAATTGTAATTGTGCAAAAAATAAGTAGGCATGTTAAAATAGGTAAACACTTTTAATTAATTAAAAATATTAAAACAGATTTTAAAATAAATACGTATGGGTTTGCCCGTTATATTTTTTGAAAATGAGGGGTTTTATTAAGAAAAAATAAAAAATGTAACATATATTTAATTTAAAAAGGGAAATGCCCGTGATATTTTTGGAAAATAAGGTTTTAAAATTTAATAATTAAAAGTATTTAAATATGTTTTAAAATAAATAAGTAAAGAGTTTTCTGTGATATTTTTGAAAAAAGAATGGATTTTAGTGAGAAAAATAGAAAAATTAAATTGTAAAAGGCAATTTCCTGTGATATATTTAGAAAATGTGATATTTTGTTAGAAAAAATATATAATGTGTTTTAACTGAAAATGTAATTGATTATAAATAGGTATTTGATTATTTATATTTTAATATTTTTAGTAATTGCATTTGTTTAGAAAAATAAGTAGACATGTTAAAATAGGTAAAATTTTAAAAATAATTATAATATTAAAATATATTTAAAAATAAATAACTAAATGTTTGTCCGTGATATTTTTGGAAAATGAGAAGTTTTAGTAAAGAAAAATAGAAAAACTAACATGTTTTAGTTAAAAAAAAGGTAATTGTCCGTGATATATTTAGTTAAAAAAGGTAATTGGTTATAAATAGGTAATATTATTTTTTAATAATATATTTCTATAAATAAGTAAGGTTAATTAAGTAAAAACATGAAGTACAGTTAATTAAGGGCAATTAAGTAAAATCATAATGTACCATACCGACCAACCAAAATAAGGTTAATTAAGTAAAATCACAACGTACCATACCGACCAACCAAACTTTTAATGTTTCGTCTATTATATAATAGTATTGACTAGCTTAAAACATGAATTGTTTTTAATAGTTATTATTTTTATTATTTATGTTTTTATATTTTATTAATTGTATTTGTTAAAAAAATAAGTATGTAGGTTAAACTTTTTTAAATAATTAGAGGAGTTTTAATAAAGAAAAATTGAAATAGTAATATGTTTTAGTTGAAAAAGGTAATTGCCCGTAATTAAAAATTATTCAAATAGGTTTCAAAATATATAATTAAGGATTTGTCCGTAATATTTTTGGAAAAAAGAGATTTTAGTAAGGAAAAATAGGAAAGTAACATGTTTTAGTTGAAAAAGGTAATTTCCCGTAATTAAAAGTATTAAATAGATTTTAAAATAAATAAGTAAGGATTTGCGCCTGATATTTTTGGAAAATGATGTATTTTAGTAAGGAAAAATAGGAAAAGTAACATATTTTAGTTGAAAAAGATAATTGCCCGTGATTTTTTTAGAAAAAGAGGGGCTTTTTTTAGAAAAATAGAAAAATTAATGTATTTTAGGCTTTAGCTGAAAAGATAATTGGTTTTAAATAATGTTATTATTTAATAATATTTTTTAAAATAAATAATGGTCATTAAGTAAAATCACAAAATACCGACCCGGTCCGTCCGACTACCAAAGTTTTAATGTTTCGTCTATTACAAGATAATATAAATAGTATAAATTATTTTTTAGTTAGAATAAAGAACCGAAAACTGAAAACCGAAAAAGTTTTAATGTTTCGACTTTAATAATATATTAATGTTTCGACTTTATTAATATAATATTAATTTAAAATTTATAAAATTGAAATCAAAATAGATTGATACTTTTGGGAAAATAAAAAAAACACAATTTAAATTAAATTAAAAAAATATACTAATAATTTATAAAGTTTCCCGTGCATTGCACGGGTACAAAGCTAGTGTTATAGAATTAGATGCTCACTGTAAAATTCTGTTGTATGCAATTATTGTCACTGCAAGATTCTGTAAACAGATATTTAAAATGGAGTACCTATATATAGCAAACTGATAAATAATTATACAAACCGATAAATAAGCTACACTTTTTATCGATAAATCTCCGGTGTACAACAAGCTATGGTCAGGTCTTTGAAAAGAACTCTCCAATTTAATGCTAAACATGCATAAAAAAATATCAGTATGCTACTGCTAGGTGTCAATGGATCGGAGATCCAACCCGATCTGATCCGATCAGGTATGGATCCTGTCAAAAAAAATCCGATCCGTTAATGATCCGATCCGATAACAAGCGGATATGGATTTAGTATGATCCGATCCGATAAGGATCCGATCCGAATATATTATATTTATTTTATATTTTATATATTAATTTTATATATTATTATATGTAAAACATATATAATATTTTATATTTTATATAAATAATATTATTTTGAAATTTAAAATTGAATTTGTCAATGTATATGTCATAATTTATTTTAATTTCGTAAATTTTTTTTTTTAAAAAGTACTTTTTGAATTAAAAAAATGAACAAAATTATTCTTTTTTAATATATTAAACGGGTCGGACCTCCGATCCGATAACCCGAAATCCGAACGGATCGGGTATGGATCGACCTAAAAAATATCCGACTTCTGATCCGATCCGATCCGAACCCGAAAAATCTTAACGGATTCTGATATGAATTTAGGATAATCCGATCCGAATCCCGACCAGTTGACAAGCCTACTGCTATCCCAACCAAGATGTACGTGGTTGTAGCTGTAACCTAAGCATGAAACCAAGAAAAAAAAGAGAGCAGATAAATAGTAAATATGTCATGTCAAAAAAAATAGTAAATCTGTTTAATGATACTTTCCCTCAAAAAAAATAATCCGTTTAATGCTATTAAATGTATTTTATTGAGTTTAAATTTCATTTACTCACTTTTATGTTTTAATAAAGAAAAACGGTTATGTCCTTAATTTACTCCTTCTTATAGTTTTTACATTTAAAATTTGATTTTTGTTATAAATATTTTGACCATAATGTATTCTAAAATATATTTAATTCCTTAATTTAAGATAGATAGACACTATAGACACATGTTTAAAGGTCCTTTTTCTCATAATTGAATGTGTTATAAGTAGAACATATAAGTAGAATATTATTTTTAGCTCAAAATAAAAGATAATTAAGTGACAAATAATTAAATAAGGATAATTATGTAAAAACACGAAGTATCAAAAATTAGTATTGTAGCCAACAAACTAAATTTTTAAATGGTGTGCTATATATAAAATTAGTATTGTAGCCAATCAACTAAATTTTTAAATGGTTTGTTATATATATAATATGACACAAAACTTAAAATTTTTTAATGCTAAATTTTGTGTTAAAATAACACAATACTATAATTTGTGTTATATATAAAACAAATTATAATATTGTGCTATATTTGTCTCCTCGTTTTTTTTAAAAAGGAGAAAAATAGATAGAAAAATTACGTTTGCAGACATTAATTGAAAAAATTAGTTAAATTTAGAACTAAATATTGGAGATATGATGCACCAAAACTCACTTTTTGGTGTTAAAATATGCACATCTGATAAAGTATAGATTTGAAAATGTAATTCAATGATTTTTTGGTTTTTGGTCGACCATAGATGCTTGATTTATGTACTTTTAATGTTTTTTAACTATTTTTTTTGGTAGATATCTCATTATACATAACATAAATTTTCAAAACTATTCCTATTTTAATTGTCTTTAAAATTTGACTTTTTGCAACTTAATCCTATTCTCATTTTTTTCAAGAGTAATAGCATTTTGTGTATCTAAACTATACAACTTCTGCATTTTGTGTACCCAAACTATCAATTGTACACTTTGTGTACTTGAATTATGCAAAAATAAATAATTTGTGTAGTTATTTATTCAAATGATGCATTTTGTGTATATTAACTATTAAAATTTAGTCATTTGTGTACTTGAAATTTACTAATATAATTGATAACACATTTTTTCTATATATTTAATTATATGTATATTAATGGAATATCAAAAAATAAATACTAAAAAATAATATGAAGTAAAAATATAACATAACTTGATATAATAGAAGTAAATAATATTAACTAGAATATTTACTATTTTGACTTATTAAATACATTCAAAAAAAATGTATACACAATTTTTATGAAATTTTATTATTATATTGTGTAATTATATTAAATAATGTTTTAAATTTAGTTACAATTAAATGAAATAAAGAATTTTATAGTATTTATCCTTAATTTTTTAAATTATACTTTAAATGTTAATATAATTTTTTTTTGAATAATAATTCTCTAAAAAAATATTCAAAAAATAAATTTATATATATATTGAGCTACACAAAGTGCACATATAAAATTATAATCAATACTATAGGTACACAAATTGCAGATTGTGTATAGTTGAGGTACAAAAAATGCATTTAACTCTTTTTTCAATGTATTAATTAAGGATACTAGCTTATAGCCCGTGCGGTTACTTAAATTTTATTTATAATTATTCTGTTTATAATTATATTTTTATTATCCATGCAACACACTATTGTTTTTTAAATATTTATAATTATATTTATTTATGAATATTTTAATATTTAAAAGTTATTAGTTTACATGATTAAATTATTGTTAAAACAGATTTAGCCAAAAAAATTATAGTTAAAAATTTGATATTTATTATATTTTACACGCTAAACTATTCTAAAACTAAAAATAGAATAAAGTGACGAAATTTAATGTTGAGAATTCTATTTGATTTAGGAAATCTACTTATATTTAGTTTAGATTATTAGAATACCATTTATTAACCAAATACAGTTTTTAATGTTAAATCTAACGGTTTTCACCTATCTATTTAACATTAAACGATTTTGATTATTTTGGTATTAAATGAGTTTCCTTATTTAATTATAACTATTTTTATGTTTTGACTTTTTAGAAAATCCAATCCTAATATAATATCTTTTAACTTATATCATTTTTAGACAATAACTTCTTTTTATATGATATAATCTTGATTATCTATTTTTAAAAGTATTGGATTTAACTGTTGAGAATGTTTTGACGGTATTTAGAAACAAACTACCATGATAACATCATTAATTTTTCTTAATATTTATAATTTTTTTAAATATTTATTGCTAAAATATAATATACTCTTTTTTGTAATATGTTAAAGATGCGGGAACTTTGAACTTTTGAGAAAATAAATTATCAATTAAAATATAATTTTTTTTGTAATAGTTCTTCTTTTAGAGTAGTACACCGTGACGATCAAAATTCTGTATAAAATTCATTTTTTATAGTATATCCTATAAATATCTATGTTATTATATTAAAGACTAAATAATGAAAGCTTCCTTATAAGTTTGGTCTTTTGTTTGATCACTCAATACATAATCGTTGGATGTTTCAAATTAAATTGTTGAAAAACGTTAGATATAACAGTAAAATTATCATGTAGAATGATCTAAGGTTTGAATCTACCAACAATATATTAAAATTTATAGGTTGTTTTAAAATAAAGAATTTTTTAATTTTTTTTCTTGCAGACATAGGTTATTGATAATATTTTTTGTAAAGTACGATTTTTCAGAAAAGTACTATACTAATTGATTAAGAAACTTTTAAAGTTTCAAATTTAATAATTTACAATGTATATATGTTAAAAAAGTTTGGCCTCGAGTCTAAAATTTCAAAATACGGTTTTTTTTAATATGAATATAGTCATACTAACAATGAAATTAGGTATCTATTAGTTCTTATAAAACAAAATCACCATTTACGTATAAATTATTATTTAATAATAAATAATATTTGATTAGTTATGATCTAAAACTTAATAAAATAGGATTAAAAATATGCACAATTTTATAAAATTTTATCCTCGTATTATTTTATTCTTTGTTGAGTTGAATTTTTCTTAGATTGATTTTAATTTTTGAACATAGATTTCTAAATTTAAAATAGTTAGACAAAAGTAATTAAATTGGTATTAAAATAATGATGACATAATAATTATTATTAGAATTTAAATATTCACTTTACTAATTTGGGCTTTATCTTGTGTTTTAAAAATCAGATTTTGACAATTTTAAACCCCACATGAAGATAACTAAATTATATTTAATTAAAAGATGGTTTAACAATTTTTATCTAACTGGAATTATCCATGGAAGAGAAAAGAAAGTCACGAATTTTTTACATGGAGAATTCTATTCAATATAGAAAACTTATTTATATTTGGTATATTTGGTTTAAATTATCAAAATACACCTTTTAGAATTTAAATATAATCCTATTATTAATAAAATACACTTTTTAAATATTTGATCTAGCGATTTTCATTTATCTAGTTAAGATCTAATGTTCCTTATTAATTTGGTTATCTACGACCAAAATTTTGGATAAGATCATGTTATGATTATTATATATGGGTCATGTTCCTTGTAGAACCGTTAACCTTAGAACCCTTAGAACTCTATCTTATTTTTTAAAATAATATATATTTATTATATGAAGGTCATGGATAAAGTTGTCCAAAAACACAAAATACATAATTTAGAGTTAATTAATATTTTATTAACGATAATAATCATACATCAATATCGATCACAAAATTCTCCATCATCATCATCAAATTTCCCCAATTATTTTATCATTTTTTGTGAAAATATTCAAGTTATTGTATAAACACAATATCAGATAACAGTGTTCTGCAGCTGAACATTTAAATACAAGTAAGTTCAGTTGCAGAACTTTAAAATTTATGTGTTTGATTTCAAATTCGATTGCATGACTTTTATGTTCAGCGGTAGAACACGAAAGTTATGGTATGAAAATAATGTGAATAACATTGTTCAACAGCTGAACATTATAAAAATAAGTAAGTTCAATTGTAGAACTTTGTGAAAAAAAGTAAGTTCAGTTGTAGAACTTTGAAGTCCATATGCATAACTTTTAAAATTCAGCTGCAGAACACTGTATTTATACTAAGAAACAAAACAGGTTCGGTAGTAGAATCCTTTTATTCCAAGAATACCCTTATAAGATTTTGTATATAAAAATGAGTTGAATCTGAACAGTTGATCTAGTAATAATCCAACGGCTTATAACAGTTCTAAAGTTCTTTTTTAGTAATTGGTTCTCTCTTGAACCTAACCCTATTATATATAAGGATTTAATATAATAAGGATATCAAGTATATACTGATATAAGTATCTTACTAATTGCTTTTACTTTTAATGTTTCTGTTTTATTTACAGTGTATATAAAATTTTAAAATACATTATTACTTAAAAATTATTAAATAGAATAAAAATTATGTTATGATTATATAAAATTTTATTCTCACATTATTATATTCTTTATTGATTTGAATTTGTTCTTAATTAATTTTGATACTTTTTTGAAAGAAACATAAAATTTCTCTATATTTAAACGAATTAGTGGAAAAATAAATAAATTGGTGCTATAATAATAAAAAAAATATTTATTAAAATTTAGATACACACTTTACTATTTAGGTTATATCCCGAGTTATGAAAATTGAATTTTGACGATTTTACGACCCATGCGAAACTAACGAAATTATCTTTAATTTAATGATGGTTTAATAATTATTATATAACTTGACCAGTTGACCTACTCATAAAATAAACTGAAAAGAAAATATGGTTAAGAAGTTTTACATAAAGAATTCAATTCAATATAGAAAATCAATTCATAATTGGTTTAAATTATCAAAGCACACTTCTTAGTATTTAAATATAATCCTACCTTTAATCAAATACACATTTTAATATAAGTATTATATTCAAAATTATTGTTTATGAATATGAAAGCCTCAATATTTTAATAATATTTTGATATTATCCTTTTATGTTTGTTATATGTAAAATAATATAATTATAATTTGGATTAATCAAATTGTTATGTTCCTTCAGAAAAAAAGTGTTTAAATTTATTCATGTAATTGAGTTTTCCGCATAGGTCCACGTGTATCATTGTAATCGAGTTCTCCATAGGTCCACGTGTATCATTGTAATCGATATGAATTGTTATCTTGATATTTGGTTTAATAATTATTATCTAACTGAAACTATACATAAATTCAAGAAAAAATATATTTAAGAATTTTTACATAGAAAAATTTTAAATTATCAAAATACACTTTTTAGTATTTAAATATAATTCTATTATTAATCAGATACACTTTTTAATATTATATCTAACAATTCTCATCGATCTATTTAAGATCTAACTATAATTATTAATTTGGTCGTAATTGTACACGGACGATCGATTTTAATTTTTTCTTAAATTGGTTTTAATATTTTATTGAAATAAACATAAAATTTATAAATTTAAAAGAATTAGGAAAAAAAATTAAATTGGTGCTACAATAATAAAAATATATTTATTAAAATTTAGATAATAACTTTACTGTTTGGGTTTTATCTTGAGTTTTAGACAACAAATTTTAACGATTTTACAGCCCACGCGAAGCTTACAAAATTATCTTTAATTTAATGGTGGTTTAATAATTATTATCTAACTGAAACTATCCATAAACTAAAGAGAAAAGATAATTACGAATTTTTACATAAAGATTTCTATTCAATATAGAAAACCTATTTATAATTGATTTAAATTATCAAAATACATCTTTTAGTATTTAAATACTATCCTATTAATAATCAAATACAATTTTTAATATTATATCTGACGGTCCTCATTGATTTGAAGATTTATAGTTTAATAATCCAACGGATAGTATATTTTTGGTAGTAGAGTGACCAACCAAAGTTTTGGATAAGATCTCCCTTACGCTTATTATATACTAACTTAAAACTCGTGCGATGCACGGATTGTTATTAATAATTATTATTTTTATTATTTATGTTTTAATATTCTATTAATTTGCATTTGCTAAAAAAAATAAGTAGACGTGTTCAACTTTTTTAAATAATTAAAACTATTAAAATAAATTTTAAAATAAATTAATAACCGTTTGTCCGTGATATTTTTGGAAAAGGAGGGATTTAGTAAAGAAAAATAGAAAAAGTAATGTGTTTTAGCTGAAAATGTAAGTTCCTGTAATTAAAAATATTAAAAATATGTTTCAAAATAAATAAGTAAGGATTTGTCCGGGATATTTTTGGAAAATGAGAGATTTTAGTAAGGAAAAATAGAAAAAGTAGCATGTTTTAGTTGAAAAAGGTAATTACCCGTGATTTATTTTAGAAAAGGAGAGGATTTTGTTAGAAAAAATAGAAAAGACAATTTATTTTAGCTGAAAAGTTAGTTGGTTATAAAAATGTTATTATTTAATAATAATTTATTTAGAAAATAAAAAAATGAAAAAAATAACACGTTTTAGCTAAAAAAAAAGTGCTCATAAATAAAAATATTAAAATAGATTTTAAAATAAATAATTAATGGTTTGCTTGTGATATTTTTGGAAAATGAGGGGTTTTAGTAAGAAAAAATAGAAAGAGTAACATGTTTTTGTTCAAAAAGATAATCGTCCGTGTTTGTTTTTAGAAAAATAGAGGATTTTGTTAGAAAAAAATAAAAAAGGTAATGCATTTTAGCTGAAAAGGTAATTGATTATAAATAATGTTATTATTTAGTGATAGTTTTAAAAAAAATAAGTAAGGGGTAATTAAGTAAAATCACAAGTACCGACCGTCCGTCCGTCCGACTACCAAACTTTTAATATTTCGTCTTTAATAATATAGCTTAAAACCCGTGCGATGCACATATTAGTTTTAATAATTGTTAATTTTATTATTTATTATTTATATTTTATTAATTGTATTTATTAAAAAAAATAAGTAGACGTGTTAAACATTTTTAAATAATTAAAAGTATTAAATTAGATTTTAAAATAAATAAGTAACGGTTTGACCGTGATATTTTGAAAAAATAGGGGGTTTTAGTGAGAAATATAGAAAGTAACATGTTTTCGTTGAATTTTAAAATATAAAAGTAATGATTTGCCTGTGATTAATAATTATATTATTATTATTTTATTTTATTAAATAGAACTATTCAAGATATTTTTGGAAAATGAGAGGTTTTATTTAGGAAAAATAGAAAAATAGAAATTTTAGTTAGAAAATATAAAAAAGAATATACACTTTGGCTAAAAATGGTAATGGGTTAATTAAATGAAACTGTCTGCGATATTTTTGGAAAATGAGATGTTTTAGTTAGAAAAAATAGAAAAGATATTCTATATAATAATTTTAATATTTTATCTAACGGTTCTCATCGATTTAATCAGAGATATCTAACGGTTATGAATGGAGTGACCAGACTACAAAAACTTTCATGACCAGACTACAAAACTTTCAATGTTTCGTCTTTAATATAATAATAACTAGCTTAAAACCCGTGCGATGCACGGATTATTATTAATAATTATTATTTTTTTATTTATGTTTTAATATTCTATTAATCTGCATTTGCTAAAAAACATAAGTAGGCGTGTTAAACTTTTTTAAATAATTAAAAGTATTAAAATATATTTTAAAATAAATTAATAACTGTTTTCCTGTGATATTTTTGGAAAAGGAGGGGTCTTAGTAAGGAAAATAGAAAAAGTAACATGTAAGTGTCCGTAATTAAAAGTATTTAAATAGGCTTCACAATAAATAAGTACGGATTTGTCCGGAATATTTTTGGAAAATGAGTAAGTGTCCGGATTTTTTTAGAAAAAGAGAAGATTTTGTTAGAAAAGATAATGTATTGTAGCTAAAAAGGTAGTTGGTTATAAAAATGTTATTATTTAATAATAATTTTTTTAGAAAATGAAAAAATAGAAAAAGTAACATAATTAAAAGTATTAAAATAGATTTTAAAATAAATAAATAAGGATTTGCCCGTGATATTTTTGGAAAATGAGGGTTTTAGTAAGAAAAAATAGAAAGAGTAGCATGTTTTTGTTAAAAAAGATAACCGCCCTTGTTTTTTTTAGAAAAAGAGAGGATTTTGTGAGAAAAAAATAAAAAAAGGTAATGTATTTTAGCTGAAAAGGTAATTGGTTATAAATAATGTTATTATTTAGTGATAGTTTTTAAAAAAAAAATAAGTAAGGGTAATTAAGTAAAATCACTAAGTACCGACCGTCCGTCTATCCGACTACCAAACTTTTAATGTTTCTTCTTTAATAATATAGCTTAAAACTCGTACGATGCATGAGTTGTTTTTAATAATTGTTAATTTTATTATTTATATTTTATTAATTGCATTTATTAAAAAAAATAAGTACGCGTGTTAAACATTTTAAAATAATTAAAAGTATTAAAATGAATTTTAAAATAAATAAGTAACGGTTTGTCCGCGATATTTTGGAAAAAGAGGGGTTTTAGTAATAAAAATAGAAAGTAACGTGTTTTTGTTGAATTTTAAAATATAAAAGTAACGATTTGTCCGTGATATTTTTTAAAAAAAGAGGGGGTTTAGTAAGAAAAATAGAAAATGTGACATGTTTTAGTTGAAAAATATAATTATCAAATAAAAGTATTAAAATAGATTTTAAAGTAAATATGTAAGGGGTTTCTCGTGATATATTTGAAAAATGAAGGATTTTAGCAAAGAAAATAGAAAAAGTAACATGTTTTAGCTGAAAAGGAAATTGCAAAAATGATAATATAATTTAATTGAAAGAGTAACTGATTATAATAATTAAATAAGGCAAATATCATATCGAAAAATAGGTAAAAAAAACAGGTACCAAACTTTCAATGTTTCGTCTTTGATAATATAGTATAGATAGAGAGATATATTCATAATATTAGTATTTTATGCTACTAAATGGAATAGCCCGTGATATTTTTGAGGTTTTAGTTAAGAGAAATATTAGTTAGAAAATATAAAAAAAATATACGTTTTGGGAAAAAAAGCTAATCGGTTAATAATTAATAATTATAATATTATTATTTTATTTTATTAAATAGAACTATTCGTGATATTTTTGGAAAATTAGAGGTTTTATTTAGGAAAAATAGAAAAGTAGAAATTTTAGTTAGAAAATATAAAAAACAATATACACTTTGGCTAAAAATGGTAATGAGTTATTTATTAGCAATTATAACCTTATTATGTTATTTTATTAAATAAACTGTCTGTGATATTTTTGGAAAATGAGATGTTTTAGTTAAGAAAAATAGAATAGATATTCTATATACTAATTTTAATATTTTATCTAACGGTTATCAATGATTTGATCAAAAATATCTAACGGCTATTGGAGTGACCAGACTACAAAAACTTTCATGACCAGACTACAAAACTTTCAATGTTTCGTCTTTAATATAATAGTATAGATAGATAAGGAGTTAATTAGTTTGAAAACTTTATTCTAACTAACATTTTTTTTTAATATATGCGATTTTTGCTGGACATGTAAGATGGTACTAAGGTAGTAATGCTTTTGTTTTACACTAAATGCTAACATTTGTTTTATATTTTTAACTGAAATCTTTGAATGATTAATTATCTTTTGTAATAAGAATATTTTAATTGAAATTTGATTCTTTTTAAACGGACCCTGTCAATTATTTTCAAAAAAAAAACAGACGGTGTTAATATGATACATCTATACTATATTATTAAAGCCGAAACATTGAAAGTTTTGGTTTTCGGTTAACGGTCGGTTTTTGGTTTTCGGTACTTTTTCTAATTAATAAATTAATAATATAATCAAAATTCGGGAAAGTTTTATTCTACATTAATATTTCACTATATTTTACTACATAAAAATCAAATAATATTGAAATCTAATAAAAAAAATGGAAATGTGGGATCTAAATCAAATATACTCCTTTATTTTTAGGATAACGAAAGCTAATACAAATCAAATCTTTAATGGAATTGTATTATTGTCAAGTTACCAAAATAGTAACTAGATGATTGGTTTTTATAATTAAAATATTTTTTTTCTAACAAAATCTACTCCTTTTACAAAAATATCATTACAATTATCTTTAAATTAAAACATATTACCTTTTATATTTGTTATTACTAAAATCTATGTTTTCCAAAAATATGACGTGTAATCCTTAATTATTTATTTTAAAACCTATTTAATACTTTATTTAATAAATAATAAAAATAATATAAAAATAGTAACTAATTGATTGCCTTTTATAATTAAAAAAAAAATCTAACAAAATCTACTCCTTTTCCAAAAATATCACGACAATTACCTTTAAATTAAAACATAATATCTTTTATATTTGTTATCACTAAAATCTCTATTTTTCAAAAATATGAGGTGCAATCCTTACTTATTTATTTTAAAATCTATTTTAATACTCTATTTAATAAATAATAAAATAATATAAAAATATTAACTAGCTGATTGCCTTTTATAATTAAAACATTTTTTTTCTAACAAAATCTACTTCTTTTCCAAAAATATCACGGGGAATTGCCTTTAAATTAAAAGATATTACCTTTGATATTTGTTATCACTAAAATCTCTATTTTTCAAAAATATCAAGTGCAACCCTTACTTACATATTTTAAAACTTATTTTAATACTTTTAGTTATTTAAAAAAACTTACATATTTTAACAAGTGAACGTATTTTTTTTAACAAAAACAATTAATATAATTAAAACACATCATCACTAAAATCCCTATTTTCCAAAAATATAAGGTGCAATCCTTAATTATTTATTTTAAAATCTATTTTAATACTCTATTTAATAAATAATAAAATAATATAAAAATAGTAACTAGCTAATTGCCTTTTATAGTTAAAACATTTTTTTCTAACAAAATCTACTTCTTTTCCAAAAATATCACGGGCAATTAACTTTAAATTAAAATATATTACCTTTTATATTTGTTATCATTAAAATATCTCTTTTCCAAAAATATCAAGTGCAACTTCTATATTTTAAAACATATTTTAATACTTTTAATTATTTAAAAAAACTTACCTATTTTAACAAGTAAACGTATTTTTTTAACACATAAAATTAATATAATTAAAACACATCTAAAAATATTACGTGCAGTTACTTTTTTTTAATTAAAACATGTTAACTTTTCTATTTGTCCTTATTAAAAAAACTTATTTATTTTAACATGTTAACGTATTTTTTTAATAAATACAATTAATATAATTAAAACACTTCTAAAAATATCACGGTCAATTACTTTTTTTAATTAAAACATGTTAGATTTTCTATCTGTCCTTATTATTAATATTATTTTATTATAAAATAATATTAATAATACCTCATTTATCTTCCTCAGCCTCATTTGTATTTTTTTTTATATTTTTTTATGTTCCAATGATATTTAAGTTTCTCATTTTATAATTTATCATATTAATTTTTACTTTATTTTAATATTTTCCGTTCATATTAATTTTTTAGTTTATTATTTTTAAGGCTCGTGCCTTGCACGGGTTATAGGCTAGTATATTATTAAATGAGTTTGATGTAATTTAAAATGATTCCTTTTTTTTTTCTTTCAGGAAGGAGAGCCATTTTTATGACGTGTTGATTATATATGTTGGTATTTTGAGCATACACGATGATAATTATGTGTGGGTTCTTTTGTGTTATTTTACATGACTTTATTTTCAAATAAATCGAGTGTTCTAAATTCTTAATTTTAAATTCAATATTTGAAGCTAAAGTTTTAGAATATTAATATACATCATATATTAATTATACTAGCTTAAAACCCGTGCGATTCACGGATTGTTAATTGTTATTTTATTATTATATTTTTAATATTTTATTAATTGTATTTGTTAAAAAAATAAGTAGGCATGTTAAATAGCTAAATACTTTTAATTATTTAAAAACATTAAAACAAAATTTAAAATAAATAAGTAAGGGTTTGCCCATTATATTTTTGGAAAATGAGGGGAACATTAAAAGTTCGGTTGGTCGGTATCTTGGTGTTTTTACTTAATTACCCTTACTTATTTATATAAATAAATAAATAATAACATTATCTGTTTATTTTTCTTTACTAAAACCCCGCCTTTTCCAAAAATATCACAGGCAAATCCCTACTTATTTATTTTAAAATCTATTTTAATACTTTTAATTACGGACAATTACCTTTTCAACTAAAATACATTACCTTTTCTATTTTTTCTAACAAAATCCTCTTTTTTCTAAAAAAAATCATGGACAAATTACATTTTACAACTAAAATATGTTACTCTTTCTATTTTAATTATTAAAACACCTATTTTTCCAAAAATATCACGGGAAAACCCATACTTTTTATTTTAAAACCTATTTTAATATTTTTCATTACGGCAATAATCTTTTTATAGGTTTAAAAATAAATAACTAAAGGTTTTTTCGTGATATTTTTGGAAAATAAGGGGTTTTAGTAAGGAAAAATAGAAAAACTAACATGTTTTAGTTAAAAAAGGTAATTACCATGTTTGAAAAAGTAGGGAAATTTGTTAGAAAAAGTAATGTATTTTAGGGGAAAAAAGGTAATTGGTTATAAATAGCTAATATTATTATTTAATAATAAATTTCTATAAATAAGTAAGGTTAATTAAATAAAAACACGAAATACAGTTAAGGACAATAAAGTAAAATCACAACGTACCATACCGACCAACCAAACTTTTAATGTTTCGTCTATTATATATACTAGCTTAAAACCCGTGTGATGCACGATTGTTAATTATTATGTTAGGCCGAATTACACAAAATATAATCAAGATAAGTATATTAATAACACTCAAGAACACTGTTTATGAATCAATAACTGAATTATATAAAATAACTCTTCTCTTTGTAATGTTAAAGAATCACAAAGAGCTGCTAGGTTACAAGAATAATGTATTCAGTATTCGCATTCGCATCCCTTTTAGGGTTAACCTATCTGTGTTTATATAATACACAGTTACATAATCAATCTCTAATTGATATTCCTATAAATTAGCTATACAAATTATATCAATTTAGGATTGTTTCTGTCTTCTGTTCCGTTTCCTTAACTGTCTCAATATATCTTGCTTCTTTCCATCTTCAAGATATATTGCTTCTTGAATCTTCATATTAGCACCGACAGTTAATAAACTCTTCACCCCGTCAGACTTTATCAAACTCTGATTGGCTTCTATTAAACTCTGATGAGTACCTGGTACTTAAACACTGATGAACAAACGTCAGCAATTATATCTAACAATCTCCCCCAACTTGTGCATAATAAAGATGTACAAGTTAATAGATAATTGATGATGTCAAAACATATAACAAATGCAGTGTTTAAATATAATCAGAGTTTAACTTTAACTTAGAACAGAAAACTTTAAAAACTTACAGTCAGACTTTACTTAATCTCTTCAATATCAGGCACTGTCCTGAGATAATCGATGAGAAGTCTTCTTTCAGCCTTTTCTAGCTCATCTACCATGATTTCTTTCAGTTCCTTGAGCTCTGGATCACTTTCTCCAGTCTGGTAGATAGCTGCCCTTAGTGAATAAATACTGTTTTTCCTCATATCATTTCCTAGCTTTATTATGAAGGATTTATCTGATTCCAGATTAAATTCCAACACTTTTATGCCAAAATCTGTTCTGAGTCTTGCACTGTTTCTTTGCATCTCAACAAGCTTTCCATTGTAATCTCTGTACCTTGGTATGTAAGAGCCAGCAGACTTTAAACCAGAAAGAATTCTAGCTTTCATCATCCTGCTTCTTAACACTTCGGCTGCTTGATGAGTTCTTTGATTTTTAACTTTCAACAGATACAGCACATATTCCAGTTCTTCTTTCATCTTTAAACCAATATCATCTTCACTAACTCTGTATACTCTGCCATCAGATTTGAAGTATAACAGAAAATCCTTCTTCAACCCTCTGTGGTATATTAACTGAACTGATTCTAGAGTATCAAGATTTTCTTGAGTTACTCCAACACCAGGTTCAGCTAAAGAAGTGTGATCCATTGGACTATTGTTCACTCTTTTCTCTCTATGAGATCCAAGCCCAGATTTATCTCTTGATTCTTTTCCATGACTGTTCTGCTTTGGAGAAGATTTATATTTGCTGGAATCAAAGAGTGTTGAACAGTGACTGGCTTGCCAAAAGTCCTTTGTAATTGTGAAGATAATTTTGTCTGTACAACTTGAGTAGTATCAGAGGTTGTCACAGCTTCTGATTTTTGAACAACTTGAGCAATGTCAGAGGTTGATTTGTTTATCCTTGATTCAACTTGAGCAACGTCAGAGGTTGAATAATTCTTCTTTGGTAACTGTCCTTCTTCTACCAGTTTACCTTTTCCTTTATCAGAATTTGCAATCACAGGCCTCCTTGTATATTGTAAACTCTGTTGAGAGTTCACATTCTCTTTAATAGAAATTCCCATTTCCTTTTTCCTAGGAGCATTAGCCTTTTTCTTGTAAGTACCAGCTTCAATATTTTTCTGGTGTTCTTCAGCAAGAAGCTTCATCTCAATGTCCATATCTTCCATTGTGGCTTCACCACCATGTTCTTCCATGAAAAGTTTAGCAGCAATCTCTTCATCAGTAGTTGGATTTGATGAAATCACTAGACTTTTAAGTCTTGAAGAAGATTGACCACCAGAGTTTAACTTCTCAGAGTTTGTCTGTCTAGCAGAGTTTGACCTAAGTCTCCCTTGCTCTTGACTAGTCTTTGACCTTCTCTCTGCTTCCTTTCTTCCACCATCATTTGCATCATCCCTCAATCTCAAGGTTGGAGTCCTTTTGCATTTGTCTTTAGGAACTCTCTCCCCCCTTTTTGACATCATCAGGAATAAGCACTGATGTCAGCAACTCCAGTGAGGCAGCAATAGAATCAAGTTGAGAAGACATAACAGTCTGATTCTCTTCCACCTTGCTTAGCCTTTGCTTTATTTCTACTTGATCTTGAATCATAGAAGACAATCTACTTCTTTCATTTCTCATAGCCAACTCCTTAACAGCAAAATCATTACTCAATCCAATGACTGCTTTGTGAGTCTCATCAAAGCGATCGTGCAATGATTTGACCTGTACAATAGTGGCCTTGAAATGTGTCAGCAGCTCAGGATTTGAAATCTCCTTTGCAGATCGAGCAACAAAATCAGCAGTCCTTTGCTTTGAGAAAATACAATCTGCTCCTGACCAGTTAGCATAATACATTTCCCTGAAATGATCTGCAGTGGCAGTTATATTTTCCTTGACATGCTCAACTGTAGGATCCCTTAGAAAAGGTATGGATTCATCAGAGTTTGAAACTTCCGCATTGATGTTAGAGTTGGCATGAAAAGAATGGTCAGAGTTTGCAGCTTCATTTTCTTCAGCAACATTTTCTGCAGTAGCCTCAGTGTTTGGCTGTGCAGCTTCAGGATTCTCAGAGTTTGGATTGACAAGAACCTCTGCTTCTACAGGAACAGACTTTTCAACAACTTCAATATGCTCAGAGTTTACAGTGGCAAAAACCTATGTTTCTTCAGGAACAGACTTAACTATTTCCTCTGCTATAGCTTCATTTACTTTCTCTACAGCAGCTTCAACATTTATCTGAGCAGTTTCCACTACCTGATCAACCTCCTCACCCTTTTCTTGAATTGAATTATTGACAGAAAGAATTTCTGTATGAGTAGCAATTGACTCATTTATTATCTGGGTGGGTTGATCAGCTGCCACATCCTCAGTATCACAAACACTGATACTGGGATGTGCTGCAATTTCGCCTTCAATATCCATCTCCAATATAGGTTCAAGAAAATCATCAGGAAAAACATCTTGAGCAAAATCAGCCTCTATATCAGCATTTGCCAAGTCAGGCACAGAGGCTGCTTCAATATTTTCAGCATCCTCCTGAACAAGAACTTCAGGAGCTTCAGCTGGTGTAGAACCAGGAATCAATCCATCAAATAGGTAATCAGCAACTAGCTTCCTCTTCTTAGCATTAGCAGATTCTGGTTCATCAGAAACCCTATTCTCATCATTAGAAGGTCTGTTTGCCTTTTTCTTCTTCCTTGAAGTACCAACAGAGGTTGACACCCCAACATCAACAGATGTTTTAGAAATCCTAGCTGGCTTAGAACCCATATGTTTAGTCCTACCACTAGATTTTGGTTGAGTTGGAAGAACAGTATTTAGAGGTTCAGGCTGTGGTTCAGATTTAAAAAATGTTGGACTGAAGCAGGAAGCATCAAGTCACCAACATTCCCTTTCTTGATATCTTTATTTGTGAGATCAGAAAATATTCTCTTATGCAATTTAAATGAGAGAATTACATCCTCCTCAGCTATCTCAACCCCATCAACACACAGAGAAAAGATTAATTGACAGAAACGAGCAAAGTAAACTACATTCCTATTCTCTGTCATCTTCTCACCCAAATTAGTCAAAACTAATCTTGCAAAATCAAAGTGAGTACCATAAAGTAAAGAGTACCCGATTTGCAGACTATCAGTTGGTATAGCATCCCAGTTGGTACACTTCTTTCCGAATGTTCTGGTAATGCAATCGAAGAAAAAACTCCATTCCTTTCTCAAGAACGGTCGCTTTAATTGACCAATCTTTGCTAAAGACCCAGTGTATCCAATGGCTTGCATCATTCTTTGAAGATCAGTATCACCAACAGCAATGGTGTACGCGTCAGACTCTGCAAATCCCATTACTTCACGAACAGTTCCTGGAGTAATAACATACTCTGTCTCTTGAAACTCAAATACAATCGATGGCGTTCCAGAATCACCACCATCATCATATACACCAGTCTCCCAGAAAGCTTTGATCCAAGATCCATAAAGCTTTCCAGGCTCCACCAAAGCACGCCCAATTTCCGATTGAGCAAGGAAATTCTGCAGTAAATGAAACGCCTCCGGTGCGTTCTCATTGCTAAGAGGTGCTGCATAGTTATTTGGAACAAAATCTAATCCAGAAGAAACAAACGCTGTAGTCGCCATTAGTAAGAGTTGAAAGAATAACAAAGAATCAGATGCAAAAGCTCGAAAGAGTTTGAAAGTAGAAAAGTGTTTGTGAATATGTGTGTGTGAATAGATGTGAATTGGAGTAAGATGTGAAAAGTTTAAACGTAAGTGTGTGTATTGTATAAATATGAAAATTAAAATAAAAAATTGAACAGTTTTTAATCATTAATACACAACTGGCGTACTCCGTTAATCGTGTGAGTGAGACACGTGGCACACATGCAATGACTGACAGCAAATAATTGACAGTTTCCAATGCGCATGCGCAGTAAAAACAACAATTATTACTGCCCTGTACACTTTTCTAGACAATCAATCTCTCTCCTCTGTTTAACATAAATTAAAACCGTTACCAATCATACCCTTTTATTTTCGAGAATGTTTTCTCAAAATTGTTAACTGTCTGAAACAAATAATTTCTTTTAATCATCAGAGATTAAAATAAAATTACCTCAGCGTAGAGTACACAACTCATCAGCTTTTACCAATTATCCTCCTTTATAAATAAACTCTTTTCACAAACTGTACAGGTGTGAGTATTTGTGTGTGAATTAGCAGAGTTTACTGAATATGAATATTTAGACCATCTCAAAGTGCATAAAATCCACAAACTAAAGCAGTAAAAACTGGTTGCCCAAACTCTCATTTAAAAGAAAAACTGATTTTTATATCTAAACTCTGTATTCTGATATCCTTTCATTTGGATATATCTTTTATTTTCACCCCCTTTATAAATTTATTTTTTTTTATTTTTTATTTTTTATTTTTTATTTTTCCAGTAATCAGTGGTTAGCACTAGTCACCAAAAATCAAAGATTTTAGCCCTTATTTCATACAATAAGTTCCTGGATCTTCCTAGGCATAACATGATCTCAAAGGAATTTGTGCACTTGTTGGCATCTTTTGATTTGAGGGTGAAATATTTGCAATTAATTATCAGAGTTTAGACTTTTCATCAGTTAATACAATTAATTTATGAGAGAAAGTGCAAACAGCTAATACAGACTCAGTGTATAGGATCAATAAACTAAGATATGCTATAAATATAGAGACAGTATCATGCTGTGTAAAATTTCTGCACATTTTGTAATCAGAATCTATAATACTTAGAAGGATTCATGATTACTCACTGAAAATCATGCTTCATACAGCTTTCTTCATCGATCAATATGTTTCAGACAATATCACAATCAGAGTATAACATCAGAGTTTAACCGACAGAGTATGACTGACAGAGTATAGCTAACAGAGTTTACTATCAGAGTTTAACATGCTGGTACAAATAACAGTTAACACATGCAAAGAATCATGAGCATAAAATCAAACATGTATAGATTCTGAGTCTAACCAGTATCTCTAGTCAAAACCAGAGATCATTCCTAGTTCATTTACCAGTCTTGTAAAGGTAGCTTCACTCAAAGGTTTGGTGAAGATATCTGCAAGCTGTTGGTCTGTAGACACAAAATGAAGCTCAATGTGTCCTTCTTCCACATGTTCCCTGATAAAATGATACCTTATGCTGATGTGCTTGGTCATGGAATGCTGTACTGGATTACCTGTCATAGCAATAGCACTTTGATTATCACAGTAAATAGGTATTTTAGAGTACCTTAATCCATAGTCCAGCAATTGATTCTTCATCCATAAAATCTATGCACAACAGCTACCAGCAGCAATATACTCTGCTTCTGCTGTGGATGTGGAGATTGATTTCTGTTTCTTGCTATACCAAGAAACTAATCTGTCACCTAAAAATTGACAGCTTCCACTTGTGCTTTTTCTGTCTATCTTACAGCTTGCAAAGTCTGCATCAGAGTAACCAATTAAGTTAAACTCTGATTCTCTAGGATACCACAAACCAAGAGTTATGGTTCCTTTGAGATATTTGAAAATCCTCTTCACAGCTGTTAGATGTGGCTCTCTGGGGTCTGCTTGAAATCTTGCACAAAGACATGTTGCATACATGATATCAGGTCTACTTGCAGTGAGATAAAGAAGAGACCCTATCATTCCTCTAGTTTGTCATATCTACTGAGGCTCCTGTGTCTTTGTCTAGCTTTGTTGCAGTAGCCATGGGTGTTAGGAATATGTTGTTCTTGATGATAAGCATAAAACACTTAGTAGAATTTGTGTAAAGTCAATTTTGTAGCTGTCAACGAAATAGCATGCTTAGCAGTGTTTCGTTGACAGGAAGCTCATCAACGAAATGAGTGTTGTAGCAATTGCATTGTACAATACTTCACAGTATGATAGGCATTCTGTTATATGTTTTAAATAGGTTTTCTAAGTCATGTTGACTATGTACTAGATAGGCAAAATAGGTTGGTTAATTGTAAATATGTTATGCCTTGTAATTCTGCCTAAGTGAAGACATGTCAACGGTATGAAGATTACTCTGTCAACGGTATGGAGTCTACCCATCAACGAAACGAGGGAAACACCATCAACGGAATAAAGAATGAAGCTATCAACGAAACACATCTCCTTGCTATCAACGAATCAATGTTGCTTTTTGAGCAGTTGACAAAGTGATAGTGACAGTTTACTGAACAGATCTAAAAGGAGATATGGAAGTGTACTTTGCATTGGAAGCCATCAAAGTGGTTACTGGAAATAAGGAAACATTCCAATTTCCAATAAGGCTCTTGGGAATGATTATAATGAGCATGAAGACAAAAGCTAAGATCTCCAAGGACCATTGGACAAAAGGAATGAAAAGCAAGCTACTGATGGTTACTACTATTATTCTTTAGTTTAACCAAACGTAGAATTGTAAACTTGGGATATATAACCAAGTGTAGCAGTTACTTTAGAAGAGTGAGAGAAGAAAAACAAATAGATTGTATTAGCTATCTTTGAGAGCATTTCTTCTCTACAACATTGTAACTGAGCAGCTGTGTACATTTGTATCACAGATTATTTCCGCAATAAAAACACTTCAGTTGGATCATCAAACAATCCAACTGAATTATTTATATCTTGTGTTTTTATTTATTCAGTTCAGTTTAATTTCATAAAGTGTTTAGTTTCAAGAAAATATCAAGAATTGTATTCAACCCCCTCTTCTACAATTCTGTTAGGTCATTTGGGAATAACAATTGGTATCAGAGCGAGCTTCTAACATACAAGAAGTTTAAAGATCAAGACCAAAAACAGAAACCATGGTGAAGAAGGATGCAGGTGTGAAGATACCAGTTCTTGATAAAGACAATTACTTTCACTGGAAAGTAAAGATGCATTTACATCTCATGTCTATGGATGAGAGGTATGTAGACTGCATTGAGAAAGGTCCACACGTTCCCATGAAGCTTGATTCTAGAGTTGGACTGCCAGATGATGCACCTGATGTAGAGATTCCAAAAACTGTCTCAGAATGGACTGTTGAAGATATTGCAGAAGTTCATAAAGACAAAAGGACCATGAACATTCTGTTTAATGGTTTGGAGCAAGAGATGTTTGACAATGTTATCAACTGTACAACCTCTAAGGAAGTATGGGATACTGTTAGAACACTCTGTGAAGGAACTGAGCAAGTCAGGGAAAATAAAATGCAACTCCTTATACAACAATATGAGCATTTTCATTTTAAAGCTGGTGAAACCCTAAATGACACGTTCAGTAGGTTTCAAAAGCTTTTGAATGGATTAAAGTTGTATGGGAGGATCTATCAAACCAAGGATTCAAACCTTAAATTTCTTAGAGCTCTTCCAAAAGAATGGAAGCCTATGACTGTTTCTCTCAGAAACACTCAAGAGTACAAAGACTACACTCTTGAAAGGCTTTATGGAACCTTGAAGACTTATGAGCTGGAAATGGAGCAAGATGAAGAAATTGAAAAGGTACAGAAGAAGGGTGGATCTATTGCATTGATTGCATCAGTGAACCAACTTGAAGATGACAATAAAGAAGCTGCAAAGGCCACAACTAGTCGATCTAGTTGTAGGAGTGATGTTAGCAAGGGTAAAGACAAGATGACAGAAGAAGAAGAATCAGAACCAGCCAACTTGGAGGACTTAGATGAGATTGATGAACACATTGCTTTTCTGTCTAGAAAATTCTCTAAGTTCAAGTTCAAAAGAAACTCAGAAGCAAGGCCACCAAGAAGAGACTTTCAACCTAGCAAAACAAACTGGATTGAAAAGTCTAAGTCAAAATGTTTCAATTGTGGAATGCTTGGTCACTTTGCTGGAGACTGCAGAAAGCCCAAGGTTGAGAAGGGCAACAGGAAATTTGAGCCTGTTGATTATAAAAAGAAATACTTTGAACTTCTCAAACAAAAAGAAAAGGCGTTCATGTCTCAGGAGTATGATTGGGCTGGTAATGGTGAAGATTCTGATGATGATGTTGAGTATGTCAACTTGGCTCTTATGGCTGACAATCATGAGCAGGAAGCAAGTTCCTCAAGCAACCAGGTAACAATTACTAATCTTTCTGAGCTTTCTAAAGAGGAATGCGATAATGCAGTAAATGAAATGTCTACTGTATTATATAATTTGCGTGTTACTCTTAAATCACTTACTAAAGAGAATTCAAGAATAAAAGAAACAAATCTGCTCTTAAGTGATAGGAATGCAATGTTAGAAGCACAGCTCATTGAATTTGAGAAAATGAGATGTGTTAGTAGGGATGCTAAGAAGGAACTTGAGAACGTGTTACAAAGGGAAGAAATTCTTAAAACACAACTTGAGATAGAACAAGGCGTGATTGCAAAATGGAAGGATGCCAGGAATGTTGCTGCCAACATAATTAATGTTCAAGGCGTGGAATCCTTCTGTGAGCAATCATGGAAAAGGAACAAAGAGAAGCTAGGGTATGTTGGTGAAACCTTAGAATCAGGAACAGAGTCAACAAACAACAATGATCATTTGTTGAAGGTTGATATGTCAACGGAATGCAATGTTTCGTTGACACATGAACCATCAACCGATCAGGCTGTTTCGTTGACAGACAAAAGAAAAGATAAACTCACTAGACTTAATGACAAGTATGGTCCTGTCACCAAGAACTTTGTTCAAGGTGAGTCTAGTATTTTAAAGAAAATTGAGAAGCCTGTTGAGAGAGCTAATGTAGGTCACTTGTCTAACAAGCAATTGAAAGACAAGGTAGAGAAAGTTCATAATGAGGCTAAGGGAAATAAAAAGAATAACAGGAATGGCAAAGTAGGAATTAACAAACACAACAATTACACACCTGATAAATATGCTCCTAGAAAGACATGTGTTAATTGTGGAAGTGTTAGTCATTTGTCTACTAACTGCAAATCTGTTAAGAAAACTCCTAATGTGAAAATGCCCAAGCCTGCAATGAACAGTTCCATGCCTACAATGCCTGTTATGTCTAACATGTTTGCTCCATATGCACAATTTCAGAATCCATATGCTAGCATGCCATTTGTGTCTAATCCTTACATGAATATGTTTAACATGCCACAAATGCCATGGAACATGAATAACATGATTGTTCCTCCAACTATGCATGCTATGAATGAAAATATGAGCAACCCTCATAAATCAACACCAAGGGTAAAGATTGATTTGAATCAATCTGAGCCCAAAGTGAAAAATGGTACAAAAGGGAATGCAAAGGCTAACAAGACAGGACCCAAGGAAATTTGGGTACCAAAATCGACTTGATTTGGTTTTATTGTGTGCAGGGAGACAAAAGGAATCTTTGGTACTTGGATAGTGGTTGTTCAAGACACATGACTGGTGATTCTACCCTGCTCACAGAGTTTCAGGAAAGAGCTGGCCCTTGTATTGCTTTTGGAGATGACAGCAAAGGCTACACAAAGGGATATGGCTTGATTTCAAAAGAGAATGTCATCATAGATGAGGTTGCATTGGTGGATGGTCTTAAGCACAACTTGCTTAGTATCAGCCAACTTTGTGACAAAGGATTTTTAGTTACTTTTTCTAGAGAAGCCTGTGTTGTTTCTAAAGGAGGAAACAACAATGTGGTAATGACTGGATTCAGAAGGGGGAATGTGTACATTGCTGACTTTAGTAGCACAAGTTCAGACACCATCACTTGTCTTTTCAGCAAGGCAAGCAAGGATGAAAGTTGGTTATGGCACAAGAAGTTATCCCATCTGAATTTCAAAGTTATGAATGATTTGGTGAGGAAAGATCTTGCTAGAGGAATTCCACAGGTGGAGTTCTCCAAGGATGGTTTGTGTGATGCCTGTCAAAAGGGAAAACAGAAGAAGGCATCATTCAAAAGCAAGACAGAGTCATCAATTGTCCAGCAGCTTGAATTGCTTCATATGGACCTATTTGGCCCTGTAAATGTTATGTCCATCTCAAAGAAGAAATATTGTCTTGTGATTGTTGATGATTTTTCTAGATTTACATGGACTTTCTTTTTGCACTCTAAAGATGAGGCAAGTGAAATCATTATCAATCAAATCAAGATGGTAAGCAATCATCCTGATTTCAAAGTAAGAAGGATTAGGAGTGACAATGGGACAGAATTCAAGAATTCAAGCATGAAGGTGTTCTGTGAAGAAAATGGTATTTTGCATGAGTTTTCAGCAGCAAGAACACCACAGCAAAATGGTGTAGTTGAAAGGAAAAACAGAACACTTATTGAAGCTGCAAGGACAATGCTAGATGAATCAAAGTTACCTACATATTTTTGGGCTGAGGCAGTTAACACAGCTTGCTTTACTCAAAATATTTCTTTGATTAATCAGGCCAAAGGAATGACCCCTTATCAGTTACTCAAAAGAAAGAAGCCACTATTAGATTTTCTTCATGTCTTTGGATGCAAGTGCTTTGTTCTGAGAAATCAAGCTGAGCATTTGGGGAAATTTGAAGCAAAGGCAGATGAAGCAATATTTGTGGGATATGCAGCAGGGAAAGCTTACAGGGTCTATAATCTCAGAATCAACATTGTTATGGAATCTGTACATGTTGTTTTTGATGATCTCAAAATACAAGGTCTCTGTGATGAAGGTTTCCATGAAAGTCTCTCTTTTGAGAATGAGGAAGGAGATCAAGTGAATCATGATAAGGCTACTGAGAAACAGCCTAAAGTTGTTGTATCTAGCACAGATGAAAGCAGCAGTGAAGATGAAATTGCTGCATTAAGGTTAAAAAGGATAGCAGCTAGCAGACCAAATGGTCATTTCGTTGACAGTCATGATGGTGGATTCGTTGACAGTCAGAATGAGCGTTTCGTTGACAGCCAAAACGGTCATACCGTTGATAGTCATAGGAATACTTCTAGAAGTGATCACTTAGGGACAACAAACTCAGGGGGAGTTTCTCAAGGACAAATATCCAATCAAGGCAATCATGATCATGAAGCTACGTCTTCAAGAGCAAATCTACCTCCCTCAAGGAAATGGACTAAAGATCATCCCTTTGAACTTATTATAGGTGATGTCTCTTCAAAAGTCCAAACTAGAAGAGCAACTCAAGAAGAATGTCTATATAGTAGCTTTCTGTCTCAAGATGAGCCAAAGAAAGTTGAGGATGCACTTCTAGATCCAGATTGGGTTTTAGCCATGCAAGAAGAGCTAAACCAATTTGAGAGAAACAATGTTTGGAAGCTGGTGCCCAGGCCTAATGACAGGAGTGTTATAGGCACAAAGTGGGTGTTCAGAAACAAGATGGATGAAAATGGCATAGTCACAAGGAACAAAGCTAGATTGGTTGCAAAAGGCTATTCACAGGAAGAAGGAATTGATTTTGATGAAACCTTTGCTCCTGTTGCAAGACTAGAAGCAATAAGGATTTTCCTAGCCTATGCAGCCCATGCCAATTTCAAGGTCTATCAAATGGATGTGAAGAGTGCTTTTCTGAATGGGGAATTGGAAGAGGAGGTGTATGTAAGTCAACCTCCTGGTTTTGAAGATGATGATTTTCCAGACTATGTGTACTTCCTTCTCAAAGCACTCTATGGTTTGAAACAAGCACCTAGAGCCTGGTATGACACTCTCTCACAGTTCCTCCTTGAGAATCATTTCACTAGAGGTACTGTAGATAAAACTCTTTTTCACAGGGTTGTAAATGGCTCTACTTTACTTGTTCAAATTTATGTAGATGATATAATCTTTGGGTCTACAGATGTGAAACTTTGTCAAAAGTTTGCCAAGCTTATGCAAAGTAAGTATGAAATGAGCATGATGGGAGAATTAACTTACTTTCTTGGTCTTCAAGTAAAGCAAGTTAATGAAGGCATTTTCATTAGTCAAACAAAATACATTCATGATTTATTAAAGAAGTTTAACCTAATGGAATGCTCTCCTGCCAAAACTCCCATGCCTACTGCCACCAAACTTGAATTGAATACTAAGGAAAAATCTGTGGACATTTCAAGTTACAGAGGCATGGTAGGCTCACTTTTATATTTAACAGCTAGTAGACCTGATATTATGTTTGCTACATGTCTATGTGCTAGATTTCAGGCTGATCCTAGAGAATCCCATTTAGTTGCTATTAAAAGAATTTTCAGATATCTCAAAGGAACACCAAACCTTGGCATTTGGTATCCTAGAGAATCTGGTTTTGAACTAATTGGTTATTCAGATGCAGATTTTGCAGGATGTAAAATTGACAGGAAAAGTACAACTGGAACCTGTCAATTCCTAGGAAACAAGCTTGTGTCATGGTTCAGCAAGAAACAAAACTCAGTTTCTACCTCCACAGCTGAGGCTGAGTATATTGCAGCTGGAAGTTGTTGTGCACAGATTTTATGGATGAAAAACCAACTACTTGATTATGGATTAAGAGTTGAGAAAATTCCTATTTTCTGTGACAACACTAGTGCCATTGCCATTACTGAGAATCCAGTGCAGCATTCAAGGACCAAGCACATTGACATCAAGTACCATTTCATTAGAGAACATGTTATGAATGGTACTGTGGAGTTACATTTTGTTCCAAGTGAACAACAACTTGCAGACATCTTTACCAAGCCACTTGATGAATCAACATTCTCAAGATTAGTAAGTGAGCTAGGTATGCTAAATTTCTCTTAATTATTTTTGAGATATTTGCAAGTTAAAATGCAGCCAGAAATTTGCTATGTTTTTCTGTGAATGAATTTTCTCAGGAAAAGGTAAAATTTTGTCTAAGTCAAAATTACTATGCCAACGGAATGCACCATTTCGTTGACAGTCTTAGCAGTTTTCTGGGTGTTTCGTTGATAGCTCTTTTATATCAACGAAACGCAGCTTTATCAACGAAATAAGACGGGACTTTAACCGCCCAATCCTGATTCGTTGATTTAGCGCTTTTTATCTGAACCGTTGAAATTTGACACGTCTTTTACCACGATCTATGCATACACCCCTGTAAGTATAAATCATGGTAATACTTTAAGAGTAACGGTTATATTTTTAAGCCAATCCAGTAATTTACATTTATTATTGGATTCATTTTCTGAGAATTTTTGGGGGAGTATTTAAGAAATTTTATTTTCATTATTTCTTTTTACCTGTTCTCAAAAATTCCAAAGGCTTTTTCTCTCTTCTTCTCTCTAACAAGCAATTCAGTTCGAAGCTTTCCTTTAATCAACAATGGCACCAATAGTCAAGCTTATGTCTGCTGGAGGGTTCATCTATGAGAAGAACAACTCCATCCCTTTTGTTGTCAAGGAAAACCCGAACAGTCTGTTCTTCAAAATGATGGATTTCATGAAGAATTGCAAGTTGAGCTATGCAATGTTTCACTCTACACCACTCTACAATGAGATAATCGAGGAGATTTGGACCTCATGTGAGTATAGTGGAACAAACTGCACACTACAATTCACTCTTCAAGGTAATGAGTACATAGTTAATTCTGATGTTTTGCAAGCATGTTTACATATTCCTGATAATAACTGTGATGCTTTGCCTACTAACACTGAAATAACTACCATGCTTAATTCTATAAACTATTCTTTGCCTACTGATAATCTGGGTAGAATAATTAGGAGAGGTTTGGTTAGGGAATACAGTTATTTAGCTGATGCATTCATTAAGGTCTTTTCTGGAAAGATTAGTAATTTTGATGCATTAACTAACTCTATGTTAATTCTCCTAACCATGCTTCTAAATGATAGATATCATAACTTTAGCACCCAACTTATGTATGAAATTGGTGCTAAGTTGGGTGATAAAGCAAATAGGAAGAAAAATATCTATTATGCTAGGTTTCTGATGATGTTGGCTAACCATGTTAGTCCAGCACCATTAGTTATCTCTAACCCTAATGCCAGGTTTGAGTGCTTTGTGCAAGAAAAGAGAGTATTGACAGACATACTGAGGCTGAACCACAATGGTGATGTTCCAGTGGTGTATCTGCCAATCATTGAGGTAACTACTACTATCCCTGTTAGTGTAGCTAACACCTCTACTGTTTTACCTTCTAATGTTGCTATGGAGTCTGTAGCTGTGACCCAACAGGCTCCTACCCTAGCAACAAAAACAAAATCAAAGAAATCCTCCAAGCCAACCTCAGGTGCTTCTCAAAAGGCACCTGTTGTAAAAACTACCACACAACCTAAGGGGAGTGAGTCTGGAGTTGTGAGGGGTGAGGGAAGGGGTGAACATCAAAGAAACCCCAAGGATAAGGAAGGACAGGTTAGTGTGTACCAGCCAAGCCCCATTGTGTCTTCCCAACAAGGCACAATGAGTAACATGGATTTAAGCACAAGTCTAATTGCATCCTCCCAAAAGGATGTGATTATTGAAACAAGCTCTCCTCCTAGAGCACAGTCCAAAAGGGTAAGGGACACTTCAAGCCCAAAGTCTACATTTTCCCAATACCAAAGGAGAGTGAAGCAAAAGTCCAAGGGTACACAGGGTGCACACACACTGGAAGCAACACTTCCAGTTTCTCAAATTCAGTTTGATGTAACCCCTATCATTTCTCTGGGGTTACAGTCCCATTCTCTAAACATCAATCTTGAATTATCTCCATCAAATTCACCAACTCAATCTTTAGATGTGGACATGATCCATACATCTATTCCTGATTCTCCAACTCTAATCTTGGAGAAGCCCCACTCTGAAGCTGGTGGCCATCACTTGCTAAGTGATTTGTTGGGCCATCAACCAATTTTTCCTGAAATTGCAAGGGGATCTGTGGACCAATCTCTAAAATCAATCACCACAGACTCTACTGTAATTTCTCATTCTCAAAGTACTTTCTTGACTTCATCAACGAAACAGTCTATTTCGTTGACAAGTGTTTCTCCATCAACGGTATCCATACCGTTGACAGTTCAAACTACCATTCCGTTGATAGTTCACTCTGCACCTTTAATTGAAAATCAAGTTGTTCCCACAACTAGTGCAGATGATCTAGTGGTAGTTGAGACACTTCTAGGACTGAGAGGGAGTGAAACTGAGAGGCTGGCTTGCAGCCAGGCAAAAGGAGAGAATGTGATTGAGAGGCTGGCTACTTCTTCCAGCCAGGCAAAAGGAGAGATTGAGAGTTCCACCTTAGAAGGTGAAGGTGAGGGTGTGAGAGGTGTGAGCCATGGGGAGCCCATGATGCAAGAACAGAGTGGAGAGAGAGAAGGGACTACAGGAGAAATAAGGATGGAAGCAGCCATTGCTAATGAGTTAATGGAGGTCAGTGAGGGAGAAAGGGAACTTACTTTCCAAGAGGTTTATCAGCAAACTCTGGATAGTATTTCCCTGGATCCTGAGACCTTTACTCATCCTGTGTCAGCCTATCAAATTTTGGCTCAACAGGGCAATGTGGAGGCAGAGAGGTCACTACAACTAATTCACACAACTGCATCAATGCAAAGAGCAAAGGATGCCTTGACCAATCTACCTCCAGGAGCTGAAGCAAGTGGAGAATTTGATTTTTCTGATGATGAGGACAGCTATGGTGATAATCTACAGGTGGCCACTACTGCATAGACTGGGACTTCTGTGGTGCCTCCTACACCAAACTGGCTTTCTCAAGATATGCATGGTAGAAGCAATTTGGATGCTGCTATCACAAGGCAGTACAAAGAAGCATATCTAGCTCATGAGTCTGCAGGAGCAAGGGACAAGAAATTCTACAAAGCCATAATGGATTCTCTGGAAATTCAAAGGCTACAAATGTTGCAGACAAGGATTGAGGCTACAGAGATCAAGGATTCAATCAGCAACCTTAGGGATGCTAATGATAGGAGGCTAGATGAAAAGCTTCCTCTTCTCACTGTGTCCAGGATGAACAGGTTTTTCTCTAAAGAACCTGAAGTGGATTCCTCCTTGAAGACTCTCTCTTCTAGAGTGGACAAGGTGGAAGCCACTCTATCACAGATGCAAAAGGAACAGGAGAAACAAACACAACTATTGGCCCAGCTAGTGGCAGCTCAAGGACTCCCAGCCATCTCTTTTGATGATAACAAAAAGGGGGAGAAATCTAAGGAGCTAGACATTCAAATTACCAAGGTTATGGTTCCAGCCATTTCCCTACCAAAGGAGCCATTAGCAATGGGGGAGCTTGGCAAGCAGCAAAAGGATGGTATTGACCTTATACAAGAAGCTTCTATGAGGATGAGACTTGCAGAACAAATCAAAGAACATTGGTCCAACATAGAAGCCAAGTTCAAGAAGATTACTGAAGATAAGGACTCAAATCCATCAACGGAACAGCCATCAACGAATGCCATGGCAATAGCATCAACGGAATGGGAGCCACAGACAAATTCTTTCTATCAACAAGAGCCCCTTCTACATGGAGTCACTCAAGGACCAAAGAAGGAAAAAGGACAAACTTCATGCATTAGGGATGTGGAACAAGCTACAATTCAAAGAAGCCTATCTCCCAAGTCCCCTGCTAAACCAAAGGGCAAAAACATAGCAAGGACTTTCTATCCTGCACCTTATCCAGATGAGCACAAGCTTCTTGGTTTACTCATCACAAAAAGCAAGGAAAGTAATAATTATGAGATAAGGAAGCAAAGGGCAATTGTCTACAGGAATGGACAACAAATCTGTGTTTGGGCTGGTCATCCAAACTTTGCTGAAGCCAAGGCTGAGGAATCAGAAAGAGCAGCTATGCAAGCTCTTGCAGTAGCTCAAGCTCTAGATGAAGAAGAAAGGAAGCAAGAGGAAAGCACTAGAGAGGAAAGGAGTTCAAAGAAGAGCACAAGGCAACCCAAAGAGAGAGCTAGGAGAAACATAGACTTTGAGAGTGCTGATTCTCAGGGTACTGCATCAGACTCTTCTATACCTATTGCACCTCCAACAATTGCTAATCCAGTTTTTGAAGGAAAGTTGGCCTGTGATCCTGCACATCCTGTCAATTTTCATGATCAACCAATCATGCCAAAAGAGGAACCAATTGATTTTGATGAGGCATACTTTCCAAAGTTCCTGTTAGAAAAGGACCAACCAATGAAGACAAAGAAGAGGCCTGTCAAAGCAAAGCCTGTTTTTGTGAGAAAGCCACAATCTCAAAAACCCCCTGCAAACCCAGAGGACTGCATGTACATTGCTGACATCAGGGAAGAATCCAGTCTACATCTTGACTTAGACAACCTGGTGGAAGTAAGGGGAATTGCAGCTTCTCAAAAGTTGCCTGAAAGACTAGTGTTCACATTCAAGGGTGGTAGAGAACAAGTGTGGCCTCTCTACAGAATTTTAGGAGAAGACTATCAAACACTACTCTCGGTGTTTAGATGCTTGAAAAAGGACTTTGGTTTCACCAAAACAGCCAAGTCTGAGGTGGTCTCCAAAATCTGTCAGTTAAAGGCTAGCTGGAACAAGCCTGAGGCTCTTCCAAGGATACTTAGAGTTCCCTCAACAGGAAAGAAAATCCATCTTCAACCTTATTGGATGATGGAGTTTAAGGACAAGGACAATTGCAGAAGATTCTTCAGAATGGAAGACCAGCTGGAGAAGGCATCTAATCAAACTCTAAAGCTGATGCAATCCAAGCTTGGTGATCAAGATGAAGAGGAGAAAATCTTCTACAGAAGACTACAGGTCCAGATTGAGGAAAACAACTCCAAGAGAGGGAAGAAGACTATGCCACAAAGAAGTCACAGATGAAACATTTGCTCAGACTAGAGGAGCACTTGTGGGCATTAGTCTTGTAAGTCTTATATTTTGTCTATAAAGTTTTGAAGCTTAATACATTTTCTACTTTTGTAATTTATGATGTATCTGAGTGTTTTTGTTATCATCAAGTCTCTTGATTTATGGCTGTTATTCTATCAGTCATAAATTGGGGGAGATTGTTAGGAATATGTTGTTCTTGATGATAAGCATAAAACACTTAGTAGAATTTGTGTAAAGTCAATTTTGTAGCTGTCAACGAAATAGCATGCTTAGCAGTGTTTCGTTGACAGGAAGCTCATCAACGAAATGAGTGTTGTAGCAATTGCATTGTACAATACTTCACAGTATGATAGGCATTCTGTTATATGTTTTAGATAGGTTTTCTAAGTCATGTTGACTATGTACTAGATAGGCAAAATAGGTTGGTTAATTGTAAATATGTTATGCCTTGTAATTCTGCCTAAGTGAAGACATGTCAACGGTATGAAGATTACTCTGTCAACGGTATGGAGTTTACCCATCAACGAAACGAGGGAAACACCATCAACGGAATAAAGAATAAAGCTATCAACGAAACACATCTCCATGCTATCAACGAATCAATGTTGCTTTTTGAGCAGTTGACAAAGTGATAGTGACAGTTTACTGAACAGATCTAAAAGGAGATATGGAAGTGTACTTTGCATTGGAAGCCATCAAAGTGGTTACTGGAAATAAGGAAACATTCCAATTTCCAATAAGGCTCTTGGGAATGATTATAATGAGCATGAAGACAAAAGCTAAGATCTCCAAGGACCATTGGACAAAAGGAATGAAAAGCAAGCTACTGATGGTTACTACTATTATTCTTTAGTTTAACCAAACGTAGAATTGTAAACTTGGGATATATAACCAAGTGTAGCAGTTACTTTAGAAGAGTGAGAGAAGAAAAACAAATAGATTGTATTAGCTATCTTTGAGAGCATTTCTTCTCTACAACATTGTAACTGAGCAGCTGTGTACATTTGTATCACAGATTATTTCCGCAATAAAAACACTTCAGTTGGATCATCAAACAATCCAACTGAATTATTTATATCTTGTGTTTTTATTTATTCAGTTCAGTTTAATTTCATAAAGTGTTTAGTTTCAAGAAAATATCAAGAATTGTATTCAACCCCCCCTTCTACAATTCTGTTAGGTCATTTGGGAATAACAATGGGAGTTGTAGCAGATGAGCTATCAAGCATACCAAATTTCTTGAGAAGATTTCTGGTATATTTTGCTTGATTGATAAAAATCCCATCATCTGTTTGATTTACTTGCAAGCCTAGAAAATAACTAAGCTCTCCCATCATGCTCATTTGATACCTTGATTGCATAAGCTTGGCAAATTTCTTACAGAGTTTGTCATTAGTAGATCCAAAAATTATGTCATCCACATAGATTTGAACTAACAGCAAGTCATCACCATGATTAAAATAGAACAAGGTTTTGTCAATTGTACCTCTAGTGAACCCACTTTCTAAAAGAAATTGAGCCAGAGTTTCATACCATGCTCTAGGTGCCTGCTTTAGTCCATATAATGCCTTATCAAGCCTGTAGACATAATCTGGATGTTTGGGATCTATAAACCCTGGAGGTTGTTCAACAAACACTTCTTCTTCAAGTTTCCCATTCAGAAAAGCACTTTTTACATCCATCTGAAAGACTTTAAACTTCTTATGAGCAGCATAGGCCAGAAATATCCTTATTGCTTCAAATCTTGCAACTGGAGCAAAGGTTTCATCATAGTCAATTCCTTTCTGCTGTGAATAGCCTTTTGCCACAAGTTTAGCCTTATTCCTAGTAATCACTCAATCACTGTCTGTTTTGTTTCTGAAAACCCACTTTGTACCAACAATAGATCTGTTCTTTGGTCTTGGTACAAGTGTCCATACTTCATTCCTCTCAAATTCATTTAACTCCTCTTGCATTGCTGTTATCCAATTAGCATCTTGAAGAGCTTCTTCCACTTTCTTGGGCTCTGTTTGAGATAAGAATGCATGAAACAGACATTCATTATTTGTAGCACTTCTAGTTCTTACACTAGCTTCTGGATCTCCAATTATCAAGTCAGGTGTATGAGATTGTGTCCACCTTCTTGCTGTAGGTAATTGGCTTCTATTATCATTATTAGATCCTCCCCCTTGATCCATGCTCTCCTGATGTTCTTCTTGACCATTTGCATTCTCTGAGGCTCCCCCTGAATTGGACTGTTCAGTATTTGAACTTTCAGAGTTTGGCTCAGAGTTTCTGTTTGATTCTTCATTTGACTCTCTTTCAGAATTTGAGTCATCACTTTGAGAAGTTTCAGAAGTTTCTTCACGCTCCCCCTCAACTGGTTCTCTATTTTGTTCTGTCAAAGAAAATTCTTCAGTGTTTACCAGTAGAGGATCAGAGTATGCTTCGTCAGAGTTTGTTGGATTTACTTCATCAGAGTTTACATCATCAGAGTTTAAATCTTCATTTTTAAAGCGAAGTTGATCATGATTTTCTTCATCTTCTATTCCAGTTACTTTCTTGTCATCAAATGACACATGTATAGATTCCATGATCACTTTAGTTCTCAGATTGTAGACTCTGAAAGCTTTAGTTGATAGTGGGTATCCAACAAAAATTCCTTCATCAGCTTTTAAGTCAAACTTGGTCAACTGTTCAGGATGAGTTTTCAACACAAAGCACTTACATCCAAAAATATGAAAATACTTCAAATTTGGCTTCTTATTTTTCACCATCTCATATGGTGTTTTCCCATGCTTGTTGATCAGTGTTGCATTTTGAGTAAAACAAGCAGTTTGAACAGCTTCTGCCCAGAAATAAGTTGGCAATTTTGCTTCATCAAGCATTGTTCTGGCAGCTTCGATTAGAGTTCTGTTCTTTCTTTCAACTACACCATTTTGATGTGGAGTTCCCGGTGCAGAAAATTCTTGCTTTACTCCTCTTTCTTTGCAGAAAGCTTCCATTTCTGAATTTCTGAATTCAGTACCATTATCACTTCTTATAATTTTCACTTTGTACTGTGATCCTTTGTCCAATTGCTTCACATGATCCATCAAAGTTAAGGCAGTTTCATCCTTCTTTGCTAAGAAGTACACCCAGGTGTATCTGGTGTACTCATCAATAATTACCAAAGCATATTTCTTTCTGCCCATTGACATTACATTTACTGGACCAAAGAGATCAACATGTAAAAGATGATAAGGTTCCACAACTGAAGATTCAGATTTACTTTTGAATGATGACTTCCTTTGCTTGGCCTTCTGACAAGAATCACACAGGCCATCTAAGCTGAGTATTGACTTAGGAAGTCCCCTTACAAGATATTTTCGAATCAGCTCATTGATGTTGTTCAAGTTTAGATGAGAGAGCTTCTTATGCCAATTCCAACTCTCTTCAGTTGACATTCTTGCAGATAGACACACAGTTTTTCCTTCAGAGTTTGTTACCAAACTTGCTTTATAGATGTTATTGTGCCTGTGTCCAACTAGAACAACTTTCCCTGTAGATTTGCTGATTACTTCACAATGTTCATTATGAAAATCTACATGGTTTTCTCTGTCACAGATTTGACTCACAGAAAGCAGATTATGCTTGAGTCCTGAGACTAGAGCTACATTTTTTATGATGACACTTCCAAGATTGATATTGCCATATCCCAGAGTGTGTCCTATGTTGCCATCTCCATAGGAAACTTTTGGGCCAGCCTTCTCCTCATAGTCTGATAGCAGGGCTTTATTTCCAGTCATATGTCCTGAGCATCCACTGTCCAAGATAAGAGTGCTATCTTTTATGCCCTGCAATCACAAACAATCACTATGTGTTAGATTTAAGGATCCAGACTTGCTTGGATCCTTTGGCTTTCTTAACATTGTTAGCTTTTGCAGCGGAATCACTATCAACAGAGTTTAAACTAACATTGTCAGACTTTACACTTGCAGAGTTTGCTCTAACCCATTTCAAGTTGGGTTTTAGCTCATAATAGTTGTGATAAATAGCATGATAACTTTTGCAAGTATAAATAGAATGCCAAGTGCTCCCATAGTGTGTGCATAAAGTCTGTGGTCTAACCCTAACATAATCATTCTTTACTCCTGATGTGGAAGGTAAAGAATTAATATTTTTGTTCTTCTTGCAAAACCTGGCAAGATGGTTAGTACTACCACAACTATGACATGTTTTTCTAGGAGCAGCAGAATTAGGCAAATAATCATTTCTTTTATTAATGCCTACTTTTCCATTCCTATTCTTTTTAAACATTTTCTGTTTGTTGACAGACTTTACTTCTTTGAGCTTATGTTTAAATTGTTTCTCTGTCATTAAACCAACATTAACCTGTTTATCACAGATTCTTACTGGTTCTTTAACAGCTTCTATCTCAATCTTATTCTCTGTTATTGAGCCAACATTAACCTGTTCTTCACAAGTTTCAACTGGTTCCATAACAGCTTCTTTCACAACAACAGACTTTAACTTACTGTATTCAGGAACAAATTGCACAGGTTTAAGTTGTGGTTTCACTTTGACTTTATCTTGAAACCTAAGTTCATCTCCCTCATTGTAACCTAAACCTACAGTATCTGTCTGAAAAACCTGATGTGTGTCTTTACCAGAATTGGTCCAGGTTTTAATCACTTTCCTCTCTTTTTTTAACTCAGCTTCTATTTGCCTATATCTTTTAAGCAATTCATGTTCAACATAAACAGCATCATCTCTTTCCTTTTTAACTTGTTGCATGTTAACAAGCTCCTTTTCAAGAAATTTATTTCTTTCTTTAAGACCTAGATTCTCAGATTTTATTCTCTCATTCTCTAAAGTCTGATCCTTATAACTAACATGTATGCTTTTAAGATAAATTCTTAATTCAGATATATTATCAGTATCATAAGCATAAGTTGTTAAGGGTACCTTATTTTCAGATGACTCAGCTTCATCTCTAACAGTTGCCATGAGAGCATAATTGACTCCCTCATCTGAGTCTGAAGTGTCTTCCCAGTCCTTGCCTTTAGTGATGAGTGCTTTCTCAGATTTTCCTTTCTTGCACTCTGGAGCATAATGACCCATTTCTTTACACTTGTAGCACTGGATCTTTGACTTGTCTTTCCTTCCAGACTTGGTATCCTTTTCATCAGACTTTTTGAATTTTCTTTTATAAGAATTTGAATCTTCCCTTGAGAATCTTTTTCCTTTCTTGAAGTTCTTGAATCCCATCTTCTTGAAAGTCTTTACCATTAAAGCAGCCATTTTCATCATCTCTTCATCATCATCCTCAGAATCAGAAGCTTCATCATCAGTATTTGAGCCATCATCAGAGTTTGATGACTCACTTTCAGATTTAATGACTAAAGCTTTTCCCTTGGCTTTCTTCCTTGATGATTCCTTCTTGACCGGCTTTTCTTCAACTTTAAGAGCAACAGATTTTGCCTGCTTCCCAGATCTTCTTTTCCTTTGTTCTATCTCAAGTTCATGAGTTTTCAACAGCCCATAAATTTCATCAAGATCTGTGTCTGCAAGTTCATAATTATCCCTGATTGTTGTAGCTTTCAAATCCCATCTTTCAGGTAAGGCTAGTAAAAACTTGAGATTTGATTCTTCAATATCATATTCTTTATCAACCAGAGACAGATCATTCAACAATTTACAAAACCTGTCATATGTCTCAGTCAACGATTCACCAGGTCTTGAATCAAAGTGTTCATATTCCTGTGTGAGAATAGTCTTCCTATTCTTCTTTATAGCACTGGTTCCTTGACACCTGACTTCTAAAGCATCCCATATCTCTTTGGCAGTTTTACAGCCGATTACTCTGTTAGACATAACATTGTCTAAAGCACTGTGTAGTAGATGTCTAACCTTAGCATCCTTTGCTATGGATGAGATGTCTTCAGGAGTATATTCTTTCTTCTCCTTTGGAATAGTCTTTTGTTCTTCACCAGGAACCAGAGTATTAAGCTTAGTTGGCTTGTGAGGACCATCATAGATTCTATCAAGGTATTTTGGATCTGTAGCTTCCAGAAACATGGTCATCTTTACCTTCCATACTGGATATTCTGCTGGCCTGAGAATAGGAACCCTAATTGACTCATATCGACTAACAGAAGTTGGTTGAATCTTCTGAGCATTAGTACCTGCGTTAGAACCTTCCCGAGAGTTGTCAGCCATGATTATACTTGTGTTTGGATCGATAAACTGTATATATTAAACAGCCTAGGCTCTGATACCAATTGTTAGGCCGAATTACACAAAATATAATCAAGATAAGTATATTAATAACACTCAAGAACACTGTTTATGAATCAATAACTGAATTATATAAAATAACTCTTCTCTTTGTAATGTTAAAGAATCACAAAGAGCTGCTAGGTTACAAGAATAATGTATTCAGTATTCGCATTCGCATCCCTTTTAGGGTTAACCTATCTGTGTTTATATAATACACAGTTACATAATCAATCTCTAATTGATATTCCTATAAATTAGCTATACAAATTATATCAATTTAGGATTGCTTCTGTCTTCTGTTCCGTTTCCTTAACTGTCTCAATATATCTTGCTTCTTTCCATCTTCAAGATATATTGCTTCTAGAATCTTCATATTAGCACCGACAGTTAATAAACTCTTCACCCCGTCAGACTTTATCAAACTCTGACTGGCTTCTATTAAACTCTGATGAGTACCTGGTACTTAAACACTGATGAACAAACGTCAGCAATTATATCTAACATATTATTTTATTATTATTTTTTTAATTGTATTTTTTTTAAAAAATAAGTAGGCATGTAAAAATAGCTAAACACTTTTAATTAATTAAAAACATTAAAACGGATTTTAAAATAAATAAGTAAGAGTTTGTTCGTAATATTTTTGGAAAAAGAGGGGTTTTAGTATGTAAAAATAAAAAATGTAACACATATTTAGTTTAAAAAGGTAAATGCCCGTGATATTTTTGGAAAATGAGGTTTTAAAATTTAATAATTTAAATTATTTAAATACGTTTTAAAATAAATAAGTAAATGGTTTGTCCGTGATATTTTTAGAAAAAAATAGATTTTAGTGAGAAAAATAGAAAATTAAATAAGACAATTTCCCGTGATATATTTAGAAAATGAGGGACTTTGTTTGAAAAAATATATAATGTGTTTTAGCTAAAAATGTAATTGGTTATAAATAGGTATTTGATTATTTATATTTTTAATATTTTTAGTAATTGCATTTGTTAAGAAAAATAAGTAGGCATGTTAAAATAAGTAAACTTTTAAAAAAATAATTATAATATTAGGTTTAAAAATAAATAACTAAAGATTTGTCCGTGATATTTTTGGAAAATGAGGGGTTTTAGTAAGAAAAAATAGAAAAACTAACATGTTTTAGTTAAAAAAGGTAATTGCCCGTGATATATTTGAAAAAGTAGGGGAATTTGTTAAAAAAATAAAAAAATAATGTATTTTAGGTGAAAAAAGTAATTGATTATAAATAGGTAATATTATTATTTAATAATATATTTCTATAAATAAGTAAGATTAATTAAGTAAAAACACGAATGTAAGAAATTGCAATTAAGTAAAATCACAACGTACTTAGTGCGTGTTTGGCTGCAACTTTAAGTTGCAGCTTATGGCTTATAAACCCAAAACAGCTTATGTGGGGTGTTTGCCAAAATAAGTGAAACCAACTTATGGCTACTTAAAATGTATAAGTTGAATGTTAAGAATCCTTAACTTTCAACTTATAACTTATAACTTATTCTCGATACACGCAATATATAATATCCTTCAAATCTTCAAAACCATATATCTTTTGATCCGTTCATTAAAAAATTGATATGTATATATCAAATTTCTCTACTCATCGAGATCTATCCATTGATATCCATTTATATATATTAAAAAATAAATATTTTAAAAATAATAAAAAAAAAGTTAACTTATAAGTTATGATTTACCCAAACACTCTACTGCTTATAAGTTCTGATTTACCAAACACTCTAGGACTTATAAACTCAGCTCCACTTATCACTTATAAAGCACTTACTCATTTTAAGCTATAAGTCAACTTAATAAGTTGCAGCCAAACAGGCCCTTATATTGATAATAATATTGGTGTCATGTCTCCGTAGATATATGTGTGAATTAAATATATGTCTCTTTTGTACTCCCTCTATCCCTCTCATTTCTTTACACTTTCCTTTTTGATACGTCCCTCTCATTTCTTTACATACCAAAAATAGTTGTACTTTCGTATTTTCGTGTATTTGAATGTAAAACCCATATCCGACCCGGTTTGGATTCGTGTACTAAATTTGAAACACATATCCAATTCAAATCGTGTCGTGTATTTTACGTGTCGTATTCGTGTACATTAAACAAAAATATAAATTTAATTTAATTAAAATTTATATATTATAAAACTATTTTAATTATGTAAATTTTTATGAAATGTGTATTAAATATGTATTACATACAATTTTACAAAAAATTGTAAATATAACTTATATATATAAATGTATACTTCCTATTTATAAATGTATAACTTATTGTCAATTAGTCGTGAAACTTTTATTTATTGTTCATATGTAATTGCTTATATATTTTCTAAATATGCAATACTATAAATAATATATATTTTAAAAATATTTATTTACTTCATTAATTCGTGTATTTTCGTTCCGTGTCGTGTACCTATTGTGAAAACCCAAACCCGACACTAATTATATTCGTGTTTTTTCGTGTTCGTGTACTTTCGTGTTCGTGTACCAAATTTTTACACCCAAACACTAATTGTCCGTGTCGTGTTCACGTGTTGTGTACCAAATTGTCAGGTCTACTTTATACCCACTTTATACATTAAATATTGATTGGTCCCACCACTTTACTCATTTTTTTTACTTTTTTCTATTAATTTACAATTTTTCTTAACCTCCGTGCCATCCTCTCAATGTAAAGAATTGAGGGGGGACGGAGGGAGTATATCTTATGATTTTTTTTAAAATTTCTAAGTTTTATTGTGTCTTTGATTTTATTTTTCAGGTGTAGGTGTTTAATTTTCGGACATTAAAGCCACTTGGAAAATCCATTCTGCCAAATTCTTTTACTAGAATGTATATTTTATCAAAATAAATAAATGAATAATGAAACAAGCAATTTTTGAAAGCCCTGCGGTTACCAACTGATCCAAAGGTTAAATTATCAAGTATATATCCAAGTCAGGTACCTGGTACTCTGGTAGGAGCTACTCTATATATTCTTAGAAAGCAACCTATTTATTCTTATCCAGCAAAAGAGACATTACGTATGTACTTAAGCATATCTGATAGACTGTTACAGAGATATTCGAATGCATTTTGTAGTCTGGAAACTGGGTGGTAAGACATAAAATAAGCACTGTGCGGGTGATGTTCAGTTCATTTGTACTCAGAGGTAGAAATCCTATGGCCCAAGTAGCTGAGGCCTGAGGGTGGTCAATTTGGAGGGAAAATTTGTGAACAGAAGGTAATTACAGTAACTTCTCGGGGTGTAACTGTAATTGAGTCAAACCACGCCAAACACTCTTGAAGTCGACCAAGAAGTTTGGATTCGAGATCTATTCGAATATTGTAAAATTAAATTCAAATATTTTACGAATCAAGTTAGAATAAACGACTAGTTTAATTACACTTCTAGTGATGCGTTATGCGTATAGGAAAAATATGATAACAGTTCATAATACAGTAAGTTTGTACTTTACAGAAAGAGAGAGGTGGGGGCCGTGATTGATATGACAAGACAAGGTCATGCTTGGCTGGGGCTTGACCCAACCCCATGATCCAATTTAACATTTGTGCTGTAGCTATGTATCTATCCCCACATCTACCCAACTGTCCCTATTTAATTAACTATGCTTCTGCACTTGTGTTATTTTGTTACCTTGCTTCTGCCAACTGCATCCACGTAACTGTTGCGTCCTATGTTCCTGTTTGCCTCCTCCTATTCTTACCTCTCTTTTGCAGGCGTAATTGTTTTGCTTTACCAAATTTCAATTTCATGGACTTGTACAACTCCAATCCTATTAACTTTAACAGATGATAATCCCTTATATATACTCGAACTTTCAACCGCTCTTTAGCACCAAAAAGAGGTATTCATTAGGCTAGCTACATTATGTAAGGCATACAACACAAGTGTGCATCTAGTTGCACTGCTAATCATGTGCTTGATTCCGGAGATTTAGTACACACATAAATAGTACTTCTACTATACAGACTATTGGACATGGAAATCAGTGCCAGGCCCTCTCCTTTTTCATTGTTAACTGACCCATGCAAACATGTGTCTCTGATTGTTTGACTGGTGAAGGAGACTGAGAAAACAGTATTCATATTACTGCTGTTGTCATTTGAAACACGAAGTCCCAAACCAACCATCAAGTAAGTCTTGAGCTGAGTTGATCTTACTTATTGGAAAGAGAGATGTCTAAAGACTCAATTTTATCACTGCATGTGTAATCACATCACCTGGAATCCCAACTACCTTTGCCAGTAGCCCAGTTCTTTATACCACCTCTTGTGCATGCATATTATTTTCGGTCCCACCCTATTCTTAACATTTGGATCGGAAAATAGAGATTAATAAGATTAAAGAAAAAAAAAGTGGGTAAATTTGTATCCATTTTCGCTTGCTTTCGTTTGTATTAAAAACTTGGGAGTACAAAAATAATTGAAAATAAAATTATTTCACTTAGTATTTACCTACTTCCTCCCCTATTTAAAACTCGGGAGGAAAGGAGTTAACAATTGAATATCTTATTCTAAAAATGGAAATGTTTATAAATGAGCGGTACGGAGGTAACATATAATTACATATGGTGATCTAAACACGATCCTTGATTTTTAAAGTAGGGCATACGGAAATTTGATTTTAGAGTAAATCTATCACTACAAAAAATCACTACAAAAGTCACTATTGTTATTTTAGGAATTATTAACTACATTACAATGGTAGTTACTATTATTGTAGGGTCCCGGTCCCCAGCAGTCGTTTGCTGGGGACGTTTTTTGAAACATACGGTTTCTGCACCGTTGGATGGACCATCCAACGGCTGGGGTTTAAAAAAAAATCGCACCGTACCGCGGAAAGTTTCTGCGGTACGGGCTTATTACGTTTTTGCCCCTCCCCCCGTACCGCGGAAACTTTCCACGGTACGTCTCCTGTTCCCATATCTCCCGCAGCCATGTGTACTTGTTTGCTCAAACCTAAACACACATAAACAACAAAAAACTGAGCTTCTCTGTCGATTTTGATCTACATTTAAGGTATCATTTTCACCATTTTTAAGGTATCATTTCTCTCTACATTTGTTGTTTGTTTTATTATGGCTGATAAAATATTTGCTCGTATGTTTGGTTCAAAATATAAAAATGAAAAAGGAAAGAAAAAAGAAAAAAATGAGCATGTTTTACATCTTGATGATTTAAGCATGAATGAAGATTTAGATGAGCCTACAACCCCTCAATTTGTGTATAATGATGAGTTTTTAGAAAATTTTGTAAAAAATGAGGAGTTTATTAATATTGATGAAGATGAGGAATTTGTTGATGTTAAGGAAGATGATGATAATGTAAATGGTGAAAATGAAGATGCTGATATAGACGATGATGTATATGAAAATGTAGATGGTAATGGGGTTCCTTATATGAATCAATTGTTTCATACTTTGGAGGAATCATGTAATTTTTTTAGGGCTTATGCTTTAAAAAATGGATTTGCCATTAAGATCCAATCTACCCAAAGACGTACCAAAAGTAATGAAATTTATGCCCGTCTCTATGTTTGTAGACTTTCGGGAAAAATTGATGTTGGGGAAAGTAGTAATCCTACTAAACGACGTAGAGAAATTCTTCCTAAAAGTGATTGCAAAGTAAGGATGTATGTGAATTATCGAAAGAAGTTGAGTCTTTGGGAGATAACTACTCTTGAGTTAAACCACAATCACGGTGTAGTGACTCCTAGCAAGATGAACTTGTTGCAACGTGAAAAACGTGTGAATACCGCCACAAAGAGTTTGATTAAAACTCTTTATGGTTCAGAAATTCGTAACTGTCAAGTAATGAATGTCATTGGTAATATTCACGGAGGTAATGATAAAGTTGGATTCGGAAGTCAACATGTTAGAAATGTTATACGAGATGAGAGAAAGAAAAGGTTTGAACATAGTGATGTTCATGGCGCGTTAGACTTGTTATATAGGTTTCATGAAGAAAGTGGGTCAAAATTTTTTATTAGGACACAAGTTGATGAAGAGCAACGGTTGAAATGTCTTGTTTGGGTTGATCCTAGATGTTTAATGGCGTATGAAAATTTTGGTGATGTTGTTGCATTTGACACCACATATCGGACAAATAGATATGCCATGCCCTTTGTTCCTTTTACCGGGGTTAACCATCATTATCAATCAGTGATATTTGGTTTTGCATTGATGAGGGATGAACTTGCAACAACTTTTCAGTGGATTTTGAGTACTTGGCTCGAAGCTGTGGGGAATAAGCATCCAATGACTATAATTACAGACCAAGATCAAGCCATGGCAAGTGCTATTGCACATGTACTCCCCAAATCCACCCATTTGTTGTGCTCATGGCACATAAGCAACAAATTCCCTGAAAAACTATCCCACTATTATTCAATTTTTCCAGACTTCAAAGTGGACTTTAACAATTGTATTTACAACTCCATGATTGAAGATGATTTTGAGGCTAGATGGGAAACGTTGATCGAAAAGTATGATTTGCAAGAACATACATGGTTAAAGGGGTTGTATGAGTTGAAAGAGAAGTGGATCATTGCATACACCAGAAACACCTTTTCAGCGGGTCAGAATACTACTTCAAGGAGTGAGAGTATGAATTCTTTCTTTGATAGTTATGTGAGTTCTGCCACAGGGTTGAAAGAATTTGTTGAAAATGCTCAAAAAGCATTGGCAAGACAATTTGTACGGGAGAAAGAAGAAGATTATGTCACATGTACTCTAAAGCGTCCTATGAAATTATATAGTGGCTTGGAGTATGATGGTGCCAAAATTTATACCAAGGAGATGTTTAGAAAATTTCAAGATGAATTGGTTCAAGCTTCTTTGTACTATGTGATGAAAGATATTAAATCTTGTGAAGAAGGGGAGAAAAAAGGTGACTTAGATACCTATTATTGTTGTTATAGGCAAGAATTAGGGCCATCTTCAAAATTAAATTATGTTGCATTCAACAAAGAAGCTTTGACTGGGATGTGTATGTGTAGAATGGTTGAACATTTGGGGATACCGTGTCGTCACATATTGGCCGTATTGAATAAAAAACGAATCCCCCAAATTCCCCAATCTTTCATAATTCGTCGTTGGACTATGCATGCTAATCGAGTAGACGGTGTGTTGCCTTACGAATTGAACATCGGAGAAACACATGATATGACCTCAACCGATAGATTTAATAGCATGACAATGCTCACGATGAGTTTTTGTCATAGTAGCATTGCATCACAAGAACGATATGACTATGCCGTTGAGGTCATGAATCGAGAAATACCAATTTTGGAACGTATGAGTGTTGATGGAGTTCCTTCACATGAAAACAAAGAAAATCCTCATGATGGAAGTGGTGATAACTACAAAGAACCACTTCTTGACCCTATTGTGTCCCAAACCAAAGGGAGGAAAAAAGCCGTTCGTTTCAAAAGTCCAACGGAAGTTCTTGGTAAAAAGAAGGCCCCAAGAAAGTGCAACAAATGTAACATGCAAGGACATGATAAAAGAAATTGTCCTGACCTCGTTTTCCCTAAAAAAACTCAATATGAGTAGTTCAATTTGTAACGATTTCTTGTAATTTTTAATGTATGATTTTTATTCTAATTTGTAGTGATGATGATATTTGCGTCAATTTATAATTGCTTTATTCATATTTTGTATTGTAGTTGAATACATGGCTAGCGAGAATGATGGAGATAACATTTCCAATCATAGTTGTGACTCTCGTTGTAGTTGCGATTGGGATTGGTTTAACCTTACGGAGGACCAACAAACACAAGTTGACGAGTGCTATAGACTAGCCGATGCTTATTGTGGAGATAGCCTTCCCAATGACTCTCCTCCAATCACTCAAATTCCACAACCTCCCCTAATTGGCACTTCTAATCCTCAACCAATCACTCAAATTCCACAACCTCCCCTAATTGGCACTTCCAATCCTCAACCAATCACTCAAATACCACAACCTCCCAAAATTGATTACAAAAGTAAGGAGTGGAAAGATTGTAAAATGTTCATATCTAGTGGTGGTAAGATTTTTTCCATTTTTTGTTCATTCAAATTTTGTCAATAAATTTGATAATTATTAATCCATTTATTTTATAGATGCAGATTATTTTGCTGAAAAGCACCCTAATCCAATGATGATAGAATGTAGAATTGATGATTCCGTTAAAATGAAGACTCTTAAAGGAATATCAAAATATGCCTTTGACGAGTACGATGACTTTGTAGGCATTGACACCATCCGGGTTGATTTTGCGAAAGGATGGATTGTAAGTATCCGTGACTCGGAGTTATTTGGTAAAAGAATCATCGTAATAGATGACGGAACATGTCAAGTTCAATGTTACCTTCGATTGGACAAGGATAAGTACCCACTCATACGTAAACCGGTTGAAGTCGGACGTGTAATGCTCCTTTACAAAATATGTTGTCAATTTGAGGTCACATTTATGAAGGATGTTATAGATTACGAAAATTTCACATTTCATGGTGGCTATTCAAATATACTAGGCGTATTTTAGAAGTTCAAGACTCCTTCATTGCTATGTATTTTAGAAGTTCAAGACTCCTTCATTGCTTTGTATTTTTTCGGTTTTTATGAATTTTTTATTTTTTTTAATTTAATTGAATTTCAATTATTTTTCTTTCAAATCTCAATTGTTATTAAGTTTTAAGATTTTAGGTGTAGTTTTATAATTTTTTAGAATAATCTAAGACCAACTTTGAAAATTTAAGGAAAAGAGGCAGTGAAAATTCCAGGAAAAGAGGGAGTTGCTATGTTTTTGCTCTGTTTTAGACTGCGCAGTCTGTAGTTTCCAGACCGTACCGCGGAAAGTTTCCGCGGTACGTCCTGGAACCTGCAGACTGCGCAGTCTGAAAACAGAGCAACTCCCTGTAAACTTACAACCAAGCCAAGCCAAGCCAAGCAAGCAAAAATTTAAACTTAAGAAAAACAGCATTTTCAAACTACAATTATGCTACAAACCAACCAAGCCAACCAAGAAAGCAAAACTACAAACTTAGCAAATAGTATGTCGGAATCATTTAAAATAAAAACTACAATTTCAAAGAAAAACTACAAACTACAATTTCAAAGAAAAACTACAAACTACAATTCATGACGCTTGCGCATACGAATACCAGATATGCCTCTTGCCTTTCCTTTTTGAAGCTCAGTTGCTATTCTATATCGGAACGTGTCAACTAATTCTTGTGACCAAGCTTGGATCGAAGTTAAATCATAACCTTGCAACATCAAATCCATGTATTTCATGACAAAAATACCGCAATCGTTGCAATTCTTTTGCTTCGGTCTAGAAGGTAGAGCCATTATCTCAACCAAAGAAGGATCACGTTTCTTTTGAGGATTTAGCTTAAGTAATAACCTCGGCAATAACCATGACTGCAATATATTTTAACAAAAAAACATTAAAACAATACATAAGAGTTAAAAACTACCATAAAATAAAAAAGAAGTTAGGATTCATACCACAACTTGTATATCCTCTTGATAATCAGGTTCATCATTCAATGAATCGAGAATGACAGCGTTAAAGTTTTTGGTTGAAAACATGAAAAGGACCCAATGAGCATTTCCAACACAACACGGGATGAAAATGTAGTCCGCCTCGATGACAGAGGGCCCAATGGTTGCACAAGCAAAACCATTAAAAAACCGTAAAGCTGAATGCCATGCCTTTGTCTCCTCATCCTCACCCTTCCTAGCTGCTTGTCTTAATTTCTTCATTTGTTCCTTCCCAAGCACAATGAAATAAGGATCCATGAAGTAGTAAACTGGCTTCCTCTCCCATATGTTTCCATTGTGGATGTCCTCCTCCCGGTCTCGTAGCAATCCCTGAAAATATATGGTAAGGCAAGTGTACAAATATGTACGGAACATATAAATGCAACAAAATATATACATGTCGAAAAATATACCATGTAAGAGTAAATAATCCTGTCATCAACCCATGAACCGGGAGCCAGGCTCTGCATCGCAGCCTCTGATATATGATGCCCACAGACGTCAAATCCTCCTTGTAACTGGGGCTTCTTCCCAAAGGCCCATCCCCAATCATCATATATCTTTTTCTGCTTTCGCATATCTAAAGTCTTCGTTATGATCCACTTTTTCCCCTTCATTCTACGGGATGGTAACTTCGAAGGCCTGCTAGACGAAGTTGCAGCACTATTAAGGGGAACCTGAGACTCATATTGGGATGGTTGTGTCATCTCAATAACATCGTGGTTAAGAATTGAGGCAACAGTAGGCTCGGGAGGCTGAGAATCTTGTGCAGAGTCGTCTAATGACAGTGGCTTAATATTCTCGAACTTTGGATGTTTATAAGCGGGCCCTTTGATTTTCTTCATCAATCTTGTGAAAGGGCTTAGGAAGGTATCTGAAAGCTTTCCAAGCTCCTCCACAAATTCAGCTGGAACCCTAGAATCCAACTTCTTAAGCATATCAAGACCAGCTATCATCTACAAAACAATCAGAATTTAGTAATACAGTGTGTGCAATATATATATTTTTATGAAAGTAGTAAGTAATTCAAACTTAAGAAGGATGGAATACTTACAACTCGGTATCCCTCAAGGGTATCATACAACTCCCTCATAGTGTACTGAGACTGGGGGACAGGTTCTGGCTTCCCTACACGGGTACGACTAATATCTGAATACCAAGTCATGTACTCAGCCTCAAATACAACGTTAACATTTTCATCAACCACCCCTTCTAACTCCGAACAAAATCTAGCCCACCTACAAATATCTACAAACCACCGAATCATCCAATCCTCACCGACAAATGTGGCTGCCTTAGGCTGCCTATACGCTAGCATGTTAACAGGAACCTGGGGAATCTGTGGGCTAGAACCAAACTGCCTAATCACTCTTTCCGGGTGTTGCCACTCAACCACATCAAAACATACCAAGGACACTCGAGCATTTCCAGCTATCTGCGCCTGTAACATCTCCCAGTCTAAACTCTCGTCAAATCTAGCATATGGTCTCCACACAACATCATCGCTAGCAACTCCATCAAACTCACCTCTATAAAATGGTAGACTATGGCGTGGACCTAACTGTCGTCTCTTTTTATTAACACCCTGAAGAGAAGAATATGCCCAACCCTCTGCAACCGGATAATCCTCTTGATTGGGGTCCCGTTGAGGAACACCAACGCGAGGAAATCTCTCATATGACCACACCTCCAACAACCAAACACAAGCAGCAACAGTCTTAGTATTCTTCCTTGCAGCATTCTCCAAACCTCTATAAAAATGAGCTAACACGGCTGCACCCCAAGCATAGTTAGGAATCTCCCGAATGTTAAGTAGAGGCTGAATGTTTCTGACATGCACCGTAGCTTTGTCCTTCGAAGGAAACAGAACTGCACCAATGACGAAAAGGAGGTATGCCTGTGTATGTATAACAGTCGCTTCATCATTATGTTTTTCCGGCTTTTGTCTCCCATATCTATCAAACAACCAAGTCAACTTAATATGGCCTCTATACAAAGCATTCTCCACTTCTTCATCTGTTAAATGACCAAACCAATTACGCCTAAAAAACTCTTTCCGGTTATCTATAAGCCCACATGTCACAGCCTCCCCAAAAACCGGCAAACCTAAAATGTAACCAACATCCTCCAAAGTAACTGTCATCTCCCCTTGTCTCATAAAAAACGTGTTGGTCTCCGGTCTCCACCGCTCTATCAAAGCAGAAACCAGCCGCGCATCAGTACCCAACACAACATGAGTGTTGGCAAATATCCCAAACCCAAGCATATGTAACAACTCCCTCTGTGGTCTTCTTAATTTCCATTCCCGCATAGCCCTATTACCACAAATGCTCTCCAACTCATCTCTACCCGTGCCATCCCACACATCCTCGCTAATATGATAGCGGTTATCCCAAATAATTCTACTACTACTCGGACCCGGCAACATATCACTAAAATCACTAAAGTTGTCCATTCCTGCAAAATACGCAATTCAACAAGTCAAAAAACAAAACTAATTAATCTAAATTTCAAAGGTCAAAGTTCAATTAACCTTAAAAATCGAATATAAACCTTTAATATATACCCTAATTGCAAAATATTAATGCTCAAAAAATTAAAAATACGAATAACACTAATTTAATATTCAAAACTCAAATTAACATGAATTTAACATATTCACAACTAAAAATCAAAAAAAAAAAAAATCCCCAAATTTTTATTTTCAAAACCCTAACTGCAAAAAATGTCATATATACATATGTTCAAACAGTGAGTATACACATGATATATATCATATTCGAACATAAAATACACATACAATCACATACACATACATATACATATACAAATCATAATCATACATATATACACTAAAATGTATGGATTTTAGTGATTAAACATACCTATAACTGAAGATTATGGATTTTAGTGATTGAATTAGCCCCCTATCGCCTCAATCGCCTCTTGAATCGCCCCTATCTTCAGTTTAATCGCTGTTTAGTGAGTTTGAATATGATTTTTGTTTCTCTGTACGCCGCTGTGTGGAATTAGACAGTAGACGTACCGCGGAAAGTTTCCGCGGTACGGGGGGAGGGGCAAAAATGTAATAAGCCCGTACCGCGAAAAGTTTCTGCGGTACGATTCAAATTTTTTTTAAACCCCAGCCGTTGGATGGTCGATCCAACGGCTGGGAAATCGTTTGCCAGAAATTACCTCCCCAGCAAACGACTGCTGGGGACCGGGACCCATTATTGTATTGAGACATATACATAACTTCTAAAATATGTGAGTCATTATCATTACCAAAATAAGAATAGTGATTAATGAAATATACATAACTTAAAACAGGTTTCTAAAATAAAAGTAATAGTGACTTTTGTACTGATTTTTTGTAGTGATGCCAAGATTTATTCTTCATTTTATTCGACTCAATTACATGTCTTGACATGTTGTGTGGGTGTAAATTCTAGCAGTTCTTTTATCAACCTGTTGTAGGCTGTAGTAGAAAATGGGAAATATATGTATGAGTTTGAAATGAAAAACTGATAGTAGAAAGAACGTACAGTTCATGGGTTCATTAATGTTGGAGACAGTCTTTCAACGACAGCTGATTTGATTTGATCACACGAGTTGTTTTTTCATAAATGTCTTTAAATCAATGAGGCGTTTCTAGGCTGTAATAATAGTATATTTATGTAGTGTATTGCAGGTTAACATTTACTAGATGGCTTAGATATGATAATCATAATCATTATAATTATATTTTGCATCCCTTAGTTTAAATTTATTAATATTAAATTTTAGATTTGAAACATGTAACTAATTTTACACTTTTAAAAATTTTAAATCATAATTTAATATTATTTCTTGCATATCAAACTTTAAATCATAGATCGAATCACAACCCCTTATACGTTTTCTATCAAAAATAATATTTCTTTAATGAATGTATTGACAAATGCGATATCAAATTATGCAACGATTATATAATCTATATTTTCAGATGATACAAATATATTTTAATGATTTTATATGTATCATATATCATAGTAGTCAAAACTTTATTTAATTAAAACATATTAGTTCAATTTTTTATAAATAAATTATAATTGATTAATGGTCATAAAATAATATTAAATTATGATTTAAAATTAGTTAAATGTTTAGAATCTAAAATTTATATCATCACTGTAATAATTTTATATCGCATTTGTCGATATATTCGTTAAAAACAATATTATTTTTGATAGAAAACGTATAAGGGGTTGTGATTCGACTTATATTTTAAAGTTTGAGAATGCAAAATGCAATTTATGAAACTACATATACATAATTAAAATTGGAGTAAAGTTGGGGGATGCAAAGTGCAATTAACTCTTTATTAATATATCCGATATAAATCTCCCACCACTCATTAAATTTATTAATATTTTAATATACATGTATTGAGCTTATTGTATTTAATTATAATTTTTTCAAATTTAATTTAGCAAAATCTTAAATAAATTTATCCGAATGCCAAGATAACTTATAAGAATTCATCGAATTTATCAACACTTATTCATTTTAAAGGATAAGTCAACTATTTTAAAATATCTTAAACACACACTTTATTTCCTTGCAACTTATTTCAGTTATTTCCATCCAAGTGAATACGAACTTATTTACATATTGCTAAGTTTATACACAATCAGAGTCGGATTACTTATCTTTTTGAATTCACGTACGGGACACCGAAAAAGGAGAAATAGGGATAGTTTTTGACTTATATTTGAAAAAACAAATATAGAATATTTTAGGGTCCTATAACCCATAGTAGTTTGAAAATTTGTGAAGCATGACGTTGTGATCTTTTACTAATCAAATTATTGTTGCGCATTTTGATTTACTTGGAGGTCTCTAATTTTTGAAGGCTGCTGTCAACCTCACAGAGAAGTAGAGTAAATTCTTTATAGAGAAACATGTCTGCAACAAGAACATATCCACATGCATGTCGAACATTTCTGTAACTATAGCCTACTTATTTGATTGAATAAATGCTTTAAAGGGAAGTTTAATCACCCCTTACTGACAGATAAAATTAAACGGACGTTGCAAACCGAATTATACTGCGAATATATATGAATTTGTGCTAATCCCGTTATAAACGTGTTAAGATTTGGATTTGTTTCTACCTTACTTTATTCTACGCCAATAAAAAAAAAGGTCGGTCCTTAGCAGGACCTTAAAAGCCTTAGATACTTAGCAAAAACGTTAAAAAGCTTAGATCCTTAACAAAAACGTTAAAAGGCTTATTAGGGATATTCGAAGGGGATTTCTTTGGTATCTCGTCTCAGATGTACAAGAATGCTAGACGGGTAATAGATCCAATGAGGTCCAGCCTGTAATCTAGTCTATAGAAGGTCATAATGACCTTCAAAAGAGGGAGAAATCCCGCTGACTTATTAACTTAACAAAAAACAAAAGAAAAATAATAAATAAATATCCATTTGTATGGCAAACAAGTTAATCATGAAAGAAATCATGTATATGTAGAGTAAGGCTTTTGGATGAATACCTGTGTGGTTTATATATGGCTTCAAGTTTGACCTCCATTTTTATTTTTTTGTCACTAGCACTAGTTTTCAACTTTGTCGGCCCTTATAATTATTTATGCCTTGATTTTATAATCATTTCAGATAATAGAATAAGTGCCTTTATTGTTCTAGAAAAAACAATTAGTGTCTGTTGGTACAATAATTACTACTATAAAACAATTTGATTTAGCCTGGTACCTGCCGCCAAACTATAATCTGAGTATTAATTTGGCTCAGACCTAGTTTGTATTCGCCAAGCATGGACTAATTAAGGATTTTCATGACGGTTTTTTTTTTTATTTTAACTTGCTAACTGCTGAAGGAGTTGATTTTGGAATATTATTTGGGCTTTTAAATAATCTTATACAAATTCCTAATTGTCAGATGACATAAGAATTATTATTTTTTCAAACCAAATATTAAATATTTGGTCATACCTATTTTTTGATAATTTATGTATTTACTTAATGACCCTTATAAAATAGAAATAGTTACATTAAGAACATTTTATATTATACTATATATTCAATAACATATATAGGAGTAGTTTGCAACCCTTTTGTAAGCAAAAATATTACGACATTCTTATTTTTTAACCTTTTAAATAATTGAAATTTAACCAATATTAAATATTGCAACCCTTTTAACCAATTTTAAATATTGCAACCCTTTTAACCAATATTCAATTTATGTTGACCGAACTGATTGAAGAATCAAACCAATTTTAAAAATTAAAAATAAAAACTTGGTACCTTTAATTTCTGTAAGTTGTTTTTTAATCCGATTTGGTACCAAACTGAGTATTCGTTTTGGATACAAAAGAGCAGTTCACGCCATGAAACGTGTTAAGGTATCCTTAATTCATGTTTTGCATGAAAAATATGATTAGTCAAGTGCGTTAGATTTGTAAATATTCTTTTATACACTTACGAGTAAAGTGCCGTTTGTGTTCTCGCACTTTAGTCAAAACACCATTTGCAATACTATAGTTCAAAATCGAGCACTTGCAATATTAATATTTGTATTTCACCGCACTTTGTTACATTCCGTTAACTGAGGTTAAATCTGTTATTAATTTAGAGAGTAAAGTGCATTTTGTGTACTCACAATTTACTCTAAAGTGCATTTTGTATATCCACACTTTACTCAAAACATCACTTGCAATACTTTAGTTTAAAATTTAGAGTAAAGTGCGAGTACATAAAATACACTTTAGAATAAAGTGCGAGTACAAAAAGTGCACTTTATTCCCTAAATTAATAACGGAGTTAAACTCGGTTAATGGAATGTGAAAGTTTCTGTAAAAGAACTCTGCAATTTCATTGCTTGTGAACTAGTGATTACAAAATGATAATCTGTACATCTCTCTCTCTCTCTCTCTCTCTCTCTCTCTCTCTCTCTCTCTCTCTCTCTCTCTCTCTCTCTCTCTCTCTCTCTCTCTCTCTCTCTCTCTCTCTACTATCTGTACAAGAGTAAAAAGAAGTTTCTAATCTCTAACTAACTCTTGGCGGGAACTAACTAACTGAATATACAAAAATGTCTAGTGATAGCACATTGCATTGACTTTGACTTTGTCTCTTGTGTCAATACTGCTAAACTAGTATTACTAATAATTACTAATATCCCCCCTCAAGTTGGGAGGTGGTGAAGAAGAAACCAAACCCAACTTGGATAACAAATCCTTAAACTGTGGAGAAGGAACGATCTTGGTGAGAACATCAGCCAGCTGACTCTTGGTAGGAAGATAAGTAAGTTGAAGAATTCCTTCCAAAACTTTCTCTCTAGTAAAATGACAATCAATCTCTATATGTTTCGTCCTTTCATGAAAAACTGGATTCTTGGCAGTATGCAATGCAGATTAATTATCATAATGAAGCTGTACTGGTTTTAAATCATGAACACCTAATTCCTCCAACAACCTTACAGTCCACACAACCTCAGATGCTGCAGATGCCATGGCCCTGTACTCAGCCTCTGAAGAAGACCTGGATACAGTGGATTGCTTCTTAGACTTCCAAGTCACAGGAGAATTGCCTAACAATAGGACATATCCTGTAACAGATCTTGTTGTATCCGGACAAGAAGCCCAATCAAAGTCTGAAAAAGCCTGCAAAGTAATAGAATCTGAGACCTTCAAAAGAATACCTTGTCCTATAGTAGTAGAAAGATATCTGAGAGTGTGAACCAATGCTTTAAAATGTGGTACTCTAGGCTTTTGTAGAAACTGACCGAGGACTTGAACTGTGTAACTCAAATCAGGTCTAGTATTGGTCAAGAAATTTAATTTGCCAACTATAGACCTGTATAACTCTGCATCACTGAAGAATTCTCCATCATCAGCTGTAAGTTTGAGATTAATAGGCAAATGAGTCAAGGCCTTTTTGGATAAATCAGTATCAACTGTCTGCAAAATTTCTTTTGTGTACTTTGTTTGACTAAGAACAGTGCCTTCAAGTAGATAGCTAACCTCAATTCCAAGAAAATAATGTAATTCCCCAAGGTCTTTGATAGTAAAAGTAGAATGAAGATGCTGCTTGAGAGCTTCTATCTTGGAAAACTTACTGCTAGTAACCAAAATATCATCCACATAGACATCTACAATAGTGATATCATTATGATCTTTGAAAATGAACAAACTATAATCCAATTTTGACTGATAAAAACCTTGAGCTATAAGTTCATCCACTAAAGTCTCATTTTATTCCCTTGAAGCCTGTTTCAAACCATATATAGATTTATTGAACCTGCATACTTGATTTGGAGAATGCAAAATACCTTCTGGAATCTTCATATAGACTTCCTCTTTTAAAGTCCCATGCAAAAAAGCATTATTCACATCAAGCTGATAAAGCTTCCATTTTTTATGAGCAGCTAAATCAATTAGACATCTGACAGTATTCATCTTAACAACAGGAGAAAATGTCTCTTGATAATCAATCCCATATTTCCGTGTAAACCCCTTAGCTACCAACCTAGCCTTACACCTTTCAAGAGAACCATCTTTCTTCAATTTGGCCTTATAGACCCACTTACAACCAATAGGTTTCTTTCCTTTAGGTAAATCTGTTAATGCCCAGGTATTATTATCTTGGAGTGCTTGAATCTCCTTTTGTATAGCCTCTACCCATAAAGGATTTCCTGAGGCTTCTAGGTAGGAAGACAGTTCAGTTATAGTAGCAGAATTGGTAACAAAATGGGTGTGAGTGGTAGGTAACATGGTGCTGGATATAAGATTACACCAGTGAGAGTTTGAAATAGTACTTTGACTGGAATGACATTGATATTCATTCAAGTAAGTAGGTGGATGTCTGATCCTTGTAGATTGTCTGATAGGAACAACTGCATTTGAAATCTCAGGACTAGATAGATCACTAATATCAATGTATTGAGAATGATCAGAATTTTGTTCTAAACTTGACTCATGGGTATTAAAAGAAACATGTGGACTTGGTGTAGAATCAGTACTATCTGATGAAGTAATTAAATAAGAATATGAAATGTCAAAAGAATATGATGTAGTAGTCATATGAGGCAAGAAAATAGAGTTTTTGTATGGATGACCATTGGACTGAAGCAAATGAAAAGGAAAACGAGACTCATAAAAAATGACATATCTGGATATTGTGATAGAGTTTGTAAGGAGATCAAGAACCTTGCATCCTTTAACATGAACTGGATATCCCAAAAAAACAGCAGGAGAAGCTCTATTATCAAACTTTGATATATGAACCTTCAGAGTATAAATATAACAAAGACAACCAAAACACCTAAGGTTTGACAATGAAGGATGAGAATTAAAAAGTTTGAAATAAGGAGTATGAAGGTTGATGCTTTTTAATGGCATTCTGTTTATCAAATAAGTGGCACATAGAATGCAGTCACCCCAATACCTAGCAGGAACTTTAGACTGAATGTATAATGCCCTAGCAGTTTCTAAAAGATGTCTATGTTTTCTCTCCACAACCCCATTTTGTTGTGGAGAATATACACAAGAAGTCTGATTGATGATACCTTCTTTTAGAAACAAGTCTCTCATTTTTCCAGCTGTAAGTTCTAAGGCATTATCAGATCTTACACAAAGAATGGAAGTGTGAAATTGGTTTTTAACAAAAGAAATAAATTTGGCAAACACAGTAGGAACATCAAACTTGTGTTTGATAAGAAGAACCCAAGTAAATCTACTAAAGTCATCAACAATTGTAAGAAATTGATTACAACGAGTAAAAGTTTTGACCTTATATGGTCCCCAGACATCAATGTGAACAAGCTGAAAAATAGCAGTAGTTTTAATACAATTGTAAGGGAAAGAGTTTCTAGTTTTCTTAGCTAATGGACATACTTGACAAATATGTTCTGAACTAAAAGATTTCACATCACATGATGGAACTACTAACTTCATTTGAGGAAAAGGTAAGTGTCCTAATCTCATATGCCAGAGACTTCCAGAATCAATGGAAGAAGCATTGAGGCAGGCTTGAATAGGTGAAGAAGAGTGCTTCATAACAACTTTATCCACACTATACAAGCCATTAATCAGCTTACCAAGAAGAATTGGAGGACCTTTCTGTGAATTGTCCTGAAGGAAACAAGAATCAGAGTTGAATATCAATTGACAACTAAGATCAAGACACAACTTATGAGTAGAAATAAGTTTGAAGTGAAATGAAGGGACAAGTAAAACATCATTGAGTAAAATGTTGGCATGTAACAAGACATCTCCAATGTGAGTAACTTGGACTTTACTACCATTTGGAATAGTGATAGTATTGTCAAGCTCAGAAATAGCTCTATATGTAGAAAAATCATCTACATTATTTGTTATATGATCTGTTGCTCCACTATCAAGCAACCATTCTGATTTAGAACATGAAAGTAAACATGCCTTACCTGTAAGAAGAGCAGTATGAGAAGACTCTGCATCATTTTGGTGTGCATTTTGACTCTCAGAAATATGTTGCTTGTTGAGTATCTCCATTAATTGATTATACTGTTCAGAAGAGATGTGGCTGGATTGATTGAAAGAAACATCAGCCTTATGCTCAGTAGTTGAATCAGACTCATCAGGACCTTGAACAAAAGCAACCACCCTAGTATCCTTATTTCCTCCTTTGTAGCCAACAGGAAAACCATGTATCTTGAAGCATCTATCAACACTGTGTCCTGGTACTTTACAGTGTGTACAATAATAGTTTGAACCAGGTTTAGAATCAAACTTCTTAGGCCCATAGTAAGTTCCTCTATATTGAGAAGTTCCAGGAGAATGTGAGAAACCAGTTCTGTTGTTATTATTTCTCTTATCTGCAAGAAAAGCCATAGACTCAGTTTGTAAAGAAGTTTGAGAGATCTCCTTATGTCTTTCTTCTTGAGCAAAAAGTCTGTAGGTAGCTGAAACATTTGGTAAAGGATGCATCATAAGCACATTAGCCCTAACTGCAGCAAAATTTTCATTTAACTTCATCATAAACTGAAGCAATTTCTGATCATGTTGTATGTCCTGAATTCTCTGAGATAAACCACAAGTACACTTGTTGCAAGTACAACTTGGTAAGGGATTTGCATCTGAAAGTCCATCCCAGATAGTTTTGATAGCAGTGAAAAACTCTGATATATTCTTTGAACCTTGCATCATTTCAGATAACTTTTGTTCCAGAGAATACACCTCTGTCATGGATGCATAACCATAGTGTTCCTCCAAATCAGACTAGATTTCTCTTGCAGTTTGCAAAAATAAAACACTTTTTGCTATTGTTGCATCAAGATTAAAGATAATCCAAGAAATCACAAGATCATTACATCTTGACCAGAACTTGTACTCGGGTGAAGTTTTATCAGGTGCTGGTATTGTACCATCAATAAACCCTATTTTATTCTTAGCTGACAAAACCAATAACATTGATCTTTTCCAGTTATTGAAACCACTCCCATCAAATTTAACAGAAACAAGCTGAGTTGAAGAGGCATCTGAAGGATGGATGTAGTAGACACTAGATGGATCGTGATTATTAACAATAGTAGCAGTAGTAGTCATGTTTAAGATAATTGTGATTGATACGAACAAATGTATCAAGAGTTTCAAAGAGTAATTTTATCAAACAGTTTGTGTGCAGACGGAAAAACTAGAATTATATCAATAGCAGATATAGAGATCTACTAGCAATCAGTCACAACAATCAGAAAACTCAATATCAAGAAAATCAGGAGAATAGGCAATCTAATCTTGCAAGATCTCAGAAGAAAATGAATTATCAAGATTGATTTCAGAGAAAACTCGTGTACAGATCAATTCGCAACAACTATCAGATTAATAATTGCAGAAAGCAATTCAATTCTGTGTAAAAACAAATGAAAAAAAAACCTGAATTAGTGTAGAGAGCTTGCGAAGAAGACGATAATGGAGTTTTAGATATGTAACGAACGCACAAGAAGATGATAACTAAGTATACGCAGAAGATCAAGTCACCATATGCTCTGATACCATGAAAGTTTCTGTAAAAGAACTCTGCAATTTCATTGCTTGTGAACTAGTGATTACAAAATGATAATCTGTACATCATCTCTCTCTATCTTTATATTATTTGTACAAGAGTAAAAAGAAGTTTCTAATCTCTAACTAACTCTTGGCGGGAACTAACTAACTGAATATACAAAAATGTCAAGTGACAGCACATTGCATTGACTTTGACTTTGTCTCTTGTGTCAATACTGCTAAACTAGAATTACTAATACTAGCTGATAACCCGTGCCAAGAACGGGCAAAGCATCAACATATTAATATTGATAAATATTAATAAATATTTTTAAAAAATGTATTTGTCGAGAATTGAATGATAAAAATATATAATAAATAAACCACTATTTAATTATGTAGTTAAAGACAATCGAACCGTTTTTAAAAATAAAGAAATTAAAGTAGATAAATAAATCGTGTATGATTACGTAGATGCAAGGAATCGAACCCTCGATGTAGCGAATAAAATTAAAATAAATAAATAAATCTTGTATAATTACGTAGTTGCAATGAATCGAAACCTGGATGAAGTTGAAAAATTTAAAGTAAATAAATCTTGTATAATTGCGTAGTTGTAAGGAATCGAACCCGGATTCCGTGATAATCAAATTTGGTACTTTGGTACCGCGCGCCATTTTCACATTGTTTTGATAATTAATATTAATTGTAATTATTTTAAAAAAAATGTACTTGTAGATATTTGAATGATAGAAATATATAATAAATAAATACTATTTAATTATGTGGTTATAGGCAATTAATCTTGAATTTGGTACCGCGTGATATTTTAACAGTATTTCCTTTATTAATAAAGAATATAAAAGTTATAGACAATTGAATTTTGAATGAAATTAAAGTAAATAAATAAATTTTGTATAATAACGTAGTTGTAAGGAATCGAACCCTGAATTAAGTTAAAGAATTTAAATTAATAAATCTTGTATGTAGTTGCGAGGAATCGAACCCAGGTCTCGTGATAACCAAATTTGGTACTTTGATACTTTTGGTACCGCACACCATTTTCACATTGTTTTGCTTATTAATAAATGTATAGATTAATAATAGAATGCAACAAAGTGCAATAAAATACAAACATTAATATTACGAGTAATCGATTTTGAATTATAGTATTGCTAGTGATATCTTCATTAAAGTACGAGTACTCCACACTTATTTGTCATCACCAGACAGTTTACTAGTAATAATTTGCAGCCAGGCACATGAACGTAATGCTTTGTCAAACCATTTTCGTAATAAGATTAATATTTATTGGTTCCTTAAATTAAGTTGAGATCAGCCGTCCAGAACAGCCACTAATCTCTCTTAACTCTCTCTCTCTCTTAAACAAACAAATATCTTAGCATCACAGCATACAGAGAATCTAACCAGAAATAACAGTGTTCGTTTTTTAATCTTCTATCACAAGTTTAAAGACAAATGTTTTGTCCTATCTTTCTTTCTCATCTTCTCAAACAAGTTCTTCAACACAACCTAATACTCTCCGTCTACACATAAATTATCCGTAAAATCGATACGATGTCGGATGAGTCGTTGAGATCTCTGTCACTAGATTATCTGAATCTTCTAATAAACGGGCAAGCTTTTAGTGATGTAACCTTCAGTGTAGAGGGTCGTTTAGTACATGCTCACAGATGCATCTTAGCAGCTAGGAGCTTGTGTTTTCGAAAATTCTTTTCCGAGGCAGACAAGGCCTCGGATGGTGGTGGTTCTAGTAGGATTAGCGGGGGAGGATTAGCATCATCCCCGCGTGGAGGTCCTAGTAATTCTCAAGTAATACCGGTGAATTCAGTTGGGTACGAGGTGTTCTTGTTGATGTTACAATTTTTGTATAGTGGACAAGTCTCGGTCGTGCCACAAAAGCATGAGCCGAGGCCTAGTTGCGGTGACAGAAGTTGTTGGCATACACATTGCACTGCTGCCGTTGATCTTGCTCTTGATATTCTTTCCGCCGCTAGATCTTTCGGTGTCGAACAACTCGCTTTGCTTTCTCAGGTTATGATCTACAACTATTACATATCAAGAATTTTGATTTCATCTGAATATTAGGGTTTCTTTTTAATTTCTAGCTAGCACGCTGTGCAGCTTTATTTAATTAGTTTGGATTTTTTTTTAAAAAAAGTTGGATTTGATCTCACACTGCAATCTAGTACAGTACTTGTTTCTTTACTTTTCTTGGCACTAGCTAATGTTTGATGCAACCATGTGTTATGTTACTAGTAGAATTAAGTGTCTAAAATCAGAGTAGTTTATTTATGTGACCTTGAGAAGATATGAAAGACAGGCTAGCTAGATCAGACCAAACAAATATATTAAAAACCCTATCTATCTATCAATCATGCAAGTTTGTGATGTTCCTTATCTTAATTTGGGTTCCTCAGTTTGTGTGTTTCAACTCCAATTCTTTCTAATTTTGGATCTTGATTTCTCCGGTCTTGTCTTCCACAGTCATCCTTCACATGAAACTTGCTTCTTCTTTATTTCCAACCCCACTTTCCTCATTTGGTCTTGCATAGTTACATTGACTTATCAAACCAAATTTTAACTTGCTTTACCGAAACACATCAAACCAAGTGTCCTACCTACTTGTGTTCCAATTTTCTTCTAAATATGTAAATTATTTATAGACATTTCAAACACGTTTATCGCCATTTTAGTACTCGATGATAGTTATGAATTAATTATTTACGACGATAAGTTAGTTTTTTTTTTTAAGTTGATTAGTTTCTATTGCAGAAGCAATTGGAAAGCATTGTGGAGAAGACCTCGATTGAAGATGTAATGAAGGTCTTAATAGCGTCCAGAAAGGAAGAGATGCATCAACTATGGAATAGCTGTTCCCATTTAGTTGCAAAATCTGGTCTTCCACATGAAATCCTAGCTAAGCACCTCCCGGTTGATGTTGTAGCCAGAATCGAGGAACTTCGTCTTAAATCAGCACTCATTCATCGTTCTATTGTGCCCCACCACCATGTCAATGCTACAGGCAACTTTGAAGACCAAAAAATCCGACGAATGAGACGAGCTCTTGATTCCTCGGATGTGGAACTTGTTAAACTTATGGTCATGGGTGAAGGGCTAAATTTAGATGAAGCACTAGCACTGCATTATGCTGTGGAGAATTGCAGCAGAGAAGTAGTAAAGGCATTGCTCGAACTTGGTGCAGCGGATGTAAACTACCCCGCAGGCCAAGCTGGTAAAACACCCCTTCACATTGCAGCTGAGATGGTGTCTCCAGACATGGTGGCTGTACTTCTAGATCACCACGCGGATCCTAATGTTCAAATGGCTGAAGGAATCACTCCTCTCGACGTCCTACGAACCCTAACGTCAGATTTTTTATTCAAAGGGGCAGTCCCAGGGCTTACACATATTGAGCCTAACAAGCTTAGGCTTTGTCTTGAGCTTGTACAATCAGCAGCTATGGTAATTTCAAGAGAGGAAGGAGGAGGAGGAAGTGGACCTAATTCTTCCACTGCCATTTATCCGCCTCCGCTAATGAGTAGTGAAGATCATCACAGCAGTGGAGGGAGTTCTGGTGGGAATCTGAATCTCGATTCGAGAATGGTGTATCTTAATCTTGGTGCAGCACATATGAATGAGGAAGATAGTCACAACACTCAAAGGGATCCTTCTATGTACCATCGTTCTCATCACGATCACTTCTAACAATCAACTAGCTAGCTAGCTTTCTGAATGCACCAACATTATCTACATATATTTTGTTATTAATATTTCTTGACATATTTTCTTCGGTCCAATACTGTCTATATGTTTCGAAACTGACATTTGTTGAATTTTCCTTCATATGAGGAGCGGGATGCTACTTATTAATTGTGAAGAAACATATCACCTTATAGAACTACCGGAACCAAGTTAATAGCAATTGTGGAACTCTCGCTTTGCACCGTACAAGGGTGTACTGATCAATATGGTACGTAGCTCGGTGATATGGTAAAATACGCGACTTCTCTGCACTAGTTTGGGATGTTTATGCTAGCTAATATAAGTAAGGAAAATACTAGAGGCACAAAAATTGTTCCCAAAATTGTTCCGAAATACACATGGCAATTCCTGATTCATTATAATAATAAGTGGATCCCTGCATTCACACCAACAACACCAATTAAAATATTTCAAATTTTCACATCACCCATCCCATGTCATTTGATAACAATTTTTTGTACCAAATTTTGTGTCTCTAGCACTACACTCTATAAGTAATCTCTTGTTTCTCATTTATTGAAAAGTGCCCGCCCATCAAAATTACAAAGTTAATTGAGAGACTATGTGCCGGTTATTGGATCATGGAAGATTTATACTTGATTAACGGAAATAAGAATAAGATTTTAATACAAAAATGTATTATAATCTCATTTCCATTTCCGTTAACGGAGTTAAAATCTCCGTATCTAAATGGCCAGTATACACACACAACAAGACAAATGTTAATGTATATATATGTAGATGGTGAGTGTTTTCTGCAAAGGTAATACTAGGGTTTGTCTTACAATCATCGCAAGCAGTGGTGTGACCACTGGATTTTGTTGATGATGAGATGGGGACAAGGGGAATCTAATCGAGTTTTGCACTGGGCCGGAGATTCAACGTCGAGCTCAATCTTTTCAACCCTGCCATTTCAACTCCTTATTTGATCAGTGTATAGCACTAGCTACCTATATAATTTGTTTATAATTAAATACAACCTTTTTATTATTTCAATCATTAACCAACCGCCGGCGCAGTTCTTGACAAATGTATAATTAAAGAAGACGATAGTCGATATTATTAATAAAACGTTGATTTTATAAGAACATTTATATTTATCGGCATGACAGATTATATAGTACTTCATTTAATACAAGTGTTGATGCACCTGAACAAGTATGCATGGTGGGGGTTAGTACATGAGGATGAGGTCTTAGGGCTTTGTTTGGAGGGTGTGACTTTTCAATTTCATTATAATGGGCAGGACATGCATGAGCATCAGCATGAGCTGTCTCATCGCATTTTCTTGCTGCTTTTCTTTGCTTTGATGCGTATTTCGTAATTTTGTATTGGCTTCCACGGTGCTAATTTATCTAAAGGCCATCATTTTGATATGGAAATTTTGTTTGGCCGTCCTGCATGAATGCAACAATTTGACTAGACAAATGTCTCGTCAGTAAATCAATTTATGAATGTCAAAATATTTTTAAGCTAATGAGTACGCTTGTATATGTTTTACGGACATCTATATTTGCTTGCTTTCTATATTCACTGCTATGACTGTTGTTTTTTTTAAACATTTAATTTTATATATTAAAGATAGTCGGAAATTCACGAAAGAAACTCGTTTTCAAGAAAGAAAAAAGTTCAAACTTTACACAAAATGCAAGCAATGGTCACAAGTTAAGATACAAATCAAACATTAATCGAATATTAGAAAAACAACCAAGTAATTATCCGGATCTTTCTCCCCGAATTACGGCAGCGTTCTCCTTGTGCTCCATTAGAATCATCATCCTTGTGCTCCATTAGAATCATCGGAGACACCATAGGCATTGTGGTTCTTCCCTTTACTTTCATCACACTCAGCTTTACTACCAGCAATGCGCTTGGTCTTACTTGTACCCTGATCCGGTGCATTCGGCACCAGTTCCACAATCTTCATTGTCTGTGTCACAGCGCAGTTCTGCATTGCTAGCTTCTGCATTCCTAACTTCACTTGCTCTTTCACCTTAGTTGTGGTAGCTAGCTTCAAGACACCAACAACTCTCCTTTGTCCCCTTGGAATTAAGCACCTGGCACTATGATAACCCACTCATCTAACACTGGTAACACCACAGTACTCTCCAAAACATCCACACCCTGCTAATTCAACAACCTCAAAGCCGGTTCTATCATTAGAAACAGCTATAGCCCAAACAAGGTCATCTGGTTCTACATTATGTCGTGCTTCTCCCCGTGATGTTCCACCAGTCTTAAGGTCGTGGTACTCAGCCAATAGAGAATCAACATTGTCTTTGTTATTTAAGTGAGAATCTTCATTTATTTGGCTCTTAGTAAGCACCACCATTAAACCAAGAATGGTAGGATGTCACAAATTCGGAGTGAGCACTCCCACACATACAACAATGCAATTGTCAAGCAAATAAACATCTACAACAGTTAACTGAATCCACAGATTAAAGATTCCAAACTCATATAGGTAACAATCCTTCCCAAAATTTAAGAAAAGATCAAGATCAAAAATTGGCCCATATGCTTACAACCACTAGTGAGATCTCAGTTACAAGAATCACAATTGAAGTCAAATCAGACCGAAAAGACATAATATTCACCAAATGAAACCCAACACAGTCCAGACTTTTAAGTTGATTAAACGACAAAATCTTAAAGCTAGCAATGTGTTGCCCAGTAATTAACAATTGTAGAAGGGGGGTTGAATATAATTGTATAAGATTCTCGACTTTAATAAACACAAATATGAATAATAACAGCTTTTTTAATTCTGGTATAAAACGGTTACAAAACTCTCTCAAGAAATTCTGATGTTCTTGAAAGCTGCTAGGTACACTGATACTCGTTTATACGAATGATTATAAAATCAAAACCTAAACTATGTTTATATAGTACACACAACTGCTCTATCGATTACAAGATAAAACCAAATCAATTACAAACTATATTGATACATATCCTAACCGACAGCTGCATTCCTATAAACTAGGAACCGACAAATAATCTTTCCTTATATTTCTGAACTCGATAGTTATCTTGAAATAGTAATCCTGATCAGCTTCCAGTCCTGACGATAATCCTGATCACAGTCCTGATAGCAATCCTGATACTGACGCTCGTGCAATACTGATGACGTCAGCAATCCTGATCAGTTGTCCAGATCCTGACGATCATTGAATCCTGATCTAACAATCTCCCTCAATTGTTTCATACCAAAAGACATTTCTTTAACAACACTGCCTCTTTGCATATCAACTTCTTGATCTCTCAGATTTAGATACATGGGAGTATAATTACCATCATAATTTCTTCCTTCATTAAATCTTCTCCCTATGGTTGACAAAATCAAATCAGACCATTCCTTGCACACTCCATTCTTCCATTTGAGTAGATAATGAACATATTTCAGTTCCTTTGTAGTTTTAACCAGCAACTCCTGAATGAACATTATCTTCACACTACCATCTTTCATGAAGTACAGAAGCTTCTCTGTCTTTTCAGTACCATCATGACAATCTAAAACTATATCCGCAACTTGTAAATTGTTCAGGTATTCAGAAGTTAAGTTACCTCCAATTTCAGTCAGAGCATGATGATCAACCTAAGGCATCCTTAAGAATTCAGCATCTCTGTGACCTATGCCTCCTCTATTATTGTGTGGCATCTGCTTTAAGCTTGAAAACATTTGTAACCAGAGTGCTTTAGATCTTTGTAAACTAGAAAAGTCTGGAACACTAGAAACATTTGTTATAATTCCACCTGACTGAAAATTGACAAGTTTATTACACCTTAGAGTGTCAATGTGCTTCCACTTCTTATCTTTCTCCTTTTCAAGAATATAGCTCTTCTCTAGCTGGTGTTGTTGTCTTCTTGAGTTTCTCCACAACAATCTATTTAAATTTTTCAGCTTTTGCACATAGAGATTGAAATCTCTATATGTTGTTCTTTTTATCTTTCTTCTTCTTCATCAACTTCTTTGTTATGAGAATCAACCACAGTAGAAAGAATTAACAAATCAACCTCTTGTAGAATTTCAGATTCATCAGGATCTTGAATTGTGTCAGGATTAGAATCTTCAATTTGAGTTGTATTACTGATTAGAGTTGATTGTCTTGGTCTTCTCCTCAAAACAACTTGTGGTTCATAATCTTCACCCACTCCTTCATCATGAATAGTAGTCCTGACAATTTGAGTATCAGGAACTGTTGGATTTTGGGTGTTTTCAGTAATTTCTTCAATTCTTAGACTTCTAGACCTTGTCTGTCTAGGCATAGATTGAGTTGATGATCTTCTTCCTATTCTAGCTCCTCTCCTACCTCTGCCTCCTCTTCCTCTAGCAGGAGCAGGATTGTTAAAACTTTCCATGATCTCTTTTTGTTGTCTCAGAAAATCTTCTTGAGAAAGATCAGGATATTCTTCAGTAGCAGTAGAGAGAGCTTTTTTTTGCAAACAACTGTTGAACTCTCTTATCAGTATGATAAAGAGTAACAACATCACCATCTCTAGTTTTGAACTTCTGGAATAGATTAGCAGCATCCTCAGGATTTTCAATAAGTACATCTTCATCACCTTCAGGAATTGTAGAGAGTGTTTGTCCATGACCAGGCATCGGGATTTGATCACCTGTCAGGATTTGTTCTTCCGTCAGGAACTGAGATTTCACTAAGGTCCTTACTGTTCTAACTCCAGAATCAGAAACATGAGTTGACTGCATGGATTGACTTTGAGTAGTTTGTCTTGTAGACTTCACCATAGCAGCATCAGAGGTTTCTCCTTGTCTTACCATATCATCACCATCATTTCCAGTATGATCATCATCATTATTTCTTCTCAATACTAGACCAGGTGTACATTTTTACTGACTTACCTTCTCCCCCTTTTTGGCATCAGGATTTGATAATAAATTTAAAATCAAAGAGAGAGAGGCTTGAATATCAGTTACCTTGGAATCCAAAGAATCAATTCTGATGTTGATATTACACTGTTCAGTGATTAAAGACTTGACATGAGAATCCACAACTCTAAGTTGAAGAACATTAGGTGCATTTGCCAAGCTCTGTGAAATATCAGCCCTCACCAAAGAATTTGAAGTCTTAACAGAATCAATCTCATCCTTGAGGCTCTTGGTTAACAGGGTTGTAGCCTTCAAGTGATTCCTTATGTCTTCATTTTCAATCACACTTGCTGCATAAGAAGCATGTTGTAGAGCACATGGGTAGCTAACATAATCAACAGATATGTACCATTCATTTTCCCATTCATGCCTTCTTAATAATTCAGCAGGATCAGAAGGACCAGAAAAGTCTTGACCAGGAGCCTCTCCAGAAGTAGCCTTGCCAGCCATGAAAGTGCTTGAAGAACCAAAATTAGTTCCAAGACTAGATTTAAGTGCAGTGGCAAGCTGATCCTTCTCAACATCATCATCATCATCATCATCATCATCATCATCACTATCATTATCATCAGAATCATCATTAGAAGAATGATCATGAATAATAACACCTTTGAGCTTATCTTGATGATCTGAGATAGAGTCTGTCATTGGCCTTGTGCTAAGTGGTTGTATCAGGATTGGCTCAGCATCAGGAGCACCACTTGCGTCTGGAGCAACACTGTCAGGATTTGATATGCTTGCATCAATATTTGATACTAATGGTTCTTGTGTAACGTGAGGTTTAGAAGCTGCTTCAACACTTTGAGTTAAAGGTTCTTGTGTGCTTCCCTCAGGGACAGTGTTCTCGACCAAAACTTCTATTTCAGGAATACCAGAAACCCCTTGAGCATTGTCAGGAAGTTCCCCAGAAACTGTAGTTATTGTGCATGTATCTTCACATTGAGAAGATGGTTCTTATGGGGCAGGAATGTATGTGTCTTTATTCTCCCTTTGAGAAAATGGTTCTTGTGGGACTATTCCTTCAGCTATGTTTGCACTTACACTTTGAGTAAGTGGTTCTTGTGTGACTGGATCTTCAGTAGCTGCTGAACCACTTTGAGGTTCAGGTTCTTGTGGGCTAGATCCCTTCAGTTTCTTATGTCTTGTAAAAACTATCTCATCTACCTTCCTTTTCTTTTACAGCAGAGGTGTAAATCCAAGCTTGGAAGCAGTCTCAACAACCTTCTCCCATGAAATTTCAACAATTCTTTTAGGTGGAGAGGCTGGAGAATCTGAGATTAAGACAGTCTTGCTTGATGTTGCATTAGGAATACCAACGTCAGGATTATCTTGAACATCATGAATTGATGACTCATCAGGATTTGAAGTTGCCTGAATATCAGTATTCTGAATCTCCAAAGGAATATGATACATGCTTCTTATTAATTTCCTTTTCTTCTGTGGCTTAGCAAATGGTGCCACAACTTCAATAGCAGTATCAGCAACTTCCTTTTGAATCTTGAACTTAGAGGATAGAGGCATATCATCCTCAGAATCAGTATCAGCACCCAAAATAAGCTTTCTCTTCACAGCAACCTCCTCAACCTTATCAGCCTTTTTCACCAGGACCCCTTGTACACCCCCTTGTTTCTTCTTTTTGGTGAATGGTGTAGAGGAGAAATCCTTTGATCCTGATTGCCTTACAGACACATCAGATCTAGCTGATTTCTTTGTTTTTACAACTAAGGTCTTTTGAGAGACAGTAAAGGTGGTTGTGGACTATTTAGAAGAGTGTTTGGGTAGGATGCTTGGGTCAGGAACAAGGTGTGTTTGGCCTTGTCCCACAGCATCAATAACTGATCCATATTGAGTAGGCATTTTCTCTTGCAAGAAAAGCCTGACCTCATTAGGAATGTAGGCATTGCCTAGAAAACCATTTGTCTTATCACTGTTGACTAAGGACTTTACATTGTTCTCAGTAATCCTAAAAATTGGTAGAACTACATCTTCTTCAAAAATAGCATTATGACATAAGTGAATAAAAATCAACTGAAAAAATCTAAGAAAACAGACAGAACCTAACTTATCTGCTTTCCTATCACTTAAAGCTTTCAAAACAAATGACCCATAATAAAAAATAGTAGAGTAAATAAGAGAGTACCCTATCTTGAGAGATCCTGATGGCAGAGCATCGAAATTCGATGTTTTGTTCAGGAAACATCTGCTTATGGTGTCAAAGTAAAAATTCTATTCTCTTTTAAGCTTTGTCCTAAAGAGGTTGCCATACCTCTTTACCTCTCCATTGTAGCCCAGCTTGGTAACAAACTCAAAGAGAGTTGAGTCTGTAGTTGTATCAGGAACATTGTCACCCATAATTGGCAAATGAAGTGCCTCTTCAACAACAGCAGGGGTAACATGATGTGTAACACCATTGAATTCAAAATTCATCGGTATTGTTCCTGATGGTCCTTTACCAAAAACAGTCGTGTTCCATACCTGCATCATTGACTTAAAAGAAACACTCGCAGGTTCTGTTAGAGCATACTTCAATGGACTTGAAGTTAAGAAATCCTGGATAATATGAAACTCAGTGGGCAATTCCCGATGGTCTAAAAGCGCAACAAAATTATTAGTGGAAAAAGTAACACCACTAATCACTGTCTGTTTGTTCATGAATGATGAAGACGCCATTGATAAAGTGTAGAAAATTGAGAATTGAGAGTAAGAAATTAGGGTTCGTAAGCACAGAGAGAGAAGAAGATGAAAAACTGATGTAGTGAGAGAGTAATTTGCAAAAGAGAAAACAAATTGTATTTTGTTAAAACAAAATATTACTCTCAATGACAGGTGGCAAAATATGATTCGTGCACAAATAATTAGTGGACCAAATTACGTGCGTAATTAAACATAACTACACCGCTTTTTATGTGTATCTATATGTATATATCTATCAGTGTGACACACGCGCGCATACAGTTGTCCAACTAAAACTCAAACGTTTCCATCAAATACTAACGAAAAATTAGGCACAAATTAAGCAAAATTGAAATGCTGACCTGTCTATCAGGATTGACCAAGAGACTTCCTGTTAGGATTTTGTCCTATCAGGATTCGATCAAAATTACATACCTTACTGAATGACCATCAGGATTTGATACTCATCAGGACTTGTTCTCTGTAGCTTTCTTTAGAAATTCTCAAAGTTCATCATTCCAAGTTCATTCACCAATTTGTTGAAAGTAGCTTCAGGAAGTGGCTTGGTGAATATATCAGCTAGTTGTTGATCAGTAGGAACAAAATGCAGTTCAATTGTTCCTTCCAGTACTTGTTCTCTTATAAAATGGTACCTGGTACTGATGTGCTTAGTAAGAGAATGCTGAACTGGATTTCCTGTCATTGCAATAGCACTTTGGTTATCACAATAAATAGGGATTTTGGAGTATGACAGACCATAATCTAACAACTGATTTCTCATCCACATTATCTGAGCACAACAACTTCCTGTAACAATGTACTCAGCTTCTGCAGTTGATGTAGAGATAGACTTTTGCTTTTTACTGAACCAAGAAACTAGTCTACCACCCAAAAATTGACAACTACCTGAAGTGATTTTCCTGTCTATTTTGCACCCTGCAAAATCAGCATCTGAATAACCACACAAACCAAAATCTGATTCCCTTGCATACCAAAGGCCAAGAGAAGGAGTGCCTTTAAGATATCTGAAAATTCTTTTAACTGCAATCAGATGTGGTTTCCTGGGATTTGCTTGAAATCTTGCACAAAGACAGATTGCATACATGATATATGGTCTACTTGCAGTGAGATATAAAAGAGAGCCAATCATTCCCCTGTAGTGAGTTACATCTACCTCAGTACCTTGATCAGGATCAAGTTTGGTAGCTGTAGCTATGGGAGTACTTGCAGTTGCACTATCTTGCATGTTAAACCTTTTCAATAAATTCTTTGTTTACTTTGACTGATTGATAAAGATGCCTCTGTTTAACTTGGAGACCAAGAAAGTAACTCATTTCTCCCATCATGCTCATTTGATATCTAGACTGCATAAGCTTTGAATACTTCTCACATAGCTTATTGTTTGTTGACCCAAAAATGATATCATCAACATAAATCTGAACTAAAAGTAAATCCTTACCATGATTCAAATAAAACAGAGTTTTATCAATAGTACCTCTTTTGAATCCACTTTCCAGTAAGAATTGAGCTAGGGTTTCATACCAGGCTCTTGGAGCTTGCTTTAGTCCATAAAGTGCTTTATCCAATCTGTAGACATGATTTGGATATTTTGGATCAATGAAACCAGGAGGTTGTTCAACATAAACTTCTTCCTCCAGTTCACCATTTAAGAAAGCACTTTTCACATCCATCTGAAAAACCTTAAATTTCTTGTGGGCTGCATATGCTAGAAAGATCCTGATGGCTTCTAGTCTTGTAACAGGAGCAAAAGTTTCATCATAGTCAATTCCTTCTTGTTGATAATACCCCTTTGTAACTAGCCTTGCTTTGTTCCTGATTATTACTCCATCTGAATCTGTCTTATTTTTTAACACCCACTTTGTACCAACAATTGACCTGTTCTTTGGTCTTGGCACTAGTTTCTAGACTTTATTTCTTTCAAACTCATTCAACTCTTCTTGCATTGCAGTAACCCAATCAGCATCCTTAAGTGCATCTTCAACTTTCTTAGGTTCCTCATTTGATAGAAAGTTATGATAGAGACATTCATTTTGAGTTGCACTTCTTGTCTTAACACCTGAATCAGGATCCCCAATTATCAAATCAGGAGTTTGACTTTTAGTCCATTTCCTTGTTGGTGGTAAACCATTCCTTGATGTAGATGCTCCCCCTGGATTGGTGTTGTCTTGATCAAAAGAGTTTGAATCAGTAGAAGCTCCCCCTGAATTATTGTTGTCCCCTCCTGATGGATTATCAGGATTATCACTTGAATCAGTATCTGAAGAATCATGTCCTGATGAATGAGTAGTTTCAGTATCAGTAATAGTCTACTGTTGCTCCCCCTCAACATGTGGATTGTTAGTAGTTTCATCAATAGCACCATCAGTATTTAGTGCATCATCAGGATTTGGCGTGTCATCAGGATTTGATGGCCCATCAGTATCTGATGGAGTGTCAATATTTGATTCTTCTTTTTCAGAATTCTTGGCAGCTTCATTTTCAAAAATCAAACTATCATGAGAGTCTTCATTGATTCCAGTTATCTTCTTGTCATCGAAAGATACATGTATTGATTCCATGACAGTCCTTGTTCTCAAGTTATAAACTCTAAAAGCTCTTGAGGCTGGATAGCCTATAAAGATACCCTCATCAGCCTTGGTTTCAAATTTGCCTAGCTGTTCAGGATGAGGTCTGAGAACAAAACATTTACAGCCAAACACATGCAGATGCTTCAAACTAGGTTTCTTCTCCTTGAGCATTTGATAGGAAGTTACATCATGTCTATTTATCAGTGTGAGATTTTGAATATAGCATGCTGTATTGACTGCTTCTGCCCAGAAATATGTAAGCAATCTTGCTTCTTCCAACATAGTTCCGCTAGCTTCAATAAGAGTTCTATTCTTTCTTTCAACTACTCCATTTTGATAGGGTGTGCCATGAGCAGAGAATTGTTGTATTATTCCTTTGTATTTGCAGAACTCTTCTGTTAGATATAATTGCTGATGTTTGTTTATCAGTGTTTAAAGTATCAGGATACTATCAGAGTTTAGCTGGAAGACTGGTCAGAGTTTGTTAAACTCTGACAGTCAGAGTTTACTTAAGCTGTCGGTGTTATTCAATGAAGATTCTAGAAGCGATATTCTTTGAAGATGGAAAGAAGCATAGAGATATCGAGATGGCTAAGGAAACGGAACAGAAGACAGAAGCAATTCTAGATTGATATTAATTGTATAGCTGATTTATAGGAATATCAATTAGAATATTGTATGTAGCTGTGTACTATATAAACACAGATAGGTTAACCCTAAAAGGGATGCGAATATGTGCAAACATTATTCTTGTAACCTAGCAGCTCTTTGTGATATTTTACATCACCGAGATAGGAGTTATTAATTCCATACAGTTTATTGTTCATAAACAATGTTCTTATTGTTATTCTCATACATATACTTGATTATATATTGTGTATTTGGCCTAACAATTGGTATCAGAGCCTAGGCTGTTTAATATATACAGTTTTTGATCCAAACACAAGTATAATCATGGCTGAAAATATTCAAGCAAGTTCTAATCCCGAAAAGGTTCAACCAACTTCTGTGAGTCGATATGAGACAATCAGGGTTCCAATTCTCAGACCAGTGGAATATCCAATATGGAAGGTAAAGATGACCATGTTTCTGGAAGCCACAGATCCAAAATATCTTGATAGAATCAATGATGGTCCTCATATGCCAACTAAATTGTTAGTTCAGAATTCAATGATCGTCAGGAGCTAAACTCAACTGATCAGGATTGCTGACGTCATCAGGATTACATGGTCGTCAGGATCAAGATACATATCAGGACTGGGATCAGGATTGATCATCAGGACTGGAAGCTGATCAGGATTCCTACTTCGAGTTATATTTGGAGTCTAGTTAAACATGGAAGTTTATTCTGTCGGTTCCTGGTTTGTAGTATGTAGCTATCAATTATGGATAGGTTTCAATCTTTGTAATTGATTAGGACTTATCATTGATAGAGAAGCTGTGTAGTATATAAACACAGTTTTGGTTTCGATTTATGTACAACACACAACGTGAACATAATCGAATAGAAGCTCTTAAGAACATAGAATTTCTTGAGAGAGTTTTTGTAAGCTAGCAGCTCTCAAGAACATCAGAATTTCTTGAGAGAGTTTGTAACAGTTTTATATCAGATTTAATAAAGCTGTTATCTTTCTTTCATATTTGTGATATATACATTAAGAAGTCGATTATCTTATACTATTGTATTCAACCCCCCTTCTACAATAGATTATTACTGGGCAACAATTGGTATCAGAGCAAACTGATTTAATTTTGAATCAGATACGATCTAAAGATGTCGACAACCAAGTATGAAAGCATGAAGATTCCCATCTTGAAGAAATCAGAATATCCAACATGGAGGGTAAAGATGCTGATGTACCTGGAGGCTATGGATCCTGACTATTTGGACAGGATTCGTGATGGACCATATATTCCTACAAGGATTGTAGAACGAACAGATACAGTACCTGAACATTATATGGTCAAGGCTAAAAGTGAATGGACTCCAGAAGAAAAAGCTCATGTACTCAGGGAACCAAAGATAAAGAATATCTTACATAGTAGTCTTGATGCTGTCATGTCAAACAGAGTGATTGCATGCAAGTCTTCAAAAGAAATCTGGGATACTTTGGAAACTCAGTGCCAGGGATCTGCATCTGTTAAGAAAAACAGAAGGGCTCTTTTGATTCAAGAATATGAACAATTTGATGCAAGACTCGATGAGAGCCTAACTGATCTATATGATAGATTTCTGACACTATTGAACAGTTTATCTTTAGTTGACAAGGAATATGAAACTGAAGATTCAAACACCAAGTTTCTAAGAGCTTTACCTGAAGAATGGGACACTCAGACATCGATCATTAGACATCAGTATGATCTTAACACTGTGTCTCTTGATGAAGTCTATGGGATGCTAAGAACTCATGATCTTGAAGTTCAACAGAGAAAGAACAAGAAAAGCAGCAAGGTAAAATCAATTGCTTTGAAAGCAGAGGCTAAATCAAAAGGAAAAGTTATGGAGGTCTCTAGAAGTAAAACAAGAATAGTTGAGACAGATCCTGATGACTCTTCATCAGATACTGATGACAATGCTGATGCCAATACTGATGATGATTCTTCTGACTCAGACATGGAAGAGATGGTTGCTATGATTGTCAGAAACTTCAGAAGGATGAAGTTCAGGAAGAATAGAAGACAAGGCAACTTTCAGAAAAAGGCTTTCAATCCAAACAAAGATAAGTATATCAAAAAGGACAGCAAGGGTAGCAAATTTGACAAGTCAAAGGTTAGATGCTACAAGTGCAATGGTATGGGTCACTTTGCTTCTGAGTGCAAGAAGACAAAGGCACTTATCACATCAAGCAAGGATTGGATGGACTCTTCCTCAGAATCTGATACTGAGGTGGTCAACTATGCTCTAATGGCCAATGCTGATGTAACTGCTGCTCCTGATGATAAGGTACTAAATACTATCTTTGATTTTGATACTGATAATGCTTCTGAGTTAAGACGTTTTCTAAAGTCATTACATATTAGCTTTAGAAGTCAAACTGCTGAAAATACTAGGATCTTATCTGAGATGTCTGAACTTAGAAAAAGGAATGATATATTAGAAGCTGAATTTTCTCGTATGCAAGAAGTACAAAAAGAATGTGATAATGCGAATCACATGTATTTAGAGATGAAATCCAAATGTACTGCTCTTGAAAAGGAACTTGAAAATGCTAATGAGAAAATCAGAACATGGACAGACTCTGGTAGGAAATTTCATGAGATTAATACCTCTAAGAATTGGAAAGAGTGTCTAGGATATAAGTCAGATGATGATAAGAAATTGAAAGAGAAAATTGTCATTGATGAGATAGTCAGTCCAAAGACCTATAGACATGTTATAGATGCAACCAAATCTAAGATTACTCCTGTTAATTTTGTTTTTGGTAAGGATTCCAATTTTACTTTTGAAAAGGGATCTACTTCTACTCAAGGAATTAAAATCATAAAGTCTAAACCTGTCTTGAATAAATTCATTAAGAATGTAGGTCTATTGTCTCAGAAACAGCTTAAGGATAAAATCTGTGAGGTGACAGATAAGAAAAAGGAAGCTACTGTTAAGAGAAACAGGAATGGTAAAGTTGGGATCAATAAAGAGAATGGTTACAAATATATCCCAAATGCACCTAGAAAGTGTTGTTTTAACTGTGGTAACTCTAATCATCTTGCTATTGATTGTAAGAAGAGTAAGAAGAAGATTACTGATATTCCTAAGTCTGATGTTAGGAATAGATCAGTATTTTATAAACCACAGAAGTCCTGTTTTCATTGTGGTAGTGTATGGCATTCTATTTATACTTGTAAAGATTATCATGAGTTGTACTATAACTTTTATGATCCATTGCCTAAAGTTGATAAAAATAGTGCAAACTCTGGTAGCATTAAGAATGTCAAGTTGGAACATGCTTTTGTTAATACTGATACTGACAAAGCAAATCCTGATGGAGTAAATCCTGTCAGGACTGCTATGGTCAGAAAGTCTTATGCTGTGAAAGTTAATAAATTGCATGGAAAAGGAACCCAACAAGTATGGGTTCCTAAATGTTCTAACTAGTATGTTTCTATTCTGATTGCAGGGTAAAAAGAAAAATGTGTTAGTCATGGATAGTGGATGTTCTGTGCACATGACTGGAAACAAAGCCATGTTATCAGAATATGAGGAAAAAGCTGGCCCAACTGTGTCTTATGGAGATGGCAACATTGGACAAACCTTGGGATATGGCAATATAATGATTGGAAATGTCATCATTGAAAAAGTAGCTCTACTGAAGGGACTAAAACACAACCTGTTGAGTATTAGTCAAATCACTGACAGAGGTTATCATGTCAACTTCTATTCCACTCATTGTGAAGTAGTCAGTAAGGCAACAAGCAAGATAGCACTGACTGGCTACAGGCATGGTAACATATATGAAGCCAACATTCAATCAAATACTGATGACTCCCCTACCTGTCTGATCAGTAAAGCTTCAGTAGATGAAAGTTGGAATTGGCACAAGAAGCTTTCTCATCTCAACTTCAGCAATATCAATGAGTTGGTTAAGAAATATTTAGTGAGAGGATTACCAAAAGTGTTATATACTCCTGATGGACTCTGTGATGCATGTCAGAAAGCAAAACAAAGAAGGACATCATTCCAGAGTAAATCAGAATCCTCTATTGGAGAACAATATCACATGCTACATCTTGATCTATTTGGTCCAGTCAACATCATGACCATCAGTAAGAAAAGGTACACTCTTGTAATTGTTGATGAATATTCTAGATTCACCTGGGTGTATTTTCTGCACAAAAAAGATGAAACTCCTGAAGTTCTGTTGGATCATGTAAGAATGATTGAGACAACCACAAAGTACAAAGTCAAGATACTAAGAAGTGATAATGGTACTGAATTTAAGAATTCAAAGATGGAAGAGTTCTGCAAATACAAAGGAATCATTCAACAATTCTCTGCTCCTGGCACACCTCAGCAAAATGGAGTAGTTGAAAGGAAAAATAGAACTCTTATTGAAGCTGACAGAACTATGTTGGAAGAAGCAAAATTACCTACATATTTCTGGGCAGAAGCAGTCAACACAGCATGCTACACTCAAAATCTCACATTAATAAACAGACATGGTGTTGCTCCTTATCAGTCACTCAAGGAAAAGAAACCAAGTCTGAAGCATCTGCATGTGTTTGGCTGTAAATGTTTTGTTCTCAGAACTCATCCTGAACAGATAGGGAAATTTGAAACAAAGGCTGATGAAGGAATTTTCATAGGCTATCCTGCATCAAGAGCCTTCAGAGTTTTTAATTTGAGGACAAGGACTGTCATGGAGTCAATAAATGTATCTTTTGATGACAAGAAGATAGCAGGAATCAATGAAGACTCTCATGATAGATTAATTTTTGAAAATGAAGCTACCAAGGAACCTGAGGAAAGTGAATCAGATCCTGTTCATACATCAGATCCTGATGGGTCACCAAATCCTGATGACACACCAGATGCTGATGGTGCAAATACTGATGATGCAATCAATAGTAATACTTCTAGTAGTGCTAATGTTGAGGGGGAGCAACAACATTCTACTACAAGTTCAGAGTCAACTCAATCATCAGGACAGAATTCTTCAGATACTGATTCAAGTGATGATCCTGATAACTTATTAGGAGGTCATAACAATAATTCAGGGGGAGTTTCAAGACAAGCAAGTTCTTCAAATCAAGATAACACCAATCCTGGGAGAGCATCTACTTCAAGAATCAATTTAACACCAGCGAGGAAATGGACTGCAAGTCATACTCCTGATTTGATTATTGGGGATCCTGATGCAGGTGTTCAAACAAGAAGTGCAACTCAAAATGAATGTCTATACAATAACTTTCTATCCAAGGAGGAGCCAAAGAAAGTTGAAGATGCACTTAAAGATGCTGATTGGGTTACTGCAATGCAAGAGGAACTGAATGAATTTGAAAGAAATGAAGTCTGGAAACTAGTACCAAGACCAAAGAATAGATCAATTGTTGGTACAAAGTGGATTTTCAAGAACAAGACTGATTCTGATGGAGTAATAATCAGAAACAAAGCAAGACTAGTTGCAAAGGGGTATTCTCAACAAGAGGGAATTGATTATGATGAAACGTTTGCTCCTGTTGCAAGACTAGAAGCCATCAAGATATTTCTTGCTTATGTAGCACATAAGAAATTCAAGGTTTTCCAGATGGATGTTAAAAGTGCTTTCTTAAATGGAGAACTGGAGGAAGAAGTCTATGTTGAGCAACCTCCTGGTTTCATTGATCCTAACTATCCAGATCATGTCTATAGATTGGATAAGGCACTTTATGGACTAAAGCAAGCTCCAAGAGCATGGTATGAAACTTTAGCTCTATTCTTACTAGAAAATGGATTCAAAAGAGGTGCTATTGATAAAACTCTATTTTATTTGAATCATGGTAAGGACTTGTTGTTAGTTCAGATTTATGTTGATGATATCATTTTTGGGTCAACAAACAATAAGTTTTGTGAAAAGTTTTCCAAGCTTATGCAAGGGAATCAGATTTTGGGTTGTGTGGTTATTCAGATGCTGATTTTGCAGGATGCAAAATAGACAGGAAAAGTACTTCAGGAAGCTGTCAGTTTTTGGGTGGAAGACTAGTTTCATGGTTCAGTAAAAAGCAAAAATCCATTTCCACTTCAACTGCAGAAGCTGAGTACATTGCTGCAGGAAGTTGTTGTGCTCAGATAATGTGGATGAGAAATCAGTTGTTAGATTATGGCCTGTCATACTCAAAAATCCCTATTTATTGTGATAACCAAAGTGCTATTGCAATGACAGGAAATCCAGTTCAACATTCTCTTACTAAACACATCAGTATTCGATATCACTTCATAAGAGAACAAGTTCTGGAAGGAACAATTGCACTTCACTTTGTTCCTACTGATCAACAACTAGCTGATATATTCACCAAGCCACTACCTGAAGCTACTTTCAATAAATTGGTGAATGAACTTGGAATGATGAACTTTGGGAATTTCTGAGGAAAGCTACAGAGAGGAAATCCTGATAACTGTCAAATACTGATGGTTATACAGAAAGGTATGTTTTCTTTGATCAAATCCTGATAGGATGTTATCCTGACAGGAAGTCAACTGGTCAAATCCTGATGCTCAGATATTAAAGCTGGTATGAAAACCAGAAGTTCTAGGACAATTTGTCAACAACACTCCTGGTAAACTCTGACAAATAAGATCATTACTTAGTCTTTGATTAAGTTATTAAGTCTTAATTTTCAATTACAATTATATTTTTTGTCAGTGATTACTATTCGTTATATTATGTATCAAATGCAGTGTTACTAACAAATTGTGCAGGAAAAGTAAGAAGGACAAGAACAATTGAGCAAATTGATAGTTTTCATTAAATCTTGAAGATTCTTTACAAATGAAAATGGAAATTACATATTCTTTTCCTAGTCTACTTTTCTACTCAGGAACACGTGCCCTGCAAATAAGCATGAACACTCCTGATGGATCATAACCAGGCTTTGATCCATCTAGGGCTTCTCTTGTTCCATCCTTAAGAGACAAGAAGAAGAGCTGATTTACTTGAAGACGGATCGTCACCGTGACCACCGGGACGCTTCCGTGCCTCCAACTTGCATGACATACAAGCATCACGGATTCTCTTCTTTCTTTTCTCAAGCTCTCGGACGAGCTCTTCATCATCTTCATCCTCATCCCTTCATCATCCTCATCCTCTTCATAGATGAGGTTATCAAGCGGATTCCAGTCAGGATTGGCCTGCTGTAAATTGTGCAACAGCACATCGACCATTGCATTAACAAAGGCTTCATGTTCCTGAGGGTCAGGAACTGGTTGAGGCTCTTCATCTTCTGCAATTTCTGCAAGCACCTGATCCAACTCCTGCCAGATTATCTCTAATTCAACGAGTTCTTGATCAGGTAAGTCGTTTTGTTGTTGGTTGGCAGCCATTGAAAAACAAAGAAGGTGAAAGGTTTTCGTAAGTTTTTTCTTTGGAGAGGGTTTGTGTTTTATAGATATATGATGTTTATGCTTAACAGTTCTATTTTATAGAGAATGTGTGTTAAGGATGCAGGTCATTTTTGTTTATCGAGGCGACTGTTCAGTTTCTCATAATTACTTTGCCTTGGTAATTGGTAAGAATGGTTACATGGGTATTATGCTATTTGTTTTGTAATCATTTAAAAAAAAAAAGCATTTATCATGATTGTCAAAATAAATTTTGTTTTCATAAATAAAATTTTATTTTACTTCCTATTAAAATTTTTGCGTTTTTCAATCCTGATAAGGCAAATGGTTTCATAGGAAATGCTTTTATTCCTGATGAGGTTAGGTTTTTCTTGCATAGGAAAATGCCTACTCGTTATGGTTTAATTCCTAATGCTATGGGGCAAGGCCAATCACACCTTGTTCCTAACCCAAGCATTCATCCTAAACAGTCTAAACAGTCAACTGCCACCTCTAATGTCTCTCAAAAGACTTTAGTTGTAAAAGCAAAGAAGTCAGCTAGAACTGATGTGTCAGGAAGGCAATCAGGTTCAAAGGACTTTACCTCTACACCTATCACTAAAAAGAAGTTACAAGGGGGTGTACAAGAGGTCCTGGTGAAGAAAGCTGCAAAGGGAGGTGAGGCTGTTTCTGTTAAAAGGAAGTTAGTGCTCAGGGATGAGACTGACTCAGAGGATGATTTACCTATATCCTCTGTGATGAATGTGAATAAGGAAGTTGCTGATACTGCTACTGCAGCTGTGGTTCCATTGTCTACACCACAGAAGAAAAGGAAGTTATCAAAACGCAGGTATCATATTCCTTTAGAAAAGAAGCAGGATACTGATGTACAGGACACTTCTATTCTGAATGAGCAATCAGTTTCTACTGCTCAAGAAAATCCTGATGTTAGTATTCCTGATGTTGCACCAAGTCAAGTGGTTAATATTTCAGACTCTTCAGCACATGACTCTCCAACAAAAAGACATGTTGATATTTCATGGGAGAAGTATGGTGCTGCTGCTTCCAATCTTGGGATAAAACATCCAATGGAAAAGCTAAGGAAGGCAGAAGAGTTAGTCTATCAGAGACAGAAGAAACTGAAAGGATCAAGCCCACAAGAACCTGAACCTCAAAGTGGTTCAGCAGCTCTTTCTGATGATCCAGCCACACAAGAACCACTCAATCAAAGTTTGAGTGCAGGCTTAGCTAGTGGAATGGTCCCACAAGAACCATTTTCTCAAAGGGAGAATGAAGACATCAACATTCCAGCTACACAAGAACCATCTTCTCAAAGTGAAGATGCAGGCCAAGCTACAGTTTCTGAGAAATTTCCTGACAATGCTCAAGGGATTTCTGGTGCAGATGAAGTTCAAAGATTGGTCGAGGACACTGTCAATGAGGGAAGCACACAAGAACCTTTGACTCAAAGTGTTGAAGAAGCTTTTGAACCTCAAGCTCCACAAGAACCATTGGTAGCAAATACTGATGCAAGCATATCAAATCCTGACGGTGTTCATCCTGACGCTAGTGGTGCTCCTGATGCTGAACCTATCCTGATACAGCCACTTCGTTCAAGACCAATGGATCATCCTATCACAGATTCACAGGATAAAATGAAAGGTATAGATATTCCTGATCTCGATGATGATGACTCTGATGATAGTGATGATGATGAGAATAAAAAAGAGAAGGAACAGCTTGCTACAGCACTCAAAATTAGTCTTGGAACTAATTTTGGTTCATCAAGTACATATATGGCTGGCAAAGCTTCCACTGGGAAAGATCAGAGACAAGATTTTTCTATTCCTTCTTTTAATCCTGCTGAGGCACTTAGATAGAATGAATGGAACAATTCATGGCACAGATCTGCTGAATCTGTAAGTTATTCTTCTGCTTTGGAACATGCCTATGATGCAGTGAAATCTATAGAGAATCAAGACTTGAAGAATCATCTGAAGGCTACAACTTTGTTATCCAAAAGTCTAAAAAGTGAGATTGATTCTATCAAGAATTCAACTGAGTTGGTGAGGAATGATATTTCTCAAAATTTTACAAAGGTGCCTACTGCTTTTCAGCTAAGGGTAGTAGAATCCCAAGTGAAATCTGTTATTTCTGAACAAACCTCTATCAACAGAAGGATTGATTCTCTGGATACTAAGGTAACTGACATTCAAGCCTCTCTTTCCTTAATTTTGAATTTATTGTCAAATCCTGATGTCAAAAAGGGGGAGAAGGTTAGTCGGACAAAATGCACACCTGATCTAGTATTAAGGAATAATGATGATGATACTGGAGATGATGGTAGTGACAAAGTGATACAAGGAGAAACCTCTGATGCTGCTGTTATGAAGTCTACAATTCAAACTTCACAAAGTCAAACAACGCAGTCAACTCATGTTTCTGATTCTGGAGTTAAGATAGTAAGAACGTTGGTGCAATCTCAGATCCTGACGGAAGAACAAATCCTGACACCTGGTCATGGACATACTCTTGCTACAATTCCTGAAGGTGATGAAGATGTGATTATTGATAATCCTGAAGATGCATCAAATTTATTCCAGAAGTTTTCTACAAAAGATGGCAGAATTGTTACTCTATATCACACTGATAAAAGAGTTCAACAATTATTTGCAAGAAAAGCACTCTCTACAGCAAGTGAAGAATATCCTGATCTCTCACATGAAGAATTCTTAAGACAACAGAGAGAAATGATGGAAAGCTTTAATAACCCTGCTCCTGCTAGAGGTAGAGGAGGCAGAGGTAGGAGAGGAGCTAGAAGAAGTAGAAGAGGTTCTTCAACTCAAACAATACCTAGACAGACAAGGTCTCGAGGGTTAAGAATTGAAGAAATTCCTGAACCTATTCAAACTCTAGTAGTTCCTGACAGATCTACTTTTGGTGATGATGGAAATATTGAAGAAGAACCTGAATTGAGAAGAAAATCAAGAAAATCAAATCTCTGCAATACAAATCAAATTGAAGAATCTAATCCTGATGTTGTTCCTGATGATATTCAAGATCCTGATGATTCTGAAATTCTGCAAGAGATTGACTTGATAATTTTATCTACTGTGGTTGATTCTCACAACAAGGAAGTAGATGAAGAAGAAGAAGCCAGAAGAAGAGAAATTACAAGATCAACAAAATAGAGATTTCAATCTCTATGTACAAAGGCTTAAACTCTCAAACAAAAGAGTGTGGAGGAACCCAAGCAGACAAGAATCTTCACTGGAAAGAAGCTATGCCTTTGAAAAGGAAAAGGATAAGAAGTGGAAACATATTAGCACATTAAGTTGTGATACACTTATCAATTTTCAGTCTGGAGGAATTATTACAAGCGCTTCAAGTGTTGTTGATTTATCTGGGATGGTTAAATCAAAAGCACTCTGGTTAAAGATGTTTTCAAATCTGAAGCAATTGACAAGTAATTCAAGAGGAGGTATTGGACACAGGGATGCTGAATATATAAATATGTCATATGTTGATCCTTACTCCTTAACTGAAATTGGAGGTACTTTAACTTCTGAAAACCTGAACAATTTACTAGCTGTTGATATAGTTATAGATTGTCATGATGGTTTTGACAAGAAAGAAAAGCTTCTGTACTTCATGAAAGATGGTAGTGTGAAGATTTTATCTATTCAAGATCTACTGATGAAAACTACACAGGAACTGAAATATGTTCATTATCTTTTAAGATCGAAGAATCAAATATGCAAAGAATGGAGTGACATGATTTTGTCAACAATAAGAAGAAGACTGGATGGAAACAGTAATTTCAATGGTAATTATACTCCCATGTACTTAAATCAAAGAGGTCAGGATGTGGAAATGCAAAGGGGTATTGCTGTTAAAGAAGTAAATTTTGGCATGACTCATCTTACTCTCAATCCTGATGGGAAGGAAATTGCTTATCTTTTGCTTGAAGAGCATAGTCTTCAGAGAAACTCCATATTGAATCTCAGAGCAGCTATCTACCAGATTAATGAGGAAGATGAAGAACTCAGAAATCTTAAGGAAAGACTGATTCAAATTCTTAAAGAAAAAGAAGAAAATTTGTTATCCAACTTCTCGAAGATGAATCTGTTCTATCAAAGAATTTAAACAGATAAGTTGTTGCTACAGATTCTGTACATTTTGTATATATGTTTTTGACATCATTGAATCTTAGGAATCTATACTTTATTTCACAAAGTATGAGATTGGGGGAGATTGTTAGTTCAGAATTCAATGATCGTCAGGAGCTAAACTCAACTGATCAGGATTGCTGACGTCATCAGGATTACATGGTCGTCAGGATCAAGATACATATCAGGACTGGGATCAGGATTGATCATCAGGACTGGAAGCTGATCAGGATTCCTACTTCGAGTTATATTTGGAGTCTAGTTAAACATGGAAGTTTATTCTGTCGGTTCCTGGTTTGTAGTATGTAGCTATCAATTATGGATAGGTTTCAATCTTTGTAATTGATTAGGACTTATCATTGATAGAGAAGCTGTGTAGTATATAAACACAGTTTTGGTTTCGATTTATGTACAACACACAACGTGAACATAATCGAATAGAAGCTCTTAAGAACATAGAATTTCTTGAGAGAGTTTTTGTAAGCTAGTAGCTCTCAAGAACATCAGAATTTCTTGAGAGAGTTTGTAACAGTTTTATATCAGATTTAATAAAGCTGTTATCTTTCTTTCATATTTGTGATATATACATTAAGAAGTCGATTATCTTATACTATTGTATTCAACCCCCCTTCTACAATAGATTATTACTGGGCAACATAAATTATTATCTCCTGTTGTTGCTAGTCAAGAACAAAAGACTGTTCCAAAGGAAAAGAAAGATTTGACTCCTGAAGATATCTCATCAATTGCAAAGGTTGCAAAAGTTAGACATCTTCTCCATAGTGCCTTATAGATAATGTCATGTCTAACAAAGTTATTGGTTGCAAGACTGCCAAAGAAATTTGGGATGCTTTAGAAGTCAGATGTCAAGGAACAAGTGCTATAAAGAAGAATAGGAAGACTATTCTTACACAGGAGTATGAACACTTTGACTCGAGACCTGATGAAACTTTGACTGAGACATATGACAGATTCTATAAACTGTTGAATGATTTATCTCTGGTTGATAAAGAATATGATCTTGAAGAGTCTAATCTCAAGTTTCTTCTATCTCTACCTGAAAGATGGGATTTAAAAACAACGACAATAAGAGATAATTATGAGCTTGCAGATACAGAACTTGATGAAATCTATGGGTTGCTTAAAACTCATGAACTTGAGATAGAACAAAGAAACAAAATATCTGGTAAGAAGACAAAATATGTTGCTCTTAAAGTTGAAGAAAAGCTTCTTAAGAAAGAGACATCAAAGAAGAAAGCTAAGGGAAAGGCTTTGGTCATAAACTCTAAAACTGAGTCATCAAACACTGATGATGACTCAAAAACTGTTGAATCATCTGAATATGAGGATGATGAAGAACAGATGATGCAAATGGCTGCTTTGATGGTGAAGACCTTCAAGAAGATGGGTTTCAAGAACTTCAAGAAATGAAAGAGATTCTCTAGGAGAGATTCAAACTCTGAAAGGAAGAGTTTCAGAAAGTCTGAAGGAAGGGATACCAAATATGGGAAGAAAGACAAGTCTGAGATCCAGTGCTACAAGTGTAAAGAGATGGGTCACTATGCTCCAGAGTGCAAGAAAGGAAAATCTGAAAAAGCACTCATCACTAAAGGAAGAGACTGGGCAGACACTTCAAACTCAGATGAAGGAGTCAACTATGCTCTCATGGCAACTATTGAAGATGAATCTGAAAACAAGGTACCCCTAACAACTTATGCTTATGATATTGATAATATATCTGAATTGAGAATTTATCTTAAAAGCAAACATGTTAGTTATAGAGATCAGACTTTAGAAAATGAAAGAATTAAATCTGAGAATCTAAAGCTTAAAGAGAGAAATAAATTTCTTGAAGAAGAACTTGTTAACATGCAACAAGTTCAAAAGGAAAGAGATGATGTTGTTTATGTTGAACAGGAGTTGCTTAAGAGATTTAGGCAACTAGAATCTGAACTGGAAAAAAAGAGGAAGATAATTAAAACCTGGACAAACTCTGGAAAAGACACACATCAAGTGTTTCAAACAGACGCAGTTGGGTTAGGTTACTGTGAGAAAGATGAACTTAGGTTTAAAGATAAAGTTAAAGTTAGAACACATCTTCCACCTATGAAATTTGTTCCTGAGTCCAGTAAGCTAAACTATGTAGTTGAGACGGAAACTGTTAATGAAAAACCAGTAAAAACTTGCGTTAAACAGGTTAATGTTGGTTTGATGACAGAGAAACAATTCAAGTATAAGCTCAAAGAGGTAAAGTCTGTTGAGAAACAGAAAGTGTCCAGGAAGAACAGAAATGGAAAAGTAGGCATTAATAAAAGTAATAATCATTTGCCTATTATTGATGCTCCTAGAAAAACATGTCATAATTATGGTAGTACTAACCATCTTGCAAGTTTCTGCAGAAAGAACAAAGACATTAATTCTTTACCCTTCAAGTCTGGAGTAAAGAATGATTATGTTAGGGTTAGACCACATACTTTATGCACTCACTGTGGGAGTACTTGGCATTCTATTTATACTTGCAAGAATTATCATGCTATTTATCATAACTATTATGAGTTAAAGCCCAATGTGAAATGGGTTAAAGTTGATTCTGCAAGTGTAAACTCTGATACTGTTAGCTTAAACTCTGTTGATAAGAATTCCGCTGCAAAAGCTAACAATGTTAAGAAAGCCAAAGGATCCAAGCAAGTCTGTATCCTTAAAACTAACTCTCAGTAATTGTTTGTGATTGCAGGGCATAAGGGAGAGCACCCTAGTCTTGGACAATGGATGTTCAGGATACATGACTGGAAATAAAGCCCTGCTATCAGATTATGAGGAGAAGGCTGGCCCAAAAGTTTCCTATGGAGATGGCAACATAGGACGTACTCTGGGATATGGCAATATCAATCTTGGAAGTGTCATCATCACAAATGTAGCTCTTGTCCCAGGACTCAAGCATGATCTGCTATCTGTGAGTCAAATCTGTGACAGAGGTTATCATGTAGATTTTCAACCTGAATATTGTGAGGTTGTTAGCAAATCTACAGGGAAAGTTGTTTTAGTTGGACACAGACGCAATAATATCTATGAAGCAAGTTTGGTAACAAACTCTGAAGGAAAAGTTGTGTGTCTCTCTGCAAAGATGTCTAGTGAAGAGAGCTGGAAATGGCATAAGAAGCTCTCTTATCTAAATCTGAACAACATCAATGAGTTGATTCGAAAAGATCTTGTAAGGGGACTTCCAAAATCTATACTCAGCTTAGATGGTCTGTGTGATTCTTGTCAAAAGGCCAAGCAAAGGAAGTCATCTTTCAAGAGTAAGTCTGAATCTTCAGTTGTGGATCCTTATCATCTTCTTCATGTTGATCTATTTGGTCTAGTGAATGTAATGTCTCTTGGCAGAAAGAAATATGCTTTAGTCATTGTTGATGAGTACACTAGATACACCTGGGTGTACTTTCTAGCAAAGAATGATGAAACTGCCTTAAATCTGATGGAACATGTAAAGCTACTGGATAAAGGATTACAGTATAAAGTGAAAATCATCAGGAGTGATAATGGTACTGAATTCAGAAATGCAACAATGGAAGAATTTTGCAAGGAAAGAGGAGTGAAGCAAGAATTTTCTGCACCTGGGACTCCACAGCAGAATGGTGTAGTTGAAAGAAAGAACAGAACTTTAATCGAAGCTGCCAGAACAATGCTTAATGAAGCAAAATTGCCAACTTATTTCTGGGCAGAAGCTGTTCAAACTGCTTGTTTTACTCAAAATGCTACACTGATCAACAGGCATGGGAAAACACCATATGAGATGGTGAAGAAAAAGAAACCAAACCTGAAATATTTTCATATTTTCGGGTGCAAATGCTTTGTGTTGAAAACTCATCCTGAACAGTTGATCAAGTTTGACTTAAAAGTTGATGAAGGAATTTTTGTTGGATATCCACTGTCGACTAAAGCATTCAGAGTTTATAATCTGAGAACTAAAGTGATCATGGAATCTATACATGTGTCATTTGATGACTAGAAAATAATTGGACTTGAAGATGAAGAAAATCATGATCAACTACGCTTTGAAAATGAAGATCTAAACTCTGTTGACGTAAACTCTGATGAAGCCAATCCAACAAACTCTGTTGAAGCATACTCTGAACCTCTACTGGTAAACACTGAGGAAGTTTCTCTGACAGAACAGAATAGAGAACCAGTTGAGGGGGAGCAAGAAGATACTTCTGGAACATTTCAACATGATAACTCAAATTCTGGAAGTGAGTCAGCTGAAGAATCTGAAACAAACTCTGGCTCAAACTCTGAAAGTTCAAACACTGAGCATTCCAATTCAGGGGAAGCCTCAGAGAATACAGATGGTCATCAAGAAAATCAGGAAAGCATGGATCAAGGGGGATGATCTAATAATGGTGAAAGAAGCCACTTACCTACAGCAAGAAAGTGGACACATGCTCATACACCTGATCTGATTATTGGAGATCCAGATGCAAATGTAAGAACAAGAAGTGCTACAGCAAATGAATGTCTGTTTCATGCATTCATATCTCAAACAGAGCCTAAGAAAGTGGATGAAGCTCTTCAAGATGCTAACTGGATAACAGCAATGCAGGAGGAATTGAATGAGTTTGAAAGAAATGAAGTATGGACACTTGTACCAAGACCCAAGAACAGATCTGTTGTTGGTACAAAGTGGATTTTCAGGAACAAGACTGACAGTGAGGGAGTAATTACAAGTAACAAGGCTAGACTTGTGGCAAAAGGATATTCTCAGCAAGAAGGAATTGACTATGATGAAACCTTTGCTCCAGTTGCAAGGTTGGAAGCCATAAGGATTTTTCTAGCATATGCTGCTCACAAAAAGTTTAAAGTCTTTCAGATGGATGTGAAGAGTGCTTTTCTCAATGGGAAACTTGAAGAAGAAGTGTTTGTTGAACAACCACCAAGGTTTGTGGACCTCAAGCACCCAGATTATGTCTACAGGCTTGACAAAGCACTTTATGGACTAAAGCAGGCACCTAGAGCATGGTATGAAACTCTGGCTCAATTTCTTTTAGAAAGTGGGTTCACTAGAGGTACAATTGATAAAACCTTGTTCTATTTCAACACTGGTAATGATTTGCTTTTAGTTCAAATCTATGTGGATGATATAATCTTTGGGTCTACTAATGATAAACTCTGTAAGAAGTTTGTCAAGCTTATGCAGTCCAGGTACCAAATGAGCATGATGGGAGAGCTTAGTTATTTTCTAGGCTTGCAGGTAAAGCAAACAGATGATGGGATTTTTATCAATCAAGCAAAATATACCAAAAATCTTCTCAAGAAATTTGGTATGCTTGATAGTTCATCTGCAACAACTCCTATGGCAACTGCAACAAAGCTAGACAAAGACACAGGAGCTTCAGTAGATATGACAAACTACAGAGGCATGATAGGGTCTCTTCTTTATCTGACTGCAAGTAGACCAGACATCATGTATGCAACCTGTCTTTGTGCAAGATTTCAAGCTGATCCAAGAGAGCCTCATCTAACAGCTGTGAAGAGGATTTTCAAATATCTCAAAGGAACCATAACCTTGGGTTTATGGTATCATAGAGAATCAGAGTTTAAGCCTGTTGGTTACTCTGATGCAGACTTTGCAGGTTGTAAGATTGACAGAAAGAGCACCAATGAAAGCTGTCAATTTCTAGGTGACAGACTAGTTTCTTGGTACAGCAAGAAACAGAAATCAATTTTCACATCTACTGCTGAAGCAGAGTATATTGCTGCTGGTAGCTGTTGTGCACAGATTCTGTGGATGAAGCATCAATTGCTGGATTATGGGTTAAGGTACTCTAAAATACCTATTTTTTGTGATAATCAAAGTGCTATTGCTATGACAGGAAATCCAGTACAACACTCCATGACCAAGCACATCAGCATAAGGTATCACTTTATCAGGGAACATGTGGAGGAAGGAAATATTGAGCTTCATTTTGTGTCTACAGATCAACAGCTTGCAGATTTCTTCACCAAGCCTTTGAGTGAATCTAAATTTACAAGACTGGTGAATGAACTAGGAATGATCTCTGGTTTCGACTAGAGATACTGGTTAGACTCAAAATTAACTATTCTGTGATTTGTTGCTCATGTTTCTATGCATATGTTAACTGTCATGCAAATCATGTTGCTAAACTCTGTTAGCATACTCTGTTAGCATACTCTGATGGTTAAACTCTGATGTTAAACTCTGATTGTGGTATTGTCTGAAACATAAAAACCGATGAAGAAAAAAAGTATGAAGCATGATTGTCAGTAAGTAATCATGAACCCTTCTGAGTTATATATGATCGGATCTCAAATGTGTGCAGAAACTTTACACAGCATGATACTGTCTCTATATTTATAGCATCTCTTAGTTTATTGGTCCTATACACTGAGTCTGTATTAGCTGTTTGCACTTTCTCTCATAAATGATATACGCTAAATGATGTTAGTCTAAACTCTTATAATTAGCTGCTACTACATCACCCCCAAGAAAAAGATGCATAAATAATGCACAAATTCCTTTGAGATCATGTTGTGCCTAGGAAGATCCAGGAACTTATTGTATGAAATAAGGGCTAAAATTTGAAATTTTTGGTGACTAGTGTCAACCACTGATTACTGGAAAAGAAAAAGAAAAAAAAAATTCTTAGATAGGGGGTGAAAACAAATAAATACATATAAAGGTACAGAGTTTGGATGACATCAGATTTTGTTTTCTAAATGAGAGTTTGGGCAACCAGTTTTTACTGATTTAATTTGTGGATTTTATGCACTTTGAGATGCTCTAAAAATTTACATTCAGTAAACTCTGCTATTCACACACAAATACTCACAACTGTGCATTTTGAGAAAAGGGATTATTAATGAAGGTGGAGGATTGATAAACACTGATGAACTGTGTACTCTACGCCGAGGTAATTTATTTTTAATCTCTGATGATTAAAATAAATAAATGTGTTTCAGACATTTCATAATTTTTTAGGAACATTATTTTTTTTGAAAATAGAGAGTATGATTGACAACGGTTTGTATGCATTTTGAAAATGATGAAGCGTGTAAATAGCAGTAATTGTTGCCTGTTTTTACTGCGCATGCGTGTTGGAAACTACCACGATTAATGCTGACAGTTACTGCATGTGTGACAACTGTCCCACTCACACATTTCACGAGTAAGCCTGCTGTGTGTCTTAATGATTAAAACTCTTCAGTTTTAATTTTTGTGTTTTATATTTAACCATTATACACACAACGTTCATATTCTTTACAGACTTACTCCATTCACAGACATTTTTACACACACATTTTCACAAACACCTTTTCTGCATCAATTTTTCAAACACCTTTCCAAGCGTAAACTCTGATCATTTTCAAATCTTTTCTAATGGAAACTACTGTTTTTCACTATATTGGTTTAGAGTTTGTTCCTAACAACTATGCAGCACCACTAAATAATGCGAACGCACCGGAGGCGTTTCATTTGTTTCAGCATTTTCTTGCCCAGTCTGCTATTGGGTATGCTCTTGTCGAACCTGCTATGCTGTCTGGCTTGCAAATCAAAGCCTTCTGGGAGACAGGCGTTTATGATGATGGAGGAGAGGCTGGAACTCCTTCGATTGTATTCGAATTTGAAGAACAAGAGTTTGTGGTCACTCCAACCACTGTTCGTGATGCTCTTGGTTTTGAGGATTTCAATGCTTACACAATCTCTGTTGGTGATGCTGAGCTTCAGAGAATGATGAGAGAGATTGGATATAGTGGGTCCTTGGCAAGGACAGAAAACTTGAAGCGACCGCTCTTAAGGAAGGAATGGAGTTTCTTCTTTGATTGCATAACAAGAGCGTTCGGGAAGAAGTGTACAAATTGGGATGCTATTCCAATTGACAGTCTGCAAATCGGGTATTCTCTTCTTTATGGTAACAATTTCGATTTTGCTAGACTAGTTTTGAATAATATAGGAGAAAAGATGACAGAGAATAGGGGTGTGGTTTATTTTGCTCGTTTTTGTCAGTTAATATTTTCTGCTTGTGTAACTGGGGTAGACATTGTTGAAGATGAATTTTATTCCTTCATTTAAGTTGCATAAGAGGGTATTCTCTGACTTAACAAATAAAGATGTTAAGAAAGGAAATGTTGGGGATTTGTTACTTCCTGAGAGAGTCCAACAATTTTTACAACCACAACATCAACCAAATCATGAACCCTTAAACACTGAACCTACATCTACTTCTCAAAGACCAAAAGCTGGGGGTAGAACCAAGCATAGGGCTTTCAAGGCTGTAAAGGCTGCTAAACCTTCAAATTCTGATGATTTACCAAGGTCTGTTGGTACTTCAAGGAAAAAGAAGAGGGCAAATAGACCTCCTTCTGATGAAAATGAGTCAATACACACCAAAAAGAGGAAGCTAGTTGCTTCTTATCTATTTGATGGTTTGGTTCCAGATTCTACACCTGCTGAAGCTCCAGAGATTGTTTCTGAAGATGTTCCTGAAAATGCTACTGTGCTTGATGAAGCCAGATCAAATATTGATGAGATGGCTGATTTTAATGATGAACAGCCTGAGCTTATTCTAGAAATGGACATAGAAGAAAATGTTGAAGCACATCCTTCTGCAACTCTTGAAGAGTTTGGCAGTGTTGGTGAAACTGAGGATGTGGCAGCTGATCAACCCACAGTAATTCTTGATGAGTCTTTGGCTACTCATACAGAGGTATTCTCTGTTACTCACCAGGTAATTGAAAAAGGTGAAGAGGTTGATCAGGCAACAAAGGCTGATGTTCTTGAATCTACTGTAAAGACTGTTATTGAAGATGCTACCGAAGATGTTTTTGAAGCTACTGCAGAGCCTGTTGTTGAGGCTGTTCAAGAACATGTAGTTGAGAACTTAAACTCTGAACATGTTGCAAATGAAGATGGGCAATACACTTTTGCTGAAAATATTCCAAATTCTCTAAGTAAAGAATCTACAGCAAAGTCTGATGATCAAGCTGATTCTTCAACTTCTCCAAGGCTTTCTGCTCAACACAATCCAAAGGTGACTGATGTTGAAGGTTCCACTCAACATAATACTAAAATTCATTTTCAGAATATGTACTTTGCCAACTGGTCAAACAGAGATTGTATATTCACTGATCAGAGGGCAGCTGATTTTGTGACAAAGTCTGCTGCAACCATTACAACTCCTAAGCTTCTCACGCATCTCAAAGCTACAATAGTTCAAGTCAAGTCTCTTCACAACCATTTTGATGAAACTCAGAAGTCTGTTACTGGGTTGAGAAATGATGTGGTTGCAAGAGACATGTCTTTGAAACAAGATAAATCTATGTTGCTTTCCTTGGTTAAAGATCAAGAGGTTATCAAGAACAGGCTGAGCAAAGTTGAAGAAAATCAAACTATCATGTCTGACAAGCTTGATTCAATTACTGCTTCACTTGAATTGCTCACATCAGTGTTGATTCCTGATGATGTCAAAAAGGGGGAGAGAGTATTCAAAGACAAATGCAATAAATCTCAAACTCTGAGCAAGAAGGATGATACAGGTGATGGTGGAGCAAGAGACAAAGAGTTTAGGTCAAAATCAATTCAAGAGCAAGGGAGACTAAGGTCAAACTCTGCTACTGCTAAGACAAACTCTGATAGAATAAACACTGTAGCTCAATATTCTTCAAAAGCTAGAAGCTTATTGTTTACTTCTCAACCAAATACTGATAAAGAGATTGCAGCTCAGTTGTTCCTGGAAGAGCATGGTGCAGATGCAACGATTGAAGACATTCAAGCTGAAGAGAAGATGCTGGCTGAAGAGCATGAAAAGAATTTGAAGTCTGGAAAAATCAAGAAGGTTGTTAAAGTTTCAAGGCCTAAAGAGAAAGGGATTATTATCAAAGAAAATGTAAATTCTCAACAGAGTTTACAATATTCAAGAAGGCCAGTTGAAGCTAGTTTGGATAAAGGCAAAGGGAAGTTGTAGAAGAGACACAAATACTGAAGAAATCTAAATCAACCTCTGACAATGCTCAAGTTGTTAAATCATTAGAAGCTGTGACAACCACTGATTCTACTCAAGTTGTACAGACTTTGGTATCTTCTGAACTTCAAAGAACTTTTGCTAAACCAATTACAGTTCAACATTCTCTGATTCCTGGCAATGTAAATCTTCTTCAAAGCAAAACCATCATGGGTAAAGAATCTAGAGATAGATCTGGTTTAGGATCTCATAGAGAAAAGAGGGTGAACAATAGTCCCATGGATCACACTTCTTTAGCTGAACCTGGTATTGGTGTAACTCAAGAAAAACTTGATTCTTTGGAGTCGGTTCAGTTAATATACCATAGAGGTTTGAAAAGAGATTTTCTGTTATACTTCAAGACTGATGGCAGAGTATACAGAGTTGGTGAAGCTGATATTGAACTAAAGATGAAGGAAGAGCTGGAGTATGTGTTGTATCTACTCAAAATTAAAAATCAAAGAACTCAACAAGTAGTTGAGGTATTAAGAAGCAGAATGATGAAAGCTAGAGCCCTCAGTGGCCTAAAGTCTGTTGGTTCTTATATACCAAAGTACAGAGATTACCATGGAAAGCTTGTAGAGATGAAGAGGAACATTGCAAGACTCAGAACAGATCTTGGTATAAAAGTGTTGGAATTTAATCTGGAGTCAGATAAATCCTTCATAATAAAGCTAGGAAATGAAATGAGGAAGAATAATATTTATGCTCTAAGGGCTGCTATCTACCAAACTGGAGAGAGTGATCCAGAGTTAAAGGAACTGAAGGAGATAATGGTAGCTGAGCTTGAGAGGGCTGAAAGAAGACTGCTTACAGATTATCTCAGAACTGTACCTGAAGTTGAAGAGATTAAGTAACTAAAGTCTGTAAGTTTTTAAGTTTTCTGTTCTAAGTTAAATATAAACTCTGTGATTTTATAAACACTGCATTTGTTATATGTTTTGACATCATCAATTATCTGTTAACTTGTACATTTTTGTATGCACAAGTTGGGGGAGATTGTTAGATATAATTGCTGATGTTTGTTTATCAGTGTTTAAAGTATCAGGATACTATCAGAGTTTAGCTGGAAGACTGGTCAGAGTTTGTTAAACTCTGACAGTCCGAGTTTACTTAAGCTGTCGGTGTTATTCAATGAAGATTCTAGAAGCGATATTCTTTGAAGATGGAAAGAAGCAAAGAGATATCGAGATGGCTAAGGAAACGGAACAGAAGACAGAAGCAATTCTAGATTGATATTAATTGTATAGCTGATTTATAGGAATATCAATTAGAATATTGTATGTAGCTGTGTACTATATAAACACAGATAGGTTAACCCTAAAAGGGATGCGAATACGTGAAAACATTATTTTTGTAACCTAGCAGCTCTCTGTGATATTTTACATCACCGAGAGAGGAGTTATTAATTCCCTACAGTTTATTGTTCATAAACAGTGTTCTTATTGTTATTCTCATACATATACTTAATTATATATTGTGTATTCGGCCTAACATCTTCCATTTTTGAATTCTTGAATTCAGTACCATTATCACTCCTCAGAATCTTGACTTTATACTTTGTGCCTGTCTCAATCATTCTCACATGATCCAACAGTATTTCCTGGAGTCTCATCTTTTCTGTGTAGAAAATACACCTAGGTGAATCTAGAAAATTCATCAACAATTACAAGAGTGTACCTTTTCTTACTGATGGACATTATGTTGACTGGTCCAAATAGGTCAAGATGTAGCATCTGATATGGTTCTCCAATAGAGGATTCAGATTTACTCTTGAATGATGTCCTTCTCTGTTTAGCTTTTTGGCATGCATCACAGAGTCCATCAGGAGTATACAAAGCTTTAGGCAATCCTCTAACCAAATCTTTCTTAACAAACTCATTGATATTGCTGAAGTTGAGATGAGAAAGCTTCTTGTGCCAATTCCAACTTTCATCTATTGATGCTTTACTGATGAGACAAGTAGAGGAGCCATTAGTATTTGATTGAATGTTGGCTTCATATATGTTACCATGCATGTAGCCAGTAAGTGCAACCTTTCATGTTTCTTTACTGACTACTTCACAATGAGTGGAATAGAAGTTGACATGATAACCTCTGTCTGTGATTTGACTAATACTCAACAGGTTGTGTTTTAGTCCCTTCACAAGAGCTACTTTTTCAATGATGACATTGTCAATGATTATATTGCCATATCCCAATGTTGCCATCTCCATAAGACACTACTGGGCCAGTTTTTTCCTCATATTCTGACAGCAGGGCTTTGTTTCCAGTCATGTGCACAGAACATCCACTATCCATGACTAATACATTTTTCTTTTTACCCTGCAATCATACAAAAACAACTAGTCAGAATATTTAAGAACCCACACTTGTTGGGCTCTTTTTCCATGCATTTTACCAAATTTAGCAACAAAAGACTTTTTGACTTTAGTAGTCCTGCCAGGATTGTGTCCATCAGGATTTGCTTTGTCAGTATCAGTATTGAAAAATGCATGCTTCACATTGACATTCTTAAGTTTACCAGAATTTGCACTTTTATTAAACTTAGGTAAAGGATCATAAAAGTTGTAGTACAAATTATGGTATTCTTCACAAGTATATATAGAATGCCATTTACTGTCACAATGAAAACAGGAATTCTGTGGTCTATAAAATACTGATCTATTCCTAACATCAGACCTAGGAATTTCAGTAACCTTCTTTTTACTCTTCCTGCAATAAATAGCAAGATGGTTAGAGTTACCACAAGTAAAACAACATTTTCTTGGTGCATTTGGGATAAACATATAATTATTCTCTTTATTAATCCCAATTTTACCATTCCTATTTCTTTTGACATTAGGTGACTTTTGTTTCCTTGTTTCATCACAAACTTTATCCTTAAGTTGTTTCTGAGACAATAAACCTACATTTTTATTTTCATTTTTCCTGATAGGTTTAGACTTTGGAACCTTGATTGTTTGAGCAGAAGTAGATCCCTTTTCAAAAGTTGAATTGGGATCTTTACCAAAAACAAAATCAACAAGTTTAATCTTAGATTTGGTTTTGTCTATAACATGTCTGTAGGTTTTTGGACTAACTGTCTCATCAATAACAACCTTCTTTTTCAATTTCTTATCTTCATCTGACTTATACCCTAGACACTCTTTCCAATTCTTAGAAGTATTAATTTCATGAAATTTCCTTCCAGAATCTGTCCAGGTTCTGATTTTCTCATTAGCATATTCAAGTTCTTTTTCAAGAGCAGTACATTTAAATTGCATTTCAAGTTTCATGTGCTTAGCATTATCACATTTTTTTTGTACTTCTTGCATAAAGGAAAATTCAGCTTCTAGATGCTCATTTCTTTTCCTAAGTTCAGACATCTCAGATAAGATCCTAGCATTTTCAGCAGATTGACTTCTAAAGCTAATATGCAATGACTTTAGAAAACATCTTAACTCAGAGGCATTATCTGTATCAAAATCAAAAACAGTATTTGATACCTTTTCATCAGGAACATCAGTCTCATCAGTATTGGCCATTAGGGCATAGTTGACCACCTCAGTATCAGATTCTGAGGAAGAGCCCATCCAGTTCTTGCTTGATGTGATGAGTGTTTTAGCCTTCTTGCACTCAGTTGCAAAGTGCCACATTCCATTACACTTGTAGCATCTTCTTTTTGACTTGTCAAATTTGCCACTCTTGTTGTCCTTCTTGTTGTACTTGTCTTTGTCACCATTGAAGGTCTTTTTTCTGAAAGTTGCCATGTCTTCTAGCTTTCTTGAACTTCATCTTTTTAAAGCCCTTGACTATCATAGCAACCATCTCCTGCATGTCAGAGTCAGTAGAATCATCATCAGTATTGGCATCAGGATTGGCATCAGTATCTGATGATGAGTCATCAGGATCTGACTCCACCATTCTTGTCTTTCTTCTAGAGACCTCCACAGCTTTTCCTTTTGACTTTGCCTCAACATTCAAGGCTACAGACTTTGCCTTGCTGCTTCTTTTGTTCTTTCTTTGTTGAACCTCAAGATCATAGGTTCTCAGCATCCCATACACCTCATCAAGAGGCACGGTATTAAGATCATACTGATGCCTAATGATAGATGTTTGTGTATCCCATTCTTCTGGTAAAGCTCTCAGAAACTTGGTGTTTGAGTCCTCAGTTACATACTCTTTGCCAACTAGTGATAGATTATTCAGCAGTGTCAGAAATCTATCATACATGTCAGTAAGGCTCTCATCAGGTCTTGAATCAGTAGAGCCCTTCTGGTTTTCTTGACAGATACAGATCCTTGGCATTGAGTTTCCAAGGTGTCCCAAATTTCCTTTGCAGACTTGCATGCAATCACCCTGTTAGACATGACAACATCAAGACTATTATGCAGTATATTCTTTACCTTAGCATCCCTAAGAACGTGAGCCTTTTCTTCTGGAGTCCACTCACTTTTCACCTTGATCACGTAGTGTTGAGGTACAGTATTTGTTTGACCAACAATTCTCGTAGGGATATATGGTCCATCACGAATCCTGTCCAGATAATCAGGATATGTGGCTTCCAGGTACATCAACATCTTTACCCTCCATGTAGGGTATTCAGTTTTCTTCAGGATGGGAATCTTCATGTTTTCATACTTGGTTGTCGACATCTTAAATCGTTTCTGATTTAGATTTAAATCAGTTTGCTCTGATACAAATTGTTGCCCAGTAATTAACAATTGTAGAAAGGGGGTTGAATACAATTGTATAAGATTCTCTAATTTAATAAACACAAATATGAATAATAACAGCTTTATTAATTCTGGTATAAAACTGTTACAAAACTCTCTCAAGAAATTCTGATGTTCTTGAAAGCTGCTAGGTACAATGATATTCGTGTATACGAATGATTATAAAATCAAAACCAAAATTGTGTTTATATAGTACACACAGTTGCTCTATCGATCACAAGATAAAACCAAATCAATTACAAACTATATTGATACATATCCTAACCGACAGTTGCATTCCTATAAACTAGGAACCGGCAAATCATCTTTCCATATATTTCTGAACTCGATAGTTATCTTGAAATAGTAATCTTGATCAGCTTCCAGTCCTGACGATAATCCTGATCACAGTCTTGATAGCAATCCTGATACTGACGCTCGTGCAATACTGATGACGTCAGCAATCCTGATCAGTTGTCCAAATCATGACGATCATTGAATCCTGATCTAACATAATGTTAACATTCACATATGCATCAAACCTAAACACATATTCAACATAAATAAGAGTAAAACGATAGGATAAAACCTTAATATCCTTTCCTTTATAAGCAATTAAGCTTCTCTGCTCTGTATTTCCTAAACATGAATCTCTGTGAGAGGCCTCAACCCGTCTGTGCGTTAAAAAAGCAATTGCCTTAGAAGATTCCTTTTCAGAATTATCCACATCCAGAAACTGATTGTACCCATGACCCCTGATAGGTCCATAATTAATACATTTTTAATACCTATTTTATGTTTGTTTTCGTAATTTTATTATTTAATAAATTGTTTTCTTTTCTTTTGTAGGAAAATAAATAAAATCATATTTCAAGCAGAAAAAGGTGAAAAAAGGCAAGGAGATGGAAATACTTGAAGTCAAAAGGAAATTGGAGAAAAATTGGAAAACTTATCGGAGAAGAAAAAAAGAATTGAGGAAATATTTCTACAATCCGATTTGTAGTCAAAGAACCCAAGCCCATTATTTTTCCTATATATATATATATATATATCTCCTCTCTTGTATTTGAGACACCTAGAATTTTGTTTAGCTCTTTGTTTATTTGTTTACTCTCTTCGGCTATACTCTGTTTTACTGATTTTCAATTCATTGATTTCTTGTTTTTAGATTCAGTCTCCGCGATTCACGTTGTTTACTTGAAATATTAGTTAATTGTTTTTGTTTCCTGGCCACTTCCTGCCTTCACACACGCACACCATTCTTAAATTGTTTAAGTATTGTTTTATATTTAACTTGTCACCCCCCGTTACTAGTTTGCATATTTAGTTTATAAATTAGCTTTTTCATTCATGTTTTCATCTTTTCTTAGTTTAATTAATTCAATTATTATGTCTAGCTAAATCTCTTGCCCTAGGATGAAGATGAAGTTAATTTAATTATTTTTGATATCTTCTTGTTCCTATTAATTGATTCTCATAATTTTTCTTGGTGCTTAATTGTTCAATTGACAAAGTGATTTTGATATATTATTGTTACCGGATTTATTTTTCATAGCCTATGCTTGCTCCATGAAGTTTTGATAGGTTATTGTTAGATAACAAGTTTCATAGTATATGCTTGTCTCGTTAATTGATATATCTTATTTGTGAAGAAAGAGAATTGATTTTAGGGTGAGTTGATATTAATTGTGATTGATTAATGGATTCGGATTCCTAGGTTTTCCTTATTTGATTTTAATTGTTAATTAGGTTAAACAAATCTCAACTCAAATCTTATTTGTCTAGTTCGCCTGAGTTAATTGTTAGGGTTTTTGAAAATTCATAGTCTTTGTGGATCGATCTGTGATTGCTACAACTAAACACTGTGCGCTTACAGTTTACATTATTTTTACACATCAAGTTTTTCCTCACAGACTTACTTCAAACAAACAATCTGCTCAATTACATAAGATTTTGGAAGTCTTCAAAAAAGTCAAGATTAACATTCCTCTTTTAGATGCAATTCAACAAGTTCCCTCTTATGCGAAGTGTCTAAAAGATTTGTGTACTCATAAAAGAACCACTCATGTTCCTAAGAAAGCTTTCCTAACATCTAATGTTAGCTCTATCTTGTCAAATCAAATTCCTTTGAAGTATAAGGATCTTGGTTGTCCTACCATTTCTTGTGTCATTGGTAATACTTTCATTGATAAAGATTTACTCGATCTAGGAGCTAGTGTGAATCTTCTTCCATTATCTGTCTATCAAGACCTGGGTTTAGGTGAACTTAAAGAGACTACTATCACTCTTCAGTTAGCTGACCGTTCTGTCAAAATTCCTAAGGGTATAGTGGAAGATGTGTTGATTAAGGTTGGTGATTTTGTCTTCCCTGTCGATTTCATTGTTCTAGAAACCGAACCTGTCCAAAATCTCAAAAATCAAATTCCCATCATTCTAGGAAGACCTTTTCTTGCCACCTCTAATACTTTGATCAACTGTAGGAATGGATTAATGAAACTCACATTTGGAAACATACAAATTGATCTCAACATTTTCAATGTAGGAAATCAACCCAATGAGCTTTTTGACCAACCCATAGAAATTAACATGATTGATGAGTTAGTTGATAATGAAATCATGAATGTTGATGATGTTCTTAACTTTTGTCAAAATTACTTTGGTCAAGATTGGGATGATACTGGTCATAAAAATGAGGTTAATGAAATGTTAGAGTCCACCATTCCTAGTTCCAATCGAGAGTCAGAACATTTTCCTTTACCACTTTATGAAGCTAATGAATCAGTTGAGACAAGTCCACCAGAATTAGAACTTAAACCTCTTCCAGAAACTCTCAAGTATATGTTTGTAGGTCCTCCTTCTGAGTCTCTTCCAGTCATCTTTGGGGATAGTGCAATTGTATCTTTTCTTGAGAAAGATATTTTGTTGGAGTATGAGAACAATAAAGAACTTCATGAATTTGTTAAGTCTTCTGTTGGTGAGCCACCCCCACTCGATTATAATATATCTTTTTTCACTCTTGATCAGTCTTTGGTAGTTAATAATGAAACTCATCATGTTGTTATCTCTAGTGACATAGTTCATAACCAAGAATTTCAAGTAATTAATCTACTTAAACAACATAAAGAAGCATCTACTTGGTCTATGAATGATGTTAGTGGTATGAGTTTTATTCTGGTTCAAGATCTTCTTTCTCCAGTGGATAATGTTGTCTTTTCTGTGGGTGAGTTTCACATGCTTGATGATTCTGTTACGAAGGTAGTTTTTCATCGATCTGGTATTGGTTAGTAAGCGTTTTTGTAAGTGTCTCCCATAGTCAAGTGTAGGTATGGGGGATTGTGTGTGTGTGTGTGTGTGTGTGTTTATTGTGTATTTGTGTTAGGTATTCTTATGTATCTCCGTCATGTCCTTATCAGGTATTCTCGTCCTTTTACTCTGTCATTTTTCTCTCATTTGCATACATTGAGGACAATGCATGATTTAGGTATGGAGGAGGGGTTTAGTAGTATTATAAAAAAAACAAAAAAACCAAAAAAAAAATTGAAAAATGAAAAAATCCCAAAAATAATTTTAGTGTTGTAAATTTTAGAATTCTAGCTTGTGAAATGATTTCTTGTGGCTTTATGCACCCTTACATGCTATAATAATCTTTTGTTGCTGATACTTTTGATTGAGAAGTGATTTGCTAAGTTCTTGTCCACACACATACACTAGCAAGTTGAAACTAGTAGACTTATTGAATGTTGCAAGTAATTAGAAGGACATGAATATGTGCAAGATGATTTGGTTTTCATGATTTGAGTACAAGTTGGTACATTGAAGAGATTTTTACTTGGGATTGATTATGTTTTACCACCAAGTGAGTTTTTGAGCCTATATGCATATCTTTTGCATTTTATATTCGTTTGCTTGAGTGTCCACATGTTGTTTGCATTGCTAGCACTTGTTTGAGACCTTTCTTGAAACTCATGACATTATTTGATGACAATATGATAAAGGCATTTAGGAATAACCTATATTTTCCAAATTACCACATCATTTATATATGATCAATTAGTTACCCTCTTGAGCTTAATCCTATTTTTTTCGGTGACACACCACATTACGTGCCTAGACCTTTTTCTTGTGTAGCCTTACTTATGCTTGATCCCAAATTGTCAATGGCTAGTAGGAACTTGAGGGAGTAATAAGGTGTGTAAGATGGGTTTACTTTTGTTCATTACTTTTGAGGAAATATTTGGTTTGATTGCTTACATGATAGTCGTTGTTCAATAAATTTTTGAAGGAGGATTGTGGTTGCTTATATCTATCTCTTAGCTCTCGAAAAAAAAATGAAAAAAAAAAGAAAAAAGAAAAAAAAAAGAAAAAAAAAATGAGAGCATACTTATTTTTTTGTGATCCTTCTTCATTCGACTAATCAAGCCTTTTGTTGAAAGAAAATCAGAAAATTCATGTGGGGAGGATGTTTGGTGATGTGTATGATTAATTATGGTGCCTACTAGTTTTTGACACTTCACCTTATTTGGACTTACTTGACATACCTTGTCCCTAGCCCCATTACAACCCAAATAAAGACCTTTTGATTATCATCATTGATGTATGTTGTGTTAAAGTTAGATTGATACCAAATGTCAAGCATGCTTATGATTTTGTTGGAATTGAGTGATACACTTACCCTTGTTCTTGAGTGAATATTCTTTTGTGAGTGAAAGATGAGTTATTGCTTGTTTCTACATTTGAGATTCCAAGTTTTGACTCAAAGGTGTACTCTTGTGGGTTTAGCATGATTACCAACTTATTCTTACACTTGACATGGACTTTTGAGCACTTATGCATATTTCTTTGAGTAGACTATGTGAATCCTTGCATCTTACACGACAAGACATTGCAAAGTCATTTTTGATTCATAAGTTGATGTAGCATGAGAGGACTTGTATGTGTGGCGTTGCATTGCCATGCGATCTTTTATATGAGCTAGATGGATTTTGTGGGTACATTCACTATAAACCCTCACGAGACCTCACTCGTCCACTAGGGCTGCCTAGGGGTTTAAAGGGCTTGTTGCATATGCCAAATGCAACCGTGATCACCTACGGAAGTGGTATTATCTATTAGTTAGTAATTCATATTATATTAGTTTTTCTCGAGGACGAGCAAAAGATAGGTATGGGGGCATTTGATAGGTCCATAATTAATACATTTTTAATACCTATTTTATGTTTGTTTTCGTAATTTTATTATTTAATAAATTGTTTTCTTTTGTTTTGTAGGAAAATAAATAAAATCATATTTCAAGCAGAAAAAGGTGAAAAAAGGCAAGGAGATGGAAATACTTGAAGTCAAAAGGAAATTGGAGAAAAATTGGAAAACTTATCGGAGAAGAAAAAAAAAATTGAGGAAATATTTCTACAATCCTATTTGTAGTCAAAGAACCCAAGCCCATTATTTTTCCTATATATATATCTCCTCTCTTGTATATGAGACACCTAGAATTTTGTTTAGCTCTTTGTTTATATGTTTACTCTCTTCGGCTATACTCTGTTTTACTGATTTTCAATTCATTGATTTCTTGTTTTTAGATTCAGTCTCCGCGATTCACGTTGTTTACTTGATATATTAGTTAATTGTTTTTGTTTCCTGGCCACTTCCTGCCTTCACACACGCACACCATTCTTAAATTGTTTAAGTATTGTTTTATATTTAACTTGTCACCCCCCGTTACTAGTTTGCATATTTAGTTTATAAATTAGCTTTTTTATTCATGTTTTCATCTTTTCTTAGTTTAATTAATTCAATTATTATGTCTAGCTAAATCTCTTGCCCTAGGATGAAGATGAAGTTAATTTAATTATTTTTGATATCTTCTTGTTCCTATTAATTGATTCTCATAATTTTTCTTGGTGCTTAATTGTTCAATTGACAAAGTGATTTTGATATATTATTGTTACCGGATTTATTTTTCATAGCCTATGCTTGCTCCATGAAGTTTTGATAGGTTATTGTTAGATAACAAGTTTCATAGTATATGCTTGTCTCGTTAATTGATATATCTTATTTGTGAAGAAAGAGAATTGATTTTAGGGTGAGTTGATATTAATTGTGATTGATTAATGGATTCGGATTCCTAGGTTTTCCTTATTTGATTTTAATTGTTAATTAGGTTAAACAAATCTCAACTCAAATCTTATTTGTCTAGTTCGCCTGAGTTAATTGTTAGGGTTTTTGAAAATTCATAGTCTCTGTGGATCGATCTGTGATTGCTACAACTAAACACTTTGCGCTTGCAGTTTACATTATTTTTACACATCAACCCCTGTTTTGGAAATCCACATCAACTTCATCTACCCGAAAAAAGAAAATTCTTGGTTCACATGTAAAAATTGATGAATTAATATTGAAATTAGTAATCTCAATATCATGTTAATTACATCTTTCACTCTTGTATCAAGATCCATGAAAATTTCTTTAAAGCTAGCAATTGGTAAGGCAACGACCATAACCAAAATCTCTTCGTAAGAATCCTCGGATTTGATGCAAACCCAACAAGATGGCTCATCAACATCCGACAGAGACACAATAAAGGAGGAGGAAAGAACATGGTCAGGAAGAGAAGAATGAATATGGGAGGAGAAAACAAGGTAGCTCAGAGAGGGGGATAAAGAGAAATTAGGGTAAAGAAAAAAGGGGGAAGGAGGAGAGAGAAGCGAGCACAAAACGACTCTCATCGTTTATCTAAATTCAATTCTCAGTATTTTTTTACTGTTGTTTTTTTAACTTCACGTCCCTCACATTATATGTTATAATACAATATAAGATATTACAATGTGTCTTTCTCTAATATCTTAAAATTTTAGATGAATTGTTTATTCAACATAGTTTCAGAGTTCAGTATGGCAGATGATTCAAGTTTGACTTCCTGTAAATCTAAAATGAGTTTTCTAGTGAAAATAATGTTAGAATACAATATAAGATCCTGCAAAGTATCTTCTTCTATACTTTGTCATGCTCAGCTTGATTTAAGCATTTCACTAGAGAATTCCTTACCTTTCTATTGTAGCCATACTTCATTAATTCATCCGTACTGAGATCATCATCCTTTAACTAGCCATCTTTAACAAGAAAGACATATACACCTTTTTGAAAAACCCTTAAGACTAGTGAATCTCTGGACAAATAAGTTTCTATTCGACCTTTCCACCAGTTGTACTGGTCGATGCTGGTAAGGATAAAAGCTCTATAATCATATTTTTATTCGGGATAATTATCAGCCATTTGATCGATACTTTTCGCATTACAGAAATATTAGTATACCAAGATCTGATTCTAAATGAAAATACACACCTAAGGACTAAGGGGGTGAATAGGTGTTTAGGCTAACTAGATCAAAATTTAAAGTTTTATCAAAGAATTAATAGAACTAGTCAACTTGCTATTATGTATAGGAATTAGACTGTCAACTTGCTGACAAACAGAATGCAATACAAAAGTAAATAAACAACAAGTAAAGAATATCAAGAATGGTAGCTAGGTTCAACCCCTAATGTTAATGTTCTACATCCTGGTCACCTACCAAATCTGATAAGAGAATATATTATTAATCACAATAATTCATAATTACAAGATTAACTCATATATCTCTCTTTCTTCCCTGTCACAGATAGCATCATTCTAACAACCCCTTATTCGTTGAACCGAATGTACTCTAAGTACAATACTACATTAAATACAAACTTTTCTAGCACTACCCTTAGTACAACCCTTGTGTCAAGCTTACTACTTACCAACAACACTTACAAATCAAGCAATACAATCAAAAAAATACAGTACAACTCAAACTATGAACCTGAAATAAAGATATGAATGTATGTTAACACTATAGCTCAAGTAAAGAGGTTTTTCAATGTAAGCTGTATACCATAATGTAACATAATATGTAACACAGATAACTACAACTCAACAAAGGAACAAGACAGACTATAAAATTAACTGAAGCACAAGAATCCAGAAGAAAAGAAGAAACGGTAAACTCAAAAAATCAAAATATGGTATGTATTCTTGAAGTCCGTAAACAGGTCACGGAAAGAAGTTCATTAATATGTTCAAGCCTCAATGACAAATAAAGAAACAAGACTTTCAAGACTACATAAGTATTTGAATGATAAAGAGTTAGTACCATAGGATTTCAGTGATTTTAATGAAGCAACCAGAATGACAAAAGACTTATCAACTGTATTGTATTGAAGGCATAGAGGTATTGATCAAGTGTTAATCATCTGTGAACCAGATCAGTTGCACTAGTTGTCAGCACTAAAAAGATCAAGATGTTTATCGTCTCAGAAGAAATTGATTTAAGTTAGACCTGAAACATCCTAGAAGTGAAAAGAAATTTATAAGGTATGTTTAGGTTAAATTGAAGTGCAATATGCTTGCTGCAAAAAGATAAAATCTTCAAGGATCAAAATGATATTAAATACATTCGATAGTTTTCATTTATGAAAAACTATCGAAAGAGATAAGAAGGTTTGATAAAAAGCTATCGAAATAGTGGAAAACTAATTCGACAGTTTCTTTTATAAAAACCATCGAAGTGGACAAAACTCTATTGTTCGATAGTTTAATTTATAAAACTATCGAACTTCTTTCAAAGAAACAAAGATTTCTTTTCGATAGATTTTATTAAAATCTATCGAAGGAAAAAGAAATTTTGTTTTCGATAGTTTGTTAATCAAGGAGCAGGTGAAAAGTATTCATACTTGTCAGGTTGATGAAGGAAATGGACGGTTATGATTGTCTCTTGGCTTTCGATAGATTTCCAAAGTCTACAATTAGAGAAGTGAAGACAGTGTCTTCCTTAGCCAGTTGTTAATCAGATCATTACAGAAAAGAAGTTAAGAGCTTGAAAAGTTTACATGGAAATTAATAGTGCCTTAAATTCTATTACTTGTATTGATTAACTATAACCTGAACTCATTGAAGCTAATCCTACGGATTAGAATTGTAGCACCCTTCGTGGTTTATATTTATAAAACGATATATTCCTCGACTTGTGTTTTGATTTGGTAAATTTGATTTCGGACAAGAACACAATTAATTATCCGCGAACGAAATCGAATAATTTATGAGTATCGTATTCAACACCCCCCCCCCCTTCTACGATATTTTGGACCTAACAATTGGTATCAGAGCTTCTTGATTGACGTACAAATCAGATCCGGTTATTGAGACCAAAATCAAACAAGGCTTGAAAATTTGTAGAAAATTTTTTAATTTTCAAATTTTTTATTTTATTGGAATTTTTTGAATCTTAAATAATTTGAAATTTTCAGAAACCATGAGTGCTCCAAAGACAACTGATGGTATCAAAGTTCCCCCCTTTACTAGAGATGATTTCGGTCTGTGGAAGATGAAGATGCTATTTTTTATCAAAGCGTCAAACCCTTTGTATATTGGCATCTTAGAGAACGGACCGTTTGTACCAATGAAACAAGTAAGCGAATCGACAAATCTTGATGGTACTAGAGTTCCCCAAGGTTCAACCCCCAAAGGAATTGACTGAGTACACATACCCAGATAAGGAACTGGTCAGATTAGATACAGGTCTAATGCTGATATTAACTGACTCCGCAGATAAAGAAATGAGTTATCAGATTATGAACTATACAAGTGGGAAACAAATGTGGGATACCATAAATCTTATAATGGAAGGTACTAAAGACGTGCAGAAAAATAGACTGGATATCTTGACATCTCAATATGAATCATTTAGGTCACTTCCCGGAGAAAGTATAACTCAGGTCTTTGAGAAATATACTAAGCTGTTAAATGAATTATCAATGAAAGGGAAGACCTATCCTCTGAGAGAGACAAACAGGAAGTTCATGATGACACCGCCCCACCATGTAGAACACAAGTCTTCATCCATAAGGGAAAGAATAGATTTTACTAAGATGTCATAAGAGATGATCTATGGTAAGCTTAAGACTTATGAGATGGAACAAGAACAAAGAGTAATAATCTATGGACCAGAGACAGTGGACAACAAAAATACTGCACTCGCAAGATCAGCTGCACTTGTAGTGAATGAACCAACAACTTCTGATATTCAGGTTCATACCCCTAAAGCTCGAAAAGAAGAGATAATATAGGCTGAGTTGGATTCTGCTAATCTAGGTGTTGATGAAAGTGATTACTACACCCTAGAAAAACTTGAGCAAATGGAAGACAAAACCATGGCATACTTAGCTGCAAAGTTTAGTCATATTCGTTTCAAGAGAAATCCGAAGTATAAGTTCAAGGGTTCATCAAACAGATTTCAGAAGAACAAGTATTCTTCAGGCTCTGGCTCTAAGGGAGGCTACAAGACAGACATTATTGACAGAAGCAAATCAAGATGCTACAACTGCAATGAGTTAGGGCATTTTGTCACTGAATGTTAGAAGCCTCATTAAGCAAGAGACAAGAAAAGTGTCTATGAGAAGAAGGATTTGAAAAGAGAAAATTCAAAGCTGAAATAGCAACTGGAAGCAATATCTGGAAAGCAGAAAGGGAGAGCTTATATTGCAGAGGGTAAAAGCTGGGATGACATTGATTCAGATGAAGAGGAAGAATATGTAAATCTTGCCCTAATGGCCGACTCTTCAGAGGAATCACCTCAATCATCTCAGGTACCTATCTTAACTACAATTGACATGTCAAATACTGAGTACAAGAAAACTGTGCAAGATCTAAGTGTAGAATTGTTTAATGTACATACAAGCTTGCTAGCATCTGAAATTGAAAATGCTAAACTAGTTCTTAAGATTAAAAATCTAGAATCCAAAAATGAAGAACTAGAGCTTTTAGCAGTCACCTTAGAAGATCTTAACAGAGGAATGAGTACTTAGAGAACAAGGTCAGATGTAATGAAGAGATAGAGACTATTCTCAAGAAGCAGATTTCAGACTTAGAGTTGAAACTGAATGCATATAAGAACTCCGCCCAAATTGCTAAGGAAATTATTGATAATCAGACCTTAGGGAATAAAACTGCTATAGGATTTGACTACAGTAGGAAAACTGGAAAGAAGCAAGTAGAGTTTCCTATGACACCTCCAGCTGTCAAGGAAAATATTCCACACATTCTTAAGAATGTTAGTTATCCAGTGTTCATTAAGCCTGTTTCAGAACCTATCAATGAAGGAGACTTAATCATTAGACAAGAATTGCTTGAGGAGGATTTAAAGAAGGAGGTAGAGATACAAACTGAGTTGCCTAGGAAATCAGTAAAAACTGAATTACCTAAAACTGATATAGGCAATAAAGTAGGTAAGGCTAAAAAGAACAGGAATGGGAAAGTAGGTGTTATTAATCAGAATATTGTTTCATCCTCTCCCATTACATCTAGGAAGTTGTGCAATAATTGTAATTCTGCTGGTCACCTTATACATGCATGTAAAAAGGTTAAAGTAGAAAATGTTGTTACTTCTGAAATGCATAACATGTCTAACATGCCTGATATTCATGAACCCTGTGGTAAGAAAGAGTGCTTACTGTGTACATACAATATCATGCATGCTTATTTTAAGTTAATGAATGCATCTGGTAGCACTAGCACTATAACTAAGAAAGCCACAGTCAACATGAAAGTCAAACAGGTTAAGACTAAATCAAATGTTACTCATGTTAAAGTTTCTAAACCTTCAGGACCCAAACAAGTTTGGGTACCAAAGTTCGCTTAATCAATCTGTGATTGCAGGGTAAGGTTAATAATGCAAAGGTCGTGTGATAGTGGTTGTTCTAGACACATGACATGAGAAGAGTCCCTTCTTACAGATGTGGTTAAGAAGACCGGCCTGATAGTAACCTTTGGAGATGACAACAAGGGATTCACTACGGGATATGGTAATCTGAGAATTGGGAATGTCATCATTGAAAAAATCTCTCTTGTTGAAGGATTAAAGCACAATCTACTAAGTATCAGTCAGTTCTGTGACAAAGGATACAATGTAGACTTCAGGAAAGACAAATGCTTGATCTCAAACAGGAAAGATGAGAAGCTTGCTCTACAAGGAGTAAGAAAAGGAAATTTGTTTATAGCTGACTTAAGTTCTGCCAGTGATGGAGAAGTCAAATGTTTCTACAACAAGGCTTCAACAGATCAAAGTTGGTTATGGCATAAGAAGCTCTCACACTTGAACTTCAAAACTATGAACTCCTGATGGAATTTCATCAGGAGGGACTATGTGAAGCATGTGAAAAAGGGAAGTCTAAGAAAGCATCACACAGAAGCAAAGAACTGACAAGCATTTCTGAACCTCTTCAGCTGATCCATATGGATTTATTTGGTCCAGTAAATGTCATGTCAATCTCAAGGAAAAGATATGCATTAGTGATGGTTGACGACTACTCCAAGTACACGTGAGTGTTATTCTTACAATCAAAGGATGAAGCAACACAAGTAATCATTCATCACATAAAGAAGATAGAGGTAGAAGTTAACCTACCTGTGCGGACAATCAGATCAGACAATGGAACTGAATTAAAAAATACAGTTCTAAATGATTTCTGCACAGAGAAAGGAATATCAAGACAATATTCAGCACCAAGAACTCCTCAACAAAATGGAGTAGTGGAAAGGAAGAATCGTACCTTGGTTGAAGCAGCAAAGACAATGCTAAGTGAATCAAAACTTCCCACTTATTTTTGGGCTGAAGCAGTAAATACAGCTTGCTACACTCAGAATCATACCCTAATTAATAAAGATCATGAAAAGACTCCGTATGAGTTAATGGCCAACAAGAAACCATCACAGAAGTACTTTCATGTGTTTGGTGCAAAGTGTTTTGTATTAAAAGATGGAGAACATCTAGGCAAGTTTGATGCCAAAGCAGATGAAGGCATTATTCTGGGCTATTCTCTGGAATCTAAAGCTTACGGGGTTTATGTGATTGAAGATAATAAGGTGTTGGAAAGCCTTAATGTAACGTTTGATGACACCAAAAGACCAAGCCTGCAAATAGGAGAGAACTCTGAATCCTTGATATTTGAAAATCTATCAGGAGATCTCTCTGATAATGAAGAAGAACCTGTAGTTATTCCTGGTGATGATAATAATGACAATGATAATGACTCTGGACCAAGTGGTGACAGTGGTGAAGGTCCTCAAACTACCACTGGATCCATTAGTCAAACAACAGGGTCAACAGATCATACCGGCAATAACTCAGGGGGAGCAGGAGAAGGATCAACTAGTCACACTCAACAAAATTATGAACAAGGAGAATCATCAAGATCGTATCTGCCAAGACAAAGGGGTATGGAGTCAAGCACATCCCTTTCACTTGATCATTGGTGATCCAGACTCAGGAGTGAGAACTAGAAGGACATCAAAAAATGAATGTCACTATTCTGGGTTTCTTTCAGAAACAGAACCTAAGAAAGTTGAAGATGCCCTGGAAGATCCAGATTGGGTGATTGCAATGCAAGATGAACTCAATCAGTTTGAAAGGTAGAAAGTTTGGAAGCTGCTACCCATGCCTAAATGAAAATTTGTTATCGGAACAAAATGGGTATTCAAAAATAAGCTGGATGAAGATGGCATTGTAACGAGAAACAAATCCAGACTGGTTGCTAAAAGTTACTCTCAAGAAGAGGGTATTGATTATGATGAAACCTATGCACCAGTAGCAAGACTTGAGGCAATCAGGATGTTTCTAGCATTCGCAGCACATTCCAATTACAAGGTATATCAAATGGATATGAATAGTGCATTTCTGAATGGGGAGCTAGAGGAAGAAGTTTATATGGAACAACCTCCAGGCTTTGAGGATTCAAATCTGGTGGACTTTGTATATTTTTTGTTCAAAGCTCTCTATGGACTCAAGCAAGCTCCAAGGACATGGTATGACACTCTATCAGAATTTTTACTTGAAAATAACTTTACTAGAAGTTGCATAGATAAAACTCTCTTTTATAAGATGCACAAAAATGATTTGATATTAGTGCAAGTATATGTTGATAACATAATATTTGGTTCTACTAATGATGATCTATGCAAGAGATTTGCTAAGTTAATGCAGAGTCGATATGAAATGAGCATGATGGGTGAATTGTCATTCTTTCTTGGACTTCAAGTGTATCAAAGGCAAGATGGAATATTCATTTGTCTGTCCAAGTACATCAAGGATCTTCTAAAGAAGTATCAAATGGAAGACTCATCTACAGCAAAGACTCCAATGCCAACTGCCACTAAGCTTGATAAGGCTGAAACCCTTCACAAGCTACAGAGGTATGATAGGCTCCTTACTATATCTCACTGCAAGTAGACCAAACATAATGTTTGCAACATGCTTGTGTGCTAGGTTTCAGTCTGATCCAAAAGAATCTCATCTTATAGCTGTGAAACGTATATTTAGATATCTTAAGGGAACCCCAAATCTTGGAATTTGGTACCCTAAAGATACAGGATTTGATCTTATTGGCTATACATATTCAGATTTTGCAGGTTGTAAGATTGATCGGAAGAGTACTTCAGGAAGCTATCAGATTCTTAGAAGAAGGTTAGTTTCCTGGTATAGCAAGAAGCAGCACTCAGTATCCACGTTGACAGCTGAAGCTGAATACATAGCCGCTGGTAGCTGTTGTGCTCAAATCTTGTGGATGAGAAACCAACTCCGTGACTATGGACTTTTGTTGACCAAGATTCCAATATTCTGCGACAACATGAGTGCCATAGCAATCTGCAACAACCTAGTTCAGCACTCGAGGACTAAGCACATCGATATCAGGTATCATTTTATCTGAGAGCATGTCATGAATGGAACTGTGGAGTTACATTTTGTACCCACAGAGGAACAAATTGCAGACATCTTTACTAAACCGCTTGATGAATCCACTTTTTATAAGCTGGTTGGTGAACTTGGGATGTTAAATCTTTCTAATTGATTTTAATTAGAAGTTAGTAACTGCAAGATAATCCTAATAAATCCATGAGTTTAAGAATTTCTATATCCTTAGGACTTGTGAATTTATTTTCAGGAGCAATTCTCGTAAGTAAGAATTATCTTACTAATTTTATGTCATATTTATGAATGATATATCTTCTGGCATTTAATTAGTTGATAATTCTAAAATTATTTAAGTGCTAATATTTGTTCTAAATATTATGCATTTATTTAATTCGAATTATTTTATTTTGTTCTGAACATTATAAAATAATGCAGCATAATTTATTGGATTTTAATTGGTTTATATCAGTTAATGATATTTAATCAATTTTATTCTAAGAAAATTGTGAAATTTTTGTTAACTGTGAATTTTATTAAAAGATTTGATCTGTAGAAATTCACAGAAGACATAAATCAAAATGTTGGGTTTAAAACTGGTAATAGCTTTAAAATTAATTAGGAGCAAAATCTATCGAAATAGAAGTTTCGATAGTTTTTCTAGTACTTTGACAAAAACTATCGAAATGACTAAAATTCATTTTGACAGTTTTTTTAAGAGGAAAATGAAAACTATCGAAGGAGTTTTTCGATATATTTTGAAAGAAAAATGAAATCTATCGAATAAATTCAAATCTTTAATATTCGAAAATCTCGATAGTTTTTCAGACAAAACAATTGTTCGTTGGTTTTTAGTTTTTAAATTTTAAACCTTCGATAGTTTTTAGATAGAAGTCGGTTTAAATTCTGATTTAATCCACTTCGCTAGTTTTTCAAAAACTATCGAAGTGTGATTTGACTTTTATACCCCTCAACAAAAACTATCGGTAGTTCATTTTGAAAATTATCGGACGTGGAATGACTGAAATACCCCTGACAGTTCAGTAGGTATATAAGTAACACTTAGACGTTTTTCTTTGTTTTATTCTCAAATCTAAGTCACTTGTTATATACTTACATACACACACAAAACCAGAGCCAAGAACTCGATAGTTTCTTCCATTTTACCTTCAATTACTTAAGTAAATCAATATTTACAACAGTAAATCTTCATTTTACTGTGTAAGTACGGTTTGATATTCAGTTTTTGTGAGGGTTTGGTACGATTTCATAGCAAACCATCGAGTGTGACAATTTTGAACCTTAATTTTGTTAACTGTTCTTAAAAGTACGAATCAGTTGTTAACTAATTCAGTTCTTGAATTTAGTTTCAATTGATTTAAAAGTTTTTCGAGTTAAGTAATTTAGGGTTCTTAAAGTTGGGTTTTTTTTTGTTTGGGTTTTTAATTTGATAAAAGGGGATATTTTAAGTTAATTAATTTGTTCTAAATTAATTTGAATAATTTTGGTTTTAATTTTAATTTTCTGGAAATTGTGAAATTTCAATGGCCGGAGTATTTGTTATCACCAAAATGAATCACGTCTCGTTTCAAAACGTGCAATCCATCGTGAACTTACAGTTTCGTGCATGGGCACAGTTTTTGAATACACATTCACTAGTGGCCTATGCTGTAAGTACTCCTACGGTTCTTTGTGTTGATCAACAACCGCATTGTACACCATTGCCACTGACACATCAGAAGATAATGTGTTAGCCTTTAGTTTTGTTATGCCAGGGGCAGAACAATAAGGGTGACGGAACAAGATGTAAACAGAATTCTTCATTTTCCAACGGAAAATATTGTTACTGATCCCACAACGGAGGAAATACATGCTTTCTTCACTCTCATAAGAAGTCAACAACCAAACTTCTTTGTGGGAGAGTTTTTGAAGCATCATTTGACTAAGCACTGGAATTTCTTCTTTCACACACTTATACATGTGTTTACTGCTAAGACTACAAATCTGCATGGTATTCCTTTATTTCTTCAGAAATTAGAGTTTGTCATTGCTAACAATAGGCAGATTAACATTGGTAGGTTAGTGATTGATCAGATTATCCAGTGCATGGGACCTCTGGAAGAAAGAACAAGGCACTTTGATATGCTTTGCTTCTATCCAAGGTTTCTACAGTTAATTTTGGATGATGTGTTAACAGGTGATGAACAAGAAATATTTGCAGATGAGGAGAAGATGGAATGCATGAAGATGAAAAGCAATGCAATAACAGCTTTAATAAAAAAGAATCATCTTCAAGGGGTGCCTACTGTTCTGACAGATTATCTTCGAACGGTACCCCTACCACTTCTACCCCCAGGGGAACAGGTAAACCAAGGTATAATCCCTGAACTTGTAGTTCCTCAACCACCTGCACCAATGGACATAGATCCAGAGCCCTCAGTGGCCATTCCTGACTAAGAGGTTGAAAACCAACAGCCTCTAACCACGGTCGTAGAACCTTTGAAAGAACCAAATGAAACAACAACAGAAACTCCAACCCCTACTATACCACCCACTCAAATAACTGAGAGTGTAGAGGGAGACAGTGCCAAAGCAGCACCAAATAAGGAGATACACCCTTCAACAACAGCTCTACCTTCTGCTAAGAGAAGAAAACTTGAAACCAAGGCAACTGTTGAACCTTCATTACATTCTTTCACTGAGCCTCTTATAGATTTTTCTGAAGCTGATTCGGCAGCAATAACCAAGGCTATATCCGAACCCCTACCCCAAACAGAAAAAGAAAAATTGACGGAAGCAACTAGTTCTCCGACCATTTTACAGTCAGGACCACTGGTTGAAGGTTCTTTAATGAACCAAGAGTCTTCATAGACATCGAGAGAAGTCTCTGACCCAAATGCAAAATCTATAGGGTCATTGCCTAGCTCCCCAGATGGAACATATCTGGATCCTGTGGGTACAGGGTCTGACATATGTGCAGATCAGCAACTCGGTAACAATGAATCAATTTCATTTGAGGAGTTACCTGAGGAAAAGTCTTCACATACTATAGAGGGAGTTTCAGGATCTCTGCTGACAAAAGAGTCTGATTCTAACCCCTAGAGATTCAAACTCTAGATCCTGTTAAGGATAAATCATCGCAAGATGATCAGCAACTTGGTTTAACCAAGGACGGGGACTTGTGAAGCCCCATTGCACCACCGGTGACCTCCTTAAGGACGGCTACAGTGATTTCTGTTGTAGGTACACATAGAGCAAAGGGAATGAGTGAAACAAAAACACTAACACCTGGTCTGAGTGGGAAAGGAAAAATGAGTGAAACACCAATAGAAACGTTGAGTGAACAACTAGTACCAAAAGTGAGGAGTGACACCCAAACCCTGGTTAACATAGATGATCTGCTACCACCAACGGAAAGAGAATTCTACAAGTACCATCCACTCTTAAGGAGATGACAGTTCATGACAAAGAGGGAAACCCTTTATTCAAAGTCCCTCTCAGACCTTCTTTTGCCCAAGGGATCTCCTCCGGTCAAGTTGATAGTTCTTTAACTTCAATTCAAACGAAGATTGACTTGACTGCAGCTGATTCTAGAAGAACCTACAGAGCTTTGAGCAGTGCATCTGGCACAATAACGGGTACAAAGGAGGCTGTGGACTCACTGAAGAAGGAAACTATAGAAGAACTCATCGAATTGAGAACAGACGTCAAGGACCTACGAGATGGATTCATAAATGAAGTACATGTTCTACAACAAGGTCAAGAAGCTCTCTCTGAGGACATTCTGGTGATCCAGGATGGTCAAGCTAAAGTCAAGGATGCAATGAATACCTTGTCAAGAGTGGAGTCTCGCCTCAACAAGAGATTGGACAGAATCGAGCAGACTACCAACTCAAGACTAAATGACATGGACAAAAAGCTTACTTCTGTGGAAGAGATGACCAAGGACATTACTTTATTTATGGAGAATCAAGGTGACGGTCTGGAGAATATGATTAAAAATCAACAAGCTGGCCCGTCTACCTACTATGCTGAGGATAACTTCACGGAGGATTACTCAACTAAGGGGGAGAAGGGAGCAGTAATGGAAACAACTATTCCAGTGAGACAATATGGGATTGAGGAGCTTGTAGAAAAGGAAGAAATTGGAGAGGTATTTGAATTCATGCATGAGCCATTACAAGAAGAGCATGAACCATATTATCTGGAGCCGATTGAACATCCAATCCTTGATGATAGTATGGAAGAAGCAAATCCTCTGACAATGGAACAAGAAGCTACCTTGGAGAGATTGAAAGCTGAGAAAGCAGAAAGAGAAGCAAGGCAAGCTGAAAAGGAAAAACACCAAACAATTCAGAGAAGTGAAAAGCTGAAAAGGTTCAAGATGTATAATGAGATAAGGAAGAAGAAGTTGATAGATTTGTTAAAAAAGCAAGGAAAGGACTGGGAGATGGCTTACAAAACATTTTGCGGAGTTGAAGACGGATTAGAAGTCAACGACAATGCTGATATGGAAGTGATCATTCAGGACATCAGAAGTGCAAATCAAGACACTCAGACTTATTTCACTACATTGAGACAATCTGTTATCTACCTGAAGGCTGGAGTAAAAGCAAATGGTGCCTGGAACATAATAATCAGTTTCATTGATAGAGGTATATTTGTGATCTCCACGAAGTTTTTCGAACAGAGAACATACACTGAATTACAGGTGATACTCATTAAGATCCAGAGAACCACAAAACTAAATGAACTACTCCGTGAGCATGTTAAGGAGATCTTAATGAAAGTCAGTCCAGAGGTAATTGAAGATCCTCCAATGGTAAGATTCATGAAAAATGACTTGTTCAGAATCTGCTATCTGGCTGAGGATAAACTGAAGGATTATCCAAATAACTATCTGATATCAGTTGAAAAGTACTTGAGATCCACTGGATTCATCACTATTGAGAAGACTAAAGTTGCAGACACTCTAAAGAGCCATCTCATGGAAAATATGCCTTATTACAGGAAGATAGTGGAAAGAGGATTGGAAGTGCATCCCAGACTACCCAACATGCCAAAGCATAATCAGAAAGATGTCAGTATTGAATGGGTATGGGCTGGAGTGGGTCAACAAGTTGAATACATTGGAAGACACATCATAGGAGCAATCCTAAAACCTGGAGAACCACTGCACTATCCATCTGTGATTGATTATCAAGCAGCAAATTCTAATCATGTAGCTGAAGAAGGTGAGATCATAATGGATTGAAGATGAAGCAAAGAACAATCTGCTCAGGCTAGAGAAGCAACTTCATTGTTAAACTTTTTACTGTTCTTTGTAAATTAGAAATCTGGAAATGTAAATATTTAATCCAGAATGTATTTAATATTATCAATCTGCCTTACTTTAATTAGTTTCATGTTTCCATTGGTTAGTTGAGTTATCCTCTAGGTATTTGCTTGTCGAACTCTAACAATCAAATAGGGGAAGATTGTAAAACATAATGTAACATAATATGTAACAGAGATAACTATAACTCAACAAAGGAACAAGACAGACTATAATATTAACTGAAGCACAAGAATCCAGAAGAAAAGAAGAAACGGTAAACTCAAAAAATCAAAATATGGTATTTATTCTTGAAGTCCGTAAACAGGTCACGGAAAGAAGTTCATTAATATGTTCAAGCCTCAGTAACAAATAAAGAAACAAGACTTTCAAGACTACAGAAGTATTTGAATGATAAAGAGTTAGTACTAGAGGATTTCAGTGATTTTAATGAAGCAACCAGAACGACAAAAGACTTATCAACTGTATTGTATTGAAGACGTAAAGGTATTGATCAAGTGTTAGTCATCTGTGAACCAGACCAGTTGCACTAGTTGTCAGCACTAAAAAGATCAAGATGTTTATCATCTCGGAAGAAATTGATTCAAGTCAGACCTGAAACATCCTAGAAGTGAAAAGAAATTTATAAGGTATGTTTAGGTTAAATTGAAGTGCAATATGCTTGCTGCAAAAAGATAGAATCTTCAAGGATCAAAATGTTATTAAAGACATTCTATAGTTTTCATTTATGAAAAACTATCGAAAGAGATAAAGAAGGTTTGATAAAAAGCTATCGAAATAGTGGAAAACTAATTCGACGGTTTCTTCTATAGAAACCATTGAAGTGGACAAAACTCTATTATTTGATAGTTTTATTTATAAAACTATCGAACTTCTTTCAAAGAAACAAAGATTTCTTTTTGATAGATTTTAATAAAATCTATCGAAGGAAAAAGAAACTTTGTTTTCGATAGTTTGTTAATCAAGGAGCAGGTGAAAAGTATTCATACTTGTCAGGTTGATGGACGGCTAGGATTGTCTCTTGGCTTTCGATAGATTTCTAAAGTCTACAATTAGAGAAGTGAAGACAGTGTCTTCCTTAGTCAGTTGTTAATCAGAAGATCATTACGGAGAAGAAGTTAAGAGCTTGAAAAGTTTACAGAGAAATTAATAGTGCCTTAAATTCTATCACTTATATTGATTAACTGTAACCTGAACTCATTGAATCTAATCCTACGGATTAGAATTGTAGCACCCTTCGTGGTTTATATTTATAAAACGATATATTCCCCGACTCGTGTTTTGATTTGGTAAATTTGATTTCGAACAAGAACACAATTAATTATCTGCGAGCAAAATCGAATAATTTGTGAGTATCGTATCAACCCCCCCCCCCCCCCCCATACTTTGAACCTAACATAAGCATATAGTTGTATTCTTATAATCTTGTAGTGTTCTTCTCTGAAAAACGAAAAACTACAATTACACGTATATATATGTTGAACAATTAACGTTCAGATTATCAAACAACTTACAACAATCTTGAATTCTATTCTCACATTTATGTTTATTGTATAATTTGATGGTTAAACATTCACATAACGAACCTCTTTGAAGAATATAATGTTCAAAACGAAATCCTTCACTATATAATTTAAAAACTTGTTTAGATGGAGTGTGTTTAAGATAGAGTTTGAAAAACAACTAACATCTAAATAATAAGAAAAGGAATTTGAACTAGTCTTTTATAAAACTCAGCTAACATTGTACTATACATTTATATAAATATTAGAGTTCTCACAATATCAAATCCTAAATTATCTCACATAAAATCGGACTTGCACTTGATTTGTAACAGTTTTTGAGCATAGTAAGGCAGCATGCTGGTAAGCTCTGTTTTAACACTGGTAAGTTGTTACGAAAGCCTATATCTGTATTGTTAGTTTACTGACAACATGATAAAATTATAGTATATGTGTCATGCAAAACAACGTTAAAAACACATAAAAGCAACTTGTTGTTTTATATCAAACTAGTACTAAGAACTTGCTAACAATAGATCAATACATCATAAAAATTATATGGGTCGTCCTCATTCAGCCAACAAAGGGCAACAACTTGCGAAAATGTATATTATTAGTAGTATTATGTTAAGATCGGAAAAAATTATTCATTTATCAAGATTATTAATTTATCAAAATTATGTTACCTAATCAATGTGCAATGCGTAAAATCTGAAAGTTTCATGTTCAACAATATATTTTTATCCAAATTGTGATAAATATTGTCCAAAAGGGAGTGTCGAATGAGAAGGCTGAGCGCTACACCTTGAGAGGGACAACTTTGTTCTTCCCACAACACGGCTGAAGCGTTCGGTTCATTAGATGCTGAGAAAGATTGTTTCCTTAGTTGTGGAATTCCCAGCAGAAAATCTTGGATTTCTCGCAATCCCATGTTCACATATCTTTTGAACGTAATATCCCAAATTTCTAATAATATTTGGATTTGATGGTTACCGGCAACAATAATGCAATAACGAAGAAGCAGCCAAAGGAAGCTACAAAAATAAGCAGAGCTGAGCAGATGGACAGCACTACAAGATGGGGCGTGCAACATATACGTACAAACTGATTATACACACATATGGATAGTAGAATAAAGGACACTTGACGTTTGTTTATGTTCTAGGGCCATGCCTGAAAATGAATCAATGCAACTGCAAGTAGTAGATACTTCATCAGTTGATTGTCTCCTCGTCAAATTAACACCTACTTCTGTATACATACATATATATACTCTTTCAGTCTTCTGCTATATATGTACCTACACTGCTTTTAAATGCTTGTCGTCCCTGCTCAATCCCACGACATGCTGTGTTATTCACTTGCTATCTATTTTGTGAACCTCGTAAAAATTATATAAAGGCGTTACTTTTATCGCACTTTTGGAGTGCAAGTAAAAGATCAAACCACTAAGTCTGGGTTTGGTTTGACTTGGTTCGAGTTTGAATCTGACAATGAAATTTAACCTCCAAATATTACATTCAAGTTCCAATTCAGCTTGAAAATTTAAATGTATTAAACTGAATATTTGCGCTCAAATCAATTGAAAAGACATTAATAAAGAGTTTCAATCAGCACAAAGAAGCTAATGCACAATTACCTTGACTCTTAATGCTACTGTTTTTATATTCCGGTTTGGACATGATTAGGAAAGGTATATAGTTCAGTCCATTGATGGTCTTCATTTAAAACTTTTTGTTTTTCTTTACTGAACAGATTCAAACTCGGTGGAGATCAAGCAAATTTCAACCAAAAAAATTGGATTAGGGACAAAGGATCCTCCACGCAGACATCAAGATGATAATTCTTTTTAAAATTAATACTTTCAAATTGTGTCTACACTCTACAAGATACACTTCACTTTCACAACTGGTTAAAAGTCACCTTATTGTAGACAGAGCTTGGGAATACTAAGACATGTATTCTCTGGAAGACCATCTGTCTTCAAACCTCCCAAATGGATAGCTTGCAGAAGGAATTGCAGTCAAGTGGAGAGGATCTGGTTCTATCCCGTAATCCGTCAGCGGCCTGTTCTCTAGAATCTTATCATGGTCTTGCACAAATTCTGGAATATCGACATCTCCCTTTTTCACATCCTCCCATAGATATTCCAGGCGACTGATATACTTTATCTTCCAATACAAGCTTATATTGCCAAAAAATTAACAAGAAAACAATCTCAGTGTTGGGATACCCAAATATTGAACACATATCGGGCCACATAGACTCACTAAAAACTATAATATGGAAAATATAGTTTGCTGAAGATCATCCATAAATTGTGCATATAAATTATTAAAATGATAGTTATAATAGAGAAAATGGCATATACATAAAAAAACATATGTAAACACATGCACAAATGTCTTGGGGCGGTGGCCCCATGACCCTAATGCTGCTCCTCATCTTGTTGAACATGTCACATGTTGGCAAATAAAAATTCGAGAGAGCCGATAGTTGTTAAATTATGTTGGTGGCAGTAGAATTAAACCAGAACAAGGAATCAGAACAAATAGAATAGAACATTTTATAATAAGAAACCCAAATTCAAAACTTTCAGATTCAAATTAATGGTAGAAGCTTTCCAATGACATGCACAATGCATGCAGTTATCTATTGGATTCCATGAGGTACACGTCTTCTTTCAATGTATAGATATAATTAAAGAAAGAAGATTAGAACACCGTGATATTGCTTTGGGGCTATATTTCAGAAGACTAAAAGATTATAAGTATCACATACTAATAATATGTTAATGCAGTGCCTGGTATGGGAGGAAATACAAGTCAGGTAGAGCTCTTTCGTTCTTTCTATTGTTTCTCAGGGAAGGGGCATATGAAGTCAAATACACGTACCCACATGATCCTTAACTGCTTTGTTATTGATAATTTGTTAGTGAACCCAGGTCGTCTCCTCTCAACATGTGGCCCTAAGCCAAATTTTGATGATGGGCCCTCAAAATTTAATATTAATTCGAACTTTTAATATTCTAATTTTAGCTAAAAAACAAGAAGAAAAATTGGACATTACTTGGATTGATTCATTAGTAAAATGGCATTAATTTTTATATTTTTATCATATTTAAACCACAAAAAACTTGATTTATTGTAACGAAATCACAAAAAAGTAAACACTTTAGCTAAGATGATTTATGAATGTACTTTCAGTTATATTAATTCTGATATGCTTAAATTTGTTTTTTATAAATAAAGTATTTATTACTGTATAAAAAAATTTGGGGCCCTAAGCGGTTGCTTGATCGTCCTTATATTAGAGCCCGCTCTATATTAGCCTCAAATGAACGAGATTCCACAGACCTACTTATTAATGAAGCAGAATCAAGAAGTGCCAGCAAATTAGTCCTCTAGACTTTGAGTGATGTTAACAGATCACTGTTATAATTGTGAAACCTCATGATTTCAAATAATTTATGAGCACCGAAAGAGATTCAGAAGTAATTGGATATAAGTTGTCTTAGGTAATAGATGCAGATGCATGATAGAAAAAATAATATAAACTTACCCTCCACTCAAAAGAAGCCGGCCAAGAGTAGCAAAGACGAGTCTTGAGCGCAGCCCGGGATGAATGAAGTAGACAACCTGAAGTCTATCCTTAATATCTGAAGTAAGCTCTTCATATATCCACCTCAAGATACTCATACCAGGAGAATTGTCTTCTTTTTGTACAGTGGTATGCATGTAAACAATGCAAAATGGACCTTCTGGCATCTCATTGGAGATTTTATGCACTACATACTTCTTTAGCCGTTCAGCATCGACAACTGGGGCTGGATATAAATAATTCAAAAGGCTTATCGTCAAAAAATTAGTTATGGAAAGTGAATTTAGAGAACAGGAAATCGGTAAATGTATTCAAACAAATTATCACCGCATCTGAAAAGAAGCCAAAAAACCACGCCAAACTTGATGAAGTATACACATTGCTAACTAAAAAAAAGAGTATACTCATTGCTTACAATGTAGGACACTAGGACCTGCCTCAAGTATATTAAAGGAGTAAGTAAAAAAATATAATTATTCTTGGTGTGCAGGGTTATCGCATAAATTTTGACTTAACATATTCCCTTTGTATCAATAATAATGGGGGAAGTGCATTTTACAAGAGAAGCAGGCTTGACTGTTTACATGAATTGACAATCTAATTCAGTCTTACGAAAACATATAACAGGAGAAAAGAAAGGATGTTGAAAACATATAGAGGAAGATGTCACTCATCGCATGAGGCAGGGTGCTTAACTGGAAGACTGCCACAGCCGTGTTGTGCGACCAAAAAAGGGTAACTTCCATGAAGTAGCCAATAAACCCGTGATGTTGTGGTGTGCAAGTGCAGAATTTGGAAGATGCAGATGCAGATGAGAATGATGTGGTGGACATGTGGGCGCACAATGTTAGATATGATTCCAGATGAGGTTTTCTGGAAAAAATTAGAGGTTGCACCTATTTTTGATAAAGTAGGTAAAATACGGGTTTTGAGTCACCTTAATAGGAGGCAAGCGTCGGCACCGGAAAGGATGGGTTTGAGAGTATCGTTGTAGAAGGGGCATGGAAAAAGGTCCACCGCACAAGACGGGGATGAGCAGATGAGGCTAGACAAGGTCTTAAATCATGTGAGGACATGCCCATCGATAGGACTTAGGGATGGCAATGGGTAAGGTTGAGTGTGGATTTTGTAGTATCCATCATCCTCTCTGCACCTAAATATAATTATCCGCTCCGCATCCATTATACTAGCTGGTAGTGATATAGTAACGGGTCAGAGATTTGGGGGTTTTGATAGCGTATGATGCTTTAGACTCTTTTTCCCACCGGTTATATTTGTATGCCTAACTATTGTCTTGTCATTTTATATATTGTTCTTTATATGCCTTTTATCTCTTAATTTTATGTATAACTTTATTTACTTTTTACGGTTTCTATTTTTATTCTTGTTTACCGATTTTGTTTTACAGTTTCTGTTCTCTTACTCCTTTTGAGTTGGGGACTTCCACGGAAACAACATCTCTACTCTCATAGAGTAGGGGTCTGCTAACATTTAGGAAACAACTGCATGATACATGAAAAAGTACTCAAAACACAATAACATGGCACGAGTTCATTAAAATAGTGTTTGGAACCTGTAATTCAAATAATGGATTTCTAATGACATGAATTGAGTTGAAATGTCAAATTCTCATATTTATATTTTATATTAACATATGAATCTCTTGGGTTTCAAATAAAATCCAAATTGAAATCCAAATACTTCTGCTTCTCCAAACATGTAATTTGACCAAATCCAAAATTTCAAAAAAAAACCCCAAGTTCCCGAAAAGGCCATCAGTTTGTGTGTGGACTCTTGGTACCCAAAAACACGCCCGGGAATCATTAACATAATTCTGATACAGCCAGTTGAAGCAAGTACAACACAAACTGAGTTTAATACGTACACTCAGAAGAAGCTCTAGCTACAAGCCTACAACTCTAAATTTCCACACAATTGACCACTATACATTTAGAAAAACACACCTATACATCGCGTATTATCAACTAATCCATTATTGCAATTAGTAAGCAGTTAAAATCATCAAATATAGTTGATAATACGCGATGTATAAACACGGGAAACAGCCCGAATAAGATTACCAGGGAAGTACTTGCCAACAATACGAAAGATACGGCTTCCAGATTTATCGAAACCAGGCTGGAGAGTTAAGAATTGCAAGGCATCAAGATCAGCAAAGTATTGAATATCATCAGGAGAATCATCTTGTAATTGAGAAGGGCAGTCGTGCCACTTGTCTTGTAAAAAAGGACGAGCGTCTACGCCCAAATCAGATGCTAATACAAATACTGAGAAATCGTCCGAGGATGAGCTCGCCATCACTGCCGCCGTCCTTGTGTTTTGCACACAATTTAGATTGGGTGATTGGGTGGGTGGGTGTAACAGTACAACTTGATATTTGCAGTTGAATATTCTCATTTAATCAAATTTTATTTTCTACGACTATTATTCAATTCGGATTTTAAATGATTTTGTTGGATTTTAGAATTTTATGAGTATTTAATTTGAATTTTTTAATTTTTTTAAAAATTTGAAGGTATTTATTTTGGATTTTGAAATATTTTTTAAAATCTGAGAATATTCAATTAGTATTTTGATTTTTTTTTTAAATCTGAGAATTTTGATGGATTTGCTAGTATATTTTTTAAGTTTTGAAATCCGGCTAAAATTTACGAGATTTGTCAAAAAAAAATTAAAATCTGTGAAACTCTACATCAATTTCATGAGATTTTAAATCAACTCTGCAAAAAATCGTGTAGAATTAAAATCAACAATAATTTTATAAAAATCATAAATTATTATTAATTCATCAAAATTTAAATTGAATACACCCCTAAATCTAACTATTTATTGGGCATGAGTGATAATTTTTTACAAATAAGTTAATGTAATTATTAACTTAGTTTAAATAATTTAAAAAAACATATATTTGAAAAATAAGGAAGAAAAAATGGATGAGAATTGTGTATAAGTAATGTTAAAAACTTTTCATGACATGTGGCAATTCAAAAGTATTGGTTCTCAAAAACCAGTTTTTATGATAAAAGCAATTTTCAAAAATTGTTTTTAACGTTTTTAGCTGCGTAGATTAAAATAAAATTACAGTGTAGTAAATTTCTTTAAAATTGAAAAATTGTAAAGACAAGAAAATACGCGTGCACATAGAGCTGGCCAGTCGTGCGGTCCGTGCGAGCCGGGCCGGGCTTGGCACGGGTTGGGCTCGGCTCCGGCGAGCACGGAACCGGCACTAAATATGTACGAGCCGAATATGGGCCGGGCTCGAATCGGAAAATTAAACACTGAACCGGCACGGCGAGTTTCCCGAATACGGGCGGTTTTGCGGGTTGGGCGAATATGACCGAATTGAATATGGCTGAATTGAATATGGCGAATAATGGGTGAATAATGGGCGAATAACGGGTTGTGCGAGCTTTTCTGTTTGCACCGTTCACTCTCCAGGCGACAGGTGTCCACTCCTCCAGTGTTGCCACACGTGGCATGCATGCAGGGCTAGACAAATAATTTACATTTATGCAAGTATTACATATTATTTTTAATCTTATAATTTACTTATTAAATTTTAATTTATTAATTTGTGATAAAAGAGGACGGTACCTCATATAAATTTTATTAATTTCAAAAATATTTTACAAATTATTTGAGAGGACTCCTTTCTAAAAAAAACGGAACAAACTGCATAAGTATATATATAAAAATACAATACAAATTAAATAAATTTCTAAATATATTATACATGTCAGTATGTCACATGTGTTGGTGGCTACATGTGTTGGTGGCGAGTCACGGGCTGTGCGAGCTCGCGGGCTGTGCGGCTCGGTCCGTGCGGTTCGTGCGGGCCGGGCCGATTCACGGTTTTCGAAAATTAAACTCGTAACCGGCACTAAGTAAGACACGGGTTGGGCCGAATTATTCGCGGTTCAATCGGGCCGAATAATATCCGAATAAAGTAACGTGCCGGGCTGTGCGAGTTGAATAAACCCGCCCGTTTGGCCACCTCTACGTGCACATACTGTCCCTTTATCTTTGGCTGGCATCATTTTCATTTCATAACAAATCTTCACGCCGGAGACGATCGATAACATAAAAGATGGGCGACTTTATGGAATCAGTGCGCGCATTTTTCAACGGCGGAGATCATATTCCTTGGTGCAATTCAGATGTTGTTGCTGTAAGCGTTCCCTATACAAGATCTTTGTAATCTAAATTCTCTATTCATTTTGTCAGCAACAAAACTCTGTTCTCTTTGTTTGTGACACCATGTTTTCATGTTTTAGATAGATTTACGTTATATTTCCTGATGCAAATTTCATGTCTTCGCATCCTCAAGTCGATTTGATGTTACTATATATATTTTTATGTGCCCTTTTTATATGGATTCAGGTTTCAGAGTTGTTTTTATTGGCAGCTCATAGTATCTCATATCAGGTGTATTTTCATTTTGGTTAGCATAATCCTAAATTCCTCCTACATTTGGTTTAAAGCAGAGGCGGTCCGAGAAATATCCTTATAACAAAAAAATTATAAGAGTGAAGTGTAGCTGAAGTTTATAAATTTGAGAGCGAAAATTATTATTTTAGTAAGGTTCAGATACGACTTATAGGCTAATTTTCTTACTAGATTTAGATGCGTCACCCTGTGCCCACTTAAAGTTCCAGGATCATATTTGCTACTAAAGTTGGTTAGTTGGATGGTGTTAGAATACAATATAAGAGTCTGGAAAGTGCCTTCCTCTAACACGTTCAGGTTTTAGATGGACGGGTTACTTAACATGGTATCAGAGCTCTGGTCGGCGGGGGTCACGAGTTTGCCTCCTTACCACCCCCAATATTCTCACAATTTATTATGGACATGAAAGGCAAAAATTATGCCCCAAAAATGGTCGCCCGTGATCCACTCTTCGACCCAAAAAAATGGGCTCCTGGTTACTCAACAGATGGAAAATCTATGACTGTACGAGGCTGTTTAGGTTAGCTTAGTCAATTAGTCCCAATACATGAAGTTTAGGCAAAGGTTCATATTTGCTACAAAAGTTGGATAGAAAAGTTTCCGTCCTATTCTTTAATCAAAATACAAGACAGTATAAACAGAAACAGAATCATACAACCATTGGTGAATGAGAATCATACAACTGTTGGTGAACATGAATGAGATACAGTTACCGTATTCAATGACAATTTTTATGATTGATAGGAAAACATTTACTTTTTCTTTCATGTAAAGAGTACTAAAACTGTCGATGCCAGGGTTGTGAGAAAGAGGTTGCAGAGTCTACGGAGGAACAAAAGGCTGAAAGTATAATGCGGTTCTCTTGGGCCCTGGTTCATTCTAGACAGCCAGATGATGTGCAGCGTGGGATTGCTATGCTTGAAGGTTCGACTAACTGGATCCAATTATAATATGCAAAGTTTACTTTGGCAGCCTAAAAGTGTTTTATGCTTTGTGTATATATACATTTTGTTCCTGATCTTCACAATTACATGTGGCTTTCTATGCTAAGAAAAATATATATAGAAATGTTGACATCCATGACAAATTTTTCGATGGTCATCATCTGTGCCCTAGTAAGCTTTACTTAAGTACTCTTTTAGTAGTCTTACTGCTGATTCTTCGGTGTGTTGATTAAAAATGTTACCAAGTATTTTTTGAAGAAGTTGTTTTATATGTTTATCCTCTTGAAGCAGCATTCAGTTCCATTGTTTCGTAAGTTGTCGAACATTCTAGAAGCTTCTCAAAAGTCTCCAACTTTCGTCCTTTTAATATTTGATGTCAGATATCTTATAAGCTCTAATCTCGATCTATTTTGGTTACATTATATACAATGAAAGTTTTTTTTCCCTGGAAAAGGAAAGAACATAAAACTTTTATATTCACAGTACCTGATTAACAATTTGTCATTGTACACGCCTGCAATAATAATTCCTTTGCTGTCTTTCTCGTCAAATGTAAAATTACCTCATATTTGACCTATAATTGTTGTTGAATATGTTTTTGTTGCCAGCTTCTTTGACCAATTCCGATAGTCCGTTGCAAAATAGAGAGAAAATGTATCTTCTGGCAGTTGGATATTACAGAAGTGGTGAATTTGCAAGGAGCAGGAAACTTGTAGAACAATGTTTAGAGGTACGACATTTCCCTTCCGTTTTTTTCTATTGTTTGTTATGGGTGAGTGAGTGGACTTGGTTCTTCCCAGTTGAATGAAATCCTGCAATCATTGGGATGCATATCTTGTTTCCGCACAGCCCAATAGTTGTTAGATTGGTTCAGTGAATCATTTTAATTTTTGGTGACGAAGAATCATGTTATATTGAATTGTAGATTGCACCAGATTGGAGGCAAGCTTTGTTCCTTAAGAAGACAATTGAAGATCGAATTACAAAGGGTATTCTGCTAGCTCTTCATTAGTATTATCAACTTTAGGACATCAATAAGATATCCGCATGTTTTCTAAACCTCGATCTTATTGACAGATGGTGCCATTGGAATCGGCATTACTGCCACTGTTGTAGGACTTGTAGCTGGTGGACTTGCAGCAGCCTTGTCTCGCAAAAATTAGTAACTCTCAAATCATATATACATGCCTGAGCAAATTATTTTCAGAGATGAGATTCTCCAACTCTTTTTTGTGATATTGACAATATGGTCACACACCTTAGCATTTTAAAGATGGACAATTCTAGATATTGATATAAAAATGAGGATCTAGATTGATTATTGATGCTTTAATAGTTGACAATAAACTTGTAGAAGGCAGTGACTGTTTCTTGGATCTCATAATAGCTGCAAATTTTTCTGTGGTTTATGTTCCTCTCCTCTCACATTACTGATACCCCATACATGAATCACGTCAGCATTACACACTGCACTTTAGCTTTACAAGTGCTCTCGGGCCTTGCTCCCAAATTATTTAGCAAGAGATAAAAGAGGGAAGTAAATACAGGAAGGCGAAATAATTTTAGTAATGTGTTTTGTAGATTTTGATAAAGAGAGAAAACAGAACATATATGGATAGTGGATGACATGGCATATTAAGAATCAGTAATAGATTTTAAAAAGGTTTTTATTCACTTCATTCCTTTTTTTAAAAAAAAATTAGTAAAAGTGAAGATAAGATTATAAATTTTATAATAATTTTTCTTAAAAAAATTAAAAATATTCTACAAAAAATATTTTTAAATAAAATAAATAATTATATTTCTAACATAAGATTGGAATTTTGGTGTCGTCTTGATCATTCATGAATTTGTAATTTTGTTTAATATTTTCATTGTTTTAACATTATGCTGAATATATTATATTGATTACTATTTATATATTTTTCAAAATTTAAATTCCAAGTTATATTTTAAAATACATAATATAAAATTAATTTTAGCCGCCCTTCTCTTAAAGATATTTCCTCCCAATGAGCCACTTTCTCCCTATTGTCAAATTTAGCATAAGACATTAATTTACTAAATAAATTACTTGATTTTCAAATTTGTTTTGTATTCTTGACATACAATACAACAGTTACAGAAGTTTACCTTTATAGCCTTAAAGATAATTTTTGAAAATTTTCTTTTTAACGAATTTTGGACCAGAACCTACATTCAGTAACGATAAGATGTATTACGTTGAAGTACCAGAGAAAATCCGGAAAAAAACACACAAAAAAGAGAATTAATACCATATTTTTTTTTTCAAAATCATAAAAAAAAACTAAATTAGATTTTGTAAAATCTTCGTCTTGTAATCTATATCTTTAAAGGAGATTCGTGTAAATCAGAATTGATATCTGCAAAACGTCATGATTCATGCATTCACTTTCTTTCTTAGATAATACAACTGATATCATTAAATTCATTTTCTTTGTATTACAACAAAACATTAGCCTCGGTTCCTGTTTCTTCCTATAAACCAAAAAAAAAAAAAAAATCAATAGTAAGTGAGTAAAAGTTTGGGTTTGCGAATAAGAATATTCTAAAAGTAAACACAAATATGAGCTGGATGAAACATAGAGCAAAAACTTTTAGAAATAAATAAATAAATAAATAATTTGAAATTTTCCTTTAGGAATTTTCCTTTATATAATATAAATAAATATAATATAAATATAAAAAACAAATAAATATAATATAAAGATAAAAATGTAGATAAAGATAATAAAATAATAATAAGGAATTGATTTTGATTTTGATTATATTGATAAATAAAAAATTTAGGAGAATATTGACATTATATTTTTAGTTTTTGCCATTAGTATAGATTTTAAATTGTATATTTATTTTCCTCCTTTTCTTCATTAATAAAGATTTTAAATGCAAAAATATTAAAATTGTATTTTTAGTTTCCTCCATTAGTAAATATTTTAAAAGCAATTGAGTTTTTTTAGTTTCCTCTATTAGTAAAGATTTAAATTGTATATTTATTTTCCTCCTTTTCTCCATTAATAAATACTAGTTTACTAAGCCGCGCTTCGCAGCGGCCTTATAATATTTTATAATTTTTAAAATATTTACCTTACTTTATACAATTTTTTTAAATTAATATTAATTTATACAATTAATTAAAATATTTATACAATTAATTAAAATATTTATACAATTTATACGATTTGATTAGGTTTATAATTTGATTATTATAATATTGTTACCTTACTTGAATTAAATTGTAAATATAATTGATTTTTATATATTTATTGTCATTCCAGTTAATTCGAATGTAAATAAGAAAATTTAATTTTATTTAATTAAAACAGAGGAGCTAAACTTTGTAAAAGTAACAAAAAATTCCTTCATTAAAATCTATTTCAGAAACAATTATGATTCAATTATTTAAATAAACTAAAACTAAAATAAATAGTTGTTCAATTAAATTGTAAACATGATTGCTTTTTACATATTTATTATCTTTGCTATAAATTCGAATGTGAATAAGCAAATTAATTTTTATTTAATTAAAATTGAGAAACTTTAGTTATATAATTTTATTAGGTTTATAATGTTTAGAAAACTTATTTTTTAGAAGTAGGAGTTATAAAAAGAAAATATTAAAAAGTTTTGATTTTTTTCTCTAAAAAATAGGAGCTAATTGAGGAAGTTTTGATTTTAATTTTTCAAAATCGAGGAGCTTTAGAAAATAAATAAATATGAATCGATTGATTTTAGAGCTCTATATTATTATATTATTAAAGATGAAATTTTAAAAGTTTGGTAGTCGGACGGACGGTCGGTACTTAATGATTTTACTTATTTACCCTTACTTATTTTAAAAAAACTATTACTAAACTAAATAATAACATTATTTATAACCAATTACATTTTCAGCTAAAATACATTACATTTTCTATTTTTTCTAACAAAATTCTCTCTTTTTCTTAAAAAAAACACGTGCAGTTAACTTTTCAAACTGAAACAGGTTACTATTTATATTTTTCTTTACTAAATAATAATATTATTTATAACCAATTACCTTTTATATTTTTTCTAACAAAATTCTCTCTATTTTAAAAAAAAATCACGGACAGTTACTTTTTTCACCTAAAACATGTTACTATTTCTATTTTTCCTTACTAAAACCCCTCATTTTCCAAAAATATCCCGGATAAACCTTACTTATTTATTTTGAAACCTATTTTAGAATTTTTAATTATGGGCACTTACCTTTTCATCTAAAACATGTTACTTTTTCTATTTTTTTTTATTTTTAAAGAAACTATTATTAAATAATAACATTATTTATAACCAATTACTTTTTTCAGCTAAAATACATTACCGTTTTTAACAATATTCTCTCTTTCTAAAAAATAAAAAATAATCACGGGCAATTATCTTTTTCAACTAAAATATGTTACTCTTTCTATTTTTACTTACTAAAAACCCCTCTTTTTCCAAAAATATCATAGGCAAATCCTTACTTATTTATTTTAAAACCTATTTTACTATTTTTAATTACGGGCAATTATATTTTCAGCTAAAACAAAGATTTTACTCTATTCAAATCTTTAAATAAACGCTGCATGTCTACACCATAAAATCCAGCCGAAAAGGATGTTGAGTAAGATTAAATTTAGAAAACATCATGTTTCCCAAGAAAGTAATGGAGAGAACAAATATTGTGAAGAATTAGCTGAAAAAATTCAATCTAGAAGCTAGAAAAATATAAATCATCAAAATTTTGTAAATCAATAGCAGAGATAAAAAATCTGATAAGCGTAGGATAAAAAATTTGTCTTGGTATGTATGATTATTATTCGTCACAAGTATCGAATGATCCTGTAGATTAAGATAAGTTCTATCAAAACCAACTGATTAGTCTTAATAAGTATCGATCATTACATAAATTCATAAACACACTACACAAAAACATAAAATACAAAGCAACCCCCGAATTACCTGATTAAATTAAAAGTGAGAATACGCAAACGCAAAGCACTAAACTGATTGTAACAATCAACAAAAAGGTGTGCCTGGGTTCAAAATCTGTAACACCATAACAAACATTAGTTGGCTTGTAAAATAAAAAAGAAATCAAATAAAGCTATTGCATAAATTCATATAATATTGTCATGTTTTTCAACGCACTTGGTCAAATACAAAAGTAATAAATCTATTAATATGTGTAATTACAAATTACTTAAAACAATATATAAAAGAAACTACAATCAATTGGTACACTGTAAGGCCATCCAATTCAAACTAATATAACAGAGTAATAGTATGTAATTGGATTAAAAAGTTTATGTTAAAGGCAAATAAAGATACAAATAAGGTACGGTTAATAAACCTTAGACACCGTAGTCATCTCCTTCATCCCAACATTGTTCATGAAATCTGTCAAATAAACATAACACACAACAAAGATAACATAAAAAAAATTATCTATTAAAATTGACTAAAATAAAGTAAAAAAACGTGAATAGATAATTAAACAAATTGGAGAGTCAATACGTTTGTATTGATTTATATAGAGATGAGGATGAGATACATTCCCATAATTAATAAGGAAAAAAAGGAAATTTAATTTTATTGAGTTAAAATAGAGAAGCCATAGAAAAAAAATATATTTCTTTTTATATAAAAATACAAAGATATAATAAAGAAGAAGATAAAGATTTTAAAAAAGTTTCAATTAGAGGCATACTTACCTTTTATACAATTATTTCTTTTATACAATTTTAAATTTAAAAAGGTTTAGATTTTTCTTCTAAAATACAGGACTTAAATAAGGAAGTTTTAATTTAAATTTTTTTAAATATAGAGCTCTAGAAAATTAGATAAATATGAATCGAGCGATTCTGGAGCTCCTGGAGATTTTCCTTTATATATATAAAAGATTTTTAGAATACTTGTCTTTTATAAGTACTATATTTTCTACAAATTAGGAATTAAAAACGAAAATTTCAGTTTTTAATATTTAAGATAGAGGTGCTCTATAAAAATAAATTAAATTGTATATTTACTTTCCTCCATCAGTAAAGATTTTAAATGCAAGAATATTAAAATTGTATATTTACTTTTCTCCATTAGTGAAAATTTTAAATGTAAGAATATTAAAATTGTATATTTACTTTCCTGCATCAGTAAAGATTAAAAATGCAAGAATATTAAAATTTTATATTTACTTTCCTCCATTAGTGAAAATTTTAAATGTAAGAATATTAAAATTGTATATTCACTTTCCTCAATTAGTGAAAATTTTAAAGTCAAATTGTATATTTAGTTTCCTCTATTAGTAGAGATTTAAACGGAAATTGAGACATTTTCTAATTAAAATTGTATATTTACTTTCCTCCATTAGTGAAAATTTTAAATGTAAAAATATTAAAATTGTATATTTACTTTACTCAATTAGTGAAAATTTTAAAGTCAAATTGTATATTTAGTTTTCTCTATTAGTATCAAATTGTATATTTAGTTTCCTCTATTAGTAGAGATTTAAACGGAAATTGAGACATTTTCTAATCTTTGGTATTAATAATTCAAAATTTTGAGAAAATTAGAAAAATAGATTCAAGTGATAATTGTATATTTATTTTCCTCTATTAGTAGAGATTTAAACGGAAATTGAGACATTTTCTAATCTTTGGTATTATTAATTCAAAAGTTTGAGAAAATTAGAAAAATAGATTCAAGCGATTTGAGAGCGCCAGCTCACCGCCCTCGTCTTCTCCTTTATATAAGTATATTGATTTTAAATGCAAGAATATTAAAATTGTATATTTATTTTCCTACATTAGTAAATATTTTAAAGAAAATTGAGTTTTTTAAGTTTCTTCAATTAGTAAATATTTTAAAATCAATTGAAAATTTTTCTAATATTTAGTTTTTCCATTAGTAAGGATTTTAAAATCAAATATAATATATTAGTAAACATTAGTAAGCATTTTGATATTATAGAGGATAAAAGGGAAAACACTAATGGGGATTATAAAATTTTGTACGGAGTTTCCTCCATTAGTAAAGATGAAAGGCATATGTATAGGCATATTTGTAAACACCGAGGATTCTACTCAACTTTAATTAAGATGTAATAAGTAAATAATAAAAATCAAATGTCACAGGAATCTCAGAAGATAATATCTATCAAATAATGAAGATTAAAGTCATCTACAGACTTGAAGTAATTCTACATTGAAAGAAGTTCAATTTATTGATCAAGCATCAGTGAAGTATTCAATCTCAGTGGATTTATTAAAGTGACAGAGATTTCAAGATGTGACAGCAAAGATACAGGTTACAGAGTTCAATAAAAAGGGAAAAGAAAGTGAATCACTGCTTAAAGTCAAACAGATGAAGAACATACATTGTCGTTAGTCACTCATGAACCAGATAGTACATTGAGTGTCAACGTTCTACAAATGTTATTTCTTCATATAATTTTTAGTGGTTCAAGAATTAATTGTGAAGACAAAGAATTATATTTATTCTCTTCTAAATAATTATTATTACTTAGTAAATTATTTATTAAATTAATTCTGTAAAGAATTAATTTAATACATAATTTACTTTGATAATTATTTAAATTAGAATAAAAATGAACTAGGAAGACTTAGAATTAAGTCTTCCCGAATGTCTTCCTAGGCTAATTGCTTGTCTTCCCGATAGTCTTCCCAAGGTAAATGATTGTCTTCCTGATAGTCTTCCCAAGCCAATTTCAAGTCTTCCTGAAAGTCTTCCTTATGCAAATCAAAGAAAAGAAATGGTGCGTGGAATACAAAGAAGACAGTTGATTTAAATACAAAGTGTGATCAATTGGACAGTCATATATATCATTACAATCAACACAAAAGAAAAGAGACAGAAGAACAGAAAACATTATATCGTTAAACTCTGCCTTTATTTCTTCAACTGTCCGAGCTTAAACTTCTGCCAGTGATTAAATTCTTGTATTGTTCTTAACATTTAATCCATAAGAATCATATCACATGTACTGCTTTGACAATCTAGCGGATCATAATCCCTAGAAATTATATCGAACTACTTTTTAGTATTCGGTCCTTTTTTATTATAAAAATAGATAAATTCATGTCGAATTTATTCTAGGTTTGTTTTATCAAGAACTTTGTAATCTGTGATCAAATTGTAACACTTCTCAAGTTTAAGTTTAATATAAGTTATATTTAACTTGAATATTGTTTCAGTTTATTCCGCATTAATTTGTTCTTAAATTGTTATATCTTACAATGAACAAATTTGATTAAACGGTATAGTTTGTATTCAACCCCCCTTCTACAAACTTATCAGGACCTAACAATTGGTATCAGAGCCTTTTGATTGATATACTAATCAAAGATCCATTTTTTTGTGATTTTTTCTTAAACTCTGAAATTCTTATTATTCATTAAAAATATCAAAAATGTCTACAACTCAGAAAGTTGGTACAGTAAAGATTCCCATGTTTAGTAAGGAGCATTATCCTATGTGGAAGAAGAAGATGCTCATGTTTCTTCAAGTGGCAAATGTTAAATATCTTGGAGTGCTGAAAAATGGTCCTAAACTTCCTATGATTGTAGAGGAAGAGCAGATAGAGAACAATGTTATAACTAGAGCTGCTAGGATGTACCCTAAGGATCCCAAGAACTACACAGCTGATGAGAAAGAGGATGCTACCCTGGATGCCTGTTTACAGTTGATTCTGGTTGATTGTCTTGATCATATCATGCATAATCATGTTCTAAATTGTGTTACTGCCAAACACATTTGGGACACAATAGAGATAATCAATGAGGGGATAGAGGAAGTCAGAGAGAATAAGTTGGAAATTTTCACCTCTTCATATGAGCATTTCAGATCAAACCCTGGTGAAGGTATCTCTGAGGTTTTTGAGAGATACAACAAATTGATAAATGATCTGAATCTCAATGGAAAACACTATACTATCAAGGAGATTAACAAGAAGTTCCTCCTGACACTTCCATCTCATTTGGAGCACAGAATATCTGCAATCAGAGAAGCAAGAGATCTTGGAGAGATTTCTTTGGAAAGACTGTATGGTGTTCTGAAGACCTATGAGCTAGAGCAGATTCAACAAAAGGAGATATATGGAACTGGAAAGATAGTTAGTACTTCTACTGCATTGGTAACAGAAGTCCCACAACAAATGACTATAATGAGTCTATTGGAGAGTTAAACATAAACACCCCTAATAGAGTCAGTGCTGAAGAAAGGGGTGTACCATATGTGCTTAAGGGTATTAAAACACCTTTCTTTAAAGAATCCTTGGCAGAACCTCTGAATGAAGATTCTATCATTATTCAAGAGGAGATGCGTATTGAGGATCTTGCTTTTGAACTTGTTCAGTCCAACAAGTGTATGTCTGACAAATCAGTCAAAGTTGTTTCAGCAACAAAGACTAAGTCAGACATCCATAAAGTGGATCAAAACAACTATAGAATCAACATGCCTGCTGTTAATCTTTCTCATAAAGCATGTGGTGTGGTTAATTGCATGTCTTGTGCTTTCAATGTTATGCATGCGTATTTTAATAGTAAGCATGTATCTGATAATAAGACTGCTCCATGTCAACATGTTAATAATAAGAAGCATGTTAGATCTAAGACTACTAGTCCTCCAAAGACTAGAGTGGATCCATTTATCCCTAAGCCTACTCAGAAATGGGTCAAGGCTGGCTATAAATGGAAACGCTCTTTTGTGAAAGAGGTTGAAGTAGTTAAAGTTAAAAATGTTGTTTTGCCTGACAAAGGCCAGTTCTTTAAATATGCCGGACCCAATCAAGTTTGGGTTCCGAGGAAAGACTAATCAATTTGATACTGCAGGGTGTGGCACAGGTAAACCGTGTTATGTGAGTTCTGGACAGTGGTTGTTCAAGGCATATGACCGGAGATAGAGCCCTGCTATCAAATGTGGTTGAGAAAGCTGGCCCAGGAGTTACCTTTGGAGATAACAGCAAGGGTATTACCAGAGGATATGGCTGTTTGAAGTTTGGAAATGTTATCATTCAAGATGTATCTATTGTGGAAGGTCTGAAGTTCAATCTTCTCAGCATCAGTCATTTCTGTGATAGAGGATATGTTGTTTCCTTTGAGAAAGATAGATGTCAGATCCTTCACAAGAAGAATGGAAAGCCTGCTCTTCAAGGAGTAAGGAAAGGTGATTTGTTCATAGCTGATCTGCACTCTGGATCCAAAGATGAAGTTACTTGTTTTTATGATAAAGTTTCATCAGATGAGAGTTAGCTATGGCATAAGAAGATGTCTCACCTTAACTTCAAAACCATGAACTCTCTAGTCAAGAGGGAATTGGTGAGAGGTTTGCCTCAGATGGAATTTACACAGGAAGGACTGTGTGAGACATGTCAGACAGGAAAGTCAAAGAAAGCTTCTCACAAGGGCACTGACACATCATCAATAACTGAACCACATCAGCTACTACACATGGATTTGTTTGGTCCAGTTAATGTGATGTCCATGTCAAAGAAACAATATGCACTTGTGATTGTTGATGACTATTCCAAATACACATGGGTTTTATTCCTACATTCCAAGGATGAGACCCCACAGATGGTGATTGATCATATAAAGTTGATTGAGCTGGATTCTAGATTCCCTGTTAGAGCTATTGTGACGCCCTCCAAACCCGGGGTACAGATTTGAGGAGTCATCCGACCAACGGAACACTATTTAACACATGCATAATATATATAAAGACACAATTACCCCTTGACCAAGACCGCATCCAAATTATGGCAATGAACACAAGCTACTACAATCTTTTATTATTACAATACCAGTTTTATCAGAGTTATTACATCACAACTAAAGTTCAAATCTAGACATTAATCTAGAAAAGCAAAACAACAACTACCCTGCCAATAACAATGACTCGAGGGGCTCTCCTGGCTGCTGGTGAACTATCGGTCACGCTATGCCAACTCATACTCTCGCTTCACTGGAATAGGGTTAGAAAACAACAAGCAAGAGTGAGCCAAAATTGCTCAGCAAACATCAACGAATCATTTCTATCACAGTTGTAAGGATATGAATTTATGATATCAGAATCAACAATATTTAGCTAACACATGCTTTGTATCAATAATGATTGAAGTAAAGAATTAGAATTTGGCTTATACATTTTATTCAAATCAAAGGTTGTGCTGCTGGCCAGCCACGCATCAACCCCGGACTAGCTCATGTCATAGTCCTCTACTGGATCCCAGGCCAATCTGGGCCTTAAGTTATTCTGACCATAAATATGGCCCGACCAATTACTGGTCCATTTTTAAAAACACATGCCAAATCTATAATAGGGTATAAACAATAACATGCTCAATAAGATAAACTGAATGTATAGTAATTGCAAAAGAGCTTCAACTGTTCAGTATCAACGAAGATCGAGAAAGAATCATGGAGTAATTTCAATGGTACAGTGTACTCATTCAATAAGGAAATCAATATTGGTAATCGTTAATCAATGACCGTAATCGGTAGTCAAGATGGAAGTCAAATAATCAATGGTTGTCAATGATAATCAAAGGATGATAAATAACAACAATAGGTGGTAAACAATAATCAAGTGAATTGGAAATAAGGGTTTCCGATGCAGATCAAATCAAAGAATCAAGAATCTCTAAGGAAATGGAATCAGTTGTCCAAATGCGGTTAAAAGATTGATAATTTGAATTGTTCTGGGGATAACGGTATTCAAGTAATCAAGACAATAATAAATTTTATCACAAGTAAGGGCACAGATACTTGCCTGGTCTAAGCTGCTGTCGGATCGACTCTGCTCACTCTACTTTCCCCTTTCCCTTGCTCCGGGAACTCGATTCTATAATTAAACAACTCATCACAATAAGTCTAACTATTCTCGTTCTACTCTCGACACTTATTCAACCAATAATCACATTTAAACAAGTAACCGGTTACGTATCGGACGTCCGGTATAGTTTACGATATTTAAAACTCAGATATTTGCCCTAGTACGGGCATATACAGACTATAAAACACAACACACAATTAATATGAACCATATAGCACTTATAAACATTTTTAAAACATCACACGGAACTTATTCGAATTTTAATAAGTCATTACTAATTTTTAAATCAAAAATCGGATTTTTAAATCCAATATAAACATTTAAATGAAAATAAATCAATTAATAAAATTAATTGACACTCTTTAAATACTCAAACTAATTTTAAATAATTAAATAGGCTTGAAAATAATTAAACTGAATTTTTAATTAATTAAATCTAATTAATAATTAATTTTTAAGAATTAATTGATTAAAAGAATTAACCAATTAATTAATAAATTAATTATTAATTAAAAATAATTAAAATAATTAAGTTTAATCAATTTTCGGATTTAAAATAATAAATATAATTTATCAGAATTTTTCTGATATTAAAATATATTTTTAAAATAAAAATATGAATTTTTAAAGTTTTTAAACTATTTTCGAATTAAATTTAAAAATAAAATTCAAAAACAGTTTTCTGAAAATGAATTAGGGTTTTGAAGATTGAAACCGGGTCAAAAAATCGGGTAAACGGGTCGGGAAGAACAATTCCGGGTCGCCAAGAACAACCCACCGGATTCTGGGTTTTCCAGAATCCGGCCGGTCTCCGGCCGCCGGAATTCTTCGATTCCGTCCAAACACAAATCAAACCAGAGGGCTTTTGTTCGCCTTTTCAAGCCAAACAAAACCCACACATCAAAACATCTGTCCCTAGCCGGAATCGTGCCCAGAATCCGTTCAAAGAATTCTCCGGCAACGACCTCGGCCGGAAACCCGATCTACCTATTCCGTACATGAAACTCAAAGATTAATATACCAAAATGAAGCTTATAACTCATACAATAAAAGCCCTTTATCAAAAACAATGTCAGATCAATATCAAGAACGTACGAATCGAAAGAAGAAATCGGGTCAAAACCCGAAATCAAAACTCGACTAAATTGAACATAAACATGAAATTAAAGCATGGATTCTTGCTAATTAGAACCCTAGGAACATGTTAGAAGCAACCAATTGAACGGAGAATCAACAGAATGAAAATCCCCAAATCGAATCAAGAACCCTAGTTATAATTCGAAACTTGTAAAATCAATATAAAATCGAATACTTACCAGATGATGATGAGGTTGGAAGATTCTGAAACTAGATTTTTGGAGCTTTGATTTGAGTATAAGAACTTCAAATTTGGACTTCAATAACACTTAGAACGAATTGATTGAAGATCAAGAACACAAAAATAATTTTTGGGAATTTCGGATTTTTTGAGTAATTGCTGAAGATTTGCTATGAGTTATGAAGTCTGATTTGTCTTTTTATATTTCTGGAAAAATAATACCCCAAATAACATTTTTGGATCGATATTGATTCGTTAGATCGTTTAAAAACCCTAATTAGGTCAAAAACACGTTTTACGAAAAATAAGGGGTTAAAAAGGTTGATGATTATCCAAATTGATATATATCATTATATAACTAATGCTCAAGAATACTAGGGCTATAACAACTTCAATATTGATATAGAACGATAAATCCGTCCCCTTAAGCAATTAGGGTTCGGAACGATTTTTCCTTTTTCGGATCAAAAATTGAAATTGATTTGCAGAATCAAATAGGTAGGGTTAAATAGAATCCCATAACCCTTTCGATAACGATTCGAATACGAAAGACGAAGAATTAAAAATGAATGTACAAAATTTCAACGGGGCCTTGAATTATCAAAACGGCTCAAATTTGAAGAAAATTCCAAATGACGAAATTTTTGAAAGGGGCTTCTGACTCACCATTTAGCACATAATCACACACTAAATATCATATAATAATATTCCAATATTCCAAAATAAATATTTTAGATTAAATATATCATTTAATCAAATAATAAAATTCACGGATATTACATCCTTCCCCCCTTAATAGGATTCTGTCCTCAGAATCAGATCAAGGAAACAACTGGGAATACTTCTCTAACATCTCACTCTCTAACTCCCAGGTAGACTCTTCTACTTTAGGATTCCTCCACAAAACTCTCACTAACGCTACTGTCTTATTCCTTAGTACTTTCTCCTTACGATCCAATATCTGAATCGGTCGTTCTACATATGATAAATCTGCCTGGACCTCTATGGGTTCATACTCTATTACATGATTCGAATCTGGTCGATACTTCTTAAGCATAGATACATGAAATACATTATGAACGTGCTGCATATGCGGTGGCAATGCCAACTCGTAAGCTACTTCGCCCACTTTCTTCAAAATCTCAAACGGCCCAACATATCTCGGACTCAACTTCCCTTTCTTTCCAAACCTAACTAATCCTTTCCATGGTGAAACTTTTAGTAACACTTGCTCTCCTTCTTCGAATCCCACATCCTTTCTGGCTAGATCCGCATACTTTTTCTGTCGGTCTTGAGCTGTTATCAATCTTCTCTGAATCAATTGAACCACTTCTTTTGTTCGTTGTACTAGTTCTGGTCCTATCATTTTCCGTTCACCAACTTCTTCCCAATATACCGGAGATCGACACTTTCGTCCATACAGAGCTTCGTAAGGTGGCATTCCGATGCTCGCGTGAAAACTATTATTATATGAAAATTCCACCAAGGGTAGATGATCGTCCCAACTGCCTTCAAAGTCAAGTGCACATGTCCTAAGCATATCTTCAATAGTCTGAATTGTCCTTTCGCTTTGACCGTCCGTCTGCGGATGATAAGCCGTACTCATTCTCAACTCGGTGCCCAAACACTCTTGAAAACTCCTCCAAAATCTTGAATTGAATCGAGGGTCTCTATCAGACACTATCGATACTGGAACTCCATGTCGTACTACGATTTCTTTTATGTAAATATGAACTAACTTATCCAGCGAGAATCTCTCGTTAATCGGAAGAAAATGCGCCGATTTCGTCAATCGATCCACGATAACCCAGATGGCATCATGGTTAGCTTTTGTTCTAGGCAATCCTACTACAAAGTCCATCGCAATGTGTTCCCACTTCCATTCGGGAATTTCCAATGGTTGAAGTAATCCACTTGGTCTCTGATGTTCCGCCTTAACTCTTTGACACGTAAAGCATTTACTTACCCATTCCGCAATCTCTCTCTTCATATCTGGCCACCAAAAGTTCGTCTTAAGATCTCGATACATTTTCGTACTCCCTAGATGAATTGAATACTTCGAGTTATGTGCTTCGTGCAAAATCTCACTTTTCAGTTCCGTTACGTTAGGTATCCATATCCGAGAAGCAAATCTCAAGATCCCTTTGTCGTCCGGTTGGCTACATATTTCCTCACCTGTCATTTTACTCACATCATCATTCATAACTCGCTCTTGGCACTTCCGTATCTTTTCCAACAATTCAGGTTGAAACGCCATGGTATAAATCATTTCCGTCGCGTCCTTCGGATTAATTACTTCGATTTCTAACTTCTCAAATTCCTTGTATAACTCTTTGGTCATCATTAGTGTATTTAATCTCTCTTTTCTGCTCAATGCATCTGCTACCACATTTGCCTTGCCGGGATGATAGTTGATAGAAACGTCGTAGTCCTTGATTAGTTCTAACCATCTTCGTTGCCTCATGTTCAGCTCTTTCTGAGTAAAGATATACTTCAAACTTTTGTGATCGGTGTAAATTTCACATCTCTCTCCATACAAGTAGTGTCTCCATATCTTCAAAGCAAACACAATAGCTGCTAACTCCAAATCGTGTGTAGGGTACTTCTGTTCGTGGGGTCTCAACTGTCTTGACGCATAAGCAATCACCTTGTCATGTTGCATAAGTACGCATCCTAATCCTTTGTACGACGCATCACTATAGATTACGAAATGACCTTGATCGTCTGGTAACATCAATACCGGTGCCGTAGTTAGTCTTTTCTTTAACTCTTGGAAGCCTTCTTCGCATTTATCGTTCTATATGAATCGCTCGCTTTTCCTTGTCAGCTTGGTCATTGGAGTAGCTATCTTCGCAAAATCTTGCACAAATCTCCGGTAGTATCCGGCTAATCCCAAGAAACTTCTGACTTCAGTCGGTGTCCTTGGTCTCTCCCAATCTTTCACTGCCTCTATCTTTGCTGGGTCCACTTTGATGCCTTCGCTGCTCACCACGTGTCCTAAGAAATGAACTTCTTTCAACCAGAATTCACACTTGGAAAACTTCGCGTATAGTCTTTCTTGTCTTAACGTTTCTAACACAATTCGCAACTGGTCTACATGCTCTTCTTCTGTCCTTGAGTATATCAAGATGTCGTCGATGAATACCACTACAAACTTGTCCAAATATCTCTTGAAAATCCTGTTCATTAGGTCCATAAAAGCTGCGGGTGCATTCGTTAGTCCAAACGCCATTACTAAGAATTCATAGTGCCCATACCTTGTTCGAAAGGCTGTCTTCGGTATGTCGTCTGGTCTAATCTTCAATTGGTGATATCCTGACCGTAGGTCGATCTTTGAAAAATGTACCGCTCCCTTTAGCTAGTCAAACAGATCATCTATTCGAGGTAACGGATACTTGTTCTTAATGGTCAGCTTGTTCAACTCCCGATAGTCTATACACAATCTCATGCTTCCATCCTTTTTCTTGACAAACAGTACTGGTGCTCCCCACGGTGAAACGCTGGGTCTAATAATTCCTTTTTCTAGCAAATCTTGCAGTTGATCAGCCAATTCCTTCATCTCCACTGGTGCCATTCTGTAAGGGGCCTTAGATACTGGCTCCGCGCCTGGTACTAAGTCTATCGCAAATTCAATCTCTCTATCTGGAGGTAAACCTGGTAATTCTTCCGGAAAAACATCTGGAAACTCATTTACGACTGGAATATCTTCTAACTTAGAAACTTCCTTATCTATATCTATCACATAAGCTAGATACGCCTCACAACCTTGCCTTAATAACCTCTTAGCCTGAATCATCGTCAGGAACCTCTTTCTTTGTTTCTCTCCTCTAAATATTATCTCTTTCTTTTCTAGGGTAATCAAAGTAACCCTCTTATTCTTACAATCAATACTTGCATCATGCTCAGTCAACCAATCCATCCCTAATATCACATCAAATTCACCTAACTTAAAAGGTAACAAGTCAACATAAAAACGATTTCCCAAAATCTCTATCTCACAACGGGGATAATATGAACTGACCGCGATACGATCCTGATTAGATATCTCTATAGTCAACACTCCACTTAAAGGTTTCATTACGCAATTCAATCTACGAGCAAATGTTTCAGAAATAAAAGACTTCGTCGCTCCCGAATCTATTAACACTTGTGCAGGAATAGAATTTACTAGAAGTGTACCTGCCACCACGTCGGAATCTCTCACTGCTTCTCCCATTGACATATTGTAGGTCCTGGCTAACGGCTGGACGTTAACAACTGGGGGTGCTTCAATTGCCCGAATCATATTGTTCACGGTTGCTGGTGCTCTGCAGTCCTTAATCATGTGACCTGGTTTCTTACACCGATGACACACGATGCCTATCTTGCAATCCCGGGAATAATGCCCCTTCTGATTGCATTTAAAGCATGTGACATTCAATCGATGGCATATCCCTAGATGTCGCTTCCCGCATGTCTTGCATTCTGGTAGTGGGGGTCTAGAAAGTCCCTGCTGACTGCCGGTTAGTAGACGGTTATCTTGTCCTACGTTCCCGGTGTCTGGTTTCCTAAAACTTGTATTCCTTCCGTGCTGAAATCCCAGTTTCTTATTTGCTTGCCCTTGAAAACTTCCCTGCTGCTGTCCCTTATCGGGTATCCCTGCTTTCCTTTTCTTGTTCTCCCTCTCTTTCATGTAAGAATCACTCTCTGTCTCCGCAATCATTGCCTTTTGGACCACCGTTGCATAGGTGTCCAACTCCAATACAGCTAACTTACTACGAATCCAAGACCTCAGTCCCTGCTGGAACCTCTTGGCCTTCTTCTTTTCCGTATCCACATAGGTTGGAACAAACCTTGACAACTCCGTAAACCTTGTTTCATATTGGGGCACTGTCATGCTTCCCTGCTTTAATTCCAAAAACTTCAATTCCATCTGATCTCTCATATAGTCCGGAAAATATCTTTCCAAAAACAACTCTGTAAATCTTGCCCACGTAATCAATCCCTCGGGCTCCATAGCCCTACTCGTTTCCCACCAATAACTAGCCTCATTCTTCAGAAAATAGCTTGCATATTCTGTCTTCTTATCCTCTGTCACCTCTATCAAGGTAAAAGCCTTTTCCATCTCTTTCAACCATGCCTTAGCCTCTACAGGGTCTGCTGATCCTTTAAATTCCGGAGGTTTTGCTGCCTGGAAAGATTTGAACGTAACTGCCGGTGCTGCTTGCTGGTGTTGTTGTCGATGCTGCTGATGCTGATGTTGCTGATGCTGTTGCTGCTGTTCTAAGAGCTGTTGCTGAAATGCACGTTGCTGCTGTGCTAATGCGGCAGTCTGTTGAGTAAGGGTATTTAACAACTGGATTACCATCGGGTCCACGCGGCCCGTGGGAGGTGTATTTTGTTGACCTTCTTGGTCAGAGGTATCAGTTGAACGGGTTTGTCGTCTAGGAGCCATATCGCTGATGAATAAACAATAATTGGCTTAATCAAATAGTTCATATAAGAGAAGGAAGGATCACAATTGATATCTCGAAGGTTTACAGATCTTCTCAACGGTGTATGGATACACTCGTTGCAATAAGTAGAATAACAGTTATGATGCTGGAAATGAATGACAGGGGAATAAATATAGTTCTATAAAAGAGGTTTATCATATATATTTAGATAGAGTTAGTACAAGCGTAGAACGCTTCAAAAGAAAATATATCATGGCTGAACCATAACTGCCGACCAGCAATACAACAACAAAAATGCAACAACAACCTGAGGCGTTCCTATAAGCCCGGTGCACTGCTGATTCTACAATATGCATCTATATACTAACTATCTAGAAACCATACATCCATGTCACATCTGTCTGCTACTAATACCTGCTCACAGATCACCTGCTCCTGCCGGCCATAACGGGGGTCCTGAAATCTCTGCAATCTCACTCATCGCATAATCCAAAATCTGTCTCATCCCTGCTACTGTCTCTCCCTCTCGACTAGAAGCTAATCCGTGCAATCGAGTCTCAACCAAAGTCCTCGTAACCCTAAACCTCATCTGAATGTCTCTCATCTGATCTCTAAGTCTGTCTCTCTCTCTGACAGCGGCTGCCTCGATCGAACGAATCCTACCCATCTCCATAACCTGTCCATAAAGGTACTCCTTCTCTCTACTCACCCTCTGATACACATGGTGTGGAACTGGTGGCTCACATAACTGATACAAAGGCCCACAAACTGATGCCTGAGACACTGGTGCTGGGGCTACTTGTCGGAGTGGAATAGGACAAGGTATCTGATCTCTCCTGACTACTGGGTCCTGATGCATAGGCTGATATCGCACTGGCCGAGACGGTCCTGCTCTCTCAACGGGTGTAGGTATCTCTGCTATCGTATCCTCGGAAGGGTCTGATCTGAACTAGAACTAGGGGGCTGCAATTATAACCACATTTAATTACTACGCGTAATATCCCTAGTTGACCTCCTAATATCCTTACGTGAATTCCTAACTCTCTATGTTATCCTGGACCCTATGTCCTAACTTGTTTCAAATGCCATAACCTGTTGCTCTGATACCAACTGTGACGCACTCCAAACCCGGGGTACAGATTTGAGGAGTCATCCGACCAACGGAACACTATTTAACACATGCATAATATATATAAAGACACAATTACCCCTTGACCAAGACCGCATCCAGATTATGGCAATGAACACAAGCTACTACAATCTTTTATTATTACAATACCAGTTTTATCAGAGTTATTACATCACAACTAAAGTTCAAATCTAGACATTAATCTAGAAAAGCAAAACAACAACTACCCTGCCAATAACAATGACTCGAGGGGCTCTCCTGGCTGCTGGTGAACTATCGGTCACGCTATGCCAACTCATACTCTCGCTTCACTGGAATAGGGTTAGAAAACAACAAGCAAGAGTGAGCCAAAATTGCTCAGCAAACATCAACGAATCATTTCTATCACAGTTGTAAGGATATGAATTTATGATATCAGAATCAACAATATTTAGCTAACACATGCTTTGTATCAATAATGATTGAAGTAAAGAATTAGAATTTGGCTTATACATTTTATTCAAATCAAAGGTTGTGCTGCTGGCCAGCCACGCATCAACCCCGGACTAGCTCATGTCATAGTCCTCTACTGGATCCCAGGCCAATCTGGGCCTTAAGTTATTCCGACCATAAATATGGCCCGACCAATTACTGGTCCATTTTTAAAAACACATGCCAAATCTATAATAGGGTATAAACAATAACATGCTCAATAAGATAAACTGAATGTATAGTAATTGCAAAAGAGCTTCAACTGTTCAGTATCAACGAAGATCGAGAAAGAATCATGGAGTAATTTCAATGGTACAGTGTACTCATTCAATAAGGAAATCAATATTGGTAATCGTTAATCAATGACCGTAATCGGTAGTCAAGATGGAAGTCAAATAATCAATGGTTGTCAATGATAATCAAAGGATGATAAATAACAACAATAGGTGGTAAACAATAATCAAGTGAATTGGAAATAAGGGTTTCCGATGCAGATCAAATCAAAGAATCAAGAATCTCTAAGGAAATGGAATCAGTTGTCCAAATGCGGTTAAAAGATTGATAATTTGAATTGTTCTGGGGATAACGGTATTCAAGTAATCAAGACAATAATAAATTTTATCACAAGTAAGGGCACAGATACTTGCCTGGTCTAAGCTGCTGTCGGATCGACTCTGCTCACTCTACTTTCCCCTTTCCCTTGCTCCGGGAACTCGATTCTATAATTAAACAACTCATCACAATAAGTCTAACTATTCTCGTTCTACTCTCGACACTTATTCAACCAATAATCACATTTAAACAAGTAACCGGTTACGTATCGGACGTCCGGTATAGTTTACGATATTTAAAACTCAGATATTTGCCCTAGTACGGGCATATACAGACTATAAAACACAACACACAATTAATATGAACCATATAGCACTTATAAACATTTTTAAAACATCATACGGAACTTATTCGAATTTTAATAAGTCATTACTAATTTTTAAATCAAAAATCGGATTTTTAAATCCAATATAAACATTTAAATGAAAATAAATCAATTAATAAAATTAATTGACACTCTTTAAATACTCAAACTAATTTTAAATAATTAAATAGGCTTGAAAATAATTAAACTGAATTTTTAATTAATTAAATCTAATTAATAATTAATTTTTAAGAATTAATTGATTAAAAGAATTAACCAATTAATTAATAAATTAATTATTAATTAAAAATAATTAAAATAATTAAGTTTAATCAATTTTCGGATTTAAAATAATAAATATAATTTATCAGAATTTTTCTGATATTAAAATATATTTTTAAAATAAAAATATGAATTTTTAAAGTTTTTAAACTATTTTCGAATTAAATTTAAAAATAAAATTCAAAAACAGTTTTCTGAAAATGAATTAGGGTTTTGAAGATTGAAACCGGGTCAAAAAATCGGGTAAACGGGTCGGGAAGAACAATTCCGGGTCGCCAAGAACAACCCACCGGATTCTGGGTTTTCCAGAATCCGGCCGGTCTCCGGCCGCCGGAATTCTTCGATTCGGTCCAAACACAAATCAAACCAGAGGGCTTTTGTTCGCCTTTTCAAGCCAAACAAAACCCACACATCAAAACATCTGTCCCTAGCCGGAATCGTGCCCAGAATCCGTTCAAAGAATTCTCCGGCAACGACCTCGGCCGGAAACCCGATCTACCTATTCCGTACATGAAACTCAAAGATTAATATACCAAAATGAAGCTTATAACTCATACAATAAAAGCCCTTTATCAAAAACAATGTCAGATCAATATCAAGAACGTACGAATCGAAAGAAGAAATCGGGTCAAAACCCGAAATCAAAACCCGACTAAATTGAACATAAACATGAAATTAAAGCATGGATTCTTGCTAATTAGAACCCTAGGAACATGTTAGAAGCAACCAATTGAACGGAGAATCAACAGAATGAAAATCCCCAAATCGAATCAAGAACCCTAGTTATAATTCGAAACTTGTAAAATCAATATAAAATCGAATACTTACCAGATGATGATGAGGTTGGAAGATTCTGAAACTAGATTTTTGGAGCTTTGATTTGAGTATAAGAACTTCAAATTTGGACTTCAATAACACTTAGAACGAATTGATTGAAGATCAAGAACACAAAAATAATTTTTGGGAATTTCGGATTTTTTGAGTAATTGCTGAAGATTTGCTATGAGTTATGAAGTCTGATTTGTCTTTTTATATTTCTGGAAAAATAATACCCCAAATAACATTTTTGGATCGATATTGATTCGTTAGATCGTTTAAAAACCCTAATTAGGTCAAAAACACGTTTTACGAAAAATAAGGGGTTAAAAAGGTTGATGATTATCCAAATTGATATATATCATTATATAACTAATGCTCAAGAATACTAGGGCTATAACAACTTCAATATTGATATAGAACGATAAATCCGTCCCCTTAAGCAATTAGGGTTCGGAACGATTTTTCCTTTTTCGGATCAAAAATTGAAATTGATTTGCAGAATCAAATAGGTAGGGTTAAATAGAATCCCATAACCCTTTCGATAACGATTCGAATACGAAAGACGAAGAATTAAAAATGAATGTACGAAATTTCAACGGGGCCTTGAATTATCAAAACGGCTCAAATTTGAAGAAAATTCCAAATGACGAAATTTTTGAAAGGGGCTTCTGACTCACCATTTAGCACATAATCACACACTAAATATCATATAATAATATTCCAATATTCCAAAATAAATATTTTAGATTAAATATATCATTTAATCAAATAATAAAATTCACGGATATTACAGCTATAAGGTCAAACAATGGAACTGAATTCAAGAATGCAGTCCTAAATGACTTTTGTGTAGATAAAGGAATACCAAGACAGTATTCTGCCCCTAGAACTCCTCAACAGAATGGAGTGGTGGAAAGGAAGAATCGTACATTGATTGAAGCTGCTAGGACTATGTTAAGTGAATCAAGACTTCCAATGTACTTTTGGGTTGAAGCTGTGAATACTGCTTGTTATACTCAAAATCGAACTTTAATCAACAAGGACTTAATGAAGACTCCTTATGAGATCATGAACAACAAGAAACCAACTCTCAAATACTTTCATGTATTTGGAGCAAAATGTTTTGTGCTTAAGGATGACAATGTTAAACGTGGCAAGTTTGAGGCCAAGGCACAAGAAGCTATTTTTATTGGTTATTCCAGAAGATCTTACAGGGTGTACTTGATTGATGGTCACCATGTGAAGGAAAATGTCAATATTACATTTGATGACACTAAGCTCCCTAGTATCCAAACTGAAGATTCATCTGAAGAACTGAAGTTTGATAACTTGCTAGACTCAGAATCAGATGATGAAGCTCCACCTGAGGTTGTTACTGGAAATGAAGATAATAATGATGATAATGATCATGGTGGTGGTGGTGGTGGTAGAAACATTGGTAACAATGGAGATACCACTAACACTGGAGAAGAATAATCAAGGCAATCAAGCAACAACTCAGGGGGAGGAAATGAAGGATCAACTAGTCACTCACAACATCAAAATGAATTTCAAGGCGAATCATCAAGATCAAATCTTCCAAGACAAATTGTATGGAATAGAGCTCATCCCTTTGAGCTGATCATTGGTGATCCAGATATTGGAGTTAAAACTAGAAGTGCTACTCAGAATGAATGTCACTATTCAGGGTTTCTATCTGAGATGGAGCCAAAGAAGACTGAGGAAGCACTGACTGATCCAGATTGGGTGATTGCTATGCAAGATGAACTCAATCAATTTGAACAACAGCAAGTCTGGAAGCTGGTACCTAGACCAAAGAACAATAAAGTAGTTGGTACAAGATGGGTATACAGAAACAAGCTAAATGAGGATGGCATTGTTACAAGGAACAAGGCAAGACTGGTTGCTCAAGGGTATTCACAAGCTGAAGGCATTGATTATGATGAAACATATGCACCAGTGGCTAGGCTTGAGGCCATCAGGATATTCTTAGCATTTGCAGCTTACTCCAATTTTAAAGTCTATTAAATGGATGTTAAGAGTGAATTCCTGAATGGTGAGCTGGATGAAGAAGTGTATGTGGAACAGCCCCCTGGCTTTGAAAATCAAGAGTTGCTGGACTTTGTGTACGTTCTCTTCAAGGCTATCTATGGTCTCAAACAAGCCCCAAGAAAATGGTATGACACTCTCTCTGGTTTTCTTTTAGAAAATGGTTTTGTTAGAGGTATCATAGAAAAAACTCTTTTTTCAAAGAAACACAAAAGTGATATGATATTAGTCCAAGTCTATGTGGATGACATCATATTTGGGTCTACTAATGATGATCTCTGTAAGAGATTTGCTAATCTAATGCAGAGTAAGTTTGAAATGAGTATGATGGGTGAGCTGAAGTTCTTTCTTGAATTGCAAGTAAGTCAAAGGTCAAATGGTATATTTATTTGTCAATCCAAGTATCTCAAAGAACTCCTCAAGAAGTATCACATGGAGGATTCAACATCAGCAATGACTCCATCTTCAACAGCTGTCAAACTTGGAGCTTGTGATAATTTTATCAAGGTAGATGTTACAAGCTACAGAGGTATGATTGGCTCCTTACTCTATCTTACTGCTAGTAGACCAGATATTATGTATGCTACATGCTTGTGTGCAAGGTTCCAAGCGGACCCTAGAGATTTACATCTCGTTGCTGTTAAAAGAATCTTGAGATATCTTAAGGGTACACCTAATTTAGGTATCTGGTACCCTAAAGATTCTGGTTTTAATCTTGTTGGATTTATAGATTCTGATTATGCAGGTAGTGTTGTTGATAGAAAGAGTACCTCTGGGAGTCGTCAATTCCTAGGAGGTGGATTGATTTCCTGGTATAGCAAGAAACAGCAAACAGTTTCCAATTCAACAGCAAAAGCTGAATATATTGCTGCTAGAAGATGTTGTGCTCAGATCTTATGGATAAGGAATCAATTGAAGGACTATGGCTTTGCATTAGACAAAATTCCAATTTTATGTGATAATACAAGTGTCATAGCAATCTCCAACAACCCTGTTCAGCACTCGAGAACGAAGCACATTGATATATCAGGTATCATTTTATCAGAGAGCATGTCATGAATGGAACTGTGGAGTTACACTTTGTACCCACAGAAGAACAAACTGCAGATATATTCACTAAATCTGTTGACGAATCCACATTTATCAGGTTAGTTGGTAAATTGGGTATGTTGAACAGTCTTAGTGATTAACAATATATCTGTTATGTTTGTTCTCAACAAAAAATCATTTTCTCTTGTTGATATTTAGTGATATTTATTGTCAATTCTCACTTGATATTAAAAACTTGTTAATTTAAATGTTTTTGAATAATATATTTTCGTTAAAAATATTTTTCTCATATGTTTTAAGTGGAGAAATGTATTTTTATTGAAAATGTAATTATTTAGAATTATTTAGATGAGTTTCAGATTGTATATATTGTTGTTTGAATTTTTTCTGCTGGTTTATATTAATTTATTGCACTTATGTAATTTACTGCATATTTTTTTAGGATTTATAGAATTTTCTATGAATTTTTCTGGACTTGTTAATATTTTTTGTGCATTTTTAATATTTTTTCTGTAAATAAATTATTTTTTCTAAGTATTTCTCTAAGTCTTCCCGGTTTTTATACTCGGAAGACTACCGCGAAGACTTAGATTAATTTCTTTTTGTTTTTTGTTTTTTTGTTTTTGTTTTTTATTTTATTTCATTTCTAAGTCTTCCCAGCCTTTTACTCTTAGAAGACTATCGGGAAGACTTACTTTTTATTATTAATTTCTGTTTTTTTTCTGTTTTAATATTTTAGAAGACTTTCTAGCTTGTACTAGGAAGACTACCGCGAAGACTATCCTAAGTCTTCCCGATTGTCTTCCCAATACAATTTTAAATAAAATGGTTCATAGTCTTCAGTATCTTTATTTTCTATTCAGTTTTCTTTTCAGTTATACTTATATATATACATATACATACGAATTGTTGTTCATTTTTCATCCCTTGATCAGTTTTTCTTTCGAAATTCTCCATAACTATTCTTAATCTTTGCTCAAGTCTTTACTTAGCAATACATTCAATCACTGATTTCGAAAATTAACAATCTAAGTCGAAACTTTGCTCAGTTTTTTACTCCAATTTTCGAATTTTGGGTGTTAAGTGTTTAAGTGTTTAAGTGATTTTCTTAATTGTGTTTGTTGATTAAGGATAGTTTTCTGTGTAATTGGATTAGTGTGTGTTCTTGGATCATTTACCCAATTTTCTTTGGGTTCAAAGTGTTAAGTTCGAATTTAGGATAATCAATATTAAAATTGGTTAATATTTGGTAATATTTTAATTTTGAGGATTTTAATTAATTTTGATTAATTTTTAAAAATCCCTAAAATTCGAATTTTATTTTAAATTAATTAAAATTTCTTATTTTTCAAATGGATCCTAATTTTGAACTTGTTTTAAACAACTACATTGGGTATTTTGATCCGTCTAAGTGTAAGGTTGAACGATTTAAACCATGGATTCAGTTTTTGAATAGTCAGACTTGTGTCAGTCATGCTATATGTGCATCTGCTCTTTTAAAAATTGATCCATTGCGTTTTCTTTGTTCTAGTGTTGTTATTGCTGAGGACTCAAAATCTTTTACGTTCACTATTTTAAACCAGCAATATACAGTCACTTTAGAATTGTTTTGTGATGTGTTACAGTTTCCTAAGGACATGTTTGATCCCTTACCCTCTAATGATGAGTTATCTCAGTTTTTTGTGAATATTCATTATCAGGGGCCCCTACAAATGGTTAAATTGTCAAAAAGTTTTCTTGTTAGGGAATGAGATCTGTTCTTTGATACAATAGCAAGAGTATTTGGTAATTGCACAAAAACAAACTTTCATGGAATTACCAATTTAAATCAATATATTGCTTATACTATTGTATTTGGTCGTAGATTAAATTTTGGTGAGATACTGTGGAATATTATGATCAATAGACTTGCTCACTCTAGGAGAGATTTTGATAATCATGTGAAAGTGAAGTGTTGGTACCCTCGCTTTCTCACTCTTATCATAAATCATCTACTTAATGCTGAGCATGTTGAATTGTTTAGGAATGCCAGATTTGAAACCTCCCAAACCACTGACTCCAAATTCTACACCAGACTGGATTGCTCACTCAAACTTCTAAACACACATGTTCTTGTTTCACCATTGATGAGTCAATTCATTAATCTTCCAATATTTGGTGAACAAGTTCCTCAGCCACATCCAGTTCCACTACAGGTAGTTATTCCTAACCCTGGATCTTCTTCTTCTAGTACTTTGATTGAAACCCAAGTGGTTGGTAGGGCTGACCAAGAGGTTGTAGAACCACAATCTCTATCACAGGTGATAGAGCCAAACAGAGAGTCAAACACTTCTAACCAACAACCTGAGCTTAATTTACAAACCAGTCAAAGAAGAGTTAGAGAAGTAACTACAATGAGTGTTCCCACAGCTCTGTCTCCGCCTTTAAAGAAAAGAAAAACCTATAGGGAGGCATCTGTAAGCCCATCTTTATCCTCTCAACAGGATATGGACATTGATATGGCCACTGAACAGTCTCTAGAGACATCCTCTCAACAAGATGAATCTATTGAAATTCGCCATAGGGCCATGGCATCTTGTACTGAGTCAAGCACACTCCCATTACTCACAATGGGAGAATACATACCAATAGATGATACTCAGGACACTATGCTAGGAGAGCACTTTAATTTTGATTTTGATACAGTACCTACCATAGTTACGGTAGAAGTGCCTTCACAGGCATCTGAGGGAAAATCTGATTCTTCTCCACCTTTAATAGAATCATTTTCTCCCCTCCCAGAGGGAACATCTCTGGCTCCCCTAAGGGATTTTTCACTCGCAGTTTATACTGGTGAAAGTGAAAGGCAACCAGGTGAGTCTGTCACTGAAGCAATTCAGTTTACAATGTCAAATATTTTGACAGACTCAACCAAGGATTGGGATTTGCGAACTCCCATTGCACCACCACTGACCTCTCTTGAAGGGGCTAGGATGATTTCTTATGCAGGTACATCATCTGAGAACTTAGAGAGATAGCTAGTTGTGAGAGATGAAAGTCAAACACGAAGTGATACACAAGCACGTGAGTTGAGTGAAACACCACTGAAAGCAATTGAAGTGAGTGCACACACTGACACAAACACTGCTTTGTTGTTAACCCAATTAGCTGCTCTACAGAAACAATTACAAGAAACCCAGGCTGAAAACAACCTTCTCAAAGCACAAGTGGTTGAACAATCTTCCACCTTTGTAACTAATCAGCTGAGTACTGTTAAGGATGATTTGGAAGGATTGAAGAGTACTCTACTCCCAAAGCTGAATGCCATCCAACAATCTCAAATACTAGTGGCTTCAGACATCTCTGATCTTACAACATCAAATGCTCAGATATCAGAGAGTGTCAAGGAGATTGCTGCCATTTCTACCAAGGTAGACTTTATTCTGCAAACAGCTGATGAAAATCAAACGTTTAATGAAGAGAGGATGTCAAGGATAGAATGAGGAATGAAGAATCTGAATGAAGGGATGAAGCACTTGTACAACATGATAAAGAATTCACATCAACCTACAACTGAACAAAGAACATTGTTTGAGGGAGATGATGATGATGATGATGAGGATGATGCTGATGAAGGAGGAGATGGGGGAGATAGAAGAGAAGGATGAGAAATAAGGAGAACTAGTGAGGTGAATCCTAAAGCTGCTACTGTTAAATCTGTAGAGGATTCCTCAACTAAGGGGGAGAAGAAAGGAGGAAATAGAGAAGCTGGAGGAGTTTCTGGAGTAAAAGATAAAGGAAAGGGTAAACAATCATTGGAGGAGTCTGCTTTTGATGATGCCTACTACTACCATGGTGAACATGATGATTTTCAATTTGATACATCTGGTGATCTGGAGAAGACTATACCTGAAGAACCCATTGGTGAAGAGGAGGTTGAAGAGGTGGCCAACTTTGATGATTGGGAAGATGAAGCTGATCTGTATACACCTGATCCTTTGTTTTAGAAAGAGCTGAAGAAACAACAAGTAGATCTCAAGAGAAAGGAGGATGAGAATGCCAAGGTCTCCGACATCATATCTCAAAAGCTAAAGATTTAAAAGGCTGAACATGAAGACAAACAACGTCTTCATAGTATTCATGTCAAGGAAAGGAGATTGGATGTTAGGATGAAGTAAGGAAGCAAGTGGGACAAGGCAAGGGAGATGTTTGATATCCCTCAGAGAGGCACTAACAATGATGGTACCTTTCTGAAGTTGCTTGAGAAGATCAGAACTGTTAATCCGGACAACTATTTATATATGAAGGCCTTGAAGGAGGACATAGTGAGGATTACATCTGTATTTGATCAAGTGAGGCAGGAATTGTACATTTATGTTTCAAGTGCTCTTGAAGGGTCATTCACAGTCTCTCTTGACCTCCTACAAAGAAGATCTCTCTCAGAACTGTGGATTCTTATGAGTAAGGTGAAGAGATCTTCTTGCTTGAATGAGCTTCTTTATGACCGGCTAAGAGATTCTGCAATGAAGGCCAACCCTCAAGTTGTACACTTCCCATATGAAGTCAAAATCTATAGAGGTACAACTTTGGAGACAGTAAAGCTGGATCCTGATTCTTTGAAGCTACAAACTGCTATACAACTGGTAAAGTTGGAGAATCTTCTTAGGACTTCTGGGTTTACCACTGAAGATAAGTCTGAGGTTGCTGATATGATCTCAGACTATTGCACTGAAAAAGTTCCAAGGTATTCTCAAATGAAGAACAGATTGAAGAAGATCACTTCTCAACCAGTCAAGCCAAGTGGTGTTGCTTCTGAAAGTGATCGTGTCCTTGATAAAGATCTTCTAGACACCTTGCCTGAAGCTGAAGAAGGTGAAAGTAGAGATTGAGGCATGATAGAGATAGCTCAGTTTTTAATGTTATATGTTTAGAGCATAGGTGAATCAAGATAGGAAAATGTAATCATTTGTTCAGACTAGAGGAACATCTATCTTGTATTTATCTTTATTGTTTGAATCTGGAAATTGTTAAATATAATCCAGAACTTTCTTTATTATTTACTTGGCTTTTAAAAGTCTTATCCTTTCTTGTTTTAGTTGAGTTATCCTCTAGAGGTATTTGATTGTTATTGTCTAACAAAAAAATAGGGTGAGATTGAAAGGCATATGTATAGGCCTATTTGTAAACACCGAGGATTCTACTCAACTTTAATTAAGATGTAATAAAAATCAAATGTCAGAGGAATCTCAGAAGAATCTCAGAAGATAATATCTGTCAAAGAATGAAGATTAAAGTCATCTACAGACTTGAAGTAATTCTACATTGAAAAAAGTTCAATTTATTGATCAAGCCTCAGTGAAGTATTCAATCTCAGTGGATTTATTAAAGTGACAGAGATTTCAAGATGTGACAACAAAGATACAGGTTACAGAGTTCAAGGAAAAGGGAAAAGAAAGTGAATCACTGCTTAAAGTCAAACAGATGAAAAACAGACATTGTCGTTAGTCACTCATGAACCAGACTGTACATTGAGTGTCAACGTTCTACAAATGTTATTTCTTCATCTAATTTTCAGTGGTTCAAGAATTAATTATGAAGACAAGGAATTATATTTATTCTCTTCTAAATAATTATTATTACTTAGTAAATTATTTATTAAATTAATTATGTAAAGAATTAATTTAATACATAATTTACTTTGATAATTATTTAAATTAGAATAAAAATGAACTAGGAAGACTTAGTTTTTTAACTAGGAAGACTTAGAATTAAGTCTTCCCGAATGTCTTCCTAGGCTAATTGTTTGTCTTCCCGATAGTCTTCCCAAGGTAAATGATTGTCTTCCCGATAGTCTTCCCAAGCCAATTTCAAGTCTTCCTTATGCAAATCAAAGAAAAGAAATGGTGCGTGGAATACAAAGAAGACAGTTGATTTAAATACAAAGTGTGATCAATTGGACAGTCATATATATCATTACAATCAACACAAAAGAAAAGAGACAGAAGAACAGAAAACATTATATCGTTAAACTCTGCCTTTATTTCTTCAACTGTCCGAGCTTAAACTTCTGCCAGTGATTAAATTCTTGTATTGTTCTTAACATTTAATCCATAAGAATCATATCACTTGTACTGCTTTGACAATCTAGCGGATCATAATCCCTAGAAATTATATCGAACTACTTTTTAGTATTCGATCCTTTTTATTACAAAATTATATAAATTCATGTCGAATTTATTCTAGGTTTGTTTTATCAAGAACTTTGTAATCTGTGATCAAATTGTAACACTCCTCAAGTTTAATATAAGTTATATTTAACTTGAATATTGTTTCAGTTTATTCCGCATTAATTTGTTCTTAAATTGTTATATCTTACAATGAACAAATTCGATTAAACGGTATAGGTTGTATTCAACCCCCCTTCTACAAACTTATCAGGACCTAACAAAAGATCTATTGTATATTTACTTTCTCCATCAGTAGAGATTTTAAATGCAAGAATATTATATTCCATTAATAGAGATTTTAAATGCAAGAATATTGAAATTGTATATTAAATTTCCTACATTAGTAAATATTTAAAAGGCAATTGAGGTTTTTTCTAGTTTTTGGTATTAATAACTTAATTTCTTATACAAGACCGATCTAATTTATTAATTTTTATTTACCAAAACGTTCATGTATTTTCTATTATATTACATAATAAAAGAAAGTTTAGGAGAGCATTATGTTAAGATGGTAATTTCATTAAAAAAAAAATATTATGAGAATATTTAGATAATAATAGAGGAAAGTTCAAAATAGTGTAAGGTAATACACTTTTTTTCTAATTTAAATATTTTGAAGCCAAGAATATTATAATTGAATATTTAGTTTCTTCCATTAGTGATATTTAGTTTCCTCAATTAATAAAGATCTATTGTATTTTTATTTTCTCCATTAGTAGAGATTTTAAATGCAAGAATATTATATGTTTCCTCTATTAGTAAGCATTTAAAATGTAATTGAGATTTTTTCGAATTTTTAATATTATTAATTCAAAAAATTGAGAAAATTAGAAAAATAGAACGAAGTGATCTGAGAGCGCCACCTCACCGCCCCCGTCTTCTCCTTTATATAATAGTATTGATTAAAAATGGTGAGACTGAAAACGGGAATTTTATAAAAATCGTTGAATATGTAAATTCTTTATTATAATACCTATAATACCTGAGTCTACCCAGCTATACACAGTTAGCCAATCAGAAAATATGAATTATTTTATGGCCAATCAGAAGTCAATCCTAAATTTTAGACTTCCTCATGTGATTTTATTAACCAAAGGGTAGTTAAACTGTCCATACAACGCGATTAACCAATCAAAATTAAAAAATTATTTTATTTTTAGTTAGAATTTAAATCAATTGAAATTTTCATTATATAATTTTAATTACCAATGGTTGTTAACCAGTCAGATCCTAAATTTTAGACCAATTGTTAGGCTCAAGGCATGTCTGAATACCACTATTAACAAGCCTACACTTTGTGACTATGTCACTCTACATGACCTAGTGAAGTTTATCACTGGGATATAGTATAGGTCTCCACTGTACTTGTCTTGTTTTCATGTACTTAGCTTTATTCCGTATGCTCAAAGTTATAATGAGCTGAGTAAGTTTCTTGCACCTAGAATGTACATAGGCCATGAATAATTGTCCTGGTAGAAGTTCAAATTGTTCATGCAGCAGGATGGAAGTGAATAAGGCCTTGAAGAAATAAGTTGCAGAAATTTGTCTAAGTCCCTATATCGTGAAGTCGGAATGAGCTATGTCGTGAATTTCCAAATTTCCATGTCGTGAAGTACTGAGATCGCATAGTCCAAAATGAACTATGTCGTGAAGTCCTCAAGGCTCATGTCGTGAAGTGTTGAGATCGCAAAGTCAGAATGTACTAGATCGTGAAGTCCTAAAAAAGGCTATATCGTGAAGTCCTCAAAAAGGCTATATCGTGAAGTCCTCAAAAAGCCTATATCGCATACTCCTGAAATAGTCATATAGAAAAGTCCTCATATAGCAAAGTCAAGAATGCTCTATGTCGACAAGTCAAAGAATCAGGAATATGCTGGAGTTCACGATGTCAACACTTAGTTGTTTATAACAAAACAAATTAAGGTACAGAACCAAGATTCAAAGAAGACAAATACTGAAGCATCTGTTACGGTAAGGTGGTCCAAAGACAGATGGCAAATCTACAGCAAAACTTGGAGAGAAATATTAGAGACAAGCAGCTATAGAAACGGGAAAGGCTACAGAAAGCAAGTGGTCCTTCTTGACACAGTTAACTTCTTATGGCAGGACAAGTTGGAGTTACAGTTAGGGGTAACTGTGTAAATAGGAGTGTGCACCAGTTTGTATAGGATATTGTTAGATATAATTGCTGACGTTTGTTCATCAGTGTTTAAAGTACCAGGTACATATCAGAGTTTATATAGAAGCCAGTCAGAGTTTGATAAAGTCTGACTGGGTGAAGAGTTTACATAGAAGCCGGTCAGAGTTTGATAAAGTCTGACAGGGTGATAGTTGACTTAGCTGTCGGTGCAAAGATAAAGATTCTAAAAGCAATATATTCTGAAGATGGAAAGAAGCAGAATATATTGATACAGCTAAGGAGACTGGACAGAAGACTGAAGCAATCCTTAATTGATAATAATTGTATAGCTAATTTATAGGAGTATCAATTAGATAAGGATTGTATGTAGCTGTGTACTATATAAACACAGATAGGTTATCCCTAGAAGGGACGCGAACATTGAATATATTATTCTTGTAACCTAGTAGCTCTTTGTGATTCATTAACATCACTAAGAGAGAAACTGTTAATATAATTACAGTTTGTTGATTTATATAGTGTTCTTGATTGTTATTCTCATACATACTTGATTATATATTGTGTATTCGGCCTAACAATTGGTATCAGAGCCAAGGCTGTTTAATATATACAGTTTTACGATTCAATCACAGTAATAATCATGTCTAAAGAAAATCAAACTGCTCCCAAGGCTGAACAGATTAAGCCTAATTCTGTGAGTCGATATGAAACAATCAGGGTTCCAATACTCATGCCAGTAGAGTATCCGATTTGGAAGGTGAAGATGACCATGTTTCTGGAGGCTACAGATCCAGAATACCTTGACAGAATCTATGATGGTCCTCATATGCCGACTAAATTGTCCCCTGTTGTTGATGGACAAGAACAAAAGACTGTTCCAAAGGAAAAGAAAGATATGACTCCTGAGGACATCTCATCAATTGCAAAAGATGCAAAGGTTAGACATCTTCTCCACAGTGCTTTAGATAATGTTATGTCTAACAGAGTAATTGGCTGCAAAACTGCCAAAGAGATATGGGATGCTTTAGAAGTCAGATGCCAGGGAACAGGTGCTATCAAGAAGAACAGAAAGACAATACTCACACAGGAGTATGAGCACTTTGATTCAAGAACAAATGAAACCTTGACTGAGACTTATGACAGATTTTGCAAACTATTGAATGATCTGTCTCTGGTTGATAAAGAATATGAGCTTGAAGAGTCTAATCTCAAGTTTCTGTTATCTCTACCTGAAAAGTGGGATTTAAAGACAACCACAATAAGAGATAATTATGAGCTTGCTGATACAGATCTTGATGAAATCTATGGGTTGTTGAAAACTCATGAACTGGAGATAGAACAAAGGAATAGAAGATTGAGTAAAAAGACAAAATCTGTTGCTCTCAAAGTTGAGGAGAAGCCCATTAAGAAGGAACCATCAAGGAAGAAAGCCAAGGGAAAGGCGTTAGTCATTAAATCTGAAAGTGAGTCATCAAACTCTGATGATGACTCAAACTCTGATGAAGCTTCTGACTCTGAGGATGATGAAGAACAGATGATGCAAATGGCTGCACTGATGGTGAAGACCTTCAAGAAGATGGGATTCAAGAACTTCAAGAAAGGAAAGAGATTCTCAAGGAAAGACTCAAACTCTGAAAATAAAAGTTTTAGAAAGTCTGATGGAAGAGAGACCAAGTCTGGCAAGAAGGATAAATCTGAAATCCAGTGCTACAGGTGTAAGGAGATGGGTCACTATGCCCCAGAGTGCAAGAAAGGCAAATCTGAGAAAGCTCTCATCTCTAAAGGCAAAGACTGGGCAGATACTTCAGACTCTGATGATGGAGAAAATTATGCTCTTATGGCAACTGTCAGAGATGAGACTGAATCATCTGAAAATAAGGTACCCCTAACTACTTATGCTTATGATACTGATAATATATCTGAGTTAAGAGTATATCTGAAAAGCGTACATGTTAGCTATAGGGATCAGACTTTAGAGAATGAGAGAATTAAATCTGAGAATCTTAGTCTTAAAGATAGAAACAAGTTTCTTGAAGGAGAACTTGAAAATATGAAGAAGATTCAAAAAGAAAGAGATGATGATGTTTATGTAGAACAAGAATTGCTCAAAAGATATAAGCAATTAGAATCTGATCTAGAAAAAGAAAGAAAAATAATCAAGACTTGGACAGACTCTGGGAGAGACACTCATCAAGTGTTTCAGACAGACTCTGTAGGTTTAGGCTATTGTGAAAATGATGAACTTAGGTTTAAAGACAAGGTTAAGGTTAAACCACAACTTAAACCTGTGATATTTGTTCCAGAAGCCAATAAGTTAAAATCTGTTGTAATAAGAGAAGCTGATATGGAATCAGGTGAAGCCTATGAAAGACAGGAAAATATTATAACAGAAAAACTTATGGAAAGAGAAGTTGTTAGAAAGCCAGTAAAAACTTGTGAAAAACAGGTTAATGTTGGTTTGATGACAGGAAAACAGTTCAATCATAAGCTCAAAGAGGTAAAATCTGCCTTGAAACCAAAAGGATCCAAGAAGAATAGGAATGGAAAGATAGGCATAAATAAAAGAAATAATCATTTGCCTAATGCTGCTGCTCCAAGGAAAACATGTTATAATTGTGGTAGTTCTAATCATCTTGCTAATTACTGCACAAAGAATAAAAATATCAATTCTTTACCTTCTACATCAGGAGTAAAGAATGATAATGTTAGGGTTAGACCACAGACTTTATGCACACACTGTGGGAGCACTTGGCATTCCATTTATACTTGCAAGAGTTATCATGCTATTTATCACAACTATTATGAGCTAAAACCCAATCTGAAATGGGTTAGAGCAAACTCTGCAAGTGTAAAGTCTGACAATGTTAGCTTAAACTCTGTTGATAGTAATTCCGCTGCAAAAGCTAACACTGTTAAGAAAGACAAAGGATCCAAGCAAGTCTGGGTCCTTAAAACTAACACTTAGTGTTTGTTTGTGATTGCAGGGTATAAAAGAGAGCACACTTATCTTGGACAGTGGATGCTCAGGACATATGACTGGAAATAAAGCCCTGCTATCAGACTTTAAGGAGAAGGCTGGCCCAAAGGTTTCCTATGGAGATGGCAACATAGGACACACTCTGGGATATGGCAATATCAATCTTGGAAGTGTCATCATTACAAATGTAGCTCTAGTCTCAGGACTCAAGCATAATCTGCTATCTGTGAGTCAAATCTGTGACAGAGGAAACCATGTAGATTTTCACACTGAATACTGTGAAGTTATCAGTAAATCTACTGGAAAAGTTGTTCTAGTTGGACACAGGCGCAACAACATTTATGAAGCAAGTTTGGTAACAAACTCTGATGGAAAAACAATGTGTCTGACTGCCATAATGTCAAATGAAGAGAGTTGGAATTGGCATAAGAAGCTCTCTCATCTCAATTTGAACAACATAAATGAGCTTATAAGAAAGGATCTTGTAAGGGGACTTCCAAAATCAATACTCAGTCTAGATGACCTATGTGATTCTTGTCAAAAGGCTAAACAAAGGAAGTCATCTTTCAAGAGCAAATCTGAATCTTCAGTAGTGGAACCTTATCATCTTCTACATGTTGATCTCTTTGGACCAGTGAATGTGATGTCTATGGGCAGAAAGAAATATGCTCTAGTAATTGTTGATGAATATACTAGATATACATGGGTATATTTCTTATCAAAGAAGGATGAAACTGCTCAAACTCTGATGGATCATGTAAATCTACTGGACAAAGGATCACAGCACAAAGTCAAAATTATAAGGAGTGATAATGGAACTGAATTCAGAAACTCAATCATCGAAGCTTTCTGCAAGGAAAGAGGAGTGAAACAAGAGTTTTCTGCACCTGGAACTCCACGGCAAAATGGTGTAGTTGAAAGAAAGAACAGAACTTTAATTGAAGCAGCCAGAACTATGCTTGAAGAAGCAAAACTACCAACTTATTTCTGGGCAGAAGCTGTTCAAACTGCTTGTTTTACTCAAAATGCTACACTGATTAACAAACATGGGAAAACACCATATGAGATGGTGAAAGATAAGAAACCAAATTTGAAATATTTTCATATATTTGGATGCAAATGCTTTGTGTTGAAGACTCATCCTGAACAGTTGACTAAGTTCGAGTTAAAAGCTGATGAAGGAATCTTTGTTGGTTATCCATTGTCAACAAAAGCATTCAGAGTCTACAATCTGAGAACTAAAGTGATCATAGAATCCATACATGTGTCGTTTGATGACAAGAAAATAACTGGACTTGATGACTTAGATGGATATGATCAACTGCGTTTTGAAAATGAAGGTTTATTCTCTGATGGTGTAAACTCTGATGAAGCAGTACCGACAAACTCTGATGAAGCGGTTCTGACAAACTCTGACGAAGCATACTCTGAACCTCTACTGGTAAATACTGGAGAAACTGAAAATTCTCGAGTTGAACAAAATAGAGAACCAGTTGAGGGGGAGCGTGAAGAAGCTCAACAAGACACAGCAAGTGAGTCAGTTGAGGAAACTGATTCAAACTCTGACAGTTCAAATTCTGAGCCATCCAATTCAGGGGGAACCTCAGATGCTACAGAGAGTCAACATATGAATCAGGAGAGCATGGATCAAGGGGGAGGATCCAATAATGATGCAAGAAACCACTTACCAACAACAAGAAAGTGGACACAGGCACACACACCTGATCTCATAATTGGAGATCCTGATGCTAGTGTGAGAACTAGAAGTGCAACAAATAATGAGTGTCTGTATCATGCTTTCTTGTCTCAAACAGAACCAAAGAAGGTGGAGGAAGCTCTTCAAGATGCTAATTGGATTACAGCAATGCAAGAAGAGTTAAATGAATTTGAAAGAAATGAAGTCTGGACACTTGTACCTAGACCAAAGAATAGATCGATAGTAGGTACAAAGTGGGTTTTCAGAAACAAGACTGACAGTGAAGGTGTGATTACAAGAAACAAGGCTAGACTTGTGGCTAAAGGTTATTCACAATAGGAAGGGATTGACTATGATGAAACCTTTGCTCCAGTTGCAAGATTGGAAGCTATAAGAATTTTTCTGGCCTATGCTGCACACAAGAAGTTTAAAGTCTTTCAGATGGATGTAAAAAGTGCTTTTCTCAATGGGAAGCTTGAAGAAGAAGTATTTGTTGAACAACCACCAGGATTTGTAGATCCCAATCATCCAGATTATGTCTACAGGCTTGACAAAGCATTATATGGACTAAAGCAAGCACCAAGAGCATGGTATGAAACTCTTGCTCAATTTCTTTTAGAAAGTGGATTCACAAGAGGTACCATTGATAAAACCTTGTTTTATTTCAATTATGGTGATGATTTGCTTTTAGTTCAAATTTATGTAGATGATATTATCTTTGGATCTACTAATGACAAACTTTGTAAGAAGTTTGCAAAGCTTATGCAATCCAGGTATCAAATGAGCATGATGGGAGAGCTTAGTTACTTTCTAGGCTTACAGGTCAAGCAAACAGATGATGGTATTTTTATCAATCAAGCAAAATATACCAGAAATCTTCTCAAGAAATTTGGTATGCTTGATAGTTCATCTGCTTCAACTCCCATGGCTACAGCAACAAAGCTAGACAAAGACACAGGAGCCTCAGTAGATATGACAAACTACAGAGGAATGATAGGGTCTTTACTGTATCTTACTGCAAGTAGACCTGATATCATGTATGCAACATGTCTTTGTGCAAGATTTCAAGCAGATCCCAGAGAGCCTCATCTAACAGCTGTAAAAAGGATCTTCAAATATCTCAAAGGAACCATAACCTTGGGTTTGTGGTATCCTAGAGAATCAGAGTTTAAGCTAATTGGTTACTCTGATGCAGATTTTGCAGGCTGTAAGATAGACAGAAAAAGTACAAGTGGAAGCTGTCAATTCTTAGGTGACAGATTGGTTTCTTGGTATAGCAAGAAACAGAAATCAATTTCTACATCCACTGCAGAAGCAGAGTATATAGCTGCTGGTAGCTGTTGTGCACAGATTCTATGGATGAAGAATCAGTTGCTGGATTATGGTTTGAAGTACTCTAAAATACCTATTTTCTGTGATAACCAGAGTGCTATTGCTATGACAGGAAATCCAGTACAGCACTCCATGACCAAGCACATCAGCATAAGATATCATTTTATCTGAGAACATGTGGAAGAAGGAAACATTGAGCTCCATTTTGTGTCTACAGACCAACAACTTGCAGATATCTTCACCAAACCTTTGAGTGAAGCTACTTTTACAAGATTGGTAAATGAACTTGGAATGATCTCTGGTTCTGACTAGAGATACGGGTTAGACTCAAAAACTATACTTGTTTGATTTTAATGCTCATAATTCCTTGCATGTATTAACTGTTATTTGTACCAGCATGTTATACTCTGATAAGTATACTCTGTTAGTCATACTCTGACAGTCATACTCTGATAGTTACAGTCTAATGTTATACTCTGATTGTAATTTTGTCTGAACCACATGGACCGATGAAGAAAAATGTATGAAGCATGATTTTCAGTAAGTAATCATGAATCCTTCTAAGTATTATAAACTCTGATTACAAAATGTGCAGAAATTTTACACAGCATGATACTGTCTCTATATTTATAGCATCTCTTAGTTTATTGATCCTATACACTGAGATTGTATTAGCTGTTTGCATTTTCTCTCATAAATTAATTGTATTAATTGATGAAAAATCTAAACTCTGATTATTAATTGCAAATAATTCACCCTCAAATCAAAAGATGCCAAACAGAGCACAAATTCCTTTGAGATCATGTTGTGCCTAGGAAGATCCAGGAACTTATTGTATGAAATAAGGGCTAAATTCTTTGATTTTTGGTGACTAGTGCCAACCACTGATTACTGGAAAAATTTAATAAAAAAAAAATAAATAAATAAAATTAAAGGGGGTGAAAAATAAAAGATATATCCAAATGAAAGGATATCAATATACAGAGTTTAGACATAAGAATCAGATTTTATTTTATACATGAGAGTTTAGGCAACCAGTTATTACTGCTTTAGTTTGTGGATTTTATGCACTTTGAGATGGTCTAAATATTTATATTCAGTAAACTCTGCTAATTCACACACAAATACACACACCTGTACAGTTTGTGAAAAGAGTTTATGTATAAAGGAGGAGAATTGATAAACACTGATGATTTGTGTACTCTACGCCGAGGTAATTTAATTTTAATCTCTGATGGTTAAAATAAATTTTGTTGGTTTCAGACATATTATAATTTTGAGAAAAAGACATTTGTTTTGAAAATTTAAAAAGAGTATGATTGGACAGTTGTTCAAGGATGTTTTTGAACAGAGGAGAGAGGTTAATGCCTAGAAAAGTGTAACAGACGGTAATTATTGCTGTTTTTACTACGCATGTGCATTGAAAACTGTCAATTATTTGCTGTCAGTCATTACATGTATGCCACGTGTCCCACTAACACAGTTAACGGAGTAAGACAGTTGTGTATTAATGATTAAAAACTCTTCAGTTTTTAATTTTGAATTTTACATTTATACAATACACACACCGTCGTCAAAACTTTTCACATCTTACTCCAACACACATCAATTGTCACACAAGCATATTCACAAACACTTTTCTACACACAAACTCTTTTGAATCAGGTTCTTTGATTTTTCTTCTCGTTTCGTACTTATGGCTACTACAATTTTTGTTGCTTCTGGGTTAGAGTTTGTTCCTAATAATTATTCAGCCCCATTAAACACTGTCAATGCCCCAGAGGTGTTTCATATCATACAAAACTTTCTCGCTCAGTCAGCTATTGGGCATGCTTTGGTGGAACCTGAAAAACTTTCTAGTTCACAGATAAAGGCGTTCTGGGAAACAGGATTGTATGATGATGGTGGTGAAACAGGTAACCCATCGATTATTTTTGAATATGAAGATACAAAGTATGTAATAACTGCTGGAACCATTCGCGCTGCAATGGGGTTTCCTGAATTTTCTTCGTATACAATTGGAATGGGTGATGAGGACTTGATAAGAATGATGCGAGAAATTGGGTATTCTGGACCTTTGTCGAAGATTGGACAGCTAAAACGACCATTCTTAAGGAAGGAGTGGAGCTTTTTCTTTGATTGCATCACAAGGACTTTTAGCAAGAAATGCACAAACTGGGATGCTATTCCCACAGACAGTCTGCAAATCGGGTATTCTCTTTTATTCGATAATCATTTTGATTTTGCACGACTTGTTTTGAATAATCTAGGAGAGAAAATGACAGAGAATAGAGGAGTAGTCTATTTCTCTAGATTCTGTCAGACTCTGTTTTCTTACTGTGTTGAAGGAGTGGAAGTAGGTGAAGAAGATGTTTCTTGTTTTAAATTACATAAGAGAATATTTTCTGATCTTATTAATAAAGATATTAAGAAAGGGGTTGTTGGAGACTTGTTGCTACCTCAATCTGTGCAACAGTTTTTAAATGCTCAAGTCAATCCACTACCACAAGCTTCTTCTCAACCTGAGCCTCTACAACAAGACCTGCCTCCGTCAACTTCTGTTCCATCTAAAAGGGGTGGTAGGACTAAGCATGTTGGTACTAAACCTGCTAGGGTTGCTAAGTCAAATGCTGAAGCTGGGGCATCAAAAACTGATGGTATGCCTCAGGAGAAAAGGCTAAAGAAAAGAAGAGCCAACAGAGCAAAGTCTGATGCTGCTGTTGAGGATAGTGAAACTGATGAAGAAACTCTTCATCAGAGAAAAAGAAGATTAGTAGCAGCACATCTATTTGGTGCTGAGAATATTTCTTCCAAAGCTGTAGAAAATCTTGAAGTTCAGATTCAGGAGAATGAAGCTGTCTTTGAGGACAGAGTTTCTATGGAGAATGTAACTCCTGAAGTACAAGAAGAGATTTTTGATACTACTGTGCCTACTAAGGACAGAGTAAATACTGCAACAGAAGCTCCTACATCAAATGCTGATGATGTAGTTGAGGAAGCTGCTGATCACTCTGATAGCAGGATTTTTGAGCCTCAAGAATTTCATATGGAAGTTGAAGCAAACACCTCTTTAAACTCTGAACATTTTACAGAGGGTTTGGAAGCTGATCTAGATACCGTGAGAATTGAAGAATCTATGGCTTCTCACACAGAAATACTTACTTTTGAAGTTGAGAAAGGTGAGGAAGTCAATCAGACTTTAGCTGCTAATGCTACAGAAATTGTTCCTGATGTTGTTGAAAAGGATGCAACAGAAAATGTTCCTTTTGAAGCAGAGTTTGTTGCAAACTCTGAGGAAGCTCTTGTTCTTGAAGCTCTACAACAATCTGTTGTTGAGATTGTTCAAAGAGAAGCAGAGTATAGTAATATTGCACACTCTGATGATCCTGAAAAAGTGGCAGAGAATGTTATTACAGAGAATGAAGCAGAGGATGACAATGCTGAAGCTAGTCCTACTCATTCCAATCCTGATATACAAGTGGAGTTGTCTGACATTCAAGCAAATTCTGAAGAAGAAAGAGAAGTTAATCGTGCTACTGCAGAACATTTTCAGAATATGTACTTCTCAAATTGGTCAAGCAAGGATACTATCTTTTCCAATGAAAGAGCTGCAGATTTTGTGACACAGTCTTCCAAAGAGATTACAAATCCAGAACTTCTCAGTCATCTCAAAGCAACTATTGTACAAATCAAATCATTGAACAATCGTTTTGATGATTCTGACAAGGTGATTACAGGATTACGAAATGATATAGCTCAAAGAGAGCTTACACAGCAAAAGGACAAATCTCTATACATCTCCTTGTGTAAAGATCAGAAGAATTTTGATTCCAGGTTGTCCAAAGTTGAAGAAAATCAAGTAAAAATGTCAACTCAGTTGGATGCAATTGCAAATTCCATTACATTGCTCACATCAGTTTTGCTGTCTGATGATGTCAAAAAGGGGGAGAGAGTATCTAAGGACAAATGCAAGAGCTCTCAAACTCAGACTCAGAAGGATGATACTGCTGATGGTGGTGCAAGAGACAAACATCATCCAAGATCAAACAATGTTCAAAGGCAAGGGAGGAGGTCAAACTCTGATGCTCAGACAAATGCTGATGGAAAAAGATTATACACTGGAGGGCAGTCTTCTTCAAGGGTTAGAAGTTTACTTCTTTCCTCTAAATCTCCAGTTACTGATGAAGAAGTTGCTACACAGTTATTCTTAGCAGAACATGGTAAAGATGTTACTATTGAAGATATCCAGGCAGAAGAGCAATTGCTTGCTAAAAAACACAGGAAAGATGTTGAAGCTGGAATTTACAAACAGAAGGTTATCAAGGCTCCGAGGAGAAAAGAAAAAGGAATTGTTATCAAAGAGAATGTAAACTCTGATCAGAGTTTACAGTACTCAAGGAGGCCTATTTGTTCAAATGCTGATAAAGGTAAAGGCGTGATGATTGAAGAGCCTAATCTGAATAAGAAGTTTAAATCAACCTCTGACATTGCTCAAGTTGAAACAAGATTAGCTAAATCAACCTCTGACGCTGCTCAAGTTGATGTTATTACCAAAGTTTTGACAACCTCTGACGTTGCTCAAGTTGTACAGAAATCTACACTACTTCCAGGATTCAGCAAACCAAAAATTCTTGAAGACTTAAAGCTTGAAGCTGTGAATTTCTCAGAAACCAGAACAGTATTGGGAAAAGAAGCCTTTGATAAATCTGGACTGGGTTCACACAGAGAGAGAAGAACAAATAACAGATCTCAAGACAACTTTTCACTGGCAGAATCTGGTATTGGGGTTACACAAGAAAACCTTGATAAGTTAGAGTCTGTTCAGTTGATTTTTCACAGAGTATTGAAGAAGCAATTTTTGTTATACTTCATGAGTGATGGAAGAGTTTATAAGGTTGGAGAATCTGATGTCAATCTCAAATCATGGGAAGAACTTGAATATGTACTTTATCTTTTGAAAGTCAAGAACAGACACACTCATGATGTTGCTCAAGTGTTGAGAGAAAAGATGCTGAGATCTAAAGCTATGCTTGGAGGAGGAGTGTCAAGTGTTTATATTCCAAAGTATAGGGATCATGCTGGAAAAATAGTGGAAATGAAAAGAAACAGTGCTAGATTTAAAACTGCACTTGGAGTAAAGGTTTTAGAATTTAACCTAGAGTCAGACAAAGCTCATTACATTCGTCTAAGGAATGACATGAAGAAAAACAGTATCTATTCTCTGAGGGCTGCCATATATCAAACTGGTGAAGGAGATCCAGAGTATAAGGAGCTGAAAGAGATTATGATAGCTGAACTTGAGAATGCTGAAAGAAGACTGTTGATTGATTATCTCAGGACAGTACCTGATGTTCAAGAAGTCAAGTAAAGTCTGATTGTAAGTTTTTGTTGTTTTCTGTTCTAAGTTAAATTTAAACTCTGTTTTAAAGTTAAACTCTGACATATTTTAAACACTGCATTTGTGATATGTTTTGACATCATCAATTATCTGTTTAACTTGTACATTTTGGTATGAACAAGTTGGGGGAGATTGTTAGATATAATTGCTGACGTTTGTTCATCAGTGTTTAAAGTACCAGGTACATATTAGAGTTTATATAGAAGCCAGTCAGAGTTTGATAAAGTCTGACTGGGTGAAGAGTTTACATAGAAGCCGGTCAGAGTTTGATAAAGTCTGACAGGGTGATAGTTGACTTAGCTGTCGGTGCAAAGATAAAGATTCTAAAAGCAATATATTCTGAAGATGGAAAGAAGCAGAATATATTGATACAGCTAAGGAGACTGGACAGAAGACTGAAGCAATCCTTAATTGATAATAATTGTATAGCTAATTTATAGGAGTATCAATTAGATAAGGATTGTATGTAGCTGTGTACTATATAAACACAGATAGGTTATCCCTAGAAGGGACGCGAACATTGAATATATTATTCTTGTAACCTAGTAGCTCTTTGTGATTCATTAACATCACTAAGAGAGAAACTGTTAATATAATTACAATTTGTTGATTTATATAGTGTTCTTGATTGTTATTCTCATACATACTTGATTATATATTGTGTATTCGGCCTAACAGATATATATATTGTGCACACCCTATTGTGAGCTGTAAGAGAGATATACACAGAAATATTCAAGCACTCTTTTCTCTGTAAGAAAACAAGAAAACACTGTTCTTGTTTAGAAACCAGAATTTCACTTGTGAAATTTTGGAAGCTGTAGTATTTGATTTACTTAATACAAAGTAGATTAAAGTGATTGTGTGTGTTCTGTTTATTTTATTCCGCATTTTCATACAACACAATCTATCACAGCTTTTTAGTTTCAAGAAAACAAAAAACATTCAAACTATCCATTCACCCCCCCCCCCTCTGTCTAGTTTCTTAGTGATATTCATATCTAACACCAATCACAAAATCTAAAATCTTTCCTCATATAATTTTAAACTAAACTTTAAATTCATTAATTTTTCTCATATAATTTTATTAATCAAGGTGGTTAACCAATCAGATGTCAATCCTAAATTTTAGACAAATCATAAGAGCCTACATATAATATATAATAAAAATAATTGTATCTTTTATTATAATACGTGAAACTACATGTTATATGATTTACATTTGACAAATCACAAAACATTAATTATTTTAGGACCAAGCAATCTCTCATAAATTTTAGATCACTCATATTATAATAGTAAAAAATTTCCTTATTTATATTATCATCATACTTTCCTAATCATGATTAGTGGACGATTCTAATTTCAATACATTATTTATTTTGATTTAAAATATCCGTATGTTGCATATATTTTTTAGTATGGATTACAAGGTTTGAATCTCAAACTAATTGAAACAAATCTAGAATAAATTCGACATGAATTTATCTATTTTTGTAATAAAAAGATCGAATACTAAAAAGTAGTTCGAGATAAATACTAGGGGTTATGATCCGCTAGATAGTCACACAAGTTCTAGTGGTTTAGATTTAACAATAAATGCTAGAATTTAATTTACTGATGATCTTGTTGAGGTAGTTGATGGCTTTTAAAGACAAAAAGTAGATGATATTACTTTGAAGTTTCTGTCTGTATTTGTCTTAACAGCTTCTATCACAATCTTTTGATATTTGTACGCCTTCTTTTGTTGAATTAGAATGACCATCCAACTGACTTGACATGACTATCCAACTGAATACCAATGACTATCAGTATGACTTAGAGTAGAACTGGCATGACTGTCATTTCCTCTTGCAATGAATTTCGGGATTACTGTCAGTTATACTACAATGACAATCGGTATGACTATCATGGATAGTCATACCAGTACATTTCCAAAGTCATAATAGTATAAAATTATTTCTAATTTAATTAACTTATCAATTAATTTATGAAATAATTTAATCCAACTAGAATTAAATTATTGATTAAATTAACTTTTGATTTAGTTAATTAAAAGAGAATTAATTCAACTTCTTGAAAGCAAAATCATCCTTTGAACCACTGAATGTAATGACGAACTTTCACTGAATGATGTTGACATTTTATGTACTGTCTGGTTCATGAGTGACTAACTACAATGACTGTTCTTCATTTTTTTTTTTTTGACTTTAAGCGGTGGTTCTTTTTCTTTTCCCTTTATCAAACTCTGTAATATGTACACTTGTTGTCACACTGTTGAAATATCTCACTTTAAATAGATCCACTTTCTTGAATACTTCACTGATCCTTGATCAAATAAATGAACTTCTTTCAATGTAGAATTACTTCAAGTCTGTAGATTGACTTTAATCTTCATTCTCTTGAATGATATTATCTTCTGAGATTCCTGTGACAGTTTAACTTATTATTTATTTATTACATTCTTGTTTAAGTTGAGTCGAATCCTTAGTGTTTACAAATAGGCATATGCATATGCCTTTCAGGTAATGATGCCGTAATAAATACAAAATCCAAAAAATATAACATATTGAATGTAAGATTAAATTTTTTTTTCAAACAAATTAAAGACCTCCGTCATAAGAAGAAAAACAGAATCAGTATCCTGAAAATCATCACAGGGAAAAAATATAACATGCACTGTATCTTTTAATGATTGCAATTTAATAATTCTATAGCAATACAATATACTTCACCTCGAATATGGTAAAATTAGTTCAACTCTAAAGTTTCAACGTCTCACAAGTATCTAAAATCACATCATAAAATGTTGATTCTACGGTGATGAGCATACAATTTCCAATTGAAATAATCAATTGTGATATTTGTTCAACATCAAATTTGTCTTTCTCATTCTTAATAACTCAACCATTTTGTATCTTTTGAAGCAGTTGCCTAACTCAGCTAATAATGATAATTTTATTGATGATAATATAAAGTCAAAATCGGGAACAAATAAACGTATATCCACGTCAATGATAACGGAGTTAATAAAAAATGTAAATCTAAAATGGTTTAGGACATTCAACATTCTTATTAAATTAAAAATTGATATTACATTCCAAAAAAAAATCTAATATCGTATTTTTATTCTTATTTTGTTATGATGATTACATATTATTTATGTGTTCAATCAATATTTTATGCATTTTATTCAATTATTAATTATAAATATTTATATTTTTAGGAAACAATAACATAACTTATATTTATTAATAAATGCATGCCTATTTGGGTAAAAAAAACATTTCAAGTACACTTTATATCGTAATAACATGAAATGTCAGTAAAATTATGTGGGAAAAAATTAATATGAGTTTTATTATATAATATATATAGATAAAAAAGGTTCCTAAAGTTAACTTTAGGCAAATTATCTAAAGTCATTTGCATTTTGTGTACAAAAGTTAGATGACATTTTTGTAATAATAGAATTCACCCCCTGTATTTACAAAAAATAGCCTTACTTTTATATTGAAATATGACTTAACTTTAGATAATTATCTAAAGTTAACTTTAGGACCATCAAACCCATATATCTATAATTATTTTAAAAATTATAAAAATTTAACACTGTATTTTCGGTGCATAACGCTGATAAAACTTAATATGAATTTTATTATGTAATACAATTATAATTATTTTAAAATTAAAAATTTTGAAATTATCTTTTCGGTGCGTAGCAAGGATAAAACGCTAGTTTATCGTAAAAAAAAGAAAGAAAGAAAGCTGCAATTTGCAGTTTTGCCAAGACCCAAAAGTAAAACAGAATTCCAAACACAACCCGTGGGCCGTGACTACAAACAGTTAATGGTAACGCCCAAAATCGAAAACAAATCGATAAATATAATGAGGCCCAAACAAACAACACAAACCCATGACCCATCCAATTCCAAATTTCATTTCCCGCCCCTTACATCATCCCCCTTTTCAAATCCCCCCTCTCATCAGGGGCGCTCTCTCTCTCTCACACACACACACACACAATTCCCCAATCTCACACTCCCAATGGCTCCTCCCTTTATTTTCTCCCCAAACCTCGAAACCGAATTCGAAGACAACCGGCTCTCCGTCCAAACCCTCACCTCCCTCTCCTCCTTGACTCCTTCCTCTCTCGAAGAATTCGTAAAAGGCGTCTCCTTCGATCTCTCCGATAAAGAGCTCTTCTGTGTCGAAGACCAGGACTTATTCGACCGCGTCTACTCTCTAATTAAAAATTTCTCCACTCTCTCTCCGTCTTGTAAATTCAATCTCGTCGAGAGTCTGAGATCCAATTTCAGTGTCTTGCTTCCCAATGTTGACTCTCTTTCTAGGGCTTCTCAGTCTCAGAATGATGATCAGACTCCGGTTGTTGATCGTATCGCTTCGCATAGAAATGCGTTTAAGATTTATACTTATTTTCTTGTTCAGGTTGTGCTGGAGGAGGAGTTGAATGTTTCTTCGAATCACTCCACTAAGGTAACTACTTCATTTCTACGCTTTCAATTTACTCGATAATAAATTGATACTTGATTATAAATTAGTATCCTATTGTTTGTTTTTAAATTAGTACTCGATTGATAAGTAATTTCAACCAAATATTACAGTTTGTTCATGTCGATTATAATAAATGTGACATATATAATGTTTTGATTAATTAGTAACCTCTGTTAATTTACCTAGGGTATAAATTTGTGGAGGTTTTACTGTATGTTGAGTTCTTAAAATTAGGCGTTGGACAATTTGTGTATATTACGCTATGTCTACAATTGAATTGTTTTTGATATGGCTTGCGATATTTATATGTTATTTCTTTGATTTATGTACAGGTTGTTGCAAGTACTAGGAAGAAACAGCTTATTAATTCATGGAACTGGGATTCACAGAGAAGCCGGATACTGACTTTGATTGCTAATTCTCTGGAAATCAACCTTTCCTTGTTATTTGGATCCTCGGATCCTGATGAAAATTACCTGTCATTCATTATGAAGTGAGTTGGGTGATATTGTACTTCATTGGTGTTTTTGTGTGTGGTATGTTTGTATATGATGTTGTAATATTGTTTGTCCTTTTGTTTTTTGTAGGAATGCATTCTCAATGTTTGAGAATGCAACATTATTAAAGGATGCAGACACAAAAGATGCTTTATGTCGTATAATTGGTACTTGTGCTACCAAATACCATTACACAGCACATGCATGTGCTTCAATCATTCATCTAATTCACAGACATGATTTTGTTGTATCTCACTTGGCTACTGCGGTTTCCATCGCTGAAAAGAAGTATTCTGATGGAAGCATGGCTACTTACCTTATCAGAGAGATTGGTAGAACTAATTCAAAAGAGTATGTACGAGATACTGTCGGGGCTGAAAATATTGGCCGGTTTCTGGTGGAACTTTCTGATAAACTGCCAAAGTTGATTTCCACTAACATAGGTTTATTGGTCCCTCACTTTGGTGGAGAGTCTTATAAGATTAGGAACGCTCTTGTTGGGGTTTTAGGGAAGTTGGTCACCAAAGCCTTCAGTGATGTGGAGGGTGAAGTGAGTTCCAAATCTATTCGCCTTCGAACCAAGCAGGCTATGTTGGAGATTTTGCTGGAACGTTGTCGTGATGTTTCTGCTTATACGAGGAGTCGGGTTCTACAAGTCTGGGCTGAGTTATGCGAAGAACATGCTGTTTCAATTGGTCTGTGGAATGAGGTTGCAGCAGTAGCTGCAGGGAGGTTGGAGGATAAAAGTGCAATTGTACGAAAATCTGCTCTAAATTTACTTATTATGATGTTACAGCATAACCCTTTCGGTCCACAACTTCGAATAGCTTCTTTTGAGGCAACTTTAGAGCAGTACAGGAAGAAGTTAAAGGAGCTTGTCCCTGATTCCCCGTCACAGAGTGTTTTAAATGGGTTACCCTTAGATAATGATGTTTGCAATGGAGATGGCGAGGTTGATGATCCACGAGCAGAAGCCAGACCCAAGGAACAGCAAGATAGTTTAACTGATAGTTGTTTGCCGGAAGTAGATAATGAAATTGTCCAGGACAATGCAGTTCCAGATGTTGGAAATATGGAGCAAACCAGAACACTGATTGCCTCTCTTGAGGCAGGCTTGTGTTTCTCAAAGTGTATATCTGCCACCATGTCAACTCTTGTTCAATTAATGGCTTCATCTTCTGCATCTGATGTTGAGAACACGATTTTACTGTTAATGAGGTGCAAGCAGTTTCAGATTGATGGCTCAGAATCTTGCCTCCGTAAAATGTTGCCCCTGGTACCGCCCTGATTACGCATCAGCTATATTGTGCAATTCCTTATCTAAATTTATGTGACACCTCTTGTGCTTGACCTTACCTACGTGAAAGAGAAGTAATAGCATTTGTGTATGTTTTTCAACAGGTTTTCTCCCAGGAAAAATCTATATATGAAGCTGTGGAGAATGCATTTATCACAATCTATCTAAGGAAGAGCCCTGTAGAAACTGCTAAAAATCTTATTAATCTTGCAATTGATTCAAACATTGGAGATCTTGCAGCTTTAGAGTTCATTGTTGCTGCTCTGGTATCTAAAGGGGATATTTCTAGTAGCACGGTACACGGCTTCTTTTTCATATCTCGCAATTTTTTTGTTGTATTAATTGTACTTATGACAATGTAGTTTTGTGTTTCTACCATGTTCTGTACTTAAAGGTGAAAGCCGTATTGTTTCACATAATGATTTTAAATTTCTTGAATACTATGTTAATTACTTAATTTTAGCAATCTAGAAGTAATTCCAATGATTTGGAAGATAAGGCACTCTGCCGACCTGGTGACATAAAGAAGCCAATGTAGAAGGATTCATGTAGCTGTGGTTCATTTTAGAACATCCCATATATTATTTTAATTTTTTGGCAAAAATTAGTTTTCTTGTTGTTGCAGTCTTTTGTATGAAGGTATTACAACCTTTATTCATACTAGAATAAAGTTTAGTTTAGTTGTCTATAACTACCAATCATGTCTCCTTGTATAAATGACCTAAAGAAAAATTAACCTCTGCAGCTTGGGGTGTGCAAGCATATATGGACCTTGCTCTTAGAATGAATCGCCTCTTATCTTGTCTTCTTCTGTTCTGCATGATCGACAGCTCAAGTTATACTGAAACTTATGCTTGAAGTTTAATTAGGGGATATAATGAAATTTTAGTTCTAAATTTTGGAAAGTGAAGAATGATCTTGTTGTTCTGATATCCTGATGCATAAACTTGAAATAGTGCATTCTTCGTAGCATGTCATGTTTCTATATTGGATTTTTTTCCTAATTAGAATATGAAAGTAATCCTCTACTCGTCCTTTGTCATTGCAGATATCATCTTTATGGGATTTCTTTTGTTTTAACATCAGCGGAACCACCGCAGAGCAAAGTCGTGGTGCTTTATTTGTCCTTTGCATGGCTGCAAAATCATCTCCTGCAGTTCTTGGTTCGCACCTACAGGATATTGTAGATATTGGTTTCGGACGATGGGCAAAATTGGACCCTTTGCTTGCTAGAACAGCTTGCATTGCACTTCAAAGATTGTCAGCAGAGGATCAGAAAAAACTGTTGTCTAAAAGTGGCAGCCGGTTATTTGGTATTTTAGAAAGCTTAATTACTGGGTCTGGGCTTCCAGAAAACATATGGTATGCTGCTGCTGACAAAGCCATTACTACAATATATACAATCCATCCAACTCCTGAGACCTTTGCAGCTGATCTGGTGAAAAAAGAACTTAAATCTGTATTTGATTTTAATGGAGGGGATGACTTGCAAACTGTCTCCCCCACTGATAATACTACTGTCCTTGCCAAACTTGAAGTAACAAAACTAAGCAGGTTTCTATATATCGTCAGCCACATTGCCATGAGTCAGTTAGTCTATATTGAATCATGCATTCGAAAGATTCAAAAAGAGAAAGCAAGAAAAGAAAGACTGGTTGCTGAAGGGAAGAGTGTTGACTGTAATGGCATAACACTTCCTGACGCAGACAAGGTGGAATTAAAATTTATATATGTAACAATAAAACTTTCTTATGTGTTGTTAAAGTTATTGTAAATCCATCTATTGTTTTTATTGCTACAGGAAAATGGAATCAACGCAGAGCTAGGTCTTGCTTGCACTGATGACACGGTACTTGATATCTTATCTGAAAGAGCAGAGAAAGAAATAGTTTCTGCTGGTTCTGTTGAGAAGAATCTGATTGGGCCGTGTGGACCTTTTCTATCAAAACTTTGTCGAAATATTACCTTGATGCAGAAGGTGTGTACTGTGTTTTTGGTTAAAGGTTAACATAGGGAATTTGGAGTAAGTAGATTTCGGAAATTTTTTTGAATGCGTCATATTTGGTAATGACATGAGTAGATACGTGTATGGAATGAAGAATTTGATCTTTTTTTCTTTTTTCAGGCTTTAGTTCTCCCTTTGGTCTTAGTGTACTTTACACCTGTTTAGTCGATTTTACTTCAAACTAGGGATTGTCCAACTTATAATTTTTTTTGATGAATTTACATTGTGCGGATTTGGTGTGTTTTGCAGTATCCTGACTTGCAGGCATCTGGAATGCTTGCTCTATGTCGACTCATGATTATCGATTCAGACTTTTGGTAATACTTTTACTGTTTTTGCATTGATAGCTGATGCACCCATATAAAATTTTCTTATACTTCTTCTAAACTATATATTTCCAGTGATGCAAATCTCCAGCTTCTGTTTACTGTAGTGGAGAGTGCACCATCAGAAACCGTTCGTTCCAATTGCACTATTGCTCTTGGAGACCTGGCGGTGCGATTTCCGAATCTATTGGAACCGTGGACTGAAAATATGTATGCAAGGTTACGTGATACCTCAGTTTCTGTTCGGAAGAATGCAGTGTTGGTTCTGTCCCACCTGATTTTAAATGATATGATGAAGGTCTGAGAGGCTGAAAAATTGTTTCATGCTATTTTATTCTTTTTTGAAAATTTTATGGGGTCTGATCTTGATCATGACTTTGATAGGTTAAGGGCCACATAAATGAAATGGCTATACGATTAGAAGATGAAGATGAAAGAATTTCTAACCTTGCAAAACTTTTCTTCAATGAGTTATCGAAAAAAGGTAAACCATCACAGTAGTTTGTTTTGGCGATCAGCCTATTTTGGTTTCTCGTCTGTCTGTGCAAAAAGGTATTTAACGGAGGTGTCCTTTTTCTTCTTGTAGGGAGTAATCCTATCTATAATTTACTGCCTGACATCCTTGGCAAATTATCCAACCAGAACTTAGAAAGAAACTCTTTCTGCAACATCATGCAATTTTTGATTGGTTCTATCAAGAAGGTAAGTTTTAATGTAGCTGCAGTGATGCAGCCTTTTTTACAAACTCTTATTGTTAGACTGGTTCGCTTTCTCTCTTTCTAATGTTGTCATTATTTTCTGGTTGTTGGTTTAAACCTGTGTCATCTTTAGGATAAACAAATGGAGGCTCTTGTTGAAAAGCTATGCAACAGATTTAATGGAGTTACAGGTCTGAATTTTAAGTCTAAACTGTTAGTTTAAATTTATCCCAGCAAATTCTAGTTTGAAATCCCATGAATGTTCATACTATTTCAGCCGTGATTTTTTGACGGAGGGCCGGTGCCTGCTTTCATGTGTGTGTCTGTTATTATTACTTTTAGTTCATTTAATAAATTAGTTAGTACCGCACAATTTTGTATTAGTCTTTTATATGACTGGGTAACTGGTTGGAAGCTACTACTGCTACTAGAAATTGAGAATTTTGTTTATAAAGCTCTCATGTTTTGAGCTCAACTGCTCAAGCAAAGCTCAAATATATTACAAATGAAGATCTGGGACATGCTGGTCATTGCCATATTTGATCGCGGGGGCAAAACAACCTTGTGCGAAGGTCTAGGTTCGAACCTCGGCAACTGCAAAAATGAATAAATAACCTAGTGTGTATTATTAATACCAAGACAGGTTGAGTTTTAATAAACATTCTAAAGTATTAGAATTATAATGCATCAAAGTTTAAATAACTATAAATATTAAATTGGAAGATATTAAAAAATCTTTGCATCATACAAATTATAAGTTTTAGTTTCTTTATTGTATAAACCTGTAACAGGAAGCTAGTAATTTTCTTCTCTTTTTGTTTCAGTTTATTGCTATCTTCTTGTTATGTTTCAGTTTTTTCCCTGTTAAGTTGTACTGACACTGAAAGAATCAAAACCTAGCGGCCTAGAAAAATTTTCGTCTTTTGTTGACAATGGATACTCCTCTCTGGCGCAGATACCAAGCAATGGGAATATATATCCTACTGCCTCTCTCAGCTATCATTTACTGATAAGGGCATGAAAAAGTTAATTGAGTCATTCAAGACTTATGAGCATGTCTTGTGTGAAGATTTGGTGATGGAGCACTTTAAAAGTATTATCAACAAGGTAATACTTGCTGACCTTGCATCAGAAGTTTTGTTCATAGTTTATTGATAATTGCAAATGCTAAAACTGATCCTCTATTTTATGTTAATTTTCTTTAATGTACTTAACCAGGGCAAGAAGTTTGCTAAGCCAGACCTTAAATCTAGCATTGAGGAGTTCGAGGAGAAGATAAATAAGTTCCATATTGAAAAGAAGGAACAAGAGGTTACTGCTAAAAATGCTGAGGTCCATCAACAAAAACTTCGAAGCCTGGAAAACATTGGAGTTGCTATGGAGGATGGTGAAGGAAGTACAGAATCCAAAATCTCTGAAGGTTGGTGTGGTGCTTTATTTTCCTCTATCATTAATTGGTTTTGAATATGCGGTTTTGCATATTCCCAAATCCAGGCCTCTTAAAATCTTTCACATGGAACATGCGATAATCATTTTACATCCAGACTTGTGGTAATTTTAAGTTCTATTTCATCTCACTTTACATTCAGAGTGTTCAAGTAATAAAAGATTGCTGCAGATTATACATGTTGATAGTGGATATGAAGTTTTCCCATTGTCTCTCTCCACAATATTCTAGAGTCAAGATCTGTTATTCTGTTGTATGAATCTGACATGGTGATATAAGTTGACAGCATAGATGGTAAAAAACGTAGAGTGTTACGTCATAATTTAGCATGAATGTATATATTATAGAATTATAATCTAGGGATAAAGCTTGGGAAAAAGGTGTATTAGTATCACAAAGTTATAATGTTATTCATTTCTGACTTGGCTACTAATAACTTTGATGTAAGGGCAGTAAGTGAGTGTACACAGATAAACACAAAAACTTAGCAAATTTCTGAAAGTTACAATTGGAGGAATCACAAGGCAAAATCGTGTTGGTTTTTGAATATATGAATTGTGTAGGTACTAGACAGGAAGTGCAAAATTAAATGGTAGTCAGAATTGGCATCAAATTGAGTAAATTGCATGTTATGGTAAAAGGCTTCACATCAAATTGAGTAAATTGCATGGTATGGTAAAAGGCTTTGCATTGGATTTGTTAAGTACAGTTTCTTTGTGTCTGTAGAAGTTTCCTTTTGTTGAGTTACTCAAGTTAGTGGCTTGTATGAGACAATTCAAGCTTTCCTGCATGATTCAGTTGTAAACTTGTACCTGGAATTTTTTAAATTTGGTTTTGTCTTGATTTTCTTTTACTTGGTTGTACTTCATTTTCTTGAATTCTGGTGTACTTGATTTTCTGAAGATGGGACAGACAGTGAGGTCACTGATGAAGTAATCACTACAACTCCGCCGTGCGAACAAATTTCAGAGTCCGAAGAGAACTCACCTGCTTCTAGTGAGCTGATAGAACCTGAGCCTGCTGATAGTGAGGTTCAATCGGCCCAAGTTGTTCCTACAGGTAGCCTTAGCACTTAACTCTTCTCTGCTTTGATTTTATGGTAATCAAACACTTAGCTCTATATACTTTCAGGGGTTTTAAAATCCAGAGCCAAGAAAGGTAACATAAAGAATAAAAAGTGTGACTCTCAACTTCCCACTAGAAGTACCAGGTCACGGAGAAGGTAAAGTTGTCTACATATCAAATCAAGTTGTTTCTTACTTTGTTGGTATATATATTGCTAAAACGTTTATCCATTACATTGCACGTAGTCTTTTTTTTTTTCTTCATATTAGATGAGGTGTTGAACCAGAAACTGAAGAAAAATATCCTTTCAACCAACTCAAGATTAAAAACTTGTATTGTGCAAACTGAAGAAAGTTCAATAAGACATCTTAATTGTTTTGTACCCCTGTGATTAAAATGTATTGCAGATTGTTTTAAAGTAGCAAAAATTTGCTTCATTACCTTCTTCTCCCCATAAATTTTACTAGTTGGGGTTCCCTTCACTGGGAGAATTAAACTGTAAAGCAACATTGTTAAATTTCTTATGTAGTGACAAGTCATTCTTGTGTTACTAATCACAATGAAATCAGTGGGTTACTACAATATCCAGAGAATTATTTGGATATGTTCTGTTCTGCTTTGAAATTGAAAAGTTCAGTTCAAATGATTTTAGGTCTTATAAACACTCTTTACGATCACCTGAGCATACAACAATGCTTCAATATTAAAATGCAGTTATCTTTTTTTACCTTCTTTGATAGTTCAAAAGCAAAAATGATAGTGTTGTCAATTGACAGTCACGGATATGAATTCCTCCAAACACAATTATGCATTGCAGCTACCCAACTGTTATGCGGACTTTATCCTCTTTTGCTTTTTGGTATTCTTGGAAATATATGATACATAATTTCTATGGAGAACAAAACTAATTTTAATTGTATCATATCCAGGAATGTATGACAAAACAACTTCCCTTGGGGATCCTTGGTCTTTAACTACTAGAAGAATCATTCTCCATGGTATAATATGTAAGGGTGTGGTATCCTCTGATGTAAGTTAATGTTTTCATTCAGAAAAGTTCTACTCAGAGAAATTGTGGATATGGCTTCAATTTGTTCTAGAAAGCCCATGTATGATGTATCTCACATCACCTGCTTCTTATCTAGTTGATCAAATCTAGCAATGTTAAAATATGATACAGCTTCAAACTTGAATATATATATTTTTTCCATCCTTATAGTTATAATTCTGGCATATTGCAATATCAGTTACCAAAGTGAAATTCTGACATATACATGTAAGTAGCTCATTTATTGCGGTATGTACTAAGTATGTATGATACACGTACCGCGATATCTACTAAAGTTTTGTTTTAATCGTAGTCGTTGAATGCTTCATCGACTGGCTGCAAAGCAGTATGTTACAAAACTCGTCCCTGGCATACACTTTCCAGGGACCAGGGCCCTATTAATAGATGTGTAGTGTATAACTAAAACAGACATATAGCGACCAATTGAGGCAAGAAGTGTTGGCCTCTTTTTCCCTAAAGTTAATTATTTTCAACTTCAATTCGTGCAGTGTGGTCTGCGATTTGAAATTCAATTATGCAGCTGAAACTGCACCTTGCTATAAAATTTTTTCATGTAATGCTCATAATCATTATTTGCACACTGCTGCCCTTACAATGCCAATGCCAATGCCATCTGATCTGCCTAAATTTTAGCAGCATACCATTGACCATGCAAATTGTTAGGCTGCCTGTACAGCATTAGCAGTCCTAATACCAAGATCAGGAAATCAAACTGTTGGTGTAGTAGCCTTGACAGGTTTACTAAAGTTGCTTGAGAACTTGTTCATAAATTTACTGTTATTCAGTGGAATCACTTACATTTACATGAGTATAATGAACACAATGCACCCTATTTTTTTGTAATGTGATATATATATATATATATATGTAAAGTGAGCGTTTGCATAATTGTTGGCATTGCAACCAACCAATCAATTGGTTTTTTCTCCAATTTTGCTCAAGGGATGGGTTTTTCCTGCAACAGGTGGGATTTTCATAAAGACATTTTCAACCTATCAAAAAAAATTGGCAGCAACCTTAGAGAGTCAAAGGTCATAAATTGTTACATCCAAAATAAAAGAGGTCATACGTGAACTACAGATTCTGTAGATTGTAAGAGGACAACTGCAGCCTGCACTGCGGCGGGCATGAATGTTAATGTCACACAGTACTGTACATGAATAACCTCAGAACAAAAGAAAGACATTGACCTACTATCTTCTAAAGCAAAATTGCACAAGTTTCTCATCAACGGAGATTCTTGTTACTAATTACGGTATGTACATGGTTAGGAAAGAATGCGACGTCAAACCCTTTACAGGGAAAGGTTCGAGTACATTCTACCCTCTTGAATCAAAAGCGGGATATGCTAAATATTTGAATTTAATTTGGTTCATTGCAGTAAATGAGGATTTTTTTTTAAGGATTATATGACAGTAAGGCCACTGCATCTTGGTCTTGTTCTATGATCTTGTGGAAGCACTTCATCCAATTCCATAGCCTTCCTCTTGTTACCATTACCAATGGCCTGTATTTGTGGTGCTACTGCTTCTTGCTGTAATGATTGAATCACTTCTAATGTCTCTAAAGCTTGTTCTTGATCTGTTTCTTTTTCCATCTTTTCGCCATCTCTATTCTTTCTTTTCAACATATGGGGTTTAAGCTTGTTCACATCCGATAATCTCACTGGTTTAAGGAAAAACTCCTCTGCTCCTTCCTCTAAACATCTGTCCAAAACCATCAACAAAATACTCATTAATTTTATGTAATGAACATTATAAGTAATGCTGGGCTATTCATATCTCTTACCTATTAATTCTTGATGGAACATTCTCAGATGACATAATCACAACTGGTATGTCCTTGAAAGATGACTCCTTCACTCTCTTGAGCAAATCATAGCCTGTCATTCCAGGCATACAGTAGTCTGTTATTATAAGATTCACTGCCATTTCCTGAAATCAACAAGACTAATTTTAGCAATCCACAAAATGCATCTTCTTCAAATTTAGATTTGTAAATAAGTTTTCGAAGTTTATACTTCAAAATAATTATTAAGTTGGGAAATACATAAATTATAAATGAGTACCTGTTGATTTATTGGAGATGTAAATGCCTTGTTGGGACTGATTTGTTCATCATCCTCATGCAATCCTAGAAATTCTAAAGCTTTACTACCAGAATCAACTGCTGTAACTGCCATAAAAATTTGAAACAACAATCAGAACCAAAAAAATCTTAAACTAATGAAAAAAATCTGATCTTTTTCATTTATCTTGGTAGTAATGACAATTCGAATGTTAAGCACCTTGAAAAGATGAGGTTTTGAGGAGCCTTTCAATGAGCTTTCTATCTATGATGCTGTCATCAACAGCCAAGACATGAAACTTTGACTCTGTAGCAAATCCCATTAGAGCAAATAGATGGTTGTTTTGTTTGGTTGAGTTGAAATAATGGAATGAAAGATAAATGAATGGACTTAATTATGTAGTAAAGAAAATGCACCCAACAAAATCCACAGCACACAAAGCAAGATCTGACCAAATTTCAACCAAAGATCTCCCTAGTTGTTTCCAAGTTGGTTTTGATAATCAAGGGAATCAATACAAAGTAGAGTACATATATATATGAGTAAATAAATAATATAAGTAATGCAAAGTCTACTTAAAAGATTTTAATAAGGTGGGTAGTGATTCTTGAAGCTTAAACTTTATTTAAATAATGAATGTATGAATAAATGTATGAGTGGCAAATGGCAATGGTATGAGACTTGGTGGGATTGAAACCGAAAGATGGGATGGGATTGGAGTGTAAAGGGTAGGGCCAAGAAAATCCTGAAAAGAGATACAGGTGAGGTCAGGTAAGGGGGGGAGGTGGCCTTGTCTACTGGTATCAAATAATGTTGACACTTTTCTAATTACTGTATAAAAATAACAAATCATGTGCACTTAACCATATCTTGATGAGCAGGTTTGAGAGATTAGTGCAAGGGGCCAGCCAATTTTCTAGTGATTCTCTTTTGAGATTTATTTGCTTCCCATGCATGTCATATTGTCATGTCATGCTATGGAAAACTTATCATTCTTCGGTCGTTGTTTGGTTATACATTCAGGAAATTGAACTTCTCAGGATATGGTAAAATATTGATCAGTTTGGTTATTATTCATGTGGAAGGCAGAATTCTTTTACCAAAAACTTGAAATTCTAATAAATGTGAAAAGTCATTTACCTACTTTCTCTTCTTAACTTATACTTTCAATTTTTTTTATTGAGAATAAGAAATGTGAGATATATTTAAGATAATTTCTTTTAGATGAGTGTGTAAATGTATTTTAATACACAATTATTCAAAATTTTACTCAATCTTTTTTCATATACATAATCTTTTAAATTATTCTAACACACATCCATACAATTATGTACTATCATATAACAAGAGTAAAATAGATAATAAGCATGTAAGGTCAAAGGATCAACCCTTACAATATTTACTATATTACCCTTATAATATTTACAGGGCAACCCGAGTTTTTATGCATAATAATATTTACTATTACTATATTTATAATATTTACTATATTATGCATAATAAGCATAATATAGTTTTTGAAACACCCTATTCTACATCGAGAATATTTGAACTGTACTTAAGTATATAAATAAATATTATTACTAATTACACCAACAAATTATGATCAGGACTTGTGAACTAGGCTGCATCTCAGACATTAGACTTTGTCTTATTTAGGATTCGAAATAGAGACTTGACCTAATTTTTTAAAAAAAGTTTAGGATTTGACCCATATTATCGCAGTTTTCATCTAAAACTTTGATAGTTATAGTACGACTTACATTACATTACATTCAAGATAATAAGGATCATTAAATATTTTAAAATTAGTCGAGAATAGCTAAATATAAAATTAGAAAATATATTCGATAAGACATTCAAATACCGAAAAATGTATTAATGATTCAAACTAAGTACAAGTAAGTTTTTATTTTTGAATAAGATTTTTAATCCAAAAGTTCATAATTTTAGTTTCGGCACGGTTTCACTTGGACAGTAATCATTAAATTATCACTCAATTAAAAGTTGTTTCGTAAGTTTTTTGTGGGCTTTAAAGTTATTATTAAAATAATATAAATTAGCTACCGTCAAGAGTCTTAATTTATAAATTATCACTAATATAAATAATTATATTAGTATGGTCTTTAAATTAATTATTAGAATATTTATAATAATACAAAACTTTATTTAATATTTATAATTTTATAATAAAACTTAAAAATAAAAATAATATAATTTCTCAATAATTTATAAATATAATATAAATAACTGATAAATATAAATAATTTAGAATATGTATTAATATTTACAAATTTATAAATATTTTTTATAACTAATTTATAATATTTTTATATTTCATTTAATTATCACTAAATTAAAAATAATATAAATTTCTCATTAATTTTAACCCCATTTTGATTTTTTTCTTATTCTCTAAATTTATGAATTCAGTTCAATACCAAATCTAAGTAATATAAGAATACAACCGTTAATGTATGTGTATATATAATATTTTTTTATTTATAAAGTTAATCAACAAAGTATCATTTATCACTAAATAATAAATCATCCGTTAATCATGAAAAAATCAATCGAAGAATTACTTAACTACTAAAATTGAGATCTAATTGTTTTTAAATAAAAATTAAAAAAATCGATTGAAATAAGAGGAATATTGTATTAAAAGTTCGGTTGGTTGATCGATACCTGTTTTTTGTTATTCGTATTTTTAGAAACATATTGTTATTCCCGGTTGCACACTTACAGAATTGTAGAAGAGTGGGTTGAATACAATTCTTGATTTTTACAACTTTTCTTCAACTTGAAAGTAAGAACAGATAAACTAAATTGCAGAAATAGAATAAAGATAAGAACACAATACTTTAAAAATTTCAGGTGGATTGTTTTGTGATCCACATTAGATATATTATTGAAGAAATAATCTATGATATTTGATCACAAATACAGCTGCTATTACAGTTCTTTGCTTCTAAGAAAATGCTAGAGAGAAAACCTAAACAAAGACAATGTAAACTGTTTTCTCTATTTTCAAAGAACTGCTACACTTGGTTATAAAACCCAAGTTTACAAGCCATACTACAGACAAAAACTATCTCTATTTTCTAGGTCCAGTATGCTTGCTTCTTCATTCCAGATGCATGTGACTGAGATGTTGTACTCTTGACAAAATGTTTGGCTTCCATATTCTTTTTGTTTACTCCATCAATGTGCTTCCACTAGTGTCAAGTCACCGTCAACTCTTGACAAAATGTTTGGCTTCCATATTCTTTTTGTTTACTCTATCAATGTGCTTCCACTAGTGTCAAGTCACCGTCAACCTTTAGTCTTGAGCTTCATTTGTTGGTAGTGTTCTTGACTATCTGTGGATGACGATCCATGCATGACCATTCGTGGATGAGCAAAGAGTTAATCATCTGTGGATATCATTAAGTTGATCATCCGTGGATAACATTAAGTCTTCATCTGTTGTCATTCATTTTCACTTAAACAAAATTACATGGCACAACTTATTTATAATTAGCTATCATATCGTGTTTATCTATTGAAAGTCAACATGACTTAGTACTTAATACTTTCAATCCTTAGACTAAAGTTAAATTGAATATGCTACATGATTACTTATCCGTGGATAAGCTTCCCAACAACGGATATTACAGAAAGTATGTCATCCGTTATTAGTTACAAAATAACTTATACAAAAATGTGTTATATGTTAAGTTATCATCAAAAATAACATATTTCCTAACACATATTTAAAATATTATAATTTTATGTTTTAAAAATTGAAATCAAGTATAACTAGGTTTCTAAATTGTATAGAATTCTCAATGCGTGACTCCTCTTTAGTTTTAGGACCGTTCCATTTAGTCTGAATCCTAATAAATATTAATTTATTTTTTAACATATTATCTATTTATTTATGTAATTTATGATCAAAATTTTGTTAATTTAATCACAAAAGAAGTCAAAAAAATCAATATTATAAAACATTCATGAATAACATGAAATATTATTATAAGTTTTATTAAAAGTTTAAAACTTGGATTCCAGTAATAATAAATTCGGTATGTTCAAGTAGATTATTTTTAAGTACATATCATACTCAATAATAATATCCAATATATATATATAATATTGAAAACCACTTCTGTTCTGCAATCAAAATATTGCAAAATATATAATATTTTATAATAAAAAAGTTGCAAAACGTATTATTTTGCAAAAAATGTTCTATTGAAATCATTATTTCATTGAAAATCTTAAAAATCATGTATGTTTTGCAAACTAAACATGTATGTTTTGCAAATTCGATATGTTTTGCAGAACAATATGTTTTGCAATGTTCTGCTTGCAAAATATATATATTTTGCAAGCAGAACATTGCAAAACATATATAATTTTAAAGATTTTCAATGAAATAGTAATTTTCATATAACATAATTGATAAAATATTATATTTTGCAAGATTTTGATTGCAGAACATATATGGTCTCCAAGGTCTCCAATGAAATATGGTCTAATAATAATACGATAAAGAGATTCATTTAAAAATACTACAAAATATTAAAATTGAAAACTCATTAGCAACATATTTAAATTACATATTTAAAATTCTAAATATATTAGTATAGGTCCAAAGTTCGAATTACATTGACAACATAATACTCCCTCCTCCCCTTTTGGAAATAAAATTTGTACATAAATAGTTGTACTTCTCTTCTTTCAGCACAATATTTTTAAATATTTTATAAAGTATACCCTTAAATTACTATTTCCAATTTTTTAATAATGTACATATACTAACAACTCATCTTAATTTAATGTAATTATTATGAACAAACAAAGATACAAATTATTCAACAAACATTTTTTTAATATAGCTGATTTCTTCAAAAGGACAACTAAAAAAGGACGGAGAGAATAATATATAACACTTATCACTCTAAAATTACTAACATTATATTAAAATTTAAATATGATTAATTATATGTTAATATCGAACACTTATGTTTTAAATTTAAGAACACCAAACAAATACAAATTGTAATATTACTTAATATTCATCTTAATATATAATATATTCTAAAAAAATAAAAATATAAACATCTATGAATGATATGGATTGCACTCTAGAAAGAACACTTTATATAAAAAATAATAAATAACACCATCGTAATACTTTATTTTTCATAAAAATTGATTTGTTAAGATTAGAATGAGAAAATTAACAAGAATTAAGCTTAACATATCGAATTTAATGCAAAATGTTTTATAAATTTAAAAAACAAACCTTACATAGAGTCCAGTATAGAATCTTATATATATTATTTTTTTGTAATAATAAAATTATGCGTATTCATATTATAAAAATTAGAATCTAAATGTGTATTTCATGTAAAAATCTATAGTGCTCTACAGGGTTTTTTTTATATATAAGAATGTTTTTCCTGGAATATTCGACTATATATATATACTATCAATATTAGTATATAATAGACGAAACATTAAAAGTTTGGTCGGTCCGTATGGTACGTTATGATTTTACTTAATTGCCCTTAATTAACTGTACTTCGTGTTTTTACTTAATTAACCTTATTTATTTATATAAATATATTATTAAATAATAATATTACCTATTTATAATCAATTACCTTTTTCATCTAAAATACATTATTTTTTCTATTTTTTCTAACAAATTCCCCTACCTTTTCAAATCTATCACGAGCAATTACATTTTTTTAACTAAAACATGTTAGTTTTTCTATTTTTCCTTACTAAAACCCCTCTTTTCCCAAAAATATCACGGACACCTTTAGTTATTTATTTTTAAACCTATTTTAATATTATAATCATTTTTTAAAAGTTTACCTATTTTAACATGTCTACTTATTTTTCTTAACAAATGCAATTACTAAATATATTAAGATATAAATAATCAAATACCTATTTAAAACAAATTAACTTTTCAGCTAAAATACATTACATATTTTTTTCTAACAAAGTCCCTCATTTTCTTAATATATCACGGGAAATTGCCTTTTACAATTTAATTTTTCTATTTTTCTCATAAAATCCATTCTTTTTCCAAAAATATCACATGAAACCCTTTACTTATTTATTTTAAAACGTATTTAAATACTTTTAATTATTAAATTTAAAAACCTCATTTTCCAAAATTATCACAAGCATTTACTTTTTAAACTAAATATATGTTACATTTTTTATTTTTTTTTACTAAAACCCCTCATTTTCCAAAAATATAACAGGCAAACCCATACTTATTTATTTTAAAATTTGTTTTAATGTTTTTAATTAATTAAAATTGTTTTGCTATTTTAACTTGCCTTCTTATTTTTTGCACAGCTACAATTAATAAAATATTAAAAAAAAATAATAATAAAATAACAATTAACAATCCGTGCATCGCACGAGTTTTAAACTAGTATTATTAAAGACGAAACATTAAAAGTTTTGATCGGTCAGTATTTGGGCAGGGCCTATCTATAATTTGGGTCGGGCCTATATATAGCCAATTAATTTATAACTAATTGCTTTTTTTAGCTAAAATATATTACCTATTTTATCTATTTTTCTAAATAAAACAATTCATCTTATAAAAATAAAATAGGTAATATATATATAAAATGGTAATATTATTACATATTTATAACTGATTACCTTTTTCAGCTAAAACACATTATACTTTTTACATTTTCTAACTAAAACAACTCATGTTCTAAACATAACACATGCAAAATAAATATGTAATGGTAATATTGTTATATATAATTATTAATAAATAATCATTTACCCTTTTCAGCTAAACACATAACCTTTTTTATTTTTTCTAACTTAAACAACTAATTTTTCTAAAAGTAACACAAACAACATATATATAGAAAGGTAATATAATTTTTTATTTTCTAATTTAAAGAAATAATTTTCTAAAAGTAACACGGGGCAACATATATATAAATATAATATAATTTTATATAATTATTAATAAGTAACTAACTGTCTTTTGACATTGTCTATTTTATATTTTTTAATTGAAACAACTCATATTCGAATTAAAAATAACACGGGCAAAATATAGAAATAATGACAATATTATTATATTAAACTTATAAAATCCATGTTTAATATAATTTTTTATAATATTCAATTTAAATAAGATAATTAATAAAAAAATAAAAGTAATAGCATATGTTAAAAGAAACTCGGCACATTACCGGGCACATATTTTGTTATTTGCACTTTAGTCACTCTTAGATTTTTTAAAAGTAAATAAATACGAACCGTTAGATCTATTATTTAAAAATATTTTTCTATTTTAATATCTAAAATACTACTAAAAATTATGTCAACAATTTATTAAATTAAAATACTTATATTGTTAGATAAATAAATCCAATTTATTATTTACACATATAAATATATATTAAAATTTCATCAAAAATATATAATTACAAAAATTGAAATAAAAATAATAAAATATTAAAGAAAACTGTGCATCACACGGGATATAAGCTAGTATATATAATATCCAAACAACTATTTTCTAGTTCCATTTTTTTAATGACGTAGGTAAATGTTTCAACTCAATCATCATAAATAATTGAAATCCTAAATTTTAAAAATTCATTTATAACTCAAATTGAATTATCTTATATATATTTCTCAAAATTCATGTATTTTGCTCAGCTATGTAATTCTATAAATATATGGTACAAATTAATAAATTCTGAATCAACTATAATAAACAAAATGGGTGTAACTTATCATTTGGTTCCCAACTTATTTTGATTATCCTTTTCAATTACAATCGATAGATTGAAACATCTAGATGCATTACTAAAAGTTATGCTACATAGAATTACTCTGAGCGACTGATCCGGCGGAACAACTCATAAATTAAAAACATAAATAAAGGTAAAATATGTGAACCACTCGTTACTATTTTTAATTTGATTATAATAATTTAAATAAAAAAGTAAAAAAAATATATTTTGATTAACATTGAATGTATTTTATAATTAAAAATATATTAGATGATAATATTTGCATTTATCATAAATTTGTAATATTGTGTACCATTTTCAAGAATCAAATACTTGTAAATTTGATTAGATTTCGTAATATTCAACTAATATCTATATGATAAAAGACACATGATTATTTAATGATTAGACAACATTAATGACTTGTGCATCTATACTATATTATTAAAGACGAAAAATTAAAAGTTTTGGTCGGTAAGTCGGTCGGTATTTGGGCCGAACCTATCTATAATTTGGGTCGGGTCTATATATAACCAATTTATTTATAATAAATTATTTTTTTCAGCTAAAATACATTACCTATTTTATCTATTTTTCTAACTAAAACAAATCATCTTCTAAAAATAAAATAGTTAACATAAATATAAAATGGTAATATAATTACATATTTATGATTGATTACCCTTTTTAGCTAAAACGCATTATAAATTTTACATTTTCTAACTAAAACAACTCAGGTTCTAAACATAACACATGCAAAATAAATATGTAATGGTAATATTGTTATATATAATTATTAATAAATAACCATTTACCATTTTCAGCTAAACACGTAACCTTTTTTTTATTTTTTCTAACTTAAACAACTAATTTTTCTAAAAGTAACACAAACAACATATATATAGAAATGTAATATAATTTTTTATTTTCTAATTTAAACAACTAATTTTCTAAAAGTAACACGGGGCAACATATATATAAATGCAATATAATTTTATATAATTATTAATAAGTAACTAACTGTCTTTTTAAGGACATTGTCTGTTTTATATTTTTTAATTGAAACAACTCATATTCGAATTAAAAATAACACGGGCAAAATATAGAAATAATGACAATATTATTATATTAAACTTATAAAATCCATGTTTAATATAATTTTTTATAATATTCAATTTAAATAAGATAATTAATAAAAAATAAAAGTAATAGCATATGTTAAAAGAAACTCGGCACATTACCGGACACATATTTTGTTATTTGCACTTTAGTCACTCTTAGATTTTTTAAGAGCAAATAAATATGAACCGTTAGATCTATTATTTAAAAATATTTTTCTATTTTAATATCTAAAAACTACTAAAAATTATGTCAACAATTTATTAAATTAAAATACTTATATTGTTAGATATATAAATCCAATTTATTATTTACATATATAAATATATATTAAAATTTTATCAAAAAATATATAATTACAAAAATTTAAATAAAAATAATAAAATATTAAAGAAAACTGTGCATCGCACGGATATAAGCTAGTATATAATATCCAAACAACTATTTTTTAGTTCCATTTTTTTAATGACGTAAGTAAATGTTTCAACTCAATCATCATAAATAATTGAAATCCTAAATTTTAAAAATTCATTTATAACTCAAATTGAATTATCTTATATATATTTCTCAAAATTCATGTATTTTGCTCAGCTATGTAATTTTATAAATATATGGTACAAATTAATAAATTCTAAATCAACTATAATCTATACTAAACTTTAATAAACAAAATGGGGTGTAATTTATCATTTGGTTCACAACTTATTTTGGTTATCGAATCGACACTGATAGGTTTTGAAGTCAAATTGATTGAAACATCTAGATGCATTACTAAAAGTCAAATCCCATCAACAACATATTGAAATTAACATTTATTACAAATATGTTAAAATTAACATTTACTCTGAGCGACTGATCCGACATAACAACTCAAAAATTAAAAACATAAATACAGGTAAAATACGTGAACCACTCGTTACTATATTTAATTTGATTATAATAATTTAAATAAAAAAGTAAAAAAAAAAATAACTTGTGCTTTGCACGTGTTATAACCAAATATATACTAATATATATATCATTTTTAAGACTATTTTTAAAAAAAAGTAATGTAAATGTGATAACTTTATAAATGTCCAGGGATTATTCATCTATTTAAAAATGAAAAATGACCATGATTTTGACCTCAAGACTTATACGAGGTTATATTGTTTTTTTCAATACAAATATTGAATGATATTTTTGTAATAATAAACTCACCCTTTTCATAAACAAAAAATAAACTTTACTTATATTTTATTGTGTCTTAACTTTAGTGTTGTAATTAGACGATGTACTCAAAACCCACAAACCCTATTTAAAATTTCATTTATCAAAATGATTTTATGACATTACACATCCGTTTAATATATTATATAAAATTCTATTATTATTAAAGACTTATACTTTTTTTTAACATTATTCAATAATTTTTTACATACAATTTGAATTTCTATTGTTAAAATTTATAGTCTAATTGGTCGTCATTAATAATCAGACAATTTTATAATGCTTTTGATCGAGAAAAATCATATATTATTCTCATTTATTGCATATTAACCATGTTGATTTTTTTATTTAAAACATAGATTCTGTTTTTGAGTTATCATTTTTTTGGAATCAATTCAATTGCATCTTCAGCATTTTCAAATATTTATCTTTTTTAGTCGAATTATACATTTAAACCCCTCAAAGTCTAAATGTTTGATCAATGAAATATTTCTAATTTAACTCAAATATTTGATATTTTACATACTTAAAAATTATGATATATAGTTCATATTTTATGTAGTTATGTATTATGTATGATTTTATAGACAGAATTTAGATCTTTTTAATTAAAGAGTATAATATATTTATATACAAAGAGAAAAATGAAAATAAAAAATATTTTTATCGAGACTAATTTACATTCATGTATAACATGTGAAATTATATCATATAAATTTTATTTTCCATACTCATCATTTATCATGACAAAGAGAGTGTAAAAATTTTATTTTTTACATTTATCATTTATAATGAAAGAAAATCTTTTCTGTAATTATATACTCCGTAATATTTTACATTTTAAATCCTTGCCCAGTTTTTAACTCGGGCATCAACCGGGGGATTAAAATGGTGGAAAAAGTGAAAAATGACAATTTGTTTTGTAAATTAGAGATGTACCGAAGTTAATAAAGAATGACATGAAATTTTAGAAAATATCAACAAATGAAGTGTTCATTCTGAAAAGAAATTTGCTAAGAAATGAATGTGACGAACAAATTGTATAAGAATTAGCATTACATAATTTTGATGCTAATTTTCTTAATTTTAAATTATATACTTAACAAATAATGAGATACATAACATATATAATAGTTCTTATATTAGATCAAGTTCATTACTATATTTTATGTATTATTAATTAATTCTAATAACGTTAAATAGAGATATATATAATATGATATAAAATTTGAATTATCAACAACATAACTTAAATATATTTAATAAAAAAATATACAACTATGACAAAAATTTGTAACAATAATTGAATATTTATACTGATTTCTTTAATTACTCTCATCTCATGATAAAATAGTAATTCGATAAAAAATAAATTAAGATTGGTGATAGAAATTTGAGAGAAAATAATAAAGCAACTGAGAGGAAATAAAGAAAAAAAAGGAGAGAATCGTAAAAGGTCCATCCACCCACTTGTGAATGAGCGCGCCAAAAAAAATGGCTACAATGTGACAGATAATACGGGGGGTCTTTGTTTTTGTTGCTTGCAAAGATTCTCCGACATCCCATGATATTACTTGTAATCAAACATACACAAATCCAAACTGCTTTACTGTGCATTCTTTTCCTTTTGGTTTCACTGCAGAAGTCAAGTAAATACAGATTCAAAATTTCAAATTCGAGTATGAAATGTATTCAATCGATATTCAAACCCGAACATCATAAACATAAACTCGATTCGACTTGGATCGTTTAAAACCGTAATAGCTTTCGTAACAACCAACTCTTTTTAACAGTCAGGAGTTGTCTTTTATGTTTGCTCATAATTGTGAAGCTACACACCATTAAATGAGGTTTCTTTTGTGGATGCATGATAGTAATATGTTACAGGCATACTGATTGACCGGTGGTTGCATGTGTTATGCCATGACTTATAGCAGACAAAGCTGAAAGCTAAAAGTTGGGAAAACAACAATTGGACATGCGCATGGGAAACAAAGACTTGATTTTGATAGGGATTTTTTCCTGTCCCTTTTTTTGTCAAATTAACCACCTTTCTTATCTGCAGAAATTACCCCTACAGGCTACCTTTTAGTCGTTCATTTTTCTCATTTTCACTACTCTTCTAGAATAATTTGAACAAACTATCATAACTGTGATGTATGTAATTTAAATACAAATTGAAGTTTATAATTTGAATGCGGATGAGTAAAATCGATGATTTGTGTAGCTAAAAACTTGAGTTTAGTACGATTAACCACTTGGATTCAGGAAAAGCAAGATATGCAGAAATTTAAGTCTAATTGAAAGCCAAACAAATGTGCGAGAGTATAGGAGTTAAGATCGCCAGCTGTATTATAAATGCATGGAATTGACATATAGTAAATTCGAATTAAGGAAATATAAAGGCACATGGCGTTGTTAAAGTTAACATGTTGTGCTTTTGATTGGCCCCGAACTCAGGTCGCTGCCTCAGGATCTGCTGGTCGCTGCTCTTCTTTTTCCAGATATCTCGTCTGTCTACTTATTTCTCTACTCTTCTAGTCTTCTTTAATCGTTTAAATTATTGATGAATTCTTATAAATTATACTTGTGTTTGGATAAATTTATTTATAAGTTAGTTAAGAGTTTGCTAAATTAACTTTGAAAAATTAATTATTAAATACAATGATTTCAACACTTGCATTTTAAATTAAAAAAATATTTATAAACACAAAGGTAAAAATATAAAGTATTAAAAAACAAAGAAATCAAGTAATAAGTCAATAAATTTAGGAAAATGTATCTCATTATTAACATTCAACTTATAACATATAAATTAAAGTTGGAGTCATAAGTTGGGTTCACAAACACCCCATAACCTCTTACAGATTTATAAGCTTTGCTAAACCGGCCCTAGTTAAATTGAAAATTAATTTATATTTAATATTATATATAGTAAAAGTCTAAAAGCTGCAGTTTGACATTTAAATAACAAAATGCAAATGACAATAGGCGCTGAAACATGCAGTTTGTGTTTGACATTTCTCGCTCACTCTTTTAATATTTTTACACTAAGTCAGCCATATATTTATTTTTCATAAATATATTTATATTAACCTCCTCTTTCAAGTTCTGAATCAATACTTTGATAATATTTGAATTAAATGAAACGGTAACAAAGTCACTCTCAACAAGTTGAAACTCTCTAAAATGGTCTTAAATGAATTAATTATCGATCTTAACAAATTAAACATGACTAGTTACCCGATCTTTACTTTATTAAACAAAACTAGTTTCCGTGCGAATCATAGGCCGAGATTAAAATATTAATCTGATTTAAATCAGGATAGAAAAAAAATCAAATCAATAAATATTTGAATTATGTAGTTATAGAAAATCGAATCTCGAGTGAAATTAAATCAAATAAATAAAGCATTTTTAATCATATAATTGTAAAAAATCAAACTCAAATTTTATGTTAACGAAACTTGATATTTTAATACTTTAATATTTTGATACTTTTATGGGTCATTTATACTTAATTATTAATAAAGTGTAATATAGATGTGCACACAACGAACAAGATTTATATGGATCACGTAAAGCATACACCCACTAACGTGCTAAAGAATATGAATAAATTATAGATACAAAATAACCAATCAAATGCAAATGGGTGGGCGTGACAACAACTATTAAAACAAAAGTTTGGAGTTTACTTGAATATTATTTGTGTAATTGTGTTTAATTAATTAGTATATCTTATGGGTACGGGTGCATTGAACCCCTTTAACAAGCCTAATTTTTTATGATTAAGAGATATGATCGTCGTTTGTTAAAGATCTTCTTTGTCGATATAATTATAAAATATGTGGGCCGTTTCGTATAGTTTTATTGGAGATTAGTTTGTTTATCTTACAAACAACTATATAACCTACTAGGTGGATGTCATGAAAAGTTCCTTCTGCGTGTCAACAATTTGAATACCTTTTCTTTCGCTAGTAAGTTCTAGACAAACTATCATACATTTCTTAACATTTTGCGAATGATATTTATTTATTTATTAATAACTAGATGATAATTCGTATGAAACATGGGTCGAAATTAAAATATTAATCAAAATATGAATAAAATTAAAAAATAATAAAAATAAATCAAATCAATAAATCTTTGAATTGTGTAATAATAGAGAATCGAATCTGAGATGAAATCAATGAAATTAAATCAAATAAATAAATTTTATTTAATCATATAATTGTACGAAATCGAACCTGAATTTTGTGAATAATTATATAATTGATGAAACTGTACGCTTAAATAACAATCAATCTGATAGACAACTATTATTGAATAATAACATTGGTGGCCTCTCGTACTAGGGAGAGACACTCTTAAATCTTAATGCTCTAAAGACCACATATCCGGACAATAAATATTTAATTCCAAATATTGAATCGGAATATAGATGACATTCATTGCCACACGGACATATATTAGCATTAGTCTATATAATCCAAAGACAATCTGAATCGATTACTTATATCGTAACATAAAACTATATCCGCTTAATGAACAAATCATCGTTATAAAGTACTCCCTCCGTCCCAGTTTTATTGTCCAGAATTTCCTTTTTCGTTCGTCCCAAAATTGTTGTCCACTTTTAGTTTATATGGTAAATTATGTGTTAATTATGTCAATTTTTATGAAAAATAATACAACTTTTTGGTAACTACAAATTTATTTCATATGATTGAATAAAAAATGGGTTTTGATGGTGGACAATAAAAATGGGACGGAGGGAGTAATAATTTTGATAGATTTATATACTTTTTACATCTCAAATCTAATAAGTAAAAAAAAAAAACTTAAAAATTGGTAAAGTAATAGTTACAATAAATCATCAAATTTCTTCGATGGACAATTATGCGTTTATAAAGATTTTATTTTATCGTGTGTCACATTATATTTCTTATTTAGAGTGAAAAAGAAATGGTAAACAAGACCAAACTAACTTATTGCATGTTGGGCCTTTAAAAAATGTTGGGCTGGGCTTTAACGATATGTGGGAGAAGGATTGGTTATCACGAGATAAGTGAGAATGGAGGGCGATCAATTCATATAATTGTGGACATTGTTGAATCATTCAAAATCTCCCTGCCTGGAAATTAACAAATGTAATCATAAAATTAATTTACACACAGAGATAGAAGAATGGAAAATGCGACTGCCCCGGAAGAAACTCTCGCACAATCATACCTGGTTGAACATGCTGGACAATCAATTCTCGGTCTATTTATCTTCCTTGTCATCTTTGCTTTTCAGTTTTCCTCTAAATACTTGGCCATCTTAAAAAAAGTGGTATGTCATTTCTTCTTCATTTTTCTCTTGTTTTTTTAGATTTCGTTCTCAATCTTTTTATTTTTAATTTCTGGTTTCATATTGTTTTAATATAATGAAAATGCTTTGATAATCATAATATTACCATGATGGGTACTTGGATAGATACTTTAAGATTCTATTGACAACCAGTATTAAGAATTTATGAACTTTATTTGTTCTGCACTATTTTTATGTTGTGTTTGGCAAAGTTGTATGCATGAATCCTTATAATGTGAAATAATTAATTTTGTGTGTCTACTTCCCCGTTTCATCTATTTTTTTTTTAATTTTTTTCATGCATATAAAAAAATAATATTATTAGTACCATTTTGCGCTAATGAAAAGCATAATGTTTGTTTCATGGTATTAAGCATAGGATATGATAATAATCCTTTAAATTTTCTTATCCCATGTTTGTTTTTCAAAAACTTATTTAGGATAAGTCCAAGGATTATAATTCTTTAAATTTTACTATCCCATGTTTGTTTTGTTGGAGTATGAGATATGATTATTATCCCCTCTAATACTTGGTTGGAGAAGGTATTATTTAATCCCCTCTAACAAGTTATTTTTATAAATGATTATAATCACCTCACTATAATCCTATGCAAAACAAACATAGGATTGGAAAATTTAAAGGATAGTAGTCCAATATTATCTCTCAAAACAAACAAGAGATTAAAATTTAAAAGATTATATTCCAATCCTAAACTTAATACTTCAAAACAAACATGAGATAACATAATTTAAGAGATTATAATCCTTAGCACTTTAATTGATGAAATTATTTATTCCCGAATAATAATTCCGAGATTATAATCCCTCCAAACAGACATGATCTTTGAAGAATTGTTCTATGATTTTCGGGTGAATCAACCATATGAGCAATATCAATGGAGTGACCAAAAATAGTTCATCTACACTAATTGTATAGACGTGTCACTGTCACATATTAGCAGCCAATCCAACTAAGACAAATTAATTCAAGTTAAGGCTAGGTTCACTGCAATCAAGCCTAACCTAAAATTTGATCTAAACTGATGATCAGCCTTCTTAGGTGATAGACTCAGGAGCGTAAATGAATCAAACGGTACATGAGCTATTTGAGTTTGACTCATAAAATATTCGAATTCGATTTGATAATAATCGAGTTGAACTTGAGCTATTCGAATAGTTTACCGAGCCGAGCTTCAAATTACTCAATTCGTGAAGCTCACGAGCCTAATCGAGCTTATATTATTATTAACTTTTATATATTATTTATATGTTATTTATATATTATTATAGAAATATTTAATATTTGTATAAATATTTTACATATTTAATCAAGTCGAATTCGAGCCGAACTTATTGCATTCGAGTTATTCTCAATATTTACTACAATCGATCGATTCGAACTTTTGAGCTAGCCGAGCTCGAACATATCAAACTTTGATCGAGCCGAGCTTCGAGCTCGAAATTAATGACTCGGTCGAACTTGAGCTCAAACTATTTAGTCAAGCTCGAACTTGAGCCGGATAATATTCGGTCCGGCTCGGCTCGATTACAACCCTATCGTAATACCTATGCATTCACTTATATTTATCTTTGGGGGTGTTTGGACTGCAGTCTGAAATGAGAATTGAGAATGAGAATCAGAAAAATGAGAATGGAGGTAAAGAGGAATGCGAATGAATTTATTAGCAGCCAATCCGCCTAAGACAAATTAATCCAGGTTAACGCTCGGTTCACTACAATCAAGCCTAACCTAAAATTTGATCTAAACTGATGGTCAGCCTTGCCTAGGTGAATGGTGATCCCTATGCATTCACTTATATATCTTTGGGCTGTTTGGATTGCTGTTCAAAATGGGAATGAAGGTAAATAGGAATGTTAATGAATTTATCGGAGGTCTTTGGATTGTCCCGAAACGAGAATGAGTTAACTAAATCAAGTTATGTTTGGATTAGCAGGAATGGGAATGAAGTTTTTTTATTAAAACTTTTTAATGTAAAATTTAAATATTAAAATTTTAACCTACAGATGAAAAACTATAAGAAAAAAATTATAACATTTCAAAATTGAAAAAACTATTTATTTTAATTTATTAATAATTGGAATGGGAATGAAGTTTTTTCTTAAAAAAATTTAGTATAAAATTTAAATATTAAAATGTTAACATACAAATAAAAAATTCTAACATTTCAAAACTGAAAAAACTATTTATTTTAATTTATAAATAACTTACATAGCTCATCTATCTATACTATATTATTAAAGACGAAACATTGAAAGTTTTGGTCGGTCGGTATTTGGGTCGGGCCTATCTATAATTTGGGTCGGACCTATATATAACCAAAAATTCTTTTTTCAGCTAAAATACATTATCTATTTTATCTATTTTTCTAATTAAAATCTCTCATCTTCTAAAAATAAAATAGATAATATATATATAAAATGATAATATTATTACATATATATAACTGATTATCTTTTTCAGCTAAAACACATTATATGTTTTACATTTTTTAACTAAAATAACTCATGTTCTAAATATAATACATACAAAATAAATATGTAATGGTAATATTATTATATATAATTATTAATAAATAACCACTTACCCTTTTCAACTAAACAACTAATTTTTCTAAAATTAACACGAGCAACATATATATAGAAAGGTAATATATTTTTTTATTTTCTAATTTAAACAACTAATTTTCTAAAATTAACACGGGCAACATATATATATATATATATATATATATATATATATATATATGTAATATAATTTTATATAATTATTAATAAGTAACGAACTATCTTTTTAAGTATATTGTCTATTTTATATTTTTTTATTGAAACAACTCATATTCGAATTAAAAATAACACGGGCAAAATATAGAAGCAATGCCAATATTATTATATTAAACTTATAAAATCCATTTTTAATATAATTTTTTATAATATTCAATTTAAATAAGATAATTAATAAAAAATAAAATTAATAGCATATGTTAAAAGAAACTCGGCATATTACAGGGCACATATTTTTTTATTTGTACTTTAGTCACTCTTAGATTTTTTTAAGAGCAAATAAATATGAACCGTTAGATCTATTATTTAAAAATATTTTTCTATTTTAATATCTAAAATACTACTAAAGATTACGTCAAAAATTTATTAAATTAAAATACTTATATTGTTAGATATATAAATCCAATTTAATATATACACATATAAATATATATTAAAATTTCATCAAAAAAGATATAATTACAAAAATCTAAATAAAAATAATAAAATATTAAAAAAAACCGTGCATCGCACGAGATATAAGCTAGTAAATATAATAATTAAAAGTTTAAAAATTATATAATATGAGTCATGTCGACTAAATCAATTGTAGCAAATAATAATAAAACATATTTTCACTTGAAAAATATCAAACAAGTAAACACACTAAAACACGTGTATGACATGTGTGCTTATACATGGAGTTAAGATAAGAAATATGCTATTGGCATAAAATTTGTTCGCAAATACACATGATAGATTTTGATTTGTTGTAATAATAAACGGCCTCCTAAATTCACACCAACAACACCAATCAAAAGATTTGAAACTGTCACATAATCTCTGCCATGTCATTTGATAACAATTTTTTGTACCAAATTTTGTGGGCTCTAACACTACTATGTTAAATATTATGTATTAACTTAAATTGTTTTTCTTTTTGGTAATTAATATATTCAATGATTTTTGTACAAAATCAGATTATGAGATTTGAAAGTAGTAGTAGTTTATTGAATAAAACACACGCACACATATATGAGAGTTTGGTCAGGAATCGATCTTAATTCCTAATCCCGGGGTTGGCTCAGGATCAACTTAACTGGTTAAAGCCATTTTAGATCTGTTACAGATATAGGTGTCACCAAGAATGATGACTCAACTGATGATGTCAGCAAGAAATGAAAGGAATCTGTCACAAGTTTGTTATGCCAGCTTATGCCGGCCCGTCAACTAAAACTAGTTCCCTAGTTTGTTAGGATTTTGGATTGCTTATATATAGATTGTATTCAGTCAGTTGTAACTGATTTCAAGTTGTTATTTTTAGCAATAAACATTCTATTCTTCTTCTCTCTAAATGCTTAGCTCTGCAACTTCATCTCCTTGGATGGAGGTTCATTTGTAAAACTCTCATGGTATCAGAGCAAGGCTCTAGTGATTCTGTTTACTTTTATGTATACTTACGCTTCTGCAGTTCATTCACAAAATCAAGCTCAAAACACTATCGTAATGGCGAATAATGTTGTAATCGACATTAATCATCCATATTTTCTTAGTTCATCTGATCATCCATGTCTATCATTGGTGACAGAGGTACTCAATAATCAAAATTATCACCATTGGAGTCCATCTGTTCAAATTGCTCTATCTGCAAAGCTTAAACTCAGATTCATTGATGGTACGCAAGCAAGACCTGCAATAAACTCACCTCAATTGAGTCTATGGATGAGAAGTAATGATTTAGTCATCTCATGGCTTCTAAACTCAGTTTCGACTGAAATTCGCAAGAGTGTGGTATGTTTCGCAACTGCAAAACAGATCTGGGATGACTTAGCCACACGATACTCATAGAGTAATGTTTCACGACTGTTTCAACTCAAGAAAGACCTTGCATCTCTGACTCAAGGTACTAAGTCTATAACTGCTTATTTCACACAGTTTCAAAGCATGATTGATGAATTAGATAATCTCTCTCCTATTCCTCGATGTGTCTGTGCTAATCTAAACTTTGCATGCAACAATGCTAAAAAATTGGATAAATATGAGCAATTGAACAAGCTAAGTCAGTTTCTTATGGGATTGAACGAACAATTCACTAATGTCAGAGGTCAAATTCTACTTATGAATACTCTACCTGATATTAGTCAAGCTTATTATATGATATTGCAAGAAGAAAATCAGAGAGAGTTTTCTAATACTTCAAACTTTGCATCTGAAAATGCATATATGAATGTGAAAGTGAACTCAGTGAATTCTAGTTGATCTGGTGGCAAGTCCAGAGTCACCAAAAAAGTGTCAGATCCAAACTTGAGTTGTGACTACTGTAAAATGACTGGTCATGTCAAAGAAAAATGTTTTGCTTTACATGGATATCCAGACTGGCACAGATTGTATGGACAACCAAAACCTAAGGTCAGAAGTACTCAGAAGAAGTATAGTGCGAATGCCAGTGTCAACACAAAAAATGACTCTGCACTAACTGTAAATACTGGCGTGTCTAAGGAAACATCACTACTTGGTTTGACAGAGATACAGTACCAGCAGTTGCTCAGTTTACTTCAGCAAACTCAGACTAAGTCTACTGCAGTTTCTAATGATGCTTGGATACATAAAAGGACTGAAGATCAATGTGCAGGTATAACTTCTCAAAGTCTCTCATCAGTTGCTTTTGCAAATAATGTTAAGTTTGATAACTCGATTACTACTTGGATCATAGACTCAGGATCCACACACCATATTACACCATATAAACAACTACTTATTAATGTCCAAAGTGCTCAGTCTGAACTTCTCCTTCCTAATGGAAATAAAAACTGTGTCACACATACTGGAGATGTTGTAATCAATTCAGATATTGTGTTACAACAAGTCTTGTGTGTTCCTGAATTCCAATGCAATCTTTTATTAGTACCTAAACTAACTTCAGATAATGCTTGCAATGTCTATTTCTCTGCCTCAAAATGTATTTTTCAGGACCATACAGTGCAGAAGAAGAAAGAGATTGGTGAAGTAGATGCTGGCCTTTACAAACTTCATGCTCAGTCTAATGTTTCGGCTGTTACTTGTTATGTTTCTTCATACAATCAGTGGCACACTAGATTAGGACATCCTTCCTTATCTGTCATCAAACAAATTTCTACTATTGATATACAAGACAGACATGCTACTAGTAACTGTGATGTGTGTCAATTTTCAAAGCAGTCTAGGATTCCTTTTCCTATAAGAGAGTCTAGTAGTGTTGATTGCTTTGATATAATACACTGTGATGTATGGGGTCCCTATAAGCATACTACTCATGGAAAATGTAACTCTTTTCTTACTATTATTGATGATCATTCAAAATGTACTTGGTTCAAAATTTCTTGTCCTATGTTTCTACGCAATTTCATAAAACTGTCAAAATTTTGAGAACTGACAGTGGTACATAATTCAATAATTCAAATCTAGACAGTAAACTACAAGAATTAGGTGTCATTCATCATTATACTTGCCCATACACACCACAACAAAATGGTATTGCTGAACGTAAACATCAGCATCTTCTTAATGTTGCCTGAGCGTTAAAATTTCAGTCTAATGTTCCTATTTCTTTGTGGGGAGACTGTGTTTTGACTGCATCACATCTCATAAATCTTCTTCCTTAACCTCATCTTAACAATCTGTCACTTTTCGAAGTATTGTTTAACAAACCACCATCATATTGTCATCTCAGGAATTTTGGTTGTCTTTGTTATATCAGTAACTTTCACACTAACGGTGATAAGTTTGCACCAAAAGCACTTAAATGTGTCTTTATTGGGTACCCCTTTAACAAAAAAAGGATACAAAGTTGTGGAAATTTCGACCAAGAAATGCCATGTTTCTCGAGATGTTGTTTTCAATGAGAATGTTTACCCATTTCACAATATTTCTAGTTCATCAGATTCTCTTCCCTCTAATAGTGGTTTGTTTCCTGCTTCTCCTTTTTCATTTGATGAATCAGAAAATCTCCTTATATCTATTCCTAATAATACTACTTCTGAATCTCCTCATTCTCAATCAGACCAATCAGCTCATTCGGATAATTCATCTATCTCAAATAGATCTCAAATTGTTTCTAGACCAGTTAGACAGAGAACTGTTCCTCCAAAACTCAAGGATTATACAGGTCTTCCCAAGCATCTAGTCACCACATCTACAACTTCTTCTACTAGTCAGGTATCTTCTTGCTGTTATCCAATTCAGACATTTATTTCCTATGCCAATGTATCTCCTTCTTATTCCAAATATCTAGCAGCCACTGCTGCTTCTTTCATTCCTTATACTTACAAACAAGCTGCTACTGATTATAACTGGCTTCAAGCTATGCAATTGGAAATAAATGCCTTGGAAAGCAATCATACTTGGGATATTGATCCCAAACCTCCCAACCAGCATATTGTGGACTGTAAGTGGTTGTTTAAACTAAAATATAAACCAGATGGAAGTATAGAACGGTACAAGGCCAGACTAGTGGCTAAGGGGTTCACACAAACTTTTGGCCTTGACTACTTTGAAACCTATGTTCATGTTGCTAAAATGACAACAGTGAGATTGCTTATTGCTGTTAGTGCTTCCCAAAACTGGCCCATATCTCAGTTAGACATCACAAATGCCTTCCTACATGGAGATCTAAATGAAACTGTTTACATGAGATTACCACCTGGATATCTTCATTTATCTTCCTGCTTTGACTTATCTATTATTAAAGATCCTTCTACTGTTGTCTGCAAACTCAAGAAGTCACTATATGGACTTCGACAAGCTCCGAGGTGTTGGTTCACTAAGTTCTCTACAGCTCTTATTGAATATGGGTTCACTCAATCTCACTCTGATAATAGTATTTTCACATATGGTTGTCAAGATAAGTTTGTAGATGTGCTAGTATATGTTGATGATATCCTTGTTACAGGCTCTTCAAAGCATAATATTCAACTCATTATCAAATTTTTAGCCTCCAAATTCAAGGTAAAGGATCTTGTCCCTCTTAAATACTTTCTGGGCATTGAGGTAGCTAGATCTGATGCCGGTATTTACTTGCATCAAAGCAAAGAAATGCCCGACTCCATGACAAAGGTTGCCTCGGGCCGACAAAAGTGTTGAATGAGATCATTATTGATGCAAAATCAAAACTATGCACTTCTTCTTATTTTGTAAATTTGGTAGCTAAATTCGATTGTTGTACTAGTTGGATAACTTAGTTATGTTCCCGCTTTCTACTCTCAATCTTTTCCATAAAGATTGATCTTAGTTAGTTCCTCTCTATGGCCTGTCATAGAGCAAGGGTTAATCCCTGTATTCTTTTCTTTTTCTTCTATAAAAAATATTAATTAGCAAAAAAAAAAAAAAAATACCTTGGATATTCTCAGAGATACAGAGTTACTTGATGCTAAACATTCAAAGATCCCTATTGAACAAAATCACTCTCTACAGGACAACACTAGTCCTTATCTACCTGCTGACAGTGCATCTGTGTATCGAAGACTTGTTGGTCGTTTATTATACCTAACTGTCACAAGACCTGACATCTCCTATTCAGTTCAGGTGTTGTCTCAGTTTCTTGCTTCTCCACGGTCTGATCATCTTCAAGCTGCTCATAAAGTTGTCAGATATCTAAAGATGGCTCCAGGTCAAGGTCTTCTCATGCCTGCCATGTCTTCCCTTAGTTTTACTTCTTATTGTGACTTCGACTGGGCTGGTGATAAAGAAACCAGATATTCCATTACTGGTTACTGTGTCAAGTTTGGTGATTCCTTAATTTCTTGGAAGTGTAAAAAACAACACACTATATCTCGGTCATCTGCTGAGGCTGAATATCGAAGCATGGCTGATACTTGCTGTGAAATCACCTGGTTACTTAATCTGTTTCGTGCCTTTGGTCTCACTAAACTTACTCCAGTTGCTTTATACTGTGACGACAAGTCTACCATTTATATTGCTTCTAACTTAGTGTTTCATGAACGCACTAAACACATTGAGTTAGATTGTCATTTAGTCAGGGAAAAACTTAAACTTGGAATGATTACTCCAACTCATGTCTCTACTTTACTTCAACCCGCAGATATCTTCACGAAAGCTCTCTCATCTGTTCAATTGCCTGATTTCAGCTCTAAGTTAGGAGTTTGTAACTTGCTTTCCCCTCCTAACTTGAGGGGGGATGTTACAGATATAGGTGTCACCAAGAATGATGACTCAACTGATGATGTCAGCAAGGAATGAAAGGAATCTGTCACTTTGTTATGCCAGCTTATGCCAGCTTATGCCAGCCTGTCAACTAAAACTAGTTCCCTAGTTTGTTAGCATTTTGGATTGCTTATATATAGATTGTATTCAGTCAGTTGTAACTGATTTCAAGTTGTTATTTTTAGCAATAAACATTCTATTCTTCTTCTCTCTAAATGCTTAGCTCTGCAACTTCATCTCCTTAGATGGAGGTTCATTTGTAAAACTATCAAGATCATATATTTTACAATCCAAATGCTGTAACGTTGGAATCAAATTCTGATTCCTATTTACCGGATTCATTAACCTCTCACCAAATGACCCCTTTCATTAACAAAACGGCTACAACTAGTCATCGGTCAGCCCTATGATTTCGATTTCAGAATCAGTTGTATACAGTGATGGACATTTCACCCGTTTCGCTCGACTTCAATTTATTTCCCATTTCATTTGGATCTGGTTCCGAGCACGGAGCACAAGAGGATATCTATATCTATGGATAGCTATATATAATATTTTCTACATAACTCAATTATCAGATTTGGTATACATGTTTAACTTTGATTAAACCTTTTAACTTTATTTTTATTCAAAGACCATCCATTTTTCAAATTTAGTATTCATATTTAGGTTTGTGACCGTAAAGAAATATATAAGCCTGAAGATAGTAATGTTGTGTTTGGTTGGGGTGAATGGAATTGAATGGAATGGAATGAATGAAATGAAAGGAAAATAATGGGAGTTGGAGGGAAGATTTGAAAAAAAATGAGATAGTGCAAAATTGTTATGATAAGAATTGTGAAGAAAATGAATGAGCTAAGGAATGAAGTATTCCATCTCAATGCGGGGTGTTTAATTTATAATGTAGGTGGTTAAGAATGAAATGAACTAAAGAATGAAAACTGTGAGTATTTAACTATTTTATATATTAAATCTCATTCCATTCCAATCACTCTAACCAAACACAACATAAGAGTCTTTTGGAGGGAATTAGAACAATCAATAATAAAGATTCATATTCTTATTTGACCCATTATTAAATATGAGTAATTGATTTGTTCGGAATGTACATGTGTGTATTAGAGTAGCAATTTATGAGTTATATGACAAACAAAGTTAGTACAAGTTTATATTACACTTATATACATGAAAGTTCTTATTATTATTATTATTATTATTATTATTATTATTATTATTATTATTATTATTATTATTATTATTATTATTATTATTATTATTATTATTATTATTATTATTATTATTATCATCATCATCATCTTGTGTTGATTTTTAACGTATTTGTGTCATACAATTATAGTACTTAAAATATGTCAGAAATTATGTATGCTGTAATTTGATTTATTAGAGATATAAATAACTACAATGCACATGCATGCTTAATCTATAAACTTTCAATCAAATAATAATTTTTTTATAATATTTAATTCATAAAAATTTACAGTAAATCTAAATAATAATTCAATGACATATGATATATGTTAGCGCATATTATACATTTATATAAATCTATGTATATGTATCTACGTATGGCTGTACGAGTATGCAACTAATTAAAATTATTCAATGAAATATTATCATATATTTACATAAATGTATTGTATGTATGTATGTTATATGCATATATGTATGTATGTAGGATATATAAGTGTATATGGTCATATATTATCATACATTTTACATAAATATATGTATATATGTATCATGTACATACGTATATCTGTAGGAATATATATATATACATAAAAATTCATATAAATGTTGTATTTATGTATGTATGTATAAGTATGCATATTAATGTAAGAGTATATATATATATGCATATCCATATAAATATTGTATTTATGTATGTATGCATAAGTATGTATATTAATTTGCAGCATTTAATAATATGTAATAAAAATATATATGCATGTATAAGTATGCATATTAATGTAGGAGTATATGGATATATATATATATATATATATATATATATATATATAGGCAAGTGATCAAATGAGACCCTATGTTAAAATGAGAACTGAGACTAAATCTCAGTCACTCAATTTTAAAACTACTTTTAATCTGGACCACAAATAAACACACATATCTTTAAATTAGAATAATTATTTCTCTCTCCTCACATCACTCATCCACCCACTTCCCGATATCTCTCTCTCTCTCTCTCTCTCTCTCTCTCTCTCTCTCTCTCTCTCTCTCTCTCTCTCTCTCTCTCTCTCTCTCTCTCTCTCTCTCTCTCTCTCTCTCTCTCTCTCTCTCTCTCTCTCTCTCTCTCTCTCTCTCCGAGTCATCTCCAAACACCGCACACAATCGCTTCCTTCATCTCCACTACGTCCTCTCACTCCTCAATTCACCTCTAACGTCATTCCTTTCTTCTCCGTAAGAATCTACGGCGTCAGATGTCCGCAACGAAAGAAGCTAGTCGCTGCCAAGGCCTTTTACTTGCCGCCGACTAGTCCAGTGCTCGATTCGCCCGATCCGATTCTCGATCTGTTTACTTCTGATTTTTTATGGTGGTTAATGGTTTGTTACCCAGAAAATTGTAGTTTTTTTAATTTCAAAGTGTATATGGGTGCATTTTTGGGTGATTTACATTCTGAAAGTTTGGTGATTTGCGTTGAAAATTAGTGATTTGTGTTGAAATTTTGATGATTTGTATTAAATTTTTGGTAATTCTGTAGTTATGATGGCAGTATACTGGTGGTGGTTTATAATTTAGTATACTGGTGGTGGTATACATGGTATAAGCAACGATTTTTGGTGATTTGTTTTAAAATTGTTAATGATTTGTTTCAAAAAAATTTAGTGATTTTGATTGAAATTCGGTGATTTGTGTTGAATTTTCAGTTGATTCTAGCTTAAATTTGGTGATTTTGATATGGTGGTGATTGTGATATGGTGGTGATTGTGATATGGTGGTGATTTTACATGAGACATAAATAGTGAAAACGACAGTTAAAGTGGTGGTGCTAGGTGCATCAGATGGGATGATGATATTGATTTTGCTAATATAATGGTGTAGTGGAGATGGTGGTTGTGGAGTAGGAGAAATGATGGCGGTAGTGGTAAAACAGATGAAAGGGACAGTGGTGGTAGAGTAATAGGAAGATGATATATGTATAAATATTGATGTATGTATATGAATGGTGATATTTTTTTTAGTGATTTGGTGATTTGGACTCAGTTCTCATTATAAGAGGGGTCTCACTAGAGTAGCCCTATATATATATATATATATATATATATATATATATATATATAGATATATATATATATATATATATATATATATATATATAATATATATATATGTTAGGTCCTGATAAGTTTGTAGAAGGGGGGTTGAATACAAACTATACCGTTTTATCAAAATTTGTTCTTTGAATAATTTAACAATTTAGAACAAATTAATGCGGAATATAAATGAAACAAAATTCAAGTTAAATATAAACTATATTAAACTTGAAGGATGTTGCAAATACAATAAGGATTACAAAGTATTTATCTCAAACTAATTAATACAAATTTAGAATAAATTCGACATGAACTTTTCTAATATTTGTAATAAAAAGATCGAATGCTAAAAGCAAGTTCGAGATAAATTCTAGGGATAAAAATCCGCTAGTTAATCAAAGCAATACAAGTAATCAACTTCTAGTGGGTTTGGATTTAACAATACAAACTAGAATTAATTGCTTGAGAAGAAATGATATCAAATGCTTTCTTCTTGTTCTTGAGAGAAAAGAATAGGCTGCTGTGTTTTTTGATAATGCAAGTCTCTTTTCATTCTGCACAGCCTCGGGTAAATACAAATGCTTTTGCCTTGTATGACCTGCACAGTAAGCTCGGTAGAACCTGCTCCTTCAAAAGAACCTGCAAAAACTGTCCGGTATGACCTGCCATTACTTTTCGGTAGAACCTGCACAGTAAGTTCGGTATGACCGCCATTACTTTTCGGTAGAACCTGCTCCTTCAAAAGAACCTGCACAGTAAGTTCGGTATGACCTGCCACCACTGTCCCTGTATGACCTGCCACACAGTACTTGTATGACCTTTAGAAAATTCGGTATGACCTGCCTTAAATAAAGCTGTGTCATACGAGAATAATATAGGTCATACTATTACTTAAGTTAATTTCTCTTAATTAAAATTAGTTAGATTAAATTCTAGATTAAATATTCTATTATAGAATTAATTTAATAAATAATTTAAACAACTAACTTAATTAATTTAATAAATAAATCTAATTCTGATAGAATTATTTATTAATTAAATTGAATTAATAAATCAAAGAAGATAACTTAAAATCCTTGCATTCCTCTATCTTCTGAAAACCACTGAATATAGATGATTTAATTCACTGATTGATGTCGTCATTCGATGCACTGTCTGGTTCATGAATAACTGACTTCAATGATAATTCCTTCATCTTTAAAACATTTAAAGCTGTGGCTTCTTTTCTTTAGCTTTGACTAAACTCTGTATCCTGTACTTCTTCTGTCACCAACCGGAAATCTCTGTCATGTAGAAATCCACTTCTTGAATATTTCACTGAGGCTTGAACAATAAATTGAACTTCTTTCAATGTAGAATAACTTCAGTCTGTAGATGACTTTAATACTCCATTCTCTTGACAGATAAACTCTATGAGATTCCTGTAACCTTTAATCTAATATTTACTTATTAACATTCTGGTTTAAGTTGAGTAGAATCCTCGAATTACAAATAGGCTATAGCATATGCCTTTCAATCTCCCCCTATTTGTTTGTTAGAGAATAACAACCAAATACCTAGAGGATCACTCAACTAAAACCAAGAAAAAGATAAGACTCTTAAGCCTAAGTAAATACTAGAAAGTTCTGGATCAAATATGACATTTCAGATTTCACCAGTAGAGGTAAATACAAGACAGATGTCCTCTAGACTGAACATATGATAACATTGAACCTGTCTTGATTTACCTAAGCTCTATACAAGACAGAGCTAACTACCTTTACTCCCCTGAAACTCCTCCTTTTTCCTTTTATATCTTTTTCAGCTCCCTCTTCCTAGCTTCTCCAAATTTCTCTAGAAACTTCTCTATAAACTTCTCCCCCTTAGTTGAGGAATTCTCTACAGATTTTACTTTATGAGTTTCTGAAGCCAGTAGGAGTTGATATAGTTGATGGAGTTGATCTTGGTAGTAAATGTCTTCAATATTTCCTTGAGCAGTCCCAGCTGATTGTTGACAGAGGTGGAAGAAGTAGACCGTTCAACCACTTGTGCTTGCAAAATTTCTTTATCAGCCTGGTTTAGAATAGATGTTCCTGTAGATCAGCTATGTGAGCTAACTACATTGCAGTGTATGTGTCTGTGTGTGCACTCACTTGAATTTCTCTTGTAAGTGTATCACTAATCTCACGTGCATGTGTTTCACTCAGTGTTTGACTCTTATCACTCAACATTAGCTGTCTGTTTTCTCCTTTTGATCAGTACCTGCATTGAAACTCACCCCAGCCTCTTCATGAGAGGTCAGTTGTGTGCAATGGGAGTTCGCAAATCCCGATCCTCAATCATGTCTATCAAATCACTTAGATTTGAAATCTGAATTGCTTCAGTGATAGACTGACCAAGTTGCCTTCCACTTTCTCCAGATAAATCTGCGAGTGGAAAATCCTTAGGGAGTCAGAGATGTTCACTCTGGGAGGGGAGAAAATGATTCTATTTAAATTGGCAAAGAATCAAATTTTCCCTCAGATGCCTATGAAGGCACTTCTACCGTGACAATGGTAGGCACTGTAACCAGTTGCAGGTGCTCTGCTTTCACTGTGTCCTGAGTTTCATCTAATGAAATTGTTTTCTCCCATTGTGAGTAATGAGAGTGTGCTTGACTCAGTACAAAGTGCCATGGCCCTATGGCGAATTTCAATAGATTCATCCTGTTGAGAGAATGTCTCTAGATACAGTTCATTGGCCATTTCAAAGTCCATATCCTATTGAGAGGATACAGATGGGCTGACAGATGCCTCAGTATATATTGAATTTCTTTAGAGGAGGCAGAGCTGTGGGATCACTTACTGTTTCAATCAAAATACTTCTTTGTTTAACATTTGATTTCTGTTTAGGCTGAGAGGTCAAGTAATGAAGTTGTAGACTCATTGTTTGGCTCTAAGACCTGGGATAAAGATTGTGGATCTACATTCCCTTGGTCAACCCTACCAACCACTTGGGTTCAGCAACAGTAAAAGAAGTTAATTGAGAGATAGAAAGTAATACCTGAATTGGATTTGGCACTGAATTTCCAGCTAAGCAAGAGCTAGATCAGAAATAATATATACACTATATTTACACAATCGACTAAGTCAAATAGAAAATAAAAGATAATAAATAATAATAATAAACTAAAATAAAAAATAAAAAAATATTTACAGGAAACTATTTACAGGCAATTATTTACATGAACTAAACAAGAATATTTGAATATTTTAAAATAAACAATTATCAATAAAAATAGATTTCTCTACAATTTTAACTTGTAAAATTTGAGAAAAATATTTTTAAAGAAAATAATTCATCTTAACTTACTCAACCTAAGAAGCTTAACAATTAGACAAGACATGGCAATAATCTACAATCAACATGCATAAGAGAAAATGAGATGATAAAATAAATTTACAAGTGATTTAAAAATATATGCAACAAATGAACACTTGTAAATTTAATTAAGAACAAACATAAAAAATAAACAGAGTTAATCACTAAAACTATTTAACATACCCAATTTACCAACCAATCTGGTAAACATGGATTCATCAAGAGATTTAGTGAAAATATCTTTTGTTTGTTCCTCTGTGGGTACAAAGAGTAACTCCACAGTACCATTCATGACATGCTCTCGGATAAAATGATACCTGATGTCAATATACTTGGTCTCTTGTGATTATGCCATCTTCATCTAATTTATTTCTGAATACCCACCAAGTACCAACTACTTTCTTGTTCTTTGGTCTAGGTACCAGCTTCTAAACTTGTTGTTGTTCAATTTGATTGAGTTCATCTTGCATAGCAATCACCCAATCAGGATCACCTAGTGCTTCCTCAATCTTCTTTGGTTTCATTTCAGAAAGAAACCCTGAATAATGATATTCATTTTGAGTAGCACTTCTAGTTCTGACTTCAACACCTGGATCACCAATAATCAGCTCAAAAGATTTGATCTTGATGATTCGCCTTGTTCTTCATTATGGTGTTGTGAATGACTAGTTGACCCTTCATTTCCTCCCCCTGAGTTGTTGGCATATTGTCTTGGTGATTCTTCTCCAGTGTTAGTGGTATCTCCATTGTTATCAATGTTTCCACCACCATCACCATCACCACTATCATCATTGTCATTTTTATCACCAGCAACAAGCTCAGGTGGATTCTCATCATCTGAATCTGAATCTGTCATGTCATCAAACTTCAATTTCTCAGATGGATTTTCTGTTTGGATATTAGGGAGTTTGGTGTCATCAAATGTAACATTGATGTTCTTATTGACTGATAACATTTCTTGTATTGACTGATAACATTTCTTGATTTCAAATAGGCCATATCCTCAGTTATACCCTTGCTGTTATCTCCAAAGGTAAGCACTGGGCCAGCCTTCTCAACCAAATCTGATAGCAGGGCTCTATCTCCGGTCATATGCCTTGAACAGCCACTGTCAAGAATCCACATAACACGGTTTACCTGTTTAATTCCCTGCAATACCAGATTGATTAGACCTTCTTCGGAGCCCAAAATTGATTGGGTCCGGCATACTTAAAGAACTGGTCTTTGTCAGGCAAAACAACATTTTTAGCTAAAACTACTTCAACCTCTTTCACATAAGAGCGTTTCCATTTATAGCCAGCCTTAACACATTTCTGAGTAGGCTTAGGGATAAATGAATCCACTCTAGTCTGAGGAGGACTAGTAGTCTTTGCTTTAACATGCTTCTTATTATTAACATGTTGGCGTGGAGCAGTCTTATCTTTAGATACATGCTTTTTATTAAAGTAAGCATACATAACATTAAAAGCACAAGACATGCAATTAATCACACCACATGCTTTATGAGAAGAATTAACAGCATGCATGTTAGTTCTACAGTTGTTTTGATCCAACTTATGGATATCTGATTTAGTCTTTTTAGTTGTAGCAACTTTGACTGGAATATCAGATATACACTTTTTGGATTGTTCAACTTCCAAAGCAATATCTTCTTCACGAATCTCCTCTGCAATGATGATAGAGTCTTCATTCAGAGGTTCTGCTTCGGACTCCTTACAGAAGGGTGTTTCAATACCCTTAAGCACATATGGAACACCCCTTCCTTCAGATCTGACTCTACAAGGGGAATTTATTCCAAGCAATCCAATGGCCTCATTATAATCATAACCTATACTGACATGATTACCAACAGCTTGTTTATTGAGAATCTCTTTAGCCGTCTTACAAGAGCTAAAATAGGCATTAGCTTTAGTCTTCAGCTCACTAATCTCTTTCTTAAGAATGGTTTCCAGTTGAATATAACATTTAACCCTATTCTCAAGAAAAGCTATTTTCTCAATAAGTTCATCCTGATTAACATGCACTAGTTTTAATTCTTTTATTTCCTTTTCAAGATTTGTGTTCAAAAGAATTATTTTATCATTTTCAGAGCGTGCACAACTTAAAGTATCACCAAGATGACGAATCATTTCAGTATCAGTGAACTTTACCTCAGACATGTTGGGTGGAGATAACATGGACTCAAAGAGTTTGTCTCCTATTGCCATGAGTGCAAGATTCCCAACTTCTTCATCTTCACTGTCAGTGTCATCCCAACTCTTTCCCTCAGCAACATAGGCTTTCCCAATCTTGTTCTTCTTGCTAGAATCAAATGAGTTCCTTGTCACTTGCTTTGGCTTTTTACATTCAGTAGCAAAGTGACCCAACTCATTGCAATTGTAGCATCTGATTGTGCTCCTTTCCACAGTTCCAGTTTTGTAGCCACCCCTTGTGCCACTTGAAGAGGAAGATCCACCTCTCTGAAATCTGGGTCTGAACTTAAGATTGGGATTCCTCTTGAATCTGAACTTCCCAAACTTCCTGACTATCAAAGCCAAATCACCATCCTCCAGCTGATCAAGTTCTTCTAAAGAATAGAAGTCACCACCAGATTGATCAATGGATGTTAATCCATATTCAGCATCAATAACATTCATGTTAGAACTGGAAGGTTGAACAACCTTCACTTCCAGTCTCTGTGGGACTTCAGCAGCCAATGTAGTAGAGGTACCAACAATCTTCCCAGTTCCATACAGCTCCCTTTGTTGAATCTGCTCCAGCTCATAGGTCTTCAGCACACCATACAATCTCTCCAAAGCAATCTCATTCATATCTCTTGCTTCTCTAATGGCAGATATTTTGTGCTCCAAATGAGGTGGAAGTGTAAGAAGGAACTTCTTGTTAATCTCCTTGTTGGTGTAGTGCTTCCCATTGAGATTCAGATCATTGATTAATTTGTTGTATCTCTCAAAAACCTGAGAGATACCTTCACCAGGGTTTGATCTGAAATGCTCATATTGTGAGGTGAGAATTTCCAGCATATTCTCCCTAACTTCCTCTGTCCCCTCATTGATTATCTCTATGGTATTCCAAATGTGTTTGGCAGTGTCACAATTTAGGACATGATTATGCATGATAGGATCAAGACTATCAATAAGGATCAACTGAAGACATGAATCCAAGGTAACATCCTCTTTTTCACCAGGAGTGAAATCCTTGGGATCCTTAGGATACATCCTAGCAGCCCTAGTAACAATGTTATCCACTTTTAGCTCTTCCTCAATAATCATAGGGATTTTGGGACCACTCTTCATCACATCAATGTATTTAGGATTTGCAACCTTAAGAAATAGGAGCATTTTCTTCTTCCACATTGGATAATGCTCCTTGCTGAACATTGGGATTTTGACTGTACCCACTTTCTGTGTAGTAGACATCTTTTGAGATTTTTAGGAATAAGATAAAAAATCAGAGTTTAAAAGAAAAATCTCAAAACAATTGGATCTTTGATTTGTATATCAATCAAAACGCTCTGATGCCAATTGTTAGGTCCTGATAAGTTTATAGAAGGGGGGTTGAATACAAACTATACCGTTTTATCGAAATTTGTTCTTTGAATAATTTAACAATTTAGAACAAATTAATGCGGAATATAAATGAAACAAAATTCAAGTTAAATATAAACTATATTAAACTTGAAGGGTGTTGCAAATACAATAAGGATTACAAAGTATTTATCTCAAACTAATTAATACAAATTTAGAATAAATTCGACACGAACTTTTCTAATATTTGTAATAAAAAGATCGAATGCTAAAAGCAAGTTCGAGATAAATTCTAGGGATAAAAATCCGCTAGTTAATCAAAGCAATACAAGTAATCAACTTCTAGTGGTTTGGATTTAACAATACAAACTAGAATTAATTGCTTGAGAAGAAATGATATCAAATGCTTTCTTCTTGTTCTTGAGAGAAAAGAAATGGCTGCTGTGTTTTTTTGATAATGCAAGTCTCTTTTTCATTCTGCACAGCCTCGGGTAAATACAAATGCTTTTGCCTTGTATGACCTGCACAGTAAGCTCGGTAGAACCTGCTCCTTCAAAAGAACCTGCAAAAACTGTCCGGTATGACCTGCCATTACTTTTCGGTAGAACCTGCACAGTAAGTTCGGTATGACCTGCCATTACTTTTCGGTAGAACCTGCTCCTTCAAAAGAACCTGCACAGTAAGTTCGGTATGACCTGCCACCACTGTCCCTGTATGACCTGCCACACAGTACTTGTATGACCTTTAGAAAATTCGGTATGACCTGCCTTAAATAAAGCTGTGGTCATACCGAGAATAATATAGGTCATACTAGTACTTAAGTTAATTTCTCTTAATTAAAATTAGTTAGATTAAATTCTAGATTAAATTAATTCTATTATAGAATTAATTTAATAAATAATTTAAACAACTAACTTAATTAATTTAATAAATAAATTAATTCTGATAGAATTAATTTATTAATTAAATTGAATTAATAAATCAAAGAAGATAACTTAAAATCCTTGCATTCCTCTATCTTCTGAAAACCACTGAATATAGATGATTTAATTCCACTGATTGATGTCGTCATTCGATGCACTGTCTGGTTCATGAATAACTGACTTCAATGATAATTCTTCATCTTTAAAACATTTAAAGCTGTGGCTTCTTTTCTTTAGCTTTGACTAAACTCTGTATCCTGTACTTCTTCTGTCACCAACCGGAAATCTCTGTCACTGTAGTAAATCCACTTTCTTGAATATTTCACTGAGGCTTGAACAATAAATTGAACTTCTTTCAATGTAGAATAACTTCAAGTCTGTAGATGACTTTAATACTCCATTCTCTTGACAGATAAAACTCTATGAGATTCCTGTGACCTTTAATCTAATATTTACTTATTACATTCTGGTTTAAGTTGAGTAGAATCCTCGAATTACAAATAGGCTATAGCATATGCCTTTCAATATATATATATATATATATATATATATATATATATATATATATATATATATATATATATATGTATATATATATATGTATACGTATGCATATTAATTTACATCATTTAATAATATATAATAAATATATATGTATAAGTATATATATTAATTTTGTAGCATTTAATAATATGTAATAAATATATCGATGTTAAAATACCAAAATAACCCTGAAAAGATATAGTAGAAAGAATGGCAAAATGGTCCATGATTTAAATTGCTTGGCTAAACCCCCCATGTTGTTGTATTATATAGATATAATAGATTTGAAAATCTTTAAATTTTGAAAAGTTCATTAATGAAAGTTATCATATAATATATACAACAAAATATCTAATTGAAATAATCTTTAGATGTATTTATTATAATATATAAAAACAACATATTATTTTATTAATAATATTTATTTCACATAATACAGTGATTATAAATATACAATAATTTGATTTATTTAATTTATAATAAATAATTTTCTGAAATACCGTATGCATAACACGATTTATAATCTAGTTATTAAAAAATGCCCGGGGATCGGGGTGGGATCCCCGATTTTCATGTTTAAGAAGTAAAAATATATTTTTATATATGTATTAACTAAATTATTAAAGATAAATATAATATTACGTATTATTATTGTTTTAATATTTTAATTAATTTCATAAATTCAAAACCTTGCATTGATAAAATATTTAAATCATCCAACTTTTTAAGCCTACATCAAAGGTTGTAGAAAATTGATTTGTACGATGTACTTTCTTATAATTCGTGATTCAAATGCAAAAACAACTTCAAACTCTTTGTTCTTAAAAAGTTTGTAGGCCTATCCTCCACTTAAAAACTTATAGTACGCTAAAAGATTTAAAATGAACAAGTAAGAGGGAATGTTAGAAGTCTTTCAACCTTCGAGGGCCTATTTTTCGGGTCAGTTGGAGTCTAAGTAAAGTATGAAATATGGTACTTTTTCTTTAATTCCGGAGGAAGTATATATAGACAGGCTTTATGTGAGTAACACATGATCTATTTTGTGTAAATAAAGCTAACTTTGAGTGATGAATGATAATACTTGTAATGATTCTAATACATGTTAGGAGGAGCATTAAGACTGACCCAAGCGTTAAGGTTAGTCTTAGTGATGTGATTTACCGATAGGGATGAAAATCGGGTCACTTCGAGGTCATTGAGTGTTGTTATCCTTGCTCTCGATACTCAAACATGAACTTAATCCCCGAACTTGTTCAGATTTTCGCACGGGAGTAATTTTGCTCCCCGATCCCCGTCCTGAAGGGACAATAGGGATCCCCATAGAATAATCGACTATTTTTGTTTTTTTTATTTAAAATTAAAATTTACATATTCTCTTGTAACTAAATAAAAGTAATATCATATTTTAAAACAAATTCGATTTAACATTTATTCATAATAAAAGATATATATGAAGTTATTATAATTATGTAAATAAAATTACATGTAGCCATACTTCGCTGTTTTGATTGGGTTCAAGAAGATTTGACGTTTCTACAAATTTAATATTACCTTAATCATTTATGTTCAACCAATTAATGTAAATCATGTGCATTACTAATTTATAACTTGAAATCCAGAAAGGATCGACTAGTGCTGCCGATGCTCAACTGCGTGCAGAAATCAAGCAACTTTATAAAGAAGCGAGCACACTTTCACAGTAAGTAGTATATTATTATTCAAAATTTAATGCAATTAATGTTTTTCAAGTGTATATAAGATTTTTTGTGTAATATTTCTAAATATGCTTTTCAGGTCCTTAAATTATATATATAAACATAGGACTTAGTTGCCAATGCTTTCATTTTTGTAGTAATGTTTTCAAAATTTCTCATATTGTATTCAAGTGTGGTTTGATCAAAGTTAATGTTATATGTGAATGTTAGATATGAGTTCACAAACACAGGAGGGGTGAATGTGTTTATGACTTTTTTTTTCTCGAATTCTTTTTGAATCTTGAAAATAACTTGAATTTGATAAGTAGATATGCAACTATAAATTTGTTTGTGTATAAAATATAATGCGTATAATAAGAAAATAACAAGCTACATTCAATCTAATAGTTGTGTTACAATTTTTGAATACAAAATGTTTTGCATTCTCGGTTTATACTTGAATTCATGGGGAAAAAAATCTTGAAATCACAAAAGGTTAAGCTTAACAACTAAGGGAGTGGTGTGCACATTATATGAAAGAATGTGCATACCCCTTTGTAAAAATTACACTACTTAGTACAAGACAAAGTAGTATAACAGTTTTTTCCTACATTAGAAAGTAATATATAGTTTTGGACCACACCTTTCAATCTTTAATTTGTCCTTGTGATATTTCCTTAATCGTTTTTCTTCATGAATTTCTCTCCAAGTTTGGTTAGAGACATGTTGCCTATACTCTGTAGAAATTGGACCACTACAAGTGCATAATTTCTTCAGTTTTTGTCCTTGTAAAATTTTCAGATTTTTTTCTATTGTAAACTTGAAATTTGGCTAAGTCCCTATGTCGTGAATTTTGTTAATTTATTGTACTTGCCGACATAGTTTAATCCTTATACTGAGACTTCACGATAGAATAAAGTGATATCGTGAAGTCTACTTGGCTATATAGCTTATAGACTTGTTGATAACTAGACTTATCAATATGTAGTTATAACTAGTCAACATGTAGACTGCATGATACAACATTTTGTACTCTAATATATCATAACTTCTTGACACGATGAACTTCTCAATATAGAACAATCTAGACTTCTTGATATAAGCAATTCATGGCGTAATCTCGATATAGCTTTTCTGAATTTCTCTATATAGCTCATTTTGGACTTCTTGATATCATGCCTTAGATTGTTTTTTTTTCAAATCTGCAGTCTTCATTATTTTTGGATTTATCTCTTCACCTGGTGCATGATCTAAATTGAACTTCTGCTAGGCTTTTTTACTTAATCTATTTATATGAGAACTTTTACAGACAATGAAGTAACTTTCTAAGTACATGAAATTTTTGATAAAATTTATAAGGAACAAAAAGAACCTTAATGAAAAATTCATGAAGCCATGTGATCAATGACATAACATTGATATCTGCTTGTTATAAGATTTCACAGGAATGCCATTATGCCTAACAAATATGATTTATGTTCAAGTTTTAGTTCGCTTCATTTAAGTGATAAATTATATTCTTTTGAACTTCTAGCTATTTGACAACATAAACTCAACTCTGTTAACTATCTCAATTCCTTATAATTATGAGACAGTGCTAAAAGGTTTAGATATCTATTACATCAAGTCTCTAGAATCTAGATCAAGATTAATCACAACCATATTAAAAAAGAAATGTTCATTATTTGTTAGAGGGTCATTAAACATGATAGTTTTTATACTAGATCGTATCTTGTTATTAGGCGTAAAAAATCATTGATGATATGTAGAAGATCCTTAATGATGAATCTTCTAGCACGCGCTCCTTCAACCATTCAAACATTCCCAACTCACAACTAGCAGAGCTTAAAGCAACAAGTTATTTCATTATGATTGTAATAAAGATGTTTAAAATGTGATTGTTAGTTAAAACTGAGAATGTGAACTAAATGCTTGCATTAGTTGATTTTTTTTTATTATCATGCCACTTTATCTAACTTGGTAAAGTTTGGATCTTGTGATGGATAATGGAAGTGAAAATGACATAAAAATTTATGTGGCATTATTTTTTAATTTAATAAAATAATTATATGAGTCTGGTTGATCAGATAGTTTATATATATGAAGACGATTTCTTACGTGTGTGAATCCATAAGGTTATATAATTAGATTTTCTACTTCTTGTATAAGTGATATAATCCATATATATTATCTTAGACTTGATTATTGATTGTTGAGTATTGATTTTTCTAATTATGTCTTGTAGTAGAATTACATTGAAACCTTAGGTGTAGTGATTCTTTTGCGATTGATTACTCTAGTTGCATATTTTATTATGTTTATTCATACACCATTATTTTACAATAATGTGTATCACTTTGTCGTTGTGTTGTAACATTTATCATATATTCAAAATTTTGTATAATATAAGACCTTCTAGTTACACAATATATAACAACTCCAACTCTTCATTAAATACAGACCTTCAACATTTGCTCAAGCGGCTAAACTAAGGAGGACAGCAGCAGCTAAGGAGAAGGAACTTGCCAAGAGTATTATCGTTGGAACTTTGTTAAATTAATTACTATGTAGATAATAATACTTACATAAGCCATTTTGAACATCCTATTTCATCTTTCTATTGAAGTTTCCAATATAAATATCCATCTTCTATCTATAGTAATATATTTTATAAATTATTTACAATAATCGCTTATATTTTCGTATCTTATCGAACTTTGCATGATATTACTCTAAATTTTTTTATATTATGTGTTTTTTTATTATTACACTATAACATGTTTTTTTTTGTTTTATATACTTGGTATTCTTTTAATAGTAACTAATACTAAAGTTTTAGTTTCTTATATTTATATATATTGCAAACATATGTCAATTAGTCTTCGTAGTGATAGATGTTGATGTTTTAAGAACAAAGTGCCAGTTCTTCGAACACATTAAGTATTAGGATTTCTCGAGTGTGCTTCGTATAATATTTGGCTTCATATTATAAGTTGTAGCAGTATGTACCACGGTTTGCAAATATATTTTTTTGATGACAAACATGTATGCTTAGTTTGACAGAGTTTTAACAATTGTTGTGTGCATTCAGATCAAGAAGTACAAAGCAAGGAAATAAGTTCATCATTTGATGATTACTCCAAAAAATTGATGTTGCTAAAGGTTCAATTTGTTCAACACATTATATGATGACGTAAAATATCTATCACTACTAGGGTAATTGATCATCTACTTTTGTGCAGATCTTTACGTATGTTGTATTTACTTATTGGTTCTGGGGGTCTCCTGTTGCTGCCATACCTTATCAACTTGTTCAACCCTTTGGTAATATAATTATTTTATGTACTTCGAAACTTACTTCATTTTTGAAAGATAATGTGTATTTCCACATGTGCACTAACAGAACTAATGATACTAAAAACACATGATAATTTTTGTGTCTGAAATAATAAAGTAAACTCCAGAAGTTATGTGATGGTTGTTACCCTACTCCCCAAGTCCATTGGACTCCATAATGAGCAGACTTGACGAACACATTTATGTACATAAACTTATTATTATTATTATTCATTAAAAGATGTTTCTTTAAACTCATAAACTTCCTAAAATCAAGAAGACACTTAAATATCACGCTCCACACGAACTTCACAATTGTGATTTTTTTACTATTAAACAATAATTGGAGTCATCTTGATTCTTGTAAATCTATTTATTTTATACATGGCAGGAAGGTTTCTGTCTTGGAGATCGGGAGGCTATCTAAACGACTATGTTATGGTAACTAGACCTATTAATTATTAACTAGTTTACTACATTCGTTGTTTGATAAATGTTACTTTAAATGACATAATACTCGTGTTGGCATTTACTAGATTAACGAAGTTCAAAAGTATAACTTCTGATTGGAAAAAAGTATAACAAATGTCAGGTTATTTGGATGGATAGAGATGACAATAAATTTTTATATTAATACAGGGAATGACAAAGTAGTTTATTTTGTTACATCTTCGGTGTGCAGGGTATAATATATATTACTTTTGTAAACACGTTTTTCTTCTAAAAGGTGTTAAGAATTTTGTATAGAGCATTGCTCGAAACGTCCAGCTTTGTTAAAACAAGATCTAAATTATCCTGCTAGCTATCATGTCAGAAATCTTGTAGAATCTATTGATTAACTTAAATAGTTAACTCTCGATAAGTGAATACCTTTAGGACTCCTAAATTTATTCGTTAATCGAGGTTAAAAAATCAGTATCCCAATAATTTTAGGTACAAAAAGAATTGTTCATTGAACGAGGTTGTTCGTTTATCAAATATTTATTTATCTATATTTGACTGTAAATGCAAGTGTTGGTGATTACATGCACAAAGTTTACTAGTGTCACATTATGACACTGCACATATTAGATTAATTCTTCAAACATTACTAAGCACTTGGTTACCATTGAGCATATGAAGATCATGTTTTAGTTTTTTCTATGTTTTTTGTTTATTACTTTGCAGGTTGGTATTATCCAATGGCTGACTGTGTCTACCAGTGTCGCAAAATTTGCTTGTCAACAAATATTCAAGTTTTAAGAAGAAATGAAGTGAAATGAGAAAATTGTATTTTTTAAAATTTTTGTTAATGAAATAATTATTGATTTTCTCATAACGGTGAATAAAATATTGTTATCTTTTTTGGGTTGATGAGACCACATACCTTGATTTTTCAATTATTTGTAATTATTTACCTTATATACATGCGTGTTACTATTTAAAAGTAATCATTTGATAACTGAATAATTTTTTGATGTGTATATACTTTCTTCGATTTAAAATTTTTAGAGTTGAACTACATTAACATTGTAGAATAATTCTCTTTTGAGCGTCAAGTGTTAACCCAAATGATAATGACTTATCCTTTGTCCCTGGGGTTGACTCTCGCTCTCCGCGAGATTTATTAAAGAATGGATAATGTTTATTAGCTAATAAGTTATACTGAAGAAACATTGTAGAACCGTTAGTTATCTTAATATAACAAGAATCATGTGTTAGGAATCATGTTGATTCTTGATGCTAACTTAACACTCAGCAAATTTGTATAAGTCAAGTTATAGCTGTCAATGAATAACATGTTACACAATATCCGTTAATAGGTAACTTATCAACGGATAAGACTTTTGTAACATTTTCATTTTGATCCCTGATAGCAGTTGATATTATAGTTGCTAGAATTGAATAAGTCATGTCGACTATCAATGGATATGCAGAATATGTTAGCCAATTGTAAATATTCCAGGCTTTATAATATTGTATAAGTGAAGATTACATCAATGAATATGATTCATCTATCAACAGATGCAGTCCAACAACTATCAACGGATATGAGCCAAACTATCAACGGATACAAGTTTGATCAACCTCAACGCATATGAAATGCATGATTAGTAGTTGACAAAGTGATTTGACAGGCCTGGCAGATCACATGGGTTGATGGATCAAAAAGGAACATGAAAACCAGTAATTTGGGAAAACTCTGAAGAAATTGAAGAATTTTATTTTCATCTGGTCAATAGGGATGATTGGAAAAGGATAATCTGCTAAAGACAAATCATTAAAGGAACCAATGAACTTAGAGTGTCGAAGCAACTTACTGGACTTAGTTTATTGTGCAATTCAGTAGTTTAGTAAAGTTGTAAACTTGAAGTATATAACCAAGTGTAGCAGTGTTTTTGAAGCTAAGAAATTTAGAAAGAATTTAAGTATTTTGCTTAGAGCTCTTAGGGAAATTGTGAAGCAAAAATACTGTAATTGCAGTTGTGTGTTTGTAAAAGAATATCACCGAGATTTCTTAAAATAAAATCTCTCAGGTGGAACATTCAATCCACTAGAAATTTTTAAGTATTGTGTTGTAACAACCCGACTTTTCGGACTATTATTTCTAGATCAAAACTTAAATAAAACATAATACTTTATTTGATAAACCAAAATTTACGAAAGTCAAACGCAACGGTCAAACTTAACGATAATCCAAAATCACAAAAACGGAGGCGCAGCTCCATAAACCAATATTCAATGTCTAACAAATAATCAAATTTATTCAAATGGTCTTTAAACAAAATCAAATTGCACGAAATCCAGAGTCCACATCCTTATTCTTACTAAGCTTCCACAATGAACCTGAAATATATGGAAATGGATGAGCTACAAAGCTCAGCAAGTACAAATTGACAAACAGATATTCTTTAAAATCAATGGGCGTTTTAATAAAACAGATTTGGTCAAAATATAATAAGTTGCAAAACCTTTGCAAAATTGACCCAGCCCAAAGTTTACATTTTAAAATTTCAGAATTTAGAACATATACATAATTTAATACAGAAGCAGAAATAGAAACAGAACGAAAATCGAAATACCACAGTCTTGCTCTACGGCCACACTTTCCCAGTAGCCGAGATCTTATTCTTATTCTTATACGCCACACTTTGCCAGTGACTGACATCTAAAGTTCAATAATTACGCGCCCTTAATAGGTATCTAAAGTTGCACACTTGTGCGCCTACTAAGGGTATCTAAGGCTAGTTCTGGAACTATAGCGTAAATTACGAACGGGTTCGAAACGTAGAGAATGTGTTCTAAAATTCAAATACTTATATCTTATAAAATTCAAAACACAATTTTATATCTTATACGAAAATCTGAAGATCACAATATAAATATATTTTTCAAAAATGAAAAGTAAGTCAAAAGTACTTATCTCAAAGTCGACTGAAACCGAAATCCGACAATAATAATAACACGAACAAATCCTGCGGATGTACAAGTCTTTTATCTAATTAAAGGGTTTAATTATATAAGCACTTAAACCCTATTTTTTTTATAAGGTAACCATAATCTTTATTCTTAATATTTTAACCACTCATCCAAGTAATTCTTAAAATAAAGTATTTTAATTTACACAAATATTCTTAATTAAATGATACAGATTTTCTAAATATTTCCACACTTATTTCCATCAAATCAAATCTTATCCTTATTCAAATTAGCATAAAAGAAATTCTAGCATTTTCTAAAATAAATAAAAGTAATCTAATATCTAATATATAAAAAAAAAAAACGGGATTTTACATTCTTCCCTCCTTAGAAGAATTTGGTCTCCAAATTCACACAAATACTAAAATAAAGTTAAACATAGTTGAACAGAGACGGTACCTTAGTTACGATTATTGGTGCGACTTCCCGTGAGCATAAATATGCGTTGAGGACCGGTGTTTTTATATGCTCCCTTCCTTGGTGGTGGATTGTGTGGGCACTCAGAAATCTTGTGTCCTACTTCTCCGCAGTGAAAACAGGCACCTGTGTTCCATCGACAGTCCTTGTCTGGATGGTTCCTACCGCACCTCGAACACTTCTCTTGATCACCCTGTCCTCCAATTCGATCGTACTCGTGTTGCTTCTTGAAGGGTCCTATTTGAGACGAAAATCCACTACTTGGAGCGAACCTCTTCTTGTTCCAGTTGTCCGTTGCTTTCTCAGATTCTGCCAATCCCCTCTCGATTACTAGAGCCTTGTTGAGGACAGCCTCGTACGTCTGAAGTTCAAACGACGCTACTGCATTTCTGATGTTGCTTCGAAGTCCCTCTTCCAATCTCCTTGCTTTGCTGGTTTCATCCGAGATCAAAGTAGGTGCATACTTTGAAAGTTTCGCGAATTCTGCTTCATATTCGATGACAGTTTTCCTACCTTGCTCGAGCCGAATGAAGTCCCCCTCTTTCTGCAGACGAATGGTTCTAGGAAAGTACTTGTCTTCTAGCGCCTTCTTGAACTTTGCCCATGTATACGGTTCAGGTTCTTCTTCAGTGGTTGCATTCTCGTTCTTTCTCTTCTCCATGAGCCACCAGTCGTAAGCGCTTCCTTGTAGTTGATACACCGCTAAGGTAACCTTTTGCTCTTCATTGCTGCCGAGAAGTCCGAAAGCTTTTTCCATCTCCTGTATCCACATCTCGACTATGGACGGATCAGTTGCTCCATCAAAAGTTGGTGGGTTCAAACGCTTAAACTGAGAGACGTTTCCATCTTCATTGCTGTTGCCACCTCCATTGTTATTGCCACCCTGATCGCTTGGGTTTCCATTGTTGTTCTGATTGCTGTTCTCTCCGTCCATATTTTCTAAAACAATAAAATAATTCTTCTTCCACTCAAATAATAAACTTAAAACGATATATAAAGAGGTAAAACACAATTTTAAATCAAGTACTTAATTTATTCCAACAAAATCCAAATATCAAAATAAAACCAAATCACAGAGTTTCTCATAGCTAAGCATTCATAGTAGCTAAGGTCTTATTCAAAAACTATCTCTCACGCTCTCGTAACTAACGACATTGCGATAAAATCAAGCATAGAAGCGTTCTAGCTTCTTCTCCATGTCATTTTGCGTCTTCTTGACCCATCTTCGGGTCTCCATAAAAATACTCTTCATTGGCTTTTCTTGTCCTGGGCGACACCACTTCCTTAATGACATTCCGCAGACCTTGTTGACGACCCTTTCCACCGTTGCTGTTCGGGCTTGCAACATATCTAATGCGTCATTTATATTTTTATCATCGAGCGCCATCCTTTCCTCGTAGAGCTCGATCAGCTTCCTCGGATATTGAATTTCGGCGTCTCTTGGATCTTCCTCTAAGGACTCATCAACAGCTTCATCGGGGTGATGTCGGTTCACTGAATCGTCACTCTCGTAGCCATGCTCGCTAGGGTCCTCCTCGGTACTATAAGATACATTCTTGCTAAACGAATCGTTTCCTGACATCTACAAAATTTTGAGATAACAAAATAATATTATATCATTAGACATAAGGTCAAGCTCACATGTCAAGATTAATTCACTAATCCAAAGGTCAAATCCTATATGACAGTCTAAAGGATCGCGCCCTAGGGAATACACTAGTCCCATACCTAGTACATTCCGAAGGAAAGCCTGCTCTATGATACCAACTATAACAGCCCGACTTTTCGGACTATTATTTCTAGATCAAAACTTAAATAAAACATAATACTTTATTTGATAAACCAAAATTTACGAAAGTCAAACGCAACGGTCAAACTTAACAATAATCCAAAATCACAAAAACGGAGACACAGCTCCATAAACCAATATTCAATGTCTAACAAATAATCAAATTTATTCAAATGGTCTTTAAACAAAATCAAATTGCACGAAATCCAGAGTCCACATCCTTATTCTTACTAAGCACAATGAACCTAAAATATATGGAAAGGGATGAGCTACAAAGCTCAGCAAGTACAAATTGACAAACAGATATTCTTTAAAATCAATGGGCGTTTTAATAAAACAGATTTGGTCAAAATATAATAAGTTGCAAAACCTTTGCAAAATTGACCCAACCCAAAGTTTACATTTTAAAATTTCAGAATTTAGAAAATATACATAATTTAATACAGAAGCAGAAATAGAAACAGAACGAAAATCGAAATACCACAGTCTTGCTCTACGGCCACACTTTACCAGTAGCCGAGATCTTATTCTTATTCTTATACGCCACACTTTGCCAGTGACCGGAATCTAAAGTTCAATAATTACGCGCCCTTAATAGGTATCTAAAGTTGCACACTTGTGCGCCTACTAAGGGTATCTAAGGCTAGTTCCGGAACTATAGCGTAAATTACGAACGGGTTCGAAACGTAGAGACTGTTTTCTAAAATTCAAATACTTATATTTTATAAAATTCAAAACACAATTCTTATATCTTATACGAAAATCTGAAGATCACAATATAAATATTTTTTTCAAAAATGAAAAGTAAGTCAAAAGTACTTACCTCAAAGTCGACTGAAACCGAAATCCGACAATAATAATAACACGAGCAAATCCTGTGGCTGTACAAGTCTTTTATCTAAGCAAAGGGTTTAATTATATAAGCACTTAAACCCTATTTTTTTTATAAGGTAACCATAATATTTATTCTTAATATTTTAACCACTCCTCCAAGTAATTCTTAAAATAAAGTATTTTAATTTACACAAATATTCTTAATTAAATGATACAGATTTTCTAAATATTTCCACACTTCTTTCCATCAAATCAAATTTATCCTTATTCAAATTAGCATAAAATAAATTCTAGAATTTTCTAAAATAAATAAAAGTAATCTAATATCTAATAAAAAAAAATAATAATAACGGGATTTTACATGTGTTTTCAGTTTCTGCACTTAAATTATTTTGTTGTTCATATTACCATATGTTCAAATATCAAGAATTTCAAAGTTTTTAATAGATTGTATTCAACTCCCCATTCTACAATCTAGTGATTACATTGTTTGGGTATTCCAATATAGGTCTTATATATGGATGACAATTTGTACCGAACCGAAGGATACCCGATCCGTACTGATACGATTAGATCTTACAAAACCCGATTATTTTGGGTTTGAGTTTGGGTTTGAATTTGTATTTTAAACCCGAATTATTTTTGGGTGGGGTTTGGATTTTGAGCGTACCATTTCGAACCTGACCCAAAAACTCGGAACCCGTTCCGAAACTGACCCGAAACCTGCATTAAAATATAAATAATATATTTTATATACATGTGTAATCTATTTATATACATTTATACTAATGTTATATTGACATTACTCTAGTCTCTACTTTTCTCACCCGTCACTATTCCTTTTTGTCCTTTTCATTTCTCAAAGCGCGTCAAACCTCTAACCCGTCGACCTCGGTGGCCGGTGCCTAGTTTCATCATCTAATTTCTAATTTTCTTCTAATTCATCTTCATATAGTATGTCTAGTTTCTGGTTATTTTTTCTAATTCGTCTTCGATTGTCTTTGTATATCCTAAACCCTAGTTTTTCTATATTTGGATTGACGATTGAGATTAAAGATTCTTTTCTACAACTCGAGCCCTATAAGCTCAAAATTATTTTTAGCTTCTAAATACAAATCCCTATATTCCTGAATTGATTTTTTTTCTTTATTTAAATTGAAGGTATAATGATTATGGTATGTAGTTAAAAAAAGGATATTTTGTTTGCTGGTTTTTTGATTTTTGATGTTTTGTTTGCTCAATAAGTATTATATTGCCTCTCCGTAGGTTGTGAAACTTTGTCGGCACTGTCATGGATTCTCAGACTTAGTCAATACTGCATGCAAGTTATGAGCCTAGTTAGCCTACAAAGTCAATACCTTCAACACCTGAACTCCAGTTAGCTTTGATGATAGCAATTCAACCCCTGATGTAACTGGTAATGATATTGCTCAAGCCCAAAAACATTGAAAAGGGAAAGGGAGGTACAAAATTAAGGGAAGACAGTCGATGGTGTTTTAAGAGCTTTTTGTAAATATTGTCCAAACGACCTCAATGCTGATTCCGACTCTGGAACATCGCACTAAAAAATCATTACATGAAGAAGCACAAGTAAAATGAATATATAAGGCAAAAACTTCTGACAAGTAACTTCAGCAAAGATCATCCATAATTGGGCTCATATTGTTTCAATCAAACTGTAGCCAAGAAAGAACTTGCAAGTATAATAATCATGCATGAATACCTTCTATATATTCTTGATTATATTAGATTTAAAAGGTATTCATCGTCACTTCAACCGTTGTTTAAGGTTTCATGTAGAAACACGATAAAAACGATATTTTTCGAATTTATGAGTATGAGAAAGTGAAGGCATCGAGTTTGATGGTGAGCAATAGAAGAAGAATTGGTATCACAACGAATATGTGGATCATGAGTAATAAAAAAAAGGATACATGGCAGTCACAATACATTTTATTGATGATACGTGGACTTTACAAAGTCATATTATGAGGTATCCCTTTAAATAGAGTAGAGTGCATTATTTAATGTTAGTCTTGTTAAAATTTAATTTTCTGTTAAATGTTAGATTACTTAATAATGTTTTTGAATTCTATAATTTTTTTTAGGTTTATTTACGTGCCTTGTCCATACACTAAAGACGTCTTATGTGATAATTTGGTTGAATGTTTGATAAATTGGAATTTGGAAAGAAAAATTTCATGTGTCATCATTGATAATGAGCCATATCTATGTGTTAACTTTCACATAAATCCCATATCTATGTGTTAAATTTAAGCCATATTTTAGACTTCAAGTTTGTAGAGTAGGGTTTCCTTTCACTAATTGCTATATTTGAGATGTGATAACTCCTGAACTTCAATATATTTTTGAATTTCATGTAGATTGCATAATAGGACTTGTAGGGTTGGAACCATACTTGGGGCTCTTTGCGGATTAGACAATGCTGATGGTGAACATGCTACATACTTTTTACTTAAATTTGTTATATTTGAAATTATGTTTCATTAGTAGTATATGAATGTTTCGAATAATAACTTCTAATTTATATTAGTTTAATTGAAATTATGTTTCATTAGGAATTTATGAATGTTTCAAAGAACAACTCTTTCTGTATTTTTGAATTCATGTTATAATTCCGATGTTTGCATAATTGTTGCAACTCATATGAGAGTTATTAGTATAGAACTAAAACACTGAATATTTAATCAATTAATAAAAAAAATAATTTCCATCAGTCGAGTTTAGGGTAAAACTTGTTGGGGCGCTAGCAAGCCTTAACTCCACATTAGTATGATATTGTCCGTTTTGGGTCGTGACCAAGCCCACACGGATTTGTTTTTGGGTCATTCCCAAAAGGTCTCATACTAATGGAGTTAACTGACTGACTTATTAACTAGCTATCTGCCCCTCCCACAAACGATGTGGAACAACTCCCAATCTCCCCCTTCACACATCGGGCTCGACACCTGCCGAATCTACCACCATTCTATGTGACTGGAAGTCCACCTGGCTATCTGGCTCCCCCTATAGGCCCATACTGGAAGGCCCATCTGCCTCCTCCTTAAGCCCAACCTGGGTAGCCCACCTGCCTCTTCCTAGGTCCATCTGGGAGCCCATCTTGAGATTGTTATGGACCGTTATAACCATAGCTCTGATACCACTTGTTGAGCCGCTAACAAGTCTTAACTCCACATTAGTATGATATTGTCCGCTTTGGGCCGTGGCCAAGCCCGAACGGATTTGTTTTTGGGTCACAATCACAAAAGACAAAGATTTACGTGGTTCAGAAATTCCTACTCCACAAGCCGCACTAATTTTGTATTGATCTCTCATAACTATGTTGTGTTCTGATGTGTTGGTGTTTTACAATTACATGAGACTATTTATAAGAGAAAAAACTGGATCTAAACTAATTAGAGTCTAATTCTGAAATTCTGAAATTACTAACTTTAATTAGAATTCAAATCTGAAAATTCTAACTCAAATCAGAAACCAATTCTGAAACCTGTTATACTCCACAAACCCAACAAAACTTTACCCAAAACTCGAGAAAAACCTAACGAATTTGGGTTTGGATATAACGATTCGGGTTTTAACTGGGTTTAGGTCGAGAAAAAAATTTCGTATTTGAATTTTACAAAATCATTTCGACCAACCTCATCCCTATTCATGTAACTATGTAACTTTTGAATATGGAAGCAATAAATCAATTTAATTTTATAACATTTAACTTTTTTATGATTAGTTTAATTTTGTAACCATTAGTTTTTCTAAAATAATTTTATAACATATGTTATTATTTCATTTGTGTTATAAATGTTTGCCAAATTTATATTATTTATAATTTGTTTTATTAAATAAATACATATGAAAATATATACATTTGAAAAATATATACATGTGTTTTGTAAAATATATGTTACCTCTCGTTTAAGAAAAAGTGAGTTGTTTATACATTTTTTACCGAAAATAATTCTTTAATTTTCTCATTAAAAGCATGTTTATTTTATATATATTTTAGTGAACTTGATACCTAATTTATACATAATATAGATATATTTTTTGCTCTTTTTGGAACATATATAATTGATTTTATGATTAATATATCACTATGCCATATATTTTCTAGAAGAACAATTTTTTAGTAAATTTTATTTTAATAAAACACATTATTTACCTAAATAATTTTCATATAAAACATTATTTTAAAAAAGTTAAAAAACACGTTTTAAAAAATAAAATTTTTTATATGTAACATATACTGTTTTTTAAGAACAATAGCCATTTAAATATTAGTTTTACAGAACTCATTTAAGTACACTTATGATAGGAATTTATATTTTCAAATAACAATATTTTGTTATAGTTTTAAATTATTTAGAAGTAATTTTAATTTACTTATTTAGATTTAATATTTCCTCCATTTTAGTTTGCCACTTTGAACTGTCACATGAAGTTAAAAGTATATAAAGATAATATCTTCATATAACTTTTGTATTCTTTTCTCAAAGTGGAAATTTATTATTGAAATTGTATATAAAACTATAATATATTAAAAAATTGTCATTAATGAAATAATGGGTAAAAAGCGAAGTTGTAGATATTTAAAATTAATAATTATAGTTATTAAATATATCAAGATTGTTCCTACAAATTTTATTTTGTTTGAGCTAATAAATTATAAAATTTTTGCATTTGCAAATTTTCAATTATCTCGATATTTTCTATAAGATCATCGTCGACCACTTGTTATTCTCACCTGAAAATTCTCCTTCCTAATCACTCAAAAGTAAGTGTAAATAGTAACTGACAAATAATTTAAAATCAAAGAATAATAATTAATAGAAATATCAAGATATCCTTTTTAAAAAACAAGAAAAAGAAATACCAAGATAACAAAAGAACAAAATTAATAAAAATAACAAGATCAACAGTTCAATTTTTCCTTTTCTTTAAAACGTAAAAAGATATCACTAACACATATAGTGGGTGTTTTGGATATATTAAAAAAGTTACTTATACCTTAAAATAAAATTTACTTTTATATAAAGGAGCAAGTTTGTAAGGTGGCAGCTTCCATCCATTTTTTTTAATTTTCTCAAATCAAAATTTTGCCTTAAGTAAATATACAATTATAATATTATTGTCTTTAAAATCTTGACAAATGAAGTAAAGTAAATATACAATTTAAATATTTTACTAAATTTTCGATTAGAAAAAATCTCATTTGCAATATGTACTAATGGAGGAAACTAAATTTACAGTTTTAATATTATTGTCTTTAAAATATTTACAAATGGAGAAAAGTAAATATCAAATTTAAATATTCTACTAAATATTCGATTAGAAAATATCTCAATTGTCTTTTAAATCTTTCCCAAGGAGGAAAACTAAATATACAATTTTAATATTTTTGTCTTTAAATCTTTAGCAATGGAGAAAATTAAATATACAATTTTAATATTTTCGTAAATTTTTTATTTATTAATATACTTGTTAATCAATATCATTATTTTTATTATATTTATATTTTATCTTTATATAAAGGAAAATCTCCTAGCGCTCTCAAATCGTCTGAATTCTATTTATCTATTTTTCTACAACACCTCTATTTGAAATAAAAAAATTCTTTTTAACTCATAATTCAAATTTTTTTTAAATAATAAAAATAAAAATTTTCTTTTTTAACGTATCATTCAGAAAAAGGGAAACTTATACAAGATAAGTTATTCAGAAATTATGAATCTAATCAAATTCTATAGTCAGTTGATTATATCTATAATTTTATAATTATAAACTTTAGTAAATTTTATAATCTATATAAATAAATTATAAAAATCAAGAAGATGTCAACGGTAGATTATAAGGTGGAGATTTCTAGCCATCAAATTAAATTTTATATTATTTTGATAAAAATTTTGGTATTGATTCTCTCTTTTTGTATGTTTTTTTTTCGAATTTTCTGTAATTCTTCAATGTAGTATATCTCATTGTTTTTAAATATAGTTTCTCGTCCAAAATTTCTCAAATTTTTTTTTAAAAAAAAATTATCTTCAAAATTATAAAGGTAATTGTAACTATTTTATTATATATCATGAAAACAAAACAAATTTGAAAATCATGTAATTTATATATTAGAATAATGTTAATGTGTTATCTGTTAAATTTTTTAACAATGAGCGAGCGAGTAGACGGTTCATTAATAACATCGTATTATGTGTTAAAAATTAAATATTGATGTTATGTATTTAAAATTTAAGTTGGGATTTAAATCTTGAAAAAAATATAAAACCTAATAAATATAATAATATTCTATATATAATATTAAAACAATTGCATTTTTTATATTTATTCAAAATTTTCGCCAGTGATCAATACGACACAGAAAATTCAAAAAATAAACTTTATGTTAGAAATATTATTTAAAAACATATTTCATAGAATGTTTTTGAAAAATTTAGAAAAATTATTATAAGGAGGCTGCTAAACACGGCTTAGTAAACTAGTTACTTATAAGTTAGTTACAAATTTGCTAATTTATATTTTAAAAATAATTATTAAATATAATGAGCTAAATACATGCATTTTAAATTAAAAAAACATTTAAAAACACAAATATAAAAATATGAAATATTAAAAGACAAAGAAATCAAGTAATAAATTAATATGTTAACGAAAATATAAGTGTTACATATAAATAAATTATAAGTTGATTTATAATAAGTTAACAAAAATATATGTGTTAGTTAATTTATAAGTTAGGTTGATATACCCTCAGTAACTTATTATCAATTAGTCAAACAGGCCCATAATATTCTTCCATGTCCAATTTTTTTCATTTGTGACGATAGTTCTGTTCAGATACAAAACTCCTAACAGCATTGATCACTCTTATTCCCACTCGCAATTCTTCTCGTAAATAACTCAAAAATATGTGTAAAAAACAATATTTGACAGATAATGATAGATAACTTATCAAAGAATTATAATCTCTAAAAATATCAAAATTTTAGATTCAATCTTTTATTAGTGAAACGTAAATATTATCGCCAACAGATTGTATATCCAAAATTTTATAAATCCAAATTTCAAATAACTTATCAAAGAATTATAATCTCTAAAAATATCAAAATTTTAGATTCAATCTTTTTTAGTGAAACGTAAATATTATCACCAACAGATTGTATATCCAACATTTCATAAATCCAAATTTCCTATATATATAAAGGAGTTTACACCAATGTCATTCTTACACATCAATCCTCCTTGTAAAAATCACCCAAAACTCCATTTTCATCAAATTTCATCTGTTTGTTCAAGTTCACTAGGTATACATATATTTCTCAATACATGCTTCTATAATTTGCTCATGTTCATATGTTATAATATAATTCAAGAACTCATTTCATTTTGATGAAAGATGGAATGACGTTATTATGTTAATAAAAAAAGATGAATATGCCTGTGTTATATGTTTTCTTGAATTTTTTCACTTTGAGGAGAAAACGAAATGAAGCTACGATGCTGACCAAAATATTTCACTTTGGCAATCTTTACTGCATAACAAGAACAAGTGCATTTATTTAAAAAAAAAAAAAAACAACAAGTGCATTTATTTTTTAAGGTCTTACTTTGTTTGTTTTGTTACCAATTTTTTATATGTATGTAGGTATAATTATTCATAGTGTACTTTTACATTGATAATTTTTATTTAATTAGTTGTTCATTTTTATAATATTGATGCCTAATTAAAATATTAACCGAAATCATTTGTTTCATACAACCAGTTTTTCATAATAATTTGGATCATATATCTATTGTTATAAATAAATAAATTATTTTTGGTAAATTATAAGTATATATATTTTCCCTAAATATCTACTGTATCAAATAATTAATTTATTGATATAAATTCTAAATTATCTTTAAATTCATCTTATCATCGCAACAAAATAGTATATATAAAATAATTTTGAAAACTAATATGTAATAAACACTATTTTTACTTTTAAATTATGAATATATCATATACCATCAATATTTAAGGTATTATGTCATTTGTTTATTTAAACATACTAAAAATATTCCTATCACCAACTTTTTGCATATCAATAATGCTAAGCCCTTAGATCTTAAGGTGTATACTGAAAGGCACACATGCACAGAGCACATACATATGTAATTATATATGCACCCACATAACTAATGTATCTGCTGTGGGATGGACAGATTGAAATGGAGCAGAACAACTCGGCAATAGGATGTCAAGAGGCAAGCCCAGTCGGAGTTGGAGGTGTGTATAAAAATCAAGGCTTTGATGTTGTTGCTGTTGCTGTTGCTGGTAGTGCTGGTGCTGCTGCCGTTCATGCTGTTGCTGGTGGGGCTGCTGTTGATGGCTGTGCTGCAGTTGGTGATGCTGGGGGTGCTGGTGCTGCCGTTGGTGGTGATGGTGATGTTGCTGTTGGTGGTGCTGTTGCTGGAGGTGGTGCTGGTGGTGTTGCTGCTGGTGCTGTTGATGGTGGTGTTATTTGTGTTGCCGTTAATGGTGATGTTGCAGTTGCTGCTGGAGGTGGTGGTGGTGCTGGGGTTGATGGTGGTACCACTGCTGCTGCTGTTGATGGGGGTGCTGTTGCTAGTGATGCAGGTGCTGCTATTGGTGTTACCGTTGGTGGTGATGGTGATGTTGCTGTTGGTAGTGCTGCTGCTGTTGTTGTTGGTGGTGGTGGTGCTGCTGTTGCTGCTGGAGGTAGTGCTGCAGGTGCTTCCTCTCAGTCTGCTAGAGGGAAGAAAAGGGAGAGTTTTCGCCACACTCAGCAGCAAGTCCATACAATGGAAGCGTAAGTCTCCTTAATTTGCTCTTAAAAATTATAATTTGTACACTGTTCTACACATATTTGTAGTCATGTCTTCTGCTATATACAAACTAGTTATATAAGTCAAAATTTAAAGTAGTTTGTAAAGATAGAAACAGATTGAAATTAGGTTCATTTTGTAGTGTCTTCTTGCATTTAATTTTTGTTCATATTTACTTCTCTTGACTAAATGTTTTTTCTTTGCATGGTTGAAATCTAGCTACTTCAAGGAATATCCATATCCAGGCGAGTCGCTAAGAAACTATATTGCTAGGGGTTTAGGGATGGATCCTGCTCAAGTCAAGTGCTGGTTTCAAAACAAGCGTTCTCAAATGAAGGTATATTAATCTGATACGTTCTTCTATCTTTATACAACAATTGTTCATACTTGCATTGCATCGTATTCGATAACAATACAATTTAATTCTCACTGAACTCACGTCTTAATTTTTTGTAGATTCAAGGTGAATGCAGGGAAAAGGAGGCTCTTCGATATGAGAATGATATGCTCCGAGCTCAAAAGAAACAAATTGTAGAAGCTCTGAGTAAAAATACCTGCGCCAAATGTAGAGCTGGCAGTTCTCGACCATCACCTAAAGGAAATAAACTGAGGTTGGAAAATATCCATTTGAAAGGAAGGGTATGATTAACAGTACTTTAACCTGCTTGTAACTTCATCGATTAATAATTCTAAGCAAGTATTATTAGGCTTGTATATATATATATATTTGTTGCCAGACTATTATATCATCCTCAATTTAATCAACTCTTTGTTAAATAAATATTATAACATTTCGTATAGGTGGATCGACTTAAATCAACTCTTCCAAACTACATGGCTGCTCAAAATCTTCAAAACTTTCCCGTAACGTTCCATGGTCCACAAAACCCCTCTACATCTCAGAATCAACAATACCTCCCCACCATATTGCACAATTCACAAAACCTCCCCGTGACATTCCAAAATTTACGATACATTCCCGTAATATTTCAGAACCCACAAAACCACACAATAATACCCATGCAGAATCCACGGAACCTCCCTGTGATATCACAAAATCGACAACACCTCCCCGTAATATCTCGAAATCCCCAATATGTTCCCATGATAACCGAGGCAGACAAGGCAAATTCAAAACCAGTTGATGATATAGGTCTAAGGTATGCACGTACCAGTACTACTAGTTCAGGAAAAGGGATCAACTTGACAAGTGCAGTACAAACTTCGGATGAGTCTAGGCAATCCTTAAAGAAACTTGTAGTTTCAGCTGCGGACGAGCTGAAAGTGATGGCAATGGCTACGGGACCGCTGTGGATTTCTAGTATTGCTGATGGCACAGATAGTATGCTAAATGAAGTGGAATACCTTGCAATGTTTCCTAATAATTTTGGCCCGACAAGATTAGGATATACATGGGAAGGTTCGCGCCATATAGCTAAGGTCTCATTAAACCCCACTCAATTGCTTAGCATTCTAATGAATGTGGTAAGTATCAAATTTCTTGTTATCAATTTGGTCATACATATATGAGCTTTAAATACTAATTATCCAACTTCTCTTGTTTTATCCCCAACTAGAATGAATGGGCTGCTACGTTTTCTGCCATTGTCTGGAGTGCTATAACATTGGACGTACTAAGTGAGGGAACAGACTATAACGCAGCTATACAAGTGGTAACTAACAAAGATATAAACTCGTATACTTTTGATTTAATTAGTCCGCTTTCTTGATTTGCTATATACATACATACAGCTATGTATTAAATTATAATGAATTATGCATGAATTTACATTGCAGATGGCTGCTGAATATCATATTCCCACACCACTCGTGCCTAATCGCAATGCCTATTTTGCGAGGTATTGTACAAAGCATTCCGAGGGGGTGTGGGCAGTCGTTGATATTTCGGTAGATAACATACTCCCAACTCGGGTAATCATGACTTGCCTGAAAAAGCCATCAGGTTGCCTGATTCAAGAAATGGCTGATGGAACCTCAAAGGTGAATAATAAATACCAAACTCTTTGTATTATGCATTATCAATACATTAATATCAGCTTAGTAATGATATGTATACTGCTCAAATTAGCTAAATACTACAACTTAGTCATTTGATTTTAATAACTATTAATAATAATCTATTTTTGTTATAATTAATTATCTGCTAGATAACATGGATAGAGCATGTTCATGCGGACTACAATGGTGTCAGCACCATGTACAAACATCTGTTACTCTCTGGGCTGGGATTTGGAGCCAAGCGATGGGTTTCAATATTAGAGAGACAATGTCAACTTCGTATGACTGCAATGTCGGCCAATGTTCCATCAGCTCATGGCTCCAACAATTTATGTAAGTAAATAAAATTTTGGAAATTGCAAGTAAATAATTACTAGCTAGTATTAAAGTAACTTTTATGCAGAATTATCCAATTAGCTGTACATAATGTCTTAAAGTGTCCTCTGATGAAATTATTATATATGTTCTTTTCACACAGTACTGATGACAAGTCCAGAAGGGAGGAAAGGGATACTGAAATTCGCTGCGAGATTAGTGAAATACTTCCTTTTCGGGACTACCAGTCCAAAGACCGGTAGATGGACTAGGTTGCAAGGAAATTTTGGAAAAGATGTTAGGTTGATGAGAACAAGGGTCATGGATGTTCCAGGCCTACCAAATGGCACTTTGCTAAGTGTTGCTACCTCTTTTCCGGTACTGTCACTTGCACCAAGCGTGGTGTTTAATTTCTTCAATAATCACAGATCTAGAAAGGAGGTATGCATTCATCTTAATTTTAAGCACCACATATTTACTCTATTCAAGAATTGTACCCAAATTTTTGCACAATTATATAATATGTGATAAGAATAAATTCCAGCATCCTAAGTCGTTTGTGTTGCAATTGTATCATAACATAGATAGATGAGTATAAGATACATAAATTGATGATTGTAACTTCTAAATCCAGGCAGCTGGCATGCATAAAAGTAAGAAGTTTTTTTTCGAAATTTGAGCAGATTTACACATATGTAAATAAGAAGTTTTCATCAATATTCATGCATGAGTCTTGTTGCATGTGGAAAATTGTTACTATTATTTATCTCAAACAGTCTTTGAATCCATATTTACATTGATCAACAGTGGGATATTTTTGCCACTGCGGATTATGAACAAGTATTCCACATTCCATATGGGGAGGAAGCTGGCAAATGTGTTTCGATGTATAAAGTCCCGGTAAGTACACACAGACACACTCACACAAACACTATATATATATATCTTTCCTATTTGTTTCATGATTAACATTAATACAGAAAAGAGTGTCTCTGACTACCAATCAAAAAATTGTAGAGGAGGAGGCCGGGGCATATGCTTGATGGGGATATGCTTATGCTACAAGAAAGTTGGAGTGATCCGGTAGCATCACACATTGTGTTTGTACCCACGGAAATTGGGAATATAGATTTGATACTACGTGGGGGCAATCCAAATGTTATACCTCTTCTACCATCAGGACTCACAATACTTCCGGATGGACCTTCATGTCCCGACGGCTCCAGCGGAACTCTCTTGACTGTGTCCTTCCAGGTACTGATGAATGAATCTCCAGTGGCAGGTATAGATCTCGAAGATGCTTCCAAAGTAGCACAACTCCTCAGACACAGCTGTGAAAAAATCAAGCATGCATTGGGTGCAATTTCCCCTAATACCTGAATATGTTTAAATAGGGTACACACTTTGTATATTTACATTCTATATTCTTGCATCATTATTTTCTTCTAGTAACCTATATATATTTATCTGATTATGGAAATTATATTCGCGCTTGCAGGCTGTAGCTGTTCTGAAGAAAGCATGCTTGATGTGGAAGAACACACGTAGCCTTATCAAAATTGAGCTAGACACCATTATCAATTACTTTAGTTTTTCAACTGAGACTTGTTTCTTCACACAGTTTTCGATTTTGCAATTAAATTGGGATGAAGTGATTTTCGGAATTATGTTTTGCTAGTTTTAGTTTACTTTATTTCATGTCACTGTCATGTTTGCCTATGTTTAATATATCTATAATGAAAATAGGTTTGGTAATTAGGTCCCAAAAAATATCTAAGTATCATTACACTATTGTACTTATAACAGCTGCTAATGTGATCAACAGTCAACAAATTGAATAATTATACTCGACTAATGATATTTAAGAATAAAAATAATATTCATATAATTTAATTTTTAAGCACATACTTAAAGACATATAATACGTATCATAATTCTAACAACAATTATTATGCTAACATTTATAACACAAAAAATAAAAACAAATAAAAGAAATTAATAATAATCAATAAACTATAATCTTCAATAATAAATTATTTTTCCTAAAACATAAAAGTCTTGTCTCCCTAGCATAAATACTAACAAAAGCCACGTCAACAAATGATGTCATTGGTTGAGGCCACGCCAGCAACAGGGCACACAATGACAGAATGTCAACAATGGACCCATAATGATGGCACATTGGCAATAGGACCCATTATACACAAAACAACACTTTGACATGGTCGGTGCTATACCGATGTTTGGTTTAAGTAACACTATTTATTAGTACTACTGCTGCAACACCGACAACAAGTAATCACAACATTTTATATATTTTTTTCAAATTGTTGTTCCTTACACACATCAATTCCATAAATAACCAACTACGTAAGCCAACAAAAAACAAAATATTGAACTGAACAATGTAATGATCTCCTTCAATAACTATTTGCCCAAATATGACCGACGTGCCAAAAATACATACAATTTAATACAAGCAAAAGAAGAACTTCAAATTTACCAAAATACCAAGAATCTAAGCTTAAATGCTAGACAAAAACGTAATTAAATTGCTAAAAAGTAACGAGACCTTGAGTCCTAAGAGTACCAATGTCGTGTTGGTCACTTGAATCACTTGAAACATGAACACAAAAGTCGTTATATCAAATTTGATATTGGGTTAGCCTCATAATTTGCCAAGCATCTAAGCCGTTGATGTGTTGGCGGAGCATCAACGAGCATCAACTGACCTGATGTGTAGCTCCTAGATCTGACAAATCGGATAATCGGTTCGGTTTCGGATCGGATCAATCTCGGATTGGATTAATGTTCGGTTATGATATATTTTTGGTATAGTTCGGATCGGATCAGATTTGATTCGGTTCGGGTCTAATTCGGATTAAAATCGGATGAAATTTGGATTAAAATCGGATGAATATGGTTCAGATCAAATTTGATTCGGATCTTTTCGGATCATTACTCATTCATTTTTTTTTAATTTGTAATACTTTAAAAATATCTTATTATTAAATATATATTTTTTATATAAAATAAAGTACTTTTTCAAAAGTATTGATTAAATATCTATGATATTTTTGACATGAAATTATTCTAATTGATGTGTAAAAATAATGTAAACTGCAAGCGCACAGTGTTTAGTTGTAGCAATCATAGATCGATCCATAGAGACTATGAATTTTTCAAACCCTAACAATTAACTCAGGTGAACTAGACAATAAGATTTGAGATGAGATTTGTTTAACCTAATTAACAATTAAAATCAGATATGGAAAACCTAGGAATCCGAATCCATTAATCAATCACAATTAATATCAACTCGCCCTAAAATCAATTCTCTTTCCTTCACAAATAAGATATATCAATTAACGAGACAAGCATATACTATGAAACTTGTTATCTAATAATAACCTATCAAAACTTCATGGAACAAACATATGCTATGAAAAATAAATCCGGTAACAATAATATATCAAAACCACTTTGTCAATTGAACAATTAAGCACCAAGAAAAATTATGAGAACCAATTAATAGGAACGAGAAGATATCAAAAATAATTAAATTAACTTCATCTTCATCCTAGGAGAATTAACTTAGCTAGACATGGTACAAGAAACAAAACAATTAAATATAAAGAATGCAAGCAAAAGTGTTTGAATAGAATAAAGAACTTGTATTGAAAGATAATAATAAATCTATCATACTCTTAATTATCAGATCTAGTCTAAATTGATGTCTAAATTCTAGGTGTCTCAAATACAAGAGGGGAGATATATATATATATATATATATAGGAAAAATAATGGGTTTGGGCTCTTTGACTACAAATCGGATTCTAAAAATATTTCCTCAATTCCTTTTTCTTCTCCGATGAGTTTTTCAATTTTTTCTCCAATTTCCTTTTGACTTCAAGTATTTTCATCTCCTTGCCTTTTTCACCTTTTTCTGCTTGAAATATGATTTTATTTATTTTCCTACAAAACAAAAGAAAACAATTTATTAAATAATAAAATTACGAAAATAGACATAAAATAGGTATTAAAATTGTATTGAATTATGGACCTATCAAATGCCCCCATACCTATCTTTTGCTCGTCCTCGAGAAAAACTAATATAATATAAACTACTAACTAATAGATAATACCACTTCCGTAGGTGATCATGGTTACATTTGGCATATGGAACAAGCCCTTTAAACCCCTAGGCAGCCCTAGTGGACGAGTAAGGTCTCGTGAGGGCATATAGTGAATGTACCCATAAAATCCATCTAGCTCATGTAAAAGATCGCATGGCAATGCAACGCCACACATACAAGTCCTCTCATGCTACATCAACTTAAGAATCAAAAATGACTTTGCAATGTTTTGTCGTGGAATATGCAAGGATTCACATAGTCTACTCAAAGAAATATGCATAAGTGCTCAAAAGTCCATGTCAAGTGTAAGAATAAGTTGGTAATAATGCTAAGCCCACAAGAGTACACCTTTGAGTCAAAATTTGGGATCTCAAATGCAAAAACAAGCAATAACTCACCTTTCACTCATAAAAGAATATTCACTCAAAAACAAGGGTAAGTGTATCACTCAATTCCAACAATATCATAAACATGCTTGACATTTGGTATCAATCTAACTTTAACACAACATACATCAATGATGATAATCAAAAGGTCTTTATTTGGGTTCTAATGGGGCTAGGGACAAGGTATGTCAAGTAAAGCCAAATAAGGTGAAGTGTCAAAAGCTAGTAGGCACCATAATTAATCATACACCTCACCAAACATCCTCCCCATAACTGAATTTTCTGATTTTCTTCCAACAAAAGTCTTGATTAGTCGAATGAAGAAGGATCACACAAACATAAGTATGCTCTCATAATATTATATTATATTTTCTTTTCTTTTTGCTTTTTTTTCATATATTTTTTTTTCATCTTTTTTTTTTCGAGAGCTAAGAGATAGATATAAGCAACCACAATCCTCCTTCAAAAATTTATTGAACAACGACTATCAAGTAAGCAATCAAACCAAATATTTCCTCAAAACTAATGAACAAAAGTAAACCTGTTGGGATTTATGGGTGATAGCATAGGAACAACTTAACTTTGTATATACTTAATTTTTAATTAAGTAGAACATACTGTCACAGCCAAAGTATGTTCTTGTAATCAGTATGCAATGTTAGTTTAATTGTGTAATTTGGAAGAAGTTCACTTTCTGTGTTCAAGCCTCAAAGAACGCATATTGGATGACAGCATGAATAAAGGTTACTGTCATAAGAATTGACAGTAAGATTACAAGAAGACAGAATGTTGCAAGTCAAGACAGCATATTCACTCTGATAGCAACATTGGCGGAAGACTACGCGACAACAACTTTAGCCCTCGACAGCAAGTTTGGAAACCTCGATAGCACACTATGCGGGGAACTCGTACTGTCACCAAAAGCACATTCTTGTGACAGCAAGCTTTGCGGCAAAAGTAACTGTCTCGAGAAAGACCCTTGTTCTAAGTATCTTTCTCAGTCAAATCCCGTGACAGTTTCAATGTTCAAGAAACAGGCGTGATGCAGTATCCCTAAGCTGCACCAAGTCTGCAAGACTACGACAGAAGCTTCAAGCACTGCAAACAAAAGCGAATCAATTCAAGAGCAAGGTCAAGTCTCTATTTGCTGAATTGTTTTAGCTAGAAATAGAATGAATCTAGGTTGCTTTTGTTATGATGTATATATGACATATTAGCAATTTAGGAAAGTCACATGGGTAAGACAATCTGTAAGAAGCTGCCGCTTGACAATGACAGCAGCTTCACAAACCCGTGACTGATAGTGATAGGATTAGTCTTATACCTACTGTCAATTCATTCTAGAGATGTAACGAAGACTAGCAAGTGCCTTGAAGAAAAACGAAGCTCAAGATTTCTCTCTTGAGGTTGTAGCAACACTTTGCAAAATAAATAAAACATTTATTTTGTGAATACTGTCTTCTCTATTTTACTGTTTGTGAATGCATACATATTATTGATAACATTAAATCTTAGTTTTAGTTGTTGAAACTGAGATTGAATTTTATCAGTATTGCATTCATCCCCCCCCCCCCTTCTGCAATACACAAGGACCAACAACTGGTATCAAAGCTTTCAGATTAATATACATATCTGAGATCCCGACGACAATGCAAAAATCAAACAGTATCAAGATCCCAGCTTTTGATAAAGAGAACTACAGTATTTGGAAAAGAAAGATCTTGTTGTTTATCAAAGCTGCGAATCCACTATACCCAGGTATACTCGAGAATAGTCCTTTCATTCCAAGAAAGGAAATTGAAGCCACAACAGTAAATGGTGAGATCATCCCTGCACATTGGGTTCCCAAAGATCCCTCGGAATTTTTGGAAACTGAAAAGGAGAAAATGGTGCTAGATGATCACTTGTAACTCATCTTGCTCGATTCTCTCACGTTGGATAAAGCCATGTGTGGAAGTGTGATAAGCTGCACATCAGCCAAGGAGATGTGGATCAGGTTAGCCTTACTCTGTGAAGGAAGTGAAGAAGTCAAGGGCAACCAAAGGCAAATACTTATATCTCAATATGAGGCATTTATGGCCAAGCCTGGTGAAGACTTAACCTCCATGTTTGAAAGGTTCAGTAAGCTCTTAACTGAACTGCAGATACATGGCAAGTACTATGACAGAAAAGAATTGAACGTCAAGTTCTTGCTTACACTGCCTGATCATCTTGAACACAAGACAACAGCCATACGAGAAGGAAGAGATCTTAACAATATAACCTTTGAGACACTTTATGGCATTCTGAAATCGTATGAACTTGAACTCTTTCAAAAGAGAGCCATACAAAGTGGAACAAGGAACAAGATGGCTAATATGTCAAGTGCCCTAGTAGCACAAGTGCCAAGGATCACACAACCTAGTGAAGCACTACAAATCACTCAACCAACCCCTGTACAATCCTTGAAGATAGAAGAGGTTGTTGAAGATGATGAGAAAGTAGTACTACAGCTCAAGGATGTGGAAGATGAAGACTTCTACACTATGGAGGAACTGGAAAGCATGGACAATCCTACTATGGCTTACATGGCCAAAAAGTTCAAGAACTTTAGATTCAAGAAGGATAGGTCATTCAGGCCCCAAGGCCAAGCATCCAAGTTCACCAAGGGAAGCTCATCAAAGGCTGCTGTGGGAAGCTCATTCAAAGGAGGATACAAGACTGGATTTGTGGATAGATCTAAATTCAAGTGTTACAACTGTGGTGAACCTGATCATTTTGCTACTGAGTGCAAAAGACCCAAACAGGTTCAGAGATTTGAGAAAGGAACTGGTGGATACTCCAAGAAGAATCAAGGTAGAGCCTATGTGGCTGAAGGAAAGTGTTGGGATGAGTCTGATGATGAAGATGAAGAAGAATATGTCAACCTAGCTCTCATGGCTAGCACTGATGAAGTAACATCAACATCCTCAAGTCAGGTACCTTCACTTGTCTTACTTGATATGTCCATTGATGAGTATAAGAAAACCATTAAAGACTTAAGTACTGAAATGTTCAATGTACATACTAGCTTATCTGCTGCCAATGAGGAAATCACTAGGCTGAGTAAGCTAAATGAAACACTAAAGTCTGAAAATGAATCTCTTGTTCTCAAAACCAGTTCACTAGACTCTTTAGCTCAGGAGAATGCTAAACTTAAAAATGAATTGAAATGTGCTAAAGAGGTTGAGGAATACCTGAGAAATGAGATTGCTGAAAATGAATTTAAAATCAAGGCTTATAAAAACTCATCAAAGATAGTTCAGGATTACAATGATAAGCATACAGAAAATCAGTCAGTTGGTATAGGTTTTTCTTATGGTAGAAGACCTGGAAAGGAAACTGTGATTCAAGATTGTCCTGGGAGTGCTGCTGTCAAACCCACCATTCTCAAGAAAGTTAAAACTCCTATTTTCAAAGCTGCAGAAATTGAGTTTGATGAAGAAGCCATGCTCATCAAACAAGAAATACTTGATGAGGATGAAGGTGTTGACAGCACATTCAAGGATGGAAAGGATACTGTCACAATCCCCAAGATAGTAAACTTACCAAGCAATCAGACAGTAAGTTCAAAAGATGCTGTCATAATTGGCAAGACAGAATCTTCCAAAGATACTGTTAAGAATGGTTCCAAGACAGTAACTTTAAAACCTTCTGTCAAGACAGTAGGAATAAAAGATATTGTCAAGGAAAGTTCGACAGCAACTTCTGAACATACTGTCAATCCAGTAACTCCCAAGTCTAAAAACAGGAATGGTAAGGTAGGTGTCAATAAAGGAAATGGATACACTAATGTTGGAGGTGCTTCTAGGAAACTGTGCAATAACTGTGGATCTACTCATCACTTAACACATGTTTGTAAGAAACCAATTGAGAATAGATCAATGCAACTGAACTCAATGGTAACTTACACAGAACCCCCCTTTTGCATAGAACTATGAGTGTCTGTAACAACATTGAATGTATGCCATGCAAAATCACTGCCATGAGTACATGCTTTAACTTACCTGTTCTCTCTACTGAAAAATGCTCATACCTGAACACTGTTGAGACTTCTGAGCCTGCTGGAAACAGCAAAAAGGCTTCATCCACTAAGAAAAGGACCAAGTCCAATTCTAAACCTAAGTGGGTGAAAAGAGAAGTCAAACAGGAGATTACTGATAATGCTTATGACTTTATGACTGAAAGAAACTCAGGAGACACTGAAACTGCAGGACCCAACAAGGATTGGGTACCATATGCATCTTAGACACATTCTGTTTTGCAGGGCAAGAAGAAAGATCAAGTCATGTGGATCATTGACAGTGGCTGCTCAAGACACATGACAGGTGATAAAGCCCTGCTATCACATTATGTTGAGAAAGCTGGCCCAATCATAACCTTTGGAGACAACAGCAAGGGTTACACAGTGGGATATGGCTGTCTAGAAATTAGAAATGTTGTCATTGAAGATATTGCTCTTGTGGATGGATTGAAGCACAATCTACTCAGTGTCAGCCAATTCAGTGACAGGGGATTCAAGGTTGATTTTGATATGATGCTGTGTAACATTTATCACAAGAAAAATAGTAGCCTCTCTCTAAAAGGGGTTAGAAAAGGAAGCTTGTTTGTTGTTGACTTAAATTCAACAAAGAAGGATAAGGTTTACTGTTTCTACAGTAAAGCAACTGTTGGTGACAGTATGCTTTGGCACAGGAAGCTCTCACATCTCAACTTCAAGACAATGAATATTATGATGAAGAAGGAGTTAGTGAGAGGTTTGCCCCAACAGGAATTCTGTCAAGAAGGACTGTGTGAAGATTGTCAAATGGGCAAACTGAGAAGAGCTGTGCACAAGTCTAAGCAAATGAACACCAACATTGAAGCACTCAAGTTGATTCACATGGATCTCTTTGGACCAGTCAATGTACCATCAATGGCCAAGAAGAGATATGCCTTAGTAATGGTGGATGATTACTCAAGGTACACTTGGGTGAAGTTTCTAGAATCCAAAGATGAAGCTGCTCAAGTGATTATTGATCAAGTCAGAGTTCTTGATAGAACTCCAAACTCAAAAGTTCAAATCTTGAGGAGTGACAATGGTACAGAATTCAGAAATGCCACTCTTGGAAATTTCTGTAAAGATGAAGGAATTGTACAACAATTCTCTGCTGCAAGAACTCCACAGCAGAATGGAGTTGTAGAAAGAAAGAACAGGACTCTCATTGAAGCAGCTAGAACTATGTTGCATGATGCCAAACTGCCAACATACTTCTGGGCTGAAGCTATCAACACAGCCTGTTATACTCAGAACAGAACCATGATCAACAAAACTCATGCAAGTACACCTTACTGTCTGTTAACTGGAAAGAAACCTACTGTCAAATATTTTCATGTGTTTGGGAGCAAATGCTTTATGATGAAGGATAACCATGAGAAGAAAGGAAAATTTGACACCAAGGCTTTTGAAGGACTATTCATGGGTTACAGCACAGAAAGGACTGCCTACAGAGTTTATGTTATGGAACACAGGATTATTGAAGAAAGTGTTAATGTCACATTTGATGAAACCAAGTTTCCAGGACTGCATGAAGAAGGAAAGATGCAGACATTCAGATTTGAGAATCAAGGATACTTGGAAGCTGAGGAGATTGTGGATGAAGAACCTAGCTTCACTCAAGTTGTTGAAGTTGATAAAGATACTGTCAATGCCACTACTGTCAACCAAACTCCAGCTCAGTCACAGACCATATCCTCTAACATTCATGACAATGGTGACTCTGGAGACAATGAAGAACATGGTGAAGACAATGGGATTGGTGATCATTCAACTCAACAAACTGAAGAAAATGTTCCTGTGCAGTCAAGTAGCTTGCCCAGAATCACCAAGTGGAACAAGGATCACTCAAGTGACCTCATCATTGGTGACCCTAATTCTGGAGTGAGGACCAGGAACAAAGTCTCTGCTGACAACATGTTTTCATGCTTCCTGTCTCAAATGGAACCTAAGACAATTGATGAAGCATTGTTGGATTCTGACTTGGTGATAGCCATGCAAGAAGAGCTAAATCAGTTTGAAAGGAACAATGTATGGAAGCTAGTTCCAAGACCTAAGGGAAAGTCAGTCATTGAGACCAAATGGATTTTCAGAAACAAGCTTGATGAAAATGGATCAGTGACAAGAAACAAAGCAAGGCTAGTAGCTAAGGGTTACTGTCAACAGGAGGGAATAGATTATGATGAGACATTTCCACCTGTTGCAAGACTTGAAGCTATAAGAATCTTTCTAGCCTATGCTGCACACTGCAACTTCAAAGTATTTCAGATGGATGTCAAAAGTGCCTTCCTAAATGGAGAGTTGGAAGAAGAAGTGCATGTTGAACAGCCACCAGGGTTTGAGGATGTTGAAGTGTATGATTTTGTGTACAAACTCTTCAAAGCTTTGTATGGACTAAAGCAAGCACCCATGGCATGGTATGACACACTTTCCACCTTTCTTCTGGAAAACCAGTTTACTAGAGGAGTTGTGGACAAGACACTTTTCTACAAACACCATGGCAAGGACATCATTCTGGTACAAATCTATGTGGATGATATCATTTTTGGTTCTACAAATGAGAAACTGTGTGAGAAGTTTTCCTCTCTCATGAGTAACAAATATGAGATGAGTATGATGGGAGAATTGTCATTCTTTCTGGGATTACAAATTCTTCAACAATCTGATGGAATCTTTATTTGTCAAGCTAAATACATCAAGGAACTTCTCAGAAAGTTCAACTTGGAAGATTCATCACCTGCAAAGACACCAATGTCCACCTCAACCAGTCTAGATCTTGATCCTAAAGGGAAGAAAATTGATTCAAGCACCTATAGAGGCATGGTAGGATCTCTCCTATACCTAACTGCTAGCAGACCTGACATCATGTTTGCTACATGTCTCTGTGCAAGGTTTCAGAGTGATCCAAAGGAGTCTCACTTAGTAGCCATTAAAAGAATCTTTAGATACCTAAAAGGCACTCCTAACCTAGGTCTTTGGTATCCTAAGAACACTGGATTTGATCTAATTGGCTACTCAGACTCAGACTATGCTGGATGCAAGATTGACAGAAAGAGTACTACTGGTAGCTGTCAATTTCTTGGTGGAAGATTGGTCTCATGGTTTAGCAAGAAGCAGCATTCAGTTTCTACCTCAACTGCAGAAGCTGAGTATATTGCTGCAGGCAGTTGCTGTGCACAAATTCTATGGATGAAGAATCAACTTCTGGATTATGGTCTAGTGTTAAGTGAAATTCCTATCTACTGTGACAACACTAGTGCCATAGCCATATCAGACAATCCAGTTCAACACTCTAGGACAAAGCACATTGATATAAGACATCACTTTATCAGAGAGCATGTTGAACAAGGAACTGTGAAGCTGATCTATGTCCCAACTGACAAGCAACTTGCTGACATCTTTACTAAGCCATTGGATGAAGCAACCTTCAACAGGTTGGTAAGTGAATTGGGAATGCTGAACCTGGTATGTTGATTTACTCAGTTTTTGATATTTCCAAATTCTCTATTGAAGCTCATGACAACAACTTCAAACCTGTTGTCAAGAGAAGTTACTGTCTACTTGGTTTATGTCTGTTATGTGACAGCATGTGTTGATTTGACTTATCATGTCAGTATTTTGTGCCAGTCTCATACTTTTAAACCGTGTATGACATTAATGTGGTTACTTGTTAAGTTTGAGAGATAAAAATCTGTTCCATTGGACTTTCACACCTTTTTGCATTAATCTGTAGGATTAAAGGAGGACACGACCATTAATTACTTTTGTGGTAGTTGTATGGGTACTCTAACTGTTGACCATTAGACTTTAATCCTTAGACAGTTTTGCCTATAAATTAACCTTAGGTTTCACCAGTCTGCTCTCAGTTTTAAAGTAAATAATGGAAAACAAAGTAGGAATTGAAGTTGGGCTAAAGAAGTGTGACAGTGAACCCGACAATGAAGAGATCGATGAGCTCTTTGAGATACTGTTGGATGCCTTGGATGAGATAGACGAGGAAAAGGAGGCCAAGGCTAAGGAAGAGGAGGCCAAGGCTATGAAAGAAGAGAAGGAGCTTCAGGCACTTCTTGAAAAAGAAGGTCGCTCTGAAGAAGAGATTAAGGAAGAAGTCTTAGAACTAGTTGATAAAATCATAAAATGATGTACTCAATGTTCTATTCTGACTGATTCTATTAATAATAATAATAAGAGTTCTTGTCTTTGTGGTTATTGAGTTTATGATTTGTCTGGGTTAATTGCCTAATATCTGTGTTCAATAGATTACATTGCTAAATCCATGATTTGTCAATATTAAGTTAAGTGTATGAATCAAGCATTCTAATAAGTTCATGACAGAACCATTTCCTAATCGAAGTTACTGTCGTTAAGAAGGATACTGTCGTGTGTTTCTTGACAGCAACCTTCTTGACAGCAGGAAAAGACTTTCTGTCAAGACTTGTAAAGGATACTGTCATTCATATGCTTAACGGTGACAGCAAGTTTTTGCGTAATAGTTGCTGTCGCGCAAAACCTACTGTCACCACCTCTTATTACTGACAGATTGTTTCTAGCGCACAGGTTACTGTCACCAATAGTGGACCGTTGAAATTGGATATTTATCCCACGTTGGTCAGTGAATAACGGGCAGTAACTCACGTGTTTAAGAGTGGGTTAAGACACGTTCTTGAAATCCACTTTTTATGCACAAAACGTTTGAGATACCCCTATTTATTCTCCAGTTACTCAGACATATCACTCTCATCGAACTCAAGGCAATATACCTTTCTTTAAGCAAAAAGCCATTTTCTTACTTTCTTCTTTTCTTGAAATCTCAATGGCCCCCAAACAGACTCTCTCTCAAACAAACTTTGCTGGCATCTTTTCCCCAAATGATGCCGGTGAAGGCTTCAAAGGACTAGTGTTTTTCTTGAACAAGTCCTATCTCGGTTATGCCATAACCTCAACCCTCATTCTCGACTTAGACAGACTTGAGGCGTTTTGGCAAACTGCTGTTGCTCAAACTGAGGGTGAGAACCCTGGTATTCAATTCACAATCTCTGGGCAACAATACACTCTTACAGCTGAGGTCATCAACAATGCTCTTGGAATTACACTTGAAGCAAGACAACAATTTACTGAACTTGCAAATGATGACACTCTCAAGAAGCTCTTCTTGAAGATTGGGTATGCAGGCCCTACTCTCGAAGAGGGGACTACCAAGTGGTATCCAACTGGTGAAATGGATAGGAAACATCTGCGTAAGGAGTGGAGTATGATATTTGATGTGATGGTCAAGGTGTTCTCTACCAAGTCCACAGGCTGGAATGGAATACCCTCCTACATCAAGAAACCGACACATTCTCTTGTCCATGGATACAAGGTGAATGTTGGAGCTCTCCTCATGGCACACCTCAAAGCTGCCACAGGTAAGAAGGTATCACTCTACCCTCGCTTTCTTATGTTGTGCATTAATTCATTATGTGATTTTAATGATGCTGCTCCTCGTTTAGAGGCTTGCTCCGTTTTGAAAAAGAACACACACACACACACTGTTATCATCACAAGATCTCAATGCACACATTCCACTCTGTTTCACTCAACACATGGTTGATCAAGTGTCCAACCTTGATTATCCATTACCTTCTGGTTATGATTCCTTTTCTCTTGAGAATGAAACTGAATTAGACCCAAATTCAGTTAACCCACATTCAACACCATACACTCAGCCTAGGCCCTCTAGACTTCCCAAAGCCCAAAGAGAAGCCTTGCAAAAATCCAGAAAAAGATCCTTAGAAGCTGATATTGGTGGTAGCTCTGTTAGTCAAGAGGGAGACACTGCACCTAGTGCAGCAAATAAGGAAGGTAGTCAAACAGAACCCACAATGGTTCCCCCTGAGCCTAAGAAGAAGAGAGCTAGGAGGACCAAAACCACTGTCAGCCACCCTGCAGTCTCCCAAAAGACTGTAGAGGAAACCAGGGAAATAAACTCCTCCCTAGATGTGCCTTCTCAACAAGGGACATCTATTGAAATTGGCCTGTCTCCCAAGGCACCCTGTACAGAGTCTGCACAAACTCATGGTTCCCAACCTGAGATACCCCCACTTGAAGAAACACACAGTGAGTTAGGGCACAGTGAGGATTTTTCTACTCCTATTGATGGTTCACATGTTTCATCTGTGAATCAGCCCCCACTCTCTACTACACTTTCACCTTCTTCCTTCCCTACACATTCTTTTGTTTCTTCTCCACAACCTAGAGAAGGGGACAGTCCCAACCCTTCAGGTTTTGATCATCCATCTCCAATCATGGATGAGCCCCCATCTAGTGGTCCACAAGAACCCATTTCTCAAAGTGAGATGGACACCACTCCTCCAAACACTGAGCTAGGGCAAAGTGGTATTTTGTCAGAAAATGAAACAGCCAACACTTTGTCTGAACTCCAAGGAGCATCTTACCTTCAGGAAGATGCTGTCACAGCCTCTGTTGCTGTCAAAGACACTGGCAATGTTGCTGTCCTGGACACAGCTGCTATCATGGGTGGAGAGAAAGATACTGTCACTACGGAACCTACTGTCACTCCACCTCCCAAAGTTGCTGTCATGCCAGAACCTGCTGTCCAGACTCCAACTGACAGTAACATTCCTGCCAAAGATGCTGTCCAGTCCTCTCAGCCTGATTTTGATGCTGTGATCATTGAGGATGCCTCTGATGATGATCTACCTCTTGCCAAACTCTTAAAGGTACATTCTAAATCTACTCCTTCCATGCATGTTAGTACTGCTCATACCCATGCATCTAGGTTGAGTGAGGGTGTGCAAAAGAAAAGAGAGATAAAAGAAAAGAGAGGTGAGCATAAAAATGAGAGACAGCCAAATGAGCTGGCAAAAGGAGAGGGACTTGAGCATGTCAAACTGTGAGGGGTGATGAGTTCACTCAAAAACACCCTGAGAGTGTGAGAACCCCCATAGCCTCCAAGCCCCTTTCTTTTCCTTCCCCTCCAAGAAGGTTAAGGTATGGTGGCCCCTCTGCTACTTATGGAAACAGGATTGCAGCTCTGGAAGGACAGTGTGCTACCCTCAACTCCAAGATGGACTCTCTCTCTCAACTGGTGGTTGATGGTTTTGCTGCTACTCAACTCTCTATTCAGTTCCTTACTGACCTAGTAGCTGCCAACTCAACTAAGGGGGAGAAGGTGGCAAGATCAGAATCATTGCCTATTCAGGAATCAGGTGGAACTCAGGGGGAGCCTGTAGCTGTGGCACTACAAGAAAAACTGGCATTTGTGACGGACATTTGTGACGGATTTTTTCCGTCACAAATAGTGACGGATTTGGGACGAATTTTTCCGTCACAGAGTTTTGTGATGGTTTTGTGACGGAAAAAAACCGTCACAAATTTCCGTCACAAAACTGTCACAAATCCGTCAAAAAACTATATTTGTGACGGATTTGTGATGGATTATACCGTCACAAGTTTGTGACGGATTTGTGACTGAAAAATCCGTCACAAAATGTATAAATAAAAAAACATGCAAATTTGTAACGGATTTGTGATGGAAGAAGTCAGTCACAACAGTAGTGACGGAAAAAATCCGTCACAAAATATGTTAATAAAAAAATTCGAAAATATTTTTTATTTGTGACGGATTTTGTGACGGATATTTGTTTGTTGCAAAAATTAATTAAAAACAAAACAAAGCTATTTTGATTCAGTGACGGATTTGTGACGGATTTGAGCTTTTGACGGATTTTGTGACGCATTTGTGACGGAATATTCCGTCACAAAAGGTCAATAATGAAAAAAAAACTACTTTGACCGTTAAAAAAAGACATCAAATAAGCTTGTAATTTTTTGTTTTTTTTTGTGTATCAGTAAAATGATATGGTATTAACATCCGTACGGTTGGATCGTCGAAAAAAATAATTTAAAATATCATTTTGTGTAATTGGGACGATACTAGGTATCGCGAGTATTGTGTTTTGGAAATTTACATTATGAAATCATACAAGATGAGCTTGTAATTTTTTGATTTTTTTTGTATATCACTAAAATGACATGATATTAACATCCGTACGGTTGGATCGTCAAAAAAAGATTTTAAAAATATCGTTTTATGTAATTGGGACGATACTAGGTATCGCGAGTATTATTTTTTGGAGATATACATTATGAAATCATACAAGATGAGCTTGTGATTTTTTATTTTTTTTGTATATCATTAAAATGATATGATATTAACATCCGTACGGTTGGATCGTCAAAAAAAGATTTTAAAAATATCGTTTTATGTAATTGGGACGATACTAGTTATCGCGAGTATTATTTTTTGGAGATATATATTATGAAATCATACAAGATGAGCTTGTAATTTTTTGATTTGTTTTTGTATATCACTAAAATGATATGATATTAACATCCGTACGGTTGGATCGTCAAAAAAAGATTTTAAAAATATCGTTTTATGTAATTGGGACGATACTAGGTATCGCGAGTATTGTTTCTTGGAGATTTATATTATGAAATCATATAAGATGAGCTTGTAATTTTTTGATTTTTTTTGTATATCACTAAAATGATATGATATTAAGTCAAAAAAAGATTTTAAAAATATCGTTTTATGTAATCGGACGATAGTAGTTATTGTGATGTTTTTTGGAAATTTATATTATAAAATCATACAAGATAAGTTTTTATTATTTTAATTTTTTTTCTCACTAAAATCATTAGATATTAAAAATATTTAATATTTAATTTTTTTAATTTAATATTTAATATTTTGTGAGTTTTTAAAATTTATTTCTTATTTTAAAATTATTAAAAATAATATTTTACTATTAAAAACATCCGTCACAAATCCGTCACTGATCACATTTAGTCAAAAAAAAGAACATAAGTCCCTAAATCTAACCTAAATCACTTACTCGTTTCATCACTCAGCTCAGCTCGTGTCTCTGCTCAAATCATTGTCTCTCTCAGCTCGTGTCTCTGTGCTCGAATCACTCTCTCCTCAGCTCGTTTCTCTGTGCTCAAATCACTCTCTCCTCAGCTCGTTTCTCTGTGCTCAAGTCACCCTCTATTTCCCCAAATCGAAGGCTGCTCAATTCACATCAAATCGAAGGCTGCTCAATTCGAAGCTTAATTCAAGTGTAAAGGTTAGGCAGATGCTCTTCATACTTCCGATTTGCTTGCTAATTAACTGTAAAATTCGTGGATTGTGATTATTATATGAGTTTGTATGTGTTTCTTTGTGTGTTTGATAGTTAATATTAGGGATTTAAAGTTATTGTATGAGTTTGTATGTGTATAAAATCTGATTGGTAACTGGTATCTGATTCTATGTGTGTTTGATTGCTTGACTTCTTCCGGTCATTTTAAGCATGTCTTTATTACAGAGCACAGTGAAGACTTTTCTCCTACAGGGGAAAATTGATACCTGATATCATATAATATTATGCAAGAAATACCTAGGAAAATGATAATGAAGTATTTACATGAATATTTGTGTACTTGTAGAAGCTAGTGTTTTCTCATAATTGCATTATCATAAAGGAAAGGTCCTTTCTATAGACTGGTTCAGTATGGTCTGGTTGAGGTCATGTGGATATTTATGCTCCATCTGATAGAATGATATTTTCCATATTATTTATTTGATAAAATGCGTAAAATGCTCTTATTTTGGAAAACAAATGAACAAGATAAGGTATCGTACAAAAGTATGCTTTAACAAGCGTAATTATTAAATAGGTAGATTATTTGAATACTAACGTGATAGCCATAACAATGGCCGAGGACTGTAGTTGGATGTACAATCGCATTGAGAAAGGTTTAGTACGATCAGAGTTTCGTGATGGGGTTTTGAGATTTGTTGACTTTGCACTTCATCAACCCGGGTGTACAGATGGAGCAAAGATTAAATGTCCATGTATACTTCCAAAGTGTCGTAACAAGAGGTATCTTGAGGTTGATGAAGTGATGATTCACCTGTGCCGTAAGGGATTTATACCACACTATGAGGTGTGGAGCTCACACGGGGAACGATTTGTTCACAAAGATACCCATGTTGGAGAGTCTTCCAATCGAGTAGATTATCGAGGAGACTACATTCAAATGGTTAGGGACCGAGGATCAGGGAAAGTAAAGGTGGAAGGGAGGATAAGTTATAAAATGAACAAGGAGGACAATGAAAATATTAGAGCAGGTCTGAAAGAAGCTTTGAAGATTTTGATTGCAGCAGGAGCTATTGAGGTTGGGACACATCAGAGTGATGGACAGAGATTTAAATGTAAAGGGACTACAGCGGCTGAGCTGGAAGAATTTCTAGACAAAATTTCTGCAGCTCAAGGGCCAAAATCGATGGTAAAATATTGGACAACCTATTCAACAGCCCATCAAATGGGAAGTTGTAGAATGGGGATCGATGACACTCAAGGTGCAGTCGATGATAATGGGGAGAGTTGGGAAGCACAAGACCTTTTTGTCTGTGATTCTAGTGTTCTGCCTACTGCTGTTGGCGTCAATCCAATGATTACCATCCAAGCAACTGCTTATTGCCTCTCAAACAAAATCACAGAGATTTTGAAGATAAAGGCATCCCGAAATTAAAGTATTTCCTTCAGAGCTTCTTGCAATCATGTACACATATTTAGAAACATTTGGGCTTCCTTTTATTGGAGAATAAAAAGCCATTTAGGGTTTTAAGGGTATAGTAGTAATATGTTATAAACATATGTTATGTAGTTGGTAGTATATATAAACAAATGTGTATGTACTGGAGGATCTTATCTTGAATGAAATATATTAGTACGGATTTTCTCTCTATTCTCTCTTCTCTCACGACTCCATTGCATAAAATTCATAGAAGTTATTATGGTATCAAAGCCGCAATTGTTGGGTCAGTACTGAGAAAGAAGTGAGTTAATATTGTGAGTAGCCGATTCATTCAAGATCAAAACAAAAAAAATCCAGAAATTGCATAGATCGAGATTGGGAGAAGCCTTCATTACTAGTTCAGATTGGGCAAACCTTGTTTACTCGTTGAGATTGGGCAGCCTTGTTTACTCTTGAGATTGGGTAGGTCTTGATTACTCTTAATTGAGATTTGACAAACCTTGATTACTCTTGAGATTGGGCAAAAATTACATACTTGAGAAATGATTTGAGTTAGGGACCTGGACTGCTCACAAGTGTGAGTTATGGAACCTTAAATACTCGAAAATCATTGAGTGTGGAGCCTTGTTTACTCAAAACTATGCCTGGAAAATTTGTGCCTCGATTCCCCGTTTAAAACTCCGCCAGATTTTGTTGAGGTTTGCTATCACTGACGTGCCTTGCGTTGCATATGGTCATGGTTGAAGGAGTGAAGAGATCGATGGTGATTCAAATGGAAGCCAATGTTAGGTTTTCGTTCATAATTGTAAGTCCTACTACATTTTTTGTTACACTGTCGTTCTCCATTTTTGTTTACCACTGTTTCCATTTTTGTTTCTAGAGATATTTTGTTTACTACTGTTTCCATTTTTGTTTTCAGAGATACTTTGCATGGGATGAAGCAGATGATGCTGCATATTACACAGCATGGAAGCAACATGCTGCAAGGATGTATGCGGTCTTGATGAACAGATTTCATGACACGTACAAGAAGAAGGCTATGAAGCATCCAGCATTAAGTGACGCTCAATATCAGCAATGGTGTGTTCACTGGAGTGATCCAGATTTTCAGAAGATCAGCTCTATTAAAAGGGATAACAGACACAGCGAGGTCTGTGGCCAAGGAACGGGGATGTCGCGACATCTTGGGGGATCTATTCCAGTGCTCAAACACATGGATAATATGGTAAGCTTATTTACTCGAAACACGTTCCTATTGTTTGCACTGATGCTTTCACCTTAAGATATTCACCATCTGAATTAACTAATTGGATTCAGAAATTAAAAGTTAAAAGAACAGAGGTCCTGTTAATGGTCACGTAAACTGGTTGATAAATTGCCTAATGAGAATGTTTTTTTGAATGTAGCGGAAGAAAGCATCCGGTGAGTCACCAAATGCCTGGGAAGTTTTTCAGAAGATAAAATGTCGGAATGGAGTACCCGTGGACGAACAATCAAAGCAAATCAAGGTACATATTTCAGGGCTTAAGCAAATCTGAGTTTGTCAATGATCTTGTCCGTTGGAAACAAATTTGGTGATAGACTTTCAACTTTCCCTGGCTACTAAAATCTAAAAACTGGGACAAGATGTTGCTGGGTTGATGGATTTGATATATTTGTAAATCTCGTAAATGGGTTTGTTAAAGATACTTTGGTTAAATGTTATTGATGCTAGGAAACAACTCTAGGCAGGATTATGTACTTGAACGATTAAAATTGTATTAAATAATTAAGGTAGAGGGGAAATCTTGTGTCCGAATTAGGTAATTGGTAGTTAATTTGTCATTCAACTACTAAATAAGTGATAGTGAAGATCCCTTGAACACTAAGGTTTAATTTGGCTATGTAGAGTCAGATTACGTGGATAACATTTTGCTAATGATAATGAAACCTGAGAATGCTTGTAGATTTTATAGTCAGAAGTTCATATGAGAGAACAATTATGGATGTACCGAAAAATTCTTTTAACATTTTGGAGGCCTGATGACTAGATAATTAAGTAGAAATAAATGAGGCACTTGTTATGCTGGCTTGGATAATTAAGTAGAAAAATTCTTAAAATTCTTAAAACCTGATGACTAGATAATTAAGTAGAAAAATTCTTAAAATGCTGGTTCATCTTTTTCACTTTTAGACCAACTGAATCAACTGAACATTTAGTTTAAACTTCCAGGTTTTAGTTGTAAGATCTTAAATCTGGTAGTAGTGGTTGCGTACATCTTTAATTAAAATCCTTTTAGGAGTAATTTTTTAAATTTTCCTTAGTTTTGGAAATGAGAAAAAAATGGGTTGTTACAACGAGGACTTGGAAAAAATCTTCGTAGATTTTATTTTTTCACAACTACAGGCCTACACTTCTGATGTGGTATATTATATTTGTTTTTCCTCCTTTTTAAACAAGCCAGCCCATCAAAACTTATATGGATATAATTAATAAGTATTATTTACATAAAAACTTGTATAGAATTGAATAATAAAAGTATATGAAAAATAAATAATATTTAAAATTGTCGTTGAAAAGACAAAATGTAATATCTGTTTTTTTTTTTGCATTAACATAAATATACGAATTGTTTAACTGATTGTTTCCCTTACATGACATATAATATGGAAGATTGTTACATTTTTGCAATTTATTTGAAAACCAAACCAAACTACTATTTGTTAAGGTTGCTCATTTTATTCCTTAATGAATTTTGTATCATTGACTTTATAAATTTTTGCAGGACCGAATGGATGCAAGGATTAAACAATTGACGGATGAAGGTGTTGCTTATGATATAAATGAAGTTTTTGGTGAAGTCAATGCCAAAACCAAGAAACAGCGGGTCGTTGGCTTAGGCAGCGCAGCATCCTCTTTCTGCATTGCTCCTAGTGGTCCTAGTGGTGAATCATCAGGGCAAAGCACCAGGCAAGTGACTGAGGAGATCCAACAATTGAAGGAAAATCTTAATATTAAGGACGAGGAGATTCGGCGATTGAAGGAGGAACAAGAATCCATGAAGGAGCATTTCAATGAAAAACTTGCTGAGGTGTTCCGAAGGCTTGATGGAACTAATGAATGTTGATTGTTGTATATTGGTATTGTATTTTGACTGTTGGATTTGTTGAATTGGTAAAAATGATGTTTGTGTGGATTTATTACTATAATTTGGTAATTTAATTTGGTAATTTAGTAGTGAATTGAATTTCATTGATTTGTCATAATTTGGCAATGGTACAGGTTCAGAATGCATTTTTGTGTATTGTTATTACTGTTTTGGTACAGTACAGGGAAATGTATAAAAGAAAAAAATTATTTTCAAAAATTTAGTAATCAGTGACGGATTTGTGACGGAAACAGGCTGTCACGAAACTTGTAACATAAAAAAGCCGTCACAAAATTGATTTGTGCCAACAGTTTGTGACGGATTTTGTGACAAATAATTCCGTTACGAAATTTTGTGATGGAAAATTTTGTCACAAATCCGTCACAAATATTTGATTTGTGCCAATAGTTTGTGACGGATTTTGTGACAGAAAATTCTGTCACGAAATTTTGTAACGGAAAATTTTGTCACAAATCCGTCACAAATATGTCCCGTGTGACGAAAAAAAGTATACGTTTCGTGACGGATTTGTGACGGAATATATCCGTCACAGAATATGTGACGGAAAAAAACCGTCACAAATTCCGTCACAAAACATTTGTGACGGATTTTTTTGTCACAAAATCGATTTGTGACAATGGTTTCTGTGACGGAAAAATTCCGTCACAAATCCGTCACAAAGCCATTTGTGACGGATTTTCAGTCTGTTTGTGACGGATTTGGCCGTCACAAATTCCAGTTTTTCTTGTGGTGTGGAGACCAGAGGGGGAGCTAAAAGGAAAGCAATGTCTAAGGGGGAGCAAGTCAAACCAAGCAGTGCACAACCACATGATAAAGCTGAAAAGCCTGTTGAAGTGGAAATGGATGGAGAAAGGGTGTTAATGTCAAAGGAAACTCAAGATGCATTGCAAAGAAGACCTGCATCTAGACATCCAATCTTGCCTCCTGTGTTGATTAGAGAGCCAACTCCAGAAACTCAAGAAACCGCTCTACAGAGGAAATGGAGAGAAATGGAGGAACAAAACAAACTTGGGAAAGGTAAAGGGAAACTGCCTGAATCCATCCAAAAGGGAATTATTTGGACAAATGGCACTCAATTTGATCAAGAAGAAGCCAATGTCTTGATGGTGGATTACAGGGAGAGCACATTACACAACCATGACAGTGAATTTAGCAGTTTGGTGGAAAAAGCAATGAATACTCCAAGCAACCGTCCAACCAACACCACAAAACTGTTAAAGGAACAAATTACCAGTGTCAGTGTAATGGTGAATGATGAGAAAAGATGGGCTGTAAGTATTTATCTCACTTCTGGCATATCTTATTTCATCACAATGCAATTATTGCAGAGTCTGCCAGCAAAGGTGTTGTGTGCCTTGAAGGGAAAGATCAGGGCAACTCAAACACCATTCAATGAAATATTAGATATGCGAATCCAGAACCTGCTCATACAAAAACTACCTGAAGTCTACACAAATCCACCATGTGTTTTCTATAGATCTAAAACTAAGGATGGCACAAGAAGGAACAGCTTCATGAATTTGGTTGGCACATCCAGAATGGAAACCAAGTCAATTCTGAAAGTGTTAGATGGAATACTCAATTCAAATGCCAATCCAGGAAGAGCTTATGCTGTTCAAGAGATCTACAAAATGCTGGTGTTGAGAGACAAGACACTGGGAGCTAGAGTGAAGGAACTAATCTCTAGAGCCAATGCCAAAAGAAATGATCAAGGTGGAAGTTGCCTCTATGACCTTCCTCCTTAGGATGATGATGATGATGAGGTTGGAGGTGGTGAAGCTTCTGGAAATGCTGGAAATGCTGGAAATGCTGGTGGAAGTAATTCTGGGAATACTGGTATTCAATCCCAAAATGAAGGCAATGAAGAAACTCCTAATCAGGAAAAGAAAGATGCTGGTGCTACAGATGAAGAGGAGTCAAGAATACTGGAAGCTTTGGAGGCAAGCATTCTTAGATGTGCTATTGACTGCATAAATGCAGAAAAAGATGCTGTCACCAAAGGTACTGTCGACAAGGATACTGTCATAGAAGATGCTGTCATGGAAGATACTGTCGACAAAGGTACTGTCAAGAAAGGTTCTGTCAAGGATGAAGCCAAAGCTACTGTCAAGCCCATAAGACTGAAAGCCAAAGCAAGAGCATGGTTTTCTAGACAGAAACCTGAAGGAAAGCACAAGTACTCAGGAAAGGAAAAGACCACTGGATTTGGCAGGAATCTTAAGAAGCCAATTCAATCAATTCCTCCCAACAGTCTTAAGATACAACAGATGCAATCTAGAGAAATCAAGAGTGTTGAGGTAAAGATGGATGCAAATCAAGAGGTCACTGAGTACATTCTTTGGTGGGAAGGTTCAAGATCTACCGAGGTTGATAAGGACTTCAACCTGGTGTCCACATCAACCAGTGGTAGGACATCTACCATAGATAAAAGGAGAATTGACTTCTTCTACCTGGAAAGAATGGTAGAGTTGTTGGAGAGTTATGATAATGTTCCAGAGTCTGTCATGGAACATATTTTGAAATATCAGGCTGATAGGGATGCTGAATTCTATCAGAAATTTGGCTACAATTTTGCAGATTTTGATGATGCTGATATTCTAACTGATCTCCCAGCTTCTCCTATACCATATCACTGGTACTATGAGTTTGATGACTCACCCACAGAAGAAAGGAAAACCCAACCCACAGAGGAAGGGCAACCCAAGCCAAGCAAAAGACCTGACTCTTCTCAATACGCTAAATATCAGTCAGAACTTGATAAGAAGGAAGCTGAACTCCTGGAAAGATGCAAGACTGCCAACAAGGCAGAAAGTGAAGCTCCAAATTATCAAACATGTATGCTGGAAAATCCCTTAAGATTCAAGCATCTAAAAGAAGAAATCTATGTTTGCAGCTTGCACAAGCTAAAAACAACTATTCTGAAGGATTTACAGTATATGGTTGCTGGATCAATTCATCCCCTGGAGCAGATATGTTCTGACAAGATAGAGGAATTATTGGAAAGGAGAAAAGGAGAAGATTCGAAGCTGGACAAGCAAAGGAGGATGTCTCTCAATGCTTATCGAGGAAGTAGATTCAAGCTCATTCATGAAGAACTCCATTTCAGAAGCTATCCATTTGATCAAGAGCAATGGTTGAATCTCAGGGATGCCAGTTCTCTTATTTCTCCTACTATCAAGAAGATCATTGAAGAAATAGAAGATGCTGCAGTTTCTGCTGCTGAAATTTCTCTTATAGAAGGTCTAAGAGGCTGCTTGGTAGAAGCTCTCAGAAGAGAGGAAGTAACAAGACAGAAGAGGAAATCTCAAGCTAAGTAAACATTCTAAATCCATTCTGATCTTGTTAGTTAAGTTGTCAGCATATATTGTAAATTTGTTGTTATTGTCCATAAAAACAAATTGGGGGAGATTGTTGGGATTTATGGGTGATAGCATAGGAACAACTTAACTTTGTATATACTTAATTTTTAATTAAGTAGAACATACTGTCACAGCCAAAGTATGTTCTTGTAATCAGTATGCAATGTTAGTTTAATTGTGTAATTTGGAAGAAGTTCACTTTCTGTGTTCAAGCCTCAAAGAATGCATATTGGATGACAGCATGAATAAAGGTTACTGTCATAAGAATTGACAGTAAGATTACAAGAAGACAGAATGTTGCAAGTCAAGACAACATATTCACTCTGACAGCAACATTGGCGGAAGACTACGCGACAACAACTTTAGCCCTCGACAGCAAGTTTGGAAACCTCGACAGCACACTATGCGGGGAACTCGTACTGTCACCAAAAGCACATTCTTGTGACAGCAAGCTTTGCGGCAAAAGTAACTGTCTCGAGAAAGACCCTTGTTCTAAGTATCTTTCTCAGTCAAATCCCGTGACAGTTTCAATGTTCAAGAAACAGGCGTGATGCAGTATCCCTAAGCTGCACCAAGTCTGCAAGACTACGACAGAAGCTTCAAGCACTGCAAACAAAAGCGAATCAATTCAAGAGCAAGGTCAAGTCTCTATTTGCTGAATTGTTTTAGCTAGAAATAGAATGAATCTAGGTTGCTTTTGTTATGATGTATATCTGACATATTAACAATTTAGGAAAGTCACATGGGTAAGACAATCTGTAAGAAGCTGCCGCTTGACAATGACAGCAGCTTCACAAACCCGTGACTGATAGTGATAGGATTAGTCTTATACCTACTGTCAATTCATTCTAGAGATGTAACGAAGACTAGAAAGTGCCTTGAAGAAAAACGAAGCTCAAGATTTCTCTCTTGAGGTTGTAGCAACACTTTGCAAAATAAATAAAACATTTATTTTGTGAATACTGTCTTCTCTATTTTACTGTTTGTGAATGCATACATATTATTGATAACATTAAATCTTAGTTTTAGTTGTTGAAACTGAGATTGAATTTTATCAGTATTGCATTCATCCCCCCCCTTCTGCAATACACAAGGACCAACAAAACCCATCTCACACACCTTATTAGTCCATCAAGTTCCAAATAGCCATTGACAATTTGGGATCAAGCATAAGTAAGGCCACACAAGAAAAAGGTCTAGGCACGTAATGTGGTGTGTCACCGAAAAAATAGGATTGTTAATCCCAAATGACCTAACAGAATTGTAGAAGGGGGGGGGGTTGAATACAATTTTGATATTTCTTTAACTTGAAAATACTTTATAAAATTAAACTGAACTGAATAAATAAAAACACAAGATATAAATAATTCAGTTGGATTGTTTGATGATCCAACTGAAGTGTTTTTATTGCGGAAATAATCTGTGATACAAATGTACACAGCTGCTCAGTTACAAGGTTGTAGAGAAGAAAAATGCTCTCAAAGATAGCTAATACAAACTCTTTGTTTTTCTTCACTCTCAATAAAGTAACTGCTACACTTGGTTATATAAACCCAAGTTTACAACCCTATTTTTGGCTACACTAATAGTACAATGAGTAACCGCCAATAGTTTGCTTTTCATCCCTTTGTCCAGTGGTCCTTGGAGATCCTTGCTTTTGACTTCATGCTTATTATGATCACTCCCAAGAGCCCAATTGGAAACTGGGATGTTTCCTTATTCCCCATGTCCATTTTAATGGTTTCCAATGCAAAGTACACTTCCACATCTCCTTTTTGATCTGTCAGGAACCTGTCACTATCACTTTGTCAATTGTATAGAAAAGCAATAATGATTCGTTGATGGCATAGAGATGTGTTTCGTTGATAGCTTTATTCTTTGTTTCGTTGATGAGCTTCCTTGTTTCGTTGATAGAGTAATCTTCATTCCGTTGACATGTCTTCACTTAGGCAAAATTACAAGGCACTAAATATTTACAATTAACCAACCTATTTTGCCTATCTAACCATTTAGTCAACATGACTTAGAAAACCTATCTAGTACTCAACAAACTGCATATCAAACTATGAAGTAATGTACAGTGCAATTGCTACATCACTCATTTCGTTGATGAGCTTCCTGTCAACGAAACACTGCAAAGCATGCTATTTCGTTGACAGTTACAAAATAACTTAATACAAAATCTACTAAGTGTTTTTATAATTATCATCAAGAACAACATATTCCTAACAATCTCCCCCAATTTATGACTGATAGAATAACAGCCATAAATCAAGAGCCTTGATGATAACAAAAACACTCAGGCATATTACACATGATAAAAGTAAAAGTTGTATTGAGCTTCATAAAGTTTTTAGAAATAATGCAAGACTTACAAAACTAATGCCCAAATGTGCTCCTCCAGACTGAGCAAATAATTCATCTTTGTCTTCTTTGGGGCATAGTCTTCTTCCCTCTCCTAGAGTTGTTCTCCTCAATCTGGACCTGTAGCCTTCTGTAAAAGATCTTCTCTTCTTCATCTTGATCACCAAGCTTGGATTGCATAAACCTTAGAGTTTGATTAGATGCCTTGTCCAGCTGGTCTTCCATCCTGAAGAACCTTCTGCAGTTGTCCTTGTCCTTGAATTCCATCATCCAGAAAGGTTGAAGATGGATCTTCTTTCCTGTTGAGGGCACTCTTAGCATCCTGGGAAGAGCCTCAGGCTTGTTCCAGCTAGCCTTTATTTGACATATTCTGGAGACCACCTCAGACTTGGCTGTTTTGGTGAAGCCAAAGTCTTTCTTCAAGCATCTAAACACTGTGAGTAGTGTTTGGTAGTCTTCTCCTAGAATTCTGTAGAGAGGCCAAATTTGTTCTCTACCACCCTTGTATGTGAAAACCAATCTTTCAGGTAGCTTCTGAGAAGCTGCAATGCCCCTTACTTCCACCAGGTTGTCTAAATCAAGATGCAAGCTGGATTCTTCCCTGATGTCAGCAATGTACATGCAGTCCTCTGGATTTGAAGGGGGTTTTTGAGGTTGTGGCTTTCTCACAAATACTGGCTTTGTCTTGACAGCCCTTTGCTTCAATTTCTTCTTTGGATCCATCTCAAAAAGGAATTTAGGAAAGTTAGCCTCATCAAACTCAATTGGCTCTTCCTTTGGCTCAATTGGCTGATCATGATAATTAACAAGATGTTTGGGATCACAGGCTAACTTTAAAGATGGATCAGGAATTGTTGGAGGTACAGAAGAGTCTGATGCAATACTCTGAGAGTCATCATTTTCAAAGGTTATGTTTCTTCTAGCCCTTGCCTTTGGTTGCCTTGTACTCTTCTTTTCACTCCTTTCCTTTTGGGCTTTTTCTTCTTGCTGTCTTTCTTCTTCATCTAGAGCTTGAGCTACTGCAAGAGCTTGCATAGCTGCTCTTTCTGATTCCTCAGCCTTGGCTTCAGCAAAGTTTGGATGACCAGCCCAAACACAGATTTGTTGTCCATTCCTGTAGACAATTGCCCTTTGCTTCCTTATCTCATGATTATTACTTTCCTTGCTTTTTGTGATGAGAAGTCCAAGTAGTTTGAGCTCATCTGGATAAGGTGCAGGATAGAAAGTCCTTGCTATGTTTTTGCCTTTTGGTTTAGCAGGAGACTTGGGAGATAAGCTTCTTTGTAATGTAGCTTCTTCCACATCCCTAATGCATGAAGTTTGTCCTTTCTCCTTTCTTGGTCCTTGAATGACTCCATGTAGAAGGGGCTCTATAGCATAAGAGCTCTTGAACTGTGGCTCCACTTGTGCAGTCACCATTGCATTTGTTGATGGCTGATCTGTCTTTGAAGATTCAGTAATTTTCTTGAACCTTGCTTCTATGTTGGACCAATGATCTTTGATCTGTGCTGCAAGTTGTATCCTCATAGAAGCTTCCTGGATCAAGTCAATGCCATCCTTATTCTTCTTTCCAAACTCCCCCATTGCTAGTGGCTCCTGTGGCAATGTGATGGTTGGGACCAGCACCTTTGTGATTTGAATGGTTAGCTCCTGAGATTTCTCCCCCTTTTTGTTATCATCAAGAGAGACAACTGGGAGTCCTTGAGCTGCCACTAGCTGGGCCAAAAGTTGAGTCTGCTTCTCCTGTTCCTTTTGCATTTGAGATAAAGTAGCTTCCACCTTGTCCACTCTAGAAGAGAGAGTCTTCAAGGAGGTAGCCACTTCAGGTTCCTTAGAGAAAAACCTGTTCATTTTGGACATAGTGAGAAGAGGGAGCTTTTCATCCATCATCCTGTAGTTAGCATCCCTGAAATTGCTAATAGAGTCCTTGATTTCTGTAGCCTCAATCCTTGTCTGCATCATTTGTAGCCTTTGAATTTCCAGAGAATCCATGATGGCCTTGTAGAATTTCTTGTCTCTTGCATTTGCAGACTCATGAGCTAAGTAGGCTTCATTGTACTGCCTGGAGATAGCAGCATCTAGAGTGGCTCTACCATGCATACCTTGAGAAAGCCAGCCTGGTGTAGGAGGCACCACAGAAGTCCCAGTCTGTGAAGTGGTGGCCACCTGTAGATTATCACCATAGCTGTCCTCAGCATCAGAAAACTCAAATTCTCCACTTGCTGCAGCTCCTGAAGGTAGATTGGTCAGGGCATCCTTTGCTCTTTGCATTGATGCAGTTGTATGAATTAGATTTAGTGACCTTTCTGCCTCCACATTGCCCTGCTGAGCCATAATTTGATAGGCTGGCACAGGATGAGTAAAGGTCTCAGGATCCAGGGAAATACTATCCAGAGTTTGTTGATAAACCTCTTGGAAAGTAGGTTCCCTTTCTCCCTCACTGACCTCCATTAACTCATTAGCAATGGCTGCTTCCATCCTTATTTCTCCTGTAGTCCCTTCTCTCTCTCCACTCTGTTCTTGCATCATGGGCTCCCCATGGCTCACACCTCTCACACCCTCACCTTCACCTTCTAAGGTGGAACTCTCAATCTCTCCTTTTGCCTGGCTGGAAGAAATAGCCAGCCTCTCACTCACATTCTCTCCTTTTGCCTGACTGCAAGCCAGCCTCTCAGTTTCACTCCCTCTCAGTCCTAGAAGTGTCTCAACTACCACTAGATCATCTGCACTAGTTGTGGGAACAACTTGATTTTCAATTAAAGGTGCAGAGTGAACTATCAACGGAATGGTAGTTTGAACTGTCAACGGTATGGATACCGTTGAACTGTCAATTAAAGGTGCAGAGTGAACAAGTGATGGCCACCAGCTTCAGAGTGGGGCTTCTCCAAGATTAGAGTTGGAGAATCAGGAATAGATGTATGGATCATGTCCACATCTAAAGATTGAGTTGGTGAATTGGATGGAGATAATTCAAGATTGATGTTTAGAGAATGGGACTGTAACCCCAGAGTAATGATAGGGGTTACATCAAACTGAATTTGAGAAACTGGAAGTGTTGCTTCCAGTGTGTGTGCACCCTGTGTACCCTTGGACTTTTGCTTCACTCTCCTTTGGTATTGGGAAAATGTAGACTTTGGGCTTGAAGTGTCCCTTACCCTCTTGGACTGTGCTCTTGGTGGAGAGCTTGTTTCAATAATCACATCCTTTTGGGAGGATGCAATTAGACTTGTGTTTAAATCCATTTTACTCATTGTGCCTTGTTGGGAAGACACAATGGGGCTTGGCTGGTACACACTAACCTGTCCTTCCTTATCCTTGGGGTTTCTTTGATGTTCACCCCTTCCCTCACCTCTTACAACTCCAGACTCACTCCCCTTAGGTTGTGTGGTAGTTTTTACAACAGGTGCCTTTTGAGAAGCACCTGAGGTTGGCTTGGAGGATTTCTTTGATTTAGGTTTTGTTGCTAGGGTAGGAGCCTGTTGGGTCACAGCTACAGACTCCATAGCAACATTGGAAGGTAAAACAGTAGAGGAGTTAGCTACACTAACAGGGATAGTAGTAGTTACCTCAATGATTGGCAGATACACCACTGGAACATCACCATTGTGGTTCAGCCTGAGTATGTCTGTCAATACTCTCTTTTCTTGCACAAAGCACTCGAACCTGGCATTAGGGTTAGAGATAACTAATGGTGCTGGACTAACATGGTTAGCCAACATCATCAGAAACCTAGCATAATAGATATTTTTCTTCCTATTCGCTTTGTCACCCAACTTAGCACCAATTTCATACATAAGTTGGGTGCTAAAGTTGTGATATCTATCATTTAGAAGCATGGTTAGGAGAATTAACATAGAGTTAGTTAATGCATCAAAATTACTAATCTTTCCAGAAAAGACCTTAATGAATGCATCAGCTAAATAACTGTATTCTCTAACCAAACCTCTCCTAATTATTCTACCCAGATTATCAGTAGGCAAAGAGTAGTTTATAGAATTTAACATGGTAGTTATTTCAGTGTTAGTAGGCAAAGCATCACAGTTATTATCAGGAATATGTAAACATGCTTGCAAAACATCAGAATTAACTATGTACTCATTACCTTGAAGAGTGAATTGTAGTGTGCAGTTTGTTCCACTATACTCACATGAGGTCCAAATCTCCTCGATTATCTCATTGTAGAGTGGTGTAGAGTGAAACATTGCATAGCTCAACTTGCAATTCTTCATGAAATCCATCATTTTGAAGAACAGACTGTTCGGGTTTTCCTTGACAACAAAAGGGATGGAGTTGTTCTTCTCATAGATGAACCCTCCAGCAGACATTAGCTTGACTATGGGTGCCATTGTTGATTAAAGGAAAGCTTCGAACTGAATTGATTGATAGAGAAAAGAAGAGAGAAAAAGCCTTTGAAATTTTTGAGAACAGGTAAAAAGAAATAATAAAACTAAAATTTCTTAAATACTCCCCCAAAAATTCTCAGAAAATGAATCCAATAATAAATGTAAATTACTGGATTGGCTTAAAAATATAACCGTTACTCTTAAAGTATTACCATGATTTATACTTACAGGGGTGTATGCATAGATCGTGGTAAAAGACGTGTCACATTTCAACGGTTCAGATAAAAAGCGCTAAATCAACGAATCAGGATTGGGCGGTTAAAGTCCCGTCTTATTTCGTTGATAAAGCTGCGTTTCGTTGATATAAAAGAGCTATCAACGAAACACCCAGAAAACTGCTAAGACTGTCAACGAAATGGTGCATTCCGTTGGCATAGTAATTTTGACTTAGACAAAATTTTACCTTTTCCTGAGAAAATTTATTCACAGAAAAAACATAGCAAATTTCTGGCTGCATTATGACTTGCAAATATCTCAAAAATAATTAAGAGAAATTTAGCATACCTAGCTCACTTACTAATCTTGAGAATGTTGATTCATCAAGTGGCTTGGTAAAGATGTCTGCAAGTTGTTGTTCACTTGGAACAAAATGTAACTCCACAGTACCATTCATAACATGTTCTCTAATGAAATGGTACTTGATGTCAATGTGCTTGGTTCTTGAATGCTGCACTGGATTCTCAGTAATGGCAATGGCACTAGTGTTGTCACAGAAAATAGGAATTTTCTCAACTCTTAATCCATAATCAAGTAGTTGATTTTTCATCCATAAAATCTGTGCACAACAACTTCCAGCTGCAATATACTCAGCCTCAGCTGTGGAGGTGGAAACTGAGTTTTGTTTCTTGCTGAACCATGACACAAGCTTGTTTCCTAAGAATTGACAGGTGCCTGTTGTGCTTTTCCTGTCAATTTTACATCCTGCATAATCTGCATCTGAATAACCAATTAGTTCAAAACCAGATTCTCTAGGATACCAAATGCCAAGGTTTGATGTTCCTTTGAGATATCTGAAAATCCTTTTAATAGCAACTAAATGGGATTCCCTAGGATCAGCCTGAAATCTAGCACATAAACATGTAGCAAACATAATATCAGGTCTACTAGCTGTTAAATATAAAAGTGAGCCAACCATGCCTCTGTAACTTGAAATGTCCACAGATTTTTCCTTAGTATTCAATTCAAGTTTGGTGGCAGTAGGCATGGGTGTTTTGGCAGGAGAGCATTCCATTAAGTTAAACTTCTTCAATAAATCAAAAATATATTTTGTTTGACTAATGAAAATGCCTTCATTAACTTGCTTTACTTGAAGACCAAGAAAGTAAGTTAATTCTCCCATCATGCTCATTTCATACTTACTTTGCATAAGCTTGGCAAACTTTTGACAAAGTTTCTCATCTGTAGACCCAAAGATTATGTCATCTACATAAATTTGAACAAGTATTGTAGAGCCATTCACAATCCTATGAAAAAGGGTATTATCTACAGTACCTCTAGTGAAGTGATTCTCAAGAAGGAACTGTGAAAGTGTGTCATACCAGGCTCTAGGTGCTTGTTTCAAACCATAGAGTGCTTTGAGGAGAAAGTACACATACTCTGGAAAATCATCATCTTCAAAACCAGGAGGTTGACTCACATACACCTCCTCTTCCAGTTCCCCATTTAGAAAAGCACTCTTAACATCCATTTGATAGACCTTGAAATTGGCATGGGCTGCATAGGCTAGGAAAATCCTTATTGCTTCTAGTCTTGCAACAGGAGCAAAGGTTTCATCATAATCGATTCCTTCTTCCTGTGAATAACCTTTTGCAACCAATCTAGCTTTATTCCTTGTGACTATGCCATTTTCATCCATCTTGTTTCTGAACACCCATTTTGTGCCTATGACACTCCTGTCCTTAGGCTTGGGCACCAGCTTCCATACATTGTTCCTTTCAAATTGGTTTAGCTCTTCTTGCATAGCCAAAACCCAATCTGGATCTAGAAGTGCATCCTCAACTTTCTTTGGCTCATCTTGAGACAGAAAGCTGCTATATAGACATTCTTCTTGAGTTGCTCTTCTAGTTTGGACTTTTGAAGAAACATCACCTATAATGAGTTCAAAGGGATGATCTTTAGTCCATTTTCTTGAGGGAGGTAGATTTGCTCTAGACGAGGTAGCTTCATGATCATGATTGCCTTGATTGGACATTTGTCCTTGAGAAACTCCCCCTGAGTTTGTTGTCCCTAAATGATCACTTCTAGAACCATTTCTATGACTGTCAACGGTATGACCATTTTGGTTGTCAACGAAACGCTCATTTTGACTGTCAACGAAATGATCATTTGGTCTACTAGCAGCTATTCTTTTCAATCTTAATGCAGCAACTTCATCTTCACTGCTGCTTTCATCTGTGCTAGATACAACAACTTTAGGCTGTTTCTCAGTAGCCTTATCATGATTCACTTGTTCTCCTTCCTCATTCTCAAAAGAGAGACTTTCATGGAAACCTTCATCACAGAGACCTTGTATTTTGAGATCATCAAAAACAACATGTACAGATTCCATAACAATGTTGATTCTGAGATTAAAGACTCTGTAAGCTTTCCCTGCTGCATATCCCACAAATATTGCTTCATCTGCCTTTGCTTCAAATTTCCCCAAATGCTCAGCTTGATTTCTCAGAACAAAGCACTTGCATCCAAAGACATGAAGAAAATCTAATAGTGGCTTCTTTCTTTTGAGTAACTGATAAGGGGTCATTCCTTTGGCCTGATTAATCAAAGAAATATTCTGAGTGAAGCAAGCTGTGTTAACTGCCTCAGCCCAAAAATAAGTTGGTAACTTTGATTCATCTAGCATTGTCCTTGCAGCTTCAATAAGTGTTCTGTTTTTCCTTTCAACTACACCATTTTGCTGTGGTGTTCTTGCTGCTGAAAACTCATGCAAAATACCATTTTCTTCACAGAACACCTTCATGCTTGAATTCTTGAATTCTGTCCCATTGTCACTCCTAATCCTTCTTACTTTGAAATCAGGATGATTGCTTACCATCTTGATGTGATTGATAATGATTTCACTTGCCTCATCTTTAGAGGGCAAAAAGAAAGTCCATGTAAATCTAGAAAAATCATCAACAATCACAAGACAGTATTTCTTCTTTGAAATAGACATGACATTTACAGGGCCAAACAAATCCATATGAAGTAACTCAAGCTGATGAACAATTGATGACTCTGTCTTGCTTTTGAATGATGCCTTCTTTTGTTTCCCTTTTTGACAGGCATCACACAAACCATCCTTGGAAAACTCCACCTGTGGAATTCCTCTAGCAAGATCTTTCCTCACCAAATCATTCATAACCTTGAAATTCAGATGAGATAATTTCTTGTGCCATAGCCAACTTTCATCCTTGCTTGCTTTGCTGAAAAGACAAGTGATGGTGTCTGAACTTGTGCTACTAAAGTCAGCAATGTACACATTCCCTCTTCTGAATCCAGTCATTACCACATTGTTGTTTCCTCCTTTAGAAACAACACAGGCTTCTTTTGAAAAAGTAACTAAAAATCCTTTGTCACAGAGTTGACTGATACTAAGCAAATTGTGCTTAAGACCATCCACCAATGCAACCTCATCTATGATGACATTCTCTTTTGAAATCAAGCCATATCCCTTTGTGTAGCCTTTGCTGTCATCTCCAAAAGCAATACAAGGGCCAGCTCTTTCCTGAAACTCTGTGAGCAGGGTAGAATCACCAGTCATGTGTCTTGAACAACCACTATCCAAGTACCAAAGATTCCTTTTGTCTCCCTGCACACAATAAAACCAAATCAAGTTGATTTTGGTACCCAAGTTTCCTTGGGTCCTGTCTTGTTAGCCTTTGCATTCCCTTTTGTACCATTTTTCACTTTGGACTCAGATTGATTCAAATCAATCTTTACCCTTGGTGTTGATTTCTGAGGGTTGCTCATATTTTCATTCATAGCATGCATAGTTGGAGGAACAATCATGTTATTCATGTTCCATGGCATTTGTGGCATGTTAAACATATTCATGTAAGGATTAGACACAAATGGCATGCTAGCATATGGATTCTGAAATTGTGCATATGGAGCAAACATGTTAGGCATAACAGGCATTGTAGGCATGGAACTGTTCATTGCAGGCTTGGGCATTTTCACATTAGCAGATTTCTTAACAGATTTGCAGTTAGTAGACAAATGACTAACACTTCCACAATTAACACATGTCTTTCTAGGAGCATATTTATCAGGTGTGTAATTGTTGTGTTTGTTAATTCCTACTTTGCCATTCCTGTTATTCTTTTTATTTCCCTTAGCCTCATTATGAACTTTCTCTACCTTGTCTTTCAATTGCTTGTTAGACAAGTGACCTACATTAGCTCTCTCAACAGGCTTCTCAACTTTCTTTGAATTACTAGACTCACCTTGAACAAAGTTCTTGGTGACAGGACCATACTTGTCATTAAGTCTAGTGAGTTTCTCTTTTCTTTTGTCTGTCAACGAAACAGCCTGATCGGTTGATGGTTCATGTGTCAACGAAACATTGCATTTCGTTGACATATCAACCTCCAACAAATGATCATTGTTGTTTGTTGACTCTGTTTCTGATTCTAAGGTTTCACCAACACACCCTAGCTTCTCTTTGTTCTTTTTCCATGATTCCTCACAGAAAGATTCCATACCTTGAACATTAATGATGTTGGTAGCAACATTCCTGGAATCTTTCCATTTTGCAATCACACCTTGTTCTATTTCAAGTTGTGTTTTAAGAATTTCTTCCCTTTGTAACACGTTCTCAAGTTCCTTCTTAGCATCCCTACTAACACATCTCATTTTCTCAAATTCAATGAGCTGTGCTTCTAACATTGCATTCCTATCACTTAAGAGCAAATTAGTCTCTTTTATTCTAGAATTCTCCTTGGTAAGTGATTTAAGAGTAACACGCAAATTATATAGTACAGTAGACATTTCATTTACTGCACTATCGCATTCCTCTTTAGAAAGCTCAGAAAGATTAGTAATTGTTACCTGGTTGCTTGAGGAACTTGCTTCCTGCTCATGATTGTCAGCCATAAGAGCCAAGTTGACATATTCAACATCATCATCAGAGTCTTCACCATTACCAGCCCAGTCATACTCCTGAGACATGAAAGCCTTTTCTTTTTCCTTGAGAAGTTCAAAGTATTTCTTTTTATAATCAACAGGCTCAAATTTCCTGTTGCCCTTCTCAACCTTGGGCTTTCTGCAGTCTCCAGCAAAGTGACCAAGCATTCCACAATTGAAACATTTTGACTTAGACTTTTCAATCCAGTTTGTTTTGCTAGGTTGAAAGTCTCTTCTTGGTGGCCTTGCTTCTGAGTTTCTTTTGAACTTGAACTTAGAGAATTTCCTAGACAGAAAAGCAATATGCTCATCAATCTCATCTAAGTCATTCAAGTTGGCTGGTTCTGATTCTTCTTCTTCTTCTGTCATCTTGTCTTTACCCTTGCTAACATCACTCCTACAACTAGGTCGACTAGTTGTGGCCTTTGCAGTTTCTTTGTTGTCATCTTCCAGTTGGTTCACAGATGCAATTAATGCAATAGATCCACCCTTCTTCTGTACCTTTTCAATTTCCTCATCTTGCTCCATTTCCAGCTCATAAGTCTTCAAGGTTCCATAAAGCCTTTCAAGAGTGTAGTCTTTGTACTCTTGAGTGTTTCTAAGAGAAACAGTCATAGGCTTCCATTCTTTTGGAAGAGCTCTGAGAAATTTAAGGTTTGAATCCTTAGTTTGATAGATCCTCCCATACAGCTTTAATCCATTCAAAAGCTTCTGAAATCTACTAAACGTGTCATTTAGGGTTTCACCAGCTTTAAAATGAAAATGCTCATATTGTTGTATAAGGAGTTGCATTTTATTTTCCCTGACTTGCTCAGTTCCTTCACAGAGAGTTCTAACAGTATCCCATACTTCCTTAGAGGTTGTACAGTTGATAACATTGTCAAACATCTCTTGCTCCAAACCATTAAACAGAATGTTCATGGTTCTTTTGTCTTTATGGACTTCTGCAACATCTTCAACAGTCCATTCTGAGACAAGTTTTGGAATCTCTACATCAGGAGCATTATCTGGCAATCCAACTCTAGAATCAAGCTTCATGGGAACGTGTGGACCTTTCTCAATGCAGTCTACATACCTCTCATCCATAGACATGAGATGTAAATGCATCTTTACTTTCCAGTGAAAGTAATTGTCCTTATCAAGAACTGGTATCTTCACACCTGCATCCTTCTTCACCATGGTTTCTGTTTTTGGTCTTGATCTTTAAACTTCTTGTATGTTAGAAGCTTGCTCTGATACCAATTGTTAATCCCAAATGACCTAACAGAATTGTAGAAGGGGGGGGGTTGAATACAATTTTGATATTTCTTTAACTTGAAAATACTTTATAAAATTAAACTGAACTGAATAAATAAAAACACAAGATATAAATAATTCAGTTGGATTGTTTGATGATCCAACTGAAGTGTTTTTATTGCGGAAATAATCTGTGATACAAATGTACACAGCTGCTCAGTTACAAGGTTGTAGAGAAGAAAAATGCTCTCAAAGATAGCTAATACAAACTCTTTGTTTTTCTTCACTCTCAATAAAGTAACTGCTACACTTGGTTATATAAACCCAAGTTTACAACCCTATTTTTGGCTACACTAATAGTACAATGAGTAACCGCCAATAGTTTGCTTTTCATCCCTTTGTCCAGTGGTCCTTGGAGATCCTTGCTTTTGACTTCATGCTTATTATGATCACTCCCAAGAGCCCAATTGGAAACTGGGATGTTTCCTTATTCCCCATGTCCATTTTAATGGTTTCCAATGCAAAGTACACTTCCACATCTCCTTTTTGATCTGTCAGGAACCTGTCACTATCACTTTGTCAATTGTATAGAAAAGCAATAATGATTCGTTGATGGCATAGAGATGTGTTTCGTTGATAGCTTTATTCTTTGTTTCGTTGATGAGCTTCCTTGTTTCGTTGATAGAGTAATCTTCATTCCGTTGACATGTCTTCACTTAGGCAAAATTACAAGGCACTAAATATTTACAATTAACCAACCTATTTTGCCTATCTAACCATTTAGTCAACATGACTTAGAAAACCTATCTAGTACTCAACAAACTGCATATCAAACTATGAAGTAATGTACAGTGCAATTGCTACATCACTCATTTCGTTGATGAGCTTCCTGTCAACGAAACACTGCAAAGCATGCTATTTCGTTGACAGTTACAAAATAACTTAATACAAAATCTACTAAGTGTTTTTATAATTATCATCAAGAACAACATATTCCTAACATAGGATTAAGCTCAAGTGGGTAACTAATTCATCTTATATAAATGGTGTGTGGTAATTTGGAAAATATAGGTTATTCCTAAATTCCTTTATCATCTTATCATCAAATAATGTCATGCGTTTCAAGAAAGGTGTCGAACAAGTGCTAGCAATGCAAACAACATGTGGACACTCAAACAAATGAATTTAAAATGCAAAAGATACGCATATAGGCTCATTAACTCACTTGGTGGTAAAACATAATCAATCCCAAGTAAAAATCTCTTTAATGCACCAACTTGTACTCAAAGCATGAAAACCAAATCATTTTGCACATATTCATGTCCTTTTAATTACTTGCAACATTCAGTAAGTCTACTAGTTTCAACTTGCTAGTTGTTATGGATTAAAAAACGTACTTGTATAATAATTGCTAGGATTAATGAGCTTTCGAGCTTTAATGGCTGCACTTGTGTTTCGAGACTAAATCGGTCCTCACAAGATGACTACGTATCTCAAATCGTTATTGAGAATCAAGCCAAAGACGTAGTTCTTGGTGTTGCCCTCAGGGCTATGGCGGCAGGGGCACACCAAGGACATAGTGACTTGTATGTCCTTATTCGTGGATGAAGTCTAAAACGTAGTTCTAGGGGTGCCTTTGTGGCTTGTTGCGCCTTTGAGGCTTTGTGACGTATGGAGCTGTGCCCAAAACGTAGTTCTGATTGTAGGATCAAGGTCCTTATATAGGCTTCTAGAGCCTAGTATTTATTGTATGTTTAGGAATCTTAGCGAATAAGTCTCCTTATTGATAATGGATAAACATTGTATTTCTTACAGGATAAGTCTTTTCCTTGTTGATAAAGGCTATGACTCATTAATTGCCTTTAATTGGGATTCCGGATCCTTCTTTGATGAATTTACCATATTTTGGACTCTTTTTATGAGCTGTATATTTTCCCTATTTATTAATTACGAAATTAATAAATAATCTGGGTTTTGGGCCTTAAATACTTGGCCTTTCCAAAGAATTAGCAATTATATTTCTATAATTACTTTTCTATCCATACCATTTGCCCCCAACTTCTGGGAAAATCTCCTTGGGGTTTTTGTAGAAGTTATAACGTGTTTTTCCTCAAAAGTTTCCATTTTAAGGGCATTTTCGACCTCAAATTAGGTCATTTTCGACCTCCTTTTCGACCAGGAAACAAGTCATTTTCGACCTCAAATTCGACCAGGAAACAGGTCATTTTCGACCTCAAATTCGACCAGGAAACAGGTCATTTTCGACCTGAAATTGGTCCCAGGTCGATGGCTTCGACCTCGACTTCCCAGTCATTTTCGACCTCGATCCAGCCTTTTTCGACCAGGATTTTCGACCTCAAATTGGTCCCAGGTCGATGGCTTCGACCTCGACTTCCCAGTCATTTCCGACCTCGGTCATTCGAGCTCGATCCCTTATACTTTCGACCTCGTTTTGCAGGTCTTTTTCGACCTTAAATCTTCAATTTTTCGTTTTTATTTGGGAGCGAGGTCGATGGATACGACCTCGATTTCTCATGTATTTTCGACCTTGGTCGTACGATTTTGTTTTAGGGTCTTTTCGACCTCAAATCTTTTATCCTTGATTTTTCCTTGGTTTCATTCCGAATTTCATTCTTTCTTGGGCCTTAACTAGCCCAATTTTTAATTGGACTTAAATTATTCCAGCCTTGGGCCTTATTGGGCCTCATTGTTTTGGGCTTCGAATTCGCCTGAGACCCAAATTGTTTGGGCTTCAATTTCTATAATCCATAAATGGATTCATGGGCCTTAACTAGCTATAGACGGTTGCTCTTCTTTCAACCGGCCCATTGACCGGCTGTTGCCCCTATAAAAGGGTGAAATCTCACTTGTTTCAACTCACTTCTCACTTTTCATTTCTCAGAAATATTCTGCTAGATTTTCTCCAAAATTCTCTCTGCAAAGCTCACTGGCGATTCCCGGCGAGGTTTTCTGTTTAAACTCACCGGTTTCTAGGTTGTTTTGAAGATTTAAAGATTTCTTGAAGATTCTGGGTTTAAAATGGCTGATCGCGCTTCCCAACGTCTATGATAATGCACTAAGATTTCATAGAAATTATACCGGTCTTTTTCGAGACTTGGGGTCTTTTTATCCCTTACCTGGGACTTACTACCCCTTTTTGGGGATTTTAATATACACTAGTGTTTCACGAGTATCGTCTTGGTGTAAAGTGTGGAGCGACCTACACATTTACGACGATTTTGCCTTATTCAAGGCTAACTTGACATTTGCATAATCCTTTTATGTCTTATACCGTCTTGTTTTGGCTTCAAGCCTTTCATTGAGCATATCGAATGATGGGGTTTGGACTGAATGTCTTAGGTTTATGGGGTTTCAACCCTTCACCCTTACGAGTTCTTACTGATGGCTCCACTCGTAGTGATTCATTCTCAAGTCTATCATATCAAACTTCTCTTGAGCTTGAAATTTTCGCAAATTAACAATAAGCATCTTAGGCTTTCTTTTGTATGTTTATTAGCAACATTCACCCTTCGGGGTTCGTTGTATTCAGTTCTATTTGTGCAGTTGACATGCATATTTTGTATGCTTTCCTTTGCATTCATTTGTAGTTTGTCTTGACAATGCTTTGAGGATGTTTCTACCAATCAAAACGGGTTCAACCCTTCATCTTCTTTCCAGGAAGCTCATGATTTCATCGAACCATATTTCTACTTGTCCTACTAGCGGATCCTTTTAGGATGCACTAAACATAATAGACTTTCAAATTTGAGGCATGCCAAGTCCTTGGCACCTCATGCCCTTCGAGGGTTTCCAATTTGTAGGAGCCTCGACCAAATACGTTCTTAACGCGATATGGTCCATCCCAATTTGGGGCCAACTTGCCTTTTTGTCCAACTCTGGATGCCTCAATCTTTCGTATAACCAAGTCTCCTTGCCGAAAGAACCTTTCTTTAACCCTTAGGTTGTAGTAGAAAGATGCCTTCTTTTGATGCTCAACTATCTTGGCATTTGCTTCATCTCTAACTTCGTCAATTAGATCTAAGGCTAGCCTCAAGCCTTCTTCATTTGTTTCTGGCTCATAGGCCTCAATTCTTGGAGATGTGTGAGTAATCTCCACTGGAACCACTGCCTCTGCCCCATATGCTAACAGAAAGGGGGTTGCTCCAGTGGTGACTTTGCAGGTAGTACGACATGCCCAAAGTATGGGGAACAATTCGTCTACCCAAGTGTTTCTGGAGCGTTCAACTCTTTTCTTTAGTCCATCTAGGATAATTCGATTTGCAACTTCAGCTTGCCCATTTGCTTGAGGATGGGCAACAGAAGTGAAGCGCAATTGGATATCATTATCTTCACAATACTTCTTGAACTCATCATTGTTAAACTGAGTTCCATTATCCGTAACCAGGATTCATGGGATTCCATATCTGCAAATTACACTTTCCCAGAAGAAGTGCATTACTTGTTTGGTGGTTATCTTGGATAAGGGTTTAGCCTCTATCCACTTGGTGAAGTAGTCGATTGCTACTACCAAGAACTTCCTTTGTGCACTTGCCATTGGAAATGGTCCAAGTATGTCCATTCCCCACATTGTAAATGGGATTGGTGAGTTTATGGATGTCAACATCTCAGGTGGTTGCCTAACCACTGGTGCATGTTTCTGGCTCCATTCACACTTCTTCACATAGCTTTTAGCATCGGCTAGTATGCTTGGCCAATAGAAACCTAGACGGGTGATTTTATGAGCAAGGGCTCTGCCCCCCAATTGTTGCCCACAAATTCCTTCATGTACTTTTAGGGCCAATTCTGCCTCTTGAGGTCTCAAGCATTTCAGATAAGGAATGATGAAAGACTTCGTGTATAGAATTCCCTCAATCAAGGCATACCTTAGTGCTCTCACATATAGCTTTCTTGCTTCTGAAGTGTCGTTGGGTAGCCACCCAGTTTCCAGATGGGCCTTGATGGGATCCATCCAACAACTAGCAACGTCAATGGGTGCTACCAACTTTCCGTTGATGCTTGGGGTCTTCAAGACTTGGAAGTATATACTCCCTGCATAGTTTTCAATTTCTGAAGAAGGAAACTTAGACAAGGCATCAGCCTTCATGTTTTCTTCCCTTGGAATGTGCTCTACATAGCATTCGTCAAATTGAGTCATGATTGCTTTGACGAGCTTTAAGTACTTGGCCATGATTTCATCTCTGGATTCAAACTCCCCATTTACTTGGGAAACCACTAGCCTCGAGTCTCCACATACTTTCAGAGTTTTGACTCTCAAGGCTCCAGCCAGCCCTAAGCCAGCTATCAGAGCTTCATATTCAGCTTCGTTGTTTGTCATTGGGAAGTCCAGTTTTAGTGTGTACTCTATGAGGAATCCATCAGGACTTTGTAGCACTAAACCGGCTCCACTTGATTTTGTTTTTGATGCTCCATCAAAATAGAGCACCCAACATTCTTTGGAGACTATTTCTTCAACTTCCTTGTCTTCCACTGTCACTTCCTACCCCCCGACTTCTTGGTTGTCAATGGTGCATTCAACCATGAAGTCAGCAAGTGCTTGTGCTTTTATGGCCGTTCGAGGCTTGTATTTGATGTCAAATTCCCCTAGTTCAATGGCCCATTTAATCAATCTTCCACTTACTTGAGGGCTGTGCAAGATGTTTCTTAGAGGCTGATTAGTCAAGACCTCTATCTTGTGTGCCTGGAAGTATGGACGTAGTTTTCTTGAGGCCATAATCAAGGCTAAGGCAAACTTCTCTATGGTAGAGTAGTTTATTTATGCCCCATGTAGGATCTTGCTCACGTAGTAGATGGGTTTCTGAACCTTTAACTCTTCTTTTACCAAAACAGCTCCAAGGGCAGTGTTGGATGCTGCCAAGTATAGATAAAGAACCTCTCCTGGTTTTGGTTTGGCCAATAGTGGTGGCTCAGCCATGTATTTCTTCAAGGCCTCAAAGGCCTCTTGGCTTTCAGCTGTCCATTCAAAAATTTTCACATTCTTAAGTGCTTTGAAGAAAGGTAAGCACTTCTCTCCTGACTTGGAGATGAATCTTCCCAATGCTGCCACTCTTCTAATTAGTTTATAGACTTCCTTAATAGTCCGTGGTGGTTCCATGTCTAGAATTGCTTTGATTTTGTCGGGATTAGCCTCGATTCCTCTCTTGGAAACCATCAGGCCTAAAAACATTCCCGAGCCTAAACCAAAGGCACATTTAGCTGGATTTAACATCATCTTGTGGTGCCTTAGCACTTCAAATGCCTCTCGGAGGTGCTTAATGTGATCGGCCTTATCGAGGCTCTTGACTAGCATGTCATCTACGTAGACCTCCATGGTTTTTCCAATTAGGTGTTCAAAATTTTTGTTCACCAATCTTTGGTAGGTTGTCCCTGCATTCTTAAGTCCAAATGCCATGACTAAGTAACAGAAAACACCAAAGTCAGTGATGAATGATACCTTGGAGATGTCATCTTTGTGCATCTTGATTTGGTTGTATCCTCTAAAGCCATCCATGAAATTTAGCATCTCGTGCCCAGCTGTTGCATCTATTAGTGCATCAATCCTTGGTAAGGGAAAACAATCCTTAGGACATGCATCATTTAAGTCAGTGAAGTCCACAAACATCCTCCATTTCCCATTGGCCTTTTTGACCATTACGGGGTTAGCAAACCATTCCAGGAATTGTATCTCTTCAATGAATCCGGCCTCTAAAAGTTTTTCAACTTCTTGTTTAATGGCCTCTTGCCTTTCTGGAGCAAAATTTCTCTTCTTTTGTTTCACTGTCTTTCTTTCAGGATCCACATTCAACTTGTGAGTTATCAACTAGGGATCAATCCCTGGCATGTCAGCCGCTGTCCAAGCAAAAACGTCATTGTTCTCTTGAAGAAAAGATATGAGCTTGCTTTTCAATGGCTCAGGTAGTAGTGCCCCGACATAAGTCACCTTCTCCGGTTCACCAGGGACTAAGGGAATTGGGATTAAATCCTCAGCTGGTTTCCCTCTTCGGTCCTCATTGTCGTCAGTATCCATGTCTTCAATTGGGAGAACTTGCCCCCCCCCGATTCCATCAGGCCTTAACGTGACTACATAACAACTTCTAGCCATCTTTTGGTCTCCTCGTTCTTCACCAATCCCATTCCTCGTTGGGAACTTGATTTTCAGATGATAAGATGAGGCAACGACCTTGAACGCATGAAGACCAATCCTTCCCAGGATTGCATTGTAGGTTGAAGTTTCCTTTATAACTATGAAGTTCAACATCTGAGTGGACGTATTCGACCCTTGCCCCATTGTCATTTGGAGTTGGATAGTGCCTTCCACCTTTGACTCCACTCCATTGAATCCATATATGGGTATATTCGAGGGTGTCAACTGAGAGTCAGTATAGCCCATCTTGATAAAAGAATCATGGAACAAGATGTCCACTGAAGCTCCATTGTCGACCAAACCTCTCTTGGTTTCAGAATTTCCTATCACAGGAACGATGACTAAAGGATCATCGTGGGGAAACTTCACTCCCTCCAGGTCTGAATCGTCAAAACCTATTGATACTTCTGTTCGGGCATGCTTCGGTGCTTCTCCAACCACGGTCATTACTTCTCGAGCATAAGCCTTTCTTGAGTTTCGGGAGGACCCAGCAGCAGTTGGCCCTCCGAATATCATGTTGATTACCGGCCCTCGGGGCTTGGGATTTTGATCTTGATCGTTGTCCCTTCTGTCATAGTCCTTCCTTTCATAGTTCCCCCTTTGACTCCCTTGGTTTCCATCTTTGGTGAACTTACTGAGTTTTCCTCTTCGTATCAGAAATTCAATATCATCTTTCAATTGCCTACAATCGTTGGTGTCGTGACCAACTTCTTTGTGGAACCGACAAAATTGGTTTTGGTTCCGTTTGGACAAGTCAGCCCTCACTGGTTTCGGCCATTTGAGATCCTCTTCTTTTGCTATCTCCATCAGAATTTGACTCCTCAGAGTATTCAATCTTGCATACTCTGTAAATTTTGGCCCAAAGTTGCTCTTTTTTGGTGGAGAATCAGATCTCTTTGACGTTCTAGGAAATTTTTCCCTAACATCGTACTCTTGGGTTTCCTTCCTTTTCTTTGAGTTCCCATTACCACCAGTAGTGGGTTCATGCTTTCTCATGCTTTCTTCTGCCTTGATGTATTTGCCGGCTCTGTCTTGGAGCTTTAACATGCTCTCAGGTGAGTGCTTGGCCAATGATCTCTTGAAGTGATCATCAGTAGTTCCTTGCTGTAGGGCTATCATAGCCACTTTGTCCTCCAAGTCTAGGACTTTTAGAGCCTCTCTAGTGAATCGATTAATGTAATCTCTCAAGGCTTCATTCTTTCCTTGTTGAATTCCCATGAGGGATGCAGAGCTTTTCTCGTGCACTCTCCCACTTACGAATTGGTTGATAAACGCCTTGCTCAATTCCTTGAAGGACCCAATAGAATTGGGAGGCAAGCGGCTATACCAACGTTGTGCCATGACTGCCAAGGTTTGGGGAAACGCCCTACACTTGACCGCATCGTTGGTCGGCTGCAACAGCAGTGCGTTGGAGAAGGTTCTCACATGGTTAGCGGGATCTCCCGTTCCATCATAAGCCTTGATCGTCGGCATCTTAAATTTTCTAGAGATGTTGGCTTTCATGATGTCTTGAGTGAAGGGTGGTGTTGGATCATCAGGATCTCCCAGGGGCAACAAATCAGTAGGATCACCCCTTGGGGCCTCAGCCCTACTGCTTCTCCTTGGTGTTGGGTCGAGGTTGATCACCCGGACTCTTCCTTGATTTTGTGTCCTTGTGGCATCCTCTTCTACCAATAAATTTTTGAGCCTTGCAGCCTCGGCTTCAAGGGACGCAAGTTTTTCCTTAGTAGTTTCTCGATTGGTTTGGGAGGAACGTCTCCTTCTTGGGGCAACATCCCTCTCATCTCCTGTTGAGTAATTCTCATCCTCGGTGTAGGGACCTGAGTAGTCTTGAAAAGGGGTTCGCTGATTTTGGGGTCCCAGACCTTGAATATATGGGGGCACATAGGCCTCGTGATAGATGGGGTTGGCACCACTACTGCCCATCGGGGGTCGAGGTGGCATACCATAAGTTGGCATACCGAGAGTTTGGGTAGTATATTGGGGGAGATCCGTGGTGTGAAGTTGGAGACCACGTGGTGCGTTTGCAAGCAATGGAGTGGTTATGATTGGTTGCTGGAGAGTGGTCTCTGGTGGATCTCGTCCATGAATAACCATTTGTAGGGGATTCGTCCCTTCAGCAGTAATCGGGACTTCCGGTCCTTGAGTGGTGGTGATGGGGGCATCTGCCCCTTCAGTGCCAGTGATTGGCGGTGGTTGGCTCCCCTGAGTTTCTGTTGCAGAAGTAAGAGGAAGTCCATCAGAAGTTTGAGGACCTCGAGTTGTTCTTCGCGTGTTTGCCATGGTTGATGTTGTCGTCCCACAGACGACACCAAATGTTATGGATTAAAAAACGTACTTGTATAATAATTGCTAGGATTAATGAGCTTTCGAGCTTTAATGGATGCACTTGTGTTTCGAGACTAAATCGGTCCTCACAAGATGCCTACGTATCTCAAATCGTTATTGAGAATCAAGCCAAAGACGTAGTTCTTGGTGTTGCCCTCGGGGCTATGGCGGCAGGGGCACACCAAGGACGTAGTGACTTGTATGTCCTTATTCGTGGATGAAGTCTGAAACGTAGTTCTAGGGGTGCCTTTGTGGCTTGTTGCGCCTTCGAGGCGTTGTGACGTATGGAGCTGTGCCCAAACCGTAGTTCTGATTGTAGGATCAGGGTCCTTATATAGGCGTCTAGAGCCTAGTATTTATGGTATGTTTAGGAGTCTTAGCGAATAAGTCTCTGTTGGAATTTATGGGTGATAGCATAGAAACAACTTAACTTTGTACATACTTAATTTCTTAATTAAGTAAAACATATTGTCACAGCCAAAGTATGTTCTTGTAATCAGTATGTAATGTCATTTTAGTTGTGTAATTTGAAAGAAGTTCACTTGCTGTGTTCAAGCCTCAAAGAATGCATATTAGATGACAGCATGAATAAAGGTTACTGTCATCAGCATTGACAGTAAGATTACAAGAAGACAGAATGTTGCAAGTCACGACATCATATTCACTCTGACAGCAACATTGGCGGAAGACTACGCGACAGCAACTTTAGCCCTAGACAGCAAGTTTGGAAACCTCGACAGCACTCTATGCGGGGAACTCATACCGTCACCAAAAGTACATTCCTTTGACAGCAAGTTTTGCGGCAAAAGTAACTGTCTCGAGAAAGATCCCTGTTCTAGGTATCTTCTCAGTCAAATCCCGTGACAGTCTCAATGTTCAAGAAACAGGCGTGTTGTAGTATCCCTAAACTGTACCAAGTCTGCAAGACTACGATAGAAGCTTCAAGCACTACAAAACAAAAGCGAATCAATTCAAGAGCAAGGTCAAGTCTCTATTTGCTGAATTGTTTTAGCTGGAAATAGAATGAATCTAGGTTGCTTTCTTTGTAATGTATTTCTGACATGTTAGCAATTTAGGAAAGTCACATGGGTAGACAGTTTGTAAGAAGCTGCCACTTGATAATGACAGCAGCTTCACAAACCCGTGTTGACAGTGATAGGATTAGTTTTATACTTAGACTATCAATTCATTCTATGTATGTAACGATAACAAGTAAGCGTGTTGAAGAAAACAGAACCTCAAGATTTCGCTCTTGAGGTTGTAGCAACACTTTGCAAAATAAATAAAAACATTTATTTTGTAAACTTGTCTTGAGATCATACTGTTAGTGAACGCATACATATTGCTGATAACATTAAATCTTAGTTTTTGTTGTTGAAATTGAGATTGAATTTTATCAGTATTGCATTCACCCCCCCCCTTCTGCAATACACGAGGACCAACAACTGGTATCAGAGCAAACAGATTAGCATACATATTTGTGATCACGACGACAATGCAGAAATCAAACAGTATCAAGATCCCAGCTTTTGATAAAGAAAACTACAGCATTTGGAAAAGAAAGATCTTGTTGTTTATCAAAGCTGCGAATCCACTATACCCAGGTATTCTCGAGAATGGTCCTTTCATTCCAAGGAAGGAAATTGAAGCCACAACAGTAAATGGTGAAGTCATTCCTGCACATTGGGTTTCCAAAGATCCCTCGGAAATTTTGGAACCTGAGAAGGAGAAGATGGTGCTAGATGATCACTTCCAACTCATCTTGCTCGATTCTCTCACGTTGGATAAAGCCATGTGTGGAAGTGTGATAAGCTGCACATCAGCCAAGGAGATGTGGATCAGGTTAGCTTTACTATGTGAAGGAAGTGAAGAAGTTAAGGGCAACCAAAGGCAAATACTGATATCACAATATGAGGCTTTTATGGCCAAGCCTGGTGAAGACTTAACTTCCATGTTTGAAAGGTTCAGTAAGCTCTTAACTGAACTACAGATACATGGCAAGTACTATGACATAAAGGAATTGAATGTCAAGTTCCTGCTTACACTGCCTGATCACCTTGAACACAAGACAACAGCCATACGAGAAGGAAGAGATCTCAACAATATAACCTTTGAGACACTTTATGGCATTCTGAAATCCTATGAACTTGAACTCTTTCAAAAGAGAGCCATACAGAGTGGAACAAGGAACAAGATGGCTAATATGTCAAGTGCCCTAGTAGCACATGTGCCAAGGATCACACAGCCAAGTGAAGTACTACAAATCACGCAACCAACCCCTGTACAATCCTTGAAGATAGAAGAGGTTGTTGAAGATGATGAGAAAGTAGTATTGCAGCTCAAGGATGTTGAAGATGAAGACTTTTACACAATGGAGGAACTGGAAAGCATGGACAATCCTACAATGGCTTACATGGCCAAAAAGTTCAAGAACTTTAGGTTCAAGAAGGATAGGTCATACAAGCCCCAAGGCCAAGCATCCAAGTTCAACAAAGGAAGTTCATCAAAGGCTGCTGTGGGAAGTTCAACCAAAGGAGGATACAAGACTGGATTTGTGGATAGGTCAAAATTCAAGTGTTACAACTGTGGTGAACCTGGTCATTTTGCTACTGAATGGAAAAGACCCAAACAGGTTCAGAGATTTGAGAAAGGAACTGGTGGATACTCTAAGAAGAATCAAGGTAGAGCCTATATGGCTGAAGGAAAGTGTTGGGATGAGTCTGATGAAGAAGAAGAAGTAGAAGAAGAATATGTCAACCTAGCTCTCATGGCTAGCACTGATGAAGTAGCATCAACATCTTCAAGTCAGGTACCTTCACTTGTCTTACTTGATATGTCCACTGATGAGTATAAGAAAACCATTAAAGACTTAAGTGCTGAAATGTTCAATGTTTATACTAGCTTATCTGCTGCTAATGAGGAAATCACTAGGCTGAGTAAGCTAAATGAAACACTAAAGTCTGAAAATAAATCTCTTGTTCTCAAAACCAGTTCACTAGACTCTTTAGCTCAGGAGAATGCTAGACTTAAAAATGAATTAAAATGTGCTAAAGAGGTTGAGGAATTCCTGAGGAATGAGATTGCTGAAAACGAATTCAAGATTAAGGCTTATAAAAACTCATCTAAGATAGTTCAGGATTACAATGATAAGCATACAGAAAATCAGACAGTTGGTATAGGTTTTTCTTATGGTAGAAGACCTGGAAAGGAAACTGTGATTCAAGATTGTTCTGGAAATGCTGCTGTCAAACCCACCATTCTCAAGAAGTTTAAAACTCCTATTTTCAAAGCTGCAGAAATTGAGTTTGATGAAGAAGCCATGCTCATCAAACAAGAAATTCTTGATGAGGATGAAGGTGTTGACAACACATCCAAGGATGGAAAGGATACTGTCACAATCCCCAAGACAGTAAACTTACCAAGCAATCAGACAGTAAGTTCAAAAGATGCTGTCACATTTGGCAAGACAGTATCTTCCAAAGATACTGTCAAGAATGGTTCCAAGACAGTAGCTTCCAAACCTTCTGTCAAGACAGTTGGAATAAAAGGTACTGTCAAGGAAAGTTCGACAGCAACTTCTGAACACACTATCAATCCAGTAACTCACAAGTCTAAGAATAGGAATGGTAAGGTAGGTGTCAATAAAGGAAATGGATACACTAATGTTGGAGGTGCTTCTAGGAAACTATGTAATAACTGTGGATCTTCACATCATTTAACACACATTTGTAAGAACCCAATTGAGGATAAGATCAATGCTACTGAACTCAATGGTAACTTACACAGAACCCCTTTTATGCATAGAACTATGAGTGTCTGTAATAACATTGAATGTATGCCATGCAAGATCACTGCCATGAGTACATGTTTTAACTTACCTATTCTCACTACTGAAAAATGTTCATACATGCACACTGTTGAGACTTCTGAGCCTGCTGGCAACAGCAAAAAGGCTTCATCCACTAAGAAAAGGATCAAGAATTCTAAACCTAAGTGGGTGAAAAGAGAAGTCAAACAGGAGGTTTTTGATGATGCTTGTGATTTTATGACTAGAAGAAACTCAGGAGACACTAAAACTGCAGGACCCAACAAGGATTGGGTACCATATGCAACCTAAACACATTATGTTTTGCAGGACAAGAAGAAAGATCAAGTCATGTGGATCATTGACAGTGGTTGCTCAAGACACATGACAGGTGATAAAGCCCTGCTATCACACTATGTAGAGAAATCTGGCCCAATCACAACCTTTGGAGACAACAGCAAGGGTTACACAGTGGGATATGGCTGTCTGGAAATTGGAAATGTTGTCATTGAAGACATTGCTGACTTAAACTCAACAAAGAAGGATAAAGTTTACTGTTTTTACAGTAAAACAACTATTGGTGACAGTATGCTTTGGAACAGGAAGCTCTCACATCTCAACTTCAAGACAATGAATATTTTGATGAAGAAGGAATTAGTGAGAGGTTTGCCCCAACAGGAATTCTGTCAAGAAGGACTGTGTGAAGATTGTCAAATGGGCAAACTAAGGAGAGTTGTTCACAAGTCCAAGCAATTGAACACCAACATAGAAGCACTGAAGTTGATTCACATTGATCTCTTTGGTCCATTCAATGTACCATCTATGGCCAAAAAGAGATATGCCTTAGTGATGGTGGATGAATACTCAAGGTACACTTGGGTGAAATTTCTTGAATCCAAAGATGAAGCTGCTCAAGTGATTATTGATCAAGTCAGAGTTCTTGATAGAACTCCAAACTCAAAAGTCCAAATCTTGAGGAGTGACAATGGTACAAAATTCAGAAATGCCACACATGGAAATTTCTGTAAAGATGAAGGAATTGTACAACAATTCTCCGCTGCAAGGACTCCACATCAGAATGGAGTTGTAGAAAGAAAGAACATGACTCTCATTGAAGCAGCTAGAACTATGTTGCATGATGCTAAACTGCCAACATATTTCTGGGCTGAAGCTATCAACACAGCTTGTTATACTCAAAACAGAACCATGATTAACAAAACTCATGCAAGTACACCTTACTGTCTGCTAATTGGGAAGAAACCTTCTGTCAAATATTTTCATGTGTTCGGAAGCAAATGATATATGATGAAGGATAACCATGAGAAAAATTAAAATTTGACAGCAAGGCATTTGAAGGACTATTCATGGGTTACAACACAGAAAGGACTGCCTACAGAGTTTATGTTATGGAACACAGGATTATTGAAGAAAGTGTTAATGTCACATTTGATGAAACCAAGTTTCCAGGACTGCATGAAGAAGGAAAAATGCAGGCACTCAGATTCGAGAATCAAGGATACTTGGAAGCTGAGGAAATTGTTGATGAAGAACCTAGCTTCACTCAAACTGTTGAAGTTGACAAAGATATTGTCAATGCCATTACTGTCAACCAAACTCCAGCTCAGTCATAGACCATAACCTCTAACATTCATAACAGTAATGACTCTGGAGACAATGAAGAACATGGTGAAGACAATGGAATTGATGAGCAGTCAACTCAACAATTTGAAGCAACTGTTCCTGTACAATCAAGTAGCTTACCCAGAATCACCAAGTGGAACAAGGATCACACAAATGACCTTATCATTGGTGACCCTACTTCTGGAGTGAGGACAAGGAACAAAGTCTCTGCTGACAGCATGTTTTCATGCTTCCTGTCTCAAATGGAACCCAAGACAACTGATGAAGCATTATTGGACTCTGACTGGGTGATAGCCATGCAAGAAGAGCTAAATCAGTTTGAAAGGAACAATGTATGGAAGTTGGTTCCAAGACCTAAGGGAAAGTCAGTCATTGAGACCAAATGGGTTTTCAGAAACAAGCTTGATGAAAATGGATCAGTGACAAGAAACAAAGCAAGGCTAGTGGCTAAAGGTTACTGTCAACAGGAAGGAATAGATTATGATGAGACATTTGCACCTGTTGCAAGACTTGAAGCTATAAGAATCTTTCTAGCTTATGCTACACACTGCAACTTCAAAGTATTTCAGATGGATGTCAAAAGTGCCTTCCTAAATGGAGAATTGGAAGAAGAAGTGTATGTTGAACAACCACCAGGGTTTGAGGATGCTGAAATGTATGATTTTGTGTACAAACTCTTCAAGGCTTTGTATGGACTAAAGCAAGCACCCAGGGCTTGGTATGACACACTTTCCACTTTTCTTTTGGAAAATCAGTTTACTAGAGGAGTTGTGGACAAGACACTTTTCTACAAACATCATGGCAAAGACATCATTCTGGTACAAATCTATGTGGATGACATCATTTTTGGTTCTACAAATGAGAAGCTATGTGAGAAGTTTTCCTCTCTCATGAGTAACAAATATGAGATGAGTATGATGGGAGAATTGTCATTCTTTCTGGGATTACAAATTCTTCAACAACCTGATGGAATCTACATTTGTCAAGCTAAATACATCAAGGAACTTCTCAAAAAGTTCAACTTGGAAGATTCATCACCTGCAAAGACACCAATGTCCACATCAACTAGTCTAGATCTTGACTCTAAAGGAAAGAAAGTTGACTCAAGCACCTATAGAGGCATGGTAGGATCTCTCCTATACCTAACTGCTAGCAGACCTGACATCATGTTTGCTACATGTCTCTGTGAAAGGTTTCAAAGTGATCCAAAAGAGTCACACTTAGTAGCCATCAAGAGAATCTTTAGATACTTAAAAGGCACTCCTAACCTAGGCCTTTGGTATCCTAAGAACACTGGATTTGATCTAATTGGCTACTCAGACTCAGACTATGCTGGATGCAGGATTGACAGAAAGAGTACTACTGGTAGCTGTCAATTTCTTGGTGGAAGATTGGTCTCATGGTTTAGCAAGAAGCAGCATTCAGTTTCTACCTCAACTGCAGAAGCTGAGTATATTGCTGTAGGCAGTTGCTGTGCACAAATTCTATGGATGAAGAATCAACTTCAGGATTATGGTTTAGTGTTAAGAGACATCCCTATTTACTGTGATAACACTAGTGCCATAGGCATTTCAGACAATCCAGTTCAACACTCTAGGACAAAGCACATTGATATAAGACATCACTTTATCAGAGAGCATGTTGAACAAGGAACTGTGAAGCTGATCTATGTCCCAACTGACAAGCAACTAGCTGACATCTTCACTAAGCCATTGGATGAAGTAACCTTCAATAGGTTGGTAAGTGAATTGGGAATGCTGAATCTGGTATGTTGATGTTAGGCCGAATACACAATATAATCAAGTATGTATATGAGAATAACAATCAAGAACACTTTTTATAAATCAACAAACTGTAATTATATTAACAGTTTCTCTCTTAGTGATGTTAATGAATCACAAAGAGCTACTAGGTTACAAGAATAATATATTCAATGTTCGCATCCCTTCTAGGGATAACCTATCTGTGTTTATATAGTACACAGCTACTTACAATCCATCTCTAATTGATATTCCTATAAGTTAGCTATACAATTCATATCAATCAAGGATTGCTTCAGTCTTCTATTCCGTTTCCTTAGCTGTATCAATATATTTTGCTTCTTTCCATCTTCAGAATATATTGCTTCTAGAATCTTTATCTTTGCACCGACAGCTAAGTCAACTATCACCCAGTCAGACTTTATCAAACTCTGACTAGCTTCTAGATAAACTCTGATATGTACCTGGTACTTAAACACTGATGAACAAACGTCAGCAATTATATCTAACAATCTCCCCCAACTTGTTCATACCAAAATGTACAAGTTAAAAAGATAATTGATGATGTCAAAACATATAACAAATGCAGTGTTTAAAATATAACAGAGTTTAATTTTAAAACAGAGTTTAAATTTAACTTAGAACAGAAAACATAAAAACTTACAGTCAGACTTTACTTGACTTCTTCAATATCAGGTACTGTCATGAGATAATCAATCAGCAGTCTTCTTTCAGCCTTCTCTAGCTCATCCACCATAATCTCTTTTAACTCTTTAAGTTCTGAATCACTCTCCCCCGTTTGGTAGATAGCAGCTCTTAGAGAATATATGCTGTTTCTTCTCATATCATTTCCTAGCTGAATAAAATAAGACTTGTCTGACTCCAAGTTAAATTCCAAAACTTTTATTCCAAGTGCAGTTCTAAATCTAGCACTGTTTCTCTTCATCTCCACTAACTTTCCAGTATGATCCCTATACTTTGGAATATAAACACTTGATACTCCTCCTCCAAGCATAGCTTTAGATCTCAGCATCTTTTCTCTCAAAACTTGAGCAACATCATGAGTATGTCTGTTTTTGACTTTTAGAAGATAAAGTACATATTCCAGTTCTTCCCATGATTTGAGATTAACATCAGATTCTCCAACTTTATAAACTCTTCCATCACTCATGAAGTATAACAAAAACTGCTTCTTCAATACTTTGTGAAAAATCAACTGAACAGATTCTAACTTATCAAGGTTTTCTTGTGTAACCCCAATACCAGATTCTGCCAGTGAAATGTTATCTTGAGATCTGTTATTTGTTCTTCTCTCTCTGTGTGATCCCAGTCCAGATTTATCAAAAGCTTCTTTCCCAATACAGTTCTGGTTTCTGAGAAATTCACAGCTTCAAGCTTTAATTCTTCAAGAATTTTAGGTTTGCTGAATCCTGGAAGTTGTGTAGATTTCTGTACAACTTGAGCAACGTCAGAGGTTGTCATAACTTTAGTAGAAACATCAACTTGAGCAGCGTCAGAGGTTGATTTAGCTAATCTTGTTTCAACTTGAGCAATGTCAGAGGTTGAATAAATCTTCTTAGGTAACTGTTCTTCTTCTACCAGTTTACCTTTTCCTTTGTCAGCATTTTTAATCACAGGCCTCCTTGAGTACTGTAAACTCTGATCAGAGTTTACATTCTCTTTGATAACAATTCCTTTTTCTTTTTTCTAGGAGCCTTGATTTCCTTCTTCTTGTAGATTCCAGTTTTAAAATTCTTCTTGTGTTCCTCAGCAAGCATTTGCTCTTCAGCTTGGATATCTTCAATTGTAACATCTTTTCCATGTTCTGCCATAAACACCTTAGTAGCAATTTCCTCATCTGTGGTAGGCTTATCAGAGATTATCAAACTTTTGTATCTTAAACCACTGGCAGAGTTTGCATGTCCCTTTCCAGAGTTTGATCTTTTATCAGAGTTTGATCTTCTTGAAAGTAGTCTGCTATCAGCATTTAATCTTAAGCTCTTTCCATCTCCCTTGTTTCCACCATCATTACCATCATCCCTCCGTCTCAGAGTTTGAGTGTCTTTGCATTTGTCACTTGGTACACTCTCCCCCTTTTTGACATCATCAGAAAGTAGTACTGATGTCAACAACTCAATTGCATTAGAAATTGAAGTCAGTTGGGCAGACATAGCAGTCTGGTTGTCCTCAACTTTCCCAAGCCTCTTCTGAATGTCATCAGAGTCCTTAGCTTGCTTCTTGAACATGGAATTGTAATAAGTTCTATCATTCTTCAGAGTAAGATCCCTCAGACTAACTTCATTCCTCAAAGCAGTGACTTCCTTATGAGACTCATCAAATCTGTTGTGGAGAGATTTAATTTGAATCACAGTAGCCTTTAGACTTGTAAGAATATCAGGATTTGAAATCGTCTTCACAGAATCACCAAGAAAATCAGCAGCCCTCTGTGCTGAAAAGATACAATCTGCAGCAGCCCATCTATTGTAGTACATATCTTGAAAATGCTCAGCCGTAGCTCGATTGACCTCTCTTAGCTCATCAGAGTTTGCTTGACTACCAAATAACTCCTCTTGGGAATGATCAGAACTATCATTATCATTATCATTCTCTGCTGTATTCTCTGCAGGAATATTCTCAGCATCAGGTTCTGGAATCTCAGAGTTTGTAACAAACTCTGCTTCTATGTGAACATTCTCTGTTGCATCCTTGTCAGCAACATCAGGATTTGCAGCAACAGTTTCTGTAGCATTAGCAACATTCTCAGTAGCATCAGTATTTAAGGTCTGATCAACTTCCTCACCCTTTTCAATTACCTGGTGAGTAACAGAGAGAATCTCTGTGTGAGTAGCCATAGAATCTTCAAGAATAACCGTGGCTTGATCAGCTTCCACACCCTCTGTTTCATCATAAACTTCAAGATGGTCAGAGTTTACAGAGTTGTGTGCTTCAACATCCATATCAAATCCCTGTGGCTCAAAAATCTCAGCCTCAACATTTTCTGTAGCCTCCTGAACAAAAATTTCAGGAGCTTCATCTGCAGCTTCATTTGCAGCTTCCTCAACTACATCATCAGCATTTGATGTAGGAGCTTCTTTATCAGCACTTACATTTTCCTCAAAAACTCTGTCCAAATTGACAGCTTCAGCATTTACATTTGATGCACCAAAAAGATGTGCAGCCACCAATCTTCGTTTTCTCTGATGAAGAGTTTCTTCATCAGTTTCACTGTCCTCATCAGCATTATCAGACTTTGCCCTGTTGGCCCTTCTTTTCTTTAACCTTTTCTTCTGAGGCATATCATCAGCATTTGATACCCCAGCTTCAGCATTTGGCTTTGCAATCCTTGGAGGTTTTGTACCAACATGCTTAGTCCTACCACCAGTTCGTGGTTGAACAAAAGTTGACGGAGGCAGTTCTTGTTGTAGAGGCTCAGGTTGAGAAGAAGCTTGTGTTGGTGGATTGACTTGAGCATTTAAAAACTGTTGCACAGATAGAGGTAGCAACAAGTCTCCAACAACCCCTTTCTTAACATCTTTGTTAACAAGATCAGAAAATATTCTCTTATGTAATTTAAAACAAGAAACATCTTCTTCACTTACTTCTACTCCTTCAACACAGTAAGAGAACAAAATCTGACAGAATCTAGAGAAATAGACTACTCCTCTATTCTCTCTCATTTTCTCGCCTAAATTATTCAAAACAAGTCGTGCAAAATCAAAATGATTATCAAATAAAAGAGAATACCCGATTTGCAGACTGTCTGTAGGAATAGCATCCCAGTTTGTGCATTTCTTGCTGAATGTCCTCGTGATGCAATCAAAGAAAAAACTCCACTCCTTCCTTAAGAATGGTCGTTTGAGCTGTCCAATCTTCGACAAGGGTCCAGAATACCCAATCTCTCGCATCATTCTTATCAAATCCTCATCACCCATTCCAATTGTATACGAAGAAAATTCAGGAAACCCCATTGCAGCGCGAATGGTTCCAGTAGTTATTACATACTCTGCATCTTCATATTCAAAAATAATCGAAGGGTTGCCTGTCTCACCACCATCATCATACAATCCTGTTTCCCAGAACGCCTTTATCTGTGAACCAAAAAGTTTTGCAGGCTCCACCAAAGCACGCCCAATTGCTGACTGAGCAAGAAAATTTTGTATGATATGAAACGCCTCTGGTGCATTGACAGTGTTTAATGGGGCTGAATAGTTATTAGGGACAAACTCTAGTCCAGAAGCAGTGAAAGCAGTTGAAGCCATTAGTAATATCAAGAAATAAACAGAAAATAGCTTCAAAAACACGAGAGAGTTTAAGAAAGAAAGTGTTTGTGAATATGTGTGAGTGAAACTAGAATACAATTGGAGTAAGTCGTGAAAAACTGTAACGGTTGTGTGTATAATGTATAAATATAAAATTTAAAATTAAAAACTGAATAGTTTTTAATCATTAAAACACAACTGTCTTACCCCGTATACTGTGTAAATGAGACACGTGTCACACATGCAATGACTGACAGCAGTAATTGGCAATTTCCAATGCGCATGCGCAGTAAAAACAGCAATAATTACAGCCGATTACACTTTCCTATGTATGCACTTCTAGTTCTCACACTAGCATCAGGATCTCCAATTATGAGATCAGGTGTGTGTGCCTGTGTCCACTTTCTTGCTGTTGGTAAGTGGTTTCTTGCATCATTATTGGATCCTCCCCCTTGATCCATGCTCTCCTGATTCATATGTTGACTTTCTGCAGCATCTGAGGCTCCCCCTGAATTGGATGGCTCAGAGTTTGAACTGTCAGAGTTTGAATCAGTTTCCTCAACTGACTCATTTGATGTGTCTTGTTGAGCTTCTTCACGCTCTCCCTCAACTGATTCTCTATTTTGTTCAATTTGAGAATTTCCAGTTTCTCCAGTATTTATCAGTAGAGGTTCAGAGTATGCTTCATCAGAGTTTGTCGGTACTGTTTCATCAGAGTTTACATCATCAGAGAATAAACCTTCATTTTCAAAACGCAGTTGATCATATCCATCTAAGTCATCAAGTCCAGTTATTTTCTTGTCATCAAATGACACATGTATGGATTCCATGATCACTTTAGTTCTCAGATTGTAGACTCTGAATGCTTTTGTTGACAATGGATAACCAACAAAGATTCCTTCATCAGCTTTTAACTCGAACTTGGTCAACTGTTCAGGATGAGTCTTCAACACAAAGCATTTGCATCCAAATATATGAAAATATTTCAAATTTGGCTTCTTATTTTTCACCATCTCATATGGTGTTTTCCCATGCTTGTTGATCAGTGTAGCATTTTGAGTAAAACAAGCAGTTTGAACAGCTTCTGCCCAGAAATAAGTTGGCAACTTTGCTTCATCAAGCATTGTTCTGGCTGCTTCAATTAAAGTTCTGTTCTTTCTTTCAACTACACCATTTTGCTGTGGAGTTCCAGGTGCAGAAAATTCTTGTTTCACTCCTCTTTCTTTGCAGAAAGCTTCCACAATTGAGTTTCTGAATTCAGTTCCATTATCACTGCTTATAATTTTGACTTTGTGCTGTGATCCTTTGTCCAGTAGATTTACATGATCCATCAGAGTTTGAGCAGTTTCATCCTTCTTTGATAAGAAATATACCCATGTATATCTAGTATATTCATCAACAATTACTAGAGCATATTTCTTTCTGCCTATAGACATCACATTCACTGGTCCAAAGAGATCAACATGTAGAAGATGATAAGGTTCCACTACTGAAGATTCAGATTTGCTCTTGAAAGATGACTTCCTTTGTTTTGCCTTTTGACAAGAATCACATAGGCCATCTAGACTGAGTATTGATTTTGGAAGTCCCCTTACAAGATCCTTTCTTATTAGCTCATTGATGTTGTTCAAATTGAGATGAGAGAGCTTCTTATGCCAATTCCAACTCTCTTCATTTGACATTCTTGCAGTTAGACACACTGTTTTTCCATCAGAGTTTGTTACCAAACTTGCTTCATAAATGTTGTTGCGCCTGTGTCCAACTAGAACAACTTTTCCAGTAGATTTACTGATAACTTCACAGTATTCAGTATGAAAATCTACATGGTTTCCTCTGTCACAGATTTGACTCACAGATAGCAGATTATGCTTGAGTCCTGAGACTAGAGCTACATTTGTGATGATGACACTTCCAAGATTAATATTTCCATATCCCAGAGTGTGTCCTATGTTGCCATCTCCATAGGAAACCTTTGGGCCAGCCTTCTCCTTAAAATCTGATAGCAGGGCTTTATTTCCAGTCATATGTCCTGAGCATCCACTGTCCAAGATAAGTGTGCTCTCTTTTATACCCTTATTTTCAGATGATTCAGTCTCATCTTTGACAGTTGCCATAAGAGCATAATTTACTCCATCATCAGAGTCTGAAGTATCTGCCCAGTCTTTGCCTTTAGAGATGAGTGCTTTCTCAGATTTGCCTTTCTTGCACTCTAGGGCATAGTGACCCATCTCCTTACACTTGTAGCACTGGATTTCAGATTTATCCTTCTTGCCAGACTTGGTCTCCCTTCCATCAGACTTTCTAAAACCTTTCCTTTCAGAATTTGAATCTTTCCTTGAGAATCTCTTTCCTTTCTTAAAGTTCTTGAATCCCATCTTCTTGAAGGTCTTCACCATCAGTGCAACCATTTGCATCATCTGTTCTTCATCATCCTCAGAGTCAGAAGCTTCATCAGAGTTTGAGTCATCATCAGAGTTTGATGACTCACTTTCAGATTTAATGACTAAAGCCTTTCCCTTGGCTTTCTTCCTTGATGATTCCTTCTTAATGGGCTTCTCTTCAACTTTGAGAGCAACAGATTTTGTCTTTTTACTTAATCTTCTATTCCTTTGTTCTATCTCCAGTTCATGAGTTTTCAACAACCCATGGATTTCATCAAGATCTGTATCAGCAAGCTCATAATTATCTCTTATTGTGGTTGTCTTTAAATCCCACTTTTCAGGTAGAGATAACAGAAACTTGAGATTAGACTCTTCAAGCTCATATTCTTTATCAACCAGAGACAGATCATTCAATCGTTTGCAAAATCTGTCATAAGTCTCAGTCAAGGTTTCATTAGGTCTTGAATCAAAGTGCTCATACTCCTGTGTGAGTATTGTCTTTCTGTTCTTCTTAATAGCACCTGTTCCCTGGCATCTGACTTCTAAAGCATCCCATATCTCTTTGGCAGTTTTGCAGCCAATTACTCTGCTAGACATAACATTATCTAAAGCACTGTGGAGAAGATGTCTAACCTTTGCATCTTTTGCAATTGATGAGATGTCCTCAGGTGTCATATCTTTCTTTTCCTTTGGAACAGTCTTTTGTTCTTGACCATTGTTAGATATAATTGCTAATGTTTGTTTATCAGTGTTTAAGCAACAGGTACTGACAAGAGTTTATCAGAAGCCAGTCAGAGTTTAGTTAAACTCTGACAGGGTGAAGAGTTTAATTGAAGCCGGTCAGAGTTTATTTAAAGTCTGACAGGGTGATAGTTGAATTAGCTGTCGGTGCTGAATTGAAGATTCTAGAAGCAATATATTCTGAAGATGGAAAGAAGCAGAATATATTGATACAGCTAAGGAAACAGAATGGAAGATAAGAAGCAATCCTTAATTGATAAGTTTTGTATAGCTAACTTTTAGGAATATCAATTAGATAAGGATTGTATGTAGCTGTGTACTATATAAACACAGATAGGTTATCCCTAGAAGGGACGCACGAATATTGATATATTATTCTTGTAACCTAGAAGCTCTTTGTGATTCATTAACATCATAAAGAGAGAAGCTGTTATTATAAATACAGTTTATTGATTCATAAACAGTGTTCTTAATTATCGTTATTCTCATACATACTTGATTATATTGTGTATTCGGCCTAACAATTGGTATCAGAGCCAAGGCTGTTTAATATATACAGTTTTATGATTCAAACACAGTATCAATCATGTTTGAAGAAAACCAAACTGCTCCTAAGGCTGAACAGGTTAAGCCCAATTCTGTGAGTCGATATGAAACAATCAGGGTTCCAATTCTCAGGCCAGTAGAGTATCCGATTTGGAAGGTGAAGATGACCATGTTTCTGGAGGCTACAGATCCAGAATACCTTGACAGAATTAATGATGGTCCTCATATGCCAACTAAATTGTCCCCTGTTGTTGATGGTCAAGCACAAAAGACTGTTCCAAAGGAAAAGAAAGATATGACTCCTGAGGATATCTCATCAATAGCAAAGGATGCAAAGGTTAGACATCTTCTCCACAGTGCTTTAGATAATGTAATGTCTAACAGAGTAATTGGCTGCAAAACTGCCAAAGAGATATGGGATGCTTTAGAAGTCAGATGCCAGGGAACAGGTGCTATTAAGAAGAACAGAAAAACAATACTCACACAGGAGTATGAGCACTTTGATTCAAGAACTAATGAAACCTTGACTGAGACTTATGACAGATTTTGCAAACTGTTGAATGATCTGTCTCTGGTAGATAAGGAATATGAACTTGAAGAGTCAAATCTCAAGTTTCTGTTATCTTTACCTGAAAAGTGGGATTTAAAGGCAACAACAATCAGAGATAATTATGATCTTGCTGATACAGATCTTGATGAGATCTATGGATTGTTAAAGACTCATGAACTTGAGATAGAACAAAGAAACAGGAGGTCAAGCAAGAAAACAAAATCTGTTGCTCTCAAAGTCGAAGAGAAGCCCATCAAGAAGGAATCATCAAGGAAGAAAGCCAAGGGAAAGGCTTTAGTTATTAAATCTGAAAGTGAGTCATCAAACTCTGATGATGACTTAAACTCTGATGAAGCTTCTGACTCTGAGGATGATGAAGAGGAGTTGATGCAAATGGCTGCATTGATGGTGAAGACCTTTAAGAAGATGGGATTCAAGAACTTCAAGAAAGGAAAGAGATTCTCAAGGAAAGATTCAAACTCTGAAAGGAGAAGTTTCAGAAAGTCTGATGGAAAGGAGACCAAGTCTGGCAAGAAGGATAAGTCTCAAATCCAGTGCTACAAGTGTAAGGAGATGGGTCATTATGCTCCAGAGTGCAAGAAAGTCAAATCTGAGAAAGCACTCATCTCTAAAGGCAAAGACTGGGCAGATACTTCAGATTCTGATGATGGAGAAAACTATGCTCTTATGGCAACTGTCAGAGATGAGACTGAATCTTCTGAAAATAAGGTACCCCTAACTACTTATGCTTATGATACTGATAATATATCTGAGTTAAGAGTATATCTGAAAAGTGTTCATGTTAGCTATAGGGATCAGACTTTAGAGAATGAAAGAATTAAATCTGAGAATCTTAGTCTTAAAGATAGAAACAAGTTTCTTGAAAGAGAACTTGAGAATATGAATCAGATTCAAAAAGAAAGAGATGATGCTGTTTATGTTGAACAGGAGTTGCTTAAAAGGTATAAGCAACTAGAATCTGATTTAGAAAAAGAAAGAAAAATAATCAAGACTTGGACAGATTCTGGAAGAGACACTCATCAAGTGTTTCAGACTGATTCTGTAGGTTTAGGTTATTGTGAAAATGATGAACTTAGGTTTAAAGACAAAGTTAAGGTTAAACCACAACTTAAACCTGTGATATTTGTTCCAGAATCCACCAAGCTAAAATCTGTAGTTGTGAAAGAAGCTGTTATGGAGCCAGTTGAAACTTGTGTTGAACAAGTAGATATTGAATCTAAAACAGAGAAGCTTGTTGAGCTAGAAGCTGTTAAAGAACCAATTAAAATCTGTGAGAAGCAGGTTAATGTTGGTTTAATGACAGGAAAACAGTTTAAACATAAGCTCAAAGAGGTTAAGTCTGCCATGAAACCTAAAGGGTCCAAGAGAAATAGGAATGGAAAAGTAGGCATAAATAATAGAAATAATCATATGCCTAATGCTAGTGCCTCAAGAAAAACATGTTATAATTGTGGTAGTTCTAATCATCTTGCTAGATTTTGCACTAAGAACAAACATATTAATTCTATATCTTCTACTTCAGAAGTAAAGAATGATTATGTTAGAGTAAGACCACAGACTTTATGCAAACATTGTGGGAGCACCTGGCATTCTATTTACACATGTAAGAGTTATCATGCAATTTATCATAACTATTATGAGCTAAAACCCAACTTGAAATGGGTTAGAGCAAACTCTGCTAGTGTAAAATCTGACAATGTTAGTTTAAACTCTGATAATGCTAATTCCGCTGCAAAAACTAACACTGTTAAGAAAGACAAAGGATCCAAGCAAGTCTAGATCCTCAAAACTAACACTTAGTGTTTGTTTGTGATTGCAGGGTATAATAGAGAGCACACTTATCTTAGACAGTGGATGCTCAGGACATATGACTGGAAATAAAGCCCTGCTATCAGACTTTGAGGAGAAGGCTGGCCCAAAAGTTTCCTATGGAGATGGCAACATAGGACACACTCTGGGATATGGCAATATTAATCTTGGAAGTGTCATCATCACTAATGTAGCTCTAGTCTCAGGACTCAAGCATAATCTGTTATCTGTGAGTCAAATCTGTGACAGAGGAAACCATGTAGATTTTCATAGTGAATACTGTGAAGTTATCAGTAAATCTACTGGGAAAGTTGTTCTAGTTGGACACAGGCGCAACAATATTTATGAAGCAAGTTTGGTAACAAACTCTGATGGAAAAATAGTGTGTCTGACTGCAAAAATGTCAAATGAAGAGAGTTGGAATTGGCACAAGAAGCTCTCTCATCTCAATTTGAACAACATCAATGAGCTTATAAGAAAGGATCTTGTAAGAGGACTTCCAAAATCAATACTCAATCTAGATGGTCTATGTGATTCTTGTCAAAAGGCCAAGCAAAGGAAGTCATCTTTCAAGAGCAAATCTGAATCTTCAGTAGTGGAACCTTATCATCTTCTACATGTTGATCTCTTTGGACCAGTGAATGTAATGTCCATGGGCAGAAAGAAATATGCTCTAGTAATTGTTGATGAATATACTAGATATACATGGGTGTATTTCTTGTCAAAGAAGGATGACACTGCTCAAACGTTGATGGATCATGTAAATCTACTGGATAAAGGATCACAGCACAAAGTCAAAATAATAAGGAGTGATAATGGAACTGAATTCAGAAACTCAATCATGGAAGCTTTCTGCAAGGAAAGAGGAGTCAAACAAGAATTTTCTGCACCTGGAACTCCACAGCAAAATGGTGTAGTTGAAAGAAAGAACAGAACCTTAGTTGAAGCTGCCAGAACTATGCTTGATGAAGCAAAATTGCCAACTTATTTCTGGGCAGAAGCTGTTCAAACTGCTTGTTTTACTCAAAATGCAACTCTGATCAACAAGCATGGAAAAACACCATATGAGATGGTGAAAAACAAGAAGCCAAATTTGAAATATTTTCATATATTTGGATGCAAATGCTTTGTGTTGAAGACTCATCCTGAACAGTTGACCAAGTTCGAGTTAAAAGCTGATGAAGGAATCTTTGTCGGCTATCCATTGTCAACAAAAGCATTCAGAGTTTACAATCTGAGAACGAAGGTGATCATGGAATCCATACATGTGTCATTTGATGACAAGAAAATAATTGGACTTGAAGACAAGGATGGATATGATCAACTACGTTTTGAAAATGAAGATCTATTCTCTGATGATATAAACTCTGATGAAGCAGGTTTGACAAACTCTGACGAAGCATACTCTGAACCTCTACTGATAAATACTGGAGAAACTGAAAACTCTCGAGTTGAACAAAATAGTGAACCAGTTGAGGGGGAGCGTGAAGAAGCTCAACAAAACACAGCAAGTGAGTCAGTTGAGGAAACTGATTCAAACTCTGACAGCTCAAACACTGAGCCATCCAACTCAGGGGGAGCCTCAGATAATGCAGAAAGTCAACATATGAATCAGGAGAGCATGGATCAAGGGGGAGGATTCAATAATGATGCAAGAAACCACTTACCAACAGCCAGAAAGTGGACACAGGCACACACACCTGATCTCATAATTGGAGATCCTGATGCTAGTGTGAGAACTAGAAGTGCAACAAACAATGAGTGTCTGTATCATGCTTTCTTGTCTCAAACAGAACCAAAGAAAGTGGAGGAAGCTCTTCAAGATGCTAATTGGATTACAGCAATGCAAGAAGAGTTAAATGAATTTGAAAGAAATGAAGACTGGACACTTGTACCTAGACCAAAGAATAGATCAATTGTAGGTACAAAGTGGGTTTTCAGAAACAAGACTGACAGTGAAGGTGTGATTACAAGAAACAAGGCTAGACTTGTGGCTAAAGGTTATTCACAACAGGAAAGAATTGACTATGATGAAACCTTTGCTACAGTTGCAAGACTGGAGGCCATAAGAATTTTTCTGGCCTATGCTGCACACAAAAAGTTTAAAGTCTTTCAGATGGATGTAAAAAGTGCTTTTCTCAATGGGAAGCTTGAAGAAGAAGTGTTTGTTGAACAACCACCAGGATTTGTAGATTCCAAGCATCCAGATTATGTCTACAGGCTTGACAAGGCATTATATGGACTAAAGCAAGCACCAAGAGCATGGTATGAAACTCTTGCTCAATTTCTTTTAGAAAGTGGGTTCACAAGAGGTACAATTGATAAAACCTTGTTTTATTTCAATTCTGGTGATGATTTGCTTTTAGTTCAAATTTATGTAGATGATATTATTTTTGGATCTACTAATGACAAACTTTGTAAGAAGTTTGCAAAGCTTATGCAATCCAGGTATCAAATGAGCATGATGGGAGAGCTTAGTTATTTTCTAGGCTTACAGGTCAAGCAAACAGATGATGGGATTTTTATCAATCAAGCAAAGTATACCAGAAATCTTCTAAAGAAATTTGGTATGCTTGATAGTTCATCTGCTACAACTCCCATGGCTACAGCAACGAAGCTTGACAAAGACACAGGAGCCTCAGTAGATATGACTAACTACAGAGGAATGATAGGGTCTCTACTGTATCTTACTGCAAGTAGACCTGATATCATGTATGCAACATGTCTTTGTGCAAGATTTCAAGCAGATCCCAGAGAGCCTCATCTAACAGCTGTAAAAAGGATCTTCAAATATCTCAAAGGAACCATAACCCTGGGTTTGTGGTATCCTAGAGAATCAGAGTTTAAGTTAATTGGTTACTCTGATGCAGATTTTGCAGGCTGTAAGATAGACAGAAAAAGTACAAGTGGAAGCTGTCAATTTTTAGGTGACAGATTAGTTTCTTGGTACAGCAAGAAACAGAAGTCAATTTCCACATCCACTGCTGAAGCAGAGTATATAGCAGCTGGTAGCTGTTGTGCACAGATTTTATGGATGAAGAATCAATTGCTGGATTATGGGTTAAGGTACTCTAGAATACCTATTTTCTGTGATAACCAAAGTGCTATTGCTATGACAGGTAATCCAGTACAGCACTCCATGACCAAGCACATCAGCATAAGATATCATTTTATCAGAGAACATGTGGAAGAAGGGAACATTGAGCTTCATTTTGTGTCTACAGACCAACAACTTGCAGATATCTTCACCAAACCTTTGAGTGAAGCTACGTTTACAAGATTGGTAAATGAACTTGGAATGATCTCTGGTTCAGACTAGAGATACGGGTTAGACTCAAAATCTATCCATGTTTGATTGCTTAATGCTCATGATTCCTTGCAAATGTTAACTGTTATGTGAACCAGCATGTTAAACTCTGATGATAAACTCTGTGAAGTGTCAGTCATATACTAAAAGTAAGCTCTGATGCTAAACTCTGTTGGTCATACTCTGATAGTTACAGTTTAATGTTATACTCTGATTGTAATTTTGTCTGAAACATTTGGACCAATGAAGAAATTTGTATGAAGCATAATTCTCAGTAAGTAATTGTGAATCCTTAAGAGTTGATAGATTCTGATCTCAAATATGTGCAGTAAGCTAACACAGCATGATACTGTCTCTATATTTATAGCATCTCTTAGTTTATTGATCCTATACACTGAGTCTGTATTAGCTGTTTGCATCTTCTCTCATAGGTTAATTATAATTACTGATGAAAAGTCTAAACTCTGATTATTTATTGCAAATAATTCACCCTCAAATCAAAAGATGCCAAACAGAGCACAAATTCCTTTGAGATCATGTTGTGCCTAGGAAGATCCAGGAACTTATTGTATGAAATAAGGGCTAAAATCTTTGATTTTTGGTGACTAGTGCCAACCACTGATTACTGGAAAAAAAAAATAATAATAATAATAAAAAAAAATAATAATAATAATAATAATAAAGGGGGTGAAAAATAAAAGACATATCCAAATGAAAGGATATCAGTAATACAGAGTTTAGATAGAAAAATCAGTGTCTATGTTATACATGAGAGTTTAGGCAACCAGTTTTTACTACTTTAGTTTGTGGATTTTATGCACTTTGAGATGATCTAAATACTGATTTCGGTAAACTCTGCTACTACACACACATTTTTCACAACTGTACAGATTGAGAAAAGAGTTTATTGACAAAGAAGGACAAATGGTAAACACTGATGTATTGTGTGAAATACGCCGAGGTTATTTTATTTTAATCTCTGATGGTTAAAATAATTTCTTTGTTTCAGACATTTTTATAATACGCCGTTATTGTTTTTCGAAAAAGTATGATTAAACGGAGAAAAGATAGAGTGCATTTATTAAGTCCTGATAGTGCTTCGTAATGTTGCTGAGTATGTTAGTTTATTGTTTACAGTGATATCATTTCTTTCACTTTACAATTACTATGCCATATTGATAAAACTGATATGTAAAGAAACAATTTTTTTTTCATTAATTGATTCAAATTTACATTCAGACTATTTCATACTCATGTTTAGCTAATCTTTCTGGTACATACTAATCACTATGGTTACAAAAGAGAAGATCTATTTAACCAGGACAAGTATCTGAATGCTACATCTGAAGCAGAAGAGCTAGAGCCAGAAGTTATTGTGCTCTACTACTTCTGATGATCGCTACCGAGTTGTTTAACTGATCATTATACCATCTGGGATTGCTTGACAACATCCTGAAGATGAATCATCATCATCATCTTCCTGGATTCTCTTTTTGCTTTGCAGCTTGCAGGATTCCAAGAAGATTGTCTCCTCAGTACCCATCAGGAAGCTCTGCTGGAAGAGCATCATACAAATCTCCATAGTATGATCGTCTGCCAGGATGGGCACATCATATGGACCAGGACGGATGATGTGCACATCAGAGAAAGAGAAGAGGACACTGAAGCTCTGAGGACACTGAAGCTCCTACATTGCAAATATGAACAAAGCATCTGAGGACACTGAAGCTCCTACATCAGAGAATGAGGAGATTGTGATTTCAAGTACTCCTGCAATTGTTGTTGAGGAGGATATTCTACCTGCTGACGATGCTGCAAATCCTGAAACTATTCTGATGGATTTTGAACCAGAAGCTCCTACATCAAAAGCTGATGATGTAGTTGAGGAAGCTGCTGCATACTCTGACAGCAGGATTATTGATCATGAAGATACTGTACTGGAAGCTGATCAAGCTACTACTGAATTAGTAGAACCTATTGCTTCTCACACAGAAATCATTTCTCTTGATTTTGAGAAAGGTGAGGAAGTTGATCAGATTAGAGTTGATCTAGTTCCAGAAGCTGTTGCTGTACATGCTGATGCAACAGATAATGATCATGAGGATATTGTTTTACTTGAAGCTTTGCAACAATCAGTTGTCGAAATTGTTCAGAGAGAAGCAGAGGTTACTGCTCCAGCAAACTCTGATGTTCCTCATACTGTAGCAGATCAAGTACCTGATGCATCTGCTCAGTTAATTGATGAAATCACTGCTGAAAATGTGCTTGATGATATTCACAGAGAGGATGACAATGCTGAAGCTAGTCCTGCTCATTCAAACTCTGATATTCAAGTGGAAATTTCTGATCTTCAAGCAAATTCTACTGAAGAGAGGGAAGTTCAAAGGGCTGCTTCTGAGCATTTTCAGAATATGTACTACAATGCATGGGCTAATGCAGATTGTGTCTTTCCAGCACAACGGGCTGCAGATTTTCTATCTGATTCTGTTAAGAAGATTACAAATCCTGATGTCCTTACCAGCTTACAGGCAACTGTTATTCAAGTCAAATCTCTCAATAATAGATTTGATGAGAATCAACAAATGCTTACAAAACTGAGGAATGAAGTCAGTCTGCGGGATCTTACTTTAAAGGCTGACAGAACTTCTTACTATGCCATGTTCAAGCAGCAAGCCAGGGATTCTGAAGAAATCAAGAAGAGGCTTGGGACAGTTGAGGACAACCAGACTGCTATGTCTGCTCAACTGACTTCCATTTCTACTGCGCTTGAATTGCTGACATCAGTACTACTTTCTGATGATGTCAAAAAGGGGGAGAGTATACCTAAAGACAAATGCAAAGATACTCAAACTCTGAGACGGAAGGATGATTCTACTGATGGGGGAAGCAGAGGAAATGAAAGAAGGATTTCTGCTCATGAAAGAAGGATTTCTGCTCAAAGGCAAAGACGTGTAATAAACTCTGGTGGTCAATCTACTTCTGGTGGTCAATCTACTTCAAAACTCAACAAAAGTTTAGTTGTTTCAGCTAACCCATCTACTGATGAAGAGATTGCTGCTAGGATCTTTATTAAAGAGCATGGAAAGGAAGTTACTATTGAAGATATCCAGGCTGAAGAACAGATGCTTGCTGAAGAACACAAGAAAAATCTTGAAGCTGGAATCTACAAGAAACAGGAAATCAAGGCTCCTAGGAAGAAAGAAGTTGGTATTTCTATCAAAGAGAATACACAACAGAGTATACAATATACAAGGAGACCTATGATTAGAAACTCTGATAAGGGTAAAGGCAAAATGATTGAAGAGCCTAACCTGAAGAAGAAAGATAATTCAACCTCTGACATTGCTCAAGTTAAAACAAGATTAGCAAAATCAACCTCTGACGCTGCTCAAGTTGATGATACTATTGAAGTTAAGCCAGCCTCTGACAAGGCTCAAGCTGTGCAAACTCAGCTAGCTCCTCAACTCAAAGGTTTCTTAAGACCTGTACTCTCTGAAACTCTGACACTTCAACCTGTGGATTTTTCTCAAACCAGGACTGTACTTGGAAAAGAATCTTATGATAAGTCTGGTTTAGGTTCACATAGGGAGAAGAGAATAAATAACAGATCTCAAGACAATATTTCACTGGCAGGATCTGGTATTAGGGATACACAAGAAAATCTTGATAAGTTAGAATCTGTTCAGTTGATTTTTCACAGAGTCTTGAAGAAGCAGTTTCTGTTATACTTCATGAGTGATGGAAGTGTTTATAGAGTTGGAGAATCTGATGTAAATCTCAAATCATGGGAAGAACTTGAATATGTACTTTATCTGTTGAAAGTTAAGAACAGACACACCCATAATGTTGCTCAAATCTTAAGAGAAAAGATGCTGAGATCAAAAGTGATGCTTGGAGGAGGAGAAGTCTCAAATGCTTATATTCCAAAGTATAGAAATCATGCTGGAAAGTTGGTGAAGATGAAGAAAAATAGTGCTAGATTTACAACTGCACTTGGAATAAAAGTCTTAGAATTCAACTTAGAGTCAGATAAAGCTCAGTACATTCGGTTAGGGAATGACATGAAGAAGAACAGTATCTATTCTCTGAGGGCTGCTATATATCAAACTGATGAAGGAAATCCAGAGTATAAGGAGCTGAAAGAGGTTATGATAGCTGAACTTGAGAATGCTGAGAGAAGACTGCTGATTGATTATCTCAGGACTGTACATGATATTGAAGAAGTCAAGTAAAGTCTGACTGTAAGTTTTTAATATTTTCTATTCTAAATCAAATTTAAACTCTGTTTTAAATTAAACTCTGTTATATGTTAAACACTGCATTTGTTAAATGGTTTTGACATCATCAATTATATGTTTAACTTGTACATTTTATTATGAACAAGTTGGGGGAGATTGTTAGATATAATTGCTAATGTTTGTTTATCAGTGTTTAAGCAACAGGTACTGACAAGAGTTTATCAGAAGCCAGTCAGAGTTTAGTTAAACTCTGACAGGGTGAAGAGTTTAATTGAAGCCGGTCAGAGTTTATTTAAAGTCTGACAGGGTGATAGTTGAATTAGCTGTCGGTGCTGAATTGAAGATTCTAGAAGCAATATATTCTGAAGATGGAAAGAAGCAGAATATATTGATACAGCTAAGGAAACAGAATGGAAGATAAGAAGCAATCCTTAATTGATAAGTTTTGTATAGCTAACTTGTAGGAATATCAATTAGATAAGGATTGTATGTAGCTGTGTACTATATAAACACAGATAGGTTATCCCTAGAAGGGACGCACGAATATTGATATATTATTCTTGTAACCTAGAAGCTCTTTGTGATTCATTAACATCATAAAGAGAGAAGCTGTTATTATAAATACAGTTTATTGATTCATAAACAGTGTTCTTAATTATCGTTATTCTCATACATACTTGATTATATTGTGTATTCGGCCTAACAACCATCAACAACAGGGGCTAGTTTGTTTGGATTATGAGGACCATCATAAATTCTGTCAAGATATTCTGGATCTGTAGCCTCCAGAAACATGGTCATCTTCACCTTCCAAATTGGATATTCTACTGGTCTGAGAATTGGAACCCTGATTGTTTCATATCGACTCACAGAATTAGGCTTAACCTGTTCAGCCTTGGGAGCAGTTTGATTTTCTTCAGACATGATTATTACTGTGTTTGAATCGTAAAACTGTATATATTAAACAACCTTGGCTCTGATACCAATTGTTAGGCCGAATACACAATATAATCAAGTATGTATATGAGAATAACAATCAAGAACACTTTTAATAAATCAACAAACTGTAATTATATTAACAATTTCTCTCTTAGTGATGTTAATGAATCACAAAGAGCTACTAGGTTACAAGAATAATATATTCAATGTTCGCATCCCTTCTAGGGATAACCTATCTGTGTTTATATAGTACACAGCTACTTACAATCCATCTCTAATTGATATTCCTATAAGTTAGCTATACAATTCATATCAATCAAGGATTGCTTCAGTCTTCTATTCCGTTTCCTTAGTTGTATCAATATATTCTGCTTCTTTCCATCTTCAGAATATATTTCTTCTAGAATCTTTATCTTTGCACCGACAGCTAAGTCAACTATCACCCAGTCAGACTTTATCAAACTCTGACTAGCTTCTAGATAAACTCTGATATGTACCTGGTACTTAAACACTGATGAACAAACGTCAGCAATTATATCTAACAGTTGATTTACTAAGTTTTCTGAATTTCCAAATTTTTTTTCTGTTATTGAAGCTCATGACAGCACCTTCAAACCTACTGTCAAGAGAAGTTACTGTCTACTTGGTCTATGTCTGTTATATGACAGCATGTGTTGACTTGACTATACTTGTCTGTTTTCTGTGCCAGTCTCATACTTTTAGACCCTGTATGACATTAATGTGGTTATTTGTTTAGTTTGAGAGATAAGTATCTGTTCCATTGGACTTTCACACCTTCTCGCATTAATCTGTAGGATTAAAGGAGGACACAACCATTAATTACTTTTGTTGTAGTTGTATGGGTACTCTAACTGTTGACCATTAGACTTTAATCCTTAGACGGTTTTGCCTATAAAGTAACCTTAGGTTTCACCAGTCTGCTCTCAGTTTTAAAGTAAATAATGGAAAACAAAGTAGGTATTGTGTACAAGCCTAAATCATGGTGTGAGCCATCCATTCGCGAAGAAGTGGACGCCCTCTTTGACAAACTTGAGGAAGAACTTGATAAAGAATATGAAGAGGCTGAAGCCCTTCAATCCAAAGAAGAAGAGAAATGGGCACAACAGGAAGAAGAACTTCAGGCACTTCTCAAGGAAGAAAATTGCACTGAAGAGGAAATTAGGAAATAACTTTTAGAATTAGTTGATAAAATCATAAACTGATGTACTCAATGCTATAGTTAAATGATTTTATTAATGGAAATAAAATTTCTTCCTGTTTTGTTTATTGAGTCTTTGGTTTGTCTGTGTTAACTGCATAGTATCTGTGCTCAAAAGATTACATTGCTAAATCCATACTCTGTTAATTTTGGTTAAGTGTTTGAATACAACATTCTGGTAAGTTAATGGCAGAAACAATTTCCCGACTAAGTTACTATCTTGAAGAAGGATACTGTCGTGTATTTCTTGACAGCAACCTTCTTGACAGCAGGGAAAGACTTTCTGTCAAGACTTTTACAGGATACTGTCATTCAGATGCTTAACGGTGACAGCATGTTATTGCGCAATAGTTTCTGTCACGCACAACCTACTGTCACCACCGCTTATTACTGATATATTGTTTCTAGCGCACAGGTTACTGTCAACAATAGTGGACCGTTACAATTGGATATTCATCCCACGTTTGCTAGTAATTAACGGGCAGTAACTCACGTGCTATATGAGTGGGTGAAGACACGTTTTTTAATCCTACTTTTGTGCAAACGTTTGAGATACTCCTTTTATTCCCCAGTTACTCAGACATATCATTCTCATCAAACTCAAGGCAAAACACTTTTCTTCCTGCAAAACGCTACTTTCTTACTTTCTTCTTCTCTTGAAATGCCATGGCACCCAAACAGACTCTCACTCAAACAAACTTTGCTGGAATTCTTTCCCCAAATGATGCTGGTGAAGGGTTCAAAGGACTAGTGTTTTTCTTGAACAAGTCCTATCTTGGTTTTGCCATTACCTCAACACCCATTCTCGACCTAGACAGAATTGAGGCATTTTGGCAAACTGCTGTTGCTTAAATAGAGGGTGAAAACCCATCTATTCAATTCACAATCAATGGGCAACACTACACTCTTACAGCTGAGGTCATCAACACTGCTATTGGAATTACACTTCAAGAAGACCGAAATTATGCTGAACTTGCTAATGATGACACTCTCAAGAAGCTCTTCTTGAAGATTGGGTATGCATGCCCTATTCTCGAAGAGGGAACAACCAAAAGGTATCCGTCTGGTGAAATGGATAGGAAGCATCTGAGAAAGGAGTGGAGTATGATATTTGATGTGATGGTCAAGGTGTTCTCTACCAAGTCCACTGGCTGGAATGGGATACCCTCCTACATCAAGAAACTGACACATTCTCTTGTCCATGGATACAAGGTGAATGTTGGAGCTCTCCTCATGGCACACCTCAGGGCTGCCATAGGTAAGAAGGTATCAATCTACCCTCGCTTTATTATGTTGTGCATCAATTCATTCTGTGATTTTAATAATGATGCCCCTCGTTTGGAGGCATGCCCTGTTTTGAAAAAGAACACACACACACTGTTATCTTCACATAATCTCAATGCACATATTCCACTTTGTTTCACTCAGCACATGGTTGATCAAGTGTCCAACCTTGATTTTCCATTACCTTCTGGTTATGACTCTTTCACTCTTGCGAATGAAACTGAATTAGACCCAAATTCAGTTAACCCCCATTCAACACCATACACTCAGCCTAGGCCCTCTAGACTTCCCAAAGCCCAAAGAGAGGCCCTGCAAGAATCCAGGAAACGACCCTTAGAAGCTGGTGTTGGTGGTAGCTCTGTTAGTCAAGAGGGAGACACTGCACCTAGTGCAGCAAATAAGGAGGCTAGTCAAACAGAACCCTCAGTGGTTCCCCCTAAGCCTAAGAAGAAGAGAGCTAGGAGGACCAAAACCACTGTTAGCCAAGATGCAGTTTCTCAACAAACCGTGGTTACTGAAAGGGATTCAAACACCTCCCTAGATGTGCCTTCTCAACAAGGTGCATCTATTGAAATTGGCCTGTCTCCCAAGGCACCCTGTACAGAGTCTGCACAAGCTCATGGTTCACAACTTGAGGAACCCCCACTTGAATAAACACACAGTGAGTTAGGGCACAGTGAGGATTTCTCTATTCCTATTGATGGTTCACATGTTTCTCCTGTGAATCAGCCCCCACTCTCTGCTACACTTTCACCTTCTTCCTTCCCTATACATTCTTTTGTTTCTTCTCCATAACCTAGAGAAGGGGACAGTCCCAACCCTTTAGGTTTTGATCATCCATCTCCAATCATGGCTGAGCCCCATCTAGTGATCCACAAGAACCCATTTCTCAAAGTGAAATGGATACCACTCCTCTAAACACTGAGCAAGGGCAAATTGGTATTCTGTCAAAAAATGAAACAGCCAACAATTTTTCTGAACTCCAAGGAGCATCTTACCTTCAGGAAGATGCTGTCACAGCCTCTGTTGCTGTCAAAGACACTGGAAATGTTGCTGTCTTGGACAAAGTTGCTGTCATGGGTGGAGAGAAAGATATTGTCAACACAGAACCTACTGTCCCTCCACATCCCAAAGATGCTGTCATGACAGAACATGTTGTCCGCACTTCAGCCGACAGTAACATTCCTCCCAAAGATGTTGTCCAGTCCTCTCAGCCAGATTTTGATGCCGTACTTATTGAGGATGCCTCTGATGATGACCTGCCTCTTGCCAAACTCTTGAAGGTACATTCTAAATCTTCTCCTTCAATGCATGTTAGTACTGCTCATACCCATGCATTTAGGTTGAGTGAGGGTGTGCAAAAGAAAAGAGAGATAAAAGAAAAGAGAGGTGAGCATAAAAATGAGAGGCAGCCAAATGAGCTGGCAAAATGAGAGGGACTTGAGCATGTCCAGAGAGATCTTGAGGGAACCCACACTATTCAGGCATTAGGCCTTGAGAGTCAATCTGTGAGGAGTGATGAGATGACTCAAAAACATCCTGAGCGTGTGAGAACCCCCATAGCCTCCAAGCCCCTTTCTTTTCCTTCCCCTCCAAGAAGGTTAAGGAATGGTGGCCCCTCTGCACTTTTTGGAAACAGGATTGAAGCTCTGGAAGGACTGTGTACTACCTTGAACTCCAAGATGGACTCTCTCTCTCAACTGGTGGTTGATGGCTTTGCTTCTACTCAACTTTTTATCCAGTTCCTTACTGACCTAGTAGCTGCCAACTCAACTAAGGGGGAGAAGGTAGCAAGATCAGAATCAATATCTATTCAGGGATCAGGTGGAACTCAGGGGGAGCCAGTAGCTGTGAAGACCAAAGGGGGAGCACAACAAGTTTCTAGAGTCAAGAGTAAAGCAATGACAAAGGGGGAGCAAGTCAAACCAAGTAGTGGACAACCAAAGGATAAAGCTGAAGAACTTGTTGAAGTTGACTTGGATGGTGAAAAGGTGTTAATGTCTAAGGCAACTCAAGATGCAATGCAAAGAAGACCTGCATCTAGACACCCAATTCTACCTCCTGTAACAATTAGAGAACCAACTTCAGCAACTCAAGAAACTGCTCTATAGAAAAGATGGAGAGAAATGGAGGAACAAAATAAGCTTGGGAAAGGTAAAGGGAAACTGCCTGAATCCATCCTGAAGGGAAATACTTGGTCCAATGGTACTGAGTTTGATCAAGAAGAAGCCAATACCATAATGGTGGATTACAGGGAGAGCACATTACACAATCATGACATTGAATTTAGCAGTCTGATGGAAGAAGCAATGAATGCTCCAAGCAACAGTCCAACCAACACCACAAAACTGTTAAAGGATCAAATCACCAGTGTCAGTGTAATGGTGAATGATGAGAAAAGATGGGCTGTAAGTATCTATCTCACTTCTGGCATATCTTATTTCATCACAATGCAGTTATTGCAGAGTCTGCTAGCAAAGGTGTTGTGTGCTATGAAAGGAAAGATCAAGGCAACTCAAACACCATTCAATGAAATATTGAATATGCAAATCCAGAACATGATCTCACAGAAGCTACCTAAAGTCTACACAAATCCACCATGTGTTTTCTACAGATCTACTACAATGGATGGCACAAGAAGGAACAACTACATGAATTTGATCAGTCCATCCAGGATGCAAACTGAGTCAATTCTGAAAGTTCTATATGGAATACTCAGCTCAAATGCCAATCCAGGAAGAGTCCATGTTGTTCAAGAGATCTACAAAATACTGGTGTTGAGAGACAAGGCACTGGGAACTAGAGTGAAGGAGTTAATCACTAGAGCCAATGCCAAAAGAACTAATCAGGGTGGAAGCTGCCTCTATGATATTCCTTTTCAAGATGATGATGATGATGATGAGATTGGAGGTGGTGAAGCTTCTGGAAATGCAGGTAATGCTGGTGGAAGTAATTCTGAGAATACTGGTATTCAATCTCAGAATGAAGGCAATGAAGAAACTCCTAGTCAGGAAAAGAAAAATGCTGATGCAACAGATGAAGAGGAGCCAAGAATACTGGAGGCTTTGGAGGCAAGCATTCTTAGATGTGCTATTGATTGCATAAATGCAGAAAAAGATGCTGTCACCAAAGATACTGTCGACAAGAAAACTGTCATAGAAGATGCTGTCATGGAAGATACTGTCGACAAAGGTACTGTCAAGAAAGGTTCTGTCAAGGATGAAACCAAAGCTACTGTCAAGCCCAAAAGACTGAAAGCTAAAGCAAAAGCATGGTTTTCTAGACAGAAACCTGAAGGAAAGCACAAGTACTCAGGAAAGGAAAAGGACACTGGATTTGGCAGGAATCTTAAGAAGCCAATTCAATCAATACCTCCTAACATTCTCAAGATACAACAGATGCAATCTAAAGAAATCAAGAGTGTTGAGGTTAAGCTGGATGCAAATCAAGAAGCCATTGAGTACATTCTGTGGTGGGAAGAATCAAGATCTACCAAGGTTAATAAGGACTTCTATCTGGAAGCCACATCAACCAGTGGTAGAACGACAACCATAGATAAAAGGAGAATTGACTTCTTCTACCTGGAAAGAATGGTGGAGTTGTTGGAGAGCTATGAAAATGTCTCAGAGTCTGTCATGGAACATATTCTGAAATATCAGGCTGATAGGGATGCTGAGTTTTATCAGAAATTTGGCTACAATTTTGCAGATTTTGATGATGCTGATATTTTAACTGATCTACCAGCTTCTCCTATACCATATCACTGGTACTATGAGTTTGATGATTTACCCACAGAAGAAGGGCAAACCCAACCCACAGAGGAAGGGCAACCCAAACCAAGAAAAAGACCTGACTCTTCTCAATACTCTCAATATCAGTCAGAACTTGATAAGAAGGAAGCTGAACTCCTGGAAAGATGCAAGACTGCCAACAAGGCAGAAAGTGAAGCTCCAAATTATCAAACATGTATGCTGGAAAATCCCTTAAGAATCAAGCATCTAAAAGAAGAAATCTATGCTTGCAGCTTGCACAAGCTAAAAACAACTATTCTGAAGGATTTACAGTATATGGTAGCTGGATCAATTCATCCCTTGGAGCAGATCTGTTCTGATGAGATAGAGGAATTATTGGAAAGGAGAAAAGGAGAAAATTCAAAGCTGGACAAGCAAAGGAGGATGTCTCTCAATGCTTATCCTGGAAGTAGATTCAAGCTCATTCTTGAAGAACTCCACTTCAGAAGCTATCCATATGATCTAGAGCTATGGATGAATCTCAGGGATGCTAATTCTCTTATCTCTCCTACTATCAAGAAGATCATTGAAGAAATAGAAGATGCTGCAGTCACTCCTGCTGAAATCTCTCTTGTAGAAGGTCTAAGAGGCTGCTTGGTAGAAGCTCTCAAAAGAGAGGATGTAGGAAGACAGAAGAGGAAATATCAAGCTAAGTAAAAATTCTTAATCCATTCTGATCTTGTTAGTTAAGTTGTCAGCATATATTGTAAATTTGTTGTTATTATCCATAAAAACAAATTGGGGGAGATTGTTGGAATTTATGGGTGATAGCATAGAAACAACTTAACTTTGTACATACTTAATTTCTTAATTAAGTAAAACATATTGTCACAGCCAAAGTATGTTCTTGTAATCAGAAAGTAATGTCATTTTAGTTGTGTAATTTGAAAGAAGTTCACTTGCTGTGTTCAAGCCTCAAAGAATGCATATTAGATGACAACATGAATAAAGGTTACTGTCATCAGCATTGACAGTAAGATTACAAGAAGACAGAATGTTGCAAGTCACGACAGCATATTCACTCTGACAGCAACATTGGCGGAAGACTACGCGACAACAACTTTAGCCCTAGACAGCAAGTTTGGAAACCTCGACAACACTCTATGCGGGGAACTCATACTGTCACCAAAAGTACATTCCTGTGACAACAAGCTTTGTGGCAAAAGTAACTGTCTCGAGAAAGATCCCTGTTCTAGGTATCTTCTCAGTCAAATCCCGTGACAGTCTCAATGTTCAAGAAACAGGCGTGTTGCAGTATCCCTAAACTGCACCAAGTCTGCAAGACTACGATAGAAGCTTCAAGTACTACAAAACAAAAGCGAATCAATTCAAGAGGAAGGTCAAGTCTCTATTTGCTGAATTGTTTTAGCTGGAAATAGAATGAATCTAGGTTGCTTCCTTTGTAATGTATTTCTGACATGTTAGCAATTTAGGAAAGTCACATGGGTAGACAGTTTGTAAGAAGTTGCCACTTGATAATGACAGCAGCTTCACAAACCCGTGTTGACAGTGATAGTATTAGTTTTATACTTAGACTATCAATTCATTCTATGTATGTAACGATAACAAGTAAGCGTGTTGAAGAAAACAGAAGCTCAAGATTTCGCTCTTGAGGTTGTAGCAACACTTTGAAAAATAAATAAAAACATTTATTTTGTGAAACTTGTCTTGAGATCATACTGTTAGTGAACGCATACATATTGCTGATAACATTAAATCTTAGTTTTGGTTGTTGAAATTGAGATTGAATTTTATCAGTATTGCATTCATCCCCCCCTTCTGCAATACACGAGGACCAACAGTCTCCTTATTGATAATGGATAAACATTGTATTTCTTGCAGGATAAGTCTTTTCCTTGTTGATAAAGGCTATGACTCATTAATTGCCTTTAATTGGGATTCCGGATCCTTCTTTGATGAATTTACCATATTTTGGACTCTTTTTATGAGCTGTATATTTTCCCTATTTATTAATTACGAAATTAATAAATAATCTGGGTTTTGGGCCTTAAATACTTGGCCTTTCCAAAGAATCAGCAATTATATTTCTATAATTACTTTTCTATCCATATCACTAGTGTATGTGTGTGAACAAGAACTTAGCAAATCAGTTCTCAATCAAAAGTATCGGCAACAAAAGATTACTATAGCATGTAAGGGTGCATCAAGACACAAGAAATCATTTCACAAGGCTAGAATTATACAATTTACAACTAAAATTCTTTTTGGGATTTTTTATTTTTCATTTTTTTGGATTTTTTTGTTTTTTAATAATACTACTAAACCCCTCCCCCATACCTAAATCATGCATTGTCCTCAATGTATGCAAATGAGAGAAAAATGACAAAGTAAAAGGACGAGAATACCTGATAACGACATGATGGAGGAATAGAACAATACCTATAACACACAGACAAACACACACACACACACACACAATCCCCCATACCTACACTTGACTATGGGAGACACATTCGAAAACTCTTACTAACCAATACCAGATCGAGGAAAAACTACCTTTGTGACACAATCAACAAGCATGTGAAACTCACCCACAAAGACAACATTATCCACTAGAGAAAGATGCTCTTGAACAAGAATAAAACTCATACCACTAACATAATTCATTGACCAAGTAGACGCTTCTTTATGTTGTTTAAGTAGATTAATTACTTGAAATTCTTGGTTACGAACTATGTCACTAGAGATAACAACATGATGAGTTTCATTATTAACTACCAAAGACTGATCAAGAGTGGAAAAAGATAGATTAGAATCAAGTGGGGGTGGCTCACCAACAGATTTCTTAACAAATAACTTAGGATTAAAAGAACTATCCTGAAATTTAGATTCATGCTTGATGTGTAAAAATAATGTAAACTGCAAGCGCACAGTGTTCAGTTGTAGCAATCACAGATCGATCCACAGAGACTATGAATTTTCAAAACCCTAACAATTAACTCAGGCGAACTAGACAAATAAGATTTGAGTTGAGATTTGTTTAACCTAATTAACAATTAAAATCAGATATGGTAAACCTAGGAATCCGAATCCATTAATCAATCACAATTAATATCAACTCACCCTAAAATCAATTCTCTTTCTTCACAAATAAGATATATCAATTAACGAGACAAGCATATACTATGAAACTTGTTATCTAACAATAACATATCAAAACTTCATGGAGCAAGCATAGGCTATGAAAAATAAATCCGGTAACAATAATATATCAAAATCACTTTGTCAATTGATCAATTAAGCACTAAGAAAAATTATGAGAATCAATTAATAGGAACAACAAGATATCAAAAACAATCAAATTAACTTCATCTTCATCCTAGGAGAATTAACTTAGCTAGACATGGTAGAAGAAATAAAACAATTAAATATAAAGAATGCAAGCAAAAGTGTTTGAATAGAATAAAGAACTTGTATCGAAAAACAATAATAAATCTATCCTACTCCTAATTATCAGATATAGTCTAAATTCTAGGTCTCTCAAATACAAGAGGGGAGATATATATATATAGGAAAAATAACGGGCTTGGGCTCTTTGACTACAAATCGGATTGTAGAAATATTTCCTCATTTCCTTTTTCTTCTCCGATAAGTTTTCCAATTTTTCTCCAATTTCCTTTTGACTTCAAGTATTTCCATCTCCTTGCATTTTTCACCTTTCTCTTCTTGAAATATGATTTTATTTATTTTCCTACAAAACAAAAGAATTTTTTTTATTAAATAATAAAATTACGAAAACAAACATAAAATAGGTATTAAAATTGTATTAATTATGGACCTATCAAATGCCCCCATACCTATCTTTTGCTCGTCCTCGAGAAAAACTAATATAATATAAACTACTATATAATAGATAATACCACTTCCGTAGGTGATCACGGTTACATTTGGCATATGCAACAAGCCCTTTAAACCCCTAGGTAGCCCTAGTGGACGAGTAAGGTCTCGTGAGGGTTTATAGTGAATGTACCCACAAAATCCATCTAGCTCATGTAAAAGATCGCATGGCAATGCAACGCCACACATACAAGTCCTCTCATGCTGCATCAACTTAAGAATCAAAAATGACTTTGCAATGTCTTGATGTGGAATGTGCAAGGATTCACATAGTCTACTCAAAGAATTATGCATAAGTGCTCAAAAGTCCACGTCAAGTGTAATAATAAGTTGGTAACCATGCTAAGCCCACAAGAGTACAACTTTGAGTCAAAACTTTGAATCTCAAATGTAGAAACAAGCAATAACTCACCTTTCACTCACAAAAGAATATTCACTCAAGAACAAGGGTAAGTGTATCACTCTATTCCAACAAAATCATAAGCATGCTTGACATTTGGTATCAATCTAACTTTAACACAACATACATCAATGATGATAATCAAAAGGTCTTTATTTGGGTTGTAATGGGTCTAGGGACAAGGTATGTCAAGTAAGGCCAAATAAGGTGAAGTGTCAAAAGCTAGTAGGCACCATAATTAATCATACACATCACCAAACTTCCTCCCCACAACTCAATTTTCTACTTTTTATTTCAACAAAAAGGCTTGATTAGTCGAATGAAGAAGGATCACACAAACATAAGTATGCTCTCATATAATATATTTTTTTCTTTTTTTTTTCATTTATTTTTTCATTGTTTTGTTTTTCGAGAGCTAAGAGATAGATATAAGCAACCACAATCCTCCTTCAAAAATTTATTGAACAATGACTATCAAGTAAGCAATCAAACCAAATATTTCCTCAAAAGTAATGAACAAAAGTAAACCCATCTTACACACCTTATTACTCCCACAAGTTCCTACTAGCCATTGACAATTTGGGATCAAGCATAAGTAAGGCTAAACAAGAAAAAGGTCTAGGCATGTAATGTGGTATGTCACCGAAAAAAAATAGGATTAAAGCTCAAGAGGGTAACTAATTGATCATATAAAAATGGTGTGGTAATTTGGAAAATATAAGTTATTCCTAAATGCCTTTATCATCTTATCATCAAATAATGTCATGAGTTTCAAGAAAGGTCTCAAACAAGTGCTAGCAATGCAAACAACATGTGGACACTCAAGCAGACGAATATAAAATGCAAAAGATATGCATATAGGCTCAAAAATTCACTTGGTGGTAAAACATAATCAATCCCAAGTAAAAATCTCTTTAGTGCACCAACTTGTACTCAAAGCATGAAAACCAAATCATCTTGCACATATTCATGTCCTTCTAATTACTTGCAATAATCAATAAGTCTACTAGTTTCAAATTGCTAGTGTATGTGTGAACAAGAACTTATCAAATCACTTCTCAATCAAAAGTATCAGAAACACAAGATTACTATAGCATGTTGTTAGGCTCAAGACATGTCTGAATACCACTATTAACAAGCCTACACTATGTGACTATGTCACATTACATGACCTAGTGATTTCTATCACTGGGATATAGTATAGGTCTCTAAATGTACTTGTCTTGTTTTCATGGACAATAGCTTTATCATGTATGCTCAGATTTATAATGAGCTTAGTAAAGTTCTTGCATCTAGAATGTATATAGGCCATTGAATAATTATCCTGGTAGAAGTTCAGAAGTGTTCATGCAGCAGGATAGAGTTGAATAAGGCCATGAAGAAATAAGTTGCAGGAATTTGTCTAAGGCATTATATAGCAAAGTCAAAAGAAAGCTATGTCGTGAAGTCACCAATATCCATGTCGTGAAGTACTATATCGCATAGTCCATTTTGTACTATGTCGAGAAGTCCTCAAGACACATGTCGTGAAGTGTTGAAGTCAGCAAAGTCAAAGGAGCCTAGATCGTGAAGTCCTCAGAAGCCCTATGTCGCATAGTCATCAAATGACCTATGTCGCATAGTCATCAAATGACCTATGTCGCATAGTCGTCAAATGACCTATGTCGCAAAGTCTTCAAAGGCTATATCGCATAGTCCTCACAAGGGAGATCGCGAAGTCAGGGATAAAGTGGAGTTCACGATATCAACACTTAGCCGTTCATAACAAGACAAATCAAGGTATAGAACCAAGAATCAAAGGAGACAAATACTGAAGCATTTGTTCTGGCAAGGTGGTCCAAAGAACAGATGGCAAATCTACAGCTAAACTTGGAGAGAAAGATAAGAGACAAGCAGCTACAGAAACGGGAAAGACTCCGAAAAGCAGGTGGTCCTTCCTGACACAGTGAACTTCTTATGGCAGGACAAGTTGGACTTTCAGAAGGGGTAGCTGTGTAATATTGTGTGTGCCTAGGTTGTATAGGGGAATATATATATCGTGCACACGCAACTGTAAGCTGTAAGAGAGATACACATAGTTATTTGCTAAGCTCTTTTCTCTGTAAGCAAGCAAGTTCAAACTGTTCTTGTTTAGAAGCCAGAAATTCGATTGTGAATTTCCTGGAAAGCTGTAGTATTTAATTTGCTTATACAAAGTAGATTAAAGTGATTGTGTGTGTTATTTACTTTCTGCATATTACATATCATAATCACATACAGTTGTTTACTTAGTTTTCAAGATCGAAAAATATATCAAACTATCCATTCACCCCCCCTCTGTCTAGTTTCTTGTGGTATTCATTTCTAACAAGTGGTATCAGAGCGAAGGCTGTTAACGTACAAACAGGAAAAGATCAAGAATGAGTTCACAGAAACTAAGCAGTATCAAGATTCCTCCCTTTAACAAGGAGCACTACAGTTTATGGAAGAAGAAGATGTTGCTTTTCATCAAAGCTTCTAACCCCATGTATTTAGATATTCTAAAGCATGGTCCCTTCATTCCAATGATTGAGATTGGTGAATCAACCAGTGGCACTGAGATTATACCAGCAAAACATGTGCCCAAAGATCCCTCAAAATACACTGATCCTGAAAAAGAAAAAGTTGCCCTGGATGGACATCTTCAACTTATCATTTGTGAATCTATGGACTTCAACATGTATGGCACTGTTGCTCATTGTACTAGTGCCAAGAAGATGTGGGATCTTATAGAAGTGCTCTGTGAAGGAACTACTGAAGTAAGAAAGAACAAGAAGCAGATTCTTGTTTCACAATATGAAGCCTTCATGGCTCAGCCAAAAGAGGGAATCACAGAAGTGTTTGAGAGATTCAACAAGCTGATAAACGAGCTCAAACTCTATGACAAACACTATGAAACAGAAGAGCTCAATATGAAGTTTTTACTAACTCTTCCAGATCACTTGGAACCAAGAATCTCTTCCCTTAAAGAAAGAGATCTAACAAAGATTGGTTTTGATGTGTTATATGGTGTTTTGAAGACATATGAGTTGGAGCTGTTTCAAAAGAGATCTATTCAAGCAAAGAAAGGATTAGTGGCTAATACCTCCTGTGCACTTATTGCTGACAACCTAAGTCAAAGAATGGACTCTCTTAAAGTCAGTCAAGTGAAGATTGAGGAACTGGAAGTTGAAGACACTGGTGATGAGGTCCAGGTCATCTATGATTTGCCTGAGGAAGATGAGTTTTACAGCATGGAGGAACTGGACAAAATGGAAAACAAATCTTTTGCTTATATGGCTAGGAGATATCCTAACATAAGGTTTAAAAGAAAGCAGCCATTCAGGTCCAAGTTCAATACTGGAAACACTGGTGGATCTAGTGGCTCAAACACCTTCAATAAAGGAAAAGGGATGGCTGGTGCTGCTAAGGGTGGATACAAGACAGGAAGTGTGGATAGGACCAAAATAAGATGCTATAACTGCAATGAACTTGGGCATTTTGCCACTGAGTGCAAAAAGCCTAAACAAGTCAAGAAGGACAAAGCATACTTAGAGCTTGAAGCTAAGTATGAAGCTCTACTCAAGAAACAACAGGGCAAAGCTTTTATTGCTGAGGGAAAATGCTGGGATGACTCTGATGAAGAAGAAGAACAAGAGTACTCAAACTATGCCTTGATGGCATTTTCTGATGATGGTGATTCAAGTCAGGTACCCATTCTTACTTCTCTTGATATGACTCCCATTCAATATAAGCAAACTGTTGAAGATATGAGCACTGAGATGTTTAATATTCATACTAGCATGTTAGTAGCTAATGAAGAAATTGATAGACTAACTGCTAAGAATGTTGAGCTTACAGAAAAGAATGAGAAACTTGAGTTAATGGTTGTGAACCTGGATGGTTTGAAAAAGGAGGTTGAGTATCTTAAAAACAAAGTGATTTGTGCTGAGCAGATAGAGAAAGCCCTTAGAGAACAAATTGCTGAAACTGAACTGAAACTAAGAAGCTTCAAAAACTCCTCTGAACTTATTCAAACCTACCACAAGGATCACACTGTAGACTGCAAGGTTGGAGTTGGTTTTGACTATGATAATGACAAAGGAAGGAAGAAGGTCAAGGGCAAAGGAAAGGAAACCTTTACAAACAAAAATGTCCCAACCATACTGTCAAGTGTTGAACAGCCCATCTTCAGAAAGAGTGATGTTGAGTTTGATGAGGAACTACTGATCATCAAGCAACAACTACTTGAAGAAGATGAGGCTGCTAAGAACACTTCTTCCTTTCCTGATCTTGTCAATCAGAAAGAGACCAAAGACAATCTTGTCAAGAGTCCTAAAGCAAAGAAAGAAGTTGTTAAGAAAAGGAAACAAAACAGAAATGGTAAAGTTGGTGTTAACAAAGGAAACAACTATGCTTATGTGCCAAATGCTCCCAGGAAACAATGTCAAAAATGCCTATCTGTTAATCATTTGACTCATAAGTGTAGTAAGCCTGAAATTGTTGAAGTTGATAACCTAAGTAACCTTTCTGCAAGCATAAATTCTAGTCATGATTCTTTCTGTGGTAAGCCAAACTGCATGACATGCTATGTGACTGTGATTGCTAACTGTTTATCTCTTAAACATAAACTTGACTCTGCACAATCTGGTGAATCACACACACACATACATTCTCATAGGACAGGGTCCCCAATCAGGGTTGAGAGGGTGAAAACTTCATGTGAGCCTAAGAGTGTAAACTCCAAAGCCACAGAAAAAGTGAAGTCTCCTACTATGAGAAATGCAATTTATGACAGAAGAATTATTAATCAAAATGTTTCTAAATCATCTGGACCCTACCAAGTGTGGGTACCAAAAACAACTTAGTCACTTTGTGAATGCAGGGCAACAGGAATAAAAGAGTCATATGGATCTTGGACAGTGGATGCTCAAGTCACATGACTGGTGATATAGCCCTGCTATCACATTTTGAGGAAAAGGCTGGCCCATCAGTAACCTTTGGAAATGACAACATTGGTTATACAATGGGATATGGCAGTGTTAAATCTGGAAATGTCATTATTGAAGATGTAGCATTTGTTGAAGGACTGAAGCATAATCTCTTGAGTATTGGACAGTTTACCAACAGAGGCTTCAAAGTGGAATTTGATGAAGACCTTTGTTCAATCTCAAAAAGGGAAAGTGGTGAAGTTGTTCTAACTGGTGTGAAGAAAGGAAGCTTGTTTGTAGCTAATCTCAAGGCTACAGATAAGGGAGAAATTTGTTGTTTCTACACAAAAGCCACAAATGAGGAATTCTGGCTGTGGCACAAGAAACTGTCTCACTTAAATGTTCAGGCAATGAACTCTCTAACCAAGAGAGAACTCATCAGGGATTTGCCTGCCTTGGAGTTTGTGCAAGATGGAGCATGTGAAGCTTGTCAGAAAGGAAAGATTAAAAGATCAAGTCACAAGAACAAGTTGCTCAATACAAACTCAAAATCTCTGCAACTAATTCACATGGACTTATTTGGCCCTGTGAATGTAATGTCCCTTTCCAAAAAGAAATATGCTCTAGTGATGGTAGATGACTATTCAAGATATACTTGGGTGGAATTCCTATTCTCCAAGGATGAAGCACCCCAAGTCATAATAGAGCATATCAAGAGAGTTGATAAAGAAGCACAAAGCACTGGTGCCTCTGTAGTTGCTTTGAGAAGTGATAATGGGACTGAGTTCAGAAATTCAACATTGTATGAGTTTTGCAAAGATAAAGGAATTTCTCAACAATTCTCAGCTCCTAGAACACCTCAACAAAATGGAGTAGTTGAGAGAAAGAATAGAACTCTCATTGAAGCTGCAAGGACAATGCTACTGGATGCAAAGCTACCCACTAGCTTTTGGGCTGATGCTGTTAACACAGCGTGCTATGTGCAAAATAGAACATTAATCAATAAGAAGTCTGGCAAAACTCCTTACTCATTAATGACTGGAAAAAGAGCATCCTTCAAGCACCTGCATGTGTTTGGAAGCAAGTGCTTTGTGATGAAAGATACCTCTGAGCATGTTGGAAAATTTGATGCTAAGGCATTTGAAGGTATCTTCATTGGATACTCTCTGGAAAGGACAGCATACAGAGTGTTTGTACCTGAGCAACACAAAGTCATGGAAAGCATGGATGTTACCTTTGATGACAAGAAAACTCCAGGACTGAAAACAAGTGATCAAGACAGTGTGCTATTGAGATTTGAGAATCAAGGTTATCTTGAGGATTCTGAAAGTGAAGATGAACCCCCTGTTCAAACTGTTCTAGAAAATGAAACTCTTGAAGTTGACAATCTTCTTCAAACACCTGTGCAAGGATTCACAAACACAGGGGGAGAAGAAGAGAATGCAACTGTCAACCAAAATGAGATTGGAACAGATCAAGGAAATGAACAGGGGCACACAAGGAAATGGGACAGAGCCCACACTAGGGATCAAATCATTGGAGATCCTAGTGAGGGAGTTAGAACAAGAAGGGCAACATTAAATACTTGTCTGTATAGCTGCTTTCTGTCACAAGAGGAACCTAAATTAATTGAAGAAGCTTTGAAGAATTCTGATTGGATTGTTGCCATGCAAGAAGAGTTGAATCAATTTGAGAGAAACAAGGTATGGGAACTAGTGCCACCTCCAAAAGGAAAGAATGTTATTGACACCAAATGGGTGTTCAGAAACAAGATGGATGAAGAAGGAGTGGTAGTAAGAAACAAAGCAAGGCTGGTTGCCAAAGGATATTGTCAGCAAGAAGGCATTGACTATGATGAGACATTTGCACCTGTAGCTAGACTGGAAGCCATCAGAATCTTTCTGGCTTTTGCAGCTCACTCAGATTTTAAGGTGTATCAAATGGATGTGAAAAGTGCATTTCTCAATGGTGATCTTGCTGAAGAAGTTTATGTGTCTCAACCACCTGGCTTTGAGAGTGAAGACTTCCCAAACTTTGTGTATAGACTGCTCAAGGCACTCTATGGACTCAAACAGGCACCAAGAGACTGGTATGAAACTCTATCTCAATTCCTTCTTGAGCATCAATTTACCAGGGGTACAATTGACAAAACCCTATTCTTCAAGAAGCATGGAAATGATATCATTCTTGTTCAAATCTATGTGGATGATATCATCTTTGGCTCTTCAAATGAAAAACTCTGTGAAAGGTTCTCTAAGTTGATGCAAAGTAAATATGAGATGAGTATGATGGGAGAGTTAACCTACTTCCTAGGCCTGCAAGTACATCAAAGGGAGGATGGCATCTTTATAAACCAATCTAAGTATGTCAAGGATCTTTTAAAGAAATATGGTTTAGAAGAGTCATCCTCAGCTAAAACTCCTATGTCTACTGCAATCAAGCTGGATGAAGACAAGAAAGGCAAGAGAGTTGATATCAAGGTCTATAGAGGAATGGTTGGATCCCTGCTCTATCTCACAGCTAGCAGGCCAGACATCATGTTTGCCACATGCCTTTGTGCAAGGTTCCAGTCTGATCCCAAGGAATCTCACATGATGGCCATCAAAAGAATTTTCAAATATCTGAAGGGGACTCCTAATCTTGGGCTATGGTATCCAAAGGGCACTGGGTTCAACCTGGTTGGTTACACAGATTCTGATTATGCTGGATGCAGGATTGACAGGAAGAGCACCTCTGGAAGCTGTCAATTCCTAGGTCAAAGGTTAGTGTCCTGGTTTAGTAAGAAACAACAGTCCACAGCAACATCCACAGCTGAGGCTGAATATATTGCTGCTGGAAGTTGTTGTGCTCAATTGCTTTGGATTAGAAATCAACTCATGGATTATGGACTAGTGTTAGAACACATTCCTCTGATGTGTGATAATACTAGTGCAATATCCATTGTAGCTAATCCTGTTAATCATTCTACTACAAAGCACATTGAGATCAGGTACCATTTCATTAGGGAACATGCTGCAAATGGTACCATAGAAGTCTCTTATGTTCCAACTGAGAAACAATTGGCTGACATATTTACTAAACCTCTGAATGAAGCAGTCTTCAACAGACTTGTGAGTGAAATTGGAATGCTCAATCCTTCATTCAGTTGTTCTAAGTAAATATGCTGGTTAATAGTTGCAGCAGTAAATTTTCACTGTATTTAAATGATCTATTTGTTTGGAGTGAAAATTAGCTGAGATATGATTTATAAATATTTCAGTATTTTACTGCATATTTTTCAAAATCATATTTGTTAGTGGTGTTGTGAGCTTTTGAGACATCTCGACATAGATGATTTTCAGAGTTCACGACATAGTTCAAATTAAACAGACTTATATCGCAAACTGTTGAGATTGTGAGACTTCGCGACATAGTTCATTTCATGAGTTTGCGACATAGTTAATTTTATGACTTCGCGACTTCGAATAACTATATCGACAAGTCTCCATAGTTGACAGAATTTTGATTTAAATTAATTTTATTTCAAAATTTGATAAAAGTCTGACAAATTGCTCAAAATTCCTAAAAGAGAGCTTTAGACAGGGTATTTCTACTATATCGCAAAGTCTCCCCGATCCTTTCATTTTGAAGACTTTGTGACATAGTTCATTGTTGAGACTATGCGATATACTTTGCAAGACTTTGCGGTACAGGCCACTTTTGACTTCACGACATACAGATAGACTGTACACATTCATAACTCCATATCGCAGTGTCTCTATCATATAAATACCATTTTCTAACCGTTTGCAACTTTTCATCTTGTCTATTGCTCTCAAACTTTCTAACCTAAGCACAAATTCTCTACTCTCTTTCTTACTCTCTCTCTCAAGAAATGGCACCCAAATCTCAAACAGAATCCTCCTCTATTCCTTTAACCATCCCCAAAGAAACAAATCTTCTCACCATTCCCTCTGAGGCTGAGGCTAAACCCAGGTACAAGTGTTTTGTACGGTTCCTGAACGATTCCTACCTCCGCCGAGCCCTAACCTTGAACCCCACGTTGTATGTTGATGTATTGGAAGGATTTTGGCGAACGGCGTTGGTTTCTACAATGGCCAGGGAAGATGGAACTTCGTTCCAGGAGATAGCTTGTTCAATTGGAGGCAAACACTTCCAGTTTGGGGAGAAGGAGATAAATGAAGCATTAGGGTTCAAGGTGGAGGGTCATGACCAAGAAGCTACTGATGCTCAAATAGTAGACTTCATGACCTTCATTCAGTATGCTGATGAGATAGATACTGGAAAGCTGAATAAGAAGTTTGTAAGAAGGGAGTGGTCATTTCTATTTGATGCACTCCAGAAGGTGTTCCTTTGCAGAAAGACAGGATGGGACCATATCAGTCACATTGCTGTGAAGCTGGCCTATTCCCTAGCCTACAATCAGGAAATCAATGTTGGAGCAATAATCCTCAAGGATTTGACTCAAAGGCTAGGGAGGACAGTCTGTGGAAGAGGTAATGACATCTTTTACCCTCGCTTTCTTCAAGTTATTTTAAATTATCTTGATGCTAATGTCCATGACTTGGAGGGTATTGATAAATCAAAGATGGCTTATTCCAAGTCCATGTCCAAGATTCTGTTTGGTTCATTGGACACAAGGAATCAAGTGGATGTGATCTTGAGTGTGACCCCGCATATGCAGGACACATTCGCGTCTTATCCACTTGATAAGCCCATATACCATGCTCTTTCCTGGACAGGGGAGGCTGAGACTGAAGGAGCATCACAGTCTAACCCAAGCCTCCCTATCCCATCCAGCAACCCCACTGTAAACACCACTATAGAGGATAGTCAGCCAAGTGCATCAATCTCTCAAAAGGTTGATGTTACTAAAAAGAAGAAGAAGAGAACCCTAGCTATTATCCATGAATCTGTAGAGTTAGCAAGTGAGATTCCTGAGTCACCTCTCACTAGACCAAAGAAGAAATCAAAATCTGTAGCCACCACTGCATCCTCTCAACAGGATTCAGATGTGCAAAAAGGGGTACACCTGCTACTGTCTATGGCCTCTCAACAGGTCATGGGTATTGAAAAGAGCAGCCTCCCCACTGTAAGTTGTAACGAGTCTGCACAGGGTCAAGACCTCACTCTTGACCCTAGGAGTGATAAGAATGATCAAACACTAAGTGGAGAGCACATCAATGTTGAAACTCCTCCTATTTCTCAGGGGGAGTTGCTAAAATCCAATCTGAACCCCACTTCTCTCTCAGATTCTTCCACTAAAATTTCTTCTGAACAAGAGAGTCATACTCATGACAATCTTGCCCTTGATCAATCACAATCCAGCCCTGTGATTGAGCCAACTTCAAGTGACATGGTGCTTGACACTGTGCTCACCACTCAGGACCCACATTCAGTTGGTCAGGGAATGCATGCTGAGGCATATCCTAATGACACCAACACAAACATGGAGGATTCACCAGTTTTCACTGGAGACTCTGTGCCAAATTCTCCCATCCTTAGGGATGTGGAACTGTCTTCACAGACATATAGGGCTGATGTTGTAACACATCCCATTTCAATGGAGACAACATCAGACCCTACAGCCATTCCAAGGCTGGAGGAGACTCAAACTCACACATCTCATGAAGTGCCTAGCACTAGCTCTCACTTGGCTCAGGCCACAATGTCAGAATGGCTGAAGCCTGTGCACCATGACAGGCCTTCAGGATCGTCATCTATGCCTTCCAAAATGTCTGAAGAAGCCATACAAGATCTCCATGTGGCACAGATTGATGAGTTCTCAAAGATAGCTCAACATCTCCTCACCTCCAACCTTCCAAATGCTGATTATGAAGCTATCCTGCTATGCCATAAGGAGGATGTTGAAGCTCAACAGGAGAAGATTGTGGATACAGCTGAACCAGAGGGGAATGTGGATGCCTGGTTGGATGCTAAGAGGACTCTCAAGCTCAAGGATGCCCTGCTGGTGCAGCAACAAATGATGACCTCAATGATGAGATCTATGAACCTGCCTATTCCTGGGGAAACTCAAGACATTTTGTCTGATCCCAAGCCTAAGGGGGAGAAAGGAAAGGAGGTCAATGTGAAAAAGACAGGGGGAGCACCTACCAAGCAGTCAAAACTTAAGGGCAAGCTCATTGAAGAGACAATAAAGCCAATCAATCTTCCCCCTGTAGAGGTCATCAATGCACAAGGTCAGAAAAGCACAGTCACCACAACATTCTATCCATCCACAATGCCTAAAGACATCTCAACCTCTCAACCTGCTATACCTACTCCAATTGCTAAACCTACCCAAGCTACACTTATCACTGAGGCCAAGCTACAGGAAGTTGCCAACTCTAACATCTATCATGATGAGGCATTCCTGGAGTTTCTGAAAGCCACCTACAAGAATGCTCAAGGAGATGCACAAGCATATAGAAAGAAGCTCAGGGAAAGCATCAAGTACTTCACAGTTGCAGTAAGGAAAATCAGGGATGTTTATCTGAGAGAAATAATCATGGTATGCAAGGACAACTGCTTGTGGCACTTAGCATTTCAAACTCTGGAGAAACTGAAGTTCACTGAAGTGTCAATAATTCTGGAGTTGATTGAAAAGAGTGGGGCTAACAATGAAAGTCTTTATAATGACTTGGAGATGGACCAAAATCAAAGACTGCCTGAGGTCATACCCAAGCCAAGGACAGTAATTTTTCAAAGTCTATCCAAAGTCAGAAGTATTGACCAACTAGTCATTCCCAAAGATCTGCAAATGAAGAATAACACAAAGATCAATCAGGTGCTGCAAATGCTGAGAGCAAAGAAAGGAGTCAAGACAGCAGAGGAATTAGAGATGATTAACATTCTACAATCTTTTCTGATTCATGGTGTTTTGCCAGAATCTGTCACAGAAAAGAACAAGAAGAAGGATGGGGAGGATGATGATGAGGAGAAAACCTACAGGAGGAGATCTCATTCAAGGAGTAATAAGGATGGACCAAGTGACAGCAGCAGGAGCAAATCTTCCAAGAAATCTACAGATGCTGGTGATGACACAAAGGGGGCAAAGGAGACAGTGAAGAGAACTAGGAGTGGAATTCAGCAAGTCAAGGACATTGCTAGTAGTACTTTAACCACAACACAAGACTCTAAGTCTAGGGTGGGTACTGTTAGCAATGATCCTCCAAAATCATTATCCATGACTTCTGAACTTGAAGCCACAAAAGAAATATCAAGAAAACACTTCCACAAAGTTACAGCTAGTGGAGTGTTACAGTGGATGAAGGGGAAAGGAATAAAGCTTCTTCCAAGTGATGTGGCACTGAAGACTAATTCTCCTTGTTCCAGAAAGGTATCTCTTGTGAAGCATTTGAAGATCAAGAGTGTACCCAAAAGGATAAGGATAACAAAGAAGACTGGAAAACTCACAAATGTTACTGGCATCAATGTGCTTCCACTAGATGAGGACTATGATGAAGATGCCCTAGCATTTTTGAGGGCTCAAAGGATCTTTGAAGTCAAAGTGAAGTTGGATCATCTAGAGATCAAGTACACTGATGGAAGAGAAAGGATAATGAAGCAAGGAAGCTGGCAATATTTCTATAAGTATGAGCTTGAAAGGATAAATGCCTTACTGAATTTTGAAGAAAGAGAAGAAAGGACATGGAAGATAGATATTGCCAGGTACTTGAAGATGCATGCTGATTATGAAGAAAACATGAGGAAAGAGAATGAAAAGAAGAAGATTCAGAGAGAAAAAGAAATGGCTGAGATGGAGGAGAGGGCTAAAGAGCTAAGGCAGAAAGGGTTGTGCAGGGTCAAGCAAAATCCTTACATTGTGGAGTACAAAAACTCACATGGAGGTCAAAGCAAAATAAGGATGGAGTTTCTTGATTCCTATGTAGAAAGTGCACTCAAGGCTGCAATTGATGACTTGGAAGGCTCACCTCTCATTGAAGAACTGATTGCAAGAGAAGAACTTCAAGAAGCCATCATAGACTTGAAGAGAAAAGAAGAGATAAGGAAAAAGAAGATATATGATGATTTGCTAGAGAAGCAATTGGAAGCTGAAGCTGTTGAGCAACAAAAGTAATCTGTAAGCTTTCAATTTTTCTATGTAATCAAATTTCTGATCTCAAGGTTCATGAATTGTTCTCTCTGTTACTAAATTTCCTTTTATGTAAGTTAGGCTTGTTATCAGACATGAAATTGTGCCTAAGGATCTTACTCACAATTTGGGGGAGATTGTTAGGCTCAAGACATGTCTGAATACCACTATTAACAAGCCTACACTATGTGACTATGTCACATTACATGACTTAGTGATTTCTATCACTGGGATATAGTATAGGTCTCTAAATGTACTTGTCTTGTTTTCATGGACAATAGCTTTATCATGTATGCTCAGATTTATAATGAGCTTAGTAAAGTTCTTGCATCTAGAATGTATATAGGCCATTGAATAATTATCCTGGTAGAAGTTCAGAAGTGTTCATGCAGCAGGATAGAGTTGAATAAGGCCATGAAGAAATAAGTTGCAGGAATTTGTCTAAGGCATTATATAGCAAAGTCAAAAGAAAGCTATGTCGTGAAGTCACCAATATCCATGTCGTGAAGTACTATATCGCATAGTCCATTTTGTACTATGTCGAGAAGTCCTCAAGACACATGTCGTGAAGTGTTGAAGTCAGCAAAGTCAAAGGAGCCTAGATCGTGAAGTCCTCAGAAGCCCTATGTCGCATAGTCATCAAATGACCTATGTCGCATAGTCATCAAATGACCTATGTCGCATAGTCGTCAAATGACCTATGTCGCAAAGTCTTCAAAGGCTATATCGCATAGTCCTCACAAGGGAGATCGCGAAGTCAGGGATAAAGTGGAGTTCACGATATCAACACTTAGCCGTTCATAACAAGACAAATCAAGGTACAGAACCAAGAATCAAAGGAGACAAATACTGAAGCATTTGTTCTGGCAAGGTGGTCCAAAGAACAGATGGCAAATCTACAGCTAAACTTGGAGAGAAAGATAAGAGACAAGCAGCTACAGAAACGGGAAAGACTCCGAAAAGCAGGTGGTCCTTCCTGACACAGTGAACTTCTTATGGCAGGACAAGTTGGACTTTCAGAAGGGGTAGCTATGTAATATTGTGTGTGCCTAGGTTGTATAGGGGAATATATATATCGTGCACACGCAACTGTAAGCTGTAAGAGAGATACACATAGTTATTTGCTAAGCTCTTTTCTCTGTAAGCAAGCAAGTTCAAACTGTTCTTGTTTAGAAGCCAGAAATTCGATTGTGAATTTCCTGGAAAGCTGTAGTATTTAATTTGCTTATACAAAGTAGATTAAAGTGATTGTGTGTGTTATTTACTTTCTGCATATTACATATCATAATCACATACAGTTGTTTACTTAGTTTTCAAGATCGAAAAATATATCAAACTATCCATTCACCCCCCCTCTGTCTAGTTTCTTGTGGTATTCATTTCTAACACATGTAAGGGTGCATAAAGACACAAACAATCATTTTACAAGGCTAGAATTCTACAGTATACAAGACTAAAATTATTTTTGGGATTTTTTTCATTTTTCAATTTTTTTTAATAATACTACTAAACCCCTCCCCCATACTAAATCATGCATTGTCCTCAATGTATGCAAATGAGAGAAAAATGATAGAGTAAAAGGACGAGAATACCTGATAATGGCATGATGGAGAAACACAATACCTATAAAACACAAAATACACAACACACTCACACACAATCCCCCATACCTACACTTGACTATGTGAGACACTTACAAAAACGCTTACTAACCAATACCAGATCGAGGAAAAACTACCTTCTTAACAGAATCATCAAACATGTGAAACTCACCCACAAAGACAACATTATCCACTAGAGAAAGATGATCTTGAACCAGAATAAAACTCATACCACTAACATCATTCATAGACCAAGTAGATGCTTCTTTATGTTGTTTAAGAAGATTAATTACTTGAAATTCTTGGTCATGAACTATGTCACTAGAGATAAAAACATGACGAGTTTCATTATTAACTACCAAAGACTGATCAAGAGTGGGAAAAAATGGATTAGAATCAAGGGGGGGTGGCTCACCAACAGAAGTCTTAACAAATAACTTAGGATCAAAAGAACTATCCTCAAGTTGGGTTTCATGCATAGAACAAATAGCATTTAATTCATCTAACATCTCATCAGAAGAAAAATTCATATACAGCTCATGAATTTCTTTATTGCTATCATACTCTAACAAAATATCTTCCTCAAGAAAGGACTCAATTGAAATATCCTCAAGATTCGACCATGAAACAACCTCATCAATCAAATTAACTCCTACGGGTTGTTCAAAAAGCTGATTAGGTTGATTACCTACATTAAAGACATTAAGATCTATTGTCATATTTCCAAAAGTGAGTTTCATCGAACCATTTCTACAGTTAATCAAAGCATTAGAGGTGGCAAGAAAAGGTCTTCATAGAATGATGGGAATTTGATTTTTGAGATTTTGGACAGGTTCGGTTTCTAGAATAATTAAATCGACGGGGAAGACAAAATCACCAACCTTAATCAACACATCTTCCACTATACCCTTAGGAATTTTGACAGAACGGTCAGCTAACTGAAGAGTGATACTAGTCTCTTTAAGTTCACCTAAACCTAAGTCTTGATAGACAGATAATGGAAGAAGATTCACACTAGCTCCTAGATCGAGTAAAGCTTTATCAATGAAAGTATTACCAATGACACAAGAAATGGTAGGACAGCCATGATCCTTATACTTCAAAGGGACTTGATTTGACAAAATAGAGCTAACATTAGATGTTAGGAAAACTTTCTTAGGAACATGAGTGGTTCTTTTATGAGTACACAAATCTTTTAGACACTTAGCATAAGAGGGACCTTGTTGAATTGCATCTAAAAGAGGAATGTTAATCTTGACTTGCTTGAAGACTTCCAAAATCTTATCTAATTGAGCAGATTGTTTGTTTGAAGTAATTCTATGAGGAAACGGAGCTTTTGGCTTAAAGACTTTTTCAATAGACACATCAGAGTGGGATTTTGAAGGTGGTTCATCGGAGGGTGATGACTCATTAGATTCAACTTCTTCAGGACTCTGGGGATTGGAAGATTGTTTAAGACTAGGATTCAAGAGTAACGGATTTGGTTCAGATGTAAGCTTATCTTCTGCTTGAGTATTGACACCAGCATGATTATTGAATTGATTACCAGACCTTAGAGAGATAACAGAATTCACATTTTCATGAGACTTTTGATTTGGATGAAATTTAGGATTAATCTCGCGTTGACTAGGAAATCGATTTTTCTCTCTCTCACTGATGGTGTTTGCCAATTGACTGACTTGGACCTCTAGCTTAGATATGGCTTGAGCATTGGAATTTAGCAATTGTCTATCTTGGGTCATAGTGTTCATGAAATTTTGTTGAGATTTGAGCAATGCCTCTAAACTCTTTTCAATGTAAGTAAATCTTTTGTCAGATTCACTAAAACCAGGAGGATTCAAAGGAACTGAGTTTTGATATTGACCGAGATTTTGTGGAGGATATGAGTTAGGATTTTGAGTTGGATATGGACCAGGATTGGAATTTTGAAAAACAGGTTGAGAATTTTGGTTATACTGATTGTATTGACCTTGGTTCCATGAGAAATTTGGATGATTTTTCCAACCAGGATTGTATGTGGGTGAATAGGGATCATTCCTAACTCTAGATTGAAACATGGCATTGGCTTGTTAAATTTCAGGACAATTTTCTATCAAATGAGTGGGAGAATTACAGTTTGCACACAGAAACACTTGTGAGGACACCTTGCTGGTTTCTAAGGCTTCTAGACGTCTAGTGAGAGTAGCTAACTTAGCTTCGGTTGCAATAGAATTACCAACTACGTGTACGCCCTTAGATTTTTCAGTTTCCTGACTGGGTTCCCTAGTTGACTCCCACAACATTGTTCTTTCAGCTAACTCCTCAAAAAATTGCCAAGCTTCTTCATCGGTTTTATCCATAAACCTACCATTACACATAGACTCTAACAAGGCAGTGGTTTGGCTATCTAAGGCTTCATAAAGAATTTTACAAAGTCTCCATTTTTCTATACCATGTTGAGGACACTTAGACAACAACTTTTGAAATCTATCAAAATATTTCCAAAAAGGCTCATTTCGATTTTGTTGAAATTGGTTGATTTCATTCCTAAGCTTGTTAGCCTTATGGTTGGGAAAATATTTTTTAAGAAATATAGCAACAAATCCCTCCCATGTGGAAATAGAATTAACGGGTAGACTATACAACCACTGTTTAGCATCTTCTTTTAAAGCAAAGTTAATGAGTCTAAGCCTAATGGAATCCTCACTTAGTTGTTGAAGTTTTTGTAAAGCACACACTTCCTCAAATTCTCGAATGAAAAGATATGGATCCTCTCCCTCTACCCCAACAAACCTAGGTAACATGCTAATGTTATGATGTTTGATTTCAAAATTGTTTGCGGTTACTGCTGGTAGCACTATGCATGAGGGTTGAGCGGTCCGAGCGGGGTAACAACGTTCTTTAAGAGAGACAGTCATGACAGTTGTTGGAATTTCTACTTCTTTTGACTCAATTTTAGTGGGTGAAGAGAAATCGAGTTGTCTTGCTACTCCAGGTAATGAAAGGTCGGATTGTCTCACTAATCTAGATGTATTGTCTCGAACCCAAATACTTTGCATACATGAGAAACAATCAACTAAGCACTTAGCAGACAAGAGCTATAAGTAAACACCCAAGACGATGGAAAATCAAAAGAAAAATCTATCTTATTCTAAAAAATCTAGACCTTGCTCCTAACAATAAGATACTACTAAAAGTAATAGCTCAAAAAGCATTCGTCGTGACTGGCCAGGCAGGAGGAAGCATTGCCAAGAGGCTAACCACCATTCTAGCACCAGTCTAAAGGCCAGGTAAGCTTTCTCTAGCCTAGACACCACCGAAAAATACTTAGTGATTTGTTCCTCCTAGTTGAGCGCGATATCCTAGGGGCTAACGTCTAATTAATTTTATTAAGGAAAAAGGAATGCAAGATGAACGAATTAGTGATTTGTGGGCCAAGGAAAGGGTGATGAAATCCCTCACCTTATCTTGAAATTGGGCGGCGCCCTTAAGATTGATTTAATGATGTAACACACAAAGAACGAGAAATAAACACTTATGGATGCACTACACTACGTGTTCTATTCTAAATTGTACGTACCTCTTTCCTCCGGCAATCACCACAATTGTATAAGATGGAAATCGATAAAGACAATAAAGAAATCTAGATGATGTGCTCCTATGTGAGAATGAATGATGCAACAAATTGGTTTTTAACAACTAACTAATATTTTTTGAATTTTCAAATATTTAATTTTTTTGTGTTTTTCAATAATGGGTGGGAAAAAAAACAGAGAGAGGTGATACGGAATACCGTAAAGCGCTTTCAAAAAATTCACAAGAGACGACGAGGCCTTCTAGAAATCTTCTTGTCCAAGCTTTCCTCTGCTTCAATGTACCCTAAAAGACAAACAATACAGAACAAGAACTAATCCGAAGAATTAAATATCAAGGAGTGAAAATTACCAATAATCCCCGGCAGCGGCGCCAAAAACTTGATGTGTAAAAATAATGTAAACTGCAAGCGCACAGTGTTCAATTGTAGCAATCACAGATCGATCCACAGAGACTATGAATTTTCAAAACCCTAACAATTAACTCAGGCGAACTAGACAAATAAGATTTGAGTTGAGATTTGTTTAACCTAATTAACAATTAAAATCAGATATGGTAAACCTAGGAATCCGAATCCATTAATCAATCACAATTAATATCAACTCACCCTAAAATCAATTCTCTTTCTTCACAAATAAGATATATCAATTAACGAGACAAGCATATACTATGAAACTTGTTATCTAACAATAACATATCAAAACTTCATGGAGCAAGCATAGGCTATGAAAAATAAATCCGGTAACAATAATATATCAAAATCACTTTGTCAATTGATCAATTAAGCACTAAGAAAAATTATGAGAATCAATTAATAGGAACAAGAAGATATCAAAAACAATCAAATTAACTTCATCTTCATCCTAGGAGAATTAACTTAGCTAGACATGGTAGAAGAAACAAAACAATTAAATATAAAGAATGCAAGCAAAAGTGTTTGAATAGAATAAAGAACTTGTATCGAAAAACAATAATAAATCTATCCTACTCCTAATTATCAGATATAGTCTAAATTCTAGGTCTCTCAAATACAAGAGGGGAGATCTATATATATAGGAAAAATAACGGGCTTGGGCTCTTTGACTACAAATCGGATTGTAGAAATATTTCCTCAATTCCTTTTTCTTCTCCGATAAGTTTTCCAATTTTTCTCCAATTTCCTTTTGACTTCAAGTATTTCCATCTCCTTGCATTTTTCACCTTTTTCTGCTTGAAATATGATTTTATTTATTTTCCTACAAAACAAAAGAAAACAATTTATTAAATAATAAAATTACGAAAACAAACATAAAATAGGTATTAAAATTGTATTAATTATGGACCTATCACTAATTAAGAATTTTGCTTATAAATAGATTAATTTATTAAATTAAAAGTGGCCTAATATATGTGGATTATGATTTGTAAATATCATAACTCAACTAAAACTGAATTCACCATTTTTTTAGTTCGGATTTAAATCGGATCTCGTATTTCTAATCATATTCGGTTCGGATAATTTATTATTCGGTTATGATCGGTTCAGATCATAATTGGATCGGATAATTTTCGGTTCAGATAATTTTCGGATCGGTTCAAATCGATTTCCGGATAATTATCGGTTTAACTAACTGGGATACAAAATCGGATTCGGTTCTATGAATTTCGGTTCGGTTCTTCGGATCCGGACCCATTTTACCAGGTCTAGCTCCTAGTATGCCTAGATGAAAACCATATGCCAAGTGTTAGAGTGTATTTATTAGATTTTCATTGACAAATAAGGACTGATATCAATATCAATGTATATTATTTCTTACAATCTAGATGTAAGAACCCAATATTTGTAATTTATTCAATTAAATGTTATGTGTTGAAATATGTATGTGTTATTTTTTTACATAAATATGTTGGAATTTCTGTAATTTAAGACATAGAAGTCTTCTTTTATAATTATTTGTAACATGATAGTATATAATATTTTGCTATTAAAACCGTAAAACTAGAAATATACAAATGGTGTTTAATATATTAGAAAATGCTAGGGAACCAAACAAAATCTCCAAAAAAAATTTCAAATGCCATGTGTCTTCTTACTACTAGTCGATAGTATAATTAATGATATGGACCCCGCGTGCATTTATATGAACCCCGTCAATTAAAACTCCCAATTTTGCCAAATCAATATTGCCACGTCATTTTGGTAACCTTTTTGGAGATTTTGTTTGGTTTCCTAGCATTAATATTAACCCAAACTATGGTATGTGAAAAGTATAAATACATAACATGAGATTAACTAAAATATAGATTGAGTATGTGATAAGTTTCAGTAAAGCAGATGTCATCCCAGGGGCTATTTGGCAGCATGGCTACTCTTAATTAATATAATAAGAAGAATTCGAGGGGTCAGGGGTTAAAAATGTTAGCACTGAGAACGAAAGACAGAAACAAGCACATGAAGAAATTCAAATCTCTTAGAGAAAGAGATTGTACGAGAAAGAGAAAAATAAGCTTGAGTTAATCCTTCTGATCATTCGCGAATGTAAATCTCCTCTCAGGTCTACACAATTATCCGCAATTCACTTTATTCATATTATGAACTCCAATTTAAGAAAGTAGGGATTTGTCAAGTTAATTTCTTGAAATACTTATTTATGTAAGTAGATAAGAAATATGTTTTAGGTAATTATGAGACTGCAGGACTCTAGGAAGTTGTCAAGCACTGATGTTCAAATTAGTAATATTAGTCACATGCCCTAAAATAGATTAGATAGACAACCTATTGAGTTCTAATATCTCTTGGAAAGGTACATGAAGTGATCAACACTTTTAGTTCATACACTCTTCTAGTGTTTTGTATATTTTTTTTCAAGGATGGGACTTATTTAGTTAAAACAATCAAAGGGTAACAGTACGCAAGATTTTGTTTTCACCATAAATCAAAGGGTAACTGTTTTATTATGATAGGGGTATGATAATAGAAATGTTTAAATCAATTCCTCTACTTCTGGCCATGTGCTCTAACCGTATGATACTCGTATAAATATATAACCAGAGAATTACCAACAACTAAATATATGTTATAAGAGAATGTATAGGCTAATTTTGTTACTTAAGAACTCTTGGTATAATTATAGTCATGTTTAGTATTTAGAATACTTGATCACTTTGTATCCACACAGAGTATGCAATAAGGTATCACTAAGAGGACAGTTTGATTTAATGATATGAAAGAATCCTTTATACACAAGGACTAATCATAATCAGACAGACATGTTTATAGAAAATGAAAGAGATACAGTGCGTATTTTATGTTTAAAAAATAAGTATCTAGGTCGTTTTGCATAACGGTACAAGTTGTTCTCCATTTTTGAGAATAACCTGAATAGACTAGTAATTAGAAAATGGAACTGTTGTATTTAAATCTTCCATCAAGTCATCAAAACCATCTAGTGTCAATGAGCCACCATGTTATATATGGTCAGATATCTAGATGGAAACTGTTAAGACTTATGAGCTTGTTGCACTTGTAATTTACATTATTGATATCAAGTCCAAAGCTCACAGTACAAATGTTAGTAACTTTTCCTTGTATTTAATTACCTGTAAATTATGTTATTAAGAATTATAAAAGAGTTTAAATAAGTATTCATACATGTGTAAAGTTCACCTGAGTTACTAATAATCAACAAGCAATGAAGGACCTTGACAAAACTCAAACATAAAATGTGTATTTCTATCAAAGCCTCGCAAGTAATATTACCTGAACCACTCAGGTTTGGTAGTCATGTAACTTTGTTGCTAGGAAGCTAGACTTGAGACAAGTATAAGTTTGACAATAATTATTAGTAAGTTAACCTCGAGTTCTTATGGTCTTAGAAACAAAAGAAAATACATTGAATAATGACAAAGATTAAACACGTATATATAGAAAGGAGGTTTAACACATACAAATATTAAGACCATTGAGCGCATTATGTTTGAAAAAGATGGATCTTACTGCGTGATTTAATTCTATGGTTCGACCATCTACCAATATCCTTATATCATGTATATTGGTAGTTGTCACTTAGTGCACATACTGCTATGGACACATTAGTAGCATAATATTAATAAAGGTGGTAAAAATAATATAATGTGATTTAGTTATGAAAATGTTAGCAAGAGAACAACCTTTTTTGCTTATGACAGAACCATTTTGAAAAGAGCTATAAGATTGTCAAAATCTATCTATTTAGGCTTCAATTATAATGGTAAGATGTTTAGAGTATGAAATCTTGATATGGAACTTCTAATAAACTAAAGTCGGGTTTTTAATTCATGAAGTAGAAGATAGTAAACATCCTAACACTGTTGTGATGTTTCTATCCTGATTATAAGACCTAACATGAGAGTCAACAACTTTGGATTTGATATTCACCTATTATTGGACCACATTATGTAATTTTAGAGGAGTGCTGTAAAATAAGATAGATCCTCATATTAAGACAAAAATAGTTTGCCCTATCTTAATGTTAGATTTGGAAAAATAACTTTGAACATTCATAACATTAAAGAATGTATCTTTGTGGAATTTGGATGTGTAGTTATGTGATGAGTTACTTACCTTATGAAGTTTAATCAACTAGGTTAATCCAATAAACACTAGTAACAACTACTGGTTCAGTACAAAACTAGATAGAAGGTTTTCGAAAAGATATTTTATATAATATAGGACATGTTATGTTCAGCATGAAATAACTAATCCTTGCGTAGTTATGATAATATCTCTAATTCTACTAAATAATAATTTTGTGCTAATTTGTTAAGGTGAGTTGTAATAAGAAAATCTACGGAGAACACTATCTTGCACTTATAAGAGAAAGAGGCAAGTTTTCTACCTTTCTTTTCAATTATATCCTACAATGTTCTTATTGATCATTCTAGAATACAATTATTGTTCTTTAATCTTGCAAGTTTAACTTGTTTATTTTCCGAGTATGATTCTCATATCATCCCTTGATTCAAATAAAAGTAACAATATCATGCAATTTTCTATATAATGTGTTCTGTGTTCTTTTCAATAGTAACTGAGTAAAACAACCTCAATTTGTGAAGGATATATTAGCTCAAGGCGTGGCTAATGTATTTGGCATGTGTGGCAATTATGGGGGCCTATATGGCGACTTAGGGTAATAATATAAATCCACACCTGCTTTGCATACAAAGTTGCACTACGTGGTTGATCACCAAAGTGTTGTTTTGTAAGTTCTGAATCTTCATATCACTCAGTTTTTAATATTGTAAGATTTATTTCTTATCGATGAATTTGTCGAGAGTTGAATCGTATACGTTATTCGTATAAAATTAGTTGTGGTGTGACTCCTTGATTATTCAATTTCATTGACATGACGTTTCTTAATGGAACTATCATATATATTATTCGTAGATGAGTTTTTCTTCTTTAATATTTTTTCTTCGTATATCACTTGATGAGCATTAAAATTGCTCACTCTTGCTCTTGCAACTTTTGCAGCTAAGTGTGAAATTTTTCTGCATCTAAATCGAAGGGGAAGGATATATGCAGATATGTTGTTTCGCTAGTTTAAAACTGGGTGAACTAGTATATAGACTTTTGACTTTAATAGTAAGCCTTTTGTTATTATACTGAATGGTTGTCTTTAAAGGAGATTACTTCAATTTAGATTCTGGAAATGTTGTTGTACGTAATTCAGCTCAGAATCACTTTTGCTTGTAATAAGTACAATTTTGTAAATTAACCGATGTAATAATATAAGTTTTGAGTTTTAGTAATGGCTCAAGTCTATTTTTGTTATTTATTTCAGTGTTATAATTTGTGGGCATTACAGTAGAAGTGTGAAAGAATCTGTTGGGTTTTAATTATCTATTAAATAAACTAACAAACAAATAAAAACTACTAAACAAAAGAGAACAATCTAATAATTAGGTTTATTATATTGGCTACCAAGAATTTATAATTGAACAATCAGTCTTACGTTTACGAAATCCTCTCCGAAGGTAAATTATAATGTTTGCAATAATCTCTGGAACGTCACTCCCTTGGTCAAATAAAGTATCAATAAAATTTATAATTTACATATTAATCTCCCAATCTAATACTTAAAGTGTGTCTTTCACATCATTTGGTATAATATAAATCCTCTTCTGACTCGTTATTATTTCTAAAGCTTCAAAGAAAAGCGACTCTTTTAATTGTGTTATGACATATTTTGGCATAGTCCAAATTTCTCTGTTTAATAATTATTAATTCACGTTAATAATTAATTACTTGAACAATAAGTAATATCCTCTCCCTGAAACGAGGAAAGAATCAATCTCAATCAACGAATAACGGAAAATATCCCCAAACGATATCCTTCAAATCAGAAAGATATCACAACGCCAAGATAATGCAAGATAAAATCGGTAATTTACCACATTAACAAAGTTTATCCCTAAAGTCTATCAGGGATAAACACAATTGCATAGAACTGCGTGGGCTTGATCCAATATAAATTGGTACGCAGGCATCTTGGCAAAGGGATCCGATACATGAGACAAATCGAGACACTTTCTCAGTCTAGACTCCAAATATCCAAAAATCTCAAATCCCCCTATATTCATAATTCGTTATTCCAGAAACCTCCGATTTGGGTTGTTACGAAATTCCTCCAACAACAATTGGCGCTAGAAGGAGGGGCTAATTTTATTATTCGTGGAGGATGGATAATTTCTTAAAAATACAGGGGTTTTGGGTTTTGTCCATAAAAAAACGAGGCCGGACAACTATTTATGGCGAATAAAAAAAAATGTCAACGCATGCTGAAGACATGGAGTACACGCGCGGTATCAAAACGAGAGGAGCATGAATAAGCAAAACAAAAAAGAAAAAAAGATGGACCAATGATAAAGCCACAAAACATGATGTACAAAGTTACTGCAGAGGCAATTAAACCAATGATGTGCTAAACAAGCAAGGCACGTCACATGATGGATGAAATTACAAAATAAAGAAAGAAAATGAAGATTAATTCACTGGATTAAAAGCAAATCAAGCCCGGCGACTTGAGCCACGTACAGGAAGATAGTCGGGAAAAAAAATATGGAATTGGCTCGCAGAAAAATATAAAGATAAGTCTTCTGATTCTTATCACATTTTTCTAAATTGTCTAAATATTATATCATGCATGGATAATTTGTTTTTAAATATATTTTAGAAAAATTATTTATAACTCAAAAATTCGTGCGAGTAATATTTTATTGTGCTTGTAAAATTATTGCGAGATCCGCGTATATATTTTAGAAAATATCGTTCGATATTTTTATTTTGGAAAATTGTGGATATTTTACAATATTGAACGAGCTGCATATTTACGAAGAAAAAATATTTATGCGAGATGCATAATTTTTGAAGAAAATTGTTACAAAGGACATTATTTTTTAAGAAAATAAATATCGCGACATTCTTAGATGGCATATTTATTTTATTTTTTGATTGCGTTCAAAATATTTTTTATATATCGTCGCGATAATACATATATGTCAAAAATATTTCAAACTTGTGAACTTAAATTGTCAAGTAGGACAGTTTGGGCAAGCTATAAGTCCCGCACTGCTACATGCTTATAGAAAGGAGTCAGCGACCCTCTGGATTGAAGACCCTACTACTCTTAGAGGAGAGTTCAGGGATAAAATTACATTATTGAAGACCCATTGATAAATGGATATTTCTTGGTTGGCACGGGACATTCCTACAATCACGAGAATAATTGCGGATATGCCGCGAGATTGTAGGAAAACGTGTGGGACCATACATGATATAAGCTGAAAGCATGACTTATTAAAGCCTCGGCTCGGGGGCTCGCGGATGAACGAATACAAATCCTTATGTGGACAATGACTTTTGAAAAGCGTGTACGCCAACTCGGGCTATATACAGAACGCCAAGGTCCTAACTTGACAATGAGACCGCAACGGATTTCAAAAAAATATTATATATACTCGCACTTTTGAAACCTTGGCAAAAATATATATCCTATTTTGGTCATCGCATGGTCTTCTACTTGTATCATCGTACAGATTATGGGCACCTAGTGCTCTGTATTGTTTATTGACCTATTACTTTCAGCTTTTTCAGCGACTCAAGAAATTTGGAAGCTTGAAGAATTTTTAGTTCTCCACTGCAGCAAGCTACACTGAAGAACTGGGGGCTTGTTGTTATGCCATATTTTGGCATAGTCCAAATTTATGTGTTTAATAATTATTAATTCACATTAATAATTAATTACTTGAACACTAAGTAATATCCTCTCCCTGAAACGAGGAAAGAATCAATCTCAATCAACGAATAATGGAAAATATCCCCAAACGATATCCTTCAAATCAGGAAGATATCACAACGCCAAGATAATGCAAGATAAAATCGGTAATTTACCACATTAACAAAGTTTATCCCTAAAGTCTCTCAGGGATAAACACAATTGCATAGAACTGCGTGGGCTTGATCCAATATAAATTGGTACGCAGGCATCTTGGCAAAGGGATCTGATACATGAGACAAATCGAGACACCTCCCAAGTCCAGTCCCCAAATATCCAAAAATCTCAAATCCCCCTATTTTCATAATTCATAATTCCAGAAACCTCCGATTTGGGTTGTTACGAAATTCCTCCAACAACAAATTGTATGAAGTGCTAAGTGATAGATTAACAAACCAAGATTAATCACAATATTGTCAAACAAACATAATAAACCAAAAAATACTACTCAATCCTTGTGTTAGGCCGAATACACAATATATAATCAATATAAGTATGATAATAACAATTGAGAACACTGTTTATGAATCAACAACTGAATTATATAAATAACTCTTCTCTCAGTGATGTTAAAGAATCACAAAGAGCTGCTAGGTTACAAGAATAATGTATTCAGTATTCGCATCCCTTTTAGGGTTAACCTATCTGTGTTTATATAATACACAGTTACATAATCAATCTCTAATTGATATCCTATAAATCATCTATACAATTTATATCAATCTAGGATTGCTTCTGTCTTCTATCCCGTTTATTTAGCCATCTCAATATATTCTGCTTCTTTCCATCTTCAGAATATATTGCTTCTAGAATCTTCATATTAGCACCGACAGCTAAAGTAAACTCTCACCCCGTCAGACTTTAACAAACTCCGACTGGCTTCTAGTAAACTCTGATGAGTACCTGTTGCTTAAACACTGATAAACAATCATCAGCAATTATATCTAACAATCTCCCCCAACTTGTGCATAATAAAAATGTACAAGTTATCAGATAATTGATGATGTCAAAACATATAACAAATGCAGTGTTTAAAATATAACAGAGTTTAACTTTAACTAAGAACAGAAAACTTTAAAAACTTACAGTCAGACTTTACTTAATCTCTTCAATATCAGGCACTATCCTGAGGTAGTCAATGAGTAGCCTCCTTTCAGCTTTTTCTAGCTCATCCACCATTATTTCTTTCAATTCTTTAAGCTCTGGATCACTTTCTCCAGTCTGGTAGATAGCAGCTCTCAGAGAATAAATGTTGTTCTTCCTCATTTCATTCCCTAGCCGGATAAAGTAAGATTTGTCTGACTCTAAGTTGAATTCCAAAACCTTTATACCCAGTGATGTCTTGAACTTGGCGCTGTTTCTCTTCATTTCAACAATCTTTCCATAAGCATCTATGTACTTAGGAATATATGCACTTGAAACACCTCCTCCAAGCATAACTTTTGATTTCAGCATCCTATCTCTTAGAACTAGAGCAGCATTATGAGTACTTCTATTCTTAACCTTAAGAAGATATAGAACATACTCTAGCTCTTCCCATAGTTTCAATTGAATATCAGCTTCACCAACTCTGTATACTCTTCCATCTGACATGAAGTATAACAGAAACTCCTTCTTCAATCCTCTGTGATAAATCATCTGAACAGACTCTAGTTTGTCAAGGTTTTCTTGAGTAACCCCAACACCAGGTTCCGCCAGTGATGTAAAATCTGCAGGACTGTTATTAATTATTTTCTCCCTGTGTGAACCCAAACCAGACTTATCATAAGATTCTTTTCCAAGTACTGTTCTGGTTTGAAGAAAGTTCACAGCTTCTAGCTTCAGAGTTTCAGGAAGTACAGGTCTTAAGAAACCTTGGAGTTGTGGAGATAGCTGAGTTTGTACAACTTGAGCATTGTCAGAGGTTGTCACAACTTTAGTAGAAATATCAACATGAGCAACGTCAGAGGTTGATTGATTTATCCTTGATTCAACTTGAGCAACGTCAGAGGTTGAATAATTCTTCTTTGAAAATTGTCCTTCTTCTACCAGTTTTCCCTTTCCTTTTCCAGAAACATCTACTGTAAGCCTCCTGGAATATTGTATACTCTGTTGAGTATTTTCCTTAATAGATAGTGCAATTTCCTTCTTCCTAGGAGCCTTAACAGCCTTCTTCTTGTAAGTACCAGCGTCAACCTTTTTCTGGTGTTCTTCAGCAAGAAGCTTCAACTCAGCATCCATATCTTCTACTGTGGCTTCACCACCATGTTCTTCCATAAACAGTTTAGCAGCAATCTCTTCATCAGTAGTTGGATTTGATGAAATCACTAGACTCTTAAGTCTTGAATAAGATTGACCACCAGAGTTTAACCTTTCAGAGTTTGTCTGTCTAGCAGAGTTTGACCTAAGTCTCCCTTGCTCTTGAGAAGACTTTGACCTTTTCTCTGCTCCTCTGCTTCCACCATCATTAGAATCATCCCTCAGTCTCAAGGTTGGAGTCCTTTTGCATTTGTCTTTAGGTACTTTCTCCCCCTTTTTGACATCATCAGGAATAAAAACTGATGTCAGGAACTCTAGTGATGTAGCAATAGAAGTAAGTTGAGAAGACATAGCAGTCTGATTCTCTTCCACCTTGCTTAGCCTTTGCTTTATTTCCACTTGATCCTTGATCATGGAAGATAATCTAGTTATATCATTCTTCAAAGCCAACTCCTTAGCAGCAATATCATTACTCAGTCCAATGACAGCTTTGTGAGTCTCATCAAAGCGATTGTACAATGATTTGACTTGAACAACTGTAGCCTTGAAATGTGTCAACAAGTCAGGATTTGAAATCTCCTTTGCAGATTGAGCAACAAAATCAGCAGTCCTTTGCTTTGAGAAAATACAATCAGCCCCTGACCAATTTGCATAATGCATTTCCCTGTAATGAGCTTCAGTTGCATGTTGATTTTCTTTGATAGACTCTGCAGTAGGATCCCTTAGAAAAGGTATTGACTCATTATCATCAGAGTTTGAAAGTGCAGCATTGATCCCAGAGTTTGCATGATCAGAATTTACAGATGTGTGATCAGCATTATCAAAATCAACTCTAGCTTCATTAACATTTTCTGCTATCTGCTCTGTAATTTCTTCAGCAACATTGTCTGCAGTAGCCTCAGCGTTTATCTGTGCAGCTTCATGAATCTCAGAGTTTGCATTTACAAGAACCTCTGCTTCTACAGGAACAGACTCTGCAACAACTTCTTCTGTTTGAACAGTATTCTCTTTCAGAGTCTGTGCTGTAGCTTCATCCAATTGCTCTACAGCAACTTCAACTACCTGATCAACCTCCTCACCCATTTCAGGAATTTGATTAGTAACAGAGAGATTCTCTGTGTGAGTAGCAAGGGACTCTTCAATAATCAGGGTGGGTTGATCAGTTGCCACATCCTCAGTATCACAAACACTGATACTAGGATGTGCTTCAAGAATTTTATCCATATCAAAATCAGCAAATAAAGCATCTTGCTCAAACATTTCAGCCTCTGTATCAGCATTTGCCATGTCAGGCACAGTGGCTGCTTCAACATCTTCAGTAGCCTCCTGAATAATAACTTCAGGAGCTTCGGTATCCACAAAGACCCTGTCCTCATTATCATCATTTACAGCAGACTCCTGAACAACAACTTCTGGAGCTTCATCCTGGACAGCTTCAGTGTCTGGTGTAGATTCATCCAAATTATCAAAAAGATAATTAGCTACTAATCTTCTTTTCCTCTGATGAAGAGTTTCATTATCAACATCATCCTCATCATTAGTTTTTGGTCTATTTGCTCTTCTCTTCTTAGAATGACCAACACCCTTTGGCACAGAAGACTTGGACACTCCCACTTCAGTAGCTGGTCTAACAGACTTTACAGGTTTGGAACCAACATGCTTAGTCCTACCACTGGATTTAGGTTTGACAGATGTAGATGGAGGAAGTTCTGTTTGTAAAGGTTCTGGTTGGGGTTCTGATTGAGAAGGAGTTTGTGTTTGTGGATGGATTTGATCATTTACAAACTGTTGCACAGATGCAGGAAGTAACAAATCTCCAACAACCCCTTTCTTAACATCCTTGTTGATAAGATCAGAGAATATCCTCTTGTGTAATTTAAAACAAGAAATAACATCTTCATCAACTATTTCTACCCCTTGAACACAGGCAGAGAATAAAATCTGACAAAATCTAGAAAAGTAAACTACCCCTCGATTCTCTGTCATTTTCTCCCCTAAATTAGTTAAGACAAGTCTTGCAAAATCAAAATGATTATCATATAAAAGAGAATACCCGATTTGCAGACTGTCCGTGGGAATAGCATCCCAGTTGGTGCATTTCTTCCCGAACGTTCTTGTTATGCAGTCAAAGAAGAAGCTCCACTCCTTCCTCAAGAACGGTCGCTTCAACTGTCCTATCTTTGTCAAGGGCCCAGAATACCCAATCTCTCGCATCATCCTTAGCAAATCAGTGTCACCCATTCCAATTGTATATGAAGAAAACTCAGGAAACCCCATTGCAGTTCGAATTGTACCAGAAGTAATTACATACTCTGCTTCTTGAAATTCAAAGATTATAGATGGGTTGCCAGAATCACCACCATCATCATAAATACCCGTCTCCCCGAAAGCCTTGATTTACGAACCAGAAAGTGTTGTTGGTTCTACTAGAGCACGCCCAATCGCTGACTGAGCAAGAAATTTCTGAATCATGTGAAACGCCTCTGGTGCGTTGGCAGTGTTTAGTGGTGCTGCATAATTGTTAGGAACGAACTCTAACCCAGAAGAAACAAACGTTGTAGTCGCCATTAGTAAGATTTGAAAGAATAACAGAGAATCAGATGCAAAATCTCGAAAGAGTTTGAAAGTAGAAAAGTGTTTGTGAATATGTTTGTGTGACAATAGATGTGAATTGGAGTAAGATGTGAAAGGTTTAAACGTATGTGTGTGTATTGTTTAAATATGAAATTCAAAATTAAAAACTGAACAGTTTTTAATCATTAATACACAACTGTCTTACTCCGTTAATCGTGTGAGTGGGACACGTGGCACACATGCAATGACTGACAGCAGTAATTGGCAGTTTCCAATGCGCATGCGCAGTAAAAACAGTAATAATTACCGCCTTTTACACTTTCCTAGACACGCAACCTTTTTCTTCTGTTTAATACAAATTAGAACCGTTACCAATCATACTCTTTTGTTTTCAAGAATGTTTTCTCAAAATTGTTAACTGTTTGAAACAAATAATTAATTTTAATCATCAGAGATTAAAATAAAATTACCTCAGCGTAGAGGACACAGTTCATCAGGGTTTACCAATCCTCCTCCTTTATTCATAATCTCTTTTCTCTCAGTGCACAGTTGTGAAAAAAAAAATTGTGTGTGAATAGCAGAGTTTACTGAATATAAATATTTAGAGCATCTTAAAGTGCATAAAATCCACACAATAAATCAGTAAAAACTAGTTGTCTAAACTCTCATGTATAAAATAAAATCTGATCTCATCTAAACTCTGTACTATAAAATTTATTATTTTCACCCCCTTCGATTTTTTTTTTTTTTTAATTTTTCCAGTAATCAGTGGTTGGCACTAGTCACCAAAAATCAAAGATTTTAGCCCTTATTTCATACAATAAGTTCCTGGGTCTTCCTAGGCACAACATGATCTCAAAGGAATTTGTGCACTTTTTGGCATCTTTTGATTGGAGGGTGAAATATTTGCAACTAATTATCAGAGTTTAGACTTTTCATCAGTTAATACAATTAATTTATGAGAGAAAGTGCAAACAGCTAATACAGACTCAGTGTATAGGATCAATAAACTAAGAGATGCTATAAATATAGAGACAGTATCATGCTGTGTAAAATTTCTGCACATTTTGAGATCAGATCATATATTACTCAGAAAGATTCATGATTACTTACTGAGAATCATGCTTCATACAGGTTTCTTCATCGGTCCATATGTTTCAGACAATATCAAAATCAGAGTATAACATCAGAGATTAACTTCAGACTTTAACCGACAGAGTATGACTGACACTTTATGACTAACATAGTTTACTATCAGAGTTTAACATACTGGTACAAATAACAGTTAACGCATGCAAAGAACCATGAGCATAAAATCAATCATGTATAGATTTTGAATCTAACCAGTATCTCTAGTCAAAACCAGAGACCATTCCAAGTTCATTTACCAGTCTTGTAAAGGTAGCTTCACTCAAAGGTTTGGTGAAGATATCTGCAAGCTGTTGGTCTGTAGACACAAAATGAAGCTCAATATTTCCTTCTTCCACATGTTCTCTGATAAAATGATACCTTATGCTGATGTGCTTGGTCATGGAGTGTTGTACTGGATTACCTGTAATAGCAATAGCACTTTGATTATCACAGAAAATAGGTATATTAGAGTACCTTAATCCATAATCCAACAATTGATTCTTCATCCATAAAATCTGTGCACAACAGCTACCAGCAGCTATATACTCTGCTTTTGCTGTGGATGTGGAAATTGATTTCTGTTTCTTGCTGTACCAAGAAACTAATCTGTCACCTAGAAATTGACAGATTCCACTTGTGCTTTTTCTGTCTATCTTACAGCCTGCAAAATCTGCATCAGAGTAACCAATTAATTTAAACTCTGATTCTCTAGGGTACCACAAACCAAGGGTTATGGTTCCTTTGAGATATTTGAAAATCCTCTTCACAGCTGTTAGATGTGGCTCTCTGGGGTCTGCTTGAAATCTTGCACAAAGACATGTTGCATACATGATATCTGGTCTGCTTGCAGTAAGATAAAGAAGAGACCCTATCATGCCTCTGTAGTTTGTCATATCTACTGAAGCTCATGTATCTTTGTCTAACTTTTTTGCAGTAGCCATGGGAGTTGTGGCAGATGAACTATCAAGCATACCAAATTTCTTGAGAAGATTTCTGGTATATTTTGCTTGATTGATAAAAATCCCATCATCTGTTTGCTTTACTTGCAAGCCTAGAAAATAACTAAGCTCTCCCATCATGCTCATTTGGTATCTTGACTGCATAAGATTGGCAAATTTCTTACAGAGTTTGTCATTAGTAGACCCAAAAATTATGTCATCCACATAGATTTGAACTAACATCAAATCATCACCAGAATTAAAATAGAACAAGGTTTTGTCAATTGTACCTCTAGTGAACCCACTTTCTAAAAGAAATTGAGCTAGAGTTTCATACCATGCTCTAGGTGCCTGCTTTAGTCCATATAATGCCTTGTCAAGCCTGTAGACATAATCTGGATGTTTGGGATCTACAAACCCTGGTGGTTGTTAAACAAACACTTCTTCTTCAAGTTTCCCATTGACAAAAGCACTTTTCACATCCATCTGAAAGACTTTAAACTTCTTGTGAGCAGCATAGGCCAGAAAAATCCTTATTGCCTCTAATCTTGCAACTGGAGCAAAGGTTTCATCATAGTCAATTCCTTCCTGCTGTGAATAGCCTTTAGCCACAAGTCTAGCCTTATTCCTTGTAATCACTCCATCACTGTCTATTTTGTTTCTGAAAACCCACTTTGTACCAACAATAGATCTGTTCTTTGGTCTTGGTACAAGTGTCCATACTTCATTCCTCTCAAATTCATTTAACTCCTCTTGCATTGTTGTTATCCAGTTAGCATCTTGAAGAGTTTCTTCCACTTTCTTGGGCTCTGTTTGAGATAAGAATGCATGAAACAGACATTCATTATTTATAGCACTCTTTGTTCTCACACTTGCATCTGGATCTCCAATAATTAAATCAGGAGTATGAGCTTGTGTCCACCTCCTTGTTGTTGGAAAGTGGCTTCTTTCATCATTATTAGATCCTCCCCCTTGATCCATGCTCTCCTGATTTTCTTCTTGACCATTTGCATTCTCTGAGGCTCCCCCTGAATTGGACTGTTCGGTATTTGAACTTTCAGGGTTTGACTCAGAGTTTCTGTTTGATTCTTCATTTGACTCAAATTCAGAATTTGAGTCATCACTTTGAGAAGTTTCTGAAGTTTCTTCACGCTCCCCCTCAACTGGTTCTCTATTTTGTTCTGTCAGAGAAATTTCCTCAGTGTTTATCAGTAGAGGTTTAGAGTATGCTTCGTCAGAGTTTGTTGTATTTGCTTCATCAGAGTTTACATTATCAGAGTTTAGATCTTCATTTCCAAAGCGAAGTTGATCATGATATTCTACATCTTTTATTCCAGTTATTTTCCTGTCATCAAATGACACATGTATAGATTCCATGATCACTTTAGTTCTCATATTGTAGACTCTGAATGATTTAGATGATAGTGGGTATCCAACAAAAATTCCTTCATCAGCTTTTAAGTCAAACTTGGTCAACTGTTCAGGATGAGTTTTCAACACAAAGCACTTGCATCCAAAAATATGAAAAAACTTCAAATTTGGCTTCTTATTTTTCACCATCTCATATGGTGTTTTCCCATGCTTGTTGATCAGTGTAGCATTTTGAGTAAAACAAGCAGTTTGAACAGCTTCTGCCCAGAAATAAGTTGGCAATTTTGCTTCATCAAGCATTGTTCTGGCAGCTTCGATTGGAGTTCTGTTCTTTCTTTCAACTACATCATTTTGCTGTGGAGTTCCAGGTGCAGAAAATTCTTGCTTCACTCCTTAGAATTTTCACTTTGTACTGTGATCCTTTGTCCAATAGCTTCACATGATCCATCAAAGTTAAGGCAGTTTCATCCTTCTTTGCTAAGAAGTACACCCAGGTGTATCTGGTGTATTCATCAACAATTACCAAAGCATATTTCTTTCTGCCCATTGACATTACATTCACTGGACCAAAAAGATCAACATGTAAAAGATGATAAGGTTCCACAACTGAAGATTCAGATTTACTCTTGAAAGATGACTTCCTTTGCTTGGCCTTTTGACAAGAATCACACAGACCATCTAAGCTGAGTATTGACTTTGGAAGTCCCCTTACAAGATCTTTTCGAATCAGCTCATTGATGTTGTTCAAGTTTAGGTGAGAGAGCTTCTTATGCCATTTCCAACTCTCTTCAGTTGACATTTTTGCAGACAGACACACATCTTTTCCTTCAGAGTTTGTTATCAAACTTGCTTCATAAATGTTATTGCGCCTGTGTCCAACTAGAACAACTTTTCCGGTGGATTTACTGATAACCTCACAGTGTTCAGTATGAAAATCTACATGGTATCCTCTGTCACAGATTTGACTCACAGAAAGCAGATCATGCTTGAGTCCTGAGACTAGAGCTACATTTGTGATGATGACACTTCCAAGATTGATATTGCCATATCCCAGAGTACGTCCTATGTTGCCATCTCCATAGGAAACTTTTGGGCCAGCTTTTTCCTCAAAATCTGATAGCAGGGCTTTATTTCCAGTCATGTGTCCTGAGCATCCACTGTCCAAGATAAGAGTGCTCTCTTTTATGCCCTGCAATCACAAACAATCACTGAGTGTTAGATTTAAGGATCCAGACTTGCTTGGATCCTTTGGCTTTCTTAACATTGTTAGCTTTTGAAGCGGAATCACTATCAACAGAGTTTAAACTAACATTGTCAGACTTTACACTTGCAGAGTTTGCTCTAACCCATTTCAAGTTGGGTTTTAGCTCATAATAGTTGTGATAAATAGCATGATAACTCTTGCAAGTATAAATGGAATGCCAAGTGCTCCCACAGTGTGTGCATAAAGTCTGAGGTCTAACCCTAACATAATCATTTTTTACTCCACACTTGGAGGGTAAATAATTAATATTTTTGTTTTTCCTGCAAAAACTAGCAAGATGGTTAGTACTTCCACAGTTATAACATGTTTTTCTTGGAGCAACGGTAGTAGGCAAATGATTATTCCTTTTATTTATGCCTATCTTTCCATTCCTGTTCTTCTTGAACCCTTTCTGTTTCATGACAGACTTTACTTCTTTGAGTTTATGATTGAATTGTTTTTCTGTCATTAAACCAACATTAACCTGTTTATCACAGATTTTTACTGGTTCTTTAACAGCTTCTATCTCAATTTCTTTTTCTGTTATTGAACCAACATTAACCTGTTTTTCACAAGTTTCAACTGGCTCCATAACAGCTTCTTTCACAACTACAGATTTTAGCTTACTGGATTCAGGAACAAATTTCACAGGTTTATGTTGTGGTTTAACTTTTACTTTATCTTTAAACCTAAGTTCATCTTCCTCACAGTAACCTAATCCTACAGTATCTGTCTGAAAAACTTGATGTGTGTCTTTTCCAGAATTAGTCCAGGTTTTAATCACTTTCCTCTCTTTTTCCAACTCAGATTCTATTTGCCTATATCTTTTAAGCAATTCCTGTTCAATATAAACAACATCATCTCTCTCCTTTTGAACTTGTTGCATGTTAACAAGTCTCTCTTCAAGAAATTTATTCCTCTCTTTAAGACCTAGGTTCTCAGATTTGATTCTTTCATTCTCTAAAGTCTGATCCCTATAACTAACATGTATGCTTTTAAGATAAATTCTTAATTCAGATATATTATCAGTATCATAAGCATAAGTTGTTAGGGGTACCTTGTTTTCAGATGACTCAGCTTCATCTTTAACAGTTGCCATGAGAGCATAATTGACTCCCTCATCTGAGTCTGAAGTGTCTGCCCAGTCCTTGCCTTTAGTGATGAGTGTGCTTTCTCAGATTTTCCTTTCTTGCACTCTGGAGCATAATGACCCATCTCTTTACACTTGTAGCACTGGATCTCAGACTTGTCTTTCTTTCCATACTTGGTATCTCTTCCATCAGACTTTCTGAAATTTCTCTTATCAGAGTTTGAATCTCTCCTAGAGAATCTCTTTCATTTCTTGAAGTTCTTGAATCCCATCTTCTTGAAGGTCTTCACCATCAAAGCAGCCATTTTCATCATCTCTTCTTCATCATCCTCAGAATCATAAGCTTCATCATCAGTGTTTGAGCCATCATCAGATTTTGATGACTCACTGTCAGATTTAATGACTAAAGCCTTTCCCTTGGCTTTCTTTCTTGATGATTCCTTCTTGACAGGATTTTCTTCAACTTTAAGAGCAACAAATTTTGTCTTCTTTCCAGATCTTTTGTTTCTTTGTTCTATTTCAAGTTCATGAGTTTTAAGCAACCCATAGATTTCATCAAGATCTGTTTCTGCAAGATCATAATTGTCTCGTATTGTTGTCGCCTTCAAATCCCATCTTTCAGGTAGGGATAGAAGAAACTTGAGATTTGATTCTTCAAGTTCATATTCTTTATCAACCAGAGACAGATCATTCAACAGTTTACAAAACCTGTCATATGTCTCAGTCAAAGATTCACCAGGTCTTGAATCAAAGTGTTCATACTCCTGTGTGAGAATAGTCTTCCTGTTCTTCTTTATTGCACTTGTTCCTTGACACCTGACTTCTAAAGCATCCCAAATTTCTTTGGCAGTCTTACAGCCAATGACTCTGTTAGACATGACATTATCTAAGGCACTGTAGAGAAGATGTCTAACTTTTGCATCCTTTGCAATTGATGAGATGTCCTCGGGAGTCATATCTTTCTTTTCCTTTGGAACAGTCTTTTGTTCTTGACCATCAACAACAAGAGACAGTTTGGTTGGCATATGAGGACCATCATTGATTCTATCAAGGTATTCTGGATCCGTGGCTTCTAGAAACATGGTCATCTTTACCTTCCATATTGGATATTCCGCAGGTCTGAGAATTGGAACCCTGATTGTCTCATATCGACTTACAGAAGTTGATTGAACCTTTTGAGCATTAGAACCTGCCTGGATGTTTTCAGCCATGATTATACTTGTGTTTAGATCGAAAACTGTATATATTTAACAGCCTTGGCTCTGATACCAATTGTTAGGCCGAATACACAATATATAATCAATATAAGTATGATAATAACAATTGAGAACACTGTTTATGAATCAACAACTGAATTATATAAATAACTCTTCTCTCAGTGATGTTAAAGAATCACAGAGAGCTGCTAGGTTACAAGAATAATGTATTCAGTATTCGCATCCCTTTTAGGGTTAATGTAACACCCTAGTCCCACATCGATGAGATTTGGGACTTCTGTTCAGTTTATAAGGTAAAGTACTACTACCAATAAGCACCAATAAAATCATGATATTTTGGGGGCCTGTGGTGGGCTAGTTGTTACCCAAGTTGGCTGCGTTTGGGTCAGTAGGCTTTCAGCTTATTCGGACTCGGAATCGGGACTTGACCCGATTTTCGAAAAAGGCTCGGGATTTGACCCGGGTTGTCACAGTTAACCTATCTGTGTTTATATAATACACAGTTACATAATCAATCTCTAATTGATATCCTATAAATCAGCTATACAATTTATATCAATCTAGGATTGCTTCTGTCTTCTGTCCCGTTTATTTAGCCATCTCAATATATTCTGCTTCTTTCCATCTTCAGAATATATTGCTTCTAGAATCTTCATATTAGCACCGACAGCTAAAGTAAACTCTCACCCCGTCAGACTTTAACAAACTCTGACTGGCTTCTAGTAAACTCTAATGAGTACCTGTTGCTTAAACACTGATAAATAATCATCAGCAATTATATCTAACACCTTGGATAAAGGGATTAGCTACTCATGATTAAATAAAATAAATATGAAGTAAACATGCTAACGATGAGTTTAAGAATTAAAGTACAAAGAATACAACTTAAAAAGTTCCTTTGAAATCCGGATGAATTTCCTCACTCCTTCTAATCTCCCTCTCAAATACTTTATGTTCATTCTATCTCAAAAGTATAGTTATCTCTTATTCTACAATATCATATGTTATGAAGGTGTTGTTGTGTGTTTTGTTTAGGCCTGTCAAGGATCAGAACTCTGATGTGATTCGTTCAGATCCGATGCCTTATAATCGGATGTGAATTTATTGAAAATAAATTCGATTCGACAATGATATGATCCGATTATCATCTGACACGATAAACATGGATATTGATTTTGTATGATCAGATATGTGAAGAACCTGATTCGAACTTATATGATTATAATATAAATATTTATATTACACATTTATTACAAACATATAAAATTTAAGCCATGGTCATCATCTTTGAAGAATAATTATGAAATTTAGATCCACTAAGTCTCATATCTTCTTAAATATGAGTTAACAGTTTTGTACGTTTGGTGGTGGTTATATAAATGAAACAATCTATGCATAAATAATATTCTTTTATAATCGAGTTCTTGGTATTGAGTTTAATGACCCATATATAGAACTCAATCTATGAGTTTTCATCGTATAAAAATCTGATACATTTTTATCATTCATACTGATCAATAATTAAATTTTCTCATGTTTACTTTAGTTGTGATGATAGGTTTTTTATTTTGACTATTAGTCCCGTGCATTGAAATATTTTGATATTTTGGTGACAGTTTAAGTGATATGAATATGATTAATAATTTATATTTAATAATAATAAAAATAATTGGATTGGATATCCGATCCGATTATCGATGATCCGATTATCTGACACTTGAACTGATCCGAAAAATTAAATGGATTTGGATATGAATTTAGTGTGATATGATCCAAACCTGATCCACTGGCAGGACTATATATGACAATGGTGTAAAAATATGTATAACGTTGTAATTCGATCGAGCCGAGCCAGGTAATTGATAAACGAGTTCGAGTTCATGTATTTTAAATGAGTCGAGCCGCTTGTTCAACTTAAATGAGCTTAAATCTCTAAAACAACTCCACTCGTTTAATCAACAAGTTGAGTCGAGTTTACTTTCCAACTAATCGAGCTGAGTTTAAGCTTGCCAAACAGAGTATGATCGCAAGATGAATTTGTAAAAATTAATAAAGATAAAAATATAATTAATTAATTTTCAAATTATAAATAATAAAATGAAATTTAGTAATAATTTAATGTAATTATAAACAAGTTCAAGCTCACGTCGTGCCGGGTTTTCAAGTTTTGAGCCGAATTTAGTCAGATTCGGCACATCTTGACTTGACTTGTTTAACTAAACTAGTTGGAACTTGTGTACTAACTCGGCTCATATACAAGCTCAGCCAAGTTGAGTGTGAGCAGCTCAACTCAAATTACAGCTCTAAGAATGTGTACTCCTTCTATTTTTTAATATTTGACGCTTTGACTTTTGGCACACATGTTTAGGTCCCTTGACCGTACAGTTGAAATTATTATTTTTAAAATTCTTTTTGTGAATAAAAATATACAATCAAAATTTTAATTCACAAAAAGAATTAATAAAAAATAAGAATTTTTACTATGTATTCAAAACACCTAAACATGTGTGCCAAAAGTCAAAGCGTCAAACATTATAAAACAAAGGAAGTTTAACCCTAATATATATAAGTTTTGTGTTCCCAAAACAAATTGGAGTCTGAATATGAAATTCATAACTTTTTTTCTAAGCTTGTATCTTGTTTATTATAGTTGGAATCTAAATGTTGGACCATTTCTTAATTGTAGAAAATTATGTTATCTTCTTAAGAGCTATAAAATTGACCAATTATGATGTTTAGAGGCCCAAGCATTTATGTATGCTAGTGTACATAAATAAATTTGATTTATCTTATGATTAAGTCTTAATTAAGCTCCACAGCTCAATTATTCTGAAATTTATGAATCATTTATTTTTTATCATAAATATAAATATGTACTCTATCATCAAGAAAAACAAGCCAAACCTATTTCTGATTGTACTGAAAACCTATTCCAGCAGATTCATTGAATTGACACGCATGTGGTAAGACAACAAATCTAGAAAGTAAAGAAACTCGTACCAAGCCTCTAATTCTATCTTGATTATTAACTGTTAATTTCAAATCGAAAGGTTGGAAAATAGACTAAAAGTCTGTTTAAATTAAGCATGTTATACACCATTATACACCATTGCTCGAGCAAAGATAACCACCTCCACTTCCAGCATATATATGACGTTATATAAAGAACATTGATATACCTATAAATCCAGTCTCGTATCAATCTTTAGGTTTAACGATACTTTCTAATTTATAATCATATCGTGGTTCTCTTGACCCAATGGTCTTAAGTCTCTCAGGTTGTGTCCACTTAGAGAGAATGGAATGACTAAGAATTGAATGAAAACTTATAAACAAAATCAATTGTTATTCCTAGACAATGAATCAAGATTGTAGAAGGGGGGGGGGAGGTTGAATACAATCTTTAAAATTTCTTTTGATTCTTGATAGTGAAGATGTGAAATTAAAACAAGAACATAAAAGCAAATAAGATAACACAAGAATTAAAAATTCAGGCGGATTGTTTTTGTCCACCTGAGAGATTTTATTTGAAGAAATCTCTTTGATGTTTATGAATAAACACACAACTGCAAATACAAAATTCTAGCTTCAGCAATTTACAAAGGATACTGCCTTTTGCTCTCTAAATTGCCTAACTGATTTCTTAGTTCTAGAATAATGCTGCACTTGGTTATATATCTCCCAAGTTTATAAGATATCTTGAACAATCAATACTACAAAAAGTAAATCTATTCAAGATCTTTGTTTCTCCATTCTGGGTAGTGGTCCATGTGATGGTAGCTTGCCCTTCTTGACTGATTGCCTTTTATAGAAATGCTACTTTGAACCATACAAATAGAATGCTACTTTCTTCCCGTGACCTTTCCAGAAATTCTGGCTTCCATGCTTTGTGTAGTCTGTCAACCCACGTGCTCTGTCTAACTTGTCCATTTCACAAGGTGTGTATTCGTAGAAGCTATTTGAGTTGTATCCATTGAGAGTATCTTGATCACATCCGTAGACAGCTAGTACTGCTATCCGTAGAAAGTACATTTGTCCACATCCGTAGAAGGCTAATGTTGCTATCCGTTGACAGTCAATTTCACCTATGTAAAATTACAAGGCATAAACTATTTACAATTAGGCTCCCTATTCTACATATCTATCAATAGTCAACATGACTTATTCAGCCTAAAAACTAATACCTCAACTTCAACATCAGGATTACAAATCAGGAATACACATCAGGACTGCACATCAGGATTGTACATCAGGATTGCACAACAAGAATGTTCATCAGGATTGTTCCTTTAGATTACATATCAGGATTGAATCTCAGGATTGTACATTAGGATTACAAAAGCATGTTACATTGAGTCTTGTCCGTAAATAAGCTTCCCATCTACGGATACTGCAAAATCATGCTATCCGTTGATGGCTATATTTTACTTATACAATTTTTACTAAGTTAATTTAATTATCATCAAGAAACAACATAGTTCCTAACGATCTCCCTCAATTTATGTCTGGTTGAGAATTAGAGATAAATTAAGAGTCTTGATGATAACAAAACCACTTTCAACATATAGACAGTAGCAGTAAAAATTGAATTAAGCTACAACAATGAAAAACTGAAGAGTAGAGATAATTACATAGAGAGTGCTCCTCTAGACTGAGCAAAATTAATTCCTTTTCTTCTCTCTTGGAGGTTGAATCTTCTGTCTCCCTTCCTTAGCATAATTTGCCTTGATTTGATCTTGAAGCTTTCTATAGAATGCATCTTCTTCAGCAATTTTTGGATCTAGCTTGCCTTGCAACCATCTAAGGTACCTGGTGCTGGCCTTAGACAGTTGATCTTCAATTCTAAAGAATCTTCTACAGCCCTTGTCATCCTTGAATTCCATCATCCAGTAAGGATGGAGATGGATTCTTTGTCAATTAAAAGGGATCTTCAGCTTCATTGGCAAACTATCAGGAGAATTCCAGATACTCCTGATTTCCTCAATTTTCTTCAACACAACACTCCTGGCAACCTCAGAAAATCCCCTTGTGTTTTTGAAGCCTGAGAAGACTTTCACCAATGTAGAATATCCTTCATTCATCACTTGTTGCAGGGGCCATGCTCTCACCTTTCTTCCTTTGTAGACAAAAGTTAGTCTTTCAGGCAAATCTCTGAACTTGTCTGTGCCTCTGATTTCACTAACTTCATCACAGAATAGATCCATAGTTGAGTACTCCTATATCTCTGCAATGTACAAAAAGTCTGCCTTGTTCTCAACTGGCATGGCAACTTTTGGTGCAACATTCAACTTGATTGGTCCTTGTTGAGCTCTCTTGACTTGTTCCCTTTTCTTTGACATCTTTTCTGCTTCAATTATGAACTTAGGGAATACCAAGTTGTCAAACTCAATAGGTTCTTCTTTAAGCTCTACAGGAGTCCCATGGTAGGTGGTTTGAGATTGAGTTGAAGTTGGAACAGGGTCTTCAAAGACAATCCTCCTCTCTGTATCTCTTTTCTCTTCTACCTTCTCAGGAGAGACATGCATATGTGATCCTTTCTTCCATCTAGTTGGCTTGGATTTAGGCACTGTCTTCCTTTTCTTCAATTTCTTCATAGTAGGTGCCTCTTCCTCTACAGCCTCACTACTTTCTTCCTCCATTTCCCTCACTAATTCTTGGGCTAATCTAGCCTGCTTTTCAGGTGTAGATTCAAAACCATGGGGATTGGCTTCTCTCCTTATCCTGGAAATCTCTTTTGCTTTGGCATCATTGAACCTGGGATGGCTGCTTGTGATGTAAATTTCCTTACCATTTCTGTAGATAACAGCCAACCCTTGTCTCAGCTTTATATCATTGGTGTTCTTGAGATCCCTGATAAGAGTTGCTAACACCTTAGACTCATCAGGCTTGGGGAATGGGTAGTCCACCTCTAGTTTGTTCTTGCCATGATGTCTAGGTGGTGATCCAGTCCTGCCACTGAGGATAGGTTCAAACTCCTTGACACTTGAGTGTTCAGCATCATAGTTTCTTTGTAGAACAATGGTGTCAAGAGTGAGAACTCTCAGAATTGTTGTGTGGAAAAGATGGCTACTTGAGGATGAAGTCACAACCTGGAAGATGGATTCCTTGATCAGCTTCTCTGAGTTGAGAAAGACTTGAACATCCTTAGCTTGAGAAGAGACCACCTTTGTGAGTTGAAACTCACTTGGATTTGCTATTATTTGAGGTGACTCCACTGGCTCCCCTTGGCTTGATGGCACACCTTTGGTTACTGGTACAGAGACCACTAGTGCACTCTCCCCCTTACTTGAACTCTCCCCCTTTTTGTTATCATCAAGGGTTGGAGTGACACCAGTAGCCTGTAGTAACTGTTGCAGAAGCTGAGTCTGTATATTCTGGTTAGCCAGGAAGGTGTCCATTTGCTTCTCCATCTTATCCATCCTCACAGTAAGAGCATCCACGTCCTTCACCAACTTGTCTTGCTTGCATCTTTGAGATGTGGAAGGAGCAACATCATCAACCCTTCTTGCGAAAGCATCCTTCACCCCATCCAGATGGTTCTTGATGTCATCAGTGTTGGCTCTTTGTTGAGGGATGTGGGTTTGATGAAGCTGAAGTGATGCCACAAAGTTCTGAACTGTGGTGGCATGATGTGGATTTGATGTCTGAGCTTCACCAAGTGCCCTTTGATAATTCCTAAGAATGACTGCCTTGGTGTCATTGTGGACATAAGAGTTGGAAAACAACCAAGTAGGCATCTCTTGGAGAGTGGAAGGGCCTTCATCTTCTTCTTCACCACTCTCAGAATCATCAATGTCTTCATCATAACTGAAATCTTCACCAGCTCCTGGAGGCATATTCTGAATTGCTTTTTTTGCCCTAGACATTGATTCAGTAGTGTGTACCAAATTCAACATCCTTTCTGCCTCCACATTGCCCTGTCCAGCCAAGACTTGATAGGCTGGATCAGGATGAGTAAATGTCTCAGCATTCAGGTTGACTTGATCCAACTCATGCTGATATTCAAGTTGGAACAGTCTCTCCATGTCTGCATCACTGACATTCATTAACTCACTTGCAATGGCCGAGTCTTCCATCCTTATATCTCATGTACCTGCTTTTCTCTCATTTTCTCTCTGTTCTTGCATCAGGGGCTCCCCCTGGCTCACACCTCTCACACCCTCACCTTCACCTACTAAGGTGGAACTCTCAGTACGCACTTTTACCAGACTGGAAGAAATAGTTTGTCTGTCTTTCTCTCCCTCTCCTTTTGCCTGGTTGCAAACCAGCCTCTCACTCTCAGTGCCTTCACTCCCTTCCCTCAAGCCTAAAAATGTTTGAACTACTACTAACTCATTCACACTTGAAGTTGTAATATTTGAAGTTTGAAGTGCAAGTGTGGAAGGAGTATCCGTTGAGGTAGTAGAAGTATATGTCAACGGATAGCTGATTTGGGGCATATCTGTAGACAGACAAACACTTGTCAACGGATGAGAAATATCCGTAGATGAAGGAAAATAAGGAGCTCTAGAAATTGAGACTAAGGCTGAATCTGTGGAGATTGATTTTAAATTAGGAGCCACAGATGGAGCCAAAGTCCTAGAAATGATAGATTGGTGGTCCAACAAATCATCAATAAGATGATGACCACCAATTTCAGAGTGGGGCTTCTCCAAGAAGGTTAAAGATGGAGAATCAGGAATAGATGTGTGAATCATATCCACATCCAGAGAGAGTGTAGGTGAGCTTGGTGTTTCTGTTTCAGTTTGAATGAATAAATAATGGGGCTGTGACTCCACATTTACTGGAGCCACATCAAACTGAATTTGAGATGGTGCCGTAGGCACTGTGTGTGATCCCTATGTAACCCCAGATTGTTTAGACCTCTTTCTCCTTGTATAGGCCATGGTTGTATCTGTGGGGCTTCTGGTGTCCATATCCCTCTTGTGTTGTGTCCCTGGTTGGGGACTCTTTTCAATAGCAACATCATTTTGGGAGGATGCCACTAGGGATGTGGTAGTTTCCTTTTCAACCACTGCATCTTTTTGAGAAGATACATGGTGGCTAGGCTGGGACACACTTATCTCACCCTCCTTGTTCTTGGGGTTTCTTTGATGTTCACCCCTTTCTACCTCCTTCACACTCCCCTCAAGGGGTTGGGTAGTTTTTGCAACAGATGCCTTTTGAGAAGCACCTGAGGTTGGCTTTCTGGATTTTGATTTGGAAATTTTTGAGGTGGCCACTTGGGTAGGAGGCTGTTGGACAGTTCCAGCCTCCATTGTGGCACTTGAAATCAAAGAAGGAATAATAAAGGTAGGGACATTTGAGGAGATTACCTGACTCACCTGTGCCTCTTGAGCTGCATTGAAAATTGGTGGATACACCAATTGAACCTCCCTGTTGTGGTTCAGCATATTCAAGTCCTCAAGGACTCTCTTAGTTTGAACCAAGTTACTATCTACATGATTAGCTAGCAACATGAAAAATTTAGCATAATAGATATTTGTAAGACCCCAGATTTTGGGTAGAATTAAAACTTTTATTATATGTTGATGTAAATATGGATAGTGGCAATGACTTTGAGAATCAAGTTATGAAATGAATATGAATTTCGGTTTTCAAACATTTTGAGAATAGTAAGAATGGACTGAACATATAAATAAGAACAATCAATCTGGAAGATAAGAATACAATACTCCAGGGAAGGAAAGTATTTTTATGTCATCCAAATCAATATCTGGAATACATCCGACAACTCCGTAAACAAGATAGCGTACGCCCGAGAAATCACTAGAACGTTTTCTAAGTGCAAAGAGTAAAGAGAAAATAGATCAGGAATATTGGAACGGATTTTGATCCACAGGATTATAGAAAAACCACTGATGAATAGTAACTCTTCATTTAAAAGTTTTTCAGACCACCCTATATGCGGGACGATATAATAAACTTTCAAAGTCGCATTAGTGATCTATGATGGAAATAAAAGAATGCAGAAGCTGTCAGAATCGGAAAAATAGCATTTTTCGTTTTCTCCGAAATTTCACCAAAAACGAACTAAATAATTATTATTTGAGGATATTTAAGGATTTAAATTATTAATTCTATGGATATGGATTTGATAAATGAATTAGAAGTATCGAGAACGATTTCGGTAAAATACCTCGATAGAACCCTCGAGAAACCTTGCGAGCGTTCTACGAAATTAAACGAACCAGAAAAGCTACTTTATTCCAAGCCAATGCATGCTTGCCAAGTGTCAAGACAAGAAGAGACCAAGGGTGATGACTCACCACATTGGATAAATATCAAGTAATTAAACAAGATAAGAAGAAAAAGAAAAAGGAAGAGAAATTTCGGGAGAGAAGAAGAAAGAAAAATGGGAGAGAAAGAAATGATCATAACTTGAGATTTCGTGGTCCATTTTTGGCGTTCCGCCACTCAAATCGAACCTCTCGAGAAGCTCTACGCAACCATGGTAAGCGCTCGCCTCACCTCTGTGATTTACCCTTCGATTTCAGTGAGTAACAGTTGGAGAAGATGATGAATAGTAACTTGTATTTTGCTTTGTTGCTTTTGATATTGAGTTTGTGGCTTCCAAAGGTTGTATTAAACAAGGATCTAAGGTTACATAAGGAATATAGCAGCAAGCAAGCTTGGAGGAAGGTATAAACCTCTGCCCCTTTGAGTTTTATATGAGTTTTAAAGTGGTTTTGATGTTCATATAAAGTTAAGATCATGATTAAGTGATTTAGTGGTTATTTGGATTTGTTTGAATGTGTAAAATGATGGGTGTTGGATTTGAGCCTCCCCACTGATCTTAGAGGTGTATGATGGTTGTTTGTTGAGGTTGTAGATGTATGGTATGCCCGGTGTGGCTTGGTTATGTTGTGACAAAATAGGATTATTCGATTTTAAGCCGTCGTAATGCCCGATTTTCGGTAACTCTATAAACTGCCTAGAATCAGAAAACCTAACTGCCTCTTTTGGTTCAGTTATGAACATGAGTGTGTAGAGCTTTGTTTCTAGTTTATGTGAGCGCAAGAATCATGTCATTACGATTTACGGTTTATGAGATATGACCATTGTAGTAAAAGTGGTTCAAGGAATGAGATTGCAGAAATGTACCAACTTTGTGGCTATGTTTGAGACCCTTAATAGTTGTTTTAAAATATGAAATTTTGTATTGAAGTGTCAAGGCCAGTTACGAAGGTTTGTACGAAGGTTTCGAGTCCAAAAGATTATTTTCCGATTTTATAAAAATGTGTTAGCCGAGGTTGCGCAAGTGAAAACCTTTAAGAGCATGACTTAGGAACCAATGTTGAAAATGGTTAAGTATAACTTGTATTCGAGGATCGATTTCGGACTAAACCTACGACTGAAGTAATTGTCGACTAAACATGGACTTAGTATGAGCCTATAACGAGCTAGTAATGCCTTGGTTGTGTTTCGCTTACGTGTTTAAGCATTGAGTTATAAGTGGTTTATCGAGGGAATTAACCGTGTGTTTTCGTTTGACTTTGTCTAGATTGTCCGGCATCGTCGCGAACCCTTATCACTTCTCGAGCATCAGGCAAGTTTACTAAACCTTACTCTATTATTCAGAGTAGGTATATTTTCCAATGTTCAATACTTGTGTATTCCCAATTTATATACCAAATCTTTGTTGCAAGTATTGTGGCAAGTTTTATAAATCTATACTTTGAAGTATTGATTATATATTACTGCTTTTGCCATGTGTGGAGTTATACAATTTTGCGATACATGTTATATATAGAGTTTGATTTTGGTTTATATATGAGTTTTGAGATAAAGTAGTTATAAACCGGTGTACCTTGTAGCTCTAGAGATAAGAGCATACTTCTTGTTTTCGACTCTAGACCGGGAGTCAGTATTTGAGATATGGAGATAGTCGTAGAAACCCGGAGGGATTCCAGCGGCAGTGTACTAATTATTTTGAGGACTGCTATTATTAAACATTAATTATATTTCTAGAAAGTATTAATTACCTGGAAATGATTTGAGGAATGTTATTTGAATATTACCTCATTCGAAGGTTATTATTTGAAAATGATTTGATTATGGACTTCTAAGCTAGATATGGGATATTAGTTAGAAGCCAGGATTTTATATTTGCCCTAGGATAAGGGCGGGTGATTTTCTCTAAGATCAGAAGTAATTATATTTCGGTATATGTTAAAGGTTATTTTCCGATAAAGATATCGGGTAACTGTTATTCGAGGGTTAATTATTTTATTTAAGGAATATTATTTATATACATTTGAGGATTATCGACTTACAGAATATTATTTATATACATTTGAGGATTATCGACTTACAGAATATTGTTTATATTCATTTGAGATTTATTTAATTAATGAATATTACTTTTGAATATTCATTTGAGATTTAATTATTTAAAGGATATTATTTTCGAATATTCATTGGAGGTTCACTTATTTGAGAAATATTTTTTTTTTTTAATATTCATTTGAGGATTATTTATTAATGAATATTATTTTTTTAATATTCATTTGAGGATTATTTATTAATGAATATTATTTTTGAATATTCATTTGAGGATTATTTATTAATGAATATTATTTTTGAATATTCATTTGAGGATTATTTATTAATGAATATTATTTTTGAATATTCATTTGAGGATTATTTATTAATGAATATTATTTTTGAATATTCATTTGAGGATTATTTATTAATGAATATTATTTCTAAATATTCATTCGAGGATTGTTTATTTGATGAATATTATTTTCGAATATTCATTTGAAGGTTTACTTGTTTAATAAATGTTATTAAGTGTTTTCCAATCAAAAAGAGGTTCCCAAAACAATGTTTTTCCGTTTAAATCTGTCTTTTAAAGAGGATTTAAATGCTCGCTCAACTATCAAAAATATGGGAAACCTGATTTAAGTGACTGCTACTCTTTTTAAACTCTCAACTCAAAACTGTCAGGGGACAGATATTTTCTCAAAGCTATGTAATTGCTGCAAGTCAAATATTGTGTTACCACCTCAACGATCGAGGGGTAAATTCCTGGAACAAGTCGATATCCATTAACAAGCCTAGCTTGGGAAATATTGGGGAATCTTCCTTTCCAACCTAGATATAACTACTTAGTGGAGTCGTATCAACAAGTGTTACACTTGGGGAAAGGAGGATGACCTTTACGTTTCAGAGTCATGGATTTCATCTGAACTAGGAGTGGTGTAAGTGGTCCAGTTGCGATTGACCCATCCAACTTTTATGGCCCCAAATGGGCCGGGAGGTCACTGGAAGGCGGTAGACAATGTCAGGCCGTCGTGATTCTTCCATCTACATGTAGAAAACATATTTGAGCGGTGCGACCTGCTACTGATCATAGCAAGGTTAGGCACAGCGGGCGCGGTAGCAACTCCAGTATTAGTTCATCATCCAATTTGGATATTCCTGCAACATACATTGGGATAAAGAACCAATCATGTTGGCAGGGGGTCGAAAAGTGTTTGGAAATGAAGTGACAATAAATCCATATAACTTCATCTTTTATTTATGAGTTATGACTCTGTGGATACCTTACATAACATGGGTTATGGTAAGGGAGTTGTTTATACTGAATCACCTTATAACTTCATCTTTTAAAAAAATGTGTTGATATTCTGCTTACATAGCAGATACTTTTGGAAAGGTTATATTTGGTTTCCTTTGAAACCTCATCTTTTATACTAGAACTTTGTTCATAGTTTGAATATCGAAAGTTTGCAGAAATATTATGGAAATGATATTTGAAGTACCATAATGGTACTGTTTTTGGGAATACATTCCGATAAGGATATAATTTCAGTATCGAGATATTTTGACAAATTATTGTCTTCTACTCGCTTTATTCTGGGTTGAGTTAAAGGCAGAATTATGCCATACTTTCATTTCCTTGTTGAGCTATCGCTCACTCTTGCTATTGTTATATATATATATTATATAGCAGCGAAGCAAGATGCCAACGGGACGGCACATACCCCGCAAGGCGTTTCCATAAACAGTTTCTAGCAGTGATCCCGAAGAGTAGTACGAACCAATCGAATCAGGCTACAGCTTTTGGTATTCAACTTATGTATAGATATGAATGGTATGAGAGGATTGTGAGCATAAGAAGATTAAGTTGGTAATGTAACATTACGTAGAAATTGTATCAGTGACAGATTCAAAAGACATTTGGGTATTGTAATAAAAGTTATTTATTCCGTAGTTGTTGTATTGTGTCGTTTCTGAGACTCTAACCTGTGTGTGTGTGTGTGTGTGACATATGTTGTGGGGTCATGAGCAGGTGAATTATGAATGGTGTGAGTAATACAGGTAAGGCAAGGATTACATGGATTGTGACAACCCTAAATCCCTGACCCCGGATTTGGGGCTGTTACAAAGATGGTATCAGAGCGTTAGGTTACAGTCCTCAGAAACGATAGGAGATCGAGTCTTACAATACCCATAATAATGATAAGAGCATCTAGAGCTCAAATTAATTTCGTAGTCGGGTTAGAGGACATGACCCTGACTGTTTAAGATGAAGCCCGAGAGGGGACTTCTTCTGGGAAACCGTACTTAGGACTTCGTGATTAGTCACCTCGAGTCGTATGAGTTATAGATTGATGGGATTCTGAGATACCAGATCCCGAGGCCTTCGAGTAGGCAATTGATGATGCGTTCCTTGAAATGGACGGAGACCCGATAAGGGAGGATCCAAAGGAGGATCTAGAGGAAGACCCCATAGTAGGTCAAGGAAAGAATCTTGTAGAGGAAGTGCCGATTGATAAAGATGTGGTGTGTTACTTGAGGTCTAATAATAAGACCGGACGAACCTTCAATGGATAAATAAGTGACGAGACGAGAGTTTAAGGATCGTTCATGATTCATCAAGAGGTATGACAAAGAAAATGGAGTAGAGTCTCCAAGGTAGAGGAGGTAGAGGCAGTATAGCCAGTATCAGTGGATTGATTCGACTTGAACGAAACCTGTTACTCGTAGTCAGTTATAATTGCCCATAAGGAGGCGACATAAGTAAGAACCAAGATGTTCAGATTTTCATGAACGATTAAGGGTACTTAGTTGCCTAGAATAATGTAAGGAATTGTTTTGGGCTATGAGATTTCAAACCCCCACGACCAGCGATTCCACGGGAAATAGTGTCTATTATATCATTGAGGGATTTTATTATCTCAAGGAGAATTTTGGGTATATGTACCATGTAAATGTTATGGTAAGACAAGCACGCTAAGACGGAATCGAGAACGAGATTTACCACCCTCAGGAAACCGGGAAGGAATTATGAGGATAGAACCGAAAGGTAGGAAATCAGATCCGAGCATTACTAGTAGGTAAATAGATTGATCAAATTCCCCTGATCTTGGGAAGAAATTCAACAAATTTTGGCAAACCTTGTCTTTCTGATTACCAGAGAATGTCACCAAAGAGAGTGGAAATTAGAGCGAACCCTGTGGATTGGGTAAGATAGCCATTATATGGGTTGGTGGACAGACCCTGATTGCTATAATTGATTGTAGAAGATAAAATGATGAAGTTGAGATTGGACGGTAAAGGCGAAATATATTTAAGGACCAAGACGGACTGAGAAGTTCCGGGATTGACTTAAATGAAAAGGCTATTGTGCCAAAGTGTTAAGCTATGTAGCGCACGGGATTGATATGGGAGAAGGAATATCGGGTATAACGATGATTGAAATAGAGACCGGATTTAAGCCTGTAAATTCTAACGATCTTCCGGAGTATCGCCCAGTCGACATATGGAATTCGTCGTTGCTATGGGCGACAACGGTATCGAAGTCTTCTTATAGAACATAACGCTTACTTGAGATGTTGCGCCTAGTCGAATAGAACTCCCTGCAATTGCAAATGTTGATGGTTGAATTCTTAGCGACTATTATAAGTCGGCAATGACGTAAGTATCGAACACCTTAGGGTGCATGGAAAAGAAAAGCTTTGGAATTGAACGATTATCCATAAGAGGAGCCGACATAAAAGGCATCCGTAGAGACTTTGGTAGTACCCTCCCCATTTGAAAATTATGTGGGGTACCTCCCCAACCTATGATCTATCTTGACCTCTCTCCAAGAAAGAATTCTGATAAAGGGTATATTCCCTCTTCGAAGTTATTTTATAACACTTGTGTTAAATCATATTTAATTTCAATTGTGTTAGAGGCTGTCACGATGCCTACTTTCAAGTTTTTCAAAGCCCTATCAAATGATGATATTCAAGCTTCCACTTTTCTTCAAATAATGAATAACCCTTGCTTGTTAAGTACCAGTATCTTCTTGGTTATTCTTTTCTTTGTATTTTCTTTGGAAACCGCACCTTTGGAATCTGTTCAATTTTAATCCAAGGTGTTCCTTTAAGAAATATTGTCGAAAGACGATAATCATTAAATTGATATCGAATTGCTTTCATACTTTTCAACTTCCACTGAGACGAACAACCCTATACTTATAGGGGCTACAAGGACTATCTGTCTATGTGATAGAAGTCTGATGGGACGCCATCACTTGTAAGTTGTGAAATACAAGAAGGCTAATTACCTTTAGTAATGTCTCAATCGAGGCACACAACGCTGAGTTCTTAGGATCATGTTGATCTCTCGGTAAATTCTTTTACCTCCCATAAGGTTACCTTAAAACTCATAACCTTATGATCACCAGTGTGTGACGTTTTCCTTGATATGGGAGCTGTCTTTTCAAGGCCCCATAATTTTTGTTATCCTTATTGAATTTCAAGGGGAGGCCAACCAGGTCAAATAAGTCAAAATTCGCTGATAGGAATTAGATTCGCGACGAAATCGCCTATGTCAGGAGCGAATCCCTAAGACGAATGGAATGTTAGTGACATATCAATGAAATTGGTTTATTCTCCCAAGGATATTATGATAATGGAAAGCGTGTCAATCGATATATGTAAAAGAAATAGCAGTGTGCCGTGAACTCCAGTGACAACGGTGTTAGATAGATGCCCTATAGGGGAATTGAGATTTTGGAGGAGTTGTTACGAATGGACACTACCTCTGGGTTAGCAAGATAAGTACTGACGATGGAGTCAAAGGGAGCTGGTATTGTGACTTGTGAGAGGTGCAGCGTGTGCTGTTTTAAAGGAATAATTTCCGGAAAGATATGGAGACCCGGATGAAAATGAAAGTTAAAGAGTTAAAACAAGAAACCATGACTGTGGCCGAGTATGAGGCCAAGTTTTCCGAATTATTGAGGTTTGTTCCGGAGTTTGTGAACACAGAAGAAAAGAAAGCCAGTAGGTTTCAACCAGGGCTACCTCCAACAAGCAGCCCACTGTCAGGACCTTTAAATAGCAGGTGCCCTTCTATACTATTTAGACTGAGCTAATGTATCTTTGTATATCAAGAAGTTGCATGACAATTAAACCTTAAGGCCGAGACGCTGAGGGAATAATTACAAGTAGAAATAGCCATTCGAGGGATTTTCCCATAAGACTGGTACATCCAGGTTGTGAACTAGAAATATGAGGTTGACACTTTTGATAGACCTGATCCCTTTCAAGTTGGGAAAAGTGGATATTATAATAAGAATGGGTTGGTTGACACCCAATGGGGCCCAGACTGATTGTAAGGGAGAGAGAGTAATAAATAAAGAACGGAGACAGATTCAGAGATTCTTGAATATAGTTCAGACTAAGAAACTATTACGCCAGAGATACGAGGCTTAATTAGCTCTTATGGTTGACGCCAAGAAAAGAGGCACCAAGTATAGAGGAAACTACAATGGTTTTGGGAGATTTTACAAGATCTTAATGCGCTACCAAATATCGATTGGGATGACATGAGAATGAATACCGAGTATTCAGAGTATAGTGGGAATGAAAGAGTTAGTGACTCAGTTACAAGAGTTGTTGTATAAGGATATGATAAGACCCAGTGTACCACCGTGGAGAGCCCGGTGTTGTTGTAAGAGAGAAAGATTTTAGCACAAGATTATATATCGAACCTCGAGAGTTGTATGAGTTTGACATGGAGAATAGGTACCCTTGTAAATGATTGTTTGATCAGCGGAAGAACGCTGTGTATTTCCAATTTATTTAAGAACTGGGTATCACCAGTTGGAAGTTAAATCAGAGGATATGCCCAAGACTGCGATTCGTACTAGGAATAGACACTTCGAGTTTTCAGCGAAGTTATTTTGGGTTGACTAATGCACCCACAAATTTTATGGAATGTAATGAATTGGCTTTGAGTTACCCATGATAGTAGATAACATGAGATGGAGAAATGGCTAGAATTGACCTAGGATTATGACTGTGAGATACACTACCATCCGGGGAAGGCCAATGTGGTGGCCGATACCCTTACTTTAAAATGAGACAGAGATGGATTCCGAATGATCGGGAATTAAAGGATGAGATTTTACACAACACCCAAGTTAGTCCAACAAACTAGAAAGACAAAAGATTTCACCAACAAGCGGCTAGTGACAACCAAGACAGACAGAGAAAGTATGCGGACTAAGCCCGCGAGTATAGAGATAGTACTGCTACTGATAAGTTAAATGGCAAGTTGATGAATGGCAAACAAGTTTATGCTGGTGTATTTCTGTGCAAACAAGATAGAGAATATGAGGTTAGAGATTCGTGATGCTAAAGGTATCTCCAGGGAAAGAATTAATGAGATTTGAAAAGAAAGGGAAGTGAGCCCGAGATTCATTGGACCATCTGAGATTTAAGACGCGCCAGGAAGGTGGCCTACGAGCCAGCCTTACCCCCCCCCCCAAACTTGTAGAAAAGTCATAACGGGGTTCATGTGTCAATGCCACGTCAGTATACTATAGATGCCCGGCATATGTAGAGTACGAGCACGTAGACATACAACCAGACTTGACCTATGTGGAGCAACCAATGGAAATTATAGATCGAAAGGAACAAGTACTCCGAAACAAGGTCATCAAACTAGCCAGAGTGGTATGGAGGAATCATAATGTGGAAGAATCAACTTGGGAGCTAGAGAGCGAGATGCTAGAAAGATATCCCCATTTGTTTTCAGAGTGATTCCGGGACGGAATCCTTTTAAGGAGGGGAGACTGTAAGACCCCAGATTTTGGGTAGAATTAAAACTTTTATTATATGTTGATGTAAATATGGATAGTGGCAATGACTTTGAGAATCAAGTTATGAAATGAATATGAATTTCGGTTTTCAAACATTTTGAGAATAGTAAGAATGGACTGAACATATAAATAAGAACAATCAATCTGGAAGATAAGAATACAATACTCCAGGGAAGGAAAGTATTTTTATGTCATCCAAATCAATATCTGGAATACATCCGACAACTCCGTAAACAAGATAGCGTACGCCCGAGAAATCACTAGAACGTTTTCTAAGTGCAAAGAGTAAAGAGAAAATAGATCAGGAATATTGGAACGGATTTTGATCCACAGGATTATAGAAAAACCACTGATGAATAGTAACTCTTCATTTAAAAGTTTTTCAGACCACCCTATATGCGGGATGATATAATAAACTTTCAAAGTCGCATTAGTGATCTACGATGGAAATAAAAGAATGCAGAAGCTGTCAGAATCGGAAAAATAGCATTTTTCGTTTTCTCCGAAATTTCACCAAAAACGAACTAAATAATTATTATTTGAGGATATTTAAGGATTTAAATTATTAATTCTATGGATATGGATTTGATAAATGAATTAGAAGTATCGAGAACAATTTCGGTAAAATACCTCGATAGAACCCTCGAGAAACCTTGCGAGCGTTCTACGAAATTAAACGAACCAGAAAAGCTACTTTATTCCAAGCCAATGCATGCTTGCCAAGTGTCAAGACAAGAAGAGACCAAGGGTGATGACTCACCACATTGGATAAATATCAAGTAATTAAACAAGATAAGAAGAAAAAGAAAAAGGAAGAGAAATTTCGGGAGAGAAGAAGAAAGAAAAATGGGAGAGAAAGAAATGATCATAACTTGAGATTCCGTGGTCCATTTTTGGCGTTCCGCCACTCAAATCGAAGCTCTCGAGAAGCTCTACGCAACCATGGTAAGCGCTCGCCTCACCTCTGTGATTTACCCTTCGATTTCAGTGAGTAACAGTTGGAGAAGATGATGAATAGTAACTTGTATTTTGCTTTGTTGCTTTTGATATTGAGTTTGTGGCTTCCAAAGGTTGTATTAAGCAAGGATCTAAGGTTACATAAGGAATATAGCAGCAAGCAAGCTTGGAGGAAGGTATAAACCTCTGCCCCTTTGAGTTTTATATGAGTTTTAAAGTGGTTTTGATGTTCATGTAAAGTTAAGATCATGATTAAGTGATTTAGTGGTTATTTGGATTTGTTTGAATGTGTAAAATGATGGGTGTTGGATTTGAGCCTCCCCACTGATCTTAGAGGTGTATGATGGTTGTTTGTTGAGGTTGTAGATGTATGGTATGCCCGGTGTGGCTTGGTTATGTTGTGACAAAATAGGATTATTCGATTTTAAGCCGACGTAATGCCCGATTTTCGGTAACTCTATAAACTGCCTAGAATCAGAAAACCTAACTGCCTCTTTTGGTTCAGTTATGAACATGAGTGTGTAGAGATTTGTTTCTAGTTTATGTGAGCGCAAGAATCATGTCATTACGATTTACGGTTTATGAGATATGACCATTGTAGTAAAAGTGGTTCAAGGAATGAGATTGCAGAAATGTACCAACTTTGTGGCTATGTTTGAGACCCTTAAGAGTTGTTTTAAAATATGAAATTTTGTATTAAAGTGTCAAGGGCAGTTACGAAGGTTTGTACGAAGGTTTCGAGTCCAAAAGATTATTTTCCGATTTTATAAAAATGTGTTAGCCGAGGTTGCGCAAGTGAAAACCTTTAAGAGCATGACTTAGGAACCAATGTTGAAAATGGTTAAGTATAACTTGTATTCGAGGATCGATTTCGGACTAAACCTACGACTGAAGTAATTGTCGACTAAACATGGACTTAGTATGAGCCTATAACGAGCTAGTAATGCCTTGGTTGTGTTTCGCTTACGTGTTTAAGCATTGAGTTATAAGTGGTTTATCGAGGGAATTAACCGTGTGTTTTCGTTTGACTTTGTCTAGATTGTCCGGCATCGTCGCGAACCCTTATCACTTCTCGAGCATCAGGCAAGTTTACTAAACCTTACTCTATTATTCAGAGTAGGTATATTTTCCAATGTTCAATACTTGTGTATTCCCAATTTATATACCAAATCTTTGTTGCAAGTATTGTGGCAAGTTTTATAAATCTATATTTTGAAGTATTGATTATATATTACTGCTTTTGCCATGTGTGGAGTTATACAATTTTGCGATACATGTTATATATAGAGTTTGATTTTGGTTTATATATGAGTTTTGAGATAAAGTAGTTATAAACCGGTGTATCTTGTAGCTCTAGAGATAAGAGCATACTTCTTGTTTTCGACTCTAGACCGGGAGTCAGTATTTGAGATATGGAGATAGTCGTAGAAACCCGGAGGGATTCCAGCGGCAGTGTACTAATTATTTTGAGGACTGCTATTATTAAACATTAATTATATTTCTAGAAAGTATTAATTACCTGGAAATGATTTGAGGAATGTTATTTGAATATTACCTCATTCGAAGGTTATTATTTGAAAATGATTTGATTATGGACTTCTAAGCTAGATATGGGATATTAGTTAGAAGCCAGGATTTTATATTTGCCCTAGGATAAGGGCGGGTGATTTTCTTTAAGATCAGAAGTAATTATATTTCGGTATATGTTAAAGGTTATTTTCCGATAAAGATATCGGGTAACTGTTATTCGAGGGTTAATTATTTTATTTAAGGAATATTATTTATATACATTTGAGGATTATCGACTTACAGAATATTATTTATATACATTTGAGGATTATCGACTTACAGAATATTGTTTATATTCATTTGAGATTTATTTAATTAATGAATATTACTTTTGAATATTCATTTGAGATTTAATTATTTAAAGGATATTATTTTCGAATATTCATTGGAGGTTCACTTATTTGAGAAATATTATTTTTTTTAATATTCATTTGAGGATTATTTATTAATGAATATTATTTTTTTAATATTCATTTGAGGATTATTTATTAATGAATATTATTTTTGAATATTCATTTGAGGATTATTTATTAATGAATATTATTTTTGAATATTCATTTGAGGATTATTTATTAATGAATATTATTTTTGAATATTCATTTGAGGATTATTTATTAATGAATATTATTTCTAAATATTCATTCGAGGATTGTTTATTTGATGAATATTATTTTCGAATATTCATTTGAAGGTTTACTTGTTTAATAAATGTTATTAAGTGTTTTCCAATCAAAAAGAGGTTCCCAAAACAATGTTTTTCCGTTTAAATCTGTCTTTTAAAGAGGATTTAAATGCTCGCTCAACTATCAAAAATATGGGAAACCTATTTAAGTGACTGCTACTCTTTTTAAACTCTCAACTCAAAACTGTCAGGGGACAGATATTTTCTCAAAGCTATGTAATTGCTGCAAGTCAAATATTGTGTTACCACCTCAACGATCGAGGGGTAAATTCCTGGAACAAGTCGATATCCATTAACAAGCCTAGCTTGGGAAATATTGGGGAATCTTCCTTTCCAACCTAGATATAACTACTTAGTGGAGTCGTATCAACAAGTGTTACACTTGGGGAAAGGAGGATGACCTTTACGTTTCAGAGTCATGGATTTCATCTGAACTAGGAGTGGTGTAAGTGGTCCAGTTACGATTGACCCATCCAACTTTTATGGCCCCAAATGGGCCGGGAGGTCACTGGAAGGCGGTAGACAATGTCAGGCCGTCGTGATTCTTCCATCTACATGTAGAAAACATATGTTAGGCCGAATACACAATATATAATCAAGTAGGTATGAGAATAACAATTAAGAACACAGGTTTGTAAATCAACAAACTGAATTATATTAAATAATTCTCTCTTAGTGATGTTAATGAATCACAAAGAGCTTCTAGGTTACAAGAATAAAATATTCAATGATCGCATCCCTTCTAGGGATAACCTATCTGTGTTTATATAGTACACAGTTACACAATCCTTATCTAATTGATATTCCTACAAATTAGCTATACAATTGTTATCAATTAAGGATTGCTTCTTATCTTCTATTCCGTTTCCTTAGCTGTATCAATATATTCTGCTTCTTTCCATCTTCAGAATATATTGCTTCTAGAATCTTCAATTCATCACCGACAGCTAATTCAACTATCACCTTGTCAGACTTTAAATAAACTCTGACCGGCTTCCTTTAAACTCTTCACCCTGTCAGAGTTTAATTAAACTCTGACCGGCTTCTGATAAACTCTGGTCAGTACCTGTTGCTTAAACACTGATAAACAAACATCAGTAATTATATCTAACAACATATTTGAGCGGTGCGACCTGCTACTGATCATAGCAAGATTAGGCACAGTGGGCGCGGTAGCAACTCCAGTATTAGTTCATGATCCAATTTGGATATTCCTGCAACATACATTGGGATAAAGAACCAATCATGTTGGTAGGGGGTCGAAAAGTGTTTGGAAATGAAGTGACAATAAATCCATATAACTTCATCTTTTATTTATGAGTTATGACTCTGTGGATACCTTACATAACATGGGTTATGGTAAGGGAGTTGTTTATACTGAATCACCTTATAACTTCATCTTTTAAAAAAATGTGTTGATATTCTGCTTACATAGCAGATACTTTTGGAAAGGTTATATTTGGTTTCCTTTGAAACCTCATCTTTTATACTAGAACTTTGTTCATAGTTTGAATATCGAAAGTTTGCAGAAATATTATGGAAATGATATTTGAAGTACCATAATGGTACTGTTTTTGGGAATACATTCCGATAAGGATATAATTTCAGTATCGAGATATTTTGACAAATTATTGTCTTCTACTCGCTTTATTCTGGGTTGAGTTAAAGGCAGAATTATGCCATACTTTCATTTCCTTGCTGAGCTATCGCTCACTCTTGCTATTGTTATATATATATATATATTATATAGCAGCGAAGCAGGATGCCAACGGGACGGCACATACCCCGCAAGGCGTTTCCATAAACAGTTTCTAGCAGTGATCCCGAAGAGTAGTACGAACCAATCGAATCAGGCTACAGCTTTTGGTATTCAACTTATGTATAGATATGAATGGTATGAGAGGATTGTGAGCATAAGAAGATTAAGTTGGTAATGTAACATTACCTAGAAATTGTATCAGTGACAGATTCAAAAGACATTTGGGTATTGTAATAAAAGTTATTTATTCCGTAGTTGTTGTATTGTGTCGTTTCTGAGACTCTAACCTGTGTGTGTGTGTGTGTGACATATGTTGTGGGGTCATGAGCAGGTGAATTATGAATGGTGTGAGTAATACAGGTAAGGCAAGGATTACATGGATTGTGACAACCCTAAATCCCTGACCCCGGATTTGGGGTTGTTACAATATTCTTACTTCTAGATGCTTTATTCCCTAATTTACCACCTAGTTCATAAAGAATTAGGGATCCTAGGTTATAAAAGCTATCACTAAGAAGCATATAAGCAATATATAGCATAGAGAAGGTAACTGCATCATAGTTGCTAATCTTACCAGAAAACACCTTAAGAATGACATCAAAGAAAAAGCTCCATCCTTTAACCATACCTTTTCTTTGAATTTTACTCAAATTATCAGTAGGTAAAGCATAGTTAATCAGATTCAACATGTTAACAATATCAGTATCACTATGCTTTTCTAACCTACTGTTATCAGGCAAATTCAAGCATGAAGAAATAATGTCACTATTAATCACATGTTCCTTACCTTGAAGAACAAAAGTAATGGTAGCATTTACAAAATCAAAAACAGCTGATTCCAAGATAGCTTCAATTACCTCAAAATAAAAAGTGGGGGCTTCGAACATAGCCTTGGAGAGCTTGCAGTTCTAGAAGAACCTCATCATAGTGTGATATGATGCGTTCTTCTCTTCGAAGTCCACCAAAGCTGTGAAATTGTTCTTCTCGTATGTGAAACCAGTGAGTGACATTGTTTTGTTGGTTGGTGCCATTGATGTAAGCTTTGAATTGACAGAGAGAATTTAGCTTTGAGAGAGAAGAAGGTTTCTTGCCTTAGAGAATTTTTGGAAAATGGTAGAAAATGATTAACTGAGAGTAAATTTAATTTATACTCCCCCAAAATAATTCACTAATAAAATCAGAATAATTGAAAGAAATTATCTGATTGGGCAAGAAAGTAACCGTTTAAAACTAATGGAATGAAAAGTAAAGCCACGAATTTACTGTAATTACATACACGTACTATACACATGTAACTACGGATAAGATTGTGACTTTAACGGTTATGATTAAATAAAACTATCTACGGATAGGATTTTGCCTTTTGGGAATTGATATCCGTAGAGGTGTAAAAACGGTATCCGTAGACAAGAAAAAAATCCAGTGTCAGAAATGACCACCAACGGATAGGGGTATCCGTAGAGGGAGAAATTTTGACTTAAACAAAATTCTTCTTTTTCAGAGAGTTTTAATTCTCATGAAAATCATGTTGACACTAGCTGCATTACAAATTATCAGACATTTAGATAAATTAAGAGTAGTTAAGCATACCTAGCTCACTTACCAACCTTGAGAATGTTGATTCATCAAGTGGCTTGGTAAAAATGTCTGCAATTTGCTGCTCACTTGGAACAAAATGAAGTTCCATAGTACCATTCATCACATGTTCCCTGATGAAGTGATACTTCATGTCAATGTGCTTGGTCCTTGAGTGTTGCACTGGATTCTCAGTTATGGGAATTGCACTAGTGTTGTCACAGAATATTGGAATCTTATTAACTGTTAGACCATGGTCTATTAGTTGATTTTTCATCCAAAGTATCTGTGCACAACAACTTCCAGCAGCAATGTATTCTTCCTCAGCTGTAGAGGTAGAGACAAAATTTTGCTTCTTACTGAACCATAAGACAAGGTGTGTATTCGTAGAAGCTATTTGAGTTGTATCCATTGAGAGTATCTTGATCACATCCGTAGACAGCTAGTACTGCTATCCGTAGAAAGTACATTTGTCCACATCCGTAGAAGGCTAATGTTGCTATCCGTTGACAGTCAATTTCACCTATGTAAAATTACAAGGCATAAACTATTTACAATTAGGCTCCCTATTCTACATATCTATCAATAGTCAACATGACTTATTCAGCCTAAAAACTAATACCTCAACTTCAACATCAGGATTACAAATCAGGAATACACATCAGGACTGCACATCAGGATTGTACATCAGGATTGCACAACAAGAATGTTCATCAGGATTGTTCCTTTAGATTGCATATCAGGATTGAATCTCAGGATTGTACATTAGGATTACAAAAGCATGTTACATTGAGTCTTGTCCGTAAATAAGCTTCCCATCTACGGATACTGCAAAATCATGCTATCCGTTGATGGCTATATTTTACTTATACAATTTTTACTAAGTTAATTTAATTATCATCAAGAAACAACATAGTTCCTAACGATCTCCCTCAATTTATGTCTGGTTGAGAATTAGAGATAAATTAAGAGTCTTGATGATAACAAAACCACTTTCAACATATAGACAGTTGCAGTAAAAATTGAATTAAGCTACAACAATGAAAAACTGAAGAGTAGAGATAATTACATAGAGAGTGCTCCTCTAGACTGAGCAAAATTAATTCCTTTTCTTCTCTCTTGGAGGTTGAATCTTCTATCTCCCTTCCTTAGCATAATTTGCCTTGATTTGATCTTGAAGCTTTCTATAGAATGCATCTTCTTCAGCAATTTTTGGATCTAGCTTGCCTCTTGCAACCATCTAAGGTACCTGGTGCTGGCCTTAGACAGTTGATCTTCAATTCTAAAGAATCTTCTACAGCCCTTGTCATCCTTGAATTCCATCATCCAGTAAGGATGGAGATGGATTCTTTGTCAATTAAAAGGGATCTTCAGCTTCATTGGCAAACTATCAGGAGAATTCCAGATACTCCTGATTTCCTCAATTTTCTTCAACACAACACTCCTGGCAACCTCAGAAAATCCCCTTGTGTTTTTGAAGCCTGAGAAGACTTTCACCAAGGTAGAATATCCTTCATTCATCACTTGTTGCAGGGGCCATGCTCTCACCTTTCTTCCTTTGTAGACAAAAGTTAGTCTTTCAGGCAAATCTCTGAACTTGTCTGTGCCTCTGATTTCACTAACTTCATCACGGAATAGATCCATAGTTGAGTACTCCTATATCTCTGCAATGTACAAAAAGTCTGCCTTGTTCTCAACTGGCATGGCAACTTTTGGTGCAACATTCAACTTGATTGGTCCTTGTTGAGCTCTCTTGACTTGTTCCCTTTTCTTTGACATCTTTTCTGCTTCAATCATGAACTTAGGGAATACCAAGTTGTCAAACTCAATAGGTTCTTCTTTAAGCTCTACAGGAGACCCATGGTAGGTGGTTTGAGATTGAGTTGAAGTTGGAACAGGGTCTTCAAAGACAATCCTCCTCTCTGTATCTCTTTTCTCTTCTACCTTCTCAGGGGAGACATGCATATGTGATCTTTTCTTCCATCTAGTTGGCTTGGATTTAGGCACTGTCTTCCTTTTCTTCAATTTCTTCATAGTAGGTGCCTCTTCCTCTACAGCCTCACTACTTTCTTCCTCCATTTCCCTCACTAATTCTTGGGCTAATCTAGCCTGCTTTTCAGGTGTAGATTCAAAACCCTGGGGATTGGCTTCTCTCCTTATCCTGGAAATCTCTTTTGTTTTGGCTTCATTGAACCTGGGATGGCTGCTTGTGATGTAAATTTCCTTACCATTTCTGTAGATAACAGCCAACCCTTGTCTCAGCTTTATATCATTGGTGTTCTTGAGATCCCTGATAAGAGTTGCTAACACCTTAGACTCATCAGGCTTGGGGAATGGGTAGTCCACCTCTAGTTTGTTCTTGCCATGATGTCTAGGTGGTGATCCAGTCCTGCCACTGAGGATAGGTTCAAACTCCTTGACACTTGAGTGTTCAGCATCATAGTTTCTTTGTAGAACAATGGTGTCAAGAGTGAGAACTCTCAGAATTGTTGTGTGGACAAGATGGCTACTTGAGGATGAAGTCACAACCTGGAAGATGGATTCCTTGATCAGCTTCTCTGAGTTGAGAAAGACTTGAACATCCTTAGCTTGAGAAGAGACCACCTTTGTGAGTTGAAACTCACTTGGATTTACTATTATTTGAGGTGACTCCACTGGCTCCCCTTGGCTTGATGGCACACCTTTGGTTACTGGTACAGAGACCACTAGTGCACTCTTCCCCTTACTTGAACTCTCCCCCTTTTTGTTATCATCAAGGGTTGGAGTGACACCAGTAGCCTGTAGTAACTGTTGCAGAAGCTGAGTCTGTATATTCTGGTTAGCCAGGAAGGTGTCCATTTGCTTCTCCATCTTATCCATCCTCACAGTAAGAGCATCCACATCCTTCACCAACTTGTCTTGCTTGCATCTTTGAGATGTGGAAGGAGCAACATCATCAACCCTTCTTGCCAAAGCATCCTTCACCCCATCCAGATGGTTCTTGATGTCATCAGTGTTGGCTCTTTGTTGAAGGATGTGGGTTTGATGAAGCTGAAGTGATGCCACAAAGTTCTGAACTGTGGTGGCATGCTGTGGATTTGATGTCTGAGCTTCACCAAGTGCCCTTTGATAATTCCTAAGAATGACTGCCTTGGTGTCATTGTGGACATAAGAGTTGGAAAACAACCAAGTAGACATCTCTTGGAGAGTGGAAGGGCCTTCATCTTCTTCTTCACCACTCTCAGAATCATCAATGTCTTCATCATAACTGAAATCTTCACCAGCTCCTGGAGGAATATTCTGAATTGCTTTTTTTGCCCTAGACATTGATTCAGTAGTGTGTACCAAATTCAACATCCTTTCTGCCTCCACATTGCCCTGTCCAGCCAAGACTTGATAGGCTGGATCAGGATGAGTAAATGTCTCAGCATTCAGGTTGACTTGATCCAACTCATGCTGATATTCAAGTTGGAACAGTCTCTCCATGTCTGCATCACTGACATTCATTAACTCACTTGCAATGGCTGAGTCTTCCATCCTTATATCTCATGTACCTGCTTTTCTCTCATTTTCTCTCTGTTCTTGCATCAGGGGCTCCCCCTGGCTCACACCTCTCACACCCTCACCTTCACCTACTAAGGTGGAACTCTCAGTACGCACTTTTACCAGACTGGAAGAAATAGTTTGTCTGTCTTTCTTTCCCTCTCCTTTTGCCTGGTTGCAAACCAGCCTCTCACTCTCAGTGCCTTCACTCCCTTCCCTCAAGCCTAAAAATGTTTGAACTACTACTAACTCATTCACACTTGAAGTTGTAATATTTGAAGTTTGAAGTGCAAGTGTGGAAGGAGTATCCGTTGAGGTAGTAGAAGTATATGTCAACGGATAGCTGATTTGGGGCATATCTGTAGACAAACAAACACTTGTCAACGGATGAGAAATATCCGTAGATGAAGGAAAAGAAGGAGCTCTAGAAATTGAGACTAAGGCTGAATCTGTGGAGATTGATTTTAAATTAGGAGCCACAGATGGAGCCAAAGTCCTAGAAATGATAGATTGGTGGTCCAACAAATCATCAATAAGATGATGACCACCAATTTCAGAGTGGGGCTTCTCCAAGAAGGTTAAAGATGGAGAATCAGGAATAGATGTGTGAATCATATCCACATCCAGAGAGAGTGTAGGTGAGCTTGGTGTTTCTGTTTCAGTTTGAATGAATAAATAATGGGGCTGTGACTCCACATTTACTGGAGCCACATCAAACTGAATTTGAGATGGTGCCGTAGGCACTGTGTGTGATCCCTATGTAACCCCAGATTGTTTAGACCTCTTTCTCCTTGTATAGGCCATGGTTGTATCTGTGGGGCTTCTAGTGTCCATATCCCTCTTGTGTTGTGTCCCTGGTTGGGGACTCTTTTCAATAGCAACATCATTTTGGGAGGATGCCACTAGGGATGTGGTAGTTTCATTTTCAACCACTGCATCTTTTTGAGAAGATACATGGTGGCTAGGCTGGGACACACTTATCTCACCCTCCTTGTTCTTGGGGTTTCTTTGATTATCACCCCTTTCTACCTCCTTCACACTCCCCTCAAGGGGTTGGGTAGTTTTTGCAACAGATGCCTTTTGAGAAGCACCTGAGGTTGGCTTTCTGGATTTTGATTTGGAAATTTTTGAGGTGGCCACTTGGGTAGGAGGCTGTTGGACAGTTCCAGCCTCCATTGTGGCACTTGAAATCAAAGAAGGAATAATAAAGGTAGGAACATTTGAGGAGATTACCTGACTCACCTGTGCCTCTTGAGCTGCATTGAAAATTGGTGGATACACCAATTGAACCTCCCTGTTGTGGTTCAGCATATTCAAGTCCTCAAGGACTCTCTTATTTTGAACCCAACACTCCTTGGAGTTTGAAGGGAATTGGATCACCAAGTTACTATCTACATGATTAGCTAGCAACATGAAAAATTTAGCATAATAGATATTCTTACTTCTAGATGCTTTATTCCCTAATTTACCACCTAGTTCATAAAGAATTAGGGATCCTAGGTTATAAAAGCTATCACTAAGAAGCATATAAGCAATATATAGCATAGAGAAGGTAACTGCATCATAGTTGCTAATCTTACCAGAAAACACCTTAAGAATGACATCAAAGAAAAAGCTCCATCCTTTAACCATACCTTTTCTTTGAATTTTACTCAAATTATCAGTAGGTAAAGCATAGTTAATCAGATTCAACATGTTAACAATATCAGTATCACTATGCTTTTCTAACCTACTGTTATCAGGCAAATTCAAGCATGAAGAAATAATGTCACTATTAATCACATGTTCCTTACCTTGAAGAACAAAAGTAATGGTAGCATTTACAAAATCAAAAACAGCTGATTCCAAGATAGCTTCAATTACCTCAAAATAAAAAGTGGGGGCTTCGAACATAGCCTTGGAGAGCTTGCAGTTCTAGAAGAACCTCATCATAGTGTGATATGATGCGTTCTTCTCTTCGAAGTCCACCAAAGCTGTGAAATTGTTCTTCTCGTATGTGAAACCAGTGAGTGACATTGTTTTGTTGGTTGGTGCCATTGATGTAAGCTTTGAATTGACAGAGAGAATTTAGCTTTGAGAGAGAAGAAGGTTTCTTGCCTTAGAGAATTTTTGGAAAATGGTAGAAAATGATTAACTGAGAGTAAATTTAATTTATACTCCCCCAAAATAATTCACTAATAAAATCAGAATAATTGAAAGAAATTATCTGATTGGGCAAGAAAGTAACCGTTTAAAACTAATGGAATGAAAAGTAAAGCCACGAATTTACTGTAATTACATACACGTACTATACACATGTAACTACGGATAAGATTGTGACTTTAACGGTTATGATTAAATAAAACTATCTACGGATAGGATTTTGCCTTTTGGGAATTGATATCCGTAGAGGTGTAAAAACGGTATCCGTAGACAAGAAAAAAATCCAGTGTCAGAAATGACCACCAACGGATAGGGGTATCCGTAGAGGGAGAAATTTTGACTTAAACAAAATTCTTCTTTTTCAGAGAGTTTTAATTCTCATGAAAATCATGTTGACACTAGCTGCATTACAAATTATCAGACATTTAGATAAATTAAGAGTAGTTAAGCATACCTAGCTCACTTACCAACCTTGAGAATGTTGATTCATCAAGTGGCTTGGTAAAAATGTCTGCAATTTGCTGCTCACTTGGAACAAAATGAAGTTCCATAGTACCATTCATCACATGTTCCCTGGTGAAGTGATACTTCATGTCAATGTGCTTGGTCCTTGAGTGTTGCACTGGATTCTCAGTTATGGGAATTGCACTAGTGTTGTCACAGAATATTGGAATCTTATTAACTGTTAGACCATGGTCTATTAGTTGATTTTTCATCCAAAGTATCTGTGCACAACAACTTCCAGCAGCAATGTATTCTTCCTCAGCTGTAGAGGTAGAGACAAAATTTTGCTTCTTACTGAACCATGAGACAAGCATGTTTCCTAGAAATTGACAGGTGTCTGTTGTACTTTTTCTGTCAATCTTAAAACCTGCATAGTCTGCATCTGAATAACCAATTACATCAAAACCAAATTCTCTAGGGTAGCAAATGCCAAGGTTTGGTGTTCCCTTGAGATATCTGAAAATCCTCTTGATAGCAATTAAATGAGACTCTCTAGGATCAGCCTGAAATCTAGCACAGAGACATGTAGCAAACATAATATCAGGTCTACTAGCTGTTAAATATAAAAGTGAGCCTACCATGCCTCTATAGCTTGAAATATCCACAGATTTTTCCTTAGTATTCAATTCAAGCTTAGTGGCAGTTGGCATGGGTGTTTTAGCAGGTGAGCAATCCATTAGATCAAACTTCTTTAATAAATCAAAGATATATTTAGTTTGACTAATAAAGATTCCTTCTTTCACTTTCTTAACTTGTAAGCCAAGGAAATAGGTAAGTTCACCCATCATGCTCATTTCATATTTACTTTGCATAAGTTTGGCAAACCTTTTGCAAAGCTTCTCATCTGTAGACCCAAAAATTATGTCATCTACATAAATTTGAACAAGTATGCTAGAGCCATTAACATTTCTAAAGAAAAGAGTTTTGTCAACAATACCTCTAGTGAAGTGATTTTCTAAAAGAAACTGTGACAGAGTGTCATACCAGGCTCTAGGTGCTTGCTTCAGTCCATAGAGTGCCTTGAGTAGGAAGTACACAAATTCTGGATAATTTAGATCTTCGAAACCAGGAGGTTGACTGACATACACCTCCTCTTCCAGTTCCCCATTCAAGAAGGCACTCTTGACATCCATTTGATAGACTTTGAAATTGGCATGCGCTGCATAGGCTAGGAATATCCTTGTTGCTTCCAATCTAGCAACAGGGGCAAATGTTTCATCATAATCTATTCTTTCTTCTTGAGAGTAGTCCTTAGCAACCAGTCTAGCTTTGTTCCTTGTGACAATGTCATTTTCATCCATCTTGTTTCTGAATACCCACTTTGTACCTATAACACTTCTGTCTTTAGGTTTGGGTACCAACTTCCAGACTTTATTTCTCTCAAATTGGTTTAGCTCCTCTTGCATAGCTAATACCCAATCTGGATCTAAAAGAGCATCCTCAACTTTCTTTGGTTCTTCTTGAGAAAGAAAGCTGCTATATAAACATTCATCCTGAGTAGCTCTTCTAGTTTGGACATTTGAGGATGCATCACCAATGATCAGTTCAAATGGGTGATCCCTGGTCCATTTTCTTCTTGTTGCAGGTGTAGGTCTTGAAGATGTAACATCATTCTCATCAGTATGATCATGTGAGGTTGATCCTTGACTTGGAGAAACTCCCCCTGAGTTTATTGGGGTGGTAACTCTGTGTTATGATCCACCTACGGATGCTCCATTTTGGCTTCCTACGGATGCTCCATTTTGGCTTCCTACGGATGCTCCATTTTGGCTTCCTACGGATGCTCCATTTTGGCTTCCCACAGATGCTCTATTTTGGCTTCCTGCGGATGCTCCAATTGTCCCTTCTATAGATGGCTCATTTGAACTTGAGTTATCCATATTTGAGATAATCATTCTTGGAGGTACTGATTCATCCACATAATCATCATCTTCATCATCATAATAGAGACCTTCCACCTCATTCTCGAACCTGAGAGTTTCATGAAAACCCTCATCAGTAAGACCTTGTATTCTGGCATCATTAAAAACAACATGTACAGATTCCATAACAATGTTGATTCTGTGATTAAAAACCCTGTAGGCTTTTCCAGCTGCATATCGCACAAAAATGGCTTCATCTGCCTTTGACTCAAATTTTCCAAGATTTTCACCTTGATTTCTCAATACAAAACATTTGCATCCAAAGACATGTAGAAAATTCAAGGATGGTTTGCTTCCTTTGAGCAGCTGATATGGAGTCATTCCTTTTGCTTGATTGATCAAAGAAATATTTTGAGTGAAACATGCAGTGTTAACTACTTCAGCCCAAAATTAAGTATGTAACTTTGATTCTCCTAGCATTGTTCTTGAAGCCTCAATTAGAGTCCTATTTTTCCTTTCTACCACTTCATTTTGTTGTGGTGTCCTTGTTGCAGAAAACTCATGAATGATTCCATTCTTCTCACAAAACAGCCTCATTGTTGAATTCTAGAACTCAGTGCCATTGTCATTCCTGATTCTTCTTACTTTGAGATCAGGATGATATTTAGCAACCTTGATGTGATTGATTATGATTTCACTTGCCTCATATTTGGAGTGCAGAAAATATGTCCATGTAAATTTAGAAAATTCATCCACAATCACAAGGCAGTATCTTTTCTTTGAAATTGACATGACATTTACTGGTCCAAACAAATCCATGTGTAACAGCTGTAGAGGTTGCTCAATTGACGAGTCTAGCTTGCTTCCGAAAGAAATCTTCTTTTGCTTTCCTTTCTGGCAAGCATCACAAAGTCCATCCTTGGAAAATTCCAACTGAGGAAGTCCTCTTACTAGGTCTCTTCTTACCAAATCATTATAGACTTGAAGTTCAAATGTGACAGTCTTTTGTGCCATATCCAACTCTCATCCTTGCTTGCTTTACTCAGAAGACAAGTGATAGAATCTGAACTTGTTGAGTTGAAGTCAGCTATGTACACTTTACCTTTTATGTATCCTGTCAACACCACATTGTTGTTTTCTTTGTTGGAAACAACACAGGCTCCTTGATTGAATGAAACTGAGAAACCTCTATCACATAGTTGACTAATACTCAGCAAATTGTGCTTAAGCCCATCAACCAGTGCTACTTCATCAATGATGACATTTTCCTTTGAAATCAAGCCATATCCCTTAGTAAAACCTTTGCTGTCATCTCCAAAAGTAATTCTAGGGCTAGCTTTCTCCACAAACTCTGTGAGTAGGGTAGAATCTCCAGTCATGTGCCTAGAACAACCACTGTCTAAGTACCATATATTCTTCCTATATCCCTGCACACAACAAAACCAAATCAAGTTGATTTTGGTACCCAAGTTTCCCTGGGTCCTCTCCTGTTAGCTTTAACTTTGCCTTTCTTGTCATTTTGCACCTTAATCTCAGGTTGAGTTAAATCAACCTGGACCCTGGGTGTTGACCTCTGAAAGGCAAAATGCTGAGGATGTTCATATGCATACATGTTTGATACAGGCATTTGAGAATTTTGTGCATACATAGAATTCATGTGTGGCATGATCCATGTCATTTGTGGCATTGTGAATGCATTCATATAAGGATTTAAGACAAATGGCATGTTGGCATACAAATTTGATGCTTGATCAGTATGTGCAAACATGTTATGCATAACAGACATAGGCATATTGGGTACAAGCATAGGCATTTGAACAGATGGAGTTTTAACAGTTTTGCAATTGGTAGATAAATGATTAACAGTACCACACTTTACACAAGTTTTCCTAGGAGCATACTTGTCAGGTGTATAATTGTTATTCTTGTTAATCCATACCTTACCATTTATGTTCTTTTTCTTTTTAACCTCAGCCTTAACCTTTATATTCTCAACCTTGTCCTTCAATTGCTTGTTGGACAAGTGACCTATGCTGACATTCTCAGTTTTGGTTTTGCTACCTTCTCCCTGAACAAAATTTTTGTTGGTTGGACCATACTTTTTGTTCAGCTTCTCAAGTTTCTCTAGACTAACACTAGATGTACACTTATTTGGACAAGTCACTTTCTTAGAGGTGTTGTCCATCAACGGATGCTTTCTATCCGTAGAGGCATTACCCTCCAACGGATGCTCACTATCCGTAGAAGTGTCATCTCCTAGACTCTCAACATCTAGTTTCTTTTTATCTTTTCTTGCTGATTCCTTGTAGAATGTATCCACACCTTGAGCCTTAATAATGTTTGTGACAACATTCCTGGAATCAGTTCATATAGCTATTGTTTCCTGTTCTTTAGCTAACTGTGCTTTGAGAATTTCTTCTCTTTTAAGCACAATCAGCTAATCATCCTTGGCAATTTGACACTCTACTCTCATTCTTTCAAACTCAATAAATTGAGTTTCTAGAGCTGCATTCCTATCACTTAAAAACTGATTGGCATCTTTAATCCTGGTGTTTTCATTAGTAAGTGATTTAAGAGAAATTCGCATATGATACAATTCAGTGGACATGTCATTAATTGCACTATTGCATTACTCAGTAAAAAGCTCAGAGAGATTGGTGGTGATTACCTGATTGGATGATGAACTGGCCTCCTGCTCACTTGAATCAACCATCAGTGCAAGGTTCACAAACTCAGTGTCCTCCTCAGAATCATTCCCATCTTCAGCCCAGTCGTAGTCCTGTGTTATGAATGCTCTACCCTTTTGCTTGAGAAGATCAAAGTATTTCTTCTTGTAATCAACAGGCTCAAACTTCCTGTCACTCTTCTCAGCTTTTGGTTTTCTGCATTCATTGGCAAAGTGACCTCCCATTCCACAATTGAAACATTTAAACTTGGACCTCTCAACAAAGTTCTTGTTTGTTTGAGAGTCCTTTCTGAATGGTTTGGACACATCAGGATTTCTCTTGAACTTGAGCTTTGAGAATTTTCTTGACATAAAAGCTAAATGTTCATCTAGCTCATCCATTTCTTCTTGATTGGAGGGCTCACTTTCTTCAACCATCTTTTCTTTGCATTTTCTTGATTCAGCTCTACCTTCACAAGCACTTTGGCTTGGTGTAGTTTCAGCAGCTTCTTCTTTCATGCCCTCAGCCTTTTCAACACTTGCTACTAAAGCAACAAATCCAGCTTTCTTTTGGACTTTCTCAATTTCTTCATCCTGCTCCATTTCCAGCTCATATGTTTTTAGGGTTCCATTCAGTCTCTCAAGAGTAAAGTCCTTGTACTCTTGAGTGTTTCTCAAGGAAACAGTCATAGGCTTCCACTCCTTTGGCAAGGCTCTGAGAAATTTAAGATTTGAATCCTTGACTTGATACACTCTTCTATACAACTTCAATCCATTTAGCAACTTTTGAAATCTACTAAAAGTATCATTCAAAGATTCTCCACTCTTAAAGTGAAAGTGTTTATACTGTTGTATGAGAAGCTGCATCTTGTTTTCCCTTACCTGCTCAGTCCCTTCACATATGGTTTGGACAGTGTCCCAAATCTCCTTTACTATAGAATAGTTAATAACATTGTCAAACATATCAGAATCAAGACCATCGAACAAAATATTCATGGCCTTCTTTTCTTTCTGAACTGCAATGATGTCCTCAGGAGTCCATTCTGAACGTAGCTTTGGAATTGTGCTTGGAGCTCCTGCAGGTTCCTGAGCTATTGAGGTGTTTGGCTTCATTGGTACATGATGACCATGTTCTATGCACTCTACATAACCTTCATTCATAGACATTAGATGTAGTCGTATTTTTACTTTCCATTGAAAGTAGTTTTCTCTATCAATAACTGGTATTTTGACTCCATGATCCTTCTGACCCATGATTCAGTTGTCTTTAGATCTTTAATATTCTTGTACGTTACAAGCTTGCTCTGATACCAATTGTTATTCCCAGACAATGAATAAAGATTGTAGAACGGGGGGGGGGGGGGAGGTTGAATACAATCTTTAAAATATCTTTTGATTCTTGATAGTGAAGATGTGAAATTAAAACAAGAACAGAAAAACAAATAAGATAACACAAGAATTAAAAATTTAGGTGGATTGTTTTTGTCCACCTGAGAGATTTTATTTGAAGAAATCTTTGTGATGTTTATGAATAAAACACAGCTGCAAATACAAAATTCTAGCTTCAACAATTTACAAAGGATACTGCCTTTTGCTCTCTAAATTGCCTAACTGATTTCTTAGTTCTAGAATAATGTTGCACTTGGTTATATATCTCCCAAGTTTATAAGATATCTTGAACAATCAATAATACAAAAAGTAAATCTATTCAAGATCCTTTGTAACACCCCCAGACCCGGGGTCGGAGATCTGGGTTGTCACTATCCCTTGTTCCGTACAAACACTTAATACTTGAACTATAAAACAATAAATCATCACACCTGGTGACCCCACCATCAATATACTCACGCCAGTTATGTCTCAGAAACGAACTTACAATATAGTAGTCATATGATCCACAAATTAAAGTTATTACAACCCAAAAGTAAAATACAGCAACCTAGTACCAGTATGATTTCTATGTGAAACCATAAGGTAGCACAAAAGTTTGTTCTTGTTCGTTAATATACATAAGTGATACTTATAATTAAACCGGAGCAACCAGAGTTACACTCCGAACCAACTCAGTACTTCTACCTGATCAACTGTAACAACCATGCTACAGGCGGCCTGTATGTCCCTGACGCGCTTCCGAGCGGTACGACGAATCCTGGCCATCTACTCTAGCTGTTGTGTTATGATATAAATGTATAGAGAGAAAAAGCAAGAGTGAGCACTCGGCCCAGCAATAATACAATACAGCATAAGCATATAAGTAAGCTTATATCATAAAGGAAAACCTTTAAAACTTCATTCGTATACAGATGGATATATTTATTTTTCTTTTCGTCAAAACATACCATACAGTACTACTACTGTATGAGGAACATCATTACTTATTACTGTCACATTATCAGTAACTCAGCGCCTAGGCTTTTGTTACAATGTGCAGCTCAGCTCCAATTGGAGGGAAGGGAATGTACTGGAACACCCGATACACGGTGATCAGCCGTTGTATCGTAAATTTTCTTTTCTACTAGTAGAAGGACGACTTCCTGTTCGGTTATCACCCTGACCGCATATGGGCCATTGTGCTAAGAGATCACTACCTCGGTGCCTATGTTTCATCACCAGGCAAGCCTTAGCACTCAAGAGATCACTACCTCGGCGCCTATTTTTCATCACCGGGCAAGCCTTGATAAATTTGGCACTACCCCGGCACCTATTTCATTGCCGTGTAGGCCTTTCCAATTCCCATGATGAAAAACATTAATGAAACGGAAATCGGAATTTAATTCCACATTTCCCAAGTACGAATACTTGTCAAAACTTTGTAACCGTTTAGAACACCTTACTCCAGAGTAATTGAAAGGAGTAAGTCAAAGTGTGGGTTGACATTAGTCAATGAGACTACCGATGATTACTACGTATTTTGAAATCATGACCAGGGAGTTTATTGAAATATCAGAGTTCAGTGAGTTTGGAAAAACTCTTATTTGAATGGGGGAGCCATCCCCTAGTTATAGATACTTTAAAGGAACAGTGGAAGTAAATCACTGTTCTCGAATTCTTGAACTAGATTCCCAGTTTTCGATGAGTTGGAAATAAATATTGTTTGCATTTAATACCTTCAACTATCTTAAGATAATAGTTGGGAATCTCTAATTTTAATATCTTTTCTGAAAATCAGAAAGTTACATATTTGTGTAAATAATAGAACCTTGGATCATATAATAAGGCTCTATGATTTTAAATCATTTTTGGAGTATTTAATAAATACCCAATTAATAAATATTAAATTATTATTCAATGTAACTACTTAAGTGAATATTCAAAATAATATTCACTTAATTAAATAAGGGTGAAAGCCCTGTTTACCTTTTTTCACAAAGTAAAATCCCAAAATACCCGGGAGCGGGAGGGAGCGCCCAAAATACCCACTGAAAACGCATTCCTTACTTGCGTGGTCGATACACGCATTCCTTACTTGCGTGGTCTAACTATTTGTCCAGCTATACGCATTTGATTCATGCGCACCTAGGCAATGTTACTATTTGAGCTATTTTATTTACTACAGAATACGCATGCAGGTGTTGCGTGGACTGAAATGAGCATGACAGACTTGCGTGTACTTGGTAATTCTTTTAAGGGCTTTTTTCCTAAATACCCAATCCAAAAAACTTTTTTGCAAAAATATTATGTGTTTTTTAAATTTTTTGCAAAAATATTATGTGTTTTTTAAATTTTTTGCAAAAAACTTTTTTGCAAAAATATTATGTGTTTTTTAAATTTTTTGCAAAAATATCGACTTTTTAAAAATATTTGCAAAAATACGGTATACAACTAGATGCAACCATATCTGCAACTACAACCAAAATCAACCACAGATGCAATTTGTTAATAATTGTGTTTTTCCGGCGTCCTGATTTTAGGGTTGTAAACAACCCTAAAATCAGGGTATAATGTTAGGGTTTAGAGTCTACGGTTTAGGGTTGTAAACAACCCTAAACCCTAAACCCTAAACCCTAAGTCCGTATACGAATTATTCGTCATTCTTAATATTTCTAAAACCCAAAATGGAAACATTGAACCCCAAAGATTAACACATTAAACACGTGGGACCCATTTGTGCACACGCTTTGCCTCTGAATGAAGAATACATGCCAAATAAGAATACGTAATTGGAATATGCGTATATATAGCTTTCAATTCCCACTGCCCAGTCGCGGAAAGAGTTTGCATGCATGAGACAGCAACAAGTCAAATCAGTATGGGACCTACATATTGTCATCCAATAAAATATGTGCATCAGATGCAAGATTATTGATTAAAGGAATGCGCACTCTGTGCATGCGCACTTGATGGGTAAAAAGGGCAACAACTTCCGCCTTTAGGTATTTCGGGCAAAGAGTTAAAAAAAAGCATGTATTTTGGTCAATTTCTCATTAAATAATAATCAATTAATAAATATTGAATTATTATTCAATATAAACACTTAAGTGAATATTCAAAAATAATATTCACTTTAATTAAATAATATTTATTATAATATTATTTAAATTTAATTAAATAATATTTATTATAATATTATTTAAATATCTCACCTTAAATATCCCATAATATAGATATTGGAATATTTAATAAATATTTAAAATATAACCGTCCCTGGAACCTTCCAGCTTTTGACAATAGTTTAAAACAAAATAATAATTTGACTCCCGGTCTAAGTTTTAAAACCATCGTACCAGTGCTCTATACTTAGAGTCTTTAATCTTTAACCTTGGTATATATCTAGTACTTATCTAGCATATAAACCTTATACCTTATACAGCTTTTTACAAAGCAAAAAACAGTTTTACGTTATTTCACAGCATAAAGCAGCATATATAGCAATACCACAACATATATCACAACAGCATCATTATATGGTATAGGGTTTGAAAACTTGCCTTGGGGTCTTGGTGGTGTGGTAGTGGGGGCTTGAGAGTGTGCGCGTCGATCTATAATAAGATACATAATTCACAGTCAGTCCCCTAGAACCATTTAACGTGCCTTAACTTAAGCACTCAAGTTCTATTAATAAAAGTCAAACGTCTCGCTCTCGGTCTTCTATAACCTCATGACGTTCCGTAAACCTCTAAGTCAAAAGCTTGGGTGAAAACCATTCACAAATCCCAAGTTCTTTTACTTTACCATTTCCTTGTTCTAAACCATCCCCTTAAGGGTATTTCACTCGCGCAACTTTCGTTCGCGTATTTTTATAAAATCACCAACTCATATTTTTAACTCGAACCCTTCTAGGCTTCCTTTCCTTATTATACATACTAGTATACATTTTAATATCTCAACCCAATTCCAATTTTAAAGGGCTTGATCCCTATCTCAAAGTTCATACAATGAACTATCTCGTTACGCGAAACCGCTTTTACTAAAACGGACGTTACTCCTAAACCGTAAATCAAAACGATACGATTCTTTCGCTACAATAATCTAGGAAACAGAGCCTACATGCTCATGGTCAGAAACCTCAAGTTTATGCCCTGTTTTGCAGTCGTGGTTTCTGTCTAAACTACCTAAGTAAAATCCGACATGGTAACGGCGCTTATGCGTACTTCCCGTGTTTTTTAAACACTCAACCAAACTACAATCAACCATCAACCAACCACCAATCAAACTCAAGCTTATACTACCATTTATCTGTCCAAATAAGGTCACACTCTATTTCATAAGTTCATCCACAAATCAACCATTAAACATGCTTAAAATCATGCATACATGCTTTATCTTAACATAGTTCTAATCAAACACTTCTAACTTACTAGATCAAGCAAAAATATTAAAAAAAGAAAGAAGTTTATACCTTCCTTGGATCTTAACAAAGGCTATATATGGGTGATATATCCTTCCTTTCTCCTTAACTATGTTAATCAAAACTAAAATCATCAAAACAAAACAAGATTCTATGAAGTTACTATTCACATCACTATTCATCATCAACTTTGAATCCATTTTTGATCAAGCTATCATACATGGATGAGGCTAAGATTAGAGATCTACCTTGGATATTGGAAGGGGGTGATTTAGAGCCCAAGATCAAGAATTATGGTTGAGTGGAAGTAGGAGCAAAATGTTTAAGCCCTTGGTGATGAAGAAATAGCCGAATGCTTCATGTTCTTGATACTTCTCTTTTGTGATTTGTTTTCTTTTGTTTTTCTTTCCTTTTTGCTTTGTCTAATTACCTTAATACTTTGCTGATTAGTTTGTGTGGCTAAGACAAGGTTTTGTCATCAATGACAAGGCCAAAATGAACTTGTGGTGGTGGTGAAAGTGGTGACAAGGTGGTGATTCATCACCTTGTCATCACTTGTCATGCTTATGTCATTCCCTTGCATCTTGCTTATGTCATCCTTTGCATCCTCAATTATTTTATATATTGCACTTGATGATCTCATATAATACTCCTCCTTTTGTTAGGGTTTAATCCATAATTTATTACGCTTTTGTTTCGCGATAGTTTCCAGTGGTTCTAAAGATGTTTCTCTGTACCAAAGCTAGGGTACTTCCTTTATCCTTCCATTACCTTTGTCTAATATATAATCTTAGGTTTCTCACCTTGGTTTAAGATATGATCATGTATTTCTCATTCCACATACTTTCTCAAAACGATCAAATCAATACATCCGTGATTGTCCAGTGAATAGTGGTTTAAAACTCGGATGGGAATCTTCCGATTCTGATCGCGTTTACATTCTTTTATTCTTCCTATACATCAATAATCTAACTTCGAAACATTCATTCCATGTCACCTACATAGGGTGGTCTGAAAAACTTTTCATCAGCAAATTTACTATTCATCACTGGAAAATTTACTATTCATCAAGGTTTTAATTATTACAAAAATTTGGGATATTACAGTCTCCCCTACTTAAAAGGATTCTGTCCTGGAATCAGATCAAAATAGATGAGGGTACTTTTCTAGCATTACGCTCTCTAGTTCCCAAGTGGATTCTTCAACATTATGATTTCTCCACAAAACTCTTACCAGCTTTATAACCTTATTCCTTAGCACTTGATCTTTGCGGTCAATGATTTCTACCGGTTGCTCTATATAGGACAGGTCTGGTTGTATATCTACTTGTTCGTTTTCCACCACGTGTCTGGCATCCGGATTGTACTTCCTTAACATGGACACATGGAACACGTTGTGAACTTGCTGCAGGTTTGGGGGCAAGGCTAGCTCGTAAGCTACTTCCCCGATACGTCTCAAGATCTCGAACGGTCCAATATATCTGGGGCTCAATTTCCCTTTCTTTCCGAATCTCATCAATCCCTTCCACGGAGATACTTTCAACATCACAAGATCTCCCACTTCGTATTCTTTGTCCTTTCGGGCCAAGTCTGCATATTTCTTCTGTCTGTCTTGGGCTGCTACCAGCCGTCCTCTGATAAGGTCTATTGCATCTTTAGTCTGTTGGACCATTTCGGGTCCGAGCATTTTTCGCTCTCCAACTTCATCCCAATACAAGGGTGATCGACATCTTCTTCCATACAAGGCTTCATACGGGGGCATCCCGATACTTGCATGAAAACTGTTGTTGTAGGAAAACTCTATCAGGGGTAGGTGATCATCCCAATTTCCTTTGAAATCTATGGCACAAACTCTCAACATATCCTCTAAGGTTTGAATAGTCCTCTCACTTTGCCCATCCGTCTGGGGATGGTAAACGGTACTCATGTTTAGCTTGGTTCCTACACATTCTTGAAAGCTTCTCCAAAATCTGGAGTTAAATCTAGGGTCTCTGTCTGACACAATGGAGACTGGAACTCCATGTCTCGCCACAATTTCTTTCATGTAAATATCCACTAGCCTATCGACAGTGTATCTTTCATTAATCGGAAGAAAGTGGGCTGACTTCGTCAACCGGTCTACTATTACCCAGATGGCGTCGTGATTAGCTTTGGTTCGTGGCAATCCTACTACGAAGTCCATGGCTATTTGTTCCCATTTCCATTCTGGAATCTCTAGGGGTCTTAAGAGTCCACCGGGTCTTTGGTGTTCTGCCTTTACTCTTTGGCAGGTCAAGCATTTGCTTACCCACTCTGTTACGTCCTTTTTCATGTTAGGCCACCAATAATATTCCTTTAAATCCCTATACATCTTGGTACTTCCCGGGTGAATTGAATATCTTGAGCTATGACTCTCATGTAGAATCTCGTCTTTTAATTCCTTATCATTAGGAATCCAAATCCGGTAAGTATACCTCATAACTCCCTTACCGTCTCTCTCAGTCCTTAATTCCTCTCCCGTCATTAGCTCTTTCCCTTCGCTCATCATGCGTTCTTGACTTAATTTGATCTTTTGTAGCAAATCTGATTGTAGTGCGATTTCAAATAATTTCTCCGTGCCATCTCCGGTTATTTTAACCTCCATCTCCATCTTTTCAAACTCTTGGATTAACTTCTCTGAGGAGGTTATCATTTTGAGTCTCTCCTTCCTACTAAGGGCATCGGCCACCACATTGGCCTTCCCTGGGTGGTAAAGAATCTCGCAATCATAATCTTTGATTAATTCTAACCATCTCCTCTGTCTCATATTGAGCTCTTTCTGAGTGAAAATGTACTTAAGGCTCTTATGGTCTGTGTAGATCTCACACTTTTCTCCATATAAGTAATGCCTCCAAATCTTTAAGGCGAAAACTATTGCTGCTAATTCCAAATCATGGGTAGGATATCTACTCTCATATTCTTTTAACTGCCTAGAAGCATATGCAATCACCCTTTCGTGTTGCATAAGCACGCATCCTAACCCTTTGTGTGATGCGTCACTATAAATCACAAAATTTCCTTTTCCATCTGGTAGTGCCAGTACAGGGGCAGTAACTAGCCTCCTTTTCAATTCCTGAAAACTCTTTTCACATTTCTCAGTCCACTCAAACTTCTCAGTCTTTCGGGTCAGTCGGGTCAGTGGGGCTGCTATCTTGGCGAAATCTTTCACAAATCTTCGATAATACCCGGCTAAGCCTATAAAACTTCTCACCTCAGTCGGGGTGGTCGGTCTGTCCCAATTTGAAACGGCTTCTATCTTAGCAGGGTCAACTAGCACTCCATCACCGCTGACTACATGGCCTAGAAACTGTACTTCTCTCAGCCAAAATTCACACTTGGAAAACTTAGCATAAAGTCTTTCCTTTCTCAAAGTCTCTAACATTATTCTCAAGTGTTCTGCGTGTTCCTCCTCTGTCTTGGAGTAGACTAAAATATCATCAATAAAAACTATGACGCACTTGTCCAAGTATTGCTTAAAGACTCTATTCATTAGGTCCATGAAGGTTGCTGGGGCATTCGTCAGCCCGAACGACATTACTAAAAACTCATAGTGCCCATACCTCGTGCGAAATGCAGTCTTGGGTATATCTTCAGGTTTTATCTTTAACTGGTGATATCCAGTCCTCAGGTCAATCTTGGAGAAGTAAACCGCATCTTTCAACTGGTCAAACAAATCATCAATTCTTGGTAAAGGATATCGGTTCTTAATGGTCAACTTGTTTAGTTCGCGGTAGTCTATACACAATCTCAAACTACCATCCTTCTTTTTCACAAACAGTACTGGTGCACCCCAGGGTGACACACTGGGTCTTATCATTCCCTTATCTAGCAATTCCTGCAATTGACTAGCTAACTCTTTCATTTCTACCGGAGCTAACCTGTACGGGCCCTTTGAAACTGGCGCCGTCCCTGGAGCTAATTCGATAGCGAATTTTATCTCCCTATCAGGTGGTAATCCCGGAAGGTCTTCCGGAAATACGTCTTCAAATTCATTAACTATAGGAATATTTTGTAACTTAGGAACCTCTCGATTTGTATCTATCACATAAGCTAAGTAAGCCTCACACCCATGCCGCAACAACCTCTTGGTTTGGGCCATGGTTAAAAACTTACGGGTTTGTCGTTGTCCCTTGAACACGACCTCCCGCCCTTCGGACGTTTTAATCCAAACTTTCTTTCTTTCACAATCTATCTGAGCACCATTGCTCGACAACCAATCCATTCCCAGAATAACATCAAATTCCCCTAATTTAAATGGAACCAAATCTACACGAAACTGTTGACCTTCTATTACTAGGCTACAGTCTATGTGTATTTCATCAACTAGAATTACTTCCTGATTTGCTATTTCTACCTCTAATACTTCGTTTAATGGTTTCGCCCTAAGTCTTAACTGACTCGCAAAATCCCTCGAAATAAAAGACTTGGTAGCTCCCGAATCAAATAAAACATTTGCATTGACGGTGTTCAGTAAAAGGGTACCTACTATCATATTAGTGTCCCTTACGGCGTCTTTCACCGTCATGTTGAAAGTTCTAGCAGTTGGGGGCTTGTTAGAGGCGGCTCCACTGATTCTCGAGCCGACAGGGTTTGCCATAGGGCAGTCTCTTTTCATGTGTCCAAATTTTCCACATTGAAAACACTTCTGATTGTTTCGGGGGCAAGCGCTGGAGTAATGCCCTGTTTTGTTGCACGTGAAGCAGGTAACCGACTTTAGGGCACATTCTCCCAGGTGTTTTCTTCCACAAGTTTTGCAGTCAGGTAGTGGGGGTCGAGGTTGATTAAAACGGGACACTCCAGTCTGTCTGCCGCCCTGACTTAGACTCTTATTCTCTGGTTTCCTGAATCCTGAATTCCTTAATGGCTGAGACCTGGTCCCTCCGAATGTCCTTACTGGAAAGCTCTTGTTCACCGAGCTTCCTCCTTGACTACCAAACTTTCTCTTTTTCTCTTCTCTTCCTTTCTGACTTTGCTCACTACCTGCTTCCACTATGGTTGCCTTTTGCACTAGCGACGCATAGTCCGCTAATTCCAACACTGCTACTCTATTCTGAATCCATTGTTTCAGCCCTTGCTGAAACCTTCTTTACCTCTTCAAGTCAGTATTGACAAAATCTGGCATAAACCTAGACAATTCAGTAAACTTGGCCTCATATTCTGCCACAGTCATGTTATCCTGTTTCAGTTCCAAAAACTTCCTTTCCATTTGTGCTTCCATAAACACAGGGAAATACTTTTCCAGAAATAAGGTAGTAAACCTTGCCCAGGTAACAACGGTATTTGTTTCTAGGTTCTTCTTTGATTCCCACCAGTAGTTAGCCTCCCCTTTCAGGAGGTATGTAGCAAAGACAGTCTTTTGGGTTTCCTCAATGCCTAGGATTTCAAAAGATTTTTCCATTTCCTTCAACCAAGCTCTTGCCTCAACAGGGTCAGCAGATCCCTGAAATTCTGGGGGTCCTAAAGACTTAAAAGCCTTAAAAGCACTATGCCCCACAATATTGGGGACTGGTGGTGGTGGATGCTGGTTCAGATTCTGTTGGAGTAGGTGCATAAATTGGTCCATCGGGTTTCCACCGGGAACCTCTACATTCTGAGTACTCTCATACTCTTCCTCTTTGTAGTCCTGATCATCAAACTCATTGTAATCATCATCCTCTCCGCTTCCTTCATACTCACCTTCCTCATGGTTCTGTTCTTCCATCTCGTGGAAGTCTGGGTTTTCTTCCTCATTATGATAGTTTTGCCTTTCATCCCCCTGGTTAACACTGCCCTGAGCCGCGGAATCGGTCAGGCGTGCTCGTGTTCCCATACGTCGGGGTGGCATTTTCCTGATGTTTTTAAACAAAAACTTTTATTAAACCCATTTGTTTCTTTTTACAAAATATTTGGTTGAATCAATTGAGTCCTTGGTGAAAATCTTGGAAATCATCCTTGCTCACACAAAACTCTTTTTATTTGTAAATAAAAATATATTATATATATATATTTTTTTTTTCAAGATGGGGTTGCACAGTTTATATGTCAAAACTAATAACTTGTAAAAAAATTGAAATAGCAGGGGATGTCAAATTTAAGACTGAAAGCTTTAAAGAAACTGAAAGGTACGAATATATACATAAGTGACATAAAGTCACGAGGTACTGAACTAAGTTCCAACAAAAGCGAATACACCGCTGAAATACATCGTCCGTACAACAGTCAAAAGCTAAGTACTACCAGTCAACCTGTCAACATCTGCTACGTCAGTCTGATTAGCCTATCTCTAACTCAGAAAGGATACTACTATACATCGGAACCATCCCACAAAAACTGGCACTACTAACGGCCATCTGAGTTTAGAGAACTAAGCTATCTATCACCTATCAAGTCTCCCCCTCTGAGCGGGTCAGATTCCTGACACACACCATAGCATCTGCCCAAATCCTCTCTGTGGCTAGTCGGGGTACTAGTCCCTCAGCAATAACAGACATGCCTCTCATGCGGACCATAGCTCGCCACTCGATGCGGGAAATCTCAAGTCTCATCTCCATAGGAGTCATAAACCTCATCCCGTCCTGATAAGAACGACGGGTCTCTCTCTCTGCAGTTAACTGTCTCCTCAGCTGATGGTTCTAGCCTCTGCCGCTGCCAAGTCAGTGGTCAGCCGGCCAATCATCCCATCATGGATCACAGTAGGTACTCCAGTAGGTGAGGGAGGAGGTGTGTCTGGATCAGTCATAGCCTGGTCCTCCTCATATCCCTCAGGGGCAAGATCATAGTCATCGTCTGATGGTAACGGGCTCAATGGGGGCACAGGAGGGGTAAAGACTCTCATAATAGGCAGAGGGTACATCCTGATGCCTTCTCGGCTAGAACTGTCCTCAGAAGTCTCATCATCATCCGTAGTAACTACATCAGTTACAATCTGATCCCCCTCAGTGGAATCATCATCATCAGTCGAATATCCATCAATGGAGGGAATAGGAGAAGTAGGAAAGTCAAACACAGTCGTGGGGTCCTCTTCCGGATCCTCGTCCGGGTCCTCAGTATCCTCCTCGAGATCCTCCATGGGGTCGTCCACGGGGTCGTCCTCAGCCGCCAGCAGAGCCTCGTCGTGCTGGGTCTCAAAGTAATCAGCCTCCTCGGCCGCGAATACCTATACAAGCGAAAACTAGATTACTATACTGTGTAATCAAAGTTCCCTTACGGGTTTTAACAGTCGGTGCTACATCCGGTAGCCCAACCATGAACTCGATGGGAGTTCTTCTTATTATTATAGTTGCATTTATTATTCCAAACGCCCTATCGTTTCTGAGATTAATAACTATAGGCTCTGATACCATTTCTGTAACACCCCCAGACCCGGGGTCGGAGATCTGGGTTGTCACGATCCCTTGTTCCGTACAAACACTTAATACTTGAACTATAAAACAATAAATCATCACACCTGGTGACCCCACCATCAATATACTCACGCCAATTATGTCTCAGAAACGAACTTACAATACAGTAGTCATATGATCCACAAATTAAAGTTATTACAACCCAAAAGTAAAATACTACAACCTACTACCAGTATGATTTCTATGTGAAACCATAAGGTAGCGCAAAAGTTTGTTCTTGTTCATTAATATACATAAGTGATACTTATAATTAAACCGGAGCAACCAGAGTTACACTCCGAACCAACTCAGTACTTGTACCTGATCAACTGTAACAACCATGCTACAGGCGGCCTGTATGTCCCTGACGCGCTTCCGAGTGGTACGACGAATCCTGGCCATCTACTCTAGCTGTTGTGTTGTGATATATATGTATAGAGAGAAAAAGCAAGAGTGAGCACTCGGCCCAGCAATAATACAATACAGCATAAGCATATAAGTAAGCTTATATCATAAAGGAAAACCTTTAAAACTTCATTCGTATACAGAATAATATATTTATTTCTCTTTTCGTCAAAACATACCATACAGTACTACTACTGTATGAGGAACATCATTACTTATTACTGTCACATTATCAGTAACTCAGCGCCTAGGCTTTTGTTACAATGTGCAGCTCAGCTCCAATTGGAGGGAAGGGAATGTACTGGAACACCCGATACACGGTGATCAGTCGTTGTATCGTAACTTTTCTTTTCTACTAGTAGAAGGACGACTTCCTGTTCGGTTATCACCCTGACCGCATATGGGCCATTGTGCTAAGAGATCACTACCTCGGTGCCTATTTTTCATCACCAGGCAAGCCTTAGCACTCAAGAGATCACTACCTCGGCGCCTATTTTTCATCACCGGGCAAGCCTTGATAAATTTGGCACTACCCCGGCACCTATTTCATTGCCGTGTAGGCCTTTCCAATTCCCATGATGAAAAACATTAATGAAACGGAAATCGGAATTTAATTCCACATTTCCCAAGTACGAATACTTGTCAAAACTTTGTAACTTTTTAGAACACCTTACTCCAGAGTAATTGAAAGGAGTAAGTCAAAGTGTGGGTTGACATTAGTCAACGAGACTACCGATGATTACTACGTATTTTGAAATCATGACCAGAGAGTTTATTGAAATATCAGAGTTCAGTGAGTTTGGAAAAACTCTTATTTGAATGGGGGAGCCATCCCCTAGTTATAGATACTTTAAAGGAACAGTGGAAGTAAATCACTGTTCTCGAATTCTTGAACTAGATTCCCAGTTTTCGATAAGTTGGAAATAAATATTGTTTGCATTTAATACCTTCAACTATCTTAAGATAATAGTTGGGAATCTCTAATTTTAATATCTTTTCTGAAAATCAGAAAGTTACATATTTGTGTAAATAATAGAACCTTGGATCATATAATAAGGCTCTATGATTTTAAATCATTTTTGGAGTATTTAATAAATACCCAATTAATAAATATTAAATTATTATTCAATGTAACTACTTAAGTGAATATTCAAAATAATATTCACTTAATTAAATAATAATCAATTAATAAATATTGAATTATTATTCAATATAAACACTTAAGTGAATATTCAAAAATAATATTCACTTTAATTAAATAATATTTATTATAATATTATTTAAATTTAATTAAATAATATTTATTATAATATTATTTAAATATCTCACCTTAAATATCCCACAATATAGATATTGGAATATTTAATAAATATTTAAAATATAACCGTCCCTGGAACCTTCCAGCTTTTGACAGTAGTTTAAAACAAAATAATAATTTGACTCCCGGTCTAAGTTTTAAAACCATCGTACCAGTGCTCTATACTTAGAGTCTTTAATCTTTAACCTTGGTATATATCTAGTACTTAGCTAGCATATAAACCTTATACCTTATACAGCTTTTTACAAAGCAAAAAACAGTTTTACGTTATTTCACAACATAAAGCAGCATATATAGCAATACCACAACATATATCACAACAGCATCATTATATGGTATAGGGTTTGAAAACTTGCCTTGGGGTCTTGGTGGTGTGGTAGTGGGGGCTTGAGAGTGTGCGCGTCGATCTATAATAAGATACATAATTCACAGTCAGTCCCCTAGAACCATTTAACGTGCCTTAACTTAAGCACTCAAGTTCTATTAATAAAAGTCAAACGTCTCGCTCTCGGTCTTCTATAACCTCATGACGTTCCGTAAACCTCTAAGTCAAAATCTTGGGTGAAAACCATTCACAAATCCCAAGTTCTTTTACTTTACCATTTCCTTGTTCTAAACCATCCCCTTAAGGGTATTTCACTCGCGCAACTTTCGTTCGCGTATTTTTATAAAATCACCAACTCATATTTTTAACTCGAACCTTCTAGGCTTCCTTTCCTTATTATACATACTAGTATACATTTTAATATCTCAACCCAATTCCAATTTTAAAGGGCTTGATCCCTATCTCAAAGTTCATACAATGAACTATCTCGTTACGCGAAACCGCTTTTACTAAAACGGACGTTACTCCTAAACCTTAAATCAAAACGATACGATTCTTTCGCTAAAATAATCTAGGAAACAGAGCCTACATGCTCATGGTCAGAAACCTCAAGTTTATGCCCTGTTTTGCAGTCGTGGTTTCTGTCTAAACTACCTAAGTAAAATCCGACATGGTAACGGCGCTTATGCGTACTTCCCGTGTTTTTTAAACACTCAACCAAACTACAATCAACCGTCAACCAACCACCAATCAAACTCAAGATTATACTACCATTTATCTGTCCAAATAAGGTCACACTCTATTTCATAAGTTCATCCACAAATCAACCATTAAACATGCTTAAAATCATGCATACATGCTTTATCTTAACATAGTTCTAATCAAACACTTCTAACTTACTAGATCAAGCAAAAATCTTAAAAAAGGAAAGAAGTTTATACCTTCCTTGGATCTTAACAAAGGCTATATATGGGTGATATATCCTTCCTTTCTCCTTAACTATGTTAATCAAACCTAAAATCATCAAAACAAAACAAGATTCTATGAAGTTACTATTCACATCACTATTCATCATCAACTTTGAATCCATTTTTGATCAAGCTATCATACATGGATGAGGCTAAGATTAGAGATCTACCTTGGATATTGGAAGGGGGTGATTTAGAGCCCAAGATCAAGAATTATGGTTGAGTGGAAGTAGGAGCAAAATTTTTAAGCCCTTGGTGATGAAGAAATAGCCGAATGCTTCATGTTCTTGATACTTCTCTTTTGTGATTTGTTTTCTTTTGTTTTTCTTTCCTTTTTGCTTTGTCTAATTACCTTAATACTTTTCTGATTAGTTTGTGTGGCTAAGACAAGGTTTTGTGATCAATGACAAGGCCAAAATGAACTTGTGGTGGTGGTGAAAGTGGTGACAAGGTGGTGATTCATCACCTTGTCATCACTTGTCATGCTTATGTCATTCCCTTGCATCTTGCTTATGTCATCCTTTGCATCCTCAATTCTTTTATATATTGCACTTGATGATCTCATATAATACTCCTCCTTTTGTTAGGGTTTAATCCATAATTTATTACGCTTTTGTTTCGCGATAGTTTCCAGTGGTTCTAAAGACGTTTCTCTGTACCAAAGCTAGGGTACTTCCTTTATCCTTCCATTACCTTTGTCTAATATATAATCTTAGGTTTCTCACCTTGGTTTAAGATATGATCATGTATTTCTCATTCCACATACTTTCTCAAAACGATCAAATCAATACATCCGTGATTGTCCAGTGAATAGTGGTTTAAAACTCGGATGGGAATCTTCTGATTCTGATCGCGTTTACATTCTTTTATTCTTCCTATACATCAATAATATAACTTCGAAACATTCATTCCATGTCACCTACATAGGGTGGTCTGAAAAACTTTTCATCAGCAAATTTACTATTCATCAGTGGAAAATTTACTATTCATCAAGGTTTTAATTATTACAAAAATTTGGGATATTACATCCTTGTTTCTCCATTCTGGGTAGTGGTCCATGTGATGGTAGCTTGCCCTTCTTGACTGATTGCCTTTTATAGAAATGCTACTTTGAACCAAACAAATAGAATGCTACTTTCTTCCCGTGACCTTTCCAGAAATTCTGGCTTCCATGCTTTGTGTAGTCTGTCAACCTACGTGCTCTATCTGACTTGTCCTTTTCACAAGGTGTGTATCCGTAGAAGCTATTTGAGTTGTATCCGTTGAGAGTATCTTGATCACATCCGTAGACAGCTAGTACTGCTATCCGTAGACAGTACATTTGTCCACATCCGTAGAAGGCTAATGTTGCTATCCATTGACAATCAATTTCACTTATGTAAAATTACAAGGCATAAACTATTTACAATTGGCCTCCCTATTCTACATATCTATCAATAGTAAACATGACTTATTCAGCCTAAAAACTAATACCTCAACTTCAATATCAGGATTACAAATCAGGAATACACATCAGGACTACATATCAGGATTGTACATCAGGATTGCACATCGGGAATGTTCATCATGATTGTTCCTCAGGATTGCATCTCAGGAATGTACATCAGGATTACAAAAGCATGTTACATTGAGTCTTATCCGCAGATAAGCTTCCCATCTACGGATACTGCAAAAGCATGCTATCCGTTGATGGCTACATTTTACTTATACAATTTTTACTAAGTTAATTTAGTTATCATCAAGAAACAACATAGTTCCTAACATCAATTAAGAAAGAAAAAATGTTGGGGGAAATAATAAATAAACATGACGAAGTAGAAACGTTTTAGGATGAATACTGTAGGAAAATGATGAACTAGGATAATTGAGCATTCTCTCCATAACATGTGGGTAAGAATTCTAATTTAAATTATTTAGAAAGGAATGAAAAAATGAATGGAAATTGCCAACATTTTCCCCAAGTTCCCTAAAAAAGAGTACATATTTCATTCCATTCTCCAATATTCCATTACATCCAAGTGAACCCAGCCTCAGTGTATGTGTTTGTGCGTGTTATATTTATACTTGCAAAGAAAACAACATATTGGGCTACATTGCAAGTATATCAGCACAAGAAACCACTCCACGACACCTTATTGATAAAATGTAACATGTACAAATGTAACATTATGAAACCATAAGAAAACTTTAAACAAGTAAAAGAAATGTACCTTCGTAAAGAAGTCATGAAATTGCATTTAAATAAGACAAGTAGCAAGTGTGGGATCAGAGTGTAGAGCTCTACTTATGGTGCGCTTCACAATCATCTCTACCATTGGAATCCTCATTACATAGTAATTCATATCAATAATTTCTGCTACTCTAATGTTAGGAATTATGTTGATTCTTGATGATAAAATGTAGCCTTCAATGGATAACATGTGTATACAGTATCCGTTGAAGGGTAGCTTATCAATTGATAAGACTCTTTGTAACATGTTCCTTTAGTTTTAATAGCAGTTGAAAGTATAAGTGTTAGGGTTGAATAAGTCATGTTGACTATCAATTGATATGTAGAATAGGAAGGTTAATTGTAAATATTTGATGCCTTGTAATTTTACATAAGTGAAATGTATTTCAACGGATACAATTCAACCTTCAACGGATGCAGCCAATAAACCTTCAACGGATGCAACCAAGATACCTTCAACGAATGCTTGACAAATCAACCTCAACCGATACAAGGCCAATAATTAGCAGTTGAAAGTGTGATATGGACAATTCTGACAAGTCACATGGGTTTGTGGAACAAAAAGGAGCATGGAAACCAACATTTTTGGAAACCCTGAAGAAAATGAAGCATTCTATTCTCATCTGGTCAATAAAGATGATTGAAGAAGGATATTCAGCAAAAGGGTAAATCATTTCAAGGACCACTGGGCTTAGAATGGAAAAGCAAGCTTTTGGACTTTACCTACTGAATATTTTATGTAGTTCAATTAGGCTTGTAAACTTGGACCACCTACTATCTATGGATGAAAGCTATGTGGATTGCATTGAGAAGGGTCCTCATGTGCCAATCAAAGCTGCTACCAGTGTTGAAGAGATTGCACAAGCTATGGATGGATCAATCCCCAAACCTGCCTCTGAGTGGACACTTGAAGATATTGCTGAAGTTCACAAAGATAAAAAGGCCATAAACATTCTGTTTAATGGTCTAGAACAGGGCATGTTTGATAATGTCATTAATTGTACTTCGTCTAAAGAAGTATGGGACACCATTCAAACTCTATGTGAAGGCACATAGCAAGTAAGGGAAAATAAGATGCAACTTCTCATACAATAATATGAACACTTTCACTTCAAGAGTGGTGAATCTCTGAATGATACTTTTAGTAGATTTCAAAAATTATTAAATGGCTTGAAATTGTATGAAAGGGTGTATCAAACCAAAGACTCAAATCTCAAGTTTCTGAGATCTTTGCCCAAAGAGTGTGTAACACCCCCAGATCCGGGGTCAGAAATCTGGGTTGTCACGCTCCATCAATTATACAATACCTGCATTACTTACAACATTCTAATAATACAACTCCAAAGACCCCAATCACTTACGCACACACACAAGTTATAGCCTTGGAAATGAGCAACAATAAGTAACATTTGTTATTACAACTCAAATGTACTAACCAGGATCTCATCTATTATTTACAACCTCTACCTGAAGTTACAATAATAGACCACACAATTCTATACAAGGTTTAGTAATACAAACTTACTCAAAAATAATTCTCACTAATTCAAGCTGCAACTATTCTGCTCACACCGGCAGTATCCATCCTGCATCAACTAACTCAAGGGTGGTCTCTCCATTCCCTTGCTCTCGTAACACGAGGTGGATCGGCAATGTTTTCTTCATGCTGAAAGGTTTAATAAAGCAAGAATGAGCTAATAGTGCTCAGCAAGAAATCTATCCCAGTTTAAATCTTTAAACCTTTTAGGAAGATAATCCATATGGGATCAAAGATTTTAACGCTACTAGGGTCTAACCCCAAAATAGTATACCGTTCAAAATACTGTATGACTTATAATCATACTCAAATACTCTTCGTAAATCATTTAGAAATCCTTGGTATCAATATGATAAACCAAGTCTCAAACATATCTTTTTAAAATAGATATTAACATTGGAATCAAGGATTAAAGCCTATCCATTGATTCAAAATACTATACAGTTCAATATACTATATATCTTAAATCCATTCTCAACATATATACATGCGTATCTATTTAGATATCTCATATTGTTCAAAATACCGTAAAATATCAGTAATGAACACCTTTGAAACTCCGTTCATATACAGAACGATATGTTTAAACATTCTTTTCGTCAAAACATGCCATACAGTACCACTACTGTATGAGGAACATCATCACTCATCACTGCCACATTATCAGTAACTCAGCGCCTAGGCTTTCGTACAATGTGCAGCACAACTCCAATTGGAGGGAAGGGGATATACTGGATCACCCGATACACGGTGATCAGTCGTTGTATCGTAACGTAACTTTTCTACTAGTAGAAGGACGACTTCCTATTCGGTTATCACCCTGGCCGCATACGGGCCACTGTTCTTAAGAGATCACTACCTCGGCGCCTGTTTCATCACCGGGTAAGCCTTAGCACTCAAGAGATCACTACCTCGGCGCCTATTTCGTCACCGGGTAAGCCTTGATAATTTTGGCACTACCCCGGCACCTGTTTCATTGTCGTGTAAGCCCTTCCAGTTCCCATTATAGAAAACAATATCAATGAAACGGAAATCGGAACTTAATCCTATTTTCCCCAAGTATAATTACTTGTCAATAACTTTGTAACCGTTCAGAATTCCTTACTCCAAAGTATTTGAAGGGAGTAAGTCATAGAGTGGGTTGACATTAGTCAACGAAACTACTGATGATTACCATGTATTTTGAAATCATGACCGGGGAGTTTATTGGAATTTTCAGAGTTTAGCAAGTTTGAAATTCTTTACTTGAATAGGGGAGTCATCCCCAGCTATAGGTATTCTAGAGGAACAGTGGAAGTAAAACTCTGTCCTCGACTTCTTGAACTAGATTCCCGATTTCCGATGAGTTAGAAAACACTATTCGCATTTAATTATCTTTAAATATCTTAAGATAATAATTGGGAATCTCTGTTTTAAATATCTTTTCTGAAGATCAGAAATTTTTGTGTAAATAGTAGAACCTTAAATAATATAATAAGGTTCTATGATTTTTAAATCATATTTGGAATATTTAATAAATATCCAAATAATAAATATTGATTTATTATTCAATAATATTCTACTTAAATGAATATTCAAAAATAATATTCATTTAATTAATAAATATTCAAAATAATATTCTTAATAATATTATTTAGTATCACACATTAAATATCCAATAATAAATATATATTGGAATATTTAATCATCCCATTTAAAACATAGTTGTCCCTGGACCCTCCAGTATCTGACAATATTTATTAAAATAACGTAGTAATTTAACTCCCGGTCTATTACTTTAAAATCATCGTATAGGTGCTCCATCCTTAGAGCCTTTAAAACCTCGGTTTATATCTATTATTTACCGAGCATATAAACCTTATATCTTACGAAAGCTTTTACTACAAGCGTAAACAGTTTAAAAAGTTCTCACAGCATTAAAGCAGAATAGATACATATATATCAATCACATAAATCAGAACAGCATCTTTTATATGGTGTAGGGTTTGAAAACTTGCATGCATATATTATATCTCAACCTTTTTAATACCATTATATCTATATACGATGTAAGGTTTGAAAGCATGCATGATATCATATCATATGCATCAACAGTATAAGTAATGGAAAACAGCATGGGATGAGAAAAATTGCCTTGGTTTCCGAGGGTGTGGATATGCTCAGAGTGTGTCCGGGAATCTATAAACAAAGATCATACACTAAATCAGTTCCACACTGTCATAACTCTAACATAAGTCACTTAATGAATTTTAATCACTTATAAAATGACCACCCAAAGTCAACTCATAAGTCAAACTTATATGTTACTACTTAGTTTAATCACTTATAAACTAAGTTAGCGTTTTAAGTTACCTCTCATTTTTACCTCTCGGTCCCGAATTTTATAAAATCGAAAAATGCGCGAATGCTCATGAAACTTTGCAGAGACCTTAACTGACCTTAGGAGTAAGTGGTGTCCAGATTTCATAATTTTATTCCATTTTTATCTTAGGGTTTAGTCTCCCGGAACCGAGCGAATAAAATGACATTTTCGGAAACGACCGCTTTTACTAAAACGGGCATATCTCTTAAACCGTAAATCGAACTCACGTGATTCTTGAACCCACGCGATCTACAAACTCTTATATTTATTTACCTAGGCATTGGTGAAGTGGTTTAGCAGTTAAGTACTCGGGGACCATTTGTTTCTTTAGGTTTTACGAAAATCGGACATTAAAACGGCTACGTTTTAACGATTCCAAAATTTTAAACGCTACCACAAACACAACCAACCAATCCAACAACCAACATACTTCATTAACACACTACAAACAGCCCCTGAAACTTATCATACACTACACCATAGATTGGCTATTGCAACTCACATTGAAAAAATTGCTTTAAAATCGTTGCTATTTAATGACAGGTTTTGACAAGTTTACAAGTATTGTAATGCTTTTTAAAATCGTTACAACTGAATTTCATTTATGTGAAAATTAAATTATACTGCAACGAATATAAATAAACGTTACAATAGCTTCAAAATTTTGGGATAAAGGTTTGGCGGGCTGGCTAAAAAAATAAGCGGGCTGCTAAAGTAACTAGCGGCTTTCCAAAATTTTTTGCCCGGGCTTTTAACACAACATTTGACTAAAAAATTTGACTCAGAAAAAACACAACACACACAGACATATACACAAGCGAGAGAGAGAGAGAGAGAGAGAGAGAGAGAGAGAGAGAGAGAGAGAGAGAGACAAGGCGATAGAGAGAAGATTGAAGCTGGGAAGAACACTCAAGCTCGAACACTCAAGCCGGAAGATTCAAGCTCAAAGAACACTCAATCTCGAAAAAGGTATCTTCTTTCCCCAAATCAATTTTAAAATCGATTTTAGATGTATCAGTTAGGTTTTTTTGTTAATTTGTGCTTTTTAAAATCAATTTTAGATGTATCAATTAGGTTTATTTGTTAATTAGGATTACAACAAGAGAGACAAACAACATACAAGAGAGGGAGAGAAAGACAAGGCGAGAGGGATAACTCAAAATCGACCACTGAAACTCGAAGATTCAAACTCGAAAAACACACAAGCTGGAATACTGAAGTTCGAAACAGGTATCTTCTTTCCCAAAATCGATTTAAAATTCTGCGTTTAGATGAATTTTCCCTAAAAGTTATCAATTAGGGTTTATGTTAAATAAGATTTTACATTGAGATTTGAAAATTAGGGATTCCAATATTTTGTTAAATAGGGGTTTTAAATTGTAATTTTTCTTTTAGTTTGTGTTTTGTGTTAGTTTGTATTTGTATTTTGCTGTTAATTTGAATAATATTTTGTTGTTCTACCTGGGTTTGTAATTTTTGTTATTTGGTGTTTGTATTTTACTTGTAGTTTGTGTTCATATTTTTGTTGTTTTCAATTGGAATTTTGTTTGTATGTTTGTATGCTTGGCTTTTAAATTGTGATATTGTTATGGCAATCATGGATATAATTAAGTTACATGGATATTGTTACATGTGGATTATGGGAGCTTCATTGAAATTAACATCCTGTTTGCTAATTAATAGTATGTTGTTACAGGATTTGAACACTATCAACAGATGCATCTCAGTTAATTCCATTGCATAATTACAAGCTTGATGTTCATACTTTAAAGAGGAAGGAAGATGTGTATCTGAGCAACAAGGGGCCCAGAGACATATGGTCTTATGTATACACACACAAATAAAGGTATGTACTGAGAGGAGTTAATTAAAATTCTTGCTCGTCTCTTAAGGTGACTAGTTCATATAATATATGCTTGAACGTATATTGGTACCTGGTTTTATTTATACTCTGAATAAGTTCTATGCTAGTTGTAATGAATCATTTAGGAAGCGTAAGAGAGTTGCAATAGTAGTCCAAGTCATATTCATATTAATAACTTCAATGTTAGGCCAGTAGTCTTGATACTTGGCTAATTGGCGCACATACTTCATGAGGATATTGATATTCACTTTTAACTTATAATTTGGTGGAAATTCCTCTGTTACATATATCAAAAATCTGTTCATAAAGTTCTGCTCAGATTTGTCTCTCCATACAATTTATGTTGTAAATCTTGTGATGAAGATTCTTATTTATTTTCAAAGATTTATTTAATTTTATTCAGTTCTTATTGATTAGATATGGGTCCTTAATCAATCCAGAAATCATGACAAGGTTTAGTTTTCAAAACCATAGACAAGTTGTAATTTAAATCTCAGCCTTGTCCAGATTTTTTCAGGATGCTGTCAACTTAAAGAAAAATTCATAACTTGAGTTATGTATATCCGTTTTATACTATTCAATATGTTCTCAAAAGCTTGCGGAACTCTCTATAACTTTGCCATTAAACATTTTCCAAATTCCCATAAATTCTGTATCAAAATTCTGATTCAAAAATTCTGGACAGGTTACAAGTTCAACATCCCTGCAATCGCTTTATTTCTTTTTAACTTTTTTGGTATTAATTTTGTAATGTTCAGAATTATTTTGTCTCAAACAATAATCATGTCTTCTGACTTTTATGTGTAAGTATCATCTTAGATTTGCTTAGAAATCGAACATAAGATTCACGGATCTTAACGATAACACGAATAACGACTCTAATCACCATTCCCACCACTAAAATCATAAGAACTCAAGAGGGCAGAGTTATATTACCTTCCTTAGAGCTTGAGAGACACTAACAAGGGCTGGGTTAAGCTTGATTGTCCTTGAATCCTCCTTAGGAAGCTTAAACTCATGGAAACAAAGTCATGAAAACTAAGATTTACTATTCATTATCTCCCTTAATCATTAAAAACGGATGTGTTAAAGACAGAGGTGAGGCGAGTTCTTACCATGGTTGCGTAGAGCTTCTCGAGAGCTTCGATTTGAGTGGTGGAATGCCAAAAACGGACAAGAAAAACTCAAGTTATGATCAAATCTTCATCCACCATTTTTACTCCTTTTTTCTCTCTCGGGATTTTGTAAAAATGGGGAGAGTTTCTCTTTTGTTTTCTTGGTGATGAATGTGGTGATGTGTTCAGCTGATTACAAGGTTAATAAGGGGGGTGATGTGTTTATTTTGTGTGGTTGGTAATTAACCAAGTGTTTGTTCACTTTAATACATATATATATGCATGTATTATAACACATGTAACATTATACTTCTTGCTTGCTTTTCTTTTTTCTTTCTTTTGTCCAATAATGCTAAATTTGGATGCATCCATTTTGTGTGGTTGTAAGCAAGACTTTTCACCAATGACACACCTCATTTGAATTTGTGGTGGTGGTGAAAGTGGTGACAAGGTGGTGATTCATCACCTTGTCATCCCTATGTCACTCTTCTGCATCATGCTTATGTCATCATTTGTATCCTCAATCCTCTTATATATTGCACTTGATGATCTTATATGATACTTCCCCTTCGGTTAGGGTTTAATCCATAATTTTGTTACTCTTTTGTTTCGCGATAGTTTCAAGTGATTCTAAAAACGTTTCTCTGTACCTATGCTAGGGGATACTTCCTTGATCTTCCAATTACCTTGGTTTAGTATATGGTCTTGGATTTCTCACCTTGGCTTAAGGTATGATCATGGATTTCTCATCCTACACACTTTCTCAAAACGATCAAATCAATACATCATTGATTGTCCGATGAATAGTGATCAAAATTTAAAGTTGGAATCTCCCGATTCTGATCGCGTTTACATTCACTTATTCTCCTTATACATCACTAATATAACTTTGAAACATTCATTCCATGTCTTCCATATAGTGTGGTCTGAAAATATTTTTCGTCGGCAAAATTTACTATTCATCAACATTTACTATTCATCAAAATTTTATTTTTTTTAACTAAGTCCAAAATTTGGGGTTATTACAGTCTCCCCTCCTTAAAAGGATTTCGTCCCGGAATCTAAGAAAATAGCTGAGGTTACTCTTCCAGTATAGAAATTTCCAGTTCCCAGGTTGACTCCTCAACCCTCTGGTTTTCATTACAACACTTACTCATTCCGGTTTGTGATATCTACCAGACGTTTTATACAAGCCAATTCTGGTTGTATTCGTATACACCCATTTTCTATCAATATCCGATTATTATTGCAATCGGCGGTACAACGCTTACCGTAACTTCAGTTCTCTGAAATGTTTCTTCCGGTCGGTCCGTCGGTCTGCGGATCCTACGTAGTGCTCGCACTCAACTCGTTGCCAAACACGTTTGGAAAACTCCTCCCAAATCGGGAGTTCAATCATTGGTTCTTATCTTACACGATGGTGACTGGAACTCCACGTCACCCAACTATCTCTTTTGTAACTCTTCGATTAAAGATCTCTTGCTAAAAACAAAATATGGGTAGACTCATTTAATCCATCAATTATAGCTCAATTGACGTCATAGTCCGACTTGATTCTTGTTGATCCTATCACAGAATCCATTATAGTAAAATTACATTCCTAATCAGGAATCTCTACTAACTGTGATAGTCAACTAGGTCTTTGTCTGCCTTCATTTTCTGACATATCCAATATTTGTTTACCAATCGATAAATCCTTTTATTTATCGGGCTACCTATAACATTTCCTTAACTTTCTATACCTTTTTGTACTCTCCGCGTAGCTGTCTCTTTATGACAGATCTTTATTCCTTCATTCGTTCTGGCTCAAGCAGGACCTTTAAATAATCATTGTTGTATTCTTAACTTCAAACTTCATCCTTTCAGTTCCTCTTATTAGTCATTCCGAAAAATTAGCATCCTTTATCTTTTGAACATTAGGAACCCAAACTTAGTAAAAAAATACCTTATGATTCCTTTATCATCTTTCTCTGCCTTGATTTTATACCTTCGCTCGTCATTCGTTCTTGACATAACTTGATTTTCTGCAGCAATTCTGGTTGCTTTGCAATCCCAAATAGTCTTTCAGTACCATTTCCGGTTATCTAAACCTCAATTTCCAATTTCTCAAATCCTTGGATTAACTTTATCCGACGATGTTATCATCTTAAGTCTCTCTTTCCTACTAAGGGCATCGGCCACCACATTGGCCTTCCTTGGGTGGTAAAGAATCTCACATTCATAATCCTTGATTAGTTTTAGCTATCTTTTACCTTAACATGTTAAGTTCTTTCTGGGAAAATGTATTTAATGCTCTTATGATTGTGTAAATCTTGCACTCCTATCCATACAAGTAGTGCCTCCAAATCTTTAAAGCGAAAACTATCGCTGCCAATTCTAAGTCATGTGTAAGGTATCTAAATTCATATTCCTTTAATTGTCTGGATGCATACGTAATCACCTTTCCGTGCTGCATAAGCACATACTCTAATCCTTCATGTGATGCGTCGCTATAGATCACAAAATCTCCCTTCCCGTCTGGCAGTACCAGCACAGAGCGGTGACTAGTCTCTTCGTTAATTCCCGGAAACTTTTCTCACATTTCTCGGTCCATTCAACTTTTCAGTCTTTCGAGTAAGTCTGGTCAGTGGGGCTGCTATTATAGCAAAATCTTATACACTTCTTTGGTAATATCCGGCTAAATCCACAAAATTCCTCACCTCGGTTGGTGTGGTTGGTCTTTCCCGATTCGAAACAGCTTTTATCTTAGCGGGGTCAACCAGCACCTCTTCATTGTTGACCACATGTCCTAAAAATTGTACTTCCTTTAGCCAAAATTCGCACTTTGAGAACTTGGCATATAACTTTTCCCTCCTCAGTGTTTCTAACACTATCCTCAAACGTTCTACATGTTCTTCCTCGGTCTTTGAGGTAAACCAAAATATTGGCGATGTCACTATGACACACGTATCCAAATACTTCTTGAAAACTCGATTCATCAAGTTCATGGAAGTTACAAGGGCATTCGTCAGCCCAAACGACACTACTAAAAACTCGTAGTGTCCAAACCTGGTGCGAAATGTAGTGTTGGGTATGTTCTCAGGTTTAATATTCAACTGGTGGTATCCCATTCTCAAATCAATCTTCGAGAATTTAACTGCACCATGCCGCCAATCGAACAAATCACCGATCCTTGGCAGGGGTATTCATTCTTAACAGTTAGCCTATTCAGCTTTCGATAGTTTATGCACAGCCTCATGCTGTCGTCCTTTTTCTTCACCAATAACACGGGTGCATCCCACGGTGACGCACTTGGTCTTATCATTCCTTCCCCTAACAATTTCTACAATTGAGCGACTAATTTCTTCATCTCGACTGGAGCTAGGCGGTACGGGGCCTTCGAAACTGGCGCCGTTCTTGGAGCTAATTCTATAGCAACTCTATTTCTCTATCGGGTGGTAACCCTGGGAGATCTTCTTGGAAATACATCTTCGAATTCGTTGACAACAGGGATATTCTGTACACTAGGTACTTCCCGTTTCGTATCTATCACCGAGGCTAAACAAGTTTCATCTTCTTGGAGGTCAAACGTTTCCTCGTCCGACAATCTGAATTCTTACTTTCTTTCTTTCTTAATCTATTCGCGTTTCATACTCTACTTTATTTATGCCCATTTCTTTCTCGTCCACTTTGCTTCCATTTCTATCACGGTCGTTTCATTAACCAAAGTAACATAATCAGTCGTTTCGAACACTTCGTTATTCTGAATTCGCATCCTGCGAAACAAACTTTGGCAATTTCCATAAACTTCGGTTCATAATTTATCGGGCTCATTCGTTTTAGCTCTAAGCTTCAACACTCTCTTTTTCCAAATATTAAGGAAAATACTTGCATGGTACCAAGAATACTTCAAGCAACAAAATATTTTATCAAATCTTTTTAAGAATTCTCGTCGAATGGGTGACCTTATTAGGTCTCAATCAATTATCATTTGGAAATTTCATCATCACAATTCACTGCATATAAAATGCATTGTGAACTCACTTATATAAATTTGACTGAAAGTTGAACTTAGTGAAACAATAACTAGTTCACTTCAAGAAACATTAACAACTAGCTGAACAAAATTTGCTAGTTCGATTAGTTTGGGACGCAGCATCTAGCTAGGATGATTAGCTAGATTTTTATCATATCATTAAAATTTCAACTAGTTAGAACAATAAACTAGTCACTCATAATGGCACATATAATTAGCCAGTTTCAATCTACTAGTACAAAATCTCGACATCGTAGCCGAAGAAAGAAAGAAAACAAAATTTTGACTACTCGGATAATGAATTAAAAAGAAGAATAATAAGTTTGGGACGAATAAGGTAATTATAACCCTTGAATAGAATATAAGGTTTGGATATAAAGTTCTTGGTATCGGAACAATCGATAACCTTCCACTCATCATTTCTCATCAGTGAAACGGTCCACCCAAAGGTGTCTCCGTACAGAAACTTTGTCAAATCCTCTGATAGAATTGAATTCGGACTGCCAATATCAAATTGATATCCTTTCCACGATTTCAACGTCTGATGTGCAAATCTCTTTTTTTTAATAGAAGAAAAGAATTCACGAGTAGTCTTTGAAATACACATCATCTATGTTTTAAACAAATGGCTAGATATTTATGAACTCGACTAAGGAGTCCAAATATGAAGAAATAAAATGAATATTTAACAATTGTTGGTTGCATCCCCAGTTGAAGTAGGAACTAGAAGGGTTACCTGACATGAACTATTCAAGGTAACACGGGCATGAACAGTTTCAGATCGAGTAGTGTACCAACAAGTAGATACCAAAAAGTCAATGGTCATCATAATTTCTAACATCACCCGTACGAGAATGATCTTATCTTTATGCCTTTATGGCTTAGGGTACTAACCAACGGTACCTCAAAATCGTACAAGTCCTTAGATAGGTCGGGAGTTCGAAACATATTCGCCATTCCCCGATAATCGTTCCGAGATTGGGCCCCCTACGGCCGCATCAACACATCCACAAAAGATGGAAGTCCATTAACGTATATGTAATTTCTTAACACTAGTCGTATCGAATGAATCCAACCCCAGGCCACCATAGGTCTCGTTCCTCGTAGGTCCTGAGATTGTCGCATTGCTCGTTGCAACCATACGTGTCTTTATCAGAATCACGATATCCATTCTTCATATCTTTGATTTCCGAGTTGAGCCATCATGGCCTATCGTACGAAATATACTCGCGATGCGATTTAGCACGTTCGTCTCACGATAACGTTCTGGTACTACATGTACACAAAAATCTTCCTCTTAGGTAATAAAATACCCATCGACGGAAAAGACACCAACTCTGGTGAAATCGTTGTTCTCAAGGCTTGGACCTCATACACAAGATAATGCCTTAACTTGTCCACGCAATTTAGTAATTCGGATCGCGTAAAGGACTGTTAACGTCTTGATCCTCACATGTGTTGCCTTCTCGTGGGCAAACTACGATGAACTACAAACACTTAGGTTCTTACTAAGTCAAGTTATCCATTGGTATTGGCCATTCCGACCTTACCTCAACTACGACCGAGACTCTGCTCTGCGTCTTATCTTAATGTCCTTGATAATCCGGGTATAATTCTAGACATTCAGCTCATCATTATGATGGTCTTCAACGGTCCTATCGGTCCTCCGATAAGTCCTCAACTAAACTCTTTAATCTTAACATCCTCAATGGCACTACTTCCGATAGTCCACTTAACGAACTCTATATGAGTCCTCTCGTCATTCTCTTACTTCGATATAACTCTTAACACTCTCATATCCAAGTTTATAACTTAACGCTTTGATACCATTTCTATAACACCCCCAGATCCGGGGTCAGGAATCTGGGTTGTCACGCTCCATCAATTATACGATACCTGCATTACTTACAACATTCTAATAATACAACTCCAAAGACCCCAATCACTTACGCACACACACAAGTTATAGCCTTGGAAATGAGCAACAATAAGTAACATTTGTTATTACAACTCAAATGTACTAACCAGGATCTCATCAATTATTTACGACCTCTACCTGAAGTTACAATAATAGACCTCACAATTCTATACAAGGTTTAGTAATACAAACTTACTCAAAAATAATTCTCACTAATTCAAGCTGCAACTATTCTGCTCACACCGGCAGTATCCATCCTGCATCAACTAACTCAAGGGTGGTCTCTCCATTCCCTTGATCTCGTAACACGAGGTGGATCGGCAATGTTTTCTTCATGCTGAAAGGTTTAATAAAGCAAGAATGAGCTAATAGTGCTCAGCAAGAAATCTATCCCAGTTTAAATCTTTAAACCTTTTAGGAAGATAATCCATATGGGATCAAAGTTTTTAACGCTACTAGGGTCTAACCCCAAAATAGTATACCATTCAAAATACTGTATGACTTATAATCATACTCAAATACTCTTCGTAAATCATTTAGAAATCCTTGGTATCAATATGATAAACCAAGTCTCAAACATATCTTTTTAAAATAGATATTAACATTGGAATCAAGGCTTAAAGCCTATCCATTGATTCAAAATACTATATAGTTCAATATACTGTATATCTTAAATCCCTTCTCAATATATATACATGCGTATCTATTTAGATATCTCATATTGTTCAAAATACCGTAAAATATCAGTAATGAACACCTTTGAAACTCCGTTCATATACAGAACGATAGGTTTAAACATTCTTTTCGTCAAAACATGCCATACAGTACCACTACTGTATGAGGAACATCATCACTCATCACTGCCACATTATCAGTAACTCAGCGCCTAGGCTTTCGTACAATGTGCAGCACAACTCCAATTGGAGGGAAGGGGATATACTGGATCACCCGATACACGGTGATCAGCCGTTGTATCGTAACGTAACTTTTCTACTAGTAGAAGGACGACTTCCTATTCGGTTATCACCCTGGCCACATACGGGCCACTATGCTTAAGAGATCACTACCTCGGCGCCTGTTTCATCACCGGGTAAGCCTTAGCACTCAAGAGATCACTACCTCGGCGCCTATTTCGTCACCGGGTAAGCCTTGATAATTTTGGCACTATCCCGACACCTGTTTCATTGTCGTGTAAGCCCTTCCAGTTCCCATTATAGAAAACAATATCAATGAAACGGAAATCGGAACTTAATCCTATTTTCCCCAAGAATAATTACTTGTCAATAACTTTGTAACCGTTCAGAATTCCTTACTCCAAAGTATTTGAAGGGAGTAAGTCACAGAGTGGGTTGACATTAGTCAACGAAACTACCGATGATTACCATGTATTTTGAAATCATGACCGGGGAGTTTATTGGAATTTTCAGAGTTTAGCAAGTTTGAAATTCTTTACTTGAATAGGGGAGTCATCCCCAGCTATAGGTATTCTAGAGGAACAGTGGAAGTAAAACTCTGTCCTCGATTTCTTGAACTAGATTCCCAATTTCCGATGAGTTAGAAAACATTATTCGCATTTAATTATCTTTAAATATCTTAAGATAATAATTGGGAATCTCTGTTTTAAATATCTTTTCTGAAGATCAGAAATTTTTGTGTAAATAGTAGAACCTTAAATAATATAATAAGGTTCTATGATTTTTAAATCATATTTGGAATATTTAATAAATATCCAAATAATAAATATTGATTTATTATTCAATGATATTCTACTTAAATGAATATTCAAAAATAATATTCATTTAATTAATAAATATTCAAAATAATATTCTTAATAATATTATTTAGTATCACACATTAAATATCCAATAATAAATATATATTGGAATATTTAATCATCCCATTTAAAACATAGTTGTCCCTTGACCCTCCAGTATCTGACAGTATTTATTAAAATAACGTAGTAATTTAACTCCCAGTCTATTATTTTAAAATCATCGTATAGGTGCTCCATCCTTAGAGCCTTTAAAACCTCGGTTTATATCTAGTATTTACCTAGCATATAAACCTTATATCTTACAAAAGCTTTTACTACAAGCGTAAACAGTTTAAAAAGTTCTCACAGCATTAAAGCAGAATAGATACATATATATCAATCACATAAATCACAACAACATCTTTTATATGGTGCAGGGTTTGAAAACTTGCATGCATCTTTCATATGCATCTATTATATCTCAACCTTTTTAATACCATTACATCTATATACGATGTAAGGTTTGAAAGCATGCATGATATCATATCATATGCATCAACAGTATAAGTAATGGAAAACAGCATGGGATGAGAAAAATTGCCTTGGTTTCCGAGGGTGTGGATATGCTCAGAGTGTGTCCGGGAATCTATAAACAAAGATCATACACTAAATCAGTTCCACACTGTCATAACTCACGTGATTCTTGAACCCACGCGATCTACAAACTCTTATATTTATTTACCTAGGCATTGGTGAAGTGGTTTAGCAGTTAAGTACTCGGGGAACATTAGTTTCTTTAGGTTTTACGAAAATCGGACATTAAAACGGCTACGTTTTAACGATTCCAAAAATTTAAACGCTACCACAAACACAACCAACCAATCCAACAACCAACATATCACACTACAAACAGCCCCTGAAACTTATCACACTCTAAATCAAGCTTTGCAAAATCATTCATCCTTAAATCGAACATAAGATTCACGGATCTTAACGATAACACGAATAACGACTCTAATCACCATTCCCACCATTAAAATCATAAGAACTCAAAAGGGCAGAGTTATATTACCTTCCTTAGAGCTTGAGAGACACTAACAAGGTCTGGGTTAAGCTTGATTGTCCTTGGATCCTCCTTAGGAAGCTTAAACTCATGGAAACAAAGTCATAAAAACTAAGAGTTACTATTCATTATCTCCCTTAATCATTAAAAATGGATGGGTTAAAGACAGAGGTGAGGCGAGTTCTTACAATGGTTGCGTAGAGCTTCTCGAGAGCTTCGATTTGAGTGGTGGAACGCCAAAAACGGACAAGAAAAACTCAAGTTATGATCAAATCTTCATCCACCATTTTTACTCCTTTTTTTTCTCTCAGGATTTTGTAAAAATGGGGAGAGTTTCTCTTTTGTTTGCTTGGTGATGAATGTGGTGATGTGTTCAGCTGATTACAAGGTTAATAAGGGGGGTGATGTGTTTATTTTGTGTGGTTGGTAATTAACCAAGTGTTTGTTCACTTTAATACATATATATATATATATGCATGTATTATAACACATGTAACATTATACTTCTTGCTTGCTTTTCTTTTTTCTTTCTTTTGTCCAATAATGCTAAATTTGGATGCATCCATTTTGTGTGGTTGTAAGCAAGACTTTTCACCAATGACACACCTCATTTGAATTTGTGGTGGTGGTGAAAGTGGTGACAAGGTGGTGATTCATCACCTTGTCATCCCTATGTCACTCTTCTGCATCATGCTTATGTCATCATTTGTATCCTCAATCCTCTTATATATTGCACTTGATGATCTTATATGATACTTCCCCTTCGGTTAGGGTTTAATCCATAATTTTGTTACTCTTTTGTTTCGCGATAGTTTCAAGTGATTCTAAAAACGTTTCTCTGTACCTATGCTAGGGGATACTTCCTTGATCTTCCAATTACCTTGGTTTAGTATATGGTCTTGGATTTCTCACCTTGGCTTAAGGTATGATCATGGATTTCTCATCCTACACACTTTCTCAAAACGATCAAATCAATACATCCTTGATTGTCCGATGAATGGTGATCAAAATTTAAAGTTGGAATCTCCCGATTCTGATCGCGTTTATATTCACTTATTCTCCTTATACATCACTAATATAACTTTGAAACATTCATTCCATGTCTTCCATATAGTGTGGTCTGAAAATATTTTTCGTCGGCAAAATTTACTATTCATCAATTTTTTTTTTAACTAAGTCCAAAATTTGGGGTTATTACAGAGTGGAAGCCTATGACTGTTTCTCTAAGAAACACTCAAGAGTACAAAAGTTTCACTATTAAAAGGCTTTATGGAGCATTAAAGACTTATGATCTAGAAATGAAGCAGGATGAAAAGATTGAGTAGAGTCAGAAAAAGGGTGGTTCTGTAGCACTTGTGGAAAGTACAGAAGGACATGAGGATGTGAAAGAAGAAACTGCTAAAGCTACACCAAGCTCAGGTGCTTTTAAAGGTAGAATTGAATCGAGCAAGGGAAAAGGTAAAATGGTTGACGAAGATGTCAACTCAAATCAGGATGAGATGGATGAGCTAGATGAACATCTTGCTTTTCTGTCTAGAAGATTTTCAAAGCTCAAGTTCAAGAAGAACCCGAGGCACAAAGACCATTCATAAAAGACTTTCAACCTAACAAAATATTTGTTGAAAGGTCTAAATTCAAGTGTTTCAACTGTGGAATGGGTGGTCACTTTGCCAATGAATGCAAAAAGCCTAAAACTGAGAAGAAGGACAAGAAGTTTGAACCTATAGACTACAAAAAGAAATATTTTGAGCTTCTCAAACAAAAGGAAATGACATTCATTACTCAGGACTATGACTGGGCTGTTGATGGAAATGATTCTGAAGAAGACACAGAGTATGTCAATCTAGCACTCATGGCTAATTCAACTGAGCAGGAATCTAATTCAACAAGCAATCAGGTAATCACTACAAACCTAACTGAGCTATCCAAAGAGGAATGCAATAGTACTATTAATGAAATGTCCACTATACTGTACACCTTGTGTGTCTCTCTTAAATCACTCACTAAAGAGAACAATGGGATCAAAGATGCAAATTTGTTTTTGAGTGATATGAATGCTATGTTAGAAACTCGCTTTATTGAGTTTGAAAAATTGTGAACTGATTATCAAATTGCTAAAAGTAAACTAGAAGTTGTGTTAAAAAGAGAAGAAGATCTTAAAAACCAGCTAGAGAAAAAATAGGAAGTTATTGCTAGATGGAATGATTCCAGGAATGTTGCCAATAACATTTTTAAGGTTCAAGGAATTAATACTTTTTGCAAGGAATCATTAAGCAAGGACAAAAAGAAACTAGATGATGTGATTGAGGATCTAGGAGCTGATAATGGTTCAACGGATAGTGACCATCCGTTGAAAGATACAACTAGTGTAAACAGAGAAAAACTAGAGAAACTGAACAAAAAGTATGGTCCAACCAATAAGAATTTTGTTCAGGGACAATGTAGCAATTCCAGGAAAGTTGAGAAGGTTAATATAGGCCAATTGTCCAACAAGCAATTAAATGACAAGTTAGAGAACATTGAGGTTAAGGCTGAGGTTAAAAAGAAAAAGAACAGAAATGGTAAAGTGGGAATTAACAAGCACAACAATTACACACCTGATAAGTATGCTCCTAGAAAAACATGTGTTAATTGTGGTAGTGTTAATCATTTGTCTACTAACTGCAAATCTGTGAAAAATGCAAATGTTCAAATTCCAATGCCTGTGCCTAATGTGCCTATGCATGTCATGCCTAATATGTTTGCTCATAATGCTCATGCATCCAATATGTATGCTAACATGTCATTTGTTCCAAATCCATATATGAATGCATTCAGTATGCCACAAATGTCATGGAACATGCCCAACTTGAGCATTATGTATGCACAACATTCACAAATGCATACATAAAGCATTTATACACCTGAGAACTTACCAATGAACATGTCTCAAAGGTCAACACCAAGGGTCAAGGTTGATTTAAATCAATCTAAGATTAAGGTGCAAAATGATAAGAGAAACAAAGTGAAGGCTAACAAGACAGGACCCAAGAAAACTTGGGTACCAAAATCAACTTGATTTGGTTTTGTTGTGTGCAGGGAACCAGAAGGAATCTATGGTACTTGGACAGTGGTTGTTCTAGACATATGACTGGAGATTCCACCCTGCTCACAGAGATCAAGGAAAGAGCCGGCCCTAACATTAACTTTGGAGATGACAACAAAGGATATACTAAGGGATATGGCTTAATTGCAAAAGAGAATGTCATCATTGATGAAGTAGCACTAGTTGATGGACTTGAGCATAATTTGGTGAGTATCAGTCAACTATGTGATAAAGGTTTTTTTGTTTCATTTTCTCCAAAAGCTTCTGTTGTCTCAAGCAAAAAGGACAACAATGTGGTGTTGACAGGCTACAGAAAAGGGAATGTGTACATAGCTGACTTCAACTCAACAAATGCAAATTCAATTACTTGTCTTTTCAGTAAAGCAAGTAAAGATGAAAGATGGTTGTGGCATAAAAGGCTGTCACATTTGAACTTCAAGTCCATGAATGACTTGGTAAAGAAAGGTCTTGTAAGATGTATTCCACAATTGGAGTTTTCCAAGGATGGATTGTTTGATGCATGCCAGAAAGGGAAGCAAAGGAAGGCCTCTTTCAGAAGCAAGACATAGTCATCAATTGATCAACCTTTACAACTTCTACACATAGATTTATTTGGACCAGTAAATGTGGTGTCAATATCAAAAAAAAATATTGTCTTGTCATTGTGGATGATTTCTCAAAATTTACATGGACCTACTTTTTGCACTCAAAGGACGAGGCAAATGAAATCATAATCAGTCACATCAAGATATCAAACAATCATCCTGAAGAAAACAACTAAAAGTATTGAAGTAGTGATTCACAAAATAAATATTTTATTTATTTTGCGAAGGGTGCTACAACAATCTGGAAATGGGTTTCCAGCTTCAATATTCTCCAGAGAGAATTACAAAAGTATTGTGTAGAGATATGTTGTTGTATTTCACAAGTGAGATATGAAGTTGTATATATATTCAATTCATAGCTTCTTACAAAAGGCTTACATTGATCTTTTCTAAAATGTATACTAGACAGACTAATTATATTTTATAAAGCAATCTAGATACATTCCATTTGTAGCTTACACAATTCCAGTTGATGTATATTTTGCATACTCTTGAATTGGTAAACTTCGTCTTGTTCTATCTCAAAGTCATGTCGTAGTCCTTCTAGGTCTGTAGCAGAACCATGTAAATTCTGCACCACCTGCTGCAGAAATGTTTGTCACTCTTTGACTTGAAAAACCCCAAATCAAAATATCCTTCCTTGAGACAGTATACCGTGCTCGCCAAGTTCTATTGTCGAAGAATGTTCCAGTTTTGACAGTTAGATTTTCCTCGGACCGTGTTGTTAGAAAGAAAACTACTGTCATGACTTTGCAGACTGTCTTGTCACTGTAGTACAATATTTTTGTCTCAAAACTTCTTTCAATGTTGTTGTCAAGACCTCAAGGTTGCTGTCATGAAGTGTGATGTCTTGACTGTATGTAGATGTTCCTGTAAAGTTGTTGTCATAGTTGTAGCTTGACAGCATATTTATTCGGTACTGTCATTTGTAGAATATTCTCCGCGGCCTAAACATATGTGAACTTCTTCCAGATTATATTCTTTATTATCTTGTTTTCCTGACAGTTTTATTTTTTTTACATCATGGAATATACTCTGGATGTGACCGTATGTTTCACTTAGCCTTTTTCAAGACTAATCAATAAATACATAGTTAGGTTATCTTTATGCAATTACTCATAAATCCTAACAATATAAAAGATAAATCCTATAATTTTCATGGTTTTACTGTGACACCCCTCCAAACCCGGGGTACAGATTTGGGGAGTCACTAGACCAACGAAACACAATAAACCTGAATATAACACATGCATAATAATATAATAACATAAAATACCCCTTATCCAAGACCGCATCCAGATTATGGCATTGAACAAGCTTCTAAGTCATAATTATTACAAACCAGCTTTCAGAGTTATTACACAACTTAAAGTCAAAGCTAGACATCTAGTCTAACTATCAAAATAAACAACTACCCTGCCAATGACAACCACTCTTGGTGATCTCCTAGCTGCTGAAGAACTATCGCTCGCGCTGTGTCTGCTCATACTCTCGCTTAACTGGAATATGATTAGAAACAAAACAAGTATGAGCCACAAGTGCTCAGCAAGCATAATATATATCAATCACAGTTCCATAATGAAAGGAAGGATTACAATTATCTGAATCAACAATATACAAGTCAAACATATGCTTTTAACAATCTTTATTGAAGAAAGAGGGATTAGAATTGGACTTCTACATTTTTCAAATACAAAGGTTGAGCTGCTGATCAGTCACGCATCAACCCCGGACTTGCTTATAGCAAAGTCCTCCACTAGGATCCATGGCCATCTGGGCCTTAAGTTATTACGACCATAATTATGGCCCGACCATTTCTGGTCTCATTTTAAAACATGTCAATTCTATCACAGAGTATAAGCAATAACATGCATAACAAGATAAGTACACAATGACAGGGTGCAATAGTTGCAAAAGAGCTTCAACTGCTCAATATCAAATGAAGTTCGAGAAATAGATTCGAAATGGTTTCAATGGTACGTAAGTACACATTTAAGAAGGTCAACAATGATTATAGTCAATACAAGTGAATTGAAATGAAGATTTCTGATATTCGACACGATTGTGGATTTAATCAAGAATTTAGGAATATTCAAGGAAATAGCATCAGTTGCTCAATACAGGTGAAGATTGAATAATCTGAATCATTCTGATGGTAACATACATGTAATCATTAAGAACAATAACAATTGAATCAACAAGTACAAGCACAGATACTTGCCTGGTCTACGTAGCTAACGGAATTCTACCAAGCTCACTCTACCTTCTCATTTCCCTTGCTCCGGGAACTTGATTTCTATAATAAACAACTCATTACAGTAAGTCTAACTATCCTCGTTCTATCCTCGATATACACTCATAACCATTTTCAAATTTAAACAAGTAATCGGGTTCCAATCGGATGCCCGATCTAATTTACGGAAATAAAAACTCAGGCATTAGCCCTCGTACGGGCATTTACGGACTATAAAAGACATTATTCAACTCATATAAACCATATAGCACTTATAAATATTTTTAGAACAATATTCGAGGCTTATTTGAATCTAAATAAGTCACAAACAATTTTTAAATCAACAATCAGATTTTTAATCCCAATATAAGTATTTAAAAACAATTAAATCAATTAATAAAACTTAATTGACATTTTTCAAACACTCAAACTATTTTTACATAATTAAATCAAGCTAGAAAATAATTAAACCTAATTTAAATTAATTAAATCTAATTAATAATTAATTATTAAGTATTAACTGATTAAAAGAATTAATCAATTAATTAAATTAATTAATTATTAATTAAAAATAATTAAAATAATTAAATTTAATCAGTTTTCGAATTTAAATAAATAATTATAATTTTCCAGAATTTTCTGAATTTAAAAATGTATTTTTAAAATATAAATAAGATTTTTATAAAATTTTAAACTATTTTCGAATTAAATTTAAAATAAAATTCCAAAACAGTTTTCTGAAAATAAATTAGGGTTTCGAAAATTGAAACCGGGTCAAAATTTCGGGTAAACGGGTCGGGAAGAACAAAAACGGGTCGGGAAGAACAAACCAGAATTTTACAGAATCCGGTGGGTTTTTCCAGATTCCGATGACTAAAAAACGCAATAAAAATTGGGGCTTTTTACATCAAAACATTCCTTAAACACTCAGCAATCCATTCCGATCAAAAACAAACCAAAACACAGCCGGAATCCTAATCCCGATCAAATTCCGGCGACCTCGAATAAATTTTCCGATCTACTAAAATCGTACATGAAACTCTACATTTTTTATGTTAAAATGAAGCTAAGAACACATACAACAAAAGCCCTATATCAAAAACAATGTCAGATCATTCATATGAACGGACTATTCAAAAGAAAAATCGGGCAAAAACCCTAAAATCGAATTTCCCAAATTGAACATAAACATGAAATTAAAGCATGGATTCCTACAAATTAGAACCCTATGAACATGTTAGAAGCAATCAATTGAACGGAGAATCAACAGAATGAAAATCCCCAATTCGAACAAGAACCCTAATTTTAATTCGAATATTGAAAAATTCATATAAAATCGAAAAATTACCAGATGATGATATGGTTGGAAGATTCTGAAACTAGAGCTCAAGATCTTTGATTTGAGTACTTGAACTTGTGATTTGGATTTCAATAACACCTTCAAAATTGATTTTGATTTTTGAGAACACGAAGAACACGGTTCAGGAATTTTTTATATTTTTGTAAATATGAAATACGGATTATACGAAGGATAATGTACGATTCATCTTTTTATACTTAGTGGAAAATAATACCCCAAACGAAATTTTTGGATCGATATCGATCCACTGGATCGCTTTAAAACCCTAATAAAGTAAATTACACGTTTTACGAGGTGATAACTATCCACAAAGACTGATAGTTATCCAAATCAATACATATCATTTATATAACTAATGCTCAAGAATACTGGGGCTATAACAGATGTATTATTGATACAGACGATATATCAATTGCCCTAAACAATTAGGGTTTGGAATAATTCTTTTCCTTTCCGGATAAAACGAATAATATTGACAAGATCAGATAACTAGGGATATAATGATACGAATAAATCTTCCGATAATGATTCGGACACGAATGAAGAAGGGATAATAATGATGTACACAGTTTCAACGGGGCCCTTGAATTTTCAAAACGGGGCTCAATATTGAAGATATTTTCAAATGACAAGATATTTGAACGGGGCTTCCGACACACCAATTTAGCACATAATCACTCAACAATCTTAATCATTAAAACTCAAAATACTCCATAATAATTATTCTACACATATAATACACTTTATATTATTAATAAAGTTCACGGATCTTACATCCTTCCCCCCTTAATAGGATTCTATCCTAAGAATCAGATCAAGGAAACAACTGGGATACTTCTCTAACATATCACTCTCTAACTCCCAGGTAGAATCTTCCACCTTAGGATTCCTCCACAAAACTCTTACTATCACTACAGTCTTATTCCTTAACACCTTTTCCTTACAATCCAATATCTGAATTGGTCGTTTTACATAAGATAAATCTGACTGGACCTCTATGGGTTCATACTTGTTAGGCCGAATACACAATATATAATCAAGTATGTATGAGAATAACAATCAAGAACACAAGTTTGTAAATCAACAAACTGAATTATATTAAAATAATTCTCTCTTAGTGATGTTAATGAATCACAAAGAGCTACTAGGTTACAAGAATAATATTTCAATAATCGCATCCCTTCTAGGGATAACCTATCTGTGTTTATATAGTACACAGTTACATACAATCCATCTCTAATTGATATTCCTATAAGTTAGCGATACAATTCATATCAATTAAGGATTGCTTCAGTCTTCTATTCCGTTTCCTTAGCTGTATCAATATATTCTGCTTCTTTCCATCTTCAGAATATATTGCTTCTAGAATCTTTATCTTTGCACCGACAGCTAAGTCAACTATCACCACGTCAGACTTTATCAAACTCTGACTGGCTTCAATGTAAACTCTTCACCCAGTCAGACTTTATCAAACTCTGACTGGCTTCTAGATAAACTCTGATATGTACCTGGTACTTAAACACTGATGAACAAACGTCAGTAATTATATCTAACAATACTCTATTACATGGTTCGTATCTGGTCGATACTTCTTAAGCATGGATACGTGAAACACATTATGAACGTGCTGCATATGCGGGGGTAATGTTAACTCGTAAGCTACTTTCCCAACCTGCTTCAAAATCTCAAATGGTCCAACGTATCTCAGACTCAACTTCCCTTTCTTCCCAAACCTAACTAATCCTTTCCACGGTGAAATTTTCAGTAATACTTGTTCTCCGACTTCGAATCCCATATCCTTTCTTGCTAGGTCAGCATATTTCTTCTGCCGGTTCTGAGCTGTTATCAACCTTTTCTGAATCAATTCAATCACTTCCTTTGTCTGTTGTACTAATTCTGGCCCTATCACTTTCCGTTCCCCAACTTCTTCCCAATATACTGGAGATCGACACTTCCGTCCATATAGAGCTTCGTAAGGTGGCATCCCGATACTCGTGTGAAAACCATTATTATATGAGAATTCTACTAAGGGTAGATGATCGTCCCAATTACCTTTAAAATCAAGTGCACATGTTCTAAGCATGTCCTCGATGGTTTGAATCGTCCTTTCACTTTGACCGTCTGTCTGCGGGTGATAAGCCGTACTAATTTTTAATTCGGTGCGTAAACATTCTTGAAAACTTCTCCAAAATCTTGAGTTGAATCGAGGGTCTCGATCAGATACTATTGACACTGGAACTCCATGCCGTACAACGATTTCCTTTACATATAAATGAACTAACTTATCTAGCGAGAATCTCTCGTTAATTGGAAGAAAATGTGCAGATTTCGTCAATCGATCCACAATAACCCAAATAGCATCATGGTTAGTCTTCGTTCTAGGCAATCCTACCACAAAGTCCATTGTGATGTGTTCCCACTTCCACTCAGGAATTTCTAACGGCTGCAGTAATCCACTTGGTCTTTGATGTTCCGCCTTGACCCTCTGACACGTAAAACATTTACTCACCCATTCAGCAATTTCTCTTTTCATATCTGGCCACCAAAAGTTCATTTTAAGATCTCGATACATCTTCGTGCTTCCAGGATGAATTGAATACTTCGAGTTATGCGCTTCGTGCAAAATTTCATTCTTCAGTTCCGCTACATTAGGTACCCATATTCGAGAAGCAAACCTTAAGATTCCCTTGTCGTCCAGTTGGCTACATATTTCCTCGTCTGTTAAACTATTTGCATTGTCGTTCATGACTTGCTCTTGGCATTTCCGTATCTTTTCCAACAATTCAGGTTGAAATGTTATGGCGTAAATCATCTCTTTCACGTCCTTCGGAATATGTACTTCTATCTCTAACTTTTCAAACTCTCTGTACAGCTCTTTGGTCATCGTCAGCATATTCAATCTTTCTTTCCTGCTCAATGCATCTGCTACCACGTTTGCCTTGCCGGTAGAGCTGGCAATTTGATACACGACACGTGAACACGGTACGAACACGACATGGATAATTAGTATTTGGGTGCAAAAATTTGGTACACGAACACGAAAGTACACGAACACGAAAAAACACGAATATAATTAGTGTCAGGTTTGGGTTTTCACAATAGGTACACGACACGAAACGAAAGTACACGAATTAATGAAGTAAATATATAATTTAAAAATATATATTATTTATAGTATTGCATATTTAGAAAATATATAAGGAATTACATATTAACAATAAATAAAAGTTTCATGACTAATTAGCAGTAAGTTATACATTTATATATAAGAAGTATACATTTATATATATAAGTTATATTTACAAATTTTTGTAAAATTGTATGTATTACATATTTAATACATATTTCATAAAAATTTACATAATTAAAATAGTTTTATAATATATAAATTTTAATTTAATTAAATTTATATTTTTGTTTAATGTACACGAATACTACACGTAAAGTACACGACACGTTTTGAATTGGATATGTGTTTCAAATTTAGTACACGAATCCAAAACGGGTCGGATATGGGTTTTACATTAAGTACACGAAAACACGAAAGTACACGACACGAAAGTACACGACACGGTCCAATTGCCAGGTCTACTTGTCGGGGTGATAATTGATGGAAACGTCATAGTCCTTAATTAGCTCCAACCATCTTCTCTGTCTCATGTTCAGCTCCTTCTGAGTAAAGATATACTTCAGACTTTGGTGATCGGTGTAAATTTCACATCTCTCTCCGACAAGTAATGTCTCCAAATCTTCAAAGCAAATACGATCGCTGCTAATTCCAAATCATGTGTATGATATTTTTGTTCGTGGGGTCTCAATTGTCTTGACGCATAAGCAATTACTTTATCATGTTGCATAAGCACACATCCCAATCCTTTGTAAGACGCATCACTATAGATTACAAAATGACCTTGATCGTCTGGTAGCATCAACACTGGTGCCGTAGTTAGTCTCTTCTTTAACTCTTGGAAACTCTCTTCACATTTGTCGTTCCATATGAATCACTCGCTTTTCCTTGTCAGCTTGGTCATTGGAGTAGCTATCTTTGCAAAATCCTGTACAAATCTCCGATAGTATCCGGCTAATCCCAAGAAACTTCTAACTTCAGTTGGTGTCCTTGGTCTTTCCCAATCCTTCACTGCTTCAATCTTTGCTGGATCTAATTTGATGCCTTCACTACTTACCACGTGCCCTAGGAAATGAACTTCCCTTAACCAGAATTCACACTTTGAAAATTTTGCGTATAATCCTTCCTGTCTTAAAATCTCCAACACAATCCACAAATGGTTCATATGTTCTTCTTCCGTCTTGGAATATATCAAAATATCATCGATGAATACCACTACAAACTCATCCAAATACTTCCTGAAAATCCTGTTCATTAAATCCATAAAAGCTGCTGGTGCATTCGTCAATCCAAACGACATTACCAAAAACTCATAATGTCCATACATTGTTCGAAAAGTTGTCTTCGGTATATCGTCTGGTTTAACCTTCAATTGGTGATATCATGATCGTAGATCAATCTTAGAAAAATAAACCGCTCCTTTTAGCTGGACAAACAGATCATCTATCCTAGGCAATGGATACTTGTTCTTGATGGTTAGCTTGTTTAACTCCCGATAATCTATACAAAGTCTCATACTTCCATCCTTCTTCTTGACAAACAGCATTGGTGCTCCCCACGGAGAAACGCTAGGTCTGATAATTCCTTTGTCTAACAATTCCTGCAATTGCTTAGCTAATTCCTTCATCTCCACTGGTGCCATTCTGTATGGTGCTTTGGATACTGGTTCCGCGCCTGGTGTTAAATCTATTACAAACTCAATCTCTCTATCCGGAGGTAGTCCTGGTAATTCTTCTGGAAAAACATCTGGAAACTCACTCACGACTGGAATATCTTCTAACTTAGAAACTTCCTTCTCTGTATCTATCACATATGCGAGATAAGCCTCACATCCTTGTCTTAATAACCTCTTAGTCTGAATCATTGTCAAAAATTTCTTCGTTTGTTTCTCTCCTTTAAATACCACTTCTTTATTTTCTTGGGTAACTAAAGTAACCCTTTTGTCCTTACAATCAATACGCGCATCATAATCAGTTAACCAATCCATTCCTAAAATCACATCAAATTCTCCCAACTTGAAAGGTAATAAATTAGCATAAAAACGATTTCCTAAAATCTCAATTTCACAACGAGGACAATACGAACTGACCGGTATACGATCCTGGTTAGCTATTTCTACACTTAACACTCCACTTAAGGGTTCCATTAAACAATTCAATTTACGAGCAAACGTTTCAGAAATAAACGACTTAGTAGCTCCTGAATCTATCAGCACTTTAGCATTAACAAAGTTTACTAGAAGTGTACCTGCCACCACATCGGAGTCTCTCACTGCTTCCCTCATTGACATATTATAGGTTCTGGCTAGCGGCTGAACATCAACAGCTGGAGGTGCCTCTATTGCTCGAATCATGTTGTTCACGGGTGCTGGCGCTTTGCAATCCTTGATCATATGGCCTGGTCTCTTACATCGATGACATACAATACCTGTCTTGCAATCCCTGGCATAATGCTCCTTCTGGTTACACTTAAAACATGTGATACTCAATCTGTGGCATATACCTGGATGTCTTTTCCCGCATGTCTTGCATTCTGGCAGTGGAGGTCTGGAAACTACTTGTTGATTATTGTTTGGTGGACGATTGATTGGTCCTGCATTTCCGGTATCTGGTTTCTTGAAAGTTGTACCTCTGCCCGGCTGAAATCCTGGTTTCTTGTTTGGATGGCTCTGAAGATCTCCATGTGACTGTACCTTATCAGATGTCCCTACCTTTCTTTTCTTATTCTCTTTCTCTCTCATGTATGAATCACTCTCTCCTTCCGCAATCATTGCCTTATGTACTATGGCTGCATATGTATCTAATTCCAAAACTGCTAACTTACTTCGAATCCATGACCTCAGTGCCTGTTGGAACCTCTTGGCCTTCTTCTTTTCCGTATCAACGTATGTCGGAACAAACCTAGACAACTCGGTAAACTTGGTCTCGTATTGAGAAACAGTCATACTACCTTGCTTCAATTCTAGAAATTTCAACTCCATTTGATCTCGCATAAAGTCAGGAAAATACTTCTCTAAAAACAATTCTGTAAATCTCTCCCACGTAATTAACCCTTCAGGTTCTAAAGCCTTACTAGTTTCCCACCAATAACTTGCCTCATTTTTCAGAAAATAACTAGCATACTCAGTTTTCTTTTCTCCTGTTACCTCTATCAACGTAAAAGCTTTCTCCATTGTTAGGAATATGTTGTTCTTGATGATAATTATAAAAACACTTAGTAGATTTTGTATTAAGTCATTTTGTAACTGTCAACGGAATGGCATGCTTTGCAGTGTTTCGTTGACAGGAAGCTCATCAACGGAATGAGTGTTGTAGCAATTGCACTGTACAATACTTCACAGTTTGATATGCATTTGATGTATGTACTTAATAGGTTTTCTAAGTCATGTTGACTAAGTATTAGATAGGCAAAATAGGTTGGTTAATTGTAAGTATATCATGCCTTGTAATTTTGCCTAAGTGAAGACATGTCAACGGTATGAAGATTACTCTATCAACGGAACAAGGATACACCATCAACGGAATGAAGTTTACTCATCAACGAAATGAAGTTTACTCATCAACGAAATGAAGAATAAAGCTATCAACGAAACACATCTCCCTGCTATCAACGAATCATTATTGTTTTTCTGAATAGTTGACAAAGTGATAGTGACAGTTTACTGAACAGATCTAAAGGTGATGTGGAAGTGTACTTTGCATTGGAAACCATTAAAATGGACATGGGGAATAAGGAAACATCCCAGTTTCCAATTGGGCTCTTGGGAGTGATCATAATAAGCATGAAGACAAAAGCAAGGATCTCCAAGGACCATTGGACAAAGGGATGAAAAGCAAACTATTGGCGGTTACCTTTAGTGTACTTTAGTGTAGCCAAAAATAGCTTTGTAAACTTGGGAATATATAACCAAGTGTAGCAGTTAAAATAAAGGTAAGAGAAGAAAAACAAATAGTTTGTATTAGCTATCTTTGAGAGCATTCTTCTCTACAACCTTGTAACTGAGCAGCTGTGTACTTTTGTATCACATATTATTTCCGCAATAAAAACACTTCAGTTGGATCATCAAACAATCCAACTGAATTATTTATATCTTGTGTTTTTATTTATTCAGTTCAGTTTTATTTATAAGTGTTTTAAGTTTAAGAAAATATCAAGAATTGTATTCAACCCCCCTTTCTACAATTCTGTTAGGTCATTTGGGATTAAAAATTGGTATCAGAGCGAGCTTCTAACATACAAGAAGTTTAAAGATCAAGACCAAAACAGAAACCATGGTGAAGAAGGATGCAGGTGTGAAGATACCAGTTCTTGATAAGGACAATTACTTTCACTGGAAAGTAAAGATGCATTTACATCTCATGTCTATGGATGAGAGATATGTAGACTGCATTGAGAAAGGTCCACACGTTCCCATGAAGTTTGCATCTAGAGTTGGACTGCCAGATGATGCTCCTGATGTGGATATTCCAAAACTTGTCTCAGAATGGACCATTGAAGATGTTGCAGAAGTCCATAAAGATAAAAGAACCATGAACATTCTGTTTAATGGTTTGGAGCAAGAGATGTTTGACAATGTCATAAACTGTACAACCTCCAAAGAAGTATGGGACACTGTCAGAACACTATGTGAAGGAACTGAGCAAGTAAGGGAGAACAAAATGCAACTCCTTATACAACAATATGAGCACTTTCACTTTAAAGCTAGTGAAACCCTAAATGACACGTTTAGTAGGTTTCAAAAGCTTTTGAATGGATTAAAGTTGTATGGGAGGATCTATCAAACCAAGGATTCAAACCTTAAATTTCTTAGAGCTCTTCCAAAAGAATGGAAGCCTATGACTGTTTCTCTCAGAAACACTCAAGAGTACAAAGACTACACTCTTGAAAGGCTGTATGGAACATTAAAGACATATGAGTTGGAAATGGAGCAAGATGAAGAAATTGAGAAGGTACAGAAGAAGGGTGGATCCATTGCATTGATTGCATCTGCGAACCAACTGGAAGATGACACTGAAGAAGCTGAAAAGGCCACAACTAGTCGAGCTAGTTGTAGAAGTGATGTTAGCAAGGGTAAAGGTAAGATGACAGAAGAAGAAGAACCAGAACCAGCCAACTTGGATGACTTAGATGAGATTGATGAACACATTGCTTTTCTGTCAAGAAAATTCTCTAAGTTCAAGTTCAAGAGAAACTCAGAAGCAAGGCCACCAAGGAGAGACTTTCAACCTAACAAAAGTAACTGGATTGAAACTCAGAAGCAAGGCCACCAAGGAGAGACTTTCAATTGTGGAATGCTTGGTCACTTTGCTGGAGACTGCAGAAAGCCCAAGATTGAGAAGAGCAACAGGAAATTTGAGCCTGTTGATTATAAAAAGAAATACTTTGAACTTCTCAAGCAAAAAGAAAAGGCTTTCATGTCTCAGGAGTATGATTGGGCTGGTAATGGTGAAGATTCTGATGATGATGTTGAATATGTCAACTTGGCTCTTATGGCTAACAATCATGAGCAGGAAGCAAGCTCCTCAAGCAACCAGGTAACAATTACTAATCTTTCTGAGCTTTCTAAAGAGGAATGCGATAGTGCAGTAAATGAAATGTCTACTGTATTATATAATTTGCGTGTTACTCTTAAATCACTTACCAAAGAGAATTCAAGAATAAAAGAGACTAATTTGCTCTTAAGTGATAGGAATGCAATGTTAGAAGCACAACTCATTGAATTTGAGAAAATGAGATGTGTTAGTAGGGATGCTAAGAAGGAACTTGAGAACGTGTTACAAAGGGAAGAAATTCTTAAGACACAACTTGAAATAGAACAAAGTGTGATTGCTAAATGGAAAGATGCCAGGAATGTTGCTACCAACATCATTAATGTTCAAGGTATGGAATCTTTCTGTGAACAATCATGGAAAAAGAACAAAGAGAAACTAGGGTATGTTTGTGAAACCTTAGAATCAGAAGCAGAGTCAACAAACAACAATGATCATTTGTTGAAGGTTGATATGTCAACGGAATGCAATGTTCCGTTGACAGATGAACCATCAACCGATCAGGGTGTTTCGTTGACAGAGAAAAGAAAAGATGAACTCACTAGACTTAATAATAAGTATGGTCTTGTCACCAAGAACTTTGTTCAAGGTGAGTCTAGTAAATCAAAGAAAGTTGAGAAGCCTGTTGAGAGAGCTAATGTAGGTCACTTGTCCAACAAGCAATTGAAAGATAAGTTAGAGAATGTTCAAGTTGAGGCTAAGGGAAATAAAAAGAATAACAGGAATGGCAAAGTAGGAATTAACAAACACAACAATTACACACCTGATAAATATGCTCCTATAAAGACATGTGTTAATTGTGGAAGTGTTAGTCATTTATCTACTAACTGCAAATCTGTTAAGAAGACTGTTAAAGTGAAAATTCCCAAGCCTGCAATGAATAGTTCTATGCCTACAATGCCGGTTATGCCTAACATGTTTGCCCCATATGCACAATTTCAAAATCCATATGCCAGCATGCCATTTGTGTCTAATCCATACATGAATATGTTTAATGTGCCACAAATACCATGGAATATGAATAACATGTTTGTTCCTCCAATTATGCATGCTGTGAATGAAAATGTGAGCAATCCTCAGAAATCAACACCAAGGATAAAGATTGATTTAAATCAATCTGAGCCCAAGGTGAAAAATGATATAAAAGGAAAAGCAAAGGCTAACAAAACAGGACCCAAGGAAACTTGGGTACCAAAATCGACTTGATTTGGTTTTATTGTGTGCAGGGAGACAAAAGGAATCTTTGGTACTTGGATAGTGGTTGTTCAAGACACATGACTGGTGATTCTACCCTGCTCACAGAGTTTCAGGAAAGAGCTGGCCCTTGTATTGCTTTTGGAGATGACAGCAAAGGCTACACTAAGGGATATGGCTTGATTTCAAAAGAGAATGTCATCATAGATGAAGTTGCATTGGTGGATGGTCTTAAGCACAATTTGCTTAGTATCAGCCAACTTTGTGACAAAGGATTTTTAGTTACTTTTTCTAAAGAAGCCTGTGTTGTTTCTAAAGGAGGAAACAACAATGTGGTAATGACTGGATTCAGAAGAGGGAATGTGTACATTGCTGACTTTAGTAGCACAAGTCCAGAAACCATCACTTGCCTATTCAGCAAGGCAAGCAAGGATGAAAGTTGGCTATGGCACAAGAAATTATCTCATCTGAATTTTAAAGTTATGAATGATTTGGTGAAGAAAGATCTTGCTAGAGAAATTCCACAAGTGGAGTTTTCCAAGGATGGTTTGTGTGATGCCTGTCAAAAAGGGAAACAAAAGAAGGCATCATTCAAAAGCAAGACAGAGTCATCAATTGTCCATCAGCTTGAGTTGCTTCATATGGATTTGTTTGGCCCTGTAAATGTCATGTCTATTTCAAAGAAGAAATATTGTCTTGTGATTGTTGATGATTTTTCTAGATTTACATGGACTTTCTTTTTGCTCTCCAAAGATGAGGCAAGTGAAATCATTATCAATCACATCAAGATGGTAAACAATCATCCTGACCTGAAAGTGAGAAGGATTAGGAGTGACAATGGGACAGAATTCAAGAATTCAAGCATGAAGGTGTTCTGTGAAGAAAATGGTATTTTGCATGAGTTTTCAGCAGCAAGGACACCACAGCAAAATGGTGTAGTTGAAAGGAAAAACAGAACACTTATTGAAGATGCAAGGACAATGCTAGATGAATCAAAGTTACCAACTTATTTTTGGGCTGAGGCAGTTAATACAGCTTGCTTCATTCAGAATATTTCTTTGATTAATCAGGCCAAAGGAATGACCCCTTATCAGCTACTCAAAAGAAAGAAGCCACTATTGGATTTTCTTCATGTCTTTGGATGCAAGTGCTTTGTTCTGAGAAATCAAGCTGAGCATTTGGGGAAATTTGAAGCAAAGGCAGATGAAGCAATATTTGTGGGATATGCAGCAGGGAAAGCCTACAGAGTCTACAATCTCAGAACCAACATTGTTATGGAATCTGTACATGTTGTTTTTTATGATCTCGAAATTCAGGGTCTCTGTGATGAAGGTTTCCATGAAAGTCTTTCTTTTGAAAATGAGGAAGGAGATCAAATGAATCATGTTAAGGCTACTGAGAAACAGCCTAAAGTTGTTGTATCTAGCACAGATGAAAGCAGCAGTGAAGATGAAATTGCTGCATTAAGATTGAAAAGAATAGCTGCTAGTAGACCAAATGGACATTCCGTTGACAGTCAGAATGAGCATTTCGTTGACAGTCAGAATGAGCGTTTCGTTGACAGTCAAAATGGACAATCCGTTGACAGTCACAGAAATGCTTCCAGGAGTGATCATTTAGGGACAACAAACTCAGGGGGAGTTTCTCAAGGACAAATATCCAATCAATGCAATCATGATCATGAAGCTACCTATTCAAGAGCAAATCTACCTCCCTCAAGGAAATGGACTAAAGATCATCCCTTTGAACTTATCATAGGTGATGTGTCTTTAAAAGTCCAAACTAGAAGAGCAACTCAAGAAGAATGTCTATATAGCAGCTTTCTGTCTCAAGATGAGCCAAAGAAAGTTGAGGATGCACTTCTAGATCCAGATTGGGTCTTGGCTATGCAAGAAGAGCTAAACCAATTTGAAAGGAACAATGTTTGGAAGCTGGTGCCCAAGCCTAAGGACAGGAGTGTCATAGGCACAAAATGGGTGTTCAGAAACAAGATGGATGAAAATGGCATAGTCACAAGGAACAAAGCTAGATTGGTTGCAAAAGGCTATTCACAGGAAGAAGGAATTGATTTTGATGAAACCTTTGCTCCTGTTGCAAGACTAGAAGCAATAAGGATTTTCCTAGCCTATGCAGCCCATGCCAATTTCAAAGTCTATCAAATGGATGTGAAGAGTGCTTTTCTGAATGGGGAATTGGAAGAGGAGGTGTATGTAAGTCAACCTCCTGGTTTTGAAGATGATGATTTTCCAGAATATGTATACTTCCTTCTCAAAGCACTCTATGGTTTGAAACAAGCACCTAGAGCCTGGTATGACACACTTTCACAGTTCCTCCTTGAGAATCACTTCACTAGAGGTACTGTAGATAAAACTCCTTTTCACAGGGTTGTGAATGGTTCTACTATACTTGTTCAATTTTATGTAGATGACATAATCTTTGGGTCTACAGATGTGAAACTTTGTCAAAAGTTTGCCAAGCTTATGCAAAGTAAATATGAAATGAGCATGATGGGAGAATTAACTTACTTTCTTGGTCTTCAAGTGAAGCAAGTTAATGAAGGCATTTTCATTAGTCAAACAAAATACATTCATGATTTATTAAAGAAGTTTAATTTAATGGAATGCTCTCCTGCCAAAACTCCCATGCCTACTGCCACCAAACTTGAATTGAATACTAAGGAAAAATCTGTGGACATTTCAGGTTACAGAGGCATGGTAGGCTCACTTTTATATTTAACAGCTAGTAGACCTGATATTATGTTTGCTACATGTCTATGTGCTAGATTTTAGGCTGATCCTAGGGAATCCCATTTAGTTGCTATTAAAAGAATTTTCAGATATCTCAAAGGAACACCAAACCTTGGCATTTGGTATCCTAGAGAATCTGGCTTTGAACTAATTGGTTATTCAGATGCAGATTTTGCAGGATGTAAAATTGACAGGAAAAGCACAACAGGCACTTGTCAATTCTTAGGAAACAAGCTTGTCTCATGGTTCAGCAAGAAACAAAACTCAGTTTCTACCTCCACAGCTGAGGCTGAGTATATTGCAGCTGGAAGTTGTTGTGCACAGATTTTATGGATGAAAAATCAACTACTTGATTATGGAATAAGAGTTGAGAAAATTCCTATTTTCTGTGACAACACTAGTGCCATTGCCATTACTGAGAATCCAGTACAGCATTCAAGGACCAAGCACATTGACATCAAGTACCACTTTATTAGAGAACATGTTATGAATGGTACTGTGGAGTTACATTTTGTTCCAAGTGAACAACAACTTGCAGACATCTTTACCAAGCCACTTGATGAATCCACATTCTCAAGATTAGTAAGTGAGCTAGGTATGCTAAATTTCTCTTAATTATTTTGAGATTTTTGCAAGTTAAAATGCAGCCAGGAATTTGCTATAATTTTTCTGTGAATTGATCTTCTCAGGAAAAGGTGAAATTTTGTCTAAGTCAAAATTACTATGTCAACGAAACGCACCATTTCGTTGATAGTCTTAGCATTTTTCTGGGTGTTTCGTTGATAGCTCTTTTATATCAACGAAACGCAGCTTTATCAACGGAATAGAAGGGACCTAAAATGCCCAATTCTGATTCGTTGATGTAGCGCTTTTTAATCTGAACCGTTGAAATTGCACGTTCTTTATAACGATCTATACATCCACCCCTGTAAGTATAAATCGTGGTAATATTTAATTCTAACGGTTACTTTTTTAAGCCAATCAGGTAATTTAGATTAATTATTGGACTTAATTTCTGAGAATTTTTGGGGGAGTATTTAAGAAATTTTAATTTCTTTATTTCATTTCTACCTGTTCTCAAAAATTCCAAAAGTTTTTCTATCTTCTTCTCTCTAACAAGCAATACAGCTCGAAGCTTTTCCTCACTCAACAATGGCACCCATAGTCAAGCTTATGTCTGCTGGTGGGTTCATCTATGAGAAGAACAAGTCTATTCCATTTGTTGTTAAGGAGAGTCCGAACAGTATCTTTTTCAAGATGATGGACTTCATGAGGAACTGTAAGTTGGGCTATGCGATGTTTCACTCTACACCACTCTACAATGAAATAATCGAGGAGATTTGGACCTCATGTGAGTATAGTGGAACAAACTGCACACTGCAATTCACTCTTCAAGGTAATGAGTATATAGTTAATTCTGATGTTTTGCAAGCATGTTTACATATTCCTGATAATAACTGTGATGCTTTGCCTACTAACACTGAAATAACTACCATGCTAAATTCTATAAACTACTCTTTGCCTACTGATAACTTGGGTAAGATAATTAGGAGAGGTTTGGTTAGGGAATACAGTTATTTAGCTGATGCATTCATTAAGGTCTTTTCTGGAAAGATTAGTAATTTTGATGCATTAACTAACTCTATGTTAATTCTCCTAACCATGCTTCTAAATGATAGATATTACAACTTTAGCACCCAACTTATGTATGAAATTGGTGCTAAGTTGGGTGATAAGGCAAATAGGAAGAAAAATATCTATTATGCAAGGTTTCTGATGATGCTGGCTAATCATGTTAGTCCAGCACCATTAGTTATCTCTAACCCTACTGCCAGGTTTGAGTGCTTTGTGCAAGAGAAGAGAGTATTGACAGACATACTGAGGCTGAACCGCAATGGTGATGTTCCAGTGGTGTATCTGCCAATCATTGAGGTAACTACTGCTATCCCTGTTAGTATAGCTGTTACTTCCATTATCTCATCCAACCCAGTTGCTATGGAGTCTGTAGCTGTGACCCAACAGGCTCCTGCCCCAGCAACAAAACCAAAATCTAAGAAATCCTCCAAGCCAACCTCAGGTGCTTCTCAAAAGGCACCTGTTGTAAAAACTACCACACAACCTAAGGGGAGTGAGTCTGGAGTTGTAAGAGGTGAGGGAAGGGGTGAACATAAAAGAAACCCCAAGAATAAGGAAGGTGAGGTAAGTGTTTCCCAGCCTAGCCCCATTGTGTCTTCCCAACAAGGCACAATGAGTAAAATGGATTTAAGCACAAGTCTAATTGCATCCTCCCAAAAGGATGTGATTATTGAAACAAGCTCTCAACCTAGAGCACAGTCCAAAAGGGTAAGGGACACTTCAAGCCCACAGTCTACATTTTCCCAATACCAAAGGAGAGTGAAGCAAAAGTCCAAGGTTTCACAGGGTGCACACACACTGGAAGCAACACTTCCAGTTTCTCAAATTCAGTTTGATGTAACCCCTATTATCACTCTGGGGTTACAATCCCATTCTCTAAACATCAACCTTGAACTATCTCCATCAAATTCACCAACTCTATCTCTAGATGTGGACATGATCCATACATCTATTCCTGATTCTCCAACTCTAATCTTGGAGAAGCCCCACTCTGAAGCTGATGGCCATCACTTGTTAAGTGATTTGTTGGGCCATCAACCAATTTTTTCTGAAATTGCAAGGGGATCTGTGGACCAATCTCTCAAATCAATCACCACAGACTCTACTGTAATTTCTCATTCTCAAAGCGCTTTCTTGACTTCATCAACGGAACAGTCTATTTCGTTGACAAGTGTTTCTCCATCAACGGTATCCATACCGTTGACAGTTCAAACTACCATTCCGTTGATAGGTCATTCTACACCCCTTATTGAAAATCTAGTTGTTTCCACAACTAGTGTAGATGACCTGGTGGTAGTTGAGACACTTTTAGGATTGAGAGGGAGTGAAACTGATAGGCTGGCTTGCAGCCAGGCAAAAGGAGAGAATGAGAGTGAGAGGCTGGCTATTTCTTCCAGCCAGGCAAAAGGAGAGATTGAGAGTTCCACCTTAGTAGGTGAAGGTGAGGGTGTGAGAGGTGTGAGCCATGGGGAGCCCATGATGCAAGAAAATAGAGGAGAGAGAGAAGGGACTACAGGAGTCATAAGGGAGGAAGCAGCCATTGCTAGTGAGTCAATGGAGGTCAATGAGGGAGAAAGGGAACTTACCTTCCAAGAGCATTATCAACAAACTCTGGATAGTATTTCCCTGGATCCTGAGACCTTTACTCATCCTGTATCAGCCTATCAAGTTTTGGCTCAACAGGGCAATGTGGAGGCAGAGAGGTCACTACAACTAATTCATACAACTGCATCAATGCAAAGAGCAAAGGATGCCTTGACCAATCTATCTCCAGGAGCTGCAGCAAGTGGTGAGTTTGATTTCTCTGATGATGAGGACAGCTTTGGTGACAATCAGGTGGCCACTACTTCACAGACTGGGACTTCTGTGGTGCCTCCTACACCAAACTGGCTTTCTCAAGATTTACAAAGAAGGATCTCCCTGGATGCTGCAATCACAAGGCAGTACAATGAGGCCTATCTGGCTCATGAGTCTGCAAATGCCAATGACAAGAAATTCTACAAGGCTATTATGGATTCACTGGAAATCCAAAGGCTACAGATGATGCAGACAAGGATTGAGGCTAGAGAAATCAAGGACTCAATTAGCAATCTCAAGGATGCTAATGACAGGAGGCTAGATGAAAAGCTTCCTCTTCTCACTGTGTCCAAGATGAACAGGTTTTTCTCTAAGGAACCTGAGGTGGCTACCTCCTTGAAGACTCTCTCTTCTAGAGTGGACAAGGTGGAAGCTACTTTATCTCAGATGCAAAAGGAACAGGAGAAGCAGACACAACTGTTGGCCCAGCTAGTGGCAGCTCAAGGACTCCCAGTCATCTCTCTTGATGATAACAAAAAGGGGGAGAAATCTAAGGAGCTAGACATACAAATCACAAAGGTTATGGTCCCAGCCATTTCCCTACCACAGGAGCCACTAGCTATGGGGGAGTCAGGCAAAGCTAAACTGGACAGCATTGACCTGATTCAGCAAGCATCTATGAAGTTACAGCTTGCTGAACAAATTAAAGACCACTGGTTCAAGATAGATGAAAGAATCAAGAAGTTAGCTGATTCTTCAAAGACTTCAGATCCATCAACGAATCAAGCTTCTTCTACAGAGCCATCAACGGATGCCATGGTTTTAGCATCAACGGAATGGGAGCCACAGACCAATTCTTCATATAAGGTAGAGCCTCTTCTGCATGGAGTCACTCAAGGATCAAGGAAGGAGAAAGGACAAACTTCATGCATTAGGGATGTGGAACAAGCTACATTGCAAAGAAGCTTATCTCCCAAGTCTCCTGCTAAACCAAAGGGCAAAAATACAGAAAGGACTTTCTATCCTGCACCTTATCCAGATGAGCACAAGCTTCTTGGTCTACTTATCACAAAAAGCAAGGAAAGCAATGATTATGAGGTAAGGAAGCAAAGGGCAATTGTCTACAGGAATGGACAACAAATCTGTGTTTAGGCTGGTCACCCAAACTTTGCTGAAGCTAAGGCTGAAGAGTCAGAAAGAGCAGCAATGCAAGAACTTGCAGTTGCTCAATCTCTTGATGAAGAAGAAAGACAGCAAGAAGAAAAAGCCAAAGAGGAAAGGAGTGCAAAGAAGAGCACAAGGCAACCAAAGGCAAGAGCTAGGAGAAATATAGCCTTTGAGAATGATGACTCTCAGAGTATTGCATCAGACTCTTCTGTACCAACTGCACCTCCAACAATTCCTGATCCAGCTCTAGGGGAAAAGTTAGACTTTGATCCTAAATATCCTGTTAATTTCCATGATCAGCCAATTGAGCCAAAGGAAGAGCCAATTGAGTTTGATGAGGCCAACTTTCCAAAATTCCTCTTTGAGATGGAGCCAAAGAAGAAATCTAAGCAAAGGGCTACCAAGGCTAAGCCAATTCTAGTAAGGAGACCACAAGCTAAAAAACCTCGTACCAACCCAGAAGACTTCATCTACATTGCTGATATCAGGGAGGAGTCTGACTTATACATCAATCTTGATGACCTAGTTGAAGTGAGAAGAATAGCAGCTTCTTACAAACTACCAGAGAGATTGGTGTTTGTCTACAAGGGTGGGAGAGAACAGGTTTGGCCTCTACATAGAATTCTGGGAGAAGACTATCAGACACTGCTATCTGTGTTTAAAAGCCTGAAGAAAGATTTTGGTTTTACCAAAACAGCTAAGTCTGAAGTTGTTTCCAAAATTTGCCAAATCAAAGCTAGCTGGAACAAGCCTGGTGCACTTCCCAGAGTATTGAAGGTCCCTCAAACAGGAAAGAAAATTCATCTCCAACCTTTTTGGATGATGGAATTCAGAGACAAGGACAACTGTAGAAGATTCTTCAGAATAGAAGACCAACTGGAGAAGGCATCCAATGAAACTCTAAGATTAATGCAATCCAAGTTGGGGAATCAAGATGAAGAAGAGAAGATTTTCTACAGAAGACTTCAAGCTCAGATTGAGGAGAACAATGCAAGAAAAGGGAAGAAAACAAGACCACAGAGGCAAAGATGAAAAATTTGCTCAGTCTAGAGGAGCAACTCTGTGCACTTGTTTTGTAAGATTTTCTACTTTGAAATTTAATTAAATTCAATGAAGCTCAATGCAATTTCTACTTTTATCATGTGTAATTTGACTGAGTGTTTTTGTTATCATCAAGGCTCTTGATTTATGGCTGTTATTCTATCAGTCATAAATTGGGGGAGATTGTTAGGAATATGTTGTTCTTGATGATAATTATAAAAACACTTAGTAGATTTTGTATTAAGTCATTTTGTAACTGTCAACGGAATGGCATGCTTTGCAGTGTTTCGTTGACAGGAAGCTCATCAACGGAATGAGTGTTGTAGCAATTGCACTGTACAATACTTCACAGTTTGATATGCATTTGATGTATGTACTAGATAGGTTTTCTAAGTCATGTTGACTAAGTATTAGATAGGCAAAATAGGTTGGTTAATTGTAAGTATATCATGCCTTGTAATTTTGCCTAAGTGAAGACATGTCAACGGTATGAAGATTACTCTATCAACGGAACAAGGATACACCATCAACGGAATGAAGTTTACTCATCAACGAAATGAAGTTTACTCATCAACGAAATGAAGAATAAAGCTATCAACGAAACACATCTCCCTGCTATCAACGAATCATTATTGTTTTTCTGAATAGTTGACAAAGTGATAGTGACAGTTTACTGAACAGATCTAAAGGTGATGTGGAAGTGTACTTTGCATTGGAAACCATTAAAATGGACATGGGGAATAAGGAAACATCCCAGTTTCCAATTGGGCTCTTGGGAGTGATCATAATAAGCATGAAGACAAAAGCAAGGATCTCCAAGGACCACTGGACAAAGGGATGAAAAGCAAACTATTGGCGGTTACCTTTAGTGTACTTTAGTGTAGCCAAAAATAGCTTTGTAAACTTGGGAATATATAACCAAGTGTAGCAGTTAAAATAAAGGTAAGAGAAGAAAAACAAATAGTTTGTATTAGCTATCTTTGAGAGCATTCTTCTCTACAACCTTGTAACTGAGCAGCTGTGTACTTTTGTATCACAGATTATTTCCGCAATAAAAACACTTCAGTTGGATCATCAAACAATCCAACTGAATTATTTATATCTTGTGTTTTTATTTATTCAGTTCAGTTTTATTTATAAGTGTTTTAAGTTTAAGAAAATATCAAGAATTGTATTCAACCCCCCCTTCTACAATTCTGTTAGGTCATTTGGGATTAACATCCATTTCCTTTAACCATGCCTTTGCCTCAACTGGATCAGCAGATCCCTTGAACTCTGGAGGTTTTGCTGCTTGAAAAGATTTAAACGTAACCACGGGTAATACCTGTTGGTGCTGCTGTTGTTGATGTTGTTGTTGCTGATGTTGCTGCTGCTGCTGTAGTAACTGTTGTTGGATCTGTTGTTGTTGTTGTGCTAGAGCAATAGTTTGTTGAGTGAGGGTGTTCAAAAGCTGTATTACAACCGGATCTAAATGACCCATTCGGGGTGTATTCTGTTGACCTTCTTGGTCAGTGGAACTACTCGCACGGGTGTTTCGTCTAGGTGGCATATTGCTGATGAATCAACAATAACTGATTTAATCAAACAATTCATAAATGGAAAAGAATGTGGTTGATAGAATCAAGAGTTACAAATCGTCAAATGGTACCGTGACGGTTACAGGTTTCCAATGGTATATACAAAAAACAACTGTTGCAATAAATAGAATGGCAATCATGGTGCTGAAATAATATGACAAGAAAATAATGACAGTTCTGCAAAAGTAGTGATTATATATATAAAGATTTGATACAAGCGTAGAACGCTTCCAAAAGTAAAGTATGTCATAGTTGAACTACAACTGCCGATCAACAGTTCAACAACAAAATACAACAACAATCCAAGGCGATACTATAAGCCCGATGCACTGCTGGTACTATACTATGCATTTATGTACTATCTGACTGGAATCCCCATAATATCCCAACCTCGTCTCTACCGGCTCATGGATCATCATCTCTAGTCTCCCATAGTGCTGGTCCGGCAATCTCCCCAATCTCCCTCATCGCAAAGTCCAAAATCTCTCTCATCCCTACTGTAGTCTCTCCCTCTCTGCTAGTAGCTAGTCCATGCATCCTAGTCTCTACCAATGTCCTCACAACCCTGAGTCTCATCCGTGTCTCTCCTACCTGATCTCTGAATCTATATCTATCTCTGGCTATAACTGCCTCCGCTGAACGCATCCCACGCATCTCTAACACCTGTCTATGAAAGTAATCCATCTCCTCTCTCATCCTTTGATAACGGTGATGTGGAACTGGTGGCTCAGAGATCTGGAACAAAGGTCCGGAAACTGAAGCCTGAGATCGCGGTACTGCGGGTGTGCGTTGAAGTGGAACGGGACAAGGTATAGGATCCCTCCTGACCACTATAGGTCCAGACTGAGGTAGTGTCGGTCGCGACGGTCCTGCTCTCATATCTGGTACATGTCTCTCCTCTCTCGGATGCTCTGACGAATCTGAGTCTGAACTAGAGCTAGGTGGCTGCAATTATAATCATACTCAATTACTACACATAATATCTCTAATCGACCTTCTATGACCATTAGGTGAATTCCTAACCCTCTATGTTATCCTGGACCCTAAATCCTAACTTGTTTCAAATGGCATAATCTATTTCTCTGATATCAACCTGTGACGCCCCTCCAAACCCGGGGTACAGATTTGGGGAGTCACTCGACCAACGAAACACAATAAACCTGAATATAACACATGCATAATAATATAATAACATAAAATACCCCTTATTCAAGTCCGCATCCAGATTATGGCATTGAACAAGATTTTAAGTCATAATTATTACAAACCAGTTTTCAGAGTTATTACACAACTTAAAGTCAAAGCTAGACATCTAGTCTAACTATCAAAATAAACAACTACCCTGCCAATGACAACCACTCTTGGTGATCTCCTAGCTGCTGGAGAACTATCGCTCGCGTTGTGTCTGCTCATACTCTCGCTTAACTGGAATATGATTAGAAACAAAGAAAGTAGAAAGAGGGATTAGAATTGGACTTCTACATTTTTCAAATACAAAGGTTGAGCTGCTGATCAGTCACGCATCAACCCCGGACTTGCTTATAGAAAAGTTCTCCACTAGGATCCATGGCCATCTGGGCCTTAAGTTATTACGACCATAATTATGGTCTGACCATTTCTGGTCTCATTTTAAAACATGCCAATTCTATCACAGAGTATAAGCAATAACATGCATAACAAGATAAGTACACAATGACAGGGTGCAATAGTTGCAAAAGAGCTTCAACTGCTCAATATCAAATGAAGTTCGAGAAATAGATTCGAAATGGTTTCAATGGTACGTAAGTACACATTTAAGAAGGTCAACAATGATTATAGTCAATACAAGTGAATTGAAATGAAGATTTCTGATATTCAACACGATTGTGGATTTAATCAAGAATTTAGGAATATTCAAGGAAATAGCATCAGTTACTCAATACGGGTGAAGATTGAATAATCTGAATTGTTCTGATGGTAACATACATGTAATCATTAAGAACAATAATAATTGAATCAACAAGTACAAGCACAGATACTTGCCGCTAGCTTAGATTGTGATTTGAAACTAAACTACGCATTATCAATGTCATTGGACATATATGATTGTATATTTTTTATGTTCATAGAGTTTTTATTGTTAATGTTATGACTATGTTGTACTTGCTTAAATATGTTGAAGTTTATAATGTGAAAACTAATACGAGTAGTTTTGATAAATCATGTCTGTTTTTAATTTTGTTGTGGATCATAGAATAGAATTATAGTGTTCTATGAATGTTTTCTAATTAAGAAGACATTTTTAAAATTATAATCCTAAAATTTTTCCAGTTCTTAAAAAATGATGCATTCATTTAGTTCATCTCCGACAATATTCAAGGTAGAAACTAAATAGCCTTCAAGATGATGCAGTATGAGATTGTAGGTTTTAGTACTGATTTTACTCAAAAGCTTTCCTAAATCTTCTAATACTCTACTTAGGCCTTGCGTTTTCAGTTCTTAAAACTTTCTTTGTAACTCTTTTATGTCTTTTCTTCTGACCTCTTGATTTTAAGCATTTTTTTATCTTTATTTCTCTTCCCTTGTCTACCTAACTTTCAGAACATAGGACAATGTAGCTAATTGACTTAAGTGGAACTAACTTGTGCCAAATCATTCTATTATTAAGTACGTTTGGTACCATTTCGATGTGTTTCAATTCTTTCAAACAAACAGACTTTTTTTTAACTCTCAACTTGAGAATTGATCAATTATGGATGGATAAATATTTTTTGCTTATATAATCGTAAGTTAAAATTGCTCATATGCCTTCTAAGTTCTCTCAGTGTTTTGACAATGAATTCATCCTTTATTTTTTTTCAAAATACACATCTTTAATAATTAAAACCGGGTCATTTTTTCTAGCAATTAACATAAATTTCTATTTTTTGCGGTTAATTGTTTTTTCTAGGTATGGTTGCATATTTTTTTCGTCTGCTACAATGTACTTAATTTTATTTATGTAGATAATTTGATTGATCGGGGACTATAATTTTAAATAACCCGGGCTATATAATGTGATTTGATCTGATCATAATGTACGATATGCAATATCATGTTTTTTTAAATTTGTTATGGACTATATATTTTAATTTGTTTATTGTTTACACAAATTGTTATCAAAATTTTAGAATATCTAATTCATTTAATTGTTTTGTTGTACTATCTATTTATTTTTATTATCTCGCCTTTTACAATATTTTTACTCAAAACAAATAGTTTTTCATATGTTTTATTTATGTTTTATAGTTATTTTACACACACACACACACACATATATATATATATATATATATACCAAATAACTAATTATTTTCTTTCATAAAATTAATTTAAAATTCATTTGATAATAACAAAAAATGTGTCATATATATAATGCATCCAATCTAATTATAAATCTAGTCACTCCTAGTATATATATATATACTGTATTATTAAAACCAAAACATTGAAAGTTTGATAGTCAGTCGGTACGGTTCTCATATTTTGATATTTGTACTTTAATTCTTTTATTTTTACTACTTTATTTAATTTATTAAAAACATCAATTTTATTCAAAATATAGTTTGGTAGTCGGTCGGTCAATACGACATTCATATTCTGATATTTGCACTTTAGTCCCTTTTCTTTTGCAATTTGACCTTAATTTATTAAAAACAAAAATTTTAATTAAATATATTTTTAAAATATTGTTAAACACAAAACTCTTAAAACACAATTTAATCACGCTCAAACAGAAACACACACGTCAATTCAACATTAAGTTCAACAATCACATAAAACTATTCAAATTTAAGATGAAATTCAAACAAAGTAAATATAAATGTAAAATAAGAAGAATATGAATGTCGTATGCATCACACTGACTTTATACTTGTAGTATAGATAAGAACAAATAATTATAAATATCATGTATACATGTTATCAATATGTGCTATTTAACGATGATTATTGTGCGATAAATAAAGTAATTCTCGTTCGAGGATTGAGGCGGGTTCGATGAATGAGTTCATGTTCGGAGTCTCCCCGACCTCGAAGTGACCGATCGCCCATACCTAAATTATTGTCTAATTTTTACACATGTTTTAACACTAATTTCATTAATTTAAAAATAAATAAGTCATAAATATGTAAATAAACTACTTGTAATATGTTATTTATGTTATATCAATGTTTAATAATACATTTTATATATTAAATATTTGAATAATTCAAATATATTGCATAGTACAAAAAAAGTTCGACTCTGATGCAAGAAAATAGAATATATTATAGCTATTGATACATATACAAAATATTTGTTTAGTTAAAAGAAAGATAAAAAGCACCACACATAATATTGTTTTTAAAACTTAATATTAATATTTTATAAGACTGGTAGTGTATATGATTCTGTATGATATTTTAAGTATTAAAAAAATAAAGTTTAATAAATATTATAAATCACCTTAATTTTTACTCAAAAAATTAAATAATAATAAATATAGGATAAGAAAGATGTGAGGTTTATGTCATATGATTTTTAGTTCAAAATCAAAAATAATCATGTAGCTCAATGGTTAGAAGGATGATTTTTTTAGCGAATGTTAGGGGTTCGATTCCTGACTAAAACATTATTTACTCAATTTTTTCCTCCAGATAAGAGAGTAGTGGCATGACATGTAATTTCTTAACATATAGGGGTAAAATGGTAACTTCACAGGGGTTTATTGGTTCAAAATGCCCTTAAATTGTCCTCTTGTTCTCCTATTATATATAGAAGAGATGTTTTGATTTTGGACTCCTTGCAAAGATATTTTGATTTTCTACAACTTTCATTCCTTAACTTTTTCCGAAATTCTGCCTTAGAGTATGAGTAATTCTGCAATTTGTATTACATGCTAGTATGACTTTGAGATTATGTTATCCAAACTTCGAAACTTCATAGTAAATTAAGTATTTTTTCAAAAATTATGAGAAGCATCCTTTTGAAAAGGACTTTTCGAGTTCTACATTTGTTGTTTACATTTCGCTATTAAATTTTGTAATTATGATATCTGAAATATCAAAATACTAGTGTACTCAGGGGCCGACTCCGTTCTGATAGCTAGTACGGGTATTTGGTTATTTTTGCATTTAATACTTTGGGCCCGTTTGGAAAATTTTAAAATAAGTTACTTTTGACTTATTTGTGATAATTGATAATTGATAATTGACTTATTTGTTGGTCCTTGACTATTGCAGAAGGGAAGGGGGGGGGGGGGGGGGTTGAATGCAATACTGATAGATCTCAATCTACGTTTCAACAACAAAAACTAAGATTAACGTTTATCAGTTTATAGAATGCAAACACAAGTAGACACATGAGTTTTTCTCACAAAATAAATGTTTTATTTATTTTTCAAAGTGTTGCTACAACCTCAAGAAAATGTTGGTTTCCTTGAGCTTCGATTTCTCGAGTGATTACAAAGAATGAATCAAGAGATAGTCTAAGTAACAACTCAACCTATCTCAATCATCACGGGTTTGTGAAGCTGTTGTCATTTTCATGTGACAACTTCTTACAAATTGTCTGCCCGTGAGTCTTACCTAAATTGTTATACAAACAAGTTTATCATTATTGAATAAAGCAATCTAGATACATTCTATTTTTAGCTAACACAATTCAGTAGATGTTGATTTGTCATACTCTTGAATTGGTGAGCTTTGTCATGTGATCTCTCAAGCTTCTGTCGTAGTCTTGCAGACCTGCTGGGGTGTTGGGATACGGTAACACGCCTATTTTTTGAACATCCAAACTGTTACATGTTTGACTGGGTAGATCCCCAATACAACGATTATCCCTTCATGACAGTATCCTGAACTTTGAGCTTGCTGTCACAGGAATACGCTTTTGGTGACAGTAAGAAATCCCCGTAATAGACGCTGTCAAGAATTCCAAGCTTGCTGTCAGGCTATGGTAAAGATGCTGTCTTAGGGCTTCCGCCAATGTTGTTGTCAGAGTGAATATACCGTCGTGACTTGCAACATGCTATCTTCTCGTAACCTTACTGTCAGTGCCATGACAGTAACATTTATTCTTGCTGTCCTCCTTGAGCACTTCTTGAGGCTTGAACAAATAAATGAACTTCTACCAAGATGTACTTAAACTTTTATTTAACAACAAACAAAATGGTTACAAGAACATACTCTGGTTGTGACAGTATGTTCATACTTAATAAAATTAAGCATTAAAAAAGTATCTAGTTAAGTTGTCTCATAGCTATCACCCATAAATCCTAACAAACCATGTGGTAAGAAAGAGTGCTTACTGTGTGCATACAATATCATGCATGCTTATTTTAAGTTAATGAATGCATCTAGTAGCACTAATACTGTAAATGATAAATCCACAGACAACATGAAAGTCAAACAGGTTAAGACTGACTTAAATGTTACTCCTGTTAAAGTATCTAAACCTTCAGGACCCAAACAAGTTTGGGTAGCAAAGTCCGCTGAATCAATCTGTGATACAGGTGAAGAGTCCCTGCTTACAGAGGTGGTTAAGAAGACCGGCCCGATAGTAACCTTTGGAGATGACAACAAGGGATTCACTACGGGATATGGTAATTTGAGAATTGGGAATGTCATCATTGAAAATATCTCTCTTGTTGAAGGATTAAAGCACAATCTTCTAAGTATCAGTCAATTCTGTGATAAAGGATACAATGTAGACTTCAGAAAAGACAAATGCTTGATCACAAACAGGAAAGATGAGAAGCTTGCTCTACTGGGAGTAAGAAAAGGAAATTTGTTTATAGATGACTTAAGTTCTACCAGTGATGGAGAAGTTAAATTTTCTACAACAAGGCTTCATCAGAACAAAGTTGGTTATGGCATAAGAAGCTCTCACACTTGAACTTCAAAACTATGAACTCTTTGGTAAAGAGAGAGTTAGTGAGAGGGTTGCCCCTGATGGAATTTTATCCGGAGGGACTATGTGAAGCATGTGAAAAAGGGAAGTTTAAGAAAACATCACACAGAAGCAAATAACTGACAAGCATTTCTGAACCTCTTCAGTTGATTCATATGGATTTATTTGGTCCAGTGAATGTCATGTCAGTATCAAGAAAAAGATATGCATTAGTGATGGTTGACGACTACTCCAAGTACACGTGAGTGTTATTCTTACAGTCAAAGGATGAAGCAACACAAATAATCATTGATCACATCAAAAAGATAGAGGTGGAAGCTAAGCTACATGTGCGGACAATCAGATCAGACAATGGAACTGAATTCAAAAATGCAGTTCTAAATGACTTTTGCACAGAGAAAAGAATATCAAGACAGTATTCAGCACCAAGAACTCCTCAACAGAATGGAGTAGTGGAAAGGAAGAACAGAACCTTGTTTGAAGCAGCAAGGACAATGCTAAGTGAATCAAAACTTCCCACTTAGTTTTGGGCTGAAGCAGTGAATACAGCTTGCTACACTCAGAATCGAACCCTGATTAATAAAGATCATGAAAAGACTCCGTATGAGTTAATGGCCAACAAGAAACCAACTCTGAAGTATTTTCATGTGTTTGGTGCAAAGTGCTTTGTATTGAAAGATGGAGAACATCTAGGCAAGTTTGATGCCAAAGCAGATGAAGGCATTTTTCTGGGCTATGCTCTGGAATCTAAAGCTTACAGGGTTTATGTGATTGAAGATAAGAAGGTGTTGGAAAGCCTTAATGTAACATTTGATGACACCAAAAGACCAAGCCTGCAAACAGGAGAGAACTCTGAATCCTTGGTATTTGAAAATCTATCAGGAGATCTCTCTGATAATGAAGAAGAACCTAAAGTTGTTCCTAGTGATAATAATAATAATAATAATAATAATAATGATTCTGGACCAAGTGGTGACAGTGGTAGAGATCCTCAAACTACTACTAGATCCACTAGTCAAACAACAGGGTCAACAGATCACACCGGCAACAACTCAGGGGGAGCAGGAGAAGGATCAACTTGTCACACTCAACAAAACTTTGAACAAGGAGAATCATCAAGATCGTATCTGCCAAGACAAAGGGTATGAAGTAGAGATCATTCCTTTCACTTGATCATTGGTGATCCGGACACATGAGTGAGAACTAGAAGGACATCACAAAATGAATGCCACTATTCTGGGTTTCTTTCAGAAACAGAACCTAAGAAAGTTGAAGATGCCCTAGAAGATCCAGATTGGGTGATTGCAATGCAAGATGAACTCAATCAATTTGAAAGGCAGAAAGTTTGGAAGCTGGTACCCAAGCCTAAAGGAAAATCTGTTATAGGAACAAGGTGGGTATTCAAAAATAAACTGGATGAAGATGGCACTGTGACGAGAAACAAAGCCAGACTGGTTGCTAAAGGTTACTCTCAAGAAGAGGGTATAGATTATGATGAAACCTATGCACCAGTAGCAAGACTTGAGGCTATCAGGATGTTTCTGGCATTCACAGCACATTTCAATTACAAGGTATATCAAATGGATGTGAAGAGTGCATTTCTGAATGGGGAGCTAGAAGAAGAAGTTTATGTGGAACAACCTCCAAGATTTGAGGATTCAAATCTGATGGACTTTGTATATTTTCTATTCAAAGCTCTCTATGGACTCAAGCAAGCTCCAAGGACATGGTATGACACTCTATCTGAATTTTTACTTGAAAATAACTTTACTAGAGGCGTCGTAGATAAAACTCTCTTTTACAAGATGCACAAAAATGATTTGATATTAATGCAAGTATATGTTGATGACATAATATTTGGTTCTACTAATGATGATCTATGCAAGAGATTTGCTAAGTTAATGTAGAGTCGATATGAAATGAGCTTGATGGGTGAATTGTCATTCTTTCTTGGACTACAAGTGTATCAAAGGCAAGATGGAATATTCATTTGCCAGTCCAAGTACATCAAGGATCTTCTGAAGAAGTATCAAATGGAAGACTCATCTACAACAAGGACTCCAATGCCAACTGCCACTAAGCTTGATAAGGATGAAACTGATAAGAAGGTTGACATCACAAGCTATAGAGGTATGATAGGCTCCTTACTATATCTCACTTCAAGTAGAACATATATAATGTTTTGCAACATGCTTGTGTGCTAGGTTCTAGTCTGATCCCAAAACATTTCATGTAATAGCTGTTAAGCGAATATTTAGATATCTTAAGGGAACCCCAAATCTTGGAATATGGTACCCTAAAGATACAGGATTTGATCTTATTGGATATACATATTCAGATTTTGCAGGTTGTAAGATAGATCGGAAGAGTACTTTAGGAAGCTGTTAGTTTCTTGGAAGAAGGTTAGTTTCTTGGTATAGCAAGAAGCAGCACTCAGTATCCACATCAACAACTGAAGTTGAATACATAGTTGCTGGTAGCTGTTGTGCTCAAATCTTGTGGTTGAGAAACCAACTCCGTGACTATGGGCTTTTGTTGACTAAGATTCCAATATTCTGTGACAATACAAGTGCCATAGCAATCTCCAACAACCCAGTTCAGCACTCGAGGACCAAGCACATCGATATCAGGTATCATTTTATCCGAGAGCATGTCATGAATAGAACTGTGGAGTTACGCTTTGTACCCACAGAGGAACAAATTGCAGACATCTTTACTAAACCGCTTGATGAATCCACTTTTTCTAAGCTGGTTGGTGAACTTGGGATGTTAAATCTTTCTAATTGATTTTAATTAGAAGTCAGTAACTGCAAGATAGTCCTAGTAAATACATGAGTTTAAGAATTTCTATATCCCTAAGACTTGTGAATTTATTTTCAGGAGCAATTCTCGTAAGTTAGAATTATTGTACTAATTTTATGTCATATTTATGGATGATATATCTTCTGGCATTTAATTAGTTAATAATTCTGAAATTATTTAAGTGCTAATGTTTGTTCTAAATATTTCAGCATTTATTTAATTCGAATTATTTTACTTTGTTTTGAACATTGTAAAATAATGCAGCATCATTTATTGGATTTTAATTGGTTTATATCAGTTAATGATATTTAGTCGATTTTATTCTAAGAAAATTGTGAGTTTTTCTGTTGGCTGTGAATTTTGGTGAAAAATTGTTGATCTGAGACAAATTCAAAGTTTGACAGAAAACAAAAAAAAAGGAAGGTTCAAATGGTTTTCGATGGTTTTCTAAGTATTAAACAAAAAGTATCGAAAGGAATTTTCAATGGTTTTTGTTAAAGAAAAGAAAAACTATCGAAGCAATATCTCGATGGTTTTTGAAATTTCAAATGAAATCTATCGAAAGAATTTAATTCTTTAATATTTGAAATTCTCGATGGTTTTCAGACAGTACAATTCTCGATAGTTTTTAGTTTTAAATCTTTAAAAACCTTCGATAGTTTTTCATAGAAGTCTGTTCAAATTCATATTTTATCAACTTCGGTAGTTTTTCAAAAAACTGTCGAAGTGTGATTGGACTTTTATGCCCCTCAGAAAAACTATCGATAGTACTTTTTTTAAAACTATCGAAAGTGAAATTACAAAAATACCCTTGCATTTCAGAGAGTATATAACAGCCCCTTAGACGCTTTTCTTTCATTATTTTCAGATCTAAGTTTTTGGCTGTATACTTACATATACATACAACGACAAGAACTCAAACCTCGACATATTCTCTGTTTTTTAACCATCAAAATTGATTATTTACCACAATAAATTCATTTAAAGTGAAAATACTGTGTGTTTGTGATTAGGTTGAGTTTTTTTTATTTCGGTTTTGCAAGAAACCATCGATAGTGACACTTTTGAATCTTAAGTTTGGTTAAAAGTGTTCATCTTTAGAAATTGGTTGATTAAACAATTGATTTCTTTAGTTTTAAGTGAATATTTGAAGTTAAACAATTTAGGGTTCTTAATTTAAGTTGTGTTTGGTTCGAGTTGTTTAAATTAGAAAAAGGGTTATTTTTAAGATTAATTAATTAGAAATAATTAATTAAGAAAGTTTTGGTTTTAATTTTGATTTTCTGGAAATTCTGAAAATATAATGGCAGGAGAATTTATTATTACCAAAACAAACCACGTCTCGTTTCAAAATGTGCAATCCATTGCGAACCTTCAGTTTCATGCATGGGCACAATTTTTGAACACACACTCATTGGTGGCATATGCATTAAGTACTCCTGCGGTCCTTTGTGTTGATCAATTGACTACACTGTACACTACAACCACTAACACATCTAAAAACAACATCTTGTCCTTCACTTTTGTTTTTCCAGAGGGCTGAACAATAAGGGTGACGGAACATGATTTGAATAGAATTTTATATTTTCCAACGGAGAATCTTGTTCCGGATCCTACGACTGAGGAGATACATGCTTTATTCACTCTTATTAGAAGTCAACAACCTAACTTCTTTGTGGGAGAGTTTCTAAAGCATTACCTAACCAAGCCATGTAATTTCTTCTTTCACACTCTAATCCATGTTTTTACTGCTAAGCTGACAAATCTGCATGGTATTCCTTTGTTTCTTCAGAAACTAGGGTTTGCTTTTGCTAATAATAGGCATATTAACATCGGAAGACTTGTGATTGAACAAATCATTTTATGCATGGGACCTTTGGAAGAAAGAACAGGCATAGATGATGTGATTTATTTCTATCCAAGGTTCCTACAGTTAATTCTGAATGATGTGTTAACAAATGAGGAAAGAGACATCTTTGCAGATGAGGAGACAATGGACTGTATGAAGATGAAAAGCAATGCAATAACGACTTTGATAAAGAAGAATCATCTTCCAGGGGTGCCTACTGTTCTCACAGACTATCTTAGAATGGTACCCCTACCACTTCTACCCCTAGGGGAACAGGTAAATCAAGGTATAATTCCTGAACCTGTAATTGCTCTTCAACCTGAACCAATGGATATTGATCTAGAGCCCTCAGTGGCCATTCCTGACCAAGAGGTTGAAAACCAACAACCTCTAACTACGGTCACAGAGCCTTTGGACGAGCCAAATGAAACAATGACCGAAGCTCCTACCCCTACTATACCAAACATTCAAACATCCGTGAGTGTAGAGGGAGATAGTGCCTTAGCAGCACCACATAAGGAGATACGCCCTTCAACAACAACTCTGTCTTCCTCTAAAAGGAGAGGAATAGAAACCGAGGCAACTGTTGATACTTCATTTCCAACATCCAAAGAGCCCTTTACTGATTTTTCTGATGCTGATTGGGCAACTCTTATTAAGGTTATATCTGAACCCCTAGCCCAATCAAACAAGGAAGAATTGACGGAAGCAACTAGTTCTCCGACCATATTACGATCAGGACCACTGGTTGAAGGTTCTTTAATGAACCAAGAGTCTTCACAGACGTCGAGAGAAGGTTCTGAACCAAATGAAAAATCTAAAGAGTCATTACCTAGCTCCCCAGATGGAACATATCTGGATCCTGCGGGTACATGGTCTGACGTAGGTGCAGATCGGCAACTCGGTGATGATGAATCAATTTCAATTGAGGAGTTAACTGAGGAAAAGTCTTCACAGACTTTAAAGGAAGTTTCAGGATCTCTGCTGTTAATAGAGCCTGATTCTAACCCCCTAGAGATTCAAACTCTAGATTCTGTTAAGGATACATCATCGAAAGATGATCAACAACTTGGTTTATCCAAGGACGGGGACTTGCGAAGCCCCATCGCACCACCGGTGACCTCCTTAAGGATGGCTATAGTGACTTCTGTTGCAGGTACAAAAAGCAAGACGGGAATGAGTGAAACAAAAACACTATCACCTGGCCTGAGTGGGAAAGGTAAAATGAGTGAAACGCCAACAGAACCGTTGAGTGAACACCCAGAGTCAAACGTGAGGAGTGACACCCAAACCCTACCAAATATAGATGATTTGCTACCGCCAACAGAGAGAGAAATACAAGTTCAATCCACTCTCAAGGAGATGACAGTTCATGATAGAGAGGGAAATCCATTATTCAAAGTCCCTCTCAGACCTTCTTCTGCCCAAGGGGTCTCCTCCAGTCAAGTTGATGGCTCTTTAAATTCATTACAATCAAAGATTGACTTGGCTGTAGCTGATTCCCGAAGAACCTACAGAGCTGTAAGCAGTGCATCTGGCACTATAACGGGTACAAAGCAGGCAGTGGACTCCCTGAAGAAGGAAGCTATGGAAGAACTGGTCGAGCTGAGAGCAGACGTCAAAGACCTAAGAGATGGATTTGTAAATGAAGTGCATGTTCTTCAACAAGGTCAAGAAGCTTTATCTGAGGACATTCTGGTTATCCGGGATGGTCAAGCAAGGGTCAAAGATGCTATGAATACGTTGTCAAGAGTGGAGTCTCGCCTCAACAAAATATTGGACAGAATCGAGCAGACTACCAACTCAAGACTCAATGACATTGACCAAAAGATTGCTTCCGTGGAAGAAATGACCAATGACATTGCTTTATTCATGGAAAATCAAGGTAATGGTCTGGAGTCGATCTGGAATATGATAAGAAATCAACAACCTAGACCTTCAACCCACTATGTCGAGGACAACTTCAAGGAGGATTACTCAACTAAGGGGGAGAAAGGAAAGGAAACAACATCTATTCTAGTGAGACAGTACTTGATTGAAGATCTTGTACAAGAAGAGTAAGTTGAAGAGGAATTTGAATTCATGCATGAGCAACAACCAATGGAACAGCATGAACCATATTATCCAGAGCCAATTGAACATCCAATCTTGGATGATAATATGGAAGAAGCAAATCCTCTATCAAAGAAGCGAGAAACTAAAACAGAAGCCAGGCAAGCTGAAAAAGAAACTCACCAAGCAATTCAAAGAAGCGAGAAACTGAAAAGGTTTAAAATGTACAATGAAATAAGGAAGAAAAAGATGATAGATTTGGCATAGAAACAAGGAAAGGACTAGGAGATGGCTTACAAGACATTTTGCGGAGTTGAAGACGGATTAGAAGTCAACAACAATGCTGATGTGGAAGTGATCATTCAGGACATCAGAAGTGCAAATCTAGAAGATCAGACTTATTTCACTGCATTGAGACAATCTCTTATCTACCTGAAGGCTAGAGTCAAAGCAAATGGTGCCTGGAACATTATAATCAGTTTCATGGACATAGGTACATTTGTGATCTCCACAAAGTTTTTCGAACAAATAATTTACACTGAATTGCAGGTGATGCTCATTAAGATCCAGAGAACTACAAAGTTAAATGAACTGCTCCGTGAGCATGTTAAGGAGATCTTAATGAAGGTCAGTCCAAAGATAACTGAAGATCCTCCTATGGCGAGATTCATGAAAAATGACTTGTTCAGAATCTGCTATCTGACGGAGGACAAACTGAAAGATTATCCAAACAACTATCTAATATCAGTTGAGAAGTATCTGAGATCCACTGGATTCATGTCTACTGAGAAGGATAAAGCAGTAGACACTCAAAGAAGATATCTTATGGAGAATATGCCCTACTATAGGAAAAGAGTGGAAAGAGGATTCGAAGTGCATCCCAGACTACCCAACATGCCAAAACAAAATCAGAAAGATGTTAGTATTGCATGGGTGTGGGCTGGAGTGGGTCAACAGGTTGAATTCATTGGAAGACACATCATAGGAGCAATCCTTAAACCTGGAGAACCACTGCACTATCCATTAGTGATTGATTATCAAGCTGCAAATTCTGATCTTGTAGCTGAAGAAGGTGAGATCGAATTGGACTGAAGATGAAGCAAAGAACAATCTGCTCAGGCTAGAGGAGCAACTTCATTGTAAATTAGAAATCTGGAAATGTAAATATTTAATCTAGAATGCATTTAATATTATCAATCTGTGTTACTTTAATTAGTTTCATGTTTCCTTAGTTAGTTGAGTTATCCTCGAGGTATTTGCTTGTCGAACTCTAACAATCAAATAGGGGGAGATTGTAAAGCATAATGTAACATAATATGTAACATAAATAACTCCAACTCAACAAAGAACAAGACAGACTATAATATTAACAGAAGCACAAGAATCCAGAAGTAAAGAAGAAAAGGTAAACTCAAAAAATCAAAATATGGTATGTATTCTTGAAGTCCGTAAACAGGTCACGGAAAGAAGTTCATTACTATATATTCAAGCCTCAATGACAAATAAAGAAACAAGACTTTCAAGACCACAAAAGTATTTGAATGATAAAGAGTTAGTACCAGAGGATTTCAGTGATTTTAATGAAGCAACCAGAACGACAAAGGACTTATCAACATCATTGAATTGAAGACATATAGGTATTGATCAAGTGTTAGTCATTTGTGAACCAGACCAGTTGCACTAGTTGTCAGCACTAAAAAGATCAAGATATTTATCATCTCAGAAGGAATTGATTTAAGTCTAACCTGAAACATCCTGGAAGTGAAAAGAATATTATAAGGTATGTTTAGGTTAATTGGAAGTACAATATGCTTTCTGCAAAAAGAGAGAACCTTCAAGGATCAAAATGCAAGTAGAAGACTTCGATAGTTTTCTTTTAAGAAAAACTATCAAAAATGATCAAGGAGATTTGAATGAAAAACCATCGAATAACTTTGAAAAGTAACTAGTTTTCCATTCGATAGATTTTCAAATCTATCGAAGGAAAGAAAATTAGTTCATTTGATAGTTTTTTAAATAAGGAGCAGGTGAAGTTTTGTACTCTTTGTCAGGTTGATAGAAAACTTGGACGGCCAGGATTCTTCCAAAAAGCCTTCGATAGTTTTCAAGACTACAATTGGAGAGTGAAGACAGTGTCTTCTTCAGTTAAGGATTTTCATAGAACATCATTTACAAAGAGAGAGTTTTGAGCTTGAAATTGACAGAGAAATTAATAGCGCTTTGAATTCTATCATTGTATTGATTTTTTGTAACCTGAACTCATTGAAGCTAATCCTACGGATTAGAAATTTAGCACCCTTCGTGGTTTATATTTATAAAACGATATATTCCCCGACTCGTGTTTTGATTTGGTATATTTGATTTCGGACAAGAACACAAATAATTATCCGCGAACGAAATTGAATAATTTGTGAGTATCGTATTCAACCCCCCCCCCTTCTACGATACTTTGGACCTAACACTCTCAACCCCATATTGATATCCTTGATACCAATCGGGGTTGGGGGCAACTATCAAGCCAAAAAAATTTCTAAGTTACCCCAAGCTTTACATCTTCGGTTTTAAGAAAGAACCATGGCTCATTTCTAACCCCGGATTGCCATCCTTGATAACAATCAGGGTTGGGGGGCAACTATCAAGCCAAATTTTTTCTAAGTTACCCAAAGCTTTACAACTTTGGACTTAAGAAAGAATCATGGCTCATTTCTAACCCCGGATTTCCATCCTTGATAACAATCAGGGGTGGGGGCAACTATAAAGCCAAAATTCTTCTAAATTACACAAAGCTTTATAACTTTGGACTTAAGAAAGAATCATATCTTACTCTCAACCCCGGATTGCCATCCTTGATACCAATTCGGGTTGGGGGGGGGCAACTATCAAGCCAAAAAATTTTCTAAGTTACCAAAAACTTTACATCTTCGGTCTTAAGAAATAACCATGGCTCATTTCTAACCCCGGATTGCCATCCTTGATAGAAATCCGGGTTGGGGAGGGGGGGGGGCAACTAGCAAGACAAATTTTTTCTAAGTTACCCAAAGTTTTACAACTTTGGACTTAAGAAAGAACCCTAGCTTACTCTCAACCCCGGATTGCCATCCTTGATATCAATCCGGGTTAAGGGGCAACTATCAAGCCAAAAATTTTCTAAGTTACCCAAAGTTTTACAATTTTGGACTTAAGAAAGAACCCTAGCTTACTCTCAGCCCCGGACTGTCATCCTTGATACAATCCGGGTTGGGGGGCAACTATAAAACCAAAATTTTTCTAAGTTACCCAAAGCTTTACAACTTTGGACTTAAGAAAGAACCCTATCTTACTCTCAACCTCGGATTGCCATCCTTGATACCAATCCGGGTTGGGGGGAACTATCAAGCCAAAATTACTTTTATGTTACCCAAATCTTTACAACTTTGGACTTAAGAAAGAACCCTATCTTACTCTCAATCCCGGATTGCCATCCTTGATACCAATACGGGTTGAAGGGCAACTATCAAGCCAAAATTTCTTCTAATTTACCCAAAGCTTTACAACTTTGGACTTAAGAAATAACCTTATCTTACTCTCAACCCTGGATTGTCATCATTGATACCAATCCGGGTTGGGGGGCAACTATCAAGATAATTTTTTTTCTAAGTTACCCAAAGCTTTACAGCTTCGAACTTAAGAAAGAATCATGGCTCATTTCTAACCCCGGATTGCCATCCTTGATAATAATCAGGGTTGGGGGAAACTATCAAGCCAAAAATTTCTAAGTTACCCAAAGCTTTACAGCTTTGGACTTAAGAAAGAACCATGGCTCATTTCTAACCCCGGATTTCCATCCTTGATAACAATCAGGGTTGGGGGGCAACTATCAAGCCAAATTTTTTTCTAAGTTACCTAAAGCTTTACAACTTTGGACTTAAGAAAGAATTATGGCTCATTTCTAACCCCGGATTGCCATCTTTGATAACAATCAGGTTTGGGGGGCAACATCAATTTTTTTTCTAAGTTACCCAAAGCTTACAGCTTTGGACTTAAGAAAGAACCATGGCTCATTTCTAACCGCGGATTGCCATCCTTGATAAAAATCAGGGTTGGGGGGCAACTATAAAGCCAAAATTCTTCAGAGGTACCCAAAGATTTACAACTTTGGACTTAAGAAACAACCCTATCTCACTCTCAACTCCGGATTGCCATCCTTGATGCCAATCCGGGTTGGGGGGCAACTATCAAGCCAAAATTTCTTCTAAGTTATCCAAAGCTTACAACTTTGGACTTAAGAAAGAACCCTATCTTACTCTCAACCTCGGATTGCCATCCTTGATGCCAATCTGGGTTGGGGGGAAACTATCAAGCCAAAATTTCTTCTAAGTTACACAAAGCTTTACAACTTTGGACTTAAGAAAGAACCCTATCTTACTCTCAACCCCGGATTGCCATCCTTGATACCAATCCGGGTTGTGGGGCAACTATCAAGCCAACATTTTTTCTAAGTTACCCAAAGATTTACAGCTTCGGACTTAAGAAAGAACCATGGCTCATTTCTAACCCCGGAGTGCCATCCTTGATAACAATCAGGGTTGGGGGGCAACTATCAAGTCAAATTTTTTCTAAGTTACCCAAAGCTTTACAACTTTGGACTTAAGAAAGAACCATGACTCATTTCTAACCCAGGATTGCCATCCTGATAACAATCAGGGCTGAGGGCAACTATCAAGCCAAATCTGCATAAGGGAGTGGGGGCAAATGATAGGCTATATCTAGCCCAGACTCATTGTAAGATCCGGGAAAATTACGTGTTATTATATGATGTGAAATGAAATTTTAATTTCATATTAAGAGTTATTAAATGATTTATCTGTTTAAACGTGTTAAGTTATTCGTTAAATGATTGAATATGTGACAATGTGATGCTATGTGATATGTGTGGGGAATTTGAAACTATTTTGAAAAGGATGTTATACTATTTTATTTTATTATAATTATTGGAAAGAAAATTTGGATCGTTCCCAAATTATTCGGGCAATTGGTATATCGTTCGTACCAATATTTCATTCGTTAAAGTGGAAAGTATTCGAAAATATTCGTAATAGAAGTATTTTGGTTCGTATATCTATTATTAAACGATACTTGTAGTCATCTGTACTTTATGGATGATTATCGTCTCGTAAAACGTGTATTCTGCTTTATTAAAGATTTAAAGTGTTTTATCTGTTAAATTGTATTTAAAGCGATCTATCGGATCAGTATCGATCCAAAAAAATGTCGTTTGGGGTATTATTTTCCGTTTAATATAAAAAGGCAAATCGTACTTTGTTTTCGCATAATCAAGCTTAATTACAGTTAAAAATCTAAAAACCCCTGAAACGTGTTCTTCGTGTTCTTGAGAATCAAACTCAATTTTGAAGGCGTTATCGGATTCCGATTTCGATGTTCTTGTAACCAAAATGAATCTCTCATCATCCTCTACCTAAATCCACCATCAAAATTCATGTGGGTATGATTTCTAAGTTTTTCTGATTTTTAATTTACTTATTTATTTCGAATTTTTGATTTAATTTGGGGGTTTCTTTATTATTGATTGTTCTTGATAATTGATGTTATGAATGGATTGTGTATGTTGTGGTGAGTGTGTTGGTAATTTTTGTTTGATTTTTAGAGCCTTAATTCGAGCAAATCGGAAAGTAGTACAGTCGCCGGAGTTCTTGAAGTTTGGCCGGACTTTTGATCTGTTGCTCGGTTCTTGATTTTGTCTACACCATTGAATAGATCGTAGGACAAGGAATTGATTCGTGTATATAGTTTTAAAGTTGGTGTGTGTTTTGTATTAGCCGGAAAACGAGCCGCCGCCGGCGGTTATCGGTTTTTGGTCGTTTTCGCGTCGTTTTTGGGCTGGTGTCAGTGTTGTATGTGATGTAGAATCGATCTGGAACAAAACCTTGTGTGTTGGAATTGTTGTAGGCGTCGCCGGAAAGTTTCCCGATGGCCGGACGCCGGCCGGAAACTGGGAAACCCAGTTTTCCGGTGGTGTTCTTGGTCGACCCGGAAACTGTTCTTGGCGACCCGTTTCCTAAACCCTAACCCGACCCGGTTTGATCCTAAAAACCCTAATTTCATTTCAGAAAAGTGTTTCTGGAATTTTATTTTAAAAATAATTCAAAAATTGTTTTAAAAATTCTAAAAATCATATCTTTGATTTAAAAATACATTTTATTATTCCGAAAATTTTATAAATTCATAAATATTTATTTAAATTCGAAAATTGATTAAATTTAATTATTTTAATTATTTTTGATTAATAATTAATTAATTTAATTAATTGATTAATTCTTTTAATCAGTTAATTCTTAATAATTAATTATTAATTAGATTTAATTAATTAAAATTAAGTTTAATTATTTTCTAGCTTGGTTTATTTATTTAAAAATAGTTTGAGCATTTAAAGAGTGTCAATTAATTTTATTAATTGATTTATTTGCATTTAAAATACTTATATTGGATTTAAAAATCCGATTTTTGATTTAAAAATTGTTTGTGGCTTATTTTAATTCAAATAAGCTTTGTGTGATGTTTTAAAAATAGTTATAAGTGCTATATGATTCGTATGAGTTGTGTAATGTGTTTTATAGTCAGTATATGCCCGTACTAGGGCTAGTATATGAGTTTTAAATATTATAAATTAGACCGGGCGTCCGATACGTAACCGGTTACTTGTTTAAATGTGTTATGTGAATGATGTGAATTATCTGTTGTTGAGTCATGCATGTGAATAAATTGTGTGGAGACTTGTTTGAGTAATTGGTTGTGTCTAATGTTATCACGAGGGGTAGATGGGATAGAAATTTGTCGGTTATGTTAGAAAGTGAGATTTACAAGGCCGTTGACTTGGATGTTGACTTTTTATAGTATGGGGATTGTCGTCAAGCGAGTTACGTGGATTACTTATGTGGTTGATTGCGATTGGTCTATCAATTGAGATGTGGATGTTTATGCAACAGAGACGTCGGTAAGATCGGTAAGTGCGTCGAAGTTAAGTTACAATCATTTATGGAATATGAGAAATCATACGTTGAAGACTAAGTACCGTCTCATGTTTGACTATCGAGGCTGGCACGTGGATTCGAAATGGTAGAAGCAGACTAGTGGTATTCGCAAGAGCGTTAAAGCAAAGAAGGACGGGAGTAGAGAATCGTGCGACAAGACAGAATAAGGAGGAAATCGTATTGTTTCAGCGTTACGAAATAGCTAAGGACCAGAGGCAAGTGTTTATACCCTTGCTTATTAATTAAGGGATATTATCTTGAATTATTAGTATGCATGTTGAATGCTTATTACTGAATTTTCAAATGTTGATTTCTTTGCATTGAATTGCAAGTATGTTATTTAATCTCGTAAATTGACGAGTACTCTTTTATACCTTTTGAGTTTAGATTCATATTTTCATATTGATTGGAAAGATATACTTATTATATTGAAATGATTGAAAAGATAGTTATGGGCTGTATACTAAGGCCTTCTTTCAAAGACTTGATTTAAAAATGCTAAGTTGGAATATTACCAACCCTAGATGAGCGGGAACTTGTGAACCCTATGAGGGAAAACTTATTCTGAAATTCTGAAGTGGTGTTGCTTGCCCTTCAGGTATTCCGTTTTTCACCTTGCACCTATGCAAACCTTGTTATCCTTTCTTGTTAATGCGATCATCTGATCCATTCCCTGATTCGAATTCATATATGCTGTGCATGATTTAGTTTACTTCCTTCAAGCACAAGGCTTATCTATTATAAGTACATGTAAGAAGGACTTGAACTATTTCTGTCAGAAGTTGATAAACCCTTATTTTCTTCATTTATAAACTTCACCTTGAATTCTTCTTAAACTTGAACTTGACTCTCTTGTCATTTACCAGACTGGTAAACCTTTATTAATTCTTCCATAATGTGATGATTTGAACTATTGAGGCCATCTAGAGCCTGTTCTTTGAACCCTACTCTATATTGACTTGTTACTCTTTTCTGTTAATATCATATTGTCTGTTTCAGATTCAATCTTGTTAAGCATGTTATTGTTTATTCTTTGAACCCTACTCTATATTGACTTGTTACACTTTCTGTTGATATCATATTGTCTGTTTCATATCAGACCTAACCTTGTTGAGCATGTCATTGTTTATTCTCCATTATATCCCAGTTGTTACATCGAACTCGTCGATGCTTATTATATTGTCACTTTTCATGTGCACCTCCCCATATTGTGTCGATCTCGTCGATACTAGATTATATTGTTATTCCTTAATGGATTCATCATAATTGAACTGTTTCCTGGAACGTGAGTTTTCCAGCAATTGTTGTATTAGGTTGTCGATTCTTCCGACACCTGATTGTCGAAGTAAGGTTGTCAATTGTTCTGACACCTGACGTATATAATATAGGATTGGAATGTTTTTTTTTAAATGGACCAATTATTGGTCGGGCCATTTATGGTCGATGTAATTTAGGCCCAGATTGGCCTTGGATCCGTAGAGGACTATGCATGAGCTAGTCCGGGGTTGTTGCGTGGCTGGCCAGCAGCACAACCTTTGATTTGATAAATGTTAAAAATCCAATTCTAATATTAGTTCTTATTTCTGAGATGAGTTACATCCATATGTTTTGTACTTGTGAGTTATGACCTGATATTCAGGTTTATTCGTTGCGTAAAAATTGTTGGTTGTTGATTAATAAATGGTGGTTTCAATCTTGCTGAAATCACTTACTCTTAATTCATTTGGATTCCAAATAGTCGAAATCCATTTCCTTGATTCCATTGGCAGTCGTGAGATATCTATCTTGATGAGTTTTATTCATACCGCATATCTAGTCGGTACCATGTTGAAGTCTTGAAGTGCGTTCTTTATTCCTTGACCGAGCATGTTGGCTCATTCTTACCCCTTGATTATTCTAACCTTCCAGAGTTGTTGGTTTCAGAAAATGTTGTGAATAGATTTGTTATCTTCAAAACTAGTATTTTTATACAAACTATGGTCTTGAAGACGTATGAGTTATATTTATTTCATATGTTCTACTTACTATTGTAGATATTGTTGATTCGGTCATCGTAACGACCAATATAAATCTTTTGTGTTTTAAAACTATTCAGTTGAGAGAAACTGAATGAGAAATTGTGGTAAATTACCAAACTTAATTTGAAAATTTTAGAGATTTTAATTGTTCAAAAACAAAAGTTGTTATTTGAAAATCCAAAGTTTATTTTGGAAACCTTTCGTATTATATTTAATAATGCACTTGCTGAGCAATTCATTCGCTCATACTTGTTTTATTTGTATATATTTTAGCCTGCCGGAAAGAAGGTGTATTGGCAAGAGTTGTCCGCGTAGCTGATCAGAGACGGGGAAAGATATTAGCGTAAAGACGTTTTGATCCAGAGCATTGGAGCTAGTGAGAGATTTTGTATATAGATGTTTTCTATTGAATAAGATTTTGTATAAGATTAGTTGCCGGTATGCTTCTTATCGAAGTTATACTAGTGTATTAGAATTTGTGTAAAGAGAATGATTGTAAAAAGGAAAGTTGTTGTAATGAAATTTTGGATTCTTGTTTCTAGCACTATAACCTTTAAAGATTCTTGGTAGAGTTGGGGTCACAGATATTATTATTATTGTGTTGATTTTATATTGAACAGGTTGTTTGGATTAAGAGTGCAGTGTGACGACCAAATCCTTTGACCCCGGATTTGGGGGCGTTACAGTTGGTATCAGAGCAAGGGTTATAGTAAAACTAGAAACGAGAGTGTGTGGGAGTGTATATAGTTATATAAGGAACGTCAGAGCTCATTTAGAGTTCGTATTGGACTATTGGATATAGTACCGCTGAGTGAGTTGAGATGGAGGTATTTGATTGAGATAGTTGTGCTGAGATGGATGAAACTTCTTACGTTTGTAGACGTCTATGGCGGAATCTTCGAGGACTATTACGAGTCGACGACGACGTACGATATTGATAACCTTACGACATGGAAAAGAAGGGCTGAAATCGAATGACGTGGAAAAGAAGGGCTGAAATCGAATAACGTGGAGAAGAAGGGCTGAAATCGAATAACGAGCTATCGAAGGAGTCGACGGAGGAGTCATATGTGAAGACCTTGGTAATACCTTCCCATCCTAAGGAAATATTTGACATTTCTTTAAGCGAAGCTGTGTTGGTGAATATATTCCACTTTTTGACCTTGTACTTGATACTTTTGATCAATCATGATTGCAATTGCATCAGAGGTTGTTGTGACATCTATTTCAAATTTGTGAAGCCTGTTGAAAATATGTTATTTAAATTCCAACTCCTTTATTCTTCCGGAGTGGATAACTCTAATTGTGATGTAACACTATTTGTTGATACTTCCTTTCTGGTTGTTCTTCTTTTCTGAAATAACACCTTTGGAATCTATTCAATTTCAATCCAAGGTGTGTATTTGAGATTTCTTATCGAAAAGCCTTGGTTATTATTTTGACTTTAAATTCTTTCATATTTCTCTACTCCAACTGAGATAAACAACCCTATTTATAGGGGACACAAGGACTATCTGTCTATGTGATAGAAGTCTGACGGGACGCCGTCACTTGTGTGTTGTGAAATACAAGAAGGCTAATTACCTTTAGTACTGTCTTAATAGAGACACACAACATTGAGTTCATGTGATCAAATTGGTCTCTCAGTAATTCTTTCACTTCCAATAATGTTTGCTTTGGAACATGCAGACTTGGTAACCCCAATTGAGGGACATTTGCTACGTTATAGAATCTTTCACTTCAAAATATCATGAATTTTTGTTATACCAAATAATCTGGGAGGTATGCCATTAGGGTGAACTGAAATTTACCCTACCTTAATGAACGAAGAATTTGCGATTGAATTACCACGAGCGAAAGCGGATTACGGTGCGATTAGAATACTAGTAACATATAGCGGAGCCAGTTGTTCTCTCTCTATCGATTAACGTTACGATATGGAAAGGTGAAGTTAGATAATTCAAGAGTTGAATGGAAATTTGGGGGAAAATGTGTAATTGTGCTGATGATATCCCATGTTGTGGAAGATGAACATAATAGATTTCTGTCTCAATGAGAAGAACTTTTAAAAATTTGATGATAGGCTAATAATGGAGAATAAGTTGATCTTTGAGTATTTCAGGATTGTACGATATGGTTGCAAGTCTTTTGCTCACGATAGTTAAGGTAGATTTTACCAGTCAATGTGGATGTATAGAATGATAATCAAGACGATGTCGAGTTGATCAAGCTGTTTGGGAAATAAGAAGGAGCCATGGAGAAGGTGTCATGAGTGTTACTGTGAAGATAGGAAAAGAAGATGAAGAGGTGTTAATAAGGATTTAAAGACAATGGATGAGGTAATGAAGGGTTGTTTTCAGCTGAAGAGTTAATTGGCATGAAAGGTATGTGATCGTTGAAAGTAGTTGTTAGACATATTGGAGGTAGATAAAGTTGACCCAAGAATATGGATGGCTGATAGTATGAGTAGTAAAGGAGGGAATTGAGATGAAAATATCTTCGGTACAAGGATTAGAAAGGATGGAGCTTTAAGGTTATGATAATGAGAGATTAACTAAAAGAAATGACGGGAATAAGGATTCAACCAGGATTGATTAGAGAGAAAGGGCTACATAAAGGAAACAGTTATGGAAAGAGAAATGGAATTCAATTACAGGAAGGAGCAAGAAAGAATAAGGGATAAGAAAGAAATGTAAGGATATATTAGAGACTTAAAAGAATATTGATGTTAGTGAGTGTTTAAGTACTTGAGGTGTTGGAAAATGAAGACAGAATAACAGAGGTATAGTAGACGATTACAACTAAAGAGATTCCTGAATGGAAATGAAGACATGTTGAGATAAACTGTGGGATGGAGTTGCTAAGGCTTAGAGCTTATCGTGATGTTATTTGGGTTATTATTGACCGCTTAATAAGAGATAATAGTACGGCATGGAATGACGAGTTCAATTGTATTTGACAGAGATCCGCGACGTAATTGAAGAATTCAGACAGACTATGGTTGTGTACTAAATTTTGAAGGTAATTGGGAGGATCGTTTACAGATGATTAGATTTCCTTACGACAACAGTTACTATGACGATTTTGAAATGCTACCTTACGACGATTTATTGAGTGTTGGGAAAGTGCGTATAAGTTTGCTTGCCACCCCGTGAGTGGTATATTCATAGTGTATTTCGTAGAATATGAACCTATAGAGATCTTGTTAAATTGTTCTATGTTGAATAACCGATTGAGATATGGAGTCAGTATGAGAGAGTGATAAGTAATAGAGGAGTCAAATTAGTATGAGTATGAGGAGAAATCCTAAGGTTGAAAAGTCAACCTAGGAATTTGAGAATGAGATGTTGGAAAATATCCACCTATGTTGCGCGAGCTGATTCTGAGGACAGAATCCTGTTAAGGGGGGAAGGATGTAAGATCCGGGAAAATTACGTGTTATTATATGATGTGAAATGAAATTTTAATTTCATATTAAGAGTTATTAAATGATTTATCTGTTTAAACGTGTTAAGTTATTCGTTAAATGATTGAATATGTGACAATGTGATGCTATGTGATATGTGTGGGGAATTTGAAACTATTTTGAAAAGGATGTTATACTATTTTATTTTATTATAATTATTGGAAAGAAAATTTGGATCGTTCCCAAATTATTCGGGCAATTGGTATATCGTTCGTACCAATATTTCATTCGTTAAAGTGGAAAGTATTCGAAAATATTCGTAATAGAAGTATTTTGGTTCGTATATCTATTATTAAACGATACTTGTAGTCATCTGTACTTTATGGATGATTATCGTCTCGTAAAACGTGTATTCTGCTTTATTAAAGATTTAAAGTGTTTTATCTGTTAAATTGTATTTAAAGCGATCTATCGGATCAGTATCGATCCAAAAAAATGTCGTTTGGGGTATTATTTTCCGTTTAATATAAAAAGGCAAATCGTACTTTGTTTTCGCATAATCAAGCTTAATTACAGTTAAAAATCTAAAAACCCCTGAAACGTGTTCTTCGTGTTCTTGAGAATCAAACTCAATTTTGAAGGCGTTATCGGATTCCGATTTCGATGTTCTTGTAACCAAAATGAATCTCTCATCATCCTCTACCTAAATCCACCATCAAAATTCATGTGGGTATGATTTCTAAGTTTTTCTGATTTTTAATTTACTTATTTATTTCGAATTTTTGATTTAATTTGGGGGTTTCTTTATTATTGATTGTTCTTGATAATTGATGTTATGAATGGATTGTGTATGTTGTGGTGAGTGTGTTGGTAATTTTTGTTTGATTTTTAGAGCCTTAATTCGAGCAAATCGGAAAGTAGTACAGTCGCCGGAGTTCTTGAAGTTTGGCCGGACTTTTGATCTGTTGCTCGGTTCTTGATTTTGTCTACACCATTGAATAGATCGTAGGACAAGGAATTGATTCGTGTATATAGTTTTAAAGTTGGTGTGTGTTTTGTATTAGCCGGAAAACGAGCCGCCGCCGGCGGTTATCGGTTTTTGGTCGTTTTCGCGTCGTTTTTGGGCTGGTGTCAGTGTTGTATGTGATGTAGAATCGATCTGGAACAAAACCTTGTGTGTTGGAATTGTTGTAGGCGTCGCCGGAAAGTTTCCCGATGGCCGGACGCCGGCCGGAAACTGGGAAACCCAGTTTTCCGGTGGTGTTCTTGGTCGACCCGGAAACTGTTCTTGGCGACCCGTTTCCTAAACCCTAACCCGACCCGGTTTGATCCTAAAAACCCTAATTTCATTTCAGAAAAGTGTTTCTGGAATTTTATTTTAAAAATAATTCAAAAATTGTTTTAAAAATTCTAAAAATCATATCTTTGATTTAAAAATACATTTTATTATTCCGAAAATTTTATAAATTCATAAATATTTATTTAAATTCGAAAATTGATTAAATTTAATTATTTTAATTATTTTTGATTAATAATTAATTAATTTAATTAATTGATTAATTCTTTTAATCAGTTAATTCTTAATAATTAATTATTAATTAGATTTAATTAATTAAAATTAAGTTTAATTATTTTCTAGCTTGGTTTATTTATTTAAAAATAGTTTGAGCATTTAAAGAGTGTCAATTAATTTTATTAATTGATTTATTTGCATTTAAAATACTTATATTGGATTTAAAAATCCGATTTTTGATTTAAAAATTGTTTGTGGCTTATTTTAATTCAAATAAGCTTTGTGTGATGTTTTAAAAATAGTTATAAGTGCTATATGATTCGTATGAGTTGTGTAATGTGTTTTATAGTCAGTATATGCCCGTACTAGGGCTAGTATATGAGTTTTAAATATTATAAATTAGACCGGGCGTCCGATACGTAACCGGTTACTTGTTTAAATGTGTTATGTGAATGATGTGAATTATCTGTTGTTGAGTCATGCATGTGAATAAATTGTGTGGAGACTTGTTTGAGTAATTGGTTGTGTCTAATGTTATCACGAGGGGTAGATGGGATAGAAATTTGTCGGTTATGTTAGAAAGTGAGATTTACAAGGCCGTTGACTTGGATGTTGACTTTTTATAGTATGGGGATTGTCGTCAAGCGAGTTACGTGGATTACTTATGTGGTTGATTGCGATTGGTCTATCAATTGAGATGTGGATGTTTATGCAACAGAGACGTCGGTAAGATCGGTAAGTGCGTCGAAGTTAAGTTACAATCATTTATGGAATATGAGAAATCATACGTTGAAGACTAAGTACCGTCTCATGTTTGACTATCGAGGCTGGCACGTGGATTCGAAATGGTAGAAGCAGACTAGTGGTATTCGCAAGAGCGTTAAAGCAAAGAAGGACGGGAGTAGAGAATCGTGCGACAAGACAGAATAAGGAGGAAATCGTATTGTTTCAGCGTTACGAAATAGCTAAGGACCAGAGGCAAGTGTTTATACCCTTGCTTATTAATTAAGGGATATTATCTTGAATTATTAGTATGCATGTTGAATGCTTATTACTGAATTTTCAAATGTTGATTTCTTTGCATTGAATTGCAAGTATGTTATTTAATCTCGTAAATTGACGAGTACTCTTTTATACCTTTTGAGTTTAGATTCATATTTTCATATTGATTGGAAAGATATACTTATTATATTGAAATGATTGAAAAGATAGTTATGGGCTGTATACTAAGGCCTTCTTTCAAAGACTTGATTTAAAAATGCTAAGTTGGAATATTACCAACCCTAGATGAGCGGGAACTTGTGAACCCTATGAGGGAAAACTTATTCTGAAATTCTGAAGTGGTGTTGCTTGCCCTTCAGGTATTCCGTTTTTCACCTTGCACCTATGCAAACCTTGTTATCCTTTCTTGTTAATGCGATCATCTGATCCATTCCCTGATTCGAATTCATATATGCTGTGCATGATTTAGTTTACTTCCTTCAAGCACAAGGCTTATCTATTATAAGTACATGTAAGAAGGACTTGAACTATTTCTGTCAGAAGTTGATAAACCCTTATTTTCTTCATTTATAAACTTCACCTTGAATTCTTCTTAAACTTGAACTTGACTCTCTTGTCATTTACCAGACTGGTAAACCTTTATTAATTCTTCCATAATGTGATGATTTGAACTATTGAGGCCATCTAGAGCCTGTTCTTTGAACCCTACTCTATATTGACTTGTTACTCTTTTATGTTAATATCATATTGTCTGTTTCAGATTCAATCTTGTTAAGCATGTTATTGTTTATTCTTTGAACCCTACTCTATATTGACTTGTTACACTTTCTGTTGATATCATATTGTCTGTTTCATATCAGACCTAACCTTGTTGAGCATGTCATTGTTTATTCTCCATTATATCCCAGTTGTTACATCGAACTCGTCGATGCTTATTATATTGTCACTTTTCATGTGCACCTCCCCATATTGTGTCGATCTCGTCGATACTAGATTATATTGTTATTCCTTAATGGATTCATCATAATTGAACTGTTTCCTGGAACGTGAGTTTTCCAGCAATTGTTGTATTAGGTTGTCGATTCTTCCGACACCTGATTGTCGAAGTAAGGTTGTCAATTGTTCTGACACCTGACGTATATAATATAGGATTGGAATGTTTTTTTTTAAATGGACCAATTATTGGTCGGGCCATTTATGGTCGATGTAATTTAGGCCCAGATTGGCCTTGGATCCGTAGAGGACTATGCATGAGCTAGTCCGGGGTTGTTGCGTGGCTGGCCAGCAGCACAACCTTTGATTTGATAAATGTTAAAAATCCAATTCTAATATTAGTTCTTATTTCTGAGATGAGTTACATCCATATGTTTTGTACTTGTGAGTTATGACCTGATATTCAGGTTTATTCGTTGCGTAAAAATTGTTGGTTGTTGATTAATAAATGGTGGTTTCAATCTTGCTGAAATCACTTACTCTTAATTCATTTGGATTCCAAATAGTCGAAATCCATTTCCTTGATTCCATTGGCAGTCGTGAGATATCTATCTTGATGAGTTTTATTCATACCGCATATCTAGTCGGTACCATGTTGAAGTCTTGAAGTGCGTTCTTTATTCCTTGACCGAGCATGTTGGCTCATTCTTACCCCTTGATTATTCTAACCTTCCAGAGTTGTTGGTTTCAGAAAATGTTGTGAATAGATTTGTTATCTTCAAAACTAGTATTTTTATACAAACTATGGTCTTGAAGACGTATGAGTTATATTTATTTCATATGTTCTACTTACTATTGTAGATATTGTTGATTCGGTCATCGTAACGACCAATATAAATCTTTTGTGTTTTAAAACTATTCAGTTGAGAGAAACTGAATGAGAAATTGTGGTAAATTACCAAACTTAATTTGAAAATTTTAGAGATTTTAATTGTTCAAAAACAAAAGTTGTTATTTGAAAATCCAAAGTTTATTTTGGAAACCTTTCGTATTATATTTAATAATGCACTTGCTGAGCAATTCATTCGCTCATACTTGTTTTATTTGTATATATTTTAGCCTGCCGGAAAGAAGGTGTATTGGCAAGAGTTGTCCGCGTAGCTGATCAGAGACGGGGAAAGATATTAGCGTAAAGACGTTTTGATCCAGAGCATTGGAGCTAGTGAGAGATTTTGTATATAGATGTTTTCTATTGAATAAGATTTTGTATAAGATTAGTTGCCGGTATGCTTCTTATCGAAGTTATACTAGTGTATTAGAATTTGTGTAAAGAGAATGATTGTAAAAAGGAAAGTTGTTGTAATGAAATTTTGGATTCTTGTTTCTAGCACTATAACCTTTAAAGATTCTTGGTAGAGTTGGGGTCACAGATATTATTATTATTGTGTTGATTTTATATTGAACAGGTTGTTTGGATTAAGAGTGCAGTGTGACGACCAAATCCTTTGACCCCGGATTTGGGGGCGTTACACTCATACTAGAGCCTTGATTCTTCCTCCAAACCTGAATTACTACTTGAGTCATGACTCACCTTCATGGCTCACCTCCAAGCCTGAAACGCTATTTGAGTCAGGATTTACCTTCAAGGCATAACCCACTTTTGAGTCATGGCTCACCTCCAAGCCCGAATCGCTATTCGAGTCAGGACTCACCTTCAAAGCATAACTCCTATTTGAGTCATGGCTCACCTCCAAGCCCGAATTGCTATTTGAGTCCAGACTCACCTTCAAGGTATAACTCTTATTTGAGTCATGACTCACCTTCAAGCCCGATTTGCTATTTGAGTATGGACTCACCTTCAAGGCATAACCGCTATTTCAGTCATGGCTCACATCTAAGCTCGAATTTATGTTAAAATCATGGCCCCAACTCAAGGCCTAACTCCTACTAGCCTGGCGGCAAAGGGAAATATTGTGCATGAAATAAGACTACACCTCATTACGTGACGTGCCTAAGTCATTATCAGTGGCCACACCTGACGGCGACACATAAGAATAGATTGACACAATTTTGTCATATCCCAACCACACGCCAGCAGGCGCCTAGCACACGACACCACAGTTTTCACCTGGACAAGTGTGACCCATCTACATCACACATGTGTCCTACCTACCTAGGATTCGACGTTCATGATTGCAGGCACAACCCCCTGAACCCTAATACTTGACCTATAAATAGACTAAGGAGAAAAGATTTAGAGGTTACTCACCTACTCTTTACTATACACACCCTCCACATTTAGATTTCTCTACAGTCTATCTATTCTTCCAAAGCCAAGTCTTATTCTCATGCCGGAGGCACCGCCAGGGTTAAACCCCCCTCCGATGTTGTTTTGCAAAAACTCACCAGCAGCTGCACCACAATCAGGCATGGGAACAGCGATGAAGGACTGAATCGGATTCTGGAGTTATCAATAACAGTTCTACGGTTCTGTTTTAGTGATTTGTTCTCTCTTGAGTCAAACCGTAATACATTGTAAATATATATCGTTTTCATCAAAAAATAAAAGCGTGAGCTAAATATTTCATGCCTTTCTTTGAGTAATTTCTATTTAAAATTTGGTTGAAATGATTAATTAAAATTTGTCATTTTTATTGCCCGAATAATGAATTTATGTATAAAATTTTGTATTTAAATTTTATTTTAATCAAGATATGTGAATTTGTACGTATACCCACACGTATACAGAGGGCTAAAAAAGGAAATAGAAGTCGGGGGTGATGACCAAAGCAAGAAAACCGAGCGAAGAAGGCTTCTTCATATTCATCTCCTTTCTTCCTCTCTTCTTCTTCATCTCTCTCCTCTGTCTCTCTCTCTCTCTCCCAAAATATATAATAATAATAATAATAAAGTAAAATATGAATTAAAACATTTAAAATCCAGCTCCAAACCCTTAAACGCGTTTTAGGGTTCATCTTCATCTTCATCCTCCTCTATCGCACCACGCCTTCTTTTCAACATCTTTCCCCCAAAGGTATCTATACGTATATTTTATGTATATACATAGTTTATTTCTTTCGTTTTGATTTGTGTTTTTTAATTATTGCTGGATCAATTTATTGCGATCTGTTTTGTTCTGAATATATAGATATGTGTATGTATGTATCTAGGTTTTGCTTGCTTTATAAGTTGTTTTTAATCTTCATTTTTTTAATTATGTGGTTTTTAATTTATGTATATGTGTATATATGTGCAATTAGAAATGTTTTTTTTATGATAAAGGCCTGGATATGATAAAACCCCCGATGCTTGATTTTAAATTGATGTACTGATTGTTCGATTGAGATAGGGGTATATACTGATTGGTGAGGGTGTGCGTCTTTTTCCAGTTCAATAGTGTGTTTGATTGAATTAGGGGTAAGTACTGATTGGTTAATGTTATCAAGTAAGACGTACCAAAATTTTAGTAATATGACGTGGAATGTGTTTGCTAGTGAATTTAGTTATTCTTTTGGTATCTTACGGAATTTTGTTTCTGTACTGCGTAATTTGCTATAAAAGAATATATTTAGTTTATTGTTTGTCCAATCACTACTGTAGGAGACACGGAGGTTGACAAACTCTCTAACAACATGTGTATATTTTGATAGAGATGTTGGGTTCCATTTTTTGTTTCGAAAGAGGTTGTCCTCCTTGTTGCTTCTCTCATGCTACCATCGTGTTTCTGATAAGTCTCCTTTTATGGTCTGAGTTTTGAATTCTCAAATAGGAGAATGACAGAGAACCTAATTTTCTATCAATTGTAATGCGTTCGTCAATTGATGACAGCAGAATCCTCGCTTCATAGGTATTTATGAAGTATTATGGCTTGATGAACTAATAAGGATTAATAGTTAGGGGAACAAGAGCACGATACAGTTTTTGGTACTTTATGTATATTGGTCTGATTTGTGGGGTTGGGTGGCCGGTTGCTTACTTACTCTTTTTTTGGTCATTTTATGATATTTGTCAATTTACACTGGTTCTAAAACACAATGCCTGTTGTAGATTTATATATATGTGCAACTAAAATTTAGAATTTCCGACATTTGAAGAAAATTTTGGTACTTGAATTAAAAAAAAGATCCAAAAATATTATGTTTTAATAGTAATTTATTAAGATGCTTCTGCATGCACTTTTGTCACTAACTTAAAACTCGAGTGGTTTTTTTCCGAAACACTGGTATCTGGTCCTATTGTTTAGATTTCTACGGGAATGTTTATAGGTAAAGGAAGATTAAAAAAACAATAAAAAACACGACCAAATAGATGGGGCAGTACCCATGCAATTATAGCACGTTGAGCAATTTTTCTAACATCTCTATATACATTATGAAATGAGCAATTACTACAAAGAAGAAAAACCAAACAGAGCATGAAAGAAAGTCAAAACAAATTATGCAGAAATATTAGAATTGATTTGAGGAACAAAGCTCTGTAATGAGTGCCCTGTTTTTCTTTGGTCGTATATCCTTTTTATTATTTGTCTCTGATATTTATTAAGCATGTGTCCCCTGCATCGCCTATTACTCTGTGTACTGTCAGGAACGGAAGTTTTCTGATATGAGTTTTCAAGTATTTTTGGTATTTTCTTAGTTTGTAACCTGAGTTAAAGTAATCTAAGGATAGAAGTGATAGAAAAAGAGTAGATTTAGAGTAAGAACAGATTTTAAGAGAGAGGTGCAGAGATATCTTGTAGAAGAAGATAGTTTTAGAGAGAGAAATCAGTTAGAAAAGTAGAGAGAAACAGATTGGTGGAATTAAGTTCCCTTTTGGCTTTTTGTCTTATTTCATTAAGCATAAAATGAAATTACAACCACAAATGCTATTTATAGTTCTCCAGAAAGTAACTAACTCTGAAAAGACTAAAATACACTTGCAGTACGACTTTATAATACTACTTTAGTATAGTATTGATACGACACAGATCCGCATGTATCCTCAAAAAGAATATACAGAACATTGTAGGTGGTGCTGTTGTTACTCCAGGCTGTAATGCAGCGGTGGAAGAGTTTATAACTACACTTGCAAGAACAATTTATGCTTATTAAGGAACTGGAATTATCCTTCCTCGTGTCTTTCATGCCTAAAATATCTTGTCCCTGGTTAAAATATTATGATGTTGCTTTATTGGACTGGCTTCATAGTTATTTTATTTTGGCACAGTATTTTGATGGATAATGACTATTCCTATGGACAACACTTTTGACAATCCTTCAAGAGAGCGTATTCAGCGTCTCTACAACCATGTAAGTGTTCTTTCTGTCTTTGGATCTCTTGATTCCTTATCATTTATCTTTAAACCCAAACGATATCCTGAGAAAAATCTCCTTTTTATGTCTTGAAATAACCACTTTGCAGCACCAATTTACAGGATAATTTGGAAACTTAGTACATGTACAACTTTGTACTGTCATTGATAAACTGAAATACTTTGAGATATATGGCATAACAGCCATTTTCTGCTTTAATCAAATTAAAAAGATGCAAGCATCGTGATGTATTGTGTACTTGGCAGTTTAAAGTTTGCCTTCTATTTGCAGAATGCGGAATTGGAGACTAGGCGTAGGAAAGCAGCTCAAGCCAGAATTCCATCAGATCCGAATGCATGGCAACAGATGCGCGAGAACTATGAGACTATCATCCTTGAAGATCATGCTTTCTCCGAGCAACATGAGATAGAGTATGCTTTGTGGCAGTTGCATTACAGGAGAATTGAAGAGCTACGGGCACACTATAGTGTTGCTTTATCATCTGTGTCTCAAAGTGGAAAAGGCACCGTAAGAGGTGGACCTGACCGTGTTAATAAAATCCGCTCCCAACTTAAAACTTTTCTTTCTGAGGCAACTGGATTTTATCATGATTTAATGGTCAAGATCAGGGCAAAGTATGGCCTACCTCTGAGTTACGTCACAGATGATCCAGAAGGTCATATCTCTTCCTCGAATGAGGGGAACAGATCCATAGAGGTTAGAAAAGGCTTGATATCCTGCAATCGTTGTTTGATTTATCTTGGGGATCTTGCTCGGTACAAAGGGTTGTATGGGGAAGGTGATTCAAAAGCTAGAGATTTTGCAGCTGCATCTAGTTACTACATGCAGGCGGCATCACTTTGGCCCTCAAGTGGCAACCCTCATCATCAGGTAAGTCTGTCTTTTTATGCATGTTTGTTGATCCCCATTTTTTTATTCTCTTAACATAGACATTTTTTGTTTAAAATTTTTTAACTTATGTTTTGAACTTATAAGATTTATGTTGTTGAATGGAATGCAGCTTGCAATACTAGCTTCATACTCGGGGGATGAATTGGTTGCAGTGTATCGTTATTTTCGAAGTCTGGCAGTTGATACCCCTTTTAGCACCGCAAGGGAAAACTTGATAATTGCATTTGAGAAGGTACTAATTGAGCACATACAGGAGAGATTTTATCTCTGGATCTAGCTTTGATGTTGTTTATAGTTGTATTTTGTTTATCTGGAGAAAGGGGCCTCTTGTGTACAGTAGTTTTGTACACCATTTTGCAGCTGTTATTTGGTTCTATATTCAGTCTGTGCATGGAGGATCACATATTTTAGCTTCTTGTGGTTTTCTTTTTAAAGATTGACATTTTAGTTTCATTGCTTGCGTTTAATGGTGTGTACTAAATTGATTTTGATTCCATGATAAAATATTACCTAATATTTCTAATTGATGGCGATCTTGATTCGTAGACAAGCACAAAAGCTGAATAAGAGACGACTTCAATATCCTGTCTAATCTACATGGAGTGTCCATTCACAGCATAGCATCTGTAACTTAGATTTTTTATGCAATTTTGTAATAAATCTAATCTTGATAGGTATTATAGACGGCGAGCTAAAATCATAGACGTGCACAACAGAAAGCCAAAAGTGAGCTTTTTTTTTTTGGGCCGTAAGTTAAATAGGGATGACTTTGATATGTTGTCTAATTTAGCATGGAGTGTCCATTCACAGCATAGCTTCTCCATCTCATCATATATTATAAATGGAAATGATAGAGATTAGCATGTAAATTTGCAGGTGTCTCATTTTATTCAGTTAAGTACTGTCATCTACATTGTTAACTTTTATGTTTGCAGAATCGTCAGAGCTATTCACAGCTGCTTGGGGATGTTAAGACATCTTCTTTGAAGCCTAGGCAGGTTCGGACTGCTGGAAGAGGAAGAGGGAAAGGTGATAACAAGCTCGCAATAAAAAATGTCAAGGCGGAAGCAGCTCTTGTTAAAGAGAAGCCACACAGTATGGAAGAAATTCTGAAGGCATTCAGCATTCGTTTTGTCCGATTAAATGGCATTTTGTTTACACGTACAAGGTTGGATTGATATTTATGAACATTTGTATAATTGTTACATCAAAAGAAGTCACCTTCTTTTATCTTTTTTCAGCTTGGAGACTTTCGAAGAAGTGTTTTCTTTGACCAGGAGCGACTTTCTTGAGCTTATTTCCTCTGGTCCAGTTGAGGGTCTGAACTTTGGTGCAGATACGTCAGAGTGTAGACTTTTGATTATTAGACTGATAGCGATATTGATATTCACTGCTCACAATGTAAATAGGGAAACTGAAAATCAATCATATGCCGAAATCTTGCAACGTTCGGTTGTGCTAAAGAAAGCATTTGCTGCAATTTTTGAATTTATGGGGCACATTCTTGAGAGGTGCATCCAGTTGACTGATCCTACATCCAGCTACTTGTTGCCTGGAATTATGGTTTTTGTGGAGTGGTTAGCATGTCGTCAAGATATTGTAGTTGGCTGTGAACCTGATGAGAGGCAGTCTACTGCAAGATCCTTTTTCTGGAATTGTTGTGTTCCCTTTTTGAATAAGCTCCTCTCTAGTGGCTTCATGTTTGTTAATCAGGACGAGGATGATAGTTGCTTCTACAATATGAGCAGGTATGATGAAGGTGAAACTGGCAATCGGCTTGCATTGCCTGAGGACTTTGAATTGAGAGGTTTTCTTCCTCTGCATGCTGCACAACTCATTCTTGACTTTTCAAGAAAGCATTCATTTCAAGGTGACTCTGGCATTAAGGAGAAGAAAGGTCGTATTGAAAGGATAATAGCAGCTGGGAAGTCACTTGCTAATGTAGTGAGGGTTGGAGAGCATGGTATTTATTATGATACTAAGCTGAAGAGGTTTGTTATTGGCGTCGATCCTCAAACTACTGAAAGCCCCGCATTTGGTTTTATTGGGCAAGAGGATTTCGTGGAAAGTGAACAGAGAACCCTGCAGCCGAAGGAACATCTATACTTGGATGGAGATGATGAAGATGAGGTGATTGTTTTCAAGCCGTTGGTAGCTAAGAAACAAACTGATATGGTTGATGCAACAACTTCTGAGGTTTTTCTGCCTGGTGCTGATGTCTCCAATGGGTGTTTGGGAAATACAAATGCATCTGTTCCTGTACCACATGTTGATTCTGTTCTTCAGAATTCTCTTAATACGACTTCAGGGCCACCTGCTTCTCTTGTTGGCATCACAGCCCAATATCTGCAACCAGCACAGCTAACTGATTTGAATTGGGCTACTGCTCGAGCTTCTTCTGTCAATGGGTTTTCCAGTTTGAGTTTGCTGGAAAGCGACTTCTCCTCAAATTCCAAGTTGCAGGATTATTCAAAGGTTTTGCAGCCAGCTACTTCTACGTTGCCTTTCCCGCAGTCTATGAGTCTTAACTCTGTTAATAGGTATCCTTTATTAGCTACAGAAACTGGAATTCCAAATAGAATCGATTCTGTTATGTCCTCTGGAGACAATGCAGCTACTCTTTCTATGAAGCCGTCATCAGGCATGTCAGCAGGATTAAAAAAGAATCCAGTTAGCCGACCCATTCGACGCCTGGGTCCACCACCCGGATTTAACTCTGTCCCTTCCAAATCCGTGGATGAACCTTTGTCGGGTATAATATCTAAGGAAGCTCCACTAGTGGATGATTACGGCTGGCTAGATGGATATCGGCTACCATCAGCTGCGCAAGTTGGTGGCTTTAGCAATTCTATTAATCCAGCAACAGTTTACCAACCTGTGAGTAAAAATGATAACTTGAATGGGGTTGTAAGCTTTCCTTTCCCTGGGAAACAGGCCTCTACATCGCGAGCCCAACTGGTCAAACAAAATATTTGGCAGGATTATCAAATTCCTGGGAACTTGAATCAGTATCAGGGACAACAGCAGAATAATCAAAAAGCAAGTAATCAATCAGTTCCACTAGCACCACAATATCAAGGGCAGTCTCTCTGGGAAGGTCGTTTCTTTGTGTGAGATGAATATGGGTGTGGATGGTATGAACTCTGCTATTTTTGTTATGATTTTTACATGTATGAAGGACTATTGTAGCAACTAGTTTTGACATATAATCTGAAGATGTTGCTTATGATTTGTCATTTTTTAGGTTTTGAACAATTTACTGTGGCTGACATCCAGTGGCCTGGTTCTAGCTATTCAGCCATCATGTTTGCGTTGTGACCAATATTATTAGTTACTATTGGGCATGGATGGTCTTGGAGTGTTGCAGGCACCTGCTGTTAAAGAGGTTTGACTTCTGCTCTCCTTATAACATCTTATGAGTTTGTTTAAAAACTCTTAATATTTCATGATTAATACAAAGAAAAATATGTAACTTGAAATTTGGACGTATCAACTTGGACATATCAACGTCAATTACTAGCACAATACACGAGGTTAGAAAAGGTGGCATGCTAGGGTTGTTCATTTGAATGACAAACCGGGTCAAAGCAATCCAAACCACTGCAGATCATGACAGGCATAATTGTTGTTGGTGGTTTGTGTATGTAACATTAAAAAGAAGATAAATTACAGCTTTATGGCATGTATACACACTTTTAGGTAGAAGAAACTATATAATAAATACCACTAATTTCAAGAAAACTTAAATTGGTATATACCGAGTAGGATCCATTTTTTAGTTACGTGTATAGGTATATTATTTATTTTTATAGTATCATAATCTCACAATACTAGCAGTAGTAAATATTAGAACCTCAAAGTAATATTTGACTTCAAAATTAAAACCGTGTGTTAATATTTTTATATATTATTCCAAGTAATATTTTTTTATATATTATTTTAATATTATTATACATATCCGTGTGTTAATTGTATATGCGAAGAAAAGGACACAAGATGACATGGATTTATTTAGTGCCTTGTATGAATTTGATACTTGTGTTCATGAATGTATTTAGTGCTGTGCTGCCTGTGCATGAACTTGAGATTTAGGACACGGAACACGAAAATATACACCACTTACAGGAATATGACACGTTTGCCACGTCTATACTAAAACCTATATAATCCACTTGCATGAACTATCTGGATTACAAGCTTTTTTGTTTCCGAGTTTACAATCTGCTACGAGTCTCAATCTGTCAGAATATTGTGAAATGTGCTTCTAATAGCTCACTTGTGGTAATTAGCTGGACATTTTTTAGACAAATAGGTATGTGTTGACTGGACTCAAATGATTTTTGGTTAATTGGATATCCAATGTTTAGCTTTGCAACACTTATTTTAGAACCTTTAACCTATGCTTATCATGAATTTTGTAACAATTGTGTTTATATCCATTAATGAAAATCTGTATGTGTTTTTCTGTGTTTATGAAGCTTGTGCCGAGCTTTTCCAGATCGGATCAAAGGGAGATCATGGAGTCGATAGGTGCAGTAAATGCAAATCTTTTGTGGTTTAAGTCCTTGGTTAGATTGGATCGAAGATATGAATTTTTATGAAGAAACTGGAATGTGTCGTAGTCAAATATTTGCAGGCAATTCCAGTCAGCGAAATATGGTCTTTGTGTACTGACAAGGTACCTCTTTTAAATGGGTGTTCTAGTAATTGCTAAATTTTGCCATAATGAGGTGTTCTAGTATGTGTTGTTTTTATTTTGGGTTGAAAACAGGATTTAAGTTGTAACACAATAAAATGTTGGGTCAGTTGTCCCAGAATGGTTTTTTTTGTAGTATTTGCTGACTCAGTTTTATGAGCACACCATAAAATAATTAATTTGGTAATGTATTATTTTATCTGTCTACCCATGCAGTCATCATTGACATAACAAATCCTTTTGAAGGTTGTGTATCATTGTTGCTTTTGTCTGACCGTAATGTATTACTGCTGCAATCACTCTGGTTAACTTGAAAACTGAACAGATTTTAGGGCAGCTATGCACTTCACCGCCTTGTTACTCTTGAGAATATTTGGAGGAACTGAGATAAATTAACCAAGAAATGCCAACTCAGAACTCTAAACAATCCGTGACCCTGTGTGCTTGTGCTGTTTGTTTTTGTTACGAGTTTATTTGGAATAACTGAATAAATTGTTCAGGAATTAGCAACCCATAACTCTGAGCAATGTGTAACAACAGAATGCCAATACTTCTATTAAAAGGACAAGTGTAATCAATATCCTTCCACGAGTTCCACGACCACTAGTGTAAAATTCAGAGTCATTTAAAATTTTCAGATTGTAAATGGTAGGCAAGCTTTGGAACTAGATCAAACATATGCACAAGCTAAGCTGGTTTTTAATATCTGCTAAACATAACATAGAAATATTTAATATATAAATTTATTAGAGTAGATTTTTTAAATTTATTGGAACCTTTTAATATATTGTTAATATATTTGAGTAATATATTGTACATCTCTCTCGCTTATATCGTTGACACTTGCTGCCTTCTTGAAAAGACAAGACAGTCTAACAATCTATTTGTATTTGTAGTCGTGAAGAAAATATATATCCAATTCGTCAAAATGTATTTGAAAAATTGACCGTAACTGCGATCCCATACAATCTAAATCAACGAATCAATATTTTAAAACCCGCACATCTACAATTCCGAATACTAAAATAAACCAAACTCTAACAAAGAGAGAGAAGTCCAAAATATTGAGTAGAGAAAATCCACAAATGAGGTACTAAAACTCTCAATAAGTAGAGAGATTTATTAAACTTGAAAGTAAAAGCGAGAGAAAAGATTAAAGAGGGGGTTTATCATCAACTAAAAAAGATCGATGACAGCCCCAAAACTGAAACAAAGATTAGGGTTTTCTTCACAGGGAGATTAATTTTTGCAATGTACTGTAGTTGTGGGAATGAAAATCTAATTATTATGAAAATTAATTTACAAACTAGCGTAAAAGTCCGTGCGAGGCACGAGCACTGAAATAATTTCTCTTCCAAAATCGTTTATATATTGAAATAATTTTGTAATTAGAAATTCGAAAAATGATAAGATTTTGATTTTATCTCATATTTTATAGTAGTTTTTTATTATGACATGGCAATTACATCAATATATAATTTTATAACTTGATTAGATTTCATAAAATTTGAATAAATATACATACGATAATAATCACATGTTTAATGCTAAAAAAATAATATGATTTTCAATGACGTGACATGAACTTTATCAAATTAATAATTTGAGTATAAAATAAATTAATTTTTTTATCAAAATTGTTGATATATAACATAAACAATGTGATTTTAACATTGTCAGAGTATATTCGTAAAAAACCGATATATACATAAGACTGAGATATATTACGAATGTAAATTCATCCATGCAGTGTCTGACTCATTTTTTTCCATATATTTTTGTAAATATTCATACACTTCTAAACTCATATAATTAGTTTTAGTCTAATATTTATCACATAGTATTGAAGTTCTATTTTAAAATTTTGATAAACTGAAATATCTTTTATCTTATAATTTTGAATTACCTTTTTACTCAATTTTAAATTTTCACAAATATTATGATAATGTAAATTATGATTAGATGACCTTAATGACACGTGCATCTTCAAGATATCTAAGCTCAAATTTTTTTGATTTCATCATAGATTGATTTAATCATATGTTATAACTCAGTAAAAATATATTGTATTGATCAATTTACTATATTACATAAAAATTCATATTAACCTACTTTATTCGAGTTATAGTCTAACTGGTCATTATTAATAACTATTGCAGTTTTATAATATCTATAATTCAAAAAATCATATATTTTTTTCATTTTATATTGAATATTAATTACGTTATTTTCTATATATAACATAAATCCTATTTTTAGATTTGTCATATTTTTAACATAAATTCAATTTTATTTTATTTTTTATATTTTATGTCACCAATCATACCTCTAAATCGTTTAAAGTCTAAATAGTTGATCAACCAAATATCTCTAATATGGCTCGCATATTTAAAATATTATATACCTAAAAATTATGTGATGCAATCATTTATTATATACGATTTAATAAATCCATATCTTTTTCGGACTCGATTACATTTATCTATAATTTTATCTTTTTTTAAAATTTTATTTTTTTATATCAATCATTTAAAATGGAAAAAGAGAATTGTAGAGTATGCTCAATCCATTAAAATATTTTTTATAATTATATACTATGCAATATTTTATAAATATTAGAAACCAACATTTTATTTACTTAAAAATTTCAAAAAAAAGGGAGAAAATGAGAAAATGTGGTTTATCTAATAAAGTTTTAAAGAAAACTCAAAATAAAATGTAGTACATTTCTTATGTATGAGCTTAATTGGAGAATATTAGTGATTCGATTCCCAACACTAGCATAATTTTATCTACTCTTTGCATAAATATAAAAGAGTGGTGTTTTTGTAACTTTTTAACATGTAAGGGAAAAATAAAAAATCCACCTATATTAAAATGACATATATCATTAATTTAAATTAGCAAAAGAGAACTATAGATTATGCTCGATCGCTAGAAATATTTATTGTAAAAAAAAAATAGATAAGAGGACAGGTGATTTATCTAATAAGAGTTTGATACTAAACTTAACAAAAAGTATATCAGAGTTGGTTATGGCGTGAGTTTGATATGTAAAAGTTAGTGGTTTGATTCCCAACACTAACATAATTTCAAAGGATGACATTTCTGCAATTTTAAAAAATCTAAGGATAAAATCGTAACTTTACAGCCATTAAAATGACAATCTTTGACATTGTGTTGAGGTTTAATATATAGTAATAGAAGATAGATTTTTTATCTGAATTCAATTACATATATGTATAATTTAGAAGTTTATTTTTGTAAATTATATTAACAAACAATTTATCTACTCAAAAGTTTAAACTAAAAAGAGACAATATGATAATAAGAGAACATGCGGTTTATCTAATTAGATTTTTAAAATAAACTCAGTAAAGGATTGTAGCGTAATGGTCATGACATTAACCTCCTTAGAGTAGGTTGGAGGTTCGATTCCTAAATCCAACTCAAATTCAACATTTTTTACATAAATAATAGAGGGATGACAATTTTAAATTTTTTTAACAAATAAGGGTAAAATCGTATTTCCACAGACATTAAAATGGCTCAAATTGCCCCCGGTTAATATATATAAATAGATATGGAGATGTGAAGGTAAGTAAGGGCCTGTTTGGGAATGTGAAAATAAGTCGACTTATGGCTTATAAAGCCATAAGAACTTATGAGGAGTGTTTGTGTACTCGGCTTATTTGTTAACTTATAACTTATAAATTGGTAAGTTGAATGTTAGAAATCACCAACATCTATCTATTATATATATAATAGAGCAACTAGGGGGTTTGTGAGACAATTTAATCAAGATTGAAATGATAATTATACCCTCTGAATCGTAAAATGACATTATTGTCCATTCTTTATTTATTTCATATTAACACTCTACTATTATTATTTATTAATACATTTATACATTAATTACTAATCTTCATTAAAGTATATTAATTGTTTTGTAATTAATACTTATTTTTTATATACATGATATTTTTAAATGATATATATTATTAAAAAAATATAGCATATAATTTAAAAATATTAATGATATTGAAATAAATATATAAATATCATGAATTTTTGATATCAAATGGTTAGTAATATGTCATGATTTCATGTTATCTTCATTGTGGTTGACCTGATTTGCAAGAAAGTTATTCATTGTTAACTAAATAAAAATATGTATGTAAAATCATATCGAGTTTTTTAAAAACAAATTATGGAGTAAAAAAATATCAAATACTCACTTACTCGAAAATCAACAGCAACCTATTCACATCCAAATTATAGACATGTATCACTAGGAAAGGGAATTCACCTTGTCACGTCCCGACCAACCCCGATCCAATTCCCACTCCGAACGGGACGGGGAATCAGGAATTGTTTCGGAAACGAGGCAAAAATCGGGGACAAATATATGAAAATTTTGGGGATCGGGGCGGGGTTGGAGATTAGGGTCTTCTCAACCCCATCTCCGACCCCCCGAACCCTATTTATTTAAAAAATATGTATATTAAATAAATTATTAAGAATATATAGATATAATGTTATAAATTTAATGTTGTATCCACTCAATAATAAAAATGTTACACTATCCAGTTCGGAGATCGGGATGGGTTCGGGGACGGGTTCCGGGGTTGGGATTGGGGGACGGGGATAGCATTCCCCGGGTCCGAAGTGACCCGTCGTCCATCTCTATGTATCACATGAAACGATTACAATATAATTAAAAGAGAGAAATATTAACTTTACAACTATTGCAAACTTAAATTTTCAAATATCTCAGTCATCAAACCATCAACACTAATTAAAAATATGTATATAAAATCCTATCGAGTTTTTAAAAAAACAAATTATGTAATAAAGAAACATCAAAACTTACTTACTCGAAAATCGACAACAAATTACTCAGATCCGGATCATAAACGTGTATCCCACGAAATTCCAATTAAACAACTAAAATAAAATAAAATAAAATAGGAATATTAACCTTACAACATCTATTGCTAACTTAAATTTTCAGATATCTCGGTCGTCAAACGATCAACACGAATATATCACAAATAAATATACCAAAATTAATGATAAATTATAAAATAATCTAGAATAAACCTGTGCCTCGCACGGGTTATAAAGCTAGTTTTACTTAACTTATCAACTTATTCTTTGATTTCTTTATTTTTTTAGTACTTTAAATTTTTACCTTTGTGTTTTTAAATATTTTTTTAATTTAAAATACAAGTGTTGAAATCATTGTATTTAATAATTATTTTTTCAAATTTAATTTAGCAAATTCTTTACTAACTTATAAGTAAATTTATCCAAACATCCGTATAACTTATAAGAATCCATCAACTTATCACTTATAAAACACTTACTCATTTTAAGATATAAGTTAACTTTTTTGTGATACCAAACGCCCACTAAGTCTTACATGTAAAATGTACTAAAACGATTAATAAGTGTTTATTATTTAATAAATAAAAGTTGGTGATATTAGCGTGTTTATTTTATTTGGATTCTTAGATTTAAAATATTAAAAAAAAAATCTTAGATATTTTATTCAAGAAGAAATGCCATTGTTGATCTGTACCTTCTTTAACGTTGAGGGTTGGAACTTGAGTGCAAGGATGAGAGTATGCAAGTATTAATATTCTGAATACTAAGTAGAGGGTATTAGTTTAAAATAAGTTGAGAAGGCGAATGCACAATTTTATGTATATGCTTCGTTTTCATATGATGTTTCTCATACATATAAATCCTAGGTTCTATACATTACAACTAGTACAGTTCTGTGAAAATTGTGTACAGTTCATCTTGTTTGCAAGACCCATGTCAACTACATTTTGTATCTACAACGAATATTATTTCATAACAAATTTAACCAAGGAACTTCACACCTTCAGTATATATCGGCAGAGCCTCTGATGGCTTCAAGAATCCTGCTCGTAGAGAACTGTAAACCTTGCTTGGTAATTAGGTTGCAAGAACTTAACTCCTGAATATACAGTTAACCAGTGGCTTGATCTTTCAAATGATATGCATATCATTCATCTTCTGCAAAAACTTTCAATATAAAGTCTCGAAAACGCTTTGCATATTGTCTAGGATCAACTGCTGAAATTGAAGTTGGATCATACTGAATGGACTTGTATGCATGCTCAAGTTTCTTGGTAATGTCATAGTCTTGGAGTATGTCTATAATACCAAAGAACATCAAAACATCATAGTACTCTCCTGTCGGCTCTCCTACTAGCTGAAACTCGTCTGTTCTTTCTGTTCTTTCAACCCGTGCTGGCATGTTTACTCCCAGTTTGATGCTAGCCCACCTGGAATATCATATATATGTTGTTACTTACGAGTTATCATGCCCTTGCAATTGAAAAGACATGCCACAGTTTAGTAGATCATTATGTGTGTGCGTGCACATATTTACCCTGCAGGGTCTAAAAGAAGCTTATCCATTTGTGCTCTTGAAAGACGAGAGACTGAATCAGAGCCGGATTCACCATTATCTGCAATGAAGAGGAGACCATGGACTTCGTACTTTGTTATCTAAGAACAGAAGATTAGACCTCAAACATGACAAGGAAAAATGTGAAAAGATCAGACCAGTAGATGTTCGTCCTCCAGAGGGAATGAGATCACTAGCACTTGCTGGTTCTTTGAAATGAAGGCCAACCAAAAGGCTGTAGTCCATAATTCTCTCCTGTTCAAGAAACTCACAATCTCTATCTATTTGCCTATAATTAAAAAAAAACAAAATTTATATCTATATTTTGCATAATTAAATTAGAAATGACCATATCTACATGTGAATGATATTTAGCAAGATCCATGGGGTTAGCACTCATTTCATGCCTGAATACTTGTCCTAAAATACAGGAGTCAAGAGCATTGTTTATAGGAAAGAATATTTACTTCTGAAATTCCTGAAACCATGTTTTCTGTAGACGGAATAAGAACTTCAGATCAAGATCTTTGAGAATTGTGTTGGAATCAATCTCTGACTCTGGCTTATCTGTTATACGACCAAGGGACGAGCCCTTGAGATCGAATCGCCTGTGAATTGAGTAGGAACAGAAAAGATTTCCCATGATGATGAACCGCACCTACATTGTGTTGGACACATTGTAACTTAGATACAGTTTGAACTCCCAAACTGCGCAAAAACAAAAAGAATCTCATCTCACCTTCCTCTGTGCAGGGCCATTCAACTTCACACAATGCAGTCCATAATATTTGGTGAGTAAGGTGTTCTTATGTGAACGGAAGTGATTATAATAGGCTGATAACATCCTTAAGAGCACCTATCATGCCATAAAAAATGGACTGAAACTTTTGTGAAAACAAAAATAAAATAAATTATGTGAAGATTAATTTTATTGAGAATGAGTCGGTTCAAGAACTCACTGCTACTTCTGATTTTTTCATTGTTTTAATCATGTAACGGTCATCGTTTGTTAAGTAAAAAAAGCTACCACTTTTCCCAGGAGAAGAGAGTTCTCGAAGGGCATCGTTCCCACAAAGGGATAACATGTAATCAGCTGCATCTACGTTGAACAACTTCCTTAAGGTCCTATTAATGTGTAGAGGAGATGAATAAAAATGTTGCTATGAGGAACAGTATGAAGATATGATTCGGGAAAGAGGAATGTACGTGGCTTACCTGAAAACTAATGGACAGTAATCTTTCCATCTAAATTCACATGACTGGTGGGGTGGGGTGTACTTGGATCCCTCAGTAGGAAACCTTGTCCAAACTTTCTCCTTGGGATCAAAAGCTGAAGCCTTCAAATCTAGAGATGGAGGTGGACCCGGTCTTCCTACGGAATGCCTGTCAACAACACCATAAAACCCAAATTCAAGCCACTAATAATCTAAAACCCTAAAAGTTTGGAGTAAACTGTATATCCAAAAAATTATGAGAAATTTAGTAATACATTAACTTTAACATTGAGAAACATTAAAGCTACCAACAACCATAAAGATGGCAAACGAGGACGCTGATAGCTTAGTGACAAGACTCCTTCCTCATCTTCCCCATGACCAAGTTCATGGGTTAGCAATCCTTATTTTCACTCGCGAACTCGTTAATAGGTAATGCATTGGAAATATGTAGCATACACATAAGAATGGTAAATATTACTCAGGGTTGCTCTGGCTGTAATGACCTCTTCCCACTATAGGTTGAGGGTTCAAGCCATGTCCAAGGGCAAAGTCGGTGGATGTGTGTGTTCAATTAGCGGGGAAAAATACACTCAGGAGAGAAACACGAAAGCTACCTGATTCCCAGCTGCAAATTGAGCATGAGCTCATAATTTTTATGTCCTTTGCTGATAGTCTCTCCTTGTCTTTTGACAACTTTTGGTATCCTTATCGGACTACCTCTCGCACTCAACTCTTCGAGCGTCAAGGCAGCATCTTCTCTTGCCCCTCTCGCGCTCCTATCAAATGGACTATCAGAAGTAGCCTCAAGTCTCCCATCCACCGACAATCTCCTAGGCCTTGCACTTGGATCAACATTCTTGGAAGACCTCCAAATGGCCAATTTCTTCTGAGATGGCAAAACTGGAACCTTCTCATTTGGACAAATCAAACATTCCTGCATATCCTCAAGATAAACATGTTGAGGATCCCACTCCACATTCCCGTCCACTATTGAAGAACCTGATGGATAGTAATTTCCATTTTGTTCCTTTGGATCTTTACTCCAATTTCCAACATAAAAACTCCCATCTGGCCATTTAAATGTACCATTCCCTCTAGGCAAACCCTCTTCCCAATATCCAGCATATGAATTTCCATTAGTCCAAATCAACTTGCCTTTCCCAGCAATCATTCCGTTCCTCCACTCCCCTTCATAACAATTCCCATTCTTCCACTGATATTTTCCTTGCCCTTCCTGCAACCCGCGGCACCAATCACCCCCATAGGAATCCCCATTCGAGTACTCTTTAACACCGTAACCATGCTTCAAATTCATTATCCAAGAACCTTTATACATGTCACCATTTGGGGCTGAATAAGTACCTTCACCATCCATATATCCATTCTTGAATTCGCCTTCGTAAACAGCCCCTGATGGCCAGCTAAAAATGCCTTTCCCCATTGTTTTGCCTCTACACCAATCACCAACATACATGCATCCATCAGTCCACCAATATTTACCAGTACCATGAGGAAAATTATCACCCCACTGTCCCGTGTAATAATCACCATTAGAGAGGAATCTTTCAGTATCATAAACATCTCCAACCGGCTCGCCTTGAGGCTCTGCAGGTACCTCACTTTCGTCGTCGCTAGCATGAGCAACATAAGTTGTACCAAAAATGGTGTTTGCTCTTCTCTTTGCAGCAGCCTGTGTCTTGCGTACAGTTGCTTCCCACGCCTTCATCACGCCACAGTTTGATCAAATATCGTCGATCACTAGTCCATTTTATACAAACAAAACTTTCATGTCTATCTTCCTTTACAATAATACAACAAATCCAAACAAAACTAAGAAAGGTTTATATATCCCACCATGCATGCAATAATTAAGACAAGTTTAAAAAAGTGTTGAACACAGAAACAATATTTCTGTTCATTAGTCAGAAATGAATATTTCATAAAACAAGGTGGTGGTGGTTTGGCATGGAGTGCAAAAAGTGAGTTCCTACCCATCAAATAATGGATAAACAAAGTTCAAAAGTTTGAAGAATAATTTTAGTGGGTAATTAAAATGGTTAATTAGGATTAGAATAATTTCGACAGCAAAGCGTGAGTTTCTGAAAGGGTTGGTTGTTAAAGAAGTAGTACTCTATTTTCTGGAAGGATTAGCGGATATAATGTAACCACTTGCCTCAGTTTAAGACAACTATTCTCTCACAAGGGGATGGTTTATAGGATCTTATAGTTAATAATTTTTCGACCGAATATGTAACATTTTTTCGTTACAGACCATATAATGTTGCAAACTTTGCAAATCAATTACGAAATTTGGGATACAAAAATTTCTTTGAAACTAAATTTTGAAGTTCAAACTCGAAACTTAGGATATCTTTTGGTTCTGATTGATAGACTATAAGAGCCCAAACTCCCGTTTATAGGCCACGAGAGCCCTGTCTCCCAGAGCTAGTACCCAAAACTGCTTGGGAGCCCAAAGCTGCTTGGGAGCCCTGACTCGAGACCCAACTCGAACTCCTGGTTCTGGCATATTCAATGGTACCTGAGACTTGATTCTTAAGCAACTCGGATTCCCTCCCAAATCCTGACTTAAACAAATCAAGTTCCACAACACTCAAGAAATGATAAGCTCAAATGACGTGAGATAAGGTCGTCAACTATGACATAGGAAATACAGGTCGTTGTCAGGAATCACACCTGGCCACGACACCTCTGAATAATCAATGATTGGTACACTTATGTCCTATCTAAACCACACGTCAGCAGGAGTCTGGCACACGACACCACAATTGTCACCTGGACACGTGTGACCCATCAACATCACCTAGGTGTTCTACTTACCTAAGATTCAACACTAATGATTGCAGGTACACCCCTGAACCCTAATTCTGGGCCTATAAATAGCCCAAAAAGAAAAGATTTAGGGTTACTCTCTCATTCTCCACACACCCTCCACATTTAGATATTTCTATAATCTTATCTTCTCTTCTAAAGTCCACATTTATCTTCTCTTCTATGGTTATTATCATGCACATAAGGATAGAGGTGTAAAAGAGAAGAGTTTTCTAAATATGAAGAGGCATATTAACAAAATGTGCAGTCGCTGCTTATGTAATTTGGCTTTTGGCTGACTTGTTCGGTGATGGATAAGTCTGAGAACAAAAAAGAAAAAGTGTCTTCTAGGACGACGACACAGCTGCATTCAGCCTACTTTTGCATTCATGTATATCCCATTGATGTTACTCAAATGTCTCTATCCATAAGGAAGTATACTTGGTTCTACCGAAAGTAGGGCTGAAAATGAATCCGACCAACTCTAATTTGAACCGAATTTGACTGTGAAATAAAAAAATTAAAATGAATCCGTAAAAAGTATTACAATCGAATAGTAATGTCATTCGTTTCTAACTCTTTGTATATGTTCGGAATAGCTGAAATAATTTAAAATTTTTGTTCGCTCGATCGCCTGACTCAGACATAAGTTTTAATTTAGCAGGTTTTATATTCTAATTATAAATTCAAACTAGTAGCTCGTGACTCGCTATCAAATACAAATATTAATATACAAACTCAAGACTAAACAACCAAAACTGAGTAAAGCATGAAAATACTAATTTGAAGTTTGAACCCGAATTGAATCTGAGCCCATAGTTATCATTTGAATAAAATTCGACCATGCATGCAGTCATGCAGCTACTGTACTCGATTCACGCTTAGTCTAGAGGGAAAACGAACAGGACAAACAGCCCTTTTTAATTTGTCTACAAGTGAGACTCAACGGTTTCCAGACAGAAATTATTCAGATTTGGCTGCTCCGCAGAAACAATTATTTTGATTGCTGGACAACTCTGGGGTGTGCCACATGAATTCTGTATGTAGTTAGTGAAAATAATATGTTGGTCCTTGACTATTGCAGAGGGGGGGCTTGAATGCAATACTGATAAATCTCAATCTACGTTTCAACAACAAAAACTAAGATTAACGTTTATCAGTTTATGGAATGCAAACACAAGTAAACCACTACAAGAAAAACTGACTCAGACGACTCTTCCAGGCTCGTTGTGTATTGCCCCTGAAAACCGATGACTATTGAGATGCCGTCAGATATACCTCAGACAACGGTTAAAAAATGTTGTGTAAAAGCATTGACACGACAGTCACCGATTAACAAAGTGTTGTATAATAGCCAGAAACAACAACAGTTTACTATCAAAGATTGCGTTGTATAGGGTGATGAACACAACATACGAATAAATATAATGTGTTGTATAACAGCTAGAAACAACAGTAGGGCACCACATAACGCATTGTTGGAAAACATTAGTATCAAGAGATCTTTTTATGATGCCCGTTGTATGATGTAAATTAACAAGACAGTTAACTTGGTACATTAGAATTGTGAGAAGGTTTATGTACAACAGTTTTCTTCCTGGACATTCTCATTTATGATTCTTTCGCACAATAGTTTTATGTTTGTTTTTGTTGTTTTCACACAATGGTTCATTTTTACAGGAAGAATTGTGTGTATCATTAATAGATGATGGTTTTACAATTTTTATAGAGTTGTCAACTCTTTTTCATACAATGGTTTATTCCAATAGACGTCTTCTACAATGATACTTTTAATAAGTGTTTTTGAAAGATGATAACATTAATGGAAAATGATAAAATAAACAATACTTTTATTTACAAAAGATAATAGAGTTTATACAGTGCCAACAACCAACCAATTCCCAACAAACAACCACTACCATCATCTAATTCCCAGAAAATCATATCGTCTAAAAAACAAACTATATCTAGTGCAAATAAGGACTCAAATTACAAAAGAAATGATATTTACTTTGCTCCATAAAGAGACCTTCTATGGACTCATCTTTATTTTGAAATAGCATGACATCAAATTGAGCGAACATGCCAATACGAGATTTCTATCCTCGGAGGATGGTATGCCTCACAGGTTTTTCTTTGCCTTGAAGGTACTAGATACTACAATTATCAAGGAACACCTGCGATACAAAAAGAGGAACCTATGGAAAAGAAATCAAAGAGTATAAGTGTGCACAATATAAAATACTAGATGGGGATATAGAAAGTGGGAAATATACCTTCTAAAGCGTCTGAAAGAATTTCTATTGCTACGTTACCAGGTTTGGGTGCTCTAGGCCGAAATCCAGGAGGTTCTTCATCACGAGGTGGTCTAGGAGGAAATCTAGGAGGGGTATCTAGGAAATCCTGGAATAGAACCTTAAATCCAATTAATTCTACCAATTAATCCTGGAATACAACTAAATTACTGCATGCTAGTGAATTTCATAAATGTGTAAACTTACTTATATGTTCAATATTAGACAAAAATGCATATATAGACAAGTATATCACTTAAATTCCATATTTCAGAATAAAAAGTAAGTTAGTAACGAACTGTGCATTTTTTGGGCAAAGAAAAAAAATTGACTACTTGCATGATGATATGGATTAGTACTCATGAATGAAACGGATACTGCAAACAGTGATTTGTGGTTGGGGTGCATGGTGCGAGCTGTTGAGTTTTTATAATGTGATACTGGACATTGGTAGAATTATTGTGATGAAGGTCAGCTTCGTCTTTCAGTATCTATGTAAAATTCTAGTTTCTAATTACAATTAATTTAACATTGCAAATACAAAGAGTAAAAGAACTAATTAAGAAGGTCATATCAGATTTGATACTTATCCCTGATCCCAGAATCTATATAAATGAACATAGATTAACGCCATTTTCTTAGCTCCAGATCCCTAAGCCTTGCTGCAGACCTTCTTCTTGGATAAACCCTTCTTGTAGCATCCATGCTGAGAGTTAGCCTTGGGAACCTCCTTCCTGTAGATTTAATAATGTTCAACGTTAGTATAAGTTTTATAAACTTTAACCTAGAAATGAAGAAGTAATCATACAACTGCAGTTATATGTTTTGCAGTTGTTGCTGCATAGAACAAACATGATTAGTTGTAGAAACTAATTGCCCACAAAACAGAGATAGATGCTGGAAACCTACCAATACACAAGTTCATCCAACTGATATTTTGCCTCCTCTACTTTTAGCTGGAAAAAAGATACACCTGAACAAACAAAAAATAGAATGTGAATCACTGACAAAACCGGAGACAACCACATATACAATATTCCAAAAAAAAACATAGGTTTAATTGATATTTCACTTAACAATATTCCAAAAAAGTTAAAGTGTTTCCTAAACGTAGGTTTAACTAGAATCAGGCCATTTGCTTAGATCTTAAAGAAGCGGGAGAATTAAAGAATTTAAGCCTATCAAAGGTAACTAGTAGAATCCTTAACAGAGAAGAAAGTATTAATTTGAAAAATAAACAAAATTTCTTAGTTGAAAAAACCTAATAAATAAACTAACAATAAAACATCAAGTAATTGGTTCATGAATAAACAAATAAATATTAAAAATGAGCTAATACCTTGTATTTTACCTTCCCAGATCTTCTCCCTGCTGAGGACAACATCTCAAAAAGCTCCTTAGGGAGATCAATGAAATTTCGATGAAATATTATAAATTTCAATTAAAAAGAACATTATTTGCCTCAAGTCTTTACATTTACCAGAACAATATGTTGAGACAGAGAAGAGAGAAGGAGCATTATAACACATCGAAAAAGCCCTTAATCGAAGAAGCCCTCTTCTAAACTTGAACCAGCCTAAATCGAAGAAGCCCTTAATCCAAATTCGTTCAACTAGAAATTTAAATTGAACACCTGCAACAAAGAGTAACTAATTAAACCAGTTAGTCAAACCATAAAAGTGAAGAAGATCTAAAATTGAACCCCAAATTAAAGAAACCCTAAATTGAAAAAATCCCAAACCAACGAAGCCCTCAATTGGAGAAGTCATAAATCAAATAAGCCATAAATATAAGACAGTGAATGGAGGGAACTAGAAAGGGAGAAACATGAAGAGAGGTTGTGGAGAGAGAGATGATTGTTTAGAGCCGGGTAGAGAGATATGAGATACAGATAGTGTGTGGTGAAAAATGTCTGTGTTAGTTAGAGTCTGTTTGTTAAGAATGAGGGGGAAAACATAAGGGGCAAAAATTTTGTTTAAGTGGGAACTGAATTATTGGTTAAGGAGGGAAAAAACTACGAAAATTATAAAAAAAATTTAGTTTGGTGATGAAGTGAGGGACAAAAATAAAAATAAATTTCATTTGTGTTGTAAAAACTTAAAGTTATTATAATATTTGGTATGCCACTTATTCAGGTTGTGATATCAATAATACTATAGTTATTATATAATATTCGTTTAACTTCGGAATTATTAACGTTATCATTATTAACATCTACAATGTATATAACAAAATATCTGAAATATGGTCGTATTATATTTATCAGTGATATTATTTTTGTTATTATAAAATTTATTTAAACATTTTTTTTAACAAATTTTTATACTAAATATCCAAATAATAGATTCATATGATAATATTGTATGAACTGTATGACAATTATGTATTAAGGGCAACAAATAAAGTTTATAAAAATGAAGGCTTTTGATACAGACAACGATTTAGCTAAAAAACGTTGTAAAGTAATTACTCACACAAGGATTTTACAAGAAAAAACCATTGTCTATATCATACAACGGTTTAACAACATAAACAATTGTTACTAAGATTATTCAACAACGAATGGATCAAAACGAAAACTCTTGTGTATATTATACAACGGTTTTTGGACAAAAACCATTGTTAAGTCCTAAAACGTATAACACTTTTCTAAACAAAAACCATTGTCTGATACTTTTACCAAATCGAATAAGCAAAACAAACGTTAGTCGCGATTTGAATATATAAAAATTAATATAAGACAATTTACTCTAAACTTTATAATAAATTATATCATATTGATATGTAACTAGTAATTTGAATATGACAACATTATTTTTATAATATTTGGTATGTCACTTATTCAGGTTCTGATATCAACAATAGTATAGTCATTATATAATGTTCGTTTAACTTCGGAATTATTAATGTTACCATTATTAATGTTTGCCTAGCTAATCTTTTCTTATAAACAAACATCAAGGATCGGAAATCATACAATATATGTTGTTAACATCTACAATGTATATAACAAAATATCTGAAATATGGTCGTATTCTATTTATCAGTGATATTATTATTGTTATTATAAACATTTATTTAAGCGTTCTTGTTTTACAAATTTTTATACTAAATATCCAAATAATAGATTCATATGATAATATTGTATGAACTGTATGACAATTATGCATTAAGGGCAACAAATAAAGTTTATAAAAATGAAGGCTTTTGATACATACAACGATTTAGCTAAAAAAACGTTGTAAAGTAATTACTCACATAAGTATTTTACAAGAAAAAACCATTGTCTATATCATACAACGGTTTAACAACATAAACAATTGTTACAAATATTATTCAACAACGAATGGATCAAAACGAAAACTCTTGTGTATATTATACAACGGTTTTTGGACAAAAACCATTATTAAGTCCTAAAACTTATAACACTTTTCAAAACAAAAACCATTGTCTGATACTTTTACCAAATCGAATAAGCAAAACAAACATTAGTCGCGATTTGAATATATAAAAATTAATATAAGACAATTTACTCTCAACTTTATAATAAATTATATCATATTGATATGTAACTAGTAATTTGAATATGACAACATTATTTTTATAATATTTGGTATGTCACTTATTCAGGTTGTGATATCAATAATAGTATAGTCATTATATAATGTTCGTTTAACTTCGGAATTATTAATGTTACCATTATTAATGTTTGCCTAGCTAATCTTTTCTTATAAACAAACAGCAGGATCGGAAATCATCCAATATATGTTGTTAACATCTACAATGTATATAACAAAATATCTGAAATATGGTAGTATTCGATTTATCAGTGATATTATTATTGTTATTATAAACTGTTAATCCCAAATAACCTAACAGAATTGTAGAGGGGGGGGGGGGGTTGAATACAATTCTTGATATTTCTTAAACTTAAAAACAACTTACAAATAAAACTGAACTTAAAGTAAAAATCACAAGCACATAAATAATTTCAGTTGGATTGTTTGATGATCCAACTGAAGTGATTTTTATTGCGGAAATAATCTGTGATACAAAATGTACACAGCTGCTCAGTTACAAGAATGTAGAGAAGTATGCTCTCAAATATAGCTAATACAATCTATTTGTTTTTCTTCTCTCACTCTTATTTTAACTGCTACACTTGGTTATATATATTCCCAAGTTTACAAAGCTATTTTTGGCTACACTAATGTACACTAGTAATAACCATCAGTAGCTTGCTTTTCATTCCTTTTGTCCAGTGGTCCTTGGAGATCTTTACTTTTGACTTCACGCTTATTATGATCACTCCCAAGAGCCTTCTTGGAAATTGGAATGTTTCCTTATTTCCAGTGACCATTTTGATGGCTTCCAATGCACAGTACACTTCCATATCTCCTTTAGATCTGTTCAGTAAACTGTCACTATCACTTTGTCAACTATTCAAAAAGTAATAGTGATTCGTTGATAGCAGGGAGATATGTTTCGTTGATAGCTTCATTCTTCATTTCGTTGATGAGTAAACTTCATTTCGTTGATAGGATAATCTTCATTCCGTTGATGAGTAAACTCTATACCGTTGATAGGATAATCTTCATTCCGTTGACAGGTCTTCACTTAGGCAGAATTACATGGCATAATATATTTACAATTCACCAACCTATTTTGCCTATCTAGTACTTAGTCAACATGACTTATAAAAACCTATCTAATACATACAACAAATTGCATATCAAACTGTGAAGTATTGTACAGTACAATTGCTACATCACTCATTTCGTTGATGAGCTTCCTGTCAAAGAAACACTGCAAAGCATGCCATTTCGTTGACAGTTACAAAATGACTTAATACAAAATCTACTAAGTGTTTTTATAATTATCATCAAGAACAACATATTCCTAACATAAACATTTATTTAAGCATTCTTGTTTTACAAATTTTTATACTAAATATCCAAATAATAAATTCATATGATAATATTGTATGAAGTGTATGACACTTATGTATTAAGGGCGATAAATAAAGTTTATAAAAATGAAGGCTTTTGATACAGACAACGATTTAGCTAAAAAAACGTTGTAAAGTAATTACTCACACAAGGATTTTACAAGAAAAAATCATTGTCTATATCATACAATGGTTTACCAACATAAAGAATTGTTACAAAGATTATTCAACAACGAATGGATCAAAACGAAAACTCTTGTGTATATTATACAACGATTTTTGGACAGAACCCATTGTTAAGTCCTAAAACATATAACATTTTTCTAAACAAAAACCATTGTCTAGTACTTTTATCAAATCGAATAAACAAAACAAACGCCAGTCGCAACTCGAATATATAAAAATTAATATAAGACAATTTAATCTCGACTTTATATTAAATTATTTAATATTGATATGTAACTAGTAATTTGAATATGACAACATTATTGTTAAAATATTTGGTATTGTCACTTATTCAGGTTGTGATTTCAATAATAATATAGTTATTATATAATGTTCGTTTAGGTTCAGAATTATTAATGTTACCGTTATTAATGTTTGCCTAGCTAATCTTTCCTTATAAACAAAGATCAAGGATCGTAAATCATACAATATATGATGTCAATATCTACAACGTGTATAAAAAAATATCTAAAATATGATCGTAATATTTTTATCAATATATTATTATTACTATTATTATTATTATTAACATTTATTGAAGTGTTTTTATTTAATAAATTTTTAAACAAAATATCCAAATAAGAGATTCAATGTTAGCATGTATGAAGTGTGTAACACTTATTTGTTAAAGGTAACAAATAAAGTATTTTAAAAAAAATCAACGCTTTTGATATAGACAACGGTTTAGCTAAAAAAAGTGTTGTAACGTATTTACTTATGCAAAGATTTATACAAAGAAACCATTGTCTATATCATACAATGGTTCAAAAACATAAACAATTATTACAAAGATTATTCGACAACGAATGGATCAAAACAAAAACCCTTGTGTATATTATACAAATATACAACGGGTTTTTGGAACAAAACCATTGTTAAGTCTTACAACTTACAACACTTTGTTAAACGAAAACCATTGTCTTAGTCTTTTATAAATTGAATAAACAAAACAAAGTTAGTCAAGATCCTAATATATAAAAATTATTATACAATAATTTACTCACGATTTTAGAATAAAATTATATCAAATTCACACAACGGTTTTTTTGCAACATTGTCTTACGTTTATTCACACAATACGACTAAGACAACCGTTGTCTCAATCTAACAACGGTTAAACTAAAAAATTGTCTTAATATTATTTAGAAAAGAGTTAAAAAAACTGTTGTCTAAACCCATTCATTTGTGTCATCTATATCCACTACTTTTCACTTTCTTAGACAACGGTTCGTAAACCATTGTAATGTAGTGGATTAGACAATACTTTTTCGAGCAAAAAAATAACTTGTCGCCTGTTAATTTTAGGCAACACTTTTTCGGTCGTCCGTTGTCTGAAAGGTGTCGTCTGATTCAGTTTTTCTTGTAGTGGACACACGAGTATTTCTCACAAAATAAATGTTTTATTTATTTTGCAATGGGTTGCTATAACCTCAAGAAAATGTTCGTTTTCTTGAGCTTCAGTTTCTCGAGTGATTACAAAGAATGGATTGAGAGATAGTCTAAGTAGACTAATCCTATCACTACCAACACGGGTCTTGTGAAGCTGCTGTCATTTTCATGTGACAACTTCTTACAAATTGCCTACCCGTGAATCTTTCCTAAATTGCTATACAAACAGCTTATCAGTACTGGACAAAGCAATCTAGAAACATTCTATATTAAGCTAACACAATTCAGTAGATGTAGATTTGTCATACTCTGGAATTGGTGAGCTTTGTCATGTGATCTCTCAAGCTTCGGTAGTAGTCTTGCAGACCTGTTGCAGTGTTGGGATATTGTAACACGCCTGTTTCTTGAACATCCAAACTGTCACAAGTTTGACTGGGTTGTTCCCCAATACAAAAGTTATCCCTTCATGACAGTATCCTGAAGGCTAAGCTTGCTGTCACAATAATGCGCTTTTGGTGACAGTAGGAAATTCCCGTAGAAGGTGCTGTCAGGATTTCCAAGCTTGCTGTCAGGCTAAAGTAAAGGTGTTGTCCGAGGGCTTCCGCCAATGTTGTTGTCAGAGTGAATGTACTGTCGTGAGTTGCAACATACTGTCTTCTTGTAACCTTACTATCAATGTTGTGACAATAATATTTATTCTTGTTGTCCATCTTGAGTACTTCTTGAGGCTTGAACAAATAAATGAAGTTCTACCAAGATGTACTAGAATCTTATTTGCAATGAACAAAAACAGTTACAAAGACATACTCTGGCTGTGACAGTAAGTTCATACTTAATAAAATTAAGTATTTAAAATATATAGTTAAGTTGTCTCATAGCCATCACCCATAAATCCTAACAATCTCCCCCAATTTGTTTTTATGGACAATAAAAACAAATTTACAATTAATACATGCTGACAACTTAACTAACAAGATCAGAATTGACAAAGGATTTTTACTTAGCTTCAGATTTCCTTTTCTGTCTTGCTTCATCTTCTCTGTTGAGAGTTTCCTTAAGAACTTCTCTGAGTTCTTCCACCAGTGCTTTTTCATCAGGAGTGATAGCCTCATCTTCAATCTCATCAATGTGCTTTTGGACTATCTTGGAGAGGCATACTTTAGCATCCTGAAGATCCATCCATAAGTCTTTACCAAATGCATGAGTTCTGAACTTCAGTATGCCTTCAAAAAGTTTGAATCTACTTCCAGGGTATGCATTCAGGGTTTTTCTCCTTGACTTATCCAGCTTTGAGTTTTCACCCTTTCTCCTTTGAAGAATGCCCTCAATCTCATAAGAGCATAGCTGTTCCAATGGATGAATTGATCCAATCACCAGGTAGAGTAAGTCTTTCAGGGCACTGGTTTTGAGTTTATGAAAGCTTCTCACTGGAATCTCTTCCCATATGAACTTGATTCTCAGAGGATTCTCAAGCATACAAGATTGGTAATTGGGTCCTTCACTTTCCACCCTGTTGGCTTCTCTGCTTTTATTCAAGAATTAATCTTCCATACCTTCAGTGGTTTTTCTTCCTGTAGGATTTGAGGATTCTTCATGACTTGGTTGGTTTTGCACCTCTTCTTCAGGAAGATCATCTTCATACTCATCTATTTCTTCATCAGAATATTCAAGCAAATGAGCAATATCAACATCATCAAACAGTGACCATTCCCCAAATTTCTGATAGAATGCTTCATCTTTCACAGCTTTGTATGCCAAAACATGGTTCATAACTTTCTCAGGAACATTGTCATAACCTTGCACTAGATTGACCATTCTTACCAAGTAGAAGTAATCAATTATCCTTGTTTCTGTTCTCCTACTATATGAAAGAGTTTCTGATACATCATGTGATGTCACCTCCATGGCAAAATCCTTTTTAACTATCACAGATCTTCATGCATCAAACCAAAGAACATATCCAGTTGCTTCTTTGTTGCTATCCAACTTCACCTCAACATTCTTGATTTGTTCAGCTTCTTTTTCCAAAAGATCCAGAGAGCTGTAAAGTTTTGATTGGATAGGCTTCCTCAGTTTCATGCCAAGCCCAGTGGCTTTCTCCTTTCCTGAGTACTTGTGTTTTCCTTTCATTGCTTTTGTAGTCTCCTCAGGTTCAGGTTCCTGTCTAGAAAACCAAGCCCTTGATAAGGATTTTGTCCTTTTCGGTTTGACAGTAGGCTTGATTTCATCCTTGACAACATCTTTGTTGACAGTGTCCTCCATGACAGTATCTTCCTTGATAGTGTCTTTTGTGACAGCTTCTTTGAGGACAGTGTCTTCTGTGACAGTTTCTTTGGTGACAGTATCTTTTTCAGCATTTATACTGTCTATTGCACATCTCAAGATATTTGCCTCCAAAGCTTCAATTAATTCATACTCCTCTTCTTCCGTAACTCCAGCATCTTTCTTTTCTTGCACATGAGTTTCTTCTTTATTTTCCTCTTGGGATTTGGTTCCAGCATTCCCAGAAGTACTTCCACTAGCATTTCCTGCTTCTCCAGTTCCTCCACTACTATCCAACTCATCATCATCACCATGAGGAACATCATAGGAACAACTTTCTCCTTGTTCAGCTCTGTTGGAGTTTGCTTTGGAGATCATCTTCTTTATAGTAGAGCTCAGTTCCTTTTCTCTTTTCACCAGCAAGTCATAGATTGCATTGACAACAAGAACTCTTTCCTTGTTGGCTTTGGAGTTGAGAATCATGTTTAACACCTTCAATATTGCCTTTGACTCCATTGTTGAAGTGCCTCCTAGACTCATGTATGCACATCTTCTGCTACCACTTTTAGTGGTATTTTCATAGTAGACACAAAATGGATTGGTGTAGACTTCTGGAAGTTTCTCTAAAATTAAATTCAGCATTTGCAGATGTAAGATCTCATTGAAGGATATATGATTTGCCTTGATTTTGTTCTTCATCACAGTTAGCACCTTTGCTGGAAGACTCTACAACAGCTGCATGGTGATGAATAAAGATATCCCAGTGTTTAAGTACACATCAATAGCCCACCTCCTTTCTTCATTGATCTTTACACATACACTAGTGATTTTCTCTTTAAGCAAAGTTGAGCAGTTATTCAACCTTCTGCTAGGTGCCTTCATAGCTCCCTCAACTATCCTGTAGAAGTCCTCATCATGATTCTTCAAAGTGCTTTCCCTGTAGCTAACCATCAAAGCATTGGCTTCTTCCTGGCTGAACTCTGTTCCTTCACTCCATGTGTTACCTGACAAGATGTATTCAGGCATCTTGTCTTTCCCTTTTCCCAGCCTATTCTGCTCCTCCTTTTCTCTCCATTGCTTTTCAAGGGCACTCTCCTTTGGCATTGGAGTTGGCTCTCTTATTGTCACAGGAGGTAGTACTGGTTTCTTGGAAGGAACATTTCCTTGCATTGCTTCCAGGTCTTCTTTGGACATAAGAACTGTTTCCCCAACCATCTCATATTCAAAGAGATTTTCAGCTTCTTGATCTTGCTCTCCCTTCCTGAATCTCCTTTTGTTCCCCTTTTCTTCTTTACACTAATTTCTTTTTAGCTGCAGGCTCCCCCTTACTCCTTGAAACCTCCTTTGAGATAGGCTCCCCCTGAGCAACATCCTGCTTGGGGACACCTACTGATTCTGATTTTTCCCTTCCTGATTCCGCCCTTTGTGATTCTGATCTTACCCTTTTCTCCCCCTTAGGTAAGTTGGCAGCATCAAGACTTGCAGAAAGTACCTGAATGGTTTCCTGAAGACTGGAGAAGCCAGAGGCCACCATGGTAGACAGGCTGTCAATCTTGGATTCCATGGAGAGACACCTGTGCTCTAGAGCTTCCAACCTGAGTGCAGTAGAGGAGCCACCTGTTCTTAACCTTCTTGGGGGTGAAGGAAAAGACTGGGCCTTGGAGGCTGTGGGGGTTCTCACACTCTCAGTGTTTTTCTGAGTGATCTCATCACTCCTCAAAAAAGAACTCTCAAGGCCTAGTGCCTGTAAGTGTGGGACTCCCTCAAATTCTCTCTGGACATGCTCAAGTCCCTCACCTTTTGCCAGCTCATTTGGCTGCCTCTCATTTTTATGCTCACCTCTCTTTTCTTTTATCTCTCTTTTATTTTGCACACCCTCACTCATCCTAGATGCATGGGTATGAGCAGTACTTACATGTAATGAAATAGATGGTTTAGAATGTACCTTTAAGAACTGAGATAGTGGCACATCATCATCAGAGACATCCTCAACAATTATAGCATCAAAGTCAGGCTCAGCAGAGGTGACAGGAGCTTTGGCAGGAATGTTACTGTCAGTTGGAAGATTGACAGTAGGTTCCACTACATCTTGGACAACATGTTTGGTTTTGACAACAATTTTAGCTGAGTCCTTGACAGCAGGGTCACCTATGACAGCAACATTTTCAGAGTCTTTGACAGCAACTGAGGCTGTGACAGCATCTTCCCTGAGGTAAGATGCTCCTCAGAGATTGAACAAGGTACTGGCTATTTCACTTTCTAGCAGAGATGTACCTTGCTCTTTCTCAGTGTTTGAAGGAGTGGTGTCCATTTCACTTTGAGAAATGGGTTCTTGTGGACCACTTGATGGGGGCTCATCCATGATTGGAGATGGATGATCAAAACCTGAAGGGTTGGGACTGTCCCCCTCTCTAGGTTGTGGAGAAGAAACAAATGAATAAGTAGGGAAGGAAGAAGGTGAAAGTGGAGAAGAGAATGATGGCTGCTTCACAGATGAAACTTGTGAAGCATCAATGGGGGAAGTGAAATCCTCACTGTGTCCTGACTCCATGTGTGTTTCTGCAAGTGGAGGCTCCTCATGAGTTGGAACATGAGGTTGTGCAGACTCTTTACAGGGTGCCTTGGGAGACAGACCAATTTTAATAGATGTCCCTTGTTGATAAGGAACATCTAGGGAGGAGTTTATTTCCCTGTTTTCCTCTACAGTCTTTTGGGAGATTGCAGGTTGGCTGACAGTGGTTTTGGTCCTCTTAGCTCTCTTATTCTTAGGCTCAGGAGGAACAACTGTGGGTTCTGTTTGACTACCTTCCTTATTTGCTGCACTTGGTGCAGGAACTCCCTCTTGACTATCAACACTACCACCAACACCAGTCTCTAGGGGTCTTTTCTGGATTCTTGTAAGGCTTGTCTCTGTACTTTGGGAAGTCTAGAGAACCTAGGCTGAGTGTATGGGGTAGAATGAGGGTTAGCTGAATTGGGGTCTAATCCAGCTTCATTCTCAACAGTGAAGGTGTCAAAACCAGAAGGCAATGGAAAATCAAGGTTGGGCACTTGATCAACCATGTGTTTGGTGAAAATAGTGGAATATGTGCATTTAAATTCTGTGAAGTGAGAGTTGTGTGAGTGTTCCTTTTTAGTACAGGGCATACCTCTAAACGAGGGGCATTCTCATCAAAATCACATAAAGAATTAATGCACAACATTAGAAAGCGAGGATAGATGTTTACCTTCTTACCTATGGCAGCCTTGAGGTGTGCCATGAGTAGCTTTCCAACATCCACTTTGTACCCATGAACAAGAGAGTGAGTGAGCTTTTTGATGTAGGTGGGAATTCCATTCCAGCCCGTGGTCTTGGTAGAAAACACCTTCACCATAGCATCAAACACCGTGCTCCACTCCTTTCGGAGATATTTCCTGTCCATTTACCAGGAGGGTACCACTTTGTTGTTCCCTCTTCAAGAATGGGTCAAGAATACCCAATTTTCAAGAAGAGCTTCTTCAAGGTCTCATCATTAGCAAGCTCAGTATACGTCTTTCCTGGTTCTAGCACAATTCCCAAAGCGGCATTGATGCCCTTGATAGTGAGAATGTAACTGTGCTCCTTGATTTTGAACTGAATAGTGGAGTTGTCACCATCTCCTTGAGCAACAGCAGATTCCCAGAAATTTTCAATCCTGTCTAGGTCAAGAACAGGAGTTGAGGTAATTGCATACCCAAGATAGAACTTATTCATGAAAGAAACAAGCCCTTTGAAATCGTCACTAGCATCACTAGGAGAGTAAATGCCAGCAAGGTTAGTCTATGAAATTGATTTTTTGGGGGCCATTTTTGCTTGTTGAGAGAAGAAAGAAGGTAGAAGATGAATTGCTTGGAGAGAAGAGAAAGGAGAGTGTTGTGTCTAATTTTTGAGAGAAGTTGAATGTTTGATGAATTAAGAGGGAAGTTCAAGCGTTTAACTGACAAAGTGGAAAAGTGAAATCGTGTCTTAACCCAATTAACAGTCACGTGGGTTACTGGCTAATTTCTCTCTCCTCGTGGAGGATGAGTGTCCAAAATTAACGGTCCACTACTTTAACAGTAACCTGTGCGCTCAAAACAACCGTGTTAGTAACTTTGGTGTGATGACAACATGTTTTGCGTGACAGAAACATTTCGCGCAAAACTTACTGTCATCGTTAAGTTCTCATATGACAGTATCTTTTACAAATCGTGACAGAAAGTTTTTTACTGCTGTCGAGAAGCTAACTGTCAATTAACCGTGACAGCTACTTTTCTTGATGACAACAACCTTTACAGGAAAACAACAACTGTCAAGACTTTGTATTGAAACTGTTATGATAAATAACTTAACTAAAGAGACACCAGTTAAACATATGCAATATTTATTACTGATTCATTATTCATTCATAACAAATTCAACCATTTAAGCAATTAACAACACATACAACAAGCAATAAGAAACTACAGAAGGAAAAGGATAAATTTTATTAATTGAAGAGGGTGAAATTACTACACTTGGTAAGATTAACTATTCATTACAGTTTTTCTTAACCAATTCTAGAAATTCTGCCCTAACTCCTTCCTCTGTGGTTCCTTCTTCCTTGAAGAGTGTTTGAAACTCCTTCTCCTGTTCTTGCCACTTAGCCTCCTCAACGGCTTTGACAGCAAGTTCTTTTTCCTCTTCCTCATCGAGGGAATCTAACAGTTCATCAAATAACTCTTCAACCTCTTCCTTATAGGGAGAATCACAACTGATCTTTGGCCTGTATTCTATTCCTACTTTGTTTTCCATTTTACCTTTTTCTGAATGATTCACTAATATGGCTTAAGGTTCATTTTATAGGCATACTAGGTAAAGGGAAGGTAAATGGTCAACAGTTTAGAATACCCATACAACTACCATAGATTGTAATTAAGTGATGTCTACCACTAATCCAACAATCAAGGCAAAACTGACCAATCAAGGAAATTCCTTGACCAATTTCAACATTAAAAACCATGCAAGTTAATGTCATACAGAATCAAACTATCAAGTATAAGACTAACACAAAATTCAATTTAACATAGTCAAAGTAAACGTGCTGTCCAAAACAGATAGAGACTTAAATAGATAGTAACTTTCTCATGACAACAACTTTTGAGATGTTACTGTCACAAGCTTCATTTGAATATTAGAATGGAAAAACTAGTAAATTAACATACCAGATTCAGCATTCCCAATTCACTTATCAACCTGTTAAAGGTTGCTTCATCAAGTGGTTTTGTAAAGATGTCTGCAAGTTGCTTTTTTGTAGGCACATAGATCAACTTCATTGTTCCTCTTTCAACATGCTCTCTTATGAAATGATGTCTGATATCAATGTGCTTTGTCCTAGAGTGTTGAACAGGATTGTCTGAGATGGCTATGGCACTAGTGTTGTCACAGTAGATAGGGATATTATTTAGCACTAGACCATAGTCCAACAGTTGATTCTTCATCCACAGAATTTGTGCACAAAAACTTCCAGCTGCAATGTATTCAGCTTCTGCAGTAGATGTAGAAACTGAATGTTGCTTCTTACTAAACCAGGACACCAATCTTCCACCAAGAAACTGACAGCTTCCTGTAGTACTCTTTCTCTCAATTCTACACCTAGCATAGTCTGAATCAAAATACCCCACTAGCTCAAATCCAGTATTTTTAGGATACCAAAGGCCTAGATTAGGGGTGCCCTTTAGATATCTAAAAATTCTCTTGATAGCTACCAAGTGTGACTCCTTTGGATCAGTTTGAAACCTTGCACAGAGACATGTAGCAAACATTATGTCAGGTCTGCTAGCAGTTAGGTAGAGAAGAGATCCAACCATGCCTCTGTAAGCACTAGAGTCCACTTTCTTCCCTTTGGAGTCTAGATCCAAACTAGTTGAAGTAGAGATGGGAGTCTTGGCAGGTGATGAATCTTCTAGGTTGAACTTCTTGAGAAGTTCCTTGACATAATTTGATTGACAAATGAAGATACCATCATCTTTCTGAAGAACTTGTAACCCAAGGAAGAATGACAGTTCTCCCATCATGCTCATCTCATATTTGTTTCTCATTAGAGATGAAAACTTCTCACACATCTTCTCATTTGATGAACCAAAGGTGATATCATCAACATAAATTTGAACCAGAATGATGTCTTTGCCATGATGCTTGTAAAATAGAGTCTTATCTACTACACCTCTTGTAAACCGGTTTTCCAATAGAAAGGCTGAGAGGGTATCATACCAGGCTCTTGGAGCTTGTTTCAAACCATAAATTGTCTTGAACAGCTTGTACACAAAATCATACATTTCAGCATCTTCAAAACCAGGTGGCTGTTCAACATACACTTCTTCCTCCAACTCTCCATTTAGAAAAGCACTTTTGACATCCATTTGGAACACCTTTGTTAGTAATGAATACCACTTAGAAACTAGACAGAGGGGGGGGGGGTGAATGGATTGTTTGACGGATTTTCGATTCTTGAAACTAAATAAGCTGTATGTGATTATGCTTTGTTAAAATGCAGAATAAAAATAAACAACACACACAATCACTTTAATCTACTTTGTATTAAGCAAATTAAATACTACAGCTTCCCAGAATTTCACAACTGAATTTATGGCTTCTAAACAAGAACAATTTGTAACTTGTTTTTCTTACAGAGAAAAGAATGCTTAAGATCAAACAATGTATATCACTCACTTAGCTAACAGTAGGGTGTGCACAATATATATATGGACCTATACAAACTAGTGCACACACCTATTTACACAGTTACCCCTAGCTGAAAGTCCAACTTGTCCTGCCATAAGAAGTTAACTGTGTCAGGAAGGACCACCTGTTTTTCGGAGTCTTTCCCGTTTCTGTAGCTGCTTGTCTCTTATCTTTCAATCCAAGTTTAGCTGTAGATTTGCCATCTGTTCTTTGGACCACCTTACCAGAACAAATGCTTCAGTATTTGTCTCCTTTGAATTTTGGTTCTGTACCTTGATTTGTCTTGTTATAAACGGCTAAGTGTTGATATCGTGAACTCCAACATTTCCCTGACTTCACGATGTATCCTCTGTAGACTTCACGATCTAGCCTTTTGAGACTTCGCGATCTAGGCCTTTTGAGGACTTCGCGATCTAGACCATTTTGGGACTTTGCGATCCAGGCCTTTTGAGGACTTCACGATCCAGTACATCTTGACTTTGCGGTATCAACACTTCACGATATGAGTAATGAAGACTTCACGACATAGTTCAATTAGGACTATGCGATCTTAGTACTTCACGACATAGATATTGGTGACTTCACGACATAGCTTTATTCTGACTATGCTATATAATGCCTTAGACAAATTTCTGCAACTTATTTCTTCAGGGCCTTATTCATTTCCATCCTGCCGCATGAACAATTCTGAACTTCTACCAGGACAATCATTCAATGGCCTATGTAAATTCTAGATGCAAGAAACTTACTAGGCTCATTATAATTCTGAGCATACATGATCAAGCTAATGTTCATGAGAACAAGACAAGTACAAAGAGACCTATACTATATCCTCGTGATAGAATTCACTAGGTCATGTAGTGTGACATAGTCACATAGTGTAGGCTTGTTAATGGTGGTATTCAGACATGTCTTGAGCCTAACAACCTTAAAGTTACAGTGTGCAACAAAGGCTAGAAAAATCCTGATAGCTTCAAGTCTGGCAACAGGTGCAAATGTCTCATCATAATCTATCCCTTCCTGTTGACAGTAGCCTTTAGATACTAGCCTTGCCTTATTTCTTGTCACATTTCCATTCTCATCAAGCTTGTTTATGAAAACCCACTTTGTCTCAATAACTGATTTTCCCTTTGGTCTTGGAACCAACTTCCATACATTGTTCCTTTCAAACTGGTTGAGTTCCTCTTGCATAGCAATCACCCAATCAGAATCCAACAATGCTTCATCTATAGCTTTTGGCTCCATTTGAGACAGAAAAAAGGAAAACATGCTATCAACAGAAACATTGTTCCTGGTTCTCACTCCAGAAGAAGGATCTCCAATAATCAGGTCATTTGTGTGATCCCTGTTCCACCTTGTGGTTCTGGGCAAGCTTCTTGTTTAATCTGAAACAGTAGCCTCAGTTTGGGGAACTGAGTCTTCACCAGGGCAATTGTCTCCACCATTTTCTTCAATGTCTCCAGAGTCACCATCATTTTGAATATTTCCTGAAATTGTTTGTGACTGAGCTGGAGTTTGATTAACATCATTTTCAATGACATCGTCTTTTTCAGGTTCAACAGTTTGAGTGAATGTGGGTTCTTCATCAATAATTTCTTCTTCCTCCAAGTATCCTTGATTCTCAAATCTAATAATCTGCATTTGACCTTCTTCATGCAGTCCAGGAAACTTGGTTTCATCAAATGTGACATTCACACTTTCGTCTATGATCCTGTGTTCCAAAAGATAGACTCTGTAGGCAATCCTTTCTAGAGCATACCCCATGAAAATACCTTCATAAGCTTTGGTGTCAAATTTCCCTTTCTTTTCATGGTTGTCTTTCATCATGAAACATTTGCTTCCAAACACATGAAAATACTTGACAGTAGGTTTCTTTTCATTTAGCAGATAGTAAGGAGTGTTCCCATGAGTCTTGTTGATCAGGGTTCTGTTCTGTGTATAACAGGCCGTGTTGATAGCTTCTGCCCAGAAGTATGTAGGTAACTTTGCATCATGAAGCATAGTTCTGGCAGCTTCAATGAGAGTTCTGTTCTTCCTTTCTACAACTCCATTCTGCTGTGGTGTCCTTGCAGCAGAAAATTGTTGTACAATTCCTTCATCTTTGAAGAAATTACCAAGAGTGGCATTTCTGAACTCAGTGCCATTGTCACTTCTCAGAATTTGAACCTTGGCATTTGGAGCTCTGTCAAGAACTCTTAAGTGATCAATGATAACTTGAGCAGCTTCATCTTTTGATTCTAGATACTTCACCCAAGTATACCTAGAATAATCATCCACCATAACTAATGCATATCTCTTCTTGGCTAATGATGGAACATTGACTGGTCCTAAGAGATCCATATGAATTAGTTTGAGTGGTTCTGTGTTGGTGTTGACTTGCTTTGACATGTGCACAACTTTCTTCAATTTTCCCATTTGATAGTCCTCACACAGTCCTTCTTGACAGAATTCCTGTTGAGGTAGTCCTCTCACTAGTTCCTTCTTCATCAACATATTCATTGTTTTGAAGTTTAGGTGTGAGAGTTTCCTGTGCCAAAGCATGTTATCACCAACAGTAGCTTTACTGTAAAAACAGTAGACTTTGTCCTTCTTTGTTGAGCTTAGGTCAGCAACAAACAGGCTTCCTTTTTTTACCCCTTTGAGAGAGAGGCTTCCATCCTTCTTGTGATAGATATTGCACACCATCATGTCAAAATCAACCTTGAATCCCCTGTCACTGAATTGGTTGACACTGAGCAGGTTGTGCTTCAATCCATCAACTAGTGCAATATCATTAATGACAACATTCCCAATTTCCAAACAGACATATCCCACTGCGTAACCCTTGCTGTTGTCTCCAAAGGTTATGATTGGGCCAGCTTTCTCTACAAATTGTGATAGCAAGGCTTTATCACCAGTCATGTGTCTTGAGCAGCCACTGTCAATGATCCATATGACCTGCTCCTTATTCTTGCCCTGCAAAACAAATTGTATTTAAGAGGCATATGGTACCCAATCCTTGTTAGAAACTTCTCAATTTCTTTAGCACAGTCTAACTCATTTTTAAGTTTGGCATTCTCCTGTGTTAGAGATTCTAATCGAATGGTCTTTAACAAAAGCATGTCATTCTCAGAAGTGAGTGTTTCATTAAGTTTAGTTAACCTAGCAATTTCTTCATTTGCTACAGTGAAACTAGTATGAACATTAAACATTTCAGCACTCAATTCCTCGACAGTTTGTTTGTATTCTTCTTTAGACATTTCAAGTAAGACAAGTGAAGGTACCTGACTTGGAGAGCTAGATGAGACCTCATCAGACTTAGCCATGAGGGCTAGATTCACATATTCCTCTTCCTGTTCATCATCATAATCATCCCAACATTTTCCCTCAGCCACATAGGCTTTTCCTTGTCCTTTCTTGAAGTGTCCACTTGACCCTTTTTCCATCCTTTGATTCTGCTTTGGTCTTCTGCACTTAGTATAAAAATGACCAAGCTCATTGTAGTTGTAACACTTAAACTTGGATCTGTCCACCATCCCTGTTTTGTAACCACCTCTTATGGCACCACCTTCAACCTTGGAAGAATTCCCTCTGTTGAACCTTGATGTTTGACCTTGAGGCTTAAATGGCTTGTTTATATTGAATCTTATGTTTTTGAACTTCTTAGCCATGTAAGCCATAGTTGGATTATCCATCTTCTCCATTTCTTCTAAGGAGTAAAAGTCTTCATCTTCAACATCAGTTATCTACAGTACAACTTTTGTAATAACCCCAAATTTTGGACTTAGTTAAAAAATTTTGATGAATAGTAAAATTGCCCATGATGAATAGTAAATTTGGTGATGGAAAATTTTTCAGACCAAACTATATAGAAGACATGGAATGAATGTTTCGAAGTTATATTATTGATGTATAAGGAGAATAAGTGAATGTAAACGCGATCAGAATCGGGAGATTCCAACTTTGAATTTTGGTCACTATTCATCGGACAATCGAGGATGTATTGATTTGATCGTTTTGAGAAAGTGTGTAGGATGAGAAGTCCATGATCATATCTTAAACCAAGATGACAAACCTAAGAATATATATATTAGACAAAGGTAATGGATGGATAAAGGAAGTACCCTAGCTTTGGTACAGAGAAACGTCTTTAGAACCACTGGAAACTATCGCGAAACAAAAGCGTAATAAATTATGGATTAAACCCTAACAAAAAGAGGAGTATTATATGAGATCATCAAGTGCAATATATAAAAGAATTGAGGATGCAAAGGATGACATAAGCATGATGCAAGGGGATGACATAAGCATGACAAGTGATGACAAGGTGATGAATCACCACCTTGTCACCACTTTCACCACAACCACAAGCTCAAAATGAGCCTTGTCACCACTTTCACCACAACCACAAGCTCAAAATGAGCCTTGTCATTGATGACAAGCACTCTTATTAGCCACACAATTAATCAGCAAAGTGTTAGTGTTTATTTGACAAAGCAAAAGAAAAGAAAACCAAAAGAAAAACCAAGCAAATAACCATGTTCTTCATTTTCTTCAAAATCTGCTCAGCTTGACCATGGTGGAAATAAAACTTTATATCTCAAAACCTACTCATTCAAAACTCACCAAATTTTAACCATAGCTCCTTCATTGTATGGAGAACAGACGTGTAAAATTATATGGGCAACAAAGGAGTATAGCCCAGTCAAATCCCTTCCCCAAGCCGGAGGACCGAAACTGTCCAGTTTTCCCAGATCTGACCACTCACCTTAGAAAGCCAATAAGTTGAGCTTTAAGCATCCCCTGGTGATGAGATAGGACTCGAAAGAAATCCCTTGAAGAGTAGAAGGTGTGGTAAAAAGTTCAGAACCAAACTCTCATTTTTCGATTTTATATGGATTTTACAAAGTGATGATGAATAGTAATGAATAGTACTTTTACTAAGAACATGTTTTTGTTTTGTAGTTTTTAGATTAATTAACTTAATCAAGGAGCAAGGAAGCCTAATATCCATCTTATATAGCTTGTATTCAGTTCCCAAGAAGGTATAAAACTCCTCCCCTTTGTGGTTAAGTTTTGATTTTTGAAGTTATAGTGATTGTATGAAGTTGATGTTGTTAATGGATCATGTTTGTATGATTTTAAGGTTGTTTAGTATATGATTTGTGGATAAATAGATGGTGGAGTATGAGATCATGTTTAGGCAGATTATAACTAGTATTAGCTTGTGGTTTGATGATTGATGGGTTGGTTGGTTGATTGGTGTTGTTTTGGAGTGTTGAAAACACGGGAATCTTAAAATAGCGCAGTTACCATGTCGGATTTACATTAGGTTATTTAGGCAGAAATGACAGAAGAGTTCATGACCTAAAAGATGCCTTAACTGACCATAATCATATAGGTCTTCTCTTGTAGTTCGTTTGCGCAAAAGAATCGAGTCATTCTGATTTACGGTTTACGAGAAAAGCTAGTTTTAGTGAAAGCGGTTTCGAAAGACGAAGTAGTTGGTTAAGTGAACTTCGAGATAGGGATCAAGCCCTTTAAAATTGAAATTGGATTGAGATATTAAAATGGATACTAGTATGTATAATAAGGAAAGGAAGCCTAGAAGGGTTCGAGTTAAAAAGATGAGTTGGTGATTTTATAAAAATACGTGAACGAAAGTTGCGCCCGAGGAAATAGGTCTACACGGCAATTAAATAGGTGCCGGGGTAGTGCCAAAACTATCAAGGCTTACCCGGTGATGAAATAGGCCCGAGGTAGTGATCTCTTGCGTGCTAAGGCTTACCCGGTGATGAAATAGGCCCGGGGTAGTGATCTCTTAGCACAATGGTCCGTATGCGGTCAGGGTGATAACCGAACAGGAAGTCGTCCTTCTACTAGTAGAAAAGAAAAGTTACGATACAACGGCTGATCACCGTGTATCGGGTGTTCCAGTATATTCCCTTCCCTCCAATTGGAGTTGTGCTGCACATTGTAATGAAAGCCTAGGTGCTGAGTTACTGATAATGTGGCAGTGATGAGTAATGATGTTCCTCATACAGTAGTTGTACTGTATGGCATGTTTTGACGAAAAGAATAATAAAATATCATTCTGTATACGAATGAAGTTTAAAGGTTTTTCTTTATGATATAAGCTTACAGATATGATTAAGCTGCTATATCTGATTGTCGAGCTATAGTGCTCATTCTTGCTTCTTTTACAAAAAGGTGTTCATTACTGATATTCTACAGTATTTTGAACAGTATGAGATATCTAAATAGATATGCATGTATATATGTTGAGAAAGTATTTAAGATATACAATATATTGAACTGTATAGTATTTTGAATCAATGGATAGGCTTTAAGCCTTGATTCCATTATTTGATATCTATTTTAAAAGATATGTTTTGAATCTTGGTTCATTATATCGATACCAAGGATTCTTAAATGAATTACGAAAAGTTATTAAGTATGATTATAAGTCATACGGTATTTTGAACGGTATACTATTTTGGGGTTAGACCCTAGTGGTGTTAAAAACTGTGATCCCATATGGATTATCTTCCAAAAATGTTTAAAGATTTAAACTGGGATAGATTTCATGCTGAGCGCTATTAGCTCATTCTTGCTTTATTTATACTTTCAGCATGAAGAAAACATTGCTGATTCACCTCGTGTTACGAGAGCAAGGGAATGGAGAGACCACCCTTGAGTTAGTTCAGCAAGATGGATACTGTCGGATTTAGCAGGACAGCTGTAGACTGAGTTAGTAATTAGAATTGTTTTCGAATAGGTTTGTATTATTAAACCTTGTATAGAATTGTGAGGTCTATTATTTTAACTTCAGGTAGAGGTTGTAAATGATAGATGAGATCCTGGATAGTACATTTGGTTTGTAATAACAAATGTTACTTATTGTTGCTCATTTCCAAGGCTATAACTTGTGTGTGTGTGCGTAAGTGATTGGGGTCAATTGGAGTTATATTATAAGAATGTTGTAAGTAATACATGTATTGTATAATTGATGGAGCGTGACAACCCAGATTCCTGACCCCGGGTCTGGGGGTGCTACAGAAATGGTATCAGAGCGTTAAGTTATAAACTTGGATATGAGAGTGTTAAGAGTTATAAGTGAGAGAATGACATGAGGACTCATATAGAGTTCGTTAAGTGGACTACCGGAGGTAGTGCCATCGAGGATGTTAAGATTAAGGAGTTTAGTTGAGAACTTATCGGAGGACCGATAGGACTATTGAAGATCATCATAATGAGGAGAAGGACGTTTAGAATTGTACACGGATTATCAAAGAGATTAAGATAAGACGCGAAGCAAAGTCTCGGTCGCAATTGAGGTAAGGTCGGAATGGCCAATACCAATGAATAACTTGACTTAGTAAGAACCTAAGTGTTTGTAGTTCATCGTAGTTTGCCACGAGAAGGCAGCACATGTGAAGATTGAGACGTTTACAGTCCTTTACGCGATCCGAATTATTAAATTGCGTGGACTAGTTAAGGCATTACCTTGTGTATGAGGTCCAAGCCTTGAGAACAACGATTCCACCAGAGTTGGTGTCTTTTCCGTCGATGGGTATTTTGTTACCTATGAGGAAGACTTTTGCGTACATATAGTACCAGAACGTTATCGTGAGACGAACGCGCTAAATCGCATCGCGAGTATACTTCGTACGATAGGCCATGATGGCTCAACTCGGAAATCAAAGATATGAAGAATGGATAGCGTGATTCTAATAAAGACACGTATGGTTGCAACAAGCAATGCGACAATCTCAGGACCTACGAGGAACGAGACCTATGGTGGCCTGGGGTTGGATTCATTCGATACGACTAGTGTTGAGAAATTACATATACGTTAATGGACCTCCATCTTTTGAGGATGTGTCAATGCGGCCGTAGGAGGCCCAATCTCTGGACGATTATCGTGGAATGACAAATATGTTCGAACTCCCGACCTGTCTAAGGACTTGTACGATGTTGAGGTACCGTTGGTTAGTACCCTAAGGCATAAAGGCAGAAAGAAAGGATCATTCTTGGAAAAAAATGATGTGGACACTCAGAGGGACTAATTGACCCATTTTGGTATCTACTTGCTGGTGCATTACTCGATCTAAAACTGTTCATACCCATGTTACCTTGAATAGTTCATGTCAGGTAACGCTTCCAGTTTTCTACTTCATTTGGGATGCAACCAACAACTGTTATATTCAGTTTATTCATTTTCTTTCCTCCACTCATTACCTTTGAGGTTTAAATACGCAGAGTTAACTTACCATTACTCACCGGAGCGTTTTGTTCATGTTCCAGGACGACCTGAAGAGGGAACAATTATTCATCTATCCTTCTAGGTCTATATTTTATTCTTTATTCTTTCAATTATCTAAGGAATGTTCAATTAATTCTTCCTTAATTATTTGATGAGTATTCTTTAACGATTATTTTGATATTCGATTTCTTTTTTTCATACTTGGACTCCTCAGTCGAGTTCATAGATATCTAGCTATGTGTCTAAAACACAGATGATATATAATTCAGAGACTACTCGTGAATTCTTTCTCCTATTAAGGAGAGATTTGCACATCAGACGTTGAAATCATAGAAAGGATATCAATTTGATATTGATATTCCGAATTCAATTCTATCGAAGAATTTGACAAAGTTTATGTAAGGAGACACCTTTGGGTGGACTGTTTCACTGATGAGAAATGTTTGAGGTTATCAATTGTTCCGATGCCAAGAACCATCTATTCAGACCTTATATTCTATTCAAGGGTTATAATTACCTTGTTTGTCCCAAACTTATTTATCCTTCTTTTTCAATTCATTATCCGAGTAGTCAAAATCTTGTTTTCCTTCTTTCTTCGGCTACGATGTCGAGATTTTGTACTCGTAGATTGAAACTGGCTAATTGTATGTGCCATTGCGATTTACTAGTTAATTGTTCTAACTAGTTGAAATTTTAATGATATGATGAAAATCTAGCTAATCATCCTAGCTAGATGCTGCGTCCCAAACTAATCGAACTAGCAAAATTTTGTTCAGCTAGTTGTTAATGTTTATTGAAATGAACTAGTTATTGTATCACTAAGTTCAACTTTCGGTCAAATTTATATATATGAATTCACGATGCATTTGTATGCAGTGAAGTATGGTGGGAAGATTTTCAAACGATAATTTGATTGAGACCTAACCAGGTCGCCCCCTCAGCGAGAATTTTACAAAGTTTTTTTTTATATAAAGCATTCAGTTGCTTGAAGTATTCTTGGTACCATGCAAGTATTTTCCTTAGTATTTGGAAAAGTAGAGTGTTGAAGCAGAGAGCTAAAACGAATGAGTACGACAAGTTATGAATCGAAGTTTACGGAAATTGCCAAGGTTTGTTTCGCATGATGCGAATTCAGAATAACGGAGTGTCCGAAACGACTGTGATAGAAATGGAAGCAAAGTGGACGAGAAAGAAATGGGCAGAAAATAAAGTATGAAACGCGAATAGATTAAGAAAGAGAGTAAGAATTCAGATTGTCGGATGAGGAAACGTTTGATCTCCAAGAAGATGAAACTTGTTTAGCGACGATGATGGATACGAAATGGGAAGTACCTAGTGTATAAAAAAAATCCCTGTTGTCAACAAATTCGAGGATGTATTTCCAGAAGATCTTCCGGGGTTACCACCCGATAGAGAAATAGAGCTACTATAGAATTAGCTCCAAGAACGGCGCCAGTTTCGAAGGCCCCGTACCGACTAGCTCCAGTCGAGATGAAGAAATTAGTCGCTCAATTGTAGGAATGATAAGACCAAATGCGTCACCGTGGGATGCACCCTGTGTTATTGGTGAAGAAAAAGGTCAACAGCCTGAGGCTGTGCATAGAGTATCGAAAGCTGAATAGGCTAACTGTTAAGAATGAATACCCCTGCCAAGGGTCGATGATTTGATCGATCGGCTGCACGATGCAGTTAAATTCTCGAAGATTGATTTGAGAACTGGATACCACCAGTTGAATATTAAACCTGAGGACGTAACCAAGACTGCGTTTCGCACCAAGAATGGACACTACGAGTTTTTAGTAATTTCGTTTGGGCTGACGAATGCCCTTGCAGCTTTCATGGACTTGCTGAATCGACTTTTCAAGAAGTATTTGGATAAGTGTGTCATAGTGACGTCGACAATATTTGGTTTACCTCAAAGACCGAGGAAGAACATGCAGAACATTTGAGGATAGTGTTAGAAGCACTGAGGAGAGAAAAGTTTCCAGAAATTAAAGGAATATGAATTTAGATACCCTACGCATGACTTAGAATGGGCAGCGATAGTTTTCGCTTTAAAGTTTTGGAGGCACTAATTGTATGGAAAGAAGTGCGAGATTTATACAAATCATAAGAGCATTAGATACACTTTCCCAGAAATAACTTACCATGAGGATTGAAAAGGTAGCTAAGGCTGATCAAGGATTATGACGGTGGGATCCTTTACCACCCAGGGAAGGCCAATGTGGTGGCCAATGCCCTTAGTCTGAGAGATTTAAGATGATAACATCGTTGGATAAAGTTAATCCAAGGATTTAAGAAAATGGAAATTGAGGTTAAGATAACCGGAAATGGTATTGAGAGACTAGTTGAGATTGCAATGCAACCGGAATTGCTGCAGGAAATCAAGTTATGTCAAGAGCGAATGACGAGTAAAGGTAGGAAGTCAATGTTGGAGAAAGCATTAAAGACTGAGAAGGATAATAGAGGAATCATAAGGTATTTTTACCAAGTTGGGATTCCTAATGATCGAGAGATAAAGGATGCTAATTTTCAGAAAGACTAATAAGAGGAACTGAAATGATGAAGTTTGAAGTTAAGAGTACAACAAGGATTAATTAAAAGTCCTGATTGAGCCTGAATAAATTAAGGAATAAAGATCTTTCATAAAGAGACAGCTACGCGGGGAGTACCAAAAAGGTAAAGAAAGTTAAGGAAATGTTATAAATGGCCGGATAAATAAAAGGATTTATCGATTGGCAAACGAATATTGGACATGTCAGAAAATGAAGGAAGAATAAAGACCTAGTTGACTATCACAGTTAGTAGAGATTCCTGATTAGGAATGTAATTTTACTATAATGGATTCTGTGATAGGATCAACAAGAATCGAGTTGGACTATGACATCAATTGAGCTATAATTGATTAATCAAATGAGTCTACTTATATTTTGTTTTAGCAAAAGATCTTAAATCGAAAAGTTGCGAAATAGATAATTGGGTGACGTGGAGTTCCAGTCACCATCGTGTCAGATAAGAACCAATGATTGAACTCGCGATTCGGGAGGAGCTTTCCAAACATGTTTGGCAAGGAGTTTGAGTGCAAGCACTACGTAGGATCTGTAGACCGACAGACCAACCGGAAGAAACATTTCAGAGAACCGAAGTTATGGTAAGCGTTGTACCGTCGACTGCAAGAGTATTCGGATGTTGATAGAAAATGGGTGTATAAGAGTACAACCAGAATTGGCGTATATAAAGCGTTCGGTAGATATCACAGACCGGAATGAGTAAGTGTTGTAAGGAACCAGAGGGTTGAAGAGTCAACCTGGAAACTGGAAGATTCCTATATTGAAAGAGTAACCTCGGCTATTTTCTTAGATTCCGGGACGGAATCCTTTTAAGTAGGGGAGACTGTAATAACCCCAAATTTTGGACTTAGTTAAAATTTTTTGATGAATAGTAAAATTGCCCCTGATGAATAGTAAATTTGGTGATGGAAAATTTTTCAGACCACACTATATAGAAGACATGGAATGAATGTTTCGAAGTTATATTATTGATGTATAAGGAGAATAAGTGAATGTAAACGCGATCAGAATTGGGAGATTCCAACTTTGAATTTTGGTCACTATTCATCGGACAATCGAGGATGTATTGATTTGATCGTTTTGAGAAAGTGTGTAGGATGAGAAGTCCATGATCATATCTTAAACCAAGATGAGAAACCTAAGAATATATATATTAGACAAAGGTAATGGAAGGATAAAGGAAGTACCCTAGCTTTGGTACAGAGAAACGTCTTTAGAACCACTGGAAACTATCGCGAAACAAAAGCGTAATAAATTATGGATTAAACCCTAACAAAAAGAGGAGTATTATATGAGATCATCAAGTGCAATATATAAAAGAATTGAGGATGCAAAGGATGACATAAGCATGATGCAAGGGGATGACATAAGCATGACAAGTGATGACAAGGTGATGAATCACCACCTTGTCACCACTTTCACCACAACCACAAGCTCAAAATGAGCCTTGTCATTGATGACAAGCACTCTTATTAGCCACACAATTAATCAGCAAAGTGTTAGTGTGTTAGTCCTTGTGTATTGCAGAAGGGGGGGGATGAATGCAATACTGATAAAATTCAATCTAAATTTCAACAACTAAAATCAAGATTAAACGTTATCAGCAATATATGCAATCACGAACAGTATTTAGTAAGAACAAGACTCACAAAATAAATGTTTTATTTATTTTGCAAAGTGTTGCTACAACCTCAAGAAAGAATTCTCGAGCTTCGGGTTTTCTTTAAAGACACTAGCTTGTCTTCGTTACTATTCTAGAATGAGTTGATAGTAGGTATAAGACTAACCCTATCACTATCAGTCACGGGTTTGTGAAGCTGCTGTCACTGTCAAGTGGCAGCTTCTTACAGATTGTCTTACCCATGTGACTTTCCTAAATTGCTAACATGTCAGATATACATTACAAAGAAAGCAACCTAGATTCATTCTATTTCCAGCTAAACCAATTCAGCAGATAAAGACTTGACCTTGCTCTTGAATTGATTCGCTTTTGTTTTGAAGTGCTTTGAAGCTTCTGTCGTAGTCTTGCAGACTTGGTGCAGCTTAGGGATACTGCATCACGCCTGTTCCTTGAACATTTAAACTGTCACGGGATTTGACTGAGAAAGATACCTAGCATAAGGATCTTTATTGAGACAGTTACTTTTGCCGCAAAGCTTGCTGTCACAGGAATGATCTTTTGGTGACAGTATGAGTTCCCCGCATAGAGTGCTGTCGAGGATCCCAAACTTGCTGTCGAGGGCAATAGTTGCTGTCGCGTAGTCTTCCGCCAATGTTGCTGTCAGAGTGAATATGCTGTCGTGACTTGCAACATTCTGTCTTCTTGTAATCTTACTGTCACAGCTTTAGGACAGTAACCTTTATTCATGTTGTCATCCAAAAAGCATTCTTTGAGGCTTGAACACATAAGTGAACTTCTTTCAAACAATACAACTAGAATAACATTACATACTGATTACAAGAACATACTTTGGCTATGACAGTATGTTCTACTTAATTTGAAAAATTAAGTACAATCAAAGTTAAGTTGTTTCTATGCTATCACCCATAAATCCCAACAATCTCCCCCAATTTGTTTTTATGGAAAATAACAGCAAATTTACAATATGTGCTGACAACTTAACTAACAAGATCAGAATTCAAGAATTTTTACTTAGCTTGAGATTTCCTCTTCTGTCTTGCTACATCCTCTCTTTTGAGAGCTTCTGCCAAGCAGCCTCTTAGACTTTCTACAAGAGAAATTTCAGCAGCAGACACTGCATCATCCTCTACTTCATCAATGATCTTCTTTATGGAAGGGGATAAGAGAGAACTAACATCCCTGAGATTCAGCCATTGCTCTATATCATATGGATAGGTTCTGAAATGAAGTTCTTCATTAATGAGCTTGAATCTACTTCCAGGATAAGCATTGAGAGACTTCCTTCTTTGCTTGTCCAGTTTTGAGTCTTCTCCTTTTCTCCCTTCCAATAACTTCTCTATCTCATCAGAACAAATCTGTTCCAAGGGATGAATTGAACCAGCTACCATATACTGTAAATCCTTCAGAGTGGATGTTTTAAGCTTATGCAAGCTGCAAACATAGATTTCTTCTTTTAGGAACTTGACTCTTAGGGGATTTTCCAGCATATATGATTGATAATTTGGAGCTTCACTTTCTGCCTTGTTAGAGGCCTTGTGTTTTTCCAGTAATTCAGCTTCCTTCTTATCAAGTTCTGACTGAGTTTGAGCATATTCAGAAGATTCAGGTTGTTTGCTTGGCTTGGGTTCCCCTTCCTGAGTTGGTTGGGTTTGCCCTTCTTCTGTGGGTAAGTCATCAAACTCATAGTACCAGTGGTATGGTATAGGAGAGGCTAGGAGATCAGTAAGAATATCAGCATCATCAAAATCTGCAAAGTTATAGCCAAATTTCTGATAAAATTCAGCATCCCTATCTGCCTGATATTTTAGAACATGTTCCATGACAGCCTTTGAAACATCATCATAGCTCTCCAGCAACTCTACCATTCTCTCCAGGTAGAAGAAATCAATTCTTCTTTTATCTATGGTTGTTTCACTTTTCTTGGTTAATGTGGCTACCAGATTGAAGTCCTTGTCAATCTTGGCTGACCTTGATTCTGCCCACCACAGAATGTACTCAGTGGCCTCTTGATTTGCATCCAGCTTAACCTCAACGCTCTTGATTTCTCTTGATTGCATTTGTTGAATCTTAAGACTGTTGGGAGGAATTGATTGAATTGGCTTTTTGAGATTCCTGCCAAATCCAGTGGCCTTTTCCTTTCCTGAGTACTTGTGCTTCCCTGTTGGTTTCTGTCCAGTAAACCATGCCTTAGCTTTAGCTTTCAGTCTTTTGGACTTGACAGTAGCCTTGGTTTCATCCTTGACAGAACCTTCCTTGACAGTATCCTTGTCGACAGCATCTTTCAAGACAGCATCTTCTATGACAGTATCTTTGTCGACAGTACCTTTGGTGACAGCATCTTTTTCAGCATTTATGCAGTCAATAGCACATCTAAGAATGCTTGCCTCCAAAGCTTCCAGTATTCTTGACTCCTCTTCATCTGTTGCACCAGCATCTTTCTTTTCCTGGCTAGGAGTTTCTTCATTGCCTTCATTCTGAGATTGAATACCAGTATTCCCAGAATTACTTCCACCAGCATTTCCAGCATTTCCAGAAGCTTCACCACCTCCATCCTCACCATCTTCATCATCATCATCATCATCATCATGGGGAGGAATGTTATAGAAGCAACTTCCACCTTGATCATTTCTTTTGGCATTGGCTCTAGTGATTAGCTCCTTCATTCTAGCTCCCAGTGCCTTGTCTCTCAACACCAGCATTTTGTAGATTTCTTGAACAGCATGAACTCTTCCTGGATTGGCATTTGAACTGAGTATTCCATCTAGTACCTTCAGAATTGACTTGGTTTCCATTTTGGATGGGCTACCAATATTCATGAAGCTGTTCCTTCTTGTGCCATCCTTAGTTTCAGATCTGTAGAAAACACATGGTGGATTTGAGTAGACTTCAGGTAGCTTCTGCATGATCAGGTTCTGGATTTGCATATCCAATATTTCATTGAGTGGTGTTTGAGTTGCCCTGATCTTTCCCTTCAAAGCACACAACACCTTTGCTGGCAGACTCTGCAATAGTTGCATTGTGATGAAATAAGATATGCCAGAAGTTAGATAAATACTTACAGCCCATCTTTTCTCATCATTCACCATTACACTGACACTAGTAATTTGTTCCTTTAACAGTTTTGTGGTGTTGGTTGGACGGTTGCTAGGAGCATTCATTGCTTCTTCCACCAAACTGCTAAACTTACTGTCATGGTTGTGTAATGTGCTCTCCCTGTAATCCACCATCAAGACATTGGCTTCCTCTTGATCAAGTTCAGTGCCATATGTCCATATAATTTCACCATGAATGGATTCAGGCAGTTTCCCTTTACCTTTCCCAAGTTTGTTTTGTTCCTCCATTTCTCTCCATTTCTTCTGTAGAGCAGTTTCTTGAGTTTCTTGAGTAGGTTCTCTAATCACCACAGGAGGCAAGATTGGATGTCTAGATGCAGGTCTTCTTTGCAATGCATCTTGAGTTTCCTTTGACATTAACACCCTTTCTCCATCCATTTCCACTTCAACAGGCTTTTCAGCTTTATCCTGTGGTTTTGCACTGCTTGGTTTGACTTGCTCCCCCTTAGACATTGCTTTCCTTTTAGCTCCCCCTCTGGTCTTCACAGCTACAGGCTCCCCCTGAGTTCCACCTGATTCTTGAATAGGCAATGATTCTGATCTTGCTACCTTCTCCCCCTTAGTTGAGTTGGCAGCTACCAGGTCAGTAAGGAACTGAATAGAGAGTTGAGTAGCAGCAAAACCATCAACCACCAGTTGAGAGAGAGAGTCCAGTTTGGAGTCCAAAGTAACACACTGTCCTTCAAGAGCTGCAATCCTGTTACCAAAAGTAGCAGAGGGGCCACCAGACCTTAACCTTCTTGGAGGGGAAGGAAAAGACAGGGGCTTGGAGGCTATGGGGGTTCTCACACTCTCAGGGTGTTTTTGAGTGATCTCATCACCCCTCACAGTTTGACTCTCAAGGCCTAGTGCCTGAATAGTGTGGGCTCCCTCAATATCTCTCTGGACATGCTCAAGTCCCTCTCCTTTTGCCAGCTCATTTGGCTGCCTCTCATTTTTATGCTCACCTCTCTTTTCTTTTATCTCTCTTTTCTTTTGCACACCCTCACTCAACCTAGATGCATGGGTATGAGCAGTACTAACATGCATGGAAGGAGAAGATTTAGAATGTACCTTTAGGAGTTTGGCAAGAGGTAGGTCATCATCAGAGGCATCCTCAACAAGGACAGCATCAAAATTAGGCTGGGAAGGCTGGACAGCATCTTGAGTAGGAATGGTACTGTCAGTTGGAGTCTGGACAGCAGGTTCTGGCATGACAGCATCTTTGGGAGGTGGAGTGACAGTAGGTTCTGTAGTGACAGTATCTTTCTCTCCACCTTTGACAGTAGCTGTGTCCAGGACAGTAGCATCCCTAGTGTCTTTGACAGAACAGAGGCTGTGACAGCATTTTCCTGAAGGTAAGATGCTCCTTGGAGATCAGACAAAGTGTTGGCTGTTTCATTTTCTGACAAAATACCACTTTGCCCTAGCTCAGTGTTTGGAGGAGTGGTGTCCATCTCACTTTGAGAAATGGGTTCTTGTGGACCACTAGATGGGGGCTCATCCATGATTGGAGATGGATGATCAAAACCTGAAGGGTTGGGACTGTCCCCTTCTCTAGGTTGTGGAGAAGAAACAAAAGAATGTGTAGGGAAGGAAGAAGGTGAAAGTGTAGTAGAGAGTGGGGGCTGATTCACAGATGAAACATGTGAACCATCAATAGGAGTAGAGAAATCCTCACTGTGCCCTAACTCACTGTGTGTTTCTTCAAGTGGGGGTATCTCAGGTTGGGAACCATGAGTTTGTGCAGACTCTGTACAGGGTGCCTTGGGAGACAGGTCAATTTCAATAGAAGCACCTTGTTGAGAAGGCACATCTAGGGAGGAGTTTATTTCCCTGGTTTCCTCTACAGTCTTTTGGGAGACTGCAGGGTGGCTGACAGTGGTTTTGGTCCTCCTAGCTCTCTTCTTCTTAGGCTCAAGGGGAACCACTGTGGGTTCTGTGTGACTACCTTCCTTATTTGCTGCACTAGGTGCAGTGTCTCCCTCTTGACTAACAGAGCTACCACCAACATCAGCTTCTAAGGATCTTTTTCTGGATTCTTGCAAGGCTTCTCTTTGGGCTTTGGGAAGTCTAGAGGGCCTAGGCTGAGTGTATGGTGTTGAATGTGGGTTAACTGAATTTGGGTCTAATTCAGCTTCATCCTCAAGAGAAAAAGAATCATAACCAGTAGGTAATGGATAATCAAGGTTGGACACTTGATTAACCATGTGCTGAGTGAAGCAAAGTGGAATATGTGCATTTAGATCCTGTGAAGATAACAGTGTGTGTGTGTTCTTTTTCAAGACAGAGCAAACCTCTAGACGAGGGGCATCATTATTAAAATCACAGAAAGAATTGATACACATCATAAGAAAGCAAGGGTAGAGTGATACCTTCTTACCTATGGCAGCGTTGAGTTGTGCCATGAGGAAAGCTCCAACATTCACCTTGTATCCATGGACAAGAGAATGTGTCAGTTTCTTGATGTAGGAGGGTATCCCATTCCAGCCTGTGGACTTGGTAGAGAACACCTTGACCATTGCATCAAATATCATGCTCCACTCCTTCCTTAGATACTTCCTGTCCATTTCACCAGACGGGTACCACTTGGTTGTTCCCTCTTCGAGAATAGGGCCTGCATACCCAATCTTCAAGAAGAGCTTCTTCAGAGTGTCATCATTAGCAAATGGAGCAAAGTTTTGTCCTTCTTCCAGTGTAATTCCAAGAGCAGTATTGATGACCTCAGCTGTGAGAATGTATTGTTGCCCATTAATCTTGAATTGAATAGCTGGGTTTTCACCCACAATTAGAGCAACAGCAGTTCGCCAAAATTCCTCAAGTTTGTCTAGGTCGAGATGTGGAGTTGAGGTAATGGCTGAACGAAGATAGGACTTGTTCAAGAAAAACACCAGTCCTTTGAAACCTTCACCAGCATCATTTGGGGAAAAGATGCCAGCAAAGTTTGTTTGAGAGAGAGACTGTTTGGGGGCCATGGAGATTTCAAGAAAAGAAGAAAGTGAGAAAGTAGCTTTTTGCTTGAAGAAAAGTATTTTGCCTTGAGTTTTGTGAGAGTGATATGTCTGAGTAACTGGAGAATAAATATGGGTATCTCAAACGTTTGCTCAAAAAGTGGAGTTAAAGGACGTGTCTTAACCCACTCTCTTAACACGTGAGTTACTGCCCGTTATTCACTGTCAATCGTGGGGTGAATATCCAATTACAACGGTCCACTATTGTTGACAGTAACCTGTGCGCTAGAAACAATCTGTCAGTAAGAAGTGGTGGTGACAGTAGGTTTTGCGCGACAGCAACTATTGCGCAAAAACTTGTTGTCACCGTTAAGCATTTGAGTGACAGTATCCTTTAAAGGTCGTGACAGAAAGTCTTTCCCTGCTGTCAAGAAGGTTGCTGTCAAGAGACACAGGACAGTATCCTTCTTTGTGACAGTAAGTTAAATGGGAAATTGTTTCTGTCATGAACTAATTTGAATGCGTTGCTCATATACTTAACCTAAAATTAACAGAATATGAATTTAGCAATGTAATCTATCAAACACAGATATTAAACAAGTTACACAGACAAGTCATAAACTCAGTAATCACATAAAAAGGAACTTTTATTATTATTAATAAAATCATTAAAATTGAACATTGACTACATCATTCTATGATTTTATCAACTAGTTCTAAGACTTCTTCCTTAATTTCTTCTTCAGAGCGGCCTTCTTTTTCAAGAAGTGCCTGAAGCTCCTTCTCTTCTTCCACAGCCTTGGCCTCCTCTTCCTTAGCCTTGGCCTCCTTTTCCTCGTCTATCTCATCGAGGGCATCCAAAAGCACCTCGAAGAGCTCCTCAATCTCTTCATTGTAGGGTTCACTATCACACTTCTTTAGACCAACTTCGATTCCTACTTTGTTTTCCATTATTCACTTTAAAACTGAGAGCAGACTGGTGAAACCTAAGGATAATTTATAGGCAAAACCGTCTAAGGATTAAAGTCTAATGGTCAACAGTTAGAGTACCCATACAACTACCACAAAAGTAATTAATGGTCGTGTCCTCCTTTAATCCTACAGATTAATGCAAAAGAGTGTGAAAGTCCAATGGAACAGATTTTTAACTCTCAAACTTAACGGATAACCACATTAAAGTCATACACGGTTTAAAAGTATGAGACTGGCACAAAATACTGACATGAGAAGTCAAATCAACACATGCTGTCACATAACAGACATAAACCAAGTAGACAGTAACTTCTCTTGACAGCAGGTTTGAAGTTGCTGTCATGAGCTTCAATAAGAATTGAAAATTTAGAAACCTTAGTAAAATTAACATACCAGATTCAGCATTCCCAATTCACTTACCAACCTGTTGAAGGTTGCTTCATCCAATGGCTTAGTGAAGATGTCAGCAAGTTGCTTGTCAGTTGGGACATAAATCAGCTTCACAGTTCCTTGTTCAACATGCTCTCTGATAAAGTGATGTCTTATATCAATGTGCTTTGTCCTAGAGTGTTGAACTGGATTGTCTGAGATGGCTATGGCACTAGTGTTGTCACAGTAAATAGGAATTTCTCTTAACACTAGACCATAATCTAGAAGTTGACTTTTCATCCATAGAATTTGTGCACAGCAACTGCCTGCAGCAATGTACTCAGCTTCTGCAGTTGAGGTAGAAACTGAATGCTGCTTCTTGCTAAACCATGAGACCAATCTTCCACCAAGAAATTGACAGCTACCAGTAGTACTCTTTCTGTCAATCTTGCATCCAGCATAGTCTGAGTCTGAGTAACCAATTAGATCAAATCCAGTATTCTTAGGATACCAAAGGCCTAGGTTAGGAGTGCCTTTTAAGTATCTAAAGATTCTCTTGATGGCTACCAAGTGTGACTCCTTTGGATCACTTTGAAACCTTGCACAAAGACATGTAGCAAACATGATGTCAGGTCTGCTAGCAGTTAGGTATAGGAGGGATCCTACCATGCCTCTATAAGTGCTTGAGTCAACTTTCTTTCCTTTAGGATCAAGATCCAGACTAGTTGCTGTGGACATTGGTGTCCTTGCAGGAGATGAATCTTCCAAGTTGAACTTTTTGAGAAGTTCCTTGATATACTTAGCTTGACTTATGAAGATTCCATCAGTTTGTTGAAGAATTTGTAACCCTAGAAAGAATGACAATTCTCCCATCATGCTCATCTCATATTTGTTACTCATGAGATGGGAAAACTTCTCACACAGCTTCTCATTTGTAGAACCAAAAATGATATCATCCACATAGATTTGTACCAGAATGATGTCCTTGCCATGATGCTTGTAGAAAAGTGTCTTGTCCACAACTCCTCTGGTAAACTGGTTTTCCAGAAGAAAGGTGGAAAGTGTGTCATACCATGCCCTGGGTGCTTGCTTTAGTCCATACAAAGCTTTGAAGAGTTTGTACACAAAATTATGCATTTCAGCATCCTCAAACCCTGGTGGCTGTTCCACATACACTTCTTCTTCCAGCTCTCCATTTAGAAAGGCACTTTTGACATCCATCTGAAATACTTTGAAGTTGCAGTGTGCAGCATAAGCTAGAAAGATTCTTATAGCTTCAAGTCTGGCAACAGGAGCAAATGTCTCATCATAATCTATTCCCTCTTGTTGACAGTAACCTTTAGCCACTAGCCTTGCTTTGTTTCTTGTCACCAATCCATTTTCATCAAGTTTGTTTCTGAAAACCCACTTGGTCTCAATAACTGACTTTCCCTTAGGTCTTGGAACCAATTTCCATACATTGTTTCTTTCAAACTGATTTAGCTCTTCTTGCATGGCTATCACCCAGTCAGAATCCAACAATGCTTCATCAATTGTCTTGGGTTCCATTTGTGACATGAAGCATGAGAACATGCTGTCAGCAGAGACTTTGTTCCTTGTTCTCACTCCAGAATTAGGGTCACCAATGATAAGGTCATTTGTGTGATCCTTGGTCCACCTGGTGATTCTGGGCAAGCTACTTGATTGAACAGGAACATTTGCTTCAGCTTGTTGAGTTGAATGCTCATCAATTCCATTGTCTCCACCATGTTCTTCATTGTCTCCAGAGTCATCACTATTCTGAATGTTAGATGTTATGGTGTGTGATTGAGCTGGAGTTTGATTGACAGTAGTGGTGTTGACAGCATCTTTGTCAACTTCAACAATTTGAGTGAAGCTAGGTTCTTCATCTACAATCTCCTCAGCTTCCAGGTATCCTTAATTCTCAAATCTGAATGTCTGCATCTTTCCTTCTTCATGCAGTCCTGGAAACTTGGTTTCATCAAATGTGACATTAACACTTTCTTCAATAATCCTGTGTTCCATAACATAAACTCTGTAGGCAGTCCTTTCTGTGCTGTAACCCATGAATAGTCCTTCAAAAGCCTTGGTGTCAAATTTTCCTTTCTTCTCATGGTTGTCTTTCATCATAAAGCATTTGCTCCCAAACACATGAAAATATTTGACAGTAGGTTTCTTTCCAGTTAACAGACAGTAAGGAGTACTTGCATGAGTTTTGTTGATCATGGTTCTGTTCTGAGTATAACAGGCTGTGTTGATAGCTTCAGCCCAGAAATATGTTGGCAACTTAGCATCATGCAACATAGTTCTAGCTGCTTCAATGAGAGTCCTGTTCTTTCTTTCTACAACTCCATTCTTCTGTGGAGTTCTTGCAGCAGAGAATTGTTGCACAATTCCTTCATCTTTACAGAAATTTCCAAGTGTGGCATTTCTGAATTCTGTACCATTGTCACTCCTCAAGATTTGAACTTTTGAGTTTGGGGTTCTATCAAGAACTCTGACTTGATCAATAATCACTTGAGCAGCTTCATCTTTGGATTCAAGAAATTTCACCCAAGTGTACCTTGAGTAATCATCCATCATTACTAAGGCATACCTCTTTCTGGCCATAGATGGTACATTGACTGGTCCAAAGAGGTCCATGTGAATTAACTTGAGTGCTTCTGTGTTGGTGTTTACTTGCTTGGACTTGTGCACAACTCTTCTCAGTTTGCCCATTTGACAATCTTCACACAGTCCTTCTTGACAGAATTCCTGTTGGGGCAAACCTCTCACTAACTCCTTCTTCATCAGAATATTCATTGTCTTGAAGTTGAGATGTGAGAGCTTCCTGTGCCAAAGCATACTGTCACCAACAGTAGCTTTACTGTAAAAACAGTAAACTTTATCCTTCTTTGTTGAGCTTAGATCAGCAACAAACAAGCTTCCTTTTCTGACCCCTTTTAGAGAGAGGCTTCCATCCTTCTTGTGATAGATGTTACACACCATCATGTCAAAGTCAACCTTAAATCCTCTGTCACTGAATTGGCTGACACTGAGTAGGTTGTGCTTCAATCCATCCACAAGAGCAATATCTTCAATGACAACATTTCCAATTTCCAGACAGCCATATCCCACTGTGTAACCCTTGCTGTTGTCTCCAAAGGTTATGATTGGGCCAGCTTTCTCTACATAATGTGATAGCAGGGCTTTATCACCTGTCATGTGTCTTGAGCAACCACTGTCAATTATCCACATGACCTGATTTTTCTTCTTACCCTGACTTGAAGGTGTTGATGCTACCTCATCAGTGCTAGCCATGAGAGCTAGGTTGACATATTCTTCCTCTTCTTCATCATCAGAATCATCCCAACACTTTCCTTCAGCCACATAGGCTCTACCTTGATTTTTCTTGGAGTATCCACCAGTTCCTTTCTCATATCTTTGAACCTGTTTGGGTCTTTTGCATTCAGTAGCAAAATGACCAGGTTCTCCACAGTTGTAACATTTGAACTTTGATCTATCCACAAATCCAGTTTTGTATCCTCCTTTGGTTGAACTTCCCACAGCAGCCTTTGATGAGCTTCCTTTGCTGAACTTGGATGCTTGGCCTTGAGGCTTGTATGACCTATCCTTCTTGAACCTAAAGTTCTTGAACTTTTTGGCCATGTAAGCCATAGTAGGGTTGTCCATGCTTTCCAGTTCCTCCATTGTGTAGAAGTCTTCATCTTCCACATCTTTAAGCTGTAGTACCACTTTCTCATCATCTTCAACCACCTCTTCTATCTTCAAGGTCTGTGTTGGGGTTGATTGTGTGATCTGTAGTACTTCACTTGGCTGTGTGATCCTTGGCACATGTGCTACTAGGGCACTTGACATATTAGCCATCTTGTTCCTTGTTCCACTTTGTATGGCTCTCTTTTGAAAGAGTTCGAGTTCATAAGATTTCAGAATACCATAAAGTGTCTCAAAGGTTATAGTGTTGAGATCTCTTCCTTCTCGTATGGCTGTTGTCTTGTGTTCAAGGTGATCAGGCAGTGTGAGCAGGAACTTGACATTTAATTCTTTTCTGTCATAGTACTTGCCATGTATCTGTAATTCAGTTAAGAGCTTACTGAACCTTTCAAACATGGAGGTTAAGTCTTCACCAGGCTTGGCCATGAATGCCTCATATTGAGATATTAGAATTTGCCTTTGGTTGCCCTTAACCTCTTCACTTCCTTCACAGAGTAAGGCTAACCTGATCCACATCTCCTTGGCTGATGTGCAGCTTATCACACTTCCACACATGGCTTTATCCAGCGTGAGAGAATCGAGCAAGATAAGTTGCAAATGATCATCTAGCACCATTTTCTCCTTTTCAGGTTCCAAGATTTCTGAGGGATCTTTGGGAACCCAATGTGCAGGAATAATCTCACCATTCACTGTTGTGGCTTCAATTTCCTTTCTTGGAATGAAAGGACCATTCTCGAGTATACCTGGGTATAGTGGATTTGCAGCTTTGATAAACAACGAGATTTTTCTTTTCCAAATGCTGTAGTTCTCTTTATCAAATGCTGGGATCTTGATACTGTTTGATTTCTGCATTTTCTCCGGGATCTCAGATATGTATGTTAATCTGAAAGCTCTGATACCAGTTGTTAGTCCTTGTGTATTGCAGAAGGGGGGGGATGAATGCAATACTGATAAAATTCAATCTAAATTTCAACAACTAAAATCAAGATTAAACGTTATCAACAATATATGCAATCACGAACAGTATTTAGTAAGAACAAGATTCACAAAATAAATGTTTTATTTATTTTGCAAAGTGTTGCTACAACCTCAAGAAAGAATTCTCGAGCTTCGGGTTTTCTTTAAAGACACTAGCTTGTCTTCGTTACTATTCTAGAATGAGTTGATAGTAGGTATAAGACTAACCCTATCACTATCAGTCACGGGTTTGTGAAGCTGCTGTCACTGTCAAGTGGCAGCTTCTTACAGATTGTCTTACCCATGTGACTTTCCTAAATTGCTAACATGTCAGATATACATTACAAAGAAAGCAACCTAGATTCATTCTATTTCCAGCTAAACCAATTCAGCAGATAAAGACTTGACCTTGCTCTTGAATTGATTCGCTTTTGTTTTGCAGTGCTTTGAAGCTTCTGTCGTAGTCTTGCAGACTTGGTGCAGCTTAGGGATACTGCATCACGCCTGTTCCTTGAACATTTAAACTGTCACGGGATTTGACTGAGAAAGATACCTAGCATAAGGATCTTTATTGAGACAGTTACTTTTTCCGCAAAGCTTGCTGTCACAGGAATGATCTTTTGGTGACAGTATGAGTTCCCCGCATAGAGTGCTGTCGAGGATCCCAAACTTGCTGTCGAGGGCAATAGTTGCTGTCGCGTAGTCTTCCGCCAATGTTGCTGTCAGAGTGAATATGCTGTCGTGACTTGCAACATTCTGTCTTCTTGTAATCTTACTGTCACAGCTTTAGGACAGTAACCTTTATTCATGTTGTCATCCAAAAAGCATTCTTTGAGGCTTGAACACATAAGTGAACTTCTTTCAAACAATACAACTAGAATAACATTACATACTGATTACAAGAACATACTTTGGCTATGACAGTATCTTCTACTTAATTTGAAAAATTAAGTACAATCAAAGTTAAGTTGTTTCTATGCTATCACCCATAAATCCCAACATAGTGTTTATTTGACAAAGCAAAAGAAAAGAAAACCAAAAGAAAAACCAAGCAAATAACCATGTTCTTCATTTTCTTCAAAATCTGCTCAGCTTGACCATGGTGGAAATAAAACTTTATATCTCAAAACCTACTCATCCAAAACTCACCAAATTTTAACCATAGCTCCTTCATTGTATGGAGAACAGACGTGTAAAATTATATGGGCAACAAAGGGGTATAGCCCAGTCAAATCCCTTCCCCAAGTCGGAGGACCGAAACTGTCCAGTTTTCCCAGATCTGACCACTCACCTTAGAAAGCCAATAAGTTGAGCTTTAAGCATCCCCTGGTGATGAGATAGGACTCAAACGAAAGCCCTTGAAGAGTAGAAGGTGTGGTAAAAAGTTGAGAACCAAACTCTCATGTTTCGATTTTATATGGATTTTACAAAGTGATGATGAATAGTAATGAATAGTACTTTTACTAAGAACATGTTTTTGTTTTGTAGTTTTTAGATTAATTAGCTTAATCAAGGAGCAAGGTAGCCTAATATCCATCTTATATAGCTTGTATTCAGTTCCCAAGAAGGTATAAAACTCCTCCCCTTTGTGGTTAAGTTTTGATTTTTGAAGTTATAGTGATTGTATGAAGTTGATGTTGTTAATGGATCATGTTTGTATGATTTTAAGGTTGTTTAGTATATGATTTGTGGATAAATAGATGGTGGAGTATGAGATCATGTTTAGGCAGATTATAACTAGTATTAGCTTGTGGTTTGATGATTGATGGGTTGGTTGGTTGATTGGTGTTGTTTTGGAGTGTTGAAAACACGGGAATCTTAAAATAACGCAGTTACCATGTCGGATTTACATTAGGTTATTTAGGCAGAAATGACAGAAGAGTTCATGACCTAAAAGATGCCTTAACTGACCATAATCATATAGGTCTTCTCTTGTAGTTCGTTTGCGCAAAAGAATCGAGTCATTCTGATTTACGGTTTAGGAGAAAAGCTAGTTTTAGTGAAAGCGGTTTCGAAAGACGAAGTAGTTGGTTAAGTGAACTTTGAGATAGGGATCAAGCCCTTTAAAATTGAAATTGGATTGAGATATTAAAATGGATACTAGTATGTATAATAAGGAAAGGAAGCCTAGAAGGGTTCGAGTTAAAAAGATGAGTTGGTGATTTTATAAAAATACGTGAACGAAAGTTGCGCGAGTGAAATACCCTTAAGAGGATGATTTAAAACAAGGAGTTAGTAAATGAAAAGTACTTGGGATTTGTTAATGGTTTTCACCCAAGATTTTGACTTAAGAGTTACGGAATGTTATGAGGTTATAGATGACCAAGAGCGAGACAATTGATGTTCGTTAATAGAACGTTAGTGCTTAAGTTAAATGCACTTTAAATGATTAAGCCAGGGGACTGATCGGGTATTTCTTTGTTTATAGATTTCCCGGCAAGTTCTTGAACCCCTAACAACCAAGGACCCGAGGCAAGTTTTCTCATCCCATGCTGTATTTTAAAGTACAATATTATGTTAATATGCATATGATAGATGCATGTTTTCAAAGGTATTATATGCATACGATATTATGCATGTTTTCAAACCGTACATCGTATATGGATGTGTTTGGATTTTAAACTATGAAGATGTTAATATGCATATGATAGATGCATGTTTTCAAAGGTATTATATGCATACAATATTATGCAAGTTTTCAAACCCTACACCATATAATGATGCTGTTGTGATATATGTTGTGGTATTGCTATATATGCTGCTTTATGCTGTGAAATAACGTAAAACTGTTTTTGCTTTGTAAAAAGCTGTATAAGGTATAAGGTTTATATGCTAGCTAAGTACTAGATATATACCAAGGTTAAAGATTAAAGACTCTAAGTATAGAGCACTTGTACGATGGTTTTTAAAACTTAGACCGGGAGTCAAATTATTATTTTGTTTTAAATTACTGTCAAAAGCTGGAAGGTTCCAGGGACGGTTATATTTTAAATATTTATTAAATATTCCAATATCTATATTGTGGGATATTTAAGGTGAGATATTTAAATAATATTAAAATAAATATTATTTGAATATTATTTAATTAAAGTGAATTTTTTTTTTAATATTCACTTAAGTGTTTATATTGAATAATAATTCAATAATTATTAATTGATTATTATTTAATTAAGTGAATATTATTTTGAATATTCACTTAATTAGTTACATTGAATAATAATTTAATATTTATTAATTGGGTATTTATTAAATACTCCAAAAATGATTTAAAATCATAGAACCTTATTATATGATCCAAGGTTCTATTATTTACACAAATATGTAACTTTCTGATTTTCAGAAAAGATATTAAAATTAGAGATTCCCAACTATTATCTTAATATAGTTGAAGGTATTAAATGCAAACAATATTTATTTCCAACTCATCGAAAACTGGGAATCTAGTTCAAGAATTCGAGGACAGTGATTTACTTCCACTGTTCCTCTAAAGTATCTATAACTAGGGGATTGCTCCCCCATTCAAATAAGAGTTTTTCAACTCACTGAACTCTGATATTTCAATAAACTCCCTGGTCATGATTTCAAAATATGTAGTAATCATCGGTAGTCTCGTTGACTAATGTCAACCCATACTTGGACTTACTCCTTCCAATTACTCTGGAGTAAGGTCTTCTGAACGGTTACAAAAGTTTTGACAAGTATTTGTACTCGGGAAAAATGGGATTAAATTTCCGATTTCCGTTTCATTAATATTTTTCATCATGGGAATTGGAAAGGTCTACACGGCAATGAAATAGGTGCCGGGGTAGTGCCAAAACTATCAAGGCTTACCCGGTGATGAAATAGGCCCGAGGTAGTGATCTCTTGCGTGCTAAGGCTTACCCAGTGATGAAATAGGCCCGGGGTAGTGATCTCTTAGCACAATGGCCCGTATGCGGTCAGGGTGATAACCGAACAGGAAGTCGTCCTTCTACTAGTAGAAAAGAAAAGTTACGATACAACGGCTGATCACCGTGTATCGGGTGTTCCAGTATATTCCCTTCCCTCCAATTGGAGTTGTTCTGCACATTGTAATGAAAGCCTAGGTGCTGAGTTACTGATAATGTGGCAGTGATGAGTAATGATGTTCCTCATACAGTAGTTGTACTGTATGGCATGTTTTGACGAAAAGAATAATAAAATATCATTCTGTATACGAATGAAGTTTAAAGGTTTTTCTTTATGATATAAGCTTACATATATGATTAAGCTGCTATATCTGATTGTCGAGCTATAGTGCTCATTCTTGCTTCTTTTACAAAAAGGTGTTCATTACTGATATTCTACAGTATTTTGAACAGTATGAGATATCTAAATAGATATGCACGTATATATGTTGAGAAAGTATTTAAGATATATAGTATATTGAACTGTATAGTATTTTGAATCAATGGATAGGCTTTAAGCCTTGATTCCATTATTTGATATCTATTTTAAAAGATATGTTTTGAATCTTGGTTCATTATATCGATACCATGGATTCTTAAATGAATTACGAAAAGTTATTAAGTATGATTATAAGTCATACGGTATTTTGAACGGTATACTATTTTGGGGTTAGACCCTAGTGGTGTTAAAAACTGTGATCCCATATGGATTATCTTCCAAAAATGTTTAAAGATTTAAACTGGGATAGATTTCTTGCTGAGCGCTATTAGCTCATTCTTGCTTTATTTATACTTTCAGCATGAAGAAAACATTGCCGATTCATCTCGTGTTACGAGAGCAAGGGAATGGAGAGACCACCCTTGAGTTAGTTCAGCAAGATGGATACTGTCGGATTTAGCAGGACAGCTGTAGACTGATTTAGTAAGAATTGTTTTCGAATAGGTTTGTATTATTAAACCTTGTATAGAATTGTGAGGTCTATTATTTTAACTTCAGGTAGAGGTTGTAAATGATAGATGAGATCCTGGATAGTACATTTGGTTTGTAATAACAAATGTTACTTATTGTTGCTCATTTCCAAGGCTATAACTTGTGTGTATGTGCGTAAGTGATTGGGGTCAATTAGAGTTATATTATTAGAATGTTGTAAGTAATACAGGTATTGTATAATTGATGGAGCGTGACAACCCAGATTCCTGACCCCGGGTCTGGGAGTGCTACAACTTTCTCCTCATCATCCATAACCTCTTCAATCTTAAGAGTAGGTACTGGAGTAGGTTGGGTGATTTGAATTCCTTCAATAGGTTGAGTGATTCTTGGCACATGAGCCACAAGAGCACCAGACATATTAGCCATCTTTCCTCTGGATCCAGCTTGTATAGCTCTTTTCTGGAAATATTCAAGCTCATATGACTTAAGCACACCATATAGTGTTTCAAGAGAAACATTGTTTAGATTTCTTCCTTCTCTTATGGCAGCGATTCTGTGCTCTAGATGCTCAGGAAGTGTGAGTAAGAATTTGACATTTAGATCCTTCCTATCATAGTACTTACCATGAATTTGTAGCTCAGTTAGCAGTTTGCTAAACCTCTCAAACATTATTGTTAGGTCTTCTCCTGACTTTGCCATGAAAGCTTCATACTATGAGATAAGAATTTGTCTTTGATTGTCTTTCACTTCTTCACTTCCTTCACATAGCATCTCAATCTTATTCCACATATCCTTGGCCGATGAGCACCCAATGACATTCCCACACATGGCTTTGTCCAAAGTGAGAGCATCCAGTAAGATGAGTTGCAAGTAATCATCCAAGGCCACCTTCTCTTTTTCTGGCTCCAGAAACTCTGAAGGTAATTTGTTGACCCAGTAGACTGGAACAAGAACACCATCCACAGTTGAGGCTTCAATCTCTTTTCGTGGAACAAAGGGACCATTTTGGAGGATACCCCAGTATAAAGGATTTGCAGCTTTGATAAACAGTAAGATTTTTCTTTTCCACACATTGTAATTCTCTTTATCAAAAGCTGGAATCTTTATGCTACTTGACTTCTGCATACTTGTCATGATCTCAGATTAGTAGAACAATCTGTCTGCTCTGATACGAGTTGTTGGTCCTTGACTATTGCAGAAGGGGGGGGGGGGGGGGGGGTTGAATGTAATACTGATAAATCTCAATCTACGTTTCAACAACAAAAACTAAGATTAACGTTTATCAGTTTATGGAATGCAAACACAAGTAGACACACGAGTATTTCTCACAAAATAAATGTTTTATTTATTTTGTAATGGGTTGCTACAACCTCAAGAAAATGTTCGTTTTCTTGAGCTTCAGTTTCTCGAGTGATTAGAAAGAACGGTTTGAGAGATAGTCTAAGTAGACTAATCTTATCACTATCAACACGGGTCTTGTGAAGCTGCTGTCATTTTCATGTGGCAGCTTCTTACAAATTGCCTACCCTTGAATCTTTCCTAAATTGCTATACAAACAGTTTATCAGTACTGGACAAAGCAATCTAGAAACATTCTATATTAAGCTAACACAATTCAGTAGATGTAGATTTGTCATACTCTGGAATTGGTGAGCTTTGTCATTTGATCTCTCAAGCTTCGGTCGTAGTCTTGCAGACCTGTTGTAGTATTGGGATACTGCAACACGCCTGTTTCTTGAACATCCAAACTGTCACAAGTTTGACTGGGTTGTTCCCCAATACAAAAGTTATCCCTTCATGACAGTATCCTGAAGGCTAAGCTTGCTGTCACAATAATGCGCTTTTGGTGACAGTAGGAAATTCCCGCAGAAGGTGTTGTCAGGATTTCCAAGCTTGCTGTTAGGCTAAAGTAAAGTTGCTGTCCGAGGGCTTCCGCCAATGTTGCTGTCAGAGTGAATGTACTGTCGTGACTTGCAACATGCTGTCTTCTTGTAACCTTACTGTCAAGATGTACTAGAATCTTATTTGCAATGAACAAAAACAGTTACAAAGACATACTCTGGCTGTGACAGTATGTTCATACTTAATAAAATTAAGTATTTAAAATATCTAGTTAAGTTGTCTCATAGCCATCACCCATAAATCCTAACATAATACCAAAGACAAGGCAAATCATGAAAAAATTACATTTCACACTCGTAACCAAATCATGAAAAATTGAAAGGGGTTATTTTATAAGCTAATAGAGATGTATACGAGAGAATGATGTGTTTCGAATGAATAATACTAATGATCTACACGAGTATATATAGGCTAAGAAAACTTGTGCGCTACACAATTGTCATAATTAATTAACCGCGTTAATCAAATTATATCGGTGCCAATTTCCTTAATTAATTAGTCAAGCTAATTAATTGCGTCGGTGGCAATTATGTTGGTGACAATTTTCTTAATTAATTAGTCAAGCTAATTAATCGTGTCATTGGCAAAAAATCCGGATTTAAAATCGGAATTGATTTTACCAAATCAATTAATTCACCCATAATTCACCCATATTTTCCAACAATCCCCCAAATGGGTGAGATTGATGTATCAGTAGCACACACTAGACAGACAGACAGACACAAAGTTTTGACTTGGTGATAGTTTTTTCGATTAGATATAGCATACGATAGGTAGAGAATGCTTCTTGAACCTTCGCTCGAGTAAGCATACCGACTTTGGATAGTAGACGCAATTGTCTTTGAACTGTTCGACCGTTCGTGTAAACGATGATATACTTATCACTATATCCTTTCTGATTTGTTCAGCTCTCATGATTATGTCCATTTTGGCCATGGAACATCGTCCTAGTTCTGCAGGAGTTTCTAAAAAATTGTGCCTCGCAATTCTCCTTTGAAGCGACCCCACTTCTCTCCTACATAGGTGATCTTTTTCCTTATAGAGTAACCCGCGTTTACTCAACTGAATTCCATGCATTCAAACCCTTGAACTCCATGTATTCAACGAAAGATCATTAAAAGCTCGAAAGCTTACCCTTGTACCATACAGGTCTCACGGTTTCCTCATCATAGGAACATGTTAGGGGTTACCCCCACAGTGATTTGGTCATCATGATTTAGTTGGCCCATTGAACCATGTTCTTGGGATCTCCAGTCAGCAATGGTTGGGTGTCCACCATGACGCCGTTAAGAAATAGGCTTAAGGCCCATCCCTCTAGATGATTTGTCAACCAGTTCTCTTGATAACCCTTTGGTTAGTGGATCCGCGATATTATCCTTTGACGGTATAAAGTCAATAGTGATAATTCCGGTTGACATTAACTGTCTAATGGAACTATGTCATCGTCGTATGTGACAGGACTTTCCATTGTACATCGTGCTCAGTGATTTGGTCATCATGATTTAGTTGGCCCATTGAACCATGTTCTTGGGATCTCCAGTCAACAATGGTTGGATGTCCACCATGACGCCGTTAAGAAATAGGCTTAAGGCCCATCCCTCTAGATGATTTGTCAACTAGTTCTCTTGATAACCCTTTGGTTAGCGGATCCGCGATATTATCCTTTGACGGTATAAAGTCAATAGTGATAATTCCGGTTGACATTAACTGTCTAATGGAACTATGTCATCGTCGTATGTGACGGGACTTTCCATTGTACATCGTGATATGCCAATAGTAGACTGACTATCACAGTGCAGTCCTATTGCAGTCACAGGCTTTGGCCATCTCGGAATATCCTCCAGAAATTGGCAAAAGTATTCAGCCTCTTCAGCGCATTTATCTAACGCCACAAACTCAGCTTCCATCGTGGAATGAGTTATCACCGTTTATTTCGAGGATTTCCACGATATTTCCGCTCCAGCTAGTATAAACACATAGCCACTCGTAGACTTTAGTGCTTTCTTTCTAGATATCCAATTTGTATCAGTATACCCTTCCAATACTGTTGGATAACTACCATAATGCATCCCATAGTCTCGAGTTCCTCTCAAGTACCTTAGTACTCGTATGATCGTTTTCCAATGATCAGCTCCCGGATTACTCATAAATCTACTCAACTTGCTAATTGAGTATGCAATGTCTGGTCTTGTACAACTCATTAAGTACATCAGACTTCCAATTATCCTTGAGTATTCTAATTGGGAGACTCCTACACCTTTATTCTTGGATAGATGCAAAGTAAGATCCACAGGTGTTCTAGCTTTCTCAAAATCGTCCTTGAGAAATTTATCAAGAATCTTGTCAACATAATGCAGTTGACTTAGTGCGAGACCCTCAGATATTCTAGAAATTTGAATCCCTAGAATCACATTTTCTAGTCCCATGCCTTTCATATCACATCTTGCTTTTAACATGTCATTGGTAGATTTGATCACTTTATCATTGCTTCCAGCAATAAGTAAATCATCTACATACAATGTCATCATGACATATCCATTCTCGTTATCCCTGTAATAGGCACAACTATCACATTCATTGATCTTGAAGCCATTAGCCAACACGACTTCATCAATTTTTTCATGCCATTTCATAGGCGCTTGCTTCAAGCCATATACAGATTTCACCAATCTACACACTTTTCTTTCTTGTCCAGGGATAATAAAGCCTTCAGGTTGTTCCATATAGATTTCCTCATCTATATCTCCATTTAGAAAAGCTGTTTTCACATCCATTTGATGTACTGTCAATTTTCGCATAGCAGCGATAGCAAACATCATCCTTATGGACGTTATTCTCGATACTGGAGAATACGTATCGAAGTAATCAAGCCCTTTTTGTTGCTTGTATCCTTTGATTACAAGTCTAGCCTTGTACTTATCGATAGTTCCGTTAGTTTTCAACTTCTTCTTGAAAACACACTTGCTACCTAATGGTTTACAGCCATTTGGCAAGTCCACTAATTCCAAAGTATGATTCTGTAAAATAGAATCAACTTAACTCTTGATGGCCTCTTTACACATAGGTCCATCAGGTGATGTTACCGCTTCCTTGTAGGTTACCGGATCACCTTCTTCGAGCAAATATGTCAGAAATTCTAACCCAAAGGATTTCTCCTTTCTTTGTCTTTTGCTCCTTCTCACTACCCCCACATCTTCGTCTTCACTTTCGGCATTCTCATTATCGTCTTCTATAGACTCATGAGCTCGTTTATACGTTGTAGGGCGTTCAATTCCAGGATTACAAGGAAATACATTCTCAAAGAATGAGGCATTCCTTGACTCCATGATCGTATTCTTTTGAATATCCGGAATCTTAGATTCATATATAGGAAACTGGTATGTAGTACTTGAAAGTGTTTGTCCTAAATCCAATCATGTATGATGAGTTAGGAAGAACTTTATTGTATTTTTATTTGATTTCATTAATGTTAATAAAAGACTTGTTTTGTTTTTATTACGGGCTTTATCTATTTAAAGTGTTTTAAATAAGATGTTCCATAGTTTAGAGTAAAGCTTCTAGAATTATAATGAGATTATAATAGTGAGATCTAGAAGATGATAACTCTAGACTTAAACAGTTCCTGATCATAGGATAACTAATCGGAAGTTGGTGAATCCGCAAAGATTGGTACATACTATGCTTGCTCCCGTCAGGAGGATGTCTGTTCTCATAGGCATTTGTGTGGTGACACTATAGCTAGTATTTAGGTGCTTGTTAGGGAATAAGTTCACTGAACATGACTCGATAAGTTGAATAGCTAATGGAGTTTACTCACGTGTCAATAGTTATTCACTGAGTGATAGTTGTACAAGTGTCCTTAGACTTGAGATCGTTAGAGTTATCTTGTATATAATGAACTATGCTTTGGATTAGTCCTTAGTCTCAAGGACATCCATTAGGTCTATTCTGGGCATAGGGATTTGTGTATGGAGATAGTTAACGTCAATAGAAGATCTACCCCTTCCAGTATAGGAAGAGAATATCCTATGTTATTCTTAGTATGCGAGTTCTGGAATCTCTGGCCAGAGTGTATGAAATTAGAAAAGAGTTTCTAATTTGCATTAATATGAACTTAGCATTATGAATAAGAAATCATATGATTAAATTTGATAGGCCTGACACGAGATCCATGCCTTATATTTAATCGGGATATTGTAGGGTAGAAGGAATGATTGTACTGAAACTAGTCACTGACAGGTTCTTGGTATTCTAAGCAGTGAATTCATATTATCCGGATAGTCGCGATATGTTGAGAAGCATCACTCACGATGTAGAATAAATATAATTAACCAGTTAATTATATTTAATGAATTATTAGAATTCATATAAATAATAAATAAAAGTTTATTATTATTTATTTCTACTACCGGCTTAATATTGAACCTACAGGGTCACACCATAAAAGATTAATTTATTGATGAAGGTATTTTGAGAGAGCAAGTTATTTTCTAAATAGGTTAGAAAAGGAAATAATGATTAAAATAGTTTTAATTATTATTAAAGCATTTTATAAGATAAAGTGTGGGGTTAATATATATATATATATAAAGATATATTAAAAACCCTAGGAGAGCCCTATAAATAGAATGAGATAGTTCATTCTAAAAGACTTGAGTTTTTGTGAAAACCTAGTTGCCACCCTCTTCTTCTTCATCTCTCTCTCTCTCTCTCAAAAGAAGAAAAACTCCATTTTTATAAAAGCTTAGTTTTATAAAAAGCTTCATCGAAGGATTATTCTTGGTGGATACTGGTAGAGTGCTTCACACTCTGAGGAGCAACTGCTAGAATCCATTTTTATAAAGCTTCGATTTTCAAGGTATGGTTACGATTCCTCCGCTCTTTCATTTTATATATTTTTCTATATGTAAGATACATGGTTTTTACGGAATAAATTTTATATCACGCTTCCGCTCATCCGTAAATTCCATCAATGGTATCAGAGCCAGGTAATGCATATAGAGATTCATATAAACAATTTTAGATTTTTTTATGCATGTATGGATTTATTATGATTTTTGCAAGTTTATTTAGATTTAATTATGAATTAATTCGAAATAATTTTTGCATTGGATTTTGACTACTGATCTGGGTTCTACAAGTGTTGTAGATGATCTAGGTATTTTTTTCATAATTTTGTGATGTGTATATTATTTGTTATGAATTTTTTAAAATTGTTTTAATTAAAATTCATAAAATAATCATACATGTGAATAATATGAAATTAAGATTGCACAAGGACCCTATATCCACCTGGTAATTTTTGCTACTGCCTGATTCAAGAAATCATATTATTTTGATTTTTTTATTAATTTATTAATATTAAAATAAAATAATAATAACAATAAAGGGCATTAATGACTAGAGGAGTTTTTTTTTTTTAAGTGTTATAAATGCTAAGTTAGTGTTTTAATGCTAAAGGAGTTACAAGCATTAAATAAAATAGCATAGAATTGTTGTAACTTACTTAGCATTAAATTTAAAAAAAAAAAAAAAAAAAACTGCTGGGAAGGGACTGTAACGCATGCCGGGAATGCGTTACAGGTCCTGTAACGCATGAGCGTCATGCGTTACACATTTAATATCTTTTAATTGTTGTAACGCATGAGCGTCATGCGTTACAGCCCCTCTATCCACATTAAATTTGATTTTTTGGGAGTTTGGTAACTCCGTTTTGGGCATGCAATATACCGTTGGATTCGTTTTTCCGAGACGGATCTAATGGAGTGGTCAAATATTTTTTATATAAAAGTTTGGAACTGTTTATATTCCCGGATGTGTTTTAAAGCATGTATTAATTGTTTTAATTGCTTTTAAATACTATAATAAATCCATACATCATTATATCATTGTATGACATGATATTACTTGCATGCTTACTTGTTTATTTATTTTTATATATGAGATATATGCCTATATTTACCATGCGATGATAGATTTAGGTGAACTTAAATCAATATAAGGCGTGCTCTAGAAAATCTAGAATAGGAATCGTTTCTTGCCTTAACAATAATATTATGAGTACAATCATGAGATTCTTATGTTTATGAAACATAGAGTGAAATACTCTTTTGATGTTGAAAATGAAAATTTCTGTCTAGGCCGTTGGGTTTTAAGCGGGACCGATGTGACCCCTCCAACACACTGGGAATTTTTCATTTAAATATCATAATTGTATTTTGTTCAAGAAAAAGAGAATCTCCTAGTAATATGATTATGGTTGTAACATAATATAATCCCTCTAAAATTAAATAATATCAAGTAGTAATTGGCCAATGACACAACGGGCTTGTGTTGGTCATAGCCTTCCAACATGGTAGAAAGTAGTTCTTATTTTTGAATCATTGTCGTTTCGTGCTACAGCCGAGGGCTTTGATTTCGAAATAAGAAATACTTGTCTATTACATAGAGATGTGTACAATGAATTAGAATCTAATGGTCGTTACGTGCTACAGCCGTGGGCTGTTGGAGACTGATTCAATTGTATGAAATGTTGGGTTAGACTTGACTTAGAATATTGAGTTTGTCGTGCTACAGCCGTGACTCAATTATTCAAGAGGCTAAAGTTTTATTAGGGAATAACATGAGATGTAATTGACAAGAGTTGTCTGCCTACTGAACATCACATGGCGTTTCGTGCCACAGCCGAGGTTGTGTGATGGAATGTAGGATCCCTATTCCCACTAGCATTATGAATGCTTAAATTTTCACTTAGGGGTTGTATAAATTAGGTAAACTAGTGGGAGCCACTTATGAATAAAGACCCGATTCATATAGTGTTTTAAAATGAAATTGAATATTTGCTAAGTGTTGTTATGTGTTTATCTTTTACAGATTTACTATATACATTATGTCTTCTGCACTATCACTCCGGAGCATACTGGATGCTCACAAATTGACTGGTCCTAATTTTGCTGACTGGCTTCGAAACCTGAAAATTGTTCTCAGGGTTGAGAAGCTGGAATATGTGCTTAACTCACCTAAGCCTGCTGAACCTGCTGACGATGCACATAATGATGAACATATTGTGTATCGTAAGTGGATAGATGATGCAAATGTTGCTCAATGTATCATGCTAGCTTCCATGAACATTGAGCTACAGAAGCAGCATGAGCATATGGATGCTCACACTATCCTAACGCATCTACAAGAGTTATATGATGTGGCAGGGAGGACAGCTCGATATGATATATCGAAGGAGCTGTTCCGCTGTAGGATGTCTGAGGGATCGTCTGTGAATGACCATGTACTTAAGATGATCAATTTGATTGAACGTCTTGGACAACTTGGTTTCAACATGGATGGGGAGCTGAGTCAAGACTTGGTCTTGCAATCACTTCCGGGTTCATTTTCACAGTTTGTTGTGAACTTTCATATGAATAAGTTGGACGCCAGCCTGGCTGAACTCCACAACATGTTGAAGACTGCGGAATCAAATTTTCCCTCTAAGAAGAGTTCTGTTCTTCTAATTGGCGAAGGTTCCAATCCTAAGAAAAGGAAGAAGAACCCCCCCAAGAAGAAGAAAGTAGGTGAAAAAAGGCTTGTTCCACCAAAAGCTGAAGACCCCAAAAGCAAAGCTGTTTGCTTCCACTGTAACAAGGTGGGGCACTGGAAGAGGAACTGCAAGGTTTACCTTGCAGAATTGAAGAAGAAGAAGGGTAGTGAGACTGCCGCTTCTGATTCAGGTATGTTCATGATTGAAGTGAATATGTCATTAAATCAAATTGCTACTTGGGTATTAGATACCGCCTGTGGTTCTCACATTTGCAATTCGTTGCAGGCACTAAGGAGAAGTAGGACTCTTGAGGAAGAGGAGGTGATTCTACGGATGGGAAATGGAGCAAGAGTTGCTGCTGAAGCTGTAGGATCATTTGATTTACATATGCCTACGGGCAAGACTATTGTTTTAAATAATTGTTATTTTGTTCCCTCGATTGTGAGGAATATTATTTCTATTCCCATGTTAGACTTGGCTGGATTTTCGTTTGTTATTGAGAATAATGAATGTTCAATTCTTAGAGATAATGTTCTTTATGGTAGTGGTATTTTAAATAATGGTCTGTATGTATGTGACGTAGAGCATAATTTACTACAAATTGAACGTACTAATAAAAGGAAAAGGGATGATGAAAATCTCACCTATTTGTGGCACTGCAGACTTGGTCATATTAGTGAAAATAGACTTCGTACATTGTAGAAGGAAGGGTTACTTGAACCCTTTGATTTTGAATCATATCCTACATGCGAGTCTTGTCTATTGGGTAAAATGACCAAATCTCCATTTAGTGGACATGGAGATAGGGCTGCAGATTTGCTAGGATTGGTACACACAGATGTATGTGGACCGATGTCTACGCAAGCCATGGGTGGATTTTCATACTTCATTACTTTCACAGATGATCGATCTAGATTCGATATGTGTATTTGATGAAACACAAGTCTGAAGCCTTTGAAAAGTTCAAAGAATACAAGAATGAAGTGGAGAAACAAACCAAACATAGTATTAAAACCCTTCGATCAGATCGAGGTGGTGAATACTTGAATGGTGAGTTTCTAGATTATCTCAAAGAAAATGGTATAGTATCTCAGTGGACTCCTCCATATACTCCACAGTTGAATGGGGTATCTGAAAGGAGAAATCGAACTTTGTTAGACATGGTTCGATCCTTGATGAGCTATGCAGATCTTCCAGTATTCCTTTGGGGTTATGCATTGGAAACCTCAGCATATTTACTGAATAAGGTGCCTTCCAAATCTGTTCCTCAAACTCCATATGAGATATGGAAAGAAAGGAAACCGAGTCTTAAACACGTTAAGATTTGGGGATGTCCAGCTTATGTCAAGAAAGTTGACCCTGATAAGCTGGAATCTCGATCCGTTAAATGTAAGTTTGTGGGATATCCTAAAGAGACTTTAGGGTATTACTTTTACACCGATCATAGGGTATTTGTCTCCAGACATGCTACCTTCTTGGAAAAACAGTTTATCCTTGAAGGGAACAGTGGGAGCAAAATAGAACTTAATGAAGTTCAAGAAGCACAAACTACCACGGTTCAAGAGGAAACACCTGTTCAGACTGAACAACCTTCTGTAGAACAGCCCGTTCGTAGGTCAGAGAGAGTGTCTCGCTAACCTGAGAGGTATTATGGCCTTGTCATTGAGAATGACAATGAGTTGTCAATCATTGATGATGACGACCCTATGACCTATAATGAGGCTATGAGTAGTATTGACTCAGAGAAATGGCAGAGTGCCATGAAATCCGAAATGGATTCTATGTATACCAACCAAGTATGGACTTTGGTTGAAGCACCCAAGGATGTGAAGCCTATTGGGTGCAAATGGGTATACAAGAGAAAGATTGGAGCAGATGGCGAGGTGGAGACCTATAAGGCCAGGCTCGTGGCAAAAGGATTTAGACAAAGGCAAGGGATTGACTTTGATGAAACTTTTTCGCCTGTAGCCCTGTTAAAATCGATTCGGATTTTGCTTGCCATTGCTGCTTACTACGACTATGAGATCTGGCAAATGGACGTGAAAACAGCCTTCCTCAATGGGAAACTTGAAGAGGAAGTGTATATGACACAGCCAGAGGGTTTTGTTTCCAAAGGGAATGAACACCTAGTGTGTAAGCTGCTACGGACCATATATGGATTAAGGCAAGCTTCTCGTAGATGGAACATCCGTTTTGATGAGACAATCAAAGAGTTTGATTTTATCAAAAACATAGATTGTAATATCCGTGAATTTTATTATTTGATTAAATGATATATTTAATCTAAAATATTTATGTTGGAATATTGGAATATTATTATATGATATTTAGTGTGTGATTATGTGCTAAATGGTGAGTCGGAAGCCCCTTTCAAAAATTTCGTCATTTGGAATTTTCTTCAAATTTGAGCCGTTTTGATAATTCAAGAGCCCCGTTGAAATTTCGTACATTCATTTTTAATTCTTCGTCTTTCGTATTCGAATCGTTATCGAAAGGGTTATGGGATTCTATTTAACCCTACCTATTTGATTCTGCAAATTAATTTCAATTTTTGATCCGAAAAAGGAAAAATCGTTCCGAACCCTAATTGCTTAAGGGGACGGATTTATCGTTCTATATCAATATTGAAGTTGTTATAGCCCTAGTATTCTTGAGCATTAGTTATATAATGATATATATCAATTTGGATAATCATCAACCTTTTTAACCCCTTATTTTTAGTAAAACGTGTTTTTGACCTAATTAGGGTTTTTAAACGATCTAACGAATCAATATCGATCCAAAAATGTTATTTGGGGTATTATTTTTCCAGAAATATAAAAAGACCAATCAGACTTCATAACCCTAGCAATTCTTCAGAAATTACTCAAAAATATTCGAAATTCCCAAAAATTATTTTGTGTTCTTGATCTTCAATCAATTCGTTCTAAGGGTTATTGAAGTCCAAATTTGAAGTTCTTATACTCAAATCGAAGCCCCAAAAATCTAGTTTCAGAATCTTCCAACCTCATCATCATCTGGTAAGTATTCGATTTTATATTGATTTTACAAGTTTCGAATTAAAATTAGGGTTCTTAATTAATTTGGGGATTTTCATTCTGTTGATTCTCCGTTCAATTGGTTGCTTCTAACATGTTCCTAGGGTTCTAATTAGCAAGAATCCATGCTTTAATTTCATGTTTAAGTTCAAATTAGTCGGGTTTGATTTTCGGGTTTTGACCCGATTTCTTCTTTCGATTCGTACGTTCTTGATATTGATCTGACATTGTTTTTGATAAAGGGCTTTGATTGTATGAGTTATAAGCTTTATTTTGGTATATTAATCTTTGAGTTTCATGTAGGATTTAAGTAGATCGGGTTTCCGGCCGAGGTCGTCGCCGGCGAGTTCTTTGAATGAATTCTGGGCACGATTCCGGCATGGGACAGATGTGTGTGTATGTGGGTTGTGTTTATCTTGCAAAAGCGAACAAAAGCCCTATGGTTTGGTTTTGTTTTGATCGGAAACGGCGAAGTCCGGCCACCGGACGCCGGCCGGATTCTGGAAAACCCAGATTCCGGCGGGTTGTTCTTGGTGACCCGGATTCGTTCTTCCCGACCCGTTTACCCGATTTTTCGACCCGGTTTCAATCTTCAAAACCCTAATTCATTTTCAGAAAACTGTTTTTGAATTTTATTTTTAAATTTAATTCGAAAATAGTTTAAAAACTTTAAAAATTCATATTTTTATTTTAAAAATATATTTTAATATCAGAAAAATTCTGATAAATTATATTTATTATTTTAAATCCGAAAATTGATAAAACTTAATTATTTTAATTATTTTTAATTAATAATTAATTTATTAATTAATTGGTTAATTCTTTTAATCAATTAATTCTTAAAAATTAATTATTAATTAGATTTAATTAATTAAAAATTCAGTTTAATTATTTTCAAGCCTATTTATTTATTTAAAAATAGTTTGAGCATTTAAAGAGTGTCAATTAATTTTATTAATTGATTTATTTTCATTTAAATGTTTATATTGGATTTAAAAATCCGATTTTTGATTTAAAAATTAGTAATGACTTATTAAAAATTCAAATGAGTTTCAGACGATGTTTTAAAAATATTTATAAGTGCAATATGGTTCATATTAATTGTGTGTTGTGTTTTATAGTCTGTATATGCCCGTGCTAGGGCAAATATCTGAGTTTTAAATATCGTAAATTATACCGGACGTCCGATACGTACCCGGTTACTTGTTTAAATGTGATTATTGATTGAATAAGTGTCGAGAGTAGAACGAGAATAGTTAGACTTATTGTAATGAGTTGTTTAATTATAGAATCGAGTTCCCGGAGCAAGGGAAAGGGGAAAGTAGAGTGAGCAGAGTCGATCCGACAGCAGCTTAGACCAGGCAAGTATCTGTGCCTTTACTTGTGATAAAAATTATTATTGTCTTGATTACTTGAATACCGTTATCCCCAGAACAATTCAAATTATCCATCTTTTAACCGCATTTGGACAACTGATTCCATTTCCTTAGAAATTCTTGATTCTTTGATTTGATCTGCATCGGAAACCCTTATTTCCAATTTACTTGATTATTGTTTACCACCTATTGTTGCTATTTATCATCCTTTGATTATCATTGACAACCTTTGATTATTTGACTTCCATCTTGACTACCAATTACGGTTATTGATTAACGATTACCAATATTGATTACCTTATTGAATGAGTACACTGTACCATTGAAACTACTCCATGATCCTTTCTCGATCTTCGTTGATACTGAACAGTTGAAGCTCTTTTGCAATTACTATACATTCAGTTTATCTTATTGAGCATGTTATTGTTTATACCCTATTATAGAATTGGCATGTGTTTTTAAAAATGGACCAGTAATTGGTCGGAATAACTTAAGGCCCAGATTGGCCTGGGATCCAGTAGAGGACTATGACATGAGCTAGTCCGGGGTTGATGCGTGGCTGGCTAGCAGCTCAACCTTTGATTTGAATAAAATGTATAAGCCAAATTCTAATCCTTTACTTCAATCATTATTGATACAAAGCATGTGTTAGCTAAATATTGTTGATTCTGATATCTTAAATTCATATCCTTACAACTGTGATAGAAATGATTCGTTGATGTTTGCTGAGCAATTTTGGCTCACTCTTGCTTGTTGTTTTCTAACCCTATTCCAGTGAAGCGAGAGTATGAGTTGGCATAGCGTGACCGATAGTTCACCAGCAGTCAGGAGAGCCCCTCGAGTCACTGTTATTGGCAGGGTAGTTGTTGTTTTGCTTTTCTAGATTTAATGTCTAGATTTGAACTTTAGTTGTGATGTAATAACTCTGATAAAACTGGTTTGTAATAATAAAAGATTGTAGTAGCTTGTGTTCATTGCCATAATCTGGATGCGGTCTTGGTCAAGGGGTAATTGTGTCTTTATATATATTATGCATGTGTTAAATAGTATTCCGTTGGTCGGATGACTCCTCAAATCTGTACCCCGGGTTTGGAGGGCGTCACAGTTGGTATCAGAGCAACAGGTTATGGCATTTGAAACAAGTTAGGACTTAGGGTCCAGGATAACATAGAGAGTTAGGAATTCACGTAAGGATATTAGGAGGTCAACTAGGGATATTACGCGTAGTAATTAAATGTGGTTATAATTGCAGCCCCCTAGTTCTAGTTCAGACTCAGACCCTTCCGAGGATACGATAGCAGAGATACCTACACCCGTTGAGAGAGCAGGACCGTCTCGGCCAGTGCGATATCAGCCTAGGCATCAGGACCCAGTAGTCAGGAGAGATCAGATACCTTGTCCTATTCCACTCCGACAAGTAGCCCCAGCACCAGCATCTCAGGCATCAGTTTGTGGGCCTTTGTATCAGTTATGTGAGCCACCAGTTCCACACCATGTGTATCAGAGGGTGAGAAGAAAGAAGGATTTCCTTTATGGACAGGTTATGGAGATGGGTAGGATTCGTTCGATCGAGGCAGCCGCTGTCAGAGAGAGAGACAGACTTAGAGATCAGATGAGAGACATTCAGATGAGGTTTAGGGTTACGAGGACTTTGGTTGAGACTCGATTGCATGGATTAGCTTCTAGTCGAGAGGGAGAGACAGTAGCAGGGATGAGACAGATTTTGGATTATGCGATGAGTGAGATTGTAGAGGTTTCAGGACCCCCGTTATGGCCGGCAGGAGCAGGTGATCTGTGAGCAGGTATCGGTAGCAGACAGATGTGACATGTGATAACTCCAAATCCCGATCTAGGACCTTCCCGGCCGATCCCACGCCTGGAAGCGGTGTCGCTGCGGTTGGGACTCTGCAAAACAACACCGGAGGGGGGTTTGGACCCTGGCGGCGCCTCCGGCGTGAGAATAAGTAACGGCTTTGGAAAGGGAGATAGGAATATAGAGAAATCTAAATATGGAGGGTGTGTGTATAGGTTAGGTGTGTAAAAGAGAATGTAACCCCTGCACCTTTCCTCCTTGGTCTATATATAGGCCCAGGATTAGGGTTTAGGGGTTGTACCTGCAATCATGAGCGTTGAATCCTAGGTAGGTAGGACACCTGGGTGATGTTGATGGATGGCACGTGTCCAGGTGACGAATTGTGGCAGCGTGTGCCAGGCTCCCGCTGGCGTGTGTTTTAAATAGGAAATAATTATCCCAATCATTAGGAATCTTTACGTGTCGTCACCAGGTGTGGCCATCCGTCATGACCTAACCACGTCATGTGCCAATGTGTAGCCTTCATGTGAGTTATTGCCTTTGTCGCCAGGGATGGATTAAACTTTGAACTTAAGCCCAACCTGTGAGCTCGAGTTTTGTAGGTGAGTCCGGACTACGATATGAGTTCGGACTTATTGATGGACCCGGACTCCGATATGAGTTCGGACTGGTAGATGAGCCAGGACTCCAATATGAGTTCGGACTAGTAGATGAGCCAGGACTCCAATATGAGTTCGGACTAGTAGATGAGCCAGGACTCCGATACGGGCTAGGACTTGAAGGTGAGTCATGACAAAACATGAATCCAGACTAGTTAGTGGACCCTGATTGAGATATGAGTCCGGGTTCTTTGGTAGTGATCCGGGGTCCAGGACGGGTCTGGGCTATACATAGCCTATCATTTGCCCCCCACTCCCTTATGCAGATTTTCTGGATGGGGGAGTAGAAGCTCTTGAATAGGTAACGTGGAAAAAATTTCTGGCTGGATTGTTGCCCCCCAACCCGGATTGATATCAAAGATGGCAACCCGGGGTTGAGAGTGAGTCTTTAGTATCTCAAGTCCAAAGCTTTGGGGCTTCGGGTGACTTGGAAAAAATTTCTGGCTTGATTGTTGCCCCCCAACCCGGATTGATATCAAAGATGGCAACCCGGGGTTGAGAGTGAGTTTTTATTCTCTCAAGTCCAAAGCTTTGGGGCTTCGGGTGACTTAGAGAAAATTTCTGGCTTGATTGTTGCCCCCCAACCCGGATTGTTTTCGAGGATGGCAATCCGGAGTTGACAGTGGGCCTTGATTCTTTCTCAAGTCCAAAGCTGTAGGGCTTTGGGTGACTTGGAAAAAATTTCTGGCTTGATTGTTGCCCCCCAACCCGGATTGATATCAAAGATGGCAACCCGGGGTTGAGAGTGAGTTTTTATTCTCTCAAGTCCAAAGCTTTGGGGCTTCGGGTGACTTAGAGAAAATTTCTGGCTTGATTGTTGCCCCCCAACCCGGATTGTTATCAAAGATGGCAACCCGGGATTGAGAGTGAGTCTTTATTCTCTCAAGTCCAAAGCTTTGGGGCTTCGGGTGACTTAGAGAAAATTTCTGGCCTGATTGTTGCCCCCCAACCCGGATTGTTTTCGAGGATGGCAATCCGGAGTTGACAGTGGGCCTTGATTCTTTCTCAAGTCCAAAGCTGTAGGGCTTTGGGTGACTTGGAAAAAATTTCTGGCTTGATTGTTGCCCCCCAACCCGGATTGTTTTCGAGGATGGCAATCCGGAGTTGACAGTGGGCCTTGATTCTTTCTCAAGTCCAAAGCTGTAGGGCTTTGGGTGACTTGGAAAAAATTTCTGGCTTGATTGTTGCCCCCCAACCCGGATTGTTATCAAAGATGGCAACCCGGGATTGAGAGTGAGTCTTTATTCTCTCAAGTCCAAAGCTTTGGGGCTTCGGGTGACTTAGAGAAAATTCCTGGCTTGATTGTTGAGCTCTAACCCGGAGTCAGAGTTGTAGTCCGGTCTAGTATTGAATTCTGCGACGTTGGAATTTGAATCGATTTCTGATTACTTTCCCTCTTTTATTTTGAAAATATGCCACTCCAATTTCTCTTGGAAATTGTACTCGCCCGCTGTCAGTAATTATTGTACTGTCTCTTTATATTTTTCATTTTCTCTTTTTCTCATTTATTCCTCCAATTAGGGCGTGCCAGCTGTCCTTGTAGCAGTTACTTTTCATCCTTTATAAAACCCTCATTTTTCCTCTTCTTTTCTTTTTACCTTCTCTAAACTCATCTTTCTTCCTTGGCCGATTTCTCTCTCAGGCGACCTCCAATTTTCCTTTGTGAAGACTCTGCATCGTCCCGTTATTCGTAAGTTTTCGCCGCCTTAGTCTGCTACTGCCCTGTCTTTCCGTTCCCTTCTTAATATCCATTTTGCTTTATGTTGCTCTTGACTGTCCATTTTCGAATTGGGGGTTATGAGCAGTTGGGTGTATGATTCTGTGATATTTTGGTTTTGGTTTGTATGTCGAGTATGCTCCTGTCACTTGTGGTTTTTGGAACAGTTGCATGTGTTATGTTTTGGCTGATTTGGGGTTTTTGATTCTGGGTTTGTCATGATGTTCTTGGTGTTCTTGTTTTGGGCGTTTTATGAGTTATAAGTATATCTGTATGTATCTCGCTTTTGATCTTATGTTTGTGTATGTCCTTTTGTGTTTGTGTTTTTGGCGTTTAAACTCTGAAATGGCCCGGGCTTAGTATTGGTGTATAATCTAATTTTTGGATTGGGCTCCTGTTTGGTTCCGGGGGGATTGTGACTTGTATTGTGTTTATGTAGTTTTGTTTTGATGATTGAGGTTATGACTTCTATACAAGTTCGGGGTTGGTATTTGTGGTTCGTATGTAGTTTTTGGGTTTCGTGCCTCAACAAAACATTAACATGTATGAAATCATGTACTATTTGAAGCATAGAACTGAATAAACTAACCATAGTTAATCCGGATTCTTGATAGGTGTGTATGGTTCGGATAGTGAAGCGTGCGAACAGGGTGTGTGTTCCACTTTCTGAAAACCCTAGTAGTAATTCCTTCTTCTCTTGCTCTTCTTCTTCGTCGTCTGACCAAAATCTACACCTTGAACTTGTAGATCTAGATTGGTGCATAATGTCTACTAGCTCGGATCCCCCAGTAGTAACCCAGTTGAATGAGAGGGTATTAGCTTCAGGCCGTTGTCTTATAACCCCGTTAGGATTTTACCACGATACTGATTATATGTTTGTAAAGAAACCCTCTGATTATGATCATAATCCATACTATCAAAACCTCTTTGATCACTATAACAATAACCATGGTGCCAATGGGATACCCGGGCCTATTAACAAAGAAGCCATGGACCGGGCTTTTAGTGAATTTGTTGTTGGCCGGGCTCCCAATCCACTAAAAATGCCCTTCGCTGATCTCCCAAGAGAAGAGATGGATATTGCCATTCGGGCTGCCTTCCAACTTGGTCCTGAAATTGACTGGAGATGGCCCGGGCCTAATGAACATATATATGACCGGGGTGATGATGGATATTTGGGAGTTTGGCTGGAACATCTTCGGTCTGGTTGGAATCCCCAATGCCACAACTTTGTAAAACATCTTTTTAAGTATGAATATGAGATATCTATTATGCAAGTGACCCCAAACGGAATCAAATGGATTATTTGGTTCTTGGCATGCTGTGAAAAGTCCGAATATATTCCCACCTTCAGACTTTTCCACCAACTTTTTCAATTAGTTCGGTCCAATAAGAAACCCCTTTATGAGCTTAGATTCCGTGCTAAGGAGTGTGGTTTTCCCTCCGGGTCTGCCCAACCTGTAATTCAACAAAGCACCTTGAAAGGTTGGTCCGGAGAGGTTCTGATGTTGAAGGGCTGGGATCTTGGTGGTATGCCCCACATTGTTTTGGATAAAGAAGCCAAGGTTTTTGAGACATGTAAGTTGACGGGTTCCGCATTGAGAAGAATTCGTAAGTTTTGTGGGAGTCTTGGGTTTCAATGTACCCGGGATACCTTTATGGATCATAAGAAACTGTTTGAGCTAGGATGTAAGTTTGTTTACCTTGTATTCTCTACTCTGCACTTTCACTGTTTTATATCCCGGGCTCTTTCTAACTTTTGTGTTATTTCAGGCTTTCCTCACTACAAACCGGAGTTGGAGGATATCATGTCTTCCAATACTTTTTCCTTGTGTCTAAGGAAGATTTCAGGGGTCCATAATGACAAGGCGAAGAAGCTTGGCGAAGGATCCGGGTCTAGTGCTATGAAAGAAGGAGGTGCTGAGTCCGGTACTCCGATCTTAAACCATCCCGCCCCTAATGTTGAAGCTGTTGATATTGAAACTCTTGACATTCCTGATGACCGGACCCCTAAGAAGAGGAGGATTCATGTGGGTCGCAAACCGCCCACTAAGCCCCGGGTTGAAGTTGTTGCGGAGAAAATCATTTCTGATGACAAAGGTAAAGGTCCTGGTGGACAGCCGGTCATGGTTGGATCCTGTGATTTGAAGAAGCTTGCCAGTATGGCCTCTGACATTCCCACAGATGAAGATGTTGAAGAAATGAAGCGGGCCGGGGTTATAGCTGTTCTTAAACGTGCAATTGGGTACTGGGGTCATGTAAGTATGGTTTTTCCTTGTAAATTTGAGTTCTTAATTTTCGTTTCACTCATATGTATGTTTGCAGTCCGGGGCACTGATCAGTGGAGCTGCAACTGTTTTTGTTCATGAGTTGGAAAGCTTGAATCAAGAATTGAAGGAGAAAGAGGACCGGAATCAAAGCCTGGAAAATGAGTTGTCCTCATTGAAGATGACTTATGATAGTAAGGTTGCTGATTTGGATTCTGAGATTTCTAAACTTAAAGCCCAGGTCGCGAGTGTTACGGAGGAGTCCGGGGTTATGAAGGATAAATTTGAAGATTTGCAGGCTAAGCTTAACAAGTCAAAGGAGGAGATTGTCGCCGAGTTTCAGAAATCTGATGCCTATGACCTAGCTATTGCTGAAGCCGGTGCTCCTGAGATTTACCGGACATTTGTTGTTGCTGAGAAGCATCTCAAGACCGACCCGGGCGCTTGCTGGGAATCCTTCATAGACCATTTTGTTGCAGCCAAAAAGGACATTGAGGACGGCCTTGGAGAGCCCATGCCTTATGACGGCCCGAATCCCTTTGTCATCCCAGCTGGTCCGGATTCTCCTCAGCCTTCTAAATGAACTATTCACATTCCGGAATGAACTAATGCAACTGCGTTTGCTTTTTGGGGTTGCATTCCCATGTAACTTTGACATTTTTGCTTTTGACCCATCGATCTCAACATTAGAAGTGTTTCCGGGTTGTATTGACAATCCGGGCTTCTGTCTTTACTTTTATCTTGGGAAAGTGTTTTCATAACATTTGGAGAATGTTTCCTGGCTATTTGTATAGCCCGGGTTCTCATTGTTGTTTTGATATTAATATCTTTGCCTGGTTTATTTTTCTTGTTTCCACCTCTCATGGTTTCTTTGCTTTTGTACTTTGAATAATTTCCAAAATATCTTTGGTTTAGTGCATATTGCTCGTGAATCCGGTCTCGTAGCTTGGTTCTGGACCGGACTCTTGATTTTGTACTTAGAATAGAATCTAAGATTTTCATTTGATGCGTATTGCTCGTGAGTCCGGTCTCATAGCTTGGTCCTGAGCCGGACTCTTGATTTTGTACTTAGAATAGAAGCTAAGCTTTTAATTTGATGCATATTGCTCGTGAGTCCGGCCTCATAGCTTGGTTCTGAACCGGACTCTTGATTTTGTACTTAGAATAGAAGCTAAGATTTTCATTTGATGCGTATTGCTCGTGAGTCCGGTCTCATAGCTTGGTTCTGAGCCGGACTCTTGATTTTGTACTTAGAATAGAAGCTAAGCTTTTCATTTGATGCATATTGCTCGTGAGTCCGGTCTCATAGCTTGGTTATGAGCCGGACTCTTGATTTTGTACTTAGAATAGAATCTAAAAATTTAGTTTGATGCATATTGCTCGTGAGTCCGGTCTCATGGCTTGGTTATGAGCCGGACTCTTGATTTTGTACTTAGAATAGAATCTAAGAATTTAGTTTTATTGCGTATTGCTCGTGAGTCCGGTCTCATGGCTTGGTTCTGAGCCGGACTCTTTATTTTGTACTTAGAATAGAAGCTAAGCTTTTCATTTGATGCATATTGCTCGTGAGTCCGGTCTCATAGCTTGGTTATGAGCCGGACTCTTGATTTTGTACTTAGAATAGGATCTAAGAATTTAGTTTGATGCATATTGCTCGTGAGTCCGGTCTCATGGCTTGGTTATGAGCCGGACTCTTGATTTTGTACTTAGAATAGAATCTAAGAATTTAGTTTTATTGCGTATTGCTCGTGAGTCCGGTCTCATGGCTTGGTTCTGAGCCGGACTCTTTATTTGCATATTGCTGGGGACCCTGGCTTCGTGATATGCCTATGGCTCTGAGCCAGGGTTAATAGAGTTGCATATTGCTCGTGAGTCCGGTCTCATGGCTTGATTCTGAGCCGGACTCTTTCTTTTGTACTTAGAATGGAATCTAAGACTTCGATTTGATTGCATATTGCTCGTGAGTCCGGTCTCATGGCTTGATTCTGAGCCGGACTCTTGATCTGCATATTGCTGGGGACCCTGGCTCCTCTGTATGCCTATGGCTCTGAGCCAGGGTTGATAGATAAATGAACAATACAAAAAATGTAGGAGTATAATCTTGTAATATTATAGAGTGGCCAAATGCCTAGTTTTTGGAGAAAGATTTGGAATACAAGTCTCTTAATTTTACTTCAATCTAAAAGATCAAACAATTTGCTGAAGATTCTGGGCTTTAGGGAGCTCATTGTTATAGGCCCGGGCTCTGAATTCTTCGTATTGATAGAACTTCCTTTCCGGGCTCTTTCCCTTAGTTGAATTTATGTCTCTTTTGGTCATACTGTTCTGGTAAGAGTTGGCTTTCCTTTTATTTTTTGGATCTGTTTCAGCCATGACTAAAGCTTTCCCATAGCATCTACTAGCCACTTGATAATCCCCCCGGACCTCTCCCATGCCATAGGGTGTGGGAAATTTGAACTTTAAGTGCGGGGTTGAGGTTACAGCTTGTAGCTTAGTCAGGGCTGGTCTCCCCAGGATCCCATTGTAGGAAGAAGGAGTGTTGATGACATAGAATTTAACAATGTTGTTGACTTGATTCGGATAGGTCCCAAACAGTACTGGTAGGTACAGGGTTCCTTGAATTGGGACTGAGTTGTTCCCAAAACAGTAAAGAGGATCTTCTGTGCACTCGTTTATCTTCACACTTCCCAACTTCATCCGGTCCATAGTATGTTTGAACAAGACATTGACAGAAGAGCCATTGTCAATCAGGATTCTTTTAACTTCATTGTCAGCTATGTCTAGACTGACAACTAGGGCTTCATTATGACTTGGGTCGAGTCCTTCAAAATCATCTTTGTTGAAACTGATTATTTGCTCTGGACCGGTTTGAACCATCATTATCTCATCTCCCGAGTCCGGACTCCGGGGTGGCGAGACAGACCCCCCCAATACAACATTCACAATATTTTTACCCTTCCCGGATCCTGTTCCTCTGTCATCCGTTCTCCGGGATATGTATTGTTCCATGTTGCCTTTCTTGATCTGTTCTTCCACAAAGAACTTTAGAGACAGGCAGTTCTCGGTTGTGTGTCCATGGGTTTCATGATAGTCACAGTGTTTATGGACAGACCGGTTTTCTGGTCCGGTAACCATGGGTTTGGGAGGATAGAAGAAAGGCTTGTCTCTTACTTCTTTCAGAATGTCGGCCCGAGTCCGGTTAAGTGGAGTCCAGTTCGGCTCTGGTTGGGGCTCGGGCTTTGGTTTGGTTTGCTCGGGCTCTCTTCTTTGATTGGAGTCCGGGGTTTGGGTAGATAATACCAGCTGAGAGCTCTGAATGTAATTGCTTTGTCTGTTGGGTTTAAATTTTTTGTCTTGGTGGAAACTGTTCTTTGGGCGGTCTTCAGCCCGGGGTGGAGAGAGTCCTTGCCTTGTCATTCTCATTGCTTGAAGAACATCTGTTTCCTTAATGAACCGGGCTGCCATGGAATATGCCGCCGCCAGGCTCTGTGGTTCCTTGTGGATGAGGTCAAGAACGTACCTCTCATTATTGTCGGGATCTAGGTTTCTGCGGAAAATTGTAAGAGCGTCACGCTCATCTAAGTTGCTCACATTGTTGATGGCTTCCTGGAAGCGTTTCATATAGGTGGCCAATGCCTCTCCCCGGGCTTGCCGAACCGTCTCTAGGTGGCACATGTGCATTTCATGGGTTTTATTGGCTCTAAAACGTCTCAGGAAAGACTCACGAAACTGCTTCCAATTGTGGATGCTCCGGGATGGGATTCTGCTGAACCATCTTTGTGCCCCGGATTTAAGAGTCGAGGCGAAGAACCTGCACTTGGTGAGATCATTGTAGTAATATATCATTGCAATTTGCTCGAAGTAATTAACATGCTCTTCCGGGTCCCCCAGACCATTGAAGGAGTCAAAGTTGTAGTGTTTGAGATTTTTCTGTCTGGGTGTAGCCTCTAGAGAGTAACTGAAAGGTATCAAGGTATCCCCTATGTCAATTCCCGAGTCTTGACCAACTTTTTTCTGGAGTTCATGAATCATGTCTATTAAGTCTTCTTGGGGTTCTTCTTCATCTGAGACTATGTCGAGGCTAGGAGCCCGGGTTCTTCTCCTGTCATGTGTTTTGCCCAGGATCCGGGCCTCCTCCACCTGAATTCTTTTTTGGATTTTGAGGTCAAGTTTAGCTTGCTCTTCGTTCCGGATTCTTTCCCTCAATTCAGCTAGCTTCCTGAGCTTCTCAGTTTCAGTATCTTGATGTTTACTGTGAGTTCTGTGGTGAGTTCTTTTCCGGGCTTCTTTGTCTTTACCCCCAATTCTGTCAAAAACTGAGGCGCGAGATCGGTGAGATTCTCCAGAATCATGAGAGTTCTCATTTTGTTCAACTTCATTTAGCCGAGCTTCCTTATACATCCGGATTGCATCAACCAACTGGTTCCCGGTCAAGTTTTCCATGAGTCCGGGTTCCATGTTGACATCCGTGTACTTGAACTTGTTAATTTCAATTTCAACCCGGGCATCACCAGGCTGGATTATCTGAGATGCCAGAGCCTGGGCTGGTGGTAGTTCAATCACATTCGGGTTCGGGTTTAGGGGTGGTTCTTGTCTTGGGGTATTGGTTGCGGGCCTCATTGTGGATTTGCTACCTCGAGCCATGGTTCAAGAACAACAAAAATTTATACAAATTTTGGCACAATTTTCCAATAACAGAGTAAATCTTATCTAGATCTGGGTTTTAGCAATGAAGGTGAATCAATGTACGCATTCCTTTTCTGGGTTTTATGTATCTTAAAGCAAGAAAACTGGGTTTTTAAGATAGATCTATAAGGGAACAATGTAGATCTAAGCAACGAAATAGAGTAAGAAAGCTAAACAGGATTAAAAATCAACAGATCTGGGCTACACGATGGCAAGAAACATACATACTTTAAAGAGAAAGGCAATTGAGCTCATTTTCATGATTAAAAATGTAGGATTGGTTTAGATCTTACTGGGCTTGAAGATGGTGAGCCTAGCGGCACTATGACCACAAGGCAGGGTGCCCCTCCTTCTAGCGCCAAATGATAACTCCAAATCCCGATCTAGGACCTTCCCGGCCGATCCCACGCCTGGAAGCGGTGTCGCTGCGGTTGGGACTCTGCAAAACAACACCGGAGGGGGGTTTGGACCCTGGCGGCGCCTCCGGCGTGAGAATAAGTAACGGCTTTGGAAAGGGAGATAGGAATATAGAGAAATCTAAATATGGAGGGTGTGTGTATAGGTTAGGTGTGTAAAAGAGAATGTAACCCCTGCACCTTTCCTCCTTGGTCTATATATAGGCCCAGGATTAGGGTTTAGGGGTTGTACCTGCAATCATGAGCGTTGAATCCTAGGTAGGTAGGACACCTGGGTGATGTTGATGGATGGCACGTGTCCAGGTGACGAATTGTGGCAGCGTGTGCCAGGCTCCCGCTGGCGTGTGTTTTAAATAGGAAATAATTATCCCAATCATTAGGAATCTTTACGTGTCGTCACCAGGTGTGGCCATCCGTCATGACCTAACCACGTCATGTGCCAATGTGTAGCCTTCATGTGAGTTATTGCCTTTGTCGCCAGGGATGGATTAAACTTTGAACTTAAGCCCAACCTGTGAGCTCGAGTTTTGTAGGTGAGTCCGGACTACGATATGAGTTCGGACTTATTGATGGACCCGGACTCCGATATGAGTTCGGACTGGTAGATGAGCCAGGACTCCAATATGAGTTCGGACTAGTAGATGAGCCAGGACTCCAATATGAGTTCGGACTAGTAGATGAGCCAGGACTCCGATACGGGCTAGGACTTGAAGGTGAGTCATGACAAAACATGAATCCAGACTAGTTAGTGGACCCTGATTGAGATATGAGTCCGGGTTCTTTGGTAGTGATCCGGGGTCCAGGACGGGTCTGGGCTATACATAGCCTATCAACATGGATGTATGGTTCTAGATAGTTAGTATATAGATGCATATTGTAGAATCAGCAGTGCACCGGGCTTATAGGAACGCCTCGGGTTGTTGTTGCATTTTTGTTGTTGTATTGCTGGTCGGCAGTTATGGTTCAGCCATGATATATTTTCTTTTGAAGCGTTCTACGCTTGTACTGACTCTATCTATATATATATGATAAACCTCTTTTATAGAACTGTATTTATTCCCCTGTCATTCATTTCCAGCATCATAACTGTTATTCTACTTATTGCAACGAGTGTATCCATACACCGTTGAGAAGATCTGTAAACCTTCGAGATATCAATTGTGATCCTTCCTTCTCTTATATGAACTGTTTGATTAAACCAATTATTGTTTATTCATCAGCGATATGGCTCCTAGACGACAAACCCGTTCAACTGATACTTCTGACCAAGAAGGTCAACAAAATACACCTCCCACGGGCCGTGTGGACCCGATGGTAATCCAGTTGTTAAATACCCTTACTCAACAGACTGCCGCATTAGCACAGCAGCAACGTGCATTTCAGCAACAGCTCTTAGAACAGCAGCAACAGCATCAGCAACATCAGCATCAGCAGCATCAACAACAGCACCAGCAAGCAGCACCGACAGTTACGTTCAAATCTTTCCAGGCAGCAAAACCTCCAGAATTTAAAGGATCAGCAGACCCTGTAGAGGCTAAGGCATGGTTGAAAGAGATGGAAAAGGCTTTTGCCTTGATAGAGGTGACAGAGGACAAGAAGACAGAGTATGCAAGCTATTTTCTGAAGAATGAGGCTAGTTATTGGTGGGAAACGAGTAGGGCTATGGAGCCCGAGGGATTGATTACGTGGGCAAGATTCACAGAGTTGTTTTTGGAAAGGTATTTTCCGGACTATATGAGAGATCAGATGGAATTGAAGTTTTTGGAATTAAAGCAGGGAAGCATGACAGTGCCCCAATATGAAACAAGGTTTACGGAGTTGTCAAGGTTTGTTCCAGCCTATGTGGATACGGAAAAAAAGAAGGCCAAGAGGTTCCAGCAGGGACTGAGGTCTTGGATTCGTAGTAAGTTAGCTGTATTGGAGTTGGACACCTATGCAGCGGTGGTCCAAAAGGCAATGATTGCAGAGGCAGAGAGTGATTCTTACATGAAAGAGAGGGAGAACAAGAAAAGGAAAGCAGGGATACCCGATAAGGGACAGCAGCAGGGAAGTTTTCAAGGGCAAGCAAATAAGAAGCTGGGATTTCAGCACGGAAGGAATACAAGTTTTAGGAAACCAGACACCGGAAGCGTAGGACAAGATAACCGTCTACTAACCGGCAGTCAGCAGGGACTTTCTAGACCCCCACTACCAGAATGCAAGACATGCGGGAAGCGACATCTAGGGATATGCCATCGATTGAATGTCACATGCTTTAAATGCAATCAGAAGGGACATTATTCCCGGGATTGCAAGATAGGCATCGTGTGTCATCGGTGTAAGAAACCAGGTCACGTGATTAAGGACTGCAGAGCACCAGCAACCGTGAACAATATGATTCGGGCAATTGAAGCACCCCCAGTTGTTAACGTCCAGCCGTTAGCCAGGACCTACAATATGTCAATGGGAGAAGCAGTGAGAGATTCCGACGTGGTGGCAGGTACACTTCTAGTAAATTCTATTCCTGCACAAGTGTTAATAGATTCGGGAGCGACGAAGTCTTTTATTTCTGAGACGTTTGCTCGTAGATTGAATTGCGTAACGAAACCTTTAAGTGGAGTGTTGACTATAGAGATAGCTAATCAGGATCGTATCGCGGTCAGTTCATATTATCCCCGTTGTGAGATAGAGATTTTGGGAAATCGTTTTTATGTTGACTTGTTACCTTTTAAGTTAGGTGAATTTGATGTGATATTAGGGATGGATTGGTTGACTGAGCATGATGCAAGTATTGATTGTAAGAATAAGAGGGTTACTTTGATTACCCTAGAAAAGAAAGAGATAATATTTAGAGGAGAGAAACAAAGAAAGAGGTTCCTGACAATGATTCAGGCTAAGAGGTTATTAAGGCAAGGTTGTGAGGCGTATCTAGCTTATGTGATAGATATAGATAAGGAAGTTTCTAAGTTAGAAGATATTCCAGTCGTAAATGAGTTTCCAGATGTTTTTCCGGAAGAATTACCAGGTTTACCTCCAGATAGAGAGATTGAATTTGCGATAGACTTAGTACCAGGCGCGGAGCCAGTATCGAAGGCCCCTTACAGAATGGCACCAGTGGAGATGAAGGAATTGGCTGATCAACTGCAAGATTTGCTAGAAAAAGGAATTATTAGACCCAGCGTTTCACCGTGGGGAGCACCAGTACTGTTTGTCAAGAAAAAGGATGGAAGCATGAGATTGTGTATAGACTATCGGGAGTTGAACAAGCTGACCATTAAGAACAAGTATCCGTTACCTCGAATAGATGATCTGTTTGACCAGCTGAAGGGAGCGGTACATTTTTCAAAGATCGACCTACGGTCAGGATATCACCAATTGAAGATTAGACCAGACGACATACCGAAGACAGCCTTTCGAACAAGGTATGGGCACTATGAATTTTTAGTAATGGCGTTTGGACTAACGAATGCACCCGCAGCTTTCATGGATCTAATGAACAGGATTTTCAAGAGATATTTGGACAAGTTTGTAGTGGTATTCATCGACGACATCTTGATATACTCAAGGACAGAAGAAGAGCATGCAGACCAGTTGCGAATTGTGTTAGAAACGTTGAGACAAGAAGGACTATACGCGAAGTTTTCCAAGTGTGAATTCTGGTTGAAAGAAGTTCATTTCTTAGGACACGTGGTGAGCAGCGAAGGCATCAAAGTGGACCCAGCAAAGATAGAGGCAGTGAAAGATTGGGAGAGACCAAGGACACCGACTGAAGTCAGAAGTTTCTTGGGATTAGCCGGATACTACCGGAGATTTGTGCAAGATTTTGCGAAGATAGCTACTCCAATGACCAAGCTGACAAGGAAAAGCGAGCGATTCATATGGAACGAAAAGTGCGAAGAAGGCTTCCAAGAGTTAAAGAAAAGACTAACTACGGCACCGGTATTGATGTTACCAGACGATCAAGGTCATTTCGTAATCTATAGTGATGCGTCGTATAAAGGATTAGGATGCGTACTTATGCAACATGACAAGGTGATTGCTTATGCGTCAAGACAGTTGAGACCCCACGAACAGAAGTACCCTACACACGATTTGGAGTTAGCAGCTATTGTGTTTGCTTTGAAGATATGGAGACACTACTTGTATGGAGAAAGATGTGAAATTTACACCGATCACAAAAGTTTGAAGTATATCTTTACTCAGAAAGAGATGAACATGAGGCAACGAAGATGGTTAGAACTAATCAAGGACTACGACGTTTCTATTAACTATCATCCCGGCAAGGCAAATGTGGTAGCAGATGCATTGAGCAGAAAAGAGAGATTAAACACACTAATGATGACCAAAGAGTTATACAAGGAATTTGAGAAGTTAGAAATCGAAGTAATTAATCCGAAGAACGCGACGGAAATGATTTATACCATGACGTTTCAACCTGAATTGTTGGAGAAGATACGAAAATGCCAAGAGCAAGTTATGAACGACGATGTGAGTAAAATGACAGGTGAGGAAATATGTAGCCAACCGGACGACAAAGGGATCTTGAGATTTGCTTCTCGGATATGGATACCTAACGTAACGGAACTGAAAAGTGAGATTCTGCACGAAGCACATAACTCGAAGTATTCAATTCATCCAGGGAGTACGAAGATGTATCGAGATCTTAAGACGAACTTTTGGTGGCCAGATATGAAGAGAGAGATTGCGGAATGGGTAAGTAAATGCTTTACGTGTCAAAGAGTTAAGGCGGAACATCAGAGACCAAGTGGATTACTTCAACCATTGGAGATTCCCGAATGGAAGTGGGAACACATTGCGATGGACTTTGTAGTAGGATTGCCTAGAACAAAAGCTAACCATGATGCCATCTGGGTTGTCGTGGATCGATTGACGAAATCTGCGCATTTTCTTCCGATTAACGAGAGATTCTCGCTGGATAAGTTAGTTCATATTTACATAAAAGAAATCGTAGTACGACATGGAGTTCCAGTATCGATAGTGTCTGATAGAGACCCTCGATTCAATTCAAGATTTTGGAGGAGTTTTCAAGAGTGTTTGGGCACCGAGTTGAGAATGAGTACGGCTTATCATCCGCAGACGGACGGTCAAAGCGAAAGGACAATTCAGACTATTGAAGATATGCTTAGGACATGTGCACTTGATTTTGAAGGCAGTTGGGACGATCATCTACCCTTGGTGGAATTTTCATATAATAATAGTTTTCACGCGAGCATCGGAATGCCACCTTACGAAGCTTTGTATGGACGAAAGTGTCGATCTCCAGTATATTGGGAAGAAGTTGGTGAACGGAAAATGATAGGACCAGAACTAGTACAACGAACAAAAGAAGTGATTCAATTGATTCAGAGAAGATTGATAACAGCTCAAGACCGACAGAAAAGGTATGCGGATCTAGCCAGAAAGGATGTGGGATTCGAGGAAGGAGAGCAAGTGTTACTAAAAGTTTCCCCATGGAAAGGATTAGTTAGATTTGGAAAGAAAGGGAAGTTGAGTCCGAGATATGTTGGGCCGTTTGAGATTTTGAAGAAGGTAGGCGAGGTAGCTTACGAGTTGGCATTGCCACCGCATATGCAGCACGTTCATAATGTATTTCATGTATCTATGCTTAAGAAGTATCGACCAGATTCGAATCATGTAATAGAGTATGAACCAATAGAGGTCCAGGCAGATTTATCATATGTAGAACGACCAATTCAGATAGTGGATCGTAAGGAGAAAGTACTAAGGAATAAGACAGTAGCGTTAGTGAGAGTTTTGTGGAGGAATCCTAAAGTAGAAGAGTCTACCTGGGAGTTAGAGAGTGAGATGTTAGAGAAGTATCCCCAGTTGTTTCCTTGATCTGATTCTGAGGACAGAATCCTATTAAGGGGGGAAGGATGTAATATCCGTGAATTTTATTATTTGATTAAATGATATATTTAATCTAAAATATTTATGTTGGAATATTGGAATATTATTATATGATATTTAGTGTGTGATTATGTGCTAAATGGTGAGTCGGAAGCCCCTTTCAAAAATTTCGTCATTTGGAATTTTCTTCAAATTTGAGCCGTTTTGATAATTCAAGAGCCCCGTTGAAATTTCGTACATTCATTTTTAATTCTTCGTCTTTCGTATTCGAATCGTTATCGAAAGGGTTATGGGATTCTATTTAACCCTACCTATTTGATTCTGCAAATTAATTTCAATTTTTGATCCGAAAAAGGAAAAATCGTTCCGAACCCTAATTGCTTAAGGGGACGGATTTATCGTTCTATATTAATATTGAAGTTGTTATAGCCCTAGTATTCTTGAGCATTAGTTATATAATGATATATATCAATTTGGATAATCATCAACCTTTTTAACCCCTTATTTTTAGTAAAACGTGTTTTTGACCTAATTAGGGTTTTTAAACGATCTAACGAATCAATATCGATCCAAAAATGTTATTTGGGGTATTATTTTTCCAGAAATATAAAAAGACCAATCAGACTTCATAACCCTAGCAATTCTTCAGAAATTACTCAAAAATATTCGAAATTCCCAAAAATTATTTTGTGTTCTTGATCTTCAATCAATTCGTTCTAAGGGTTATTGAAGTCCAAATTTGAAGTTCTTATACTCAAATCGAAGCCCCAAAAATCTAGTTTCAGAATCTTCCAACCTCATCATCATCTGGTAAGTATTCGATTTTATATTGATTTTACAAGTTTTGAATTAAAATTAGGGTTCTTAATTAATTTGGGGATTTTCATTCTGTTGATTCTCCGTTCAATTGGTTGCTTCTAACATGTTCCTAGGGTTCTAATTAGCAAGAATCCATGCTTTAATTTCATGTTTAAGTTCAAATTAGTCGGGTTTGATTTTCGGGGTTTGACCCGATTTCTTCTTTCGATTCGTACGTTCTTGATATTGATCTGACATTGTTTTTGATAAAGGGCTTTGATTGTATGAGTTATAAGCTTTATTTTGGTATATTAATCTTTGAGTTTCATGTAGGATTTAAGTAGATCGGGTTTCCGGCCGAGGTCGTCGCCGGCGAGTTCTTTGAATGAATTCTGGGCACGATTCCGGCATGGGACAGATGTGTGTGTATGTGGGTTGTGTTTGTCTTGCAAAAGCGAACAAAAGCCCTATGGTTTGGTTTTGTTTTGATCGGAAACGGCGAAGTCCGGCCACCGGACGCCGGCCGGATTCTGGAAAACCCAGATTCCGGCGGGTTGTTCTTGGTGACCCGGATTCGTTCTTCCCGACCCGTTTACCCGATTTTTCGACCCGGTTTCAATCTTCAAAACCCTAATTCATTTTCAGAAAACTGTTTTTGAATTTTATTTTTAAATTTAATTCGAAAATAGTTTAAAAACTTTAAAAATTCATATTTTTATTTTAAAAATATATTTTAATATCAGAAAAATTCTGATAAATTATATTTATTATTTTAAATCCGAAAATTGATTAAACTTAATTATTTTAATTATTTTTAATTAATAATTAATTTATTAATTAATTGGTTAATTCTTTTAATCAATTAATTCTTAAAAATTAATTATTAATTAGATTTAATTAATTAAAAATTCAGTTTAATTATTTTCAAGCCTATTTATTTATTTAAAAATAGTTTGAGCATTTAAAGAGTGTCAATTAATTTTATTAATTGATTTATTTTCATTTAAATGTTTATATTGGATTTAAAAATCCGATTTTTGATTTAAAAATTAGTAATGACTTATTAAAAATTCAAATGAGTTTCAGACGATGTTTTAAAAATATTTATAAGTGCAATATGGTTCATATTAATTGTGTGTTGTGTTTTATAGTCTGTATATGCCCGTGCTAGGGCAAATATCTGAGTTTTAAATATCGTAAATTATACCGGACGTCCGATACGTACCCGGTTACTTGTTTAAATGTGATTATTGATTGAATAAGTGTCGAGAGTAGAACGAGAATAGTTAGACTTATTGTAATGAGTTGTTTAATTATAGAATCGAGTTCCCGGAGCAAGGGAAAGGGGAAAGTAGAGTGAGCAGAGTCGATCCGACAGCAGCTTAGATCAGGCAAGTATATGTGCCTTTACTTGTGATAAAAATTATTATTGTCTTGATTACTTGAATACCGTTATCCCCAGAACAATTCAAATTATCCATCTTTTAACCGCATTTGGACAACTGATTCCATTTCCTTAGAAATTCTTGATTCTTTGATTTGATCTGCATCGGAAACCCTTATTTCCAATTTACTTGATTATTGTTTACCACCTATTGTTGCTATTTATCATCCTTTGATTATCATTGACAACCTTTGATTATTTGACTTCCATCTTGACTACCAATTACGGTTATTGATTAACGATTACCAATATTGATTACCTTATTGAATGAGTACACTGTACCATTGAAACTACTCCATGATCCTTTCTCGATCTTCGTTGATACTGAACAGTTGAAGCTCTTTTGCAATTACTATACATTCAGTTTATCTTATTGAGCATGTTATTGTTTATACCCTATTATAGAATTGGCATGTGTTTTTAAAAATGGACCAGTAATTGGTCGGAATAACTTAAGGCCCAGATTGGCCTGGGATCCAGTAGAGGACTATGACATGAGCTAGTCCGGGGTTGATGCGTGGCTGGCTAGCAGCACAACCTTTGATTTGAATAAAATGTATAAGCCAAATTCTAATCCTTTACTTCAATCATTATTGATACAAAGCATGTGTTAGCTAAATATTGTTGATTCTGATATCTTAAATTCATATCCTTACAACTGTGATAGAAATGATTCGTTGATGTTTGCTGAGCAATTTTGGCTCACTCTTGCTTGTTGTTTTCTAACCCTATTCCAGTGAAGCGAGAGTATGAGTTGGCATAGCGTGACCGATAGTTCACCAGCAGTCAGGAGAGCCCCTCGAGTCACTGTTATTGGCAGGGTAGTTGTTGTTTTGCTTTTCTAGATTTAATGTCTAGATTTGAACTTTAGTTGTGATGTAATAACTCTGATAAAACTGGTTTGTAATAATAAAAGATTGTAGTAGCTTGTGTTCATTGCCATAATCTGGATGCGGTCTTGGTCAAGGGGTAATTGTGTCTTTATATATATTATGCATGTGTTAAATAGTATTCCGTTGGTCGGATGACTCCTCAAATCTGTACCCCGGGTTTGGAGGGCGTCACAGTTGGTATCAGAGCAACAGGTTATGGCATTTGAAACAAGTTAGGACTTAGGGTCCAGGATAACATAGAGAGTTAGGAATTCACGTAAGGATATTAGGAGGTCAACTAGGGATATTACGCGTAGTAATTAAATGTGGTTATAATTGCAGCCCCCTAGTTCTAGTTCAGACTCAGACCCTTCCGAGGATACGATAGCAGAGATACCTACACCCGTTGAGAGAGCAAGACCGTCTCGGCCAGTGCGATATCAGCCTAGGCATCAGGACCCAGTAGTCAGGAGAGATCAGATACCTTGTCCTATTCCACTCCGACAAGTAGCCCCAGCACCAGCATCTCAGGCATCAGTTTGTGGGCCTTTGTATCAGTTATGTGAGCCACCAGTTCCACACCATGTGTATCAGAGGGTGAGAAGAAAGAAGGATTTCCTTTATGGACAGGTTATGGAGATGGGCAGGATTCGTTCGATCGAGGCAGCCGCTGTTAGAGAGAGAGACAGACTTAGAGATCAGATGAGAGACATTCAGATGAGGTTTAGGGTTACGAGGACTTTGGTTGAGACTCGATTGCATGGATTAGCTTCTAGTCGAGAGGGAGAGACAGTAGCAGGGATGAGACAGATTTTGGATTATGCGATGAGTGAGATTGTAGAGGTTTCAGGACCCCCGTTATGGCCGGCAGGAGCAGGTGATCTGTGAGCAGGTATCGGTAGCAGACAGATGTGACATGGATGTATGGTTCTAGATAGTTAGTATATAGATGCATATTGTAGAATCAGCAGTGCACCGGGCTTATAGGAACGCCTCGGGTTGTTGTTGCATTTTTGTTGTTGTATTGCTGGTCGGCAGTTATGGTTCAGCCATGATATATTTTCTTTTGAAGCGTTCTACGCTTGTACTGACTCTATCTATATATATATGATAAACCTCTTTTATAGAACTGTATTTATTCCCCTGTCATTCATTTCCAGCATCATAACTGTTATTCTACTTATTGCAACGAGTGTATCCATACACCGTTGAGAAGATCTGTAAACCTTCGAGATATCAATTGTGATCCTTCCTTCTCTTATATGAACTGTTTGATTAAGCCAATTATTGTTTATTCATCAGCGATATGGCTCCTAGACGACAAACCCGTTCAACTGATACTTCTGACCAAGAAGGTCAACAAAATACACCTCCCACGGGCCGTGTGGACCCGATGGTAATCCAGTTGTTAAATACCCTTACTCAACAGACTGCCGCATTAGCACAGCAGCAACGTGCATTTCAGCAACAGCTCTTAGAACAGCAGCAACAGCATCAGCAACATCAGCATCAGCAGCATCAACAACAGCACCAGCAAGCAGCACCGGCAGTTACGTTCAAATCTTTCCAGGCAGCAAAACCTCCAGAATTTAAAGGATCAGCAGACCCTGTAGAGGCTAAGGCATGGTTGAAAGAGATGGAAAAGGCTTTTGCCTTGATAGAGGTGACAGAGGACAAGAAGACAGAGTATGCAAGCTATTTTCTGAAGAATGAGGCTAGTTATTGGTGGGAAACGAGTAGGGCTATGGAGCCCGAGGGATTGATTACGTGGGCAAGATTCACAGAGTTGTTTTTGGAAAGGTATTTTCCGGACTATATGAGAGATCAGATGGAATTGAAGTTTTTGGAATTAAAGCAGGGAAGCATGACAGTGCCCCAATATGAAACAAGGTTTACGGAGTTGTCAAGGTTTGTTCCAGCCTATGTGGATACGGAAAAGAAGAAGGCCAAGAGGTTCCAGCAGGGACTGAGGTCTTGGATTCGTAGTAAGTTAGCTGTATTGGAGTTGGACACCTATGCAGCGGTGGTCCAAAAGGCAATGATTGCAGAGGCAGAGAGTGATTCTTACATGAAAGAGAGGGAGAACAAGAAAAGGAAAGCAGGGATACCCGATAAGGGACAGCAGCAGGGAAGTTTTCAAGGGCAAGCAAATAAGAAGCTGGGATTTCAGCACGGAAGGAATACAAGTTTTAGGAAACCAGACACCGGAAGCGTAGGACAAGATAACCGTCTACTAACCGGCAGTCAGCAGGGACTTTCTAGACCCCCACTACCAGAATGCAAGACATGCGGGAAGCGACATCTAGGGATATGCCATCGATTGAATGTCACATGCTTTAAATGCAATCAGAAGGGACATTATTCCCGGGATTGCAAGATAGGCATCGTGTGTCATCGGTGTAAGAAACCAGGTCACGTGATTAAGGACTGCAGAGTACCAGCAACCATGAACAATATGATTCGGGCAATTGAAGCACCCCCAGTTGTTAACGTCCAGCCGTTAGCCAGGACCTACAATATGTCAATGGGAGAAGCAGTGAGAGATTCCGACGTGGTGGCAGGTACACTTCTAGTAAATTCTATTCCTGCACAAGTGTTAATAGATTCGGGAGCGACGAAGTCTTTTATTTCTGAGACGTTTGCTCGTAGATTGAATTGCGTAACGAAACCTTTAAGTGGAGTGTTGACTATAGAGATAGCTAATCAGGATCGTATCGCGGTCAGTTCATATTATCCCCGTTGTGAGATAGAGATTTTGGGAAATCGTTTTTATGTTGACTTGTTACCTTTTAAGTTAGGTGAATTTGATGTGATATTAGGGATGGATTGGTTGACTGAGCATGATGCAAGTATTGATTGTAAGAATAAGAGGGTTACTTTGATTACCCTAGAAAAGAAAGAGATAATATTTAGAGGAGAGAAACAAAGAAAGAGGTTCCTGACAATGATTCAGGCTAAGAGGTTATTAAGGCAAGGTTGTGAGGCGTATCTAGCTTATGTGATAGATATAGATAAGGAAGTTTCTAAGTTAGAAGATATTCCAGTCGTAAATGAGTTTCCAGATGTTTTTCCGGAAGAATTACCAGGTTTACCTCCAGATAGAGAGATTGAATTTGCGATAGACTTAGTACCAGGCGCGGAGCCAGTATCGAAGGCCCCTTACAGAATGGCACCAGTGGAGATGAAGGAATTGGCTGATCAACTGCAAGATTTGCTAGAAAAAGGAATTATTAGACCCAGCGTTTCACCGTGGGGAGCACCAGTACTGTTTGTCAAGAAAAAGGATGGAAGCATGAGATTGTGTATAGACTATCGGGAGTTGAACAAGCTGACCATTAAGAACAAGTATCCGTTACCTCGAATAGATGATCTGTTTGACCAGCTGAAGGGAGCGGTACATTTTTCAAAGATCGACCTACGGTCAGGATATCACCAATTGAAGATTAGACCAGACGACATACCGAAGACAGCCTTTCGAACAAGGTATGGGCACTATGAATTTTTAGTAATGGCGTTTGGACTAACGAATGCACCCGCAGCTTTCATGGATCTAATGAACAGGATTTTCAAGAGATATTTGGACAAGTTTGTAGTGGTATTCATCGACGACATCTTGATATACTCAAGGACAGAAGAAGAGCATGCAGACCAGTTGCGAATTGTGTTAGAAACGTTGAGACAAGAAGGACTATACGCGAAGTTTTCCAAGTGTGAATTCTGGTTGAAAGAAGTTCATTTCTTAGGACACGTGGTGAGCAGCGAAGGCATCAAAGTGGACCCAGCAAAGATAGAGGCAGTGAAAGATTGGGAGAGACCAAGGACACCGACTGAAGTCAGAAGTTTCTTGGGATTAGCCGGATACTACCGGAGATTTGTGCAAGATTTTGCGAAGATAGCTACTCCAATGACCAAGCTGACAAGGAAAAGCGAGCGATTCATATGGAACGAAAAGTGCGAAGAAGGCTTCCAAGAGTTAAAGAAAAGACTAACTACGGCACCGGTATTGATGTTACCAGACGATCAAGGTCATTTCGTAATCTATAGTGATGCGTCGTATAAAGGATTAGGATGCGTACTTATGCAACATGACAAGGTGATTGCTTATGCGTCAAGACAGTTGAGACCCCACGAACAGAAGTACCCTACACACGATTTGGAGTTAGCAGCTATTGTGTTTGCTTTGAAGATATGGAGACACTACTTGTATGGAGAAAGATGTGAAATTTACACCGATCACAAAAGTTTGAAGTATATCTTTACTCAGAAAGAGATGAACATGAGGCAACGAAGATGGTTAGAACTAATCAAGGACTACGACGTTTCTATTAACTATCATCCCGGCAAGGCAAATGTGGTAGCAGATGCATTGAGCAGAAAAGAGAGATTAAACACACTAATGATGACCAAAGAGTTATACAAGGAATTTGAGAAGTTAGAAATCGAAGTAATTAATCCGAAGAACGCGACGGAAATGATTTATACCATGACGTTTCAACCTGAATTGTTGGAGAAGATACGAAAATGCCAAGAGCAAGTTATGAACGACGATGTGAGTAAAATGACAGGTGAGGAAATATGTAGCCAACCGGACGACAAAGGGATCTTGAGATTTGCTTCTCGGATATGGATACCTAACGTAACGGAACTGAAAAGTGAGATTCTGCACGAAGCACATAACTCGAAGTATTCAATTCATCCAGGGAGTACGAAGATGTATCGAGATCTTAAGACGAACTTTTGGTGGCCAGATATGAAGAGAGAGATTGCGGAATGGGTAAGTAAATGCTTTACGTGTCAAAGAGTTAAGGCGGAACATCAGAGACCAAGTGGATTACTTCAACCATTGGAGATTCCCGAATGGAAGTGGGAACACATTGCGATGGACTTTGTAGTAGGATTGCCTAGAACAAAAGCTAACCATGATGCCATCTGGGTTGTCGTGGATCGATTGACGAAATCTGCGCATTTTCTTCCGATTAACGAGAGATTCTCGCTGGATAAGTTAGTTCATATTTACATAAAAGAAATCGTAGTACGACATGGAGTTCCAGTATCGATAGTGTCTGATAGAGACCCTCGATTCAATTCAAGATTTTGGAGGAGTTTTCAAGAGTGTTTGGGCACCGAGTTGAGAATGAGTACGGCTTATCATCCGCAGACGGACGGTCAAAGCGAAAGGACAATTCAGACTATTGAAGATATGCTTAGGACATGTGCACTTGATTTTGAAGGCAGTTGGGACGATCATCTACCCTTGGTGGAATTTTCATATAATAATAGTTTTCACGCGAGCATCGGAATGCCACCTTACGAAGCTTTGTATGGACGAAAGTGTCGATCTCCAGTATATTGGGAAGAAGTTGGTGAACGGAAAATGATAGGACCAGAACTAGTACAACGAACAAAAGAAGTGATTCAATTGATTCAGAGAAGATTGATAACAGCTCAAGACCGACAGAAAAGGTATGCGGATCTAGCCAGAAAGGATGTGGGATTCGAGGAAGGAGAGCAAGTGTTACTAAAAGTTTCCCCATGGAAAGGATTAGTTAGATTTGGAAAGAAAGGGAAGTTGAGTCCGAGATATGTTGGGCCGTTTGAGATTTTGAAGAAGGTAGGCGAGGTAGCTTACGAGTTGGCATTGCCACCGCATATGCAGCACGTTCATAATGTATTTCATGTATCTATGCTTAAGAAGTATCGACCAGATTCGAATCATGTAATAGAGTATGAACCAATAGAGGTCCAAGCAGATTTATCATATGTAGAACGACCAATTCAGATAGTGGATCGTAAGGAGAAAGTACTAAGGAATAAGACAGTAGCGTTAGTGAGAGTTTTGTGGAGGAATCCTAAAGTAGAAGAGTCTACCTGGGAGTTAGAGAGTGAGATGTTAGAGAAGTATCCCCAGTTGTTTCCTTGATCTGATTCTGAGGACAGAATCCTATTAAGGGGGGAAGGATGTAATATCCGTGAATTTTATTATTTGATTAAATGATATATTTAATCTAAAATATTTATGTTGGAATATTGGAATATTATTATATGATATTTAGTGTGTGATTATGTGCTAAATGGTGAGTCGGAAGCCCCTTTCAAAAATTTCGTCATTTGGAATTTTCTTCAAATTTGAGCCGTTTTGATAATTCAAGAGCCCCGTTGAAATTTCGTACATTCATTTTTAATTCTTCATCTTTCGTATTCGAATCGTTATCGAAAGGGTTATGGGATTCTATTTAACCCTACCTATTTGATTCTGCAAATTAATTTCAATTTTTGATCCGAAAAAGGAAAAATCGTTCCGAACCCTAATTGCTTAAGGGGACGGATTTATCGTTCTATATTAATATTGAAGTTGTTATAGCCCTAGTATTCTTGAGCATTAGTTATATAATGATATATATCAATTTGGATAATCATCAACCTTTTTAACCCCTTATTTTTAGTAAAACGTGTTTTTGACCTAATTAGGGTTTTTAAACGATCTAACGAATCAATATCGATCCAAAAATGTTATTTGGGGTATTATTTTTCCAGAAATATAAAAAGACCAATCAGACTTCATAACCCTAGCAATTCTTCAGAAATTACTCAAAAATATTCGAAATTCCCAAAAATTATTTTGTGTTCTTGATCTTCAATCAATTCGTTCTAAGGGTTATTGAAGTCCAAATTTGAAGTTCTTATACTCAAATCGAAGCCCCAAAAATCTAGTTTCAGAATCTTCCAACCTCATCATCATCTGGTAAGTATTCGATTTTATATTGATTTTACAAGTTTCGAATTAAAATTAGGGTTCTTAATTAATTTGGGGATTTTCATTCTGTTGATTCTCCGTTCAATTGGTTGCTTCTAACATGTTCCTAGGGTTCTAATTAGCAAGAATCCATGCTTTAATTTCATGTTTAAGTTCAAATTAGTCGGGTTTGATTTTCGGGTTTTGACCCGATTTCTTCTTTCGATTCGTACGTTCTTGATATTGATCTGACATTTTTTTTGATAAAGGGCTTTGATTGTATGAGTTATAAGCTTTATTTTGGTATATTAATCTTTGAGTTTCATGTAGGATTTAAGTAGATCGGGTTTCCGGCCGAGGTCGTCGCCGGCGAGTTCTTTGAATGAATTCTGGGCACGATTCCGGCATGGGACAGATGTGTGTGTATGTGGGTTGTGTTTGTCTTGCAAAAGCGAACAAAAGCCCTATGGTTTGGTTTTGTTTTGATCGGAAACGGCGAAGTCCGGCCACCGGACGCCGGCCGGATTCTGGAAAACCCAGATTCCGGCGGGTTGTTCTTGGTGACCCGGATTCGTTCTTCCCGACCCGTTTACCCGATTTTTCGACCCGGTTTCAATCTTCAAAACCCTAATTCATTTTCAGAAAACTGTTTTTGAATTTTATTTTTAAATTTAATTCGAAAATAGTTTAAAAACTTTAAAAATTCATATTTTTATTTTAAAAATATATTTTAATATCAGAAAAATTCTGATAAATTATATTTATTATTTTAAATCCGAAAATTGATTAAACTTAATTATTTTAATTATTTTTAATTAATAATTAATTTATTAATTAATTGGTTAATTCTTTTAATCAATTAATTCTTAAAAATTAATTATTAATTAGATTTAATTAATTAAAAATTCAGTTTAATTATTTTCAAGCCTATTTATTTATTTAAAAATAGTTTGAGCATTTAAAGAGTGTCAATTAATTTTATTAATTGATTTATTTTCATTTAAATGTTTATATTGGATTTAAAAATCCGATTTTTTATTTAAAAATTAGTAATGACTTATTAAAAATTCAAATGAGTTTCAGACGATGTTTTAAAAATATTTATAAGTGCAATATGGTTCATATTAATTGTGTGTTGTGTTTTATAGTCTGTATATGCCCGTGCTAGGGCAAATATCTGAGTTTTAAATATCGTAAATTATACCGGACGTCCGATACGTACCCGGTTACTTGTTTAAATGTGATTATTGATTGAATAAGTGTCGAGAGTAGAACGAGAATAGTTAGACTTATTGTAATGAGTTGTTTAATTATATAATCGAGTTCCCGGAGCAAGGGAAAGGGGAAAGTAGAGTGAGCAGAGTCGATCCGACAGCAGCTTAGACCAGGCAAGTATATGTGCCTTTACTTGTGATAAAAATTATTATTGTCTTGATTACTTGAATACCGTTATCCCCAGAACAATTCAAATTATCCATCTTTTAACCGCATTTGGACAACTGATTCCATTTCCTTAGAAATTCTTGATTCTTTGATTTGATCTGCATCGGAAACCCTTATTTCCAATTTACTTGATTATTGTTTACCACCTATTGTTGCTATTTATCATCCTTTGATTATCATTGACAACCTTTGATTATTTGACTTCCATCTTGACTACCAATTACGGTTATTGATTAACGATTACCAATATTGATTACCTTATTGAATGAGTACACTGTACCATTGAAACTACTCCATGATCCTTTCTCGATCTTCGTTGATACTGAACAGTTGAAGCTCTTTTGCAATTACTATACATTCAGTTTATCTTATTGAGCATGTTATTATTTATACCCTATTATAGAATTGGCATGTGTTTTTAAAAATGGACCAGTAATTGGTCGGAATAACTTAAGGCCCAGATTGGCCTGGGATCCAGTAGAGGACTATGACATGAGCTAGTCCGGGGTTGATGCGTGGCTGGCCAGCAGCACAACCTTTGATTTGAATAAAATGTATAAGCCAAATTCTAATCCTTTACTTCAATCATTATTGATACAAAGCATGTGTTAGCTAAATATTGTTGATTCTGATATTTTAAATTCATATCCTTACAACTGTGATAGAAATGATTCGTTGATGTTTGCTGAGCAATTTTGGCTCACTCTTGCTTGTTGTTTTCTAACCCTATTCCAGTGAAGCGAGAGTATGAGTTGGCATAGCGTGACCGATAGTTCACCAGCAGTCAGGAGAGCCCCTCGAGTCACTGTTATTGGCAGGGTAGTTGTTGTTTTGCTTTTCTAGATTTAATGTCTAGATTTGAACTTTAGTTGTGATGTAATAACTCTGATAAAACTGGTTTGTAATAATAAAAGATTGTAGTAGCTTGTGTTCATTGCCATAATCTGGATGCGGTCTTGGTCAAGGGGTAATTGTGTCTTTATATATATTATGCATGTGTTAAATAGTATTCCGTTGGTCGGATGACTCCTCAAATCTGTACCCCGGGTTTGGAGGGCGTCACATAGATGAACCATGTGTCTACAAGAAGGTTAGAGGGAGCGTGGTAACATTTCTTGTGTTGTATGTGGATGACATACTTCTGATAGGAAATGATATACCGATGCTACAATCAGTCAAAGTGTGGCTATCAAAGAACTTCACTATGAAGGACATGGGAGAAGCATCCTACATTCTCGGTATGAAGATCTATAGAGATAGATCTAGAAGAATGATAGGTCTTACCCAGGGTACATACATCGAGAAAGTGCTTAAAAGGTTCCGCATGGAAAACTCCAAGAGAGGTCTCATACCAATGAGCCATGGAGTATCCCTTTCCAAGAAGATGTCTCCTAAGACACCTGAAGAAAGGGAGTGTATGAGTAAGATTCCTTATGCTTCGGCAATAGGATCTATCATGTACGCGATGTTATGTACTAGGCCTGATGTTGCTCATTCAATTAGTGTGACGAGCAGATATCAGTCCAATCCAGGTGAAGACCACTGGAAAGCAGTGAAGAACATCCTTAAGTATTTGCGAAGGACTAAGGATATTTTTCTTGTTTTTGGTGGATCTGAGTTGAAAATAGAGGGTTATACTGACTCTAGTTTTCAATCAGAAAGTGATGATAGCACATCCATGTCAGGGTATGTGTTTACTCTAAATGGTGGAGCGATTAGTTGGAAGAGTTCCAAACAGTCTACAACGGCTGACTCCACAGCGGAAGCAGAGTATATAGCTGCATGAGGCTGCAAAAGAAGCCGTTTGGATGAGGAAATTTGTTTCTAAGTTGGGAGTTGTTCCTAGCATTGAGGAGCCTATTGTGTTGTATTGTGACAACAACGCAGCAATAGCACAAGCCAAGGAACCTAGGTCTCATAAAAATACCAAACATGTTTTGCGGCGCTTTCATTTGATTAGGGAGATCATTGAAAGAGGAGATGTCAAAATTGAGAGAGTTGACACACATAACAACGTAGCAGACCCACTCACAAAGACATTGTCTCAGATTCACTTTGATCGTCATAAAGAGAAGATGGGTATTAGATACCAGTGTGATTGGCTTTAGTTCAAGTGGGAGATTGAAAGTGTTTGTCCTAAATCCAATCATGTATGATGAGTTAGGAAGAACTTTATTGTATTTTTATTTGATTTCATTAATGTTAATAAAAGACTTGTTTTGTTTTTATTACGGGCTTTATCTATTTAAAGTGTTTTAAATAAGATGTTCCATAGTTTAGAGTAAAGCTTCTAGAATTATAATGAGATTATAATAGTGAGATCTAGAAGATGATAACTCTAGACTTAAACAGTTCCTGATCATAGGATAACTAATCGGAAGTTGGTGAATCCGCAAAGATTGGTACATACTATGCTTGCTCCCGTCAGGAGGATGTCTGTTCTCATAGGCATTTGTGTGGTGACACTATAGCTAGTATTTAGGTGCTTGTTAGGGAATAAGTTCACTGAACATGACTCGATAAGTTGAATAGCTAATGGAGTTTACTCACGTGTCAATAGTTATTCACTGAGTGATAGTTGTACAAGTGTCCTTAGACTTGAGATCGTTAGAGTTATCTTGTATATAATGAACTATGCTTTGGATTAGTCCTTAGTCTCAAGGACATCCATTAGGTCTATTCTGGGCATAGGGATTTGTGTATGGAGATAGTTAACGTCAATAGAGGATCTACCCCTTCCAGTATAGGAAGAGAATATCCTATGTTATTCTTAGTATGCGAGTTCTGGAATCTCTGGCCAGAGTGTATGAAATTAGAAAGGAGTTTCTAATTTGCATTAATATGAACTTAGCATTATGAATAAGAAATCATATGATTAAATTTGATAGGCCTGACACGAGATCCATGCCTTATATTTAATCGAGATATTGTAGGGTAGAAGGAATGATTGTACTGAAACTAGTCACTGACAGGTTCTTGGTATTCTAAGCAGTGAATTCATATTATCCGGATAGTCGCGATATGTTGAGAAGCATCACTCACGATGTAGAATAAATATAATTAACCAGTTAATTATATTTAATGAATTATTATAATTCATATAAATAATAAATAAAAGTTTATTATTATTTATTTCTACTACCGGCTTAATATTGAACCTACAGGGTCACACCATAAAAGATTAATTTATTGATGAAGGTATTTTGAGAGAGCAAGTTATTTTCTAAATAGTTTAGAAAAGGAAATAATGATTAAAATAGTTTTAATTATTATTAAAGCATTTTATAAGATAAAGTGTGGGGTTAATATATATATATATATATAAAGATATATTAAAAACCCTAGGAGAGCCCTATAAATAGAATGAGATAGTTCATTCTAAAAGACTTGAGTTTTTGTGAAAACCTAGTTGCCACCCTCTTCTTCTTCATCTCTCTCTCTCTCTCAAAAGAAGAAAAACTCCATTTTTATAAAAGCTTAGTTTTATAAAAAGCTTCATCGAAGGATTATTCTTGGTGGATACCGGTAGAGTGCTTCACACTCTGAGGAGCAACTGCTAGAATCCATTTTTATAAAGCTTCGATTTTCAAGGTATGGTTACGATTCCTCCGCTCTTTCATTTTATATATTTTTCTATATGTGCGATACATGGTTTTTACGGAATAAATGTTATATCACGCTTCCGCTCATCCGTAAATTCCATCAGTACTATGCGGTGGATATCCGATGAAAATACAATCCACAGTCTTTGGACCAATTTTCACCTTCTTAAGTGCAGGGATTAGTACCTTAGCAAGGCACCCCCACACTTTCAGAGTTTGGTAACTTTGTTTCTTTTTCTTCCACATCTCATAAGGACTTACATCCTTATTCTTACGAATCATCATATTTAAAAGATGGTTCACGCTTAAGATGGCTCTCCCCACATCGACTGCGGAAGACCAGAGATTAACCACATCGCATTCATCATCTTTGAGAGTGTGATTCTTCCTCCCAGCCACTCCATTTGACTGAGGGGAGTATGGTGTAGTGACCTCATGGATTATACCATGTTGTGAACAGAATTCCCCAAAGGGTTCAACATATTCACCTCAACGATCACTTCGTATCGTTTTGATTTTCTCTGTTTGTTGTGTCTCAACTTCTTCCTTATAGATTTTAAATTTATCTATAGCTTCGTCTTTGCTTTTAAGCAAGTATACATAGCAGTACTTCGTACAATCATCTACGAATGTAATAAAATACTTATTTTCTTCTCTAGTTGGAGCAAATTTTAAATCACATATGTCTCTATGTATTAGGTCTAGCACTTTGGTGTTTCTTTCAACTTGTTTAAACGATGATCTCTTTAATTTTGCCTCAACACAAGTTTCAAACTTATGTTTTGAGTTGATACTCAATTTTGGAATGTATTCTTTTACACTTAACCTTCGTAAAGTGTCATAATTTACATGTCCTAATCTAGCATGCCATAAATTAGGAGACTCAAGCAAGTAAGCAGAAGAATTTTTCATTCCATTATCATCCTTAATGGACATTACATTGAGCTTAAACTACCCATAAGCTAAATAGCCCTTGCCTACAAATATACCATTCTTAGACAAAATAACCTTATCTGACTCTATTACAACACGAAAGCCATGCTTATTTCAACAAGGAACCAAACACAAGGTTCTTCTGAATATCATGCACATAAAGTACATTCTTCAAAGTCAGATCTTTTCCAAATGTCAGAATCACCGTGTCTTCCCCCTCAATGGTTGAAGTCGCTGAACTCCCCATGTAGAGCTTCTCACCAACATTGGAAGCTATGAGGCTAGAAAAAACCGCCTTGTCTGAGCAAACATGCCTTGTAGCACCAGTATCAATCCACCATTCCCTTGTATTAGATCCAACCAGGTTCACTTCAGAGACAGTAGCACATAGGTCTATGTTACCCATCTCCTTGGAGATATCATCCACCATGTTAGTTTCCTTCTTCTTGTTGGGCTTCTTGGGCTTCCTGCAATCAGTAGACCTATGACCTACTTTATCACAGTTGTAGCACTTTCCTTGAAACTTTGACGACTTCGAAATTCCTCTATTGGGTGCCAGATTTGCCCCTTTAACAGAATTGTTCTTCTTGGGCTTATGTTCCACCATGTTTACCTTTCCAGTGGCAACATTCATCTTCTTCTCGGATCCCTTGTTGTCTTCTTCAATGCAAAGTCTAATGATCAGATCCTCCATAGACATCTCCTTTCGCTTGTGCTTAAGGTAGTTCTTGAAATCTTTCCAACCAGGTGGCAGCTTCTCAATCACAGCAACGACTTGGAAAGACTCACTTATGACCATCCCTTCAGCATGAATACCATGGATGATCACTTGCAATTCTTGCACCTGACTGACCACAGTCTTGAAATCCACCATCTTATAGTCAACAAAGCGGTCAACAATCCACTTCTTTGCCCCTAGTGTCCTTGGTTTTATACTTATGGTCAAGTGATTCCCATAAGACCTTAGCTATTGGCTTCGAGCTATACACGTTATACAACGAGTCAGCCAAACCATTAAGCACGTAATTCCAACAGATATAGTCGGCGTGCTTCCAAGCATCAGCTGCATACACAGCCTGTATATTACTCTCAACAGTGAGCAACGGTACATCCTCTTTCAGATATCGATCAAGATTTAACGTGGTCAGATAAAACAACATCTTTTTCTGCCAGCGTTTGAAGTTCGTACCATTGAACTTCTCAGGTTTCTCAGCATATGCAGTAGACACAGCAGGAACTGTCGGCACAGCAGGTGCAGTAGCCATCAGAGTCACAACAGGCATCTGTACTACCGATGTTTGCATACCAGTAGAACCGAAACCTCCCATAGTCTGTCCAAATGGAACACTAAACTGTCCAATGACAGTGTGTCCCAAATGCACATGTGTCGTAGGCACATGTCCAGCCGATGTCTGACCCCCATCAGGTATAACCTATGCGTTAGGGTTAGGCAGCAACTGGTGACCCCCATCAGGTGTAACCTGTGTGTTAGGATCAACCGATCTTCTATTGTTTATAATTTCAATATTCTCCATAGATATGTTACTCAAAACGAAACAGAGGCAGATGTATTAGTCACATATGTAATTATATAATAATACGCTTTAAGATTGTTAGACAATCTGTGATATTAGTACATAAAACAACGTGGGTGTGTGTGAATATGGCTGTAATTCGCGCCGAGTCGAGCCAAGTTCGAGCTTTTTATAGTCGAGCCCGAGCTTTTTTTTGCCGAGTCGAGTCGAGCCTAAAAATAATCGAGTCTGAGAAGGGTGTTCGAGTTCGGCTCGTGAATTAACCGAGTCGAACTCGAGCCGCTCGCGAGTTTCGAGCTCAACGAGTTTTTTGACGAGCTTTTGAGCTAAACGAGCTTTTTAACGAGTTTTCGAGCTTGCGGGTTCTTATCGAGTTTGTCGAGCCTACCGAGCTTTTACTTGATTTTCAGAAAAATTATTATATTTTTTCCCCTGTTAAAAAAATGACAAATAAATTTTGAAAATAACAATGTGTTATATTGAAATAATCTAAAACAAATTTTCCTCCGCACATTCAAATAATCGAATATGATTTGGTTGTACACTTGTACGTGCCACTTAATGACTTAATGTGAATTGTTAATAGTATGTTAGTATTGATTGTTAACTTTTCAAATCATCTAAATACGTTGATATCTTCTCGTTTGTTCATATTTCATTATTTGTATCGATATTGTTATAAATGATATATCTTAAATTAAATCCTTATATATAATAAGCGTAAGGGAGATCTTATCCAAAACTCTGGTCTAGTCCTCAGTACCGCCAAAACAATCTCAACCGTTGGATCTAATATTTTTAAAAATAGACGATCAAGATTATATCATATAAAAATAGAAATTATTATCTAAAAAAGATATAAGTCAAAAGTGAAAATATTAGTATTAGAATTGGATCAGAAGAAATTATAACTTAATAAAAAGACCAGTTCCATTAATACTGATATTCAATTCCTTTTATATATCAAAAATAACAAGGATAGTTAGATTTTAAAATAGATAAATGAGAATCGTTGGATCGAATATAAAAAAGTGTATTTGATTGTTAATTGAACTATATTAAAAATACTAAAAATATATATCTTGATAATTTAAACCAAATACATGAATATTTCCTAAATCAAATAGAATTCTCAAAGTAAATATTTGCCACTTTCTTCTGTATTTAGTTTTGGTCGTTAAAAGACGATAATACTACAAAAAAGTAAGAATCATTGGATCATATTGAGAATGGTTGAATATAATGTCAAGTAATATTCTATATTTTAATAGATAAATTATTTTTTCAAAAGTCCAAGGTTCGAAATTTGTCAATAATATATTAAAAAATTGTATTTTAGAATTATAAATATTAATAAAAATAAAAGAATTATATATACCAAAAACAAAATTATGAATTAATATAATAAAAAATATTAATAAATATTCGTGCATTGCATGAGCTATAAGCTAGTATATTATAACAATAATAATATGTGAATCTTATTACCTTTGTTCGGGGATTTTTTTTTATTTAATTGTTTTTCTAAAACAAATATACATACCATACACTAAATCATTCGTAATTACATAAATTATATTTTTAATTAAATAAAAATATAGTAAACTACGATACCACGACTTTACCGTATTGATGACTTGGTCTAGTTTAGACTAGAGTATTAAAATTATAGTATATTATTGTAAAATTGGAAATTGATCCTAATTGAATGATATAACCATTAAGAATTTAAAAAATATAATTGTGCTTTTTAATAATTTGATAATTACAAAAAATAAATAAAACAACAATATTACACTACAAGAAAAACGCCTAGTAGCGACCAGATGTATCGGCGACCGCATGTTCCGTCGCTAATGATAAGCATCAGCGACCATCTTTAGCGACCGAACTCCGTCGCCAGTTGGTCGCCAATGTAAATTTCCCGCCAAAATAAACACCGCGCAAAATTGGCGCACATTTTTTAGCGACAAAATTGTATCAGCGACCGACCTCCGTCGCAGATGGTGCCACGTAAGCAAAGAATTAGTGACCGATTGCCGTAGCTGAGACGTCACTATAAGAATTGTTAGCGACAGATGATATTAGCGACCGATTGCAGTAGCAGAAGATGCCACGTCATTTTTCTGTGACCAATTCCGTCGCAATTAGCTGTCGCTAATAGTAATTTTTTTTTTAATTTTTTTTACGGAAGATAATTACATTTTAAATTAGACAAACATATAATTAAGATTGATTTTAGATTAAGGTTAGTTTATAATCAAATGCAACTTTAATTTGATACAATTTAAAATCTTAAAAATAAAGTTGGTAATATAAATATTTTATTTTAATTTTGCATGTTATTGACATGATTTGAACACTTGAATTTGTTAGTATGTTATAATATGTTACATATATATATATATATATACTAAAGGTTAATTTGTATAACTCGAAAATCGATTCAACTCAAGGGAGTCTTTAGAATTCAAGTAATTGGTTGATTTCAGTGTACTTATTTTTAACATCAATTCTCGTTCTATCGAGTACTTACATAAATTCGAGTTGGTTGACAACCCATTTTCAAGTATTTGTCCAAGAGTGAATCAAATTTTAGAACATTGGTAATAATTAAATATTAAATTTGAAGTTTTGTTGTAAATAATACTAAACGGTGTTGATCTTTTTTCTTTGTTTTTGCTAAATCAATTTTTTTTTGCTAAATCGATATTTAACTATATTCTTGTATAATTTCTCTTATACTTATTATATATAGTACTAGTTTTATAACTTGTGTTATACATTGACTTTATTGATTTATTGGCGAACTAAGAGGGTTTCTTGTTATAAAAAAGATATGTGAGTTACATGTGGTTAGTGTTTTCTTGAAGATAAAGAGTTCTATACTCTCTCCGTCCCACTTTTATTGTCCGCAATAAAAAATCCACCTTTTATTCGATAGATAATTACCAAATAATTATATTGTTTTTTATAAAAGTTAACATAACTAACACATAATTTACCATATTAATTAAAAATGGACAATAATTTTGGGACAAATAAATTTGGAAATACTGGACAATAAAAGTGGGACAGGGGGAGTAATTAAAAAATACGTAACTTGTAAATCTTATATTTAAATAAGGTAAAATAGTATTTTATAGTTACTGATTTTTTTTAGATATTACGAATTTATAAAAGAATTAAAAAAAGGTGATCATAAAATTTGTTTTTATTTTATTATTCTTAATTTGAATATATATGTTTGCCTTATTATACATTCTATATATTTTTTCTTTTGTGGATATCATCGTGGTGCTGGTGCCCGAGGGTTTTTTCTTCATTGTCATTTTTTCTCCCTCTACAATCGACTACAATCGGCTGTTCAGTACTCTGTTTCTTTATCATCTCTCTTTCTTTATCATCGGCGCCTCTCTTTCCCCATAACCTAAGGTCATCTATTGTGTTTGATTATTATATATATGTGTGTATGTAATGGGGCTTTGATCATCAATTACAAACCTATGTGCCAATTACATGTAATTAGGTCTTTAACCTATGTAATCATCATCTGATTATATATGTCTGTGTTAAGTTTATGTAGAATTTAGATACTTAATTTGTTAGTATTCAATTAATGGGGTGAGTGGGTGGGTTTTTATTGGCTCGAATATCATTTTGTGTGACTGGCGGGAAACTTACATTGGCCTCAGTGATATATAAATTGTATATATTCGTTTCAATGATATATGAAATTTTAATGTATTTTTTGATGAGGCTTATTGACTTATAGTTGCTTGTTATTTTTTAATGTATTAATATTCATTTGTATAAATAATCAGATTTTTTTTGTAATGCAGTTTGCATCTATATAATCAGATTTTTATTTGTAATGCATAGTTTGCTTTTTGTTGTTGATTTTAATGAATTGTTTATTTATGCAGAAACGTTATAGGTGGGCGGATGAGGATGCTGCGGTGATATCTACTCTTTTCTGGCAGAAGTGTGCTGCTCGCACGAAAGATAAGTTTTCGAAAGATCGCCAGAAAGCCCTTAATAATGCTGGCGTTGACTATCCAGGTCAAGGAGTGTTGCACATGCACGAGTATGGCCCTTGGTGGTGCAGCGCCGATATATGGGCTCAAATGTGTGAACAGTGGAGAGACGAGAAGTGGGTGCAGAAACGCTACACAGCCGCCAACAACAGATCCGTAGGTGCACCTGTTGGCGAGAAGGCCAAAGGTACCTATAGGGGCGGCAGTATCTCCCAGCTGCAGCATATCGCAAATAAGGTACATATGATTAATTTCGATTTTATCTCTATAACCAAGAATTTGTTGTACTTTTTTTTATGATACTGAATCCAATAACCATGGTTTTTTTTTAAAACTTAAAGACTGGATCATAAGAATTCTGAATTGCATTATTTTTTAGTTAACTCAGAAAAAACTAACAATTGACTTATCATCACAGCCTTTGTTTAATCAGGGGTCTGTCTGGATAAACTTGTACTTGTATCAGGCATCAACTCCTACCAGAAACTTAATACTGCTAATAAATCTACTAGTATATTATTATTGTCGAAACATTAAAAGTTTTGTTTGGTAGATCGATAATTGAAGTTGTGTATATATATGCACACACAGATGAGGGTTGTTTCATTATGGAATGTGAAATCATAGGCTCATTGAATGCTTATAAAATCATTCAATTTGTACAGAGAGGGGTAACTACCCTAAAAAATTCCCTTCTCTCCGGAACCCTCTTTCATTTTTTCTGAGTTTTTCATTGCATGCCTTGCTTTTTCCCCCAAAGCTCTGTTTTTAGAGTGAGTGTTTTTGGTTTTCCATTTTTGACCTCTTGTGAAGGAGTAACAATGAAGGATCAGAAGGTTATATATGGCAATCTGTTTATTTCCTAGCACAAAGAAACTCTACTATTTGTTCATTTTACATTACAAGAACCGAAAAACAGATGTATTGATACAGGACAGGCATTTTAAGAGATTTTAATTTATTCAACTTTTTAGTTGTTGAATCAAGTTTGTTAACATATTTTCTATTAGTTAAGTTGATATACTCGAAAGATGTGTTTTTTTACAGGAGTCTGAGTGTGAGGGTACTCCTATCAACTGGTTGGATGTGTACGTGTCCACTCGTGATGGTCTCCCCGATGCGCAGAAGATAGCGGTATAACTTTGTTATTTTTTTTATTAAGTTCAACATCATTTTCTAAGATTTACTGTAAACAACAATATCTTTTGCAACAATGCGTAGTTTTGATAAATAACTTTAGGATCATTTTAATCTTGTTTTTACCTATTTAACTGTTATTGCAGGATGACTATCGACGTCTACTTGACGAGCGCTATCCTGAGGGCACCGAGCGTCCAGAGATTGATCAGGAGTTATGGGAAAGGGCTTCTATTGTGAAGAAGAACTATATAAAAGGTCAAGGGCAACGAAGACGCTCATCCTTCAGTGGCTCATTTAGTGGCTCAGGTAGCACTAAGTCGTCACAGTCGTCGAGCCATCCACCTACTCATACTCCAGCTGATTATGTCAGGGCTATATGCCGAGACCGTGAGCTTCTACGCATACTGGGTGGACATCTTGGGGCTTTGGATCCCGACGAGTTAGCTCGTGCAGTGGCGGAGGCAGCATCATCTTCACAGCGAGATGATGGCAGCCAGGTATATTGTTTACTAAATCTACTTGAGATCCCTTAAATCTACTTGAGATCCCTGTATTTCTTTTCTTGAATTTGCGTACTTAGTTTGTTCTTAATACACCATGTATAGGTAACATGTTTTATTATTTTTTTAAATCCAGGGATCACATCATGGTGCTGGGGATGGCGAGTCTGGCGGATCTTAGTTTGTTTTGGTTGCAATTATGTCTTTATTGCAATTTTGTACTTGAACGATACTCGGACATATGGTTATGGTTGTTAAGGATATAATGTTGGATGTTTTCAAATGATGTAAACTTTTTAATTTATTTTATTCTAGTACTTGGATTTCGTTAATTGGGCAAATATTTATATTCTTTTTTATTGTGTTGCGACAATTGTTGTGAATGTGAGATCTAGTAGATGTTTTGTGTTGTGAATGTGTGGGACAAAAACAGGTGTAAAATTTGGGAAATTTCCAGAAATAGGGGATGTATTGTACACTAAAAATTATGTATCTGCGACCACATACTATCTGCGACCGCATACGGTAGCTGATGCACTTCACCAATTGGCGACAAGAAGTAGCTGATATGGGTCGCTAAAATTAGCAACAAAAACCTGTAGCTACTGGTGGTCGCTGAAACTAGTGACAAGCTTCGGTAGCTAATATTTGGTTGCTGATGTTAGCGACCGGAAATGGTAGCTACTGTTAGTCGCTGAAATTGGCGACAAACAGCGGTAGCTGGATATTGGTCGCTGTTATCAGTGACCGAAAGTTGTAGCTAAAGTAGGTCGCTCGTATTAGCGACGAAACGCGTCGCTGGCTTCGTCGCTGACACGTGGAATTGGGAAAGGACAAAGCTGACTAGGATTAGCGACCGCATCGTCGCGAATAGCGGTCGCTATTACCACGGTCGCCGAAAGTCGTCGCAGAAGTACATATTAGCGACTAGATTATCTGCGTCTAGCATCCGCGACCAAATGTGGTCGCTAATAGGTAGTAGCTACGGAATACGGTCGCTGATATGCGGTCTCTACTAGGCGTTTTTCTTGTAGTGTTATATAGGTAAGTAGTAACTAGTAAGGAGAAGTAAATAAGTACATTAAATCTCTACGTCTTCATATTATTTCACCTCTAAAGAAGAATGAAAAAACAGTTTCAAGTAATATCTTGATCTTTAAATTGCATTGATGTAGTTCGAGCAGTAGCATTAACATAATTTATGTGCATCTTGCAAAATTCATCTCAAGTTATTAATAAATAGAATAACATATTACATACATAATACATGGAAATAGTATCAAGTTATCAATAAAAATATTAAAAACATAAAAAAATATATAAATAAAATTAATGTTATAGGTGTCTAAGTGATAATACATATAAAAATTTTATGCTATAAATGTTTTTTTATTAAATAAATAATAAATAATTATAAATATATAATTGAGTTCGAGCTCGAGCCGAGCCAAGCTGAGTTCGAGTTCGAGCTCGAGCCGAGCCGAGTTCGAGTTCGAGCAGCTCGAGTCGAGCTCACAAAAACTCGGCTCGTCTCGATTTTTTAATCGAGCCCAAAAGTTTGTTCGAGCTCGAGCTCGATAAACTTTTCGAGCCGAGTTAATCGAGCCGAGCTCAAAAAAGCTTGGCTCAAATTACAGCCCTATATGTGAATAACAAATAAGGTGTATGTAAACAATAAATAAATTAAACGAATAAAAGAAGGAGACAAGGAACAAAATCGATTCCAATGCGTGACTATCTCCTTAAAGCGTATTAGCCCTCACCGTATGTGCGAGCGAATTTCTTCCCAGGATAAAATGGTTTGCAGTGAGGCTGTTGAATAGCGTCACTCTCAGCGAGTTTGAGACGAACAAGAAACTATCACCGGAGGAAGAGAATAGAGATGTATACGAGAGAAGGATGTGTTTGGAATGAATAATCCTAATGATCTACACGAGTATATATAACCACGTTAATCAATTATTTCGGTGGCAATTTCCTTAATTAATTAGGCAAGCTAATTAATTGTGTCGGTGACAATTATGTTGGTGACAATTTCCTTAATTAATTAATTAGTCAAGCTAATTAATCGCGTCATTGACAAAAAATCCGAATTTAAAATCGGAATTGATTTTACCAAATCAATTAATTCACCCATATTTTCCAATATTGACGCTAAAATGGAGGACAAAAGAACTATAAAGAACCTAATTCGTGCACAATTCAAATTTGTAATTTCTTCTGCAGCCATTTACTGATTCTCTTTGCAGTTTAAAGCTCTTCAGCATCAGTCCTTGATTGTTATGGTTCCTGGATTGTAAGTTTCTCTTTTAATGGTCAATCGCATAAATTTAAATAGCGGGTATCCACTAGACTACAATAATAGGGATAAGTTCACTCTATCAAGATTATCAATGAATACATAATAGTAAGATACATACATAAAAATGAATCAAATCTTGTTAAGTTTAGAAAGTAGAAAAACAGTGGCCGAAGTAACAGCAGGAATGAAAATGTCATTACGAATAGCTCCTGGAACGATTTGTTGCTTCAGAAAAACAGCAGTTAATGGAACACCGAAGATGTATAGGAGCATGTCTTTGGCTCCCATGCCTGACACTCCTGTATCGAGAATAACAGCCTGTAGAATTTTCTGAAACTCTTCTTTTGTTAAAGCCTTTCCTTTGCCTTGGTGGTATTTCTGCAAATGAAATAAATCCTCTCCCTCCATCAGTCTTTCCAACATCGTTATGGAGCTACACAATAATCTCTCCTTCATGCACATCTATATGAACCAAGTGCCTTATTCGGAATTTTAATTTTTAATAACTAGAGATATTAACTTCTCACGGCCAACTATGATCAGCTAATATCGTCCTGTATACTTAGAATTATAAAATAGTTTTGAAACATCTAAATGACATGTAAATGCAAGATAACATAGTCAGATATAATTGCTTACATTGTAAGCATCCTCCAGGGTGGAAGCTCTTGGTATACGTAACTGTGTGCTACCAATCATTTTGTTGATTTCTCTGAACATTACAGATGAAAAACATAATCAATCATCAGAATTTTTTTCTCACGCTGACACGTAGATATATGCTCCTTATAAGCAGGAAGCTATTATTTACAAATAAAGCTTAGTTAGAAATTTTTGCAATCGACTACTTACTCCACAGTTTGCGAGACAGCATAGAAGAATTCGACAGAGTTGTATTCTTTATTGGGATCAGCAAAATGTGCATCGTAACATTTTTCAGTTACCGCTCTGATTTCTTTCTCCTTCAATGTTTCTTCACCATTTCCTGCAGAAATTCAGAAGAGTAGGGATTAATCTTTCCATTTCTTTTGTTTTATTTGATGACCATATATAGACTATATATAGTTGTGCATTTTCTTTTCAAGTTACTTTTTACAGAAATGTTCTTCTTAGACAGTAAATTATTCATGTAGAACAACGATCAGTTCTACTTCTATGCATTTGCATATTCAAACGTTCATAACGAATCAAACATCAAGATTATAAAATAGCACAAACCTTGTTTCTTCAGAGATTGGCCCATAGTGAATTGTTGGCACAGTTTCAATGAACATTGATAATTGAGCCTCTATATTAGCGTTATCTTAGGCTTAAAGCAAGAGAGAAGGCATATTACTTGCTTGAGCAATAGGCAAAACTAGGTTGTGTACTGATGAGAAGCTTCTATCTGAATGAAGACACCATATCATGCATGGGAGGCCTTCTATAAATCCAACTCTCAAGCAAGGAATTCTGTAAATAAAATGCTTACGCATGCTCAACTTAAATGTAAAATGACTTCAACTGAAAGACCGTAGAAAACTACGAATCTGTTGGTAACATGCATTTCCAGATCCCATTTGCAGATTGCGACCTCTAGTACCAATAACTTAACGTTGGCTTCAAAGATATCATGAGCATAGTTATCTTGTATATGTAATGATTTTTAAACAAACGTTCCAATATGATAAAACAGAATGGAAGTAGGAAGTTTAATGCTGCACCAGGCTCTCCACATGGGTGTACCAAAAGATTGTCATGACTCCCGTGTCAATATTGTCAATTTTCAGCACCCTTGCCAAGTTTTTTGTAAAAACAATCTAGGCAACTTTTATATATACTAGATGTTAAAAATGTAAGCAATTTTCGGAGTTGTTCCAGGAAAGTGGTTGGTACATGATTGATTATAGTAACTAATACAGAATTAGTTGGAAGCCAATTTCTCGTATAAGTTTCAAAAAATTATGTTGATGAGAGAAAATATGAACTAAATATTGTACTATTAGCAATCTGAAAAAGTGCCAATGGAGATGCTCTAGGGGCGAGGATGAAAAGTCTCATGTATCAAGTACAGAGTTCAAATTTTTCATAAATCATTATCATCCTTTGCCTGTTCTTCGTTGATCCAACCGTGTCTTTTTGTTCATTATCAAAAATAATAGTAAAAATGAAAGACATAAAAGGTTAAGTAATTTCGAGCATGTAACATAAGTTAATTAATATCCTCCATGTTAAGTCAATATAAGGTTACAGGTCAGAATTTTGAAGCATCGGCCACTTGTTGTTAATCAGTGTTTTCTTCAGTAGCAGCTGAATCTTTTCTTTCTGAGGTTCTTTCAATTCACCTATAAAATATTTAATACTCCAAATCAGTTTAAAACAGTTAGAAGATCTTATATTGATCTCTTTGAAGTAAATTTGAGATTGAAACAGAAGATAAAGGAAGTGAAGGTAAGGGGGTACCTGAAGATGCAAGCTATAGAAAACCATATCCCCAAAAGATTTAAAAGACCATCCATTTACTGTACTAAACTAGTATCGTAGTTGTCTAGAATTCGTCAAGCCTCATATAAGAAGCTGCTCGTCCTTAACTGTGCATATATCATAGGTTAGAAAATGGAAAGTTTGAGGCATATTTTAAATATGTTCTTGATGAAATTTCCGGAAACTAATGATTGGAGGTTGTTCCTTGTAATGAGAACTTAAACTTTCATGTTTGGATCTAAGACATTTTCTTGGTGTAATCCATAAATAAATTGAGTTGAAATAGGTTGCTTGAAATGGGTTATGTGGGTTGGTTATTTTGAAAATAACTTGTATCACACATAGCATTGGTAATGAGAGGTTGATGGGTTTATATAGAAACATGTGCAAGAGTAGTGTACAACTACTAAGGCATGTGGGTGTGCATGGTGTTAGTATGTGCCTCGCGCACACACACGCGCGCGCCGCCGCCGCCCGCCTCGCCCCGCCACGTCACGACTCGACTCGACTCGGGTCGGGTCGAAGGGCGATTTGGGCGAATGTCTCGGCGTCTCGCGTACGCGAGGCGACCTGGACGAGGAATTTTATTACTTGTTTATTTAATATTATTTATTGATTTAATTTAACAGTATCAGTATTTATTTGTAACAGCTAAACGAACTGGGTCAGGATTTATATTAAATCCTGATGGACCAGTTCTTGGATCAAATCCTGATGGCCTGGTCAGTACTTGGAGTGAAATCCTGATGATGGTCCAGTCCTGACGAAATCCTGATGGTCGATCAAGTACTGATGCCACTCCTGACGGACAGTAAGTCCTGATGGCTTGGAGTACTGATGATGATCAAATCCTGGCTTAGCTGTAACTGTTATTAAATCCTGATGACTACTGTTATGGTAATTAAATCAGAATATTTAGTATTAAATGCCATATCTTCAGTTACAATATTTTTGGTCTGTTTACGTTTTATTTTGTATTTTATATAGATACAAAACATAATGTTTGACAGTGACAGAATATACGTAACTCTGAAAACCCTAGCAACTATTATCTTCTCTGGTTTTTCTCTCAACACAAACAGATTACATTACATAGTTCTTGGGTGAAGTGAGGTGCTGGTCGCTGTTGATCATTGCCATATCTGTGAGTGGATCGATCTGTGCTATTTTCTCCTGGGAGTGATATTGCTGCAACCCAACACAGCGTAAGTGGGGCAATAATCTCTTCAAGAACAATCAAGACTTCTCGAAGGCTTGGCGACTCAGCTGTTTTATTTATCTATCAGTATTTGCTAAAGCTCCTGAGAGATAAGTGTTCTTTCTTGTCTTGTTATTTTCAGTCTCTGATTATATTTTTGTTTCGACCTTTGTGTTTGTTTCGTTATTTGGTAATTTTGCATGTTCTTGTTAATACAAAATATATATAACTGCCCTATTGTTGCTGTGTAGTTAGTAATTATACCCAACAATCTTGAAGAGATTACTTTCTGTGTTATATATTGTTAATTAACAAGATGGTTAACGGAACTGTAACTCCTGATGGTGCTAATACTTCTGGTTCTGGTGTTACTGTACCCACTATAGATTGGACCACGTACCGTTTCCCACAGCCTATTGATTTGTCAGGAATGCCTGATAAATTCGGTGGGGGTGTTGGTTTTTCTCGTTGGCAGAAAAAGATGAAACTGTGGCTTACGGTAAAGGGTCTATGGTCGGTGGTGCAGTATGAGAAACCGGTTATTGATCAGGAAAAGGCTGAAACTCTTAAGGCTTATGCCATGTGGGAGGAAAAAGATGGGGTGGCTAGGGCTGCTATACTGGCAGCTTTAGTGAACACTCTATTTGATGTGTATTCATCTGACTCCTTCACTGCTAAGCTCTTATGGGAGAAGCTGGACCAGACACACAATAATGACTCGCAAGGGTTGGAAAAGTATTCTGTGGCTAGGTTTCTTGATTTTAAACTAGTGGATACAAAATCCATGACCGAGCAGGCACATGAGTTTGAGATGTTGGTGCATGCTTTGAAGGAGTCCGGAATGGACCTTCCTGAAAAGTTTCAGGTTATGGCTGTGATTGAAAAGCTCCCTAAGTCTTGGGAAGAGTTTGTTCTCTCCCTGAAAAGACAGAAAGGAGAGATCACTTGGACAAACCTGATGTTGGACATCTCTGTGCAGGAACAACACAAGTCCAAACAAGGACATGTGATGCCTGCTGAACATGGGAGTTCAAAGGTTAATGTAGTGACTGTTGGACAGAAAAGAAAGGCTGTCACTAAGAAGGATAACACTAGGACTAAAAATGACAAGAAGAAGGCTAAGAAACCAAAGACAAACAAACCGTGTTGGTCTTGTGGACAGGTTGGTCATTGGAGCAAGGACTGTCCTGCAAAGAAAGCTAAGAAAGCTGTTGTGGTAGCACAAGCTAATACTGTGCTTGCAACCACTGATGGGCCTAAGGTTAACATGGTTGTTCGTGAGGCTGTTGCCTCTGGAACCAATGACGGGTATGTTACCTACAACCCTGTACTTCTTTCCACTTATCTGTCACATGAATGGTTGATTGATACTGGAGCTAATGTACATATTTGTACTGATATTAGTTTATTTGTATCTTATCAACAGAGTCATGGAGTGACAATGACGATGGGGAATGCTAGTGCTGCTCAAGTTCTTGGAATAGGAAACGTGGACCTGAAGTTTGCTTCTGGGCGTGTTCTATCCCTCACTAGAGTGCACCATGTTCCTGATATTCGTAGAAATATTATAAGTGGAAGTTGTTTAGTTAAAAATGGTTTTGAACTTTCTTTGAAATGTAATAAAGTAGTTATTACACATACTGGTACATTCTTTGGCAAAGGTTATTTGTCTGATGGTTTATTTTTGATAAATGTTGAGCCTGTTTTGGGCAGTTTTATTAATGATAGTGTTGCACCTTCTGTTAATTGTGTTGAATCATCCGATTTATGGCATGCTAGACTTGGTCATTTAAATTTTGGTGCTCTAAAGAATATGATGAATTTAGAGTTGATTCCAAAGTATGCTATTGAAAAGAAATCTAAATGTCAAGTATGTGTGACTGCTAAACAAACTAGGAAACCCTTTCATAATGTTGTTAGGGATTCAAGTGTTTTAGATTTAGTACACACTGACATATGTGAATTTGGTGGCATGTTGACTAAGGATAATAAACGATATTTTATTACCTTTATAGATGATTGTAGTAGATATTGTTATGTTTATTTACTTAGACATAAGGATGAAGCACTAGAAAAATTCATTATGTTCAAAACTGAAGCTGAAACACAAACTGGTAAAGTACTTAAACGTTTGAGATCCGATAGAGGTGGTGAGTATACTAGTATCTTGTATAATGAATTTTGCGTAAGCAATGGTATAGTTCATGAGGTGACTCCACCATACACACCTGAGTCTAATGGGGTGGCTGAACGAAAGAACAGAACTTTTAAAGATATGATTAACATCATGCTTATTAATTCTTGGTTGCCTAAGTACATGTGGGGAGAAGCTTTGAATACGGCTTGCCATATTCTGAATAGAGTTCCTCTGAAACATATGGACAAGACACCTTATGAATTATGGAAAAGTAGAAAGACAAGTTTAAAGTATCTCCTTGTGTGGGGGTGCCTTGCTAAGGTGCTTGTCCCTGAACACAAGAGAAAGAAACTAGGTCCGAAAACTGTTGATTGCATCTTTCTGGGCTATATTGAAACCACTACGGCTATGAGATTTTTAGTGTTAAAATCTGACATAGACGGTATAGTGGCAAACACTATAGTTGAGTTTCGTGATGCAACATTCTTTGAGGATGTGTTCCCTATGAAGACTGGCATACCTCATGATATTTCTAATGATGATCCTACTCACACATCGAGTTCTATTCCTGATCATGTGGAAAAGATGACAAATATGGGGGCAGATCCTGACAGTAGTTCTACTCCTGATGAAGTAGATGAACCTAGAAGGAGTAAGCGTGCAAAGGTAGTCAAAGACTTTGGAAGTGATTTTGTCACTTACAATGTCGAGGATGAACTTTGACTTTCCGACAGGCCATGGATTCTTCGGAGTCAAGGCATTGGAAAGGTGCTGTAAAGAGTGAGATCGACTCTATTGTTTCTAACGGAACATGGGAGTTGTTTGACCTACCTCCTGGGTGTACTACTATAGGATGTAAATGGATCTTCAAAAGGAAGATGAATCCTGATGGCTCAATAGATAAGTATAAGGCTAGGCTGGTAGCTAAGGGTTTTAGGCAAAAGGAAGGCATTGATTACTTTGACACATACTCTCCTGTTGCAAGGATGACAACAATCCGAATGCTTATAGCATTGGCTTCTGTACATGGTCTTATCATCCATCAAATGGATGTAAAGACAGCTTTTCTTCATGGTGATCTTGAAGAAGAGATTTATATGGATCAGCCTGAGGGATTTGTTGTTTATGGTAACGAGAGGAAAGTATGTAAGTTAATCAAGTCTATATATGGCCTAAAACAAGCTCCTCGAGACTGGCATAAGAAGTTTGATGATACTGTTTTAGAATCAGAATTTGTAGTTAATGAAAGTGACAAGTGTGTCTACTATATGGTTAAAGGAAATGAATGTATTATCGTGTGCCTGTATGTGGATGATATATTATTGTTTGGAACCAATATTGATATTATTAACGAGACAAAGAGTTTCTTGAAAAGGCACTTTGAAATGAAGGATATGGGTGAGGCTAGTGTGATTCTTGAGGTCAAGTTGACACAGTCAACTGATGGAATAACATTGTCACAATCTCATTATATAGATAAATCTATACTTGAGAAGTATGGTTATTCAAATTGTAGAATCGCTAGTACACCGAACGATCCTAAAGTTGCCCTAGTCAAGAATAGATCAGGAATTCCTGTGTCTCAGTTAAGGTATTCTCAGATTATTGGGAGTTTGCAATATCTTGCTAATGTGACTAGACCAGATATTTCTTATTCTGTGTCTAAGTTAGCTAGATATACAAGCTGTCCGAACAAGACTCATTGGGAGGCACTAGATAGAGTTCTTAGATATCTTAAAGGAACTATTTCCCTTGGTTTGCATTATCGAAGATTCCCTGGAGTACTCGAGGGATACAGTGATGCAAGTTGGATAGCTAAGAAATCTGGTACCAATGGAGTGACTGGATATTTGTTTACCCTAGCAGGTGGATTAATATCCTGGAAGTCTACTAGACAGACTTTGATTACTCGGTCTACTTTTGAGGCTGAGTTGTGTGCACTAGATGCCACGGGGACGGAGGCTGAATGGTTGCATGGACTTATGTTAGTGTTACCTGTAGTAAGCAGACCGCTTCCAGCCATTGTTGTTCATTGTGATAGACGTACAACTATCGACAAGATCAGTAGTGAAAAGTATAATGCTAAAACAAAGAGACACATCCAAGTTAGACTTAAGTCTATAAGGGATCTTGTGTCTGAAAGGATTATTGTTGTAGAGTTCACTGGAACTCAGGATAATATAGCTGATCCTTTGACTAAAGGACTTGAGCATGCAGTAGTCCTTAAGTCTAGGTTGGGGATGGGACTGATAGCCCATAATGATTCATCAGCAGCGGGAACCCAATACACCTGAGAGGAGATCCCTTGAAGTGTATTCAATGTGGTAATAACAAGATGTGAGGGTGAGTCGGTAGTACCTTTACTATATATCTTGATACGCACGTATCTGAGTTTATCCCCTGTAAACCTAAAAGGTACTGTTACTGCCAGTATAGGAAGAGTTAGTTTGAACTCTGAATGGGGTCAAGACATTTGACGAGATGATCGCAGTACATCTCTGGAGATGCCCAGCTAAGCGAATGTAATTGTGTGGTCGCAATTAGAGGAAAGGGTTATTCCTTGAAGCATTCGACGAACAGGATCGAGACAGGACCATTAACGTCTCAAAGCCGTAGATCAGCACCATAGCCTTTGATTTGTCGTCGTCTATTGAGTGTGGTTACACCAAACGGATAAAGATTCAAGGTGAAACATTCCATCTAGATCCGGTAGCCATCGAAGTAGAGGACTTAGGAGGGTTCAAACCCGGAAGGGTACCGACTCTGAAAAACAAGTCATGATAAGGACAGATATGTAAGCATTTCTGTATGGATTTGTGAGGGATTGTTAGAAAATGGAAAGTTTGAGGCATATTTTAAATATGTTCTTGATGGAATTTCCGGAAACTAATGATTGGAGGTTGTTCCTTGTAATGAGGACTTAAACTTTCATGTTTGGATCTAAGACATTTTCTTGGTGTAATCCATAAATAAATTGAGTTGAAATAGGTTGCTTGAAATGGGCTATGTGGGTTGGTTATTTTGAAAATAACTTGTATCCCACATAGCATTGGTAATGAGAGGTTGGTGGGTTTATATAGAAACATGTGCAAGAATAGTGTACAACTACTAAGGCATGTGGGTGTGCATGGTGTTAGTATGTGCCTCGCGCACACACACACGCGCGCCGCCGCCGCCCGCCTCGCCTTGCCCCGCCACGTCACGACTCGACTCGGGTCGGGTCGAAGGGCGATTTGGGTGAATGTCTCGGCGTCTCGCGTACGCGAGGCGACCTGGGCGAGGAATTTTATTACCTGTTTATTTAATATTATTTATTGATTTAATTTAACAGTATCAGTATTTATTTGTAATAGCTAAACGAACTGGGTCAGGATTTATATTAAATCCTGATGGACCAGTTCTTGGATCAAATCCTGATGGCCTGGTCAGTACTTGGAGTGAAATCCTGATGACTACTGATCCTGATGGCCTGGGTCAAATCCTGATGATGGTCCAGTCCTGACGAAATCCTGATGGTCGATCAAGTACTGATGCCACTCCTGACGGACAGTAAGTCCTGATGGCTTGGAGTACTGATGATGATCAAATCCTGATGGATCAGGAAATCCTGACTGAGCTGTAACTGTTATTAAATCCTGATGACTACTGTTATGGTAATTAAATCAGAATATTTAGTATTAAATGCCATATCTTCAGTTACAATATTTTTGGTCTGTTTACGTTTTATTTTGTATTTTATATAGATACAAAACATAACGTTTGACAGTGACAGAATATACGTAACTCTGAAAACCCTAGCAACTATTATCTTCTCTGGTTTTTCTCTCAACACAAACAGATTACATAGTTCTTGGGTGAAGTGAGGTGTTGGTCGCTGTTGATCTTTGCCATATCTATGAGTGGATTGATCTGTGCTGTTTTATCCTGGGAGTGATATTGCTGTAACCCAACACAGCGTAAGTGGGGCAATAATCTCTTCAAGAACAGTCAAGACTTCTCGAAGGCTTGGCGACTCAGCTGTTTTATTTATCTATCAGTATTTGCTAAAGCCCCTGAGAGATAAGTGTTCTTTCTTGTCTTGTTATTTTCAGTCTCTGATTATATTTTTGTTTCGACCTTTGTGTTTGTTTCGTTATTTGGTAATTTTGCCTGTTCTTGTTAATACAAAATATATATAACTGCCCTATTATTGCTGTGTAGTTAGTAATTATATCCGACATCATATAGGTATCATTACTTCCCCATCTGTTAAATAACCGGTCCATCTAAATGAATCTTAAGGTGTTAGAGAAAAACCATATTGAATTTTATATTATATTCTAACACCGTCACCAAATGGAAATGCTGAAATATTGACTTCTGTGTAATACAGTTGATTGTGACCATCAAGAGAAAATTTTGCCTTTGCTGAGATATTCGTACTCATGGTCATCCTCAGCTCCTGAGTTTTGATCAGTCTCTTCTTCACTTGTTTTTGCAATTCCGGAATATATTTCAGCGCACTTGAACTGTGTTTGGAATGCTTAATTTCGTATTCTTCTGTATAAACACATTATAATTAAAACGGACCTAGTGTAGGACCAAAAGCTATAGCCCAACTGAAATTCCAAAATTTAGAACTAGTAAATCTATATGTAGCATTTCTTGACAAGTAAAACTTGATACACCACAGCTGATTCACCTTAAATCTTGCTAAACCCTTTATTTTAATTAACGGTAATTCAACTTATTTAACATTTAGTCCTTAAAAAGTACCTAGAGCATGATACAATAGTTGGTTTACTATACCAAATCCCGAGTATAAGCTGGCAGCGGTGAGTTAAGAGTAGGAGACAACTTATTAATCCTCTTAGGTTGTGTTTGGTTGGGGTGAATGGAATGGAATGACATTTAAATCTTCTCTCCAACTTCCATTACTTTCTTTTAATTTCATCATTTCATTCCATTCACCCCAACCAAACACAACATTACAGTTTCGTTCGCTTTCAATATCATTGCGTTTTTCTCTAGTGCCACGGTTTTGCAACTACCTGAATCAAGAATGGGGTCCGGTTTTGTCTGTACAACAATATTGTTTTGCTCTAATTTCTGTAGGTTTTGATCTTGCGATGACATTGAGGGCCATAAATTTTTAGAAAATCAATGCTAATTTTTGATTATTTGAAGGCACGTGTCTTAGTGCGTGTTTGGTTTATCACCAAAAAATTCATTTATAGCTTAAAATGAGTAAGTGTCATATAAGTGATAAGTTATGAATTCTTATAAGTTATACGGGTTTTTGGATAAATTTACTTATAAGTTAGTGGATAATTTTCTAAATTAAATTTGAAAAAATAATTTTTAAATACAATGATTTCAACACTTGAATTTTAAATTAAAAAAATATTTAAAAACATAAATGTAAAAATATAGAAGATTAGAAAAATAAAGAAATCAATAAAGAATAAGTTGATAAGTTAAGTATAATGTTAGTGATTTCTAACATTCAAGTTATCAATTTATAAGTTATAAGTTATCAAATAAGCTGGGTACACAAACACTGTAAGATCCGGGAAAATTACGTGTTATTATATGATGTGAAATGAAATTTTAATTTCATATTAAGAGTTATTAAATGATTTATCTGTTTAAACGTGCTAAGTTATTCGTTAAATGATTGAATATGTGATATTGTGGTGCTATGTGAAATGTGTGGGGAATTTGAAATTATTTTGAAAAGGGTGTCATACTATTTTATTTTATTTTAATTATTGAAAAGAAAATTTGGATCGTTCCCAAATTATTCGGGAGATTGGCATATCGTTCGTACCAATATTTCATTCGTTAAAGTAGAAAGTATTCGAAAATATTCGTAATAGAAGCATTTTGGTTCGTATATCTATTATTAAATGATACTTGTAGTTATCCGTACTTTATGGATGCTTATCGTCTCGTGAAACGTGTATTCTGCTTTATTAAAGATTTAAAGCGTTTATTTTGTTAAATTGTATTTAAAGCGATCTATCGGATCAGTATCGATCCAAAAATGTCGTTTGGGGTATTATTTTCCGTTTAATATAAAAAGGCAAATCGTACTTTGTTTTTCGTATAATCAAGGCTTAATTACAGTTAAAAATCTAAAAACCCCTGAAACGTGTTCTTCGTGTTCTTGAGAATCAAACTCAATTTTGAAGGCGTTATCGGATTTCGATTTCGATGTTCTTGTAACCAAATCGAATCTCTCATCATCCTCTACCTAAATCCACCATCAAAATTCATGTGGGTATGATTTCTGAGTTTTTCCGATTTTTAATTTATTTATTTATTTCGAATTTTTAGGTTTAATTTGGGGGAAATCGTTTGATTGATTGTTCTTGCAAATTGATGGTGTGGTTGTGTTTGTTATGAGATGTAGAGCATGTATGTGATTTTTAATTTGAATTTAGAGTTCGTTTTCGAGCTAATCGGAAAAGTTAAAGCTCGCCGGAGTTCTTGAGTTTTGCCGGAGCTTGAGATAGACTGATTTGTTCTTGATTATGTTTATACCATCGAATAGATCTGTGCGTTTAGAATCGAACCATGTAAGCCGTTGTGAATTCTGGGTTCGGTTTCTGGTCGCCGGAAAAACGGCCGCCGTTGCCGCCGGTGACCGGAATCGGTGAAAACTGAGATGTTTCTGCGACGTTTTGGTCTGTTTTTGGCATGGCTGTGTTGGTTGTGAAAAACCGAACAGAAGCGCTATGGGTTGGTCGAGGTTTGGACGGAATCGAACGATTCCGGCCGCCGGACGTCGGTCGGAAACTGGGTTTCCCAGTTTCCGGTGGTGTTCTTGACCGACCCGTTTTGTGTTCTTCATGACCCGTTTTCAAAACCCTAACCCGACCCGGTTTGATCTAGAAAACCCTAATTGATTTTCGTGAATAGTGTTTCTGGATTTTTTAATTTCAAAATAATTCAAAATTTGTTTTAAAATTTCTAAAAATCATATCTTTAATTTAAAAATATATTTTATTATTCCGAAAATTTTATAAATTCATAAATATTTATTTAAATTCGAAAATTGATTAAATTTAATTATTTTAATTATTTTTGATTAATAATTAATTTATTTAATTAATTGATTAATTCTTTTAATCAGTTAATTCTTAATAATTAATTATTAATTAGATTTAATTAATTAAAATTAAGTTTAATTATTTTCTAACTTGGTTCATTTATTTAAAAATAGTTTGAGCATTTAAAGAGTGTCAATTAATTTTATTAATTGATTTAATTGCATTTAAAATACTTATATTGGATTTAAAAATCCGATTTTTGATTTAAAAATTGTTTGTGGCTTATTTAAATTCAAATAAGCTTTGTGTGATGTTTTAAAAATAGATATAAGTGCTATGTGATTTGTATGAGTTGTGTAATGTGTTTTATAGTCAGTATATGCCCGTACTAGGGCTAGTGTCTGAGTTTTAAATATCGTAAATTATACCGGACGTCTGATACGTACCCGGTTACTTGTTTAAATGTGTTATGTGAATGATGTGAATTATCTGTTGTTGAGTCATGCATGCGAATAAATTGTGTGGAGACTTGTTTGAGTAATTGGTTGTGTCTAATGTTATCACGAGGGGTAGATAGGATAGAAATTTGTCGGTTATGTTAGAAAGTAAGATTTACGAGGCCGTTGACTTGGATGTTGACTTTTTATAGTATGGGGATTGTCGTCAAGCAAGTTACGTGGATTACTTATGTGGTTGATTACGATTGGTCTATCAGTTGAGATGTGGATGTTTATGCAACAGAGATATCGGTAAGATCGGTAAGTGCGTCGAAGTTAAGTTACGATCATTTATATAATATGAGGATTATACGTTGAAGACTAAGTACCGTCTCATGTTTGACTATCGAGGCTGGCACGTGGATTCGAAATGGTAAAAGCAGACTAGTGGTATTCGCAAGAGCGTTAAAGCAAAGAAGGACGGAAGTAGAGAATCGTGCGACAAGACAGAATAAGGAGGAAATCGTATTGTTTCAGCGTTACGAAATAGCTAAGGACCAGAGGCAAGTGTTTATACCCTTGCTTATTAATTAAGGGATATTATCTTGAATTATTAGTATGCATGTTGAATGCTTATTACTGAATTTTCAAATGTTGATTTCTTTGCATTGAATTGCAAGTATGTTATTTAATCTCGTAAATTGACGAGTACTCTTTTATACCTTTTGAGTTTAGATTCATATTTTCATATTGATCGGAAAGATATACTTATTATATTGAAAAGCTTGAAGAGATAATTATGGGCCGTATACTAAGGCTTTCTTTTAAAAGACTTGATTTAAAAATGCTAAGTTGGAATATTACCAACCCTAGATGAGCAGGAACTTGTGAACCCTATGAGGGAAAACTTATTCTGAAATTCTGAAGTGGTGTTGCTTGCCCTTCAAGTATTCCATTTTTCACCTTGCACCTATGCAAACCTTGTTATCCTTTCTTGTTAATGCGATCATCTGATCCATTCCCTGATTCGAATTCATATATGCTGTGCATGATTTAGTTTACTTCCTTCAAGTACAAGGCTTATCTATTATAAGTACATGTTCGAAGGACTTGAACTATTTCTGTCAGAAGTTGATAAACCCTTGTTTTCTTCATTTATAAACTTCACCTTGAATTCTTCTTAAACTTGAACTTGACTCTCTTGTCGTTTACCAGATTGGTAAACCTTAATTAATTCTTCCATAATGTGATGATTTGAACTATTGAGGCCATCTAGAGCCTGTTCTTTGAACCCTACTCTATATTGACTTGTTACTCTTTTCTGTTGATATCATATTGTCTGTTTCATATCAGATTCAATCTTGTTAAGCATGTTATTGTTTATTCTTTGAACCCTACTCTATATTGACTTGTTACACTTTCTGTTGATATCATATTGTCTGTTTCATATCAGACTTAACCTTGTTGAGCATGTCATTGTTTATTCTTCATTATATCCCAGTTGTTACATCGAACTCGTCGATGCTTATTATATTGTCACTTTTCATGTGCACCTCCCCATATTGTGTCGATCTCGTCGATACTAGATTATATTGTTATTCCTTAATGGATTCTTCATAATTGAACTGTTTCCTGGAACGTGAGTTTTCCAGCAATTGTTGTATTAGGTTGTCGATTCTTCCGACACCTGATTGTCGAAGTAAGGTTGTCAATTGTTCTGACACCTGACGTATATAATATAGGATTGGAATGTTTTTTTTTTTAAAATGGACCAATTATTGGTCGGGCCATTTATGGTCGATGTAATTTAGGCCCAGATTGGCCTTGGATCCGTAGAGGACTATGCATGAGCTAGTCCGGGGTTGTTGCGTGGCTGGCCAGCAGCACAACCTTTGATTTGATAAATGTTAAAAATCCAATTCTAATATTAGTTCTTATTTCTGAGATGAGTTACATCCATATGTTTTGTACTTGTGAGTTATGACCTGATATTCAGGTTTATTCGTTGCGTAAAATTGTTGGTTGTTGATTAATAAATGGTGGTTTCAATCTTGCTGAAATCACTTACTCTTAATTCATTTGGATTCCAAATAGTCGAAATCCACTTCCTTGATTCCATTGGCAGTCGTGAGATATCTATCTTGTTGAGTTTTATTCATACCGCATATCCAGTCGGTACCATGTTGAAGTCTTGAAGTGCGTTCTTTATTTCTTAACCGAGCGTGTTGGCTCATTCTTGCCCCTTGATTATTCTAACCTTCCAGAGTTGTTGATTTCGGAAAATGTCGTGAATAGACCTGTTATCTTCAAATTAGTATTTTTGTACAAACTATGGTCTTGAAGACGTACGAGTTATATTTATTTCATATTTTCTACATACTATTGTAGTTATTGTTGATTCGGTCGTCGTAACGACCTATATAAATCTTTTGTGTTTTAAAACTATTCGGTTGCGAGAAGCTAAATGAGATATTGTGATAAATTACCCAACTTACTTTGAAAATATTAGAGATTACAAATGTTTAAGCCATAGGCTTGTTTATTTGAAAATCCAAAGTTTATTTTGGAAACCTTTCGTATCATATTTAATAATACGCTTGCTGAGCAATTCATTCGCTCATACTTGTTTTATTTATATATATTTTAGCCTGCCGGAAAGAAGGTGTATTGGCGAGAGTTGTCCGCGTAGCTGATCAGAGATGGGGAAAGATATTAGCGTAAAGACGTTCTGATCCAGAGCATTTGGAGCTAGTGAGAGGTTGTGTATATAGATGTTTTCCATTGAATAATATATTGTATAAGATTAGTTGCCTGGTATACTTCTTATCGAAGTTATACTAGTGTATTAGAATTTTTGTAAAAAGAATGGTTGTAAGGAAGAAAGATTGTTGTAATGAAATTTTGGATTCTTGTTTCTAGCACTATAACCTTTAAAGATTCTTGGTAGAGTTGGGGTCACAGATATTATTATTATTATTGTGTTGATTTTATATTGAACAGGTTGTTTGGATTAAGAGTGCAGTGTGACGACCAAATCCTTTGACCCCGGATTTGGGGGCGTTACAGTTGGTATCAGAGCAAGGGTTATAGTAAAACTAGAAACGAGAGTGTGTGGGAGTGTATATAGTTATATAAGGAACGTCAGAGCTCATTTAGAGTTCGTGTTGGACTATTGGATATAGTACCGCTGAGTGAGTTGAGATGGAGGTATTTGATTGAGATAGTTGTGCTGAAATGGATAGAACTTCTTGCGTTTGTAGACGTCTATGGCGGAATCTTCAAGGACTATTACGAGTCGACGACGACGTACGATATTGATAACCTTGCGACGTGGAAAAGAAGGACTGAAATCGAATGACGTGGAAAAGAAGGGCTGAAATCGAATAACGTGGAGAAGAAGGGCTGAAATCGAATAACGAGCTATCGAAGGAGTCGACGGAGGAGTCATATGCGAAGACCTTGGTAATACCTTCCCATCCTAATGAAATATTTAACACCTCTTTAAAGAGAAACCTGTGTTGATGGATATATTCCACCTTTTGACCTTGTACTTAATACTTTTGATCAATCATGATTGCAATTGCATCAGAGGTTGTTGTGACATCTATTTCAAATTTGTGAAACCTGTTGAAAATATGTTATTTAAATTCCAACTCCTTCATTCTTCCGGAGTGGATAACTCTAATTGTGATGTAACACTATTTGTTGATACTTCCTTTCTGGTTGTTCTTCTTTTCTGAAATAACACCTTTGGAATTTATTCAATTTCAATCCAAGGTGTGTATTTGAGAATTCTTATCGAAAGGCCCTGATTGTTATTCTGACTCTAAATTTCTTTCATATTTCTCTACTCCAACTGAGGTAAACAACCCTATTTATAGGGGACACAAGAACTATCTGTCTATGTGATAGAAGTCTGACGGGACGCCGTCACTTGTGTGTTGTGAAATACAAGAAGGCTAATTACCTTTAGTACTGTCTTAATAGAGACACACAACATTGAGTTCATGTGATCAAATTGGTCTCTCAGTAATTCTTTCATTTCCAATAATGTTGCTTTGGAATATACAGATTTGGTAACCCCAATTGTGGGACATTTGCTACGATATAGAATCTTTTCACTTCAAACTATCATGAACTTCTTATTTCAAATAATCGGGGAGGTATGCCATTAGGGTGAACTGAAATTTACCCTACCATATTGAACGAAGAATTTGCGATTGAATTACCACAAGCGAAAGCGGATTGCGATGCGATTAGAATACTAGTAACATATAACGGGGCCAGTTGTTCTCTTTCTATCGATTAACGTTACGATGTGGAAAAGGTGAAGTTAGATAATTCAAGAGTTGATTGGAAATTGGGGAAAATGTGTAATTGTGCGGATGTTATCCCAGGTTGTGGAAAATGGACATAATAGATTTTTGTCCCAATGAGAAGAACTTTTAAGAATGGATGATAGGCTAATAATGGAGAATGAGTTAATCTTTGAGTATTTCAGGATTGTATGATATGGTTGCAAGTCTTTTGCTCACGATAGTTAAGGTAGATTTTACCAGTCAATGTGGATGTATAGAATGATAATCAAGACGATGTCGAGTTGATCAAGCTGTTTGGGAAATAAGAAGGAGCCATGGAGAAGGTGTCATGAGTGTTACTGTGAAGATAGGAAAAGAAGATGAAGAGGTGTTAATAAGGATTTAAAGACAATGGATAAGGTAATGAAGGGTTGTTTTCAGCTGAAGAGTTAATTGGCATGAAAGGTATGTGATTGTTGAAAGTAGTTGTTAGACATATTGGAGGTAGATAAAGTTGACCCAAGAATATGGATGGCTGATAGTATGAGTAGTAAAAGAGAGATTTGAGATGTAAATATCTTCGGTACAAGGATTAGAAAGAATGGAGCTTTGAGGTTATGATAACAAGAGATTAACAAAAAGAAATGACAGAATTAAGGATTCAACCAGGATTGATTAAAGAGAAAGGGCTACATAAAGGAAAGAGTTATGAAAAGAGAAATGGAATTCAATTACAGGAAGGAGCGAGAGAGTATAATGGATAAGAAGGAAATGTAAGGATATATAAGAGATTTAAAAGAATATTGATGTTAATGAGTGTTTAAGTACTTGAGGTGTTGGAAAATGAAGACAGAATAACAGAGGTATAGTAGACAGTTACAACTGAAGAGATTCCTGAATGGAAGTGGAAACATATTAAGATAGACTTTGTAGTAGAGTTGCTAAGGCTTAGAGCTAATCATGATGTTATTTGAGTTATTATTGACCGATTAACGAGAGATATTTATTAGATGAATTGGTTCATCTCTAGCTATTTGAATGAGGTAATAGTACGACATAGAATGACGGGTTCAAATGTGTTTGGCAGAGATCCGCGACTTAATTAAAGAATTCAGACAGACTATGGTTGTGTACTAAATTTTTAAGGTAATTGGAAGGACCATTTACCGTTGATTAGATTTTCTTACGACAACAGTTATTATGACGATTTTGAATTGCTACCTTATGTCGGTTTACTGCGTGTTAGGAAAGTTGCGTATAAGTTTGCGTACCACTCCATGAGTGGTGTATTCATAGTGTATTTCATAAAATATGAACCTATAGGGATTTAGTTAAATTGTTCTATGTTGAGTAACCAATTGAGATGTTGAGTCAGTATGAGAGAGTGATGAGTAATAGAAGAGTCAAATTAGTATGAGTATGAGGAGAAATCCTAAGGTTGAAGAGTCAACCTAGGAATTTGAAAATGAGATGTTGGAAAATGTCCACCTGTGTTTGCGTAAGCTGATTCTGAGGACAGAATCCTGTTAAGGGGGAAAGGATGTAAGATCCGGGAAAATTACGTGTTATTATATGATGTGAAATGAAATTTTAATTTCATATTAAGAGTTATTAAATGATTTATCTGTTTAAACGTGCTAAGTTATTCGTTAAATGATTGAATATGTGATATTGTGGTGCTATGTGAAATGTGTGGGGAATTTGAAATTATTTTGAAAAGGGTGTCATACTATTTTATTTTATTTTAATTATTGAAAAGAAAATTTGGATCGTTCCCAAATTATTCGGGAGATTGGCATATCGTTCGTACCAATATTTCATTCGTTAAAGTAGAAAGTATTCGAAAATATTCGTAATAGAAGCATTTTGGTTCGTATATCTATTATTAAATGATACTTGTAGTTATCCGTACTTTATGGATGCTTATCGTCTCGTGAAACGTGTATTCTGCTTTATTAAAGATTTAAAGCGTTTATTTTGTTAAATTGTATTTAAAGCGATCTATCGGATCAGTATCGATCCAAAAATGTCGTTTGGGGTATTATTTTCCGTTTAATATAAAAAGGCAAATCGTACTTTGTTTTTCGTATAATCAAGGCTTAATTACAGTTAAAAATCTAAAAACCCCTGAAACGTGTTCTTCGTGTTCTTGAGAATCAAACTCAATTTTGAAGGCGTTATCGGATTTCGATTTCGATGTTCTTGTAACCAAATCGAATCTCTCATCATCCTCTACCTAAATCCACCATCAAAATTCATGTGGGTATGATTTCTGAGTTTTTCCGATTTTTAATTTATTTATTTATTTCGAATTTTTAGGTTTAATTTGGGGGAAATCGTTTGATTGATTGTTCTTGCAAATTGATGGTGTGGTTGTGTTTGTTATGAGATGTAGAGCATGTATGTGATTTTTAATTTGAATTTAGAGTTCGTTTTCGAGCTAATCGGAAAAGTTAAAGCTCGCCGGAGTTCTTGAGTTTTGCCGGAGCTTGAGATAGACTGATTTGTTCTTGATTATGTTTATACCATCGAATAGATCTGTGCGTTTAGAATCGAACCATGTAAGCCGTTGTGAATTCTGGGTTCGGTTTCTGGTCGCCGGAAAAACGGCCGCCGTTGCCGCCGGTGACCGGAATCGGTGAAAACTGAGATGTTTCTGCGACGTTTTGGTCTGTTTTTGGCATGGCTGTGTTGGTTGTGAAAAACCGAACAGAAGCGCTATGGGTTGGTCGAGGTTTGGACGGAATCGAACGATTCCGGCCGCCGGACGTCGGTCGGAAACTGGGTTTCCCAGTTTCCGGTGGTGTTCTTGACCGACCCGTTTTGTGTTCTTCATGACCCGTTTTCAAAACCCTAACCCGACCCGGTTTGATCTAGAAAACCCTAATTGATTTTCGTGAATAGTGTTTCTGGATTTTTTAATTTCAAAATAATTCAAAATTTGTTTTAAAATTTCTAAAAATCATATCTTTAATTTAAAAATATATTTTATTATTCCGAAAATTTTATAAATTCATAAATATTTATTTAAATTCGAAAATTGATTAAATTTAATTATTTTAATTATTTTTGATTAATAATTAATTTATTTAATTAATTGATTAATTCTTTTAATCAGTTAATTCTTAATAATTAATTATTAATTAGATTTAATTAATTAAAATTAAGTTTAATTATTTTCTAACTTGGTTCATTTATTTAAAAATAGTTTGAGCATTTAAAGAGTGTCAATTAATTTTATTAATTGATTTAATTGCATTTAAAATACTTATATTGGATTTAAAAATCCGATTTTTGATTTAAAAATTGTTTGTGGCTTATTTAAATTCAAATAAGCTTTGTGTGATGTTTTAAAAATAGATATAAGTGCTATGTGATTTGTATGAGTTGTGTAATGTGTTTTATAGTCAGTATATGCCCGTACTAGGGCTAGTGTCTGAGTTTTAAATATCGTAAATTATACCGGACGTCTGATACGTACCCGGTTACTTGTTTAAATGTGTTATGTGAATGATGTGAATTATCTGTTGTTGAGTCATGCATGCGAATAAATTGTGTGGAGACTTGTTTGAGTAATTGGTTGTGTCTAATGTTATCACGAGGGGTAGATAGGATAGAAATTTGTCGGTTATGTTAGAAAGTAAGATTTACGAGGCCGTTGACTTGGATGTTGACTTTTTATAGTATGGGGATTGTCGTCAAGCAAGTTACGTGGATTACTTATGTGGTTGATTACGATTGGTCTATCAGTTGAGATGTGGATGTTTATGCAACAGAGATATCGGTAAGATCGGTAAGTGCGTCGAAGTTAAGTTACGATCATTTATATAATATGAGGATTATACGTTGAAGACTAAGTACCGTCTCATGTTTGACTATCGAGGCTGGCACGTGGATTCGAAATGGTAAAAGCAGACTAGTGGTATTCGCAAGAGCGTTAAAGCAAAGAAGGACGGAAGTAGAGAATCGTGCGACAAGACAGAATAAGGAGGAAATCGTATTGTTTCAGCGTTACGAAATAGCTAAGGACCAGAGGCAAGTGTTTATACCCTTGCTTATTAATTAAGGGATATTATCTTGAATTATTAGTATGCATGTTGAATGCTTATTACTGAATTTTCAAATGTTGATTTCTTTGCATTGAATTGCAAGTATGTTATTTAATCTCGTAAATTGACGAGTACTCTTTTATACCTTTTGAGTTTAGATTCATATTTTCATATTGATCGGAAAGATATACTTATTATATTGAAAAGCTTGAAGAGATAATTATGGGCCGTATACTAAGGCTTTCTTTTAAAAGACTTGATTTAAAAATGCTAAGTTGGAATATTACCAACCCTAGATGAGCAGGAACTTGTGAACCCTATGAGGGAAAACTTATTCTGAAATTCTGAAGTGGTGTTGCTTGCCCTTCAAGTATTCCATTTTTCACCTTGCACCTATGCAAACCTTGTTATCCTTTCTTGTTAATGCGATCATCTGATCCATTCCCTGATTCGAATTCATATATGCTGTGCATGATTTAGTTTACTTCCTTCAAGTACAAGGCTTATCTATTATAAGTACATGTTCGAAGGACTTGAACTATTTCTGTCAGAAGTTGATAAACCCTTGTTTTCTTCATTTATAAACTTCACCTTGAATTCTTCTTAAACTTGAACTTGACTCTCTTGTCGTTTACCAGATTGGTAAACCTTAATTAATTCTTCCATAATGTGATGATTTGAACTATTGAGGCCATCTAGAGCCTGTTCTTTGAACCCTACTCTATATTGACTTGTTACTCTTTTCTGTTGATATCATATTGTCTGTTTCATATCAGATTCAATCTTGTTAAGCATGTTATTGTTTATTCTTTGAACCCTACTCTATATTGACTTGTTACACTTTCTGTTGATATCATATTGTCTGTTTCATATCAGACTTAACCTTGTTGAGCATGTCATTGTTTATTCTTCATTATATCCCAGTTGTTACATCGAACTCGTCGATGCTTATTATATTGTCACTTTTCATGTGCACCTCCCCATATTGTGTCGATCTCGTCGATACTAGATTATATTGTTATTCCTTAATGGATTCTTCATAATTGAACTGCTTCCTGGAACGTGAGTTTTCCAGCAATTGTTGTATTAGGTTGTCGATTCTTCCGACACCTGATTGTCGAAGTAAGGTTGTCAATTGTTCTGACACCTGACGTATATAATATAGGATTGGAATGTTTTTTTTTTTAAAATGGACCAATTATTGGTCGGGCCATTTATGGTCGATGTAATTTAGGCCCAGATTGGCCTTGGATCCGTAGAGGACTATGCATGAGCTAGTCCGGGGTTGTTGCGTGGCTGGCCAGCAGCACAACCTTTGATTTGATAAATGTTAAAAATCCAATTCTAATATTAGTTCTTATTTCTGAGATGAGTTACATCCATATGTTTTGTACTTGTGAGTTATGACCTGATATTCAGGTTTATTCGTTGCGTAAAATTGTTGGTTGTTGATTAATAAATGGTGGTTTCAATCTTGCTGAAATCACTTACTCTTAATTCATTTGGATTCCAAATAGTCGAAATCCACTTCCTTGATTCCATTGGCAGTCGTGAGATATCTATCTTGTTGAGTTTTATTCATACCGCATATCCAGTCGGTACCATGTTGAAGTCTTGAAGTGCGTTCTTTATTTCTTAACCGAGCGTGTTGGCTCATTCTTGCCCCTTGATTATTCTAACCTTCCAGAGTTGTTGATTTCGGAAAATGTCGTGAATAGACCTGTTATCTTCAAATTAGTATTTTTGTACAAACTATGGTCTTGAAGACGTACGAGTTATATTTATTTCATATTTTCTACATACTATTGTAGTTATTGTTGATTCGGTCGTCGTAACGACCTATATAAATCTTTTGTGTTTTAAAACTATTCGGTTGCGAGAAGCTAAATGAGATATTGTGATAAATTACCCAACTTACTTTGAAAATATTAGAGATTACAAATGTTTAAGCCATAGGCTTGTTTATTTGAAAATCCAAAGTTTATTTTGGAAACCTTTCGTATCATATTTAATAATACGCTTGCTGAGCAATTCATTCGCTCATACTTGTTTTATTTATATATATTTTAGCCTGCCGGAAAGAAGGTGTATTGGCGAGAGTTGTCCGCGTAGCTGATCAGAGATGGGGAAAGATATTAGCGTAAAGACGTTCTGATCCAGAGCATTTGGAGCTAGTGAGAGGTTGTGTATATAGATGTTTTCCATTGAATAATATATTGTATAAGATTAGTTGCCTGGTATACTTCTTATCGAAGTTATACTAGTGTATTAGAATTTTTGTAAAAAGAATGGTTGTAAGGAAGAAAGATTGTTGTAATGAAATTTTGGATTCTTGTTTCTAGCACTATAACCTTTAAAGATTCTTGGTAGAGTTGGGGTCACAGATATTATTATTATTATTGTGTTGATTTTATATTGAACAGGTTGTTTGGATTAAGAGTGCAGTGTGACGACCAAATCCTTTGACCCCGGATTTGGGGGCGTTACAGTTGGTATCAGAGCAAGGGTTATAGTAAAACTAGAAACGAGAGTGTGTGGGAGTGTATATAGTTATATAAGGAACGTCAGAGCTCATTTAGAGTTCGTGTTGGACTATTGGATATAGTACCGCTGAGTGAGTTGAGATGGAGGTATTTGATTGAGATAGTTGTGCTGAAATGGATAGAACTTCTTGCGTTTGTAGACGTCTATGGCGGAATCTTCAAGGACTATTACGAGTCGACGACGACGTACGATATTGATAACCTTGCGACGTGGAAAAGAAGGACTGAAATCGAATGACGTGGAAAAGAAGGGCTGAAATCGAATAACGTGGAGAAGAAGGGCTGAAATCGAATAACGAGCTATCGAAGGAGTCGACGGAGGAGTCATATGCGAAGACCTTGGTAATACCTTCCCATCCTAATGAAATATTTAACACCTCTTTAAAGAGAAACCTGTGTTGATGGATATATTCCACCTTTTGACCTTGTACTTAATACTTTTGATCAATCATGATTGCAATTGCATCAGAGGTTGTTGTGACATCTATTTCAAATTTGTGAAACCTGTTGAAAATATGTTATTTAAATTCCAACTCCTTCATTCTTCCGGAGTGGATAACTCTAATTGTGATGTAACACTATTTGTTGATACTTCCTTTCTGGTTGTTCTTCTTTTCTGAAATAACACCTTTGGAATTTATTCAATTTCAATCCAAGGTGTGTATTTGAGAATTCTTATCGAAAGGCCCTGATTGTTATTCTGACTCTAAATTTCTTTCATATTTCTCTACTCCAACTGAGGTAAACAACCCTATTTATAGGGGACACAAGAACTATCTGTCTATGTGATAGAAGTCTGACGGGACGCCGTCACTTGTGTGTTGTGAAATACAAGAAGGCTAATTACCTTTAGTACTGTCTTAATAGAGACACACAACATTGAGTTCATGTGATCAAATTGGTCTCTCAGTAATTCTTTCATTTCCAATAATGTTGCTTTGGAATATACAGATTTGGTAACCCCAATTGTGGGACATTTGCTACGATATAGAATCTTTTCACTTCAAACTATCATGAACTTCTTATTTCAAATAATCGGGGAGGTATGCCATTAGGGTGAACTGAAATTTACCCTACCATATTGAACGAAGAATTTGCGATTGAATTACCACAAGCGAAAGCGGATTGCGATGCGATTAGAATACTAGTAACATATAACGGGGCCAGTTGTTCTCTTTCTATCGATTAACGTTACGATGTGGAAAAGGTGAAGTTAGATAATTCAAGAGTTGATTGGAAATTGGGGAAAATGTGTAATTGTGCGGATGTTATCCCAGGTTGTGGAAAATGGACATAATAGATTTTTGTCCCAATGAGAAGAACTTTTAAGAATGGATGATAGGCTAATAATGGAGAATGAGTTAATCTTTGAGTATTTCAGGATTGTATGATATGGTTGCAAGTCTTTTGCTCACGATAGTTAAGGTAGATTTTACCAGTCAATGTGGATGTATAGAATGATAATCAAGACGATGTCGAGTTGATCAAGCTGTTTGGGAAATAAGAAGGAGCCATGGAGAAGGTGTCATGAGTGTTACTGTGAAGATAGGAAAAGAAGATGAAGAGGTGTTAATAAGGATTTAAAGACAATGGATAAGGTAATGAAGGGTTGTTTTCAGCTGAAGAGTTAATTGGCATGAAAGGTATGTGATTGTTGAAAGTAGTTGTTAGACATATTGGAGGTAGATAAAGTTGACCCAAGAATATGGATGGCTGATAGTATGAGTAGTAAAAGAGAGATTTGAGATGTAAATATCTTCGGTACAAGGATTAGAAAGAATGGAGCTTTGAGGTTATGATAACAAGAGATTAACAAAAAGAAATGACAGAATTAAGGATTCAACCAGGATTGATTAAAGAGAAAGGGCTACATAAAGGAAAGAGTTATGAAAAGAGAAATGGAATTCAATTACAGGAAGGAGCGAGAGAGTATAATGGATAAGAAGGAAATGTAAGGATATATAAGAGATTTAAAAGAATATTGATGTTAATGAGTGTTTAAGTACTTGAGGTGTTGGAAAATGAAGACAGAATAACAGAGGTATAGTAGACAGTTACAACTGAAGAGATTCCTGAATGGAAGTGGAAACATATTAAGATAGACTTTGTAGTAGAGTTGCTAAGGCTTAGAGCTAATCATGATGTTATTTGAGTTATTATTGACCGATTAACGAGAGATATTTATTAGATGAATTGGTTCATCTCTAGCTATTTGAATGAGGTAATAGTACGACATAGAATGACGGGTTCAAATGTGTTTGGCAGAGATCCGCGACTTAATTAAAGAATTCAGACAGACTATGGTTGTGTACTAAATTTTTAAGGTAATTGGAAGGACCATTTACCGTTGATTAGATTTTCTTACGACAACAGTTATTATGACGATTTTGAATTGCTACCTTATGTCGGTTTACTGCGTGTTAGGAAAGTTGCGTATAAGTTTGCGTACCACTCCATGAGTGGTGTATTCATAGTGTATTTCATAAAATATGAACCTATAGGGATTTAGTTAAATTGTTCTATGTTGAGTAACCAATTGAGATGTTGAGTCAGTATGAGAGAGTGATGAGTAATAGAAGAGTCAAATTAGTATGAGTATGAGGAGAAATCCTAAGGTTGAAGAGTCAACCTAGGAATTTGAAAATGAGATGTTGGAAAATGTCCACCTGTGTTTGCGTAAGCTGATTCTGAGGACAGAATCCTGTTAAGGGGGAAAGGATGTAAGATCCGGGAAAATTACGTGTTATTATATGATGTGAAATGAAATTTTAATTTCATATTAAGAGTTATTAAATGATTTATCTGTTTAAACGTGCTAAGTTATTCGTTAAATGATTGAATATGTGATATTGTGGTGCTATGTGAAATGTGTGGGGAATTTGAAATTATTTTGAAAAGGGTGTCATACTATTTTATTTTATTTTAATTATTGAAAAGAAAATTTGGATCGTTCCCAAATTATTCGGGAGATTGGCATATCGTTCGTACCAATATTTCATTCGTTAAAGTAGAAAGTATTCGAAAATATTCGTAATAGAAGCATTTTGGTTCGTATATCTATTATTAAATGATACTTGTAGTTATCCGTACTTTATGGATGCTTATCGTCTCGTGAAACGTGTATTCTGCTTTATTAAAGATTTAAAGCGTTTATTTTGTTAAATTGTATTTAAAGCGATCTATCGGATCAGTATCGATCCAAAAATGTCGTTTGGGGTATTATTTTCCGTTTAATATAAAAAGGCAAATCGTACTTTGTTTTTCGTATAATCAAGGCTTAATTACAGTTAAAAATCTAAAAACCCCTGAAACGTGTTCTTCGTGTTCTTGAGAATCAAACTCAATTTTGAAGGCGTTATCGGATTTCGATTTCGATGTTCTTGTAACCAAATCGAATCTCTCATCATCCTCTACCTAAATCCACCATCAAAATTCATGTGGGTATGATTTCTGAGTTTTTCCGATTTTTAATTTATTTATTTATTTCGAATTTTTAGGTTTAATTTGGGGGAAATCGTTTGATTGATTATTCTTGCAAATTGATGGTGTGGTTGTGTTTGTTATGAGATGTAGAGCATGTATGTGATTTTTAATTTGAATTTAGAGTTCGTTTTCGAGCTAATCGGAAAAGTTAAAGCTCGCCGGAGTTCTTGAGTTTTGCCGGAGCTTGAGATAGACTGATTTGTTCTTGATTATGTTTATACCATCGAATAGATCTGTGCGTTTAGAATCGAACCATGTAAGCCGTTGTGAATTCTGGGTTCGGTTTCTGGTCGCCGGAAAAACGGCCGCCGTTGCCGCCGGTGACCGGAATCGGTGAAAACTGAGATGTTTCTGCGACGTTTTGGTCTGTTTTTGGCATGGCTGTGTTGGTTGTGAAAAACCGAACAGAAGCGCTATGGGTTGGTCGAGGTTTGGACGGAATCGAACGATTCCGGCCGCCGGACGTCGGTCGGAAACTGGGTTTCCCAGTTTCCGGTGGTGTTCTTGACCGACCCGTTTTGTGTTCTTCATGACCCGTTTTCAAAACCCTAACCCGACCCGGTTTGATCTAGAAAACCCTAATTGATTTTCGTGAATAGTGTTTCTGGATTTTTTAATTTCAAAATAATTCAAAATTTGTTTTAAAATTTCTAAAAATCATATCTTTAATTTAAAAATATATTTTATTATTCCGAAAATTTTATAAATTCATAAATATTTATTTAAATTCGAAAATTGATTAAATTTAATTATTTTAATTATTTTTGATTAATAATTAATTTATTTAATTAATTGATTAATTCTTTTAATCAGTTAATTCTTAATAATTAATTATTAATTAGATTTAATTAATTAAAATTAAGTTTAATTATTTTCTAACTTGGTTCATTTATTTAAAAATAGTTTGAGCATTTAAAGAGTGTCAATTAATTTTATTAATTGATTTAATTGCATTTAAAATACTTATATTGGATTTAAAAATCCGATTTTTGATTTAAAAATTGTTTGTGGCTTATTTAAATTCAAATAAGCTTTGTGTGATGTTTTAAAAATAGATATAAGTGCTATGTGATTTGTATGAGTTGTGTAATGTGTTTTATAGTCAGTATATGCCCGTACTAGGGCTAGTGTCTGAGTTTTAAATATCGTAAATTATACCGGACGTCTGATACGTACCCGGTTACTTGTTTAAATGTGTTATGTGAATGATGTGAATTATCTGTTGTTGAGTCATGCATGCGAATAAATTGTGTGGAGACTTGTTTGAGTAATTGGTTGTGTCTAATGTTATCACGAGGGGTAGATAGGATAGAAATTTGTCGGTTATGTTAGAAAGTAAGATTTACGAGGCCGTTGACTTGGATGTTGACTTTTTATAGTATGGGGATTGTCGTCAAGCAAGTTACGTGGATTACTTATGTGGTTGATTACGATTGGTCTATCAGTTGAGATGTGGATGTTTATGCAACAGAGATATCGGTAAGATCGGTAAGTGCGTCGAAGTTAAGTTACGATCATTTATATAATATGAGGATTATACGTTGAAGACTAAGTACCGTCTCATGTTTGACTATCGAGGCTGGCACGTGGATTCGAAATGGTAAAAGCAGACTAGTGGTATTCGCAAGAGCGTTAAAGCAAAGAAGGACGGAAGTAGAGAATCGTGCGACAAGACAGAATAAGGAGGAAATCGTATTGTTTCAGCGTTACGAAATAGCTAAGGACCAGAGGCAAGTGTTTATACCCTTGCTTATTAATTAAGGGATATTATCTTGAATTATTAGTATGCATGTTGAATGCTTATTACTGAATTTTCAAATGTTGATTTCTTTGCATTGAATTGCAAGTATGTTATTTAATCTCGTAAATTGACGAGTACTCTTTTATACCTTTTGAGTTTAGATTCATATTTTCATATTGATCGGAAAGATATACTTATTATATTGAAAAGCTTGAAGAGATAATTATGGGCCGTATACTAAGGCTTTCTTTTAAAAGACTTGATTTAAAAATGCTAAGTTGGAATATTACCAACCCTAGATGAGCAGGAACTTGTGAACCCTATGAGGGAAAACTTATTCTGAAATTCTGAAGTGGTGTTGCTTGCCCTTCAAGTATTCCATTTTTCACCTTGCACCTATGCAAACCTTGTTATCCTTTCTTGTTAATGCGATCATCTGATCCATTCCCTAATTCGAATTCATATATGCTGTGCATGATTTAGTTTACTTCCTTCAAGTACAAGGCTTATCTATTATAAGTACATGTTCGAAGGACTTGAACTATTTCTGTCAGAAGTTGATAAACCCTTGTTTTCTTCATTTATAAACTTCACCTTGAATTCTTCTTAAACTTGAACTTGACTCTCTTGTCGTTTACCAGATTGGTAAACCTTAATTAATTCTTCCATAATGTGATGATTTGAACTATTGAGGCCATCTAGAGCCTGTTCTTTGAACCCTACTCTATATTGACTTGTTACTCTTTTCTGTTGATATCATATTGTCTGTTTCATATCAGATTCAATCTTGTTAAGCATGTTATTGTTTATTCTTTGAACCCTACTCTATATTGACTTGTTACACTTTCTGTTGATATCATATTGTCTGTTTCATATCAGACTTAACCTTGTTGAGCATGTCATTGTTTATTCTTCATTATATCCCAGTTGTTACATCGAACTCGTCGATGCTTATTATATTGTCACTTTTCATGTGCACCTCCCCATATTGTGTCGATCTCGTCGATACTAGATTATATTGTTATTCCTTAATGGATTCTTCATAATTGAACTGTTTCCTGGAACGTGAGTTTTCCAGCAATTGTTGTATTAGGTTGTCGATTCTTCCGACACCTGATTGTCGAAGTAAGGTTGTCAATTGTTCTGACACCTGACGTATATAATATAGGATTGGAATGTTTTTTTTTTTAAAATGGACCAATTATTGGTCGGGCCATTTATGGTCGATGTAATTTAGGCCCAGATTGGCCTTGGATCCGTAGAGGACTATGCATGAGCTAGTCCGGGGTTGTTGCGTGGCTGGCCAGCAGCACAACCTTTGATTTGATAAATGTTAAAAATCCAATTCTAATATTAGTTCTTATTTCTGAGATGAGTTACATCCATATGTTTTGTACTTGTGAGTTATGACCTGATATTCAGGTTTATTCGTTGCGTAAAATTGTTGGTTGTTGATTAATAAATGGTGGTTTCAATCTTGCTGAAATCACTTACTCTTAATTCATTTGGATTCCAAATAGTCGAAATCCACTTCCTTGATTCCATTGGCAGTCGTGAGATATCTATCTTGTTGAGTTTTATTCATACCGCATATCCAGTCGGTACCATGTTGAAGTCTTGAAGTGCGTTCTTTATTTCTTAACCGAGCGTGTTGGCTCATTCTTGCCCCTTGATTATTCTAACCTTCCAGAGTTGTTGATTTCGGAAAATGTCGTGAATAGACCTGTTATCTTCAAATTAGTATTTTTGTACAAACTATGGTCTTGAAGACGTACGAGTTATATTTATTTCATATTTTCTACATACTATTGTAGTTATTGTTGATTCGGTCGTCGTAACGACCTATATAAATCTTTTGTGTTTTAAAACTATTCGGTTGCGAGAAGCTAAATGAGATATTGTGATAAATTACCCAACTTACTTTGAAAATATTAGAGATTACAAATGTTTAAGCCATAGGCTTGTTTATTTGAAAATCCAAAGTTTATTTTGGAAACCTTTCGTATCATATTTAATAATACGCTTGCTGAGCAATTCATTCGCTCATACTTGTTTTATTTATATATATTTTAGCCTGCCGGAAAGAAGGTGTATTGGCGAGAGTTGTCCGCGTAGCTGATCAGAGATGGGGAAAGATATTAGCGTAAAGACGTTCTGATCCAGAGCATTTGGAGCTAGTGAGAGGTTGTGTATATAGATGTTTTCCATTGAATAATATATTGTATAAGATTAGTTGCCTGGTATACTTCTTATCGAAGTTATACTAGTGTATTAGAATTTTTGTAAAAAGAATGGTTGTAAGGAAGAAAGATTGTTGTAATGAAATTTTGGATTCTTGTTTCTAGCACTATAACCTTTAAAGATTCTTGGTAGAGTTGGGGTCACAGATATTATTATTATTATTGTGTTGATTTTATATTGAACAGGTTGTTTGGATTAAGAGTGCAGTGTGACGACCAAATCCTTTGACCCCGGATTTGGGGGCGTTACAAACACCCTCCGTAAGCTCTTATTAACTTATAATATATAAGTTGTCTCAGCCAAACAGGCCCTTAATATACCCCCAACATGAATCGGCCCTTGCCGAGTCCTTACTAGACCTGGCAAAATGGGTTCGGATCTGAAGAACCGAATCGAAATTCATAGAACCGAATCCGATTTTGTATCCGAATTAGTTAAATCGATAATTATCCGAAAACCGATTTGAACCGATCCGAAAATTATCCGAACCGAAAATTTAACCTAAAATTATTCGATCATATTATGATCCGAACCGATCATAACCGAATAATAAATTATCTGAACCGAATATGATTCGAAATACGAGATCCGATTTAAATCCGAACTAAAAAAATGGTGAATTCAGTTTTAGCTGAGTTATAATATTTACAGATCATAATCCACATATATTAGGCAACTTTTAATTCAATAAATTAATCTATTTATAAGCAATATTCTTAATTAGAATAATTTCATGTCAAAAATATCATAGATATTTAATCAATACTTTTGAAAAAGTACTTTATTTTATATAAAAATAATAATATATTTAATAATAAGATATTTTTAAAGTATTACAAATTAAAAAAAATGAATGAGTAATGATCCAAAAAGATCCGAACCGAATTTGATCTGAACCAAATTCATATAATTTTAATCTAAATTTCATCCGATTTTAATCCGAATGAGACCCGAACCGAATCAAATCCGATCCGATCCGAACTATACCAAAAAGATATCATAACCGAACATTAATCCGATCCGAGATTGACCGAATCGATTATCCAATTTGCCAGGTATAGTGCTTACTAAATTTTCTGAGAGACATACTACAATCGGAGAACTAATCTATCAAAAATGGGATATCAAATCATCTGCTAATCAGTTGTGGGGAGAGGGAAGCAGCGTGAGGCATGCTTGGCTGACATGATCACAAAATGAAGTGCGCACTCATCTGCACGTGTAAGCACACATTATCCTTGTGTTCGACTTACAATCCCCTAGAGTATTATACTAACTTTTCAAAATATTAAACAGGTAACCTCACGTTAACTTTTGATATAGTTTGATCACTCTTTGATGGATTCTTTTGAATTTAGGGTGAGTTCATCTTATTTAATTTTTGATTTGTTGTTTTGTCTCTTTGAGAATTATTTAATTGATGTTTTGGAAGATTTGAAAAGCCCGAATCGAAACTGGATCGGTGATAAAAATTGCAAAAACTTACATTTCACAATGGAAAATTGTTCATGTTATGAGGATATCTGTCCCTCCGATTTCAGTTGGTGCAACTGAAAGTTCTTGAACATTGACTACAACCGAAATTAATTCTGTGAAAATCAATTGTGATACTAATAGATTTAGGGACGGTGTAAGTTGAATTTCTCGGGAAGTCATTGTAATCGTTATTTGTTCAAAGAATATTTATATTCTGCATGTTAAGCGATCCAAAAACAAAGCGACTAATTGTCTAGCTCATTTTTTCGTTTTTCAACTTGATTGCATAGTCGATTGGGAATTTGTCCCGATTGAATTCTTTTCACGTTAATAAAATTTGCTTTAAATTTGTTCAAAAAAATAATAGAAAATGAACGATCAGCAAAACCCAACATATCACAAGTGTCATTTACTTAGTCTCTTTTGTTTTTTCTTTCTAAATGTCATTTTGAAAGACATATGTTTAGGCCTATTTGTTTACATCGAGGATTCAACTCAACTTAAACAAGTTTGTAATAAGTAAGTAATAATTCAATTGTCACAGTCATAGGAATCTCAGAAGATCATATCTGTCAGAAGAATACAGATTAAAGTCATCCTACAGATTTGAAGATATACTACATTGAAAGAAGTTCAATTATTTGTTCAAGCCTTAGTGAAGTCTTCAAAGAAGTGGATTTATTAAAGTGACAGAGGTTTCAGATTTGTGATAGCAAATGTACAGGTTACAAAGGTTGAACATCAGTCAAAAGCAAACAATAGACCACAGCTTAAAAGTCAAGGTGAAGAAGAGACATTGAAGTTAGTCATTTATGAACCAGACAGTGCATCAAATGACAACCTCAGACAATGGATATTCTTCATCAGGTTCAAGTGGTTCAATAATTGGTTTTGCTATTCTATGAGAATTTAAATTCTATTTTAAATTAGTTATTAATTTATTTATTAAATTAATTCATCAGAATTAATTTAGCAAATAAATTAAGTATTTAATTTATTGAATAAATTAATTCATCAGAATTAATTTGTGAAATGAATTAATTATCAGAAATAATTTAGAATTAAATTTGAATTAAATTAGAATTTTGTAAATTAAAATGAACTGGAATGACTACCCAGGATAGTCATACCGGTAGTCATACCGGTAGTCATCCCGATAGTCATACCGGTTTATTTTAATTAATTCTAATGTAATTCTATTAAATTCTGATAGTCATCCAAGGCCTTTTGATAGTCATCCAAGGAAATTTTGGATAGTCATTCCAATACATATTGGATAGTCATTCCAGTGATTAAAGCAAGACAACAGAACGTGCAGATGTCAAGTGGATTACCAAAAAGGTGTTTACTAATATAAACACAAGATCAAGAAAGAAGGCAGTTAACTTTATCATCAACATTACATCAGAAAGAAAAGTTTCTGTCAAGAACTCTGCCGTGCTAATTTCATCAGTGAATAAATTCTAGAATCATTGTGTTAAATCTAAATCAATAGAATTCATTCACTTGTACTACTTTGACTATCTAACGGATTTTTATCCCTAGAACGTATCTCAAATTATCATTTATTGTTATATCTTTTTATTACAAAAATAGATAAATTCTTGTCGAATTTATTCTAGATTTGTTTTAATTAGTTTGAGATTCAATCTTGTAATCAGTACTTCATTTGTAACACCTCTCAAGTTTAATATAAGTTATATTTAACTTGAATTCTGTTTCATTTAATTCCGCCATAATTTGTTCTTAAATTGTTTGATTCTAAACAGAACAAATTCGATAAAACGGTATAATTTGTATTCAACCCCCCTTCTACAAACTTATCAGGACCTAACAATTGGCATCAGAGCCTTTTGATTGATATAGAAATCAAAGATCCAATTGTTTTGAGATTTTTCTTAAACTCTGAATTTTTTTATTATTCCTAAAAATCTCAAAAGATGTCTACTACACAGAAAGTGGGTACAGTCAAAATCCCCATGTTCAGCAAGGAGCATTATCCTATATGGAAGAAGAAAATGATCCTATTTCTTAAAGTTGCTAATGTTAAATATTTTGATGTGCTGAAGAATGGACCAAGACTCCCTATGATTATTGAGGGAGAGCTAATAGAGAATGATGTTGTTACTAGGGCTGCTAGGATGTACCCTAAGGATCCTAAGGACTACACTCCTGATGAAAAAGAGGATGTTACCTTGGATGCCTGTCTACAGTTGATACTGGTTGATTGTCTTGATCCTGTCATGCATAATCATGTCCTAAATTGTGATACTGCCAAACACATTTGGAAGACTATAGAGATAATCAATGAGGGGACAGAGGAAGTTAGAGAGAATAAGCTGGAAATTCTCACCTCTCAATATGAGCATTTCAGATCAAACCCTGGTGAAGGTATCTCTGAGGTTTTTGAGAGATACAACAAATTAATCAATGATTTGAATCTCAATGGGAAGCGCTACACTATCAAGGAAATTAACAAGAAGTTCCTACTTACACTTCCACGTCATTTGGAGCACAGAATATCTGCCATTAGAGAAGCAAGAGATCTGGGAGAGATTGCTTTGGAAAGACTGTATGGTGTTCTGAAGACCTATGAGCTGGAGCAGATTCAACAGGATGAGTTATATGGAACTGGGAGGATAGTTAGTACTTCTACTGCATTGGCTGCTGAAGTCCCACAGAAACTAGAAGTGAAGGCTGTTCAACCTTCCAGTTCTAACATGAATGTTATTGATGCTGAATATGGATTAACATCCATTGATCAATCTGGTGGTGAATTCTATTCTTTAGAGGAACTTGATCAGCTGGAGGATGGTGATTTGGCTTTGATAGTCAGGAAGTTTGGGAAGTTCAGATTCAAGAGAAATCCCAATCTTAAGTTCAGGCCCAGATTCCAGAGAGGTGGATCTTCCTCTTCAAGTAGCACAAGGGGTGGCTACAAAACTGGAACTGTGGATAGGAGCACAATCAGATGCTACAATTGGAATGAGTTGGGTCACTTTGCTACTGAATGCAGAAAGCCAAAGCAAGTGACAAGAAACACATTTGATTCTAGCAAGAAGAACAAGATTGGGAAAGCCTATGTTGCTGAAGGAAAGAGTTGGGATGACACTGACAGTGATGAAGAAGCAGGGGAGATTGGGAACCTTGCTTTAGTGGCTAAAGAGGCAAGCACTTCATCTGCATACATGTCAGAGGTAAAGTTCATTGACACTGAAATGATTCATCATCTTAGTGGTACTATTTCTTGTGCACGCACTGAAAATGATAGAATAATTCTTTTGAACACAAATCTTGAAAAGGAGATAAAAGAATTGAAACTAGTGCATGTTAATCAGGATGAACTTACTGAGAAAATAGCATTTCTTGAGAATAGGGTTAAATGTTATATTCAACTGGAAACCATTCTTAAACAAAAGAATAGTGAGCTTAATACTAAAGCCAATTCTTACTATAATTCTTGCAAGACTGCTAAAGATATTTTCAACCAACAAGCTATTGGTAATCATGTTAGTATAGGTTATGGTTATAATGAGGCTGTTGGATTGCTTGGCATTAATTCCCCTTGTAGAGTCAGTACTGAAGGAAGGGGTATTCCATATGTGCTTAAGGATATTGAAACACCCTTCTGTAAGGAGTCCGAGGCAGATCCTCTAAATGAATACTCTATCATCATTGCTGAGGAGATTCGTGAAGAAGATATTGCTTTGGAAGTTGAACAGTCCAAAAAATGTATATCTGATATTCCAGTCAAAGTTGCTTCAACTAAAAAGACTAAATCAGATATCCATAAGTTGGATCAAAACAACTGTAGAAATAACATGCCTGTTGTAAATTCTTCTCATAAAGCATGTGGTGTGGTTAATTGCATGTCTTGTGCTTTCAAAGTTATGTATGCTTATTTTAATAGTAAGCATGTATCTAGTGATAAGACTGCTCCACGTCAACATGTTAATAATAAGAAGCATGTTAAAGCTAAGACTACTAGTCCTCCTAAGACTAGAGTGGATTCATTTATCCCTAAGCCTACTCAGAAATGTGTTAAGGCTGGCTATAAATGGAAACGCTCTTTTGTGAAAGAGGTTGAAGTAGTTGTAGCTAAAAAGGTTGTTTTGCCTGACAAAGGCCAGTTCTTTAAGTATGCCGGACCCAATCAAGTTTGGGTTCCGAGGAAGGACTAATCAATTTGATATTGCAGGGAGTTAAACAGGTAAACCGTGTTATGTGGATTCTTGACAGTGGCTGTTCAAGGCATATGACCGGAGATAGAGCCCTACTATCAGATTTGGTTGTGAGAGCTGGCCCAGTAGTTACCTTTGGAGATAACAGCAAGGGTATTACGAAAGGATATGGTTGTTTGAAGTATGGAAATGTTATCATTGAAGATGTATCATTTGTGGAAGGTCTGAGGTTCAATCTTCTCAGCATCAGTCATTTCTGTGACAGAGGATATGTTGTTTCCTTTGAAAGAGAGAAGTGTCAGATCCTTCACAAGAAGAATAGAAAGCCTGATCTTCAAGGAGTAAGGAAAGGTGACTTGTTCATAGATGATCTGCACTCAGGATCCCAAGATGAAGTTAATTGTTTTTATGCTAAAGCTTCATCAGATGAAAGTTGGCTATGGCACAAGAAGATGTCTCACCTTAACTTCAAAACCATGAACTCTTTAGTCAAGAGGGAATTGGTTAGAGGTTTGCCTCAGATGGAATTTACACAGGAAGGACTGTGTGAGGCATGTCAGAAAGGAAAGTAAAAGAAAGCTTCTCACAAGGGCACTGACACATCCTCAATAACTGAACCACTTCAGCTACTGCACATGGATTTGTTTGGTCCAGTTAATGTGATGTCCATGTCAAAGAAACAATATGCACTTGTGATTGTTGATGACTTTTCAAAATATACATGGGTTTTATTCCTACATTCCAAGGATGAGACCCCACACCTGGTGATTGACCATATAAAGTTGATTGAGCTTGATTCTAGATTCCCTGTTAGAGCCATAAGGTCAGATAATGGTACTGAATTCAAGAATGCAATTTTAAATGACTTTTGTGCTGATAAAGGAATAACAAGACAGTATTCTGCCCCTAGAACTCCTCAACAAAATGGAGTAGTGGAAAGAAAGAATCGTACATTGATTGAAGCTGCTAGGACTATGTTAAGTGAGTCCAAACTTCCAACGTACTTTTGGGCTGAAGTAGCAAATACAGCTTGTTATACTCAGAATCGAACTTTAATCAACAAGGACTTAATGTAGACTCCTTATGAGATCATGAACAACAAGAAACCAACTGTCAAGTACTTTCATGTATTTGGAGCAAAATGCTTTGTGCTTATAGATGACAATGTTAAACGTGGCAAGTTTGATGCAAAGGCACAAGAAGCTATTTTTTTTTGGTTATTCCAGAAGATCTTACAGAGTCTACTTGGTTGGCAATCACACAATAAAGGAAAGTGTCAATGTTACTTGCCAGACTCAGAATCAGATGATGCAGCCCCACCTGAAGTTATTGCTAGTAATGATAATAACAATGATGATAATGATCATGGTGGTGGTGGTGGAAACACTGGTAACAATGGAGATACCACCAACACTGGAGAAGAATCATCAAGGCAATCAAGCAACAACTCAGGGGGAGCGAATGAAGGATCATCTAGTCACTCACAACATCAAAGTGAATTTCAAGGCGAATCATCAAGATCAAATCTTCCAAGACAGACTGTATGGAATAGAGCTCATCCCTTTGAGTTGATCATTAGTGATCCAGGTGTTGGAGTTAAAACTAGAAGTGAAACTCAGAATGAATGTCATTATTCAACATTTCTATCTGAAATGGAGCCAAAGAAAACTGAGGAAGCACTGACTGATCCAGATTGGGTGATTGCTATGCAAGATGAACTCAATCAGTTTGAACAACAGCAAGTCTGGAAGCTGGTACCCAGACCAAAGAACAAGAAAGTAGTTGGTACAAGATGGGTATACAGGAACAAGCTAGATGAGGATGGCATTGTTACAAGGAACAAGGCAAGACTGGTTGCACAAGGGTATTCTCAAGCTGAAGGCATTGATTATGATGAAACCTATGCACCAGTGGCTAGACTTGAGGCCATCAGGATGTTCTTAGGATTTGCAGCATACTCCAATTTTAAAGTCTATCAAATGGATGTTAAGAGTGCATTCCTGAATGGTGAGCTTAATGAAGAAGTTTATGTGGAACAGCCCCCTGGCTTTGAAAATCAGGAGCTGCTGGACTTTGTGTACTTTCTCTTCAAGGCTATCTATGGTCTCAAACAAGCCCCAAGAAAATGGTATGACACTCTCTCTGGTTTTCTTTTAGAAAATGGTTTTGTTAGAGGTATCATAGACAAAACTCTTTTTTCAAAGAAACACAAAAGTGATATGATATTAGTCCAAGTCTATGTGGATGACATCATATTTGGGTCTACTAATGATAATCTCTGTAAGAGATTTGCTGAGCTAATGCAGAGTAAGTTTGAAATGAGTATGATGGGGGAGCTGAAGTTCTTTCTTGGATTGCAAGTAAGTCAAAGGTCAAATGGAATATTTATTTGTCAATCCAAGTATCTTAAAGAACTCCTCAAGACGTATCACATGGAGGATTCAGCATCAGCAAGGACTCCATCTTCAACAGCCATCAAACTTGGAGCTTCTGACAATTCTAGCAAGGTAGATGTCACAAGCTACAGAGGTATGATTGGCTCCTTACTCTATCTTACTGCTAGTAGACCAGATATTATGTATGCTACATGTTTGTGTGCAAGGTTCCAAGCGGACCCTAGAGATGTACATCTCGTTGCTGTTAAAAGAATCTTGAGATATCTTAAGGGTACACCTAATTTAGGTATCTGGTACCCTAAAGATTCTGGTTTTAATCTTGTTGGATATACAGATTATGATTATGCAGGTAGTGTTGTGGATAGAAAGAGTACCTCTGGGAGTTGTCAATTCCTAGGAGGTAGATTGATTTCCTGGTATAGCAAGAAACAACAAACAGTTTCAAATTCAACAGCAGAAGCTGAATATATTGCTGCTGGAAGCTGTTGTGCTCAGATCTTATGGATTAGGAATCAATTAAAGGACTATGGCTTTGCATTAGACAAAATTCCCATTTTGTGTGATAATACAAGTGCTATAGCAATCTCGAACAACCCTGTGCAGCACTCAAGAACGAAGCACATTGATATCAGGTATCATTTTATCAGAGAGCATGTTATGAATGGAACTGTGGAGTTACACTTTGTACCCACTGAAGAACAGACTGCAGATATTTTCACTAAATCTGTTGACGAATCCACATTTACCAGGTTAGTTGGTAAATTGGGTATGTTTAACAGTCTTAGTGATTGACAATGTCTCTGGTATGTTTGTTCTTATCTAAACCTTTTTCTCTTGTCAATTTTAGATGTTAAATATTGCCAATCCATGTTTATTGTGTAAAGCTTGTTAATTTAAATATTCTGAATAATTTATTTTCTTTAAAAATATTTTTCTCATATTTTTTAAGTGGAGAAATGTATTTTTATTGAAAATATAGTTATTTGGAATCATTTAAGTTATTTTCAGATTGTAAATATAGTTGTTTAAATACTTCTGCAAGTTTATATTATTTTTATGCAATTCTATATTATTCTGCATATTTTTCTAGGATTTATGGAATTTTCTGTGAATTTTTCTAGATTTTTATAGATATTCCATGCATTTTTATTACTTTTATGCATTTTTCTGTATTTATTTCAATTAATTCTGCTAGTTTTTGTTAACAGGTTTGTTTTTGTACTAGCATGACTATCGAAATGACTATATTTCATAGTCATTCCAGTAGTTATTGTAGTTTAGTTTTAATTAATTTTTTCTGCCTTTTATTTCAGTACTTTGATTTTTGTACTGGAATGACTATCGGTATGACTATCCCATAGTCATCCCGATAGTCATTCCAATAGTATGAATTTTTAGTTTATTTTTTCTGATATTCTGTTAATATTCATAGTCATTCTCTGTTTAATACTGGAATGACTATCAGTATGACTACCCGGTAGTCATCCCGATAGTCATCCCAGGCTATTCGGGTTTTGCCTATAAATACTAAACAGTTTGTCATTTGTCTTTCATTCCTTCACAAGTTCTTGTTTTTACAAAACTTACTTCTCTTGTTTGGTTCTTTATTCTCTAAAGTAAAGAACTGTTGTCAATTTTTTTTTGATCAACATAATTTGATTTAATTAATTTCTGATATAATTCTTATTTCTTGGAATTTATTCCCTAAATTAGAATTAATCTAAAATTAACTCTATTGATTTATGTTAAAATGGCCCAGCAATTTGAGATTGTTCTTACTAATTACCATGGCTATTTTGATCCCCTGAAATGGTCTCTAGAACGTTTTAGGCCTTGGATCTCCTTTCTTAATCAACATTCCTGTGTTAATTATGCTATTTGTTCTAATGTTGATTTGAAAGTTGATCCTTTATATTTACTTTGCTCAACTGTTGTTGTCTCTGATGATTTCTTAACTATATCTTTCAATATTCAGGACACACAGTACATTATCACTGAGGACACATTTTGTAATGCCTTGCAGTTTCCTCGGGATAATTTTGACAGACTCCCCACTGGAAGAAGAATTAGCTAGGTTTTTCTTCAGTATTCACTATCAAGGTCCCCTAACTATGACTAAATTACTTAAAGGGAATCTTGTGTGTGAATGGGATTTATTCTTTGATACCTTGGCTAAGGTCTTTGGCAATTTCACAAAAAATAACTTTCAGAATATTCCTTATCTTTTACAAGTTATTGGTTATGCAATTGTCTTCAACAAAAGACTCAATTTTGTCCACCTTCTATGGGAAATTGTTGTTAGGAGGGTGTTTAATGCTAGAAAGGAATTTGACAATGGTAGAAAGATTAAATGTTTTTATCCCCGTTTTCTATCACTTGTTCTTAATTATTTACTTTCTAGTGAACGCCAAGAACTGTTCAAGAATGGTCGTTTTTTTATTTCTCCGACCACTGACAAAAAGTTCTTTCAAAGATTGGAAACATCCTCCAAGTATAGCAGTGTTCCAGTTCTCATATCCAACTATATGACAAACTTTATCAACCTACCATCATTTGAACCACCAGTTCCCGAGCAAAGGATAGTTACATCAGCTGGAACTGAAGAAGTCATACAACCACAGGTAAGGACTTCTATCCCTGGTTCTTCTGGTACTGTTTCTGAAACCCAAGAGGCTGATAGGGCTGACAAAGAGTTTGTAGAACCACAAACTCTATCCCCGGTCATAGAGCCAAACACTGAGTCAAATCCAAATCGACCTGAACCTTATATCTATACCAGAAACAGAAATAGTAGTGATGAAGAAACAATGAGTGATCCCGCAGCTCTATCTCCACCTCCTAAGAAAAGAAGAACATATAGGGAGATATCTTTAAGCCCGTCTGTATCCTCTCAACAGGATATGGATTTTGAAATGGCCAATACACAGTCTCTGGAGACATCCTCTCAACAGGGTGAATCTATTGAAGTTCGCCATAGGGCCATGGCATTTTGTACCGAGTCAAGCACACTCCCGTTACTCACAATGGGAGAAAACATAACTTTAGATGCAACTCAGGACACTTTGCTAGGAGAGCACTTAGGACATGAGACAGTGCCTACCATTGTAACGGTAGAAGTGCCTTCACAGGCATCTGAGGGAAAATCTGATTCTTCGCCAACTCAAATAGAATCATTTTCTCCCCTCCCAGAGGGAACATCTCTGGCTCCCTTAAGGGATTTTCCGCTCGCAGTTTTTACTGGAGAAAGTGGAAGGCAACCTAATGAATCCAACACTGAAGCAATTCAGTTTCAAATTCAATCAGATTTGGATTTCATTGGGGATTGGGAATTGCAAACTCCCATTGCACCACCACTGACCTCTCTAGAAAGGGCTAGGGTGATTTTTCCTGCAGGTACATCAACTCCAGATATGGATAGACAGCTAGTGGTTAGATCTGATAGACAAACACATAGCGATACACAAGCACGTGAGCAGAGTGAAACACCATCGAGAGAAATTGAGATGAGTGCACACAATGAGACATACACTGCTTCTTTATTGGCTCAAATAGCTGGTCTACAGAAACAACTTCAAGAAACCCAGGCTGAAAAAGATATTCTCAAGGCACAAGTGGTTGAACGGTCTTCTTCTTCCACCTCTGTAACTAATCAGTTGGGTACTATCAAGGATGAAATCGAAGGATTGAAGACTACTCTACTCCCCAAGATGAATGCTATTCAGGAGTCCCAGGTGTTAGTGGCTTCAGACATCTCTGAGATTATAACTTCAAATGCTGAGATAACAGAGAGTGTCAAGCAGATTGCTTCCATTTCAACTCGGGTGGACTCCATTCAGGAGACTGTTGATGAAAATCAGTGGTTCAATGATGAGAGGTTTGCAAGGATTAAAGGAGGGATGCAACATCTGAATGAAGGCATGAAGCATCTGTATAACATGATCCAGAACTCACATCAACCCAATGCTGAACAGAAGAAATTCTTTGAGGGTGATGCGGATGCAGAGGACAAAGATGGCAAGGATAAAGAAGGAGAAGGAAGGAGTAAGAAGGAGGATCCTAAGACTGATAAAGTTAAATATGTAGAGGATTCCTCAACTAAGGGGGAGAATAAGGAGAAGGAAGGAGAGAAGAAGAATGAATAAGGAGTTTCTGGTTCTGGTACTCAGAAAGATAAAGGTACTCAGAAGGATAAAGGGAAAGGAAAGCTAATTCAAGATGATTTCTACTTCCAAGATGTACTTAATGATGAAGACTTTCAAGTATCTGGTGATGAAGACATCTTTGGAGAGGAGGAGATTGAGAAGGAAGCTGACTATGGAGAATGGGATGATCAAGATTATCTATTCAATCCTGATCCTGCTTTTGAAGAGGAACTGAAGAAACAACAAGAGGAGATAAGGAGGAAGAAGGATGAGAATGTCAAGGTCTCTCAGATTATATCTGAGAAGCTTCAACTTCAGAAAGCTGAGCATGAAGAAAAACAACGTCTTCATAGCTTGCAAGTCAAAGACCGTAAGCTAGACATTAGACTGAAGAATGGGGAAAAATGGGCTAAAGCTAAAGAGATGTTTACTCTTCCACAGAAAGGGTCAAACAATGATAAGGAGTTCATTAGCCTTCTTCAGAAGTTCTTGAAGGTCAATCCAGATAATTCAGTGTACATGAAAGCTCTACAAGAAGAAATCTTAAGGATTACTACTGGATTTGACAGGGTGAGAAGTGAAATGATCATTTATGTTTCTTGTCAAAGCATAAGAACTATCAATGTTTCCCTGGATTGCTTTGCAAGTAGATCATTGTTAGAGCTGTGGATTCTCATGAGCAGAGTTAAAGGTGATTCTTATTTGAATGTGCTGCTGCATGAAGAGCTCAAGGATTTTGCTATAAGGGTCAGTCCTCAGATTGTAAGTGTTCCATTTGAAGTCAAATTTTACAAAGGAAGAGCACTACAAACCTGTGGATTGGATCCTGGTTCTTTAAAGATCTATCCTGCAATGCATCTGATCAAGCTGGAGAACATGCTTAGGACTACTGGATTTGCTTCAGAAGAGAAGACTGAAGTTGCTGACATTATTCAAGACTATTGTATTGCCAACATCAAAAGGTATCATCAGTTGAAGAATATATTGAAGAAAGTTACAACTTTGCCAGTCAGACCAACAAATCTTACTTCTGAAAGTGATCGTGTCCTAGATAAAGACTTGCTGGATGCAATGGAGGAAGGTGAAATGAGTGATCAAGAATTGTGATCACTAGCTCTGTTTTGTAAATGTTATATGTATAGAGCTTAGGTATTTCAAGATAGGATCAATGTAAACACATGTTCAGTCTAGAGGAACATCTATCTTGTATTTATCTTTAATGTTTGAATCTGGAAAATGTTTAATGAAATCCAGAACTTTGTGTTATTATTTACTTAACTTTTAAAGTCTTATTTTTACTTGTTTAGTTAGTTGAGTTATCCTCTAGGTATTTGCTTGTTATTCTCTAACAAACAAATAGGGGGAGATTGGAAGGCATATGTTTAGGCCTATTTGTTTACATCGAGGATTCAACTCAACTTAAACAAGTTTGTAATAAGTAAGTAATAATTCAATTGTCACAATCATAGGAATCTCAGAAGATCATATCTGTCAGAAGAATACAGATTAAAGTCATCCTATAGATTTGAAGATATACTACATTGAAAGAAGTTCAATTATTTGTTCAAGCCTCAGTGAAGTCTTCAAAGAAGTGGATTTATTAAAGTGACAGAGGTTTCAGATTTGTGACAGCAAATGTACAGGTTACAAAGGTTGAACATCAGTCAAAAGCAGACAATGGACCACAGCTTAAAAGTTAAGGTGAAGAAGAGACATTGAAGTTAGTCATTTATGAACCAGACAGTGCATCAAATGACAACCTCAGACAATGGATATTCTTCATCAGGTTCAAGTGGTTCAATAATTGATTTTGCTATTCTATGAGAATTTAAATTCTATTTTAAATTAGTTATTAATTTATTTATTAAATTAATTCATCAGAATTAATTTAGAAAATAAATTAAGTATTTAATTTATTGAATAAATTAATTCATCAGAATTAATTTGTGAAATGAATTAATTATCAGAATTAATTTAGAATTAAATTTGAATTAAATTAGAATTTTGTAAATTAAAATGAACTGGAATGACTACCCAGGATAGTCATACCGGTAGTCATCCCGATAGTCATACCAGTTTATTTTAATTAATTCTAATGTAATTCTATTAAATTCTGATAGTCATCCAAGGCCTTTTGATAGTCATCCAAGGAAATTTTGGATAGTCGTTCCAATACATATTGGATAGTCATTCCAGTGATTAAAGCAAGACAACAGAACGTGCAGATGTCAAGTGGATTACCAAAAGGGTGTTTACTAATATAAACACAAGCTCAAGAAAGAAGGCAGTTAACTTTATCATCAACATTACATCAGAAAGAAAAGTTTCTGTCAAGAACTCTGCCGTGCTAATTTCATCAGTGAATAAATTCTAGAATCATTGTGTTAAATCTAAATCAATAGAATTCATTCACTTGTACTACTTTGACTATCTAGCGGATTTTTATCCCTAGAACGTATCTCAAATTATCATTTATTGTTATATCTTTTTATTACAAAAATAGATAAATTCTTGTCGAATTTATTCTAGATTTGTTTTAATTAGTTTGAGATTCAATCTTGTAATCAGTACTTCATTTGTAACACCTTTCAAGTTTAATATAAGTTTTATTTAACTTGAATTCTGTTTCATTTAATTCCGCCATAATTTGTTCTTAAATTGTTTGATTCTAAACATAACAAATTCGATAAAACGGTATAGTTTGTATTCAACCCCCCTTCTACAAACTTATCAGGACTTAACACATTTACTTTATGAATAACTAATTTCATAATATATAGGTGAATGGATACAAAATACACAAACAAACATAAAATTTTTAATTAAAAAGTTAATTCTATAAGATTTATTTATCTCATAATTTTAATATCTTTCGTGATCAATCTAAATATCCTTAATTCTTATGAATATTGAAAATATAAATATTATTATTGTGTTCATAATATTGAAATTCTTATTACAAAATTTCAATATTTGACTTTCAAATATTATAAATTTTGTTTGAATTCCTTCGTTGCAAGAAAATATTATTACTGAAAACTGCGATCTAAATTGTATCTAATTATAACAATTTTCTAATAAGAAAAATGTTTTAACAAATCAATATATTTTCTTTATATATATAAAGGAAAACATCTAGGAACTCTCAGATCGTCTGAAAAATATATATCTTTTTTTCTGGAGCTCCTCAATTTTAATTCAGTAAATTGAATTTCCTTATTTACATTTGAATTAATAGGAAAGAAAAATTGAATATTCCATATTTACATTGGAATTAATAAGGAATAAAATAAATATATGAAAGTCAATTATGTTTAAAATTAAATAAAAAGATATTATCTATTTTCTTAGCAATTATAAGTCTCTAGAGAAAATTTAAAATTTCCATATTTACATTAGAGATAATAAGGAATAAAATAAATATATCTTGGTATTAAGGACAAGATTAGAGATTCTTTTTTATTTTAATACTTAAATTTTAATTATTATGTACGATTAGTGTTATATAATACTTATTATAACGGGTATCGGTCAAAAAAATGTGACATAAATCGGTATAAATAAGAAAAAAATGTATATGCATAAATTAAAAAATTTCATTCGTAAGTCCGATGATATTCAAGAAATTACGTAGTAATTTTATGATAGAAGAAATGGCTGAAGATTGAATCGGTGGTTAGTATTTGTTTTTTCTACATTACTATTAATATTTTTTACCTATATTTATTTATTACAATGGGTATCGTCTTTATAAAGTGCGGCACAAAATTGGTATAAAAAATATAAGTGTAAACAATTTATTTTATTTTTTATCTTTATTTAATTTGTACAATATTGTATTCACTAATTTATATGATAACATAGATATTTTTCATCAGTTTGTTTCTTAAGAAATTTGTAATTTTTGTGATAATATGAATGGTTGAAATTTGAAACGGTAGTAAATACTTAAATTTTTATTATGAATATTTTAGTATTTTTTATTTATATGTATTTAGTGCAACGGTTGTCGGCTCAAGAATATACGATACAAAATTGGCATAAAAAATATGTAAATAGTTTATTTTATTGTTTATGTACGTTTACTTTGTAAAATATTATGTTCATTGTTATTCTCAACAATGTAATCATAGGATTGTAGGGGGGTTGAATACAATCCTTTCAATTTCCAATTCTTTTTGTAAACAAAGATCACCTTAGAACAGAAATATAAAATTGCAATAAACAAATAAAGCAAGAATTAAAAATTCAGGTGGATTGATTGTTCCACCTGAGAGATTTCTATTTGAAGAAATCTCTGTGATGTTTAGAAATAAACACACAGCTGCTAATACAATGTTTTTGTTTCAACAATTTATAAAGAAATATTGTTTTAGCTCTAAAGATTGAAACTGATTTTTTAAACTCAAAAACATTGCTACACTTGGTAATATATCACAATTTTACAAGCTAATTTGAACCACATAAAAGTATACAGTAGGTAAAGTCCAAAAGCTTGTTTTTCCACTCTAAGTCCAATGGTCCTTGCAATGATTTGCCTTTTAGCTGATTGTCCTTATAGAATCATCTCTATTGACCAAATGGAAATAGAATGTTTCCTTTTCTTCAGGGTTTCCGAAAATGCTGGTTTCCATGCTCTTTATGTTCCATCAACCCATGTGACTTGTCAGAACTGTCCCCATCACACTTGTAACTGCTAATAATTGAACTAGCATCAGTTGAGGTTAAACTTTTAGAATCCGTTGAAGTTTCTCAAGGTGCATCTATTGAAAGCTGAATGACTATCCGTTGAAATACAACTTCACTTATGTAAAATTACAAGGCACGGAGTATTTACAATTAGCCTCTCTATTCTAGATATCTATTGAAAGTCAACATGACTTATTCAGCCTACACTATTACACTTCAACTACTAGTATTTAAACAAAAAGATTATGTTACATTTAGACTTATCAATCGATAAGCTACCTTTCAACGGATACTGAATACACATGCTATCCGTTGAAAGTTACATTTTGACTTATACAATTTTCACAAGGCAATCTTGTTAATCATCAAGAAACAACATATTTCCTAACAATCTCCCCCAATTTATGCCTGGTTGAAAATCAGACGTAAATTCAAGGCATCATGATAACAAAATATACCTAACAAATATACAGATAAATGAAAAAATTGTACAAAGCTACATATATTTATTATTATGAAAGATTTGAAGTTTGAAGTATATTACAGACAGATTGCTCCTCTAGTCTGAGCTGATTTAGTCCTTTTTCTTCTATCTTGGAGGTAGAATCTTTGTCTTTCCTTGCTTGGCATAGTTGAGCTCAATTTGCTGCTGAAGTTGCTTGTAGAAGTTATCTTCCTCAACAACTTTAGGATTTAACATAGATTGTAACCATCTAAGGTACTTGGTGCTGGCCTTAGACAGTTGGTCCTCTAGTCTGAAAAATCTTCTACAGTCTTCTTCATCTCTGAACTCCATCATCTAGTATGGTTGGAGATGGATTTTCTGACCATTGTGTGGGATCTTCATCTTCATTGGTAAACTTTCAGAGGTGTTCCAACTAGCCCTTAACTCTTCTATCCTCCTCAACACCAAGCCCCTTGCAATTGGAGAAAACCCTTTAGGATTTTTGATACTTGAGAACACTTTAACTAGGGTTTGATATCCTTCTCCTAAAATCCTTTGCAGGGGCTGTGGCCTTTCCACTCCACCTTTGTAGACAAACATGAGTCTTTCAGGCATATTTTTATATCTTTCAATGCCTCTGACTTCCAGTAGTTCATCTAGAAAGAGATCCAATTCTAAGTACTCTTGAATGTCAGCCTTATAGATATAATCCTCCTTTTTCTCCACTGGCTTGACTATCTGAGGTATTGACAGAATTTTAACTGGTCCCTTGAAAATTTTTCTTCTTTGGCTCCCTCTTTCTTTTCTTCTCATCTTCAAGAATTATCTTTGGGAACTCCAAATTGTCAAATTCTATGGGCTCATCTTTAAGTTCAACATGAGTTCCATGAAAGGTAGTGTCTGATTGAGTGGCAGGCTTGATGATGTCTTTAAGAATTACAGATTTCCTATCGGTCTTCTTCATAATTTCTTCATTTTCAGGAGAGACAGGCATGTAAGCTCTTCTCTTTTGCCTTTTTATAGGGTTTACCCTTGGCACTGTCTTTCCCTTGTTTTTCTTCATCTTGGAAGGAGGAGCCACTTCTTCTTCAGCTTTTCTTTCCTCATACTCCTTCTTCTCATCTTCAGCTAACTCATTCCATAGCTCTGTAGCTAGTCTGGCTTTCCTCTCAGGAGAGGTCTCATAAGGAAAAGAGCTAGGATGAGGTTCCCTCAGTAATCTTGAGGTTTCTTCTCTTTTGGCTTCAGAGAATATAGGATGGCTATTTGTGATATGCAATGTTTTTCCATTCATGTAGATTACTGTCATTGCTTCCTTCAACCCTACATCATGTGTGTCTTTAAATTCTTTAATGATCTTTCCCATCACCTTGTTGTCATCAATCTTAGAGAGAGGGAAATCCACTTCTAGTTTGTTCTTGCCATGATGTTTAGGTGGGGAACCAGTTCTTCCACTAAAAATTGGTTCAAACTCCTTAAGAAATGAAGTTTCAGCATCATAGATTTTCTCTGGGAGAGCTACTTCAGGAGTCAGAACCTTTAGAATTGTGGTGTGAAAAGGAGCTGGTTCTGAGGTTGAGGTAGTTTGAGATGAGGTTACAGCTTTGAAAATAGAATCTTTGATCAACCTCTCAGAGTCCAAAAACCTTTGATTGATCCTTTCATCGATTTCCTTAGTCCTTTGTGCTAGTTGTTCCTGTTTTGGAATCCTCTCTTCTTCACTCATGCCAGAGAAATCAAAGTCACTATCCTTGACTATAGGCAGTGAAACTAGAGGAAGAGAAATCACCTTTGTGAGTTCAAACTCGCTTAGATTGACAATGATTTGAGGTGTTGGATGCTCCCCCACAGTTGATGGCACATTTAAGTTGACAGACTCCCCCTCAACTTGTGGTAATGATTGAGTTGTTGTAAATGTTGGTTCAGAGACCACTGGTATATTCTCCCCCATTTTGTTATCATCAAGGGTTTGAACAGTACCAGTAGCCTGCAGCAGTTGTTGCCGGAGAAGAGTCTGTGCATTTGGATTTGCTAAGAAGGTGTTCATCTTCTGTTCCATCTTATCTACTCTCTTAGAAAGAGTCTCCACAGACTAAGAGAGTTGATCATCCTTTTGCAGCTTTCTCTTGATAGAGTGGACAGTGGAGATAGGAAAAGCAGTGTCAATCCTTCTATCCACAGCATCCTTAAGTGCATCTGCCTTAGCTTTGACCTCCTCCGTGAGAGCTGTGTGTTGTAGAAATTGCATCTTTTGGAGTTGAACAGAGGCCATAAATTTGGATATAATTGTTTTCCTTGTAGAATTTGTTGATATTGTTTTCAGTGAAAACTTGTTGATATTGCTTTAGAATCACCATATTGATATCCTCCAGTGGAGCCTGGCTTGAGAATAACGAATCAGGTGTGCTTTCTAAGGTGGAAGTACCTTCACCTACTCCTTCACCACCATCTGAATCATTGTCTTCCTCTTCAAAGTTGCTGTAATAATCAAAATCATCGTTAACTCAGAAGTGTGAACTAAGTTCAATGTCCTCTCTGCCTTCATATTGCCTTGGCCAGCCAAGATTTGATAGGCTGGTTCAGGATGAGTAAATGTCTCAGCATCCAGGTTGATTTGATTCAGTTCATTTTGATAATCTAACTGAATCATCCTCTCCCTTTCTGCCTCATTGACATCCATTAACTCACTAGCAATGGCGATAGTAGCTTCCATCATTATCTCTCTTGTACCTGCCTTTCTCTCAAATTCTCTCTTTTCTTGCATCAGGGGCAACCCCTGGCTCACACCACTCACACCATCACCTTCATCTACTAAGGTGGAACTCTATGTGCTCACTTTTACCAGGCTGGAAGAAATTGTTGGAACGTACGATATATAGGACTGTATTTTATGATATAAATTAAACATTTTGAAAAGACGATTAACCTTAATCGCTACGGCGCAAGCGATTCAATTCCATGTTTTTTTACTGAATTCCTTGATTCCCTTTGAGCGAAGTCTGGCCTTCGATCTCTCAAAGTTTCCTCTCCTCAAAGCCTCAAAATTCCAAAACCCTAGCTGCGTGCGGCTGCCCCTAGGTCTTAATTTCGATTTCTGTTTTTTTTGTCCAGCTTTATGGAGAACGAGAATATATATAGGCTTCAGTAGGGATCATGGACAATTAGGCCGGGCCTTCCAATGACATTCCGAGTAAAGACCAATGTCATTAAATATTAATTCAATCCACTAAAGAATTAATATTTGCACTACCATTCCTAGTACCGCAATTCTTTTATTATTTAATTCAGCTCCTATATTATTTGCTTATTAAATTTCCCACGTTTAAGATATCGCATATCCATTAATTAAATTAATCACTGACAATTAATTTAATTAATATCTTATTTATCCTTGATCATCCACTCAACCTTATAATTATGTCAGAAATTAATTTGCCTGCAGGGCTTCACATAATTATCTTTATGAGCTTTCAAGAGGACATCATCAACCCGAATATTATCAGGACATGGATTTCTTCTGTAATTAATATCCCACTCTGCATGCAATGTCATTGCTCAACACATAATATTATAATTAATTACATCTTATATGAATCAAAGCATGTGCATTGCATAAAAGTGTCAATCACTACATCCGGATTAAGAACCTAAGCAATAATAATATCATAGAATCTCAGTTCTTCTTTATTGTCAGTGTTTATATACTTCAAACGAATAGTTCAGTATAAAACCCAACAATCTCCCATTTATACTCAAGCTATTCTTTGAGTATATCAGTGTTTATTACAAGTGTTAGGTCCCGATAAGTTTGTAGAAGGGGGGGGGGGTGTGACGCCCTCAAATCCGGGGTCAGGGAATTTGGTCGTCACACTAAAATCTCAATTTAAAACAACCTGCTAAATATTAAACCATTAAAAATATAACATCTACGACCCCAACTCTACCAAGAATCTTTTAGGCTATAGTGCTAGAAACAAGAATCCAAAATCTCACAAACTTTAACTTCCTTTTACAACAATTCTCTTAGCACAAATTCTATGACACTAGTATAACTTCGATAAGAAGTATGCTAGGCAAACTAATCTTAAACAATATAATATTTACTAGAAATCAACTATATACAATAACCTTACACTAGATCCAAATGCTCTGCATCAACTCATCTTCCCAATGTCATCTTGACTCTTCTCGTTCCATAGTTATACAATTAAATACTGTTCGTTGTACTGAAATATCAAGGGTAACAAGCAAGAGTGAGCAAAAGAAGCTCAACAAGTATATAGTACTGCACAAGATAAAATAATGATGCAATAATAGCAATGTATGAAAATCAGCTCAACTGGCAAAATGAACAACAATAATTGTGTCAAACTTTAAATTAGAATTAGATTTTTAATTTGACGCAACGAGTTAAAGTGGATGATCAGTCACACTAAAACTCCGGATCATACCCTACGGTATGTCCAAATACTGAACTGGATCCAAGGCCACATTGACCACATAATAATATTCATACTTTGACTGGCGTCTGCAGTCCTTAAAACATTTCATTTTAATAAAAACTTCCAATTCCAATCTAGTACTCAGATTAGGTGTCAGAACAATCGACTACCTGGTTAAATCAAATTAATGTTTTCAACTGTCTGATTCAGATTATCAAACTAGGTTAGGTTAAAACAAGTACATATAAATTAGGTTTCCAATGATAAAGAACCAGGATTAAATCTGGTAACCACAAGATACTGCAGGATATGAATTATGAACCGAAATAGAACTGTCAAGTTAGAAATAAATAGGTTGTCTCAATCACAGGATGAGAATAGGAACTGGTTATGCAACAAGTAATTAAATGAAAATTGAAAACATGAATCTTGATACGATACTCTGAACAAAAGAGTATGAGTTAGTAAACTTGCCTTATGTCGAAGCTCTAACTGGATGTCTCTCCTCTAGTCCTGGAACCTCTACCAAGACAATACATAACCTTAATTAGTCACTTGATTGACAATTCACTTATTCTAAGTAAACTTCATTTTACCCGACTTTCACTCTCTCGGTTCCACTTAACTTAGGATCTTCTACACCGTTTACTCATCATTTCTAATCTTGTTCTTCACACCAATACATTATCTTAATAATCCTTAACAATTTTCGTGTTTTAGTCGACTCGAAATCACTCTTTTAAATTAGCCAAAACGGATGGTCAAAGTAGTACCTCTAGAGTTGACTTTCCATAAAATCACTATTTCGCAACTCACACTCTAACACTTTTAGTAAATCAGAAAATTAATAATTAATTACGAAACTACCTCAAGGAGCTTCTTGAGTATTTGTAATATTTATCAAAAATATATTGATTTTAAAACATGAGTCTAAATAGGTGAAATGCATTTTAAAAGTCGAGTCAACTACGGAGTTTTACTATTCGCGCTCGTTTCACGAAAACGCTCATAACTCATTAATCGTTAACTCTATTGACACACCGTTTTCGCGTGCACGATCTAGAGAATGTCTAGAACATAATGGTTTAAAAATATTTTTCTGGTCTGGGGAGTGAAAATCCCGAATGGGCAGTTTATAGCAGTTGGGTGCAGAAATCGTTGTATAGTCGCGTAGCTTCGTTTCCGACATTTTTATAAAATTGAAACACTATGGTTTTAACACGAAACCTTTTCGAGCACCTTCCTAACTGTCGTTAACATGATGTACCAAAGTTTCACATTTTATTATTGTTGAAATATAGCATAAGATCCATTTGGGGCCTTCCTCTAACACCTTAAGGTTTTAGATGAGCTGGTTACTCAACATGGTATCAGAGCAGTGTTTGTGATCCAAAATCCAGTTGTGCTCATCATCTACCAAAATCAAAAATCATGTCTGAAGAAAATACTAATAGCCTAGCCATCCAATCTGAAGAAAATACTAATAGCCTAGCCATCCAAATTGCCGACCTTCTTAAAAATGGAGTTCAAAATCAAACCCAGATCCAAAATACCAAACCAAATCAATTCGATAGCCTAAAAATTAATCTCAAACTTACAAGCCAAAACTATCCTCTATGGGCTCGGATGATACGAGTCGCCGTGGGGGGGGGGGGGGGAAATCGAAAGCACTCCTAAACCATCTCACCCAGGAACCACCGAAATCCACTGATGAAAAGTATGAACAGTGGGAACAGGATGATCTGATTGTATTTTCATGGCTCATTCAAAACATTGAGCCGGCACTTGCTAGTAACTTAACAGAGTATCCAACAGCAAAAACGATGTGGGATGCTCTCATAGTTACATATAGTAGTGGCAAGGATAAGCTTCAGACTTTCGATCTTCATGTCCGAGCAAATGAGTTTAAGCAAAATGGCGTACCATTAGAAGAATTCTGGATCGTGATGCAGGGCATCTGGGGAGAAATTGAATGAAGAGATCCTAACCCAATGAAATGCTCCACTGATATTGCTGCATACAATAAAATCAGGTCAGAAAATAAATTGTTTCAATTCCTCAATGCCCTCGATCGAAAATATGACCTCATAAAAAGGGAAATACTCCGGTGGGATCCACTACCGACAGCCGAAGCCGCATATGCAGCAGTTCGTAAAGAAACAGCCCATCAGAATATTCTTGGGGCTACACAACAAGGGGTAGCATCAGGGGTAAATTTGACAGGTGATTTTGATGGGGTAGGGCTCATTTCGAAGGGCCGGCGGTAAGATCAGAAATTTAATCTGTCGTCACCCCGGATCGATAAAAGCAAGCTCAAATGTGATCATTGTGGTATGATGAAGCACACAAAAGAACAGTGCTTCAGACTTGTGGGGTATCCTGAGTGGTGGGCTGATGGCCAAAAAAGGGGCAGAGATGGTAAGGGAACTGCAGCTGTGGGCAGTCAAGAAACCACCAGTAGCGGCAGTGGTAGTAATAACCATCAGAAAGGTACTGGAAGAGAAGGCAGAGGAGCGTGCTTTATGGCAGCAGTGGAAGAAGAAAAAGAGGAGGAAGAAACTATGACAGGTATAGGGTTTTAAAAAAATGACTCATGGATATTTGATTGTGGAGCCACTGATACAATGACCTATGAGATTTCCGACATGTGCTCAATGTCAAAACCCTAGAAATCTCGGATTCATACCTCAAATGGAGAAATTCTTCAAGTAAAAGGAGGAGGGACTATTCAAGTGTCGCAAGACATGAAATTATCAAACTGTCTTTATGTTCCCTCTTTATCTCATAAATTGTTATCGATCAGTCATGTTACGAAAGAACTAAACTGTGTAGTTCTAATGCATCCTACTTTTTGTATCTTACAGGACATCAGGACGGGGAAGATCATTGGGCGTGGTACTGAGCGCCAAGGGTTATACTATGTGGATGAAGTAGTGACTTGTTACGACCAAACTAAACACGCAAGTGCACGTGATCTCAAGTAATACAGATAGCAAATAAGGTTCGTTCCAACAGGGACTCGTTGTTTGCCTAGTTCATTCACTCACCAATGTATGATTATTATGCGATGCTAAAACAATTAACAAGTGGTTTTTGTTTATCACTAAAAATTATCTAAGAATTATAACTAATTATCACTACTTAAACTGAGTTTTATACTGATTTACTTATGTGAATGAAACATGGGATTTCAACTTCATTAAACAATCCATCTAAAATCTTCAATTCTCTAGCCCTTTCATGTGATTTGTTAATACCTGATCGAACACACAAAACTGATAAAAGCCAACTGTCGTTGTACCAATACCATCCTAAATAATATCCACAATTAAGATAGAAATCACTTAGTCTTCCAATTATGCTTAGTCTTTATATGTCTATAAAGATTGAAAACATAATGGTTTAAGTACAAGCATTCAATTGATCACATAGTCGTCATAAAACGGTTAGAGTTACGACATTAATTACGAATGATATTCTCACGCATAAACCTATGCTAGCATGGCAAGTTCTAAACTCTTAGATCCACTTTCGCTTCAATAAGAATTAACACACAATTACAGGAGTTAGCTACTCTCCTATAACGAATTAAAACAACCATGATAGGATATCACATCAATCACACTATAGGCATCAAGAAAATTCAACTAATAGACTTCATGAATAACTACGCTAAAACCCCATGATAACGAATTAGTTCATAATCAAACTAATCGTCACCATGGGTTCTAATGAAAACATGATAGAAGAAAACGAATTATAACTATTATAAATATCAAGGGTTTTTAAGAGTACACCAAATCCAAGCATCCACAAACTAGAAAGATTACAAGAAATAAAATTGAATTGATCTTCTTCCTTGCTTCTTCGTGCTTAAACTCCGTAGATATATGATATGTGTCTCTTTTTTTTTTCGATCTCTAGGGTTTGTTTCTTCTTTATAAAGGCCTCCAAGTGTCATATTTCGTAAGGAATTGATTTCTTTAAATTTCACTTGAAAAATCACAAATTAGGGCAAAACAGGAATTTTCCTCCAGACATTACGGCGCTGCCGCGCCAAGTTTGTATAGGCTCGCGGCGCTGCCGCGCCAACTTCACTGTTCAGCCTTTTCTCTGCGGCGCTGCCGCGCCACTCTCAAGTGTTATCACGGCGCTGCCGCGCCAGGATCTCTGTCCAGCAAACTGATTTTTCTCCTTTTCTTCATTATAACTCCGTTTCTCGCTCCAATTGCTTCGCTTCATTCCTAACACACCTGTGATCAATATACCTGCACAATACCCTTAAAAGAGATCAAAAATACCACAACTCGAGTACAAACATACGTTTTAAGCCACACGGAAACGTTCTAAGTGAATAAAATATCCACTTATCACACCCCCAAACTTAAACCGTTGCTCGTCCTCGAGCATAAACAAACTACCACTTCCGTAGGTGATCACGGTTGCATTTGGCATATGCAACAAGCCCTTTAAACCCCTAGGTAGCCCTAGTGGACGAGTAAGGTCTCGTGAGGGCCTATAGTGAATGTACCCCCAAAATCCATCTAACAATGCAACTACAAATGCAATTAACTACATGAATGCAACTATATGAAAATGCAAGGACCCCCTTAGACTAACCAAAACCATTCATTAGGCAAACATCTCAAATCATGCAACAACTTCCAAACAGAGCTCGACTGAATTCCCGTATACTAACAATACATGCATAGGAACGTGGTGTGTGCGATACTCATCAGATATACTCCCAACACTAGATCAAAAATCATACCACTTCTTAGTCAAGGCAATCACAAGTTTATAAAAAGAATGAACGGTAGACACATCATAACTTCGAGACACCTCCATACTCATTCAGGATAACCAGGAATTCATGCTTTATTACTACGACACATACTACTATTCGCAACACATATGCTTATTTAACCGTGCAATAAGTGAGACCCCAAAAGGCTTATACAATAATACCCATGTAGCGAGTGTTAGGTCAGTGGATCCCAGACTATAAAAGCCTTAGGTCACTAGGACTAAGTCCCCTCAGACTTAATGACTCGAGTATTAAAGAGCTCACTCGTGGTTAATTTTGCATTTAACTTATTTACATGACTCTTTTTTTTTTCTTTCTTTCTTTTCTTCTTTTTTTTTCAATGAAATTTTTTTTTTTTTTACAATCTGGAATGAGAATTCTCAATTCCAACCCTAGACTACTCATATAAATATGAGCCGGCTACTAGCCGTTTGACACCTAGCCATAAACACAAACAACTAGCATGAAAATCCTGTTTCCCCCCAAACTTATACTTTAGTGCTCTTACGTTATCAAGAGAATAAAGAACATTCTTAATATAACCAAGTAATTAAACCTCAAAACCTCCAAACAAGCATGACCCCCAATCTAGCCCAAAAGCAAACAATGAGTTGTGTAATTGTTTTTGTCCCCACAACATGCATGTCAATTTCATAGAAACTCTAAATCAACCCTCTATTCATGATTACCACACTCAAATCAACATCTACCTGCCAAACAGAAATAGCTCGTCCTAAGGGATCATGAAAATGCATGCCATGCTTATGCAACTAAATGCACATAACTAACAAAATAACCGAATGTCCTATATGCTCTAAACTAACATGAAATTAACTAACATGCACAAATGCTCCTAATATGCAATACAACTAATATACAAATGCACCTTTCATCCCCACCCCCAAACTTAAAATTTTCAATGCCCACATTGAAGGTAAGAATAAAAAGAGTGCAAAGCATACCTACTCGTCTTCCGAACCACTCCCATTAGGAGTGTCCGGTGGCAGATAGACAGCGCCAGCTCCAAAGGACGGAAAAGTCACGTCCACTCCACTTGCACGCAGAGCCGTGCTCAATGCCTGTGCAAACTGACCAAAATCTGCTCTAAAACCTGCCTGCATATCGTGCACCGCATCGATACGCCTCGTCAATCTCCGATACTGCCTCTGACTAATAAGAGAACCTCCATCCTGAGGCTCTCCCCCCTGCTGCTGTTGCTGTTGCTGTTGCTGTTGCTGTTGTTGTTGCTGTTGTTGACCCTCAACTACATAACCGAGACCCCACCAATCTGGCTCACCTCCATCCCACACATGCAGCCTCATTATACTCTGATGATCCAGTGCTGTCTGTGGCTGCTGCACAACCTCCTCAGCTGACCAAAGAGCACCACTATCCCTAGCCAATCGAGCAATAACCGAACCATAAGGTATCGCCGCAGTGGTACTCCCTTGCATAAAACGGAGAATCCCCTGGTGGATCAAATTACCAACATCCACAAACTCTCGGCTGCAAATAGCAAACAACAAAATAGCCCTCTCAACTGTCACCTCATTAGAATGCCTAGTAGGGATGAGGTTAGCACAAATGAACAAGTGCCAAGTCCGCGCATACTGATTCAGAGCCGTCGACAAAAACGAAGTAGGCTCAGTAGTGCCACGCCTCACGGTCCACTGTGTCCCTGGAACACACAACCGCTGAATAATATCCTGAAGGTCCACAGTTTCGCGAGTCCTCCCTGACCAATCCTCTTGATTCCTCCTACGAGCCGGAAGAACAAGAACACGACGAATAGCACGCGGCCGATAATCCACACGAAACCCACGAACTTGGCTAATTCCATTCCTATCCACACTAGCGTTCGCATAAAACTCGCGAACCACCGTCATCGGAACCGGCTCCGGAGCCTCACAAAATAGCTCCCAACCTCTCTCCGCAATATTCTCCAACATATACCCATCCGATGCCGTGGGCAAAAGACCTCTCTCACGGGCAATAGTACGCCCCAACAACTCGTTATACGCCTCACGAGCCTCATTGGAAACAAATTGAGGTCCACCATTGGCTCCCCCAGAATCAGATGAAGAAGAAGAACGAGGGTGCCTTCCACCAGCCCCACTACCACTAGCGCCCTCACTACCACCACCAACTACAACCCTTTGTCGCTTTGATGCCATTGAATTGAATGGAAGAAAGTGTTTAGAGTGTTTGAGAATTTGTGAGATTTGTAAGTAGTGTATGTATAGGTTGTATAGGTAGGGATAGGAGATGTGGTTTTATAAGGAGAATTTAGGGTTAGTGGGTATAGGTAGTGGGTTTAGATAATGGGCCACTAATACAACAACAATCTTCCTTTTTTTTTTATTTTTTTCAATTTTCTGTTTTTTTATTTTTTTATTTTTTTTTCCTCAGCAGACGCCACGGCGCTGCCGCGCCAGAAAAGTACTACAGCACGGCGCTGCCGCGCCAGAACTTCTGCTGAAAATTTTTTTCTATTTTTTTTTTTTTTTTTTTTTTTTTTTTTTTGAAGATGATACAATCACACAAACAAGTGGGTTGCCTCCCACTAAGCGCTCTTTTTAAGTCATGAGCTTGACATAGCTCCATCTCCTTACGTTGTGCAAATTAGAACCGCGGTCTCAACTTCGCGATTCAACTTCTCTCCAAAATATGGCTTTAACCGCTGACCATTGACCTTGAACGACTGGTCCGGTGACTTGTCAAAAATCTCCACTGCTCCATGCTGAAAAAATGTTTTAACTGAGAATGGACCTGACCAACGTGACTTCAACTTTCCAGGAAACAACCGAAGTCGAGAGTTGAACAACAACACCAATTGCCCGGGCACAAATGTCTTAAGAACCAACCGACGATCATGCCACCTTTTGACTTTCTCTTTATATAACTTGTTGTTCTCATAAGCTTGCAATCGAAACTCGTCCATTTCATTCAACTGAACCATACGCTTTTCACCTGCTGCTGTAAGATCAAAATTCAGCTTCTTCAACGCCCAATAAGCCTTGTGTTCTAACTCAGCTGGAAGATGACATGCTTTTCCATACACAAGCAGAAATGGTGACATTCCCAAAGGTGTTTTATAGGCCGTCCGATAAGCCCACACTGCTTCATCAAGCTTCAAAGCCCAATCCTTCCTAGAAGGACTTACCACCTTCTCAAGAATCCGTTTAATTTCACGATTAGACACTTCAGCTTGCCCATTGGTTTGAGGATGATAAGCTGTAGCAACTCGATGATTGATATTGTAGCGTGCCATAAGAGATGTAAACTTCCGATTGCAAAAGTGCGTACCTTCATCACTGATGATAACTCGTGGAGTGCCAAACCGAGTAAAAATATTCTTGTGAAGGAAATTAAGCACCACCTTAGCATCATTCGTCGGAAGTGCCTTTACCTCCACCCACTTAGACACATAATCCACAGCTAACAAAATATACTGATTACCACATGACGGAATGAACGGTCCCATGAAGTCAATTCCCCACACGTCAAAGATCTCTACCTCCAACATGACATTAAGAGGCATCTCGTCCCTACGAGAAATATTACCAACTCGTTGACATCGATCACATCTCAACACAAACTGATGAGCATCCTTGAATAGAGTCGGCCAATAGAAACCTGCTTGCAGAATACGTGTGGCTGTCTTTTCACCCGCATAATGGCCTCCATAAGCTGTAGCATGAAAATCACTAAGAATAGCCTCGGTCTCACTGTAAGGAACACAACGCCTAATAATCTGATCAACTCCTTGCTTGAACAAAAACGGCTCATCCCAAATATACTGCTTGACATCATGTAAGAATTTCTTCTTTTGAGCATAAGAGAGCTCAGGTGGTAAGATGTTACTTACTAGATAATTCACAATGTCGGCATACCATGGTTCAACATCTTCCACACTGAATAGTTGCTCATCCGGAAAAAACTCATTAATAACCGTATTATCTTTAGGTGACTTCCCATGATCTTCCAATCTAGAGAGATGGTCAGCTACCTGATTTTCCGTCCCCTTTCTGTCCTTGATTTCCACGTCAAATTCTTGCAACAGAAGAACCCAACGAATCAATCTTGGCTTAGCATCTTTCTTCGCCAAGAGATAGCGAATAGCAGCATGATCCGTAAAAACTGTCACCTTAGTACCAAGCAGATAAGAGCGAAACTTTTCAAACCCGTAGACAATAGCAAGTAGTTCCTTCTCAGTGGTGGTGTAATTCATCTGAGCATCATTAAGAGTTTTGCTTGCATAATAAATAACATGAAACACCTTTTCTTTCATTTGGCCTAGAACGGCCCCTAGCGCAAAATCACTGGCATCGCACATCAAAGCAAATGGTTGGCTCCAATCAGGAGCTGTAATCACTGGAGCAGAAATTAATTTCTTCTTCAAGATCTCGAATGCATGGAAACAAGACTCATCAAACTTGAACGGTACGTCTTTTTCCAAGAGATTGCAAAGTGGCTTAGAAATTTTTGAGAAGTCCTTTATGAAACGCCTGTAGAACCCCGCATGACCGAGAAAGCTGCGAATACCCTTGACTGAAACAGGGGCAGGAAGGTTCTCAATAGTTGCCACCTTTGCCTTGTCAACTTCCAAACCTTTACACGAAACCTTGTGTCCCAGAATGACACCTTCTTGTACCATGAAATGGCACTTTTCCCAATTTAGAACAAGATTTGTCTCCACACAACGCTTTAGAACCAAACTCAAGTTTCCCAAGCACTCATCAAAAGAATCCCCAAAGACTGAGAAATCGTCCATGAATACTTCCACATTAATTCCAATCATGTCAGAAAAAATGGCCATCATGCATCGCTGAAAAGTAGCTGGTGCTCCACACAACCCGAAAGAAACACGTCTGAATGCAAATGTACCAAATGGACAAGTGAATGTAGTCTTCTCTTGATCCTCGGGCGCTATGCAAATCTGATTGTAACCAGAATACCCATCAAGCAAGCAATAGTACTGATGTCCAGCCAATCTGTCGAGCATCTGATCAATGAACGGAAGTGGAAAATGATCTTTCCGAGTAGCCTTGTTCAACTTTCGATAATCCATGCAAATCCTCCAACCAGTAACTGTTCGAGTGGGAATGAGCTCGTTCTTTTCATTAGTCACCACTGTCATGCCTCCCTTCTTAGGCACACATTGCACCGGACTCACCCACGAACTATCAGAGATCGGATAGATAATGCCTGCATCAAGCCATTTAAGAATTTCCTTCTTCACAACTTCCTTCATAACGGGATTCAGCCTCCTTTGATTGTCAACTGTAGGTTTAGCTCCCTCTTCCAAAGGAATTTTGTGCATGCAGTAAGAAGGACTAATACCCTTTATGTCTGCTATAGTCCACCCAATGGCTGATTTGAAATCCCTCAAAATTCGCAATAGCTTTTCCTCTTCCATGCCTGAAAGCTTAGAGGATATAATAACAGGTAAGGTAGAAGAATCACCAAGAAAGGCATACCTTAGATGTTCAGGCAATGGCTTAAGTTCCAATTTAGGTGCTTCCTCGATAGATGGCTTAAGTCTAACATGAGACTTCTTCAGCTCTGACAATCCCAAAGATTCAAACGGAATCTCGAACTTCTTCCATGGAGATGCATTAAGATATTGCAATTGTTCTTCATCCTCTTCGTTCTCAATCTCCAAGTCATTAATAAGAACTCTTTCCAACACATCAGATTTGATCAAGTGTTGAGTTGCTGAGTTAACCACTTTGTCCACCATATCAATTTTAAAACACACTTCCTCGTCAGTGGGAAGCTTCATTGCATTGAAAACATTAAAGGTGACATTTTGATCGTTCACCCTCATAGTGAGTTCTCCCTTTTGGACATCAATAAGAGTCCGACCTGTAGCCAAGAATGGTCGTCCCAAGATGATAGGGATCTTCTTGTCTTCCTCAAAGTCAAGAATCACAAAGTCGGCTGGAAAGATAAGTTTGTCGACCTTCACCAAAACATCCTCAACTATTCCTCGAGGATAAGTAACTGAACGGTCCGCGAGTTGCAGCGTCATAGTAGTTGGCTTTGGTTCTGGGAGACCAAGTTGTATAAAAACTGATAAGGGCATGAGATTAATGCTTGCACCCAAATCACACAAACATTTGCTGAAGGAGAGATCTCCAATAGTACATGGAATAGTGAAGCTTCCAGGGTCCTTCAACTTAGGTGGCAACTTTTGTTGCAAGATGGCACTACATTCTTCCGTCAATGCAACTGTCTCTAGCTCCTCAAGTTTCAATTTCTTTGAAAGTATGCCCTTCATAAACTTCGCATAGCTCGGCATTTGCTCAAGAGCCTCTGCAAATGGTATGTTAATCTGAAGCTTCTTGAAGACATCCAAGAACTTAGCAAACTGCTTGTCAAACTTTTGCCTTTGAACTCGTTTTGGGAATGGAGGAGGTGGGAACACCTTTTCTTCTACTTCCTTCTGAGAATTATCAGTCCTAGCAGTTTTAGGATTCGAGGGAATAGCATTAGGTACCAAATCAGGAACGGATTCGACCCCAACGTCAAGATTATCATTCTTTTCCTCGGCTGAATTTTCTTCGTTCTGACCTTGTAGAATCTTCCCCGATCGTAAGGTCACTGCCTGAACCTGTTCCTTGTGATCTTTCTTGCCTGGATTCATCTCTGTATCACTCGGAAGCGTTCCTGGTTGACGGTTCAACAATGCATTGGCTAGTTGCCCAATCTGATTCTCTAAAGTTTTCAAGGACACCGCCTGACTCTTGTACATCATTCGCAGCTCTTCCAGTTCAGACTTCTCAGACTGATTCAAAGAGTTCCCTTGAGATGGTTGAAATCCAGGTGGATTGAATGCTTGCCTTGGAGCATAAGGTGGTGGTTGATAGTTCTGACCATATGGCCTTGCATTGAACTGCTGATTTTGTGGTTGCTGAACACCACCCTGATTGTTGCTCCAACTGAAATTAGGATGATTCCGATTGTTGGGATGATAAGCATTAGGCACTGGCTGCTGAGCTCTTTGAAAATTACTAACAAACTGTGCTGATTCAGATGAGATAGCACACAGATTCGTGTCATGAGCTCCTGCACACAATTCACACACCATAGCAACCTGGTTAGTCCCATGATTAGAAAGGGAATCTACCTTCATTGTCAACGCCTTGAGTTGAGCAGCAATAGCAGTAGCTGCATCCAATTCAAGTACTCCAGCCACTTTAGCAGGTGGCAAGCGTTGAGTAGGATTCTGAAACTCATTGGCTGCCATCATCTCGATAAGATTATAGGCATCCTCATAGCTTTTTGCCCACAGTGCTCCTCCAGAAGCTGCATCAAGCATAGGCCTTGACTGAGCTCCCAATCCGTTATAGAAATTGCTGATTATCATCCAATCCGGCATTCCATGATGAGGACAACGTGCCAAAATCTCCTTGTACCTTTCCCAAGCTTCCCCCAAAGATTCCTGGGGTTGCTGAGCAAACTGAGAAATAGAATTCCTATAAGCTGCTGTCTTCGCCATGGAGAAATACTTCGTCAAGAACTTTTGAGCACAATCTGCCCATGTCCTAATAGATCCTGACGGCATAGAATGTAACCAACTCTTGGCTTTATCCCTAAGAGAGAAGGGAAATAGCCTCAATCTGATTGCGTCATCTGTAACTCCGTTGAATTTGAAGGTATCACAGATTTCCAGGAAGTCCCTAATATGAGCATTGGGATCTTCAGCAGGACTACCCCCAAACTGAACCGTATTCTGAATCATCTGAATGATGTTTGGCTTAAGCTCGAAGTTATTCGCCCCAATAGCTGGACGAACAATGCTGGTATAATTGTCCTCCACCTTTGGCTGAGAGAATTCACTCAAAGCCTTCGCTGGTTGTGCTTCATCTGCCATATCTTCTTCTGATTCAAGATTGTTTTCCACACTGATGTTCTCAAAATCAAGTTTCCTTCGTGCTAGTTCTTCTCTTCTTGCTAATTCTTCTCTACGTGCTCGAGCTCGTGTACGCATACACTCTCAATAAGTACCTGAAATTCACCAACTAGAAAATTTGGTGAGAAACGTCCTAGTCACCGAACTTTAATGACCACTGATGGTAAATACTAAAACTAAACAAATAAAACCGCAGTCCTCGGCAGCGGCGCCAAAAACTTGTTACGACCAAACTAAACACGCAAGTGCACGTGATCTCAAGTAATACAGATAGCAAATAAGGTTCGTTCCAACAGGGACTCGTTGTTTGCCTAGTTCATTCACTCACCAATGTATGATTATTATGCGATGCTAAAACAATTAACAAGTGGTTTTTGTTTATCACTAAAAATTATCTAAGAATTATAACTAATTATCACTACTTAAACTGAGTTTTATACTGATTTACTTATGTGAATGAAACATGGGATTTCAACTTCATTAAACAATCCATCTAAAATCTTCAATTCTCTAGCCCTTTCATGTGATTTGTTAATACCTGATCGAACACACAAAACTGATAAAAGCCAACTGTCGTTGTACCAATACCATCCTAAATAATATCCACAATTAAGATAGAAATCACTTAGTCTTCCAATTATGCTTAGTCTTTATATGTCTATAAAGATTGAAAACATAATGGTTTAAGTACAAGCATTCAATTGATCACATAGTCGTCATAAAACGGTTAGAGTTACGACATTAATTACGAATGATATTCTCACGCATAAACCTATGCTAGCATGGCAAGTTCTAAACTCTTAGATCCACTTTCGCTTCAATAAGAATTAACACACAATTACAGGAGTTAGCTACTCTCCTATAACGAATTAAAACAACCATGATAGGATATCACATCAATCACACTATAGGCATCAAGAAAATTCAACTAATAGACTTCATGAATAACTACGCTAAAACCCCATGATAACGAATTAGTTCATAATCAAACTAATCGTCACCATGGGTTCTAATGAAAACATGATAGAAGAAAACGAATTATAACTATTATAAATATCAAGGGTTTTTAAGAGTACACCAAATCCAAGCATCCACAAACTAGAAAGATTACAAGAAATAAAATTGAATTGATCTTCTTCCTTGCTTCTTCGTGCTTAAACTCCGTAGATATATGATATGTGTCTCTTTTTTTTTCGATCTCTAGGGTTTGTTTCTTCTTTATAAAGGCCTCCAAGTGTCATATTTCGTAAGGAATTGATTTCTTTAAATTTCACTTGAAAAATCACAAATTAGGGCAAAACAGGAATTTTCCTCCAGACATTACGGCGCTGCCGCGCCAAGTTTGTATAGGCTCGCGGCGCTGCCGCACCAACTTCACTGTTCAGCCTTTTCTCTGCGGCGCTGCCGCGCCACTCTCAAGTGTTATCACGGCGCTGCCGCGCCAGGATCTCTGTCCAGCAAACTGATTTTTCTCCTTTTCTTCATTATAACTCCGTTTCTCGCTCCAATTGCTTCGCTTCATTCCTAACACACCTGTGATCAATATACCTGCACAATACCCTTAAAAGAGATCAAAAATACCACAACTCGAGTACAAACATACGTTTTAAGCCACACGGAAACGTTCTAAGTGAATAAAATATCCACTTATCATGACTCAACAAGGAACTATGATGCTAGCTCATGGATCTACAGATAGGGAGGCTTGGTTATGGCACCGAAGATTGGGACACCCATCCACTGGTTACTTACATCGTTTATTTCCTAAACTATTTCCTACAAATAAAGTCTTGAATTGTGAGACATGTGTTTTGGCCAAGAGTCATAGACATACTTTCAAATCGAATGATACAAAAGTTGATTTTCCTTTCTCATTAATTCATTCGGATGTGTGGGGTCCATCAAAAGTTGGGGGAGGGGGACAAAATTTTCGTTATTTTTTGCTGTTTATTGACGATTGCACACGCATGACTTGGACTTACCTTTTGAAAAATAAGTCCGAAGTATTCACAAAATTCACAAATTTATGTGCCATGGTTAAAACCCAATTTAAAAGTGACATACAAATTCTTAGATCTGACAATGGAGGAGAATTTATAAATACCTCCATGAAAGAGTTTTGCAAAAAAGAGGGAATAATTCATCAAACCTCTTGTGCTCATACACCTGAACAAAACGGGGTATCCGAAAGGAAAAACCATTTCCTTTTAGAAATAACTCATGCCCTTATGATTGAATCCCAAGTTCCAAAAGTTTTTTGGTCCGAAGCTCTCGTTACCGCAACTTATCTTGTGAATCGTCTTCCATCAAGAGCTCTTGGTTTGAAAACTCCTCTCCAAGCTCTGTCCAAATTTCATAAACTTCCATCTACACTTACCCTTGAACCTCGTGTCTTTGGATGTTCAGTTTTTGTCCACATACCAAAAACAGAACGTTCCAAAATTGTTCCATGTGCTGAAAAATGTGTGTTTGTGGGCTATGGAATAAATCAACATGGTATCAGAGCTCTGGTTGGCGGGGGTCACGAGTTCGACTCCCTGCCACCCCCAATATTCTCACAATTTATGAGGGACACGAAGGCAAATTAATGCCCCAAAAATGGGCGCCCGTGATCCACCCTTCAACCCAAAAATGGGATTTCGAGTGAGAGGGAGTGTTGAAATATAGCATAAGATCCATTTGGGGCCTTCCTCTAACACCTTAAGGTTTTAGATGAGCTGGTTACTCAACAATTATGACCTCTAAGTGGTTCGATCATAGCCTCAAAGTTGAATAAATGATGTAGTTTGGTTTTACGGACGACTTCCACTAAAACGCGTGTTTCTCCTAAACCGTAGTTCGTAATGACATGATTCTTTCGCCAAAACAAACTAGAAACTGAACTCTATGCAACCATAGTCAGTGGTCATTTTTAACAGTAAGGGTTCCTCTCGGATTTTCTGCACAAAACAGGCTAACAAAATTTCATCATTACGACGGCTATAAACTAATGATTTCCATTTTAAAAACTCAATCAAACCAAACAATCAAACTCACAATCCACCTTATACTCCCTCCACTCAGTCAAATCCTCCATAAATATTCAATATAATTTCATAACCCATCCTCCAAACTCAACCAACAATTCAGCTAATCAATTAAAACATCAACCCATTACATATACTACATATACATGCTTTCAAACTTAAATTATAAACACAAAACTTTTTGAAAAAACTATTCATCATGTTCTTCATATCAAGAAAAGAGCATTCTAGAGGTAGTGGGTATGGGAGATGTTACCTTAGTTAGAACAAGCTTGATTCACTCTTTCTTTTAAGCTATTGTATGCAAGGTTTGGTGGAGAAATGGAAGCTCATCCACCATCTTCTTCTTCCTCCTCTACCTACGTTTTTTCCTCTTTAAAAATGGGGTGGAGGCTGTTGACTTAATGTGAGAAAAGTGTGGTAGATGTGTGGTTAAAAGGTGATGTGTTTAGTTTACCAAATTTGCAAGTTAGTCACTGCAAACTAGTCCCTCAAGTTTGCTAAGTTACAAAGCTTCTTCCACACACTTCTTGTCAGATCCGGGAAAATTACGTGTTATTATGTGATGTGAAATGAAATTTTAATTTCATATTAAGAGTTATTAAGTGATTTATCTGTTTAAACGTGCTAAGTTATTCGTTAAATGATTGAAAATGTGATATTGTGGTGCTATGTGAAATGTGTGGGGAATTAGAAACTATTTTGAAAAGGATGTCATACTATTTTATTCTATTTTAATTATCGAAAAGAAAATTTGGATCGTTCCCAAATTATTCGGGACATTGGTATATCGTTCGTACCAATATTTCATTCGTTAAAGTGGGAAGTATTCAAAAATATTCGTAATTGAGGTATTTTGGTTCGTATATTTTGTATTAAACGATACTTGTAGTTATCCATACTTTATGGATGATTATCGTCTCGAAAAACGTGTATTCTGCTTCATTAAAGGTTAAAGCATATATTCTGTTATATTGTATTTAAAACGATCCATCGGATCAATATCGATCCAAAAATGTCGTTTGGGGTATTATTTTCCGTTTATCATAAAAAGGCAAATCGTACTTTGTTTTTCGTATAATAAAGCTTAATTACAGTTAAAAATCTAAAAACCCCTGAAACGTGTTCTTCGTGTTCTTGAGAATCAAACTCAATTTTGAAGGCGTTATCGGAATCCGATTTCGATGTTCTTGTAACCAAAATGAATCTCTCATCATCCTCTATCCAAATCCACCATCAAAATCTATGTGGGTATGATTTCTGAGTTTTTCTTTATTTTTAATTATTTTATTTATTTCGAATTTTAGGTTTAATTTGGGGGAAATCGTGTTATTGATTGTTCTTGTTAATTGATTGCATAATCGTGTTGTTCATGTCATGAGGAGTATGTGGGTGATTTTTAATTTAATTCCTGAGTTGGAAATCGACCAAATCGGAGTTTTTGAAGCTAATCAGAAATTTCCCAGTTTGGCCGGAGTTTGAGTTGTGGTGACTGGTTCTCGTTTGTGTTACCACCATTAAATAGATCGGGAGGAGTGGAGTCGAATCATGTAATTAGTTTTAAGGTTATAGTTCATTTTCGGTTGGCCGGATAACGGCCGCCGCCGGCAAAGTTTTGTTCGTCGGAATCGATGAGTCTGTGATGTTTTGGTACGAGTTTAAGTTGTGTAAAGTAGACGTTGTTGTGGCGAGTGTTTCTGTACAAAAAGACAGCGAGTTGGGGTTGGTTTGAGCTTTGCCGAAATTTCCCGGTGGCCGGACACCGGCTGGAAACTGGGAAACCCAGTTTTCCGGTGACGTGTTCTTGACAACCCGGAAAGTTCTTGGCAACCCGTTTTGAAACGCTACCCGACCCGGTTTTGATCCAGAAAACCCTAATTTCATTTTAGAAAAGTGTTTCTGAGTTTTTATATTTAAAATAATTCAAAAATTGTTTTAAAAATTCTAAAAATCATATCTTTGATTTAAAAATACATTTTATTATTCAGAAAATTCTGGAAATTTATATTTATTATTTTAAATTCGAAAATTGATTAAACTTAATTATTTTAATTATTTTTAATTAATAATTAATTTATTTAATTGATTGATTAATTCTTTTAATCAGTTAATTTTTAAAAATTGATTATTAATTAGATTTAATTAATTTAAAATTCAGTTTAATTATTTTCAAACCTGATTTATTATTTAAAAATAGTTTGAGCATTTAAAAAGTGTCAATTAATTTTATTAATTGATTTATTTACATTTAAAATACTTATATTGGGTTTAAAAATCCGATTTTTGATCTAAAAATTTGTTTGTGGCTTATTTAAATTCAAATAAGCTTCGTGTGATGTTTTAAAAATAGTTATAAGTGCTATATGGTTTGTATGAGTTGTGTACTGTGTTTTATAGTCCGTATATGCCCGTACTAGGGCTAGTGTCTGAGTTTTAATCTCATAAATTATACCGGACGTCCGATACATAACCGGTTACTTGTTTTAATGTGTTATGTGAATGAGGTGGATTATATGAATTATCTGGTTAGTGAGTCATAAATGCGAATAATTGTTTTGAGACTTGTTTAAATGCTTTGGTCGTGTCTAATATCATCACGAGGGGTAGTTGGAATAGAAATTTGTCGGTAATGTTAGAAAAGGAGATTTATGAGGTCGTTGACTTAGATGTTGACTTTTATGGAATAGAGATTTTTGACGAACGTGATACGTGGGAGATTTATTTAGTTAATCGTGATTATTCTATCTATTGAATATGGTTGTCTATGCAACAGAGGCTATTGGACGAGACGAGTCAGATTATCGAAGTTAAGTTACAATCGTTTATGGAATGTGAAATCATACGTTGAAGACCAAGTACTCTCTCATGTTTGACTATCGAGGCTGGCACGTGGATTCGAAATGGTAAAAGCAGACTAGTGGTGTTCGCAATTGGATTGGAATGTTTTTTTTAAATGGGACCAGTAATTGGTCGGGCCATATTTATGGTCGGAATAAATTAAGGCCCAGATTGGCCTAGGATCCAGTAGAGGACTTTGCTATAAGCAAGTCCGGGGTTGATGCGTGGCTGGCCAGCAGCACAACCTTTGATTTGATAAATGTTAAAAATCCAATTCTAATATCAATTCTTATTTCTGGGATGAGTTACACCCATATGTTTTGTACTTGTGAGTTATGACCTGATATTCAGGTTTATTCGTTGCGTAAAATTTTTGGTTGTTGATTAATAAATGGTGGTTTCAATCTTGCTGAAATCACTTACTTTTAATTCATTTGGATTCCAAATAGTCGAAATCCACTTCCTTGATTCCATTGGTAGTCGTGAGATATCTATTCTGATGAGTTTTATTCATACCGCGTATCTAGTCGGTACCATGTTGAAGTCTTGAAGTGCGTTCTTTGTTCCATGACCGAGCGCGTTGGCTCATTCTTACTCCTTGATTATTCCACCCTTCCGGAGTTGTTGGTTTCAGAGAATGTTGTGAATAGATCTGTTATCTTCAAATTAGTATCTTTATACAAACTATGGTCTTAAAGACATATGAGTTAAACTTAATTCGTATTTTCTACATACTATTGTAGTTATTGTTGATTCGGTCGCCGTGACGGCCAATATAAACCTTTTTGTGTTTTAAACTATTCAGTTGCGAGAAGCTGAATGAGAAATTGTGATAAATTATTAAACTTGATTTGAGAAGTTTTAAAGATTACAAATGTTCAAAAACAAAAGTTTGTTATTTGAAAATCCAAAGTTTATTTTGGAAACCTTTCGTATTATATTTGATAATGTACTTGCTGAGCAATTCATTCGCTCATACTTTTTTTCTTTATATATGTTTTAGCCTGCCAGTAAGAAGGTATATTGGCCAGAGTTGTCTGCGTAGCTGATCAGAGATGGGGAAAGATATTAGCGTAAAGACGTTCTGATCCAGAGCATTTGGAGCTAGTGAGAGGTTTTGCATATAGATGTTTTCTATTGAATAATATATTGTATAAGATTAGTTGTCGGTATACTTCTTATCGAAGTTATACTAGTGTATTAGAATTTGTGTAAAGAGAATGGTTGTAAAGAAGAAAGATTGTTGTAATGAAATTTGGATTCTTGTTTCTAGCACTATAACCTTTAAAGATTCTTGGTAGAGTTGGGGTCACAGATATTATTATTATTGTGTTGATTTTATATTGAACAGGTTGTTTGGATTAAGAGTGCAGTGTGACGACCAAATCCTTTGACCCCGGATTTGGGGGCGTTACAGTTGGTATCAAAGCAAGGGTTATAGTAAAACTAGAAACGAGAGTGTGTGGGAGTGTATATAGTTATATAAGGAACGTCAGAGCTCATTTAGAGTTCGTGTTGGACTATTGGATATAGTACCGCTGAGTGAGTTGAGATAGAGGTATTTGATTGAGATAGTTGTGCTGAGATGGATAGAACTTCTTACGTTTGTAGAAGTCTAAGGCGGAATCTTCGAGGACTATTACGAGTCGACGACGACGTACGATATTGATAACCTTGCGACGTGGAAAAGAAGGGCTGAAATCGAATAACGTGGAAAAGAAGGGCTGAAATCGAATAACGAGCTATCGAAGGAGTCAACGGAGGAGTCATATGTGAAGACCTTGGTAATACCTTCCCATCCTAGGGTAATATTTCACATTTCTTTAAGCGAAATTTGTGTTGGTGAATATATTCCACCTTTTGACCTTGTATTTGATACTTTTGATCAATCATGATTGTAATTGCATCAGAGGTTGTTGTGATATCTATTTCAAATTTGTGAAGCCTGTTGAAAATATGCTATTCGAATTCCAACTCCTTTATTTTTCAGGGGTGGATAACTCTAGTTATGATTTGATACTACGTGTTGATACATCCCTTTTGTGGTTGTTTTTCTTTTCTGGAAATAACACCTTTGGAATCTATTCAATTTCAATCCAAGGTGTGTATTTTAGATTTCTTATCGAAAGGCCCTAGTTGTCATTCCGACTCTAAATTTCTTTCATATTTCTCTACTCCAACTGAGGTAAACAACCCTATTTATAGGGGACACAAGGACTATCTGTCTATGTGATAGAAGTCTGACGGGACGCCGTCACTTGTGTTTTGTGAAATACAAGAAGGCTAATTACCTTTAGTACTGTCTTAATAGAGACACACAACATTGAGTTCATGTGATCAAATCGGTCTCTCAGTAATTCTTTCACTTCCAATAATGTTTGCTTTGGAATATGCAGATTGGTAACCCCAATTGTGGGACATTTGCTACGATATAGAATCTTTTCACTTCAAAATATCAAGAATTTTTGTTATACCAAATAATCTGGGAGGTATGCCATTAGGGTGAACTGAAATTTACCCTACCATAATGAACGAAGAATTTGCGATTGAATTACCACGAGCGAAAGCGGATTACGATGCGATTAGAATACTAGTAACATATAACGGAGCCAGTTGTTCTCTCTCTATCGATTAACGTTACGATGTAGAAGAGGTGAAGTTAGATAATTCAAAAGTTGATTGGAAATTGGGGAAAAATGTGTAATTGTGCTGATGATATCCCATGTTGTGGAAGATGAACATAATAGATTTTTGTCTGAATGAGAAGAACTTTTAAATTTGATGATAGGCTAATAATGGAGAATGAGTTAATCTTTGAGTATTTCAGGATTGTATGATATGGTTGCAAGTCTTTTGCTCACGATAGTTAAGGTAGATCTTACCAGTCAATGTGGATGTATAGGATGAGAATCAAAATGACGTTGAGTTGATCAAGCTGTTTGGGAATTGAGATGGAACCATGGAAAAGGTGTCCTGAGTGTTACTGTGAATGTATCTTCTGAATTATTTAGGAATCAGATGGAGAGCAATTAAGTTATTGGAACTAAGTAGAACAATTTTAAAGATATGGGATTAAGTCACCAAGCTGATAAGGAATATTCTCACAATTATAGATAGGGAAAGAATATGAATAGGAGTTAATAAGGATTTAAAGACAATGGATGAGGTAATGAGTGGTTGTTTTAAACTGAATATTTGTTGGCACGGAAGGCATGTGATCATTGAAAGCAGTTGTTAAATATATTGGAGGTAGATAAAGTTGACCCAAGAATATGGATGGCTGATAGTATGAGTAGAAAAAGGAAGATTAGAGACGTAAGTATCTTCGGTTCAAGGATTAGAAAGGATGGAGTTTTAAGGTTATGATAACAAGAGATCAACTAGAAGAAATGACGGGAATAGGGATTCAACCAGAATTGATTAAAGAAAAAAAAGGGGCTACATAAAGGAAAGGGTTATGGAGAAAGAAATGGAATTCAATTACAGGAGGGAACGAGAAAGAATAAAGGATAAGAAAGGAATGTAAGGATATATAAGAGATTTAAAAGAATATTGATGTTAGTGAGTGTCTAAGTACTTGAGGTGTTGGAAAATGAAGACAGAATAACAGAGGTATAGTAGAGAGTTACAACTAAAGAGATTCCTGAAGGGAGATGGAAACATGTTAAGATAAACTGTGTGATGGAGTTGTTAAGGCCTAGAGCTTATCGTAATGTTATTTGGGTTATTATTGGCTAATTAATGATAGATAAGAGTACGACATGGAATGACGAGTTTAATTGTATTTGACAGAACTCCGCGACCTAATTAAAGGATTCAGACAGACTATAATTGTTTACTAAATTTTGAAGGTAATTGGAAGGATCATTTACCATGATTAGATTTCCTTACGACAACAGTTACTATGACGATTTTGAAATGCTACCTTGCGTCGATCTACTGTGTGTTGGGAAATTTGCGTATAAGTTTGTTTACCACCCCGTGAGTGGTGTATTCATAGTATATTTCATAAAAATATGAACTTATAGAGATCTAGTTAAATTGTTCTATGTTGAGTAACCGACTGAGATATTGAGTCAGTATGAGAGAGTGATAAGTAATAGAGGAGTCAAATTAGTATGAGTATGAGGAGAAATCCTAAGGTTGAAGAGTCAACCTAGGAATTTGAGAATGAGATGTTGGAAAATATACACCTATGTTTGCGCAAGTTGATTCTGAGGACAGAATCCTGTTAAGGGGGAAGGATGTAAGATCCGGGAAAATTATATGTTATTATGTGATGTGAAATGAAATTTTAATTTCATATTAAAAGTTATTAAGTGATTTATTTGTTTAAACGTGCTAAGTTATTCGTTAAATGATTGAAAATGTGATATTGTGGTGCTATGTGAAATGTGTGGGGAATTAGAAACTATTTTGAAAAGGATGTCATACTATTTTATTCTATTTTAATTATCGAAAAGAAAATTTGGATCGTTCCCAAATTATTCGGGACATTGGTATATCGTTCGTACCAATATTTCATTCGTTAAAGTGGGAAGTATTCGAAAATATTCGTAATTGAGGTATTTTGGTTCGTATATTTTGTATTAAACGATACTTGTAGTTATCCATACTTTATGGATGATTATCGTCTCGAAAAACGTGTATTCTGCTTTATTAAAGGTTAAAGCATATATTCTGTTATATTGTATTTAAAACGATCCATCGGATCAATATCGATCCAAAAATGTCGTTTGGGGTATTATTTTCCGTTTATTATAAAAAGGCAAATCGTACTTTGTTTTTCGTATAATAAAGCTTAATTACAGTTAAAAATCTAAAAACCCCTGAAACGTGTTCTTTGTGTTCTTGAGAATCAAACTCAAATTTGAAGGCGTTATCGGAATCCGATTTCGATGTTCTTGTAACCAAAATGAATCTCTCATCATCCTCTATCCAAATCCACCATCAAAATCTATGTGGGTATGATTTCTGAGTTTTTCTTTATTTTTAATTATTTTATTTATTTCGAATTTTAGGTTTAATTTGGGGGAAATCGTGTTATTGATTGTTCTTGTTAATTGATTGTTCTTGTTAATTGATTGCATAATCGTGTTGTTCATGTCATGAGGAGTATGTGGGTGATTTTTAATTTAATTCCTGAGTTGGAAATCGACCAAATCGGAGTTTTTGAAGCTAATCGGAAATTTCCCAGTTTGGCCGGAGTTTGAGTTGTGGTGACTGGTTCTCGTTTGTGTTACCACCATTAAATAGATTGGGTGGAGTGGAGGTGAATCATGTAATTAGTTTTAAGGTTATAGTTCGTTTTCGGTTGGCCGGATAACGGCCGCCGCCGGCAAAGTTTTGTTCGTCGGAATCGATGAGTCTGTGATGTTTTGGTACGAGTTTAAGTTGTGTAAAGTAGACGTTGTTGTGGCGAGTGTTTCTGTACAAAAAGACAGCGAGTTGGGGTTGGTTTGAGCTTTGCCGAAATTTCCCGGTGGCCGGACACCGGCTGGAAACTGGGAAACCCAGTTTTCCGGTGACGTGTTCTTGACAACCCGGAAAGTTCTTGGCAACCCGTTTTGAAACCCTACCCGACCCGGTTTTGATCCAGAAAACCCTAATTTCATTTTAGAAAAGTGTTTCTGAATTTTTATATTTAAAATAATTCAAAAATTGTTTTAAAAATTCTAAAAAATCATATCTTTGATTTAAAAATACATTTTATTATTCAGAAAATTCTGGAAAATTATATTTATTATTTTAAATTCGAAAATTGTTTAAACTTAATTATTTTAATTATTTTTAATTAATAATTAATTAATTTAATTAATTGATTAATTCTTTTAATCAGTTAATTTTTAAAAATTGATTATTAATTAGATTTAATTAATTTAAAATTCAGTTTAATTATTTTCAAACCCGATTTATTATTTAAAAATAGTTTGAGCATTTAAAGAGTGTGAATTAATTTTATTAATTGATTTATTTACATTTAAAATACTTATATTGGGTTTAAAAATCCGATTTTTGATCTAAAAATTTGTTTGTGGCTTATTTAAATTCAAATAAGCTTCGTGTGATGTTTTAAAAATAGTTATAAGTGATATATGGTTTGTATGAGTTGTGTAATGTGTTTTATAGTCCGTATATGCCCGTACTAGGGCTAGTGTCTGAGTTTTAATCTCATAAATTATACCGGACGTCCGATAGGTAACCGGTTACTTGTTTAAATGTGTTATGTGAATGAGGTGGATTATATGAATTATCTGGTTAGTGAGTCATAAATGCGAATAATTGTTTTGAGACTTGTTTAAATGCTTTGGTCGTGTCTAATATCATCACGAGGGGTAGTTGGAATAGAAATTTGTCGGTAATGTTAGAAAAGGAGATTTATGAGGCCGTTGACTTAGATGTTGATTTTTATGGAATAGAGATTTTTGACGAACGTGATACGTGGGTGATTTATTTAGTTAATCGTGATTATTCTATCTATTGAATATGGTTGTCTATGCAACAGAGGCTATTGGACGAGACGAGTCAGATTATCGAAGTTAAGTTACAATCGTTTATGGAATGTGAAATCATACGTTGAAGACCAAGTACTGTCTCATGTTTGACTATCGAGGCTGGCACGTGGATTCGAAATGGTAAAAGCAGACTAGTGGTGTTCGCAAGAGCGTTAGAGCAAAGAAGGACGGAAGTAGAGAATCGTGCGATAAGACAGAATAAGGAGCGAATCGTATTGTTTCAGCGTTACGAAATAGCTATGGACCGGAGGCAAGTGTTTATACCCTTGCTTATTAATTAAGAGATATTATCTTGAATTATTAGTATGCATGTTGAATGCTTTTTACTGAATTTTCAAATGTTGATTTCCTTGCACTAAATTGCAAGTACGTTATTTAAATCTCGTAAGTTGACGAGTATTATTTTATACCTTTTGAGTTTAGATTCATATTTCCAGGTTGATTGGAAATATATAAATATTGTGTTGAAACGATTTAAAAGATAGTTATGGGACGTATACTAAGGCTTTCTTTCAAAAAGACTTGATTTAAAAATACTAAGTTGGAATATTACCAACCCTAGATGAGCGGGAACTTGTGAACCCTATGAGGGAAAAGTTATTCTAAGATTCTGAAGTTGTGTTACTTGTTCTACAAGTATTCTATTTTCCATCTCACACCTATGCAAGTATTATTATCATTTCTTGTTAATGCGATCATCTGATCCATTCCTTGAGTCGAATTCATATATGATGTGCATGATTTAGTTTACTTCCTTCAAATACAAGGCTTATCTATTATAAGTATATGTTCGAAGGACTTGAACTATTTCTGTCAGAAGTCAGTAAACCCTTGTTTTCTTCATTTATAAACTTCACCTTGACTTTTTCTTAAACTTGAACTTGACTTTCTTGTCACTTACCAGATTAGTAAATCTTAACTAATTCTTCCATGATGTGATAATTTGAACTGTTGAGGCCATCTAGAGCCTGTTCTTTGAACCCTATTCTATATTGAGTTGTTGCAAATTCTGTTGATATCATAATGCCTGTTTCATATCAGACTTAATCTTGTTTAGCATGTCATTGTTTATTCTTCATTATATCCCAGTTGTTACATCGATCTCGTCGATGTTTATTATATTGTCACTTTTCATGTGCACCTCCCGATATTGTGTCGATCTCGTCGATACTAGATTATATTGTTATTCCTTGATGGATTCTTCATAGTTGAATTGTTTCCTGGAACGTGAGTTTTCCAGCGTTTGTTGTATTAAGGTTGTCGATTCTTCCGACACCTGATTTTCGAAGTAAGGTTGTCAATTGTTCTGACAACTGACGTATATAATATAGGATTGAAATGTTTTTTTTAAATGGGACCAGTAATTGGTCGGGCCATATTTATGGTCGGAATAAATTAAGGCCCAGATTGGCCTAGGATCCAGTAGAGGACTTTGCTATAAGCAAGTCCGGGGTTGATGCGTGGCTGGCCAGCAGCACAACCTTTGATTTGATAAATGTTAAAAATCCAATTCTAATATCAATTCTTATTTCTGGGACTTTCTTTTTGCACTCCAAAGATGAGGCAAGTGAAATCATTATCAATCACATCAAGATGGTAAACAATCATCCTGATTTTAAAGTAAGAAGGATTAGGAGTGACAATCGGACAGAATTCAAGAATTCAACTATGAAGATGTTCTGTGAAGAAAATGGTATTTTGCATGAATTTTCAGCAACAAGGACACCACAGCAAAATGGTATAGTTGAAAGGAAAAACAGAACACTTATTGAAGCTGCAAGGACAATGCTAGATGAATCAAAGTTACCAACTTATTTCGCTGAGGCAGTTAACACAGCTTGCTTCACTCAAAATATTTCTTTGATTAATCAAGCCAAGGGAATGACCCCTTATCAACTACTCAAAAGAAAGAACCACTATTGGATTTTCTTCATGTCTTTGGATGCAAGTGCTTTGTTCTGAGAAATCAAGCTGAGCATTTTGGGAAATTTGAAGCAAAGGCAGATGAAGCAATATTTGTGGGATATGCAGCAGGGAAAGCTTACAGAGTCTATAATCTCAGAACCAACATTGTTATGGAATCTGTACATGTTGTTTTTGATGATCTCAAAATTCAAGGTCTCTGCGATGAAGGTTTCCATGAAAGTCTTTCTTTTGAGAATGAGGAAGGAGATCAAGTGAATCATGTTAAGGCTATTGAGAAACAGCCTGAAGTTGTTGTGTCTAGCACAGATGAAAGTAGTAGTGAAGATGAAATTGTTGCATTAAGATTTAAAAGAATAGCTGCTAGCAGACCAAATGGTCATTCCGTTGACAGTAATGGCGGAAGATTCGTTGACATACAAAATGAGCATTTCGTTGACAGTCAAAACGGGATTTCCGTTGACAGTCATGGAAATGTTTCTAGGAATGATCACTTAGGGACAATAAACTCAGGGGGAGTTTCTCAAGGACAAATATCTAATCAAGGCAATCATGATCACGAAGCTACATCTTCTAGAGCTAATTTACCTCCCTCAAGGAAATGGACTAAAGATCATCCCTTTGAACTCATTATAGGTGATGTTTCTTCAAAAGTCCAAACTAGAAGAGCAACTCAAGATGAATGTCTATATAGTAGCTTTCTGTCTCAAGATGAGCCAAAGAAAGTTGAGGATGCATTTCTAGATCCAGTTTGGGTCTTAGCTATGCAAGAGGAGCTAAACCAATTTGAGAGAAACAAAGTTTGGAAGTTGGTGCCCAAGCCTAAGGACAGGAGTGTTATAGGACAAAGTGGGTGTTCAGAAACAAGATGGATGAAAATGGCATAGTCATAAGGAACAAAGCTAGATTGGTTGCAAAAGGCTACTCACAGGAAGAGGGAATTGACTTTGATGAAACCTTTGCTCCTGTTGCAAGACTAGAAGCAATAAGGATTTTCCTAGCCTATGCAGCCCATGCCAATTTCAAGGTCTATCAAATGGATGTGAAGAGTGCTTTTCTGAATGGGGAATTGGAAGAGGAGGTGTATGTAAGTCAACCTCCTGGTTTTGAAGATGATGATTTTCCAGAATATGTGTACTTCCTCCTCAAAGCACTCTATGGTTTGAAACAAGCACCTAGAGCCTGGTATGACACGCTTTCACAATTCCTCCTTGAGAATCACTTCACTAAAGGTACTGTAGATACAACTCTTTTTCATAGGATTGTGAATGGCTCTACTATACTTGTTCAAATTTATGTAGATGACATGATTTTTGGGTCTATAGATGAAAACTTTGTCAAAAGTTTTCCAAGCTTATGCAAAGTAAATATGAAATGAGCATGATGGGAGAATTAACTTATTTTCTTGATCTCCAAGTAAAGCAAGTTAATGAAGGCATTTTCATTAGTCAAACAAAGTATATTCATGATTTGTTAAAGAAATTTAACTTAATGGAATGCTCTCCTGCCAAAACTCCCATGCCTACTGCCACCAAACTTGAATTGAATACTAAGGAAAAATCTGTGGACATTTCAAGTTACAGAGGCATGGTAGGCTCACTTTTATATTTAACAGCTAGTAGACCTGACATTATGTTTGCTACTTGTCTATGTGCTAGATTTCAGGCTCACCCTAGGGAATCCCATTTAGTTGCTATTAAAAGAATTTTCAGATATCTCAAAGGAACACCAAATGTAATATCCCCAAATTTTGTACTTATTTAAGAACCATTGATGAATAGTAACTTTTGTTAAAGAAGCACTGATGAATAGTAACTTTTTTCGTTTAGAAAGTTTTCAGATCACCCTATGTACGGGACGGTATAATGAACTTTCAAAGTCATATTAGTGATCTTCTATGTAAATGATTGAATGCAAAAGCTGTTAGAATCAGAAAAATAGCATTTTCTGTTTTCTCCGAAATTTCACTAATAACTGATGGATTAATCATTATTTGAAAATATTGGAGGATTTAAATTATCAATTCCATGGATATGGATTTAATAAAAGAATTAGTGATGTCAAGAACGTTTTGTTGGCGTGATGTTTTGATGATGAATACAAATGTTGCTTATGAATATTTCATGCTTTATTATCTAATCTTGTTTTGCAGGAAGTATTGATTATTGATTAAGGGGGAGAAAGTATTGATTAAGGGGGAGAAAGTATTCATTCTCTATTTCATTTACTTTGTTTGGTTTGATAATGCTAAATGTTCATGTGACACCAAACCAAGATATTGTTTATCTCCTTGTCTACATTGCTAATATTTTTGCAGGAGAAGCATAAATTTAGGGGGAGTTTTTAGCTCCTGAATATTGGTGTGTAATCATCAAAAAGGGGGAGATTGAAATGAAAATACACACCTAGAGGGGTAAATGGCTAATTATGACCAATTTTAATATTTACCAGAAATGGCTTACTGAGTTCAATTTATGCAAACACAAATGGCACGCTGATTGTACAAACAGCACGCTGATTATAACAATATGCAACACAGTAAGTAATGTGCAGAAATATAAAGAACACAATAAACTTTTAGCCAGGTTCGACCCCTAGTCCCCTATGGTCTACGTCCTGGTCCCTTACCAACCCGGTAAGAGAATATATTATTGATCAAAGATAATAACAATTACAAGATACAATAATATACCACCCTTCTTCCCGGTTGCTGACAAATGGCTTGCTGAACACCTGTTTCAGAACTTTCTCTCTAAGCTATACTTCCCAAGTATACTTCTCTAACAACGTTCACCAAACCCTTGTTCCCTAGCCAATATATCCAGCAACTACTGATTACAAATAGAGTAATACAAATCAATAAAGTGATTACAACTCAAAACCTATGAACTCTCAAAGATATAGTACATATATGATATATAAAGAGCTCAAGAAAATTTGTTTGAATATAGCAAAGTAAAACTGAGTTGTGTGTTCTTGTTGTGCTTGGATGGGTCATAGAAAAAGACACAAGAACATGTTTAAATAGCTTCACAAACAACGTTCAAAAATCAACCAATCAATTACCAACGTCTAGAATCCAATTCTAACGTTCAATTGGTTGGAGAGATTTTGGCAACGTTCATGTGACCGTTTGACAGAGGTTTGGAGAAGATAAATCGAAGACAAAACAAAACCCTTCTGTTTGTGTGTATCAAAAACATGTACAGGAGGTTTTGTAAGAGAAAATCTTTTAAACATGGCAAGCTCCTATAATTTTGGAAAGCGATTATTAAAAAGGATTTGATAAAAGATTTTGAGCTCTAAATATATTATGTACGTATTAAGTCTTAAAAGAGCCCTCACAATATATTTAATCAAGTTTCCTAAGATAGATCCATGATCCACGATCTTGACAGATTCTGAGCAGAACAACTTGGCTTGCTGTTTGTATATTGAACATGTGAAGTTGGCTTGCCAAACTGACTCAGTCCAGCACTAATGGCTTGCTGTTTAGATAAACTGACATTCATATCAGTAAGCTATTTTCCCCTGCCAAACCAAGTTAGGATCGAGCATATAGCTTGCTGTTTTACATTTATAAATACAAACATCTTTGCCACTATGTGATCATCAAAATTCATAGAGTTTCAATCTCCCCCTTTTTGATGATAATATATCCATATGTGATTGAGCTAAAAGCTCCCCCTCAATTAAAGCATCAATCAAAACAAGTTAACAAAATAACAAGCTAATATATTCAATGACAAGCAATCAGCTTACTGTTATGTGTCATCATCAAAACCAATAGGGTTTCAATCTCCCCCTTTTTGATGATTACACACCAATATTCAGGAGCTAAAAACTCCCCCTAAATTTATGCTTCTCCTGCAAAAATATTAGCAATGTTGATAAGGAGATAAACAATATCTTGGTTTGGTGTCACATGAACATTTAGCATTATCACACCAAACAAAGTAAATGAAATAGAGAATCAATACTTTCTCCCCCTTAATCAATAATCAATACTTCCTGCAAAACAAGATTAGATAATAAAGCATGAAATATTCATAAGCAACATTTGTATTCATCATCAAAACATCACGCCAACAATCTCCCCCTTTTTGATGATGACATACTTGAATACATTAGAGAGACTATGTTGTTCCCATAAAGCAATGATCCCCCTGATTAATATAATATCTCAACATAGAATCAGGTTGGCATAATTCATCATATATAATAAGATATAAACGTGACTCATCCCTGCATAAAACATTAGTTTATAAATTCAAACATGTAACATGATAACCCTTTTTATCACATGTATTCATGTTCTTCTCCCCCTATGACATCATCAGAAAAGGGATTAACAAAATAAGCATGTAAGCATAAAACATGTAGTAAACATTTAATAAACAGTAGGCTAGTTATAATGATAAAGTTTGATAAATCAAACCAGCATGCTGAATATATGTATTCTGGTTTTCTGCCATACCAATTGTTCTACTGAAATGTAAGATAGCTTGCTGATTGAAGAGTACACATTCCAAATAATCATGAATGTGGTTTACACCTTTATCACCAATCAAACAACCGAAATAGTATTCTCCTTTTTCAATTCCTGCACAAAACTATATATACGTATATATGTCCCATCTATATACTAGAGGAATCTTGTTAGTACCAAAATAATAATATAATCATATTTAAATAAATGTACGCGAACAAATAGCATACTTACTACTTGGGTACCCAAATTTGGTAGGATTCACCATGGTCAGTAGATAGATCATAAAGAACATGTAGATCAGATTTCTTAATCCACTTCTGGATCACTTTTGGAACTTGATTCCTTCTCTGTTGTTTTCTGTCAGACGGATGGTAAGCTGTTTGTTGTCTGCCAGAGCCCTGTTGGTAAGCTAACTTCTGTCGATAAGTCTTATTCTGAGGAGATTCTTTGTTTTTCTGATTGACTTGAGAGGTACAGTGTCTTTCAAGATGTCCTTTTCCTCCACATTTGTTGCACATCTTCCAAGGCATGGCATAGTTGTAAGGTATGCCATTTCTTCCTTCATACTTGATGTTTTTGCCCTTTTTGTTGGAGTTCATTCCCAATCCTTCTCTGTCCAATGGAGCATTTGTGTTTTTCATCATTGATTTTAGACCTTCTTCTCCTTGGATAAATGATCCCATTCCCGATTTGAGATTCTTCACTTTCTTTTCAAGAGTTATGATCACTTCAGCTTGCTGACTAATGGTCTCAGCTTGCTGAGAAGCCATTTCTCCTGTTTTTGAGGATTCTGCTTGGTTTGATTTCATCAGCTTGTAGGATTCCAAAGCTACAGCCTTTGCTTTGTTATCTGATCTGAGCTCCTTGATTTCTTCAGTTAAGACTTTGTTCCTCTTTTGAAGTACTTTGATAATAGCATCAAATTGACTATTTTTGGCCATTAACTCCTTGATCTCAGTGGCCTTGTTTGATGAGGTTGCATCCCATTCTTTCATTTTGGGCATCAAATCTTGAATTATGTTAGACATACATGCATTCTTCTCAGACAGCTTGCTGATTTCAGCTTTAAGAGCCATATACTCTTCAATAGTTACACTTTTGGGTTCCTGCATGGTTAGTGAATCTAACATAGTATCATCTGAAGATACATAATTATTAAGAGAATTTACCTCACTCTCATCATCTTCAGAGTCAGTTTCGGCATATGCTCCTTCAGAATTTCCTGGAGTAGATTCATTTTCAAGTCCAACAAGTGCTAAGTTCACCGTTTCTTCACTTGAATCATCACTGGAATCTGAGTCATCATCACTCAGTAGAGCCTTTGATCTCTTGTCCTTGTATCCAGCATGCTGTTTTGACTTCAGCTTGTAGCAATCCCTCTTGTAATGACCTGTTTTTCCACACTCAAAGCATGTACTCCTTTGAGTTTTTAGAGGATATCTTGCTATTTGAGAATCCACCTTTATCTCTCTTCAATCTATTCTTGGCCTCAATCAGCTTCTTGATTTTCCTTGAGATAAGTGCAACTTCTTCATCAGAATCATCATCAGACTCAGTTGGCTTGCTGTCTTTAGATTGAAGAGCCATATTCTTCATTTTGGTAACTGGAGCTTTAGTACTCGAACTTTCCATCTGACTTTTATTTATTTTGCTTTCAAATTTCTCTAGTTCAGCAAATACCGCCAAGTGATCCATAGTATCAATGAGTGGAGAAGATTCCAATGAGGTAACTTTTGCTTCGTAGATAAAAGGTACGGCACTTAAGACTTTCATGTTGATTTCTTCTCGAGGAATCTTTTTGCCAAGTCTTTCCAGAGAATTTATGGTGACTTGAAATCTAGCTTGACTCTCTCTGATTGTTTCTCCTTCTTTGAGCTTGAAATTCCCAAACTCATTCATCAGCTTGCTGAGTTTCACTTTCTTTAGAATTTTTGACCCTTCATGATAATTCTCCAAAGAATCCCACATTTCCTTAGCTGATTCGAGTGAAGATACTTTATCATATTCAGCTTGGTTTAAGCCATTCATCAGAGAATTAATTGCTTTTCCATTGTAACCAACTTTAACTAGTTCATCGGGAGTAAGATCATCAACATCCTTTGGCTTGCTATCTTTATCGAGAAAGATATATGGACCCTTCTGCACAACTCTCCAAACAAGTGGATCCCTGGATAAATGATTCTTCATGCTTCCTTTCCACCAGTAATAGTTGTTGGTGCCCGTAAGAAGAGGAGCCCTATAATCAGATTTTCCTTCGGGATAATTGTCAGCCATTATGATCGAATACTTTTCCTGTCACAGAAATATTAGTATACCACGCTTTGATACCAAATGAAAATACACACCTAGAGGGGTAAATGGCTAATTATGACCAATTTTAATATTTGCCAGAAATGGCTTACTGAGTTCAATTTATGCAAACACAAATGGCACGCTGATTATAACAATATGCAACACAGTAAGTAATGTACAGAAATATAAAGAACACAATAAACTTTTAGCCAGGTTCGACCCCTAGTCCCCTATGGTCTACGTCCTGGTCCCTTACCAACCCGGTAAGAGAATATATTATTGATCAAGGATAATAACAATTACAAGATACAATAATATACCACCCTTCTTCCCGGTTGCTGACAAATGGCTTGCTGAACACCAGTTTCAGAACTTGCTCTCTAAGCTATACTTCCCAAGTATACTTCTCTAATAACGTTCACCAAACCCTTGTTCCCTAGCCAATATATCCAGCAACTACTGATTACAAATAGAGTAATACAAATCAATAAAGTGATTACAACTCAAAACCTATGAACTCTCAAAGATATAGTACATATATGATATATAAAGAGCTCAAGAAAATTTGTTTGAATATAGCAAAGTAAAACTGAGTTGTGTGTTCTTGTTGTGCTTGGATGGGTCATAGAAAAAGACACAAGAACAGGTTTAAATAGCTTCACAAACAACGTTCAAAAATCAACCAATCAATTACCAACGTCTAGAATCCAATTCTAACGTTCAATTGGTTGGAGAGATTTTGGCAACGTTCATGTGACCGTTTGACAGAGGTTTGGAGAAGATAAATCGAAGACAAAACAAAACCCTTTTGTTTGTGTGTATCAAAAACATGTATAGGAGGTTTTGTAAGAGAAAATCTTTTAAACATGGCAAGCTCCTATAATTTTGGAAAGCGATTATTAAAAAGGATTTGATAAAAGATTTTGAGCTCTAAATATATTATGTACGTATTAAGTCTTAAAAGAGCCCTCACAATATATTTAATCAAGTTTCCTAAGATAGATCCATGATCCACGATCTTGACAGATTCTGAGCAGAACAACTTGGCTTGCTGTTTGTATATTGAACATGTGAAGTTGGCTTGCCAAACTGACTCAGTCCAGCACTAATGGCTTGCTGTTTAGATAAACTGACATTCATATCAGTAAGCTATTTTGCCCTAAAAAACCAAGTTAGGATAGAGCATATATCTTGTTGTTTTACATTTATAAATACAAACATCTTTGCCACTATGTGATCATCAAAATTCATAGAGTTTCAATCTCCCCCTTTTTGATGATAATATATCCATATGTGATTGAGCTAAAAGCTCCCCCTCAATTAAAGCATCAAGCAAAACAAGTTAACAAAATAACAAGCTAATATATTCAATGACAAGCAATCAGCTTACTATTATGTGTCATCATCAAAACCAATAGGGTTTCACGTTTACGGTAAACTACTTCGATAGAACACTTAAGAAACCCTGCGAACATTCTACGAGATTAAGCGATGACGGAACGACGCGACACTTACATGATTAAATATAGGCATGGAAGTAACATGTAACAAGATTAATCCAAGGAATGCAACAATTGTATCATCCATGTGAAAGCAAACTTTGCCACCAAGCAGCTTCCATGTGAAAAGGAACAAACTAGTAAAGCTACTTTATCTCCAAACTCTCCCATTGCTTGACACATGTCATGATGATGAGGCCACATGCAATGACTGACCATATGACCACAAAATATCACACTTTATCAAAATCAACCAAGCCAAAAACCCTTCATTCATCCATTCGGCTATTTTGAAGAAAAAGAGGGTAATTGATTTCAAAATCCATCTTTCAATCATCCATAAATCACAAGTAATAGCTCTTTGGAAAGCTCTAGGTTGGATTAAGAAGAGCACCAAGTTTCATCATCATCCATTAAGGTTAGCATGATCAAATCCTTGTGCAAAGTTTAGGCATGAATGGTAACTTCAAGAACTAACTTTTGTTTCTTGATTTCTTTGGTTGATCCAAGCTATCTTAAGGTTATATAAGGACTATACAAGGCTTATTAAGCTCTTATACACTCCAAGGAAGGTATAACTCTTGAAACCCTTGGTTATAATTTGATTTATATGGTTAGTTTTCAGTGTAGAATAGTTAGTATGATCATAAGAATGAATGATTGATTTTGATGAAAGTTTGATGTTGTTTTGATGGTAAATAAGTAGATGTTGGTTTTGACCTTGGTTGATGATGATTATGGATTAGTAATTATGTTGAGGAATTGACTTGATGATTTGGTTGGATTGATCATGTAAAGTTTATGATTACTTTGGAATCATTAAAAAATAGCCGTTATAATGCCCGATTTTCCTTAACCTTGTTTTGTTTGTGATGTTCGAACATAATAACTTCTGTCCAAGATCACCACTGCCCATTATAGTGTAGGTCTTGTTTCAAGGTTCGTTTTGGTGCGAAGATCATGTGAATCCGATTTACAGTTTAGGAGAAACAAGTATTTTAGTAAAGGATGTTTCGCGAAACCAAACTATACCACTTAGCCAACTTTGAGGCAATGATCAAACCCCTTAAACGACTTATTGGAATGTGAAACTTTGTGTTAACATGATAGGTACGCTTATAAAGACCCTCGAAAAGATTTCGTGTTAAAAGGATTTAATCTCTATTTTATAAAAATGTGTGAGCGAGCATGCACGAGTGGAAGTTCTTAAAGAGTTAACTTGAAAATGAACTTGTTACTTGAGATAGTACGTACTTAGTGTCATGAAAGTGTTAAGTGATTAATCTCGGATATTTTGACTATGTATAGATCGCTGGATTAACCCGAGGCACACTACCCCTACCTCACTACCAGGCAAGTTTTCGAAACCTATGCTTACTGTTGTTGTGATAATAAACTGCTTTCCTATATGATATGCAAATGAGAAGTATACATGTTTTATTCCCAAGTACATTGCGATATATAAATTGCATGCTTGTCTTCGAACTGCTATATATAGTGATACTCGAGGCTATGATTTGATTATGGGCTTCTAAGCTAGATATGGGATATTAGTTAGAAGCCAGGTTTTTATAAATGCCCTAGGTAAAGAGCGTATGATTTTTATTCTTTAAACCGGTAATAGTTATATTTTCTGTATATGTTAAAGATTATTTTTCCGATAAAGATATCGGGTAACTGTTATTCGATGATTATTTATTTAATGAATATTATTTTGAATATTCATTTAATCATTATTTATTTAATGAATATTATTTTGAATATTCATTTAATCCTTATTTATTTAATGAATATTATTTTGAATATTCATTTAATTCTTATTTATTTAATGAATATTATTTTTGGAATATTCGTTTAAGGTTTATTTATTTAATAAATATTATTCGATTATTTATTAAATACTTTTAACACGTTTTAAAATAAGTTATATTATTTAAAATTTATCCTCGACCTTCAATAATTACGAAGGATATTCTAAATTGTATTATTAATTATTTTAAATCAAGGGGAGGTTCCCAAACACTGTTTTCCATTTAAATCTATCTTTTAAGAGGATTTAAATACTCGCTCAAACTACCAAAAATATGGGAAACCTGATTTAAGTGACTGCTACTCATTTTAAACTCTCAACTCAAAGCTGTCAGGGGACAGATATTTTCTCGGAGCAATTTAATTGCTGCAAGTCAAATGTGGTGTTACCACCTCAACGATCGAGGGGTAAATTGATGGAACAAGTCGATATCCATTAACAAGCAATAGCTTGGGAAATATTGGAGAATCTTCCTTTCCAACCTAGATATAACTACTTAGTGGAGTCGTATCAACAAGTATTACGCTTGGGGAAAAGGGGACGATCTTTACATTTCTGAGTCATGGATTTCATCCGAACTAGGAGCAGTGTAAGAGGTCGAGTCACGCCGATCCATCAATTTTTATTGCCCCAAATGGGTCGGGGAGATCCAGAAAGGCGGTAGACAATGTCAGGCTGTCGTGTTCTTCCATCTACCTGTAGAAAACATTTTTAGTTGCACGACCTGCTACTGATCATAGTGAGGTTGGGACAACAGGCGCGGTGATTACTCTAGTATTGGTTCATCATCCAATTTGGATAATTCTGCAACATGTATTGAAAGGGGCTAAGGCTAACACCCTTGGTTCAGGTTTACTGATCATGTTGGCAGAGGGTTGAAAAGTGTTCAAAAATGAAGTTACAATAAATCCTTGTAACTTCATCTTTTATTTTATGAGTTATGACTCTGATGGAACCTTACTCAGATTATATATGCATAAGTGGATTTTGGGTTACGGAACATTATATGAAATTTTCCTCGTAACTTCATCTTTTATGTTATACTAGTATCCTATCCGTTTAATGCATAGCCTGTGGTTACGAAGATATTTTCGAACTGTTATATACTGATGATCTATCATAAACTATTTTGGTGGGCTCTATTGCTCACCCTTGCTTTATTTATTTATATCACAACAACAGCTAGAGCAGATGGCCCGCAACATGCGCACTCAGCGCAAGCAGGTATCAGCCGTCAGAGATTTACCCGCTGATGTCGTAGTCGCCATAGCTGAGGTAGTAGCAATCAGTAGTCTAAGCTACAGCTTTTGTGTATCAGACTTATTTATATTTATGACTAATGTAAGCAACGACAAGAACTATTAAGTGTACTCTGTAATCATTTGGGTTTGTAATAACTTATAAATTGTGGATCCTATGACTAGACACTTATTCCAATTTCATCTCTGGGACTATAACTAGTTGTGTATGGTGTTGTTATTGCGGGGTCACAGTATGCAGTTTAATTGTTTTGATTCAAGTTCAAGTATTATTGATGGAAATTGAGACCGTAACGACCGGATCCCCGACCCCGGATCTGGGGCTGTTACAGAAATGGTATCAGAGCACGAGAGTTATAAACCCCCGAGATGATGCGACGTTACAATAATAAATTCACTAAGATAATAAGAACTCTTGCCAAGTTCGATTAAAACCTTTATGGGAACTTTAATATCATGATAGTAACATAGTCGTTATTGTGCAGGCGAGCGACATCTCTGACCCTGAGGCTTTCGAGAGACAGCATGATGAGGACTTGCTCCGGACTACAGACCCATATTATGAGCGTTTAGAGGAGGAGGACCCAGAGGAGGTCCAGGCAGATGCGGACACCGAGGTTGTTGAGGATTCTGGTGATGAGGATCCAGAGGAGATCCAGACCCTAGCTGATATTGAGATTATGGAGGGGGATGCTGAGGAGCCAGTCGGTGATGCTACGGGGAGCTCAGGACTTTACTTGCCTCCACTTCCTACTGAGAGACCCCTACCCCTTCACCACTGCCTTTGAGCCCTTCCCCTGATGATTTTGAGGAGCTTACCCCTGAGCCATAGTAGACAGAGGCTGCACCACCAGCATACCCGACTACCCCACCTCATGTTCCGGTAGAGGGGATACCATTGTTTGTGCATAACTGGATAGTGGGCGGAGTTCATTCAGAGTTAGTAGTGGCTGAGGCTAGACTAGCAGAGTCACGGATGCAGCTAGCAGCAGAGAGAGCTGCCAGGATTGGACGCTAGGGCGGCGGGAGATCTGTGCCCCCTCGAGTTGCCCGGAGGGCGATGACTCGTATTGAGCTGAGGGCACGGATGAGGATTCGAGCTTTGCCTACTGATGGCGATGGCAGGGTATCCAGGATTGATGCTCAGGAGATTTTTCGCATGGCTATGGCGAGGGTGAGGGCACTGGGCCGCATTAGTGGCTGATTTCAGAGATGGTGATGTAGTAGTCTAGTCTTCTAGTCACGTACGGACTTAGTATTACCGATTTTTGTGGGATTGTTCCATTGTATATAGTATCCCTTTTCTGACTAGAAGGATAAACCATGTATCTCACTTTTGACTAGATGTTGTTAGGACGGTTGTACTTGTAAACTGTCGATGTTGACTCAGACTATGTATCTTTGGTACCATGTATATATTTATTTCCTTTCAGTTGAATTCAGCCCTGTTGTGACGCGATCACAGATCTATTATACTGTTGTCTGTACTATTATGATTAAATTGTGATAAAATATAGAACTGCGGGAGTCTACTTCCAATTATGTAACGACTGTATCTGTAACCTAGTGAATGAGCCTAATGTGAATTTCCCAAAATTTCAGTAAGATGCCTCCACGAAGAATGGGAACTAGGGCTAACCCCCATGAATCTGATGATCAAGAAAGCCACAACCAAAATAGGGAAGACCCTGAATATGAAGAAGAGATAGATGAAGATTATAATGAGCAGGACGACTCCCAGTATGGAGAGGCAGATGAATCCTTTTTCACTGCGGAACTTGAGGCTGAAGAGGAGGAAGTTGAAGTGGAAGAAGAAAGAGAGAACCAGGGTGGAGACCCCATGGATCAGTTCATGAATCTACTCAGGCAAAATTTGGACCGTTATCCCCAACCACCACAAGGAAACAACAACACCGTGGCAAACTCTTTTAGGGCCTTTAAATCACTCAAGCCCCCAGAGTTCCAAGGATCGGCTGACCCAGTAGAGGCAAGAGCCTGGGTAAAGGAAATGGAAAAGTCCTTTGGGATTTTAAGCATTGAGGAGGCACAGAAGACTGTTTTTGCCACTTACCTTCTGAAAGGAGAGGCCAACTATTGGTGGGAGGCCAAGAAGAACATGGAGACGGATGCTATCATAACTTGGGAAAGGTTTAAACAACTTTTTCTAGAGAAGTATTTCCCAAGGTTTATGAAGACTCAAATGGAGCTCAAGTTTTTAGAACTGAAGCAGAATAACCTATCAGTGGCTGATTATGAGGCAAAATTTACCGAGCTATCAAGGTTTGTGCCAGAGTTTGTATATACCGAAGAAAAGAAAGCTAATAGGTTTCAACAAGGGTTGAAACAGTGGATTCAGAATCGCGTGGCAGTCTTGGAGATTTCAGACTATGCCACATTGGTGCAAAAGGCTTCAATCGTGGAAGCAGGGAGTGATTTGATGCAGAGGGAAAGAGAGAAAGGGGGGATAAAAAGGAAACATGCAAGTATGGGTAGAGGTTCTGCAGGAGGAAACCCCCCAAATAGGTTTAACCGCGGGGCAGTCTCCCTACCTGAAAGGAATATGGGGTTCAAGCAACCCGTGAGCGCAAGCGTAAACCAGGGCGGCAACCGATCAGGAGTGTCCCACTCCCACCAATCTCGACCCCCATTACCGGTATGTACAACTTGTGGAAGGAGACACCCCGGTATGTGCAACCAGAAACAGGCAACCTGTTATAACTGTGGACGAAGGGGCCATTATGCTACCAATTGTACCACGGTTAACCCTAGCGTCAACCGAAGCCCCACTTGTTTCCAGTGTGGACGTCAAGGTCATGTGAGGAAGGATTGCCCCATGAACCGACCCGCAGCATCAGGGGCAAGCAAAGCTGCCTCCAACAAGCCACCAACTGCTAGGACTTTCAACATGACAGTGCAGGATGCCGTGAGGAACACGGATGTGATAGGAGGTACCTTTTCTCTGAATTCAGTTAGCGCAAATGTTTTATTTGATTCTGGAGCAACTAAATCTTTTATATCGTGGGATTTTGCGCGTAAATTGAAACTTAAAGCCCAACCATTATAGGATTCCCTACAAGTAGAAATAGCTAACCACGAAATAGTCCCAGTTAATCAGATTCACCCAAACTGCAAATTGGAAATAGGGGAACAGTCTTTTTGTGTGGATTTGATTCCTTTTAAATTTGGGGAATTTGATGTCATTTTAGGGATGGATTGGTTGTCTCGCAATAACACGCAGATAGATTGTAAAGGGAAAAAGGTTAGATTAAATACCCCAGGGAAGAAGGAGATAGTGTTTAAGGGAATGAAATAGACACAGAAATTTCTAACCATGGCGCAAACCAAAAGATTGTTACGAAAGGGAAACGAGGCTTACTTAGCTTATGTTATAGACACCCAGAGAGAGATACCCAGTTTACAGGACATCCCAGTAGTCAATGAGTTCGAAGATGTGTTTCCACAAGATCTTCCAGGATTACCACCCGATAGGGTAATTGAGTTTGCTATTGAGTTAGCCCCGGGGACGGCGCCAGTTTCGAAGGCCCCGTACCGGTTAGCCCTAGTAGAAATGAAAGAGCTAGCTACCCTGTTACAAGAACTGTTGGAGAAGGGTATGATAAGACCCAGTGTGTCGCCGTGGGGAGCCCCAGTATTGTTTGTTAAGAAGAAAGATGGGATTATGAGGTTATGCATCGACTACCGAGAGTTGAACAAGCTAACTATAAAGAATAAGTACCCATTACCCAGAATAGACGATTTGTTCGACCAGCTAAAGGGTGATGTGTACTTCTCTAAAATTGACCTGAGAACCGGATATCACCAATTGAAGATTAAACCCGAAGATATCCCAAAGACTGCATTCCGTACCAGATATGGACATTATGAGTTCTTGGTGATGTCGTTTGGATTGACCAATGCTCCCGCAGCTTTCATGGATTTGATGAATAGGGTGTTCAAGAAGTATTTGGATGAGTTCGTTATAGTTTTCATCGATGATATTCTTATCTACTCAAAGACAGAGGCAGAACATGCAGAACATTTGAGGATAGCCCTAGAAATACTCAAGAAGGAACAATTGTATGCCAAATTCGCAAAGTGTGAATTCTGGCGAAATGAGGTTCAGTTTTTAGGACATGTGATCAATAAGGAAGGAGTGTTGGTTGACCCCTCCAAAATAGAGGCAATTTCAAACTGGGAACGGACAACCACACCAATAGAGGTAAGAAGTTTCATAGGATTAGCAGGGTATTATAGAAGATTTGTTAAGGATTTTGCGAAAATCGCAGCCCCGTTAACCCGACTTACCCGTAAAACTGAGAAGTTTGAATGGACGGAAAAGTGCGAGAATAGTTTCCAAGAGCTAAAGGAGAAACTGGTGACTGCCCCTGTGTTGGCATTGCCAGATGGAAAAGGAGATTTTGTGATTTACAGTGATGCTTCACATAAGGGATTGGGGTGCGTGCTGATGCAGCACGGTAAGGTAATCGCGTATGCGTCAAGACAATTGAAGGAATATGAGATTCGATATCCTACTCACGATCTAGAACTAGCAGCAGTAGTTTTTGCTTTAGAGATTTGGAGGCACTACTTGTATGGAGAGAAGTGCGAGATTTACACTGACCATAAGAGCCTCAAGTACATTTTTACCCAAAAGGAGCTCAACATGCGCTAGAGAAGATGGTTAGAGCTGATCAAGGATTATGACTGCGAGATTCTTTATCACCCAGGGAAAGCCAATGTGGTGGCTAACGCCCTTAGTAGGAAAGAGAGACTCAAGATGATAATGTCTTCAAAAGAGCTGATTAGAGAATTTGAAAAGATGGAAATAGAAGTGAAGGAAACCGGAGACAGTATCGAAAAGCTGTTTGAGATTTCACTACAGCTAGAGTTGTTAGAAAAGATCAGAAGATGTCAAGAAAGAATGATGAGTGAAGACAGACAGTCAATGATAGGAGAAGAGATCCACACTGTCAAGGATGATAAAGGAATAATGAGGTATACTTGCCGAATTTGGGTTCCGAATGTTCGAGAACTAAAAGACGAGATTTTACACGAGAGTCACAGTTCAAGGTATTCAATTCACCCAAGAAGCACCAAGATGTATGGAGATTTGAAAGAATACTACTGGTGGCCTAACATGAAAAAGGACGTAGCAGAGTGGGTAAGCAGATGCTTGACCTGCCAACGAATGAAAGCGGAACACCAGAGACCCAGTGGGCTTTTACGACCCCTAGAGATTCCCGAATGGAAATGGGAACACCTAGCCATGGACTTCGTAGTAGGTTTGCCGAGGACCAATGCCAATCATGACACCATATGGGTAATCATAGACAGACTGACGAAGTCAGCTCACTTTCTTCCGATCAACGAAAGGTACACTGTCGACAGACTAGTGGATATTTACTTGAAAGAAATAGTGGTGCGACACGGAGTCCCAGTCGCCATAGTATCTGACCGAGATCCCAGATTTAACTCCAGATTTTGGAGAAGCTTCCAAGAATGTGTTGGAACCCGGTTGAATATGAGTACTGCCTATCACCCACAAACAGACGGACAAAGTGAAAGGACCATCCAAACCCTAGAGGATATGTTAAGAGCCTGTGCTATAGACTTTAAAGGAAGTTGGGATGATCACCTACCACTGATTGAGTTTTCCTACAACAATAGTTTTTATGCAAGCATAGGAATGCCACCTTACGAGGCCCTTTATGGAAGAAGATGCCGATCTCCCTTGTATTGGGATGAAGTTGGAGAGCGAAAGATGCTTGGACCCGAAGTGGTCCAACGGACTAAGGACATAGTAGACCTAATCAGAGGACGGCTGGTAGCAGCCCAAGATAGACAAAAGAAGTATGCTGATTTGGCCCGGAAGGACAAGGAATATAAAGTAGGAGACCTAGTGTTCTTAAAGGTATCTCCTTGGAAAGGTTTGATGAGGTTTGGAAGGAAAGGAAAACTGAGTCCTAGATACATTGGACCATTTGAGATCTTAAGACGTATTGGTAAGTTAGTATATGACCTAGCATTGCCCCCAAACCTGCAACAAGTGCATAATGTGTTTCATGTTTCAATGCTGAGGAAATACAACCCGGATGCTAAGCACATAGTGGAATACGAACACGTAGACATGCAGCCAGACCTAACCTATGTGGAGCAACCTGTGGAAATCATAGATCAAAAGGAACAAGTGCTCCGGAACAAGGTCATCAAGCTAGTCAGAGTTTTGTGGCAAAACCATAATGTGGAAGAATCAACTTGCGAACTAGAAAGTGCTATGCTGGAAAAGTACCCCCATTTGTTTTCAAACTGATTCCGGGACGGAATTCTTTTAAGGAGGGGAGACTGTAATATCCCCAAATTTTGTACTTATTTAAGAACCATTGATGAATAGTAACTTTTGTTAAAGAACCACTGATGAATAGTAACTTTTTTCGTTTAGAATGTTTTCAGACCACTCTATGTACGGGACGGTATAATGAACTTTCAAAGTCGTATTAGTGATCTTCTATGTAAATGATTGAATGCAAAAGCTGTCAGAATCAGAAAAATAGCATTTTTTGTTTTCTCCGAAATTTCACTAATAACTGATGGATTAATCATTATTTGAAAATATTGGAGGATTTAAATTATCAATTCCATGGATATGGATTTAATAAAAGAATTAGTGATGTCAAGAACGTTTACGGTAAACTACTTCGATAGAACACTTAAGAAACCCTGCGAACATTCTACGAGATTAAGCGGTGACGGAACGACGCGACACTTACAGGATTAAATATAGGCATGGAAGTAACATGTAACAAGATTAATCCAAGGAATGCAACAATTGTATCATCCATGTGAAAGCAAACTTTGCCACCAAGCAGCTTCCATGTGAAAAGGAACAAACTAGTAAAGCTACTTTATCTCCAAACTCTCCCATTGCTTGACACATGTCATGATGATGAGGCCACATGCAATGACTCACCATATGACCACAAAATATCACACTTTATCAAAATCAACCAAGCCAAAAACCCTTCATTCATCCATTCGGCTATTTTGAAGAAAAAGAGGGTAATTGATTTCAAAATCCGTCTTTCAATCATCCATAAATCACAAGTAATAGCTCTTTGGAAAGCTCTAGGTTGGATTAAGAAGAGCACCAAGTTTCATCATCATCCATTAAGGTTAGCATGATCAAATCCTTGTGCAAAGCTTAGGCATGAATAGTAACTTCAAGAACTAACTTTTGTTTCTTGATTTCTTTTGTTGATCCAAGCTATCTTAAGGTTATATAAGGACTATACAAGGCTTATTAAGCTCTTATAAACTCCAAGGAAGGTATAACTCTTGAAACCCTTGGTTATAATTTGATTTATATGGTTAGTTTTAAGTGTAGAATAGTTAGTATGATCATAAGAATGAATGATTGATTTTGATGAAAGTTTGATGTTGTTTTGATGGTAAATAAGTAGATGTTGGTTTTGACCTTGGTTGATGATGATTATGGATTAGTAATTATGTTGAGGAATTGACTTGATGATTTGGTTGGATTGATCATGTAAAGTTTATGATTAAACTTTGGAATCATTAAAACATAGCCGTTATAATGCCCGATTTTCCTTAACCTTGTTTTGTTTGTGATGTTCGAACATAATAACTTCTGTCCAAGATCACCACTGCCTATTATAGTGTAGGTCTGGTTTCAAGGTTCGTTTTTGTACGAAGATCATGTGAATCCGATTTACGGTTTAGGAGAAACAAGTATTTTAGTAAAGGATGTTTCGCGAAACCAAACAATACCACTTAGCCAACTTTGAGGCAATGATCAAACCCCTTAAGCGACTTATTGGAATGTGAAACTTTGTGTTAACATGATAGGTACGCTTAGAAAGACCCTCGAAAAGATTTCGTGTTAAAAGGATTTAATCTCTATTTTATAAAAATGTGTGAGCGAGCATGCACGAGTGGAAGTTCTTAAAGAGTTAACTTGAAAATGAACTTGTTACTTGAGATAGTACGTACTTAGTGTCATGAAAGTGTTAAGTGATTAATCTCGGATATTTTGACTATGTATAGATCGCCGGATTAACCCGAGGCACACTACCCCTACCTCACTACCAGGCAAGTTTTCGAAACCTATGCTTACTGTTGTTGTGATAATAAACTGCTTTCCTATATGATATGCAAATGAGAAGTTTACATGTTTTATTCCCAAGTACATTGTGATATATAAATTACATGCTTGTCTTCGAACTGCTATATATAGTGATACTCGAGGCTATGATTTGATTATGGGCTTCTAAGCTAGATATGGGATATTAGTTAGAAGCCAGGTTTTTATAAATGCCCTAGGTAAAGAGCGTATGGTTTTTATTCTTTAAACCGGTAGTAGTTATATTTTCTGTATATGTTAAAGATTATTTTTCCGATAAAGATATCGGGTAACTGTTATTCGATGATTATTTATTTAATGAATATTATTTTGAATATTCATTTAATCATTATTTATTTAATGAATATTATTTTCAATATTCATTTAATCCTTATTTATTTAATGAATATTATTTTGAATATTCATTTAATCCTTATTTATTTAATGAATATTATTTTTGGAATATTCGTTTAAGGTTTATTTATTTAATAAATATTATTCGATTATTTATTAAATACTTTTAACACGTTTTAAAATGAGTTATATTATTTAAATTTATCATCGACCTTCAATAATTACGAAGGATATTCTAAACTGTATTATTAATTATTTTAAATCAAGGGGAGGTTCCCAAACACTGTTTTTCCATTTAAATCTATCTTTTAAGAGGATTTAAATACTCGCTCAAACTACCAAAAATATGAGAAACCTGATTTAAGTGACTGCTACTCATTTTAAACTCTCAACTCAAAGCTGTCAGGGGACAGATATTTTCTCGGAGCAATTTAATTGCTGCAAATCAAATGTGGTGTTACCACCTCAACGATCGAGGGGTAAATTGATGGAACAAGTCGATATCCATTAACAAACAATAGCTTGGGAAATATTGGAGAATCTTCCTTTCCAACCTAGATATAACTACTTAGTGGAGTCGTATCACCAAGTATTACGCTTGGGGAAAAGGGGACGATCTTTACGTTTCTGAGTCATGGATTTCATCCGAACTAGGAGCAGTGTAAGAGGTCGAGTCGCGCCGACCCATCAATTTTTATTGCCCCAAATGGGTCGGGGAGATCCAGAAAGGCGGTAGACAATGTCAGGCTGTCGTGTTCTTCCATCTACCTGTAGAAAACATTTTTAGTTGCACGACCTGCTACTGATCATAGTGAGGTTGGGACAACAGGCGTGGTGATTACTCCAGTATTGGTTCATCATCCAATTTGGATAATTCTGCAACATGTATTGAAAGGGGCTAAGGCTAACACCCTTCGTTCAGGTTTACCGATCATGTTGGCAGAGGGTTGAAAAGTGTTCAAAAATGAAGTTACAATAAATCCTTGTAACTTTATCTTTTATTTTATGAGTTATGACTCTGATGGAGCCTTACTCAGATTATATATGCATAAGGGGATTTTGGGTTACGGAACATTATATGAAATTTTCCTCGTAACTTCATCTTTTATGTTATACTAGTATCCTATCCGTTTAATGCATAGCATGTGGTTACAAAGATATTTTCGAACTGTTATATACTGATGATCTGTCATAAACTATTTTGGTGGGCTCTATTGTTCACCCTTGCTTTATTTATTTATATCACAACAACAACTAGAGCAGATGGCCCGTAACAGGTGCACTCAGCGCAAGCAGGTATCAGCCGTCAGAGATTTACCCTCTGATGTCGTAGTCGCCATAGCTGAGGTAGTAGCAATCAGTAGTCTAAGCTACAGCTTTTGTGTATCAGACTTATTTATATTTATGATTAATGTAAGCAACGGCAAGAACTATTAAGTGTACTCTGTAATCATTTGGGTTTGTAATAACTTATAAATTGTGGATCCTATGACTAGACACTTATTCCAATTTCATCTCTGGGACTATAACTAGTTGTGTATGGTGTTGTTATTGCGGGGTCACAGTATGCAGTTTAATTGTTTTGATTCAAGTTCAAGTATTATTGATGGAAATTGAGACCGTAACGACCGGATCCCCGACCCCGGATCTGGGGCTGTTACACCAAACCTTGGCATTTGGTATCCTATAGAATCTGGCTTTGAACTAATTGGTTATTCAGATGCAGATTATGCAGGATGTAAAATTGACAAGAAAAGCACCACTGGCACCTGTCAATTCCTAGGTAACAAGCTTGTGTCATGGTTCAGCAAGAAACAAAACTCAGTTTCTACCTCCATAGCTGAGGCTGAGTACATTTCAGCTGGAAGTTGTTGTGCACAGATTTTATGGATGAAAAATCAACTACTTGATTATGGATTAAGAGTTGAGAAAATTCCTATCTTCTGTGACAACACTAGTGCCATTGCCATTACTGAGAATCCAGTGCAGCATTCAAGGACCAAGCACATTGACATCAAGTATCATTTCATTAGAGAACATGTTATGAATGGTACTGTGGAGTTACATTTTTTTCCAAGTGAACAACAACTTGCAGACATCTTTACCAAGCCACTTGATGAATCAACATTCTCAAGACTAGTAAGTGAGCTAGGTATGCTAAATTTCTCTTAATTATTTTTGAGATTTTTGCAAGTTAATCTGCAGCGAGAAATTTGCTATGATTTTCTGTGAATTAATTTTCTCAGGAAAAAGTGAAATTTTGTCTAAGTCAAAATTACTATGTCAACGAATGCCTCATTCCGTTGACAGTCTTAGAATTTTTTTGGGTGTTTCGTTGACAGCACATTTATGTCAACGGAACGCAGCTTTATCAACGAAATAGACGGGACCTTAAACGCCCAATTCTGATTCGTTGATATAGCGTGGTTAATCTGAACCGTTGAATTTGCACGTCTCTTTACCATGATCTATGCATACACCCTGTAAGTATAAATCATGGTAATATTTTAATTGTAACGGTTAGATTTTTAAGCCAATCCAGTAATTTATATTTATTATTGGACTTGTTTTTTGAGAAATTTTGGGGGAGTATTTAAGAAATTTTGTTTTCTTTAATTCTTTTCTACCTTGCTCTCAAAATTTCCGAAGGCTTTCTTACTTATTCTCTCTCAAAGCAAAACAAAGTTCGAGCTTTTCTTCACTCAACAATGGCGCCCATAGTCAAACTCATGTCAGCTGGAGGGTTCATTTACGAGAAGAACAACTCCATTCCATTTGTTGTCAAGGAAAGCCCGAACAAAATCTTTCACAAGATGATGGATTTCCTGATGAATTGTAAGCTCAGTTACGCGATGTTTCACTCCACTCCGCTTTACAATGAAATCATAGAGGAGATTTGGACCTCCTACGAGTACAGTGGGACTAACTGCACTTTGCAATTCACCATTCAAGGTAAAGAGTATATTGTCAATTCAGATGTATTGCAAGCATGCCTTCACATTCCTGAGAATAACTGCTTAGCTTTACCTTCAAATACTGAAATTGTTAACATGCTTAATTCTATAAATTACTCTTTGCCAACTGATAATTTAGGTAAGATAATTATGAGAGGTTTGGTCAGGGAATATAGTTACTTAGCTGATGCATTCATTAAGGTCTTTTATGGTAAAATTAGTAATTTTGATTCTGTTTACCATGCTCTTAACTGATAGATATTATAACTTTAGCACCCAACTTATGTATGAATTTGGTGCTAAGTTGGGTGATAAGACTAATAGGAAAAATAATATCTATTATGCTAGATTTCTAATGATGTTGGCTAACCATGTTAGTCCAGCACCATTGGTTATCTCTAACCCAAATTCCAGGTTTAACTGCTTTGTACAAGAGAAGAGGGTCTTGACAGACATCCTGAGGCTCAATCACAATGGTGATGTCCCGGTGGTGTATCTGCCCATAATTGAGGTAACCACTTCTAACCCTGTTAGTTTAACTGTTACTTCTACTATTTCACCCACTTCTGTTGCTATGGAGTCTGTAGTTGTGACCCAACAGGCTCCTGCCCCTGCAACAAAACCAAAATCTAATAAATCCTCCAAGCCAACCTCAGATGCTTCTCAAAAGGCACCTGTTGTAAAATACACTACAAAACCTAAGGGGAGTGGTGCAGATGGTGTAAGAGGTGAGGGAAGGGGTGAAAATCAAAGAAACCCTAAGAATAAGGTGGGAGAGATAAGTGAGACCCAGCCAAGCCCCATTGTGTCTTCCCAACAAGACACAATGAGTAAAACGGATTTAAGCTCAAGTCTAACTACATCCTCTCAAAAGGATGTAGTTATTGAAACAATCTCTCCTTCAAGAGCACACTCCAAAAGGGTAAGGGACACATCTAGCCCCCAAACAACTATTTCCCAATACCAAAGAAGGGTAAGACAAAAATCCCAGGTCACACAGGGTGCACACACACTGGAAGCAACAATTCCAGTTTCTCAAATTCAGTTTGATGTAGCCCCAATTTTTACTCTAAGGTTACAGTCCCAATCTCTCAATATTAATATTGAGATACCTCTACAAAATTCACCAACACGGTCATTAGATGTGGATATGATCCATACATCTATTCCTGATTCTCCAACTCTATTCTTGGAGAAGCCCCACTCTGAAATTGGTGGTCATCACTTGTTAAGTGATTTGTTGGGCCACCAATCATCTTTTTCTGAAGCTACAAGAGGATCTATGGAACCATCTTTAAAATCAATCACCACGGATTCTACTGTAATTTCCCTTTCTCAAAATCATTTCTTGACTTCATCAACGAAACAGTCTATTTCGTTGACAAGTGTTTCTCCATCAACGGTATCCATACCGTTGACAGTTCAAACTACCATTCCGTTGATAGTTCATTCTGCACCTTTTATTGAAAATCAAGTTGTTCACACAACTAGTGCAGATGATCTAGTGGTAGTTGAAACACTTTTAGGGTTGAAAGGGAGTGAATCTGAGAGGCTGGCTTGCAGCCAGGCAAAAGGAGAGGATGTGAGTGAGAGGCTGGCTATTTCTTCCAGCCAGGCAAAAGGAGAGACTGAGAGTTCCACCTTAGTAGGTGAAGGTGAGGGTGTGAGAGGTGTGAGCCATGGGGAGCCCATGATGCAAGAAAAGAGTGGAGAGAGAGAAGGGACTACAGGAGAAATAAGGGAGGAAGTAGCCATTGCTAGTGAGTCAATGAAGGTTAATGAGGGTGAAAGGGAAATGACTTTCCAAGAGTATTGGTGATGCAAATTCTTGAAAATGAACATTTTTCCTTTTTGCTGAAAAGAATTTCTGCCAAAATAGTCTTAGATCTATCAGAACCAGCAACTTCAAACCTCCTTCCCGTGAGGTATTCTTTTTTATCTTTAAATAGACCTCTTTATGATTAATTCCTGCTTTTTGTTATGGAAGAAAACACTCAATACTTCTGATAGCAGGTCAGGATTTTCATACTAGGTCTATTTGTCAAAAGTAATGCTATCATACCTGGTCTAAGTTGGTAGTAATTAGTAATGCCAGGGTGGTAGTAATTAGGGTGTGCACTATCCACCACCAAACACTAACATTCTAAATGTAAGGATCAATCATATGTAATTAAGTTTGTGCAATTTAATTACTCATAACTATGGATTGGTTTGTACATCTTATTTTGTGCATTTTCTTTAAGGTACATCATGTTGTGCAAATCATTGGAGTTCATCATATTTTGTCTAGGTTTGTAAATCTTACTTTGTGTATTTTCATTTAACTGGAGAATGTTTATGTTTCAGATCCTTAAGCCTTGAATATGGGATTTCAAGTTAAAGATCCCTTGATTTATTTTTAAGCAGAGGTTTTAACAAGGGTATCCTGGAACAATGTGTGGTTTTACCGGTCTCTGAGGAGTCTTTATAAGAAGCACATGAAGTTTCAAGAGAAGAATTGATAAAGTATATAATCTCAATTCTTGTATTGGAAAACTAGAAGTGGATAAACTTTTATTGATAAATTTTTCTCTGCAGGTGCAAAAGAATTTCATTTTGATAAATTAATACAATTATGCAAAGTTATGTGGGGGACAATATACTATGTGCGAAGACAAAATGGACCTATTTCAAGCCTCTAGACTTCCATCCATGGAAAAATATAATGCAGGTTTACTTGCATCTTTAGTTTAGTTTTTTTTTTCTAAAAATATTTCCGAAAAAATAATTTGTTTTTTAACTTAACATTGTTAACTTACTGTATCTTTTTTGTTATATTTCAATAGGTTGAGCTAGGTGATGAATTTCTTGTTATGGAATATCGTCTTTTATTCAAGTGGAACTGTGGAAGCTATTAACTGAGCAAGTTTGCCAAGATATAGGGTGCATAGGGGATATGACTTAATAACTTATACATTGTGAAATGTTTTGCTATGATGAGTATATTTCATTGTATTGCTTTTGCCTTTGTTTATTTTGTTGATGATGTACGTTCGATTGGTTTTGAATATGTGATTTAAACATTTTTATGTACATTATGAAGTGGTTTGGTTTAGAATTAGCTTGCTTGTTGAAACCATATTGATTTTCTTATTTATGTAAGAGTACTACATTTCTGGCAATGACAAATATTATTTCTGGCAGAAAACTGATGTAAAAATGCATGGCATACATTACTTCTGAAAAAATACTGATGTTCATGTAAGTAAAAACAATAATTTTATAAAAGAAAACGGTTAATTGGAATCAAAGTGATGTGGAAAAGCAAAACTGACATCTGTTTCTTAAATCAGATTCAATGTTAAATGTATACTAAGACACCATATATTTAGGAATATACTGATCTACATGTGGCTATTTCTTCACAGACTGGGACTTCTGTGGTGCCTCCTACTCCAAGATGGCTTTCTCAGAACTTGCAGGGAAATCATAGCCTGGATGCTGCAATTTCTAGGCAGTACAATGAGGCTTACCTGGCTCATGAGTCTGCTAATGACAATAACAAGAAATTCTACAAGGCTATAATGGACTCTTTGGAGATTCAGAGGCTACAGATGCTGCAGACCAGGATTGAAGCTAGGGAAATCAAGGACTCCATTGCAAATCTAAAGGACTCCACAGATAGGAGGCTTGATAAAAAAACTCCCACTTCTCACTGTTGCCAGGATGACCACCTTCTTCAACAAGGATAATGAGGTGGCAACTACCTTGAAAACTCTTACTACTAGGGTGGACAAAGTGGAAGCCACATTAACTCAAATGCAGCAGGCACATGAGAAGCAAACTCAATTTTTGACTCAACTAGTGGCAGCTCAAGGTCTCCCTGTTATTACTCTTGATGATAACAAAAAGGGGGAGAAATCTAAGGAGCTTCATATTCAAGTCACGAAAGTTATGGTCCCAGCCATTTCTTTATCACAGGAGCCATTAGCTATGGGGGAGTCACTAAAGGATAAATTGGATGGCATTGACCTGATTCAACAGGCATCTATGAGGATACAACTTGCTGCACAGATTAAAGAACAATGGTCTAGCATTGATGCAAGGATTAAGAAGTTAGCTGAAACTGCAAGAACACATCCATCAACGGATCAAGCTACTTCTACATCAACGGATGCGCCCATCCCATCATCAACGAATGCCTTGGTATTAGTGTCAACGGAATTGGAGCCACAGACTAAATCCTCATATGATCTAAAGCCTCTTCTACATGGAGTGATTACTGGTCCAAGAAAAGAAAAGGGACAAACTTCATGTATTAGAGATGTGGACTCAACTACTCTTCAAAGATGCTTATCTCCAAAATCCCCAGCTAAACCAAAGGGCAAGAATATTGCTAGGACATTCTATCCATCTCCATTCCCAGATGAGCTCAAGATTCTGAGTGAACTTATCATAAAATGCAAGGAAAGCAATGTGCCTGAGATAAGGAAACAAAGAGCAATAATCTACAGGAATGAGCAAGAGATTTGTGTTTGGGCTGGTCACCCAAATTTTGATGAAGCTAAAGCTGAGGAATCAGCTAGGGCAGACATGGAAGCTCTTGCAGTTGCCCAAGCTCTTGATGAAGAAGAAAGAGCTAGGGTTGAAGCTGAGGATGCAAAGGAAAAGAGAAAAAGTACAAGGCAACCCAAGGCAAGAGCTAAAAGAAACTTGGCCTTTGATAAGGGTGATTCTCAAGACACTGTAACAGATGCCCCTGTAACAGCTGTGCCTTCAACTTTTTCAGATCAAAGCATTGGAGGAAAATTAGCTTGTGATCCTGAACATCCTGTTAATTTTCATGATCAACCAATTGTGCCAAAGGAAGAGCCTTTTGAGTTTGATGAAGCTAATTTTCCCAAATTTCTAATTGAGATGGATGCAAAGAAGAAATCACAACATAAGGTTTCTAAGGCTAAGCCAGTTTTTGTGAGGAGGCCACAGGTTGAGAAACCACCAACAAACCCAGAGGACTTCATCTACATTGCTGAAATAAAGGAGGAGTCTGACTTAAACCTATATCTTGAGGACTTGGTAGAAGTGAGAGGGATAACAGCCACTCAGAGATTACCAGAGAGATTAGTGTTTGTGTACAAGGGTGGAAGGGAAATAATCTGGCCTCTGCACAGAATTCTAGGAGAAGACTATCAGACTCTGATGGTGGTGTTCAAATGCTTAAAGAAAGATTTTGGGTTCACCAAAACTGCTGTTAATCCCAAATGACCTAACAGAATTGTAGAAGGGGGGAGTTGAATACAATTCTAGATATTTTCTTGAACTTAAAATTAAATAATGAAAACTGAACTGATTAAATAAAAACACAAGAAGTAAATAATTCAGTTGGATTGTTTGATGATCCAACTGAAGTGTTTTTATTGCGGAAATAATCTGTGATACAAAGATGTACACAGCTGCTCAGTTACAAGAATGTAGAGAAGATTGCTCTCAAAGATACCTAATACAGTCTATTTGTTTTTCTTCTCTTATTTCTAAAGTAACTGCTACACTTGGTTATATAAGCCCAAGTTTACAACTCTATTTTTGGCTACACTAAAAGTACAATGAGTAACCGCCAATAGTTTTCTTTTCATCCCTTTGTCCAGTGGTTCTTGAGTATCCTTGTCTTTTGCATATAATAGTTCATTCCAAGAACCCAATTGGAAAATGGGATGTTTCCTTATTTCCAATGTCCATTTTAATGGTTTCCAATGCACTGTACCCTTCTACATCACCTTTTGAGCAGTCAGAGAACTGTCACTATCACTTTGTCAACTATTCAGAAAAATAACAATGATTCGTTGATAGTAGGGAGATGTGTTTCGTTGATAGCTTTATTCTTCATTTCGTTGATGAGTAAACTCTATACCGTTGATAGGATAATCTTCATTCCGTTGACAGGTCTTCACTTAGGCAAAATTACAAGGCATGATGTATTTACAATTAACCAACCTATTTTGCCTATCTAGTACTTTAGTCAACATGACTTAGAAAACCTATCTAATACCTACAACAAAACTACATATCAAGCTATGAAGTATTGTACAGTGCCATTGCTACATCACTCATTTCGTTGATGAGCTACCTGTCAACGGATTGCTGCAAAGCATACCATTCTGTTGACAGCTACAAATTACTTTACACAAATTCTACTAAGTGTTTTATGTTTATCATCAAGAACAACATATTCCTAACAATCTCCCCCAATTTATGACTGATAGAATAACAGCCATAAATCAAGAGACTTGATGATAACAAAAACACTCAGTTACATCATAAATTACAAAAGTAGAAAATGCATTAAGCTTCATAATGTTTTAGGCAAAATACAAGACTTACAAGACTAATGCCCAAAAGTGCTCCTCTAGTCTGAGCAAATGATTCATCTGTGTCTTCTTTGTGGCATAGTCTTCTTCCCTCTCTTAGAGTTGTTTTCCTCAATTTGGACCTGTAGCCTTCTGTAAAAGATTTTCTCTTCTTCATCTTGATCACCAAGCATGGATTGCATAAACTTTAGAGTTTGATTAGATGCCTTATCCAGCTGGTCTTCCATCCTGAAGAATCTTCTGCAATTGTCTTTGTCCTTAAATTCCATCATCCAATATGGTTGAAGATGGATCTTCTTTCCTGTTGAGGGCACTCTAAGAATCCTGGGAAGAGCCTCGGGCTTGTTCCAGCTAGCCTTTATCTGACAAATTTTGGAGACCACCTCAGACTTGGCTGTTTTGGTGAAGCCAAAGTCCTTCTTCAAGCATCTAAACACTGAGATTAGTGTTTGATAGTCTTCTCCTAAAATTCTGTAGAGAGGCCACACTTGTTCTCTACCACCCTTGAATACAAAAACTAGTCTCTCAAGCAATTTTTGAGAAGCTGCAATGCCCCTTACTTCCACCAGGTTGTCTATATCAAGATGTAAACTGGATTCTTCCCTGATGTTAGTAATGTACATGCAGTCCTCTGGATTTGCAGGGGGTTTCTGAGGTTGTGGCTTTCTCACAAACACTGGCTTTGCCTTGACAGCCCTTTTCTTTGTCTTCATTGGTTGATCCTTCTCAAATAGGAACTTTGGAAAGTAGGCCTCATCAAATTCAAAAGGCTCCTCTTTTGGCATTATTGGTTGATCATGAAAGTTGACAGGATGTGCAGGATCACAAGCCAACTTTCCCTCAAGAGGTAGATCAACAGGAATTTGATGTGCAATTGTTGTGGAAGAGTCTTGAGCAGTGTCCTGGGAATCATCTTTATCAAAGTTCAGATTCCTTTTAGATCTAGCCTTTGGTTGCCTTGCACTCTTCCTTTTCTTTCCAGCTTCCTTAGCTTCATCTTTAGCCTTTTCTTCCTGTAGGGTTTCTTCATCTTCAAGTGATTGAGCAACTTCAAGTGCTTGCATTGCTGCCCTTTCAGATTCTTCAGCTTTGGCCTTAGCAAAATTTGGGTGACCAACCCAAATGCAAATTTCCTTGCTATCCCTGTAGATGATGGCCCTTTTGTTCCTTATGCTTGGATGATTGCTCTCTTTGCTTTCAATGATCAGCTTCCCTAGGACTGAGTTGGTGAATTTTGTGTAGTTGGTTCAAGATTGATGTTTAGAGAATGGGACTGTAACCCCAGAGTAATAATAGGGTTACATCAAACTGAATTTGTGAAACTGGAAGTGTTGCTTCCAGAGTGTGTGCACCCTGTGTACCCTTGGATTTTTGCTTCACTCTCCTTTGGTATTGGGAAAATGTAGACTGTGGGCTTGAAGTGTCCCTTACCCTCTTGGAGTGTGCTCTTGGAGGAGAGCTTGTTTCAATAATCACATCCTTTTGGGAGGATGCAACTAGACTTGTGTTTAAATCCATTTTACTCATTGTGCCTTGTTGGGAAGACACAATGGGGCTTGGCTGGGACACACTATCCTTTCCTTCCTTATTCTTGGGGTTTCTTTGATTTTCACCCCTTCTCTCACCTCTCACAACTCCAGAATCACTCCCCTTTGGTTGTGAAGTAGTTTTTGCAACAGGTGCCTTTTGAGAAGCACCTGAGGTTGGCTTGGAGGATTTCTTAGATTTAGGTTTTGCTGCTGGGGCAGGAGCCTGTTGGGACACAGCTACAGACTCCATAGCAACATGGGTGGGTGAAATAATAGAAGTAACAATTACACTAACAGGGTTAGATGTAGTTACCTCAATGATGGGCAGATACACCACTGGGACATCACCATTGTGGTTAAGTCTCGGTATATCTGTCAAAACCCTCTTCTCTTGCACAAAGCACTCAAACCTGGAAACAGGGTTAGAGATAACTAATGGTGCTGGACTAACATGATTAGCCAACATCATCAGAAACCTAGCATAATAGATATTCTTTTTCCTATTAGCCTTATCACCCAACTTAGCACCAATTTCTTACATAAGTTGGGTGCTAAAGTTGTAATATCTATCAGTTAGGAGCATGGTTAAGAGAATCAACATAGAATTAGTTAATGCATCAAAATTGCTAATCTTTCCAGAAAAGACCTTAATGAATGCATCAGCTAAATAACTGGATTCCTTAACCAAACCTCTCCTAATAATCTTACCCAAATTATCAGTAGGCAAAGAGTAGTTTATAGAATTTAGCATGTTAATCATTTCAGTATATGTAGGCAAAGCATTACAATTATTTTCAGGAATTTGTAGACATGCTTGCAATACATCAGAATTAACTATATACTCTTTACCTTGAATGGTGAATTGTAGTGTGCAGTTTGTTCCACTATACTCACATGAGGTCCAAATCTCCTCGATTATCTCATTGTAGAGCGGAGTTGAGTGAAACATTGCATAGCCCAACTTGCAATTCATCATGAAGTCCATCATCTTGAAAAAGATTCTGTTCGGACTTTCCTTGACAACAAATGGAATAGAATTGTTCTTTTCATAAATGAACCCTCCAGCTGACATAAGCTTGACTATGGGTGCCATTGATGAGTGAAGAAAAGCTTCGAACTGAATTGCTTGTTAGAGAGAAGAAGAAAGAAAACTTTTGCAATTTTTGAGAGCAGGTAGAAAAGAATTAAAGAAAATAAAATTTCTTAAATACTCCCCCAAAAATTCTCAAAAGTTAAGTCCAATAATAAATGAAAATTACCGGATTGGCTTAAAAATATAACTGTTACAATTAAAATAATACCATGATGATTTATACTTATAGGGGTGTATGCATAGATCGTGGTAAAGGACGTGTAATTTCAACGGTTGAGATTAAAAGCGCTATATCAACGAATCAGAATTGGCTGTTTAAGGTCCCGTCTATTTCGTTGATAAAGCTGTGTTTCGTTGATATAAAAGAGCTATCAACGAAACACCCAGAAAAATGCTAAGACTGTCAACGAAATGGTGCGTTTCGTTGACATAGTAATTTTGACTTAGACAAAATTGCACTTTTTCCTGAGAAAATTAATTCACAGAAAAACATAGCAAATTTCTGGCTATATTGTAACTTGCAAAAATCTCAGAACTAATTAAGAGAAATTTAGCATACCTAGCTCACTTACTAGTCTTGAGAATGTTGATTCATCAAGTGGCTTGGTAAAGATGTCTGCAAGTTGTTGGTCACTTGGAACAAAATGTAACTCCACAGTACCATTCATAACATGTTGTCTAATGAAATGGTACTTGATGTCAATGTGCTTGGTCCTTGAATGATGTACTGGATTCTCAGTAATGGCAATATCACTAGTGTTGTCACAGAAAATAGTAATTTTCTCAACTCTTAATCCATAATCAAGTAGTTGATTTTTCATCCATAAAATTTGTGCACAACAACTTCCAGCTGCAATGTACTCAGCCTCAGCTGTGGAGGTAGAAACTGAGTTTTGTTTCTTGCTGAACCATGACACAAGCTTGTTTCCTAGGAATTGACAGGTGCCAGTTGTGCTTTTCCTGTCAATTTTACATCCTGCATAATCTGCATCTGAATAACCAATTAGTTCAAAGCCAGATTCTCTAGGATACCAAATGCCAAGGTTTGGTGTTCCTTTGAGATATCTGAAAATTCTTTTAATAGCATCTAAATGGGATTCCCTAGGATCAGCCTGAAATCTAGCACATAGACATGAGCAAACATAATATCAGGTCTACTAGTTGTTAAATATAAAAGTGAGCCTACCATGCCTCTGTAACTTGAAATGTCCACAGATTTTTCCTTAGTATTCAATTCAAGTTTGGTGGCAGTAGGCATGGGAGTTTTGGCAGGAGAGCATTCCATTAAGTTAAATTTCATTAACAAATCATGAATATATTTTGTTTGACTAATGAAAATGCCTTCATTAACTTGCTTCACTTGGAGACCAAGAAAGTAAGTTAATTCTCCCATCATGCTCATTTCATATTTACTCTGCATAAGCTTGGCAAACTTTTGACAAAGTTTTACATCTGTATACCCAAAGATTATGTCATCTACATATATTTGAACAAGTGTAGTAGAGCCATTCACAACCCTGTGAAAAAGAGTTTTATCTACAGTACCTCTAGTGAAGTGATTCTCAAGGAGAAACTGTGAAAGTGTGTCATACCAGGCTCTAGGTGCTTGTTTCAACCCATAGAGTGCTTTGAGGAGGAAGTACACATATTCTGTAAAATCATCATCTTCAAAACCAGGAGGTTGACTTACATACACCTTCTCTTCCAATTCCCCATTCAGAAAAGCACTCTTCACATCCATTTGATAGACTTTGAAATTGGCATGGCCTGCATAGGCTAGGAAAATCCTTATTGCTTCTAGTCTTGCAACAGGAGCAAAGGTTTCATCAAAATCAATTCCTTCTTCTTGTGAGTAGCCTTTTGCAACCAATCTAGCTTTGTTCCTTGTGACTATGCCATTTTCATCCATCTTGTTTCTGAACACCCATTTTGTGACTATGACACTCCTGTCTTTAGGCTTGGGCACCAGCTTCCAAACATTGTTTCTCTCAAATTGGTTTAGCTCCTCTTGCATAGCTAAAACCCAATCTGGATCTAGAAGTGCATCCTCAACTTTCTTTGGCTCATCTTGAGATAGAAAGCTACTATATAAACATTCTTCTTGAGTTGCTCTTCTAGTTTGGACTTTTGAAGAAACATCACCTATAATTAGTTCAAAGGGATGATCTTTAGTCCATTTCCTTGAGGGAGGTAGATTTGCTCTTGAAGAAGTAGCTTCATGATCATGGTTGCCTTGATTGGATAAATGTCCTTGAGAAACTCCCCCTGAGTTTGTTGTCCCTAATTGATCACTTCTAGAGGCATTTCTGTGACTGTCAATGGTATGACCATTTTGACTGTCAACGAAACGCTTATTCTTACTGTCAACGAAACCACCATCATGACTGTCAACGAAATGACCATTTGGTCTTCTAGCAGCTATTCTTTTCAATCTTAATGCAGCAATTTCATCTTCACTGCTGCTTTCATCTGTGCTAGATACAACAACTTTAGGCTGTTTCTCAATAGCCTTGACATGATTCACTTGATCTCCTTCCTCATTCTCAAAAGAAAGACTTTCATGGAAACCTTCATCACAGAGACCTTGTATTTTGAGATCATCAAAAACAACATGTACAGATTCCATAACAATGTTGGTTCTGAGATTATAGACTCTGTAAGCTTTCCCTGCTGCATATCCCACAAATATTGCTTCATCTGCCTTTGCTTCAAATTTCCCCAAATGCTCAGCTTGATTTCTCAGAACAAAGCACTTTCATCCAAAGACATGAAGAAAGTCCAATAGTGGCTTCTTTCTTTTGAGTAGTTGATAAGGGGTCATTCCCTTGGCCTGATTAATCAAAGAAATATTCTGAGTGAAGCAAGTTGTATTAACTGCCTCAGCCCAAAAATAAGTAGGTAACTTTGATTCATCTAGCATTGTCCTTGCAGCCTCAATAAGTGTTCTATTTTTCCTTTCAACTACACCATTTTGCTGTGGTGTTCTTGCTGTAGAAAACTCATGCAAAATACCATTTTCTTTACCGAACATCTTCATGCTTGAATTCTTGAATTCTGTCCCATTGTCACTCCTAATCCTTCTTACTTTGAAATCAGGATGATTGTTTACCATCTTGATGTGATTGATAATGATTTCACTTGCCTCATCTTTGGAGTGCAAAAAGAAAGTCCATGTAAATCTAAAAAAATCATCAACAGTCACAAGACAGTATTTCTTCTTTGAAATGGACATGACATTTACAGGGCCAAATAGATCCATATGAAGCAACTCAAGCTGTTGGACAATTGATGACTCTGTCTTGCTTTTGAATGATGCCTTCTTTTGTTTCCCTTTTTGACAGGCATCACACAAACCATCCTTGGAGAATTCCACCTGTGGAATTCCTCTAGCAAGATCTTTCCTCACCAAATCATTCATAACTTTGAAATTCAGATGAGATAATTTCTTGTGCCATAGCCAACTTTCATCCTTGCTTGCCTTTCTGAAAAGACAAGTGATGGTGTCTGGACTTGTGCTACTAAAGTCAACAATGTACACATTCCCTCTTCTGAATCCAGTCATGACCACATTGTTGTTTCCTACCTTAGAAACAACACAGGCTTCTTTTGAAAAAGTAACTAAAAATCCTTTGTCACAAAGTTGGCTGATACTAAGCAAATTGTGCTTAAGACCATCCACCAATGCAACCTCATCTATGATGACATTCTCTTTTGAAATCAAGCCATATCCCTTAGTGTAGCCTTTGCTGTCATCTCCAAAAGCAATACAAGGGCCAGCTCTTTCTTGGAACTCTGTGAGCAGGGTAGAATCACTAGTCATGTGTCTTGAACAACCACTATCCAAGTACCAAAGATTCCTTTTGTCTCCCTTCACACAATAAAACCAAATCAAGTTGATTTTGGTACCCAAGTTTCCTTGGGTCCTGTTTTGTTAGCCTTTGCTTTTCTTTTTATATCATTTTTCACTTGAGACTCAGATTGATTTAAATCAACCTTTATCTTTGGTGCTGATTTCTGAGGGTTGCTCATATTTTCATTCACAGCATGCATAGTTGGAGTAACAAACATATTATTCACATTCCATGGCATTTGTGGCACATTAAACATATTCATGTATGGATTAGGCACAAATGACATGCTAGCATATGGATTCTGAAATTGTGCATATGGAGCAAACATGTTAGGCATAACAGGCATTATAGGCATAGAACCATTCATTGTAGGCTTAGGCATTTTCACATTAGCAGTCTTCTTAACAGATTTGCAGTTAGTAGATAAATGACTAACACTTCCACAATTAACACATGTCTTTCTAGGAGCATATTTATTAGGTGTGTAATTGTTATGTTTGTTAATCCCTACTTTGCCATTCCTGTTATTCTTTTTATTGCCCTTAGCCTCAACTTGAATTTTCTCTACCTTGTCTTTCAATTGCTTGTTAGACAAGTGACCTACATTAGCTCTCTCAATAGGCTTCTCAACTTTCTTTGATTTACTAGACTCACCTTGAACAAAGTTCTTGGTGACAGGACCATACTTGTTATTAAGTCTAGTGAGTTCTTCTTTTCTTTTCTCTGTCAAAGAAACAGCCTGATCGGTTGATGGTTCAACTGTCAATGAAACTTTGCATTCCGTTGACATATCAACCTTCAACAAATGATCATTGTTGTTTGTTGACTCTTTTTCTGATTCTAAGGTTTCACCAGCATACCCTAGCTTCTCTTTGTTCTTTTTCCATGATTGCTCACAGAAAGATTCCATACCTTGAACATTAATGATGTTGGTAGCAACAATCTTGGAATCTTTCCATTTTGCAATCACACTTTGTTCTATTTCAAGTTGTGTTTTAAGAATCTCTTCCCTTTCTAACACGTTCTCAAGTTCCTTCTTAGCATCCCTACTAACACACCTCATTTTCTCAAATTCAATGAGCTGTGCTTCTAACATTGCATTCCTATCACTTAAGAGCAAATTAGTCTCTTTTATTCTAGAATTCTCTTTGGTAAGTGATTTAAGAGTAACACGCAAATTATATAGTACAGTAGACATTTCATTTACTGCACTATCGCATTCCTCTTTAGAAAGCTCAGAAAGATTAGTAATTGTTACCTGGTTGCTTGAGGAGCTTGCTTCCTGCTCATGATTGTTAGCCATAAGAGCCAAGTTGACATACTCAACATCATCATCAGAATCTTCACCATTACCAGCCCAATCATACTCCTGAGACATGAAAGCCTTTTCTTTTTGCTTGATAAGTTCAAAGTATTTCTTTTTATAATCAAAGGCTCAAATTTCCTGTTGCCTTTCTCAATCTTGGGCTTTCTGCAGTCTCCAGCAAAGTGACCAATCATTCCATAATTGAAACATTTAGACTTTGACTTTTCAATCCAGTTATTTTTGCTAGGTTGAAAGTCTCTCCTTGGTGGTCTTGCTTCTGAGTTTCTCTTGAACTTGAACTTGGAGAATTTCCTTGAAAGAAAAGCAATGTGTTCATCAATCTCATCTAAGTCATCCAAGTTGACTGGTTCTGGTTCTTCTTCTTCTGTCATCTTGCCTTTACCCTTGCTAACATCACTCTTACAACTAGCTCGACTAGTTGTGGCTTTTGCAGCTTCTTCATTGTCATCTTCCTGTTGGTTCACAGATGCAATCAATGCAATAGATCCACCTTTCTTCTGTACCTTTTCAATTTCTTCATCTTGCTCCATTTCCAACTCATATGTCTTTAAGGTTCCATAAAGCCTTTCAAGAGTGTAGTCTTTGTACTCTTGAGTGTTTCTGAGAGAAACAGTCATAGGCTTCCATTCTTTTGGAAGAGCTCTAAGAAATTTAAGGTTTGAATCCTTGGTTTGATAGATCCTCCCATACAACTTTAATCCATTCAAAAGCTTTTGAAACCTACTAAACGTGTCATTTAGGGTTTCACCAGCTTTAAAATGAAAATGCTCATATTGTTGTATAAGTAGTTGCATTTTGTTTTCCCTAACTTGCTCAGTTCCTTCACAGAGTGTTCTAACAGTATCCCATACCTCTTTAGAGGTTGTACAGTTTATGACATTGTCAAACATCTCTTGCTCCAAACCATTAAACATAATGTTCATGGTTCTTTTATCTTTATGGATTTCTGCAACATCTTCAATAGTCCATTCTGAGACAGGTTTTGGAATTTCTACATCAGGAGCATCATCTGGTAGTCCAACTCTAGATGCAAACTTCATGGGAACGTGTGGACCTTTCTCAATGCAGTCTACATACCTCTCATCCATAGACATGAGATGTAAATGCATCTTTACTTTCCAGTGAAAATAATTGTCCTTATCAAGAACTGGTATATTTACTCCTGCATCCTTCTTCACCATGGTTACTGTTTTGGTCTTGATCTTTAAACTTCTTGTATGTTAGAAGCTTGCTCTGATACCAATTGTTAATCCCAAATGACCTAACAGAATTGTAGAAGGGGGGGGTTGAATACAATTCTAGATATTTTCTTGAACTTAAAATTAAATAATGAAAACTGAACTGATTAAATAAAAACACAAGAAGTAAATAATTCAGTTGGATTGTTTGATGATCCAACTGAAGTGTTTTTATTGCGGAAATAATCTGTGATACAAAGATGTACACAGTTGCTCAGTTACAAGAATGTAGAGAAGATTGCTCTCAAAGATACCTAATACAATCTATTTGTTTTTCTTCTCTTATTTCTAAAGTAACTGCTACACTTGGTTATATAAGCCCAAGTTTACAACTCTATTTTTGGCTACACTAAGAGTACAATGAGTAACCGCCAATAGTTTGCTTTTCATCCCTTTGTCCAGTGGTTCTTGAGTATTCTTGTCTTTTGCATATAATAGTTCATTCCAAGAACCCAATTGGAAACTGGGATGTTTCCTTATTTCCAATGTCCATTTTAATGGTTTCCAATGCACTGTACCCTTCTACATCACCTTTTGAGCAGTCAGAGAACTGTCACTATCACTTTGTCAACTATTTAGAAAAGCAACAATGATTCGTTGATAGTAGGGAGATGTGTTTCGGTGATAGCTTTATTCTTCATTTCGTTGATGAGTAAACTTTATACCGTTGATAGGATAATCTTCATTCCGTTGACATGTCTTCACTTAGGCAAAATTACAAGGCATGATGTATTTACAATTAACCAACCTATTTTGCCTATCTAGTACTTAGTCCACATGACTTAGAAAACCTATCTAATACCTACAACAAAACTACATATCAAGCTATGAAGTATTGTACAATGCCATTGCTACATCACTCATTTCGTTGATAAGCTACCTGTCAACGGATTGCTGCAAAGCATCCCATTCCGTTGACAGCTACAAATTACTTTACACAAATTCTACTAAGTGTTTTATGTTTATCATCAAGAACAACATATTCCTAACAACCGCCAAGTCTGAGGTTGTCTCCAAGATTTGTCAAATCAAAGATAGCTGGAACAAACCTGATGCACTTCCCAGGGTTCTAAAGGTTCCTCAATCAGGAAAGAAAATTCATCTCCAACCCTTTTGGATGATGGAATTCAGAGACAAGGACAACTGCAGAAGATTCTTCAGAATGGAGGACCAATTGGAAAAGGCATCTAATGAAACTCTAAGATTCATGCAATCCAAGTTGGGTGAACAAGATGAAGAAGAGAAGATTTTCTACAGGAGGCTCCAAGCTCAGATTGAGGAGAACAATGCAAGGAAGGGGAAGAAAACAAGGCCACAGAGACAAAGTTGATAAATCTGCTCAGGCTAGAGGAGCAGCTCTGTGCACTTGTATTGTAAGAATTTCTAATTTGTGCTCAGTCAATTTTCAATAAATCATGAAGCTCAATACAATTTCTACTTTTGTAATTTATAATTTGTCTAAGTGTTTTTGTTATCATCAAGGCTCTTGATTTATGGCTGTTATTCTATCAGTCATAAATTGGGGGAGATTGTTAGGAATATGTTGTTCTTGATGATAATTATAAATACACTTAGTAGATTTTGTATTACGTCACTTTTGTAACTGTCAACAGAATGGTATGCTTTGCAGCTTCCGTTGACAGGTAGCTCATCAACGAAATGAGTGATGTAGCAATTGCATTGTACAATACTTCACTGGTTGATATACATTTGTTGTAGGTATTAGACAGGTTTTCTAAGTCATGTTGACTATGTACTAGATAGGCAAAATAGGTTGGTTAAGTGTAAATATATTGTGCCTTGTAATTTTGCCTAAGTGAAGACATGTCAACGGAATGAAGATTAGTCTATCAACGGAATGAAGATTAGTCTATCAACGGAATGAAGAATATAACATCAACGGAATGAAGAATAAAGCTATCAACGAAACACATCCTCCTGCTATCAACGAATCATTATCACTTTTCTGAATAGTTGACAAAGTGATAGTGACAGTTTTCTGACAGATCAAAAGGTGATGTAGAAGTGTACTTTGCATTGGAAGCCATCAAAATGGACACTGGGAATAAGGAAACATTCCAATTTCCAATTAGGTTCTTGAGTGGGATCATAATAAGCATGAAGACAAAAGACAAGATCTCCAAGGACCATTGGACAAAAGGGATGAAAAGCAAGCTACTGGCGGTTACCTATAGTGTATTTTAGTGTAGCCCAAAAATAGCATTGTAAACTTGGGTTTTATAACCAAGTGTAGCAGTTCATTTTTAAGATAAGTGAGTGAGATAAAAATAGTTTGTATTAGCTTCTTTCAAGATCACTCTCACTTCAAATCAGGAACTGAGCAGCTGTGATACTTTTGTAACAAAGATTATTTCCGAAATAAAAACATCTCAGTTGGATCCTCAAAACATCCAACTGAAATATTATATTTGCTTGTGTTTTTATTTTCAGTGTTATTTTATTTGAAAGTTGTTTTAAGTTTAAAAATATCTAGAATTCTATTCAACCCCCCTTCTACAATTCTATTAGGTCATTTGGGATTAACAATTATCACGAGGGGTAGTTGGAATAGAAATTTGTCAGTATTGTTAGAAAATGAGATTTACGAAACCGTTGACTTAGAGGTTGACTTGGATGTTGACTTTTATAGTATAGAGATTTTCGACGAACGTGATACGTGGGTTATTTATTAAGTTAATCGTGATTATTCATCTATTGAATATGGTTATCTAGGGAACAAGGGCTATTGGACAAGACGAGCCAGATTACCAAGACATGTTAAATGAAGGAAGTCGGAGATATCGACGCGTGGATTCAAAACGGTAGGATCAGATTAGTGGTATTCACAAGAGCGTTAAATCAAAGAAGGACGGAAATAGAGAATCGTGCTATAAGGCAGAATAAGGAGGGAATCGTATTATCTCAGCCTTACGAAATAGATTAGGACCAGAGGCAAGTGTTTATACCCTTGCTTATTATTTGAGTGATATTCTATTGAATTATTATTATGCAATTGGCATACTCTTCACTAAATTTTAAATGATGATTCTTTTGCATCGAATTGCAAGTATTTTATTTAATCTCGTAAATTGACGAGTATTCTTTCATACCTTTTGAGTTTAGATTCATATTTCCATGTTGATTGGAAAAATATAATTATTGAATTGAAACGATTTAAAAGATAGTTATGGGCCTTATACTAAGGCTTTCTTTCAAAAATCTTGATTTAAAAATATTAGGTCGGAATGTTGCCAACCCTAGATGAGTGGGAACTTGTGAACCCGATGTGGGTAAAAATGTTATTTTAAATTCTGAAGTTGTGGTACTTGTTCTACAAGTATTCTATTTTTCCATCTTGCACCTATGCAAGTATTATTATCATTTCTTATTGATGCGATTATCTGATCCAGTCCTTGATTCGGACTCATAATGCCTGTTTCACATCAGACTTAATTTTATTGAGCATGTTATTGCTTACTCTTCAATATCATCCCAGTTGTTGCATCGATCTCGTCGATGTTTATTATATTGTCACTTTTCATATGCACCTCCCATTATTGTGTCGATCTCGTCGATACTAGACTGTATTGTTATTCCTTGATGGATTCTTCATAGTCGAGTTGTTTCCTGGAACGTGAGTTTTCCAGCGATTGTTGTATTAAGGTTGTCGATTCTTCCAACACATGGTTGTTGTAGTAAGGTTGTCAATTGTACTGACACCTGACGTATAGCGACGGTGATGGATACGAAACGGGAAGTACCTAATGTATAGAAAATCCATGTTGTCAACAAATTCGAGGATGTATTTCCAGAAGATCTTCTGGGGTTACCACCCGATAGAGAAATAGAGCTGCTATAGAATTAGCTCTGAGAACGGCGCCAGTTTCGAAGGCCCCGTACCGACTAGCTCCAGTCGAGATGAAGAAATTAGTCGCTCAATTGTAGGAATGATAAGACCAAATGTGTCACCGTGGGATGCACCCTGTGTTATTGGTGAAGAAAAAGGTCGACAGCCTGAGGCTGTGCATAGAGTATCGAAAGCTGAATAGGCTAACTATTAAGAATGAATACCCCTGCCAAGGGTCGATGATTTGATCGATCGGTTGCACGATGCAGTTAAATTCTCGAAGATTGATTTGAGAACTTGATACCACCAGTTGAATATTAAACCTGAGGACGTAACCAAGACTGCGTTTCACACCAAGAATGGACACTACGAGTTTTTAGTGATGTCGTTGGGCTAACGAATGCCCCTGCAACTTTAATGGACTTGATGAATCAAGTTTTCGAGAAGTATTGAGATAAGTGTGTCATAGTGACATCGACAATGTTTTAGTTTACCTCAAAGACCGAGGAAGAAAATGCAGAACATTTGAGGATAGTGTTAGAAGCACTGAGGAGAGAAAAGTGATATGCCAAGTTCTCAAAGTGCGAGTTTTCGCTAAAGAAAGTACAATTTTAGGACATGTGGTCAACAGTAAAGGAGTACTGGTTGTCCCTGCTAAGTAAAAGCTGTTTCGAATTGGGAAAGACCAACCACACCAACCGAGGTGAGGAATTTTGTGGATTTAGCCGGATATTACCGAAGATATGTACAAGATTTTGCTATAATAGCAACACCACTGACCAGACTTACTAGAAAGACTGAAAAGTTGAATGGATCGAGAAATGTGAGAAAATTTCCAGGAATTAAAGAAGAGACTAGTTACCGCCCTGCGCTGGTACTGCCAGACGGGAAGGGAGATTTTGTGATCTACAGCGACGCCTCGCATAAAGGATTAGGGTGTGTGCTTATGCAGCACGGAAAGGTAATTGCGTATGCATCCAGACAATTAAAGGAATATGAATTGAGATACCCTACGCATGACTTAGAATTGGCAGTGATAGTTTTCGCTTTAAAGTTTTGGAGGCACTAATTGTATGGAAAGACGTGCGAGATTTACACAATCATAAGAGCATTAGATACGTTTTCCAGGAAGAACGTACCGTTATAATAGAAAAGATAGCTAAAGCTAATCAAGGATTATGACGGTGGGATTCTTTACCACCCAGGGAAGGCCAACGTGGTGGCCAATGCCCTTAGTAGGAAAGAGAGACTTAAGATGATAACATCGTCGGATAAAGTTAATCCATGGATTTGAGAAAATGGAAATTGAGGTTAAGCTAACCGGAAATGGTATTGAAAGACTAGTTGAGATTGCAATGCAACCGAAATTGCTGCAGGAAATCAAGTTATGTCAAGAACGAATGACGAGTGAAGGTATAAGGTTAATGTTGAAGAAAGAATTAAAGACTGAGAAGATGATAAAGGAATCATAAGGTATTCATACCGAGTTTGGGATTCCTAATGTTCAAGAGATTAAGGATGCTAATTTTTCGGGATGACTAATAAAAGGAACTGAAAGGATGAAGTTTGAAGTTAAGAATACAACAAGGATTATTTAAAGTCCTGATTGAGCCAGAACGAATGAAGGAATAAAGATCTGTCATAAAGAGACAGCTACACGGAGAGTACAAAAAGGTATAGAAAGTTAAGGAAATGTTATAGGTAGCCCGATAAATAAAAGGATTTATCGATTGGTAAACAAATATTGGATGTTAGGCCGAATACAATATAATCAAATATATATGAGAATAACAATAATCAAGAACACTGTTTATGAATCAATAAACTGTAATTGTATTAACAGCTTCTCTCTTTATGATGTTAAAGAATCACAAAGAGCTTCTAGGTTACAAGAATAATAATCAATGATCTCATCCCTTCTAGGAATAACCTATCTGTGTTTATATAGTACACAGCTACATACAATCCATCTCTAATTGATATTCCTATAAGTTAGCTATACAATTCATATCAATTAAGGATTGCTTCTTATCTTCTATTCCGTTTACTTAGCTGTATCAATATATTCTGCTTCTTTCCATCTTCAGAATATATTGCTTCTAGAATATTCAATTCAGCACCGATAGCTAATTCAACTATCACCACGTCAGACTTTAACAAACTCTGACTGGCTTCAATGTAAACTCTGATGAGCACCTGTTGCTTAAACACTGATGAACAAACGTCAGCAATTATATCTAACAATCTCCCCCAACTTGTGCATAATAAAAATGTACAAGTTAAACAGATAATTGATGATGTCAAAACATATAACAAATGCAGTGTTTAAAATATATCAGAGTTTAACTTTATCTTAGAATAGAAAACATTAAAAAAAACTTACAGTCAGACTTTACTTGATTTCTTCAATATCAGGCACTGTCCTGATATAGTCTGTAAGCAATCTTCGTTCAGCTCTCTCTAGCTCAGCAATCATAATCTCTTTCAGCTCCTTCAATTCTGGATCACTTTCACCAGTTTGATATATGGCAGCCCTCAGAGAATATATGTTGTTTCTTCTCATATCATTGCCCAGTCTTATTATAAAGGCTTTGTCAGATTCCAAATTGAATTCCAACACCTTTATTCCAAGAGCTGTAGAGAGCTTTGCACTATTTCTTCTCATCTCAAAAAGATTTCCATGAGCATCTTTGTACTTAGGAATGTAAGCACTTGTAATTTTAGCACCACTGAGAACCTTTGCTCTCATCATCCTTACTCTCAAAACTTCAGCAGCATTTTGAGTCCTTTGATTTCTGACTTTGAGTAGATATAAGACATATTCTAACTCTTCAGCCATTTTCAAGTGTATATCATTTTCACCTATTCTGTATACTCTGCCATCAGCCATGAAGTATAACAGAAAGTCATTCCTAAGTCCCTTATGATGAATTAACTGAACAGACTCTAGCTTGTCAAGGCTCTCTTGAGTAACCCCAACACCAGGTTCTGCCAGTGAAGTTTGATCCATTGGACTGTTATGAATCCTCTTTTCTCTGTGTGATCCCAGACCTGATTTATCTCTTCCTTCCTTGCCCATAGTAGTCCTACTTTGCAGTATGTTAACAGAACTAGGGTTCAGAGTTTGTGGTAGAGTTGGTCGTGTGAAAGTGTTTAGCAGTTGAGAAGAGAGTGGTGTTTGAACAACTTGAGCAACGTCAGAGGTTGTCAATTCCTTAGTAGATCTATCAACTTGAGCTTTGTCAGAGGTTGATCTAGCTTCAAAAACTTCAACTTGAGCTTTGTCAGGGGTTGAATAATTCTTCTTTGGTAACTGTCCTTCTTCTTCCAGTTTACCCTTACCCTTATCAGTATTTGCTATCACAGACCTCCTTGAGTATTGTATACTCTGTTGAGAAGTTTCCTTGATGGAAATACCCATTTCTTTCTTTCTAGGAACCTTGACAGCTTTCTTCTTGTAAGTACCAGCCTTTAATTTCCTCTCATGCTCTTCAGCAAGACTCAGCATTTCAGCTTCCATGTCTTCAACTGTAGCTTCATTGCCATGTTCTTTGTAAGAACCCTGATTTTTGTAATATTTTAAAAAATTTCATGAATAGTGATTTATGGGAATTATGGAAAACTTTTGAGATCACGATATATGGATGATGGAATATTTACATATTTGAGACTGTAGTTTTGTGGTACAAGGAATTAAGAGAATGCAAAAGCCGTTAGAATACGAAGATTTTCACTCCTACCAAATATTTATAAAAACGTGGGACATTGAGGATAATTTAAGCCCTAGGTTAAATTAAATCCCACGGCAAGGAAATTATGGAATTTAAAGAGATTATCAAAATCAAGTGCTTAAGAATGACGATAGAAATCTCTACGCGACGAAACGCTTTTACAAGAAAATTATCGAACTTGCATAAAAGATTAAGTGACAAGCATTGGATGATAAGTAAGCTAAGTAATAATACATGCAAGAACCATGCAAAAGACATGCAAACTAACCACTTGGAAGCCAACCAAACTAAGTGCAACTAGTTAGAAACATCCTTCCTTAATTTAAGGAAAAGTAGAAACCAAGACCCACAATTTCATGGAATAATCGTACTTGGCAAAGACTTTGAAGTCACAAGATCAGCCATATACATTGTATACAACCCACACCTGCATTATTATTCAACCAACACTTTAAAAAGCAAGAAGTATCCAAGAAACTCTCCCCATCTCATTTTTCCAGAATTCTGCCCAGCAAGACTAGAGGGGAAAGAAAAATTCATAACTTAATATATACTCATGATAATATCACCAGATTTTGACCAGAACTTCCTCAATCCATAAAAAAGGTACGTTAAAATTTTCATTGAAATCCAAGTAGTATAACATAGTCAAATCTTGGATCAAAGTTGAGGCAGAATATTCACTCCGAAAATACTAACTTTTATTCTTGATTTCTTTTGTGAGTTTGAGGATGTTAAGCATAGATCAAGGCTTCCTTAAGGCTTACAAGCTCTTGTTAGTATGTTAAGACTTCAAGAAAGGTATGAACACCATCCACCCTTTTGATTTAATTTGAGTTTTAAGCTTGAGTTCAAGTTATGTTTAAGTATGAGTTGTTCTTGGAAGTTTGGTGCTTGGATGATGAAATCTTGATGATTTATGGTTGTGACTTGATTTTGGATGCATATTCTTGATGGATTCTTGATGTTTATAAACTGACCTAGAGTGTAAGATGAGGTGTTGGTGATTTAAGAATTGTTGAATGGAGTATCTTGGCTAGGGATGAAAGTTAAGTTTTGTATGAGCAAGTTTGTGACTCTTGAGATTAGTACTGTCTTGTAACAAGAATTCAGGACAAAAATATCTGTAACCTCGGAAACCACTGACCATACTTGTCAAGATCTTGGTTTTTAGTTTGTATACATATAAAGTTCATATTGAGAGGATTTATGGTTTAAAAGTTATGGTGATTTTAGTGTAAGTGATTCAAGAACAAAAGCTGCTACAAAACACTGGATGGTAAATTGAATTCGGACCCCTTAAAAGATTGATAAAATTCTGAAACTTTGGTGACAGAAGGTTTTGACAGTAAGTAAAATGACCCAAAAAGAATCAAGTGAACATATGAAAATTTCGATTTTAGAGAAATGTTTGAGTCAAGGGTGCACAAGTGAAAATCCCTTAAGTGAAGGTTTCGTTATAACTTAGAATTCGTTTAAGTAAATTGATAAGCGTAAACCATTACGAACCAAGTTTTGTACGAAATGATTAAGGAACATTACGGGCTTATAGCGAACCAAGAATGTGTTGCTTAAAAGGTCGTTATAGAATTCATTGTTGTGCGTGAATATTGTGGTTTAATTGGATCGTATAAAGGACTAACCGGACGTTAATGATTAAATTATAGATCACCATTCCACGTCCCGAGTCCCGACTACATCGACCACCCGAGGCAAGTTTTCTCATTTCATGCTATGTTTTCCATTACTTATACTAATGATGCATATGATATGATATTATGCATGTTTTCAAACCTTACATCGTATATAGATGTAATGTTATTAAAAATGTTGAGATGTAATATATGCATATGATAGATGCATGCAAGTTTTCGAAACCCAATGCTTAAGTATTTAGCATGATTGTAAACTGTTGTGGTTGTGATATAATTACTGTTGAATTATACGAACTGTTTTAATAATAATACCTGATGCTTACGATGTTTTACGATGTGAAGTTTTGTGACACCTTATATAAGTGTATATGTATAAGGACTCTCGGGAAGAGTGTATATTCGTATTTTAAACGTAATTTGGGAGTCGGAGATATTTTACGAACGCTGTCATAAAAACACGGAGATTTGCCGGAGACAGATTATTTATTTTACAATTATTTAAAAATATTCCAATAAATATAATTTGGATATTTTTAAGTTTAATAAATATTTAAATAATACTTGAGATATTATTTGAATATTTATTTAATTGAGTGAATATTATTTTGAATATTCATTTAAAATGAGCTTATGTAATTGTTTATTATTTAATAAATATTATTTCAATATTTATTAAATATCCTTAATTGTTTATTAATTAATAAATATTATTCAAATATTTATTTAATATTCTAAAATGATTTAAAAATCATAAAACCTTATTTAAAAATTATTTGAGGCCTTCATTAATTATTTAAAATATTTTCTGGCCTTCAGAAAAATCATTTAAAAACAGTAGGGGTTCCCAAATATTATTTTGAGTTTATTAAGACTCTTAAATACGATTAAATATTTCCCAACTCATCAAAAATTGGGAATCCAGTTTAAGGAGCAACCAATGATTTTACTCTTCCAATTCCTCGAAAGAGTTTATGTTTTGGGATCACTGCCCTATCCTAACGAATTTCAAATCAAAGCATCTCAGAAAACTCCGACTACTCCCAGGTCGAAATTTTGCGAAGCGAATCCTTCTCGGTGATTACTCTGGTTGACTCAAGTCAACTTCCAGTGTGACTTACTTCCCCAAACAATCAGGGAGTAAGGTGATCAGAAATAATGAACAGTTTTGACAATTATCTTATACTTGGGGAATCAAGATTAAATCTCGATTCCCGTTTTATTGAATATTTATCCGGGACTAGGAGGAAACGTGTAAGAGGCTGTGGGACAGTCCATCAAATAATATAGCGTAAGAGGCTGCGGGGCAGTCCAGCATCTATCTCGCGTAGGAGGCTGTGGGACAGTCCAGCAGATACAAAGCCCGTATGCGGCTGGGGTGATAATCGTGTTAGGATATCATCCATCTACTAGTAGAAAAGTGTGTGTTCAATACAACGACTGATCATCGTGTACCGTGGTGTGCTCCAGATAGTCCCATCTTCCAATTGGAATTGTACTGTAACATTGTAACGAAAGCCTAGGTGCTGAGTTACCGATAATGTTGACAGTGGTTGAAAAGTATACTTCTTCTACAGTATCTTGAACTGTATGTCATGTTTTGACGAAAAGGATTACTTTAAACATCATTCTATATACGAATGAGATTTCAAATATTCCAAGTGATATATGAGTTTGTAGAGCCGTATATAAGCTGCTATATATTATTGTGAGTTTAATGCTCATTCTTGTTTATTTTATATATCACAACACAACAGCTTCAAAAAGGTGTTCATAACTGATATTTTACTGTGTTTTGAACAGTATGAGATATCTATATAGATATGCGTAAATATATGTTGAGAAATTATTTATGATATACAGTATATTGAACTGTATAGTATTTTGAATCAATGATTAGGCTTTAAGTCTTGATTCTAATGTTTAATATCTATTTTAAAAGATATGTTTTGAGACTTGGTTTCTTATATGGATATCAAAGATTTCTAAATGAATTACAAAAGCATTGAGCTATGTTTATAAGTTATACAGTATATTGAACTGTATACTATTTTGGGTCAAACCCTAGTAGTTTTAAAACTTGGATCCTATATGGATTATTTACCTTAGAGGTTTAAAAAGGATTTAAACTGGGATATATTTCTTGCTGAGCGCTATTAGCTCATTCTTGCTTTATTAAAACTTTCAGCATGAAGAAAACATTGCTGATTCACCCCGTATTACGAGAGCAAGGGAATGGAGAGACCACCCTTGAGTTAGTTCAGCAGGATGGATAATGCCGGAGTTAGCAAGGCAATTGCAGAATGATATAGTGAGAAGTGTTTTCAAGCATGTTTGTATTAGTAAACCTTGTATAGATTTGTGAGATCTATTATTGTAACTTCAGGTAGAGGTTGTAAATAATAGATGAGATCCTGGATAGTATATCTGGTTTGTAATAACTAATGTTACTGTGTAACGTTTCTAAGGCTATAACTTGTGTGTGAAAGAGATTGGGGTCTTTGGTGTTGTTTTGTTGGATCATTGAGGTAATAAAGGTATTATATGATTGGATGATGGCGTGACAACCTAGATTCCTGACCCCGAATCTGGGGGTGTTACAGAAATGGTATCAGAGCATAAGTTATAGTACTTAGAGACGAGAGTGTTACGAGTTATGTCTAAGTAAGAGAGTAACGTGATAGCTCATATAGAGTTCGTTGTTGGACTACCGGATGTAGTACCATTGAGTAAGCTAAGAGTGGAATATTTTCTTGAGGTCTTATAGTATGACCGATAGAATCTTTGGAGAGCATCAGAATAATGAGGAAAGAGGCTAGAAACGTACATGATTTATCAAAGACATTGTTATAGATAGTGGAACAGAGTCTCAAGAGTAGTTGAGCTAGAGGCGGGATTGCCAGTACCATGGATTGATTTGACTAGCGTGAATTTTGTTACTCGTTGCCTTCATAAATAGCCCACAAGGGAGCACCAAGTGTGAGGACCAAGGCGTTTGAAATTCTTTACGCAACCAAGGTTACTTAGTTACCTGGACTAGTTAAAGACATTATTTTGTCTATGAGGTTTCAATATCCCAAGAACAACGATTCTACAAGAGATAGTGTCTACTAGACCATTGGGGATTTTGTTGCCCTCGAGGAAGCTTTTGCGTGTATGTATTACGAGAACGTTATCGTGAGACAAGTGCGCTAGACGACATCATGTGTATGCTTCGTACCTTAGGCCGAGATGGCTCAAATAAGAGATCATGAACGTTGTGAATTGATGACATGACTTTGACGAAGATTACGTGCGGTTGCAACGAGCGATACGTCGATCTCAGAACCTACCGGAAATGAGGTAAGCGTATATGGGGTTGAAACCTTTTGATACAAATTTTGTCAGAGACTACGTATTTGGTAACTAGTAGACCTCCATCTTTTGTTGATATATTGACTTGACCATGTGAGGCACAAATTTTGGATGACTGTAGGGAAATGGCGGGTATGTTTACGAACCCCCAATCTATTAAGGGAGTTTGGTATAATTTTGAGGAACTATTTAGTTAGTATCCTATGTTATGAAAGTGTAAAGATGAGATCATCCTCGTACAAGGTGATGTTAGAACTTACGGATGATCATTGACTTGCTTTGGTATATACTTGCTGGTGCATTACTCAATCTAAAATTGTTCACGTCCTGTGTTACCTTGAATAGTTTATGACAAGTAACCCTTTTTACTTCCTACTTCAACTTGGGAAGTAATCAACAACTGAATTAGTTCTTTTATTTCTTGTGTTTCTTTCATTCTTCTCCTTTTATTACCTTTAAGGTGGAGTATGCGTATTTAAGTTATCATTACTTATCGGAGTGCCTTATTCGTGCTCCAATATGACCAGAAGAGGAAATTATTATTAGTCTAGCCTTCCGAGTCCATATTTTAATTCCTATGAATGCAAATTCTGAACCTTTTGTCTTTGCTTCCACTTTTGATTCATAAAGGTTCCGTTGTGTTATTTTTTTTAAAGTAAACTTGATACTCGTATTGCTATGTGTTCTTTCACTTTTATTCGTTTTCAACCTTCGTGTTGACTCAAGTATTGGAGAACAAATCTATTATTCATGTCTCGAGGTACATCATTCGTACTCGAGAGACGACCAGGAGGTAGTTGATGCTAGCTGCCTTTGGCTTTTACGCCACTTTTATTCAAGGAATGGTTATTAACATTCTTTAAATTTCCCAAGAATATTTATATAAATTTCACAAATAATTCCGTTCATTCAATTAATCCTTCCTTAATTGTTTGACAAATATTCTTGAACGATTATTTGGTATTCGATTCCTTCTTTCATGCTTGGACTCCTCATTCGAGTTCATAAATAATTCAACTATTCGTTAAAGCATGGATGATCTATTGTTCAGAGAATCCTCATGAATTCTTTTCTTCTATTACAATATGGGATTTGAACATCGAACGTTTAGATCATCGGGAAAGGATATCAATTTGATATTGGTATTCTGGGTTCAATTCAAATAAAGAATTTGATAAAGGATATGTACGGAGACCCCTTTTGGGTGGACCGTTTCACTCATGACAAATATTTGATGAGAGGTTATCGATTGTTCCGATATCAAGAACATTCTATTTAAAAATTATGTTTACCTTGCTCAACCTAAACTCATTTACTTTTCCTTTCAACTCGTTATCCGAGTAGCCCAAAATCTGCTTCAGTGGCTACGTTGTTGAGATTTTATACTAGCACCTTGAAACTGCCTAGTGGAATATCATTTTGAACAACTAGTAATTGTTCTGACTAGTTGAAATTTTTTCGGCATGATGAAAGTGTAGCTAATTGTCCTAGCTAGTTGCTATGTCCTAAATGAATTGAGCTGTCAAAATTTTGTTTAGCTAATTGTTAAATCACCCGAATTCCTGTGAAGTTCCTTTATGGACTTTTTGTTGCTCAAAATATTCTTAGTACCATGCAAGTATTTTACTTAGCATTTAGAGGAGATATAATGTTGAGGTTTAAGAGCCAAATAGAAAGAGAGGAGTATGACAAATTATAAATCGTAGTTTACGAAAATTGTCGAGGCTTGTTCCATATGTGGAGGATTCAGAATGACGAAGTGTTCGAGATGACTGATTATATTACAATGGTTCGTGACGCGAACATAATAGTAATAGAAGCAAATGAAAGAGAAAATAATGGATATGCAGAAACGAGAGTTTGAAGGCTATTGAGGAGGCCACAAATATTGAAATTGTAGGGAACCTTAACAACCGGAATAACGAAAATTATTTTGGTAAAACGTGAAATTGAGGTTTGAAGGCATAAAATATATGTAGTTTTGATTCCTCTCAAGAGAGAGAATTCGATGTAGATCGAGAATTGAACTGATGGATCAAATGTGATGCACAAATCGACTAAGGAGATAAGAATAATAAATTTAGATTGGGCAGTAAGGGAGAGTTGCCCTTTTAGGATGGGAGCAAATACGAAGTTACTACGGTAATACAAGCAAAGAGACTGTTGTGGAAATGATGCAAACCATGTTAACACATGTGATTGGATACAATTAGGGAGGTGCCAAATATAAAGGATATCCCAGTATTAAATAAATTTATGGACGTATTTTATGATCTACATGAGCTACCACCTGATCGAGGTATGAGACTTTCCATTGCCTTGGTAGTAGGGGATTGCGTCAGTATTAAAGACTAGGATCCATCTACACATGTTGAATAAAAAGAGTTAGCTACCCGATTGCAAGGAACAAGACCCATTGTGTCGCCTTGAGTATACCACCCTTGCTTCTAAAAGAGGAGAATGGTAGCATGAGACTGAACCTATTTGAGGATAGAGTATCACCAACTTAAGATCAACCTCGATGATGCGCCAAAGATGGCATTTCGCACCCAACATAGACATTACGAGCTTTGGTGATGTCATTGGATCAACAATTACGCTAGGAGCCCTTATGGATTTAATGAATAGAGTTGGAAGTATTGAAGCATAAGTAGTAAGTCTCGATTTTAGCAATACTTATTGACTTTATGAAGTATAGCAATGCGATTAAGCAACTTAAGAAGTATGAGATATGATATCCTACACCTGACTTGGAGTTAGCCGAGAAAGCAGTTCGTCATGAAAAATTTAGAGACTTAATTTACGGAGAAAAGTGGGATTTTTTTTTTCAGACCACAAGAGCCTTAGGTATATCTTAAAACGAAGGAAACTAAATATGAGGCAGAGAACATGGTTGGAACTAATCTAGAATCATGATTGCGAGATCCATTACCAACCAGGAAAGGCCAATATGGTGGCCGACACTACAAGTAGTAAAGAGAGATTAAAGATGCTAAGTTGTCGAACAACTGATATAAGAATTAGAAGGGATGGAGCTTCAAGTGATTATTTTCAAGAAAAGAACTAGAGGAATAATTGGAATTAGGATTCAGTCAGAATTGACTGAAATGATAAAATTACATTAAGGACAAGGAAGAATAAAGGAATATGAGAGATGAGAAAGGAATGTGAGAATATGCTCATAGAGTGCGGATCCCCAACATTTAAGAATTTAAAGATGAGATCTTGGAATGAGCCCATATATTAGAAATCGTATTCACCCGAGGGTACAACAATGAATAGAAATTAAGGAATTATTATTGGAGACCGTGTGTGAAGAATTATATTAACAGTCATTAAGTGAATGCTTGACAAGCGGAAAATGGAAGCAGAACTGCGGAAACCTAGTAGGCTACTACAGCTGTAAAGATTCCTAAATGAGAATATGGGTTATAACAATGAAGTCCGTGATAGGATTACCAAAGATCAAGACGAACGATGACGATTACTTGGGGTTATAATCGATAGACTAACCCAGTCAACTTATCAACGAGAGATCTCCGATCAGAAAGTTATTAATGCGTACACGAACGATATGGCGATGCACGTGGACTTCTCGTAATGATTATGTCATGTGGAGACCCAAGATTGAATCCCGAATGCTAGAAGAGTTTTCAACAACGTTGACGACGAGATCAAGTACGAGCACTAATTACGGCCCGCAGGCCAGCGAATCGAGGAAGCGAATGCCTAGACCATTAAAGTTATATTGCGCGTCTGTGTGTCGAATTCCCCGAAGCAGTCGGAGTGACTACTTATCGCCAATAGAAATTTTCATATAAAGGTGGTTACCGTGCGAACATAAAGATTCCATCGTATGGAGCTTATCACGAAGAGAAGAATATCGGGAACCGCGCGAGTTCAACGAACAAAGAAGATGACGGTGTTACCTCCGAATTCGAACGTGTCCATAATGTACTTTACGTGCCTATGATACGAAGATTCAACACGATGTTGGGAATGCAATAGCATATGAACGTATAGTAGTGCGACCGTAATTGCCTTACGGGAAACAACCGGTAGAGATCGTAAACCGGGAAAAGAAAGCGTTGAAGGAACATAATGTAGCACTAGTAAGAGTGCTGTGACAGAACTAGAGGGTTGGGGGGTCAACATGTGAAATGGAGATTATGATCTCGGAAAGATACCTCAGTTATTTCTTTAGATTCCGGGACGGAATCCTTTTAAGGAGGGGAGGCTGTAAGAACCCTGATTTTTGTAATATTTTAAAAAATTTCATGAATAGTGATTTATGGGAATTATGGAAAACTTTTGAGATCACGATATATGGATGATGGAATATTTACATATTTGAGACTGTAGTTTTGTGGTACAAGGAATTAAGAGAATGCAAAAGCCGTCAGAATGCGAAGATTTTCACTCCTACCAAATATTTATAAAAACGTGGGACATTGAGGATAATTTAAGCCCTAGGTTAAATTAAATCCCACGGCAAGGAAATTATGGAATTTAAAGAGATTATCAAAATCAAGTGCTTAAGAATGACGATAGAAATCTCTACGCGACGAAACGCTTTTACAAGAAAATTATCGAACTTGCATAAAAGATTAAGTGACAAGCATTGGATGATAAGTAAGCTAAGTAATAATACATGCAAGAACCATGCAAAAGACATGCAAACTAACCACTTGGAAGCCAACCAAACTAAGTGCAACTAGTTAGAAACATCCTTCCTTAATTTAAGGAAAAGTAGAAACCAAGACCCACAATTTCATGGAATAATGGTACTTGGCAAAGACTTTGAAGTCACAAGATCAGCCATATACATTGTATACAACCCACACCTGCATTATTATTCAACCAACACTTTAAAAAGCAAGAAGTATCCAAGAAACTCTCCCCATCTCATTTTTCCAGAATTCTGCCCAGCAAGACTAGAGGGGAAAGAAAAATTCATAACCTAATATATACTCATGATAATATCACCAGATTTTGACCAGAGCTTCCTCAATCCATAAACAAGGTACGTTAAAATTTTCATTGAAATCCAAGTAGTATAACATAGTCAAATCTTGGATCAAAGTTGAGGCAGAATATTCACTCCGAAAATACTAACTTTTATTCTTGATTTCTTTTGTGAGTTTGAGGATGTTAAGCATAGATCAAGGCTTCCTTAAGGCTTACAAGCTCTTGTTAGTATGTTAAGACTTCAAGAAAGGTATGAACACCATCCACCCTTTTGATTTAATTTGAGTTTTAAGCTTGAGTTCAAGTTATGTTTAAGTATGAGTTGTTCTTGGAAGTTTGGTGCTTGGATGATGAAATCTTGATGATTTATGGTTGTGACTTGATTTTGGATGCATATTCTTGATGGATTCTTGATGTTTATAAACTGACCTAGAGTGTAAGATGAGGTGTTGGTGATTTAAGAATTGTTGAATGGAGTATCTTGGCTAGGGATGAAAGTTAAGTTTTGTATGAGCAAGTTTGTGACTCTTGAGATTAGTACTGTCTTGTAACAAGAATTCAGGACAAAAATATCTGTAACCTCGGAAACCACTGACCATACTTGTCAAGATCTTGGTTTTTAGTTTGTATACATATAAAGTTCATATTGAGAGGATTTATGGTTTAAAAGTTATGGTGATTTTAGTGTAAGTGATTCAAGAACAAAAGCTGCTACAAAACACTGGATGGTAAATTGAATTCGGACCCCTTAAAAGATTGATAAAATTCTGAAACTTTGGTGACAGAAGGTTTTGACAGTAAGTAAAATGACCCAAAAAGAATCAAGTGAACATATGAAAATTTCGATTTTAGAGAAATGTTTGAGTCAAGGGTGCACAAGTGAAAATCCCTTAAGTGAAGGTTTCGTTATAACTTAGAATTCGTTTAAGTAAATTGATAAGCGTAAACCATTACGAACCAAGTTTTGTACGAAATGATTAAGGAACATTACGGGCTTATAGCGAACCAAGAATGTGTTGCTTAAAAGGTCGTTATAGAATTCATTGTTGTGCGTGAATATTGTGGTTTAATTGGATCGTATAAAGGACTAACCGGACGTTAATGATTAAATTATAGATCACCATTCCACGTCCCGAGTCCCGACTACATCGAACACCCGAGGCAAGTTTTCTCATTTCATGCTATGTTTTCCATTACTTATACTAATGATGCATATGATATGATATTATGCATGTTTTCAAACCTTACATCGTATATAGATGTAATATTATTAAAAATGTTGAGATGTAATATATGCATATGATAGATGCATGCAAGTTTTCGAAACCCAATGCTTAAGTATTTAGCATGATTGTAAACTGTTGTGGTTGTGATATAATTACTGTTGAATTATACGAACTGTTTTAATAATAATACCTGATGCTTACGATGTTTTACGATGTAAAGTTTTGTGACACCTTATATAAGTGTATATGTATAAGGACTCTCGGGAAGAGTGTATATTCGTATTTTAAACGTAATTTGGGAGTCGGAGATATTTTACGAACGCTGTCATAAAAACACGGAGATTTGCCGGAGACAGATTATTTATTTTACAATTATTTAAAAATATTCCAATAAATATAATTTGGATATTTTTAAGTTTAATAAATATTTAAATAATACTTGAGATATTATTTGAATATTTATTTAATTGAGTGAATATTATTTTGAATATTCATTTAAAATGAGCTTAAGTAATTGTTTATTATTTAATAAATATTATTTCAATATTTATTAAATATCCTTAATTGTTTATTAATTAATAAATATTATTCAAATATTTATTTAATATTCTAAAATGATTTAAAAATCATAAAACCTTATTTAAAAATTATTTAAGGCCTTCATTAATTATTTAAAATATTTTCTGGCCTTCAGAAAAATCATTTAAAAACAGTAGGGGTTCCCAAATATTATTTTGAGTTTATTAAGACTCTTAAATACGATTAAATATTTCCCAACTCATCAAAAATTGGGAATCCAGTTTAAGGAGCAACCAATGATTTTACTCTTCCAATTCCTCGAAAGAGTTTATGTTTTGGGATCACTGCCCTATCCTAACGAATTTCAAATCAAAGCATCTCAGAAAACTCCGACTACTCCCAGGTCGAAATTTTGCGAAGCGAATCCTTCTCGGTGATTACTCTGGTTGACTCAAGTCAACTTCCAGTGTGACTTACTTCCCCAAACAATCAGGGAGTAAGGTGATCAGAAATAATGAACATTTTTGACAATTATCTTATACTTGGGGAATCAAGATTAAATCTCGATTCCCGTTTTATTGAATATTCATCCGGGACTAGGAGGAAACGTGTAAGAGGCTGTGGGACAGTCCATCAAATAATATAGCGTAAGAGGCTGCGGGGCAGTCCAGCATCTATCTCGCGTAGGAGGCTGTGGGACAGTCCAGCAGATACAAAGCCCGTATGCGGCTGGGGTGATAATCGTGTTAGGATATCATCCATCTACTAGTAGAAAAGTGTGTGTTCGATACAACGACTGATCATCGTGTATCGTGGTGTGCTCCAGATAGTCCCATCTTCCAATTGGAATTGTACTGTAACATTGTAACGAAAGCCTAGGTGCTGAGTTACCGATAATGTTGACAGTGGTTGAAAAGTATACTTCTTCTACAGTATCTTGAACTGTATGTCATGTTTTGACGAAAAGGATTACTTTAAACATCATTCTATATACGAATGAGATTTCAAATATTCCAAGTGATATATGAGTTTGTAGAGCCGTATATAAGCTGCTATATATTATTGTGAGTTTAATGCTCATTCTTGTTTATTTTATATATCACAACACAACAGCTTCAAAAAGGTGTTCATAACTGATATTTTACTGTGTTTTGAACAGTATGAGATATCTATATAGATATGCGTAAATATATGTTGAGAAATTATTTATGATATACAGTATATTGAACTGTATAGTATTTTGAATCAATGATTAGGCTTTAAGTCTTGATTCTAATGTTTAATATCTATTTTAAAAGATATGTTTTGAGACTTGGTTTCTTATATGGATATCAAAGATTTCTAAATGAATTACAAAAGCATTGAGCTATGTTTATAAGTTATGTAGTATATTGAACTGTATACTATTTTGGGTCAAACCCTAGTAGTTTTAAAACATGGATCCTATATGGATTATTTACCTTAGAGGTTTGAAAAGGATTTAAACTGGGATATATTTCTTGCTGAGCGCTATTAGCTCATTCTTGCTTTATTAAAACTTTCAGCATGAAGAAAACATTGCTGATTCACCCCGTATTACGAGAGCAAGGGAATGGAGAGACCACCCTTGAGTTAGTTCAGCAGGATGGATAATGCCGGAGTTAGCAAGGCAATTGCAGAATGATATAGTGAGAAGTGTTTTCAAGCATATTTGTATTAGTAAACCTTGTATAGATTTGTGAGATCTATTATTGTAACTTCAGGTAGAGGTTGTAAATAATAGATGAGATCCTGGATAGTATATCTGGTTTGTAATAACTAATGTTACTGTGTAACGTTTCTAAGGCTATAACTTGTGTGTGAAAGAGATTGGGGTCTTTGGTGTTGTTTTGTTGGATCATTGAGGTAATAAAGGTATTATATGATTGGATGATGGCGTGACAACCTAGATTCCTGACCCCGAATTTGGGGGTGTTACATTCTTCTAAAAACATCTTAGTAGCAATTTCTTCATCAGTAAATGGATTGGCTGAAATAATTAAACTCTTAATTCTTGAACCACTGGCAGAGTTTGAGATTCCTTTACCAGAGTTTGTCAACCTATCAGAATTTAATCTTGATCTTCTTTTCCCTTGAGCATAAATTAAATTCCTCTCAGTTTCCTTGCTTCCACCATCAGCAGAATCATCCCTCCGTCTCAGAGTTTTAGTGTCTTTTCATTTGTCATTTGGTACACTCTCCCCCTTTTTGACATCATCAGAAAGTAATACTGATGTCAGCAACTCTAACGTAGTAGAAATAGAAGTCAGTTGCGCAGACATTGCAGTCTGATTCTCCTCAACTTTCCCAAGCCTCTGCTTAAGTTCATCAGAATCCTTGGCTTGCTTCTTGAACATTGCAGAATAATAAGACCTATCAGTCTTCAAAGTGAGATCCCTTATACCAACTTCATTTCTCAGATTGGTAACCACTGTTTGTGTTTCATCAAACCTATTGTGTAAGGCTTTGACTTGAACCACAGTGGCCTTTAGACTTGTAAGAACATCAGAGTTTGAAATATGCTTTACAGAATCAGATAGAAAATACGCAGCCCTTTGTGCTGAAAATACACAATCTGCATCAGCCCATCTGTTATTGTACATATTCTGGTAATACTCAGCAGTCTCTCTATTAACTTCCCTTGCATCATCAGTATTTACACCATCAGACAATGAAACTTGAATACTAGGGTGTGAATGAGAACCCTCAGCATCATTTTCAGCTTCTTCATCAAAGTCTGCTTCATTTGCAGTAGGAACATTTTCAGCAGTAAGTTCATTATGTAACTGTGCAGCTTCATCAATTACTTTCTCTGCAACAGTTTCAGGAATATCAGAGTTTGCTTGAGCAAAAACCTCTGCTTCTCTTGTAACAACCTCAACAACAGCCTGTTGTAGAGCTTCAAGTAAAACAGCATCTTGTAGAACATTCTCTGTCACAGCTTCCAAACTCTGATCAACTTCTTCACCTTTTTCAGAATTTGCATTATTTACTGAAAGAACTTCTATGTGAGAACCCACAGAGTCTTCAATCACCAAGGTGGCTTGATCAGCTGCCACATCCTCAGTATCACAAACACTGATACTAGGATGTGCTTCCAAATTTTCATTATGAATAAAGAAATCCATTTCAATATCCTCATTCTCAGAAACTCTGCTGTCAGAGTATGCATCAGCTTCCTCAACTACATCATCTTTAGATGTAGGAGCTTCGATATCAGCACTTACCATTTCAGGCATAGGTGCTGCTTCAGCATTTTCAAACGCTTCTTCAACAGTATCATCTACTCTGTTCGCAGTAACATTTTCCTCAGGAACAGCTTCAGCACTTACATTGGATGCACCAAAGAGATATGCAGCCACCAGTCGCCTCTTTCGTTGTTGCAAAGTCTCAATCTCTTCTTCATCAGAAGAACGTGGTCTATTAGCCCTCTTCTTGATTCTAGGAATCCTTGATTTCCCAGCTTCAGCGTTTGCAGTAGAATCCACATTCACTTGAACTCTAGGAGATTTAACTACTCTCTTCTTCATCTTCTGTGACCTTTGTTGATGAACAACAGAAGGTCCAGCTTCAGCATTTGACTGTTGAGAATTGTCTTGAAATTGTTGAACCCTCTCAGGTAGCAACAAGACACCAACATCCCCTTTCTTAACATCTTTATTTATAAGATCAGAGAAAACACGTTTATGCAATTTGTTGGTGAGATTCCAAGGCAGTGTGTACAGGAACTCAATGTATCGATGATAACTCAACACTAGAACATGACATGTAAATAATACTACGACTACACAGAAATCAGGAAGAAATGAAGATAGGGGAAATACAAGGAATCAAGATACAAGAAGTAATTCTGAAGTCTAGTTAAGGGTCACTGAAAGAAGTTCATTATCATGTTCATGCCTCAGTGAAGAATAAGGGTTGAAGACATTCAGGGTTTCAAAGGTATTGAAGATTCAGTATACAGTGTCACTAGAAGATTTCAGTGTATTAGCATTGATTGTGACATAGACAGTGTAGGAAGCATAGGAATCCGAAAGCAATGTATACAGGGTAAAGGACAAAGGTTTAAAATAAGATATGAAGACGTTGTCTGAATACCAGTAAGGATTCCAGTGAAGGTACACGTGTTTATTGACAGTTAGTGTTTGAAGCAATCAAGAATGCAGCGACTTGTCAATTGTATTGAAATGAAGATGTGAAGGTTTGAATCACTGTTAGTCGTCTGTGAACCAGACCGTTGCACGAGGCGTCAACACATACGAGGATAATCTACATATCTATTCTACAGAAGAAATTGATACAGTCAAACTTGGTTCTCCCTGAAAGTTCTAAGGAATTTATAGGAGAAAACAGGTCAGAACAGGATACATCCAAACAGCTACAGGAACCCACTGAGCCAAAGTTGTGAAAATAATAAACCCGAAAGAAATGCAGGTTGAGATATTTGGAAAGATGGAACCCCGGTTGGAATTGATATATGGTTTGCTAAGCAAAAGGAGTCCAGTTCCAGACACTCACAGACCGCAGCTTGGACTATAAGGATTTAAATAAATAATTAAATATTTTATTTAATTAGAAAATTATATTTATAAATATCTACATATTATTAGATATTTATTTATATATTTTCTGGATTAAATTAATTATTTATTTATTAAGATTAGAAGTTGTGCGGGTCGAAAAGCATTTTTAAGGAGCTGTCAGACTACAGGACGAATTACACAAAAGGACGAAATAAGCCCCTTTGGTTTTTCAAATTGGCCAGGTGAATACTCCTTCGATAGTTTTTGTTTTAAAACAAAACTTTCGATAGTTTTTGTTTTAAAACAAAGCTTTCGATTGTTTTTATTAAGCCTTTGATAGTTTTTAATTATCAAAAAAGTAGATTGGACACCTGCTGCATTCTGATTGGTCGAAGAAAAATCTATCGGAAGATTGGTTTTGAAAAGTCTACAAATAGACGGAAGAAGTTCATCTTCTTCAGTAGTTCATATTTTAGAGTTCATAGTTTTGATAGAGAGAGATAGCCGGAGAAGAGTTTAAGAGCTGGAATATTTATAAATTCGTAGACAGCCTTAAACTCTAATCCGTGTTTGTATTAAGTGAGCTTGAACTATTTGCAGCTAATCCTACGGATTAGAATTTGTAGCACCCTTCGAGGTTTATATTTATAAAACAATATATTCCCCGAATTGCTTGTGTTTGGCTTGGTTGATTTGATTTCGAGAACCTACATAGATCTATCCGAAGAAATCAAATTGTTATTCGTTTCACTTGAACACGTACCCACTGAGAGTATACTAATTTATTTATCCGCAAAAGATTCGAAAGAATTTTTTGATGAATTAGTGAGTATCGTATTCAACCCCCCCTTCTACGATACTTTAGGACCTAACAATTGGTATCAGAGCTTGTTAATCGATATACAGATTAGATCCGGTGTTTTAGGCCAATCATTCAAGTTCTCATAATTTTCGGATTTTTTAATTTTCAAAATTTTCATTTCTTGAAATTTTTGAATTTTAAATAATTTGAATTTGATTCTTGAAATATTTTATTTTTCAAAAAGTTCGAAATTCTTGGAATTTAAAATATTTCATATCCTTAGCCAAAGGTTCTCAAAAGATTGTTAGAGAGGAGGTTAGGAATGGACAAACAAATATCTCAGTAACGTTTATTAATGTTGGAACCTCAGAACAGAATAGAAGAATTACTAGTAGCTGAATCAGAAGAAGCTCAGGTAGAAAACCTCGAGAGACTAGACTAAAGATCAGTGTTTCACTTGCCAAGGAAGTTTAGTCACATCAGATTCAGAAGGAGTACAAAAGCCACATCCATGGATCAGGCTTATTTATTACGAAGCAAAGATTCTTCAGGATTCAGTTCAAAGAGGTAGTTACAGACTGAGATGGTAACAAAAACAAGAGTGATAGTTTCAACTATGATAAGAACTATGTAACGAGAAACTATCAGGGTGTGATACACAATGAAGAAGCCTAACAAACAAAGAAGAATAGGGACTCAGTTAATAGCTGAAACAGAAGTGGAATGCTTTGTTGAAGAAGCATCAGCACAAAACTTATGTTGCTTAAGGAAAGAGTTGGGATGGATCAGATGACGAGAAGATCATGGATATCTTGCTTTCATAGCAATCTCTGAAGATGATTCACCTCACATATCTCAGGTATCTTTTCCTTGAACCAATGCAGTATTTAATTCTCAATATTCAAAGCATGTACATAGAAGATCTTAGATATGTGTGTATGAATATTTGTAGAATAAGATTTGCAAGTGAGATAGAAGTTTTCTTAAGAAACAACTCTTAGTTTTAGGGGTTAAGTTTCTGGCACATAAGACCTTAGTAAAGCTAAGTTTCAGTATTCCTAGTAGAACAAGATTTGCTCATTTATTCTGAATTGTTTGTTAAGGGATAATCAGTTTGAAGAATGGAGGAATTACCTTTAGAGTCAGTAGAATTTGTAGAACACCAAGCTGTATCTAAAACTGACTTAGGTAATAGAGAAAGTTAGATGCCATACAACAACAGAATGGATTAGATAGAATTAGTGATTTAATTGTTAATTCTTTTATTCCATGTGTGCTTAGAAAATTATTGAATATCTGTAAATCTACTTGCTACCTGTTACACTTGTGTATATTGGTTAAAGTAGAGAGTACTGAATTTTCTAAAATGCAGAACATGCCTAATTTGCACATCTCTTATCTGCAATGTCAAAATGCTCAATGTATGCCATTTATTCTTATTAACATGTTTGCTTATTTAAATATTATGAATGCATCTCTTAGAACTTGCATTAATCATAGAAAAAGCATGTTTAAGAATTTCATTAGAGCAACGACTGCAAGGTCAGTCAGAGATAAGAATAAGCATGTATAGGTTGAAGCTGTTGTTACCACTTTTAAAAGCAAAATCTCTAATCCATCTGGACCCAAGCAAATAAGTTGGGTACCAAGAACTGTCAATCCATTTGTGAGTGCAGGCAAATCAGGTTAATCGATTTATATGCTTTCTTGGTCTTTACTACTGAAGACATATGATCGAAGAAAGATCTTGCCATCAAATGTGATTGAGAAAGCTATTCCGTTAATAATCTTTGGAGATGACAGTAAAGGTTTTCATCACGGGACATGGCTACGTTTGAAATGGAATGTCATCATGTTTACAATAATTGGTATCATTGATAACAACTAATAATTGGAGTCAAGGATAACAATTAGAAGCAACTCTCTTGCTGAAGATTCAAAGCACAAATCTTTTTATTCAATGAAGGAGCAGTGTTTTATCTCAAGCAGGAAGGTTGAGAAGCTCTCACCCTTGCATGACAATACAAGGAACTCTTTTCTAAAGATGGTATTGGTGAGAGGACTGCCTCATCTGGGATTCAAGCTAGATGAAATATATGAGGCATGTCATTAAGGGAAGTCAAAGAAACATCACAGAAAAGCTATAATGTGATAAGCATTACTGAGCCGCTTCAGATGATACGTATGGAACTCTACGGACTAGTTAATGTCTTATCTACAACAAAGTAAAGATATACTTCAGTGATGGTTGATGTCTACTCTTAATACAAACTGGTGTTGTTCGTTCAATCTGAAGGACAGGACATCACAGATGAGATTAATCACATTTCCATGATACCCTGAATTGGCCAATAGAAGCAAACTCTGAATTTCTTTCAGGGGTTTGGAGGAAATTGTTTTACAAGTAAGCATCTTGGCAAGATTGGCAGCTAAGGCTCTTGAGGATATTCTCCTCAGCTAATCAGTGGAATCTAAAGCCTACGAGGTAAATTTGATTAATCAACAAGAGGTGATTGAAAGTCTGAATATGATGTTCAACAACTCCAAGCTCTCAGCTGTTATGTGTGAAATTAATGGTAATGATGATTCAAATCCAAGCAGTGGTAATGGTAGTTTAACTACACAGCTCAGTACTTCAACAGAACCACTCAGCAAGGATGAGGATTCTCAGGAAATCCCAGCAACAGCTTAGGGGGAGCAAAAGAAGGATCAATTAGTCAGATCAACACCACAATGAATATCTAGAGGACACTTCAAGAACGTATCTGTCAAGACAAAGGGTTTAGATTCAATATCATTCCTGATGTCTAGTTCTTAGTGATCCTAGTGGTGGAGTAAAGACTGGAGCTATAGATTATTTTCTTGGTTTTCTTTCTGAAGAAGAAACAAAGAAAGGTAAAGAAGCTCTGATGGATCCAGATTGGGTGATTGCAAAGCAAAATGAACTCAATCAATCTGAAAGGCAGAAAGTTTGGAAGCTGGTACCCAGGCCTAAGGGAAAATCTGTTATTGGAACAAGATGGGTATCCAGAATACTGGATGAAATTGGCATTGTTATGAGGGACAAGACCAAACTGGATGCTAGGTTACTATTAGGAAGCAGTATCTAACAAGAAGCACCAGTGACGAGACTTGAGGATATCAGGATATATCTGTATGGTGAATATGATCAAGTGCACTCCTGATTGGTGAGATAGTAGAAGAAGTCAATGTACAACAGATCCTGGCATTTGCTGTTGCAGATCAATTGGACGTTGTATAACTTCTCTTCACAAGATCACTACAGATTGGTATGAACCGGTATCAATACTCAAGCAATCGTCAAAGACATGGTATGACACTCTAACTGAACTTTTACAGAATATGAATTTATTAGAGTTGTCATAAGGCACAAACATAATGTCATATATGTGCAGTGATATCATGATTATATTATATGTTGGTCTACTAACGAAAACTTGAGCAAGAAATTTGCCAAGTCATTGCAGAGAATGTACAAGATGAGTATGTTGGGAAAGTTGCAATTCTTTTTGGAATTACTTTGAGCAAGCCAGAAGAATAATTCTTTTAGGAACACAAGTAAGCCAAAAGAGTGATGGCAATAAAAGTAAGTCAAGAATCTTTTGAATGTGCACAATTGAGAAGATTCTAGACATGCCAAGACTCCCTACCAACAGCAGCCACTAAAGCTTGATCAGGACAAATCAGGTAAAAGACAGAAATGACAAGCTAGAGAGGTATGCATCTCATTAAGTTATTAGCTGCAAATTGACAACACATATTGTATTCTCAAGTTGCCAATGTGCAAGGTTCCAAGTGGATTTCAAAAATCTAGTCTTATAGTTATCAACATGATTTTGAGATATCTTAAGGGAATACCAAATCTCAGTATATGGTACCCTAAAGATACTTGTTAACATGTTTAGCTATTTAGATATAAAATACGCAGGTTGTAAGAAAGACAGGAGAAACATCTCTGAATGACAGGAGGAGCATCTCTAGAAGCTGTCAACTTCGTGGAGGAAGATTGATTCCTTGGTATTATTTCAGGAAATAACTTCATCTCCAACAACTCTGTGGAACAATCCACGACAATGCACCTTGACAACAGGTATCATTTCTTTCGAGAGCATGTCTTCAATTCATAGAGTAACTTGCAGACACGCACCTCATTTGAAAATCCCATCTGCAAGAAACTCTTAAATAAGTTCACAAGTGTAAAGTTGTCCATATTTTAAGGACTTGTGAATTTGTTTAACATCAAGTCCTCATCTTAATAATTTAGTGCTAATATCTAACTCATAGATATTTAGTATTAATTTATTATTATTTATTTAATGAAATTTGAATTATGGAAATTGAAGCAGTTCAATATCTTATTTGCTCCATAACTTAAAATACATAAAATAAATATGCATCATAATTTATTGGATTTTAATTGGTTAATATCATTCAATGATATTTAGTCGATTTTATTCTGAGAAAATTGTGAATTTTCTGTTGACAATTGATTTTGGTAAATTTGAAAAGATTTATTAGAATTAAAACTTGACAGGAAATAAAACAGTCTAAATTTTAAAACAAGAACAGGTTTTAAAATGAAGACAGAAGCAAAAAAATATCGAATTTAGGAAATTCGATAGTTTTTCAAGTACATAGATAAATCTATTGAAATAAATTTTCGATAGTTTTTGAAAAGGAAAAAAAAACTATTGAAAACATTTCTCGATACTTTTTGAGGAAAATTTGAAAAAGCATCGAATTGAATTTCATTATTCTTTATCTAAATTCTCGATGGTTTTTGAATTAAAATGAAAATCTATCTGAGAGAATTAATTTTTCCTTTATTTTAATTCTCGATAGTTTTTCCACAAAGGATCCCTCGATAGTTTTTCAAGCTTTAAAAGGTAACAAGTTCGATAGTTTTTCAGAAAAACTTTTTAAATTCTGATTTTCAAACTCTTCGTTATTTTTCAAAATTTATCGAAGTAAAGTTGACAGTTTTACCCCCAACTTAAAACCATCGAACATACTATTAAAAACATCGAACACTGTAAAGACAATATTGCCCCTGTCAATTTAATAAGTATTTAACAACCCCTTACGTTTTTTTTCTTATTATCAGATCTAAGGGCTTTTGTTTATACTTACTAGAATACATATAACCAAGAACATCACTGCCTCAAGAACTTGTTTCTAAGAAAACTATTTTCACTATTGTTCTTTAGAAGTTAATTGTTTTCAATTGATTTCTTCAGATAATTCTGATTGTTTGTGTTACCAAAAGTAGGGTTCTTGATAATAGTGATTCGAAGTTGTGTTTTTAAGAAAAAGGGGTAATCTTGTTTTAAGGGTATTTTGTGTCAAGTTTGATTAATTAGTAATAATTAATTAAATTTAATTGGTTTTAGTTTTGGTTTAAAAGTAACCAAGACTAATCATGTCTCGTTTCAAAACTTGCAAGCCATTACGAATTTACAGTTTCGTGCATGGGCAGAGTTTCTGAACACACGTTCATTAGTGGCATATGCCTTGAGTACTCCCGTAGTCCTTTGCATCGATAAATTGACTGTGTTGTACACAACCGCCACGGATACAAGTGAGAATAACGTAAGATCCTTCAGTTTTGTTGTGCCAGGGGCAAAACAATAAGGGTGACAGAACATGACTTTAATAGTATACTACATTTTCCTACAGAAAACCATGTTCTGGATCCCAAAACTGAGGAGATACATGCTTTCTTCACTCTCATAAGAAGTCAACTTCCTAACTTCTTTGTGGGAGAGTTCCTTAAGCATTACCTGCCAAAGCCATGGAACTTTTTCTTTCATACCATGATCCATGTTTTTACTGCCAAGCTTACAAATCTGCATGGTATTCCCTTATTCCTTCAAAAGATAGGGTTTGCCATTGCCAACTAGGCATATTAACATAGGAAGGCTAGTGATTGATCAAGTCATTCTGTGCATGGGACCACTGGATGAAAGAACATGCATAAATGAAAATGTGCTTTGTTTCTATCCTAGGTTCCTACAGCTAATTCTCACTGATATATTAACAGATGATGAGCGTGAGACATTCGCCGACGAGGAGACCATGAAGTGCATGAAGGTGAAGAGCAATGCAATAACCGCTCTGATAAGAAAGAATCATCTTCCAGGGGTACCCACTGTTCTCACTGAATATCTAAGAACGGTGTCCCTACCACTTCTACCCCCAGGGGAATAGGTAAATGAAGGTAATATTCCTCAACCTGAACTGGCTCCTGAACCACAACAAATGGATGTTGATCCAGAGCCCTCAGCGGCCATTCCAGACCATGAGATTGCAACCCACAATCTCTAACCACGGTCGAAGAGCCTTTGGAAGAGCCAAATGAAAACATAAACGAACCTCCTTCCCCTCCTATACCCAGTAAAGAACCATCCATGAGTGTAGAGGGAGATAGTGCCAAAGCAGCACCACATAAGGAGATACACACCTTTCAACAACAGCTCTGCCTACATCTAAAAGGAGAAGAACAAAAACCGAGGCAACTGTTGATAGTTCATTTCTCTCATCCAAAGCGCCCTTTATCGATTTTTCTGAAGCTGATTGGGAAGCTCTTACTAAAGCTATATCTGAACCCCTATCCCAAACAGAAAAAGGAAAATTGACGGAAGCAACTGGTGTTCCGACCATTTTACGGTCAGGTTCACTGGTTGAAGGTTCTTTAATGAACCAAGAGTCTTCACAGACGTCGAGAGAAGGTTCTGACCCCAATGGAAAATCTAAAGGGTCATTGCCTAACTCCCCAGATGGAACATATCTGGATCCTGCGGGTACAGGGTCTGACGTAGGTGTAGATCGGCAACTCGGTAACAATGAATCAATTTCATTTGAGGAGTTACCTGAGGATATGTCTGCAAAGACTTCAGAGGGAGTTTCACGGCCTCTGTTTTAAATAGAGCCTGATTCCAACCCCCCAGAGATTCAAACTCCGGATCCTATTAAGGAAAGATCATCGCAAGATGATCAACAACTTGGTTTAACCAAGGACGGGGATTTGCGAAATCCCATTGCACCACCAGTGACCTCCTTAAGGATGGCTATGGTGATTTTCCTTGCAGGTACATTTGGATGCTGAAGCTCTGAGAGATAAAAGTGAAACACTAGTGAGGTACACGAAACAGAATCACACACTCACAGTGAGGAAGAAAGAGAAACACCAAATCCCATTCCCTATTCCTTGAACTTGGTTCGTAATGTTTTACCTTTAAAGACCTAACAGTTGAGACCTCATTTCGGGACCTAACATTTGGTTGTTTTAGGGCCCTAAAAAGTGTGATCTAACAGTTGGGAGGTATAAGGAAGATGTCGGGAAATTTGGTTCGTAGGACGATCGACGGTGAAGCCATCTTGCAGTATTTAAAGGGCATCGTTGATCAGACTACATATTACTACTTCTTTTCTAACAGATGCTACATGAGAATTCCTTCAAGACCCAGGAAAACTTCTTTTCTTAACTAAGGGGGAGAAATGAGTTATAATCAGATTATTGGAGGATTCCTCAACTAAGGGGGAGAAGTGGTAAGAAAAAGTAGAGGTACACCACACCACAATTCTATTGATCTTTCAACTATTGGGGAGAGACTAAGGGGAGAAGTGGTAGATTTCCTAGAAGACAGAGAAGTGGTATTGGTTCACCACTGTTCTAAGAGGAGCAGCTGTATTCCATAGGGGGAGAAGCTGTATTCCAAAGGAGGAGAAGCAAGGGAGATATGTGCTTTTCAGAAAGGAAATATGGTTGTACAACAGAAGCCGCTGAACTCTTAACCGAGAGAAGTGGAAAGGTATACTTCAGTAAGTGGTAGACAAAGATATATTCATTACCACTGAAGAACCTTGAGAAGCTGCTCATGATTACTTCAAGACTGAGAAGGATTATGTGGCAGAGATTTAAAGAACCAAAGAAATGAAGATGAGTTACTACATGAATATCAGTTCAGTCCTAAAAGAACAATCATCTATCATTTCAGTTTGAACAAGAAATCTGGAAGTGAAGAATTTGATCCAGAAAACTAGTAGCATTATTTACAAGTCCCGGGTAATCACTTTTTCTACTTGTTAGTTGAGTTATCCTCTCTATAATTTGTTTGTTAGGTTTAACAATCAAATAGGGGGAGATTGTTTGTGAGATTCCAAGGCAGTGTGTACAGGAACTCAATGTATCGATGATAACTCAACACTAGAACAGGACATGTAAATAATACTACGACTACACAGAAATCAGGAAGAAATGAAGATAGGGGAAATACAAGGAATCAAGATACAAGAAGTAATTCTGAAGTCTAGTTAAGGGTCACTGAAAGAAGTTCATTATCATGTTCATGCCTCAGTGAAGAATAAGGGTTGAAGACATTCAGGGTTTCAAAGGTATTGAAGATTCAGTATACAGTGCCACTAGAAGATTTCAGTGTATTAGCATTGATTGTGACATAGACAGTGTAGGAAGCATAGGAATCCGAAAGCAATGTATACAGGGTAAAGGACAAAGGTTTAAAATAAGATATGAAGACGTTGTCTGAATACCAGTAAGGATTCCAGTGAAGGTACACGTGTTTATTGACAGTTAGTGTTTGAAGCAATCAAGAATGCAGCGACTTGTCAATTGTATTGAAATGAAGATGTGAAGGTTTGAATCACTGTTAGTCGTCTGTGAACCAGACCGTTGCACGAGGCGTCAACACATACGAGGATAATCTACATATCTATTCTACAGAAGAAATTGATACAGTCAGACTTGGTTCTCCCTGAAAGTTCTAAGGAATTTATAGGAGAAAACAGGTCAGAACAGGATACGTCCAAACAGCTACAGGAACCCACTGAGCCAAAGTTGTGAAAATAATAAACCCGAAAGAAATGCAGGTTGAGATATTTGGAAAGATGGAACCCCGGTTGGAATTGATATATGGTTTGCTAAGCAAAAGGAGTCCAGTTCCAGACACTCACAGACCGCAGCTTGGACTATAAGGATTTAAATAAATAATTAAATATTTTATTTAATTAGAAAATTATATTTATAAATATCTACATATTATTAGATATTTATTTATATATTTTCTGGATTAAATTAATTATTTATTTATTAAGATTAGAAGCTGTGCGGGTCGAAAAGCATTTTTAAGGAGCTGTCAGACTACAGGACCAATTACACAAAAGGACGAAATAAGCCCCTTTGGTTTTTCAAATTGGCCAGGTGAATACTCCTTCGATAGTTTGTGTTTTAAAACAAAACTTTCGATAGTTTTTGTTTTAAAACAAAGCTTTCGATTGTTTTTATTAAGCCTTCGATAGTTTTTAATTATCAAAAAAGTAGATTGGACACCTGCTGCATTCTGATTGGTCGAAGCAAAATCTATCGGAAGATTGGTTTTGAAAAGTCTACAAATAGACGGAAGAAGTTCATCTTCTTCAGTAGTTCATATTTTAGAGTTCATAGTTTTGATAGAGAGAGATAGCCGGAGAAGAGTTTAAGAGCTGGAATATTTATAAATTCGTAGACAGCCTTAAACTCTAATCCGTGTTTGTATTAAGTGAGCTTGAACTATTTGCAGCTAATCCTACGGATTAGAATTTGTAGCACCCTTCGAGGTTTATATTTATAAAACAATATATTCCCCGAATTGCTTGTGTTTGGCTTGGTTGATTTGATTTCGAGAACCTACATAGATCTATCCGAAGAAATCAAATTGCTATTCGTTTCACTTGAACACGTACCCACTGAGAGTATACTAATTTATTTATCCGCAAAAGATTCGAAAGAATTTTTTGATGAATTAGTGAGTATCGTATTCAACCCCCCCTTCTACGATACTTTAGGACCTAACACAATTTAAACGAGAGAATGACATCATCCTCTAAGATCCAACATCAGGAAAGCAGAAGGTGAATAGAAATTGACAAAATCTAGAGAAATAAACAACATTCCTATTCTCTTGCATTTTCTCACCTATATTAGTCAAAACAATTCGAGAAAAATCTAAATTGTTACCAAATAGAAGAGAATACCCTATTTGCAGACTTTTAGTGGGAATTGCATCCCAATTCGTGCACTTCTTTCCAAAAGCCCTAGTGATGCAGTCGAAAAAGAAACTCCATTCCTTGCGCAAAAACGGCCTTTTCAGTTGACCCACCTTTACCAAAGAACCAGAGTATCCGATTTCCCTCATCATTCTCAATAAAAGGTCATCACCAACAGCAATTGTATAAGAATTAAAACCTTCAAAATCCAAGGCATCACGAACAGTGTCTGGAGTTACAACATACTCTTGACCTTGATAGTCAAAGGTAATTGAAGGTGACCCTGTCTCGCCTCCATTATCATAAGTGCCTGTCTGCCAAAAGCTTGTAATTTGAGATGCAGACAGCTTCAACGGTGCGGTGAGAGCATGACCAATGTCAGACTTAGCCAAGAAATTCTGTATTAAATGAAACGCCTCTGGTGCGTTCTCATTCGCCAACGGAGCAGCATAGTTATTTGGAACAAACTCAAGTCCAGAAGCAGTGAAAGCAGTTGAAGCCATTAGTAATATCAAGAAATAAACAGAAAATAGCTTCAAAAAAAACGAGAGAGTTTAGGAGAGAAAGTGTTTGTGAATATGTGTGAGTGAAACTAGAATACAATTGGAGTAAGTCGTGAAAAACTGTAACGGTTGTGTGTATAATGTATAAATAGAAAATTTAAAATTAAAAACTAAACAGTTTTTAATCATTAAAACACAACTGTCTTACCCCGTGTACTGTGTAAATGAGACACGTGTCACACAGGCAATGACTGACAGCAGTAATTGGCAGTTTCAAATGCGCATGCGCAGTAAAAACAGCAATACTTACCGCCGATTACACTTTCCTATGTATGCAATCTCTCTCCTCTCTTTAACACTTTTCTAAACCAATGCCCAAACATACTCTTTTGAAAAACCAAAACAAATGTTTTTCCTCAAAATTATAAACTGTCTGAAACAAATAATTTATTTTAACCATCAGAGATTAAAATAGAATTACCTCGGCGAAGAGTACAAAAAGCATCAGTGTTTACCAATTCTCCTCTTTTGTTAATAAACTCTTTTCACAAACTGTACAGGTGTGAAAATATGTGTCTGCAATAGCAGAATTTACTTAATTTAAATATTTAGAGCATCTGAAAATGCATAAATATCACAAATTGAAACAATAAAAACTGGTTGCCCAAACTCTCATATTTAATACAAATTTGATGTCATCTAAACTCTGTTAAAAAAAACATGTTGCCCAGTAAATAACAATTGTAGAAGGGGGTTGAATACAATTGTATAAGATTCTCGACTTTATATAACACAAATATGAAAGATCAATAACAATAACAATAACAGCTTTATTAACTTTGATATAAAACTGTTACAAACTCTCTTAAGAAATTCTGATGTTCTTAAGAGCTGCTAGCTTACAAAAACTCTCTCAAGAAATTCTATTCTTAAGAGCTTCTCTCCGATTATGTTCTCTCTTGAATGAATACATAAATCGAAACCAAAACTGTGTTTATATAGTGCACACAGCTTCTCTATCAATAACAAGATAAGTCCTAATCATAACAAAGATAGAAACATATCTTTAATCGATAGCTGCATTCTACAAACCAGGAACAAATAGAATAAACTTCCATGTTTATCTAGACTCCAAATATAACTCGAAGTAGGAATCCTGATCAGCTTCAAGTTTTGATGATCAATCCTGATCATAGTCTGAGTAGGAATCCTGATGATCAATAAGATACTGACGCTTGATCAAATACTGATGACCATGCAATACTGATGACGTCAGCAATCCTGATCAGTTGAGTCTAGCTTCTGACGATCATTGAATTCTGATCTAACAATCTCCCCCAATCTCATACTTTGTGAAATAAAGTATAGATTCCAAATATTCAATGATGTCAAAAACATGTATCAAAATGTACAAGTATCTTCAGAAACAACTTATCTGTTTTAAGCTTTTTGATAGAACAGATTCATCTTCAAGAAATTGGATAATAAACTTTCTTATTTTTCTTCAAGAATTTGAATCAGTCTTTCCTTAAGATTTCTGAGTTCTTCATCTTCCTCATTAATCTGGTAGATAGCTGCTCTGAGATTCTGTATGGAGTTTCTCTGTAGACTGTGCTCTTCAAGCAAAAGATAAGCAATTTCATTCCCATCAGGATTGAGAGAAAGATGAGTCATGCCAAAATTTACTTCTTTAACAGCAGTACCCCTTTGCATTTCCACATCCTGACCTCTTTGATTTAAGTACATGGGAGTATAATTACCATCGAAATTACTGTTTCCATCCAGTCTTCTTCTTATAGTTGACAAAATCATGTCACTCCATTCTTTGTACACTTGGTTCTTCCATCTTAACAGATAGTGAACATATTTCAGTTCCTGTGTAGTTTTCATCAGCAGATCTTGAATAGATAGAATCTTCACACTACCATCTTTCATGAAGTACAGAAGCTTTTCTTTCTTTTCAAAACCATCATGACAATCTATAACTATATCAACAGCTAATAAATTGTTCAGGTTTTCAGAAGTTAAAGTACCTCCAATTTCTGTCAAGGAGTAAGGATCAACATATGACATATTCAGATATTCACCATCTCTGTGTCCAGTACCTCCTCTTGAATTACTTGACAATTGCTTCAGATTCGAAAACATCTTTAACCAGAGTGTTTTTGATCTAGCCATATCAGACAAATCAACAACACTTGAAGCACTTGTAATAATTCCACCAGACTGAAAATTGATAGGTGTATCACAACTTAATGTGCTAATATGTTTCCACTTCTTGTATTTCTCCTTTTCATGAGCATAGCTTCTTTCAAGTAAAGATTCTTGTCTGCTTGAATTTCTCCATTTTCTTTCATTTGAAACTTTAAGCCTTTGTAGATAGAGATTGAAATCTTCATTTGTTCTTTTTGTAATATCTCTTCTTCTGGCTTCTTCTTCTTCATCTACTTCTTTGTTGTGACAATCAACAACAGTAGATAAGATTATCAAATCAACCTCTTGCAGAATTTCAGATTCATCAGGATCTTGAATATTGTCAGGATTAGAATCTTCAATTTGATTTGTATTGCTGAGAGTTGATTTACTTGATTTTCTTCTCAATTCAGGTTCTTCTTCAACAAATTCCTTGTCTTCTTTCTCCATGATATCCTTGATAACAGGATCTATTAGATTTTGTGAAGCTTCAGGAATTTCTTCAATTCTTAACCCTCTAGACCTTGTCTGTCTAGGTACTGTTTGAGTTGAAGAACCTCTTTTACTTCTTCTAGCACCTCTTCTACCTCTGCTTCCTCTACCTCTAGCAGGAGCAGTATAGCTTTCCATTGTCTCTCTTTGTAGTCTCAAGAATTCTTCATGTGAGAGATCTGGATATTCTTCACTTGCTGTAGAGAGTGCTTTTCTCGCAAATAATTGTTGAACTCTTTTATCAGTGTGATATAGAGTAACAATTCTGCCGTCTTTTGTAGAAAACTTCTGGAATAAATTTGATGCATCTTCAGGATTATCAATAATCACATCTTCATCACCTTCAGGAATTGTAGCAAGAATGTGTCCATGACCAGGTGTCAGGATTTGATCTTCCGTCAGGATCTGAGATTGCACCAATGTTCTTACTGTCTTAACTCCAGAATCAGAAACATGAGTTGACTGCGTAGTCTGACTTTGAGAAGTTTGAATTGTAGACTTCAAAACCGCAGCATCAGAGGTTTCTCCTTGTATCACTTTGTTACCACCATCATCTCCAGTATCATCATCATTATTTCTTAATACTAGATCAGGTGTACATTTTGTCTGAATAACCTTCTCCCCCTTTTTGACATCAGGATTTGACAATAATTGCAAAATTAAGGAAAGAGAGGCTTGAATTTCAGTTACCTTAGTATCCAGAGAATCAATTCTTTGATTGATTGAGGTTTGTTCTAAAACAACAGATTTCACTTGGGATTCCACTACCCTTAGTTGTAAAGTAGTAGGCACCTTTGTAAAATTATTAAAGATATCAGTCCTCACTTTTTCAGTTGAACCCTTGATAGAATCAATCTCACTTTTCAGGCTTTTGGATAACAGAGTAGTAGCCTTCAGATGATTCTTCAAGTCTTGATTCTCTATAGACTTCACTGCATTATAGGCATGTTCAATAGCAGAAGAAAAACTGATAGATTCATCAGATTGGTGCCATGAATTGTTCCATTCATTCTGTCTAAATGCCTCTGCAGGATCAAAGGAAGGAATAGAAAAATCTTGTCTCTGATCTTTCCCAGTGGAAGCATTGCTAGCCATATATGTACTGGATGAACCAAAATTAGTTCCAAGACTAATTTTGAGTGCTGTAGCAAGCTGTTCCTTCTCTTTTCGATTCTCATTATCATCATCACTATCATCAGAAGTATCATCAGCAGTACCATGAGTAATATCAGGATCAGGAATTGCAATACCTTTCAGTTTATCCTGTGGTTCTGAGATAGGATGATCCATTGGTCTTGAACGAAGTGGCTGTATCAAAATAGGTTCATTATCAGGAGCACCACTAGCGTCAGGATGAACATCGTCAGGATTTGATATGCTTGCATCAGTATTTGCTACCAATGGTTCTTGTGGAGCTTGAGGTTCAGAAGCTGCTTCAACACTTTGAGCTAAAGGTTCTTGTGTGCTTCCCTCATTGACAATGTTCTCGACCAATCTTTCAACAGAAGCTGTAGCTTTGCCTGCATCTTCACTTTGAGAAGATGGTTCTTGTGTAGCTGGAATGTTGATGTCTTCATTCTCCCTTTGAGAAAATGGTTCTTGTGTGACCATTCCACTAGCTAAGCCTTCACCCAAACTTTGATTGAGTGGTTCTTGTGTGGCAGGATCAACAGTAGCTGCTGAATTACTCTGAAATTCAGGTTCTTGTGGGCTTGATCCTTTCAGCTTCTTCTGTCTCTGATAGACTAACTCATCTGCATTCCTCTTTTTCTTTGATGTAGGTGTAAGACCAACCAAGGAAGCAGTTGTAGAAACCTTCTCCCAAGAATATCTTCGAATCTGAGATGGAGAGGCTGGAGAGTCTGATATAGAGACAACTTTTGTTGCTGCATCAGGAATACTAACATCAGGATTTGATGTCTGAATATCAGTATCCTTCATTTGCACTGTCAAAGGAATATGATACCTGCTCTTTGATAATTTCCTTGTCTTTTGTGGTTTTGATGAAGGTACCACAGCTTTAGTAGCAGTATCAGCAACTTCCTTGTTCACATTCATCACAGAGGATATAGGTAAGTCATCCTCTGAATCACTTTCATCAATCAACCTTAACTTCCTTTTCACAGGAACATCCTTAACAACCTTATCAGCTTTCTTGACCAGGACCCCTTGTACACCCCCTTGTATCTTCTTTTTAGTGAGTGGTGTAGAGGAAAAATCCTTTGAACCTGATTGCCTTCCAGACACATCAGTTCTAGCTGATTTCTTTGATTTTACAACTAAAGTCTTTTGAGAGACAGTAGAGGTGGTTGTTAACTGTTTAGACTGTTTAGGTTGCATGCTTGTGTCAGGAACAAGGTGGGTTGGGCCTTGCCCCATAGCATTAGAAAGTAGTTCATAATGAGTAGGCATTTTCTGATGTAAGCACGTGTTCATGCTTATCTGTAAAGCACGAGTTCCTGAGTAGAAAATAGACTAGGAAAACAAATATGTAATTTCCATATTTCATGTGTAATGTATCTTCAAGTATTAATGAAATTTGTCTATTTTCTCAATTGTTTGCTTCCTGTACTTGCCTGCAAAATTTGTTAGTAACACTCAAAGTGATATAGAGATGATAAATAATAAACTCTGTTAATAATGAAATTGAAATTGATAATTAAGACTGAAAACTTAATCAAAGACTAAGTAATAATCTAATTGTCCAGAGTTTACCAGGAGTGTTGATGACAAATTAGCATAGAACCTCTGGTTTTCATACCAGCTTCAATATCTGAGCATCAGGATTTGACCAATTGATTTCCTGTCAGGATTGAGTCCTATCAGGATTTGATCAAAGATACATACCTTTTTGAATAACCATCAGGATTTGACAGTTATCAGGATTTCCTCTCTGTAGCTTTTCCTCAGAAATTCTCAAAATTCATCATTCCAATTTCATTCACCAACTTATTGAAAGTAGCTTCAGGTAGTGGCTTGGTGAATATATCAGCTAGTTGTTGATCAGTAGGAACAAAATGAAGTTCAATTGTTCCTTCCAGAACCTGTTCTCTTATAAAGTGATATCTGATACTTATGTGTTTAGTAAGAGAATGCTGAACTGGATTTCCTGTCATTGCAATAGCACTTTGGTTATCACAATAAATAGGGATTTTTGAGTATGACAGGCCATAATCTAACAACTGATTTCTCATCCACATTATCTGAGCACAACAACTTCCTGCAGCAATGTACTCAGCTTCTGCAGTTGAAGTGGAAATAGATTTCTGCTTTTTACTGAACCATGAAACTAGTCTTCCACCCAAAAACTGACAACTTCCTGAAGTACTTTTCCTGTCTATTTTGCATCCTGCAAAATCAGCATCTGAATAACCACACAACCCAAAATCTGATTCCCTTGCATACCAAAGGCCAAGTGAAGGAGTGCCTTTGAGATATCTGAAAATTCTTTTGACTGCAATCAGATGTGGTTCTCTAGGTTTTGCTTGAAATCTTGCACATAGACAGGTTGCAAACATGATATCTGGTCTACTGGTAGTGAGATACAATAAAGAGCCAATCATTCCTCTGTAGTGAGTTACATCTACCTCTTCACCTTGATCAGGATCAAGTTTGGTAGTTGTAGCTATGGGAGTTGAAGCAGGAGTACTGTCTTGCATGTTAAACCTTGTCAGTAAATTCCTTGTGTATTTAGACTGATTAATAAAAATCCCTTCATCAGTCTGTTTAACTTGAAGACCCAGAAAGTAACTCATTTCTCCCATCATGCTCATTTGATATCTTGACTGCATAAGCTTGGAAAACTTTTCACACAGCTTATTGTTTGTTGACCCAAAAATGATATCATCAACATAAATCTGAACTAACAGCAACTCCTTACCATGATTCAAATAAAATAGAGTTTTATCAATTGCACCTCTTTTGAATCCACTTTCTAGTAAGAATTGAGCTAAGGTTTCATACCATGCTCTTGGAGCTTGCTTTAGTCCATAAAGTGCCTTATCCAGTCTGTAGACATAATCTGGATATTTAGGATCAATGAAACCAGGAGGTTGTTCAACATAAACTTCTTCCTCCAGTTCACCATTTAAGAAAGCACTTTTAACATCCATCTGGAAAACCTTGAATTTCTTATGTGCTGCATAAGCAAGAAATATCCTGATGGCTTCTAGTCTTGCAACAGGAGCAAAAGTTTCATCATAGTCAATTCCTTCTTGTTGGGAATACCCCTTTGCAACTAGTCTAGCTTTATTTCTGATAATGACTCCATCAGAATCAGTCTTGTTCTTGAAAATCCACTTTGTACCAACAATTGATCTATTCTTTGGTCTTGGTACCAGTTTCCAGACTTCATTCCTTTCAAATTCATTCAGTTCTTCTTGCATTGCAGTAACCCAATCAGCATCTTTAAGTGCATCTTCAACTTTCTTAGGCTCCTCCTTGGATAGAAAGTTATTATATAAACATTCATTCTGAGTTGCACTTCTTGTTTGAACACCTGCATCAGGATCTCCAATTATCAAATCAGGAGTATGATCTTTTGTCCATTTCCTTGCTGGTGTCAAATTGTTTCTTGAAGTAGATGCTCCCCCTGGATTGGTGTTATCTTGATTGAAAGAATTTGATTGATTTGAAGCTCTCCCTGAATTATTGCTATGCCCTCCTGATGTGTTATCAGGATCTTCACTTGAATCAGTATCTGAAGAATTCTGTCCTGATGATTGAGTTGTCTCTGAACTTGTAGTTGAATGCCGTTGCTCCCCCTCAACATTAGCACTACTAGTTGTATCACTGTTGTTTGCATCATCAGTATTAGCACCATCAGTACCTGGTGAGTCATCAGGATTTGGTGACCCGTCAGTACTGGATGAATGGACAGCTTCTGATTCACTTTCTTCAGGTTCCTTGGAAGCTTCATTTTCAAATAACAATCTATCATGCGAGTCTTCAATGATTCCAGTTATCTTCTTATCATCAAAAGATACATGTATTGACTCCATGACAGTTCTTGTTCTCAAATTAAAAACTCTGAAGGCTCTTGATGTAGGATAACCTATGAATATTCCTTCATCAGCCTTTGTTTCAAATTTCCCTAGCTGTTCAGGATGAGTTCTGAGAACAAAACATTTACAGCCAAACACATGCAAATGCTTCAGACTTGGTTTCTTCTCTTTGAGTGACTGATAAGGAGTGACACCATGCCTGTTTATCAATGTGAGATTTTGTGTATAGCATGCTGTGTTGACTGCTTCTGCCCAGAAATATGTAGGTAATTTAGCTTCTTCCAACATAGTTCTGCCAGCTTCAATAAGAGTTCTATTCTTCCTTTCTACTACTCCATTTTGCTGAGGTGTGCCAGGAGCAGAGAATTGTTGAATGATTCCTTTGTATTTACAGAACTCTTCCATCTTTGAATTCTTAAATTCAGTACCATTATCACTTCTCAGAATCTTGACTTTGTACTTTGTGGTTGTCTCAATCATCCTCACATGATCCAACAGAACTTCAGGAGTTTCATCTTTTCTATGCAGAAAATACACCCAGGTGAATCTAGAATATTCATCAACAATTACAAGAGTGTACCTTTTCTTACTGATGGACATGATGTTGACTGGACCAAACAGATCAAGATGTAGCATGTGATATGGTTCTTCAATAGAGGATTCTGATTTACTCTGGAATGATGTCCTTCTTTGTTTTGCTTTTTGGCATGCATCACAGAGTCCATCAGGTGTATATAAGACATTAGGTAATCCTCTTACTAACTCTTTCTTAACCAACTCATTGATGTTGCTGAAGTTGAGATGAGAAAGCTTCTTGTGCCAATTCCAACTTTCATCTACTGAAGCTTTACTGATGAAACATGTAGGGGAGCCATCAGTATCTGAGAGAATGTTGGCTTCATATATGTTACCATGCCTGTAGCCAGTTAGTGCTATCTTCCCTGTTGCTTTACTGACTACTTCACAATGTGTGGAATAGAAATTGACATGATAACCTCTGTCAGTGATTTGACTAATACTCAACAAGTTGTGTTTTAGTCCCTTCACTAGAGCTACTTTCTCAATGATGACATTTCCAATGATTATATTGCCATATCCCAAGATTTGTCCAATGTTGCCATCTCCATAAGACACAGTTGGGCTAGCTTTTTCCTCATATTCTGATAACAGGGCTTTGTTTCCAGTCATGTGCACAGAACATCCACTATCCATGACTAACACATTTTTCTTTTTACCCTGCATCAGAATAGTAAAACACTAGTCAGAATGTTTAGGAACCCACACTTGTTGGATTCCTTGTTCATGCATTTTATTAAATTTAACAGCAGAAGACTTTTTGACTTTAGCAGTCCTGACAGGATTTACTCCATCAGGATTTGCTTTGTCAGTATCAGTATTAACAAAAGCATGCTTCACTATGACATTTTCAGTTCTATCAGACTTTGTACTACTTTCAAACTTAGGCAATGGATCATAAAAGTTATAGTACAAATCATGATACTCTTTACATGTATAAATAGAATGCCATAGACTACCACAATGAAAACAGGACTTCTGCGGTTTATAGAGTACTGATCTATTCCTCACATCAGATTTAGGAATTTCAGCAATTTTCTTCTTACTCTTTTTACAATCAATAGCAAGATGATTAGAGTTACCACAGTTAAAACAACACTTTCTAGGTGCATTTGGGATATATTTATAACCATTCTCTTTATTGATCCCAACTTTACCATTCCTGTTTCTCTTAACAGTAGCTTCCTTTTTCTTATCTGTAACCTCACAGATTTTATCCTTAAGCTGTTTCTGAGACAATAGACCTACATTCTTAGTGACTTTGTTCATGACAGGTTTAGACTTTATAATTTTAATTCCTTGAGTAGAAGAAGATCCCTTTTCAAAAGTAGAATTGGAATCCTTACCAAAAACAAAATTAACAGGAGTAATCTTAGATTTGGTTGAGTCTATAACATGTCTATAGGTCTTTGGACTGACTGTCTCATCAATGACAATTTTCTCTGCTAATTTCTTATCTTCATCTGACTTATATCCTAGACACTCTTTCCAATTCTTAGAGGTATTAATCTCATGAAATTTCCTACCAGCGTCTGTCCAGGTTCTGATTTTCTCATTAGCATATTCAAGTTCTTTTTCAAGGGAAGTACATTTAGATGTCATCTCTAAGTGCATGTGTTTAGCATTATCACATTCTTTTTGTACTTCTTGCATACGAGAAAATTCAGCTTCTAATATCTCATTCCTCTTTCTAAGGTCAGACATCTCAGATAAGATTCTAGTATTCTCAGCAGTTTGACTTCTAAAGCTAATATGTAATGACTTTAGAAAACGTCTTAACTCAGAAGCATTATCAGTATCAAAATCAAAGATAGTATTTAGTACCTTATCATCAGGAGCAGCAGTTACATCAGCATTGGCCATTAACGCATAGTTGACTACCTCAGTATCAGATTATGAGGAAGAGTCCATCCAATCCTTGCTTGATATGATGAGTGCCTTTGTCTTGTTGCATTCAGAAGCAAAGTGACCCATACCATTACACTTGTAGCATCTAACCTTGGACTTGTCAAATTTGCTACCCTTGCTGTCCTTTTTGATATACTTGTCTTTGTCTGCTTTGAAGGTCTTTTTCTGAAAGTTGCCTTGTCTTCTATTCTTCCTGAACTTCATCCTTCTGAAGTTTCTGACAATCATAGCAACCATCTCTTCCATGTCTGAATCAGAAGATTCATCACCAGTATTGGCATCAGGATTGCCATCAGTATCTGATGAAGAGTCGTCAGGATCTGACTCAGCTTCTCTTGCTTTCCTTCTAGAGACCTCCATAGCTTTCCCTTTTGATTTTGCTTCTATATTCAAAGCAATCGACTTTGCCTTGCTGCTTTTCTTGTTCTTTCTCTGTTGAACTTCAAGATCATGAGTTCTTAGCATCCCATAGATCTCATCAAGAGACACAATGTTCAGATCATACTGGTGTCTAATGATTGAGGTCTGAGTATCCCATTCTTCAGGTAAAGCTCTAAGAAATTTGGTGTTTGAATCTTCAGTTTCATATACTTTGTCAACTAAGGATAAGCTGTTCAATAGTGTCAGAAATCTATCATATAGATCAGTCAGGCTCTCTTCAGGTCTTGCATCGAATTGCTCATATTCTTGAATCAATAGAGCCCTTCTGTTTTTCTTAACAGATGCAGATCCCTGGCACTGAGTTTCCAAAGTATCCCAGATTTCTTTTGAAGACTTGCATGCAATCACTCTGTTTGACATAACAGCATCAAGGCTATTATGCAAGATATTCTTTATCTTTGGTTCCCTGAGTACATGAGCTTTTTCTTCTGGAGTCCATTCAGCTTTAGCTTTGACCACATAATGTTCTGGTACTGTATCTGTTCGTTCTACGAACTTTGTTGGTATATATGGTCCATCACGAATCCTGTCCAAGTAGTCAGGATCCATAGCCTCCGGGTACATCAGCATCTTTACCCTCCATGTAGGATATTCTGATATCTTCAAGATGGGAATCTTCATGCTTTCATACTTGGTTGTCGACATCTTTAGATCGTATCTGATTCAGAATTAAATCAGTTTGCTCTGATACCAATTGTTGCCCAGTAAATAACAATTGTAGAAGGGGGTTGAATACAATTGTATAAGATTCTCGACTTTATATAACACAAATATGAAAGATCAATAACAATAACAATAACAGCTTTATTAACTTTGATATAAAACTGTTACAAACTCTCTTAAGAAATTCTGATGTTCTTAAGAGCTGCTAGCTTACAAAAACTCTCTCAAGAAATTCTATTCTTAAGAGCTTCTCTCCGATTATGTTCTCTCTTGAATGAATACATAAATCGAAACCAAAACTGTGTTTATATAGTGCACACAGCTTCTCTATCAATAACAAGATAAGTCCTAATCATAACAAAGATAGAAACATATCTTTAATCGATAGCTGCATTCTACAAACCAGGAACAAATAGAATAAACTTCCATGTTTATCTAGACTCCAAATATAACTCGAAGTAGGAATCCTGATCAGCTTCAAGTTCTGATGATCAATCCTGATCATAGTCTGAGTAGGAATCCTGATGATCAATAAGATACTGACGCTTGATCAAATACTGATGACCATGCAATACTGATGACGTCAGCAATCCTGATCAGTTGAGTCTAGCTTCTGACGATCATTGAATTCTGATCTAACAAAACATTTTAAGCTTTACCCCTATCAAATTCATGCTTATTTGACCGTGTAATGGATGAGACCCCAAAAGGCTTTTACAATAATACCCATGTAACGAGCTTTAGGTTAGTGAATCCCAGACTAGAAAAACCTTAGGTCACTAGGCACAAAGTCCCCTCGAACTTACTTGCTCAAGTATTAAAGAGCTCACCCTGATCAATTATGCATCAAAACAACTTCCTTTGACAATTTACTTTTTCCAGTAATCAGAGGTTGGCACTAGTCACCAAAAAATTTCGAAATTTTAGCCCTTATCACATAATAAGTTCCTGGATCGTCCTAGGCACAACATAATCTCAAAGGAATTTACAAAAATTTATCCATTTCAAACTTAGGGGTGAAATTATTACGACTAAACTTCAGAGTTTAAATTGACATCCTTCATTAAGAACATTTTATGAGAGAGAGTGCAAACAGCTAATACAGAATCAACTTGTAAGATCAATAAACTTAGAGATGCTTTAAATATTGAAACAGTATCATGATGTGTTAATGTACTGCACAAATTTGAGATCAGAATTTATGTAACTCAAAAAGATTCATAATTACTTACTGAGAATTATGACTCATACAAATTTCTTCAACGGTCCATATGTTTCAGACAATATTACAATCAGAGTATAACATCAAACTTTAACCGACAGAGTATGATAGACACTTTGTAACTGACAGAGTATGATATCAGAATTTAGCATCAGAGTTTAACATGCTGACTAAGATAACAGTTAACACATGCAAACAACCATGAGCATTAAATCTAACATGCATAGATTTTGAGTCTAACCAGTATCTCTAGTCAAAACCAGAGACCATTCCAAGTTCATTTACCAATCTTGTAAAGGTAGCTTCACTCAAAGGCTTGGTGAAGATATCTGCAAGTTGTTGGTCTGTAGACACAAAATGAAGCTCAATGGTTCCTTCTTCCACATGTTCCCTGATAAAATGATACCTTATGCTGATGTGCTTGGTCATGGAGTGCTGCACTGGATTACCTGTCATAGCAATAGCACTTTGGTTATCACAGAAAATATGTATCTTAGAGTACCTTAACCCATAATCCAGCAACTGATTCTTCATCCAAAGAATTTGTGCACAACAGCTACCAACAGCTATATACTCTGCTTCTGCAGTGGATGTTGAGATTGACTTTTGTTTCTTGCTGTACCAAGAAACTAACCTGTCACCTAAAAATTGACAGCTTCCACTTGTGCTCTTTCTATCTATCTTACAGCCTGCAAAATCTGCATCAGAGTAACCAATTAATTTAAACTCTGATTCTCTAGGATACCACAAACCCAAGGTTATGGTTCCTTTAAGATACTTAAAGATCCTTTTCACAGCTGTTAGATGTGGCTCTCTGGGGTCTGCTTGGAATCTTGCACAAAGACATGTGGCATACATGATGTCTGGTCTGCTTGCAGTAAGATACAACAGAGACCCTATCATGCCTCTATAGTTTGTCATATCGACTGGTGCCCCACTGTCCTTGTCTAGCTTTGTTGCAGTTGTCATGGGAGTTGTGGCAGATGAACTATCAAGCATACCAAATTTCTTCAGAAGATTTCTGGTATATTTTGCCTGATTGATAAAAATCCCATCATCTGTTTGCTTGACCTGTAAGCCTAGAAAATAACTAAGCTCTCCCATCATGCTCATTTGGTACCTGGACTGCATAAGCTTTGCAAACTTCTGACAGAGTTTGTCATTAGTAGATCCAAAAATAATATCATCTACATAAATTTGAACTAAAAGCAAATCATCACCAGAATTGAAATAAAACAAGGTTTTATCAATTGTACCTCTAGTGAACCCACTTTCTAAAAGAAATTGAGCCAGAGTTTCATACCATGCTCTTGGTGCCTGCTTTAGTCCATATAAAGCCTTGTCAAGCCTGTAGACATAATCTGGATGTTTGGGATCTACAAACCCTGGTGGTTGTTCAACAAACACCTCTTCTTCAAGCTTCCCATTGAGAAAAGCACTCTTTACATCCATCTGAAAGACTTTGAACTTTTTGTGTGCAGCATAGGCCAGAAAAATCCTTATTGCCTCCAATCTTGCAACTGGAGCAAAGGTTTCATCATAGTCAATTCCTTCTTGCTGTGAATAGCCTTTTGCTACAAGTCTAGCCTTGTTCCTTGTAATCACACCATCACTGTCAGTCTTGTTTCTGAAAACCCACTTTGTACCTACTACAGATCTGTTCTTTGGTCTAGGTACAAGTGTCCAGACTTCATTCCTCTCAAATTCATTCAACTCTTCTTGCATAGCTGTTATCCAGTTAGCATCTTGAAGAGCTTCTTCCACTTTCTTTGGTTCTGTTTGAGACAAGAAAGCATGATACAGGCATTCATTTGTAGTAGCACTTCTAGTTCTTACACTAGCATCAGGATCTCCAATTATGAGATCAGGTGTATGTGCCTGTGTCCACTTTCTTGCTATTGGTAAGTGGCTTCTTGTATCAGTATTGGATCCTCCCCCTTGATCCATGCTCTCCTGATTCATGTGTTGACTTTCTGGAGCTTCTGAGGCTCCCCCTGAATTGGACTGCTCAGAGTTTGAATCAGCTTCCTCAACAGACTCACTTTGAGTGTTTGAGTCACCATGTTGAGCTGCCTCACGCTCCCCCTCAACTGGTTCTCTGTTTTGAGAATTTTCAGTTTCTCCATTATTTACCAGTAAAGGTTCAGAGTATGCTTCGTCAGAGTTTATCAGAACCGCTTCATCAGAGTTTGTCGGTACTGCTTCATCAGAGTTTACATCATCAGAGAATAAATCTTCATTTTCAAAGCGCAGTTGATCATATTCATCTAAGTCATCAAGTCCAGTTATTTTCTTGTCATCAAATGACACATGTATAGACTCCATGATCACCTTTGTTCTCAGATTGTATACTCTGAATGCTTTTGTTGACAATGGATAGCCAACAAAAATTCCTTCATCAGCTTTTAACTCAAATTTGGTCAACTGTTCAGGATGAGTCTTCAGAACAAAACACTTACATCCAAATATATGAAAATATTTCAAATTTGGCTTCTTGTTCTTCACCATCTCATATGGTGTCTTTCCATGCTTGTTGATCAATGTTGCATTCTGAGTAAAACAAGCAGTTTGAACAGCTTCTGCCCAGAAATAGGTTGGTAACTTTGCTTCATCAAGCATTTTTCTGGCAGCTTCGATTAGAGTTCTGTTCTTTCTTTCAACTACACCATTTTGCTGTGGAGTCCCTGGTGCAGAAAACTCTTGCTTCACTCCTCTTTCCTTGCAGAAAGCTTCCATTACTGAATTTCTGAATTCAGTTCCATTATCACTTCTTATTATCTTTACTTTGTATTGTGATCCTTTATCCAGTTGATTTACATGATCCATCAGAGTCTGATCAGTTTCATCCTTCTTTGCCAAGAAATAAACCCAAGTGTATCTAGTATACTCATCAACAATTACTAGAGTATATTTCTTTCTGCCCATAGACATTACATTTACTGGACCAAAGAGATCAACATGTAGAAGATGATATGGCTCCACAATTGAAGATTCAGACTTGCTCTTGAAAGATGACTTCCTTAGCTTGGCCTTTTGACAAGAATCACACAGGCCATCTAAGCTGAGTATTGACTTGGGAAGTCCCCTTACAAGATCTTTTCTTATCAGCTCATTGATGTTGTTCAAATTTAGATGAGAGAGCTTCTTATGCCATTTCCAACTCTCTTCATTTGACATTCTTGCTGTCAGACACACAGTTTTTCCATCAGAGTTTGTTACCAAACTTGCTTCATAGATGTTGTTGCGCCTGTGTCCAACTAGAACAACTTTTCCAGTAGATTTACTGATCACTTCACAGTGTTCAGTATGAAAATCTACATGATATCCTCTGTCACAGATTTGACTCACAGATAGCAGATCATGCTTGAGTCCTGAGACAAGAGCTACATTCTTGATTATGACACTACCAAGATTGATATCGCCATATCCCAGTGTACATCCTATGTTGCCATCTCCATAGGAAACTTTTGGGCCAGCCTTCTCCTCATAGTCTGATAGCAGGGCTTTGTTTCCAGTCATATGTCCTGAGCATCCACTGTCCAAGATAAGTGTGCTCTCTTTAATGCCCTGCAATTACAAACAATCACTGATTGTTAGTTTTAAGGATCCAGACTTTCTTGGATCCTTTGTCTTTCTTAACAGTGTTAGCTTTTGCAGCGGAATCTTTATCAACAGAGTTTAAGCTAACAGTGTCAGACTTTACACTTGCAGAGTTTGCTCTAACCCATTTCAAGTTAGGTTTTAGCTCATAATAATTGTGATAAATAGCATGATAACTCTTGCAAGTATATATAGAATGCCAAGTGCTCCCACAGTGTGTGCATAAAGTCAGTGGCCTAACCCTAACATAATCATTCTTTACCCCAGACTTGGAGGGTAAAGAATTAATATCTTTGTTCTTCCTGCAAAAACTGGCAAGATGGTTAGCACTCCCACAATTATAACATGTTTTTCTTGGAGCTACTGAAGTAGGCAGATGATTATTCCTTTTATTTATGCCTACTTTTCCATTCCTATTCTTTTTAAACATTTTCTGTTTGTTGACAGACTTTACTTCTTTGAGCTTATGTTTAAATTGTTTCTCTGTCATTAAACCAACATTAACCTGTTTATCACAGATTCTTACTGGTTCTTTAACAGCTTCTATTTCAATCTTATTCTCTGCTATTGAGCCAACATTAACCTGTTCTTCACAAGTTTCAATTTGCTCCATGACAGCTTCTCTTACAACTACAGACTTTAGCTTACTTGATTCATGAACAAATTTCACAGGTTTAAGTTGTGGTTTTACTTTAACTTTATCTTTAAACCTAAGTTCATCTTCCTCACAGTAACCTAAACCTACAGTATCTGTTTGAAAAACCTGATGTGTGTCTTTTCCAGAATTAGTTCAGGTTTTAATCACTTTCCTCTCTTTTTCCAACTCAGACTCTATTTGCCTATATCTTTTAAGCAATTCCTGTTCAACATAAACAGCATCATCTCTCTCCTTTTGAACTTGTTGCATTTTAACAAGCTTCTCTTCAAGAAATTTATTTCTTTCTTTGAGACCTAGATTCTCAGATTTTATTCTCTCATTCTCTAAAGTCTGATCCCTATAACTAACATGTATGTTTTTAAGATAAATTCTTAATTCAGATATATCATCAATATCATAAGCATAAGTTGTTAGGGGTACCTTGTTTTCAGATGAGTCAGCTTCATCTCTACCAGTTGCCATGAGAGCATAATTGACTCCCTCATCTGAGTCTGAAGTGTCTGCCCAGTCCTTCCCTTTAGTGATGAGTGCTTTCTCAGATTTTCCTTTCTTGCACTCTGGAGCATAATGACCCATTTCTTTACACTTGTAGCACTGGATCTTTGACTTGTCTTTCCTTCCAGACTTGGTATCCTTTTCATCAGACTTTTTGAATTTTCTTTTATAAGAATTTGAATCTTCCCTTGAGAATCTTTTTCCTTTCTTGAAGTTCTTGAATCCCATCTTCTTGAAAGCCTTTACCATTAAAGCAGCCATTCTCATCATCTCTTCTTCATCATCCTCAGAATCAGAAGCTTCATCATCAGTGTTTGAGCCATCATCAGAGTTTGATGACTCACTTTCAGACTTAATGACTAAGGCCTTTCCTTTGACTTTCTTTCTTGATGATTCCTTCTTGACAGGCTTTTCTTCAACTTTAAGAGCAACAAATTTTGTCTTCTTTCCAGATCTTTTGTTTCTTTGTTCTATCTCCAATTCATGAGTTTTGAGCAACCCATAGATTTCATCAAGATCTGTTTCTGCAAGATCATAATTGTCTCGAATTGTTGTTGCCTTCAAATCCCATCTTTCAGGCAGTGATAACAGAAACTTGAGATTTGACTCTTCAAGTTCACATTCTTTATCAACCAGGGACAAATCATTCAACAATTTACAAAATCTGTCATAAGTATCTGTCAAAATTTCATCAGATCTAGAATCAAAGTGTTCATACTCCTGTGTCAGAATAGTCTTCATGTTCTTCTTTATAGCACTAGTTCCTTGACACCTGACTTCTAAAGCATCCCAAATTTCTTTGGCAGTCTTGCAGCCAATAACTCTGTTAGACATGACATTATCTAAGGCACTGTGGAGTAGATGTCTAACCTTTGCATCTTTTGCAATTGATGAGATGTCCTCAGGAGTTAAGTCTTTCTTCTCTTTTGGAACAGTCTTTTGTTCTTGACCAGTTATAACAGGAGACAATTTAGTTGGCATATGAGGACCATCATAGATTCTGTCAAGGTATTCTGGATCTGTGGCTTCCAGAAACATAGTCATCTTCACCTTCCATATTGGATATTCAACTGGTCTTAGAATTGGAACCCTGATAGTCTCATATCGACTCACAGAAGTAGGTTGAACCTTCTGAACATTAGAACCTGCATTAGAACCTTCCTGAGAGTTGTCAGTCATGATTATACTTGTGTTTAGATCGATAAACTGTATATATTAAACAGCCTTGGCTCTGATACCAATTGTTAGGCCGAATACAATATAATCAAATATATATGAGAATAACAATAATCAAGAACACTGTTTATGAATCAATAAACTGTAATTGTATTAACAGCTTCTCTCTTTATGATGTTAAAGAATCACAAAGAGCTTCTAGGTTACAAGAATAATAATCAATGATCTCATCCCTTCTAAGAATAACCTATCTGTGTTTATATAGTACACAGCTACATACAATCCATCTCTAATTGATATTCCTATAAGTTAGCTATACAATTCATATCAATTAAGGATTGCTTCTTATCTTCTATTCCGTTTACTTAGCTGTATCAATATATTCTGCTTCTTTCCATCTTCAGAATATATTGCTTCTAGAATATTCAATTCAGCACCGACAGCTAATTCAACTATCACCACGTCAGACTTTAACAAACTCTGACTGGCTTCAATGTAAACTCTGATGAGCACCTGTTGCTTAAACACTGATGAACAAACGTCAGCAATTATATCTAACATTGGATATGTCAGAAAATGAAGGCAGAACAAAGACCTAGTTGACTATCACAGTTAGTAGAGATTCCTGATTAGGAATGTAATTTTACTATAATGGATTCTGTGATAGGATCAACAAGAATCGAGTCGGACTATGACGTCAATTGAGCTATAATTGATGGATCAAATGGGTCTACTCATATTTTGTTTTTAGCAAGAGATCTTAAATCAAAGAGTTGCGAAAGAGATAATTGGGTGACGTGGAGTTCCAGTCACCATCGTGTCAGATAAGAACCAATGCTTGAACTCCCGATTCGGGAGGAGTTTTCCAAACGTGTTTGGCAACGAGTTTGAGTGCGAGCACTACGTAGGATCCGTAGACCGACGGACCGATCGGAAGAAACATTTCAGAGAACCTAAGTTACGGTAAGCGTTGTACCGCTGATTGCAAGAATAATCGGATGTTGATAGAAAATGGGTGTATACGAATACAACCAGAATTGGCTTGTATAAAGCGTCCGGTAGATATCAGAGACCGGAATGAGTAAGTGTTGTAATGAAAACCAGAGGGTTGAGGAGTTAACCTGGGAACTGGAAATTTCTATACTGGAAGAGTAACCTCGGCTATTTTCTTAGATTCCGGGACGGAATCCTTTTAAGGAGGGGAGACTGTAATAACCCCAAATTTTGGACTTATTTAAAAAATTTTGATGAATAGTAAATGTGATGAATAGTAAATTTACTGATGGAAAATTTTTTAGACCACGCTATGTGGATGATATGGAATGAATGTTTCGAGGTTATATTATTGATGTATAAGGAGAATAAGTGAATGTAAACGCGATCAGAATCAGGAGATTCTAACAATAAATTTTGTTCACTATTCATCGGACAATCAAGGATTTATTGATTTGATCGTTTTGACAAAATATGTAGAATGAGAAATCTAGGATCATATATTAAACCAAGGTAGTGGAAAGATCAAGGAATTATTCCCTAGCTTTGGTACAGAGAAACGTTTTTAAAATCATTTGAAACTATCGCAAAACAAAAGCGTAACAAATTATGGATTAAACCCTAGCCAAAGGAGGAGTATTATATAAGATCATCAAGTGAAATATATAAAAGGATTGATGATACAAATTATGACATAAGCATGATGCAAGAGGATGACAAGATGATGACCAAGTGATGACAAAGTGGTGAATCACCACCTTGTCACCACTTTCACCACAACCACACAATCAAAGATGATGTGTCTTGGATGACAAAACCAAATAAAGACCACACAATTATATGGCTGGTATTTAGCATCATTTGGACAAAGAAAAGAAAAGAAAAAGCAAGCAACTATCCATCTCCCTCATTTCTCAGATTTTCTGCCCAGCATGAGCAAGGAGCAAAGACAAATTCATAACTCAAGTTATACTCATCCTAAAATCACCAAATTTGAACCATAGCTCCCTCACTATATACCCAAGGTACGTTAAAACTTTCATGGCCATCAAAGAAGTGTAGCATGGTTAAATATTGGATCAAAGTTGAGGCGTGAATAGTAAAACTCATAAGATCTTGTTTTGTTTTGATGTTTTTAGGTTTGATTAGCATAGTTAAGGAGCAAGGAAGGATATACCATCCATATATAGCCTTTTTTAACTTCCAAGGAAGGTATAAAACTTCTTCCCTTTTTGAGATTATGCTAGATCTAATAGTTATAAGTGGTTGTTTAAGAGTTATGTAGTAATGAAGCATGTATGCATGATTTTAAGTATGTTTAATGGATGATTTGTGGAAAAACTTATGAACTAGAGCATGACCATGTTTGGACATAAAAGTGTAGTATTAACTTGAGGTTTGATTGGTGGTTGGTTGATTGTGGATTGGTGATTGTAGTGAGTGTTTAAAAACACGGGAATCGCGTTTAAGCGCCGTTACCATGTCGAATTTTACTTAGGTAGTTTGGACAGAGATCACGAATACTCTAAAGGGCATAAACATAAATTTTCTGACCATGAACATGTAGGCCCTGTTTCCTAGTTTTTTTTAGCGAAATAATCGCATCGTTTTGATTTACGGTTTAGGAGAAACGTCTGTTTTAGTGAAAGCGGTTTCACGTAACTAAGTGGTTCATTAGATGAACTTTGAGATTGTGATCAAGCCCTTTAAAAATAGAATTAGGTCATGATATTAAAATGGATACTAACATGGACAGTTAGTAAGTGAATAGAGAAGGTTTCGGGTTAAAAAGACAATTGTTCGATTTTATAAAAATGTCGGAACCAAAGCTACGCGAGGAGGTAGTGGTTCTGCACTCTACTGCCTAAACCTGCTGCTCTCGGGATTTTTATCCCCTTAAGCAGAAAAACATTTTCAAGGATTTTGTTCTATTCTTTTTCTAGATCACGCACGCGAAAACGGTGTGTCATTTCGATTAACGGTTAAGGAGATATGAGCGTTTTAGTGAAAGGCGTGCGAATAGTAACTTTCTGTAGCTCATCCAAGTTTGAGAATACATTTCACCAAGTGAAACCCCTGTTTTGAGATCGAAACTTTTATGATAAATATTAAAAATACTCAAGATGATTTTAGAAGTGGTCTCGTATTTAAATACGAGTTTTCGGATTTATTAAAAAATGTTAGAGTGCGAGTCGCGTAATAGTAACTTTATGAAAAGTCAACTCTAGAGTACTACTTTGACCAACCATTGCGACTAAGATAAAAGGAGTATTTCGAGTCGATTAAAATACGAACCTTGTTGAGGAATAGCGTGACTACATGATGTGTTTAACATATAGTTGACTTTAAATGAGAGTTGTGAACGAATGATTACGTTAGGGGACTGATCGAGTAATTCTTTGTTTATAGATTTGCGACAAGACTCGAACCCCTAATACCAAGGACTCAAGGCAAGTTTTCTCATTCCATGCTATGTTTTAAAGTAAAATATTCTAATAATATGCATATGATAGATGCATGCTTTCAAATGTAATATATGCATACAATATTAGGCATGCTTTCAAACCTCACGTCATATATAGATGTGATGGTATTAACATTGTTGAGATGAAAAATATGCATATGATAGATGCATGCTAGTTTTCCAACTCTACATCTGATATAAGATGCTGTTGTGATATATACTGTTTTAAATCGTTAAAAAGGACTATGTATTGATGTACGCTTTTGGTTAAAAGCTTTCGTAAGAAGGAAGGTTTATATGCTAGATAAGTACTAGATATAAACCAAGGTTAAAGGTTAAAGACTCTAAGTATAGAGTACTCGTACGATGGTTTTAAAACTTAGACCGGGAGTCAAATTATTATTTTGTTTTAAACTACTGTCAGAAGCTAGAAGGTTCTAGGGACGGTTATATTTTAAAGAGTTATTAAATATTCCAATAACTATATAATTGGATATTTAAGGTGAGATATTTAAATAATAATTCAATATTTATTATTTGAATATATTATTTAATTAAAGTGAATATTATTTTTGAATATTCACTTAAGTGTTTTATATTGAATAATAATTCAATATATATTATTTGAATATTAATTAATTAAGTGAATATTATTTTGAATATTCACTTAAGTGTTTTATATGGAATAATAATTCAATATTTATTATTTGAATATTATTTAATTAAGTGAATATTATTTTGAATATTCACTTAAGTGTCTTATATTGAATAATAATTCAATATTTATTATTTGAAGATTATTTAACTAAGTGGATATTATTCTGAATATTCACTTAGGTGGGTTTATGTTGAATAATAATTTAATATTTACTATTTGGGTATTTATTAAATATTCCAAATATGATTTAAAATCATAGAACCTTATTATATAATTAAAGGTTCTGTTATTTACACAAAATATAAATTTCTGATTTTCAGAACAGGTATTAAAATAGAGATTCTCAACTATATTCTTAGGATATTTAAAGGTAATTAAATACGAATAGTGTTTGCTAACTCATCAAAATTTGGGAATCTAGTTCAAAAAGTCGAGGACAGAGTTTTACTTCCACTGTTCCTCTAGAATAACTATAACTGGGGGAACTGGGGATGGCTCCCCCATTCAAGTAAAGTATTTCAACTTGCTAAACTCTGAAATTTCAATAAACTCCCTGGTCATGATTTCAAAATGCGTAGTAATCATCGGTAGTTTCGTTGACTAATGTCAACCCACACTTTGACTTACTCCTTTCAATTACTCTGGAGTAAGGAATTCTGAACGGTTACAAAGTTTTTGACAATTAATGGTACTTGGGGAAAACAGGATTAACTTCCATTTCCCATGACATTGATTTTCATCTGGGGACTGGAATTAACTCGTGCTCGGCAATGAAACAGGTGCCAGTATAGTACGAAGTCATGCTCGGCAATGAAACAGGTGCCAATATAGTATGACTCCATGTTCGGCAATGAAACAGGTGCTAGTATAGCATGAAGGGTCCAAATGCGGCCAGGGTGATAACCGAATAGGAAGTCGTCCTTCTACTAGTAGAAAAGTTAAGTTGCGATATAACGGCTGATCACCGTGTATCGTGTATTCCAGTATATCCCCTTCTTCCACTTGGAATTGTGCTGCACATTGTAACGAAAGCCTAGGTGCTGAGTTACCGATAATGTGACAGAAATTGAACAATGATGTTCCGTGTATAGTATTTGAACTACATTGCATGTTCTGACGAAAAGAGTATCCAATATATCATTCTATATACGAATGAGGTTTTAAAAGCTTTCAGCTATGATATCAGCTCACATATATGATTATGGTGCTATATATTATTGTCGAGCTATAGTGCTCATTCTTGTTTCTTTTACAAAAAGGTGTTCATTATTGATATTCTACAGTATTTTGAACAGTATGAGATATCTAAATAGATATGTGAGTATATATGTTGAAAAGGTATTTAAGGGATACAATATATGGAACTGTATAGTATTTTGAATCAATGAATAGGCTTTAAGCCTTGATTCCAATATTTAATATCTATTTTAAAAAGATATGTTTTGAGTCTTGGTTATCATACTGATACCAAGGATTTCCAAATGATTACGAAAAGTAGTTGAGTATGATTATAAGTCATACGGTATTCTGAACGATATACTATTTTGGGGTTAGACCCTAGTGGTGTTAAAAACTTTGATCCCATATGGATTATCTTCCAAAAAGGTTTAAAGATTTAAACTGGGATAGATTTCTTGCTGAGCGCTATTAGCTCATTCTTGCTTTATTAAAACTTTCTGCATGAAGAAAACGTTGCTGATTCACCTCGTGTTACGAGAGCAAGGGGATGGAGAGACCACCCTTGAGTTAGTTTAGCAGGATGGATACTGTCGGTGTGAGCAGAATAGTTGCAGACTGTATTAGTAAGAATTGTTTTCGAGTAGGTTGTATTATTAAACCTTGTATAAAACGGTGAGGTCTATTATTGTAACTTCAGGTAGAGGTTGTAAATAATAGATGAGATCCTGGATAGTACATTTGAGTTGTAATAACAAATGATACTTTTGTTTCTCATTTCTAAGGCTATAACTTGTGTGTGTGTGTGTGCGTAAGTGATTGGGGTCTTTGGAGTGGTATTATTAGAATGTTGTAAGTAATGCAGGTATTGTATAATTGATGGAGCGTGACAACCCAGATTCCTGACCCCGGATCTGGGGGTGTTACAGTGGCGACCAATATAAATTCCTTCATGTTTTAAAACTATTCAGTTGCTAGAAGCTGAATGAGAAATTATGGCGAATTACCAAACTTGATATAAAAGTTCTAGAGATTACAAATGTTTAAACCAAAAGCTTATTTTGGAAACTTTTCCTATTATACTTGATAATGCACCTGCTGAGCAATTCTTTCGCTCATACTTGCTTTCTTTATATTTTTAGCCTTTCAGTAAGAAGGCATATTGGCGGGAGTTATCCGTGTAGCTGGGCAGAGAAGGAAGAAGATGTTAGTGTAAAGACGTTATGATACAGAGTATTTGGAACTAGTGTAAGGTTATTGTATAAAGTGAATTTTTATTAAATACTATGTTGTATCAGATTAGATTTGCCTGGTATACTTCTTGTCGAAGTTATACTAGTGTTATAGGATTTATGTAAAGAGAATGGTTGTAAAGAAGAAAATTTTATGTAATGGAATTTTGGATTCTTGTTTCTAGCACTATAACCTTTAAAGATTCTTGGTAGAATTGGGGTCGTAGATGTATATAGTATTGGTTTAATATTGAATAGGTGGTTTTATTTGAGAATGCAGAGTGACGACCAAATCCTTTGACCCCGAATTTGGGGCGTTACAGGTTGGTATCATAGCAGGGTTATAGTAAAACTAGAAATGAGAGTGTGTAGGAGTGTATATAGTTATATAAGGAACGTCAGAGCTCATTTAGAGTTCGTGTTGGACTATTGGATATAGTACCAATGAGCGAGTTAAGATAGGGGTATTCGAATAAGATGATTGTGCTAAGATGGATAGAACTTCTTACGATTGTAGATGTCTACGGAGGAATCTTCAAGGACTATTATGAGTCGATGACAACGTACGATATTGATAACTTTACGACGTGGAAAAGAAGGGCTTAGAATCGGATAACGAGCTATCGAAGGAGCCGACAAAGAAGACATATGTGGAGACCTTGGTAATACCTTTCCATCCTAATGAAATATTTGATATTCCTTTAAGCGAAACTTGTGTTGGTGAATATATTCCACCTTTTGACTTTGTATTTGATACTTTTGATCAATCATGTTTGCAATTGAATCAGAGGTTGTGGTGATATCTATTTCAAATTTTGAGGCCTGTTGAAAATGTGTTATTTAAATTTCAACTTTTTCATTCTTCAGGGGTGAATCCCTCTAATTGTAATGGAACACTTTTTGTTCGATATTTTCTTTTCTGGTTATTCCTCTTTTCTAAAGTAACCCCTTTGGGAATTTACTCAGTTCCAATCCAAGGTGTGTATCTGAGATTTCTTATCGAAAGGCCTTGGTTGTTACTTTGACTTTGAATTTCTTTCATATTTCTCTACTCCAACTGAGACAAACAACCCTATTTATAGGGGACACAAGGACTATCTGTCTGTGTGATAGAAGTCTGATGGGACGCCGTCACTTGTGTGTTGTGCAATACAAGAAGGCTAATTACCTTTAGTAATGTCTTAATTAAGACACGCAACATTGAGTTCATGTGATCGAATTGATCTCTCAGTGATTCTTTTATTTCCAATAATGTTCGCTTTAGAATATGTAAATTTGGTAACCACAATGGTGGGACATTTTCTATGATGCGGAACCTTTTCACTTCAAAATATCATGAATCTTGTTATCTTTAATAATCTTGAAGGTATACCACCGGGTTGGAAGGAATTTACCTTACCATAATGAACGAAGAAATTGCGATTGAATTACCACGAGCGAAGGCGGATCATGATGCGATTAGAATACTAGTGACATATAACGAACGACAGTATTTGAAGATGAAACAATATTTGAAGGAACTACAACGCGCTATGAAGCCTCAGTAACCATTCAGGTTAGTTAGGTAATTCAAGAGTTGATTGGAAATTGGGAAAAAAATGTGCAATTGTGCTAATGTTATCCTAGGTTGTGGAAAATGGACAAGGAAATGAGTGGTTGTTTTAAACTGAATATTTATTTTATATTGGCACGGAAGGTATGTGATCGTTGAAAGCAGTTGTTAGCTATATTGGAGGTAGATAGAATTGACCAAAGAATATGGATGGCTGACTTTATAAGTAGTAAAGCGAGATTAGAAATGTAAATATCTTCGGTACAAGAATTGGAAATTATGGAGCTTTAAGGTTATAATAACAAGAGATTAACTAGAAGAGATGACTTAAATTAGGATTCAACCAGAATTGATCAAAGAGAAAGGGCTATATTAAGGAAAGAATTATGGGGAAAAAAATGGATTTAATTACAGGAGGGAACGAGAAAGTACAAGGGATAAGAAGGAAATGCAAGGATATATAAGAGATTTAAAAGAATATTAATGTTGGTGAGTATCTAAGTACTTGATATGTCAGAGAATGAAGACCGAACAATAGAGATATAATAGACTATTACAACTAAGAGATTCCTGAATGGAAATGAAAACGTATTAAGATAGACTTTGTAGTAGAGTTGCCAAGGCCTAGAGCTAATCATGATGCTATTTGGGTTATTAGTAACCGATTAAGATATTAAGTCGGTATGAGAAAGTGTTAAGTAATAAAACAATCGAATTAGTAAGAGTTTGGTGAAGGAATCCTAAGGTTGAAGAGTCAACCTAGGAATGTGAGAGTGAGATGTTGGAAAAGTATCCACATCTGTTTACATAAGCTGATTCTGAGGACAGAATCCTTTTAAGGGGGGAAGGATGTAAGATCCGGGAAAATTACGTGTTAATATTTGATGTGAAATGAAATTTTATTTTCATATCAAAATTTATTAAATGTTTTATCTGTTTAAATGTGTTAAGTTATTCGTTAAATAGTTGAATATGTGACCTTGAGATGCTATGTGAATATTTGTGGTGATTGGAAAATTCTTTTTTAAGAGAATGTTATTTTTATTTCGTTTTATTTTATTTATCAAAAACAAAATTTAGATCATTCCCTAATTATTCGGGAAATTGATATATCGTTCGTATCAATAATACATCTGTTATAGCCCTAGTATTCTTGAACATTCGTTATATAAATTATATGTATTGATTTGGATAATTATCAGTCCTTGTGGATGATTATCACCTCGAAAAACGTGTACTTTACTTTATTAAAGATTTAAAGCGATCCAATGGATCAATATCGATCCAAAAATGTCGTTTGGGGTATTATTTTCCACTAAGTATAAAAAGGCGAATCATACATTATCCCGCGTATAATACATATATATAGACAAAAATATAAAAATCTCTGAACCGTGTTCTTCGTGTTCTTGAGAATCAAACTCGATTTTGGACGTGTTACCGGAATCCGTTTTCAACGTTCTAGTAGCCGAATAGAAGGTCTTGGAATCTAGTTTCATAATCTACCATCAGAATTCGTGTGGGATAATTTTTAAATCTTATACGAATTTTTCTTTAATTCTGGAGAATTAGGGTTTATATAAAATTTGGGGCTTTTTGATTCTGAGCTTGTTCATGTGATTTGATGATATGTATAGCTTCGTATGGTTGTTAGGAGTCCAAATATGTGTTCAATTTCATTATTTGATTCCCAGATTGTCTAATTCAAAAATTAGGGTTCTTGAGCTCGAATTGGGGCTTTTTGATTTAGGGTTTGTCCGTTGATTTTGATGGTTCCTATAGCTTCATATGATCACTTATAATCGATTTACATGTTTAATTGATTCGTTCTATTCCTAGATTAGCTAGTTCGAATTCTTTGTTTTTTTGAATTTTCAAATCATTAGTTTGTAAAACATGTTGTTTGTTTGGTTAAATGATTGAAGGGGTTAGATTGTACATGTTCTCAGCTTCGTTTTGATACCAAGAACATCCAGTTTGGTGCAGAAATGGTGCTAGTCAGATTTTGGCAGGAAAATGTTAAGGTCGCCGGAAATTTCCAGATTCTGGCGAACCTCCATTAAAGCTGGAGCTTGAAAAAGATGAATAGTGTTTTTAAATTATTTATTTTCAAAAATAGTTTAAAAATTCTAAGAATCATATTTTTATTTTAAAAATACATTTTATCATTCAGAAAATTTTATAAATTTATAAATATTTATTTAAATTCGGAAATTGATTAAATTTAATTATTTTAATTATTTTTTATTAATAATTAATTTATTTAATTAATTGATTAATTTTAATAATAAGTTTGTTAGGTCCTGATAAGTTTGTAGAAGGGGGGTTGAATACAAACTATACTGATTTATCGAAATTTGTTCTTGAATAATTTAACAATTTAGAACAAATTAATGCGAAATATAAATGGAACAAGATTCAAGTTAAATATAACCTATATTAAACTTGAAGGGTGTTGCAAATACAATATGGATTACAAAGTATTTATCTCAAACTAATTAATACAAATTTAGAATAAATTCGACATGAACTTTTCTAATATTTGTAGTAAAAAGATCGAATGCTAAAAGCAGGTTCGAGATAAATTCTAGAGATAAAAATCCGCTAGATGATCAAAGCAATACAAGTAATCAACTTCTAGTGGTTTGGATTTAACAATACAAACTAGAATTAATTGCTTGAGAAGAAATGATATTAATGGCTTCTGTGTTCTTGAGAGTAAATTGCTTCAATGTCTTTTCTTTTTGTTCAACTGCATTGTCTGTCTGTTCTGCCAAGAAGTTAATACCAAATGAATAAGCCTTGTATGACCTGTTTAAATAAATCATAAAGATTTAATAAAACAAATCATACACTTGTATGACCTGCAAAACAAGCTCGGTAGAACCTTGAATGATCAATATGACCTGACAAAAGTGTCCGGTATGACCTAGGGTTATTCTAACCACTACTGGTAGAACCTAGGAAATTAACCTGTATGACCTGACACAAATTGAATGATATGACCTGAATATAACTCGGTAGAACCTAAGGTGTTAAAACACTAGGTCATACCGAGTTTACTAAACAGGTCATACCGAGATTTTATAAGAAAATCCTTTTAATTTATTTAGATAGATTAAATTCTAGATTAAATTAATTCTTTTATAGAATTAATTTAATAAATAATTTAAACTACTAACATAACTAATTTAATAAATAAATTAATTCTGATAGAATTAATTTATTAATTAAATTTAATTAATAAATTAAAGAAGATAATTTAAAATCCTTGCAATACTCTATCTTCTGAAAACCACTGAATATAGATGATCGAATTCCACTGATTGATGTCGTCATTCGATGCATTGTCTAGTTTCATGAATAACTGACTTCATTGATAATTCTTCATCTTTAAAACATTTAAAGCTGTGGCTTCTTTTCTTTAGCTTTGACTAAACTCTGTATCCTGTACATCTTCCGTCACTAACTGGAAATCTCTGTCACTGTAGTAAATCCACTTACTTGAATACTTTACTAAGGCTTGAACAATAAATTGAACTTCTTTCAATGTAGAATAACTTCAAGTCTGTAGATGACTTTGGTTCTTCATTCTCTTGACAGATTAAACTCTCTGAGATTCCTGTGACATATTTAACTTATTATTTACTTGTTACATACTTGTTTAAATTAAGTTGTTTCCTCGGAATATTAATAGGCCTAAACATATGCCTTTCAATCTCCCCCTATTTGTTTGTTAGAGAATAACAATCAAATACCTAGAGGATAACTCAACTAACTTAAACAAGAAATAGAAATGACTTTTAAGAGCCAAGTAAATAACAAGAAAAGTTCTGGATTTCATTTAACATTTTCCAGATTCAAACATTACAGGTAAGTACAAGATAGATGTTCCTCTAGACTGAACATATGAATACATTTATCCTATCTTGAATCACCTAAGCTCTAAATATTTAATATTTACAAACAGAGCTTCTTTAAATTTCAGACTCAAACATCTCTCCTTCTTCAAGTGCATCAAGCAAATCCTTGTCCAGAATACGATCAGATTCATAAGTAATGCCACTAGGTCTGACAGGTTGAGCTGTGACTTTCTTCAACCTATTCTTCATTTGATGATATCTCTTGATATTGGCAATGCAATAGTCTTGAATCAAATCAGCAACTTCTGTCTTTTCTTGTGTAGCAAACCCTGTTGTCCTCAACATGTTCTCCATATAGACAAGATGCTTGGCAGGATAATCTTTCAAAGAGATGGGATCCACAGCACAAGTTTGAAGTGCCCTTCCTTTATAAAATTTAACTTCATATGGCACGTCCACAACTTGAGGGCTAGCTTTCATAGCAAAATCTCTAAGCTGATCATGCAGCAGCTCAGCTAATGGAGAAGTTCTTTTTACTTTGCACATGAATACCCATAGTTCAGAGAGAGTTTTGCTTTCCAGAAGATTGAGAGACACTAAGAAAGTTCCCTCATTATGAGTGTAAACATAGATCTTTAACTCCTCTCTAACTCTGTCAAATCCAGTTGTGATCCTTGAAATCTCTGCATGAAGAGCTTTCATATATACTGTATTGTCTGGATTGACCTTCTTGTATCTTTCCAACATCCCAAGAAACTTTGCATCATTGTTAGTTCCTTCTTGATGTGCAAACATCTCTCTAGCCTTGTCCCATTCTTCTCCTTGCTTCAGCCTCACATACAATTTTCTCTCACTGACCTTCAGATTGTGAAGCCTTTGCTTTTCTTGATGCTCAGCCTTTTGAATGACAAGATGCTTAGAAATGATGTCAGATACTTTTACATTCTCCTCCTCTCTCCTTTTTAAATCAGCCTTTTGTCTTACCAACTCAGCTTCAAAGGCAGAATCCACTTCAGGTTCATCTTCCCAGTCAGCAAAATCAGCCTCTTCTTCAACCTCCACTTCACCAAAGATATCTTCAGGGGTTTCTCCAGATTCAATATCATCAAAATCTCCCTGTTCACCTTGATAGTAGTCAGCATCAGAAAAGGTTAACTTCTGCTTCTCTTTGTCCTTTCCAGAACCAGAACCTCCAGCTTCTCCTCCTTGATCTCTCACTTCTTCTCCTCCTTGTATCTCCTTCTCCTTATTCTCCCCCTTAGTTGAGGTATCCTCTACAGATTTGACTTTATCAGCCGTAGGATCCTCATCTTTATTGCCTCCTTCTCCATCCTTGTCATCAGCATCATCATCACCCTCAAAGAATTTCCTTTGCTCAGCATTGGGTTGATGTGAACTCTTGATCATATTGTACAGATGTTTCATGCCTTCATTCAAATGTACCATCCCTCCTTCAAGATTTGAGAACCTCTGGTCATTGTACCACTGATTGTAATCAACAGTTTCCTGAATAGAGTTCACCTGTGTTGAAATGGAAGCAATCTGCTTGACACTCTCCCTGATCTCAGCATTTGAAATTGTCAGCTCGGAGATGTCTGAAGCCACTAGCACCTGTGATTCTTGAACAACATTTATCTTGGGGATCAATTAGACCTTCACTCCTTCTATCTCATCTCTAATATGACCCAGTTGATTAGTTACAGAGGTGGAAGAAGAAGACTGTTCAACCACTTGTTCTTTGAGAATTTCTTTTTCAGCCTGGGTCTTTTGAAGTTGTTTCTGTAAACCAGCTATTTGAGCCAATAATGAAGCAGTGTATGTGTCATTGTGTGCACTCATCTCAATTTCTCTCGATGGTGTTTCACTCACCTCACGTGCTTGTGTATCGCTCTGTGTTTGTCTCTCAGATCTAATCACTAGCTGTTTATCCATGTGTGGAGTTGAAGTACATGCAGAAAAAATCACCATAGCCCCTTCTTGAGAGGTCACTGGTGGTGCAATGGGAGTTCGCAAATCCCAATCCCCGGTGTAGTCCAAAGAATAATCCGAGACGGAAAACTGAATTGCTTCAGTAATGGACTCACCAGGTTGCCCTTCACTTTCTCCAGTTAAAACTGCGAGTGAAGAATCCCTTAGGGGAGCCAGAGATGTTCCCTCTGGGAGGGGAGAAAATGATTCTATTATAGATGGCAAAGAATCAGATTTTCCCTCTGAAGCCTGTGAAGGCTCTTCTACCGTGACAATGGTAGGCACTGTTTCAGCAAGCATTCCTATGTGCTCTCCTCTCAGAGTGTCCTGTTTATGAGTCTCTACTATTGTTTCAGAAGTGTTTGCTCCCATTGTGAGTAATGGGAGAGTGCTTGACTCTGTACAGAATGCCATGGCCTGAGGGCAAATTTCAATAGATTCATCCTGTTGAGAGGATGTCTCTAGTAACTGTTCATTGGCCTTTTGAGAATCCATATCCTTTTGGGAGGATACAGACTGGCTAACAGATGCCTCAAGGAGTGTTCTTCTCTTCTTTAGTGGTGGAGACAGAGCTGTGGGATCACTCTCATTAATATCTACTCCAACTTGTTGATTCAATCTTGTTGTAGCCGGTTGTTCTAGGGGAGCGGTCAATGGATTTGACTCTGTGTGTGGCTCTATGACCGGGGACAGAGGTTGTGGTTCTACAACCCCTTGATCAATCCTAAGAACCTCTTGGGTTAGTGGAGCAGTTGAGATAGGATATATTACCTGAAGTGCCATGGTGTTAGGAGGCACCATTGAAGTTCCTGCTGACGAGGATCCAACCACTGGATGTTCAACAAAGAGGAGAGGTAATTGTGGTTGCAGAATCCTTCGAAGATATGATTGTGGAACTATGGGTATCCTTCCAGACTTAGAACTGGTGGACAAAGTTGAGTATATGAGAGGATTAGTGTGTGCGGGGACTTGAATAGGAGTGTTTTGAAAAAGTGTTTTATGTTCATCAGAAAGAACATGATTCAACACTAGACAAAGGAAACGGGAATAAAAGCATCTAACTCTCTTTCCATTTTCAATATCTCTAGTGTAATTGAAAATCCTCCTTATCAAGAGATCCCACACAAGAGTTCCTATATCTAATCTCAGGTTGAAAACAGCAGCATAGGCAATGTTTTGTAAAACAGAAGTGATGACTGGAAAGTTGTTTTTGGTACAATTACTAAAAACTTTGGCTAGACAGTCAAAGAACAAATCCCACTCACATGCTAGATTACCCTTATTCATACGAGGAAGAACAATATTTCCTGGGTAACCAATACTAGAGAAAAATTGAACTAACTCGTCATCAGTAGGGAATCCAACGAAATTATCAAGTGGAAAATGAAGTACTTGACAAAAGATCTCCTTAGTTACTGTGTACTGATGATCAGAAATAGTGAATGTGAAAGATTGCATATCGTCAGCAACAACAGCAGTTAAACATAATAGACGAAGGGGTTCAAGCTTTAAATCAATAGAAGTTGTGATAGCATAGCTAACAATTGATTGTTGATTTAAAAAATGAATCCACGGCCTAAAACGTTCAACAGAACACTTAAGGGGATCAAAATAGCCAACGTAATTATTAAAACGTTCAACAACAAACTCAGCAGCCATTTGAAAATTAATAATAAAATAAAATTATTACTAGAATAAAACAGCAATTAATAATAATAGTAATCAGAAAAGAAATAAAATCCCAAGTAATTCACAAGAAAAATTTGCAATAGTTCGTTGTTCTAGGAATAAAACACAAACTAGAGCAAAGTTAACTAAGTAAAAACTTGAGTTAGAAAGGAATGAAAGCAAAAGAACCTAAGATGACCTGGTATTTATAGAGGAGGGTTCTGCTGAGCTCGGTATGACCTGCACTCGGTATGACCTAAAGGCAGGTCATACCGATTTTTTGTACCAGGTCATACCGAGCTTTCTTCAGGTCATACCGAGAATACTGAATTAAAAACTGAAAAAATACTCAATAAAAATTAAAATAAATAAAAAACCAGTATGACCTCTAAGATAGGTCATACCGAGTTCTACAAAGACCTGGGAGTTCTAATAAACAAAATAAATTCTAATATGACCAAACCTAAGGTCATACCGAATTCTATTAACAAATAAACTATTAACAAAAATAAGAAAAGCATACCAATATGACCAAACTAAAAGGTCATACCGAAATATATACTAACAGAAGCAGCAAAACAGAAAATATTCACATAAAATTCTAATACACCTGAAACCTTCTGCATAAAAATATACACGAACAAAAAAACTACTATAAACCTGCAGAATAATCTGAACAACAATATTTATAATAAAAATATCTAAATAATTCTAAATAAATATATTTTCAATAAAAATACATTTCTCCACTTAAAAATATGAGAAAAATATTTTTAAAGAAAATAACATATTCAGAGCTATTTAAATACACAAGCATGTAAAATTAAATTAAATGAGAATTAGCAGTGAATATCATTTAAATGACAAGAGAAAATGAAATTATTGAGAGAACAAACATGACAGAGATATTGTTAATCACTAAGACTGTTTAACATACCCAATTTACCAACTAACTTGATAAATGTGGATTCGTCAACAGATTTAGTGAATATATCTGCAGTTTGTTCTTCTGTGGGTACAAAATGTAACTCCACAGTTCCATTCATGACATGCTCTCTGATAAAATGATACCTGATATCAATGTGCTTCGTTCTCGAGTGCTGCACAGGGTTGTTGGAGATTGCTATGGCACTTGTATTATCACAAAATATGGGAATTTTGTCTAATGCAAAGCCATAGTCCTTTAATTGATTCCTTATCCATAAGATCTGAGCACAACAGCTTCCAGCAGCAATATATTCAGCTTCTGCTGTTGAATTGGAAACTGTTTGTTGTTTCTTGCTATACCAGGAAATCAACCTACCTCCTAGGAATTGACAACTCCCAGAGGTACTCTTTCTATCCACAACACTACCTGCATAATCAGAATCTGTATATCCAACAAGATTAAAATCAGAATCTTTAGGGTACCAAATACCTAGATTAGGTGTACCCTTAAGATATCTCAAGATTCTTTTCACAACAACGAGATGTACATCTCCAGGGTCCGCTTGGAACCTTGCACACAAGCATGTAGCATACATAATATCTGGTCTACTAGCAGTAAGATAGAGTAAGGAGCCAATCATACCTCTGTAGCTTGTAACATCTACCTTGATAGATTTGTCAGAAGCTCCAAGTTTGATGGCTGTTGAAGATGGAGTCCTTGCTGATGCTGAATCCTCCATGTGATACTTCTTGAGGAGTTCATTGAGATACTTGGATTGACAAATAAATATTCCATTTGACCTTTGACTTACTTGTAATCCAAGAAAGAACTTCAGCTCACCCATCATACTCATTTCAAACTTACTCTGCATTAGCTCAGCAAATCTCTTACAGAGATTATCATTAGTAGACCCAAATATGATGTCATCCACATAGACTTGGACTAATATCATATCACTTTTGTGTTTCTTTGAAAAAAGAGTTTTGTCTATTATACCTCTAACAAAACCATTTTCTAAAAGAAAACCAGAGAGAGTGTCATACCATTTTCTTGGGGCTTGTTTGAGACCATAGATAGCCTTGAAGAGAAAGTACACAAAGTCCAGCAGCTCCTGATTTTCAAAGCCAGGGGGCTGTTCCACATACACTTCTTCATCAAGTTCACCATTCAGGAATGCACTCTTAACATCCATTTGATAGACTTTAAAATTGGAGTAAGCAGCAAATGCTAAGAACATCCTGATGGCCTCAAGTCTAGCCACTGGTGCATAGGTTTCATCATAATCAATGCCTTCAGCTTGTGAATACCCTTGTGCAACCAGTCTTGCCTTGTTTCTTGTTACAATGCCATCCTCATCTAGCTTGTTCCTGTATACCCATCTTGTACCAACTACTTTATTGTTCTTTGGCCTGGGTACCAGCTTCCAGACTTGTTGTCGTTCAAATTGATTGAGTTCATCTTGCATAGAAATCACCCAATCTGGATCAGTCAGTGCTTCCTCAGTTTTCTTTGGCTCCATTTTAGATAGAAAAGCTGAGAAAAGACATTCATTATGAGAAGCACTTCTAGTTTTAACTCCAACCTCTGGATCACCAATGATCAGCTCAAAAGGATGAGCTTTATTCCAAACAGTCTGTCTTGGAAGATTTGATCTTGATGATTCACCTTGAAATTCACTTTGATGTTGTGAGTGACTAGTTGATCCTTCATTTGCTCCCCTGAGTTGTTGCTTGATTGCCTTGATGATTCTTCTCCAGTGTTGGTGGTATCTCCATTGTTACCAGTGTTTCCACCACCATCACCATGATCATTATCATCATTGTTATTATCATCACCAGCAATAACTTCAGGTGGGGCTTCATCATCTGATTCTGAGTCTGGCAAGTTATCAAACTTCAGCTTTTCAGATGAGTCTTCTTTTTGGATATTAGGGAACTTAGTGTCATCAAAAGTAACATTGACACTTTCTTTTACTGTGTGACTGCCAACCAAGTAGACCCTGTAAGATCTTCTGGAATAACCAACAAAAATTGCTTCTTGTGCCTTTGCATCAAACTTGCCACGTTTCACATTGTCATCTATAAGCACAAAGCATTTTGCTCCAAATACATGAAAGTATTTGACAGTTGGTTTCTTGTTGTTGATGATCTCATACGGAGTCTTCATTAAGTCCTTGTTGATTAAAGTTCGATTCTGAGTATAACAAGTTGTATTCGCTGCTTCAGCCCAAAAGTACGTTGGAAGTTTGGACTCACTTAGCATAGTCCTAGCTGCTTCAATCAATGTACGATTCTTTCTTTCCACTACTCCATTTTGTTGAGGAGTTCTAGGGGCAGAATATTGTCTTGTTATTCCTTTATCAGCACAAAAGTCATTTAGAATGGCATTCTTGAATTCAGTACCATTATCTGACCTTATGGCTCTAACAGGGAATCTAGAATCCAGCTCAATCAACTTTATGTGGCCAATCACCAGAAATGGGGTCTCATCCTTGGAATGTAGGAATAAAACCCATGTATATTTTGAAAAGTCATCAACAATCACAAGTGCATATTGCTTCTTTGACATGGACATCACATTAACTGGACCAAACAAATCCATGTGCAGTAGCTGAAGAGGTTCAGTTATTGATGATGTGTCAGTGCCCTTGTGAGAAGCTTTCTTTGACTTTCCTTTCTGACATGCCTCACACAGTCCTTCCTGTGTAAATTCCATCTGAGGCAAACCTCTAACCAATTCCCTCTTGACTAAAGAGTTCATGGTTTTGAAGTTAAGGTGAGACATCTTCTTGTGCCATAGCCAACTATCATCTGATGAAGCTTTAGCATAAAAACAATTAACTTCATCTTTGAATCCAGAGTTCAGATCAGCTATGAACAAGTCATCTTTCCTTACTCCTTGAAGAGCAGGCTTTCCATTCTTCTTGTGAATAATCTGACACTTCTCTCTTTCAAAGGAAACAGCATATCCTCTGTCACAGAACTGACTGATGATGAGAAGATTGAACGTCAGACCTTCCACAAAAGAAACATCTTCAATGATAACATTTCCGTACTTCAGACAGCCATATCCTTTCGTAATACCCTTGTTGTTATCTCCAAAGGTAACTACTGGGCCAGCTTTCTCAACCACATCTGATAGCAGGGCTCTATCTCCGGTCATATGCTTTGAACAGCCACTGTCAAGAATCCATATAACACGGTTTACCTGTTTAACTCCCTGCAATATCAGATTGATTAGACCTTCTTCGGAGCCCAAAATTGATTGGGTCCGGCATACTTAAAGAACTGGCCTTTGTCAGGCAAAACAACATTTTTAGCCAAAACTACTTCAACCTCTTTCACATAAGAGCGTTTCCATTTATAGCCAGCCTTAACACATTTCTGAGTAGGCTTAGGGATAAATGAATCCACTCTAGTCTGAGGAGGACTAGTAGTCTTTGCTTTAACATGCTTCTTATTATTAACATGTTGACGTGGAGCAGTCTTATCACTAGATACATGCTTACTATTAAAATAAGCATACATAACATTGAAAACACAAGACATGCAATTAATCACACCACATGCTTTATGAGAAGTATTAACAGCAGGCATGTTAGTTCTACAGTTGTTTTCATCCAACTTATGGATATCTGATTTAGTCTTTTTAGTTGAAACAACTTTGACTGGAATATCAGATATACACTTTTTGGACTGTTCAGCTTCCAAAGCAACATCTTCTTCATGAATCTCCTCAGCAATAATGATAGAGTATTCATTCATAGGCTCTGCCTCAGACTCCTTACAGAAGGGTGTTTCAATACCCTTAAGTATATATGGAACAACCTTTCCTTCAGATTTGAATCTACAAGGGGAATTAATTCCAAGTAGTCCAATAGCCTCATTATAATCATACCCTATACTGACATGATTACCAACAGCTTGCTTATTGAGAATTTCTTTAGCAGTCTTACAAGAACTGAAATAAGCATTAGCTTTGGTCTTAAGCTCACTAATCTGATCTTTGAGAATGGTTTCCAGTTGTTGATACAATTTAACCCTTTTCTCAAGAACTGCTACCTTATTAGTAAGTTCATCTTGATTGACATGCACTAGTTTTAAATCTTTTATTTCCTTTTCAAGATTTGTGTTTAAAAGATTTATTCTATCATTTTTAGTGCGTGCACAACTTATGGTGCCACCAAGATGATGAATCATTTCAGAGTCAGTAAAGGTTACCTCTGACATGTATCTGGATGAAGTGCTTTCCTCTTTAGCCATTAAAGCAAGGTTCCCAATCTCACCTGCTTCTTCATCACTGTCAGTGTCATCCCAACTCTTTCCCTCAGCAACATAGGCTTTCCCAATCTTGTTCTTCTTGCTAGAATCAAATGTGTTTCTGGTCACTTGCTTTGGCTTTCTGCACTCAGTAGCAAAGTGACCCAACTCATTGCAATTGTAGCATCTGATTGTGCTCCTTTCCACAGTTCCAGTTTTGTAGCCACCCCTTGTGCCACTTGAAGATGAAGATCCACCTCTCTGAAATCTGGGTCTGAACTTAAGATTGGGATTCCTCTTGAATCTAAACTTCCCAAACTTTCTGACTATCAAAGCCAAATCACTATCCTCCAGCTGATCAAGTTCTTCTAAAGAATAGAAGTCACCACCAGATTGATCAATGGATGTTAATCCATATTCAACATCAATAACATTCATGTTAGAACTGGAAGGTTGAACAGCCTTCACTTCCAGTCTCTGTGGGACTTCAGCAGCCAATGCAGTAGAGGTACCAACAATCTTCCCAGTTCCATAAAGCTCCCTTTGTTGAATCTGCTCCAGCTCATAGGTCTTCAGCACACCATACAATCTCTCCAAAGCAATCTCATTCATATCTCTTGCTTCTCTAATGGCAGATATTTTGTGCTCCAAATGAGGTGGTAGGGTAAGAAGGAACTTCTTGTTAATCTCCTTGTTGGTGTAGTGCTTCCCATTGAGATTCAGATCATTGATTAATTTGTTGTATCTCTCAAAAACCTGAGAGATAGGGTTTGATCTGAAATGCTCATATTGTGAAGTGAGAATTTCCAGCATATTCTCCCTAACTTCCTCTGTCCCCTCATTGATTATCTCTATGGTTCCCCAAATGTGTTTGGCAGTTTCACAATTTAGGACATGATTATGCATGATAGGATCAAGACTCTCAATAAGGATCAACTGAAGACAGGAATCCAAGGTAACATCCTCTTTCTCATCAGGAGTGTAATCCCTGGGATCTTTAGGGTACATACTAGCAGGCCTAGTAACAACGTTATCCTCTTTTAATTCTTCCTCAATAATCATAGGAAGTCTGGGACCTTTCTTCAGCACATCAATGTATTTAGGATTTGCAACCTTAAGAAATAGGAGCATTTTCTTCTTCCACATAGAATAATGCTCCTTGCTGAACATTGGGATTTTGACCGTACCAACTTTCTGTGTAGTAGACATCTTTTGAGATTTTTAGGAATAAGATAAAAAATCAGAGTTTAAAAGAAAAATCTCAAAACAATTGGATCTTTGATTTGTATATCAATCAAAAGGCTCTGATACCAATTGTTAGGTCCTGATAAGTTTGTAGAAGGGGGTTGAATACAAACTATACCGATTTATCGAAATTTGTTCTTGAATAATTTAACAATTTAGAACAAATTAATGCGGAATATAAATGGAACAAGATTCAAGTTAAATATAACCTATATTAAACTTGAAGGGTGTTGCAAATACAATATGGATTACAAAGTATTTATCTCAAACTAATTAATACAAATTTAGAATAAATTTGACATGAACTTTTCTAATATTTGTAATAAAAAGATCGAATGCTAAAAGCAAGTTCGAGATAAATTCTAGGGATAAAAATCCGCTAGATGATCAAAGCAATACAAGTAATCAACTTCTAGTGGTTTGGATTTAACAATACAAACTATAATAATTGCTTGAGAAGAAATGATATTAATGGCTTCTGTGTTCTTGAGAGTAAATTGCTTCAATGTCTTTTCTTTTTGTTCAACTGCATTGTCTGTCTGTTCTGCCAAGAAGTTAATACCAAATGAATAAGCCTTGTATGACCTGTTTAAATAAATCATAAAGATTTAATAAAACAAATCATACACTTGTATGACCTGCAAAACAAGCTCGGTAGAACCTTGAATGATCAATATGACCTGACAAAAGTGTCCGGTATGACCTAGGGTTATTCTAACCACTACTGGTAGAACCTAGGAAATTAACTTGTATGACCTGACACAAATTGAATGATATGACCTGAATATAACTCGGTAGAACCTAAGGTGTTAAAACACTAGGTCATACCGAGTTTACTAAACAGGTCATACCGAGATTTTATAAGAAAATCCTTTTAATTTATTTAGATAGATTAAATTCTAGATTAAATTAATTCTTTTATAGAATTAATTTAATAAATAATTTAAACTACTAACATAACTAATTTAATAAATAAATTAATTCTGATAGAATTAATTTATTAATTAAATTTAATTAATAAATTAAAGAAGATAATTTAAAATCCTTGCAATACTCTATCTTCTGAAAACCACTGAATATAGATGATCGAATTCCACTGATTGATGTCGTCATTCGATGCATTGTCTGGTTTCATGAATAACTGACTTCATTGATAATTCTTCATCTTTAAAACATTTAAAGCTGTGGCTTCTTTTCTTTAGCTTTGACTAAACTCTGTATCCTGTACATCTTCCGTCACTAACTGGAAATCTCTGTCACTGTAGTAAATCCACTTACTTGAATACTTTACTAAGGCTTGAACAATAAATTGAACTTCTTTCAATGTAGAATAACTTCAAGTCTGTAGATGACTTTGGTTCTTCATTCTCTTGACAGATTAAACTCTCTGAGATTCCTGTGACATATTTAACTTATTATTTACTTGTTACATACTTGTTTAAATTAAGTTGTTTCCTCAGAATATTAATAGGCCTAAACATATGCCTTTCAATCTCCCCCTATTTGTTTGTTAGAGAATAACAATCAAATACCTAGAGGATAACTCAACTAACTTAAACAAGAAATAGAAATGACTTTTAAGAGCCAAACCACTAGAAGTTGATTACTTTTATTGCTTTGATTATCTAGCGGATTTTTATCCCTAGAATTTATCTCGAACTTGCTTTTAGCATTCGATCTTTTTATTACAAATATTAGAAGAGTTCATGTCGAATTTATTCTAAATTTGTATTAATTAGTTTGAGATAAATACTTTGTAATCCTTATTGTATTTGCAACACCCTTCAAGTTTAATATAGGTTATATTTAACTTGAATCTTGTTTCATTTATATTCCGCATTAATTTGTTCTAAATTGTTAAATTATTCAAAGAACAAATTTCGATAAAACGGTATAATTTGTATTCAACCCCCCTTCTACAAACTTATCAGGACCTAACAATTGGCATCAGAGCCTTTTGATTGATATACAAATCAAAGATTCAATTGTTTTGAGATTTTTCTTAAACTCTGATTTTTTTTTATTATTCCTAAAAATCTCAAAAGATGTCTACTACTCAGAAAGTGGGTACAGTCAAAATCCCAATGTTCAGCAAGGAGCATTATCCAATGTGGAAGAAGAAAATGCTCCTATTTCTTAAGGTTGCAAATCCTAAATACATTGATGTGCTGAAGAACGGTCCCAAAGTCCCTATGACTATTGAGGGAGAACTCATTGAGAATAATGTTGTGACTAGGGTTGCTAGAATGTACCCTAAAGATGCCAAGGATTACACTCCTGATGAGAAAGAGGATGTTACCTTGGATTCCTGTCTTCAGTTGATCCTTATTGATTGTCTTGATCCTATCATGCATAATCATGTCCTCAATTGTGATATTGCCAAACACATTTGGGCAACCATAGAGATAATCAATGAGGGGACAGAGGAAGTTAGGGAGAATATGCTGGAAATTCTCACTTCACAATATGAGCATTTCAGATCAAACCCTGGTGAAGGTATCTCTCAGGTTTTTGAGAGATACGACAAATTAATCAATGATCTGAATCTCAATGGGAAGCACTACACCAACAAGGAGATTAACAAGAAGTTCCTTCTTACACTTCCACCTCATTTGGAGCATAAAATATCTGCCATTAGAGAAGCAAGAGATATGAATGAGATTGCTTTGGAGAGATTGTATGGTGTTCTGAAGACCTATGAGCTGGAGCAGATTCAACAAAGGGAGTTGTATGGAACTGGGAAGATTGTTAGTACTTCTACTGCACTGGCTGCTGAAGTCCCACATAAACTGGAAGTGAAGGTTGTTCAACCTTCCAGTTCTAACATGAATGTTATTGATGCTAAATATGGATTAACATCCAGTGATCAATCTGGTGGTGACTTCTATTCTTTAGAAGAACTTGATCAGCTGGAGGATGGTGATTTGGCTTTGATAGTCAGGAAGTTTGGGAAGTTCAGATTCAAGAGGAATCCCAATCTTAAGTTCAGGCCCAGATTTCAGAGAGGTGGATCTTCCTCTTCAAGTGGCACAAGGGGTGGCTACAAAACTGGAACTGTGGAAAGGAGCACAATCAGATGCTACAATTGCAATGAGTTGGGTCACTTTGCTACTGAATGCAGAAAGCCAAAGCAAGTGACTAGAAACACATTTGATTCTAGCAAGAAGAACAAGATTGGGAAAGCTTATGTTGCTAAAGGAAAGAGTTGGGATGACACTGACAGTGATGAAGAAGCAGGTGAGATTGGGAATCTTGCACTCATGGCAATAGGAGACAAACTCTTTGATTCCATGTTATCTTCATCCAACATGTCTGAGGTAAAGCTCACTGACACTGAAGTGATTCGTAATCTTGGTGGCACCTTAGAGTGTGCACACACTGAAAATGATAGAATAATTCTTTTAAACACAAATCTTGAAAAGGAAATAAAAGAATTAAAACTAGTGCATGTTAATCAGGATGAATTTATTGAGAAAATTGCATTTCTTGAGAATAGGGTTAAATGTTATATTCAACTGGAAACCATTCTTAAAGAAAAGAATAGTGAGCTTAATACTAAAGCCAATGCTTACTTTAATTCTTGCAAGACTGCTAAAGAGATTCTCAATAAACAAGCTATGGGTAATCATGTCAGTATAGGTTATGATTATAATGAGGCCATTGGATTGCTTGGAATTAATTCCCCTTGTAGAGTCAGATCTGAAGGAAGGGGTGTTCCATATCCTTTCGTAATACCCTTGCACATATCCTTTCGTAATACCCTTGTAGAGTCAGATCTGAAGGAAGGGGTGTTCCATATGTGCTTAAGGGGTGTTCCAGTCAAAGTTGCTTCAACTAAAAAGACTAAATCAGATATCCATAAGTCGGATCAAAACAACTGTAGAACTAACATGCCTCCTGTTAATTCTTCTCATAAAGCATGTGGTGTGATTAATTGCATGTCTTGTGCTTTCAATGTTATGTATGCTTATTTTAATAGTAAGCATGTATCTAGTGATAAGACTGCTCCACGTCAACATGTTAATAATAAGAAGCATGTTAAAGCAAAGACTACTAGTCCTCCTCAGACTAGAGTGGATTCATTTATCCCTAAGCCTACTCAGAAATGTGTTAAGGCTGGCTATAAATGGAAACGCTCTTATGTGAAAGAGGTTGAAGTAGTTTTAGCTAAAAAAAAAATTTTGCCTGACAAAGGCCAGTTCTTTAAGTATGCCGGACCCAATCAATTTTGGGCTCCGAAGAAGGTCTAATCAATTTGATATTGCAGGGAGGTAAACAGGTAAACCGTGTTATATGGATTCTTGACAGTTGCTGTTCAAGGCATATGACCGGAGATAGAGCCCTGCTATCAGATTTGGTTGAGAAAGCTGGCCCAGTAGTTACCTTTGGAGATAACAGCAAGGGTATTACGAAAGGATATGGTTGTTTGAAGTACAGAAATGTTATCATTGAAGATGTTTCATTTGTGGAAGGTCTGAAGTTCAATCTTCTCAGCATCAGTCATTTCTGTGACAGAGGATATGCTGTTTCCTTTGAAAGAGAGAAGTGTCAGATCCTTCACAAGAAGAATGGAAAGCCTGCTCTTCAAGGAGTAAGGAAAGGTGACTTGTTCATAACTGATCTGAACTCGGGATTCAAAGATGAAGTTAATTGTTTTTATGCTAAAGCTTCATCAGATGATAGTTGGCTATGGCACAAGAAGATGTCTCACCTTAACTTCAAAACCATGAACTCTTTAGTCAAGAGGGAATTGGTTAGAGGTTTGTCTCAGATGGAATTTACACAGGAAGGACTGTGTGAGGCATGTCAGAAAGGAAAGTCAAAGAAAGCTTCTCACAAGGGCACTAACACATCATCAATAACTGAACCACTTCAGCTACTGCACATGGATTTGTTTGGTCCAGTTAATGTGATGTCCATGTCAAAGAAACAATATGCACTTGTGATTGTTGATGACTATTCAAAATATACATGGGTTTTATTCCTACATTCCAAGGATGAGACCCCATACCTGGTGATTGGCCATATAAAGTTGATTGAGCTGGATTCTAGATTCCCTGTTAGAGCCATAAGGTCAGATAATGGTACTGAATTCAAGAATGCCATTCTAAATGACTTTTGTGCTGATAAAGGAATAACAAGACAGTATTCTGCCCCTAGAACTCCTCAACAAAATGGAGTAGTGGAAAGAAAGAATCGTACATTGATTGAAGCTGCAAGGACTATGTTAAGTGAGTCCAAACTTCCAACGTACTTTTGGGCTAAAGCAGCTAATACAGCTTGTTATACTCAGAATCGAACTTTAATCAACAAGGACTTAATGAAGACTCCGTATGAGATCATGAACAACAAGAAACCAACTGTCAAGTACTTTCATGTATTTGGAGCAAAATGCTTTGTGCTTATAGATGATAATGTGAAACGTGGCAAGTTTGATGCAAAGGCACAAGAAGCTATTTTTGTTGGTTATTCCAGAAGATCTTACAGGGTCTACTTGGTTGGCAGTCACACGGTAAAGGAAAGTGTCAATGTTACTTTTGATGACACTACATTCCCTAATATCCAAACAGCAGATTCATCTGAGAAAATGAAGTTTGATAACTTGCCAGACTCAGATTCAGATGATGAAGCCCTACCTGAAGTTATTGCTGGTAATGATAATAACAATGATGATAATGATCATGGTGATGGTGGTGGAAACACTGGTAATAATGGAGATACCACCAACACTGGAGAAGAATGATCAAGGCAATCAAGCAACAACTCAGGGGGAGCAAATGAAGGATCAACTAGTCACTCACAACATCAAAGTGAATTTCAAGGCGAATCATCAAGATCAAATCTTCCTAGACAGGCGGTATGGAATAGAGCTCATCCTTTTGAGCTGATCATTGGTGATCCAGAGGTTGGAGTTAAAACTAGAAGTGCTACTCAGAATGAATGTCATTTTTCAGCATTTTTATCTAAAATGGAGTCAAAGAAAACTGAGGAAGCACTGACTGATCCAGATTGGGTGATTGCTATGCAAGATGAACTCAATCAATTTGAACAACAACAAGTCTGGAAGCTGGTACCCAGGCCAAAGAACAAGAAAGTAGTTGGTACTAGATGGGTATACAGGAACAAGCTAGATGAGGATGGCATTGTTACAAGGAACAAGGCAAGACTGGTTGCACAAGGGTATTCTCAAGCTGAAGGCATTGATTATGATGAAACCTATGCAGCAGTGGCTAGACTTGAGGCCATCAGGATGTTCTTAGCATTTGCTGCTTACTCCAATTTTAAAGTCTATCAAATGGATGTTAAGAGTGCATTCCTGAATGGTGAGCTTGATGAAGAAGTGTATGTGGAACAGCCCCCTGGCTTTGAAAATCAGGAGCTGCTGGACTTTGTGTACTTTCTCTTCATGGCTATCTATGGTCTCAAACAAGCCCCAAGAAAATGGTATGACACTCTCTCTGGTTTTCTTTTAGAAAATGGTTTTGTTAGAGGTATCATAGACAAAACTCTTTTTTCAAAGAAACGCAAAAGTGATATGATATTAGTCCAAGTCTATGTGGATGACATCATATTTGGGTCTACTAATGATAATCTCTGTAAGAGATTTGCTGAGCTTATGCAGAGTAAGTTTGAAATGAGTATGATGGGTGAGCTGAAGTTCTTTCTTGGATTGCAAGTAAGTCAAAGGTCAAATGGTATATTTATTTGTCAATCCAAGTATCTCAAAGAACTCCTCAAGAAATATCACATGGAGGATTCAGCATCAGCAAGGACTCCATCTTCAACAGCAATCAAACTTGGAGCTTCTGACAAGTCGATCAAGGTAGATGTTACAAGCTACAGAGGTATGATTGGCTCCTTACTCTATCTTACTACTAGTAGACCAGATATTATGTATGCTACATGCTTGTGTGCAAGGTTCCAAGCGGACCCTAGAGATGTACATCTCGTTGCTGTGAAAAGAATCTTGAGATATCTTAAGGGTACACCTAATCTAGGTATCTGGTACCCTAAAGATTCTGATTTTAATCTTGTTGGATATACAGATTCTGATTATGCAGGTAGTGTTGTGGATAGAAAGAGTACCTCTGGGAGTTGTCAATTCCTAGGAGGTAGGTTGATTTCCTGGTATAGCAAGAAACAGCAAACAGTTTCCAATTCAACAGCAGAAGCTGAATATATTGTTGCTGGAAGCTGTTGTGCTCAGATCTTATGGATAAGGAATCAATTAAAGGACTATGGCTTTGCATTAGACAAAATTCCCATTTTTTGTGATAATACAAGTGCCATAGTGTAACAGCCCCAAATCCGGGGTCGGGGATTTAGGGTCGTCACGATCCATGTACTCCTTGCCTTACCTGTATTACTCACACCATTCATAATTCACCTGCTCATGACCCCACAACATATGTCTCACACACACACAGGTTAGAGTCTCAGAAACGACACAATACAACAACTGCGGAATAAATAATTTTCATTACAATACCCAAATGTCTTTTGAATCTGTTACTGATACAATTTCTAAGTAATGTTACATTACCAACTTAGCCTTCTGATGCTCACAATCCTCTCATACCATTCATATCTATACATAAGTCGAATACCGAAAGCTGTAGCCTGATTCGATTGGTTCGTACTACTCTCGGGATCACTGCTAGAAACCGTTTATGGAAACGCCTTGCGGGGTATGTGCCGTCCCATTGGCATCCTGCTTCGCTGCTATAATATATATAAAACAATAGCAAGAGTGAGCGATAGCTCAGCAAGGTAATGAAAGTATGGCATAATTCTGCCTTTAATTCAACCCAGAATAAAGCGGGTATAAGACAATAATTTGTCAAAATATCTCGATATTAAAATTATTTCCTTATCGGAATGCATTCCAAAAATAGTACCATTGTTGTATTTCAAATATCATTTCATAATATTTCTGCAAGCTTTTGCTATATTATGAACAAAATTCTAGTATAATATAAAAGATGAGGTTTCAAAGTAAACCAATATAACTCTTCCAAAAATATCTGCTATGTAAGCAGAATATCAACACATAACTTAAAAGAAGTTATAAGATGATTCAGTATAAACAACTCCATTACCATAACTTATGTTATGTAAGGTATCCATAGAGTCATATGATATAAAAGATGAAATTACGAGGAAAATTAATATAATATTTCCGTAACCCAAAATCCACTTAGGCATATATATCCTTAATCAGGTTTTATCAGAGTCATAACTCATAAAATAAAAGATGAAGTTGCAAGAATTTATTGACACTTCATTTCCAAACACTTTTCGACCCCCTGCCAACACGATTGGTTCATCACCCCAATACATGTTGCAGGAATATCCAAACTGGATGATGAACTAATACTGGAGTTGCTACCGCGTCCGTTGTGCCTAACCTTGTTATGATCAGTAGCAGGTCGCACCGCTCAAATAGTTTTCTACATGTAGATGGAAGAATCACGACAGCCTGACATTGTCTACCGCCTTACAGTGACCTCCCGCCCATTTGGGGCAATAAAAGTTGGATGGGCCCACGCAACTTGACCACTTACACCACTCCTAGTTCAGATGAAATTCATGACTCTGAAACGTAAAGATCGTCCTCCTTTCCACAAGTGTAGCACTTGTTGATACGACTCCACTAAGTAGTTATATCTAGGTTGGAAAGGAAGATTCTCCAATATTTCCCAAGCTGTTGCTTGTTAATGGATATCGACTTATTCCATGAATTTACCCCTCGAGCGTTGAGATGGTAATACAATATTAGACTTGCAGCAACTAAATTGCTTCGAGAAAATATCTGTCCCCTGACAGTTTTGAGTGGAGAGTTTAAAATGAATAGCAGTTACTTAAGTCAGGTTTCCCATATTTTTGATAGTTGAGCGAGCATTTAAATCCTCTTAAAAGACAGATTTAAATGGAAAAATATTGTTTTGGGAACCTCTTTTTGATTTGAAAATAATTAATAATATTTATTAAATGAGTAAACCTCAAATGAATATTCGAAAATAATATTCATTAAATAAATAAACGTCAAATGAATATTCAAAACTAATATTCATTAATAAATAATCCTCAAATGAATATTCAAAACTAATATTCATTAAATAAATAAATAATCCTCGAATGAATATTCAATAATTAAACCTCGAATGAATAATAAATAATTAAACCTCAAATGAATAATAATATTCATTAAATAAATAGACTTCGAATGAATAATAAAATAATATTCAGTAAATAAATGATCCTTAAATGGATATTCACAATAATGTACTTCAAGTCAATAATCCCCAAATGAATATTCATAAATAATATACTTTAAATCAATAATCCTCAAATGAATATTCATACATAATATAAATAGTAAATCCTCGAATAACAGTACCCGATATCTTTATCGGAAAATAACCTTTATCATATACAAAATATAATCACTTCTGATCTTTCAAGAAAATCACCCGCCCTTATCCTAGGGCAAATATAAAGCCCTGGCTTATAGCTGATATCCCATATCTAGCTTATAAGCCAGTTACCAAATCATTTTCAAATAATAACCTTCGAATGAGGTAATATTCAAATAACATTCCTCAAATCATTTCCAGGTAATTAATACTTTCTAGAAATATAATTAATGTTTAATAATAATATTCCTCAAGATGAATAGTACTCTGCCGCTGGAATCCCTCCGGGTTTCCACGACTATCTATATAACACCAATATCGACTCCCGGTCTAGAGTCGAAACAATAAACATGCTCTTATCTATAGAGCTACAAGGTATCCCGGTTCATAAGTACATTATCTCACAGCTCGTATAATATCCAAAAGTCAAATTCTATTTAACACGATATATAACATGTATCGCAAAACTGTATAACTCCACACATGGCAACATCAGTAATATATAATCAATACTTCAAAGTATAGATTTAGGAAACTTGCCACAATCCTCACAACAAAGATTTGATATATATAACTTGGGAATACACAAGTATTGAATATTTGAAAATATACCTACTCTGAACAATAGAGTAAGGTTTAGTAAACTTGCCTGATGCTCCAGAAGTGATAGGGGTTCGCGACGATGCCGGTCAATCTAGACAAAGTCAAAGATTACGCACGATTAATCCCCTGGATAATCCACTTGTAACTCAATGCTTAAACACATAAGCGAAACACAACCAAGGCATTACTTGCTCGCTCTAGCGTCACACTAAGTCCATGTTATTCGTCAAATACTTATATCATAAGTTTGGTTCGAAATCCATCCTCAAATCCAAGTTATACTTAACCATTTGCAACATCGGTTTCTAAGTCATGCTCTTAGTGGTTTTCACTTGTGCAACCTCGGCTAAAACATTTTTATAAAATCGAAAAATAATCTTTTTAATCCGAATCTTTTTCGTGAGCCTTCCTAACTGTCTCTAGCATTATTACTCGAAGTTTCACATTTTAATATGTCTTCTAAGTGGTCCAAATGTAGCCTCAAAGTGACTGACCAGAGAGGGGTTGTTCCTCCGAACGACGTTTACTAAAACTCACTTTTCTCTTAAACCGTAATTCGTAACGACATGATCTTTATACCAAAACAACCCTTAAAACAAGACCTACATGTTCATGGTCAGTGTTGTTCAAATATATTCCAAGACCAGTTCGTAATCCTTGCTCAAAACAGCCTTAAATCAAATGGGCATTACGACGGCTATAATCGTAACGTTTCCCGGTTTTTGTTATGTCAAAACCTCTTAAAACCAAATCAATTCAACAACACAACCATTTTTAAAACACAATCAGTTTATATACTTCAAGAACATATCACCAACATCAACCAACAACAAGTATCCATCAAGAATCAACCATACATACTCCAAACTCCATAATCATGCTTATTCTTAAACATTACTAGAACTTCACTTAAATCTCAACATAAATCAAATGGGTGGATGAGTGGTATACCTTCCTTGAATCCTTAAACACACCACAAGAGCTTGTAAGCCTTAAGAGAGTCTTTATCCATGGTTATCATCCTTAAACTTGCAAAAGAAAATCAAGAACAAGTTATGAATTCTCGGAGTTACTATACACCGGTTTAAAGAACTGGAAACATGAAGGTCTTACCTTGCTCAAATGATAGAACCTCATGAAATAGGGAATGTAGATTATCTCACGACCTTTCCAACGAGCTATAGATCGCCATTTTCCACCGAGAACTGAAGGAGATATGGATTTTACAATCCGGCAGTCTGTTTTTGGCCGAAAAAGGAGGAAATGGAATTGTTTTTGTTTTGACTTGGTTGATAATGATAATGCTGATTTTTGTTGAAAAGTGGTGAGTCATAAGCATTGTCCTTGTCATCAGGACACGTGTCAAGCCATGGAGTATCATGGTGGCAAAGCAGGGACACGTGTCGCGCATGCATGTGTTTGGTTAAAGTAGCTTTACTGGTTCGTTTCTTTTCACATGGATGATCCAAATGTTGCATCCCTCGAATAAATCTTGTTACATGTTACTTCCATGTCTATATTTAATCCTGTAAATGTTACCTTGTTCCTCTTGAAACGATTCGAAATATTTTCCAAAAAGAGCGAATAAAACTCTACGCGATGCTCGCAGTGAATAGTAACTATTCACTATTTATTCCAACAATCGAATCCTTAAATCGACTTTAATAAAATAATAAAATTCCAAAATATTAAATCCTCAAATCCTCAATTTTAATATCTCATTTCTTGAATATACTAATATATAATTCGCTGCCCGGTCAAATACTATACCAAAATAAAATTTGGAATTTCTGAATTCCGATCGTCTTTGCATTCACTTATTTACTCCGTAGATCACTAATATGACTTCGGAATATCCACACTACGTCTCGTACATAGGTGGCATGAATTTTTTTTTTAACCCTCAAAATCACTATTCATCCACCAAATTCACTATTCCCTGATGCACTTAATCATAATAAGAAAAGTTTTTAATTTTTCCAAAAATTCGGGTTATTACAGTCTCCCCTCCTTAAAAGGATTCCGTCCCGGAATCAGCTTAGGAATAACTGGGGGTACTCCTCTCCCATTGCACTTTCTAACTCCCAAGTGGATTCTTCCACAAACCTCTCACTAGCTTGGCAACTTTGTCTCTTAGCACTTGCTCTTTTCTATCCGTGATTTTCCACAGGCTGTTCTTTGTAAGTCAAACCAAGTCGTATATCTACCTGCTCGTATTCTAACATATGCCGGGCATCTATAGTATACTGACGTAGCATTGACACATGAACCCCGTTATGACCATTCTACAAGTTTGGGGGGGTAAGGCTGGCTCGTAGGCCACCTTCCTGACGCGTTTTAAAATCTCAAATGGCCCAATGAATCTCGGGCTCGACTTCCCTTTCTTTCCAAATCTCATTAATTCCTTCCACGAGGATATCTTTTTGAATCTCTAACCTCATATTCTCCATCTTGTTTGTACAGAAAATACACCAACATAAACTTGCTTGTCATCCATCAACATGCCATTTAGCTTATCAATAGCAGTAATATCTCTATACTCGAGGGCTTAGTCCGCATACTTTCCCTGTCTGTCTTGGTTGTCACTAGCCGCTTGTTGGTGAAATCTTTTGTCTTTCTAGTTTGTTGGACTAACTTGGGTTTTGCGTAAAATCTCATCCTTTAATTCCCGATCATTCGGAATCCATCTCTGTCTCATTTTAATTAAGGGTATCGGCCACCACATTGGCCTTCCCCGGAAGGTAGTGTATCTCACAGTCATAATTCTAGGTCAATTCTAGCCATTCCTTCATCTCATGTTATCTACTATCACGGATAACTTAAAGCCAATTCATTACATTCCATAGAAATTTGTGGGTGCATTAGTCAACCCAAAATAACCTCGCTGAAAACTCGAAGTGTCTATTCCTAGTACGAATCGCAGTCTCGGGTATATCCTCGGATTTAACTTCCAACTGTTGATATCCAGTTCTTAAATAAATTTGGAAATACACAGCGTTCTTCCGCTGATCAAACAATCATTTACAAGGGTACCTATTCTCCATGTCGGACTCATTCAACTCTCGAGGTTCGATGCATAATCTTGAGCTAACATCTTTCTCTCTTACAACAACACCGGGCTCTCCATATATTTCCGGAAATTATTCCTTTAAAACAACACACGCTGCACCTCTCGCAAGTCACAATACCAGCTCCCTCTGACTCCATCGTCAGTACTTATCTTGCTAACCCAGAGGTAGTGTCCATTCGTAAACAACTCCTCCAAAATCTCAATTCCACTATAGGGCATCTATCTAACACCGTTGTCACTGGAGTTCACGGCACATCGCTATTTCTTTCACATGTATCGATTGACACGCTTTCCATTATCATAATATCCTTGGGAGAATAAACCAATTTCATTGATATGTCACCAACATTCTATTCGTCTTAGGGATTCGCTCCTGTCATAGGCGATTTCGTTGCGAATCTAATTCCTATCAGCGAATTTTGACTTATTTGACCTGGTTCGCCTCCCCTTGGAATTCAATGAAGATAACAAAAATTATGGGGCCTTGAAAAGATAGCTCCCATATCAAGGAAAACGTCGCACACTGGTGATCGTAAGGTTATGAGTTTTAAGGTAACCTTATTGGAGGTAAGAGAATTTACCGAGAGATCAACATGATCATAAGAACTCAACGTTGCGTGCCTCGATTGAGACATTACTAAAGGTAATTAGCCTTCTTGTATTTCACAACTTACAAGTGATGGCATCCCATCAGACTTCTATCACATAGACAGATAGTCCTTGTAGCCCCTATAAGTATAGGGTTGTTCGTCTCAGTGGAAGTTGAAAAGTATGAAAGCAATTCGAGATCAATTTAATGATTATCGCCATTCGACAATATTTCTCAAAGGAACACCTTGGATTAAAATTGAACAGATTCCAAAGGTGCGGTTTCCAAAGAAAATACAAAGAAAAGAATAACCAAAAAGATACTGGTACTTAACAAGCAAGTGGTGAGGTATCACCATAGGGTCATTCATTATTTGAAGAAAAGCAAAAGCTTAAATAACATCATTTGACAGGGCTTTGAAAACCTGAAAGTAGGCATTGTGACAACCTCTGGCACAAGTGAAACTGAATATGGTTTAGCACAAGTGTTATAAAATAACTTCGAAAAGGGAATATACCCTTTATCAGAATTCTTTACTGGAGAGAGGTCAAGATAGATCATAGATTGGGGAAATATCCCACATAATTTGCAAATGGGGAGGGTACTACCAAGGTCTCTATGGATGCCTTTTATGTCGGCTCCTCTGATGGATAATCGTTCAATTCCAAAGCTTTTCTTTTCCACGCACCCTAAGGTGCTCGATACTTACGTTATTGCCGACTCATAATAGTCGCTAAGGATTCAACCATCGACCTTTGCAATCGCAGGGAATTCTATTCGACTAGGCGCAAACATCTCAAGTAAGCGTTCTGTTCTATAAGAAGACTTCGATACCGTTGTCGCTCATAGCAATGATAATTCCACATGTCGACTGGGCGGTACTTCGGAAGATCGTTAGAAACTACAAGCTTAAATCCGGTCTCTATTTCAATCATCCTTATACCCAATATTCCTCCTCCCATATCACTCTCGTGTGCTACATAAGCTTAAGACTTTTGGCACAATAGCCTTTTCATTTAAGTCAATTCCGGAATTTCTCAGTCCGTCTTGGTCCTTAAATATACTTCGCCTTTACCGTCCAATCTCAACTTCATCATTTTATCCCTACAATCAGTTGTAGCAATCAGGGTCTGTCCACCAACCCATATAGCGGCCATCTTACCCAATCCACAGGGTTCGCTCTAGTTTCCACTCTCTTTGGTGACATCCTCGGGTAATCAGAAAGACAAGGTTTGCCAAAAATTTTCTGAATTTCTCTCCAAATCTGGGAAATTTGATCAATCTATTTACCTACTAGTAATACTCGGATCTGATTTCCGACCTTTCTGTTTTATCCTCATAATTCCTTCCTGGTTTCTTGAGGGTGGTAAATCTCGTTCTCGATTCCGTCTTAGCGTGCTTGTCTTACAATAACATTTTCAGGGTACATATACCCAAAAATTTTCCTTGGGATAATAAAATCCCTCAATGATGTAATAGACACTATTTCCAGTGGAATCGCTGGTCGTGGGGGATTGAAACCTCGTAGCCAAAGCAATTCCTTTCACTATTCTTAGGCAACTAAGTACCCTTAATCGTTCGTGAAAATCTGAACATCTTGGTTCTTACGTATGCTACCTCCCTATGGGCAACTATAACCGACTACAAGTAACAGGTTTCGTTCGAGTCGAATCAATCCACTGATACTGGCTATACTGCCTCTACCTCTTCTGCTTTGGAGACTCTACTCCATTTTCTTTGTCATATCTCTTGATGAATCATAACGATCCAAAACTCTCGTATCGGCACTTATTTGACCTCTGAAGGTTCATCCGGTCCTATTGTACGACCTCGAGTAACATACTACATCTTTATCAATCAACACGTCCTCTACAAGATTCTTTCCTTGACCCACTATGGGGTCTTCCTCTAGATCCTCCTATGGATCTTCCTTTATCGGGTCTCCGTCCATTTCAAGGAACGCATCATCAATTACCTACTCGAAGGCCTCGGAATCTGGTATCTCAGAGTCCCATCCATCTATAACTCATACGAATCGAGGTGATTAACCATGAAGTCCTAAGTACGGTTTCCCAAAAGAAGTCCCCTCTCGGGCTTCATCTTAAATAGTCAGGGTCATGTCCTCTAACCCGACTACGAACTCAATTTGAGCTCTAGATGCTCTTATCATTATTAAGGGTATTGTAAGACTCGATCTCCTATCGTTTCTGAGGACTGTAAGCTAACGCTCTGAAACCATTTCTGTAACAGCCCCAAATCCGGGGTCGGGGATTTAGGGTCGTCACGATCCATGTACTCCTTGCCTTACCTGTATTACTCACACCATTCATAATTCACCTGCTCATGACCCCACAACATATGTCACACACACACACACACAGGTTAGAGTCTCAGAAACGACACAATACAACAACTGCGGAATAAATAATTTTCATTACAATACCCAAATGTCTTTTGAATCTGTTACTGATACAATTTCTAAGTAATGTTACATTACCAACTTAGCCTTCTGATGCTCACAATCCTCTCATACCATTCATATCTATACATAAGTCGAATACCGAAAGCTGTAGCCTGATTCGATTGGTTCGTACTACTCTCGGGATCACTGCTAAAAACCGTTTATGGAAACGCCTTGCGGGGTATGTGCCGTCCCATTGGCATCCTGCTTCGCTGCTATAATATATATAAAACAATAGCAAGAGTGAACGATAGCTCAGCAAGGTAATGAAAGTATGGCATAATTCTGCCTTTAATTCAACCCAGAATAAAGCGGGTATAAGACAATAATTTGTCAAAATATCTCGATATTGAAATTATTTCCTTATCGGAATGCATTCCAAAAATAGTACCATTGTTGTATTTCAAATATCATTTCATAATATTTCTGCAAGCTTTTGCTATATTATGAACAAAGTTCTAGTATAATATAAAAGATGAGGTTTCAAAGTAAACCAATATAACTCTTCCAAAAATATCTGCTATGTAAGCAGAATATCAACACATAACTTAAAAGAAGTTATAAGATGATTCAGTATAAACAACTCCCTTACCATAACTCATGTTATGTAAGGTATCCACAGAGTCATATGATATAAAAGATGAAGTTACGAGGAAAATTAATATAATATTTCCGTAACCCAAAATCCACTTAGGCATATATATCCTTAATCAGGTTTTATCAGAGTCATAACTCATAAAATAAAAGATGAAGTTGCAAGAATTTATTGACACTTCATTTCCAAACACTTTTCGACCCCCTGCCAACACGATTGGTTCATCACCCCAATACATGTTGCAGGAATATCCAAATTGGATGATGAACTAATACTGGAGTTGCTACCGCGTCCGCTGTGTCTAACCTTGCTATGATCAGTAGCAGGTCGCACCGCTCAAATAGTTGTCTACATGTAGATGGAAGAATCACGACAGCCTGACATTGTCTACCGCCTTACAGTGACCTCCCGCCCATTTGGGGCAATAAAAGTTGGATGGGCCCACGCAACTTGACCACTTACACCACTCCTAGTTCAGATGAAATCCATGACTCTGAAACGTAAAGATCGTCCTCCTTTCCCCAAGTGTAGCACTTGTTGATACGACTCCACTAAGTAGTTATATCTAGGTTGGAAAGGAAGATTCTCCAATATTTCCCAAGCTGTTGCTTGTTCATGGATATCGACTTGTTCCATGAATTTACCCCTCGAGCGTTGAGGTGGTAATACAATATTAGACTTGCAGCAACTAAATTTCTTCGAGAAAATATCTGTCCCCTGACAGTTTTGAGTGGAGAGTTTAAAATGAATAGCAGTTATTTAAGTCAGGTTTCCCATATTTTTGATAGTTGAGCGAGCATTTAAATCCTCTTAAAAGACAAATTTAAATGGAAAAATATTGTTTTGGGAACCTCTTTTTGATTTGAAAATAATTAATAATATTTATTAAATGAGTAAACCTCAAATGAATATTCGAAAATAACATTCATTAAATAAATAAACGTCAAATGAATATTCAAAACTAATATTCATTAATAAATAAGCCTCAAATGAATATTCAAAACTAATATTCATTAAATAAATAAATAATCCTCGAATGAATATTCAATAATTAAACCTCGAATGAATAATAAATAATTAAACCTCGAATGAATAATAATATTCATTAAATAAATAGACTTCGAATGAATAATAAAATAATATTCATTAAATAAATGATCCTTAAATGGATATTCACAATAATATACTTCAAGTCAATAATCCCCAAATGAATATTCATAAATAATATACTTTAAGTCAATAATCCTCAAATTAATATTCATACATAATATAAATAGTAAATCCTCGAATAACAATACCCGATATCTTTATCGGAAAATAACCTTTATCATATACAAAATATAATCACTTCTGATCTTTCAAGAAAATCACCCGCCCTTATCCTAGGGCAAATATAAAGCCCTGGCTTATAGCTGATATCCCATATCTAGCTTATAAGCCAGTTACCAAATCATTTTCAAATAATAACCTTCGAATGAGGTAATATTCAAATAACATTCCTCAAATCATTTCCAGGTAATTAATACTTTCTAGAAATATAATTAATGTTTAATAATAATATTCCTCAAGATGAATAGTACTCTGCCGCTGGAATCCCTCCGAGTTTCCACGACTATCTATATAACACCAATATCGACTCCCGGTCTAGAGTCGAAACAATAAACATGCTCTTATCTATAGAGCTACAAGGTATCCCGGTTCATAAGTACATTATCTCACAGCTCGTATAATATCCAAAAGTCAAATTCTATTTAACACGATATATAACATGTATCGCAAAACTGTATAACTCCACACATGGCAACAACAGTAATATATAATCAATACTTCAAAGTATAGATTTAGGAAACTTGCCACAATACTCACAACAAAGATTTGATATATATAACTTTGGAATACACAAGTATTGAATATTTGAAAATATACCTACTCTGAACAATAGAGTAAGGTTTAGTAAATTTTCCTGATGCTCGAGAAGTGATAGGGGTTCGCGACGATGCCGGACAATCTAGACAAAGTCAAAGATTACGCACGATTAATCCCCTGGATAATCCACTTGTAACTCAATGCTTAAACACATAAGCGAAACACAACCAAGGCATTACTTGCTCGCTCTAGCGTCACACTAAGTCCATGTTATTCGTCAAATACTTATATCATAAGTTTGGTTCGAAATCCATCCTCAAATCCAAGTTATACTTAACCATTTGCAACATCGGTTTCTAAGTCATGCTCTTAGTGGTTTTCACTTGCGCAACCTCGGCTAAAACATTTTTATAAAATCGAAAAATAATCTTTTTAATCCGAATCGTTTTTGTGAGCCTTCCTAACTGTCTCTGTCATTATTCCTCAAAGTTTCACATTTTAATATGGCTTCTAAGTGGTCCAAATGTAGCCTCAAATTGACTGACCTGAGAGGGGTTGTTCCTCCGAACGACGTTTACTAAAACTCACTTTTCTCTTAAACCGTAATTCGTAATGACATGATCTTTATACCAAAACAACCCTTAAAACAAGACATACATGTTCATGGTCAGTGTTGTTCAAAAATATTCCAAGACCAGTTCGTAATCCTTGCTCAAAACAGCCTTAAATCAAATGGGCATTACGACGGCTATAATCGTAACGTTTCCCGGTTTTTGTTATGTCAAAACCTCTTAAAACCAAATCAATTGAACAACACAACCATTTTTACAACACAATCAGTTTATATACTTCAAGAACATATCACCAACATCAACCAACAACAAGTATCCATCAAGAATCAACCATACATACTCCAAACTCCATAATCATGCTTATTCTTAAACATTACTAGAAACTTCACTTAAATCTCAACATAAATCAAATGGGTGGATGAGTGGTATACCTTCCTTGAATCCTTAAACACACCACAAGAGCTTGTAAGCCTTAAGAGAGTCTTTATCCATGGTTATCATCCTTAAACTTGCAAAAGAAAATCAAGAACAAGTTATGAATTCTCGGAGTTACTATACACCGGTTTAAAGAACTGGAAACATGAAGGTCTTACCTTGCTCAAATGAAAGAAACTCGTGAAATAGGAAATGTAGACTATCTCAAGACCTTTCCAACGAGCTATAGATCGCCATTTTCCACCGAGAACTGAAGGAGATATGGATTTTACAATCCGGCAGTCTGTTTTTGGCCGAAAAAGGAGGAAATGGAATTGTTTTTGTTTTGACTTGGTTGATAATGATAATGCTGATTTTTGTTGAAAAGTGGTGAGTCATAAGCATTGTCCTTGTCATCAGGACACGTGTCAAGCCATGGAGTATCATGGTGGCAAAGCAGGGACACGTGTCGCGCATGCATGTGTTTGGTTAAAGTAGCTTTACTGGTTCGTTTCTTTTCACATGGATGATCCAAATGTTGCATCCCACGAATTAATCTTGTTACATGTTACTTCCATGTCTATATTTAATCCTGTAAATGTTACCTTGTTCCTCTTGAAACGATTCGAAATATTTTCCAAAAAGAGCGAATAAAACTCTAGACGATGCTCTCAGTGAATAGTAACTATTCACTATTTATTCCAACAATCGAATCCTTAAATCGACTTTAATAAAATAATAAAATTCCAAAATATTAAATCCTCAAATCCTCAATTTTAATATCTCATTTCTTGAATATACTAATATATAATTCGCTGCCCGGTCAAATACTATACCAAAATAAAATTTGGAATTTCTGAATTCCGATCGTCTTTGCATTCACTTATTTACTCCGTAGATCACTAATATGACTTCGGAATATCCACACTACGTCTCGTACATAGGTGGCATGAAATTTTTTTTTTTAACCCTCAAAATCACTATTCATCCACCAAATTCACTATTCACTGATGCACTTAATCATAATAAGAAAAGTTTTTAATTTTTCCGAAAATTCGGGTTATTACACATAGCAATCTCCAACAACCCTGTGCAGCACTCGAGAACGAAGCACATTGATATCAGGTATCATTTTATCAGAGAGCATGTTATGAATGGAACTGTGGAGTTACACTTTGTACCCACTAAAGAACAGACTGCGGACATTTTTACTAAATCTGTTGAAGAATCCACATTTATCAGGTTAGTTGGTAAATTGGGTATGTTGAACAGTCTTAGTGATTGACAATCTCTCCGGTAGGTTTGTTCTTAACTAAATCATTTTCTCTTGTCAAATTAAGATGTTAAATATTGTCAATCCATGTTTATTGTGTAAAGCTTGTTAATTTAAATATTCTGAATAATTTATTTTCTTTAAAAATATTTTTCTCATTTTTTTTAGTGGAGAAATGTATTTTTATTGAAAATATATTTATTTAGAATCATTTAAGTTTTTTTTTCGGATTGTAAATATTGTTGTTTAATTTCTTCTGCAGGTTTATATTAGTTTAATGCTCTTTTATAATTTTCTGCATTTGGTTCAGGTTTTATAAAATATTCTGTGAATATTTTCTGTTGATTACTGCTTCTTTTCAAATAAAATTCGGTATGACCTTCTGTTTGGTCATATTGGCATTTTAGTTTAATAATTTTATTTTTAACAATTCGGTATGACCTTCTGTTGATTTAAAGATTGAACCCCTTCGTCTATTATGCTTAACTGTTGTTGTTGCTGAAGATATGCAATCTTTCACGTTCAATATTTCTGATGCTCAGTACATAGTAACTAAGGAGATCTTTTGTCAAGTACTTCATTTTCCACTTGATAATCTTGTTGGATTCCCTACTGATGACGAGTTAGTTCAATTTTTCTCTAGTATTGATTACCAAGGAAATATTGTTCTTCCTCGTCTGAATAAGGGTAATCTAGCATGTGAGTGGGATTTGTTCTTTGACTGCCTAGCCAAAGTTTTTAGTAATTCTATCAAAAACAACTTTCCAGTCATCACTTCTGTCTTACAAAACATTGCATATGCTGTTGTTTTCAACCTAAGATTGGACATAGGAACTCTTGTGTGGGATCTATTGATAAGGAGGATTTTCAATTACACTAGAGATATTGAGAATGGAAAGAAAGTTAGATGCTTTTATTCTCGGTTCCTTTCTCTAGTGTTGGATCATGTTCTTTCTGATGAACATAAAACACTTTTTCAAAACACTCCTTTTCAAGTCCCCGCACACACTAATCCTTCCATATATTCAACTTTGTCCACCAGTTCCAGGTCTGGAAGGAGACCCGTAGTTCCACAATCATATCTGCGAGAGATTCTGCAACCACAGTTACCTCTTCTCTTTATTGAACATCCAGTGGTTGGATCCTCGTCAGCAGGAACTTCAATGGTGCCTCCTAACTCCATGGCACTTCAGGTAATATATCCTCTCTCAACTGCTCCACTAACCCAAGAGGTTCTTAGGATTGACCAAGGGATTGTAGAACCACAATCTCTGTCCCCGGTCATAGAGCTACACACAGAGTCAAATCCATTGACCGCTCCCCTAGAACAACCAGCTACAACAAGATTGAGAGAACAACTTGAAGTAGATTTTAATGTGAGTGATCCCACAGCTCTGCCTCCTCCACTAAAGAAGAGAAGAACACTCCTTGAGGCATCTGTAAGCCGGTCTGTATCCTCCCAAAAGGATATGGATTCTCAAAAGGCCAATGAACAGTTACTAGAGACATCCTCTCAACAGGATGAATCTATTGAATTTCGCCATCAGGCCTTGGCATTCTGTACAGAGTCAAGCACTCTCCCATTAATCAAAATGGGAGCAAATACTTCTGAAACTATCGTAGAGACTCATGCACAGGACACTCTGAGAGGAGAGCACATAGGAATGCTTGTTGAAACAGTGCCTACCATTGGCACGGTAGAAGAGAGCCTTCACAGGCTTCAGAGGGAAAATCTGGTTCTTTGCCCACTATAACAGAACCATTTTCTCCCCTCCCAGAGGGAACATCTCTGGCTCCCCTAAGGGATTCTTCACTCACAGTTTTAACTGGAGAAAGTGAAGGGCAACATGGTAAGTCCATCCCTGAAGCAATTCAGTTTTCAATTTCGGATGAATTTTTGGACTTTACCATGGATTGGGATTCGCGAACTCCCATTGCACCACCAGTGACCTCTCAAGAAGGGGCTATGGTGATTTTTTCTGCAGGTAGTTCAACTCCAAACAAGGATGGATAGCTAGTGGGTAGTTCTGAGAGACAAACACAGAGCGATACACAAGCACGTGAGGTGAGTGAAACACCATCGAGAGAAATTGAGATGAGTGCACACAATGACACACACACTGCTTCTTTATTGGCTCAAATAGCTGGTCTGCAGAAACAACTTCAAGAGACCCAGGTTGAAAAAGAAATTCTTAAGGCACAAGTGGTTGAACAGTCTTCTTCTTCCACCTCTGTAACTAATCAGCTGGGTCATATTAGAGATGACATACAAGGAGTGAAGGTCACATTGATCCCCAAGATGAATGCTGTTCAAGAATCACAGGTATTAATGGCTTCGGATATGTCAGAGTTGCTGGTTTCTAATGCTGAGATCAAGGAGGCTGTCAAGCAGATTCCTATTATTTCAACTAGGGTAGACTCAATTCAGGATACTATTGATGAAAATCGGTACTTCAATGATGAGAGGTTTGCCAAACTTGAAGGCAGGATGCAACATCTGAACGAGGGCATGAAACATCTGTATAACATGATCAAGAACTCACATCAACCCAATACTGAATAGAAGAAATTCTTCGAGGGTGATGATGATGAAGACGGCAATGATGACAAGGATAAAGCAGGAGGAGAAGGAAGTAGGAAGGAGGATCCTAAGGCTGATAAAGCTAAATCTGTAGAGGATTCCTCAACTAAGGGGGAGAATGTGGAGAATGTGGAGAAACAGAGAGGAGGAGAAGCTGGAGGTTCTGGTTCTGTAAAGGACAAAGGGAAGCAGAAGTTAACTTTTTCTGATGCTGACTACTATCAAGGTGAACAGGGAGATTTTGACAATATTGAATCTGAAGAAAACCCTGAAGATATCTTTGGTGAAGTGGAGGTTGAAGGAGAGGCTGACTATGCTGACTGGGAAGATGAACCTGAAGTGGATCCTGCCTTTGAAGCTGAGCTGTTAAGACAAAAAGCTGATCTGAAGAGAAGAGATGAGGAGAATGCTAAAGTATCTGACATCATCTCAAAGCATCTAGTTATCCAAAAAGCTGAACATCAAGAAAAGCAACGGCTTCATGATATAAAGGTCAAGGACAAGAAGTTATATGTGAGGCTGAAGCTTGGAGAAGAATGGGATAAAGCTAGAGAGATGTTCTCACATTCGACAGGGTCAGAAAATGATGGAAAGTTTTTGTGCATGTTGGAAAGGTATAGAAAGGTCAATCCAGACAACTCAATCTATATGAAAGCTCTTCATGCGGAGATTTCAAGAATTACTACTGGATATGACAGAGTCAGAGAGGAGTTGAAGATCTACATCTACACTCATAATGAGGGAACGTTCATAGTTTCTCTCAATATTCTGGAAAGTAGAACTCTCTCTGAGCTTTGGGTGTTCATGACAAAGATTAAAAGGTCTTCACCTCTATGTGAGCTGTTGCATGATCAGCTTAGAGATTTTGCCATGAAAGCTAGTCCTCAAGTTGTGGATATGCCATATGAAGTTAAATTTTATAAAGGAAGGGCACTTCAAACTTGTGGTGTGGATCCCATCTCCTTGAAAGATTATCCTGCCAAGCATCTTGTCTATATGGAGAACATGTTGAGGACAACAGGGTTTGCTACACAAGAAAAGACAGAAGTTGCTGATTTGATTCAAGACTATTGCATTGCCAATATCAAGAGATATCATCAAATGAAGAATAGGCTGAAGAAAGTCACAGCTCAACCTGTCAGACCTAGTGGCATTACTTCTGAATCTGATCGTATTCTGGACAAGGATTTGCTTGAAGCACTTGAAGAAGGAGAGATGATTGAGTCTGAAATTTGAAGAAGCTCTGTTTGTAAATATTAAATGTTTAGAGCTTAGGTGATTCAAGATAGGATAAATGTATTCATATGTTCAGTCTAGAGGAACATCTATCTTGTACTTACCTGTAAAGTTTGAATCTGGAAAATGTTAAATGAAATCCAGAACTTTTCTTGTTATTTACTTGGCTCTTAAAAGTCATTTCTATTTCTTATTTAAGTTAGTTGAGTTATCCTCTAGGTATTTGATTGTTATTCTCTAACAAACAAATAGGGGGAGATTGAAAGGCATATGTTTAGGCCTATTAATATTCCGAGGAAACAACTTAATTTAAACAAGTATGTAATAAGTAAATAATAAGTTAATATGTCACAGGAATCTCAGAGAGTTTTATCTGTCAAGAGAATGGAGAACCAAAGTCATCTACAGACTTGAAGTTATTCTACATTGAAAGAAGTTCAATTTATTGTTCAAGCCTCAGTGAAGTATTCAAGAAAGTGGATCTACTACAGTGACAGAGATTTCCAGTTGGTGACAGAAGAAGTACAAGATACAGAGTTTATTCAGAGCTAAAGAAAAGAAGCCACAGCTTTAAATGTTTTAAAGATGAAGAATTATCATTGAAGTCAGTTATTCATGAAACCAGACAGTGCACCGAATGACGACATCAATCAGTGGAATTAAATCATCTATATTCAGTGGTTTTCAGAAGATAGAGGAATGCAAGGATTTTAAATTAAATTACTTTCATGTTAAATTAATTAAATTATTTATTAATTTAACTAATTTAGTTGGCTAAATTATTTATTAACTTAATTCTATAAAAGAATTAAGTTAATCCTTAATTTATTTTATCTAAATTAACTAAAGGTTTTTCTCAAAAACTCGGTATGACCTTCTCTATAAAGTTGCTAGGTCATACCGAATTTCTTCCAAGGTCATACAAGTCATTCTGCCAGGTCATACCAGTATAATTCTGCTTGGTCATACCTAGAGTTGGTAGAAGAATGCTAGGTCATACCGAACTTACTGTGCAGGTCATACTGATGAAGCTAGGTTCTACCGAGCTTTAGATGTAAGGTCATACAAGTGTTTTGATTTATTAATTAAGTCATTCTGATTTAATTAAGAGGTCATACAAGGAAATGCAATTGTATTAAAACCGTGGCAGTACAGACAGAACAAGGAGTTAATCAAAAAGAAAAGACACAGAAGCATTTACTCTCAAGAACAGAAGAAGCATTAAATCTCATTTCTTCTCAAGCAATTAATTCTAGTTTGTATTGTTAAATCCAAACCACTAGAATTTGATTACTTGTATTGCTTTGATTATCTAGCGGATTTTTATCCCTAGAATTTATCTCGAACTTGCTTTTAGCATTCGATCTTTTTATTACAAATATTAGAAGAGTTCATGTCGAATTTATTCTAAATTTGTATTAATTAGTTTGAGATAAATACTTTGTAATCCTTATTGTATTTGCAACACCCTTCAAGTTTAATATAGGTTATATTTAACTTGAATCTTGTTTCATTTAAATTCCGCATTAATTTGTTCTAAATTGTTAAATTATTCAAAGAACAAATTTCGATAAAACGGTATAGTTTGTATTCAACCCCCCTTCTACAAACTTATCAGGACCTAACAACTAGATTGTATTGTTATTCCTTGATGGATTCTTCATAGTCGAGTTGTTTTCTGGAACGTGAGTTTTCCAGCGATTGTTGTATTAAGGTTGTCGATTCTTCCGACACCTAGCTGTCGTAGTAAGGTTGTCAATTGTACTAACACCTGACGTATAGAAATTAGAATTGGAATGTTTTTAAATGGACCAACAATGGTCGGACCAGATTCGTGGTCGGAATCAATTAAGGCCAAGATGGCCAAGGATCCTAGGGGAGGACTGTTAGGAATATGTTGTTCTTGATGATAATTATAAAAACACTTAGTAGATTTTGTATTAAGTCATTTTGTAGTTGTCAACGAAATGGCATGCTTTGCAGCATTCCGTTGACAGGAAGCTCATCAACGAAATGAGTAATGTAGCAATTGCACTGTACAATACTTCACAGTTTGATATGCATTCTGTTGTATGTATTAGATAGGTTTTCTAAGTCATGTTGACTAAGTACTAGATAGGCAAAATAGGTTGGTTAATTGTAAATATATTATGCCTTGTAATTTTGCCTAAGTGAAGACATGTCAACGGTATGAAGATCACTCTGTCAACGGTATGGAGTTTACCCATCAACGAAACGAGGGAAACACCATCAACGAAACGAAGGAAACACCATCAACGGAATGAAGAATAAAGCTATCAACGAAACACATCTCCCTGCTATCAACGAATCACTATTGCTTTTTGAACAGTTGACAAAGTGATAGTGACGGTTTACTGAACAGATCTAAAGGAGATATGGAAGTGTACTTTGCATTGGAAGCCATCAAAATGGTTACTGGAAATAAGGAAACATTCCAATTTCTAATAAGGCTCTTGGGAATGATTAAAATAAGCATGAAGACAAAAGCAAAGATCTCCAAGGACCATTGGACAAAAGGAATGAAAAGCAAGCTACTGATGGTTACTACTATTGTTCTTTAGTTTAGCCAAACGTAGAATTGTAAACTTGGGTATTTATAACCAAGTGTAGCAGTTACTTTAAAGATAAGAGAAGAAAAACAAATAGTTTGTATTAGCTATCCTTGAGAGCATACTTCTCTACAATCTTGTAACTGAGTAGCTGTGTACATTTTGTATCACAGATTATTTCCGCAATAAAAATCACTTCAGTTGGATCATCAAACAATCCAACTGAAATTATTTATGTGCTTGTGATTTTTACTTTAAGTTCAGTTTTTATTTGTAAGTTATTTCTTAAGTTTAAGAAATATCAAGAATTGTATTCAACCCCCCGCCCCCCGTCTACAATTCTGTTAGGTCATTTGGGATTAACAATTGGTATCAGAGCAAGCTTCTAACATACAAGAAGTTTAAAGATCAAGACCAAAAACAGAAGCCATGGTGAAGAAGGATGCAGGAGTAAAAATACCAGTTCTTGATAAGGACAATTACTTTCACTGGAAAGTAAAGATGCATTTACATCTCATGTCTATGGATGAGAGATATGTAGACTGCATTGAGAAAGGTCCACACGTTCCCATGAAGTTTGCATCTAGAGTTGGACTGCCAGATGATGCTCCTGATGTGGAAATTCCAAAACTTGTCTCAGAATGGACTATTGAAGATGTTGCAGAAGTCCATAAAGATAAAAGAACCATGAACATTCTGTTTAATGGTTTGGAGCAAGAGATGTTTGACAGTGTCATAAACTGTACAACCTCCAAAGAAGTATGGGACACTGTTAGAACTCTCTGTGAAGGTACTGAGCAAGTTAGGGAAAACAAAATGCAGCTCCATATACAACAATATGAGCATTTTCATTTTAAAGCTGGTGAAACCCTAAATGACACGTTTAGTAGGTTTCAAAAGCTTTTGAATGGATTCAAGTTGTATGGGAGGATCTATCAAACCAAGGATTCAAACCTTAAATTTCTTAGAGCTCTTCCAAAAGAATGGAAGCCTATGACTGTTTCTCTCAGAAACACTCAAGAGTACAAAGACTACACTCTTGAGAGACTTTATGGAACCTTGAAGACATATGAGATGGAAATGGAGCAAGATGAAGAAATTGAAAAGGTACAAAAGAAGGGTGGATCTATTGCATTGATTGCATCTGTGAACCAACTGGAAGATGACAATGAAGAAGCTGCAAAGGCCACAACTAGTCGAGCTAGTTGTAGGAGTGATATTAGCAAGGGTAAAGGCAAGATGACAGAAGAAGAAGAATCAGAACCAGCCAACTTGGATGACTTAGATGAGATTGATGAACACATTGCTTTTCTGTCAAGAAAATTCTCTAAGTTCAAGTTCAAGAGAAACTCAGAAGCAAGGCCACCAAGGAGAGACTTTCAACCTAACAAAAGTAACTGGATTGAAAAGTCTAAATCTAAATGTTTCAATTGTGGAATGCTTGGTCACTTTGCTGGAGACTGCATAAAGCCCAAGATTGAGAAGGGCAACAGGAAATTTGAGCCTGTTGATTATAAAAAGAAATACTTTGAACTTCTCAAGCAAAAAGAAAAGGCTTTCATGTCTCAGGAGTATGATTGGGCTGGTAATGGTGAAGATTCTGATGATGATGTTGAGTATGTCAACTTGGCTCTTATGGCTAACAATCATGAGCAGGAAGCAAGCTCCTCAAGCAACCAGGTAACAATTACTAATCTTTCTGAGCTTTCTAAAGAGGAATGCGATAGTGCAGTAAATGAAATGTCTACTGTACTATATAATTTGCGTGTTACTCTTAAATCACTTACCAAAGAGAATTCAAGAATAAAAGAGACTAATTTGCTCTTAAGTGATAGGAATGCAATGTTAGAAGCACAACTCATTGAATTTGAGAAAATGAGATGTGTTAGTAGGGATGCTAAGAAGGAACTTGAGAACGTGTTACAAAGAGAAGAAATTCTTAAAACACAACTTGAGATAGAACAAAGTGTGATTGCTAAATGGAAAGATGCCAGGAATGTTGCCACCAACATCATTAATGTTCAAGGTATGGAATCTTTCTGTGAGCAATCATGGAAAAAGAACAAAGAGAAGCTAGGGTATGTTGGTGAAACCTTAGAATCAGAAACAGAGTCAACAAACAACAATGATCATTTGTTGAAGGTTGATATGTCAACGGAATGCAATGTTTCGTTGACAGATGAACCATCAACCGATCAGGCTGTTTCGTTGACAGAGAAAAGAAAAGATGAATTCACTAGACTTAATAATAAGTATGGTCCTATCACCAAGAACTTTGTTCAAGGTGAGTCTAGTAAATCAAAGAAAGTTGAGAAGCCTGTTGAGAGAGCTAATGTAGGTCACTTTTCCAACAAGCAATTGAAAGATAAGTTAGAGAATGTTCAAGTTGAGGCTAAGGGAAATAAAAAGAATAACAAGAATGGCAAAGTAGGGATTAACAAACACAACAATTACACACCTGATAAATATGCTCCTAGAAAGACATGTGTCAATTGTGGAAGTGTCAGTCATTTATCTACTAACTGCAAATCTGTTAAGAAAACTGTTAAAGTGAAAATTCCCAAGCCTGCAATGAATAGTTCTATGCCTACAATGCCTGTTATGCCTAACATGTTTGCTCCATATGCATAATTTCAGAATCCATATGCTAGCATGTCGTTTGTGCCTAATCCATACATGATTATGTTTAATGTGCCACAAATGCCATGGAATATGAATAACATGTTTGTTCCACCAACTATGCATGCTATGAATGAAAATGTGAGCAACTTTCAGAAATCAACATCAAGGGTAAAGATTGATTTAAATCAATCTGAGCCCAAGGTGAAAAATGATATTAAAGGAAAAGCAAAGGCTAACAAAACAGGACCCAAGGAAACTTGGGTACCAAAATCAACTTGATTTGGTTTTATTGTGTGCAGGGAGACAAAAGGAATCTTTGGTACTTGGATAGTGGTTGTTCAAGACACATGACTGGTGATTCTACCCTGCTCACAGAGTTTCAGGAAAGAGCTGGCCCTTGTATTGCTTTTGGAGATGACAGCAAAGGCTACACAAAGGGATATGGCTTGATTTCAAAAGAGAATGTCATCATAGATGAGGTTGCATTGGTGGATGGTCTTAAGCACAATTTGCTTAGTATCAGCCAACTCTGTGACAAAGGATTTTTAGTTACTTTTTCTAAAGAAGCCTGTGTTGTTTCTAAAGGAGGAAACAACAATGTGGTAATGACTGGATTCAGAAGAGGGAATGTGTACATTGCTGACTTTAGTAGCACAAGTTCAGACACCATCACTTGTCTTTTCAGCAAGGCAAGCAAGGATGAAAGTTGGCTATGGCACAAGAAATTATCTCATCTGAATTTTAAAGTTATGATTGATTTGGTGAGGAAGGATCTTGCAAGAGGAATTCCACAGTTGGAGTTTTCCAAGGATGGTTTGTGTGATGCCTGTCAAAAAGGGAAACAAAAGAAGGCATCATTCAAAAGCAAGATAGAGTCATCAATTGTCCATCAGCTTGAGTTGCTTCATATGGATTTGTTTGGCCCTGTAAATGTCATGTCTATTTCAAAGAAGAAATATTGTCTTGTGATTGTTAATGATTTTTCTAGATTTACATGGACTTTCTTTTTGCACTCCAAAGATGAGGCAAGTGAAATCATTATCAATCACATCAAGATGGTAAACAATCATCCTGACTTGAAAGTAAGAAGGATTAAGAGTGACAATGGGACAGAATTCAAGAATTCAAGCATGAAGGTGTTCTGTGAAGAAAATGGTATTTTGCATGAGTTTTCAGCAGCAAGAACACCACAGCAAAATGGTGTAGTTGAAAGGAAAAACAGAACACTTATTGAAGCTGCAAGGACAATGCTAGATGAATCAAAGTTACCAACTTATTTTTGGGCTGAGGCAGTTAATACAGCTTGCTTCACTCAAAATATCTCTTTGATTAATCAGGCCAAAGGAATGACCCCTTATCAGCTACTCAAAAGAAAGAAGCCACTATTGGATTTTCTTCATGTCTTTGGATGCAAGTGCTTTGTTCTGAGAAATCAAGCTGAGCATTTGGGGAAATTTGAAGCAAAGGCAGATGAAGCAATATTTGTGGGATATGCAGCAGGGAAAGCTTACATAGTCTATAATCTCATAACCAACATTGTTATGGAATCTGTACATGTTGTTTTTGATGATCTCAAAATTCAAGGTCTCTGTGATGAAGGTTTCCATGAAAGTCTTTCTTTTGAGAATGAGGAAGGAGATCAAGTGAATCATGTTAAGGCTACTGAGAAACAGCCTAAAATTGTTGTATCTAGCACAGATGAAAGCAGCAGTGAAGATGAAATTGCTGCATTAAGGTTGAAAAGAATAGCTGCTAGCAGACCAAATGGTCATTTCGTTGACAGTCATGATGGTGGATTCGTTGACAGTCAAAATCAGCGTTTCGTTGACAGCCAAAATGGTCATACCGTTGACAGTCATAGAAATGCTTCTAGAAGTGATCAGTTAGGGACAACAAATTCAGGGGGAGTTTCTCAAGGACAAATATCCAATCAAGGCAATCATGATCATGAAGCTACCTCTTCAAGAGCAAATCTACCTCCCTCAAGGAAATGGACTAAAGATCATCCCTTTGAACTTATTATAGGTGATGTTACTTCAAAAGTCCAAACTAGAAGAGCAACTCCAGAAGAATGTCTATATAGCAGCTTTCTGTCTCAAGATGAGCCAAAGAAAGTTGAGGATGCACTTCTAGATCCAGATTGGGTTTTAGCTATGCAAGAGGAGCTAAACCAATTTGAGAGGAACAATGTATGGAAGCTGGTGCCCAAGCCTAAGGACAGGAGTGTCATAGGCACAAAATGGGTGTTCAGAAACAAGATGGATGAAAATGGCATAGTCACAAGGAACAAAGCTAGATTGGTTGCAAAAGGCTATTCACAGGAAGAAGGAATTGATTTTGATGAAACCTTTGCTCCTGTTGCTAGACTAGAAGCAATAAGGATTTTCCTAGCCTATGCAGCCCATGCCAATTTCAAAGTCTATCAAATGGATGTGAAGAGTGCTTTTCTGAATGGGGAATTGGAAGAGGAGGTGTATGTAAGTCAACCTCCTGGTTTTGAAGATGATGATTTTCCAGAATATGTATACTTCCTCCTCAAAGCACTCTATGGTTTGAAACAAGCACCTAGAGCCTGGTATGACACACTTTCACAGTTCCTCCTTGAGAATCACTTCACTAGAGGTACTGTAAATAAAACTCTTTTTCACAGGGTTGTGAATGGCTCTACTATACTTGTTCAAATTTATGTAGATGACATAATCTTTGGGTCTACAGATGTGAAACTTTGTCAAAAGTTTGCCAAGCTTATGCAAAGTAAATATGAAATGAGCATGATGGGAGAATTAACTTACTTTCTTGGTCTTCAAGTGAAGCAAGTTAATGAAGGCATTTTCATTAGTCAAACAAAATATATTCATGATTTATTAAAGAAGTTTAACTTAATGGAATGCTCTCCTGCCAAAACTCCCATGCCTACTGCCACCAAACTTGAATTGAATACTAAGGAAAAATCTGTGGACATTTCAGGTTACAGAGGCATGGTAGGCTCACTTTTATATTTAACAGCTAGTAGACCTGATATTATGTTTGCTACATGTCTATGTGCTAGATTTCAAGCTGATCCTAGGGAATCCCATTTAGTTGCTATTAAAAGAATTTTCAGATATCTCAAAGGAACACCAAACCTTGGCATTTGGTATCCTAGAGAAGCTGGCTTTGAACTAATTGGTTATTCAGATGCAGATTTTGCAGGATGTAAAATTGACAGGAAAAGCACTACAGGCACCTGTCAATTCTTAGGAAACAAGCTTGTCTCATGGTTCAGCAAGAAACAAAACTCAGTTTCTACCTCCACAGCTGAGGCTGAGTATATTGCAGCTGGAAGTTGTTGTGCACAGATTTTATGGATGAAAAATCAACTACTTGATTATGGAATAAGAGTTGAGAAAATTCCTATTTTCTGTGACAACACTAGTGCCATTGCCATTACTGAGAATCCAGTGCAGCATTCAAGGACCAAGCACATTGACATCAAGTACCATTTCATTAGAGAACATGTTATGAATGGTACTGTGGAGTTACATTTTGTTCCAAGTGAACAACAACTTGCAGACATCTTTACCAAGCCACTTGATGAATCATCATTCTCAAGATTAGTAAGTGAGCTAGGTATGCTAAATCTCTCTTAATTATTTTTGAGATATTTGCAAGTTACAATGTAGCCAGAAATTTGCTATGTTTTTCTGTGAATTAATTTTCTAAGGAAAAAGTGAAATTTTGTCTAAGTCAAAATTACTATGTCAACGAAACGCACCATTTCGTTGACAGTCTTAGCATTTTTCTGGGTGTTTCGTTGATAGCTCTTTTATATCAACGAAACGCAGCTTTATCAACGAAACAAACGGGACCTTAAACGCCCAATTGTGATTCGTTGATACAGCGCTTTTAATCTGAACCGTTGAAATTTTGACACGTCTTTTACCACGATCTATGCATACACCCCCTGTAAGTATAAATCATGGTAATTCTTTAAAAGTGACGGTTATATTTTTAAGCCAATCCAGTAATTTACATTTATTATTGGACTCTTTTTCTGAGAATTTTTGGGGGAGTATTTAAGAAATTCTATTTTCTTTAATTTCTTTTTACCTGTTCTCAAAAATTCCAAATGCTTTTCTCTCTTCTTCTCTCTAACAAGCAATTGAGTTCGAAGCTTTTCTTCACACAACAATGGCACCCATAGTCAAGCTTATGTCTGCTGGAGGGTTCATCTATGAGAAGAACAACTCCATCCCTTTTGTTGTCAAGGAAAACCCGAACAGTATCTTTTTCAAGATGATGGACTTCATGAAGAACTGCAAGTTGAGCTATGCAATGTTTCACTCAACTCCTCTCTATAATGAGATAATCAAGGAGATCTGGACCTCGTGTGAGTATAGTGGAACAAACTGCACACTACAATTCACTCTCCAAGGTAATGAGTACATAGTTAATTCTGATGTATTGCAAGCATGTCTACATATTCCTGAAAATAACTGTGATGCTTTGCCTACAATCACTGAAATGGTTAACATTCTAAATTCAATAAACTACTCTTTGCCTACTGATAATCTGGGTAGAATAATTAGGAGAGGTTTGGTTAGGGAATATAGTTATTTAGCTGATGCATTTATCAAGGTCTTTTCTGGAAAGATTAGTAATTTTGATGCATTAACTAATTTCATGTTGATTATTTTTACCATGCTCCTAACTGATAGATATTACAACTTTAGAACCCAACTTATGTATGAAATTGGTGCTAAGTTGGGTGACAAGGCTAATAGGAAAAAGAATATCTACTATGTTAGGTTTCTGATGATGTTGGCTAATCATGTTAGTCCAACACCATTAGTAATCTCTAACCCTGTTTCCAAGTTTGAGTGTTTTGTGCAAGAGAAGAGAGTATTGACAGACATACTGAGGCTGAACCACAATGGTGAGGTTCCAGTGGTGTATCTACCAGTAATTGAGGTAACTACTGATATCCCTTCTAGTATAATTGTTACTTCAACTGAATCACCCAGTCCTGTTGCTGTGGAGTCTGTAGCTGTGACCCAACAGGCTCCTGCCCCAGCAACAAAACCAAAATCAAAGAAATCCTCCAAGCCAACCTCAGGTGCTTCCCAAAAGGCACCTGTTGTAAAATCCACTACACAACCTAAGGGGAGTGTTTCAGGAGCTGTGAGAGGTGAGGGAAGGGGTGAATATAAAAGAAACCCTAAGGATAAGGAAGGACAGATGAGTGAAATCCAGCCAAGCCCCATTGTGTCTTCCCAACAAGGCACAATGAGTAAAATGGATTTAAACACAAGTCTAGTTGCATCCTCCCAAAAGGATGTGATTATTGAAACAAGCTCTCCTCCAAGAGCACACTCCAAAAGGGTAAGGGACACTTCAAGCCCACAGTCTACATTTTCCCAATACCAAAGGAGAGTGAAGCAAAAGTCCAAGGGTACACAGGGTGCACACACACTGGAAGCAACACTTCCAGTTTCTCAAATTCAGTTTGATGTAACCCCTATTATTACTCTGGGGTTACAGTCCCATTCTCTAAACATTAATCTTGATTTATCTCCATCCAATTCACCAACTCAATCTTTAGATGTGGACATGATCAATATATCTTTTCCTGATTCTCCAACTCTTATCTTGGAGAAGCCCCACTCTGAAGCTGATGGCCATCACTTGTTAAGTGATTTGTTGGGCCATCAACCATTTTTTTCTGAAGTTGCAAGAGGATCTGTGGACCAATCTCTAAAATCAATCACCACAGATTCTACTGCAATTTCACTTTCTCAAAGTGCTTTATTGACTTCATCAACGAAACAGCCTCTTTCGTTGACAAGTGTTTCTCCATCAACGGTATCCATACCGTTGACAGTTCAAACTACCATTCCGTTGATAGGTCATTCTACACCCCTTATTCAAAATCAAGTTGTTTCCACAACTAGTGTAGATGACCTGGTGGTAGTTGAGACACTTTTAGGTTTGAGAGGGAGTGAAATTGAGAGGCTGGCTTGCAGCCAGGCAAAAGGAGAGTCTGAGAGTGAGAGGCTGGCTATTTCTTCCAGCCAGGAAAAAGGAGAGATTGAGAGTACCACCTTAGTAGGTGAAGGTGAGGGTGTGAGAGGTGTGAGCCATGGGGAGCCCATGATGCAAGAAAAGAGTGGAGAGAGAGAAGCGACTACAGGAGCAATAAGGATGGAAGCAGCCATTGCTAGTGAGTTAATGAGGGTCAGTGAGGGAGAAAGGGAACTTACCTTCCAAGAGCATTATCAACAAACTCTGGATAGTATTTCCCTGGATCCTGAGACCTTTACTCACCCTGTGTCAGCCTATCAAGTTATGGCTCAGCAGGGCAATGTGGAGGCAGAAAGGTCACTCAACTTAATTCATACTACTGCATCAATGCAAAGAGCAAAGGATGCCTTGACCAATCTACCTCCAGGAGCTGCAGCAAGTGGAGACTTTGAGTTTTCTAATGATGAAGACAGCTTTGGTGACAATCTACAAGTGGCCACCACTACACAGACTGGGACTTCTGTGGTGCCTCCTACACCAAACTGGCTTTCTCAGGATATGCATGGTAGATGCAACTTGGATGCTGCTATCACAGGCAGTACAATGAGGCATATCTAGCTCATGAGTCTGCTGAAGCAAGGGAAAAGAAATTCTACAAGGCCATAATGGATTCTCTGGAAATTCAAAGGCTACAAATGTTGCAGACAAGGATTGAGGCTACAGAAATCAAGGATTCAATTAGCAACCTTAGGGATGCTACTGACAGGAGGCTAGATGAAAAGCTTCCTCTTCACACTGTCTCCAAGATGTCAAGGTTTTTCACCAAGGAACCTGAAGTGTCCTCATCTTTGAAAACTCTCTCCTCTAGAGTGGACAAAGTTGAGGCTACACTTTCTCACATGCAGAAGGAACAGGAGAAGCAAACTAGCCTACTCACCCAGCTTCTGGCAGCTCAAGGAATCCCTATCATCTCACTTGATGATAACAAAAAGGGGGAGAAAACTAAGGAGCTAGAGATACAAATCACAAAGGTTTTGGTCCCAGCCATCTCCTTGCCAGAAGAGCCATTAGCAATGGGGGAGTTTGGAAAGAAGAAAAAGGATGGTATTGACCTGATCCAGGAAGCTTCTATGGGGATGAGACTTGCAGAACAAATCAAAGACCATTGGTCCAACATAGAAGCAAGGGTCAAGAAAATTGCTGGAACTACAAAGGACTCAAATCCATCAACGGATCAACCATCAACGAATGCCATGGTTCTAGTGTCAACGGAATGGGAGCCACAGACCAATTCTTTCTATAAGGTAGAGCCCCTTCTACATGGAGTCACTCAAGGTCCAAGGAAGGAAAAAGGACAAACTTCATGCATTAGGGATGTGGAACAAGCTACACTCCAAAGAAGCTTATCTCCCAAGTCCCCTGCTAAACCAAAGGGCAAAAATATAGCAAGGACTTTCTATCCTGCACCTTATCCAGATGAGCTCAAGCTTCTTGGTCTACTTATCACAAAAAGCAAGGAAATCAATGATTATGAGATAAGGAAGCAAAGGGCAATTGTCTACAGGAATGGACAAGAAATCTGTGTTTGGGCTGGTCACCCAAACTTTACTGAAGCTAAAGCTGAAGAGTCAGAAAGAGCAGCAATGCAAGCCCTTTCTGTTGCTCAGTCTCTTGATGAAGAAGAAATACAGCTAGAAGAAAAAGCAAGAGAGGAAAGGAGTGCAAAGAAGAGCACAAGACAACTAAAGGCAAGAGCTAGGAGAAACATAGCCTTTGAGAATGATGACTCTCAGAGCATTGCATCAGACTCTTCTGTACCAATTGCACCTCCAACAATTCCTGATCCAGTTTCAGAGGTAAAGTTAGCCTGTGATCCTAATCATCCTGTAAATTTTCATGATCAGCCAATTGAGCCAAAGGGAGAGCCAATTGAGTTTGATGAGGCCAACTTTCCAAAATTCCTCTTTGAAATGGATCCAAAGAAGAAATCTAAGCAAAGGGCTACCAAGGCTAAGCCATTTCTGATAAGGAGACCACAAGCTGAGAAACCCCCTACCAACTCAGAAGACTTCATCTACATTGCTGATATCAGGGAGGAGTCTGGCATTCATATCAATCTTGATGACCTGGTTGAAGTGAGAGGAATAGCAGCTTCTTACAAACTACCAGAGAGATTGGTATTTGTCTACAAGGGTGGGAGAGCACAGGTTTGGCCTCTACACAGAATTCTGGGAGAAGACTATCAGACACTGCTATCTGTGTTTAAATGTTTGAAGAAAGATTTTGGTTTTACCAAAACAGCCAAGTCTGAGGTTGTCTCCAAGATTTGCCAAATCAAAGCTAGCTGGAACAAGCCTGGTGCACTTCCCAGAGTATTGAAGGTCCCTCAAACAGGAAAGATAATTCATCTCCAACCTTTTTGGATGATGGAATTCAGAGATAAGGACAACTGTAGAAGATTCTTTAGAATAGAAGACCAACTGGAGAAGGCATCCAATGAAACTCTAAGGTTAATGCAATCCAAGTTGGGGAATCAAGATGAAGAAGAGAAGATTTTCTACAGAAGACTTCAAGCTCAAATTGAGGAGAACAATGCAAGAAAAGGGAAGAAAACAAGACCACAGAGGCAAAGATGAAAAATCTGCTCAGTCTAGAGGAGCAACTCTGTGCACTTGTTTTGTAAGATTTTCTACTTTGCATTTCAATTAAATTCAATGAAGCTCAATGCAATTTCTACTTTTATCATGTGTAATATGTCTGAGTGTTTTTGTTATCATCAAGGCTCTTGATTTATGGCTGTTATTCTATCAGTCATAAATTGGGGGAGATTGTTAGGAATATGTTGTTCTTGATGATAATTATAAAAACACTTAGTAGATTTTGTATTAAGTCATTTTGTAGCTGTCAACGAAATGGCATGCTTTGCAACATTCCGTTGACAGGAAGCTCATCAACGAAATGAGTAATGTAGCAATTGCACTGTACAATACTTCACAGTTTGATATGCATTCTGTTGTATGTATTAGATAGGTTTTCTAAGTCATGTTGACTAAGTACTAGATAGACAAAATAGGTTGGTTAATTGTAAATATATTATGCCTTGTAATTTTGCCTAAGTGAAGACATGTCAACGGTATGAAGATCACTCTGTCAACGGTATGGAGTTTACCCATCAACGAAACGAGGGAAACACCATCAACGAAACGAAGGAAACACCATCAACAGAATGAAGAATAAAGCTATCAACGAAACACATCTCCCTGCTATCAACGAATCACTATTGCTTTTTGAACAGTTGACAAAGTGATAGTGACAGTTTACTGAACAGATCTAAAGGAGATATGGAAGTGTACTTTGCATTGGAAGCCATCAAAATGGTTACTGGAAATAAGGAAACATTCCAATTTCTAATAAGGCTCTTGGGAATGATTAAAATAAGCATGAAGACAAAAGCAAAGATCTCCAAGGACCATTGGACAAAAGGAATGAAAAGCAAGCTACTGATGGTTACTACTATTGTTCTTTAGTTTAGCCAAACGTAGAATTGTAAACTTGGGTATTTATAACCAAGTGTAGCAGTTACTTTAAAGATAAGAGAAGAAAAACAAATAGTTTGTATTAGCTATCCTTGAGAGCATACTTCTCTACAATCTTGTAACTGAGCAGCTGTGTACATTTTGTATCACAGATTATTTCCGCAATAAAAATCACTTCAGTTGGATCATCAAACAATCCAACTGAAATTATTTATGTGCTTGTGATTTTTACTTTAAGTTCAGTTTTTATTTGTAAGTTATTTCTTAAGTTTAAGAAATATCAAGAATTGTATTCAACCCCCCCTTCTACAATTCTGTTAGGTCATTTGGGATTAACAAGGACTTTGCTATAAGCGAGTTCGGGGTTGATGCGTGACTGATCAGCAGCTCAACCTTTGTGATTTATAAAAGTATAAAAATCCAATTCTAATATCACTTATTATATCTGAGATTGATTTCATTCATATGTTCCGTACTGGTGATTTATTACCTGATATTCAGGTTGATTCGTTTGCTTAAAGTTGTTGGTTTCAGAAGATGTTGTGAATGGAACTGTTATCTTTAAAAATAGTATTTTTGTATAAACTATGGTCTTAAAGACGTATGAGTTTATATTTATTACATATTTTCTACATACTATTGTAGATATTTTGGTTCGGGTAACCGTGGCGACTAATATAAATTCCTTCATGTTTTAAAATTATTCAGTTGCTAGAAGCTGAATGAGAAATTATGGCGAATTACCAAACTTGATTTAAAAGTTTTAGAGATTACAAATGTTTAAACCAAAAGCTTATTTTGGAAACTTTTCCTATTATACTTGATAATGCACCTGCTGAGCAATTCTTTCGCTCATACTTGCTTTCTTTATATTTTTAGCCTTTCAGTAAGATGGCATATTGGCGGGAGTTATCCGCGTAGCTGGGCAGAGAAGGAAGAAGATGTTAGTTTAAAGACGTTATGATACAGAGTATTTGGAACTAGTGTAAGGTTATTGTATAAAGTGAATTTTTATTAAATACTATGTTGTATCAGATTAGATTTGCATGGTATACTTCTTGTCAAAGTTATACTAGTGTTATAGGATTTATGAAAAGAGAATGGTTGTAAAGAAGAAAATTTTGTGTAATGGAATTTTGGATTCTTGTTTCTAGCACTATAACCTTTAAAGATTCTTGGTAGAATTGGGGTCGTAGATGTATATAGTATTGGTTTAATATTGAACATGTGGTTTTATTTGAGAATGTAGAGTGACGACCAAATCCTTTGACCCCGGATTTGGGGCGTTACACATAGTATGGGGAGCAATTTGTCTACCCAGGTGTTTCTAGAGCGTTCAACTATTTTCTTTAGTCCATCCAGGATAATTCGATTGGCAATCTCAGCTTGCCCATTTGCTTGAGGATGGGCAACAGAAGTGAAGCGTAACTTGATATCAATCTCGTCACAATACTTCTTAAATTCATCATTGTTGAACTGAGTCGCATTGTCTGTGACCAATATATGTGGAATCCTGTATCTGCATATCACATTTTCCAAGAAGAAATGCATCACCTGCTTGGTGGTTATCTTGGCTAAAGGCTTAGCCTCAATCCACTTGGTGAAGTAGTCGATTGCCACTATCAAAAATTTTCTTTGGGCACTTGACATTGGAAATGGTCCAAGTATATCCATTCCCCACATGGCGAATGGGATATGTGAGTTTATGGATGTCATCATCTCTGGTGGTTGTCTAACCACTGGTGCATGCTTTTGGCACCATTCACATTTCTTCACGTAGCTCTTAGCATCTACAAGTATGCTTGGCCAATAAAAACCTAGACGAGTGATTTTATGGGCAAGGGCTCTACCCCCCAAGTGTTGCCCACAAATTCCTTCATGTACTTCCCTTAGGGCCAATTCTGCCTCTTGGGGTCTCAAGCATTTCAGATACGGAACAATGAAAGACTTTTTGTATAGGATTCCCTCAATTATGGTATACCTTAGTGCTCTCACATATAGCTTTCATGCTTCTGAAGTGTCGTTGGGTAACCACCCAGTTTCCAGATGAGATTTGATGGGATCCATCCAACAGCTGGCAACATCAATGGGTGCTACCAACTTTCCATTGATGCTTGGGGTCTTCAAGACTTGGAAGTATACACTTCCTGCGTAGTTTTCAATTTCGGAAGAGGCAAACTTAGACAAGGCATCAGCCTTCATGTTCTCTTCCCTTGGAATGTGCTCCACATAGCATTCATCAAACTGAGTTATGATGGCCTTAACAAGTTTTAGGTACTTGGCCATGACTTCATCTCTGGCCTCAAACTCCCCATTTACTTGGGAAACCACTAGCCTCGAGTCTCCACACACTTTCAGAGTTTTAACTCTCAAGGCTCCAGCCAACCCTAAGCCAACTATCAGGGCTTCGTACTCAGCTTCATTGTTTGTCGTTGAGAATTCTAGTTTTAGTGCGTACTCTATGAGAAATCCATTAGGACTTTGTAGCACCAAACCTGCTCCACTTGATTTTGTTTTTGATGCTCCATCAAAATAGAGCACCCAACACTCTTTGGACACCATGTCTTCATCTTTATTATCTTCATCTATTACTTCCTGCCCCCGACTTCTTGGTTGTCAATAGTGCATTCAACCATGAAGTTAGCGAGTGCTTGAGCTTTTATGGCCGTTCGAGGCTTGTACTTGATGTCAAATTCTCCCAATTCAATAGCCCATTTGATCAACCTTCCACTAACGTGAGGGCTATGCAAGATGTTTCTTAGAGGCTGATTGGTCAAGACCTCTATCTTGTGTGCCTGGAAGTATGGGCGTAGCTTTCTTGAGGCCATTATCAAGGCTAAGGCAAACTTCTCTATCGTAGAGTAGTTTATTTCTGCCCCATGTAGAATCTTACTTACGTAGTAGATGGGTTTCTGAACCTTCAATTCTTCTTTTACCAAAACGACTCCAAGGGCTGTGTTAGAAACCGCCAAGTGCAAATAGAGAATTTCTCCTGGCTTTGGCTTTGCCAACAGTGGTGCCTCAGCCATGTATTTCTTCAGGGCCTCAAAGGCCTCTTGGCTTTCAGTTGTCCACTCAAAAATTTTCACGTTCTTGAGTGCTTTGAAGAAAGGTAAGCACTTCTCTCCTGACTTGGAGATGAACCTTCCCAATGCTGCCACTCTTCCCATTAGTTTCTGGACATCCTTGACAGTCCGTGGTGGTTCCATGTCTAGAATTGCTTTGATTTTGTCGAGATTAGCCTCGATTCCTCTCTTGGAAACCATCAGGCCTAAAAACTTCCATGAGCCTACCCCAAAGGCACATTTAGCTGGATTCAGTATCATCTTGTGGTGCCTCGGCACTTCAAACGCTTCCCGTAGATGGTTTATATGATCGGTCTTATCGAGGCTTTTAACCAATATGTCATCCACATAGACCTCCATGGTTTTTCCAATTAGGTGTTCAAAGATTTTGTTTACCAATCTTTGGTATGTTGCCCCTGCATTCTTAAGTCCAAATGCCATGACTAGATAACAGAAAACACCAAAGTCAGTGATGAATGATACCTTGGAGATGTCATCTTTGTGCATTTTGATTTGGTTGTATCTGCTGAAGCCATCCATGAAACTCGGCATCTCATGCCCAATTGTGGCATCTATTAGGGCATCAATCCTTGGTAAGGGAAAACAATCCTTAGGACATGCATCGTTCAAATCGGTGAAGTCTACACACATCCTCCATTTTCCACTGGCTTTTTTGACCATCACTAGGTTAGCCAACCATTCTGGGAATTGTATTTCTTTAATGAACTCGGCTTCCAGAAGCTTTTCTACTTCCTATTTGATGGCCTCTTGCCTTTCTGGAGCAAAATTTCTCTTTTTCTGTTTTCATTATCACTAGTATCCATGTCTTCAATGGGGAAAACCTGCCCCCCGATTCCATCAGGCCTTAACGCGACTACGTAACAACTTCTGGCCATCTTTTGGTCTCCCCGTTCTTCACCAATTACATTCCTCGTTGGGAACTTGATTTTTAGATGATAAGATGAGGCAACGGCCTTGAACGCATGAAGACCCGTCCTTCCCAAGATTGCATTGTAGGTCGAAGTTGCCTTTATTACTATGAAGTTCAACATCTGAGTAGACGTATTCGACCCTTGCCCCATTGTCATTGGGAGTTGGATAGTGCCTTCCACCTTTGACTCCACTCCATTGAATCCATATATGGGCATATTCGAGGGTGTCAACTGAGAGTCAGTATAACCCATCTTGATAAAAGCATCATGGAACAAGATGTCCACTGAAGCTCCATTGTCGACCAAAAATCTCTTTGTTTCAGAATTCCCTATCACAGGTACGATGACTAAAGGATCATCGTGGGAAAACTTCACTCCCTCCAAGTCAGAATCATCAAAACCTATTGATATTTCTGTTCGGGCACGTTTCGGTGCTTCTCCAACCACAGTCATTACCTCTCGGGCATAGGCTTTCCTTGAGTTTCGAGAGGACCCAACAGCAGTTGGTCCTCCGAATATCATGTTGATGACTGGCCCTCGGGGCTTGGGATTACGATCTTGATCGTTGTCCCTTCTGTCGTAGTCCTTCCTGTCATAGTTTCCTCTTTGACTCCCTTGATTTCCATCCTTAGTGAATTTATTGAGCTTTCCTCTCCGTATCAGAAACTCGATCTCATCTTTCAATTGTCTGCAATCATCCGTGTCGTGACCGACTTCCTTGTGGAACTGACAGAATTGGTTTTGATTCCGTTTAGACATATCAGTCCTTAGTGGCTTCGGCCATCAGAGATCCTCCTCATTTGCTATTTCCATTAGAATTTGGCTCCTGGGAGTGTTTAATCTTGCATACTTCGTAAACTTTGGCCCAAAATTGTTCCTCTTGGGCGGAGAATCAGAATCCTTTGACGTTCTAGGAAACTTTTCCTTGTCATCGTACTCCTGAGTTTCCTTTCTTTTCTTTGAATTTCCACTGCCACCAGCAGTGGGTTCATACTTTCTCATTCTTTCTTCAGCCTTGATGTACTTTCCAGCTCTATCTTGGAGCTTCAACATGCTTTCGGGTGGATGCTTTGCCAAAGATCTTTTGAAGTGATCATCAGTGATTCCTTGCTGCAGGGCTATCATAGCTACTTTGTCCTCCAAGTCTGGGACTTTCAGAGCCTCCCGGGTGAATCGGTTGATATAATCCCTTAAAGCTTCATTCTTTCCTTGCTGGATTCCCATGAGTGATGCAGAACTCTTCTCATGCACCCTTCCACTAACGAATTGGTTGATGAATGCTTTGCTTGATTCCTTAAAAGACCCAATGGAATTGGGAGGTAGACGGCTATACCAACGTTGGGTCATGCCTGCCAAGGTTTGTGGAAACACCCTACACTTGACCGCATCATTGGTTGGCTGCAACATCATTGCATTAGAGAAGGTTCTTACGTGATTTGCGGGATCTCCCGTTCTATCATAAGCTTTAATCGTTGGCATCTTGAATTTCCTGGATATGATAGCTTTCATGATGTCTTGAGTAAACGGTGGTGTAGGATCGTCAGGATCTCCTAGGGGCAACAAAACACTAGGATCACCCCTTGGGGCTTCAGCCCTCTCGGTTCTTCTTGGTGTTGGGTCCAAGTTGATTATCGGGACTCTTCTAGTTGCTTGGTTTTGTGCTTTCGCGACCTCCTGTTCTGCCAGTAATTTCTTGAGCCTTGCAGCCTCTGCCTCATGGGCCGCAATCTTCTCCTTAGTAGTTTGGGGTTGTTCCCGATTTGTTTGGGAAGCACGTCTCCTCCTTGGGGCAACATCCCTCTCTTCTCCGGACGAATAATTCTCGTCCTCAGTATAGGGACCCGAGTAGTCTTGAATCAAAGGGGTCCGTCGAGTTTGAGTTTGTTGATTCTAGGGTCCCAGACCTTGTATATAAGGGGGACCATATGCGTCATGGTAAGTGGGGTTGAGACCACTACTGTCCATCGTGGGTCGAGGAGGCATGCCATAGTTTGGCATCCCAAGAGTTTGAGTTGCGTATTGGGGAAGATCCGTAGTATGGAGTTGAAGGCCACTTGGTGCATTCATGAGCAGTGGGGAGATTGGTTGCTGGAGAGTGGTCTCTTGTGGATTAGATCCATGAATGACCATTTGCAGGGGATTCGTCCCTTCAACCGAAATTGGGATTTCCGGTCCTTGAGTGAATGGTGGGGGGGGGGATATTCGCCCCTTGAATGCCAGTAGTTGGCGGTGGTTGATTTCCTTGAGCGTCTGCCTCAGAGGTGAGAGGAAGCTCTTCAGAAGTTTGAGTCGTGTTTGTCATGGTTGATGTTGTCTTCCTACAGACGGCGCCAAATATTATGGATTAAAAAGTGTACTTGTAAATTAATTGCTAGGATTTAAGAGAGCTTCGAGCTTTAATGGCTGCTCTTGTGTTTCGTGACTAAATCGGTCCTCACAAGATGTCTACGTATCTCAATCAGTGCTGAGAATCAAGCCAAAGACGTAGTTCTGATTGAATGATCAGGTCCTTTATTTAGGCGTCTGGAGCCTCGTATTTAGAGTAAGTTTAGGAGACTTAGCGAATAAGTCTCCTTTTTGATAATGGATAAACATTGTATTTCTTGCTGGACAAGTCTTTTCCTTATTGATAAGGACTATGACTCATTATTTCTTTTTAATTGGGATTCTGGATTCTTCTTTGATGAATTTACCATATTTTGGACTTCTTGCCGGAGATGTATATTTCCCTTATTTATTAATTACGAAATTAATAAATAGTTAGGGTTTCGGGCCTTGCTTATTGGGCCGTGTTCTTGGACCGATCCGGATCTAATTAATACGTAATTAATTGCACTTCTAAGATTATTTTTCAACCCATATCAAAATCATTACTAACGGAGGAAACTCAATATACAATATTAATATTTTTGCCTTTAAAATCTTTACTGATATAAGAAACTAAATATCCAATATATATTCTCCTTTGCTAATGAAGGAACCTAAATATACAATTTTAATATTCTCCTAAATTTTTAATAAGAAAATATCTTAATTGTCTTTTAAATTTTTAGTAATGGAAATCTTAATTAACTTATATTCTCCTAAACTTTCTTCTTAGGTCAAATTATTATCTTAATATTCTCTTAAAATTTATCTTTAAGTCAACTTACCATGTTGATATTCTCCTAAACGTTTTCATAAACTTAAATTTACCATCTTAATATTCTCATATATTTTTTCTTGAATTTCTAAAATTTATCTTAAAATCAGATTATCATTTAATGTTCTCATAAAAAAACTATTATAAATTATGTACTCATAATTTTTTTTTGTAAAAAAAACCCACGATAATTTATCAATATGTTTTACATATATATTACAAATCATTTTTTTAAGTTTTACCTTCTGATTTATATTTACTTACAAAAAATGCAAGCTTCTATAAAATAAAATATATAAGTCTTATATTCATTTCATTCATTTTCTCGAGTACCGATATTTTAAACAATAAAAATTAGAATTTTTAAAAATATTTATATTTAATTTTATGATGTAATAAAATGGATTAATAGATTCATTAAGAGAAATATATTAATTTATAAAATTTTACAAAAATATTATAGGGCCGCTACGAAGCGTGGCTTAGTCGACTAGTACGTATATAAAGGAGAAGACGAGCGGTGAGATGACGCCTCTCAAATCGCTTCGATTGTTTTTTTTGTAATTTTCTCAAAATTTTGAATTATTAATAGTAAAAATTTGAAAACATCTCAATTATTTTTTAAAATCATTACTAACGGAGGAAACTCAATATACAATATTAATATTCTTGTCTTTAAAATCTTTACTAATAGAAGAAACTAAATATCCAATATATATTCTCATTTGCTAATGAAGGAACCTAAATATACAATTTTAATATTCTCCTAAATTTTTTATTAGAAAATATCTCAACTGTCATTTAAATCTTTACTAATGGAGTAAACAAAATGTACAATTTTAATGTTTTTGCCTTTATAATCTTTACTAATGGATCCTAAATGTTCTTAATTAATCCAATTTATTTATTAATTTTTTTCTTACTATCTTTCTTTTAAGGAAGGAAGCTAAATATGCTATGTTAATATTCACCTAAATTTTTTCTTCAAATGTAACTTGTTTACTAATTATTTTGTACTATCTTTTAGCAGAGAAAACTTACTCTACGAGTTAAATTTATGTTATATTTATATTCTCCTAAACTTATTGGTCCAATTTATTACTAAATTCTTTTTCCCATCTTTTAATCGAGAAAAATAATTAGGGAGACGATTTGAGATGCACCCCCGAAAATTTATTTTTGAACTCAAAGTTACCATCTTAGTATTGATGTATTTTTTCTTGAAATTCTAAAATTTATCTTGTAAACAGATTCTCATCTTAATATATTCTGCTAAAAAAAACTATTAGAAATTATGTTTTCATATTTTATTTTGTAAAAAACTCATTTAATCAATCTATATGTTTTCCATATATATTAAAAATAAATTATGTTCTCCTATTTTTTTTGTAAAAAAACCCATTCAATTTATCTACATGTTTTTCATATATATTAAAAATCAATTTTTTAACTTGTTTTTAAGTTTTGCCTTTGAATTTATATGAAAGTAATAATACCGAAAATGCAAACTTCTATAAAATAAAATAAAATAAAATATAAAAGTCTTATTTTCTCTTCATTTATTTTCTCGAGTACCTATATTTTAAACAATAAAAATTAGAATTTTTAAAAAAAAATTGTGATATAATAAAAATGATTAATATATGATTTAATTTATTTAGTTAATTATTTTGTTATCTGTTTAAATTTGGTAACAACAAGAAAACGGATCATTGCGAGAAAACATGTTTAACGAGAGAACGATTTATTAGGATGAGTATATTATATGCTAGAGTTTAATATTGATGTTATAATATTTATTTTAAAATAGAAGTTGGAACATGAATTTTGAGAAAAATAAAAATGGTGATAAATATACTAATATTTGATGTAATATTAAAATTAAAAAAAAAATATTAAACAATTGTCATTTTCTATATTTATTCAAAATTTCGGTAAATGATCAAAACGAAACGGAGAATTAAAAAATATTACAAAGCCATTTTTTTTCTTTATGGAGCAGTAACACCCTCCCAACCCAACCCAACCCAACCCAACCCTTCTTCATGTGGTATAATAATATATTTTTTTAGAGTAATGCTAGAGGTACCGAAATCTGGTACCGAATAATGTGGTATTGATGACGTGACAATTTAGAATAATTTTATTGGTGAAATTAATGTGAATGCAGGGGTCCATTATTATTAGCTAATCAAAATATAACACATGACATTCGGTACCAAATTTCGGTACCTCTAGCATTATTCATTTTTTGTTAACAGAAGATGAGTAAAAAAAATAATAAAATAAAAGATTGGTGCAGAACCAAACATTCATGACTCACCCCCTCGTCTGCCCCTGTAATTAAAGATTGTATCCGATCTGCACGCTTTTTCGCCATCTCTATCTCTCTCTCTCTGCATTTTATTTTACTCAGAAACAACAATGGTGATGGTAATATCGTAACATACCTATATATAATTCATATTATTGCATTGCAATTGAAAATCTGTATATAATTGTAATAATATAATGTTATAGTTAGCTATACATACAAAGAGCATACAGGGGATGGGGTTGTTTTATTGAAGGAAGGATGTCTGAGTTGGTGGCCCGCACTGGTCGTCTCCAACAACGCTATGTTGATGGCCATCGCCTCGTTGCTGGGTATTTTACCCCTCTCCCATCTCTCTCTCTCTTTCTTTCTCTCCCATTTCTCTCTCCCTCCCTCCCTCCTTTCATCTCTCTCTCTCTCATGTCTCTATGTAATGGTTCTTGTTTTGGTTTTGTTTCTTGGTTCAAGGATCCAATTAGTGAACTAATAATATCCCATTTCATTTTATGTGCCCTATTACACATTGCTTTATATATGCATTTGTATCATCATATCCACCACCATTCATTACTTTCGACTCTTTGGGTCACGCATTGTGTCTCCTTTTCTTAATCCCATTGGGATATAAGGATCAAATTCAGATGTTAATTTATTAGTTTTAGTGTTATCATATTCAATGGCGTTCTTCGTCCTTGTTTATGGAAATGAATTTGCATATATTGTAAGTTGATGTTATGAATGGCGTTGTTTGTCCTTATTTAGGGAAATGTTTGCATAATTTAAGGTAAATTGCTGTATACGAGTGTTTTTATGCTGAACGAGGGATGTCTGAACCGATTAAAAGCTTAAATATACCACTGAATTAACCATCTTCTTCCTAATGAAATTGATTTAAAGATTAGTTTTAAGTCATTAAGTTGTTATCTGACAAGCAGGCAATAAAAGTTGTTATCTCTGTAATAACTTATTTTCGTGTAAGCATGCCAAACAAGGGATTTTGCAATGGACGACTGGTGAGTTGGAGTCTTTTTAGTTGGTAAGACTTAGAGTAGCTATTATTGTCTGTGTTGCAGTCATGTACTCCTCAGCAGGCTTCTTTGTGTTTGTATTGTCAGGGTTAAGATTACTAGTTGGGTAAAAAGGGAACCAGTTGGGTAAAAAGGGAACTGTGGTTGGAACTCATTATAGTTTTTTCCGGTCTTACATAGTGGAAGCTTCTTCAAGTTATTTTAGTTACGTATCTTAGAAGTTCATCGGTGACCCTTTAGAAATTGTATATGCCAAGAGAAAGAAACATGTTTGTTCCAGATACATTTATTTAACTTTGAACTTGTTTTAGCGGGGTGGAGGTTATTTGAATGGGGAACTTGTTTTCTAATTCTTAGAAAATATTGCCACTTCTGGCTAGTGATTTCTATAGGGGTGTGACTTATGAGGGTATCTAAGTAGTGGATTGTAGAATTTCTACATGTTGAAAGCATTTGTTTGAGCTAGTCAAATTTTGTTATAGAAAAATTTCTTATGAAGTGGTTCGACAAAGATTTATTAGTATCTAATCTGAAATGTTTTTAACAATGACCATGTTTCATGTAGTTTGTCCATATGCATATTATATAGGTGATAGTCAGGTAAATTTTTGTCAACATGTTTACTGAAGTGGTTCTTTAGAAATGTCTTTTGTTTCTTTATTCGAATCTATTGCATAACCATTAATAGCGTTTCTATTACTAGAACTCTAGTCAATTAGAAATTTCGAATTGATATCAAACCAGATGTAAATATTATATGATTTTGTACTTGCAATATATGTAGAATAAGTGCAATCTTTATTTAAACGTAATTTCAGTGCATTGCTGAGATTATGTGTATATATGCTGTATGGTTTGAGCAAAAGTCATGTCTGCAGGTGCATTCCATTTAGGTATCGGTATTCTGAAGAGAATGAAGGTAAAAAATCTGAAAAAGACATTGAAGTACTAATGATCACATCGACTAGTGGACCCGGTCTTCTGTTTCCAAAGGTATGTACTGGAGATGTTAGTTATGATTTGAAAATATGTTTCTCTGGAGTTGTAATTTAAATTGCAGTAAATCCTTTAGCTATCATAATTTTTCATGCACTTGCCTTAATAATTTACCCCCTGCCCCCGCCTCAACCTTTTAAAAAAGACTGAATAAATTAGTGATTAACAGCTAGAAAGTGGAACAACAAGTATATACTATCTATAAGGTAAACAAAAGTAGCTTTTCATCTTCAATTCTCAGGCCTAGTTTATACTCCTTTTTTTCTTCATTATAGTTCATTGGTTATTTTAATCACATTCTGCATATGAGATGAGTTGATACTAGGTTTTAGTGTGGCATTTGAGGTTTAAGTATATTTTCTTGATTTAAGGGGCATATATTATATATTTTTAAGTGTCTGCCTTCTATATCTACTGTGTGTGTTAGAACGTGAGCATACTGCAACCTTAATGTTATTTTCTTACTTATTATATAAAAATTGACCAAGTAACAGTCATGGTAGTGTATCACCTATTTGGAAGAAATTGGAATTGCCTGTTATTTTGTCTTGTGCAACGGTCGAGTGTTTACGTGCTATTGCGACTTTCCATGAACCTGTTGTTGCGGGCACCTTCTGCCCTTGGTATGACCTAAATAGACTGTAAAAAGTAGCATGCTTGATTTGATCTTTACACCGTATGTTTAAATAATGAAAAGAAAACTGTGGTATTAAGAGGGGTATGAATGTATAAGGTTTGGAAATCCCTTTTACTTTCTTTCTTCCACCTGAAAATATTGATATATCCTCTTTTCTTTTCCCATCCCCATTTATAAGTTTTGTGAGCCTCCTCCTTGTCTGATTTCCCTCCAATGAGGCAATGACACTTCACAGAGGAAATGTCATTCTTCCTTTCAGCACTTACCTCTTCCCTTCAATTCTTTCAGCCTCCAAAGTTTAATGGCATCTGTTGACCTGCACTTTTAATGATCCCTAACTTTTAACATACATCCTTCAGATTGTTCTTCTAATATTCCTGTCAAGTCTGTGAATGTGTGGCCAAGTGCTTTGTTTAGGCTAGTAAATTTTCCCTTGTTTCCTTCTTGACAGGGTGGGTGGGAGAATGATGAAACCGTTAAAGAAGCAGCAATGCGTGAAGCTGTGGAAGAGGCCGGAGTTCGAGGAGATCTGAAGGTAAATGTAAACATGTTTTTTGATTGAAATATGTTTGTTTGTAGTTACTGTGAATTGTTATGATTTGTTTATGTTGTGTTCTAGCATTTCCTGGGGTTTTACTACTTTAAAAGTAAAACACTTCAAGATGAGTTTAGTCCTGAAGGTTTGTGTAAAGCCGCGATGTATGCTTTGCTTGTGAAGGAGGAGCTTGATTCTTGGCCAGAACAGAGCCTTCGTCAAAGACGTTGGCTATCAGTTTCCGAAGCAGGGGAGTGTTGTCGGCATTCATGGATGAAACAGGCCTTGGAAGAGGGATTTGTAAGGTGGCTTAGTGATGGTATGATAAGCACCATGGAATAGGGCAACCATTATTCAGTCTACGACTTCCTTGAGAAATGTATACTTGATGCTTTTCCAAAAAGCACCTTTGAAGCCGATTTTTCCTTCTTTTTGTTGAGAATTAGGAGGTTAAAGGAGGTTTAAAATGCAGATAGTTGAATTGTTTTAGATGATTATTAGTTATAAATGAAAATTGTTGATTCTTTCCTTTACTTTCTTTAATATAATTTTAAAGAAACATATAATTGCGGGCTTGTGGAGGGTTTGCTTTGTGCTTGCATAGAATACGCTCAATATTATATATAAAATTAACTGGGATGATGGTATACAGTATATAATAAATAATAATTTTTTCTTTTAAAAAATAATTATTAAGTAGGGCGGGCTAGGAACTTATATTGTTCAGTGAGGAGGGGATGAGTACGTGGCTAAATTTAAAATTATTGTTTATGACTTAAAGTCACTTAAAGTGATAACTGAAAAGTAAAAATTATTTGTGTGAGTAATTTTGAATTATTACTAATTTATGAGTTCTTAAAAATATTATAATAAAAAACTAATTTGATAAATAGTACATTTGAATGATAATTTTAATTTCATTAAATAAAATAAGTTGTTCAAAAAAGTATCTCGTACCAACTTCTAGCTTTAAGTTGTTTTTTTAATTTTAAGTCATTTATAACTTATTACACAAATAGATATTTTTCAACTTAAAATCAAAAAACACTACGCAAGACTTAAATGGTAGTATAATATTTTGCAACGATTTTCATCTATCTATTTAAAAATCAAACGATCCTTATTATTTTGATATTTAATATGAATTGAATATTAGTATTAATAGAACTGATCTTTTTATTAAGTTATAATTAGTTCTAATCCAATTTTAATACTAATACTTCGACTTTTAATTTATATCCTTGTGAGATAATAATTTTTATTTTTATATGATATAATTTTGATCGTCTATTTTTAAAAATATTAGATTCAACGGTTGAGATTGTTTTTGACGGTACTGAATACCAGACCAGAGTTTTGGATAAGATCTCCCTTACGCTTATTATATATAAGGATTTAATTACCATAAACTTTCTATTCCAGTCCAATTTATTTACTAATTTTTTCGTACTATCTTCTAATGAAGTAAACTAAATATAGTATATTAATATTATCTTAAAGTTACTCTACGAGTCTAATTTATTTGCTAATTCCTTTTCTACTGATGATTTGAGATGCGACAGCTTGCCGTCGTCTTCTCCTTTATAAGTATAATGATCTTTCTTTTAAAAAAATTCTCAAAATTTTGAATTAATAATATTAAAGGTTGGAAAATATTTAAATTCTTTTTTAAATCTTTAGTAATAGAAATCTTAATTACCTTATCTTCTCCTAAACTTTTTCTTAAGCCAAATTACTATCCTAATATTCTTCTAAAATTTATCTTCACTTTCTCTTGAACTCAAAGTTATCATCATAATATTTTCATATATTTTTTCTTAAATTTCTAAAATTTATCTTGTCATCTTAATATTCTCCTAAAAATACTATTTGAAATTATGTGTTCATAATATTTTTGTAAAAAAACTCACGTTTAATTTATTTATATGATTTATATCTATGTATATATATTAAAAACCATTTTTAGGTTTTAACTTCTAATTTATATAGAAGATAATACTTGTAAATTTCTATAAAATAAAATAAAATAAAATATAGAAATCTTATTTCCTTTTCATTTATTTTATTGAGTACCTATAATTTAAAAAATAAAATTTAGAATTTATATAAATATTTAAATTAAATTTTAAGACATAATAAAATTTATTAATGATGTAATCTATTTAGTAATTCAGTTTGTTATCTGTTTAGATTTGGTAACAACGAGAAAGCGGGTCATTGGGAGGAACGATAGAGCGATTTATTAGGGGAGCATCTAATGTACTAGAATTGAAAATTGATGATATATTACGTGTTTTAAAATTGAAGTTGTAATCTGAATTTTGAGAAAAATAAAATGGTGATAAATATACTAATATTTGATATAATATTAAAACAATGAAAAATATTTAACAATTGCCCTTTTCTATGTCTATTCAAAATTTCGGTAAATGACCATGATGAAACGGAGAATTAAAAAAAACCTTAATTTTATGTTAGAAATATTATTTTATCTAAAAACATATTTTATAGAATATTTTTTTAGAAAAATTTAGAGAAAATTATTACAATACCGTTGCGAATCGCGACTTAGTAAACTAGTATACTATATATTTATAAGCTAAATATATGATATTTGGTTGATTATCGGTTTATAGTAAATAATAATTATTAGATTTTAGTACAGATGAATGATTGAATGTAATGTCATAAAAATATTCCTTTTTTAAAATTTGAAATTCTCTCGTATGTAAAAGATTTGAATCCATAAACATTATATTATAGTTGAACAACCTTCACTTCCAGTTGTTGTGAGACTTCTGCCACCAGTGCAGTAGAAGTACTAACTATCTTCACTGTTCCATATATTTCCTTCTGCCGAATCTGCTCCAGCTCATAAGTCTTCAAAACACCGTAGAGTCTTTCCAAAGAAATCTCTCCAAGATCTCTTGCTTATCTAATTGCAGATATTCTGTGCTTCAAATGAGATGGAAGTGTAAGGAGGAACTTCTTGTTAATCTCTTTAATTGTGTAGTGCTTTCCATGGAGATTCAGATCATTTATCAATTTGTTGTATCTCTCAAAAACCTCAGAGATACCTTCGCCAGGGTTTGATCTGAAATGTTCATATGAAGAGGTGAGAATTTCCATCTTATTCTCTCTGACTTCCTCTGCCCCCTCATTGATTATCTCTATTGTGTCCCAAATGTGTTTGACAGTAACACAGTTTAGAACATGATTATGCATGATAGGATCAAGACAATCAACCAGAATCAACTGTAAGCAGGCATCCAGGGAAGCATCCTCTTTCTTATCAGCTATGTAGTCCTTGGGTTCCTTGGGGTACATCCTAGCAGCTCTAGTAACAACATTGCTCTCTATCTGCTCTTCCTCAACAATCATGGGAAGTTTTGGTCCATTTTTCAGCACTCCAAGATATTTAAAATTAGCCACTTGAAGAAACATGAGCATCTTCTTCTTCCACATTAGATAATGCTCCTTACTGAACATGGGGATTTTCACTGTACCAACTTTCTGTGTAGTAGACATTTTTGTTGAAGAATAAAAATTTCAGAGTTTAAGAAAAAATCACAAAAAATGGATCTTTGATTTGTGTAGCAATCAAAAGGCTCTGATGCCAATTGTTAGGTCCCGATATGTTTGTAGAAGGGGGGGGGTTGAATACAAACAGTACCGTTTAATCGAATTTGTATTGTTCTTGATTTAACAATTTCAATAACAAATTACTGTGGAATAAAATGAAACAAGATTCAAGTTAAATATAACTTATATTAAACTTGAAGGGTGTTACAAATCAGTGTACAGATTACAGAGTTCTTGTTAAAACAAATCTAGAATAAATTCGACATGAATTTATCTATTTTTGTAATAAAAGGATCGAATACTAAAAAGTAGTTCGATATAATTTCTAGGGATTATGATCCGCTAGATTGTCAAAGCAATACAAGTAATTGAATTCTAGTGGTTTGGATATAACAGTAATGACTAGAATTGATTACAATGTTCAACTTGAAAGCTTTGTACTTGGTTCGTTTAATGGCAGAAGTAAATGAATTTGATCTTGTATTCTTTCTTTCTGTCTGTCTTGTTTGTTTTGATCACACTTTGTCTTTTTAAACAAGTCAACAACTTGACATGTACGCGCCAACCTTTTCTTTTTAATGCAAATACTACTAGCAGTACTACCAAATCAGTTGGTAGTACTATCGGTAGTACTAACCAATTGACTTGATAGTACTATCGGTAATACTAATAATAGATAGTACTGCTAGAGTAAATGTTAGTACTACTATTACTAATTTAGAAATATAATAAATTATGTTTTAATTTATTTACTTAATTGATTTAATAAATAAATTAATTCTAAACGAATTAATTTATAGATTAAATAAATTAATTCTTGAGAATTAATTAATAAATAAAATTACTTAAGATCTAGATTAATTAATTTAAGATATAAATTAATTCTAGAAGAATTAATTTATTGATTAAATTAATTAACTTATAGAATAAATTAAAGGAGAATTAAAAACTAATTCTAAGAACCACTTAAATTGATGACGAACTTCCACTGAATGACGTTGACACTCCATGTACTGTCTGGTTCATGAGTGACTAACTTTAATGACTATTCTTCATCTTTTGACTTTAAGATGTGGTTCTTTCTCCTTCTACTTAACAAAGGACTGTAACATGAACGTTTCCTGTCACACTTCTGAAATCTCTGTCACTTTTAAATAGTTCCACTTTCTTGAATACTTCACTGAGGCTTGATCAATAAATTGAACTTCTTTCAATGTAGAATTACTTCAAGACTGTAGATGACATTAATCTTCATTCTCTTGACAAATATTATCTTCTGAGATTCCTGTGACATATGAATATATTATTTACTTATTACATCTTTGTTTATGTTGAGTAGAATCCTCGGTGTTTACAAATAGGCATATACATATGCCTTTCAATCTCCCCCCTATTTGTTTGTTAGACAATAACAATCAAATACCTCTAGAGGATAACTCAACTAAAACAAGAAAAGATAAGACTTTTAAGAGCCAAGTAAATAATAAAAAGTTCTGGATTATATTTAACAATTTCCAGATTCAAACAATAAAGATAAATACAAGATAGATGTTCCTCTAGACTAAACATGTGAATACATTTCCTATCTTGATTCACCTATGCTCTAAACATATTACAATAAAAACTGAGCTCTATTCCTCATGCCTTAATCTCTAATCTCACCTTCTTCAGCATCTTGCAAGGTGTTTAGAAGATCTTTATCAAGGACACGATCACTTTCTGAAACAACACCACTTGGCTTGACTGGTTGAGAAGTGACTTTCTTTAATCTGTTATTCAATTGAGAATTCCTTAGAACATTTTCATTGCAGTAGTCTAAAATCATATCAGCAACTTCAGACTTTGCTTCAGTAGTAAACCCAGAAGTTCTCAGAAGATTCTCCAACTTCACCAGTTGCATAGCAGTTTGTAACTTCAAAGAATCGGGATCCAGCCTAACTGTCTCCAGAGTTGTACCTCTATAGATTTTAACTTCATACGGGAAGTGTACAACTTGAGGGCTGACCTTCAAAGCAGAATCTCTAAGCCGGTCATAAAGAAGTTCATTCAAGCAGGAAGATCTTTTCACTTTGCTCATCAGAACCCAAAGCTCTGACAGAGATCTTCTTTCAAGAAGGTCAAGAGAAACTGTGAATGACCCTTCAAGGACACTTGAAACATAGATATACAATTCATGTTCGACTTGATCAAATGCAGATGTAATCCTTAAGATATCTTCTTTCAAAGCCTTCATGTATAATGAATTATCTGGATTAACTGTTCTGATCTTCTCAAGCAATTTAAGAAAAGTACGATCATTGTTTGTGCCTCTCTGAGGGATATCAAACATCTCCCTTGCTCTATCCCACTTTCTTCCCATCTTCATCCTGACATCTAATCTCCTTTCCTTCACATGAATACTATGAAGACGTTGTTTGTCTTCATGTTCAGCTTTTTGAATTTTAAGCTTTTGAGATATAATGTCTGAGACCTTGGCATTTTCATCTTCCTTTCTTCTCAGATCTGCTTGTTGTTTCTTCAATTCTTTCTGAAATAAGGGATCAGGAGTGTACAACTCATCTTCATTTTCCTAGTCATCAAAGTTGGCCACTTCTTCAACCTCCTCTACACCAATAGTTTCTTCAGGGATAGTCTCCTCCAGATCACCAGACATATCATATTGAAAATCACCATGTTCACCATGGTAGTAGAAAGAATCATCAAAAGTAGACTCCTTCATTGACTGTTTCTGTTTACCCTTACCCTTATCTTTTCCAGAAGCTCCTTCGGCTTCTCCTTCACCTCCTTTCTTCTCCCCCTTAGTTAAAGAATCCTCTATAGATGTAAATTTGACAGCTTCAGGATTGACCCCACTTGTTCCCCTTATATCTCCTCCGTCTCCTCTATCTCCTCCTTGATCAACATCATCTTAATCATCACCCTCAAAGAATGTTTTCTGTTCAGCAGTGGGTTGATGTGAATTCTTGATCATATAGTACAGATGCTTTATCCCTTCATTGAGATGCTCCATTCCACCATCAATCTTTGCAAACCTTTGTTCATTAAACGACTGATTTTCATCAACCGTTTTCTGAATGTAGTCCACTTGAGTAGAAATGGAAGCAATCTGCTGAGCATTTGAAGTTGTAAGATCAAAGACGTCCTAAGCCACAAGTACTTGAAATTGCTGGATTGCATTGATCTTGGGTAGGAGAGTAATCTTCAGACCTTCAATATCATCCTTTATAGTACCCAGCTGATTAGTTACAGAGGTGGAAGAAGAAGACCGTTCAACCACTTATGCTTTGAGAAGATCTTTTTCAGCTATCTGAGCTAACAACGAAGCAGTGTTTGTGTTAGTGTGTGCACTCACCTCAATTTCTCTCAGTGGTGTTTCACTCAACTCACGTGCTTGTGTATCACTCTGTGTTTGATTCTCATTTCTAATCACTAGATGTCTATCCATATTTGGAGATGATGTACCTGCATAAGAAATCACCCTAGCCCCTTCAAGAGAGGTCAGTGGTGGTGCAATGAGAGTTCACAAATCCCAATCCCTGGTTGAGTCTGTCAAAACATTTGACATTGTAAACTGAATTGCTTCAGAGACAGACTCACTTGGTTGCCTTTCACTTTCTCCAGTGTAAACTGCGAGTGAAAAATCCCTTGAGGGAGCCAGAGATGTTCCCTCTGGGAGGGGAGAAAATGACTCTATTAAGAGGGGCAAAAAATCAGATTTTCCCTCTGATGCCTGTGAAGGCACTTCTACCGTAACTATGGTAGGCACTGTGTCAGATCCTAAGTGATCTCCTAACAACGTGTCCTGAGTTTCTTCTATTTGAATGTCTTCTCCCATTGTGAGTAATGATAAGTGGATTTCATATCCACTTGGATCTTCCTAAATTGGCTTAAATTTGATTGTTAGTTCTCAAGTGTGTGGTGTTCGTGATGTGTTTTGTGTTAGTATTTGCAGAATTGATTTGTTAGCAGAGTAGTGGAGTTTTTGTGGATTGCAGTGGTGTTTTGAGCATTTTCTGTGAAGGCCAAGTGGTTGCGGAGCGAGAGAGCGCAAGGAAAAGTCAAGGAATGCAAAGTTGATGATTCTGAACAGTAACCAGGCGTGCCCGCGCCCTAATAGGCGCGCCCGCGCTCCTCTAATGCTGTAGAAGGCAATTCTGAGTCAGAAAAGGAAAGTTGCCAGAAGACCAGTCAGCCCAGAGACCTATATAATCAACTGGTGGACGATTTCTGAGATATATATTGAGATACATACATACATATCCATCCACCGGTGAGGAGAACAAGAAGACGGCTGATTACGAAGATCTACTTATCATATTATCTTTGTATTCTTCTAATTAGGCGATACTTTGGATTCTCGTTTGTTCTTTCATAAACCCTAGCACTTTTATTCAGTATTCTAGACTTATTATTATCCTGTTTTCATCAGAACCCACGATGATGAACGGTTCGATTATGAACTAATCGTTGTCGTGGGGTTCTAACGGATTTATTTATGGATTTTAGTAGTTAATTGTTTTAAAGATTTGTGTGTGATGGCTAATTGATATCCTAGTTTGGTTGTGCTTATTCTTCTTGGATGCGTAGCTAACATCTAAGTCGTTTGTTAATCTCTATTGATTGCGAAAGTGGATATAGAGGTTTAGAACTTGCCATGTTAGCATAGGTTTATGTATGTTTGTCATGCATGATTCGTAGGTGATTTTAACCATCTTACCTGCCCTATGTAATCTGAATGGATAACTTGCTCGTTAAACCGTTATGTTTTCAAATCTTATAGACATATAGGGTCTAAGCATAATTGGTGTCTGCTTAACTTCTATCTCCTTTGTGGATGTTTGAGTGGTTTGGTAGAGGTATACTGAAAGGTAGCGTGTACTGATTTCGTGTTATCCGATTAGTTATCACAACCGTCACCTGCATTGATTAAAGACATAAAACTCTAGATGAAGTATTTAATGAAGTTAGGATCCCATGTTTTATTATCATAAGTAATTATACAGCAATCTCTTTAGTTAATTATAATCTTGTTAAGTTGATTAGTTAATTTAGTTAAACAAAACACAACTTTGATACTTGTCTTAGCATTGAACAATATCCATACATTATTGCATAAGTGCATAACTATAGTAACCAAAGCAGTCTCTGTGGGAACGAACTCTACTTTCATATATTACTTGTTGACCACGTACGCTTGCGTGATTTTGTGCGAACAAGTTTTTGGCGCCGCTGCCGGGGACTCAGTGTTATTTATATAGTTTATGTGCTTGTCATCAGTGGTCGTTAAAGTTCACTGACTCGGATTATTCTTTCATCAATTTTACATTGTTTGGTAAGTTTTAGATACTTTAGTGAGCGTGTATGCGAACACGTTCTCAATCTCGGAAGGAAGAACTTGAATTGAGTCTAGTTATGGGAGATCAAACAGTAACAGAATCGAAGGCTTTGAAGGACTATTCTCAGCCAAAGATCAATGACATCCAATCTAGTATTGTCAGGCCAGCCATTGCAGCTAATACTTTCAAAATCAAGCCTGGCACGATTCAGATGGTGCAGAATTCAGTTCAGTTTGGGGGTGCTCCAACGGAAGATCCTAATATGCTTATTAGGGATTTCATCGAGATTTGCAACACCTTCAAGTTCAACGGAGTGTCAGAAGATGCTGCGAAATTGAGACTTTTCCCATTTTCTCTGAGGGATAAAGCTAAGGGCTGGTTGCACTCTCTACCAGCAGGTTCTATTAATACTTGGGAGGATCTTGCTCAAAAGTTTCTCACTAAATTCTTCCCGATGGCTAAAACAACAGCAATCAGGAATGCTCTTACTCAGTTTGCACAACATTCTGGAGAAACTTTATGTGAAGCTTGGGAGCGTTACAAGGAGATGCTTAGGAAGTGTCCTCATCATGGAATGCCTGACTGGATGGTGATCAATTGTTTCTACAATGGTCTGGGAGGTCAATCACGACCAATACTTGATGCGGCATCAGGTGGAGCTCTTTGGGCAAAAAACTACGATGAAGCTTATGAACTTATTGAGATGATGACTGCTAATGAATACCAGAATCCAACTCAGAGGTTATCACAAGGCAAGGTAGCAGGAGTTCTGGAAGTGGATGCAGCTATGGCAATAGCAGCACAGCTAAAGGCTTTGTCTATGAAGGTGGATTCTTTGTCCAACTATGGAGTTCAGCAGGTGGCTAGTGTGTGTGAGCTATGTGCAGGTGCACATGACACGACTCAGTGTGCCATATCTAGTGAATCGGTACAGTTTGTGAGCAATTTCCAAAGACCACAACAGCTAGTGCCTAATGCCTACCATCCGAATAACATGAACCATCCAAATTTCAGTTGGAGTAATAATCAGGGAGGCCAGTAACAACCACAACAACCGTATCAGCAGTATCAAGGTCAACAATTTGGAGCTAAGCCATTCAACTCTTCTGGTTTTCAGCAACAGTATGCTCCCAGGCAACCATATCAACCACCAGGTTTTCAACAACCGTCTCAAGGCAATGTTGGTCAGTCGTCCAATGAAAAATATGAATTGGAGGAATTGAGGCTAATGTGCAAGAGCCAAGCTGTTTCCATCAAGACTCTGAAGAATCAAATTGGTCAGATTGCCAATGCCTTGTTGAATATACCACAGGGAACTCTCCCTAGTGATACGGAAGCTAATCCTGGCAAAAGAGAGGTCAAGGAACATGTAAAAGCAGTTACCTTGTGATCCGGAAAGGTTACGAATGACCAGAACTCAGAAACAGAGCAAAACGAAAAAATTTCTGGATTCCCAAAAGAAGGTGGGCGCGCCCGCGTCCTAGGGAGCGCGCCCGTGCCTGATGTTCTGCCAGAAGATGAAGAAAAAGAGGAAAAATCTAGTTTGGGGGGAAACGAAGCGGAAAAGCGTGACCATTCGACTGAGAAATCTGTTCTGAAGCAAAGTACAGAGATCAAGGAGGTCTATCCTCCTCCGCGATTCCCTAAACGTCTTCAGAAGCAGAAGATGGACAAGCAGTTTGCTAAGTTTCTCGAAGTTTTCAAGAAGTTGCAGATCAATATACCTTTTGCGGAAGCTCTAGAACAAATGCCGAGCTACGCAAAGTTCATGAAGGGTATTCTATCTCGGAAGTTGAAACTCGAGGATTTGGAGACCGTCGCTCTAACTGAAGAGTGCAGTGCTATCCTACAGCAGAAGTTACCTCCAAAACTCAAGGATCCAGGGAGTTTCACCATACCGTGCACTATCAGCAATCTATCTTTCAACAAGTGCTTGTGTGACTTGGGTGCTAGTATTAATCTGATGTCGTTGTCTGTCTTCATGCAACTTGGGCTGCCGGAGCCTAAACCTACAAACATGTCCTTATAGCTGGCTGATCGGTCGATCACATATCCAAGGGGTATAGTGGAGGATGTTTTGGTTAGAGTGGATAAGCTCATTTTTCCTGCTGATTTTGTTATTATGGACTTTGAGGAAGACAAGAAGATTCCTATTATCTTGGGAAGACCGTTCTTAGCTACAAGACGAACTTTGATCGATGTGCAGAAAGGAGAGCTGACAATGAGGGTTCAAAATCAGAAGGCCACTTTTAACGTGTTCAAGGCAATGAAATTTCCAACTGAGGAAGAAGAGTGCTTTAATTTGGAGATGGTGATGGTCTGATTTTGGTGATGCTCAGTATAGGCGGCTGACTCAGCGTATAGACGCCATGCACGACATCCATCGTCACTTTGCTCAGGATTTGACTCCGGCTTTGAGTACTGCATTTAGAGCTACTGGAGTTGATATTGCTTGGCCTGATTTTGGAGTTGATTCTGTTTATCCACCACCGGATACACCACCCGAGGAGGGTGATCCTGCTGATGATTAGGTATTCTCTGCATCTTTCCTTGTTATTACCTTCAATGAGGACATTGAATATTTTAAGTTTGGGGGTGGTAATTAGGGAATGTTAGTGTGTGTTCATATAGGATTCAAATTGCATATTTAGTTAGTTCATTCATATTTTTGCATGTTTATGTCATATAGAGCATTCTGTTTGCATTAGTGTTTATATTTATTATGTGAGTCCATTTAGTTGCATTTGCATAGCATGCATATTTCATGATCCCGTAGGACTTGACTATTTCCGTTGGTGAGTCGATGTTGATGGGAATGTGGTTATGATGAATAGAGGGTTGATTAAGTTTCTACGAAATTGACTTGCATGCCAGAAACAAAATTATTTTCATAAGTCTCATTGGTTGCTTTTAGATTTGATCAGACCATGTTTTGTTTGGATGTTAGAATTTAACCGCTTGCTTATATTTAGAATGTTCGTGTATTCTCTTGAAAATGAAGAAGCACTTAAGTCTAAGTTTGGGGGAAACCAGGGATTTCATGCTAGTTGTTAATAAAAGTTAGGCGTCAAATGGCTAGTAGCCGCTCATTGAAAAAATGAGTAGTCTAGGGTGGGATGAGAAAAAAGCAAAGCGCACTCATTCCGAAATTGTTGAAAAAAAAAAGAAAAAAACAGAAAAAAAGAAAAAAGAGTCGTGTTAGTTGTTTTATGCAGAATTGATCAGGTTGAGCTCTTTAATACTCGAACAATTAAGTTCTAGGGGACTTTGTGCCTAGTGACCTAAGACTTTTCCAGTCTGGGATCCACTAACCTAAAACTCGCTACATGGGTATTATTGTATAAGCCTTTTGGGGTCTCAACCATTGCACGGTCAAATAAGCATGTGTATTGTGTTTAGTATGTTGTGTCGTAATAAAAGCATGAATTCCTGTCTAACTCAAGTGGATTATAAGGTGTCTTTTAGTGATTTCTTGTGTCTAGAGTTCATTCTGTTTATAAGCTTGTGGTTGTTTTGGTGAAGAATAGGATATGGTCTTGATTTAGTTTGGGAGTATATTGATGAGTATTACAAACACGCACGTTTCTGTGTTTGTATGGTTAGTATACGGGAATTTGGTTGAACTCTGTTTGAAAGATTGCATTCTTTGAGATGTTTGCTTGTTGATTGGTTTTGGTTAGTCTGAGGGGATCACTTGCATTATCATATTAGTTGCATTCATGCATTGCATTATAGTTATTAGTCTCTGTTTATGCTTGAGGACAAGCATCGGTTTAAGTTGGGGGGTGTGATAAGTGGATTTCATATCCACTTGGATCGTCCTAAATTGGCTTAAATTTGATTGTTAGTTCTCAAGTGTGTGGTGTTTGTGATGTGTTTTGTGTTAGTATTTGCAGAATTGATTTGTTAGCAGAGTAGTGGAGTTCTTGTGGATTGTAGTGGTGTTTTGAACATTTTCTGTGAAGGCCAAGTGGTTGCGGAGCGAGAGAGCGCAAGGAAAAGTCAAGGAATGCAAAGTTGATGATTCTGAACAGTAACCAGGCGCGCCCGCGCCCTAATAGGCGCACCCGCGCCCTAATAGGCGCGCCCGCGCTCCTCTAATGCTGTAGAAGGCAATTCTGAGTCAGAAAAGGAAAGTTTCCAGAAGACCAGTCAGCCCAGAGACCTATATAATCAACTGGTGGACGATTTCTGAGATATATATTGAGATACATACATACATATCCATCCACCGGTGAGGAGAACAAGAAGACGGCTGATTACGAAGATCTACTTTTCATATTATCTTTGTATTCTTCTAATTAGGCGATACTTTGGATTCTCGTTTGTTCTTTCATAAACCCTAGCACTTTTATTCAGTATTCTAGACTTATTATTATCCTGTTTTCATCAGAACCCACGATGATGAATGGTTCGATTATGAACTAATCGTTGTCGTGGGGTTCTAACGGATTTATTTATGGATTTTAGTAGTTAATTGTTTTAAAGATTTGTGTGTGATGGCTAATTGATATCCTAGTTTGGTTGTGCTTATTCTTCTTGGATGCGTAGCTAACATCTAAGTCGTTTGTTAATCTCTATTGATTGCGAAAGTGGATATAGAGGTTTAGAACTTGCCATACTAGCATAGGTTTATGTATGTTTGTCATGCATGATTCGTAGGTGATTTTAACCATCTTACCTGCCCTATGTAATCTGAATGGATAACTTGCTCGTTAAACCGTTATGTTTTCAAATCTTATAGACATATAGGGTCTAAGCATAATTGGTGTCTGCTTAACTTCTATCTCTTTTGTGGATGTTTGAGTGGTTTGGTAGACGTATACTGAAAGGTAGCGTGTACTGATTTCGTGTTATCCGATTAGTTATCACAACCGTCACATGCATTGATTAAAGACATAAAACTCTAGATGAAGTATTTAATGAAGTTAGGATCCCATGTTTTATTATCATAAGTAATTATACAACAATCTCTTTAGTTAATTATAATCTTGTTAAGTTGATTAGTTAATTTAGTTAAACAAAACACAACTTTGATACTTGTCTTAGCATTGAACAATAGCCATACATTGTTGCATAAGTGCATAACTATAGTAACCAAAGCAGTCTCTGTGGGAACGAACTCTACTTTCATATATTACTTATTGACCGCGTACGCTTGCGTGATTTTGTGCGAACAAGTAATGGGAGTGTGTTTGACTCATTACAGGTTGCCAGGGCCCGATGGCGAATTTCAATAGATTCATCCTGTTTGGAGGATGTCTCAAGAGACTGTTCAGTGGCCATTTCAAAGTCCATATCCTGTTGGGAGGATATGGATGGGCTAATAGATGCCTCCATGTAGGTTTTTCTTTTTGGAGGAGGAGACAGAGCTATGGGTGCACTCAGTGTTTGTTCACTACTTGACCTTTGTTTGATAAGAGAAGCAGTTTCGGGTTGAAGGGTTAAAGGATTTGACACTATGTTTGGTTCTATGACATGGGTTAGAAATTGTGGTTCTACAACCTCTTGGTCAGCCCTATCAACCACTTGGGTTTCAGCAAAGGTGCCAGATGATCCAGGGATATGATGAATTACCTGTAGTGGCAGTGCCTCTAAAGTTCCAGCTGCAATGACTAACTGTTGCTCAGGAACAAAAGGTTGAAAAGCAGGAAGTTGAATGAACTGTGCCATGAATGGGGTGACTACCACTGGAGTGATGTTCAATTTAAGAGAAGTGTGGAGTCTTTGATAGAACTTACGATCAGAAGTAGGAGAAGGAACAGATAAAGCATTTCTAAACATCTCCTTATGAGCATCAGATAACACATGATTTATTAAGATAGTGAGAAATCGAGGATAGAAACATCTGACTTTCCTATCAATATCATGATCAATCTTGGTATTTGCTACTCTTCTAACTATAAGACTCCAAATAAGATGACCAATGTTAAGTCTAACATTAAACACAGCAGCATAAGCAATATATTGTAACAAAGATGGAATATTTTGAAAATTGCTTTTAGTATAGTTGCTGAAAACCTTAGCCAGTGTATCAAAGAAAACATCCCATTCACAGACCATATTAGCTTTACTGAGTTTGGGCAACTCCAAAGGACCTTGATAATGAATTCTGTTGAAAAACTGAATTAATTCAATATCAGAGGGAGTCCTATCAAAGTTGTCCCTAGGAAGTTGAAAAACTTCACAAAACAGATCCTCGGTAATAGTGTACTGTGTGTGCTCAATTGTGAAAGTTATAGACCTAAAATTATCAGTAATCACAGCACTAGAACACAGTAACCTTAATGGTTCAATTTTTAAATCAGCAGATAGACAAATAGCACGACTGACACAACATTGCGTATTTAAAAACTGAATCCAAGGTCGAAAACGATCAACATGGCATTTCAAAGGATCAAAATACCCATTATAATTGTTCTTAACGACCTCAAAATTCCGAGCCGTAATTTACTAAACAAAAATTAACACAAATAATCAAAAATTCAAATAATTTTGAATAATTCGAATTTAAGGATTTTAAAATTAATTAAAAATCCAAAATTTCAAAGTTCTCCAAAAATTACCAAATTTTAGTATGTTATTCCTTATCACAAACCACACACCCTGCAATTTTTAGAATCGAAAAATCACTTGTAAAACACTAAAAACGAATACTAAAACCTTTGAACTTCAAAAAATCGAAAACACAAAAACTTGACGAAACTCGGATTTTAAGTACTCGAATTAATGGGCTTGAGAAGATGAATCCAGTGATGGTCTTAGATTTTAAAACAAGCAAGATTCGAACTCAGAAATTGAAAAAGAATTGGGCAGCAGTTCGTTACTTAAGAAAGAAAAAAAATCGAAGAGAATAAGAACATTTAAGTTAACACTTGAACTCATAGTACTATGGTAAAAAGATTAAAAAGAAAAGGAGTATATATATATCTATACTATACTATTATAAGCAAACCGCCCTCTATTTGGTTGGTAGTTTGGTCATATGTAGTTTGGTCATCTAAATAATAACCGTTAGATGTAAATATAGATAAAGGAGAACCGTTGGATTTAATATTAAAAAAATATTCTTTTCTTGATATCTAAAATGCTCTCACGGGTTCAAGGTTCGAATCCCGTCAACAACATATTATTATTAAATATTTATATCTATTTTTCTAAGCTACATTCAAAAGTTCAAGATATTATTCCGTCAACAACATATTAAGAATTTTTAAGATCAAAATACAAATAAATGTTAATAAAATAAGATAAAAAATACTAAAAAATCATATAAAAAAATACTAAAATAATAAATCAAAAATACTAAAATTCATCCGTGTATCGCACAGCTTATAGGCTAAAAAAACTTAGAATAACGTCATACATATTTATATTTGATTACTTTTTAAAATCATATAAATCAAATAGATTTGTGTTTTGGTTATTTGTAAACGGTTATGTAACTGATGTCAATGTTAGGTTTCTCTTTTTCTAAAAAAAAAAATCAACGAAAACATGTTACTCTTTCTATTTTTTCTTATTAAAACCCTTCATTTTCCAAAAATATCACGGGCAAACCTTACTTATTTATTTTAATACTTTTAATTACGGCAATTACCTTTTCAACTAAAACATGTTAATTTTTGTATTTTTTTCATTTTAAAAAAACTATAACTTATTACCTTTTCAACTAAAATACACTAACTTTTCAATATTTTCTAACAAAATCCTCTATTTTCTAAAAAAATCATGGACAATTACCTTTTTAAAATAGAACATGTTACTATTTCTATTTTTTCTTACTAAAACCCCACATTTTCCAAAAATATCACAAGCAAACTCTTACTTATTTTAAAACATATTTTAATATTTTTAATTACGGGCAATTACCTTTTCAGATAAAACATGTTATTTTTTAAGTTTGTTCATTTTTTAAGAAAACTATTATTAAATAATAATATTATTTATAACCAATTAACTTTTTAGTTAAAATACATTATATTTTCTATTTTTCTAACAAAGTCCATTCTTTTTCTATAAAATCACAAACAATCATCTTTTTCAACTAAGACATATGTTACTCTTTCTATTTTTCCTTACTACAACCCCTGCTTTTTCAAAAATATCACGGGTAAACCCCTTACTTATTTATTTTAAAACCTATTTTAATATTTTTAATTATGGACAATTACCTTTTTAGCTAAAACATGTTGCTCTTTCTATTTTTTCTTAATAAAACCTCTCACTCCAAAAATATCACGGGCAAATAGTTACTTATTTATTTTAAAACTTATTTTAATACATTTAATTATTGAAATTTATACTATACTATTATAAGCAAACCACCCTCTATTTGGTTGGTAGTTTGGTCATCTGTTGATAGTTTGGTCATCTAAATAATAACCGTTAGATGTAAATATAGATAAATGAGAATAGTTGGATGTAATATTAAAAAAATATTATTTTATTGATATCTAAAATGCTCCAACGGGTTCAAGGTTCGAATCCCGTCAACAATATAACCTAAGTTCAATTTAGCTACATAATTATTTTTATATATTTTGAAGTTAAATAAAATGTCTTCTATCAAATGATACTCACACGTTTCGAGCGAAGTTCCAAAAATCTGTGATTTTATAGTTTAGCGATATAAAGACGTTTCAGTTAATAGATAAACTCAAGTTCAATTTCTACAAACAACTTTTTCTAATAAATAATAAACACAGGGGCAAGTTAGTCAGTTCAAATCATGTACAAAATATCTCATGGTTAAATTATCTCACGTATTATAAGATTATGTTAATCGATATAATAATGAATACCAAATACGCCTCCACTCAACACACACACGTACATATAATATTGGAAGTAGAATAGGTGTTTTCAAAACATATTAAATTCTTATATACAATAAGTGTAAGAGAAATCTTATCCAAAATTTTGGTCATGTACGGCCAAATCAATAAGGATTGTTGATTTTAAAATAGATGAATGAGAACCATTAGATCTAATATTAAAAAAATAATAATAATATAAATTAAATTAGAGTAACCACCATCTATTTGGTTGGTAGTTTGGTCATATGTAGTTTGGTCATCTAAATAATAACCGTTAGATGTAAATATCGATAAATGAGAACCGTTGGATGTAATATTAAAAAAATATTATTTTCTTGATATCTAAAATGCTCTCACGGGTTCAAGATTCGAATCCCGTCAACAACATATTATTATTAAATATTTATATCATCTATTTTTCTAAGCTACATTCAAAAGTTCAAGATATTATTCCGTCAACAACATATTAAGAATTTTTAAGATCAAAATACAAATAAATGCTAATAAAATAAGATAAAAAATACTAAAAAATCATATAAAAAATACTAAAATAATAAATCAAAAATACTAAAATTCATCAGTGTATCGCACAACTTATAGGCTAAAAAACGTAAAATAACATCATACATATATTATTATATTTGATTACTTTTTAAAATCATATAAATCAAAATATAGATAATAAAATAAAAAAAAAACTAAAATTCATCCGTGCATCGCACGGGTTACAGGCTTGTATATATATATATATATATATATATATATATATATATATATATATATATATATATATATATATATATATATATATATATACAAGAGAATTGGTAGTACTAAGGTAAAAGTAAAAAAAACGGTAGTACTATTGAAAAACTCGGTGGTACAAACAAATAAAAAGGAAAAAAAAACAAATAAAAGCTAGTTAGTACTGACAAAATAAAAAAGGAAAAAACAAAAAATCAAAGAAAAATAGCTAGTAGTACTACCGAAAGAAAATTCAAAGGATAGTACTACCGAAAGTACTACAGGCACAAAACACTGACAGTACTTAGAAAATGAAAAGAAAAAGAAAAAAATAAATAAATAAAATAAAATAAATAAAAATAAATAAAAGGAAATACACTGGTAATACTATCAGGTAGTACTATTGGATAGTATTACTGATAGTACTACTAGTATAAACTGCAAGTAATACAAAAAATAATATAATACATATATAAAAATAGAAATACTAATAGTAAATACTGTCAGTAGTACTTAGATAGTACTACCGATAGTACTACTAGTACAAAACTAGTAATACTATCGAAAAATAGGAAAGAAAATAGAAAAAACAGATTTTAATTAATAGAAAATGCTGAAAATTAATAAAAACTTACAGAAATTGTCTAAAAATGCATAACAAATATGTACAAGTTCAAAAAATTCACATAAAAATGCATAAATACAAGAAAAAAATGCAGAAAATTATAGAAGTGCAATAAAATAATATAAACCTGCAGAAAAGTTTAAACAACAATTTATATAATCTGAAACTAACTTAAAGGATTCTAAATAATTAAATTTTCAATAAAAATAAATTTCTCTACTTAACAGATATGAGAAAAATATTTTTAAAGAAAATAAAATATTCAAAAGTATTTAAATTAACAAGCTTTACACATTTAAACAAGAATGCAATATTTAACATTTAATATCAGCAAGAGAAAATGATATTTGATAAGAACAAACATAACAGAGATACAGTTAATCACTAAGACTGTTCAACATACCCAATTTACCAACTAACCTGGTAAATGTGGATTCATCAAGAGATTTAGTGAATATATCTGCAGTTTGTTTTTCTGCGGGTACAAAATGTAACTCCACAGTACCATTCATGACATGCTCTCTGATAAAATGATACCTTATGTCAATGTGCTTCGTTCTCGAGTGCTGAATAGGATTGTTGGAGATTTCTATGGCACTTGTATTGTCACATAAAATTGGAATTTTGTCTAATACAAGTCATAGTCCTTTAATTGATTCCTTATCCATAAGATCTGAGAACAGCAGCTTCCAACAACAATATATTCAACTTCTGCTGTTGAATTTGAAACTGTTTGTTGTTTCTTGCTATACCAGGAAATCAATCTACCTCCTAGGAATTGACAACTCTTAGAGGTACTCTTCCTATCTACAACACTTCCATCATAATCAGCATCTGTATATCAAACAAGATTAAAATCAGAATCTTGAGGGTACCAAATACCTAAATTAGGTGTACCCTTAAGATATCTCAAGATTCTTTTAACAGTAACGAGATGTAAATCTCTAGGATCCGCTTGGAACCTTGCATATAAGCATGTAACATGCATAATATCAGGTCTACTTGCAGTAAGATAGAGTAAGGAGCCAATCATACCTCTGTAGCTTGTAACATCTACCTTGATAGAGTTATCACAAGCTCCAAGTTTGACAGATGTTGAAGATGGAGTCCTTGCTGATGCTGAATCCTCCATGTGATACTTCTTGATGAGTTCTTTGAGATACTTGGATTGACAAATAAATATACCATTTGACCTTTGACTTACTTGTAATCCAAGAAAGAACTTCATCTCACCCATCATACTCATTTCAAACTTACTCTGCATTAGCTTAGCAAATCTCTTACAGAGATCATCATTAGTAGACCCAAATATGATGTCATCCACATAGACTTGGACTAATATCATATCTTTTTTGTGTTTCTTAGAAAAAAGATTGTTAGGTCCTGATAAGTTTGTAGAAGGGGGGTTGAATACAAACTATACCGTTTTATCGAAATTTGTTCTTTGAATAATTTAACAATTTAGAACAAATTAATGCGGAATATAAATGAAACAAAATTCAAGTTAAATATAAACTATATTAAACTTGAAGGGTGTTGCAAATACAATAAGGATTACAAAGTATTTATCTCAAACTAATTAATACAAATTTAGAATAAATTCGACATGAACTTTTCTAATATTTGTAATAAAAAGATCGAATGCTAAAAGCAAGTTCGAGATAAATTCTAGGGATAAAAATCCGCTAGTTAATCAAAGCAATACAAGTAATCAACTTCTAGTGGTTTGGATTTAACAATACAAACTAGAATTAATTGCTTGAGAAGAAATGAGATTAAATGGCTTCTTCGTTTGTTCTTGAGAGAAATGGCTGTGTTTTGATAATACAAGTCTGTTACTTTTCTGTTCTTGGCCTCGGGTTAATACAACTACATTTTCCTTGTATGACCTGTTTTATTAAATCAAAATGATTTAATTAAACAACCAATGCACTTGTATGACCTTCTAAATTGCTCGGTAGAACCTTGCTTTACCAATAGAACCTGCAGAAGTGTTCGGTATGACCTGCCATTAAAAAGCCTCTGTAGAACCTAGCAGAGGTCATACAGAGAGAAAACTCGGTATGACCTAGCAGAGGTCATACCTAGCAGAGCTCGGTATGACCTAGCAGAGGTCATACCTAGCAGAGCTCGGTATGACCTAGCAGAGGTCATACAGAGTAATAAATTAAATTCCTTTAATCAAATTAGTTAATTTAAATTCTTAATTAAATTAATTCTTTTCTAGAATTAAATTAATAAATAATTTAAACAACTAAATTAATTAATTTAATAAATAAATTAATTCTGAAAGAATTAATTTATTAATTAAATTGATTAATAATTTAATTAATTAAAAGAAGATAACTTAAAATCATTGCATTCCTTTATCTTCTGAAAACCACTGAATATAGATGATTTAATTCCACTGATTGATGTCGTCATTCGATGCACTGTCTGGTTCATGAATAACTGACTTCAATGATAATTCTTCATCTTTAAAACATTTAAAGTTGTGGCTTCTTTTCTTTAGCTCTGATTAAACTCTGAATCCTGTACTTCTTCTGTCACCAACTGGAAATCTCTGTCACTGTAGTAAATCCACTTTCTTGAATACTTCACTGAGGCTTGAACAATAAATTGAACTTCTTTCAATGTAGAATAACTTCAAGTCTGTAGATGACTTTAATCTTCAATCTCTTGACAGATAAAACTCTTTGAGATTCCTGTGACCTTTAATCTAATATTTACTTATTACATTCTTGTTTAAGTTGAGTAGAATCCTCGAATTACAAATAGGCTATACCATATGCCTTTCAATCTCCCCCTATTTGTTTGTTAGAAAATAACAACCAAATACCTAGAGGATCACTCAACTAAAACCAAGAAAAAGATAAGACTCTTAAGACTAAGTAAATACTAGAAAGTTCTGGATCAAATATGACATTTCCAGATTTCACCAGTAAAGATAAATACCAGACAGATGTTCCTCTAGACTGAACATATGATAACATTGAACCTGTCTTGATTTATCTAAGCTCTATACATATAACATTTACAAAACAGAGCTAACTTACCTTTACTCCCCTGAAACTCCCTCTTTACCTTTTATATCTTTTTCAGCTCCCTTTATACTAGCTTCTCCAGAAACTTCTAGAAACTCTTCTCCCCCTTAGAAACTTCTAGAAACTTCTCCCCCTTAGAAACTTCTCCCCCTTAGTTGAGGAATTCTCTACAGATTTAACTTTAAGAGTATCTGAAGCCAGTAGGAGTTGAGATAGATGATGGAGTTGATCTTGGAAGTAAATTTGTCTTCTAGATTTCCTTGAGCAGTCCCAGCTGATTGTTGACAGAGGTGGAAGAAGAAGACCGTTCAACCACTTGTGCTTGCAAAATTTCTTTATCATCCTGGGTTTAGAATAGATGTTCCTGTAGATCAGCTATGTGAGCTAACTACATTGCAGTGTATGTGTCTGTGTGTGCACTCACTTGAATTTCTCTTGTAAGTGTATCACTCATCTCACGTGCATGTGTTTCACTCAGTGTTTGACTTTTATCACTCAATATTAGCTGTCTGTTTGCTCCTTTTTGATCAGTACCTGCATTGAAACTCACCCTAGCCTCTTCAAGAGAGGTCAGTGGTGGTGCAATGGGAGTTCGCAAATCCCGATCCTCAATCATGTCTATCAAATCACTTGGATTTGAAATCTGAATTGCTTCAGTGATAGACTGACCAAGTTGCCTTCCACTTTCTCCAGATAAATCTGCGAGTGGAAAATCCCTTTGGGAGCCAGAGATGTTCACTCTGGGAGGGGAGAAAATGATTCTATTAAATGTGGCAAGAATCAGATTTTCCCTCTGATGCCTGTGAAGGCACTTCTACCGTAACAATGGTAGGCACTGTAACCAGTTGCAGGTGCTCTGCTTTCACTGTGTCCTGAGTTTCATCTAATAGAATTGTTTACTCCCATTGTGAGTAATGAGAGTGTGCTTGACTCAGTACAAAGTGCCATGGCCCTATGGCGAATTTCAATAGATTCATCCTGTTGAGAGAATGTCTCTAGATACAGTTCATTGGCCATTTCAAAGTCCATATCCTATTGAGAGGATACAGATGGGCTGACAGATGCCTCAGTATATGTTGAATTTCTTTATAGGAGGCAGAGCTGTGGGATCACTCACTGTATCAATCAAAATACTTCTTTGTTTAACATTTGATTTCTGTTTAGGCTGAGAGGTCAAGTAATGAAGTTGTAGACTCATTGTTTGGCTCTAAGACCTGGGATAAAGATTGTGGATCTACAATCCCTTGGTCAGCCCTAACAACCACTTGGGTTCAGCAACAGTAAAAGAAGTGGATTGAGAGATAGAAAGTAATACCTGAATTGGATTTGGCACTGAATTTCCAGCTAAGCAAGAGCTAGATCAGAAATAATATATACAATATATTTACACAAACAACTAAGACAAATAGAAAATAAAAGATAATAAATAATAATAATAAACTAAAATATAAAATTAAAAAAATATTTACAGGAAACTATTTACAGGCAACTACGAATATATTAAAATAAAAGATTTTCAATAAAAATAGTTTTCTCTACAATTTGAACTTGTAAAATTTGAGAAAAATATTTTTAGAGAAAATAATTCATTTTAACTTACTCAAACAAAAGCTAAGTAGTTTACAACATAAAAATAATATAAACTTGCAGAAATATTTAAACAACAATATTTACAATCTGAAACTAACTTAAATGATTCTTGAATAAATAAATTTTCAATAAAAATAGGTTTCTCTATTTAAAAAAATATGAGAAAAGTATTTTTAAAGAAAATAAATTATTCAGAATATTTAAATTAACAAGCTTTATACAAAAACAAGAATTGGCAAAATATATCATTCAATATCAGCAAGAGAAAATGATTTTGAAAGAACAAACATGACATAGATATTGTTAATCACTAAGACTGTTTAACATACCCAATTTACCAACTAACTTGATAAATGTGGATTCATCAACAGATTTAGTGAATATATCTGCAGTCTGTTCTTCTGTGGGTACAAAGTGTAACTCCACAGTTCCATTCATGACATGCTCTCTGATAAAATGATACCTGATATCAATGTGCTTCGTCTCTTGTGATTATGCCATCTTCATCTAATTTATTTCTGAATACCCACCGAGTACCAACTACTTTCTTGTTCTTTGGTCTAGGTACCAGCTTCTAAACTTGTTGTTGTTCAAATTGATTGAGTTCATCTTGCATAGCAATCACCCAATCAGGATCAGTCAGTGCTTCCTCAATTTTCTTTGGTTTCATTTCAGAAAGAAACCCTGAATAATGACATTCATTTTGAGTAGCACTTCTAGTTCTGACTTCAACACCTGGATCACCAATAATCAGCTCAAAAGATTTGATCTTGATGATTCGCCTTGTTCTACATTATGGTGTTGTGAATGACTAGTTGACCCTTCATTTCCTCCCCCTGAGTTGTTGGCAGATTGTCTTGGTGATTCTTTTCCAGTGTTAGTGGTATCTCCATTGTAACCAATGTTTCCACCACCATCACTCTCACCATTATCATTGTTATCACCAGCAACAACCTCAGGTGGATTCTTATCATCTGATTCTGAATCTAACATTTCATCAAACTTCAGTTTCTCAGATGGATTTTCTGTTTGGATATTAGGGAGTTTGGTGTCATCAAATGTAACATTGATGTTCTTATTGACTGATAACATTTCTTGATTTCAAACAGGCCATATCCTTAGTTATACCTTTGCTGTTATCTCCAAAGGTAAGCACTGGGCCAGCTTTCACAACCAAATCTGATAGCAGGGCTCTATCTCCGGTCATATGCCTTGAACAACCACTGTCAAGAATCCATATAACACGGTTTACCTGTTTAACTCCCTGCAATATCAAATTGATTAGACCTTCTTCGGAGCCCAAAATTGATTGGGTCCGGCATACTTAAAGAACTGGCCTTTGTCAGGTAAAACAACATTTTTAGCTAAAACTACTTCAACCTCTTTCACATAAGAGCGTTTCCATTTATAACCAGCCTTAACACATTTCTGAGTAGGCTTAGGGATAAATGAATCCACTCTAGTCTGAGGAGGACTAGTAGTCTTTGTTTTAACATGCTTCTTATTATTAACATGTTGACGTGGAGCAGTCTTATCACTAGATACATGCTATTTATTAAAGAAAGCATACATAACATTAAAAGCACAAGACATGCAATTACTCACACCACATGCTTTATGAGAAGAATTAATAGCAGGCATGTTAGTTCTACAGTTGTTTTGATCCAACTTATGGATATCTGATTTAGTCTTTTTAGTTGTAGCAACTTTGACTGGAATATCAGATATACATTTTTTGGACTGTTCAACTTCCAAAGCCATATCTTCTTCACGAATCTCTTCAGCAATGATTATAGAGTATTCATTCATAGGATCTGCTATGGATTCTTTACAGAAGGGTGTTTCAATACCCTTAAGTATATAAGGAACAACCTTTCCTTCTTCTCTGACTCTACAAGGTGTATTAATACCAAGCAATCCAATAGCCTCATTATAATCATAACCTATACTAACATGATTACCAATAGCTTGTTTATTGAAAATTTCTTTAGCCGTTTTACAAGAGTTGTAATAGGCATTAGCTTTGGTTTTAAGCTCACTAATCTGATCTTTGAGAATGGTTTCCAGTTGAATATAACATTTAACCCTATTCTCAAGAAAAGCAATTTTCTCAGTAAGTTCATCCTGATTAACATGCACAAGTTTCAATTCTTTTAATTCCTTTTCAAGATTTGTGTTTAAAAGATTTATTCTATCATTTTCAGTGCGTGCACAACTTATGGTGCCACCAAGATGATAAATCATTTCAGCGTCAGTAAACTTTACCTCAGACATGTTGGGTGAAGATAACATGGAATCAAAGAGTTTGCCTCCTATTTCCATGAGTGCAAGATTCCCAATCTCACCTGCTTCTTCATCACTGTCAGTGTCATCCCAACTCTTTCCCTCAGCAACATAGGCTTTCCCAATCTTGTTCTTCTTGCTAGAATCAAATGAGTTCCTTGTCACTTGCTTTGGCTTTTTACATTCAGTAGCAAAGTGACCCAACTCATTGCAATTGTAGCATCTGATTGTGCTCCTTTCCACAGTTCCAGTTTTGTAGCCACCCCTTGTGCCACTTGAAGAGGAAGATCCACCTCTCTGAAATCTGGGTCTGAACTTAAGATTGGGATTCCTCTTGAATCTAAACTTCCCAAACTTCCTGACTATCAAAGCCAAATCACCATCCTCCAGCTGATCAAGTTCTTCTAAAGAATAGAAGTCACCACTAGATTGATCAATGGATGTTAATCCATATTCAGCATCAATAACATTCATGTTAGAACTGGAAGGTTGAACAGCCTTCACTTCCAGTCTCTGTGGGACTTCAGCAGCCAATGCAGTAGAGGTACCAACAATTTTCCCAGTTCCATACAGCTCCCTTTGTTGAATCTGCTCCAGCTCATAGGTCTTGAGAACACCATACAATCTCTCCAAAGCAATCTCATTCATATCTCTTGCTTCTCTAATGGCAGATATTTTGTGCTCCAAATGAGGTGGAAGTGTAAGAAGGAATTTCTTGTTAATCTCCTTGTTGGTGTAGTGCTTCCCATTGAGATTCAGATCATTGATTAATTTGTTGTATCTCTCAAAAACCTGAGAGATACCTTCACCAGGGTTTGATCTGAAATGCTCATATTGTGAGGTGAGAATTTCCAGCATATTCTCCCTAACTTCCTCTGTCCCCTCATTGATTATCTCTATGGTATCCCAAATGTGTTTGGCAGTGTCACAATTTAGGACATGATTATGCATGATAGGATCAAGACTATCAATAAGGATCAACTGAAGACAGGAATCCAAGGTAACATCCTCTTTTTCACCAGGAGTGAAATCCTTGGGATCCTTAGGATACATCCTAGCAGCCCTAGTAACAATGTTATCCACTTTTAGCTCTTCCTCAATAATCATAGGGATTTTGGGACCACTCTTCATCACCTCAATGTATTTAGGATTTGCAACCTTAAGAAATAGGAGCATTTTCTTCTTCCACATTGGATAATGCTCCTTGCTGAACATTGGGATTTTGACTGTACCCACTTTCTGTGTAGTAGACATCTTTTGAGATTTTTAGGAATAAGATAAAAAAATCAGAGTTTAAAAGAAAAATCTCAAAACAATTGGATCTTTGATTTGTATATCAATCAAAAGGCTCTGATGCTAATTGTTAGGTCCTGATAAGTTTGTAGAAGGGGGGTTGAATACAAACTATACCGTTTTATCGAAATTTGTTCTTTGAATAATTTAACAATTTAGAACAAATTAATGCGGAATATAAATGAAACAAAATTCAAGTTAAATATAAACTATATTAAACTTGAAGGGTGTTGCAAATACAATAAGGATTACAAAGTATTTATCTCAAACTAATTAATACAAATTTAGAATAAATTCGACATGAACTTTTCTAATATTTGTAATAAAAAGATCGAATGCTAAAAGCAAGTTCGAGATAAATTCTAGGGATAAAAATCCGCTAGTTAATCAAAGCAATACAAGTAATCAACTTCTAGTGGTTTGGATTTAACAATACAAACTAGAATTAATTGCTTGAGAAGAAATGAGATTAAATGGCTTCTTCGTTTGTTCTTGAGAGAAATGGCTGTGTTTTGATAATACAAGTCTGTTACTTTTCTGTTTTTGGCCTCGGGTTAATACAACTACATTTTCCTTGTATGACCTGTTTTATTAAATCAAAATGATTTAATTAAACAACCAATGCACTTGTATGACCTTCTAAATTGCTCGGTAGAACCTTGCTTTACCAATAGAACCTGCAGAAGTGTTCGGTATGACCTGCCATTAAAAAGCCTCTGTAGAACCTAGCAGAGGTCATACAGAGAGAAAACTCGGTATGACCTAGCAGAGGTCATACCTAGCAGAGCTCGGTATGACCTAGCAGAGGTCATACAGAGTAATAAATTAAATTCCTTTAATCAAATTAGTTAATTTAAATTCTTAATTAAATTAATTCTTTTCTAGAATTAAATTAATAAATAATTTAAACAACTAAATTAATTAATTTAATAAATAAATTAATTCTGAAAGAATTAATTTATTAATTAAATTGATTAATAATTTAATTAATTAAAAGAAGATAACTTAAAATCATTGCATTCCTTTATCTTCTGAAAACCACTAAATATAGATGATTTAATTCCACTGATTGATGTCGTCATTCGATGCACTGTCTGGTTCATGAATAACTGACTTCAATGATAATTCTTCATCTTTAAAACATTTAAAGTTGTGGCTTCTTTTCTTTAGCTCTGATTAAACTCTGAATCCTGTACTTCTTCTGTCACCAACTGGAAATCTCTGTCACTGTAGTAAATCCACTTTCTTGAATACTTCACTGAGGCTTGAACAATAAATTGAACTTCTTTCAATGTAGAATAACTTCAAGTCTGTAGATGACTTTAATCTTCAATCTCTTGACAGATAAAACTCTTTGAGATTCCTGTGACCTTTAATCTAATATTTACTTATTACATTCTTGTTTAAGTTGAGTAGAATCCTCGAATTACAAATAGGCTATAGCATATGCCTTTCAAAGAGTTTTGTCTATGATACCACTAACAAAACCATTTTCTATAAGAAAACTAGAGAGAATGTCATACCATTTTCTTGGGGCTTGTTTGAGACCATAGATAGCCTTGAAGAGAAAGTACACAAAGTCCAGCAACTCCTGATTTTCAAAGCCAGGGGGTTGTTCCACATACACTTCTTCATCCAGCTCACCATTCAGGAATGCACTCTTAACATCCATTTGATAAACTTTAAAATTGGAGTAAGCTGCAAATGCTAAGAACATCCTGATAGCCTCAAGCCTAGCCACTGGTGCATAGGTTTCATCATAATCAATTCCTTCAGCTTGTGAATACCCTTGAGCAACCAGTCTTGCTTTGTTTCTGGTAACTATTCCATCTTCATCTAATTTGTTTATGTATACCCATCTTGTACCAACTACTTTCCTGTTCTTTGGTCTGGGTACCAGCTTCCAGACTTGCTGTTGTTCAAACTGATTGAGTTCATCTTGCATAGAAATCACCCAATCTGGATCACTCAGTGCTTCCTCAGTCTTCTTTGGCTCCATCTCAGATAGAAACCCTGAATAGTGACATTCATTCTGAGTAGCACTTCTAGTTCTAACTCCAACATCTGGATCACCAATGATCAGCTCAAAAGGATGAGCTCTATTCCATACAATCTGTCTTGGAAGATTTGATCTTGATGATTCGCCTTGAAATTCATTCTGATGTTGTGAATGACTAGTTGACCCTTCATTTCCTCCTCTTGAGTTGTTGCTTGATTGCCTTGATGATTCTTCTCTAGTGTCGGTGGCATCTCCATTGTTACCAATGTTTCCACCACCACCACCATGATCATTATCATCATTGTTATTATTATTACCAGCAACAATCTCAGGTGGAGCTTCATCATCTGATTCTGAGTCTGGCAAGTTATCAAACTTCAGTTCTTCAGATGAATCTTCTGTTTGGATACTAGAGAGCTTAGTGTCATCAAATGTAACATTGACACTTTCCTTCACTTGGTGATTGTCAATCAAGTCCACCCTGTAAGATCTTCTGGAGTAACAACAAATATAGCTTCATATGCCTTGGCCTCAAACTTGCCACATTTAACATCTCCATCCTTAAGCACAAAGAATTTTGCACCAAATACATGAAAGTATTTGAGAGTTGGTTTCTTGTTGTTCATGATCTCATAAGGTGTCTTCATTAAGTTCTTGTTGATTAAAGTCCGATTCTGAGTATAACAAGCAGTATTTACAGCTTCAGCCGAGAAGTACATTGGAAGTCTTGATTCACTTAACATAGTCCTTGCACCTTCAATCAATGTACGATTCTTTCTTTCTACAACTCCATTATGTTGAGGAGTTCTAGGGGCTGAATATTGTCTTGTTATTCCTTTATCTGCACAAAAGTCATTTGGGACTGCATTTTTTAATTCTGTTCCATTATATGACCTTATAGCTCTAACAGGGAATCTAGAATCCAACTCAATCAACTTCACATGATCAATCACCATCTGTGGAGTTTCATTCTTGGAATGTAGGAATAAAATCCTTGTATACTTGGAATAGTCATCAACAATCACAAGTGCATATTGTTTCTTTGACATAGACATCACATTAACTGGACCAAACAAATCCATGTGCAGTAGCTGATGTGGTTCAGTTATTGATGATGTGTTAGTGCCCTTGTGAGATGCTTTCTTTGACTTTCCTTTCTGACAAGCCTCACACAGTCCTTCCTGTGTAAATTCCATTTGAGGCAGACCTCTCACCAATTCCCTCTTGACTAGGGAGTTCATTGTCTTGAAGTTCAGGTGAGACATCTTCTTGTGCCATAGCCAACTTTCATCTGATGAAGCTTTGGCATAAAAACAATTAACTTCATCTTTGGATCCAGAGTACAGATCAGCTATGAACAAGTCACCTTTCCTTACTCCTTGAAGAGCAGGCTTTCCATTCTTCTTGTGAAGGATCTGACACTTCTCTTTCTCAAAGGAAACAACATATCCTCTGTCACAGAATTGACTGATGCTGAGAAGATTGTGCTTCAGACCTTCCACAATGGATACATCTAGAATGATAACATTTCTTGATTCCAAACAACCATATCCTCTAGTAATACCCTTGCTGTTATCTCCAAAGGTAACTCCTGGGCCAGCTTTCTCAACCACATTTGATAGCAGGGCTCTATCTCCGGTCATATGCCTTGAACATCCACTGTCCAGAATCCACACAACACGGTTTCCCTGTGCCACACCCTGCAATATAAAATTGATTAGTCCTTCCTCGGAACCCAAACTTGATTGGGTCCGGCATATTTAAAGAACTGACCTTTGTCAGGTAAAACAACATTTTTAACTCTAACTACTTCAACCTCTTTCACAAAAGAGCGTTTCCATTTATAGCCAAACTTAACACATTTCTGAATAGGCTTAGGGATAAATGAATCCACTCTAGTTTTAGGAGGACTTGTAGTCTTAGCTCTAACATGCTTCTTATTATTAACATGTTGACGTGGAGCAGTCTTATCATCAGATAAATGCTTACTATTAAAATAAGAATACATAACATTAAATGCACAAGACATACAAGTTACCACACCACATGCTTTATGAGATAGATTAATAGCAGGCATGTTAGTTATACAGTTGTTTTGATCCACTTTATGAATGTCTGATTTAGTCTCTGTTGTTAAAACAACTTTGACTTGTTTCTCAGACATACATTTGGTGGACTGATCAAGTTCAAAAGCAAGATCCTCAACACGCATCTCTTCTTGAATAATGATGGAATATTCATTCAGAGGTTCTGCCAAGGATTCTCTAAAGAAAGGTGTTTCAATACCCTTAAGCACATATGGTACACCTCTTTCTTCAACATTGACTCTATTAGGGGTGTTAATGCTTAATTCTCCAATAGCGTCATTATAGTCACACCCTATTCCTACAGTGTGACCAATAACTTGTTTATTGAAGATCTCTTTAGTAGTCTTACAAGAATTATAGTAAGCATTAACCTTGGTTTTAAGTTCAGTGATCTGATCCTTAAGAATGGTTTCTAATTGAATATAACAATTAACTCTATTCTCAATAAAAGATATCTTCTTAGTGAGTTCATGCTGATTACATGCACAAGTCTTAATTCTTTTACCTCTTTTTCAAAAGCTGTGTTCAAAAGAATTATTCTATCATTTTCACTACGTGCACAAGAAACAGTACTACTAAGATGATAGATCATTTCAGAATCAGTAAACTTTACCTCTGACATGAATGATGAAGTGCTGCCTTCATTAGCCATTAAAGCTAGATTTCTAACTTCACCGGCTTCTTCATCACTATCCGTATCATCCCAACTCTTTCCCTCGGCAACATAAGTTTTACCAATCTTGTTCTTCTTGCTAGAATCATATGAGTTCCTTCTCACTTGCTTTGGCTTTCTGCATTCTGTAGAAAAGTGACCCAACTCATTACAATTGTAGCACCTGATTGTGCTTCTGTCCACGGTTCCAGTTTTATAGCCACCCCTGGTGCTATTTGAGGAAGAAGAACCACCTCTCTGAAACCTAGGCTTGAACTTAAGATTAGGGTTCCTTCTGAACCTGAAGTTCCCAAACTTCTTCACTATCATTGCCATCGACTCATCCTCCAGCTATTCAAGTTCTTTCATAGAATAGAAGTCACCACCAGATTGACCAGTGGATGTTAAGCCATATTCAGCCACAGTAACATCCATGTCAGAACTGGAAGGTTGAACAACCTTCACTTCCAGTTGTTGTGGGACTTCTGCCACCAGTGCAGTAGAAGTACAAACTATCTTCCTTGTTCCATATATTTCTGAAAGGCATATGTTTAGGCCTATTTGTTTACATCGAGGAATTAACTCAACATTAAACAAGTCTGTAATAAGTAAGTAAGAATTCAAATTGTCACAGGAATCTCAGAAGATTATAACAGTCAAAAGAATGAAGATAAAAGTCATCTACAGACTTGAAGTTATTCTACATTGAAAGAATTTCATTAATTTGATCAAGCCTTAGTGAAGTTTTCAAGTAAGTGGATTTATTAAAGTGACAGCGATTTCAAGAGTGTGACAGCAAAAGTACAGGTTACAGTGGTTCATTGAAGAGAGTTAAAGAGAAGAGAATCAGAGTTTTCAAAGTCAAAAATGAAGAACAGCCATTGAAGTTAGTCGCTCATGAACCAGACAGTACATCGAGCGTCAACAACAGTCAGTGGTAGTTTATCATTAATTAAAGTGGTTCTCACGACTATTTCTTTATTTAAGAAATTAGTTTTTATTCTCCATTAATTATCTATGTTATTTATTTAATTTAACTAATAAATTAGTTCTTTTAGAATTAATTTATTTGGTAAATTAATTAAGTAGATAATTAATTTAGAATTGATTCTAAACTTCTAAAATCAGAAAGACTTAAAAGTAAGGCCAGTAAGACTATCCATGATAGTCTTACCGAAAGTTCTTATGGATTAAACATGGTTTCAGAATTTATTTATAATATTAACTAAGTCCTACAGAAAGTCTTTTTGACTCTAGTATAGTCTTATTAATATTAGAAATAGTATTTCTGAAACTAGAATAGTCTTTCTGTTAATTTAGAATAGTCTTTCTACTTTATTAAAGCAGATTACACGTGTAGTTTACTTGAACAAAGTGGATTAGATATTTAAGAGAATCAACACAGCAGATTAAGCAGTTGAACAGAACATTACATCTTCAAGAAACTGTCAAGAACAAAACCATTACTGCTGAGTCTTTTTCAAGAACAAGAATTATTTCTAGACCTCAGTGTTGAATTCTAAACCACTAGAAATCATTTGCTTGTATTGTATTGACTATCTAGCGGATATTTATCCCTAGAACGAATATCGAACTATCGTTATATCTTTTTATTACAAAAATAGATAAATTCATGTCGAATTTATTCTAGATTTGTTTTAATTAGTTTGAGATTTAATTCTGTAATCAGTACCAAAAATTGTAACACCTTTCAAGTTTAATATAAGTTATATTTAACTTGAATTCTGTTTCATTTAATTCCGCACCAATTTGTCATTGAACTGTTTTATTCTTAAACTGACAAATTCGATAAAACGGTATAGTTTGTATTCAACCCCCCTTCGACAAACATATCGGGACCTAACAATTTCCTTCTGCTGAATCTGCTCCAGCTCATAAGTCTTCAGAACACCGTAGAGTCTTTCCAAAGAAATCTCTCCAAGATCTCTTGCTTCTCTAATTGCAGATATTCTGTGCTCCAAATGAGATGGAAGTGTAAGGAGGAACTTCTTGATAATCTCCTTAATTGTGTAGTGTTTTCCATGGAGATTCAGATCATTTATCAATTTGTTGTATCTCTCAAAAACCTCAGAGATACCTTCACCAGGGTTTGATCTGAAATGTTCATATGAAGAGGTGAGAATTTCCATCTTATTCTCTCTGACTTCCTCTGTCCCCTCATTGATTATCTCTATTGTGTCCCAAATGTGTTTGGCAATAACACAGTTTAGAACATGATTATGCATGATAGGATCAAGACAATCAACCAAAATCAACTATAAACAGGCATCCAGGGAAGCATCCTCTTTCTCATCAGCTGTGTAGTCCTTGGGTTCCTTGAGGTACATCCTAGCAGCTCTAGTAACAACATTGTTCTCTATCTGCTCTTCCTCAACAATCATGGGAAGTTTTGGTCCATTTTTCAGCACTCCAAGATATTTAAAATTAGCCACTTGAAGAAACAGGAGCATCTTCTTCTTCCATATTGGATAATGCTCCTTACTGAACATGGAGATTTTCACTGTACCAACTTTCTGTGTAGTAGACATTTTTGTTTAAGAATAAAAATTTCAGAGTTTAAGAAAAAATCACAAAAAATGGATCTTTGATTTGTGTAGCAATCAAAAGGCTCTGATGCCAATTGTTAGGTCCCGATATGTTTGTAGAAGGGGGGTTGAATACAAACAGTACCATTTAATCGAATTTGTATTGTTCTTGATTTAACAATTTCAATAACAAATTACTATGGAATAAAATGAAACAAGATTCAAGTTAAATATAACTTATACTAAACTTGAAGGGTGTTACAAATCAGTGTACAGATTACAGAGTTCTTGTTAAAACAAATCTAGAATAAATTCGACATGAATTTATCTATTTTTGTAATAAAAGGTTCGAATACTAAAAAGTAGTTTGATATAATTTTTTGGGATTATGATCCTCTAGATTCTCAAAGCAATACAAGTAATTGAATTCTAGTGGTTTGGATATAACAGTAATGACTAGAATTGATTACAATGTTCAACTTGAAAGCTTTGCAGTTGGTTCGTTTAATGACAGAAGTAAATGAATTTGATCTTGTATTGTTTCTGTCTGTCTTGTTTTTTGTCACACTTTGTCTTTTTAAACAAGTCAACAACTTGACATGTACGCGCCAATCTTTTCTTTTTAATGCAAATACTACTAGTAGTACTACCAAATCAGTTGGTAGTACTATCGGTAGTACTAACCAATTGACTTGGTAGTACTATCGGTAGTACTAATAACAGATAGTACTGCTAGAGTAAATGTTAGTACTACTAGTACTAATTTAGAAATAGAATAAATTCTGTTTTAATTTATTTACTTAATTGATTTAATAAATAAATTAATTCTAAATGAATTAATTTATAGATTAAATAAATTAAGTTATTGTCTTAAATAATTCAATAAATTAATTAATTCTTGAGAATTAATTTATAAATAAAATTACTTAAGATCAAGATTAATTAATTTAAGATATAAATTAATTCTGGAAGAATTAATTTATAGATTAAATTAATTAACTTATAGAATAAATTAAAGGAGAATTAAAAACTAATTCTAAGAACCACTTAAATTGATGACGAACTTCCACTGAATGACGTTGACACTCCATGTACTGTCTGGTTCATGAGTGACTAACTTTAATGACTGTTCTTCATCTTTTGACTTTAAGTTGTGGTTCTTTCTTCTTCTACTTAACAAAGGACTGTAACCTGTACGTTTCCTGTCACACTTCTGAAATCTCTGTCACTTTTAAATAGTTCCACTTTCTTGAATACTTCACTGAGGCTTGATTAATAAATTGAACTTCTTTCAATGTAGAATTACTTCAAGACTGTAGATGATATTAATCTTCATTCTCTTGACAGATATTATCTTCTGAGATTCCCGTGACATATGAATATATTATTTACTTATTACATCTTTGTTTATGTTGAGTAGAATCCTCGGTGTTTACAAACATGCCTATACATATGCCTTTCAGAACCATAGAGGGATCAAAGATTTTTTTGTAGTGAAATCATAATTTAGGTATAAAGAAAACACATAGAGTAATAATTAAAAAGTGTGAAATCCATACACATAAAAGTATTTTATAGTCTAGAATTATATTTTGCACACTTTTATCAATAGTAGGGAATTAGCCCGTGTTACAGACACAGATAAAATATTTTGAATTTATTTAATATTTTATCATCTTCGCCACTCATTGAATAATTGTTGTTAGACCACTTATAACTAGTTTTATAGCCCGTACATGCTCTATACTCACATGTCATGATAGAATATATGTTGTATTGTAAGATGCAATTTCTTCCATTTTGTATAGGGACTTGTCATGGATGATGTTCGTTAGAGATCTGTTTGAATGTGTTTTAAAGTTTTGAATTCCACCGTTGATGTCACTGAGCATGGGTATTTTAAAGTCAGTGATAAAGAAGAAATTGAGTTACAGTAAAACCTCGATAAATTAATACCACTGGGACTAGAAAAATATATTAATTAATCGAAATATTAATTAATCAATAAATTAATAATTTATTAATTTATTGATATATTAATAACTTATTAATTTATCTTTATAACATATACAGTTCTCAGAATAATAGATTTTATAAATTTATATTTATTGTAATTTCATCTATAAATACTCAAAAACATTTAATAAATTTAAGTAAATAATATTTATAAATTCAAGAATATTGAATAGATTCGTGAATTTAATTAAATTAAAGATACATGAATTTAAATAAATTAAGTACATTCATGAATATTACTAAACCTAATTAAATTAGTTAATTTTCTCTTGAAATATGAACATAGTATGTCATGCTTCATAGTGCATGAAGAAGAATTCAAGATTAAGTACAAGGAGACATCAATTTCAAAAGAAAGCAATTTTGCATTGTAGTCTTATTATAAAAGTGCATCCTAGAATAAATATCTATAATTTTGATGTAATATGTAATTATTAATTTATATATTATATGGGACCTATATGTTTTAATAAAAATATATTATCTTATAAATTTAGCGAATTATTAATTTATATTAAAGGGCTCGAGTTGGGACTACAAAAAATATTAATTAATCGAGGTTATTAATTTATCGAGGTTTTACTGTAATTAGCATCCATTGTTATTTATTTTTTTGGGCATGCGATCTGCATGCTAAAGCAGTCTATCTATCAAATGCGTGAGTTACCTGAACTGAACTGTGCATGACATTGATCTGTTGGTTTTGAATTAAATAAGGCGTACCAAATCATCAAAGTATATAAACGGCAAGTCTATGCTGATATTGTTTAAACACAAACTTAAAATTATATTTTTACTCCTACATAACGGGCATGCTCTAAATACGAACATATTTTTATTTTTTTTAAAGATATATTGTATATCTACATGTTAAATGTGCGATAAATCAATTATACGATAGTTAATATTGACATCAGTATTGTTGTGAAGATAATTATCCCCTAATTTGTTGAAGTGTTATGTTTATATACATAATAATTTGATATTTGTAATCTTCATCCGAATTTAAGCTTATTTTACTATAAATATAATAATTAAAATATAATAGCAAACATATTAAATTCGATAATTATACAATTGTGGATATACTTTATTTTAGGAAACTATTACTTATATCTCTCAAAAATTCTCTAAACTGATTCGTGATAAATTACTCGATTTACCTTACTATTGCCGCTTGGCAAAAATAATTATCATTTAATACTTTGTTAGGTCCAAAGTATCGTGGGGGGGGGGGGGGGTTCAATACGATACTCACAAATTATTCAATTTCGTTCGAGGGTAATTAATTGTGTTCTTGTCCGAAATCAAATTTATCAAATCAAAACACGAGTCGGGGAATATATCGTTTTATAAATATAAACCACGAAGGGTGTTACAAATTCTAATCCGTAGGATTAGCTTCAACGAGTTCAAGTTACAGTAATCAATACAAATGATAGAATTTAAGGCACCGATAATAGATTCTTCTAAAATTCTCAAGCTCTTAAAACTCTCTCCGTATTTAATCTTCTGCAACTCCTTCAATTCATTAACTGAATGAACTAATGAAGACAGTGTCTTCACATCTCAAAATGTAGTCTTTGAGAAAAACTATCGAAGGCTTTGAAGTAATCTTGGATGTCCATTTCCTCACTAACCTCTGAAAAACATAAATACAATCCACCTGCTCCAGAAAACAAGACTATCGAAGACAAGATTTTCCTTTTCTTTCGATAGATTTAAATAAAATCTATCGAAAAGAATCTCTTGTTTCTCTGAAACTAGTTCGATAGTTTTATTAATAAAACTATCAAACCATATCATTTTATCCAATTCGATGGTTTCTATAAAGAAACTATCGAATTTCTTTTCCACTAATTTGATAGCTTTTTATCAAACCTCCTTTATCTTTTTCGATGGTTTTTCATAAATGAAAACAATCGAAATGTCTTTAATAGCATTTTGATCCTTGAAGATTCTATCTTTTTGCAGCAAGCATATTGCACTTCAATTTAACCTAAACATACCTTATAAATTTCTTTTCACTTCCAGGATGTTTCAGGTCTGACTTAAATCAATTTCTTCCGAGACAATAAACATCTTGATCTTTTTAGTGTTGACAACTAGTGCAACTGGTCTGGTTCACAGATGACTAACACTTGATCAATACCTCTACGTCTTCAATACAATACAGTTGATAAGTCCTTTGTCGTTCCGGTTGCTTCATTAAAATCACTGAAATCCTCTAGTACTAACTCTTTATCATTCAAATACTTCTGTAGTCTTGAAAGTATTGTTTCTTTATTTGTCACTAAGGTCTGAACATATTAATGAACTTCTTTCCGTGACCTGTTTACGGACTTCAAGAATACATACCATATTTTGATTTTTTGAGTTTACCGTTTCTTCTATTCTTCTGGATTCCTACGCTTCTGTTAATATTATAGTATGTCTTGTTCCTTTGTTGAGTTGTAGTTATCTCTGTTACATATTATGTTACATTATGCTTTACAATCTCCCCATATTTGATTGTTAGAGTTCGACAAGCAAATACCTAGAGGATAACTCAACTAATCAATGGAAACATGAAACTAAATAAAGTAAGACAGATTGATAAAATCAAATGCATTCTGGATTAAATATTTACATTTCCAGATTTCTAATTTACAAAGAACAGTAAAGAGTTTAACAATGAAGTTGCTCCTCTAACCTGAGCAGATTGTTCTTTGATTCATCTTCAGTCCATCATGATCTCGCCTTCTTCAGCTACATGATTAGAATTTGCTGCTTGATAATCAATCACAGATGGATAGTGCAGTGGTTCTCCAGGTTTAAGGATTGCTCCTATGATGTGTCTTCCAAAGTACTCAACCTGTTGACCCACTCCAGCCTACACCCATGCAATGCTGACATCTTTCTGATTTTGCTTTGGCATGTTGGGTAGTCTGGGATGCACTTCCAATCCTCTTTCCACTATCTTCCTGTAATAGGGCATATTTTCCATAAGATTGCTCTGCAGGGTGTCTGCAACTTTGTTCTTCTCAGTAGTGATGAATCCAGTGGATCTTAGGTACTTCTCAACTGATATCAGATAGTTATTTGGATAATCCTTCAGTTTGTCCTCAGTCAGATAGCAGATTCTGAACAAGTCATTTTTCATGAATCTTACCATTGGAAGATCTTTAGTTACCTCTGGACTGACTTTCATTAAGATCTCCTTAACATGCTCACGGAGCAGTTCATTTAGCTTTGTAGTTCTTTGGATCTTAATGAGTATCACCTGCAATTCAGTGCATGTTCTCTGTTCGAAAAACTTTGTGGAGATCATAAATGTACCTCTATCAAAGAAATTGATTAGTATGTTCCAGGCACCATTTGATTTTACTCCAGCTTTCAGGTAGATAAGAGATTGTCTCAATGCAGTGAAATAAGTCTGAGAGTCTTGATTTGCACTTCTGATATCCTGAATGATCACTTCCACATCAGCATTGTCGTTGACTTCTAATCCGTCTTCAACTCCGCAAAATGTTTTGTAAGCCATCTCCTAGTCTTTTCCTTGCTTTTGTGCTAAATCTATCAACTTCTTCTTCCTTATTACATTATACATCTTGAACCTTTTCAGCTTTTCACTTCTCTGAATTTCTTGGTGTTTTTCCTTTTCAGCTTGCCTGGCTTCTCTTTCTGCTTTCTCAGCTTTCAATCTCTCCAAGGCAGCTTCTTGTTCCATTGATAGAGGATTTGCTTCTTCCATATTATCAACCAAGATTGGATGTTCTATCGGCTCCAGATAATATGGTTCATGCTCTTCTTGAAGTTGCTCATTCATGAATTCAAATACCTCTTCAATTTCTTCCTCTTCTACAAGCTCTTCAATCCAGTATTGTCTCACTGGAATAATTGTTTCCATTACTGTTGTTAATCCCAAATGACCTAACAGAATTGTAGAAGGGGGGGTTGAATACAATTCTTGATATTTCTTAAACTTAAAAACAACTTACAAATAAAAACTGAACTTAATGTAAAATTCACAAGCACATAAATAATTTCAGTTGGATTGTTTGATGATCCAACTGAAGTGATTTTTATTGCGGAAATAATCTGTGATACAAATGTACACAGCTGCTCAGTTACAAGAATGTAGAGAAGAAAATGCTCTCAAAGATAGCTAATACAATCTATTTGTTTTTCTTCTCTCACTCTTATTTTAACTGCTACACTTGGTTATATACATAACCCAAGTTTACAATACTATTTCTGGCTACACTAATGTACACTAGTAATAACCATCAGTAGCTTGCTTTTCATTCCTTTTGTCCAGTGGTCCTTGGAGATCTTTACTTTTGTCTTCACGCTTATTATGATCACTCCCAAGAGCCTTCTTGGAAATTGGAATGTTTCCTTATTTCCAGTGACCATTTTGATGGCTTCCAATGCACAGTACACTTCCATATCTCCTTTAGATCTGTTCAGTAAACTGTCACTATCACTTTGTCAACTATTCAAAAAGTAATAGTGATTCGTTGATAGCAGGGAGATATGTTTCGTTGATAGCTTCATTCTTCATTTCGTTGATGAGTAAACTTCATTTCGTTGATAGGATAATCTTCATTCCGTTGATGAGTAAACTCTATACCGTTGATAGGATAATCTTCATTCCGTTGACAGGTCTTCACTTAGGCAAAATTACAAGGCATGATGTATTTACAATTAACCAACCTATTTTGCCTATCTAGTACTTAGTCAACATGACTGAGAAAATGTGACGCCCTCCCAGTCCGGGGTCATGACCGGGGGGTCACTACTCACACCTTAAACAATATAAACCCATAAACAATAATAATAATAGCATGCAGACTTGACCCCAACTCTACCCTGGATCTATAATCAGTTGATGGTGTGAAACAAGCATCCACTATCTAATTCATTAATACATAAGTCTCAAAAGTTATTACAACCATTCTTAAAAGTTCTACGTTCTCTATTACAAAACACCTTCTACCAGTGGTCATCACCTACCTGAGCTGGTATCCCAAAAACAACCCTATAGGAAGACTTCCTAGCTGTCTGAAACGTACGTACCATCTTCTCGTTTCACTGTGGGTTAGAATAGGGAAAAAGAATGAGCCAAATGCCCAGCAAGTAATAATTATGACCAAACAGTTATCTACTGTGAAACAGTTCCAATATCAATATATAAGGCATGGGTATAGCAAAATCCGTATCAAAGGATATTCAGAATAATGAATTGAATATACTATTTCAAAACAGTTTCCATTATCAATATATATAGCATGGTTTTAGCAGAATCCACATTAAGGATTTATCAGAACAATGGCATAAATATGCAATTTCAAAGGGTAAACCAATTTCATTTTCAAGATATCCGTTTTCAGAAAAATCAATAAATAATGTTGGAGATTTTTCACAACGCACCAGACAATACGGGTGATCAGCCACGTAAAGTCCCCATACCGGACACACAGTCCCTCTGGTCCTTATATTGGGTTCCCATTAGGCACACATTGGCCTTTAGACTAGTCCATCCCTAGTCCATTTATTATAATTAAAAGTGCTGGACCGGCGTTACTCGGCCTCTTACGCCTCCAATCTTAGGAATCCGTGGAAACCATAAATCAGAATTTAAATGAGTTCAAACTTTATTCCTTTTTAAAACATTTTCAGGTATAAACAAGTCTTTTGGAAATCCGATAAGTTTAATCGAAACAATCTGGATTTCTATTAGTGGAATATAAGAAATATTTATCATCGGGTCCATTCTGGGAATGTACTAGAATAAAAGTTAGGTGTATCACTTTCAAGTAAAGAGGGGATGCATAAGTATATAATCAAATTCAAGTTATAGAATCAAAGGTTATCAGGTTTCAATTCCTGGATATGAACAGGGTATATAAAGGTTCTTGGATAAAGAACTATCAAAGCATGGTATATAGTTCAACATGGTATATATGAACAAAGGTATATCAGTGAGCAATAAGTGTTTTCAGAACTAAAGGTATATCAGTGAACAATAAGTGTTTTCAGAACTAAAGGTATATCAATGAACAATAAGTGTTTTCAGAACTAAAGGTATATCAGTGAACAATAAGTGTTTTCAGAACTAAAGGTATATCAATGAACAATAAGTGTTTTCAGAACTAAAGGTATATCAATGAACAATAAGTGTTTTCAGAACTAAAGGTATATCAATGAACAATAAGTGTTTTCAGAACTAAAGGTATATCAATGAACAATAAGTGTTTTCAGAACTAAAGGTATATCAATGAACAATAAGTGTTTTCAGAACTAAAGGTATATCAATGAACAATAAGTGTTTTCAGAACTAAAGGTATATCAATGAACAATAAGTGTTTTCAGAACTAACGATATATCAAGGCAAGGTAACAATTCATGTATGTCAAAATGAATCAATGGAATCGAAATACGAAAGCAAGTTTGTATTACTTGCCTTAAGTAGCTAAAAGGGGTAATGAACAATCACTGATTTTCCACCTTAGCCTTTCCCTTGTCTCTAAGTGTCACTTCCTTGAACTCTCTAAGTTCCACTTCCTTGGACTCTACAAAAGAATATATTCTATCTTAGTAGGTCCTCTCTAAAACGCTATTCCTTTATTCTAAACTACCCAACGCATCTTATACGCGTAAACACATAATAGTTATACCACACAATAATTATAACCACGTAATAGGCAATCAACCATATAAATGCACATTGTCATTTTAATACACATAACATGCTCCTTATACACATATATACATATAATAATATATCCTTCCAAACCATACCACCTTTAGTATCCCTTATCTCAATTTACTCATGCCATCCATAACCTTAACACTAGTACAACAATGTTTCATCGCATAAACAGAAAAATCAACTACGCATACTTTACCAAAACATTTTTCATAAATCCAAAAATGATCAAACAATTACCAAATTTGACAGGCTACTTCCTGATTACAAAACCAACTTAGCATAAAAGTTTCCACTTCAGAACACTTTGTTTAGTATAAAAACGAACTGTATAAAGTAGGCACTAAACACAGAAAAATCTCTGCTGCGCAACTTTTAGTAAAACATTCATAACTTTTTATCCGTAAATCCTATCGACACAAAGTTAGCACGTGTACAAACTAGATTCAATTTAGAACAGTTAAATCCTAAGCCCTCTGTCAAAACATGCAGCAACATTTCGAAACATGGCAAAACAGAACAGGGCAGTTTTCTGGAAAAATTTCAGCATGATGTTTTTATTTATAAATCATCCCAAACACAACTCATTCACAATCCAACCATCCAATATTACAACTAAGACTCATGTTCTCAAGAATCTCTAACTTATACATGCATTTATCAAATAAATAAGCTAACAACTCCATTACTTGAAATTCCTCTAAAATTCTCAAATAAATACTTTTAACTATCCAAAATCTCACACTAACCACACTAACACAATAAATCAACATGCATTCCTTATAAACCGAAGTTAACAACCAAACATCACCATAAACCATTTTCAAAACCGAATTATAAAAAAAAGTAAAATCAAATTTTGAACATGCATTTCGGATTTCTTCACATGCAACTCAAAATCGAACTAAATATAGGTATTAACATAATAGTCGGACTCAAAAGCATCATCATCGTCCCCGTCGGCTCGCCGGAGCTCATTGCCGACGGCGGCAATGGTTGGAGGTGCCCGGAAAATATGAAAAATCCGGGTTTCCTTCACAACCTCACCAATAAATAACATTAAACTCAAAACACGACTGAAACTGCAAGAATCAAGTCCCACAACTCGAATTCAAAGCAAAACTCGAAAGGGGTTTTATAATTTCTCATCATAAAAATGACATGCATCGACGGTAATGGATAGAGGAAGAAAAACTGAACACAAATATGGTTTCAAATCTTCCAACCGAGCTAAGAATCGATGGGAAAGGGAGGAGAGATGGTACCGAGAGGGAGAGATGAGAGATAGCCGAGAGAGAGAGAAGAGAGAAAAGAGAGAAGAGAGAATGGTCGGCCAAAACTGAGAAGGGGAAAAAAAACTGGTGCAGGTTTTTATTATAAGCCCAGGGGCAAAATGGTAAAATCCCAATTACTACTTACTTTTCTGAAAAACTGATTTTGATCCCTTTTAAATCGAATTTAAATAAAGGATGGGGAGAAAAATAAAATAAAAATTTCTAAAATGAAGTTCAGAAAATTACGAACATCCCCATGTTTTTAAAATATTTTTGTGATCAATATTGAATTAAATATGAATTTTCAAAGTTTTGATCACTTAAATGACACTTAACTCATAAAATCAAATTTAAATCCTTAAAGCCAAGAATAAATTCCTTCACTAATTTTAGAAAATACTAGAATATAAACTAAAGGTTGTGAAAAAGATTTCACAATAAAAAGAGTCTCCGTTGATTTTATAAAATTCCCGGAAGGTCAAAAAGTACTAATTTTTAATAAGAAATTCATATAAAATGCATTTAAAAGCATACACAAGTATTTTAATCCACACTATTCACCAAGTAAACATCTAAACATCACATTTTCAAATATCCACCTTTCACACAATAATCTCAAGTCATAAAACTCAAATATTATTAAATATTAATATTGTACAATCATTTTTCCGAGTCGTTATAACCTTCCCCCCTTAAAAAGATTCTGTCCCCAGAATCTAACCTTATAAAAACAGATGCGGATACTTTTCAAGCATCTCGCTCTCAAGTTCCCAAGTCGACTCTTTAACTTTGGGATTCCTCCACAAAACCTTAACTAGCTTAACAACCTTATTCCTTAATTTCCTATCCATATGATCCTGAATTTCTACAGGTTGTTCTACATATGACAAATCAGGTTGAATCTCAAAAGGTTCATATTCGATCACTAGATTTGCGTCAGGATTAAATCTCTTAAGCATTGAAACATGAAAAACGTTATGAATATGCTCCATGTGCGGTGGTAATGCTAACTCATAAGCAACTTTCCCGATACGCCTTAGTATCTCAAACGGTCCTACATATCTCGGGCTAAGTTTCCCTTTCTTGCCAAATCTTGTAACTCCTTTCCACGGCGACACTTTTAGTAACACTTGATCTCCTTCTTCAAAATTCAGATCCTTCCTGTCTTGGTCAGCGTATTTCCGTTGTCTGTCTTGTGCCGTAACTAGCCTTTTCCGAATGATTTCAATCTTTTCCTTCGTTTGCTGTACCAGCTCGGGGCCTAAAACTTTTCGTTCTCCAACTTCTTCCCAATACACAGGCGATCTACATTTCCTTCCATACAAAGCTTCATACGGTGGCATTCCAATACTCGCGTGATAGCTGTTGTTGTACGAAAACTCTACCAATGGTAAATGCTCGTCCCAACTTCCTTTAAAATCCAGTGCACAAGCTCTAAGCATATCTTCAATGGTTTGAATCGTTCGTTCACTCTGGCCATCAGTTTGTGGATGATAAGCGGTACTCATCTTAAGCTTGGTACCCAGACATTCTTGAAATTGTCTCCAAAATCGGGAGTTAAACCTTGGATCACGGTCCGACACAATGGTTACTGGAACTCCGTGGCGTGTCACAACTTCTTTCAGATATAGCCGTACTAACTTATCCAGTGAAAATCTTTCATTGATTGGGAGAAAATGTGCAGACTTAGTCAGACGGTCTATAATTACCCATATGGCATCGTGATTAGCTTTTGTCCTTGGCAGTCCAACAATAAAGTCCATAGCAAGATGTTCCCACTTCCATTCAGGAATATCCAATGGCTGCAATAGTCCGCTCGGCTTTTGATGTTCGGCTTTGACTCGTTGACAAGTATAACACTTACTTATCCATTCGGCAATTTCTCTTTTCATATCCGGCCACCAGAAATGTTCCTTCAAATCTCGATACATTTTCGTGCTACCAGGGTGAATTGAATACTGTGAACTATGGGCTTCCCGCAAGATTTCATTCTTCAATTCCGTCACATTTGGAATCCATATCCTCGTAGAAAATCTCAAAATTCCCTTGTCATCCCTTTGGGTGCAGATCTCTTCACCAGTCAATGTGTTCATCTCTTGATTCATAATCTCCTCTTGACACCTTCGTATCTTTTCCAACAGTTCCGGTTGAAACGTCATAGCATGGAAAACTTCGTTGGTAACTTCCGAATCGTAAACTTCTAATTTCAACTTCTCAAATTCTTGAAGCAATTCTTTAGGTATCGTGAACAAATTCAATCTCTCCTTTCGACTTAACGCATCTGCCACAACATTCGCTTTTCCTGGGTGGTAGTTAATACTACAATCATAGTCCTTAATTAGCTCCAACCATCTCCGTTGTCTCATGTTCAACTCCTTCTGAGTGAATATATACTTTAAGCTCTTATGATCCGTGTAGATTTCACACTTCTCTCCGTAGAGGTAATGTCTCCAAATTTTCAGCGCGAACACAATAGCTGCTAATTCCAAATCATGAGTCGGGTACTTTTGTTCGTGCGGTTTAAGTTGTCGTGAAGCATACGCGATCACTTGTCCATGTTGCATTAAAACACATCCTAATCCTTTGTGTGACGCATCACTGTAGATAACAAAATTTCCTTGATCATCTGGTAAGACTAACACTGGTGCTGTCACCAGTCTTCCCTTCAGTTCTTGGAAACTTTCTTCACATTTCTCAGTCCAAACAAACTTCTCATTCTTCCGAGTCAGTGCAGTTAACGGCGTAGCTATCTTTGAAAAATTTTGAACAAATCTCCGGTAGTATCCAGCTAATCCGAGGAAACTTCTCACTTCAGTAGGGGTCCTTGGTCTTTCCCAATTAACCACAGCCTCAATCTTGGCAGGGTCTACTCTCACTCCTTCTCGACTAATGACGTGTCCAAGAAATTGTACTTCTTCCAACCAAAATTCACACTTCGAAAATTTCGCATATAACTTTTCCTTCCTCAAGATTTCCAATGCGATCCTTAGATGTTCTGCGTGATCTTCCAAAGACTTTGAATATATCAAGATGTCATCAATAAATACAATCACAAACTTATCCAAATATGTTCGAAAAACTCGGTTCATCAAATCCATAAACACAGCCGGGGCGTTTGTTAATCCAAATGGCATCACTAAAAATTCGTAGTGTCCATATCTCGTGCGAAAAGCAGTTTTCGAAACGTCTTCAGGTTTAATCTTCAGTTGATGATATCCAGATCTTAAATCAATCTTTGAAAAATAGGCTGCTCCTTTGAGTTGATCAAATAAATCATCGATTCGCGGTAACGGGTACTTATTCTTTACCGTCAACCGGTTAAGTTCTCGATAATCTATACACAATCTCATGCTCCCATCTTTCTTTTTGACAAATAATACTGGCGCTCCCCACGGCGATATACTGGGCCTTATAACTCCTTTATCCAAAAGATCTTGTAGCTGCATAGCCAACTCCTTCATCTCTGCCGGTGCCATTCTGTAGGGTGCCTTTGATACTGGTTCCGTTCCGGGTGCCAAATCAATCGTAAATTCTACTTCTCGATCTGGAGGTAATCCGGGTAATTCGTCAGGAAAAACTTCAGGGAACTCATTTACAACTGGTATCTCCTCCATTTTCAACACTTGTTTCTCCACATCCACAACATGAGCCAAATAAGCTTCGCAACCTTGTCGAAGTAGTCGTGTCGTTTGCATAAACGTTAAGAATTTCCTAGTTTGTCTTTGACCTTGAAACACCACTTCTTGATCCTTGTCCACACGCAATTTTACTTGCTTCTTCCTACATTCAATCTGCGCATCGCAATCTACCAACCAATCCATTCCTAGGATAACATCGAATTCTCCCATTTTGAACGGTATCAAATCCGCATGAAAAAGATATCCACCGATCTCGATTTTACAATTAGGACACACTTGGTCTACGGGAACTCTATCCTGGTTAGCCACTTCTATTACTAACGTCTTTTCTAATGGTTTTATCTCACATTTCAATTTATCAAGAAATCTTTCAGATATAAAAGATCTAGTTGCTCCAGAATCAATTAACACTTTAGCTTTAACAGAATTCACAGGAAGCGTACCTGCTACTACATCTCTGTCCTGAACCGCTTCATTCATTGACATATTAAAAGTTCTTGCTCGAGGTTGAGATGACTGTGACCGTGTTGGGGGTGCAGTGAGTCTAAGTACATTAGCAGATTGGACCGGTTCCTTACATTCCCGCGCAAAATGTCCCGCTTTTCCACATTTGAAACATGTTAGTCCTCCTGGTTTTGAACTTGGACATCCATCAGCATAGTGTCCCTTCTTGTTGCATTTAAAACATGTGATATTCAACTTGTTACAGATTCCCGAATGTCTTTTACCACACGTCTTGCACTCTGGTATAGATGGCTTTCCCGCAATAGCTGGCGGCTTCCCTCCTTGAGGTTTCTTGTCTGAACTCCCAAATCCACTCCTCTGCTTCTGAAAATTCCTATCTCCTCCTGATTGGTTTCCAAACCTTTTCCTATTCTGAGAACTTCCTTGTCCTTCATCACCTTGGCCCTTTTCAGATCCTCTAAACTTTCGTTTCTTCCCAAATTTCTCCTTTTGTACTAATTCGCTTTCGCCCTCAATGATCATAGCTTTCTGCACTACCGCAGTATAATTTCTCAATTCAAAAGCTGCAACTCTACTCCTTAACCATGGCTTTAATCCGTGCTGAAACTTTCTAGCCTTACTGACATCATCTCCTACGTATCTAGGTGCAAATCTTGCCAATTCCGTAAATTTGGCTTCGTATTCTGCTACACTCATCCCTTCTTGTTTCAATTCTAAGAATTGAACTTCCAACTGATCTTGTAGGTACCTTGGTAAATACTTCTCCTGAAATAGTTCCGTAAATCTTTGCCAAGTAATTTCTCCTTCTCCTAACTTCACAGATTCCCACCAAAAATTAGCTTCTGCCTTCAGGTAATAACTAGCAAACTCAGTTTTCTGATCTTCCCCAACCTTAACTAACGCAAACGCTTTCTCAATGTCGATTAACCATGATTTCGCCTCAACAGGGTTTAGAGTACCTTTGAATTCGGGTGGGTGGACAGCTTGAAATGACTTAAAAGTTGTCAAAGGTTGAACATTTTGTTGTTGTTGTTGAGTCAAGGCAGCAGTTTGTTGCTGAAGTAATTGAAGTATCTGAGTTATTGTTGGGTCTACCGGGTTCTGGGCTCCGGTTTCTGTTGTTTGTTGAGTAGAAGCAGTAGTTCTTTTCTTTGGTGGCATTTTTCTGATAAGAGATAAGCAATTTATGAAACAATATGCATATATATATACCACAATGTAAAACTCTTTTTTTTTTTTTGAAAACATTTATAAAACTGTATGTAAAAATTTTGAAATCTTTTAGCCATATTGTTAGATAACTTGCTTGTCTCCGTAACAGGGTAAACAGGGTAAACATAGGTATTATAGGAACAGGTTAACAATAAATGGTATAGCAGTTTAAAGCAAGGTATAAGAAAAGTTCGTGCATAATGTAAAGATAAAAGTCAGGTACAATAGATGACAGGGTACATGATCACCCCATAACGTCATAGCAAAGTCAAATGTCAAAGCAGATAATATAATAATGTCTACTAGGAAAAAGGGATAACATCCTAGTAGCTAGTAGTCAAACGTGCAAATAACCAGTACTAAAACCAATGGGCTCTAACAAATGTCCCACTCTCAGAATCCAAGCATCTCTAGTCACGATCACCACGAACAGCTCTCAGCTCACGCAGCATCCCGACAACAATCCTAGTCACTCTCCTAGCCTCCTCTAAAGCATCAACAGTGACTGGTCCCTCAGTCAGGCGCTTTCGCGCTGACTCCTCTATAGTACGAATCCTATTCTGCCACTCCGCCTCGGTAACAGCAACGCGACGGTCTGCCTCACCAGACATCTGGTCTACAAGGGCCTGAAGCTCGGCATTCTGTCCTGAAAGGGTCTCTAGGTCTCTAGCAAGGTCTACCTGTGTATGAAGAAATCTAGGTGCAGGCTCTCCCATAACTGAAACATGAGAATCAACAGATGCTGCTCTCCACGGGATAGTAGTCTGAACAGGTACAGGTGCAAATAGTGGCTCAACGGGCTGAACACTAAGACTACCTATCTCCACTGGGTCAGATAATGTGATAGATGGGTGAGGGGGTGTGTCTCCACCAACAACGTCCATCTCCTGCGATAACAATATAGATATAGATACTTAAATAATAACAGGTCATCTTAATCCTAAAAACTTAACTTAAAAGAAAGTACTCACGCCTACCGTTGCTTCTTAGCATTATCAATATAATATCCTAACAGATTCCTATTCCTTACATAACTACCTTAATCACCTTTTATTAATAGGGATCCTAATCCTAGCTTGTTTCAGTGACCAAAACTGATAGCTCTGATACCAACCTGTGACGCCCTCCCAGTCCGGGGTCATGACCGGGGGGTCACTACTCACACCTTAAACAATATAAACCCATAAACAATAATAATAATAGCATGCAGACTTGACCCCAACTCTACCCTGGATCTATAATCAGTTGATGGTGTGAAACAAGCATCCACTATCTAATTCATTAATACATAAGTCTCAAAAGTTATTACAACCATTCTTAAAAGTTCTACGTTCTCTATTACAAAACACCTTCTACCAGTGGTCATCACCTACCTGAGCTGGTATCCCAAAAACAACCCTATAGGAAGACTTCCTAGCTGTCTGAAACGTACGTACCATCTTCTCGTTTCACTGTGGGTTAGAATAGGGAAAAAGAATGAGCCAAATGCCCAGCAAGTAATAATTATGACCAAACAGTTATCTACTGTGAAACAGTTCCAATATCAATATATAAGGCATGGGTATAGCAAAATCCGTATCAAAGGATATTCAGAATAATGAATTGAATATACTATTTCAAAACAGTTTCCATTATCAATATATATAGCATGGTTTTAGCAGAATCCACATTAAGGATTTATCAGAACAATGGCATAAATATGCAATTTCAAAGGGTAAACCAATTTCATTTTCAAGATATCCGTTTTCAGAAAAATCAATAAATAATGTTGGAGATTTTTCACAACGCACCAGACAATACGGGTGATCAGCCACGTAAAGTCCCCATACCGGACACACAGTCCCTCTGGTCCTTATATTGGGTTCCCATTAGGCACACATTGGCCTTTAGACTAGTCCATCCCTAGTCCATTTATTATAATTAAAAGTGCTGGACCGGCGTTACTCGGCCTCTTACGCCTCCAATCTTAGGAATCCGTGGAAACCATAAATCAGAATTTAAATGAGTTCAAACTTTATTCCTTTTTAAAACATTTTCAGGTATAAACAAGTCTTTTGGAAATCCGATAAGTTTAATCGAAACAATCTGGATTTCTATTAGTGGAATATAAGAAATATTTATCATCGGGTCCATTCTGGGAATGTACTAGAATAAAAGTTAGGTGTATCACTTTCAAGTAAAGAGGGGATGCATAAGTATATAATCAAATTCAAGTTATAGAATCAAAGGTTATCAGGTTTCAATTCCTGGATATGAACAGGGTATATAAAGGTTCTTGGATAAAGAACTATCAAAGCATGGTATATAGTTCAACATGGTATATATGAACAAAGGTATATCAGTGAGCAATAAGTGTTTTCAGAACTAAAGGTATATCAGTGAACAATAAGTGTTTTCAGAACTAAAGGTATATCAATGAACAATAAGTGTTTTCAGAACTAAAGGTATATCAGTGAACAATAAGTGTTTTCAGAACTAAAGGTATATCAATGAACAATAAGTGTTTTCAGAACTAAAGGTATATCAATGAACAATAAGTGTTTTCAGAACTAAAGGTATATCAATGAACAATAAGTGTTTTCAGAACTAAAGGTATATCAATGAACAATAAGTGTTTTCAGAACTAAAGGTATATCAATGAACAATAAGTGTTTTCAGAACTAAAGGTATATCAATGAACAATAAGTGTTTTCAGAACTAAAGGTATATCAATGAACAATAAGTGTTTTCAGAACTAACGATATATCAAGGCAAGGTAACAATTCATGTATGTCAAAATGAATCAATGGAATCGAAATACGAAAGCAAGTTTGTATTACTTGCCTTAAGTAGCTAAAAGGGGTAATGAACAATCACTGATTTTCCACCTTAGCCTTTCCCTTGTCTCTAAGTGTCACTTCCTTGAACTCTCTAAGTTCCACTTCCTTGGACTCTACAAAAGAATATATTCTATCTTAGTAGGTCCTCTCTAAAACGCTATTCCTTTATTCTAAACTACCCAACGCATCTTATACGCGTAAACACATAATAGTTATACCACACAATAATTATAACCACGTAATAGGCAATCAACCATATAAATGCACATTGTCATTTTAATACACATAACATGCTCCTTATACACATATATACATATAATAATATATCCTTCCAAACCATACCACCTTTAGTATCCCTTATCTCAATTTACTCATGCCATCCATAACCTTAACACTAGTACAACAATGTTTCATCGCATAAACAGAAAAATCAACTACGCATACTTTACCAAAACATTTTTCATAAATCCAAAAATGATCAAACAATTACCAAATTTGACAGGCTACTTCCTGATTACAAAACCAACTTAGCATAAAAGTTTCCACTTCAGAACACTTTGTTTAGTATAAAAACGAACTGTATAAAGTAGGCACTAAACACAGAAAAATCTCTGCTGCGCAACTTTTAGTAAAACATTCATAACTTTTTATCCGTAAATCCTATCGACACAAAGTTAGCACGTGTACAAACTAGATTCAATTTAGAACAGTTAAATCCTAAGCCCTCTGTCAAAACATGCAGCAACATTTCGAAACATGGCAAAACAGAACAGGGCAGTTTTCTGGAAAAATTTCAGCATGATGTTTTTATTTATAAATCATCCCAAACACAACTCATTCACAATCCAACCATCCAATATTACAACTAAGACTCATGTTCTCAAGAATCTCTAACTTATACATGCATTTATCAAATAAATAAGCTAACAACTCCATTACTTGAAATTCCTCTAAAATTCTCAAATAAATACTTTTAACTATCCGAAATCTCACACTAACCACACTAACACAATAAATCAACATGCATTCCTTATAAACCGAAGTTAACAACCAAACATCACCATAAACCATTTTCAAAACCGAATTATAAAAAAAAGTAAAATCAAATTTTGAACATGCATTTCGGATTTCTTCACATGCAACTCAAAATCGAACTAAATATAGGTATTAACATAATAGTCGGACTCAAAAGCATCATCATCGTCCCCGTCGGCTCGCCGGAGCTCATTGCCGACGGCGGCAATGGTTGGAGGTGCCCGGAAAATATGAAAAATCCGGGTTTCCTTCACAACCTCACCAATAAATAACATTAAACTCAAAACACGACTGAAACTGCAAGAATCAAGTCCCACAACTCGAATTCAAAGCAAAACTCGAAAGGGGTTTTATAATTTCTCATCATAAAAATGACATGCATCGACGGTAATGGATAGAGGAAGAAAAACTGAACACAAATATGGTTTCAAATCTTCCAACCGAGCTAAGAATCGATGGGAAAGGGAGGAGAGATGGTACCGAGAGGGAGAGATGAGAGATAGCCGAGAGAGAGAGAAGAGAGAAAAGAGAGAAGAGAGAATGGTCGGCCAAAACTGAGAAGGGGAAAAAAAACTGGTGCAGGTTTTTATTATAAGCCCAGGGGCAAAATGGTAAAATCCCAATTACTACTTACTTTTCTGAAAAACTGATTTTGATCCCTTTTAAATCGAATTTAAATAAAGGATGGGGAGAAAAATAAAATAAAAATTTCTAAAATGAAGTTCAGAAAATTACGAACATCCCCATGTTTTTAAAATATTTTTGTGATCAATATTGAATTAAATATGAATTTTCAAAGTTTTGATCACTTAAATGACACTTAACTCATAAAATCAAATTTAAATCCTTAAAGCCAAGAATAAATTCCTTCACTAATTTTAGAAAATACTAGAATATAAACTAAAGGTTGTGAAAAAGATTTCACAATAAAAAGAGTCTCCGTTGATTTTATAAAATTCCCGGAAGGTCAAAAAGTACTAATTTTTAATAAGAAATTCATATAAAATGCATTTAAAAGCATACACAAGTATTTTAATCCACACTATTCACCAAGTAAACATCTAAACATCACATTTTCAAATATCCACCTTTCACACAATAATCTCAAGTCATAAAACTCAAATATTATTAAATATTAATATTGTACAATCATTTTTCCGAGTCGTTATAGAAAACCTATCCAATATCTACAATGAAATGCATATCAAACTAGAAGTATTGTATAGTGCAATTTCTACATCACTCATTTCGTTGATGAGCTTCCTGTCAACGGAATGCTGCAAAGCATGCCATTTCGTTGACAGCTACAAAATGACTTTACACAAATTCTACTAAGTGTTTTATGTTTATCATCAAGAACAACATATTCCTAACAATCTCCCCCAATTTATGACTGATAGAATAACAGCCGTAAATAAAGAGACTTGATGATAACAAAAACACTCAGATACATCATAAATTACAAAAGTAGAAAATGCATTAAACTTCATAATATTTTAGACAAAATACAAGACTTACAAGACTAATGCCCAAAAGTGCTCCTCTAGACTGAACAAATGATTCATCTGTGTCTTCTTTGTGGCATAGTCTTCTTCCCTCTCTTAGAGTTGTTTTCCTCAATTTGGACCTGTAGCCTTCTGTAAAAGATCTTCTCTTCTTCATCTTGATCACCAAGCATGGATTGCATAAACTTTAGAGTTTGATTAGATGCCTTATCCAGCTGGTCTTCCATCCTGAAGAATCTTCTGCAATTGTCCTTGTCCTTAAATTCCATCATCCAGTATGGTTGAAGATGGATCTTCTTTCCTGTTGAGGGCACTCTAAGCATCCTGGGAAGAGCCTCAGGCTTGTTCCAGCTAGCCTTTATCTGACAAATTTTGGAGACCACCTCAGACCTGGCTGTTTTGGTGAAGCCAAAGTCTTTCTTCAAGCATCTAAACACTGAGAGTAGTGTTTGGTAGTCTTCTCCTAAAATTCTGTAGAGAGGCCACACCTGTTTTTTACCACCCTTGAATACAAAGACCAGTCTCTCAGGCAATTTTTGAGAAGCTGCAATGCCCCTTACTTCCACCAGGTTGTCTAAGTCAAGATGTAGACTGGATTCTTCCCTGATGTCAGCAATGTACATGCAGTCCTCTGGATTTGCAGGGGGTTTCTGAGGTTGTGGCTTTCTCATAAATACTGGCTTTGCTTTGACAGCCCTTTTCATTGTCTTCATTGGTTGATCCTTCTCAAATAGAAACTTTGGAAAGTAGGCCTCATCAAATACAAAAGGCTCATCTTTTGGCATTATTGGTTGATCATGAAAGTTGACAGGATGTGCAGGATCACAGGCCAACTTTCCTTCATGAGGTTGATCAACAGGAATTTGATGTGCACTAGTTGTGGAAGAGTCTTGGGCAGTGTCCTGAGAATCATCTTTATCAAAGTTTAGATTCCTTTTTGCTATAGCCTTTGGCTGCCTTACACTCTTCCTTTCCTTTCCAACTTCCTCAGCTTCATCCTTGGCCTTTTCTTCCTTTAGGGTTTCTTCATCTTCAAGTGATTGAGCAACTACAAGAGCTTGCATTGCTGCTCTTTCAGATTCTTCAGCTTTGGCCTTAGCAAAATTTGGGTGACCAACCCAAATGCAGATTTCCTTGCTATCCCCGTAGATGATGGCCCTTTGGTTCCTTATGCTTGGATGATTGCTTTCTTTGATTTCAATAATCAGCTTCCCTAGGATTTTGAACTCATCTGGCTTTGGTGGAGGATAAAATATCCTTGCAGTGTTCTTGCCCTTGGGTTTGACAGGTGATATTGGAGATATCCCTCTTGCATCCACATTCCTAAAGCATGAAGCTTGCCCTTTCTCATTTCTTGAATCTTGAAAGAGTCCATGCTGAAGGGGTTCTATAACATAAGAACTCTTGAACTGTGGCTCCCATTCCGTTGATGTTACAACCATGGCATCCATTGATGGTTGATCCATTGATGGATTTGAGTTTATTGCAGTTCCAGCATTTCTCTTGACCCTTGCTTCTATGTTGGACCAGTGATCTTTAATCTGTTCTGCAAGTCTCATCCTCATAGAAGCTTCCTGAATCAGGTCAATACCATCCTTTTTCTTCTGTCCAAGCTCCCCCATTGCTAGTGGCTCATTTGGTAAGGAAATGGCTGGGACCAAAACCTTTGTGATTTGTATATCAAGCTCTTTAGATTTCTCTAGCTCCTTAGATTTCTCCCCCTTTTTGTTATCATCAAAAGAGATAATAGGGAGTCCTTGAGCTGCCAAAAGCTGGGTGAGTAGTTGAGTTTGCTTCTCCTGTTCCTTTTGCATTTGAGAAAGTGTAGCCTCAACTTTGTCCACTCTAGAGGAGAGAGTCTTCAAAGAAGAGGATACTTCAGGTTCCTTGGAGAAAAACTTGTTCATTTTGGACACAGTGAGAGAGGGAAGCTTCTTATCAAGCCTCCTGTCTATAGCATCTTTCAAGTTCCCAACAGAGTCCTTGATGTCCCTTGATTCCACCCTGGTCTGCAACATTTGTAGCCTTTGAATCTCCAAGGAGTCCATAATGGCTTTGTAGAAAGGCTTGTGTTCAACACTAACAGATGCATGAGCCAAGAAGGCTTCATTGTACTGTCTAGTGATTGCAGCATCCAGGTTGATTCTTCCATAAACATCTTGAGAAAGCCAGTCTGGTGTAGGGGGCACCACAGAAGTCCCAGTCTGTGAAGTAGTGGCCACCTGTAGATTGTCACCAAAACTGTCCTCATCATCAGAAAAATCAAATTCATCACTAGCTGCAGCTCCTGGAGATAGATTGGTCAAGGCATCCTTTGCTCTTGGCATTGATGCAGTTGTATGAATTAGGTTTAGTGACCTCTCGGCCTCCACATTGCCCTGCTGAGCCATAAGTTGATAGGCTGGCACAGGGTGAGTAAAGGTCTCAGGATCCAGAGAAATACTATCCAGAGTTTGTTGATAATGCTCTTGGAAAGTAAGTTCCCTTTCTCCCTCACTGACCTCCATTAACTCACTAGCAATGGCTGCTTCCTCCCTTATTGCTCCTGCAGTCCTTTCTCTCTCTCCACTCTTTTCTTGCATCATGGGCTCCCCATGGCTCACACCTCTCACACCCTCTCCTTCACCTTCTAAGGTGGTACCCTCAATCTCTCCTTTTGCCTGGCTGGAAGAAATAGCCAGCCTCTCACTCTCATTCTCTCCTTTTGCCTGGCTGCAAGCCAGCCTCTCAGTTTCACTCCCTCTCAAACCTAAAAGTGTCTCAACTACCACCAGGTCATCTACACTAGTTGTGGAAACAACTTGATCTTCAATAATGGGTGTAGAATGACCTATCAACGGAATGGTAGTTTGAACTGTCAACGGTATGGATACCGTTGATGGAGAAACACTTGTCAACGAAAGAGGCTGTTTCGTTGATGAAGTCAATACAGCACTTTGAGAAAGTGAAATTACAGTAGAATCTGTGGTGATTGATTTTAGAGATTGGTCCACAGATCCTCTTGTAACTTCAGAAAAAATTGGTTGATGGCCCAACAAATCACTTAACAAGTGATGACCACCAGCTTCAGAGTGGGGCTTCTCCAAGATAAAAGTTGGAGAATCAGGAAAAGATGAATGGATCATGTCCACATCTAGAGACTGAGTTGGTGAATTTGGTGGAGATAGTTCAAGGTTGATGTTTAGAGAATGGGACTGTAACCCCAGAGTAACAATAGGGGTTACATCAAATTGAATTTGTGAAACTGGAAGTGTTGCTTCCAGAGTGTGTGCACCCTGTGTACCCTTGGATTTTTGCTTCACTCTCCTTTGGTATTGGGAAAATGTAGACTGTGGGCTTGAAGTGTCCCTTACCCTCTTGGAGTGTGCTCTTGGAGGAGAGCTTGTTTCAATAATCACATCCTTTTGGGAGGATTCAACTAGACTTGTGTTTAAATCCATGTTACTCATTGTGCCTTGTTGGGAAGACACAATGGGGCTTGGCTGGGACACACTTTCCTTTCCTTCCTTATTCTTGGGGTTTCTTTGATGTTCACCCCTTCCCTCACCTCTCACAATTCCAGAATCACTCCCCTTGGGTTGAGAAGTAGTTTTTGCAACAGGTGTCTTGTGAGAAGCACCTGAGGTTGGCTTTGAGTATTTCTTAGATTTAGGTTTGGCTGCTTGGGCAGGAGCCTGTTGGGACACAACTACAGACTCCATAGCAACATTGGAAGGTGAAACAATAGAAGTAACAACTACACTAACAGGGTTAGAAGAAGTTACCTCAATGATGGGCAGATATACCACTGGGACATCACCATTGTGGTTGAGTCTCAGTATATCTGTCAAAACTCTCTTTTCTTGCACAAAACACTCAAACCTGGAAACAGGGTTAGAGATAACTAATGGTGCTGGACTAACATGGTTAGCCAACATCATTAGAAACCTAGCATAATAGATATTCTTTTTCCTATTTGCCTTATCACCCAACTTAGCACCAATTTCATACATAAGTTGGGTGCTAAAGTTATAATATCTATCAGTTAGAAGCATGGTTAAGAGAATCAACATAGAATTAGTTAATGCATCAAAATTACTAATCTTTCCAGAAAAGACTTTAATGAATGCATCAGCTAAATAACTGTATTCTCTCACCAAACCTCTCCTAATTATCTTACCCAAATTATCAGTAGGCAATGAGTAGTTTATAGAATTTAGCATGTTAACCATTTCAGTGTATGTAGGCAAAGCATTACAGTTATTTTCAGGAATATGTAGACATGCTTGCAATACATCAGAATTAACTATATACTCATTACCTTGGATGGTGAATTGCAAAGTGCAATTTGTCCTACTATACTCACATGAGGTCCAAATCTCCTCGATTATCTCATTGTAGAGTGGTGTAAAGTGAAACATTGCATAGCTCAACTTGCAATTCTTCATGAAGTCCATCATCTTGAAAAAGATGTTGTTCGGGCTTTCCTTGACAACAAAGGGGATGGAGTTGTTTTTCTCATAGATAAACCCTCCAGCAGACATAAGCTTGACTATGGGTGCCATTGTTGAGTGAGAAAAAGCTTCGAACTGAATTGCTTGTTAGAGAGAAGAAGAGAGAAAAGCCTTTGGAATTTTTGAGAACGGGTAAAAAGGAATTAAAGAAAATAGAATTTCTTAAATACTCCCCCAAAAATTCTCAGAAATTAAGTCCAATAATCAATGTAAATTACTGGATTGGCTTAAAAATATAACCGTTACTTTTAAAGTATTACCATGATTTATACTTACAGGGGTGTATGCATAGATCGTGGTAAAAGACGTGTCAAATTTCAACGGTTCAGATTAACTGCGCTAAATCAACGAATCAGGATTGGGCGGTTAAAGTCCCGTCTATTTCGTTGATAAAGCGGCGTTTCTTTGATATAAAAGAGCTATCAACGAAACACCCAGAAAAATGCTAGGACTGTCAACGAAATGGTGCGTTTCGTTGACATAGTAATTTTGACTTAGACAAAATTGCACTTTTTCCTGAGAAAATTAATTCACAGAAAAACATAGCAAATTTCTGGCTACATTATAACTTGCAAATATCTCAAAAATAATTAAGAGGAATTTAGCATACCTAGCTCACTTACTAATCTTGAGAATGTTGATTCATCAAGTGGCTTGGTAAAGATGTCTGCAAGTTGTTGTTCACTTGGAACAAAATGTAACTCCACAGTACCATTCATAACATGTTCTCTAATGTAATGGTACTTGATGTCAATGTGCTTGGTCCTTCAATGTTGCACTGGATTCTCAGTAATGGCAATGGCACTAGTGTTGTCACAGAAAATACACTACGCCATAGATGGCCGGATGCAATACTTTTAAATTGCAACGCCCACTTTGTGTTACAATTGATACACTATTTTTTAACTACTGCAATACTTCGGAGACAATGTTACATTACACATAAACGTTCTGTTACAATAGAATCGACCCTGTTGCAAAAGACTCCTTGTGTTACTCTATCGACACAGTGTTGCATTTGATTTCAATTAATAATTAATTTTAATCAAAAAATAATATTAAAAAAGGTGGGGCCCACAAAAAAAGTGGGCCCACAAGTGGGTCCCACTAATTTTTCTATTTTTTATTTAAAAATTAATTAATTTTTAATTAAAAAATAATAATAAAAAAGGTGGGGCCCACAGAAAAAAGTGGGACCCACAAGTGGGACCCACTAATTTTTCTATTTTTTATTTAAAAATTAATTAATAATTAATTAATAATTAATTTTTAATTAATTTTTAATCAAAAAATAATATTAAAAAAGGTGGGGCCCACAGAAAAAAGTGGGCCCCACAAGTGGGTCCCACTAATTTTTCAATTTTTCATTTAAAAATTAATTAATAATTCATTTTTAAATAATTTTTAATCAAAAAATAATATTAAAAAAGGTGGGGTCCACAGAAAAAAGTGGGACCCACAAGTGGGACCCACTAATTTTTCTATTTTTTATTTAAAAATTAATTAAAAATTAATTAATAGTTAATTTTTAATTGTTAATTTTTAATTAATTTTTAATCAAAAAATAATATTAAAAAAGGTGGGGCCCACAGAAAAAAGTGGCCCCACAAGTGGGTCCCACTAATATTTCTATATTTTATTTAAAAATTAATTAATAATTCATTAATAATTAATTTTTAATGAAAAAATAATATTAAAAAAGGTCGGGCCCACGGAAAAAAGTGGGACCCACAAGTGGGACCCACTAATTTTTCTATTTTTTATTTAAAAATTAATTAATTATTAATTATTAATTAATTTTTAATCAAAAAATAATATTAAAAAAGGTGGGGCCCACAGAAAAAAGTGGGACCCACAAGTGGGACCCACTAATTTTTCTATTTTTTATTTAAAAATTAATTTTATTTAAAAATTAATTAATTACTAATTATTAATTAATTTTTAATCAAAAAATAATATTAAAAAAGGTGGGGCCCACAGAAAAAAGTGGGACCCACAAGTGGGACCTTCTAATTTTTTTATTTTTTATTTAAAAATTAATTAATAATTAATAATTAATTATTAATTAATTTTTAGTCAAAAAATAATTTTAAAAATGGTGGGGCCCACAGAAAAAAGTGGGACCCACAAGTGGGACCCACTAATTTTTCTATTTTTTATTTAAAAATTAATTAATAATTAATTTTTAATTAATTTTTAATCGAAAAATAATATTAAAAAAGGTGGGGCCCATAGAAAAAAGTGGGACCCACAAGTGGGACCCACTAATTTTTCTATTTTTTATTTAAAAATTAATTTTATTTAAAAATTAATTAATTATTAATTATTAATTAATTTTTAATCAAAAAATAATATTAAAAAAGGTGGGGCCCACAGAAAAAAGTGGGAACCACAAGTGGGACCCTCTAATTTTTTTATTTTTTATTTAAAAATTAAATAATAATTAATAATTAATTTTTAATTAATTTTTAAACAAAAAATAATTTTAAAAATGGTGGGGCCCACAGAAAAAAGTGGGACCTACAAGTGGGACCCACAAGTGGGACCCACTAATTTTTCTATTTTAATATTAATTTTTAATCGAAAAATAATATTAAAAAAGGTGGGGCCCACAGAAAAAAGTGGGACCCACAAGTGGGACTCACTAATTTTTCTATTTTTTATTTAAAAATTAATTAATATTTAATTAATAATTAATAATTTCTAATTAATTTCTAATTTTTCTAATTTTAACCCTAAATCCTAAACCCTAAACCCTAAACCCGAATAAATTTTTAATTGATTTCTTCGACGATCCAACCGTACGGATGTTAAAAGATACTCATTTTAGTGTTGGAAAAAAATAATCAAAAAATATAAAAGTCTGGTTATGCCGCATCTTTCCAGAAACGCTGGAAGAGTATTGCCTTCAAGAACGGGACATGTGTCAGATTCATTGAATTATTTTTTCAATTGATTTCTTCGACGATCCAACCGTACGGATGTTAAAAGATACTCATTCTAGTATTGGGAAAAAATAATCAAAAAATATAAAAGTCTGGTTATGCCGCATCTTTCCAGAAACGTTGGAAGAGTATTGCTTTCAAGAACGGGACATGTGTCAGATTCACTGAATTATTTTTTCAATTCATTTCTTCGACGATCCAACCGTACGGATGTTAAAAGATACTCATTCTAGTGTTGGAAAAAAATAATCAAAAAATATAAAAGTCTGGTTATGCCGCATCTTCCAAAAACGTTGGAAAAGTATTGCTTTCAAGAACGGGACATGTGTCAGATTCATTGAATAATTTTTTCAATTGATTTCTTCGACGATCCAACCGTACGGATTTTAATCGGTACACATTCTAGTGTTGGGAAAAAATAATTAAAAAATATAAAGGTCCGGTTATGCCGCATTTTCCAGAAAAGTTAGAACAATACTTCTTCTAGGAACGAGACACGTGTGAGATTCACTGAATAATTTTTTCAATTTATTTCTTCGACGATCCAACCGTACGGATTTGAATCGATACTCATTCTAGCGTTGGAAAAAAATAATTAAAAAATATAATGGTCCGGTTAGGAGGCATTTTCCTAGAAACGTTGGAACAGTACTGCTTCCGAGAACGAGACACGTGTGAGATTCACTGAATAATTTTTTTAATTGATTTTTTCGACGATCCAACCGTACGGATGTTAATCGATACTCATTCTAGTGTTGGGAAAAAAATATTAAAAAATTAAAAGACCCGGCTGTGCTGCATATTTTCAGAAAACGTTGGAACAGTACTACTTCCGTGAACGGGACGAATGTCAGATTCACTGAATAAATTTTTAAAATAATTTCTTAGAAGATCCAACCATACGGATTTTAATCGGAACTCATTTTAGTGTTGGGAAAAAATAATCAAAAATGAAAAAGGCCCTGTTGTACCGTATCTTTTGAGAAAACGTTGGAAACGTAGTGCTTTCGGGAACGGGACGTGTGTCCAATAATCTTTTTAAATGATTTCTTTCACGATCCAACCGTACAGATGTTAATGGGTACTCATTCTAGTGTTGAGAAAAAATAATCAAAAAATAAAAAGACCCGATTGTGCCACCGCATCTTAAATAAATGATTTCATTTGATTCACTTAAAAATTTATCTTACAAAAATGTTTAAGTTATTTATTAAATAATAAAAGATATTAAATTAATTAGTGTAAGATATCAAATAATTTAAGATATTTATTTATTTTTAAGTTACAAAAATTTATGTTACAAAATTTTTTTAGTTAAATTTTAAATTATGTAAGATATTTAAAAACGCATGATTTTATTTAATTTTAATTTATAAACTCACTTTCCCCCCAAACGAAAATTTAGAAACCCTCTTTCCCCCCAAACGAAAATTTAGAAACCCTCTTCCCCCTTAACGAATATTACAGCCCCCCACCCCACCCCACCCCACCCCCATCTCGCTTAGACAACTCCCTCCCTCAAGCTCACTTCACCATCTCTCCATCTCTGTCAAATTGAAGATATCGTCTCTCTCTCTCTCTCTCTCTCTCTCTCTCTCTCTCATCAAATAACTCTCTTTTCTCTATTATCTTCACTTCACTTCTCTAATAATTGTCCTCCCCGTATCTATTTTTTTTTTGATTTTGTAGGTGATAATTGGGGCTTCACTTCTCCAATTAATTGGTAAATAACTCTCTTATCTTCTTCAGCATTTTCATTGCTTAATTGCTCTTGTTCACTCTTTAATTAATTGCTTCTGTTTTTTATTTTTGCTTAGGGTTTCAATTGGGGCTTTCGGTTCGGGGATTAAATTAGAGCTTTCAATTCTAGATAAATTAGGACTTTCATTTGTGTATTTGTTCTCTTTGTGTATTGGATTTTTAATTTTGTTTTGTTTGAGTTCATCTCGAATTGATTTAATAAGTGGGTAAGCTATTTTCACTCTTGTTTTCGTTTTGGAACATAGAATGTAACATGTTTTTTACACTATAGTTACCCACATCTACATGTTCTGAGAAATTAAAGATACAATTTACAAATTTGTTTTCAACGCAGTTCTAGAATTTTGTGAACTGTATATGAAATAGTAACTGCATATTTTAGTGTATGATATTAGAATTTAATTTCTCTTTTGCTTTGCTGGTTTCTATTTCGAAAGAATAGACGACGTTTACATTTTAGGTTTACTTCATATCTCTTATTTTAAAATACAAGATCCTTCACTTTTTTTGGCTAAATTTCCTTCACCTTTCTTGGTACAGATTTGGTGTTAGACGATTTTCTCATTGCAGAGAACTCACCAACTCATTCTGACATCAATTCTCATTCTTCACTTTCTGAGAGGGCCTCAACAAGAAATCAAGATGGATCTGTTTCTTCTGGTAGCTCAAGGTTATTTTTGTTGTTATAGTTGTTGCATAAGTTATGGACTTTACTAGCATTTTTATCTGACCATATGATTCCATCACAATTTATTACTGTAATTTGACTTTATTAGCTCTCATAAATTTTTCCTTGATCAAATAACATGGTATCTAGTATCCACATAAAAATATATGGTGGCAAAACTGGTTGAGGCTTCTGCTGCAGAAGCTGAGGCTGCTAATGCTGTCTGGCAAGCCGCACAATCTTCATCTGGTTTTTCTGAAGGAACAAAAGTCTTAAGTAACAACACACAAGCTGCTGAGACCACTTCAGATAGTATTGATACTGAAGCAGATGTTCATCTACACCCTAGAGCTGTATGAATTGTGTGCATTTCAATTATGATAGAGGGTTTTATTTATCTACAAGCTACATAAATTCACAACATTCTGATTCTACAGGTGGTTGTTTCCAAAGAGACTGTAGGAAGCCTAGGTGGAATGGTAAGACAGTTATCAGTGGACCAATTTGAGATCGAAAGTAGGCGAATGGTTCCATTGCATGATCTATCATATCCTACGAAAAAGTTTACAAGGCAGAAATCTCCTCAAGGTCTACATAAAAAAGGTAAGCAACATCTTCTTTATTGCAAGCCGGAAAACGTATTCTTACTTTTTTTTCCTTTGGATTATTATCATGACCATATCTTCGCTTGTCACAGATTATATCACTTACCTGTACACTCTAAGCTACACTGACACAATATCAACTATCAATCAGTAGACTAGATGTACGGTTGTATTAATCATGGTGTGTGGGTTTAACAAAAGTGTTGCTCCCAAAGGCTCCACCTCAGCTCAGAAATCAGAAAACAAAATTAATACCTCAGCCTTAGGAAATCTGATGCTAATCTTGTGGTCAGACCAGGGATGAAGAGAGCTCTGTATTTGATTCCCAAATTTTACAAGAATTTGTCGTAACAGAGGCTAAGCAATGTAGATATAGCATGAGAAAGAATAATAGACAAGTGGTCCTGGCTTAGATAATTCTTATTATTACTATGGCCTTGGTAGATATTTTTATATTTTCTTTTTCTTCTATAGAAATATGTTCTTGCTTCTTAGTGGTGGTCTCTATTCTGTAATACGGATTCCAGTTATTAAGTGCTTTTAGAAGCATGAATTATGGCAATTGGGAATTCAAATTACAAGCTCTGTTATACTTCTTCAGATAGGAATTGCTGAATATAAATTTTTTCTTTTTTCAGTTACATTGATTATTTGATTCTTGAACTATTTTTCTATATGAGGTAGGTCTGATTTTCTGGTATATTATGGTTGAGTTCATAAGTTAGTTTGGATATTATGCTAAGAATTGAGTGAAGTTGTTACAAAAGTTGAGAGGTGTAGAAAACCCAGCAATTTCCTAGGTAACTACCCTACTGCCCTGTTTTTGGACACTGAATCCGGAGCAGTTAAATGCCTTTTTTGGTAGTTGCTTCTGAATGAAAGTTGTTATACACGGGTTCTAGTTGATTTGCGCGAAAGTTTCTAGTTGTTTAGGTAAATGAGTAAAGAGTTATTAACATTTTAGTAAAGGTAGTGCACACCAGAATTTTCTGCCCTACTACTCAAGAAAGATGCATTTCGTTTTTAGGGTTAATAAAGAGATTCTGAGATGAAATTTTTATGGTAGATTGAATTGGTTTATAATATGAAATATGGAAAGTTTCATATTCAAAAGATTATTTTTCAATTTATTAAAAATGTTTTAGTATGATCTGTGCAGTAGTGTTTTAATTTTCTAGTCGAGTGTCCTATTCATTTATTTAGAAAATTATTTAATAAACTAGTTTGTGGCTGGAATGCTTTATACATTAAAGTCTATTTAAACAGTAACAGACAGTAAAACAATATCTTAAATCTTTTTCCTTTTTTTATTAATTCTATATTATAAATCCTACATTTGGTTAACCTGTTGTATAAAGTTATACATTTGGTTGACATTTTCCTCTTGTTCTTTTCTTTACAGGTCACAATTGGTAATTTATTTTCAAGTTTGTTACAGGCTAGTATACTGATTTAATGTCTTACATGGCACTGCAGAGATCTGTCGTACAATTTTCTCAATGGATCAATTCCTGAAAGCCTTGGACAACTAACATCATTACACGAACTGTAAGTCAAGCATTATTTAAGTGTATGTAAGATTTGTGCATATGCAACATAGAATAGCATTTCATGTTAATTGGATTTCAGGAATCTCAATGGCAACTCCCTTCATGGAAGAGTCCCAGCTGCTTTAGGAGGAAGGCCTAATCTCCGTATGTTGTTTTTGGTTGGGGTGAATGAATTGAGAGGGTATCGAATGAAACTTGTAATATTTTGGTCAAATGGTGAATGATGAGAGTAGTTAGATTCTAATTTGGTTAGGTGTTGGATGACTAGTGGAGTTCAGTATTGAATTGGTTGGTTTATTTTGTAAAGGGATTGATATATGTATCAATTAGGTCTTGCAAATTTTTCAATAAAAGTGTTGCAATTGCTATTATTACTAATGTTGCAATATTTCATTTTCTGTTGCCCTAGTAGGTAGAATTAGTGTTACATTAGCTATTTAGAACAATATCTAGTGTTTCATTAGCTAAAGATTTAGTGTTGCAATAGAATGTGGGGTCCACCAGTGACGTGGCATCAGGTGACATGGCAATTTTGTGGGCCCCACATGTGATGTGGCAATTTTGTGGGCCCCACATGTGATTGGCACCAGGTGACGTGGCAATCTTGTGGGCCCCACAAGTGACATGGCACCTGGTGACGTGGCAATTTAGTGGGCCCCACTTGTGGCATTTTTTTGTGGGCCCCACAAGTGACGTGGCATACACGTGGCACCTGGTTAGGCTGAGGTAACACCGTTCTTGTGTTGCATTTGTTTGATTTAGTGTTACTCTATGGGCCTAATGTAATACTTTACCCTGTGTTACCATTGAGAAGGAAAGCGTTGCATTTGATGTCAAAGGTAACATTGGCGGATGAAATGGTAAAAGTGCGTTACCTTAGGCCTGATGCAACAAAAATCGTGTCTAAGGTAACAGTAGGTGTGTGTTGCATCCGGCCATCTATGGCGTAGTGATAGGAATTTTCTCAACTCTTAATCCATAATCAAGTAGTTGATTTTTCATCCATAAAATCTGTGCACAACAACTTCCAGCTGCAATATACTCAGCCTCAGCTGTGGAGGTGGAAACTGAGTTTTGTTTCTTGCTGAACCATGACACAAGCTTGTTTCCTAAGAATTGACAGGTGCCAGTTGTGCTTTTCCTGTCAATTTTACATCCTGCAAAATCTGCATCTGAATAACCAATTAGTTCAAAGCCAGATTCTCTAGGATACCAAATGCCAAGGTTTGGTGTTCCTTTGAGATATCTGAAAATTCTTTTGATAGCAACTAAATGGGATTCCCTAGGATCAGCCTGAAATCTAGCACATAGACATGTAGCAAACATAATATCAGGTCTACTAGCTGTTAAATATAAAAGTGAGCCTACCATGCCTCTGTAATTTGAAATGTCCACAGATTTTTCCTTAGTATTCAATTCAAGTTTGGTGGCAGTAGGCATGGGAGTTTTAGCAGGAGAGCATTCCATTAAGTTAAATTTCTTTAATAAATCATGAATATATTTTGTCTGACTAATGAAAATGCCTTCATTAACTTGTTTCACTTGAAGACCAATAAAGTAAGTTAATTCTCCCATCATGCTCATTTCATATTTACTTTGCATAAGATTGGCAAACTTTTGACAAAGTTTCACATCTGTAGACCCAAAGATTATGTCATCTACATAAATTTGAACAAGTATAGTAGAGCCATTCACAACCCTGTGAAAAAGAGTTTTATCTACAGTACCTCTAGTGAAGTGATTCTCAAGGAGGAACTGTGAAAGTGTGTCATACCAGGCTCTAGGTGCTTGTTTCAAACCATAGAGTGCTTTGAGGAGGAAGTATACATATTCTGGAAAATCATCATCTTCAAAACCAGGAGGTTGACTTACATACACCTCCTCTTCCAATTCCCCATTCAGAAAAGCACTCTTCACATCCATTTGATAGACCTTGAAATTGGCATGGGCTGCATAGGCTAGGAAAATCCTTATTGCTTCTAGTCTTGCAACAGGAGCAAATGTTTCATCAAAATCAATTCCTTCTTCCTGTGAATAGCCTTTTGCAACCAATCTAGCTTTGTTCCTTGTGACTATGCCATTTTCATCCATCTTGTTTCTGAACACCCATTTTGTGCCTATGACACTCCTGTCCTTAGGCTTGGGCACCAGCTTCCAAACATTGTTCCTCTCAAATTGGTTTAGCTCCTCTTGCATGGCTAAAACCCAATCTGGATCTAGAAGTGCATCCTCAACTTTCTTTGGCTCATCTTGAGACAGAAAGCTGCTATATAGACATTCCTCTTGAGTTGCTCTTCTAGTTTGGACTTTTGAAGTAACATCACCTATAATAAGTTCAAAGGGATGATCTTTAGTCCATTTCCTTGAGGGAGGTAGATTTGCTCTTGACGAGGTAGCTTCATGATCATGATTGCCTTGATTGGATATCTGTCCTTGAGAAACTCCCCCTGAGTTTGTTGTCCCTAATTGATCACTTCTAGAAGCATTTCTATGACTGTCAACGGTATGACCATTTTGGCTGTCAACGAAACGCTCATTTTGACTGTCAACGAATCCACCATCATGACTGTCAACGAAATGATCATTTGATCTGCTAGCAGCTATTCTTTTCAATCTTAATGCAACAATTTCATCTTCACTGCTGCTTTCATCTGTGCTAGATACAACAACTTTAGGCTGTTTCTCAGTAGCCTTAACATGATTCACTTGAACTCCTTCCTCATTCTCAAAAGAAAGACTTTCATGGAAACCTTCATCACCGAGACCTTGAATTTTGAGATCATCAAAAACAACATGTACAGATTCCATAACAATGTTGGTTCTGAGATTATAGACTCTGTAAGCTTTCCCTGCTGCATATCCCACAAATATTGCTTCATCCGCCTTTGCTTCAAATTTCCCCAAATGCTCAGCTTGATTTCTCAGAACAAAGCACTTGCATCCAAAGACATGAAGAAAATCCAATAGTGGCTTCTTTCTTTTGAGTAATTGATAAGGGGTCATTCCCTTGGCCTGATTAATCAAAGAAATATTTTGAGTGAAGCAAGCTGTGTTAACTGCCTCAGCCCAAAAATAAGTTGGTAACTTTGATTCATCTAGCATTGTCCTTGCAGCTTCAATAAGTGTTCTGTTTTTCCTTTCAACTACACCATTTTGCTGTGGTGTCCTTGCTGCTGAAAACTCATGCAAAATACCATTTTCTTCACAGAACACCTTCATGCTTGAATTCTTGAATTCTGTCCCATTGTCACTCCTAATCCTTCTTACTTTGAAGTCAAGATGATTGTTTACCATCTTGATGTGATTGATAATGATTTCACTTGCCTCATCTTTGGAGTGCAAAAAGAAGGTCCATGTAAATCTAGAAAAATCATCAACAATCACAAGACAATATTTCTTCTTTGAAATAGACATGACATTTACAGGGCCAAACAAATCCATATGAAGCAACTCAAGCTGATGGACAATTGATGACTCTGTCTTGCTTTTGAATGATGCCTTCTTTTGTTTCCCTTTTTGACAGGCATCACACAAACCATCCTTGGAAAACTCCACCTGTGGAATTCCTCTAGCAAGATCTTTCCTCACCAAATCATTCATAACTTTAAAATTCAAATGAGACAATTTCTTGTGCCATAGCCAACTTTCATCCTTGCTTGCCTTGCTGAAGAGAGAAGTGATGGTGTCTGGACTTGTGCTACTAAAGTCAGCAATGTACACATTCCCTCTTCTGAATCCAGTCATTACCACATTGTTGTTTCCTCCTTTAGAAACAACTTAGGCTTCTCTAGAAAAAGTAACTAAAAATCCTTTATCACAAAGTTGGCTGATACTAAGCAAATTGTGCTTAAGGCCATCCACTAATGCAACCTCATCTATGATGACATTCTCTTTTGAAATCAAGCCATATCCCTTAGTGTAGCCTTTGCTGTCATCTCCAAAAGCAATACAAGGGCCAACTCTTTCCTGAAACTCTGTGAGCAGGGTAGAATCACCAGTCATGTGTCTTGAACAACCACTATCCAAGTACCAAAGATTCCTTTTGTCTCCCTGCACACAATAAAACCAAATCAAGTTGATTTTGGTACCCAAGTTTCCTTGGGTCCTGTTTTGTTAGCCTTTGCTTTTCCTTTAATATCATTTTTCACCTTGGGCTCAGATTGATTTAAATCAATCTTTACCCTTGGTGTTGATTTCTGAGTGTTGCTCACATTTTCATTCACAGCATGCATAGTTGGTGGAACAAACATGTTATTCACATTCCATGGCATTTGTGGTACATTAAACATATTCATGAATGGATTAGGCACAAATGACATGCTAGCATATGGATTCTGAAATTGTGCATATGGAGCAAACATGTTAGGCATAACATGCATTGTAGGCATAGAACTATTCATTGCAGGCTTGGGGATTTTCACATTAGCAGTCTTCTTGACAGATTTGCAGTTAGTAGATAAATGACTAACACTTCCACAATTGACACATGTCTTTCTAGGAGCATATTTATCAGGTGTGTAATTGTTGTGTTTGTTAATCCCTACTTTGCCATTCCTGTTATTCTTTTTATTCCCCTTAGCCTCAACTTGAACTTTCTCTAACTTGCCCTTCAATTGCTTGTTAGACAAGTGACCTACATTAGCTCTCTCAACAGGCTTCTCAACTTTCTTTGAATTACTAGACTCACCTTGAACAAAGTTCTTGGTGAGAGGACCATACTTGTTATTAAGTCTAGTGAGTTTATCTTTTCTTTTCTCTGTCAACGAAACAGCCTGATCGGTTGATGGTTCATCTGTCAACGAAACATTGCATTCCATTGACATATCAACCTTCAACAAATGATCATTGTTGTTTGTTGACTCTGTTTCTGATTCTAAGGTTTCACTAACATACCCTAGCTTTTCTTTGTTCTTTTTCCATGATTGTTCACAGAAAGATTCCATACCTTGAACATTAATGATGTTGGTAGCAACATTCCTGGCATCTTTCCATTTTGCAATCACACTTTGTTCTATTTCAAGTTGTGTTTTAAGAATTTCTTCCCTTTCTAACACGTTCTCAAGTCCCTTCTTAGCATCCCTACTAACACACCTCATTTTCTCAAATTCAATGAGCTGTGCTTCTAACATTGCATTCCTATCACTTAATAGCAGATTAGCCTCTTTTATTCTTGAATTCTCTTTGGTAAGTGATTTAAGAGTAACACGCAAATTATATAGTACAGTAGACATTTCATTTACTGCACTATCGCATTCCTCTTTAGAAAGCTCAGAAAGATTAGTAATTGTTACCTGGTTGCTTGAGGAGCTTGCTTCCTGCTCATGATTGTTAGCCATAAGAGCCAAGTTGACATACTCGACATCATCATCAGAATCTTCACCATTACCAGCCCAATCATACTCCTGAGACATGAAAGCCTTTTCTTTTTGCTTGAGAAGCTCAAAGTATTTCTTTTTATAATCAACAGGCTCAAATTTCCTGTTGCCCTTCTCAACCTTGGGCTTTCTGCAGTCTCCAGCAAAGTGGCCAAGCATTCCACAATTGAAACATTTAGACTTAGACTTTTCAATCCAGTTAGTTTTGCTGGGTTGAAAGTCTCTTCTTGGTGGCCTTGCTTCTGAGTTTCTCTTAAACTTGAACTTAGAGAATTTTCTTGACAGAAAAGCAATGTGTTCATCAATCTCATCTAAGTCATCCAAGTTGGCTGGTTCTGATTCTTCTTCTTCTGTCATCTTGCCTTTACCCTTGCTAACATCACTCCTTCAACTAACTCGACTAGTTGTGGCCTTTGCAGCTTCTTCATTGTCATCTTCCAGTTGGTTCACAGATGCAATCAATGCAATAGATCCACCCTTCTTTTGTACCTTTTCAATTTCTTCATCTTGCTCCATTTCCAACTCATATGTCTTCAAGGTTCCATAAAGCCTTTCAAGAGTGTAGTCTTTGTACTCTTGAGTGTTTCTGAGAGAAACAGTCATAGGCTTTCATTCTTTTGGAAGAGCTCTAAGAAATTTAAGGTTTGAATCCTTGGTTTGATAGATCCTCCCATACAACTTTAATCCATTCAAAAGCTTTTGAAACCTACTAAACGTGTCATTTAGGGTTTCACCAGCTTTAAAATGAAAATGCTCATATTGTTGTATAAGGAGCTGCATTTTGTTTTCCCTAACTTGCTCAGTTCCTTCACAGAGAGTTCTAACAGTGTCCCATACTTCTTTGGAGGTTGTACAGTTTATGACATTGTCAAACATCTCTTGCTCCAAACCATTAAACAGAATGTTCATGGTTCTTTTATCTTTATGGACTTCTGCAACATCTTCAATAGTCCATTCTGAGACAAGTTTTGGAATTTCCACATCAGGAGCATCATCTGGCACTCCAACTCTAGATGCAAACTTCATGGGAACGTGTGGACCTTTCTCAATGCAGTCTACGTACCTCTCATCCATAGACATGAGATGTTAATGCATCTTTACTTTCCAGTGAAAGTAATTGTCCTTATCAAGAACTGGTATCTTTACTCCTGCATCCTTCTTCACCATGGTTACTATTTTGGTCTTGATCTTTAAACTTCTTGTATGTTAGAAGCTCTCTTTGATACCAATTGTTAATCCCAAATGACCTAACAGAATTGTAGAAGGGGGGGTTGAATACAATTCTTGATATTTCTTAAACTTAAAAACAACTTACAAATAAAAACTGAACTTAATGTAAAAATTACAAGCACATAAATAATTTCAGTTGGATTGTTTGATGATCCAACTGAAGTGATTTTTATTGCGGAAATAATCTGTGATACAAATGTTTACAGCTGCTCAGTTACAAGAATGTAGAGAAGAAAATGCTCTCAAAGATAGCTAATACAATCTATTTGTTTTTCTTCTCTCACTCTTATTTTAACTGCTACACTTGGTTATATACATAACCCAAGTTTACAATACTATTTCTGGCTACACTAATGTACACTAGTAATAACCATCAGTAGCTTGCTTTTCATTCCTTTTGTCCAGTGGTCCTTGGAGATCTTTACTTTTGTCTTCACGCTTATTATGATCACTCCCAAGAGCCTTCTTGGAAATTGGAATGTTGCCTTATTTCCAGTGACCATTTTGATGGCTTCCAATGCACAGTACACTTCCATATCTCCTTTAGATCTGTTCAGTAAACTGTCACTATCACTTTGTCAACTATTCAAAAAGTAATAGTGATTCGTTGATAGTAGGGAGATATGTTTCGTTGATAGCTTCATTCTTCATTTCGTTGATGAGTAAACTTCATTTCGTTGATAGGATAATCTTCATTCCGTTGATGAGTAAACTCTATACCGTTGATAGGATAATCTTCATTCCGTTGACAGGTCTTCACTTAGGCAAAATTACAAGGCATGATGTATTTACAATTAACCAACCTATTTTGCCTATCTAGTACTTAGTCAACATGACTGAGAAAACCTATCCAATATCTACAATGAAATGCATATCAAACTAGAAGTATTGTATAGTGCAATTGCTACATCACTCATTTCGTTGATGAACTTCCTGTCAACGGAATGTTGCAAAGCATGCCATTTCGTTGACAGCTACAAAATGACTTTACACAAATTCTACTAAGTGTTTTATGTTTATCATCAAGAACAACATATTCCTAACAACTGTTCCCTTCTCCCTCTTAGTTGAGTAATCCTCCGTGAAGTTATCCTCAGCATAGTGGGTTGACGGGCCAGCTTGTTGACTTTTGATCATATTCCAGATTGACTCCAGACCGTCACCTTGATTCTTCATAAATAAAGCAATGTCCTTGGTCATCTCTTCCATAGAAGCAAGCTTTTTGTCCATGTCATTTAGTCTTGAGTTGGTAGTCTGCTCGATTCTGTCCAATCTCTTGTTGAGGCGAGACTCCACTCTTGACAATATATTCATAGCATCCTTGACCTTAGCTTGACCATCCCGGATCACCAGAATGTCTTCAGATAGAGCTTCTTGACCTTGTTGTAGAACATGTACCTCATTTACGAATCCATCCTGTAAGTCCTTGACGTCTGTTCTCAATTCGACCAGTTCTTCCATAGCTTCCCTCTTCAGTGAGTCCACAACCTCCTTTGTACCCGTTATTGTGCCAGATGCACTACTTAAAGCTCTGTAGGTTCTTCTGGAATCAGTTGCAGCCAAGTCAATCTTTGATTGTATTGAAGTTAAAGAACTATCAACTTGACCGGAGGAGATCCCTTGGGCAAAAGAAGGTCTGAGAGGGACTTTGAATAAAGGATTTCCCTCTTTGTCATGAACCGTCATCTCCTTGAGAGTGGATTGTACTTGTAGTTCTCTTTATGTTGGTGGTAGCAGATCATCTATGTTTATCAGGGTTTGGGTGTCACTCCTCACTTTTGGCTCTGGGTGTTCACTCAACGTTTCTGTTGGTATTTCACTCATTTTTCCTTTCCCACTCAGGCCAGGTGATAGTTTTTTTGTTTCACTCATTACCTTTTTGCTTTGAGTACCTGCAACAGAAATCACCGTAGCCATCCTTCAGGAGGTCACCGGTGGTGCAATGGGGCTTCGCAAGTCCCCGTCCTTGCTCTTCATCTTCATGCACTCCATTGTTTCCTTATCTGCAAAGATCTCTCTCTCCTCATCTGTTAACACATCATTTAATATTAACTTTAGAAACCTTGGATAGAAACAAAGCACATCATCTAGGCATGTTCTTTCTTCCAAAGGTCCCATGCACTGGATTATTTGTTCAATCACAAGTCTCCCTATGATAATATGCCTATTGTTAGCAATAACAAACCCTAATTTCTGAAGAAACAAAGGAATACCATGCAGATTTGTCGTATTAGCAGTAAAAACATGTATGAGTGTGTGAAAGAAAAAATTTCAGGGCTTGGTTAAGTGATGCTTTAGAAACTCTCCCACAAAGAAGTTGGGTTGCTGACTTCTTATGAGAGTGAAGAAAGCATGTATTTCTTCAGTCCTGGGATCCGGAACAAGATTTTCCGATTGAAAATGAAGAATTCTGTTCATATCTTGTTCTGTCACCCTTATTGTTCTGCCCCTGGCACAACAAAACTAAAAGATAATACATTATTTTCTGACGTGTTAGTGGCTGTGGTGTACAGTTCGATTAATTGATCAACGCAAAGAACCGCATGAGTACTCAAAGCATGTGCCACTAATGAGTGTGCGTTCAAAAACTGTGCCCATGCACGAAAATGTAAGTTCGTGATGGATTGCACATTTTGAAATGAGCCGTGATTCATTTTGGTGATAACAAATTCTCCAGCCATTGTATTTTTCACAAAGTCCGAAAAATTAAAAATTAAAACAAAAAATTACTCAATTAATTATTTCTAATTAATTAACTTTAAAATATCCGTTTTTACTAACTTAACAACCAAAACAAACAAATTACCCAAATTTAAGAACCCTAATTCTGTAAATCGAAAACCGTAATTTTAATCGAAACTCAATTCAAGAAATAAATTAGATTCCAACTAAATATCACTATTCAAGAATAGTTAACAAAACTTAAGGTTCGAAAAATTACTCTTGATTACTTTCTTTTAAAAACCGAGATTAAAACTCAAAATATCACAAAATACAGCACTTTCACGGTTGAAATGAAATTACTATGGTTAAAACAGGTTTTCTTAAGGTAATTCTCGGTTAAACAAGAGAAAAGTATTGAGTTTTCTTGTTCTTGGTTGTGTATATATGTAAGTATATATAAACTGTTACTTAGATCTGAGAAAAAGAAAGAAAAAAACGTCTAAGTGCCATAAAAGTCAATTCACACGTCTAAGAAAAAAACTGTTTTAAAAAAGAACTATCGATAGTTTTTATTGAGGGGCATAAAAGTCAATTCACACTTCGATAGTTTTTGAAAAACTATCGAAGTGGTTAAAATTAGAATTTAAACAGAACTTTTACCAAAAACCATCGAAAGTTTATATACTTTTAAAAACTAAAACTATCGAACATTATTATGTTGAACAAAATGACATTGTTTGATAGATTTCTGTCCTTTTTCAAAATCCATCGAAAAAATACCTCGATAGTTTTTTCTTTCCTTTTTCAAAAACTTATCGAGATGGGTTTTAAACACTTCGATAGATTTTTGATAAAGTACTTGAAAAACTATCGAACTTGATAATTCGATAGATTTTTTTACTCTTTCATTTTTAAACTTGAAACCAGTTTAAAAACAAGTTTTTATTTCCTGTGAATTACTTCAGTTCTAGAAATTCATTAAAATTCACAGAAAATAAAATTCACATAACTTAGAATAATATTGATCAAATATCATTAACTGATATAAATCAATAAATATCTAATTAATTACGCTGCATTACTTTACTTTGTTGAAACAAACTAAAATAATTCGAATTAAATAAATGCATACATATTTAGAACAAATATTAGCACTTAAATAATTTTAGAATTGTTAACTAATTAAATGCCAGAAGATATATCATTCATAAATATGACATAAAATTAGTACAATAATTCTAATTTACGAGAATTGCTTCTGAAAATAAATTCACAAGTCCTAAGGATATAGAAATTCTTAAACTCATGGATTTACTAGGATTAACTTGCAGTTACTAACTTCTAATTAAAATCAATTAGAAAGATTTAACATCCCAAGTTCACCAACCAGCTTAGAAAAAGTGGATTCATCAAGCAGTTTAGTAAAGATGTCTGTAATTTGTTCCTCTATGGGTACAAAATGTAACTCCACTGTTCCATTCATGACATTCTCTCTGATAAAATGATACCTGATATCGATGTGCTTGGTCCTCGAGTGCTGAACTGGGTTGTTGGAGATTGTTATGGCACTTGTATTGTCGCAGAATATTGGAATCTTGGTCAACAAAAGCCCATAGTCACGGAGTTGGTTTCTCATCCACAAGATTTGAGCACAACAACTACCAGCAGCTATGTATTTAGCTTCATTTGTCGATGTGGATACTGAGTGCTGCTTCTTGCTATACCAGGAAACTAACCTAGCACACAAGCATGTTACAAACATTATGTCTGGTCTACTTGCAGTGAGATATAGTAAGGAGCCTATCATACCTCTGTAGCTTGTGATGTCAACCTTCTTACCAGTTTTATCCTTATCAAGTTTAGTGGCAGTTGGCATTGGAGTATTTACTGTAGATGAGTCTACCATTTGATACTTCTTTAGAAGATCCTTGATGTACTTGGACTGGCAAATGAATATTCCATCTTGCCTTTGATACACTTGTAGTCCAAGAAAGAATGAAAATTCACCCATCATGTTCATTTCTTATCGACTCTGCATTAACTTAGCAAATCTCTTGCATAGATCATCATTGGTAGAACCAAATATTATGTCTTCAACATATACTTGGACTAATATCAAATCATTTTTCTGCATCTTATAAAAGAGAGTTTTATCTATGACACCTCTAGTAAAGTTATTTTCAAGTAAAAATTCCGATAGAGTGTCATACCATGTCCTTGGAGCTTACTTGAGTCCATAGAGAGCTTTGAACAGAAAATATACAAAGTCCACCAGATTTGAATCCTCAAAGCCTGGAGGTTGTTCCACCTAAACTTCTTCTTCTAGCTCCCCATTCAGAAATGCACTCTTCACATCCATTTGATATACCTTGTAATTGGAATGTGCTGCGAATGCCAGAAACATCCTGATTGCCTCAAGTCTTGCTACTGGTGCATAGGTTTCATCATAATCTATACCCTCTTCTTGAGAGTAACCTTTAGCAACCAGTCTGGCTTTGTTTCTCGTTACAATGCCATCTTCATCCAATTTATTTTTGAATACCCATTTAGTTCCTATAACAGATTTTCTTTTAGGCCTGGGTACCAGCTTCCAAACTTTCTGCCTTTCAAACTGATTGAGTGCATCTTGTATTACAATCACCCAATCTGGATCTTTCAGGGCATCTTCAACTTTCTTAGGTTCTGTTTCTGAAAGAAACCCAGAATAGTGACATTCATTTTGTGATGTCCTTCTAGGTTTCACTCCTGTGTCAGGATCACCAATGATCAAGTGAAAGGGATGATCTCGACTCCATACCCTTTGTCTTGGCATATACGATCTTGATGATTCTCCTTGTTCATAATTTTGTTGAGTGTGACTAGTTGATCCTTCTCCTGCTCCCTCTGAGTTGTTGCCGGTATGATCTGTTGACCCTGTTGTTTGACTAGTGGATGCAGTAGTAGTTTGAGAATTTCCACAACTGTCACCACTTGGTCCAGAATCATTATCATTGTTATTATCATTATCACCAGGAACAACTACAGGTTCTTCTTCATTGTCAGAGAGATCTCCTGATAGATTTTCAAATATCAAGGATTCAGAGTTCTCTCTTGTTTGTAGGCTTGGTCTTTTGGTGTCATCAAACGTTACATTAAGGCTTTCCAACACCTTCTTATCTTCAATCACATAAAACGTGTAAGCTTTAGATTCTAGAGAATAGCCCAGAAAAATGCCTTCATCTGCTTTGGCATCAAACTTGCCTAGATGTTCTCCATCTTTCAATATAAAGCATTTTGCACCAAACACATGAAAGTACTTCAGTGATGGTTTCTTGTTGGCCATTAACTCATACGGAGCCTTTTCATGATCTTTATTAATCAAGGTTCGATTCTTAGTGTAGCAAGCTGTATTTACTGCTTCAGCCCAAAAGTAAGTGGGAAGTTTTGATTCACTTAGCATAGTCCTTGTTGCTTCAACCAAGGTACGATTCTTCCTTTCCATTACTCCATTTTGTTGAGGAGTTCTTGGTGCTGATATTTACTAACTCCGCAGATAAAGAAATGAGTTATCAGATTATGAACTGTATAAGTGGGAAACAAATGTGGGATACCATAAATCTTATAATGGAAGGTACTGAAGATGTGCAGGAAAACATATTGGATATCCTGACATCTTAATATAAATCATTTAGGTCACTTCCCGGAGAAAGTATAACTCGGGTCTTTGAGAAGTATACTAAGCTGTTAAATGAATTATCTATGAAAGGGAAGACCTATCCTCTGAGAGAGACAAACAGGAAGTTCATGATGACACTGCCCCACCATGTAGAACACAAGTCCTCATCCATAAGGGAAAGAATAGATTTTACTAAGATGTCATTGGAAATGATCTATGGCAAGCTTAAAACTTATGAGATGGAACAGGAACAAAGAGTAATAATCTACGGACCAGGGACAGTGGACAACAAAAATACTGCACTCGCAAGATCAGCTGCACTTGTAGTGAATGAACCAACAACTTCTGACATTCATGTTCAAACCCCTAGAGCTGGAAATGAAGTGATAATAGAGGCTGAAATGGATTATGCAAATCTAGGTGCTGATGAAAGTGATTACTACACCCTAGAAGAACTTGAGCAAATGGAAGACAAAACCATGGCGTACTTAGCTGCAAAGTTTAGTCACATTCATTTCAAGAGAAACCCTAAGTACAAGTTCAAGGGCTCAACAAACAGATTTCAGAAGAACAAGTATTATTCATGCTCTGGCTTTAAGGGAGGCTACAAGACATGCATGATTGATTGAAGCAAATCAAGATGCTACAATTGCAATGAGTTAGGGCATTTTACCACTGAATGCCAGAAGCCTCGTCAAGCAAGAGACAAGAAAGGTGTCTATGAGAAGAAGGATTCTTATGATGAGTTGAAAAGAGAAAATGCCAAGCTGAAACAGCAACTGGAGGCAATATCTGGAAAGCAAAAAGGAAAAGCTTATATTGCAGAGGGTAAAAGTTGGGATGATACTGATTCGGATGAAGAGGAAGAGTTTGTAAATCTTGCCCTAATGGCCGACTCTTCAGAGGAATCACCACAATCATCTCAGGTACCTATCTTAACTACAATTGACATGTCTAATTCTGAGTACAAGAAAAATGTGCAAGATCTTAGTGTTGAACTATTTAATGTACACACAAGCATGCTAGCATCTGAAATTGAAAATGCTAAACTAGTTCTTAAGATTAAAATCTAGAATCTAAAAATGAAGAACTAGAGCTTGTAGCTGTCACTTTAGAAGATCTGAAACAGAGGAATGAGTACTTAAAGAACAAGGTCAAATGTAATGGAGAGATAGAGACAATCCTCGGGAAGAAGATTTCGGACTTAGAGTTGAAACTGAATGCTTATAAGAACTCCGCCCTAATTGCTAAGGAAATAATTGATACTCAGGCCTTAGGGAATAAAACTGCAATATGATTTGACTACAACAAGAAAATTGGAAAGAAGATAGTGGAATTTCCTGTGACACCTTCAGCTATCAAGGAGAATATTCCACACATTCTTAAGAATGTCGACTGTCCAGTTTTTGTTATGCCTGTTTCAGAACCTATCAATGAAGGAGACTTAATCATTAGACAAGAATCGCTTGAGGAGGATTTAATGAAGGAAGAAGAGATAAAAACTGAGTTGCCTAGGAAGTCAGTAAAAACTGAATTACCCAAAACTGAAATAGGCAATAAAGTTAGTAAGGCTAAAAAGAACAGGAATGGGAAAGCGAGTGTTATTAATCAGAATATTGTTTCATCCTCTCCCATTGCATCTAGGAAGTTGTGCACTAACTGTAATTCTGTTGGACACCTTACACATGCATGTAAAAAGGTTAAAGTAGAAACTGTTGTTACTTCTGAAATGCATAACATGTCTGACATGCCTGATCTTCATGAACCCTGTGGTAAGAAAGAGTGCTTACTGTGTACATACAATACCATGCATGCTTATTTTAAGTTAATGAATGCATCTGGTAGCACTAATACTGTAAATGAGAAATCCATAGACAACATGAAAATCAAACAGGGTAAGACTGACTTAAATGTTACTCCTGTTAATGTATCTAAACCTTCATGAACCAAACAAGTTTGGGTACCAAAGTCCTCTTAATCAATCTGTGATTGCAGGGTAAGGTTAACAACTCAAAGGTCGTGTGGATTCTGGATAGTGGCTGTTCTAGACACATGACAGGAGAAGAGTCCCTGCTTACAGAGGTGGTTAAGAAGACCGGCCCGATAGTAACCTTTGGAGATGACAACAAGGGATTCACTACGGGATATGGTAATCTGAGAATTGGGAATGTCATCATTGAAAATATCTCTCTTGTTGAAGGATTAAAGCACAATCTTCTAAGTATCAGTCAGTTATGTGATAAAGGATACAATGTAGATTTCAGAAAAGACAAATGCTTGATCTCAAACAGGAAAGATGAGAAGTTTGCTCTACTGGGAGTAAGAAAGGGAAATTTGTTTATAGCTGACTTAAGTTCTACTAGTGATGGAGAAGTTAAATGTTTCTACAGCAAGGCTTCATCAGAACAATGTTGGTTATGGCATAAGAAGCTCTCATACTTGAACTTCAAAACTATGAACTCTTTGGTAAAGAGAGAGTTAGTGAGAGGGTTGCCCCTGATGGAATTTCATCAGGAGGGACTATGTGAAGCATGTGAAAAAGGGAATTCTAAGAAAGCATCACACAGAAGCAGAGAACTGACAAGCATTTATGAACCTCTTCAGCTGATTCATATGGATTTATTTGGCCCAGTGAATGTTATGTCAGTATCAAGGAAAAGATATGCATTAGTGATGGTTGATGACTACTCCAAGTACACGTGGGTGTTATTCTTACAGTCAAAGGACGAAGCAACACAACTAATCATTAATCACATTAAAAAGATAGAAGTGGAAGCTAAGATACCTGTGCGGACAATCAGACCAGACAATGGAACTAAATTCAAGAATGCAGTTCTAAATGATTTCTGCTCAGAGAAAGGAATATCAAGACATTATTCAGCACCAAGAACTCCTCAACAAAATGGAGTAGTGGAAAGAAAGAACAGAACTTTATTACCAGCAGTTGTCTTTGAAGCACTCATGGTTTCTGAAAATTTCAAATTGTTTAAAATTCAAGAAATTCCAGTTAAATGAAAAATTCTGAAAGTTAAAAAATTTGCTTCAAATTTTCAAGCCTTGTTTGATTTTGGTCTCATTCACCGGATCTGATTTGTACGTCAATCAAGAAGCTCTGATACCAATTGTTAGGTCCAAAGTATCGTAGAAGGGGGGGGGGTTGAATACGATACTCACAAATAATTCAATTTCGTTCGCGGATAATTCTTTCAGTTCTAGTTCGAAATCAAATGCACCAAATCAAAACACGAGTCGGGGAATATATCGTTTTATAAATATAAACCGCGAGGGGTTCTACAAATCCAATCCGTAGGATTAGCTTCAATGAGTTCAGGTTATCGTAATCAATACAAACTATAGAAATTAAGGCACTATAAATTTTCTTCAATCAATGTTCTTGAGCTCTTAAATTATTCTGTCTCTTTTGATTAACTGCGGACAACCAACTGAAGAAGACACTGTCTTCATCCTTGTAAATGTAGACTTTTGTGAAAAACTATCGAACCATTTTTGTGGAATAATCCTGGCCGTCCAATCTTTCATCAACCTGACAAAGTGAAGAATTCTTTCACCTGCTCCTTATTTAAAAACTATCGAAAGGATTAGTTTTTACTTCATTCGATAGATTTTAAATAAAATCTATCGAATGGAAAAGCATTCCTTCGATGGTTTTTTGTTCAACTTCATTTGATCCACTTCGATGGTTTTTCTAAAAAGAAAACCATCGAATCCTTTCTTCTTTCACTTTGACCTTTGAAGTTTCTTTTCTTTTTCAGCAAGTGATTTGTACTTCCATTTAAACCTAAACAAACCTTGTAATATTCTTTTCATTTTCAGGATGTTTCAGATTTAGAATTAAATCAACTTCTTCCGAGACGATAAACATCTTGATCTTTTAGGTGTTGACAACTAGTGCAACTGGTCTGGTTCACAGATGACTAACACTCGATCAATACTTCCATGTCTTCAATTCAATGTTGTTGATAAGTCATTTGTCGTTCTGGTGGCTTCAATAAAATCACTGGAATCCTATGGTACTAACTCTTAATCTGATATGATTATAGATTGAATCCAACATTCAATTCATATAATCAGGAAACATACTGAAAGATTAAGAATTTAAAGAAGAAGAATAAGAAGAATAAGATGAGATAACAGAAGTTTAGAGTAAGTAACTGTATTTCTCCAATCATAAGTCAATTACATTCCCTCTGTAGATTATATATCTCAGAGAGTCAACCACTAACACCACTAACCATTCAGTTATAACTGCCTGAAATAATTATAACTGAGTTATGCTTAATATCTAAAAGTATTTAAAATGCTGGAAAATACTAAAAACCTCTAACTAATTTATTTAGAACTAGACAGATGTAATATCCATATCATACCCTCCCCCTTTAAAAGACTTGCCCCAAGTCTGGATTTCAGATTCAACTACCAAAGGCAGGAAATTGATTAAGAAAAGTCTCAGCATCCTCCCAAGAATTCTCATAAGCTTCACTGTTAGTCCAGGCAATCAAGTACTGCACTTGCACCCTATTCTGAAATTTAATCATCCTAGTCTCAAGGATAGCAGCTAGTTTCTTATCCGGAACTGCAGTAGACTGATTAGAGTTATCAGGGAAGTTGGTTACCATTGGAATGCTTCCAATCACAGGCCTCAACTGTGAAACGTGAAAGACATCATGAATTCGAGATGTAGCAGGTAACAGTAGCTTGTAAGCAGCCTTTCCAATCACAGCAATAATTTTGAAGGGACCAAAATATTTTGGTGCCAATTTCTGATTGACTCTAGACTGCACAGACTTTTGTCGATACTCCTGAAGCTTCACCCACACCAAATCTCCGACTTGAAAGACTCTATCACTTCTATGCTTGTCTGCTTGCTGCTTCATTCTATTCTGAGCTCTATAGAGATGAAACTTGAGTCTTGCAATCATTGCTTCTTTTTTCTGCAGAGATCTATCCAAAACATCATTGTTAGATTCTCCCGGTAAATAAGGAAGATGGAGAGGAGGTGGTTGATTGTACACCACTTCATACGGAGTGATCTTAATGGATGTATGGTAATGCGTATTATACCACCATTCAGCAGTTGCCAACCAAGAACTCCATTCCTTAGGTCTTTCACTGCACATACATCTCAGGTAAGTCTCCAAGCACCTATTTACTACTTCTGATTGTCCGTCGGTTTGCGGATGATAGGCAGTAGACATCTTAAATTCAGTGCCAGGAATAGTAAACAAGCCATTCCAAAACTGACTAAGGAATACAGAATCCCTATCACACACAATGCTTCGGGGCCAGCCGTGCAACTTAAACACATTGTCCATGTAAACTTGAGAAACTTGTATGGCAGTATAGGGATGTGTCAAAGTCATGAAATGAGCGTACTTGCTCAATCTATCGACGACCACACAAATAACATCCTTTCCCTGTGATTTCGGCAATCCTGTAATGAAATCCATAGATACATCAGTCCATACTTCTTCAGGTACAGGCAAAGGTTGTAATAAACCTGGACTGGCCAGAGTTTCATTTTTGGATACTTGACAAACTTGACATTGAGCAATCACTTGTTTCACTTGCTGAGTCAAACCTTTCCAAATAAAAATAGATTTAATCCATCGACAAGTTAATTCAACTCCAGCATGACCTCCTTCAGATGAAGAATGATTCCAATGAATAATTTTAGACCTGAGATTTATATCTGGTCCAACTACAATTCTGCCTTTCTTCCTAAGAAGGTCCTGTTGCAACTGATAATGAGGAACTACTTCCTTGTTTTGTAGTTTTTGCAGAATAATGAGCAAATCATGATCAAGACCATAGCTGTTCTGAATGAGAGAAGGAAGTTCAGAAGACGTAAGTGATAGAGCCATACACAGAATATCACCTGATTGCACCCTAGACAAAGCATCCGCTACTACATTATCAACTCCCTTTTTATATTTAATTTTGTAGTCAAACCCCATTAGCTTGGATAGCCAGAATTGTTGGAATGGCGTTGACAATTTCTGTTGTAACAACCACTTTAAACTCTTCTGATCAGTTCTAATAATGAAATGAGTTCCCAATAAATATTGTTCCCATTTCTGTACCGCAAAAACCAATGCCAACAACTCTTTTTCGTAAACCGATAACTTCTGCCATTTTGGTCCCAAGGACTTGCTAATAAAGGCCAAGGGATGCCCTTCTTGCATTAATACAACTCCAATGCCCTCTTTTGAAGCATCTGTCTCAACAACAAAGACCTTAGAGAAATCTGGAACAGCTAGAACAGGAGCTACTACCAAAGCTTGTTTTAATTGCTCAAAAGCTACTTGAGCTGCGTCATTCCACTTAAAACAGCCTTTCTTCAATTGCCCCGTTAAGGGTTTGCTGATAACTGCATATCTATGAATAAATTTCCTATAATACCCGGTTAAACCCAAAAAACTTCTCAATTCTTTTACTGAAGAGGGAACTGGCCAGCTACTTACCGCAGATACCTTATTAGGATCAGTTTCCACCCCTTGTTTCGAGATAAAATGGCCTAAATATTCCACCTTCGAACAAGCAAATATACACTTACTCTCCTTAGCATACATTCCATTAGACACCATGAGTTGAAAGACATCTTCTAAGTGACATAAATGGTCCTTCAAGTTTTTGCTGTAAATGAGTATATCATCAAAGAAAACTAAAACGCACTTTCTGAGTAAAGGCTTGAAAACATAATTCATCCAACCCTGGAATGAGGCAGGTGCATTGGTTAAGCCAAAAGGCATAACTATAAATTCATAATGCCCTGTATGCGTCTTGAAAGCTGTTTTAAAAACATCTTGTTCCTGAACTCTCAATTGATGGTATCCAGCCCTTAAATCCAACTTCGTATATACTGCAGATCCAGCCAACTCATCTATGAGCTCGTCAATAACTGGTATAGGGTATTTATTTTTCACAGTTTTCCTGTTGAGCTCCCTATAATCCACACATAACCTCCAAGTACCATCTTTCTTTCCCACGAGCACAACCGGAGACGCAAATGGGCTGGAACTATTTTGGATGATTCCTCTCTCTAACATTTCCTGAATTAACTGTTCAATCACGTCTCTCTGTTTCAATGGGTATCTGTAAGGCCTTATGTTCACTGGTAAAGTGCCAGGTTCCAAAGGAATAGTATGATCGAATACTCCTCTATGTGGAGGCAACTCTTTTGGCTCTTCAAAAATAGCTTGGTACTTGTTTTTCAACTTGCTCAACTGTTCTCCTTGTAATTCCTGGTTGGTCTTACACTGTTGGTCTTCATCATTATTACTCACCTCTCGTAACTGCAAGAAACAGAGATGTGCTGCATTACTCAACATCTTAGCATTAGGCTCTCCCTCAACTACCTTTACTTTCTGTACCGGTATTCCTTTTAATACGAATGGCTCACCATTAATGGCAAACTGCATAAGTAATGTTTTGAAATCCCAACAGACTGGTCCCAATTTGCTTAACCATTGTATTCCGAGAACCATGTCGCAACTGCCTAGAGGAATCAACATAACATCTGTACTGAATAACACCTCTTGCATCTTCCAACTAAAATTCTTACACACTTGTTGACACGGTAGGTGGTTACCATCAGCTATGGTTATAGCTTGTGGGCTGATATCTTCCATTTTACAACCAAGTTTCTTAGCCATTGAGACATCCAAAAAGTCATGAGTACTCCCAGAATCTATTAAAATGTGTATCACCTGTCCGCGCACCACTCCTTTAACTCTCATAGTGTGGAAATTTTGATTACCAGTTAGTGCATTAACTGATATGCATGGTTCACTGGTGTTGGTTAGATTTTCTTCTACATCTTCTTCACTAATGTCACAACTTTCTTGGCCTGCCACTTCTACTGTAAAAAGTTGCATCTCCCTGAACTGACACTTATGACCTCTAGAGTAAGGTTCATCACAGTAGTAACACAAACCTTTTGCTATTTTCTCAGCCTTTACATCAGCAGAAATATGTTTAAAGGTTTTGGCTGCTGGTTTTACCATTTTAGACAATACAGAATTATCTACTTTAGACCCCGGTGTAGGCAATAGTGGAGGTTTGAGATTAGCTAAAGCAGGTGTATAAGAGGAAGGTTTTTGCACATTATAAACCACCTTATTACTCCTCACATTTGCACAATTCAAAGATTCCTCTTGTAATCTAGCAAACTCCATAGATTCAGCCATACTATTTGGCTTGAAAGCTCTTACAAATGGTTTAACAGCTGGTTTAAGTCCTCCAATAAAACTCTCTAAAATATAAGAATCTGGTAACATAGAGTTAGTCTGCATCATCATTGCTCTAAGATGTTCGAAATCATCAATATAACTCTCTAAAGAATCTTGTTGTTGAAGCTTATTGAATTGTTCCACCACCTTACTTCCACTATCATCTTTAAATCGAGCAGTTAAGTCAATCACAAAATCACTCCAATCCACATGTTTTCTAACAGTAAGATAGCTAGAAATCCAATGTTTCGCTTTATCAATCATATTTAAAGATGCTAAGTCTACTTTCTGATCTTCAGCAATGTTACACAAACTAAAGTATTTGCAGCACTTTTTAATCCACAATCTAGGATTTGTTCCATCAAACTTTGGAAATTCAAGTTTAGGCACATATCCGAGAGTATGTTTAGTTGAATTACCTGCACTAGATTTTTCCATAGTTGAAGTCCCCTGTGAATTCTGGTTCGGACCTCTATCCACACTACTAGCTTCTTTCATCTCCTTCATCATGTTGATCAGATCTGCAAATTTTTGATTATTTTCTGTGATTTGTTGCTCCATCCTCCATTCTAAGTTTCTCATTTGTTCCTCCATAGATGTTGTTTTCCTGGTTGTAGGAGCCATGACTGAATTTCAAGACCTTGAATCAATAACGATGAACTGTAATTGTGTCTTCCAATACAAACTCCAACTGATATTAAAAATGAGGAATTTGGAAACGAGATTGAAATTACAACTGGATCAATGCTCTGATACCATTGATATGATTATAGATTGAATCCAACATTCAATTCATATAATCAGGAAACATACTGAAAGATTAAGAATTTAAAGAAGAAGAATAAGAAGAATAAGATGAGATAACAGAAGTTTAGAGTAAGTAACTGTATTTCTCCAATCATAAGTCAATTACATTCCCTCTGTAGATTATATATCTCAGAGAGTCAACCACTAACACCACTAACCATTCAGTTATAACTGCCTAAAATAATTATAATTGAGTTATGCTTAATATCTAAAAGTATTTAAAATGCTGGAAAATACTAAAAACCTCTAACTAATTTATTTAAAACTAGGCAGATGTAATATCCATATCATAATCATTCAAATACTTATGGAGTCTTGAAAGTCTTGTTTCTTTATTTGTCACTGAGGCTTGATGTAATAATCCTATGTACGAGTCGGGATAATGAACTTTCGAAGTCGTATTAGTGATCTACGGAGTAAATAAGTGTATGCAAAGACGATCGGAATTCAGAAATTCCAAATTTTATTTTGGTGTAGTATTTGACCGGGCAGTGAATTATATATTATTATATTCAAGAAATCAGATATTAAATTTGAGGATTTAATATTTTGGAATTTTATTATATTTGATTTGAGAATATTCGAAGAAACGCGAGAACATTTTCTAAGAACAAGGAATAAAGAGGGAATATATAAGGGATGTTGGAGTTAATATTGATTTAAGGGATTGTGCCACAGTGGAGTAATAAAATGCAACATATATAAGCTGTAACGTATTGATTTTATTAAAAGGACACAAAGACGATCCAATTGGTGGAAGAAGAAAAACCAAGGTCTCATGCATGAAAGTCAACCATAAAGCTAATGGTGTATTTGCAACATTGGCAAAAATGGAGTTGTTTGATGAGAGGCCAACACTTGGACTAATGAGAGAGCAACAAGTGGACCAATGGGTGGTTAACAACACAAAAGAAAAGATGCATCCAAGTTGAAAAACAAAACAAAAGTAAGATGAGCAAAAACTCTCCAATCTGCCAAACAAGAGCACAACTCAAAGAAAAATTCATATCTCTACTTCTATCCATCCATAAATCACCAAATGTTTACCGTAGCTTCTCCACTCCTTGGGTAAGGTTCGTTCAAAATTTCATGGCAAAAAAAGGGGTGTAGCCTAGTCAAATCCCTTCCCCAAGTTGAAGATTCCAATCTGCCCTGTTCCTGGCAGTTTCTGCCATTGATCTTAAAACGCCCATAAGTAGAGCTTCAAGCATTACCTGGTGATGATCTAGGACTCAAACGAAAGCCCTTGAAGATCAGAAGGTGTGGTAAAAGATTTTAGAACGAAACTCTTATTGTTCGATTTTATATGATTTTTACAAGATGGTATGTTCTAGGATGATTAGTTACTAACTTAGTTTTCATATTTTGTTTCTTGATGGTTTGGCTTCCAAAGGATGTTCTAAGCAAGGTTTAAGAGTTGTAAAGTCTTTAGAGCACTTCTAAGCTTCAAGCCAAGGTATAAATCTTTGGAAACCCCTTTGATGAATATTGTGTTTTAATGGAGTTTTGTTGTGGTATGCATGTTTAGAGGCATGAATCTTGTGTGGTTGTTATGAAAATGGAAAAATAAGTATTGTAGCTCCAAGACCTGTTGAGGCAGTGAGGAAGATGATGAATGGTGTATATGAGTCTTGGGTGTTGGTTGAATGCTTATTTGGGTTGGTTAAAATTTGGATTATTCGATTTTAAGCCGTCGTAATGCCCGATTTTCGATAACTCTAAAAACTTCCTAGAATCCGAAAACCTAACTGCTTCTTTTGGTTCAATGATGAACATGAGTGTGTAGAGCTTTGTTTCTAGTTTACCTGAGCGCAAGAATCATGTCATTACGATTTACGGTTTAGGAGAAACATGTGTTTTAGTGTAAGGCGTTCGTAAAACCAAACCGTGCCACTTAGTCAACTTTGAGGCTACGAGCGAACCACTTAGAGGTCATAATAAAATGTGAAACTCTGTGATAACATGCTAGGTATGTTTAGGAAGACCCTCGAAAAGATTTCGTGCTAAAATGATTAAATCTCAATTTTATAAAAATGCGTGAGCGAGCATGCTCGAGTAGAAGTTCTTAAGGACTTTGTACTTGAGATTGTATATACTTAGCATGGTGAAAGCGTTTAAGTTTATTACCTTTTAGCCCTTAAAGTTTGACGATTTATACACATCAGCCCTAAAACTTTGAAACCGTACTTTTTAGCCCTTGAAGTACCCATTAAAGTTCAATTAACCCTTTTTTCTATTTTTCTTCCGATAATACCCCTGCAAGGGCTAAGCGGTACTATTTTCCATACTTCAAGGGCTAAAAGGTATAGTTTCAAAGTTACTGACTTATATTTCCTTGATCAGTATTTCATGAACACTTGATTGCAAAGTCGACGATGTTGAGGTTGATAATGATGAAACAAGATCGCCTGGATGCTGCCCCATAATAACTCCATTGCCAGAACTCCAAAGCTATGGTGTAATGGCTCATGGGATTAATGTAGGTGGGAGAGCGAGGAGTCCAACTCTCAGGTGGTCAGAAGGAATGTCGACACAATTGCAGTTTTACAGCTAGGACAAGTAGTTGAAACAAGTAATCATGAAGATGTTAGGCCGAATACACAATATAATCAAGTATATATGAGAATAACAATAATCAAGTACTCTGTTTATAACTCAATAAACTGTAATTGTATTAACAGCTTCTCTCTTTATGATGTTAAAGAATCACAAAGAGCTTCTAGGTTACAAAGAATAATATTCAATGAACGTATCCCTTCTAGGGATAACCTATCTGTGTTTATATAGTACACAGCTACATACAATCAATCCTTCTCTAATTGATATTCCTATAAATTAGCTATACAATTTATATCAATTAAGGATTGCTTCTTATCTTCTAACTTGTTTCCTTAGCTGCATCAATATATCTTGCTTCTTTCCATCTTCAAGATATATTGCTTCTAGAATCTTCAATGTAAGCACCGACAGCTAAGTCAACTTTCACCTTGTCAGAGTTTAACAAACTCTGACCGGCTTCTTCATAAACTCTGATAAACACCTGTTGCTTAAACACTGATGAACAAACATTAGCAATTATATTTAACAATCTCCCCCAACTTGTGTATAATAAAAATGTACAAGTTAAACAAATAATAATTGATGATGTCAAAACATATAACAAATGCAGTGTTTAACATATCAGAGTTTAACTTTAACTTAGAATAGATAAACATTAAAAACTTACAATCAGACTTTACTTGATTTCTTGAATTTCAGGCACTGTCCTGATATAGTCTGTAAGTAGTCTTCTTTCAGCTCTTTCTAGCTCAGCAGTCATAACCTCTTTCAGCTCCTTCAATTCTGGATCACTTTCACCAGTTTGATATATGGCAGCCCTCAGAGAATATATACTGTTCTTGTGCATTTCATTTCCAAGTCTTATAAAGAAAGACTTGTCAGACTCTAAGTTAAATTCCAAAACCTTTATTCCCAGTGCATTCCTGAATCTTGCACTGTTTCTCTTCATTTCAACAATTTTTCCATAAGCATCTCTATACTTAGGAATATAAATACTTGAGACACCTCCTCCAAGCATAGCTTTGGACTTCATCATTCTATCTTTGATAACCATAGCAGCATCATAAGTAAGTCTATTCTTAATCTTGAAAAGATATAGAACATACTCTAGCTCTTCCCATAGCTTCAAATGAATATCAGATTCACCAACTCTGTAAACTCTTCCATCATCTATGAAGTATAACAAAAATGCCTTTTGTAAACCTCTATGAAATATCATCTGAACAGACTCTAATTTGTCAAGGTTTTCTTGTGTAACCCCAATACCAGGTTCTGCCAGTGATGAAGAATCTCCAGGTCTATTGTTAATTCTCTTCTCCCTGTGTGATCCCAAACCAGATTTATCATATGACTCTTTGCCTAAAACAGTTCTGGTTTGTAAGAAATTCACAGCTTCTAACTTCATATCTTCAGGAAGTTCAGGTCTTTTGAAACCAGGAAGGTGTGTGAATTGTTTAGCTTGTACAACTTGAGCATTGTCAGCGGTTGTCACAACTTTAGTAGTATCATCAACATGAGCCTTGTCAGCGGTTGATCTAGCTTCAAAAACTTCAACTTGAGCTCTGTCAGAGGTTGAAAAATTCTTCTTAGGTAACTGTCCTTCTTCTACCAGCTTACCTTTACCTTTTTCTTTATCTGCAACCAAAGGCCTCCTTGAGTATTGTAAACTCTGTTGAGAGTTCACATTCTCTTTAATAGAAATTCCTAGTTCTTTTCTCCTAGGAGCCTTTGCTGCTTTCTTCTTATAAGTACCAGCTTTTAATTTCTCTTGATGCTCTTCAGCAAGAAGCTTCATTTCAGCATCAATATCTTCAACTGTCACCTCACCACCATGCTCTTGTAAAAATATTTGAGTAGCTATTTCTTCATCAGTGGTAGGCTTATCAGAGTTTATCAAACTTTTGAGTTTTGAACTACTGGCAGAGTTTATATTTCCCTTACCAGGGTTTGATCTTCTATCAGAGTTTGATCTTGGTGGTCTTCTCTCAGAATTCAACCTTAAACTCTTTTCATCTCCCTTGCTTCCACCATCATTACCATCATCCCTCCGTCTCAGAGTTTGAGTGTCTTTGCATTTGTCACTTAGTACACTCTCCCCCTTTTTGACATCATCAGAAAGTAGTACTGATGTCAGCAACTCAATGGCATTGGAAATTGAAGTAAGTTGTGTAGCCATCGCAGCTTGATTGTCTTCAACTTTCCCAAGCCTCTTCTGAATAGCATCAGAGTCCTTAGCTTGCTGCTTGAACATTGAGGAATAGTATGACCTATCATTCTTCAAAGTCATATCTCTCAGCCCAACGTCATTCCTTAAATTTGTAACCGCTGTGTGTGTCTCATCAAATCTATTGTGAAGAGATTTAACTTGCACCACAGTGGCTTTAAGACTTGTAATAATATCAGGAGTAGAAATGGTCTTGACAGAATCAGCTACAAAATCTGCAGCCCTCTGAGCAGTAAATATGCAATCTGCATCAGCCCATCTGCTAAAATACATCTGTTGAAAATGCTCAACTGTTTGTCTGTTGATTTCTCTAGCGTCAGCAGAATCTGCAACATCATCAGACAATGATACTTGAATACTAGGGTGTGAATGAGAACCCTCAGCAGCATCTTCAATATCCTTATCATCAATGTCTGCTTCATTTTCCACATGATCAGAGTTTATAACAGCATCAACTTTTGCTTCTTGATGTACAACATCTTCAACAATCTGCTGCATAGCCTCAATCAAGACAGCATCATCAGAGTTTGTTGCAGCAGCTACCTCTTGAACATCATCTGCTTCAACAAAATTCTCTCCTGTAGCTTCATTTAAGATCTTTTCTTCAGCAGCTTCAAAACGCCCAGCAGATGCTAAAATCTGATCAATTTCTTCCCCCTTTTCAGAATTGGCATTGTTGACAGAAAGAATCTCTGTATGTGAACCAACAGAGTCTTCAAGTATAAGGGTGGCTTGATCAGCTGCCACATCCTCAGTGTGACAAACACTGACAGAAGGATGTGCTTCAAAACTGTCATCCATCATAAAATCCATAATTGCATCCTCATGCTCAGAAATTCTGCAATCAGAGTTTGCAGCATCTTCTGTTTCAACATTAACTCTGTCCTTAGTAGGCACAGGAGTCTCCTCATGAATAAGATTGTCATGAGCTTCAGCTTCACACACACTGTTGTCAGCATGAACAGCAATGTCCTCAACTACATCATCAGACTTTGATGTAGGAGCTTCTACATGAGCTTCCTCTTCAAAACCAGCAGGAGCTTCAACATTTTGTGCACCAAATAAATATGCACCAATCCTTACTTTCCTCTGCTGAAGAGTTTCCAAATCATTATCTTCATCAGCATCAGAATGTGGCCTATTTGCCCTCTTCTTGAATCTCTTTTTCTGAGATGTACCAGCAAGAACAGGTACCTCAGCTTCAGCCTCCTCAGTCCTAACAGACTTTAAAATCCTCTTTATTTTCTTCTGAGACCTCTGTGATGGAGCTACAGAAGGTCCAGCTTCATTGGTTGGTTGTTGAGAATTAACAAGAAACTGTTGAACCCTTTCAGGTAACAACAAATCACCAACGTCACCCTTCTTTACATCCTTGTTAGTTAGATCAGAGAATACACGTTTATGCAACTTAAAACATAAAATCACATCATCCTCAGCTATGTCTAACCCAGAAACACATTCAGAAAATATTAACTGACAAAAACGAGAAAAATAGACAACAGTCCTATTTTCTGTCATTTTCTCCCTGATAGATTATATATTTATATATATTTTATATGATTTTATTCCTCATATTTATTATATTTTGCATTTAATTGGATTTTTATTTAATAAATTTTAATGTTTTATTGTAGGAAACAAGGAAATCCTAAACTTGGAAGGATTGGAGAATAAAGAGTTTAATTTGGAGATTTATTAGAAGGAAATTCGGATTTGTTGGGCTGCCTGCACATAATTCATTGTTTGGGTCATATCTTGAGATCTAGAAGTCAGAATTGGACGATTTAACAGCCCACGCGAAGATAATGGAAATCTCTTTTATTCTAAAGTGGTCCAATTATTAAATTAATTAAGGAACGGCTCAGAATTACTGAAGAAAAGTCAGCTACGAATTTTCCTTGTAAAACAGAATCAGTTTAGGAAACGTACTTGTACTTTCCTCAATGCATTAAAATATTTGAGGATAGACATATATACATATATACATAGATACATACAGACATAGAGAGACTTGTACTTTTCTTCTTGGAGAAAGATTAAAGGTTTTTATTCTCTGTTCTTAATATTATCATGTGTTCTTATTATATTATGTGTTTTGTTAGTTTAATTATGAGTGAGTAGTTATTTAATCTAGGGTTAAGTTGAACCCTAGTTATGATTGATGTATGATTTTCCATAACCCCCCAGTTTAGTTATGTTTTATGCTCTTGCTTATTGAGTTGTGCTTAATTAACAATAACATGTCAGACGTGATTATGCGTATTGTTTGAACCTAATATCTATTTATCATCGAAAGTTGGACTTAGATGGTTGTGATTTATCCAATAAGGACATGAACTTCTCCATGAAAATAGGTAGAACGGATTGTTAGGAAGTTAGGATGCTGTGTTTAATGTCTCTAAATTGCATGATACCATGAAAAGAGGCTTGAGTGTATTTTTAGAGAAGCCATTAATACTCGAGAGAGGTTATTGGTATTTTATAGGGCGCATCTTTCCTCTTGAGTAGTGTATGATTAATTGGGGTGGAAAATCATAATTGCATCGATTCATGCTAGTGGGGATACTTAATTCTAGATATTTTTAGTTAATTGATAAATACCACATATTTGCTTTAGTATAATATTTAGATTAATAATCTCTCAACAATTTATTGTGTTACTTGCTTAGTTGAATTGAATCAAGAATAACTAGTGATTGATACGTTTGTCTCTGTGGGATCGACTCTAACTTGCCCTACTACATAGTTAGAAGGATTTGTTAGATATTATTATTTGATAGGCACGCGACAGCCTTGTCAAATTTTTGGCGCCGCTGCCGGGGACAAAGCGGTATTAGATTAGTTAATTTTTGAATTTGTTTAGCTAAGTCTTTTTGTTGTGTTGCTTCGGTTATTATTCCCTTGTTATTTGATCTTTGTTTCTAGTTTCCTTGTTGCATGCACACTCGAAGTTCAGGTACAGAAAATTTGATTGCTCTTGATCCTGAAATTGAAGCTACAGCAAGAAGACAAGCAGGACTACGAAGGAAAAATAAAGACAAGGAAGTTATGGGTGAGACATCAGCTAAAGCTCTCAGGGAGCATGGTATGCCAGACGCTACAGACGTACTCTCCAGTATTGTCAGACCAACAATCACGGCTACCCACTTTGAACTCAAGCCACAATTCATCCAATTCGTCTCCAATGATTCTTTCACAGGATTGTCCACTGAAAATCCTGTTGATCATCTTGAGAGTTTTCTAGAAAAGTGTGATACTATAAAGCTGACCAATGTTAGTGATGATGCTATTAAGCTGCGCTTATTTCCATTCTCTCTCCGAGATGCAGCAAAAGATTGGTTGAAGGATGAAGGACCAAACACATTCACTACTTGGGATAGTCTAGCAAAGGCGTTTCTACTTAAATTCTTCAGTCAGAAGAAAACTTCAAAGCTCAGGAATGAAATATCTAACTTTCATCAAGATGATGACGAGTCACTTCATGATGCTTGGAGAAAATTCAAACGACTTCAGAGACAATGCCCTCACCATGGAATTCCTGACTGGTTGTTGATCCAAACATTCTACAATGGGTTAACACAAGAGTTTCGAAATTTTGTTGATGCTTCTTCTGGTGGATCTATTATGAAAAAGAGTACGGAGGATGCGAAAACTTTGTTAGACGAGATGGCGTCTAATGATAATTATCCTTACAGTGACAGAAATCATCCTAAGAAGGGTGGTAAGTATGATGTTGATGCTCTAACCATGTTGAATACTACTATGCAGGCAATGGTTAAGAAGATTGAGCAATTGGATTCTAGAACTTCATCTACAGTTTCTTCATGTGAAATATGCGGTGTAGTTGGACACACTCAACATGCTTGTCAATACAATCCCTCTAGAACAACAATGGAACAAACAAATGCCCTCTACAACCAAAATGAAAGGCCACAATATAATCCTTACTCCAACACATACAATCCAGGTTGGAGAGATCATCCTAATTTCTCCTACAGAAATAACCAGGCTCAAGCTCAACCTCCACAAAATAACTTTTCTCAGCCGCCAGGTTTTCAACTAGCTCAACCACAAAAATCTAACTTGGAAAATCTTTTGGAAGGATTTATTTCTACACAAGCAAAGAAGAATGATTACTTTGAATCAAGTATCAATGAGATAAAGGCTCATAACAAGTTGATGGAGAATTCAATCACTCAAATTGCTCAACAGTTGAATCAACTTAGCAAGTCTTCAGGCCAACTTCCTGGCCAAACTGAACAACCACATAGAGCCCACGTGAATGCTATAACTTTAAGAAGTGGTAAGGAATTGCAAGGGCCGGAGATGAAGATGAGTACTGATAATTTGATCGTTGAAGAAGATAGAGAGAAAATTCAATCTGAAAATGTGATTGTGCAAGAAGCGGTTGAAGAAAAGAAGAAGGAACCCACAGTTGCTCCAGTCAGACCTTACGTACCACCTGTTCCGTTTCCGCAAAGATTAGTGCAAGCTAGGCTTGGAGAGAAGTTTATGGATATCTTGAAGAGGTTAGAACTTAATATCCCTTTCTTAGATGTTATCAAGGAGATGCCTTCTTATGGGAAGTTCCTTAGGGAATTATTGTCAAATAAAAGAAAGATTGAAGAAAGTTCTACTATCTCATTAACAGCAGAGTGCGGTGCTCTCTTGCAGAATAGTCTTCCTAAAAAGCTAATTGATCCAGGTAACTATTCTATTCCTGTCAAACTTGGGAATTTTGAAATCAAAAGAGCTCTATGTGATCTTGGGGCAAGTGTAAGTCTGATGCCCATATCAATCTGCAATAAGCTTCAGATGGGTGAACTCAAACCCACACGTATAACTCTACAATTAGCAGATAGAAGTGTAAAAGTTCCACTTGGAATACTTGAAGATGTTCCTGTCAAGGTAGGAAAGTTTTTTATTCCATGTGATTTTGTTGTCATGGAGATGGAGGAAGATGCACAAAATTCTATTATTCTCGGGAGACCTTTCTTAGCTACAGCTGGTGCAAAAGTTGATATGATGCAAGGAAAAATTTCTTTTGAAGTTGGAGTTGAGAAATTGGAATTTAAATTTTCCAACTCTTTGCTTAGCCCTTCTCTGAAGAAGAGTGATCTTGAAAATTGTAATGAAGCTGTTCTTATGGTTAAGACCTTGGGTGAAGATCAAGATATGAAGGCTGATATTTTCCTCTCTAAACCTCCTGCAATTTTGGTGAGAGATTTACATGTCACTAATGTTAATTTGAAGCCTTCAATAATGAAATCGATTGGTGAAATTCAGTTTGGTGGATTATCTGTTGAAGATCCTGATGCTCATATTGAAAACTTTTTGAAGATTTGTGATACTATCAAGTGTGATGGAGTTTCTGATGAGGCCATTCGACTTCGATTATTTCCTTTCTCTCTAAGGGATGGAGCTAAAAATTGGTTATTTTCGTTACCCTCAAATTCCATTACCACTTGGGAAGACTTACTTATTAAATTTCTTTTTAAGTTTGTCTCACTAGATGAAACGTCAAGGATAGTTGTTGCACTCTTAAAGTTTGCTCGAGATAGAAGAGTTGTATTGTTGGATAAAGCCATGGGTGAAAGTTATAAGTTTTTGGGAGAGATCATAAGAAAATATGTTGAGAAAGTGGATGCTCCACTTTCGATCCATTTACCAGGTTGATTGAGAAGAAGGTCGAGCTAAAGACCTTAAAAAAGCGCTTCTTGGGAGGCAACCCAAGATTTTGGAGGAGGAACACTCTCCCGCATTTTCAACCGAGACTTCATGCACTAGGGGAGTATTTCTAACCTTTCTTTGTATAATTTTTCACTTTTATTCTTTTTTTATTTCTTTTAGGATCTTGTTAGTTTTGCATATTTATATATATTATTCATTGAGGACAATGAACCACTTAAGTGTGGGGATGAGTTCTCAATGATGAGTTCTCAATGACGTAAAAAATCCAAAAAAATTATATATTATAAAAATCCAAAAAATTGAAAATTTAAAACTTTTTGTATATAATTGCCTAGTCTCAAAAGCATGTTAGCATGGATAAGTACACATTGTGTAGATTAATTTTGCATGATTAATTCTGAGTGTCACATTCATGATAAATCATTTGATGCTTGATAATTCCTTGTGTGTACTTGCGAAAGTTTGAAAACTTGAGATGCTTCTTGGTCAATTTTACTGAGTTAAGCATGCTTTCACCTTGTGAGGATTTGAACCTAATTTATGATTGATTCATTTTTTATCAATCCATTTTTTTTGTGTGTTGTTCATCATGATTCATGTTGCTCTAGAACTTGTTTTAAACCGTTTTGAGACTACATGATATGTGTATGCATGAATATGATAAAGGCACTAGGATTAACCTCATTTACCCAAAACAGTACCCATATAAAAAATAATCCTTAGTGAACCCCTTGAGCTTATATCCGTTTCTTTCGTATATCACCAATCTAAAAATTTTTGAGCCTACTTATTTATTCTTGTCGTGATTTACTGGTAGAGCATATTGATTCATTGATGGGTTGGTGAATATTTAGTGTGGGGATTTCTTTTGGTTAAAGTGTTACATTTTGGTGGGATAAAATATGGTATGAAAGTTGCAAACAAGTATCAAGTACTCCTTTGAGATCAATGGGTGGCAAGTGCAATGTCATATTAAAGGGACGATCCATGTGTGCTGGTATTAAGTACATTCTTGGTGACTTTTCACTGCCCTTGGTTACTGGAGAATGACTTGAATTTTGAAAAAAAGAAAAGAAAAAAAAAGAGAAGTTATGAGCAAGAGAAAGATAAAGTAGAGTGTGTTCATTTGATTGATACAATGTGAAAGTGGAAAAGTACATGGGTTATATGTGCTTTGCAGTTTAATGTTTGTGAAAGCTTGATCAACTTTTACATGATCTAAGTTTCATGTTGGGTGCTTTAATTAAAATTGAACACTATGCTCTATCAGTTATCAAGTTTAGCCACTTGTTAGCCTGTTTCTTTGATATCCTACCTCGTACCTAAGCCTCGTTACAACCTTTAACGAAGACCTTTTGATTCATGTATGCATATATACGAGGTGGTGGAGATTTGGTGGACAACCAAGCATATGGTAGCACATGAGTACATTGATTGAACTTGAGTGAAACACTTACACCTAAACACTTGTGTGAATTGAGAGCAATGTGAGAATTCTATCCATGGCATGCTTACTTGTTGAATGCGACTTCGATGTCTATCTCATGATATTTTTGTCTATCTAGACATTGTGTGCATACTTGGATTATTTTGTGTTAAAGATGCTTAAAGTGAGAGTACTTGTACTTTCAGACACTTTCAGGTTGTTATGTGATTGATATTTACAATGTGTGGAGTACTATGACATGTTGCATGTTTGAGAGACTTGGTGGTTGAAAATATTTGATTTTGTGGGTATATCTTCTATAAACCCTCACGAGACAAAACTCGTCCTACTAGGGCTGCCTAGGGGTTTAACGGCTTGTTGCATATGCTCAATGCAATCGTGTCATCTACGAAAGTGGTGGTCCTATTAGTTAGTATTATTTTTATTTCTTTATTTGCCCGAGGATGTGCAAAATGCTAAGTGTGGGGATGTTTGATAGATTATATATTTATATATATTTTATATGATTTTATTCCTCATATTTATTATATTTTGCATTTAATTGGATTTTTATTTAATAAATTTTAATGTTTTATTGTAGGAAACAAGGAAATCCTAAACTTGGAAGGATTGGAGAATAAAGAGTTTAATTTGGAGATTTATTAGAAGGAAATTCGGATTTGTTGGGCTGCCTGCACATAATTCATTGTTTGGGTCATATCTTGAGATCTAGAAGTCAGAATTGGACGATTTAGCAGCCCACGCGAAGATAATGGAAATCTCTTTTATTCTAAAGTGGTCCAATTATTAAATTAATTAAGGAACGGCTCAGAATTACTGAAGAAAAGTCAGCTACGAATTTTCCTTGTAAAACAGAATCAGTTTAGGAAACGTACTTGTACTTTCCTCAATGCATTAAAATATTTGAGGATAGACATATATACATATATACATAGATACATACAGACATAGAGAGACTTGTACTTTTCTTCTTGGAGAAAGATTAAAGGTTTTTATTCTCTGTTCTTAATATTATCATGTGTTCTTATTATATTATGTGTTTTGTTAGTTTAATTATGAGTGAGTAGTTATTTAATCTAGGGTTAAGTTGAACCCTAGTTATGATTGATGTATGATTTTCCATAACCCCCCAGTTTAGTTATGTTTTATGCTCTTGCTTATTGAGTTGTGCTTAATTAACAATAACATGTCAGACGTGATTATGCGTATTGTTTGAACCTAATATCTATTTATCATCGAAAGTTGGACTTAGATGGTTGTGATTTATCCAATAAGGACATGAACTTCTCCATGAAAATAGGTAGAACGGATTGTTAGGAAGTTAGGATGCTGTGTTTAATGTCTCTAAATTGCATGATACCATGAAAAGAGGCTTGAGTGTATTTTTAGAGAAGCCATTAATACTCGAGAGAGGTTATTGGTATTTTATAGGGCGCATCTTTCCTCTTGAGTAGTGTATGATTAATTGGGGTGGAAAATCATAATTGCATCGATTCATGCTAGTGGGGATACTTAATTCTAGATATTTTTAGTTAATTGATAAATACCACATATTTGCTTTAGTATAATATTTAGATTAATAATCTCTCAACAATTTATTGTGTTACTTGCTTAGTTGAATTGAATCAAGAATAACTAGTGATTGATACGTTTGTCTCTGTGGGATCGACTCTAACTTGCCCTACTACATAGTTAGAAGGATTTGTTAGATATTATTATTTGATAGGCACGCGACAGCCTTGTCACTCCCCTAGATTATGCAAAACAATTCGAGCAAAATCTAAATTGTTGCCAAAGAGAAGAGAATACCCAATTTGCAGGCTCTCTGTGGGAATAGCATCCCAATTCGTGCACTTCTTGCCAAACGCCCTAGTAATGCAGTCGAAAAAGAAACTCCATTCCTTTCGCAAAAACGGCCTTTTGAGTTGACCCACCTTCGCCAAAGAACCAGAATATCCAATCTCGCGCATCATGCTCAACAACTGATCATCACCAACAGCAATTGTATACGAATTAAAACTCTCAATATCCAAAGCATCACGAACAGTATCTGGAGTGACAACATACTCCTCTCCATTGAATTCAAAAACAATCGAAGGTGACCCTGTCTCGCCTCCATTATCATAAACACCTGTCTGCCAAAAGCGTGCAATTTGAGATGCAAACAGCTTCAGTGGTGCAGTGAGAGCAGTTCCTATAGCAGAGTTTGTCAAGAAATTTTGGATCAAATGAAACGCCTCTGGTGCGTTCTCATTTGCCAAGGGTGCTGAGTAATTGTTGGGAACAAATTCTAACCCAGAAACAGTGAACATCGTAGTAGCCATTAGAACAGAGTGAAAAATGCAGTAAAAGTGTTTGTTGAAATGTTTGTGTGTAAAAGCTTTTGAAAATCGAAAGTGTGTAAAGGACTGAACTGCGTAGAAGTAGTGTATATAAATAATAACTGTAAAATTAAAACTGAAACGTTTTAATCATTACTATACACAGCAGGCAGTTTTGAAAAATGTGTGAGTGGGACAGGTGTCATGCATGCAAACGCTGACAGCTGTATACAACAACTACCAATACACACGCGCAGTAAAAATAGCAATTATTACCGCCTTTAACACTTTTTGAAAAACACACAACCTCTCTCCTCTGTTTTAATACAAAACGAACTGTTTGTAAACATACTCTTTTAAAATTCCAAAACAAATGTTTTTTTTTTCAAAATTGTAAAATGTCTGAAACAAATAATTTATTTTAATCAGAGATTAAAATAGAATTACCTCGACATATGTTACATAACACATCAGTGTTTACCATTTGTCCTTCTTTGTCAATAAACTCTTTTCTCAACCTGTACAGGTGTGAAAATATGTGTGTGCAATAGCAGAGTTTACCGTAATCAATAGTTAGATCATCTCAAAGTGCATAAAATCCACAAACTAAAGTAGTAAAAACTGGTTGCCTAAACTCTCATGTATAACATAACATCTGATCTTATATCTAAACTCTGTTTTCTGATATCCTTTCATTTGGATATATCTTTTAATTTTTCACCCCCTTTCTTTATTTTATTTATTTATTTTTTTTTTTATTTTTTATTTTTCCAGTAATCAGTGGTTGGCACTAGTCACCAAAAATCAACGATTTTAGCCCTTATTTCATACAATAAGTTCCTGGATCTTCCTAGGCACAACATGATCTCAAAGGAATTTGTGCTCTTTTTGGCATCTTGATTTGAGGGTGAATTCTTTTTAATTAAGAATCAGAGTTTAGACTTTTCATCAGTAAATATAATTAACTTATGAGAGAAAATGCAAACAGCTAATACAGACTCAGTGTATAGGATCAATAAACTAAGAGATGGTATAAATACAGAGACAGTATCATGCTGTGTTAACTTACTGCACATAATCGAGATCAGAATCTATACGACTCTGAAGGATTCACAGTTACTTACTGAGAATTATGCTTCATACAAATTTCTTCATTGGTCCAAATGTTTCAGACAAAATTACAAACAGAGTATGACATTAAACTGTAACTATCAGAGTATGACCAACAGAGTTTAGCATCAGAGATTAACATGCTGGTTCACATAACAGTTAACACATGTAAGAAATCATGAACATAAAAGTGAGTCAAACCCGTATCTCTAGTCAGAACCAGAGATCATTCCAAGTTCATTTACCAATCTTGTAAAAGTAGCTTCACTCAAAGGTTTGGTGAAGATATCTGCAAGTTGTTGGTCTGTAGACACAAAATGAAGCTCAATGTTTCCTTCTTCCACATGTTCTCTGATAAAATGATACCTTATGCTGATGTGCTTGGTCATGGAATGCTGTACTGGATTACCTGTCATAGCAATAGCACTTTGGTTATCACAGAAAATAGGTATTCTAGAGTACCTTAACCCATAATCCAGCAATTGATTCTTCATCCATAAAATCTGTGCACAACAGCTACCAGCTGCTATATACTCTGCTTCTGCAGTGGATGTAGAAATTGATTTCTGTTTCTTACTGTATCAAGAAACCAATCTGTCACCTAAAAATTGACAGCTTCCACTTGTACTTTTTCTGTCTATCTTACAGCCTGCAAAATCTGCATCAGAGTAACCAATTAACTTAAACTCTGATTCTCTAGGATACCACAAACCCAGGGTTATGGTTCCTTTGAGATATTTGAGGATCCTTTTTACAGCTGTTAGATGAGGCTCTCTGGGATCTGCTTGAAATCTTGCACAAAGACATGTTGCATACATGATATCAGGTCTACTTGCAGTAAGATACAGTAGAGACCCTATCATTCCTCTGTAGTTAGTCATATCTACTGAGGCTCCTGTGTCTTTGTCAAGCTTCGTTGCTGTAGCCATGGGAGTTGTAGCAGATGAACTATCAAGCATACCAAATTTCTTTAGAAGATTTCTGGTATACTTTGCTTGATTGATAAAAATCCCATCATCTGTTTGCTTGACCTGTAAGCCTAGAAAATAACTAAGCTCTCCCATCATGCTCATTTGGTACCTGGATTGCATAAGCTTTGCAAACTTCTTACAGAGTTTGTCATTAGTAGATCCAAAAATAATATCATCTACATAAATTTGAACTAAAAGCAAATCATCACCAGAATTGAAATAAAACAAGGTTTTATCAATTGTACCTCTTGTGAACCCACTTTCTAAAAGAAATTGAGCAAGAGTTTCATACCATGCTCTTGGTGCTTGCTTTAGTCCATATAATGCCTTGTCAAGCCTGTAGACATAATATGGATGCTTGGGATCTACGAATCCTGGTGGTTGTTCAACAAACACTTCTTCTTCAAGCTTCCCATTGAGAAAAGCACTCTTTACATCCATCTGAAAGACTTTAAACTTCTTGTGTGCAGCATAGGCCAGAAAAATTCTTATGGCCTCCAATCTTGCAACTGGAGCAAAGGTTTCATCATAGTCAATTCCTTCCTGTTGTGAATAACCTTTTGCCACAAGTCTAGCCTTGTTTCTTGTAATCACACCTTCACTGTCAGTCTTATTTCTGAAAACCCACTTTGTACCTACAATTGATCTATTCTTTGGTCTAGGTACAAGTGTCCAGACTTCATTTCTTTCAAATTCATTTAACTCTTCTTGCATTGCTGTAATCCAATTAGCATCTTGAAGAGCTTCCTCCACTTTCTTTGGTTCTGTTTGAGACAAGAAAGCATGATACAGACACTCATTATTTGTTGCACTTCTAGTTCTCACACTAGCATCAGGATCTCCAATTATGAGATCAGGTGTATGTGCCTGTGTCCACTTTCTTGCTGTTGGTAAGTGGTTTCTTGCATCATTATTTGATCCTCCCCCTTGATCCATGCTCTCCTGATTCATATGTTGACTTTCTGCAGCATCTGAGGCTCCCCCTGAATTGGATGGCTCAGAGTTTGAATTGTTAGAGTTTGAATCAGTTTCCTCAACTGACTCATTTGCTGTGTCTTGTTGAGCTTCTTCACGCTCCCCCTCAACTGGTTCTCTACTTTGTTCAATTTGAGAATTTCCAATTTCTTCAGTATTTACCAGTAGAGGTTCAGAGTATGCTTCGTCAGAGTTTGTCAACTCTGCTTCATCAGAGTTTATATCATCAGAGAATAGATCTTCATTTTCAAAACGCAGTTGATCATATCCATCCTTGTCTTCAAGTCCAATTATTTTCTTGTCATCAAATGACACATGTATAGATTCCATGATCACCTTAGTTCTTAGATTATAAACTCTGAATGCTTTTGTTGACAATGGATAGCCAACAAAGATTCCTTCATCAGCTTTTAACTCGAACTTTGTCAACTGTTCAGGATGAGTCTTCAACACAAAGCATTTGCATCCAAATATATGAAAATATTTCAAATTTGGCTTCTTATTTTTCACCATCTCATATGGTGTTTTCCCATGCTTGTTGATCAATGTTGCATTTTGAGTAAAACAAGCAGTTTGAACAGCTTCTGCCCAGAAGTATGTTGGTAATTTTGCTTCATCAAGCATAGTTCTGGCTGCTTCAATTAAAGTTCTGTTCTTTCTTTCAACTACACCATTTTGCTGTGGAGTTCCAGGTGCAGAAAATTCTTGTTTCACTCCTCTTTCCTTGCAGAAAGCTTCTATGATTGAGTTTCTGAATTCAGTTCCATTATCACTCCTTATAATTTTGACTTTGTGTTGTGATCCTTTGTCCAGTAGATTTACATGATCCATCAGAGTTTGAGCAGTTTCATCCTTCTTTGACAAGAAATACACCCATGTATATCTAGTATATTCATCAACAATTACTAGAGCATATTTCTTTCTGCCCATGGACATCACATTCACTGGTCCAAAGAGATCAACATGTAGAAGATGATAAGGTTCCAGTATTGATGATTCAGATTTGCTCTTCAAAAATGACTTCCTTTGCTTGGCTTTTTGACAAGAATCACACAAGCCATCTAGACTGAGTATAGATTTTGGAAGTCCCCTTACAAGATCCTTTCTTATTAGCTCATTGATGTTGTTCAAATTGAGATGAGAGAGCTTCTTGTGCCAGTTCCAACTCTCTTCATTTGACATTCTGGCTGTCAGACACACTGTTTTTCCATCAGAGTTTGTTACCAAACTTGCTTCATAAATGTTGTTGCGCCTGTGTCCAACTAGAACAACTTTTCCAGTAGATTTACTGACAACTTCACAGTATTCACTATGAAAATCTACATGGTTTCCTCTGTCACAGATTTGACTCACAGATAACAGATTATGCTTGAGTCCTGAGACTAGAGCTACATTTGTAATGATGACACTTCCAAGATTGATATTGCCATATCCCAGAGTGTGTCCTATGTTGCCATCTCCATAGGAAACCTTTGGGCCAGCCTTCTCCTTAAAGTCTGATAACAGGGCTTTATTTCTAGTCATATGTCCTGAGCATCCACTGTCAAAGATAAGTGTGCTCTCTATTATACCCTGCAATCACAAACAAACACTAAGTGTTAGTTTTAAGGATCCAGACTTGCTTGGATCCTTTGTCTTTCTTAACAGTGTTAGCTTTTGCAGCGGAATCTGTATTATCAGAGTTTAAACTAACATTGTCAGATTTTACACTAGCAGAGTTTGCTCTAACCCATTTCAAGTTGGGTTTTAGCTCATAATAGTTGTGATAAATAGCATGATAACTCTTGCAAGTATAAATGGAATGCCAAGTGCTCCCACTGTGTTTGCATAAAGTTTGTGGTTTAACTCTTACATAATCATTCTTTACTCCTGATGTAGAAGATAAAGAATTAATATGTTTGTTCTTAGTGCAAAATCTAGCAAGATGATTAGAACTACCACAATTGTAACATGTTTTCCTTGAAGCACCAGCATTAGGCAAATGATTATTTCTGTTATTTATGCCTACTTTTCCATTCCTATTCTTCTTGGATCCTTTTGGTTTCATGGCAGACTTTATCTCTTTCAGCTTATGATTAAACTGTTTCCCTATCATCAAACCAACATTAACCTGTTTTTCACAAGTTTTTACTGGTTTTCTAACAGCTTCTACTTCCATAAGTTTTTCTGTTTTAATATTTTCCTGTTTTTCACAGGCTTCACCTGATTCCATATTAGCTTCCCTTATTACAACAGATTTTAACTTATTGGCTTCTGGAACAAATTTCACAGGTTTAAGTTGTGGTTTTACCTTGACCTTGTCTTTAAACCTAAGTTCATCATTTTCACAATAACCTAAACCTACAGAATCAGTCTGAAACACTTGATGAGTGTCTCTTCCAGAATCTGTCCAAGTTTTGATTATTTTTCTTTCTTTTTCTAAATCAGATTCTAGTTGCCTATATCTTTTCAGCAACTCCTGTTCTACATAAACAGCATCATCTCTTTCTTTTTGAATCTGCTTCATTCTTTCAAGTTCTCCTTCAAGAAACTTGTTTCTATATTTAAGACTAAGATTCTCAGCTTTAATTCTCTCATTCTCTAAGGTCTGATCCCTATAGCTAACATGAACACTTTTCAGATATACTCTTAACTCAGATATATTATCAGTATCATAAGCATAAGTAGTTAGGGGTACCTTATTTTCAGACGATTCAGTCTCATCTCTGACAGTTGCCATAAGAGCATAGTTTTCTCCATCATCAGAGTCTGAAGTATCTGCCCAGTCTTTGCCTTTAGAGATGAGTGCTTTCTCAGATTTGCCTTTCTTGCACTCAGGAGCATAGTGACCCATCTCTTTGCACTTGTAGCACTGGATCTCAGATTTGTCCTTCTTTCCAGACTTGGTATCCCTTCCATCAGACTTTCTGAAATTCTTCTTCTCAGAATTTGAATCTTTCCTTGAGAATCTCTTTCCCTTCTTGAAGTTCTTGAATCCCATCTTCTTGAAGGTCTTCACCATCAATGCAGCCATTTGCATCATCTGTTCTTCATCATCATCAGAGTCAGAAGAATCACCAGAGTTTGAATCATCATCAGAGTTTGATGACTCACTCTCAGATTTAATGACTAAAGCCTTTCCTTTGGCTTTCTTCCTTGATGATTCCTTCTTAATGGGCTTCTCCTCGACTTTGAGAGCAACAGATTTTGACTTTTTACTCATTCTTCTATTCCTTTGTTCTATCTCCAGTTCATGAGTTTTCAATAACCCATAGATTTCATCAAGATCTGTATCAGCAAGCTCATAATTATCTCTTATTGTGGTTGTCTTTAGATCCCACTTTTCAGGTAGAGATAACAGAAACTTGAGATTAGATTCTTCAAGTTCATATTCTTTATCAACCAGAGACAGATCGTTCAACAGTTTGCAAAATCTGTCATAAGTCTCAGTCAAGGTTTCATTAGTTCTTGAATCAAAGTGTTCATACTCCTGTGTGAGTATTGTTTTTCTGTTCTTCTTAATAGCACCTGTTCCCTGGCATCTGACTTCTAAAGCATCCCATATCTCTTTGGCAGTTTTGCAGCCAATTACTCTGTTAGACATAACATTATCTAAAGCACTGTGGAGAAGATGTCTAACCTTTGCATCCTTTGCAATTGATGAGATATCCTCAGGAGTCATATCTTTCTTTTCCTTTGGAACAGTCTTTTGTTCTTGACCATCAACAACAGGGGACAATTTAGTTGGCATATGAGGACCATCATAGATTCTGTCAAGGTATTCTGGATCTGTAGCCTCCAGAAACATGGTCATCTTAACTTTCCAAATCGGGTACTCTACTGGCCTAAGAATTGGAACCCTGATTGTTTCATATCGACTCACAGAATTGGGCTTAACCTGTTCAGCCTTAGGAGCAGTTTGATTTTCTTCAGACATGATTAATACTGTGTTTGAATCGTAAAACTGTATATATTAAACAGCCTTGGCTCTGATACCAATTGTTAGGCCGAATACACAATATAATCAAGTATATATGAGAATAACAATAATCAAGTACTCTGTTTATAACTCAATAAACTGTAATTGTATTAACAGCTTCTCTCTTTATGATGTTAAAGAATCACAAAGAGCTTCTAGGTTACAAAGAATAATATTCAATGAACGTATCCCTTCTAGGGATAACCTATCTGTGTTTATATAGTACACAGCTACATACAATCAATCCTTCTCTAATTGATATTCCTATAAATTAGCTATACAATTTATATCAATTAAGGATTGCTTCTTATCTTCTAACTTGTTTCCTTAGCTGCATCAATATATCTTGCTTCTTTCCATCTTCAAGATATATTGCTTCTAGAATCTTCAATGTAAGCACCGACAGCTAAGTCAACTTTCACCTTGTCAGAGTTTAACAAACTCTGACCGGCTTCTTCATAAACTCTGATAAACACCTGTTGCTTAAACACTGATGAACAAACATTAGCAATTATATTTAACAGAAGAATTAATTGCCAAAGCTGGTGCCTATGCTTCCCTGATCAGATTCCAGCAGATGGCGGGAGATGGGGACATCGCAAATACCTCAACCCGTATTACAAATTCATTAAGTTTAAGGCGTCATTCGTTGTCGACAAAGTCTATGAGCATTCTATCTGGTAGCTTCAGATCTCTGAGCTATCAATACAGAACTGGTTCCGAGTGTCATATAGAAGTGGTCTCAAATGCAGGCGCTGATTGGAAAAAATCAGCACCACGAAACTATTTCTTCCGTCTACTAAAATTAAATGCTCCTGAATGGCCTTATATAATCATGGGTATTGTGGTATCAATTCTTTCTCGTATTATTCTTCCAACTTTCGCCATAATTATGAGCAATTTAATTAAGGTATTCTATTCTAGCAATTATGCAACTATGGAAAGGAGAACAAAGGAGTATGCTTTCATTTTCATAGGGACAGGTACATATTCTGTCATCGCGTATTTAATACATCATTACTTCTTCAATATAATGGGAGAAGCTCTCACTACCAGAATAAGGAGGAGGATGCTTGCAGGTACTAATCGTTTCAAGTTCTTGTTCAGCTAAGACAACATACGCACAAACACCACATACATGTACACATGGACACACAAACACAAAAACACAAACTATACCCCCCCTCCCCCTTCTTACACTCACACGCACAAACACACGTCAAGATTCATGCATATCCAAAATTCTCAGAGATTGTAATATGTAACTAGTTCATTAATTATTCAGCAATCCTAAGAAATTAAGTTGGGTGGTTCGACGAGGAGGATCATAACTCGAGTCTTATTGCGGCTCGATTAGCCACTGATGCTGCTAAATAACAGAACCATTGAGCTTGTTATGCGAAATATTCAATGTCTCTAAGCTTCTTAATCCTCCAATCACGTTTGGCACCTCACCAATAAGCAAATTCCAACTGAGATCAAGATATTGGAGAGACTGTAGACTCCCAATTTCAGAAGGAATACGTCCCCCTATGTTATTCTTGCTCAAATTTAAGTTTAATAAATATCTGCACATTGCTAAGGGCTAAAAGGTACTCTTTTTGCATACTTCAAGGGCTAAAAGGTATATATAATGCAGGGGTATTATCGGAAGAAAAATAGAAAAAAGGGTTAATTGAACTTTAATGGGTACTTCAAGGGCTAAAAGGTACGGTTTCAAAGTTTTAGGGTTGATAGGTATAAATCGTCAAACTTTAAGGGCTAAAAGGTCATAAAGCCAGTTATTAATCTTGAACCTTGTGTTGATTCTAGATTACTGGACCAACATGAGACTTATTGCTACTTCGGGATTTCCAGGCAAGTTTACTAAAACCTTACTCTATTGTTCAGAGTAGGTATATTTTCAAATGTATAATACTTGGTTATTCAAATGTTTATGTGTACTCTTTGTTCCAAGTATCGTGCAAGTTTCTAAATCTATACTTTGAAGTATTGACTATATAATACTGCTTTTGCCATGTATAAAAATTGGACATTTTTGCGATATATCTTATTTCTTGTTGAAATAGATTTGACCTTTGGATTATATAAAATCTTTTGAGTTAAGTAGTTATGAACCGGTTTACCTGGTAGCTCTAAATATAAGAGCATATTCATTGTTTTCGACTCTAAATCGGGAGTGGAAACCCGGAGGGATTCCATCGACAGAATACTATGTATTTTGAGGATTGTTATTTGAGTATGATATCATTCGAGGAATGATATTTGCTGCTATATCTTTCAAGGAATGTTATTTGAGTATTATCTCAGTCGAGAAATACTATTTGAATACTATTTCAGTTATATATGCTAATAAAAGGCATAACTGTTTTCGAAAGTATATTGTGATACTTGCTTTATGATTTGATTATGGGCTTCTAAGCTAGATATGTGATATTAGTTAGAAGCCAGGTTTTTATAAATACCCTAGGTAAAGGGCGTATGATTTTTATTCTTTAAACCGGAAGTAGTTATATTTTCTGTATATGTTAAAGATTATTTTCCGATAAAGATATCGGGTATCGATTATTCCATGATTATTTACTTAATGAATATTATTTTGAATATTCATTTAATGATTAGTTATTTAATGAATATTATTTTGAATATTCATTTAATCCTTATTTATTTAATGAGTATTATTTTGAATATTCATTTAATCCTTATTTAGTTAATGAATATTATTTTGAATATTCATTCAATTATTATTTATTTAATGAATATTATTTTTGAATATTCGTTTAAGGTTTATTTATTTAATAAATATTATTCGATTATTTATTAAATACTTTTAACCCGTTTTAAAATAAGTTATATTATTTAAAGTTTATCCTTGACCTTCAACAATTATGAAGGATATTCTAAGCTGTACTATTAATTATTTTAAATCAAGGGGAGGTTTCCAAACACTGTTTTTCCATTTAAATCCATCTTTTAAGAGGATTTAAATACTCGTTCAACTACCAAAAATATGGGGAACCTGATTTAAGTGACTGCTACTCATTTTAAACTCTCAACTCAAAAATGTCAGGGGACAGATATTTTCTCGGAGCAATTTAATTGCTGCAAGTCAAATGTTGTGTTACTACCTCAACGATCGAGGAGTATATTGATGGAACAAGTCGATATCCATTAACAAGTAATAGCTTGGGAAATATTGGTAAATTTTCCTTTCCAATTAGATAAGACTACTTTGTGGAGTCCTATCAACGAGTAATATACTTGGGGAAAGGAGGACGCACCTTACGTTTCAGAGTCATGGATTTTATTCGAACTAGGAGCCGAGTAAGTGGCCGAGTGGCGCCGGTCCATCAATGGCCCAACCGTTGGCTGGGTGGTTCCAGGGGACGGTGGACAAGTAAATCCGTCGGCGGTGGACAAGTAAATCCGTCGGTTCTTCCTTCTACATGTAGAGAAACAAATGGTGAGATGCACAACGTACGACTGATCATCGTAAAGGTTGTGGCTTCTGCGCGACAATGCTCCAGTATTAGTTCATCATCCAATTATGGATAATTCTGCAACATGTATTGAAAGGGACTAAGGATGACATCCTTGGTACAGGTTTACCGATCATGTTGGCAGGGGGTTTTCTGCAACATGTATTGAAAGGGACTAAGGATGACATTCTTGGTACAGGTTTACCGATCATGTTGGCAGGGGGTTGAAAAGTGTTCAAAAATGAAGTTACAATAAATCCTTGCAACTTCATCTTTTATTTTATGAGTTATGACTCTGATAAAACCTTACTCAGATTATATATGCATAAGTGGATTTTGGGTTACGGAAACCTTATATTAATTTTCCTCGTAACTTCATCTTTTATATTATGCTAGTATTCTATCCGTTTAATGCGTAGCATGTGGTTATAAAGATATTGAACTGTATGGTATTTTGAATCAATAAATAGGCTTTAAGCCTTGATTCTAATGTTAACCTCTATTTTAAAAAGATATGTCTTGAGTCTTGGTTTACCATACTGATACCAAGGATTTCCAAATGATTACGAAGAGTATATGAGTATGATTATAAGTCATACGGTATTTTAAACGGTATACTATTTTGGGGTTAGACCCTAGTAGTGATAAAAGTTTTGATCCCATATGGATTATCTCCCTAAAAGGTTTAAAGATTTAAACTGGAATAAAATTCTTGCTGAGCACTATTAGCTCATTCTTGCTTTATTAAATCTTTCAGCATGAGGAAAACATTGCCAAATCCACCTCGTGTTACGAGAGCAAGGGAATGGAGAGACCACCCTGGAGTTAGTTGATGCATGATGGATACTGTCGGTGTGAGCAGAATAGTTGCAGCTTGAATTAGTGAGAATTATTTTAAGTGGGTTTGTATTACTAAACCTTGTATAGAATTGTGAGGTCTATTATTGTAACTTCAGGTAGAGGTTGTAAATAATAGATGAGATCCTGGATAGTACATTTGGGTTGTAATAACAAATGTTACTTATTGTTGCTCATTTCCAAGGCTATAACTTGTGTGTGTGTGCGTAAGTGATTGGGATCTTTGGAGTTGTATTAGTAGAATGTTGTAAGTAATGCAGGTATGGTATATTGATGGAGCGTGACAACCCAGATTAAACTTGGGGGTGTTACAGAAATGGTATCAGAGAGTTAAGTTATAAACTTGGATATGAGAGTGTTAAGAGTTATATCGAAGTAAGAGAATGACGAGAGGACTCATATAGAGTTCGTTAAGTGGACTATCGGAAGTAGCGCCACTGAGGATGTTAAGATTAAAGAGTTTAGTTGAGGACCTATCGGGGGACCGATAGGACCGTTGAAGAACATCATAATGATGAGAAGGACGTTTAGAAGTGTACACGGATTATCAAAAACATTAAGATAAGACGCGAAGCAGAGTCTCGGTTGCAGTTGGGGTAAGGTCGGAATGGCCAATACCAATGGATAACTTGACTTAGTAAGAACCTAAGTGTTTGAAGTTCATCGTAGTTTGCCACGAGAAGGCAACACATGTGAAGATTGAGACGTTTACAGTCCTTTACGCGATCCGAATTACTAAATTGCGTGGACTAGTTAGGGCATTATCTTGTGTATGAGGTCCAAACCTTGAGAACAACGATTCAACCAGAGTTGGTGTCTTTTCCGTCGATGGGTATTGTGTTTCCTAAGAAGGAGACTGTTGCGTACGTATAGTACCAGAACGTTATCGTGAGACGAACGTGCTAAATCGCATCGCGAGTACATTTCGTACGATAGGCCATGATGGCTCAACTCAGAAATCAAAGATATGACGAATGAATAGCGTGATTCTGATAAAGACACGTATGGTTGCGACGAGCAATGCGACAATCTCAGGACCTACGAGGGACGAGACCTATGGTGTCCTGGGGTTGGATTCGTTCGATACGACTAGTGTTAAGAAATTTTTCTGGGCTATTCTCTGGAATCTAAAGCTTACGGGGTTTATGTGATTGAAGATAAGAAGGTGTTGGAAAGCCTTAATGTAACATTTGATGACACCAAAAGACCAACTCTGCAAACAGGAGAGAACTCTGAATCCTTGGTATTTGAAAATATATCAGGAGGTCTCTCTGATAATGAAGAAGAACTTGTAGTTGTTCCTGGTGATAATAATAATGATAATGATTCTGGACCAAGTGGTGACAGTGGTGAAGATCCTCAAACTACTACTGGATATACTAGTCAAACAACAAGGTCAACAGATCAAACCGGCAACAACATAGGGGGAGCAGGAGAATGATCAACTAGTCACACTCAACAAAATTTTGAACAAGGAGAATCATTGTAACAGCCCCAAATCCGGGGTCAGAGATTTAGAGTAGTCACGATCCACTTACTTCTTGCCTTGCCTGCTTTACTCATAATAGACACAATTCATCTGCTTATGACCCCACAATGTATATATCTCTCTCTCTCACACACACACAGAGGTTAGAGTCTCAGAAACGACACAAATACAACCATTGCGGAATAAATAATCTTTATTACAATACCCAAATGTCTTTTGAATTTGCTACTGATACAACTTCTAAGTAATGGTACATTACCAACCTAGCCTTGTAATACTCACCACCCTCTCATACCATTCATATCTATACATAAGATGAATACCAAAAGCTCCAGCTTGATCTGACTGGGTCACACTACTTCCAGGATCACTGCTAGAAACTGCTCATGAGAATGCCTTGCGCTTACCACTCGCCTGAGGGATGTGCGCCGAATCCTTGGTATCCTACTTCGCTGCTATATAATATTTATAAAACAATAGCAAGAGTGAGCGATAGCTCAGCAAGGTAATAAAAGTATGGCATAATCCTGCCTTTAACTCAACCCAGAATAAAGCGGGTATCAGACAATAATTTGTCAAAATATCTCGATACTGAAATTATTTCCTTATCGGAATGTATTCCCAAAAACAGTACCATTATTGTATTTCAAATATCATTTTCATAATATTTCTGCAAACTTTTACTATGTTATGAACAAAGTTCTAGTATAATATAAAAGATGAGGTTTCAAAGTAAACCAATATAACCTTTCCGAAAGATATCTGCTATGTAAATAGAATATCAACATATAACTTAAAAGATGAAGTTATAAGGTGATTCAGTATAAATAACTCACTTACCATAACTCATGTTATGTAAGGTATCCACAGAGTCATATGATATAAAAGATGAAGTTACGAGGAAAATTTCATATAATGTTCCGTAACCCAAAATCCACTTATGCATATATAATCTGAGTAAGGTTTTATCAGAGTCATAACTCATAAAATAAAAGATAAAGTTACAAGGATTTATTGCAACTTCATTTTCTTTGAACACTTTTCGACCCTCTACCAACATGATCGGTAAACCTGTACTAAGAGGGTTACCCTTAGTCCCTTTCAATACATGTTGCAGAATTATCCAAATTGGATGATGAACCAATACCGGAGTTGCTACCGCGCCCGTCGTACCAACCTTACAATGATCAGTAGCAGGTCGTACAACAAAAATATGTTCTCTACATGTAGATGGAAGAATCACGACAGCCTGACATTATTTACTGCCTTCCCGGATCTCCCGGCCCATTTGGGGCAATAAAATGGATGGGTCGGCGCAACTGGACCACTTACACCACTCCTAGTTCGGATGAAATCCATGACTCTGAAACGTAAAGATCGTCCTCCTTTCCCCAAGTGTAATACTTGTTGATACGACTCCACTAAGTAGTTATATCTAGGTTGGAAAGGAAGATTCTCCAATATTTCCCAAGCGATGCTTGTTAATGGATATCGACTTGTTCCATCAATTTACCCCTCGATCGTTGAGGTGGTAACACAACATTTGACTTGCAGCAATTAAATTGCTGCAAGAAAATATCTGTCCCCTGACAATTTTGAGTTGAGAGTTTAAAATGAGTAGCAGTCACTAAAATCAGGTTTCCCATATTTTTGATAGTTGAGCGAGCATTTAAATCCTCTTAAAAGATAGATTTAAATGGAAAAACGGTGTATGGGAACCTCTTTTTGATTTAAAAATAATTAATAATACAGCTTAGAGTATCCTTCGTAATTATTGAAGGTCGAGGATAAACTTTAAATAACATTTCTCATTTTTAAAACGTGTTAAAAGTATTTAATAAATAATCAAATAATATTTATTAAGTAAGTAAACCTTAAACGAATATTCGGAAATAATATTCATTAAGTAAATAATGATTAAATGAATATTCAAAATAATATTCATTAAATAAATAAGGATTAAATGAATATTCAAGATAATATTCATTAAATAAATAAACCTTAAATGAATATTCAAAAATAATATTCATTAAATATATAATGATTAAATGAATATTCAAAAATAATATTCATTAAATAAATAAGGATTAAATGAATATTCAAAATAATATTCATTAAATAAATAATCATCGAATAATAGTTACTCGATATCTTTATCGGAAAAATAATCTTTAACATATACAGAAAATATAATTACTTCTGATCTAAAGAAAATCACACGCCCTTATCCTAGGGCATTTATAAAAACCTGGCTTCTAGCTAATATCCCATAGTTAGCTTAGAAGTCCATAATCAAATTATAAAGCAAGTATCATAATATACTTTCGAAAACAGTTATGCCTTCCATTAGCATATATAACTGAAATAGTATTCAAATAGTATTTCTCGACTGAGATAATACTTAAATAACATTTCTTGAAAGATATAGTAAGCAAATATCATTCCTCGAATGATATCATACTCGAATAACAATCCTCAAAATACATAGTATTCTGTCGATGGAACCCCTCCGGGTTTCCACGACTATCTACATATCTCAAAATACCGACTCCCGATTTAGAGTCGAAAACAATGAATATGCTCTTATATTTAGAGCTACCAGGTAAACCGGTTCATAACTACTTAACTCAAAAGATTTCATATAATCCAAAGGTCAAATCCATGTCAACAAGAAAAAGATATATCGCAAAACTGTCAAATTTTATACATGGCAAAAGCAGTATTATATAGTCAATACTTCAAAGTATAGATTTAGAAACTTGCCTGATGCTCGAGAAGTGATAGGAGTTCGCGACGATGTCGGACAATCTAGACAAAGTCAAAGAAAACGCACGATTAATCCCCTGGATAATCCACTTGTACTAAATGCTTAAACACGTAAGCGAAACACAAACAAGGCATTACTAACTCGTTATAGGCTCATACTAAGTCCATGTTAATCGACAATTAATTAAGTCGTAGGTTTAGTCTGAAATCGATCCTCGAATACAAGTTATACTTAACCATTTACAACATTGGTTTCTAAGTCATGTTCTTAGTGGTTTTCACTTGCGCAACCTCGGCTAACACATTTTTATAAAATCGAAAAATAATCTTTTGGACTCGAAACCTTCGTACAAACTTTCGTAACTGACCTTGTCACTTCAATACAAAATTTCATATTTTAAAACAACTCTCAAGGGTCTCAAACATAGCCACAAAGTTGGTACATTTCTGCAATCTCATTCCTTGAACCACTTTCACTAAAATGGTCATATCTCATAAACCGTAAATCGTAATGATATGATTCTTGCGCTCACGTAAACTAGAAACAAAGCTCTACACACTCATGTTCATCACTGAACCAAAAGAGGCAGTTAGGGTTTCGGATTCTAGCCAGTGTTTAGAGTTAACGAGAATCGGGCATTACGACGGCTTAAAACTTAACGTTTTCCATTTTCAAAACACAACCAAATCAATGCCAATCAATCCCAAACTCACCATCCACCTTATACTCCCTCCACTCAGTCAAATCCTCCATGAATATTCAAAACAAATTCATAACCCATCCTCCAAACTTAACCAACAATTCCTCTAATCACCTAAAACATCAACCCATTACATATACTACACATACATGCTTTCAAACTTAAATTATAAACACAAAACTTTTTGAAAACACTATTCATCATCTTCTTCATATCAAGAAAAGATCATTCTAGAGTTAGTGGGTATGGGAGATGTTACCTTAGTTAGAACAAGCTTGATTCACTCTTTCTTTTAAGCCTAAGAACTCAAAGTTTGGTGGAGGTTTGCTAGCTTTGCCATATCCTTTCTTCTTCTTCCTCTCCATTCGGTTTTTCTTCAAGAAATGGGGGAGGAGGCTGTTGCTTTTTGTGTGGGGGAGGTTTGGTACATGTGTGGTTATAAGGTTTAGATATTTGTTTGCCAAAATGCAAGTTAGTCCCTCAAGTTTGCTAAGTTACAAAGCTTCTTCCACACACTTCTTCCACCCATTATTCTTCTTTTAATACATATCTTCTTCTTTATTTCCTAAGTTATAATACGTCCAAAGTTACTCCTTCGAACGGATTTTCGATTCTCGTTTTCGTTTGCGATTTCTGACTACGCCACTAGTAACCGTTTATTATTCCTGAACGTCCGCTGAAATATAGGATCAATCGGAGACTATAAAATTTTACTATTCACCTTTGAGTACTATTCATCAATGTTACTATTCATCCTTGTTTTTGTTCCTCTTGCAACGATTCGAAAATATTTCCTAAAAAGAGCGAATAAAACTCTACGCGATTCTCGTAGTGAATAGTTACTATTCACTATTCACTCCAACAATCGAATCCTTAAATCGACTTTAATAAAACAATAAAATTCCAAAATATTAAATCCTCAAATCCTCAAATTTAATATCTCATTTATTGAATATAATTATATATAATTCACTGCCCGGTCAAATACTACACCAAAATAAAATTTGGAATTTCTGAATTCCGATTGTCTTTGCATTCACTTATTTACTCCGTAGATCACTAATATGACTTCGGAATATCCACACTACGTCTCGTACATAGGTGGCATGAAAAATTTTCTTAACCCTCAAAATCACTATTCATCCACCAAATTCACTATTCACTGATGCACTTAATCATAATAAGAAAAGTTTTAATTTTACCAAAAATTCGGGTTATTACAATCATCAAGATCGTATCTGCCAAGACAAAGGGTATGGAGTAGAGATAATCCCTTTCACTTGATCATTGGTGATCCGGACACATGAGTGAGAACTAGAAGGACATCACAAAATGAATGCCACTATTCTGGGTTTCTTTCAGAAACAGAACCTAAGAAAGTTGAAGATGCCCTGGAAGATCCAGATTGGGTGATTGCAATGCAAGATGAACTCAATCAATTTGAAAGGCAGAAAGTTTGGAAGCTAGTACCCAGGCCTAAAGGAAAATCTGTTATAGGAACAAGGTGGGTATTCAGAAATAAATTGGATGAAGATGGCATTGTAACGAGAAACAAAGCCAGACTGGTTGCTAAAGGTTACTCTCAAGAAGAGGGTATAGATTATGAAGAAACCTATGCACCAGTAGCAAGACTTGAGACTATCAGGATGTTTCTGGCATTCGCAGCACATTCCAATTACAAGGTAATTAAATGAATGTGAATAGTGCATTTCTGAATGGGGAGCTAGAAGAAGAAGTTTATGTGGAACAACCTCCAGGCTTTGAGGATTCAAATCTGGTGGACTTTGTATATTTTCTGTTCAAAGCTCTCTATGGACTCAAGCAAGCTCCAAGGACATGGTATGACACTCTATCTGAATTTTTACTTGAAAATAACTTTACTAGAGGTGTCGTAGACAAAACTCTCTTTTACAAGATGCACAAAAATGATTTGATATTAGTGCAAGCATATGTTGATGACATAATATTTGGTTCTACTAATGATGATCTATGCAAGAGATTTGCTAAGTTAATGCAAAGTCGATATGAAATGAGCATGATGGGTGAATTGTTATTCTTTCTTGGACTACAAGTGTATCAAAGGCAAGATGGAATATTCATTTGCCAGTCCAAGTACATCAAGGATCTTCTGAAGAAGTATCAAATGGAAGACTCATCTACAACAAAGACTCCAATGCCAACTGCCACTAAGCTTGAAACTGGTAAGAAAGTTGACATCACAAGCTACAGAGGTATGATAGGCTCCTTACTATATCTCACTTCAAGTAGACCAGATATAATGTTTGCAACATGCTTGTGTGCTAGGTTTCAGTCTGATCCCAAAGAATCTCACCTAATAGCTGTTAAGCGAATATTTAGATATCTTAAGGGAACCCCAAATCTTGGAATATGGTACCCTAAAGATACATGATTTGATCTTATTGGATATACAGACTCAGATTTTGCAGGTTGTAAGTTTGATCGGAAGAGTACTTCAGGAAGCTGTTAGTTTCTTGGAAGAAGGTTAGTTTCCTGGTATAGCAAGAAGCATCACTCGGTATCCACATCGACAGCTGAAGCTGAATACATTGTTGTTGGTAGCTGGTGTGCTCAAATCTTGTGGATGAGAAACAACTCCGTGACTATGGGCTTTTGTTGACTAAGATTCTAATATTCTGCGACAATACAAGTGCCTTAGCAATCTCCAACAACCCAGTTCAGCACTAGAGGACCAAGCACATCGATATCAGGTATCATTTTATCCGAGAGCATGTCATGAATGAAACTGTGGAGTTACATTTTGTACCCATAGATGAACAAATTGCAGACATCTTTACTAAACCGCTTGATGAATCCACTTTCTCTAAGCTGGTTGGTGAACTTGGGATGTTAAATCTTTCTAATTGATTTTAATTAGAAGTCAGTAACTGCAAGAAAATCCTAGTAAATACATGAGTTTAAGAATTCCTATATCCTTAGGACTTGTGAATTTATTTTCAGGAGCAATTCTCGTAACTTAGAATTATCGTACTAATTTTATGTCATATTTATGGATGATATATCTTCTGCCATTCAATTGGTTAATAATTCTAAAATTATTTAAGTGCTAATATTTGTTCTAAATATTTAAGCATTTATTTAATTCGAATTATTTTACTATGTTTTGTACATTGTAAAATAATGAAGCATAATTTATTGGATTTTAATTGGTTTATATCAGTTAATGATATTTAGTCGATTTTATTCTAACAAACAGTAATTAGTGGTGTTACTTTTGCCACTAATAATTTTGTAGCTGTTTTAGACCATCAGGAATTGCCAAACGAGTTCCACATAATCCAAGATTTTCTTACTTCAAGTCCATTGAAGTATGCTGTAACAGAACCTGCGAGTGTTTCTCTTAAGTCTGTGATGCAGGTATGGAACACGGTTGTTTTTGGTAAAGGCCCGTCAGGAACAGTACTGATGCAGTTTGAATTCAATGGTGTTACTCATCATGTCACTCCTGCTGTTATAGAAGAGGCACTGCATTTGCCTATTTTGGGTGACAATGTTCCTGACGTAATTACAGACTCAACTCTCTTTGAGTTTGTTGCTAAGCTTGGATACAATGGCGAAGTTAAGAGGTATGGAAACCTCTTCAGGACAAAGCTAAAGAAGGAGTGGAATTTCTTCTTCGATACCATAAGTCGTTGTTTCCTGAACAAGACATCAAATTTTGATGCTCTTCCATCAGGATCTCTCAAAATTCGGTATTCTCTAATCCATTCTACAATGTTTGATTATGGTAGTTTTGTTTTAAAAGCTTTGAGTGATAAAAAAGCAGATAAATTAGGTTATGTCTGTTTTATTAGATTTTTCCAATTGATATTCTGTCACTTGTGTCCTAATGTTGTTTTTGAAGAGGATGTGATTCTACCAATTTGTAGAATTACAGAGAACAATTTGAAGTCCTTAGTCAACAGTGATAAGGCAAATGGTTTTACAGGCAATGCCTATATTCCTGATAAGGTCAGGCTTTTCTTGAAAGAGAACATGCCTACTTATTATGGAATAGTTTCTGATGCTATGGGGCAAGGCCAATCACACGTTGTTCCTGACACAAGCATCCCTCCCAAACACTCTAAACACTCATCAACCACCTCTAATGTCTCTCAAAAGACTTTAGTTGTAAAATCAAAGAAATCAGCTAGAACTGATGTGTCAATGAGGCAATCAGGTTCAAAGGATTTCTCCTCTACACCACTGACCAAATAGAAGAAACAAGGGGGGTGTACAAGGGGTCCTGGTGAAGCAAGCTGATAAGGTTGAGGAGGTTGTTTCTGTGAAAAGAAAGTTAGTTTTAAGTGATGAAACTGATTCTGAGGATGATATGCCTATATCCTCCAAATTTAAGCTGAACAAGGAAGTTGCTGATACTACAAGTGAAGGTGTGGCACCATCTTCTAAGCCACAGAAGAAAAGAAAGTTGACTAAAAGCAGGTATCATATTCCTTTGAAGACACGGGATATTGATGGACAGGATATTTCAATTCCTGATGAGTAGTCAAATCCTGACGTTGGTAGTCCTGATGCTACACCAAGTAAAATTATCTCTATCTCAGACTCTCCAGCCAAATCCTCTCCAACTTCAAGACATGTAGATATCTCATGGGAGAAGCTTGGTACTGCTGCTTCCAAGCTTGGGTTTACACATCCAATGGAGAAGAAAAGGAAGGCAGAAGAGAAAGTCTTTCAGAGACAAAAGAAAGTGAAAGGATCTAGCCCACAAGAACCTGAACCTCAAAGTGGTTCAGCAGATACTGGAGATCCTGCCACACAAGAACCACTCACTCAAAGTGTGAGTGAAGGCATAGCCAAAGGAATGGTCCCACAAGAACCATTTTCTCAAAGGGAGAATGCAGACACATACATTCCAGCCACACAAGAACCATCTTCTCAATGTGAAGATGCAGGCAAGACAGCTACAGTTTCTGAGAAGTTTCCTGACAATGCTCAAGGGGCTTCTGATATTCCTGAAATGGAAATTTTGGCCGAGGACACTGTCATTGAGGGAAGCACACAAGAACCTCCAACTCAAAGTGTTGAAGTAGCTTCTAAACCTCAAGCTACACAAGAACCATTAGTAGGAAATACTGATGCAAGCATTTCAAATCCTGACAGTGTTTCTCCTGATGCTAGTGGTGCTCCTGATATTGAGCCTCTCCTGATCCAACCACTTAGCTCAAGGCCAATGAATGATCCTATCTCAGAATCCAAAGATAAAATGAAAGGAGTTGTTGATCCTAATGCTGATGATTCTTGAGATAGTGATGATGTAACACCCCCATCTATATCTAAATGAGGGGCTACTTATTAAACACTAAACCTACAAACAGAGCACTAAAATAATCTCTAAATAATAATAATTAAGCAGTCTAATAATCTCCAAGATAATATTAAACCTCCAAAACGGTTCAAAGCAATAAATATGAAAAACCAAAATGTCTAAAATAATATTCAAGTCTAAATAGCGATAGAAGTCTGCAAATCCTAATCAATGATATAAAGGGGTGACTCTCCATCACACAGTCCCAGATCCCCCTAAGCACCTGCCAGAAAAAGAATACGGCATGAGCCAATCGCCCAGTACGGATTTGGAATACAATTTATAAAACAGAAAACAGATAGTCATATTTGACAGTTTATAATGAAACATTTATCTAAAAATAATTATGGCTGAAGCAACGAGGGGTTATGATATTTCATACCGAGATCAGAACAGAACAAATACAAATACACACATCATAGGGTACCTAATGTGTGCAACAAACCGGATAACGTGTACGACATATACAATGTCACCGTCAAATCAAATCACAAATCACAAACTCTGGGTGCACCCACGTATCCTGAAACAAATATCAAATGCGCAAAAGCTCGCCTCCTGAGCTATCAGAACAGAAGGATACGCCATGACCAATCACACTGCCATGGAAGTGTCATGTCACTGGTGCCGCAATGACATGGTTGTAGTACCCTACAGCTGTTTAACTCGGTATACCCTATATCACTAAGGGTTCAAATATAATATTTCACAAAACATTTTAAAATCACAGAAACAGATATTCCCAATATTTCCAACAGATATGAAGTGTATGCAATATCAGAAAATCGCAGAAACGGATATTTAAATATTTCGAAACAGAATTAAATATACTTTTTAGAATCAAAACAATATTCATATTCAAAATCATTCAAAATCGAACGAACAGATTTGAGGTCAAAACGAATTTAATTTAAATATTTCTAAGAGGAGTAACGCTGAATAAAATAGGAGAGAAATCCGTACTTCGAAAATAGCAACCTCAAACACTAAAGAAATTCGCAAACACTCCACTAAATTCCTGGCCCCCGATCTAACAACAAAATATAATCTATTATCAACATACCTTCTTTTATGTACCTCAATTGTTTTATTAACACTTCATTCACCTACCCGTGAACCTAGTCATTTAGTTTTGGTACTATAATATATTATATAACTAAAATACTTTTAACATTAAACACTAGTAATGTCTCCGACTTTGTTTTACACCATGTACTAAACTGTATCAACATATCAATTCGAAATTAAAATAACAGACCATGTTTATATATATATATATATATATAAAGAAATAATTAATAATCAATTAACATTTAAATTAGTGTGAAAATATAAGGATATTAAAATAAAATATTACTCCTTATAAAACATGCATATGCACTCGACTTTACCTGGAACCATTAAATCCAGTTTAATGGAATCAAGCAGATATAATATAACTTGAATTACAAAATCACTGTTTTGGACTCTAATATATAAACACACGCACGTATTAACAAAACTTAAAATTATTGTATAAACACATGATTTTGATACTAAGTATGGCCTTTAAAAGCTTATAAAACAAAACAATGTAATTAGCCGGATTATAAATATAATTTTTAAAAAAAAAACTTACAATGGCAACTATTATGCATAATATTCATATGAGACCTATTTTAATAAAATAAATAAAACACAGCTTACTCTCTTCTGATTCAGATCACCAGAATTTGACAAAAAAACAAGTTATTCAATGAATCAAAACTTAATATTAATAAAATAATCAGGACTGGCCAATGAAACATATGCTGTTGCCCAGTAATAATCTATTGTAGAAGGGGGGTTGAATACAATAGTATAAGATAATCGACTTCTTAATGTATATATCACAAATATGAAAGAAAGATAACAACTTTATTAAATCTGATATAAAACTGTTACAAACTCTCTCAAGAAATTCTGATGTTCTTGAGAGCTGCTAGCTTACAAAAACTCTCTCAAGAAATTCTATGTTCTTGAGAGCTTCTATCTTGATTCACCTCACGAACCAAAACCTAAAACTGTGTTTATATACTACACAGCTTCTCTATCAATGATAAGTCCTAATCAATTACAAAGATTGAAACCTATCCATAATTGATAGCTACATACTACAAACCAGGAACCGACAGAATAAACTTCCATGTTTAACTAGACTCCAAATATAACTCGAAGTAGGAATCCTGATCAGCTTCCAATCCTGATGATCAATCCTGATCCCAGTCCCGATATTCATCTTGATCCTGACAACCATGTAATCCTGATGATGTCAGCAATCTTGATCAGTTGAGTCTAGCTTCTGACGATCATTGAATTCTGATCTAACAATCTCCCTCAATCTCATACTTTGTGAAATAAAGTATAGATTTCTAAGATTCAATGATGTCAAAAACATATATACAAAATGTACAGTATCTGCAGCAACAACTTATCTGTTTAAATTCTTTGATAGAACAGATTCATCTTCAAGAAGTTGGATAACAAATTTTCTTCTTTTTCTTCAAGAATTTGAATCAGTCTTTCCTTAAGATTTCTGAGTTCTTCATCTTCCTCATTAATCTGGTAGATAGCTGCTCTGAGATTCAATATGGAGTTTCTCTGAAGACTATGCTCTTCAAGCAAAAGATAAGCAATTTCCTTCCCATCAGGATTGAGAGTAAGTTGTGTCATGCCAAAAGTTACTTCTTTAACAGCAGTACCCCTTTGCATTTCCACATCCTGACCTCTTTGATTTAAATACATGGGAGTATAATTACCATTGAAATTACTGTTTCCATCCAGTCTTCTTCTTATTGTTGACAAAATCATGTCACTCCATTCCTTGCACATTTGATTCTTCGATCTCAAAAGATAATGAACATATTTCAGTTCCTGTGTAGTTTTTATCAGTAGATATTGAATAGATAGAATCTTCACACTACCATCTTTCATGAAGTACAAAATCTTTTCTTTCTTGTCAAAACCATCATGACAATCTATAACTATATCAACAGCTAGTAAATTGTTCAGGTTTTCAGAAGTTAAAGTACCTCCAATTTCAGTTAAGGAGTAAGGATCAACATATGACATATTTATATATTCAGCATCCATGTGTCCAATACCTCCTCTTGAATTACTTGTCAATTGCTTCAGATTTGAAAACATCTTTAACCAGAGTGCTTTTGATCTAACCATCTCAGATAAATCAACAACACTTGAAGCGCTTGTAATAATTCCTCCAGACTGAAAATTGATGAGTGTATCACACCTCAGTGTACTAATATGTTTCCACTTCTTATCCTTTTCCTTTTCAAAGGCATAGCTTCTTTCCTGTGAAGATTCTTGTCTGCTTGGGTTCCTCCACTTTCTTCTGTTTGAGAGTTTAAGCCTTTGTACATAGAGATTTAAATCTCCATTTGTTGATCTTGTAATTTCTCTTCTTCTGGCTTCTACTTCTTCATCTACTTCCTTGTTGTGAGAGTCAACCAAAGTAGATAAGATCATCAAATCAATCTCTTGCAGAATTTCAGAATCATTAGGATCTTGAATATTATCAGGAATAACATCAGGATTAGATTCTTCAATTTGATTTGTATTGCAGAGAGTTGATTTTCTTGATTTTCTTCTCAATTCAGGTTCTTCTTCAATATTTCCATCATCACCAAAAGTAGATCTGTCAGGAACTACTAGAGTTTGAATAGGTTCAGGAATTTCTTCAATTCTTAACCCTCTAGATCTTGTCTGTCTAGGTATTGTTTGAGTTGAAGAACCTTTTCTACTTCTTCTAGCTCATCTCTTACCTCTGCCTCCTCTACCTCTAGCAGGAGCAGGGTTATTAAAGTTTTCCATCATTTCTCTCCGTTGTCTTAAGAATTGTTCATGTGAGAGATCAGGATATTCTTCACTTGCTGTAGAGAGTGCTTTTCTTTCAAATAATTGTTGAACTCTTTTATCAGTGTGATATAGAGTAACAATTCTGCCATCTTTTGTAGAAAACTTCTGGAATAAATTTGATGCATCTTCAGGATTATCAATAAAAATATCTTCATCACCTTCAGGAATTGTAGCAAGAGTATGTCCATGACCAGGTGTCAGGATTTGTTCTTCCGTCGGGATCTGAGATTGCACCAACGTTTTTACTGTTTTAACTCAAGAATCAGAGGTTTCTCCTTGTATCACTTTGTCACTACCATCAGAGGTTTCTCCTTGTATCACTTTGTCACTACCATCATCTCCAGTATCATCATCATTATTCCTTAATACTAGATCAGGTGTGCATTTTGTCCGACTAACCTTCTCCCCTTTTTGACATCAGGATTTGACAATAAATTCAAAATTAAGGAAAGAGAGGCTTGAATGTCAGTTACCTTGGTATCCAGAGAATCAATCCTTCTGTTGATAGAGGTTTGTTCAGAAATGACAGATTTCACTTGGGATTCTACTACCCTTAGCTGAAAAGCAGTAGGTACCTTTGTAAAATTTTGAGAAATATCATTCCTCACCAACTCATTTGAGTTCTTGATAGAATCAATCTCACTTTTTAGGCTTTTGGATAACAGAGTTGTAGCCTTCAAATGATTCTTCAAGTCTAGATTCTCTATGGATTTCACTGCATCATAGGCATGTTCCAAAGCAGAAGAATAACTTACAGATTCAGCAGATCTGTGCCATGAATTGTTCCATTCATTCTGTCTAAGTGCCTCAGCAGGATTAAAGGAAGGAATAGAAAAATCTTGTCTCTGATCTTTCCCAGTGGAAGCTTTTCCAGCCATATATGTACTTGATGAAACAAAATTAGTTCCAAGACTAATTTTGAGTGTTGTAACAAGCTGTTCCTTCTCTTTTCGATTCTCACCATCATCACTATCATCAGAGTCATCATCATCAGTACTATGAGTATCATCAGGATTAGGAATAGCTATACCTTTCATTTTATCCTGTGAATCTGTGATAGGATGATCCATTGGTCTTGAACGAAGTGGCTGTATCAGGATAGGTTCAGCATCAGGAGCACCACTAGCGTCAGGATGAACACCGTCAGGATTTGATATGCTTGCATCAGTATTTGCTACCAATGGTTCTTGTGGAGCTTGAGGTTCAAAAGCTGCTTCAACACTTTGAGTCAAAGGTTCTTGTGTGCTTCCCTCATTGACAGTGTCCTCGACCAATCTTTGAACTTCATCTGCACCAGAAATCCCTTGAGCATTGTTAGGAAATTTCTCAGAAACTGTAGCTTGGCTTGCATCTTCACTTTGAGAAGATGGTTCTTGTGTAGCTGGAATGTCGATGTCTGCATTCTCCCTTTGAGAAAATGGTTCTTGTGGGACCATTCCACTAGCTAAGCCTTCACCCAAACTTTGATTGAGTGGTTCTTGTGTGGTTAGATCATCAGAAAGAGCTGCTGAACCACTTTGAGGTTCAGGTTCTTGTGGGCTTGATCCTTTCAGTTTCTTCTGTCTCTGATAGACTAACTCTTCTGCCTTCCTTAGCTTTTCCATTGGATGTTTTATCCCAAGATTGGAAGCAGCAGCACCATACTTCTCCCATGAAATATCAACATGTCGTTTTGTTGGAGAGTCCTGTGCTGGAGAGTCTGAAATAGAAACCACTTGACTTGGTGCAGCATCAGGAATACTAACATCAGGATTTGCTTGAGCAGTGGAAACTGATTGCTCATTCAGAATAGAAGTGTCTTGTACATCAGTATCCTGCTTCTTTTCTAAAGGAATATGATACCTGCTTTTTGATAACTTCCTTTTCTTCTGTGGTGTAGACAATTGAACCACAGCTACAGTAGCAGTATCAGCAACTTCCTTATTCACATTCATCACAGAGGATATAGGTAAGTCATCCTCTGAATCAGTCTCATCCCTGAGAACTAATTTTATTTTAACAGAAACAGCCTCACCTCCCTTTGCAGCTTTCTTTACCAGGACCCCTTGTACACCCCCTTGTAACTTCTTTTTAGTGAGTGGTGTAGAGGAAAAATCCTTTGAACCTGATTGCCTTCCTGACACATCAGTTCTAGCTGATTTCTATGATTTTACAACTAAAATCTTTTGAGAGACATTAGAGGTGGCAGTTGACTTTTTAGACTGTTTAGGATGAATGCTTGGGTTAGGAACAAGGTGTGATCGGCCTTGCCCCATAGCATTAGAAATTAAACCATAACGAGTAGGCATTTTCCTATGTAAGAAAAACCTAACCTCATCAGGAATAAAAGCATTTCCTATGAAACCATTTGCCTTATCAGGATTTAAAAAATTTAATATGAAGTAAAATAAAATTTTATTTAAAAAAAACAAAATTTATTTTGACAATCCTGATAAGTGCTGTTTTTTTTATAAAAAAATGATTACAAAACAAATAGCATAATACCCATGTAACCATTCTTACCAATTAACGAGGCAAAGTAATTATGAGAAACTGAACAGTCGCCTCGATATTGAGAAAATGACCTGCATCCTTAACACATATTCTCTATAAAATAGAACTGTTAAACATAACATCATATATCTATTAAACCACAAACTCTCTCCATAGAAAAACTTACGAAAACCTTTCACCTTCTTTGTTTTTCAATGGCTGCAAACCAACAACAAAACAACTTACTAGACGAAGAAGTCGAAAATCTCGATGAAATCTGGCAAGAGATGTTCGATGCACTGGCTGAGATCGCAGAAGATGAAGAGCCTCAACTAGTTCCTGATCCTCAGGAACATGAAGCCTTTGTTAACGCAATGGCTGAAGTACTTCTTCATAACTTCCATCAGGCAAATCCTGATTGGAACCCTCTTGACAATCTCATCTTTGTCAATGAAGAGGATGAAGACGATGATGATGATGAAGAGGATGAGGATCTGGTCCAAGAGCTTGAGAGAAGAAGGAAGAGAATCTGTGATGCTTGTATGTCATGCAAGCTGGAAGCACGGAAGGGTTCCGATGGACACGGTGACAATCCGCCTTCAAGTGAATCAGTTCCTCTTCTCGTCCTTTAAGGATGGAACAAGAGACCTTCCAATCCTGATGGATTGTGAAGCAGCTCAGGAGCATTCATGCTAATTTGCAGGACACGTGTTCCTGAGTAGAACAATAGACTAGGAAAAAAATATGTAATTTCCATTTTCATTTGTAATGAATTTTCAAGACCTAATGAAATTTGTCTATTTTCTCAACTGTTTTCTTTCTGTACTTGCCTGCAAAATTTGTTAGTAACACTGATTTTGACATATAAAATGACGAATAGTAAACTCTGATAAAAGTATAATTGAAATTGAAAATTAAGACTGAAAACTTAATCAAAGACTAAGTAAAAATCTTATTTCCAGAGTTTACCAGAAGTGTTGATGACAAATTAGCATAGAACCTCTGGTTTTCATACCAGCTTCAATATCTGAGCATCAGGATTTGACTAGTTGACTTCCTGTCAGGATAGCATCCTATCAGGATTTGATCAAAGAAAACATACCATTATGAATAACCATCAGGATTTGACAGTTATAAGGATTTCTTCTCTGTAGCTTTCCTCAAAAATTCTCAAAGTTCATCATTCACCAATTTATTGAAAGTAGCTTCAGGTAGTGGCTTGGTGAATATATCAGCTAGTTGTTGATCAGTAGGAACAAAGTGAAGTTCAATTGTTCCTTCCAGAACTTGTTCTCTTATGAAGTGATATCGAATACTGATGTGTTTAGTAAGAGAATGTTGAACTGGATTTCCTGTCATTGCAATAGCACTTTGGTTATCATAATAAATAGGGATTTTTGAGTATGACAGGCCATAATCTAACAACTGATTTCTCATCCACATTATCTGAGCACAACAACTTCCTGCAGCAATGTACTCAGTTTCTGCAGTTGAAGTGGAAATGGATTTTTGCTTCTTACTGAACCATGAAACTAGTCTTCCACCCAAAAACTGACATCTTCCTGAAGTACTTTTCCTGTCTATCTTGCATCCAAAATCAGCATCTGAATAACCACACAACCCAAAATCTGATTCCCTTGCATACCAAAGGCCAAGTGAAGAAGTGCCTTTGAGATATCTGAAAATTCTTTTGACTGCAATCAGATGGGGTTCTCTAGGTTTTGCTTGAAATCTTGCACACAGACAGGTTGCAAACATGATATCTGGTCTACTTGCAGTGAGATGCAATAACGAGCCAATCATTCCTCTGTAGTGAGTTACATCTACCTCAGTACCTTGATCAGGATCAAGTTTGGTAGCTGTAGCTATGGGAGTTGTAGCAGGAGAACTATCTTGCATGTTAAACCTTGTCAATAAATTCCTTGTATATTTAGACTGATTGATAAAAATCCCTTTATCAGTCTGTTTAACTTGAAGACCAAGAAAGTAGCTCATTTCTCCCATCATGCTCATTTGATATCTTGACTGCATAAGCTTGGAAAACTTTTCACAAAGCTTATTATTTGTTGACCCAAAAATGATATCATCAACATAAATCTGAACTAACAACAAGTCCTTACCATGATTCAAATAAAATAGAGTTTTATCAATAGAACCTCTTTTGAATCCACTTTCCAGTAAGAATAGAGCTAAAGTTTCATACCATGCTCTTGGAGCTTGCTTTAGTCCATAAAGTGCCTTATCCAATCTGTAGACATGATCTGGATATTTAGGATCAATGAAACCAGGAGGTTGCTCAACATAGACTTCTTCCTCCAGTTCTCCATTTAAGAAAGCACTTTTAACATCCATCTGGAAAACCTTGAATTTCTTATGTGCTGCATAAGCAAGAAATATCCTGATGGCTTCTAGTCTTGCAACAGGAGCAAAAGTTTCATCATAATCAATTCCCTCTTGTTGAGAATACCCCTTTGCAACTAGTCTTGCTTTGTTTCTGATTATTACTCCATCAGAATCAATCTTGTTCTTGAAAATCCACTTTGTACCAATAATTGATCTATTCTTTGGTCTTGGTACTAGTTTCCAGACTTCATTTCTTTCAAATTCATTCAGTTCCTCTTGCATTGCAGTAACCCAATCAGCATCTCTAAGTGCATCTTCAACTTTCTTTGGCTCCTCCTTGGATAGAAAGTTATTGTATAGACATTCATTTTGAGTTGCACTTCTTGTTTGAACACCTGCATCAGGATCCCCAATGATCAAATCAGGAGTATGACTTGCAGTCCATTTCCTTGCTGGTGTTAAATTGTTTCTTGAAGTAGATGCTCCCCCTGGATTGGTGTTATCTTGACTTGAAGAACTTGCTTGATTTGAAGCTCTCCCTGAATTATTGCTATGTCCTCCTGATAAGCTATCAGGGTCATCACTTGAATCAGTATCTGAAGAATTCTGTCCTGATGATTGAGTTGACTCTGAACTTGTAGTAGAATGCTGGTGCTCCCCCTCAACATTAGCACTACTAGAAGTATCACTATTGATTACATCATCAGTATTTGCACCATCAACATCTGGTGTGTCATCAGGATTTGGTGACCCATCAGGATCTGATGTATGGACAGGATCTGATTCACTTTCCTCAGGTTCCTTGGTAGCTTCATTTTCAAAAATCAATCTATCATGAGAGTCTTCATTGATTCCAGTCACCTTCTTGTCATCAAAAGATACATTTATTGACTCCATGACAGTTCTTGTCCTCAAATTAAAAACTCTGAAGGCTCTTGATGCAGGATAGCCTATGAAAATTCCTTCATCAGCCTTTGTTTCAAATTTCCCTAGTTGTTCAGGATGAGTTCTGAGAACAAAACATTTACAGCCAAACACATGCAGATGCTTCAGACTTGGTTTCTTCACCTTGAGATATTGATAAGGAGTCACACCATGTCTGTTTATTAATGTGAGATTTTGAGTATAGCATGCTGTGTTGACTGCTTCTGCCCAGAAATATGTAGGTAATTTTGCTTCTTCCAACATAGTTCTGCCAGCTTCAATAAGAGTTCTATTTTTCCTTTCAACTACTCCATTTTGCTGAGGTGTGCCAGGAGCGGAGAATTGTTGAATGATTCCTTTGTACTTGCAGAACTCTTCCATGTTTGAATTCTTAAATTCAGTACCATTATCACTTCTCAGTATCTTGACTTTGTACTTTGTGGTTGTCTTAATCATTCTCACATGATCCAACAGAACTTCAGGAGTCTCGTCTTTTCTGTGCAAAAAATACACCCAGGTGAATCTAGAATAGTCATCAACAATTACAAGAGTGTACCTTTTCTTACTGATGGACATGATGTTGACTGGACCAAATAGATCAAGATGTAGCATGTGATATGGTTCTTCAATAGAGGATTCTGATTTACTCTGGAATGATGTCCTTCTTTGTTTTGCTTTCTGACATGCATCACAGAGTCCATCAGGAGTATATAACACTTTTGGTAATCCTCTCACTAAATCTTTCTTAACCAACTCATTGATATTGCTGAAGTTGAGATGAGAAAGCTTCTTGTGCCAATTCCAACTTTCATCTACTGATGCTTTACTGATCAGACAGGTAGGGGAGTCATCAGTATTTGATTGAATGTTGGCTTCATATATGTTACCATGCCTATAGCCAGTCAGAGCTATCTTTCCTGTTGCTTTACTGACTACTTCACAATGTGTGGAATAGAAGTTGACATGATAACCTCTGTCAGTGATTTGACTAATACTCAACAAGTTGTGTTTTAGTCCTTTCACTAGAGCTACTTTTTCAATGATGACATTTCCAATGATTATATTTCCATATCCCAAAGTTTGTCCAATGTTTCTATCTCCATAAGACACAGTTGGGCCAGCTTTTTCCTCATATTCTGATAACAGGGCTTTGTTTCCAGTCATGTGCACAGAACATCCACTATCCATGACTAACACATTTTTCTTTTTACCCTGCAATCAGAATAACAAAACACTAGTTAGAATTCTTAGGAACCCACACCTGTTGGGTTCCTTTCTCATGCATTTTATTAATTTTAGCAGCAGAAGACTTTCTGACTTTAGTATGTTAGATATAATTGCTGACGTTTGTTCATCAGTGTTTAAGCAACAGGTGATCATCAGAGTTTACATTGAAGCCAGTCAGAGTTTGTTAAAGTCTGACGTGGTGATAGTTGAATTAGCTGTCGGTGCTGAATTGAATATTCTAGAAGCAATATATTCTGAAGATGGAAAGAAGCAGAATATATTGATACAGCTAAGGAAACGGAATAGAAGATAAGAAGCAATCCTTAATTGATATGAATTGTATAGCTAACTTATAGGAATATCAATTAGAGATGGATTGTATGTAGCTGTGTACTATATAAACACAGATAGGTTATTCCTAGAAGGAATGCGAACATTGAATATATTATTCTTGTAACCTAGTAGCTCTTTGTGATTCATTAACATCACTAAGAGAGAATTATTTAATATAATTCAGTTTGTTGATTTACAAACCTGTGTTCTTGATTGTTATTCTCATACATACTTGATTATATATTGTGTATTCGGCCTAACAATTGGTATCAGAGCCAAGGCTGTTTAATATATACAGTTTTACGATTTAAACACAATATTAATCATGTCTGAAGAAAATCAAACTTCTCCCAAGGTTGAACAGGTTAAACCTAATTCTGTGAGTCGATATGAGACCATCAGGGTTCCAATTCTCAGGCCAGTGGAATATCCAATTTGGAAGGTGAAGATGACCATGTTTCTGGAGGCTACAGATCCAGAATACCTTGACAGAATATATGATGGTCCTCATATGCCGACTAAATTATCTCCTGTTGTTGATGGTCAAGAACAAAAGACTGTTCCAAAGGAAAAGAATGATATGACTTCTGAGGACATCTCATCAATTGCAAAAGATGCAAAGGTTAGACATCTTCTCCACAGTGCTTTAGATAATGTTATGTCTAACAGAGTAATTGGCTGCAAAACTGCCAAAGAGATATGGGATGCTTTAGAAGTCAGATGCCAGGGAACAGGTGCTATTAAGAAGAACAGAAAGACAATACTCACACAGGAGTATGAGCACTTTGATTCAAGACCTAATGAAACCTTGACTGAGACTTATGACAGATTTTGCAAACTTTTGAATGATCTGTCTCTGGTTGATAAAGAATATGAGCTTGAAGAGTCTAATCTCAAGTTTCTGTTATCTCTACCTGAAAAGTGGGATTTAAAGACAACCACAATAAGAGATAATTATGAGCTTGCTGATACAGATCTTGATGAAATCTATGGGTTGTTAAAAACTCATGAACTGGAGATAGAACAAAGGAATAGAAGATTAAGCAAAAAGACAAAATCTGTTGCTCTCAAAGTTGAGGAGAAGCCCATCAAGAAGGAATCATCAAGGAAGAAAGCCAAGGGAAAGGCTTTAGTCATTAAATCTGAAAGTGAGTCATCAAACTCTGATGATGACTCAAACTCTGATGAAGCTTCTGACTCTGAGGATGATGAAGAACAGATGATGCAAATGGCTGCACTGATGGTGAAGACCTTCAAGAAGATGGGATTCAAGAACTTTAAGAAAGGGAAGAGATTCTCAAGGAAAGATTCAAATTCTGAAAGGAAAAGTTTTAGAAAGTCTGATGGAAGGGAGACCAAGTCTGGCAAGAAGGATAAATCTGAAATCCAGTGCTACAGGTGTAAGGAGATGGGTCACTATGCCCCAGAGTGCAAGAAAGGCAAATCTGAGAAAGCACTCATCTCTAAAGGCAAAGACTGGGCAAATACTTCAGACTCTGATGATGGAGAAAATTATGCTCTTATGGCAACTGTCAGAGATGAGACTGAATCATCTGAAAATAAGGTACCCCTAACTACTTATGCTTATGATACTGATAATATATCTGAGTTAAGAGTATATCTGAAAAGTGTACATGTTAGCTATAGGGATCAGACTTTAGAGAATGAGAGAATTAAATCTGAGAATCTTAGTCTTAAAGATAGAAACAAGTTTCTTGAAGGAGAACTTGAAAATATGAAGCAGATTCAAAAAGAAAGAGATGATGCTGTTTATGTTGAACAGGAGTTGCTCAAAAGATATAAGAAATTAGAATCTGATCTAGAAAAAGAAAGAAAAATAATCAAGACTTGGACAAACTCTGGAAGAGACACTCATCAAGTGTTTCAGACAGATTCTGTAGGTTTAGGCTATTGTGAAAATGATGAACTTAGGTTTAAAGACAAGGTTAAGGTTAAACCACAACTTAAACCTGTGAAATCTGTTCCAGAGTCCACTAAGTTAAAATCTGTTGTAGTAAGAGAAGCTGATATGGAATCAGATGAAACCTGTGAAAGACAGGAAAATATTATAACAGAAAATCTTATGGAAATAGAAGCTGTTAGAAAGCTAGTAAAAACTTGTGAAAAACAGGTTAATGTTGGCTTGCTGACAGGAAAACAGTTCAATCATAAGCTGAAAGAGGTAAAGTCTGCCATGAAACCAAAAGGGTCCAAGAAGAATAGGAATGGAAAGATAGGCATAAATAAAAGAAATAATCATTTGCCTACTGTTGCTGTTCCAAGGAAAACATGTTATAATTGTGGTAGTACTAACCATCTTGCTAGATTTTGCAATAAGAACAAAGATATTAATTCTTTATCTTCTACATCAGGAGTAAAGAATGATTATGTAAGGGTTAAACCACAGACTTTATGCACACACTGTGGGAGCACTTGGCATTCTATTTATACTTGTAAGAGTTATCATGCTATTTATCACAATTATTATGAGCTAAAACCCAATCTGAAGTGGGTTAGAGCAAACTCTGCAAGTGTAAAGTCTGACAATGTTAGTTTAAACTCTGTTGATAGTCATTCCGCTGCAAAAGCTAACACTGTTAAGAAAGCCAAAGGATCCAAGCAAGTCTGGGTCCTTAAAACTAACACTTAGTGTTTGTTTGTGATTGCAGGGCATAAAAGAGAGCACCCTTATCTTGGACAGTGGATGCTCAGGACACATGACTGGAAATAAAGCCCTGCTATCAGATTTTGAGGAGAAGGCTGGCCCAAAAGTTTCCTATGGAGATGGCAACATAGGACGTACTATGGGATATGGCAATATCAATCTTGGAAGTGTCATCATCACAAATGTAGCTCTAGTCTCATGACTCAAGCATAATCTGCTATCTGTGAGTCAAATCTGTGACAGAGGAAACCATGTAGATTTTCATACTGAACACTGTGAAGTTATCAGTAAATCTACTGGAAAAGTTGTTCTAGTTGGACATAGGCGCAACAACATTTATGAAGCAAGTTTGGTAACAAACTCTGATGGAAAAACAGTGTGTCTGACTGCAAGAATGTCAAATGAAGAGAGTTGGAATTGGCACAAGAAGCTCTCTCATCTCAATTTGAACAACATCAATGAGCTAATAAGAAAGGATCTTGTAAGGGGACTCCCAAAATCAATACTCAGTCTAGATGGCCTATGTGATTCTTGTCAAAAGGCCAAGCAAAGGAAGTCATCTTTCAAGAGCAAATCTGAATCTTCAGTAGTGGAACCTTATCATCTTCTACATGTTGATCTCTTTGGACCAGTGAATGTGATGTCTATGGGCAGAAAGAAATATGCTCTAGTAATTGTTGATGAATATACTAGATATACATGGGTGTATTTCTTATCAAAGAAGGATGAAACTGCTCAAACTCTGATGGATCATGTAAATCTACTGGACAAAGGATCACAACACAAAGTCAAAATTATAAGGAGTGATAATGGAACTGAATTCAGAAACTCAATCATGGAAGCTTTCTGCAAGGAAAGAGGAGTGAAACAAGAATTTTCTGCACCTGGAACTCCACAGAAAAATGGTGTAGTTGAAAGAAAGAACAGAACTTTAATTGAAGCAGCCAGAACTATGCTTGAAGAAGCAAAATTACCAACTTATTTCTGGGCAGAAGTTGTTCAAACTGCTTGTTTTACTCAAAATGCTACACTGATCAACAAGCATGGGAAAACACCATATGAGATGGTGAAAAATAAGAAGCCAAATTTGAAATATTTTCATATATTTGGATGCAAATGCTTTGTGTTGAAAACTCATCCTGAACAGTTGACCAAGTTCGAGTTAAAAGCTGATGAAGGAATCTTTGTTGGCTATCCATTGTCAACAAAAGCATTCAGAGTCTACAATCTGAGAACTAAAGTGATCATGGAATCCATACATGTGTCATTTGATGACAAGAAAATAACTGGACTTGAAGATGAAAATGAATATGATCAACTACGTTTTGGAAATGAAGATTTATTCTCTGATGATGTAAACTCTGATGAAACTGGTCTGACAAACTCTGACGAAGCATACTCTGAACCTCTACTGGTAAATACTGGAGAAACTGGAAATTCTCAAATTGAACAAAATAGAGAACCAGTTGAGGGGGAGCGTGAAGAAGCTCAACAAGACACAGCAAGTGAGTCAGTTGAGGAAACTGATTCAAACTCTGACAGTTCAAACTCCGAGCCATCCAATTCAGGGGGAGCCTCAGATACTGCAGAAAGTCAACATATGAATCAGGAGAGCATGGATCAAGGGGGAGGATCCAATAATGATGCAAGAAACCACTTACCAACAGCAAGAAAGTGGACACAGGCACACACACCTGATCTCATAATTGGAGATCCTGATGCTAGTGTGAGAACTAGAAGTGCAACAAATAATGAGTGTCTGTATCATGCTTTCTTGTCTCAAACAGAACCAAAGAAAGTGGAGGAAGCTCTTCAAGATGCTAATTGGATTACAGCAATGCAAGAAGAGTTAAATGAATTTGAAAGAAATGAAGTCTGGACACTTGTACCTAGACCAAAGAATAGATCAATTGTAGGTACAAAGTGGGTTTTCAGAAATAAGACTGACAGTGAAGGTGTGATTACAAGAAACAAGGCTAGACTTGTGGCTAAAGGTTATTCACAACAGGAAGGAATTGACTATGATGAAACCTTTGCTCCAGTTGCAAGATTGGAGGCCATAAGAATTTTTCTGGCCTATGCTGCACACAAGAAGTTTAAAGTCTTTCAGATGGATGTAAAAAGTGCTTTTCTCAATGGGAAGCTTGAAGAAGAAGTGTTTGTTGAACAACCACCAGGATTTGTAGATCCCAAGCATCCAGATTATGTCTACAGGCTTGACAAGGCATTATATGGACTAAAGCAAGCACCAAGAGCATGGTATGAAACTCTTGCTCAATTTCTTTTAGAAAGTGGGTTCACAAGAGGTACAATTGATAAAACCTTGTTTTATTTCAATTCTGGTGATGATTTGCTTTTAGTTCAAATTTATGTAGATGATATTATTTTTGGATCTACTAATGACAAACTTTGTAAGAAGTTTGCAAAGCTTATGCAGTCCAGGTACCAAATGAGCATGATGGGAGAGCTTAGTTATTTTCTAGGCTTAAAGGTCAAGCAAAGTATACCAGAAATCTTCTAAAGAAATTTGGTATGCTTGATAGTTCATCTGCTCCAACTCCCATGGCTACTGCAACAAAGCTAGACAAAGACACAGGTGCTAAAGTGGATATGACAACCTACAGAGGCATGATTGGGTCTTTACTGTATCTCACTGCAAGTAGACCTGATATCATGTATGCCACATGTCTTTGTGCAAGATTTCAAGCAGATCCCAGAGAGCCTCATCTAACAGCTGTAAAAAGGATTTTCAAATATCTCAAAGGAACCATAACCTTGGGTTTGTGGTATCCTAGAGAATCAGAGTTTAAGCTAATTGGTTACTTTGATGCAGATTTTGCAGGCTGTAAGATAGACAGAAAAAGTACAAGTGGAAGCTGTCAATTCTTAGGTGACAGATTGGTTTCTTGGTATAGCAAGAAACAGAAGTCAATTTCCACATCCACTACAGAAGCAGAGTATATAGCTGCTGGTAGCTGTTGTGCACAGATTTTATGGATGAAGAATCAGTTGCTGGATTATGGGTTAAGGTAATCTAAAATACCTATTTTCTGTGATAACCAAAGTGCTATTGCTATGACAGGTAATCCAGTACAGCACTCCATGACAAAGCACATCAGCATAAGGTATCATTTTATCAGAGAACATGTGGAAGAAGGGAACATTGAGCTTCATTTTGTGTCTACAGACCAACAACTTGCAGATATCTTCACCAAACCTTTGAGTGAAGCTACTTTTACAAGATTGGTAAATGAACTTGGAATGATCTCTGGTTTCGACTAGAGATACGGGTTAGACTCAAAAACTATACATGTTTGATTTTTATGCTCATGATTCCTTGCATGTATTAACTGTTATGAGTACCAGTGTCATAAACTCTGAAAGTAAACTCTGATGCTAAACTCTGTTAGTCGTAAAGTGTTGGTCATACTCTGATAGTTACAGTCTAATGCTATACTCTGATTGTAATTTTGTCTGAAACATAATGACCAATGAAGAAATTTGTGTGGAACATAATTCTCAGTAAGTAATTATGAATCCTTAAGAGTTATATAGGTTCTGATCTCAAATATGTGCAGTAAGTTAACACAGTATGATACTGTCTCTATATTTATAGCATCTCTTAGTTTATTGATCCTATACCCTGAGTCTGTATTAGCTGTTTGCATTTTCTCTCATAAATTAATTGTATTAACTGATGAAAAGTCTAAACTCTGATTATTAATTGCAAATAATTCACCCTCAAATCAAAAGATGCCAAAAAGAGCACAAATTCCTTTGAGATCATGTTGTGCCTAGGAAGATCCAGGAACTTATTGTATGAAATAAGGGCTAAAATCTTTGATTTTTGGTGACTAGTGCCAACCACTGATTACTGGAAAAAAAAAATAAAAAATATATATATATAAAGGGGTGAAAAATAAAAGATATATCCAAATGAAAGGATATCAGTATACAGAGTTTAGATATAAAATCAGATTTTATGTTATACATGAGAGTTTGGGCAATCAGTTTTTACTGTTTTAGTATGTGGATTTTATGCACTTTGAGATGATCTAAATATTTGATTTCGGTAAACTCTGCTATTGCACACACATATTTTCACACCTGTACAGTTTGAGAAAAGAGTTTATTGACAAAGAAGGACAAATGGTAAACACTGATGTATTGTGTGAAATACGCCGAGGTAACTTTGTTTTAATCTCTGATGGTTAAAATGATTTCTTTGTTTCAGACATTTTATAATTTTGAGATTAGACATTTGTTTTGAAATTCAAAAGAGTATGATAACAAACGGTTCATATTTGTATTAAACAGAGAGAGAGAGGTTGAGTGTTTTGAACAATGTGATAAGCGGTAATTATGGCTATTTTTACTGCGCGTGTGTATTGGAAGTTGTTACATACAGCTGTCAGCGTATGCATGTTTGACATCTGTCCCACTCACACACTTTTCAAAGACGCCTGCTGTGTGTAGTAATGATTAAAACGATTGGGTTTTAATTTTCATAGTTATTATTTAAATATACTACCCATAAACGGTTCAATCTTTTACACACCTCAACTTTTCATAAGCTTTTACTCACACGCATTGTCTCAAACACTTTCACTGCATACACTATAATCTATTCTCTGTTTGTTTTCTTCTAAACTGTTCTAATGGCTACAACAATGTTTACTGCTTCTGGGTTAGAATTTGTTCCTAATAACTACTCAGCTCCTTTGTCAAATGAGAACGCACCGGAGGCGTTTCATTTGATTCAGAGTTTCTTGTCAAACTCTGATATCGGCACTGCTCTCACCGCACCATTGAAGCTGTCTGCATCTCAAATCAGAACTTTTTGGCAGACAGGAACTTATGACGATGGAGGAGAAACTGGGTCTCCGTCCATAATCTTTGAATTTCAAGAAGCAGAATTTACAGTTACTCCAACAACTGTTCGTGATGCTTTGGGCCTTGAGGATTTCAATGCTTTCACAATTTCTGTTGGAGATTCTGAGTTGATTCGTATGATGAGAGAAATTGGCTACTCTGGACCACTGACAAAGATTGGTCAATTGAAGCGACCGCTCTTGAGAAAGGAATGGAGTTTCTTTTTCGACTGCATAACAAGGGCGTTCGGGAAAAAGTGCACGAATTGGGATGCAATTCCCACTGATAGTCTGCAACTCGGGTATTCTCTTCTTTATGGAAATAATTTTGATGTTGCCAGGCTAGTTTTGACTAATATAGGTGAGAAAATGACTGAAAATAGAAGTGTAGTTTATTTTGCACGATTTTGTCAGTTGATATTCTCGGAATGTGTTTCTGGGGTAGAAATAGTTGATAATGATGTGATTCCTTGTTTTAAGTTACATAAACGCATATTCTCTGATCTAACTAATAAAGATAACAAGAAAGGTGATTTGGGTGTTTTGTTGTTACCTGAGTCTGTGCAACAATTTCTAGTCCAGTCACAACAACAACAACTCGCAAACTCTGAAGCTGGACCTTCTGTGTCTCAATCACAGAGGTCAAAGAAGTCTAAGTTGAGAGCTGTTAAGTCTGCAAGAGTGAAGCCATCAGAAAATGAAGATGGGGTATCAATCACTGATGGTATGCCTCAGAAGAAAAAGTTACAGAAAAGAAGGGCCAACAGGCCAAATTCTGATGAGGTGAGTGAAGCTGATGATGAAACTCTTCATCAAAGGAAAAGAAGATTGGTAGCAGCACAATTATTTGGTGCTGAGAATGTTTCTTCAAAAGTTGTTGAAACTCCTGAAGTTGAGTTTCAGGAGGATGAAGCTGTCAATGTGGACAGAGTTTCTATGGAAAATGTAGCTCCTGAAATTGTTCTTCAAGAAGAGATTTTTGACACTCCTGTGCCTACTGAGGACAGAGTAAATGCTGATGTTGGCATAATGGATTTTGAGATAGAAGCTCCTACATCAAAGGCTGATGATGTAGTTGAGGAAGCTGCTGATTATTCTGACAGCAGAGTTTTTGAGAATATGGATTTCTTTGTTGATGAAGATATTCTAGATGCAAATCCTAGTATCAGTATTTGTGATACTGAGGATGTAGAAGCTGATCAAGCCACCTTGGTCATTGAAGACTCTGTTGCTTCTCACACAGAGATTCTTTCAGTTCACAATTTACATTCTGACAAAGGTGAGGAGGTTGATCAAAGGATAGAAGTTGCTACAGAGCCAATTCTTGATGAAGTTGTAGCAGAGAATGTACAAGAGGCTGCTGATAAGCTAAACTCTGAGGATATTATTCTTGAAGCTTTGCAACAATCTGTTGTTGAGATTGTTCAAAAAGAAGCAGAGTTTGATACTAATGCACACTCTGATAATCCAGAAAGAATGGCTGAGAATGTTCCTGCAGAGGATGACAATGTTGAAAATAGTCCTGCTCATTCACATCCTGATATACAAGAGGAGTTATCTGATATTCAAGCAAACTCTGATGAGGAAAGAGAGGTCAATCGAGCTACTGCTGAGCATTTTCAGGATATGTACTACAAAAGATGGGCAGCTGCAGATTGTATCTTTTCTGCACAGAGGGCTGCTGATTTTCTTGATGATTCTGTTAAGAAAATTTCTTCTCCTGATGTTCTTACAAGTCTAAAGGCCACTGTGGTTCAAGTCAAAGCCTTAAACAATAGGTTTGATGAAACACAAACAGTGGTTACCAATCTTAGGAATGAAGTTGGTATAAAGGATCTTACTTTAAAGACTGATAGGTCTTATTATTCTGCCATGTTCAAGCAGCAAGCCAAGGATTCTGATGAAATTAAGAAGAGGCTTGGGAAAGTTGAGGAGAATCAGACTGCAATGTCTGCACAATTGAATTCTATTTCTACTGCTCTAGAATTGCTGACATCAGTACTACTTTCTGATGATGTCAAAAAGGGGGAGAGTGTACCTAATGACAAATGCAAAGATACTCAAACTCTGAGACGGAGGGATGATTCTGCTGATGGTGGAAGCAAGGAAACTGAGAGGAAGCAAAGTTCTGCTCAAGGGCAAAGAAGATCAAGATTAAATTCTGATAGGTTGACAAACTCTGGTAAAGGAATCTCAAACTCTGCCAGTGGTTCAAGACTTAAGAGTTTAATTATTTCAGCCAATCCATCTACTGATGAAGAAATTGCTACAAAAATGTTTCTAGAAGAACATGGTAATGAAGCTACAGTTGAAGATATGGAAGCTGAAATGCTGAGTCTTGCTGAAGAGCATGAGAAGAAATTGAAGGATGGTACTTACAAAAAGAAAGCTGTCAAGGTTCCTAGAAAGAAGGAGGTTGCAATCTCTATCAAAGAGAATACTCAACAGAGTATACAAGACTCAAGGAAGCCTATGATAGCAAACATTGATAAGGGTAAGGGTAAACTGGAAGAAGAAGGACAGTTACCTAAGAAGAATTATTCAACCTCTGACATTGCTCAAGTTGAATCAAGGATAAGTAAATCAACCTCTGACGTTGCTCAAGTTGATGTTTCTACTAAAGTTGTAACAACCTCTGACAATGCTCATGTTGTGCAAACTCAACTAGCACCTCAACTCCAAGGTACTTTTAGAAGACCTATACTTCCTGAAACTCTGAAGCCAGAAACTGTTAACTTCTCAGAAACCAGAACTGTATTGGGTAAAGAATCTTATGATAAATCTGGATTAGGTTCACACAGGGAAAAGAGAATAAACAACAGGCCTGGAGATCAATCATCACTGGCAGTATCTGGTATTATTACTCAAGAGAGTCTTGATATGCTAGAATCTGTTCAGATGATATGTCATAAAGTGTTAAAGAAAGAGTTTTTGTTGTATTTTATGGCTGATGGAAGAGTTTACAAGGTTGCAGAGTCTGACATCAATCTCAAATCTTATGAAGAATTGGAGTATGTTCTGTATTTGTTAAATGTCAAAAATAGAAATACTCATGATGCTGCTTTAGTTATCAGAGAAAGGATGCTGAAATCAAAGATAATGCTTGGAGGAGGAGTCTCGAGTGCATATATTCCTAAGTACAGAGATGCTTATGGAAAGATTGTAGAAATGAAAAGAAACAGTGCAAGACTAAGGACTGATCTGGGAGTTAAAGTCTTAGAATTCAATCTAGAATCTGATAAACCATATTTTATTAGGCTAGGGAATGAGATGAGGAAAAATTCCATCTATTCTTTGAGAGCTGTAATTTATCAGACTGGAGAATCTGATCCAGAGTTGAGAGAGTTGAAGAAAGTTATGGTTGAAGAGCTGGAAAGGGCTGAAAGAAGACTTCTCATAGATTATCTCAGAACCGTTCCTGATATTCAAGAAATCAAATAAAGTCTGACTGTAAGTTTTTAAAAGTTTTCTATTCTAAGTTAAAGTTAAACTCTGATATATTTTAAACACTGCATTTGTTATATGTTTTGACATCATCAATTATCTGTTTAACTTGTACATTTTTATTATGCACAAGTTGGGGGAGATTGTTAGATATAATTGCTGACGTTTGTTCATCAGTGTTTAAGCAACAGGTGATCATCAGAGTTTACATTGAAGCCAGTCAGAGTTTGTTAAAGTCTGACGTGGTGATAGTTGAATTAGCTGTCGGTGCTGAATTGAATATTCTAGAAGCAATATATTCTGAAGATGGAAAGAAGCAGAATATATTGATACAGCTAAGGAAACGGAATAGAAGATAAGAAGCAATCCTTAATTGATATGAATTGTATAGCTAACTTATAGGAATATCAATTAGAGATGGATTGTATGTAGCTGTGTACTATATAAACACAGATAGGTTATTCCTAGAAGGAATGCGAACATTGAATATATTATTCTTGTAACCTAGTAGCTCTTTGTGATTCATTAACATCACTAAGAGAGAATTATTTAATATAATTCAGTTTCTTGATTTACAAACCTGTGTTCTTGATTGTTATTCTCATACATACTTGATTATATATTGTGTATTCGGCCTAACATAGCAGTCCTGACAGTTTTCACTCCATCAGGATTTGCTTTGTCAGCATCAGTATTAACAAAAGCATGATTCACATTGACATTCTCAAAGCTATCAGAATTTGCACTATTTTTAAACTTAGGCAATGGATCATAGAAGTTATAGTACAAATCATGATATTCTACACATGTATAAATAGAATGCCATTTACTACCACAATGAAAACAGGACTTCTGCGGTTTATAAAATACTGATCTATTACTAACATCAGACTTAGAAATATCACCAATCTTCTTCTTACTCTTCTTACAATCAATAGCAAGATGATTAGATTTACCATAGTTAAAACAACACTTTCTAGGTGCATTTGGGATATATTTATAACCATTCTCTTTATTGATCCCAACTTTACCATTCCTGTTTCTCTTAACAGTAGCTTCCTCTTTCTTATCTGTCACCTCACATATTTTATCCTTAAGCTGTTTCTGAGACAATAGACCTACATTCTTAATGACTTTATTCATGACAAGTTTAGACTTTATAATTTTAATTACTTGAGTAGAAGTAGATCCCTTTTCAAAAGTAGAATTGGAATCCTTACCAAAAACAAAATTAACAGGAGTAATCTTAGATTTGGTTGTATCTATAACATGTCTATAGGTCTTTGGACTGACTGTCTCATCAATGACAATTTTCTCTTTCAATTTCTTATCCTCATCTGACTTATATCCTAGACACTCTTTCCAATTCTTAGAGGTATTAATCTCATGAAATTTCCTACCAGAGTCTGTCCAGGTTCTGATTTTCTCATTAGCATATTCAAGTTCCTTTTCAAGAGCAGTACATTTGGATTTCATCTCTAAATACATGTGATTAGCATTATCACATTCTTTTTGTACTTCTTGCATACGAGAAAATTCAGCTTCTAATATATCATTCCTTTTTCTAAGTTCAGACATCTCAGATAATATCCTAGTATTTTCAGCAGTTTGACTTCTAAAGCTAATATGTAATGACTTTAGAAAACGTCTTAACTCAGAAGCATTATCAGAATCAAAATCAAAGATAGTATTTAGTACCTTATCATCAGGAGCAGCAGTTACATCAGCATTGGCCATTAGAGCATAGTTGACCACCTCAGTATCAGATTCTGAGGAGGAGTCCATCCAATCCTTGCTTGATGTGATAAGTGCCTTTGTCTTCTTGCACTCAGAAGCAAAGTGACCTATACCATTGCACTTGTAGCATCTAACCTTTGACTTGTCAAATTTGCTACCCTTGCTGTCCTTTTTGATATACTTATCTTTGTTTGGATTGAAAACCTTTTTCTGAAAATTGCCTTGTCTTCTATTCTTCCTGAACTTCATCCTTCTGAAGTTTCTGACAATCATAGCAACCATCTCTTCCATGTCTGAGTCAGAAGAATCATCATCGATATTGGCATCAGGATTGCCATCAGTATTTGATGAAGAGTCATCAGGATCTGACTCAGCTACTCTTGTTTTACTTCTAGAGACCTCCATAGCTTTTCCTTTTGATTTAGCCTCTGCTTTCAAAGCAATTGATTTTTCCTTGCTGCTCCTCTTGTTCTTTCTCTGTTGAACTTCAAGATCATGAGTTCTTAGCATCCCATAGACTTCATCAAGAGACACAGTGTTAAGATCATACTGATGTCTAATGATCGAGGTCTGAGTGTCCCATTCTTCAGGTAAAGCTCTTAGAAACTTGGTGTTTGAATCTTCAGTTTCATATTCCTTGTCAACTAAAGATAAACTGTTCAATAGTGTCAAAAATCTATCATATAGATCAGTTAGGCTCTCATCAGGTCTTGCATCAAATTGTTCATATTCTTGAATCAAAAGAGCCCTTCTGTTTTTCTTGACAGATGCAGATCCCTGGTACTGAGTTTCCAAAGTATCCCAGATTTCTTTTGAAGACTTGCATGCAATCACTCTATTTGACATGACAGCATCAAGACTACTGTGTAAGATATTCTTTATCTTTGGTTCCCTGAGTACATGAGCTTTTTCTTCTGGAGTCCATTCACTTTTAGCTTTGACCACATAATGTTCAGGTACTGTATCTGTTCGTTCTACAATCCTTGTAGGAATATATGGTTCATCACGAATCCTGTCCAAATAGTCAGGATCCATAGCCTCCAGGTACATCAGCATCTTTACCCTCCATGTTGGATATTCTGATTTCTTTAAGATGGGAATCTTCATGCTTTTATACTTGGTCGTCGACATCTTTAGATCGTATCTGATTCAGAATTAAATCATTTTGCTCTGATACCAATTGTTGCCCAGTAATAATCTATTGTAGAAGGGGGGTTGAATACAAGAGTATAAGATAATCGACTTCTTAATGTATATATCACAAATATGAAAGAAAGATAACAGTTTTATTAAATCTGATATAAAACTGTTACAAACTCTCTCAAGAAATTCTGATGTTCTTGAGAGCTGCTAGCTTACAAAAACTCTCTCAAGAAATTCTATGTTCTTGAGAGCTTCTATCTTGATTCACCTCACGAACCAAAACCTAAAACTGTGTTTATATACTACACAGCTTCTCTATCAATGATAAGTCCTAATCAATTACAAAGATTGAAACCTATCCATAATTGATAGCTACATACTACAAACCAGGAACCGACAGAATAAACTTCCATGTTTAACTAGACTCCAAATATACCTCGAAGTAGGAATCCTGATCAGCTTCCAGTCCTGATGATCAATCCTGATCCCAGTCCTGATATTCATCTTGATCCTGACAACCATGTAATCCTGATGATGTCAACAATCCTGATCAGTTGAGTCTAGCTTCTGACGATCATTGAATTCTGATCTAACATATGCATTAGTATATATAATTTAATAATCAAACTCGTTCGTGGACTCACAGACCAGACCACACACAACCTCATCAAAGTATAACATACTTAAACTTATTCCATTTCACATGGATATTATTACTAAATTAATCTACTCAATTTTTGTATATGTAGTAAAAGACCAGGATATGCACCTTTTTATTTACTGAATTAACAAGACAACCCTCTCTTTTGTCGTTACTGGCTAGTCTCCTTCGATTTCTTCGTCCACTGCTTGCTCTCTACCGTGCGGCTCTTAACAATAATCTTGGCCAAAGATTATAGTATTAGGGTTGATTTAATATATAGACACACGTTTAATAAATAGGACCGACTGTTTTTTTTAAGCTAATAACTTAATTAATAGCCAATTCTTTTCTAAACCAAATTTTATAATACTATTTATTATTATTAAAAAAATCACGTATATTACATATATACCCCCTTAAAAAGGATTCCGTCCCCGGAATCAAACTTAACTAAAACTCATACCTGAATCAAATAAGTGCGGATATCTCTCACGAATAGATCCTTCTAATTCCCAAGTAGCCTCTCTCTCAGAATGGTTTTTCCACAAGACTTTCACAAACGGAATAGTACTCTTCCTCATAACTCGCTCCTCTCGAGCTAGGATAGCTTCTGCTTCCTCCTCACAAGTAAGATCCTCTCTAATCGTATGCAATGGATACTGAACTACATGAAGCGGATGGTACTTGTAGCCCCTCAAAACAGACACATGAAACACATTATGGACATGAGATAACTGCGGTGGTAACGCAACCCTATAAGACACTTCGCCCACTTTCTCTATAACATCAAAAGGACCAACATATCTCGGACTAAGCTTCCCTTTCATGCCAAAACGTTTAACACCCTTCCATGGTGACACCTTCAAGAACACATGATCACCAGGTTCAAACCCACCAAACTTCCTATGTTGATCCGCATAACTCTTTTGACGTGATCGAGCCTCCTTCAAACTTGCCTTAGCCTGCTCCACCTTCTCATTAGTGAATCTAACTAACTCTGGCCCTGCAATGACTCTCTCACCAACCTCATTCCAACAAGATGGTGCCCGACACCTTCTACCGTACAAAGCCTCAAATGGTGGCATACTAATGCTCGCATGCCAACTATTATTGTACGCAAACTCAACAAGATACAAATATTTATCCCAATCACCTGTCCACTCCAAAGCACAAGCCCTCAACATATCCTCCAATGTCTGAATCGTCCTCTCTGACTGTCCATCAGTCTGCGGATGAAAAGATGTACTAAAGTTAAGCCTCGTACCCCAAGCCTGCTGGAATCCCTTCCAAAAACGCGATGTAAACCTCGTATCCCTGTCAGAAACTATCGACACAGGCACACCATGAAGTCTAACAATATCTCGCTGAAAAATCTCTGCTAATTCATGAATAGGAGTAGTGTCTCTAATAGGCAAGAAATGAGCTGATTTAGTAAGTCTATCAACCACCACCCATATAACATCGTTCTTCCTGAAGGTTCTCGGCAAACGAGTCACAAAATCCATAGTAATGTTCTCCCATTTCCAAACTGGAATATCAAACTGCTGTAACAATCCACTAGGCCTCTGATGATCTATCTTCACCTGTTGACATATAAGACATTTTCCCACAAATTCTGCTATGTCTCCTTTCATTCTACTCCACCAAAAGTGCTCCTTCAAATCTCTATACATCTTAGTGGAACCTGGATAAAAAGAGAATGAAGAACTATGAGCCTCGGTCAAAATTTCTTCCCGAATCGCCAAGTCTGCAGGCACACACAATTTACTACCCAACCATAACACAGCCTCATCATCAAAACGAAAATGTTTTTGCTTACCAGCTGCCACCTCCGATCTAATAACATCCAAACCTGTATCTTTCTTTTGAGCTTCCTTGACCCTTGAAACCAGATTTGGTTCCACTCTCAAACTAGCAATGCTACCACCTGATCCTCTAACATACAACTCAATACCAAAGCGCTCCATGTCTGAAATAAGATGCGGCTGAGTAATTAGAGATGCAACACTCCCTAAGTTCTTCCTACTAAGAGCGTCTGCCACAACATTTGCCTTCCCTGGATGGTACTAAATATTAGCATCATAATCCTTAAGAAGTTCAAGCCACCTCCGCTGTCTCATGTTAAGCTCCTTTTGAGTAAAAATATACTTGAGACTCTTGTGATCAGTGAAGATATCACAAGTCTCTCCATACGGATAATGCCTCCAGATCTTCAAAGCAAAGACCACTGCTGCTAATTCCAAGTCATGCGTAGGATAGTTTACCTCATAGGGTTTAAGCTGCCTGGAAGCGTAAGAAATCACCTTCCCATGCTGCATAAGAACACAACCCAATCCTCTCTTAGAAGCATCACTATAAACCTGATATCCTCCACTCCCTGATGGCAACACAAGTATAGGAGCTGTCACCAATCTCTTCTTCAACTCTTGGAAACTCTTCTCACGATCATCATTCCACTCGAACTTAACACCCTTTCTCATCAGTTGAGTCATCGGCAAAGCTATGGACGAAAAACCCTCCACAAAGCGCCTATAATAACCTGCCAAACCCAAGAAACTCCTCACCTCTGTCACATTTCTAGGTCTCGGCCAATTAGTGATAGCCTCGACTTTCGCAGGATCCAACTCAATCCCTTTAGCAGGCACAACATGCCCTAAAAATGACACTTGCTCTAACCAGAAGTCACACTTTGAAAATTTTGCAAACAATTTCTTCTGCCTCAAGATCTCAAGTACAGTACGTAAGTGCTCCTCATGCTCCTCCTTACTCCTAGAGTATATCAAGATATCATCGATAAAGACAACAACAAACTTATCCAAATAATCATGAAAGACACGATTCATCAAATCCATGAATACCGCTGGAGCATTCGTCAACCAAAAGGACATCACAAGAAACTCATAATGCCCATAACGAGTACGAAATGCTGTCTTCGGAATATCTTCATCTCTTACTCGCAACTGGTGATAACCCGATCTCAAATCTATCTTCGAAAAGTACTTCGCTCCTTGCAACTGATCGAATAAGTCATCAATGCGTGGCAAAGGATACCTGTTTCTGATAGTCACCTTATTCAACTCCCTGTAGTCAATACACAACCTCATGGAACCATCCTTCTTCTTCACAAACAACACTGGGGCACCCCACGGAGATACACTTGGCCTAATAAATCCTCTATCCAATATCTCCTGCAACTGCTCTTTCAATTCCTGCAACTCTAGTGGTGCCATTCGGTACGGCACCTTAGAAATAGGCTCTGCACCTGGGACAAGTTCAATAGTAAACTCCACCTCTCGTTGTGGTGGCAAACCTGGTAGCTCATCGGGAAACACATCTGCAAATTCATTCACAACTGGATAATCCTCGATACGAGGCTCAACCTTAGACATATCCTTCACGAAAGCAAGATACCCATCACAACCCTTAGACAAAAGTTTACTTGCCTTTAGAGCCGAAATCATTTTAACCTCTCTTTTCGGTTGAGAACCCTGATATACAAATTCTGGTTTATTTGCATCCCCAAAGATCACCCTCTTCCCTTGACAGTCAATTGTAGCTCGATGTTCACTCAACCAATCCATACCCAAAATAATGTCAAAGTCATGCATCTCCATCGGAAGCAAGTTAACCTTACAATTTCTATCCCCAACAGCTATCGGACACTCTCGGTACACATCAGAAATAATAATAGAATTCCCCATTGGGGTAGCAATAGACATACGAGGATATAATAATGATGGAAGAACACCAAGATGATGAACAAACGATAAAGACAAAACAGAATGAGTCAAACCAATATCAAATAACACATAAGCATCACGTTTACCAACAAGAAGTGTTCCTGAAACGGTACCTGAATGAGCTGCTGCCTGATTAGCAGTCAATGCAAACACTCTGCCTGAAGGATTCTGTTGATTCTGCTGACCACCACTACCACTACCTCCACCACCAGTGTTCCGCGATGTCGGACAATCCTTAGCCCTATGCTGCATCGAACCACATAAGAAACATGCCCCATATTGTTTATAACAAGCTCTCCCTGGATGATGTCCACCACATGTAGCACAAGGAGCCACTGGAATCATATTGGGGTTGCCCCCATACACTGAATAACGATTCTGCCCCTGTTGACGATTCTGCCACTGCTTAGGCTGCTGATGCCGACACCGCTGAAACTGCTGATTCTGATTCTGATTCTGCTTCTGCTTCTGACCACCATACTGATTCTGACCGTAAGTCGACTGAGTCCTCATATTCTGGTATCTTCCACGCCACTGTCCCTGCTGATTACCTTGACCTCAATTCCACTGTTTACCCTGTATAGAACTCTGATCATCTCTAGGCCTCTTACGATCATTCTGAAACCTGGAAGCTATATCCTCAGTACGCTCCTTCTCAATATCCTTAGCTGCATCTGCCACCTCCGCCACATTAGGAAATTTTAGTGAAATGATAGAACCCCTCAGATTAGGCCTCAATCCCCATTTAAATTTTTCAGCTTGCTGTGTAGCATTCCCTGCAACTGTCCCAGCAAATCCAGCTAACCTGATAAACCTCGCCATATAGTCAGTAAGGCTCTCATCGAAGTTCTGTGAGATAGAATGAAACTCCCTCAAATATGCCTCTCTGTCTACATTAGAAAAGTACTGCTCATAGAAACCTCCTTGAATCCCTGCCAAATCAATGTCTCTGTAAACTCTTCACCCCTAGTAGCCTTCACACCTCTCCACCATCGCTGAGCATCCCCCTCTAACTTATATACAGCCAATCTGACCTTCTGGATCTCATCGCAACCCAAAGCATCAAAAATCTTCTCAAGATGAACAATCCAGTTCTCAGCATCAATAGGAGTCTGTGGTGCATGAAAAGATTCTGGTTTCTTGTTGCCCAGTAATAATCTATTGTAGAAGGGGGGTTGAATACAATAGTATAAGATAATCGGCTTCTTAATGTATATATCACAAATATGAAAGAAAGATAACAGCTTTATTAAATCTGATATAAAACTGTTATAAACTCTCTCAAGCAATTCTGATGTTCTTGAGAGCTGCTAGCTTACAAAAACTCTCTCAAGAAATTCTATGTTCTTAAGAGCTTCTATCTTGATTCGCTTCTTTACATAAATCGAAACCAAGACTGTGTTTATATACTACACAGCTTCTTTATCAATGATAAGTCCTAATCAATTACAAAGATTGAAACCTATCTATAATTGATAGCTACATACTACAAACCAGGAACCGACTGAATAAACTTCCATGTTTAACTAGACTCCAAATATAACTCGAAGTAGGAATCCTGATCAGCTTTCAGTCCTGATGATCAATCCTGATCCCAGTCCTGATATGCATTCTGATCCTGACGACCATATAATCCTGATGACGTCAGCAATCCTGATCAGTTGAGTCTAGCTCCTGACGATCATTGAATTCTGATCTAACAATCTCCCCCAATCTCATACTTTGTGAAATAAAGTATAGATTCCTAAGATTCAATGATGTCAAAAACATATATACAAAATGTACAGAATCTGCAGCAACAACTTATCTGTTTAAATTCTTTGATAGAACAAATTCATCTTCAAGAAGTTGGATAACAAATTTTCTTCTTTTTCTTCAAGAATTTGAATCAGTCTTTCCTTAAGATTTCTGAGTTCTTCATCTTCCTCATTAATCTGGTAGATAGCTGCTCTGAGATTCAATATGGAGTTTCTCTGAAGACTATGCTCTTCAAGCAAAAGATAAGCAATTTCCTTCCCATCAGGATTGAGAGAAAGATGAGTCATGCCAAAATTTACTTCTTTAACAGCAGTACCCCTTTGCATTTCCACATCTTGACCTCTTTGATTTAAGTACATGGGAGTATAATTACCATTGAAATTACTGTTTCCATCCAGTCTTCTTCTTATTGTTGACAAAATCATGTCACTCCATTCTTTGCATATTTGATTCTTCGATCTCAAAAGATAATGAACATATTTCAGTTCCTGTGTAGTTTTCATCAGCAGATCTTGAATAGATAAAATCTTCACACTACCATCTTTCATGAAGTACAGAAGCTTTTCTTTCTTGTCAAAACCATCATGACAATCTATAACTATATCAACAGCTAGTAAATTGTTCAGGTTTAAAGATGTTAAAGTACCTCCAATTTCAGTTAAGGAGTAAGGATCAACATATGACATATTCAGATATTCAGCATCCCTGTGTCCAATACCTCCTCTTGAATTACTTGTCAATTGCTTCAGATTTGAAAACATCTTTAACCAGAGTGCTTTTGATCTAACCATCCCAGAAAAATCAACAACACTTGAAGGGCTTGTAATAATTCCTCCAGACTGAAAATTGATAAGTGTATCACAACTTAATGTGCTAATATGTTTCCACTTCTTATCCTTTTCCTTTTCAAAAGCATAGCTTCTTTCCAGTGAAGACTCTTGTCTGCTTGGGTTCCTCCACACTCTTCTGTTTGAGAGTTTAAGCCTTTGTACATAGAGATTGAAATCTCTATTTGTTGATCTTGTAATTTCTCTTCTTCTGGCTTCTTCTTCTTCATCTACTTCCTTGTTGTGAGAATCAACAACAGTAGATAAAATTATCAAATCAATCTCTTGCAGAATTTCATAATCATCAGGATCTTGAATATTATCAGGAACAACATCAGGATTAGATTCTTCAATTTGATTTGTATTGCAGAGATTTGATTTTCTTGATTTTCTTCTCAATTCAGGTTCTTCTTCAATATTTCCATCATCACCAAAAGTAGATCTGTCAGGAACTACTAGAGTTTGAATAGGTTCAGGAATTTCTTCAATTCTTAACCCTCGAGACCTTGTCTGTCTAGGTATTGTTTGAGTTGAAGAACCTCTTCTACTTCTTCTAGCTCCTCTCCTACCTCTGCTTCCTCTACCTCTAGCAGGAGCAGTATAGCTTTCCATTGTCTCTCTTTGTAGTCTCAAAAATTCTTCATGTGAGAGATCTGGATATTCTTCACTTGCTGTAGAGAGTGCTTTTCTAGCAAATAATTGTTGAACTCTTTTATCAGTGTGATATAGAGTAACAATTCTGCCATCTTTTGTAGAAAACTTCTGGAATAAATTTGATGCATCTTCAGGATTATCAATAATCACATCTTCATCACCTTCAGGAATTGTAGCAAGAGTATGTCCATGACCAGGTGTCAGGATTTGTTCTTCCGTCAGGATCTGAGATTGCACCAACATTCTTACTGTCTTAACTCCAGAATCAGAAACATGAGTTGACTGCGTTGTTTGACTTTGTGAAGTTTGAATTGTAGACTTCATAACAGCAGCATCAGAGGTTTCTCCTTGTATTACTTTGTCACTACCATCATCTCCAGTATCATCATCATTATTCCTTAATACTAGATCAGGTGTGCATTTTGTCCGACTAACCTTCTCCCCCTTTTTGACATCAGGATTTGACAATAAATTCAAAATTAAGGAAAGAGAGGCTTGAATGTCAGTTACCTTAGTATCCAGAGAATCAATCCGTCTGTTGATAGAGGTTTGTTCAGAAATAACAGATTTCACTTGGGATTCTACTACCCTTAGCTGAAAAGCAGTAGGCACCTTTGTAAAATTTTGAGAAATATCATTCCTCACCAACTCAGTTGAGTTCTTGAAAGAATCAATCTCACTTTTTAGACTTTTCATAACAAAGTTGTAGCCTTCAGATGATTCTTCAAGTCTTGATTCTCTATAGATTTCACTGCATCATAGGCATGTTCCAAAGCAGAAGAATAACTTACAAATTCAGCAGATCTGTGCCATGAATTGTTCCATTCATTCTGTCTAAGTGCCTCAGCAGGATTGAAGGAAGGAATAGAAAAATCTTGTCTCTGATCTTTCCCAGTGGAAGCTTTGCCAGCCATATATGTACTTGATGAACCAAAATTAGTTCCAAGACTAATTCTGAGTGCTGTAGCAAGCTGTTCCTTCTCTTTTTGATTCTCATCATCATCACTATCATCAGAGTCATCATCATCAGTACTATGAGTATCATCAGGATCAGGAATAGCTATACCTTTCAGTTTATCCTGTGAATCTGTGATAGGATGATCCATTGGTCTTGAACGAAGTGGCTGTATCAGGATAGGTTCAACATCAGGAGCACCACTAGCGTCAGGATGAACACCGTCACGATTTGATATGCTTGCATCAGTATTTGCTACCAATGGTTCTTGTGGAGCTTGAGGTTCAGAAGATTCTTCAACACTTTGAGTCAAAGGTTCTTGTGTGCTTCCCTCATTGACAGTGTCCTCGACCAATCTTTGAACTTCATCTGCACCAGAAATCCCTTGAGCATTGTCAGGAAATTTCTCAGAAACTGTAGCTTGGCCTGCATCTTCACTTTGAGAAGATGGTTCTTGTGTAGCTGGAATGTCGATGTCTTCATTCTCCCTTTGAGAAAATGGTTCTTGTGGGACCATTCCACGAGCTAAGCCTTCACTCAAACTTTGATTGAGTGGTTCTTGTGTGGCTGGATCATCAGAAAGAGCTGCTGAACCACTTTGAGGTTCAGGTTCTTGTGGGCTTGATCCTTTTAGTTTCTTCTGTCTCTGATAGACTAACTCTTCTGCCTTCCTTAGCTTTTCCATTGGATGTTTTATCCCAAGATTGGAAGCAGCAGCACCATACTTCTCCCATGAAATATCAACATGTCTTTTTGTTGGAGAGTCCTGTGCTGGAGAGTCTGAAATATTAACCACTAGACTTGGTGCAGCATCAGGAATACTAACATCAGGATTTGCTTGAGCAGTAGAAACTGATTGCTCATTCAGAATAGAAGTGTCTTGTACATCAGTATCCTGCTTCTTTTCTAAAGGAATATGATACCTGCTTTTTGATAACTTCCTTTTCTTCTGTGGTGTAGACAATGGAACCACAGCTGCAGTAGCAGTATCAGCAACTTCCTTATTCACATTCATCACAGAGGATATAGGTAAATCATCCTCTGAGTCAGTCTCATCCCTGAGCACTAACTTTCTTTTAACAGAAACAACTTCACCTCCCTTTGCAGCTTTCTTCACCAGGACCCCTTGTACACCCCCTTGTAACTTCTTTTTAGTGATAGGTGTAGAGGAAAAGTCATTTGAACCTGATTGCCTTCCTGACACATCAGTTCTAGCTGTCTTCTTTGCTTTTACAACTAAAGTCTTTTGAGAGACATTAGAGGTGGCAGTTGACTGTTTAGACTGTTTAGGATGAATGTTTGGGTTAGGAACAAGGTGTGATTGGCCTTGCCCCATAGCATTAGAAATTAAACCATAACGAGTAGGCATTTTCCTATGTAAGAAAAACCTAACCTCATCAGGAATAAAAGCATTTCCTATGAAACCATTTGCCTTATCACTGTTGACTAAGGACTTAATATTATTCTCAGTAATTCTACAGATAGGTAGAACTACATCATTCTCAAAAACAACATTAGGACACAAGTGATTAAATATCAACTGTAAAAATCTAAGAAAACAGACAGAACCTAACTTATCTGATTTCCTATCACTTAAAGCTTTTAAGATAAACGACCCATAATCAAACATTGTAGAGTGGATAAGAGAGTACCCAATTTTGAGAGATCCTGATGGAAGAGCATCAAAATTTGATGTCTTGTTCATGAAACAGCGGCTGATCGTATCAAAGAAGAAATTCCATTCCTTCTGAAGCTTTGTCCTAAAGAGATTGCCATATCTCTTTACTTCACCATTGTAGCCCAACTTTGTAACAAACTCAAAGAGAGTAGAGTCCGAAACATTAGCAGGAATAGCATCACCAAGAACGGGTAAATGCAGGGCTTCCTCCACAATTGCAGGAGTCACATAGTGAGTAATTCCATTATGTTCAAAACTCATCAAGATAGTGTCAGAATACCCTTTGTCAAAAGTAACTGAGTTCCACACCTGCATTACAGACTTAAAAGAAACACTTGCAGGTTCTGTTAAAGCAAACTTCAATGGGCTTGAAGCTAGAAAATCTTGAATTATATGAAACTCATTGGGTAAATCTTGATGATTGAGAATAGCCACAAAATTGTTAGTGGCAAAAGTAACACCACTAATCACTGTTTGTTTGTTCATGAATGATGAAGACGCCATTGTAATTCTTAAAAATCTTGAGAATTGATGTTTTGAAAATAGTTAGGGTTCGTGAGCACAGAGAGATAGAAAATCGAAAAACTGATGATGAGAGAGTAATTAATGATTTAGAATAAGTAACAGTATTTTGTTAGAACAAATATTTACTCTCAATAACAGGTGGCGAGATATGATTTGTGCACAAATAATTAGTGGACAGATTACGTGTGTAATTTAAATGAAACTGCACCACTTTTTATGTGTATGTATATGTATATCTATAACAATGCAACACACGCGCGTATACAGTTGTCCTACTAAAACTCAACCGTCCATCAGCAGATACTGACGAAAAATTAGGCACAAATTAAGCAATGAAAAACTGACCTGAACATCAGGATTGACCAGTTGACTTCCTGTCAGGATTGCATCCTATCAGGATTTGATCAAAGAAAACATACCTTTCTGAATAACCATCAGGATTTGACAGTTATCAGGATTTCCTCTCTGTAGCTTTCCTCAGAAATTCTCAAAGTTCATCATTCCAAGTTCATTCACCAATTTATTGAAAGTAGCTTCAGGTAGTGGCTTGGTGAATATATCAGCTAGTTGTTGATCAGTAGGAACAAAGTGAAGTTCAATTGTTCCTTCCAGAACTTGTTCTCTTATGAAGTGATATCGAATACTGATGTGTTTAGTAAGAGAATGTTGAACTGGATTTCCTGTCATTGCAATAGCACTTTGGTTATCACAATAAATAGGGATTTTTGAGTATGATAGGCCATAATCTAACAACTGATTTCTCATCCACATTATCTGAGCACAACAACTTCCTGCAGCAATGTACTCAGCTTCTGCAGTTGAAGTGGAAATGGATTTTTGCTTTTTACTGAACCATGAAACTAGTCTTCCACCCAAAAACTGACAGCTTCCTGAAGTACTTTTCCTGTCTATTTTGCATCCTGCAAAATCAGCATCTGAATAACCACACAACCCAAAATCTGATTCCCTTGCATACCAAAGGCCAAGTGAAGAAGTGCCTTTGAGATATCTGAAAATTCTTTTGACTGCAATCAGATGGGGTTCTCTAGGTTTTGCTTGAAATCTTGCACACAGACAGGTTGCAAACATGATATCTGGTCTACTTGCAGTGAGATACAATAAAGAGCCAATCATTCCTCTGTAGTGAGTTATATCTACCTCAGCACCTTGATCAGGATCAAGTTTGGTAGGTGTAGCTATGGGAGTTGTAGCAGGAGAACTATCTTGCATGTTAAACCTTGTCAATAAATTCCTTGTATATTTAGACTGATTGATAAAAATCCCTTCATCAGTCTGTTTAACTTGAAGACCAAGAAAGTAACTCATTTCTCCCATCATGCTCATTTGATATCTTGACTGCATAAGCTTGGAAAACTTTTCACAAAGCTTATTGTTTGTTGACCCAAAAATGATATCATCAACATAAATCTGAACTAACAACAAGTCCTTACCATGATTCAAATAAAATAGAGTTTTATCAATAGCACCTCTTTTGAATCCACTTTCCAGTAAGAATAGAGCTAAAGTTTCATACCATGCTCTTGGAGCTTGCTTTAGTCCATAAAGTGCCTTATCCAATCTGTAGACATGATCTGGATAGTTAGGATCAATGAAACCAGGAGGTTGCTCAACATAGACTTCTTCCTCCAGTTCTCCATTTAAGAAAGCACTTTTAACATCCATCTGGAAAACCTTGAATTTCTTATGTGCTGCATAAGCAAGAAATATCCTGATGGCTTCTAGTCTTGCAACAGGAGCAAAAGTTTCATCATAATCAATTCCCTCTTGTTGAGAATACCCCTTTGCAACTAGTCTTGCTTTGTTTCTGATTATCACACCATCAGAATCAGTCTTGTTCTTGAAAATCCACTTTGTACCAACAATTGATCTGTTCTTTGGTCTTGGTACCAGTTTCCAGACTTCATTTCTTTCAAATTCATTCAGTTCCTCTTGCATTGCAGTAACCCAATCAGCATCTTTAAGTGCATCTTCAACTTTCTTTGGCTCCTCCTTGGATAGAAAGTTATTGTATAGACATTCATTCTGAGTTGCACTTCTTGTTTGAACACCTGCATCAGGATCCCCAATTATCAAATCAGGAGTATGACTTGCAGTCCATTTCCTTGCTGGTGTTAAATTTTTTCTTGAAGTAGATGCTCTCCCTGGATTGGTGTTATCTTGATTTGAAGAACTTGCTTGTCTTGAAGCTCCCCCTGAATAATTGCTATTTCCTCCTGATAAGTTATCAGGATCATCACTTGAATCAGTATCTGAAGAATTCTGTCCTGATGATTGTGTTGACTCTGAACTTGTAGTAGAATGATGTTGCTCCCCCACAACATTAGCACTACTAGAAGTATTACTATTGATTGCATCATCAGTATTTGCACCATCAGCATCTGGTGTGTCATCAGGATTTGGTGACCCATCAGGATCTGATGTATGGACAGGATCTGATTCTCTTTCTTCAGGTTCCTTGGTAGCTTCATTTTCAAAAATCAATCTATCATGAGAGTCTTCATTGATTCCAGCTATCTTCTTGTCATCAAAAGATACATGAATTGACTCCATGACAGTCCTTGTCCTCAAATTAAAAACTCTGAAGGCTCTTGATGCAGGATAGCCTATGAAAATTCCTTCATCAGCCTTTGTTTCAAATTTCCCTAGCTGTTCAGGATGAGATCTGAGAACAAAACATTTACAGCCAAACACATGCAGATGCTTCAGACTTGGTTTCTTTTCTTTGAGTGACTGATAAGGAGTAACACCATGTCTGTTTATTAATGTGAGATTTTGAGTGTAGCATGCTGTGTTGACTGCTTCTGCCCAGAAATATGTAGGTAATTTTGCTTCTTCCAACATAGTTCTGCCAGCTTCAATAAGAGTTCTATTTTTCCTTTCAACTACTCCATTTTGCTGAGGTGTGCCAGGAGCAGAGAATTGTTGAATGATTCCTTTGTATTTGCAGAACTCTTCCATCTTTGAATTCTTAAATTCAGTACCATTATCACTTCTCAGTATCTTGACTTTGTACTTTGTGGTTGTCTCAATCATTCTTACATGATCCAACAGAACTTCAGGAGTCTCATCTTTTCTGTGCAGAAAATACACCCAGGTGAATCTAGAATATTCATCAACAATTACAAGAGTGTACCTTTTCTTACTGATGGTCATGATGTTGACTGGACCAAATAGATCAAGATGTAGCATGTGATATGGTTCTCCAATAGAGGATTCTGATTTACTCTGGAATGATGTCCTTCGTTGTTTTGCTTTCTGACATGCATCACAGAGTCCATCAGGAGTATATAACACTTTTGGTAATCCTCTCACTAAATCTTTCTTAACTAACTCATTGATATTGCTGAAGTTGAGATGAGAAAGCTTCTTATGCCAATTCTAACTTTCATCTACTGAAGCTTTACTAATCAGATAGGTAGGGGAGTCATCAGTATTTGATTGAATGTTGGCTTCATATATGTTACCATGCCTGAAGCCAGTCAGTGCTGTCTTTCCTGTTTCTTTACTGACTACTTCACAATGTGTGGAATAGAAGTTGACATGATAACCTCTATCAGTGATTTGACTAATACTCAACAAGTTGTGTTTCAGTCCCTTCACTAGAGCTACTTTTTCAATGATGACATTTCCAATGATTATATTGCCATATCCCAAGGTTTGTCTAATGTTGCCATCTCCATAAGACACAGTTGGGCCAGCTTTCTCCTCATATTCTGATAACAGGGCTTTGTTTCCAGTCATGTGCACAGAACATCCACTATCCATGACTAACACATTTTTCTTTTTACCCTGCAATCAGAATAGAAACACACTAGTTAGAACATTTAGGAACCCATACTTGTTGGGTTCCTTTTCTATGCAATTTATTAAATTTCACAGCAGAAGACTTTCTGACCTTAGCAGTCCTGACAGGATTTACTCCATCAGGATTTACTTTGTCAGTATCAGTATTAACAAAAGCATGCTTCACAATGACATTATCAACTCTATCAGACTTTGTACTATTATCAATCTTAGGCATTGGATCATAAAAGTTATAGTACAAATCATGATAATCTTTACAAGTATAAATAGAATGCCATATACTACCACAATGAAAACAGGACTTCTGTGATTTATAAAATACTGATCTATTCCTAACATCAGACTTAGGAATATCAGTAATCTTCTTCTTACTCTTCTTACAATCAATAGCAAGATGATTAGAGTTACCACAGTTAAAACAAGACTTTCTAGGTGCATTTGGGATATATTTGTAACCATTCTCTTTGTTGATCCCAACTTTACCATTCCTGTTTCTCTTAACAGTAGCTTCCTTTTTCTTATCTGTCACCTCACAGATTTTATCCTTAAGCTATTTCTGAGACAATAGACCTACATTCTTAATGACTTTATTCATGACAGGTTTAGACTTTATGATTTTAATTCCTTGAGTAGAACTAGATCCCTTTTCAAAAGTAGAATTGGAATCCTTACCAAAAACAAAATTAACAGGAGTAATCTTAGATTTGGTTGCATCTATAACATGTCTATAGGTCTTTGGACTGACTGTCTCATAAATGACAATTTTCTCTTTCAATTTCTTATCCTCATCTGACTTATATCCTAGACACTCTTTCCAATTCGTAGAGGTATTAATCTCATGAAATTTCCTACCAGAGTCTGTCCAGGTTCTGATTTTCTCATTAGCATTTTCAAGTTCCTTTTCAAGAGCAGTACATTTGGATTTCATCTCTAAATACATGTGATTCACATTATCACATTCTTTTTGTACTTCTTGCATACGAGAAAATTCAGCTTCTAGTATATCATTCCTTTTTCTAAGTTCAGACATCTCAGATAAGATCCTAGTATTTTTAGCAGTTTGACTTCTAAAGCTTATATGTAATGACTTTAGAAAACGTCTTAACTCAGAAGCATTATCAGTATCAAAATCAAAGATAGTATTTAGTACCTTATCATCAGGAGTAGCAGTTACATCAGCATTGGCCATTAGAGCATAGTTGACCACCTCAGTATCAGATTCTGAGGAAGAGTCCATCCAATCCTTGCTTGATGTGATAAGTGCCTTCGTCTTCTTGCACTCAGAAGCAAAGTGACCCATACCATTGCACTTGTAGCATCTAACCTTTGACTTGTCAAATTTGCTACCCTTGCTGTCCTTTTTGATATACTTATCTTTGTTTGAATTGAAATCCTTTTTTCTGAAAGTTGCCTTGTCTTCTATTCTTCCTGAACTTCATCCTTCTGAAGTTTCTGACAATCATAGCAACCATCTCTTCCATGTCTGAGTCAGAAGAATCATCATCAGTATTGGCATCAGCATTGCCATCAGTATCTGATGAAGAGTCATCAGGATCTGACTCAACTATTCTTGTTTTACTTCTAGAGACCTCCATAACTTTTCCTTTTGATTTAGCCTCTGCTTTCAAAGCAATTGATTTTGCCTTGCTGCTTTTCTTGTTCTTTCTCTGTTGAACTTCAAGATCATGAGTTCTTAGCATCCCATAGACTTCATCAAGAGACACAGTGTTAAGATTATACTGATGTCTAATGATCGATGTCTGAGTGTCCCATTCTTCAGGTAAAGCTCTTAGAAACTTGGTGTTTGAATCTTCAGTTTCATATTCCTTGTCAACTAAAGATAAACTGTTCAATAGTGTCAGAAATCTATCATATAGATCAGTTAGGCTCTCATCGGGTCTTGCATCAAATTGTTCATATTCTTGAATCAAAAGAGCCCTTCTGTTTTTCTTGACAGATGCAGATCCCTGGCACTGAGTTTCCAAAGTATCCTAGATTTCTTTTGAAGACTTGCATGCAATCACTCTGTTTGACATGACAGCATCAAGACTACTGTGTAAGATATTCTTTATCTTTGGTTCCCTGAGTACATGAGCTTTTTCTTCTGGAGTCCATTCACTTTTAGCCTTGACCACATAATGTTCAGGTACTGTATCTGTTCGTTCTACAATCCTTGTAGGAATATATGGTCCATCACGAATGTAATATCCGTGAATTTTATTATTTGATTAAATGATATATTTAATCTAAAATATTTATTTTGGAATATTGGAATATTATTATATGATATTTAGTGTGTGATTATGTGCTAAATGGTGAGTCGGAAGCCCCTTTCAAAAATTTCGTCATTTGGAATTTTCTTCAAATTTGAGCCGTTTTGATAATTCAAGAGCCCGTTGAAATTTCGTACATTCATTTTTAATTCTTCGTCTTTCGTATTCGAATCGTTATCGAAAGGGTTATGGGATTCTATTTAACCCTACCTATTTGATTCTGCAAATTAATTTCAATTTTTGATCCGAAAAAGGAAAAATCGTTCCGAACCCTAATTGCTTAAGGGGACGGATTTATCGTTCTATATCAATATTGAAGTTGTTATAGCCCTAGTATTCTTGAGCATTAGTTATATAATGATATATATCAATTTGGATAATCATCAACCTTTTTAACCCCTTACTTTTCGTAAAACGTGTTTTTGACCTAATTAGGGTTTTTAAACGATCTAACGAATCAATATCGATCCAAAAATGTTATTTGGGGTATTATTTTTCCAAAAATATAAAATGACCAATCAGACTTCATAACCCTAGCAATTCTTCAGAAATTACTCAAGAAATCCGAAATTCCCAAATAATTATTTTGTGTTCTTGATCTTCAATCAATTCGTTCTAAGGGTTATTGAAGTCCAAATTTGAAGTTCTTATACTCAAATCAAAGCCCCAAAAATCTAGTTTCAGAATCTTCCAACCTCATCATCATCTGGTAAGTATTCGATTTTATATTGATTTTACAAGTTTCGAATTAAAATTAGGGTTCTTGATTCGATTTGGGGATTTTCATTCTGTTGATTCTCCGTTCAATTGGTTGCTTCTAACATGTTCCTAGGGTTCTAATTAGCAAGAATCCATGCTTTAATTTCATGTTTATGTTCGATTTAGTCGGGTTTGATTTTCGGGTTTTGACCCGATTTCTTCTTTCAATTCGTACGTTCTTGATATTGATCTGACATTGTTTTTGGTAAAGGGCTTTTATTGTATGAGTTATAAGCTTCATTTTGGTATATTAATCTTTGAGTTTCATGTAGGATTTAAGTAGATCGGGTTTCCGGCCGAGGTCGTCGCCGGCGAGTTCTTTGAATGAATTCTGGGCACGATTCCGGCATGGGACAGATGTGTGTGTATGTGGGTTGTGTTTGTCTTGCAAAAGCGAACAAAAGCCCTATAGTTTGGTTTTGTTTTGATCGGAAACGGCGAAGTCCGGCCACCGGACGCCGGCCGGATTCTGGAAAACCCAGATTCCGGCGGGTTGTTCTTGGTGACCCGGATTCGTTCTTCCCGACCCGTTTACCCGATTTTTCGACCCGGTTTCAATCTTCAAAACCCTAATTCATTTTCAGAAAACTGTTTTTGAATTTTATTTTTAAATTTAATTCGAAAATAGTTTAAAAACTAAAAAAATTCATATTTTTATTTTAAAAATATATTTTTATATCAGAAAAATTCTGATAAATTATATTTATTATTTTAAATCCGAAAATTGATTAAACTTAATTATTTTAATTATTTTTAATTAATAATTAATTTATTAATTAATTGGTTAATTCTTTTAATCAATTAATTCTTAAAAATTAATTATTAATTAGATTTAATTAATTAAAAATTCAGTTTAATTATTTTCAAGCCTATTTAATTATTTAAAAAATAGTTTGAGTATTTAAAGAGTGTCAATTAATTTTATTAATTGATTTATTTTCATTTAAATGTTTATATTGGATTTAAAAATCCGATTTTTGGTTTAAAATTTGTAACGACTTATTAAAAATTCAAATGAGTTCCGTATGATGTTTTAAAAATGTTTATAAGTGCTATATGGTTCATATTAATTGTGTGTCGTGTTTTATAGTCTGTATATGCCCGTGCTAGGGCAAATATCTGAGTTTTAAATATCGTAAATTATACCGGACGCCCGATACGTAACCGGTTACTTGTTTAAATGTGATTATTGATTGAATAAGTGTCGAGAGTAGAACAAGAATAGTTAGACTTATTGTGATGAGTTGTTTAAATTATAGAATCGAGTTCCCGGAGCAAGGGAAAGGGGAAAGTAGAGTGAGCAGAGTCGATCCGACAGCAGCTTAGACCAGGCAAGTATCTGTGCCTTTACTTGTGATAAAATTATTATTGTCTTGATTACTTGAATACCATTATCCCCAGAACAATTCAAATTATCCATCTTTTAACCGCATTTGGACAACTGATTCCATTTCCTTAGAAATTCTTGATTCTTTGATTTGATCTGCATCGGAAACCCTTATTTCCAATTTACTTGATTATTGTTTACCACCTATTGTTGCTATTTATCATCCTTTGATTATCATTGACAACCTTTGATTATTTGACTTCCATCTTGACTACTCGTTTACGGTTATTGATTAACGATTACCAATATTGATTCCCTTATTGAATGAGTACACTGTACCATTGAAATTACTCCATGATTATTTCTCGACCTTCACTTGATACTGAACAGTTGAAACTCTTTTGCAATTACTATACATTCAGTTTATCTTATTGAGCATGTTATTGTTTATACCCTATTATAGAATTGGCATGTGTTTTTTTTAAAATGGACCAGTAATTGGTCGGAATAACTTAAGGCCCAGATTGGCCTGGGATCCAGTAGAGGACTATGACATGAGCTAGTCCGGGGTTGATGCGTGGCTGGCCAGCAGCACAACCTTTGATTTGAATAAAATGTATAAGCCATATTCTAATTCTTTACTTCAATCATTATTGATACAAAGCATGTGTTAGCTAAATATTGTTGATTCTGATATCTTAAATTCATATCCTTACCACCGTGATAGAAATGATTCGTTGATATTTGCTGAGCAATTTTGGCTCACTCTTGCTTGTTGTTTTCTAACCTTATTCCAGTAAAGCGAGAGTATGAGTTGGCATAGCGTGACCGATAGTTCACCAGCAGTCAGGAGAGCCCCTCGAGTCACTGTTATTGGCAGGGTAGTTGTTGTTTTGCTTTTCTAGATTTAATGTCTAGATTTGAACTTTGGTTGTGATGTAATAACTCTGATAAAACTGGTTTGTAATAATAAAAGATTGTAGTAGCTTGTGTTCATTGCCATAATCTGGATGCGGTCTTGGTCAAGGGGTAATTGTGTCTTTATATATATTATGCATGTGTTAAATAGTGTTCCGTTGGTCGGATGACTCCTCAAATCTGTACCCCGGGTTTGGAGGGCGTCACAGTTGGTATCAGAGCAACAGGTTATGGCATTTGAAACAAGTTAGGACTTAGGGTCCAGGATAACATAGAGAGTTAGGAAGTCACGTAAGGATATTAGGAGGTCAACTAGGGATATTACGCGTAGTAATTAAATGTGGTTATAATTGCAGCCCCCTAGTTCTAGTTCAGACTCAGACCCTTCCGAGGATACGATATCAGAGATACCTACACCCGTTGAGAGAGCAGGACCGTCTCGGCCAGTGCGATATCAGCCTAGGCATCAGGGCCCAGTAGTCAGGAGAGATCAGATACCTTGTCCTATTCCACTCCGACAAGTAGCCCCAGCACCAGCGTCTCAGGCATCAGTTTGTGGGCCTTTGTATCAGTTATGTGAGCCACCAGTTCCACACCATGTGTATCAGAGGGTGAGAAGAGAGAAGGATTTCCTTTATGGACAGGTTATGGAGATGGGTAGGATTCGTTCGATCGAGGCAGCCGCTGTCAGAGAGAGAGACAGACTTAGAGATCAGATGAGAGACATTCAGATGAGGTTTAGGGTTACGAGGACTTTGGTTGAGACTCGATTGCATGGATTAGCTTCTAGTCGAGAGGGAGAGACAGTAGCAGGGATGAGACAGATTTTGGATTATGCGATGAGTGAGATTGCAGAGGTTTCAGGACCCCCGTTATGGCCGGCAGGAGCAGGTGATCTGTGAGCAGGTATCGGTAGTAGACAGATGTGACATGGATGTATGGTTCTAGATAGTTAGTATATAGATGCATATAGTAGAATCAGCAGTGCACCGGGCTTATAGGAACGCCTCGGGTTGTTGTTGCATTTTTGTTGTTGTATTGCTGGTCGGCAGTTATGGTTCAGCCATGATATATTTTCTTTTGAAGCGTTCTACGCTTGTACTAACTCTATCTATATATATATGATAAACCTCTTTTATAAAACTGTATTTATTCCCCTGTCATTCATTTCCAGCATCATAACTGTTATTCTACTTATTGCAACGAGTGTATCCATACACCGTTGAGAAGATCTGTAAACCTTCGAGATATCAATTGTGATCCTTCCTTCTCTTATATGAACTGTTTGATTAAGCCAATTATTGTTTATTCATTAGCGATATGGCTCCTAGACGACAAACCCGTTCAACTGATACTTCTGACCAAGAAGGTCAACAAAATACACCTCCCACGGGCCGTGTGGACCCGATGGTAATCCAGTTGTTAAATACCCTTACTCAACAGACTGCCGCATTAGCACAGCAGCAACGTGCATTTCAGCAACAGCTCTTAGAACAGCAGCAACAGCATCAGCAACATCAGCATCAGCAGCATCAACAACAGCACCAGCAAGCAGCACCGGCAGTTACGTTCAAATCTTTCCAGGCAGCAAAACCTCCAGAATTTAAAGGATCAGCAGACCCTGTAGAGGCTAAGGCATGGTTGAAAGAGATGGAAAAGGCTTTTGCCTTGATAGAGGTGACAGAGGATAAGAAGACAGAGTATGCAAGCTATTTTCTGAAGAATGAGGCTAGTTATTGGTGGGAAACGAGTAGGGCTATGGAGCCCGAGGGATTGATTACGTGGGCAAGATTCACAGAGTTGTTTTTGGAAAGATATTTTCCGGACTATATGAGAGATCAGATGGAATTGAAGTTTTTGGAATTAAAGCAGGGAAGCATGACAGTGCCCCAATATGAAACAAGGTTTACGGAGTTGTCAAGGTTTGTTCCAACCTATGTGGATACGGAAAAGAAGAAGGCCAAGAGGTTCCAGCAGGGACTGAGGTCTTGGATTCGTAGTAAGTTAGCTGTATTGGAGTTGGACACCTATGCAGCGGTGGTCCAAAAGGCAATGATTGCAGAGGCAGAGAGTGATTCTTACATGAAAGAGAGGGAGAACAAGAAAAGGAAAGCAGGGATACCCGATAAGGGACAGCAGCAGGGAAGTTTTCAAGGGCAAGCAAATAAGAAGCTGGGATTTCAGCACGGAAGGAATACAAGTTTCAGGAAACCAGACACCGGAAACGTAGGACAAGATAACAGTCTACTAACCGGCGGTCAGCAGGGACTTTCTAGACCCCCACTACCAGAATGCAAGACATGCGGGAAGCGACATCTAGGGATATGCCATCGATTGACTGTCACATGCTTTAAATGCAATCAGAAGGGACATTATTCCCGGGACTGCAAGATAGGCATCGTGTGTCATCGGTGTAAGAAACCAGGTCACATGATTAAGGACTGCAGAGCACCAGCAACCGTGAACAATATGATTCGGGCAATTGAAGCACCCCCAGTTGTTAACGTCCAGCCGTTAGCCAGGACCTACAATATGTCAATGGGAGAAGCAGTGAGAGATTCCGACGTGGTGGCAGGTACACTTCTAGTAAATTCTATTCCTGCACAAGTGTTAATAGATTCGGGAGCGACGAAGTCTTTTATTTCTGAAACGTTTGCTCGTAGATTGAATTGCGTAATGAAACCTTTAAGTGGAGTGTTGACTATAGAGATAGCTAATCAGGATCGTATCGCGGTCAGTTCATATTATCCCCGTTGTGAGATAGAGATTTTGGGAAATCGTTTTTATGTTGACTTGTTACCTTTTAAGTTAGGTGAATTTGATGTGATATTAGGGATGGATTGGTTGACTGAGCATGATGCAAGTATTGATTGTAAGAATAAGAGGGTTACTTTGATTACCCTAGAAAAGAAAGAGATAATATTTAGAGGAGAGAAACAAAGAAAGAGGTTCCTGACAATGATTCAGGCTAAGAGGTTATTAAGGCAAGGTTGTGAGGCGTATCTAGCTTATGTAATAGATATAGATAAGGAAGTTTCTAAGTTAGAAGATATTCCAGTCGTAAATGAGTTTCCAGATGTTTTTCCGGAAGAATTACCAGGTTTACCTCCAGATAGAGAAATTGAATTTGCGATAGACTTAGTACCGGGCGCGGAGCCAGTATCGAAGGCCCCTTACAGGATGGCACCAGTGGAGATGAAGGAATTGGCTGATCAACTGCAAGATTTGCTAGAAAAAGGAATTATTAGACCCAGCGTTTCACCGTGGGGAGCACCAGTACTGTTTGTCAAGAAAAAGGATGGAAGCATGAGATTGTGTATAGACTATCGGGAGTTGAACAAGCTGACCATTAAGAACAAGTATCCGTTACCTCGAATAGATGATCTGTTTGACCAGCTGAAGGGAGCGGTACATTTTTCGAAGATCGACCTACGGTCAGGATATCACCAATTGAAGATTAGACCAGACGACATACCGAAGACAGCCTTTCGAACAAGGTATGGGCACTATGAATTTTTAGTAATGGCGTTTGGACTAACGAATGCACCCGCAGCTTTTATGGATCTAATGAACAGGATTTTCAAGAGATATTTGGACAAGTTTGTAGTGGTATTCATCGACGACATCTTGATATACTCAAGGACAGAAGAAGAGCATGCAGACCAGTTGCGAATTGTGTTAGAAACGTTGAGACAAGAAGGACTATACGCGAAGTTTTCCAAGTGTGAATTCTGGTTGAAAGAAGTTCATTTCTTAGGACACGTGGTGAGCAGCGAAGGCATCAAAGTGGACCCAGCAAAGATAGAGGCAGTGAAAGATTGGGAGAGACCAAGGACACCGACTGAAGTCAGAAGTTTCTTGGGATTAGCCGGATACTACCGGAGATTTGTGCAAGATTTTGCGAAGATAGCTACTCCAATGACCAAGCTGACAAGGAAAAGCGAGCGATTCATATGGAACGATAAATGCGAAGAAGGCTTCCAAGAGTTAAAGAAAAGACTAACTACGGCACCGGTATTGATGTTACCAGACGATCAAGGTCATTTCGTAATCTATAGTGATGCGTCGTACAAAGGATTAGGATGCGTACTTATGCAACATGACAAGGTGATTGCTTATGCGTCAAGACAGTTGAGACCCCACGAACAGAAGTACCCTACACACGATTTGGAGTTAGCAGCTATTGTGTTTGCTTTGAAGATATGGAGACACTACTTGTATGGAGAGAGATGTGAAATTTACACCGATCACAAAAGTTTGAAGTATATCTTTACTCAGAAAGAGCTGAACATGAGGCAACGAAGATGGTTAGAACTAATCAAGGACTACGACGTTTCTATCAACTATCATCCCGGCAAGGCAAATGTGGTAGCAGATGCATTGAGCAGAAAAGAGAGATTAAATACACTAATGATGACCAAAGAATTATACAAGGAATTTGAGAAATTGGAAATCGAAGTAATTAATCCGAAGGACGCTACGGAAATAATTTATACCATGACGTTTCAACCTGAATTGTTGGAGAAGATACGAAAGTGCCAAGAGCAAGTTATGAACGACGATGTGAGTAAAATGACAGGTGAGGAAATATGTAGCCAACCGGACGACAAAGGGATCTTGAGATTTGCTTCTCGGATATGGATACCTAACGTAACGGAACTGAAAAGTGAGATTCTGCACGAAGCACATAACTCGAAGTATTCAATTCATCCAGGGAGTACGAAGATGTATCGAGATCTAAAGACGAACTTTTGGTGGCCAGATATGAAGAGAGAGATTGCGGAATGGGTAAGTAAATGCTTTACGTGTCAAAGAGTTAAGGCGGAACATCAGAGACCAAGTGGATTACTTCAACCATTGGAGATTCCCGAATGGAAGTGGGAACACATTGCGATGGACTTTGTAGTAGGATTGCCTAGAACAAAAGCTAACCATGATGCCATCTGGGTTGTCGTGGATCGATTGACGAAATCTGCGCATTTTCTTCCGATTAACGAGAGATTCTCGCTGGATAAGTTAGTTCATATGTACATAAAAGAAATCGTAGTACGACATGGAGTTCCAGTATCGATAGTGTCTGATAGAGACCCTCGATTCAATTCAAGATTTTGGAGGAGTTTTCAAGAGTGTTTGGGCACCGAGTTGAGAATGAGTACGGCTTATCATCCGCAGACGGACGGTCAAAGCGAAAGGACAATTCAGACTATTGAAGATATGCTTAGGACGTGTGCACTTGATTTTGAAGGCAGTTGGGACGATCATCTACCCTTGGTGGAATTTTCATATAATAATAGTTTTCACGCGAGCATCGGAATGCCACCGTACGAAGCTTTGTATGGACGAAAGTGTCGATCTCCAGTACATTGGGAAGAAATTGGTGAACGGAAAATGATAGGACCAGAACTAGTACAACGAACAAAAGAAGTGGTTCAATTGATTCAGAGAAGATTGATAACAGCTCAAGACCGACAGAAGAAGTATGCGGATCTAGCCAGAAAGGATGTGGGATTCGAAGAAGGAGAGCAAGTGTTACTAAAGGTTTCACCATGGAAAGGATTAGTTAGATTTGGAAAGAAAGGGAAGTTGAGTCCGAGATATGTTGGGCCGTTTGAGATTTTGAAGAAAGTGGGCGAAGTAGCTTACGAGTTGGCATTGCCACCGCATATGCAGCACGTTCATAATGTATTTCATGTATCTATGCTTAAGAGGTATCGACCAGATTCGAATCATGTAATAGAGTATGAACCAATAGAGGTCCAGGCAGATTTATCGTATGTAGAACGACCAATTCAGATAGTGGATCGTAAGGAGAAAGTACTAAGGAATAAGACAGTAGCGTTAGTGAGAGTTTTGTGGAGGAATCCTAAAGTAGAAGAGTCTACCTGGGAGTTAGAGAGTGAGATGTTAGAGAAGTATCCCCAGTTGTTTCCTTGATCTGATTCTGAGGACAGAATCCTATTAAGGGGGGAAGGATGTAATATCCGTGAATTTTATTATTTGATTAAATGATATATTTAATCTAAAATATTTATTTTGGAATATTGGAATATTATTATATGATATTTAGTGTGTGATTATGTGCTAAATGGTGAGTCGGAAGCCCCTTTCAAAAATTTCGTCATTTGGAATTTTCTTCAAATTTGAGCCGTTTTGATAATTCAAGAGCCCGTTGAAATTTCGTACATTCATTTTTAATTCTTCGTCTTTCGTATTCGAATCGTTATCGAAAGGGTTATGGGATTCTATTTAACCCTACCTATTTGATTCTGCAAATTAATTTCAATTTTTGATCCGAAAAAGGAAAAATCGTTCCGAACCCTAATTGCTTAAGGGGACGGATTTATCGTTCTATATCAATATTGAAGTTGTTATAGCCCTAGTATTCTTGAGCATTAGTTATATAATGATATATATCAATTTGGATAATCATCAACCTTTTTAACCCCTTACTTTTCGTAAAACGTGTTTTTGACCTAATTAGGGTTTTTAAACGATCTAACGAATCAATATCGATCCAAAAATGTTATTTGGGGTATTATTTTTCCAAAAATATAAAATGACCAATCAGACTTCATAACCCTAGCAATTCTTCAGAAATTACTCAAGAAATCCGAAATTCCCAAATAATTATTTTGTGTTCTTGATCTTCAATCAATTCGTTCTAAGGGTTATTGAAGTCCAAATTTGAAGTTCTTATACTCAAATCAAAGCCCCAAAAATCTAGTTTCAGAATCTTCCAACCTCATCATCATCTGGTAAGTATTCGATTTTATATTGATTTTACAAGTTTCGAATTAAAATTAGGGTTCTTGATTCGATTTGGGGATTTTCATTCTGTTGATTCTCCGTTCAATTGGTTGCTTCTAACATGTTCCTAGGGTTCTAATTAGCAAGAATCCATGCTTTAATTTCATGTTTATGTTCGATTTAGTCGGGTTTGATTTTCGGGTTTTGACCCGATTTCTTCTTTCAATTCGTACGTTCTTGATATTGATCTGACATTGTTTTTGGTAAAGGGCTTTTATTGTATGAGTTATAAGCTTCATTTTGGTATATTAATCTTTGAGTTTCATGTAGGATTTAAGTAGATCGGGTTTCCGGCCGAGGTCGTCGCCGGCGAGTTCTTTGAATGAATTCTGGGCACGATTCCGGCATGGGACAGATGTGTGTGTATGTGGGTTGTGTTTGTCTTGCAAAAGCGAACAAAAGCCCTATAGTTTGGTTTTGTTTTGATCGGAAACGGCGAAGTCCGGCCACCGGACGCCGGCCGGATTCTGGAAAACCCAGATTCCGGCGGGTTGTTCTTGGTGACCCGGATTCGTTCTTCCCGACCCGTTTACCCGATTTTTCGACCCGGTTTCAATCTTCAAAACCCTAATTCATTTTCAGAAAACTGTTTTTGAATTTTATTTTTAAATTTAATTCGAAAATAGTTTAAAAACTAAAAAAATTCATATTTTTATTTTAAAAATATATTTTTATATCAGAAAAATTCTGATAAATTATATTTATTATTTTAAATCCGAAAATTGATTAAACTTAATTATTTTAATTATTTTTAATTAATAATTAATTTATTAATTAATTGGTTAATTCTTTTAATCAATTAATTCTTAAAAATTAATTATTAATTAGATTTAATTAATTAAAAATTCAGTTTAATTATTTTCAAGCCTATTTAATTATTTAAAAAATAGTTTGAGTATTTAAAGAGTGTCAATTAATTTTATTAATTGATTTATTTTCATTTAAATGTTTATATTGGATTTAAAAATCCGATTTTTGGTTTAAAATTTGTAACGACTTATTAAAAATTCAAATGAGTTCCGTATGATGTTTTAAAAATGTTTATAAGTGCTATATGGTTCATATTAATTGTGTGTCGTGTTTTATAGTCTGTATATGCCCGTGCTAGGGCAAATATCTGAGTTTTAAATATCGTAAATTATACCGGACGCCCGATACGTAACCGGTTACTTGTTTAAATGTGATTATTGATTGAATAAGTGTCGAGAGTAGAACAAGAATAGTTAGACTTATTGTGATGAGTTGTTTAAATTATAGAATCGAGTTCCTGGAGCAAGGGAAAGGGGAAAGTAGAGTGAGCAGAGTCGATCCGACAGCAGCTTAGACCAGGCAAGTATCTGTGCCTTTACTTGTGATAAAATTATTATTGTCTTGATTACTTGAATACCATTATCCCCAGAACAATTCAAATTATCCATCTTTTAACCGCATTTGGACAACTGATTCCATTTCCTTAGAAATTCTTGATTCTTTGATTTGATCTGCATCGGAAACCCTTATTTCCAATTTACTTGATTATTGTTTACCACCTATTGTTGCTATTTATCATCCTTTGATTATCATTGACAACCTTTGATTATTTGACTTCCATCTTGACTACTCGTTTACGGTTATTGATTAACGATTACCAATATTGATTCCCTTATTGAATGAGTACACTGTACCATTGAAATTACTCCATGATTATTTCTCGACCTTCACTTGATACTGAACAGTTGAAACTCTTTTGCAATTACTATACATTCAGTTTATCTTATTGAGCATGTTATTGTTTATACCCTATTATAGAATTGGCATGTGTTTTTTTTAAAATGGACCAGTAATTGGTCGGAATAACTTAAGGCCCAGATTGGCCTGGGATCCAGTAGAGGACTATGACATGAGCTAGTCCGGGGTTGATGCGTGGCTGGCCAGCAGCACAACCTTTGATTTGAATAAAATGTATAAGCCATATTCTAATTCTTTACTTCAATCATTATTGATACAAAGCATGTGTTAGCTAAATATTGTTGATTCTGATATCTTAAATTCATATCCTTACCACCGTGATAGAAATGATTCGTTGATATTTGCTGAGCAATTTTGGCTCACTCTTGCTTGTTGTTTTCTAACCTTATTCCAGTAAAGCGAGAGTATGAGTTGGCATAGCGTGACCGATAGTTCACCAGCAGTCAGGAGAGCCCCTCGAGTCACTGTTATTGGCAGGGTAGTTGTTGTTTTGCTTTTCTAGATTTAATGTCTAGATTTGAACTTTGGTTGTGATGTAATAACTCTGATAAAACTGGTTTGTAATAATAAAAGATTGTAGTAGCTTGTGTTCATTGCCATAATCTGGATGCGGTCTTGGTCAAGGGGTAATTGTGTCTTTATATATATTATGCATGTGTTAAATAGTGTTCCGTTGGTCGGATGACTCCTCAAATCTGTACCCCGGGTTTGGAGGGCGTCACAACGAATCCTGTCCAAATAGTCAGGATCCATAGCCTCCAGGTACATCAGCATCTTTACCCTCCATGTTGGATATTCTGATTTCTTCAAGATGGGAATCTTCATGCTTTCATACTTGGTTGTCGACATCTTTAGATCGTATCTGATTCAGAATTAAATCAGTTTGCTCTGATACCAATTGTTGTCCAGTAATAATCTATTGTAGAAGGGGGGTTGAATACAATAGTATAAGATAATCGACTTCTTAATGTATATATCACAAATATGAAAGAAAGATAACAGCTTTATTAAATCTGATATAAAACTGTTACAATCTCTCTCAAGAAATTCTGATGTTCTTGAGAGCTGCTAGCTTACAAAAACTCTCTCAAGAAATTCTATGTTCTTAAGAGCTTCTATCTTGATTCGCTTCTCTACATAAATCGAAACCAAGACTGTGTTTATATACTACACAGCTTCTTTATCAATGATAAGTCCTAATCAATTACAAAGATTGAAACCTATCTATAATTGATAGCTACATACTACAAACCAGGAACCGACAGAATAAACTTCCATGTTTAACTAGACTCCAAATATAACTCGAAGTAGGAATCCTGATCAGCTTCCAGTCCTGATGATCAATCTTGATCCCAGTCCTGATATGCATTCTGATCCTGACGACCATATAATCCTGATGACATCAGCAATCCTGATCAGTTGAGTCTAGCTCCTGACGATCATTGAATTCTGATCTAACATTTCTGCGTAACAAATCTCTCCAACCATACAAATGGCTCCAATGGATTACCTTGACCCTCCGGATTTTGCTGATGTCCTTGGCCATTCTGATTATTCTGGCCATCTTGATTCCCTTGACCATTCTGATTATTCTGATTGTTCTGATTATTCTGATTTGCCATAGCTTGCTGTATACCCTGAGCCACTGCTTGACCTATCATCGCAGCTAACTCAGCTTGGCTAACACCCAAGTTAGTCTGATTAGTAGTTCGATTACGTCTAGGAGGCATCTACAATATAAGATAACGAACGAATGAAAATACCAAGAATAGAGAAGCAGAAGCGATTTAAAAACAGAAGTCAAAAGAATAGAGCAAAATGAAATGAGCTTGAAATAGAGCACCCATCCTAACTTCTACCCAATCTCACAGATCAACCTAAATAGATTTTCTACAAGAAAGAACCTGGCTCTGATACCATCTTTGTAACACCCCCATCTATATCTAAATGAGGAGCTACTTATTAAACACTAAACCTGCAAACAGAGCACTAAAATAATCTCTAAATAATAATAATTAAGCAGTCTAATAATCTCCAAGATAATATTAAACCTCCAAAACGGTTCAAAGCAATAAATATGAAAAACCAAAATGTCTAAAATAATATTCAAGTCTAAATAGCGATAGAAGTCTGCAAATCCTAATCAATGATATAAAGGGGTGACTCTCCATCACACAGTCCCAGATCCCCCTAAGCACCTGCCAGAAAAAGAATACGGCATGAGCCAATCGCCCAATACGGATTTGGAATACAGTTTATAAAACAGAAAACAGATAGTCATATTTGATAGTTTATAATGAAACATTTATCTAAATATAATTATGGCTGAAGCAACAAGGGGTTAGGATATTTCATACCGAGATCAGAACAGAACAGATACAAATACACAGATCATAGGGTACCTAATGTGTGCAACAAACCGAATAACGTGTACGGCATATACAACGTCACCGTCAAATCAAATCACAAATCACAAATCATAAACTCTGGGTGCACCCACGTATCCTGAAACAAATATCAAATGCGCAAAAGCTCGCCTCTTGAGCTATCAGAACAGAAGGATACGCCATGACCAATCACACTGCCATGGAAGTGTCATGTCACTGGTGCCGCAATGACATGGTTGTAGTACCCTACAGCTAGTTAACTCGGTATACCCTATATCACTAAGGGTTCAAATATAATATTTCACAAAACATTTTAAAATCACAGAAACAGATATTCCTAATATTTCCAACAGATATAAAGTGTACGCAATATCAGAAAATCGCAGAAACGGATATTTAAATATTTCGAAACAGAATTAAATATACTTTTTAGAATCAAAACAATATTCATATTCAAAATGATTCAAAATCGAACGAACAGATTTGAGGTCAAAACGAATTTAATTTAAATATTTCTAAGAGGAGTAGCGCTGAATAAAATAGGAGAGAAATCCGTACCTCGAAAATAGCAACCTCAAACACTAAAGAAATTCGCAAACACTCCACTAAATTCCTGGCCCCCGATCTAACAACAAAATATAATCTATTATCAACATACCTTCTTTTATGTACCTCAATTGTTTTATTAACACTTCATTCACCTATTTGGTACTATAATATATTATATAACTAAAACACTTTTAACATTGAACACTAGTAATGTCTCCGACTTTGTTTTACACCATGTACTAAACTGTATCAACATATCAATTCAAAATTAAAATAACAGACCATGTTTATATATATATAAAAATAATAATTAATAATCAATTAACATATAAATTAGTGTGAAAATATAAGGATATTAAACTAAAATATTACTCCTTATAAAACATGCATATGCACTCGACTTTACCTGGAACCATTAAATCCAGTTTAATGGAATCAAGCAGATATAATATAACTTGAATTACAAAATCACTGTTTTGGACTCTAATATATAAACACACGCACGTATTAACAAAACTTAAAATTATTGTATAAACACATGATTTTGATACTAAGTATGGCCTTTAAAAGCTTATAAAACAAAACAATGTAATTAGCCGGATTATAAATATACTTTTAAAGAAAAAACTTACAATGGCAACTATTATGCATAATATTCATATGAGACCTATTTTAATAAAATAAATAAAACACAGCTTACTCTCTTCTGATTCAGATCACCAGAATTTGACAAACAAACAAGTTATTCAAGGAATCAAAACTTAATATTAATAAAATAATCAGGACTGGCCAATGAAACATATGCATTAGTATATATAATTTAATAATCAAACTCGTTCCTGGACTCACAAACCAGACCACACACAACCTCATCAAAGTATAACGTACTTAAACTTATTCCATTGCACATGGATATTATTACTAAATTAATCTACTCAATTTTTGTATATGTAATAAAAGACCAGGATATGCACCTTTTTATTTACTGAATTAACAAGACAACCCTCTCTTTTGTCGTTACTGGCTAGTTTCCTTCGATTTCTTCGTCCCCTGCTTGCTCTGTACCGTGCGGCTCTTAACAATAATCTTGGCTAAAGATTATAGTATTAGGGTTGATTAAATATATAGACACACGTTTAATAAATAGGACCGACTGTTTTTTTTAAGCTAATAACTTAATTAATAGCCAATTCTTTTCTAAACCAAATTTTATAATACTATTTATTATTATTATTATTATTATTAAAAAAATCACGTATATTACAGATGATGATGATTCTGATGATGATAATGATGTTGAGAAGGATCAGCTTGCTACAACACTAAAATCTAGTCTTGGAACTAACTTTGGTTCTTCAAGCACTTTCATGGCTGGCAAGGCTACTACAGGAAAAGATATAAGACAAGACTTTTCTGGTCCTTCTGCAATTGATCTAGCTGAACAGCTAAGGAGACATGAATGTGAAAATGACTAGTACAGGTCTGAAGATTCTGTCAGTTATTCATGTGCTTTGAATCATGCTTCTTATGCTGAAAGTTTAATTGAGAATGAAGATGTGAAGAATCACTTGAAGGCTACAACTTTATTATCCAAGAGTCTCAAGTATGAGATTGATTCTGTCAAAGATGCAACTGCTTTAGTGAGGTCTGATATTGCTAATAGCTTGACAAAGGCACCAACTGCTCTTCAATTGAGAGTTGTGGAATCTCAGGTTAAGTCAGTTATTACTGAACAGTCCTCCATCAACAAAAGAATTGACTCATTGGATTCTAAGGTAACTGACATCCAAGCCTCTCTTTCCTTAATCTTAAATTTGTTATCAAATCCTGATGCCAAAAAGGGGGAGAAGGTAAGTCAGACAAAATGTACACCTGATCTAGTATTGAGAAAGAATAATGATGATGATAATACTGGAAATGATGGTGATGACAAGGTATTACAAGGAGAAACCTCTGATGCTGCTATGGTGAAGTCTACAATTCAAACTTCTCAAAGTTAATCCATGCAGTCAACTCATGTTTCTGATTCTAGAGTTAGAACAGTAAGGACATTGGTGAAATCTCAGATCCTGACGGAAGAACAAATCCTGACAGGTGATCAAATCCCGATGGCTGATCAAATCCTGACACCTGGTCATGGAACCTTATCTACAATTCCTGAAGGTGATGAAGATGTTCTCATTGAAAATCCTGAAGATGCTGCTAATCTATTCCAGGAGTTCAAGACAAGAGATGGTAATGTTGTTACTCTTTATCACACTGATAAGAGAGTTCAACAATTATTTGCAAGAAAGAAACTTTCTACTGCTAGTGAAGAATATCCTGATCTCTCACATGAAGAATTTCTAAGTCAACAAAGAGTAATGATGGAGAGTTTTAATAACCCTGCTCCTGCTAGAGGTAGAGGAGGCAGAGGTAGAAGAAGTGTCAGAAGAGGTGCAAGAAGAGGGAGGAGCTCATCAAATCAATCAATACCTAGACAAACAAGGTCTAGAGGTTTAATAATAGAAGAAATTCCTGATGTCACTCAATCTCTAATAGTTCATGATACTCAACTTGACAGGACTACTTTTGGTGATGAAGGAATAGATGAAGATGAACCTCAATTGAGAAGAAGACCAAGACAACCAAATCTCATCAGTAATACAACTAAAATTGAAGATTCTAATCCTGACATTGTTCCTGACATTGTTCAAGATCCTGATGAATCAGAAATTCTACAAGAGATTGGTTTGATGATTTTATCTACTGTGGTTGATTCTCATAATGAAGAAGTAGAAAAATAAGAAGAAGTCAGAAGAAGAGAAATCACAAGAACAACAAATAGAGATTTCAATCTCTATGTGCAAAAGCTTAAGTCATGTATGGTATCATAGCCGACTCTCGAAAGCTTGTTAACGCAAGTTGCCGGAGGTGGGGACACGAAGGTTGGCGGTATTATCCCACAATGGACAGAGGTCCGGAGGTGGGGAAACGAAGCCAGCCGGTATTATCCCACAATGGCTAGGGAGGAACGATCTTGGAACCTATGGGATATATCCGTTCAGGCCTGACGAGGACGTCAGGAGTTTAAGTGGGGGAGTTTGTAACACCCTAGTCCCACATCGAGGAAATTTGGGACTTCTGTTCAGTTTATAAGGCAAAGTACTACTACTAATTAGCACCAAACAAATCGTGATCTTTTGGGGGCCTATGGTAGGCTAGTTGTTACCCAAGTTGGTTGCGTTTGGGCCAGTAGGCTTCAGCTTATTCGGACTCGGAATCGGGATTTGACCTGATTTACGAAAAAGGCTCGGGATTTGACCCGGGTTGTCACACAGACATACCCTTCTTATTACCTTTGATACACCTACCCTGGTGTACGTTCCAGGTAGTCAGGTAATAAAAGATAGTGGTTTTTCCCATTTCTTTTAGCTGGTAGAAGAAACCCAGCTCCCTAGCAGTCAGCTCGACGTGAAAGGTGGAATCATACAAGATATACATACAAACCACCATGCGGTAGGAATTTGGGGTTAGTTGGAGAGGAGATAGCTTGTAAAAATCAAGAACTTCCTTGATAAAAGGATGCATGGGCAGAGATAACCCTAGTCTGAAATACTGAGCGGAAAGAACGACGCAAGGGATAACTTGATCAAGCTCGAAATTGTCAAAGTTATGGCATTTTTCTCCGGGACTGGGAACTACGAGTTTACAACCTGGGGAGCATACATCTAACAAGTTCTTTAGCTTTACAAGGTTCATCGAAGAGCTAGTGTTTTCACAGGACAGCTGAGTAGCTACGGTTCCGGTTAATTGTGGGATAGCTTCTATAGTTTCTTCATCACTGACATTAACTTCACCCCTAGGGGGTGCGGGTGAATCGACCTCCATTAACTCAGTTTCAGGAGGGGGGGGTTCGTGGATTGCACTTCATCGGCTTCTTCAGAAGTTGTCCAATTAATGGCTAATGGTTCAATGTTTAAGGCATCAGAAGCATTAGGAACGGTTCTCATGGATATTTGAGCCTCAAGTAGATCTAGAACCTTAACATTAGAGCGGGTTCTGGCACCGATTGTGGATGGGATGTTGGATGATTGTAAATTGGGTTTACAGACGGAAGGCAAGTGTTCTTCGGCAATCGACTGTTTGGAGCCAATAGACACAGTCTCGCTCGACATCTGCAAAGAGAGAGGAAGAATTAACGTTAACTCATCGATCTCTCAGTTGACAGGTTGCAAGCAATTAAGGAACGGGGAGAAATGGCTAGAGATAGTTAATAAGGGATAATTTGGGATCTACGTCTTCCATTGATAGAAACCTCAAAGGTTTGCGCATAAATTGCAATAGAGATGGTGAGTCATTTAAGAGGCGACATGGATCTAAACCGATGGTAACTACAATCAATAAGGGTGAGCCCAGGGGTTAAGTCAAACCCCGGAGGCCGTACCATGGGTGATTAAGACTTCACATCTAAGGGTCTATCATTAATTTAAGGTTACCTTCACAATTAAACACTCGTATGCTGATTTAATGCATGGATCTATATGGAAAAATCGACATGCAAGTGGTGGGCAGTTGCTTATGGCCTAATGTCAGTAATCGCGAAGTTTGGTGGAGTCAAAATAGAGAATATGAAAGAAATACAAAAACATTTACATGAAGAATATACAGAAACATGGATGGGTTTTTAGAAGATAATAGTAACTAGCACTACACCATAGATTGCCTACTGTAACATAAAATTTATGTTATATCAGGGGGTCAATATGTTGCTATAGCCCCAATATTTGGCTAAGGTAACAGAAATTTTATGATAGTTTTTACGGTGTTGCCCTAGGGTATCTAAGGTAACATCTTTCGACTATAGGGCAACATGACCTTTTCTGTTACCCTAGAACTCTATAGAAACATAAACTAGAGCTAAACTAACTTAAAGTTTTGTTACCTTAGAGTATCAAATTATTTTTAAAAATAGTGGGCCCCATATGAGGCCCACTATGTGAGGTCCATACTGGGACGTTGTGGGGCCCATACTAGGAACCTGCTTGGGGACCAATGTGGGGTCCACTTTGGTTGGCAATATTTTATATCAATATTTGAACCAGAGCAACATTTTACCAAAAAAGAATAAATTAGCTATAACACTTATTATACATCCCTTATTTCCAGTACACCATTCCAAATATTACATCCATAATCCAAACATACTAAACCAACTCCTAAATATGCACCAAACATTTTAAACCAATTCACTACTACATAGTCAACAACAACTTAATTCACAAACTTAATTAAAACCAACTAATTCAAATCCATACTTGATAGCGGTAGAAGTAAATCAAAAAATATTAGAATTTTGTATAGCTAAGGCAGGGAGTATTGTTGGTCTTCGTTTCTGTTGATCTTTTCCAACTGCTGGAGTGATTTCCTTAAGCTTGGAATTCAACCTCTAGTTTGTACTCTTCATGCACTTGAAGACAACACATAAATGCAAACTCTTCTTTTTATTCTAAACTTTTGATGCCATTAGCTGTTGTAGAACACCTAAAAAAAGTTACTTAAAAATAAAAAACACCCAAAAAGAGTAAAATAAGGTATTACAAGTGTTTGATATATACTTACTTGGGAACAATTTCCACATTTGGATCAAGCCCATGTTTTTCTAACCTTGAAATAAAAATAGAATCAGTATATCATTATATAAAAGCGAACATTCAAAAAGAAGAATAAGTATACCTTTGATTATTGAAAAGGGATTTTCAATTAAATATGCATGTGCCTACAATAGAAACTAGAGAAAGAAAACATAGAGTAATGCATGTATCGCAGGGCTGCACTCTGACAAGCACAATTGCAAGGTAACATAAACCAACAATTTAAAATTATATTAAAAAACCGTAGCATTACCGCATTGTAGATTGCTTTAAGTTTTGGAAGCTGTTTAGGAGATACAACTGAAAGAGAAACAGATAAATGCAGTAAAATGAAATGATTAGCTAATTAAAAAATAGTAGATAGAATTGCCTATTAATGAACTCTGAAAGTACAGAAATATGAATAGCACTGCGGAAAGAATTTAGCAAGTGTCTCACCATCAGATATACGACTCTCTTTTTGTGACTCGGTGTTTTCACTTTGCTCCAACTTTGGAATTCACTTTGCTCCAACTTTGGAATTTTGTCCAAGTTATTCAGCTAGTGACACAAATTGAGGGTTTTTTCATAACTTCTTGCATACTAGAATAGTACTGTTGGGCATCAAACTGTGGATTGCATCACCGACTCCAGGACCCTTTAATGTCTTTTCAAGCTGTGCGGCCATCTAGGTGTACAGTAGAGCTCTGATGACCCTTTTACATGTGTAAAAGGACTTTTACGGTGTTGCCTTCATGCATCCAGATAAAACATCTGTTGCCAAAGTTCTCTCCTGAGCTTCATCCAGTATTATAACTTTGTATCTTTCAAGTAGTGGATCTGTCAGCGCCTCACCTAAAAGCATGTCAACTCTGACATACCTGATTACAAATTTATACAAATAATGAGTGCCCATTTCAAGTAAAGTCAAGTCAACTGATGAATATATATTGCACTCTGCACATAACAAAGAAAAAAAGAGATGAAAAGTTGGCAAAGGCACTAGGTTGTTTGATGCATCATGATTACAAGATGATGCGTTTATTTTAGATGCGAGCTCAAATTATTAATGAAATTTGTAACACAATACACTAAATTTAAAGATTTTTGTGTTTATTTTGTTTTTTTTTAATTTTAAGACGAATAATCAATATGGTCTGAGATATGCAAACAAGACAATGTTTTAAAGAATGCAAGATGTTAAATATTTTTAAAATCTTGACCAGTTCATTTTGCATACAATCTATATGAAACATTAAAGCTAAAATTCAGTGTTCATGAGCTTGATGGTTTATACAATCTATATGTTATACTTTTAGCTCTTAAGGAGTCAAGTGTCTGCTTTCAACCCTAAATCAATAAATTTGAATTACCTAAAATCAGAAGCTGGCTATGCCAACGTTATTTACGAACTAACTTGTAGGGACTGAAGATGTCCTCATTATACACGAGAGAGAGAAAGGTAGGGAGGTAGGTGTACTGAGAGAGAAAAGGGAGGAGGGAGTTGGTGAAATTTGGGCGGAATATTAGTGAAAAATTGCCGCTCGTAACATTTTATCGATAACTGTGATGTTCAAAAATTTCAGTTTTTATTTTATCTTTTTTGTTAAATTTTTAAAATTTATGTTATGAATTATCGTAATAAATATATATATTTAATTAATATTTGAAATAATTGTTTCAAAAAATTTAATATTTTAAGTAATAGTTCTTCTATCTAGTAAAATTTCATTTTAAAAATATCTATTAATTTATCAAAAGAATTTATTACTTTTAATAAATTTGTAAATTTACATTTTAAGATTTATTATTTATAAAAATTTTAATTTTTTTTAAATTCATATATCATCCTATGTCTTATTTATAAATTCGTATATTGTCCTTAAATTCTCATGAAATTCTTATTTGATCTTAAAATATTAATATGTTTATTTTTAGAAGTCTAAGGTAACATTTAACATGCATGTTACCATGTTTAACACATTTTAGCTAAGGTAACACGGGGTTTGTGGCTAAGCTAACACCAAAAACACAATGTTATAGTAGGCCAAAGATAGCGTAGCTAGGGTAACATAATCTAGCAACACCTACATGGACGATGTTGCGATAGACAATCTATGGTGTAGTGTAGTGGATGTAAGCACAATGGTGGGCAATTATAATCGATTAAGGAAAAAACATTGAGAAGATGACTCTCCAACATATTGTTAAAGCAAGATCTAATCATGAGTGGGGATGTATATGAAGTATTATATATATATATATATATACATGTTCGATTATATTGACATGCAACCAATAATTGAAGATGGGACATGGATAAATCGACCAAAGAATGAGCATAAGTTCATACCTTTGGATTGACGATGGATGAAGATGGAGAAATGACGGAGCTTCGTCGAAAACCGGGAGTGATAGCTTCGTAGTGGGGGAAGAAAGAAGACTGATAGGCGAGTAATTTGTGAGAGAATGTGATAAAAGGGGAAAGATGAAGGGGTTTGTGTGTGTATATATACACGTATGAGAAGGCGTGTCCAACCTCAACAGTCACACAAAAAAAAATTAGCTGATTAATGTAGACGCATGGAGGGACGCATGCGTGTTCCCGAGGTTCGACTTTTTAGGCGGGATTGAAAGAGTTTTATTCATCTTTGGGCTTATCAGTCCCAATTTGAATTAATTTGAATTGTCTCAATATTCGAATTTCTTTCAAAAACAAATTGCTTTTTATATATTAATTAACAATTTCTGGAGCTTTATTGATAGTGCAAAGAGAGGGTTCCACCACTTGAACCCCGGCGTGCAAATGAAGAGGTTGTTAAAGGCTATTTTACTTCAATTTAACTAAGGCTTGGGAAGACCCTCAGTAAGGTAACTGTAATATCCGTGAATTTTATTATTTGATTAAATGATATATTTAATATAAAAATATTTATTGTGGAGTATTGGAATATTATTAAATGATAATTATTGTGTGACTATGTGCTAATTGGTGAGTCGGAAGCCCCTTTCAAATATTTCGTCATTTGGAATTTTCTTCAAATCTGAGCCCCGTTTTGATAATTCAAGGGCCCCGTTGGAATTTCGTACATTAATTATTATCTCTTCGTCTTTCGTATTCGAATCATTATCGGGAGAGATATTCGTATCATTTCATTCCTACCTATTTGATTCTACAAGAATAATTCGTTTTGTTCAAAAAGGGAAAAAATTGTTCCGAACCCTAATTGCTTAAGGGGACGGATATATCGTTTTATATCAATATTACCTTTGTTATAGCCCCAGTATTCTTGAGCATTAGTTATATAATGATATGTATTGATTTGGATAATTATCAATCCTTGTAGATAATTATCTTCTCGTAAAACGTATTTTTAACCTAATTAGGGTTTTTAAACGATCCAGTGGATCTATAACGATCCAAAAGTGTTCCTTGGGTTATTTTTTTTTCAAAAATATATACAGACGAATCGTACCTTATAACCTTCATAATCTGCATTGCGTATAATCAAAAAGTAAAAATTCCCGAAATGTGTTCTTCGTGTTCTTGAATAATCAATCCATTCGTTCAAGGTGTTATTGATTTCAGAAATCAAAGTTCAAGTACTCAAATCAAAGCTCTTGATCTCTAGTTTCAGAATCTTCCAACCTCATCATCATCTGGTAATTTTTTGATTTATTATGAATTTTTCAATATTCGAATTAAATTAGGGTTCTTGATTAATTTGGGGATTTTCATTTTGTTGATTCTCCGTTCAATTGGTTGCTTCTAACATGTTCCTAGGGTTCTAATTAGCAAGAATCCATGCTTTAATTTCATGTTTATGTTCGATTTTGATGGGTTTGATTTTCGGGTTTTCGACCCGAAATTTTCTTTTACTTCATTCGTTCTTTCTGTTGATATGACATTAGTTATGATATGGGGCTTTGATTGTATGAGCTATAAGCTTCGTTTTGGTATATTAATCTTTGAGTTTCATGTAGAAATTAAGTAGATCGGGTTTTCGGCCGAAGTCGTCGCCGACGAGTTCTTTGAACGAATTCTGGGCACGATTCCGGCATGGGACAGTCGATATGGTGTGTTGGTTGTGTTTGTATTGAGAAGGCGAACAAAAGCCCTCTGAGTTTGTTTATGTTTGGACGGAATCGAAGAATTCCGGCCGCCGGACACAGGCCGGATTCTGGAAAACCCAGAATCCGGTGGGTTGTTCTTGGCGACCCGAATTCGTTCTTCCCGACCCGTTTACCCGAAGTTTGACCTGGTTTCAATCTTCAAAACCCTAATTCGATTTCTGAAAACTGTTTTTGAATTTTATTTTTAAAATTAATTCGAAAATAGTTTAAAAACTTTAAAAATTCATATTTTTATTTTAAAAATATATTTTAATATCAGAAAAATTCTGGAAAATTATATTTATTATTTTAAATCCGAAAATTGATTAAACTTAATTATTTTATTTATTTTTAATTAATAATTAATTTATTAATTAATTGGTTATTTCTTTTAATCAATTAATTCTTAAAAATTAATTATTAATTAGATTTAATTAATTTAAAATTCAGTTTAATTATTTTCAAGCCTATTTATTTATTTAAATAAAAAGTGTCAATTAATTTTATTAATTGATTTATTTGCATTTAAATGTTTATATTGGATTTAAAAATCCGACTTTTGATTTGTGGGCCTTGTCCTATTCCACTCCGACAAGTAGCCCCAGCACCAGTGTCTCAGGCATCAGTTTGTGGGCCTTTGTATCAGTTAGGAGAGCCACCAGTTCCACACCATGTGTATCAGAGGGTGAATAGAGAGAGGGAGTACCTTTATGGACAGGTTATGGAGATGGGGAAGATTCGTTCGATTGAGGCAGCCGCTATCCGAGAGAGGGACAGACTTAGAGATCAGATAAGGGACATTCAGATGAGGTTTAGGGTTACGAGGACCTTGGTTGAGACTCGATTGCACGGATTAGCTTCTAGTCGAGAGGGAGAGACAGTAGCAGGGATGAGACAGATTTTCGATTGTGCGATGAGTGAGATTTCAGAGATTTCAGGACCCCCGTTATGGCAGATAGGAGCAGGTGATCTGTGAGCAGGTTTAGGAATAGACAGGTGTGACATGAATGTATGGTTTCTAGATAGTTAGTATATAGATGCATATTGTAGTATCAGCAGTGCACCGGGCTTATAGGAACGCCTCGGGTTGTTGTTGCATTTTTGTTGTATTGCTGGTCGACAGTTATGGTTCAACCATGATATATTTTATTTTGAAGCGTTCTACGCTTGTACTAACTCTATCTATATATATATATATATGTATGATAAACCTCTTTTAATAGAACTGTATTTATTCCCTTGTCATTCATTTCCAGCATCATAACTGTTATTCTACTTGTTGCAACGAGTGTACTCATACACCGTTGAGAAGATCTGTAAACCTTCGAGATATCAATTGTGATCCTTCCTTCTATCATATGAACTGTTTGATTAAGCCAATTATTGTTCATTCATCAGCGATATGGCTCCTAGACGACAAACCCGTTCGACTGATACCCCTGACCAAGAAGGTCAACAAAATACACCTCCCACGGGCCACATGGACCCGATGGTAATCCAATTGTTAAATACTCTTACTCAATAGACTACCGCATTAGCACAGCAGCAACAAGCATTTCAGCAACATCTCTTAGAACAGCAGCAACAACATCAGCATCAGCAGCATCAACAGCATCACCAGCAAGCAGCACCAGCGATTACGTTCAAATCTTTCCAAGCAGCAAAACCTCCAGAATTTAAAAGATCAGCAGACCCTGTAGAGGCTAAGGCATGGTTGAAGGAGATGGAAAACTCTTTTGCCTTGATAGAAGTGGCAGAGGATAAGAAGACGGAGTATGCAAGCAATTTTCTGAAGAATGAGGCCAGTTATTGGTGGGAAACGAGTAGGGCTATGGAACCCGAGGGATTGATTACGTGGGAAAGATTTACAGAGTTGTTTTTGGAAAGGTATTTTCCGGACTATATGAGAGATTAGATGGAATTAAAGTTTTTGGAGTTAAAGCAGGGAAGTATGACAGTGCCCCAATATGAAACAAGGTTTACGGAGTTGTCGAGGTTTGTTCCAACCTATGTGGATACGGAGAAGAAGAAGGCCAAGAGGTTCCAGCAGGGACTGAGGTCTTGGATTTGTAGTAAGTTAGCTATATTGGAGTTGGACACCTATGCAACGGTGGTCCAAAAGGCAATGATTGCGGAGACAGAGAGTGATTCTTACATGAAAGAGAGGGAGAACAAGAAAAGGAAAGCAGGGATACCCGATAAGGGACAGCAACAGGGAAGTTTTCAAGGGCAGGCAAACAAGAAACCGGGATTCCAGCCCGGAAGGAATACAAGTTTCAGGAAACAAGATACCGGGAGCGTAGGACAAGATAACCGTCTACCAGCCGGCAGTCAGCAGAGACTTCCTAGACCCCCACTACCAGAATGAAAGACATGCGGGAAGCGACATCCAGGGATATGCCATCGATTGAATGTCACATGTTTTAAATGCAATCAGAAGGGACATTATTCCCGGGATTGCAAGATAGGCATTGTGTGTCATCGGTGTAAAAAACCAGGTCACATGATTAAGGACTGCAGAGCACCAGCAACCGTGAACAATATGATTCGGGCGATTGAAGCACCCCCAGTTGTTAATGTCCAGCCGTTAGCCAGGACCTACAATATGTCAATGGGAGAAGCAGTGAGAGATTCCGACGTGGTGGCAGGTACACTTCTAGTACCACTAGATTAAATAAAATTAATCAAAACCAACCAATATAATAAATCAAGCAATTACTCAAATTAGGTAAATAATAAAACAATTTATGAAAATATTAATTAAATTTGATTTATAATTAATCGAGATTAAATAAAATTAATTAATAAAATTCACCAATTAATTGATCAATTAAATCAATTACATTATTATCTAAAACCGATTAAAAATAAACAAATCTAATTACTCTTTGAGACACCAATAATAAAATACAATTAATAAGTACATAGATTTTACAAAATTTCGGCATGACCCATTCGTAAATAAGACTATTCACAAAATTAGCATGTACTATGCTGCGCCCCCAAGCACAGGACGGACAGCACAGTACAACCCCAACAAAATATATCATGTATAATCAACATCAATAATCAACACAAACTCCACTAAATAATAAACTTCAACCAAATCCCCCAAATTTGAAATTAAACTAACTAAACTAAAATCACAATAATACTAAAAAAATCAAATTATGCCTTTAAAACAATTTAGATACCACAATATATTTATATAATCAATTATAAACAATTTCCCCCAACTCAAGAATTACTAACATAATTTAAAATTGCCACCAAAATCAAGCTCGACACTTAAATAAAATTAAACATCGCATTTATAGATATACAAACTATAACAAATCAGAACAATTACCGAAACACTAAAATTGCAAACTAGAATTCGAATTTGCATAATTAATTTCGAATATCACCATATATACGGGACATTACTGAAATCATACGGGACATTACTGAAACAACTAAAACATAAATTGAAATTAAATCTCCGTACAAATAAATAAAAAAATCGAATTACAAGTCAAAGCCTTAATTTCGGAAATTTAAGAAATAAACTAAAACCATACAAAAAACCCAAATTATGCACCTAAATAAATTCAACATCTCCATACATGTATAATCAGACTATAGATACAAGGGTGGGTTTGAAGCTTACCAAAACGAAACAGTACTTGAGTTAACCATTTCGGGAATCAAAGTTTTTCTAACTCAAACCTCGCACAACGCGATTTCTGAGCTAGTACAGAAAAGGTAGTCCGTGGCTTCGAAAACTGGTTGTGGCGTCGCTTTTCGGCCGGAAAAATAACGGTGGAGCGCGGTGGCTGCGCGAAGGAGAGGACAGAAAAGAGGGATGGCGCGTGGAAGAAAAAGGAACCAGGGGGGCAGTATTTTCTTCTTTCTGTTGGTGTGCGTGAGTGTGTTAGTGTATTAGTTAATAGATTAGGATAGGGTTAGTTGAATATTAGGTGGGTGCTAATAATTAACACAAAAACCTTCACCTAACGCCATTTTGCCCGGTACTGAACGATCTTTAGCGAACGAAAACTCTAAAATAAATATACTTGATAATATTAAAAAAAAAAATTCTCAACCACTAAAATATTTTTTTGTGCAAAATTATAACTTCCACTCAATTAGCGGATAAATATAAAAAATTTATTTACTCTAAAATTCAAAATAATTATGCACAAAATTCTTATAAAGCCCGGATTTTACAGAATTGCAAAAATACTAAATTTTTTGAATACTTTTATAACTCACCCAAATACTAATGAGGCACAGATAAGATACCGGGTAAAATTTTGGTACTAATAAATTACATATTTGATACCAAAAATTTCCAAATATTCTAACTCTTCCAAAAATGTAAAAATACTAACTTTTGGAATACTTTTATAATTTAAACAAAATAAAACTTTGAATCCGAATAGAATATCGGATAAAATTTTGGCGCAACTAAAATACCGATTCGATCCTCAAAATTCTAGAACAAACTCAATTTGACAATGTCAATAAAATAATCAGCTTTCACAAAAATTTTAAATAAAATACACGTAATACCATTCCACCTCTTTTGAGAAAAAACAATAAAATATCTAAATAATATTATTAATAAATCCTGAAAATTCAGGTTACTACAATTCTGTTAAAGTCATGTTTTGTCACCCTTATTGTTCTGCCCCCTGGCACAACAAAACTGAAGGACCTTACGTTATTCTCAGTTGTATCCGTGGCGGATGTGTACAACGCAGTCAATTGATCGACGCAAAGGACTACGGGAGTAATCAATGCGTATGCCACTAACGAACGTGTGTTCAGAAACTCTGCCCATACACGAAACTGTAAGTTCGTAATGGCTTGAAAGTTCTGAAACAAGACATGATTAGTCTTGGTTACGATAAATTCTCCGGCCATTGTATTTCAAATTTCCAGAAAATTAAATTAAACCAAAACTAATTTTCACTTAAATTTAATTAATTATTACTAATTAATCAAGCTTAACTAAATATAACCCTTTTTCTTAATAACACAGAAAAAATGACCCTTAATTGTTAATTACTAAACAACTAACACAATCCAAAGAAATCAACTGTTTAAACAATCAACTTCTACAGATTTGATCTTTAACAATTCTGGGTACAATAGGAGCTTGTTCGATGGTTTTCCTTCTTAGAAAGCTTCAAACACTTAAAAATTATCAAGTTTTCACGGTTAAACTTGAAGAAACAGTGAAAACAGTAACTGTCTTAAGCTTTGATCGGTTAATATTGAAGAAACTATCGAATTGTTCTTGACTGTGTATCAAATATGTAAGTATATTTATAAACGGCCACTTGCAATTTCTCAGATCTGTAAAAGTGAGAAAGAAAATGACAAGGCACGTTTTTATACCTTTTAACTTTGCAGGGGTATTTTGGTCATCTTGTTGTTCGATAGTTTTTAAGTGAACGTTCGATGGTTTTCACATAGGGGCAAACCTGTCAACTGTACTTCGATAGTTTTTGGAAAACTATCGAAGTTTTTGAAAATCAGAATTTTAAAAGGTTTCTATAAAAACTATCGAACTCTGTTTCTGTTAAAACCAAGAAACTATCGAACACATTTTATGAGAAAAAATATCGAGAATTTAAATATGGAATTAATTAAATTCACTTCGATATTTTTTCTTCTGAATTTCAAAATCTATCGAGAATTCAAATATTGAATTAAGTAAATCCACTTCGATACATTTTCAAATTATCCTAAAAAACTATCGAGAATTGTTTTCGATAGTTTTTCTTTTCCTTTTCAAAAACCATCGAGAATTAAATTTCGATAGAATTTTCTTTGTACTTAGAAAAACTGTCGAATTTCCTAAAATTCGATATTTTTTGCTTCTGTTCAAATTCTAAAACCTGTTCAAATTCTAAAACCTGTTCATGTTCTAAAATTCAAACATTTTCATTTCCTGTCAAGTTTTATTTTGAATAAATCTTTTCAAATTTACCAAAATCAATTGTTAACAGAAAATTCACAATTTTCTTAGAATAAAATTGACTAAATATCATTGAATGATATTAACCAATTAAAATCCAATAAATTATGCTGCATTAATCTACAATGTTAAAAACAAAGTAAATTAATTCAAATTAAATAGATGCTTAAATATTTAGAACAAATATTAGCACCTAAATAATTTTTAGAATTAATAACCAATTAAATGCCAAAAGATATATCATCCATAAATATGACATAAAATTAGTACAAAAATCCTAACTACGAGAATTGCTCTAGAAAATAAATTCACGAGTCCTAAGGATATAGAAATTCTTAAACTCATGTATTTACTAGGACTATCTGCAGTTATTGACTTCTAATCAAAATCAATTAGAAAGATTTAACATCCCAACTTCACCAACCAGCTTTGAGAAAGTGGATTCATCAAGCGGTTTAGTAAAGATGTCTGCAATTTGTATCTCTATGGGTACAAAGTGTAACTCCACAGTTCCATTCATGACATGCTCTCGTATAAAATGATACCTGATGTCGATGTGCTTCGTCCTCGAGTGTTGCACTGGATTGTTAGAGATTGTTATGGTACTTGTGTTGTCGCAAAATATTGGAATCTTAGTCAACAAAAGCCCATAGTCACGGAGTTGGTTTCTCATCCACAAGATTTGAGCACAGCAGCTTCCAGCAGCAATGTATTCAGCCTCAGCTGTTGATGTGGAAACTGAATGGTGCTTCTTGCTATACCAAGAAACTAATCTTCTTCCAAGAAACTGACAGCTTCCTGAAGTACTCTTCCGATCAATCTTACAACCTACAAAATCAGAGTTTGTATATCCAATAAGATCAAATCTTGTATCTTTAGGGTACCAAATTCCTAGATTTGGGGTTCCCTTAAGATATCTAAATATTCGCTTAACAACTATTAGATGAGATTCTTTAGGATCAGACTGAAACCTAGCACACAAGCATGTTGCAAACATTATATCTGGTCTACTTGCAGTATGATAAAGTAATGAGCCTATCATACCTCTGTAGCTTGTGATGTCAGCCTTCTTACCAGTTTCATCCTTATCAAGCTTAGTGGCAGTTGACATTGGAGTCTATGCTGTAGATGAGTCTTCCATTTGATATTTCTTCAGAAGATCTTTGATGTACTTGGACTGACAAATGAATATACCATCTTGCCTTTGATACAATTGCAGTCCAAGAAAGAATGATAATTCACCCATCATACTCATTTCATAACGACTCTGCATTAACTTTGCAAATCTCTTGCATAGATCGTCATTAGTAGAACCAAATATTATGTCATCAACATATACTTGCACCAATATCATATCATTTTTGTGCTTTTTGTAAAAGAGAGTTTTGTCTACAACACCTCTTATAAAATCATTTTCAAGTAAGAATTCAGAGGGAGTGTCATGCCATGTCCTCGGAGCCTGTTTGAGTCCATAAAGAGCTTTGAATAGAAATTACACAAAGTCTGCCAGTTTTGAATCCTCAACCCCTGGAGGTTGTTCCACATACACTTCTTCTTCTAGCTCTCCATTCAGAAAAGCACTCTTCACATCCATTTGATATACCTTGTAATTGGAATGTGCTGCGAATGCCAGAAACATCATGATGGCCTCAAGTCTTGCTACTGGTGCATAGGTTTCATCATAATATATACCCTCTTCTTGAGAGTAACCTTTAGCAACCAGTCTGGCTTTGTTTCTCATTACAATGCCATCTTCAACCAGCTTATTTCTGAATACCCATTTTGTTCCAATAACAGATTTCCCTCTTGGCCTGGGTACCAGCTTCCAAACTTTCTGCCTTTCAAACTGATTGAGTTCATCTTGCATTGCAATCACCCAATCTGGATCTTCTAGGGCATCTTCAACTTTCTTAGGTTCTGTTTCTGAAAGAAACCCAGAATAGTGACATTCATTTTGTGATATCCTCCTAGTTCTCACTCCTGAATCTGGATCACCAATGATCAGGTGAAAGGGATGATCTCTATTCCATACCCTTTGCCTTGGCAGATGTGATCTTGATGATTCTCCTTGTTCTGGATGTTGTGGAGTGTGACTAGTAGATCCTTCTCCTGCTCCCCCTGAATTGTTGACGGTTTGATCTGTTGATTCTGTAGACTGACTAGTGGATCCTGTAGAATTTTGAGGATCTCCACTTTGGTCACCACTTTGTCCAGAATCATTATCATTATGATTATTATTGTAACACCCCCAGATTCGGGGTCAGGAATCTAGGTTGTCACACCATCATCCAATCATATAATACCTACATTAACTCAATGATCCAACAAAACAACACCAAAGACCCCAATCTCTTACACACACAAGTTATAGCCTTAGAAACGTTACACAATAACATTAGTTATTACAAACCAGATATACTATCCAGGATCTCATCTATTATTTACAACCTCTACCTGAAGTTACAATAATAGATCTCACAAATCTATACAAGGTTTACTAATACAAACCTACTTGAAAACACTTCTCACTATATCATTCTGCAATTGTCTTGCTAACTCCGGCAGTATCCATCCTGCTGAACTAACTCAAGGGTGGTCTCTCTATTCCATTGCTCTCGTAATACGGTGTGAATCGGCAATGTTTTCTTCATGCTGAAAGTTTTAATAAAGCAAGAATGAGCTAATAGCGCTCAGCAAGAAATCTATCCCAGTTTAAATCCTTTTCAAACCTCTAAGGTAAATAATCCATATAGGATCAGAGTTTTAAAAAAACTTCTAGGGTTTGACCCAAAATAGTATACCATTCAATATACTGTATAACTTATAAACATAGCTCGATGCTTTTGCAAATCATTTAGAAATCCTTGGTATCCATATAAGAAACCAAGTTTCAAAACGTATCTTTTAAAATAGATGTTAAACATTAGAATCAAGGCTTAAAGCCTAATCATTGCTTCAAAATACTATACAGTTCAATATACTGTATATCATAAATAATTTCTCAACATATATGTATGCATATATATTTAGATATCTCATAATGTTCAAAACATTGTAAAATATTCGTAATGAACACCTTTTTGACTCTGTTGTGTTGTGATATATATAAAAGAAGCAAGAATGAGCACTATAGCTCGGCAATAATATATAGCAGCATAATCATATATGTAAGCTGATACCATAATTGAAAACTCTTAAAACTTCATTCGTATACAGAATGATATATTGAAATATTCTTTTTGTCAAAACATGCCATACAGTTCAAGATACTGTAGAAGAAGTATACTTTTCAACCACTGTCAACATTATCGGTAACTCAGCACCTAGGCTTTCGTTACAATGTCACAGTACAATTCCAATTGGAAGATGGGACTATCTGGAGCACACCACGATACATGATGATCAGTCGTTGTATCACACTCACACTTTTCTACTAGTAGATGGATGATATCCTAACACGATTATCACCCCAGCCGCATACGGGTTGTGTATCTGCTGGACTGTCCCACAGCCTCCTACGCGAGATACATGCTGGACTGCCCCGCAGCCTCTTACGCTATATAATTTGATGGACTGTCCCGCAACCTCTTACACGTTTCCTCCTAGTCCCGGATGAATATTCAATAAAACCGGAATCGAGGTTTAGTCCTGATTCCCCAAGTATAAGATACTTGTCAAAACTGTTCATTTTTACTGATCACCTTACTCCCTGATTGTTTGGGGAAGTAAGTCACAAGGGAAGTTGACTTGAGTCAACCAGAGTAATCACTCAGAAGGATTCGCTTCGCAAAATTTCGAATTGGGAGTAGTCGGAGTTTTCTGAGATACTTTGATGTGAAATTCGTTAGGATAGGGCAGTGATCCCAAAACATAAACTCTTTCGAGGAATTGGAAGAGTAAAATCATTGGTCGCTCCTTAAACTGGATTCCCAATTTTTGATGAGTTGGAAAATATTTAATCGTATTTAAGAGTCTTAATAAACTCAATAAAATATTTGGGAAACCCTACTATTTTTAAATGATTTTTCTGAAGGCCAGAAAATATTTTAAATAATTAATGAAGGCCTTAAATAATTTTAAATAGGGTTTTATGATTTTTAAATCATTTTAGAATATTAAATAAATATTTGAATAATATTTATTAATTAATAAACAATTAAAGATATTTAATAAATATTGAAATAATATTTATTAAATAATAAAGAATTACTTAAACTCTTTTTAAATGAATATTCGAAATAATATTCACTTAATTAAATAAATATTCAAATAATATCTCAAACATTATTTAAATATTTATTAAACTTAAAAAAAATATCCAATTTATATTTATTGGAATATTTTAAATAAATATAAAAGAAATAATCTGTCTCCGGCAAATCTCCGGGTTTTTATGACAGCGTTCGTAAAATATCTCCGACTCCCGAATTACATTTAAAATACGAATATACACTCTTCCCGAGAGTCCTTATACATATACACTTATATAAGGTGTCACAAAAATTAACATCGTAAAACATCATAAGCATCAGGTATTATGATTAAAACAGTTCGTATAATTCAACAATAATTATATCACAACCACAACAGTTTACAAATCATACTGAATACTTAAGCTTTGGGTTTCAAAAACTTGCATGCATCTATCATATGCATATATACGTCTCAACATTTTTAATACCATTACACCTATATACGATGTAAGGTTTGGAAACATGCATAATATCATATCATATTCATCATTAATACAAGTAATGGAAAACATAGCATGGAATAAGAAAACTTGCCTGATGTCCGAGCTCTAACTGGGTGTGGGTGTTCCTCTTCTAGTCCTGGAACCTTTACCAAGACAATACATAATCTTAATTAGTCACTTGATTTACAGTTCACTTATCCTAAGTAAAACTCAACTTCACCCGACTTTCACTCTCTCGGGTTCACTTAACTTACGATCTTCTTTATCGTTTAATAGTCCTTTCTAGTCTCGTTCTTTACACCAATACGTTCTCTTGTTAATCCTTAACAACTTTCGAGTTTTATCCGGCTCGATATTATCCTTTTTACTTAGCCAAAACGAACGGTCAAGGTAGTACCTCTAGCGTTGACCTTCCAGAGAATTACTATTCCGCAACTCACACTCTAACACTTTTAATAAATCGAAAAATTGATAATTAATTACGAAACCACTTCAAGGAGCTACTTGAGTGTTTGTAATATTTATCAAAAATATCTCGATTTGGGAAACGTGAGTTTAAATAGGTGAAACGTATTTTACAAGTCGAGTCAACTACGGACTTTTACTATTTTCACGGGTTTCGCTAAAATGGTCATAACTCATCAACCGTTAACCCTATTTACACACCGTTTTCGCGTGCACGACCTGGAGAAGGTCTAGAATGTAATCCATCCAAAGTTGGGTTCTGGACAGGGAACCAATTTCCCCGAAATTGCAAAACAGGGCAGTAGCTATGCAGGGTATAGCGCATCGCGTAACTTTGGTTCCAACATTTTTGTAAAATCGAAATATTCATATTTTTACTAAATTCTTTTTGGGTTGTCTTCCCTTACTGTAAAATCTAGTTTTCACCGGAACTTAATGAATTTATCAATCCTTCAAGGGTTCCTAATTCAGTACACAATCTAAGGCTTGTAGCAGTTTTTGTTTCTTGACCTCCTTACACTAAAACGACCATATCTCATAAACCACAAATCCTCTCAACATGAACTTCATATGCATACAAACTACACAATAACATCTTGACATGTATGACCAGTGGGGTTCACAATTCATTCATTAACAATCCGAAATTTCAGTTCAAAACTGTCCTAAGTGCAATTGGTCATTATGACGACTATACACATAACTACTTCCGATTTTAATTACTTTAAATCCACACACAACTCAACCAAGCCATCAATCCATCATTATAAATTCAAGGTCAGTCCATAAAATTTATGAGAACATTACCAACATCAACTCATAACAATCAACCATCAAGATTTAAGTATTAATACCCCAAACTCCTCAAACAACATGTTCTTGAACATGTCTTGAAACATAGCTCATAACTTAACATAAATCAAAAGATGGATGAGGATTATACCTTTCCTGGGCTCAAGAACACTTGAATATAGCTTAAAGAACCTTGGTCTTGCTTGAACTAAGCTTATCATCCTCAAACTCACCAAAAGAAATCAAGAACAAAAATTAGTATTCCCGGATTTACTATTCTGCCTCAACTTTGACCCAATATTTGAACATGCTACACTACTTGGATTGCCACGAAAATTTGAACGTACCTTGGTTATGGAGTGAGGACGCTCTGGTACAAATTTGGTGATTTTATCATGAGTAGATATTTAGTTATGAAATTTTATTCCCCTCCTGGTCCTGCTGAGCCGAAATCCTGGAAAATGAAATGGGGAGAGTTTCTTGGATGCTTCTTGTTTTTTGCTTTGTGTGTTGGCTGAATTATGAGTTATACAACTCATATAATACAAGACATACATCAGCCATGTTTTTTGGTCAAAGAGGGTACACACCTTTTCCCATTTTCCTCCCCCAAAATAAGGAACATTTGTCTCCTTACCTATTCATCTTAGTTTAGTTTGATTTTGAACTTGTATTTTGATTTTCCAACTAGCTAGTTTGCATGGAATCTTGCACGTATATTATTTAGCTTACTTATTATCCAATTCTTGTCACTTAATCTTTTATGCAAGTTCGATAATTTTTCCATAAACGCGTTTCGTCGCGTAGAGATTTCTGTCGTCATTCTCAACCACTTGAATTTGATAATCCCTTTTAAATTCCATAATTTCCTTGTCGTGGGATTTAATTCAACCTAGGGCTTCCATTATCCTCAATGTCCCACGTTTTTATAAATGTTCAGTGGAAGTGAAAATCTTCGCATTCTGACGCCTTTTGCGTTCTCTTAATTCCTTTGTACAATAATACTACGTTCTCAAAAATATAAATATTCCATCATTCATATAATGTGAACTCAAAAGTTTTCCATAATTCCCAAAATCACTATTCATAATAATTTTTAAAATGTTACAAAAATCAGGGTTCTTACAATTATTAATAAATGTAACAAACTTCAGACGGGTTCAATAACATTCTCTACAGGTTCAATTAGAAGAAATTAGAGGTTATTCAGGTCTTCTTCGGTTCTTTACGTGTTCAATTACAAGAAATTAGGGCTTGTACATTGGGTTCTCTACGAGTTCAATTACAAGACTTTAGGGTTTGTTCGATTACATTCTCTACGCTCTCTTCACAAGAAATTAGGGCTTGTTCAGGTCTTCTTCTTACTCCTCAGTTTTTAATTATTTCGATTACATTCTACAAGATTATGTGTGTAAAGATTGGTGTTTTCTTACCAATTAAAACGTCTCCCGATGGAAGAGGCGGCGACTGTTATCCTATATGATATATGTATGGATATAGGTTTCAGATTCATATATTGTATACTTATATTGTGATGTAAGATGTATTGTTTGTATTTGGACTGATAATTATTGTGGATTACAACTTCTGATGTGCTTTGACTGGAGCCACCGACCCAATTACTACTGTACTACTATTTCTTTTATCTATTTTCGACTTAATTAAAGTTTGCGATATGCAATGTCCAATGTGATTAAGATGTAGGATTGCTGATTCAAATTTTGGTTGATTGCAATTTTGAGTGTTTGGAACCCGGAATTGTTTATAGTTATAGTCTTGTTGTTTTTGTTATGATTGATAGAGAGGTAAGTATGTTTTTCCCAATGGTTGTCAATAGTCCTTGGATAGTGCACAGTTTAATGGCTTATCGCAAGTCCGTAATACTCTAAAGTAACTGTAGTCTGTAAGTTCTCATTTTCGATACCATGGTCATGGTGGAGAAGCTATTTGCTTCAGTGGTTTAAACGGTTTTGGAGTACAGGTTAATAGAAGGTAATAAGTTTGTGTAGTTATCTTAATTCTCACTTAATCTTTATTACAGTTTTGGCCTGTAATTTTTTAGTAATCTTCCATCAAATTGTAGGTAAAGAGTATAAATATTATTTTATGTATAGTATTTTTAAAAGAAACGAATACTACTAGTCTACAAGTCTTTTCTGCATAATGCAACTTCAGTAGTTCAGTTATGGTTCTATTAGTTGGAGGAAGCTTCTGATCTGTTCTTGCACCTGAGAACATAATCTGGAAGTTCATATTAGAGTACATGACATGCATTTATGAGTCAATTAGAGTATGTGTTACATGCATTTTTCTGGCCTGCATTCGAAACACACCCTCTTGATTAATGTTAATTTTTATGTTATTAATTTTGAATGAGTGGATGCATTGTGTTCTTTTTATGTACACCATACTGTGCTTTTGTATGCATAACCAAATATTTTTTCATCAAATCATTATGACATGTGTTTGAATGTTAGTTTTGTCAATACACGATTATGATTACTCATTTGATTACTCCTTTGATATTAGATGATTACTCAGGGTACCTGGATGAGTAGTTTCTTCCAGGTAAGAATAATGAAAAGAAGGATATATATTTCTTGTGTATAATTAGTTGTGGTTGCAAGTAAAATTTAGTTTTCTGATAGTTCTGTTTATGTGTCCAACCCAAAAGTGTTCATCATCACTAGATATCGAGCAGAGAACTAGGATTGAGGCTTACCTGCTTGTGAAATTATCTCCTCTGTGTTTTGAATTAGTAAATTAACTGATTGTCTTTGGTAATAGGTAGTCACATTCTGGGAGGGAGAGATCGTTGATACCAAGAACTATACCTTCTTCACTAATAAATGGAAAGCAACGTATGATTTATTTTTCTTATGCTGAATAATTTCTATTTCTTCTGGTTACCGTATAAATTGTCATTGACATACAACACTGGACCAAGTTCTCATCCTTCTCACCCCTTCTAGTATATATCTTTTTAGGTACACATGTTACGAGTGTACACTATTTTTTAACTGTGACTCATGATAATTACCTTGTATAATGTAACAGTATCAGCTGCACTTCCTCCTCTCAGCAGCACACCAGGTAAATTTTCACTTAACTCAGTATACTGTACTTTCTGATCCTTGTAGTTAATTCTAGCTAATCTAATTGACATTTCTTCAACACGCTCAGGGGTTTCCATAGCTCATAACATTGGTAATGTAGCACTACTTATCTTTTTTTACAGATAATGTTCCAGTACCTATCTGTTTCTTAACAATTCTGTATTGCTGGACAATCCAGTTGCAGGCTCGGTTACACCTTGCTTGATCAGTTTGGAGATACAGCTTTAATAATGTTTGGATACTACTAATTTGTTTTGCTTCCCCCAGTTTTGTTTCTCTACTAATGATCAACTGATGTTGAAAGATCTTTAAGTATGATGAACCCTACTTTGATTACAAAAAGTAGGAAAATGAGGCACCCTTGAGTTACAAACTCAACTGATTACATGCTACAAGTTACAAATAACTGATATCTACTATGATGTTGCAGATATTGAGAGTTCTCTGCCTCCTATTAGCTCGTCACTACCAAATCCTTTTGGTGATCTAGCCCCGCCAGAATCTTCTGATCAAGCGCCCTCCGAATCTGTCACACCAGTAATTTCTTACAATTTGTCATCTGCAGCAGAACAACTTTCTAAGAACCAGATAGATGCTGCTATCTCAAGGCAGTACACTGAGGCATATCTAGCTCATGAGTCTGCAAATGCAAGGGACAAGAAATTCTACAAGGCCATCATGGATTCTCTGAAATCCAAAGACTACAGATGCTACAGACAAGGATTGAAGCTACAGAAATCAAGGATTCCATTAGCAACCTCAGGGATGCTACTGACAGGAGGCTAGATGAAAAGCTTCATCTTCTAACTGTGTCCAAGATGAACAGGTTTTTCTCCAAGGAACCTGAAGTGTCCTCATCTTTGAAGACTCTTTCCTCTAGAGTGGACAAAGTTGAGGCTACACTTTCTCACATGCAAAAGGAACAGGAAAAACAGACACAGCTACTCACCCAGCTTTTGGCAGCTTAAGGACTCCCTATCATCTCACTTGATGATAACAAAAAGGGGGAGAAATCTAAGGAGCTACCGAAATCTAAAGAGCTTGATATACAAATCACAAAGGTTTTGGTTCCAGCCATTTCCTTACCAAATGAGCCACTAGCAATGGGGGAGCTTGGACAGAAGAAAAAGGATGGTATTGACCTGATTCAGGAAGCTTCTATGAGGATGAGACTTGCAGAACAGATTAAAGATCATTGGTCCAACATAGAAGCAAGGGTCAAGAATATTGCTGAAACTGCAAAGAATTCTAATCCATCAACGGATCAACCATCAACGAATGCCATGGTTGTAACATCAACGGAATGGGAGCCACAGTTCAAGAGTTCTTATGTAATAGAACCCCTTCAGCATGGACTCTTTCAAGATTCAAGAAATGAGAAAGGGCAAGCTTCATGCTTTAGGAATGTGGATGCAAGAGGGATATCTCCAATATCACCTGTCAAACCCAAGGGCAAGAACACTGCAAGGATATTTTATCCTCCACAAAAGCCAGATGAGTTCAAAATCCTAGGGAAACTGATTATTGAAAGCAAAGAAAGCAATCATCCAAGCATAAGGAACCAAAGGGCCATCATCTACAGGGATAGCAAGGAAATCTGCATTTGGGTTGGTCACCCAAATTTTGCTAAGGCCAAAGCTGAAGAATCTGAAAGGGCAGCAATGCAAGCTCTTGCAGTTGCTCAATCACTTGAAGATGAAGAAACCCTAAAGGAAGAAAAGGCCAAGGATGAAGGTGAGGAAGCTGGAAAGGAAAGGAAGAGTGTAAGGCAGCCAAAGGCTAGAGCAAAAAGGAATCTAATCTTTGATAAAGATGATTCTCAGGACACTGCCCAAGACTCTTCCACAACTAGTGCACATCAAATTCCTGTTGATCAACCTCATGAAGGAAAGTTGGCCTGTGATCCTGCACATCCTATCAACTTTCATGATCAACCAATAATGCCAAAAGAGGAGCCTTTTGAATTTGATGAGGCCTACTTTCCAAAGTTTCTATTTGAGAAGGATCAACCAATGAAGACAAAGAAAAGGGCTGTCAAAGCAAAGCCAGTATTTATGAGAAAGCCACAACCTCAGAAACCCCCTGCAAATCCAGAGGACTGCATGTACATTGCTGACATCAGGGAAGAATCCAGTCTACATCTTGACTTAGACAACCTGGTGGAAGTAAGGGGCATTGCAGCTTCTCAAAAATTGCCTGAGAGACTGGTCTTTGTATTCAAGGGTGGTAGAGAACAGGTGTGGCCTCTCTATAGAATTTTAGGAGAAGACTACCAAACACTACTCTCAGTGTTTAGATGCTTGAAAAAAGACTTTGGCTTCACCAAAACAGCCAAGTCTGAGGTGGTCTCCAAAATTTTTCAGATAAAGGCTAGCTGGAACAAGCCTGAGACTCTTCCCAGGATGCTTAGAGTGCCCTCAACAGGAAAGAAGATCCATCTTCAACCATACTGGATGATGGAATTTAAGGACAAGGACAATTGCAGAAGATTCTTCAGGATGAGTCTGTAAGTTTTTAAGTTTTTTGTTCTAAGTTAAATATAAACTCTGTGATTTTATAAACACTGCATTTGTTATATGTTTTGACATCATCAATTATCTGTTAACTTGTATATTTTTGTATGCACAAGTTGGGGGAGATTGTTAGATATAATTGCTGATGTTTGTTTATTAGTGTTTAAAGTACCAGGAAACTATCAGAGTTTAGCTGGAGTACTGGTCAGAGTTTGTTAAAGTCTGACGGTCAGAGTTTGCTTAGCTGTCTATGTAAAAGTCAATGAAGATTCTAGAAGCGATATTCTTTGAGGAAGGAAAGAAGCAAAGAGATATCGTGATGGCTAAGGAAATGGAACAGAAGACAGAATCAATTCTTAATTGATTCTGATTGTATAGCTAATTTATAGGAATATCAATTAACGATTGTTTGTAGCTGTGTACTATATAAACACAGATAGGTTAACCCTAAAAGGGATGCGAATACGTGAAAACATTATTCTTGTAACCTAGCAGCTCTCTGTGATATTTTACATCACTCGGAGAGGAGTTATTTAATTCCATAAGTTTATTGTTCATAAACAGTGTTCTTATTGTTATTCTCATACATATACTTGATTATATATTGTGTATTCGGCCTAACAAACTCAAAGGGAAGATTCCAATCGGGGGATTTAATTATCGGGGCAGAGGTCAATTCTTTCTTAAGGTGTTCAAAAGATTATAAACAATCACTATTGAACTCGAATTTGACATCTTTGCCAAGAAGAGTGGTCAAGGGTCTCGCCTTTTTGCTAAAGTCTTTAATGAAACGCCTATAAAACCCTGCATGTCCTAAGAAAGAACGAATTGCTTTGACGGATTTTGGTGGGGGTAGATTGGCAATGAGTTTAATTTTAGCCTTATCTACTTCTATCCCCTTTTCAGAAATTTTGTGACCAAGAACGATTCCTTCTTTTACCATGAAATGACATTTCTCCCAATTAAGAACAAGGTTCGTCTTCTTACATCTTTTCAAAACTAAGTCAAGATGGTTTAGGCATTGATGAAAAGAAGAACCAAAAATGGAAAAGTCATCTATAAAAATTTCTAGGAAATCTCCTATCATGTCAGAAAAAATGCTCATCATGCACCTTTGGAAGGTGGCTGGGGCAGTGGTTAGACCAAAAGCTAAGCGACGGTAAGCAAAAGTTCCGAAAGGACAAGTAAAAGTGGTCTTTTCTTGGTCTTCGGGAGCTATAGGAATTTGGAAATAGCCAGAATAACCATCTAGAAAATAGTAGTAGGAATGACCCGCTAACCTCTCTAACATCTGATCTATGAATGGTAAAGGAAAGTGGTCTTTTCTAGTGGCAGAGTTGAGTTTCCTATAATCGATACACACCCTCCAACCAGATTGAACACGAGTAGGAACTTGTTCATTGTTCTCGTTAGTCACCACAGTAATACCCGACTTTTTAGGCACCACTTGAATCGGACTAACCCAAGAGCTATCGGAAATGGGATAAATGATCCCATTATCTAGACACTTAAAGATTTCTTTCCTAACAACTTCCATCGTGGTGGGGTTCAACCGCCTTTGTGGCTCTTGAACTGGTTTCGCATCATCAACTAAGTGAATTCTATGTTGGACAATGGCCGGACTGATTCCCTTAATATCTGAGATACTCCACCCTATGGCTTCCTTATGTTCTCTAAGCACATTAACAAGCTCATCCTCTTGTGACTTGGTCAGATTAGAGGCAATGATAACGGGAAGAGACTCGTTAGGTTCTAAAAAGGCGTATTTAAGAGTGTTGGGAATAGTTTTGAGTTCTAAATCGGGCGGCTTTGACTCAACGGGTTCACTAGTTTCTAAAAGTGACAAAGGAGGTGATTCACATGCCTGGTTATTTGTAGGAATGGTGGAATCTAACATTGCATTGACCTCATTAGTATATTCGGAAACATCCCAATTTTGACCAAAGTGGTTTAGACAAAATTCAAGAGCATCACTAGGGTTCATGAATTCATGATCAACTATTTCATCAATTAAATTGACATCCATAGGTTGATCATAATAATCATCGGGTTGTTTCCCTACATGAAAAATATTGAGGTCAATGGTCATGTTCCCGAATGTTAGCTTCATTAATCCATTCCTACAATTAATCAAGGCATTGGACGTGGCAAGAAAAGGTCTTCCTAGGATGATAGGAATCTGATTCTTAGGGTTCTTGACCGGTTCAGTTTCTAGGACGACAAAGTCAACGGGGAAGAAAAAGTCACCTACTTTAATTAGCACATCTTCAATAATTCCTTTCGGAATTTTGATAGAACGATCAGCTAACTGAAGTGTAACATTAGTCCTTTGAAGCTCTCCTAATCCTAGGGCTTGATAGACAGAAAATGGAAGCAAGTTAACACTAGCACCTAAGTCAAGTAACGCCTTGTCCACAAAGGTATTGCCTATGACACATGAAATGGTAGGACAACCGGGGTCCTTATATTTCACGGGAATCTGATTCGAAAGAATTGAACTAACTTGAGAGGTCAAGAAGGCTTTCTTTGGGACATGGTTCGTTCACTTGTGAGTACACAACTCTTTTAGACACTTAGCATAAGAGGGAATTTGTTGGATCGCGTCTAAAAGAGGGATATTGACTTTGACTTGCTTGAAAACTTTCAAAATCTTCTCCATTTGAGCCGTTTGCTTATTAGAAACGAGTCTTTGGGGATAAGGAGATTTCGGTATAAAGACTCGTTCACAAGGTTCTTCGGGGATAGATTTTGTACCACTCGTTGAACCTTGCTCTTGTGAACTTTTGGGTTTACTAGGACCATCATTCGATTTGAAATTTGACTCTTCCTCTTCGGAACTCTTATCACCAACCTTATTATCTATTTCCCTACTCGACCTTAAGGCAACAACCGCGTTCACATTGTCATGAGGTCTTTGATTAAGAGGAAATTTAGGATTGACCTCAGGTTGACTTGGGAACTTGTTCTTCTATCGCTCACAAATTGTGTTGGCCAATTGACTCATTTGCATTTCTAACTTAGATATGGCTTGAGCATTAGAGTTCAACACTTGCCTATCTTGAGTTATAGTTTGCATGAAGACGGTTTGAGATTTCAATAAAGTCTCAATACTCTTTTCTAGGGAATTAAGTCGCTTATCCGAATCATTAAACCCGGGAGGATTCAAAGGTGCTTGAATTGGGTTTGGATAAGGACCTTGACTAGAACTAGGGTACGAGTTCGGCTTTGGAAAAGATGGTGGTGGAGCTTGGTAGTTCGGACCTTGGTTCCATGAAAAATTTGGGTGATTCCTCCACCCGGGATTGTAGGTTGGTGCAAATGGGTCATTCCTAGGCCTAGATTTGAACATTGTGTTCGCTTGCTCATAGTCGGGATATTGTTGAGATTCGAGGTTCGGAACAACATAATTCGAATACATGGACATATTTGTGGGGCCACTATGAGTTTCTAAGGCTTCAAGTCGTCTAGTAAGAGTAGCTAACTTGGCATCGGTTGCAATCGAGTTTCCTATCGAATGCAAACCCCTAGATGTAATAGACGTCTTGTTAGACTTTTTAGGTTCTAGTAGACTCCCACAACATAGTCTTTTCATCTAATTCTTCGAAAAACGCCCACCCTTCGTTCTCATCTTTCTCCATGAATTTACCTTGGCACATAGACTCTAACAAAGCAGTGGTTGAACTATCTAAGGCATCATAAACAATCTTACAAAGTCTCCATTTTTCTATTCCGTGGTGGGGGCATTGTGATAAAAGATTTTTGAAACGATCAAAATATTTCCAAAAAGACTCATTTTCCTTTTGATGAAACTGATTGATTTCATTTGTAATTCTTGTAGTCTTATGGTTTGGAAAATATTTTTTTAGAAAAATTACCACAAATCCCTCCCACGAAGAAATAGAGTTGGCAGGTAGACTATACAACCACATTTTAGCATTTTCTTTTAAGGCAAAGTTGATTAATCTAAGCCTAATGGAATCTTCGGTCAATTGTTGGAGTTTTTGTAGGGCACAAACCTCCTCGAATTCATGAAGAAAAAGATACGGATCCTCACCCCCACTCCCGGTAAATTTAGGTAATATACTAATGTGATGACCTTTAATCTCGAAATTATTACCATTAACCGGGGGAAGAGTGATACAAGAAGGTTGGGCCGAGCGGGCCGGATAACAACGATCCTTAAGAGCTACTTGTTGTGCTACTGCCATGGTCACTACTGGTTCAGAAATTTCTAAAGTTTCAGAGTTCGAAGAAGAGGAATATTCTTTATTCTATCGATCTCACTAACCTAGATGTATTATCCCTAGTCCAAGTAATTCGCATACACAAGAAAGCAAGCACGTAGCAAGTAAGTGCAAAAAGTAAACACACAAAAGAAGAAGGAAAAGAGAAATAAAAACTTAATCTAGGGTTACCTAAAAATCTAGACCAGCTCCTAACAACAAGATAATTCTAGAAGTCCTAATTCAATAAGTATAAATCCCGATTGGCCAGGTAGGAGCAAGCATTGCCAAGAGGCTAAACACCAACCTAGACACCAACCTGAATGACCAGGTAAGCTTTCGCTTGCCTAGACACCAAAAGGATATATACGTAAAGAATTATTCGTTCCAGGTTCTCTTCCTAGTTGAGCGCGAAATCCTAGGGGCTAATGTCTAATTAATTTTATTAACAAGCTAGGGCATGCAAAATGATGGATTAGTGGTTGTGGGCCAACGAAAGAGTGATGAAATCCCTCCCCTTATCTTGTGATTGGGTTTTGCCCTTAAAATTTATTAAAATGATGCAACAAACAACGAGATAATAAAAATGATAAACAACTACGGATTCTTACACTACGTGTTCTAATCTAGAGAAAAGAAAAATTTAACGTACCTCATTCCTCCAGCAATCGCCACGATTAATAAGGTACGATAAATTAAAAACAAGAAAATAAAATCTAGATGATGTGATCCTAAGTGATTAAATGCACGATGCAACAATTATGTAATTTAACTAACTAATTTTTTTATTTTTTATTTTTTTATTTTTTTTTGTGATTTTTTATAACTAGTGAACAAAAATTTAAAAGAGAGGGATACGGGTTACCTAAGCAAGCTTCCAAAATTCTTCGAGCTTTTAGCGCGTCTCACCAAGTTTCTCGAATGCTCAATTTCCAAATAATAAAGCAAGTAAAAAAAACACTAATCCGAAAAACTAAAAATTAAGGCGCAAAAAAAATAATTATAGTCCCCGGCAGCGGCGCCAAAAAACTTGATGTGCTAAAAATAATTATTTAATATTTCAAGCGCACGATCATCATTTTAATATTTAAGATTCAATCCACGGAGACTATTTTATTTTTCGCGATTCTTAATTTCTAATTTAGGCGGACTAGAACAATTAATTTTGAGGAGAGATTTTTGATTAATTAACCATAGAAGGAGACATAAAGAGAAATTCTAGAATTAATAAAACATTTAACAATTAACAATTAATTATCTAATTATTAATTATAAAATGATTTATCTAATTAATAATTTTTTTATTTAAAAGAAATATTTTAGATATAACTAAAACAGAAAAAAACAGAAAAAGGGAAAAAGAAAATAAAACGGAAAAAGAAAATAAAACAGAAAACGAAAAACATAAGACAAAAGAAACAAAAGGAAAAGCGGAAGGAAAAAAAAGGAAAACAGAAAAGACGAAAAGGAAATAAAACAAAAAGCCAGAAAAACGAAAGGTGCTGAAACTGTGTCGCGCGTGCGACAGGTATGCTCGAAAAAAAAAACAGATGATGCAGAACGAGGTTTTTTATCTGTTTCGCGTTAACTGCGAATGAAGGGAATGAACACAAAAAAAACTGGCGGCTAAAAATAAAAATTAAACGTAAGCAATAACTAAAAAAAAAATCTACTTCTACTCGATTATGTAAAAAAAAATGGAGCACAACAAGCCCAACATAAATTAATTTTATGTAAGAATCTTTGGCCGGAATGTTCAAATCTTGCCGGAAAATTATCTTCACCGGAAAATTGAAGCTCACCGGAAAAATATAAGAACACCCAACAAGCTATCTAAAAATTAAATCTAAACATGAAGGACCCTAACAACATCAAATAAAACTCTAAACTATCAAACCCATTAACAAATTCAAACACCAAAAATTAAATCTACAACTTCCTTTCAACACCCAACATCAAATCTACCACTAAATTAACAAACCCACTACAAAATCACACCAAGCTTAACAAGAAAATGTAAATCTAAAGTTTAAATCATTAAACCCAACATTAAAATCAAATTTAAAGGGGTTTGACTCAAAAACACAATAAAAAGTAAATCTAGAGATTGAACACTACAAAACATTAAATGAAAAGGCTCCTTTATACCTCAAGTGGTAGCACAAAGGCTATTTGACCCACTTTATTGGATTAACAAAAGTTCATAGCCAAAAGAGAAAGTAAAATACTAGAGATGAAGATAAAAATGAAACTTTCATTAATTTAAAAAGAGATGTTACAAAATTTAAAGCTACTACAAAGAGAGAGAAAACTAGATCTAGGAAATAAAAGAGAGGCTAACTAAAAATTTAGGCTAGGCTAAAACTAGGTTATTTACAAAGGGGAAGGAGGGGGTATTTATAGGGGAAAATTAGGGTTTTGGGGAAGGGTTGGGTTAATCTTGGCCCTTCATCTTGAATTTTAATCAACCAACACCTTATTTTGTCTTTTTCTTCCATCCTTGCTTTGTCTTTTCCACTTTTGCCCTTCCTTGTCCCTTTTTCTTCTTTTTTTCATCTTTTTTTTTATTTTTCCAAATATCTACAAAATATGAAAAACAACTAATTAATTTATTTAAAAATACGAAAACTAACAATAAAATAGGTACAAGAGAATGCAAAAATATGCACTAATCATGGTCCCATGCACAGAATTCTTTGTTCAATCAGTAGCCTTCCTATGTTAATATGCCTATTGTTAGCAATAGCAAACCCTAGTTTCTGGAGAAACATAGGAATACCATGCAGATTTGTAAGCTTAGCAGTAAAAACATGGATTAAGGTGTGAAAGAAAAAAATTCCATGTCTTGGTCAGGTAATGCTTCAGAAACTCTCCCACAAAGAAGTTAGGTTGTTGACTTCTAATGAGAGTGAAGAAAGCATGTATCTCTTCACTGGTGAGATCCGGAACAAGGTTTTCTGTTGGAAAGTGTAAAACTCTATTAAAGTCATGTTCTGTCACCCTTATTGTTCTATCCCTTGGTACAATAAAACTGAAGGACAAAATGTTGTTCTCAGATGTGTTAGTGGTTGTAGTGTACAGTGCAGTCAATTGATCAATACAAAGGATCGCATGAGTACTTAAAGCATATGCCACCAATGAGCGTGTGTTCAAAAATTGTGCCCATGCACGAAACTGAATGTTCACAATGGATTGCACATTTTGAAATGAGACATGATTAGTTTTGGTAACAATAAATTCTCCGGCCATTATATTTTCAAAAATTCCAGAAAATTTAAATTTAAATAAAAACTATTTTAATTAATTATTTCTAATTAATTAACTTTTAAAATAACCCTTTTTATTAATTGCACAAACTCGAACAAATAATCAAGAACCCTAAATTGTTAACTTTAAATAATTCCTTAAAAACTAAAAGAAATCAATTGTTTTACCACTTAATTTCTTAATATGAACAGTTGACAATTTTCTGAGTTCAAAAAGATCATTGTCGATGGTTTTCTCCTTAATAGAAAGTATACAACTCAAAGAAATCACAATTCCACGGTCAAAATCCAAGAACAGTGGTGAAATAGTAACTTTATCAACACTACGCCATACATGAGCAATAACTACGTTTTTTCAGTGTTACAAGAAAAAGTGTAACCATATATGTCTTAAAAATGGTCCTACACCTTTCTTCTGTGTTAGCATTACTACAAATCAGTGTGACCATAGACGTCATCCAGTATCTATGCTAACACCAAAGTCCGTGTAGCCATTGCTCTTAAAAAAAGTGTAACCGATTAATGTGAAAAATAGGCGGGTCCAATCAATTTGTCCAAGCGGGTCTTTTTTTGTCCAAATATTTTCACTTTGGCGGGTCAATTATTTTGTCCAAATATTTTCACTTAGGCGGGTCAATATTTTCACTCTCAACTTATCTCTCTCAACTCTCTCTCTCTCTCTCGCTCTCAACTCTCTCTTTCTCTCTCGCTCTCAACTCTGTCTCTCTCTCAAAACTTCTTCAATTCTCTTTCTCTCTTCACTAAAAATTAGGGCTTATTCTATACGGGTTCAATAACATTCTCTACAGGTTCAATTAGAAGAAATTAGAGCTTATTCAGGCCTTCTTCGGTTCTTTACGTGTTCAATTACAAGAAATTAGGGCTTGTACATTGGGTTCTCTACGAGTTCAATTACAAGACTTTAGGGTTTGTTCGATTACATTCTCTACGCTCTCTTCACAAGAAATTAGGGCTTGTTCAGGTCTTCTTCTTACTCCTCAGTTTTTAATTATTTCGATTACATTCTACAAGATTATGTGTGTAAAGATTGGTGTTTTCTTACCAATTAAAACGTCTCCCGATGGAAGAGGCGGCGACTGTTATCCTATATGATATATGTATGGATATAGGTTTCAGATTCATATATTGTATACTTATATTGTGATGTAAGATGTATTGTTTGTATTTGGACTGATAATTATTGTGGATTACAACTTCTGATGTGCTTTGACTGGAGCCACCGACCCAATTACTACTGTACTGTACTACTATTTCTTTTATCTATTTTCGACTTAATTAAAGTTTGCGATATGCAATGTCCAATGTGATTAAGATGTAGGATTGCTGATTCAAATTTTGGTTGATTGCAATTTTGAGTGTTTGGAACCCGGAATTGTTTATAGTTATAGTCTTGTTGTTTTTGTTATGATTGATAGAGAGGTCAGTATGTTTTTCCCAATGGTTGTCAATAGTCCTTTGATAGTGCACAGTTTAATGGCTTATCGCAAGTCCGCAATACTCTAAAGTAACTATAGTCTGTAAGTTCTCATTTTCGATACCATGGTCATGGTGGAGAAGCTGTTTGCTTCAGTGGTTTAAACGGTTTTGGAGTACAGGTTAATAGAAGGTAATAAGTTTGTGTAGTTATCTTAATTCTCACTTAATCTTTATTACAGTTCTGGCCTGTAATTTTTTAGTAATCTTCCATCAAATTGTAGGTAAAGAGTATAAATATTATTTCATGTATAGTATTTTTAAAAGAAACGAATACTACTAGTCTACAAGTCTTTTCTGCATAATGCAACTTCAGTAGTTCAGTTATGGTTCTACTTGTTGGAGGAAGCTTCTGATCTATTCTTGCACCTGAGAACATAATCTGGAAGTTCATATTAGAGTACATGACATGCATTTATGAGTCAATTAGAGTATGTGTTACATGCATTTTTCTGGCCTGCATTCGAAACACACCCTCTTGATTAATGTTAATTTTTATGTTATTAATTTTGAATGAGTGGATGCATTGTGTTCTTTTTATGTACACCATACTGTGCTTTTGTATGCATAACCAAATATTTTTTCATCAAATCATTATGACATGTGTTTGAATGTTAGTTTTGTCAATACACGATTATGATTACTCATTTGATTACTCCTTTGATATTAGATGATTACTCAGGGTACCTGGATGAGTAGTTTCTTCCAGGTAAGAATAATGAAAAGAAGGATATATATTGCTTGTGTATAATTAGTTGTGGTTGCAAGTAAAATTTAGTTTTCTGATAGTTCTGTTTATGTGTCCAACCCAAAAGTGTTCATCATCACTAGATATCGAGCAGAGAACTAGGATTGAGGCTTACCTGCTTGTGAAATTATCTCCTCTGTGTTTTGAATTAGTAAATTAACTGATTGTCTTTGGTAATAGGTAGTCACATTCTGGGAGGGAGAGATCGTTGATACCAAGAACTATACCTTCTTCACTAATAAATGGAAAGCAACGTACGATTTATTTTTCTTATGCTGAATAATTTCTATTTCTTCTGGTTACCGTATAAATTGTCATTGACATACAACACTGGACCAAGTTCTCATCCTTCTCACCCCTTCTGGTATATATCTTTTTAGGTACACATGTTCCGAGTGTACACTATTTTTTAACTGTGACTCATGATAATTACCTTGTATAATGTAACAGTATCAGCTGCACTTCCTCCTCTCAGCAGCACACCAGGTAAATTTTCACTTAACTCAGTATACTGTACTTTCTGATCCTTGTAGTTAATTCTAGCTAATCTAATTGACATTTCTTCAACACGCTCAGGGGTTTCCATAGCTCATAACATTGGTAATGTAGCACTACTTATCTTTTTTTACAGATAATGTTCCAGTACCTATCTGTTTCTTAACAATTCTGTATTGCTAGACAATCAAGTTGCATGCTCGGTTACACCTTGCTTGATCAGTTTGGAGATACAGCTTTAATAATGTTTGGATACTACTAATTTGTTTTGCTTCCCCCAGTTTTGTTTCTCTACTAATGATCAACTGATGTTGAAAGATCTTTAAGTATGATGAACCCTACTTTGTTTACAAAAAGTAGGAAAATGAGGCACCCTTGAGTTACAAACTCAACTGATTACATGCTACAAGTTACAAATAACTGATATCTACTATGATGTTGCAGATATTGGGAGTTCTCTTCCTCCTATTAGCTCGTCACTACCATATCCTTTTGGTGATCTAGCCCCGCCAGAATCTGCTGATCAAGCGCCCTCCGAATCTGTCACACCAGTAATTTCTTACAATTTGTCATCTGCAGCAGAACAACTTTCTAAGAACCACATTTGGGTTAAATCACGTGCTTTAATCCTCGCTATGTCCATGATATACTGCCTTTATCACTGCACCTTCTGTTTGTACATTGTTCAGGTAGTTACTGAGTAGTTCATACAACACTGCACAGGTTGTATTGCCTACAACCTGGGGACTGGTCGTGGTACATCTGTGCTTGAAATGGTTGCTGCATTTGAGAAAGCATCTGGAAAGGTGACCTTCTCTGTTCTTTCTAGACTTCACACAATAAGACACGAAAACCGAGCAATATTAAAAATAGTAGTCAATTAACATTTATTTTTCCTTCAGAAAATCCTTGTAAAGTTATGTGCAAAGAGGCCCGGAGATACTACAGCTGTTTATGCATCAACTGAGAAGACAGAGAGAGAGAGAGAGAGAGAGAGCTTGGGTGGAAGTAAGTTTACTGTCTACTTTATTTCTTTACAGTCAGTTAGTTTCCTGGTATTCAATGCTGCCAGGATAGGATCTAGGTTTCCTACCTTTTGGAGACTCAATGTCTTGTAGCTAATTTTTTCTCAAAATATTTAATATTTATGTATTCAGGGCAAAGTATGGTGCAGATGAGATGTGCCGTAATCAATGGAAATGTCTAATATTACCTTTGATTTAATCAAGATATTATATACGGTATATGTAGTCTGATAAGCATTTAAAAGCATACAAAATATAGAAGTATAGAAGTTTCATGTCATGAAAAGATGGGGAGTGTAAATAGTACAAGATGGAGGGAATGTTACGTTATTAGTTAATCTATCACAGAAATGCATCAAAGAGAAAAAAATATGAATAACATGTCATTAACTACGGATACTAGCATTATTAGATTAACCAAAATATAGTTACTAATTGAAGTATCTTCTGGTCTAACAAACATACGTCAGAACTGAGCATAATTTAAACAATCCAAAACACTTATTGTCTAGAAATATTTGCCTAGAAATATTGTGTTTTTTGGATATTGTCAAATTTGTGTTATTTGACTTTTGTCTATTACTTACGCTTGACTAGAAAAAGCTATCTAATGTGTTAATTTTGGTTTGTAGGGAATTTGGTTACTAGCAAATGGTCTCAATTTGTATTTGTCATATGGATATTTACGGCATATATTGTTATGCAGAGTTACACAACTAACTTATCTTCCAATATGACTGTTTCTCGGTTACAACATTCGACAAACAGGCTTTATTGTATTGGTTCCAAGATGGTTCTTTTGTGAAAGTAATATTAATCAAGAGACTGGACTTCAACGTATCTAGGATCAAGTCTTATGCAAGGGTGGAGGAATATCATGATGCTCTCTCCAAGGGATGCCATAATGGAGGAGTCGATGTTATCCTTGACGAGCTTCCCTTCATCAAGATCTTTATCGATAAATATGGTGAAACCAATTATAAATTGTTAGGTTTTGGATGTTGGTTTGGTTTATGTAGTAGATGGATGATTGATTGGAATGGTTTGTGGAGTTGATGTTATTTTGGATGGTTTTTTATGTATTGAAATGGCTTGTGGACAGCCTGTTTATGTATTGGAATGTTTGGTAATATTTTTAATGGGGAGTTCTATATTTCAATGTCATATGTTGCCATTCTGTATTTAAAGTGTTTGTAAAAAGCATGCAAAGTGTAACCATTGACTCCAAAGTATTTAGTCTTTATGTGTTGGCAAAAGTATAGCAAAGTGTTGGCACAAAATCTAAAAATGTTTAAGAAAAAGTGTAGGCATAGTGGTAAGGGTGTTGGTAAAAACATCTAAGTGTTTCATAATTTGGTGTTACAGTAGTACTGAAAATGTGTTGGCATATGTCTATAGCAATACTATTAGTAGTGTTGCTACAAAGATAACTGTGTTGGCATAGATCTATAGCAACAACTAATAATATGTAGCCACAGAAATAAAAAGTGTTGGTGTAGGGGTCTATGCCTACACATTTCTCCCGTGTTACCAAAAACTACAAAAGTGTTGGCGTAGACCCCTATCGTAGCGGCCATTTTTCTAACACCCTCAAATTTGGTCAAAGTGTAGCCATAGCCTGTTTTTTTCCTTTTACCAACAGTTTTTTGGGCTATAACCACACTTTTTCAGGTGTTGCTGAATCCCACTTATGGCGTAGTGCAAGTTTAATCGGTTAAAAACTCTAGAAAGCTATCGATGGTGATGTTTTTGTCGTGTATCTATCTTTGTAAGTATATAACAATTACTTAGATCTAAAAATAATGAATTAAAAACGTCTAAGGGGCTGTTTTATACTCTTTGAAATGCAGGGGTACTTTCGTAATTTCACTTTCCATATTTATTAAAATTGTATTATCGATAGTTTTCTGAGGGGCATAAAAGTCTAATCACACTTCGATAGTTTTTTGAAAAACTATCGAAGTTGATAAAATAAGAATTTAAACAGACTTTTACCAAAAACTATCGAACGTTTTTAGCTTTCAAAACCAAAAACTATCAAAAATTGTCTTTTCTGAAAACTATCGAGAATTTTAAATATTAAAGAATTTACTTCTGTCGATAGATTTCATTTTCTATTTCAAAAACCATCGAGGTATTCCTTCGATAGATTTTCCTTTATTATAAATATTATTTGAATAATTATTTAATTAAGTGAATATTATTTGGAATATTCACTGAAGTGGATTTATATTGAATAATAATTCAATATTTATTAAATATTCCAAAAATGATTTAAAAATCATATAACCTTATTTAAATATTACGTAAGGTTCCAATAGTTATTTAAAATGTTTTCTGATCTAAAAAGGATTTATGAGAATATAGTAGGGGTTCCCAACTACTTTAATTATTTATCTCGAATGATGATTTTAAATTGAACTTATCAAAAATTGGGAATCCAATCTAGGAAGTGAACATATGATTTCACTTGCCTCTTTCATTAAAAGTGAGTATGTTTTCGAGTTCTGATTTATCAGAACTAAAAGGTACTTTACAAAAACTCCCAGGTCGTAATTTCAAAATACATGGTAATCATCTGTAGTTTCGTTAACTGATGTCAACCCACACTGTGACTTACTCCCTTCAAATATTCTGGAGTAAGGAAATATGAACTATTACAAAGTTTTTGACAAGTATTTGTACTTGGGGAATCAGGATTAAAATCCGATTCCCGTTTCATTGATTTTTCATCCGGGACCAGAAGGAAACGCGAAAGAGGCTGTCGAACAGTACCTCTGATTATAGCGTAAGAGGCTGCGAGGCAGTCCAGCACTTATCTCGCATAGGAGGCTGTAGGTCAGTCCAGCAGATACAAAGCCCGTATGCGGCTAGGGTGATAATCGTGTTAAGATGTTGTCCATCTACTAGTAGAAAAGTGTGAGTACGATACAACGACTGATCATCGTGTATCGTGGCGTGCCCTGAAAAAGGTCCCTTCCCTCCGATTGGAATTGTGCTGCACATTGTAGCAAAAGCCTATGCGCTGAGTTGCTGATAATGTGGCAGTGATGAGTGATGATGTTCCTCATACAGTAGTTGTAGTGTATGGCATGTTTTGACGAAAAGAATGTTTAAACATATCGTTCTATATACGAACGGAGTTTTAAAGGTTTTCAATTATGATATCAGCTTACATACATGATTATGCTGCTATATCTTATTGTCGAGCAATAGTGCTCATTATTGTTTCTTTTATATATCACAACACAACAAAGTCAAAAAGGTGTTCATTACTGATATTTTATAGTATTTTGAACAGTATGAGATATCTAAATAGATGTGTGTGTATATATATTGAGAAGGTATTTAAGATATACAGTATGTTGAACTGTATAGTATTTTGAATCAATGGATAGGCTTTAAGCCTTGATTCCAATATTAATATCTATTTTAAAAAGATATGTTTTGAGTCTTGGTTCATTATATCGATACCAAGGATTTCTAAATGATTTACGAAAAGTATTTGAGTATGATTATAAGTCATACGGTATTTTGAACGATATACTATTTTGGGGACAAACCCTAGTAGTTTTAAAACATGGATTCTATATGGATTATTTACCTTAAAGGTTTAAAGATTTAAACTTGGATAGATTTCTTGCTGAGCACTATTAGCTCATTCTTGCTTTATTAAAACTTTCAGCATGAAGAAAACATTGCCGAGTCACCCCGTATTACGAGAGCAAGGGAATGGAGAGACCACCCTTGAGTTAGTTAAGCAAGATGGATACTGCCGGAGTTAGCAGAACAGTTGCAGACTGAATTAGTGATAATTGGTTTCGAGTAGGTTTGCATTGTCGAACCTTGTATAGAATTGTGAGGTCTATTATTTTAACTTTAGGTAGATGTTGTAAATGATAGATGAGATCCTGGATAGTACATTTGATTTGTAATAACAAATCTTACTTTTGTTGCTCATTTCCAAGGCTATAACTTGTGTGTGTGCGTAAGTGATTGGGGTCTTTGGAGTTATATTATTAGGATGTTGTAAGTAATGCAGGTTGTTGCCCAGTAATGAACAATTGTAGAAGGGGGGTTGAATACAATTGTATAAGATTCTCGACTTAATCAAGTATATAACACAAATATGAAAGAACAATAACAGCTTTATTAAATCTGATATAAAACTGTTACAAACTCTCTCAAGAAATTCTGATGTTCTTGAGAGCTTACAATATACTCGTGTATGCAACCGATTGTATGATCTCTCATAAATCGAAACCTAAACTGTGTTTATATACTTCACACAACTTCTCTATCAATAACAAGATAAGTCCTAATCAATTACAAAGATTGAAACATATCCTAAATTGATAGCTACATTCTACAAACCAGGAACCGACAGAATAAACTTCCATGTTTAACTAGACTCCAAATATAACTCGAAGTAGGAATCCTGATCAGCTTCCAGTACTGATGATCAATCCTGATCTCAGTCCTGATATTCATCCAGATCCTGACGACCATGCAATCCTGATAGATATGCATTACTGATGACGTCAGCAATCCTGATCAGTTGAGTCTAGATCCTGACGATCATTGAATTCTTATCTAACAATCTCCCCCAATCTCATACTTTGTGAAATAAAGTATAGATTCCTAAGATTCAGTGATGTCAAAAACATATATACAAAATGTACAAGTATCTTCAGAAACAACTTATCTGTTTAAATTCTCTGATAGAACATATTCATCTTCAAGAAGTTGGATAACAAATTTTCTTCTTTTTCTTCAAGAATTTGAATCAGTTTTTCCTTAAGATTTCTGAGTTCTTCATCTTCCTCATTAATCTGGTAGATAGCTGCTCTGAGATTCTGTATGGAGCTTCTCTGAAGACTATGCTCTTCAAGCAAAAGATAAGCAATTTCCTTCCCATCAGGATTGAGAGTAAGTTGAGTCATGCCAAAAGTTACTTCTTTAACAGCACTACCCCTTTGCATTTCCACATCCTGACCTCTTTGATTTAAGTACATGGGAGTATAATTACCATTGAAATTACTGTTTCCATCCAGTTTTCTTCTTATTGTTGACAAGATCATGTCACTCCACACTTTGCACACTTGATTCTTCCATCTTAACAGATAGTGAACATATTTCAGTTCCTGTGTAGTTTTCATCAGCAGATCTTGAATAGATAGAATCTTCACACTACCATCTTTCATGAAGTACATAAGCTTTTCTTTCTTTTCAAAACCATCATGACAATCTATAACTATATCAACATCTAATAAATTGTTCAGGTTTTCAGAAGTTAAAGTACCTCCAATTTCAGATAAGGAGTAAGGGTCAACATATGACATATTTAGATATTCAGCATCCCTGTGGCCAATACCTCCTCTTGAATTGCTTGACAATTGCTTCATATTTGAAAACATCCTTAGCCAGAGTGCATTTGATCTAACCATATCAGATAAATCAACAACACTTGAAGCACTTGTAATAATTCCACCAGACTGAAAATTGATAGATGTATCACATCTCAGTGTACTTATATGTTTCCACTTCTTGTCTTTCTCTTTTTCATGAGCATAGCTTCTTTCAAGTAAAGATTCTTGTCTGCTTGGATTCCTCCACTTTCTTTTATTCGAAAGTTTAAGCCTTTGTATATAGAGATTGAAATCTCTATTTGTTCTTCTTGTAATATCTCTTCTTAAGGCTTCTTCTTCTTCATCTACTTCCTTCTTGTGAGAATCAACCACAGTAGATAAGATTATCAAACCAACCTCTTGCAGAATTTCAGATTCATCAGGATCTTGAACATTGTCAGGAACAATATCAGGATTAGAATCTTCAATTTGATTTGTATTGCAGAGACTTGATTTTCTTGGTTTTCTTCTCAATTCAGGTTCTTCTTCAACATTTCCATCATCACCAAAAGTAGATCTGTCAGGAACTACTAGAGTTTGAATAGGTTCATGAATTTCTTCAATTCTTAACCCTCTAGACCTTGTCTGTCTAGGTACTGTTTGAGTTGAAGAACTTCTTCTACTTCTTCTAGCACCTCTCCTACCTCTGCTTCCTCTACCTCTAGTAGAAGCAGAATAGCTTTCCATTATCTCTCTTTGTTGTCTCAAGAATTCTTCATGTGAGATATCTGGATATTCTTCACTTGCTGTAGAGAGTGCTTTTCTAGCAAATAATTGTTGAACTCTTTTATCAGTGTGATAAAGAGTAACAATTCTACCATCTTGTGTAGTGAACTTCAGGATTATCAATAATAACATCTTCATCACCATCAGGAATTGTAGCAAGAGTATGTCCATGACCAGGTGTCAGGATTTGTTCTTCCGTCAGGATCTGAGATTGCACCAATGTTCTTACTGTCTTTACTCCAGAATCAGAAACATGAGTTGACTGCGTTGTTTGACTTTGAGAAGTTTGAATTGTAGACTTCATAACAGCAGCATCAGAGGTTTCTCCTTGTATCACTTTGTCACTACCATCATCTCCAGTATCATCATCATTATGCCTTAATACTAGATCAGGTGTACATTTTGTCTGAATAACCTTCTCCCCCTTTTTGACATCAGGATTTGACAATAAATGCAAAATTAAGGAAAGAGAGGCTTGAATTTCAGTTACCTTAGTATCCAGAGAATCAATCCTTTGATTGATGGAGGTTTGTTCAGAAACAACAGATTTCACTTGGGATTCTACTACCCTCAGTTGTAAAGCAGTAGGCACCTTTGTAAAATTATTAAAGATATCAGTCCTCACTTTATCAGTTGAACCCTTGATAGAATCAATCTCATTTTTCAGGCTTTTGGATAACAGAGCAGTAGCCTTCAGATGATTCTTCAAGTCTTGATTCTCTATAGACTTCACTGCATTATAGGCATGTTCCGTAGCAGAAGAATAACTGATAGATTCAGTAGAGCTGTGCCATGAATTATTCCATTCATTCTGTCTAAGTGCCTCAGCAGGATTAAAGGAAGGAATAAAAAAATCATGTCTCTGATCTTTCCCAAAAAAAGCATTGTCAGCCATGAATGTACTTGATGAACCAAAATTAGTTCCAAGACTAACTTTGAGTGCTGTAGCAAGCTGATCCTTCTCTTGTCGATTCTCATCATCATCACTATCATCAGAGTCATCATCATCAGAACCATGAGTAACATCAGGATCAGGAATAGCTATACCTTTCAGTTTATTCTGTGAATCTGTGATAGGATGATCCATTGGTCTTGAACGAAGTGGCTGTATCAGGATAGGCTCAGCATCAGGAGCACCACTAGCGTCAGGATGAACACCGTCAGGATTTGATATGCTTGCATCAGTATTTGCTACCAATGGTTCTTGTGGAGTTTGAGATCCAGAAGCTGCTTCAACACTTTGAGTTAAAGGTTCTTGTGTGCTTCCCTCATTGACAGTGTCCTCGACCAATCTTTGAACTTCATCTGCACCGGAAATCCCTTGAGCCGTGTCAGGAAATTTCTCAGAAACTGTAGCTTGGCCTGCATCTTCACTTTGAGAAGATGGTTCTTGTGTAGCTGGAATGTTAATGTCTTCATTCTCCCTTTGAGAAAATGGTTCTTGTGTGACCATTCCACGAGCTAAGCCTTCACCCAAACTTTGATTGAGTGGTTCTTGTGTGGCTGGATCATCAGTAAGAGCTGCTGAACCACTTTGAGGTTCAGGTTCTTGTGGGCTTGATCCTTTTAGTTTCTTCTGTCTCTAATAGACTAACTCTTCTGCTTTCCTTAGCTTTTCCATTGGATGTTTAATCCCAAGATTGGAAGCAGCAGCACCATACTTCTCCCATGAAATATCAACATGTCATTTTGTTGGAGAGTCTTGTGCTGGAGAGTCTGAAATAGAAACCACTTGACTTGGTGCAGCATCAGGAATACTAACATCAGGATTTGCTTGAGCATTTGAAACTGATTGCTCATTAAGAATTGAAGTGTCCTGTACATCAGTATCTTGCTTCTTAACTAATCTTCTTTTCTTCTGTGGTTTTGACAATGGAACCACAGCTGCAGTAGCAGTATCAGTAATTGACTTCTGAACATTCATCACAGAGGATATTGGTAAGTCATCCTCAGAATCAGTCTCATCCCTGAGCATTAATTTTCTTTTAACAGAAATAACCTCACCACCCTTTGCAGCTTTCTTCACCAGGACCCCTTGTACACCCCCTTGTAACTTCTTTTTAGTGAGTGGTGTAGAGGAAAAATCCTTTGAACCTGATTGTCTTCCTGACACATCAGTTCTAGCTGATTTCTTTGTTTTTACAACTAAAGTCTTTTGAGAGAAATTAGAGGTGGCTGTTGACTGTTTAGACTGTTTAGGATGAATGCTTGGGTTAGGAACAAGGTGTGATTGGCCTTTCCCCACAACATTAGAAAGTAATCCATAACGAGTAGGCATTTTCTGATGTAAGAAAAACCTAACCTCGTCAGGAATAAAAGCATTTCCAATAAAACCATTTGCCTTATCACTGTTGACTAAGGACTTAATATTATTCTCAGTAATTCTACAGATAGGTAGAACTACATCATTCTCAAACACAACATTAGGACACAAGTGATTAAATATCAACTGTAAAAATTTAAGAAAACAGACAGAACCTAACTTATCTGATTTCCTATCACTTAAAGCTTTTAAGATAAACGACCCATAATCAAACACTGTAGAATGGATAAGAGAGTACCCAATTTTGAGAGATCCTGATGGAAGAGCATCAAAATTTGATGTCTTGTTCAGGAAACAACGACTGATCGTATCAAAGAAGAAATTCCATTCCTTCTTAAGCTTTGTCCTTGGATAGAAAGTTATTGTATAGACATTCATTCTGAGTTGCACTTCTTGTTTGAACACCTGATGAATAGTAAATTTCGAGTCGGGATAATGAACTTTCGAAGTCGTATTAGTGATCTACTATGAAAATGAAGGAATGCAAAAGCTGTCAGAATCAGAAAAAGAGCATTTTCTGTTTTCTCCGAAATTTCACCTATTACTGATGGATTAATCATTATTTAAATATATTGGAGGATTTTATATTATCAATTCCATGGATATGGATTTAATAAAAGAATTAGTAATGTCAAGAACGTTTACGGTAAACTACTTCGATAGAACACTTAAGAAACCCTGCGAACAATCTACGAGACTAAGCGGTGACGGAACAATGCGACACTTACAGGATTAAATATAGACATGGAAGTAACATGTAACAAGATTAATCCAAGGAATGCAACAATTGGATCATCCATGTGAAAAGAAACGAACTAGTAAAGCTGCTTGCCACCATGAGTCTCCGTTGCTTGACAAGTGTCCCGATGATGAGGCAAAAATGTGATGACTCACCACACTAAAACAAAATATCTCATTTCACCAAAAGTAGCCAAGGCAAAAGCAAGAAAATCCTCTCCCCCATTTTTTTCCCAAATTTCTGCTCAGCTTGCACAAGGAGAAAGGAAAAATTCATAACTCCAAATCTACTTGTCCTAAAATCACCAAATTTTAACCATAGCTTCTCCACTCCATGGGTAACATTCGTTCAAAATTCCATGGTCAACAAAGGAGTGTAGCCTAGCCAAATCCCTTCCCCAAGTTGGAGAACCCAATCTGTCCAGTTTCTGTCCAGCGGAAAGATGGGGCTCAAAACCCTAGCTAGGAAGCTTCAAATTTGGCGATCTATAACTCAAAATAAATATTATGAAGAGCACAAGGTCTGGTAAAAACCTTAGCACCAAACTCTTATTTTTCGATTTGTTATGGATTTTACAAGATGAAGATGAATAGTGATTTCAAGAGCTAACTTCTTTGATCTTAAACTCTAGGCTTTCCAAGGATCACCCAAGGCTTGATTAGAGGTTATAAGTGATTGTTAATGTCTCTCAAGCTCTAAGGAAGGTATAAAAACCTCTGACCCTTTTTGTTTATATGAGTTTTATGGTTGAAATAATGATTAGAGTCGTTATTCGTGTTATCGTTAAGATCCGTGAATCTTATGTTCGATTTGAGGTTGAGTGATTTTGTGAAGCTTGATTTAGTGTATGATAATGTTTAGGGGCTGTTTTAGATGTGTTGATGAAATATAATGGTTGTTGGTTTGGTTGGTTGCTTGTTGATTGGTGGTTGTTTGAAGTGTTTAAAAACACGGGAATCGCGTATAAGCGCCGTTACCATGCCGAAATTTTCTTAGATAGTTTAGGCAGAAATCACGGTTACATTAAAGGGCATGAACATGAAGTTTCTGACCATGAACATGTAGGCCTTGTTTCCTAGATTGTTTTAGCGAAAGAATCGTATCGTTTCGATTTACGGTTTAGGAGAAACGTCCGCTTTAGTGAAAGCTGTTTCGCGTAACTAAGTGGTTCATTGCATGAACTTTGAGATAGTGATCAAACCCCTTAAGAGACTTATTGGAATGTGAAACTTTGTGTTAACATGCTAGGTACGTTTAGGAAGACCCTCGAAAATATTTCGTGTTAAAAGGATTATATTTCAATTTTATAAAAAATGTGTGAGCGAACATGCTCGAGTAGGAGTTCTTAAGGAGTTAACTTGAAAATAGACTTGTACTTGAGTTAGTATATACCTAGTATGGTGAAAGCGTTTAAGTTATTAATCTTGAACCTTGTGTTGATTCTAGATTACTGGACCAACCTGAGGATTACTGCTACTTCGGGATTTCCAGGCAAGTTTTCTCATTCCATGCTGTATTTTAAAGTACCATATTCTGATGTATGCATATAATAGATGCAAGTTTTCTAAATCCATACTTTGGAGTATTAATTATATAATACTGCTTTTTCCATGTATAGTGTTGTATAGTTTTGAGATAAATGATTATATCGTGTTAAATAGAATTTGGCTTTTGGATATTATACGAGCTTTGAGATGATGTACTTATGAACCGGTATACCTTGTAGCTCTATAGATAAGAGCATGCTTATTATTTCGACTCTAGACCGGGAGTCGATATTTTTTTGTTATATAGATAGTCGTGGAAACCCTGAAGGATTCCAGCGGCAGGGTACTATTCATCTTGAGGAATATTATTAATAATCATTATTATGTTCCGGAAAGTATTTATTACTTGGAAATGATTTGGTAATTGGCTTATAAGCTAGATATCGGGTAACTGTTATTCGATGATTATTTATTTAATGAATATTATTTTGAATATTCATGTGATGATTATTTATTTAATGAATATTATTTTGAATATTCATTTAATCACTATTTATTTAATGAATATTATTTTTGAATATTCATTCAAGGTTTATTTAAGTAATGAATATTATTCTGAATATTCATTTAATCTATTTATTTAATGAATATTATTTTTGAATATTCATTTAAAGTTTATTTATTTAATAAATATTATTTGATTATTTATTAAATACTTTTAACACGTTTTAAAAATGAGAAATGTTATTTAAAGTTATTCTTGACCTTCAACATTATGAAGGATATTCTAAGCTATATTATTAATTATTTTAAATCAAAAAGAGGTTCCCAAAACACTGTTTTTCCATTTAAATCCGTCTTTTAAGAGGAATTAAATGCTCGCTCAACTATCAAAAATATGAGAAACCTGATTTAAATGACCGCTACTCTTTTTAAACTCTCAACTCAAAAACTGTCAAGGGACAGATATTTTCTCGGAGCAATTTAATTGCTGCCAGTCAAATGTTGTGTTACCACCTCAACGATCGAGGGGTAAATTGATGGAACAAGTCGATATCCATCAACAAGCATCGCTTGGGAAATATTGGAGAATCTTCCTTTCCAACCTAGATATAACTACTTAGTGGAGTCGTAGCAACAAGTATTACACTTGGGGAAAGGAGGACGATCTTTACGTTTCAGAGTCATGGATTTCATCTGAACTAGGAGTGGTGTAAGTGGTCCAGTTGCGCCGACCCATCCATTTTATTGCCCCAAATGGGCTGGGAGATCCCGGAAGGCGGTACACAATGTCAGGCCGTCGTGATTCTTCCATCTACATGTAGAAAACATATTTTTGTTGTACAACCTGCTATTGATCATAGTAAGGTTGGTACAGCGGGCGCGGTAGCAACTCCCGTATTAGTTCATCATCCAATTTTGGAATATTCCTGCAACATGTATTGGGGAGAGGAACCGATCATGTTGACAGGGGGTCGAAAAGTGTTCAAAGGAAATAAAGTTACAATAAATCCTTGCAACTTCATCTTTGATCTTATGAGTTATGACTCTGATAAAACCTTACTCAGATTATATATGCATAAGTGGATTTTGGGTTACGGAAACATTATATTAATTTTCCTCGTAACTTCATCTTTTATGTTATACTAGTATCTTGTCCGTTTAATGCATGGCCTGTGGTTATAAAGATATTTTTTAACTATATAGTGTTTTGAATCAATGAATAGGCTTTAAGCCTTGATTCCAATATTTGATATCTATTTTAAAAAGATATGTTTTGAGTCTTGGTTTATCATACTGATACCAAGGATTTCCAAATGATTACGAAAGAGTATATGAGTATGATTATAAGTCATACGGTATTTTAACGGTATACTATTTTGGGGTTAGACCCTAGTAGTGATAAAAGCTTTGATCCCATATGGATTATCTCCCTAAAAGGTTTAAAGATTTAAATTGGGATAGATTTCTTGCTGAGCACTATTAGCTCATTCTTGCTTATTTAAATATTTCAGCATGGGGGAAACATTGCCGAATCCACCTCGTGTTACAAGAGCAAGGGAATGGAGGGACCACCCTGGAGTTAGTTGATGCAGGATGGATACTGTCGGTGTGAGCAGAATAGTTGCAGCTTGAATTAGTGAGAGTTATTTTGAGTGGATTTGTATTACTAAACCTTGTATAGAATTGTGAGGTCTATTATTGTAACTTCCGGTAAAGGTTGTAAATAATAGATGAGATCGTGGATAGTACATTTGGGCTGTAATAACAAATGTTGATTATTGTTGCTCATTTCCAAGGCTATAACTTGTGTGTGTGTGTATGCGTAAGTGATTGGGGTCTTTGGAGTTGTATTAGGAGAATGTTGTAAGTAATGTAGGTATTGTATCATTGATGGAGCGTGACAACCAAGATTCCTGACCCCGGATCTGGGGGTGTTACAGAAATGGTATCAGAGCGTTAAGTTATAAACTTGGATATAAGAGTGTCAAGAGTTATAAGTAAGAGAATGAAGAGAGGGCTCATATAGAGTTCGTTAAGTGGACTACCGGAAGTAGTGCCACTGAGGATGTTAAGATTAAATAGTTTAGTTGAGGACTTATCGGAGAACCGATAGGACCGTTGAAGATCATCATAATGATAAGAAGGACGTTTAGAATTGTACATGGATTATCAAAAACATTAAGATAAGACGCGAAGCAGAGTCTCGGTTGCAGTTGGGGTAAGGTCGGAATGGCCAATACCAATGGATAACTTGACTTAGTAAGAACCTAAGTGTTTGATGTTCATCGTAGTTTGCCCCGAGAAGGCAGCACATGTGAAGATTGAGACGTTTACAGTCCTTTACGCGATCCGAATTACTAAATTGCGTGGACTAGTTAGGGCATTATCTTGTGTATGAGGTCCAAGCCTTGAGAACAACGATTCCACAAGAGTTGGTGTCTTTCCGTCGATGGGTATTTTGATACCTAAAAAGGAGACTGTTGCGTACGTATAGTACCAGAACGTTATCGTGAGAGGAACGTGCTAAATCGCATCGCGAGTACATTTCATATGATAGGCCATGATGGCTCAACTTAGAAATCAAAGATATGAAGAATGAATAACGTGATTCTGATAAAGACACGTATGGTTGCGACGAGCAATGCGACAATCTCAGGACCTACGAGGGACGAGACCTATGGTGGCCTGGGGTTGGATTCGTTCGATACGACTAGTGTTAAGAAATTACATATACGTTAATCGACCTTCATCTTTTGAGGATGTGTTGATGCAGCCGTAGGAGGCCCAATCTCTGAACGATTATCGGGAAATGGCGAATATGTTCAAACTCCCGACCTATTTAAGGACTTGTACGATTTTGAGGTACCGTTGGTTAGTACCATAAGCCATAAAGGCAGAAAGATAAGATCATCCTCGTACGGGTGATGTTAGAAATTATGATGACCATTGACTTCTTGGTATCTACTTGCTGGTACACTCCTCAATCTAAAACTGTTCATGCTCGTGTTACCTTGAATAGTTCATGTCAGGTAACCCCTTTAATTTCCTACTTCAACTTGGGATGCAACCAACAACTGTTATATTCAGTTTATTCATTTTCTTTCCTCCACTCATTACCTGAAGGGTTAAATACGCAGAATTAAGTTACCATTACTCACCGGAGCATTTTGTTCATGTTCCAGGACGACCTGAAGAGGGAGCCATTATTCATCTATCCTTCCAGGTCTATAATTTATTTCGTATTCTTTCAATTATCTAAGGATTGTCCACTTAATATTTCCTTTATTATTTGACGGGTATTCTTTAATGATTATCTTGAAAAGCGATTTCTTCTTTCATACTTGGACTCCTCAGTCGAGTTCATAAATATCAAACTGTTTATTTAAAACATGGATGACATATATTTCAGAAAATACTCGTGAATTCTTTTCTCTATTTAAGGAGAGATTTGCACATAAGACGTTGAAATCGTAGAAAGGATATCAATTTGATATTGATATTCCGAATTCAATTCTATTGGAAAATTTGATAAAGTTTATATACGGAGACACCTTTGGGTGTACCGTTTCACTGATGAGAAATGTTTGGTGGGAGGTTATCGATTGTTCCGATGCCAAGAATTTCCTATTCATATCACATATTTTATTCAAGGGTTATAATTACCTTGTTCATCCTAAACTTATTTACTCTTCTTTTCAATTCATTATCCGAGTAGTCAAAATGTTGTTTTCTTTCTTCCTTTGGCTACAATGTCGAGATTTTGTACTAGTAGATTGAAACTAGCTAATTATATGTGCCATGATGAGTGACTAGTTAATTGTTCTAACTAGTTGAAATTTTAATGATATGATGAAAATCTAGCTAATCATCCTAGCTAGATGCTGCGTTCCAAACTAATCGAACTAGCAAATTTTGTTCTGCTAGTTGTTAAAGATTTTCTTGAAATGAACTAGTTATTGTTTCACTAAGTTCAACTTTCGGTAAAATTTATATAAGCGAATTCACGATGCATTTGTATGCAGTGAAGTATGGTGGGAAGATTTTCAAACGATAATTTGATTGAGACCTAACCAGGTCGCCCCCCTCAGCGAGAAATTTGCAAAGTTTTTTTTTATATATAAAGCATTCTGTTGCTTGATGTATTCTTGGTACCATGCAAGTATTTTCCTTAGTATTTGGAAAAAAAAGAGTGTTGAAGCTGAGAGCCAAGATAAATGAGTACGACAACTATGAATCGAAGTTTACGGAAATTGCCAAGGTTTGTTTCGCATGATGCGAATTCAGAATAACGAAGTGTTCGAAATGACTGATTATGTTACCTTGGTTAATGAAACGACTATGATAGAAATGGAAGCAAAGTGGACGAGAAAGAAATGGGTATAAATAAAATAGAGTTTGAAACGCGAATAGGTTGAGAAAGAAAGGAAGTAAGAATTCAGATTATCGGATGAGCAAACGTTTGATCTCCAAGGATATGAAACACATTTGGCCTACGTGATAGATACGAAACGGAAAGCACCTAGTATGCGGAATATCCATATTGCCAACGAATTCGAGGATGTATTTCCAGAAGATCTCCCAGGGTTACCATCCGATAGAGAAATAGAGTTGATATAGAATTAGCTCCAAGATCGGCGCCAGTATCGAAGGCCCCGTACCGACTAGCTCCGATCAAGATGAAGAAATTAGTTTCTCCATGGTAGGAATGGTTAGAGAGAGGAATGATAAGACCACGTGCGTCACCGTGGGATGCACCCGTGTTATTGGTGAAGAAAAAGTACGACAGCATGAGGTTGTGCATAGAGTATCGAGAGCTAAATAGGCTAATTGTTAAGAATGAATACCCCTGCCAAGGATCGGTGATTTGATCGATCGGCTGCATGATGCAGTTAAATTCTTGAAGATTGATTTGAGAACTGAATACCACTAGTTGAATATTAAACCTGAGGACGTACCCAAGACTGCGTTTCACACCAAGTATGGACACTACGAGTTTTTAGTAATGTCGTTTGGGCTGACGAATTCCCTTGCAGCTTTCATGGACGTACTGAATCGACTTTTCAAGAAGTATTTGGATAAGTATGTCATAGTGACATCAGCAATATTTAGGTTTACCTCAAAGACCGAGGAAGGACATGCAGAACATTTAAGGATCGTGTTAGAAGCACTGAGGAGAGAAAAGTTATATGCCAAGTACTCAAAGTGCGAGTTTGGCTAAAGGAAGTACAATTTTAGGACATGTGGTCAACAGTTAAGGAGTACTGGTTGACCCTGCAAAGATAAGAGACGTTGCAAATAAGGAAAGACCAACCACACCAACCGAGGTGAGTAATTTTGTGGATTTAGCCGGATGTTACCGGAGATGTGTACAAGATGTTGCTAAAATAGCAGCCCCACTGACTCGACTTACTCGAAAGACTGAAAAGTTGAATGGACCGAGAAATGTGAGGAAATGTCCCAAGAATTAAAGAAGAGACTACTCACCGCCCTGTGCTGGTACTGCCAGAAGGGAAGGGAGATTTTGTGATCTATAGTGACGTATCGCATACAGGATAAGGGTGTGTGCTCATGCAGCACGGAAAGGTAATTACGTATACATTCAGACAATTAAAGGAATATGAATTTAGATACCCTACGCATAACTTAGAATTGGCAGCGATAGTTTTCGCTTTAAAGATTTGGAGGCACTGATTGTATGGAAAGAAGTGCGAGATTTATACAAATCATAAGAGCATTAAATACACTTTCCCAGAAAGAACTTACCATGATAATAGAAAAGATAGCTAAAGCTAGTCAAGGATTATGACGGTGGGATTCTTTACCACCCAGGGAAGGCCAATGTGGTGGCCGATGCCCTTAGTAGGAAAGAGAGACTTAAGATGATAACATCATCGGATAAAGTTAATCCAAGGATTTGAGGAAAGGGAAATTGAGGTTAAGATTACCAGAAATGGTATTGAGAGACTATTTGAGATTGCAATGCGACCGAAATCGATACAGAAGATTAAGTTGTGTCAAGAACGAATGACGAGTAAAGGTATAAAGTCAATGTTGAAGAAAGAATTAAAGACTGAGAAAGATGATAAAGGAATCATAAGGTATTTCTACCAAGTTGGGATTCCAAATGTTCAAGAAATGAAAGGATCCTAATTTTTCAGAAGGACTAATAAGAGGAACTGAAAGGATGAAGTTTGAAGTCACGAGAACATAAAGGATTATTTAAAGGTCCTGAATGAGCCAGAACGAATTAAGGAATAAAGATCTGTCATAAAGGGACAGCCACGCTGAGAGTATAAAAAGGTAAAGAAAGTTAAGGAAATGTTATAAGTGGTCGGATAAATAAAATGATTTATCGATTGGTAAACAAATATTGGATATGTCAGAAAATGAAGGCAGAACAAAGACCTAGTTGACTATCACAGTTAATAGAGATTCCTGGTTAGGAACGTAATTTTACTATAATGGATTCTGTGATAGTGGGTGACGTGGAGTTCCAGTCACCATCGTGTCAGATAAGAACCAATGATTGAACTCCCGATTCAGGAGGATTTTATATTATCAATTCCATGGATATGGATTTAATAAAAGAATTAGTAATGTCAATAACGTTTACGGTAAACTACTTCGATAGAACACTTAAGAAACCCTGCGAACATTCTACGAGACTAAGCGGTGACGGAACAATGCGACACTTACAGGATTAAATATAGACATGGAAGTAACATGTAACAAGATTAATCCAAGGAATGCAAAAATTGGATCATCCATGTGAAAAGAAACGAACTAGTAAAGCTGCTTGCCACCATGAGTCTCCGTTGCTTGACAAGTGTCCCGATGATGAGGCAAAAATGTGATGACTCACCACACTAATACAAAATATCTCATTTCACCAAAAGTAGCCAAGTCAAAAGCAAGAAAATCCTCTCCCCCATTTTCTTCCCAAATTTCTGCTCAGCTTGCACAAGGAGAAAAGCAAAATTCATAACTCCAAATCTACTTGTCCTAAAATCACCAAATTGTAACCATAGCTTCTCCACTCCATGGGTAACATTCGTTCAAAATTTCATGGTCAACAAAGGAGTGTAGCCTAGCCAAAGTCCTTCCCCAAGTTGGAGAACCCAATTTGTCCAGTTTCTGTCCAGCGGAAAGATGGGGCTCAAAACCCTAGCTAGGAAGCTTCAAAGTTGGAGATCTATAACTCAAAAGAAAGCTTATGAAGAGCACAAGGTCTGGTAAAAATATTAGCACCAAACTCTTATTTTTCGATTTGTTATGAAGAGCTAACTTCTTTGATCTTAAACTCAAGGCTTTCCAAGGATCACCCAAGGCTGGATTAGAGGTTATAAGTGATTGTTAATGTCTCTCAAGCTCTAACGAAGGTATAAAAACCTCTGCCCCTTTTTGTTTATATGAGTTTTATGGTTGAAATAATGATTAGAGTCGTTATTCGTGTTATCGTTAAGATCCGTGAATCTTATGTTCGATTTAAGGATGAGTGATTTTGTGAAGCTTGATTTAGTGTATGATAATGTTTAGGGGCTGTTTTGGATGTGTTGATGAAATATAATGGTTGTTGGTTTGGTTGGTTGCTTGTTGATTGGTGGTTGTTTGAAGTGTTTAAAAACACGGGAATCGCGTATAAGCGCCGTTACCATGCCGAAATTTCCTTAGATAGTTTAGGCAGAAATCACGGTTACAATAAAGGGCATGAACATGGAGTTTCTGACCATGAACATGTAGGCCTTGTTTCCTAGATTGTTTTAGCGAAAGAATCGTATTATTTCGATTTACGGTTTAGGAGAACGTCCGCTTTAGTGAAAGCTGTTTCGCGTAACTAAGTGGTTCATTGTATGAACTTTGAGATAGTGATCAAACCCCTTAAGCGACTTATTGTAATGTGAAACTTTGTGTTAACATGCTAGGTACGTTTAGGAAGACCCTCGAAAAGATTTCGTGTTAAAAGGATTATATTTCAATTTTATAAAAAATGCGTGAGCGAGCATGCTCGAGTAGGAGTTCTTAAGGAGTTAACTTGAAAATGGACTTGTACTTGAGTAATATATACCTAGTATGGTGAAAGCGTTTAAGTTATTAATCTTGAACCTTGTGTTGATTCTAGATTACTGGACCAACCTGAGGATTACTGCTACTTCGGGATTTCCAGGCAAGTTTTCTCATTCCATGCTGTATTTTAAAGTACCATATTCTGATGTATGCATATAATAGATGCAAGTTTTCTAAATCCATACTTTGGAGTATTAATTATATAATACTGCTTTTGCCATGTATAGTGTTGTATAGTTTTGAGATAAATGATTATATCGTGTTAAATAGAATTTGGCTTTTGGATATTATACGAGCTTTGAGATGATGTACTTATGAACCGGTATACCTTGTAGCTCTATAGATAAGAGCATGTTTATTGTTTCGACTCTAGACCGGGAGTCGATATTTTTTTGTTATATAGATAGTCGTGGAAACCCGGAGGGATTCCAGCGGCAGAGTACTATTCATCTTGAGGAATATTATTAATAATCATTATTATGTTCCGGAAAGTATTTATTACTTGGAAATGATTTGGTAATTGGCTTATAAGCTAGATATCGTGTAACTGTTATTCGATGATTATTTATTTAATGAATATTATTTTGAATATTCATGTGATGATTATTTATTTAATGAATATTATTTTGAATATTCATTTAAAATTTATTTATTTAATAAATATTATTTGATTATTTATTAAATACTTTTAACACGTTTTAAAAATGAGAAATGTTATTTAAAGTTATTCTTGACCTTCAACATTATGAAGGATATTCTAAGCTATATTATTAATTATTTTAAATCAAAAAGAGGTTCCCAAAACACTGTTTTTCCATTTAAATCCGTCTTTTAAGCGGATTTAAATGTTCGTTCAACTATCAAAAATATGGGAAACCTGATTTAAATGACCGCAACTCTTTTTAAACTCTCAACTCAAAAACTGTCAAGGGACAGATATTTTCTCGGAGCAATTTAATTGCTGCCAGTCAAATGTTGTGTTACCACCTCAACGATCGAGGGGTAAATTGATGGAACAAGTCGATATCCATTAACAAGCATCGCTTGGGAAATATTGGAGAATCTTCCTTTCCAACCTAGATATAACTACTTAGTGGAGTCGTATCAACAAGTATTACACTTGGGGAAAGGAGGACGATCTTTACGTTTCAGAGTCATGGATTTCATCTGAACTAGGAGTGGTGTAAGTGGTCCAGTTGCGCCGACCCATCCATTTTATTGCCCCAAATGGGCTGGGAGATCCCGGAAGGCGGTAGACAATGTCAGGCCGTCGTGATTCTTCCATCTACATGTAGAAAACATATTTTTGTTGTACAACCTGCTATTGATCATAGGAAGGTTGGTACAGCGGGCGCGGTAGCAACTCTCGTATTAGTTCATCATCCAATTTTGTAATATTCCTGCAACATGTATTGGGGAGAGGAACCGATCATGTTGACAGGGGGTCGAAAAGTGTTCAAAGGAAATAAAGTTACAATAAATCCTTGCAACTTCGTCTTTGATCTTATGAGTTATGACTCTGATAAAACCTTACTCAGATTATATATGCATAAGTGGATTTTGGGTTACGGAAACATTATATTAATTTTCCTTGTAACTTCATCTTTTATGTTATACTAGTATCTTGTCCGTTTAATGCATGGCATGTGGTTATAAAGATATTATTTAACTATATAGTGTTTTGAATCAATGAATAGGCTTTAAGCCTTGATTCCAATATTTGATATCTATTTTAAAAAGATATGTTTTGAGTCTTGGTTTATCATACTGATACCAAGGATTTCCAAATGATTACGAAAGAGTATATGAGTATGATTATAAGTCATACGGTATTTTAACGGTATACTATTTTGGGGTTAGACCCTAGTAGTGATAAAAGCTTTGATCCCATATGGATTATCTCCCTAAAAGGTTTAAAGATTTAAACTGGGATAGATTTCTTGCTGAGCACTATTAGCTCATTCTTGCTTATTTAAATATTTCAGCATGGGGGAAACATTGCCGAATCCACCTCGTGTTACAAGAGCAAGGGAATGGAGAGACCACCCTGGAGTTAGTTGATGCAGGATGGATACTGTCGGTGTGAGCAGAATAGTTGCAGCTTGAATTAGTGAGAGTTATTTTGAGTGGATTTGTATTACTAAACCTTGGATAGAATTGTGAGGTCTATTATTGTAACTTCAGGTAAAGGTTGTAAATAATAGATGAGATCGTGGATAGTACATTTGGGCTGTAATAACAAATGTTGATTATTGTTGCTCATTTCCAAGGCTATAACTTGTGTGTGTGTGTGCGTAAGTGATTGGGGTCTTTGGAGTTGTATTAGGAGAATGTTGTAAGTAATGCAGGTATTGTATCATTGATGGAGCGTGACAACCCAGATTCCTGACCCCAGATCTGGGGGTGTTACAAATCAGGAGTATGATCTTTTGTCCATTTCCTTGCTGGTGTTAAATTGTTTCTTGAAGAAGATGCTCCCCCTGGATTGGTGTTATCTTGATTAGAAGAATTTGCTTGATTTGAAGCTCCCCCTGAATTATTGCTATCTCCTCCTGATGAGTTATCAAGATCATCACTTGAATCAGTATCTGAAGAATTTTGTCCTGGTGATTGAGTTAACTCTGAACTTGTAGTAGAATTATATTGCTCCCCCTCAACATTAGCACTACTAGTTGTATTACTATTGATTGCATCATCAGTATTAGCATCATCAGTATCTGGTGTGTCATCAGGATTTGGTGACCCATCAGGATCTGATGAACTGATATGATCTGATTCTCTTTCTTCAGGTTCCTTGGTAGCTTCATTTTCAAAAATCAATCTATCATGAGAGTCTTCATTGATTCCTGGTATATTCTTATCATCAAAAGATACATGTATTGACTCCATGACAGTCCTTGTTCTCAAATTGAAAACTCTAAAGGCTCTTGATGTAGGATAGCCAATAAAAATTCCCTCATCAGCCTTTGTTTCAAATTTTCCTAGCTGTTCAGGATGATTTCTGAGAACAAAACACTTACAGCCAAACACATACAAATGCTTCAGACTTGGTTTCTTCTCCTTGAGTGACTGATAAGGAGTAACACCATGCCTGTTTATCAATGTGAGATTTTGTGTATAGCATGCTGTGTTGACTGCTTCTGCCCAGAAATATGTAGGTAACATTGCTTCTTCCAACATAGTTCTGCCAGCTTCAATAAGAGTTCTATTTTTCCTTTTTACTACTCCATTTTGCTGGGGTGTGCCAGGAGCAGAGAATTGTTGAATGATTCCTTTGTATTTGCAGAACTCTTCCATCTTTGAATTCTTGAATTCAGTACCATTATCACTTCTCAGTATCTTGACTTTGTACTTTGTGGTTGTCTCAATCATTCTCACATGATCCAACAGAACTTCAGGAGTTTCTTCTTTTCTGTGCAGAAAATACACCCAGGTGAATCTAGAATATTCATCAACAATTACAAGAGTGTACCTTTTCTTACTGATGGACATGATGTTGACTGGACCAAATAGATCAAGATGTAGCATGTGATATGGTTCTTCAATAGAGGATTCTGATTTACTCTAGAATGATGTCCTTCTTTATTTTGCTTTCTGACATGCATCACAGAGTCCATCAGGAGTGTACAAAACTTTAGGTAATCCTCTCACTAAATCTTTCTTAACCAACTCATTGATATTGTTGAAGTTGAGATGAGAAAGCTTCTTGTGCCAATTCCAACTTTCATCTACTGATGCTTTACTGATTAGACATGTAGGGGAGTCATCAGTATTTGAGAGAATGTTGGCTTCATATATGTTACCATGCATGTAGCCAGTCAGAGCTATTTTTCCTATTGCTTTACTGTCTACTTCACAATGTGTGGAATAGAAATTGACATGATAACCTTTGTCAGTGATTTGACTAATACTCAACAGATTGTGTTTTAGTCCCTTCACTAGAGCTACTCTTTCAATGATGACATTTCCAATGATTATATTGCAATATCCCAAGGTTTGTCCAATGTTGTCATCTCCATAAGACACAGTTGGGCCAGCTTTTTCCTCATATTCTGATAACAGGGCTTTGTTTCCAGTCATGTGCACAGAACATCCACTATCCATGACTAACACACTTTTCTTTTTACCCTGCATCAGAATTCCAAAACACTAATTAGAATGTTTAGGAACCCACACTTGTTGGGTCCCTTTTTCATGCATTTTATTAACATTCACAACAGAAGACTTTCTGACCTTAGCAGTCCTGACAGGATTTACTCCATCAGGATTTGCTTTGTCAATATCAGTATTAACAAAAGCATGCTTCACTATGACATTCTCAATTCTATCAGACTTTGTACTCCTATCAAACTTAGGCAATGGATCATAAAAGTTATAGTACAAATCATGATACTCTTTACAAGTATAAATAGAATGCCATACACTACCACAATGAAAACAGGACTTCTGTGGTTTATAAAATACTGATCTATTCCTAACATCAGACTTAGGAATTTCAGTAACCTTCTTATTACTCTTCTTACAATCAATAGCAAGATGATTAGAGTTACCACAGTTAAAACAACACTTTCTAGGTGCATTTGGGATATATTTATAACCATTCTCTTTATTGATCCCTACTTTACCATTCCTGTTTCTCTTGACAATAGCTTCCTTTTTTCTTATCTGTAACCTCACAGATTTTATCCTTAAGCTGTTTCTGAGACAATAGACCTACATTCTTAGTGACTTTATTCATGACAGGTTTAGACTTTATAATCTTAATTCCTTGAGCAGAAGTAGATCCGTTTTCAAAAGTAGAATTGGAATCCTTACCAAAAACAAAATTAACAGGAGTAATCTTAGTTTTGGTTTCATCTAAAACATGTCTATAGGTCTCATCAATGACAATTTTCTCTTTCAATTTCTTATCTTCATCTGACTTATATCCTAGACACTCTTTCCAATTCTTAGAGGTATTTCTCATGAAATTTCCTACCAGAGTCTGTCCAGGTTCTGATTTTCTCATTAGCATATTCAAGTTCCTTTTCTAGAGAAGTACATTTAGATTTCATCTCTAAGTACATGTGTTTAGCATTATCACATTCTTTTTGTACTTCTTGCATACGAGAAAATTCAGCTTCTAGGATCTCATTCCTTTTTCTAAGTTCAGACATCTCAGATAAGATTCTAGTATTTTCAGCAGTTTGACTTCTAAAGCTAATATGCAATGACTTTAGAAAACGTCTTAACTCAGAAGCATTATCAGTATCAAAATCAAAGATAGTATTTAGTACCTTATCATCAGGAGCAGCAGTTACATCAGCATTGGCCATTAGAGCATAGTTGACCACCTCAGTATCAGATTCTGAGGAAGAGTCCATCCAATCCTTGCTTGATGTGATAAGTGCCTTTGTCTTCTTGCACTCAGAGGCAAAGTAACCCATACCATTACAGTTGTAGCATCTAACCTTTGACTTGTCAAATTTGCTACCCTTGTTGTCCTTTTTGTTATACTTGTCTTTGTCAGCATTGAAGGTCCTTCTCTGGAAGTTACCTGTTCTTCTAGCCTTTCTGAACTTCATCTTTTTGAAGCCCCTGACAATCATAGAAACCATCTCTTCCATGTCTGAGTCAGAAGAGTCATCATCAGTATTGGCATCAGGATTGCCATCAGTATCTGATGAAGAGTCATCAGGATCTGACTCAGCTACTCTTGTTTTCCTTCTTGAGACCTCCAAAGCTTTTCCTTTTGATTTAGCCTCTACGTTCAAGGCAATAGACTTTGCCTTGCTGCTTTTCTTGTTCTTTCTCTGTTGAACTTCAAGATCATGAGTTCTTAGCATTCCATAGACTTCATCAAGAGACAGATTGTTGAGATCATACTGATGTCTAATGATCGAGGTCTGAGTGTCCCATTCTTCAGGTAATGCTCTTAGAAACTTGGTGTTTGAATCTTCAGTTTCATATTGCTTGTCAACTAAAGATAGACTGTTCAATAGTGTCAGAAATCTATCATATAAATCAGTCAGGCTCTCATCAAGTCTTGCATCGAATTGTTCATATTCTTGAATCAAGAGAGCCCTTCTGTTCTTCTTGATAGATGCAGATCCCTGGCACTGAGTTTCCAAAGTATCCCAGATTTCTTTTGAAGACTTGCATGCAATCACTCTGTTGGACATGATAGCATCAAGACTATTGTGCAAGATATTCTTTATCTTTGGTTCCCTGAGTACATGAGCTTTTTCTTCTGGAGTCCATTCACTTTTAGCCTTGACCACATAATGTTCTGGTACATCATCTGGTCGTTCAACGAACTTTGTAGGAATATATGGTCCATCACGAATCCTGTCCAAATTGTCAGGATCCATAGCCTCCAGGTACATCAGCATCTTTACCCTCCATGTTGGAAATTCTGATTTCTTCAAGATGGGAATCTTCATGCTTTCATACTTGGTTGTCGACATCTTAGATCGTATCTGATTCAAGTTTAAATCAGTTTGCTCTGATACCAATTGTTGCCCAGTAATGAACAATTATAGATGGGGGGTTGAATACAATTGTATAAGATTCTCGACTTCATCAAGTATATAACACAAATATGAAAGAACAATAACAGCTTTATTAAATCTGATATAAAACTGTTACAAACTCTCTCAAGAAATTCTGATGTTCTTGAGAGCTACTAGGTTACAATATACTCGTGTATGCAACCGATTGTATGATCTCTCATAAATCGAAACCTAAACTGTGTTTATATACTTCACACAGCTTCTCTATCAATAACAAGATAAGTCCTAATCAATTACAAAGATTGAAACATATCCTAAATTGATAGCTACATTCTACAAACCAGGAACCCACAGAATAAACTTCCATGTTTAACTAGACTCCACATATAACTCGAAGTAGGAATCCTGTTAGATATAATTGCTGATGTTTGTTTATCAGTGTTTAAAGTACCAGGAAACTATCAGAGTTTAGCTAGAGGACCAGTCAGAGTCTTTTAAAGTCTGATGGTCAGAGTTTGCTTAGCTGTCGGTGTAAAAGACAATGAAGATTCTAGAAGCGATATTCTTTGAAGAAGGAAAGAAGCAAAGAGATATCGTGATGGCTAAGGAAACGGAACAGAAGATAGAAGTAATTGTTAATTGATTCTGATTGTATAGCTAATTTCTAGGGATATCAATTAATGATTGTATGTAGCTGTGTACTATATAAACACAGATAGGTTAACCCTAAAAGGGATGCGAATACGTGAAAACATTATTCTTGTAACCTAGCAGCTCTCTGTGATATTTTACATCACTGAGAGATGAGTTATTTAATTCCATACAGTTTATTGTTCATAAACAGTGTTTTTATTGTTATTCTCATACATATACTTGATTATATATTGTGTATTCGGCCTAACAATTGGTATCAGAGCTAAGGCTGTTTAATATATACAGTTTATTGATCCAAGTACAAGTATAATCATGGCTGAAAATATCCAAGCAGGTTCTAACCCTGAAAAGGTTCAACCATCATCTGTGAGTCGATATGAAACGATTAGGGTTCCAATTCTCAGACCAGTGGAATACCCAATCTGGAAGGTGAAGATGACCATGTTTCTGGAAGCCACAGATCCAGAATACCTGGATAGAATCTATGATGGTCCTCATAAACCAACTAAACTGTCTCCTGTTGTTGCTGGTCAAGAACAAAAGACTGTTCCAAAGGAAAAGAAAGATATGACTCCTGAAGACATCTCATCAATTGCAAAGGATGCAAAAGTTAGACATCTACTCCATAGTGCCTTAGATAATGTCATGTCTAACAGAGTTATTGGTTGCAAAACTGCCAAAGAAATTTGGGATGCTTTAGAAGTCAGATGTCAAGGAACAAGTGCTATAAAGAAGAACAGGAAGACTATTCTTACACAGGAGTATGAACTCTTTGACTCAAGACCTGATGAAACTTTGACTGAAACATATGACAGATTTTGTAAACTGTTGAATGATTTATCTCTGGTTGATAAAGAATATGATCTTGAAGAGTCAAATCTCAAGTTTCTTTTATCTCTACCTGAAAGATGGGATTTAAAGGCAACTACAATAAGAGATAATTATGATCTTGGAGAAACAGAACTTGATGAAATCTATGGGTTGCTTAAAACTCTTAAACTGGAGATAGAACAAAGAAACAGGAGATCTGGCAAGAAGACAAAATATGTTGCTCTCAAAGTTGAAGAAAAGCTTCTTAAGAAAGAGACATCAAAGAAGAAAGCTAAGGGAGAGGCTTTGGTCATAAACTCTGAAAATGAGTCATCAAACTCTGATGATGACTCAAACACTGATGAGTCTTCTGAATCTGAGGATGATGAAGAACAAATGATGCAAATGGCTGCTTTGATGGTGAAGACTTTTAAGAAGATGGGTTTCAAGAACTTCAAGAAAGGAAAGAGATTTTCAAGGAGAGATTCAAACTCTGAAAGGAAGAGTTTCAGAAAGTCTGAAGGAAGGGATACCAAATCTGGGAAGAAAGACAAGTCTGAGATCCGGTGTTACAAGTGTAAAGAAATGGGTCACTATGCCCCAAAGTGCAAGAAAGGAAAATCTGGAAAAGCACTCATTACTAAAGGAACAGACTGGGCAGATATTTCAGACTCTGATGAAGAAGTCAGCTATGCTCTCATGGCAACTGTTAAAGATGAATCTGAGTCATCTGAGAACAAGGTACCCCTAACAACTTATGCTTATGATACTGATAATATATCTGAATTAAGAATTTATCTTAAAAGCATACATGTTAGTTACAGAGATCAGACTTTAGAAAATGAAAGAATTAAATCTGAGAATCTAAAGCTTAAAGAAAGAAATAAATTTCTTGAAGAAGAACTTGTTAACATGCAACAAGTTCAAAAGGAAAGAGATGATGCTGTTTATGTTGAACAGGAGTTGCTTAAGAAATTTAGGCAACTAGAATCTGAATTGGAAAGAGAGAGGAAAATAATCAAAACCTGGACAAACTCTGGAAAAGACACATATCAAGTGTTTCAAACTGATACAGTAGGGTTAGGTTACTGTGTGAAAGATGAACTTAGGTTTAAAGATAAAGTTAAAGTTAGAACACATTTTCTGCCTATGAAATTTGTTCCTGAATCCAGTAAGCTAAACTCTGTAGTTGAGACAGAAACTGTTAAGGTAGAACCAGTAAAAACTTGTATTAAACAGGTTAGTGTTGGTTCAATGATAGAGGAACTTGAAGAAGAAGCTGTTAAAATAGAACCAGTAAAAACCTGTGTTAAACAGGTTAATGTTGGTTTAATGACAGAAAAACAATTCAAGTATAAGCTCAAAGAGGTAAAGTCTGTTGAGAAACAAAAAGTGTCCAGGAAGAATAGAAATGGAAAAGTAGGCATTAATAAAAGCAATAATCATTTGCCTATTACTGATGCTCCTAGAAAAACATGTCATAATTGTGGTAGTACTAACCATCTTACAAGTTTCTGCAGGAAGAACAAATATATTAATTCTTTACCCTCCAAGTCTGGAGTAAAGAATGATTATGTTAGGGTTAGACCACAGACTTTATGCACTCACTGTGGGAGTACTTGGCATTCTATTTATACTTGCATGAATTATCATGCTATTTATCACAACTATTATGAGTTGAAGCCCAATTTGAAATGGGTTAAAGTTGATTCTGCAAGTGTAAACTCTGATAGTGTAAAGTCTGATACAGTTAGCTTAAACACTGTTGATAAGAATTCCGCTGCAAAAGCTAACTATATTAAGAAAGCCAAAGGATCCAATCAAGTCTGGATCCTTAAATCTAACTCTCTTTAATTGTTTGTGATTGCAGGGCATAAGGGAAACCACCCTAGTCTTGGACAGTGGATGTTCAGGACACATGACTGGAAATAAAGCCATGTTATTAGACTATGAGGAAAAGGCTGGCCCAAAAGTTTCCTATGGAGATGGCAACATAAGACGTACTTTGGGATATGGCAATATCAATCTTGGAAGTGTCATCATCACAAATGTAGCTCTAGTCCCAGGACTCAAACATGATCTACTATCTGTGAGTCAAATCTGCGACAGAGGTTATCATGTAGATTTTCAACCTGAGTACTGTGAGGTTGTTTTCAAATCTACAGGGAAAGTTGTTCTAGTTGGAAATAGACGGAATAATATCTATGAAGCAAGTTTGGTAACAAACTCTGAAGGAAAAGCTGTGTGTCTGTCTGCAAAGATGTCAAATGAAGAGAGCTGGAAATGGCATAAGAAGCTCTCTCATCTAAATCTGAACAACATCAATGAGTTAATTCGAAAAGATCTTGTAAGGGGACTTCCAAAGTCAATACTCAGCTTAGATGGTCTATGTGATTCTTGTCAAAAGGCCAAGCAAAGGAAGTCATCTTTCAAGAGCAAGTCTGAATCTTCAGTTGTGGATCCTTATCATCTTCTACATGTTGATCTATTTGGTCCAGTGAATGTAATGTCTCTTGGCAGAAAGAAATGTGCTTTAGTCATTGTTGATGAGTACTGTAATATCCCAAATTTTTGTAATAATTAAAACCTTGATGAATAGTGAATTTCCACTGATGAATAGTAAATTTGCTGACGAAAAGTTTTTCATCCCACACTATGTAGACGACATGGAATGAATGTTTCGAAGTGATATTATTGATGTATAGGAAGAATAAAAGAATGTAAACGTGATCAGAATCAGAAGATTCCCCTCCGAGTTTTAAATCACTATTCACAGGACAGTTAATGATGAATTGATTTGATCGTTTTAAGAAAGTATGTGGAATGAGAAATCTATGATCATATCTTAAACCAAGGAGAGAAATCTAAGATTATATATTAGACAAAGGTGATGGAAGGATAAAGGATGTACCCTAGCTTTGGTACAGAGAAACGTTTTTAAAACCACTTGAAACTATCGCGAAACAAAAGCGTAATAAATTATGGATTAAACCCTAACAAAAGGAGGAGTATTATATGAGATCATCAAGTGCAAAATATATAAGGATTGAGGATGCAAAGGATGACATAAGCATGATGCAAGGGAATGACACAAGCATGACAAAGTGATGACAAGGTGATGAATCACCACCTTGTCACCACTTTCACCACCACCACACATCCAAATTTAGCCTTGTCATTGATGACAAGCCTTGTTATTAGTCACACAATTAAATGGCAAAAGTATTAAGGTTAATTAGACAAAACAAAAAGGAAAGAAAACAAAACAAAACAAATCAAAAGTGATGCATCTTGAAGAACAAGAACATTCGTCTATTTCCATTTCTCCAAGGGCTTAAAAATTTTGCTCCAACTTCCACTCAACCATAATTCTTGATCTTGGGCTCTAAATCACCCCCTTCCAATATCCAAGGTAGATCTCTAATATTAGCTTCATCCATGTATGATAGCTTAGTCAAAAATGGATGCAAAGATGATGATGAATAGTGATATGAATAGTAACCTCATAGAATCTTGTTTTGTTTTGGTGATTTTAGGTTTGATTAACATAGTTAAGGAGCAAGGAAGGATATATCACCCATATATAGCCTTTGTTAAGATCCAAGGAAGGTATAAACTTCTTTCTTTTTTAAGATATTTGCTTGATCTAGTAAGTTAGAAGTGTTTGATTGAAACTATGTTAGAATAAAGCATGTATGCATGATTTTAAGCATGTTTGATGGTTGATTTGTGGATGAACTTGTGAATTAGAGTGTGACCTTGTTTGGACAGAAAAATGGTAGTATAAGTTTGAGTTTGATTGGTGGTTGGTTGATGGTTGATGGTTGATTGTAGATTGGATTGAGTGTTTAAAAACACGGGAAGTACGCATAAGCGCCGTTACCATGTCGGATTTTACTTAGGTAGTTTAGACAGAAACTATGATTGCAAAACAGGGCATAAACTTGAGGTTTCTGACCATGAGCATGTAGGCTCTGTTTCCTAGATTATTTTATCGAAAGAATCGTATCGTTTTGATTTACGGTTTAAGAGAAACGCCCGTTTTAGTAAAAGCGGTTTCACGTAACTAGATAGTTCATTGTATGAACTTTGAGATAGGGATCAAGCCCTTTAAAATTGGAGTTGGATTGAGATATTAAAATGAATACTAGTATGTATAATTAGGAAAGGAAACCTAGAAGGGTTCGAGTTAAAAAGATGAGTTGGTGATTTTATAAAAATACGCGAACGGAGGTTGCGCGAGTGAAATACCCTTAAGGGGATGGTTTAAAACAAGGAAATGGTAAAGTAAAAGAACTTGGGATTTGTGAATGGTTTTCACCCAAGCTTTTGACTTAGAAGTTTACGGAATGTCACGAGGTTATAGATGACCAAGAGCGAGACGTTTAATTTTCATTGGTAGAACTGTAGTGCTTGAGTTATAGCACATTAAATGGTTCAAGGGGACTGACTGTGAATTATGTATCTTGTTATAGATCGACGTGCACACTCTCAAGCCCCCACTACCACACCACCAAGACCCCAAGGCAAGTTTTCAAACCCTATACCATATAATGATGCTGTTGTGATATATGTTGTGGTATTGCTATATATGCTGCTTTGTGCTGTGAAATAACGTAAAATTGTTTTTGCTTTGTAAAAAGCTGTATAAGGTATAAGGTTTATATGCTAGCTAAGTACTAGATATATACCAAGGTTAAAGATTAAAGACTCTAAGTATAGAGTACTGGTACGATGGTTTTAAAACTTAGACCGGGAGTCAAATTATTATTTTGTTTTAAACTACTGTCAAAAGCTGGAAGGTTCCAGGGACGGTTATATTTTAAATATTCATTAAATATTCCAATATCTATATTGTGGGATATTTAAGGTGAGATATTTAAATAATATTATAATAAATATTATTTGAACATTATTTAATTAAAGTGAATATTATTTTTGAATATTCACTTAAGTGGTTATAATGAATAATAATTCAATATTTATTAATTGATTATTATTTAATTAAGTGAATATTATTTTGAATATTCACTTAAGTAGTTACATTGAATAATAATTTAATATTTATTAATTGGGTATTTACTAAATATTCCAAAAATTATTTAAAATCATTGAACCTTATTATACGATCAAAGGGTCTATTATTACACAAAAATATAATTTTTCTGATTTTCAGAAAAGATATTACAATTAGAGATTCCCAACTATTATCTTAAGTTATTTAAAGGTAATTAAATGCGAATAGTATTTTTCCAACTCATCGAAAACTGGGAATCTAGTTCAAGGATTAGAGGACAGAATTTTACTTCCACTGTTCCTCTAGAATACTTATAACTAGGGGATTGCTCCCCCATTCAAGTAGAGTGTTTCAAGCTCGCTGAACTCTGAAAATTCAATAAACTCCCTGGTCATGATTTCAAAATACGTAGTAATCATCGGTAGTCTCGTTGACTAATGTCAACCCACACTTTGACTTACTCCTTTTAATTTCTCTGGAGTAAGGTGTTCTAAACGGTTACAAAGTTTTGACAAGTATTCGTACTTGGGAAATGTGGAATTAAATTCCGATTTCCGTTTCATTAATGTTTTTCATCATGGGAATTGGAAAGGCCTACACGGCAATGAAATAGGTGCCGGGGTAGTGCCAAATTTATCAAGGCTTGCCCGGTGATGAAAAATAGGCACCGAGGTAGCGATCTCTTGAGTGTTAAGGCTTGCCCGGTGATGAAAAATAGGCACCGAGGTAGTGATATCTTAGCACAATGGCCCATATGCGGTCACGGTGATAACCGAACAGGAAGTCGTCCTTCTACTCGTAGAAAAGAAAAGTTACGATACAACGGCTGATCACCGTGTATCGGGTGTTCCAGTACATTCCCTTCCCTCCAATTGGAGTTGAGCTGCACATTGTAACAAAAGCCTAGGCGCTGAGTTACTGATAATGTGACAGTAATGAGTAATGATGTTCCTCATACAGTAGTTGTACTGTATGGTATGTTTTGACGAAAAGAGAAATAAATATATCATTCTGTATACGAATGAAGTTTTAAAGGTTTTCCTTTATGATATAAGCTTACTTATATGCTTATGCTGTATTGTATTACTGCTGGGCCGAGTGCTCACTCTTGCTTTTTCTTTCTATACATATATATCACAACACAACAGCTAGAGTAGATGGTCAGGATTCGTCGTACCGCTCGGAAGCACGTCCGGGACATACAGGCCGCCCGAAACATGGTTGTTACAGTTGATCAGGTAGAAGTCCTGAGTTGGTTCGGAGTGTAACTCTGGTTGCTCCGCTTTAATTATAAGTATCACTTCTGTATATTAATGAACAAGAACAAACTTTTGCGCTACCTTATGATTTCACATAGAAATCATACTGGTAGTAGGTTGCCGTATTTTACTTTTGGGTTGTAATAACTTTAATTTGTGGATCATATGACTACTGTATTGTAAGTTCGTTTCTGAGACATAACTGGCGTGAGTATATTGATGGCGGGGTCACCATGTGTGATGATTTATTGTTTTATAGTTCAAGTATTAAGTGTTTGTACGGAACAAGGGATCGTGACAACCCATATCTCCGACCCCGGGTCTGGGGGTGTTACAGAAATGGTATCAGAGGCTAGAGTTATTAATCTCAGAAACGATAGGACGTTAGGAATAATAATTGCAACTATAATAATAAGAAGAACTCCCATCGAGTTCATGGTTGGGCTAGCGGATGTAGCACCGATTGTTAAAACCCGCAAGGGAACTTTGATTACACAGTATAGTAACCTAGTTTTCGCTTGTATAGGTATTCGCGGCCGAGGAGGCTGATGACTTTAAGACCCAGCACGACGAGACTCTGCTGGCGGCTGAGGACGACCCCGTGGACGACCCCATGGAGGATCTCGAGGAGGATACTGAGGACCCGGACGAGGATCCGGAAGAGGACCCCACGACTGTGTTTGACTTTCCTACTTCTCCTGTTCTCTCTCTTGAGGGATATTCGACTGATGATGATGATTCCACTGAGGGGGATCAGATTGTACCTGATGTAGTTACTACGGATGATGATGAGACTTCTAAGGATAGTGCTAGCCGAGAAGGCATCAGGATGTACCCTCTGCCTATTATGAGAGTCCTTACCCCTCCTGTGCCCCCATTGAGCCCGTTACCATCAGACGATGACTATGATCTTGCCCCTGAGGGATATGAGGAGGACCAGGCTATGACTGATCCAGACACACCTCCTCCCTCACCTACTGGAGTACCTACTGTGATCCATGATTGGATGATTGGCCGGCTGACCACTGACTTGGCAGCGGCAGAGGCTAGAGCTGATGAGCTGAGGAGACAGTTAGCAGCAGAGAAAGAGACCCGTCGTTCTTATCAGGACGGGATGAGGTTTATGACTCCTATGGAGATGAGACTTGAGATTTCCCGAATCGAGTGGCGAGCTATGGTCCGTGTAAGATCCGGGAAAATTACGTGTTATTATATGATGTGAAATGAAATTTTAATTTCATATTAAGAGTTATTAAATGATTTATCTGTTTAAACGTGCTAAGTTATTCGTTAAATGATTGAATATGTGATATTGTGGTGCTATGTGAAATGTGTGGGGAATTTGAAATTATTTTGAAAAGGGTGTCATACTATTTTATTTTATTTTAAATTATCAAAGAGAAAATTTGGATCGTTCCCAAATTATTCGGGAGATTGGTATATCGTTCGTACCAATATTTCATTCGTTAAAGTAGGAAGTATTCGAAAATATTCGCAATAAAGGTATTTTGGTTCGTATATTTTGAATTAAACGATACTTGTAGTTATCCGTACTTTATGGATGCTTATCGTCTCGTGAAACGTGTATTCTGCTTTATTAAAGGTTTAAAGCATATATTCTGTTATATTGTATTTAAAGCGATCCATCGGATTAGTATCTATCCAAAAATGTCGTTTGGGGTATTATTTTCCGTTTAATATAAAAAGGCAAATCGTACTTTGTTTTCGTATAATCAAGCTTAATTACAGTTAAAAATCCGAAAAACCCTAGAACGTGTTCTTCGTGTTCTTGAGAATCAAACTCAATTTTGAAGGCGTTATCAGAATCCGATTTCGATGTTCTTGTAACCAAATCGAATCTCTCATCATCCTCTACCTAAATCCACCATCAAAATTCATGTGGGTATGATTTTCTGATCTTTCTGATTTTTAATTATTTATTTATTTTTGAATTTTTATATTTAAATTGGGGGAATCTTTGTTCGTAGTTGTTCTTGCTAATTGATTACATGAATAGATTGTACATGATTCAGGGAATGTTTTGATACTAAAATTTTGGGTGTTGGTGTTGTAAATCGAGCAAATCGAATTTTTGAAGCTCGCCGGAGTTCTTGAGCTTTTGCCGGATTTTGATTTCCGGGAAGTGTTTCTTGGTTATGTTTATACCATTGGATAGATCTGTGAGTTTAGAGTTGAACCGTGTAATCGGTTTTGAATTTGGTGTCCGTTTTCGGTTGGCCGGAAACGGCGCCGCCGTTTTCTTTCCATTCATTTTGGACGATTTTGACGTGATTTCAGTTAACTGGGCTCAGTAATGTAATCGTCGAGACATTCCTGTGATTTCTACACAAAAATCCGTGTGTTTGGAATGGTTTTTGGTCGCCGGAAACCGGTGGGTTGGCCGGACGCCGGCCGGAAACTGGGAAACCCAGTTTTCCGGTGACGTGTTCTTGGCGACCCACCGTGTTCTTCATGACCCATTTTCAAAACCCTACCCGACCCGGTTTCGATCCAGAAAACCCTAATTGCATTTCTAAAAACTGTTTCTGGGTTTTTATTTTAAAAATAATTCAAAAATAGTTTTATAATTCTAAAAATCATATCTTTGATTTAAAAATACATTTTATTATTCCGAAAATTTTATAAATTCATAAATATTTATTTAAATTCGAAAATTGATTAAATTTAATTATTTTAAATATTTTTGATTAATAATTAATTTATTTAATTAATTGATTAATTCTTTTAATCAGTTAATTCTTAATAATTAATTATTAATTAGATTTAATTAATTAAAATTAAGTTTAATTATTTTCTAGCTTGGTTCATTTATTTAAAAATAGTTTGAGCATTTAAAGAGTGTCAATTAATTTTATTAATTGATTTAATTGCATTTAAAATACTTATATTGGATTTAAAAATCCGATTTTTGATTTAAAAATTGTTTGTGGCTTATTTAAATTCAAATAAGCTTTGTGTGATGTTTTAAAAATGGTTATAAGTGCTATATGGTTTGTATGAGTTGTGTAATGTGTTTTATAGTCCGTATATGCCCATACTAGGGCTAGTGTCTGAGTTTTTAATCTCGTAAATTATACCGGACGTCCGATACGTACCCGGTTACTTGTTTAAATGTGCTATGTGGATGATGTGGATTATGTGAATTATCTGGTTAGTGAGTTATAAATACGAATAATTGTTTTGAGACGTGTTTAAATGTAGTAGTTGTGTCTAAAATTATCGTGTGGGGGTAGTTGGGATAGAAATTTGTCGGTTATGTTAGAAAGTGAGATTTACGAGGCCGTTGACTTGGATGTTGACTTTTTATAGTATATATGGGGATTGTCGTCAAGCGAGTTACGTGGATTACTTATGTGGTTGATTGCGATTGGTCTATCAATTAAAAGGTGGATGTTTATGCAACAGAGATATCGGTAAGATCGGTAAGTGCGTCGAAGTTAAGTTACAATCATTTATGGAATATGAGAATTATACGTTGAGGACTAAGTACCGTCTCATGTTTGACTATCGAGGCTGGCACGTGGATTCGAAATGGTAAAAGCAGACTAGTGGTATTCGCAAGAGCGTTAAAGCAAAGAAGGACGGAAGTAGAGAATCGTGCGACAAGACAAAATAAGGAGGAAATCGTATTGTTTCAGCGTTACGAAATAGCTAAGGACCAGAGGCAAGTGTTTATACCCTTGCTTATTAATTAAGGGATATTATCTTGAATTATTAGTATGCATGTTGAATGCTTATTACTGAAATTTCAAATGTTGATTTCTTTGCATTGAATTGCAAGTATGTTATTTAATCTCATAAATTGACGAGTACTCTTTTATACCTTTTTGGTTTAGATTCATACTTTCATATTGATCGGAGAGATATAATTATTATATTGAAATGATTGAAAAGATAGTTATGGGCTGTATACTAAGGCCTTCTTTCAAAGACTTGATTTAAAAATGCTAAGTTGGAATATTACCAACCCTAGATGAGCGGGAACTCGTGAACCCTATGAGGGAAAACTTATTCTGAAATTCTGAAGTGGTGTTGCTTGCCCTTCAAGTATTCCGTTTTTCACCTTGCACCTTTGCAAACCTTGTTATCCTTTCTTGTTAATGCAATCATCTGATCCATTCCCTGATTCGAATTCATATATGATGTGCATGATTTAGTTTACTTCCTTCAAGTACAAGGCTTATCTATTATAAGTACATGTTCGAAGGACTTGAACTATTTCTGTCAGAAGTTGATAAACCCTTGTGTTCTTCATTTATAAACTTCACCTTGAATTCTTCTTAAACTTGAACTTGACTCTCTTGTCATTTACCAGATTGGTAAACCTTAATTAATTCTTCCATAATGTGATGATTTGAACTATTGAGGCCATCTAGAGCCTGTTCTTTGAACCCTACTCTATATTGACTTGTGATGTGCTAAAAATAAACATTTAATTGCAAGTGCACAATTTTCGTTTTAATATTTATGATTCGTTCCGCAGAGACTATATATTTTTCGCAACTCCTTAATTTCTAATTTAGGCGAACTAGAACAATTAATATTTGGAGAGATTATTGCTAATTCTAAATTAACAACCAAATAAAAATAAAAGTTACTAACCAACACAAGAATAATTAACAAGTAATTAAATGATTAATCTATCAATTGAGTAATTAAGAAAAGAAAGTATTAGAAATTAACGGGCTAAAGTTAAACTAAAGTACGATGATATAAAATTAGCTACACTAATTTTAGTACTAAAATTATTAATTAACTAATTAACAATTACCATTTAATTAACTAATTATTAACTAACTAACAGGAAAGCAAAACAAAACAAACAGAAGGCAGCAAACAATAGAACAGGCGGAATCAAAGTGTAGCAGGGACAAAAAAAAAATTGTGAAGTGTAGCGTGTGCGCTACACGCGCCAATCAAAGTGGCCAAAAAAACAAGGAAAATGGCGCGTAGGAGAGAGTGTTAGACAGGAAAATGGGAAAAAAAAACGAACAGAACAGGCGGCAGTTTTCAAGAAGGAAGCAGAAAACAATAGAGAAAAAAACTGGCAGCAAAACAAATTGAACGCGAAACAGTAGTTAAATAAAAAAAATAAAATAAAAAATTACTCATCTGATTTATAAAACGGAGACAAACAAACCCCAACACAAATTAATTTTGTGCCGGAATCTTAACTAAAAAACATATTCCTAGCCGGAAAATTAAAATCTCACCGGAAAATTTAAGATCCCCGGAAAAATATAAAAACACCCAACAAACTATTTAAAACTAGATCTAACAATTAAAGGTCCTAACTTTAACACTAACAACACCAAATCCAACAAGAAAATGTAAATAATAAGCTCTAATCATCAAACCCAACATTAAAATCAAATTTAAAGGGGCTTGACTCAAGAACACAATAAAAAATAAATCTAGAGATCAAACACTACGAAACATTAAATGAAAAGGCTCCTTTATACCTCAAGTGGTAGCACAAAGGCTATTTGACCCACTATATTGGATTTATAAAAGTTCATAGCCAAGAAATGAAAAGAATAAGATGGAGAATTAAAGTAAATGCTTGAATTAACATTAAAATGAAATAAAGTTTACAAAATTTAAGCTACTACAATGAAAGAGAAACTAGATCTAGGAAAATAAAAGAGAGGCTAACTAAAAATTTAGACTAGGCTAAAACTAGGGTTATTTACAAAGGGGAAGGAGGGGGGGTATTTATAGGGGAAAATTAGGGTTTTGGGGAAGGGTTGGGTTAATTTTGGCCCTTCATCTTGAAATCTAATCAACCAACACCTTATTTTGTCTTTTTCTTCCATCCTTGATTTCTTCTTTTCCACTTTTGCCCTTCCTTGTCCCTTTTTCTTTTTTTTTTCTTTTTTTCTTTATTTTTCCAAATATCTACAAAATATGAAAAACAACTAATTAATTTATTTAAAAATACGAAAACTAACAATAAAATAGGTACAAGAGAATGCAAAAATATGCACTAATCAAATGCCCCCATACCTATCTTTTGCTCGTCCTCGAGTAAAACAAAAACAAAACTATTAAAAACTATCTAACACTAATACCACTTCCGTAGGTGATCACGGTTGCATTTGGCATATGCAACAAGCCTTTTAAACCCCTAGGCAGCCCTAGTGGACGAGTGAGGTCTCGTGAGGGCCTATAGTGAATGTACCCACAAAATCCATCTAGCTCATATAAAAGATTGCATGGCAATGCAGCGCCACACATACATGTCTTCTCATGTTACATCAACTTAAGAATCAAAGTGAATTTGCAAAGTCTTGGTGTGGAAGGTGCAAGGATTCACATAGTAGACTAAAAAAAAAAGTATGCAAGAGTGCTTAAAAGTCCATGTCAAGTGCAAAAATAGTTGGAAAACATGCTAAGTACACAAGAGCACACCTTGGAGTCAAAACTTGAGATCTCATATGCAAAAGAAACAAGCAATACCTCACTTTTCACTCACAAAAGAATATTCACTCAAGAACAAGAGTAAGTATATCACTCAATTCCAACAAAATCATAAGCATGCTTGACACTTGGTATCAATCTAACTTTAACACAACATACATCAATAATGACAATCAAAAGGTCTTTATTTGGGTTGTAATGGGGTCTAGGGACAAGGTATGTCAAGAAAGGCCAAATGAGGTGAAGTGTCAAAAGCTAGTAGTCACCATGATAAATCATACTCATCACCAAACATTCTCCCCACACATTTATTTTCTACTTTATTTTTGAACAAAAAGGTTTGATTAGTCGAATGAAGGAGGATTACAAAAACTTAAGTATGCTCTCATTTTATTTATTTTTTTCTTTCTTTTTTTTTTTGTATTTTTTTGTATTTTTTTTTTTGAGAGCTAAGATGTATAAACAACCATAATCCTCCTTAAAATTTAGCTTGAACATTGACTAACAAGTGAACAACCAAAACAGATATTTCCCGAAAGTAATGAACAAAAATAAACCCATCTCACACACCTTATTACTCCCTCAAGTTCCTACTAGCCTTTGACAAATTAGGATCAAGAATAAGTAAGGCGGTACAAGAAAAAGGTCTTAGGCGAGTAATGTGGTGTGTCACCGAAAAAATAGGATTAAGCTCAAACGGGTAACTAATGATCAAATAAGAATGGTGTGGAAATTTTGGAAATATGGGTTATTCCTAAATGCCTTTATCATCTTATCATCAATGATGTCATGTATTTCAAGAAAGACCTCAAACAAGTGCTAGCAATGCAAATAACATGTGGACACTCAAGCAAACGAATGTAAATGCAAAATATGTGCATATAGGCTCAAAAACTCACTTGGTGTGGTAAAGCATAATCAATCTCAAGCAATGGTCTCCTTAATGCACCTACTTGTACTCAAAGCATGAAAACCAAGTCATCTTGCACATATTCATGTCCTTCTAATTACTTGCAAAATTCAATAAATCTACTAGTTTCACCTTGCTAGTGTGTGTGTGTGTGGACAAGAACTTAGCAAATCACTTCTCAATCAAAAGCATCAGGAACATAAGATTACCATAACATGTAAGGGTGCATCAAGCAACTAGCAACCATTTAACAAGACTAGAATAACACTAGAACTCTACTATTTACAACACCATAACTCTTTTTGTGATTTTTTCATTTTTAATTTTTTTGGATTTTCTGATGATTTTTTTTTTATTATTTACACTAAAACCCTCCCCCATACCTAAATCATGCATTGTCCTCAATGTATGCAAAATGAGAGAAATGACAAAGGAGAATGATGAGATAATACCTGACAAGGGATGACGGAGAATGAAAATTCTGAAAGACAACAAACTAAAACAACCCACTCACACACACTTTTACTCCCCCATACCTGAACTTTATGATGGGAGACTCCAATTGGAAACTAATTAACCAATACCACAAGGAAAGATGGGAGGAAGCTTCGAGAAGGAATCAAGAAATCGTTGAAAATTTACCACTACATTGACTTTCTCAAGTAATCGAAGGCAATCTTCCACATTAAAAGGATCTATACCACTAATGTCCTCCATAAACCAACTTGTTGCTTCTTTGTGTTGTTTAAGCAAATTAATTATTTGAGATTCTTGGTCATGATTTAAATCACTAGTGGCAATAGAAGAGAGAATTTGATCAAAAATTGAAAGATGTGAAGCTAAGTCAAATGTAGGTGGTTCACCAACAGGAGTTTGAACAGAGGTGCGAGGTTTAAAAGAGACATCCCCCGGCCTGGTTTCCAATTTCGAGCAAAGGTCATCCAACTCTCCTAACAACTCTTCGGAAGTCATGTCCTTAAAGGACTCATGAAGCTCTCGATTAGACTCAAAATTCATTTTAAAATCTTGCTCAAGAAGAGACTCAATCTCACTATCCTCAACATTTGACCAAGTAACAATCTCATTGACTAGATTAACACCTAATGGTTGTTCATAAAGCTCATTGGGTTCTTTTCCTACATTAAAGATGTTAAGGTCAATGGTCATGTTTCCAAAAGTGAGTTTCATAGAACCATTCCTACAATTAATCAAGGCATTAGATGTAGCAAGAAAAGGTCTTCCTAGAATGATAGGAATTTGGTTATTAGGATTCGTGACGGGTTGAGTTTCGAGAACAACAAAATCAACCGGGAAGAAAAAATCACCAACCTTGATCAAAACATCTTCTACTATCCCCTTAGGTATTTTGACAGAACGATCAGCTAGCTGGAGCGTCATGTTCGTCTTCTTGAGCTCGCCTAAACCTAGGGCTTGATAGACCGTAAAAGGAAGGAGATTCACACTAGCTCCTAAGTCAAGTAAAGCTTTATCCACAAAAGTATCGCCTATGACACAAGAAATTGTAGGACAACCGGGGTCCTTATATTTCACAGGAATTTGATTCGAAAGAATTGAACTAACTTGAGAGGTCAAAAAGGCTTTCTTTGGAACATGAGTGGATCGTTTGTGAGTGCACAAATCTTTTAGACACTTAGCATATGAAGGAATTTGTTGAATGGCATCTAAAAGAGGAATGTTGACTTTGACTTGCTTGAAAACTTCCAAAATCTTATCCATTTGATCCGATTGTTTATTTGAAATGAGTCTTTGAGGATAAGGAGCTTTCGGTATAAAGACTCTTTCATTGGACACATCAGGAATGGGATTTGAAGGCGGTTTTCTTGAAGATAAAGGTTCACTAGGTGAAGGTGATTTGCAAGGAGAAACAGCAGGTTCAGACTTTGATTGATCAAGAATCGGATTTGAAAGAGGAGGATTGGGTTCAGAATCTAAATCATCTTCTTCGTGAGAGTCAGCACCTACTTGGTTATCAACCTTATTTCCCGACCTTAAAGAAATTATAGCATTGACATTTTCATGAGGTCTTTGATTGAGTGGGAATCTAGGATTAACCTCGGGTTGACTAGGAAGCTTATTTTTCTCTCTCTCACAAATGGTGTTTGCTAATTGACTCATTTGAACCTCTAACTTGGATATGGCTTGAGCATTAGAATTCAACAATTGCCTATCTTGGGTCATGGTTTGCATGAAACTTTGTTGTGAATGAGTCAAATTAGTTTGAGATTTTAACAAAGCCTCAATACTCTTTTCTAAGGAATTAAGTCTCTTATCCGAATCATTAAACCCAGGAGGATTCAAAGGTGCTTGAATTGGGTTTGGATAAGGATTTTGACTAGAACTAGGGTAAGAGTTTAGATTGGGCTTTTGAAAAGGTGGAGGAGATTGGTAGTTCGGACCTTGGTTCCATGAAGAATTCGGGTGATTCCTCCACCCGGGATTGTAGGTTGGTGCAAATGGGTCATTCCTAGGTCTAGATGGGAACATTGCGTTCGCTTGCTCATAGTCGGGATAATGTTGGGATTCGAGGTTCGAAGCGACATAATTCGGGTATATAGACATATGTGTGGGGCCACTATGAGTCTCTAAGGCTTCAAGTCGTCTAGTAAGAGTAGCTAACTTAGCATCGGTTGCAATCGAGTTTCCTATCGAATGCAAACCCCTAGATGTACTAGACGTCTCGTTGGACTTTTTAGGTTCTCTAGTAGACTCCCACAACATAGTCTTTTCAGCTAATTCTTCGAAAAACACCCACCCTTCGTTCTCATCTTTCTCCATGAATTTACCTTGGCACATAGACTCTAACAAAGCAGTGGTCGGACTATATAAGGCCTCGTAAACAATCTTACAAAGTCTCCATTTTTCTATTCCGTGGTGGGGGCATTGTGATAAAAGATTTTTGAAACGATCAAAATATTTCCAAAAAGACTCATTTTCCTTTTGATTAAACTGATTGATTTCATTTGTAATTCTTGTGGTCTTATGGTTTGGAAAATATTTTTTTAGAAAAATTACCACAAATCCCTCCCACGAAGAAATAGAATTGGCTGGTAGACTATACAACCACATTTTAGCATTTTCTTTTAAGGCAAAGTTGATTAATCTAAGCCTAATGGAGTCTTCGGTCAATTGTTGGAGTTTTTGTAGGGCACAAACCTCCTCGAATTCATGAAGAAAAAGATATGGGTCCTCACCCTCACTCCCGGTAAACTTAGGTAACATACTAATGTGATGACCTTTAATTTCGAAATTATTACCATTTACCGGGGGGAGAGTGATACAAGAAGGTTGGGCCGAGCGGGCCGGATAACAGCGATCCTTAAGTGCTACTGCCATGGTCACTACTGGTTCAGGAATTTCTAAAGATTCGGAGTCCGAAGAAGATGAATATTCTATCGTTCTCACTAATCTAGATGAGTTCTTCCTAATCCAGATAGATTACATAAACAATAAACACGTAGCAGATAAGAATCTACAACTAGTCACACAAGAATTAAAAAGAGAAAAAACTAAAGCTAGGGTTCCCTAAAAACTAGACCTGCTCCTAACAAAAAGATATTACTAGAAGTCCTAATTCAATCAGTATAAGTCCCGGTCGGCCAGATCCGAGCAAGCATTGCCAAGAGGCTAAACCCAGACCTAGACACCAACCCTAATTGGCCAGGTAAGCTTTCGCTTGCCTAGACACCAAAGAGGATATATACGAAAAGAATTATTCGTTCCAGGTTTTCTTCCTAGTTGAGCCGAAGTCCTAGGGGCTAACGTCTAATTAATTTTATTTACAAGGCTAGGGTAATGCAGAATGATGAAATTAAGTGGTTGTGGGCCAAGGAAAGAGTGATGAAATCCCTCCCCTTATCTTAAACTTGGGTTTTGCCCTTAAGTCCGATTAAGATGAATGCACCACACAACGAGATATCAAAGCGGTAAAACAACTATAGATGCGTTAAACTACGTGATCTAACTAAAGAAAAGAAGAATTTAACGTACCTCGGTCCTCCAGCAATCACCAAAAGTAAGGTACGATAAATTAAAAACAAGAAAATAAAAATCTAGATGATGTGATCCTAAGTGTACAAATGCATGATGCAGCAATTAACTAATTTTTTTGGATTTTTGAATATTAATTTTTTTTTTTCCTAAATAAATATGAACAAAATTGAAAAATAAGGAGGGATACGGGTTACCTTAGCAAGCTTTCCAAAAATCTTGAAGCTCAAGTACGTCTCACCAAAATTTCCCGAACGCTCAATTTCCAATTATAAGCAAGTACGAAAAAAAAAACTAATCCGAAAAATTAAAAATTAAGGCGCGAAAAATTAATTAGTCCCCGGCAGCGGCGCCAAAAACTTGATGTGCTAAAAATAAACATTTAATTGCAAGCGCACAATTTTTGTTTTAATATTTATGATTCGTTCCGCAGAGACTATATATTTTTCGCAACTCCTTAATTTCTAATTTAGGCGAACTAGAACAATTAATATTTGGAGAGATTATTGCTAATTCTAAATTAACAACCAAATAAAAATAAAAGTTACTAACCAACACAAGAATAATTAACAAGTAATTAAATGATTAATCTATCAATTGAGTAATTAAGAAAAGAAAGTATTAGAAATTAACGGGCTAAAGTTAAACTAAAGTAGGATGATATAAAATTAGCTACACTAATTTTGGTACTAAAATTATTAATTAACTAATTAACAATTACCATTTAATTAACTAATTATTAACTAACTAACAGGAAAGAAAAACAAAACAAACAGAAGGCAGCAAACAATAGAACAGGCGGAATCAAAGTGTAGCAGGGACAAAAAAAAAATTGTGAAGTGTAGCGTGTGCGCTACACGCGCCAATCAAAGTGGCCAAAAAAACAAGGAAAATGGTGCGTAGGAGAGAGTGTTAGACAGGAAAATGGGAAAAAAAACGAACAGAACAGGCGGCAGTTTTCAAGAAGGAAGCAGAAAACAATAGAGAAAAAAACTGGCAGCAAAACAAATTGAACGCGAAACAGTAGTTAAATAAAAAAAATAAAATAAAAAATTACTCATCTGATTTATAAAACGGAGACAAACAAACCCCAACACAAATTAATTTTGTGCCGGAATCTTAACTAAAAAACATATTCCTAGCCGGAAAATTAAAATCTCACCGGAAAATTTAAGATCCCCGGAAAAATATAAAAACACCCAACAAACTATTTAAAACTAGATCTAACAATTAAAGGTCCTAACTTTAACACTAACAACACCAAATCCAACAAGAAAATGTAAATAATAAGCTCTAATCATCAAACCCAACATTAAAATCAAATTTAAAGGGGCTTGACTCAAGAACACAATAAAAAATAAATCTAGAGATCAAACACTACGAAACATTAAATGAAAAGGCTCCTTTATACCTCAAGTGGTAGCACAAAGGCTATTTGACCCACTATATTGGATTTATAAAAGTTCATAGCCAAGAAATGAAAAGAACAAGATGGAGAATTAAAGTAAATGCTTGAATTAACATTAAAATGAAATAAAGTTTACAAAATTTAAGCTACTACAATGAAAGAGAAACTAGATCTAGGAAAATAAAAGAGAGGCTAACTAAAAATTTAGACTAGGCTAAAACTAGGGTTATTTACAAAGGGGAAGGAGGGGGGGTATTTATAGGGGAAAATTAGGGTTTTGGGGAAGGGTTGGGTTAATCTTGGCCCTTCATCTTGAAATCTAATCAACCAACACCTTATTTTGTCTTTTTCTTCCATCCTTGATTTCTTCTTTTCCACTTTTGCCCTTCCTTGTCCCTTTTTCTTCTTTTTTTTCTTTTTTTCTTTATTTTTCCAAATATCTACAAAATATGAAAAACAACTAATTAATTTATTTAAAAATACGAAAACTAACAATAAAATAGGTACAAGAGAATGCAAAAATATGCACTAATCAACTTGTTACCCTTTTCTGTTGATATCATATTGTCTGTTTCATATCAGATTCAATCTCGTTAAGCATGTTATTGTTTATTCTTTGAACCCTACTCTATATTGACTTGTTACACTTTCTGTTGATATCATATTGTCTGTTTCATATAAGACTTAACCTTGTTGAGCATGTCATTGTTTATTCTTCATTATTATCCCAGTTGTTGCATCGATCTCGTCGATATTTATGATGTTGTTACTTGCCATGTGTACTCCCCATTGTTGTGTCGATCTCGTCGATACTAGATTATATTGCTATCCCTTTATTGATTCTTCATAATTGAACTGTTTCCTGGAACGTGAGTTTTCCAGCAATGGTTGTATCAAGGTTGTCGATTCTTCCGACACCTGATTGTCGAAGTAAGGTTGTCATTTGTGCTGACACCTGACGTATATAAAATAGAATTGGAATGTTTTTAAAAATGGACCAATTATTGGTCGGGCCATTTATGGTCGATGTAATTTAGGCCCAGATTGGCCTTGGATCCGTAGAGGACTATGTATGAGCTAGTCCGGGGTTGTTGCGTGGCTGGCCAGCAGCACAACCTTTGATTTGATAAATGTTAAAAATCCAATTCTAATATTAATTCTTATTTCTGGGATGAGTTACATCCATATGTTTTGTACTTGTGAGTTATGACCTGATACTCAGGTTTATTCGTTGCGTAAAATTGTTGGTTGTTGATAAATAAATGGTGGTTTCAATCTTGCTGAAATCACTCACTCTTAATTCATTGGATTCCCAATAGTCGAAATCCACTTCCTTGATTCCATTGTCAATCGTGAGATATCTATCTTGATGAGTTTTATTCATACCGCATATCAAGTCGGTACCGTGTTGAAGTCTTGAAGTGTGATCTGTATTCCATGATCGAGCGTGTTGGCTCATTCTTACCCCTTGATTACTCTAACCTTCCAGAGTTGTTGGTTTCAGAAAATGTTATGAATAGACCTATTATCTTCAAATTAGTATTTTTGTACAAACTATGGTCTTGAAGACGTATGAGTTATATTTATTTCATATTTTCTACTTAATATTGTAGATATTGTTGATTCGGTCGCCGTAACGACCAATAAAAATCTTTTTGTGTTTTAAACTATTCAATTGAGAGAAGAAGAATGAGAAATTGTGGTAAATTACCAAACATGATTTGAAAATATTAGAGATTACAAATGTTTAAGCCAAAGGCTTGTTTATTTGAAAATCCAAAGTTTATTTTGGAAACCTTTCGTATTATATTTAATAATGCGCTTGCTGAGCAATTCATTCGCTCATACTTTTTTTATTTATATATATTTTAGCCTGCCAGAAAGAAGGTGTATTGGCGAGAGTTGTCCGCGTAGCTGATCAGAGATGGGGAAAGATATTAGCGTAAAGACGTTTTGATCCAGAGCATTGGAGCTAGTGAGAGGTTTTGTATATAGATGTTTTCTATTGAATAATATATTGTATAAGATTAGTTGCCTGGTATACTTCTTATCGAAGTTATACTAGTGTATTAGAATTTTTGTAAAGAGAATGGTTGTAAGGAAGAAAGATTGTTGTAATGAAATTTTGGATTCTTGTTTCTAGCACTATAACCTTTAAAGATTCTTGGTAGAGTTGGGGTCACAGATATTATTATTGTGTTGATTTTATATTGAACAGGTTGTTTGGATTAAGAGTGCAGTGTGACGACCAAATCCTTTGACCCCGGATTTGGGGGCGTTACAGTCCGCATGAGAGGCATGTATGTTATTGCTGAGGGACTGGTACCCCGACTAGCTACAGAGAGGATTTGGGCAGATGCTATGGCGCGTGTCAGGAATCTGACCCGCTCAGAGGGGGAGACTTGATAGGTGATAGATAGCTTAGTTCTCTAAACTCAGATGGCCGTTAGTAGTTCCAGTTTTTGTGGGATGGTTCCGATGTATAGTAGTATCCTTTCTGAGTTAGAGATAGGCTGATCAGACTGACGTAGCAGACGTTGACAGGTTGACTGGTAGTACTTAGCTTTTGACTGTTGTAGGGATGATGTATTTCAGCGATGTGTTCGCTTTTGATGGAACTTTGACTCAGCATCTCGTGACTTTATGTCACTAATGTATATATTCATGCATTTCAGTTCGATAAAGCTTTCAGTTTTAAGATTTGATATCCCCTGCTATTTCAATTGTTTTACAAGTTATTAGTTTTGACATATAAACTGTGCAACCCCCATTTTGACAAAAAACAAATTCCTATAAAAAGAGTTTTGTGTGAGCAAGGATGATTTCCAAGATTTTCACCAAGGACTCAATTGATTCAACCACATATTTTAAAAAGGAACAAATGGTTTTAATAATAAAAGTTTTGCTTAAAAATATCATGAAAATGCCACCCCGACGTATGGGAACACGAGCATGCCTTGCCAATTCTGCGGCTCAGGGCAGTGTTAACCAGGGGGATGAAAGGCAAAACTATCATAATGAGGAAGAAAACCCAGACTTCCACGAGATGGAAGAACAGAACCCTGAGGAAGGTGAGTATGAAGGAAGCGGAGAGGATGATGATTACAATGAGTTTGATGATCAGGACTACGAAGAGGAAGAGTATGAGAGTACTCGGAATGTAGAGGTTCCCGGTGGAAACCCGATGGACCAATTTATGCACCTACTCCGACAAAATTTGAACCAGCACCCACCGCCACCACCAGGCCCCAATACCGCGGGGCATAGTGCTTTTAAGGCTTTTAAGTCTTTAGGACCCCCGGAATTTCAGGGATCTGCTGACCCTGTTGAGGCAAGAGCTTGGTTAAAGGAAATGGAAAAATCTTTTGAAATCCTAGGCATTGAGGAAACCCAAAAGACCGTCTTTGCTACATACCTCCTGAAAGGGGAGGCTAACTACTGGTGGGAATCAAAGAAAAACCTAGAAACAAATACCGTTGTTACCTGGGCAAGGTTTACTACTTTATTTCTGGAAAAGTATTTCCCTGTGTTCATGGAAGCACAAATGGAAAGGAAGTTTTTGGAACTGAAACAGGATAACATGATTGTGGCAGAATATGAGGCCAAGTTTACTGAAATTTCTAGGTTTGTGCCAGATTTTGTCAATACTGACTTGAAGAGGTCAAGAAGGTTTCAGCAAGGGCTGAAACAATGGATTCAGAATAGAGTAGCAGTGTTGGAGTTAACGGACTATGCGTCGTTAGTGCAAAAGGCAACCATAGTGGAAGTAGGTAGTGAGCAAAGTTAGAAAGGAAGAGAAGAGAAAAAGAGGAAGTTTGGTAGTCAAGGAGGAAGCTCGGTGAACAAGAGCTTTCCAGTAAGGACATTCGGAGGGACCAGGTCTCAGCCATTAAGGAATTCAGGATTCAGGAAACCAGAGCATAAGAGTCTAAGCCAGGGCGGCAGACAGACTGGAGTGTCCCGTTTTAATCAACCTCGACCCCCACTACCTGACTGCAAGACTTGTGGAAGAAAACACCTGGGAGAATGTGCCCTAAAGTCGGTAACTTGCTTCACGTGCAACAAAACAGGGCATTACTCCAGCGCTTGCCCCCGAAACGATCAGAAGTGTTTTCAATGTGGAAAATTAGGACACGTAAAAAGAGACTGCCCTATGGCAAACCCTGCCGGCTCGAGAATCAGTGGAGCCGCCTCTAACAAGCCCCCAACTGCTAGAACTTTCAACATGACGGTGAAAGACGCCATAAGGGACACTAATGTGATAGCAGGTACCCTTTTACTCAACACCGTCAATGCAAATGTTTTATTTGATTCGGGAGCTACCAAGTCTTTTATTTCGAGGGATTTCGCGAGTCAGTTGAGACTTAGGGCGGAACCATTAAAAGAAGTATTAGAGGTAGAAATAGCAAATCGGGAAGTAATTCCAGTTGATGAAATACACATAGACTGTAGCCTAGTAATAGAAGGTCGACAGTTTCATGTAGATTTGGTTCCATTTAAATTAAGGGAATTTGATGTTATTCTGGGAATGGATTGGTTGTCGAGCAATGGTGCTCAGATAGATTGTGAAAGAAAGAAAGTTTGGATTAAAACGTCTGAAGGGCGGGAGGTCGTGTTCAAGGGACAACGACAAACCCGTAAGTTTTTAACCATGGCCCAAACCAAGAGGTTGTTGCGGCATGGGTGTGAGGCTTACTTAGATTATGTGATAGATACAAATCGAGAGGTTCCTAAGTTACAAAATATTCCTATAGTTAATGAATTTGAAGACGTATTTCCGGAAGACCTTCCGGGATTACCACCTGATAGGGAGATAGAATTCGCTATCGAATTAGCTCCAGGGACGGCGCCAGTTTCAAAGGCCCTGTACAGGTTAGCTCCGGTAGAGATGAAAGAGTTAGACAGTCAATTGTAGGAATTGCTAGATAAGGGAATGATAAGACCCAGCGTGTCACCATGGGGTACACCAGTGCTGTTTGTGAAAAAGAAGGATGGTAGTTTGAGATTATGTGTAGACTACCGAGAACTAAACAAGTTGACCATTAAGAACCGATATCCTTTACCAAGGATTGATATTTGTTTGACCAATTGAAAGATGCGGTTTACTTCTCCAAGATTGACCTGAGGACTGGATATCACCAGTTAAAGATAAAACCTGAAGATATACCCAAGACTGCATTTCGCACGAGGTATGGACACTATGAGTTTTTAGTAATGTCGTTCGGGCTGACGAATGCCCCAGCAGCCTTCATGGACCTAATGAATAGAGTCTTTAAGCAATACTTGGACAAGTGCGTCATAGTTTTTATTGATGATATTTTAGTCTACTCCAAGACAGAGGAGGAACACGCAGAACACTTGAGAATAGTGTTAGAGACTTTGAGAAAGGAAAGACTTTATGCTAAGTTTTCCAAGTGTGAATTTTGGCTGAGAGAAGTACAGTTTCTAGGCCATGTAGTCAGCAGTGATGGAGTGCTAGTTGACCCTGCTAAGATAGAAGCCATTTCAAATTGGGACAGACCGACCACCCCGACTGAGGTGAGAAGTTTTATAGGCTTAGCCGGGTATTATCGAAGATTTGTGAAAGATTTCGCCAAGATAGCAGCCCCACTGACCCGACTGGCCCGAAAGACTGAGAAGTTTGAGTGGACTGAGAAATGTGAAAAGAGTTTTCAGGAATTGAAAAGGAGGCTAGTTTCTGCCCCTGTACTGGCACTGCCAGATGGAAAAGGAAATTTTGTGATTTATAGTGACGCATCACACAAAGGGTTAGGATGCGTGCTTATGCAACATGAAAGGGTGATTGCATATGCTTCTAGGCAGTTAAAAGAATATGAGAGTAGATATCCTACCCATGATTTGGAATTAGCAGCAATAGTTTTCGCCTTAAAGATTTGGAGACATTACTTATATGGAGAAAAGTGTGAGATCTACACAGACCAAAAGAGCCTTAAGTACATTTTCACTCAGAAAGAGCTCAATATGAGACAGAGGAGATGGTTAGAATTAATCAAAGATTATGATTGCGAGATTCTTTACCACCCAGGGAAGGCCAATGTGGTGGCCGATGCCCTTAGTAGGAAGGAGAGACTCAAAATGATAACCTCCTCAGAGAAGTTAATCCAAGAGTTTGAAAAGATGGAGATGGAGGTTAAAATAACCGGAGATGGCACGGAGAAATTATTTGAAATCGCACTACAATCAGATTTGCTACAAAAGATCAAATTAAGTCAAGAACGCATGATGAGCGAAGGGAAAGAGCTAATGACGGGAGAGGAATTAAGGACTGAGAGAGACGGTAAAGGAGTTATGAGGTATACTTACCGGATTTGGATTCCTAATGATAAGGAATTAAAAGACGAGATTCTACATGAGAGTCATAGCTCAAGATATTCAATTCACCCGGGAAGTACCAAGATGTATAGGGATTTAAAGGAATATTATTGGTGGCCTAACATGAAAAAGGACGTAACAGAGTGGGTAAGCAAATGCTTGACCTGCCAAAGAGTAAAGGCAGAACACCAAAGACCCGGTGGACTCTTAAGACCCCTAGAGATTCCAGAATGGAAATGGGAACAAATAGCCATGGACTTCGTAGTAGGATTGCCACGAACCGAAGCTAATCACGACGCCATCTGGGTAATAGTAGACCGGTTGACGAAGTCAGCCCACTTCCTTCCGATTAATGAAAGATACACTGTCGATAGGCTAGTGGATATTTACATGAAAGAAATTGTGGCGAGACATGGAGTTCCAGTCTCCATCGTGTCAGACAGAGACCCTAGATTTAACTCCAGATTTTGGAGAAGCTTTCAGGAATGTGTAGGAACCAAGCTAAACGTGAGTACCACTTACCATCCCCAGACGGATGGGCAAAGTGAGAGGACTATCCAAACCTTAGAGGACATGTTGAGAGTTTGTGCCATAGATTTCAAAGGAAATTGGGATGATCACCTACCCCTGATAGAGTTTTCCTACAAAAACAGTTTTCATGCAAGTATCGGGATGCCCCCGTATGAGGCCTTGTATGGAAGAAGGTGTCGATCACCCTTGTATTGGGATGAAGTTGGAGAGCGAAAAATGCTCGGACCCGAAATGGTCCAATAGACTAAGGATGCAATAGACCTTATCAGAGGACGGCTGGTAGCAGCCCAAGACAGACAGAAGAAATATGCAGACTTGGCCCGAAAGGACAAAGAATACGAAGTGGGAGATCTTGTGATGTTGAAAGTATCTCCGTGGAAGGGATTGATGAGATTCGGAAAGAAAGGGAAATTGAGCCCCAGATATATTGGACCGTTCGAGATCTTGAGACGTATCGGGGAAGTAGCTTACGAGCTATCCTTGCCCCCAAACCTGCAGCAAGTTCACAACGTGTTCCATGTGTCCATGTTAAGGAAGTACAATCCGGATGCCAGACACGTGGTGGAATACGAACAAGTAGATATACAACCAGACCTGTCCTATATAGAGCAACCGGTAGAAATCATTGACCGCAAAGATCAAGTGCTAAGGAATAAGGTTATAAAGTTGGTAAGAGTTTTGTGGAGAAATCATAATGTTGAAGAATCCACTTGGGAACTAGAGAGCGCAATGCTAGAAAAGTACCCTCATCTATTTTGATCTGATTCCGGGACGGAATCCTTTTAAGTAGGGGAGACTGTAATATCCCAAATTTTTGTAATAATTAAAACCTTGATGAATAGTGAATTTCCACTGATGAATAGTAAATTTGCTGACGAAACGTTTTTCAGCCCACACTATGTAGACGACATGGAATGAATGTTTCGAAGTGATATTATTGATGTATAGGAAGAATAAAAGAATGTAAACGCGATCAGAATCAGAAGATTCCCCTCCGAGTTTTAAATCACTATTCACGGGACAGTTAAGGATGAATTGATTTGATCGTTTTAAGAAAGTGTGTGGAATGAGAAATCCATGATCATATCTTAAACCAAGGAGAGAAATCTAAGATTATATATTAGACAAAGGTGATGGAAGGATAAAGGATGTACCCTAGCTTTGGTACAGAGAAACGTTTTTAAAACCACTTGAAACTATCGCGAAACAAAAGCGTAATAAATTATGGATTAAACCCTAACAAAAGGAGGAGTATTATATGAGATCATCAAGTGCAAAATATATAAGGATTGAGGATGCAAAGGATGACATAAGCATGATGCAAGGGAATGACACAAGCATGACAAAGTGATGACAAGGTGATGAATCACCACCTTGTCACCACTTTCACCACCACCACACATCCAAATTTAGCCTTGTCATTGATGACAAGCCTTGTTATTAGCCACACAATTAAATGGCAAAAGTATTAAGGTTAATTAGACAAAACAAAAAGGAAAGAAAACAAAACAAAACAAATCAAAAGTGATGCATCTTGAAGAACAAGAACATTCGGCTATTTCCATTTCTCCAAGGGCTTAAAAATTTTGCTCCAACTTCCACTCAACCATAATTCTTGATCTTGGGCTCTAAATCACCCCCTTCCAATATCCAAGGTAGATCTCTAATCTTAGCTTCATCCATGTATGACAGCTTAGTCAAAAATGGATGCAAAGATGATGATGAATAGTGATGTGAATAGTAACCTCATAGAATCTTGTTTTGTTTTGGTGATTTTAGGTTTGATTAACATAGTTAAGGAGCAAGGAAGGATATATCACTCATATATAGCCTTTGTTAAGATCCAAGGAAGGTATAAACTTCTTTCTTTTTTAAGATATTTGCTTGATCTAGTAAGTTAGAAGTGTTTGATTGAAACTATGTTAGAATAAAGCATGTATGCATGATTTTAAGCATGTTTGATGGTTGATTTGTGGATGAACTTGTGAATTAGAGTGTGACCTTGTTTGGACAGAAAAATGGTAGTATAAGTTTGAGTTTGATTGGTGGTTGGTTGATGGTTGATTGTAGATTGGATTGAGTGTTTAAAAACACGGGAAGTACGCATAAGCGTCGTTACCATGTCGGATTTTACTTAGGTAGTTTAGACAGAAACTATGATTGCAAAACAGGGCATAAACTTGAGGTTTCTGACAATGAGCATGTAGGCTCTGTTTCCTAGATTATTTTAGCGAAAGAATCGTATAGTTTTGATTTACGGTTTAAGAGAAACGCCCGTTTTAGTAAAAGCGGTTTCGCGTAACTAGATAGTTCATTGTATGAACTTTGAGATAGGGATCAAGCCCTTTAAAATTGGAGTTGGATTGAGATATTAAAATGAATACTAGTATGTATAATTAGGAAAGGAAACCTAGAAGGGTTCGAGTTAAAAAGATGAGTTGATGATTTTATAAAAATACGCGAACGGAGGTTGCGCGAGTGAAATACCCTTAAGGGGATGGTTTAAAACAAGGAAATGGTAAAGTAAAAGAACTTGGGATTTGTGAATGGTTTTCACCCAAGCTTTTGACTTAGAAGTTTACGGAATGTCACGAGGTTATAGATGACCAAGAGCGAGACGTTTAATTTTCATTGGTAGAACTGTAGTGCTTGAGTTATAGCACATTAAATGGTTCAAGGGGACTGACTGTGAATTATGTATTTTGTTATAGATCGACGCGCACACTCTCAAGCCCCCACTACCACACCACCAAGACCCCAAGGCAAGTTTTCAAATCCTATACCATATAATGATGCTGTTGTGATATATGTTGTGGTATTGCTATATATGCTGCTTTATGCTGTGAAATAACGTAAAACTGTTTTTGCTTTGTAAAAAGCTGTATAAGGTATAAGGTTTATATGCTAGCTAAGTACTAGATATATACCAAGGTTAAAGATTAAAGACTCTAAGTATAGAGTACTGGTACGATGGTTTTAAAACTTAGACCGAGAGTCAAATTATTATTTTGTTTTAAACTACTGTCAAAAGCTGGAAGGTTCCAGGGACGGTTATATTTTAAATATTCATTAAATATTCCAATATCTATATTGTGGGATATTTAAGGTGGGATATTTAAATAATATTATAATAAATATTATTTGAACATTATTTAATTAAAGTGAATATTATTTTTGAATATTCACTTAAGTGGTTATATTGAATAATAATTCAATATTTATTAATTGATTATTATTTAATTAAGTGAATATTATTTTGAATATTCACTTAAGTAGTTACATTGAATAATAATTTAATATTTATTAATTGGGTATTTACTAAATATTCCAAAAATGATTTAAAATCATAGAACCTTATTATACGATCAAAGGGTCTATTATTACACAAAAATATAATTTTTCTGATTTTCAGAAAAGATATTACAATTAGAGATTCCCAACTATTATCTTAAGATATTTAAAGGTAATTAAATGCGAATAGTATTTTTCCAACTCATCGAAAACTGGGAATCTAGTTCAAGGATTAGAGGACAGAATTTTACTTCCACTGTTCCTCTAGAATTTTACTCCTTTTAATTTCTCTGGAGTAAGGTGTTCTAAACGGTTACAAAGTTTTGACAAGTATTCGTACTTGGGAAATGTGGAATTAAATTCCGATTTTCGTTTCATTAATGTTTTTCATCATGGGAATTGGAAAGGCCTACACGGCAATGAAATAGGTGCCGGGGTAGTGCCAAATTTATCAAGGCTTGCCCGGTGATGAAAAATAGGCACCGAGGTAGTGATCTCTTGAGTGCTAAGTCTTGCCCGGTGATGAAAAATAGGCACCGAGGTAGTGATCTCTTAGCACAATGGCCCATATGCGGTCAGGGTGATAACCGAACAGGAAGTCGTCCTTCTACTAGTAGAAAAGAAAAGTTACGATACAACGGCTGATCACCATGTATCGGGTGTTCCAGTACATTCCCTTCCCTCCAATTGGAGTTGAGCTGCACATTGTAACAAAAGCCTAGGCGCTGAGTTACTGATAATGTGACAATAATGAGTAATGATTTTCCTCATACAGTAGTCGTACTGTATGGTATGTTTTGACGAAAAGAGAAATAAATATATCATTCTGTATACGAATGAAGTTTTAAAGGTTTTCCTTTATGATATAAGCTTACTTATATGCTTATGCTGTATTGTATTACTGCTGGGCCGAGTGCTCACTCTTGCTTTTTCTTTCTATACATATATATCACAACACAACAGCTAGAGTAGATGGCCAGGATTCGTCGTACCGCTCGGAAGCGCGTCCGGGACATACAGGCCGCCCGTAACATGGTTGTTACAGTTGATCAGGTAGAAGTCCTGAGTTGGTTCGTAGTGTAACTCTGGTTGCTCCGCTTTAATTATAAGTATCACTTATGTATATTAATGAACAAGAACAAACTTTTGCGCTACCTTATGATTTCACATAGAAATCATACTGGTAGTAGGTTGCCGTATTTTACTTTTGGGTTGTAATAACTTTAATTTGTGGATCATATGACTACTGTATTGTAAGTTCGTTTCTGAGACATAACTGGCGTGAGTATATTGATGGTGGGGTCACCATGTGTGATGATTTATTGTTTTATAGTTCAAGTATTAAGTGTTTGTACGGAACAAGGGATCGTGACAACCCAGATCTCCGACCCCGGGTCTGGGGGTGTTACAGAAATGGTATCAGAGCCTAGAGTTATTAATCTCAGAAACGATAGGACGTTAGGAATAATAAATGCAACTATAATAATAAGAAGAACTCCCATCGAGTTCATGGTTGGGCTACCGGATGTAGCACCGACTGTTAAAACCCGCAAGGGAACTTTGATTACACAGTATAGTAACCTAGTTTTCGCTTGTATAGGTATTCGCGGCCGAGGAGGCTGATGACTTTGAGGAACATTATTTATGGAAAATAAGAGAGTATGATTGATAACGGTTTGTTGAGTTTTGAAAATGATGAAAGGTGTCTAGAAAATAGCAGTAATTAGTGCTTTTTACTGCGCATGCGTGTTGGAAACTACCATGATTAATGTGTCAGTTATTGCATGTGTGACAACTGTCCCACTCACACACTTCACGAGTAAGCCTATACATCACAAGGGCGTTCGGGAAGAAGTGTACCAATTGGTATGCTATTCCAATTGACAGTCTTCAAATCGGGTATTCTCTTCTTTATGGAAATTTTTTTGATTTTGCTAGACTTGTTTTGAATAACATAGGTGAAAAGATGACAGAGAATAGGAGTGTAGTTTATTTTGCTCGCTTCTGTCAGTTAATCTTTTCTACTTGTGTTGATGGGGTTGAGATTGCTGAGGATGATGTCATTCCCTCATTTAGATTGCATAAAAGAATATTCTCTGATTTAACGAATAAGGATATTAAGAAAGGAAATGTTGGTGACTTGTTGCTTCCTGCTTCAGTCCAACAATTTTTACAACCTCCACCACAACCTCAACCAGAGTCTGAACAACCATTAAACACTGAACCTCTTTCAACTATTTCTCCAAAACCAAAGGCTGGTGGTAGAACTAAGCATAGAGCTTTTAAGGCTGTACAGGCTGCTAAAACTTCAAATGCTGATGATTTACCAAAGTCTGTTGGTACTTCAAGGAAGAAGAAGAGGGCAAATCGACCTACTTCTGATGAGAATAGGGCTTCTGATGAAAATGAGTCTATCCACACCAAGAAAAGGAAGCTGGTTGCTGTTTATCTTTTTGATGGATTGATTCCTGATTCCGCAACTGCTGCAGCTCCAAAGGTTGTTATTGAAGATATTTCTGACAATGCTACTGTGCCTGAAGAAGCCAGATCAAATACTGATGATAATGTTATTTTCAATGATGATTTTCTTGAACCTATTCTGGAGATGGATATTGAAGAAAATGTTGAAGCACATCCCTCTGCAACTCTAGAAGAGTTTGGCAGTATTGGTGAAACAGAGGATGTGGCAGCTGATCAACCAACAGTCATTCTAGATGAGTCTTTAGCTACTCATACAGAGGTTCTCTCTGTTACTCACCAGGTTAGTGAAAAATGAAGAGGTTGATCAGACAGCAAAGGCTGTAGCTGCAGAAACTGATCTTGAAAAAACTGCAGAAAATAATTTTGAAGCAACTGCAGAGATTGTTATTGTAAAGCATAATGTAACATAAGATGTAAAAGAGATAACTACAACTCAACAAAGGACAAGACAGACAATAATATTAACAGAAGCACAGGAATCCAGAATCAAAGAAGAAAAGGTAAACTCAAAAAATCAAAATACGTTATGTATTCTTGAAGTCCGTAAACAGGTCACGGAAAGAAGTTCATGAAAATGTTCAAGCCTCAGTGACAGCAAAAGAAACAAGACTTTCAAGACGACAGAAGTATGTGAATGATTTAGGGTTCAGTACCACGGGATTCCAGTGATGAAGCAACCAGAACGACAATGGACTTATCAGCAGCACTATATTGAAGACATAAAAGAAGAATTGATCAAGTGTTATTCATCTGTGAACCAGACCAGTTGCACTAGGTGACGGCACTAAAAAAGATCAAGTTGTTTTATCGTCTCAGAAGAAATTGATACAGTCTAAAACTTAAACACCCAGGAGCTCAGGAGTAATTACTAAAGGACAAAAGACAAGAAAAAGAATTCGATAGTTTTTCTATTGAAAAAACTATCGAATGGTGGTTGAAGTGATTCATTGAAAAACAAAGTAAATTAATTTGGCATTCGATAGTTTTGATTTAAAAACTATCGAATGGCAAATTGATTTAATCCATTCGATGGTTTTTTAATCCATTCGATGGTTTTTCAATTCATGGAGCAGGTGAAAAGTTGTGCTTGTCTGACAGGTTGATGAAGATCCAACGGCCAAGAATATTCTATTCTAAATGGTTCGATGGTTTTTCAATTCAAGTCTACAATTAACTCGAGAGAAGATAGTGTCTTCTTCAGTTAAGGCATTCAACACAGAGACATTACTGAGAGAGAGAAGAGTCGGAGAAAATTATCAGAGAAATTAATAGTGCTCAGAACTTGATCATTGTTTTGTATTTGTGTAACCTTAAACTCATTGAAGCTAATCTACGGATTAGAAATTGTAGCACCCCTCGAGGTTTATATTTATAAAAAGATATATTCCCCGAAACTTGATTTGGTTTGGTGTGTTTGATTTCGTTATAGAACTGAAAGATTAATCCGCGAACGAAATTAAATTATTTGTGAGTATCGTATTCAACCCCCCCTTCTACGATACTTTGGACCTAACAATTGGTATCAGAGCTACTTGATTGATATACAAATCAGATCCGGTGAATGAGACCAAAATCAAACGTAGCGTGAAAATTCGAAGCAAATTTTTTAACTTTCAAAATTTTTCATTTAATTGGAATTTCTTGAATTTTAAACAATTTGAAATTTTCAGAAACCATGAGTGCTCCAAAGACAACCGCTGGTATTAAAGTTCCCCCGTTTACTAGAGATGATTTCGGTTTGTGGAAGATGAGGATGCTGTTATTTATCAAGGCATCTAACCCGTTGTATATTGGCATATTAGAGAACGGACCGTTTGTACCAATGAAACCAGTTAATGAATCTACAGCTCCTGATGGTAGCAGGATTCCTCAAGGCACCCAACCTAAGGATATTACTGAATATACAGATTCTGACAAAGAACTGATTCGATTGGACACCGGTTTAATGTTGATATTGGCGGACTCCGCGGACAAGGAAATGAGCTATCAGTTGATGAATTGTACAAGCGGGAAACATATGTGGGATACCATTAACTTGATAATGGAAGGAACTGAAGACGTTCAGGAAAACAGATTGGACATCCTGACTTCTCAATATGAAGCGTTTAGGTCTCTGCCAGGAGAAAGTATAACTCAGGTCTTTGAGAAATATACTAAGCTTCTCAATGAATTGGCAATGAAAGGAAAGACCTATCCACTGAGAGAATCAAACAGGAAGTTCATGATGACGCTGCCCCATCATGTAGAACACAAGTCATCATCCATTAGGGAAAGAATTGACTTCACAAAGATGTCATTAGAGATGATCTATGGCAAGTTGAAGACCTATGAGATGGAACAGGAACAAAGGGTGATAATCTACGGATCAGGGACAGTGGAGAATAAGCACAATGCACTTGTGAGATCAGCAGCACTTGTAGTGGATGAACCAATAACTTCTGAGATTCAGGTTCAAACCCCTAGAGCTGGAAAGGAGGTGATAATAGAAGCAGAAATGGATTCTGTGAATCTGGGTGTTGATGAAAGTGATTACTACACCCTAGAAGAGCTTGAGCAAATGGAAGACAAAACCATGGCGTACTTAGTTGCAAAGTTTAGTCACATTCGTTTCAAAAGAAACCCTAAGTACAAGTTCAAGGGCTCAACCAACAGATTCCAGAAGAGCAATTATACACCTAGTACAGGCTTTAAGGGAGGCTACAAGACTGGCATGATTGATAGAAGCAAATCAAGATGCTACAACTGCAATGAGTTAGGGCATTTCGCCACTGAATGCCGGAAGCCTCGTCAAGCAAGAGACATGAAAGATGTCTATGGAAAGAAGGATTCTTATGATGAGTTGAAGAAGGAGAATGCCAAGCTTAAACAGCAACTGGAGGCATTGTCTGGAAAGCAGAAAGGGAAAGCTTATATAACAGAGGGAAAGCACTGGGATGATACTGATTCGGATGAAGAGGAGGAATATGTAAATGTTGCTCTAATGGCTGACTCTTCAGAGGAATCACCACAATCATCTCAGGTACCTATCTTAACTACAATTGATATGTCTAATTCTGAGTACAAGAAAACTGTGCAAGATCTTAGTGTAGAATTGTTTAATGTACACACAAGCATGCTAGCATCAGAAATGGAAAATGCTAAACTAGTTCTTAAGATTAAAAAGCTAGAATCTAAAAATGAAGAACTAGAGCTTGTAGCTGTAACATTAGAAGATCCTAAGCAAAAGAATGCGTACTTAGAGAACAAGGTCAAGTGTAATGATGAGATAGAGACTATCCTCAGGAAGCAGATTTCAGATCTAGATTTGAAGCTGAATGCTTTTAAGAATTCCACTCTAGTGGCTAAGAAAATCATTGATACTCAGGCCATAGAGAATAAAACTGCTATAGGATTTGACTATAACAAGAAAGCTGGTAAGAAGATTGTGGAATTCCCTGTGACATCTTCAGTTGTCAAAAGGAATACTCCACATGTTCTTAAGAATGTTGATTGTCCAGTTTTTGTTAAGCCGTTTCCACCACTCTTTCATGAGGATGACCTTTTCATAAGACAAGAATTGCTTGAGGAGGATTTGTTGAAGGAAAAAGAGGTAAAAACTAAGTTGCCTAGGAAACCAGTAAAAAATGAATTACCTAAACCTGATTTACCTAAAACTGAAGTAGGTGACGTAGTTGGTAATGTTAAAAAGAACAGGAATGGGAAGAAGAAGATTGTTAATTAGGAAATGGTTCCATTTTCTCCCATTGCATCTAGGAAGTTGTGCACTATTTGTAACTCTGCTGAACACCTTACACATGCATGTAAAAAGGTTAAAGTAGAAACTGCTAATGCTTCTGAAATGCATAACATGTCTGACATGCCTGATAATCATGAGCCCTGTGGGAAGAAAGAGTGTTTGCTATGTAAGTACAACATCATGCATGCTTATTTTAAGTTGATGAATGATAGTAGCAATAGCACTAGTAATGTTAAATCCACAGATACTATGAATATCAAACAGGGTAAGACTAAATTGAATGTTACTCCTGTTAAATCATCTAAACCTTCAGGACCCAAACAATTTTGGGTACCAAAGTCCGCTTAATCAATCTGTGATTGCAGGGTAAGGTTAAAAGCTCAAAGGTTGTGTGGATTCTGCATAGTGGCTGTTCTAGACACATGACAGGTGAAGAGTCCCTGCTTACAGAGGTGGTTAAGAAGACCGGCCCGATTGTAACCTTTGGAGATGACAGCAAAAGATACACTACGGGATATGGTAAATTGAAAGCTGGAAATGTCATCATTGAAAACATCTCTCTTGTTGAAGGATTAAAGCACAATCTTCTAAGTATCAGTCAATTCTGTGATAAAGGCTACAATGTAGATTTCAGAAAGGACAAGTGCTTGATCACCAACAGGAAGGATGAGAAGCTTACTCTACTGGGAGTGAGAAAAGGAAATTTGTTTATAGCTGACTTAAGTTCTACCAGTGAAGGAGAAGTTACATGTTTCTATGCAAAGGCATCTTCAGAACAAAGTTGGCTATGGCACAAGAAGCTCTCACATCTGAACTTCAAAACTATGAACTCTTTGGTAAAGAGAGAGTTAGTGAGAGGGTTGCCCCTGATGGAATTCAATCAGGAGGGACTATGTGAAGCATGTGAAAAAGGGAAGTCGAAGAAAGCATCACATGGAAGCAAAGGAATGACAAGCATTACTGAACCATTACAGCTGATTCATATGGATTTATTTGGTCCAGTTAATGTTATGTCACTTTCAAGAAACAGATATGCATTGGTGATGGTGGATGACTACTCCAAGTACACGTGGGTGTTGTTCATACAGACAAAGGATGAAGCAACACAACTAATCATTGATCACATCAAAAAGATAGAAGTGGAAGCTAAGCTACCTGTGCGGACAATCAGATCAGACAATGGAACTGAATTCAAGAATGCAGTTCTAAATGATTTCTGCTCAGAGAAAGGAATATCAAGACAGTTTTCAGCACCAAGAACTCCTCAACAGAATGGAGTAGTGGAAAGGAAGAACAGGACCTTGGTTGAAGCAGCAAGGACCATGTTGAGTGAATCAAAACTTCCCACTTACTTTTGGGCTGAAGTAGTGAATACAGCTTGCTACACTCAGAATCAAACCCTGATCAACAAAGATCATGAAAAGACTCTGTATGAGTTAATGGCCAACAAGAAGCCAACACTGAAGTACTTTCATGTGTTTGGTGCAAAGTGCTTTGTACTTAAAGATGGAGAACATCTTGGCAAGTTTGATGCCAAAGCAGATGAAGGCATTTTTCTGGGCTATTCTCTGGAATCTAAGGCTTTCAGGGTATATGTGATTGAAGATAAGAAGGTGTTGGAAAGCTTTAATGTAACATTTGACGACACCAAAAGACCAGGCCTGCAAACTGGAGAGAACTCTGAATCTTTGGTATTTGAAAATCTATCTGGAGATCTCTCTGACAATGAAGAAGTACCTGAAGTTGTTACAGTCATTAATAATAATCATAATGATAATGATTCTGGACAAAGTGGTGACCAAAGTGGAGATCCTCAACATACAGGCTCCACTAGTCAGTCTTCAGAATCAACAGATCAAACCGTCAACAACTCAGGGGGAGCAGGAGAAGGATCAACTAGTCACACTCCACAACATCTAGAACAAGGAGAATCATCAAGATCGCATCTTCCAAGACAAAGGGTATGGAATAGAGATCATCCCTTTCACTTGATCATTGGTGATCCGGACACAGGAGTGAGAACTAGGAGAACATCACAAAATGAATGTCACTATTCTGGGTTTCTTTCAGAAACAGAACCTAAGAAAGTTGAAGATGCTCTAGATGATCCAGATTGGGTGATTTCTATGCAAGAAGAACTCAATCAGTTTGAAAGGCAGAAAGTTTGGAAGCTGGTACCCAGGCCTAAGGGAAAATCTGTTATTGGAACACGATGGGTATTCAGAAATAAGTTGGACGAAGATGGCATTGTAACGAGAAACAAAGCCAGACTGGTTGCTAAAGGTTACTCTCAAGAAGAGGGTATAGATTATGATGAAACCTATGCACCAGTAGCAAGACTTGAGGCCATCAGAATGTTTCTGGCATTTGCTGCACATTCCAATTACAAGGTATATCAAATGGATGTGAAGAGTGCTTTTCTGAACGGGGAGTTAGAAGAAGAAGTGTATGTGGAACAACCTCCAGGTTTTGAGGATTCAAAACTGGCAGACTCTGTGTACTTTCTATTCAAAGCTCTCTACGGACTCAAACAAGCTCCAAGGACATGGTATGACACTCTCTCTGAATTCTTACTTGAAAATGATTTTACAAGAGGTGTTGTAGACAAAACTCTCTTTGTCAAAAAGCATAAAAATGATTTGATATTGGTGCAAGTATATGTTGATGACATAATATTTGGTTCTACTAATGATGATCTATGCAAGAGATTTGCTAAGTTAATGCAGAGTCGTTATGAAATGAGCATGATGGGTGAATTGTCATTCTTTCTTGGACTGCAAGTATACCAAAAACAAGATGGTATATTCATTTGTCAGTTCAAGTATATCAAAGATCTTCTAAAGAAGTATCAAATGGAAGACTCATCTACAGCAAAGACTCCTATGCCAACTGCCTCTAAGCTTGATCAGGATGAAACTGGTAAGAAGGTTGACATCACAGGCTATAGAGGTATGATAGGCTCATTACTTTATCTCACTTCAAGTAGACCAGATATAATGTTTGCAACATGCTTGTGTGCTAGATTTCAGTCTGATCCTAAAGAATCTCATCTAATAGCTGTTAAGCGAATATTTAGATATCTTAAGGGGACCCCAAATCTTGGAATTTGGTACCCTAAAGATACAGGATTTGATCTTATTGGATACACAGACTCTGATTTTGCAGGTTGTAAGATTGATCGGAAGAGTACTTCAGGAAGCTGTCAGTTTCTTGGAAGAAGATTAGTTTCTTGGTATAGCAAGAAGCATCATTCAGTTTCCACATCAACAGCTGAGGCTGAATACATTGCTGCTGGAAGCTGTTGTGCTCAGATCTTGTGGATGAGAAACCAACTCCGTGACTATGGACTTTTGTTGACAAAGATTCCAATATTTTGCGACAACACAAGTGCCATAGCAATCTCAAACAACCCAGTGCAACACTCGAGGACGAAGCAAATCGACATCAGGTATCATTTTATCTGAGAGCATGTCATGAATGGAACTGTGGAGTTACATTTTGTACCCACAGAGGATCAAATTGCAGACATCTTTACTAAACCGCTTGATGAATCCACTTTCAATAAGCTGGTTGGTGAACTTGGGATGTTAAATCTTTCTAATTGATTTTTATTAGAAGTCAGTAACTGTAGATAGTCCTGGTGAATACATGAGTTTAAGAATTGTTATATCCTTAGGACTCGTGAATTTATTTTCTGGAGAAATTCTCGTAGTTAGGATTTTTGTACTAATTGTATGTCATAATTATGGATGATATATCTTCTGGCATTTAATTAGTTATTAATTCGAAAAATTATTTAGGTGCTAATATTTGTTCTAAATATTTTAGCATCTATTTAATTTGAATTAATGTGCTTTGTTTTTAACATTGTAGATTAATGCAGCATAATTCATTAGATCTTAATTAGTTAATATCATTCAATGATATTTAATTGATTTTATTCTAAGAAAATTGTGAATTTTCTGTTAAGAATTGATTTTGGTGGATTTTAAAAGGTTTATTAAAATTAAAACTTGACAGGAAATAAATCAGTCTAAATTTTTAAAACAAGAACAGGTTTTAAAATGAAGACAGAAGCAAAAATTTCGAATTTAGGAAATTCGATAGTTTTTCAAGTACATAGATAAATCTATCGAAATTAAGTTTCGATAGTTTTTGAAAAGGAAAAAGAAAATCTATCGAAAACAATTCTCGATAGTTTTTGATAAATTACAGAAAAATATATCGAAGTGAATTTATTAATTCAATAATCAAATTCTCGATAGTTTTTCTCACAAATGATCCCTCGATAGTTTTTTGGTTTTTCAAGGCAAAACTTTCGATGGTTTTTCAAAAAGGTTGGTTTAAATTCTGATTTTTAAATAATTCGATAGTTCTTCAAAATCAATCGAAGAAAATTGACCTTTTTACCCCTACAGGAAAACCATCGATAGTTCTTTTTAAAAACTATCGAACCTGAAAAGACTATTTTGCCCCTGTCAGTTTCAAAGTATTTAACCTTGCCTTAGCTCTTTTCTTTTCATTTTCACAGATCTGAGAGAAAGACTTTGGTCGAGAGAATACTTACAAAAATACACACATCCAATAACGACTTTATCGATAGATTTCTCCATTTTTTTTAACCGAGAAAAGCTTGAAATTTTACTGTTTTTCACTGTTGAATTCATTTTAACCGTGAAAACTTTATTGTTTTAAGTGTTTAGTACTTTCAAAAGAAGAAACCATCGAACTAAAGCTTTGAATCTCAGAAAAGTGATAACAGTTCTTATCTGTAGAAATTGATTGTTTTACAATTGATTGTTTTACAATTGATTTCTTTGGATTTTAGTAGTATTTTGAGATTCAATAATTTAGAGTTTTTTAAAGTCAAGGGTTCGTGTTTGTGTTTTTAAAGTCAAAAGGGGTAATTTTGTTAAGGGTTTGATTAATTAGCAATAATTAATTAAATTTAAAAGGAAAAATAGTTTTGGGTTATTTAAATTCTCTGAAAATTTTAAAATGGCTGGAGAATTTATAGTAACCAAAACTAATCATGTCTCGTTTCAAAACTTGCAATCCATAACGAACTTACAGTTTCGTGCATGGGCAGAGTTTTTGAACACACGTTCAGTAGTGGCATATGCTGTGAGTACTCCCATGGTCCTTTGCATCGATCAATTGACTGCGTTGTACACAACCGCCACGGATACAAGTGAGAATAACGTAAGGTCCTTCAGTTTTGTTGTGCCAGGGGGCAGAACAATAAGGGTGACGGAACATGATTTTAATCAAATCTTACATTTTCCTACAGAAAACCTTGTTCCGGATCCCACGACTGAGGAGATACATGCTTTCTTCACTCTCATTAGAAGTCAACAACCTAACTTCTTTGTGGGAGAGTTTCTGAAGCATTACTTGCCAAAAGCATGGAACTTTTTCTTTCATACCCTAATCCATGTTTTTACTGCCAAGCTAACAAATCTCCATGGTATTCCCTTATTCCTTCAAAAGATAGGGTTTGCCATTGCCAACAATAGGCATATTAACATTGGACGGTTACTGATTGATCAAGTAATCATATGCATGGGACCACTGGATGAAAGAACGGGCATAGATGAAGATGTGCTGTGTTTCTATCCTAGGTTCCTACAGCTAATTCTCAATGATATCTTAACAGATGATGAGCGCGAGACATTCGCCGAAGAGGAGACCATGGAGTGTATGAAGATGAAGAGCAATGCCATAACCGCTCTGATAAGGAAGAACAACTATCTTCCAGGGGTACCCACTGTTCTCACTGAATATCTAAGAACGGTGCCCCTACCAGTTCTACCCCCAGGGGAACAGGTAATTCAAGGTAACATTCCTGAACTGGCTCCTGAACCACAACCCATGGATGTTGATCCAGAGCCCTTAGTGGCCATTCCTGACCAGGAGGTTGCAAACCCACAACCTCTAACCACGGTCGAAGAGCCTTTGGAAGAGCCAAATGAAAACATAAACGAACCTCCTTCCCCTCCTATACCCAGTAAAGAACCATCCATGAGTGTAGAGGGAGATAGTGCCAAAGCAGCACCACATAAGGAGATACACCCTTCAACAGCAGCTCTGCCTTCCTCTAAAAGGAGAAGAACAGAAACCGAGGCAACTGTTGATACTTCATTTCTCTCATCCAAAGCGCCCTTTATTGATTTTTCTGATGCTGATTGGGCTACGCTAACGAAAGCAATATCTGAACCAATAGCTCAATCAAGTAAGGAAGAATTGACGGAAGCAACTGGTGTTCCGACCATATTACGGTCAGGTTCACTGGTTGAAGGTTCTAAGAACCAAGGGTCTTCACAGACGTCGAGAGAAGGCTTTGACCTAAATGCACAATCTAAAAGGTCATTGTCTACCTCCCCAGATGGAACATATCTGGATCCTGCGGGTAAAGGGTCTGACGTAGGTGCAGATCGGCAACTCGGTGACGATGAATCAATTACTATTGACAAGTCAACTGAGGTAAAGTCTTCACAGACTATTGGGGAAGATTCGGGATCTCTGCTGTTAAAAGAGCCTGTTTTTAACCCCCTAGAGATTCAAACTCTAGATCCTTTAAAGGATACATCATCCACGGATGATCAGCAACTTGGTTTAACCAAGGACGGGGACTTGCGAAGCCCCATTGCACCACCGGTGACCTCCTTAAGGACGGCTACGGTGATTTCTTCTGCAGGTACAATCAGCACTAAGGATTTGAGTGAAACAAAAACACTTACACCTGGCCTGAGTGGGAAAGGAAAAATGATTCAAACACCGACAGAAACGTTGAGTGTACACCCAGAGCCAAATGTGAGGAGTGACACCCTAACCCTACCTAATATTCATGATTTGCTGTTACCGACAGAAAGAGAGCTACAAGTTCAATCCACTCTCAAGGAGATGACAGTTCGAGACAAAGAAGGAAATCCATTATTCAAGGTTCCATTGCGACCTTCCTTTGACCAGGGGATCTCCTCTAGTCAGGCCAATGCTTCTTTAAAGACTATTCAAGAGAAGGTTGACTTGGCTGCAGCTGATTCCAGAAGAACATTCAGGGTCATTGGCAGTGCATCTAGCACTATAACAGGTACGAAGCAGGCGGTGGACTCCTTAAAGAAGGAAGCTATGGAAGAACTAGTCGAATTGAGAATGGACGTCAGGGAACTTAAAGATGGATTCATGAATGAAATAACTGCACGGTCACAGGGACATGAAGCTTTGAGAGAAGATGTTCTGGTTATCCGGGATGGTCAAGCGCGAGTGAAAGATGCAATGAATTCCCTTTCAAGAGTGGAGTCTAAGCTCAACAAGAGGCTGGATCATATGGAAAAGACTACCAACTCAAGATTGGAGAACATTGACCGGTCGCTAGCTTCTATAAATGAGTTTAATAAGCAGCTTATGGATTTCTTGGAGAATCAAGGTGACGGAGTAGAGTCTATTTGGAGTATGCTGAAGAATCAACAATTTGGACAGCCTGGTCCTTCAAATCAGCAACCTGATCCTTCTACTACCTTTTATGCTGAGGATGCTTTTATCGAGGATTCCTCAACTAAGGGGGAGAAAGTTGGAGAAGGGGAGAAAGAGAAGCCTAAGGATGGATGGGGAGTTTGGGAGACAGTTGAAGCTATTCCTATCAGACAATACTGGATAGAGGAACTTGTAGAAGAAGAGAAGGAGAGTGAAGAGGAATTTGAGGTCATGCATGAGCAACCTAATCAAGAGGAGCATGAGCCATATTATCCAGAGCCCGTTGAACATCCAATCTGGGAGGATATTATGGAAGAAGAAGCAAATTCTCTATCACCTGAAGAAGAAGATGCCTTGGAAGCAATAAGAGCTCAGAGAGCTGCAATAGATGTCAGGCAAGCTGAGAAAGAGAAACAGCAAGCAATTCTGAGGAGTGAAAAACTGAAGAGATTCAAAGTGTATAATGAAGTGAGGAAGAAGAAGATGATAGATCAGGCAAAGAAAGATGGTACTGAATGGGAAATGGCTTATAAAACCTTTTGCAGAGTTGAAGACGGATTAGAAGTCAACGACAATGCTGAGGTGGAAGTTATTATTCAGGACATCAGAAGTGCTAATCTTGAAGATCAGACTTACTTTAAAGCACTGAGAAGCTCTATAATCTGTCTGAATGTTGGGGTTAAAGCAAATGGTGCCTGGAGCTTATTAATTAGTTTTCTGGAGAAAGGTACATTTGTGATTTCCACTAAGTTTTTAGAACAGAGGACATATACAGAATTGCAGGCTATACTCATCAAGATCCAAAGAACTACAAGGCTAAATGAACTGCTCCGTGAGCATGTTAAGGAGATCGTGATGAAAGTCAGTCCAGAGATTACTGAAGATCCTCCAATGGTTAGATTCATGACGAATGACTTGTTCAGAATCTGCTATTTGGCTGAGGACAAACTGAGAGACTACCCAAGCAACTATCTAATCTCAGTTGAGAAGTATCTTAGAACCACTGGATTCTCATCAACGGAGAAGGACAAAGCAGCAGACACTCTTAGAAGATTTCTAATGGAGAATGTTCCTTACTATAGGAAAAGAGTGGAAAGAGGATTGGAAGTGCATACCAGACTGCCAAACATGCCAAAGCTAAACAAGAAAGATGTTAACATTGCATGGTTATGGGCTGGAGTGGGTCAAGAGGTTAAATATATTGGAAGACACATCCAAGGAACAATCCTTAAACCTGGAGAACCACTGCACTATCTATCAGTGATTGATTATCAAGCTGCTAACTCCGATCCAATGATTGAAGAAGGTGAGATCGGAATGGACTGAAGATTGAAGCAAAGAACAAGAGAACTGTCAGCTCAAACAAGAGGAGCAACTTCAATGTGAAAAGTTTTATTGTTCTTTGATGTATGAAATCTGGAAATGTATATATATCTGATCCAGAATGCATTAATATTATTACGCTGTCTTACTTTAAGTAGTTTAATGTTTCCTTAGTTAGTTGAGTTATCCTCGAAGTATTTGCTTGTCGAACTCTATCCAATCAAATAGGGGGAGATTGTAAAGCATAACGTAACATAAGATGTAAAAGACATAACTACAACTCAACAAAGGACAAGACAGACAATAATATTAACAGAAGCACAGGAATCCAGAATCAAAGAAGAAAAGGTAAACTCAAAAAATCAAAATACGTTATGTATTCTTGAAGTCCGTAAACAGGTCACGGAAAGAAGTTCATGAAAATGTTCAAGCCTCAGTGACAGCAAAAGAAACAAGACTTTCAAGACGACAGAAGTATGTGAATGATTTAGGGTTCAGTACCACGGGATTCCAGTGATGAAGCAACCAGAACGACAATGGACTTATCAGCAGCACTATATTGAAGACATAAAAGAAGAATTGATCAACTGTTATTCATCTGTGAACCAGACCAGTTGCACTAGGTGACGGCACTAAAAAAGATCAAGTTGTTTTATCGTCTCAGAAAAAATTGATACAGTCTAAAACTTAAACACCCAGGAGCTCAGGAGTAATTACTAAAGGACAAAAGACAAGAAAAAGAATTCGATAGTTTTTCTATTGAAAAAACTATCGAATGGTGGTTGAAGTGATTCATTGAAAAACAAAGTAAATTAATTTGGCATTCGATAGTTTTGATTTAAAAACTATCGAATGGCAAATTGATTTAATCCATTTGATGGTTTTTTAATCCATTCGATGGTTTTTCAATTCATGGAGCAGGTGAAAAGTTGTGATTGTCTGACAGGTTGATGAAGATCCAACGGCCAAGAATATTCTATTCTAAATGGTTCGATGGTTTTTCAATTCAAGTCTACAATTAACTCGAGAGAAGATAGTGTCTTCTTCAGTTAAGGCATTCAACACAGAGACATTACTGAGAGAGAGAAGAGCCGGAGAAAATTATCAGAGAAATTAATAGTGCTCAGAACTTGATCATTGTTTTGTATTTGTGTAACCTTAAACTCATTGAAGCTAATCTACGGATTAGAAATTGTAGCACCCCTCGAGGTTTATATTTATAAAAAGATATATTCCCCGAAACTTGATTTGGTTTGGTGTGTTTGATTTTGTTATAGAACTGAAAGATTAATCCGCGAACGAAATTAAATTATTTGTGAGTATCGTATTCAACCCCCCCCCCCTACGATACTTTGGACCTAACAGTTATTGAAGATACTGCAAAGCCTGTTGTTGAGGCTGTACAAGAAGAAAATGTTCAAGAGAATATACACTCTGAGAAGCTCGAAAATGAAGATGCTCAAGAAACATTTGCTGAGAATATTCCACATTCTCCAAGTGCAGAGTCTTCTGCAAAGTCTGATGATCAAGCTGATTCATCTTCTCAAAGACTTTTTGCTCAACCAAATCCAAAGGTAACTGATGTTGGAGGTTCAACTCAGCATAACACTGAAATTCACTTTCAAAATATGTACTTTTCCAAGTGGTCAAACAGAGATTGTATATTAACTGATCAGCGGGCTGCTGATTTTGTGACAAAATCTGCTGAATCCATTACCAATCCAGAGCTTCTCACACATCTCAAAGAAACAATTGTTCAAGTCAAGTCTCTTCACAACCGTTTTGATGAAACTCAGAAGTCTGTTAATGGGTTGAGAAATGATGTGGTTGCTAGAGACATGTCTTTGAAACAAGATAAATCTATGATGCTTTCCTTGATTAAAGATCAAGAGGTTATCAAGAACAGACTCAGCAAAGTTGAAGAAAATCAGACTGTCATGTCTGACAAACTTGATTCTATTGCTACTTCTCTAGAATTGCTCACTTCAGTGTTGATTCCAGATGATGTCAAAAAGGGGGAGAGAGTACTTAAAGACAAATGCAAGAAGTCTCAAACTCTGAGTAGACATGATGATTCTACTAACGGTGGTGCAAAAGGAAAAGAGTTAAAGTCTAAATCTACTCAACAACAGCAAGGGAGACTAAGGCCAAACTCTGCTACAAACTCTGAGAGAATAAATACTGGTGCTCAATCTTCTTCAAGAGCTAGAAGCTTATTGCTTACTTCTCAACCAGTTACTGATGAAGAGATTGCAGCTCAGCTGTTTCTAGAAGAACATGGTGCAGATGCAACCATAGAAGATATTCAAGCTGAAGATATGATGCTAGCTTAAGAGCATGAAAAGAATCTAAAGTCTGGGAAGGTCAAGAAAATTGTAAAGGTTTCAAGGCCAAAAGAAAGAGGAATTATCATTAAAGAAAATGTAGACTCTCAACAGAGTTTACAACAAGCAAAGAGGGCTGTAGAAACTAAGCTTGATAAAGGCAAAGGGAAGCTTGTGGAAGAACAACAAATAATGAAGAAAGCTCAAACAACCTCTGACAATGCTCAAGTTGTTAAAACATTGGAAGCTGTGACAACCTCTGATACTACTCAAGTTGTACAGACTCAGCTATCTACACAACTCCAAAGGACTTTTGCTAAACCAATCACTGTTCAACATTCTCTGATTCTTGCAAATGTAAATATTCTCCAAAGCAGAACCATAATGGGCAAAGAATCAAGAGATAAATCTGGACTAGGATCTCATAGAGAGAAGAGAGTGAATAATAGTCCTATGGATCAAACTTCATTAGCTGAACCAGGTGTTGGTGTGACTCAAGAAAATCTTGATACTTTAGAGTCGGTTCAGTTAATACACCATAGAGGATTAAAGAAGGATTTTATGTTATACTTTAAGTCTGATGGCAGAGTATACAGAGTTGGTGAAGCTGATATTGGATTAAAGATGAAAGAAGAACTGGAGTATGTACTGTATCTACTGAAGATCAAAAATCAAAGAACTCATCAAGCAGCTGAGGTATTAAGAAGCAGGATGATGAAAGCTAGAGCTCTTTGTGGCTTAAAGTCTGCTGGTTCTTACTGTTAATCCCAAATGACCTAACAGAATTGTAGAAGCGGGGGTTAAATACAATTCTTGATATTTCTTAAACTTAAAAACAACTTACAAATAAAACTGAACTTAAAGTAAAAATCACAAGCACATAAATAATTTCAGTTGGATTGTTTGATGATCCAACTGAAGTGATTTTTATTGCGGAAATAATCTGTGATACAAAATTTACACAGCTGCTCAGTTACAAGAATGTAGAGAAGTATGCTCTCAAATATAGCTAATACAATCTATTTGTTTTTCTTCTCTTTTTGTTATTTTAACTGCTACACTTGGTTATATATATTCCCAAGTTTACAAAGCTATTTTTGGCTACACTAAAGTACACTAAAGGTAACCGCCAATAGTTTGCTTTTCATCCCTTTGTCCAGTGGTCCTTGGAGATCCTTGCTTTTGTCTTCATGCTTATTATGATCACTCCCAAGAGCCCAATTGGAAACTGGGATGTTTCCTTATTCCCCATGTCCATTTTAATGGTTTCCAATGCAAAGTACACTTCCACATCACCTTTAGATCTGTTCAGTAAACTGTCACTATCACTTTGTCAACTATTCAGAAAAGCAATAATGATTCGTTGATAGCAGGGAGATGTGTTTCGTTGATAGCTTTATTCTCCATTTCGTTGATGAGTAAACTTCATTTCGTTGATGAGTAAACTTCATTCCGTTGACAGAGTAATCTTCATACCGTTGATAGAGTAATCTTCATACCGTTGACATGTCTTCACTTAGGCAGAATTACATGGCATAATATATTTACAATTCACCAACCTATTTTGCCTATCTAGTACTTAGTCAACATGACTTAGAAAAACCTATCTAATACATACAACAAATTGCATATCAAACTGTGAAGTATTGTACAGTACAATTGCTACATCACTCATTTCGTTGATGAGCTTCCTGTCAACGAAACACTGCAAAGCATGCCATTTCGTTGACAGTTACAAAATGACTTAATACAAAATCTACTAAGTGTTTTTATAATTATCATCAAGAACAACATATTCCTAACAATCTCCCCCAATTTATGACTGATAGAATAACAGCCATAAATCAAGAGCCTTGATGATAACAAAAACACTCAGACATATTACACATGATAAAAGTAGAAATTGCATTGAGCTTCATTGAATTTAATTGAAATGCAAAGTAGAAAATCTTACAAAACAAGTGCACAAAGTTGCTCCTCTAGACTGAGCAGATTTTTCATCTTTGCCTCTATGGTCTTGTTTTCTTCCCTTTTCTTGCATTGTTCTCCTCAATTTGAGCTTGAAGTCTTCTGTAGAAAATCTTCTCTTCTTCATCTTGATTCCCCAACTTGGATTGCATTAACCTTAGAGTTTCATTGGATGCCTTCTCCAGTTGGTCTTCTATTCTGAAGAATCTTCTACAGTTGTCCTTATCTCTGAATTCCATCATCCAAAAAGGTTGGAGATGAATTATCTTTCCTGTTTGAGGGACCTTAAATACTCTGGGAAGTGCACCAGGCTTGTTCCAGCTAGCTTTGATTTGTCAAATCTTGGAGACAACCTCAGACTTGGTTGTTTTGGTAAAACCAAAATCTTTCTTCAAACATTTAAACACAGATAGCAGTGTCTGATAGTCTTCTCCCAGAATTCTGTGTAGAGGCCAAACCTGTTCTCTCCCACCCTTGTAGACAAATACCAATCTCTCTGGTAGTTTGTAAGAAGCTGTTATTCCTCTCACTTCAACCAGGTCATCAAGATTGATATGAATGTCAGACTCCTCCCTGGTATCAGCAATGTGGATGAAGTCTTCTGGGTTGGTAGGGGGTTTCTCAGCTTGTGGTCTCCTTACCAGAATTGGCTTAGCCTTGGTAGCCCTTTGCTTAGATTTCTTCTTTGGATCCATTTCAAAGAGGAATTTTGGAAAGTTGGCCTCATCAAACTCAATTGGCTCTCCCTTTGGCTCAATTGGCTGATCATGGAAATTTACAGGATGATTAGGATCACAGGCTAACTTTACCTCTAAAACTGGATCAGGAATTGTTGGAGGTGCAATTGGTACAGAAGAGTCTGATGCAATGCTCTGAGAGTCATCATTCTCAAAGGCTATGTTTCTCCTAGCTCTTGCATTTGGTTGCCTTGTGCTCTTCTTTGCACTCATTTCCTCTCTTGCTTTTTATTCTAGTTGTATTTCTTCTTCATCAAGAGACTGAGCAACAGCAAGGGCTTGCATTGCTGCTCTTTCTGACTCTTCAGCTTTAGCTTCAGCAAAGTTTGGGTGACCAGCCCAAACACAGATTTCTTGTCCATTCCTGTAGACAATTGCCCTTTGCTTCCTTATCTCATAATCATTGCTTTCCTTGCTTTTTGTGATAAGTAGACCAAGAAGCTTGAGCTCATCTGGATAAGGTGCAGGATAGAAAGTCCTTGCTATATTTTTGCCCTTTGGTTTAGCAGGGGACTTGGGAGATAAGCTTCTTTGGTGTGTAGCTTGTTCCACATCCCTAATGCATGAAGTTTGTCCTTTTTCCTTCCTTGGACCTTGAGTGACTCCATGTAGAAGGGGCTCTACCTGATAGAAAGAATTGGTCTGTGGCTCCCATTCCGTTGACACTAGAACCATGGCATTCGTTGATGGTTGATCCGTTGATGGATTTGAGTCCTTTTTAGTTCCAGCAATTTTCTTGACCCTTGCTTCTATGTTGGACCAATGGTCTTTGATTTGTTCTGCAAGTCTCATCCTCATAGAAGCTTCCTGTATTAGGTCAATACCATCCTTTTGCTTCTTTCCAAGCTCCCCCATTGCTAGTGACTCATTTGGTAAGGAAATGGCTAGGACCATAACCTTTGTGATTTGAATGTCTAGCTCCTTAGATTTCTCCCCCTTTTTGTTATCATCAAAAGAGATGACTGGGAGTCCTTGAGCTGCACTAGTTGGGTGAGTAGCTGAGTTTGCTTCTCCTGTTCCTTCTGCATGTGAGAAAGTGTAGCCTCAACTTTGTCCACTCTAGAGGAGAGAGTTTTCAAAGATGAGGACACTTCAGGTTCCTTGGTGAAAAACCTTGACATCTTGGAGACAGTGTGAAGAGGAAGCTTTTCATCTAGCCTCCTGTCAGTAGCATCCCTAAGGTTGCTAATTGAATCCTTGATTTCTGTAGCCTCAATCCTTGTCTGTAACATTTGTAGCCTTTGAATTTCCAGAGAATCCATTATGGCCTTGTAGAATTTTTTGTCCCTTGCTTCTGCAGACTCATGAGCTAGATATGCCTCATTGTACTGCCTTGTGATAGCAGCATCCAAGTTGCATCTACCATGCATATCCTGAGAAAGCCAGTTTGGTGTAGGAGGCACCACAGAAGTCCCAGTCTGTGTAGTAGTGGCCACCTGTAGATTGTCACCAAAGCTGTCCTCATCATCAGAAAAATTAAAGTCTCCACTTGTTGCAGCTGCTGGAGATAGATTGGTCAGGGCATCCTTTGCTCTTTGCATTGATGCAGTAGTATGAATTAAGTTGAGTGACCTTTCTGCCTCCACATTGCCCTGTTGAGCCATAACTTGATAGGCTGGCACAGGATGAGTAAAGGTCTCAGGATCCAGGGAAATACTATCCAAAGTTTGTTGATAATACTCTTGGAAGGTAAGTTCTCTTTCTCCCTCACTGACCCCCATTAACTCACTAGCAATGGCTGCTTCCTCCCTTATCACTCCTGTAGTCCCTTCTCTCTCTCCACTCTTTTTTTGCATTATGGGCTCCCCATGGCTCACACCTCTCACACCCTCACCTTCACCTACTAAGGTGGTACTCTCAATCTCTCCTTTTGCCTGGCTGGAAGAAATAGCCAGCCTCTCACTCTCAGTCTCTCCTTTTGCCTGGCTGCAAGCCAACCTCTCAATTTCACTCCCTCTCAAACCTAAAAGTGTCTCAACTACCACCAGGTCATCTACACTAGTTGTGGAAACAACTTGATTTTCAATAAGGGGTGTAGAATGACCTATCAACGGAATGGTAGTTTGAACTGTCAACGGTATGGATACCGTTGATGGAGAAACACTTGTCAACGAAAGAGGCTGTTTCATTGATGAAGTCAATAAATCACTTTGAGAAAGTGAAATTACAGTAGAATCTGTGGTGATTGATTTTAGAGATTGGTCCACAGATCCTCTTGCAACTTCAGAAAAAGTTGGTTGATGGCCCAACAAATCACTTAATAAGTGATGACCACCAGCTTCAGAGTGGGGCTTCTCCAAGATTAGAGTTGGAGATTCAGGAATAGATGAATGGATCATGTCCACATCTAAAGATTGAGTTGGTGAATTTGATGGAGATAGTTCAAGGTTGTTGTTTAGAGAATGGGACTGTAACCCCAGAGTAATGATAGGGGTTACATCAAACTGAATTTATGAAACTGGAAGTGATGCTTCCAGAGTGTGTGCACCCTGTGTACCCTTGGATTTTTGTTTCACTCTCCTTTGGTATTGGGAAAATGTAGACTGTGGGCTTGAAGTGTCCCTTACCCTTTTGGAGTGTGCTCTTGGAGGAGAGCTTGTTTCAATAATCACATCCTTTTGGGAGGATGCAACTAGACTTGTGTTTAAATCCATTTTACTCATTGTGCCTTGTTGGGAAGACACAATGGGGCTTGGCTGGATTTCACTCTGCTTTCCTTCCTTATTCTTAGGGTTTCCTTGATTTTCACCCCTTCCCTCACCTCTCACAACTCCTGAATCACTCCCCTTTGGTTGTGAAGTAGTTTTTGCAACAGGTGCCTTTTGCGAAGCACCTGAGGTTGGCTTTGAGGATTTCTTTGATTTAGGTTTTGCTGCTTGGGCAGGAGCCTATTGGGACACAGCTACAGACTCCATAGCAACATTGGTGGGTGAAATAATAGAAGTAGCAACTATACTAACAGGGTTAGAAGAAGTTACCTCAATGATGGGCAAATACACCATTGGGACATCACCATTGCGGTTAAGTCTCAGTATATCTATCAGAACCCTTTTCTCTTGCACAAAACACTCAAACTTGGAAACAGGGTTAGAGATAACTAATGGTGTTGGACTAACATGATTAGCCAACATCATCAGAAACCTAGCATAAAAGATATTCTTTTTCCTATTAGCCTTATCACCCAACTTAGCACCAAATTCATACATAAGTTGGGTGCTAAAGTTGTAATATCTATCAGTTAGGAGCATGGTAAATAGAATTAACATAGAATTGGTCAATGCATCAAAATTGCTAATCTTACCAGAAAATACCTTGATAAATGCATCAGCTAAATAACTATATTCTCTAACCAATCCTCTCCTAATTATTCTACCCAGATTATCAGTAGGCAAAGAGTAGTTTATGGAGTTTAGCAAGTTAACCATTTCAATATTTGTAGGCAAAGCATTACAGTTATTTTCAGGAATATGTAGACATGCTTGCAATACATCAGAATTAACTATGTACTCTTTACCTTGGATGGTGAATTGTAGTGTGCAGTTTGTTCCATTATACTCACATGAGGTCCAAATCTCCTCGATTATCTCATTATAGAGAGGAGTTGAGTGAAACATTGCATAGCTCAACTTGTAGTTCTTCATGAAGTCCATCATCTTGAAAAAGATACTGTTTGGACTTTCCTTGACAACAAATGGAATTGAGTTGTTCTTTTCATAAATGAACCCTCCTGCTGACATAAGCTTGACTATGGGTGCCATTGTTGTGTGAAGAAAAGCTTCGAACTGAATTGCTTGTTAGAGAGAAGAAGAGAGAAAAGCCTTTGGAATTTTTGAGAACAGGTAAAAAAGAAATTAAGGAAAATAGAATTTCTTAAATACTCCCCCAAAAATTCTTAGAAAATGAGTCCAATAATAAATGTAAATTACTGGATTGGCTTAAAAAATATAACCGTTACTCTTAAAATATTACCATGATTTATACTTACAGGGGTGTATGCATAGATCGTGGTAAAAGACGTGTCAAATCTCAACGGTTCAGATTAAAAGCGCTATATCAACGAATCAGATTTGGGCGTTTAAGGTCCCGTCTATTTCGTTGATAAAGCTGCGTTTCGTTGATATAAAAGAGCTATCAACGAAACACCCAGAAAAATGCTAAGACTGTCAACGAAATGGTGCGTTTCGTTGACATAGTAATTTTGACTTAGACAAAATTTCACTTTTTCCTGAGAAAATTAATTCACAGAAAAACATAGCAAATTTCTGGCTACATAGTAACTTGCAAATATCTCAAAAATAATTAAGCAAAATTTAGCATACCTAGCTCACTTACTAATCTTGAGAATGTTGATTCATCAAGTGGCTTGGTAAAGATGTCTGCAAGTTGTTGTTCATTTGGAACAAAATGTAACTCCACAGTACCATTCATAACATGTTCTCTAATGAAATGGTACTTGATGTCAATGTGCTTGGTCCTTGAGTGCTGCACTGGATTTTCAGTAATGGCAATGGCACTAGTGTTGTCACAGAAAATAGGAATTTTCTCAACTCTTATTCCATAATCAAGTAGTTGATTTTTCATCCATAAAATCTGTGCACAACAACTTCCAGCTGCAATATACTCAGCCTCAGCTGTGGAGGTAGAAACTGAGTTTTGTTTCTTGCTGAACCATGAGACAAGCTTGTTTCGTAAGAATTGACAGGTGCCTGTTGTGCTTTTCCTGTCAATTTTACATCCTGCAAAATCTGCATCTGAATAACCAATTAGTTGAAAGCCAGATTCTCTAGGATACCAAATGCCAAGGTTTGGTGTTCCTTTGAGATATCTGAAAATTCTTTTAATAGCAACTAAATGGGATTCCCTAGGATCAGCTTGAAATCTAGCACATAGACATGTAGCAAACATAATATCAGGTCTACTAGCTGTTAAATATAAAAGTGAGCCTACCATGCCTCTGTAACCTGAAATGTCCACAGATTTTTCCTTAGTATTCAATTCAAGTTTGGTGGCAGTAGGCATGGGAGTTTTGGCAGGAGAGCATTCCATTAAGTTAAACTTCTTTAATAAATCATGAATATATTTTGTTTGACTAATGAAAATGCCTTCATTAACTTGCTTCACTTGAAGACCAAGAAAGTAAGTTAATTCTCCCATCATGCTCATTTCATATTTACTTTGCATAAGCTTGGCAAACTTTTGACAAAGTTTCACATCTGTAGACCCAAAGATTATGTCATCTACATAAATTTGAACAAGTATAGTAGAGCCATTCACAACCCTGTGAAAAAGAGTTTTATCTACAGTACCTCTAGTGAAGTGATTCTCAAGGAGGAACTGTGAAAGTGTGTCATACCAGGCTCTAGGTGCTTGTTTCAAACCATAGAGTGCTTTGAGGAGGAAGTATACATATTCTGGAAAATCATCATCTTCAAAACCAGGAGGTTGACTTACATACACCTCCTCTTCCAATTCCCCATTCAGAAAAGCACTCTTCACATCCATTTGATAGACTTTGAAATTGGCATGGGCTGCATAGGCTAGGAAAATCCTTATTGCTTCTAGTCTAGCAACAGGAGCAAAGGTTTCATCAAAATCAATTCCTTCTTCCTGTGAACACCCATTTTGTGCCTATGACACTCATGTCCTTAGGCTTGGGCACCAGCTTCCAAACATTGTTCCTCTCAAATTGGTTTAGCTCCTCTTGCATAGCTAAAACCCAATCTGGATCTAGAACTGCATCCTCAACTTTCTTTGGCTCATCTTGAGACAGAAAGCTGCTATATAGACATTCTTCTTGAGTTGCTCTTCTAGTTTGGACTTTTGAAGTAACATCACCTATAATAAGTTCAAAGGGATGATCTTTAGTCCATTTCCTTGAGGGAGGTAGATTTGCTCTTGAAGAGGTAGCTTCATGATCATGATTGCCTTGATTGGATATTTGTCCTTGAGAAACTCCCCCTGAGTTTGTTGTCCCTAAATGATCACTTCTAGAAGCATTTCTATGACTGTCAACGGTATGACCATTTTGGCTGTCAACGAAACGCTCATTTTGACTGTCAACGAATCCACCATCATGACTGTCAACGAAATGACCATTTGGTCTGCTAGCAGCTATTCTTTTCAACCTTAATGCAGCAATTTCATCTTCACTGCTGCTTTCATCTGTGCTAGATACAACAACTTTAGGCTGTTTCTCAATAGCCTTAACATGATTCACTTGATCTCCTTCATCATTCTCAAAAGAAAGACTTTCATGGAAACCTTCATCACAGAGACCTTGAATTTTGAGATCATCAAAAACAACATGTACAGATTCCATAACAATGTTGGTTCTGAGATTATAGACTCTGTAAGCTTTCCCTGCTGCATATCCCACAAATATTGCTTCATCTGCCTTTGCTTCAAATTTCCCCAAATGCTCAGCTTGATTTCTCAGAACAAAGCACTTGCATCCAAAGACATGAAGAATATCCAATAGTGGCTTCTTTCTTTTGAGTAGTTGATAAGGGGTCATACCTTTGGCCTGATTAATCAAAGAAATATTTTGAGTGAAGCAGGCTGTGTTAACTGCCTCAGCCCAAAAATAAGTTGGTAACTTTGATTCATCTAGCATTGTCCTTGCAGCTTCAATAAGTGTTCTGTTTTCCCTTTCAACTACACCATTTTGTTGTGGTGTCCTTACTGCTGAAAACTCATGCAAAATACCTTTTTCTTCATAGAACACCTTCATGCTTGAATTCTTGAATTCTGTCCCATTGTCACTCCTAATCCTTCTTACTTTCAAGTCAGGATGATTGTTTACCATCTTGATGTGATTGATAATGATTTCACTTGCCTCATCTTTGGAGTGCAAAAAGAAGGTCCATGTAAACCTAGAAAAATCATCAACAATCACAAGACAATATTTCTTCTTTGAAATAGACATGACATTCACAGGGACAAATAGATCCATATGAAGCAACTCAAGCTGATGGACAATTGATGACTCTGTCTTGCTTTTGAATGATGCCTTCTTTTGTTTCCCTTTTTGACAGGCATCACACAAACCATCCTTGGAAAACTCCACTTGTGGAATTCCTCTAGCAAGATCTTTCCTCACCAAATCATTCATAACTTTGAAATTCAGATGAGACAGTTTCTTGTGCCATAGCCAACTTTCATCCTTGCTTGCCTTGCTGAAAAGACAAGTGATGGTGTCTAGACTTGTGTTACTAAAGTCAGCAATGTACACATTCCCACTTCTGAATCCAGTCATTACCACATTGTTGTTTCCTCCTTTAGAAACAACACAGACTTCTTTAGAAAAAGTAACTAAAAATCCTTTGTCACAAAGTTGGCTGATACTAAGCAAATTGTGCTTAAGACCATCCACCAATGCAACCTCATCTATGATGACATTCTCTTTTGAAATCAAGCCATATCCCTTAGTGTAGCCTTTGCTGTCATCTCCAAAAGCAATACAAGGGCCAGCTCTTTCCTGAAACTCTGTGAGTAGGGTAGAATCACCAGTCATGTGTCTTGAACAACCACTATCCAAGTACCAAAGATTCCTTTTGTCTCCCTGCACACAATAAAACCAAATCAAGTTGATTTTGGTACCCAAGTTTCCTTGGGTCCTGTTTTGTTAGCCTTTGCTTTTCCTTTAATATCATTTTTCACCTTGGGCTCAGATTGATTTAAATCAATCTTTACCCTTGGTGTTGATTTCTGAGAGTTGCTCACATTTTCATTCATAGCATGCATAGTTGGTGGAACAAACATGTTATTCACATTCCATGGCATTTGTGGCACATTAAACATATTCATGTATGGATTAGGCACAAACGACATGCTAGCATATGGATTCTGAAATTGTGCATATGGAGCAAACATGTTAGGCATAACAGGCATTGTAGGCATAGAACTGTTCATTGCAGGCTTGGGAATTTTTACATTAGTAGACTTCTTAACAGATTTGCAGTTAGTAGATAAATGACTAACACTTCCACAATTGACACATGTCTTTCTAGGAGCATATTTATCAGGTGTGTAATTGTTGTGTTTCTTAATCCCTACTTTGCCATTCCTGTTATTCTTTTTATTTCCCTTAGCCTCAACTTGAACTTCCTCCAGCTTGTCTTTCAATTGCTTGTTAGACAAGTGACCTACATTAGCTCTCTCAACAGGCTTCTCAACTTTCTTTGAATTACTAGACTCACCTTGAACAAAGTTCTTGGTGTCAGGACCATACTTGTTATTAAGTCTAGTGAGTTTATCTTTTCTTTTCTCTGTCAACGAAACAGCCTGATCGGTTGATGGTTCATCTGTCAACGAAACATTGCATTCCGTTGACATATCAACCTTCAACAAATGATCATTGTTGTTTGTTGACTCTGTTTCTGATTCTAAGGTTTCACCAACATACCCTAGCTTCTCTTTGTTCTTTTTCCATGATTGCTCAGAGAAAGATTCCATACCTTGAACATTAATGATGTTGGTAGCAACATTCCTGGCATCTTTCCATTTTGCAATCACACTTTGTTCTATCTCAAGTTGTGTTTTAAGAATTTCTTCCCTTTGTAACACGTTCTCAAGTTCCTTCTTAGCATCCCTACTAACACATCTCATTTTCTCAAATTCAATGAGTTGTGCTTCTAACATTGCATTCCTATCACTTAAGAGTAAATTAGTCTCTTTTATTCTTGAATTCTCTTTGGTAAGTGATTTAAGAGTAACACGCAAATTATATAGTACAGTAGACATTTCATTTACTGCACTATCACATTCCTCTTTAGAAAGCTCAGAAAGATTAGTAATTGTTACCTGGTTGCTTGAGGAGCTTGCTTCCTGCTCATGATTGTTAGCCATAAGAGCCAAGTTGACATACTCAACATCATCATCAGAATCTTCACCATTACCAGCCCAATCATACTCCTGAGACATGAAAGCCTTTTCTTTTTGCTTGAGAAGTTCAAAGTATTTCTTTTTATAATCAACAGGCTCAAATTTCTTGTTGCTCTTCTCAATCTTGGGCTTTCTGCAGTCTCCAGCAAAGTGACCAAGCATTCCACAATTGAAACATTTAGATTTAGACTTTTCAATCCAGTTAATTTTGTTAGGTTGAAAGTCTCTCCTTGGTGGCCTTGCTTCTGAGTTTCTCTTGAACTTGAACTTAGAGAATTTTCTTGACAGAAAAGCAATGTGTTCATCAATCTCATCTAAGTCATCCAAGTTGGTTGGTTCTGATTCTTCTTCTTCTGTCATCTTGCCTTTACCCTTGCTAACATCACTCCTACAACTAGCTCGACTAGTTGTGGCCTTTGCAGCTTCTTCATTGTCATCTTCCAGTTGGTTCACAGATGTAATCAATGTAATAGATCCACCCTTCTTTTGTACCTTTTCAATTTCTTCATCTTACTCCATTTCCAACTCATATGTCTTCAAGGTTCCATAAAGCCTTTCAAGAGTGTAGTCTTTGTACTCTTGAGTGTTTCTGAGAGAAACAGTCATAGGCTTCCATTCTTTTGGAAGAGCTCTAAGAAATTTAAGGTTTGAATCCTTGCTTTGATAGATCCTCCCATACAACTTTAATCCATTCAAAAGCTTTTGAAACCTACTAAACGTGTCATTTAGGGTTTCACCAGCTTTAAAATGAAAATGCTCATATTGTTGTATAAGGAGCTGCATTTTGTTTTCCCTAACTTGCTCAGTACCTTCACAGAGAGTTCTAACAGTGTCCCATACTTCTTTGGAGGTTGTACAGTTTATGACATTGTCAAACATCTCTTGCTCCAAACCATTAAACAGAATGTTCATGGTTCTTTTATCTTTATGGACTTCTGCAACATCTTCAATAGTCCATTCTGAGACAAGTTTTGGAATTTCCACATCAGGAGCATCATCTGGCAGTCCAACTCTAGATGCAAACTTCATGGGAACGTGTGGACCTTTCTCAATGCAGTCTACATATCTCTCATCCATAGACATGAGATGTAAATGCATCTTTACTTTCCAGTGAAAGTAATTGTCCTTATCAAGAACTGGTATCTTTACTCCTGCATCCTTCTTCACCATGGTTACTGTTTTGGTCTTGATCTTTAAACTTCTTGTATGTTAGAAGCTTGCTCTGATACCAATTGTTAATCCCAAATGACCTAACAGAATTGTAGAAGGGGGGGGTTGAATACAATTCTTGATATTTCTTAAACTTAAAAACAACTTACAAATAAAACTGAACTTAAAGTAAAAATCACAAGCACATAAATAATTTCAGTTGGATTGTTTGATGATCCAACTGAAGTGATTTTTATTGCGGAAATAATCTGTGATACAAAATGTACACAACTGCTCAGTTACAAGAATGTAGAGAAGTATGCTCTCAAATATAGCTAATACAATCTATTTGTTTTTCTTCTCTTTTTCTTATTTTAACTGCTACACTTGGTTATATATATTCCCAAGTTTACAAAGCTATTTTTGGCTACACTAAAGTACACTAAAGGTAACCGCCAATAGTTTGCTTTTCATCCCTTTGTCCAGTGGTCCTTGGAGATCCTTGCTTTTGTCTTCATGCTTATTATGATCACTCCCAAGAGCCCAATTGGAAACTGGGATGTTTCCTTATTCCCCATGTCCATTTTAATGGTTTCCAATGCAAAGTACACTTCCACATCACCTTTAGATCTGTTCAGTAAACTGTCACTATCACTTTGTCAACTATTCAGAAAAGCAATAATGATTCGTTGATAGCAGGGAGATGTGTTTCGTTGATAGCTTTATTCTCCATTTCGTTGATGAGTAAACTTCATTTCGTTGATGAGTAAACTTCATTCCGTTGACAGAGTAATCTTCATACCGTTGATAGAGTAATCTTCATACCGTTGACATGTCTTCACTTAGGCAGAATTACATGGCATAATATATTTACAATTCACCAACCTATTTTGCCTATCTAGTACTTAGTCAACATGACTTAGAAAAACCTATCTAATACATACAACAAATTGCATATCAAACTGTGAAGTATTGTACAGTACAATTGCTACATCACTCATTTCGTTGATGAGCTTCCTGTCAACGAAACACTGCAAAGCATGCCATTTCGTTGACAGTTACAAAATGACTTAATACAAAATCTACTAAGTGTTTTTATAATTATCATCAAGAACAACATATTCCTAACACTTACATACCAAAGTACAGAGATTACAATGGGAAGCTTGTTGAGATGCAAAAGAACAGTGCAAGACTCAGAACTGATCTTGGCATAAAAGTGTTGGAATTTAATCTGGAATCAGATAAATCCTTCATAATAAAGCTGGGAAATGAGATGAGGAAAAATAGCATCCATGCTCTAAGGGCTGCTATCTACCAAACTGGAGAGAGTGATCCAGAGTTAAGGGAGCTGAAGAAGACAATGGTAGCTAAGCTAGAGAGAGCTGAGAGAAGACTGCTTATGGACTACATCAGGACTGTACCTGATATTGAAGAAATTAAGTAAATGGAGTCTGTAAGTTTTTAAAGTTTTCTGTTCTAAGTTAAATATAAACTCTGTGATTTTATAAACACTGCATTTGTTATATGTTTTGACATCATCAATTATCTGTTAACTTGTACATTTTAGTATGAACAAGTTGGGGGAGATTGTTAGATATAATTGCTGATGTTTGTTTATCAGTGTTTAAAGTACCAGGAAACTATTAGAGTTTAGCTGGAGGTGTGACAACCCGGGTCAAATCCCGAACTTTTTCGAAAATCGGGTCAAATCCCGATTCCGAGTCCGAATAAGCCGAAGCCTACTGGCCCAAATGCAGCCAACTTGGGTAACGACTAGCCCACCACAGGCCCCCAAAATATCATGATTTTGTTGGTGCTAATTAGTAGTAGTACTTTGCCTTATAAACTGAACAGAATTCCCAAATCTCCTCAATGTGGGACTGGGGTGTTACAAACTCCCCCACTTAAACTCTTGACGTCCTCGTCAAGCCTGATCGGATAGCCCATAGGTCCGGATCGTACCTCTCTAGCCATTGTGGGATAATACTAGCTGGCTTCGTGTCCCCACCTCCGGACCTCTGTCCATTGTGGGATAATACCACCAGCCTTCGTGTCCCCACCTCCGGCAACTTGCCTCGACAAGCTTTCGAGAGTCGGCTCTGATACCATATGTGACAACCCGGGTCAAATCCCGAACTTTTTCGAAAATCGGGTCAAATCCCGATTCCGAGTCCGAATAAGCCGAAGCCTATTGGCCCAAACGCAGCCAACTTGGGTAACGACTAGCCCACCACAGGCCCCCAAAATATCATGATTTTGTTGGTGCTAATTAGTAGTAGTACTTTGCCTTATAAACTGAACAGAATTCCCAAATCTCCTCAATGTGGGACTGGGGTGTTACAGGAGGACCAGTCAGAGTTTGTTAAAGTCTGATGGTCAGAGTTTGCTTAGTTGTCGGTGTAAAAGACAATGAAGATTCTAGAAGCGATATTCTTTGAAGAAGGAAAGAAGCAAAGAGATATCGTGATGGCTAAGGAAACGGAACAGAAGACAGAAGCAATTGTTAATTGATTCTGATTGTATAGCTAATTTCTAGGGATATCAATTAATGATTGTATGTAGCTGTGTACTATATAAACACAGATAGGTTAACCCTAAAAGGGATGCGAATACGTGAAAACATTATTCTTGTAACCTAGCAGCTCTCTGTGATATTTTACATCACTGAGAGAGGAGTTATTTAATTCCATACAGTTTATTGTTCATAAACAGTGTTTTTATTGTTATTCTCATACATATACTTGATTATATATTGTGTATTCGGCCTAACAAATCCTGATTAGCTTCCAGTACTGATGATCAATCCTGATCTCAGTCCTGATATTCATCCAGATCCTGACGACCATGCAATCCTGATAGATATGCATTACTGATGACGTCAGCAATCCTGATCAGTTGAGTCTAGATCCTGACGATCATTGAATTCTGATCTAACACATGTATTGTATAATTGATGGAGCGTGAAAACCCAGATTCCTGACCCGGATCTGGGGGTGCTACAGGGGTTGAATACGATACTCACAAATTATTCAATTTCGTTCGCGGATAAATCATTCAGTTCTAATACGAAATCAAATGCACCAAATCAAAACACGAGTCGAGGAATATATCGTTTTATAAATATAAACCGCGAGGGGTGCTACAAATCTAATCTGTAGAGTAGCTTCAATTAGTTTAGGTTAATGTAATCAATACAAACTTTAGAAATTAAGGCACTATAAATTTTCTTGTGTAAAAGTTCTTGAGCTCTTAAATTCTTCTGTGTAAATATGATCACCTGCCAACCAACTGAAGAAGAACACTGTCTTCATCCTCGTTCTTGTAGACTTGTTTTAGGAAAAACTATCGAACCAAAATTGAATAAATCTTGGTCGTCCAATTCCTCCATCAACCTGACAAAGTGGTAGAAATTCACCTGCTCCTTTAATAAAAAAACTATCGAAGGATTTAAATAATTCTTTCTTCGATAGATTTTAAATAAAATCTATCGAATGAAGAATTACTTCTTCGATGGTTTTTCATTTCAAATCACTTGATCAATTTCGATGGTTTTTCTAAAAAGAAAACCATCGAATTCTTTTGTTCTTTTCTTTGATCCTTGAAGTTTCTTTTCTTTTACAACAAGTGTATTGTACTTCCATTTAAATCTAAACATACCTTGTAATATTCATTTCACTTTTAGGATGTTTCAGATTTAGACTTAAATCAACTTCTTTCGAGACGATAAACATCTTGATCTTTTAAGTGCTGACAACTGGTGCAACTGGTCTGGTTCACCGATGAATAACACTTGATCAATTCTTCCATGTCTTCAATTTAATGCTGCTGATAAGTTCTTTGTCGTTCTGGTTGCTTCAATAAAATCACTAGAATCCTATGGTACTAACTCTTAATCATTCACATACTTCTGTAGTCTTGAAAGTCTTGTTTCTTTATTTGTCACGGAGGCTTGAACATATTAATGAACTTCTTTCCGTGACCTGTTTACGGACTTCAAGAATACATACCATATTTTGATTTTTTGAGTTTACCTTTTCTTCTTTACTTCTGGATTCATGTGCTTCTGTTAATATTATTGTATGTCTTGTCCTTTGTTGAGTTGTAGTTATCTCTGTTACATCTTATGTTACATTATGCTTTACAATGTTCAGATTTAATTATTAATTCTGTAGTATCAGTATTCTACTTACATTTAAAATCACTCCTACTTTTTTATTTACTTTCGAGAAACCGGAACATGATTTTCGTTTATTTTAAAAATAAAATTTCGAGAAATATGAACATGATTTTTTTAAAAAAAAGTAGAATATTGATACTACACAAATAATTATTTTTAAAATTACTTTTATGTTTAAGGACCTAAAACAGAAAATTGAAATTTTAGGGACATAACCCAGAAAATTTTATACCACATCAGTTACACGTCATCAAGATTCTAACGTCCGTTAGAATCCTTTTAACGGAGGGGCTTAAATTAGAAAATAAAATAGTTTAGAGACCCTAAATGCGAAATCTTTTGTTCAGGAACCTAGACAATAAAACGCGAATAGTTCAAGGACTTATTATTTAATTTTTCCTTTTATTTAAAACTAATATATGTACCAAAATTTGACATCATAATTCTTTATTGAAGGTGATACAAAACTTATGGATGTAGTTGACCATGGTGAAGCATCGCTAGTTAATGTCAATATACCTGCTGTGATCGAGAATGTAGTACCTGATGATATCGACCATGTGGTTCCTGATGTAATAGGGAATGAGGAACCTAATTTGATAAAGGACACAGAAGATGTGGTTCTGCAGTTCTCGAATAGATTGATTTACGGCAACATGAACGGGAGATGTCATGGAATGGTATTTTTGTCTAATTATCAAGCTCAAATATTATAATAAATGTATTAATTCGATGTTCATAATTTTATGTGAATTAGAGCCAGTCTTGTGATTTTGTCACTAAAACTTTATTGTGTGATATTGATTATAGAACTATGTGGTCGAAAGAAACTATAATAGATATCTGCATGGACTCTACTCTAGCTCGTGTTTCTTTTAGTATGTGTCAGACCTGAGGCAAGTACCTTCTTTTCTCTTCCCTCTCAAAGTTTTAAGTGAAGTGGTTTTGAACATAAATTGTTTTATGAGTTCTGTTTTGAAAAGCATATGATATTTACAATGTAGTGCGCATTTCTAAAAGTTTTACTAAACAAATGAGGATCCAAAATAGTCATTGATGTATTAAACATATCAAATGATTTGTTTATCCCTCATTTTAATGAACCGTTTTCTTTAAATAAAAGGATTGTATCCTTGTTCGGTACAATCCGAAAATTTCTTTTCATCGACTATTCTCACTATCTCGAGATAATCAACCTCCTTTTGAATATAGTGGCATATTGATCATGTAGTTAAAAGAGCATTATTCTGTAATAGATTGATCCATTGTTCGGGTCAAAATATTTTCTTCAACTTTCTTTCAATTTCAAAACTTATTCAAGTGAATGATTTTCTCTTATATTCGGAGGACTCTTATCATTTGTACTGGTCAACATGGATAAGAATATCCATGGAAGCTGTGTGCGAACAACCTATTCAGAGCGGACATATAAGGATTAAAGGCTTCAGTGAAGCCCGGGTTAGTGTTGAACACGGTAACTGCTAGCAAACAAAATTTAGGTGGTACTCTGGCACGGTCATGATCGGGATGACCAGTGCGTCACAGGAGAACGGTATCTACTCGGGGTAGTTGATCACATCACGAGGGTACTGGGGGAAATTTCGACCAATTTACTCATTGTTGTAATGAAAGTCAGATAAGTTTATCACTTTGTGTGATAGAATGATTATGAATTTGATTATGTGATATTGCACTCGAATTTTCATGAATTTGTTTAATAACTTTACTTTGAAAAGTTATTTTTTGTGAATATTGAAGTTGAAAGCATAAAGTACTTACTGAGCACATTGTGGCTCACTCTTGCTAGTTTCTTAAAATTCCTAACATCTAAGAATGAGGAACAACACCTAAGAATGAGGAACAAGAGTTATCCAGATAGTCGAGAAAGAGCCAGAGAAGGATCTATGACAAATTTGACAAGGATTAGCTTATATGTGACATATGTATGCCTCAAGGTCCAAGCTGATAGCTTTTGGTGAATAGTATTGAACCCTTGTGGTTATATAGCTCAACTTTTATGGTATGTAATAACATTTGTAAAGATTGAAAGGTAGACTTGCATGAGGACAAATTTTTGGTATTGTAGAGTGGATGTCCACTATTGTAATTATATTTGGTTTAGACATTGTAATATACAAGTTTGTAAAGTTTGGTGTCGTGGCCTCTCAAATCTGTGGGATGGGGGTTTGGGTGCATCACAGCAGGAAAATTAAAGATTTTAATTTTTGATATAATTAATAAATAATAAAATAAAAATAAAAATGAGGAAAACAAAATGAAATACATATAGAGAAATAATAACCCGCAGTTGTAGCGGACAACGCTTAAAAGCAAGTAGGACCCCTGTTCTAAAAGTCGGTCGACTAAGCGGATGGGTCTCATCTCGATTAAGCGAAAATTGGGTCAAAAGGCGATTTTTATAAAAATCGGTTGAAAGTCGGGCAAGACGGGATTAATCGGTCAATTCAGTCAAAAATCGGTCAAAGTTCAAAAAAAAATTAAAAAACATTTTTTTTCTTAAGAAAAAGTTAAAAAATTTCAAGAGAAGAGTTAATAAACATACATGACTATTATATGGGTGTGAGTTTTTGATTTATTGACTAAATACTTTAATAAATCCATAATATTCCAATTATTCTTTAAAAGTGGAATTATTCTCTTCGGTCATATTAAGTATGCACTAACGATATATTGATATGTGATTTATTTTGTAAATCTCGATACTTAAATATCAACATTGGACTAATAATATATTAGATTTTTTATAAATTTTTTGACTAACTTAATGATACTAATATAAAATTACATTTTATTATTTATTAAATTAAAATATATCCAATTAATTAATCTAATTAATTACTAATTATCCGATTAATCAATTAAAGGTACCACCAACCCGACCCTACACGACCCTATTCGAGGCCGATTAAACCGAATAAGTGTAACCCGATTTTTATTTGGGTTAGAAAATTTTAACCCGCACTAAACGGGTTGGGTACAGGTTATAATGTTTTTGCCCCTAACCCATCCCAACCTACATATATTTCAGGGCACTTCAGTATATTTACTATAGACACACATGTGTACTGATATATGCGTACAAAAAACCCTACATCTTGTTACTCTCCTTTCAGTTTCTCTTGTGTAGTCGCTCTCTGCAAAAACCCTAGATCTCATTTCTTGTATATTACACACACATGACACAACTTATGTAAATGTCAATGTGGATGTAAGGATTGATAATTTCATAAGCTGTTTGTAAACTTTATTTATTTACCTTGTTATGAATTAACAAGTCTTATTATAGTATGTATATTGTGTATGTGTATATTTGTATTTGTTACTCTGCATTTTTCATTGTTAGGTCTGCATCTTTATGTAATTAGGGATGTGTGATTGTGGTCTGTGTATAGCAATTACTCTGTATCTTTATGTAATTGTTTTTATTTCATCAATATAGGAGACGAGATGGACAAATATGTTATTTCAATCCCTACTGAATCAGGTGACGTGGAGGATGTTATATATACAACACCAAACACTTCTCCCACCCCAAAACACTGTTCCCGTCCTAAACACTACTCCCACCCTAAACACCACTCCCACCCCAAACACTGCACCTAATGTAACCACAAAAACTACTACTATTGAGCTTAAATCACCCAAAAAGGAAGGTGATGATGAAGAACTCACACAAAAAAAAGAAACTAACAAGGACTTCTGACATTTGGGATCACTTTACTAAAGTGGTAGGTGGTAACAAAACAAACCCTCGATGCAATTATAATTACTGTGGTGCTGATTACGCTTGACACAGTGGAAGAGTTGGGACAAGTAGTTTGTTGGTTCATTGAGACAAATGTAAGAAGAATCCAAATAGAGCGTCACATAAGCTAGTATAAATAACATTTCATTACATAGAAATTAATAAAATTAAAATTGTTTAAGTTAATTGTAAAACTAATTAAATAGAAAACACGGAATGACATTTATTTCTATGAACATTAATAAAAGTAAATTGTTTTAATAGCTGTTCATATCCCGTGTAACCAAAAAATTATATAAATAAGATAGATTCTCTTGTATTGATTCATACCATTATATGCCTCAAAGTTGAAATTAGAGTCGTTTTTGATTAAATATACTGCTGAATGTTCATGTAAAAAGATTGGATAGTTTTTTTTAACATCATTTACTGGAAATTGGAATGGGCGGATGGGCTGCATGGTAATTTTATATTTAATTTCATGACCGTGACTTGAGGTTACTGGCAGTATAATATCGAGCCCTTCCTTACTATCATTCGACCACTATGATTTGTTGGATATAAAATATAGCTATCCAACATTGTATGTAGAAGCAACCCCTTGATTCTGAACGGAAATTACATAACAAAATCATCAATTTCTGTCAAATTTCCAATCACAAGGGAGACACCTTTGGTAAGGCAATCGAAACTTGCTTGCTTAGTTGGGAATAGAGAAGGTATTTACTGTGACCCTTGACAACGCTTCAGCTAACACAGAGGTTGTTGGTTTTGTTAGAAGAAGGGTGAATGTTTGGAAGGGGCTGTTCTTGGTGGCGAGAATATGCATATGAGGTGCACGATGGCTTGAAAGCAATGCACGATTCAATAGCTGCCATAAGAAATAGTGTAAGATAAATTCGGTCATCACCGTCAAGGCTGCAAAAATTCAGAATGTGCGTTGAAAATGAGAAAATTGAGTACAAGGGAGGGCTGGTTTTAGATGTGCAAACAACGTGGAACTCAGCTTATATGATGTTCGATGTGGCTTTAAAGTTCGAAAGAGCATTTGCAAGGTACACCCCTACCTCTACTCACTAGTACTGATTCCGTCTTTTAGACCACTGAACAGGACAGTCAAACAAAGCTCCCATTTTGACAAATAATTCTTCTTGATTCTTTGCGGTCTCGACGCGGTCTCGACGCTCACGGCTAGGGTTTGTTTTTCTTCTCCAAAGGTCAACTCTCTCTCTCTCTCTTTCTCTCTCTCTCCATTTCAACTACAATTTTTCATCAATATTTTGCTCATGTGCTTCTCTGTTTATGTAATTAGCTTATATTTCCCTTCATTTCTCTCTTCCCTTTTTGTTTTACTCTCTTTCTCTCTCTCGTACACACACGCATCGATTCATTTCAAGGTTTGTTCTTGCTATGCTTATACGCGTATATGTATGTCGGTATACTAACAAGAGTTTTGTGTTTCCAGATTCACTTTTAGGATCATTTCTTAAAGTTTTTTTTTATCTAGATTGATTGGATTCTCATTTAGTTATGACTCGTTAATTTGATTTTGTGTATTACTGTTGTATTTGTTTCTCCGGAACATTTTTAAAAGTAAACTGATCTGTTTTTATAAGTATATTGTTGAATTGAATTAGACTGGAATTTGGTTCTTGACTGGTTCTTAGTTTTGCGATTTTAACTCAGTTTTGTTTACCAATGTATCTACTTATATATATTAAAGCCCGTCTAGGGGAAATTTGAGCCAAGAAAATGGCTGTGAAATGACAAGTTTGCCCTTATTTGTTGAAAAATTACAAACTTGCCATCCCTCTATCATTTATGTAAAAATAAAAGATTTTTGTTGCTCTTAGGAATCGAACCTCCGACCTCCCCTAGAAAACTCATGTTATAACCATTGTGCTACACTTACTTATTGGTTTAACTTAAAAATCTTATTAGATAAGCCACATCACCTCTTTTTGTCATATTTTTTTGTTTAAGTAAAATGTTGGGTTATATTATTTATATAACTTGATTTTTTTAGTTTCAAAATCTTAATGTATAATTATATTTTATCTACTTTGTATATATTAAATGCCAACCAAGGACAAAAAAAGTAAGAAAACGGCAATAAATTTATTATTATATTCTTATATTTTTAAAAATTACAGAATTGTCAACCCTTTATTATTTAAGCTAAAGTAGATTAGATTTATGTGAAAATTGATAATCGTATTCCAAACTTTCTCATATAATTTCATCTAATACCCAAGTACGTAACATTGAGTTTGAGTTTATTATAAAAATATTAGTATATAAACTACATTATCATCATATATATATATATATATATATATATATATATATATATATATATATATATATATTTTAATTTTTGAGCAAATAACATGTTGTTTTATATTATTTATAAAAACATGTTTATTCAATTTTTTTTAATTTTACATTCTGAGTAAATTAAATGTTAGTTCATATTATTATATAGCTCCATTTTTCAAATTTTCGTTATTCTACATATAATTATGTATTCAATTATATTTATAAATTCTTATTTCACTTGTATTTTTGAATTATATATTATTTATACTGTAAATTTTTATATGATTTATACTTTATATAGGTTATTTAGGTATTGATACACAAATATAATATAATTTAGAATACATTTAAAATTAGTATCGTAAAAAGTGTGAATTAGAGTTAGGGGTGTTTATGGGTTGTATTTGCCGAGTTGAAAGCATTTTTGCAATCCGACCCATTAAATCGGTTTGAAAAAATTTCATCCCATCACACAAAATATTAATTTGTGACCCAACTCTTAATCGTACATCGATTTGGGTCAGGTTGGGTCGGTTTAATTGGCTTAAATTATATATATATATATATATATATATATATATATATATATATATTTCGAAAATTAAAAAGCTGCTTTTAAACTCGATAAATATATATATACGTTACTCTTTTCGTTCATGTACAAGTATGGAGTAATGATATGCGGTTCTTTTATGTAAATATTAACACTTAAATATCAAATATTTGATGAAGGATAAATGTTTAATAAATCCGATTAATCACCTATTATCCGAGTAATCACTACAATGTAACTTTATCGACTAATGTCGATTTCCATATTTAAGAACATTGTAAAATACATATAATTTGGGATTTTAGTACTAATGTTTTAGTTTGATTAACATTATAATTTTAGTAATGTAAATTATGTTGTAAATCGTGTGCATATGCATAAAATGTAAGCACAACTATAATTGAAAAGTACGATATATCATATAATGTATGGTAGTATATAATTTGTATATATATATATATATGTGTGTGTGTGCGCGCGCGTGCGCGCGCGTGTATAAATATTATTGAACAAAATTTTAACTTAAATCGGGTTGGGTAGGGTCGGCCGAAAAAATATAAAACTCATACCCAACCTATTTAAATTGGTTGGGTAGACTTGGCTTGGTCGACCGAAAAGAGAGCGAGGGTTAGTTCAGTTTGATCAGGTTGGTAAATCATGAAGAATCATAATTGGAGTAATCTGTGGATGTATTACCTATTGATTAAATCGGATAATTAAAGATTATTATAATGATTAGTGTGGATCAATTTAATATTATATATATATTGTGTAATAATTTTAATTATATGTATATTATCACATAATTTAAATTTATTTAAAAACATATTATGATTGAAAAAAATAAAATTTATAGATTTAAATTTTTGATTAGTGATCAAGTTGTGAGTAAAATTAAGAGAATTCGTGATTTTGACCGTCTAAAATAAGAACTATGTATACAAAAAAATGTTGTTATTATTTTTTATTCAAATTTCAACCTTTTAATTTTGGAACTTTTACCTATAAATTTCCTAAAATTTACAAATCAGACCAATATTGGAAGGATTAGACTGGATTTTATAACCTCTTCACCAACTTTTATCAAAACCGATTTTAACATAATCAAAGAGATTAATTACCGTCTAACGATTATCGGGATTATTAAACACCAACTTTTAGAACATAAATTATACATAAAAATATAATTGAGTATGGATTTAAAAATTTGTTTAATTATTTTTATTATATTCAATTGTTGAATTTGATAAAATTCATTTTACATCATTTAAAACTAAATATATATTTTGGTAATTAAAAATAATCATTTGATCTTTATCTTATAGAAATTAATTCAAATTTTATGAAATTAAAAAATATTTAAAAAATACTAAACAAATATAAGGTAAATTCGAAATATTATCTTTTACCACATTTCTAATTATAAAAATTATTTCAATATATATACGTGTTGGTGTGAGAAATTATTCGAGTGTATAAACAGGCCCGTGCCTCGCACGGGCTTCTACGCTAGTTTAGTATTATTTAACGAGTTTTTTGACGAGCTTTCGAGCTAAGCGAGCTTTTTAACGAGTTTTCGAGTCATAGGGTTGTTATCGAGTTTGTCGAGTTTACCGAGCCTACCGATCTATTTACTTGATTTTCATAAAATATTATTATATTTTTCCCCGATTAAAAATGACAAATTAATTTTGAAAATAACAATGTGTCATATTCAAATAATCTAAAATAATTTTTTCTCCGCACATTCAAATAATCGAATAAGATTTGGTTGTACACTTGTACTGTGTCACTTAATTTCTTAATGTGAATTATTAATAGTATGTTAGTATTGCTAGTTAACTTTTCAAATCAACTAAATAAGTTGATCTCTTCTCGTTTGTTCATATTTCATTATTTGTCTCGATATTGTTATAAATAATATATCTTAAATATATTATAACAATAATAATATGTGAATTTTATTACCTTTGTTCTGGAAATAATTTTTATTTAATTATTTTTCTAAAACAAATATGCATAATATACAATAAGTCATTCTTAATTACATAAATTACATTTTTAATTAAATAAAAATATAGTAAACTACGATATTACAACTTTTCCGTATTGATGACTTGGTCTAGTTTAGGCTAGAGTATTAAAACTTATAGTATATTATTGTAAAATTGGAAATTGATCCTAATTGAATGATATATCCATTAAGAATTTAGAAATACAGTTGTACTTTTTAATAATTTGATAATTATAAAAAGTAAATAAAACAATAATATCATATAAGTAGTAACTAGTATGGAGAAGGAAATAACTACATCAAATCTTTATGTCTTTATATTATTTCATCTCAAAAAAACAATGAAAATACAGTTTCTAAAATTATCTTAATTTTTAAATTACACTGATTTAGTTCGAGCAATAGCATTAACATGATTTATGTGCACTTTGCAAAAGTCATCTCAAGTTATTAATAAATATAATCACATATTACATACATAATATATGGAACTAATATCAAGTTATTAATAAAAATATTAAAAACATTAAAAAGAAAATGTTATAGGTGTCTAAGTGATAATATATATAAATTTTATGCTACAAATATTTTTTTTATTTAATAACATTGCACACATTAATAAAAACTAAAAAATAATTATAAAATATAATCGAGCTCGAGCCGAGCCGAGACAAGGTCGAGGTCGAGTTCGAGTTCGAGTTAATCGAACCGAGCTTGAATTGAGCTCACAAAAACTCGGCTTGGTGAATTTTTAATCAAGCCCAAATGTTTGTTCGAGCTCGAGCTCGATAAAATTTTCGAGCCGAGTGAGACGAGCTAATCGGCCGAGTCCGAGAAGAGCTCGGCTCAAATTACAGGCCTAACTAAAATGTATTCATTTGTTTAATAAATCAACTTTGTAGAACATGGGGTTATTCATGACGGTTAGCTAGCTAATTTGCTAGTGTGAGATAATAGATGTAGTTCATCAATTTATGAATATTGTGCCCGTATGTTGCACTCGTTTGTTCATTGTTTCCTGTATTATCCACCAATATTATGGGATTTTCTGAGTAAGACCGTCATATAAGAAAGAGGAGCCAGGTGGAGTTAGGCTCTGAGGCTTCTTCTCAACACAAGATGCTGATGACAAAGCACGCCCACTCATCCACGAAAAGCCATCATCTGCCCAGTTTTTCGCTATTAATAGGTCTATTAATACGAGTATGCGCATCTATTCTAATAGCTTCTCCCACTTGTCACTTTCTATATTTGTTTTTGTTGTCTTTATATATTTTTCTGCGTTTGCTTTGGCACTGGACATTTCAAAATTATTTGACATGTCCAACATATTTCTAGAATTTGATTTTGCATATGTACAAAACAAAATTGTTCATTAAAGACGTATACCTAGCATTATACTCTCTCTGTCCTCCTGAGTTCTTTATACTCCCTCTGTCCTCCTGAGTTCTTTACATTGGGAACGGGGACTCAGCACACATTTTAAGGCTTCTATAAAATATATTTCCATAAATTATTTTAAATATTTTTTTTTCTAAATAAAAGTATAATGTTTAAATTTTTATTTAGAAAAAGAAAATTTTGAAAATAAGTTGTAGAATTATACTTTACAGGAACCTTAAAATGCGTTCCAAGCAATATAAAAAAACTGTAAATAAATGAGAGGGACAAAGGCGGAAGTATATGTCAAGGCTTATAGGAACTAAACAAAATAACCTATTTTACCGTACAACAAATCAAAGGGCCAGCAATATTAAAATCTACAAAGCTAGTACGAGTTCTAGTTGGGTATAAAATTTTCCTTTTTCCAACCAGAAGCTCCTTTTCCTTTCGAATAGGCATGACTTCAGTAGTCCGACTAATGAACTACAAATAACAGATAAAACAATCCAAAGTGTGTTTCCATTGTGAAAATGCTACCAAATAAAAAAGAAAGGAACTAGAATTTAATATGAATATTAAAGGCCACCAGCTACCAACAATTCATGAGCACTTCAGAATATAACAAAACTTAAACCGGAGAATAAGCAGCATATGTAGTTCATTGTCCACCTACATACAAACCACAGATAAGGTACATAAACAATAAAATCCACATCAAGAACAGATGAACGGTTCTTTTTAGACCCATAGAAATAGCAATAATAGAGAGTGGTCATAAGAGCTATAGAAAGGAAATTGTGTCCGCTGTGAACAATTTCAGATGAGCTGCGTCTGTTCTGAACATCGGAACTCATCTTCAGATTTGTATACTAAATCACCGCCACGTACAAATCCCCCATATGTAGGATGCGGAACTTTGTTAAAATCGTGGCAATAATAGCAGCCATTCGTTTTATCTCCCGTCAAATTTCCTGCAAGATGAATTCATAGAGTTAGTAAAACAAGTAGCTTGTACTCTTGATCACCGATGGACAAACAAACAAATCAAAAATCTAGCTAAAAAAATGCACTGAATAATAGTACGAGATTAATTAAGTCACATAACCACTTCTTCATGTCAAAAACAAACCTGACTCAATATCCTGCTGACCCAACTCCAAGCAACACTTAACAGAAAAAACCCCGCTGGTAGTTGTCAGTTCGGCAAAGAACAACTTCACTGGAGCATTAGGGTCAGTCTCCTTAGCTTTGAAGTTCAAGTGGAAAAGGGAGCATTTCTCTGTCAAGATCACGCGTGTAGCAAACCCCGGTTTCACCACTTCATAATTTTTATTCTATGGATTTTAGGTCAATGCAAACAAAACACAAAGAAAAATCAGAAGAATCCAACAAAAAAAGTGAGGTATGATTGAATTTAAAGAAAAGCAAAAAATAACATTCACTGACATTTGTTTGGTTGATGAACTTCATGACTTCAGTTGCATACTGGCTTGCATTATCAACATGTTGCGATGAGTACTCACTTTCCTTTGTTGGTTCCCGGGGAACTTGTTTAGGCCTGCAATTTTAGATATTAAAACCAAAACCACTAGAAAGACCACTAACATGGATATCCAACACAAAAACTTTACTGTTTGTATTATATAAGCAAAAGGCATCTTTTGGCCTATTAACTTTACTCATTTTTTCAATGTAGTCTATGAACTTGTAACTTCAAATAAACAACCCTGAACTCAGTTGCCCATATATTAAAAGGTCCTTCATTAACGGAAGTCTAACAGAAGCATTTGAAAACACATATGGCATCCAGCACAGAGTGACATCTAGACAGAGACATCTGACATGGCAACTATGCCTCTTCTGTGTGTATACATATAATACAACACTTGAACCATATGATTCAGGTAAATAGGCACAAGACACTTCAAGAATCACACTTTAGTTTTGACGTGTAGAATTTTTAGTAGCACTGCTCTTATCCAAGCAGGACAAGTTGGAGAACATTATTGTTGATATTGAAAAAGCTTCAATACCAGCGAACAATGACATCCAGATTTCTGTAAATAGCGATATTAGTATTAATGCATGGAAATAATGTCACTATTAATTTACTTTCCACTTCCTCTAGCATTTTAGTCTGCAATGTCTGTTTTTGTAAGACTAATTTGACATCATTTTGAGCTCTTGTTTATCAAATCAGGATTAAATAAGTCACAAAAGGAGTACCAGAAAACCATGTTTAAATTCATCCAGATGCCATTTGTCCATGTACTAGTCTATGTTAGAGGTTATAAATATGTATTTATAATATTTATTATTGTATAATTTCAGTTATTTATTCACGCGGTTAATAACGGAATTACCAAATAACCGAATAGTAGAAAAAATGCTACCGAAAACCGAACAGAAATTACATAATTGATTAACCGAAATGTATTTCGGTTATTCCGTCCGGTTTTCGGTTAACCAAACCGATTGCACACCCCTAATATTGTGTATTCCAGACACAGATACATACCACAAGCATATATATCTGAGAGGCAGTTGGAGTTAAATACAAGAGGCAAACAACCACTTACAGAGGTAAGTGCTTTTCATGATCTGAGACTACATCGTTTTGGTTCATGTCTCTGCCACATATGTCCTGAACTGTTTTGTAACTTCTATCATCGCCACGTACAAATCCTCCACCTTTAGGATGCCAAACATTGTTATATTTGTGGCAATAACAACACCCATTCAATCTATCTCCTGCAAGACAAATTCACTGTAGTTACTAGAACAAGTAGTTGGTAATCTTGATGAGCAATTGACAAACAAACACATGAATAAGCAAGCAAAAAAGATATGAAGCTAATAGTAGCAAGACATGGATAAAATGACACGAGAAACAAACCTGAAATAGAGTCCATGGGCCCCAAGGATATGCAGAGCCTGGTAGAATAGACTTGGGTACCATGAGCAAGTGTGAGCTCAGCAAAGAATATCTCCTCTGGAGCATCATCAACATGAATGTTCTTAGCTACGAAGTCGACATGGCAAAGAATGCAAGTGGGCAGAAGCACTGGTGTAACAGAACGAGGCTTCAGCAGTTGATATTTTAGGTCCTGTAAAAGAGAAAGATTAAGAGAGAGAGAGAGAGAGAGAGAGAGACTAAAATATGTTATTATGAGAGCATTCCGATATTGATGTGGCATACAAATAATACATTTTAATTTGTAGGCATAGATACTCGGGATTCCTTATTATTATTAAGACAATTATCAAATTTGTGCATAATACATAATACAAAAAAGACTTAATTGCACTATGATGGCTCCAACTATATTTTTTTGGATGAAAATGGCTTAATTATAAAAGTAGCCACTTGCATAACTCAACTATTATTTTCAAAGCATTTTAATGACTTCTGTCAACTTAGCCTAACGACATTATACTGTTTAAGGGTATTATTGTCTATTTCAGTTTCAATTACTTTTTGATACATATATGTGTGTATATATAACCCCAAATTGATAAGTTCGAGCCCTAAACAAAGTATTCATCAATTCAACTCCAAAATTGCACAAAAACCATGTCAATAAAATGTTTTTATGAAAAGTGGGTAGTATAAAGACCTGCTTGCACTGATGCAAATCACGGATGAAGATTTCTGCTTACATTTCTATCGCATCAGTGAGTAACACGGAGAATAACATAATTCTACATAAATCACATTGAGAATTTCCTAAAAGGAAAGAAATAATGGTAAAGAAATTTTGAAGAAAGTCTAAACAAGAATCAATGAGTTGAAAAATGAGCTCACCCTTGTAGCCAATATCCAACACACAAATTTAGTCAGAATGCTTGGTTGTTGCATCCATAGAGAAGAGAAGATGTTAAGCTATGATTACATGCCTAACAAAAGTTTGGATCTTTTTTTAATTTGGTAAGTAAGACATTCACTTGTAATGTTGGTGACATAATAAAACTTTAAAAATATATGTCGTCATTTACTTGATGGGCAGATGAAAGCAAGGGCAGATCAGTTAACACGGGAGAGATGCTTTAATATCATAGAGGGAATTGGTCAAGGGATTCTATACCTTTAAAAGTACTCAAGATTGAAAATTATCCATAGAGACCTAAAAGCTGCTAATATTTTGCTCGATCAGAACATGAATCCCAAGATTTCCAATTTTGTCTTGACTAGAATTTTCATCCAGAATTTACCAGAGCAAATACAAGAGAGTTGTTGGCACATAGTAAGTAGACTTTAATTATTAATGTCTTTATAATTTGATACCCAATAATACCCTTTAAGAGTGTAACGTCGTTGAGGCTAAGTTGACGAAAGTCATTAAAATGTTTAAAAAAAATAGTTATGCTATGCAAGTGGCTACTTTTATAATTAAGTCATTTTTGTGCAAAACAATTATAATTGAGGCCATCGTAGTGCAATTAAGTCTACAAAAAAAGTGATTGATGTTGAGAGAGAATTCAGTGTTGTTAAAAGCGCGCATATGCGCTCGCATATGCGAGATGCGATGCGATGCGCACCCGAAGCGCTTCGCTTTGGAGATGCGATGCGACTTCACTAAAGTGAGCGCTTCTGTGCGCGTTGAGGGCATAAGCGCAGTGCGAGAAGCGCAAAAAAAGCGCGCTTTTTTTCAGATGTTCACTAGGGTGCTTGACTTGGTCAATTTTAAAAATGAAAGGGTCAAAAATATCCATAAATACCTATATCAATCAACAACAGATATGTACAAAAACATATATACACACACAAACATCACAGGAGGGACTGAGCGAGCAATTGTACGACTACGAGAACGGGTGCCAGATTTCTGTTCTTGAATATACTGATTCGTGTATACATATATTATGTACATATGGAAACTGATGTTCCCCGTACATAGATATGTGTGTGTATATATGATTCTTGAATATATATATGTATAATTCCTGTACACATATATATGAAAAATAGGATGAACTTGACTTTGTTGAGGATTCGAATCATATTGGTGAAGAAGATGATTTTGTGGATTGTGGATTTTGTAGATGGAGTATAGTAAACTACCTATGCATTTCTTTGTTACTTTGACTAAGTTATTATATACTTTGAGTCTATGTGATGAATTTGGTTATTTTAGCATATATGAAATTTTGGTTTTGCAATTATATGTCTTATTATCTATAAATTTGTAATGGTTTGCATTATATATCACGAATATATGAATATTTACTTGTCTTCGATGAATCCGCGCATCTCGCTTTGCGCATTGCGCTTATGCCCCAGGAGGCATTTGCGCATCAGTGCGCATATCGCGTTTAATAACACTGAGAGAGATACTAACTGAATTTTGGTTAAGATAATTAAAAGCTGCAAGGATTGCTGGATTAGGTGGTGCGTTCTTGTCCGTGCGAATCCACTTTTGTAGACGGAAGCGGAAACTAATAGAAAGCAAGGGGGGTGAAAGTAAGAAATTGACACATAATATAAATTCCAATACAATCAGGCAGAGAAACAAAACAAAATTAGAAAACAAATGCCAAAAATAACAAAATTTTAATCTAAAAACACAAAATAGTACCGTGGGTGATTTTTTACCTTTTTTATTACCCCAACAACAATGCGTGTTACTACAGGGGCGGATTAAGACATCTAGAGGCTTAAAGCAAACTCAAAAATAGAGAAAGTGCTCTAAACCTTGACAAGATCATCAAACTCCACTAATTTAAATACAAAAATAGAGCTCCACAATAACACCAAAGGCCAAAGTAGATAGAGAAGATGTTGAAAAGGAGAGTAATAAAATGTAGTATTTTTTCTTTTTAAGTCTAAAAATTACAGTGAAGTGTCCTGAGGCATAATCCACGCATATTTTGAATGGCAAATCAAAAGTAATCACCAAACAGTAAAAAAAAATTAAGGAGCGGGACATCAGATACATTGATACATTGAGAAAGAAGCACTATCCTCATAGAAAATGTACGACCTAACCCCCAGTTTTTCATTGATATTCTGAGTGTTAAACTTTTCCCACCTCATTTATATGAGAGAGAAAAAAGATCTAAGATTTGAGCTTTAAAGGACGTATATATATGTGAGATATAAATAGAGTGTGTATATGTATAATAGTATGAAGAATTTGGGGGTGTGTGTTCCTACGGATTCTTCTCCCTCTTCAACTTATGATATGTTCGAATTAAGACCTTGTGCTAGTGTTTGTATGTGTATATGATAACATAGAAGAGTTATAAATAGACTGTATAAACACTTAAGCACAAGTGAAGCATGAACAACAATGTAAAGAGAGAGCAAACTACTCTTGTATTGATATGGAAACATTCAGCTTAAGTTTTACATTACAAGATATGCTCATATAAAGAGTACAAACCGTGTGTTGGGTTCGATAATACAGCAAGTAGAAACCTGCAAACTCCCCAACTACTTGGTTCACTTGTGCCCTTTTGAACTTGTTAATGGCTGAATTGACAATCGATCTTTATGTGTGTTGCTCAAAAATATAAGCTAATATATATGTATATGACTGTGATGTGTATATATATGTGTGCTATGTTGTGATACGTTTAAATCACGAGCGAATACATCTGTATATGACAATAATATGTATATATATATATATATATATATATATTGCATAAAAATGTAAGCGGATATATATGTCTATGATTGTGACGTGTATATATATGTGCGCTATGTTGTGATACGTTGAAATCACGAGCGATACATATGTATACCACAATAATATGTATATGTGTGCTGCGTGATATAGAGATTGATTGTGAATACTGTGTGTTCCACATCTACGGCCAGTCCTAAGAATCTGTCATGTAAGAAGATCCCAAGATAATCGTGAATGAGGTGGAAGTAAAACTGAAATAAAAGTAGTAGGAGCAAAGATTAAAACTTATTGGTTGACACATTTTCGGTGTAGAATCCGAGATTGCACCAGTTAACCGTCAAATTCTTTTTCCGTTGAGAAAACTACGCATAGTTTGTGATCAAGGAAAATAATTTGTTGATTCAAAATTGTTTTCTTTGTCCATGCTTATAAGTACACTAGTACATGGCTCAAAGTGTAATTTTTGTAAAGTTTCAGGGACTGATCTTCATGTGCTAAATAAATCAGTGGATGATATATAAGATAGGGAAAGTTCAATATTTAACTTAGAAAATTAGAAAAAGTTTGAGTACTGCAGTGTATTTTGGCTAAGGTCTGTGACAAGAAAAAGGCCCAGTTCATATGTAAAATTGGCCCAGTTAGACATACGAAACTAGCCCACAAGAAAGGATAATTAAAGCATCCTGGCTTTTGTAATCTAACAAGTAAAAACAGAGGAAGTGTAGTGTGTAGAAAGAGGGGAAACTTAATATTCAGATGACAACACAAGAAACAGAAATAGGATTGAGTGATTCATAAAATCACGGAGCAGTTACACGGATAGTTGTCTTGCTTGTTGACTCGTTACTGAGCTCTGACTTGACTCGGACAGAGGTGAATAATGTGTGGAGATTGAAGTTTTCGATATGGCTGGCTTGTTTTTGGTATGGATATATGTGGCTGGTGGCGGTGGTGACTCAGGAAGTACGAGCGTAACTCACCAACTTGGGCTCACAAACTGTTTGGTTGAATGCCACAAAGAGATGGTTATGCTTTGTGTATAGATTAAGACAGCAGAAAAGATAGATGGCAGGAATTGTAATAATGGAAAAAAGGAGCCTAAAGCTCTGAGACCATGTTGGAATTCAGACCTTGTGCTAGTGTTTGTATGTGTATATGATAACATAGAAAAGTGACTGTATAAACACTTAAGCACAAGTGAAGCATGAACAACAATGTAAAGAGAGAGCAAACTACTCCTGTATCCATTCAGATTCTATATACAAAAACAATATGATATATGATATACAACCAATTGAATTACATAATTACATACCGGGGATAGCTTCTAGGTCTGAGATTGGATACATAAACAACTCTCGACCGCAATTTTTTGAAAATAGGCTCCGATGATGAAGCAGAAGCCTCCCTACTCGTACTCGATATCTTGCCAGACCGCAAAATCACCATACTGCCTCTTGTCTATTTTCCCCCTCTCTCTCTTATTCTGCACCGATTGTTACTTGTGCCTCTTCTATTTTCTATTTTAGATGTTTGTAAACGCTAATATTTTTTTATGTTTTAATTAAAAAATATATTTACTTAGTTATTATTTATTATATTATATTATTATTTATTAATTACAAAAAATGACTGAAGACTCATAGATAGATTAGATTTTAAAGCTTTTGTTATTTTACATTTTTTGCAAAAAAATTGATTTTTTGATTTTTTTTGCAAAAAATACGACTTTGCAACCAACATCAACTAGATGCAACCATATACAACCTTGTATGCAACCCAACGTAACTTCAAATATTTTTCAGAAAAACATAAAATATAAGTTGTATCTGGGGGTGTTCATGGGTTCGCTAATTCGGCCAAACGAACTAAACTGATCCTCTTTTCGGCCTAACCAACCCGACGAAAAAAACTCTATACTTGATTGAGTTGAAAATTTTCAAACCGACTTGAGTGGATTGGGTATGGGTTTATATTTTTTCGGCCAACCCAGCCTGATTTAAGTTATAATTTTGTTCCATAATTTAAAACCATATGTATATATTATATATAACGATACATTAAACAATGTATTATACTTTCATTTATAGATAAATAATGATATTTTGTGTTTATATATATGACTTAATACATAATTTACTTTACTAAAATTATAATGTTAATCAAAATAAAATATTAATACTAAAACTTAAGTTATACGTACTTTATTTTTACTTAGATTCAAAATGAGCGATATCGTATAATATTTAAGCTTTTTTTTAAAAAAAATTATTTAACCCATTCAAACCGACCCAACTCGACCCAAACCGATAAATGATGGGTAAGGTTGGATTACGAAATTATTTTTTGCGAGTTGGGTTTGAAAATTCTCAAACCGATTTAATTGGATCGGGTCACAAAAATGCCTCAAATCCGGTCAACCCGACCCGTGAACATTCCTAGTTGTATTTGGTTGCTTTTGGTTGCAAACTGTATTTTTGTAAATATTTTTAGAAAATAGTAAAATCGCAATTTTAAAAAAAAAAGTATTTTTAATAATTTCTTTATATTTTAATACATTCTTAAGGATTGAGTATTATTTAAATAATAGATCACTAACAACATATTATTTTGACAACCTCTTACCATTTAAAAACAACATTAGATAATAGAGAAAATGGGACTAAAGATGAATTTAGGTAACTTACCTAAGAATATAAGTTTTTAAGTAGAAAAACTGGATAGTATTTTTTTAATAATAAAATACATCCCTTGTATTTACAAAAATAATTTTGAATTCGTATTAGAAATGTCTTAACCTCAGGTAACTTACCTTAGGTCATCCTCAAAGCCACCAAGCCTTAGATAATATAGATTTAGCATGATAAATTCAACATACCTTGTTCATTGACCAACCGGCTAAAGGTTGTTTCACTCAAAGATGCATATATAATACTTGCTTAAAATTCGTGCGATACACAAATTGTTATTACTAATTATTATTTTTATTGTTTACGTTTTAATATTTTATTAATTTCGCTTGCTAAGAAAAATAAGTAGACATGTTAAACTTTTTTAAATAATTAAAAGTATTAAAGTAAGTTTTGAAATAAATAAGTAACTGTTTGTCCGTGATATTTTTGGAAAAGTAGGGATTTTAGTAAGAAAACATATCAAAAGTACCTTTTTTAGTTGAAAAGATAATTGTCGTAATTAAAAGTATTAAATAGATTTTTAAAAAAATAAGCAATGATTTGCCCGTGATTTTTTTTGGAAAAGGAGGGGTTTTAGTAAGTAAAAATAGAAAGAGTAACATGTTTTAATTGAAAAAATAGAAAAGGCACTACTAGAAAAACTACGATAGACATCAGTTTATGGCCGATGTCTGTGTTTTTTTCGACCGATGTCTTTGTCGGTGATGTTAAAAGTGCCCATTTTAGACATCGGTTTTTGACCGATGTTTAGTAATCATTTAGACATCAGTTAAAAGTATATTTATGATGTTTATGTCTAGTTTCTTTTATTAAATTGGATCAGCCAAAATTTTATTTAGTTGTTTTAATCGTATTAGATGCAATTAAACATATGACACACACAGTATAATTCGACATATACATCATTTTTGTAGAAGAAAATGATGTCTAATTCAAAATGCACATCAGTGATATATCGGGGAACCGATGTCTAAGAGTGCATCAAACATCAATATTAACTGATGTTTAATATGTTACTAGACATCGGGTTTTTTAATTTTTATCGATGTACATCTAGTTATTAGACATCGCTTTTTTATGAGAAAATGTTGTATATCTAGTTACTAAACATCAGTATTGTTTGTTAAAATTGTTGTCTATTTAGTTTTTAAAGGTCAGTTTCTTTTATTTTAATAGTTGTCCATGTTTCTACTTTACATTGCACCAAAATTACATTGCACAAAAAAATAACCACAACAAATCACTTTGTCATTGACAATATCCAACCAATGTCATTCAAACAACCATAAAAATCTAGACCGTAATCCAAACCAGTTTGTCATATCTAAGCAACTAGCTAGCCAAACCAAAAGCATCAAAATGCTATACATCAATCCGCAAAATTGACAAAAACATTTACTACTTCCATTCGCGAAAACAACCTAACTACTTGAAAGTTAAAACCATCAAGTACCTACTAGTCAAATGTACATTCCACAATAAAACTGATCTTGTCAAATACGGTCTTGAATGAACTTGAGAACCTCAATACGCACCTCATCTAGCTCCATCTCAGTTTAAGCCAGGGTATTTTCTTTTGAGCAAGTAAGAGCCAGAGTTGAGTCATAGTTGATTGCCAAACAGGTCAGTCCATCAATATGATATGGATAATCTTGAGATAAATCACAACAACATCAATAACTCAATAACTTCAAATTTAATCCTAAAAATAAATCAGTAAACATCAAAGACAGAGTTGGCATCAAATTAATGAGAACATAGAAGTCATATTGATATCGAGTAAGAGTACCATAATTATAATCAAGTGATAACTTTAAATTTTTGGAGTCAACTCACCAACTAGTACAATAGCCAAAGGCCCAAAGCCAAAGCATTCTTCTCATCTAAAGAAGCAGACTGTGGAACATGATCATCCAGATTCCAGACCCTGGAAAAACGAATGTGCAAAATTAAGATATGTTTCAATAAACCAAGGGTACAACAACCACATATGCTTCACTGGAAAAGTTGCAAGATTACCAAAAATATACCAGCAGATCAGGTAGTTGAACTACACGAGTTTCCGTTTTAACTGATTCTGGCTCAAGTGGAGGGGATGGTAGCCATTTCTCTTGCACCTCTAGGGCTTTCTTGTACTCAATGGCTAAGATTACTTTTGGAACCTTAACTGCAGGCTTTGCCAATTGCCAAGACTACACAACTAGAAAATTTATACATTTTTCATTGGCAACAAGAAAATAATATCTAACCATATATCATTATTTCAAAACCTAAAAAATACATTATCCAATATGTCAAATATTCTTATATTTTGCTGGTAGATTAACATTTACAGTAGCCCCAGGAAGAATAATCCTATGTTGCACAGAGAATACCAAACATATTTTATTCTCTGGAAGCTACATCAACTTTCATCTATTTGGTTTCTAGCAAGCTTAAGATGGCTACTAAGTGCAGCTTCTTGTACCTGAGCATGTTCACAACTCAATAACCGCATTGGAGTACACCTAGTCTCTTCAAATAATGTACTGAATTGACTACCGATAATGTATGAACAACAGTACATATTAGGAACTGGAATGAATTTGGATATAAGGGTTTCTAACAATTTGATAACATGATCAATTGCTGGGTTGTGGGATTATTTTGGACAATTGTAGACACATTAATGATGCTTTCCAGTTGCATCTCAAATTTCCCGAAAATTACAACTTAAGCATGCAATTGTGTGAATTGAAAGAGAAGAAAAGACCATATCTAGCCACGTAATAGTTGCCTTGTTGTACCTCAGTACCTCCCATTTGCCACCACCTGATGGTTGCCCTTCTGTACATCCCCATTTTTTTTATTTTAACACTAACAAGTAAAATGGTGAAGAGATTAAAATTGGGAATCACCAAAAAGGCACTGTAAAAACGAGTTCTTAAATATATATATATAACAAACCACGTACATGTTTCAGACTTTCAGGGAAAGAGATGAAACAACATGTGAAAGAGATGAAACAACATGAACAAATCCAATCCCGTATACTACTTGGCAGACACCAAACTCCTTTCCTCCTAGTAACTAGAGATCTGGAGTATTTTCAGCCCTCTTTCCCATTAAAGAAATGACCCTAAAAGAGGTGCTTGCCACCATATTTAAACGCTGGCATATTTTTTGCAAGAAGCTTAATTGACTGGGGACAATACACTCCTTAACAAGATACGCTCAATGAATAACCTATGTTGCACGGAGACAAGTACATGAACATATACGCGTACGGGGATAGGAAACAAAATTTTAAAATTCTAGGGTACGGGTACAACGATAAATATATTAATAACAAAATATTTATATATAAGATAGAGATAATATTCAACATCCAAAAGATTAAAACATAAAAGACATCATGCATTCTAAAGATTGTCTTTCTAGTGTCACCATCTCTATTAGAACTCCATTCATCACTTTATAAGTTAAGTAGCGGCTGAATCAACTAAAGATCCAAGGCACACCATTCACAAGATAAAAATACAATTATCTTTATCATTAAAAACATCGTTGTTTGCTGACATGGACAAACAAGTAACATAAGGTTCTAAGTTAACCCATCACATACCAGAATTATTGCACCATAATTACAATCAAGTGATAACTCAACTAATCACTAATTCGTATATATTTAATTACACAAAAAACAAAAATCACTATCTAATATACAAACCCTAAAATTACAAGATTAACACAAAAAATCAAGCAAGCTAGCTAATTAACAAACATATCAAATTGATACAATTGTTTAATACCTTGGATGATGGAATCTTCAGTTTCAAAGTAGGGCATGAGAGAAATTTGCTCCATGAACACGGGGATGAATGGAAGTGTTTTCTGGAAGAGGAAATCTAAAGCACGGAGAGAATTCAAACAAATAACCAATTCCAATGTTCAAACATTCACTAAAAACAAATAAACATTAAGTAAAATAAACACTTACAAATTTGAGCTTTAGATCACTACCCAAACAAAATTCTCTTTCCTGCATACAAAAATATATTAAAAATTCTCTTTCCCCAAATTAAAAAAAAAACTAAAAAAATTAGGGATTTGCGTACAAATTCAAAACTAAATCAAACTAATTTGAGTTAGCATACAAATTTAAGGTTACCCACTTACTAATTCGAGATTTGCAGCTTCAAACATATAAAATTGAGGTATGAACAAATGTTTACTGTTATATAGTTTCGATTGGTTTGGAACAAATCCAATCAAAAGAGAGATAGAGATTAGGCTTCAAGATTTCGGCAGCTTGGAGATTTTAGTCGCGAGAGAGAGAGAGAGAGAGAGAGAGAGAGAGAGAGAGAGAGAGGTGGGGGGTGATATTTAGGGTTCTTGAGAGAAAAGGTGAGTCGAGAAAGTGAGATAATTTGTTTAGTTGGTTTTGATTTTAGTTTTCTTTTGGTGTTTTTAATTTTATTTATTTTGTTTGAAAGGAGTGTTTGTTAACTAAGGGGGAAACCAAAATTTGGCTAGGGGGGAAATTTGTTATAAAGAGGGAAAAATAAATTAACGGGGGAAAAATTGGGGGGAGCGGGGGTCAAAATTTTTTAAGGCTTATATAAGACATCGGTTGTTATAATATTCGATGTCCTAAAACACAAAGACATCAGTTATAAAAAGATCGATGTTGTTAAGTGATTTTATATCGGTGGTACTAGTGACCGATGTTAAAGCACTGATGTCTATTACACTTTTTCTAGTAGTGAGGTAATGTATTTTAGCTGAAAAGGTAATAGGTTATGTTAGTCATAGATGCATTCCTATACACTTGTAAATAACAAGAAGTGTAGAAATGAACTAATTCGATATGTCTCAATTAGTAAAGTCAAAATATACAAGTTCGAGATGTCTAGAATTAGAGAAACTTCTAGTACTGTTTCGAGGTGTCAAAGATTCGAGAAGTCAAGCTATACTGATTCGAGAAGTCAAGATATACTGATTCGAGAAGTTAATATAGCGAACCAATCATTTCAGAGATATCGAATGGTAGACTTAGCAAATTTTAGAATCAGCAACAGACAAGATTTTGGAGACAAAGAATCAAATCAAACCAAGGCATTTGCAATGGTCTTAATCGTTGCAGCATGCACATGTTAAGTCTACAAAGAAGTTTAGAGAGACATTCAAAGGAAATAGCTAAATATATGAATCTTGCAGTATGTAAAACAAAATGAAAATCACAAGATGTCAACTTTCACCAAAATAGTATATACACAGTTTGGATAGCTTTTTGTCTATTACTAGTTTTGTAAAAATAAAAGTTGATATGAGCTGGAAAATACCCAAGACATATAATTAATGTCCATTAAATTAAACCTAGATTGGTCCTAAAGGGAGACCCAATTAATGAGGTCTGAAACCCTAATTATTTATTAATTTTATAATTAATATTAAGGCAAATTATGTAGCCCAATTGATTAGGCATGTGGGCCCTAAATAATTATTAAATTTGTAGGTCATTAATGAGCTAATTATACAGCTTATTTAATGAAACCTAATTAGAGTCAATAACTAAAAAGTGTGGTCTCCAAGTCACCCAAACCAACAAGGAAACTGATTCCTATAATGAAGGATCTAGAATCCCAATCAAAGAAGGCCACTTGCCCTCCAAGACACCCAAACCTAATATAATTTCTAGACTCTCAACACCTATATAAAGGGTCTCACCCCTCATTCTCAAAAGGCACAGCTCCATACGGCACCACGTCGCGAGGGCGCAACAAGCCACATAGGCATCCCTAGAACTACGTCTTGGCTTGATTCTTGCTTCTCATCAAGGTACGTAGGCATCTTATTAGAACCGAGTTAGTCTCCGACAACAAGAGCAACCATCATTAAAGCTCGAAGCTCACAAACCCCAGCAATGAATACATGAATTAATTACACTTTAGTTTTTATTCCACAACATTTGGCTCCGTCTGTGGGAAGACAACTTCAACCATGACGAAAACACAAAATATCGATGATCCACACCTACTAATGTCCAATGTTAGAGATGAATATCACTAGAAAACTAGACAGAGGGGGGGGGTGAATGGATAGTTTGATTGTTTTTCGTTTTCTTGAAACTAAACGCTGTGTTTGATTGTGTAGTATGAAAATGCGGAATTAAGACAAACAGAACACACACAATCACTTTAATCTACTTTATATAAAAGTAAATCAAATACTACAGCTTCTAAAATTTCACAAGTGAAATTCTGGCTTCTAAACAAGAACATTGTTTTCTTGTTTTCTTACAGAGAAAAGAGTGCTTGAATATTTCTGTGTATATCTCTCTTACAGCTAACTATAGGGTGTACACAATATATATATATATATATATATCCTATACAAATTGGTGCACACACCTATTTACACAGTTACTCCTAATTGTAACTCCAACTTGTCCTTCCATAAGAGGTTAACTGTGTCAGGAAGGACCACTTGCTTTCTGTAGTCCTTTCCCGTTTCTGTAGCTGCTTGTCTCTATTCTTTCTCTCCAAGTTTTGCTGTAGATTTGCCATCTGTCTTTGTACCACCTATCCTTAACAAATGCTTCAGTATTTGTCTCCTTTGAACATTGTTTCTGTACCTTGATTTGTCTTGTTATAAACGGCTAAGTGTTGACATCGTGAACTCTAGCATATTCCTGATCCTTTGACTTGTCGACATAGAGCATTCATGACTTTGCTATATGAGGACTTTGCTATATGAGTATTTCAGGAGTATGCGATATGGCTTAATTCCGACTTCACGATATAGCTTTTGAGGACTTCACGATATAGCCTTTTTGAGGACTTCACGATCTAGTACATCCTGACTTTACGATCTCAACACTTCACGACATGCGCCTTGAGGACTTCACGATATAGTTCATTTTGGACTATGCGATCTCAGTACTTCACGACATGGATATTGTGGATTTCACGACATAGCTCATTCTAACTTCACGATATAGGGACTTAGATAAATTTCTGTAACTTATTTCTTCAAGGCCTTATTCACTTCAATCCTGCAGTATGAACAAATTGAACTTCTTCCAGGACAATTATTCCATGACCTATATACATTCTAGGTGCAAGAAACTTACTAAGCTCATTATAAACTTGAGCATACAGAATAAAACTAAGTACATGAAAACAAGACAAGTACAATAGAGACCTATACTATATCCCAGTGATAAACTTCACTAGGTCATGTAGAGTGACATAGTCACAATGTGTAGGCTTGTTAATGGTGGTATTCAGACATGCCTTGAGCCTAACAATCTCCCCCAAATTGTGAGTAAGAAACTTAGGCACAATTTCATGTCTGATAACAAGCCTAAGTTACATAAAAGGAAACATATTTCAGAGAAAACAACAAATGTACATTATGAACAGGATTTGATTACAAATAGAAAATGATAGCTTACTGTTGGATATGATTATCACTAAGAAACTAGACGGGGGGGGGGGTGAATGGATAGTTTGAATGTTTTTTCGTTTTCTTGAAACTCAAAAGCTGTGATAGATTGTGTAATATGAAAATGCGGAAATAAACTGAACACACACAATCACTTTAATCTACTTTGTATAAAGTAAATCAAATACTACAGCTTCCAAAATTTCACAAGTGAAATTTTGGCTTCTAAACAAGAACAGTATTTTCTTGTTTTCTTATAGAGAAAAGAGTGTTGAATAATTTTGTGTATCTCTCCTACATCTAACAATAGGGTGTACACAATATATATATCCTATACAAACTGGTGCACACTCCTATTTACCCAGCTACCCCTAACTGTAACTCCACTTTGTTTTTCCATAAAAGGTTGGATGTGTCAGGGAGGACCACTTGCTTTCTGTCGTCCTTTCCCTTATCTGTAGCTGCTTGTCTCTATTCTTTCTCTCCAATTTTTGCTGTAGATTTGCCATCTGTCTTTGGACCACTTAACCATAGCAAATGCTTCAGTATTTGTCTCCATGGACTTTGATTCTGTACCTTGATTTGTCTTGTTGTAAACGCCTAAGTGTTGATATCGTGAACCCCAACATACTTCTGATCCTGTGACTTGTCGACATAGAGCATTTATGACTTTGCTATATAAGGACTTTGCTATATGGGTATTCTAGGAGTATGCGATATGGCATATTTCTGACTTCACGATATAGCCTTTGAGGACTTCACGATATAACCTTTGAGGACTTCACGATATAGTATATTATGACTTGGCGATCTCAACACTTCACGACATGAGCCTTGAAGACTTCACGACATAGTTCATTTTGGACTATGAGATCTCAGTACTTCACGACATGGATTTTGAGGACTTCACGATATAGCTCATTTCGACTTCACGGTATAGGGACTAAGACAAATTTCTGCAACTTATTTCTTCAAGGCCTTATTCACTTCCATCCTGCTGCATGAACAATTTTGACCTTCTACCAGGACAATTATTCCATGGCCTATGTACATTCTAGATGCAAGAAACTTACTAAGCTCATTATAACTATGAGCATACAAAATAAAGCTAAGTACATGAAAACAAGACAAGTACAATAGAGACCTATACTATATCTCAGTGATAGATTTCACTAGGTCATGTAGAGTGACATAGTCACAATGCGTAGGCTTGTTAATAGTGGTGTTCAGACATGCCTTGAGCCTAACAATCTCCCCCAAATTGTGAGTAATAATATTAGGCACAATTTCATGTCTGATAACAAGCCTAACTTCACATAAAAGGAAACATACTTTCAGAGAAAAAAAGTAGATGAACATTATGAACAAGATTTGATACAAATAGAAAATGATAGCTTACAGATGAATTTTCTATTGTTGAACAGCTTCAAATTCCATTTGTTTTTCTAGATAATCATCATAGACTTTCTTCTTCTGGCTTCTTCCCTTCTGTTCATTTCTGAAATGGCTATCAGAATTTCATCCCTTGCAGTCAATTCTTCTAAGATATGAGAGTCTTCTAAATCTTCAACAACAGCTTTCAGGGCACTTTCCACATAAGAATCCAGAAACTCCATCTTTATTTTGGTTTTTCCTCCATGTCTATTTTTGTACTCCACTATATAAGGATTGAGCTTCACTTTGCATAGCCCTTTCTTTCTTAACTCCTTAGCCTTCTCTTCCATTTCTTCCATCTCCTTTTCTTTCTGAATTCTCTTTTCTTTATTTCTCTTCCTTAGTTCTTCTTGATAATCAGAGTGTATTTTCATAAACCTGGCAATTTCTATCTTCCACATTCTTTCTTCCTTTTCTTCAAAATTCAGCAAGGCATTGATTCTTTCAAGATCATAAGATGGGAAGTATTGCCAGCCTCCAGTCTTCATTTCTTTCTCCCTTCCATCAGTGTATTTGATCTCTAGATGATCTTGTATCACTTTGACTTCAAAGATTCTTTGGGCTCTTAGGAATGCTAAGGCATCTTCATCATAGTCTTCATCTAGAGGAAGTACTTTTATCCCAACTACATTTGTGATTACCTCATTCTTCTTTGTTATCCTTGTTCTTTTAGCTACACTTTTGAGTCTCCAGTGCTTTACATGAGATAGATTTCCAAAGCAAGGAGATTTAGTCTTTAGTGCCAAATCATTTGGAAGTAGCTTAGATCCTTTCCCTTTAATCCACTGTAACACTCCACTAGTTGTGACCTTGTGGAAGTGTCTTTTAGAATTTGCAGTTGTGGCTACTCTTTTCTTTTGTGATAAATCAGTTTCAGAAGCCTTGGATCTAGATTTTGGAGGATCATTACCAACAGTATCCACCCTAGACTGAGAGTCTTGTTTTGTGGTTAAGATACTGCTAGCAATGTCCTTGGCTTGCTGATTTCCACCTTCTCTCTTTTTAGTTTCTTTCTTGGATTGAGTGTCCTTCTTGTCTTTGTCAACATCTTTGGATCTTTTGGAAGATTTGCTTCTGCTGCTTTCACTTTTATCATCCTTATCACTCCTTTGTAGACTCCTTCTCCTGCTGCTCTTATCCTCATCATCCTTATCATCTTTCTTTTGATTTCTTTCTTTGATTGACTCAGGTATTCTGCCATGAACGAGAAATGATTGTAGAATTTGAATCATCTCTAGCTCTTCTGCAGTCCTGAACCCCTTCTTTCCTCTCAGCATTTGAACCACTTGATTGATCTTTTCTCTGTTCTTCATTTCCAATTGAGCAGGAATCATCAATTGATTAATGGAGTTAGGAATATTATGGTTCTAGGGCTAGAAATGACTTCAGGGAACCTCAAAAATTGATCTCTCTTCAGTTCATCATACAGTCTCTTGTTGTTCTCCCCATTCTTCTCAATTAACTCCAGCAGTGTGTCCAGCTCAGTGTACTTCAGCTTCTCTAGAGTTTCAAAGGACAAATGCCAAAAACAATTGTCTTTGGATACCATGATTATTTCTCTTAGATGAGCTCCTTTGATTTTCCTGACTGCCACTGTGAAGTACTTGATATCTTCTTTGAGCTTGTTTCTGTAGTCCAGGGTTTTACCTTGTACACTGATGTTGATGGCTTTCAGAAACTCCAGGAAGGCTTTGTCATGATAGAGTTTTGAGTTGTCAACTTCTGGTAGCTTGGACTCAGTGACAATGTCAACTTTGACTGGCTGAGAACTTGATGTGACTTGAGGAGCAGTGACATTCATGGGCATTGTGCCAGGATAGAAGGTTGTTGTGACAGTACTTTTCTGGCCAGCTATACTGGTGACAGAAACAGTAGGAAGGGTAATTGACTTGAGATCTTTTTCAGTAACTTTGCCCTTTAGCTTTTGCTTGGCTATTGCTCCCCCTCTCTTCTCCAAACTGATGCCTTCTTTTTATTTCTCCCCCTTAGGCTTGAGATCAGACAAAATGTCTTGAGCTTCACCAGGAATGGGGAGATTCATGCTTTTCATCATAGTTGTCATCATTTGTTGTTGGACTAGAAATATATTTGAGGTGGTATTGTTTTGGTCATCCAATTTTGAGTTGCGGAGATCCAAAGAATGAGAAATCCCTTGGTTTTCAGATTTGAGCTCAGCCACCTCTCTTTCCAATCTATCAACCTTGGAGAAAAGTTACTCAGACTTGAAGGAGTTGAGAGACTATTCTTTAATCTTGGAGAAGTCAAATTTGGATATGTTGGAGATGGGAACCTCATCCACTAGCTTGTCAGCATATTGATTCTTCCACATGACTGAGATCATGGAGTTTGAGTTGATGTTGGATTGCACCTGATTCTCTAGCTTGGTAGACTGTTTCTTTAGATTATCTGTCACCAAGGCTAGGGTGCAATCCATCTTGTTGACATGTTGTGTAGTCTTTTGCACTTACTTAAGGATGCCATCTACCTTGGGGAAATCAGAGAGATAGGAGTTCCTGAGCTTTGCCAAAGATTGGTCTGTTTCCTCCTTGATGGTAAATATCTCTGATTGAAGACCATTCCCAAGATAATGCAGAGCCTTTAACTGACTTTTATAGACTTCATTTACTGCATCAAAGACTTCTACAGGAGAGAGATTCTTTGCATTAGACCCTAAGGTGGTAAGATATTCTTCCCTTAGAAAGGCTAGGGCATCCTTGAGTGTTAGGTCCTGATATGTTTGTAGAAGGGGGGTTGAATACAAACAATACTGTTTTATCAAATTTGTTCGGTTTGAAATTTAACAATTCAAGAACAAATAAGTGCGGAATAAAATGAAACAAGATTCAAGTTAAATTTAAACTATATTAAACTTGAAGGGTGTTGCAAATACAGTACAGATTACAATGTATTTATCTCAAACTAATTAATACAAATTTAGAATAAATTCGACATGAACTTTTCTAATATTTGTAATAAAAAGATCAAATGCTAAAAGCAATGTTTGAGATAAGTTCTAGGGAATTTAATCCGCTAGATAATCAAAGCAATACAAGTAATCAAATTCTAGTGGTTTAGATTTAACAATACAAACTAGAATTAATTGCTTGAGAAGAAATGAAATCAAATGGCTTTGTTCTTTTTGAGAGAAATTGGCTGCTGATCTGATTTTCTAAATTCTTGTCGTAAACAATCTGTCCAGCCACGGGTAAGTACAAATCCAACAGCCTTGTATGACCTCAAATCAACTGTATGACCTCTTGATTAATCCAATATGACCTGATTAATCAAATGAGAATGACCTGAGATTACACTTATATGACCTGAGGAAATGCTCGGTAGAACCTGACAAGGGTGTCGGTAGAACCTCTTAAAAGTGTCGGTAGAACCTGCTGTTAAACAACACTAGGTCATACCGAGAATTAGGTCATACCGAGAATTAGGTCATACAGTATTAAGTTAATTTCCTTTAATTAAATTAGTTAATTTAAATTCTAAATTAAATTAATTATTTTCTAGAATTAATTTAATAAATAATTTAAACAACTAAATTAATTAATTTAATAAATTAATTAATTCTGAAAGAATTAATTTATTAATTAAATTGATTAATAATTTAATTAATTAAAAGAAGATAACTTAAAATCATTGCATTCCTCTATCTTCTGAAAACCACTGAATATAGATGATTTAATTCCACTGACTGATGTCGTCATTCAATGTACTGTCTGGTTCATGAATAACTAACTTCAATGATAATTCTTCATCTTTAAAACATTTAAAGTTGTGGCTTCATTTCTTTAGCTCTGAATAAACTCTGTATCCTGTACATCCACTGTCACCAACTTGACATCTCTGTCACTTTAATAAATCCACTTTCTTGAATACTTCATTGAGGCTTGATCAAATTACTGAACTTCTTCCAGTGTAGAATTACTCCAAGTCAGTAGATCACTTTAATCTTCATTCTCTTGACTGATAAAACTCTCTGAGATTCCTGTGACCTTTAATCTAATTTTACTTATTACATTCTTGTTTAAGTTGAGTAAAATCCTTGAACTACAAATAGGCTATTGCATATGCCTTTCAATCTCCCCCTATTTGTTTGTTAGAGAATAACATTTACCTAGAGGATCATTCAACTAAAACCAAAAAAAAAAAGATAAGACTCTTTAGCCTAAGTAAGTAATAGAAAGTTCTGGATCAAATATGACATTTCCAGATTTCACCAGTAAAGATAAATACAAGACAGATGTTCCTCTAGACTGAACATATGATAACATTGAACCTGTCTTGATTTACCTATTCTTTTACTACCCTGAAACTCCTCCTTTTCCTTTAATATCTTTTTCAGCTCCCTCTTCCTAGCTTCTCCAAAGTTCTCTATAAACTTCTCCCCCTTAGTTGAGGAATTCTCTACAGATATAACATTTTGAGTCTCTGAAGCCAGTAGGAGTTTAGATTGTTGATGGAGTTGATCTTGGGAAGTAAATTTGTCTTCAAAATTTCCTTGAGTAGTCCCAGCTGATTGTTGACAGAGGTGGAAGAAGAAGACCGTTCAACCACTTGTGCTAGAAAAAGTTCTTTATCAGCCTGGGTTTTGAATAGATGTTCCTGTAGATCAGCTATGTGAGCTAACTACATTGCAGTGTTTGTGTCTGTGTGTGCACTCACTTGAATTTCTCTTGTAAGTGTATCACTCAACTCACGTGCATGTGTTTCACTCAGTGTTTGACTCGCATCACTTAACATTAGCTGTATGTTTCCTCCTTTTTGATCAGTACCTACATTGAAAAACACCCTAGCCTCTTCAAGAGAGGTCAGTGGTGGTGCAATGGGAGTTCGCAAATCCCGATCCTCAATCATGTCTATCAAATCACTTAGATTTGAAATCTGAATTGCTTCAGTGATAGACTGACCAAGTTGTCTTCCACTTTCTCCAGATAAATCCACGAGTGGAAAATCCCTTTGGGAGCCAGAGATGTTCCCTCTGGGAGGGGAGAAAATGATTCTATTTGATTTGGCAAAGAATCAAATTTTCCCTTAGATGCCTATGAAGGCACTTCTACCGTAACAATGGTAGGCACTATAACCAGTTGCAGGTGCTCTTCTTTCACTGTGTCCTGAGTTTCATCTAATGGAATTGTCTTCTCCCATTGTGAGTAATGAGAGTGTGCTTGACTCAGTACAAAGTGCCATGGCCCTATGGCAAATTTCAATAGATTCATCATGTTGAGAGAATGTCTCTAGAAACAGTTCATTGGCCATTTCAAAGTCCATATCCTATTGAGAGGATACAGATGGGCTGACAGATACCTCAGTATATGTTGAATTTCTTTAGAGGAGGCAGAGCTGTGGGATCACTCACTGTTTCAATCAAAATACTTCTTTGTTTAACAATTGATTTCTGTTCAGGCTGAGAGGTCAAGAAGGTTGTAGACTCATTGTTTGGCTCTAAGACCTGGGATAAAGATTGCGGATCTACAATCCCTTGGTCAGCCCTAACAACCACTTGGGTTCAGCAACAGTAAAAAAAGTGGATTGAGAGATAGAAAGTAATACCTGAATTGGATTTGGCACTGAAGTTCCAGCTAAGCAAGAGCTAGATCATAAATAATATATACAAAATATTTACAAAAACAACTTAGACAAATAGAAAATAAAAGATAATAAATAATAAGCAATAAAAAAAATAATATATATACAGAAAATTATGCACAAACATTAGAAAATTGCAGAATATTATAGAAATGCAATAAAAATATATAAACCTGCAGAAAAATTCAAAGACCAATATTTACAATCTGAAACTAACTTAAATGATTCTAAATAAATAAATTTTCAATAAAAATAAATTTTCCACTTAAAAAATATGAGAAAAATATTTTTAAAGAAAATAAATTATTCAGAATATTTAAATTAACAAGCTTTATACTCTAAACAAGAATTGGCAAAATATATCATTCAATATCAGCAAGAGAAAATGATTTTGCCAAGAACACACATGACGGAGATATTGTTAATAACTAAGACTGTTCAACATAACCAATTTACCAACTAACTTGGTAAATGTGGATTCGTCATGAAATTTAGTGAATATATTTGCAGTCTGTTCTTCTGTGGGTACAAAATGTAACTCCACAGTTCCATTCATGACATGCTCTCGGATAAAATGATACCTGATATCAATGTTCTTCGTTCTCGAGTGCTGAACAGGGTTTTTGGAGATTTCTATGGCACTTGTATTATCACATAAAATAGGGATTTTGTCTAATACAAAGCCATAGTCCTTCAATTGATTCCTTATCCATAAGATCTGAGCACAACAGCTTCCAGCAGCAATATGTTCAGCTTCTGCTGTTGAATTAGAAACTATTTGCTGTTTCTTGCTATACCAGGAAATCAATCTACCTCCTAGGAATTGAAAACTCCCAGAGGTACTCTTTCTATCAACAACACTACCTGCATAATCAGAATCTGTATATCCAACAAGATTAAAACCAGAATCTTTAGGGTACCAAATACCTAGATTAGGTGTACCCTTAAGATATCTCAAGATTCTTTTAACAACAAAGAGATGTAAATCTCTAGGGTCTGCTTGGAACCTTGCACACAAGCATGTAGCATACATAATATCTGGTCTACTTGCAGTAAGATAGAGTAAGGAGCCAATCATACCTCTGTAGCTTGTAACATCTACCTTGATAGAGTTATCACAAGCTCCCAGTTTGACTGCTGTTGAAGATGGAGTCATTGCTGATGCTGAATCCTCTATGTGATATTTCTTGAGGAGTTCTTTGAGATACTTGGATTGACAAATAAATATACCATTTGACCTTTGATTTAATTGCAATCCAAGAAAGAACTTCAGCTCACCCATCATACTCATTTCAAACTTACTCTGCATTAGATTAGCAAATCTCTTACAGAGATCATCATTAGTAGACCCAAATATGATGTCATCCACATAGACTTGGACTAATATCATATCACTTTTTTGTTTCTTTGAAAAAAGAGTTTTGTCTATGATACATGTTGTGGATTAAAAAACGTACTTTGTGAATTAAATGCTAGGGTTTGTGAGCGTTCAAGCTTTAATGGCTGCTCTTGTGTGTCGGGACTAAATCGGTCCTCACAAGATGCCTATGTATCTCTGCTGTATAGAGAATCAAGCCAAATAAAACGTAGTTCTAGAATGAAGGACGAGGGTCCTTATATAGGCGTCAGGAGCCTTGTATTTAGAGTATGTTTAGGAGACTTAACAGATAAGTCTCGTTATTGATAACTGATAAGGAGTGTTTTGCTTGTCATGCAAGTATTATCCTTATCTGATAAGTGCTGTGACTCATCATATTATTTGATTGGGATTCTGGATCCTTCTATGAAGATATTATCATATTTCGACTCTTTTATGAGCTGTGTATTTTCCTTTATTTATTAATTACGAAATTAATAAATAATTAGGGTTTTGGGCCTTTTGTCGGGCCTAATCTTTGGACCAAACTAGGTCTAATTAATGTATCATTAATTATATATCTAGGGTTATATTTCTGTCCATATCATTTGCCCCCCAATTTCTGGAAAAATCCTCCAAGGTTTTTGTAGAAATTATTCCATATTCTTCCAGGAATTTTCCATTTTTTCAAAGCATTTTCGACCAGAAAATCAAGTCATTTTCGACCAGAAAATCAAGTCATTTTCGACCAGAACTGGAATGAGGTCGAACATTTCGACCAGGAATTTTAGGTCAAATTCGACCTCAAATTTTCGACCTCATTCCTTTGCATTTTCGAGCAGGAATTTTTGATCTCATTTCTTTATATTTTCGAGCAGGATCTATAGCTTAATTTCGATCAGAACAATATTGAGGTCGAACACTTCGACCAGAAAGTTTAGGTCTTTTTCGACCTCAAATTTTCGACCAGGAATTAGTATTATTTCGATCTCATTCCCAGTATTCATTTTCGACTAGGAAGTGGAGTGAGGTTGAACATGTCGACCTTGATTTTTAGTATGAATTTGACCAGGAATTTTCGACCAGGAATCCAAGCTATTTTCGACCAAGATTCTTTGACCAGGAATCCTAGGTCTTTTTCGACCAGGAAATGGGACGAGGTCGAAAATGTCGATCAGGATTTTTGGTATAATTTCGATCAGGAATTTTCGACCAGGAATCCAAGTTATTTTCGACCAAGAAGGGGGACAAGGTCGAACATGTCGACCAGGATTTTTGGTATGAATTCGACCAGGATTTTTCGACCAGGAATCCAATGTCATTTTTCAACTATGATTCTTAGACCATGATCCTAGGTCATTTTCGACCTCATATTGCCACGAGGTCGAATAATTCAATCTCTTTTCCCAGTTTATTTTCGAACTCAATTCCCCGATCTCGATCTTTGGCATTTTCGAGTTCGATTTTGTAGTTGTTTTTCGACTTTGAATTCGCTTTATTGCCTTAGAATTATTTCTAAACTTTAAGTTAGAATTTTCCCAAGCTTTCGACCTTTTGGGCCTTGATTTTATATTGGGCCTTGGGCCTAGTCCTTTTTTTTTGGGCCCTAATTTTTCATTAGTCCTTGAACCCTCTTTAAATTTTTAAGCCTTTCTTTTATTTGGGCCATTGGCCTTGTCTTTTATCGATCGTAACTCTTTGGGCCTTAATTCCAGAAGCCCAAAGAGTAATTGTGGGCTTTGACTGGCTGCAACCGGTTAGTCTTCCCTAACTGGTTGAGTTTCCAGTCACTTCGCCTATAAAAGAGTGAGGTTTCACTTCTTACTCCCCACTCGAATCTTTCCAAAAATTTCTTTCCTTAAACCTCACTGTCTTTCTCTCTTTTTTCTCTCTTTTTCTCCGTAGACAGGCGATTTCCGGCGAGTTTTTGTGGCGGTGTTCTTATATTTCTGGGTTTCAATCTCCTTCCCAAGAAGGTTTCTGGGTTTTGATCTTCTTCCCAAGAAGGTTTCTGGGTTTTGATATTCTTCCCAAGAAGATTTCTGGGTTTATCTTCAACCGTTGAAGATTTTCTGGGCTTTCACCTTCATCCCTTGAAGGTTTTCTGAGTTTTTGTTGAAGATTTAAGAATGGCCGATCGTTCTGCTAGCCGTCTTCAGAAAATGAATCAAGCGTCCAAAAGAGGTATCATCATTCGTTCTCCCACTATGTCTTTGCAAGATATGATATTAGAACGTAGTGATGTATATCCCTCAGTGTCGCATTTAGATTCATTTAACCATAGCAATAGATTTAATGATGCTGATGCAATTGCTAATTACAAGAATATGTATAGAATTAGGCCACATTATAGGTTAGTCCTAGCTGAACCTGGGGATCGTTCCTGCCATTGGCGCCCAAATGCTCTTTGCATTTACAAGGGGGTCCTGGCTGCAGGTGTTCGATTCCCATTCCATCCTTTCATTCCTGAACTTCTAGCTGATGTAGGAATCAATCCTTGTCAACTCCCTCCCAATGCTTGGAGACTTATTATGTGTTTTATTGTTTTGTGCTTGAAAAACAATTTCCCTCTTTCTGTTGCTCTCTTTAGAAGGATTTTTCAATTTAAAAATAGCTCTTCCAAAACTTTGGGTTGGGTATATATTAGTCATCGACCCACAACACCCCCCATCTTTCACCCAAAATCCATTCCCGACAACAATCCCAAGTGGAGAAATGAATTTATGTATTTGGTGTGGGATGGAGGGGACTGGGGCACCTTATTCCAAAGCTCATTTAGTAGAGTTTCGGATGGTAGTCCTGGTGACATAGTTCTGACTGAGGAGGAGGCCCTTGCCTATGCTGAACTCACCAAGGATAACTATGCCACCATGGCTTGGGAGCTCCTGGACGAGTTTCTACTTAAGTCTCTGGAACTTTCAAGAGTTTCTGACAAGGGTAATTCTTTTTCTTATTTTCTTATAGTTGTATCAAGATTGCCTTATACCAATTGTTTTCCTTGACTTTTGTTTGCAGCTGCCGAGTTTATCAACAAGCAGAATGAGCCAGAAGGCGGGCAGACAGCAAGGATCAAGAGGGCTTGCTTGAAGGATCCTAGGCTGATCGAGAAAGGCCCTGCTATTTTGAGGCCTCATGTGGCTGAGGTTGATGAGGTCGAGGCCTCAACTAAGAGTTCTGTATGGCGCCCCAACTGGGGGATAAGGAAAAAGGACACCATAGTGGGGGTGTCTGCTCATGCTGTTGAATGGTCACACCATTCATTGACTCCTTGTGACTACAAGGATTTTGTTTCTAACTCCACCCTGGAAGGGGCAGAGTCTGCAGGAGCCCAGGCCTTTGCTGCTGTAAGTTTCTTTTTCTTTCTTTCTTTTTTATGCCCCAAGTTATTATTTCTAACTTGTGTTTTATTTGTAGGCTAATGCCAATTTCCAAGGGGCTTTATTTCAAGCCAAAGCCTGGCGCTCATCTTCTGAGGCCAACAAGGCTAAGTATGATCAAGCCCAGGTGGAGGTTGGTTCTCTTAAAGCTTCCTTGGGTCGAAGGGAGAAGGAGCTGTTGGAGGCTCAAGTTGAGCTGGTCGAGCTAAGGAAGGGGAAGGATCACATCATTGATGAGTACTTTGATTCTGCTGAGTATCAGGAGATCATTACTCAGCATGATGATCTTCTTTTCCCCGTCCAGTTCACTCAAGGATGGGATGAGGCTTTGGCTGAGGTATCGAGGAGAATTCCTGGATCCCTTACTATTTCTGACTTCCCCAGCCCCCATGCTCCTAATCAGTTGGAGAAGGCCTTGGCTGGAGTGGATGATATGGATGAGGATGACAGGATTCTCAATCCTGAACATGCCTCCCAGCCTGATGAAGAGTTAGAGGAATCCAGCTCTGGTGAGGAGGAGTCTGGTGAAGAGGAGGCTGGTGAGGGAGAGGGTTCTGGAGAGGAGTCTGGCTCTGAGGAGCCATAGCTGTTTGTAGCTTTTATTTATTTTATGTAATTCTGCCTTCGGGCATAACTTTAACTTTATTGGAAGTTATTTAACTTATTTTCTTCATGCCTTTTAATTTCTCGTGTTTGCGTACTTAATTCGTACTTTGAATCAATATGCAATGCTTTGTAGAATATTTTGGAAATTGCTGAATAAATTCATAACTTGAAGAAATGGGTTGAACCCTTACATAGTTCGCTACTTCTACCTCAAGTTTAAAAACTTGGATTGGTTTCGTCGACCTTATTTCTACTTGTCCTAATAGTGAGTCCAATTAGGATACACTTAAACATAGTAAACTTTCAAGTTTGCAGCATGCCAAGTCCTTGGCACCTCATGCCCTTCAAGGGTTTCCAACTTGTACGAGCCACGACCAAATACGCTCTTGACACGATATGGTCCTTCCCAGTTTGGGGCTAACTTTCCCTTTTGTCCAACTCCAGATGCTTCAATCTTTCTAAGGACCAAGTCCCCTTGACGAAAGAATCTCTCTTTAACCCTTAGGTTGTAGTAGAAAGATGCTCGTTTCTGATGTTCAACTATCTTGGCATTCGCCTCATCTCTAACTTCGTCAATTAGATCTAAAGCTAGCCTCAAGCCTTCTTCATTCGCCTCTGGCTCATAAGCTTCAACTCTAGGAGATGCATGAGTGATTTCTAAAGGAACCACTGCTTCTGCTCCGTAAGCTAGTAGAAATGGAGTTGCCCCGGTAGTGACTTTGCATGTGGTACGGTAAGCCCAAAGTATGGGGAGTAATTCGTCTACCCAAGTGTTTCTGGAGCGCTCAACTCTTTTCTTCAGTCCATCTAGGATAATTCGATTTGCAACCTCAGCTTGCCCATTTGCTTGAGGATGGGCAACAGAAGTGAAGCGCAACTTGATATCATTCTCATCACAATACTTCTTGAACTCATCATTGTTAAACTGAGTTCCATTGTCTGTAACCAGGACTCTTGGAATTCCATATCTGCATATCACACTTTCCCAGAAGAAATGCATCACTTGCTTGGTGGTTATCTTGGCTAAAGGTTTAGCCTCAATCCACTTGGTGAAGTAGTCTATTGCTACTATCAGAAACTTTCTTTGAGCACTGGCCATTGGAAATGGCCCGAGTATATCCATTTCCCACATAGCAAAAGGGATAGGTGAATTTACGGATGTCAACATCTCAGGTGGTTGCCTAACCACTGGTGCATGCTTCTGGCACCGTTCACATTTTCTCACATAGCTTTTAGCATCAGCAAGCATGCTTGGCCAATAAAAACCTAGACATGTGACTTTATGTGCTAAAGCCCTGCCCCCCAAGTGTTGCCCACAGATTCCTTCATGTACTTCTTTTAGGGCCAATTCTGCCTCTTGGGGTCTCAAACACTTCAGATAAGGAATGATGAAAGACTTCTTGTATAGGATTCCCTGAATTAGGGCATACCTTAGTGCTCTGACGTATAGCTTTCGTGCTTCTGAAGTGTCGTTGGGCAGCCACCCAGTTTTCAGATGAGCTTTAATAGGATCAATCCAACAACTGGTAATACCAATGGGTGCTATCAGTTTTCCATTGACGCTCGGGGTCTTCAAGACTTGGAAGTATACACTTCCTGCATAATTCTCGATTTCAGAAGAGGCAAACTTAGACAGGGCATCTGCCTTCATGTTTTCTTCCCTTGGAATGTGCTCCACATAGCATTCATCGAATTGAGTCATGATGGCTTTGACAAGTTTCAGATACTTAGCCATGACTTCATCTCTGGCTTCGAACTCTCCATTTACTTGAGAAACGACTAACCTTGAGTCTCCACATACTTTGAGAGTCTTAACTCTCAGGGCCCCAGCTAGGCCCAAACCAGCTATCAGAGCTTCGTACTCAGCTTCGTTGTTTGTTGTCGGGAAGTCTAGCTTTAGTGCATATTCTATGAGAAATCCATCAGGACTTTGTAGCACCAAACCTGCTCCACTTGATTTTGTTTTTGATGCCCCATCAAAATAGAGCACCCTGAAGGAATTTACGGATGAGCGGAAGCGTGATATAACATTTATTCCGTAAAAACCATGTATCGCACATATAGAAAACTGTAAAATGATATGGAATCAAAATCTTACCTTGAAAAATCGAAGCTTTGAATCGAGATGATCGTTAGCAGTAGCTTCTCAGAGTGTGAAGCTCTCTACCGGTATCCACCAAGAATAATTCTTCGATGAAGCTTTTTATAAAGCTTGAAGCTTTATAAAAATGGAGGTTTTCCTTTTTCTTTTGAGAGAGAGAGAGAGATGAAGAAGAAGGAGAGGCAACTAGGTTTTTCACAAAAACAAAAGTGTGTCTAACTCATCTCATCTCATCCTTTATATAGGGCTCAAGTAGGGTTAGTATATTTAATATATCAATATATATTAATATATAAATCCCTCACTTTCTCTTATAAAATGTTTAAATAATAATTAAAACTATTTTAATCATTATTATTATTCTCTCTCAAAATACCTTCATCAATAAATTAATCTTTTTATGGTGTGACCCTGTAGGTTCAATATTAAGCCGGTAGTAGAAATAAATAATAATAAACTTTTTATTTATTATTTATATGAATTCTAAAATTCATTAAATATAATTAACTGATTAATTATATTTATTCTACATCGTGAGTGATGCTTCTCAACATATCGCGACTATCCGGATAATATGAATTCACTGCTTAGAATACCAAGAACCTGTCAGTGACTAGTTACAGTACAATCAATTCCTTCTACCCTACAATATCCCGATTAAATACAAGGCACGGAACTCGTGTCAAGCCTATCAGATTTAATCATATGATTTCTTATTCATAATGCAAAGTTCATATTAATGCAAATTAGAAACTCCTTTCTAATTTCATTCACTCTGGCCAGAGATTCCAGAACTCGCATACTAAGAATAACATAGGATATTCACTTCCTATACTGGAAGGGGTAGATCCTCTATTGACGTTAACTATCTCCATACACAAATCCCTATGCCCAGAATAGACCTAATGGATGTCCTTGAGACTAAGGACTAAACCAAAGCACAGTTCATTATATACAAGATAACTTTAACGATCTCAAGTCTAAGGACACTTGTACAACTATCACTCAGTGAACAACTATCGACACGTGAGTAATCTCCATTAGTTGTCCAACTACTCGAGTCATGTTCAGTGAACTTATTCCCTAATAAGCACCTACATACTAGCTATAGTGTCACCACACAAATGCCTATGAGAACAGACATCCTCCTGAAGGGAGCAAGCATAGTATGTACCAATCTTTGCGGATTCACTAACTTCCGATTAGTTATCCTATGATCAGGAACTGTTTAAGTCTAGAGTTATCATCTTCTAGATCTCACTATTACAATCTCATTATAATTCTAGAAGCTTTACTCTAAACTATGGAACATCTTATTTAAAAACACTTTAAATAGATAAAGCCCGTAATAAAAACAAAACAAGTCTTTTATTAATATAAACGAAATCAAATAAGAATACAAGAAAGTTCTTCCTAACTCATCATACATGATTGGATTTAGGACAAAACACTTTCAATCTCCCACTTGCACTAAAGCCAATCACCCTGGTATCTAATACCCATCTTCTCTTTATGACGATCAAAGTGAATCTGAGACAATGACTTTGTGAGTGGGTCTGCTACGTTGTTATGTGTGTCAACTCTCTCAATCTTGACATCTCCTCTTTCAATGATTTCCCTAATCAAATGAAAGCGCCGCAAAACATGTTTGGAATTTTTATGAGACCTAGGTTCCTTGGCTTGTGCTATTGCTGCGTTGTTATCACAATACAACACAATAGGCTCCTCAATGCTAGGAACAACTCCCAACTCAGAAACAAATTTCCTCATCCAAACGGCTTCTTTTGCAGCCTCACTTGCAGCTATATACTCTGCTTCCGCTGTGGAGTCAGCCGTTGTAGACTGTTTGGAACTCTTCCAACTAATCGCTCCACCATTCAGAGTAAACACGTACCCTGACATGGATGTGCTATCATCACTTTCTGATTGAAAACTAGAGTCAGTATAACCCTCTATTTTCAACTCAGATCCACCAAAAACAAGAAAAATATCCTTAGTCCTTCGCAAATACTTAAGGATGTTCTTCACTGCTTTCCAGTGGTCTTCACCTGGATTGGACTGATATCTGCTCGTCACACTAATTGAATGAGCAACATCAGGCCTAGTACATAACATCGCGTACATGATAGATCCTATTGCCGAAGCATAAGGAATCTTACTCATACGCTCCCTTTCTTCAGGTGTCTTAGGAGACATCTTCTTGGAAAGGGATACTCCATGGCTCATTGGTATGAGACCTCTCTTGGAGTTTTCCATGCTGAACCTTTTAAGCACTTTCTCGATGTATGTACCCTGGGTAAGACCTATCATTCTTCTAGATCTATCTCTATAGATCTTCATACCGAGAATGTAGGATGCTTCTCCCATGTCCTTCATAGTGAAGTTCTTTGATAGCCACACTTTGACTGATTGTAGCATCGGTATATCATTTCCTATCAGAAGTATGTCATCCACATACAACACAAGAAATGTTACCACACTCCCTCTAACCTTCTTGTAGACACATGGTTCATCTATGTTTTTGATAAAATCAAACTCTTTGATTGTCTCATCAAAACGGATGTTCCATCTACGAGAAGCTTGCCTTAATCCATATATGGTCCGTAGCAGCTTACACACTAGGTGTTCATTCCCTTTGGAAACAAAACCCTCTGGCTGTGTCATATACACTTCCTCTTCAAGTTTCCCATTGAGGAAGGCTGTTTTCACGTCCATTTGCCAGATCTCATAGTCGTAGTAAGCAGCAATGGCAAGCAAAATCCGAATCGATTTTAACAGGGCTACAGGCGAAAAAGTTTCATCAAAGTCAATCCCTTGCCTTTGTCTGAATCCTTTTGCCACGAGCCTGGCCTTATAGGTCTCCACCTCGCCATCTACTCCAATCTTTCTCTTGTATACCCATTTGCACCCAATAGGCTTCACATCCTTGGGTGCTTCAACCAAAGTCCATACTTGGTTGGTATACATAGAATCCATTTCGGATTTCATGGCACTCTGCCATTTCTCTGAGTCATCACTACTCATAGCCTCATTATAGGTCATAGGGTCGTCATCATCAATGATTGACAACTCATTGTCATTCTCAATGACAAGGCCATAATACCTCTCAGGTTGGCGAGACACTCTCTCTGACCTACGAATGGGCTGTTCCACAGAAGGTTGTTCAGTCTGAACAGGTGTTTCCTCTTGAACCGTGGTAGTTTGTGCTTCTTGAACTTCATTAAGTTCTATTTTGCTCCCACTGTTCCCTTCAAGGATAAACTGTTTTTCCAAGAAGGTAGCATGTCTGGAGACAAATACCCTATGATCGGTGTAAAAGTAATACCCTAAAGTCTCTTTAGGATATCCCACAAACTTACATTTAACGGATCGAGATTCCAGCTTATCAGGGTCAACTTTCTTGACATAAGCTGGACATCCCCAAATCTTAACGTGTTTAAGACTCGGTTTCCTTTCTTTCCATATCTCATATGGTGTTTGAGGAACAGATTTGGAAGGCACCTTATTCAGTAAATATGTTGAGGTTTCCAATGCATAACCCCAAAGGAATACTGGAAGATCTGCATAGCTCATCATGGATCGAACCATGTCTAACAAAGTTCGATTTCTCCTTTCAGATACCCCATTCAACTGTGGAGTATATGGAGGAGTCCACTGAGAGACTATACCATTTTCTTTGAGATAATCTAGAAATTCACCATTCAAGTATTCACCACCTCGATCTGATCGAAGGGTTTTAATACTGTGTTTGGTTTGTTTCTCCACTTCATTCTTATATTCTTTGAATTTTTCAAAGGCTTCAGACTTGTGTTTCATCAAATACACATATCCGAATCTAGATCGATCATCTGTGAAAGTAATGAAGTATGAAAATCCACCCATGGCTTGCGTATACATCGGTCCACATACATCTGTGTGTACCAATCCTAGCAAATCTGCAGCCCTCTCTCCATGTCCACTAAATGGAGATTTGGTCATTTTACCCAATAGACAAGACTCGCATGTAGGATATGATTCAAAATCAAAGGGTTCAAGTAACCCTTCCTTATGCAATGTACGAAGTCTATTTTCACTAATATGACCAAGTCTGCAGTGCCACAAATAGGTGAGATTTTCATCATCCCTTTTCCTTTTATTAGTACGTTCAATTTGTAGTAAATTATGCTCTACGTCACATACATACAGACCATTATTTAAAATACCACTACCATAAAGAACATTATCTCTAAGAATTGAACATTCATTATTCTGAATAACAAACGAAAATCCAGCCAAGTCTAACATGGGAATAGAAATAATATTCCTCACAATCGAGGGAACAAAATAACAATTATTTAAAACAATAGTCTTGCCCGTAGGCATATGTAAATCAAATGATCCTACAGCTTCAGCAGCAACTCTTGCTCCATTTCCCATCCGTAGAATCACCTCCTCTTCCTCAAGAGTCCTACTTCTCCTTAGTCCCTGCAACGAATTGCAAATGTGAGAACCACAGGCGGTATCTAATACCCAAGTAGAAATTTGATTTAATGACATATTCACTTCAATCATGAACATACCTGAATCAGAAGCGGCAGTCTCACTACCCTTCTTCTTCTTCAATTCTGCAAGATAAACCTTGCAGTTCCTCTTCCAGTGCCCCACCTTGTTACAGTGGAAGCAAACAGCTTTGCTTTTGGGGTCTTCAGCTTTTGGTGGAACAGGCATTTTCTCACCTACTTTCTTCTTCTTGGGAGGGTTCTTCTTCCTTTTCTTAGGATTGGAACCTTCGCCAATTAGAAGAACAGAACTCTTCTTAGAGGGAAAATTCGATTCCGCAGTCTTCAACATGTTGTGGAGTTCAGCCAGGCTGGCGTCCAACTTATTCATATGAAAGTTCACAACAAACTGCGAAAACGAACCCGGAAGTGATTGCAAGACCAAGTCTTGACTCAGCTCCCCATCCATGTTGAAACCAAGTTGTCCAAGACGTTCAATCAAATTGATCATCTTAAGTACATGGTCATTCACAGACGATCCCTCAGACATCCTACAACGGAACAGCTCCTTCGATATATCATATCGAGCTGTCCTCCCTGCCACATCATACAACTCTTGTAGATGCGTTAGGATAGTGTGAGCATCCATATGCTCATGCTGCTTCTGTAGCTCAATGTTCATGGAAGCTAGCATGATACATTGAGCAACATTTGCATCATCTATCCACTTACGATACACAACATGTTCATCATTATGTGCATCGTCAGCAGGTTCAGCAGGCTTAGGTGAGTTAAGCACATATTCCAGCTTCTCAACCCTGAGAACAATTTTCAGGTTTCGAAGCCAGTCAGCAAAATTAGGACCAGTCAATTTGTGAGCATCCAGTATGCTCCGGAGTGATAGTGCAGAAGACATAATGTATATAGTAAATCTGTAAATGATAAACACATAACAACACTTAGCAAATATTCAATTTCATTTTAAAACACTATATGAATCGGGTCTTTATTCATAAGTGGCTCCCACTAGTTTACCTAATTTATACAACCCCTAAGTGAAAAATTAAGCATTCATAATGCTAGTGGGAATAGGGATCCTACATTCCATCACACAACCTCGGCTGTGGCACGAAACGCCATGTGATGTTCAGTAGGCAGACAACTCTTGTCAATTACATCTCATGTTATTCCCTAATAAAACTTTAGCCTCTTGAATAATTGAGTCACGGCTGTAGCACGACAAACTCAATATTCTAAGTCAAGTCTAACCCAACATTTCATACAATTGAATCAGTCTCCAACAGCCCACGGCTGTAGCACGTAACGACCATTAGATTCTAATTCATTGTACACATCTCTATTTAATAGACAAGTATTTCTTATTTCGAAATCAAAGCCCTCGGCTGTAGCACGAAACGACAATGATTCAAAAATAAGAACTACTTTCTACCATGTTGGAAGGCTATGACCGACACAAGCCCGTTGTGTCATTGGCCAATTACTACTTGATATTATTTAATTTTAGAGGGATTATATTATGTTACAACCATAATCATATTACTAGGAGATTCTCTTTTTCTTGAACAAAATACAATTATGATATTTAAATGAAAAATTCCCAGTGTGTTGGAGGGGTCACATCGGTCCCGCTTAAAACCCAACGGCCTAGACAGAAATTTTCATTTTCAACATCAAAAGAGTATTTCACTCTATGTTTCATAAACATAAGAATCTCATGGTTGTACTCATAATATTATTGTTAAGGCAAGAAACGATTCCTATTCTAGATTTTCTAGAGCACGCCTTATGTTGATTTAAGTTCACCTAAATCTATCATCGCATGGTAAACATAGGCATATATCTCATATATAAAAATAAATAAACAAGTAAGCATGCAAGCAATATCATGTCACACAATGATATATTGATGTATGGATTTATTATAGCATTTAAAAGCAATTAAAACAATTAATACATGCTTTAAAACACTTCCGGGAATATAAACAGTTCAAAACTTTTATATAAAAAATATTTGACCACTTCATTAGATCCGTGTCAAAAAAAACGAATCCAACGATATATCGCACGCCCAAAACGGAGTTACGAAACTCCCAGAAAATCAAATTTAATGTGGACAGAAGACTGTAACGCATTTCATAAATGCGCCACAACCTGTAACGCATTTCATAAATGCGCCACACGTCGTAACGCATTTCATAAATGCGTTACACTCTATAACGCATTCCAGGAATGCGCGACCCCCATTTCCCGGTTGTACTGCACGCGCGCGGGACAGCAACTACAACAGTTTTTTTTTTCTTGTTTCTGTCAACCGACCGTTGCGTGTGCAGCTTTTTGTAACTGTTCCGTTTCCTTTTCTACTTCATTTACTAATAATAACTATTATTATTAATATCCTAATTTTAATATTAATAAATTAATTAACAATTAATTAATTAATTAATAAAAAATTACAGGAATATGATTTCTCAAATCAGGCAGTAGCAAAAAATTACCAGGTGATTATGGGGTCCTTGTGCAATTTTTAATTCATATTTATACACATGCTTGATTATTTTATGAATTTTAATTAAAACAATTTTTAAAAATTCATAACAAATAATCTACACATCACAAAAATATGAAAAAAATACCTAGATGATCTACAACACTTGTAGAACCCAGATCAATGATCAAAATCTCATGCAAAAATTATTTCGAATTAATTCATAATTAAATCTAAATAATCTTGCAAAAATCATAATAAATCCATACATTCATCAAAAAATCTAAAATTTTTACATGATTCTCTATATGCAACAACCTCGCTCTGATACCATTGAAGGAATTTACGGATGAGCGGAAGCGTGATATAACATTTATTCCGTAAAAACCATGTATCGCACATATAGAAAACTGTAAAATGATATGGAATCAAAATCTTACCTTGAAAAATCGAAGCTTTGAATCGAGATGATCGTTAGCAGTAGCTTCTCAGAGTGTGAAGCTCTCTACCGGTATCCACCAAGAATAATTCTTCGATGAAGCTTTTTATAAAGCTTGAAGCTTTATAAAAATGGAGGTTTTCCTTTTTCTTTTGAGAGAGAGAGAGAGATGAAGAAGAAGGAGAGGCAACTAGGTTTTTCACAAAAACAAAAGTGTGTCTAACTCATCTCATCTCATCCTTTATATAGGGCTCAAGTAGGGTTAGTATATTTAATATATCAATATATATTAATATATAAATCCCTCACTTTCTCTTATAAAATGTTTAAATAATAATTAAAACTATTTTAATCATTATTATTATTCTCTCTCAAAATACCTTCATCAATAAATTAATCTTTTTATGGTGTGACCCTGTAGGTTCAATATTAAGCCGATAGTAGAAATAAATAATAATAAACTTTTTATTTATTATTTATATGAATTCTAAAATTCATTAAATATAATTAACTGATTAATTATATTTATTCTACATCGTGAGTGATGCTTCTCAACATATCGCGACTATCCGGATAATATGAATTCACTGCTTAGAATACCAAGAACCTGTCAGTGACTAGTTACAGTACAATCAATTCCTTCTACCCTACAATATCCCGATTAAATACAAGGCACGGAACTCGTGTCAAGCCTATCAGATTTAATCATATGATTTCTTATTCATAATGCAAAGTTCATATTAATACAAATTAGAAACTCCTTTCTAATTTCATTCACTCTGGCCAGAGATTCCAGAACTCGCATACTAAGAATAACATAGGATATTCACTTCCTATACTGGAAGGGGTAGATCCTCTATTGACGTTAACTATCTCCATACACAAATCCCTATGCCCAGAATAGACCTAATGGATGTCCTTGAGACTAAGGACTAAACCAAAGCACAGTTCATTATATACAAGATAACTTTAACGATCTCAAGTCTAAGGACACTTGTACAACTATCACTCAGTGAACAACTATCGACACGTGAGTAATCTCCATTAGTTGTCCAACTACTCGAGTCATGTTCAGTGAACTTATTCCCTAATAAGCACCTACATACTAGCTATAGTGTCACCACACAAATGCCTATGAGAACAGACATCCTCCTGAAGGGAGCAAGCATAGTATGTACCAATCTTTGCGGATTCACTAACTTCCGATTAGTTATCCTATGATCAGGAACTGTTTAAGTCTAGAGTTATCATCTTCTAGATCTCACTATTACAATCTCATTATAATTCTAGAAGCTTTACTCTAAACTATGGAACATCTTATTTAAAAACACTTTAAATAGATAAAGCCCGTAATAAAAACAAAACAAGTCTTTTATTAATATAAACGAAATCAAATAAGAATACAAGAAAGTTCTTCCTAACTCATCATACATGATTGGATTTAGGACAAAACACTTTCACACCCAACATTCCTTGGACACCGTGTCTTCATCTTTGTTGTCTTCCACTACTACTTCCTGCCCCCCCCCCCCCCCGACTTCTTGGTTGTCAATGGTACATTCGACCATGAAGTCAGCGAGTGCTTGAGCTTTTATGGCCGTACGAGGCTTATACTTGATATCAAATTCCCCCAACTCAATAGCCCATTTGATCAATCTTCCACTAACTTGAGGGCTATGCAGAATGTTCCTTAGAGGTTGATTAGTCAAAACTTCTATCTTGTGCGCCTGGAAGTATGGACGTAGCTTTCTTGAGGCCATTATCAAGGCTAAGGCAAACTTCTCTATGGTAGAGTAGTTTATTTCTGCTCCATGCAGAATCTTACTCACATAGTAGATGGGTTTCGGAACCTTCAATTCTTCATTTACCAAAACTGCTCCAAGGGCAGTGTCGGAGACTGCCAAATACCGATAGAGGATTTCTCCTGGCTTTGGTTTTGCCAACAGTGGTGCTTCAGCCATATATTTCTTCAGGGCCTCAAAGGTTTCTTGACTTTCAGGTGTCCACTCGAAAATTTTCACATTTTTGAGTGCCTTGAAGAAAGGTAAGCACTTTTCTCCTGACTTGGAGATAAATCTTCCCAAAGCTGCAACTCTTCCTGTCAGTTTCTGCACATCCTTAACAGACTTGGGTGGTTCCATGTCTAGGATTGCCTTGATCTTGTCAGGGTTAGCTTCGATTCCTCTCTTGGAGACCATCAGGCCTAAAAACTTTCCTGAGCCTACCCCAAAGGCACATTTTGCTGGATTTAACATCATCTTGTGGTGCCTCAGCACTTCAAATGCTTCTTGAAGATGTTTTATATGGTCTGCCTTGTCGAGGCTCTTGACTAGCATGTCGTCCACATAAACTTCCATTATTTTACCAATCAGTGGTTCAAAAATCTTGTTCACCAATCTTTGGTATGTTGCCCCTGCATTCTTAAGTCCAAATGCCATTACCAAATAACAGAAAACACCAAAGTCGGTGATGAACGATACCTTGGAGATGTCGTCCTTGTGCATCTTGATTTGGTTGTATCCACTGAAGCCATCCATGAAACTTAACATCTCGTGCCCAGCAGTGGCATCTATCAAAGCATCAATCCTCGGTAAGGGAAAACAATCCTTGGGACATGCATCATTCAAGTCGGTGAAGTCTACACACATTCTCCATTTTCCATTAGCCTTCTTGACCATCACTGGGTTAGCCAACCATTCAGGGAACTGAATTTCTTCAATGAAGCCTGCTTCCAAGAGTTTTTCTACCTCTTGCTTGATGGCTTCTTGCCTTTCTGGGGCAAAATTTCTTTTCTTTTGTTTCACTGTCTTCCTTTCAGGATCCACATTCAATTTGTGTGTTATCAATTGGGGATCAATCCCTGGCATATCAGCTGCTGTCCAAGCAAATACATCACTGTTTTCTTGAAGAAAGGATGTCAACTTGCTTTTCATAGATTCAGGTAGTAAAGCTCCAATGTAGGTGACCTTGTCTGGTTCTCCTGGGATCAAGGGGATGGGAACAAGATCCTCAGCTGGCTTTCCTCTTCTTTCTTCATCGTTTCTGATGTCCATGTCCTCAATTGGGAGAACCTGCCCCCCAACTCCATCAGGCCTCAACGCGGCTACATAACAACTTCTAGCCATTTTCTGATCACCTTTCTCTTCGCCAATTCCATTCCTGGTAGGGAACTTGATCTTTAAATGATAAGATGAGGCAACAGCCTTAAATGCATGAAGACCTGTTCTTCCCAGAATTGCATTGTAGGTTGAAGTCGCTTTAATAACTATGAAGTTCAGCATTTGAGTAGACGTCTTTGAACCTTGTCCCATTGTCATGGGGAGTTGAATTGTGCCTTCTACCTTCGATTCTACTCCATTGAATCCATATATGGGCATGTTTGAGGGTGTTAGCTGAGAATCAGTGTAACCCATTTTGATGAAAGCATCATGGAATAAGATGTCCACTGAAGCTCCATTGTCAACAAGAACTCTCTTCGTTTCAGAGTTCCCTATCACAGGTACTATGACCAGAGGGTCATCATGGGGAAATTTCACTCCCTCAAGATCAGAATCGTCAAAATTCAAAGATACTTCAGTCTTGGCACGCTTTGGTGCTTCTCCAACCACAGTCATTACCTCACGGGCATAAGCTTTTCTCGAATTTCTGGAAGGTCCGGCAGCAGTTGGTCCTCCTAATATCATATTGATGACAGGCCCTCGGGGCTTTGGATTTCGGTCTTGATCATTGTCACGTCTATCATAATCTTTCCTTTCATAATTCCCTCTCTGGCTTCCTTGATTTCCATCCTTGGTAAACTTACCCAACTTTCCTCTTCGAATCAAGAACTCAATTTCATCTTTCAGCTGCCTGCAGTCATCTGTCTCGTGGCCAACTTCTTTGTGAAACCGACAGTATTGGTTTTGATTTCTTTTTGACACATCGGCCCTCATAGGCTTCGGCCATTTGATATCTTCTTCCTTTGCTATCTCCATCAGAATTTGACTCCTGGGAGTGTTTAATCTTGCATATTCTGTGAACTTTGGCCCAAAATTGCTTTTCTTGGGTGGTGAATCTGAATCCTTTGATGTCCTAGGATACTTCTCTCTTGCATCATATTCTGGAGCATCCTTTCTCTTCTTTGAACTTCCATTGCCACTAGCAACGGGCTCATACTTTCTCATGCTCTCCTCAGCCTTGATGTATTTTCCAGCTCTATCTTGGAGTGACAACATGTTTTCGGGGGGATGTTTAGCCAAAGACCTCCTGAAGTGGTCATCGGTAGTTCCTTGCTGCAGGGCTATCATTGCCACCTTATCTTCCAAATCCAGGACTTTTATAGCCTCCTTAGTGAATCTACTCAAGTATTCTCTCAATGTTTCATTCTTGCCTTGTCTAATCCCCATAAGAGAGGCGGAACTTTTCTCGTGTATCTTCCCACTAACAAATTGATTGATGAATGCCTTACTCAGCTCCTTGAAGGATCCAATAGAATTGGGCGGAAGGCGACTATACCAACGTTGAGCTATACCTGCTAGGGTTTGTGGAAATGCCCTACACTTTGCAGCCTCATTGGCAGGCTGCAACAGCAGTGCATTTGAGAAAGTTCTTACATGATTTGCGGGATCTCCCGTTCCATCATAAGCTTTGATGGTTGGCATTTTAAATTTCCTGGATATAGTGGCCTTCATTATCTCTTGAGTGAAGGGTGGTGTAGGATCGTCAGGATCTCCCAGGGGTAATAATACAGTAGGATCTCCTCTTGGGATTTCAACCCTTCTGGATCTCGGAGGAGTAGGATCTAGATTGATTACCGGAGTCTTCCCGGCTGCTCTTGCAGCCTCTTCTTCCTCTAACTTCTTTTTGAGTTTTGCAACCTCTGCCTCATGGGCTGCAATCCTTTCCTGAGTGGTTGGCTCCTTGTTTGCAGAACGTCTCCTTCGCGGGGGATAGTCATCATCAGTATTATAATTTTCATCCTCAGTGTGAGGACCAGAGAAATCGTCTCGAAACATCTGAAGAGTTTGGGTTTGTTGGTTCAGGGGTTCCAAACCTTGGACGTAAGGGGGCACGTAGGCCTCATGGTGTACCAGAGTGGTACCACTACCGCCCACCGGGGGTCGAGGGGGCCTGGTATGGATAGGCATCCCAAGGGTCTGATTCACGTATTGAGGGAGATCAGTAGTATGTAGTTGAAGGCCCCTTGGAGCACTCATGAGCAGTGGGGAGGTTGTGATTGCTTGCTGGTGAGTGGTCTCTTGTGGATTAGATCCATGAATGACCACCTGCAGGGGATTCATCCCTTCATTTGGGATCTCCGATCCTTGAGTATTGGCGGGGATATTCGTCCCTTCAGTGCTGGTAATTGGTGGTGGTTGAGCTCCTTGAGCACTAGCCTCAGAGGCAACAGGAGTTCCTTCAGAAGTTTGATTTGTTCTTCGTGTAACTGCCATGGTTGATATTCGGTTTCCCACAGACGGCGCCAAATGTTGTGGATTAAAAAACGTACTTTGTGAATTAAATGCTAGGGTTTGTGAGCGTTCAAGCTTTAATGGCTGCTCTTGTGTTTCGGGACTAAATCGGTCCTCACAAGATGCCTACGTATCTCTGCTGTATAGAGAATCAAGCCAAATAAAACGTAGTTCTAGAATGAAGGACGAGGGTCCTTATATAGGCGTCAGGAGCCTTGTATTTAGAGTATGTTTAGGAGACTTAACAGATAAGTCTCGTTATTGATAACTGATAAGGAGTGTTTTGCTTGTCATGCAAGTATTATCCTTATCTGATAAGTGCTGTGACTCATCATATTATTTGATTGGGATTCTGGATCCTTCTATGAAGATATTATCATATTTGGACTCTTTTATGAGCTGTGTATTTTCCTTTATTTATTAATTACGAAATTAATAAATAATTAGGGTTTTGGGCCTTTTGTCGGGCCTAATCTTTGGACCAAACTAGGTCTAATTAGTGTATCATTAATTATATATCTAGGGTTATATTTCTGTCCATATCAATACCTCTAACAAAACCATTTTCTAAAAGAAAACCAGAGAGAGTGTCATACCATTTTCTTGGGGCTTGTTTGAGACCATAGATAGCCTTGAAGAGAAAGTACACAAAGTCCAGCAACTCCTGATTTTCAAAGCCAGGGGGCTGTTCCACATACACTTCTTCATCAAGATCACCATTCAGGAATGCACCCTTAACATCCATTTGATAGACTTTAAAATTGGAATAAGCTGCAAATGCTAAGAACATCATGATGGCCTCAAGTCTAGCCACTGGTGTATAGGTTTCATCATAATCAATGCCTTCAGCTTGTGAATACCCTTGTGCAACCAGTCTTGCCTTGTTTCTTGTCACAATGCCATCCTCGTCTAGCTTGTTTATGTATACCCATCTTGTACCAACTACTTTCTTGTTCCTTGGTCTGGGTACCAGCTTCCAGACTTGCTGTTGTTCAAATTGATTGAGTTCATCTTGCATGGCAATCACCCAATCTGGATCAGTCAGTGCTTCCTTAGTTTTCTCTGGCTCCATTTCAGATAGAAACCCTGAATAATGACATTCATTCTGAGTGACACTTCTAGTTTTAACTCCAACATCTGGATTACCAATGATCAGCTCAAAGGGATGAGCTCTATTCCATACAGTATGTCTTGGAAGATTTGATCATGATGATTCGCCTTGAAATTCACTTTGATGTTGTGAGTGACTAGTTGATCCTTCATTTGCTCCCCCTGAGTTGTTGCTTGATTGCCTTGATGATTCTTCTCCAGTGTTGGTGGTATCTCCATTGTTATGAATGTTTCCACCACCACTACCACCATGATCATTATCATCATTATTATTATCATTACCAGCAATAACCTCAGGTGAAGCTTCATCATCTAACTCTGAGTCTAGCAAGTTATCACACTTCAGCTTCTCAGATGAATCTGCTGTTTGGATACTAAGGAGCTTAGTGTCATCAAAAGTAACATTGACACTTTCATTTACTAGGTGACTACCAATCAAGTAGACCCTGTAAGATCTTCTGGAATAACCAACAAAAATAGCTTCTTGTGCCTTGGCCTCAAACTTGCCACGTTTAACATTGTCATATTTAAGCACAAAGCATTTTGCTCCAAATACATGAAAGTACTTGAGAGTTGGTCTCTTGTTGTTCATGATCTCATAAGGAGTCTTCATTAAGTCCTTGTTGATTAAAGTTCGATTCTGAGTATAACAAGCTGTATTCACTGCTTCAGCCCAAAAGTACATTGGAAGTCTGGACTCACTTAACATAGTCCTGGCAGCTTCAATCAATGTACGATTCTTTCTTTCCACTACTCCATTCTGTTGAGGAGTTCTAGGGGCAGAATACTGTCTTGTTATTCCTTTATCAGCACAAAAGTCATTTAGGACTGCATTCTTGAATTCAGTTCAATTATCTGACCTTATAGCTCTAACAGGGAATCTAGAATCCAGCTTAATCAACTTTATATGGTCAATCACCATCTGTGGGGTCTCATCCTTGGAATGTAGGAATAAAACCCATGTATATTTGGAATAGTCATCGACAATCACAAGTGCATAAAGTTTCTTTGATATGGACATCACATTAACTAGACCAAACAAATCCATGTGCAGTAGCTGAAGTGGTTCAGTTATTGATGATGTGTCAGTGCCCTTGTGAGAAGCTTTCTTTGACTTTCCTTTCTGACATGCCTCACACAGTCCTAAATGTGTAAATTCCATCTGAGGCAAACCTCTAACCAATTCCCTCTTGACTAAAGAGTTCATGGTTATGAAGTTAAGGTGAGACATCTTCTTGTGCCATAGCCAACTTTTATCTGATGAAGCTTTAACATAAAAACAAGTAACTTCATCTTTGAATCCAGAGTTTAAGTCTGCTATGAACAAGTCACCTTTCCTTACTCCCTGAAGAGCAGGCTTTCCATTCTTCTTGTGAAGGATCTGACACTTCTCACTTTCAAAGGAAACAACATATCCTCTGTCACAGAAATGACTGATGCTGAGAAGATTGAACTTCAGACCTTCCACAAATGATACATCTTCAATGATAACATTTCCAAACTTCAAACAACCATATCCTTTGGTAATACCCTTGCTGTTATCTCCAAAGGTAACTACTGGGTCGGCTTTCTCAACCACATTTGATAGCAGGGCTCTATCTCCGGTCATATGCCTTGAACAGCCACTGTCAAGAATCAACATAACACGGTTTACCTGTTTAACACCCTGAAATATCAAATTGATTAGTCCTTCCTCGGAACCCAAACTTGATTGGGCCCGACATACTTAAAGAACTGGCCTTTGTCCGGCAAAACAACCTTTTTAGCTAAAACTACTTCAACCTCTTTCACAAAAGAGCGTTTCTATTTATAGCCAGCCTTAACACATTTCTGAGTAGGCTTAGGGATAAATGAATCCACTCTAGTCTTAGGAGGACTGGTAGTCTTAGCTCTAACATGCTTCTTATTATTAACATGTTGACGTGGAGCAGTCTTATCATTAGATACATGCTTACTATTAAAATAAGCATACATAACATTGAAAGCACAAGACATGCAATTAATCACACCACATGCTTTATGAGAAGAATTAATAGCAGGCATGTTAGTTCTACAGTTGTTTTTATCCAACTTATGGATATCTGATTTAGTCTCTATTGTTGAAACAACTTTGACTGGTTTATCAGACATACACTTGTTGGACTGTTCAACTTCAAAAGCAAGATCTTCAATACGAATCTCCTCTGCAATGATGATAGAGTATTCATTCAGAGGATCTGCTTGAGACTCTCTAAATAAAGGTTTATCAATACCCTTAAGCACATCGGGAATACCCCTTTCTTGAGGACTGACTCTATTAGGGGTATTTATGCTTAACTCACCAATAGACTCATTATAGTCATAGCCTATGCCAACAAACTGACCAATAACTTGTTTATTGATGATTTCTTTAGCAGACTTACAAGAGTTATAGTAGGCATTAGCCTTGACCTTAAGTTCACTGATCTGATCCTTGAGAATGGTTTCCAGTTGAATATAACATTTAACCCTATTCTCAAGAAATGCTATTTTCTTAGTAAGTTCATCCTGATTAACATGCACAAGTTTTAATTCTTTTACCTCCTGTTCAAGAGCTGTGTTCAAAAGAATTATTCTATCATTTTCTCCGCGTGCACAAGAAACAGTAGTACTAAGATGATAGATCATTTCAGTATCAATAAACTTTACCTATAACATGTATGTTGATGAAGTGCTTGCCTCATTAGCCATTAAAGCAAGGTTTCCAATTTCACCTGCTTCTTCATCACTGTCAATATCGTCCCAACTCTTTCCTTCAGCAACATAAGCTTTCCCAATCTTGTTCTTATTGCTGGAATCAAATGAGTTTCTTCTCACTTGCTTTGGCTTTTTACATTTAGTAGCAAAGTGACCCAACTCATTGCAATTATAGCACCTGATTGTGCTCCTTTCCACAGTTCCAGTTTTGTAGCCACCCCTTGTGCTACTTGAAGAGGAAGATCCACCTCTCTGAAATCTGGGCTTGAACTTAAGATTGGGATTCCTTCTGAATCTGAACTTCCCAAACTTCCTGACTATCAAAGCCAAATCACCATCCTCCAGCTGATCAAGTTCCTCTAAAGAATAGAAATCACCACCAGATTGATCAATGGATGTTAAGCCATATTCAGCATCAATAACATCCAAGTTAGAACTGGAAGGTTGAACAGTCTTCACTTCCAGTTTCTGTGAGACTTCTGTTGTCAATGCAGTAGAAGTACTAACTATCTTCCCAGTTCCATAGAGTTCCCTTTGTTGAATCTGCTCCAGCTCATAGGTCTTCAGAACACCATAAAGTCTTTCCAAAGAAATCTCTCTCAGATATCTTGCTTCTCTAATGGCAGATATTCTGTGCTCCAAATGAGGTGGAAGTGTAAGTAGGAACTTCTTGTTAATTTCCTTGATAGTGTAGTGCTTCCCATTGAGATTCAGATCATTGATCAATTTATTGTATCTCTCAAAAACCTCAGAGATACCTTCACCAAGGTTTGATCTGAAATGCTCATATGAAGAGGTGAGAATTTCCAGCTTATTCTCTCTAACTTCCTCTGTCCCCTCATTGATTATCTCTATTGTGTCCCAAATGTGTTTGGCAGTACCACATTTTAGGACATGATTATGCATGACAGGATCAAGACAATCAACCAGTATCAACTGTAGCCAGGCATCCAAGGTAGCATCCTCTTTTTCATCAGGAGTGTAGTCCTTGGGATCCTTAGGGTACATCCTAGCAGGTCGAATAACCACATCATTCTCTATCTGCTCTCCCTCAACAATCATAGGGAATTTAGGACCATTCTTCAGCACTCATAGATATTTAACATTTGCAACTTGAAGAAACATGAGCATTTTCTTCTTCCACATAGGATAACGCTCCTTGCTGAACATGGGGATTTTGACTGTACCAACTTTTTGTGTAGTAGACATTTTTGAGATTTTTAATGAATAATAAAAATTTCAGAGTTTAAAAAAATTCTCAAAACAATTGGATCTTTGATTTGTATATCAATCAAAAGGCTCTGATACCAATTGTTAGGTCCTGATATGTTTGTAGAAGGGGGGTTGAATACAAACAGTACTGTTTTATCAAATTTGTTCGGTTTGAAATTTAACAATTCAAGAACAAATAAGTGCGGAATAAAATGAAACAAGATTCAAGTTAAATATAAACTATATTAAACTTGAAGGGTGTTGCAAATACAATACAGATTACAAAGTATTTATCTCAAACTAATTAATACAAGTTTAGAATAAATTCGACATGAACTTTTCTAATATTTGTAATAAAAAGATCAAATGCTAAAAGCAATGTTTGAGATAAGTTCTAGGGAATTTAATCCGCTAGATAATCAAAGCAATACAAGTAATCAAATTCTAGTGGTTTAGATTTAACAATACAAACTAGAATTAATTGCTTGAGAAGAAATGAAACCAAATGGCTTTGTTCTTCTTGAGAGAAATTGGCTGCTGATCTGATTTTCTAAATTCTTGCACTAAAACAAAAGAAAAGATTACTTTGATTGAGTTAAGTTTTAGGAGACCACTTTTTTTTGTGCATATCAGGAGATCACATATTGTTCTGCGATCTAAATGTGACAAAATAGATCATATTTTGTAATAAAAATTTGCAAAACATATTGTTTTGCAAAGTATATTCTATGAAAATCACTATTTCATTGAAAATCTTGAAAATCATGTAAGTTCTTTGCAAACTAAACATGAATGTTCTGCAAACCGAACATGTTTTGCAGAAAAATATGTTTTGCTATGTTTTAGTTGCAAAACATATATAATTTTAAAGATTTTAAATGAAAATAGTTATTTTCATAGAACATAATTTATAAAATATTATATTTTACTAAAGTTAGATTGTATCAACTGTAGCCAGGCATCCAAGGTAGCATCCTCTTTTTCATCAGGAGTGTAGTCCTTGGGATCCTTAGGGTACATCCTAGCAGGTCGAATAACCACATCATTCTCTATCTGCTCTCCCTCAACAATCATAGGGAATTTAGGACCATTCTTCAGCACTCATAGATATTTAACATTTGCAACTTGAAGAAACATGAGCATTTTCTTCTTCCACATAGGATAACGCTCCTTGCTGAACATGGGGATTTTGACTGTACCAACTTTTTGTGTAGTAGACATTTTTGAGATTTTTAATGAATAATAAAAATTTCAGAGTTTAAAAAAATTCTCAAAACAATTGGATCTTTGATTTGTATATCAATCAAAAGGCTCTGATACCAATTGTTAGGTCCTGATATGTTTGTAGAAGGGGGGTTGAATACAAACAGTACTGTTTTATCAAATTTGTTCGGTTTGAAATTTAACAATTCAAGAACAAATAAGTGCGGAATAAAATGAAACAAGATTCAAGTTAAATATAAACTATATTAAACTTGAAGGGTGTTGCAAATACAATACAGATTACAAAGTATTTATCTCAAACTAATTAATACAAGTTTAGAATAAATTCGACATGAACTTTTCTAATATTTGTAATAAAAAGATCAAATGCTAAAAGCAATGTTTGAGATAAGTTCTAGGGAATTTAATCCGCTAGATAATCAAAGCAATACAAGTAATCAAATTCTAGTGGTTTAGATTTAACAATACAAACTAGAATTAATTGCTTGAGAAGAAATGAAACCAAATGGCTTTGTTCTTCTTGAGAGAAATTGGCTGCTGATCTGATTTTCTAAATTCTTGTCTTAAACAATCTGTCCAGCCACGGGTAAGTACAAATCCAACAGCTTTGTATGACCTTAAATCAATTATATGACCTCTTGATTAATCCAATATGACCTGATTAATCAAATGAGAATGACCTGAGATTACACTTATATGACCTGAGGAAATGCTCAGTAGAACATGACAAGGGTGTCGGTAGAACCTCTTAAAAGTGTCGGTAGAACCTGCTGTTAAACAACACTAGGTCATACCGAGAATTAGGTCATACAGTATTAAGTTAATTTCCTTTAATTAAATTAGTTAATTTAAATTCTAAATGAAATTAATTCTTTTCTAGAATTAATTTAATAAATAATTTAAACAACTAAATTAATTAATTTAATAAATAAATTAATTCTGAAAGAATTAATTAATTAATTAAATTGATTAATAATTTAATTAATTAAAAGAAGATAACTTAAAATCATTGCATTCCTCTATCTTCTGAAAACTACTGAATATAGATGATTTAATTCCACTGATTGATGTCGTTATTCAATGTACTGTCTGGTTCATGAATAACTAACTTAAATGATAATTCTTCATCTTTAAAACATTTAAAGCCGTGGCTTCATTTCTTTAGCTCTGAATAAACTCTGTATCTTGTACATCCACTGTCACCAACTTGAAATCTCTGTCACTTTAATAAATCCACTTTCTTGAATACTTCACTGAGGCTTGATGAAATTACTGAACTTCTTCCAATGCAGAATTACTTCAAGTCAGTAGATGACTTTAATCTTCATTCTCTTGACTGATAAAACTCTCTGAGATTCCTGTGACCTTTAATCTAATATTTACTTATTACATTCTTGTTTAAGTTGAGTAAAATCCTTGAACTACAAATAGGCTATTGCATATGCCTTTCATTGAGCTTTACTGATCTTTTGGCATCCAACCAGGCATCTACATTGCCATCCTGTTGAGCCTCATCTACAATCTTCTCCTTCTGTACCTTAACTTCCTCCTTATGGCATAACAAAATTGCTTCATAGTCTTTATTTGGTAGTCCAGCTGTGAGGAGATGTTGGGCAATCTTTGAGAACTCATCAATTTGTGCCGCATGTAATGTAATATCCGTGAACTTATATTAATAATATAAATTATGTTTTTGTGTAGAATAATTATTGTGGAGTATTTGGATATTAATAAGTTACGATTGATGGGTGATTATGTGCTAATTGGTGTGTCGAAAGCTCCTTTCAAATATCTTGTCATTTGAAATTATCTTCAACTTTGAGCCCCGTTTTGAAAATTCAAGGGCCCCGTTAAAATTTGGTACATCATTAATATCCCTTAGTCATTCGTATCCGAATCATTATCGGAAGATTTATTCGTATCATTATATCCCAAATTATTCGACATTGTCAATATTACTCGTTTTATTCAGAAAGGGAAAAATTATTCCAAACCCTAAATTTTTAGGGCAATTGATATATCGTCCGTATCAATAATACATCTGTTATAGCCCCAGTATTCTTGAGCATTAGTTATATAAATGATATGTATTGATTTGGATAATTATCAGTCTTTTTAGATAATTATCTCCTCGTAAAACGTGTATGTAACCTAATTAGGGTTTTAAAGCGATCTAGTGGATCAATATCGATCCAAAAATGTCGTTTGGGGTATTATTTTTCAATAAATATAAAAAGACGAATCGTACATTATTCCTCGTATAAACTGCATTTCATATTCTCGAAAAGATAAAAATCCCCGAACCGTGTTCATCGTGTTCTTGAAAATCAAAATCAATTTTGAAGGTGTTATTGAAATCAAAATCTGAAGTTCAAATACTCAAATCAAAGATCTTGAGCTCTAGTTTCAGAATCTTCCAACCTCATCATCATCTGGTAATTTTTCGATTTTATATGAATTTTTCAAGTTTCGAATTAAATTAGGGTTGTTGATAAAATTGGGGATTTTCATTCTGTTGATTCTCCGTTCAATTGATTGCTTCTAACATGTTCCTAGGGTTCTAATTAGTAGGAATCCATGCTTTAATTTCATGTTTATGTTCAATTTTGAGAAATCTGATTTTAGGATTTTTCCCTGATTTTTATTTTGATTAGTCCGTTCATATGAATGATCTGACATTGTTTTTGGTAGAGGGCTTTCATTGTGTGTGTTCTTAGCTTCATTTTGACATAAAGAACATAGAGTTTCATGTACGATTTAGCTAGATCGGAAAAATTGTTTAAGCTCGCCGGAATTTGGTCGGGTTTGAAGTTCCGGTGTTCTTATTGGTATGTTTTTGATCGGAATGAATTGTGTTAGTTATTAGGAATGTTTTGGTACCAAAAGCCCCAATTTCTGTTAAGGTTTTGGCTCGCCAGAATCTGGAATTGTCGCTGGATTCTGGGATTTTTCCGGGTTGTTCTTCCCGACCCGTTTGTGTTTTTCCCGACCCGTTTACCCGAATTTTGACCCGGTTTCAATCTTCGAAACCCTAATTCAATTTCAGAAAACTGTTTTTGAATTTTATTTTTAAATTTAATTCGAAAATAGTTTAAATTTTAGAAAATTCATATTTTTATTTTAAAAATATATTTTTAAATTCAGAAAATTCTGAAAAATTATAATTATTTATTTTAATTCAAAAACTGATTAAATTTAATTATTTTAATTATTTTTAATTAGTAATTAATTTATTTAGTTAATTGTTGAATTCTTTTAATCAGTTAATTCTTAATAATTAATTATTAATTAGATTTAATTAATTTAAAATTTAATTTAATTATTTTCTAGCTTGATTTAATTATTTAAAAATAGTTTGAGTGTTTAAAAATGTAAATTAATTTTTATTAATTGATTTAATTATTTTTAACTACTTATATTGGATTTAAAAATCCAATTTTTGATTTAAAAAATTGTTTGTGACTTATTTAAATTCAAATAAGCCTCGAATATGATTCTAAAAATATTTATAAGTGCTATATGGTTCGTATGAGTTGTGTAATGTGTTTTATAGTCCGTAAATGCCCGTACGAGGGTTAGTGTCTGAGTCTTAAGTACCGTAAATTAGACCGGGCGTCCGATAAGTACCCGGTTACTTGTTTAAATTTGATAATGATTATGAATGTGTGTCGAGGATAGAATGAGGATAGTTAGACTTACTGTTATAAGTTGTTTATTATAGAATCGAGTTTCCGGAGCAAGGGAAAGGGCAAAGTAGAGTGATCGAGATAGAATCCTCTGTCAGCGACGTAGACCAGACAAGTATTTGTTCCTTTACTTGTGATAAATTGTTATTGTTTTCAATACCTAGATGCTTGTTATCACCAGGACAATTCAGATTATCAAATCTTCACCTCGTATTTGAGTAACTGATTTCATTTCCATGAATATTCCTAACTCCTTGATTAATCCACAATTATGTTGGTTATCGGAAACCTTCACCTTCAATTCACTTCATATTGAATACGACCATTGATTATTGACTACAACCACTGATTATTGATTAAAACCATTGATTATCTTATTGAACGAGTACGTTGTACCGTTGAAATTATTCTGCACCTATTTCACGAACCTCATTTGATATCGTGCAGTTGAAGCTCTTTTGCAATTTATTATATCTTGACATTGTTTACTTATCTTGTGAAGCATGTTATTGCTTATACTCTATGATAGAATTGACATGTTTTTAAATGAGACCAGTAATGGTTGGGCCATTTTTTGGTCAGAATAACTTAAGGCCCAGATTGGCCAAGGATCCAGTAGAGGACTTTGCTTTAAGCAAGTCCGGGGTTGATGCGTGACTGATCAGCATCACAACCTTTTGATTTGAAAAAAATGTAGAAGTCCAATTCTAATTCTATTTACTTCAAATTGAAATTAAAAGCATATGTTTGGCTTGGATATTGTTGATTCAGATAACTGTGATTTTCCTCTCATATTGGAATTGTGATTGATATTATATATTATGCTTGCTGAGAACTTTTGGCTCACTCTTGCTTGTGTTTTCTAACCCTATTCCAGTGAAGCGAGAGTATGAGTCGGCACAGTGCGACCGATAGTTCTCCGGCAGCTAGGAGAGCCCCTCGAGTGATTGTCATTGGCAGGGTAGTTGTTTGTTTTTGTTAGTTAGACTAGATATCTAGCTTTGAACTTTAAGTTGTAATGACGATAATAACTCTGAAAACTGGTTTGTATTAATAATAGAACATAGAAGCTTGTGTTCAATGCCATAGCCTGGATGCGGTCTTGGTTAAGGGGTATTTTATGTCTTTATTATATTATGCATGTGTTATATCCAGGTATATTGTGTTCCGTTGGTCGGGTGACTCCCCAAATCTGTACCCCGAGTTTGGAGGGCGTCACATGTAAGCTTTGGAGTGCTTCTTCCGTCAATTGAGTGGGCACATAAGATGATCCTAAAGGCCTGTCATGTTGCACAGACTCAGCCATTGAGACATGGTGGCCTGAGCCAAGTGAGAGCTAGTGTTGGGCACTCCTGTCACAGATGAGGGTTCTGCAACATGTATGGAAGTGGATTGAGTCTCCTCCAGCCTTGGAATAGCTGTACAGTATGATGTTGTCTCCATTGAAATGGGATGAGTTACAACATCATCTCTATTTTCCAGTGAAGGCAAGTCCAAATCCCTGAGTGTTAGGGTACATTTGGAATGATGATAACAAAATTCTCAAGACAAGAATTTGATCTTGATACCGAAGCTGATTGTCAGAAAGCTAGTTCACAGAAGCTGATAAATCAGGAAGCTAACTAGAAGGCATTTTATCTATCCAAGGTCTAAAAGCCACATCAAATGAATGGAAGATACTCTGTCATCAAGTTAGAAAGCAATTCAGAAGCAAGCCAACAGACGTCTAATCAAGCACCAAGTGTTTCAGTGGTAAGTCTGCCTAAACAACTCAGTAATGGTGAATCAATAAAGATGACAAGATGTTTTATCTAAAAGATGAAGCTAAGTGTATTCGTTCTAAGGATAAAGTTATGGAAATCTTATTTCATCTATGGATACGAGCTGAAAACATCAAATGCCATTAACGGATAGAAGCTGAGAACATCTTATCTCATCAACGGATGGAAGCTGAGAACATCTTATCTCATCTACGAATAAAAGACGGGGACATCATATCTACGGATGAAAGCTGAAAGAAGTTGATCTACAGATACAGCTGAGGATGTCGTGTTTTTCTATGGATGCAGTTAAGGAGGTCATGTTCTATCTATGGATGCAGCCAAGAATGTCATGTCCCATCTATGGATACAGTTATGGAATATTACTTCTACGGATATTTTGAGATTACCTTTCTACGGATAATTGACGTAGAATGGTAGTCTACAGATAAGGAATTAATACGCCTACTAATGTTCATCTCATTCAACATGAAAAACAAATCTATGTAACGGAATCTTTTGAAGGTTTGTTTATTTAACAGGTTGAATGGATGACAGTCTCAGAGATCATCATTACACACCTGTGACTAAAAGATGTTGGATAACGACGCAAAAGATGCATGGAATAGGGAGTCAAAATTGTAAATATTCGAAGGCTCAAATTCCTACAAGTGAAATGTGAAGTCATTTATTGTCTTTTATGTCTCGATGGATAAATAAGAGTTAAAGCAGCTACCTAAAAGTTTATCTTCTAACTGGACACAAAGGAAAAGCTTGACAAGCATGAAGACCTATAAGCAATACTACATGTTCACTTATCTCAGCTGATAGTGACTTGACAGTCGGGTAACCAAGGAAAGGTCTCTTTTATGCAGATGTCACATGGGCTTGGAAGCTAGGTCAATTGCATGGACTTAGTAATTTTTGAAGAGAGAAGCACACTCAATCAGAAAGCACCATTTGGGACTATACAAGTTGATCTGTGATGCTAGCCAAGACATTTCCCGAATAGGATAGTTTCTGAGACGGGCATGTGAACGAGCAGAACCAAAAATGTAATATTTTATTATGTTGTAGGTTTTGTTTGTAACACACAGTCGATGTATATAAGAATGTGTGGAGTAGCATAGAAAATGGATGTGAAGAGAGCACAAAGCTGAATGTTAAAACACTTAGGCTCTCTTTCATCATCTGTGTAAGCAGCTGGAGTTTGTTGAAAAACAAAACCAGAGAATTCTTCCAATATACACCCCGGGTGGGCTTTTTCCAAGAAACCCACCTGAAAAGTTTAAAATGTTTGCTTGTCTCCTGCATTTCTTTTTAACTCGAAGAATTCATTTATGTTCAAGGCTTGACACAACTTTTAGTTAAATTTACAAGCACATGTGTTCACACTGTAAAAAGTTTGAAAAAGTTTTGTAAATTTAACTAGATTGTATTCAACCCCCCTTCTGCAATCTAGGTTGCATTGTTCTGGGAATAACAATTGGTATCAGAGCAAGCTTCAAACATACCTGAAGTTGAAAGATCAAAAGCAACTGCAACCATGGAGAGAGGTGACAACGAAGAAGCTGGGAAGGAGTTGTCAAACAAGAACTTAAAGTTGATGTTTGCAAAATCTCTACCCAGAAAATGGAAGCATATCTCTGTGTCTATCAAAAGTACCCCTGAGTCCAAAGATCTAAATCCTAGCAATCTGTTAAGCACTCTTGATGGCTCTAATCTTGAGGCTATGCATGATGCAAATATTATCATTAAAGAAGGGGAAACAGAAGCCTGAGATGTGGTCATCTCCAACCAAGATTTGAAAGAAGAGGAGAGAACAGAAGCAACAAGCTCAACATTCAAATTGAAGATCTGTGAATGTATCAGAACCACATCAGACAAGAGCAAGGAAGGAATGGCACTGGAAGATGAAGTCCTTATAGAGCAAAGGGTTTCAACTGAAGAGGGTTGTTCAACATCAACAGAAAAATCTATCAACCTTGCACCCACGGCCTATGACAATCAAGAAGCAAGTTCAACCAGAAATCAGGTATTTCCTCTGGAGCCAACTAAGCATGTTAAATATGTATGTTGCAGCACTACAATGAGTTTATTTGATGAATTACATGTTGTGCGTATTTCCTTTAACAATCTCATTGAAGAAAATGTCAGACTCAAAGCAACTAATGTTATGCTTAGTGAGATAAATGCTATGTTGGAAACTCAAGTCTCTGAGTTTGAGGAAACACTTGTTGATTGCATGAATGCTAAACATGAACTTGAGGCTGTTTAAAAAAGAGAAGTGCTTTTGAAAGAGCAACTGAGAAAGGAACAAGAGGTTATTGCAAGATGGAATAATTCCAGTTACATTGTGTCCAATATTATCAAATCTCAAGGAATGGACACATTTTGTAAAGAGACCTGGAATTGCAATAACAAGAAGCTAGAGGATGTGGAGACTGCTCCAAAGATGGTAAAACCATTTAGGAGTAATCAGACTCTAGAGAAACTGAGCAATAAGGTTGGACCAGGTTTCAAAAACTGTGTTCGATCACTAAGAAGCAAAACCATCAAGGAAGAAGAGTCAGAGGCAGATGAAGAGGAAAGCATGAATGAACCAACAATGATTGACTGTAGTAGCAGCTACCCATCAGAAGAAAGTACTTCCAGAAGGCCCTGCATTCGATGTGGTAGAGTTAATCACTTGTATACTTCTTGTAGAATTGTTCAAACAAGATCTACCCAGCTGCCTATGACTGATATGCCTGTCATGTATCACATTTTTTCTCACAATGCTCGAGATTCAACAAGATATGCTAATATGTCATTTGTTCCTCATCCATATTGGTATGAATTCAATATGCCTCAAATGTCATGGAGCATGCCTGACTTGAATAATCTGTATGCTCAAACATTTCCTTTTCGAGCATCAAATTTTGATATTCTTGAGCAACATGTGAATGCTAATCTCTCAATGTCAGTACCAAAGGATGAAAATTGTTTGAACCCTTTGAAGCCCAAAGCTCAGAAAGAGAAGATGACAGTCATAAAAGCTAAAAAGCCAAAGCTCAAGGAAACTTGGGTACCTAAGCCTGCTTGATTCGATTTTGAAAGTGTGCAGGAGGAAGATATGGAAGTTCTGGATTCCTACTAGAGTTTCTATCCTGCTCACTAATTGCTCAGAAGAACGTAGCCCCTCTACTGGAATGTAGAGATGATATTTGTAGTCATGCACAATGAAGCATGACTTTGGCAAACAATATCATCAGTTAGGGTTGAAGCACTAGTTGATAGGTATAAGCATAACTTGCTATGTATCAATCAAGCATGTGACAAAGGAAACTTTGTATTTGTAGCCTGCATTGTCTATTGATAAAAAGACAATGAAGTGGTAAACACTGGACACTTGATAGAAAAGTGTATGTAGCTGATTATAATTCTGCTTTGGTGGATTGTGTGCCTTGACTTCTTTGTGATAAGGCTAAATCAGGACTACAGTAACCAGTGTCTAAGTAGCTGTCTGATGAAAGAATTTTGACTAGAAGAACCCCAAGTTTTGCCAAGGAAGGGTTAAAGCATGCATGCGATTAAGGGAAGCAATAGAAGACCTCTATCAAGAACATGACAGATCATACGTTTGATGAACTCTTCAGCCACTGCACATGAAATCTCGCCAAAGAATTTAGCTCTAAAATTCATTGTGAAGAGGTCTTATGAAACAAATGACAAACTCTGCAGGGACTTTGCTTGGAAAATCAGGATAACTCTTTGAGCTCTGGAAAGTTGTGGCTAGTGCTACTTATTGCAGCCAGAACGTTTTCTTGATCTTACAAGCACCTGAAGGAAGAATCATCAAACTGTGTGAATAAGTGAAGCCAATAGTTTTCTCTTATCACATTCCTTAGCCAAGGAAGTAATTGTTAGGTCCAAAGTATCGTAGAAAGGGGGGGGGGGGGGGTTGAATACGATACCTACAAATAATTCAATTTCGTTCGCGGATAAATCATTCAGTTCAACTACGAAATCAAATACACCAAACCAAACCAAGAGTCGGGGAATATATCGTTTTATAAATATAATCCTCGAAGGGTGCTACAATTTCTAATCCATAGATTAGCTTCAATGAGTTTAAGGTTACACGAATTCAATACAAAGATAGAAATCTGAGCAATATTAATTTCTCTGATAATCTCTCTGGCTCAAACTCTCTCCTCGTAAATTCTTCTGTGTTCTTCCTTAACTGAAGAAGACACTTTATTCACTTTGTATTAACTGCAGACTTTTGTTTGAAAACTATCGAACCATATTGAAGAAACAATCCTGGCCGTCCAATTTTCATCAACTTGAAAAACAAGAATACTTTTCACCTGCTCCTTAATTTAAAAACCATCGAATCAATTAAATCAATTTATCATTCGATAGTTTTTTAAACAAAACTATCGAATAACAAATTAATCTAATATGGTTTTCTGAGACTTACTTTTCATCTCATTCGATGGTTTTCTGAAATGAAAAACCATCGAACCATTTTTATTTTTGTTCTTGACCTTTAATAAATCCTTTCTGAGCTCCTTGGTGATTAAGTAATAGACTGTATCAATTTCTTCTAAGACGATAAGACAACTTGATCTTTTTAGTGTCGTCAACTAGTGCAACTGGTCTGGTTCACAAATGAATAACACTTGATCAATTCTTCTTCTATGTCTTCAATTCAATGCTGCTGATAAGTCCCTTGTCGTTCTGGTTGCTTCAAATAAATCACTTGAATCCTGTGGTACTAACCCTAAATCATTCACATACTTCTATAGTCTTGAAAATCTTGTTTCTTTGATTGTCACTGAGGCTTGAACATTTTCATGAACTTCTTTCTGTGACCTGTTTACGGACTTCAAGAATACATACCGTATTTTGATTTTTTGAGTTTACCTTTTCTTCTTTGATTCTGGATTCCTGTGCTTCTGTTAATATTATTGTCTGTCTTGTCCTTTGTTGAGTTGTAGTTATCTCTGTTTCATCTTTAGTTACATTATGCTTTACAATCTCCCCCTATTTGATTGGATAGAGTTCGACAAGCAAATACCTCGAGGATAACTCAACTAACTAAGGAAACATTAAACTAATTAAAGTAAGACATCTTGAATAATATTAATTGCATTCTGGATCAGATATATATACATTTCCAGATTTTATAAATCAAAAAACAGTAAAACTTTATACATTGAAGTTGCTCCTCTAGTCTGAGCTGATAGTTCTTTTGTTCTTTGCTTCTTCTCTTCAGTCCATTACAATCTCACCTTCTTCTATCACCGGATTGGAGTTAGCAGCTTGATAATCAATCACAGAAGGATAGTGTAGTGGTTCTCCAGGTTTAAGGATTGCTCCTTTGATGTATCTTCCAATATACTCAACCTCTTGACCCACTCCAGCCCACAACCATGCTATGTTAACATCTTTCTTGTTTAGCTTTGGCATGTTTGGTAGTCTGGGATGCACTTCCAATTGTAACAGCCCCAAATCCGGGGTCAGGGATTTAGAGTAGTCACTATCCATTTACTCCTTTTCTTACCTGTATTACTCACACCGTTCATAATTCACCTGCTCATGACCCCACAATATATGTCTCTCTCTCTCTCACACACACACACAGGTTAGAGTCTCAGAAACGACACGATACAACAACTGCGGAATAAATAATTTTTATTACAATACCCAAATGTCTTTTGAATCTGTCACTGATACAATCTCTAAGTAATGTTACATTACCAACTTAGCCTTCTGATGCTCACAATCCTCTCATACCATTCATATCTATACATAAGTTGAATACCAAAAGCTGTAGCCTGATTCGATTGGTTCGTACTACTCTCGGGATCACTGCTAGAAACTGTTTATGGAAACGCCTTGCGGGGTATGTGCCGTCCCATTGGCATCCTGCTTCGCTGCTATATAATATATATAAAACAATAGCAAGAGTGAGCGATAGCTCAGCAAGGTAATGAAAGTATGGCATAATTCTGCCTTTAATTCAACCCAGAATAAAGTGGGTATAAGACAATAATTTGTCAAAATATCTCAATACTGAAATTATTTCCTTATCGGAATGTATTCCAAAAACAGTACCATTGTTGTATTTCAAATATCATTTCCATAATATTTCTGCAAACTTTCGATATTCATACTATAAACAAAGTTCTAGTATAATATAAAAGATGAAGTAACAAGGTAACTCAGTATATCCTTTCCGTAAAATATCTGCTATATAAAATATAAGCAGACTATCAACATATAACTTAAAAGATGAAGTTACGAGGAAAATTCAATATAAGGTTTCCGTAACCCAAAATCCACTTATGCATATATAATCCGAGTAAGGTTTTATCAGAGTCATAACTCATAAAAGATGAAGTTGCAAGGATTTATTGTAACTTTATTTTGAACACCTTTCGACCCCTGCCAACATGATCGGTAAGCATGTACCACTGGTGTCATCCTTAGTCCCTTTCAATACATGCTGCAGAATCCCTCTGCCAACATGATCGGTAAACCTGTACCAAGGATGTCAGCCGTGGTCCCTTTCAATACATGTTGCAGAATTATCCAAAATGGATGATGAACTAATACAGGAGTTGCTACCGCGCCCGTCGTACCAACCTTACTATGATCAGTAGCAGGTCGTACAAAAAATATATGTTTTCTACATGTAGATGGAAGAATCACGACGGCCTGACATTGTCTACCGCCTTCCGGGATCTCCCGACCCATTTGGGGCAATAATTTGGATGGGTCGGCGCAACTGGACCACTTACACCACTCCTAGTTCAGATGAAATCCATGACTCTGAAACTTAAAGATCGTCCTCCTTTCCCCAAGTGTAATACTTGTTGATACGACTCCACAAAGTAGTTATATCTAGGTTGGAAAGGAAGATTCTCCAATATTTCCCAAGCTATTGCTTGTTTGGATATCGACTTGTTCCATGAATTTACCCCTCAAGCATTGAGGTGGTAACACAATATTTGACTTGCAGTAATTAAACTGTTCAGAGAAAATATCTGTCCACTGACAGTTTTGAGTTGAGAGTTGAAAAAAAAGAGTGGCAGTCACTTAAATCAGGTTTCCCATATTTTTGATAGTTGAGCGGGCATTTAAATCCTCTTTAAAGACAGATTTAAATGGAAAAACATTTTTTTGGGAACCTCTTTTTGATTTAAAAATAATCAATAATATTTATTAAATAAGTAAACCTTAAACAAATATTCGAAAGTAATATTCATTAAGTAAATAATGATTAAATGAATATTCAAAAATAATATTCATTAAACAAATAAGGATTGAATGAATATTCCAAATAATATTCGTTAAATAAATAAACCTTAAATGAATATTCAAAAATAATATTCATTAAATAAATCATCGTTAAATGAACATTCAAAAATAATATTCATTAAATAAATAATCCTTAAATGAATATTCAAAAATAATATTCCTTAAATAAATACTCCTCGAATAACAGTTACCCGATATCTTTATCGGAAAAATAATCTTTAACAAATACAGAAAACATAATTACTTCTGATCTAAAGAAAATCATACGCCCTTAACCTAGGGCTTTTATAAAAAAACTTGGCTTCTAGCTAATATCCCATAGTTAGCTTAGAAGCCCATAATCGAATTATAAAGCAAGTATCACTATATACTTTCGAAAACAGTTATGCCTTCCATTAGCATATATAACTGAAATAGTATTCAAATAGTATTTCTCGACTGAGATAATACTTAAATAGCATTCCTCGAATAATACCATACTCAAATAACAATCCTCCAAATACATAATATTCTGCCGATGGAATCCCTTCGGGTTTCCACGGCTATCTACATATCTCAAAATACCGACTCCCGATTTAGAGTCGAAAACAATGAATATGCTCTTATATTTAGAGCTACCAGGTAAACCGGTTCATAACTACTTAGCTCAAAAGATTTTATATAATCCAAAGGTCAAATCCATTTCAACAAGAAATAAGATATATCGCATAACTGTCAAGTTTTATACATGGCAAAAGCAGTATTATATATTCAATACTTCAAAGTATAGATTTAGAAACTTGCCTGATGCTCGAGAAGTGATAGGGGTTCGCGACGATGCCGGACAATCTAGACAAAGTCAAAGAAAACGCACGATTAATCTCCTGGATAATCCACTTGTACTCAATGCTTAAACACGTAAGCAAAACACAACCAAGGCATTACTAGCTCGTTATAGGCTCATACTAAGTCCATGTTAATCAACAATTACTTAAGTCGTAGGTTTAGTCCAAAATCGATCCTCGAATACAAGTTATACTTAACCATTTACAACATTGGTTTCTAAGTCGTGTTCTTAGTGGTTTTCACTTGCGCAACCTCGGCTAACACATTTTTATAAAATCGGAAAATAATCTTTTGGACTCGAAACCTTCGTACAAACCTTCGTAACTGACCTTGACACTTCAATACAAAATTTCAGATTTTAAAAAAACTCTTAAGGGTCTCAAACATAGCCACAAAGTTGGTACATTTCTGCAATCTCATTCCTTGAACCACTTTCACTAAAACGGTCATATCTCATAAACCGCAAATCGTAACGACACAGTTCTTTTGCTAAAACAATCTAGGAAACAAGGCCTACATGTTCATTGTCAGAAACTTCATGTTCATTCCCTTTAATGTAACCGTGATTTCTGCCTAAACTATCTAAGGAAATTTCGGCATGGTAACGGCGCTTATACGCGATTCCCGTGTTTTTAAACACTTCAAACAACCACCAATCAACAATCAACCAACCAAACCAACAACCATTATACTTCATCAATGTAATAACCCGAATTTTTGGTAAAATTAAAACTTTTCTTATTATCATTAAGTGCATCAGTGAATAGTGAATTTGGTGGCTGAATAGTGATTTTGAGGGTTAAGAAAATTTTTCATGCCACCTATGTATGAGACGTAGTGTGGATGTTCCGAAGTCATATTAGTGATCTACGATGTAAATAAAGGAATGTAAAAGCTGTCAGAATCAAAAGAATAGCATTTTCTGTTTTCTCCGAAATTTCACCAATAACGGACGGATTAATCATTATTTGAAAATATTGGAGGATTTAAATTATCAATTCCATGGATATTGATTAGTAAAAGAGTTAGAGATATCAAGAACGTTTACGGTAAACTACTTCGATAGAACACTTAAGAAATCCTGTGAACAATTTACGAGATTAAGCGGTGACGGAACAATGCAACATTTACAGGATTAAATATAGACATGGAAGTAACATGTAAATTAATTCGAGGAATGCAACATTTGGATCATCCATATGAAAGGAAACAAACCAGTAAAGCTGCTTTAGCCAAACTCTTGCATGTTCGACAAGTGTCCTGATGACAAGCCAAAATGTGATGACTCACCCCCTTTAACCACAAAATATCTCACATTGTCCAAGATCAACCAAAAGCAAGAAACTCCCCCACTTTTGAAGAAGAAAACCGAGAGGAAATGAGGAGGAAAATGGTGGAGAAAGAATTGATCATAACTTGAGTTTCTCTTGGCGGTTTTTGGCGTTCCACCACTAAAATCGAAGCTCTCAGGAAGCCCGACGTAACCATGGTAAGCACTCTCCTCACCCTCGTGATTTAGCCAGTCCATTTTAGTGATTAAGGAAGATGATGAATAATAACTTCTTGGTTTTTGATTTTTGTTTCCATGAGATTAAGTTTTATAAGGATCATCCAAGCACCCAAAGCCTAGTTAAGCCATTGTTGACCCTTGTGAAGCTTCAAAGAAGGTATATTACCTCTGCCCTCTTAATATGTATGAGTTTTCATGCTTGGATTTAAAGATATAGTCCTTTTACATGTGTTAATGGTGAATAAATGTATGAAGTGGATGTAATGATTAATTTTGGATGGATGGTCCATACATATGAGCTTTGATTATGTTGGAGATCTTGAGCTAGCTTAGATTATGAAAATTGTGATCTTGTTGATTGGGAGTTGTTTGGTTTGATGTTGAGGTTGATTATAAATTTTGGAATCGTTAAAACATAGCCGTCGTAATGCCCGATTTTCGGTAACACTATAAACTGCCTAGAATCCGAAAACCTAACTGCCTTTTTTGGTTCAATGATGAACATGAGTGTGTATAACCTTGTTTCTAGTTTACGTGAGCGCAAGAATCATGTTAATCCGATTTACGGTATAGGAGAAAAGTGAGTTTTAGTAAACGTCGTTCGGAGGAACAACCCATCTCTGGTCAGTCACTTTGAGGCTATATTTATACCACTTAGAAGCCATATTAAAATGTGAAACTTTGAGGAATAATACTAGAGACAGTTAGGAAGGCTCACGAAAACGATTCGTATTAAAAAGATTATTTTTCGATTTTATAGAAATGTGTTAGCGGAGGTTGTGCAAGTGAAAACCACTAAGAACATGACTTAGAAACCAATGTTGTAAATGGTTAAGTATAACTTGTATTCGAGGATCGATTTCGGACTAAACCTACGACTTAAGTAATTGTCGATTAACATGGACTTAGTATGAGCCTATAACGAGCTAGTAATGCCTTGGTTGTGTTTCGCTTACTTGTTTAAGCATTGAGTACAAGTGGATTATCCAGGGGATTAATCGTGCGTTTTCTTTGACTTTGTCTAGATTGTCCGGCATCGTCGCGAACCCCTATCACTTCTCGAGCATCAGGAAAGTTTTCAAAACCTATACTACTGTTGTTGTGATAATAACTAATTTCATATACGATATGCAAATGCGATATATAAATTGCATACTTGTTTTCGAACTGATGTATATAGCAATATTTGAGGTTATGACTTGATGTGGGGCTTATAAGCTAGATATGGGATATCAGTTATAAGCCAGTTTGTATATAAATGCCCTAGGATAAGGGAGTGTGATTTTCATTAAAGATCAAAAGTGATTGTATTTCTGTATATGTTAAAGATTATTTTCCGATAAAGATATCGGGTAGCTGTTATTCGAGGATTAATTATTTATTTAATGAATATTACTTTTGAATATTCATTCGAGGATTAATTATTTATTTAATGAATATTACTTTTGAATATTCATTCGAGGATTAATTATTTATTTAATGAATATTACTTTTGAATATTCATTCGATGATTAATTATTTATTTAATGAATATTACTTTTGAATATTCATTTAAGGATTAATTATTTATTTAATGAATATTACTTTTGAATATTCATTTGAGACTTAATTATTTAATGAATATTATTTCGAATATTCATTTGAGATTTATTAATTAATGAATATTATTTTGAATATTCATTGGAGGGTTACTTATTTGAGGAATATTATTTTGAATATTCATTTGAGGTTTACTTATTTGAGAAATATTATCTTTGAATATTCATTTAATCATTATTTACCTGATGAATATTATTTTCGAAGATTCGTTTAATGTTTACTTATTTAATAAATATTATTAATTATTTTTAAATCAAAAAGAGGTTCCCAAAACAATGTTTTCCATTTAAGTCCGTCTTTTAAGAGGATTTAAATGCTTACTCAACTATCAAAAATATGGGAAACCTGATTTAAGTGTTTGCTACTCTTTTTTTAAACTCTCAAACTCAAAAACTGTCAAGGGACAGATATTTTCTCGGAGCAATTTAATTGCTGCCAGTCAAGTATTGTGTTACCACCTCAACGCTCGAGGGGTAAATTCATGGAACAAGTCGATATCCATTAACAAGCATCGCTTGGGAAATATTGGAGAATCTTCCTTTCCAACCTAGATATAACTACTGAGTGGAGTCGTATCAACAAGTATTACACTTGGGGAAAGGAGGACAATCTTTACGTTTCAGAGTCATGGATTTCATCTGAACTAGGAGCAAGTGTAAGAGGTCGAGTCGCGCCGATCCATCATTTTATTGCCCCAAATGGGCCGGGAGATCCAGAAAGGCGGTAGACAATGTCAGGCTGTCGTGATTCTTCCATCTACATGTAGAAAACATATTTTTGTTGTACGACCTGCTATTGATCATAGTAAGGTTGGTACGACGGGCGCGGTGAAGGCTCCAGTATTGGTTCATCATCCAATTTGGATATTCCTGCAACATGAATTGGGGTGAAGAACCAACCATGTTGGCAGGAGGTCGAAAAGTGTTTGGAAATGAAGTGACAATAAATTCGTGCAACTTCATCTTTTATTTTTGAGTTATGACTCTTATAAAACATTACTTAGATTATATATGCATAAGTGGATTTTGGGTTACGGAAACCTTATATTGAATTTTCCTCGTAACTTCATCTTTTAAGTTATATGTTGATAGTTTGCTTATATTTTATATAGCAGATATTTTACGGAAAGGATATACTGAGTTACCTTGTTACTTCATCTTTTATATTATACTAGAACTTTGTTCATAGTATGAATATCGAAAGTTTGCAGAAATATTATGGAAATGATATTTGAAATACAACAAGGGTACTGATTTTGGAATACATTCCGATAAGGAAATAATTTCAGTATCGAGATATTTTGACAAATTATTGTCTTATACCCGCTTTATTCTGGATTGAATTAAAGGCAGAATTATGCCCTACTTTCATTACCTTGCTGAGCTATCGCTCACTCTTGCTATTGTTTTATATATATTATATAGCAGCGAAGCCAGATGCTAATGGGACGGCACATACCCCGCATGGCGTTTCCATAAACAGTTTCTAGTAGTGATCCCGAGAGTAGTACGAGCCAATCGAATCAGGCTACAGCTTTTGGTATTCAACTTATGTATAGATATGAATGGTATGAGAGGATTGTGAGCATCATAAGGCTAAGTTGGTAATGTAACATTACTTAGAGATTGTATCAGTGACAGATTCAAAAGACATTTGGGTATTGTAATAAAAATTATTTATTCCGCAGTTGTTGTATCGTGTCGTTTCTGAAACTCTAACATGTGTGTGTGTGTGAGACATATTTTGTGGGGTCATGAGCAGGTGAATTATGAACGGTGTGAGTAATACAGGTAAGGCAAGGAGTAAATGGATCGTGACTACTCTAAATCCCTGACCCCGGATTTGGGGCTGTTACAGAAATGGTATCAGAGCGTTAGGTTACAGTCCTCAGAAACGATAGGAGATCGAGTCTTACAATACCCTTAATAATGATAAGAACATCTAGAGCTCAAATTAAGTTCTTAGTCGGGTTAGAGGACATGACCCTGACTGTTTAAGATGAAGCCCGAGAGGGGACTTCTTCTGGGAAACCGTACTTAGGACTTCATGGTTAGTCACCTCGATTCGTATGAGTTATAGATTGATGGGATTCTGAGATACCAGACCCCGAGGCCTTCAAGTAGGCAATTGATGATGCATTCCTTGAAATGGACGGAGACCCGATAAAGGAAGATCCATAGGAGGATCTAGAGGAATACCCCATAGTGGGTCAAGGAAAGAATCTTGTAGAGGACGTGTTGATTGATAAAGATGTAGTATGTTACTTGAGGTCGTACAATAGGACCGGTCGAACCTTCAGAGGTCAAATAAGTGCCGATACGAGAGTTTAGGATCGTTATGATTCATCAAGAGATATGACAAAGAAAATGGAGTAGAGTCTCCAAAGCAGAAGAGGTAGAGGCAGTATAGCCAGTATCAGTGGATTGATTCGACTTGGATGAAACCTGTTACTCGTAGTCGGTTATAGTTGCCCATAAGGAGGCGGCATACGTAAGAACCAAGATGTCCAGATTTTCACGAACGATTAAGGGTACTTAGTTGCCTAGAATAGTGAAAGGAATTGCTTTGGCTATGAGGTTTCAATCCCCCACGACCAGCGATTCCACTGGATATAGTGTCTATTACATCATTGAGGGATTTTATTATCTCAAGGAGAATTTTGGGTATATGTACCATGCAAATGTTATTATAAGACAAGCACGCTAAGACGGAATAGAGAACGAGATTTACCACCCTCAGGAAACCAGGAAGGAATTATGAGGATAGAACAGAAAGGTCGGAAATCAGATCCGAGTATTACTAGTGTGTAAATAGATTGATCAAGTTTCCCTGATTTTGGAAAGAAATTCAGCAAATTTTGGCAAAGCTTGTCTTTCTGATTACCAGAGGATGTCACCAAAGAGAGTGGAAACTAGAGCGAATCCTATGGATTGGGTAAGATGGCCGCTATATGGGTTGGTGGACAGACCCTGATTGCTACAATTGATTGTAGAGATAAAATGATGAAGTTGAGATTGGACGGTAAAGGCAAAATATATTTAAGGACGAAGACGGACTGAGAAATTCTGGGATTGACTTAAATGAAAAGGCTATTGTGCCAAGAGTGTTAAGCTTATGTATCACACGGGATTGATATGGGAGAAGGAATATTGGGTATAAGGATGATTGAAATAGAGACCGGATTTAAGCTTGTAGTTTCTAACGATCTTCCGAAGTACCGCCCAGTCGACATGTGGAATTGTCATTGCTATGGGCGGCAACGGTATCGAAGTCTTCTCATAGAACAGAACGCTTACTTGAGATGTTTGCGCCTAGTCGAATAGAATTCCCTGCGATTGCAAAGGTCGATGGTTGAATCCTTAGCGACTATTATGAGTCGGCAATAACGTAAGTATCGAGCACCTTAGGGTGTGCCTGGAGAAGAAAAGCTTTAGAATCGAACGATTATCCGTTAGAGGAGCCGACATAAAAGGCATCCGTAGAGACCTTGGCAAACCTTCCCAATCTATGATCTATCTTGACCTCTTTCCAAGAAAGAATTCTGATAAAAAGGGTATGTTCCCTCTTCGAAGTTATTTTATAACACTTGTGTTAAATCATATTTAATTTCAATTGTGTTAGAGGCTGTCACGATGCCTACTTTCAGGTTTTCAAAGCCCTGTCAAATGATGCTATTCAAGCTTCCACTTTTCTTCAAATAATGAATAACCCTTGATTGTTAAGTACCAGTATCTTTTTGGTTATTCTATTCTTTGGAAACCACACCTTTGGAATCTGTTCAATTTTAATCCAAGGTGTTCCTTTAAGAAATATTGTCGAAAGACGATAATCATTAAATTGATCTCGAATTGCTTTCATACTTTTCAACTTCCACTGAGACGAATAACCCTATACTTATAGGGGCTACAAGGACTATCTGTCTGTGTGATAGAAGTCTGATGGGACGCCATCACTTGTAAGTTGTGAAATACAAGAAGGCTAATTACCTTTAGTAATGTCTCAATCGAGGCACACAACGCTGAGTTCTTATGATCATGTTGATCTCTCGGTAAATTCTTTTACCTCCCATAAGGTTACCTTAAAACTCATAACCTTATGATCACCAGTGTGTGACGTTTTCCTTGACATGGGAGCTGTCTTTTCAAGGCCACATAATTTTTGTTATCCTCATTGAATTCTAAGGGGAGGCCAACCGGGTCAAATAAGTCAAAATTCGCTGATAGGAATTAGATTCGCAACGAAATCGCCTATGACAGGAGCGAATCCCTAAGACGAATAGAATGTTAGTGACATATCAATGAAATTGGTTTATTCTCCGAAGGATGTTATGATAATGGAAAGCGTGTCAATCGATATATGTGAAAGGAATAGCGATGTGCCGTGAACTCCAGTGACAACGGTGTTAGATAGATGCCCTATAGTGGAATTGAGATTTTGGAGGAGTCGTTTACGAATGGACACTACCTCTGGGTTAGCAAGATAAGTACTGACGATGGAGTCAGAGGGAGCTGGTATTGTGACTTGGGAGAGGTGCGACGTGTTGCTTTTAGAGAATAATTTCCGGAAATATATGGAGACCCGGATGAAAATAAAAGTTAAAGAGTTAAAACAAGAAACCATGAATGTGACCGAGTATGAGGCCAAGTTTTCCGAATTATTGAGGGTTGTTCCGGAGTTTGTGAACACAGAAGAAAATAAAGCCAGTAGGTTTCAACCAGGGCTACCTCCAACAAGCAGCCCACTGTCAGGACCTTTAAATAGCAGATACCCTTCTATACTATTTAGACACAGCTAATGCATCGTTGTATATCAAGAAGTTGCATGGCAATTAAACCTTAAGGCCGAGCCGCTAAGGGAATAATTACAAGTAGAAATAGTCAATCGAGGGATTTTCCCATAAGACTGGTACATCCAGGTGTGAACTAGAAATATGAGGTCGACACTTTTGATGGACCTGGTTCCTTTCAAGTTGGGAGAAGTTGATATTATAATAAGGATGGGTTGGTTGACACCCAATGGAGCCCAAACTGATTGTAAGGGAGAGAGAGTAATAAATAAATGATGGAGACAGATTCAGAGATTCTTGAATATAGTTCAAACTAAGAAACTATTACACCAGAAATACGAGGCTTAATTAGCTCTTATGGTTGACGCCAAGAAAAGAGACACCAAGTATAAAGGAAACTACAGTGGTTTTGGGAGACTGTACAAGATCTTAATGCTCTACCAAATATCGATTGGGATGACATGAGAATGAATAACGAGTATTCAGGTTCTAGTGCCGCATCTCCTGTTAGCCTCAGTGGGAATGAAAGAGTTAGCGACTCAGTTACAAGAATTGCTGGGCAAGAATATGGTAAGACCCAGTGTACCACCGTGGAGAGCCCGGTGTCGTTGTAAGAGAGAAAGATGTTAGCACAAGATTATGCATCGAACCTCGAGAGTTGTATGAGTTCGACATGGAGAATAGGTACCCTTATAAATGATTGTTTGATCAGCGGAAGAACGCTGTGTATTTCCAAATTTATTTAAGAACTGGATATCACCAGTTGGAAGTTAAATCCGAGGATATACCCAAGACTGTGATTCGTACTAGGAATAGACACTTCGAGTTTTCAGCGAGGTTATTTTGGGTTGACTAATGCACCCACAAATTTTTATGGAATGTAATGAACTGGCTTTGGATTATCCGTGATAGTAGATAACATGAGATGGAGAAATGGCTAGAATTGACCTAGGATTATGACTGTGAGATACACTACCATCCGGGGAAGGCCAATGTGGTGGCCGATACCCTTAATTAAAATGAGACAGAGATGGATTCCGAATGATCGGGAATTAAAGGGTGAGATTTTACACAAAACCCAAGTTAGTCCAACAAACTAGAAAAACAAAATATTTCACCAACAAGCGGCTAGTGACAGCCAAGATAGACAGAGAAAGTATGCGGACTAAGCCCGTGAGTATAGAGATAGTACTGCTATTGATAAGCTAAATGGCATGTTGATGAATGACAAGCAAGTTTATGTTGGTGTATTTTCTGTACAAACAAGATAGAGAATATGAGGTTAGAGATTTGTGATGCCAAAAGATATCCTCGTGGAAGGAATTAATGAGATTTGGAAAGAAAGGGAAGTTGAGCCCGAGATTCATTGGGCCATATGAGATTTTAAAACGCGTCAGGAAGGTGGCCTACGAGCCAGCCTTACCCCCCCCCCCCCAAACTTGTAGAATGGTCATAACGGGGTTCATGTGTCAATGCTACGTCAGTATACTATAGATGCCCGACATATGTTAGAGTACGAGCAGGTAGATATATAATCTGGTCTGACTTACAAAGAACAACCTGTGGAAATCACGGATAGAAAAGAGCAAGTGCTAAGAGACAAGGTTGTCAAGCTAGTGAGAGGTTTGTGGAAAATCAAGAAGTGGAAGAATCCACTTGGGAGTTAGAAAGTGCAATGGGAGAGAAGTACCCCCCAGTTATTCTTAAGCTGATTCCGGGACGGAATCCTTTTAAGGAGGGGAGACTGTAATAACCCGAATTTTTGGAAAAATTAAAACTTTTCTTATTATGATTAAGTGCATCAGTGAATAGTGAATTTGGTGGATGACTAGTGATTTTGAGGGTTAAGAAAATTTTTCATGCCACCTATGTATGAGACGTAGTGTGGATGTTCCGAAGTCATATTAGTGATCTACGATGTAAATAAAGGAATGTAAAAGCAGTCAGAATCAGAAGAATAACATTTTCTGTTTTCTCCGAAATTTCACCAATAACGGACGGATTAATCATTATTTGAAAATATTGGAGGATTTAAATTATCAATTCCATGGATATGGATTAGTAAAAGAGTTAGAGATATCAAGAACGTTTACGGTAAACTACTTCGATAGAACACTTAAGAAACCCTGCGAACATTTTACGAGATTAAGCGGTGACGGAACAATGCAACATTTACATGATTAAATATAGACATGGAAGTAACATGTAAATTAATTCGAGGAATGCAACATTTGGATCATCCATATGAAAGGAAACAAACCAGTAAAGCAAACCAGTAAAGCTGCTTTAGCCAAACTCTTGCATGTTCGACACGTGTCCTGATGACAAGCCAAAATGTGATGACTCACCCCCTTTAACCACAAAATATCTCACATTGTCCAAGATCAACCAAAAGCAAGAAACTCCCCCACTTTTGAAGAAGAAAACCGAGAGGAAATGAGGAGGAAAATGGTGGAGAAAGAATTGATCATAATTTGAGTTTCTCTTGGCGGTTTTTGGCGTTCCACCACTCAAATCGAGGCTCTTGGGAAGCCCGACGTAACCATGGTAAGCACTCTCCTCACCCTCGTGATTTAGCCAGTCCATTTTAGTGATTAAGGAAGATGATGAATAATAACTTCTTGGTTTTTGATTTTTGTTTCCATGAGATTAAGTTTTATAAGGATCATCCAAGCACCCCAAGCCTAGTTAAGCCATTGTTGACCCTTGTGAAGCTTCAAAGAAGGTATATTACCTCTGCCCTCTTAATATGTATGAGTTTTCATGCTTGGATTTAAAGATATAGTCCTTTTACATGTGTTAATGGTGAATAAATGTATTAAGTGGATGTAATGATTAATTTTGGATGGATGGTCCATACATATGAGCTTTGATTATGTTGGAGATCTTGAGCTAGCTTAGATGATGAAAATTGTGATCTTGTTGATTGGGAGTTGTTTGGTTTGATGTTGAGGTTGATTATAAATTTTGGAATCGTTAAAACATAGCCGTTGTAATGCCCGATTTTTGGTAACGCTATAAACTGCCTAGAATCCAAAAACCTAACTGCCTCTTTTGGTTCAATTATGACCATGAGTGTGTAGAGCCTTGTTTCTAGTTTACGTGAGCGCAAGAATCATGTTAATCCGATTTACGGTTTAGGAGAAAAGTGAGTTTTAGTAAACGCCGTTCGGAGGAACAACCCATCTCTAGTCAGTTACTTTGAGGCTATATTTGTACCACTTAGAAGCCATATTAAAATGTGAAACTTTGAGGAATAATACTAGAGACAGTTAGGAAGGCTCACGAAAAATATTCGTATTAAAAAGATTATTTTTCGATTTTATAGAAATGTGTTAGCCGAGGTTGCGCAAGTGAAAACCACTAAGAACATGACTTAGAAACCAATGTTGTAAATGGTTAAGTATAACTTGTATTCGAGGATCGATTTCGGACTAAACCTACGACTTAAGTAATTGTCGATTAACATGGACTTAGTATGAGCCTATAACGAGCTAGTAATGCCTTGGTTGTGTTTCGCTTACTTGTTTAAGCATTGAGTACAAGTGGATTATCCAGGGGATTAATCGTGCGTTTTCTTTGACTTTGTCTAGATTGTCCGGCATCGCCGCGAACCCCTATCACTTCTCGAGCATCAGGCAAGTTTTCAAAACCTATACTACTTTTGTTGTGATAATAACTGATTTCATATACGATATGCAAATGCGATATATAAATTGCATACTTGTTTTCGAACTGATGTATATAGCAATATTTGAGGTTATGACTTGATGTGGGGCTTATAAGCTAGATATGGGATATCAGTTATAAGCCAGTTTGTATATAAATGCCCTAGGATAAGGGAGTGTGATTTTCATTAAAGATCAAAAGTGATTGTATTTCTGTATATGTTAAAGATTATTTTCCGATAAAGATATCGGGTAGCTGTTATTCGAGGATTAATTATTTATTTAATGAATATTACTTTTGAATATTCATTCGAGGATTAATTATTTATTTAATGAATATTACTTTTGAATATTCATTCGAGGATTAATTATTTATTTAATGAATATTACTTTTGAATATTCATTCGATGATTAATTATTTATTTAATGAATATTACTTTTGAATATTCATTTAAGGATTAATTATTTATTTAATGAATATTATTTTGAATATTCATTTAAGGATTATTTATTTAATGAATATTACTTTTGAATATTCATTTGAGACTTAATTATTTAATGAATATTATTTTTGAATATTCATTTGAGATTTATTAATTAATGAATATTATTTTGAATATTCATTTGAGGTTTACTTATTTGAGAAATATTATCTTTGAATATTCATTTAATCATTATTTACCTGATGAATATTATTTTCGAAGATTCGTTTAATGTTTACTTATTTAATAAATATTATTAATTATTTTTAAATCAAAAAGAGGTTCCCAAAACAATGTTTTCCATTTAAGTCCGTCTTTTAAGAGGATTTAAATGCTTGCTCAACTATCAAAAATATGGGAAACCTGATTTAAGTGTTTGCTACTCTTTTTTTAAACTCTCAAACTCAAAAACTGTCAAGGGACAGATATTTTCTCGGAGCAATTTAATTGCTGCCAGTCAAGTATCGTGTTACCACCTCAACGCGCGAGGGGTAAATTCATGGAACAAGTCGATATCCATTAACAAGCATCGCTTGGGAAATATTGGAGAATCTTCCTTTCCAACCTAGATATAACTACTGAGTGGAGTCGTATCAATAAGTATTACACTTGGGGAAAGGAGGACGATCTTTACGTTTCAGAGTCATGGATTTCATCTGAACTAGGAGCAAGTGTAAGAGGTCGAGTCGCGCCGATCCATCATTTTATTGCCCCAAATGGGCCGGGAGATCCAGAAAGGCGGTAGACAATGTCAGGCTGTCGTGATTCTTCCATCTACATGTAGAAAACATATTTTTGTTGTACGACCTGCTACTGATCATAGTAAGGTTAGTATGACGGGCGCGGTGAAGGCTCCAGTATTGGTTCATCATCCAATTTGGATATTCCTGCAACATGAATTGGGGTGAAGAACCAACCAGTTTCCCGCTTAATTCTGGATTGAATTAAAGGCAGAATTATGCCCTACTTTCATTACCAAGCTGAGCTATCGCTCACTCTTGCTATTGTTTTTTATATATAATATAGCAGCGAAGCAGGATGCCAATGAGACGGCACATACCCCGCAAGACGTTTCCATAAACAGTTTCTAGCAATGATCCCGAGAGTAGTACGAGCCAATCGAATCAGGCTACAGCTTTTGGTATTCAACTTATGTATAGATATGAATGGTATGAGAGGATTGTGAGCATCAGAAGGCTAAGTTGGTAATGTAACATTACTTAGAGATTGTATCAGTGACAGATTCAAAAGATATTTGGGTATTGTAATAAAAATTATTTATTCCGCAGTTGTTGTATCGTGTCGTTTCTGAGACTCTAACCTGTGTGTGTGTGAGACATATATTGTGGGGTCATGAGCAGGTGAATTATGAACGGTGTGAGTAATAGAGGTAAGACAAGGAGTAAATAGATCGTGACTACTCTAAATCCCTGACCCCGGAATTGGGGCTGTTACAATCAACACATCCAAAACAGCCCATAAACATTATCATACACTAAATCAAGCTTCACAAAATCACTCATCCTCAAATCGAACACAAGATTCACGGATCTTAACGATAACACGAATAACGACTCCAATCATTATTTCAACCATAAAACTCATATAAACAAAAAGGGGCAGAGGTTCTTTATACCTTCCTTAGAGCTTGAGAGACATTAACAATCACTTATAACCTCTAATCAAGCTTTGGGTGATCCTTGGAAAGCCTAGAGTTTAAGATCAAAGAAGTTAGTTCTTGAAATCACTATTCATCTTCATCTTGTAAAATCCATAACAAATCGAAAAATAAGAGTTTGGTGCTAATATTTTTACCAGACCTTTTGCCCTTCATAAGCTTTCTTTTGAGTTATATATCATCAAATTTGGAGCTTCCTAGCTAGGGTTTTGAGCCCCATCTTTCCGCTGGACAGAAACTGGACAGATTGGGTTCTCCAACTTGGGGAAGAGATTTGGCTAGGCTACACTCCTTTGTTGGCCATGAAATTTTGAACGAATGTTATAAATGGAGTGGAGAAACTATATTTAAAATTTGGTGATTTTAGGACAAGTAGATTTGGAGTTATGAATTTTTCTTTTCTCCTTGTGCAAGCTGAGCAGAAATTTGGGAAGAAATGGGGGAGAGTTTTCTTTTTGCCTTGGTTAATTCTTGATAGAAAAATGAGATATATTTTGTGGTTAAAGTGGTGAGTCATTGCATTTTTCTTGTCATTGGGACACTTGGCAAACATGCAAGAGTCTGGGATAAAGTAGCTTTACTGGTTTGCTTTACTAGTTTGTTTCCTTTCACATGGATGATCCAAATGTTGCATCCCTCGAATTAATCTTGTTACATGTTACTTCCATGCCTATATTTGAATCCCGTAAGTGTCTCGCTGTTCCGTCTCCGCTTAATCTCGTAAAATGTTCGCAGGGTTTCTTAAGTGTTCTATCGAAGTAGTTTACCGTAAACGTTCTTGATATCTTAATACTTTACTAAATCCATATCCATGGAATTGATAATTTAAATCCTCCAATATTTTCAAATAATGATTAATCCATCCGTTAGTGGTGAAATTTCGGAGAAAACAGAAATGCCATTTTTCCGATTCTGACAGCTTTTGCATTCCTTCATTTTCATAGTAGATCACTAATACGACTTCGAAAGTTCATTATCCCGACTCGTACATAGGGTGGTCTGAAAATCTTCTTAACCCTCAAAATCACTATTCATCCACCAAATTCACTATTCATTGATGCACTTAATCATAATAAGAAAAGTTTTAATTTTTCCAAAAATTCGGGTTATTACAGTCTCCCCTCCTTAAAAGGATTCCGTCCCGGAATCAGCTTAGGAATGATTGGGGGTACTTCTCTCCCATTGCACTTTCTAACTCCCGAGTGGATTCTTCCACTTCTTGATTTTCCACAAACCTCTCACTAACTTGGCAACCTTGTCTCTTAGCACTTGCTCTTTTCTATCCGTGATTTCCACAGGTTGTTCTTTGTAAGTCAGACCAGATTGTATATCTACCTGCTCGTACTCTAACATATGTCGGGAATCTATAGTATACTGACGTAGCATTGACACATGAACCCCATTATGACCATTCTACAAGTTTGGGGGGGGGGGTAAGGCTGGCTCGTAGGCCACCTTCCTGACGCGTTTTAAAATCTCATATGGCCCAATGAATCTCGGGCTCAACTTCCCTTTCTTTCCTAGTACGAATCGCAGTCTTGGGTATATCCTCGGATTTAACTTCCAACTGGTGATATTCAGTTCTTAAATAAATTTGGAAATACACAGCGTTCTTCCGCTGATCAAACAATCATTTACAAGGGTACCTATTCTCCATGTCGAACTCATCCAACTCTCGAGGTTCGATGCATAATCTTGTGCTAACATTTTTCTCTCTTACAACAACACCGGGCTCTCCACGGTGGTACACCGGGTCTTATCATATCCTTGCCCAGCAATTCTTGTAATTGAGTCACTAACTCTTTCATTCCCACTGAGGCTAACAGGAGATGCGGCACTATAACCTGGATACTCGTTATTCATTCTCATGTCATCCCAATCGATATTTGGTAGCGCATTAAGATCTTGTACAGTCTCCCAAAACCACTGTAGTTTCCTTTATACTTGGTGTCTCTTTTCTTGGCGTCAACCATCAGAGCTAATTAAGCCTTGTATCTCTGGCATAATAGTTTCTTAGTCTAAACTATATTCAAGAATCTCTGAATCTGCCTCCATCCTTTAATTATTACTCTTTTTCTTTGCAATCAATTGGCTCCATTGGGTGTCAACCAACCCATCCTTATTATAATATCAACTTCTCCCAACTTGAAAGGAATCAGGTCTATCAAAAGTGTCGACCTCATATTTCTAATTCACAACCTGGATGTACCAGTCTTATGGGAAAATCCCTCGATTGACTATTTCTACTTGTAATTATTCCCTTAGCGGCTCGGCCTTAAGGTTTAATTGTCATGCAACTTCTTGATATACAACGATACATTAGCTCTGTCTAAATAGTATAGAAGGGTACCTTCTATTTAAAGGTCCTGACAGTGGGCTGCTTGTTGGAGGTAGCCCTGGTTGAAACCTACTGGCTTTCTTTTCTTCTGTGTTCACAAACTCCGGAACAAACCTCAATAATTCGGAAAACTTGGCTTATACTCGGTCACAGTCATGGTTTCTTTTTTTAACTCTTTAACTTTTATTTTCATCCGGGTCTCCATATATTCCCGAAAATTATTTCTCTAAAAATAACACGCTGCACCTCTCCCAAGTCACAATACCAGCTCCCTCTGACTCAATCGCCAGTACTTATCTTGCTAACCCAGAGGTAGTGTCCATTCGTAAACAACTCCTCCAAAATCTCAATTCCACTATAGGGCATCTATCTAAGACCGTTGTCACTGGAGTTCACGGCACATCGTTATTCCTTTCACATATATCGATTGACACGCTTTCCATTATCATAATATCCTTGGGAGAATAAACCAATTTCATTGATATGTCACCAACATTCTATTCGTCTTAGGGATTCGCTCCTGTCATAGGCGATTTCGTTGCGAATCTAATTCCTATCAGCGAATTTTGACTTATTTGACCTGGTTGGCCTCCCCTTAGAATTCAATGAGGATAACAAAAATTATGGGGCCTTGAAAAGACAGCTCCCATATCAAGGAAAACGTCACTCACTGGTGATCATAAGGTTATGAGTTTTAAGGTAACCTTATTGGAGGTAAAAGAATTTACCAAGAGATCAACATGATCATAAGAAATCAACGTTGTGTGCTTCGACTGAGACATTACTAAAGGTAATTAGCCTTCTTGTATTTCACAACTTACAAGTGATGGCGTCCCATCAGACTTCTATCACACAGACAGATAGTCCTTGTAGCCCCTATAAGTATAGGGTTGTTCGTCTCAGTGGAAGTTGAAAAGTATGAAAGCAATTCGAGATCAATTTAATGATTATCGTCTTTCGACAATATTTCTTAAAGGAACACCTTGGATTAAAATTGAACAGATTCCAAAGGTGTGGTTTCCAAAGAAAAGAATAACCATAAAGATACTGGTATTCAACAAACAAGTGGTGAGGTATCACCATAGGGTCATTCATTATTTGAAGAAAAGTGAAAGTTTAAATAACATCATTTGACAGGGCTTCGAAAACCTGAAAGTAGGCATTGTGACAGCCTCTGGTACAATTGAAACTGAATATGGTTTAACACGAGCGTTATAAAACAACTTCGAAGAAAGAGTATATCTTTTATCGAAATTCTCTCTAAGAAGAGGTCAAGATAGATTATAGATTGGGGAGGTTTGCCAATGTCTCTACGGATGCCTTTTATGTCGGCTCCTTTAACGGATAATCGTTCGGTTCTAAAGCTTTTCTTCTCCATGCACACCCTAAGGTGCTCGATACTTACGTTATTGTCGACTCATAATAGTCGTTAAGGATTCAACCATCGACCTTTGCAATCGCAGGGAATTCTATTCGACTAGGCACAAACATCTCAAGTAAGCGTTCTGTTCTATAAGAAGACTTCGATACCATTGTCGCCCGTAGTAATGAAAATTCCACATGTCGACTGGGCGGTACTTCGGAAGATCGTTAGAAACTACAAGCTTAAATCCGGTCTCTATTTCAATCATCCTTATACCCAATATTCCTTCTCCCATATCAATCCTGTGTGCTACGTAAGCTTAACACTTTTGGCACAATAGCCTTTTCATTTAAGTCAATCCCGGAATTTCTCAGTCCGTCTTGGTCCTTAAATATATTTCGCCTTTACCGTCCAATCTCAACTTCATCATTTTATCTCTACAATCAGCTGTAGCAATCAGGGTCTGTCCACCAACCCATATAGCGGCCATCTTACCCAATCCACAGGGTTCGCTCTAGTTTCCACTCTCTTTGGTGACATCCTCTGGTAATCAGAAAGGCAAGGTTTGCCAAAATTTGCTGAATTTCTTCCCAAAATCAGGGAAATTTGATCAATCTATTTACCCACTAGTAATACTCGGATCTGATTTCCGACCTTTCTGTTCTATCCTCATAATTCCTTCCTGGTTTCCTGAGGGTGGTAAATCTCGTTCTCAATTACGTCTTAGCGTGCTTGTCTTACAATAACATTTGCATGGTACATATACCCAAAATTCTCCTTGAGATAATAAAATCCCTCAATGTTGTAATAGACATTATTTCCAGTGGAATCACTGGTCGTGGGGGATTGAAACCTCATAGCCAAAACAATTCCTTCCACTATTCTAGGCAACTAACTACCCCTTAATCGTTCGTGAAAATCTGAACATCTTGGTTCTTACGTATGCCGCCTCCTTATGGGCAACTATAACTGACTACGAGTAACAGGTTTCGTTCAAGTCGAATCAATCCACTGATACTGGCTATACTGCCTCTACCTCTTCTGCTTTGGAGACTCTACTACATTTTCTTTGTCATATCTCTTGATGAATCATAAACGATCTTTAAACTCTCGTCTCGTCACTTATTTGTCCCTTGAAGGTTCGTCCGGTCTTATTATAAGACCTCAAGTAACACACCACATCTTTATCAATCGGCATATTTTCTACAAGATTCTTCCCTTGATCCGCCATGGGGTCCTCTTCTAGATCCTCCTATGGATCCTCCTTTATTAGATCTCCGTCCATCTCAAGGAGCGCATCATCAAATGCCTACTCGAAGGCCTCGGGATCTGGTATCTCAGAGTCCCGTCCATCTATAACTCATACGAATCGAGGTGACTAACCATGAAGTCTTAAGTGCGGTTTCCCAAAAGAAGTCCCCTCTCGGGCTTCATCTTAAACAGTCAGGGTCATGTCCTCTAACCCGACTACGAACTCAATTTGAGCTCTAGATGTTCTTATCATTATTAAGGGTATTGTAAGACTCGATCTCCTATCGTTTCTGAGGACTGTAACCTAACGCTCTGATACCATTTCTGTAACAACTCCAAATCCGGGGTCAGGGATTTAGAGTAGTCACGATCCATTTACTCCTTGCCTTGCCTGTATTACTCACACCATTCATAATTCACCTGCTCATGACCCCACAATATATGTCTCACACACACACACAGGTTAGAGTCTCAGAAACGACACGATACAACAACTGCGGAATAAATAATTTTTATTACAATACCCAAATGTCTTTTGAATCTGTCACTGATACAATCCCTAAGTAATGTTACATTACCAACTTAGCCTTCTGATGCTCTCAATCCTCTCATACCATTCATATCTATACATAAGTTGAATACCAAAAGTTATAGCCTGATTCAATTGGTTCGTACTACTCTCGGGATCACTGCTAGAAACTGTTTATGGAAACGCCTTGCGGGGTATGTGCCGTCCCATTGGCATCCTGCTTCGCTGCTATATAATATATATAAAACAATAGCAAGAGTGAGCGATAGCTCAGCAAGGTAATGAAAGTATGGCATAATTCGGCCTTTAATTCAACCCAGAATAAAGCGGGTATAAGACAATAATTTGTCAAAATATCTCGATACTGAAATTATTTCCTTATCGGAATGTATTCCAAAAACAGTACCATTGTTGTATTTCAAATATCATTTCCATAATATTTCTGCAAACTTTCGATATTCATATTATGACCAAAGTTCTAGTATAATATAAAAGATGAAGTAACAAGGTAACTCAGTATATCATTTCCGTAAAATATCTGCTATATAAAATATAAGTAGACTATCAACATATAACTTAAAAGATGAAGTTACGAGGAAAATTCAATATAAGGTTTCCGTAACCCAAAATCCACTTATGCATATATAATCTGAGTAAGGTTTTATCAGAGTCATAACTCATAAAAGATGAAGTTGCAAGGATTTATTGTAACTTCCTTTTTGAACACTTTTCAACCCTCTGCCAACATGATCGGTAAACCTGTACCAAGGGTTTCATCCTTAGTCCCTTTCAATACATGTTACAGAAACTCCCTGCCAACATGATCGGTAAACCTGTACCAAGGATGTCCCCCTTAGTCCCTTTCAATACATGTTGCAGAATTATCCAAAATGGATGATGAACTAATACGGGAGTTGCTACCGTGCCCGTCGTACCAACCTTACTATGATCAGTAGCAGGTCGTACAACAAATATATGTTTTCTACATGTAGATGGAAGAATCACGACGGCCTGACATTGTCTACCGCCTTCCGGGATCTCCCGGCCCATTTGGGGCAATAATTTGGATGGGTCGGCGCAACTGGACCACTTACACCACTCCTAGTTCAGATGAAATCCATGACTCTGAAACGTAAAGATCGTCCTCCTTTCCCCAAGTGTAATACTTGTTGATACGACTCCACAAAGTAGTTATATCTAGGTTGGAAAGGAAGATTCTCCAATATTTCCCAAGCTATTGCTTGTTAATGGATATCGACTTGTTCCATGAATTTACCCCTCGAGCGTTGAGGTGGTAACACAATATTTGACTTGCAGTAATTAAACTGTTCCGAGAAAATATCTGTCCCCTGACAGTTTTGAGTTGAGAGTTGAAAAAAAAGAGTGGCAGTCACTTAAACCAGGTTTCCCATATTTTTGATAGTTGAGCGAGCATTTAAATCCTCTTAAAAGACAGATTTAAATGGAAAAACATTGTTTTGGGAACCTCTTTTTGATTTAAAAATAATCAATAATATTTATTAAATAAGTAAACCTTAAACGAATATTCGAAAGTAATATTCATTAAGTAAATAATGATTAAATGAATATTCAAAAATAATATTCATTAAACAAATAAGGATTGAAGGAATATTCCAAATAATATTCGTTAAATAAATAAACCTTAAATGAATATTCAAAAATAATATTCATTAAATAAATAATCCTTAAATGAATATTCAAAAATAATATTCATTAAATAAATAATCCTTAAATGAATATTCAAAAATAATATTCCTTAAATAAATAATCCTCGAATAACAGTTACCCGATATCTTTATCGGAAAAATAATCTTTAACAAATACAGAAAACATAATTACTTCTGATCTAAAGAAAATCATACGCCCTTAACCTAGGGCTTTAATAAAAAAAACCTGGCTTCTAGCTAATATCCCATAGTTAGCTTAGAAGCCCATAATCGAATTATAAAGCAAGTATCATTATATACCTTTGAAAACAGTTATGCCTTCCATTAGCATATATAACTGAAATAGTATTCAAATAGTATTTCTCGACTGAGATAATACTTAAATAGCATTCCTCGAATAATATCATACTCAAATAACAATCCTCCAAATACATAATATTCTGCCGATGGAATCCCTCCGGGTTTCCACGGCTATCTACATATCTCAAAATACCGACTCCCGATTTAGAGTCGAAAACAATGAATATGCTCTTATATTTAGAGCTACCAGGTAAACCGGTTCATAACTACTTAACTCAAAAGATTTTATATAATCCAAAGGTCAAATCCATTTCAACAAGAAATAAGATATATCGCAAAACTGTCAAGTTTTATACATGGCAAAAGCAGTATTATATATTCAATACTTCAAAGTATAGATTTAGAAACTTGCCTGATGCTCGAGAAGTGATAGGGGTTCGCGACGATGCCGGACAATCTAGACAAAGTCAAAGAAAACACACGATTAATCCCCTGGATAATCCACTTGTACTCAATGCTTAAACACGTAAGCGAAACACAACCAAGGCATTACTAGCTCGTTATAGGCTCATACTAAGTCCATGTTAATCGACAATTAATTAAGTCATAGGTTTAGTCCAAAATCGATCCTCGAATACAAGTTATACTTAACCATTTACAACATTGGTTTCTAAGACGTGTTCTTAGTGGTTTTCACTTGCGCAACCTCGGCTAACACATTTTTATAAAATCGGAAAATAATCTTTTGGACTCGAAACCTTCGTAACTGACCTTGACACTTCAATACAAAATTTCATATTTTAAAACAACTATTAAGGGTCTCAAACATAGCCACAAAGTTGGTACATTTCTGCAATCTCATTCTTTGAACCACTTTCACTAAAACGGTCATATCTCATAAACCGCAAATCGTAACGACACGGTTCTTTCGCTAAAACAATCTAGGAAACAAGGCCTACATGTTCATGGTCAGAAACTTCATGTTCATGCCCTTTAATGTAACCGTGATTTCTGCCTAAACTATCTAAGGAAATTTCGGCATGGTAACGACGCTTATACGCGATTCCCGTGTTTTTAAACACTTCAAACAACCACCAATCAACAATCAACCAACAACCATTATACTTCATCAACACATCCAAAACAGCCCCTAAACATTATCATACACTAAATCAAGCTTCACAAAATCACTCATCCTCAAATCGAACACAAGATTCACGGATCTTAACGATAACACGAATAACGACTCTGATCATTATTTCAACCATAAAACTCATATAAAAAAAAAGGGGCAGAGGTTCTTTATACCTTCCTTAGAGCTTGAGAGACATTAACAATCACTTATAACCTCTAATCAAGCCTTGGGTGATCCTTGGAAAGCCTAGAGTTTAAGATCAAAGAAGTTAGTTCTTGAAATCACTATTCATCTTCATCTTGTAAAATCCATAACAAATCGAAAACTAAGAGTTTGGTGCTAATATTTTTACCAGACATTTTTATCTTCATAAGCTTTCTTTTTAGTTATAGATCATCAAATTTGGAGCTTCCTAGCTAGGGTTTTGAGCCCCATCTTTCCGCTCGACAGAAACTGGACAGATTGGGTTCTCCAACTTGGGGAAGGGATTTGGCTAGGCTAATCTCCTTTGTTGGCCATGAAATTTTGAATGAATGTTATGCATGGAGTGGAGAAGCTATGGTTAAAATTTGGTGATTTTAGGACAAGTAGATTTGGAGTTATGAATTTTTATTTTCTCCTTGTGCAAGCTGAGCAGAAATTTGGGAAGAAATGGGGGAGAGTTTTCTTTTTGCCTTGGTTAATTCTTGATATAAAAATGAGATATTTTGTGGTTAAAGTGGTGAGTCATTGCATTTTTCTTGTCATTGGGACACTTGGCAAACATGCAAGAGTCTGGGATAAAGTAGCTTTACTGGTTTGCTTTACTGGTTTGTTTCCTTTCACATGGATGATCCAAATGTTGCATCCCTCGAATTAATCTTGTTACATGTTACTTCCATGCCTATAGTTTAATCTCGTAAGTGTCTCGTTGTTCCGTCTCCGCTTAATCTCGTAAAATGTTCGCAGAGTTTCTTAACTGTTCTATCGAAGTAGTTTACCGTAAACGTTCTTGATATCTTAACACTTTACTAAATCCATATCCATGGAATTGATAATTTAAATCCTCCAATATTTTCAAATAATGATTAATCCATCCGTTAGTGGTGAAATTTCGGAGAAAACAGAAATGCTATTTTTCCGATTCTGACAGCTTTTGCATTCCTTCATTTTCATAGTAGATCACTAATACGACTTCGAAAGTTCATTATCCCGACTCGTACATTGGGTGGTCTGAAAATCTTCTTAACCCTCAAAATCACTATTCATCCACCAAATTCACTATTCACTGATGCACTTAGTCATAATAAGAAAAGTTTTAATTTTTTTCCAAAAATTCGGGTTATTACACCAATCCTCTTTCCACTCTCTTCCTATAGTAAGCAAAATTCTCCATTAGAAATCTTCTCAGAGTGTCTGCTGCTTTGTCCTTCTCCGTTGATGAGAATCCAGTGGATCTAGGATACTTCTCAACTGATATAAGATAGTTGCTTGGATAGTCTCTCAGTTTGTCCTCAGTCAAATAGCAGATTCTGAACAAGTCATTCGTCATGAATCTAACCATTGGAGGATCTTTAGTAATCTCTGGACTGACTTTCATCAAGATATCTCTAACATGCTCACGGAGCAGTTCATTTAATCTTGTAGTTCTTTGTATCTTGATGAGCAACACCTGCAATTCTGTGTATGTCCTCTGTTCAAAAAACATAGTGGAAATCACAAAGGTACCTTTCTCAATAAAATTGATTACTATGTTCCAGGCACCGTTTGCTTTAACCCCAGCTTTCAGAAAGATCATAGAGTTTCTCAATGCTGTGAAGTAAGTCTGATCTTCAAGATTGGCACCTCTGATGTTCTGAATGATAACTTCCACCTCAGTATTGTCGTTGACTTCTAATCCATCTTCGACTCCGCAAAAGGTTTTATAAGCCATCTCCCAGTCAGATCCTGATTTCTTTGCCAAATCCATCATCTTCTTCTTCCTCACTTCATTATACATCTTGAACCTCTTCAGTTTTTCACTTCGCAGAACTGCTTGTTGTCTCTCTTTCTCAGCATGCCTGGCATCTATTGCAGCTCTTTGAGCTTTCACAGTTTTCTCCATTTCCAAGGCAGCTTCTTCTTCTTGTGATAGAGGATTTGCTTCTTCTTCCATATTATCCTCCCAGATAGGATATTCAATAGGCTCTGGATAATATGGCTCATGCTCTTCCATTGGACGTTCATGCATGATTTCCTCAAATACCTCTTCACTCTTTTCTTCTTCTCGTACTATGTTCTCGATCCAATACTGTCTTACCAGAATAGCGTCAACTGTTTCCCAAACTCCCCATCCATCCAGACCTTGCTCCCAAGCTCCAAATTTCTCCCACTTAGTTAAGGAATCCTCGATAAAGTTATCCTCAGCATAAAAGGTAGTAGAAGGACCCGGTTGCTGATTTGAAGGTCCAGGTTGTTGGTTCTTCAGCATAGTCCAGATTGACTGTACTCCGTCGCTTTGATTCTCCAAGAAATCCGTAGTATCCTTACCTATCTCCTTTAAAGAAGCCAGCTGCAGGTCAATGTTATCCAATCTTGAGTTGGTAGTCTTTTCAATATGATCCAATCTTTTGTTTAATTTTGACTCCACTCTTGAAAGGGTGTTCATTGCATCTTTCACCCGCGCTTGACCATCCCGGATAACCAGAACGTCTTCTTTCAAAGCTTCTTGTCCTTGAGACAGAGCATATACTTCATTCATGAAACCGTCTTTAAGCTCTTTGACGTCCGTCCTCAATTCGACTATCTCTTTCATAGCTTCCTTCTTCAAGGAGTCCACTGCTTGCTTAGTACCTGTTATAGTGCCAGATGCACTACCAACGACCCCGAATGTTCTTCTAGAATCAGCTGCAGCCAAGTCAACCTTCTCTTGAATAGACTTTAAAGAAGCATTGCCTTGACTAGAGGAGATCCCTTTGTCAAAGGAAGGTCGCAGTGGAACCTTGAATAATGGATTTCCTTCTTTATCACGAACTGTCATCTCCTTGAGGGTGGATTGAACATGTACTTCTCGTTCTGTCGGTAATAGCAAATCATCGATTTGTGGAAGGGTTAGGGTGTCACTCCTCACATTTGGCTCTGGGTGTACACTCAACGTTTCTGTCGGTGTTTCACTCATTTTACCTTTCCCACTCAGGCCAGGTGTAAGTGTTTTTGTTTCACTCAATCCCTTGTTGCTAGTTGTACCTGCAGAAGAAAACACCGTAACCGTCCTTAAGGAGGTCACCGGTGGTGCAATGGGGCTTCACAAGTCCCCGTCCTTGCTTAAACCAAGTTGCTGATCATCCGTAGATGATATATCCTTTGAAGGATCTAGAGTTTGAATCTCTAGTGGGTTAGAATCATGCTCTATTAACAACAGAGATCCTGAAACTTCCCTTTGAGTCTGTGAAGACTTCACCTCAGTTAACTTGTCAATGTGAATTGATTCGTTGTTACCGAGTTGCCGATCTGCACCTACGTCAGACCCTTTACCCGCAGGATCCAGATATGTTCCATCTGGGGAGTTAGGTAATGACCTTTGAGATTGTGCATTTAGGTCAGAACCTTCTCTCGACGTCTGTGAAGTCTCTTGGTTCTTAGAACCTTCAACCAGTGAACCTAACCGTAATATGGTCGGAACACCAGTTGCTTCCGTCAATTCCTTCTTGCTTGATTGAGCTATGGGTTCAGATATAGCTTTGGGTAGAGTAGCCCAATCAGCATCAGAAAAATCAATAAAGGGCGCTTTGGAAGTTTGAAATAAAGTTTCAACAGTTGCCTCGTTTTCTATTCTTCTCCTTTTAGAGGAAGGCAGAGCTGTTGTTGAAGGGCGTATCTCCTTATGTGGTGCTGCTAAGGCACTATCTCCCTCTACACTCATGGATGTTTGTATACTGGGTATAGGAGGGGAAGGAGGTTCGTTTATGTTTTCATTTGGCACTTCCAAAGGCTCTGTGACCGTGGTTAGAAGTTGTGGGTTTGCAACCTCTTCGTCAGGAATGGCCACTGAGGGCTCTGGATCTACATCCATTTGTTGTTGTACATGAGCCATTTCAGGTTGAGGAACATTACCTTCATTTACCTGTTCCCCTGGGGGTAGAAGTGGTAGGGGCACCGTTCTTAGATATTCAGTGAGAACAGTGGGTACCCCTGGAAGATGATTCTTTCTTATAAGAGCGGTTATTGCATTGCTCTTCATCTTCATGCACTCCATGGTCTCCTCTTCTGCGAATGTCTCATGCTCATCATCTGTTAAGATATCATTGAGAATTAGCTGTAGGAACCTAGGATAGAAACAAAGCACATCATCTATGCATGTTCTGTCTTCCAGTGGTCCCATGCACAGAATGACTTGATCAATCAGTAGCCTTCCTATGTGAATATGCCTATTGTTAGCAATGGCAAACCCTATATTTTGAAGGAATAAGGGAATACCATGCAGATTTGTCAGCTTGGCAGTAAAAACATGGATTAGTGTGTGAAAGAAAAAGTTCCATGGCTTGGTCAGGTAATGCTTAAGGAACTCTCCCACAAAGAAGTTAGGTTGCTGACTTCTTATGAGAGTGAAGAAAGCATGTATCTCCTCAGTTGTGGGGTCAGGAACATGGTTTTCTGTTGGAAAATGAAGTATTCTTGTAACGCCCCAAATCCGGGGTCAGGGAATTTGGTCGTCACGCTGCAGTCTCAATTCAAACAACCTGTTCAATATTAAATCAACACAATAATAACACCTGTGACCCCAACTCTACCAAGAATCTTTTAGGCTATTGTGCTAGAAACAAGAATCCAACATTTCATTACATAAAATTTTCTTCTTTACAGCCATTTTCTTTACAAAAATCTAAAACACTAGTATAACTTCGATGAGAAGTATACCAGGCAATGAACTTTAGACAATATAATATTTAATAGAAAACATCTATATACAAAACCTATCACTAGCTCCAAATGCTCTGGATCAAAACGTCTTTACGCTACTATCCTTTCCCATCTCTGACCGGCTACGCGGACAACTCTCGCCAATATGCCTTCTTACTGAAAGGCTAAAATATATAAAGAAACAAGTATGAGCGAAAGAATTGCCCAGCAAGTGCATTATCAAGTATAATATGAAAAGTTTCCAAAATAAGCTTTGGATTTTCAAATAAACAAGCCTTTGGTTAAAACATTTGAAATCTCTAGAATTCTCAAATCAAGTTTGGTAATTTACCACAATTTCTCAACCAGCTTCTAGCAGCTAAATAGTTTAAAAAACAAAAAGATTTATATTGGTCGTCATGGTTACCCGAACAACAATAACTACAATAGTGAGTAGAAAATATGAAATAAATATAACTCATACGTCTTCAAGACCATAGTTTGTACAAAAATACTAATTTTGAAGATAACAGATCTATTCACAGCATCTTCTGAAACCAACAGCTCCGGAAGGGTAGAATAATCAAGGAGTAAGAATGAGCTAACACGCTCGGCCATGAAATAACAAACGTACTTCAAGACTTCAACATGGTACCGACTGAATATGCGGTATGAACAAAAACTCATCAAGATAAATATCTCACGACTGCCAATGGAATCAAGGAAGTGGATTTCGACTATTTGGAATCCAAAAGTATTAAGGGTAAGTGATTTCGGCAAGATTGAAACCACTTTTTATTAATCAACGAACCAACAACTTCAAGCAACGAATAAAACTGAGTATCAGGTAATAACTCACAAGTACAAAACGTATGGATGTAATTCATCCCAGATATAAGAATTGATATTGGAATTGGATTTTTTTTCTACATTTATCAAATCAAAGGTTGAGCTGCTGGCCAGTCACGCATCAACCTCGGACTCGCTTATAGCAAAGTCCTATACTGGATCCTAGGCCAATCTGGGCCCTAAATTATTCCGACCATCAATATGGCCCGACCAATTACTGGTCCCATTTTTAAAAACATTCCAATTCTATATTATATACATTAGGTGTCAGTACAATTGACAACCTTACTTCGACAATCAGGTGTCGGAAGAATCGACAACCTTAATACAACAATTGTTGGAAAACTCACGTTCCAGGAAATAACTTAATTATGAAGAATCAATGAGGGATAGCAATACAATCTAGTATCAACGAGATCGACACAGCAACGGGGGTGCACATGAAAAGTAACAACATAATAAACATCGACGAGATCATTGCAACAACTGTTATGATAATGAAGAATAAACAATAATATGCTCAACAATGTTAAGTCTGATATGAAACAGGCATTATGGAGTAGGGTTCAAAGAACTGGCTCTAGATGGCCTCAACAGTACAATTTATCACATTATGGAAGAATTAGTTAAGATTCACCAATTTGGTAAGTGACAAGAAGGTCAAGTTTGAGTTAAGGAAAATTCAAGGTGAAGTTTATAAATAGGGAAAAACAAGGGTTTACTGATTTATGAACGAAATAGTTTAAGTCCTTCAAACATATACTTATGATAGATAAGCCTTATAATTGAAGGAAATAAACTAAATCATGCATCGCATATATGAGTTCAAATTAGGGTATGGATCAGATAATCGCATTAACGAGAAATGTCAATAATACTTGCATAGGTGCAAGATGGAAAAATAGAATATTTGCAGAACACATACCATAACTTCAGAATTTAAAATAACATTTTACTCTCATAGGGTCACAAGTTCCCACTCATCTAGGGTTGGCAATATTCCAACCTAATATTTTTAAATCAGGATTTTTGAAAGAAAGCCTTAGTATACGACCCATAACTATCTTTTAAATCGTTTTAATACAATAATCACATTTTTCCAATCAACATGGAAATATAAATCTAAACTCAAAATGTATAAAAGAATACTCGTCAATTTACGAGATTAAATAACATACTTGCAATTCAATGTAAAGGAATCGACATTTAGAAATTTAGTGAAAAGTATTCAACTTGCATAATAATAATTCAAGATAATATCACTCAATAATATGTGAAAGGAATAGACACTTGCCTCCGGTCTTTAGCTATTTCGTAACGTTGAATAACACGACTTCCTCCTTACTATGTCTTACAACACGATTCTCTATTTCCGTCCTTCTTTGATTTAACGCTCTTATGATTACCATCGATCTGGTCCTTACGATTTTGAATCCACGCATCTGCCTCGATAGTCAAACATGAGACGGTATTTAGTCTTCAACGTATGATTCTCACATTCCATAAACGATTGTAACTTAACTCCGACGCACTTACCAATCTTACCGATATCTCTGTTGGAAGAAAATACTTGTACATATCCTCTACGAGTGTTGACGTTCCCTTGGTGTTAAATCGCCTCGCAAATGACTCCATCAATCGTAAACAGTACCTCATCCTTTTCCGACGTCTTTCATTTAACATACTTCGATAGTCTGTCTCGTCTCGTCCAAAAGCCTCTGTAATATAAAGTCAACTTCTAGGTAAACAGTCTCGTCAATCTCATTTCTAACAATACTGACAAATTCTGTTCTATCTACTCCTCGTGATAATTTTAGACACGACTAAAACATTTAAACAAGTCTCAACACAATTATTCGTAATTATAACTCGATAAACAGATCATTCACAATTTATATTCTGATAACTCTTGGTTCTGGCGCATATGCGGTTGCTACGAGTCTGCACTACCGAGATCGTGCCCGCCCAACTACTCACTAGTTAAATATAAGATGTACTTTGGCCTTCGAAATTCAACTCTACTTAATATAAATGTTTATAAACTTAAGCAAATGTATTTTCTACAGAAAATTGGGCATGACCTATTCGTAAAGTGGACGTTGCCCTGTTTTAAAACACCAAAATAATCTTAACCCAATCATCCACCAACAATCCACAATTTATTCCACATTCCATACATCTACCTTGACTTGCAGTAAACATATAAGAAAATAATTCTGCATTGACTTGCAGTTACTTTATCCAGAAATAAGCAATCACGTAATACATTTATCACGTAGCAATTTAAATAACTAATTCACATAATTTCATATACTTCAGGTAACACATAGCACATGCTTGGACCGATAACTCTTATAATTATACAAATTTAATAGATATACATTTAACACATAAACACATTTCGTTTACGTATGCATTTAGACTCACATATCATATCATATACAATTGCCAAATAATATTCATTTAATAGTCCTGCTAGAAATCCGGCAGCACTTCCTCTATTTATATAACAATCCACCTGTTTTAAACTAATACCAACAATGAAGAATCAAATTACAAACTAACATATTTACATAACTTAACTTAATCAACCTGAACTCACAACTATAAAATAACATACTCAACTCGATATACCATTTAAACACATAGAAATTATCAGCTCATATGCCACTATACGATACTAAACTTATTCTCCTACTATCGAAATTTAAAATCAGACTTAACCAGTTAGAAAGATGGACATGTTATAGTATAAAGATGAACTCAGTTGAAAACGTGTAAAACATTAAAATTGTAGAAAACTCTGAGACCTTTCCAGAGTGGTAAGGCTCGTTAAAAATGAGTAAGTAACGAGTTCAGAAACTTTAAAACAAGCTGCTGCAGAAGCACACTCAGCCATGTTCACACATTTAATACAACATTCGAGACTCCCAAATCACACAATTTGTCAATGGAATGTCAACCACACTTGTAACACTTGAAAATATCTTTTAATACTGATATAACTCACCAGTATATAACCGCACATAGCATTTAATTACACATTTATAGTCACGTATAGAATATCAGATTTAAACAATCATTCATACTTTAAATCCGATTACCACTAGATTAAATAAAGTTAATCAAAACCAACCAATTTAATAAATAAAGCAATTACTCAAATTAGGTAAATAATAAAACAATTTATGAAAATATTAATTAAATTTGATTTATAATTAATCGAGATTAAATAAAATTAATTAATAAAATCCATCAATTAATTGATCAATTAAATCAATTACATTATTATCTAAAACCGATCAAAAATAATCAAATCTAATTACTCTTTGAGACACCAATAATAAAATACAATTAATAAGTATATAGATTTTACAAAATTTTGGCATGACCCATTCGTAAATAAGTCTATTCACAAAATTAGCATGTACTATGCTGCGCCCCCAGGCACAGGACGGGCAGCACAGTACAGCCCCAACAAAATATATCCTGTATAATCAACATCAATAATCAACACAAACTCCACTAAGTAATAAACTTCAACCAAATCCCCCAAATTTGAAATTAAACTAACTAAACTAAAATCACAATAATACTAAAAAATCAAATTATGCCTTTAAAACAATTTATATACCACAATATATTTATATAATCAATTATAAACAATTTCCCCCAACTCGAGAATTACTAACATAATTTAAAATTGTCACCAAAATCAAGCTCGACACTTAAATTAAATTAAACATCGCATTTATAGATAAACAAACTATAACAAATCAGAACAATTACCGAAACACTAAAATTGCAAACTAGAATTCGAATTTGCATATTTAATTTCGAATATCACCATATATACACACACACACACACACACACATATATATATATATATATATATATATATATATATATATATATATATATATATATATATATAAGAAAAACAAAATTAAACACCGCAATTCACCTATACGAGCTAAAATCATACGGGACATTACTGAAACAACTAAAACAGAAATTGAAATTAAATCTCCGTACAAATAAATAAAAAAAAGAATTACAAGTTAAAGCCTTAATTTCGGAAATTTAAGAAATAAACTAAAACCACACAAAAAACCCAAATTATGCACCTAAATAAATTCAACATCTCCATTCATGTATAATCGGACTATAGATACAAGGGTGGGTTCGAAGCTTACCAAAACGAAACAGTACTTGAGTTAACCATTTCGGGAATCAAAGTTTTTCGAACTCAAACCTCGCACAACGCGATTTCTGAGCTAGTACAGAAAAGGTAGTCCGTGGCTTCGAAAACTGGTTGTGGCGTCGCTTTTCGGCCGGAAAAATAACGGTGGAGCGCGGTGGCTGCGCGAAGGAGAGGACAGAAAAGAGGGATGGCGCGTGGAAGAAAAAGGAACCGGGGGGGGGGCAGTATTTTCTTCTTTCTGTTGGTGTGCGTGAGTGTGTTAGTGTATTAGTTAATAGATTAGGATAGGGTTAGGTGAATATTAGGTGGGTGCTAATAATTAACACAAAAACCTACACCTAACGCCATTTTGCCCGGTACTGAACGATCTTTAGCGAACGAAAACTCTAAAATAAATATACTTGATAATATTAAAAAAAAAAATTCTCAACAACTAAAATATTTTTTTGTGCAAAATTATAACTTCCACTCAATTAGCGGATAAATATAAAAAATTTATTTACTCTAAAAATCAAAATAATTATGCACAAGATTTTTATAAAGCCCGGATTTTACAGAATTGCAAAAATACTAAATTGTTTGAATACTTTTATAACTCACCCAAATACTAATGGGGCACAGATAAGATACCGGGTAAAATTTTGGTACTAATAAAATACAGCTTTGATACCAAAAATTTCCAAATATTCTAACTCTTCCAAAAATGTAAAAATACTAACTTTTGGAATACTTTTATAATTTAAACAAAATAAAACTTTGAATCCGAATAGAATATCGGATAAAATTTTGGTGCAACTAAAATACCGATTCGATCCTCAAAATTCTAGAACAAACTCAATTTGACAATGTCAATAAAATAATCAGCTTTCACAAAAATTTTAAATAAAATACACATAATACCATTCCTCCTCTTTTGAGAAAAATAATAAAATATTTAAATAATATTATTAATAAATCCTGAAAATTCAGGTTACTACAATCTACCCACCTTATAAGGATTCCGTCCTCGGAATCAGCTGAAGAAGTCACTAAGGTTCTTTTTATAACTTCCAACTCTGGTTGCATCCACAATAATACTAACTCTTTACTCTTTGATACTCGTTCTTTCTAGTCTGGGATTTCTTCTGATTCCTTTATATAGGGCAAACCTGGTTGTACCACTACATGTTGCGCGTCACTAGTATTCTAATTGCATCTTGATCCACTTTCGCTCGTGGTAATTCAATCGCAAATTCTTCGTTCATTAAGGTAAGGTAAATTCCTTCCAACCTGGTGGCATACCTTCAAGATTATTAGAGATAACAAGATTTCTGATATTTTGAAGTGAAAAGGTTCTGCATCATAGCAAATGTTCCACAATTGTTGTTACCAAATCTGCATATTCTAAGGCAACCATTATTGGAAATAAAAGAATCACTGAGAGATCAATTTGATCACATGAACTCAATGTTGCGTGTCTTAATTAAGACATTACTAAAGGTAATTAGCCTTCTTGTATTGCACAACACACAAGTGACGGCGTCCCATCAGACTTCTATCACACAGACAGATAGTCCTTGTGTCCCCTATAAATAGGGTTGTTTGTCTCAGTTGGAGTAGAGAAATATGAAAGAAATTTAAAGTCAAAGTAACAACCAAGGCCTTTTGATGAGAAATTTCAGATACACACCTTGGATTGAAACTGAGTAAATTCCCAAAGGTGTTACTTCAGAAAAGAGGGATAACCAGAAAGAAAGTATCGAACAAAAAGTGTTACATTACAATTAGAGGGACTCACCCCTGAAGAATAAAAGAGTTGAAATTTCAATAACAAATTTTCGACATGCCTCAAAATTTGAAATAGATATCACAACAACCTCTGATGCAATTACAAACATGATTGATCAAGAGTATCAAATACAAGGTCAAAAGGAGGAATATATTCACCAACACAAGTTTTGCTTAAAGGATTGTCAAATATTTCATTAGGATGGGAAGGTATTACCAAGGTCTCCACATGTGTCTTCCTTGTCGGCTACTTCGATAGCTCGTTATCCGATTCTACGCCCTTATTTTCCCCCTGTCGTAAAGTTGTCAAAATCGTACGTTATCGTCGACTCGTAATAGTCCTTGAAAATTCCGCCGTATGCGTCTACAACCGTAACGAGTTCTATCCAGCTTAGCAAAATCATCTTAATCGAATACCCCTATCTTAACTCACTCATTGGTACTATATCCAATAGTCCAACACAAACTCTAAATGAGCTCTGACGTTCCTTATATAACAATATACACTCCTACGCACTCTCATTTATAGTTTTACTATAACCCTGCTCTGATACCAACCTGTAACGCCCCAAATCCGGGGTCAGAGAATTTGGTCGTCACGCTGCAGTCTCAATTCAAACAACCTGTTCAATATTAAATCAACACAATAATAACACCTGCGACCCCAACTCTACCAAGAATCTTTTAGGCTATAGTGCTAGAAACAAGAATCCAACATTTCATTACATAAAATTTTCTTCTTTACAACCATTCTTTTTACAAAAATCTAAAACACTAGTATAACTTCGATGAGAAGTATACCAGGCAACGAACTTTATACAATATAATATTATTTAGAAAACATCTATATACAAAACCTATCACTAGCTCCAAATGCTCTGGATCAAAACGTCTTTACGCTACTATCCTTTCCCATCTCTGACCGGCTACGCAGACAACTCTCGCCAATATACCTTCTTACTGAAAGGATAAAATATATAAAGAAAACAAGTATGAGCGAAAGAATTGCCCAGAAAGTGCATTATCAAGTATAATATGAAAAGTTTCCAAAATAAGCTTTGGATTTTCAAATAAACAAGCCTTTGGTTAAAACATTTGAAATCTCTAGAATTCGCAAATCAAGTTTGGTAATTTACCACAATTTCTCAACCAGCTTCTAGCAGCTGAATAGTTTAAAAAACAAAAAGATTTATATTGGTCATCACGGTTACCCGAACAACAATAACTACAATAGTGAGTAGAAAATATGAAATAAATATAACTCACACGTCTTTAAGACCATAGTTTGTACAAAAATACTAATTTTGAAGATAACAGATCTATTCACAGCATCTTCTGAAACCAACAGCTCCGGAAGGGTAGAATAATCAAGGAGTAAGAATGAGCTAACGCGCTCGGCCATGGAATAACAAACGTACTTCAAGACTTCAACATGGTACCGACTGAATATGCGGTATGAACAAAAACTCATCAAGATAAATATCTCACGACTGCCAATGGAATCAAGGAAGTGAATTTCGACTATTTGGAATCCAAAAGTATTAAGGGTAAGTGATTTCGGCAAGATTGAAACCACTTGTTATTAATCAACGCACCAACAACTTCAAGCAACGAATAAACCTGAGTATCAGGTCATAACTCACAAGTACAAAACGTATGGATGTAATTCATCCCAGATATAAGAATTGATATTGGAATTGGATTTTTTTTTCTACATTTATCAAATCAAAGGTTGAGCTGTTGGCCAGCCACGCATCAACCCCGGACTCGCTTATAGCAAAGTCCTCTACTGGATCCTAGGCCAATCTGGGCCCTAAATTATTCCGACCATCAATATGGCCCGACCAATTACTGGTCCCATTTTTAAAAACATTCCAATTCTATATTATATACATTAGGTGTCAGTACAATTGACAACCTTACTTCGACAATCAGGTGTCGGAAGAATCGACAACCTTAATACAACAATTGCTGGAAAACTCACGTTCCAGGAAATAACTTAATTATGAAGAATCAATGAGGGATAACAATACAATCTAGTATCGACGAGATCGACACAACAACGGGGGTGCACATGAAAAGTAACAACATAATAATCATCAACGAGATCGATGCAACAACTGTTATGATAATGAAGAATAAACAATAATATGCTCAACAAGGTTAAGTCTGATATGAAACAGGCATTATGATATTAACAAAAATTTCAACAGCTCAATATGGAGTAGGGTTCAAAGAACTGGCTCTAGATGGCCTCAACAGTACAATTTATCACATTATGGAAGAATTAGTTAAGATTCACCAATTTGGTAAGTGACAAGAAGGTCAAGTTTGAGTTAAGGAAAATTCAAGGTGAAGTTTATAAATAGGGAAAAACAAGGGTTTACTGATTTTTGAACGAAATAGTTTAAGTCCTTCAAACATATACTTATGATAGATAAGCCTTATAATTGAAGGAAATAAACTAAATCATGCATCGCATATATGAGTTCAAATCAGGGTCTGGATCAGATAATCGCATTAACGAGAAATGTCAATAATACTTGCATAGGTGCAAGATGGAAAAATAGAATATTTGTAGAACACGTACCATAACTTCAGAATTTAAAATAACATTTTACTCTCATAGGGTCACAAGTTCCCACTCATCTAGGGTTGGCAATATTTCAACCTAATATTTTTAAATCGGGATTTTTGAAAGAAAGCCTTAGTATACGGCCCATAACTATCTTTTAAATCGTTTTAATACAATAATCACATTTTTCCAATCAACATGGAAATATAAATCTAAACTCAAAAGGTATAAAAGAATACTCGTCAATTTACGAGATTAAATAACATACTTGCAATTCAATGTAAAGGAATCGACATTTAGAAATTTAGTGAAAAGTATTCAACTTGCATAATAATAATTCCAAATAAAATCACCCAATAATATGTGAAAGGAATAGACACTTGCCTCCGGTCCTTAGCTATTTCGTAACGTTGAATAACACGACTTCCTCCTTACTATGTCTTACAACACGATTCTCTATATATGTCCTTCTTTGATTTAACGCTCTTATGATTACCATCGATCTGGTCCTTATGATTTTGAATCCACGCGTCTGCCTCGATAGTGAAACATGAGACGATATTTAGTCTTCCACGTATGATTCTCACATTCCATAAACGATTGTAACTTAACTCCGACGCACTTACCAATCTTACCGATATCTCTGTTGGAAAAAAATATTTGTACATATCCTCTACGAGTGTTGACGTTCCCTTGGTGTTAAATCGCCTCGCAAATGACTCCAGCAATCGTAAACAGTACCTCATCCTTTTCCGACGTCTTTCATTTAACATACTTCGATAGTCTGGCTCGTCTCGTCCAAAAGCCTCTGTAATATAAAGTCAACTTCTAGGTCAACAGTCTCATCAATCTCATTTCTAACAATACTGACAAATTCTGTTCTATCTACTCCTCATGATAATATTAGACACGACTAAAACATTTAAACAAGTCTCAACACAATTATTCGTAATTATAACTCGATAAACAGATCATTCACAATTTATATTCTGATAACTCTTGGTTTTGGCGCATATGCGGTTGCTACGAGTCTGCACTACCGAGATCGTGCCCGCCCAACTACTTACTAGTTAAATATAAGATGTACTTTGGCCTTCGAAATTCAACTCTACTTAATATAATTGTTTATAAACTTAAGCAAATGTATTTTCTACAGAAAATTGGGCATGAACTATTCGTAAAGTGGACGTTGCCCTGTTTTAAAACACCAAAATAATCTTAACCCAATCATCCACCAACAATCCACAATTTATTCCACATTCCATACATCTACCTTGACTTGCAGTAAACATATAAGAAAATAATTCTGCATTGACTTGCAGTTACTTTATCCAGAAATAAGCAATCACGTAATACATTTATCACGTAGCAATTTAAATAACTAATTCACATAATTTCATATACTTCAGGTAACACATAGCACATGCTTGGACCGATAACTCTTATAATTATACAAATTTAATAGCTATACATTTAACACATAAACACATTTCGTTTACGTGTGCATTTAGACTCACATATCATATCATATACAATTGCCAAATAATATTCATTTAATAGTCCTGCTAGAAATCTGGCAGCACTTCCTCTATTTATATAACAATCCACATGTTTTAAACTAATACCAACAATCAAGAATCAAATTACAAACTAACATATTTACATAACTTAACTTAATCAACCTGAACTCACAACTATAAAATAACATACTCAACTCGATATACCATTTAAACACATAGAAATTATCAGCTCATATGCCACTATACGATACTAAACTTATTATCCTACTATTGAAATTTAAAATCAGACTTAACCAGTTAGAAAGATGGACATGTTATAGTATAAAGATGAACTCAGTTGAAAACATGTAAAACATAAAAATTGTAGAAAACTCTGAGACCTTTCCAGAGTGGTAAGGCTCGTTAAAAATGAGTAAGTAACGAGTTCAGAAACTTTAAAACAAGTTGCTGCAGAAGCACACTCAGCCATGTTCACACATTTAATACAACATTCGAGACTCCCAAATCACACAATTTGTCAATGGAATGTAAACCACACTTGTAACACTTGAAAATATCTTTTCATACTGATATAACTCACCAACATATAACCGCACATAGCATTTAGTTACACATTTATAGTCACATATATAGAATATCAGATTTAAACAATCATTCATACTTTAAATCCGATTACCACTAGATTAAATAAAATTAATCAAAACCAACCAATTTAATAAATCAAGCAATTACTCAAATTAGGTAATTAATAAAACAATTTATGAAAATGTTAATTAAATTTGATTTATAATTAATCGAGATTAAATAAAATTAATTAATAAAATTCACCAATTAATTGATCAATTAAATCAATTACATTATTATCTAAAACCGATTAAAAATAATCAAATTTAATTACTCTTTGAGACACCAATAATAAAATACAATTAATAAGTATATAGATTTTACAAAATCTCGGCATGACCCATTCGTAAATAAGACTATTCACAAAATTAGCATGTACTATGCTGCGCCCCCAGGCACAGGACGGACAGCACAGTACAGCCCCAACAAAATATATCGTGTATAATCAACATCAATAATCAACACAAACTCCACTAAATAATAAACTTCAACCAAATCCCCCAAATTTGAAATTAAACTAACTAAACTAAAATCACAATAATACTAAAAAATCAAATTATGCCTTTAAAACAATTTATATACCACAATATATTTATATAATCAATTATAAACAATTTCCCCCAACTCGAGAATTACTAACATAATTTAAAATTGCCACCAAAATCAAGCTCGACACTTAAATAAAATTAAACATCGCATTTATAGATATACAAACTATAACAAATCGGAACAATTACCGAAACACTAAAATTGAAAACTAGAATTCGAATTTGCATAATTAATTTCGAATATCACCATATATATATATATATATATATATATATATATATATATATATATATATATATATATATATATATGTATATATAAAAGAGAAACAAAATTAAACACCGCAATTCACCTATACGAGCTAAAATCATACGGGACATTACTGAAACAACTAAAACAGAAATTGAAATTAAATCTCCGTACAAATAAATAAAAAAATGAATTACAAGTCAAAGCCTTAATTTCGGAAATTTAGGAAATAAACTAAAACCACACAAAAAACCCAAATTATGCACCTAAATAAATTCAACATCTCCATACATGTATAATAGGACTATAGATACAAAGGTGGGTTCGAAGCTTACCAAAACGAAACAGTACTTGAGTTAACCATTTCGGGAATCAAAGTGTTTCGAACTCAAACCTCGCACAACGCGATTTCTGAGCTAGTACAGAAAAGGTAGTCTGTGGCTTCGAAAACTGGTTGTGGCGTCGCTTTTCGGCCGGAAAAATAACGGTGGAGCGCGGTGGCTGCGCGAAGGAGAGGACAGAAAAGAGGGATGGCGCGTGGAAGAAAAAGGAACCGGGGGGGGCAGTATTTTCTTCTTTCTGTTGGTGTGCGTGAGTGTGTTAGTGTATTAGTTAATAGATTAGGATAGGGTTAGGTGAATATTAGGTGGGTGCTAATAATTAACACCAAAACCTACACCTAACGCCATTTTGCCCGGTACTGAACGATATTTAGCGAATGAAAACTCTAAAATAAATATACTTGATAATATTAAAAAAAATAATTCTCAACCACTAAAATATTTTTTTGTGCAAAATTATAACTTCCACTCAATTAGCGGATAAATATAAAAAATTTATTTACTCTAAAAATCAAAATAATTATGCACAAAATTTTTATAAAGCCCGGATTTTACAGAATTGCAAAAATACTAAATTTTTTGAATACTTTTATAACTCACCCAAATACTAATGCGGCACAGATAAGATACCAGGTAAAATTTTGGTACTAATAAAATACCGCTTTGATACCAAAAATTTCCAAATATTCTAACTCTTCCAAAAATGTAAAAATACTAACTTTTGGAATACTTTTATAATTTAAACAAAATAAAACTTTGAATCCGAATAGAATATCGGATAAAATTTTGGCGCAACTAAAATACCGATTCGATCCTCAAAATTCTAGAACAAACTCAATTTGACAATGTCAATAAAATAATCAGCTTTCACAAAAACTTTAAATAAAATACACATAATACCATTCCTCCTCTTTTGAGAAAAACAATAAAATATCTAAATAATATTATTAATAAATCCTGAAAATTCAGGTTACTAAAATTCTGTTAAAGTCATGTTCTGTCACCCTTATTGTTTTGCCCCCTGTCATAACAAAACTGAAGGACCTTATGTTATTCTCAGTTGTATCCGTGGCGGATGTGTACAACGCAGTCAATTGATTGATGCAAAGGACTACGGGAGTACTCAATGCGTATTCCACTAACGAACGTGTGTTCAGAAACTCTGCCCATACACGAAACTGTAAGTTCGTAATGGCTTGCAAGTTCTGAAACAAGACATGATTAGTCTTGCTTACGATAAATTCTCTGGCCATTGTATTTCAAATTTCCAGAAAATTAAATTAAACCAAAACTAATTTTCACTTAAATTTAATTAATTATTACTAATTAATCAAACTTAACCAAATATAACCCTTTTTCTTAATAACATAGAAAAAAAATGACCCTTAATTGTTAATTACTAAACAACTAACACAATCCAAAGAAATCAACTGTTTAAACAATCAACTTCTACAAATTTGATCTTTAACAATTATGGGTACAATAGGAGCTTGTTCGACGGTTTTCCTTCTTAGAAAGCTTCAAACACTTAAAAATTATTAAGTTTTCACGCTTAAACTTGAAGAAACAGTGAAAACAGTAACTTTCTTAAGCTTTGATCGGTTAATATTGAAGAAACTATCGAATTGTTCTTGACTGTGTATCAAATATGTAAGTATATTTATAAAGGCCACTTGCAATTTCTCAGATCTGTAAAAGTGAGAAAGAAAATGACAAGGCACGTTTTTATACCTTTTAACTTTGCAGGGGTATTTTGGTCATCTTGTTGTTCGATAGTTTTTAAGTGAACGTTCGATGGTTTTCACATAGGGGTAAACCCGTCAACTGTACTTCGATAGTTTTTGGAAAACTATCGAAGTTTTTGAAAATCAGAATTTTAAAAGGTTTCTATGAAAACTATCGAACTCTGTTTCTGTTAAAACCAAGAAACTATCGAACACATTTTATGAGAAAAATATCGAGAATTTAAATATTGAATTAATTAAATTCACTTCGATATTTTTTCTTCTGAATTTCAAAATCTATCGAGAATTCAAATATTGAATTAAGTAAATCCACTTCGATACATTTTCAAATTATCCTAAAAAATTATCGAGAATTGTTTTCGATAGTTTTTCTTTTCCTTTTCAAAAACCATCGAGAATTAAATTTCGATAGAATTTTCTTTGTACTTAGAAAAACTGTCGAATTTCCTAAAATTCGATATTTTTTGCTTCTGTTCAAATTCTAAAACCTGTTCATGTTCTAAAATTCAAACTTTTTCATTTCCTGTCAAGTTTTATTTTGAATAAATCTTTTCAAATTTACCAAAATCAATTGTTAACAGAAAATTCACAATTTTCTTAGATTAAAATTGACTAAATATCATTGAATGATATTAACCAATTAAAATCCAATAAATTATGCTGCATTAATCTACAATGTTAAAAACAAAGTAAATTAATTCAAATTAAATAGATGCTTAAATATTTAGAACAAATAATAGCACCTAAATAATTTTTAGAATTAATAACCAATTAAATGCCAGAAGATATATCATCCATAAATATGACATAAAATTAGTACAAAAATCCTAACTACGAGAATTGCTCCAGAAAATAAATTCACGAGTCCTAAGGATATAGAAATTCTTAAACTCATGTATTTACTAGGACTATCTGTAGTTATTGAATTCTAATCAAAATCAATTAGAAAGATTTAACATCCCAAGTTCACCAACCAGCTTTGAGAAAGTGGATTCATCAAGCGGTTTAGTAAAGATGTCTGCAATTTGTTCCTCTGTGGGTACAAAGTGTAACTCCACAGTTCCATTCATGACATGCTCTCGGATAAAATGATACCTGATGTCGATGTGCTTCGTCCTCGAGCGTTGCACTGGATTGTTAGAGATTGCTATGGCACTTGTGTTGTCGCAAAATATTGGAATCTTAGTCAACAAAAGCCCATAGTCACGGAGTTGGTTTCTCATCCACAAGATTTGAGCACAGCAGCTTCCAGCAGCAATGTATTCAGCCTCAGCTGTTGATGTGGAAACTGAATGCTGCTTCTCGCTATACCAAGAAACTAATCTTCTTCCAAGAAACGGACAGCTTCCTGAAGTACTCTTCCGATCAATCTTACAACCTGCAAAATCAGAGTCTGTATATCCAATAAGATCAAATCATGTATCTTTAGGGTACCAAATTCCTACATTTGGGGTTCCCTTAAGATATCTAAATATTCGCTTAACAGCTATTAGATGAGATTCTTTAGGATCAGGCTGAAACCTAGCACACAAGCAAGTTGCAAACATTATATTTGGTCTACTTGCAGTGAGATAAAGTAATGAGCCTATCATACCTCTGTAGCTTGTGATGTCAACCTTCTTACCAGTTTCATCCTTATCAAGCTTAGTGGCAGTTGACATTGGAGTCTTTGCTGTAGATGAGTCTTCCATTTGATACTTCTTCAGAAGATCTTTGATGTACTTGGACTGACAAATGAATATACCATCTTGCCTTTGATACAATTGCAGTCCAAGAAAGAATGATAATTCACCCATCATACTCATTTCATAACGACTCTGCATTAACTTTGCAAATCTCTTGCATAGATCGTCATTAGTAGAACCAAATATTATGTCATCAACATATACTTGCACCAATATCAGATCATTTTTGTGCTTTTTGTAACAGAGAGTTTTGTCTACAACACCTCTTGTAAAATCATTTTCAAGTAAGAATTCAGAGAGAGTGTCATACCATGTCCTCGGAGCTTGTTTGAGTCCATAAAGAGCTTTGAATAGAAAGTACACAAAGTCTGCCAGTTTTGAATCCTCAATCCCTGGAGGTTGTTCCACATACACTTCTTCTTCTAGCTCTCCATTTAGAAAAGCACTCTTCACATCCATTTGATATACCTTATAATTGGAATGTGCTGCGAATGCCAGAAACATCCTGATGGCCTCAAGTCTTGCTACTGGTGCATAGGTTTCTTCATAATCTATACCCTATTCTTGAGAGTAACCTTTAGCAACCAGTCCGGCTTTGTTTCTCGTTACAATGCCATCTTCATCCAGCTTATTTCTGAATACCCATTTTGTTCCAATAACAGATTTCCCTCTTGGCATGGGTACCAGCTTCCAAACTTTCTGCCTTTCAAACTGATTGAGTTCATCTTGCATTGCAATCAACCAATCTGGATCTTCTAGGGCATCTTCAACTTTCTTAGGTTCTATTTCTGAAAGAAACCCAGAATAGTGACATTCATTTTGTGATGTCCTCCTAGTTCTCACTCCTGAATCTAGATCACCAATGATCAGGTGAAAGGGATGATCTCTATTCCATACCCTTTGCCTTGGCAGATGTGATCTTGATGATTCTCCTTGTTCTGGATGTTGTAGAGTGTGACTAGTAGATCCTTCTCCTGCTCCCCCTGAATTGTTGACGGTTTGATCTGTTGATTCTGTAGACTGACTAGTGGATCCTGTAGAATTTTGAGGATCTCCACTTTGGTCACCACTTTGTCCAGAATCATTATCATTATGATTATTATTAATAACTGTAACAACTTCAGGTTCTTCTTCATTGTCAGAGAGATCTCCTGATAGATTTTCAAATACCAAGGATTCAGAGTTCTCTCCTGTTTACAGGCCTGGTCTTTTGGTGTCGTCGAATGTTACATTAAAGCTTTCTAACACCTTCTTATCTTCAATCACATATACCCTGTAAGCCTTAGATTCTAGAGAATAGTCCATAAAAATGCCTTTATCTGCTTTGGCATCAAACTTGCCTAGATGTCCTCCATCTTTTAGTACAAAACACTTTGCACCAAACACATGAAAATACTTTAGTGTTGGTTTCTTGTTGGCCATTAACTCATAATGAGTCTTATTATGATCTTTGTTAATCAGGGTTCGATTCTAAGTGTAGCAAGCTGTATTCACTGCTTCAGCCCAAAAGTAAGTGGGAAGTTTTGATTCATTCAACATGGTCCTTGCTGCTTCAACCAAGGTCCTGTTCTTACTTTCCACTAATCCATTTTGTTGTGGAGTTCTTGGTGCTGAATACTGTCTTGATATTCCTTTCTCTGAACAGAAATCATTAAGAACTGCATTCTTGAATTCAGTTCCATTGTCTGATCTGATTGTCCGTACAAGTAGCTTAGCTTCCACTTCTATCTTTTTGATGTGATCAATGATTATTTGTGTTGCTTCATCCTTCGATTGTACAAACAACACCCACGTGTACTTGGAGAAATCATCCACCATCACTAATGCATATCTTTTTCTTGAAAATGACATGACATTAACTGGACCAAATAAATCCATATGAATCAGCTGTAATGGTTCAGTAATGTTTGTCATTTCTTTGCTTCTATGTGATGCTTTCTTCGACTTCCCTTTTTCACATGCTTCACATAGTCCCACCTGATTGAATTCCATCAGGGGCAACCCTCTCACTAACTCTCTCTTTACCAAAGAGTTCATAGTTTTGAAGTTCAGATGTGAGAGCTTCTTGTTCCATAACCAACTCTGTTCAGAAGATGCCTTTCCATAGAAACATGTAATTGATCCTTCATTGGTAGAACTTAGCTCAGCTATGAACAGGTTTCATTTTCTCACTCCCAGTAGAGCAAGCTTCTCATCCTTCCTGTTTATGATCAAGCACTTGTCCTTTCTGAAGTCTACATTGTAGCCTTTATCACAGAATTGACTGATACTTAGAAGATTGTGCTTTAATCCTTGAACAAGAGTGATGTTTTCAATGATGACATTTCCAATTTTCAAATTACCATATCCCGTAGTGAATCCTTTGTTGTCATCTCCAAATGTTACAATCGAGCCGGTCTTCTTAACCACCTCTGTAAGCAGGGACTCTTCACTAGTCATGTGTCTAGAACAGCCACTATCCAGTATCCACACAACCTTTGAGCTTTTAAGCTTACCCTGCAATCACAGATTGATTAAGCGGACTTTGGTACCCAAAATTGTTTGGGTCCTGAAGGTTTAGATGATTTAATAGGAGTAACATTCAATTGTGTCTTACCCTGTTTGACTTTCATATTATCTGTGGATTTAACATTATCAGTGCTTTTGCTATTATCATTCATCAACTTAAAATAAGCATGCATGATGTTGTAAGTACATAGCAAGCATTCTTTCTTTCCACAGGGTTCATGAAGATCAGGCATGTCAAACATGTTATGCATTTCAAAAGTATTAGCAGTTTCTACTTTAACCTTTTTACATGCATGTGTAAGGTGTCCAACAGAATTACAAATAGAGCACAACTTCCTAGATGCAATGGGAGAAGATGAAACAAATTCCTGATTAACAACCTTCTTCTTCCCATTCCTATTATTCTTGGATTTACTAACTGAGTCACCTATTTCAGTTTTAGGTATTACAGTTTTTACTGAAACCTTAGGTAACTTAGTCTTTACCTCTTTTTCCTTCAATAAATCCTCCTCAAGCAATTCTTGTCTAATGTATAAGTCATCCTCATGAAAAGGTTCTGAGAAGGGCCTGACAAAGACTGGACTGACCACATTCTTAAGAATGTGTGGAATATTCTTCCTAACAACAACACGGGTTGTCACAGGAAATTCCAGAGTCTTTTTCCCAGCCTTCTTGGAATAGTCAAGTCCTATAGCAGTTTTATTACCCTGGGTCTAAGTATCAATGATCTCCTTAGCAATCAGGGCGGAATTCTTAAAAGCATTCAGCTTCAGATCGAACTCTGAAATCTGCTTCCTGAGGATAGTCTCTATCTCATCACTACACTTGACCTTGTTTTCTAAGTACACATTCTTTTGTTTAAGATCTTCTAATGTGACAGCTACAAGCTCTAGTTCTTCATTCTTAAATTCTAGATTTTTAATCTTAAGAACTAGTTTAGCATTTTCCATTTCTGATGCTAGCATGCTTGTGTGTACATTAAACAATTCTACACTAAGATCTTGCACAGTTTTCTTGTACTCAGAATTAGACATGTCAATTGTTGTTAAGATAGGTACCTGAGATGATTGTGGTGATTCCTCTGAAGAGTCAGCCATTAGGGCAACATTTACATACTCTTCCTCATCATCCGAATCAGTATCATCCCAATGTTTTCCCTCTCCTATATAAGCTTTCCCTTTCTGCTTTCTAGACAATGCCTCCACTTGCTGTTTCATCTTGGCATTCTCCTTCTTCAAATCCTCATACGAGTCTTTCTTTTCATAGACTCCCTTTCTGTCTCTTGCTTGACGAGGCTTCTGGCATTCAGTGGCAAAATGCCCTAACTCATTGCAGTTGTAGCATCTTGATTTGCTTCTATCAATCATGCCAGTCTTGTAGCCTCCCTTAAAGCCAGTGCCTGGTGAATACTTGCTCTTCTGAAATCTGTTGGTTGAGCCCTTGAACTTGTACTTAGGGTTTCTGTTGAAACAAATGTGGCTAAACTTTGCAGCTAAGTACACCATGGTTTTGTCTTCCATTTGCTCAAGCTCTTCTAGGGTGTAGTAATCACTTTCATCAACACCCAGATTTCCAGAATCCATATCATCTTCTATAATCACCTCCTTTCCAGCTCTAGGGGTTTGAACCTGAATATCAGAAGTTGTTGGTTCATCCACTACAAGTGCTGTAACAACCCCAAATCCGGGGTCAGGGATTTAGAGTAGTCACGATCCATTTACTCCTTGCCTTACCTGTATTACTCACAACATTCATAATTCACCTGCTCACGACCCCACAATATATGTCTCACACACACACACACACACACAGGTTAGAGTCTCAGAAACGACACAAATACAACCATTGCGGAATAAATAACTTTTATTACAATACCCAAATGTCTTTGAATCTGTCACTGATACAATTTCTAAGTAATGTTACATTACCAACTTAGCCTTCTGATGCTCACAATCCTCTCATACCATTCTTATCTATACATAAGTTGAATACCAAAAGCTGTAGCCTGATTCGATTGGTTCGTACTACTTTTGGAATCACTGCTAGAAGCTGTTTACGGAAACGCCTTGCGGGGTATGTGCCGTCCCATTGGCATCCTGCTTCGCTGCTATATAATATATATAAAACAATAGCAAGAGTGAGCGATAGCTCAGCAAGGTAATAAAAGTATGGCATAATCCTGCCTTTAATTCAACCCAGAATAAAGCGGGTATAAGACAATAATTTGTCAAAATATCTCGATACTCAAATTACCTCCTTATCGGAATGTAATCCCAAAATAATACCATTGTTGTATTTCAAATATCAATTTCATAATATTTCTGCAAACTTTGGCTATATTATGAACAAAGTTCTAGTATAAACGATGAGGTTTCAAAGTAAACCAAATATAACCTTTCCGAAAAATATCTGCTATATATGCAGAATATCAACATATAACTTAAAAGATGAAGTTATAAGGTGATTCAGTATAAACAACTCCCTTACCATAACTCATGTTATGTAAGGTATCCACAGAGTCATAACTCATAAAATAAAAAAAAATGAAGTTGCATGGATTTATTGTCACTTCAATTCCAAACACTTTTCGACCCCCTGCCAACATGACCGGTAAACCTGTACCACGGTGTCATCCTTGGTCCCTTTCAATACATGTTGCAGAACCCCTCTGCCAACATGATCGGTAAACCTGTACCAACGGAGCCATCCGTGGTCCCTTTCAGTACATGTTGCAGAATTATCCAAAATGGATGATGAACCAATACTGGAGCCTTCTCCGCGCCCGTCGTACCAACCTTACTATGATCAGTAGCAGGTTGTACAACAAAATATGTTTTCTACATGTAGATGGAAGTATCACGACAGTCTGACATTGTCTACCGCCTTTCTGGATCTCCCGGCCCATTTGGGGCAATAAGGTGATGGATCGGCGCGACTCGACCTCTTACACATGCTCCTAGTTCAGATGAAATCCATGACTCTGAAACGTAAAGATCGTCTTCCTTTCCCCAAGTGTAATACTTGTTGATACGACTCCACTCAGTAGTTATATCTAGGTTGGAAAGGAAGATTCTCCAATATTTCCCAAGCGATGCTTGTTAATGGATATCGACTTGTTCCAGGAATTTACCCCTCGAGCGTTGAGGTGGTAACACAATACTTGACTGGCAGCAATTAAATTGCTCCGAGAAAATATCTGTCCCCTGACAGTTTTTGAGTTGAGAGTTTAAAAAGAGTAGCAAACGCTTAAATCAGGTTTCCCATATTTTAGATAGTTGAGCGAGCATTTAAATCCGCTTAAAAGACGGACTTAAATGGGAAAACATTGTTTTGGGAACCTCTTTTTGATTTGAAAATAATTAATAATATTTATTGAATAAGTAAACCCTCAAATGAATATTCGAAATTAATATTCATTAAGTAAATAAACTTTGAATGAATATTTAGAAATAATATCCATTAAATAAATAAGGATTAAATGAATATTCCACATAATATTCATTAACTAATAAACCTCGAATGAATATTCAAAATAATATTCATTAAATAATAATCTCAATTGAATATTTGAAAATAATATTCATTTAATAAATAATTAATCCTCCAATGAATATTTAAAGGTAATATTCATTAAATAAATAATCAATCTTCAAATGAATATTTAAAAGTAATATTCGTTAAATAAATAATCTTCAAGTGAATATTTGAAAATAATATTCATTACTAATCCTCAAATGGAAATATTATCCTTTAAGTCAATAATCCTCCAATGAATATAAATAATATTCTGTAAGTCGATAATCCTCAAATGAATATCAATAAATAATATTCTTAACGTCAATAATCCTCAAATGAATATTAATAAATAATATTCTTAACGTCAATAATCCTCAAACGAATATTAATAAATAATATTCTTAAATAAAAATAATTAACCCTCGAATAACAGGTACCCGATATCTTTGTTATCATTCCGGAACAAAGCGATTTTAAGAAAACATTTTGAAAATGATATTCATCTAAGTAAACAATTAATTAGACGAATAAGGCTTATTTAATCCGTAAATGCTTCCAGAAGTATTTACTAATTAAATAAACACTGGTTTATTGGTGATGTTGCCTTTAGGTTAATTATTGCGAAAATCTTTCTAAAAAGCTCTGTCCGGGTTTTCGAAAATATACCTTACAAAATAACCCCGATACGCTGGCTAAGTTATAAACTCAATATATGCTCTGCCCTCTGAGCCTAGGGCCTTTATAAAAACCTGGCTTATAACCGCTATCCATATCTAGCTTATAAGCCCGTTACCAAATCATTTTCAAATAATAACCTTCGAATGAGGTAATATTCAAATAGAATTACTCAAATCATTTCCAGGTAATTAATACTTTCTAGAAATATAATTAATATTTAATAATAATATCCCTCAAGATGAATAGTACTCTGCCGCTGGAATCCCTCCGGGTTTCCGCGACTATCTATATAACACAAATATCGACTCCCGGTCTAGAGTCGAAACAATAAACATTCTCTTATCTATAGAGCTACAAGGTATACCGGTTCATAATTACATTATCTCACGGCTCGTATAATATCCAAAAGTCAAATTCTATTTAACACGATATATAACATGTATCGCAAAACTGTATAACTCCACACATGGCAACAGCAGTAATATACAATCGATACTTCCAAGTATAGATTTAGGAAACTTGCCTGATGCTCGAGAAGTGATAGGGCTCGTGACCATGTCGAACAATCTAGACAAAGTCAAACGAAAACACACGGTTAATCCCCTGGATAATCCACTTGTACTCAATGCTTAAACATGTAAGCAAAACACAACCAAGGAATTACTAACTCGTTATAGGCTCATACTAAGTCCATGTTATCCGTAAAATACTTATATCATAAGTTGGGTTCGAAATCCATCCTCAAATCCAAGTTATACTTAACCATTTGCAACATCGGTTTCTAAGTCATGCTCTTAGTGGTTTTCACTTACGCGACCTCGACTAAAACATTTTTATAAAATCGAAAAATAATCTTTTTAATCCGAATCTTTTTCGTGATCCTTCCTAACTGTCTCTAGTATTATTCCTCCAAGTTTCACATTTTAATATGGCTCCGAAGTGGTCCAAATATAGACTCAAAGTTGCTGAACAGAGATGGGTCATTCTTCCGAATGGCGTTTACTAAAACTCACGTTTCTCCTAAACCGTAAATCGTATAAACATGATCTTCATATCAAAACAAACCTTAAAACAAGACCTACATGTTACTGGTCAGTGTTGTTCAAAAATATTCCGATACCAGTTCGTAATTCATGCTCAAAACAGTCTTAAATCAAATGGGCATTACGACGGCTATAATCGTAACGTTTTCCAAAAATCACAACCTCAAATCCAAGCCACACCGGGCATCCATAAAATTCATGAACATAATACTCCTCAATATCAGCCTACTTTTTCAGTTTATACCCCAAATTTCTCAAGTCAAATCAACCACTACATAATCATGCTTTCATGCTTATAATCATACTATAAACATCACCAAGCTCAAATCCATCAAGAACAAGCATAAAATCAAAGTAAGGTCTAAGGTCCTTAAAGTTTATACCTTCCTTGGAGAGTATACCAGCGCTAATAATCCTTATATAGTCCTTGTATGGCCTTAAGCTAGCTTAGATCATCAAAGAAATCAAGAAAGACGAAGTTAGTTTCTAAGGGTTACTATTCATCATTACTTTTGTAAAAATCATATAAAATCGAAAATTGAGAGTTTGGTTTTCAAATCTTTACCACACCTTCTACTCTTCAAGAGCTTTCTTTTGAGCTACAGATCATCACCAGAGGATGCTTGAATCTCGACTTATTGGCTCTCTAAGGTGAGAGGTTGAAACTGTCATGGACTGGACAGTTTGGTTTCTTCAACTTGGAGAGGATATTTGACTAGGCTAAACACCTTGGATTGCCATGAAATTTTGAACGAGTGTTATACATAGAATGGAGAAGCTGTGGTTAAATCTTGGTGATTTTATCATGGGTGTATTGTGAGATACGAATTTTTATTTGAGGGTTGCTCTAACAGATCAGTTGAGAGAAATTTGTGTTTCTCTTGCTTTTCTTCTTTTCTTTCTTTTTGTTTTTGGTTAATAATGCTTGAAATGCTGATATTTTTGTAAAGAGTGGTGAGTCATTGCATGCCCAGGACACGTGTCGATCAGTGGAGCCTCATGGTGGCAAAGCAGGGACACGTGTCACGCAATGGAGATCATGGTGGCAAGCAGCTTTACCAGTTCGCTTTCCTTTCACACGGATGATCCAAATGTTGCATTTCTCGAATTAATCTTGTTACATGTTACTTCCATGTATACATTTAATCTTGTCATAATTTCAATCCTTAATCCATGATTCGTTCGCTTAATCGCTTAATCTCGAAAAAAATGTTCGCAGGGTTTCTTAAGCGTTCTATCGAAGTAGTTTCCTGTAAGTGTTTTTGATATCTCTAATTCTTTTATTAATCCATATCCATGGGATTGATAATCTAAATCCTCAATTATTCTCAAATAATAATTAATCCGTCCGTTATTGGTGAAATTTCGGAGAAAACAGAAATGTTATTTTTCCGATTCTGACAGCTTTTGCATTCCTTCATTTACCTCGTAGATCACTAATACGCCCTTGAAAGTTTATTATATCGTTCCGCATATGGGGTGGTCTGAAAAACTTTTTAAACGACAAAAATTTACTATTCATCAAAAGTTACTATTCATCAGTGGTTTTTCTATAATCCTTTGGTTCAATATCCGATCCAATATTCCTGGTTTATTTCTCTTTACTTCTTGCACTTAGAAATGTTCTAGTGCTTTCTCGGGCACACGCTATCTTGTTTACGGAGTTGTCGGATGTATTCCAGATATTGATTTGGATGACATAAAAATACTTTCCTTCCCTGGAGTATTGTATTCTTATCTTCCAGATTGATTGTTCTTATTTATATGTTCAGTCCATTCTTACTATTCTCAAAATGTTTGAAAACCGAAATTCACATTCATTTCATAACTTGATTCTCAAAGTCATTGCCACTATCCACATTTACATCAACATATAATAAAAGTTTTAATTCTACCCAAAATCTGGGGTCTTACAGTCTCCCCTCCTTAAAAGGATTCCGTCCCGGAATCACTCTGAAAACAAATGGGGATATCTTTTAGCATCACGAATCTCTAACCTCATATTCTCTATCTTGTTTGTACAGAAAATACACCAACATAAACTTGCTTGTCATCCATCAACATGCCATTTAGCTTATCAGTAGCAGTACTATCTCTATACTCGCGGGCTTAGTCCGCATACTTTCTCTGTCTGTCTTGGTTGTCACTAGCCGCTTGTTGGTGAAATCTTTTGTCCTTCTAGTTTGTTGGACTAACTTGGGTGTTGTGTAAAATCTCATCTTTTAATTCCCGATCATTCGGAATCCATCTCTGTCTCATTTCAAAGTAAGGGTATCGGCCACCACATTGGCCTTCCCCGGATGGTAGTGTATCTCACGGTCATAATCCTAGGTCAATTCTAGCCATTTCTCCATCTCATGCTATCTACTATCATGGGTAACTCAAAGCCAATTCATTACATTCCATGAAATTTGTGGGGGCATAGTCAATCCCAAAATAACCTCGCTGAAAACTCGAAGTGTCTATTCCCGGTACGAATCGCAGTCTTGGGTATATCCTCGGATTTAACTTCCAACTGGTGATACCCAGTTCTTAAGTAAATTGGAAATACACAGCGTTCTTCCGCTGATCAAACAATCATTTACAAGGGTACCTATTCTCCATGTCAAACTCATACAACTCTCGAGGTTCGATATATAATCTTGTGCTAAAATCTTTCTCTCTTACAACAACACCGGGCTCTCCATGGTGGTACACTGGGTCTTATCATATCCTTATACAACAACTCTTGTAACTGAGTCACTAACTCTTTCATTCCCACTATACTCTGAATACTCGGTATTCATTCTCATGTCATCCCAATCGATATTTGGTAGCGCATTAAGATCTTGTACAATCTCCCAAAACCATTGTAGTTCCCTTTATACTTGGTATCTCTTTTCTTGGCGTCAACCTTAAGAGCTAATTAAGCCTCATATCTCCGACATAATAATTTCTTAGGCTGACTATATTCAAGAATCTCTGAATCTGTCTCCATTCTTTATTTATTACTCTCTATCCCCTACAATCAGTCTGGGCTTCATTGGGTGTCAACCAACCCATTCTTATTATAATATCAACTTCTCCCAACTTGAAAGGAATCAGGTCTATCAAAAGTGCCGGCCTCATATTTCTAGTTCACAACCTGGATGTACCAGTCTTATGGGAAAATCCCTCGATTGGCTATTTCTACTTGTAATTATTCCCTCAGCGTCTCGGCCTTAAGGTTTAATCGTCATGCAACATCTTGATATACAACAATGCATTAGCTCTGTCTAAACAGTGTAGAAGGGCACCTGCTATTTAAAGGTCCTGACAGTGGGCTGCTTATTGGAGGTAGCCCTGGTTGAAACCTACTGGCTTTCTTTTCTTCTGTGTTCACAAACTCCGGGACAAACCTCAATAATTCGGAAAACTTGGCCTCATACTCGGTTACAGTCATGGTTTCTGGTTTTAACTCTTTAACTTTCATTTTCATCCGGGTCTCCATATATTTCCGAAAATTATTCCTCTAGAACCACACACGCTGCACCTCTCCCAAGTCACACTACCAGCTCCCTCTGACTCCATCGTCAGTACTTATCTTGCTAACCCAGAGGTAGTGTACATTCGTAAACAACTCCTCCAAAATCTCAATTCCACTATAGGGCATCTGTCTAACACCGTTGTCACTGGAGCTCACGGCACATCGCTATTTCTTTCACATACATCGATCGACACGCTTTCTATTATCATAATATCCTTGGGAGAATAAACCAATTCATTGATATGTCACTAACATTCTATTTGTCTTAGGGATTCGCTCCTGTCATAGGCGATTTCTTTTCGAACTAATTCCTATCGACGAATTTTGACTTATTTGACCTGATTGGCCTCCCCTTAGAATTCAATGAGGATAACAAAAATCATGGGGTCTTGAAAAGACAGCTCCCATATCAAGGAAAATGTCACACACTGGTGATCATAAGGTTATGAGTTTTAAGGTAACCTTATTGGAGGTAAAAGAATTTACCGAGAGATCAACATGATCATAAGAACTCACGTTGTGTGCCTCGATTGAGACATTACTAAAGGTAATTAGCCTTCTTGTATTTCACAACTTACAAGTGATGGCGTCCCATCAGACTTCTATCACATAGACAGATAGTCCTTGTAGCCCCTATAAGTATAGGGTTGTTCGTCTCAGTGGAAGTTGAAAAGTATGAAAGCAATTCGAGATCAATTTAATGATTATCGTCTTTCGACAATATTTCTTAAAGGAACACCTTGGATTAAAATTGAACAGATTCCAAATGTGCGGTTTCCAAAGAAAATACAAGGAAAAGAATAACCAAAAGATACTGGTACTTAACAACCAAGTGGTGAGGTATCACCATAGGGTCATTCATTATTCGAGGAAAAGTCAAAGCTTAAATAAAATCATTTGACAGGGCTTCGAAAACCTGAAAGTAGGCATCGTGACAGCCTCTAACACAATTGAAATTAATTATGATTTAACACAAGTGTTATAAAATAACTTCGAAGAGGGAATATACCCTTATCAGAATTCTTTCTTGGAAAGAGGTCAAGATAGATCATTGATTGGGGAAATATCCCACATAATTTACGAATGGGGAGGGTACTACCAAGGTCTCTACGGACGCCTTTTATGTCGGCTCCTCTGATGGATAATCGTTCAATTCCAAAGCTTTTCTTCTCCAGGTACACCCTAAGGTGCTCGATACTTACTTTATTGCCGACTCATAATAGTCGCTAAGAATTCAACCATCAACATTTGCACTCGCAGGGAGTTCTATTCGACTCGGCGCAAACATCTCAAGTAAGCGTTCTGTTCTATAAGAAGACTTCGATACCGTTGTTGCCCATAGCAATGACAATTCCACATGTCGACTGGGCAGTACTACGGAAGCTCGTTAGAAACTACAAGCTTAAACCCGGTCTCTATTTCAATCATCATTATATCCAATATTCCTTTTTCCCATATCAATCCTGTGTGCTACACAAGCTTAACACTTTTGGCACCATAACCTTTTCATTTAAGTCAATCCCGGAACTTCTCAGTCCGTCTTGGTCCTTAAATATATTTCGCATTTACCGTCCAATCTCAACTTCATCATTTTATCTCTACAATCATTTATAGTAATCAGGGTCTGTCCACCAACCCATATAACGACTATCTTACCCAATCCATAGGGTTCGCTCTAATTTCCACTCTCTTTGGTGGCACCCTCTGGTAATCAGAAAGACAAGGTTTTCCAGAATTTGCTAAATTTCTTTCCAAAATCAGGGAAACTTGATCAATCTATTTACCTACTAATAATGCTCGAATCTGATTTCCGACCTTTATGTTATATCCTCATAATTCCTTCCTGGTTTCCTGAGGATGGTAAATCTCGTTCTCGATTCCGTCTCAGCGTGCTTGTCTTACAATAACATTTGCATGGTACATATACCCAAAATTTTCCTTGAGATAATAAAATCCCTCAATGATGTAATAGACACTATTTCCAGTGGAATCGCTGGTCGTGGGGGATTGAAACCTCATAGCCAAAGCAATTCCTTACACTATTCTTAGGCAACTAAGTACCCTTAATCATTCGTGAAAATCTGAACACCTTGGTTCTTACGTATGCCGCCTCCTTATGGGCAACTATAACCGACTACGAGTAACAGGTTTCGTTCAAGTCGAATCAATCCACTGATACTGGCTGTATTGCCTCTACCTTTTATGCTTTAGAGACTCTACTCCATTCTTTGTCATATCTCATGATGAGCCATAAACGATCCTTAAATTCTTGTCTCGTCACTTATTTGTCCCTTGAAGGTTCGTCTGGTCCTATTGTACGACCTCAAGTAACATACCACATCTTTATCAATCAACACGTTCTCTACAAGATTCTTTCCTTGACCCACTATGGGGTCTTCCTCTAGATCCTCCTATGGATCTTCCTTTATCGGGTCTCCGTCCATTTCAAGGAACGCATCATCAATTGCCTACTCGAAGGCCTCAGGGTCTGGTATCTCAGAATCCCATCAATCTATAACTCATACGAATCGAGGTGACTAACCATGAAGTCCTAAGTACGGTTTCCCAGAAGAAGTCCCCTCTCGGGCTTCATCTTAAACAGTCCGGGTCATGTCCTCTAACCCGACTACGAACTCAATTCGAGCTCTAGATGTCCTTATCATTCTTAAGGGTATTGTAAGACTCGATCTCCTATCATTTCTGAGGACTGTAACCTAACGCTCTGATACCATTTCTGTAACAACCCCAAATCCGGGGTCAGGGATTTAGAGTAGTCACGATCCATTTACTCCTTGCCTTACCTGTATTACTCACAACATTCATAATTCACCTGCTCACGACCCCACAATATATGTCTCACACACACACACACACACACAGGTTAGAGTCTCAGAAACGACACAAATACAACCATTGCGGAATAAATAACTTTTATTACAATACCCAAATGTCTTTGAATCTGTCACTGATACAATTTCTAAGTAATGTTACATTACCAACTTAGCCTTCTGATGCTCACAATCCTCTCATACCATTCTTATCTATACATAAGTTGAATACCAAAAGCTGTAGCCTGATTCGATTGGTTCGTACTACTTTTGGAATCACTGCTAGAAGCTGTTTACGGAAACGCCTTGCGGGGTATGTGCCGTCCCATTGGCATCCTGCTTCGCTGCTATATAATATATATAAAACAATAGCAAGAGTGAGCGATAGCTCAGCAAGGTAATAAAAGTATGGCATAATCCTGCCTTTAATTCAACCCAGAATAAAGCGGGTATAAGACAATAATTTGTCAAAATATCTCGATACTCAAATTACCTCCTTATCGGAATGTAATCCCAAAATAATACCATTGTTGTATTTCAAATATCAATTTCATAATATTTCTGCAAACTTTGGCTATATTATGAACAAAGTTCTAGTATAAACGATGAGGTTTCAAAGTAAACCAAATATAACCTTTCCGAAAAATATCTGCTATATATGCAGAATATCAACATATAACTTAAAAGATGAAGTTATAAGGTGATTCAGTATAAACAACTCCCTTACCATAACTCATGTTATGTAAGGTATCCACAGAGTCATAACTCATAAAAAAAAAAAAAATGAAGTTGCATGGATTTATTGTCACTTCAATTCCAAACACTTTTCGACCCCCTGCCAACATGACCGGTAAACCTGTACCACGGTGTCATCCTTGGTCCCTTTCAATACATGTTGCAGAACCCCTCTGCCAACATGATCGGTAAACCTGTACCAACGGAGCCATCCGTGGTCCCTTTCAGTACATGTTGCAGAATTATCCAAAATGGATGATGAACCAATACTGGAGCCTTCTCCGCGCCCGTCGTACCAACCTTACTATGATCAGTAGCAGGTTGTACAACAAAATATGTTTTCTACATGTAGATGGAAGTATCACGACAGCCTGACATTGTCTACCGCCTTTCTGGATCTCCCGGCCCATTTGGGGCAATAAGGTGATGGATCGGCGCGACTCGACCTCTTACACATGCTCCTAGTTCAGATGAAATCCATGACTCTGAAACGTAAAGATCGTCTTCCTTTCCCCAAGTGTAATACTTGTTGATACGACTCCACTCAGTAGTTATATCTAGGTTGGAAAGGAAGATTCTCCAATATTTCCCAAGCGATGCTTGTTAATGGATATCGACTTGTTCCAGGAATTTACCCCTCGAGCGTTGAGGTGGTAACACAATACTTGACTGGCAGCAATTAAATTGCTCCGAGAAAATATCTGTCCCCTGACAGTTTTTGAGTTGAGAGTTTAAAAAGAGTAGCAAACGCTTAAATCAGGTTTCCCATATTTTAGATAGTTGAGCGAGCATTTAAATCCGCTTAAAAGACGGACTTAAATGGGAAAACATTGTTTTGGGAACCTCTTTTTGATTTGAAAATAATTAATAATATTTATTGAATAAGTAAACCCTCAAATGAATATTCGAAATTAATATTCATTAAGTAAATAAACTTTGAATGAATATTTAGAAATAATATCCATTAAATAAATAAGGATTAAATGAATATTCCACATAATATTCATTAACTAATAAACCTCGAATGAATATTCAAAATAATATTCATTAAATAATAATCTCAATTGAATATTTGAAAATAATATTCATTTAATAAATAATTAATCCTCCAATGAATATTTAAAGGTAATATTCATTAAATAAATAATCAATCTTCAAATGAATATTTAAAAGTAATATTCGTTAAATAAATAATCTTCAAGTGAATATTTGAAAATAATATTCATTACTAATCCTCAAATGGAAATATTATCCTTTAAGTCAATAATCCTCCAATGAATATAAATAATATTCTGTAAGTCGATAATCCTCAAATGAATATCAATAAATAATATTCTTAACGTCAATAATCCTCAAATGAATATTAATAAATAATATTCTTAACGTCAATAATCCTCAAACGAATATTAATAAATAATATTCTTAAATAAAAATAATTAACCCTCGAATAACAGGTACCCGATATCTTTGTTATCATTCCGGAACAAAGCGATTTTAAGAAAACATTTTGAAAATGATATTCATCTAAGTAAACAATTAATTAGACGAATAAGGCTTATTTAATCCGTAAATGCTTCCAGAAGTATTTACTAATTAAATAAACACTGGTTTATTGGTGATGTTGCCTTTAGGTTAATTATTGCGAAAATCTTTCTAAAAAGCTCTGTCCGGGTTTTCGAAAATATACCTTACAAAATAACCCCGATACGCTGGCTAAGTTATAAACTCAATATATGCTCTGCCCTCTGAGCCTAGGGCCTTTATAAAAACCTGGCTTATAACCGCTATCCATATCTAGCTTATAAGCCCGTTACCAAATCATTTTCAAATAATAACCTTCGAATGAGGTAATATTCAAATAGCATTACTCAAATCATTTCCAGGTAATTAATACTTTCTAGAAATATAATTAATATTTAATAATAATATCCCTCAAGATGAATAGTACTCTGCCGCTGGAATCCCTCCGGGTTTCCGCGACTATCTATATAACACAAATATCGACTCCCGGTCTAGAGTCGAAACAATAAACATTCTCTTATCTATAGAGCTACAAGGTATACCGGTTCATAATTACATTATCTCACGGCTCGTATAATATCCAAAAGTCAAATTCTATTTAACACGATATATAACATGTATCGCAAAACTGTATAACTCCACACATGGCAACAGCAGTAATATACAATCGATACTTCCAAGTATAGATTTAGGAAACTTGCCTGATGCTCGAGAAGTGATAGGGCTCGTGACCATGTCGAACAATCTAGACAAAGTCAAACGAAAACACACGGTTAATCCCCTGGATAATCCACTTGTACTCAATGCTTAAACATGTAAGCAAAACACAACCAAGGAATTACTAACTCGTTATAGGCTCATACTAAGTCCATGTTATCCGTAAAATACTTATATCATAAGTTGGGTTCGAAATCCATCCTCAAATCCAAGTTATACTTAACCATTTGCAACATCGGTTTCTAAGTCATGCTCTTAGTGGTTTTCACTTGCGCGACCTCGACTAAAACATTTTTATAAAATCGAAAAATAATCTTTTTAATCCGAATCTTTTTCGTGATCCTTCCTAACTGTCTCTAGTATTATTCCTCCAAGTTTCACATTTTAATATGGCTCCGAAGTGGTCCAAATATAGACTCAAAGTTGCTGAACAGAGATGGGTCATTCTTCCGAATGGCGTTTACTAAAACTCACGTTTCTCCTAAACCGTAAATCGTATAAACATGATCTTCATATCAAAACAAACCTTAAAACAAGACCTACATGTTACTGGTCAGTGTTGTTCAAAAATATTCCGATACCAGTTCGTAATTCATGCTCAAAACAGTCTTAAATCAAATGGGCATTACGACGGCTATAATCGTAACGTTTTCCAAAAATCACAACCTCAAATCCAAGCCACACCGGGCATCCATAAAATTCATGAACATAATACTCCTCAATATCAGCCTACTTTTTCAGTTTATACCCCAAATTTCTCAAGTCAAATCAACCACTACATAATCATGCTTTCATGCTTATAATCATACTATAAACATCACCAAGCTCAAATCCATCAAGAACAAGCATAAAATCAAAGTAAGGTCTAAGGTCCTTAAAGTTTATACCTTCCTTGGAGAGTATACCAGCGCTAATAATCCTTATATAGTCCTTGTATGGCCTTAAGCTAGCTTAGATCATCAAAGAAATCAAGAAAGACGAAGTTAGTTTCTAAGGGTTACTATTCATCATTACTTTTGTAAAAATCATATAAAATCGAAAATTGAGAGTTTGGTTTTCAAATCTTTACCACACCTTCTACTCTTCAAGAGCTTTCTTTTGAGCTACAGATCATCACCAGAGGATGCTTGAATCTCGACTTATTGGCTCTCTAAGGTGAGAGGTTGAAACTGTCATGGACTGGACAGTTTGGTTTCTTCAACTTGGAGAGGATATTTGACTAGGCTAAACACCTTGGATTGCCATGAAATTTTGAACGAGTGTTATACATAGAATGGAGAAGCTGTGGTTAAATCTTGGTGATTTTATCATGGGTGTATTGTGAGATACGAATTTTTATTTGAGGGTTGCTCTAACAGATCAGTTGAGAGAAATTTGTGTTTCTCTTGCTTTTCTTCTTTTCTTTCTTTTTGTTTTTGGTTAATAATGCTTGAAATGCTGATATTTTTGTAAAGAGTGGTGAGTCATTGCATGCCCAGGACACGTGTCGATCAGTGGAGCCTCATGGTGGCAAAGCAGGGACACGTGTCACGCAATGGAGATCATGGTGGCAAGCAGCTTTACCAGTTCGCTTTCCTTTCACACGGATGATCCAAATGTTGCATTTCTCGAATTAATCTTGTTACATGTTACTTCCATGTATACATTTAATCTTGTCATAATTTCAATCCTTAATCCATGATTCGTTCGCTTAATCGCTTAATCTCGAAAAAAATGTTCGCAGGGTTTCTTAAGCGTTCTATCGAAGTAGTTTCCTGTAAGTGTTTTTGATATCTCTAATTCTTTTATTAATCCATATCCATGGAATTGATAATCTAAATCCTCAATTATTCTCAAATAATAATTAATCCGTCCGTTATTGGTGAAATTTCGGAGAAAACAGAAATGCTATTTTTCCGATTCTGACAGCTTTTGCATTCCTTCATTTACCTCGTAGATCACTAATACGCCCTTGAAAGTTTATTATATCGTTCCGCATATGGGGTGGTCTGAAAAACTTTTTAAACGACAAAAATTTACTATTCATCAAAAGTTACTATTCATCAGTGGTTTTTCTATAATCCTTTGGTTCAATATCCGATCCAATATTCCTGGTTTATTTCTCTTTACTTCTTGCACTTAGAAATGTTCTAGTGCTTTCTCGGGCACACGCTATCTTGTTTACGGAGTTGTCGGATGTATTCCAGATATTGATTTGGATGACATAAAAATACTTTCCTTCCCTGGAGTATTGTATTCTTATCTTCCAGATTGATTGTTCTTATTTATATGTTCAGTCCATTCTTACTATTCTCAAAATGTTTGAAAACCGAAATTCACATTCATTTCATAACTTGATTCTCAAAGTCATTGCCACTATCCACATTTACATCAACATATAATAAAAGTTTTAATTCTACCCAAAATCTGGGGTCTTACAAGTGCTGCTGATCTCACAAGTGCATTGTGCTTGCTATCCACTATCCCTGATCCGTAGATTATCACTCTCTGTTCCTGTTCCATCTCATAAGTCTTCAACTTGCCATAGATCATCTCTAATGACATCTTGGTGAAGTCTATTCTTTCCCTTATGGATGATGACTTGTGTTCTACATGATGAGGCAGCGTCATCATGAACTTCCTGTTTGTTTCTCTCAATGGATAGGTCTTTCCTTTCATTGCCAACTCATTCAGGAGCTCAGTATATTTCTCAAAGACCTGAGTTATACTTTCTCTTGGGAGAGACCTAAAAGACTCATACTGAGAAGTCAGGATGTCCAATCTGTTTTCCTGCACATCTTCAGTTCCTTCCATTATTAAGTTAATGGTATCCCACATATGTTTCCCGCTTATGCAGCTCATTATTTGATAGCTCATTTCCTTGTCTACGGAGTCCGTCAATATCAACATTAAACCTGTATCCAGTCTAATCAGTTCTTTGTCTGAATCAGTATACTCAGAGATATCCTTAGGTTGGGTGCCAGCAGGAATCCTGTTACCTTCAGGGGTTGTCATTTCTTCAACTGATTTCATAGGTACATATGGTCCGTTTTCCAAAATGCCAATATACAACGGATTCGATGCCTTAATAAATAACAACATCTTTATCTTCCACAAACCGAAATCATCTCTTGTAAACGGGGGAACTTTAATACCAGCGGTTGTCCTTATAGCACTCATGGTAGAAAATTTTAAATTGTTTAAAATTTAAGAAATTCCAATCAAATGAAAAATTTTGAAAGTTAAAAAATTTGCTTCGTATTTTCAAGCTATGTTTGATTTTGGTCTCATTCACCGGATCTGATTTGTACGTCAATCAAGTAGCTCTGATACCAATTGTTAGGTCCAAAGTATCGTAGAAGGGGGGGGGGGTTAAATACGATACCTACAAATAATTCAATTTCGTTCGCGGATAAATCATTCAGTTCAACTACGAAATCAAATACACCAAACCAAACCAAGAGTCGGGGAATATATCGTTTTATAAATATAATCCTCGAAGGGTGCTACAATTTCTAATCCGTAGATTAGCTTCAATGAGTTTAAGGTTACACGAATTCAATACAATGATAGAAATCTGAGCAATATTAATTTCTCTGATAATCTCTCTGGCTCAAACTTTCTCCTCGTAAATTCTTCTGTGTTCTTCCTTAACTGAAGAAGACACTTTCTTCACTCTGTATTAACTGCAGACTTTTGTTTGAAAACTATCGAACCATATTGAAGAAACAATCTTGGTCGTCCAATTTTCATCAACTTGAAAAACAAGAATACTTTTCACCTGCTCCTTAATTTAAAAACCATCGAATCAATTAAATCAATTTATCATTCGATAGTTTTTTAAACAAAACTATCGAATAACAAATTAATCTAATATGGTTTTCTGAGACTTACTTTTCATCTCATTCGATGGTTTTCTGAAATGAAAAACCATCGAACCATTTTCTTTTTGTTCTTGACCTTTAATAAATCCTTTCTGAGCTCCTTGGTGTTTAAGTAATAGACTGTATCAATTTCTTCTGAGACGATAAAACAACTTGATCTTTTTAGTGCCGTCAACTAGTGCAACTGGTCTGGTTCACAGATGAATAACACTTGATCAATTCTTCTTCTATGTCTTCAATTCAATGCTGCTGATAAGTCCCTTTTCGTTCTGGTTGCTTCAAATAAATCACTGGAATCCTGTGGTACTAACCCTAAATCATTCACATACTTCTGTAGTCTTGAAAATCTTGTTTCTTTGATTGTCACTGAGGCTTGAACATTTTCATGAACTTCTTTCCATGACCTGTTTACGGACTTCAAGAATACGTACCGTATTTTGATTTTTTTAGTTTACCTTTTCTTCTTTGATTCTGGATTCCTGTGCTTCTGTTAATATTATTGTATGTCTTGTCCTTTGTTGAGTTGTAGTTATCTCTGTTTCATCTTATGTTACATTATGCTTTACAGTAATAGAAGCTTAGCTAAAGGAGATAAGGGAATCTGTGTGGAAAATTATTTGAAGAACATTCAGTCCATGATCGAAGACCTAACTCTGTCCCGAGACAACAAATCATCCAATACATTATGAAACCAATTTCCGAAGCATATAGAACTATACTAATGTGGTCCATATCATCCAATGATTTTAGACCATTTATTTTGAGATCACTATCTCATAGACATGGGAACATTTCCCTTTTAGCCTCTTTACATCCCTAATTGGTGCAATACATTATCAATGTATGTACTCTGACTTAAGCCGAAAAATCTTCGTGATCTATCTCTATAGATCCTGATCCCTAAGATATAGGACACATCTCCTAAGTCTTTCATCAAGAAACTATTTCTCTACCAAGTCTTAACAGTCTGTTGAGGAAGAATGTCATTCCTTATTTGTAATATATCATCTACATATAATACTAGGAATGCCACATGGCTCCCACTAACCTTCTTGTAAACACACAGTTCATCTTCATTTTGAATAGAGCCAAACTATTTGACTGTTTCATCAAAACGTATATTCCATCTCCTCGAGGCTTACTTTAATCCATAAATGGATCGAATTATCTTATAAACCATTCTAGCAGAACTTGGATCTACAAAACCTTCAGGTTGTGTCATGTACACAACCTCTTCTACGCTCTCATTTAAGAAAGTAGTCTTGACATCCATTTGCCAGATTTCGTAGTCATAGTAAGCAAGCAAAATCTTGATGGACTTGACCATTGCCACTGGTGAGAAAGTTTCATCATAGTCAATACCATGAATTTACTTGAAACCTTTTGCTACCAGTCGTGCCTTATAGGCCTATACATTACTATCCATGTCAGTTTTCTTCTTAAAAACGCATTTTCACCTTATAGGTTTTACCCCTTTAGGTGGATCAACCAAAGTCCATACTTGGTTTTTCATACATGGAATCCATCTTAGATTTCATGGCCTCATGCCAACTTTTAGATCTTGGAATTTTCATAGCGTCTTGGTGGGTAAGAGGCTCATTATCATTATTCACAAGCATTACATCACCATCCCGAGTCAAGAGAAATTCATAATATCTCTCGGACTCATGGTGAATCCTACCAGACCTACGAACAACCTGTGTTTCTTGAGCAGTATTGTCATTAACATTTTCTTGTACATTCTGCTCTTGTTCCAACTTTGGTTCAATGTTATCTCGTGGTTCTCGATCCTCATCGAGATCTATTTTCCTCCCACTATTTCTTTTAGAAAGAAATTCTCTCTCAAGAAATACAACAGTCCGAGCAACAAACACTTTGTTCTCTGGAGGATTAAAGAAGTAATACCCATTTTGTTTTAATTTGGTATCCCACAAAATTACATTTATCTGATTTTGGTCCTAGCTTGTCAGAGGTTAAACGTTTCACAAATGCTTGGCATCCCCTAATTTTCATAAATGACATGCTATGACTTTTCTTAGTCCATATCTTATATGGTGTTTCCTGAACCATTTTAGTAGGAACACGGTTTAGTGTATATGCACATGTCTCTAGGGTATAACCCCAAAAACTTATTGGAAGATCCTCTTGACTCATCATCCATCGCACTATGTCCAACAAAGTGTGATTTTAGTTCTTAGAAACCCCTTTCTTTGAACCTTTTCTACTTCAGCTTAATATTCTTTGAACTTTTCAAAAGATTCGAATTTGTTCTTCAAAAGATACCCATATTCGTATCTACTGAAATCATCAGTAACCGCTATAAAGTAGTAAAACCTACCTTCTGCCATCGTACGTATATGACCACATACATCACCATGTATAAGTCATAATCGTTCGATGACCCTTTCACCATTTCTAGTAAAAGGGGCTTTTTGTCTTTTTACCAAATAAACCAAGATTCGCATTCTTCGTATGATTCATAATCAAACTTATTCAATCATCCATCAGTATGTAAATTGGAAATGCATTTCTTATAATATGGCCTTAATTACAGTGCCAAAGGTAATGTTTGATTTGAGTCATTTTTAGAACATATAAATTGTTAACTAATTGTGCAACATTATTAACCTTTTCATTGAAATGTAATAAACAACAATTGTTATATATCCAATTAAAATGAAAAACCTTTCGTGTCCATACAAGAAACCAATATAATGTCTCTACTCTTAGAGGCACGTAGTTACAATTATCAAGTTCTAAACTTAGCCTTATAAGCAAAATTAAGTAACGAGTTACTTCAACTAGAGCAACAACTTTTGCTACAATTATAACCCGAAACCTGAAGCTTGACCCTCACCGGTCTTCTTCTTAGATCTTCCAAATAAGCATGACAGTTTAACTTCCAGTCTTTCGGTTTTCCACAGAAGCGACAATCGTCTTCTTTAATTAGCAACACCTCCTTTAGGCGACAAAACCTCTTTGGGATTGGAGTTTAATATGGCTATAGAATTAGATCAAATCTTCTTCTTTCCATTCCATTTTCCTTTCCCAAAACATTCCTACATTCACCATCATTATGGGAGTAGTCCATGCATTTATCATGTTGCTTACAGCAGTTCTCAACGTGCTTCACAACTTAGTGGGTGCTATGTCTATCTCATTTATTTCGTTGTTCACTAACTAATTGAGAATAGTTATTGTTCAAAGATTTGTATGATCAAATCATTCCGAGTCTCTAGACCAATCTTGAAACCCAAAAATAATAATCAAGGTACTCATTATACCCTATCATCTTTAGAACATATGGTCCAACCGAATCTCACGTTCCCTACTTATAGGTATGGTGTCTTGCTATTGTCAAATCCTTTTTGACGAGCCTTTTCCTCAAACATCTTTTAAGGTGCTCAAATATCTCATAAGCATCCATATGCTCATATTGTTTATTAAGCTCAACACTCATAGTTGCAAGCATGAGACATGAAACATCAGTAGTCGAATCATCAACTTGCTTCCAATAAGCATTATGTTCGGCACATGTTACATTCTCAGCTAAAAGGTAAGGGAAGAATTTGACTAACATCGTGGTGCCTGAGGACGATCCTCAAGCTCTTATATCAGTCGAGGAAATTTGTTCCTGTCAGCTTGTCCTTCTCAAGGACTGATCGCATAGAGAAGTTGTTTGTGTTATTTGTCATTTGATAACTACAATATTAAAGTGCATAAAATTAATCTAGGTTGCAAATTTATTAATTATTATGTTTAAGTGATTATGGTATATCATTATATACATCCCACTATTTTTATCAAATAAATAGCCCTAACTATTAATTCGGAAGGCATTACTCTAAATCCTTCTAGTGAGCCAAGATCCATATTTCGTCATGCTTAAGGTCAGCTTTGGCTTTACTCCCAAAACATGATTTATTTAGGTAGACAACTCTTGTCAATTATATCATATATAACTCTTGGAAAGTTTGGTAGAACAACATTTGTTCCCATTTATCCAATAAATCATACCAAACTCCATGCCTCTAAGTTCACAATCCTATTGTGGTAACTTAGTAAAGTTTAACCCAATGGTCTAACAGTTAAGTATCACATTTACTTCATCGCGTCTTACCACGATAGATTGGAGTGCTTCGCTTTGGCGAACCCACTCTTTCTCGATCTAGGTCTTGACGAGTGTTGCCCATTGGAAGGCATCTAATTGACTTAATATTTTAACTTTAGGGATTTGTTATTATTAAAACGACCATGATCCCATCATCAAGAGATTCCCAATTTTTCCTTGAACTAAGTACTTCAAATCAAAATTCATCAATGGTTTGATTTCCAGCCCGTCGTAGGAGTCACAGTGGTCTCACTTAAAACCCGCCTTTCTTACAAGCGCTGCTTGTATTTTTGTCAAAATCTCCCCATATCAAAATTTGAAATTCATACTTATTTCCGTGTTTCATAAACACAGGAATCTCATGTTCGTTTTTGTTCAATTTTAAAATCTTGAATCGTTACAGATTTTATCTTGTTTAGCAAACATGGCATGGGTGACGTATATAATCCATACATGTTTAATCTAATTAAAGCATGCATCATTATCTACGCATACATATCTACATCACATGCATCATATATGTAAAGTGCGTAAAGTAAACGTGTTTGGTTATGGCCCAACCTAAGTGATCTTTCCAAGCTAATGGAAAGATCAAGGTCAATCTATGGTGGTATCAAAATACAATACAATGTTACAAGTCTTCAAGCTTTAACATGTCTCCTTGCTTGCCTCCTTGTAATGCTTCTTCGGTTCTCCATCTTGGATGTCTTCATATACATTACATAAATAAAACAACCTATCCTACTGAACTTACAGGTATAACTCGAGTTATATTCGAGATTTAAACATTACAAGGAATAACGACATGCAAGTCGTATTTAGAAACCAAACCATAAAACAAAACCATTATCCTATGGGTCTTTAGGCCATAACCAATCACCATGCTCATATAACAATTAAGAACATCTCATATTGCATCAACATATCATACCATATCATATTTCTCATGATCCAATCATAGAAATCAAATAAAGTGTAAATCAGAAAATCAAAATCAGAATTCTGAAAACATTAAATCGCTGTTTACAGACAGTAAACGACGTTAAACGCCTTAAAAACGAACGAGTGACTAGGTCAGTTTTGTTCAGACGCCCGTTTCCCTTTCTGAAAAGGTATGTTCGGCGAAAATCTGACACAGTAAGCAAATTTCACCAAATCTGCGCAACGTATTCAGAAATCGTATCGAATACGATTCTCATATTTCGATATAACATGTATCATATACATACAACAATATACACAATAATCTCATGATTATCCAATCCTCATGAATATCATATATTCAAAAACATATACATACATATATATAAATCAACACAAAACATGGTAGATCGCAAACATGCATATATATCGAAAACTGTTAAACAAACAACCGAATTAAAACGTTTTCGCAAGTAGCTCTGATACCATTGAAGGGTTTCGAGCACATAAACGCAACGGAAAATGTAAAAATAAATCAAAATTCGAAACCCCTCCGCAGGATCCATGCGAAAACAAAAGATTTAATTCGGAGATTAAGAACAAATACCTTATGAAGCTTTAGCAGTTCATTAATGGAAGATTAATGGATATCCAAAGCTTGTTCAATCACCACGTATCCCGCTCTCGCGATCTACGCTCTACGGTATCCACACGAACGCTTTTCTTGAAGGATTGATGTGTACTAGCACCCGAAAACTGCTTCTTTCTCTCTCTCTCAATTCTTGCTCTCGTAAGCGGCTAGGGTTTTAATAAAAACGTTTTTCACCTTAAAATCAGCCCTCTTTGAGAGTTTATATAGAGAGGAAAATAAGTTTTCTAATTATAATCCAATTATAATAAAATACTAATCCAAAATTCTAATTTATTATTTAATTAAGTCGCACTTAATTAATTAATAACCAATTTCAGAATTAGTTTAAGTAATTCCATTTTCTATTTAAATAATTAATCAAGTCATACTTAATTAATATTATAAATAGAATAAATTACTTATTTAAATTTAAATTCATAATTTAAATTATTTCTCCTTCAAGCGTTCTTTGTGTGTGACCCTGTAGGTTATTATTACGTTGGTAACAATTTTAATAACTAATTAAAATTGTAAACAATGAGCGGAATCTAGTAATACATCATTGCCACCCAAGTAATAATAATTAAATCGGTGATTCGATTAAGCCTTTCGTGAATAATGTTCTATGTAATATAATCCATTTAACCTTAATATTATAGATTAAACTCGAGGCATGTAATGTGTCATCCTCTTCATAATTTAATCTTAGTTTTCTTGATCGATGAGTAGACTAATAAATCAAATCAACATTTGAGCACGGCCGTGCATTTCTTAGTCTCACTCAAACAAGAGGCCAATAATACCGCTCCTAAAATTAGGAGGGTTAAATCACATCTAGATCATTCATATTTCTCACACGATTCATAATATACCCAATGTCCACTTTTATCATCACCCGGTCAAAGGTAACTTTTAATGTAATCAAAGTATATTAATTCTCGTATAAAAATATAATGATTTCAGGTCTAAGGATCATTACACCATTATCACAGTGAGAATTAATTATGACACTATTAACATGTGTAATCTCACGGCGGGTCAATCCAGTGTCATGTACTCTTACATGCACCTATGTTTTGACTTTAGTATCACCATACCTATGACCAATGAGATGTGGTCATCAGTCAACAAACATACTAGTCTCTGTGCATTATTATTGTCCTTAAATAATAACACTCGACTAGGGATATTTAGGAATAAAGATACTATTCATATAATCTCATTTTTAAGTCACATACTTAAAGATATCGAATACGTATCATAATTCCAAGGACATTTATTATGCTAACATTTATAACGCAGTAAATAAAGACATAATAAACTAATAATAATAATCAATAAAACATAATTTATAATAATAAAATGTTTTCTTTAAAACATAAAAGTATTGTCTCTAGAGCACTAATACTAACAGTGACAACAAAAGATACTAGTTACAGAGTTCTTGAATGAGAAGGAAATGAATCACTGCTTAAAGTCAAACAGATAAAGAACAGATATTGTCGTTAGTCACTCATGAACCAGACCGTGCATTGAGTGTCAACATACTAATATGTTTATTCTTTATCTAAGTTTTAAGTGATTCAGAAATTAATTGAGAAGTCAACTAATTCTATTTATTCTCTTATAAATAATTAATACTATTAAGTAAATTATTTATTAAATTAATTCTGTAAAGAATTAATTTAATACATAATTTATTTAGTTAATTATTTAAATTAGAATAAAAATGAACTAGGAAGACTTAGGTTATTAAACTAGGAAGACTCACAAGTGAGTCTTCCCGATTGTCTTCATAGGCTAAACCTAGTCTTCCCGACTGTCTTCCATTAACATTGTGTTGTCTTCCCGAAATTCTTCCAAGAGCAAATGCATAGTTTTCCTGCAAGTCTTCCTAGTGCAAATCTCTATTCTGTCAAGTGGTGGTTCTGCACGTGGGATTTAAAGGAATGATTTAATATAAAAGACAAAGTAATTCGAAGGCAATACAGATTGGACAACACACAAAAGATCAAGATAGAAAAGAACATACTGCATCAAATTTAAAGCACTCTGTCTTCTTCAACTTCCAACTGCAAAGCATTTCATTTACTCCAGAGAATTAATTCTTGTTTGGTTCTTAAAATTTAATTCATAAGAACTGATTCTCTTGTACTACTTTGACTTTCTAGCGGATCATAATCCCTAGATTTTATATCGAACTACTTTTTAGTATTCGATCCTTTTTATTACAAAAATAGATAAATTCATGTCGAATTTATTCTAGGTTTGTTTTATCAAGAACCTTGTAATCAGTGATCAAATTGTAACACACGTCAAGTTTAATATAAGTTATATTTAACTTGAATATTGGTTCAGTTTTATTCCGCATTAAATTGTTCTTAATTGTTAAATTATTCAAAGGACAAATTCGATTAAACGGTATCGTTTGTATTCAACCCCCCTTCTACAAACATATCAGGACCTAACAAACTGAATTGAAAGTGAAGGTTTCTGATATCCAACATGATTGTGGATTAATCAAAGAGTTAGGGATATTCAAGGAAATAACATCAGTTGCTCAAATATGGAGTAAAGATTGAATAATCTGGATTGTTCTGATGGTAACATGCATAATCATAGGAATCAATGTCAATTGAATCAACAAGTTAAGGCACAGATACTTGCCTTGTCTGCGTAGCTGACTTCCGTCTATCTTGCTTACTCTACCTTCTCATTTCCCTTGCTTCGGGAACTCGATTCTGTAATAAACAACTCATAATAATAAGTCTAACTATCCTCGTTCTACCTTCGACATATACTCATAACCATTTTTAAGTCTAAACAAGTAATCAGGTATTTAATAGCATTTATCGGACGCTCGTTCTATTTTACGAAAATAAAAACTCAGACACTAACCCTCATACAAAGCATTTACGGACAATAAAACACATTATTCAACTCATATAAACCATATAGCACTTATAAATATTTTTAAAACAATATTCGATGCTCATTTGAATTTAAATAAGTCACAAATAATTTTTAAATCAAAAATCGGATTATTAATCCCAATATAAGTATTTTAAAACAATTAAATCAATTAATATAAAATTAATTGACACTTTCTAGATGATCAAACTATTTTTAAATAATTAAACCAAGTCAAGAAATAATTAAATATAATTTAAATTAATTAGATTCAATTAATAATTAATCAATTAATTAACTAAATTAATTAATTATTAATTAAAAATAATTAAAATAATTAAATTTAATCAGTTTTCAAATTTAAATAAATAAATATAATTTTACAAAATTTTCTGAATTTAAAAATGTATTTTTAAAATAGAAATATGATTTTTATAAATATTTAAACTATTTTCGAATTATTTTTAAAAATAAAATCCAAAAACAGTTTTCTGAAAATGAATTAGGGTTTCGAAGATTGAAACCGGGTCAACAATTCGGGTAAACGGGTCGGGAAGAACAAAAACGGGTCGGGAAGAACAACCGGAAATTTTCCAGATTCCGGTGGGTTTTCCAGAATTCGGCGACTCAAAAACAAATCAGAATTTGGGGCTTTTTATACGAAAACATTCCTTGCAAACTCAGTTATTCATTCCGACCAAAACAAACCAAAAACACAGCCGGAATCCCAATCCCGATCAAATTCCGGCGACCTTACACAAATTTTCCGATCTACCTAAATCGTACATGAAACTCGACGTTCTCTATGTTAAAATGAAGCTAAGAACACATACAACAAAAGCCCTCTATCAAAAACTATGTCAGATCATTCATATGAACGGACTATTCAAAAAAAATTCAGGTAAAAACCCTAAAATCGAAAATCTCAAAAGTGAACATAAACATGAAATTAAAGCATAAATTCCTACTCATTAGAACCCTAGGAACATGTTAGAAGCAATCAATTGAACGGAGAATCAACAGAATGAAAATCCCCAATTCGAACAAGAACCCTAATTTTAATTCGAATATTGAAAAATTCATAATAAATTGAAAAATTACCAGATGATGATATGGTTTGAAGATTCTGAAACTAGAGATCAAGAGCTTTTATTTGAGTACTTGAACTTGAGATTTGGATTCCAATAACACTTTCAAGATTGAGTTTAATCTTCAAGAACACGAAGAACACGGTTCGAGAATTTTTATATTTTTGTATATATGTAATACGGATTATACGAAGAATAATGTACGATTCGTCTTTTTATACTTAGTGAAAAATAATACCCCAAGCGACATTTTTGGATCGATATCGATCCACTGGATCGCTTTAAATCTTTAATAAAGTAAAGTTCACGTTTTACGAGGTGATAGTTATCCACAAGGACTGTTAACTATCCATATCAATACATATCATTTATATAACGAATGCTCAAGAATATCGGGGCTATAACAGATGTATTATTGATATGAACGATATATCAATCGCCCTAAACAATTAGGGTACAGAATAATTTTTCTCTTTTTGAATAAAACAAATACTATTGATAGTATCGGATAATAAAGATTATAATAATACGAAGAAATCTTCCAATAATGATTCGGACACGAATGACGAAGGAATAATAATGATGTACAAAATTTTAACGGGGCCCTTGAATTTTCAAAACGGGGCTCAAAACTGAAGATATTTCTAAATGAAAAGATATTCGAAAGGGGCTTTCGACACAATAATTAACATACTATTACTCAATAACCTTAACCATTAAGAATCCAAATACTCCACAATAATTGTTCTACACATAAAATATAATTTATATTATTACTAAAGTTTACGGATATTACATCCTTCCTCCCTTAATAGGATTCTGTCCTCAGAATCAGATCAAGGAAACAACTAGGGATACTACTCTAACATATCACTTTCTAAGTCCCAGGTAGACTCTTCCACCTTAGGATTCCTCAACAAAACTCTTACTAATGCTACAGTCTCGTTCCTTAATACTTTCTCCCTACGCTCCAATATCTGAATTGGTCGTTCTACATAAGACAAATCTGACTGGACCTCTATGGGTTCATATTCTATTACATGGTTCGAATCTGGTCGATACTTCTTAAGCATTGATACGTGAAACACATTATGAACGTGCTGCATGTGCGGGGGTAAGGCCAACTCGTAAGCTACTTTCCCAACTTGAAAGGTAATAAATCAGCGTAAAAATGATTTCCTAAAATTTCAATTTCACAACGAGGACAATACGAACTGACCGATATACAATCTTAGTTAGCTACCTTTACGCTCAACACTCCACTTAAGGGTTCCATTAAACAATTCAATTTATGAGCAAACGTTTCCGAAATAAATGACTTAGTATTTCCTGAATCTATCAACACTTTATCACTAATAGAGTTTACTAGAAGTGTACCTGCCACCACATCGGTGTCTCTCACTGCTTCCCTCATTGACATGTTATAGGTTATGGCTAGCGGCTGAACATCAACAGCTGGAGGTGCCTCTATAGCTCGAATCATGTTGTTCACGGGTACTGGTGCTCTACAATCCTTAATCATATGACCTGGTTTCTTGCATCAGTGACACACAATACCTATCTTGCAATCTCTGGCATAATGACCCTTCTGGTTACATTTAAAACAAGTGACACTCAATCGGTTGCATACTCCTGGATGTCTTTTCCTGCATGTCTTACATTCTGGTAGTGGGGGTCTAGAAAATCCCTGTTGATTGTTGGCTGGTAAACGATTGTCTTGCCCTGTATTCCCAGTATCTGGTTCCTTAAAACTTGAACTCCTGTCGGGCTGGAATCCTGGTTTCTTATTCGACTGACCTTGTGAACTTCCCTGTTGCTGTCCCTTATCAGATGTCCCTATCTTCCTTTTCTTATTCTCTTTCTCTCTCATGTATGAATCACTTTCTGCTTCCGCAATCATTGCCTTCTGAACCACTGCTGCATAGGTGTCCAACTCCAAAATGGCTAACTTACTACGAATCCATGACCTCAGTCCCTGTTGGAACCTCTTGGCCTCCTTCTTCTCCGTGTCAACATATGTCGGAACGAACCTAGACAATTCAGTAAACTTTGTCTCGTACTGAGGAACAGTCATACTACCTTGTTTTAACTCTAAAAATTTCAACTCCATCTGGTCTCGCATATAATCAGGAAAATACCTTTCTAAAAACAATTCTGTAAACCTACCCCACGTAATTAATCCCTCAGGTTCCATAGCCCTACTCGTTTCCCACCAATAACTTGCTTCACTCTTCAGGAAATAACTAGCGTACTCTGTTTTCTTTTCTTCTATTACCTCTATTAAGGTAAAAGCTTTCTCTATTTCCTTTAACCATGCCTTTGCCTCAACTGGGTCTGCAGATCCTTTAAATTCCGGAGGTTTCGCTGCTTGAAATGCTTTAAATGTAACACCCCCAGATCCGGGGTCAGGAATCTGGGTTGTCACGCTCCATCAATGATACAATACCTGTATTACTTACAACATTCTCATAATACAACTCCAAAGACCCCAATCACTTACGCACACATACACAAGTTATAGCCTTGGAAATGAGCAATAATAATCAACATTTGTTATTACAACCCAAATGTACTATCCTGGATCTCATCTATTATTTACAACCTCTACCTGAAGTTACAATAATAGACCTCACAATTCTATACAAGGTTTAGTAATACAAACCCACTCAAAATAATTCTCACTAATTCAAGCTGCAACTATTCTGCTCACACTGACAGTATCCATCCTGCATCAACTAACTCCAGGGTGGTCTCTCCATTCCCTTGCTCTCGTAACACGAGGTGGATTTGGCAATGTTTTCCTCATGCTGAAAGATTTAATAAAGCAAGAATGAGCTAATAATGCTCAGCAAGAAATCTATCCCAGTTTAAATCTTTAAACCTTTTAGGGAGATAATTCATATGGGATCAAAACTTTTATCACTACTAGGGTCTAACCCCAAAATAGTATACCGTTTAAAATACCGTATGACTTATAATCATACTCATATACTCTTCGTAATCATTTGGAAATCCTGGGTATCAATATGATAAACCAAGACTCAAAACATATCTTTTTAAAATAGATATCAAATATTGGAATCAAGGCTTAAAGCCTATTCATTGATTCAAAACACTATACAGTTCAATATACTGTATATCTTAAATACCTTCTCAACATATACACAGTTCGAGAATATCTTTGTAACCACAGGCTATGCATTAAACGGATAAGATACTAGTATAACATAAAAGATGAAGTTACGAGGAAAATTTAATATAAGGTTTCCGTAACCCAAAATCCACTTATGCATATATAATCTGAGTAAGGTTTTATCAGAGTCATAACTCATAAAATAAAAGATGAAGTTGCAAGGATTTATTGTAACTTCCTTTTTGAACACTTTTCAACCCTCTGTCAACATGATCGGTAAACCTGTACCAAGGGTTTCATCCTTAGTCCCTTTCAATACATGTTGCAGAAACTCCCTGCCAACATGATCGGTAAACCTGTACCAAGGATGTCCCCCTTAGTCCCTTTCAATACATGTTGCAGAATTATCCAAATTGGATGATGAACTAATACCGGAGTTGCTACCGCGCCCGTCGTACCAACCTTACTATGATCAGTAGCAGGTCGTACAACAAAAATATGTTCTCTACAAGTAGATGGAAGAATCACGACAGCCTGACATTGTCTACTGCCTTCCCGGATCTCCCATCCCATTTGGAGCAATAAAATGGATGGGTCGGCGCAACTGGACCACTTACACCACTCCTAGTTCGGATGAAATCCATGAATCTGAAACGTAAAGATCGTCCTCCTTTCCCCAAGTGTAATACTTGTTGATACGACTCCACTAAGTAGTTATATCAAGGTTGGAAAGGAAGATTCTCCAATATTTCCCAAGCGATGCTTGTTAATGGATATCGACTTGTTCCGTCAATTTACCCCTCGATCGTTGAGGTGGTAACACAACATTGGACTTGCAGCAATTAAATTGCTCCGAGAAAATATCTGTCCCCTAACAGTTTTGAGTTGAGAGTTTAAAATGAGTAGTAGTCACTTAAATCAGGTTTCCCATATTTTTGATAGTTGAGCGAGCATTTAAATCCTCTTAAAAGACATATTTAAATGGAAAAACTGTGTTTTGGGAACCTCTTTTTGATTTAAAATAATTAATAATACAGCTTAGAGTATCCTTCGTAATTATTGAAGGTCGAGGATAAACTTTAAATAACATTTCTCATTTTTAAAACGTGTTAAAAGTATTTAATAAATAATCGAATAATATTTATTAAATAAGTAAACCTTAAACGAACATTCGAAAATAATATTAATTAAGTAAATAATTATTAAATGAATATTCAAAAATAATATTCATTAAATAAATAAGGATTAAATGAATATTCAAAATAATATTCATTAAATAATTAATCATCGAATAACAGTTACCCGATATCTTTATCGGAAAAATAATCTTTAACATATACAGAAAATATAATTACTTATGATCTAAAGAAAATCACACGCCATTATCCTAGGGCATTTATAAAAACCTGGCTTCTAGCTAGTATCCCATAGTTAGCTTAGAAGTCCATAATCAAATTATAAAGCAAGTATCACAATATACTTTCGAAAACAGTTATGCCTTCCATTAGCATATATAACTGAAATAGTATTCAAATAGTATTTCTCGACTGAGATAATACTTAAATAACATTCCTTGAAAGATATAGTAAGCAAATATCATTCCTCGAATGATATCATACTCGAATAACAATCCTCAAAATACATAGTATTCTGCCGATGGAATCCCTCCGGGTTTCCACGGCTATCTACATATCTCAAAATACCGACTCCCGATTTAGAGTCGAAAACAATGAATATGCTCTTATATTTAGAGCTACCAGGTAAACCGGTTCATAACTACTTAACTCAAAAGATTTCATATAATCCAAAGGTCAAATCCATTTCAACAAGAAATAAGATATATCGCAAAACTGTCAAATTTTATACATGGCAAAAGCAGTATTATATAGTCAATACTTCAAAGTATAGATTTAGAAACTTGCATCTATTATATGCATACATCAGAATATGGTACTTTAAAATACAGCATGGAATAAGAAAACTTGCCTGGAAATCCCGAAGTAGCAATAAGTCTCAGGTTGATCCAGTAATCTAGAATCAACACAAGGTTCAAGATTAATAACTTAAACGCTTTCACCATACTAAGTATATACTATCTCAAGTACAAAGTCCATTTTCAAGTTAACTCCTTAAGAACTTCTACTCGAGCATGCTCGCTCACGCATTTTTATAAGATTGAGATTTAATCCTTTTTGCACGAAATCTTTTCGAGGGTCTTCCTAAACATACCTATCATGTTATCACAAAGTTTCACATTTTATTATGACCTCTAAGTGGTTCGATCATAGCCTCAAAGTTGACTAAGTGGCACGGTTTGGTTTTACGAACGTCTTACACTAAAACACATGTTTCTCCTAAACCGTAAATCGTATTCACATGATCTTCGCACCAAAACGAACCTTGAACTAAGGCCTACACAAAAATGGGCCGTGGTGATCTTGGGCAGAAGTTACTAGGTTCGAATATCACAAGCAAAACAAGGTTAAGGAAAATCGGGCATTACGACGGCTATAATTCGGACATTTCCATTTTGTCACACATAACCAAGCCACACCGGGCATACCATACATCCACAACCTCAACAAACAACCTTTTTACTTCTCTAAGGTCAGTGGTGTGGCTACAATCCAACACCCGCCACTTTTCATATTTTACAAAGTTAAATAACAACTAAAATACTTAAACATGATCTCTTAGGCTTATAACATCAAAACAATCATCAAAACTCATATGAACTCAAAGGGTGGGTTAGGGTTTTACCTCCTTGGATGCTCTAACAACACTATCAAGTGTTTATAAACCTTTGACAAGCTTTAGATGGTCCTTAAAGTGCTAAATCCTTAAGATCAAAACAAGAAACCACTTGAAGTTACTATTCATCCTCATCTTGTAAAATACATAACAAATCGAAAAATAAGAGTTTGGTGCTAAAACTTTTACCAGACCTTGTGCTCTTCATAAGATTTCTTTTGAGTTATAGATCATCAAATTTGAAGCTTCCTAGATAGGGGTTTGAGCCCCATCTTTCCGCTGGACAGAAACTGGACAGATTGGGTTCTCCAACTTGGGGAAGAGATTTGGCTAGGCTACACTCCTTTGTTGACCATGAAATTTTGAACGAATGCTACCCATGGAGTGGAGAAGCTATGGTGAAAATATGGTGATTTAATTATGGATAGAAGTGGATATATGAATTTGTCTTTGAGTTGTGCTCTTGTTTGGCAGATTGGAGAGCTTTTGCTCATCTTACTTTTGTTTTGCTTTTTAACTTGGATGCATCTTTTATTTTGTGTTGTTAACCACCCATTGGTCCACTTGTTTCTCTCTCATTAGTCCAAGTGTTGGCCTCTCATCAAACAACTCCATTTTTGCCAATGTTGCAAATACACCATTAGCTTTCTGGTTGACTTTCATGCATGACACCTTGGTTTTTCTTCTTCCACCAATTGGATCGTCTTTGTGTCTTTGGTTAAAATACTAATGTTACACTTCTACGCAATATTTTATTATCTCATTGCGGCACAATCCTTTAGATCAAAATAAATTCTAATATTCCTCGTTTTCGTTTGCGATTTCTGACTACGCGATTAGTAACCGTTTATTATTCCTGAACTTCCGCTGAAATATAGGATCAATCGGAGACTATAAAATTTTACTAGTCACCTTGGAGTACTATTCATCAATGTTACTATTCATCCTTGTTTTTGTTTCTCTTAAAACGATTCGAAAATATTTCCTAAAAAGAGCGAATAAAACTCTACGCGATTGTCGCAGTGGATAGTAACTATTCACTACTCGTCCTAACAATAGAATACTTAATTAAAATGGTTCGAGCTTGAATCTTGGAATATAAATGGGATTTATATACTCTCATTTGTGTCGCCTTGTTCTGTTACCGCTTTAATCTCGTTGAACGCTCGCAAGGATTTCTTAAGTGTTCTATCGAAGTAGTTTACCGTAAACGTTCTTGATATCACTAATTCTTTTATTAAATCCATATCCATGGAATTGATAATTTAATCCTCCAATATTTTCAAATAATGATTAATCCGTCCGTTATTGGTGAAATTTCGGAGAAAACAGAAATGCTATTTTTCTGATTCTGACAGCTTTTGCATTCCTTCATTTACATCGTAGATCACTAATACGACTTCGAAAGTTCATTATACCGTCCCGTACATAGGGTGGTCTGAAAATCTTTTTCGGTTCAGAAATTTACTATTCATCAAAAAAATATATATATATTTTTTTAACTAAGTCCAAAATTTAGGGTTATTACATTAAACGTAACTACTGGTGCTGCCTGCGGGTGCTGGTGGTGCTGCTGCTGCTGTTTCTGCTGCTTCTGTTGCTGCTGTTGTAGTAGCTGTTGTTGAATCTGTTGTTGTTGTTGTGCTAGGGCAGCAGTTTGTTGAGTAAGAGTATTCAAAAGCTGTATTACAATCGGATCTATGTGACCCGTTGGAGGTGAATTCTGTTGACCTTCTTGGTCAGAGGAATCATTTGCACGGGTACTTCGTCTAGGAGGCATATTACTGATAAATAAACAATAATTGGTTTAATCAAATAATTCATAAGTAGAAAAAAAAGATTACACAATTGTTAGAACCAGGGTTTACAAATTTTCAAAGGAGTAAGAATACCCTCGTTGTATCAAGTAGAATGACAATTATAGTGCTGAAATGAATAACAAGAGAATAATAATAGTTCTGCAAAAGGTGGTTATCATATATATATATATATACATCTGATACAAGCGTAGAATGCTTTCAAAAGTAAAGTATGTCATAGCTGAACTACAACTGCCGATCAACAGTACAACAATCAAAATTACAACAACAACCCAAGGCGATACTATAAGCCCGGTGCACTGCTGGTACTATACTATGCATCTATATACTATCTAGCTGGAAATCCATACACCCACATAACGTTCAACCTCACCTAATCCTGCTCACGGATCATCATCTCTAGTCCTCCATAGTGCTGGTCTGGCAACCTCTCCAATCTCCCTCACCGCATAGTCCAATATCTCTCTCAACCCTGCTACAGTCTCTCCCTCTCGGCTAGAAGCTAGTCCCTGCAACCTCGTCTCTACTAATGTCCTCGTAACCCTAAGTCTCATCTGAATCTCTCATATCTGGCCTCTGAGTCTGTCCCTCTCTTGGGCTACGGCTGCCTCTGACGAACGAGTCTCTCTCATCTCCAATATTTGTCTATAGAAATACTCCCTTTCCCCTCTCACCCTCTGATACTCATGATGTGGAACTGGTGGCTGAGAAAGCTGGTACAAAGGTCCGGAAAGTGATGCCTGAGACACTGGTGCTGGTGCTACGCGTCGAAGTGGAACGGGACAAGGTATATGATCTCTCCTGACTACAGCATGTCCAGGCTGGGGTCGTGTCGGCCGCGACGGTCATGCTCTCTCTCCTGGTACACGTCTCTCCTCTATCGTACGTTCTGACGGGTCTGAATCTGAACTAGAGCTAGGGGGCTGCAATTATATAACCACATTCAATTACCACGCATAATATTCCTAATTGACCTTCTATAGTCTTCAAGTGAATTTCTAACTCTCTACGTTATCCTGGACCATACGTCCTAACTTGTTTCAAATGCCATAACATGTCTCTCTGATACCAACCTGTGATGCCCTCCAAACCCGGGGCACAGGTCTGGGGAGTCACTCGACCAGCGGAACACAATATACCTGGATATAACACATGCATAATATAATAATTACATAAAACACCCCTTAACCAAGACCGCGTCCAGATTATGGCATTGAACAAGCTTCTAAGTTACATTACAAACCAGTTTTCAGAGTTATTAATATTACACAACTTAAAGTTCAAAGCTAGACATCTAGTCTAACTAACAAAATAGACAACTACCCTGCCAATGACAACCACTCGAGTTGGTCTCCTATCTGCTGGAGAACTATCGCTCGCGCTGTGTCTGCTCATATTCTCGCTTCACTGGAATAGGATTAGAAACAAAACAAGTATGAGCCACAAGTGCTCAGCAAGCATAATATATATCAATCACAGTTCCATAATGAAAGGAAGATCACAATTATCTGAATCAACAAGGTTTAAGCCAAACATATGCTTTTTAACAATCTTAATGGGAGTAAAAGGGATTAGAATTGGACTTCTACATTTTTCAAATCAAAAGGTTGAGCTGCTGATCAGTCACGCATCAACCCCGAACTTGCTTATAGCAAAGTCCTCCACTAGGATCCATGGCCATCTTGGCCTTAAATTATTCCGACCATTATTGGTCCCATTTTTAAAAACATGTCAATTCTATCACAGAGTAAAAGCAATAACATGCATCACAAGATAAGTACACAATGACAATATATAATAGTTGCAAAAGAGCTTCAACTGCTCAATATCAAATGAAGTTCGAGAAATAAATTCGGAATGGTTTCAATGGTACATAGGTACACAATGACAAGGTATAATAGTTGCAAAAGATCTTCAACTGCTCAATATCAAATGAAGTTCGAGAAATAGATTCGGAATGGTTTCAATGGTACATAGGTACACAATGACAAGGTATAATAGTTGCAAAAGAGCTTCAACTGCTCAATATCAAATGAAGTTCGAGAAAATAGATTCAGAATGGTTTCAATGGTACATAGGTACACAATAACAAGGTATAATAGTTTCAAAAGAGCTTCAACTGCTCAATATCAAATGAAGTTTGAGAAATAGATTCAGAATGGTTTCAATGGTACATAGGTACACAATGACAAGGTATAATAGTTGTAAAAGAGCTTCAACTGCTCAATATCAAATGAAGTTCGAGAAATAGATTCAGAATGGTTTCAATGGTACATAGGTACACAATGACAAGGTATAATAGTTGCAAAAGAGCTTCAACTGCTCAATATCAAATGAAGTTCGAGAAAATAGATTCGGAATGGTTTCAATGGTACATAGGTACACAATGACAAGGTATAATAGTTGCAAAAGAGCTTCAACTGCTCAATATCAAATGAAGTTCGAGAAAATAGATTCGGAATGGTTTCAATGGTACATAGGTACACAATGACAAGGTATAATAGTTGCAAAAGAGCTTCAACTGCTCAATATCAAATGAAGTTCGAGAAATAGATTCGGAATGGTTTCAATGGTACATAGGTACACAATGACAAGGTATAATAGTTGCAAAAGAGCTTCAACTGCTCAATATCAAATGAAGTTCGAGAAATAGATTCAGAATGGTTTCAATGGTACATAGGTACACAATGACAAGGTATAATAGTTGCAAAAGAGCTTCAACTGCTCAATATCAAATGAAGTTCGAGAAATAGATTCAGACTGGTTTCAAGGGTACAACGTACTCATTTAAGAAGGTCAACAATGGTTATCATCAATATAAACTGAATTGAAGGTGAAGGTTTCTGATATCCAACATGATTGTGGATTAATCAAAGAGTTATGAATATTCAAGGAAATAGCATCAGTTGCTCAAATACGGAGTAAAGATTGAATAATCTGGATTGTTCTGATGGTAACATGCATAATCATAGGAAACAATGTCAATTGAATCAACAAGTAAAGGCACAGATACTTGTCTGGTCTACGTAGCTGACTTCGGTCTATCTTGCTTACTCCACCTTCTCCTTTCCATTGCTTCGGGAACTCGATTCTATAATAAACAACTCATAATAATAAGTCTAACTATCCTCGTTCTAGCTTTGACATATACTCGTAACCATTTTTAAGTCTAAACAAGTAATCAGGTATTTAATAGCATTTATCGGACGCTCGTTCTATTTTACGAAAATAAAAACTTAGACACTAACCCTCATACAAAGCATTTACGGACAATAAAACACATTATTCAACTCATATAAACCATATAGCACTTATAAATATTTTTAAAACAATATTTGATGCTCATTCGAATTTAAATAAGTCACAAATAATTTTTAAATCAAAAACCGGATTATTAATCCCAATATAAGTATTTAAAAACAATTAAGTCAATTAATATAAAATTAATTGACACTTTCAAGATGATTAAACTATTTTTAAATAATTAAACCAAGTCAAGAAATAATTAAATCTAATTTAAATTAATTAGATTCAATTAATAATTAATTATTAATAATTAACTGATTAATCAATATTAATCAATTAATTAACTAAATTAATTATTAATTAAAAATAATTAAAATAATTAAATTTAATCAGTTTTCAAATTTAAATAAATAAATATAATTTTACAAAATTTTCTGAATTTAAAAATGTATTTTTAAAGTAAAAATATGATTTTTATAAATATTTAAACTATTTTCGAATTATTTTTAAAAATAAAATCCAAAAATAGTTTTCTGAAAATGAATCGGGGTTTTGAAGATTGAAATCGGGTCAACAATTCGGGTAAACGGGTCGGGAAGAACAAAAACGGGTCGGGAAGAACAGCCGAAAATTTTCCAGATTCCGGTGGGTTTTCCAGAATCCGGCGACTCAAAAACACATCAGAATTTGGGGCTTTTTATACCAAAACATTCCTTACAAACTCAGCTATTCATTCCGACCAAAACAAACCAAAAACACAGCCGGAATCCCAATCCCGATCAAATTCCGGCCACCTTACACAAATTTTCCGATCTACCTAAATCGTACATGAAACTCGACGTTCTCTATGTTAAAATGAAGCTAAGAACACATACAACAAAAGCCCTCTATCAAAAACTATGTCAGATCATTCATATGAACGGACTATTCAAAAAAATTCGGGTAAAAACCCTAAAATCGAAAATCTCAAAATTGAACATAAACATGAAATTAAAGCATGAATTCCTACTCATTAGAACCCTAGGAACATGTTAGAAGCAATCAATTGAACGGAGAATCAACAGAATGAAAATCCCCAATTCGAACAAGAACCCTAATTTTAATTCGAATATTGAAAAATTCATAATAAATTGAAAATTTACCAGATGATGATATGATTTGAATATTCTGAAACTAGAGATCAAGAGCTTTGATTTGAGTACTTGAACTTGAGATTTGGATTCCAATAACACTTTCAAGATTGAGTTTAATCTTCAAGAACACGAAGAACACGGTTCGAGAATTTTTATATTTTTGTATATATAATACAGATTATACGAAGAATAATGTACGATTCGTCTTTTTATACTTAGTGAAAAATAATACACCAAACGACATTTTTGGATCGATATCGATCCACTAGATCGCTTTAAATCTTTAATAAAGTAAAGTTCACGTTTTACGAGGTGATAGTTATCCACAAGGACTGATAACTATCCATATCAATACATATCATTTATATAACGAATGCTCAAGAATACTGGGGCTATAACAGATGTATTATTGATATGCACGATATATCAATCGCCCTAAACAATTAGGGTACAGAATAATTTTTCTCTTTTTGAATAAAACAAATACTATTGATAGTATCGGATAATAAGGAATATAATAATACGAAGAAATCTTCCAATAATGATTCGGACACGAATGACGAAGGAATAATAATGATGTACAAAATTTTAACGGGGCCCCTGAATTTTCAAAACGGGGCTAAAAAATGAAGATATTTCTAAATGAAAAGATATTCGAAAGGGGCTTTCGACACAACAATTAACATACTATTACTCAATAACCTTAACCATTAAGACTCCAAATACTCCACAATAATTATTCTACACATAAAATATAATTTATATTATTACTAAAGTTTACGGATATTACACCTTGCATTCTATGGCTACGTAGAACCGGGGGTAGTTGTTGTGCCATAAATTTACTTGGGCTTAATTCATAGCCCATTAGAGGTTATGAGCCCCTTTATCTTGGTCAAAGATGGTCAAAAGGGCCCAATGAGGATATTAATAAGAGGAGTATTGTCAAGCCATGAGTTATTAGGGATTCAACCCTCGAGGGGACTTCACCAATGAACCCCTATCTGTAAGCTTGGTGCCCAGGGTGCGTCTACCTATGTCTGACAGGGGTACCTCCAGAACCCCCTAGAGGCAGTGTACTACTCAACTGCATTGTTCTAAACTTAAGGAGCACGTCTCTATCATCAAGGAGTCGATTCTCAATCAATCTATATCACCTCAGATGTGATAAATACATCTGTTATGAGGATATTTACTAAATATACAAGGGATATACATATATGGGCCGAATATATCACTTAATTCATGGAAGATGAAGGCTTCTAGTGAGCTACTAGGAGTAGGATTCTTGGATGCATGCTTAATAATTATCAATCTAGCTTATCAAGGAGGCAAAAATATATCAAACGTGGAATGATCAACTTAGAGGAGTCCAGCATCAAGATAACTATATATAGACCTGATTCCTATAAATATAGGATATGTAGGCCATTTACAAGGTTACACACTCACATTCTCTCTACTATTCTCGTGTAGAAGCTTTTGTGATGCTCATTTCCGGCAATTTTTCTCTCAACATTGCCCGGAAAACTTTGTGAATTCAGTCCAAAAACAGTCACAAATCTCTCTCGGTTCTAGGCAGTTGAATCCTGGCAGCAGTGTTCGTACTTGTTCTTGTGCCTATTTCTACGCTCTTATTCCGTCATTCCAGCAAACCTCCGAATTTGTGTTGTACCAAATTCCTCTCACAACATCCACCACAAGGAGGTGAACATGATTTGTTCTCTAAACGTACTATTATTGTTGGCCTCATATTCATCCTAAAAAATGTCGATACCTTCTTGAATTTTAATCCATAAACTTTTCTCTCAAATGTTTAAATTGTAATCAAAATTTTGAATTACAAAGTTACAGTAAAACATTTTATAAACAATTATCATTTACATTTAAATGTGTTGCTCGATAGCTAAAACACACATCACTTTGTTTTGTAACGACTGAATAAAGCTCTCTATCGATTCGGTTCAATTTACTAGACCACTTGTCGGGATATACATGAAAACATCTTTGACAACTTAAGTGGTTGAACTAAATATTTTAAAACTTTTGTGACAATTGTGTATATATGGGTGGGTTTGGGAAATGGAAGAAAAGTTGCCACAAAATGACGCAAGGATTATCTTATTACTAGAATAAACCCAAACGTCACGCTTTCACTCTTTTCTTCAATAATTTGTCTCGTATACCTTTGCCACAAGAAACAAGCTCAAAAAAGCAAGGCCAGGCTAGCTTCTTCAATAGTTCTTTTTCTCCTACACAACACATAATAATAATTGGAGCACACCCAGATCTTTTCTTGTCAAATCCAGTCTCTCAAGTCAACCCACAAGCTCAAACTAGCCCCCTAAGGTACTTACAAACCTCAATTCTTGTTACATATATGTATGTATATATTGAATCTCATCAACTCTTTACTGCCTTCGTTTGTTTCTTAATTTCTGAGATCTTGTCATTAGTAATTACTGTTTTTTCATCATGGGTTTTGTCTGTACATGATAAAGTTACTTTCTTTATGTTGGTTGTGCTGTAATTTGATGTGGGAACCTGGAAGTACTTTTGGTTGTGAATTTACTTTCTGGGTTGGTTTTGTTATGGGGTTTTAGGAATTTTGTTATATAGTGATCGGGTTGCGAAAAAAGTTAAGGTTTATGTAGTCACTGCGGCCTGCGGGGATGCCTTGTTTGTTAGAATTTGTTATTGGTTCAGATTGAGGAAGGGTTGCTTGTATTTTACTTTGGTAATTGTTATTTATTTTATGGAAAAGTTACTGAATTTATGCCAGGGGTTCTCGTACACTTCAATTGTACTGTACTAGAGAATTGAGGGTTGAAGCCTTATGCGTGCTTGTGTTTAATTTCCTGCAAATGACCATTAAAAGAAAAAGTCTCTACGGTTGTACTGAAATGTTCGTTAATGTAGGAAGCATAATGTGTAGATATTGTCAAGAATGGCTATGCCTATTTAGTAGAATCCTTGATGGATTGGCATTTGTTTTAAAAGGTATTTGGTCAGTTTCTAAACATTGTGCATTATGTAAATTGAAATTTCTTGTGCAAGTTTTGAGTATGCTTGTGTCACTCTTGTCAAATGTGTATGTGGTGGATGTTCTGCTTCCATTTAATGGTTCTCATCGTGTCACATACCGGGCAAATTCTTCTTATGGTGGATATGTAAACACAACATTTTCGATTGACTAATGCAACACAACACAAGATACAATAGAGTTATTTGTTAACTATATTCTATGTCCGATTAGGTGTCAATGGCAACCACTTTTGTGATTCATATGGTAGCCCAATGCCAACTATTAGTCTATTAAAATGTGTTTTAATAGGGGAGAAGAGTTGATGATGTTATTCCCTCTGTCCCATTCATTTTGTCCACTGATCAAAAAACATGATTTTAGAATTTACTATTAATACATTTATTTTCTATATTTAAAATCAAACAATACTGTATTCATAAAATTTTAACATATTTAAAGTTTGATTTACCTTAATATTGAATGTGGACAAACTTTATGGGGTAAATAAATTAGGAAATGAGGTCAAAGTAAGTGGGACGGAGGAGGGAGTATTAGTTTGCTGAACTGCAAGGGATTCAATTTACTTCTACTTTCAGTGGTATAGAACAGTTTCCATCCAACTCACATTTCAGAATGTGAGACTTCTAAGCAATTTCATTTATTTAATTTCTTGTAATAGATTCTGCTAATGCTTATAGAAGTGGCTATATTATACCTTCAGAATTAACTGTTTATGCTGCTGTAATCTGTTGGACTCTGCTGGTGCAAGTTCTTTTTTACTTCTTTCTTGTAATCTTTCTTTTTCAATCATTGTAAGAGGGGTATCTAAGGATTTAGACTTTTGCCTGCTGATTTTGTCCCAGAAAATCATTTTGCAGAAAAATCTTTTAGAGTGTATACAATATTAGATTTGTTCGGCTATAAAGTATTCATTGAATATCTAGATTGCGATTGATCTTTGAAGAAATGAATCATGTGATTCTTATTATATGCACCTTAGTACTTTACAGTGATCTTCTATGAACACCTGCTCAATAACTGTGCCACTTCCCCTGAGTTCAGCCATGTTTTGTTTTGAAAATAGATTCTGCTTCTACCTTTTTCACTTCTGAATTTATTAATTTTGTGGAGTCACAGTCTGAAGCTTATACAGATGCCTTTTGGCATTAGCTTTATACTTTTTACAAACCATAATGTGTAAAGTAAGCAGCAGAGTTGGCTTTATCAGAAGTGGGTTTCCCACTTCAAAAGTACATACCTTTATTTAAGTGAGCTAAACAGTATATGGTCATGTTTACAGTTGCGATCACTCACAGATTAAACTTCAATTTTGGTTAGAGTTAAATCCACTGTTTGGAATCCCAATATACAACCGCCTCAGGATTGGGCCCATACTTCCAAATTGGTACAATTGGCCTTAGACTCACAAGACCTTTTTAACCCGAGTCAGGGCTGGACGGCTGGTAAGGTATTGGCATATGCCTATGTAATGCTTGATGCATACTGTTCGTTTCTGATATTACTTCCCATGTTAATTAGTCAATATCTTATCACAGTGTACTGTAGTTCAGTTGTTCAAATATGTGTGTTGCTCTATTCAGGATTTGCAGCTGCAAAAGGGTTTTTTAAGCTAGTTTCTATGTTTGGTTCTCAGCATGAGAACTGGGAAGAGTCAAATATGGCAGATAGAAGCCCTATGACCGACACCTCCACAGATGTGGATCCAGATGATCAAAATCGAAGGGTAATTTGTCTAACCGAAGAACCTCGCATGAGTGCTCACCTAAGTAGATGATTACATGTTTGTTTTCTCTTAGCTGGAACCATGTATTCAAGACCAGGCGTAAGAGTTGCAGGGTTGTAGCTGCTGTTTCAGCATGCAAAATTTATTATCTACTACGCTCACCTTTTATGTTCTAGAAAGAGATAGTTTTATGTGTGGGGCTTCTCATTATTTCTAGCACACCTGACTGAACCTTTTACTGCATTAATAGTGGCTTTATCCTACACAAATAATGAGACCTCACTATAGTTCTTCTGCTTGCAGTTTGACAGAGATCAGTCTGGTGCTGTTGTGCTGTTCTCTGATTCCAACGATGGATCAAAAGAAAAATCCTTGGACCAGAAGGTATGCAATTTATTTAATATTTTAACCAGAGATACAAAGGTCGTGCTAAGTTGAACTTTGCTGAAACTGTAGACTCTACGGAGACTTGCTCAAAATCGGGAAGCTGCGAGGAAGAGCCGATTGAGAAAAAAAGTATGTTCTCTCCTGAAATTAGATCTTCTCGCGTGTAGCATAGTTTCTGTTTAATTGATTAAGAGCTGTGGGGCACTGTCACATTCTACATAATACATATGTTATATAATGAATGATCTATTTATATTTAAAGCTGATGGCAGAAGCTTGTAGTCACTATCTCACTTATGTGGCAGGCTTATGTACAACAGCTGGAAAGTAGTCGGCTGAAGTTGACCCAGCTTGAACAAGAGGTCCAGCAAGCACGCCCGCAGGTCTTTTTCTTGGCCCATCTGTCTCACTAATATTTACCATCTTCAGTAGTGGTATTACATTCTCAGTTGGGCTAATTAAGAATTTGTTATTCAATTGTAGGGCGGTTCAACCTTGACTTCAGGAGATCAATCCCATGCAACAGGTGAGAGTAACTTCCTAGTCCGTCTTCTGTTCAGCTGCTTTAGGATATGTCTCCCTCTTTTGTGTGTGTGTGTGTGTGTGTATTTAATTATCATACCATAAGGTTTTACTGATTGGTCTTGTGATCCTCTAAATGATTACATCAATCACCATTCACCAGGAGCCCTGGCATTTGACGTGGAATATGCACGATGGATGGAAGAGCAAAACAGGCAAATAAATGAGCTGAGAGCTGCTGTTAGTTCACATGCAAGTGACACTGAACTTCAAACGGTTGTTGGAAATGTCACTGCACACTTTGATGAAGTCTTTAAGCTTAAAGGTACTGCAGCAAAGGCTGACGTCTTCCATATTTTGTCGGGAATGTGGAAAACACCTGCAGAGCGTTGTTTTATGTGGATTGGTGGCTTTCGCTCATCTGAACTTCTGAAGGTAAGGTTCTTAGTTCTGTTCATTGCCATCAAGGTTGATGTCCCCATCAGCCTACTTAATTTATCATTTAAGTGCTCTGAAGACTTTGAGGTGAGAAGGGAAAAAGTACCTGAAGGTTTAACTGCACCCTCTCAATTGTATTTGTCCGATTCACACCCCCCCCCCCCCCCCCCCAAACATTCCGCTAGCACAGCGCTATGAATTTCTGAATTTTTAATAGATCATGACAGTCAATTACTGTAGTGTCTGAGCTGAAGTATGTGATAATATTCTTGCATTGTATACCTCAAGTACTGTCTTTTTCTTTATGATTTTTCTTAAAAATAAAGTCTGAACTTGAGAAGAGGGCCTTCTTATTGCTATATGGGGTTAAAAGGCCCAAAAAATCACAACTCAAGAAAAGGCCCCTTTTATCACAAAAAACGTTACACAAAAATGCGCTTACGTACGAGAACAAAAAATTGTAGCTGACTAGCATTAATTTTAATTTTGAGAGACAGGGTCTGACCCATGTGCTTGCCATTCAGTGGGTCCCTGCAAGTGTGAGTGTTTGTTCACAAAAACACAAAATAAACTTGTGTGGACTGTTTTTAATTCTCCTGAAAAATCACCCAAAACATAAGTTCCGTAAGTGTTTTTGAGAAACGCACTGTACACATTCGTTTCTATTCATTTTTTTTTGTTGATGAATGAACATGGCAGCTTAAAATATAATAATGATTTATTCTTGTTCGTTTCTTGAAAATGTAAAATAAAGTTGCGTGTTTCCGTGATACAAAATGCCACTTTTGTGGTTTGTGATATTTTGGGCATTTTTACTCGGAATTGTGATTAAAAGGGCCAACACCCCCTTTTTCTTTCCCTCATTAGATGAACAAGTTTCATTTTGTTTTATTTAATACCAGTTTAAGATTGCAAATTGACCTTACTACACTTCAGACTGTTTTATTTTATAGGATTCAACATCTTTATTTCTTTTTCTAAATCAAGTTGATGATGATGCAGCTTCTTATGAATCAGTTGGAGCCTCTAACTGAGCAACAGATGGCAGGTATATATAATTTGCAACAAACATCACAGCAGGCTGAAGATGCTCTCTCACAAGGGATGGAAGCATTGCAGCAATCACTTTCTGAGACATTAGCTAGTGGCTCCTCGAGCACACCAGGATCCTCTGGAAATGTTGCAAACTATATGGGCCAAATGGCAATGGCCATGGGGAAGTTGGGAACTCTTGAAAGTTTTCTTCGCCAGGTATAATTCTTTTGTCATGTTGATCTTATATTCTGATTCCAGTTGTCATGTTATTGGTTTGATGGAAACATACAATAATATGTTAAAAATGTTGCTTCCCGGTTTTATGACTGTTCTTATTCTCTGTATGCTGTTGTGGTCTTGTAATTACACTATCCATGTTTAAAACATCCATATAATTTTTTAAATTATTATTTATGTCTTCGCTCTTTCCAGCCGTTAGAATATATCAAGCTATAGTCCTAAAATTAATATTTTCAGGTTAAAATTGATGTGTAATCTGGTAGCTTAGGTAGTCATACTCTTGAAGGACCAACCCAGAAAAGTTGAGAGGTGTCTTGTTGTTTAAGAAAGCATTCTGCTCAGTGCTCAGCATGTATAACAACTTACAAAGTGAAGAACACTAGTTCAGGAGACTTTAGTTAAAGTCTCGTGTGTTCTTTATTTTCAAGTATCATTTTATTGATTGTTCATTTTTTCACATATTTTTTTTGGGACTCACAAGGATTGCTAGTCCCTTGATAAGTTTCACGAGATACAGTGTTTCTGCAGTTGTCTAACTTGCAACGAGCTGTGCATTATGCATACAATTACATAAGCAAGCTAAATATGAACTTACTCCCTGAGTTTGTGACTCATGCTTATATTTTCTGGCATTACCAGGCCGATAACTTGCGCCAACAAACGTTACAACAACTGCACCGTGTTTTGACAACGCGACAATCTGCTCGTGCCTTGCTTGCTATAAACGACTACTTCTCTCGGCTTCGAGCCCTTAGTTCTCTCTGGCTTGCAAGGCCACGCGAATAACAATTCAGAATTCCTCGGCCTCCTGATGGGAACCCTAAGAGTCTACTCCTAGGAGAGAAGTGTACCAAACAGAATGGCAATTGGTAGAATAGAAACTTGATGTTGGTTATGGCGGAGATAGTATTAACGAAAATGAAGCCGCAAGTTCACAGGTGCAGTAAAGCCACTGTAGTTATATACTGAAAAACACAATGTCCAGAGTTAAGTGATTGATTTATGTTAGTTAATTGAATAATGTTATGTAATAGGCGTAAGAACCAAGTATAAGTTTTGTTGACATTGACCACTTGTACAAATCACATACGAATATCAAATAGATGCAGGTATACGTCCTAAACTCCTAGAGTTCACTTGAAAAGAATCTGATCCCCCTCAACCCCCCCCCCCCCCCCCCCCCCCCCCCCCCCAAAAAAACAAAGTTAATAGTGATAAGCTATTTGAGATGCCAGAAAATTTGTTGCAGACATACGATACGATTGTAGCTTAAGGTCCAGCTGCATGAATTTTTCTTACATTTGGAAAGTGTCCAATTGTAGACTTTTGGAATTCTGCATTTTCCAATTCCCAAGCTTGTGGGTTCAGTGCAGTATTACCAAGTATATTAGGAATTATGGTGCCATTGGAGAGCTTGAAAGTCTGGTGATTGGTACTTGTCCTTTCATTGAAGAGCTTGTTCTTCACATGGTGTTAATTTGACAGTTCAGAGACAATTTCTGGCTGGTCCTCTCAGCATCCTGTACTGTTCTCCGAGAAATCGATCATACTTGGTTGGTAGTTAGTGCCCCAATAGTGATAGAAAAGGATTGCACTTTGTAGATCTTAAGATTGTCTCATTTGTGAGCTTGTCTCATTGTATGTTGAGTTGCTATAATGGACAAGTACAATTCTGTCATTTATATAGATTGGCTGTCTCGTTTCTGGGCTGGCATAGTGAATTTTGCTATCATGCATGATTTTCTGAAAAAAGCTGAAGACAAATTTCAACATATTTATTAAAAATATAGATATGTTAATTTATATTACGTCTCCGAAAAGAATGATTGAACAGCCCTAATAATGTGTAAAATGAGCAAGTGAGACAACAAAAGAAAAAGAAATGGGTGGGAAGAAAATGGTGTTAGATGAGCAGTAGTACTCTCTGGGTAGCATGCATGTGCCAACACTTCATTCATTCGCTTTTACGCTTTCCATTCTAAATATCATCCCCTTCATTCCCCCCACCATTCCATGTGCTTCTGTCGATACTTCTTGCTTTTCGATTCACCCCTTCCACCATTCTCTTTTCTTTTATCCATCCTTACATCATTATACCAAATACTTTACATTTTCTCCACTCGATAATAAGAAATCAGAGTCGTTTGTCATCCGTAGCAAAATATTTGTCAAAGTCGAAAGTTCGAAAACGTTAGAATACAATATATGTACGTGTCTTTCTCTTCCGGAATCTTATATTATATTCTAAGAGTCACTACAATTTGGTTAGGAAACTACAATAATGGTAGTATTTTGGTAAATCCAAATTTAAGTAAAGTGACCATAATGCTACAAAACTTTTAACGGTAAACTAAATGAAAACTTTACTTTTTACATTTCTTGCAACAACTACATGATGATGTATCTAGCCGTTGGATTACCCTTTGCGACTGAAAATAGCTGGCCAGCGATAAGCTTTTGTTTTTTTCTTTCTTGTCACTTTTGTAACATTATTTCACTAATTTAATACTTTGGCTTTTCTTTTTTCCTCTGCTCAACTTTGCTCCTGAAAATAACAATATGAAATTATAAAAGAGTAATACTATAGCATCAACAAAATTTCCCAAAAATTTGTATATGTAACTGACATTTGACAATTTTAATATGTGCATGCATATGTATACAATAAGGGGTTTTATATTTTTATTAGGAATGTTATCCATGAAAAAAGATGGACACGTAATATTTAGGAGATATTTTGGGAAATTTTGTCGGATACTTTAGTATTTTTTATTATGAAAACACAATTTACCTAAACCCCCACTAGATCATAATTATTATCAATGCTGCATATATAGTAAAACCAAGATTTAATTGATAAACTTGTCCCTCGCCCGAAAAATAAAAGATTTTCTCCCTTGATAAATCCACACCTCTCCGTGTATAAAGTTGTATGATATACCTGCTGCAACAAAGAATTGCACGTAAAATAAAAAAAGATCTTTGATGGCCTGCGATGATCATAAGAACGGCTCGCTTGAGTGTTGTAAACTAGGCACTACATCTTGTTCATCCGCAGCTATGCACAAGTATGGAAAGAAACGACAGTCAAGTATTAACCGACCTGCCTCAGAAGTTGACGACATTACCACCCTCTTACCAGGCTCTGATCCTCTTAGGCTTGAGCTCACTCGCCTCGATAATCAAATCCGAGGTTAATATACATCTTTCTTCGCTACTCACATATATATTAGGCTAATGCTGCTACACAAGGCACGTTGGCCTAGACTTGACAATTTTGTGTATCCACTGGACTATGATGTTAAGGATTATGAACACAATATATCTTGTTTAGCCTCTTTTTTTAAATTTTTTTAATTTATACTCCCTCTGAATTTCTATTGGTCTTCATCTTCTATTTTTGCCAAGTCTAATTATTTCTTTAGTAGTTATTTAGAAGTATGTTTATGTTCTTGTGGAGAGTAATTCATTGACATTTTCCCCAAATTTATATCTAGCAGTATCAATAATTTGGATGCTGTTTAATTGTGTAGTTATTAGAACTGTTCAGTTATATGAAGCAAGTGTGAGATTGCTTCAACACCTCAATGGGTTGTGATGTGAAAGTACAAGATTAATCAATTACAATATTTTAAGAAGAAAAATTAGTTTAAGTGATAATGTCTAGATTGTAAGCACAATTTCTGACCAACGGATAAATAGATCCTAGTTTAATTTAGATTTTGCAACTCCGCAGGCTTGCTGTCTTAAGCATGGATTAGTCGTAATAATTTCTGTTTATATTCAGTCTTCTATATATTGCATAACCATTGGGGTTTTTTTTTGGGGAGGGGGGGTACTTGGAAATTATATTTTCCGCGATTCAGTTCTAATATGGCTGACAAAATAGTTGTGGTATATGGATGTCTCAATGTGTGTCCCAATTATACTTCAGAATGATTGAGACTCTTTTTGCAGATAAAGACAGGGAACTAGGAGATACACGTTCAGAAATCAAGGCACTGAAGTACTCAGATCGCCTTAAGGGGAAGGCAGTTGAAGAGGTTTGTGTAAATCCTAGCAAAAGCTTTTGCATTTTATCTGCATATTGTATTTGTGCCAGTAGTTGATATTCCATGCGTGAAACAAGTTTATAAAGTGTCCTTATTCAAGTGATTAAGCTAATGTCAATTACCTTCACTAGGTTTTACTCTCTCATTAATTTTGATTTGCGTTTTTTTTATGTGTATATGTGGAGGGTTTATCATGGGGGCGATAATATCTAATATTATAGGGCGATAACATCTTAAATTAAATGTCACGATGACTTAAAAACACTCTGTTTTCTGTCCATGCAATGAAACGGGGCCATCTTTGATGTGGCTTCATCTTTGCATTAACATAACAACGATTTATCAATGCATGAGGTGCGTAAACTGAAAAACGTATCTATATTTGGGGTTCCCTCTGTTTCCTTTTTAGTAATTTTAGTTCTAGAATCTTGCTGCCGTGAGCAGCTTTAACGGTGTTTCAAACGGAAAATATCAGTCAGTGCATAAAGCTTCCACGTCAAGGAAGGTCTCAATGTAAACAGCCTTGCCTGTTACTTTTCATAAAGAGACTGTTACCAAAAGGGGTTTAAGCCTGTGACCTAGTGGATAACAAAAATGCGAACTATAAAATTAAAATGAGGTTACATGTCTACAGGAATGATGTGGATATAAACGTTAGATAACCTTGTAGTTTTTGTTCCTAAACTTTCTCTGGTTTTTCTACTTTAGTTAACTGATGAGCTGCATAAAGTTGATGAAAAGCTAAAACTGGCTGAAGCTCTTTTGGAAAGCAAGGTACGTTGTGCTATTCTTAAACATCAACGATTCGTTATTCTTACCATAAAGTTCAGGAACATTCTGCATGATCCATTGACTCGTTATTACTCTACAGAACTTGGAAATTAAGAAGATAACGGAAGAGAAAAAATCAGCTTTGGCTGCACAATTTGCAGCTGAATCCACTCTACGAAGAGTTCATGCTGCACAGAAAGATGACCAAATGCCACCTATTGAGGCTATCATTGCTCCGTTGGAGGCAGAGCTGAAGTTAGCTAGGCAGGAGGTAATACCTCTATTGATTCAAACCACTTAAATATACTTGATGCTGGTAAAAGTTTACAGTAACTTGTATGTACTTTGGTGGTATGTCGTATACACATGAAGAGTACAATGAGTTTTGCACAAGAACTAGAAATCAAAATTTTAGTACAGTGATTGAAATAAACCTTTTCTTAAGTATTCATGAAATGTTTGTTTGCTTAGATAGCGAGCTTACTGGATAACAATAGAGCTCTAGATCGGCTTACGAAATCTAAAGAAGCTGCTTTGCTGGAAGCTGAAAAATCTGTTCAGGTGGCTATGAAAAAGGCATCGTTTGTTGACGATTTGCAGAACAAAAATCAGGAACTAATGAAACAAATTGAGATATGCCAGGTTTTAATATTTTGATCTTTTATTGTGGCAGCTTATTTATCATGTAACAAGAACTTATACATGCGTGCTTTTGTTTGGTAGCCCATTATGTAGTCTAAAATAAATTGTTGCGATCAACTTTAGGAAGAGAATAAGATCTTGGACAAAATGCATCAACAAAAGGTCATGGAGGTCGAAAAGCTCACCTATACTGTTCGTGAGCTTGAGGAGGACGTTTTAGCTGGAGGGGCTTCTGCAAATGTTGTGCGTGATTATCAACGAAAAGTTCAAGAGATGAATGTATGCACCTCTCTATTTTTTTCATAACCTTTCAAGTACTTCGGAAGCAGAAGTTTCTTCGAAAGAGACTAACTTTAAATGGGATCAATAGGAGGAGAAGAGAACTTTGGAACGAGAATTGGCTCGTGCAAAGGTTAGTGCAAACAGGGTTGCTGTTGTTGTTGCAAATGAGTGGAAAGATGCGAATGACAAAGTAATGCCTGTAAAACAATGGCTCGAGGAGAGAAGGATTTTTCAGGTATGATATTATTTCATTCCGATGATCATTGATTGATTTGAAAGTTCAGTTTTTTGGTGGAGCCAGTTGAATTCATGTAAAATGTTCAGTTATAGAAATTGACTGATTATCCCTTGATAACCAGTATATAGGCAATTGCATCATCGTGTGACAACAATTCACAATACATATATCAACAAAGAATACCAATTGTACACAAGATGTTCAATCTCATTAACTTGGTCATAGCGAGAATAATCTAAATGAGATCCATTAACCTTAAACGCATTCTTCTCAATTGTATGCAATGCAGATGCCTTCATTATTTAGGAAAATGTTCTTATTGTTTATGTATGTGCGGACAGAGCAGGGTTTTTGAAATAAATCGCAACGCTAATTAGTCTCTCCTTTTTTTTTCTACTAATATATTTCTGCAGGGAGAGATGCAGCAGCTTAAAGACAAACTGGCAATAGCAGAGCGTACTGCCAAAGCAGAAGCAAATCTTAAAGTGAGTAAAATCGTAAACTATGCGCTACCTGCAGTTCCTACTCAGTTTGAAACTTTAATTAATAATTTTTGGATTTCATAGGAAAAGTACCAGTTACGTTTCAAAGTTCTGGAAGAAAGGCTTCGAGCGCCTTTTGTTGGGTTTGCTCACACAACCTCAGCATCTAAAAGGATGACCAATGGTCCTTCACGACGCCAATCTCTGGGTGGGGCTGAAATTTTTTCCAGAACACCATCAAATGGATTTTTATTTAGGAGAACCAGCGGTCAAACTGGAACAGTGAGAGGGACTGGTGCAACTGCTTTGTTAAAGCAAACAAAGGCCTCCCCTGTATTTGAGGATAATAGCAGATCTGAGGAGAGAAAGAAGCTAGTTTCAGATGCAACTGATAAAGATAATGGAACTGTTACAGATGACGAGTGTATTGAAAACAATGGTATACTTACTTGCATATTTGAGGAGAATGAGAATGGGAGGACAACAAACGAAAAGTTAAGAAAAGATGAAGATAGTGTATCTGGAGTGTTATATGATATGTTACAAAAAGAAGTCATAACCATGCGGAAAGCTTGTAATGATAAAGATCAAAGGCTTAAGGACAAGGACAACGCAATCGAGGTACTATAATTTATAGCTTGATTACTCCCTTCTCATCCTCTGTGTCCCTTTCCCTTCTTAATCACTTTAGTTGTTTGTCATTCAACATCTTAGATGTTGGCAAGGAAGGTTGAAACATTGAACAAAGCAATGGAAATAGAGTCGAAAAAGAATCGTAGAGATATGTCTGCAATGGAAAAAGAAGTTGCTGCAGTACGTGGTGTGAATGGGCAAGTAAATAGGACACGGCATGCCAGTGCTCCCAGGAGGTCTGTTAACGGTGCTAGGTTAGTTGTAGTGGTAACTTTATTTTTCTGACTCAACATGTTTCATTACTTTCTATTTATGGATTGCATGCTGATTTCCACAAATATTTTTTGATTTTCGAATTACACTTATATTTCAGTGCTTATAATTTCTAACCAACAGAAGAGCTGCTATAATTACTGTCAATTCTTCTACTCTTCAAGAAATAAAGATGTATGTATTAGATCAGAAGTATGGACATCAACAATGATTTTAAATTTTTCAGGAGCGGAACTCATAGGCACTAAAATGGCGCAACGGGAGCATCATACAACACTGGGCATATCTGTATAACCTTGGCAGTAGATAGGATAATCTCCAGCACCATTTTAGCTTTCTTATAACATCACCTGTCTATTTTTTATACCAACCTACTAATTGTAAAGAATTGGTTTCAACAGCATTGTAGACCTGAGTATAAAATGATCATGGTTTCCTGCGGGGTGGATTTTTTTGGGGCACCGAGTAAATTTTGTGAAGGCACCTCATATTTTTTTGATTTTTATAGGAGCAATTCTATATTTTTTTCAAAAATTGGTAAAAATATTGTCAAAAAAAAAATAGGGAAAGACACGAGTTCACCGTGCCCCTGCTACATCCGCCCATAATTTCACCGAAGAATTAAATATCTCTTCTTAAATGGAACCAAAGTGAAAGAATTAGAATAAACAATTCAATGTTAAATATAGTATTATGCTTCTTCCATCAACAACCTGAATTAGTAAAAACGAAAAAAAGAAGAAAAACAAAATCTTGTTAGTAACGAAATGTTTAAAGTTTGAGTTGCACAATACGTGTGAGAATATTTAAATTTCTCAGATCGGCCTTTAAAAAAACAAAATTGTTGAGAATGTAGGAACTAGGACATGATTTCATCCGGAGCCGGGAGAAACCCAAGGTGGTAGTTTTGGAACCTTCAGTCAAGACAATCTGATATGGTGGCATTCTCTAAGATTTGATGACAACCCCTCTGATTCTTTTATATACCACTTTGCTAATAATACCATTTAAAACAAACAAGTTCATTTCTCTTCTTATTTTTTGTTGGAATGGTGTGACATTTGTTGTAGTTGTAGACGTACCACATGGGCCTCTGTCTCTCCTTTAGTTTGTGTTTACATAGTATATTTATTAAGACTATGGATACTGAGATGATGACATATATGTTGCCTTGGCTTCTTGAATCACTATCCCTATTATTCATTTATTGGTTCAAGAGAAGTAGGGGTGGTGTTTCTTTTTTAAAGTTTCCAATGTTGTATATTGAAGAGCTTGAAGAAAAAAATTCATTACTGGATTTGCCTGAGTTAGCCTTAGACTCAATTCTTAAGAAGCTTTCACCAGCAGATTTAAGTAAGATGTCAGGGGTGTGTACAACTTTGAGGGATATGTGTACAAGTGATCATTTATGGGAGAGACACATGAAAAGAAAATGGGGTGGTCTTATTGGAAATTTTACCTACAAGGAATCACAATGGAGCCTTGCTTCCAGAAAACTAGACTTAGAATGCCCGAAGAAAAATGGATTGGTTACGTTTTTTTCGTGTAGGAAGTCGGATAGAAGAGGTAAGATGAGTACTTTAGCAAAAAAGAAAAGAGGTAAGATGAGTAGTACTTTACCTGTTGATTCAGTCATGGCTTTGTATCTGTCTCTTGAGACAGGAAAGCTCTGGTTCCCAGCTCAAGTCTTTAATCGCGAGGTAATGATCATGAAAGGCCTAAATAGTAGTTTTACTTGGTTCTAATTGCTGAATTTGAGGATTGATTATCTAAGATGCAAGAGCCATTTGTATTAATTGTAGAAAGTGATTACTTTGTGTTGCAGAATGGGTATGTTGGGTTTCTGCTGTCTTGTTATGATGCTGAGCTCAGCTATGATCGTCACTGGTGCAATTTCAGAGCAAGGCAATGAAGCTGTTAATTGGACATTGTGTTTGTTGTCTGTTGTTTATTACCACTGAAATTCGATTACACAAATTTTGTGAAATGACTGAATAATTTAGTTACTACTCAAAAGATTGATAACTAGTATATTGGCTGCATTTGAAGTTCTGTATCTAATTGTTGCAGGTTCTCATCTGGTAGGAGACCAACTATGGAGCATAATATAGACTGGAATAGGCTTAGAGCACCAGCAGTAGAAAGCGGACCGCACACTCTTCATCCTTCAGATTGTTTAGATGACTTAAAACCTGGGGATCACTTTGAAATTCAGTGGAAAAGAGAAACAAAACATCCATATGGTAACTACATAATCAATTTAAATGCATTCTCTTAGGTGGTGGTTAATCTCTTTTCCAGAGAAACAACATAGTTCAGCGATCGTACTTGTACATATCGAACCAATAATATATCTGTTAATATAAATGTCTTTCAGGTTGGTGGTTTGGTGTTGTTGGCCACTTAGAACCAGTGAACAGGTGTAAAATTTATTGCCAGTGTCTTAGAAGTGGTAAGCTCATTATCCTTCGTTTTTGCTGAATATGATATGATGATCATTCTACATACTGAATAAACGTTGAATATTGCTGTTTCAATTTCAATTCTGATGTTCTTATATAAGACGGAGATTTATCAGAGTTAAGCTTTTATACATTGTAACACCTAGGTTCCTTCAATTCATAGAGAGCTTATTAATTTACTCTTATCTATGTTTTTCAAATGAAATGACAGACAAAGTGATGCTGGAGTTCAAGCAATACGACCCTGGTTCACAATGGAGGGAAACAACTATATGGCGGAAGAATCATTGTGAGATAGGAGATGGAATAAACGGATACTATGGGGGGATCCGCAAAATTTCCAACAAACATGAGATTTTAATGTGGCAGCAGCACTGGCCAACAGAAGCCATGCTGCAACTATAGCGTTAGTAAACAGCTGCGGAGTGTCAATGTTCATAAAAGCATTCTGTAAATGAGGCTCTCCATATGCAACTAGTAGGTGTATATGGATTAGAAAACTAACCAGCAGCCTGTAAGTAGTGCAATAAGCTCTTACATTAAGCTGGTGGCGTATGTCGGTTTCCCCCTGGTGAATATACTGGGCTTGATTCTCCGCAGCAGCTTATATGTGAAATCCTATTTCCGCGATCAAGTTTGACAGTTCTACATCCATGTTACATGAACAAGCAAGGTAATTAGCCTTATGGTACATCCACAACTGCTGCAGCCTGCAGATGATGAAGTTTTACTGGGAAACTTTACATTCCTGATCATAAGAACTAAGAAAATCTTGTTCAGCACCATCACCTCTTTCTAAAAATTGTGCAGCTGTGTTAATAGTTATGGACACAAATGGACTATTCCCTTGTTTCAAAACTTTTTCAAAGAATTCTTCAAATCTTATTTTCTAAATTCCCTTGTTTTTTTTAGCTATTCAAAATTATTATTACTTCCAATATTCATATCAAAAACTAATCCCCAAATTTATTGACTTTGTTTAATTGTAAATAAGAGCAATTATTTCTGCACATTTGGGGATGAAGGTTGGTATAGGTAAAGTCAATAAATTAGGCTGCCACATTTACACCCTTTGCCTGTTTTTGCCTTTTGTATTGATTGCCAGTTTTCCACTGAGCAATGTTTGGTGTTCTTCCATAATTGAAACAATTAAACAAATAAGATCCAAAGGAAAACAGTTAATTTACCATCTAAACTTTATACTTTGAGCAGACAATGCAGACAAATATATAAATATATTACCATTATCTTCTTCCATATGTTTCAAAACAAAGTGGGTCATCTTCCCATTAGCAGAACACAAGCTTCACTTTTATCATAGTAGATGAGAATAAACAACAAAAAGCTACTACTAGCTGGCTAATGATCTTTCCAATACAACTGTTCTTCTCCATCTAACAACCCTCCTTGACTCTACAAAGTCACTACATATATCTATCTTAGTTAGATGCCATCAAAATATGAAAACATTGCATATAACATTACTTTTCTAGAAGTGGTTAGTTTTTTTAGTAGGGCTAGTTAAGACAGCAGCAGCAATAAGAGGTTGAATCTCACACCATCAGCAAGATGTAGTAAACCAGTGTGATGGGAAGAGCTATCAGCATTCCAAATATAACCCTGCAACAACAACAAAAATGTGAATTTTAAGTATCCAACCAACACAATGAATTCAGAAAATTTGAAGGACAGAAAAAAATTTATCCGAGTTTTGAGGTCTTACCCAGTGCTTAGTATGTCAGGATGAACATTGTACTCCTTGGCAAAGACAAAAGGAACAATTCCTTGTGGCAGGGCTGCCTGAAAGTGTACATACATGAAACATATGTAAAGATGTGGAACTAAGATGCTGCTTAAATAAAACAATATGGGCTAATATATGTTATGACACCATTTACCTGAACAATGGCAATATGCAGCAGAACTCCTCTCAAACCAACAGCTATTGAAGAAGCAGCCATGACTGCAGGACCTGTGAGGAACCGAACAGCCATAGCAAAGGTTGCAACTGAGTTCCCGCATGCAATGATTCTTGGCTGTAATGCCATAAACAGACCTGCAAGCGATTCCTCATTAGTATCAGTAGTGTTACATTGGTGATTTAGATTAACACTGAATGCACCGAACTTGCACCAAACTAATCAACTGGAACATACCAAGACTGAACATTGCCATCCCAAGGCCAGCATCAGATAGAATTGCAATTGACTTTGCAATTATGGCAGGCATTTCAACATCCCATCTGAATAGGAAACAAATTAAACAAAACATCAAACCACTAATACAATGGGAAAGTAGTCTTAAAGTTAAAATCAAAATTAGAAATTTGCATACTTGTACGATACCAAAGACCAGGTAAGACCTATGATGCTGGAGTATGTGTTGGGATTCCTAATTAGTTTTCGCCACACCATAATCAGAATGAGTCTGGTGATGACACTGGCAGGTGGCATGGCAGTGGGCTTGATTTCCATATTGGCCAGGGACTTGGGATGCAACTCAGTGGTGGAGCTTGAACCAAGCTTTGCTAGCATAGGCCCTTCCCGTTCAACTCCATTCTGTTTGTTTCCAAAACTAAATTCATCTCGACGATATTCATCATAATCTGAGTAACATAAAATTATTAAATGTCAGATGCTGACATTACCCCAAGTTAAAAACGACAAAAATTGAATCCCAACATCAAGGAACAATATTAATGTAACCTATGCAGCAGTAATTGGATCAACTAAATAAACAACAAATCTACAGCATTTGTGGAATTTGTCAGCAGAGAAGACAAATACCACCACAATTTAGGGCTTCTAGCATAAGAAGTAACATAGACTAATCCTCAACTTGCACATATAATAAGCAAAACAAGTTTCAACTACTTCTAAAAAATATTTCAAGTCATATAAAATATCAAACAAAATAGATATAGTTTCAACAATCAAACAATCTTGAGAATATCAGTAACATCTGGAAACATAATCAATATGTACAATTTATCCCAAGAAACATAAAAATAGTAATAAAACATCAACCAAAGGAGTATTGCAGTGGATACCTTTAGCATGAGGGACACCATTAAGGCCATTGCCATACTCTCCTCCTCTGAAAACATGAATACCTCCTTCGGACACCGGAGAAGCACTCGAGCTCCAAACAAACATATGAAGATCTTTACCTCCGTCAGCCCCATTGGCCTTCTTGTTCGCTTTAGGCCCAGCAACAGGAGAAAAAATCCCAGCACTAGGAGGTGCAGGATACCCAGCATTCCCCTTAGCATGACTACCATATCCCCCTGCTCCACTCTCCTCATCAAACCCCAAATTTCCGTAATTCGACTGCCTAGGACTCACATTACTAGCATTCTTCCCATTCATAACAGAAAATATATCATTATGATTAAAACTAGAACCCCTAGGTGTCGGATTCCTCGAAGATTGAAGTGAATAAATCTCAGCATTAGTCAAATTCGAAGGCCTAGGTGTCAAAGAAACACCCGAATGAGGCCCATGTGACATCCTGGAGAAAATCTCAGACCTCGAACTAGTCGATTTCCTAACAGTAACATGAATCTTCCCATCCTCACCAACCTCAGCCTCGGTCTGTAAAGGCTCCTTACCATCTAAAGACAACACATCATTATCTACCCTAAAAGATGATATCATAGCAGCATTATCAGGAAACTGCTCAGCAATCAAAAGCCTAGCACCTCTATACTCAAACAAAAACAACATCAAAGTGTACCAAATTATACACTGCAACACAACAATCTGAACCATAAGACTCCCTGAGGCCTCACCATACATACCCTTCAACAAAGGGATCCCCATAACAAGTGTATTAGGCAGTGTAGAGAGTGAAAACAAAGTAATAGACCATTCAAGAGACCCTCTAGCACTAACTCTTGACCAAACAGCTAAAACACCTAAAACTATCAACTTTTGAAGAGTATCAGCTGCTATGAATCTAAAGTTCATTTTGTAAGGATTGTTGGTAGATATGAAATGAAATGACAGTAAAGGCACAGCAAAGAGAGCAACAAATCTGTTTATACCTGAGCATTGATCAGGAGTGAAAATTTTCCACCATTTCACTGACCCATAAGCTAAGATCATAGCAACATAGAGTGGAACAACAGCAGTTAAAACATGGTAAAAATCTGAGAGAGTGATCATTTTCTTGGCTTCTAAAAGGGTTTTTGTGGGTTTTTAGAAATACCCACAAGAGAGATATAGAGATAACCAAGAAAAGACTTGAGCAAGAATTTTAAAGATTTAGTATTATGTTAAGTTATTTATATTTAATGAGTGTGTAGAGAGTAATAATAGGTTGTATAGAAGAAGATTAAAACCAGCCCACAATATAGAATAGAAGCTAGATGAGAGAGAGAGAGAGAGAGAGTAATGTAGAGAGATAATAATGAAGATGGGACTGTAAGAGCACGCTGCCGGCGAACGGCGTGGTAGCTGATTTGCCGGTGGAGAGAGAGAGAGGAGAGGAGTGGGAAACAAAAGAAAGTGATGTTAGTATTTATGAGGAAACAACGGCAGACAAGAGAAATAAAAGCCCGAGTCTTTTGAGAAGCTTTTTAGTGCACTAGTAGACCAGTGTGGTAATAGTCTTGTTAATCATCATTATGATGCCAATAAGTTTTATCTTTCCATACTTGAATAAGTATCCACTGCATAAAGATGGGCAGACGGACGGGTTCCTTCATCCGAATCGTAATTGGCTCGTTAAAATAATTTAAAGTAATTCGACTCTAGACGGGTCGATTTAAATTAACACAAATTAGTACAGTAAAATGAGGAGAATACGAGTTCAGTATGTGAACTGAAATCGACACGGCTGGACTCGCGCGAACAGCCCGGCTCGCCAAGTGACTCGTCCACGACCCGCATGCATGAGATGTTGTGGTCATCGGTTAGTACTGTGGGATCTTTTTGGTATTAAAAAATAGGAGCATCCTACTTTAATAAGTGTTAGTGTTTTGGATGCGAGTTTGCAGCCGACTAGCTTGAGTGGTTGCATATAAAAAAAAAACCTCTCTAAATTAAAAACTTTACAATAAAATATATTTATTGTTGCTATGTTGGTATGATCAAATTTTTGATTGAAATATCAATCTATCATGAATTATTAATTTAACGACTTTTAATTTATCAAAATTTCATTGAAGCTGCGGTATTAAAAGTGAAGTTTTTGTAATGAAAAGTTAAAAGTTAAAAGTTGGGGTATTTAAACCGTCGTCCGTCAACCCGCCCACGAACTCGCCCAGATGTGCACGAGTCAACTTTTCTTCAAATCGGCACGGTCTGGCACGGCTCGTCACCGGAACGTGCCGGTGGTCATGTCTTCATTCCACACCAATCCGATAATTAAAAAACTCGACACGGTTCGCCCGACCCACTAGTTTAACCACCTCTACCTGTGCATACATACTGTTTGGCGTTTGCGGTGTTCAACATATTTGGTAGTGTAATTACTTGAATGTTGTGGTGCAATTCGGATAACCAGTTTTGAATTATTTTTTTTCTTTAACCACTTAATTTTATAGATAAATATGTTAAAATAATATAAATTGTATATTAGGGGGTACAAATTTTGGAAAGCCGAAAGAATATGTAATCTTATGATAATACAAATTAAGTCTATGAAATTAAAATTTCAAAATTTAAATAAAATACGTCAAATGATAGGGCAGTACAAATTCTCTCCTTCTGCAACAACATTCTTGAGTAGACTTGAGTATCTTATAAGATTTATTTGTATAAGTTCCTTCGTTCCATGTTGGTTTATATTTGTAAATCTTCCCAATATAGTCCATAGTATTGACATCGTGAGAGAATAGCCCAAATTCAGGTTGCTCTATTTTAATTAGATAAAAAAAAATTAATATTACATCAAATGGAGCACTTTTGATGTCATTGAGTAATGATAATTTGTTGTGAAGTCTGAAAATCTCATGACCAAGTTCGTGGGAGAAGAAATAGGTGTGTTGAGGGTAGTAATCATATGTTCCGTCACCTTTGAACCATATCTCAAAAAGAGAATTGGATTCAAAAAAAAGTTCATGAATAAAGAGTTTCAAATCCTCAAAGGAATCAACAATTCGATTACAAATAGACCCATTAAAATGATCATCTCCAGAAATGGAAAAAGAAAAAGAAAATAACATATCTATCTATTATCTATTATCTATTATATATAATAGAGCAACTAGCAGGTTCATTGCGTCAATTTATTCATTATTAAAAGACAATTATATCCTTCAAAGTGTAAAATGATTTTTCAAACTCTATTCTATTTACTTAATATTAATATCTTCATTATTAATACATTTTAATATCTCTAATCATTAATAACTTATCTTAATTAAGTATACTAATTGTTTTATAATTAATCATTAATATTTATAAATATACATATGTTATTTTATGTAATATATATAATTTAAATTATTAATAAAATATAATTAAAATACAGTGATATTGACATAATTATAAATATGACATGAATTTGTAATATCAAATTTTTAGTAACATGACATGATTTCATGTCATGTTAATTGTTTTTTTAAAGGATTGACGAAATAAAGTTATTCATCGCCGACTAATTTAGAGTATGCGTGCAAAATTATATCGAGTATATTTTTATAAGTTTGATACCATGTAACATGATCATTCATGTATCTTAAAAAACATAATATGCAGCATCAAATACTTATACAAAATTAAGATAAAACAATTACATACTAGATACATGAAAGAAAAATCAATCCACAGTACTAGGATATAACAATACAAAACATTAGACCATATGAAAATCCAAAATTATATCGAATCGAAGAGATTAATCACCAAGACGCAAGTGGGGGAAACGCTTTAGTGATGTCGATTTCTAATTGATAAATTTTTTAGGAAAATAGAAATTTGAGTAAGTGCACATAAGAACTAAAAACACCGGAAAAATAACAAAATCTAAACTATATCTAAAATAATTCTACAATCGTAACATGTCTTGAAATCCATCGTCGACCATGAAAACTCCCAGTGATCTGCCACAACGTTCTGGAAAAAACATCAACTAGAAGACATGGAGTTGAATGAACTGATCAAAATACGGGAGACGGTGAGTAAAGAAAAAGGGCGGAGGGGGGAGGAAGGAAAGAAAAGCTAAAAAGACAATAAAAGAATAATAAGAGGGATAATAGATGGGTCTCCGATTAGTGGTGCCGAAAAGAGAAGGAGCCACCGCCGGAGGAGGGGAATAGAATGAGGCTAAAGCTTTGACACGAAGAGAGAGAGAGAGAGAGAGATTTCGCGTAGGGGGTGACAATTTACTCATATCTAAATCATACCCGTCACTACACCATAGATTGGCTATAACAACTCCATATTATGGTTACTATAGGGCTTAAATCAGTTTCCATAGAGTCTATTGCAATGCTTTTGACAAAATTGGGCGTTAACTTTGCTTGGGTTGGCATAGGCCCCTATAGCAATGAGTTACTACCATACAGCAACGCCTTAATGTCATTGCAATAGTCTTTTATAGCAACATTTTCCAGTCTATAGCAACAATTTAAAGTCATTGCAATAGCATGTATCAACCTATTTTGGATCTCTGTTTCTTGTTTAGTATTGCAATACATAGGTTATGGCAACGTTTGAGGTGGCTACGACAACATAATTCTATTTAATAGCAATGCTTTTAATAAGAAAGTGACAGTAAATGGCAACACTATAAGAGGCAATGACAATGGTTTTATTAAAAAAATTGAACATGACCTTTTCGTTCATATAGAAATCCACCATTAATATGGTATTTCATACACATCAATCCAAAAGAGTACTTTGGTACATCATTTTCATCTGCTTAAAGACGGTACTAAATCTATTCAGTTCCAACCATTAGACATCTAAAGACAACGGAATGCAAAAAAGAACAACATAGTACAAATTCTAGTTTAACTTATACATCCACCAAAAGCTTTGACATAAAGTAACTCTTCTCATCCATATCAGTATAGCCAGTTAACATACTAACAACAGTTGACATGGATGGCCGATTGTTTGGAGTGTCATGTGTGCAAAGAAATGCAATTATTATATCTGCTAGCCTCATCAACACTGAAGTTTCCTTTCAAGGATGAATCCATCAATCCCACGATATCCTGTTTCTGGTATAGTACGTTCTCATGCCTGCAAAAGAATGCAATAAAAGGTTATTACCTTATTTCATATTTGGCTATTGTATATTGTAAAACTAAATTCTTGTTTGCATAACAAATGACGTTAAACGTTAAAGTTTCTGATCCAAATAACAGATAAATACTCGTTTGATAAAACATACCAGATTTTTGGAAAAATATTTAATATGGAAGCCCGGCTACCACTAACTCGCTCTATTGATATAAGAATGCAATGAAACCACTCTCAGCCTATGATGATTTGAAAGAAAAAAATTATGATTATATAAAGCTCAGTACTCGGATAGGGAACGCACAGGAAGTGATTTACACATGCAGTCTCACAGTATCACATAGACACAAATCAGAAAGTGGTTCTGCACACAAGAAGTAAGAATATTTCAGGATGAAAATGAATGTGTTGCAATCCTACTAGGACAAATTGAGAATGTTGAAGGGTTGAGTTTGCTCTTCTAGGAGATCATTACCAATGTGCATCCAATAAATTTAAAGAAGTTACTGAATCGAGAATTACTTACCATTTGAAGAAGAAACTTTTCAGCGGCAGGTGAACAACTGTTTCTGTTCTGTCTTCCACAAACAATTTCCAAAAGCAGAATACCAAGACTCTAAACATCTGCCTTCGTGGTAAGTTGTCCTCGAATTGCATACTCGGGGGAGAGATAGCCTCTGAAATTAATAACACACATATAGGGTTCTTTACAAAACCATATCAAAGAAAATAAAATAAAGAAGAAACATAGAGAGACTACTGATTGCTAGTATAAAAAGGATCCTCTAAATTCAGTAAAGAAAGACAATAGTTCAGTGGGAACTGGATACAAATTGGAAATTCTTAGAACTTACAGAGTCCCTACAATTTGAGTGCTCATATGTGTCAAGTGGGCAAGGAAAAACTTTGCAAGACCAAAATCTGAAATCTTGGAAGTGAGATTTTCGTCCAGGAGAATATTACTGGCTTTAATGTCTCTGTGAATAATAATATGAGGCTAAATATCCTCGTGAAAGTAAGATAAACCGTGTGCAATTCCTATGCAAATTTATGTGCGCCTTTTCCAGCTAAATTCAATAGTGCAATGACCATCCCATGTAAGTACAACAGATCACTAGTAACTTTTACAATTAAAAATGTTAAACATTCGGATCAAAATTAGATAGTAAGTTACCCAGTAGGGTTTGAGCAAGGCTATTATTTTCAAGGTAGCCATACACCTGAATTCTATGCACAACATCCATACAACTTCACAAGATTTTCGTGCTATATATCTGAAATAGTAGTTAGCTCTGTCAAGAACTCCCGCACCCCCTGTCCTGACTTCGCAGATAGTACCCTTATAGCTACTAATGTGTTGTCGTCAAGCTTTCCTTGGCAAGTAATACATAGAACGTAATAATTATGGTGTCTTGGTGTATAATTTCTCTGAGTAATTTATACATGATTCACGTAATGCACAACTGTCTACTTATATCCAACAGATCTGTGCTGCTATATTTTATGGTGAACATCTATATATATCATTTTCCTTAGTAATATAAACATCACAAAATTTATAGTTAACTATCTTCTATAAATGTTACTCCGGTATAATATGTGTGAAAAGAAATTAGCCTGATAATGAAATTACAATCGAAATGAACTTAACTTAGTCAGGGACTCATGTCTTCTTTGTTTGTACATCAAAAATATTTACAAAAAGTCTAGATTACACAAGATAATCATATCCAACATTCGTGACAAGTCAAGTTATACATTCTAGAGATATTTAACAAGCTTGTTACTATAAATATCAAGTCTCTCAATCAACATTAATTTTTTTCATTATCAGCAAAGAGCAGATAGTAAAACAGTTTTCGAAAACATTCATCAAACACTCAATAAAAAAATATGAGCAAATTTGTAAAAGAAAGTAAGCAAAGTCCTCTTTTTTTACACCTCAAAACTTAAGAAAATAACACAAAATTGAAAAACAAAAACTGAAATCTAACTTCTGCTTCTAGTCACAGACTCACATACACATCACAAGTCACAAATATTGCAGCTACTACTCAGTACCTTAATCAATACTGTAATAAAAACATTACGGCAAAATGATAATGAAAATTACATTCCAGAAGCTAAGAGTAATGGTATGCAGCCAATCAGAAAGGTGATCCCCTTTAGATGCTAAAAAGTATAAACCAAATAGACAGTAACAGGCTCACAACTAAATTCACAAACAGACAATCCTGCAATATAATTTGATTCCTGCATCTTGCAGTTTGCAAATTACAGTGCATAAATGAACTTACAGATTCAGCCTTCCAACTATTGCCAAACAAAAATTCAACAGGCTCGTAACCCTTGCAGTAAAGTTCCATCAAAGGTTCAAATTTTCCTTGAATTCACCAAGTTCTTGAGTCAATGGTTTCCCTTTGCCACTGATGACAATCACTGTTCCAACTTTCTCACAAAACTTACACTGCAAATATAAACCTAAGAGAATCAGCCAACACAAGTTACCGCTCCCCATAAAAATTCATGGAATAAGAAATTCTTTCTAAAAAAACGATCCAGCATAATCGGAAAAAAATTAAGAAAAACCCACGAAACTTAATTTCAGTCATCTACATTTAAACAAATTAGGCACAAACCCCTTCTGTTGGCAAGTCCATGTATCAAAAAAGAAAATTACAATACATCATAGTGTATGTGCGCATATATATATACATAGAGAGAGAGAGAGAGAGAGAGAGAGTGAGAGAGAGAGAGAGAGAGAGAGAGAGAGAGAGAGAGAGAGAGAGAGAGAGAGAGAGAGAAAGATGGATGAGATACGACCTTCATAACAAGATTAAAGGAGTCTCATGAGATGTAATTGCAATTATGATATACACAAATTGAAAAGCCCTAATTTGTTCGAAAACAAAACACTAAAACCTAAAGCCTAATTAGAAACCAGAGCCCGATTTGAATAGAAAAGCCCAAAATTGATAGGAACATACCTGTACTTTAGAGCTTTGATCTCCCGATTTTAAACTTCGAGCTTCAATTTTAGAGTTTTAATCTTCGCACATGGTCTTCGATCTTGTTCTCATAGTATTTTTTGAGTGCGTGTATGAGTGTATGGTGCATCTGAGTGTATTTTCCGTCAGAGAATTATTGCCTTTTCTTTCTTTTTTTTCCTTTTTTAGTATTTTAGTTTAAGTGCCTAAATTTTTTTTAGATATCCCGCTCTTAATTTTGGGAACCCGCCTAAATTTTTCAAAAATATTCTGTTATCTATACCAACTGATTTCCAAAAGCATTGCAATAAATAGAATATATATATATATATATATATATATATATATATATATATATATATATATATATATATATATATAATAGGAGATTTAGTCTCGCAATAAATACTGCTAACTTAAACTTTCAAGTAACTCATAAAATACGTCAAAATTAATGAAAAATTACATAATATTCTAGAGCATTTCTGTGTCTCGCACGTGCTATAAAGCTAGTTACAAATAGAATTATGACAAGGTAAAGAGGGAGAAGAAGAAAGAGGGCGGCTAGGGTTTGAGAAAGAGGAGGGGGAGAGAGAAGATAGCAAAAGAGAAAAAACGGTAGAGTCTCATTTAATTTTTTTGATTTTCAGTTTCGAATTTGATGTAAGAAAATGAACTCGTTTCACCCGAATTTGATTATGAGTTTGAATTTAACTAAATATCTGAGTTTGACTAAATTCGAGTCAATTTGTAATTTTTATGAATTCAATTCGAATTCAACTCGTTTGACTTGAATTCAACTTGAACTTGATTCGATTTGGCTCGAACCTATATAATATATATTAATAAAATTCACTGGACCTGATAATATCGAATTTTGTTTTCCTTTTATTTCTTAAAAATACTTCAATATTCGAGTAATTCGAACTCAACTCGCACTCAGAAATTCACTAAAGAACTAGAACTCGACTCAGTTTATGCACGTGTCAAGTTTGAAATAATTTTATACTCAATTTTAAAAACTTGAATTCGAACTCAATAATCAAATACTCTAAATCGACTTAATTTGAATTATAATTATACTTGAATAAAACTAAAATTTTGTACTTAAAGAAAACGAACTTTTTACTTTGAAATTTTCTTAATATATCCTTTTAATAAAAAAAGAAAATAGTTGACATTGAGGTATACACATAATTCATTGTTATTAAAATTATAACTCCACGGATAAAGGTATTCAAAATCCTTGAAGGAGTGTTTATTTTGTACACGGGGTAGTAGATCTTAAGAGTACAAGAGAACATTCATTTAACAGAGACGGTCAATAGACCCTTACATTGTATTTATAAGATGGGTAGTCAATACTTGGGTCATATTATAGAAGGGGCAATCAAATCTAAATAACTCATGCTCCCTGTGTTGAATTTTGTGAATCAATTCTCAATATGGTGGAGGTAGTAATCGTGATTGCGGGGTTAGACCATGAATATTTAGTGTGTCTATCATGGTTAAGATGTATCACTTTATAAAAAGGGCGTAAAATGTTATTCTAAGAAAATTAGAGTATGAATATTTGCTTTGAGTAATATGACAAATTATATTGTTAAAAGATTTGGTCAACTATTACTTTAACGAATGAGGTTTGCTTGGAAGAAGATTTTCTTCTAATGACTTCTTAGCTCCTGAAAGCTTTCTAGTTTCTAGTGACTCTATAATGTTTGGAAGGAGATTGACATAGGTAAGAGGATCGTGGAGTTTGAGTTTAGTTATGGTGTTGATATTTACGACAAAATCTTCTGATTACTAATTATATTAATCATTGTAAATTAACTACTTATCCAACAAAATTATGAGAATTAAGTTGAATATAGTTTAATGTGTTGTATGGACCTCGTGTGTGTATATATATATATATATAAGTTGCACTCTAGAATGAACACTTTACATAAATAACAATAAAGAACACTATTCTAACACTTTTTTTTCCATAAAATTTGATTTGCAAAGATTAGAATCACAAAATATAACAACAATAAAGCTTAACATATCGAATTTAACTTAGAATCTCATCTAAATTTGAAAATCAAAGTTACACAGAATCCAGTATAGAATCAAGTGCATATTTTTTTATATATATTTGTAACATTGAAATTATGTGTAATCATGTTATTTTTTATGCTAAGTTTTTTTTAGATTCTATTTTTATTCATAAAAAACTTTTTTGGTGTGAAAATTAGAATTTATATGCAATTTTATGTAAGATTCTATGGTGTTCTTTATTGTTTTTTATATAAGAGTGTTCTTCCTGGAGCAATGATACATATATATATATAATTTGAGTATATGTAAGAAAGTAGGTTTATGTTGTTTTGGACGTAAAATATTCACAATTTTTTTTTGTTGACACAAATTCTCTTCTTGTAATTAACAATGAAGACATAAGCCTAATTCTATTACAATATAACAATTATTTACATAATCAATATATATTAGATAATAAAGGAAACTAATATAACAAGTGAACTCTCCCTATTTCACTATCAATAATTATGAAGGTAATTACTTATCTGTTTCGATAATAAAATATATTACCACATATGTTAAAATCCCCCGAAACTCACGATACTCATAATCGAGATTTTGCTAGAATAATAAAAAGATTGAAAAAAATAGATCGTCGAATTCAATCAATCGAATCACCCATTTCGCTTAGCTTTCTCATTGTGATCAACTTTTCATTCTCATTCCGGTCTTCATCATCTTTGTTCTCATCGCCATCTCTATAATCTCTACCACCACTATAATTTTTAGCACAATTCTATTCATTTTTTTGTCATTATTGGTTTCGTGCAGTCTCTTTCACAAATCGATCATCAACGTTTTTATGTTTAATTCTCATGATCATCCTTTGTCAAAAACAATTTACCACAATCATGAATTCTCTTAGAATTTTTTTTCATTTTTTTCTCACCCACGAACTATTGCATGATTTTTTTTCAACCCCACGAAATCTCGTGGATTTTTGTTTTATACACTCACAAACTCTTATTAGATATTTTCTCACACCTGCAAATTCTTGTAGATATTTTTTTTCTCTCACACCTAATAATCTATGTTCTAATATCATGATAAATATAATTGAGAACTCTCTTCTTATCCGATAAAGAAGGCGTTATCTTTCATTCTATTATATTATCACACAAAACCTAATTAAATAATAAAGGAAATTAAGATAATAAGAGAAGTAACACTTTCACCCTAATAAAACAAATTACAATTTAGATAAAAATAACCCGGGTATTAAAAAACAATCATTTACGTGTACTTATTATTGTGAATCATGGTTCTAAAAATCGGCGATTTGCTCGATTAATCGGTCGACAAATCGCTGATCGGAGAGCTACCGATAAGGTGAAATCGCCGAAAATAACGTTTTTCGGTAAAAGTGGTCAAAATCGTTGAAAATCAGGTCAACATTGGAAGAAATCGGAGAAGCATACATAAAATTATGATTCAGCGAAAAATTTGTAGACAGGCATGTGAGTTGAAATAGAAGAAGAAAAGAAATTGTGAGAAAGAACAATGAAGAAGACTACATAGTCTTAGCCTATAAAAGTCAAAAAGGCAATATATGTATGTGTACAAATGTGGTTTAGAATTGTAGGTTGTAGTACAAATTATGTGTAGTACAATCATGTGTATCAAAATTAACTTTGATACTGAATCTTACAAAATATTTACTATGCATATTTACTTTTAAACATGTTTATTTACATATTACTAGCTTAAAACCCGTGCGATGCACGGATAACGGATTGTTATTAATAATTATTATTTTTATTATTTATGTTTTAATATTTTATTAATTTGCATTTGCTAAAAAAATAAGTAGGCGTGTTAAACTTTTTTAAATAATTAAAAGTATTAAAATAAATTTTAAAATAAATTAATAACTGTTTATCCGTGATATTTTTGGAAAAGTAGGGGTCTTAGTAAGGAAAAATAGAAAAAGTAACATGTTTTATCTGAAAAGGTAAGTGCCCGTAATTAAAAATATTTAAATAGGTTTCAAAATAAATAAGTAGGGATTTGCCCGATATATTTTTGGAAAATGAGGGTTTTTAGTAAGGAAAAATAGAAAGAGTAACATGTTTTAGTTGAAAATGATAATTGTCGGTGATTTTTTTTAGAAAAATAGAGGATTTTGTTAGAAAAAATAGAAAGAGTAATGTATTTTAGCTCAAAAGGTAGTCGGTTATAAAAATGTTATTATTTAATAATAATTTCTTTAGAAAATGAAAAAATTGCAAAAGTAACATGTTTCAGCTGAAAAAGTGCTCATAATTAAAAGTATTAATATTTTTAATTATTAAAATAAAAACATAGATTTTTAAAATAAATAAGTAAGGGTTTGCCCGTGATATTTTTGGAAAATGAAGGGTTTTAGTAAGGAAAAATAGAAAGAGTTACATGTTTTTGTTAAAAAAGATAACCGCCCGTGTTTTTTTAGAAAAAGAGAAGATTTTGTTAGAAAAAAAAATAAAAAAGGTAATGTATTTTAGCTGAAAAGATAATTGGTTATAAATAATTTTATTATTTAGTGATAGTTTTTTAAAAAATAAGTAAGGGTAATTAAATAAAATCACTAAGTACCGACCGTCCGTCCATCCGACTACCAAACTTTTAATGTTTCGTCTTTAATAATATAGCTTAAAACCCGTGTGATGCACGAATTGTTTTTAATAATTGTTAATTTTATTATTTATATATTATATTTTATTAATTTCATTTGTTAAAAAAAATAAGTAGGCATGTTAAATATTTTTAAATAATTAAAAGTATTAAAATAGATTTTAAAATAAATAAGTAACGGTTTGTCCGTGATATTTTGGAAAAAGAGGGGTTTTAGTAAGAAAAATAGAAAGTAACATGTTTTCGTTGAATTTTAAAATATAAAAGTCACGATTTGACCGTGATGTTTTTGAAAAAAAGAGGGGTTTTAGTAAGAAAAATACAAAAGGTGACATGTTTTAGTTGAAAAAGATAATGTCAATTAAAATGATTAAAATAGATTTTAAAGTAAATAAGCAAGGGTTTGCCCGTGTTAATAATATAGTATGGATAGATAGATAGATTTATAATATTAGTATTTTATGCTATTAAATGGAATAGTCCGTGATATTTTTGAGGTTTTAGTTAAGAGAAATATTAGTTATGAAATATAAAAATGAATATACGTTTTGGAAAAAAAAGCTAATCGGTTAGTCATTAATAATTATAATATTATTATTTTATTTTATTAAATAGATCTGTTCGTGATATTTTTGGAAAATGTGAGGTTTTAGTTAGGAAAAATAGAAAAGTATAAATTTTAGTTAGAAAATATAAAAAAGAATATACAATTTGTCTAAAAAAAGGTAATGAGTTAGTTATTAGCAATTATAACTTTATTATGTTATTTTAATACATAAAACTGTTTGTAATATTTTTGGAAAATGAGATGTTTTAGTTAGGAAAAATAGAAAAGATATTTTATATAATAATTTTAATATTTTATCTAACGGTTCTCATCGATTTGAACAAAAATATCTAACGGCTATGAATTGAGTGACCAGACTACAAAAACTTTCATGACCGGACTACAAAACTTTTAATGTTTCGTCTTTAATAATATAGTATAGATAGTATAGATAGTAATATTTATAATTTTAATTAATAATTTGAAAATTAATTTATTATATATACTATATATTATTAAAATATTACCAATTTTATTCCGATTTAACAATCCAATAAATCCCCCGATTTCCGATAAATCGCTGTACGGTTTCTCAACCGATTTGTTCTGATTTCCGAAATCTACAACCATGTTGTGAATAAGTATGTCCCTGATTTTGCAACAATATTTCTAGCGTCCAGGTGAAACCCAAAACTTTTTACTATTAAGATAGTCAGTAATTCATAGTTGACATTTGACTTTTGTATCAAGTCGATTAAAATATGGTTATTTTATCACATTAAATAGGATAGTGTTAGGTATTTCGAATTAAATACTCTTCCATCAACTAACCAAATTGAAGCATGAAATCCGATTTGTAGTTGTTTATGATCGACATTTTTAATTAATGCCTCCATGACAAATTAAGTATTTGTGATTTACTTTTTATAATTTAAAAAATTATAAAATATATTTTGAAGATAAATTATGTAGTTTTTGATACAAATAAATATAGTGCCATTGCTATTTTTTCAAAATTTCTTTTTCCGAATTAAAATTTATTCTTTAAATTTTAATTTAGAAAAAGAATTTTTTTTAAAAAAGTTACAGAGACATATTTTATTTGCATCCAAATATGTGTGTAAAAATTGGGATGACCAATATTTGTGCGACGGTGGGAGTATTATTTTTTAATAGAAAGGGCAGGATTTTCCAAAAACATTATATTTATCTTTTAGCTATATTTAACATGTCTAAAATAAAAATAAAATTCATTATCATATCTAATATGAGAGAGAGTTCACGAACTTTATCTTTGAGTGCAGAGTTCACAAGCTTAATGAACTAATAATTAAATATATGTTACAATTGGAAGTATATAAAAATGTCAAAAATGGACGATCTCAGGTAATTCTTTATAACTTATTCCCATATAAATTTTAACAACATATTTATATATTTTAAAAATACATTCTAAAAATTACAAATTTAATTTCATGCACGTATGAAATGCCACCCTGAAAACTATGATTCCCTTTTAAAAATTATCAAGCTGAAAAGAGAGGACCAAACAACAACCAAGCGAAAAGGGGAGAAATCGGAAAGAAAGGTAAATAAAGACTAAAGAGAAGCGATTAAGCGAACCAAGCGCTGAAACAGCTGAACTGGATTAGTGGAGGGGAGTGTGGCCATTACTCATTAGATTAGATTCTCTTCAATATATAATCTCTAATTTTAAATATTTTATTTAATTCTAATTTTTATATGTTAAATGAGTAATACTATGTATCCTGTAAACGATTATAAAAAATTTCACGTGATATTTTCTTATTCGTGATACTCATATGTATATACAAAAAACCCATTTCATTTATGATGAAAAATCACCCTTCTTAAACAAATCATATATTATTCAATATTATGAATATATATATATATATTTAAAAATAGCAAAAAGATTTTTGTTCTACTTGTAATTAATTTATGTATTTTTCATTATACATCATAATTTGGAAAACATAAGTAAGTCGAGAGACGAATGAGTATTAAATAAACAGGTAGGCAGACAAAAGAAATTCCAAAAGACATGTTTGTATAAATGCTGTCAATGTGGCACACTGATAGAAAAATCCTGTGTCTCTAGTAGTACACAACACATGAAAACATAAATTAATATCTGCTTTTATCTCTTGTCGGGGCAGAAGAAATAAAAAAGAAAACAAATGGACCCCAAATTGCATGCTTCCTGTGAGATGCAACCTAAAAATTGGTGCTTGATGTTGTCTTGTTGGTACAAACACACTTTTGTCAGCAGCAGCTACCAGTAATAAAGTTTTAGGTAAAGGAGACATTGTATACATTGTGTAAATGAATCTGGACCGATGGACACTGCTAAGTGCCAGGTTTAAAAAGTTGATGGGTCAGATTGTAGTTGGGCTGCCTCGTTAATGAAACCTATAATCTGGATTTTGTATGTTATTCTGTGGTCTACTTGGCCAATTAATCTTCAAATCTTTAGCTTTCTTGTCAACTTTATGAGTGCCAAAAACAAAACCTTGTTTTAGGTTACCTTTAGCTTTTATGAGATTTGCTGGCTCGGTTGTTTGTTGTTTCTTTATTGCTTGTTTACATTTGGTTCTATACTTCTATCTATGTGCCTGTATGCATTCAGTATTCACCTCTAGCCTCCGTGACCATCTCCTATCCACCATGTTATTACTGTTATTACTAGCTCCAATATTCTCATTATGTTAATACTACTGGCCAGTATTCTAAAAGTAAAGTCCGCAATTAATCGTTAGACGACCACCGAACTGATTAAGCGAAAATCGGTTAATTAATTGTTTTTTCATAAAAACGGTCAAAAATCGGCCGAATCAGTAAAAAATCGGATTAATCGGTCAAAAATCGGGCTAATTATTAAAAAATAGTTAAAATTAAAAAAAATAATAAAAAAAATTTAAAAGATAGAAACTTGATTAAACAATAGGAAAAAAATTATTTTTGTACATATAATTATAATTTTAGATGTCTAAATCGTAAATTCTCTTAAGTTTTCCTCTTAAATTGATTTCTAATTGAAAAGTTAAACCTTTAAAATTTTATTTATTACAATTATATAACATTTTTAACATATTTGCATAAATATATGATAATAACATATGTTTAGTTGAAACAACGAAATAATTTATAATTGTATATAAAAAATATTATTAAATTTATTCCGATTAATGATCCGATTAATCATTCCGATTAATCCCCGATTACCCGATTAATCCCTGAACGGTGCCTTCACCGATTAACTTATAACTCAGAGGTCTTTTTTTAAATATTTATAATTATATAAATTTATGAATTTTTTAATATATATTTAAAATTTAAAATTTTAAAAGCTTTTAATATTTTTAATTTTAATATTATAAGTATTAATTTCTGATATAATTTTGATAGAGTTTAGAATTTTTGAAGAAGTAATTTACATATTAGAATGCATTTCTTTGTATTAAAAAGATTAACTTTTGAAGCTGAATAAATATAAAGTTAATATTTATTAGGTTTTATACGCCTACTTTACTTTTGGGCGGTTTCTTGAATTCTAAAAAAAAATTGAAATTTTTTGCAGCTCATGCAAATTTAACGAACTAATCTTTAAATTTATAATTTTTTAATAGTTATTATCCAACTTAAATTATTCACAAATTGAAGAGAAAAGAAAGTTACAAATATTTAAGTTAAGAATTCTATTCAATTTATAATATCTACTTATATTTGATTTAAATTATTAAAATACATTTTTTATCATTAAATTATAATTCTACTAACAACCAAATACTTTTTTAATATTCGATATGACGTCTCATCAGTTTATCTTAAGATGTAAGGGTCATTATTGTTTTGAGAGATACAAAAAAAATTTCAATCAAAATCCTTATCCAGTGTAATTTAATAACAAATCTATACTATATTATTAAAGCTGAAACATTGAAAATTTTGGTTTTCGGTTAATTTTTGGTTTTCGGTACTTTTTCTAATTAATAAATTAATAATACTAGCTTAAAACCCGTGCGATGCACGGATTGTTAATTGTTATTTTATTATTATATTTTTAATATTTTATTAATTGTATTTGTTAAAAAAATAAGTAGGCATGTTAAAATAGCTAAATACTTTTAATTAATTAAAAACATTAAAACAAATTTTAAAATAAATAAGGGTTTGCCCGTTATATTTTTGAAAAATGAGGGGTTTTAGTAAGAAAAAATAAAAAATATAACATATATTTAGTTTAAAAAGGTAAATGCCCGTGATATTTTTGGAAAATTATGTTTTAAAATTTAATAATTAAAAGTATTTAAATTTGTTTTAAAATAAATAAGTAAAGGTTCCTATGATATCACGGACAAACCCTTTACTTATTTATTTTAAAACGTATTTAAATAATTTAAATTATTAAATTTTAAAACCTCATTTTCCAAAAATATCACGGGTATTTACCTTTTTAAACTAAATATATGTTACATTTTTTATTTTTTCATACTAAACCCCCATTTTTCAAAAATATAACGAGCAAACCCTTAATTATTTATTTTAAAATCTGTTTTAATGTTTTTAATTATTTAAAAGTGTTTAGCTATTTTAACATGTCTAGTTATTTTTTTAACAAATACAATTAAAAAAAAATAATAAAATAACAATTAACAATCCGTGCATCGTACGAGTTTTAAGCTTGCATATATATATATATATATATATATATATATATATATATATATATATATATATATATATATATATATATATATATATATTGATATTGATGATTGATGGATTGATTAATACTATTATATAATAGACGAAATATTAAAAGTTTGGTCGGTTGGTATGATACGTTGTGGTTTTACTTAATTGACCTTAACTGTATTTTGTGTTTTTAATTAATTAACCTTACTTATTTATAGAAATTTATTATTAAATAATAATATTACCTATTTATAACCAATTACATTTTTCCCCTAAAATACATTATTTTTTTTAACAAATTCCCCTACTTTTGGCAATTACATTTTTTAACTAAAACATGTTAGTTTTTCTATTTTTCCTTACTAAAACCCCTCATTTTCCAAAAATATCACGGACAAATCTTTAGTTATTTATTTTTAAACCTATAATATTCTAATTAATTTTTAAAAGTTTACCTATTTTAACATGTCTACTTATTTTTCTTAACAAATGCAATCACTAAGAATATTAAAATATAAATAATCAAATACATATTTATAACCGATTATCTTTTCAGCTAAACCACATTATAGATTTTTCTAACAAAGTCCATCCTTTTCTAAATATATCACGGGAAATTGTCTTTTTCAATTTACTGTTTCTATTTTTCTCACTAAAATTCATTTGTTTCCCAAAAATATCACAGAAAACCCTTTACTTATTTATTTTAAAACGTATTTAAATACTTTTAATTATTAAATTTTAAAACCTCATTTTTCAAAAATATCACAGACATTTACCTTTTTAAACTAAATATATGTTACATTTTTTATTTTTTCTTACTAAAATCCCTTATTTTCCAAAAATATAACGGGCAAACTCTTACTTATTTATTTTAAAATATGTTTTAATATTTTTAATTAATTAAAAGTATTTAGCTATTTTAACATGCCTACTTATTTTTTTAACAAATACAATTAATAAAATATTAAAAATATAATAATAAAATAACAATTAACAATCCGTGCATCGCACGGGTTTTAAGCTAGTATTTATTAATTGAAATTGTTAAAAAAATAAATAGACATGTTAAAATAGGTAAACGTTTTTTAACAAATAAAAGCATTAAAATGGGTTTAAAAATACTCAAACCAAGTATATATGTTATTAATTGGATTTTGTTAAAAAATTAAGTTTTTTTAGAGATTTTATTTATAGACCTAAGTATGTATATATATAGGTATGTGTAATAAATAGTAATATATATGTATTAATTTGAATTTGTTAAACAAAAGTTTGTTTAGAGATTTCTATTTTAGTTTTGGTTTCTATTTGATCACTTATATATATATATATATATATATATAATATTGTTAGGAATGAATATCACTTAGAAACTAGACAGGGGGGTGAATGGATAGTTTGATAGATTTTTGCTTACTTGAAACTAAAGATAAACTGTATATGATTATGCTATGAAATATGCAGAATGTAAACAACACACACAATCACTTTAATCTACTTTGAATTAAGCAATTTAAATACTACAGCTTTCCAAGAAATTCACAATCGAATTTCTGGCTTCTAAACAAGAACAGTTTGTATCTTGTTTACTTACAGAGAAAAGAGTGCTTAAGATAAAACTTTGTGTATCTCTCTTACAGCTAACAATAGGGTGTGCATGATATATATATAAGTCCTATACAAACTAGTGCACACACCTATTTTTACACAGTTACCCCTAGATGAAAGTCCAACTTGTCCTGCCATAAGAAGTTAACTGTGTCAGGAAGGACCACCTGCTTTTCGGAGTCTTTCCCGTTTCTGTAGCTGCTTGTCTCTTATCTTTCTCTCCAAGTTTAGCTGTAGATTTGCCATCTGTTCTTTGGACCACTTTGCCAGAACAAATGCTTCAGTATTTGTCTCCTTTGATTCTTGGTTCTGTACCTTGATTTGTCTTGTTATAAACGGCTAAGTGTTGATATCGTGAACTCCACTTCATTCCCGACTTCGCGATGTCCCTTGTGAAGACTACGCGATATGGCCTTTGAAGACTTTGCGACATAAGCCATTTGATGACTATGCGACATAGGTCATTTGACAACTATGCGACATAAGCCATTTGAGGACTATGCGACATAGGTCATTTGATGACTATGCGACATAAGCCATTTGCGGACTATGCGACATAGGTCATTTGATGACTATGTGAAAGGCATATGTCTAGGCCTATTTGTAAACACCGAGGATCCTACTCAACTTTAATTAAGATGTAATAAGTAAATAATAAAAATCAAATGTCACATGAATCTCAGAAGATTATATCTGTCAAAGAATGAAGATTAAAGTCATCTACAGATTTGAAGTTATTCTACATTGAAAGAAGTTCAATTTATTGTTCAAGCCTCAGTGAAGTATTCAAGGAAGTGGAACTATTTAAAAGTGACAGAGATTTCAGAAGTGTGACGGGAAAAAGTACAGGTTACAGTCCTTTGTTTAAATAGAAGGAGAAAAGAATCACAGTTTAAAGTCAAGTATGAAGAACAACCATTAAAGTTAGTCGCTCATGAACCAGACAGTACATGGAGTGTCAACGTCAGCCAGTGGAAGTTCGTCATCAATTTTAGTGGTTCTAAGAATTAGTTTAATTCTCTTTTAATATTATTCTATAAGATAATTAATTTAATCTATGAATTAATTCCTTCAGAATTAATTCATATATTAAATTAATCAATCTAGATCTTAAGTAATTTAATGTATAAATTAATTCTCCAGAATTAATTTATTTATGAAATTATTTGAGTCATTTATTTAATTTATTTAATCAGTGAATTAATTCTAAATGAATTAATTCATTTATTAAATCAATTAAAAGTAGAATTCATTAAAACAGATTTATCCTAATTCTATTTAGTACTAGTAGTACTATCTGATTTATACTAGTAGTACTATCAAGGTTAGTACTACCGATAGTACTACCAATACAAATTGATAGTACTACCGATAGTACTACCAGTTATATTGGTTAGTACTATTAGTATTAAATCAAATGAATTATTGGTGCGTGCGTTTGTTTTGTGTCAGTTGTTTAAATACTTTGTATTTGAACAATTGGCTACAACACACATTACATTATTCAAGACAGAAGAAAACAAAAATATTCTATCTCTCTTCTGCCATTAACGCAAGCCAACTGCAAAGCTCAAATTAATTCTTGTAATAAATTCTAGCCAGCAAAGTTACATTCAATCAACTAGAATTCAATTACTTGTACTGCTTTGACAATCTAGCGGATCATAATCCCTAGAATTACTATCGAACTACTTTTTAGTATTCGATCCTTTTATTACAAATATAGATAAATTCATGTCGAATTTATTCTAGATTTGTTTTAACAAGAACCTTGTAATCTGTACACTGATTTGTAACACCCTTCAAGTTCAATAGAGTTTTATTTAACTTGAATCTTGTTTCATTTTATTCCGCATTAAATTTGGTATTGTAATTGTTAAATTCAACAATACAAATTCGATTAAACGGTACTGTTTGTATTCAACCCCCCTTCTACAAACATATCAGGACCTAACAATTGGTAATAGAATCATTTTCTCCCCTCCCAGAGGGAACATCTCTGGCTCCCCTAAGGGATTTTTCACTCGCAGTTTTTACTGGAGAAAGTGAAAGGCAACCTGATGAGTCTGTCCCTGAAGCAATTCAGTATTCAATGTCAAATATTTTGACAGACTCAATCAGGGATCGGGATTTGCGAACTCCCATTGCACCACCACTGACCTCTCTTGAAGGGGCTAGGGTGATTTCTATTGCAGGTACTCAATCTGGTAACTTGGAAAGACAGCTAGTGATTAGAGATCAAAATCAAACAGAGAGTGATACACAAGCACGTGAGTTGAGTGAAACACCACTGAGAGAAATTGAAGTGAGTGCACACACTGACACAAACACTGCTTCTTTGTTAGCTCAGATAGCTGCTCTACAGAAACAACTGCAAGAAACCCAGGATGAGAAGGACATTCTTAAAGCACAAGTGGATGAACGGTCTTCTTCTTCCACCTCTGTAACAAATCAGCTGGGTTTGATTAAAGATGATATTGAAAGCTTGAAGACTACTCTCTTACCAAAGATCAATGCTGTTCAACAATCTCAAGTACTTTTGGCTTCGGACGTCTCTGATCTTACAACGTCAAATGTTGATCAGTTTGTTGCCATTACTGCTCAAGTGGATTTTATTCAGCAAACTGTTGATGAAAATCAATGGTTTAATGATCAAAGATTCTCTAAAATTGAAGGTGGAATGGAGCATCTGAACGAAGGGATGAAACATCTATACGATATGATAAAGAAGTCACATCAACCTATAGTTGAACAAAGAGAATTCTTTGAGGGAGATGATGATGCTGATCAAGGAGGAGATATAAGGAGAACATCTGAGGTGAATCCTAGGGCTTCCAAAGCTCAAACTGTAGAGGATTCCTCAACTAAGGGGGAGAAGGAGAAAGAAGGAGGAAACATAGAAGTTGGAGGAGCTTCTGGAAAGGATAAGGGAAAAGGTAAACAATCAATGGATGAGTCTGCTTTTGATGATGCCTACTACTACCATGGTGAACATGATGATTTTCAATTTGATATGTCTGGTAATCTAGAAAAGACTATCCCTGAAGAACCTATTGGTGAGGAGAAGGTTGAAGAAGTGGCTAACTTTGATGATTGGGAAGATGAAGCTGATCTATACACACCTGACCCTTTGTTTGAGAAGGAGTTGAAGAAGCAACAGGCAGAGTTAATAAGAAAGGAAGATGAAAATGCCTAGGTCTCCGACATCATATCTCAGAAGCTAAAGATTCAAAAGGCTGAACATGAAGACAAACAACGTCTTCATAGTATTCATGTCAAAGAAAGGAGATTGGATGTGAGGATGAAGCAAGGAAGCCATTGGGATAAAGCAAGGGAGATGTTTGATATCCCTCAGAGAGGCACAAACAATGATACTACTTTTCTGAAGCTGCTTGAGAAGATCAGAACTGTTAATCCAGACAACTCATTATATATGAAGGCATTGAAGGAAGATATTCTAAGGATTACGTCTGCATTTGATCAAGTGAGGCAAGAACTGTACATTTATGTCTCAAGTGCTCTTGAAGGATCATTCACCGTCTCTCTTCAACTACTCCAAAGAAGATCTCTCTCTGAATTGTGGATTCTAATGAGTAAGGTAAAGAGATCTTCTTGCTTGAACGAGCTTCTATATGATCGGCTGAGAGATTCTGCTATGAAGGCCAACCCTCAAGTTGTACATTTTCCTTATGAAGTCAAAATCTACCGAGGTACAACTTTGGAGACTGTAAGGCTGGATCCTGATTCTTTGAAGCTACAGACTGCTATGCAACTGGTGAAGTTTGAGAATCTTCTTAGAACTTCTGGGTTTGCTACTGTAGAGAAGTCTGAAGTTGCTGATATGATTTTAGACTACTGCACGGAGAAAGTTCCAAGGTATGCTCAGATGAAGAACAGATTGAAGAAGATCACCACTCAACCAGTAATGCCAAGTGGTGTGGTTTCTGAAAGTGATCGTGTCCTTGACAAAGATCTTCTAGTCACCTTGCAAGAAGCTGAAGAAGGTGAAATTAGAGACTAAAGGCATGATGTAGTTAGCTCAATTTGTTAATGTTAAATGTTTAGAGCTAGGTAAATCAAGATAGGGAAATTTATCATTTGTTCAGATTAGAGGAACATCTATCTTGTATTTATCTTTTTTGTTTGAATCTGGAAATTGTTATATTTAATCCAGAACTTTTTATTATTTGCTTGGCTCTTAAAAGTCTTATTTTTTCTTGTTTTAGTTGAGTTATCCTTTAGAGTATTTGGTTTTTATTGTCTAACAAACAAATAGGGGGAGATTGAAAGGCATATGTCTAGGCCTATTTGTAAACACCGAGGATCCTACTCAACTTTAATTAAGATGTAATAAGTAAATAATAAAAATCAAATGTCACAGGAATCTCAGAAGATTATATCTGTCAAAGAATGAAGATTAAAGTCATCTACAGACTTGAAGTTATTCTACATTGAAAGAAGTTCAATTTATTGTTCAAGCCTCAGTGAAGTATTCAAGGAAGTGGAACTATTTAAAAGTGACAGAGATTTCAGAAGTGTGACGGAAAAATTACAGGTTATAGTCCTTTGTTTAAATAGAAGGAGAAAAGAATCACAGCTTAAAGTCAAGTATGAAGAACAACCATTAAAGTTAGTCGCTCATGAACCAGACAGTACATGGAGTGTCAACGTCAGCCAGTGGAAGTTCGTCATTAATTTTAGTGGTTCTAAGAATTAGTTTAATTCTCTTTTAATATTATTCTATAAGATAATTAATTTAATCTATGAATTAATTTCTTCAGAATTAATTCATATATTAAATTAATCAATCTAGATCTTAAGTAATTTAATGTATAAATTAATTCTCCAGAATTAATTTATTTATGAAATTATTTGAGTCATTTATTTAATTTATTTAATCAGTGAATTAATTCTAAATGAATTAATTCATTTATTAAATCAATTAAAAGTAGAATTCATTAAAACAGATTTATCCTAATTCTATTTAGTACTAGTAGTACTATCTGATTTATACTAGTAGTACTATCAAGGTTAGTACTACCGATAGTAGTAGTACTACCAATACAAATTGATAGTACTACCGATAGTACTACCGGTTATATTGGTTAGTACTATTAGTATTAAATCAAATGAATTATTGGCGCGTGCGTTTGTTTTGTGTCAGTTGTTTAAATACTTTGTATTTGAACAATTGGCTACAACACACATTACATTTTTCAAGACAGAAGAAAACACAAATATTCTATCTCTCTTCTGCCATTAACGCAAGCCAACTGCAAAGCTCAAATTATTTCTTGTAATAAATTCTAGCCAGCAAAGTTACATTCAATCAACTAGAATTCAATTACTTGTACTGCTTTGACAATCTAGCGGATCATAATCCCTAGAATTACTATCGAACTACTTTTTAGTATTCGATCCTTTTATTACAAATATAGATAAATTCATGTCGAATTTATTCTAGATTTGTTTTAACAAGAACCTTGTAATCTGTACACTGATTTGTAACACCCTTCAAGTTCAATAGAGTTTTATTTAACTTGAATCTTGTTTCATTTTATTCCGCATTAAATTTGGTATTGTAATTGTTAAATTCAACAATACAAATTCGATTAAACGGTACTGTTTGTATTCAACCCCCCTTCTACGAACATATCAGGACCTAACACTATGCGACATAAGCCATTTGAGGACTTCACGATCTAGGCATCTTTGACTTTTCTGACTTCAACACTTCACGACATGAGTCTTGAGGACTTATCGACATAGTACAAAATCGACTATGCGATATAGCACTTCTCGACATGGATATTGGTGACTTCACGACATAGCTTTCTTCTGACTTTGCTATATAATGCCTTAGACAAATTTCTGCAACTTATTACTTCAGGGCCTTATTCATCTCTATCCTGCTACATGAACACTTCTGAACTTCTACCAGGACAATTATTCAATGGCCTATATACAATCTAGATGCAAGAAACTTTACTAAGCCCATTATAATTCAGAGCATACATAATCAAGCTAATGTTCATGAGAACAAGACAAGTACATTGAGAGACCTATACTATATCCCAGTGATAGAATTCACTAGGTCAGTAGTGTGACATAGTCACATAGCTTAGGCTTGTTAATGGTGGTATTCAGACATGTCTGGAGCCTAACAATCTCCCCCAAATTGTGAGTAAGACCCTTAGGCACAATTTCATGTCTGATAACAAGCCTAACTAACATAAAAAGAACAAATATAAAGAAGATAAAGGGATGAACAGAATTTGATAACAACTTGGAAATTTAGGCTTACAGAATTTCTCCTTGAGCTACATAGCTTTTGTTTACAATTGTTTCTCTAAGAAATCATCATAGACCTTCTTCTTCCTTATTTCTTCATTCTTCTTTATCTCAGAGATGGCCATTAGAATTTCATCTCTTGCAATCAACTCTTCAATGAGAGGAGAGTCTTTTAGATCTTCAGCTTCTGTTTTAAGGGCACTTTCCACATATGAATCTATAAACTCCATCCTTATCTTGCTTTTTCCTTCATACTGATTTTTGTACTCCACAATATAAGGATTTTGCTTTACCCTGCACATCCCTTTCTTCCTCAGCTCCTTTGCTTTTTCTTCCATCTCAGCCATCTCCTTTTCTTTCTGACACCTCTTCTCTTCATTTAGCTTCTTCAGATTTTCTTCACAGTCAGAGTGCATCTTCATGAATCTAGCAATCTCTATTTTCCACATCCTCTCTTCCTTTTCTTCAAAGTTTAATAAGGCATTTATTCTTTCAAGTTCATAGATTGAAAAATATTGCCAGCTGCCTTGCTTCATCTCTTTCTCCCTTCCATCAGTGTATTTGATCTCAAGATGATTGTTCTTCACTTTGAATTCAAAGATTCTTTGAGCCCTCAAAAATGCTAGGACATCTTCATCATAGTCTTCATCCAGGGGAAGCACTTTGATCCCTACTACATTAGTGATTACTCCATTTTTCTTTGTTATCCTTTTCCTTCTGGCTACAGTCTTGATCTTCAAATGTTTCACTTGAGGTAGCTTGCTGGAGCAGGGAGAATTAGTCTTTAGTGCCACATCACTTGGAAGTAGCTTCACACCTTTCCCTTTCATCCAATGTAACACTCCACTAGCTGTAACTTTGTGGAAGTGTCTTCTTGATATTTCTTTTGTGGCTTCATCTTTTTTCTGTGGCAATTCAGATTCAGAAGTCTTGGATAAGGATTTAGGAGGATCATTACTAACAGTACCCACCCTAGACATGGAGTCTTGTTTTGTGGTTAAAGTACTGCTAGCAATGTCCCTGACTTGCTGAATTCCACTTCTTGTTCTCTTGATAGTTTCCTTAGTTCCCTTGGAGTCCTTCTTGTCATCATCGGCATCTTTGGATTTCTTGGATGTTTTGCTCTTGCTGTTCTCACTACCTCCATCCTTATTGCTCCTAGAATTACTTCTCCTCTTATAAGTCTTATCCTCATCATCCTCACCATCTTTCTTCTTGCTCTTTTCTTTGAGTGACTCAGGAATGACTCCATGAATCAAGAAGGATTGTAGAGTGTGAATCATTTCAAGTTCTTCAGCTGTCCTAGCTCCTTTATTGGATCTCATCATCTGCAACACTTTGTTGATTTTAGCATTGTTCTTCATTGTCAAGTCTGAGGGAATCACCAGTTGGTCAATGCTGCTGTCTTGAGATAGACTTTGGAAAATTATTGTCCTTGGCTTAGAGATCACTTCTGGCAATCTTTGATGTTGGTCTATCTTCAAGTCATCATGTAGCCTCCTGTTGTTCACCCCATACTTTTCAATTAAATCCAGAATTATGGTCAGCTCAGTAAATCTCAGATTTTCTAGAGTTTGAAAGGATAGATGCCACAAGCAGTTATCCTTGGATACCATGACAATCTCTCTCAGATGAATATCCTTGATCTTCCTGACTGCCACTGTGAAGTACTTGATACTTTCCTTGATCTTCTCTCTGTAGATCATTGCATCTTCTTGAGCATTACTGTAGATGGCTTTCAGAAACTCCAGGAAGGCCTCATCATGATAGATTTTTGAGTTGGCAACTTCCTGTAGCTTGGACTCAGTGATGATAGTAGCTTTGACAGGTTTGGCACTTGAAGTTGGTTGAGGAGCTGAAATGTCCTTTGGCATTGTGGATGGATAAAAGGTAGTTGTGATTGTGCTTCTTTGACCTTGTTCACTGATGACATCCACAGAGGGGAGAGTGATTGGCTTTATAGATTCTTCAGTGAGTTTGCCCTTAAGCTTTTGCTGCTTGGCAGGTACTCTCCCTCTCTTTTCTAGAATGACCTCCTCCTTTCCTTTCTCCCCCTTAGGCTTGGGATCAGACAAAAAGTCTTGAGCTTCCCCAGGAATAGGCAGGTTCATGTGTCTCATCATGGAAGTCATCATTTGTTGTTGCACCAACAAGATATTAGATGTGTTGTTGCCTTGGTCATCCAGCTTGTTTAAGGATTCAGAAAGCATCATGTTTTCATCCTTTAGAGAGGCCACTTCTCTTTCTAGACCATCCACTTTAGAGAATAGTTGCTGAGATTTGAAAGAATTAAGAGATTGATCCTTGATCTTGGCAAAGTCAAATTTGGAGATGTTTGACATAGGGACCTCATCCACCAATTTGTCACCATACTAATTCTTCCACATTACATTCAGCATAGCATTGGAGGTTATGTTGGCTTTCAATTGATTTTCCAGTGTGGTAGCCAGTTTCTTGATGTTGTCTGTGACCACGGCAAGAGAAAGATCCATCATGTTGACATTAGAAGAGGTTTTCTGGACTTCTTTGAGGATGCCATCCACCTTGGGAAAATCAGAGAGATAGGAGTTTCTTAGTTGAGTGAGGGATCTATCTGTCTCCTCCTTTATAGAATAGATCTCTGATTGAAGCCCTTTCCCAAGATAGTGCAGAGCCTTCAACTGATTCTTGTAAATATCATTGACAGCATCATAAATTGCAGCAGGAGAGAGATCCTTTTGCATTGGAGCCCAGAGAAGTTAGGTAATCTTCTCTTAGAAAAGCTAGGGCATCCTTGAGTTTGAGAGTCCTCTTAGCATCCAACCAGGCATCCACATTTCCCTCTGGTTCAGCTTCATCCACTATCTTCTCATGCTGATCTTCAACATCCTCCTTGTGGCAAAGTAAGATAGCTTCATAATCAGCATTTGGTAGATTTGAGGTGAGGAGATGTTGAGCTATCTTTGAGAACTCATCAATCTGTGCCACATTAAGATGTAGAATGTCTTCTTCTGTCAATTTGGAAGGCACATATGATGATCCTGAAGGCCTGTCATTTTGCACAGGCTTCAGCCATTCTGACATTGTGGCCTGAGCCAAGTAAGAGCTGGTGCTAGGGACCTCAGGGGGGGTTTGATTGATGAGTTTCCTCCAGTCTTGGAATGACTGTGGAGTCTGATGTTGTCCCCATTGAAATGGGATGAATGACAACATCATCTCCATGTGCCTGTGAAGGCATGTCCATGTCCATAAGGAATGGAGAGTTTGGCATAGAGTCTCCAGTAAGAACTGGTGAATCCTCTATGTTTGTGTTGGTGTCATTAGGATATGCCCCAACATGCATTCCCTGACCAACTAGATGTGGTTCCTGGGTGGTGAGCACAGTGTCAAGCACCATGTCACTTGAAATTAACTCAATCACAGGAGTGGATTGTGATTGATCAAGAGCAAGATTGTCATTATAATGACTCTCTTGTGCAGAAGAAATTTTTATGGAAGAATCTGAGAGAGAAGTGGGGTTTAGATTGGATTTTAGCAACTCCTCCTGAGAAATAGGAGGAGTTTCAACAGTGATGTGCTCTCCACTCTGTGTTAGTTCACCCTTATTTCCACTTGGGTCAAGAGTGAGTTCTTGACCCTGTGCAGACTCTGTACATGTTGCAGTGGGGAGGCTGCTCTTTTCAATGCCAATGCCCTGTTGAGAGGCCATTGACAGTAACATGTGTACCCCTTTTTCCACATCTGAATCCTGTTAGGAGGATTCAGTGGTAGGTTTGGATTTTGATTTCTTACTTTGTCTGGTGAGAGGTGACTCAGGATTCTCACTTTCTATCTCTACAGTTTCATTTACAATTGCAAGGGGTCTCTTCTTGGTCTTCTTTTTAGTAACACCAACCTTTTGAGAGATTGATGCACTTGGCTCCCTAACTTCTAAAGTGGTGTTTGCAGTAGGGTTACTGGATGGGATGGGAAGGCTGGGGTTAGACTGTGTAGCTCCTTCAATCTTAGCCTCCCCTGTCCAGGAAAGTTCATGGTATATTGGCTTAGCAAGTTGATATGATTCAAATGTGTCCTGCATATGCTTGGTCACACTTAGAATCACATCAACTTGATTCCTTGTGTCCAATGACCCAAATAGAATCTTGGACATGGACTTGGAATAAGCCATTTTGTTTTTATCTATACCCTCCAATTCATGGATATTTGCATCAAGATAATTTAAAATGACTTGAAGGAAAAGAGGGTAAAAGATTTCATTACCTCTACCACGAACTGTTCTCCCTAGTCTCTGAGCCAATTCCTTGAGGATGATTGCTCCAACATTTATCTCCTGATTGCGGGCTAGGGAGTAGGCCAACTTCACAACAATGTGACTGATGTGGTCTTATCCTGTCTTCCTGCATAAGAACATCTTTTGGAGTGTATAAAAAAGAAACGACCACTCCCTCCTGACATGCTTCTTGTTCAACTTAGCCATGTCAACCTTGTCTGCATACTTGATGAGGTCCAAGAAAGCAACCATTTCATCATCATTAGCTTCAGCATCATGACCCTCAACCTTGAACCCCAGGGCCTCGTTAATCTCCTTCTCCCCAAACTGGAAGGACTTGCCCCCAATTGTACAACTCACCTCCTGAAACGAAGTCCCATCCTCCTTCGCCATTGTTGCAACCAACGCTGTTCTCCAGAACCCTTCCAATACATCGACATACAGAGTGGGGTTAGGGGTCAAAGCTTGGCGGAGGTAGGAAGTGTTTAAGAACCGTACAAAGCACTTGTACCTAGGGTTTGCCTCCGCCTCATAGGGAATTGAGAGTAGATTTGTTTCTTTGGGAATGGTTAGAGGAATTGAGGATGATACTGCTTGAGATTTGGGTGCCATTTTAAGATTGAGAGTGAAGAAGAGAGTAGAAAATTTGAGTTTAGGTTTGAGAATTGAGAGTAGTAGACAAGATGAAAAGTTGTGAACGGTTAGAAATGAGTATTTATATGATAGAGACACTGCGATATGGAGTTATGAATATGTACAGACTGATTGTATGTCGCGAAGTCTCAAAATGGCATGTATCGCAAAGTCTTGCAAAGTACATCGCAGAGTCCTGAAATGAGCTATGTCGCAAAGTCTTGAAGATAGAAGGATTTTGGGTGACTTTGCGATATAGTGAAAATACCCTGTCTAAAACCCTCTTTCTGAAATTTCAAGCATTTTGTCAGACTTAAATCAGAAATTGAAATAAAATAAATTTAAATCAAAATTCTGTCAAATATGGAGACTTGTCGATATAGTTATTCTGAGTCGCAAAGTCATTAAAATGAACTATGTCGCAAACTCATGAAATGAACTATATCGCAAAGTCTCACAATTTCAACAGTTTGCGATATAAGTCTGTTTGATTTGTACTATGTCGTGAACTCTCAAAATCATCTATATCGAGATGTCTCAAAAGCTCACAACTTCACAACCAAATATGATTTTGAAAAATATGCAGTAAAATACTGAAATATTTATAGATCATATCTCAGCTAATTTTCACTCCAAATAAATAGATCATTTAGATACAGTGAAAATTTACTGCTGCAACTAAATTAACTGGCACATTTACTTAGAATAACTAAATGAAGGATTAAGCATTCCAATTTCACTCACAAGTCTGTTGAAGACAGCTTCATTTAGAGGTTTAGTAAATATGTCAGCTAATTGTTTCTCTGTTGGAACATAAGAGACTGCTATAGTACCATTTGCTGCATGTTCCCTAATGAAATGGTACCTTATCTCAATGTGCTTTGTAGTAGAATGATTAACAGGATTAGCTACTATGGATATTACACTAGTATTGTCACACATCAGAGGAATGTGTTCTTACACTAGTCCATAATCCATGAGTTGATTTCTAATCCAAAGCAATTGAGCACAGCAGCTTCCAACAACAATATATTCAGCCTCAGCTGTAGATGTTGCTGTGGATTGTTGTTTCTTGCTAAACCAGGACACTAACCTTTGACCTAAGAATTGGCAGCTTCCAGAGGTGCTCTTCCTGTCAATTCTGCATCCAGCATAATCAGAGTCTGTGTAACCAACCAGGTTGAACCCAGTGCCTTTTGGATACCATAGCCCAGGATTAGGAGTCCCTTTCAGATACTTGAAGATTCTTTTGATAGCCATCATGTGAGATTCCTTAGGATCAGACTGGAACCTTGCACAGGGACAAGTGGCAAACATGATGTCTGGCCTGCTAGCTGTGAGATAGAGTAGTGATCCAACCATTCCTCTATAGACCTTGATGTCAACTCTCTTGCCTTTCTTATCTTCATCTAGCTTGATTGTAGTAGACATATGAGTTTTTGCTGTAGATGACTCTTCTAAACCATATTTCTTTAAAAGATCCTTGACATACTTAGATTGGTTTATAAAGATGCCATCCTCCCATTGATGTACTTGCAGGCCTAGGAAGAAGGTTAATTCTCCCATCATGCTCATCTCATATTTGATTTGCATCAACTTAGAGAACCTTTCACAGAGTTTTTCATTTGAAGAGCCAAAGATGATATCATCCACATAGATTTGAACAAGAATGATATCATTTCCATGCTTCTTGAAGAATAAGGTTTTATCAATTGTTCCTATGGTAAATTGATGCTCAAGAAGAAATAGAGATAGAGTCTCATACCAGGCTCTTGGTGCCTGTTTGAGTCCATAGAGTGCCTTGAGCAGTCTATACACAAAGTCTAGGAAGTTTTCATTTTCAAAGCCAGATGGTTGAGATACATAAACTTCTTCAGCAAGATCACCATTGAGAAATGCACTTTTTACATCCATTTGATACACCTTGAAATCTGAGTGAGCTGCAAAAACCAGGAAGATTCTGATGGCTTCTAGTCTAGCTACAGGTGCAAATGTCTCATCATAGTCAATGCCTTCTTGTTGACAGTATCCTTTGGCAACCAACCTTGCTTTGTTTCTAATCACCACTCCTTCTTCATCCATTTTGTTTCTGAACACCCATTTGGTGTCAATAACATTCTTTCCTTCTGGAGGTGGCACTAGCTCCCATACTTTGTTCTTCTCAAATTGATTTAATTCTTCTTGCATAGCAACAATCCAGTCAGATTTTTTCAAAGCTTCTTCAATTACTTTTTGGTTCTTGTGACAGAAAGCAGCTATACAGACATGTATTTATTGTTGCCCTTCTTGTTCTCACACCCTCACCAGGATCTCCAATGATTTGATCCCTAGTGTGGGCTCTGTCCCATTTCCTTGTATGACCTTGTTCATTTCCTTGACTTGTTCCAGGATCATTTTGATTGACAGTTGCATTCTCTTCTTCTCCCCCTGTGTTTGTGAATCCTTGCACATGTATTTGAAGAAGATCATCAACTTCAAGAGTTTCATTTTCTGGAACAGTTTGAGCAGGAGGTTCATCCTCACTTTCAGAATCCTCTAGATATCCTTGATTTTCAAATCTTAATGGCACACTGTCTTGTTCACTTGTTTCAAGTCCAGGAGTTTTCTTGTCATCAAAGGTAACATCCATGCTTTCCATGACTTTGTGTTGCTCAGGTACAAATAATCTATATGCTGTCCTTTCCAGAGAGTATCCAATGAAGATACCTTCAAATGCCTTTGCATCAAATTTTCCAACATGCTCAGAGGTATCTTTCATCACAAAACACTTGCTTCCAAACACATGTAGATGATTGAAGGATGCTCTTTTTCCAGTCATTAATGAGTAAGGAGTTTTGTCAGACTTCTTATTGATCAATGTTCTATTTTGCACATAGCATGCTGTGTTAACAGCATCAGCCCAAAAGCTAGTAGGTAGCTTTGCATCCAACAGCATTGTCCTTGCAGCTTCAATGAGAGTTCTATTCTTTCTCTCAACTACTCCATTTTGTTGAGGAGTTCTAGGAGCTGAAAACTGTTGAGAAATTCCTTTATCTTTGCAAAACTCATACAATGTTGAATTTCTGAACTCAGTCCCATTATCACTTCTCAAAGCAACTACAGAGGAACCAGAGCTTTGTGCTTCTCTATCAACTCTCTTGATATGCTCTATAATGACTTGGGGTGCTTCATCCTTAGAGAATAGAAATTCTACCCAGGTATATCTTGAATAATCATCAACCATCACTAGAGCATATTTCTTCTTGGAAAGGGACATTACATTCACAGGGCCAAATAGATCCATGTGAATTAGCTGTAGAGGTTTTGAGTTTTAATTGAGCAATTTGTTTTTATGACTTGATCTTTTGATCTTCCCTGTCTGACAAGATTCACATGCTCCATCTTGCACAAATTCCAGTGCAGGCATATCCCTGATGAGTTCTCTCTTTGTTAGAGAGTTCATTGCCTGAACATTCAAGTGAGACAGTTTCTTGTGCCATAGCCAGAATTCCTCATTTGTGGCCTTAGTGTAGAAACAACAAATTTCTCCCTTGTCTGAAGCCTTGAGATCAGCTACAAACAAGCTTCCTTTCTTCACACCAATTAAAACAACTTCAGCATTTCCCCTTTTTGAGATTAGACAATGATCTTCATCAAATTCCACTTTGAAACCCCTGTTTGTGAATTGTCCAATGCTCAAGAGGTTATGCTTTAGTCCTTCAACAAATGCTACATCTTCAATAATGACATTTCCAGATTTGACACTGCCATATCCCATGGTATAACCAATGTTGTCATTTCCAAAGGTTACTGATGGGCCAGCTTTTTCCTCAAATTGTGATAGCAGGGCTATATCACCAGTCATGTGACTTGAGCATCCACTGTCCAAGATCCATATGACTCTTTTATTCCTGTTGCCTTGCATTCACAAAGTAACTAAGTTGTTTTTGGTACCCACACTTGGTAGGGTCCAGTTGATTTAGAAACATATTTGTTAACAATTCTTCTGTCATAAGTTGCATTCTTCACAGTAGGAGACTTCACTTTTTCTGTGGCTTTGGAGTTTACACTCTTAGGCTCACATGAAGTTTTCACCCTCTCAACCTTGATTGGGGATCCTGTCCTGTGAGTGTGCACATGTGTGTGTGATTCACAAGATTGTGCAGAGTCAAGTTTATGCTTAAGAGATAAACAGTTAGCAATCACAGTCACATAGCATGTCATGCAGTTAGGCTTACCACAGAAAGAATCATGACTAGAGTTTATGCTAGAAGAATGGTTACTTAGGTTATCAACTTCAACAATCTTAGGGTTACTACACTTATGAGTCAAATGATTAACAAATAGGCATTTCTGACATTGTTTCCTGGGAGCATTTGGCACATAAGCATAGTTGTTACCCTTGTTGACACCTACCTTACCATTTCTGTTTTGTTTCTTTTTCCTAACAACTTCTTTCTTTACTTTAGGACTCTTGACAAGGTTGTCTTTGGTCTCTTTCTGACTGACAGATTCAGGAGAGGAAGAAGTGTCTTTAGCAGCCTCATCTTCTTCAAGAAGTTGTTGTTTGATGATCAATAGTTCTTCATCAAACTCAACAACACTCTTTTTGAAGATGGGCTTTTCAACACTAGACAGAATGGTTGGGGCATTTTTGTTTGTAAAAGATTCTTTTCCTTTGCCCTTTCCCTTCTTCCTTCCTTTATCATTCTCATAGTCAAAACCAACTCCAACCTTGCAGTCTTCAGTGTGTTCCTTGTGATAGGTTTGAATAAGCTCAGATGAGTTTTTGAAACTTCTTAGCTTTAATTCATTTTCAGCAATTTGCTCTCTAAGAGCTTTTTCTATTTGTTCAGCACAAATTACTTTGTTTTTGAGATACTCAACCTCCTTTTTCAAACCATCAAGGCTCACAACCATTAACTCAAGTTCCTCATTCTTTTCTGTAAGATCAAGATTTCTAGCAGTTAGTCTATCAATTTCTTCATTAGCTACTAACATGCTAGTATGAATATTGAACATCTCAGTACTCATATCTTCAACAGTTTGCTTATATTGAAAGGGATTCATATCAAGAGAAGTAAGAATAGGTACCTAACTTGAAGAATCACCATCATCAGAAAATGCCATCAAGGCATAGTTTGAGTACTCTTGTTCTTCTTCTTCATCAGAGTCATCCCAGCACTTTCCCTCAGCAATAAAAGCTTTACCCTGTTGTTTCTTGAGTAGAGCCTCATACTTAGCTTCAAGCTCTAAGTATGCTTTATCCTTCTTGACCTGTTTAGGCTTTTTGCACTCAGTGGCAAAATGCCCAAGTTCATTGCAGTTATAGCACCTTATCTTGGTTCTATCTACACTTCCAGACTTGTATCCTCCTTTAGCAGCACCAGCAATCCCTTTCCCTTTATTGAAAGTGTTTGAGAACACTAGATCCACCAGCATTTCCAGCATTGAACTTGGACCTAAATGGCTGCTTCTTCTTAAACCTTATGTTTGGATATCTTCTAGCCATATAGGCAAAAGATTTGTTTTCCATCTTGTCCAGTTCTTCTATGCTGTAAAATTCATCATCCTCAGGAAAATCATAGACAGCTTGGGTCTCATCACCAGTGTCTTCAACTTCCAGTTCCTCAATCTTGACTTGACTGACCTTAAGAGACTCCATTCTTTGACTTAGGTTGTCAGCAATAAGGGCACAAGAAGTATTTGCCATTAATCCTTGTTTAGCTTGAATAGATCTCTTTTGAAATAGCTCTAGCTCATAAGTTTTCAAAACACCATACATCACATCAAAACCAATCTTTGTTAAATCTCTTTCTTTGAGGGAAGAGATTCTTGGTTCCAAATGATCTGGTAGAGTTAGCAAGAACTTCATGTTGAGCTCTTCTGTCTCATAGTGTTTGTCATAGAGTTTGAGCTCATTTACCAGCTTGTTGAACCTCTCAAACACTTCTGTGATTCCCTCCTTTGGCTGAGCCATGAAAGCTTCATACTGTGAAACAAGAATCTGTTTCTTATTCTTTCTTACTTCAGGAGTTCCTTCACACAACACTTCTATGAGATCCCACATCTTCTTAGCACTTGTACAGTGAGCCACAGTGCCATACATGTTGAAATCCATGGATTCACAAATAATAAGTTGAAGATGTCCATCCAGTGCTATTTACTCCTTTTCAGGATCAGTGTATTTTGAGGGGTCTTTGGGCACATGCCTAGCTGGTATTATCTCAGTGCCGACAGTTGTTTCACCAATCTCGATCATTGGAATAAAGGGACCATGCTTTAGAATGTCTAAATACATGGGGTTAGAAGCTTTGATGAAAAACAACATCTTCTTTTTCCATAAATTGTAGTGCTCCTTGTTAAAGGGAGGAATCTTGATACTGCTTAGTTTTTGTGAACTCATTCTTGATCTTTTCCTGTTTGTATGTTAACAGCCTACGCTCTGATACCACTTGTTAGGAATGAATATCACTTAGAAACTAGACAGAGGGGGGGGGGGGGGTGAATGGATAGTTTGATAGATTTTTGCTTTACTTGAAACTAAAGATAAACTGTATATGATTATGCTATGAAATATGCAGAATGTAAACAACACACACAATCACTTTAATCTACTTTGAATTAAGCAAACTAAATACTACAACTTTCTAAGAAATTCACAATCGAATTTCTGGCTTCTAAACAAGAACAGTTTGTATCTTGTTTGCTTACAGAGAAAAGAGTGCTTAAGATAAAACTTTGTGTATCTCTCTTACAGCTAACAATAGGGTGTACATGATATATATATATAAGTCCTACACAAACTAGTGCACACACCTATTTTTACACAGTTACCCCTAGCTGAAAGTCCAACTTGTCCTGCCATAAGAAGTTAACTGTGTCAGGAAGGACCACCTGCTTTTCAGAGTCTTTCCCGTTTCTGTCTTGTCTCTTATCTTTCTCTCCAAGTTTAGCTGTAGATTTGCCATCTGTTCTTTGGACCACTTTGCCAGAACAAATGCTTCAATATTTGTCTCCTTTGATTCTTGGTTATGTACCTTGATTTGTCTTGTTATAAACGGCTAAGTGTTGATATCGTGAACTCCACTTCATTCCCGACTTCGCGATGTCCCTTGTGAAGACTACGCGATATGGCCTTTGAAGACTTTGCGACATAAGCCATTTGATGACTATGCGACATAGGTCATTTGACAACTATGCGACATAAGCCATTTGAGGATTATGCGACATAGGTCATTTGATGATTATGCGACATAAGCCATTTGAGGACTATGCGACATAGGTCATTTGATGACTATGCGACATAAGCCATTTGAGGACTTCACGATCTAGGCATCTTTGACTTTGCTGACTTCAACATTTCACGACATGAGTCTTGAGGACTTCTCGACATAGTACAAAATCGACTATGCGATATAGCACTTCTCGACATGGATATTGGTGACTTCACGACATAGCTTTCTTCTGACTTTGCTATATAATGCCTTAGACAAATTTCTGCAACTTATTACTTCAGGGCCTTATTCATCTCTATCCTGCTGCATGAACACTTCTGAACTTCTACCAGGACAATTATTCAATGGCCTATATACAATCTAGATGCAAGAAACTTTACTAAGCCCATTATAATTCAGAGCATACATAATCAAGCTAATGTTCATGAGAACAAGACAAGTACATTGAGAGACCTATACTATATCCCAGTGATAGAATTCACTAGGTCATGTAGTGTGACATAGTCACATAGCTTAGGCTTGTTAATGGTGGTATTCAGACATGTCTTGAGCCTAACAAATATGTTCAAGTATCATCGGTTACTTTTTAAAATAATTATGTTATTAATTGGATCTTGTTAAAAAAAATAAGTTTATTTAGAGATTTATATATAGGCCTAAGTATATATAAATATAGATATGTATAATAAATAGTAGTATCTATTCCATATTATTAAAAATGAAATCGTAAAAGTTTTGGCCGGTAAATCCGTATTTGGGTGGCCCTCTATAACCAATTTATGCATAACTGATTATCTTTATGAGCTAAAACACATGATCTGTTTTATATTTTCTAACTAAAACAACTCATTATTTAAACATAACCATGCAACATATATATGTAATAGTAATATTATTATCTATCTATACTAACCTATACTACCTCTATCTCTCTAGGTTCTTTACAATTGGAACAGAGAACTCGACATGCATTTTAAGACTCTTATAAAGTATAGTTTTATTAATTATTTAAAAATTCTTTTTTTATGAATAAAAGTTTAATGTTCAAAAAGAAAAAATAATAATTTATGAAACTATATTATATATACACCTTAAAATGCGTGCCAAACAATGAAAAAAACTGTAAAAAAATGAGAGGGACGAATGGAATAATAGACGAAACATTAAAAGTTTGGTTGGTTGGTACAATTTTTTGGATATTTTGTGTTTTTACTTAATTACCCTTATTTACAAAAAAATATTATTAAATAATAAAATTATCTATTTATGACCAAGTACCTTTTTCAACTAATACACATTACCTTTTCTATTTTTTTAACAATATCTACTCATTTTCCCAAAAATATCACGGACAATTAACTTTTTCAACTAAAATATTTTATCTTTTATATTTTTCCTTACTAAAACTTTTTGTTTTCCAAAAATATCATGAACAAATTATTTAATTTAGGATAATTAAGATATATATATATATATATATATATATATATATATATATATATATATATACTATAATATTATAAGCAAACCACCCTCTATTTGGTTGGTAGTTTGGTCATTTAGTTTGGTCCTCTAAATAATAACTGTCAGATGTAAATATAAGTAAATGAGAACCATTGGATGTAATATTAAAAGAATATTCTTTTATTGATATCTAAAATGCTTCCACGGGTTCAAGGTTCGAATCCCGTCAACAACCTATTAAAAAATTTTAAGATCAAAATACAAATAAATGCTAATAAAATAAGATAAAAAATACTAAAAAATCATATAAAAATACTATTATAAGCACAATACCATCTATTTGGTTGTTTGGTAGTTTGGTTCTCTAAATAATAACCGTTAGATATAAATATAGATAAATAAGAACCGTTTGATGTAATATTAAAAGAATATTATTTTTTGGTATCTAAAATACTCCCACGAGTTCAAGATTCGAATCCCGTCAACAACAACATATTATTATTAAATATTTATATCATCTATTTTTCTAAGCTAAATTCAAAAGTTCAAGATATTATTCCGTCAAAAATATATTAAAAAATTTTAAGATCAAAATACAAATAAATGATAATAAAATAAGATAAAAAATAATAATAAATCATGTAAAAATACTAAAATAATAAATTAAAAATACTAAAATTCATCCGTGCATCGCACGGGTTATAGGCTTGTATATATATATATATATATATATATATATATATATATATATATATATATATATATATATGATTGCACCATTATAACGAAACCCGACACAATTATTAGAGCATCTCCAATGCAATTCCCTATTTTGACTCCCTAAAATATAATAAAATAATCATTACCTATAATATAGGAGCTCAAAATGTTGTTTTGCTCCAATGGTATTACCTATATTGGTTAGCTATAATTTTAAAAGTAATATTTATTCAATATTTTAGATAATATAGGTAATGAGGGGAGCGTTGGAGTAGATATATATTCTATTATAAGGAAGCAATGATGATGTGGCATTATAGGGATTCACTTTTCTCTCCCCGAAATAAGGGGTTTGATTTTCTCTCCTAAAAATTTAAGGGGATATGGAGTCCCATTGAAACATGATTTTTAAATCTAAACCCCTAAAATATGTACAACTAGGACAAATTTAGGGGATAGGGAGTCCCATTGGAGTTGCTCTTATGATGTTTCGAATTTATGTCATTACATGTACGATACTTGATACAGAGGCGGGGAGTTATAGTTTTTCTACCATATTATGTATAATGGTTGGCTAAAATAATATAAAATAATAGTTGGCTATATTATAGATAATGAAAAGTGGTTTTGTCGTATCATCTATATTGGTTAGCTATATTTCAAAAATAATATTTAATTATTATCAACAAAAGGCAACTTATGATATGGAAATAAAATAAGTCTAAAATATTAATTAAAAATGGAAAGGGGATGAGGTGGAAAATTATAGAGAATTGTAGTCATTCAACAAATATAGTCAACCAAGCTAGGTTATGTATTTTTTTTTTTTGCTAAGGGCTTGTGATTGGAGTTGATCATTATACATGTTGGTTGGTTATACTATTGCTACGTAGGATATAGCTAAGGGTTATGGCTCCTTTTGGCATTGCTGTTGGAGACAGTAACATCAGCTTTTTTCTAAAAAGCAGTTAAAAAAGTGTTTGGTAAAATTTAAAAACTACTTTTCTGAAAAGCGCTTTTGGCTGAAAAGCTGTTTTTAGAGAAAGCAGGTCCCTCATGCTTTTGAAAAAAGCTGCTTTTCAACTTTTGCCTCTCACCAAAAACATTAATTTTTTATATTATACACCAAAACATACACATATCAAAAATATTACCAAACAGTTATCTGATTTTCACAACATCACTTATTTTAACAGCACTTTTTTCAACAACACAACAATTTTTAACAGCAATCCCAAACAGAGCCTATGTATGCATTGAAGATGCTCTTAATCTATTGGTTAATTGCCTATCAGTTATGCATGTGCATATTTTACGCTAATATTACCGTGAGTCAACCGAACTCCTAGATATAGTCAAGTATTATAGGTGGATTTCTTTGAAGCTTAAAATTTATATTTAATACTCTCTCTATCCCTCTCATTTATTTACACTTTTCTTTTTGGTATGTCCCTCTCATTTCTTTACATACCAAAAATAGTTACATTTTATAATATAAAATCCAATTACATTCACTACTTTCCTCCACTATACCTACTTTATACTCACTTTATACATTAAATATTGATTGATCCCACCATTTTACTCAGTTTTCTTACTTTTCCCTATTAATTTACATTTTTTCTTAAGCTCTGTGCCGTCCCCTCAATGTAAAGAATTGAGGGGGACGGAGGGAGTATAATTTTTAGAGAGAGTCGAACTCTTGACCTAAGGTTGTACTTATTTATTATCTCTCTTACTCTTATTATATAATAGTATATAATTTTGATGTTAAAATTATATTATTTATAAAATTAATTCATGATACTATATTTGACACTAAAAATTATTTTTTTACATATAAAATAATTTTTTTTAAATTTTTATATTACCAATAACTACTATATTTTAAATTATAATAAGGGAGAGTGATAGAATCTATACTACACTATAATAAGCAAACATGAGTATAATTGTTGGTAGTTTGATTCAACATCGAAAGCATATTGACCGTTAGATTTTTAGAAAATAAACGAGAGTCGTTAGATTTATACTAGAAATATTTCATATTTAAGTTACTCTCCAAGGTTTGAATCCTCACAACAACATGTTACAATTAAAAATTTATATTATTAGTTCTAAACCATACATGTCATTAATTAAATAACTATATGATTGTTATTATTATTATATCATTAAACAATTATTAAAAAAGAAAATATATAAAAATTATATATTTGTAAAGAAGCCCGTGCATCGCACATGTTGTAAGCTACTATAAAATAAGATCCGATTAGGGGTTTTCTCTAATATCTTAATATTATAGATGAGCTAATTACTTAACAAGTAAGTTGCAATAAAATGTAAATTTCAATCAATATCTATTTAACGATATAAATATGTTATTTTTATAACATCAAAAAGTTAACTGAAACTTAAATTATTAAGCAGCAGTTAGAGGTGAGTATCAGGTGGTTTGACGGTTTTGGACCATAAAACCAACCCAATCATAAATTTCGATTTTTCAAGTACACAAACCATAACCAAACAAAAAATTATAATATGAAAAAAATCAACCAAATTGTAACGGTTTGATTTGATTGGTTTCGGTTTAAAACCATTACTACATATATAATTATACTCGATATTTTCATTTTTTTTCCTCCAAAAAATAGATACATGAGTTTTAGTTTAAAATGACAAAAAAAGTGCTAGCAACATATATGTACCAATAGTAATTAGTAGCACAAAGTATCATTAACGTAGTTATAAAGTACATTACAAAGCCTCTAAAATATTTTTATACTATATAACCAATATTATGAATATATATATTTATACATTTACTTAATATTTATATACGATCCGGTCTTAATGGTAGGTTCGGGTTATATCGGGTGGAAAAATCAATCAAACCAAATCCAAACCAAAATTTTCGGTTTTTAAAAATTTAAAACTACAACCAAACCAAACCGGATAAAAAACCTAAATTTTTGGGTTGGTCAGTTCAGTTTGGTCGATTTTTTTCGGGTTTTGAAAAATCATGCTCACCCCTAGTAGCAGTAGTTGAAATTATTTATACATCCTAATATATACCCAGAAAAATTATTGTCGTCCCTTAGTCTGATAAGTGTCTGCCATTGTTTGGAAATATGTTGTTTCTTGATGATTAACAAATTGTCTTGTGAAAATTGTATAAGTAAAAATATAACTTTCAACGGATAACATGTGTATTCAATATCCATTGAAAGGTAGTTTATCGATTGATAAGTCTAAATGTAACATACTCTTTTTGTTTAAGTACTAGCAGTTGAAGTGTAATAGTGTAGGCTGAATAAGTCATGTTGACTTTCAACCGATATGTAGAATATGGAGGCTAATTGTAAATACTCTGTGCCTTGTAATTTTACATAAGTGAAATTGTATTTCAACGGATAGCCATTCAGCTTTCAACGGATGCATATTGAGAAGCTTCAACGGATGCAACCACAACACTTTCAACGGATGCTAGAAGTTTAACCTCAACTGATGGTAATTCAATTATTAGTAGTTGAAATTGTGAAATGGACAGCCCTGACAAGTCACATGGGTTGATGGAACAGAAAAAACATGGAAACCAACATTTTTGGTAAACTCTGAAGAAAAGGAAGCATTCTATTTCCATCTGGTCAATAGAGATGATTCTACAAGGACAATCAACTAAAAGGCAAATCATTGCAAGGACCATTGGACTTAGAGTGGAAAAGCAAGTGTTTGGACTTTACCTACTGTATACTTTTATGTAGTTCAAATTAGCTTGTAAACTTGGGATATATAACCAAGTGTAGCAATGTTTTTGAGTTTAAGAAATCAGTTTCAATCTTTAGAGCTAAAACAATATTCCTTTGTAAATTGCTGAAGCAAAAACATTGTATTAGCAACTGTGTGTTTACTTCAAAACATCACAGAGATTTCTTCAAATAAAAATCTCTCAGGTGGAACAATCAATCCACCTGGATTTTTAATTCTTATGTTATTTGTTTATTGCAATTTTATATTTATGTTCTAAGGTGATCTTTGTTTTAAAAAAGAACTGGGAATTGAAAGGATTGTATTCAACCCCCCTTCTAAAATCCCGTGATTACATTGTTGGGAATAACAATTGGTATCAGAGCAAGCTTGCAACATACAAGAAGTTTAAAGATCAAAGACAATTAGAATCATGGGAAAAAAGGATAATGGAGTGAAGATACCAGTTTTGGACAAAGACAATTACTTTCACTGGAAAACAAAGATGCATCTGCACCTTAAGTCTATGGATGAAGGGTATGTGGATTGCACTGAGAAAGTTCCTCATGTACCAATGAAGCCAAACACTGCAATTGATCAACAGGGAGAAGGAGCTCAAGACACAATTCCTAAACTTCCATCAAACTGGACATCAGAAGACATCACTGAAATGCACAAAGACAAAAAGGCCATGAATATTCTGTTCAATGGTCTAGAAAGTGATATGTTTGACAATGTCATTAACTGTACTACAACTAAGGAAGTTTGGGATACAATTCAGATTATATGTGAAGGAACTGAGCAAGTTAGAGAAAACAAGATGCAACTTCTCATACAACAGTATGAACACTTTCATTTCAAAAGTGGTGAATCTCTGAATGACACTTTTAGTAGATTTCAGAAATTATTAAATAGTTTAAAATTGTATGGAAGGGTGTATCAAACCAAGGACTCAAATCTCAAGTTTCTGAGAGCCTTGCCCAAAGAACGGAAGCCTATGACAGTTTTTTTGAGAAACACTCAAGAGTACAAGGACTTTACTCTTGAGAGGCTTTATGGAACATTAAAGACTTATGAGCTTGAAATGGAGCAAGATGAAGAAATTGAGAAGGTCCAGAAGAAAGGTGGATCTGTAGCCCTAGTTGCTAGTGTGGATGAGGTTGAGGACATGAAGAAGGAAACTGCTAAAGCTACACCAAACAGTGATGTTTGTGAAGGTAGAGGTGAATCAAGAAAATGCAAGGGAAAGATGTATGAGGAAGGTGAATCTTCCAATCAGGATGAGATGGATGAGCTAGATGAGCACTTAGCTTTTCTGTCAAGAAGATTCTCTAAGCTGAAGTTCAAGAAAAATCCTGAAGTGACCAAACCATTTAAGAAAGACTTTCAACCAAAAAAAAACTTTGTTGAAAGGTCAAAATTCAAGTGCTTTAATTGTGGAATTGGAGGTCACTTTGCAAGTGAATGCAAAAAACCTAAAACTGAGAAGAAAGACAGGAAATTTGAGCATGTGGACTACAAGAAGAAATACTTTAAGCTTCTCATAAAGGAAAGGGCATTCATAACTCAGGACTATGATTGGGCTACTGATGGGAATGATTCAGATGAAGACAATGAGTATGTCAACCTTGCACTCATGGATGATTCAACTGAGCATGAAGCAAGTTCATCAAACAATCAGGTAATCACTACAAACCTCACTGAGCTTTCTAAAGAGGAATACAATAGTACCATTAATGAAATGTCTACTGAATTATACCATTTGCGTGTAACTCTTAAATCACTTACCAAAGAGAACACTGAGATTAAAGATGCTAATCTGTTCTTAAGTGATAGGAATGTTGTGTTAGAATCTCAATTCATTGAGTTTGAGAAAATGAGGTTAGATTGTCAGAATGCTAAGAATGAACCGCTAGCTGTATTGAAAAGAGAAGAAGTTCTCAAAAATCAGTTAGCAAAAGAACAAGAAATAATTACTACTTGGAATGATGCCAGGAATGATGCCAGGAATGTTGCAACCAACATTATTAAAGTTCAAGGAATGGAAACATTCTGTAAAGAAACCTGGAATAAGGAGGAAAAGAAACTAGATGTTGTTGTTGAGGATCTATGAGCTGATGATGTTTCAACGGATAGTGACCATCCGTTGAAAGATAACTCTTCAATGGATGAAAACCATCCGTTGAAACATGAAGCCAACATCAGTAAAGAAAAGCTTGAGAAATTGAACAGAAAGTATGGTCCAACCAGTACGAACTTTGTTCAAGGAGAAAGTAGCAACTCTAAGAAAGTTGAGAAAGTGAACATAGGTCATTTGTCTAACAAGCAATTGAAGAACAAATTAGAAAATATTGAGGTTAAGGCTGAAGTCGAAAAGAAGAAAAACAGAAATGGTAAATTAGGCATTAACAAACACAACAATTACACTCCTGAAAAATATGCTCTTAGAAATACATGTGTTAATTATGGTAGTGTTAATCATTTGTTTACTAACTGCAAGTCTGTTAAAAGTAAAAATTTTCAAATGCCTATGTCTATGCCTAATGTTCCTATGCCTGTCATGCCTAATATGTTTGCTCATAATGCTCATGCATCCAATCTGTATGCCAACATGCCATTTGTTCCTAATCCTTACATGAATGCATTTAACATGCCACAAATGCCATGTAACGTGCCAAACTTGAGCACTATGTATGCACAACATTCACAAATGCCTGCATCAAACATTTATGCACCTGAGAACATGCAAAGAGATATGTCTCAAAGGTCAACACCAAGGGTCAAGGTTGATTTAAATCAATCAAAGCCTAAAGTGCAAAATGACTTGAGAAATAAGGTGAAGGCTAACAAGACAGGACCCGAGGAAACTTGGGTACTAAAATCAACTTGATTTGGTTGTGATGTGTGTAGTGAAAAAGAAGGAATCTATGGTACCTAAATAGTGGTTGCTCTAGGCACATGACTGGAGATTCTACTATGCTCACAGAGTTTAAGGAGAGAGATGGCCCTAACATTACCTTTGGAGATGACATCAAAGGATATACAAAGGGATATGACTTGATTGCAAAAGAAAATGTCATCATTGATGAAGTAGCACTGGTTGATGGACTCAAGCATAATCTGCTAAGTATTAGTCAACTGTGTGACAGAGGTTTTTCAGTTTCATTTTCACAAGAAGCCTGTGTTGTCTTAAGCAAAAAGGACAACAATGTGGTGTTGATAGGCTATAGAAAGGGAAATGTGTCCATTGCTGACTTCAATTCAACAAATGGAGATACATTCACTTGTCTTTTCTACAAAGCAAGTAAGGATGAAAGTTGGCTGTGGCACAAGAAACTGTCACATTTGAATTTGAAGTCTATGAATGACTTGGTGAAGAAAGATCTTGTAAGAGGTATTCTACAATTGGAGTTTTCCAAGGATGGATTGTGTGATGCATGCCAAAAAGGGAAGCAAAAGAAGGCCTCTTTCAGAAGCAAGGCAGAGTCATCAATTGATCAACCTCTACAGCTTCTACACATGGATTTATTTGGACCAGTTAATGTAATGTCAATCTCAAAGAAGAAATACTGCCTTGTGATTGTGGATGATTTTTCTAAATTTAAATGGACTTACTTTTTGCACTCCAAGGATGAGGCAAGTGAAATCACAATCAATCACATCAAGGTTGCAAACAATTATCCTGAGTATAAAGTCAGAAGAATCAGGAGTGATAATGGCACTGAGTTCAAGAATTCAAGCATGAAGTTGTTTTGTGAAGAAAATGGAATTGTTCATGAATTTTCTGCAGCTAGGACACCACAACAAAATGGAGTGGTAGAAAGGAAAAATAGAACACTCATGTTTCACTCAGAACATTTCCTTGATAAATCAAGCAAAAGGAATGACTCCATATCAATTGCTCAAGAAAAGGAAACCAACATTGGAATTTCTACATGTCTTTGGATGCAAGTGTTTTGTATTGAGAAACCAAGGTGAAAATCTTGGAAAATTTGAAGCAAAGGCAGATGAAGCCATTTTTGTTGGATATGCAGCTGGAAAAGCCTACAGAGTCTACAATCACATAATCAACATTGTTATGGAATATGTACATGTTGTTTTTGATGATGCAAAAGTTCAAGGGCTTACAAATGAGGGTTTTCATGAAACTCTCAGGTTTGAGAATGAGGTTGAGGGTCAATTGTATCATGGAGAAGATGATGAAGTCAATGATCAAGAGAATGAAGAAGTTCCACCAAGAGTCAATGTTTCAACAATGGACAAATCAAAAAGTACAAGTGCTTTAGCGCCATCTGTTGAACGGGTAAATGGAGCATCGGTTGAAAGACAAAATGCCATATTCGTTGAAAGCCAATTTGATGCATTTGTTGAAAGTCATTTTGAGGCATCCGTTGAAGGATCACAAACAGAATGTCAAACCCAACAAACTTAGGTGGAGTTTCTCTAATTCAAAACTCAACATCAAACTTGCATGATCATAATCATGACAATGAGGCAAATTTTTCAAGGCCCCCTTTGACACCTCAAAGAAAATGGACAAGAGATCACCCATTTGAACTGATAATTGGTGACGCCTCTACAAAAGTCCAAACTAGAAGAGCCACTCAAGATGAATGTTTATACAGTAGCTTTCTTTCACAAGATGAACCAAAGAAAGTGGAAGATGCTCTTCTAGATCCAGATTGGGTATTAGCTATGCAGGAAGAGCTAAACCAATTTGAGAGAAAAAAAGTATGGAAGCTGGTACCCAAACCTAAAAACAGGAGTGTTATAGGTACAAAGTGGGTATTCAGAAACAAGATGGATGAAAATGGCATTGTGACAAGGAATAAAGCTAGACTGGTTGCCAAAGGCTACTCTTAAGAGAAAAGAATTGATTGTGATGAAACATTTGCTCCTGTTGCAAGACTGGAGGCAATAAGAATATTCCTAGCCTATGCAACCCATGCCAATTTCAAAGTCTACCAAATGGATGTCAAAAGTGCTTTTCTGAATGGGGAATTGGAAGAGGAGGTGTATGTCAGTCAACCTCCTGGTTTTGACGATCCAAATTATCCAGAGTTTGTCTATTTCCTACTCAAAGCACTTTATGGACTAAAGCAAGCACCTAGAGCCTGGTATGACACTCTTTCACAATTTCTTTTAGAGAATCACTTCACTAGAGGTACTTTTGATAAAACTCTCTTCTTTAGAAATGTTAATGGCTCTAGTATACTTGTTCAAATTTATGTAGATGACATAATTTTTGGGTCTACAGATGAGAAACTTTGCAAAAGGTTTACCAATCTTATGCAAAACAAATATGAAATGAGCATGATGGGAGAACTCACCTATTTCCTTGGTTTACAAGTTAAACAAGTGAAATATGGAATTTTTTAAAGTCAAACAAAATATATTTATGATCTTTTAAAGAAATTTGACTTAATGGATTGTTCTCCTGCAAAACCCCCTATGCCAACTGCCACTAAGCTTGAATTGAATATCAAGGAAAAATCCGTGGACATTTCAAGCTATAGAGGCATGGTAGACTCACTTCTATATTTGATAGCTAGTATACCTGACATTATGTTTGCTACTTGTTTATGTGCTAGATTTCAAGCTGATCCTAGAGAGTCTCATTTAATTGCTATTAAGAGAATTTTCAGATATCTCAAGCGAACACCAAACCTGGGCATTTGGTACCCTAGAGAATCTGGTTTTGATCTAATTGGTTATTCAGATGCAGACTATGCAAGGTGCAAAATTGATAGAAAAAGCACAACAAGCACTTGTCAATTTCTAGGAAACAAACTAGTATCATGGTTCAGTAAGAAGCAAAATTCTGTCTCTACATCAACTTCTGAGGCTGAATACATTACAGTTGGAAGTTGTTGTGCGCAAATTTTTTGGATGAAAAATCAACTAATTGATTATGGATTAAGAGTTGAAAAGATTCCAATTTTCTATGACAACACTAGTACAATTGCCATAACAGAGAATCCATGCAACACTCAAGGACCAAGCACATTGACGTCAAGTATCATTTCATCAGGGAACATGTGATGAATGGTACTGTGGAGCTACATTTTGTTCCAAGTGAGAAGCAGTTTGCAGACATATTTACCAAGCCACTTGATGAATCAACATTCTCAAGGTTGGTAAGTGAGCTAGATATGCTTAATTACTCTTAGTCATTTTGAATATTTGCAAGTTTGTAATGCAACCAGTATAGTGTTGATTTTCTTGAGAATTGTCATTCTCAGAAAAAGTGATAATTTTGTCTAAGTCGAAATTACTCTTTAAACCGATACCTCCATCGGTTGAAGGTCAAACATATTACTGGGTTTTTACTTTTCAACGGATATCAACTTTCTGTTACCTCAATGGATAAGCTGAATCTCAATAGACTTTTATCTCATCCGTTGAAAGTTGCGCTTTAATCTCAACTGTTGAAAGTCACCTGTTTATCCGCCGCTATATACATACAGTCGTGTGTATATAACTGCTATAAATTCGTGGCCATTTTCTCTCTTAAATTCATTTTCAACGGTTATATTTTGAACCAATCATGTAATTTCTTTTAATTACCTGATTGTTTTATTGATTTATTTGTGGGAAGTATAAAATCATTTTTAACTCTAACATTTCAATTTTATCATTTCCCCAAATTCACCAAGGCAAAAACACTCTCTTCTCTCTCAAAGCACAAAGTTCTTCTTCTGTAACCAAGCTTTTGCAGCAATGGCACCCACAAACAAGACTCTATCTCTGACTGGTTTCACCTATGAGAAGAACAACTTCACTGCCTTAGTCAACTTTGAGAACCATCCTGAGGCGTATCACAAGATGATGAAGTTCATCAAGAATTGCAAGCTCTCATATGCCATGCTTGAGGCTCCAACTCTATACCGTGAGGTGATAGAAGAAATTTGGGACTCTGCTATCTATGATGCACAGGACGGTACTATTTCTTTCTCTCTTAGGGGTAAGAAGCATATCATTAATGCTGATGTGATTTCTACATGCTTGCACTTACCCGAGAATAATTGCTTAGAAAAACACACTGATAATGATGTAGTTAACATGCGTAATTCACTTAGGTGTGCTAAATCTACTGATAATGTAATATCCCGGAATTTTTTTGTAATTTTAATAGATTAAAATTTGCTAGAAATTAGAATTAGACGTGGATTGAAATTTAAGATAATTACAAAATTTGACTTTAGAATATAAATAGATTAATGAGTTTTGCTAATTTAATTTTGTTGGGCTTTAATTTAATGTTTAAGCTGACCCAAGTTAATTATAATGGACCAATTAATAGCTAGATACAAGCGTGTAAAAAAAAAGATAGAGACATCGGTTATAAATCATTAGAAAACCCTAGCATCCGTGAAGAAAAGAGACGCCGCTAGAGAGAGACGCAAAGAGAGAGATAGATAGAGAGAGAGAGAGAGAGAGAGAGAGAGAGAGAGAGAGAGAGAGAAGAAGAAGAAGAACACGAAAAAAGGAAGATTCATAAAAGGTTTAGAAAAAGAGGTAACGATTCTTGTATTCTCTGTATATATATTCTTGTGTATGAAATTATGTGTAAATCATATTTTCTTGATTATTTGTATATGTGATAATGTTTTGGTATATAATATGATATATATCCATAAGTTCTTTGTTTTGTTCATTGTGTTCGTATGACTACTCCGATTTTGTATGTATATTATATATAAAGTCTGAATTCTTGTAAACATCGTATCTTACTCATTATTTGTCGTACTTTTATGATATTAGACTCTATGAAAAGGTATTTCAATTATCTACAACTTTGATTCTTTGTGTTTTTCGAAATTAGGTCTGTAGATATGAGTTTTTCTGGGATTTATTGACCAGCCAGTATGTTTTTGAAGCTGAGATGTCTAACTTTGAAAAATCATAGTAAATTGAGTCTTTATCCAAAAATTATGAGCGATACCATTCTGGAAAGCTCTTTCGACCTCTACACTTTGTGTTAAATTACTCTGACTATTTATGTGATTGCGATGTCTTAAACGTCGAAATACTAACCTGACCAGGTGCTGATTCTGTTCTGCAGTCCGCAAATGTCTATGTTCTGAGTTCGTTACTTGTCCATTTATAACGAGCCTTATCATTCTAGAAAGGTCTCGGAATTGCCTATGTTTTTTGTGTTTTGTACTTTTTCAGATAAAGTAATTTTCATTGAGTAATTTATCAATTTCTATGTTCTGGTCATAACTGATTTTGTTAATAATGGTCTATTTTGCAAGATGTTTTGGTGTCTGATTTTTGAAATTTCATTGAATAAGTTATATGTAAGCGTCGCGTGGGTTCTATTAAGGTGGTGTGAACATTATTTGACTTTGATTGGTTTAATAAAATTATAGGATTTGCTCGCATTGATTTCGGTATTTGATCGCTTTTGAGGTAACTACTTTTTGACTTACTTTTATTTTCGGAAAAGATATTTTGATTCTGTTTTGAATTTCGTATAAGATGTAAGAATATTGTTTCGAACTGTATAAGATATAAGAAATAAGAAACGAGAATCTTCGAATCCCCCAGTCTCTACGTTTCGAACCCATTCGTAATTTGCACTATAGTTACGGAACTAGCCTTAGATACCCTTAGTAGGCGCACAAGTGTGCAACTTTAGATACCTATTAAGGGGCGTAATTATTGAACTTTAGATGTCGGTTACTGGCAAAGTGTGGTGTATAAGAATAAGAATAAGATCCCGGCTACTGGGAAAGTGTGGCCGTAGAGCAAGACTGTTGTTATTTATAAGAATTTCGTTTCTGTTTTAAATTCTGTTTCTGTTCTGGATTTTGAAAATATAAACTTTGGGTTGGATTTGTTTTTGTAAAGGTTTTCAAAATTAGTATTATTTTATGATTTTTTTTATTAAAACGCCCATTGATTTTCGAGAATATCGATAAGTCAATCTGTTACTTGCTGAGCTTTGTAGCTCACCCCTTTCCTAACATTTCAGGTTCATTCGTTGTGGAAGCTAAGTAAGAATAAGACTGTGGACTTTTGCAATTTCGTGCTGCTATGTGATTTTGTTTAAAGATTTATGGAAATAAATTGCTTATATGTTAGACTTTATTGTTGAATTGTGCAGTTGCGTCTCCGATTTTATGTTTATGAATTATTGAGTTTGACAGCTGCTTTGACTATTGTGAAATTTGGTATTTATTGAGTAAGAAAACGTATTTTATTTTAGTTTTGTATTTAGAATTAATAGTCCGAAAAGTCGGGCTGTTACAGATAATCTAGGCAAGATTCAAAGAAATGGTATGAGGAAAGAATGGAGCTTTTTATGTGATGCTTTTATTAAAGTATTTTTAGGAAAAATTAGCAACTGGGATGTTGTAACTATTACTATGCTTGATATGCTTTACATGCTCCTAAATGATAGGTATTTTAACCTAGGATCCATGATTCTAATTGAGCTAGGGGCTAAATTAGGTCATAAGGAGTCTAAGAATAAGAATATCTATTTTGCTAGATTTTTTATGTTATTAGCAAATCATCTTGAGAAGGATCTAGCAATCACCCTTCCTGCCAATAAAATGGCATGTTGGGTGCAAAAAAAAGGGTTTCGGAGGACCTGCACAGAAAAGACCTAAACAACAATGTGGAATTGGTCTATTTGCCAATCATAGAGGCAAATCAGGTAAGTCAGGTATCTCTACTACTTCAATCTCTAATCCCCCACTTTCTTTGCATTCAAGTGTCACAATGGAGGCCGGAACTGTCGAACAACCTCCTACCCTAGTGGCCAAGACCAAAACTGCAAAATCCAAGTCAAAAAAGTCAACCTCAGGTGCCTCTCAAAAGGCATCTGTTGCAAAAACTACTACTCAACCTGAAGGGAGTGCACATGTGGTAGTGAGTTGTGAGGGAAGGGGTGAACATCAAGAAAACCCCAAGGATAAAGTGGGAGAGGTTAGTGAGTCTCAAAAGGACACAGTGGTTGAAAAGGATTTGTTAGGCTCAAGGCATGTCTGAATACCACTATTAACAAACCTACACCTTCTGACTATGTCACTCTACACGACCTAGTGAATTTCACCACTGGGGTATAGTAGAGGTCTCTATTGTACTTATCTTGTTTTCATGTACTTAGCTCTATTTTGTATGCTCAATGTTACAATGAGCTTAGTAAGTTTCTTGCACCTAGAATGTATATAGGCCATGAAATAATTGTCCTGGAAGAAGTTCAGTTTGTTCATGCAGCAGGATAAAAGTGAATAAGGCCATGAAGAAATAAGTTGCAGAAATTTATCTAAGTCCTATATCGTGAAGTCAGAATGAACTATGTCGTGAAGTCCTCAAAGTCTATGTCGTGAAGTGCTGAGATCGCATAGTCTGAAATGAACTATGTCGTGAAGTCCTCAAGGCACATGTCGTGAAGTGTTGAGATCGCATAGTCTGAAATGTACTATATCGTGAAGTCCTCAAAGGCTATATCGTGAAGTCCTCAAAGGCTATATCGTGAAGTGTGAAATATGCCATATCGCATACTCCTAAAATATACATATAGCAAAGTCATAAATGCTCTATGTCGACAAGTCACAGGATAAAGAGTATGCTGGAGTTCACGATATCAACACTTAGGAAATTTACAACAAGACAAATTATGGTACAATATCAGAGTTCATGGAGACAAATACTGAAGCATCTGTTACGGTGAAGTGGTCCAAAGACATATGGCAAATCTACAGCAAAAATTGGAGAGAAAGAATAGAGACAAACAGCTACAGATAAGGGAAAGGACGACAGAAAGCAAGTGGTCCTTCCTGACACAGTTAACCTCTTATGGAAAAACAAGTTGGAGTTACAGTTAGGGGTAGCTGTGTAAATAGGTGTGTGCACCAGTTTGTATATGTCTTATATATATATATATATATATATATATATATATATATATATATATATATATTGTGCACACCCTATAGTTAGCTGTAAGAGAGATACACAAAGATTTTATCAAGCACTCTTTTCTCTGTAAGAAAACAAGAAACGAGTGTTCTTGTTTAGAAGCCAGAATTTCACTTGTGAAATTTTGGAAGCTGTAGTATTTAATTTACTTTATACAAAGTAGATTAAAGTGATTGTGTGTGTTCTGTTTATTTTATTTCCGCATTCTCATACATACACAATCTAATACAGATCTTAGCTTCAAGAATCGAAAAACATTCAAACTTTCCATTCACCCCCCCTCTGTCTAGTTTACTAGTGATATTCATATCTAACAAGTGGTATCATAGCAGGCTGTTGAAACACAAACAGAAAAAGATCAAGAATGAGTTCACAGAAACTAAGCAGTATCAAGATTCCTCCCTTCAACAAGGAACACTACAATCTATGGAAAAAGAAGATGTTGATGTTCATCAAAGCTTCAAACCCCATGTATTTAGACATTCTAAAACATGGTCCCTTCATTCCACATATTGAGATTCCTGAAACAACTATTGGTAATGAGAAAATACCAAAGCACTATGAGCCTAAAGATCCTTCCAAATACACTGACCCTGAAAAAGAGAAAATTACTCTTGATGGAAATCTTCAACTCATCATTTGTGAATCCATGGATCTTAGCATGTATGGAACTATTGCTCATTGTACTAGTGCTAAGAAGATGTGGGATCTCATAGAGGTGCTCTGTGAAGGATGTACTGAAGTAAGGAAAAACGAGACACAAATTCTTGTTTCTCGGTATGAAGCCTTCATGGCTCAGCCAAAAGAGGGCATCACTGTAGTTTTTGAAAGGTTCAATAGGTTGATAAATGATCTCAGGATTTATGACAAACACTATGAAACTGAAGAGCTTAACATGAAGTTCTTGCTGACTCTTCCAAGTCATTTAGAGCCAAGAATCTCTTCTCTCATGGAATGAGATCTAACTAAGATTGGCTTTGATGTGTTATATGGTGTGCTGAAAACATATGAACTGGAGCTGTTTCATAAAAGATCCATTCAAGCTAAACAAGGCATAATGGCCAACACATCATGTGTCCTCATTGGTGATAATCTAAGCCAAAGGATGGAAGCTGTGAAAGTCAGTAAAGCTAAGGTTGAAGAGCTGGATGTTGAGGATACTGTTGAAGAACCTCAAGTCACTTATGACTTGCCTGATGAAGATGATTTCTATAGCATAGATGAACTGGATAAAATGGAGAACAAATTTTTTTCTTACATGGCTAGGAGGTATCCTAACATAAGATTCAAAAGGAAGCAGCCATTTAAGTCTAAGTTTAATGCTAGTGGAGCTGGTGGATCAAGTGGTTCAAACAACTTCAACAAAGGGAAAGGAACTGTTGGTTCTGCAAAAGGTGGATACAAAACTGGAAGTGTGGATAGAACAAAGATAAGATGCTACAACTGTAATGAACTTGGGCACTTTGCTACAGAATGCAAGAAGCCCAAGAAAGTCAAGAAGGACAAAGCATACTTGGAACTTGAAGCAAAGTATGAAGCTCTACTCAAGAAACAGCAGGGAAAGGCTTTTATTGCAGAGGGAAAATGCTGGGATGACTCAGATGAAGAAAAAGAACAGGAGTATGTAAACTTTGCCTTGATGGATCGTTCTGATGATGATGATTACTCATCCTCAAGTCATGTACCTATTCTTACCTCCCTTGAAATGTCTCCCTCTCAATACAAGCAAAATGTTGAAGATATGAGTACATAGATGTTTAATATTCATACTAGTATGTTAGTTGCTAATTAAGAAATTGATAGGCTAACTGCTAAGAATATTGAACTTACAGAAAAGAATGAGGAACTTGAGTTAATGGCTGTGAATCTTGATGGTTTGAAAAAGGAAGTTGAGTATCTTAAAAATAAGGTAGTTTGTGCTGAACAGATAGAAAAGGCCCTTAGGGAACAAATTGCTGAAAATGAATTAAAAATAAGAAGCTATAGAAACTCTGCTGAGATTTTTCAAACCTATCATTAAGAGCATACTGAGAACATCAAGGTTGGAATTGGTTTTGATTATGAGAATGACAAGGGAAGGAAGAATTCTAAGGGCAAGGAAAAAGAATCTTTTGTAAACAAAAATGCCCCCACTGTTCTGACTAGTGTCAAAGAGCCCATCTTCAAAAAGTGTACTGTGGAGTTTGATGAAGAATTGATGGTCATCAAACAACAACTACTTGAAGAAGATGAAGCTGCTAAAGACATATCTTCCTCCCCTAAATCTAAAACTCAGAAAGAAACCAAAGACAATCTTACCAAGAGTCCTAAAATCACTAAGGAAGTTGTTAAGAAAAAGAAACAAAATAGGAATGGGAAAGTAGGTGTTAACAAGGGTAACAGTTATGCTGATGTGCCAAATGCTCCTAGGAAACAATGTCAGAAATGCTCATTTGTTAATCGTTTGACTCACAAGTGTAACAAACCTGTTAACAATGAAGTGGACAATCTAAGTAACCATTCTGTTGGCATGAATGATATCCATGATTCTTTCTGTGGTAAATCTAACTACATGACATGCTATGTGACTGTGATTGCTAACTGCTTATCTTTGAAGCAAAAACTTGACTCTTCACACTCATGTGAATCACACACACATATGCACACTCACAGGACAAGATCCCCAATCAGAGTTGATAGGATAAAGATTTCATGTGAGACTAAGAGTGTCAACTCTAAAGCTTCCAAAACAGTGAAGTCTCCTACTATGAAGAATGTTGATTATGACAGAAGAATAAATTACAAAAATGTTTCTAAATCAACCGGACCCTACCAAGTGCGGGTACCAAAAACAACTTAGTCATTTTGTGAATGCAGGGCAACAGGAATAAAAGAGTCATATGGATCTTGGACAGTGGATGCTTAAGTCACATGACTGATGATATAGCCCTGCTATCACATTTTGAGGAGAAGGCATGCCCATCAATAACCTTTGGAAATGACAACATTGGTTATACAATGGGATATGGCAGTGTTGAATCTGGAAATGTCATAATTGAAGATGTAGCATTTGTTGAAGGACTGAAGCACAATCTCTTAAGTATTGGACAATTCACCAATAGGGGATTCAAAGTTGAATTTGTTGAAGATCAATGTCTAATCTCCAAAAGAGGAAGTGGTGAAGTTGTTTTAACTGTTGTAAAGAAAGGAAGCTTGTTTGTGGCCAATCTAAAGGCTGCAGATAAGGGTGAAATATGTTGTTTCTACACAAAGGCCACAAATGAAGAATTGTGGTTTGGCACAAGAAACTGTCTCACTTAAATGTCAAGGCAATGAATTCTCTAGCAAAGAGAGAACTCATCAGAGACATGCCTGCTTTGGAATTTGTTCAAGATGGAACTTGTGAATCATGTCAAAGAGGGAAGATAAAAAGGTCAAGTCACAAGAACAAACTGCTCAACTCAAACGCAAAACCTCTGCAGTTAATTCACATGGACTTATTTGGTCCTGTAAATGTAATGTCTCTTTCCAAGAAGAAATATGTTCTAGTTATGGTGGATGATTATTCAAGATACACTTGGGTGGAATTCTTATTCTCCAAGGATGAAGCCCCTCAAGTCATTATAGAGCATATCAAGAGAGTTGATAGAGAAGCACAAAACACTGGTTCCTCTGTGGTTGCTCTGAGAAGTGATAATGGAACTGAATTTAGAAATGCCACATTGTATGAGTTCTGCAAAGACAAGGGCATCTCTCAACAATTTTCAGCTCCTAGAACTCCACAGCAAAATGGAGTGGTAGAAAGAAAGAATAGAACTCTCATTGAAGCTGCAAGAACAATGTTGTTGGATGCAAAGCTACCTACTAGCTTTTGGGCTGATGCTGTTAACACAGCATGCTACGTGCAAAATAGAACATTGATCAATAGGAGGTCTGGAAAAACCTCTTACTCTTTGATGACTGGAAAAAGAGCATCCTTCAAGCATCTTCATGTATTTCGAAATAAGTGTTTTGTGATGAAAGATACATCTGAGCATGTTGGAAAATTTGATGCTAAGGCATTTGAAGGTATCTTCATTGGATACTCTCTGGAAAGGACATCATATAGAGTGTTTGTACCTGAGCAACACAAAGTAATGGAGAACATGGATGTTACTTCCAGTGACAAGAAATTCCCTAGTCTTGAAACAAATGAAAAAGACAGTGTGCCATTGAGATTTGAAAATCAAGGATATCTTGAAAATTCTGAAAGTGAAGAAGAGACACCTATTCTAACTGTTCCAAATGATGAAAGAAATGAATTTGATGATCACCTTCAAACACCTGTGCAAGGGAACAATGACAGAGGGGGAGAAGAAGAAAATTCCAACAATGGTGATCAAAATGACCCTGAGTCAAGCCAAAGAGATGAACAGGGTCATACAAGAAAATGGGACAGAGCCCACACTAGAGAACAAATAATTGGTGATCCTAGTGAAGGTGTTAGAACAAGGAGAGCTACAATGAATACATGTATGTATAGCTGCTTTTTGTCACAGGAAGAACCAAAAGTAATTGAAGAAGCCTTGAAGCACTCTGACTGGATTGTTGCCATGCAAGAAGAATTGAATCAATTTGAGAAGAACAAAGTTTGGGAATTAGTACCACCTCCTGAAGATAAGAATGTCATTGAAACCAAATGGGTATTCAGGAACAAAATGGATGAAGAAGGTGTAGTTGTAAGAAACAAAGCAAGGCTGGTTGCTAAAGGCATGTCTGAATACCCCTATTAACAAGCCTACACCTTGTGACTATGTCACTCTACATGACCTAGTGAATTTCATCACTTGGGTATAGTATAGGTCTCTATTGTACTTATCTTGTTTTCATGTACTTAGCTCTATTCTGTATGCTCAATGATATAATAAGCTTAGTAAGTTTCTTGCACCTAGAATGTATATAGGCCATGAAATAATTGTCCTGGAAGAAGTTCAGTTTGTTCATGCAGCAGGATAAAAGTGAATAAGGCCATGAAGAAATAAGTTGAAGAAATTTATCTAAGTCCATATATCGTGAAGTCAGAATGAACTATGTCGTGAAGTACTCAAAGTCCATGTCGTGAAGTGCTGAGATCGCATAGTCTGAAATGAACTATGTCGTGAAGTCCTCAAGGCACATGTCGTGAAGTGTTGAGATCGCATAGTTTGAAATGAACTATGTCGTTAAGTCCTCAAGGCACATGTCGTGAAGTCCTCAAAGGCTATATCGTGAAGTGTGAAATATGCCATATCGCATACTCCTAAAATATACATATAGCAAAGTCAGAAATGCTCTATGTCGACAAGTCACAGGATCTGGAGTTCACGATATCAACACTTAGGCAATTTACAACAAGATAAATCAAGGTACAGTATCAGAGTTCGTGGAGACAAATACTGAAGCATATGTTACGGTGAAGTGGTCCAAAGACAGATGGCAAATCTACAGCAAAACTTGGAGAGAAAGAATAGAGACAAGCAACTACAGATAAGGGAAAGGACGACAGAAAGCAAGTGGTCATTCCTGACACAGTTAACCTCTTATGGAAAAACAACTTGGAGTTACAGTTAGGGGTAGATGTGTAAATTGGTGTGTGCACCAGTTTGTATAGGTCTTATATATATATTTTGCACACCCTATAGTTAGTTGTAAGAGAGATACACAAAGATTTTATCAAGCACTCTTTTCTCTGTAAGAAAACAAGAAACCACTGTTCTTGTTTAGAAGCCAGAATTTCACTTGTGAAATTTTGGAAGCTGTAGTATTTGATTTACTTTATACAAAGTAGATTAAAGTGATTGTGTGTGTTCTGTTTATTTTATTTCCGCATTCTTATACATACACAATCTAGTACAGATCTTAGCTTCAAGAATCGAAAAACATTCAAACTATCCATTCACCCCCCTGTCTATATCTAATGGGATTTAAACACATCCCTAGTGGAATCCTCTCAAAAGGATGTTACTATTGAAAAGAGTTCCCAACCAGGTACAACACACAAGAGGGATATAGACACAAGTAGCCCTAAATCAATATCTCAAGCCTATGTCAGGAGAAAGAAGGCTAAAACTACTCAGGGTGCACATGGTACAACACGCACTGTGCAGGGCAAAATCACAGATTTTGTGTATACACCTGCACAAAGTCAGTTTGATGTGGCTGCAACAAATGTGGAGTCACAGCCCCATTCTCTCAACATTCAAATCGAAACAGACACACCAAGTTCTCCAACTCTCTCTTTGGATGTAGACATGATAAACACATCAATTCCTGATTCTCCAACTTTGAAATTCTTGGAGGAGCCCCATTATGAAATTGGTGGTCATCATCTTTTAGATGATTTGTTGGACCACCAATCCTTCATTTCTGAGATCTTAGTAGCTTCTGTGGCACCAATAATCAAATCAATCACCACCGATTCTATTTTGGTTTCCACTTCAACCACTACTTCTTTTCCTTCAACAACGGATATCTCTCATCCGTTGATGAATGTTTCTCCTTCAACGGATACGCTTCACAACAGTCATCTGTTAAAACTCACTTCTACTACTTCAACTGATTTTCCCCATCCATTGAAAGTCATTTCTACACTTGAAATTTCAACTTCAATTATTTCAACATCAAGTGTAGATGAGTTAGTAGTTGTTAAAACACTCTTAGGACTGAGGGCATGGAGAGAACATACTGAGAGTGAGAGGTTGGATTGCAGCCAGACAAAAGGAGAGGGAGTGCCAGAGAGGCAAGCTATTTCTTCCAGCCTGGTAAAAGTGAGCACAGAGAGTTCCACCTTAGTAGGTGAAGGTGAGGGTGTGAGTAGTGTGAGCCAGAGGGAGCCCCTGATGCAAGAAAAGAGAGAAATTGAGAGAAAGGAAGGTACATGATTGGTAAGGATGGAAGCTACTACATCTATTGCTAGGGAGTTAATGGATATCAGTGAGGCTGAAAGGGAAAGATTGGCTCAGTTAGATTATCAAAATGCAATGAGTCAAATCAACCTGGATGCTGAGACATTTACTCACCCTGAACCAGCTTATCAAATTTTGGCTGGCCAGGGCAATGTGGAGGCAGAAAGGACATTGAACTTAGTTCACACTACCGAGTCAATGGTGAGATCCAAAGATACAATCTCCAATTTGCTTTCAGAAGCTGGTGAAGACTTTGAATATGAAGAGGAGATTGAAGGAGAAGACTTTGGAGAAGATAGTGATGATTCAAGAGGTGGTGAAGTAGGGGAAACAGGCCCTTCTACCCTAACAGAGTTGCCTTCTTTGTTGTTCTCCAACTCCTATGCTCACAATGACACCAAGGCAGTCATTCTCAAGAACTATCAAAGAGCATATGCAGAGTCTCAGACTACTGATCCTCTTCATGCCACCATCATTCATAATTTTGTGGCCTCTCTTCAACTCAATCAAAGTCAAATTCTTCAACAGAGAGTCAACACTGATGACATCAAGGTTCACATTGATGAGACCAAGAGTGCTCTGGAAAGGAGAATTAATGGAGTGGCTCCTACTACATCTCAGAAATGCAAACAGAATAAATTGGTGAAGGATGTAGTAAATCTCACTGAGAGGATGGACAAGGTTGAAAAGCAAATGTACACCTTTCTAGTAAATCAAAACTTGCAGACTCAACTCCTACAACAATTGTTGCAGGCTACTGGTACTGTTCAAACCCTTGATGATAACAAAAAGGGGGAGAATATACCAGTGGTCTCTGAACCAGCATTTACAACAACTCAATCATTGCCACAAGTTGAGGAGGAGTCTGTCAACTTAAATGTGACATCGACTGTGGGGGAGCAGCCAACACCTCAAATCATTGCCAATCCAAGTGAGTTTGAACTCACAAAGGTGTTTTCTCTTCCTCCAATATCACTACCTCAAGTCAAAGCTAGTGACTTTGATTTTTCTGGAATTAGTGAAGAAGAGATGATGGAAAAACAGGAACAACTAGCACAAAAGACTAAGGAAATCAATGAAAGGATCAATCAAAGGTATATGCACTCTGAGAGGCTAATCAAAGAATCAATTTTCAAAGTTGTGACCTAATCTCAAGCTACCTCAACCTCAGAACCAGCTCCTATTCACACCACAATTCTAAAGGTTCTCACTCATGAAGTAGTTCTCCTAGAGAAAATCTATGACGCTGAACATTCATGGAGTTTGAACCAATTTTTAGTGGAAGGACTGGTTCTCCACCTAGACATCATGGCAAGAAAAAAATTAGAAGTGGATTTCATTCTTCCTAAGCCCGATGAAAGCATGGTGATGGGCAAAATCATCATAAAATTCAAAGATACACATGGTGTGAGGTTGAAGGAAGCCATGGCAGTAATCTACAGGAATGGCAAAGCATTGCATATCACAAATAGCCATCCTAGATTCTCTGAAGCCAAAAGAGAAGAATCCTCAAGATTACTGAGGGAAGCTCATCCTAGCTCTCTCTTTTCCTTATGAGACCTCTCCTGAGAGGCAAGCCAGACTAGCTACAGAGCTATGGAATGAGTTAGCTGAAGATGCGAAGAAGGAGGATGAGGAAAGAAATGCTGAAGAAGAAGTGGCCCCTCCTTCCAAGATAAAGAAAAATAAGGGAAAAGAAAAGAGCTAACATGCCTGTCTCTCCTGAAAAGAAAGAAATTGTGAAGAAGACAGATAGGAGATTGTTAGGAAATATGTTGTTTCTTGATGATTAACAAAATTGCCTTGTGAAAATTGTATAAGTCAAAATGTAACTTTCAACGGATAACATGTGTATTCAGTATCCGTTGAAAGGTAGCTTATCGATTGATAAGTCTAAATGTAACATACTCTTTTTGTTTAAGTACTAGCAGTTGAAGTGTAATAGTGTAGATTGAATAAGTCATGTTGACTTTCAACAGATATGTAGAATATGGAGGCTAATTGTAAATACTCTGTGCCTTGTAATTTTACATAAGTGAAATTGTATTTCAACGGATAGCCATTCAGCTTTCAACGGATGCATCTTGAGAAGCTTCAACGGATGCAGCTACAACACTTTCAACGGATGCTAGAAGTTTAACCTCAACTGATGCTAGTTCAATTATTAACAGTTGAAATTGTGAAATGAACAGCCCTGACAATTCACATGGGTTGATGGAACAGAAAGAGCATGGAAACCAGCATTTTTGGGAAACCCTGAAGAAAAGAAAGCATTCTATTTCCATCTGGTCAATAGAGATGATTCTACAAGGACAATCAGCTAAAAGGCAAATCATTACAAGGACCATTGGACTTAGAGTGGAAAAGCAAGCTTTTGGACTTTACTTGATAGGCTACAAATAGCCCAATTGGTAATCAAGGCCCACAATGAGTTCAAAAATAGTCTAAGAGGCCCAAATTGTGAGAATAAGGAAAATGAGCTCTGACACATGACACCTCAGTCATGACTAAGGACTCCACCTGGCACCCCAATCATGACTAAGGTCCCCACTTGACAATGACAGCTATTGATTGCTAATGATTGGCATCAGCATCTCACATGTCAGAGTCGTACAAGCATATGCCACCACAATTTTCACCTGGACACGTGTAATCCATCCACATGAGCCAGGTGTCTCAACTGCACAGGAATCAATGATCATGATTGCAGGTACCTAACACCAAACCCTAATCCCGGGACTATAAATAGCCCAAGGAAAGAAATTTTAGGGGTTAGACTTTATCATTTTACACACCCCCATTTTGAGATTTCTCTATTTCCTTATCAACTCTTCCAAAGCCTACTCTTATTCTCACGCCGGAGGCGCCGCGGGGCAAAAACCCCCCTCTGGTGTTGTTTTGCAGGAACCCCCTGCATCAGAACCACATTCCGAGCGTGGGATCTGGCGAGGAAGGACTAGATCGGGATCTGGAGTTATCATTGGCGCTAGAAGGAGTCTTGTGGTCAAGGTTCCATTAGACTCGACTAAACCAGGAAGCTATAGCGTTCTGAAAGAATCATAGTTCTTACAATCATGGCTCGTGGTAGCAAAAATAACCAAACTCATAGACCCACAACCAGTTCTCAGAGGCAAGAAAACCCGAACCCCCAAATCCAAGACCAGGTGGTGATACCACCAGTCCAGACTATAACATCTCAAGTAATCCGACCCGATGATGCACGGGTTGAAATTGAGGTGAATAAGTACAAGTATACAGATGTTACAATTGAACCATGTCTCATGGAGAACCTGACTGGAGACCAACTCGTTGAGGCAATCTGGATGTATAACGCCCGGATCCAAGAAGTCGAACAAAATGAGAATTCTCAGGATTCCGGAGAGTCTCACCGATCCCGTGGCTCTATTTTCGACCGAATTGGTGGTAAACGAAAGGATACCCAAAGAAAGACCTACCAACGAACTCAGAACAAGAACCCAGATGATGAAGCAGAAAAGCTCAGGAAACTAGCTGAGCTTCGAGAAAAAATTCGCAAAGAAGAACAAGCCAAACTTGACCTACGGGTACAGAAAAGGATGCAGGATGAGAAGGCCCGGATTCATGGTAAATATCAAGACCGGAGACGCACCCGGCCCCCGAGTCCTGACCTAATCTCAGATGAGGATGAACCACATGAAGACCTAATTGACATGATACATGAACTACAAAGAAAGGTGGGAAAAGACTCTGATATTGATATTGGGGAAACCCTCACCCCCTTCAGCTATTCTTTGGAGGCTATGCCTCGACAAAGGAACCTCAAACACTTCAACTTTGAATCTTTCAATGGCTTAGGTGACCCAGAAGAACATATCAATTATTTTGAGCAGATAGCCCTAATCTATTACTACAATGACCTCACAAAGTGTAGGTTTTTCGCTTAAACCCTCAAGTCCAGAGCCCAGAGGTGGTTCAGTCGAATTCCATCTCGAAGCATCCATAACTGGAAGCAGTTTCGAGAATCCTTCCTCAAACGCTTCCGAGCCAATAAAACCCAGGAAATGCATATGTGCCATCTAGAGACTATCCGTCAGTATGACAATGAATCCTTATCTGCCTACATGAAGAGGTTCCAGGAAGCCATCAATAACATAACCAACTTGGATGAAAGTGAGGCCCTGAGCATATTTCGAAGGAACCTAGATCCGGAGAACAATGAAAGGTATGTTGTCAAGCTCATCAACAAGGAACCACAAAGTCTGGAAGCAGCTTATGCTATGGCAGCTCGGTTCATTAAAGAAACTGATGTACTACAAGCTATGAGAATGACCCGACAAGGAGCATCCCCAGCCCGATCTCAGGATGAGCGCCCAAAAAATCACTATCACCAAGATAAGAAGTTCAAACCCAACAGACAGAACAACTACATCCAGAGCTCTCAATTATCCGTCCCAAACAAGGTCCCGGACTCCAGGTCCATGTCCGAGTCCAGACCACCTAAGCCAACAAAATCTGAACCAAGGCCACAACCTGAATGGACTCCTCTCAACAGGTCCAGGATTGATATCTTGAAGGAAGTCAAAGATAAACCATTCTATTACCCACCCAAACCCATGATCACTGCACCTGAGAATAGGTCTTCTCACAAACACTGTGATTACCATGAAACTCACGGACACACAACTGAGAATTGCTTATCCTTGAAATTCTTCATTGAAGATCAAATCAAGAAAGGAAACATGGGCCAGTACATTGCCCGAAGAACTATGGAGAAGGGAGAAGGATCTAGTAAGAATAAGAATGTGGTAAATGTAGTTCTGGGAGGATCTAACTCACCACCTCGAAGTCCAGAATCTGGTGATGAAGTCATGATGGTGCAGTCCTTCCCGGAGCAAATCATAAGTTTCAGTAAAGAGGACTTTGAAGGAATCGACCCAAATAATAACGAAGCTCTTGTTATTAGTCTGGATATAGCAGATAATGAAGTGAAGAGGATTTTGGTGGATAACGGATCCTCTGTCAATATTTTGTTTAAGCACACCCTGGATCGGATGCAGTTGGGAAGTGTAAGAATGAATGACTGCAGAGAGGATCCACTCTATGGGTTCGGGAATAACTTAGTCCCGATCCAAGGAACCCTATACTTACCAGTCATGTTCGGCACTGCTCCTAGATAGGTAACCAATATTGTCAAATTTTATGTTATCAACAGTCCATCATCCTATAATGTTATTCTGGGAAGGCCGACACTCACCAAGCTACAAGCAATAACCTCAACCCCACACCTAAAGTTCAAATTCCCTACTCCTTCTGGGACTGGTGAAGTTAGAGGGGATTATGAAATGGCTGGACGATGTTATGGACAAGCTCTAGTTATGGCTGAGAGAGAACCCGGTAACAAGAGAAAAACAACTTTATACCAGAACAACCTTAGCAGAAAGAAGCATATTAATCACTTCAAAAAAGGATCCGGGAAGGAGGTCCAGAACATTGAAAATATAGAAGCCCAGACCTTCCTAACCCAGAACTCCGAGGCCCGGGTCCAACAATTTGTATCTAAAAAAGAGCTAGGCAAAGTTGAGGTAGTTGTTGAAACCGAAACCATTGAGCTTGAGGAATAAGGCGCTCCCGAAAGCCAAGAAGACTTCAACATTTAGTTCTATCTTTTGATTGAAGCAACAATAAGATCTTTAATACTCTCGATCTTTACTTGAATACAAACCGGGCTATATATTACCTTCATTTTTAGTATTGTTATCACATACAGATGCACACAAAATTCTAAGAAAAGTTTCTAAGTAACAAAGTAATTCTGAGTCCGAAGCCATAGGCAAAATGGGACTCAGAATCCAAGCCATAGGCAACAAGAAAATTTTTGGCCCCTCACCCGGAGCAATAAGCAACAAAGGGTATCAGGGTCCTAGCAATATGCAATATCCCAATACAGAAAATTTTCTGAATAAACTTGACCCCTCACCCGGAGCAATAAGCAACCAAGGGTTTGGGGGTCCTAGCAATATGCAATATCTCAATACAGAAAATTTTCTGAATAAACTTGACCCCTCACCCGAAGCAATAAGCAACCAAGGCTTCGGGGTCCTAGCAATATGCAATATCTCAATACAGAAAATTTTCTGAGTAAACTTGACCCCCCACCCGGAGAAATAAGCAACCAAGGGTTCGGGGTCCTAGCAATATGCAATATCTCAATACAGAAAAATTTCTGAGTAAACTTGACCCCCCACCCAGAGCAATAAGCAACCAAGGGTTCGGGGTCCTAGCAATATGCAACATTTCAATAAAGAAAATTTTCTAAGTCAATTCGACCCCTCACCCAGAGCTATAAGAAACCAAGGGTTCGGGGTCCTAGCAATATGCAATCTTCGGAAAAAAGAAAATTTTCTAAGAAAATTTGACCCCTCACCTGGAGCAATAAGCAAAAAAGGGTTCGGGGTCCTAGCAATATGCAATATCTGAGCAAAGAAAATTTTCTAAGTCAACTTGACCCCCCCCCACCCGGAGCAATAAGCAACCAAGGGTTCGGGGTCCTAGCAATATGCAATATCTCAATACAGAAAATTTTCTGAGTAAATTCGACCCCTCACCCGGAGCAATAAGAAACAAAGGGTTTGGGGTCCTAGAAATATGCAATATCTGAGCAAAGAAAATTTTCTAAGTCAATTCGACCCCTCACCCGGAGCTATAATCAACCAAGGGTTCGGGGTCCTAGCAATGCAATATCTGAAAAAACGAAAAAAAATTCTAAGTCAATTTGACCCTTCATCCGGAGCTATAAGCAACAAAGGATTCGGGGTCCTAGCAATATGCAACATTTCAATAAAGAAAATTTTCTAAGTCAATTCGACCCCTCACCCGGAGCTATAATCAACCAAAGGTTCGGGGTCCTAGCAATATGCAATATCTGAAAAAAGAAAAATTTTCTAAGTCAATTCGACCCCTCACCCGGAGCTATAGGCAACCAAGGGTTCGGGGTCCTAGCAATATGCAATATCCCAATAAAGAAAATTTTCTAAGTAAACTAGACCCCTCACCCGGAGCTATAAGCAACCAAAGGTTCGGGGTCCTAGCAATATGCAATATCTCAAAAAAGAAAAAATTTCTAAGTAAACTCGACCCCTCATCCGGAGCTATAAGCAACTAAGGGTTTTTCTTCTAAGTTACCCAAGGTCATGATATCTTGGACTTGTGAACAGAATACGTTACTCCAAGTCCCGGACCATGTACCTTGTCCACAATCCGGGATTGGGGGGCAAAATCAAACCAATTTTTTCTTCTAAGTTACCCATGGTCATGATATCTTGGACTTGTGAAGAAAATACGATACCTCTAGTCCCGAACCCTGTACCTTGTCCATAATCCGGGACTAGGGGCAAAATCAAACCATTATTTTTTCTTCTAAGTTACCCAAGGTCATTATATCTTGGACTTGTGAAGGATTTAAACTACTCCAAGTCCCGGACCCTGTACCTTGTCCACAATCCGGGATTGGGGGGCAAAATCAAACCAATTTTTCCTTCTAAGTTACCCAAGGTCATGATATCTTGGACTTGTGAAGAAAATACTACCTCTAGTCCCGGACCCTGTACCTTTTCCATAATCCGGGACTGGGGGCAAAATCAAACCATTATTTTTTCTTCTAAGTTACCCAAGGTCATGATATCTTGGACTTGTGAAGGATTTAAACTACTCCAAGTCCCGGACCATGTACCTTGTCCATAATCCGGGACTGGGGGGCAAAATCAAACCATTATTTTTTCTTCTAAGTTATCCAAGGTCATGATATCTTGGACTTGTGAAGGATTTAAACTACTCCAAGTCCCGGACCCTGTACCTTGTCCACAATCCGGGATTGGGGGGTAAAATCAAACCAATTTTTTCTTCTAAGTTACCCAAGGTCATGATATCTTGGACTTGTGAAGAAAATACGACACCTCTAGTTCCGAACCCTGTACCTTGTCCATAATCCGGGACTGGGAGGCAAAATCAAACCATTATTTTTTCTTCTAAGTTAAGCAAGGTCATGATATCTTGGACTTGTGAAGGATTTAAACTATTCCAAGTCCCGGACCCTGTACCTTGTCCATAATCCGGGATTGGGGGGCAAAATCAAACCAATTTTTTCTTCTAAGTTACCCAAGGTCATGATATCTTGGACTTGTGAAGAAAATCCGTTAGCTCTAGTTCCAGACCCTATACCTTGTCCATAATCTGGGACTGGGGGGCAAAATCAAACCATTATTTTTTCTTCTAAGTTACCCAAGGTCATGATATCTTGGACTTGTGAAGGATTTAAACTATTCCAAGTCCCGGACCCTGTACCCTGTACCACTGCACTATCTATCAATGATTGATTATCAAGCTGCTAACTCCGATCCAATGATTGAAGAAGGTGAGATCGGAATGGACTAAAGAAAGAAGCAAAAGACAAAAAGAACTATCAGCTCAGACTAGAGGAGTAACTTCATTGTATAAAGTTTTATTGTTTTTTGATTTATGAAATCTGGAAATGTATATATATCTGATCCAGAATGCATTTAATATTATTACGCTGTCTTACTTTAATTAGTTTCATGTTTCCTTAGTTAGTTGAGTTATCCTCGAAGTATTTGCTTGTCGAACTCTATCCAATCAAATAGGGGGAGATTGTAAAGCATAATGTAACATAAGATGTAAAAGAGATAACTACAACTCAACAAAGGACAAGACATACAATAATATTAACAGAAGCACAGGAATCCAGAATCAAAGAAGAAAAGGTAAACTCAAAAAATCAAAATACATTATGTATTCTTGAAGTCCGTAAACAGGTCGCGGAAAGAAGTTCATGAAAATGTTCAAGCCTCAGTGACAGCAAAAGAAACAAGACTTTCAAGACGACAGAAGTATGTGAATGATTTAGGGTTAAGTACCACGGGATTCCAGTGATTTAAATGAAGCAACCAGAACGACAAAGGACTTATCAGCATAATTGAATTGAAGACATAAAAGAAGAATTGATCTAGTGTTATTCATCTGTGAACCAGACCAGTTGCACTAGGTGACGACACTAAAAAGATCAAGTTGTTTTATCGTCTCAGAAGAAATTGATACAGTCTATTACTTAAACAACAAGGAGCTCAGAAGCATTTTCTAAAAGATCAAGAACAAGAAAAAGAGTTCGATGGTTTTTCATTTATAAAAACCATCGAATGTGATTCAAGGAAACAATTAGAAAACTAATGTAAGTTAAATTCTCATTCGATAGTTTTATTAAAAAAACCATCGAATGGAAATTTAACTTTAAACATTCAATAGTTTTCTAATGTGAAGAGCAGGTGAAAAGTATGTTTGTTGTCAGGTTGATTTTGAAGATGGACGGCCAAGATTGATTCTTCAATATGGTTCGATAGTTTTCAAATCCAAAGTCTGCAGTTAATACAGAGATGAAGAAGTGTCTTCTTCAGTTAAGGCAAAACACACAGAGACATTACTGAGAGAGAGAATTGAGCCGGAGAAATTATCAGAGAAATTAATAGTGCTCAGAACTTGATCATTGTATTGAATTTGTGTAACCTTAAACTCATTGAAGCTAATCTACGGATTAGAAATTGTAGCACCCCTCGAGGTTTATATTTATAAAAAGATATATTCCCTGAAACTTGGTTTGGTTTGGTGTGTTTGATTTCATTAAAGAACTGAATGATTAATCCGCGAACGAAATTAAATTATTTGTCAGTATCGTATTCAACCCCCCCCTTCTACGATACTTTGGACCTAACAATTGGTATCAGAGCTACTTGATTAACGTACAAATCAGATCCGGTGAATGAGACCAAAATCAAACGTAGCGTGAAAATTCGAAGCAAATTTTTTAACTTTCAAACTTTTTCATTTAATTGGAATTTCTTGAATTTTAAACAATTTGAAATTTTCAGAAACCATGAGTGCTCCAAAGACAACCGCTGGTATTAAAGTTCCCCCGTTTACTAGAGATGATTTCGGTTTGTGGAAGATGAAGACGTTGTTATTTATCAAGGCATCTAATCCGTTGTATATTGGCATATTAGAGAACATACCGTTTGTACCAATGAAACCAGTTAGTGAATCTACAGCTCCTGATGGTAGCAGGATTCCTCAAGGTACCCAACCTAAGGATATGACTGAGTATACAGATTCTGACAAAGAACTGATTCGATTGGATACAGGTTTGATGTTGATATTGGCAGACTCCGCAGACAAAGAAATGAGCTATCAGTTGATGAACTGTACAAGCGGGAAACATATTTGGGATACCATTAACTTGATAATGGAAGGAACTGAAGACGTGCAGGAAAACAGATTGGACATCCTGACTTCTCAGTACGAAGCTTTTAGGTCTCTTCCAGGAGAAAGTATAACTCAGGTCTTTGAGAAATATACCAAGCTCCTAAATGAATTGGCAATGAAAGGGAAGACCTATCCACTGAGAGAAACCAACAGGAAGTTCATGATGACGCTGCCCCATCATGTAGAACACAAGTCATCATCCATAAGGGAAATAATTGACTTCACAAAGATGTCATTAGAGATGATCTATGGCAAGTTGAAGACCTATGAGATGGAACAGGAACAAAGAGTGATAATCTACGGATCAGGGACAGTGGACAGCAAGCATAATGCACTTGTGTAATCAGCAGCACTTGTAGTGGATGAACCAATAACTTCTGAGATTCAGGTTCAAACCCCTAGAGCTGGAAAGGAGGTGATAATAGAAGCTGAAATGGATTCTGTGAATCTAGGTGTTGATGAAAGTGATTGCTACACCCTAGAAGAACTTGAGCAAATGGAAGTCAAAACCATGGCGTACTTAGCTGCAAAGTTTAGTCATATTCGTTTCAAGAGAAACCCTAAGTACAAGTTCAAGGGCTCAACCAACAGATTCCAGAAGAGCAATTATGCACCTAGTACAGGCTTTAAGGGAGGCTACAAGACTCGCATGATTGATAGAAGCAAATCAAGATGCTACAACTGCAATGAGTTAGGGCATTTCGCCACTGAATGTAATAACCCGAATTTTTGGAAAAATTAAAACTTTTCTTATTATGATTAAGTGCATCAGTGAATAGTGAATTTGGTGGATGAATAGTGATTTTGAGGGTTAAAAAGATTTTCAGACCACCCTATATACGGGGCGATATAATAAACTTTCAAAGTCATATTAGTGATCTACGGAGTAAATAAATGAATGCAAAGACGATCGGAATTCAGAAATTCCAAATTTTATTTTGGTATAGTATTTGACCGGGCAGCGAATTATATATTATTATATTCAAGAAATGAGATATTAAAATTGAGGATTTGAGGATTTAATATTTTGGAATTTTATTATTTTATTAAAGTCGATTTAAGGATTCGATTGTTGGAATAAATAGTGAATAGTTACTATTCACTGCGAGCATTGCGTAGAGTTTTATTCGCTCTTTTTGGAAAATATTTCGAATCATTTCAAGAGGGATAAGACAACATTTACAGGATTAAATATAGACATGGAAATAACTACCCAAGGTCATGATATCTTGGACTTGTGAAGGATTTAAACTACTCCAAGTCCCGGACCATGTACCTTGTTCATAATCCGGGACTGGGGGGCAAAATCAAACCATTATTTTTTCTTCTAAGTTATCCAAGGTCATGATATCTTGGACTTGTGAAGGATTTAAACTACTTCAAGTCCCGGACCCTGTACCTTGTCCACAATCCGGGATTGGGGGGTAAAATCAAACCAATTTTTTCTTCTAAGTTACCCAAGGTCATGATATCTTGGACTTGTGAAGAAAATACGATACCTCTAGTCCCGAACCCTGTACCTTGTCCATAATCCGGGACTGGGAGGCAAAATCAAACCATTATTTTTTCTTCTAAGTTAAGCAAGGTCATGATATCTTGGACTTGTGAAGGATTTAAACTACTCTAAGTCCCGGACCCTGTACCTTGTCCACAATCCGGGATTGGGGGGCAAAATCAAACCAATTTTTTCTTCTAAGATACCCAAGGTCATGATATCTTGGACTTGTGAAGAAAATACGTTACCTCTAGTCCCGGACCCTGTACCTTGTCCTTAATCCGGGACTGGGGGGCAAAATCAAACCATTATTTTTTCTTCTAAGTTACCCAAGGTCATATTATCTTGGACTTGTGAAGAAAATACGATACCTCTAGTCCCGGACCCCGTACCTTGTCCATAATCCGGGACTGGGTGGCAAAATCAAACCATTATTTTTCTTCCAAGTTACCCAAGGTCATGATATTTTGGACTTGTGAAGGATTTTAACTACTCCAAGTCCCGGACCCTGTACCTTGTCCACAATCCGGGTTGGGGGGAAAAATCAAACCAATTTTTTCTTCTAAGTTGCCCAAGGTCATGATATCTTGGACTTGTGAAGAAAATACGTTACCTCTAGTTCCGGACCCTGTACCTTGTCCATAATCGGGGACTGGGGGGCAAAATCAAACCATTATTTTTTCTTCTAAGTTACCCAAAGTCATGATATCTTGGACTTGTGAAGAAAATACGATACCTCTAGTCCCGGACCCTGTACCTTGTCCATAATCCGGGATTGGGGAGCAAAATCAAACCATTATTTTTTTCTTCTAAGTTACCCAAGGTCATGATATCTTGGACTTGTGAAGTATTTAAACTACTCCATGTCCCGGACCCTGTACCTTGTCCACAATCCGGAATTGGGGGGCAAAATCAAACCAATTTTTTCTTCTAAGTTACCCAAGGTAATGATATCTTGGACTTGTGAAGAAAACACGATACCTCTAGTCCTGAACCCTATACCTTGTCCATAATCCGGGACTGGGGGGCAAAATCAAACCATTATTTTTTCTTCTAAGTTAACCAAAGTCATTATATCTTGGACTTGTAAAGGATTTAAACTACTCCAAGTCCCGGACCCTGTACCTTGTCCACAATCCGGGATTGGGGGGCAAAATCAAACCAATTGTTTCTTCTAAGTTACCTAAGGTCATGATATCTTGGATTTGTGAAGAAAATACGTTACCTCTAGTCCCGGACCCTGTACCTTGTCCATAATCCGGGATTGGGGGGCGAAATCAAACCATTATTTTTTCTTCTAAGTTACCCAAGGTCATATTATCTTGGACTTGTGAAGAAAATACGATACCTCTAGTCCCGGACCCTGTACCTTGTCCATAATCCGGGACTGGGGGCAAAATCAAACCATTATTTTTCTTCTAAGTTACCCAAGGTCATGATATCTTGGACTTGTGAAGGATTTAAACTACTCCAAGTCCCAGACCATGTACCTTGTCCACAATCCGGGATTGGGGGGCAAAATCAAACCAATTGTTTCTTCTAAGTTACCTAAGGTCATGATATCTTGGACTTGTGAAGAAAATATGTTACCTCTAGTCCCGGACCCTGTACCTTGTCCATAATCCGGGACTGGGGGGCGAAATCAAACCATTATTTTTTCTTCTAAGTTACCCAAGGTCATATTATCTTGGACTTGTGAAGAAAATACGATACCTCTAGTCCCGGACCCTGTACCTTGTCCATAATCCGGGACTGGGGGTCAAAATCAAACCATTATTTTTCTTCTAAGTTACCCAAGGTCATGATATCTTGGACTTGTGAAGGATTTAAACTACTCCAAGTCCCAGACCTTGTACCTTGTCCACAATCCGGGATTGGGGGGCAAAATCAATCCAATTTTTTCTTCTAAGTTACCCAAGGTCATGATATCTTGGACTTGTGAAGAAAACACGATACCTCTAGTCCTGAACCCAATACCTTGTCCATAATCCGGGACTGGGGGGCAAACTCAAACCATTATTTTTTCTTCTAAGTTAACCAAAGTCATTATATCTTGGACTTGTGAAGGATTTAAACTACTCCAAGTCCCGGACCCTGTACCTTGTCCACAATCCGGGATTGGGGGGCAAAATCAAACCAATTGTTTCTTCTAAGTTACCTAATGTCATGATATCTTGGATTTGTGAAGAAAATACGTTACCTCTAGTCCCGGACCCTGTACCTTGTCCATAATCCGGGATTGGGGGGCGAAATCAAACCATTATTTTTTCTTCTAAGTTACCCAAGGTCATATTATCTTGGACTTGTGAAGAAAATACGATACCTCTAGTCCCGGACCCTGTACCTTGTCCATAATCCGGGACTGGGGGCAAAATCAAACCATTATTTTTCTTCTAAGTTACCCAAGGTCATGATATCTTGAACTTGTGAAGGATTTAAACTACTCCAAGTCCCAGACCATGTACCTTGTCCACAATCCGGGATTGGGGGCAAAATCAAACCAATTGTTTCTTCTAAGTTACCTAAGGTCATGATATCTTGGACTTGTGAAGAAAATACGTTACCTCTAGTCCCGGACCCTGTACCTTGTCCATAATCCGGGACTGGGGGGCGAAATCAAACCATTATTTTTTCTTCTAAGTTACCCAAGGTCATATTATCTTGGACTTGTGAAGAAAATACGATACCTCTTGTCCCGGACCCTGTACCTTGTCCATAATCCGGGATTGGGGAGCAAAATCAAACCATTATTTTTTTCTTCTAAGTTACCCAAGGTCATGATATCTTGGACTTGTGAAGTATTTAAACTACTCCATGTCCCGGACCCTGTACCTTGTCCACAATCCGGAATTGGGGGGCAAAATCAAACCAATTTTTTCTTCTAAGTTACCCAAGGTAATGATATCTTGGACTTGTGAAGAAAACACGATACCTCTAGTCCTGAACCCTATACCTTGTCCATAATCCGGGACTGGGGGGCAAAATCAAACCATTATTTTTTCTTCTAAGTTAACCAAAGTCATTATATCTTGGACTTGTGAAGGATTTAAACTACTCCAAGTCCCGGACCCTGTACCTTGTCCACAATCCGGGATTGGGGGGCAAAATCAAACCAATTGTTTCTTCTAAGTTACCTAAGGTCATGATATCTTGGATTTGTGAAGAAAATACGTTACCTCTAGTCCCGGACCCTGTACCTTGTCCATAATCCGGGATTGGGGGGCGAAATCAAACCATTATTTTTTCTTCTAAGTTACCCAAGGTCATATTATCTTGGACTTGTGAAGAAAATACGATACCTCTAGTCCCGGACCCTGTACCTTGTCCATAATCCGGGACTGGGGGCAAAATCAAACCATTATTTTTCTTCTAAGTTACCCAAGGTCATGATATCTTGGACTTGTGAAGGATTTAAACTACTCCAAGTCCCAGACCATGTACCTTGTCCACAATCCGGGATTGGGGGGCAAAATCAAACCAATTGTTTCTTCTAAGTTACCTAAGGTCATGATATCTTGGACTTGTGAAGAAAATATGTTACCTCTAGTCCCGGACCCTGTACCTTGTCCATAATCCGGGACTGGGGGGCGAAATCAAACCATTATTTTTTCTTCTAAGTTACCCAAGGTCATATTATCTTGGACTTGTGAAGAAAATACGATACCTCTAGTCCCGGACCCTGTACCTTGTCCATAATCCGGGACTGGGGGTCAAAATCAAACCATTATTTTTCTTCTAAGTTACCCAAGGTCATGATATCTTGGACTTGTGAAGGATTTAAACTACTCCAAGTCCCAGACCTTGTACCTTGTCCACAATCCGGGATTGGGGGGCAAAATCAATCCAATTTTTTCTTCTAAGTTACCCAAGGTCATGATATCTTGGACTTGTGAAGAAAACACGATACCTCTAGTCCTGAACCCAATACCTTGTCCATAATCCGGGACTGGGGGGCAAACTCAAACCATTATTTTTTCTTCTAAGTTAACCAAAGTCATTATATCTTGGACTTGTGAAGGATTTAAACTACTCCAAGTCCCGGACCCTGTACCTTGTCCACAATCCGGGATTGGGGGGCAAAATCAAACCAATTGTTTCTTCTAAGTTACCTAATGTCATGATATCTTGGATTTGTGAAGAAAATACGTTACCTCTAGTCCCGGACCCTGTACCTTGTCCATAATCCGGGATTGGGGGGCGAAATCAAACCATTATTTTTTCTTCTAAGTTACCCAAGGTCATATTATCTTGGACTTGTGAAGAAAATACGATACCTCTAGTCCCGGACCCTGTACCTTGTCCATAATCCGGGACTGGGGGCAAAATCAAACCATTATTTTTCTTCTAAGTTACCCAAGGTCATGATATCTTGAACTTGTGAAGGATTTAAACTACTCCAAGTCCCAGACCATGTACCTTGTCCACAATCCGGGATTGGGGGCAAAATCAAACCAATTGTTTCTTCTAAGTTACCTAAGGTCATGATATCTTGGACTTGTGAAGAAAATACGTTACCTCTAGTCCCGGACCCTGTACCTTGTCCATAATCCGGGACTGGGGGGCGAAATCAAACCATTATTTTTTCTTCTAAGTTACCCAAGGTCATATTATCTTGGACTTGTGAAGAAAATACGATACCTCTTGTCCCGGACCCTGTACCTTGTCCATAATCCGGGACTGGGGGTCAAAATCAAACCATTATTTTTCTTCTAAGTTACCCAAGGTCATGATATCTTGGACTTGTGAAGGATTTAAACTACTCCAAGTCCCAGACCCTGTACCTTGTCCACAATCCGGGATTGGGGGGCAAAATCAATCCAATTTTTTCTTCTAAGTTACCCAAGGTCATGATATCTTGGACTTGTGAAGGATTTAAACTACTCGAAGTCCCGGACCCTGTACCTTGTCCACAATCCGGGATTGGGGGGCAAAATCAAACCAATCTTTCCTTCTTAATTACCCAAGGTCATGATATCTGGGCTTGTGAAGAAAATACGATACCTCTAGTCCCGAACCCTGTACCTTGTCCATAATCCAGGACTGGGGGCAAAATCAAACAACTATTTTTTCTTCTAAGTTACCCAAGGTCATGATATCTTGGACTTGTGAAGGATTTCAACTACTCCAAGTCCCGGACCCTGTACCTTGTCCACAATCCGGGATTGGGGGGCAAAATCAAACCAATTTTTCCTTCTAAGTTACCCAAGGTCATGATATCTTGGACTTGTGAAGAAAATACTACCTCTAGTCCCGGACCCGGTACCTTGTCCATAATCCGGGACAGGGGGCAAAATCAAACCATTATGTTTTCTTCTAAGTTAACCAAGGTCATGATATCTTGGACTTGTGAAGGATTTAAACTACTCCAAGTCCCAGACCATGTACCTTGTCCATAATCCGGGACTGGGGGGGCAAAATCAAACCATTATTTTTTCTTCTAAGTTATCCAAGGTCATGATATCTTGGACTTGTGAAGGATTTAAACTACTCCAAGTCCCGGACCCTGTACCTTGTCCACAATCCGGGATTGGGGGATAAATCCAACCAATTTTTTCTTATAAGTTACCCAAGGTCATGATATCTTGGACTTGTGAAGAAAATACGATACCTCTAGTCCCGAACCTGTACCTTGTCCATAATCCGGGACTGGGAGGCAAAAGCAAACCATTATTTTTTCTTCTAGGTTACCCATGGTCATGATATCTTGGACTTGTGAAGGATTTAAACTACTCCAAGTCCCGGACCTTGTACCTTGTCCACAATCCGGGATTGGGGGCAAAATCAAACCAATTTTTTCATCTAAGATACCCAAGGTCATGATATCTTGGACTTGTAAAGAAAATACGTTACCTCTAGTCCCGGACCCTGTACCTTGTCCATAATCCGGGACTGGGGGGCAAAATCAAACCATTATTTTTTCTTCTAAGTTACCCAAGGTCATATTATCTTGGACTTGTGAAGAAAATATGATACCTCTAGTCCCGGACCCTGTACCTTGTCCATAATCCGGGACTAGGAGGCAAAACCAAACCATTATTTTTTCTTCTAGGTTACCCAAGGTCATGATATCTTGGACTTGTGAAGGATTTAAACTACTCCAAGTCCCAGACCCTGTACCTTGTCCACAATCCGGGATTGGTGGGCAAAATCAAACCAATTGTTTCTTCTAAGTTACCTAAGGTCATGATATCTTGGACTTGTGAAGAAAATACGTTACCTCTAGTCCCGGACCCTGTACCTTGTCCATAATCCGGGACTGGGGGGCGAAATCAAACCCTTATTTTTTCTTCTAAGTTACCCAAGGTCATATTATCTTGGACTTGTGAATAAAATACGATACCTCTAGTCCCGGACCCTGTACCTTGTCCATAATCCGGGACTGGGGGGCAAAATCAAACCATTATTTTTTCTTCTAAGTTACCCAAGGTCATGATATCTTGGACTTGTGAAGGATTTAAACTACTCGAAGTCCCGGACCCTGTACCTTGTCCACAATCCGGGATTTGGGGGGCAAAATCAAACCAATCTTTCCTTCTTAGTTACCCAAGGTCATGATATCTGGGCTTGTGAAGAAAATACGATACCTCTAGTCCCGAGCCCTGTACCTTGTCCATAATCCGGGACTGGGGGCAAAATCAAACAACTATTTTTTCTTCTAAGTTACCCAAGGTCATGATATCTTGGACTTGTGAAGGATTTCAACTACTCCAAGTCCCGGACCCTGTACCTTGTCCACAATCCGGGATTGGGGGGGCAAAATCAAACCAATTTTTCCTTCTAAGTTACCCAAGGTCATGATATCTTGGACTTGTGAAGAAAATACTACCTCTAGTCCCGGACCCGGTACCTTGTCCATAATCCGGGACTGGGGGCAAAATCAAACCATTATGTTTTCTTCTAAGTTAACCAAGGTCATGATATCTTGGACTTGTGAAGGATTTAAACTACTCCAAGTCCCAGACCATGTACCTTGTCCATAATCCGGGACTGGGGGGGCAAAATCAAACCATTATTTTTTCTTCTAAGTTATCCAAGGTCATGATATCTTGGACTTGTGAAGGATTTAAACTACTCCAAGTCCCGGACCCTGTACCTTGTCCACAATCCGGGATTGGGGGATAAATCCAACCAATTTTTTCTTATAAGTTACCCAAGGTCATGATATCTTGGACTTGTGAAGAAAATACGATACCTCTAGTCCCGAACCTGTACCTTGTCCATAATCCGGGACTGGGAGGCAAAAGCAAACCATTATTTTTTCTTCTAGGTTACCCAAGGTCATGATATCTTGGACTTGTGAAGGATTTAAACTACTCCAAGTCCCGGACCTTGTACCTTGTCCACAATCCGGGATTGGGGGCAAAATCAAACCAATTTTTTCATCTAAGATACCCAAGGTCATGATATCTTGGACTTGTAAAGAAAATACGTTACCTCTAGTCCCGGACCCTGTACCTTGTCCATAATCCGGGACTGGGGGGCAAAATCAAACCATTATTTTTTCTTCTAAGTTACCCAAGGTCATATTATCTTGGACTTGTGAAGAAAATACGATACCTCTAGTCCCGGACCCTGTACCTTGTCCATAATCCGGGACTGGGAGGCAAAACCAAACCATTATTTTTTCTTCTAGGTTACCCAAGGTCATGATATCTTGGACTTGTGAAGGATTTAAACTACTCCAAGTCCCAGACCCTGTACCTTGTCCACAATCCGGGATTGGTGGGCAAAATCAAACCAATTGTTTCTTCTAAGTTACCTAAGGTCATGATATCTTGGACTTGTGAAGAAAATACGTTACCTCTAGTCCCGGACCCTGTACCTTGTCCATAATCCGGGACTGGGGGGCGAAATCAAACCCTTATTTTTTCTTCTAAGTTACCCAAGGTCATATTATCTTGGACTTGTGAATAAAATACGATACCTCTAGTCCCGGACCCTGTACCTTGTCCATAATCCGGGACTGGGGGGCAAAATCAAACCATTATTTTTTCTTCTAAGTTACCCAAGGTCATGATATCTTGGACTTGTGAAGGATTTAAACTACTCGAAGTCCCGGACCCTGTACCTTGTCCACAATCCGGGATTTGGGGGGCAAAATCAAACCAATCTTTCCTTCTTAGTTACCCAAGGTCATGATATCTGGGCTTGTGAAGAAAATACGATACCTCTAGTCCCGAGCCCTGTACCTTGTCCATAATCCGGGACTGGGGGCAAAATCAAACAACTATTTTTTCTTCTAAGTTACCCAAGGTCATGATATCTTGGACTTGTGAAGGATTTCAACTACTCCAAGTCCCGGACCCTGTACCTTGTCCACAATCCGGGATTGGGGGGGCAAAATCAAACCAATTTTTCCTTCTAAGTTACCCAAGGTCATGATATCTTGGACTTGTGAAGAAAATACTACCTCTAGTCCCGGACCCGGTACCTTGTCCATAATCCGGGACTGGGGGCAAAATCAAACCATTATGTTTTCTTCTAAGTTAACCAAGGTCATGATATCTTGGACTTGTGAAGGATTTAAACTACTCCAAGTCCCAGACCATGTACCTTGTCCATAATCCGGGACTGGGGGGGCAAAATCAAACCATTATTTTTTCTTCTAAGTTATCCAAGGTCATGATATCTTGGACTTGTGAAGGATTTAAACTACTCCAAGTCCCGGACCCTGTACCTTGTCCACAATCCGGGATTGGGGGATAAATCCAACCAATTTTTTCTTATAAGTTACCCAAGGTCATGATATCTTGGACTTGTGAAGAAAATACGATACCTCTAGTCCCGAACCCTGTACCTTGTCCATAATCCGGGACTGGGAGGCAAAAGCCAACCATTATTTTTTCTTCTAGGTTACCCAAGGTCATGATATCTTGGACTTGTGAAGGATTTAAACTACTCCAAGTCCCGGACCTTGTACCTTGTCCACAATCCGGGATTGGGGGCAAAATCAAACCAATTTTTTCATCTAAGATACCCGAGGTCATGATATCTTGGACTTGTAAAGAAAATACGTTACCTCTAGTCCCGGACCCTGTACCTTGTCCATAATCCGGGACTGGGGGGGAAAATCAAACCATTATTTTTTCTTCTAAGTTACCCAAGGTCATATTATCTTGGACTTGTGAAGAAAATACGATACCTCTAGTCCCGGACCCTGTACCTTGTCCATAATCCGGGACTGGGAGGCAAAACCAAACCATTATTTTTTCTTCTAGGTTACCCAAGGTCATGATATCTTGGACTTGTGAAGGATTTAAACTACTCCAAGTCCCGGACCCTGTACCTTGTCCACAATCCGGGATTGGTGGGCAAAATCAAACCAATTGTTTCTTCTAAGTTACCTAAGGTCATGATATCTTGGACTTGTGAAGAAAATACGTTACCTCTAGTCCCGGACCCTGTACCTTGTCCATAATCCGGGACTGGGGGGCGAAATCAAACCCTTATTTTTTCTTCTAAGTTACCCAAGGTCATATTATCTTGGACTTGTGAATAAAATACGATACCTCTAGTCCCGGACCCTGTACCTTGTCCATAATCCGGGACTGGGGGGCAAAATCAAACCATTATTTTTCTTCTAAGTTACCCAAGGTCATGATATCTTGGACTTGTGAAGGATTTAAACTACTCCAAGTCCCAGACCCTGTACCTTGTCCACAATCCGGGATTGGGGGGCAAAATCAATCCAATTTTTTCTTCTAAGTTACCCAAGGTCATGATATCTTGGACTTGTGAAGAAAAAACGTTACCTCTAGTCCCGGACCCTTTACCTTGTCCATAATCCGGGACTGGGGGGCAAAATCAAACCATTATTTTTTCTTCTAAGTTACCCAAGGTCATGATATCTTGGACTTGTGAAGGATTTAAACTACTCGAAGTCCCGGACCCTGTACCTTGTCCACAATCCGGGATTGGGGGGGGGGCAAAATCAAACCAATCTTTCCTTCTAAGTTACCCAAGGTCATGATATCTGGGCTTGTGAAGAAAATTCGATACCTCTAGTCCTGAACCCTGTACCTTGTCCATAATCCGGGACTGGGGGCAAAATCAAACAACTATTTTTTCTTCTAAGTTACCCAAGGTCATGATATCTTGGACTTGTGAAGGATTTAAACTACTCCAAGTCCCGGACCCTGTACCTTGTCCACAATCCGGGATTGGGGGGCAAAATCAAACCAATATTTCCTTCTAAGTTACCCAAGGTCATGATATCTTGGACTTGTGAAGAAAATACTACCTCTAGTCCCGGACTCGGTACCTTGTCCATAATCCGGGACTGGGGGCAAAATCAAACCATTATGTTTTCTTCTAAGTTAACCAAGGTCATGATATCTTGGACTTGTGAAGGATTTAAACTACTCCAAGTCCCGAACCATGTACCTTGTCCATAATTCGGGACTGGGGGGGCAAAATCAAACCATTATTTTTTCTTCTAAGTTATCCAAGGTCATGATATCTTGGACTTGTGAAGGATTTAAACTACTCCAAGTCCCGGACCCTGTACCTTGTCCACAATCCGGGATTGGGGGATAAATCCAACCAATTTTTTCTTATAAGTTACCCAAGGTCATGATATCTTGGACTTGTGAAGAAAATACGATACCTCTAGTCCCGAACCCTGTACCTTGTCCATAATCCGGGACTGGGAGGCAAAATCAAACCATTATTTTTTCTTCTAGGTTACCCAAGGTCATGATATCTTGGACTTGTGGAGGATTTAAACTACTCCAAGTCCCGGACCTTGTACCTTGTCCACAATCCGGGATTGGGGGCAAAATCAAACCAATTTTTTCATCTAAGATACCCAAGGTCATGATATCTTGGACTTGTAAAGAAAATACGTTACCTCTAGTCCCGGACCCTGTACCTTGTCCATAATCCGGGACTGGGGGGCAAAATCAAACCATTATTTTTTCTTCTAAGTTACCCAAGGTCATATTATCTTGGACTTGTGAAGAAAATACGATACCTCTAGTCCCGGACCCTGTACCTTGTCCATAATCCGGGACTGGGTTGCAAAATCAAACCATTATTTTTCTTCTAAGTTACCCAAGGTCATGATATCTTGGACTTGTGAAGGATTTAAACTACTCCAAGTCACGGACCCTGTACCTTGTCCACAGTCCGGGTTGGGGGGCAAAATCAAACCAATTTTTTCTTCTAAGTTACCCAAGGTCATGATATCTTGGACTTGTGAAGAAAATACGTTACCTCTAGTCCCGGACCCTGTACCTTGTCCAGAATCCGAGACTGAGGGGCAAAATCAAACCATTATTTTTTCTTCTAAGTTACCCAAGGTCATGATATCTTGGACTTGTGAAGAAAATACGATAACTCTAGTCCCGGACCCTGTACCTTGTCCATAATCCGGGATTGGGGGGCAAAATCAAACCATTATTTTTTTCTTCTAAGTTACCCAAGGTCATGATATCTTGGACTTGTGAAGTATTTAAACTACTCCAAGTCCTGGACCATGTACCTTGTCCACAATCCGGGATTGGGGGGCAAAATCAAACCAATTTTTTCTTCTAAGTTACCCATGGTCATGGTATCTTGGACTTCTGAAGAAAATACGATACCTCTAGTCCCGAACCCTGTACCTTGTCCATAATCCGGGACTGGGGACAAAATCAAACCATTATTTTTTCTTCTAAGTTACCCAAGGTCATTATATCTTGGACTTTTGAAGGATTTAAACTACTCCAAGTCCCAGACCCTGTACCTTGTCCACAATCCGGGATTGGGGGGCAAAGTCAAACCAATTGTTTCTTCTAAGTTACCTAAGGTCATGATATCTTGGACTAGTGAAGAAAATACGTTACCTCTAGTCCCGGACCCTGTACCTTGTCCATAATCCGGGACTGGGGGGGCGAAATCAAACCATTATTTTTTCTTCTAAGTTACCCAAGGTCATGATATCTTGGACTTGTGAAGGATTTAAAGTACTCCAAGTCCCAGACCCTGTACCTTGTCCATAATCCGGGACTGGGGGGAAAATCAAACCATTATTTTTTCTTCTAAGTTACCGAGGGTCATGATATCTTGGACTTGTGAAGGATTTAAACTAGTCCAAGTCTCGGACCCTGTACCTTTGATAAGTGGATTTTATATCTACTTGGAATGCTTCAATTCAGCTTAAATCAATCGTTTGAACTCAAGCGTGTGGTATTTTTAATGTGTTTTATAGTTATTGTGTCCAGAGTAGCATCTAGAGGCAGAAAGGTGATCATTTAGCAGTATATGGTGGATATGTGCATTAGAGGTGAGGACCAGGTGATTGCAAGCAAAATGGAGCAAAATCATAGCAAAACGAAATGCTGAGCAGAATGAAAGGCGCTCCCGCGCCATGTTGGAGCGCGCCCGCGCTGTGTCTGCAGAATCAAGAGCGCGCCCACGCTATGGGAAGCGCACCCGCGCTGTACAAACCCTGGAATTCTGATCTTTAGCCTATTTTGGAAACCAGCAGAGACCAGTCAACTTAGAGCTTATAAATACACATGGGAACGATTTTAGGGTTGGATACCTATCTATCTATCTACATATCTATCAGCAGAGAGAGCCAGAAGATACAACGTGGAAGAAAAATTCCAACGCTCGTGACAAGCAACGGAGTTCTTGTTTTACTACATCTTTTGTATTCTTCTTTAGGCGACACTTTGGATCATCGTTTTTAGTTGTTTCATAAACCTTATTACTTTATTATTCTCTTTAGTAGTATTACAGACCTATTTAATATCATGTTTTCATCCGAACCCATGATGACGAACGGTTCGATTATGAACTAATCGTTATCATGGGATTCTAACGGATTTATATATGGATTTTAGTAGTAGATTGTTTTAAAGATTTGTGTGTGATGAATTATTGGCTTCCTAGTTTGGTTGTACTTATTCTTCTGTGATGCGTAGCTAACATCTCAGTTGTGTGTTAATCTCTATTGATTGCGAAAGTGGATATAGAGGTTTAGAACTTGCCATGCTAGCATAGGTTTATGTATGTTTGTCATGCATGATTCGTAGGTAAATTTAACCATCTTACCTGCCTTATGTAATCTGAATGGATAACTTGCTCGTTTAACCGTTATGTTTTCAAATCTTATAGACATATAGGATCTAAGCATAATTGGTGTCTACTCAACTTCTATCTCTTTTGTGGATGTTTGAGTGGTTGGGTATACGTATACTGAAAGGTAGCGTGTACTGATTTCGTGTTGTCCGATTAGTTGTCATAACCGTCACATACATTGATTAAAGGCATAAAACTCTAGATGAAGTATTTAATGAAGTTAGGATCCCATGGTTTATTCTCATAAGTAAATCGACAGTAATTTCCTTTGTTAATTATAGTCTTGATAAGTTACTTAGTTAAATTAGTTGATAAAAACACAACTTTGATACTTGTCTTAGCATTGAACAATAGCCATACATTGTTTCATAAGTGCATAACTGTAGTAACCTAAACTAGTCTCTGTGGGAACGAATTTGACTTATTCATATATTATTTGTGACCGCGTACACTTGCGTGATTTTGTGTGAACAACCTTGTCCACAATCCGGGATTGGGAGGCAAAATCAAACCAATTTTTTCTTCTAAGTTACCCAAGGTCATGATATCTTGGACTTGTGAAGAAAATACGATACCTCTAGTCCCGAACCCTGTACCTTGTCCATAATCCGGGACTGGGGGTCAAAATCAAACCATTATTTTTTCTTCTAAGTTACCCAAGGTCATGATATCTTGGACTTGTGAAGGATTTAAACTACTCCAAGTCCCGGACCCTGTACCTTGTCCACAATCCGGGATTTGGGGGCAAAATCAAACCAATTTTTTCTTCTAAGTTACCCAAGGTCATGATATCTTGGACTTGTGAAGAAAATACGTTACCTCTAGTCCCGGACCCTGTACCTTGTCCATAATCCGGGACTGGGTGGGGGGTAAAATGAAACCATTACTTTTTCTTCTAAGTTACCCAAGCTCATATTATCTTGGACTTGTGAAGAAAATATGATACCTCTAGACCCAGACCCTGTACCTTGTCCATAATCCGGGACTGGGGGGGGGGGGAAATCAAACCATTATTTTTCTTCTAAGTTACCCAAGGTCATGATATCTTGGACTTGTGAAGGATTTAAACTACTCCAAGTTCCGGACCCTGTACCTTGTCCATAATCCGGGATTGGGGGCAAAATCAAACCAATTTTTTCTTCTAAGTTACCCAAGGTCATGATATCTTGGACTTGTGAAGAAAATACGTTACCTCTAGTCTCGGACCCTGTACCTTGTCCGTAATCCGGGACTGGGGGGCAAAATCAAACCATTATTTTTTCTTCTAAGTTACCCAAGGTCATGATATCTTGGACTTGTGAAGAAAATACGATACCTCTAGTCCCGGACCCTGTACCTTGTCCATAATCCGGGACTGGGGGCAAAATCAAACCATTATTTTTTCTTCTAAGTTACCCAAGGTCATGATATCTTGGACTTGTGAAGGATTTAAACTACTCCAAGTCCCGGACCCCGTACCTTGTCCACAATCCGGGATTGGGGGGCAAAATCAAACCAATTTTTTCTTCTATGTTACCTAAGGTCATGATATCTTGGACTTGTGAAGAAAATATATTACCTCTAGTCCCGGACCCTGTACATTGTCCATAATCCGGGACTGGGGGCAATATCAAACCATTATTTTTTCTTCTAAGTTACCCAAGGTCATGATATCTTGGACTTGTGAAGAAAATACGATACCTCTAGTCTCGGACCCTGTACCTTGTCCATAATCCGGGACTGGGGGGCAAAATCAAACCATTATTTTTTCTTCTAAGTTACCCAAGGTCATGATATCTTGGACTTGTGAAGGATTTAAACTACTCTAAGTCCCGGACCGTGTACCCTGTCCACAATCCGGGATTGGGGGGCAAAATCAAACCAATTTTTTCTTCTAAGTTACCCAAGGTCATGATATCTTGGACTTGTGAAGAAAATACGTTAACTCTTGTCCCGGACCCTATACCTTGTCCATAATCTGGGTCTGGGGGCAAAATCAAACCATTATTTTTTCTTCTAAGTTACCCAAGGTCATGATATATTGGACTTGTGAAGGATTTAAACTATTCCAAGTCCCGGACCTTGTACCTTGTCCACAATCCGGGTTTGGGGGGCAAAATCAAACCAATTTTTTCTTCTAAGATACCCAAGGTCATGATATCTTGGACTTGTGAAGAAAATACGTTACCTCTAGTCCCGGACCCTGTACCTTGTCCTTAATCCGGGACTGGGGGGCAAAATCAAACCATTATTTTTTCTTCTAAGTTACCCAAGGTCATATTATCTTGGACTTGTGAAGAAAATACGATACCTCTAGTCCCGGACCCTGTACCTTGTCCATAATCCGGGACTGGGTGGCAAAATCAAACCATTATTTTTCTTCTAAGTTACCCAAGGTCATGATATTTTGGACTTGTGAAGGATTTTAACTACTCCAAGTCCCGGACCCTGTACCTTGTCCATAATCCGGGTTGGGGGAAAAATCAAACCAATTTTTTCTTCTAAGTTGCCCAAGGTCATGATATCTTGGACTTGTGAAGAAAATACGTTACCTTTAGTCCCGGACCCTGTACCTTGTCCATAATCTGGGACTGGGGGGCAAAATCAAACCATTATTTTTTCTTCTAAGTTACCCAAGGTCATGATATCTTGGACTTGTGAAGAAAATACGTTACCTCTAGTCCCGGACCCTGTACCTTGTCCATAATCCGGGACTGGGGGGCGAAATCAAACCATTATTTTTTCTTCTAAGTTACCCAAGGTCATATTATCTTGGACTTGTGAAGAAAATACGATTACCTCTAGTCCCGGACCCTGTACCTTGTTCATTATCCGGGACTGGGGGGCAAAATCAAACCATTATTTTTCTTCTAAGTTACCCAAGGTCATGATATCTTGGACTTGTGAAGAAAATACGATACCTCTAGTCCCGGACCCTGTACCTTGTCCATAATCCGGGATTGGGGGGCAAAATCAAACCATTATTTTTTTCTTCTAAGTTACCCAAGGTCATGATATTTTGGACTTGTGAAGTATTTAAACTACTCCAAGTCCCGGACCCTGTACCTTGTCCACAATCCGGGATTGGGGGGCAAAATCAAACCAATTTTTTCTTCTAAGTTACCCAAGGTCATGATATCTTGGACTTGTGAAGAAAACACGATACCTCTAGTCCCGAACCCTATACCTTGTCCATAATCCGGGACTGGGGGGCAAAATCAAACCATTATTTTTTCTTCTAAGTTAACCAAAGTCATTATATCTTGGACTTGTGAAGGATTTAAACTACTCCAAGTCTCGGACCCTGTACCTTGTCCACAATCCGGGATTGGGGGGCAAAATCAAACCAATTGTTTCTTCTAAGTTACCTAAGGTCATGATATCTTGGACTTGTGAAGAAAATACGTTACCTCTAGTCCCGGACCCTGTACCTTGTCCATAATCCGGGACTGGGGGGCGAAATCAAACCATTATTTTTTCTTCTAAGTTACCCAAGGTCATATTATCTTGGACTTGTGAAGAAAATACGATACCTCTAGTCCCGGACCCTGTACCTTGTTCATTATCCGGGACTGGGGGGCAAAATCAAACCATTATTTTTCTTCTAAGTTACCCAAGGTCATGATATCTTGGACTTGTGAAGGATTTAAACTACTCCAAGTCCCAGACCCTGTACCTTGTCCACAATCCGGGATTGGGGGGCAAAATCAAACCAATTTTTTCTTCTAAGTTACCCAAGGTCATGATATCTTGGACTTGTGAAGAAAAAAACGTTACCTCTAGTCCCGGACCCTGTACCTTGTCCATAATCCGGGATTGGGGGGCAAAATCAAACCAATGTTTTCTTCTAAGTTACCCAAGGTCATGATATCTTGGACTTGTGAAGAAAATCCGTTACCTCTATTTCCAGACCCTGTACCTTGTCCATAATCTGGGACTGGGGGGCAAAATCAAACCATTATTTTTTCTTCTAAGTTACCCAAGGTCATGATATCTTGGACTTGTGAAGGATTTAAACTATTCCAAGTCCCGGACCCTGTACCCTGTACCACTGCACTATCTATCAGTGATTGATTATCAAGCTGCTAACTCTGATCCAATGATTGAAGAAGGTGAGATCGGAATGGACTAAAGAAAGAAGCAAAAGACAAAAAGAACTATCAGCTCAGACTAGAGGAGCAACTTCATTGTATAAAGTTTTATTATTTTTTGATTTATGAAATCTGGAAATGTATATATATCTGATCCAGAATGCATTTAATATTATTACGTTGTCTTACTTTAATTAGTTTCATGTTTTCTTAGTTAGTTGAGTTATCCTCGAAGTATTTGCTTGTCGAACTCTATCCAATCAAATAGGGGGAGATTGTAAAGCATAATGTAACATAAGATGTAAAAGAGATAACTACAACTCAACAAAGGACAAGACAGACAATAATATTAACAGAAGCACAGGAATCCAGAATCAAAGAAGAAAAGGTAAACTCAAAAAATCAAAATACATTATGTATTCTTGAAGTCCGTAAACAGGTCGCGGAAAGAAGTTCATGAAAATGTTCAAGCCTCAGTGACAGCAAAAGAAACAAGACTTTCAAGACGACAGAAGTATGTGAATGATTTAGGGTTAAGTACCACGGGATTCCAGTGATTTAAATGAAGCAACCAGAACGACAAAGGACTTATCAGCATCATTGAATTGAAGACATAAAAGAAGAATTGATCAAGTGTTATTCATCTGTGAACCAGACCAGTTGCACTAGGTGACGACACTAAAAAGATCAAGTTGTTTTATCGTCTCAGAAGAAATTGATACAGTCTATTACTTAAACACCAAGGAGCTCAGAAGCATTTTCTAAAAGATCAAGAACAAGAAAAAGAGTTCGATGGTTTTTCATTTATAAAAACCATCGAATGTGATTCAAGGAAACAATTAGAAAACTAATGTAAGTTAAATTCTCATTCGATAGTTTTATTAAAAAAACCATCGAATGGAAATTTAACTTTAAACATTCAATAGTTTTCTAATGTGAAGAGCAGGTGAAAAGTATGTTTGTTGTCAGGTTGATTTTGAAGATGGACGACCAAGATTGATTCTTCAATATGGTTCGATAGTTTTCAAATCCAAAGTCTGCATTTAATACAGAGATGAAGAAGTTTCTTCTTCAGTTAAGGCAAAACACACAGAGACATTACTGAGAGAGAGAATTGAGCCGGAGAAATTATTAGAGAAATTAATAGTGCTCAGAACTTGATCATTGTATTGAATTTGTGTAACCTTAAACTCATTGAAGCTAATCTACGGATTAGAAATTGTAGCACCCCTCGAGGTTTATATTTATAAAAAGATATATTCCCCGAAACTTGGTTTGGTTTGGTGTGTTTGATTTCGTTAAAGAACTGAATGATTAATCCGCGAACGAAATTAAATTATTTGTGAGTATCGTATTCAACCCCCCCTTCTAAGATACTTTGGACCTAACAATTGGTATCAGAGCTACTTGATTGACGTACAAATCACATCCGGTGAATGAGACCAAAATCAAACGTAGCGTGAAAATTCGAAGCAATTTTTTTAACTTTCAAACTTTTTCATTTAATTGGAATTTCTTGAATTTTAAACAATTTGAAATTTTCAGAAACCATGAGTGCTCCAAAGACAACCGCTGGTATTAAAGTTCCCCCGTTTACTAGAGATGATTTCGGTTTGTGGAAGATGAAGATGCTGTTATTTATCAAGGCATCTAATCCGTTGTATATTGGCATATTAGAGAACGGACCGTTTGTTCCAATGAAACCAGTTAGTGAATCTACAGCTCCTGATGGTAGCAGGATTCCTCAAGGTACCCAACCTAAGGATATGACTGAGTATACAGATTCTGACAAAGAACTGATTCGATTGGATACAGGTTTGATGTTGATATTGGCAGACTCCGCAGACAAAGAAATGAGCTATCAGTTGATGAACTGTACAAGCGGGAAACATATTTGGGATACCATTAACTTGATAATGGAAGGAACTGAAGACGTGCAGGAAAACAGATTGGACATCCTGACTTCTCAGTACGAAGCTTTTAGGTCTCTTCCAGGAGAAAGTATAACTCAGGTCTTTGAGAAATATACCAAGCTCCTAAATGAATTGGCAATGAAAGGGAAGACCTATCCACTGAGAGAAACCAACAGGAAGTTCATGATGACGCTGCCCCATCATGTAGAACACAAGTCATCATCCATAAGGGAAATAATTGACTTCACAAAGATGTCATTAGAGATGATCTATGGCAAGTTGAAGACCTATGAGATGGAACAGGAACAAAGAGTGATAATCTACGGATCAGGGACAGTGGACAGCAAGCATAATGCACTTGTGAGATCAGCAACACTTGTAGTGGATGAACCAATAACGTCTGAGATTCAGGTTCAAACCCCTAGAGCTGGAAAGGAGGTGATAATAGAAGCTGAAATGGATTCTGTGAATCTAGGTGTTGATGAAAGTGATTACTACACGCTAGAAGAACTTGAGCAAATGGAAGTCAAAACCATGGCGTACTTAGCTGCAAAGTTTAGTCATATTCGTTTCAAGAGAAACCCTAAGTACAAGTTCAAGGGCTCAACCAACAGATTCCAGAAGAGCAATTATGCACCTAGTACAGGCTTTAAGGGAGGCTACAAGACTGGCATGATTGATAGAAGCAAATCAAGATGCTACAACTGCAATGAGTTAGGGCATTTCGCCACTGAATGTAATAACCCGAATTTTTGGAAAAATTAAAACTTTTCTTATTATGATTAAGTGCATCAGTGAATAGTGAATTTGGTGGATGAATAGTGATTTTGAGGGTTAAAAAGATTTTCAGACCACCCTATATACGGGGCGATATAATAAACTTTCAAAGTCATATTAGTGATCTACGGAGTAAATAAATGAATGCAAAGACGATCGGAATTCAGAAATTCCAAATTTTATTTTGGTATAGTATTTGACCGGGCAGCGAATTATATATTATTATATTCAAGAAATGAGATATTAAAATTGAGGATTTGAGGATTTAATATTTTGGAATTTTATTATTTTATTAAAGTCGATTTAAGGATTCGATTGTTGGAATAAATAGTGAATAGTTACTATTCACTGCGAGCATCGCGTAGAGTTTTATTCGCTCTTTTTGGAAAATATTTTGAATCATTTCAAGAGGGACAAGACAACATTTACAGGATTAAATATAGACATGGAAGTAACATGTAACAAGATTAATTCGAGGAATGCAACATTAGGATCATCCATGTGAAAGGAAAGCGAACCAGTAAAGCTACTTTATCTAAGCCAATGCATGTTGGACAAGTGTCACAAGGAGAGAGCCTTAGAGCTATGACTCACCACTCTTTTAACACAAAAAAAATCAGCATTATCATTATCAACCAAGTCAAAACAAAAACAATTCCATTTCCTCCTTTTTCGGCCAAAAACAGACTTCCGGATTGTAAAATCCATATATCCTTCATTTCTCGGTGGACAATGGCGATATATAGCTTGTTGGAAAGGTCTTGAGATAACCTACATTTCCTATTTCACAAGTTTATTCCATTTGAGCAAGGTAAGACCTTCATTGTTCCAGTTCTTTAAACCGGTGTATAGTAACTCCGAGAATTCATAACTTGTTCTTGATTTTCTTTTGCAAGTTTAAGGATGATAACCATGGATAAAGACTCTCTTAAGGCTTACAAGCTCTTGTGGTGTGTTTAAGGATTCAAGGAAGGTATACCACTCATCCACCCATTTGATTTATGTTGAGATTTAAGTGAAGTTTCTAGTAATGTTTAAAGATAAGCGTGTTTATGGAATTTGGAGTATGTATGGTTAATTGTTGATGAATACTTGTTGTTGGTTGATGTTGGTGATGTGTTCTTGAAGTATATGAACTGGTTATGTTGTAAACGTTGTTGGGTTAGTTGAATTCATTTGGTTTTAAGAGGTTTTGACATAACAAAAACCGGGAAACGTTACGATTATAGCCGTCGTAATGCCCATTTGATTTAAGACTGTTTTGAGCAAGAATTACGAACTGGTCTTGGAATATTTTTGAACATAACTGACCATGAACATGTAGGTCTTGTTTTAAGTTTTGTTTTGGTATAAAGATCATGTCTATACGATTTACGGTTTAGGAGAAAAGTGAGTTTTAGTAAACGTCGTTCGGAGGAACAACCCCTCTCTGGTCAGTCACTTTGAGGATATATTTGGACCACTTAGAAGCTATATTAAAATATCAAACTTTGAGGAATAATACTAGAGACAGTTAGGAAGGCTCACGAAAAAGATTCGGATTAAAAATATTATATTTCGATTTTATAAAAATGTTTTAGCCGAGGTCGCGCAAGTGAAAACCACTAAGAACATGATTTAGAAACCAATGTTGTAAATGGTTAAGTATAACTTGTATTCGAGGATCGATTTCGGACTAAACCTACGACTTAAGTAATTGTCGATTAACATGGACTTAGTATGAGCCTATGACGAGCTAGTAATGCCTTGGTTGTGTTTCGCTTACGTGTTTAAGCATTGAGTACAAGTGGATTATCCAGGGGATTAATCGTACGTTTTCTTTGACTTTGTCTAGATTATCCGGCATCGTCGCGAACCCCTATCACTTCTCGAGCATCAGGCAAGTTTACTAAACCTTACTCTATCATTCAGAGTATGTATATTTTCCAAAGTTCAATACTTGTGTATTCCCAATTTATATACCAAATCTTTGTTGCAAGTATTGTGGCAAGTTTTCTAAATCTATACCTTGAAGTATTGATTATATATTACTGCTTTTGCCATGTGTGGAGTTATACAGTTTTGCGATACATGTTATATATTGTATAAAATAAGGTTTGATTTTGGTTTACATATGAGCTTTGAGATAAAGTAGTTATAAACCGGTGTACCTTGTAGCTCTAGAGATAAGAGCATACTTCTTGTTTTCGACTCTAGACCGGGAGTCAGTATTTTGAGATATAGAGATAGCCGTGGAAACCCGGAGGGATTCCAGCGGCAGTGTACTAATTATTTTGAGGACTGCTATTATTAAACATTAATTATATTTCTAGAAAGTATTAATTACCTGGAAATGATTTGAGGAATGTTATTTGAATATTACCTCATTCGAATGTTATTACTTGGAAATGATTTGGTAATTGGCTTATAAGCTAGATATGGGATATCAGTTATAAGCCAGGTTTTTATAAATGCCCTAGGTAAAGGGCGTATGATTTTATTCTTTAGACCGGAAGTAGATATATTTTTGGTATATTTTAAATGATTATTTTTCCGATAAAGATATCGGGTAACTGTTATTCGAGGGTTAATTATGTAGTTAAAGAATATCATTTATATTCATTTGAGGATTTTTGACTTAGAGAATATTATTTATATTCATTTGAGGATTATTGACTTTAAGAATATTATTGTAAATATAATTTAGGAATATTCATTCGAGGATTAATTATTTATTTAATGAATATTATGTTGAATATTCATTTAAGGATTATTTATTTAATGAATATTATTTTTGAATATTCATTTAATGATTATCTATTTAAGGATTATTTATTTAAGGACTATTTACCTAATTAATATTACTTTTGAATATTCATTTGGGTTTTATTTATTTGATGAATATTCTTTTCAAATATTCAATGGAGATTATTATTTAATGAATATTATTTTGAATATTCATTCGAGGTTTATATTATTTTGAATATTCATTCGAGGTTTATATTATTTTGAATATTCATTCGAGGTTTATATTATTTTGAATTATTCATTCGAGGTTTATTAGTTAATTAATATTATGTAGAATATTCATTTAATCCTTATTTATTTAATGGATATTATTTCTAAATATTCATTCAAGGTTTATTTACTTAATGAATATTATTTTCGAATATTCATTTGAGGGTTTACTTATTTAATAAATTTTATTAATTGTTTTAAATCAAAAGAGGTTCCCAAACCAATGTTTTCCATTTAAGTCCGTCTTTTAAGAGGATTTAAATGCTTGCTCAACTATCAAAAATATGGGAAACCTGAATTAAGTAACTGCTATTCATTTTAAACTCTCAACTCAAAACTGTCAGGGGACAGATATTTTCTCGAAGCAATTTAGTTGCTGCAAGTCAAATATTGTGTACCACCTCAACGCTCGAGGGGTAAATTTCTGGAACAAGTCGATATCCATTAACAATCATCGCTTGGGAAATATTGGAGAATCTTCCTTTCCAACCTAGATATAGCTACTGAGTGGAGTCGTATCAACAAGTATTACACTTGGGGAAAGGAAGACGATCTTTACGTTTCAGAGTCATGGATTTCATCTGAACTAGGAGCATGTGTAAGAGGTCGAGTCGTGCCGATCCATCACTTTATTGCCCCAAATGGGCCGGGAGATCCAGAAAGGCGATAGACAATGTCAGACTGTCGTGATACTTCCATCTACATGTAGAAAACATATATTTTGTTGTACAACCTGCTACTGATCATAGTAAGGTTGGTACGACGGGCGCGGAGAAGGCTCCAGTATTGGTTCATCATCCATTTTGGATAATTCTGCAACATGTACTGAAAGGGACCAAGGATGACACCGTGGTACAGGTTTACCGGTCATGTTGGCAGGGGTCGAAAAGTGTTCAAAATAAAGTTACAATAATTCCTTGCAACTTCATCTGTTATGAGTTATGACTCTGATAATATCTGCATAACGGGTTTTGGATTACGGAGATATTATATTAATTTTCCTCGTAACTTCATCTTTTATATCATTTGACTCTGTGGATACCTTACATAACATGAGTTATGGTAAGGGAGTTGTTTATACTGAATCACCTTATAACTTCATCTTTTAAGTTATATGTTGATATTCTGCTTATATAGCAGATATTTTTCGGAAAGGTTATATTTGGTTTACTTTGAAACCTCATCTTTTATACTAGAAATTTGTTCATAATATAGCAAAAGTTTGCAGAAATATTATGAAATGATATTTGAAATACAATAATGGTACTGTTTTTGGGAATACATTCTGATAAGGAAATAATTTCAGTATCGAGATATTTTGACAAACTATTGTCTTATACCCGCTTTATTCTGGGTTGAGTTAAAGGCAGAATTATGCCATACTTTCATTACCTTGCTGAGCTATCGCTCACTCTTGCTATTGTTTTATATATATTATATAGCAGCGAAGCAGGATGCCAATGGGACGACACATACCCCGCAAGGCGTTTTCATAAACAGTTTCTAGCAGTGATCCTGAGAGTAGTACGAACCAATCGAATCAGGTTACAGCTTTTGGTATTCAACTTATGTATAGATATGAATGGTATGAGAGGATTGTGAGCATCAGAAGGCTAAGTTGGTAATGTAACATTACTTAGAAATTATATCAGTGACATATTCGAAGACATTTGGGTATTGTAATAAAAATTATTTATTCCGCAGTTGTTGTATCGTGTCGTTTCTGAGACTCTAACCTGTGTGTGTGTGTGTGTGTGTGTGACATATATTATGGGGTCATGAGCAGGTGAATTATGCACGGTGTGAGTAATACAGGTAAGGCAAGGAGTAAATGGATCGTGACTACTCTAAATCCCTGACCCCGGATTTGGGGCTGTTACACTGAATGCCGGAAGCCTCGTCAAGCGAGAGACATGAAAGATGTCTATGGAAAGAAGGATTCTTATGATGAGTTGAAGAAAGAGAATGCCAAGCTTAAACAGCAATTGGAGGCATTCTCTGGAAAGCAGAAAGGGAAAGCTTATATAGCAGAGGGAAAGCACTGGGATGATACTGATTCGGATGAAGAGGAAGAGTATGTAAATGTTGCCCTAATGGCTGACTCTTCAGAGGAATCACCACAATCATCTCAGGTACCTATCTTAACTACAATTGATATGTCTAACTCTGAGTACAAGAAAACTGTGCAAGATCTAAGTGTAGAATTGTTTAATGTACACACAAGCATGCTAGCATCTGAAATGGAAAATGCTAAACTAGTTCTTAAGATTAAAAATTTAGAATCTAAAAATGAAGAACTAGAGCTTGTAGTTGTCACATTAGAAGATCTTAAGCAAAAGAACGCGTACTTAGAGAACAAGGTCAAGTGTAATGATGAGATAGAGACTATCCTCAGGAAGCAGATTTCAAATTTAGATTTGAAGCTGAATGCTTTTAAGAATTCCGCCCTAATTGCTAAGGAGATCATTGATACTCAGGCCATAGGGAATAAAACTGCTATAGGATTTGACTATGACAAGAAAGCTGGTAAGAAGATAGTGGAATTCCCTGTGACACCTTCAGTTGTCAAAAGGAATACTCCACATGTTCTTAAGAATGTTGATTGTCCAGTTTTTGTTAAGCCTTTTCCACCACTCTTTCATGAGGATGACCTTTTCATAAGACAAGAATTGCCTGAGGAGGATTTATTGAAGGAAAAAGAGGTAAAGACTAAGTTACCTAGGAAATCAGCAAAAAATGAATTAACTAAACCTGATTTACCTAAAACTGAAGTAGGTGACTTAGTTAGTAATGCTAAAAAGAACAGGAATGGGAAGAAGAAGATTGTTAATCAGGAAATGGTTCCATATTCTCCCATTGCATCTAGAAAATTGTGCACTATTTGTAATTCTGCTGGACACCTTACACATGCATGTAAAAAGGTTAAAGTAGAAACTTCTAATACTTCTGAAATGCATAACATGTCTGACATGCCTGATCTTCATGAACCCTGTGGAAAGAAAGAGTGTTTGCTATGTAAGTACAACATCATGAATGCGTATTTTAAGTTGATGAATGATAGTAGCAAAAGCACTGTTAATGTTAAATCCACAGATACTATGAATATCAAACAGGGTAAGACAAAATTGAATGTTACTCTTGTTAAATTATCTAAACCTTCAGGACCCAAACAATTTTGGGTACCAAAGTCCGCTTAATCAATCTGTGATTGCAGGGTAAGATTAAAAGCTCAAAGGTTGTATGGATTCTGGATAGTGGTTGTTCTAGACACATGACAGGTGAAGAGTCCCTGCTTATAGAGGTGGTTAAGAAGACCGACCCGATTGTAACCTTTGGAGATGACAACAAAGGATTCACTACGGGATATGGTAAATTGAAAGCTGGAAATGTCATCATTGAAAAGATCTCTCTTGTTGAAGGATTAAAGCACAATCATCTAAGTATCAGTCAGTTCTGTGATAAAGGCTACAATGTAGATTTCAGAAAGGACAAGTGCTTGATCACCAACAGGAAGGATGAGAAGCTTACTCTACTGGGAGTGAGAAAAGGAAATTTGTTCATAGCTGACTTAAGTTCTACCAGTGAAGGAGAAATTACATGTTTCTATGCAAAGGCATCTTCAGAACAAAGTTGGCTATGGCACAAGAAGCTCTCACACTTGAACTTCAAAACTATGAACTCTTTGGTAAAGAGAGAGTTAGTGAGAGGGTTGCCCCTGATGGAATTCAATCAGGAGGGACTATGTGAAGCATGTGAAAAAGGGAAGTCGAAGAAAGCATCACATGGAAGCAAAGGAATGACAAGCATTGCTGAACCATTACTGTAACACCCCCAGACCCGGGGTCGGAGATCTGGGTTGTCACGATCCCTTGTTCCGTACCAACGCTTAATACTTGAACCATAAAACAATAAATCAACACACATGGTGACCCCACCATCAATACACTCACGCTAGTTATGTCTCATAAACGAACTTACAATAACAGTAGTCATATGATCCACAAATTAAAGTTATTACAACCCAAAAGTAAAATACTTGCAACCTACTACCAGTATGATTTCTATGTGAAACCATAAGGTAGCTCAAAAGTTTGTTCTTGTTCATTAATATACATAAGTGATACTTATAATTAAACCGGAGCAACAAGAGTTACACTCCGAACCAACTCAGTACTTCTACCTGATCAACTGTAACAACCATGCTACGGGCGGCCTGTATGTCCCTGACGCGCTTCCGAGCGGTACGACGAATCCTGGCCATCTACTCTAGCTGTTGTGTTGTGATATATATGTATAGAAAGAAAAGCAAGAGTGAGCACTAGGCCCAGCAATAATACAATACAGCATAAGCATATAAGTAAGCTTATATCATAAAGGAAAACCTTTAAAACTTCATTCGTATACAGAATGATATATTTATTTCTCTTTTCGTCAAAAGATACCATACAGTACGACTACTGTATGAGGAACATCATTACTAATTACTGTCACATTATTAGTAACTCAGCGCCTAGGCTTTTGTCACAATGTGCAGCTCAACTCCAATTGGAGGGAAGGGAATGTACTGGAACACCCGATACACGATGATCAGCCGTTGTATCGTAACTTTTCTTTTCTACTAGTAGAAGGACGACTTCCTGTTCGGTTATCACCCTGACCGCATATGGGCCATTGTACTAAGAGATCACTACCTCGGCGCCTATTTCGTCACCGGGCAAGCCTTAGCACTCAAGAGATCACTACCTCGGTGCCTATTTCGTCACCGGGCAAGCCTTGATAAATTTGGCACTACCCCGGCACCTATTTCATTGCCGTGTAGGCCTTTCCAATTCCCATGATGAAAAATATTAATGAAACGGAAATCGGAATTTAATTCCATATTTCCCAAGTACGAATACTCGTCACAACTTTGTAACCGTTTAGAACACCTTACTCCAGAGTAATTGAAAGGAGTAAGTCAAAGTGTGGGTTGACATTAGTCAACGAAACTACCGATGATTACTACGTATTTTGAAATCATGACCAGGGAGTTTATTGAAATTTCAGAGTTCAGCGAGTTTGAAATACTCTACTTGAATGGGGGAGCCATCCCCTAGTTATAAGTATTCTAGAGGAACAGTAGAAGTAAAACTCTGTCCTCTAATCCTTGAACTAGATTCCCAGTTTTCGATGAGTTGGAAAAATACTATTCGCATTTAATTACCTTTAACTATCTTAAGATAATAGTTGGGAATCTCTAATTTTAATACCTTTTCTGAAAAATCAGAAAGTTATATTTTTGTGTAAATAATAGAACCTTTGATCACATAATAAGGTTCTATGATTTTAAATCATATTTGGAATATTTAATAAATACCCAAATAATAAATATTAAATTATTAATCAATATAAAACCACCTAAGTGAATATTCAGAATAATATTTACTTAGTTAAATAATCTTCAAATACTGAGTATTGAATTATTATTCAATATAAACTACTTAAGTGAATATTTAAAATAATATTCACTTAATTAAATAATATTCAAATAATATTTATTATAATATTATTTAAATATCTCACCTTAAATATCCCATAATGTAGATATTGGAATATTTAATAAGTCTTTAAAATATAAATGTCCCTGGAACCTTCCAGCTTTTGACAATAGTTTAAAACAAAATAATAATTTGAATCCCGGTCTAAGTTTTAAAATCATCGTACAAGTACTCTATACTTAGAGTCTTTAACCTTTAACCTTGGTTTATATCTAGTACTTATCTAGCATATAAACCTTATATCTTATACCGCTTTTTATTAAAAAGCGAAAACAGTTTATAAGTCATTTCACAGCATAAAGCAGCATATATAGTAATACCACAACATATATCACAACAGCATCATTATATGATATAGGGTTTGAAAACTTGCCTTGGGGTCTTGGTGGTGTGGTAGTGGGGGCTTGAGAGTGTGCGCGTCGATCTATAGCAAGATATACAATTACAGTCAGTCCCCTAGAACCATTTAATGTGCTATAACTCAAGCACTACAGTTCTACCAATGAAAATTAAAAGTCTCGCTCTTGGTCATCTATAACCTCGTGACATTCCGTAAACTTGGGTGAAAACCATTCACAAATCCCAAGTTCTTTTACTTTACCATTTCCTTGTTTTAAACCATCCCCTTAAGGGTATTTCACTCGCGCAACCTTCGTTCGCGTATTTTTTATAAAATCACCAACTCATCTTTTTAACTCGAACCCTTCTAGGTTTCCTTTCCTAATTATACATACTAGTATCCATTTTAATATCTCAATCCAATTCCAATTTTAAAGGGCTTGATCCCTATCTCAAAGTTCATACAATGAACTATCTAGTTACGCGAAACCGCTTTCACTAAAATGGGCGTTTCTCCTAAACCGTAAATCGAAACGACACGATTCTTTCGCTAAAACAATCTAGGAAACAGAGCCTACATGCTCATGGTCAGAAACTTCAAGTTTATTCCCTGTATTGCAACCATGGTTTCTGTCTAAACTACCTAAGTAAAATCCGACATGGTAACGGCGCTTACGCGTACTTTCCGTGTTTTTAAACACTCAATCCAACTACAATTCAACCATCAACCAACCACCAATCAAACTCAAGCTAATAATACCATTTTTCTGTCCAAACATGGTCATACTCTTATTCATAAGTTTATCCACAAATCAACCATTAAACATGCTTAAAATCATGCATACATGCTTTATTCTAACATAGTTCTCATTCAATCACTTCCAACTACTAGATCAAGCATAATCTTAAAAATAAAGAAGTTTTATACCTTCCTTGGAGCTTAAAAAGACTATATATGGATGATATATCCTTCCTTGCTCCTTAACTAAGCTAATCAAACCTAAAAACACCAAAACAAATCAAGATCTTATGAGTTTACTATTCACATCACTATTCATCATCAACTTTGAATCCATTTTTGACCAAGCTATGATCCATGGATGAGGCTAAGATTAGAGATCTACCTTGGATATAGGATGAGGGTGATTTAGAGCCCAAGATCAAGATTTATGGTTGAGTGGAAGTTGGAGCAAAAGTTTTAAGCTCTTGAATGGAAGAAAAGGGCCGAAAGTTTCCTTCTCAAGAATGTATCTCTTTTTGATTTGTTTTCTTTGATTTTTCTTTCCTTTTTGTTTTGTCTAATTAACCTTAATACTTTGCCAATTAATTTGTGTGGCTAATAACAAGCCTTGTCACCAATGACAAGGCTATTTTGGATGTGTGGTGGTGGTGAAAGTGGTGACAAGGTGGTGATTCATCACCTTGTCATCACTTTGTCATGTTTCTGTCATTTCATTGCATCATGATTATGGCATCCTTTGCATCCTCAATCCTTTTATATATTTCACTTGATGATCTCATATAATACTCCTCCTTTGGTTAGGGTTTAATCCATAATTTATTACGCTTTTGTTTCGCGATAGTTTCAAGTGGTTTTAAAGACGTTTCTCTGTACCAAAGCTAGGGTACTTCCTTTATCCTTCCATTACCTTTGTTTAATATATAATCTTAGATTTCTCACCTTGGTTTAAGATATGATCATGGATTTCTCATTCCACATACTTTCTTAAAACGATCAAATCAATACATCATTAACTGTCCAGTGAATAGTGATTTAAAACTCGGATGGGAATCTTCTGATTCTGATCGCGTTTACATTCTTGTATTCTTCCTATACATCAACAATATCACTTCGAAACATTCATTCTATATCGTCTACATAGTGTGGTCTGAAAAACTTTTCATCAGCAAATTTACTATTCATCAGTGGAAATTTACTATTCATCAAGGTTTTAATTATTACAAAAATTTGGGATATTACAATTACAACTGATTCATATGGATTTATTTGGTCCAGTCAATGTTATGTCACTTTCAAGAAAAAGATATGCATTGGTGATGGTGGATGACTACTCCAAGTACACGTAGGTGTTGTTCATACAATCAAAGGATGAAGCAACACAACTAATCATTGATCACATCAAGAAGATAGAAGTGGAAGCTAAGCTACCTGTGCGGACAATCAGATCAGACAATGGAACTGAATTCAAGAATGCAGTTCTTAATGATTTCTGCTCAGAGAAAGGAATATCAAGACAGTATTCATCACCAAGAACTCCTCAACAGAATGGAGTAGTGGAAAGGAAGAACAGGACCTTGGTTGAAGCAGCAAGGACCATGTTGAATGAAGCAAAACTTCCCACTTACTTTTGGCCTGAAGCAGTGAATACAGCTTGCTACACTCAGAATCGAACCCTGATCAACAAAGATCATGAAAAGACTCCGTATGAGTTAATGGAAAACAAGAAGCCAACACTGAAGTACTTTCATGTGTTTGGTGCAAAGTGCTTTGTACTTAAAGATGGAGAACATCTTGGCAAGTTTGATGCCAAAGCAGATGAAGGCATTTTTCTGGGCTATTCTCTGGAATCTAAGGCTTTCAGGGTATATGTGATTAAAGATAAGAAGGTGTTGGAAAGCTTTAATGTAACATTTGACGACACCAAAAGACCAGGCCTGCAAACTAGAGAGAACTCTGAATCCTTGGTATTTGAAAATCTATCAGGAGATCTCTCTGACAATGAAGAAGTACCTGAAGTTGTTACAGTTATTAATAATAATCATAATGATAATGATTCTGGACAAAGTGGTGACCAAAGTGGAGATCCTCAAAATTCTACAGAATCCACTAGTCAGTCTATAGAAATATCAGATCAAACCGTCAACAACTCAGGGGGAGCAGGAGAAGGATCAACTAGTCACACTCCACAACATCTAGAACAAGGAGAATCATCAAGATCGCATCTGCCAAGACAAAGGGTATGGAATAGAGATCATCCCTTTCACTTGATCATTGGTGATCCGGACACAGGAGTGAGAACTAGAAGAACATCACAAAATGAATCTCACTATTCTGGGTTTCTTTCAGAAACAGAACCTAAGAAAGTTGAAGATGCTCTAGATGATTCAGATTGGGTGATTGCTATGCAAGAGGAACTCAATCAGTTTGAAAGGCTGAAAGTTTGGAAGCTGGTACCCAGGCCTAAGGGAAAATCTGTCATTGGGACAAGATGGGTATTCAGAAATAAGTTGGACGAAGATGGCATTGTAACGAGAAACAAAGCCAGACTGGTTGCTAAAGGTTACTCTCAAGAAGAGGGAATTGATTATGATGAAACCTATGCACCAGTAGCAAGACTTGAGGCCATCAGAATGTTTCTGGCATTTGCTGCACATTCCAATTACAAGGTATATCAGATGGATGTGAAGAGTGCTTTTCTGAATGGGGAGTTAGAAGAAGAAGTGTATGTGGAACAACCTCCAGCTTTTGAGGATTCAAAACTGGCAGACTTTGTGTACTTTCTATTCAAAGCTCTCTACGGACTCAAACAAGCTCCAAGGACATGGTATGACACTCTCTCTGAATTCTTACTTGAAAATGATTTTACAAGAGGTGTTGTAGACAAAACTCTCTTTGTCAAAAAGCATAAAAATGATTTGATATTGGTGCAAGTATATGTTGATGACATAATATTTGGTTCTACTAATGATGATCTATGCAAGAGATTTGTTAAGTTAATGCAGAGTCGTTATGAAATGAGCATGATGGGTGAATTGTCATTCTTTCTTGGACTGCAAGTATACCAAAAACAAGATGGTATATTCATTTGTCAGTCCAAGTACATTAAAGATCTTCTGAAAAAGTATCAAATGGAAGACTCATATACAGCAAAAACTCATATGCCAACTGCCACTAAGCTTGATAAGGATGAAACTGGTAAGAAGGTTGACATCACAGGCTACAGAGGTATGATAGGCTCATCACTTTATCTCACTGCAAGTAGACCAGATATAATGTTTGCAACATGCTTGTGTGCTAGGTTTCAATCTGATCCTAAAGAATCTCATCTAATAGCTGTTAAGCGAATATTTAGATATCTTAAGGGGACCCCAAATCTTGGAATTTGGTACCCTAAAGATACATGATTTGATCTTATTGGATATACAGACTCTGATTTTGCAGGTTGTAAGATTGATCGGAAGAGTACTTCATGAAGCTGTCAGTTTCTTGGAAGAAGATTAGTTTCTTGGTATAGCAAGAAGCAACATTCAGTTTACACATCAACAGCTGAGGCTGAATACATTGCTGCTGGAAGCTGCTGTGCTCAGATCTTGTGGATGAGAAACCAACTCCGTGACTATGGGCTTTTGTTGACAAAGATTCCAATATTTTGCGACAACACAAGTGCCATAGCAATCTCAAACAACCCAGTGCAACACTCGAGGATGAAGCACATCGACATCAGGTATCATTTTATCCGAGAGCATGTCATGAATGGAACTGTGGAGTTACATTTTGTACCCACAGAGGAACAAATTGCAGACATCTTTACTAAACCGCTTGATGAATCCACTTTTTCAAAGCTGGTTGGTGAACTTGGGATGTTAAATCTTTCTAATTGATTTTGATTAGAAGTCAATAACTGCAGATAGTCCTAGTGAATACATGAGTTTAAGAATTTATATATCCTTAGGACTCGTGAATTTATTTTCTGGAGCAATTCTCGTAGTTAGGATTATTGTACTAATTTTATGTCATAATTATGAATGATATATCTTCTGGCATTTAATTGGTTATTAATTCTAAAAATTATTTAGGTGCTAATATTTGTTCTAAATATTAAAGCATCTATTTAATTTGAATTAATATACTTTGTTTTTGACATTGTAGATTAATGCAACATAATTTATTGGATTTTAATTAATTAATATCATTTAATGATATTTAGTTGATTTTATTCTAAGAAAATTGTGAATTTTCTGTTAACAATTGATTTTGGTAAATTTTAAAAGATTTATACAAAATAAAACTTGACAGGAAATAAAAATTTGAATTTTAGAACATGAACAGGTTTTAAAATTTGAAAACAAGCAAAAAATATCGAATTTTTAGAAAATTCGATAGTTTTTCAAGTACAAAGAAAATTCTATCAAAATTAATTTTCGATAATTTTTGAAAAGGAAAGAAAAAAACTATCGAAAACAATTCTCGATAGTTTTTTAAATTAAATTGAAAATATATCGAATGGAATTTACTTTAATTCATATTTAAATTCTCGATAGATTTTTCAAATAAATCTTCGATAGTTTTTGTGTTTAATTCAAAAAGCTTCGATGGTTTTCTATTTAAAAGTATGTTTTCATTCTTTTTTAAACTCTTCGATAGTTTTCTTAAAAACTATCGAACGGAAATAGACTCTTTTACCCCTCCAGAAATCCATCGATAGTACATTTAAAAACTATCGAAATGTGTTTTTACTAAAATGCCCTTACAGTACATGTGTATTAAACGTCCCCTTAGCTGTTTTTCAGTTCATTATTCCAAGAATAGAGTTTTATATGCTTACAAAATAGATACAAACACAAAACATCTCCATCGATAGTTTCTTCAAGCTTTAATCCAGTAAACGTGACAAAAACAATCATTTACCACAGTGATTTCATTGTTACAGTGAACAAATTGTAAGTTATTGATAAGGTTGAGTTTTTTATCTAAGTTTACAAAGAAAACTATCGAACTTGGTTGTGGATCTAAATCCTATTGTTAACTATAGTAATACTGAGAAATCGATTGTAACCAATTGATTTCTAAATTTAAAGTCTTAATTCAAAAGGTTAACAGTTAGGGTTCTTGATCAGAAAGAGCAATGCCATAACTGCTCTCATCAGAAAGAATCATCTTCCAGGGGTACCCACTGTTCTCACAGATTATCTAAGAACGGTGCCCCTACCACTTCTGCCCCAGGGGAACAGGTAATTGAAGGTAATATTCCTCCACCTCAACCTGAAATGGCACCTGAACCAATGGATGTTGATCCAGAGCCCTCAGTGGCCATTCCTGACCAAGAGGTTGCAAACCCACAACCTCTAACCACGGTCGAAGAGCCTTTGGAAGAGCTAAATGAAACAATAAACGCACCTCCTTCCCCTCCTATACCCAGTAAACAAACATCCTTGAGTGTAGAGGGAGATAGTGCCAAAGCAGCACCACATAAGGAGATACACCCTTCAACAACAGCTCTGCCTTCCTCTAAAAGGAGAAGAACAGAAACTGAGGCAACTGTTGATACTTCATTTCTCTCATCCAAAGAACCCTTCACAGATTTTTCTGATTTTGATTGGGCAATGCTAACGAAAGAAATATCTGAACCAATATCTCAATCAAGTAAGGAAGAATTGACGGAAGCAACTGGTGTTCCGACCATATTACGGTCAGGTTCACTGGTTGAAGGTTTTAAGAACCAAGGGTCTTCACAGACGTCGATAGAAGGCTTTGACCTAAATGCACAATCTAAAGGGTCATTGCCTAGCTCCCCAGATGGAACATATCTGGATCCTGCGGGTAAAGGGTCTGACGTAGGTGCAGATCGGAAACTCGGTGACAATGAATCAATTACTATTGAGGAGTCAGCTGAGGTAAAGTCTTCACAGACTATTGAGGAAGCTTCAGGATCTCTGCTGATAATAGAGCCTGATTCTAGCCTCCTAGAGATTCGAACTCTAGATCCTTCAAAGGATATATCATCTACGGATGATCAGCAACTTGGTTTATCCAAGGACGGGGACTTGCGAAGCCCCATTGCACCACCGGTGACCTCCTTAAGGACGGCTACGGTGTTTTCTTCTGCAGGTACAACTAGCACAAAGGGATTGAGTGAAACAAAAACACTTACACCTGGCCTGAGTGGGAAAGGTAAAATGAGTGAAACACTGACAGAAACGTTGAGTGTACACCCAGAGCCAAACGTGAGGAGTGACACCCTAACCCTTCAAAATATTGATGATTTGCTATTACCGACAGAACGAGAGGTACATGTTCAATCCACCCTCAAGGAGATGACAGTTCGTGACAAAGAAGGAAATCCATTATTCAAGGTTCCACTGCGACCTTCCTTTGACCAAGGGATCTCCTCTAGTCAGGACAATGCTTATTTAAAGACTATTCAAGAGAAGGTTGACTTGGCTGCAGCTGATTCCAGAAGAACATTCAGGGTCATTGGCAGTGCATCTGACACTATAATAGGTACGAAGCAGGCAGTGGACTCCTTGAAGAAGGAAGCTATGGAAGAACTGATCGAATTAAGGACGGACGTCAAGGAACTTAAAGATAGATTCATGAATGAAATAGATGCTTTGTCACATGGACAGGAAGCCTTGAGAGAAGACGTTCTGGTTATCCGAGATGGTCAAGCGCAGGTAAAAGATGCAATGAATACACTTTCAAGAGTGGAGTCTAAGTTGAACAAGAGGCTGGATCATATGGAAAAGACTACCAACTCAAGATTGGATAACATTGACCTGACGCTAGCTTCTATGAGATGAATAAGCAGATTATGGATTTCTTGGAAAATCAAGGTGACGGAGTACAGTCAATATGGACTATGCTGAAGAACCAACAAACTGGACAACCTGGTCCTTCAAATCAGCAACCTGATCCTTCTACTCCCTTTTATGCTGAGGATGCTTTCGTCGAGGATTCCTCAACTAAGGGGGAGAAAGTTGGAGATGGGGAGAAAGGTAAGGATGGATGGGGATTTTGGGAAACGGTTGAAGCTATTCCAATTAGACAGTACTGGATTGAGGACATGATGCAAGAAGAGAAGAGTGAAGAGGTATTTGAGGTCATGCAAGAGCAACCAACTCAGGAGGAGCATGAGCCATATTATCCAGAGCCTGTTGAATATCCAATCTGGGAGGATAATATGGAAGAAGAAGCAAATCCTCTGTCACAAGAAGAAGAAGCTGCCTTGGAAGCGATAAGAGCTCAAAGAGCTGCAATAGATGCCAGGCATGCTGAGAAAGAAAGACACCAAGCAGTTCTAAGGATTGAAAAGCTAAAAAGATCCAAGGTGCAAGCTGAAGTAAGGAAGAAAAAGATGATGGATTTGGCAAGCAAGCATGGAAGTGAATGGGAGATGGCTTATAAAACCTTTTGTGGAGTTGAAGACGGATTAGAAGTCAACGACAATGCAGAGGTGGAAGTCATAATTCAGAACATAAGAAGTGCAAATCCTGATGATCATGTTTACTTCACTGCACTGAGGAATACTGTGATCTTTCTGAAAGCTGGGGTTAAAGCAAATGGAGCCTGGAACATCTTGATTAATTTTCTTGAGAAAGGTACATTTGTGATTTCCACTAAGTTTTTAGAACAGAGAACATACATAGAACTGCAGGTGATACTCATCAAGATTCAAAGAACTACAAGACTAAATGAACTGCTCCGTGAGCATGTTAAGGAGATCTTGATGAAAGTCGGTCCAGAGATTACTGAAGATCCTCCAATGGTTAGATTCATGACGAATGACTTGTTCAGAATCTGCTATTTGGCTGAGGACAAACTGAGAGACTATCCAAGCAACTATCTAATATCAGTTGAGAAGTATCTTAGATCCACTGGATTCTCATTAACGGACAAGGACAAAGCAGCAGACACTCTTAGAAGATTTCTAATGGAGAATGTTCCTTACTATAGGAAAAGAGTGGAAAGAGGATTGGAAGTGCATACCAGATTACCAAACATGCCAAAGCTAAACAAGAAATATGTTAACATTGCATGGTTATGGGCTGGAGTGGGTCAAGAGATTGAATATATTGGAAGACACATCCAAGGAGCAATCCTTAAACCTGGAGAACCACTGCACTGTCTATCAGTGATTGATTATCAAGCTGCTAACTCCGATCCAATGATTGAAGAAGGTGAGATCGGAATGGACTAAAGAAAGAAGCAAAAGACAAAAAGAACAATCAGCTCAGACTAGAGGAGCAACTTCATTGTATAAAGTTTTATTATTTTTTGATTTATGAAATCTGGAAATGTATATATATCTGATCCAGAATGCATTTAATATTATTACGATGTCTTACTTTAATTAGTTTCATGTTTCCTTAGTTAGTTGAGTTATCCTCGAAGTATTTGCTTGTCGAACTCTATCCAATCAAATAGGGGGAGATTGTAAAGCATAATGTAACATAAGATGTAAAAGAGATAACTACAACTCAACAAAGGACAAGACAAACAATAATATTAACAGAAGCACAGGAATCCAGAATCAAAGAAGAAAAGGTAAACTCAAAAAATCAAAATACATTATGTATTCTTGAAGTCCGTAAACAGGTCACGGAAAGAAGTTCATGAAAATGTTCAAGCCTCAGTGACAGCAAAAGAAACAAGACTTTCAAGACGACAGAAGTATGTGAATGATTTAGGGTTAAGTACCACGGGATTCCAGTGATTTAAATGAAGCAACCAGAACGACAAAGGACTTATCATCATCATTGAATTGAAGACATAAAAGAAGAATTGATCAAGTGTTATTCATCTGTGAACCAGACCAGTTGCACTAGGTGACGGCACTAAAAAGATCAAGTTGTTTTATCGTCTCAGAAGAAATTGATACAATCTATTACTTAAACACCAAGGAGCTCAGAAACATTTTCTAAAAGATCAAGAACAAGAAAAAGAGTTCGATGGTTTTTCATTTATAAAAACCATCGAATGTGATTCAAGGAAACAATTAGAAAACTAATGTAAGTTAAATTCTCATTCGATAGTTTTATTAAAAAAACCATCGAATGGAAATTTAACTTTAAACATTCAATAGTTTTCTAATGTGAAGAGCAGGTGAAAAGTATGTTTGTTGTCAGGTTGATTTTGAAGATGGACGGCCAAGATTGATTCTTCAATATGGTTCGATAGTTTTCAAATCCAAAGTCTGCAGTTAATACAGAGATGAAAAAGTGTCTTCTTCAGTTAAGGCAAAACACACAGATACATTACTGAGATAGAGAATTGAGCCGGAGAAATTATCAGAGAAATTAATAGTGCTCAGAACTTGATCATTGTATTGAATTTGTGTAACCTTAAACTCATTGAAGCTAATCTACGGATTAGAAATTGTAGCACCCCTCGAGGTTTATATTTATAAAAATATATATTCCCCGAAACTTGGTTTGGTTTGGTGTGTTTGATTTCGTTATAGAACTGAATGATTAATCCGCGAACGAAATTAAATTATTTGTGAGTATCGTATTCAACCCCCCCTTCTACGATACTTTGGACCTAACAGACTCCACCTGGCACCCCAGTCATGACTATGGTCCCCACTTGACAATGACAGCTATTGATTGCTAATGATTGGCATCAGCATCTCACATGTCAGAGTCGTACAAGCACACACCACCACAATTTTCACCTGGACACGTGTAATCCATCCACATGAGCCAGGTGTCTCAGCTGCACACGAATCAACGATCATGATTGCAGGTACCTAACCCCAAACCCTAATCCTGGGACTATAAATAGCCCAAAGAAAGAAAGTTTAGGGGTTAGACTCTATCATTTTACACACCCCCCATTTTGAGATTTCTCTATTTCCTTATCAACTCTTCCAAAACCTACTCTTATTCTCACGCTGGAGGCACCGCGGGGCAAAACCCCCCCTCTGGTGTTGTTTTGCAGGAACCCCCCTGTAGCAGAACCGCATTCCTAGCGTGGGATCTGGCGAGGAAGGACTAGATCGGGATCTGGAGTTATCATTACCTACCGTATACTTTTATATAGTTCAAATTAGCTTGTAAACTTGGGATATATGACCAAGTGTATCAATGTTTTTGATTTTAAGAAATCAGTTTCAATCTTTAGAGCTAAAGCAATATTCCTTTGTAAATTGCTGAAGCAAAAACATTGTATTAGTAGTTGTGTGTTTACTTCAAAACATCACCGAGATTTCTTCAAATAAAAATCTCTCAGGTGGAACAATCAATCCATCTGAATTTTTAATTTTTGTGTTATTTGTTTATTGCAATTTTATAGTCCTGTTCTAAGGTGATCTTTGTTTACAAAAAAAACTGGAAATTGAAAGGATTATATTCAACCTCCATTCTACAATACCGTGATTACATTTTTGGGAATAACTGCCATCGCCGCGACATGTTTCCCACGACCGTTATAGCCAACCCTCCGCCTGCACACTTTATCACTTAGGATTTTCCCTGACTTAAAACATCGACATTCATGTTTTAAATATTACTTATTTGATTTTTTTCTAATTTACAAAAATCATTAAGCTCGTAAACAAAGTATTTGATACTTAAAGACAAGTGTTGATAAAATAAAAGAAGAGACATCTAACCACCTAACAACATACTGTAAGTGTTAATACCCTCCCGGAAGAGGTCTCTTTGCCCGAAAGAAGTCTATTTACCTGCCAGATATGACCATGTCCCGGAAGAATTCAATGGACAACTTGTCACACCCAAAGTGGACTAAGGAAAATAAGTGAAGGCAATACTATCTCTTCCGGACCAAAGACAGTTCCTTCCTCCAGCACCTTCCACCTCTTGGGCAAAAGTTGCTCCCTTCTCCAATGCTCTTACATCAACTCACACCTGTCACAAGGAAGGGAGCATCCTTCCGGACCAGGGGACAAAAGAAGGTAACACTAAACCTTATAAATACTCAAGCAGCCTCACATATGCACGGGTTCTAATTTTTACATTCATTCACACACTCTCATATTTTCACAAAACGCTCTCTAAATTCGGTCACCGGTAATACACTTTCCGATATTGTTTCTTGTTATTCTCCACCACCAAGTTACTTACTCTCACGCCGGAGGTGCTTGACGGCCACCACCCCCGGTCAGGCATTGTTTTGCAGACTCCCTTCCGACAGCTACACCACATCCCCGACCAAGCATTGCCGGAAGAGGGACAAGTACGGTAGAGTGGAGCAAGGAGCATTATCATTTGGCGCTAGAAGGAGGGGAATTTTTCCTTAAAGAAACCCTCCATCCTTTCCAGTTTACAAGAAGTAACTTACTTTTGGTGTTTGGGCATCCTTTGATGTTAGATATAATTGCTGACGTTTGTTCATCAGTGTTTAAGTAACAGGTACATATCAGAGTTTATATAGAAGCCAGTCAGAGTTTGATAAAGTCTGACTGGGTGAAGAGTTTATATGGAAGCCGGTCAGAGTTTGATAAAGTCTGACAGGGTGATAGTTGACTTAGCTGTCGGTGCAAAGATAAAGATTCTAGAAGCAATATATTCTGAAGATGGAAAGAAGCAGAATATATTGATACAGCTAAGGAGACTGGACAGAAGACTGAAGCAATCCTTAATTGATAATAATTGTATAGCTAATTTATAGGAGTATCAATTAGATAAGGATTGTATGTAGCTGTGTACTATATAAACACAGATAGGTTATCTCTAGAAGGGATACGCGAACATTGAATATATTATTCTTGTAACCTAGTAGCTCTTTGTGATTCATTAACATCACTAAGAGAGAAACTGTTAATATAATTACAGTTTGTTGATTTATAAAGTGTTCTTGATTGTTATTCTCATACATACTTGATTATATATTGTGTATTCGGCCTAACAATTGGTATCAGAGCCAAGGCTGTTTAATATATACAGTTTTACGATTCAATCACAGTAATAATCATGTCTGAAGAAAATCAAACTGCTCCCAAGGCTGAACAGATTAAGCCTAATTCTGTGAGTCGATATGAAACAATCAGGGTGCCAATACTCAGGCCAGTAGAGTATCCGATTTGGAAGGTGAAGATGACCATGTTTCTGGAGGCTACAGATCCAGAATACCTTGACAGAATCTATGATGGTCCTCATATGCCGACTAAATTGTCCCCTGTTGTTGATGGACAAGAACAAAAGACTGTTCCAAAGGAAAAGAAAGATATGACTCCTGAGGACATCTCATCAATTGCAAAAGATGCAAAGGTTAGACATCTTCTCCACAGTGCTTTAGATAATGTTATGTCTAACAGAGTAATCGGCTGCAAAACTGCCAAAGAGATATGGGATGCTTTAGAAGTCAGATGCCAGGGAACAGGTGCTATCAAGAAAAACAGAAAGACAATACTCACACAGGAGTATGAGCACTTTGATTCAAGAACTAATGAAACCTTGACTGAGACTTATGACAGATTTTGCAAACTGTTGAATGATCTGTCTCTGGTTGATAAAGAATATGAGCTTGAAGAGTCTAATCTCAAGTTTCTGTTATCTCTACCTGAAAAGTGGATTTAAAGACAACCACAATAAGAGATAATTATGAGCTTGCTGATACAGATCTTGATGAAATCTATGGGTTGTTGAAAACTCATGAACTGGAGATAGAACAAAGGAATAGAAGATTGAGTAAAAAGACAAAATCTGTTGCTCTCAAAGTTGAGGAGAAGCCCATTAAGAAGGAATCATCAAGGAAGAAAGCCAAGGGAAAGGCTTTAGTCATTAAATCTGAAAGTGAGTCATCAAACTCTGATGATGACTCAAACTCTGATGAAGCTTCTAACTCTGAGGATGATGAAGAACAGATGATGCAAATGGCTGCACTGATGGTGAAGACCTTCAAGAAGATGGGATTCAAGAACTTCAAGAAAGGAAAGAGATTCTCAAGGAAAGACTCAAACTCTGAAAAGAAAAGTTTTAGAAAGTCTGATGGAAGAGAGACCAAGTCTGGCAAGAAGGATAAATCTGAAATCCAGTGCTACAGGTGTAAGGAGATGGGTCACTATGCTCCAGAGTGCAAGAAAGGCAAATCTGAGAAAGCTCTCATCTCTAAAGGCAAAGACTGGGCAGATACTTCAGACTCTGATGATGGAGAAAATTATGCTCTTATGGCAACTGTCAGAGATGAGACTGAATCATCTGAAAATAAGGTACCCCTAACTACTTATGCTTATGATACTGATAATATATCTGAGTTAAGAGTATATCTGAAAAGCGTACATGTTAGCTATAGGGATCAGACTTTAGAGAATGAGAGAATTAAAGCTGAGAATCTTAGTCTTAAAGATAGAAACAAGTTTCTTGAAGGAGAACTTGAAAATATGAAGCAGATTCAAAAAGAAAGAGATGATGCTGTTTATGTAGAACAGGAATTGCTCAAAAGATATAAGCAATTAGAATCTGATCTAGAAAAAGAAAGAAAAATAATCAAGACTTGGACAGATTCTGGAAGAGACACTCATCAAGTGTTTCAGACAGATTCTGTAGGTTTAGGCTATTGTGAAAATGATGAACTTAGGTTTAAAGACAAGGTTAAGGTTAAACCACAACTTAAACCTGTGATATTTGTACCAGAAGCCAATAAGTTAAAATCTGTTGTAATAAGAGCAGCTGATATGGAATCAGATGAAGCCTGTGAAAGACAGGAAAATATTATAACAGAAAAACTTATGGAAAGAGAAACTGTTAGAAAGCCAGTAAAAACTTGTGAAAAACAGGTTAATGTTGGTTTGATGACAGGAAAACAGTTCAATCATAAGCTCAAAGAGGTAAAATCTGCCATGAAACCAAAAGGATCCAAGAAGAATAGGAATGGAAAGATAGGCATAAATAAAAGAAATAATCATTTGCCTAATGTTGCTGCTCCAAGGAAAACATGTTATAATTGTGGTAGTTCTAATCATCTTGCTAATTACTGCACAAAGAATAAAAATATCAATTCTTTACCTTCTACATCAGGAGTAAAGAATGATTATGTTAGGGTTAGACCACAGACTTTATGCACACACTGTGGGAGCACTTGGCATTCCATTTATACTTTCAAGAGTTATCATGCTATTTATCACAACTATTATGAGCTAAAACCCAATCTAAAATGGGTTAGAGCAAACTCTGCAAGTGTAAAGTCTGACAATGTTAGTTTAAACTCTGTTGATAGTAATTCCGCTGCAAAAACTAACACTGTTAAGAAAGACAAAGGATCCAAGCAAGTCTGGGTCCTTAAAACTAACACTTAGTGTTTGTTTGTGATTGCAGGGTATAAAAGAGAGCACACTTATCTTGGACAGTGGATGCTCAGGACATATGACTGGAAATAAGGCCCTGCTATCAGACTTTAAGGAGAAGGCTGGCCCAAAGGTTTCCTATGGAGATGGCAACATAGGACACACTCTGGGATATGGCAATATTAATCTTGGAAGTGTCATCATCACTAATGTAGCTCTAGTCTCAGGACTCAAGCATAATCTGCTATCTGTGAGTCAAATCTGTGACAGAGGAAACCATGTAGATTTTCACACTGAATACTGTGAAGTTATCAGTAAATCTACTGGAAAAGTTGTTCTAGTTGGACACAGGCGCAACAACATTTATGAAGCAAGTTTGGTAACAAACTCTGATGGAAGAACAGTGTGTCTGACTGCAAAAATGTCAAATGAAGAGTGTTGGAATTGGCATAAGAAGCTCTCTCATCTCAATTTGAACAACATCAATGAGCTAATAAGAAAGGATCTTGTAAGGGGACTCCCAAAATCAATACTCAGTTTAGATGGCCTATGTGATTCTTGTCAAAAGGCTAAACAAAGGAAGTCATCTTTCAAGAGCAAATCTGAATCTTCAGTAGTGGAACCTTATCATCTTCTACATGTTGATCTCTTTGGACCAGTGAATGTGATGTCCATGGGCAGAAAGAAATATGCTCTAGTAATTGTTGATGAATATACTAGATATACATGGGTGTATTTCTTATCAAAGAAGGATGAAACTGCTCAAACTCTGATGGATCATGTAAATCTACTGGACAAAGGATCACAACACACAGTAAAAATTATAAGGAGTGATAATGGAACTGAATTCAGAAACTCAATTATGGAAGCTTTCTGCAAGGAAAGAGGAGTGAAACAAGAATTTTCTGCACCTGGAACTCCACAGCAAAATGGTGTAGTTGAAAGAAAGAACAGAACTTTAATTGAAGCTGCCAGAACAATGCTTGATGAAGCAAAGTTACCAACCTATTTCTGGGCAGAAGCTGTTCAAACTGCTTGTTTTACTCAGAATGCAACATTGATCAACAAGCATGGGAAAACACCATATGAGATGGTGAAAAATAAGAAGCCAAATTTGAAATATTTTCATATATTTGGATGCAAATGCTTTGTGTTGAAGACTCATCCTGAACAGTTGACTAAGTTCGAGTTAAAAGCTGATGAAGGAATCTTTGTTGGTTATCCATTGTCAACAAAAGCATTCAGAGTCTACAATCTGAGAACTAAAGTGATCATGGAATCCATACATGTGTCATTTGATGACAAGAAAATAACTGGACTTGATGACTTAGATGGATATGATCAACTGCGTTTTGAAAATGAAGGTTTATTCTCTGATGGTGTAAACTCTGATGAAGCAGTACCGACAAACTCTGATGAAGCGGTTCTGACAAACTCTGACGAAGCATACTCTGAACCTCTACTGGTAAATACTGGAGAAACTGGAAATTCTCAAATTGAACAAAATAGAGAACCAGTTGAGGGGGAGCGTGAAGAAGCTCAACAAGACACAGCAAGTGAGTCAGTTGAGGAAACTGATTCAAACTCTGACAGTTCAAACTCTGAGCCATCCAATTCAGGGGGAGCTTCAGATACTGCAGAAAGTCAACATATGAATCAGGAAAGCATGGATCAAGGGGGAGGATCCAATAATGATGCAAGAAACCACTTACCAACAGCAAGAAAGTGGACACAGGCACACACACCTGATCTCATAATTGGAGATCCAGATGCTAGTGTGAGAACTAGAAGTGCAACAAATAATGAGTGTCTGTATCATGCTTTCTTGTCTCAAACAGAACCAAAGAAAGTGGAGGAAGCTCTTCAAGATGCTAATTGGATTACAGCAATGCAAGAAGAGTTAAATGAATTTGAAAGAAATGAAGTCTGGACACTTGTACCTAGACCAAAGAATAGATCAATAGTAGGTACAAAGTGGGTTTTCAGAAACAAGACTGACAGTGAAGGTGTGATTACAAGAAACAAGGCTAGACTTGTAGCTAAAGGTTATTCACAACAGGAAGGAATTGACTATGATGAAACCTTTGCTCCAGTTGCAAGATTGGAGGCCATAAGAATTTTTCTGGCCTATGCTGCACACAAGAAGTTTAAAGTCTTTCAGATGGATGTAAAAAGTGCTTTTCTCAATGGGAAGCTTGAAGAAGAAGTGTTTGTTGAACAACCACCAGGATTTGTAGATCCCAAGCATCCAGATTATGTCTACAGGCTTGACAAGGCATTATATGGACTAAAGCAAGCACCAAGAGCATGGTATGAAACTCTTGCTCAATTTCTTTTAGAAAGTGGGTTCACAAGTGGTACAATTGATAAAACCTTGTTTTATTTCAATTCTGGTGATGATTTGCTTTTAGTTCAAATTTATGTAGATGATATTATCTTTGGATCTACTAATGACAAACTTTGTAAGAAGTTTGCAAAGCTTATGCAATCCAGGTACCAAATGAGCATGATGGGAGAGCTTAGTTACTTTCTAGGCTTACAGGTCAAGCAAACAGATGATGGTATTTTTATCAATCAAGCAAAATATACCAGAAATCTTCTCAAGAAATTTGGTATGCTTGATAGTTCATCTGCTTCAACTCCCATGGCTACAGCAACAAAGCTAGACAAAGACACAGGAGCCTCAGTAGATATGACAAACTACAGAGGAATGATAGGGTCTTTACTGTATCTTACTGCAAGTAGACCTGATATCATGTACGCAACATGTCTTTGTGCAAGATTTCAAGCAGATCCCAGAGAGCCTCATCTAACAGCTGTAAAAAGGATTTTCAAATATCTCAAAGGAACCATAACCTTGGGTTTGTGGTATCCTAGAGAATCAGAGTTTAAGCTAATTGGTTACTCTGATGCAGATTTTGCAGGCTGTAAGATAGACAGAAAAAGTAAAAGTGGCAGAGGATGTTATTACAGAGAATGAAGCAGAGGATGACAATGCTGAAGCTAGTCCTACTCATTCCAATCCTGATATTCAAGTAGAGTTATCTGATATTCAAGCTAACTCTGATGAAGCAAGAGAAGTCAATCGTGCTACTGCAGAACATTTTCAGAATATGTACTTCTCAAATTGGTCAAGCAAGGATACTATCTTTTCCAATGAACGAGCTGCAAATTTTGTGACAAAGTCTTCCAAAGAGATTAAAAATCCAGAACTTCTCAGTCATCTCAAAGCAACTATTGTACAAATCAAATCATTAAACAATCGTTTTGATGCTTCTGACAAGGTGATTGAAAGTTTGAGGAATGATTTAGCTACAAGAGAGCTTACACAACAGAAGGATAAATCATTGTATATTTCTTTGTGTAAAGATCAGAAGAATTTTGATTCCAGGTTGTCCAAAGTTGAAGAAAATCAAGTCCAAATGTCAACTAAGTTGGATGAAATTGCAAATTCCATTGAATTGCTCACATCAGTTTTGTTGTCTGATGATGTCAAAAAGGGGGAGAGAGTATCTAAAGACAAATACAAGAGCTCTCAAACTCTGACTCAGAAAGATGATACTGCTGATGGTGGTGCAAGAGACAAACATCATCCAAGATCAAAGAATGTTCAAAGGCAAGGGAGGAGGTCAAACTCTGATGCTCAGACAAATGCTGATGGAAAAAGAGTATACACTGGAGGGCAGTCTTCTTCAAGGGTTAGAAGTTTACTTCTTTCCTCTAAATCTCCAGTTACTGATGAAGAAGTTGCTACACAGTTATTCTTAGCAGAACATGGTAAAGATGTTACTATTGAAGATATCCAGGCAGAAGAGCAATTGCTTGCTGAAGAACACAGGAAAGATGTTGAAGCTGGAATTTATAAACAGAAGGTTATCAAGGCTCCGAGGAGAAAAGAAAAAGGAATTGTTATCAAAGAGAATGTAAACTCTGATCAGAGTTTACATTACTCAAGGAGGCCTATTTGTTCAAATGCTGATAAAGGTAAAGGCGTGATGATTGAAGAGCCTAACCTGAATAAGAAGTTTAAATCAACCTCTGACATTGCTCAAGTTGAAACAAGATTAGCTAAATCAACCTCTGACGCTGCTCAAGTTGATGTTATTACCAAAGCTATGACAACCTCTGACGTTGCTCAAGTTGTACAGAAATCTACACTACTTCCAGGATTCAGCAAACCAAAAATTCTTGAAGACTTAAAGCTTGAAGCTGTGAATTTCTCAGAAACCAGAACAGTATTGGGAAAAGAAGCCTTTGATAAATCTGGACTGGGTTCACACAGAGAGAGAAGAACAAATAACAGATATCAAGACAACATTTCACTGGCAGAATCTGGTATTGGGGTTACACAAGAAAACCTTGATAAGTTAGAGTCTGTTCAGTTGATTTTTCACAGAGTATTGAAGAAGCAATTTTTGTTATACTTCATGAGTGATGGAAGAGTTTATAAGGTTGGAGAATCTGATGTCAATCTCAAATCATGGGAAGAACTTGAATATGTACTTTATCTTTTGAAAGTCAAGAACAGACACACTCATGATGTTGCTCAAGTGTTGAGAGAAAAGATGCTGAGATCCAAAGCTATGCTTGGAGGAGGAGTGTCAAGTGTTTATATTCCAAAGTATAGGGATCATGCTGGAAAAATAGTGGAAATGAAAAGAAACAGTGCTAGATTTAAAACTTCACTTGGAATAAAGGTTTTAGAATTTAACCTAGAGTCAGACAAAGCTCATTACATTCGACTATGACATGAAGAAAAACAGTATCTATTCTCTGAGGGCTGCCATATATCAAACTGGTGAAGGAGATCCAGAGTATAAGGAGCTGAAAGAGATTATGATAGCTGAACTTGAGAATGCTGAAAGAAGACTGTTGATTGATTATCTCAGGACAGTACCTGATGTTCAAGAAGTCAAGTAAAGTCTGACTGTAAGTTTTTTTTTTTTGTTTTCTGTTCTAAGTTAAATTTAAACTCTGTTTTAAAGTTAAACTCTGACATATTTTAAACACTGCATTTGTTATATGTTTTGACATCATCAATTATCTTTTTAACTTGTACATTTTAATATGAACAAGTTGGGGGAGATTGTTAGATATAATTGCTGACGTTTGTTCATCAGTGTTTAAGTAACAGGTACATATCAGAGTTTATTGAATTGAAGACATAAAAGAAGAATTGATCAAGTGTTATTCATCTGTGAACCAGACCAGTTGCACTAGGTGACGGCACTAAAAAGATCAAGTTATTTTATCGTCTCAGAAGAAATTGATACAATCTATTACTTAAACACCAAGGAGCTCAGAAACATTTTCTAAAAGATCAAGAACAAGAAAAAGAGTTCGATGGTTTTTCATTTATAAAAACCATCGAATGTGATTCAAGGAAACAATTAGAAAACTAATGTAAGTTAAATTCTCATTCGATAGTTTTATTAAAAAAACCATCGAATGGAAATTTAACTTTAAACATTCAATAGTTTTCTAATGTGAAGAGCAGGTGAAAAGTATGTTTGTTGTCAGGTTGATTTTGAAGATGGACGGCCAAGATTGATTCTTCAATATGGTTCGATAGTTTTCAAATCCAAAGTCTGCAGTTAATACAGAGATGAAGAAGTGTCTTCTTCAGTTAAGGCAAAACACACAGATACATTACTGAGATAGAGAATTGAGCCGGAGAAATTATCAGAGAAATTAATAGTGCTCAGAACTTGATCATTGTATTGAATTTGTGTAACCTTAAACTCATTGAAGCTAATCTACGGATTAGAAATTGTAGCACCCCTCGAGGTTTATATTTATAAAAATATATATTCCCCGAAACTTGGTTTGGTTTGGTGTGTGATTTCGTTATAGAACTGAATGATTAATCCGCGAACGAAATTAAATTATTTGTGAGTATCGTATTCAACCCCCCCTTCTACGATACTTTGGACCTAACAGACTCCACCTGGCACCCCAGTCATGACTATGGTCCCCACTTGACAATGACAGCTATTGATTGCTAATGATTGGCATCAGCATCTCACATGTCAGAGTCGTACAAGCACACACCACCACAATTTTCACCTGGACACGTGTAATCCATCCACATGAGCCAGGTGTCTCAGCTGCACACGAATCAACGATCATGATTGCAGGTACCTAACCCCAAACCCTAATCCTGGGACTATAAATAGCCCAAAGAAAGAAAGTTTAGGGGTTAGACTCTATCATTTTACACACCCCCCATTTTGAGATTTCTCTATTTCCTTATCAACTCTTCCAAAACCTACTCTTATTCTCACGCTGGAGGCACCGCGGGGCAAAACCCCCCCTCTGGTGTTGTTTTGCAGGAACCCCCCTATAGCAGAACCGCATTCCTAGCGTGGGATCTGGCGAGGAAGGACTAGATCGGGATCTGGAGTTATCATTACCTACCGTATACTTTTATATAGTTCAAATTAGCTTGTAAACTTGGGATATATGACCAAGTGTATCAATGTTTTTGATTTTAAGAAATCAGTTTCAATCTTTAGAGCTAAAGCAATATTCCTTTGTAAATTGCTGAAGCAAAAACATTGTATTAGTAGCTGTGTGTTTACTTCAAAACATCACCGAGATTTCTTCAAATAAAAATCTCTCAGGTGGAACAATCAATCCATCTGAATTTTTAATTTTTGTGTTATTTGTTTATTGCAATTTTATAGTCCTGTTCTAAGGTGATCTTTGTTTACAAAAAAAACTGGAAATTGAAAGGATTATATTCAACCTCCATTCTACAATACCGTGATTACATTTTTGGGAATAACTGCCATCGCCGCGACATGTTTCCCACGACCGTTATAGCCAACCCTCCGCCTGCACACTTTATCACTTAGGATTTTCCCTGACTTAAAACATCGACATTCATGTTTTAAATATTACTTATTTGATTTTTTTCTAATTTACAAAAATCATTAAGCTCGTAAACAAAGTATTTGATACTTAAAGACAAGTGTTGATAAAATAAAAGAAGAGACATCTAACCACCTAACAACATACTGTAAGTGTTAATACCCTCCCGGAAGAGGTCTCTTTGCCCGAAAGAAGTCTATTTACCTGCCAGATATGACCATGTCCCGGAAGAATTCAATGGACAACTTGTCACACCCAAAGTGGACTAAGGAAAATAAGTGAAGGCAATACTATCTCTTCCGGACCAAAGACAGTTCCTTCCTCCAGCACCTTCCACCTCTTGGGCAAAAGTTGCTCCCTTCTCCAATGCTCTTACATCAACTCACACCTGTCACAAGGAAGGGAGCATCCTTCCGGACCAGGGGACAAAAGAAGGTAACACTAAACCTTATAAATACTCAAGCAGCCTCACATATGCACGGGTTCTAATTTTTACATTCATTCACACACTCTCACATTTTCACAAAACGCTCTCTAAATTCGGTCACCGGTAATACACTTTCCGATATTGTTTCTTGTTATTCTCCACCACCAAGTTACTTACTCTCACGCCGGAGGTGCTTGACGGCCACCACCCCCGGTCAGGCATTGTTTTGCAGACTCCCTTCCGACAGCTACACCACATCCCCGACCAAGCATTGCCGGAAGAGGGACAAGTACGGTAGAGTGGAGCAAGGAGCATTATCATTTGGCGCTAGAAGGAGGGGAATTTTTCCTTAAAGAAACCCTCCATCCTTTCCAGTTTACAAGAAGTAACTTACTTTTGGTGTTTGGGCATCCTTTGATGTTAGATATAATTGCTGACGTTTGTTCATCAGTGTTTAAGTAACAGGTACATATCAGAGTTTATATAGAAGCCAGTCAGAGTTTGATAAAGTCTGACTGGGTGAAGAGTTTATATGGAAGCCGGTCAGAGTTTGATAAAGTCTGACAGGGTGATAGTTGACTTAGCTGTCGGTGCAAAGATAAAGATTCTAGAAGCAATATATTCTGAAGATGGAAAGAAGCAGAATATATTGATACAGCTAAGGAGACTGGACAGAAGACTGAAGCAATCCTTAATTGATAATAATTGTATAGCTAATTTATAGGAGTATCAATTAGATAAGGATTGTATGTAGCTGTGTACTATATAAACACAGATAGGTTATCTCTAGAAGGGATACGCGAACATTGAATATATTATTCTTGTAACCTAGTAGCTCTTTGTGATTCATTAACATCACTAAGAGAGAAACTGTTAATATAATTACAGTTTGTTGATTTATAAAGTGTTCTTGATTGTTATTCTCATACATACTTGATTATATATTGTGTATTCGGCCTAACATTTGATTCCCGAGAATTAATCGACGTCCAAGCATACAAGAGAATTTTAGTCACAAATCCTTCTCAATGGGTCCGTCGAAGAATAGAAGGTTGCAAGTAAGAAATATACCAGATGGGAACAACATAAACAACAATGAGGAACAACTTCAAGACAATCAATATGAGACGATTCCTGACGTCTCTCACCATAGTGAACCGTCCTGCAACGAGTTGGAACAAGGGACGGAAACCCTCCTCTCAACTTGGACTTGACAAGTTTCGCTCCAAATCAAATCGATTTCCTTCTCAGTGTTGCTGCCAATCTCCAACACCCCAACCAGCAAAATGACCCACCTCGGTCTAAAGGGAGACGGGAACCACCTCCCCACGAGGATGAAGCACATAGTGCTATCAATAATGGCACCAAAAGGCCAAGGACAACAAAATCCATTTTCTCTCGTCTCAGTTCTTCCCAAAACACTCAACATGTCCGCCATGATAAGCCTCACCACCGTCCCGAGACATGGAAGGAAAATCGAAGAGTACGGGACTTAAGACGTCAAATTGAGGACAAAAGGGCCGAGTACGAAAGGGAAAAACGAAGACTGGAAGATGAATTCTACCAAGAGAAGGAAAGGGACAGGACTCCCGAACCCACCCCGGTGGGAGGTGATGGCAGCTCCCAACAAGAAATCCTCCAAACTCTCATGGAGTTAAAGCGCAAAGTTGAGGGAGAAGTTTCAGCTAGCCCGGGAGAATCCCCCTTCTCCAAAAGACTAGAAGATGAAAGTAAGCAAACACATTTGAAGTTGAGACCCGGAAGAACACTTGAGTTATTTTGATCAAATAGCCCTTTTCTATGGGTACCGGGACTTAACATGTTGCAGATTCTTTGCTTCCACCTTAAGAGGAAGTGCACAACGATGGTTTTGTAGGATTCCTCCCAGGACCATTGACACATGGGCCGATTTCAAAAAAGCCTTTCTGAATAAGTTTAAGGCAAATCAACCACATGAAGTGCACACTGTCTTCCTTGAGACCATAGCCCAATTATAATCATAACCTATACTGACATGATTACCAACAGCTTGTTTATTGAGAATCTCTTTAGCCGTCTTACAAGAGCTAAAATAGGCATTAGCTTTAGTCTTCAGCTCACTAATCTCTTTCTTAAGAATGGTTTCCAGTTGAATATAACATTTAACCCTATTCTCAAGAAAAGCTATTTTCTCAACAAGTTCATCCTGATTAACATGCACTAGTTTTAATTCTTTTATCTCATTTTCAAGATTTGTGTTTAAAAGAATTATTCTATCATTTTCAGTGCGAGCACATTCTAAGGTGCCACCAAGATGACGAATCATTTCAATATCAGTAAACTTTACCTCTGACATGTGTGCAGATGAAGTGCTTGCCTCTTTAGCCACTAAAGCAAGGTTCCCAATCTCACCTGCTTCTTCATCACTGTCAGTGTCATCCCAACTCTTTCCTTCAGCAACATAAGCTTTCCCAATCTTATTCTTCTTGCTAGAATCAAATGTGTTTCTAGTCACTTGCTTTGGCTTTCTGCATTCAGTAGCAAAGTGACCCAACTCATTGCAATTGTAGCATCTGATTGTGCTCCTTTCCACAGTTCCAGTTTTGTAGCCACCCCTTGAGCCACTTGAAGAGGAAGATCCACCTCTCTGAAATCTGGGCCTGAACTTAAGATTGGGATTCCTCTTGAATCTGAACTTCCCAAACTTCCTGACTATCAAATCCAAATCACCATCCTCCAGCTGATCAAGTTCTTCTAAAGAATAGAAGTCACCACCAGATTGATCAATGGATGTTAATCCATATTCAGCATCAATAACATTCATGTTAGAACTGGAAGGTTGAACATCCTTCACTTCCAGTTTCTGTGGGACTTCAGCAGCCAGTGCAGTAGAAGTACTAACAATCTTCCCAGTTCCATACAGCTCCCTTTGTTGAATCTGCTCCAGCTCATAGGTCTTCAGAACACCATACAATCTCTCCAAAGCAATCTCATTCATATCTCTTGCTTCTCTAATGGCAGAAATTTTGTGCTCCAAATGAGGTGGAAGTGTAAGAAGGAACTTCTTGTTAATCTCCTTGTTGGTGTAGTGCTTCCCATTGAGATTCAGATCATTGATTAATTTGTTATATCTCTCAAAAACCTGAGAGATACCTTCACCAGGGTTTGATCTGAAATGCTCATATTGTGAGGTGAGAATTTCCAGCATATTCTCCCTAACTTCCTCTGTCCCCTCATTGATTATCTCTATAGTTGCCCAAATGTGTTTAGCAGTATCACAGTTGAGAACATGATTATGCATGATTGGATCAAGACAATCAATAAGGATCAACTGAAGACAGGAATCCAAGGTAACATCCTCTTTCTCATCAGGAGTGTAATCCTTGGCATCTTTAGGGTACATTCTAGCAGCCCTAGTCACAACATTATTCTCAATGAGTTCTCCCTCAATAATCATAGGGACTTTGGGACCGTTCTTCAGCACATCAATGTATTTAGGATTTGCAACCTTAAGAAATAGAAGCATTTTCTTCTTCCACATTGGATAATGCTCCTTGCTAAACATTGGGATTTTGACTGTACCCACTTTCTGTGTAGTAGACATCTTTTGAGATTTTTAGGAATAATAAAAAAATCAGAGTTTAAGAAAAATCTCAAAACAATTGGATCTTTGATTTGTATATCAATCAAAAGGCTCTGATACCAATTGTTAGGTCCTGATAAGTTTGTAGAAGGGGGGTTGAATACAAACTATACCGTTTTATCGAATTTGTCCTTTAAAAGATTTAACTGTTTAGAACAAATTAGTGCGGAATAAAAACTGAAACAATATTCAAGTTAAATAGAAACTCTATTAAACTTGAGGGGTGTTGCAATTTTGTTCACTGATTACAAAGAACTTAATAAAACAAATCTAGAATAAATTCGACATGAATTTATCTATTTTTGTAATAAAAAGGATCGAATACTAAAAAGTAGTTCGATATAAAATCTAGGGATTATGATCCGCTAGAAAGCTAAAGCAGTACAAGAGAAATGATTCTTATGGATTAAATGTTAACAATCAATACAAGAATTAAATCTCTGGCAGAAATTCAAAGCTTTGCAGTTCAAGAAGTAATGAAGAAGAATGTAATGTTTTGAGTCTGTGTCTTTACTTCTGTGTTTGATGATTGTCTCTTTAAGCCTTCGAATTGCCTTGTATTTAAATGCACTGCATTACTTTTCATTAAGTCCACTTGCAAGCCACTTGACAGAATGTAGAAAATGCCTTGGAAGACTTACTGGAAAACAATGTAAATGGCCTTGGAAGACTCTCGGGAAGACAAGGTTTGTACATGGAAGACATTCGGGAAAACTGAGATTTGCTCTAGGAAGACAATCGGGAAGACTCACTTGTGAGTCTTCCTAGTTTAATAAACTAAGTCTTCCTAGTACAAAATCTAAGTCTTCCTAGTTCAAATATATTCTAATTTAAATAATTAACTATATAAATTATGTATTAAATTAATTCTTTGCAGAATTAATTTAATAAATAATATACTTAATAATATTAACTATTTATAAGAGAATAAATAGAATTAGTTGACTTCTCAATTAATTCCAGAATCACTTAAAACTTAGATAAATAACAAACACAATAGTACGTTGACACTCAATGTACGGTCTGGTTCATGAGTGACTAACGACAATGTCTGTTCTTTATCTGTTTGACTTTAAGCAGTGATTCACTTCCTTCTCATTCAAGAACTCCGTAATCAGTATCTTTTTCTGTCACCACTTGAAATCTCTGTCACTTTAATAAATCCACTGAGCTTGAATACTTCATTGAGGCTTGATCAACAAATTGAGCTTCTTTCAATGTAGAATCACTTCAAGTCTGTAGATGACTTTAATCTTCATTCTTTGACAGATATAACCTTCTGAGATTCCTGTGACATTTGATTTTTATTATTTACTTATTACATCTTAATTAAAGTTGAGTAGAATCCTCGGTGTTTACAAATAGGACTAGACATATGCCTTTCAATCTCCCCCTATTTGTTTGTTAGACAATAACAACCAAATACCTCTAGAGGATAACTCAACTAAAACAAGAAAAGATAAGACTTTTAAGAGCCAAGAAAATAATAAAAATTTCTGGATTAAATATAACAAATTCCAGATTCAAACAATAAAGATAAATAAAAGATAGATGTTCCTCTAGCCTGAACAAATGATAAATTTCCCTATCTTGATTTACCTAGCTCTAAAGATATAACATTTACAAATTGAGCTAACTACATCATGCCTTTAGTCTCTAATTTCACCTTCTTCAGCTTCTGCCAAGGTGACTAGAAGATCTTTGTCAAGAACACGATCACTTTCAGAAACCACACCACTTGGCATTACTGGTTGATTGGTGATCTTCTTCAATCTGTTCTTCATCTGAGCATACCTTGGTACTTTCTCCGTGCAGTAGTCTGAAATCATATCAGCAACTTCAGACTTTTCTACAGTAGCAAACCCAGATGTTCTCAGAAGATTCTCCAACTTCACCAGTTGCATTGTAGTCTGTAGCTTCAAAGAATCAGGATCCAGCCTTACAGTCTCCAAAGTTGTACCTCTATAGATTTTGACTTCATAAGGAAAATGTACAACTTGAGGGCGGGCCTTCATAGCAGAATCTCTCAGCCGGTCATACAGAAGCTCGTTCAAGCAAGAAGATCTCTTAACTTTACTCATCAGAATCCACAATTCAGAGAGAGATCTTCTTTGGAGTAATTCAAGAGAAATAGTGAATGACCCTTCAAGAGCACTTGAGACATAGATGAACAGTTCTTGTCTTACTTGATCAAATGCAGACGTTATCCTTAATATATCTTGCTTCAATGCCTTCATATATAATGAGTTGTCTGGATTAACAATTCTGATCTTCTCAAGCAGCTTCAGAAAAGTAGCATCATTGTTTGTGCCTCTCTGAGGGATATCAAACATCTCCCTTGCTTTATCCCAATTGACTCCTTGCTTCATCCTAACATCCAATCTTCTTTCTTTGACATGAATACAATGAAGACGTTGTTTGTCTTCATGTTCAGCCTTTTGAATTTTCATCTTTTGAGAAATGATGTCAGAGACCTTGGCATTTTCATCCTCCTTTCTTCTCAACTCTGCCTGTTGTTTCTTCAACTCCTTCTCAAACAAAGGGTCAGGTGTGTAAAGATCAGCTTCGTCTTCCCAATCATCAAAGTTGGCTGCCTCCTCAACCTCCTCCTCACCAAAAGCTTCTTCAGGTATGGGCTTCCTCAGATCACCAGATGTGTCAAATTGGAAGTCATCCTGTTCACCATGGTAGTAGTAGGCATCATCAAAAGCAGACTCCTCCATTGATTGTTTACCTTTCCCTTTATCCTTTCCAGAAGCTCCTCCAGCTTCTTTATCTTCCCCTTTCTTCTCCTTCTCCCCCTTAGTTGAGGAATCCTCTACAGTTTGAGCTGTGGAAGCCCTAGGATTCACCTCAGATGTTCTCCTTATGTCTCCTAGTTCTCTTCTATCTCCTCCTTCATTAGCATCATCATCCTCATAATCATCTCCCTCAAAGAATGTTCTTTGCTCTTCAGTAGGTTGATGTGAATTCTTGATCATATAGTATAGGTGCTTCATCCCTTCATTAAGATGCTCCATTCCTCCTTCTAACTTAGACATCCTTTCTTCATTAAACCTTTGGTTTTCATCAGATGTTTGCAGAATAAAGTCCACCTTGGTAGAAATAGCAGCAATCTCCTTGACACTCTCCGATATATGAGCATTTGACGTTGTAAGATCAGAGATGTCTGAAGCCACCAGTACTTGAGATTGTTAGATTGAATTCAGCCTCGGGAGTAGATTATTCTTCAATCCTTCCAGGTCATCTTTCACAGTACCCAGCTGATTTGATACAGAGGTGGTAGATTGTGGAACCACTTGTGCTTTCAGAAGATTGTTCTCAGCCTGGGTTTCTTGTAACTTCCTTTGTAGATCAGCTAGCTGGTTCAATAACAAAGCAGTGTTTGTGTCAGTGTGTGCACTCACTTCAATTGCTCTCAATGGTGTTTCACTCAACTCACGTGCTTGTGTTTCACTCGGTGTTTGATTCATATCTCTCACCACTAACTGTCTTTCAAGATTTTCAGAAGATGTACCTGCATGAAAAATCACCCTAGCCCCTTCAAGAGAGGTCAGTGGTGGTGCAATGGGAGTTCGCAATTCCCGATCCCTGAGTGAGTCTGTCATAATATTTGACATTGTATACTGAATTGCTTCAGGGACAGACTCATCAGGTTGCCTTTCACTTTCTCCAGTATAAACTGCGAGTGAAAAATCCCTTAGGGGAGCCAGAGATGTTCCCTCTGGGATGGGAGAAAATGATTCTATTTGAGTTGGCGAAGAATCAGATTTTCCCTCAGATGCCTGTGAAGGCACTTCTACCGTAACTATGGTAGGCACTGTTTCAAAGTCAAAAGCAAAGTGCTCTCCTTGCATAGTGTCCTGAGTATAATCTAGATGGATATCTTCTCCCATTGTGAGTAATGGGAGAGTGCTTGACTCAGTACAAGATGCCATGGCCCGATGGCAAATTTCAATAGATCCACCCTGTTGAGAGGATGTCTCCAGAGACTGTTTAGTGGCCATATCTATGTCCATATCCTTTTGAGAGGATACAGATGGGCTTACAGTTGTCTCCCTATAGGTTCTTCTTTTCTTTAAGGGTGGAGACAGAGCTGTGGGAACACTCATTTCAGCTATATTACTAACTCTTCTTGAACTGGTTTGAATATTAAGCTCAGGATGTGTATCAGGAGTGTTTGACTCTCTGTTTGGCTCTATGACCTGGGTCAGAGACTGTGGTTCTACAATCTCTGGGTCAGCCCTAACAACCACTTGGGTTTCAATTAAAGAACCAGAAGAAGATGCAGGGCTAGGAATAACTACCTGTAGTGGTACTGGATGTGGTTCGGGAACTTGTTCACCAAAGATAGGAAGATTAATGAATTGACTCATCAATGGTGAAACAAGAACAGGTATATTGAGAAATTTGGATGAGACATCAAGTCTGGTGTAGAATTTGGTGTCTGTGGTTGGAGAGGTTTCAAATCTTGCTTCTCGAAACAGTTCTACCTGCTCAGCAGTGAGAAGATGATTAATGATAAGAGTTAGAAAGCGAGGGTACCAACACTTTACTTTCACACCATTATCAGAATCTCTCCTAGAGTGAGCAAGCCTGTTGAGCAATAGGTTCCACAGAATCTCAGCGAAGTTCAATCTACGACCAAATACTATAGCATAGGCAATATATTGATTAAGACTGGTAATGCAATGAAAGTTTGTTTTTGTGCAGTTACCAAATACCCTAGCTATAGTATCAAAGAACAGATCACATTCCCTTACAACAAAGCTTTTGGACAATTTAACCATCTGTAAGGGACCCTGATAATGAATATTCACAAAGAACTGTGATAACTCATCATCAGTGGGTAAGGGATCAAACCTGTCCTTTGGAAAATGTAAAACATCACAAAATAAATCAAAAGTGACTGTGTATTGCTGGTTTAAAATATTGAAAGAAAAAGATTTTGAATTTTCAGCAATAACAGCACTTGAACGCAACATCCTTATTGGATCAATTTTCAGAGGTGCATTAGCACAAATAGCATAACTAACACATGTATTGCTATTTAAAAATTGAATCCACGGACTAAAACGTTCCACTTTACACCTAGCCGGATCAAAATACCCAACAAAATTATTTAAAACTAATTCAAAATTATTAGGATCCATTTTAAATAAAACACTAAGAATTTAATTAATTTGAAATAAAAATAAAATTTTAGGGATTTTTAGAATTAATAAAAATTACTAAAATCCACAAAATTAAATTTTACCAAAATTATTTAATTTTCAAATTTTAGATCCTAAAAATTCGAACTAAGACCTTGAAATGCGAAATGACTGGGCAAATGATTCTCAAGAACACACACACAGATCTCTATCACAGAAACTAAATATGATCACAAAAGCAAGAAGTACTTGGCAATTCAAAACACAAAAGTCGAAAGGAAATGAAACAAGTAACAGAAATTCGGGCAGCAATTCGACTTAGTAGTTTGATTTTAACGAATAGTTATGATTTGCTAAGTTAAAACTTGAGCAAGAATGATTCAAGGATCACAGTTTCTGCAGAATTTAGAGAGAATACGAAGGGGGAAAAAAATTAAAAACTGCTAAGTAAGAATGAAGTGCGTGTAAGTGTAAGTATATATATATAAGAGAAAGACAAAACAAATAAACTGTAAAGAAAATGAACTGAACGGTTATTATTCTAAATTTGAATTGGGAAGACAATCGGGAAGACTTAGGATAGTCTTCCCGGTAGTCTTCCTAATTCAAATTAGGAAGTCTTCCGGAAAATACAATAAAATAAAAACAGAAAATAAACTAATTAATTTAAGTCTTCCCGATAGTCTTCCTAGTTCAAAAAACTGGGAAGACTTAGGAAAAGACTTAAAAAAATAGAAAAAACAAAAAACAAAATGAAAAAAATACATTGTTTACCCGGTAGTCTTCCTAGTGTAAAACTGGGAAGACTTATGAAAAAAAAAATCAGAATAAATTCGAATATTAACAGAAAAATACTGAAAAACTTATAAAAATGCATGAAAAATATATAAAAGCCTAGAAAAATTCATAGAAAATTCCACAAATCCTAGAAAAATATGCAGAATATTATAGAAATGCATAAAATTAATATAAACTTGCAGAAAAATTCAAACAACAATATTTACAAACTGAAAAATACCTAAATAATTCTAAATAAATATATTTTCAATAAAAATACATTTCTCTACTTAAAAAATATGAGAAAAATATTTTTAAAGAAAATAAATTATTTAGAGCTATTTAAATACACAAGCATGTACTATTAAATGAGAATTGACAGTGAATATCATTTAAATGACAAGAGAAAATGAATTTTTAAAGAACAAACAGGACAAAGATATTGTTAATCACTAAGACTGTTTAACATACCCAATTTACCAACTAACTTGATAAATGTGGATTCGTCAACAGATTTAGTGAATATATCTGCAGTCTGTTCTTCTGTGGGTACAAAATGTAACTCCACAGTTCCATTCATGACATGCTCTCTGATAAAATGATACCTGATATCAATGTGCTTCGTTCTCGAGTGCTGCACAGGGTTGTTGGAGATTGCTATGGCACTTGTATTATCACAAAATATGGGAATTTTGTCTAATGCAAAGCCATAGTCCTTTAATTGATTCCGTATCCATAAGATCTGAGCACAACAGCTTCCAGCAGCAATATATTCAGCTTCTGCTGTTGAATTGGAAACTGTTTGTTGTTTCTTGCTATACCAGGAAATCAACCTACCTCCTAGGAATTGACAACTCCCAGAGGTGCTCTTTCTATCCACAACACTACCTGCATAATCAGAATCTGTATATCCAACAAGATTAAAACCAGAATCTTTAGGGTACCAGATACCTAGATTAGGTGTACCCTTAAGATATCTCAAGATTCTTTTCACAGCAACGAGATGTACATCTCTAGGGTCCGCTTGGAACCTTGCACACAAGCATGTAGCATACATAATATCTGGTCTACTAGCAGTAAGATAGAGTAAGGAGCCAATCATACCTCTGTAGCTTGTAACATCTACCTTGATAGACTTGTCAGAAGCTCCAAGTTTGATTGCTGTTGAAGATGGAGTCTTTGCTGATGCTGAATCCTCGATATGATACTTCTTGAGGAGTTCTTTAAGATACTTGGATTGACAAATAAATATACCATTTGTCCTTTGACTTACTTGCAATCCAAGAAAGAACTTCAGCTCACCCATCATACTCATTTCAAACTTACTCTGCATTAGCTTAGCAAATCTCTTACAGAGATCATCATTAGTAGACCCAAATATGATGTCATCCACATAGACTTGGACTAATATCATATCACCTTTATGTTTCTTTGAAAAAAGAGTTTTGTCTATGATACCTCTAACAACACCATTTTCTAAACCATTTTCTTGGGGCTTGTTTGAGACCATAGATAGCCTTGAAGAGAAAGTACACAAAGTCCAGCAGCTCCTGATTTTCAAAGCCAGGGGGCTGTTCCACATACACTTCTTCATCAAGCTCACCATTCAGGAATGCACTCTTAACATCCATTTGATAGACTTTAAAATTGGAGTAAGCAGCAAATGCTAAGAACATCCTGATGGCCTCAAGTCTAGCCACTGGTGCATAGGTTTCATCATAGTCAATGCCTTCAGCTTGAGAATACCCTTGTGCAACCAGTCTTGCCTTGTTCCTTGTGACTATGCCATCCTCATCTAGCTTGTTCCTGTATACCCATCTAGTACCAACTACTTTCTTGTTCTTTGGCCTGGGTACCAGCTTCCAGACTTGCTGTTGTTCAAATTGATTGAGTTCATCTTGCATAGCAATCACCCAATCTGGATCAGTCAGTGCTTCCTCAGTTTTCTTTGGCTCCATTTTAGATAGAAATGCTGAGAAAAGACATTCATTCTGAGAAGCACTTCTAGTTTTAACTCCAACATCTGGATCACCAATGATCAGCTCAAAAGGATGAGCTCTATTCCAAACAGTCTGTCTTGGAAGATTTGATCTTGATGATTCACCTTGAAATTCACTTTGATGTTGTGAGTGACTAGTTGATCCTTCATTTGCTCACCCTGAGTTGTTGCTTGATTGCCTTGATGATTCTTCTCCAGTGTTGGTGGTATCTCCATTGTTACCAGTGTTTCCACCACCATCACCATGATCATTATCATCATTGTTATTATCATCACCAGCAATAACTTCAGGTGGGGCTTCATCATCTGATTCTGAGTCTGGCAAGTTATCAAACTTCAGCTTTTCAGATGAGTCTTCTTTTTGGATACTGGGGAAATTAGTGTCATCAAAAGTAACATTGACACTTTCCTTTACTGTGTGACTGCCAACCAAGTAGACCCTGTAAGATCTTCTGGAGTAACCAACAAAAATAGCTTCTTGTGCCTTTGCATCAAACTTGCCACGTTTCACATTGTCATCTATAAGCACAAAGCATTTTGCTCCAAATACATGAAAGTACTTGACAGTTGGTTTCTTGTTGTTCATGATCTCATAAGGAGTCTTCATTAAGTCCTTGTTGATTAAAGTTCGATTCTGAGTATAACAAGCTGTATTCGCTGCTTCAGCCCAAAAGTACATTGGAAGTTTGGACTCACTTAGCATAGTCCTAGCTGCTTCAATCAATGTACGATTCTTACTTTCCACTACTCCATTTTGTTGAGGAGTTCTAGGGGCAGAATAATGTCTTGTTATTCCTTTATCAGCACAAAAGTCATTTAGAATGGCATTCTTGAATTCAGTACCATTATCTGACCTTATGGCTCTAACAGGGAATCTAGAATCCAGCTCAATCAACTTTATGTGGCCAATCACCAGGAATGGGGTCTCATCCTTGGAATGTAGGAATAAAACCCATGTATATTTTGAATAGTCATCAACAATCACAAGTGCATATTGTTTCTTTGACATGGACATCACATTAACTGGACCAAACAAATCCATGTGCAGTAGCTGAAGAGGTTCAGTTATTGATGATGTATCAGTGCCCTTGTGAGAAGCTTTCTTTGACTTTCCTTTCTGACATGCCTCACACAGTCCTTCCTGTGTAAATTCCATCTGAGGCAAACCTCTAACTAATTCCCTCTTGACTAAAGAGTTCATAGTTTTGAAGTTAAGGTGAGACATCTTCTTGTGCCATAGCCAACTATCATCTGATGAAGCTTTAGCATAAAAACAATTAACTTCATCTTTGAATCCCGAGTTCAGATCAGCTATGAACAAGTCACCTTTCCTTACTCCTTGAAGAGCAGGCTTTCCATTCTTCTTGTGAAGGATCTGACACTTCTCTCTTTCAAAGGAAACAACATATCCTCTATCACAGAACTGATTGATGCTGAGAAGATTGAACGTCAGACCTTCCACAAATGAAACATTTTCAATGATAACATTTCCGTACTTCAAACAGCCATATCCTTTCGTAATACCCTTGCTGTTATCTCCAAAGGTTACTACTGGGCCAGCTTTTTCAACCAAATCTGATAGCAGGGCTCTATCTCCGGTCATATGCCTTGAACAGCCACTGTCAAGAACCCATATAACACGGCTTACCTGTTTAACTCCCTGCAATACCAGATTGATTAGTCCTTCCTCGGAACCCACACTTGATTGGGTCCGGCATACTTAAAAAATTGGCCTTTGTCAGGCAAAACAACATTTTTAACTAAAACTACTTCAACCTCTTTCACATAAGAGCGTTTCCATTTATAGCCAGCCTTAACACATTTCTGAGTAGGCTTAGGGATAAATGAATCCACTCTAGTCTGAGGAGGACTAGTAGTCTTTGCTTTAACATGCTTCTTATTATTAACATGTTGACGTGGAGCAGTCTTATCACTAGATACATGCTTTTTATTAAAGAAAGCATACATAACATTAAAAGCACAAGACATGCAATTACTCACACCACATGCTTTATGAGAAGAATTAACAGCAGGCATGTTAGTTCTACAGTTGTTTTGATCCAACTTATGGATATCTGATTTAGTCTTTTTAGTTGTAGCAACTTTGACTGGAATATCAGATATACACTTTTTGGATTGTTCAACTTCCAAAGCAATATCTTCTTCACGAATCTCCTCTGCAATGATGATAGAGTCTTCATTCAGAGGTTCTGCTTCGGACTCCTTACAGAAGGGTGTTTCAATACCCTTAAGCACATATGGAACACCCCTTCCTTCAGATCTGACTCTACAAGGGGAATTTATTCCAAGCAATCCAATGGCCTCATTATAATCATAACCTATACTGACATGATTACCAACAGCTTGTTTATTGAGAATCTCTTTAGCCGTCTTACAAGAGCTAAAATAGGCATTAGCTTTAGTCTTCAGCTCACTAATCTCTTTCTTAAGAATGGTTTCCAGTTGAATATAACATTTAACCCTATTCTCAAGAAAAGTTATTTTCTCAACAAGTTCATCCTGATTAACATGCACTAGTTTTAATTCTTTTATCTCATTTTCAAGATTTGTGTTTAAAAGAATTATTCTATCATTTTCAGTGCGAGCACATTCTAAGGTGCCACCAAGATGACGAATCATTTCAGTATCAGTAAACTTTACCTCTGACATGTGTGCAGATGAAGTGCTTGCCTCTTTAGCCACTAAAGCAAGGTTCCCAATCTCACCTGCTTCTTCATCACTGTCAGTGTCATCCCAACTCTTTCCTTCAGCAACATAAGCTTTCCCAATCTTGTTCTTCTTGCTAGAATCAAATGTGTTTCTAGTCACTTGCTTTGGCTTTCTGCATTCAGTAGCAAAGTGACCCAGCTCATTGCAATTGTAGCATCTGATTGTGCTCCTTTCCACAGTTCCAGTTTTGTAGCCACCCCTTGAGCCACTTGAAGAGGAAGATCCACCTCTCTGAAATCTGGGCCTGAACTTAAGATTGGGATTCCTCTTGAATCTGAACTTCCCAAACTTCCTGACTATCAAAGCCAAATCACCATCCTCCAGCTGATCAAGTTCTTCTAAAGAATAGAAGTCACCACCAGATTGATCAATGGATGTTAATCCATATTCAGCATCAATAACATTCATGTTAGAACTGGAAGGTTGAACAGCCTTCACTTCCAGTTTCTGTGGGACTTCAGCAGCCAGTGCAGTAGAAGTACTAACAATCTTCCCAGTTCCATACAGCTCCCTTTGTTGAGTCTGCTCCAGCTCATAGGTCTTCAGAACACCATACAATCTCTCCAAAGCAATCTCATTCATATCTCTTGCTTCTCTAATGGCAGAAATTTTGTGCTCCAAATGAGGTGGAAGTGTAAGAAGGAACTTCTTGTTAATCTCCTTGTTGGTGTAGTGCTTCCCATTGAGATTCAGATCATTGATTAATTTGTTATATCTCTCAAAAACCTGAGAGATACCTTCACCAGGGTTTGATCTGAAATGCTCATATTGTGAGGTGAGAATTTCCAGCATATTCTCCCTAACTTCCTCTGTCCCCTCATTGATTATCTCTATAGTTGCCCAAATGTGTTTAGCAGTATCACAGTTGAGAACATGATTATGCATGATTGGATCAAGACAATCAATAAGGATCAACTGAAGACAGGAATCCAAGGTAACATCCTCTTTCTCATCAGGAGTGTAATCCTTGGCATCTTTAGGGTACATTCTAGCAGCCCTAGTCACAACATTATTCTCAATGAGTTCTCCCTCAATAATCATAGGGACTTTGGGACCGTTCTTCAGCACATCAATGTATTTAGGATTTGCAACCTTAAGAAATAGAAGCATTTTCTTCTTCCACATTGGATAATGCTCCTTGCTAAACATTGGGATTTTGACTGTACCCACTTTCTGTGTAGTAGACATCTTTTGAGATTTTTAGGAATAATAAAAAAAATCAGAGTTTAAGAAAAATCTCAAAACAATTGGATCTTTGATTTGTATATCAATCAAAAGGCTCTGATACCAATTGTTAGGTCCTGATAAGTTTGTAGAAGGGGGGTTGAATACAAACTATACCGTTTTATCGAATTTGTCCTTTAAAAGATTTAACTGTTTAGAACAAATTAGTGCGGAATAAAAACTGAAACAATATTCAAGTTAAATAGAAACTCTATTAAACTTGAGGGGTGTTGCAATTTTGTTCACTGATTACAAAGAACTTAATAAAACAAATCTAGAATAAATTCGACATGAATTTATCTATTTTTGTAATAAAAAGGATCGAATACTAAAAAGTAGTTCGATATAAAATCTAGGGATTATGATCCGCTAGAAAGCTAAAGCAGTACAAGAGAAATGATTCTTATGGATTAAATGTTAACAATCAATACAAGAATTAAATCTCTGGCAGAAATTCAAAGCTTTGCAGTTCAAGAAGTAATGAAGAAGAATGTAATGTTTTGAGTCTGTGTCTTTACTTCTGTGTTTGATGATTGTCTCTTTAAGCCTTCGAATTGCCTTGTATTTAAATGCACTGCATTACTTTTCATTAAGTCCACTTGCAAGCCACTTGACAGAATGTAGAAAATGCCTTGGAAGACTTACTGGAAAACAATGTAAATGGCCTTGGAAGACTCTCGGGAAGACAAGGTTTGTACATGGAAGACATTCGGGAAAACTGAGATTTGCTCTAGGAAGACAATCGGGAAGACTCACTTGTGAGTCTTCCTAGTTTAATAAACTAAGTCTTCCTAGTACAAAATCTAAGTCTTCCTAGTTCAAATATATTCTAATTTAAATAATTAACTATATAAATTATGTATTAAATTAATTCTTTGCAGAATTAATTTAATAAATAATATACTTAATAATATTAACTATTTATAAGAGAATAAATAGAATTAGTTGACTTCTCAATTAATTCCAGAATCACTTAAAACTTAGATAAATAACAAACACAATAGTACGTTGACACTCAATGTACGGTCTGGTTCATGAGTGACTAACGACAATGTCTGTTCTTTATCTGTTTGACTTTAAGCAGTGATTCACTTCCTTCTCATTCAAGAACTCCGTAATCAGTATCTTTTTCTGTCACCACTTGAAATCTCTGTCACTTTAATAAATCCACTGAGCTTGAATACTTCATTGAGGCTTGATCAACAAATTGAGCTTCTTTCAATGTAGAATCACTTCAAGTCTGTAGATGACTTTAATCTTCATTCTTTGACAGATATAACCTTCTGAGATTCCTGTGACATTTGATTTTTATTATTTACTTATTACATCTTAATTAAAGTTGAGTAGAATCCTCGGTGTTTATAAATAGGACTAGACATATGCCTTTCAGAAAGATATATTTGCAAGCTCATGGAACACAAGCCCACTACGCTAGCCAGAGCATATGAATTGGCTTCTTACTTCATCACTGAGACGGAGGCCATGAGAGTCATGAAACAAACAAGGAATCCTCCCCAACCAAAGCCTTACTTCCAGAAGGAACGTTTCACTTTCCACCACACTCAGAGGCCCGTCCAGGAGCACCAAGTCCAAACCACCCATGGTCCTGCCGTGTCAAGGCAAAAACCTGTCTTCGACAAGTCGAGGCTCTCTTCTTCCACCTCATCAAGGCCGGCACGGAAACCTGAACCAGAGTGGACAACCTTGAGCATGCCTAGAGCACATATCTTACGGGAGATACAAAACAAACCTTTCTACCAGGCACCTCAACCGCTTTGGACAGCCCCGGGTGATAGAGACTCCACTAAGCACTGTGAGTATCATGCCACGCACGGACATACCACAGAGAATTGTCTCTCTCTCAAACACTTCCTCGAGAGGTTGGTCCGTCAAGGACTCATCAACCAATACCTTCCCCGGCAAATTACGAGCGGGAACAACTCGAATACTCCTTCTACTTCTCAAGCCAACAAAGGCAAGAACATTGTCAATGTGGGTATTGGAGGAACACAATCTCCCCCACGAGCTTCGGGAACTCAAGAAGTGTTAACGATATCAGAGAAAGACATGATGGGAGATGTTATCACTTTTTCTGACGCTGACTTGGAGGGAGTCAATCCTTACAATACTGAAGCTTTGGTGGTCACGGTAGAAACACGAGATAATGTGGTCAAGAAGGTCTTGATTGATAATGGCTCCTCGGTGGATATAATTTTCACGCACTGTTGGGAAAGGCTGAAGTTGGAAGATAAGTTGGAAGAATGTCGAGAGGAGGCACCCCTTTACGGTTTTGGCCACAATACAGTCCCCATAGCGGGAATAGTGAAGTTGCCTATACTCTTCGGGACAGCCCCGAAACAAGTTCACCATTTTATCAAACTCTATGTGGTTAACACACCATCTTCTTATAATATGATCTTTGGAAGGCCGACTCTGACTCGCTTAAGAGCCATAACCTCCACTACCCACCTAAAAATGAAGTTCCCTACCATTGCGGGAATAGGAGAAATTAAAGGAGATACGGAGGCTTCGAAATATTGTTATGGTTCTGCCCTCAACCTTGCTCAGACTGACCCAAGTAACCTAAGAAGGGTGCGAACAACTCAACGGAAAAGGGAAAAAAGGAAGAGGCATCTCGAACACCAGCGAAACCAAAGAAAGAGGACAAGGGATGACCAGGTAGTGGAAGCCACAAATGATCAGAACATGGAAGAACTAGAGCAACGAATGGATGCCAACTTGAGAAAATGTTTACAGAAAGATGAAGTGCCCATTGTGACACCCGCAGTAGAAACAGAAAAAATCGAATTGGTACCCGGAGACGGGACGAAGCGAATTAGCATTGGTACTGGTCTCGACTCGGTCTTCAAGGAAGGATTGATAAAATTATTGCGAGAGTATGCCGACATTTTTTCTTGGAGCCCAAAGGAGATGCCTGGACTTGATGAGTCCGTAGCCATGCATAAATTGAATGTTCACAAAGATGCCATCCCAAAAATGCAAAAGAGAAGGAATGTTGCTCCAGACAGGCAGAAAGCAATTGATGAAGAGATAGACAAAATGCTAGACGCTGATCTCATTTGTGAAGTTACTTACCCGGAATGGGTAGCTAATGTGGTTCTGGTAAAGAAAGCTAATGGCAAATGGAGGGTTTGTGTCGACTACACTGATCTTAATGTTGCATGCCCAAAGGATCCTTACCCTCTTCCAAGCATCGATCAACTAATTGATGCCACTGCGGGTCACCTCATGCTAAGCTTTATGGATGCCTTTTCGGGATATAATCAAATCAAGTTAGCACCAGAAGATAGAGAGAAAACATCTTTCATCACTCATCGAGGGGTTTATTGTTACCAGGTCATGCCTTTCGGCCTTATCAATGCTGGAGCAACGTATCAAAGGATGATGAATAAAATCTTTGCTGGGCAACTTGGTAGAAACATGGAGGTATATGTTGATGATATGATTGTTAAATCTTTGCTATTAAACACTCACCTTGCAGATTTGAAAGAATGTTTCGAGAAGTTACAAGCACATAACATGAAGCTCAATCCGGACAAGTGTACATTTGCCTTGGAGGCGGGAAAGTTCTTAGGTTTCTTGGTGAGTCAAAGAGGAATAGAGGCTAATCCAGAGAAAATTCAAGCAATATTGGACATGCACCCTCCCAAGACAATTCGTGATGTCCAAAGATTGACAGGAAGGTTGGCCGCGTTGAGAAGATTCATATCAAAATTGGCAGAGAGATGTCTACCTTTCTTTGATACTCTAAGGGGAGCAACAACTACAAAGATTATCAAGTGGACTCCCGAATGTCAAATCGCTTTTGATGAGTTAAAGGCATATCTCTCATCTCCACCTTTGCTAGCAACAGCCGCTCCATCCGAGCCTTTGTCCATCTATTTGTCGGCATCAAATGCGGCAGTGGGAGCCGTCTTGATTAAGGAAGATGATGAAGGACAAAAACCCATCTATTATGTTAGTCAAGTATTGAAGGATGCGGAAACTCGTTAACCCCCTGTAGAGAATTTTGCTTATGCCCTTGTCACTGCAAGCAGAAAACTAAGGCATTACTTCCAAGGGAGAGAGATCAAGGTTGTCACCAATCACCCTTTGAAAAAGCTTCTACACAAGCCAGACCTTTCAGGACGATTGATTAATTGGGCTGTGGAGTTAAGTCAATTCTCTATCACTTATGAGCCAAGGAAGGCAATCAAGGCTCAAGCTCTTTCAGATTTCATTGTAGAATGTTCATTTGGTAACAAAGAAAAGATGCCCTCTCTGGAGGATAATTCACCCGCCAAAGAGCCTCTCCCTCCTCCAAACCCAACATGGAAACTTTTTGTGGATGGATCTTCCACCTCGGCAAGGAGTGGAGCAGGCCTTATCTTGATTAGCCCCGAAGGGTTCCAAGTGATGCAACCCATAAGATTCACTTTCAAGGCTACCAATAATCAAGCTGAGTATGAAGCACTCATTGCAGGTCTCAACTTGGCACGTAGTCTCCAAGTGCAACACCTCTCCATTTTTAGTGATTCCCAAATTGTGGTAAGGCAAACCACTGGGGATTATGCTATAAAAGACATCATTCTCACCAAGTACCAAGCTTTGGTTAGATCCCTTATCTCTTTCTTCGTCAGCCACACACTTGTTCAAGTGGATAGAGAAGACAATACTATTGCAGACTTGCTTTCCAAGCTTGTAGAATCTGAAAAGGATCACCTAGATGGTTCCGTCTATTTTGAAGAACTAAAAGTGCCAGCAATTGAGGGACAACAAATCATGGAAATTGGCACGGAAGACTCTACTTGGATGACACCCATCATCGACTACTTGAAAGATGGAATTCTACCAGAAGACTCTACCAAGGCCAAACAACTCCGCTCTCAAGCTGCCAAATAATTCATTCAAGATGACACCCTCTACAAAAGAACTTTTGATTCTCCTATCCTAAAATGCGTCGACCCTGACGAGGCCTTGTACTGTATGAGAGAAGTCCACGAGGGAATATGTGGAGATCATATGGGAGGAAAAGCTCTGGCTCACAAAATTCTAAGACAAGGATACTTTTGGCCTACTTTGGCTAAGGATTGCCAGGCTTTCATTAAGAAGTGTACACAATGCCAGCTTTTCAGCAATGTCCCTAAACAAGCACCTGCCTTGCCCTCTTCCATCTTATCCCCCATTCCCTTTGCCATGTGGGGAATCGATATCATGGGAACTTTTCCCAAAGCTAAGAATGAATTACAGTATGTGATGGTAGCAATTGATTACATGACTAAGTGGGTTGAAGCTAAGGCCCTAAGGAATATCACCCAGGAGGATGCTATAAAATTTGTCAATGAAAACATAGTCACAAGGTTTGGAATCCCAAGGATAATGGTGTCGGACAATGGAACTCAATTTGTTGGATCAAAGTTCGTGAAATTTCTTTCAGAAAGAGGGGTGAAAGATAAGAAAGCTTCGGTGTGTCACCCTCAAAGCAACGGGCAAGTGGAAGTCACAAACGGCACTATCGTGCGAGGCCTCGAGAAAAGGCTTCAGACGTCCAAGAAGAAATGGCTCGAGGAACTTCCTAATGTGTCGTGGGCTTACCGAACATCAGCTAGAAGCAGTACTAAGGAAACCCCTTACAAACTAGCCTTCGGTACTGAAGCCCTCCTCCTATTAGAAGTAGGCTCACCCTCCTACCGAGTCTTAAATTTTGATGAAGAAGCTAACGCGGAAGGCCTCCGTGACAACAACGAACTCCTTGATGAAGTCAGAGATGATGCGGTGCAAAGAATGGATACATATAAAGAAAAAACCAAGGAATACATTGCCAAGAAAACAAGGGTCCAAAAATTTGAGGAAGGAGATTTGGTGTTGCGGGCAACGGAGGCCTCAGACCCGCGCCATACGGGGAAACTCATGCCTAAATGGGAAGGTCCATACAAGGTGAAACAACTGCTACGTCCAGGATCATACAAGTTGGAAAGGTTGGATGGAACCGAAGTAAACAACACATGGCATGGAGACAAGCTGCGAAAATATTATACCTAAGGGTAGTTTGTTCCCTATCACTACAAAGAAGTGTGGAAGGCGTAATTCTATAAGCCTCCATAACACATTATCTAAGTTTTTAGTACTTTTTCAATCAAAGGCTCATGTACCTGTCTGCCATGAATGAAATTTCCTCTTTCCAGTCACAATATGTTATACTGTTAAATTATCTCAGACACAAGTCATACTCTTTCGGACACAAAGCAAAGAAAATACCTCAGACACAATTGCAACACCCCAGTCACAATTATCTCAGACAAAATTTAGTAAATTATGTTATCACATGAGTTTTATAGAGACACAAGGCGGACGAAACCGCCACAGAAACAAATAACTTATCTCAGACACAAGTAACAATACTTCAGAAACAATTAAGTGCACTATGTTACCTAATTATTCTTACAAGTTTTATGCGGACAAAAGAAGGATACGGAAAAGAAACTCCAATATCATAAAATAGTTTAAACGTGATACTACAAAAAAAAAGTACAAGAGCATTCTAACATGAGAAAACACTAAGTCATAATACACTAGCTAATCAGAAGAAAGAGCAGGTCACGGTGGCGGATGTGCCTTCTTACGAGCATAAGCCTCCCTCTGGGCTTTCATCCACTCCATAAAAAAAACATCGAAGTCATATTTTGGCCGTCTGAGATCATCCCGAAAAAACTCTCGGCAACAAGCAACGATAAGTGGAGCCATCTTCTGGCTCTCAGCACCAACTATCCCCCTAAAGACACTAGTCCCTCGGAAGGCTGCAACAGCATCATCACAGTCTTTCTTGTACGCCGGAGAAGCTTTATAATCTCGAATCACATCTACTACGGATGGCATGGCAGCCAACTTCTCCTTCGCACGGTTGGCATCATCCACAGCCCCTCTCACTTGATCTTCCAAGCGTTTCCTGTCAGCAGCGAAGCCTTCTTCAGCTTCCTCTTGTAGAAGATCCATGTCAGCTATTAGGCCACCATTCTCTTGCTTCAGGGTTTTTACTTGCCTCTCGGCCACCTTCCGCCTTTTTCCCTCACGTAAAAGCCTGTTCACCAATCCGGCGCCGTAACCGCCAACCTACAACAAGACATCCAACCAAGGAAACTGGTTAGAACTAACACAAATGAAAACATGAAGGCTGAAACATCACAAGTGTAGACAAATAGAACAGAAAGCTACATTGAAGAACGGCACTTACCCGAGCATAATGCTTCTCAAACCTTATAATCGTCTTCTTCTTCGTCGCCTTCGCGAGTTTCCCACGATCATCAGGGGTAAGCATCTCGGGTAAAACCGCCTTGGGAGCTGTAGGAAACAAATATCCTACTCCTTTCCTTTGCACACCAGTAGAGGGATCTACAATCTCGTCATCAGAGGACGCATCATAAGCAAAAGTGGAGTCTTCCACCCGCTGTGAGCCGGACCTCCGCTTCATGCCAAGTCGGGAGCAAGAAACTAATGTCTTCGGACGGGACCTCAGTACAGGTTTAACTCCACCACTACCCTCAACATGCTTTCTTTTCTCGCCCAGTACACCTGCACAATAAATCAGACAAGATTGTAAACTTCTCAACATAAAGTAGACTTACAACGAACTGACACAACAAGTAATTAAGAAGATGAATAGACGAAGGTAATAACAAGACAGCGTACCTGCAGTCATCAAAGGTTCCTCAGCGTCCTCTACGAGAGTTTCGTCACCCGACTTCTCAACAATTACACTTGTCGGCCTCACAGGAGAGACATCCCCCCCTCCATCAAGATCATCCATAAAGAAATCATCACCTTCCACGAAATAATCACCATACACCGCATTCAAGTTAGTGGGATTCTCTCCTTCTACCTCTTCCGTAGTAATAGTCTCCTCTTGACGAGCTACTGCCTCAGTGATATCTTTATGCACACGTAATTGCTCTTTTTGAGCCAAAGTAATAATACGGCGCCTCTGAGGAGCGCTAATACCCACATCATTTCCCGCCTCCATAACTTGGACATGCAATACCTCCTCCTCTTCACCTTCTACCTCCTCCTCTTCACCCTCTACCTCTTCCTCATCATCTTCCTGCCTGGCTTTGGCTTGCTCAGGTATCGCAGGATGTGATATCAGCAGTGTGTTAATATGCTTCGCGTCTGCACCCCAAGCAAATTCTGGCAAATCCATGGACTTTGGAGGGTATACTACACAGGGTCAACATGTTAAGTCAATATACAACAATCCTACAAAGAAATAGCCAAAAAACTTCAACGGGAATAATCAAGATATCACATACACAATGGGGTACTCACCTCCATAACTTTTCAACTTGCTAACTTTCTGAAATACAGTCTTATCCCAAGGCTTTACAAAAGTGGGAATAAATGCAACCAAAGACTCAAAATCCTCGTGTGTTAAATCCTCCTTCGATACTACATATGTTGGAACACAGTCATCTACGAATCCAGGCATATGACCCCAATCTCCTCCACGAAACATAATGTATTCCTCCTGCCAGTGCTTGATGCTACTAAATTTAACGGGCTTAAAGCCATCTGAAGCCTTCCCAGGTCGACTTGTCTTGTTAAACTGGACCAATTCATAGAAAGGCTGAGCGCTCGATCGCTTTACCCAAAAAATTGAGAAGAAAGCCTTAAACGTGGGCTGCCTCTTACAATGATTGCAAGCTGCTATGAACCATAAAATAAGCCGAATGGCATTGGGAGAGAACTGTGTGGGCGTACATCTGAATATTTGCTTAAACAATGCCACCAAGAATTTGTGATTTTTAGGCCTCAACCTAGCTTTGAAATGCTCAAGAGTCATTCCCAATGAACCGTCATCAGGGCGAGAGTACAACCTCTCATCAGGAGAAGCAGGTCTCCAAGAATAATCACCCCCAATTTGAAAAGCCTTGGACAAATAACTTTTCCACTTGGAATCTTGGAAGGAGCTCGCATGCTTCAAGTGCTCAAACTTTCCCCATTTGGCATCTAACTCTTTCTTGTCAAACTTTGGAGGAGCAATGTCATGCTCTCAGTAATATCCCTCCATGCTAGAAAAGTATATCTCCGGATCAAGGGTTTTCATGGCTGAAGGAAATAACAGTCGACCTTTATCAGACCAACTCCCATCCGGTTTCAATAAATTCACTATGGTCCTGATTTTGTTCCCATTCGAAATTCTTTCTTCCGCCATCTATCAACACAAACCAATAAAAAGCTGATCAAAAAATCATAATAGCAATATACATATATATACACAAACAGACATCACTTTTTATTACATCGTATATAGCGCAAAGACAAGTAATATGTGCATGCTCCTACTAACTATAACTATTCTACTTTACCCGTTACCTCCACTTGCTTCTACTCCTTCCAGAAAAAACAATATTCAATATATACGTAACAAACATCACATTCACACAACTCAAGCTAACTACTGGGAGGTACCAGTCTTGGATTTTTCTTTTACCAACCACAAATATTCATAAAGAAATAGTACATATTTCCACTGTACAACCTCATGCCACCTCCAACTTACCACCCCCTTCCCCTTGTAAACTCAAACACACATATACATACATCTAACCCACGCGCCAAACAGCAAGGCACCATTTAAAAATTAAAAATACAAATACAAAAACAAAATGCAAGCCAACATTTTATCACCAACACCCATCAACAAAAAAAAAAAAAAAACTCGAAGTACTGATACACCCGTTTTCTCCCATGTCAACTCTTTATATGCTCTTCTTTTTACTCACAGCCATCTAGCAAACATAAATTACACAAGTCTTACTACCCAATACCATTATTACTATATGGATATGTACATGTTTCTTACATGGTAAAATGAAAAAAGTCATAGTATTTGCTTCATTCTCTAAAAATATTTACCCGCATCCTAGCAGTACACAGATAATTGTATATGCACAAACATGCCCTACTTTTTATTTATTTTGCATAAGGGTTGAGGATAAGTGGGCCATGTCAAGAGAGAAACAACAAGTTTCGAAAGTTGGAAACACTATGACTGGTAGAAGCTTCGGAAGCGGTGGAGGTTATCAGGGTGATGGCTCTTCTAGTGGCAATTCCAGCTCGTATGAAGGCCGTGATTCCAACAGGTACATGCAGTTTCAGACTACTGGTAGTGGATTTCCATCATACGGCTCTTCTGGGCACCAGGTTATTGGTATGGTAATAGCAATGGCATGGGTTCTGGTGGAGCTTCAACTTAAGAAGAGAAGTCTTGCTTGCAGACTCTCTTCGATGGAATCCAAGTTAGTCGCTCTTGCAGAAATTTCAGAGAGCGACATCGTAGCACGACAGTGCGGTTTAAATGAAGATTAGCCTTGCTGAGGTTTTTCCACTTAGACACACAGATGAAGATTTGTCTAAACAGGTGGAAAACCTACAGGTAAGCCGTCTAAATAAAGTTGAGGAGCTTGTCTACTGGAGATGAATGAATACATGTCTACGAAATGAGTTGCGCAGTGTGCCATCTGCAAGTTCTGGTTTTATGCGTTTAAATTTAGTGGAAAAAGAAGAGAACTTATTAACTCCTCAAATTTATGAAATGGAGGACATCCAAACAGTTCAGTTCTTCAGGAATTGCCAAGAGGTAATTAAAGCCAGAGCCAGGTTTAAACCACCACAAACATGTACAAGCTTATACAGACATGCACATCAGATACATAGACACAGGTATAAACCTACATAGATACGCGTACATTTAAAACACTACACCTAGTCAAAAATAAGAACACCCAGTTCTTTTCACATATATAAACCAGACATCATTATGGCATATATTCATACAACCCTACATAAACGTAAATACATTTCTTGACTACAAGACCTACCAGCATACATGCACGCATAGCAGATACGTGTACAGAAAGCGAAAGTAATAGAGAGACTATACAAACCTGTTTTGAATGGTGGAGAAAGAACCTAAAATCCACATTGTATCTCTCTTGGTCTCTTTGGCTTACAGTTCTTCCAACTCCCCATAATGTTTTGTTGTTTCCAGTTTAAGATGTTAGAAAATAGTAGAAGTAGACACCACTTATATATCATATATAGTACATGCAGTTCGCATACACATGTTCCTAAGTGCATATTTAAATATATACGTCCATACAACACCATCTTCAAATTTACACCCACAGTTTTTTACAAACCAACCAGTATTATTACGTGGTTTCTATGTTCTTTTTAAATTTAAGTAGTCCTTTTAAAGGACAATCTCCATAATCTCACTATTGTTAGCATCTATCATTAGTCATTTCTGTCAAAAAATAAAAAAGATTAAAATAGTCAAATAGATATATTTGTACCGTACAACAACTTTATTCTTTATTCTTTATTTTTTATTTTTTATTTTTTATTTATTTTTATTATTATAATCATAATGATTTTTATTTATATACAAATACTTCACAAGCTGTCACCTTTTTCCATAGAAAAGCATGTAGCCTTACTAGTTCTGAACACCTACTAATACTGTAATACTTTTGTAGCAACTGTACATCATAGTCCCACCAACATGACTTGTAGCTCTTTCACTTTTCAACTCCTACTATATCATGACACTTTTTACAGCTTTAAAATCATACAACATCACTGTGCTTTTGTATAACGCAACTATATTACTTCATTTCCAATTAAAAGGACACTTCACCACTTTTCGAAGTTTTAAAAACTTGTATAAACCTACTACTTGTCAACCTGCACTCCTCCTTTTAGTTACTTATTTTATCACCTTAAAACTATTGTACTGTCAAAGCATCGGAGGAATTAAACAAATATGTAGTCTTATTATTTGTCAACCCCTACATTAAGTGTTAGAATTATAAGTACTTCACCCCAGTCAAGAGGTCTGTCATCTTTTCAGCTTTAAAATCCTGTAGTTCCCTTACCTTTCCGTAGCTAGTACGATATATTTAAGTTTAATTACTTATACCAATAATTCAAACTCAAGTATACAGGGTAAACTTTCACATAATCATACTCTTTTGTCTCATTTCTTTCAACTTGGTTGAAATTTTGTGTTACACGAATACAGTTATGCGATACGAGGAAGATCGGGTCATGACAAATTCAGTAATATTTTATCACTTTATTTTTGTTTATGTCCAAAACCATCAAATTTAGATATAGACAAATTTACGGACGATAACAATCCAAATTTAAGAAAATATCAAGGGAATGGAGACACCTTTTTTCTCATATAATGCCCTCCACCTCAAAAATTCCTTCTTCCTCACATAATACCCTCTACCTCAAAAAATTCTTTCTTCCTCACATAATACCCTCTACCTCAAAAATTCCTTCTTCCTCACATAATACCCTCTACCTCAAAAAAAAAAAAAAAATTCTTCTTCCTCACATAATACCCTCTACCTAAAAAATTCCTTCTTCCTCACATAATACCCTCAACCTAAAAAAAAAAAATTCCGTCTTCCTCACATAATACCCTCTACTTAAAAAATTCCTTCTTCCTCACATAATACCCTCTACCTCAAAAATTCCTTCTTCATCACATAATACCCTCTACCTCAAAAATTCCTTCTACTACTTATACAAATTTGTACCAGAAATTCTTTGGTAAAAATTCAGGGGGGCACCAAAAATTCCTTCCACCACTTATACAAAGTTCCACCAAAAATTCCTTGGTAAAACTTTCAGGGGGGCACAAAAAATTCCTCCCTTCCCAGAAAATTTCTTTTCCCTCCTCCAAACACATAGAAAATTTTCATTTTGAGGTCATTGCTAGCGGGCACTACCCACCAGTAATGTCCCGGGGGCAACACAAGACAGAACAACAAAAATAACACAAACAAGAAACAAACACATTTCACTCATTGAAAAAGGTTACAAGACAAAGAAGATCAATGAAAGACAAATCCGTCAAGACCTCAGTACAATATCAAATAAAAGTAAGGACATCAAACTAAGTGGAAGGATCTTCATCATCGGTCTCCTCACGGTCTACCTCACCTTTCAACTCCTGCAACTTCATCAACAGCGTCAAACGGTCAATCTCGTTCATGTAGAAGCGGTGCAGCTGGTTTTTCTCACGGACTAGCTCCTCAATAGCGTCACAAGCCCGAACACCAAGAGGCTCATCAATCCAAATGTCATAGTGACATTTCCTAGTTGCACAACGCTCAAATCTCCGACCAGCATTGTTCCTAGCCCATACGGTCTTCATGACCACTGGCATGTCGCAGTAACAAGTAATTCTCCTAGCTTCCATGAGGGAGCTTTTCAAGACCTACACAAAGGAGATAAGAGATAAAAGATTTCAAGAAAGCAAGATAATCAAACACCTGGATACAACACAGGTATTTATAGGGCCTCACCAGCTAGCCGTTGTAAAAGAGCCGTTGAAACTATTAATCTCAAGAATCCCATCAATGGTATGCATTTACTCCTCCAACCCACTAAAGTAAGTCGAAGGAGTGGGGTGCAATGTTAATACCCTCCCGGAAGAGGTCTCTTTGCCCGAAAGAAGTCTATTTACCTGCCAGATATGACCATGTCCCGGAAGAATTCAATGGACAACTTGTCACACCCAAAGTGGACTAAGGAAAATAAGTGAAGGCAATACTATCTCTTCCGGACCAAAGATAGTTCCTTCCTCCAGCACCTTCCACCTCTTGGGCAAAAGCTGCTCCCTTCTCCAATGCTCTTACATCAACTCACACCTGTCACAAGGAAGGGAGCATCCTTCCGGATCAGGGGACAAAGGAAGGTAACACTACACCTTATAAATACTCAAGCAGCCTCACATATGCACGGGTTCTAATTTTTACATTCATTCACACACTCTCACATTTTCACAAAACGCTCTCTAAATTCGGTCACCGGTAATACACTTTCCGATATTGTTTCTTGTTATTCTCCACCACCAAGTTACTTACTCTCACGCCGGAGGTACTTGACGGCCACCACCCCCGGTCAGGCATTGTTTTGCAGACTCCCTTCCGACAGCTACACCACATCCCCGACCAAGCATTGCCGGAAGAGGAACAAGTACGGTAGAGTGGAGTAAGGAGCATTATCAGTAAGGATGCTCAATTATAACAAACAAGTATAATTGTCTAACTGTAACACTGCAGAACATAAAAAAATAATGGTTAAGGTATAGTCATCCCCGTCACATGTGCCATAGTGACTTGGATTACCAGTTTATAAATACTTCACTTCTTATACATATATACACGCTAGACACATTTTTACTCAAACTTACAATAACAATTTTCTCTATCAACTACATGCCTAATTATCATTATTTCAATAAATTACACATATTCAAAGTGCTTGACGACAGTGTTGTAAAAAGCGGGAATCAGAGTTAATCGGTAAAGACACCGTCCTGGATTAATCGGGTAATCGGGGATTAATCGAAATGATTAATCGGGTCATTAATCGGAATAAATTTAATAATATTTTTATATACAATTATATTCATATATATAATTGTTTCGTTATTTCAACTAAACATATGTTATTATCATATATTTATGTAAATATGTTAAAAATATTATATAATTTTAATAAATTAAAATTTGAAGGTTTAACTTTTTAATTAGAGATCAATTTAAGAGCAAAAATTAAGAGAATTTACGATTTATGCATCTAAAATTATAATTACATGTACAAAATAATGTTTTTTTTCTATCATTTAATCAAGTTTCTACATTTTAATTTTCTAATTATTTTTTTTAATTTTAAATATTTTTTACTATATTTTAATAATTAGCCCGATTTTTGACCGATTAATCCGATTTTTGACTGATTCAGCCGGTTTTTGACCGTTTTTCTGAAAAAATGATTAATTGACCGATTTTCGCTTAATCAGATCGGTGACCCGCCGTCTAGCGATTAATCGGGATTAATCGCCGACTTTTAGAACACTGTTTGACGGTCATATATCCTGAAAATATTATTTTGCACACTCACAACTTAGATGAAAGCACTACCAAAAGAGTAATCGGAGCCAATAATGATCAGTTATCCCTCGTCATATTATCAAATTAAACGTAACTAAATCTCGGACTATTAAAACTTAAGTGCTTTTCTTTCAAAGTTAATGGTTACAAAATATAATAAGCTTATTCATAAATTATTTATAAATACCGAATTTCATTTTTTTTTTCAATTTACCCAAATATATCTTTTGTTTGTAAGTTGTATATTTGCTATTAAGGGTAATATTTAAACCGAACCGGTTGAAATTTGACTTGATAAAATGATTTGATTCGACTCGAATTCGTTATCGAACTTGAGTTCGAACACATTTTTTTATTTGATTAAAAATTTGAGTCGAGTCAAATTATTTTAAGCTCGACTCGACTATTTTTCTTTTCTATCTTTTTTTTAAAAAAAAACAATCATATGTATGTTAGTAGTCTACTCAACTATCTAAAAAATTATCTTTAAACATTAAGTCACGAGTTTTTCATATTACGTGTATTATTTAATTAAATAAAATTTTAAATGAAATTAGTTCTAATATAAGATTAAGAGATATTTAATTTTATATTCTTATAATGTTTGTGAAATTAGTTTTTATTATAAAATTTAAATATATATTTTTTGTTATTAGCTCTTTTTCTTGCATATTTCAAAAGTGCAAAAAAAAAAAAGTTCATGTGTTAAAAATGATAGAAAATTTATAAGTCTAAAAAAGAAAGGAGGGCATTCTATGACAATTTGGCATAGATTTGCAAGAAAAACAATATTGTAATATTAAAATATATTTGATATTTACTTCAATTAATTTTTAACCGGTCGATGCATCGATCAATTGATTAGATTGATTTCTAAATTTCACATCAATATATTTTGTATAATTATAAACTACAGTAATAAGATGATAAAATTGTAATATGCAATATTGCTATTATATTAGTAAATATGATTTATAAAACTATTAATGACTCCGCAGAGGAACCTATTTTGGGAAAAAAATTATATTTGTTTACAATAAAAAAACGTTCATATTTTATTAATGTTATTATCATCACCACTTATGCCACAAAATTTATAACGAAAATAAAATGCATTCGTAAAATATTTATGAATAGTGAGATTAAACAATTATTTAATCATTTGAAAAAGTTGAGTATCGAAATCATAAAATGTGTTATTGAGAAAGTTTATTGTCAATTTAAGTAGGAAAAATCTATTTTTCAATTTTAGATAATAATATAATCAAATAGTTTTTATGGAAATGAAGTCAAAAACTTGAAAACTTGACAAACTTAAAAACTCGATAAATTTGATAAAAATCTGATCAACTCGAAAATTTGTTAAAATTTGATAAAAGCTCAAAAAGCTCAAAATTTTGTTAAAAAACTCAATAAACTCAAAATTTTGTTGAAAATTTTGATAAGCTCAAAATTGCGATAATAACTCGAGTTCAAACACAAATTTTAGACTCAATGCTTTTTAGTCTCGATTCAATTCTAAAATTAAAAATTCAAAACTCAAATTTGATAAATACGACCCCGATTTGACTGAAATTATACCCCATATGTTATAGATCACGGCCCCTCCTAGATTTTTGAGAAGTAGTGTTCTAAAACACAGGGGACTACTCGGACTCGGGTTATAGCCGATCCGGTTTTACTGTACTCGGTTGATAACTCGGTTTTGTACTTGACTCGGGTCAAATTTGGAAAAAATCGGAGTGCTCGGGAAAAAATCGGATTACTCGGAAAAAATCGGATTATAATAAAAAAGCAGAAAAATGAATTATGGCAAAAAAAATATATCTCAAAGTCAGTACTAATTTTTAATAAAAAAGACGATTTTTAAGTATTTTAAATATTAAGATGATAGTAAAAGACTTACTAAAATTAATAACTTAATTAATAATGTTATATGTACATTATTTATAAATTATTAGAAGGTAAACATATATTAAAATTAAAATTAATATTTTTGTATGTCCGATTTTTGAACCGAGTACTCCTTCCGAGTACTCTTCAAATACTCCGAGTAATTGTTACTACATTCATTCGCCGAGTCGAATCGAGTTCCAATTTTTAGAACAGTACTGTTGAGAAGTATTATGTCATTTTTCTTCTACAACTTGTATGCTTGGAAGAACAGATGATTTTCTTTTGGCATTTGGTTCGGGACATGAGTTCAGACATGAGTTCAGGTCAAGTTTCTCTTGCTGCATCCTTTTTTCAAAAATATTAATTTTTTTTCGGTAAATCCTTTATTATAATACCTGAGTCTACCACATATCAGTTAATCAATCAGAAAATTTTGAATTATTTTAGGACCAATCAGAGGTCAATCCTAAATTTTAGACCAATCATAACAGTCTACAAACTTTCCTCATATAATTTTATTAACCAAGGTTGGTTGGTTGCACTATCCATACAACGCGATTAACCAATCAAAATTCAATAACTATTTTATTTTTAATTAGAATTTAAATCCATTAAAACTTTACTCATTTAATTTTATTAACCAATCAAGAGAGCCAAAAAACTTTTATCATATAATTTTATCAACCAATCGTAGTTAGACTATCCATATAACGCAATTAACCAATCAAAATTTAATTTATTTTTAATTAGAATTTAAATCCATTAAAACTTTTCTCATATAATTTTATTAACCAGAAGTTGTTAGACTATCCATACAACTTGATTAATCAATCTAACATTCAATAATTATTTTAGTTTTAATTAGAATTTAAATCCATTAAAATTTTACTCATATAGTTTTATTAACTAAAGGTGGTTAAACTATCCATACAACGTGATAACCAATCAAAATTCAAAAATTATTTTATTTTTAATTAAAATTTAAATCTATTAACTATTATATTTATATATTTCAAGAATTTGATTATCAATTAAGATTATTTAATTTTGGTAGAATTTAAATCATTTATGATAATTATATATTTCGAGATTTTGATCATTAATTATATAATCTATTTAATATAAAATGGTATATTTTATAGATAAACTTATAATACCACCATGTGACCCAACAGACTGAGTGAGGAAGCACTACGAGTATATGTATAATTTTTATGACTTTAATCAATAATTTATATTTTTTATTGTTTAATTGTTAAAGGTCGTAATTTAAGGTTTTTACACAGAAAGTGTGAGGGTAATTATCTATTATTTACTGTAAAGTCAAAAAAATACGATCCTAATTGATTATATTAAAAAATTTAAATCCATTCACTAGTATGTTTTTATATTTCGAGATTTTGTTTATCAATTAAAATTATTTTATTTTTAATTATAATATAATCTTTTATTATATTTATATACTTCGAGATTACGATCATTTGTTGTACAATGCGTTCAATAAATAATCGTCTATTTTATAGATTAATTTCTAATATCACTCTATGATCTAACACACTTAATGAGAAAATATTTTGAGTATATGTATAACTTTTACAATTTTAATATATAATTTATGTTTTTTATTTAATTGTTAAAAGTCATAATTTCGGATTTTTACATAGATGTTAGGCTAATTATCCAATATATTATTTATTGTAATTAAAAAATTCGATGTTAATCGATTATGTTAAAAAAATAAAGAAAATGTTACTTAATATATTAATAAATACTTGAAACAGTTGATTTTATTTTATGGATATTTTGAGCATAAAAATTATTGTAATCCTTTATTACAATGCTTGAGTCTAGATAATATATACTTCACCAATCAAAATATATTAATTATTTTAAGACCAATCAAAAATCACTCCTAAATTTTAGATCAATCACAAGAGTCTAAAAACTTTCAACATATAATTTTAAGCTAGAATTTAAATTCATTAAAACTTTCCTCCTATAATTTTATTGTCTAAGGGTGGTTAACCAATCAGATTTCAATACTAAATTTTAGACCAATAACAAGAGCCAAAAAAATTTCATCATCTAATTTTATCAACCAATGGTGGTTAGACTATCCATAAAACGCGATTAACCAAACAAAATTCAAAAATTAATTTATTTTTAATTAGAATTTAAATCTATTAAAAATTTACTCATATAATTTTATTCAATTGAGAGTGGTTAGACTATCCATACAACACGATTAACCAATCAACATAAAAAAAACTATTTTGTTTTTAATTAGAATTTAAACCATTAAAACTTTTCTCATAAAAGTTTATTAACCAAGGGTGTTTAGACTATCTATATAACACGATAATGCAATCAAAATTCAAAAATTATATTATTTTTATTAGAATTTAAATCCTATCCATACAACGCGATTAACCAATCAACATCCACAATCACCCTAATAAATCACTATTTATTTAAAATCAAATACAATTATACTATAATATTTTATAATTGAATTTTCATAAATATTTACTACACGACCAATTTGATTACTATTTTATATTAAATACGATATTAATAATTCAATTTCAACTATAAAGTTTTTAATACATAATTTTAATAACCATTTAGTATTTACTTATACGCATATTAAATTAATTATATAGATTAAAAATGACATTTTTGTATAATTTAAATAAAATTTAAAATTATAAAAGTAAAAAAACCAACTTTAATACAATCTCCGCCACAATTTATCAATATATAACTATTTTAAACATATCTCATTCAGATTACATGTTTGTTGGTAGTTAAGCCATATTTAACGCTGATTTAAAGTATAAACAATTTAAATTAAATTAATTTTAAAAATTTGAATTATTTCAATTCACGGATAATTTTTGAAAGCATACTTGATCGAACACATCATTTCCTTAAGTATTAAATTTTGGATTTAAACAAAATTATATTGTAAAAGTAAAAGAAATAAATTTTAGTACAATATATGTTGACGAAGTGTTAAAAATTTAATTTACCAATGTAAAAATAGTTTAAATCTATCTTACCCAAATTACATATGGCCTCAATGGATTGGTAACTAAAATATTTTTCAGACCATTTTAAAATAATATTAACAATATAAATTCGAATAATAACGTAAAATTTTCAATTATTTTAATTCATTAGTAACTTTTAAAATTGAACATGAATGAATACATCATCTTTTCAAGTAATTTTAATTTATTAATAAAACATATTTTCAAATTAACTTGATAATATTTGTTATATAAGCATATTAGGGATTTCATGAGTTCAAATATTAGGCAGTATATAACCTTTTTTTTTATTTATCAATAAAGTGCGGTTATTAGACTCCCCAATTTTACAATGTTGAACTTTTAAAATGTTAATGTAGATGAAGACAATATCTCATTTAAGAGTTTGTAGTGTCAAAAATGTGATTTATGCGCAAAGGAACTTTGTATTATTAACTATACATACAATTGCAAATGTGGCAAAATCGTGTCAAACCCGAACATGAGATATCATGTTCAATAAATCAAACGCTTCGAAAATATTATTCTTCTTAAACTCTTTACCATAATTATATATAATTTTATTAAGTTTAAGGTGTCTATCTACATTAATAATTTAAGTGAAATAATTCAAAGATTATGAAGAGAGGCGGTCAATATCAGCAAATGTTAACGATGACCACGGTGTCAGAATCTAAATGTAATGACGTAATAAATACAAAATCCTAAAAATATAGCATACTAAATGTAAGATTAAAATTTATTTCTTACAAATTTAAAATCTCTGTCATACGAAGAAAATAAAAATTAATATCCTAAAAAATTAGATATTATCACAGGAAAAAATCTGACATTCAATATATCTTTGAATGTTTGAAACTTAGTCCATAGCAATACACTATACTTCATATCGAATATGGTAAAATTAGTTCAAACTCTAGAGTTTCAGCGCCCTCACAGGAATCTAAAATCACATCATACAATGTTTATTCTGTCCAGGTGAGCATAAATTTTTCAATTAAAATAATTAATTGTGATATTTATCTAACATCAAATTTGCCTTTCTCGTTCTTAATAACGCAACCATTTTGTTTTTTTTCTGAACCATGTAACTGATTAAGCTAATAATTATAATTTTATTGATGATAATCTAGAGTCAAAATCGGGAACAAATAAACGTATATCCATGTTAATGATAATGGATTTAATAAGAAGTATAAATCTAAAATGTTTTAGGACGTTCAACATTCTTATTATTTTAAAAATTGATGTCACATTTCAAACAAATTCTAATATCGTATTTTAATTTTATTTTGTTATGATGATAACATTTTATTTATCTGTTGAATCAATATTTTATGTATTATATATATTTAATGAAAAATATTTATTTTCTTAGCAACTAGTAACATAATTTATATTTATTAATACACATGCCTATTTGGATAAATAACACTTGAACTTCATTTTCTATCGTAACAACATGAAATGTTAGTAAAAATATGTGGAAAAAAATTAATATGAGATCCTTTATATAATATATATATATATATAATTATTTTAAAATTTTAAGATGGGGGCTTTCGGTGCGTAGCACGGATAAAACACTAGTCATAATTCTTCTTTTCCTGAAATTTCCTATTACCGTTTCTTAAAAATATCTTATTCGTTGTCTTGGACCCTTATTATGCATAATAATTAAAAAAAAAAAAAAAAGAATACATCATTTAACTATTTAGTCGTAAAATATTATGAAATAAAAAATTTCAAAAATATAATTTTAAAGTTGTCTCGATTATTAATTTCTTTTTACCTCTCCTATTTTTTGCATACGCCTCCATCACTGGATTGAGGTGAAGAATCAGCGGATGAGTTATGGTTAGTGATTCATCTTTTTATGAAACGTTAAATTTCATATATAGTTACTGTTAGAAAATATTATGGGTCCATAGGCTTCTCGGAGGTATATTCTAATGTTGTGTTTGGTTGGGGTGAATGGAATGGAATGGAATTGAATGGATGAAATTAAAGAAAAATAATGAGAGTCGAAAGGAAGATTTGAAATAAATTGAGACAGTGCAAAATTATTATGTTAAGAATTGTGAAGAAAATGAATGAGTTAAAGAATGAAGCATTTCATCACAAAGTGGGGTGTTTAAATTATAATGTAGGTGGTTAATAATGGAATGAGTTAAATAATGAAAGTTGTGAATATCTAAATATTTTATATTTTAAATCTCATTTCATTTCATTTCATTTCAATCACCCTAACCAAACACAACATAAAAACGATCAATAAGGTTGGAAAATTATAAAAAAATTCGAATACATACGAGACAATTGCGAGGTCATGTTCAGTCAGAAAGTCCCAAAACTCGATTTGCAAAAACAAACAAAGCCTCGATACTTGGCAACAATATATGTACGTAAGACTACCAACAATTTTGAAAAGTTAAAAAGAAGTTTGAGAGACAAAAACAACGTTGACGAGACAGGAGTCGAACTTAGCAGAGAAAAAAAAAGAGACATGAGTCGAAGGACTGAAACAAAACATAGGTGGAGAAAAGAATAAAATCAAGTGCTTGGAATATTTGATGTAGTCATAGTTTGTAGTATGTTTTTGAAAGAATCTTATTTGCAGACTTAATATTACAACAATACTCCACTATGTACCGTTCTCGAGGAATGATATATGATTAGTGTTACATCATATTTTTGGTTGCATCAATTATCTCATAATTTTCCAATATTAATAACAGAAAATATCTCCAAACGATTCTTTCAAATTAGAAAATAATCCCAACGCTAATATAACTCTAAAAAGATAAAATCAACTTATCTCAATATATCCCTTAACAATTACAGAGATTAAAAACACTATCCTATCACAGAACTGCATTGACTTGATCCCAATATATAAATAGGGTACGCATGTATCTTGGAATAAGATCTGACACATCTATCTAACAAGTCGAGACACCTTTCAAGTCCAGCCCCAAACATCCAAAAATCCCAAATCCCCCTATTTTCTTAATTCGTTATTCCAGCAATCCCCGAAATTTGTTATCACCAAAATCCTCCGTTAACAATTGGCGCTAGAAAGAGGGGATTATTTTTTGATTGTGGAGGACAATCAAATCATCTACATCATGCAAATGGGGGTTTTATTGGATCTGGAGCAGCTTTAATGAAGGAGAAGAACGGTGGAAGCGGTGGTTCGTGGTTCTATTCAAATTTAAGATAAGTTTTCTTATGATTTTGTCTATACAAATAAGTTATCTTATAAAATTCGTAGTAAATTTAATACATGTCAGATTTTGATGATTTTTTATGATCCGGAAAGCTTTTGCGATTTCCTACAACTTTTGTTCTTGGTGTTTTCTGAGATTATGTTTCAATCTATTCTCGAAATCACAAAACATAATCAGATCCTGTTTTTCAATATTGAGAAGTTAATCAGCACACGTTTTATTTGATTCATGATTCGTTATAAGTCCGTTTCTGACGAGCCATATATCATCGGAAAGATCTTTTTGTTTCCTACATCTTTCATGTTTTGTGTTTTCCAAGAAAATATCGTTTACAAGGTCAAAAAGGTAAAAAAACAGATCTGTGCAGAATATGAATCATGGAGATGTTAAAGAATTGTGATGCAATATTCGTAGCACATTTTTTGATTACTTCACTAGCTCATGCATGGACAAAAATAAGTGTAGAATGTCCTTATCTGATAAGGGTAATGTTTTTGAAAGCTCTCTTTTCCAAGAAGGATAATATTTTTGAAGACCCTATTTCGAGTAGGATAATATTTTTGAAGACCCTTTTTCAAGAAGGATAATATTTTTGAAGACCGTCTTTCGAAGATTATAATATTTTTGAAGACCCTCTTTCGAGGAGGATAATATTTTAGCAGACCCTCTTTTGAAGATGATAATCTTGTTTGAAGTCCCTACGTGTTAATCGTCTTCTGAAAGTCTTTTAGGGTAATCTTGTTTTGAAGGCCCTACATCATTCACATCATGCATTCATTAATCATCATGTGCATCATTCGCATCATGCATTCATTCATATCATCATTGCACATTCTTAGATTCTGTGGTTGTCTCTGTGTGATATTTTTGAAGGCCCTTCTTTGATGAAGATGTTTCTTGGAATTATTTTTGAAGGCCTTTCTTTGATGAAGGTGTTGCTTGGAATTATTTTTGAAGGCCCTTCTTAATGAAGGTGTTGCTTAAAAATTATTTTTGAAGGACCTTCTTTAAGGTGTTGCTTGGAAATTATTTTTTGAAGGCCCTTCTTTGTGGAAGGCGTTGCTTGAAATTTATTTTTGAAGACTATTCTATGAGGAGGGTACTGCTTGGAATACCTTGGTAAACCCGTACTTCCGGGATGCTTATCCGTACTTCCGAAAAGTTCACCAAGAAGAGAGTTCACCCTCTTATGGGTGAAGAGAGTCCACCCTCTTATGAAGAAAAGAGTCCTCCCTCTTAAGGAGAAGATCCTCCGGGATAATGCTTGGACTACAATCTCAACACATTACATTCTCTCCTTATTTCAACATACAAGGACATCACTACTACTGCTACTACATTCTGCTACTTCTATCTCTTGAATAGTGGATTCACAAACCTAACTTTACAAAGGGAAGCACAACAATATCTACATAAAGCCGCTCATTCTCCTACACTTGTAAAACTACTCGTATATATGTTCTTCTCACATCTCTCATGTTGTCTCTCTCGCAAACACAGACATATTACGGGCACATCATGTTGTCTCCCGCACATCTACAGACATATTACGGCCACATCATGTTGTCTCCCTCGTATCTACAGACATATTACGGGTAATTATCTGCTCCATATTATTTGATAATCTTCTTCTCCTAGTTGTTTCAGTGACTCGGGAAATTCGGAAGATCAAAGCACGCTTAGTTCTCCAGTCCATCAACCTGCACTGAAGAACTGGGGCTACGTTGTTACACCATATTTTCGATTTCCTTAATTATCTCCTAATTTCCCAATATCAATAACGGAAAATATCTCCAAACAATTCTTTGAAATCAGGAAAGAATCACAACGCTAATATAATTCTAAAAATATAAAATCAACTTATCTCACTATATCTCTTAACAATCACAGAGATTAAAAACACTTTCTTATCACAGAACTGCGTTGGCTTGATCCATATATATAAACAGGGTACGCAGACATCTTGGAATAAGATCCGACACATTTAACAAGTCAAGACACCTTTCAAGTCCAACCCAAACATCCAAAAATCCCAAATCTCCCTATTTTCATAATTCGTTATTCCAGCAATCCCTGAAATTTGTTATCACCAAAATCCCCAGTTAACAATCTGCACTCGAACGATCCACTAAATATTTAATTCAAAATATAATATACATTTTTCTTTTGTCAAAATTTAGAATATAAATATAAAGAGATTTAAATTTTGGAATTTGTACGGTCGCTCACGTCACGCTCTTCAAACGCCGGCTCCTTTATATTTCTGGTATAGCAGAACTTTTTATGTTAAAAAATGGTACATCTGAACTTTCTTGTGCAAAAATGGTATAGGGCGCCACATGAGGTGGCGACCTCTGGAAAAAACGCCAACTCATGTGGCGACCCTGTGATTATATATTTTTTTTTCCTTCTTTCTGTCAGATTGTTGCTTAGTAAAAATTGCTTGTTGCTTAGTAAAAAATGGATTGTTGATTATTAAAAAATTGTTTCCAACAATGGATTTTGGACGTTTAAAAAATGTTTTTACAAAATTTAAAATTTCATTTTTTCTTTTCTATATTAAACTTGAAATGTTCTACTTTGCTACTAACCAAAAATTAGGAAAAAAGATTATGTGTAACTATGTAAAATTTTGCTCCAAATATGAGGTCTACACATATGGAATGTGAATAATTATGGTACAAATATGAAAATTGCCTAATGGAAAATATTATGGGAGTTTTGTTTATTACCTGATCCAGTAGCATATGACACGAAGTGCTGAAAACCCGTCGGTGGTGTATTGTATCCTAATCCAGCTGCATCTATTCAATGTGAATAATTAAGCTACAGTACAAAATGAAAAGGATTAGTTCAGAAGGTTGGGTTCATTACCTGATCCACCAGCATATGTCAAATGTGACTGTAATGGTGTGGACATGTCACTACGCCATAAGTGCTCATATGCAATGCTTTTTGTGAGGGTTGCAAGCAAAGCGTTGCAAAATCTATGCTTGGTTTTGGTCTTCTGCAACACTACTCAAAAAGCATTTCATTTCATGTGAATGCACCGTTGCAGAGTGAATGTTAGCGTTGTGACGTACAACACCATTTAAAAGCGTTGCATTATACTACATTATTTTTAGAATTATGAAAAATATGTATATTATCAAAATATGTACAGTGAATTTTAATTTTAATCTTTTCTTTCTACATTAAAGTTTGAAAAATAATATATTTTAAAATTGAAACTATTTTTACATATGTTTTATATAAGTATCTATCATGTTATTATATTTTCTAATTAAATTTTATAAACTTAAAAATTACAAAATTACAAAATTAAAAATATATATGACATACAGTACACCACATTACTGGTCCCGAGGTGAAAATTTTGGGCGGAGATTTTCCCCCCTTCCCAAATTTCAGACAAAAAACACTCTCCCAAAACACTCACGCAAACTCACTCCTCCCAAAACACATTTCTTCAAACTCTACAATGGGTAATCAGGGATTAATACACATTTCTTCTTTCAGATTATTAGGGTTTCTTCGGGTTTAATTAAGGGGTTTTTCGGGTTTAATTAAGGGATTTCTTTGGGGCTTTCAGATTATTGGTAATTAGGGGTTTCTTCGGGTTTAATTAGGTGTTTCTTCGGGTTCAATTAGGGATTTAGCTTTGGAGCTTCAGCTTTGGGGATTTCATTATCAGATTTTATTAGGGCTTCAAGTTTAGGGCTTCCATTCTCAGGTTTGTAATTCCTGAGTTGTATATTGTTTGTGGTCTGGTTATATTATTTGTTTGTTTAATTAGATTATTGTTTGTTGTTTGGGGGTTTTTTATATTTAAAGTTTTGTATTTGTATGTTTGGACTTTTATTTGTAATTCATGAGTTGTATATTGTTTGTGGTCTGGTTATGCTAATTACTTATCCGTTAGCGTAAATTTGATGCAATGTGAATTTCGGGTTTGGACTTGTTGGTTAAATTTCAGGTTTGGACTTATTCTACACTTGTTGGTTTGTAAATTTGGTACTTTTGAACTTAATAAGGTTATTCAGTTTGGTGTTGTGATGCTATATTTCTTTTTGTGTTTATTTATGCATTGTGATCCATGTTTAATTCTTTGTAGAGTAGAGTTGACTGTTTTGAATATGCGGTCATTGTTTCTTGACATTGATCCTTGAACTTGATTGGTATATGTTTTCATTATTGTTGTAGGCAGTGTTGACGGAACCATTATTATATACTTTAGATACAATATTTTCTAATTATTAATATGCCTTGTGGTTTCGGTTACACGATGTGTGTAAATGTGTGATTCAAGTTATTTTTTCAATTGTATGTATATGCCTTATGAATACCTGAGTTTTATCAGTGTCTAGACTTCACTTGTATGGACTTGGCACACCATTTCGGTTATGGTACTGCAGTACCTTCAGTAGAATTTAATTGGGGTATGTACCTTAATATTGACTCTGTTCTTACAGAGTGTAGACTATAGTTGCTTTATTAACAATAGTTGCTTTACTAACATATGCCAATAAAATATTTAACTTTTTTGTTAATGTGAATATAGGTAAATTATATGTTAGTCAGCGAATGCACTTTAATATGTTTAAACCTTACAGGATAGCACTTTAGTATTACTAGGCTGCATTGTGGTAATGGACGGAGAGTATTACTTATGGATAGAATTTTCGAGATACAGTGCAGAATATGTAAGAAGGATAAAAGCTTTTATAAAAAATGCTTTTCCCATTTATAGAGTAGGCGACGAAATGAAGTGCCCTTGCAAAATATGTACCGAATGTAATTGGTATTGTCAAGATGTCATATACGATCATCTTGTTTGCAATGGCCCTTCTCCACTACATGCCGACTGGATTTGTGAGGTTTCACAGACGAAATTAAGAGGTGCTGATGAGTTCATGGATTGTGAAACGGGGATGGGTTTTCAAGATAATTTAGATGCAATGTTCAGATGTACGGTTAACAATTTTCAAGATCTAGGGGCATTTGAAGATGAACGAAATCCAGAGGCTAAGAAATTTTATCAACATTTTAAAGAAGGAAAATAACCCTTGTATCCTGGTTGCACTACATTTTCTCGACTAAGTTTCATGATCAGGCTTTACCATTTAAAGTGTGTTTATGGAATTAGTGAGTCTGCGTTTGGGGAATTACTAAAGCTGATAAAAGAAGCTTTTCCCCAAGCCCATCTGCCTTCATCTTTCAACGCTGCAAAGAGTGTCATTAGGGATTTAGGTCTAGATTACCAGAAAATACATGCTTGCCCAAATAGTTGCATTATATATTGGGCAGAAAATAAAGATAAAGAGGTTTGTGACACTTGTAGCGTTTCGAGGTGGGTTTTAAAAGAAAAGAAAGGCATCGCTAGCGATGATGATCCACCGAAGTTGATTCACAAAGTACCGGCAAATGTTTTGAGGTACTTTCCACTTAGACCAAGGTTGCAAAGGATGTTTATGTGCAAAGAATTTTCTAAACTTATTAGATGGCACGCAATGGGACGAACACAAGATGGAAAACTAAGACATCCGGCTGATGCTAAAGCTTGGAAGGAGATGGATTCTCGATATCCTGATTTTTCATCGGAAAATCGAAATGTTAGATTGGGTATAGCAGCTGATGGATTTAATCCATATCGTTCAATGAATTTAAGTCATAGTACATCGCCAATTGTGTTGGTAAACTACAACCTTCCACCTTGGTTATGTATGAAACAAGAGAATTTGATTCTTTCAACATTAATATCCGGTCCAGATTCTCCCAAGAACAATATTGACATATATATGTAGCCTTTAATTGCGGAATTGAAAGCATTACGGAATGTTGGCGTCGAAACATATGATGCCGGGACTGATCAAAATTTTACTCTACGTGCAAGGGCATTGTGGACCATTAGCGATTTTCCGTGGTGTGCTATGTTGTCAGGTTGGAGCACGAAAGGGAAACTAGCGTGTCCCGTATGCCATTATGAAACTTCGTCGAATTATTTGAAACATAGCAAAAAAATGTGCTACATGAACCATAGAAAGTTTCTTGATCTGACGCACAAGTGGAGGCTGGATAAGAGGAGATTCAATGGGGAAATTGAAATGGGGAGCTGTCCAGAAATATTATCAAGAACAGATGTTGAACAGTTACTGCAGGGGTACAAAAATCAGTTTCGGGATAAGACCAAGAAAAAGGGTAAAAGTGATAGCCCTTTCAAAAAAAAGTCAATATTATTTGAGTTGCCATATTAGTGTCATAATCCACTTCGACATAACTTGGATGCAATGCACATAGAGAAGAACATATGCGACAAAATATTAGGTACATTACTTAATATAGGTGGCAAGTCAAAGGACCGCATAAATGCTCGTTTAGATTTACAAGATTCAGGCATAAGAAGGCCCCTTCATCCTGTTAAATGTGCTAATGGACAACATCTTGAAATTAGAGCAACAATATTTGACATGACCAATAAGGAGAAATAGATCTTTTGCTCTGTATTGAAGAATGCAAAACTGCCCTACGGTTGTGCCTCAAATGTTAGTCGATACGTGCACGTAAAAGAGAGAAAGGTAGTCGGATATAAGAGCCACGACGCTCATTTCATACTTCACTATTTGTTGCAATTTGCCGTGAAGAAAACATTAAAACCCGAGGTTGTGTTACCAATGATCAGATTTAGTGCATTCCTTAGGGGTATATGGAGCAAGGTTATTGACTTGGATGAACTCAAAAGGCTGTAAAATGAAATTGTTGAGATAATTTGTCAATTTGAAATGATTTTTCCCCAAGCTTTCTTCGATATAATGGTCCACCTGCCAATTCATCTATGCAGAGAAATCGAATATGGTGGACCTCAACACCTTAGATGCATGTTTCCAATTGAGCGATATTTAGGAAAGTTGAAATCTTATGTTCGGAATAGAAGTAGACCGGAAGGCTCCATTGCAGAAGGTTATTTGGCAGAAGAGTGCGTCACATTCTGTTCAAGATTTTTGAGTGTTGACGAAGGAACATAAAACACTTCAACTAATTTTGGATGTCCGGCAGGCGTGGAATATCACATTGGAACAAAAAAGAATAAAGATGGGAAAATATTCAAATTGAAAGATGTGGATTGGAAGGGAGCGCATCGCTATATTCTGTTCAATTCCGATAATAAAGAAATAGAAAATTTGATCGAGTAAGTTTTTCAGTCCCTATTTTCTTTTACTTAGTAATATAAAATATGCATTTCTTGCATTATTAACTTTAATAATTATTTAGGGAGCATCGAGCTTTCGTGGATGGTCTTGCAGATCCACGAAGATACAAAAGGGAACGAGCACACACTCAAAAGTTTTGGAACTGGTTAAAAGAACAAGTTCTGAATAAGGACAATATTTCAAAAGATTTGGAGGTTTTTGCATTAGGTCCTAATCGAGTAGCTAGGAAGTTTACCGGCTATATATGTAACAAATGCATATAGATTCCACACAAAATTTCGAGATTCTCGATGTACCACACAAAATAGCGGTGTATTTTTGACTGCCAAAACCACTAGCTTTGCAAGTTCGAAAGACCAAAACCCAATAGTTGGGAATGTCAATTACTACGGATCAATCGAAGAAATTTTCGAACTTGATTATTGGGGAGCTTTTACAGTGGTCCTTTTTAAATGTTGCTGGTACCAAGAGGAAAAAGATCTGTATGGTCTTACTCGAGTAAATTTTAATCGGTTATGTCAAAAAACTGATCCCTATGTCCTGTCTTCGCAAGTGCAACAAGTCTTTTATGTGGAAGATGCAGTTGAAAAGAACTGTCATTATGTAATTAAAAAACTGCCGAGAGATTGGTGCGACACTGAAAATCAGAGTGTAGTGGAAGAAGACATTAACAATTCTCATCCAAAAGATATTGGCATAGGTCGTGAAATAGATACTGAAATTGTTGATGGGTGTTGGATTAGGGATGATGTCCCCCCTAAGACAAGTTCATGTTCCGTCTCCTTAGGATAATCTGAAATTGTTGCTTGTTATAACTGTATTTTTGGTGTTATATGTTGTCGATCTTGTGATGTATTTGGCACCTTTTGCTTTAGTTGTAATTCACTGGCTTTGATTAATGTATTGGGCACTCTTTTCTTATAGTGTAATTTAGACTCTTCACTATGTTTTATAATTTAATGTCTTTCTTATTGTCATCTGCATTTGTTTTAATCTATAATGTTAATTCTTGTTTTTTTTGTCTATTTTAGCACACATGTATCTTGTTTTAATGTATTCAATTTGTGCAGGATGGATAAAATTCTGCAAGTCAGGCTGCACCACGCTGGAGAGTTTAAGAAGACAATTTATGTGGGTGGACAATCTTTGCTAGTTCCAGAAGTGGATGACGACAAATTTTCATACAGTGTGCTTATGGAATATTTAAAAGATTACCTCGAGTACACTGAAATCAGAGGTATATATATCAACATGGGGAGGATGGGTGGCTGGAAGTTGTTGTTGGATGACAAGGATGTAAATGAATTTACAAAAGGCTGCGATAATGGAGAAGAAGTTCACTTTTACTTTGACAACACTGTTGACAAAGACATTGAGCTGGTTAGTCAAATGCAGCCACATGTAATTATACGTCCAAGAAAAAACATAATTCAAGGTATATATGTACATGTAATGTAGATGTCATTCTCGTATATTTATATATGTATGTGTGTGTCTAACGAACTGTGAAATCCACCATTTTACAGATTCTGCAAAGAAACCACCTAAGCACAACTATACTACCACACATCTACTGCAGCAGCAACATAAATTGATGCAAAGGAAGTCACCTCGTCTGGCTAAGAGCAACACACTTTCAACAGTGCCTAATTTGATTAATGGTAAACAGTATGTCAGCGTGAAGGAGACTGGAACTGTGAGGAGGAAATTGAACTTAGAAGATGAAAAAGATGATGATACCGAAGAGAATGAAGCTGATGTCGAGGTAATTTTGACTTGTTTATAAATGTCGAGGTAAAATCTATCACCTTAAACTATAGTTCAACTTCTTTATAAATGTCTAGTTTTAATTATTCAATTTACTTCTTGACTATGTTTGATATATTGTAGGCTTGGTATGTTATTCCTGATGAAGGACACAAGTGGGTCATGCACACACTTAATGAGGCTTGGAAGCAGTACAAGTGTCGTTTTAAAGCGGCGCATTATAAAAAATGTTCAACTGATCAAGAAAGGATTGAAAATAGGCCCGAAACAGACCCGCTTGAGGATTTTAAAATGCTGTTGAACTACTGGGGGGATGAATCAGTTCAGGTACGGCTAAAATGTGACCAAAAAGTATAATAATTTGTATTATGCTAATTTAGTATTCATGTGACAGATAGAAAAATATTAATAAAAAAAATTAATGATAATCACATAATTTAATGTAAAAAAATTATTGTGCTTAATTAATAATAATTCACATGATTTTTAGTCATAATATTTTCTTTTTGATTTCCAGGCCCTAGTTGAGGATAATGCAGCGCGTCGAAAGACATTAAGCGAGATACATACCATGGGTCCCAAAACTCATGCACAAGCTAAAGAAAAGATGGTAAGTGTTTCTCTTAGTCCAAGTTAATCATTTTGTGATTGAGTTAAATTTTCATGTTACCATGTTCTTGAAATTGGCCACATGATTATTTTAAATTGTTGTATTTACTAATTAGATTACTAAACTTTTTGAGTTGAAAGATTAAATATTGGACAATATTGTACTCGTAAATGGATTATATTCTACATTATTGTCCCAGATTTCATAGGCAGCAATTAGATTTTAAAATTTTTAAGATTGTAGGTTAAACCTTTGATTAACTTAATCCTAATACTTCATAGAGAAAGAAGGACTCGAACCTTGCAAAACCATCTAATGCAGAGATTTATTTGGAAACCTACAAACGAAAACCGGGGAGAACTTACAAGACAAATACGGATGAAGTGAAATATGTAAGTACTTTTTATCATACAATGGTAGTTTCATTTCATGTATGATTTCATGTATTGGTATACCCCTTCCTTGTAGGCGGAGGTTCAGGCGCTGGTAGATGCAGGAAAAATTGCTGAAGCAAATGCACTTGTCGTTGGTGGGAAGACTCATGGACAAAACTGGCTAGTGGGAAGGCAAGGTAAAAAATGTGTAAAAAATTCAACTCCTGCTCCTACAGAAAATTATGTGCAGGAGTTGACCACAAAAAGAAGACAAGATCTTGAGGCTGATTTGGAAGCGAAGGTGGACCAAAAAGTGCAGGAGAACATGTCATTGATGTTGAAAAAGCTGCGTGAAGCTAATCCGGATTTTAATTTTGATATTGGACCCTTAAGTGCCACCCCAACAAGTGGTCAAGATGACAATAATACTCCTACAACTCAAGGTGGCACTGAATTTTAGCAATATATTTTGTAAATGTTCTTAATATCTGAACTTGGTCAGTTTGCACGTATAAGTTATCTACTTCATCCTACGTGCTTGGTTTTGGAACTTACGTTTGAAGAATTTGTAATGAATATTTTAGGTATTTTGTTTTGTTGTTTGGACGTGCCTTGGTTGCATGGTTTGGTTGGTATGTAGAATATTTGGTTGCATGGTTTTGGATGGATTTCTTTTATGTATGAAACTGTTCTGGCCAAAATTTTATTTAAAGCGTTGCATTTGTCTTTTCCTAATGTTGAATTTTTAAAAAAATGGTGTTGCATTAGTAAATATACTGTTGCATTACATGACAATTACTGTTTAAAAAGCTAGTGCAAAGCGTTGCATTACTGAAGGCACGTGGGACCCACTGCTGACGTGGCATGCAAGTGGGACCAGGTATTGACGTGGCCATTGAGTGGGCCCCATTGCTGATGTGGCATGCAAGTGGTCCTGTGTTTAAGGCAACACTCATTGGTGTTGCATTTCCTTGATTTTGGTGTTGCAGTATACTTATAATGCAATATTTTCACGCCGTTGCAGTAGATGACCAAAAGTGTTGCATTACATATCAAAGGCCACGCCCGCGGGTGCAACGCCCATTTCGTGTTGCATTTTTCAAAATGAAGCTGAATGCAACGCTTTTTTGGTCTACAGCCACATTAAAAAAGCATTGCATATGAGCACTTATGGCGTAGTGTGTACTGCTGCAAACCTAAAACACTGGACTGTCCAAAACCCGGAAATCCGTATCCCTGGAATGTCTGAGTACTATGAGATCCCTGGGTAGGCTGAGAACTGTGAGATCCCTGAAAAACCTCTGACTGCAGCAAAGCAGTGAAACCATATCCCTGGGAACTCTCAGAGAAGTGAAACGGAGAGTCCAGCACTACAGTGAAACCATGTCCCTGGGAAGCCTCAGACATGGAAAATGGAGCGTCCTGCGTAGCAGTGAATGCATGTCCGTGAGAACTATGAGGCATCGGGGGACCATCCCATCCAGGACCTAAATAACGCTCTCGCGCCTCCTCAACTGTGGGGTTTGGCCAAGGCACATCCCAGCCCAGTGCTGTAACATGAGGAAGAGGAGGAGGTGGAGGGGTAATCAGTGTACGTCCCCTACGTTGCCTAGTAGGGGCAGGTGGTGGAGGGGGTCTGTCAATAAGCCCAGGGAAACCCGTCACATCCAATGTACTCCGTAGAACCTGTAGTGTCTCATCCACTACATAATCATCATCGGCAATGCCACTCCAGTCATCCCGTGTAGGGCACGTGAAATCCCCTCAGCCTGTATAAATATTTCGTCAATAGCAATGAAAGTGACAATTAGATAGAATATGACAATTTAAAAGTGACAAACTTACAGCTGTGGGGAGGTGTCCCTGTGTGGCCTGCATACCCTGTTGAGCAGCCCAGATACGAGGATTGATTATGTAACGACGTGTGACTTTTTCATACCATGGAAAATACTGATCGGAGCACGCCGGTACTCTGGTACGAGTGTATGTGGGTGGTGAAATGAGATCATGATGACGAGAATACCAATGTTGAATCACCTGATCATATGACATAGGCCATTGACGTGCCGGACGGTGAAAAGAACTGTGGCCAGGAAATGGTGAAGATCTCGGAATCGCCTGAAGAAATCCAAACTGCTAGGTGACTCGATCTGTATAACACCACTCCACAACTCGCTCGAATATCAAGGGGCACTGTGCACTCATGATTTCTCGGTCACCATCAGTAAGGGACATGGCCTCTGGTGCACTATCTATGTAAGGCCTCCACTTGAAGTCACTCTCAGACATGCTATCCAGCTCAAAACGAGTGGCCCATGAACTGTTAAAAGGCACATTTGCATATTTCAAAGGGATCCTGAGCAAACTTTGTCCACAGCATCCCGATAGGGTTTGACGTTGCTACATTTACTTTGCATTTTTTCATGGCCAATTTGTACTACTTGATTTGTGTGATTTAATTTCCAACATGTACTTCTGTTATATAGTTTTTCATTTCAATTTTTGTGCTTTTAATATCAAGTGTTTGAAACTTAATGACATGCAAATTTAAGAACAATGGAAAACTAGTCATAAATTGAACTATTATTCATACTTGAAATTCAAAAGTACAATAGTTTAGTCATCGTCGGATATGAAGTTGTCTGAGTCATTATCAACACTTATGCTCAATCGATGATACTGTCTTGCACGTAGCACGTCTCTGTCTTCTGCAAACATCCTTGCATTTGCTGCTAGACTGTGTCGATGTATGCGCAATCGCATTTGGTTCTCTTCCTCTCGTGCACGGAACAATGCAGCTTCAAGTTGTTGTGGAGTATTGCGTTGCATCAGTACAGCGCGTTGTTTCGGTATTCTTAGTCGTAGCTGCCGACATTGCTCAATACAACAAGAAATGCATTGTGTACGCCATTCCCACTCCATCTGCATTGTTGTTATTGACTGACTTGAGTAACGATTATTAGGATTCATCGAGTACACAAAATCATCGTCACATAACCATTTTCTACCCATGGCTCTAAAAATATCACTTGTACTATAACTATTGACTATTTTTTCAGATTTTGATAATAATGACCATAAGCAAGTGCACAATTATGGGAGTATTTATAGCAGAGATGAGCATTAAAATTCGTAACAGTTCAAACAAATAATTTTGATCACGAGATAATTTCCTGTGGATTCACGGACCAATAATTCTGCGTTCTTGTCATTTTCAGACTAATAATTAATATATTACAACAACTTGTATGTTTTTTATATTTTTAGGGTCTCATGTTCAACTGAAAATAAGTCATGGTAATGTTTGACATTTTTTCTCAATTTTTTACTTTTTATAAAGTTGAACGGTTCAGCTTTGATACGGAACAAAAAAAATTAAATAATAAATTTTATAATTATATTTTTTAAACCCTCAAACTTGATAGTTAGCCAATTTTACTAAAAGGCAATTTTACTACTTACCATTTTTTACTAAGTTAAATTTTTTTACTAAAACACAAATTTTTTACTAAGTTTACACACACAGGAAAAAGAAAAGGAAAAAAAAAATATTGCCGGGGGTCGCCACTTCATGTGGCGTTTTTTGGAAGGGGTCGTCACATGAGGTGGCGCCCTGTACCATTTTTGCTAAGTTTTGTTTAGCTGCACCATTTCTGCACATAATTCATTCAAATATACCAGAAATCTCAAGGAGCATTCAAACGCCTGAATTGAAGTGGGATGGTCGTCATTAAATAATAAAATAACTAGTCGAAATAATGAATTTTTGTGGTATAAAAAGTTACTCTTTCCACCATATTCCTCCATCCCAAATATGTTATCTTATTTGACCTTTTATGACTAAATTTATCAAGTTTTGACAAAATATTATGTATATAATATAATTAAAAAATAGATTAAAATTATATTATTAAAAAAAATTTAAGTTATGTTTGACAATTAGCTTTTAGATGATAGTGGTTATCTGATTGAGTTAGCTGTTTTGACTAACAGATTGGGTTAGCTGTTTTGATTTTTGTTATAAAATTATTTAGTAATTAGCTGTTTGAGTTAGATTTTTGTATATTAACTAGACATAACTCAATCTTCTAATTGAAAAAACTCCTTTTAGTTTTTGAAAATTAGCTTTTTAAGTTCAAAAAGTTATTTCAATTTGCTAACTACCAAACACAAATGTAAGAGGTTTAATCTAAATTTTTCTCAAAACTCTAACTTCCAAACACCCTCCCTTAATCTACTTTTATATGTAAATTTCAGAATTTGTAAATTATTAAAAGATGACACATAAATATTAATCTTCGATAAATTCGATCAATTTGTATATTAAAGTTAAACTAGCATATAACCCGTGCGATGCACGGATGAATTTTAGAATTGTTTATCTTACTATCTATATTTTGATTATATGATTTTATCAGAAGAAAATAAATTTTTAAAAATTAATAATGTATGTATGATGTTATTGTAAGCATTTGTTTGTATTTTGATGATAATTTTTTTTAATATATTGTCAACGGGAATAATATCTTGAACTTCTGAATGTAGCTTAGAAAAATAGGTAATATAAATATTTAATAATAATATGTTGTTGACGGGATTCAAACCTTGAACTTGTGGGAACATTTTGAATATCAAGAAAGAAATATTTTTGTAACCTTCCATCCAACGATTCTCCTTTTATCTATCTTTCAATCTAACATTTGTTATTTAAAGTACCAACGACCAACCAAATAGAGGCTAGTTTGCTTATAATAATATAGTATAGATAGCTTAAAATCCGTGCGATGCACAGATTGTTTTTAATAATTGTTAATTTTATTATTTATATTTTATATTTTATTAATTGCATTTATTAAAAAAAATAAGAAGGTATGTTAAACATTTTTAAATAATTAAAAGTATTAAAATAGATTTTAAAATAAATAAGTAACGGTTTGCCCGTGATATTTTGGAAAAAGAGGGGGTTTAATAAGAAAAATAGAAAGTAACATGTTTTCGTTGAATTTTAAAATATAAAAGTAATGACTTGCCCGTGAGATTTTTGAAAAAAGAGGGGTTTTAGTAAGAAAAATAGAAAATGTGACATGTTTTAGTTGAAAAAGGTAATTGTCAATTAAAATTATTAAAATAGATTTTAAAGTAAATAAGTAAGGGTTTGCCCGTGATATATATGGAAAAAGAGAGTTTTTAGTAAGAAAAATAGAAAATATAACATATTTCAGCTAAAAAAGGTAGTTGCCCGTGATTTTTCTAGAAAAAGAGGGGAAAAGTAATTGCCAATTAAAAGTATTAAAATAGGTTTTAAAATAAATAAGTAAGGGTTTGCTCGTGATATATCTGGGAAATGAGGGATTTTAGTAAGGAAAATAGAAAAAGTAACATGTTTTAGCTGAAAAGGAAATTTCCCGTGATTTTTTTAGAAAAATGATAATATATTTTAACTGAAAAGGTAACTGATTTATAATAATCTTTATAATAATTAAATAAACAATTAAATAAGGCAAGTACCGTACCAAAAAACAGGTACCAAAACTTTCAATGTTTCGTCTTTAATAATATAGTATAGATAGATAGATAAATTTATAATATTAGTATTTTATGCTACTCGGTTAGTCATTAATAATTATAATATTATTATTTTATTTTATTAAATAGAATTGTTCCTGATATTTTTGGAAAATGTGAGCTTTTATTTAGGAAAATAGAAAAGTAGAAATTTTAGTTAGAAAATATAGAAAAGAATATACACTTTGGCTAAAAATGATAATGAGTTAGTTATTAGCAATTATAACCTTATTTTGTTCTTTTATTAAATGAAACAGTCTGCGATATTTTTGGAAAATGAGATGTTTTAGTTAGGAAAAATAGAAAAGATATTCTATATAATAATTTTAATATTTTATCTAACGGTTCTCATCGATTTGATCAGAAATATCTAACGACTATGGATGGAGTGACCAGACTACAAAAATTTTGAGGACCAGACTACAAAACTTTCAATATTTCGTCTTTAATATAATAGTATAGATAGATTTCATATTTAAATAACAAAAATTATGTATTTTGTATTTGTGAGATAATATCTGAAAATGATAAATTTAACTAGGTTTGATTGTTTGTAAATAATTCAAAGGACTTAAGTACTATCATTGACCGGGACAGTTGAGATTATGGTGTAACAATTTCTGAGTTCTGACACTGATATAGACTGGGTCGAAGCCTGCCTCAAACATGTTGGAGCAGTGTTACTAACATGCTGTGAGAACTCGGCCCACTTATTTATTCTTTCTCATTTCTCCGCCATTGATCATTCCTTTTTCTTTTTTGGATTTCACTTATGTCACAACTCAAGGAATGATAATTATTAGATTGATAATTAGAAAAAGAAAATTAAATTAAAAAATTATAAGATTGATAGTTATAGCCTGTTTGGCTGCAACTTAAAGTTGCAGCTTATGGCTTATAAACTCAAAAGTGCTTATTGGGGTGTTTGCCAAAATAAGTGAAACCAACTTATGGCTACTTAAAATGGATAAGTTGAATGTTAAGAATCATTAACATTCAACTTATAACTTATAACTTATAACTTATTCTCGATACACGCAATATATAATATCCTTCAAATCTTCAAAATCATATATCTTTTGATCAGTTCATTAAAAAATTGATATGTATATATCAAATTTCTCTACTCATCGAGATCTATCCATTGATATCCATTTATATATATTAAAAAATAAATATTTTAAAAATAATAAAAAAAAGTTAACTTATAAGTTCTGATTTACCCAAACACTCTACTGCTTATAAGTTCTGATTTACCAAACACTCTAGGACTTATAAGCTCAGCTCTACTTATCACTTATAAAGCACTTACTCATTTTAAGCTATAAGTCAACTTTTGCTTGATACCCCAAACGCCCACTAAGTTTCAAATAACCTAATCCACAAAACATCGTATCAATTTTTTGCATTGCGGTTTGTATGAATTTAATTTTTCACAGTGCGGGTGCAATTTTAAAAATTAATCAAATCATATATACGGGTTGATTTCCTATTCTAGGGAAAAATCACGAATATCCCTCCGTATTATGTATTTAGTTTCAATTTTTTTTTTAAAACTTTTGAAAAGATACTGAGAGAAAAAAAATAGAAAACATACGGTAATTATAACCCGTATAATGTACTACTCCCTCCGTCCCAATCATTTCTTTACTATTTTCTTTTTGGGATGTTTCTTTCAATTATTTACATTTCTAAATTTTTCAAAAGTAGTAACTTTTAACAATCTAAAAATCATTTACTTAACCCTATTTTTCTCCACTATCTTCACTTTATACCTTAAATATTGACCGGTCCCACTACTTAATCCTATTTTTCTACTTTTTTCATTAATTTATTATTTTTTCTTAACCTCCGTGCCCAATTCGAATATAAACAAATGAATGGGACGGAAGGAGTATAAAATTTTCGGATGTAGATAGAAGCGAACAAGTGTTCTTAAATGACCCATTCGGCCATTAGTATTGATTTATAGTACCAAATAGAATATTAACCCACTTTTAATTGGGTTCATTTAGTCCGCAAGATTTGTATATTTTTCCTTGCACTGGGCATACAAAAATTATATACTACTAACTTATAGACCGTGTAATGCACAATTATTTTTTTAATATATTAATTCATAATTTTATTAATATTCATATTTTTTGATTTTTTTAATATTTATAATATTAAAATATAATTTTTTAATATATTGTTGGAAAATTTCGAACCTTTGACTTTTACAAAAATAATTTATCTATTAATGTATAAAATATTACTTGACATTATATTAAACGGTTCTAATATATTTATTTTAAGATCCAATGATGCTTACTTTTTTGTAATATTATCGTCCCTTAACAATCAAAATTTTGGACTTTATTTTTTAATATATTTGAGATAAAAATATTAATTTTTATATTTCATAAGTCGTTGATCGAGTTTGTTAGGAATATGTTGTTATTGATGATAAACATAAAACACTTAGTAGAATTTGTGTAAAGTAATTTGTAGCTGTCAACGGAATGGTATGCTTTGCAGCAATCCGTTGACAGGTAGTTCATCAACGAAATGAGTGATGTAGCAATGGCACTGTTCAATACTTCATAGCTTGATATGTAGTTTTGTTGTAGGTATTAGATAGGTTTTCTAAGTCTTGTTGACTAAGTACTAGATAGGCAAAATAGGTTGGTTAATTGTAAATACATCATGCCTTGTAATTTTGTCTAAGTGAAGACCTGTCAACGGAATGAAGATGATCCTATCAACGGTATAGAGTTTACTCATCAACGGAATGAAGATTATCCTATCAACGAAATGAAGAATAAAGCTATCAACGAAACACATCCCCCTACTATCAACGAATCATTATTGCTTTTCTGAATAGTTGACAAAGTAATAGTGACAGTTCTCTGACTGCTCAAAAGGTGATGTAGAAGGGTACAGTGCATTGGAAACCATTAAAATGGACATTGAAAATAAGGAAACATCCCAGTTTCCATTTGGGTTCTTGGAATGAACTATTATATGCAAAAGACAAGGATACTCAAGAACCACTGGACAAAGGGATGAAAAGCAAACTATTGGCGGTTACTCATTGTACTTTTAGTGTAGCCAAAAATAGAGTTGTAAACTTGGGCTTATATAACCAAGTGTAGCAGTTACTTTAGAAATAAGAGAAGAAAAACAAATAGATTGTATTAGCTATCTTTGAGAGCAATCTTCTCTACATTCTTGTAACTGAGCAGCTGTGTACATCTTTGTATCACAGATTATTTCCGCAATAAAAACACTTCAGTTGGATCATCAAACAATCCAACTGAATTATTTACTTCTTGTGTTTTTATTTAATCAGTTCAGTTTTCATTATTTAATTTTAAGTTCAAGAAAATATTTAGAATTGTATTCAACCCCCCCTTCTACAATTCCGTTAGGTCATTTGGGATTAACAATTGGTATCAGAGCAAGCTTCTAACATACAAGAAGTTTAAAGATCAAGACCAAAACAGAAACCATGGTGAAGAAGGATGCAGGTGTGAAGATACCAGTTCTAGACAAGGACAATTACTTTCACTGGAAAGTAAAAATGCATCTACATCTCATGTCTATGGATGAGAGATATGTAGAATGCATTGAGAGAGGTCCACATGTTCCTATGGGAATTGGATCTAGAGTTGGACTGCCAGATGATGCTCCTGATGTAGAAATTCCTAAACCTGTCTCAGAATGGACTGCTGAAGATGCTGCAGAAGTCCATAAGGATAAAAGAACCATGAACATTTTGTTCAATGGTTTGGAACAAGAGATGTTCGACAATGTTATCAACTGTACCACTGCTTAGCAACTTTAAGAAATAGGAGCATTTTCTTCTTCCACATAGGATAATGCTCCTTGCTGAACATTGGGATTTTGACTGCAACCACTTTCTGTTTAGTAGACATCTTTTGAGATTTTTAGGAATAATAAAAATTTCAGAGTTTAAGAAAAAAAATCTCAAAACAATTGGATCTTTGATTTGTATATCAATCAAAAGGCTCTGATACCAATTGTTAGGTCCTGATAAGTTTGTAGAAGGGGGGTTGAATACAAACTATACCGTTTTATCGAATTTGTCCTTTGAATAATTTAGCAATTAAGAACAAATTAATGCGGAATATAAATGAAACAAGATTCAAGTTAAATATAAACTATATTAAACTTGAAGGGTGTTGCAAACACAGTACGGATTACAAAGTATTTATCTCAAACAAATTAATACAAATTTAGAATAAATTCGACATGAACTTTTCTAATATTTGTAATAAAAAGATCGAATGCTAAAAGCAATGTTCGAGATAAATTCTAGGGATATAAATCCGCTAGATAATCAAAGCAATACAAGTAATCAACTTCTAGTGGTTTGGATTTAACAATACAAACTAGAATTAATTGCTTGAGAAGAAATGAGATCAAATTGCTTTTGCTGTTCTTCGGAGAAAATGCTGTGATGATTTTATGATAAAGTGTGTTAGCATTCTTCTGTCCAGCCTCGGGTAAGTACAATTCCATTAGTTCTGTATGACCTCAAATCAGCTGTATGACCTTTTGATTAATTCAATATGACCTGATTAATCAAATGAAAACACTTGTATGACCTGAGGAATTATGCTCGGTAGAACCAAGGATGAGTAGTATGACCTCTGAAATCACTCGGTATGACCTATTGATAATACTCGGTATGACCTAGCACACATAACCGGTATGACCTGCCAAATGACTCGGTATGGCCTGCTGTTAAACAACACAAGGTCATACCGAGAATTAATCAAGGTCATACAGTATTAAGTTAATTTCCTTTAATCAAATTAGTTAATTTAAATTCTAAATTAAATTAATTCTATTCTAGAATTAATTTAATAAATAATTCAAACAACTAAATTAATTAATTTAATAAATAAATTAATTCTGAAAGAATTAATTTATTAATTAAATTGATTAATAATTTAATTAATTAAAAGAAGATAACTTAAAATCATTTCATTCCTTTATCTTCTGAAAACCACTGAATAAAGATGATTTAATTCCACTGACTGATGTCGTCATTCGATGCACTGTCTGGTTCATGAATAACTGACTTCAATGATAATTCTTCATCTTTAAAACATTTAAAGCTGTGGCTTCTTTTCTTTAGCTCTGAATAAACTTTGTATCCTGTACTTCTTCTGTCACAAACTAGAAATCTCTGTCACTTTAGTAAATCTATTTTCTTGAATACTTCACTAAGGCTTGAACAATAAATTGAACTTCTTTCAATGTAGAATAACCTCAAGTCTGTAGATGACTTTAATTCTTCATTCTCTTGACTGATGTAATCTTCTGAGATTCCTGTGACACAATGATTTATTATTTACTCATTACATACTTGTTTAAGTTAAGTTGTTTCCTCGAAATACAAATAGGCCTAAACATATGCCTTTCAAAGTATGAGCCCACTACTGGTGGTAGTGGAAATTCAAAGAAGAGAAAGGAAACACAGGAATATGATGTCAAGGAAAAGTTTCCTAGAACGTCAAAGGATTCTGATTCTCCACCAAAGATGAGCAATTTTGGGCCAAAGTTTACTGAGTATGCAAGATTGAATACTCCCGGAAGTCAAATCTTGATGGAGATAGCAAAGGAGGGAGATCTCAAATGGCCGAAACCATTGAGGGCTGACATGTCCAAACGGAACCAAAACCAATTCTGTAGGTTCCACAAGGAAGTCGGTCATGGCACCGACGATTGTAGGCAATTGAAAGATGAGATTGAATTTCTGATACGAAGAGGAAAACTCAGTAAGCTCACCAAAGATGGAAACCAAGGGAGTCAAAGGGGGAACTATGAAAGGAAGGACTATGACAGAAGGGACAATGATCAAGATCGAAATCCCAAGCCCTGAGGGCCAGTTATCAACATGATATTCGGAGGGCCAACTGCTGCTGGGTCCTCCCGAAACTCAAGAAAGGCTTATGCTCGAGAAGTAATGACTGTGGTCGGAGAAGCACCGAAGCGTGCCCGAACAGAAGTATCAATAAGTTTTGATGATTCAGACCTGGAGGGAGTGAAGTTTCCCCACGATGATCCCTTAGTCATCGTTCCTGTGATAGGAAATTCTGAAACCAAGAGAGTTTTGGTCGACAATGGAGCTTCAGTGGACATCTTGTTCCATGATGCTTTTATCAAGATGGGCTATACTGACTCTCAGTTGACACCCTCGAATATGCCCATATATGGATTCAATGGAGTGGAGTCAAAGGTGGAAGGCACTATCCAACTCCCAATGGCAATGGGGCAAGGGTCGAATACGTCTACTCAGATGTTGAATTTCATAGTTATAAAGGCAACTTCGACCTACAATGCAATCCTGGGAAGGACTGGTCTTCATGCGTTCAAGGCCGTTGCCTCATCCTATCATCTGAAAATCAAGTTCCCAACGAGGAATGGAATTGGTGAAGAACGGGGAGACCAAAAGATGGCCAGGAATTGTTATGTAGCCGCGTTAAGGCCTGATGGAATTGGGGGGGGGGGGGCAAGTTCTCCCCATTGAAGACATGGATATCAGTGACAATAAGGACCGAAGAGGGAAACCAGCTGAAGATTTGATCCCAATTCCCTTAGTCCCAGGTGAACCGGAGAAGGTGACTTATGTTGGAGCACTACTACATGAACCATTAAAAAGCAAACTCATATCTTTTCTTCAAGAGAATAATGACGTTTTTGCTTGGACAGCGGCCGACATGCCAGGGATTAATCCCCAACTGATAACTCACAAACTGAATGTGGATCCTGAAAGGAAGACGGTGAAACATAAAAAAAGAAATTTTGCTCCAGAGAGGCTTGAAGCCATTAAACAGGAAGTTAATAAACTTTCGGAAGCTGGGTTCATTGAGGAAATTCAATTCCCAGAATGGTTGGCTAACCCCGTGATGGTCAAAAAGGCTAACGGAAAATGGAGGATGTGCGTCGACTTCACCGACTTGAATGATGCATGTCCTAAGGATTGTTTTCCCTTACCAAGGATTGATGCATTAATGGATGCTACAGCTGGACACGAGATGCTTAGCTTCATGGATGGTTTCAGTGGATACAATCAAATCAAGATGCACAAGGATGACATCGCCAAGGTATCATTCATCACTGACTTTGGTGTTTTCTGTTTCTTAGTCATGGCATTTGGACTTAAGAATGCAGGGGCAACCTATCAAAGGTTGGTGAAAAAAAATTTTGGACACCTAATTGGAAAAACCATGGAGGTCTACGTAGATGACATGCTAGTCAAGAGCCTCAATAAGGCCGATCACATAGAGCACCTCCGAGAGGCATTTGAAGTGCTGAGGCACCACAAGATGATGTTAAATCCAGCCAAGTGTGCCTTTGGTGTAGGCTCCGGAAATTTTTTAGGTCTGATGGTTTCCAAGAGAGGAATCGAGGCTAATCTCGACAAAATCAAAGCGATTCTAGACATGGAACCACCAAAGACTGTCAATGATGTCCAAAAGCTAACGGGAAGAGTGGCAGCACTGGGAAGATTCATCTCCAAGTCAGGAGAAAAATGCTTACCTTTCTTCAAAGCACTTAAGAATGTGAAAAACTTTGAATGGACAACTGAAAGCCAAGAGGCCTTTGGGGCCCTGAAGAAATATATGGCTGAAGCACCACTGTTGGCAAAACCAAAGCAAGGAGAAACTCTCTACTTGTACTTGGCGGTTTCTAACACAGCCCTTGGAGCTGTTCTGATAAAGGAAGAATTGAAGGTGCAGAAGCCTGTTTATTACGTGAGTAAGATTCTACATGAGGCAGAAATAAACTACTCAACGATTGAGAAGTTTACTTTAGCCTTGGTAATGGCCTCAAGAAAGCTACGCCCGTACTTCCAGGCTCACAAGATAGAGGTCTTGACCAATCAACCTCTAAGAAACATCTTGCATAGCCCTCAAGTTAGTGGAATGTTGATCAAATGGGATATTGAATTGGGAAAATTTGACATGAAGTATAAGCCTCGGACGGCCATAAAAGCTCAGGCACTTGCTGACTTTATGGTTGAATTCACCATTGACAACCAAGAAGTCGGGGGCAGGAAGTAATAGTGGAGGACAAGAAAGATGAAGACATGGAGTTCAAAGAGTATTGGGTGCTCTATTTTGATGGAGCATCAAAAACAAAATCAAGTGGAGCAGGTTTAGTGCTACAAAGTCCTGATGGATTTTTCATAGAGTACGCACTAAAACTTGAATTCTCAACGACAAACATTGAGTCTGAGTACGAAGCCCTGATAGCTGGCTTAGGGCTGGATGGAGCCTTGAGGGTTAAAACTCTGAAAGTATGTGGAGACTCGAGGCTAGTGGTTTCCCAAGTAAATGGGGAGTTTGAGGCCAGAGATGAAGTCATGGCCAAGTACTTAAAACTTGTCAAGGCCATCATGACTCAGTTTGATGAATGCTATGTGGAACATATTCCAAGGGAAGAGAACATGAAGGTCGATGCCTTGTCTAAGTTTGCTTCTTCTGAAATCGAAAACTATGCAGGGAGTGTATACTTCCAAGTCCTGAAGACCCCAAGCATCAATAGAAAGTTGGTAGCACCTATTGATGTTGCTAGCTGTTGGATGGATCATATCAAAGCTCATCTGGAAACTGGGTGGTTACCCAACGACACTTCAGAGGCACGAAAGCTGTACGTGAGAGCACTAAGGTATGCCCTGATTGAGGGAATCCTATACAAGAAGTCTTTCATCGTACCTTATCTGAAATGTTTGAGACCCCAAGAGGCAGAATTGGCCCTAAGGGAGGTACACGAAAGAATTTGTGGGCAGCACTTGGGGGGCAGAGCCCTTGCTCATAAAGTCACTCGTCTAGGTTTCTATTGGCCAAGCATACTTGCTGATGCTAAAAGCTACGTGAAGAAATGTGAACGGTGCCAAAAGCATGCACCAGTGGTTAGACAACCACCAGAGATGATGACATCCATTAACTCACCTATCCTCTTTGCCATGTGGGGAATGGATATACTCGGGCCATTTCCAATGGCAAGTGCTCAAAGAAAGTTCTTGATAGTAGCAATCGACTACTTCACCAAGTGGATTGAGGCTAAACCCCTAGCTAAGATAACCACCAAACAGGTGATGCATTTCTTCTGGGAGAATGTGATATGCAGATATGGAATTCCACGAATCCTGGTCACGGACAACGGAACTCAATTTAACAATGAGGAATTCAATTTAACAATGAGGAATGTGTACGAGCCATGAATGGCCATAAATAAAAACTAGTACAAGCCATGAATGGCCATAAATAAAACTACAAAATAATCTTCCCCTTCCTTGTCGACGGCCTCCTCCTCCTCTTCTTCTGAACCAGAACCAGAGTGAGCACCTGCAGAATCAGCACCGGTTGCCTGACCAGGAGGGGAGAAACGCTCTAGATCCAAAATCCTGTCGTCCTCATCCATGTCATCCTCTCCAGCCAAAGCCAACTCCAAAAGGGTAGGGGCATAAGGACTCGGAAAGTCAGAAAGGGTAAGAGACCCAGGCATTTTCTCCAAGACTGAAGCAAGAACGCCATCCCATCCCTTAGTGAACTGAATTGGGAAAAGGAGCTCGTCATGCTTACCAATCAAGTCCTTGTACTCCTGGGAGTCAAGGTACTCGTCAATAAAGTCATCCTTCCCCTTCCTCAAAGAAACCAGCTCAACCTGGGAATCGGCTAACTCCTTCTCCCTCCTAGCCAGTGTGGTCTTCAGAGAGCCCACCTCCTCTCGGGACTTCTCGAATTTGCTTTGGTTGGCCTCTGAAGATGAGCGCCAAACCTTGGCTTGAAAGATAGCCCCTTGGAAGTTGGCATTAGCCTACAAACAAATCACAAGTCAATATGAGATAGAAACTTGAAAACATATTAAAACTACAAAGGAAAAAGGAAGAAAACAACTTACAGCAGTGATAGCCTGAGAGCCTGCGTGCTCTACTCCCTCCAAAGTGGAGTTAGAAACAAAATCCTTGTAGTCACAAGGAGACAAGGAATGATAAGACCACTCCACAGCATGCTTAGACACCCCCACCACAATGTCTTTCTTCCTAATACCCCAGTTGGGGCGCCAAACTGAGCTCTTGGCCGAGGAAGGACCCTCAACCTCTTCAGCAATGTCCACATGGGGCCTTATAAAGGCTGGGACACTTGTAGCACGAGGATCCTTCACTCCCAAATGAGCCCTCTTCATTCTTGCTGTTTCACCATCTTGGGGCTCGTTGGTCTTGTTAATAAAGGCCGCAGTTGCAAAAAACACAAGGAAAGAAACAGTTGGTATAAGACAATCTTAGATAAATAAAGGAAAGAATGAAATGAGAATTACCCTTATCAGAAACACTTGAAAGTCCCAAGGACTTGAGCTGAAACTCATCCAGGAGCTCCCAAGCCGTTGTAGCATAATTGTCCTTGGTGAGCTCAGCGTAGGCATGAGCCTCCTCATCATTCCGAACAATGTCATTGGGACTACCATCCGAGACCCTACTAAAAGATCTACGGAAAAGGGTACCCCAATCCCCTCCTTCCCAAGTTAAATACATGAATTCATTCTTCCACTTTGGATTATTATCAGGGATAGATTTTGGGTGGAAAATGGGAGGAGTTGAAAGGCGATGGTTGATATAAACCCAACCCAAATAAATGGCAGAGCTATTTTTAAATTGGAAAATCTTCCTAAACAGAGCAACAGAAAGAGGAAATTTGTTCTTCAAACAAAGAACAATAAAACAGATAATAATTCTCCAGGCATTTGGTGGAAGTTGGCAAGGGTTAATCCTAACATCTGCCAAAATCTTGGGATTGAATTCATGCAAGGGAAATCTAATCCCTGCCACAATGGCATCCTTGTAAATGCAGAGAGCATCAGGATGCCAATGGCAGTAACGATCTCCTGGGCCAGCTGGGACTAACCTATAAGGAGACTTAATTCTATACATCTTATTATAATCTCTAATCAAGTCAATTTCATGGACTTTATTGCTACAATCAAAGGAATCTAAGTGTGAAACAGAAGGGTATTCATCACTACGTTCTAAAATCATATCTTGAAGAGACATATGAGAAGAACGAATAGTGATACCTCTCTTAGACGCTTGATTCATTTTCTGGAGACGTTGAGCAGTACGATCAGACATCCTCAAATCTTCAAAGAAAATCCCAGAAAAGCTTTAAATCTTCAAAAAGAAATCCCAGAATCTTCAAATCTTCAAACTAAAATCCAATAAATCTTCAAGGGATGAAGATTGAACCCAGAAAATCTTCAAAAGATGAAGATTGAACCCAGAAAATCTTCAAAAGATGAAGATTGAACCCAGAAAATCAAAGAATACAACTACGGAAATCTCGCCGGAAATCGCCTTACTACGGAATAAAAAGAGAGAAAAGCTAAGAAGGCTAGAGAGAAATTTTTTGGAAAGTTAAAGGTATGAAGTGAAGAATGAAGTGGAAATCCCACTCTTTTATAATCAAGGTAGCCGGTTACCCTACCGGTTAAGGGAGGGCAACCGACTATAGCCAGTCAAAGCCCATAAATCCTATATTGGACTACAAAAATCAAAACCCAAAAAGACTTGAGGCTTAAGCAAGTATAAAGCCCAAACAAATTAAGGCCCAATGAGGCCCAAAGTATGAAAATTTAAAGTCCAATAGAAATTCGGGCTAATTTGAAATATAGCCAAGGCAAAATAAAAAAAAATAGATTTGAGGTCGAAAAGACCTTAAATCGAGGTCGTACAATCGAAATCGAAAACATATGGGAAATCGAGGTCGAATCCATCGACCTCGCTCCCAAATAAAGTCGAAAAAATCATGAAATTGAGGTCGAAAAAACCTTAGATCGACATCGATGGCTCGAAGTCGAAAACACACGAGGAATTGAGGTCGTATCCATCGACTTCGCACCAAAATAAGGTCAAAAAATTAAAGATTCGAGGTCGAAAAGACCTTAGATCGAGTTCGAAGGCTTGAGGTCGAAAAAGACCTAGGAAATGAGCTCGAACCCTTCGACCTCATACCAAATTGAGGTCGAAAATGTATGGGATCGAGGTCGAAAAGTTGAGATCGAAAATATACTGAGAGTCGAGCTCGAACCCTTCGACCTCACACCAAATTGAGGTCGAAAATGTATGGGTTCGAGGTCGAAAAATTGAGGTCGAAAATATATGGGATCGAGGTCGAACAGTCGAGGTCGAAAAAGACTTTGAAATCGAGGTCGAAACCTCCGACCTCACAACTGTTCGAGGTCGAAATCCTGGTCGAAAATGACCTAAATCCTGGTCGAAATTGAGGTCGAAAATGACCTAAAATCCTGGTCGAAAACGAGGTCGAAAATGACATATTTCCTGGTCGAAAATGAGGTCGAAAATGACCTATTTCCTGGTCAAATTTGACCTATTTCCTGGTCAAAGTTGGAAAGAATGCGCAATAACTTCTACGAAAACCCCGGGAAGATTTTCCCAGAAGTTGGGGGGCAAATGATATGGACAGAAAAGTAATTCTAGAAATATAATTAATGATACGTTAATTATACCTAGAATGGTCCAAGAATACGGTCCAATAAGCAAGGCCCAAAACCCTGATTATTTATTAAATTCGTAATTAATAAATAAGGGAAATATGCAGCTCAGGAAAGAAGTCCAAAATATGGTAAATTCATCAAAGAAGGATCCAGAATCCCAAATAAAAGAAATAATGAGTCATAGCCTTTATCAACAAGGAAAAGACTTATCCTGCAAGAAATATAATGTTTATCCAATATCAAAAAGGAGACTTATTCGCTAAGACTCCTAAACTTACCCTAAATATGAGGCTCCAGACGCCTATATAAAGGACCTGATCCTACAATCAGAACTACGTCTTTGGCTTGATTCTCAGCATTAATTGAGATACGTAGGCATCTTGTGAGGACCGATTTAGTCTCGAAACACAAGTGCAACCATTAAAGCTCGAAAGCTCATAAATCCTAGCAATTAATATACAAGTACGTTTTTTAATCCACAATAGTAGAATATATTTTTGAATTTATAAAGTAGAAGAATTCAAATTTATAAGAAATATATATTAAAAAAATGTTATATTGGAAGTAGAATAGGTGTTTGCAAGACATATATAATTAAAATTTTTATTGAAAATAAAATAGGATTGCGAATTTATTTTAGTGTTTTTTCAATGATAGAGCGGCTCATTAGAAAGGAGTATGTTAACAAGAAAATAATATATATAAGACAAGTATTCAATGTATAAAATTTGCGATTTCGATCTTAACAAGGAAAACGTGTTTAAAGGGAGGATGACTTATTTATTTATAAGACAAGTATTCAATTCTTACTTAGTTATTTTAAAACTATTTTAATATTTTTAATTATTTAAATTTTTTTATCTATTTTAACATGCATACTATATAAAGGGTAATTACATTTTTCAACTAAAACATGTTAACTTTTCTATTTTTCATTACTAAAACTCCTCATTTTCCAAAAGTATCACCGAAAACCATTACTTATTTATTTTAAAACACATTTAGTACTTTTAATTATTTAATTTTTTTTTTACATATTTTAACGTGTCTATTTTTTTTTTTTTTGACTTTGTGTACTTAGATGTGAAACTTCGTCCTCATTCCACTACTTTCCTCCACTTTACTTATTTTATACCTTAAATATTGATGAGTCTCATCACTTTACTCATTCTTCTTACTTTTCCCCCTACTTTACTTATATTTCTTAAACTCTGTACCCAACTCAAATGTAAATAATTGAACTGAACGGAGGGAGTAGTATAGACTAACAATCGAATAAACCTACGCAACTTAAGCCACGTGTTTTTATATTAAAAATTTTACTCAACTTAAAAAACTTAATCATATTTGATTATTGTTAATAAAATATTATTTTAATATTTTGTTAATAATAATCTTAAGATCTATTTTAAGAGTCCCGTGTTTATAAAGCCAGTAAACTATACTGTAATCGGACGAAAGGAGTATAATGAAATGAAATATAATAAAAAAAGAAAACGATGATGAAATAGGATAAGAACGAAGGCTTTAGGTAAATTGAATTTGAAACGTAGAAAATCATTGATGAATTGCTGACTTTGTGTTCGTCCTCATCCCCAACCCCAAGTTGTAATGTATTGATTATTCCTTATTTAATTTCTTATTTTCCATCCAGCTCTTTCAAATTCTTCATGTGTATGTTTTGTATCGATTTCTGTGAATTTCTTTCATCTATACTTCATCTATATACATGATGATTTTTGTGGAACTGAACAATTTATTTGTAAGTCAATTGGCTAATCTTCAATATGTTTTTGTGTTTGTGTAGCTGAGGTATTAATTAACAAGTGATTAGGTGTTGTAATCGGGGTGCAATGCGAGCTGCTAAGGCAGTCGTTACCAGGTTCTCCACCCCAACTTTTTCCGGGTTTCTTCGTTTTCGGGAGCTATCATCATCCACTTGTGGGTACAATTTTTTCCCTATTTTTCGAGATTTATCAATATTTTAAAGTTAGTATTTCTTTAGTTTTAGTATAGTATGGTTAGTATTAGTGTTTTTTATTAGTGCCCTTGAAATTCCGATTCATCTTTTAAGGTATGAGAGGAGGACCTATTAGGATGTTACATTATTTATTAACACTTCCCCTCACTAGAAAGCCCGTTTTTGGGTGGAGAGTGGTGAGTGGATCACTAGGAGTTCATCATGTACCCTAGTGTCGGAAATTAACATTTGATAATATTTAGGATGGTAGGAGGGACGGAACACGAGACCTCTTCAAATGTGAGCTCAGATACCGCCGTGTTGAGTTATCATCTCTCCTACAACCTCAAGTGTGAGGAGAATGACTTAATAGGATCTTATATCATATTTTAACATCATCTTTTGGTTTGCACTCTAAACTATTTAAGGTACAATTTTAATCACGTAGACCGCATTATGATATTGTTATTGAGTTTAGCTTCTAGTATGCAAAAAAAAAAAAAAAAGATATTTTGCTTCTTCATGGCATCTTGTGTTGCATTTATTGTGTAATTGATTGAAGTGAGGTTTAAAATCCATTTTTGTTCCTGTTCAATTCATGTGGTTAGTTTGCTTTTCATACTAGAATGACATGTGAGTTTGTTTATGTAGTGATGAGACTTCAAGAGAAACATCTGAAACAACATATGTGAAGAGTATGTTACCAAAAAAGTTCTCAAATCAAGCACATAGATCAATTGCCAATCTTCGCGATCCTTCAAATATATCAAGGCGTTACAGCTCCCTCTGCAGTAATAATACTATATCAGATGTGAAGCATAAGGTCCATTTAGTTTCACATATTTGGACGTCTGAAAATATTATCTTTAATTGGTTTTCTTTGACATGCTACTACTCTAGGACATGTTGAATTTCTAAATCAAACTTTTTCATATTATAACCTTTTCCTGATATTTTCTTCTTCCTTCAGTAGTTATAACGGTCCAAAGTTGAATATGTTTTCAGTGTTTGGGAACCATTCCTGGATTTGTAAAAATATGGGAAGTTGGTCCAAGGGATGGATTGCAAAATGAGAAGGAGATTGTGCCTACTGCTGTGAAGGTTGAGTTAATAAAAATGCTGGTTTCTTCTGGGCTGCATATTGTTGAGGCTACTAGTTTTGTCTCTCCGAAATGGGTACCTCAGGTAAAGAAGGCCAGATGTATCTATGGATTCTTTTAGGCATTCATTTAGAATTAATTTTTTAGTTTTTATATCTCAAGCTGGACTTGCAAAGTTCCTAATTATTCCTAACCAAGCTCTACATGCCATGCAATTTTTAAATAACTCCATTGCTTAAAATCGAATTTGGTTGCAGAATATTCTCATGACTTAATTTACAGAGAGGTTGTTTTCATGTTGTTACCTTGAGTCAGGGACTTTCAAACATTAAACAGAATTTTGAAGTTGATCACTGTTAGCTGTCGGAACTTAAATTTGTAATGAAAGATGCAAAGACCTGGGTAGTTTGGTTTAATTTTGACTATACATGACAGCTATTCCAGACTAATAAGGCACCCAAGGCGGGCATGCTAATGGAAGCATGGAACATAGTGCATAGGTTGCTGAGATTTCTGACCGCCGGTATATTTAGAATGTGAAACGCTGATAGATGATGCCTATATATATACTATTTGGGCCTTTTCGCAGTTATCACTATAGGTGTACGTGAAGACATAATCTTTGATGTGTGTTGCATCTTTTACTGAAGCTTAATGCTAACCTCTGGAAATATTGGAATCTAGATCTCACAGTTGTCAGTTGCTTCGTAAGGAAGTGATTTAAAGCTGGTAGCTGTGTCTACTCTGATAAAGATGCATCTTTCATCTAGGGGGTGGGAGAGGGGTAACCTATGGGACCCTGTGTGATTCCTTTTGCTTTGGCCTTTGCTTCAAAATAATAAGGAGCAAATGGTGCTGGAGAATATGGTTTAATAATTATTTGAACAAGATGTGGACCCCGGACCATTTACTCCCTCATTGAAGTCCAACACTCCTTACGATCGACCCAATGATTTTGTGTTTGTTAGGATTTGCAATCAGGAATCTTAAAATCTAACTTTTTACTCCTTTTTGCTGCCCTGCATGCTAACCCAACTTGCGCGTCCACTGCCTTTAGGTAATGAATAGATTGGTCTGGAAGCATAACATGACTGCAAAGAGGAATTATTTAGTTCATCATTAGGATTTTTATTCTGCTAAGAAACAAAACATTCTATGTATTGTGTTCAAGGTTATTAAGTCGGCAAGTCGAGCCAAGGCGCCCGAGTACCTTCAAACTCAAAATTCGATAAGTTGCCCGACTAGTCGTAAAAAGTCGACAAGTAGTCGACATACATATATTTAGAGTATATATAATATATATATATAATATAGGGACAAACATCAATTTTCATAGTTCAATTAAAAACTAATAGATAATAAGTTCAAGTACCATAAGTCAAACATCTCGAAGCAAAATAAAAACATAATTAAAGAGTAATTCAACTAAACAAAGTAACAAACACAATTATGCATAATCATCCATCTCGAAATCATATCTCCCTCCATCTCCTTCTTGAGTAGTCTCCTCTGGTGGTACACCATAATCATCTTCCACCTCCTCATCATCCAAAGGAAAATTGTCTTCATCTTTCTCTTCATCATCAATAGGATCATCACTAGGATCTTGTGTGGAACTAGTGTTGCGTCGAGAATAGGTAAGAGTGGAATCACCTCTAGCTCTCCTCAGTAAATTGCGTCCCCCAAGTGCTTCGGATGCACCCGAAGCTATATGCACCGCATCCCAAAACCTATCCTCAATTCCGGTCCACTAACTAGTCCATGACAAGTCCTCAAGTACAAGTGTATCAAATTTTTTTCCAAGCTCACGCCTCTTTTTGAATCTTGAATCTATCTTTCAATTGTATTGGAGAAATGTAAGACGGTCATGGAGGATGGAGTCGCCGCTGTGTCGGCGTTGGAGCCTTTAATTTTGTGTTTCAATTAGAAAACACGCAAGTTTAACCTTAAAAAACCCCTTTTTTTTCCCAATTTGGGTCGGGTCCGGGTAAAACCCATGGACTTCAAACTCACAAGTCGTGGCTCGACTTTTTTAGGATTGGCGACTTGACGACTAGTCGACGTGACAACAATGATTGTGTTAGGTATATTTTACGTATTATTTATCTAGGAATCTCTTATAAAGATAATTTAAGTAATTATCAGCTTAAAAAAGGGTTTATAGCAATAGTATATGGTACATAGATGTGTACTTATTTTACCTTGCGGTTGGTCCTTTCTAGACAAATAATAGGTACTTACTTTGGCCTGCTGTAACCTAATTAAGCTAATCCAGACGCCACTGATATCAGTTGCTTTTTCACGTGAACCTGTCGTATCCAGTAGATCATTTAAAACAATATATGAGCAGTCTATTATATCAGTTGCTTATTCACGTGAACCTGACGTATCCAGTAGATCATTTAAAAAAATATATGAACAGTCAATTGGTTTTAATTTATTACTTTTTCTTTCCTATGCTGTTGAGAAATTACAAGTGCAGTGATTTTTGTGCATGTGTATTGTATTGCAAAGATATTTATGTTTATCGTACTTTGATTCGAAATGCAAAACCATTTGTTCCTTGTTTCTGTCTAATAATTAGCATCATACTAGGGCAAGAGTCAAGAATCACGATATAATGAAAATAATGAAGCTTCATAAAATATCCTTGCACTAAATTCTCTTATTTTTCATGTTGTTAGATCTCCAATCTAGTGCTGTCTTATATATCTTTGAAGGATATTGTGTAATTTTTGCCCATGTTATTTACACTGTAACAAAACCTATTTGTTAGCTAGCAGATGCGAAGGACGTGATTCAGGCAATTCAGAATGTCCAAGGTGCTAGATTCCCTGTTTTAGCACCTAATCTCAAAGTAAGTTGGCTTCAGGAATGAAAACACGTTCACAAGCTGTTGGATGCAGCTGTGACCTTTCTCCTTATTACGTTGCAGGGTTTTGAGGCAGCTGTTGCAGCTGGAGCTAAAGAAGTTGCCGTATTTGCTTCAGCTTCTGAGTCCTTTTCGCGGTCAAACATAAATTGTAGCATTGAGGATAGTCTTGCTCGTTACCGTGAGGTTGCTCTTGCTGCTCAGAAACTTTCAATTCCAGTCCGAGGGTATGCTCTTTGTCTTACTATTACCTTTCGTTGGCATAACATTAATAAATATCCATGTTTATGTTTATTTCCCTAAATAAATGTTAGATCTATGATCAGAAAATAGGAAATAGTCCCTAAGTATGACATTGTTTTAGCTAGTCTCAGCTCCTCGAGTAGTCAGCCCCTTCAATCCTTTTTTAATGGGATTTGAGGTTTGGTAAACATTTCTGTATAAGCAATAATCTAATATACATCAAGGTTATCATTTCATACAAAAGCACGTTAATACTATATATTGATAAATAAATACACACAAAGTTTACAAGAGTTTTGTTAATATTAGCAAATACTACTTTCTGCATATTATGCGAATTATATTCTAAAGTCGTCTAACTAATACTATACTTAATACTGGTAGATACGTATCCTGCGTTGTGGGGTGTCCGGAGGAAGGAGCAGTACCACCTTCAAAAGTGGCCTATGTGGCTAAAGAGCTTCTGAGTATGGGCTGTATGGAAATTTCCCTTGGTGATACAATTGGTGTTGGGACCCCTGGTAAATAATATTTTCCCTTTAGCATTTAATATATTTGTTCTGCCAGTTACAATTGGTATCAGTTGTTTCACTGCTCTGGTATTGTTGGAACATACTTTGCCATCATCATACAGACATTTACCACCGTAGTGTTTCATGTGCAAGACATCAGAATTTTGCTTGTGGCCTTTTCTCCCTTCCCTTTTTCCACTCTTGGGTGCCTTTATGACTTGGACTCTTTTAACAGAAAAAGCTTGTATCAGAAATTGTAGTCTAGTGCATAACTGCATATGGTTATATAATCTTATATACCGAATTATGCTTGCAATTAATCTAAACTATTATTTTGTTTTTTGTTTAACTTCCATCTTAACCACTCCACATGCTCCGCATGCGTATATGTTTATTGGATGCACAAATTCGGTGTAGAAGGTCTTATTATTTACTTCATGTGTATAAGTCTATATCATCTGTAGTTAATTTAGATTGTTGACTGCAATTTGTTTATACTATTTGCACTGATATATCGTCTCTTTCAGATTTACATGTCTTTCTTTCCTTGCAGGAACTGTCGTTCGAATGCTGGAAGAAGTTGTTAGTGTTGTCCCTAAAGAGAGACTTGCTGTTCATTTCCATGACACATATGGGCAAGCTCTTTCTAACATTCTTGTGTCCCTTCAAGTATGCCATCTATTCATCTGTAGCTGCTGAGTCTTCATTCTTCAAACACTTTTTACATCTACAACTATTTCCGCCTAAATTCATGTACTGTTTGTTTGTTAAGCGACTAGAAATTTGGCAAATTATAATGTTACTGACCTGCTGTACTAATGTATACACCAATTGCTATAATTTTGTTTTTTTAATAGATGGGGATCAGCACGGTGGATTCTTCTGTTTCAGGACTTGGTGGTTGCCCTTATGCTAAAAGTGCAACTGGAAATGTGGCTACAGAGGATGTTGTATATATGCTCGATGGATTAGGAGTGAAGACCAATGTTGACCTAAGAAAGCTAATATTGGCTGGGAATTTCATCTCCAAGCATCTGGGAAGACCATCTAGTTCAAAAGCTGCAATTGCCCTGAGCAAGACTATGATTAATGTATCAAAGCTTTAGGGTACTCCTGATTCCTTAAGGTACCATCTGAAGCTCTGAGATGGAAGTTGAGGACAAAGAAAAAGAAATTAACTAGGTGGCAACAAAAACGTAAAATGTCATTTCTCTATCAAGTGTAAAGGGAACCCCCCCTCCCTTTCGTGCTTTGGTTGTTTGTAAAACAATATACATCCCTCACTGTGATTGATCCTTATGCGATAATTGGGTCAAATAGCGAATGGTGTCTTGTAATGGTTGTTGACTGAAGAAGAGAAATAACTATTCTCCATAATATGTAGAATTGGAAATGGCACACAAAAACGATACCACACCATGCACAGAAATGAGCAATTTTGTTTCTGAGATATTGCAATTTTGTTAACAAGAATCTACTTATCTATGTGTGTAGGCAGGCATTTAGACATAAAAATAGGATTTTAATTAATAAACCGCCAGATTCCAAGCATCCTGTTCAACATATACACCCAAATATGAGTGTTTAAATCACATATCCTACTTTCATCCTATTTTATATTAAATATTTCCTCTTAACCTATGGCACAGGTTAAACAACCCGTTTAATATATTTTGCATATTCTTTTTATATTGTCTCATTAGATATTTGAAAAGATAAGTGACTTTCCAATAACAGCCGCAATTTTTAGAAATAATTTTATAATTTACCAAAAAATATTCTTTTGTTAAATTATTGATTCACAAAATAGTTGTACGTTAGAAAGCAATCGTTTTGCTTCATAAATTAGTAATAACTATAACAATACACTCCTGTCAAAAAAAAAACTATATACACTGTTTGAAATAGTGGTATGGCATGTGGGCTTTCTCTCTTAATATTAATAGAACAAAGAAAGATTTACTAACAAGTTGCTGTCGTGGTGTAGTGGTTATCACGTTTGCTTTACACGCAAAAGGTCCCCAGTTCGATCCTGGGCGATAGCATTTTTGATATTTTTAAATATAAACAGGCTGAAGCCCTTCTCATCATTTTTTGCTAAATCAGAACATCATCAAATACTAAGGGATAATTATCGCATCACTCATTTGGTTCAAATGTATCAAATTAGTCACTCATTTCAGATATGATTTAATATAGTCACTAATTTGGAATTTCGTATGAAGGAGACCATCCGCCAGTGATTAAATTGATATAAAATTTTACTATTTTAATGACTAAATTGATACAAGTTTTCAAATTAATTACCTAATTGAGTTATTTTTGAAATGAGTGACTAATTTGATACATTTGAACCAATGATTTTGATAATTATCCCTCAATACTAATGGGTCACTTGACGTAGTCAATTTTCTTTTTTATTTTTTTACGAAAATAATTTGTTTTAATCATTTAATAGTTTATTGCACTATTCAGCAACAAATTAAGTTTATTGTTTAATTGAAAAACCGCTGTAACTTATTAGATTGGTGCAATCTGAATAGGGTTAAATATCAAAGTGGGCACTGAAGTTAATACCAGATATCACTTTAATCACCGATCTCAACGAGATATCACTTTAATCACTAAAGTCGTCATAAATATCAAACAGATACCTCTAGATATGTGTTCGAAAAGTAAAAATAATTTATATCGAGTTTTACACATATTTCTTGAATGCTACCACAACCAAATGAAAAGGTATGAACTCGTATTTATGATATTATATTTAGATTTAAAAAAAATTATTTACTATTTATTTTTAATTTTATAGTTATATTTTTTTGCTAAGTTGATAACTGATTTAATTAAAAATAAATATTAAATGATTTTTTTAAAATCTAAATAAATTATCTGAAATACTAGAATTCATAACTTTTCATTTGATTGCAGTAGTATTGAAGATATATGTAGAACTCGAGAAAAGTTATTTTTACTTTTCGAACACATATTTAGAATTATCTGTTTGATGTTTATGATGAATTTAGTGATTCAAACGATACACCGTTGAGATCAGTGATAAAAATGATATATGGTGTTCACTTTAGTGACTAATTTGATATTTAACCCGAACAGAATATATTTGCTCTTATGTTCTCACGTTGAAAACTGAAATTTTTGCGTGTCCAATCTATGGCTAAAGATCAAAGGTAATTAGACGGGAAGACAAAAAAATACATCTAAGAGCATTTTCAACGGAATTAACTAAAATAATTAGCTAAAATAATATAAAATGACGATTGATTAAAATTTATTAATCCTATAAGGTGTTTTACTCCCGACGAAATTGGCTATAATCGTTGATTATATTCAAAAATAGTATTAAATTAGTATTTCATGATAAAAAATGACATGTAGATTCACTACATGTCTTAATTTTAAAGACATGTAATGAATGGACTGTTGGAGATGTACAAATTTTAAAGATTTTTTACATTTCTTAATTTTGATATGTCATGTCAATATTTTAGCTAAAGGGTACCGGAGATGCTCTAAGCTACAAAATACAAGGCAATCAGTAGGTAAAAATTAACCATCGAATGATTTGAACCAAGAAAATAAAGAGTTACAACCAATGATAAGGCTAAACAAAAACTATGCCTAGACAGGAAGTAACCATATTAGTGGCTGGAACCAAACAGCAAACACAAATCAATGGCTTTTCCATCCTTCACAATCAAAACCAGTGAAAAAAACTAAAAACTAATCACACCCGGAAACCCTTGTTATATATTCTCCACATTAGTAGAAATCTAGATTAGTCGGTTAGATGTACAACGAGGCCAGATCGTCTGGTCCAGCAAGCACCACCTGTGGTTTTCAAATGATTTTCATATTAGATCCTAAAAATTAAAAAAGCACATTATGGAAATGATAAGACAGGTTTTTTTTAATTAGTTTAGAGATAAATCAGACAAGCGCCATACGTTGCAGTCGAGAGCATATCTTCTGGCAAGGACAATGGCTGCATTCCTATCTCGTTCTGAATCAAACACCAGGACAAAGGACTGACCTTTCCTTGCTTGCCAGAACAATGACTTGGCTGCAGAAGTTCCGCCGCCTCTAAATCCACACAGCTGTATTCGGTTCAAAAGAACAAGAAATTTGTTACGTTTTAAACTTTGCATAATGCTATAGTTATTTCAAAAAAAAAAAAAACAGATCCCACAAATTATGAATCTATAGTACAAAGTTATGGCTTCAGTTTTCATAAGTTTCATGGAATATGGCAATGCAGTCCAGCTGTAAAATATTTTTAATAGCAGGTCGAATAAATTTATTGAATTGTAGTAGATCAGTAACATTTACCTGCATAGATGTGGAATATGAGTCTCTAGCCTTTGTAATCCATCCTCTACAAAGTTTAGTCCTCATCTTCCCAACGTGGAACAAGTGAATGGAATGTGACGAGTAATTCCTTCCATTCATCTGGGAAATGACTACCTGCAAAACAACACATATAAAACAAAGTCACCTTGAAAACATTAGGCACTATGTGGATGGTTGAAAACAATACATACTCTCTAATGTATTGTTGAAAACTGTTCTTTTCAACAATACATTAGATAAAACCCTACAAAAGCAGGAATTTATGACAGAACACTGAAAATCTAGTTTAGTTACTAACACAAGCTAATCTAGTTAAGAAGCCATACACTGAATTCGGTGTTGGATTTCCATGAAAGCATCTCCACATATGTCCCTAATCCAGCAGCTGTCAGAAAGAAAGTTAATCAAATCCTTGTAATTCTGAGAGAAAATCCCTTCAAGTCAGTTGAATACTATGCAAAACAAATTACTGTACCATCACACCAACCTGGATCTACTGGACCACTGGTCGTTACTGCAGCTTTCTGGCTATTTGAGGTAATATCAACTAGCAATATTCTCCCAACATCGAAAGGCTCCGGAGCATAAGTTGATTTATTGGCACCTAATAGAAGGGTATTTCAATTGGTTATACGAGAGAAACAGTCACGAAAGACAACATCAAATTAGCAGCTCCGATGGCATGTTTACTTATTTAAAGATGACCTCATCCTTTAAGATGATGAATGACGAGTGACAAACAAAGATATCTCATTTCATATTATCAATTTCTGATAATGATTTAAATTGTTGGTTCTTTTGGGTTCGGTAGCACGCTTTTGCAGTATTGTCTAAATGGGGACTCATATCGAATATGAAAAAAGAAAGATGGAGATAAGGTAGTATTAGAGAGCACTGGTATTAACATTCACTTCGGTCATCACAACCTTTATATCAACAGGAACGATAAAATATCTGCTAAAATGCAAATGATGGAGGAACACCTGAAATAAGTTCCCTTCTGTTACTTTCGGATGACAAGCGATACCACTGAACGGAACATTTTGAGATATCCAGAGCTTCCGCTGAGCGAGGTTGGACTCGTATAATAGAGCCTAAAGTTTCGGGGCCAATTAACTCGTACATACTCAACTTGTTCGCCTCGGCCCATTTGCTCATTGTCAGCTGCAAGGATAAGGAAGAAGAATATAACAAAGCAATCAATAGAAAATTAACAAAAACTTGGTAGTGGAAATCGTTTCCAATGTTTTCTGAGAAGTGAAACTTTCTTCAAGTTTGATATGTACATTGCGGTCGTGCAAAATTATGGGATTTTCAAATTTCAGTAGTCCAGATACACTTCCTTATCATGTAAATTTATAGTTCCGGACAATTATTACTTTAATAGATGACAATTCAGAAAATTACTACAGAAGAAAATTCACCTGTTTCTGAAGCTTAAGAGAAAATGTAAACTTTTCATGAATTTGTAGTCTAAGTGCTCGAAGCTCGTGCTCCATGTCCATCACCTATCAAACATGCCAGAATTCTCTTCATAATTAACAAGAGAAAGTGTATCAGATAAAACTACATGCTAAACAGAATGAAATAAGAACCAAACGGCTATAACAAATAAAAAGATGTTCCGAGTTAAAATTAGAGAGAAATGATCTAGAGGTACATATACTGCTTTTAAAATGTTCAACACATTAACCCCGTTAAGATTTTGAATACTATAGAAATTGTTGCTGTCACATATATCAAAATCTCTGCTGCCATTCTATATGAAGGTAATCAAATTACCTGATCAGCAGCAGGCAGCAGCATATATTATGAAAATGGACACCATGACCAAAATATAAATTACTTTATCTAGAAAAAAAAAATTAAGCATCAATACACCTTGCTCGGTTGATGCAATAATCCAATTCTTCTAGCCTGCTGAATCTCCTCCATTAGTTCCGTCAGTTCCTAGCAGCATTTCAACTTTAGTCCAAAAAAGAAACCAACTTTTCTTACAATTAAAAAATTAAAAATTGAGCACATTAAGTACATTTTTCTAAATTCTGTTTCCACTATGCAGACAGAGAACTCTACTGCGTGCCAAGAAGGTGTCAAGATCTATGTGGCATGACACTCTTGGGTGCCATCCTATTCGAGTTGCAAAGGTGTCCAAAGGATACTAAGAGAAGTTGCCAACTTTCGACACACTCTTAGCACCCCTCAATTTGGAAAAAAACACAAATTCTTGTATTGAAACTGAAAGTATATGTTGGATTTTTAAGGTTTATAGATAAGTAAATAGAGAGGCATGATAGGAGAAGACATGAGTATGAAGATGTACTATATTGATATAGGTTTGATATATGTTTGATGCATCTTATTGTCTTAGGATCAAGTCCTTTATATAGACTTACAAAATAAAAACTGAAAAATAGACATAAATGTAAACATAATTGAGAATTATTCCTTGACTGATTCTTGCCACCAAATCAGCCTCCATTGAATATTGAAGCATATTCCAACACTCCTCCTTGCTTCAATATTTTTTATTGTCTTCTCCACATCAACATTAAAGATATCATCTTCATGCTATAGTGCATTTTTTTGTTTTTTTTCTGTTTCCTTGCAAATTCTTTTCATGTATACCAATCACAAATTATAGTTGTTTCCATCATATACTTCAGGAAAAACATTGTAAAATTTATAGAATCAGTATCATGTGTAGGAATGTAAACAAGGTTTATGGTTATGGTTGTGGTTATGGTTATGGTTATGGTTTATGGTTATGGTTGTGGTTATGGTTATGGTTATGTTTATGGTTTATGGTTATGGTTTATGGGGCATTGTTTTTGCATATGGTTATGGGTCATGGTATGTTTATCAAAAGCATAGGTCCCTTAAGAAGAGAGCTCTGGTACCATGTTGGATTTTTAAGGTTTATAGATAAGTAAATAGAGAGGCATGATAGGAGAAGACATGAGTATGAAGATGTACTATATTGATATAGGTTTGATATATGTTTGATGCATCTTATTGTCTTAGGATCAAGTCCTTTATATAGACTTACAAAATAAAAACTGAAAAATAGACATAAATGTAAACATAATTGAGAATTATTCCTTGACTGATTCTTGCCACCAAATCAGCCTCCATTGAATATTGAAGCATATTCCAACAGTATACATGACCCATATCTACTTTGTTTTATCTAATTTTTCTTTTATTTATTTGCCAAGTATTTAATTTTTGTGGGGATCATTTAAGCACCTTGTATAGGGTGCTAACTATTGAAACTAAGAGGGTGCCAAATGTGACATGAATGAAGTGAAAATATAATATTAATATTTTTAATGTGTTGGCAATGCTTGGCACCCCTAAAGGGTGCCTCCGTTCGAGATGTAATAGCCTAATATATAGGTACCTGGTTCCCAGAAGTTTGCAATATTTTTTCCTGTTCATCAAGGGCCTCTCCGATTCTCTGAACTACTGCTCTAGCACTCTCAATTTCAGCACAAGCAAAAGATCTTTCTAGGTTGACCAACTTTTTGGCATCCTCTGAAGCCTGCAAGAAATTATTGATTACTATGTCAAATACTCCCAAATAGGATTAAACATAATTAAATCTAAATGCTTGTTTGATTATAAAGTTTATACATGATACTACTACAGTAGTAAACTACGGTTCCTTGAGGTTTCTGGTACAGCAAAACTTTTTCTGTTCAAAAATGGTACATCTGAAAATATGTGTGCAAAAATGGTATAGGGCGCCACCTTATGTGGCGACACCTGGAAAAAACGCCACATAAAGTGGCGACCCCGTGTTAATATTTTTCCCTTTCTTTCTTCTTCCTGTGTGTGTGTTAACTTAGTAAAAAATGGTAAGTACTAAAATTGTCTTTTAGTAAAATTGGCTAACTGTCAAGTTTGAGGGTTTAAAAAATATAATTATAAAATTTATTAATTAATTTCTTTTGTTCCGTATCAAAGCTGAACCGTTCAACTTTATAAAAAGTAAAAAATTGAGAAAAAATGTCAAACGTTACTACGACTTTTTTTCAGTTGAACATGAGACCCTAGAAATACAAAAAACACACAAGTTGTTGTAATATGGTAATTATTGGTCCGGAAATGACAAGAACGCAGAATTATTGGTATGTGAATCCACAGGAAATTGTCCCGTGATCAAAATTATTTGTTTGAACTGTTACGAATTTTAATGCTATAAATACTCCCATGATTGTGCACTTGCTTATGGTCATTATTATCAAAATTTGAAAAAATGGTAAATAGTTATAGTACAGGTGATATTTTTAGAGCCATGGGTAGAAATGGTTATGTGACGATGATTTTGTGTACTCGATGAATCCTAATAATCGTTACTCAAGTCAGTCAATAACAACAACGCAGAGGGAGTGGAAATGGCGTACGCAATGCATTTCTTGTTGTATTGAGCAATGTCGGCTGCTACGACTTAGAATACCGAAACAACGCGATATAATGAAGCAATGCAAAACTCCACAACAACTTGAAGCTGCATTGTTCCGTGCACAAGAGGAAGAGAACCGAATGCGATTTCGCATACATCGACACAGTCTAGCAGCAGATGCAAGGATGTTTGCAGAAGACGAAGACGTGCTACGTGCAAGACAGTATCATCAATTGAGCATAAGTGATGATAATGACTCAGACAGCTTCATATCCGACGATGACCAAACTATTGTACTTTTGTATTTCAAGTATGAATAATAGTTCAATTTATGACTAGTTTTCCATTGTTCTTAAATTTGCATGTCATTAAGTTTCAAACACTTGATATTAGAAGCACACAAATTGAAATGAAAAACTACATAACAGAAGTACATGTAGGAAATTAAATCACACAAAGAAAATAGTACAAATTCATAAGAAAAAATGCAAAGTAAATGTAGCAACGTCAAACCCTATCGGGACGCTGTGGGCAAAGTTTGCTCTGTTTCGTATGTCCTTCTTGGTTGCAGCAACTGCACTTTATCCCCGAACTCGACTGGTCCATCTCAGTATGTATTCTTACAGACTCCCCCTTGTTGCCACGTTTTTTCTTCAATTTTTTGCAGGCTTTATCGTGTACCAACTTACCATACCTTTGCCACTTGACCGATAAAACGTAGTTCCAACACTCTGTAGGTTGCAATGGAAAGATCATAGGCTCCCATAACTTAAACAATTCGGATATGTAGTGGTAAGGTTCTATCAACTTTTTCCAATCAAGATTATCTGCCAAACAACCAGCCAATACATGAGAACAAGGCAAATGGTGGGTGATCCATTTCCCACAAGTGCAGAATTTTTTAGACATGTCCACATTTTGAACTCGCCCCCCCCCTTTGTGACTCCTTTGACCCGATACCGTTGCGTAACAACTTTGAAAATGCCTCGTTGTTTACTGAATATTTGGACCTTATGTGATTTAGCCTTCTCCATATATTGGTTTATCATATTGTCCGTCCTTTGGCATAATTGTTGACCCCGTTGCATTGCATCGACGACTTGGTTTCGTTGGGTATTCACAATTCTCACAGTATTGTAGAAGATATACTCCATCATTGCTGTAGCAGGAAGAAAACGTGTCATTCTTATGCTACCATTGAAGCATTCCATAACGTTTGTCGTGGCTTGTCCGTAACGAGCACCACCAAGATCGCAACATAAGGTCCACAATTCAGAATTAATGTCTGTCAGGTACTTCAAAGCAGGGGGTGATATCTCGCCTATCCTCTTCATGTAGGCTTGGTGCTTCAAGTATTGGGGGGTAGTTCCAGCTTTCCACATCAATAGTTTCAACTCTCCACCGGGATGTTTATTGGAAAAGTTACTTCTGACGTGAAATAGGCAAAACCTATGAATCCCGTAAGGTGCTGTGAATCCATTAGTCGGATTCCTCATTGTTGCAAGGATGCCATCAGCACGATCATAAATTATGCAGACATTCAACCTTTCCTTGCATACATGTTTACGTAGCAGTTTAAGAAACCAAGACCAGTTTCTCTCGGATTCCTCGTCTACCAGGGCATAACAAACTGGATACTGATGATTATTAGAATCCACACCCATGGCAACGAGTAATTTCCCGTTGTATTTTCCCTTGAGAAAAGTATCGTCAATCGAAAGTACTGGGTGAGCATGTTTCCAACCATCTATCATTGCGTGAAGGCACCAGAACACACGCTTGCAAACAGAACTTGTTCTAACAGTTTCGTGAGGAACGACATCGATCACAACGACACTTCCAAGATTGGCATGTACCATGGCCATGTACACTTGTTTATAAGTGTCAAGCAAGTGGCTTATGAGGTAGTTGATGTAAACTATAGAGTTAACTTCTTGGATGTATTTGTGTTCAACTTGGACAATCTAATGAATTGTTTCTGGGGATTAATTGGTTTTGGAGATTTGTTCTCTTCCCATTACAATTATGAATTTATATTGGCATGTACCATGGCCATGTATAATATATGGATTCATATATTATAAACATGTCAGTTTTCATGGCCATGGTACATGCCAATCCTGGAAGTGTCGTTGTGATCGATGTCGTTCCTCACGAAACTGTTAGAACCAGTTCTGTTTACAAGCGTGTGTTCTGGTGCCTTCACGCAATGATAGATGGTTGGAACATGCCCGCCCAGTACTTTCGATTGACGATACTTTTCTCAAGGGAAAATACAACGGGAAATTACTCGTTGCCGTGGGTGTAGATTCTAATAATCATTAGTATCCAGTTTGTTATGCCCTGGTAGACGAGGAATCCAAGAGAAACTGGTCTTGGTTTCTTAAACTGCTACGTAAACATGTATGCAAGGAAAGGTTGAATGTCTGCAAAATTTCTGATCGTGCTGCTAGCATCCTTGCAGCAATGAGGAATCCGGCTAATGGATTCACACCACCTTACGGGATTCATAGGTTTTGCCTATTTCACGTCAGAAGTAACTTTTCCAATAAACATCCTGGTGGAGAGTTGAAACTATTGATGTGGAAAGCTGGAACTACCCCCCAATACTTGAAGCACCAAGCCTACATGAAGAGGATAGGCGAGATATCACCCCCTGCTTTGAAGTACATGACAGACATTAATCCTGAATCGTGGACCTTATGTTGCGATCTTGGTGGTGCTCGTTACGGACAAGCCACGACAAACGTTATGGAATGCTTCAATGGTAGCATAAGTATGACACGTTTTCTTCCTGCTACAGCAATGATGGAGTATATTTTCTACAAGACTGTGAGAATTGTGAATACCCAACGAAACCAAGTCGTCGATGCAATGCAACGAGGTCAACAATTATGCCAAAGGACGGACAATATGATAAGCCAATATATGGAGAAGGCTAAATCACATAAGGTCCAAATATTCAGTAAACAACGAGGCATTTTCAAAGTTGTTACACAACGGTATCGGGTCAAAGGAGTCACAAGGGGGGGGGGGGGGGCGAGTTGAAAATGTGGATATGACTAAAAAATTCTGCACTTGTGGGAAATGGATCACCCACCATTTGCCTTGTTCTCATGTATTGGCTGGTTGTTTGGCAGATAATCTTGATTGGAAAAAGTTGATAGAACCTTACCACTACACGTCCGAATTGTATAAGTTATGGGAGCCTATGATCTTTCCATTGCAACCTACAGAGTGTTGGAACTACGTATTACCGGTCAAGTGGCAAAGGTATGTTAAGTTGGTACCCAATGAAGCCTGCAAAAAATTGAAGAAAAAACGTGGCAACAAAGGGGAGTCTGTAAGAATACGTACTGAGATGGACCAGTCGCGTTCGGGGATAAAGTGCAGCCGCTGCAACCAAGAAGGACATACGAAACGGAGCAAACTTTGCCCACAGCGTTCCGATAGGGTTTGACGTTGCTACATTTACTTTGCATTTTTTCTTATGAATTTGTACTACTTGCTTTGTGTGATTTAATTTCCTACATGTACTTCTGTTATGTAGTTTTTTATTTAAATTTGTGTGCTTCTAATATCAAGTGTTTGAAACTTAATGACATTCAAATTTAAGAACAATGGAAAACTAGTCATAAATTGAACTATTATTCATACTTGAAATACAAAAGTACAATAGTTTAGTCATCGTCGGATATGAAGCTGTCTGAGTCATTATCAGCACTTATGCTCAATTGATGATACTATCTTGCACGTAGCACGTCTCCGTCTTCTGCAAACATCCTTGCATATGCTGCTAGAATGTGTTAATGTATGCGCAATCGCATTCGGTTCTCTTCCTCTCGTATACGGAACAATACAGTTCAAACAAATAATTTTGATCACGGAAAAATTTCTTGTGGATTCACGGACCCAATTATACAATAAAACAACATAACTGCATGCCTTTTCCTGTGGATTCACAGGACAACTTAACAAAAACTTAAAATTTCTATGTTCTTGTCATTTACGGACCAATAATTACCATATTACAACTTGTGTGTTTTTTGTATTTCTAGGGTCTCATGTTCAACTGATAAAAAGTCAGAGTAATGCTTGATATTTTTTCTCAATTTTTAACTTTTTATAAAGTGGAACGGTTCAGCTTTGATACGGAACAAAAAAAATTAATTATTAAATTTTATAATTATATTTTTTAAACTCTCAAACTTGACGGTTAGTCAATTTTACTAATTACCATTTTTTACTAAGTTAACACACGGGAAGAAGAAAGAAAGAGAAAAAAAATATTCAAATAGGGTAAATAGGGTCGCCACTTCATGTGGCGTTGTTTCCGGGGATCACCATATAAGGTGGCGCCCTATACCATTTTTGTACACTTCCTTTCTGCTGTACCATTTCTGCACAAAAAAGGTTGTGCTATACTAAAAAACTGAAGGAGCTCCATTTTTGCACACTTCCTTTCAGTTGTACCATTTTTGCACAAAAAAAGTTCTACTGTACCAAAAACCTCAAGGAGCCAGTAAACTACTATATGTAAAGAATTACCACTGGAGAGAAAGAGATTTCAATAAGACACTTTGAACGTCTCAGAGCAAAGAACGACGAAGCATTTCCACCACACCAACTAACAATAAAACAGAACATGTTATAGCCAAAATTTGATAACGGGGTTTTAGGTTAGGTTCGGGTCAAGTATGATTCAATTGGGATATTTAAAGTGTAATTAGGGCTAGGACTAATGTAAGAGATGGTTGGGGCTTGCCCTCATAAGGGTAAGGGCGCGCCCTTTTAGGCCGTCCACCCATTAAGGGCGCGCCCTCATGGTAATGACAGTTTGATGGATGGTTTGACAAATGATAACAACTATATTGACATGGCATGACATGAGGAAGATTCAGGACTTGTCCTCTTAGGGGAGAGGGTGTACCCCTTTGGCCATCTAACCCCTAAGGACGCGTCCTCTCGGTGTGGACTGACAACGGTATGTGAATGGAAGACTTGACAGAGAATAATAACTCATTTGACACAAGGAAGACTTAGGGCTTGTCCTCATGGGGATGATGGCGCGCTCTTTAGGCCGTCCACCCCTTGAGGGCGCGTCCTCTTGGTTTGAAGTTGCAACTTGATAATGAGGGATGGTTCCTTTGGCTTGGTATTGGCAAAATATTGAAGAATTCCCTCCTAGGATGTGCCCTAGGAGGGGGATGTCCATGGCTGAAGGCCTCCTCCTGTATTCAATGGGCGCGCCCTCATTGGGGATGTGGGGTTAATCTTGGTGTGTGCTTTGGGAGCTCTGTTCCTGTACTCAATGGGCGCGTCCTCATTGGGGAACTTTGGAGTAATCCTGCACTTTGCACCCAAACACTTGGGATCACTTGTCCTGCTATCTGGTGGGTGCTTCTCATTCGGGGGACAAGGATGCGTCTAGCATTTAAGGTAAGTCATGGCTATACTTGCGTCTATGAATTAAGGAAATAGTTGGTAATGGATAGGACTAGTCCTCGACGGGGGAAGTTTCCTTATCCATGAAGTCCTGACGTCATAGACGAGCCTTGGGCCTTTGTGACTAGGCCTTATCGTTAGACATTCCTAAAGTGAGCTAAAATTCTAAGTATGGACGGCGGTGGAAGAATTTGACTTAGTATGGAAAGCGGTGGAAGAGTCCTACGTCTAAGTATGGAAGGCGGTGGAAGACTTCGACTGAGCCTTGAAGATCAGAGACCAAGCCCATGGAGGAAACTTCCTCCCCAAGAACTACGTTGGCTTGATCCCGTATATAAAGGGGTACGTAAGCACATTGTAAGGGGTGGAAAACGAAGAGCTCGGCGAGCCACCACCAAGAAACCCTTACAATCTCAGCCCCCAATCCATCACAACCACCACACTCCGGCGAATTCACCACTCAAGGACCACCGTTGTAGATCTTGATTCCAGCGACAAACCTCGAACTTTGTTAATACCAAATTCCTCCGTTAACAGAACACATACAAGACTCCAGGAATCAATGCAGGTGAAACTTTTATTGAAAAAAACATCTGAGGTGTGTGTTGTAAGAACCTTGTGAGTCGGTAATCTAGAAATTAAGAGCTTCGGATATACATGTTATACATGTTATAGATACTAACATGTAAGCACAGCAACTAAAACAATCAGAAAGTCATATGTCAACCAACGTGTATTACCCCCAACTACTACGTCAAAGTTTAACCAAGAGGAACAGTGAGATTTACAGTTTGACATATAAAATCATGAAAGCATCAAGCATGAAGCAACTGTATATATTCAGGCAAATTCGGCACAGTGACTAGTAATCAGCTATAAAGACGTCAATGGAAAAAGGAAAAGCTAGAATTGGTGCATCAGGTGACCTGTTTGAGGTAGGTAGCTAGCCTTTTCACTTCGTATTTCTCTTGAATTAGCTCTCCCTCCTGTTGAGTTAGCTTTACTGCTAATGCTTCAACCTGCAGGATTATCATTGTGTTATCACTAGAATTAGTATGAATGAGATCAAATACAAAGCCATATTTCTGAGAACTAGACATGCCAAGGACATGCCTGAAAGACTCTAATAGGGTGAAGATTTCAATCTTTAGAAAAATAGGATAATTTCACCGTTAATACATAACCCCCAACAGTTGTGTAGAATGTTGGCAAGAATTATAGACTCTTTTTCCTTGAAGACTTGCCAATATCAATTAATGAGATTTAAATAGTAAGCATTTTCGAAGTTCTAAAATTTACAACGGAAACTTAAAATTGCCAAAAAGAAAAGGAAAAGAAGGAAGATCTAACCATAGAAATAGCTTTTCCCATATCTTCCTTGTGTTGACCTGCCATCTGTCCTCTAAGAAATTCTAGTGCATCCCTGAGTTTCTTTAGAAGAACATGCCCATCTAAAGAAACCACATCTCTGAGTTTTGCCTGCAATTTTAAGAAAAATTGCTTATCCCTTTCTTAGTCTTATGGTTAATTATCATATAAACTGCATATAAAACACTTCTTACATTATCAGACAACTTTGCAGCAGCAGTCAAATTCTTATCAAATTTACTGGCCAGATCTCGAACAGAAAGACGTTTATGCTGCTCTGTTAGCAGAGAAGTTTCCTGCAAAACCACCTCCTTTAAAGATGGACCGTCTTTATCAACTTTGACCTCTTCCAAGATCTGATTATCGGGGCCTAACTTGTACGTTGGAAACTGATTTGTAGCAAAGCTCACATCAGCAGACACTGCAGGCATTTGCACCTCATATCCAAACTCTGGACTGACCTTTGTCATTGGTCTGGCTTTTAAGTTCTGCTATGCAACATGATATTAACAAATTCAGCTAGCTACAACTGTTAATTGTTACAGAATTAAAGTTTTAGTACCTACATTATAATATCTCTATTAGTTTCCAATGCTGTTGAAGTAATTACATACATTATAACAAGATTATAAGTTAAAACATACAATCGAATTAATGTTAATCGAAAGTTAGCATTACAGGAGTTGTTCAGCTGTGCCAATGCAGATCAATTATGTGATCTTCAGAAACTTTAGAGAGGGAACATGCATGTTAAGAAAATTATAGATCAAAAGTGTATGTAGGTATAGCGACAACATGGTTGTCAGTGGTAAAGGGAAAAGAGTCATTTTCAACTAGTACATTTCAACAAACTTAGCCCACATCACATGTCTAACTTAGATATTAACACTTACACTTTCGTTACAAGTTGAAATTCTATTTTTTAGGTAAAGTTGTACAACTTAAATTTAATCACTTAATGAATAATAAAGAGAAATAAATGTTCAGATCTTGTCAAAAATAAATGTCCACATATTAACATGGACTAGGAAGATAAGCAGCATTGAACTGAAGCACAACCAAAACATAAAAAGAGATTATAACAAATAAAAATTTATGTAAAAGAAAAGCATTTTCACATGCAGGGGAGCAACAGATGGAGAAAACTGAGAAGGTAAAGGGTGCAAACTTACTTAGCAGGTGGTAGATATGAGTAAAGAATTAAACGAGGAGGGGAGGAGTGGTGGTACTAGCTAGAGATCATAAGAAGAAGAATGTGGATCCATATTTCTTTTTTTTACTGCTGCATTTTAGAGAGAGAGAGAGAGAGAGAGAGAGAGAGAGAGAGAGAGAGAGAGAGAGAGATGGTAGACAAGGTGGGATGAAGAAGAAGAAGACTAGAGTGTAAGTATGAGTAGATGAGCTACTTTTGATAAAGTAAAAGGGAAAGCTTCACTGTGTGTATATAGTGAGCCTCACGGTATTAAACGGGACCGATATGCTTCATTTCATTTTTCGAAAAGTATTTGTTAGGATATAGTATTTCTAAATATCTTAGAGCAAGTCCAACAATGTCTTAGTGCAATCCCTAAAAATATTATAAAATAAGGAATCCTAGTGATTTAGGAACAACAATTTGTATGTCAACTCCAACAACAATCCTTATATTCATTCCTTATTATTATAATAATAATATATTTAAACTACTAAGTGAAAAATTGTGGGACCAAAAATTTAAAAAGTGAAAAATAGTGGGGACCAAGTGTGTTGAATATGAGAGAATGTAATTTTTTATTCTTAAAAATGAAATAGGGGATGACTAATGGTTACCTAAAAGTAGGGAATGGCTAGTAAATTTGAGTATGTGCTAGTGATTTAGGGAATTACTAAGATACCGTTGGAACACCATTTTGATGTCACATTCCCTATACTTGAGTTTAGGAACTCATTTAGGGAAGCTGTTGGACTTGCTCTTAGGGGTTGTATTGATCAGAAATTTTAAAAGATTTTAAAGTACTTTTAAAAAGAGAAATGCTAGAGTTCCCAAAATTATTATCAAAAATTGTTATCAAATAAATTTAGAATAATAAGTTTCCTAATAATAATATGGGACATTAATATGCGCTCACGAATTAAAAAATGTCATGTGTCGTCCACATCATTTTGTAAATATTTTGGGAATAATTTTTGGGTTGCCTAGCACTACTCTTTTAAAAATTCAGGGATATTCAATCAAAATTTTAAATAATGTTTTAAAAATTGATGGTATTCAATTTAGATGGTAAAAAGTCTTTTAAAATCTTGGTGTATTCAATTAGGATTCTGAAAAGTTTTTTCAAATTTAGGTGTATTCAATTTGGATTTTAAAAAATCCATTAAGATATGGTGGTATTTAAATATTCATGAATTTTTTGGATTTAATAAAAAGGAAATGGTAGATTTTGATGAATTTGTTCGTATATATTTTAAGTTTTGAAATCCGGCTAAAATTTTTCAAAATCTGTCGGACTCTACATCAACTCTACGAGATTTTACATCAACTCAGAATTAAAATTAACAACAATCTTATAAAATTCGTAAATTATTATTAATCCATTAAAATGTGAATCGAATATACCTCGTTAATAATTTTTATATCTAACATTTATTTTAAGATTTCAGGAACATTAATCTCTTAATATGATAACATGAAGATCGAAGTCCGGTGCTCATAAAATCACTTTCGATCATAGGAAAATAGCTTGATAATAAGGAGCAACCTAGGGTGAATCCCGATTAAGTCAAAAGTTTTAATAAAATTTATTTGATAAAATCTTGATTTTTAATTAAAGTTTTGTTTAGTAACTAGTCGTTCTAAAACCTTAAGATGATAGAAGAATACACTTTTGAGAATCTTGTATTATTCTAATAGCCTATCTCAATCCAAAGCCCATTTTTGGGTCGAATAGTGAATCTCGAGCCCCCATTTTTTAGCATAATTTGCCTTTCGTGTCCAAAATAAATTGTAAAAATATTGAGTGTTAGAATAATATAAGATCTTGAAAATTGTCTTTCTCTAACATATTGAGATTTTAGAACGACTGGTTACTTAACATGAGCTCTGAATGAATGTGGGAGGTCTTAGTTCAAGCTCCTCCTACCGCCAATATTCTCATTTATTGAAATATGATCCTGATAAATCTTTGAATTGGTTACTTAACATGATATCAAAACTCACATGGACAAAAAATGCACAAATAACATAATAATCCACTCTTTGACCCAAATAATGAGTATTCGAGCGAGGAAGAATGTTGAATATATGATATGATCCCAGTAAGCTCGTTTTCCTAACCCTTGGAGAACCGCTAACTTAATAATTTTTTTTTAAAATCTTGTCTAATTTCTAAAAATTAATGAAAATTTATTTTAACCGGCCTATTTTATGATGCTGCGTCATTACACAGTAGTCTATATATCAACATCGGAAGGATCACATAGAGTAGTCTATGGGCCTGTTTGGCAATTGATTTATAAGCTAGCTTATAGCTTATAAATCAATTTTGACTTATGGAGGATATTTGTCAAAATAAGTGAAACCAACTTATAGCTACTTAAAATGGATAAGTTGAATGTTAAGAATCCTTAACATTCAACTTATAACTTATAACTTATTCTCGATACACGCAATATATAATATCCTTCAAATCTTCAAAACCATATATCTTTTGATCCGTTCATTAAAAAATTGATATGTATATATCAAATTTCTCTACTCATCGAGATCTATCCATTGATATCCATTTATATATATTAAAAAATAAATATTTTAAAAATAATAAAAAAAAGTTAACTTATAAATTCTGATTTACCCAAACACTCTACTGCTTATAAGTTCTGATTTACCAAACACTCTAGGGATTTATAAGCTCAGCTCTACTTATCACTTATAAAGCACCTACTCATTTTAAGCTATAAATCAACTTATTCTTGATATCCCAAACGCCCACTATATATCAACATTCTAGGATTCCAAGTTAAACACAAAGGTGGTTGAAAAATTCTGGTGAGCGAGAAGATATGAATATATGATGATGAAGGTGTGTTAAAAGGTCATGAGTTAAACAGTTGCTCACTCAGCTAGTCCAACTACAGACCCACACCAAAAAGCTGCACCCACGTTACAAGCGCTGCCCCACAAGACCAGAATTTTGATTGTAGGACCCACCACATGCAGCTATTTTTCCCTCGAGAAACCCTATTTGGCGGGCCGTGTTTTGCGGTTACATGATCGTTTACAAGAATATAATGTCGCCTGTGAATAGATCACGTCAAAACGTAGATCGAATTGTCGTTTCACTGCTGGTAAGGGGCCTTGGCTGCTTTTGGACCTATTTTTAGTTCCATTCACATGCGACACTTCTGGTCACAATTATGGGTCTCGTATTCTATATAATCCTTTTTTATAGGAACCATATCCTAGGCTTTTCATAAAATTTTATTAATTTTAGTTGCTTTCTAAATAAGTAGGATACAGGCACTAGCTACATATACTTTTTAGTTAATACTAGCTTATAACCCGTGCCAAACACGGGCCGAGCATGAGTCGACATTAAAATATTAGTATTAATAAATTATTAATAAATATTATTTAAAAATGTATTTCTCGAGAATTGAATGATAAAAATATATACGTAGCTGCAAAGAATCTAACGCTTCATGAAACTATTGAATTTAAAGTAAATAAATAAATCTTGTATAATTACGTAGTTGTAAGGAATCGAACCCTGGATGAATGTAAAGAATTTAAAGTAAATAAATCTTGTATAATTATGTAGTTGTGAGGGATCGAACCCGGGTTAAATGATAACCAAATTTGGTACTTTGTTACCTTTTAGTACCGCGCGTCATTTTTACATTGTTTTGCTTATTAATAAAGAGTATAGATATAAATAATTCTTAGAAAATGCTCTTTTGTTTTACAGTTTTTTATTAATAAAATTAAAAGAACTAGGCTGCTAGAAGATTACAGAGTTCATGTTTGCAGGTGTATATATTAAAACAAATATCAATGATCAAAAGACATCTTTCTGAATAACTTTAAATTACATCAGTAGTTGATCAAACGAAGGATTCTAGCAACTCCAAACCTACAAATCTGTCTTTCAAGTTTCAATCAGTTGATCAACCTTTCCTCAATGTAAAATTTTATCTTAATTTCCTAATAGGTAGGGCATTTTCAAATAGTTTTTCTACCTCACTTGCTTTCATTTGGAGGCCATTTAAAATCTCCATCTCTTCTTTACTCAGCCCTTTGAGGAAATTTTCTTCATCCTCCTGGAAAACTTTGAACCCTTCGGCCAACCTGCGAAACAGATTCACTTCAGTGTCCTTCACTTTTTCTACCTCCTCTTCTATCTCCTCAACCTCTTTTATAATTATCCGTTCCCCTGCTTCTGCTGTCTTCTCTATTCTATCAAAAAGGGGAGGTTCAGGACCACATGTATTGTTAGTTCTGATGAAGGTTTTGAAGTCCCGACCCACGCTTTGAGCTGCCTTTTCTAGTTCAGGTATAATGCTTTCAGGTAAAACTGCACTTCTTGTGTACACAACTGCGCCACCATACCCATCCCATGCATCATTCCTGCCTCTATAATATACAAATATATAGTCCTCTGGTTTACCCTCTATCTTTGAAGACAAAATATACCTATTACATGATTGTCATTAGTTTGTAATGCCTCTACTTTCTGGTAAATGTAACAGTGTGGATTCCAGAGTTCAAAGTTCATAAACATGTGGGAGGAATAGAGACAATGCTGGCTACTTGGCCTGTTCGACACTACGTTTTTTAGCAAGAACTTTCTGAGAAATGATTCAAGAGAACACTATGTTATCCGGTTTTGGCTGACAGACTGAATATGACGAATGATATAGGCTAATGATAGATATGCATATTATTCATGACATATACACAACTGTAATACTGTTACAATATGTATATTATAGTTTTTTTTAATGTTTGAAAATTTTAAATACGTCACTACATGTGTTTTATGAAAAATAAGTATAACCAACCATACCTGACCAAGAAATTAATATGAGACAATAGTCTTGTCAAAGAACGAGGAAAAAGAGACATTTTTGCCCAACCTTCCACTCCAAAGATATATTTTTTATTGTTACTAATTATTCAGAAATATAAAATTATAAAAACTGTACAAGAATATAGGTGAATGAGATAAAACTGTATTAATATCAGCTACAATAATATTATAGATAAGAAACACAACTGTAACTTCTATAGATTCACATTAATATAATATTTAATAGAAGTGCAACATGAGAGAAAAGAAATAACTGGTGAAATGCATTATGCTTTTCAGATTTGTAAAAACATTTTTCCAGCGGTTTGTGAATGAATAAAAAAGAGACTTTCATTGCTGAAAAATTGTTTCCCCTAACCTATTGTCCTCTTAACACATCTATCTACAAATATTATAAACAAAAAACAGATTGTGTGTAACAAATTGAACCTAAGTGTTCTTCAGGACTCGGATATATTAATTAGGTAAGTGTCTGTTTTCATATTAAAATACAGGTGATCCAACATATCAAGCCTCAATGGTTCAATGTACCAGGTGCCAAAATAGACTTGTGACTTGTGCTCTCAACTGAACAATTCTGTACAAATGCAGTATTTATACACTTTCGAGATTTTAAAAACACAATAATTAGTTGTGGCATACTGCCAGTGTAAGTAACATATATTTATGAACATAAATCAAGCATATAGTTCCGCATTTATAGAAAAAGCATGCAAATTTACCAGTCATCTTGGTAGTGAAGATACTCGTTGTCATGATTGTAGAGAATTCCCGGTTGGGATGGATCTTGCACAAAAGTTTGCACAGCTGATCGGGTAAAGAAACCACCATCTGGCGTCCCTACGCGCCACGACAGATTTCCTACAAGTTTGTTGCCTTCTGTATGGAACTCGTGCAATTGGCAGTCAAAAGCATCAAATGTAGGATTTAGACCACTAGTAATGAACCACTTTCCGGTGAAATCATTAATTTTGAAACTTTTCACAATCACATCAGCAGATGGAGCAGGAAATTCACCCACGTCTGATTTACGTGGTACACATTTCTTTCTTGATACAGCACACTCGTTAAACTCATCTACAACACTATTTTCAAAGAGATCCCCACACTTTATCTACGCAATAAAAAGAAAGTGTATTTTTATATTAGAAATTAGAGAGGATATACTTTCTAGTCTGAGAGGCAGATGGAAATGGAATATATGGAAATAACCTGGCATTCAGTCTCATCAGGTCTATTGTTGCATGTTTGGAGACAAGCAACATTAGCTGCACATGATGGGTTTGCAATGCACTTGGCAAGCTCCACCCTAAGAAACAAGAAAAGCTACCATTAACAAAAATAACTCGCATTAAGATATTAAATAATTATTTTCTCATCTTTGCGTCTGATAATCACAATTCACAACTACCAGCTCGTAGAAGATTTGTGTACAAGTCATCATTTACCAATTTGTGATATAGAACAGGTTAAGTGTGATCCTGTACAGCAAAGCCATTCTTTAAATGGTATGCATGGAAGACTTGAAACAATGCAACCTATCCTCCATAAACTGTCTCTATATCAAAGTTTTGGTTTCTTTACAACTAAAAACAATTTAATAAGCATAGTTTCACAGTTTTTACATTATACAGGCCATCTAACTGTTTGATTGGTTTACTACTATTCCAGGCACTGTAGATTCTTCCCCTGTCTTCGTAATTCAATGGTAATATGTAATTTCTGTAAGTTTGAGTTCAACGTTTTAATACCAAACTAGGAGCCCTGGTCTAGCAAGGACAATTATAAAATCTGAAGCATAGAAGCTAAGAGGGGTTATCACAAACTATAAGGTTGTGTCTGGCTGGCTGGAATGGAGGTGGAAATGAAACATGTAAAAAGAAACTATAGTTGGAAAAAAAACAAGAGGAGATGAGAGTTAAAAATAAAAAAAATGTTATCTAGGCTCTAAGGGTGATTCTGTAATAAATGAAGAATAAGAGGGAGAAAGGAATGACCACTCATTTGCCAATGGGAAGAAATGAACCTTAATTTAATTCTGTGAAAGGAATGAGCTATGAAAGTGACCCTATGCATAAACATCAACAATGGTGCTCCCACCCAATTCATTCCAACAACCAAGCGCGGTCCAATATTATGAGATACCTTGACAAAGGAAAATGTGGTTTACTTCAGAGGAAAAGACAATCGGCCTCCTTAAAACTAGTACATTTATGTCATAGTTTCCGCTCTAATTCTAGTTCGTACATACAAATATATGATAGACAGTTCTTTTCCATAGACCTCAAGTAACGACCAGATCAGTTATCATCTAATTCTATCACCAAGAATCACGAAAAATAATTTTTACAGAAACCAATAGACTCTTTCTTCTACTAGTGTTCCTCTTATAACCAAAAAAGCTACAGAATAATTACTTCCAATCACAGTTGTTACTTTTCAGTGTAAATTACCAGTCGCCGAGGTAGAAGTTTTTATGCCTTTGTAATTCAACAAAAACTGTACATAGAAGAACTGTCTTATTATGCAGAAAGAGGCTACGTTTCTGCCCACCTCGAGCACACAAGCAATGTAAATACGGAATAGATTATAAAGGCTATTTTATCCTAATTACATGGGCATCCAAAGAACATTGAGTACATTTCAAGTGGGGCAATTTATTCTAGATAGAAGCAAACCTTTCAAAATGATTTCCTAGATGTAACAATTAACTATGCAGGAGTTTTAAGAACCGCCAATCAGCTGAAGTAAATTTACACACTTGAGAATAATGAAAAGGCCTAGGGTGCAGTACCTGCACTCCTTGAGTAAGCAAGTACAAGTTTTGAGAGCATCAACAGCATGTGCATTTGGTATGTTCGCTAACGAGAAGGACAATACAAGCGCTACTACTACAAATTGGCTCCACTGCCTCTGAGCAATCAATGCTACTATTGCTTGAAGGCTGAATATGTCCTTGCTCTACCAAAGAAAAGGAGAAAATAATTTCATCAAATTATAAACTATAAGCCGCTACTTGTACTACCACGTATAAAAAAATATATTATTGAAAGAATTACCTTAATAAATGCTTCAATGTTACACAAGGAAAAAATCTTTGTTCTTCCATTTGATAAAAAATCATGAAACCTAGCGTCCAACCGACAACATATCCTATAATCTCTAAAAACTTGAGTATGCTTAGATCTGTTGTTATTTGATTGGAATTTCAGCATGTAAATACCACCATATTTAGGATCGAACCCTCTACGTAGAAATCTTTTCTCATTACAAAACAGGGATTTGGTATATAAGCTGTTATATCGAAAAGCTGAGCGCAGAGAAAATGCCATAACTCAGTATGATTCTGCAACACATAAAGTGAAGAAGGTTATAAAGAATCAAAGTGCTTCCTTCGTTGAACCTTTAATGCTATCAATAACCGAAAGGAATTAAGAATAGGGTTAAATATCAAATTGGTCACTGAAATGGAGACCATATATCAATTTTTTCATCAATTTTAACGGGGTCTCATTTCAATCACTTAAGTCATAATAAATATCAAACAGATACCTCTAAATGTGTGAACGAGAAGTAAAATAATTTTTTGTTGAGTTGTATACATTTTTCTTCAATGCCACCATAACCAAATGAAAAGTTATGTATTCTAGTATTTTAGATAATATATTCAGATTTTTAAAAATTTATTTAAAATTTATTTTTGATTTTATAGTTATTTTATTTGATTTAATTAAAAATAAATAGTAAATAAAATTTAAAAAATCTAAATACATTATCTAAAATACTAGAGTTTATGATTTTTCATTTGGTTACGATGACATTGAAGAAAAATGTATAGAACTCAACAAAAATTTATTTTACTTCTTGATTACACATTTGTTTGATATTTATTTTGACTCATGGGACTGAAATAAGACCCCGTTAAAATTGATGAAAAAATTGATATATGACATCCACTTCATTTGATATTTAACCCATTAAGAATAACACACGCACATATTAGCAAGCTCTTCTCCTAACACGATTTCACAAAATGGGAGAAAAGGGAATGATTTGAATAAGGTTTTGGGCTTTCAGGAGAGTAGCTAACTTAACAACATAAGCTAAAAGCACAGCAATAACCCACTTAAAGAAGTGCACAAGATTAACATAATCAGAATCCACAAGCATTAACAACATACAAAGTAACAAGATAGGAAAATTACTGCAAGAACATAAAAAAGAGAGAAGCAATTAGTAAAACCTTAAGGAGGACGAGGATGAGAAGGCAAGCTGATGAAGAAGATGAAGTAAAGTTGCGGGCCACAGGAGAAGCGGGAATTAAAAGTGGGTATGTATACTACATAGTTATATAAAGAAGATGATAATGAAATTGGATAAGACAGACATCATTCGTGTGACTACAAACACTGTCACGTATCAACCCAACTTTTATAAATTGACTACAGTTGCTTTCTATTTTCACACTTTTTAGTGGCATACCAAAATGGGTATGGATTTAATTGTTACAATTATAAATTATGGGTGAATATTTAATTTTTGTATTTGAGCATTATTGTTTTAATATTTGATTTAAATTAATTTGATTAATATCAATTTACCAGCATTTTCTTAAATTATATCAATTTAGAGAATAAAGATCCAGATGTATATCTCAAGATACTTTTTCTTGAGATAGTGGTGTATTATGTTGATAACAAAATATTCACTTTTCTTAATTATAAACAAGTTAAAATAAATGATAAGTAAATATCTTATTATAAATAACTGGCTCTATTTTTTGCATATAATTTAATAGTATTTGAGAAAAAATATTCTAAGATTAAACTCAGAATTCCTATTCTTGTCAATTTATTGAAGGAAAACAAACTTTTACTAATATATTTACTCCAGACTCAAGACAATAGTACACTAAGACAAATCAAAACCAAAAACAACTAAACACTTCACATACTACTCATTTTGTTGACAGAAGAATGAGTGAAAAATATGAAGTTTGTAATTCGTATTTGATTCTACTCCATTAAATAATAATCCCTCCACATGAAAATAGTATATTTTAAAATATTATATATATTTAGAAAGAATATATGAAATAAATTTCATTTTTATTTCTTACTTACTATACTAATTTTATAAATAAGTAGAATAAAGTTGCATTAAAAATGATAAAATAGAAGGATAGTTCTCAAAATTTGTTCGTAGGTTAGTATTCAATGTGGAAGTGGATGATTAAATATTCCTCCACAAAAGAAATAATACTTCCTTGGTTTTATTAGTTCTCCTGTTCTAACTTTTATTGATAATAATATTTAATCAAAGAATAAAAAAAAAGAAATATTATTTTGAGAGATAATAACTTTTCTATGCATAATGAGACAATTTTTTAAATTTAGTAATAAAAATATATACACTAAGATACTATTTGTCAAATTTTAACAAAGTTGATCCTGAAGAAAGAAATATAAAAGTAAAAAACCTTTAAAAAGGTACGACAAAGAATAAAACAAAAGAAAATATTGTAGTAAATGATTTCGAACAGACGTTTTCTACTACAATAGTATCAAAAAGAGAATCAAAATAGTAAAAAGAAAATAAAATAGGAGAAACAAGATCCACCTCGAACACCCCTCCGCCTTCACATTTCATTACAACCTCTCTCTCTCTCTCTCTCTCTCTCTCTCTCTCTCTCACCCAAATCCATCTTTCCAGAGAGAGAAGGGAGTAGTGAGATTAAGTAATTAACAACAATCAAGCCTCAATACTTTTAAGAAATGAGAGAAGAAGAAGAGTCAAATTGGTTCTCAAAGTGGGAAGAACAACTCCCATCCCCAGATGAACTTATGCCCTTATCTCAATCTCTAATTACTCCTCATCTTGTTCTTGCTTTTGATCTCCAATCCCCTTTTAGTCAGACTCTAAAAACCCCTTCTCCTGTTGTTGCTGTTCACCCCGACTCGGGGGACTTTGACTCCTCCGAGTTGGGGAACGGTGGAGGAGGTTCAGGGGACGAGCCGGCTCGTACCCTGAAACGTCCTCGTTTAGTGTGGACACCGCAACTCCACAAAAGATTTGTGGATGCGGTGGCCCACTTGGGGATCAAGAATGCGGTCCCCAAAACAATAATGCAGCTCATGAGTGTTGATGGGTTGACTCGCGAGAATGTCGCTAGTCATTTGCAAAAGTATAGGCTTTATTTGAAGAGAATGCAAGGAAATTCGGGTGGAGGTGGGAGTGGTTTGGATTCGGCTACGGATCATTTGTTTGCGAGTTCGCCTGTGCCTGCCCAATTTTTTCATCCAGTTAGGGGAAATTCGGAACAATTCTCGCCTTTTGTGCCTGTTGCTGCGTTACAGCAGCAGCAGATGGCGGTGGCAGTTGCGGGGCATTCACAGTATAGACAAATGGGGCATTTTGGGTCTCCCCCAAACGGGCAATTCGAGAATCCTTTTTTGGCTAGACAAGCACATCAGCAGCAGCAAGTTCATAGGATGGGGACCCCGGTGCATAAGCTAGTGCCTTCTTATGTTGAGGACTTGAATCCCTCAACACCAACTTCAGCTAATGGGAGAAAAGCTCTCACTTTATTTCCCACCGGGGATAATTGAATGGAATGGGGTATATATTGGTACCTTCTGTACTTGTTTTAGTTCCTTCAATATTGTTTGTGGATCTTATTACTGTAATTGTGGTAATTATGTGGAGTTTGAGTTTACAACTTATATTGTTATTGTGGTTGTTTCTAGTACTATGGTATGGAACCTTTGGTTTCTAATTATGTGAGCAGTTGGGTATATCGTGTACTTTAATATCATGAAACTGTCTGTATATTATTAAGTTGAAAGTATCATTATGTTCGCCAGCAGCGTGAACTTGTAGTTGTAGCAGCTGATACATGTTGATATGCAATAATGTTGCATCAGCTGTAGGTGGTTACAATAATAATGCTAGTGGAGTAACAAGAATGTGGAATTATTTGGTTTTGTTCTTTACTATGCTTGCGTAAGCAGTAGATTTTTCCCTGATTTGGGATTCATGGGTTGGTCTCAGAATATATAAGTTTACTTTTGAGTCGTGGACAAAGATCCTGTATCCCGTTAGTTACATAGTCATGTAATAAAATCGCAATTGTATTTCCTTTCAAATCTTATCTCTGTATCATTTCACTTAAATTCCTGAAGCTCTTCTTTTTGCAACTGTTGTCATAATTAGTGAGTTAATTACATGCATTTCTAATTTTATCGAATGAGCCCCTTAGAGGCGAATGCTTGGTGGCTGTAGAGCATCCCATATTAATCCGATTATGTGTTCAACCTAGTTCTGTCACTGAGCCCCCTAAGGTGAACACTTGGTGGCTGCAGAGCAACTCATATTACATGTGTTCGACCTAGTTCCATCACTGCCCGACTTTAATTTACTGGCCGTTGGACCATTAATAGGCCTACTTTAAACCCATACCCTAAATAAGTTTTACCAATGAAAACTGAAAATTATTAGCAGGATAATTAGCCTCAGTTTACTTTTAGTATAGTATAAAATTATGCCAAAGCTCAATTTTTAAGACAATTATCTTTTCCCCTGTAATAGCAAGTTTGCACTGTGTGGACCTATAGCTGCATATATTCGACATTTATGTCCTGATAAAGAAAATGCTGAACTTTTTAAATAACAGATACATCCGGAGTTACTTCTTAGCTTATAGTTACTTAGATAATAGCGTGGTCCAGTTCCCATGACTTGCATTATATGTATATAATGAGATACATGGTCTATAACTATAAGTGTGACAATTTCTGCTGTTTGATGTCTGCCTGGCCAACATCATTGTAAACCTTATGTGTTGGGAGTCAGAGTTGATGATTAAAATTTAAATAGATCATATTTTCATGTCTTTTAATTTATTTACCCATTAACCATGTCTTTTTTCTTACTAAATTACTTGTAAACTTTATTTGTTGGGAGTCAGAGTTGATGGTTGTTACCTTGAATAGATCATTTTCCTTGTCTTTTAGTTTAATTACCCATTAATCAAGACATTTTTGTTACTATATTGCTCTGCTACGGTTATAGTTTTGGATACAGGATTCAACCATAAAACGGAGTCCGTCCATTATAGAATACTTTAAGTTGCAGAGCTTGCTCAACAGCAATGACATAAGGTTTGAATTGTTTGCATTACATTTTGTTTAAATCACAGACCTGATATATTTGAACATACAACTGTACTGCCCATATCCCAGTAGTATTCAATGTTGTTTACATTAGTTGACAAACTCTGCAGCCCTTCTTACACATTATACTATTAAACATAAGATATTGCATACTATTTGCAATATTAATAGACATTATATCAAGCAAAAACTACTACTATTTCTGCCATTCTACTGCAAGTTTCATGTTTCCCGTACGTTATTTAGTGCCCAATATTCTACTCCTTTATGTTTGCTGTCTCTCACCTATCTATATGTTCTTGTGCCTGTGTTTTTCTTAGTGGTATTGCACTACCAAAGCAATTTATTATCATGAAAGTCGATCTACTCCTATGAGGTCGTAAAGTCTGTATATCCTTCTATAGACCCTACTATGCGAGTCGATTGCATCAGGTATGTTTGGTTAACATGATGATCTGCGACCAAACACAGTACCCGTATTCTGCTATAGGATGCGTAGGAGGATGAGATGCCCTAACTAATTTTTTGGATATAAAACAGGATTGATGTTGTCCTTCATTTGTACAGCATGGCTTAAAGACAACTCAAATTCAGGGGCAACTCCCTAACATAGAATGCGCAACCATCTGGCCATCTCTATTAACTTATGCCAGCTTTCCTTGCATTTTCATGTCCATACTCTGTGATGAAATCCCACTTGATCAAAAAAATAGTCCTCAAATTCACGGGAATACAGAACACTTTAGAACTGAACAACAAACAACAAAACTACTCAAATCGAGATGAATTGTTTCAAGCTGGCCGTAGTATGCTGAGAATGCTTTCTCCTTTTGACATTGTTGTGATGGAGTGCAGGGAATTGTTAGAAATTTAAAATTGTAGCTTGAGGTTTGTTAAACCATTTGCAAATACGAGTGTTTAATTGTTTATGCATTAGCAAGAATCTCTTTTTTTTTTTAGTTGAAGATGAGAATTGAACTCGTGATCCTTTGGATGTAGGCAAGTCCACAAAAAGAAGGTAGTCAGCTAGATTAGGAAGACCTTTCACTCGTAAGTCAATTAATTATATCAGATCAGTCTTTATATTCTCAGATTCCTGTTCGGTGTTCTCAAGTTCTGGTTTTCGGAATAAGATCAGTTTCTCCACATGCGGGCAGCCAATGAAAGAGAAGTCAGAAGTTCATGCTTAATTTACAAATCGCTAGAGTCTTCAGAACCAAGTTCGCTAGAGAAGTTCATGCTTAATTTACAAATCGCTAGACTCGGGAAGCAGCCATTCAGTATCAAAGGTTTCAAGTTTGCTTTTGGAATCTACAATTTCAATCTGCTCATCAGATGTTATAGTTGAAAGTGTAAAGTCAAAGTCAATTAAGTCAAAAGTCAAATAAGTCAAAATCAGTTAGTTAAATAGTTTACTTTTCTTTTATTTTTCAGTTTCACAATTCTGTTACGTTTGGCGGGAAAATTAGTTAGAAGAATTGTGATCTATATGTTGACAGATGGTGTATCTTTTGGGTTTATGAAATCAGTTACATTCTTAACAACATTCTGAAATTCTCATCTCCTTCTTCTTCTTCCTTCGTCTTTTCTTTCTTGATTGTGGAATTGTTTCATTTCTGCATATCGTTAGTCTAGCTTTATAAGGTGATTAGTTCACCGTTATCAGTGGTATCAGAGAGTTTTCGGTCTCGATTGTTCGGGAGCTTGTTAATCTGGCACCTAAAACTCGTAAAACAGCCGCCATGGACGACCAAATCAAGCTTTTGGAATCGAAATTGGCGGATCAGACGAGACGGTTGGATGAGCAGAATAAGCAATTCGAGGAGTTGTTAGCAGTCATGCGTGAGTTGAGGAATTCTCAGAGGGAAACGGGCACTAGCTCAGCGTCTCCAGGTGAGAATCTGCTCTCTAGAACGGTTGGTGTGGGAACGAGAACCTTAGGGTTTGTTCCGAAGCTTGATTTCCCCAAATTTGATGGAACTGGTACAAGAGTATGGGTTAAAAAGTGTTGTAAGTATTTTACTCTTTGTAAAATTCAAGATGATCAAAAGGTGGATCTAGCTTCCTTGAACATGATTGATAAGGCTGAAAATTGGGTTCTCAATTATCTTGCTAATAGGAAGAATGTAGATTGGAATATATTTGTCATTGATTTGAGTGCTAGGTTTAGGGACGATACTGAGTCTGACGTGGTTGAGCAGTTTAATAAGTTGCAGCAACATGGTTTGTTAGAGAAGTATATTGATGAATTTGAGGATTTAAGAGCACTTATGTTACATAACAGTCCTGATTTGCCAGATTCGTATATATTGAATAGTTTTGTTGGGGGACTTAAGCCTGCTGTTAAACCTTTTGTGAAAGCATTCAAACCAACTAGTATTGCTCAGGCTATTGAGTTTGCAAGGTTACAGGAAGAATCTTTGAGGATGGCTAGCATTGGAGTTGGAAGGAATGTGAGTAATGTGAAAATTCAGCAACCTGTGCCGTATTTGGCTAATGTGAAACCACCTTTGTTGCCTACTCTTGTTAAACCTTTGGATCAAGTTAAATTTGTTCAAAGAAATGGAAAGAGTTTTAGACACATTCCAGCTGAAGTGAGGGCTGAAAAGATGGCTAAAGGTCTATGTTACTCCTGTGATCAACCCTACGACAGGAGCCACAAATGTCAATTTAAGGAAGCTCAGTTGTTTACTGTAGAGATTCCTGGAATGGATAGTGTCATAGATTTAGGGGATATAGGTCAGTATGATCTTGACTGTGAAGTTGAGGGTGAAGTTGGTGAACCACTAATTTCAGTCAATGCTTTGTCTGGGAATCAGGGCTTCCATACTATGAGGGTTAGAGGAATGGTTGGCAATACTGTACTACATATATTGATTGATTCTGGGAGCACACATAATTTTTTGGATGTGGCTGTGGCAAAGAAATTGGGTTGTCAATGTGTAACTATTCCTTCTCAAGCAATTACTGTGGCAGATGGAAATCATTTGGCATGTCAGCAGATGTGTAAATCTTTTAATTGGAAATTACAAGGTACTTTGTTTTCTACTGATGCATTGTTGATTCCTTTAGGAAGTTGTGATATGGTTTTGGGAATTCAGTGGTTGAGAACTTTGGGATCCATTGTATGGGATTTTAAGAAGCTGGAAATGCAGTTTGTTTATGGAGGGCACAGTTTATGTTTAAAAGGGGTTGCTCAAGCTCAACTAAAGGTGTTAGAAAAGGCCCCAAGTGCTAAACTATTGAAGAATGCAGCACAATTGTATTATTTACAATTGTCTGAGATTCCTTCTGCACCTCAGTTGAATCAGGTTACAGTGGTAGCATCTATGGATCACAAAGAGGAGTGTTCAACTGTAGATGCTGAACTTTTGGATCTTCAAAATAGTATAGTGCAGTATTTGAAGAGCCTAAAGAGTTGCCTCCTATTAGAGGGGTGTTTGATCATACCATTCCATTAGTACCTGGGGCTGGACCTGTAAACATCAGACCTTACAGGTATCCTCTGAAACAAAGGGACATTATTGAAAAATTGATCCAGGAGATGTTGGATAGAGGAATCATCCAGAACAGTTCCAGTCCTTTTGCTTCTCCAGTAGTTTTGGTGGGCAAGAAAGATGGGACTTGGAGACTTTGCATAGATTACAGGGATTTGAATAATAAAACTGTGAAAAACAAGTTTCCTATTCCAGTGATTGATGAATTGATTGATGAATTGGCAGGAGCTAAAATCTTTAGTAAGTTGGATTTAAGGGCAGGATATCATCAAATGAGGGTTCAGGCAGAAGATGTGTACAAGACAGCTTTTAAGACTCATACTGGTCACTATGAATTCTTGGTAATGCCTTTTGGTCTTACAAATGCACCTGCATCCTTCCAAGGTTGGATGAATCATGTTTTTAAGCCTTTATTGAGGAAATGTGTTTTGGTATTTTTTGATGATATCTTAGTTTATAGCAAAACTAAGGCTGAACACTGGTCTCATCTAGCTCTAGTCTGTGAGTTGATGACTGCTAATATGATGTTTGCCAAGGCTAGTAAGTGTGCTTTTGCTGTTCACAGAATTGAATATTTAGGGCATTTTTTGTCTGATAAAGGGGTGGAAACTGATCCAAGCAAGATTTCTGTCATTAATAGCTGGCCAGTTCCTGCTACTGTAAAGGATGTTAGAAGTTTTTTAGGGCTTTCTGGGTACTATAGGAAATTTGTAAGAAATTATGCTGTTATCAGTAAACCTTTGACAGAGTTACTAAAGAAGGGTGGTTTTCAGTGGTCTGAGGATGCACATAAAGCTTTTAATCAGTTGAAGTGAGCTCTTACTACTGCTCCAGTTTTGGCTGTTCCAGACTTCTCAAAAGTCTTTATTATTGAAACTGATGCTTCTCAGAAAGGGATTGGGGCTGTATTGATGCAGGATAATCATCCTTTAGCATTTTTGAGTAGGTCTTTAGGGCCTAGGTGGCAAAAACTTTCTGTTTATGAGAAAGAATTGCTTGCTATAGTTTTTGCTGTTCAGAAATGGGAGCAGTATGTGTCTGGCAATCATTTTATTATTAAAACAGACCAGAAGAGCCTCAAATGGTTATTACAGCAGAAAATTTCAACCCCATTCCAGCAATTCTGGCTTTCTAAACTCATGGGTTTTGACTATGAAATTGTGTATAAGAGTGGTGCAGAAAATACTGTGGCTGATGCTTTGTCCAGGGTTGAGGGATCAGCAATTTTGTGTATGGCAATATCTTTGGTTGATTCTGATTTATCTGCACAGATTCAAGCTAGCTATTCACTGGATACTGGAGTATTGCTTATGGTCAATAAGTTACAACAACAGGAGTCTGTCCCTGGCTATCAATTACAAGATGGGTTATTAAGGAAAAATGGCAAAATTTTTGTTGGGCCAAATGGAACTTTGAAGTTTCAATTGATTTCCTGGTACCATGCTTCTCCAGAAGCAGGACATGCAGGGAGGGATTTAACTTTAAGGAGGCTTAAACAAGTGTTTGTTTGGAAGGGCATGACTAAACAGGTTAGTCAGTTTGTAAGGAATTGTCAGGTGTGTCAAATTGCTAAAACTGAAAATGTGGCTTCTCCTGGATTATTACAACCTTTACCAGTTCCTCCAGACGTATGGATTGATATCTCTATGGACTTTATTACTGGCCTACCTAAGTCTGAGGGAAAGGATGTGATTTTTGTTGTGGTTGACAGATTGAGCAAATATAGCCATTTTATTGCTTTAGCTCACCCTTATACTGCTGTGACTGTGGCTCAGGCTTATATGAATAATGTTTTCAAATTACATGGTTGGCCTAGGAGTATTGTCTCAGATAGGGATTCTGTGTTCCTTAGTCAGTTTTGGCAAGCTTTATTCAAAATCCATGGTACTAAATTTTTAATGTCTTCTGCATACCATCCTGAGACAGATGGACAAACTGAGGTCATTAATAGGTGCTTGGAGTCTTATTTGAGGTGTATGTGTGGGGCTCAACCTCATCTGTGGCATAAGTGGTTAGCTATGGCAGAATGGTGGTACAATACTCACTTTCACACTGCTACTGGTTTTACTCCTTATGAAGTTGTTTATAACCAGCCACCACCAGTGCATTTGCCTTATCTTCCTGGAGAATCTGCTAATAAAGAAGTTGACAGAAACCTTCAAAGAAGGGAAGCTATGTTAGCTGAGCTAAAACAACATTTACTGAATGCACAGGTTAGAATGAAGTTGCAGGCAGATAAGCATAGAACTGAGAGGGTGTTAGAAGTTGGGTCTTGGGTTTGGTTGAAATTGAAGCCATACAAACAGTTGTCTCTTCATGGGAAAGGAAATGTGAAGTTAGGTCCTAAGTATTGTGGCCCTTTCAAAATTTTGGATCGAATTGGAGCAGTGGCTTACAAGTTACAATTTCCAGCCACAGTAAGGATTCATGATGTAGTTCATGTGTCTCAACTCAAAGAATGCAAAGGACCTCTTCCTGTGGTTGTTGATTGTCCCTCCTGGATTACTGGTGGTCATGCTAAGACTTGGCCTGTGAACATTTTGGCTAAACGGCAGGTTCCTTTTCAAAATGCTGCTAAGGTGGAGTACTTGGTCCAGTGGCAGAATCAATCTACTGACCAGGCGACATGGGAAGATGCTGAGGCTTTTATCAAGCAATTTCCCCAGTTTTTGGTGCCTTGAGTTCTGTCATTTTTTAGTTGCTAAAGACTTGAGGACAAGTCTTTTGGGGGGGGGGGGGAAGCTATTGTTATAGTTGAAAGTGTAAAGTCAAAGTCAATTAAGTCAAAAGTCAAATAAGTCAAAATCAGTTAGTTAAATAGTTTACTTTTCTTTTATTTTTCAGTTTCACAATTCTGTTACGTTTGGCGGGAAAATTAGTTAGAAGAATTGTGATCTATATGTTGACAGATGGTGTATCTTTTGGGTTTATGAAATCAGTTACATTCTTAACAACATTCTGAAATTCTCATCTCCTTCTTCTTCTTCCTTCGTCTTTTCTTTCTTGATTGTGGAATTGTTTCATTTCTGCATATCGTTAGTCTAGCTTTATAAGGTGATTAGTTCACCGTTATCATCAGAACCGAATCGATTTTTAAGGGTCAAGTACTGGAGGGACTCACAATGGAAAGAAAGCGAGTTGATCGCATTATGGAAGATGAACATGGTTCCACGAAGAAGTAATTTTAAGGACCTAAAACCGGTGATGGACAGTAGATGAACAATCCAGTATCTTAGTTTGTAAGGTTATTAACATTTTGGCCTCAAAGTTTCCTAAAAAATACACAATAGTTCTCAAAATAAAAAACCGTACTTCCATATCCTTAATATTTTGCATTTGTACATTCTGGGCCTTTTTTCATATTTTTTCATTTTCTTCTTCCAATTTTACCCTCATAATTTCAATTTTGACCCCCAAAGTTTGCATAAAAGTACTCATCAACCCTTAAAATATGGCGCACTTGTACATCTTGACCCTTATATTGAGTTGTTTTCATAATCCTCCCAACATTCGATTTGCTGATCTTTTGAATGAATATGCTGATCTTTTTGATGAATATTAGCTAGTAAATTTAGAAAATTAATTATGGATGGGATATGGATCGGTAACTAGAAAAAAATATCTTGGAGCACCACTAGCAACAATCAGAAGTTAATGAAGATATTTTCAATGCTCGTTCTGCACTTGCAACTAATGTAACCACTTCGAAGTCGTACAATGGAGGGATTTTAGACACTGATTTATACAAGTGCACCACTAGCAACAATCAGAAGTTAATGAAGATATTTTCAATGCTCGTTCTGCACTTGCAACTAATGTAACCATTTCGAAGTCGTACACTAGATAATGGAGGGATTTTAGACACTGATTTATACAGGTGCAAGTAGAGAAAAAATAACATTGAATTAAGATCTTAATCGCATAAAACAAAGTTGGGATAAAATAGGAAAAAAATATCTTAAAGATAATTTCAAGGGTCCGGATGTACAATTATCAAACTTTATGAAAGTATGTTTTTTTTAACTTTAAGGGCTGATGTGTATTTTCTTGAAAAATTTGAGGGTTGAAATGTTAATAACACTTTTCCGGATTTCCAGCAGTCATAGTAGATATAAGAACTACGAATTATCTGCCATCGGACATAAGATCGAGCTCTTGAATACCATTTTTCACAACCAAATTAGAGAGCCAGTGAAAAGCATCACTCTACAAGACAAAATGTGAGCTGAATTGTCGAACCACTAATGTCATGATTATCCAAAAAAAACCTGGAAACAGATTGTACAAATTCTCAGTTCTTAGTGAGATAACCATTTTCTGTTTCCTTGATTCAACACTTTTTATCGAGGTATTTAGCAAATGCCTCAGTTGAAATGCACGTATAAAAAACTTCTTTCATCGTCAAGAAGGAAATTAAGTGAAAACATCATCTGGAATTTCGTAACAAAAAAGTTGCTGGAATAGTAATTGCTGGAATAGTAGATCGATTTATGTTATTATATGACTGTTTTTAGGCGTTGGTAGAAAGGCTGTGTTAGAATTATACTATAAGATCTAATTGAGATCTTCCTCTAATACCTTAACGCTTTAAAACGGCTAGTTCCATAATATTAGTGCTTTCCTATAACACTTTGAAATGTCGATTTATCTTTTGTATCGGATCTTTTTATAAAAATGCCTTGACATAATTATTACTTGACCATTTAGGTTTGGACCAAAATACACAATAACCATAAAATTCACTTTTTGAACGTTTTAATCATTTAAGTATAGACCAAAGTACTAATAAACCATTTTCAGGTGATTTGATCGAAAATTCCGAGAGTGCAACTCACTTCGGATAAAGGAGAGCGTTCATGCTATAAAAAGAATGAATAAAACGTAATTTTTCTCAAGCATTTTCTCAGTATTTGTTTTGTCCCCACTGCTAAATATTTTCTAGATCCCTCTCTGTAAGTAGGACACTCTTAACAAAAGTTGAAGATTCACCCTAAACAAAAGTAGAAAAGCAAAACGCCTAAAATATTCGGACCATCATCCTTTTGAAAAACTTGAATCTTTGACCAGAGTTATGTGCAGTTTTCTCTAATACAAATTATATCTAATTTAAAGTGTATGAGTCTTGAATGTTGCAGCAGATCTTAATTCCTAACATGAAAACGTTTGGACTAGCTAGAGAACTACTTTGCCTGGACAAATGACACCTAGCTACTATAACATATAATACTAAACCATGTTACATTATGAACCTGAGCTGAGAGAGACCAATGTGGGCTTCAAAAGTAGCACCCTTTCACCCTTTTCTTTTTCATTGCTAGTGTGATCGAGCAATGCCAGCTTTAGTTGCATTTGTGCATGGATTTTATGAAACAAACAAACTGGTGCACAACAGCATAACATTGTATATTTAAATGTGTTCAGTGACATGCATATAGTGCTTCAGTCTTGCAAGCACTGCAAAAGGTCGGTTTGACTGATATGAAAGAACCATTAATATGATGACTGTGTGTAAAGATTATGAACCGAAAAGAACGAACCAAAACGTCTAAAATACAAATTGTTTCGAAACCCGTACTAATCTATACCCTTTATTAATAAGCAAAACAATGTGAAAATGGCGCGCGGTACTAAAGTACCAAAGTACCAAAGTACCAAATTTGGTTATCACTTGACCCGGGTTCGATTCCTCGCAACTACATAATTATACAAGATTTATTTACTTTAAATTCTTTAGCTTCATCCAGGGTTCGATTCCTTACAACTACGTAATTATACAAGATTTATTTATTTACTTTAAATTCAAAAGTTTCATCGAGCGTTAGATTCTTTGCAGCTACGTAATCATACAAGATTTATTTATTTACTTTAATTTCTTTAGCTTTATGCACAGTTCGATTGTCTATAAGTACATAATTAAATAGTTATTTATTTATTATATATTTTTATCATTCAATTCTCTAGAAATACATTTTTAAATAATATTTATTAATAATTTATTAATACTAATATTTTAATGTCGACTCATGCTCGGCCCGTGCGGGTTATAAGCTAGTACTATATTAAATGTAATAATGGCCAAGGATATCAAGTAGGCTTATTCGTTACTACATTTCAATACTTACACGCACATCTTTCAACAGATTCGCCAAAAACCAGATATTATAACTAGGTGGAATTTTGTGGACTTGAACACATTTTTTATAAATTTATTGCTAAGTTTTTTCTTAATTTGTACATAACGTTGTTAAACTGTTATTGTGCTTCAACCTCCCACTTCACACATGGCTCGACACCCCTGCCGAATTCATAGCTCAGATATCATTTGTTGGACCACTAACAAACCTTAACTTCATTTTTGTATAATATTTTCACTCTGAATTAGGCTCGCATGAATTTGATTTTGGACACATTATAAAAGAGCTTAATTACATTAATGAAGTTAATATAAAGTTAACTGAACTACTTAGTAATTAGCGATCTTGAATACAAATCTGCATTTCCCCTGAATGACGTGGGAAAACTTGGAGCCATACATATACATAGTAATTAGCAAATCATTGTACATGCACAGATTAAATTAGTGTACACGACCACCGCCCAGGGCAATCAATCATTCAACGCAAAAGGCCTTTGATTGGCAAATTGATCACTTAAAAACCGACAGCTTGAACTGCAAAAGAGATCAAAGGACAAAGATAGCAGTACAAAAACCTACATGGAGTTCTTTATAGATATAGCTGCCTATATGTAAAGACCCCATCAATTTATAGATATAGCTGCCTATATGTAAAGACCCCGTCAAAATTTGGTAGCGTAGCACCATAGGTCCATAGTAGATGCGTCTGACAGATTCAGATTCCGGATTGATTCCGTAGAATCTTCAGCATTTTACCACTGACCCAAGATGCGATGGGAGATTCCAAGATAAAAAGACTAGGTAAAGAGTATCAACGTACTATGGCCTAGCTAGTAAAATTTGTTGCCTACCTGAGGTATGTCAAAAATTTCTTATTTTTTATATTATATAAGGCTTTATTGTAATAATTGTGGTGTGCAAATTACAGCCTACTTTGTTCCAATATATTAGGAAATTAATTAATGCTGAAAAAAAAATACATAAAAATATTGTGGAAAAAGTAAATTTGTAATTAGTACACACTCATTTAAAATTTAAAATATTAGGTGCTAGAGAAAGGTCCAATTACATCTTATATTCTAACACTCCCACTTACTCGAAAGTTCATTTATAAAAAGTGGATCATAGACAAAAATTAACTCATTTTTATATTATAACATTCTCCATAACTCGAAAGCTCATTTACAGAGAGGGGATCATGAACGATAATCAATTCTTAATTTTTTGTTGACGGAAGCCTCTTGTACTATATAACCAACTTATCTAAAATTTGAAGATGTTAATTAAATGTCCAACTAGATCATGTTCTAATAATAACAGTTTAGGTTCAAATTTATATAAACAAATTCCAGATTACAAGGATAATTTTCTAAAGGAATATTTAGTGGAAGGGGCAGTATTAATATATAGAGAGAGGGAGGGAATGAATAGATGTAGAGTTGGTAGATTAATAGGTGATTTTCCCTCCTCCCCGAAATGCTTTAGAAATCCCAGCACTTTGATTTCCCAAGCTACTCCTTCCCTTTTGAATCAACAATCTTTATTTATTTATCGTTATGGAAACAATTTTATAACAAAGTAGGTGCACTTGCACCCTTCGTGGATTGCTTCGTATAGCTGAATGATCAAGTGTACGTGTGTTTATTATATTGGGGTTGGGGCTGATTAGATGCCCATATGGAAACCTTATTGCTTTGTGCTCCACTCATAATTTACCATGCACCTTTGTTACTATGATACGATCTATGAAGGGCATGCACTCTGCTTGCAAATCCATGTTTTTCAGACAACCAACAATTGTTGTTTCATTAAAAAAAAGAAAAAAGAAAAGTACAATTGGGGCCTTAGTGATGCATGATATCTCGTCCACCACTGATCAATTTTATCACTTTCTCAATTACCTTGGGTTTAGTTATTGTTTCGTCTTTTGCTTTTGGATCATCCTCACTTAGCTTACAATTCCTGAAACATACTTGGTTGATAATTTTGAAAGTTGCAAATCAAAACCCTAAAATTAAATTCATGCTATCTTATTCCGGTAATGCCTTAATTAACGCAATTTTTTTGCCAGATTTTATCAATGCAATTTGAATTTAAGTGATATGCCACTAGCCAAGTCTGGCTCTTTAAACCTACAACCGCCCCCTTCTTCACATAGCCGACGGGCTTTCACCTGTCTGTTGAAAGCCCCAAATCATTTAATTTGTTTTTGTTTCTTTCAATAATCTCCCTTTTCGTTAAGGATATTTATCCATTTGGTTTATTTTTTAGATCTAAAGCATCGGAGCTTCCGATTTTTTTTCTTCTTCCATTCAAGCGGAGCTTATTGTATTTGAGAGTGAACCGAGTATTTTCTTAGTATGGTTTCGTTTGTCAGGTATAAGATTTTTGAAATTTTAGTTTGCAAATTCACTTTGTTTACTCTTCTTGGTGAGAGGATGTTTGTTTATCTCCTTTATTGTGAGTGTTGGTTTTGATTTAGTACTGAAAGTTTGTATGAGATTGCATTTGTGTTCGATAGCTCAAACGGATTGTGGCGAAGCAGGTACATTTAGATATATCATCTTCAACATATCACTTGATTGTCTTTTCAGGAAAACTTGCAATTTGATCTTTTTTATATTTTTTCGACTCGATCATTTTTATAAATGTCGTATGCCTTTTCATTATTGAATTGACTCCATTTTTTTTCAAAAAAGTGATATGCCAAAAATGTCATTCATAAGAAAATCAATGTTACCTCACACAAGCAAACAATATGCGAATATGAGAAAATAATGATGTATTACTCACTCCGTTTCTTTTTATATGACATCTGACTTTTTACACACATTTTAAAGCGCTTTGAACGGGTATTCAAAATTAATATTTTTTTCTGAATTAAACTATCTTTTACATACTTTTATTTATAGACCTTATTGTTGGAACCAATTTTCTGCCGTCAGTCTTCCGGTCAGATCTGCAATGAGAAAAATGCGAGGGATGTGCCCCCGATTCACCTCCGGTGTGAAAATCAGTTAAACTGGTTTTTTTGTGAGTAAAGGAACGTACGAATCTTGTAATTGTTCTGTGTATCAAACCTGATTATTCATTTTACCAGTTTTTCCCGATCCCCACGTTCGGGACGTGGGATTCTCCTCACACGTGGGCAGTCGGTGTTTGACTCAATCTTCGAGTCGTTAGCTGCAGGTTTGATATGAGCCTTCGTAAAGAACCCATGACATCGATCCTCGCAGGTTTTTAAGTTCAATTCAGTCGGCCCAACTTAATGATGGGCTTCACCCACACCAACGGACTTTCATATATTTCGGTCGACCCAATAGTGATCAGGCCAACACTTTTGGACTCTTATAAAACACTAAACAAAAGTCCAAAATCTGAATGTGTTAAAGCAAAAGGCATAAATGTGTATGAATTATCCGTACACATATAGTTCATCTATGTTTATTTTGTTATAAGGATTATGTTATAGTAAAATTTTAAAATAATTAAATTTGTTAAAATAATTTTAAAAATTAATTTATAAATATATGTTCAAAGTAAAAAAATTTATATGTGTATGGCCCCATTAAAACATGTTTTTATTGATTAAACCTTAAAATAAATAGTTCAACGATGTGCTATTCGTTAAAATAAGTAAATTTTAAGGATACAAATTTGTATAATAGATAGATTCAAGTATCAAATTTAAGTACACACATCCAAGTTGAAAAAAAAATATAAATCTATCTATATTATCTTATAATAGACGAAATATTAAAAGTTTTGATACCTGTTTTTTGGTACGGTACTTGCCCTTGCTACCTGTTTTTGGTACGATACTTGCCATATTTAATTGTTTTTAACAAAATATTTTTATAACTATCTTATAATAGTCGAAACAATAAAATCCACTCCTTTTCCAAAAAAAATCACCGGCAATTACCTCTTTAATTAAAATATGTTACATATTCTATTTGTCCTTACTAAAATCTTTTCTTTTCCAAAAATATTATATTATAAAAAAAATATATAAAAATATTATATTATATTTTTACTATAAAAGAAATATTATAATATAATCCACTCCTTTTCCAAAAATATTACGGGAAATTACATTTTTCAATTAAAATATATTACATTTTCTATTTGTCATTACTAAAATCTCTCATTTTCCAAAAATATTATATTATAACGAAATATATAAAATATTATATTATATTTTTACTATAAAAGAAATATTATAATATATTAAAAGAAGCTCGTGCTTCGCACGGTTTATAAGCTAGTATTATTAAAGACGAAATATTAAAAAGTTTTGGTACCTATTTTTTGGTACGATACTTGCCTTATTTAATTGTTTATTTAATTATTATAAACATTATTATAACCAGTTACCCTTTCAGTTAAAATACATTACTTTTCCTATTTTTTTATAAGAAAATCCCCTCTTTTTCTAAAAAAATCATTGACAATTACTTTTTTCAGTTAAAACATGTTACTTTTTCTATTTTCCATACTAAAATCCCTCATTTTCCAAATATATTACGGGAAAACCCTTACTTATTTATTTTAAAACCTATTTTAATATTTTTAATTGACACTTACTTTTCCCCTCTTTTTCTAAAAAAATCACGGGCAATTACCCTTTTCAGCTAAAATATGGTATTTTTTCTATTTTACTCACTAAAATCCATTCTTTTACAAATATATCACGGGCAAACCCTTACTTATTTATTTTAAAACCTATTTTAATAATTTTAATTTTCCTATTTTTCTTAGTAAAATCCCTCTTTTTTCCAAAAATATCATTGACAAACCGTTACTTTTATATTTAAAATTCAACGAAAACATGTTAGTTTCTATTTTTCCTTACTAAAACCCCTCTTTTCCCAAAATATCACGAACAAACCTTTACTTATTTATTTTAAAATATATTTTAATACTTTTAATTATTTTAAAAAGTTTAACACACCTAATTATTTTTTTTAACAAATACAATTAATAAAATATAAATTATAAATAACCAAATTAACAATTATTAAATACAATTCGTGCATCGTACGAGTTTTATGCTAGTATGTGTGATATGGACAGAAAAGTAATTATAGAAATATAATTGACAAGTCAATGGAAATGCCGATATTTAAGGACCGGCACCCTAATTATTCATTAATTTCGTAATTAATGAATAGGGAAAATATACAGCTCATGAAAAGAGTCCAAATTATGGCAAATTGGTCAAAGAAGGATCCAGAATCCCAATTAAAGGTAATTAATGAGTCACATCCTTGATCGACAAGGAAACAAATTCTCCAGCAAGAAATACAATGTTTATCCAATATCAAAAAGAAGACTTATTCGCTAAGTCTCCTAAACATACCATAAATACTAGGCTCCAGACGCCTATATAAGGTCCCTGATCCTACAATCAGAACTACGTTTTTGGCTTGATTCTCAATAACGATTTGAGATACGTAGGCATATTGTGAGGACCAATTTAGTCTCGAAACACAAGTGTAGCCATTAAAGCTCGAAAGCTCATTAATCCTAGCATTAAATTCACAAGTACGTTTTTTAATCCATAACATTTGGCGTCGTCTGTGGGAAGACAACATCAACCATGGCAAACACACGAAGAACAGCTCAGGATAATCAAACTCCTGAGGATCGCCCTATCACCTCCGAGGCTGATCAGCCACCGCCAACTACTGGCACTCAAGGGGGCGAATATCCCCACCAACACTCAAGGACCGGAAATCCCGATTTCGGTTGAAGGGACGAATCCCCTGCAGATGGTCATTCATGGATCTAATCCACAAGAGAACATTCACCAGCAACCAATCACGACCTCCCCGCTGCTCATGAGTGCACCAAGGAGCCTTCAACTCCATACTACTGATCTCCCTCAATACGCGAATCAGACTTTGGGGATGCCAAGATATGACATGCCCCCTCGACCCATGGCGGGCGGTAGTGGAACTAATCCGATCTACCATGAGGCATATGTGCCCCCTTATATTCAAGGTCTGGGACCCCAAACTCGCCAGACCCCTTTCGTTCAAGATTACTCGGGCCCATACACCGAGGATGAAGGTTATACAACTGGGGAGGATGTCGCCCCAAGAAGGAGACGTTCTTCCCAGACCAATCGGGAACAACCCCAAACTACTAGGGAGAAACTTACAGCCCATGAGGCAGAGACTGCAAGGCTCAAAAACTCCTTGCTGAGGAGGAGGCCGCTCAATCTCGAGGCCGAACAACTGAAGGGATCCCAATAATCAACTTGGATCCACCGGCAAGAAAAACCAAGAGGGCCGAAGCCCCAAGGGGTGATCCTAGTATTCTTTTGCCCCTAGGAGATCTTGATGATCCTACACCACCGTTTACTCAAGACATCATGAAAACGGCTATATCCAGAAAATTTAAGATGCCTTCGATCAAAGCCTATGATGGAACGGGAGATCCCGCAAATCATGTGTAAGGACCTTCTCTAATGCACTGCTGTTGCAGCCAACCAACGATGCGGTCAAGTGTAGGGCGTTTCCGCAAACCTTGGCAGGCATGGCCCAACGCTGGTATAGCTGTCTTCCTCCCAACTCAATTGGGTCTTTCAAAGAACTAAGCAAAGCTTTTATCAATCAGTTCATTAGTGGAAGGGTGCATGAGAAAAGCTCTGCATCACTTATGGCAATCCAGCAAGGAAAGAATGAAGCCTTAAGGGACTACATCAATCGATTCACTCGAGAGGCTTTGAAAGTCCCAGACTTAGAGGACATGGTGGCTATGATAGCCCTGCAACAAGGAACTACTGATGACCACTTCAAAAGGTCGTTAGCTAAACATCCACCCGAGAGCATGCTGAAGCTCCAAGATAGAGCCGGAAAGTATATCAAGGCTGAAGAAAGCATGAGAAAGTATGAACCCGCTGCTGGCGGTAGTGGAAACTCAAAGAAAAGAAAAGAAACTCAGGAATATGACGTCAAGGAAAAGTTCCACAGAACATCAAAGAACTCCGATTCTCCCCCCAAGAGAAACAATTTTGGGCCAAAATTCACGGAGTATGCAAGGTTGAACACTCCCAGGAGTCAAATTCTGATGGAGATAGCCAAGGAAGAAGATCTCAAATGGCCAAAGCCAATGATGGCTGATTTGTCCAAACTGAACCAAAATCAGTTTTGTCGGTTCCACAAAGAAGTCGGTCATGACACCGACGATTGTAGGCAATTGAAAGATGAGATTGAGTTTCTGATACGAAGAGGAAAACTCAGCAAATTCACCAAGGATGGAAATCAAGGGAGTCAAAGAGGAAACTATGAAAGGAAGGATTACGACAGAATGGACAACGACCAAGATCGTAACCCTAAGCCCCGAGGGCCCGTTATCAACATGATATTCGGAGGACCAACTGCTGCTGGGTCCTCCCGAAACTCAAGAAAGGCTTATGCCCGAGAGGTAATGACTGTGTGTTATTCCCAAATGACCTAACAGAATTGTAGAAGGGGGGGGTTGAATACAATTCTTGATATTTTCTTAAACTTAAAACAATGATAAAATAAAACTGAACTGAATAAACAAAAACACAAGATATCAATAATTCAGTTGGATTATTTGATGATCCAACTGAAGTGTTTTTATTGCGGAAATAATCTGTGATACAAAAGTACACAGCTGCTCAGTTACAGAGTTGTAGAGAAGAATGCTCTCAAAGATAGCTAATACAAACTATTTGTTTTTCTTCTCTTACATTCTTTCTAACTGCTACACTTGGTTATATATTCCCAAGTTTACAATACTATTTTTGGCTACTCTAAAGTACACTAAAGATAACCGCCAATAGTTTGCTTTTCATCCCTTTGTCCAATGGTCCTTGGAGATCCTTGCTTTTGTCTTCATGCTTATTATGATCACTCCCAAGAGCCCAATTGGAAACTGGGATGTTTCCTTATTCCCCATGTCCATTTTAATGGTTTCCAATGCAAAGTACACTTCCACATCACCTTTAGATCTGTTCAGTAAACTGTCACTATCACTTTGTCAACTATTCAGAAAAGCAATAATGATTCGTTGATAGCAGGGAGATGTGTTTCGTTGATAGCTTTATTCTCCATTTCGTTGATGAGTAAACTTCATTTCGTTGATGAGTAAACTTCATTCCGTTGATGAGTAAACTTCATTTCGTTGATGGTGTATCCTTGTTCCGTTGATAGAGTAATCTTCATACCGTTGACATGTCTTCACTTAGGCAAAATTACAAGGCATGATATACTTACAATTAACCAACCTATTTTGCCTATCTAGTACTTAGTCAACATGACTTAGGAAACCTATCTAATACATACATCAAATGCATATCAAACTGTGAAGTATTGTACAGTGCAATTGCTACAACACTCATTCCGTTGATGAGCTTCCTGTCAACGAAACACTGCAAAGCATGCCATTTCGTTGACAGTTACAAAATAACTTAATACAAAATCTACTAAGTGTTTTTACAATTATCATCAAGAATCAACATATTCCTAACAATCTCCCCCAATTTATGACTGATAGAATAACAGCCATAAATCAAGAGCCTTGATGATAACAAAAACACTCAGACATATTACCCATGAATAAAAGTAAAAATTGCATTGAGCTTCATAAAGTTTTAGACATAAACAAGACTTACAAGACTAATGCCCAAATGTGCTCCTCTAGACTGAGCAAATGATTCATCTTGGTCTTCTTTGAGGCATAGTCTTCTTCCCTCTCCTAGAGTTGTTCTCCTCAATCTGGACCTGTAGCCTTCTGTAAAAGATCTTCTCTTCTTCATCTTGATCACCAAGCTTGGATTGCATGAACCTTAGAGTTTGATTAGATGCCTTATCCAGCTGGTCTTCCATCCTGAAGAACCTTCTGCAGTTGTCCTTGTCCTTAAATTCCATCATCCAGTAAGGTTGAAGATGGATCTTCTTTCCTGTTGAGGGCACTCTTAGCATCCTGGGAAGAGCCTCAGGCTTGTTCCAGCTAGCCTTTATTTGACATATCTTGGAGACCACCTCAGACTTGGCTGTTTTGGTGAAGCCAAAGTCTTTCTTCAAGCATCTAAACATTGTGAGTAGTGTTTGGTAGTCTTCTCCTAAAATTCTGTAGAGAGGCCATATTTGTTCTCTACCACCCTTGTATGTGAAAACCAATCTTTCAGGTAACTTTTGAGAAGCTGCAATGCCCCTTACTTCCACCAGGTTGTCTAAATCAAGATGTAAGCTGGATTCTTCCCTGATGTCAGCAATGTACATGCAGTCCTCAGGATTTGTAGGGGGTTTCTGAGATTGTGGCTTCCTCACAAATACTGGCTTTGCCTTGACAGCCCTTTTCTTTGTCTTCATTGGTTGATCCTTTTCAAATAGGAACTTTGGAAAATAGGCTTCATCAAATTCAATAGGCTCCTCCTTTGGCATGATTGGTTGATCATGAAAGTTGACAGGGTGTGCAGGGTCACAGGCCAACTTTCCTCCAATAGGTAGGTCAATAGGAATTTGATGTGCACTTGTTGTGGAAGGGGCTTGAGCAGTGTCCAGAGAGTCCTCTTTTTCAAAGTTCAGATTCCTCTTAGCTCTAGCCTTTGGTTGCCTTACACTTTTCCTTGCTGGTTCAGCTTCATTAGCTCCATCCTTGGCTTTTTCTTCCTGAAAGGTCTCTTCATCTTCAAGTGCTTGAGCAACTGCCAATGCTTGCATTGCTGCCCTTTCAGATTCTTCAGCCTTGGCCTTTGCAAAATTTGGGTGACCAACCCAAATGCAGATTTCCTTGCTGTCCCTGTAGATGATGGCCCTTTTATTCCTTATGCTTGGATGATTGCTTTCCTTGCTCTCAATGATCAGCTTCCCTAGGACTTTGAACTCATCTGGCTTTGGAGCAGGATAAAATATCCTTTCAATGTTCTTGCCTTTGGGTTTGGCAGGTGATATTGGAGACATCCCTCTTGCATCCACATTCTTAAAGCATGAAGATTGACCCTTCTCATTTCTTGAATCTTGAAAGATTCCATGCTGAAGGGGCTCTATAGCATAAGAGCTCTTGAACTGTGGCTCCATTTGTACAATCACCATTGCATTTGTTGATGGCTGATCTGTCTTTGAAGATTCAGTAATGTTCTTGAACCTTGCTTCTATGTTGGACCAGTGATTTTTGATTTGTTCTGCAAGTTTCATCCTCATAGAAGCTTCCTGGATCAGGTCAATACTATCCTTCTTCTTCTTCCCAAACTCCCCCATTGCTAGTGGCTCCTGTGGCAGTGAAATGGCTGGGACCAACACCTTTGTGATTTGAATGTTTAGCTCCTTAGATTTCTCCCCCTTTTTGTTAGCATCAAGAGAGATGACTGGGAGTCCTTGAGCTGCCACTAGCTGAGTGAGTAGCTGAGTTTGCTTCTCCTGTTCCTTCTGCATTTGAGAAAGTGTAGCTTCCACCTTGTCCACTCTTGTAGAGAGAGTTTTCAAGGATGTAGCCACCTCAGGTTCCTTAGAGAAAAACCTGGTCATCTTGGACACAGTGAGAAGAGGGAGCTTTTCATCGATCATCCTGTAGTTAGCATCCCTGAGATTGCTAATGGAGTCCTTGATTTCTGTAGCCTCAATCCTTGTCTGCATCATTTGTAGCCTTTGAATTTCCAAAGAATCCATGATGGCCTTGTAGAATTTCTTGTCCCTTGCATTTGCAGACTCATGAGCTAGATAGGCCTCATTGTACTGCCTTGAGATAGCAGCATCTAGAGTGACTCTTCCATGCATACCCTGAGAAAGCCAGCCTGGTGTAGGAGGCACCACAGAAGTCCCAGTCTGTGAAGTGGTGGCCACCTGTAGATTATCACCATAGCTGTCCTCATTATCAGAAAACTCAAAGTCTCCACTTGCTGCAGCTCCTGGAGGTAGATTGGTCAAGGCATCCTTTGCTCTTTGCATTGATGCAGTAGTATGAATTAAGTTGAGTGACCTTTCTGCCTCCACATTGCCCTGTTGAGCCATAACTTGATAGGCTGGCACAGGATGAGTAAAGGTCTCAGGATCCAGGGAAATACTATCCAGAGTTTGTTGATAAAGCTCTTGGAAAGTAAGTTCCCTTTCTCCCTCACTGACCTCCATTAACTCATTAGCAATGGCTGCTTCCACCCTTATTGCTCCTGTAGTCCCTTCTCTCTCTCCACTCTTTTCTTGCATCATGGGCTCCCCATGGCTCACACCTCTCACACCCTCACCTTCACCTACTAAGGTGGTACTCTCAAACTCTCCTTTTGCCTGGCTGGAAGAAATAGCCAGCCTCTCACTCTCATTCTCTCCTTTTGCCTGGCTGCAAGCCAGCCTCTCAATTTCACTCCCTCTCAAACCTAAAAGTGTCTCAACTACCACCAGGTCATCTACACTAGTTGTGGAAACAACTGGATTTTCAATAAAGGGTGTAGATTGACCTATCAACGGAATGGTAGTTTGAACTGTCAACGGTATGGATACCGTTGATGGAGAAACACTTGTCAACGAAAGAAGCTGTTTCGTTGATGAAGTTAATAAAGCACTTTGAGAAAGTGAAATTACAGTAGAATTTGTGGTGATTGATTTTAGAGATTGGTCCACAGATCCTCTTGCAACTTCAGAAAAAATTGGTTGATGGCCCAACAAATCACTTAACAAGTGATGGCCACCAGCTTCAGAGTGGGGCTTCTCCAAGATTAGGGTTGGAGAATCAGGAAAAGATGTATGGATCATGTCCACATCTAAAGATTGAGTTGGTGAATTGGATGGAGATAAATCAAGATTAATGTTTAGAGAGTGGGACTGTAACCCCAGAGAAATAATAGGGGTTACATCAACCTGAATTTGAGAAACTGGAAGTGTTGCTTCCAGTGTGTGTGCACCCTGTGAACCCTTGGTCTTTTGCTTCACTCTCCTTTGGTATTGGGAAAATGTAGACTGTGGGCTTGAAGTGTCCCTTACCCTTTTGGACTGTGCTCTAGGTGGAGAGCTTGTTTCAATAATCACATCCTTTTGGGAGGATGCAATTAGACTTGTGTTTAAATCCATTTTACTCATTGTGCCTTGTTGGGAAGACACAATGGGGCTAGGCTGGGAAACACTTACCTCACCGTCCTTATTCTTGGGGTTTCTTTGATTTTCACCCCTCCCCTCACCTCTCACAACTCCAGACTCACTCCCCTTAGGTTGTGTGGTAGTTTTTACAACAGGTGCCTTTTGAGAAGCACCTGAGGTTGGCTTGGAGGATTTCTTTGATTTTGATTTAGTTGCTGGGGCAGGAGCCTGTTGGGTCACAGCTACAGACTCCATAACAACAAGGTTGGAGGAGACAATAGAAGTAACAGCTATACTAATAGGGATAGTAGTAGTTACCTCAATGATTGGCAGATACACCACTGGAACATCACCATTGTAGTTCAGCCTCAGTATGTCTGTCAATACTCTCTTTTCTTGTACAAAGCACTCAAACCTGACATTAGGGTTAGAGATAACTAATGGTGCTGGACTAACATGATTAGCCAGCATCATCAGAAACCTTACATAATAGATATTTTTCTTCCTATTTGCCCTATCACCCAACTTAGCACCAATTTCATAAATAAGTTGGGTGCTAAAGTTGTAATATCTATCATTTAGAAGCATGGTTAGGAGAATTAACATAGAATTAGTTAATGCATCAAAATTACTAATCTTTCCAGAAAAGACCTTAATGAATGCATCAGCTAAATAACTGTATTCCCTAACCAAACCTCTCCTAATTATTCTACCCAGATTATCAGTAGGCAAAGAGTAGTTTATAGAATTTAGCATGGTAGTTATTTCAGTGTTAGTAGGCAAAGCATCACAGTTATTATCAGGAATATGTAAACATGCTTGCAAAACATCAGAATTAACTATGTACTCATTACCTTGAAGAGTGAATTGCAGTGTGCCGTTTGTTCCACTATACTCACATGAGGTCCAAATCTCCTCGATTACTTCATTGTAGAGTGGTGTAGAGTGAAACATCGCATAGCTCAACTTACAGTTCCTCATGAAATCCATCATTTTGAAAAAGATGCTGTTCGGACTCTCCTTAACGACAAATGGAATGGAATTGTTCTTCTCATAGATGAACCCACCAGCAGACATAAGCTTGACTATGGGTGCCATTGTTGAGTGAGGAAAAGCTTCGAGCTGTATTGCTTGTTAGAGAGAAGAAGCTAGAAAAACTTTTGGAATTTTTGAGAACAGGTAGAAATGAAATAAAGAAATTAAAATTTCTTAAATACTTCCCCAAAAGTTCTCAGAAATTAAGTCCAATAATTAATCTAAATTACCTGATTGGCTTAAAAAGTAACCGTTAGAATTAAATATTACCACGATTTATGCTTACAGGGGTGTATGTATAGATCGTGATAAAGAACGTGAAATTTCAACGGTTCAGATTAAAAAGCGCTACATCAACGAATCAGGATTGGGCGGTTAAAGTCCAGTCTTATTTCGTTGATAAAGCTGCGTTTCGTTGATATAAAAGAGCTATCAACGAAACACCCAGAAAAATGCTAAGACTGTCAACGAAATGGTGCGTTTCGTTGACATAGTAATTTTGACTTAGACAAAATTTCACCTTTTCCTGAGAAAATCAATTCACGGAAAAATTATGGCAAGTTCCTGGCTGCATTATGACTTGCAAATATCTCAAAAATAATTAAGAGAAATTTAGCATACCTAGCTCACTTACTAATCTTGAGAATGTTGATTCATCAAGTGGCTTGGTAAAGATGTCTGCAAGTTGTTGTTCACTTGGAACAAAATGTAACTCCACAGTACCATTCATAACATGTTCTCTAATGAAATGGTACTTGATGTCAATGTGCTTGGTTCTTGAATGCTGCACTGGATTCTCAGTAATGGCAATGGCACTAGTGTTGTCACAGAAAATAGGAATTTTCTCAACTCTTAATCCATAATCAAGTAATTGATTTTTCATCCATAAAATCTGTGCACAACAACTTCCAGCTGCAATATACTCAGCCTCAGCTGTGGAGGTGGAAACTGAGTTTTGTTTCTTGCTGAACCATGACACAAGCTTGTTTCCTAAGAATTGACAGGTGCCTGTTGTGCTTTTCCTGTCAATTTTACATCCTGCATAATCTGCATCTGAATAACCAATTAGTTCAAAACCAGATTCTCTAGGATACCAAATGCCAAGGTTTGGTGTTCCCTTGAGATATCTGAAAATCCTTTTAATAGCAACTAAATGGGATTCTCTAGGATCAGCCTGAAATCTAGCACATAGACATGTAGCAAACATAATATCAGGTCTACTAGCTGTTAAATACAAAAGTGAGCCTACCATGCCTCTGTAACTTGAAATGTCCACAGATTTTTCCTTAGTATTCAATTCAAGTTTGGTGGCAGTGGGCATGGGAGTTTTGGCAGGAGAGCATTCCATTAAGTTAAATTTCTTTAATAAATCATGAATATATTTTGTTTGACTAATGAAAATGCCTTCATTAACTTGCTTCACTTGAAGACCAAGAAAGTAAGTTAATTCTCCCATCATGCTCATTTCATATTTACTTTGCATAAGCTTGGCAAACTTTTGACAAAGTTTCACATCTGTAGACCCAAAGATTATGTCATCTACATAAATTTGAACAAGTATAGTAGAGCCATTCACAATCCTGTGAAAAAGAGTTTTATCTACAGTACCTCTAGTGAAATGATTCTCAAGAAGAAACTGTGAGAGTGTGTCATACCAGGCTCTAGGTGCTTGTTTCAAACCATAGAGTGCTTTGAGGAGGAAGTATACATATTCTGGAAAATCATCATCTTCAAAACCAGGAGGTTGACTTACATAGACCTCCTCTTCCAATTCCCCATTCAGAAAAGCACTTTTCACATCCATTTGATAGACTTTGAAATTGGCATGGGCTGCATAGGCTAGGAAAATCCTTATTGCTTCTAGTCTTGCAACAGGAGCAAATGTTTCATCAAAATCAATTCCTTCTTCCTGTGAGTAGCCTTTTGCAACTAGTCTTGCTTTGTTCCTTGTGACTATGCCATTTTCATCCATCTTGTTTCTGAACACCCATTTTGTGCCTATTATACTCCTGTCCTTAGGCTTGGGCACCAGCTTCCAAACATTGTTCCTTTCAAATTGGTTTAGCTCTTCTTGCATAGCCAAAACCCAATCTGGATCTAGAAGTGCATCCTCAACTTTCTTTGGCTCATCTTGAGACAGAAAGATGCTATATAGACATTCTTCTTGAGTTGCTCTTCTAGTTTGGACTTTTGAAGAAACATCACCTATAATAAGTTCAAAGGGATGATCTTTAGTCCATTTTCTTGAGGGAGGTAGATTTGCTCTTGACGAGGTAGCTTCATGATCATGATTGCCTTGATTGGATATTTGTCCTTGAGAAACTCCCCCTGAGTTTGTTGTCCCTAAATGATCACTTCTTGAGACATTTCTATGACCTTCAACGGTATGACTGTTTTGGCTGTCAACGAGACGCTCATTTTGACTGTCAACGAAACCACCATCTTGACTGTCAACGAAATGACCATTTGGTCTACTAGCAACTATTCTTTTCAATCTTAATGCAGCAATTTCATCTTCACTGCTGCTCTCATCTGTGCTAGATACAACAACTTTAGGCTGTTTCTCAGTAGTCTTAACATGATTCATTCGATCTCCTTCCTCATTCTCAAAAGAGAGACTTTCATGGAAACCTTCATCACAGAGACCTTGAATTTTGAGATCATCAAAAACAACATGTACAGATTCCATAACAATGTTGGTTCTGAGATTATAGACTCTGTAAGCTTTCCCTGCTGCATATCCCACAAATATTGCTTCATCTGCCTTTGCTTCAAATTTCCCCAAATGCTCAGCTTGATTTCTCAGAACAAAGCACTTGCATCCAAAGACATGAAGAAAATCCAATAGTGGCTTCTTTCTTTTGAGTAGTTGATAAGGGGTCATTCCCTTGGCCTGATTAATCAAAGAAATATTCTGAGTGAAGCAAGCTGTGTTAACTGCCTCAGCCCAAAAATAAGTTGGTAACTTTGATTCATCTAGCATTGTCCTGGCAGCTTCAATAAGTGTTCTGTTTTTCCTTTCAACTACACCATTTTGCTGTGGTGTCCTTGCTGCTGAAAACTCATGCATAATACCATTTTCTTCACAGAACATCTTCATGCTTGAATTCTTGAATTCTGTCCCATTGTCACTCCTGATCCTTCTTACTTTGAAGTCAGGATGATTGTTTACCATCTTGATGTGATTGATAATGATTTCACTTGCCTCATCTTTAGAATGTAAAAAGAAGGTCCAAGTAAATCTAGAAAAATCATCAACAATCACAAGACAATATTTCTTCTTTGAAATAGACATGACATTTACAGGGCCAAACAGATCCATATGAAGTAACTCAAGCTGATGGACAATTGATGACTCTGTCTTGCTTTTGAATGATGCCTTCTTTTGTTTCCCTTTTTGACAGGCATCACACAAACCATCCTTGGAAAACTCCACTTGTGGAATTCCTCTAGCAAGATCCTTCCTTACCAAATCATTCATAACCTTGAAATTCAGATGAGATAATTTCTTGTGCCATAGCCAACTTTCATCCTTGCTTGCTTTGCTGAAAAGACAAGTGATGGTGTCTGGACTTGTGCTACTAAAGTCAGCAATGTACACATTCCCTCTTCTGAATCCAGTCATTACCACATTGTTGTTTCCTCCTTTAGAAACAACACAGGCTTCTTTAGAAAAAGTAACTAAAAATCCTTTGTCACAAAGTTGACTGATACTAAGCAAATTGTGCTTGAGACCATCCACCAATGCAACCTCATCTATGATGACATTCTCTTTTGAAATCAAGCCATATCCCTTTGTGTAGCCTTTGCTGTCATCTCCAAAAGCAATACAAGGGCCAGCTCTTTCCTGAAACTCTGTGAGCAGGGTAGAATCACCAGTCATGTGTCTTGAACAACCACTATCCAAGTACCAAAGATTCTTTTTGTCTCCCTGCACACAATTGAACCAAATCAAGTCGATTTTGGTACCCAAGTTTCCTTGGGTCCTGTTTTGTTAGCCTTTGCTTTTCTTTTTACATCATTTTTCACCTTGGGCTCAGATTGATTTAAATCAACTTTTACTCTTGGTGTTGATTTCTGATTGTTGCTCACATTTTCATTTACAGCATGCATATTTGAAGGAACACACATATTATTCATATTCCATGGCATTTGTGGCATACTAAACATATTCATGTATGGATTAGGCACAAATGATATGTTAGCATATGGATTCTGAAATTGTGCACATGGAGCAAACATGTTAGGCATAACATGCATTGTAGGCATAAGATTATTCATTGCAGGCTTGGGAATTTTCACATTAGCAGTTTTCTTAACAGATTTGCAGTTAGTAGATAGATGACTAACACTTCCACAATTGACACAAGTCTTTCTAGGAGCATATTTATCAGGTGTGTAATTGTTGTGTTTGTTAATTCCTACTTTGCCATTCCTGTTATTCCTTTTATTTCCCTTAGCCTCAATTTGAACATTCTCTATTTTATCTTTCAATTGCTTGTTGGACAAGTGACCTACATTAGCTCTCTCAACAGGCTTCTCAACTTTCTTTGATTTACTAGACTCACCTTGAACAAAGTTCTTGGTGACAGGACCATACTTATTATTAAGTCTAGTGAGTTCATCTTTTCTTTTCTCTGTCAACGAAACACCCTGATCGGTTGATGGTTCATGTGTCAACGGAACATCACATTCCGTTGACATATCAACCTTCAACAAATGATCATTGTTGTTTGTTGACTCTGTTTCTGAATCTAAGGCTTCACAAGCATACCCTAGTTTCTCTTTGTTCTTTTTCCATGATTGTTCACAGAAAGATTCCATACCTTGAACATTAATGATGTTGGTAGCAACATTCCTGGCATCTTTCCATTTAGCAATCACACTCTGTTCTATTTCTAGTTGTGTCTTAAGAATTTCTTCCCTTTGTAACACGTTCTCAAGTTCCTTCTTAGCATCCCTACTAACACATCTCATTTTCTCAAATTCAATGAGCTGTGCTTCTAACATTGCATTCCTATCACTTAAGAGCAAATTAGTCTCTTTAATTCTTGAATTCTCTTTGGTAAGTGATTTAAGAGTAACACGCAAATTATATAATACAGTAGACATTTCATTTACTGCACTATCGCATTCCTCTTTAGAAAGCTCAGAAAGATTAGTAATTGTTACCTGGTTGCTTGAGGAACTTGCTTCCTGCTCATGATTGTCAGCCATAAGAGCCAAGTTGACATACTCAACATCATCATCAGAATCTTCACCATTACCAGCCCAATCATACTCCTGAGACATGAAAGCCTTTTCCTTTTGCTTGAGAAGTTCAAAGTATTTCTTTTTATAATCAACAGGCTCAAATTTCCTGTTGCTCTTCTCAATCTTGGGCTTTCTGCAGTCTCCAGCAAAGTGACCAAGCATTCCACAATTGAAACATTTAGATTTAGACTTTTCAATCCAGTTTGTTTTGCTAGGTTGAAAGTCTCTTCTTGGTGGCCTTGCTTCTGAGTTTCTTTTGAACTTGAACTTAGAGAATTTTCTTGACAGAAAAGCAATGTGTTCATCAATCTCATCTAAGTCATCCAAGTTGGCTGGTTCTGATTCTTCTTCTTCTGTCATCTTGTCTTTACCCTTGCTAACATCACTCCTACAACTAGATCGACTAGTTGTGGCCTTTGCAGCTTCTTCAGTGTCATCTTCCAGTTGGTTCACAGATGCAATCAATGCAATGGATCCACCCTTCTTCTGTACCTTTTCAATTTCCTCATCTTGCTCCATTTCCAGCTCATAAGTCTTCAATGTTCCATACAGCCTTTCAAGAGTGTAATCTTTGTACTCTTGAGTGTTTCTTAGAGAAACAGTCATAGGCTTCCATTCTTTTGGAAGAGCTCTTAGAAATTTAAGGTTTGAGTCCTTAGTTTGGTAGATTCTCCCATACAACTTTAATCCATTCAGAAGCTTTTGAAACCTACTAAACGTGTCATTTAGGGTTTCACCAGCTTTAAAGTGAAAGTGCTCATATTGTTGTATAAGGAGTTGCATTTTGTTCTCCCTTACTTGCTCAGTTCCTTCACATAGTGTTCTGACAGTGTCCCATACTTCTTTGGAGGTTGTACAGTTTATGACATTATCAAACATCTCTTGCTCCAAACCATTAAACAGAATGTTCATGGTTCTCTTATCTTTATGGATTTCTGCAAGATCTTCAATAGTCCATTCTGAGACAAGTTTTGGAATTTCTACGTCAGGAGCATCATCTGGCACTCCAATTCTAGATGCAAACTTCATGGGAACGTGTGGACCTTTCTCAATGCAGTCTACATATCTCTCATCCATAGACATGAGATGTAAATGCATCTTTACTTTCCAGTGAAAGTAATTGTCCTTATCAAGAACTGGTATCTTCACACCTGCATCCTTCTTCACCATGGTTTCTGTTTTGGTCTTGATCTTTAAACTTCTTGTATGTTAGAAGCTTGCTCTGATACCAATTGTTATTCCCAAATGACCTAACAGAATTGTAGAAGGGGGGGGTTGAATACAATTCTTGATATTTTCTTAAACTTAAAACAATGATAAAATAAAACTGAACTGAATAAACAAAAACACAAGATATCAATAATTCAGTTGGATTGTTTGATGATCCAACTGAAGTGTTTTTATTGCGGAAATAATCTGTGATACAAAAGTACACAGCTGCTCAGTTACAGAGTTGTAGAGAAGAATGCTCTCAAAGATAGCTAATACAAACTATTTGTTTTTCTTCTCTTACATTCTTTCTAACTGCTACACTTGGTTATATATTCCCAAGTTTACAATACTATTTTTGGCTACTCTAAAGTACACTAAAGATAACCGCCAATAGTTTGCTTTTCATCCCTTTGTCCAATGGTCCTTGGAGATCCTTGCTTTTGTCTTCATGCTTATTATGATCACTCCCAAGAGCCCAATTGGAAACTGGGATGTTTCCTTATTCCCCATGTCCATTTTAATGGTTTCCAATGCAAAGTACACTTCCACATCACCTTTAGATCTGTTCAGTAAACTGTCACTATCACTTTGTCAACTATTCAGAAAAGCAATAATGATTCGTTGATAGCAGGGAGATGTGTTTCGTTGATAGCTTTATTCTCCATTTCGTTGATGAGTAAACTTCATTTCGTTGATGAGTAAACTTCATTCCGTTGATGAGTAAACTTCATTCCGTTGATGGTGTATCCTTGTTCCGTTGATAGAGTAATCTTCATACCGTTGACATGTCTTCACTTAGGCAAAATTACAAGGCATGATATACTTACAATTAACCAACCTATTTTGCCTATCTAGTACTTAGTCAACATGACTTAGGAAACCTATCTAATACATACATCAAATGCATATCAAACTGTGAAGTATTGTACAGTGCAATTGCTACAACACTCATTCCGTTGATGAGCTTCCTGTCAACGAAACACTGCAAAGCATGCCATTTCGTTGACAGTTACAAAATAACTTAAGACAAAATCTACTAAGTGTTTTTACAATTATCATCAAGAATCAACATATTCCTAACACTGTGGTTGGAGAAGCACCGAAGCGTGCCAGAACAGAAGTGTCAATAGGTTTTGACGATTGAGACTTGGAAGGGGTGAAGTTCCCCCATGATGATCCTCTTGTCATAGTACCTGTGATAGGCAACTCCGAAACAAAGAGAGTCCTGGTTGACAATGGAGCTTCAGTGGATATCTTGTTCCACGATGCTTTTATCAAGATGGGTTACACAGACTCTCAGTTGACCCCCTCGAATATGCCCATATACGGATTCAATGGGGTGGAATCAAAAGTGGAAGGCACTATCCAACTCCCAATGACCATGGGGCAAGGGATGAATACGTCTACTCAAATGCTGAACTTCATAGTTATAAAAGCAACTTCAACCTACAATGCAATCCTGGGAAGGACTGGTCTTCATGCGTTCAAGGCCGTTGCCTCATCTTATCATCTGAAAATCAAGTTCCCAACGAGGAATGGGATTGGTGAAGAACGAGGAGACCAAAAGATGGCTAGAAGTTGTTATGTAGCCGCGCTAAGGCCTGATGGAATCGGGGGCTAGGTTCTCCCCATTGAAGACATGAATACAAACGACAACGAGGACAGAAGGGGGAAACCAGCTGAAGACTTGGTCCCAATTCCCCTAGTCCCAGGAGAACCAGAGAAGGTGACTTATATTGGGGCATTACTGCCCGAACCATTGAAGAGCAAACTCACGTCCTTTCTTCAAGAAAATAATGACGTGTTTGCTTGGACAGCGGCCGACATGCCAGGGATTGATCCCCAATTGATAACTCACAAACTGAATGTGGATCCTGAAAGGAAGACGGTGAAACAGAAAAAGAGGAATTTTGCTCCAGAGAGGCTTGAAGCCATTAAACAGGAAGTTAATAAACTTTTGGAAGCTGGGTTCATTGAGGAAATTCAATTCCCAGAATGGTTGGCTAACCCCGTGATGGTCAAAAAGGCTAACGGAAAATGGAGGATGTGCGTCGACTTCACTGACTTGAATGATGCATGTCCTAAGGATTGTTTTCTCTTACCAAGGATTGATGCATTAATAGATGCTACAGTTGGACACGAGATGCTTAGCTTCATGGATGGCTTCAGTGGATACAATCAAATCAAGATGCATGAGGATGACATCGCCAAAGTATCATTCGTCACTGACTTTGGTGTTTTCTGCTTCTTAGTCATGGCATTTGGACTTAAGAATGCAGGGGCAACATACCAAAGATTGGTGAACAAAATTTTTGGACACCTAATTGGGAAAACCATGGAGGTCTACGTAGATGACATGTTAGTCAAGAGCCTCGATAAGGCCGATCACATTAAGCACCTCCGAGAGGCATTTGAAGTGCTAAGGCACCACAAGATGATGTTGAATCCAGCTAAGTGTGCCTTTGGTGTAGGCTCGGGAAAGTTTTTAGGCCTGATTGTTTCCAAGAGAGGAATCGAGGCCAATCCCGACAAAATCAAAGCAATTCTAGACATGGAGCCACCACGGACTGTCAAAGATGTCCAGAAATTAACGGGAAGAGTGGCAGCATTGGGAAGATTCATCTCCAAGTCAGGAGAGAAGTGTTTACCCTTATTTAAAGCACTCAAGAAAGTGAAAAATTTTGAATGGACAATTGAAAGCCAAGAGGCCTTTGAGGCCCTGAAGAAATACATGGCTGAAGCACCACTGTTGGCAAAGCCCAAGCCAGGGGAAATTCTCTATTTGTACTTGGCGGTTTCTAACACAGCCCTTGGAGCCGTTTTGGTAAAAGAAGAATTGAAGGTTCAAAAACCCATCTACTATGTGAGCAAGATTCTACATGGGGCAGAAATAAATTACTCAACGATTGAGAAGTTTGCCTTAGCCTTGATAATGGCCTCAAGAAAGCTACGCTCGTACTTCCAGGCTCACAAGATAGAGGTCTTGACTGATCAACCTCTAATAAACATCTTGCATAGCCCTCAAGTTAGTGGAAGATTGATCAAATGGGCCATTGAATTGGGCGAATTCGACATCAAGTATAAGCCTCGAACGGCCATAAAAGCTCAAGCACTCGCTGACTTCATGGTTGAATGTACCATTGACAACCAAGAAGTCGGGGGGCAGGAAGTAACAATGGAAGACAAGGAAACTGAAGACATAATCTCCAAAGAATGTTGGGTGCTCTATTTTGATGGAGCATCAAAAACAAAATCAAGTGGAGCCGGTTTAGTGCTACAAAGTCCTGATGGATTCCTCATAGAGTATGCACTAAAACTTGACTTCCCAACGACAAACAATGAGGCTGAGTATGAAGCTCTGATAGCTGGTTTAGGGCTGGCTAGAGCCTTGAGGGTCAACACTCTGAAAGTATGTGGAGATTCGAGGCTAGTGGAATTTGAGGCCAGAGATGAAGTCATGGCCAAGTACTTGAAACTTGTCAAGGCCATCATGACTCAGTTCGACGAATGCTATGTAGAGCACATTCCAAGGGAAGAAAACATGAAGGCTGATGCCTTGTCTAAATTTGCTTCTTTCGAAATTGAAAACTATGCAGGGAGTGTATACTTCCAAGTCCTGAGGACCCCAAGCATCAACGGAAAGTTGGTAGCACCCATTGATGTTGCTAGTTGTTGGATAGATCCCATCAAGGCTCATCTGGAAACTGGGTGGTTACCCAACGACACTTCAGAAGCACGAAAACTGTACGTCAGAGCACTAAGGTATACTCTGATTGAGGGAATCCTGTACAAAAAGTCTTTCATCATTCCATATCTGAAATGTTTGAGACCTCAAGAGGAAGAATTGGCCCTAAAGGAAGTACATGAAGGAATTTGTGGGCAGCACTTGGGGGGCAGAGCCCTTGCCCATAAAATCACTCGTCTAGGTTTCTATTGGCCAAGCATACTTGCTGATGCTAAAAGCTATGTAAAGAAATGTGAATGGTGCCAAAAACATGCACCAGTGGTTAGGCAACCACCAAAGATGATGACATCAATTAACTCACCTATCCCATTTGCTATGTGGGGAATGGATATACTCGAGCCATTCCCAATGACGAGTGCTCAAAGAAAGTTCTTGATAGTAGCAATCGACTACTTCACCAAGTGGATTGAGGCTAAACCATTGGCCAAGATAACCACCAAGCAAGTGATGCACTTCTTCTGGGAAAATGTGATATGCAGATATGGGATTCCACGAATCTTGGTCACGGATAATGGAACTCAATTTAATAACGATGAGTTCAAGAAGTATTGTGATGAGAACGATATCAAGTTGCGCTTCACTTCTGTTGCCCATCCTCAAGCAAATGGGCAAGCTGAGGTTGCAAATTGAATTATCCTAGATGGACTAAAGAAAAGAGTTGAACGCTCCAAAAACACTTGGGTCGACGAATTACTCCCCATACTATGGGCATATCGTACTACTTGTAAAGTCACCACTGGAGCTACCCCCTTTCTGTTAGCATATGGGGCAGAGGCAGTGGTTTCGGTGGAGATTACACACACGTCTCCAAGAGTTGAGGCTAATGAGCCAGAAACAAATGAGGAAGGCTTGAGGCTGGCCTTAGATTTGATTGATGAAGTTAGAGATGAGGCAAATGCCAAGATAGTTCAGCATCAGAAACGAGCATCTTTCTATTACAACCTAAGGGTTAAAGAAAGGTTCTTTCGACAAGGAGACTTGGTTCTTCGAAAGATTGAGGCATCCGGAGTTGGACAAAAAGGCAAGTTGGCCCCAAACTGGGAAGGACCATATCGCGTCAAGAACGTGTTTGGTCGAGGCTCGTACAAACTAGAAACCCTTGAAGGGCATGAGGTGCCAAGGACTTGGCATGCCTCCAATTTGAAAGTTTATTATGTTTAAGGTGTTTCCTAAGTGGACTCACTACTAGAAATAAGGTTTGATAAAACCAACCCAAGTTTTTAAACTTGAGTATTATGTAAGGGTTGAACCCATTCTCAAAGTTATGAATTCCATATTCTTATGTTTTCATTATATGTGAATTGCATTCTGATAGACATGTTAACTAAGCATGCAAAGTCAAGAATCAAGAAAACAATACAAGCCATGAATGGCCAAAAAATACAAATAAAAACTAAACTTACAAAGAGTTTAAGTTAAGCCCGAAGGCTGGAAATACGTAAAAAGGAAATACAAGCCATGAATGGCCACAAACAAACTACAGACTAGGCTTCACCCTCCTTGACACCAGCATCTGTCTCCTCCCCTGAGCTAGAGCCAGAAGAATGTTCATCAGCATCATCAGCAGAAGTGTCACCAAGGGGTGATGAATGCCCTGGATCTAAAATCCTAGCATCCTCCTCCATGTCATCAACTCCAGCCAAGATACGCTCCAATGGAGTAGGAGGGTGAGGAGCAGGAAAGTCAGCAACATCAAAGACTCCAGGATGCTTGGCCAAGATAGCCTGAACAGCATCCTCCCATCCTGACGTATGCTGGACTAGGAAGAGAATCTCGTCATGCTTCTCGATCAAGTCCTTGTACTCCTGAGAGTCAAGATACTCGTCGATGCAATCATCCTTGCACTTCCTTATCTCAACAATGTCAGCCTGAGCATCATCAAGCTCCTTCTCCCTCCTAGCAAGAGTCTCCTTAAGAGACTTCACCTCCTCCTCAGACTTTTTCAACTTAACCCGGTTGGCCTCGGAAGAAGTACGCCAAGCCTTAGCTTGGAACAATACCCCCTGGAAGTTGGCATTGGTCTGCCAAAGAATTAAAGTTAGAAAAATATAAGCAAAAACTTCAAAGAAATAGATAAGGTAAAGAAAATTACCGCAGCAATAACTTGAGCCCCTAGATGCTCAGCCCCCTCAAGGGTGGAATCTGCAACGAAATCCTTGTAATCACAAGGAGTAAGAGAATGGTACGACCAGTCCACAACATGTTTGGACACCCCAGTAATGGTGTCCTTCTTCCTAATACCCCAGTTGGGGCGCCACACTGAAGACTTGGCAGAAACAGGAATGTCAGCCTCGTCCACAGAGGGGATCAAGAAGCTGGGAACACTAGCCTTCCTCTTTGGATCATCCAATCCTAGCCCTTTTCATCCTGGATGTCTCCACATCCTTGGGCTCATTGGTCTTGTTGATAAAGGCCGCAACTACAAGAAAAGCCAGAAAATGGTTAGCAAAAAATCATAAGGAAAGAAAAATAGACATAATGAAAAGGGATAAGCAAAAATACCCTTATCATGAACAGTGGAGAGCCCAACGGACTTGAGGACAAACTCATCCAGTAGCTCCCAAGTCACGGTAGTCCCATTATCCTTAATGAGCTCTGAGTAGGCATGAAGTTCCTCCTCATTCAAGACAATGTTACCGGGACTACCATCAGAGACTCTCCCAAAAGATGTACGGAACAGGGTTCCCCAGTCCCCTCCTTCCCATACAAGATACATGAACTCATTTTTCCATTTGGGGTTATTATCTGGGATTGACTTGGGGTGAAAGATGAAAGGGAAGCCTACCCTATGGCTTATATATACCCAACCCAAGTTGTTGGCTGAGCTATTTTTAAACTGAAAAATCTTCCTAAACAAAGGAACAGACAAAGGAAGATTTTTACGAAGACATAAAACCATAAAACAGTGGATTATCCTCCAAGCATTTGGGGGTAATTGACAAGGGTTAATTTGGACATCTGCCAAGAGTCTAGGGATGAACTCATGGAATGGGAACCTAAGGCCGGCAACTATGGCATCCTTATAAATACACAAAGCATTTGGCCTCCAGTGACATGAACGGTCACCGGCACCAGCGGGAACTAGTCTTAAAGGGGCCTTTACCCTATACATCTTATTATAATCTTTAATCAGATCTACTTCGTGAAACTTATTACTACAATCATACGAATCTAAAGCAGATACTAAGGGGTATTCATCCCCACGTTCATTAATCATATCATGCAAAGACATGTATTTTGAACGAATAGGAATGGGGGTACCTCTTTTCGATGCAGAGTTCATCTTTTGAAGACGTTGGGAAGCTCGATCAGCCATTTCTAAACCCAGAAATCTTCAAATCCTCAAAGAATACTCAGAAAAATCTTCAAATCTTCAACGAATACCCAGAAAATTCTTCAAATCTTCAAATCAAAACCCAGAATCTTCAAAGAATTCTTCAAATCTTCAAGTGAAAAACCCAAAAAACGGTGAGATTCAACGGAAAATCTCGCCGGGAATCGCCTTGTGGTGGAACCCTAGCAGAGCAATTTAGAGAAAACTTTGGAGAAAATTTAGCAGAATATCTTTGAGAAAATAGAATGTGAGGAATGAATGGAAACAATTGAGAATTCCCCCTTTTATAGGGATGACAGCCGGTCACTGGGCCGGTTGAAGGAAAGGCAACCAACATTAGCCGGTACGGCCCATAAAAGGCTACAAGCCCAATTAACAAACTTGAACAGTGAAAGTCTTGGGCCCAACTAAGCCCATAACTAAAATAAACAATATTTTCGATCAAAATTCTGATCGAATGAGTTCAATTAAAGCCCGAAATGGCTCTTGTATTCGACCGAAAATCTGGTCAAAAGGCTAAAAGGCCCAATTTCAAAAAAGGCTAAAGGCCCAGTAAAGGCCTTAGGCCCAAATTGAGCCCAATATATGTGAGCCTTAAAATTCTAAACGAACCACGTATTCGACCATAATCCTGGTCCAATGAGTTCGAACAGGGCCCAAAACTGAAGTCATGTTCGACCACGATCCTGGTCGAAATCATTCGACCAGGAGGAAAAATGGAAGTCATGTTCGACCACAATCCTGGTCGAAATCATTCGACCAGGAGGAAAAATGGAAGTCATGTTCGACCACAATCCTGGTCGAAATCATTCGACCAGGAAGCAAAATGGGAATGAAAATTCGACCACAATCCTGGTCGAAATTATTCGACCAGGAGGGAAAATGAGGCATTACTTCGACCAGAAACCTGGTCGAAACCATTCGACCAGAAACCTGGTCGAAACCATTCGACCAGGGGGTAAAACTGAGCCCAGATTCGACCAGAAACCTAGTTGAAACCATTTGACTAGGAGGAAAAAGCCAGCCAAAATTCGACCAGAATCCTGGTCGAAGGTATTCGACCAGGACCCAAAAGTGAGGTCGAATTCGACCAGGATCCTGGTCGAAAATGAACTGAAAAATCAAAAATTGATATATCTTCTAGGGAATTGATAAAAAATCCCGATTCCTGTTTTGGGAAATTACAAAATTGGTTTAGAACTATATGTTCGTCAAACCAAGCCACAATACGGAAGAAAATTTCGTAACTCCCGAATAAAATAACTGCTACGATAATCCAAGAGAGATTTTCTTAGAAGTTGGGGGGCAATCGATATGGACAGAAAAGTAATTATAGAAATATAATTGACAAGTCAATGGAAAGGCCGATATTTAAGGACCGACACCCTAATTATTCATTAATTTCGTAATTAATGAATAGGGAAAATATACAGCTCATGAAAAGAGTCCAAATTATGGCAAATTGGTCAAAGAAGGATCCAGAATCCCAATTAAAGGCAATTCATGAGTCATAGCCTTTATCGACAAGGAAACGAATTCTCCAGCAAGAAATACAATGTTTATCCAATATAAAAAAGAAGACTTATTCGCTAAGTCTCCTAAACATACCATAAATACTAGGCTCCAGACGCCTATATAAGGTCCCTGATCCTACAATCAGAACTACGTTTTTGGCTTGATTCTCAATAACGATTTGAGATACGTAGGCATCTTGTGAGGACCGATTTAGTCTCGAAACACAAGTGCAACCATTAAAGCTCGAAAGCTCATTAATCCTAGCATTAAATTCACAAGTACGTTTTTTAATCCATAACAATGTGTAATAAGCAGGTGCAATTATAAAAATTTAAATATCAAAATCTAAGTACTATAAAGTAACTACCAAAATAAAAATAATAAAAACAGTTGAGTTAAGTAAGGTTGGTACCAAAAAATAAGTACGACCGACTAACAAATTTTTAATGTTTCAACTTTAAAAATATAGTATAAGATCTTTTTAATAATTTAGATTTTAAAATAAATAACTTTAAAAATTGATTTAGGGTAGCTTTTTTTCTAAAATTAATTATTAGATATGCGTTTAAATTAAAATAGTTATATATGTTTTAAGTAGATTAGATTTGTAAAATTATTAGATCCGTTAAACTAAGTAAACCAATTTTTTTTAAAATATAAATCTGTATACATATAAGTAAGTCCAAGTATCAAAATTTTAAGTACCAAAATCTAAGTACCAGAAAATACATATAAATGCATAATAAGTAGGCTCAATTATTGAAAAATAAGTACCCAAATAAAAAGCAATAAGTAAGGTTAACTTAGTGAATTAAAACAATTTATCTGAGATAAGTACCAAAGAATACGTATGTACAATTTTGGTTTTAATAATACAATTTTATAATCCGTGATGCACATGTTACTCCTAAATTTGTTATCAATTTTGAATGATGATGATTTTAAATTTGAATAACAACAATATGTGTTTGTTCCGTTGAGTTGATGTACGTGTTTGTATTTGATTTCATGGTGATGAAATTGTGTCTCAAAATTTTCGTGTTTAATAATATTTGAAGAAAATGTTAATTAAAATTGTTGTCTTGAAAAAAAGGCCAAGTTGCAAAAATGAAGAAATTAAAGTGCAAATATCAAATTTGAGTACGGTATAGGCGGCAAACATTTAACATTCCGGTCCTAATAATATAATTAACTTAAAACCTTCGCACAGATCAATCTATCTATATATACTATATTATTAAAAAAGAAATATTAAAAGTTTGTTCGGTACGTGTTTTTTAGTACTTCGTCATTTTACTTAATTACTCTTACTTATCTATAAAAAGAATATTATTAAATAATAAAATATATTTATAATCAATTACCATTTTCAGCTCGTTTTTCAAAAATATCACGGGAAATTATTATTTTTAACTTAAACATGTTATCTTTTCTATTTTTACTTACTAAAACCCATCTTTTTAAAAAAATATAACGGGTAAACCCTTAATTATTTATTTTAAAACCTATTCCAATATTTTTAATATTTTTAAAAATTTACATATTTTAACATGCATACTTATTTTTTTTAGCAAATGAAATTAATTAAATATTATGATGTAAATAATCAAATAACAACTATTAAAAATCTCCTTCTTTCCCAAAAATATTACGGACAATTACTTTTTTTAAGTAAAACATGTTACCATTTCTATTTGTACTTACTAAAACCTCTCCTTTTCCAAAAATATCCCAGTTCAACTCTTAATTATTTATTTTAAAACTTATTTTATTTTATTTCTACTTACTAAACCCCCTCCATTTTCAAAATTATCACATGTAAAATCCTTAATTATTTATTTAATTATATTTTTTGGTACCTGTTTTTCGGTATGGTACTTGCTTTATTTAATTATTATAAATATTATTACAATCAGTTACTCTTTCTGTTAAAATACATTACTTTTCCTATTTTTTTCTAACAAAATCCCCTCTTTTTCTAAAAAAGTAACGGGCAATTACCTTTTTCAGCTAAAACATGTTACTTTTTCTAATTTTCTTACTAAAATCCCACATTTTCCATATATATCACAGACAAACCTTTACTTATTTATTTTAAAAACCTATTTTAATACTTTTAATTGTCAATTACCTTTCCAACTAAAACATGTCACTTTTTCTATTTTTCTTACTAAAACCCCTCATTTTCCAAAAATTTCACGCGCAAACCGTTAGTTTTATATTTTAAAATTCAACGAAAACATGTTATTTTTTCTATTTTTCCTTACTAAAACCCCTCATTTTCCAAAATATCACGGGCAACCTGTTACTTATTTATTTCAAAATATATTTTTAAATATTTTTAATTATTTAAAAAAGTTTAACACACCTACTTATTTTTTTAACAAACGCAATTAATAAAATATAAATAATAAAATTAACAATTATTAAAAATAATCTGTGCATCGCACGAGTTTTAAGTTAGTACTATATTATTAAAAACAAAACATTAAAAGTTTGGGCGGTACTGTACCAGTTTTTTGGTACCTATTTTTTTGTACTTCGTGCTTTTACTTAATTACCCTTACTTATCTATAAAAAAGATTATTAAATAATAATATAATCTATTTATAACTAATTATCTTTTTCACCTAAAATAAATTTCAAAAATATCACAGGAAATTAAATTTTCCAAAAATATCACAGACAATTACCTTTTTCGATTAAAACATGTTACTTTTTCTATTTTTTTTTACTAAGAAAAAATAGTAGGTCTTTTTTTAGATTAGTAAAGGTAATTAAGTAAAATAACAAAGTACCAAAAAATAGTACCGACCAACCAACCGATCGACCAAACTTTTAATGTTTCATCTTTAATAATACTAACCTATAACCCGTGCGATGCACGAATGAATTTTAGAATTTTTTATCTTACTATCTGTATTTTGATTATATGATTTTATCCAAAGAAATTAATTTTTTAAAAATTAATAATGTATGTATGATGTTATTGTAAGCATTTGTTTGTATTCTGATGATAAATGTTTTTAATATATTGTCAACGGAAATAATATCTTCAACTTTTGAATGTAGCTTAGAAAAATAGGTAATATAAATATTTAATAATAATATGTTGTTGACGGGATTCAAACCTTCAACCCGTGAGAGCATTTTGAATATCAAGAAAGAAATATTCTTTTAACATTAAATCCAACGGTTCTCCTTTTATCTATCTTTCAATCTAACGGTTCTTATTTAAAGTACTAACGCCCAACCAAATAGAGGCTAGTTTGCTTATAATAATAATATAGTATATATTAGCTTAAAATATGTATGTAATTTGTTTTATAGAATTAAAAGTATTAAAATAGATTTTAAAATAAATAAGTAAGGGTTTGCCCGTGATATTTTTGGAAATTGAAGAGTTTTACTAAGAAAAAAAAAAGAAAAAATCACATATTTTAGTTGAAAAACGTAATTGTTCGTGATTTTTTTGCAAAACTAGGAGATTTTATTAGAAAAAATAAAAAGTACATTTTAATATTTTGTTAATTGTATTTGTTAAATAAATAAGTAGACATGTTAAAATATATAAATCGTTTTAAATAATTAAAAACATTAAAATAAGTTTTACAATAAATAAGTAAGGATTTACCCATGATATTTTTTGGAAAATGAGGAGTTTTTGTAAGAAAAAATAGAAAAGATCACATGTTTTAGTTGAAAAAGGTAATTGTCAATGATTTGTTTTCAAAAATGAGGGGATTTTATTAGAAAAAATAGAAATTAGGTTTTAATATTTTACTTATTATATTTGTTAAATATATAAGTAGGCATGTTAAAATATGTAAATCTTTTTGAATAATTAAAAACATTAAGATATGTTTTAATATAAATAAGTAAAGATTTGCCCGTCATATTTTTGGAAAAGTAGAGGTTCTAGTAAGAAAAAACAGAAAAAAAAAGATGTTTTAGTTAAAAAAAAAGTAATTGACTGTGATATTTTTGTAAAAGAATGAGATTTTATTAGAAGAATAGAAAAAGTAATGTGTTTTAGCTGAAAAATGTAATTGATTATAAATATATAATGTTATTATTTAATAACATTTTTTATAAATAAATAAGGGTAATTAGGTAAAAATACGATGTACTGATAACGGTAATATAGCTAAAGCAGAATGACATGTTACCAGGACAACTCAGCACAAAGCTTCTAGAAGGAAAGTTTGTTACAAACTACAGCTGGCAGTTACATACTTTGTAATATACTTTTTATTATACTTTTTATTATCATTCTGTAATATACTTTTTATTATCATTTGTTACATACTGCAATGTAAATACTTAGCAATGTTAATCATCTTCTTTACCAAAAATGTCATGGTATCAGAGCTTTGATATCACTCTTCCGCAAACTCTACCATTAATTCTCTGTTACAAAGCTTTACAAAGCTTGATTTACTCAGTCTCTTTCACTTTATTTCATCTCTTTCCGATCTCTTTTACTATCTGGTGAAGTTCTGTGCAATTGGTGATTAATTGCAGATCTGAAACTTTGATTCACTGTTTCATTCATTTTATCAATGTCAACTACATATTCTGCTGCTAATTCGGGTACGGTAATTGATACAGCTAGATCATCAATTTTATCTACATCCTTCTGATCATCCAGGTATGATCTTGACTACTATAATGCTATCTGATCACAACTATAATCAATGGAGTCGATCTATGAAAATCGCACTTTCGTCTAAGCTAAAATTAGGTTTAGCTGAGGTCATCCCAAATAGCCTTAGCTGAGGTCATATACATCACACTTAAACACCCAGGAGCTCAAGAGTAATTACTAAAGGACAAAAGACAAGAAAAAGTATTCGATAGTTTTTCTTTTGAAAAAACTATCGAATGGTGGTTGAAGTGATTCATTGAATAACCAAGTGAATTAATTTGGCATTCGATAGTTTTGATTTAAAAACTATCGAATGGCAAATTGATTTATTCCATTCGATGGTTTTTCAATTCATGGAGCAGGTGAAAAGTTGTGCTTGTCTGACAGGTTGATGAAGATCCAACGGCCAAGAATATTCTATTCTAAATGGTTCGATGGTTTTCAATTTAAGTCTGCAGTTAATACAGAGTGAAGAATGTGTCTTCTTCAGTTAAGGATTTTAACACAGAGACATTACTGAGAGAGAGAAGAGCCGGAGAAAATTATCAGAGAAATTAATAGTGCTCAGAACTTGATCATTGTTTTGTATTTGTGTAACCTTAAACTCATTGACGCTAATCTACGGATTAGAAATTGTAGCACCCCTCGAGGTTTATATTTATAAAAAGATATATTTCCCGAAACTTGATTTGGTTTGGTGTGTTTGATTTCGTTATAGAACTGAAAGATTAATCCGCGAACGAAATTAAATTATTTGTGAGTATCGTATTCAACCCCCCCTTCTACGATACTTTGGACCTAACAATTGGTATCAGAGCTACTTGATTGATATACAAATCAGATCCGGTGAATGAGACCAAAATCAAACGTAGCGTGAAAATTCGAAGCAAATTTTTTAACTTTCAAATTTTTTCATTTAATTGGAATTTCTTGAATTTTAAACAATTTGAAATTTTCAGAAACCATGAGTGCTCCAAAGAGAACCGCTGGTATTAAAGTTCCCCCGTTTACTAGAGATGATTTCGGTTTGTGGAAGATGAAGATGCTGTTAATTATCAAGGCATCTAATCCGTTGTATATTGGCATATTAGAAAACGGACCGTTTGTACCAATGAAACCAGTTAGTGAATCTACAGCTCCTGATGGTAGCAGGATTCCTTCAGGCACCCAACCTAAGGAGATAAGTGAATTTACAGATTCTGACAAAGAACTGATTCGATTGGACACCGGTTTAATGTTGATATTGGCGGACTCCGCGGACAAGGAAATGAGCTATTAGTTGATGAACTGTACAAGCGGGAAACATATGTGGGATACCATTAACCTAATAATGGAAGGAACTGAAGACGTTCAGGAAAACAGATTGGACATTCTGACTTCTCAATATGAAGCGTTTAGGTCCCTGCCAGGAGAAAGTATAACTCAGGTCTTTGAGAAGTATACTAAGCTCCTCAATGAATTGGCAATGAAAGGAAAGACCTATCCACTGAGAGAATCGAACAGGAAGTTCATGATGACGCTGCCCCATCATGTAGAACACAAGTCATCATCCATTAGGGAAAGAATTGACTTCACAAAGATGTCACTAGAGATGATCTATGGCAAGTTGAAGACCTATGAGATGGAACAGGAACAAAGGGTGATAATCTATGGATCAGGGACAGTGGACAGCAAGCACAATGCACTTGTGAGATCAGCAGCACTTGTAGTGGATGAACCAATAACTTCTGAGATTCAGGTTCAAACCCCTCTAGAGCTGGAAAGGAGGTGATAATAGAAGCAGAAATGGATTCTGTGAATCTGGGTGTTGATGAAAGTGATTACTACACCCTAGAAGAGCTTGAGCAAATGGAAGACAAAACCATGGCGTACTTAGCTGCAAAGTTTAGTCATATTCGTTTCAAGAGAAATCCTAAGTACAAGTTCAAGGGCTCAACCAACAGATTCCAGAAGAGCAATTATACACCTATTACAGGCTTTAAGGGAGGCTACAAGACTGGCATGATTGATAGGAGCAAATCAAGATGCTATAACTGCAATGAGTTAGGGCATTTCGCCACTGAATGCCGGAAGCCTCGTCAAGCAAGAGACATGAAAGATGTCTATGGAAAGAAGGATTCTTATGATGAGTTGAAGAAGGAGAATGCCAAGCTTAAACAGCAATTGGAGGCATTCTCTGGAAAGCAGAAAGGGAAGGCTTACATAGCAGAGGGAAAGCACTGGGATGATACTGATTCGGATGAAGAGGAGGAATATGTAAATGTTGCTCTAATGGCTGACTCTTCAGAGGAATCACCTCAATCATCTCAGGTACCTATCTTAACTACAATTGATATGTCTAATTCTGAGTACAAGAAAACTGTGCAAGATCTTAGTGTAGAATTGTTTAATGTACACACAAGCATGCTAGCATCTGAAATGGAAAATGCTAAACTAGTTCTTAAGATTAAAAAGCTAGAATCTAAAAATGAAGAACTAGAGCTTGTAGCTGTAACATTAGAAGATCTTAAGCAAAAGAATGCGTACTTAGAGAACAAGGTCAAGTGTAATGATGAGATAGAGACTATCCTCAGGAAGCAGATTTCAGATCTAGATTTGAAGCTGAATGCTTTTAAGAATTCCGCTCTAGTGGCTAAGGAAATCATTGATACTCAGGCCGTAGAGAATAAAACTGCTATAGGATTTGACTATAACAAGAAATCTGGTAAGAAGATTGTGGAATTCCCTGTGACACCTTCAGTTGTCAAAAGGAATACTCCACATGTTCTTAAGAATGTTGATTGTCCAGTTTTTGTTAAGCCGTTTCCACCTCTCTTTTATGAGGATGATCTTTTCATAGCACAAGAATTGCTTGAGGAGGATTTATTGAAGGAAAAAGAGGCAAAGACTAAGTTGCCTAGGAAATCAGTAAAGAATGTATTACCTAAACCTGATTTACCTAAAACTGAAGTAGGTTCCTTAGTTAGTAATGTTAAAAAGAACAGGAATGGGAGGAAAAAGATTGTTAATCAGGAATTGGTTCCATCTTCTCCCATTGCATCTAGGAAGTTATGTTCTATTTGTAAGTCTGCTGGACACCTTACACATGCATGTAAAAAGGTTAAAGTAGAAACTGCTAATGCTTCTGAAATGCATAACATGTCTGACATGCATGATAATCATGAACCCTGTGGAAAGAAAGAGTGTTTGCTATGTAAGTACAACATTATGCATGCTTATTTTAAGTTGATGTCTGATAGTAGCAATAGCTCTAGTAATGTTAAATCCACAGATACTATGAATATCAAACAGGGTAAGACTAAATTGAATGTTACTCCTGTTAAATCATCTAAACCTTCAGGACCCAAACAATTTTGGGTACCAAAGTCCGCTTAATCAATCTGTGATTGCAGGGTAAGGTTAAAAGCTCAAAGGTTGTGTGGATTCTGGATAGTGGCTGTTCTAGACACATGACAGGTGAAGAGTCCCTGCTTACAGAGGTGGTTAAGAAGACCGGCCTGACTGTAACCTTTGGAGATGACAGCAAAGGATTCACTACAGGATATGGTAAATTGAAAGCTGGAAATGTCATCATTGAAAACATCTCTCTTGTTGAAGGATTAAAGCACAATCTTCTAAGTATCAGTCAATTCTGTGATAAAGGCTACAATGTAGATTTCAGAAAGGACAAGTGCTTGATCACCAACAGGAAGGATGAGAAGCTTACTCTACTGGGAGTGAGAAAAGGAAATTTGTTTATAGCTGACTTAAGTTCTACCAGTGAAGGAGAAGTTACATGTTTCTATGCAAAGGCATCTTCAGAACAAAGTTGGCTATGGCACAAGAAGCTCTCACATCTAAACTTCAAAACTATGAACTCTTTGGTAAAGAGAGAGTTAGTGAGAGGGTTGCCCCTGATGGAATTCAATCAGGAGGGACTATGTGAAGCATGTGAAAAGGGGAAGTCGAAGAAAGCATCACATGGAAGCAAAGGAATGACAAGCATTACTGAACCATTACAGCTGATTCATATGGATTTATTTGGTCCAGTTAATGTTATGTCACTTTCAAGAAACAGATATGCATTGGTGATGGTGGATGACTACTCCAAGTACACGTGGGTGTTGTTCATACAAACAAAGGATGAAGCAACACAACTAATCATTGATCACATCAAGAAGATAGAAGTGGAAGCTAAGCTACCTGTGCGGACAATCAGATCAGACAATGGAACTGAATTCAAGAATGCAGTTCTAAATGATTTCTGCTCAGAGAAAGGAATATCAAGACAGTTTTCAGCACCAAGAACTCCTCAACAGAATGGAGTAGTGGAAAGGAAGAACAAGACCTTGGTTGAAGCAACAAGGACCATGTTGAGTGAATCAAAACTTCCCACTTACTTTTGGGCTGAAGCAGTGAATACAGCTTGCTACACTCAGAATAGAACCCTGATCAACAAAGATCATGAAAAGACTCCGTATGAGTTAATGGCCAACAAGAAGCCAACACTGAAGTACTTTCATGTGTTTGGTGCAAAGTGCTTTGTACTTAAAGATGGAGAACATCTTGGCAAGTTTGATGCCAAAGCAGATGAAGGCATTTTTCTGGGCTATTCTCTGGAATCTAAAGCTTTCAGGGTATATGTGATTGAAGATAAGAAGGTGTTGGAAAGCTTTAATGTAACATTTGACGACACTAAAAGACCAGGCCTGCAAACTGGAGAGAACTCTGAATCCTTGGTATTTGAAAATCTATCAGGAGATCTCTCTGACAATGAAGAAGTACCTAACGTTGTTACAGTCATTAATAATAATCATAATGATAATGATTCTGGACAAAGTGGTGACCAAAGTGGAAATCCTCAAAATACAGGATCCACTAGTCAGTCTTCAGAATCAACAGATCAAACCGTCAACAACTCAGGGGGAGCAGGAGAAGGATCAACTAGTCACACTCCACAACATCTAGAACAAGGAGAATCATCAAGATCGCATCTGCCAAGACAAAGGGTATGGAATAGAGATCATCCCTTTCACTTGATCATTGGTGATCCGGACACAAGAGTGAGAACTAGGAGAACATCACAAAATGAATGTCACTATTCTGGGTTTCTTTCAGAAACAGAACCTAAGAAAGTTGAAGATGCTCTAGATGATCCAGATTGGGTGATTGCTATGCAAGAAGAACTCAATCAGTTTGAAAGGCAGAAAGTTTGGAAGCTGGTACCCAGGCCTAAGGGAAAATCTGTTATTGGAACACGATGGGTATTCAGAAATAAATTGGACGAAGATGGCATTGTAACGAGAAACAAAGCCAGACTGGTTGCTAAAGGTTACTCTCAAGAAGAGGGTATAAATTATGATGAAACCTATGCACCAGTAACAAGACTTGAGGCCATCAGAATGTTTCTGGCATTTGCTGCACATTCCAATTACAAAGTATATCAAATGGATGTGAAGAGTGCTTTTCTGAATGGGGAGTTAGAAGAAGAAGTGTATGTGGAACAACCTCCAGGTTTTGAGGATTCAAAACTGGCAGACTTTGTGTACTTTCTATTCAAAGCTCTCTATGGACTCAAACAAGCTCCGAGGACATGGTATGACACTCTCTCTGAATTCTTACTTGAAAATGATTTTACAAGAGGTGTTGTAGACAAAACTCTCTTTGTCAAAAAGCATAAAAATGATTTGATATTGGTGCAAGTATATGTTGATGACATAATATTTGGTTCTACTAATGATGATCTATGCAAGAGATTTGCTAAGTTAATGCAGAGTCGTTATGAAATGAGCATGATGGGTGAATTGTCATTCTTTCTTGGATTGCAAGTATACCAAAAACAAGCTGGTATATTCATTTGTCAGTCCAAGTACATCAAGGATCTTCTTAAGAAGTATCAAATGGAAGACTCATCTACTGCAAAGACTCCTATGCCAACTGCCACTAAGCTTGATAAGGATGAAACTGGTAAGAAGGTTGACATCACAGGCTACAGAGGTATGATAGGCTCATTACTTTATCTCACTGCAAGTAGACCAGATATAATGTTTGCAACACGCTTGTGTGCTAGATTTCAGTCTGATCCTAAAGAATCTCATCTAATAGCTGTTAAGCGAATATTTAGATATCTTAAGGGGACCCCAAATCTTGGCATTTGGTACCCTAAAGATACAGGATTTGATCTTATTGGATACACAGACTCTGATTTTGCAGGTTGTAAGATTGATCGGAAGAGTACTTCAGGAAGCTGTCAGTTTCTTGGAAGAAGGTTAGTTTCCTGGCATAGCAAGAAGCAGCATTCAGTGTCCACATCAACATCTGAGGCTGAATACATTGCTGCTGGTAGCTGTTGTGCTCAGATCTTGTGGATGAGAAACCAACTCCGTGACTATGGACTTTTGTTGACAAAGATTCCAATATTTTGCGACAACACAAGTGCCATAGCAATCTCAAACAACCCAGTGCAACACTCGAGGATGAAGCACATCGACATCAGGTATCATTTTATCCGAGAGCATGTCATGAATGGAACTGTGGAGTTACACTTTGTACCCACAGAGGATCAAATTGCAGACATCTTTACTAAACCGCTTGATGAATCCACTTTCAATAAGCTGGTTGGTGAACTTGGGATGTTAAATCTTTCTAATTGATTTTGATTAGAAGTCAGTAACTGCAGAGAGTCCTGGTGAATACATGAGTTTAAGAATTGCTATATCCTTAGGACTCGTGAATTTATTTTCTGGAGCAATTCTCGTATTTAGGATTATCATACTAATTGTATGTCATAATTATGGATGATATATCTTCTGGCATTTAATTAGTTATTAATTCTAAAAATTATTTAAGTGCTAATATTTGTTCTAAATATTCAAGCATTTATTTAATTTGAATTAATTTACTTTGTTTTTAACATTGTAGATTAATGCAGCATAATTTATTGGATTTTAATTGGTTAATATCACTCAATGATATTTAATTGATTTTATTCTAAGAAAATTGTGAATTTTCTGTTAAGAATTGATTTTGGTAAATTTTAAAAGGTTTATTAAAATTAAAACTTGACAAGAAATAAAAAGGTCTGATTTTTAGAACATGAACATGTTTTAAAATGAAGAAAGAAGCAAAAACCATCGAATTTAGGAAATTCGATAGTTTTTCTAAGTACTAATTAAAAATCATCGAACTTAAAATTCGATAGTTTTTGATTTTGAAAAGAAAAACCATCGAAATACAAATTTCGATAGTTTTTGAAATCAAATGAAAATATATCGGAGGATTTAATTTTTCAATAATTAAACTCCTCGATAGTTTTTCAACAATGAAAAACTCGATAGTTTTTCTGGTTTTTAAAAGGAAAACCAGTTCGATAGTTTTTGAGTTTTCAGGAGAGAGAGAGAGCTCGATAGTTTTCTGAAAAGCGTTTAAAATTCACATTTTCAAACCCTTCGATAGTTTTTGAAAAACTATCGAGGTCCAGTTGACCCTTTTGCCCTCACAGAAAATTATCGATAGTTCATTTACAAAACTATCGAACTAGAAATGACGATTTTGCACCTGACAGTTTCAAAAAGGTATAAAAACAATGCCTTCGCTTTTTCTTTTCAGTTTTTACAGATCTAAGAAAAGCTAGAGTTGTTTTTATATACTTGCAAAACATAAACAGCCAAGAACACATCTTGTTCGATATTTTCTTCAAAATTAACCGATCAAATCTCAAGAAAGTTACTATTTTCACTGTTTCGTTTATTTTAACAGTGAACACTTAGTAATTGTTAAGTGTTTGAAGCTTTCTGAGAAAGAAAACTATCGAATAAGATAGAACTGTACTACCTTGATATTCGAAAGAATTTTACTATTCTGTTGTTTTGTCAATAGAATTTTAAGGTTGAAATTCTCAAATTCTTTATCAATCTGCAGTCCAAGTTCTCTTAATAGGAATTTGTTTTTGGTTTAGGTGTTTATATTCGAAAAGAAAGGGGTTTATTGTTAAAAGTTTGATTAATTAATTAAATTTAAAAGGAAAAATAGTTTTGGTTTATTTAAATTTTCTGGAAATTTTAAAAAATGGCTGGAGAATTTATAGTAACCAAAACTAATCATGTCTCGTTCCAAAACTTGCAAGCCATTACGAATCCTCAAATTCGTGCATGGGCAGAGTTTTTGAATATACGTTCATTAGTGGCATACGCTGTAAGTACTCCCGTAGTCCTTTGTATCGATCAACTGACTGCGTTGTACACATCCGCCACGGATACAAGTGAGAATAATGTGAGATCCTTCAGTTTTGTTGTGCCAGGGGGCAGAACAATAAGGGTGACGGAACATGACTTTAACAGAATACTTCATTTTCCTACAGAAAACCTTGTTCCGGATCCCACAACTGAGGAAATACATGCTTTCTTCACTCTTATCAGAAGTCGTCAACCTAACTTCTTGGTGGGAGAGTTCCTAAAGCATTACCTGCCAAAGCCATGGAATTTTTTCTTTCATACCCTGATACATGTTTTTACTGCCAAGCTAACAAATCTGCATGGCATTCCCTTATTCCTTCAAAAGATAGGGTTTGCCATTGCGAACAATAGGCATATTAACATAGGACAGATAGTGATTGATCAAGTAATTCTGTGCATGGGACCACTGGATGAAAGAACAGGCATAAATGAAGATGTGCTATGTTTCTATCCTAGGTTCCTACAGCTAATTCTCAATGATATCTTAACAGATGATGAACGGGAGATCTTTGAAGGTGAAGCCAACCAGGAGTGCATGAGAATGAAGAGCAATGCCATAACCGCTCTCATTAGGAAGAACAACTATCTTCCAGGGGTACCCACTGTTCTCACTGAATATCTAAGAACGGTGCCCCTACCACTTCTACCCCCAGGGGAACAGGTAAATCAAGGTAATATTCCACAACCTGAACCTGTAATGGCACCTGTACCAATGGATGTTGATCCAGAGCCCTCAGTGGCCATTCCTGACCAGGAGGTTGCAAACCCACAACCTCTAACCACGGTCGAAGAGCCTTTGGAAGAGCCAAATGAAAACATAAACGAACCTCCTTCCCCTACTATACCCATTAAAGAACCATCCATGAGTGTAGAGGGAGATAGTGCCAAAGCAGCACCACATAAGGAGATACACCCTTCAACAACAGCTCTGCCTTCCTCTAAAAGGAGAAGAACAGAAATCGAGGCAACTGTTGATACTTCATTCCTCTCATCCAAAGCGCCCTTTACTGATTTTTCTGATGCTGATTGGGCTACGCTAACGAAAGCAATATCTGAACCAATAGCTCAATCAAGTAAGGAAGAATTGACGGAAGCAACTAGTGTTCCGACCATATTACGGTCAGGTTCACTGGTTGAAGGTTCTCAGAACCAAGGGTCTTCACAGACGTCGAGAGAAGGCTTTGACCTAAATGCACAATCTAAAAGGTCATTGTCTACCTCCCCAGATGGAACATATCTGGATCCTGCGGGTAAAGGGTCTGACGTAGGTGCAGATCGGCAACTCGTTGACAGTGAATCAATTACTATTGAGGAGTCAACTGAGGTGAAGTCTTTACAGACTCACGGGGAAGATTCGGGATCTCTGCTGTTAAAAGAGCCTGTTTCTAACCCCCTAGAGATTCAAACTCTAGATCCTTCAAAGGATATATCATCTAAGGATGATCAGCAACTTGGTTTATCCAAGGACGGGGACTTGCGAAGCCCCATTGCACCACCGGTGACCTCCTTAAGGACGGCTACAGTGATCTCTTCTGCAGGTACAATCAGCACAAAGGATTTGAGTGAAACAAAAACACTTACACCTGGCCTGAGTGGGAAAGGAAAAATGATTCAAACACCGACAGAAACGTTGAGTGTACACCCAGAGCCAAATGTGAGGAGTGACACCCTAACCCTACCTAATATTAATGATCTGCTGTTACCAACAGAAAGAGAGCTACAAGTTCAATCTTCCCTCAAGGAGATGACAGTTCGAGACAAAGAAGGAAATCCACTTTTCAAGGTTCCACTGCGACCTTCCTTTGACCAAGGGATCTCCTCCAGTCAAGACAATATTTCTTTAAAGTCTATTCAAGAGAAAGTTGACTTGGCTGCAGCTGATTCCAGAAGAACATTCAGGGTCATTGGCAGTGCATCTGGCACTATAACAGGTACGAAGCAGGCAATGGGCTCCTTAAAGAAGGAAGCTATGGAAGAACTAGTCGAGCTGAGGATGGACGTCAGGGAACTTAGAGATGGATTCATGAATGAAGTAACTGCACTGTCTCAAGGACATGAAGCTTTGAAAGAAGACGTTCTGGTTATCCGGGATGGTCCAACGCGGGTAAAAGATGCAATGAATTCCCTTTCACGAGTGGAGTCTAAGCTAAACAAGAGGCTGGATCACATGGAAAAGACTACCAACTCAAGATTGGAGAACATTGACCTGTCGCTAGCTTCTATAAATGAGTTTAATAAGCAGCTTATGGATTTCTTGGAGAATCAAGGTGACGGAGTACAGTCTATATGGAGTATGCTAAAGAACCAATAATCTGGACAACCTGGTTCTTCATATCAGCAACCTGATCCTTCTAATTTCTTTTATGCTGAGGATGCTTTTATCGAGGATTCCTCAACTAAGGGGGAGAAAGTTGGAGAAGGGGTGAAGGATAAATGGGGAGTTTGGGAGACTGTTGAGGCTATTCCAATCAGACAGTACTGGATTGAGGAGCTTGTAGAGGAAGACAAGGAAAGTGAAGAGGAATTTGAGGTCATGCATGAGCAACCTATTCAAGAGGAGCATGAGCCATATTATCCAGAGCCAATAGAACATCCTATCTTGGATGATGATATGGAAGAAGCAAATTCTCTATCACCTGAAGAAGAAGCTGCCTTGGAAGCAATAAGAGCTCAGAGAGCTGCAATAGATGCCAGGCAAGCTGAGAAAGAGAAACAGCAAGCAATTCTGAGAAGCGAAAAGCTAAAGAGAATGAAGGTGTATAATGAAGTGAGGAAGAAGAAGATGATAGATCTCGCAAAGAAAGATGGTACTGAATGGGAAATGGCTTATAAAACCTTTTGCGGAGTTGAAGACGGATTAGAAGTCAACGACAATGCTGAGGTGGAAGTTATTATTCAGGACATCAGAAGTGCTAATCTTGAAGATCAGACTTACTTTAAAGCACTGAGAAGCTCTATAATCTGTCTGAATGCTGGGGTTAAAGCAAATGGTGCCTGGAGCTTATTAATCAGTTTTCTGGAGAAAGGTACATTTGTGATTTCTACTAAGTTTTTAGAACAGAGGACATATACAGAATTGCAGGCTATACTCATCAAGATCCAAAGAACCACAAGGCTAAATGAACTGCTCCGTGAGCATGTTAAGGAGATCGTGATGAAAGTCAGTCCAGAGATTACTGAAGATCCTCCAATGGTTAGATTCATGACGAATGACTTGTTTAGAATCTGCTATTTGGCTGAGGACAAACTGAGGGACTACCCAAGCAACTATCTAATCTCAGTTGAGAAGTATCTTAGATCCACTGGATTCTCATCAACGGAGAAGGACAAAGCAGCAGACACTCTTAGAAGATTTCTAATGGAGAATGTTCCTTACTATAGGAAAAGAGTGGAAAGAGGATTGGAAGTGCATACCAGACTGCCAAACATGCCAAAGCTGAACAAGAAAGATGTTAACATTGCATGGTTATGGGCTGGAGTGGGTCAAGAGGTTGAATATATTGGAAGACACATCCAAGGAGCAATCCTTAAACCTGGAGAACCACTGCACTATCTATCAGTGATTGATTATCAAGCTGCTAACTCCGATCCAATGACTGAAGAAGGTGAGATTGGAATGGACTGAATGTTGAAGCAAAGAACAAGAGAACTATCAGCTCAGACTAGAGGAGCAACTTCATTGTATAAAGTTTAATTGTTTTTTGATTTATGAAATCTAGAAATGTATATATATCTGATCCAGAATGCATTGATATTATTACGCTGTCTTACTTTAAGTAGTTTAATGTTTCCTTAGTTAGTTGAGTTATCCTCGAAGTATTTGCTTGTCGAACTCTATCCAATCAAATAGGGGGAGATTGTAAAGCATAATGTAACATAAGATGTAAAAGAGATAACTACAACTCAACAAAGGACAAGACAGACAATAGTATTAATAGAAGCACAGGAATCCAGAATCAGAGAAGAAAAGGTAAACTCAAAAAATCAAAATACGTTATGTATTCTTGAAGTCCGTAAACAGGTCACGGAAAGAAGTTCATGAAAATGTTCAAGCCTCAGTGACAGCAATAGAAACAAGACTTTGAAGACGACAAAAGTATGTGAATGATTTAGGGTTCAGTACCACGGGATTCCAGTGATGAAGCAACCAGAACGACAAGGGACGTATCAGCAACATTATAATTGAAGTCATAAAATAAGAATTGATCAAGTGTTATTCATCTGTGAACCAGACCAGTTGCACTAGGTGACGGCACTGAAAAGATCAAGTTGTTTTATCGTCTCAGAAGAAATTGATACAGTCCAAAACTTAAACACCCAAGAGCTCAGGAGTAATTACTAAAGGACAAAAGACAAGAAAAAGTATTCGATAGTTTTTCTTTTGAAAAAACTATCGAATGGTGGTTGAAGTGATTCATTGAATAACCAAGTGAATTAATTTGGCATTCGATAGTTTTGATTTAAAAACTATCGAATGGCAAATTGATTTATTCCATTCGATGGTTTTTTAATCCATTCGATGGTTTTTCAATTCATGGAGCAGGTGAAAAGTTGTGCTTGTCTGACAGGTTGATGAAGATCCAACGGCCAAGAATATTCTATTCTAAATGGTTCGATGGTTTTCAATTTAAGTCTGCAGTTAATACAGAGTGAAGAATGTGTCTTCTTCAGTTAAGGATTTTAACACAGAGACATTACTGAGAGAGAGAAGAGCCGGAGAAAATTATCAGAGAAATTAATAGTGCTCAGAACTTGATCATTGTTTTGTATTTGTGTAACCTTAAACTCATTGACGCTAATCTACGGATTAGAAATTGTAGCACCCCTCGAGGTTTATATTTATAAAAAGATATATTCCCCGAAACTTGATTTGGTTTGGTGTGTTTGATTTCGTTATAGAACTGAAAGATTAATCCGCGAACGAAATTAAATTATTTGTGAGTATCGTATTCAACCCCCCCCTTCTACGATACTTTGGACCTAACACACTCCACAACAAAATGGTGTTGTGGAGAGAAAGCACAAAATTTTGTTAAACACAGCTAGGGCTTTAAGATTACAAGCTTCTCTTCCATTAACTTTCTGGGGTGATTGCATTCTTACAGCCACTTATTTGCTTAATAGAACTCCCACTCATCTATTACATGGTCTCACTCCTTATGAAATTCTTTTTCAAAAGCCTACTTCTTATTCTCATTTGAAAGTTTTTGGTTCTTTATGTTATGCTACAAATGTGTCCCCTCATAAAGACAAATTTGAGGATAGAGCACATAAGTGTATTTTTATAGGCTACCCGTTTGCTCAAAAGGCATATAAACTTCTGAATCTGCAATCCAAGAAAGTCTTTGTTTCTAGAGATGTCCTCTTTGTTGAGAATTCTTTTCCTTTCAAAGATATGATTTCTACGCCTTCATCTTTATTCTCTCCTCAAACCACTATCTTTGATGATCCTTTGGTTGATATTGTTGTTCCTCAGTCTCCTCATACAACTTCTGATATTTCTCATTCACCTGAGTCTACTCCTTCAACTGTTCAACCTGAATCTAGTACTTCATCTGTTCAACCTGTTCTACCTGTTGTATCTACTAGACCAGTTTGAGCTAATATTGTTCCTGCTAAATTTCAAGACTTTACTGGTTTCCCATCACATATGCATTCTGTTAGTTCTATAGTCACTCACTTCTCTCCTTCTTATCGAGCCTTTGCTGCTAATGTTGCCTCTGTTCCTGAACCAACATCCTATTTTGTTGCTTGTAAACACCCAGTGTGGTGTGAAGCCATGTCAGTTGAATTAGCTGCCCTTGAAGCCAACAATACTTGGCAAATTGTACCTCTTCCACATGGTAAGAAAGTGGTAAGTTGCAAGTGGTTATATAAGGTCAAATTCAAACCAGATGGTACTATGGATAGGTATAAGGATCGTCTTGCTGCTCGGGGTTTTACTCAAACAGAGGGTCTCAATTATTTTGATACCTTTGCGCACCTGTGACAAAGATGGCTATTGTTCGCGTTCTACTATCTCTCGCTGCTATTAATGGCTGGTCGGTTACACAAATGGATGTAACAAATGCCTTTTTACATGGCCAATTACAAGAAGAGGTATATATGGCCATTCCTCCAGGTTATGTTCTTCCTGCTACAAATCTAGTTTCTACCTCAGATAGACCACTTGTTTGTCGTTTGATCAAATCTATCTATGGGTTAAAACAGGCTTCACCTGTTTGGGCTAAAAAATTCTGTTCTGTCTTACCTGATTATGGGTTTACGCAAGCACACACGGATCATAGCTTGTTTGTTTTCCGATCTGCATCCTCAATTGTTGTTGTATTGGTTTATGTCGATGACATATTGGTTGCTGGTAATAATGTTGAGCTTATTCAGAAAATTAAGCGATATCTTGCTTCCCATTTCAAGATTAAAGACTTGGGGCCATTGAAGTATTTTTTAGGCATTGAAATTGCCAGATCTGTTCAAGGCATTTATCTTAATCAACGTAAGTATTCACTGGATATCATTAAAGATGTTGGGTTTGAAACTGCAAAAACGTCTTTGGTGCCTATTGAACAGAATCATACCCTTTTGTCAGATACTACTTCTGTCTTTCTGAATAATCCTGGTGCGTATCGAAGGTTAATGGGGCGTCTCATTTATCTAACTATCACTCGTCCTGACATATGTTATGCTGTTCATGTGTTATCTCAATTTTTGGCCACACCAAGACAGTGTCATTTGGACGCTGTTTTCAAAGTTGTTCGTTATATTAAGCATACCCTTGGCCAAGAGGAATTTTGTTATATGCTTCAAGTTCTTTGTCTATGCGAGCATATTCTGATTCTGACTGGGGGGGGGGGGTTGCCTTCTTACTAGACGTTCTTTAGCTGGCTATTGTGTTACACTTGGTTCATCATTGCTATCCTGGAAATCAAAACGTCAAGCCACTGTCTCTCGTTCCTCTGCTGAAGCGGAGTATCGAGCTTTAGCTGATGTTTGTTGTGAACTAACGTGGTTACTTAACCTTTTCAAGGAATTAGGAGTTACTTCTTTGGCTCTTGTTACACTGTTTTGTGATAATAAATCTGCTCTCTACCTTGTTTCCAATCACGTGTTTCATGAAAGAACCAAAAACATCGAAATTGATTGTCATTTGGTTCGGGAAAAATTGCTCAAAGGTATTATTCAGACTGCTTATCTTGCATCCAAAAGCCAACCAGCTGACCTGTTTACCAAGTCCATTCCATCATATGCTATGCGGTTTTTACTCTCCAAGCTTGGAGTGTTCAATCAGTTTCCTCTCCAAGCTTGAGGGGGGATGATAACGGTAATATAGCTAAAGCAGAATGACATGTCACCAGGACAACTCAACACAAAGCTTTTAGAAGGAAAGTTTGTTACAAACTACAGCTGGCAGTTAGTTAGGATTGGTGGATATAAATGTATAGAAAGGATCATTCTGTAATATACTTTTTATTATCATTTGTTACATACTGTAATGTAAATACTTAGCAATGTTAATCATCTTCTTTACCAAAACTGTCATGTACCGACCAATCAAAGTTTTAATATTTCGTCTATTATATTTTAGTGTAAATAGTATAGATATGGATAACGTAAATTAGGTATACCATACATTCGACCATCCAAGTTTGTTTCCAGATAATTATCAGCACAATCGATTGGTGTTTGAGGGGTGCTAGTGTGGTGACGCACGACCCCTAAATTTTAAAAGTAAAATATATTCGAGTTGCATATTATTATTTACAACTTTTAAATATTTTTATATTGACATACATGCAAATATTTTAGTTAGACTTAATTTAATATGTTTTATTATGCCTGTTAGTATTTTTTAACCTTTTAAAGTTATATCTGCATATTTATGTAACAATATTTATTCCTATTTATAATTTTTATACATAATATTCACATAGAAACTTTTATACTTCGTATACAAAGTCTAAATGAATATTTCATTCGTTCTGATAATATCAAAGTTTCATTCAGTTTGTTGAAATTTAAATTTCATCTCGAATAGACGTGACTCAAAATTCGTTTTACTTATATAACTATCTATACTATTATATTAAAGACGAAACATTGAAAGTTTTGTAGTCCGGTCATGAAAGTTTTTGTAGTCTGGTCACTCCATTCATAGCCGTTAGATATTTTTGATCAAATCGATGAGAACCATTAGATAAAATATGTTTCATTTAATAAAATAACATAATAAGGTTATAATTGCTAATAAATAACTCATTACCATTTTTAGCCAAAGTATATATTCTTTTTTTATATTTTTTAACTTAAATTTCTACTTTTCTATTTTTCCTAAATAAAACCTCTAATTTTCCAAAAATATCATGAATAGTTCTATTTAATAAAATAAAATAATAATATTATAATTATAAATGACTAACCGATTATCTTTTTTTCCAAAACGTATATTCTTTTTTATAGTTTCTAACTAATATTTCTCCTAACTAAAACCTCAAAAATATCACGGGCTATTCTAAAGGATAAAATATCACTAAATAATAACATTATTTATAACCAATTACCTTTTCAGCTAAAATACATTACCTTTTTTTATTTTTTTCTTACAAAATCCTATCTTTTTCTAAAAAAAACACGGGCGATTATCTTTTTTAACAAAAACATGTTACTCTTTCTATTTTTCCTTACTAAAACCCCTCATTTTCCAAAAATATCACGGGCAAACCCTTAATTATTTATTTTAAAATATATTTTAATACTTTTAATTATGAACACTTTTTCAGCTGAAACGTGTTACTTTTTCTATTTTTTTCATTTTCTAAAAAAATTATTATTAAATAATAACACTTTTATAACCAACTACATTTTCAGCTAAAATACATTATCTTTTCTAACAAAATCTTCTTTTTTTTTTCTAAAAAAATCATGGGCAATTATCTTTTTCAACTAAAACATGTTACTCTTTCTGATTTTTCCTTACTAAAACCCTCATTTTTCAAAAATATCTCGGACAAATCATTACTTATTTATTATGAAGCCTATTTAATTATGGGCACTTACCTTTTCAGCAAAAACATGTTTTTTTTTTCCGTACTAAGACCCCTCATTTTCCAAAAATATCACGGGCAAACATTTATTAATTTATTTTAAAAACTATTTTAATACTTTTAATTATTTAAAAAAGTTTAACACGCCTACTTATTTTTTTTAGCAAATGTAGATTAATAAAATATTAAAACATAAATAATAAAAATAATAAATATTAATAACAATTCGTGCATCGCACGGGTTTTAAGCTAGTATATATATATATACATACTAGCTTATATCCCGTGCGATGCACGGTCTTCTTTAATATTTTCTTATTTTTTATTTAGATTTTAGTTATTATATATAACTAGGTTAAAACCCGTGCGATGCACGGATTGTTAATTGTTATTTTATTATTTTATTATTATATTTTTAATATTTTATTAATTTTATTTGTTCAAAAAATAAGTAGGCATGTTAAAATAGTTAAATACTTTTAATTAATTAAAAACATTAAAACATATTTTAAAATAAATAAGTAAGGGTTTTCCCGTTATATTTTTGGAAAATGAGGGGTTTTAGTAAAAAAAAATAAAAAATGTAACACTTATTTAGTTTTAAAAGGTAAATGTCTATGATATTTTTGGAAAATGAGATTTTAAAATTTACTAATTAAAATTATTTAAATTCGTTTTAAAATAAATAAGTAAAGGATTTCCTATGATATTTTTGGGAAAAAATGAATTTTAGTGAGAAAAATAGAAAAAGTAAATTGAGAAAAGTAAATTTCCGTGATATATTTAGAAAAGGAGGGACTTTGTTAGAAAATATATATAATGTGTTTTAGAGTAATTGATTATAAATAGGTATTTGATTATTTATATTTTAATATTTTTAGTGATTGCATTTGTTAAGAAAAATAAGTAGACATGTTAAAATAGGTAAACTTTTAAAAAATAATTATAATATTATAGGTTTAAAAATAAATAACTAAATGTTTGTCCATGATATTTTTGGAAAATGAGGGGTTTTAGTAAGAAAAAATAGAAAAATTAACATGTTTTAGTTAAAAAAGGTAATTGCCATGCTTGAAAAGGTAGTGGGATTTGTTAGAAAAAATAATGTATTTTAGGGAAAAAGGTAATTGGTTATAAATAGGTAATATTATTATTTAATAATATATTTCTATAAATAAGTAAGGTTAATTAAGTAAAAACACGAAATATAGTTAAGGGCGATTAAGTAAAATCACAACGTACCATACCGACCAACCAAACTTTTAATGTTTCGTCTATTATATAATAGTATTGATTGATAGTATAAATATATATGTTGCCCGTGTTACTTTTAAAAAATTAGTTATTTAAATTAGAAAATAGAAAATTATATTACCTTTCTATATATATGTTGCTCGTGTTACTTTTAGAAAATTAGTTGTTTAAGTTAAAAAAAATAAAAAATGTTATGTGTTTAGCCGAAAAGGGTAAGTGATTATTCATTAATAATTATATATAACAATATTATCATTACATATTTATTTTGCATGTGTTATATTTAGAACATGAGTTGTTTAGTTAGAAAATGTAAAACATATAATGTGTTTTAGCTGAAAAAGGTAATCAATTATAAATTTGTAATAATAGTACCATTTTATATATATATATTACCTATTTTATTTTTAGAAGATGAGTTATTTTAGTTAGAAAAAAAGATAAAATAGGTAATGTATTTTAGCTGAAAAAAACAATTGGTTATAAATAAATTGGTTATATATAGGCCCGACCCAAATTATAGATAGGTCCAGCCCAAATACCGACCGACCGACCGACGACCGACCAAAACTTTTAATGTTTCGTCTTTAATAATATAGTATAGATATATATATGAATAGAGTTATGTTCAGTGTAGAACACTTAAAGATTATATATTTAGACTAAATATATACTAAATACATTATACTGCACGAATATACTATATTATAACGTTTTGTTTCTTATACATTTTATGCATTATATCTTCGGGCAATTTATAATCTCTTCTTTAAAAAAAAATCATAATCAAAATGAACTTGTTTTATAAACCATAATTCATTGTACTGGAATTTTCGAATTTACTGTACTGCAGTTTTAGTGTTGATATATAATCAAAAATACATTGTACTACAAATTTGGTCTAACATGTATAACTTTTAAGTGGTCTACACTGAACATTTGCTTATATATATATATATATATATATATATATATAAATATATATACTCCAATAAAAACCCCCATTACACTAAAAACTAAATAAAAAATTTCTTAAATCGCGTCGAAATATAATACATATGGTATGCAAATTGATCGTTGGGAGATGGAGAAAAATACCATGAAGTCGGATTTTAAAAAAAAGCTCACCAATTGACGGGAAAAATCAAATTAAAAACGAAGAGAATTAGGTGGGATTGTGTATGTGATGAGGTATTTTAGTTGTGTATGATGTTTTAGGGGGACCATTAGATTAGCTAAAAAATTGAATTAGTTTATGGTTTCTATTTTAGATCATTTTAACAATTTCTCTTGAATATTCTCTTTCACAAGTAGTTCTTCACCACATTATGCAGAACATAAACTATTTGCAATACTTTTCTATTGCAACACCATTCATTTTTTCGCACTAGCAAGTTTTTTTTATGTGGAACACATCTTCTTTGTGTTAGGTATACCATTTTTCATTCGTAGAACATTATAATTTTTGCAGAACATACATTCTGTGCATCATGGTTTAATTTGTTTGCAATATAGTATGTGCACCATGATTCAACTTGTTTGCAGTACAGTATTGATATATACCCACCTTTCCAGTCACCAAAGCATCACAGTCGCCTCAAGTTACCGTTGTCGCCATCTCCACAAGACACTGTCATCACAGTCGCCTCAAGCTACCGCTTCCTCAAAGATCACAACATGCCGCCATCTCCATCCATTTGAGATACTAATATCCCGGAAAGCAAATTACAAGCAAAGCACGAGTCTCAATAAAGCAACGGCCGTCAGCATCACACCATACCGAAAGGACGCTCAACTGTAGACAAAAAGTACAACCACTCAACTGTAGCATGACATAAAGTATGGACACACTGCACAAGGTAAAGCCATACCTTACACTGTGGCTACAGTGTACGCCACCTAGGCTACAGTGTGCGCTACCTACGCTACAGTGTAATGATGGCCACACTATAAATACCACACTCTGGCACACAAACAAGGCTATCTCTCTCTATCTCTCTCTCTCTCTCTAGTAACTATGGCTCTCATATGCAAAAACTCTCATACGCAAGCATAATCATACAATTACATTCAAACTCTCAAACATATATACACTCTCTCACAAAACACAAACACATAAACACTCTCCCTGATATTTGCTGCATTTCATACTCCTTTGCTCCGATTACTGATTATCACACCGGAGGTGCTTGACGGCCACCACCACCGGGCAAGCATTGTTTTGCAGGTTCCCCTCTACAGGTTACAACCGCCACCGGAACAGTGTAACTCCCGACAGCACAAGTCATTACCACCACCGGAACAGTAAAAGGAGCGGGGGGACGAGTGTAGCACTTATCATTTGGCGCTAGAAGGAGGGGACCTTTTCCCTGAGAAAACCCTCCACCAGAAGAACATCACATTCCAGCATTTTTTAGATCAGTGATGATCGCTAAGTCCCGCCAGGTCCGGTTTATCCCGCATCGATGGAGGGCGTCAACTATAAGTCCCTACAAACTGTGGTCCGGGTTATCCTGCACCATAGGAGGGCGACAACTATGCTCAAAAATTCAAAGTCCCTACAAACTGTGGTCCGGGTTATCCTGCACCATAGGAGGGCGACAACCATGCTCAAAAATTCTAAGTCCCTACAAACTGTGGTCCGGGTTATCCTGCACCATAGGAGGGCGACTACTATGCTCAAAAACTATAAGTCCCTACAAACTGTGGTCTGGGTTATCCTGCACCATAGGAGGGCGACAACTATGCTCAAAAATTCAAAGTCCCTACAAACTGTGGTCCGGGTTATCCTGCACCATAGGAGGGCGACAACTATGCTCGAAGATTCTAAGTCCCTACAAACTGTGGTCCGGGTTATCCTGCACCATAGGAGGGCATCAACGGTCCATCAAACGACATCAAGTATCTAACTAGTTCCTATGTCAAGAGGACAACTATCAACTTCTCAGAACTTGCCAATCAAGAACATCAACAATCGAAGCAAGCCACCAACAACCAAAACTGAACTACTTCTCTAGAAGCAAACAACGAGAACAGAGAACAAGCTACAAGCTCCAGACAAGCAAGCGACAAGCCCTAAAAGAGCAAGCTACAAGTTCTAAACAAGCAAGCGAATAATCTTGGAAGAATACACGAAAAAAAAAATAACAATTTCAAAGGAGCAAGCGACAAAAACAATCAAGCGCATAAAAAACAAGCGACAACTGTTAAAGGAGCGCACAACACAAGCTACAAATCTCAAAAAGGCAAACGGTGCAAACAAATCTCAAAAAATCAAGACGAAATAGAGCACGAAGTAAAGCTACATACACATCTCTCAAATCAAAGCAACAAGCGAATCTCTCAAAGAAAAAGTCACATCGAGGGGTGTCGCTCACCTCTCAGCACAAGCAACATGCAAAATAAAGCAAAAGTCACCAGGGAGGTGTCGCTCACCTCCAAGCAACGTAACATGCAAAATAAAGCAAAGTCACCAGGGAGGTGTCGCTCACCTCCAAGCAACGTAACATGCAAAATAAAGCAAAGTCACAAGGGAGGTGTCGCTCACCTCCAAGCAACGTAACATGCAAAATAAAGCAAAGTCATAAGGGAGGTGTCGCTCACCTCCAAGCAACGTAACATGCAAAATAAAGCAAAGTCACCAATTAGGTGTCGCTCACCTCCAAGCAACGTAACATGCAAAATAAAGCAAAGTCACAAGGGAGGTGTCGCTCACCTCCAAGCAACGTAACATGCAAAATAAAGCAAAGTCACAAGGGAGGTGTCGCTCACCTCCAAGCAACGTAACATGCAAAATAAAGCAAAGTCACCAGGGAGGTGTCGCTCACCTCCAAGCAACGTAACATGCAAAATAAAGCAAAGTCACAAGGGAGGTGTCGCTCACCTCCAAGCAACGTAACATGCAAAATAAAGCAAAGTCACAAGGGAGGTGTCGTTCACCTCCAAGCAACGTAACATGCAAAATAAAGCAAAGTCACAAGGGAGGTGTCGTTCACCTCCAAGCAACGTAACATGCAAAATAAAGCAAAGTCACCAGGGAGGTGTCGCTCACCTCCAAGCAACGTAACATGCAAAATAAAGCAAAGTCACATAGAGGGGTATCACCGCCTCTCAGCTCATCTCAACACAATGATGTGCAGGTATTCAAGGAACTACAAGCAACAAAGACAAAATATCTATAAAAGAGCAAGCGACTAAGCAACAAGCGACACAAGAAACCACTTTCAGAGGAACAAACAACAAAAGCAACAGCGAACACTTCAAAACAAAACAAAATGCATCTATCTCTCAGTGTAAAGCAACAATCAACTATCTTAGAGCAAAGCAACAGTATACAAGCGTACATCACCCAGCGAATCAAACACATCAACATAGCGAGTGACATCACTTCTCAACGTCTCAAAGTAACGAAGCAAAATTCAACATGAGCGACAAAGCAAAATTGAACATGGACGAAAAAGCAAATATCAACAAAGCGACATCTCACAGCAAAAATGCCCGCGACAGCAAACAAGCGCGTGCCATCTTAAAGCAAACAAGCGGGCAACACCTTAGAGCAAACAAGCGCGCGACAGCAAGCAAGAGAACAACAACAAAATAACCGACATCTTACAAGCATGCAAGCAAGCAAGCAACATCTTAAAGCAAGGAAGCGAGCAACAACAAAACAACCGACATCTTACAAGCGCACGATATCCTACAACAAGAAAGAAAGCAACATCTCAAAAGCACGCGGCATCCTAAAGCAAACAAGTGGGCGACATCTTACAGCGAACAAGCGAGTAACATCTTAAGTCAACAAAACAAGCAAAATCTCAAAAGAAAGCAACATCTTAAAGCAAGGAAGTGAGCAACAACAAAACAACCGACATCTTACAAGCGCGCGATATCCTATAGCAAGAAAGAAATCAACATCTCAAAACAACAGAGCGATCAAAATCTTAAAGCAAATGAACAAAGCTACATCTCAAAAGCGCGCGACAATTTACAGCAGGAAAGCAATCAACATCTTAAAGCAACAAAGCGAACGACATCTTACGAGCGCACAACATCTTAAATCGACAAAGCAAACGATATCTTACAACAAACAAACGCGCGACACCTTAAAGCAAACAAGCGAACGACATCTTACAGTAAAAAAGCGCGCGACCTCTTACAACCAGCAAGCGAGCAACCTCTTATAGCAAGCAAGCGAGCAACATCTTAAAGCAACAAAACAAGCAACATCTCAAAAGCACGTGACATCTTACAGCAAGCAAGTGAACAACATCTTAAGTCAACAAAACAAGCAACATCTCAAAAGCACGCGACATCTTAAAGCAAACAAGCGGGCGACATCTTACAGCGAGCAAGCGGGTAACATCTTAAAGCAACAAAACAAGCGACATCTCAAAAGCGAGTTACAACAAAAGAGCAAGCAGCATCTTAAAGCAACAAAACAAGCGACACATCAAAAGCGAGCGACATCTTACAACAGAAAGCAAACAACATCTTAAAAGCGCGCACCATCTTACAGCAAGAAAGAAAGCAACATCTCAAAACAACAGAGCGATCAAAATCTTAAAGCAACGGAACAAAGCTACATCTCAAAAGCGCGTGACAATTTACAGCAGGAAAGCAATCAACATCTTAAAGCAAGGAAGCGAGCAACAACAAAACAACCGACATCTTACAAGCGCGCGATATCCTACAGCAAGAAAGAAAGCAACATCTCAAAACAACATCGCGATCAAAATCTTAAAGCAACAAAACAACCGACATCTCACAAGTGCACGACATCCTAAAGCAAGAAAGAAAGCAACATCTCAAAGCAACAGAACGAGCAACTCCTTAAAGCAACAAGACAATCGACATCTCAAAAGCGCGTGACAAGCATGCGAGCAATATCTTAAATCAACAAAACAAGCAACATTTCAAAAGCGCGCGACACCTTACGACACCTTACAAGCAAGCAAGAAAGCAACATCTTAAAACAACAAAACAAGCGACACATCAAAAGTGAGCGACAACTTAAAACCAAGCAACATCTTACAGCAACATCTTAAAGCAACAAAACAAGCGACATATCAAAAGCGAGTTACAACAAAAGAGCAAGCAGCATCTTAGAGCAACAAAACAAGCGACACATCAAAAGCGAGTGACATCTTACAACAGAAAGCAAGCAACATCTTAAAAGCGCGCACCATCTTACCACAAGAAAGCAAGCAACATCTTAAAGCAACAAAGCGAGCGATATCTTAAAGCAACAAATGAGCGATATCTTAAAAGCGCGCGACATCTTACAGCAACGAAGAAAGCGACATCTTGAAGCAACAAGGCAAATATCAATAGAGCAACATCTTGAAGCAACAAAACAAATATCAACAGAGCGATTTCTTAAAGCAAAAAAGAAAGCGACATCTTGAAGCAACAAAGCAAATATCAATAGAGCGAGAACGACTTCTTGAAGCAAAAAAGCAAATATCAATAGAGAGATTTCTTGAAGCAACAAGGCAAAAATCAACAGAGCAGCATCTTAAAGCAATAAACCAAATATCAACAGAGCGACATCTCAAAGCAGCAGAGTACAAATCAACATAGAAACAAGAACCTCAAAGAGGAGAAGCAAATGTCAACATAGCGACAAACAACTCAACTTATGAAAGAAGATTCCAACACAGCGGCGCGTACATCAACATATCAACATGACGACGCACATCTCAAAGTTTGATAGAATGCATCAACAAACGACAAAATCTCAAATCCGCAAAGCAAATATCAATATAGCGGTAAACATCTCAAAGCAGTAGAGCAAAGGTCAACACAGCGACAAGAACCTCAAAGCAAAAAATCAAAAATCAACATAGCGACTAGAACTTCAAAGCAGATAGGCAAACGTCAAACAAACGACAACATCTCAGCATACGAAGGCGCATATCAACATAGCGGCAACCAACTCAACAAATCAAATCAGATATCAACATAGTGAGGGGGACACACAAAATCTCAAAGCATACATCAACATACCAGCAATCATCTCAAAGCAACAAGGCCAATATCAACAGAGCAACATCTCAAAGCAACGGAGCAAAAATCAACACAACAACAAGAACCTCAAAGCGGGAAAGTAAAAATCAACATATCAACAAGAACCTCGAAGCAACATAGCAAATATCAACATAATGACAAACATATCAACATAGAGGCACCCGGCAAATCTAACATCAACATAGTGAGCGCCAAATAAATTTATGGATGCACACCCATCACAGGAAATAGTCTCGTACAAAACAATCTTTCAAACCGACAACTCAACAAAACTACAAGACAAGTCACAAAAGCTACAAAGTCACATGTCATCTCTTTCTCATGCAAACATCAAAGACCAACATTACCCATATGTCTTCTATCAACGATTGACAACAAAAAGAAAAAAAAATCACAAAATTTTTTATCCCCAAGTGTGAGTCGCTCACCACACTTGGGGGGCAACCACAAAATTTTTATCCCCAAGTGTGAGTCGCTCACCACACTTGGGGGGCAACCACAAATTCTTTCACAAATTTTCTATCTCCATGTGTGAGTCGCTCACCACACTTGGGGGGCAACCGCAAATTTCTTTCACAAATTTTTTATCCCCAAGTGTGAGTCGCTCACAACCGCAACTTCCTCCAAATTTTCTATCTCCAAGCGTGTGTCGCTCAACACACTTGGGGGGCAACCACAAATTTCTCCAAATTTTCTATCTTCAAGTGTGTGTCGCTCAACACACTTCGGGGGCAACCACAAATTTCTTCACAAAATTTTCTATCTCCAAGCAAGTGTCGCTCAACACACTTGGGAAGCAACCACAACTTCCTCCAAATTTTCTATCTCTAAGCGTGTGTCGCTCAACACACTTGGGGGGCAACCACAAATTTCTCCAAATTTTCTATCTTCAAGTGTGTGTCGCTCAACACACTTCGGGGGCAACCACAAATTTCTTCACAAAATTTTCTATCTCCAAGCGTGTGTCGCTCAACACAATTGGGGGGCAACCACAAATTTCTCCAAATTTTTTTATCTTCAAGTGTGTGTCGCTCAACACACTTGGGGGGCAACCACAAATTTCTTCACAAAATTTTCCTATCTCCAAGTGTGGGTCACTCAACACACTTGGGGGACAACCACTTTTACTCTACAACAGTTTTTCTTTTCTCTACTCCCCCTACCCGCTAAAGCGGCTAGAGGGAGTGGGGGGCAATGATATATACCCACCTTTCCAGTCACCAAAGCATCACAGTCGCCTCAAGTTACCGTTGTCGCCATCTCCACAAGACACTGTCATCACAGTCGCCTCAAGCTACCGCTTCCTCAAAGATCACAACATGCCGCCATCTCCATCCATTTGAGATACTAATATCCCGGAAAGCAAATTACAAGCAAAGCACGAGTCTCAATAAAGCAACGACCGTCAGCATCACACCATACCGAAAGGACGCTGAACTATAGACAAAAAGTACAACCACTCAACTGTAGCATGAAATAAAGTATGGACACACTGCACAAGGTAAAACCATACCTTACACTGTGGCTACAGTGTACGCCACCTAGGCTACAGTGTGCGCTACCTACGCTACAGTGTAATGATGGCCACACTATAAATACCACACTCTGGCACACAAACAAGGCTATCTATCTCTATCTCTCTCTCTCTCTAGTAACTATGGCTCTCATATGCAAAAACTCTCATACGCAAGCATAATCATACAATTACATTCAAACTCTCAAACATATATACACTCTCTCACAAAACACAGACACATAAACACTCTCCCTGATATTTGCTGCATTTCATACTCCTTTGCTCCGATTACTGATTATCACGCCGGAGGTGCTTGACAGCCACCACCACCGGGCAAGCATTGTTTTGCAGGTTCCCCTCCAGAGGTTGCAACCGCCACCGGAACAGTGTAACGCCCGACAGCACAAGTCATTACCACCACCGGAACAGTAAAAGGAGCGGGGGGACGAGTGTAGCACTTATCAAGTATGCATCCCAATTATATTTTTAATAGAACTTTGATGAGAAAGATATGGAGAATGAAAACAAAAAATGTGAAGAAAGAGATAAAAATAAAGAAAATGGGGGTGATGTACGTACAAAGGTGTGAATTGTGATGATAATAAATATGGATGTTGAGAAGGTTGGCAAGGTTAATTTGAACCCTCTGAGTCTCTGACTGAAGTTAAGGAGGTTTTAGTGGTCTCCAACAAACAAGGATCTCCATATAACCTAACTTATATATATATATATATATACTATTATATTAAAACGACACATTGATCTTTTTTGTAGTATGGTCACTCAATTCTTAACCATTGGATAAAATACTAAAAATTATTATATATATTATATTTTATATTATAATTACAAATAACTATCTAATTACCTTTTTTTAGTTTAAACATATTACATGTTTTATATTTTCTAAATAAAACAACTCATCTTCTAAAAATAACACGGGCGCATTACCTATTTTATATTTTCTAAATTAAACAACTCATCTTCTAAAAATAACACGGGCAACATATATATAAAAACGTAATATAATTTTATATAATTATTAATAAATAATCAACTACCTTCTTCAACATATTATCTGTTTTGTATATTCTAAATAAAGCAACTCATCTTCTAAAAATATCACGACACATTACCTATTTTATATTTTCTTACTGAAATAACTCATCTTCTAAAAATAAGACGAGCAACATATATATAAAAATGTGATATAATTTTATATAATTATTAATAAATTACTACCGGCCTTCTTCAACAGATTACCTATTATATATATTTTTAACTAAAACAACTCATCTTTTAATAATAACACGGGAAACATGTATATATAATGGTGATATTATTTTATAATTATAACCATTTTCCTATTTTATATTTTAATATAATTTTATGTAATTATTAATAAATAACTAATAATTATTCAACCTCGAATTCAACAACCACATATGAGTAGATTGAAATTTTAAAATCATATTCATGAAAAGCAAATATAAATATAAATAAAATATTAAAATACAAAAAAGATTATAAATTTAAACTGGTTTTAAGCTAGTGTGTGTGTGTATATATATATATATATCACTGTTTAATATTATAAAGATAACAATGTCATGAAGTATTATTATTATTATTATTATTATTATTATTATTATTATTATTAATAAAATGGCTATGTAGTCGACGTCAAGTATTGTTATTAGAAAGATAGCTCTGTCATCAAGACTGTTATTAAAATAAAGATGACTTTGTCTGTCAAGTACAATTCAAAAATTTTGTATGGTTGACTAAGTTGTAAATTTTGTATTAAATTGTGTCATATACATTGTTGTCTATTCATCGTTAATTATTTAAATATTAATGTGCCACAATATATCATTTTCAAAAATTTGTCGGAATGATAAACCTTGCAAAACTTGCAAAATTAGACTTTGTTGCATTAGATTTTTATGGTGATAAGGATCTATTATGGGTGCTCAATGCAAAATTAAATTTGAGCGTTAATGTGTTAAAAAATACTACAGAGTTAAGAAAAAAATAAAATTATTGAACAAAAGGCTAAAACCATTATCTTTCTTAGACATCATCTTCATGAACACATAAAATCTCAATACCTTATTATAAAAAACCCAGTCATCTTTAGGATAACCTTAAAGATAGATTTGATTATCAAAAACTTGTGTGTCTACCAATGTGTAATATGACCAGATTAATTTGAGGTTACATGGCTTCAAATTTGTTGCCGAATATAATTATATGTTATACTAAATAAGTTCAAGGCTAATTTTGTATGGTAAAATAAATTACTGAAGTTGAAATGATTAAAAAGATCTTATCAACACTCCACCCCAATACTATCATTCTGGCGAATAATATGTAGAGCACATTTTTAAAAGTACATTGAGTTGCTACCTCTCCTCTTTGTGGTAGAAAATAATGATTAGTCTATACTAAAAAAAATCATCAAACATGTCCCACAAGCTCTGCCAAGTTATCGAAACTACGTAACACGCCATTGCAAAATAATGAGTCTAAGAAAGGACATATAGGAGGATGAGGTCACGGAAGATATTGTGGACGTCAAAGTTTCTGTTGACGGTATTGAAATCCATACAACTCCGATAACCTGAAGTGGCAACGTGATGGTTACAGTAACTCTTTCCACTAGAAGTGACAAATTAAAATGCCGAAAGAAATGTGACACCACAAGAGGAAGATCTTGTTTTAAAAACAAACATACAAGTACTGATATAATGATTTATGTTTAATATGGAAAGAACAACACAGTATATTTCAAGCCAACGTCTTGATTTTATTCCTTCTGCAATACAAAACATATAAAGGAAAGGAAAACAACTAAACACCTAGAAACAAGGAACTGGGCTTATGGGCCAACAAAAGCTCCTAAATAATCTCTGACTACATACGTTATTCAACCAACCCTAAGAATAAGCAATGACCACCTAGACTTATTCAACTCAGCAGAAAATAAAACAAATAACTAAGACAAATTTAATATTAAACCCAACAATCTCCCCTGTAATGTTAAACTTGTCTGATTAACTCCTTCATGCCCAGAAGCTTCCTCATACGCTCAAACTTCACTGTCACCAATGCTTTAGTTAGTATGTCTGCTCGCTGATTTTCTCCACTAATGTGTTTGACAATAACTTCACCACGCTCAATGCACTCCCTGATAAAATGAAACCGTATGTCGATGTGTTTGCTTCGCTTGTGAAAGACGGGATTCTTTGCCAAGTCTATTGCCGACCTATTATCAACATAAATAACTACTGGAGCCATATGTTCGCCTGTAATCTGCATCATAACGTTCCTTAACCAAATCCCTTGGCACGCAGATGCTGCAGCAGCCATATATTCTGCTTCACAGGAGGATAAAGCAACACTTCGTTGTTTTTGTGACACCCATGTTACCAAACATTCGTTCAAATAGAAAACCATTGCCCCAGTACTTCGTCGATCATCCAAGTTACCTGCCAAGTCACTATCAGAGTATCCAGTTATCACATTATTTCCACCATCTTTTGTATATACAAGTCCGAAATTCAGCGTGCCTTGTATGTATCTCAGAATGCGTTTTGCTGCGTTAAGATGCATCACAGTTGGCCTTTCCATGTGTCTGCTAATCACACCCACAGCATATGCAATATCCGGACGCGTGTGTACTAAATATCTAAGTCCTCCAACCAAACTCTTAAAGTGTGTTGCATCAACTGTTTTTCCTCCCTCATCCTTGGTGATAACTTCCTTTGGATCCATTGGATATTTACACGGGTTACATTCAGCCATTCCTGATTTTTCTAATACCTTCTTTGCATACCCAGTTTGCTTCAATTCTATAACATCATCATTCTGTTTCACCTCAATACCAAGGTAATATGATAGCTTTCCCATATCACTCATTTCAAAATTGTTGCTCATCTGATCCTTGAATTCTTGAATTACTCCGCTGTTTGTACCGGTTACAAGTAAGTCATCCACATAGACACCAACTATTAGAGATTCATTCCCCTTTCGCTTTACATATACACCATGCTCGTATGGACACCTTACAAACCCCAATTCCTCAAGACATTTGTTAAGCTTGGCATACCACGCCCGTGGTGCCTGTCGTAAGCCGTACAGAGCCTTGAATAATTTGTAAACATAACCTTCCTTTCCTGACTTAACAAACCCTTCAGGCTGGGAGACATACACATCTTCTTTCAAATCCCCATTTAGAAATGCCGTCTTGACATCCAAGTGATGTACCTGCCATGAGTTTTTAGCTGCTAATGCAAGAAGCAATCGCACTGTCTCTAATCGCGTAACAGGAGCAAAAATCTCGTCGAAGTCCACTCCCTTCTCTTGCACATACCCTTTTGCTACAAGACGAGCCTTGTATTTTACAATGTTTCCTTCCGCATCTTTCTTCAACTTGTATATCCATTTCAAACCTATGACCTTATTTCCTGGTGGCAAACTAGTTAACTCCCACGTATTATTTTTTTCTATAGAGTCAATCTCATTTTGCATCGCTTGTCTCCAATCTTTGCTTCCTTTTGCATGATTATATGAGCTTGGTTCATCAATCCCCATGAGTAACAGCTCGTCTTCTTCTTCGACTACCTCAGCATTCTCATACACCTCCACCAGGTTCCTGAATTTTCTGGGAGTGTGACTGTCATCATACTGTTCACTGTTAACACCATGCCTCTGTCCCTGTGATGGCGTTTCCATTTGATCTTGATCATTAGTATCCGACATGTCTCCCCTGTAATCTGTGACTTCATTCTCCTCGTAACAATGCACATCTGGAACTTCAAAATTCCCTTGTTGAATTTCATCTCTTGGCAATTGATCTTCCCATTTCCAGTATTTTCCTTCTTCAAACTTTACATCTCGACTGACAAGTATGCGTCTGCTCACTGGGTTGTACAACCTATATGCCTTGGTGCCAGGCTCCTTTCCGAGGTTTACAGCTATCATGCTTCTATTGTCCAACTTCTTTTGATTGAAACCAGGAACTTTCATGTGCACAATACACCCAAAAACTCGAACATAACTGAGATTCGGTTTCTTTCCCTTTAGTGCTTCATATGGAGTTTTCCCAGTGAGTGCCCTGGTAGGTACTCGATTCAAAATGTAGATTGAATGCCTAACTGCCTCTGCCCACATTGTAGACGGAAGGTTAGCATGCTTCAAGAAGCTTCTCGCCATTTCAACCACCGTACGATTCCTGCGTTCAACTACGCCGTTTTGTTGAGGCGTGTACGGTGCTGTAAAATGCCTCTCTATTCCCTTGTCTTCGCAGTACACTTTGAAATCATTAGACATAAATTCACCACCACGATCCGTTCTAAACACACCAATTTTTTCGTTTGTCCTATTCTCGACTTTTGCTTGAAAATTTTTAAAGGTAACAAACGCTTCATTTTTATTTTTCAACATAAAAACCCACATGAACCTAGTGAGATCATCGACCAGCAATAGAAAGTATCGATTACCTGCGGAGGTGCTGGGCGATATAGGACCACAGATGTCGCCATGTACTAGTTCCAAGAATCTTGTGGCATTAAAAGTAGATTTTGATGGAAATGGTCTCCTGGTCTGTTTTGACATCAAACATCCCCCACACACTTCCTTTGGTTGCTGTACCCTTGGCATACCGATCACCATTCGCTGCTTGTGCATCATTACCATTGCAGGAAAGTTCACATGCCCCAAGCGAGCATGCCACAACCATGACGGATCCTCCAGTTTTGACAGTAAGCACATTGACTTCCCGGACTCAATGATAATTCGATACAATCTATTTGAGGACCTTTTAACATTCATAAGTAACCTCTGGTGCTCATCATAAACTTTTAAGTACTCTCCATGAAGTATAACTCTATTACCCTCCTCGGACAATTGTCCCAAACTAATGATATTGCTACGTAAGCTGGGAATAAAATATACCTCTCGAAGTAGTCTTTCTTCTCCGTTCTTGCATTTAAGATTTATAGTGCCTCTCCCTTTGATTTCCACCGTTGAGCCATCCCCAAATTTTACCTTGCCTGTGACCGCCTCGTCCAACTCATTGAACTTTGATCTATGCCCTGACATATGGTTGCTTGCACCATTGTCCAAGTACCACACGTTGGACTCCCATTTTTCTTCATCATTTACTTTTAGCAGTTTTGGCTGTAGTCCTCGTTCATCGATTTCAACATTGTTTGCCACAGTTTTCTCATGCTTGGCCAAGAGCAGTGCAGGCTCATCATCCATTTGAATCAAGTTGGCCTCTTGTTTGTGTTCTTTTATTCTCCTTGGTCTGCGACATTCAGCTGCAAAGTGGCCATACCCAAAACAATTGAAACACTTGACCCGACTCTTATCTTGCACACCTCTACCTTTCATCCCTGAAGCTCCAGCTGCACCCCCCCGGCTTGATCTCTTAAGCCATTCTTCACGGGTTAACAACAATTTACCATCATCCTGTTCCCGTTTGATCCATTCATCCTCGGTTAACATTAGCTGCTCACTACTGGGTTCGTTTGTGCCCTTCAACCTCTCTTCATGAGCTTTAAGTGAGCCTATCACTTCCTCCACTGACATGGTGTCCAGATTTCCGAATTGCTCCAGTGTGGATGCAATTTGTAAAAACTTCATGGGGACTGCTCGCAATAATTTTTTAACAACATACGCTTCCTCCACCACTTCACCCAGTGCTCTTATGTTGGACACGATACCATTCAACTTCATGTAGAACTCATCTAACATGTCTGTGTCCTTCATATTTAAAGCTTCAAACTCTGCTTTCAGAGTTTGCACCCTGGCCTTCTTGACCCTTTCTGCTCCCTGGCTCATTGTCTTGATTGCCTCCCAGGCACCCTTTGCCGTTTTCTTATCAGCAATAGCCAGCAGTAAATCCTCCGGAATCGCTTGATACATCATTGCCAAAGCAACTTTGTCAGTTTTTCCCTCTACTGCCGCCTTGGGATCACTAGGCTCCACTGCTTCCCAAACTCCATGGGCTTGCATAAACACCTTCATTTTCATAGACCAAGCAGTGTAGTTCCCTTTTGTCAACATCGGATAACTCAATCCAAACGAACCTCCTTTCTGCTTGTTTACCTCCATTGATACTGAAGATTTTGATATATACTAACGCTATTATTCTTCCCACACCCGCTCTGATACCAATTCTTGTTTTAAAAACAAACATACAAGTACTGATATAATGATTTATGTTTAATATGGAAAGAACAACACAGTATATTTCAAGCCAACGTCTTGATTTTATTCCTTCTGCAATACAAAACATATAAAGGAAAGGAAAACAACTAAACACCTAGAAACAAGGAACTGGGCTTATGGGCCAACAAAAGCTCCTAAATAATCTCTGACTACATACGTTATTCAACCAACCCTAAGAATAAGCAATGACCACCTAGACTTATTCAACTCAGCAGAAAATAAAACAAATAACTAAGACAAATTTAATATTAAACCCAACAGAAGATACTAGAGATGTTTGTCACAAATGTGGGGCTGAAGGGCATTGGAGATGTACTTTCCGCACATCTTGTTGATCTTTATTAATGGTCATCTAAAAGACGTAAAGGAAGATGGGTGACAATTAACTTTGTCTATTATAATTAAAGCTTAGGTGATGACCTAGTTGGAATGCTTTAAATGCAATAAACATGAGTGATAAGAATGAAATCGACCTAGATCAATAATTTTTATGGATGTATTTACTTTCAGTGTAATGTTCTATGCGCTTATATATATAGGGGGTCCGGTCAGGGGTGAATTATTGTTACATCAAATCATAGGGTGAAAAGTTTCTGCGATACGTGTATAGTTTTTGATATGAAAACATGGCGCCCACTACTAGAAAAACTAGATTAGACATCGGCCAGAAAAGCCACTGATGTTAAAAGTGTCTCTTACATCAAAAATTATAAAACTGATGTCTAATAGTAAACTACACATCGCTTGCATGAATAAACGATGTCTAAACCCCATTTAAATAAAAAAAACTGCGCCTTCCCCTTTTTTCTTTTCCCCCATGGCAAAATTCCCCCCCTTAGCTAAATTTCAGATCCCGCTTCCCACTTTTCCTCCTTAAACTAAAAACATAAAAATAAAAAAACATACTACCCCCCCCCCCCCCCCAAATCAAAAAACATACTACCCCCCCCAAACATAAACATACTACTCCCCAAAATCAAAAAACCCCCAGCCAGTTTCTTTTTTCTTCAAGAACCCTAGCCCGCTCCTTTCAACAACCCCCTAATTAGCCTATGTAATTCTTCGATTCCTTTCTGTTAGATCAGGATTCAATGATCGTCAGGATCTGGACTACTTATCAGGATTGCTGACGTCATTAGTATTGTACGAGCGTCAGTATCAGGATTGCTATCAGGACTATGATCAGTATTATCATCAGGACTGGAAGCTGATCAGGATTGATACTTCAAGATAACTATTGAGTTCAGAAAATAAGGAAAGATGATTTGTCGGTTCCTAGTTATTAGGAATGAAGCTGTCGGTTAGGATATGTATCAATATTGTTTGTAATTGATTTGGTCTTATCTTGTAATCGATAGAGCAGCTGTGTGTACTATATAAACACAGTTTAGATTTTGATTTGTAATCAATCGCATACATGAGTATCATTGTACATAGCAGCTTTCAAGAACATAAGAATTTCTTGAGAGAGTTTTGTAACAGTTTTATACCAGAATTAATAAAGCTGTTATTATTCATATTTGTGTTCATTAAAGTCGAGAATCTTATACAATTATATTCAACCCCCTTCTACAATTGTTAATTACTGGGCAATAATTGGTATCAGAGCAAACTGATTTAATTTGAATCAGATACGATCTGAGATGTCGATATTCAAATATAAAAGTATCAAAATTCCCATGCTGAAGAAATCTGAATATCCTACATGGAAGGTAAAGATGCTGATATACCTGGAAGCAACAGATCCTAAGTGTTTAGACATGATCAATGTTGGACCATACATCCCTAAGAGACTTGTTGGTCAAACAGACACTGTTCCTGAACACTATGTGATAAAGGTGAAAAGTGAGTGGACACCAGAAGAAAAGGCTCATGTTCTCAGGGATGCAAAGGTAAAGAATATTCTGCACAATAGTCTTGATGCTGTCATGTCAAACAAGGTGATTGCATGCAAGTCAGCAAAGGAAATTTGGGATACTTTGGAAACTCAATGCCAAGGATCTACATCTATCAAGAAGAACGGGAGGGCTTTACTTATTCAAGAGTATGAACAGTTTGATGCTAGACCTGATAAAAGCCTTACTGATATGTATGATAGATTTCTGACTCTACTGAATAATCTATCTCTAGTTGGCAAAAAGTATGTAACTGAAGACTCTAACACCAAGTTTCTAAGAGCTTTACCTGAAGAGTGGGATACTCAAACTTCAATCATTAGGCACCAGTATGATCTAAACACTGTGTCTTTTGATGAGGTTTATGGAATACTAAGAACCTATGATCTTGAAGTTCAACAAAGAAAGAACAAAAAGAGCAGCAAGGCAAAATATGTAGCCTTGAATGTTGAGGCAAAATCAAAAGGATATGTTGTGGAGGTCTCTAGAAGAAAATCAAGAATGGTGGAGTCAGATCCTGATGACTCATCATCAGATATTGATGGAAATCCTGATGCCAATACTGATGATGACTCTACTGACTCTAACATGTAGGAGATGGCTGCTATGATAGTCAAGGGCTTCAAGAAGATGAAGTTCAGGAAGGCTAGAAGACAAGGCAACTTCCAGAAAAAGACCTTCAATACTGACAAAGACAAGTACAACAAGAAAGACAACAAGAGTAACAAGTTTGACAAATCCAAGATCAGGTGCTATAACTGTAATGGAATGGGGCACTTTGCAACTGAATGCAAGAAAGCAAAGGCACTCATCACATCAAGCAAGGATTGGATGGATTCTTCCTCAGATTCTAACACTGAGGTGGTCAACTATGCTTTAATGGCCAATACTGATGAGACTGCTGTTCCTGATGAAAAGGTATCAAGTACTGTTTTTGATTTTGATACAAATAATGTCTCTGAGTTAAGATGTTTTCTAAAGTCATTGCATATTAGCTTTAGAAGTCAATCTGCTGAAAATGCTAGGATCTTATCTGAGATGTCTGAACTTAGGAAAATGAATGAGCATCTAGAAGCTGAATTTTCTTTTATGCAAGAAGTACAAAAAGAATGTGATAATGCTAAACACATGAAACTTGAAATGGAATTTAAATGTACTTCTCTTGAAAAAGAACTTGAGTATGCTAATGAGAAAATCAGAACCTGGACAGATTCTGGAAGAAAATTTCATGAAATCAATACTTCTAAGAATTGGAAAGAGTGTCTAGGGTACAACTCAGAAGAAGATAAGAAAATGAAAGAAAAAGCTATTATTGATGAGACAGTTAACCCAATGACCTATAGACATGTTATAGACAAGACCAAATCAAAGATTAAACCTGTTAAATTTGTATTTGGTAAAGATCCCAATTCAACTTTTGAAAAGGGATCTACTTCTACTCAACTAGTCTCAGATGCTAAGTCTACAGGAATGGTAAAGTTGGGATTAATAAAGAGAATAACTATAAGTTTATCCCAAATGCACCAAGAAAATGTTGTTTTACCTGTGGTAACTCTAATCATCTTGTTATTGATTGCAGGAAGAGTAAAAAGAAGGTTACTGAAATTCCTAGATCTGATGTTATGAATAGATTAGTACTTTATAAACCACAGAAGTCTTGTTTTTATTGTGGTAGTAAATGGCATTCTATTTATACTTGTGAAGAATACCATAATTTGTACCACAACTTTTATGATCCTTTACATAAGTTTAATAAAAGTGTAAATTCTGGTAAATCTAAGAATGTCAATGTGAAGCATGCATCTTTCAATAATGATACTGACAAAGCAAATCCTGATGGATACAATCCTGTCAGGACTGCTAGAGTCAAAAAGTCTTCTGCTGCTAAATTTAATAAAATGCTTGGAAAAAGAGCCCAACAAGTGTGGGTTCTTAAATATTTTGACTAGTGTATTTTTGTCTGATTGCAGGGTAAAAAGAAAAATGTGCTGGACATGGATAGTGGATGTTCTGTACACATGACTGGAAACAAAGCCCTGCTATCAGAATTTGAAGAGAAAGATGGCCCAACTGTGTCTTATGGAGATGACAACATTGGACAACTTTGGGATATGACAATATAATCATTGGCAATGTAATCATTGACAAAGTAGATCTTGTGAAGGGACTAAAACACAACCTCTTGAGTATTAGTCAAATCACAGACATAGGTTATCATGTCAACTTCTATTCCACACATTGTGAAGTAGTCAGCAAATCAATATGCGAGATTGTAATACTGATGGCTCCTCTACTTGTCTCATCAGTAAGGCTTCAGTAGATGAAAGTTGGAATTGGCACAAGAAGCTTTCTCATCTCAACTTCAGCAATATCAATGAGTTGGTTAAGAAATATTTGGTTAGAGGATTACCTAAAGTTTTGTATACTCCTGATGGACTCTGTGATGCTTGTCAGAAGGCCAAACAAAGAAGGACATCATTCAAGAGTAAATCTGAATCCTCTATTGGAGAACCATATCACATGCTACATCTTGACCTATTTGCACCAGTGAATATAATGTCCATCAGTAAGAAAATGTACACTCTTGTAATTGTTGATGAATATTCTAGATTCACTTGGGTGTATTTTCTGCACAGAAAAGATGAGACTCCTGAAATACTGGTGGACTATGTGAGGATGATTGAGACAGGAACAAGGTATAAAGTCAAGATTCTGAGAAGTGATAATGCTACTGAATTCAAGAATTCAAAAATGGAAGAGTTCTGCAAATTCAAAGGAATTATTCAACATGCTTCTGGGCAGAAGCAGTCAATACAGCATGCTATACTCAAAATCTCACACTGATAAACAGACATGGTGTAACTCCCTATCAAATGCTCAAGGAGAAGAAACCTAGTTTGAAGCATCTGCATGTGTTTGGCTGTAAATGTTTTGTTCTCAGAATTAATCCTGAACAGCTAGGAAAATTTGAAACCAAGGCTGATGAGGGAATTTTTATTGGCTATCCAGCCTCTAGAGCTTTTAGAGTTTTCAACTTGAGGACAAGGACTGTCATGGAATCAATTCATGTATCTTTTGATGATAAGAAGATAATTGGAATTTCTGAAGACTCACATGATAGTTTGATCTTTGCAAATGAAGCTACCAAGGATCCTGAAGAACAAGAATCAGATACTGACACTCCATCAGATACTGATGGGTCACCAAATCCTGGTGACACACCAAATCCTGATGAAGCACCAAATACTGACGGTACTACTGATGATACTACTGACATTGCAAATGTTGAGGGGGAGAAATAACAAACTGTTACTGATACTGAAACTACTCAATCATCAGGAGGGGATTCATCAGATACTGATTCAAGTGACAATCCTGATAATCCATCAGGAGGTGACAACAATACTTCAGGGGGAGCTTCTACAGATTCAAACTCTTTTAATCAAGACAACACCAATCCAGGGGAGCATCTACTTCAAGAAATAATTTACCACCAGCAAGGAAATGGACTAGAAGTCATACTCCTGATTTGATAATTGGGGATCCTGATGTAGGTGTTAAGACAAGAAGTGCAACTCAAAATGAATGTCTCTATCATAACTTTCTATCCAAGGAGGAACCTAAGAAAGTTGAAGATGCATTTAAGGATGCTGATTGGGTTACTACAATGCAAGAAGAGTTAAATGAATTTGAAAGGAATGAAGTCTGGAAACTAGTGCCAAGACCAAAGAACAGGTCAATTGTTGGTACAAAGTGGGTGTTAAAAAACAAGACAGATTCAGATGGAGTTATTATCAGAAACAAAGCAAGGCTAGTTTCAAAGGGGTATTCTCAACAAGAAGGAATTGACTATGATGAAACTTGTGCTCATGTTGCAAGGCTAGAAGCCATCAGGATCTTTCTGGCATATGTAGCCCACAAGAAATTCAAGGGTTTCTAGATGGATGTAAAAAGTGCTTTCTTAAATGGAGAACTGGAGGAAGAAGTCTTTGTTGAACAACCTCCTGGTTTCATTGATCCAAAATATCCAAATCATGTCTACAGATTGGATAAAGCACTTTATGGACTAAAGCAAGCTCCAAGAGCATGGTATGAAACCTTAGCTCAATTTTTACTGGAAAGTGGATTCAAAAGAGGTACTATTGATAAAACTTTGTTTTATTTGAATCATGGTAATGATTTGCTTTTAGTTCAGATTTATGTTGATGATATCATATTTGGGTCAACAAACAATAAGCCATGTGAGAAGTTTTCTAAGCTTATGCAGTCAAGATATCAAATGAGCATGATGGGAGAAATGAGTTACTTTCTTGGTTTTCAAGTTAAACAGACTGATGATGGCATCTTTATCAATCAGTCAAAGTATATAAGGAATTTATTGAAAAGATTTAACATGCAAGATAGTGCTACTACAAGTACTCCCATAGCTACAACTACCAAACTTGATCCTGATCAAGGTACTGAGGTAGATGTTACTCTACTATTTTTTATTATGGTTCATTTGTTTTGAAAGCTTTAAGTGATAGGAAAGCAGATAAGTTAGGTTTTGTCTGTTTTCTTAGATTTTTCCAGTTGATTTTTAATCACTTATGTCCTAATATTATTTTTGAGGAAGATGTAGTTCTACCAATCTGTAGGATTACTGAGAACAATGTGAAGTCCTTAGTCAACAGTGATAAGGCAAATGGTTTTATAGGCAATTCTCACATTCCTGATGAGGTCAGGCTTTTCTTGAAAGAGAAAATGCCTACTCAATATGGATCAGTTTCTGATGCTACGGGACAAGGCCAATCACACCTTTTTCCTGACCTAAACATCCAACCTAAACAGTCTAAACACTCATCAACCACCTCTAAGGTCTCTCAAAAGACTTTAGTTGTACAAACTAAGAAATCAGGTAGATCTGATGTGTCTGGAGGACAATCAGGATCGAAGGATTTCTCCTCTACACCACTCACTAAACAGAAGAAACAAGGGGGTGTACAAGGGGGTCCTGGTGAAGAAGGCTGATAAGGTTGAGGAGGTTGCTGTTAAAATAAAATTGATTCTTGGTGATGATTCTGATTCTGAGGATGCTATGCCATTGTCCTCCAAGTTTAAGATGACCAAGGAAGTTGCTGATACTGCAAGTGAAGCTGTGGCACCATCTGCTAAGCCAAAGAAGAAAAAGAAGTTAATAAAAAGTAGGTATCATATTCCTTTGAAGGTGCAGGATACTGATGTTCAGGCTACTTCACATCCTGATGAGTCATCAATTCCTGATGCTCAAGCTAAATCTAACATTGGTATTCCTGATGCACAAAACAAGATTGTCTCCATCTCTGATTCTCCAGCCTCTCCAGCTAAAAAGATTCTAGAAATTTCATGGGAGAAGGTTGCTGAGACTGCTTCCAAGCTTGGATTTATACCTCCATTACAAAAGAAAAGGAAGGCAGAAGTGATAGTTTTTAAGAGACAAAAGAAGCTGAAGGGATCTAGCCCACAAGAACCTGGACCTCAAAGTGGTTCAACAGCTACTGAAGATCCTGCTACACAAGAACCACTTACTCAAAGGGTGAGTGAAGGCAAAGCTGAACGAATGGTCCCACAAGAACCATTTTCTCAAAGGGAGAATGAAGACACATGCATTCCTGCCCCACAAGAACCATCTTCTCAAAGTGAGGATGCAGGCAAATCAGCTACAGTTTCTAAGGAATTTTCTGACAATGCTCAAGGGATTTGTGGTATTCCTGAAATGGAAGTTTTGGTCGAGAACACTGTCACTGAGGGAAGCACACAAGAACCTTTGTCTCAAAGTGTTGAAGCAGCTTCTGAACCTCAAGCTACACAAGAACCATTGGTAGAAAATACTGATGCAAGCATATCAAATCCTGACAGTGTTGCTACTGACGCAAGTGGTGCTCCTGCTGGTGAGCCAATCCTGATACAACCACTTAGCTCAAGGCCAATGACAGACTCCATCATAGATCATCAGGATAAACTTAAAGGTGTTGTTCCTGATTCTAATCATTCTGATGATTCTGATGATAATGATAGTGATGATGATGATGATGTTGAGAAGGATCAGCTTGCAACAACAATTAAATCTAGTCTTGGAACTAATTTTGGTTCTTCAAGCACATTCATGGTTGGCAAGGCTTCTGGTCAAGACTTTTCTGGTCCTTCTACAATTGATCATGCTGAACAGCTAAGAAGGCATGAATGGGATAATGAATGGTACAGGTCTGTTGATCCTGTCAGCTACCCATGTTCTCTAAAACATGCTTCTTATGCTGCAAGTTTAGTACATAATGAAGATATCAAGAATCACTTGAAGGCTACCACTCTGTTAAGCAAGAGCCTCAAGGGTGAGATTGATTCTGTTAAAGCTGCAAATGATTTGGTGAGGACTAATATTTCTCAGAGCTTGGCAAAGGCACCTACTGCTCTTCAACTCAGAGTAGTGGATTCTCATGTTAAGTCTTTAATCACTGAACAATCAAATATCAACAGCAGAATTGACTCTTTGGATTCAAAGGTAACTGATATTCAAGCCTCTCTCTCTTTGATTTTAAATTTATTATCAAATCCTGATGCCAAAAAGGGGGAGAAAGTAAGTCAGACAAAATGCACACCTGATCTAGTAATGAGAAGGAATAATGATGATGATAATAATGGAAATGATGGTGATGACATGGTAAGACAAGGAGAAACCTCTGATGCTGCTATGGTGAAGTCTACAAGACAAACTTCTAAAAGTCAATCCATGCAGTCAACTCATATTTCTGATTCTGGAGTTAGAACAGTAAGAACCTTGGTGAAATCTCAGGTCCTGACGGAAGAGCAAATCCTGACAGGTGACCAAATCCTAACGCCTGGTCATGGACAAACCTTATCTACAATTCCTGAAGGTGATGAAGATGTTCTTATTGAAATCCCGAGGATGCTGATAATCTATTCCAGAAGTTCAAAACTGAGGGTGGTGATGTTGTTAATCTTTATCACACTGATAAGAGAGTTCAACAATTGTTTGCAAGAAAAGCTCTCTCTACTGCTACTGAAGAATATCTTGATCTTTCTCATGAAGAATTTCTGAGACAACAAAAAGAGATCATGGAAAGCTATAATAATCTTGCTCCTGTTAGAGGAAGAGGAGACAGAGGTAGGAGAGGTGCTAGAAGAGGAATGAGATCATCAACTCAAACTATGCCTAGACAGACAAGGTCTAGAGGATTAAGAATTGAAGAAATTCCTACTGACAATCAAATTCCAATAGTTCCTGATACTTAAATTGTCAGAACTACTATTCATGATGAAGGAGTATGTGAAGATTATGAACCACAATTAAGAAGAAGACCAAGACAATCAACTCTCATCAGTAATACAGCTCAAATTGAAGATTCTAATCCTGACACTGTTGAAGATCCTGATGAATCTGATATTCTACAAGAGGTTGGTTTGTTAATTCTTTCTATTGTGGTTGATTCTCATAATCTTGAAGTTGATGAAGAAGAAGAAGCTAGAAGAAGAGAAATCAAAAGAACAACAGATAGAGATTTCAATTTCTATAAGCAAAGGCTAATCAAGTCAAACAAGTTGTTGTGGAGAAATGCAAGAAGACAACAACATCAGCTAGAAAAGAGCTATGGTCTTGAAAAAGAGAAGGATAAGAAGTGGAAGCACATTGACACTGTAAGGTGTGATAGACCTATTATATTTCAGTCAGGTGGTACTGTAACAAATGTTTCTAGTATTGTAGATTTTTCTGGTTCACAAAGATCTTGAGCACTCTGGTTAGAAATGTTTCTGAGCTTAAAGCAAATGCCACACAATTCAAGAGGAGGTATAGGTCACAGAGATGCTGAATTTCTGAACATGCCACATGTTGATCCTCACTCATTGACTGAAATTGGAGGTAATTTAACTTCTGAACATCTGAACAATTTACAAGCTGTGGATATAGTGTTAGATTGTCATGATGGTGCTGAAAAGAAGGAGAAGCTTCTTTAATTCATGAAGGATGGAAGTGTTAAGAAAATATCCATTCAGGAGATGCTAGTCAAAACTACAAAGGAACTGAAATATGTTCATTATCTACTCAAATGGAAGAATGGAGTGTGCAAGGAATGGTCTGATATGATTCTGTCAACCATAAGGAGAAGATTTGATGAAGGAAGGAATTATAATGGTGATTATACTCTCATGTATTTAAATCTGAGAGATCAAGAAGTTGAAATGCAAAGAGGCAGCGCTGTTAAAAAAATGTCTTTTGGTATGAAACAATTGACTCTTAATCCCGATGGGAAGGAAATTGATTATCTCCTGGTTGAAGAACATAATCTATAAAGAAGTTCCATTCAGAATCTCAGAGCAGCTATCTACCAGATTGATGAGGAAGATGAAGAGCTCATAAATCTAAAGGAAAGACTGATTCAAATTCATGAAGAAAAAGAAGAAAAGTTATTATCAGACTTCTTGAAGATGAATCTGTTCTATCAAAGAATCTAAAAAGATAAGTTGCTGCTGTTATTTCTTGTACATTTTGTAAATATGTTTTTGGCATCATTGAAACTAGGAATCTATAATTTATTTTACAAAGTATGAGATTGGGGGAGATTGTTAGATCAGGATTCAATGATCGTCAGGATCTGGACTACTGATCAGGATTGTTGACGTCATCAGTATTGCACGAGCGTTAGTATCAGGATTGCTATCAGGACTATGATCAGTATTATCATCAGGACTGGAAGATGATCAGGATTGTTACTTCAAGATAACTATCGAGTTCAGAAAATAAGGAAAGATGATTTGTCGGTTCCTAGTTATTAGGAATGAAGCTGTCGGTTAGGATATGTATCAATATTGTTTGTAATTTATTTGGTCTTATCCTGTACTCGATAGAGCAGCTGTGTGTACTATAACACAGTTTAGGTTTTGATTTGTAATCAATCGCATACACGAGTATCATTGTACCTAGCAGCTTTCAAGAACATAAGAATTTCTTGAGAGAGTTTTGTAATAGTTTTATACCAGAATTAATAAAGCTGTTATTATTCATATTTGTGTTTATTAAAGTCGAGAATCTTATACAATTGTATTCAACCCCCCTTCTACAATTGTTAATTACTGGGCAACACTTTCAATATTATGTCAATTTTATCAAACACTCTTCAATATTAGTTCGATTTTATAAACCCCTTTTCTATTTTTCGATTTTGATTAGCCTAATTGTTCGATTTGTTCATTTTTTTAGATCTGGAGCTTGGAAGATACCCCTCACTCTTGTAGTTTACCCCTAATTGTTCATTGTAATTAGCTCGATTTGGTACCCCCTTTTCTTTTCTTTTTGATTTTATTTCCTTTTTTTGATTGTATTTGCTTTTTTGATTGTATTTGCTCAACTGCATGTATTTGCTCAACTGCACGTGTTTGTTTATTTACAACTTCTTTTTATTGTGTTTGTGTATAACATGTATTTGCTCAACTGATTGTGTTTGTGTATAACATGTATTTGCTTGGAAGCTGTTTGTGTATATAAGCTTTTGGTTTGTGTTTATAAGTTTATATATAGCATGTCTATGGCATATTTACAACTGCATGTATATGTATGTGTAGTTCTTTGTCTAATGTATGTTTTTAAGTGTATATATATAGTATGTTTTCTAGTACAAGCAAAATACGTTGATTGTCTGAATCATATTTGGAACATTGAAATGATATCGTATGTTAACGCAAGAAGTTCCTGCTTTCTGCTTGGGTAGTACTTATTCGACAACAAAAATGATGTTTCTTCTTTTCGTATAGTTTTTCCGGTAGACATTGAACATAGGTTGAAAACTAATAATTTTAAACAATGTACAGAATATATAAGTTAGTAATTTTAGCGCATATGGAATATAAACCAATTAAGAAAATTATTTTAGTTTTATAGTATCATATTAACAAAGAGTTAGTAATTTGAATATCAAAGTTGTCACCATAATAATATAGGCTATTATATACTCTATTATTTGATATTTTAAATGATAATCAGGTAGTTTCGTGATAACATGGACAATTCGTGGATTTCTAAAGATAGGGATTCATTAGCTTATGAAATCGGGGTCAAACAGTTCTTGATATATGCCGAGGAAAATTCCCGTGATCCTAAGCATATTCCCTGTCCTTGTGCACGATGTGTCAACTTCAAAAAAATCTCAGTAAAAATTATCAGGGGTCACTTATATGAAAATGGTTTTACTTTAGGGTATGTTGATTGGATTTCGCACCAAGAAGATTCTAAGACTAAGTCATCAGTTGGTAGTACATCTGCGGCTTCAAACAAGAATGCTGCATCTTTTATCCCTGCTCCAACTTCTACCCCTGCACCTACCCCTGCACCTGCACATGCATCTAAAACCAATAATGTTTGTGATGCTGCATATAATTCTAGGGACCACGATAAAGATTCATATGAGTTGAGGAGGTTCTTGGCCGATGCTCAACAGCCTTTGTATGAGGGTAGCGAATATACCAAGTTAGAGTCAATGCTAAAATTACATAATTGGAAAGCTAGGTTTGGTATCAGTGATTGTGCTTTCACAGATTTGCTCTCTTCCGTTGGATGTCTACTTCCCAAGGATAATCTGTTGCCACCTAATGCATATGAAGCAAAGAAATCCTTGTCTGATTTAGGCCTAGAGTATATAAAATTTCACTCATGTCCAAACAACTGCATACTATATCGTGGTGTAAACTCTGATGCTTCCGAGTGTCCTAAGTGTCATCTATCTCGCTGGAAGTTGGGAAAGGATGGTAAAGTAAGGGTTAATATTCCTGCAAAAGTCATGTGGTATTTTCCGATTATTCCTAGATTTAAACGGTTGTTTAAATTTCCTTCTATCGCCGAACTTATTACTTGGCATGCAAAAGAGCGATTACAAGATGGCAAGATGCGGCATCCAGCTGACTCGCCTTCTTGGTGAAGTATCGATTATAGGTGGCCTGAATTTGGTGGTGAGGCAAGAAATATTCGCTTGGCTTTATCAGCAGATGTGACGACCCCAAATCCCCCATCAGAAGACTCAGGACACCACGATCCATAATAAAATTTAATACTCAAAATATAATACATACCATAGTAATTACAATCCTTACAGCAAGTAGTAGTTCCAGCCCACAAGTCCAGGCAACGATCTATCTCTGATTTATTACATCACTACTACTTAATACACACCTAACCGCTAGATACATAAAGTTTATTTGGTAGATATTGCTCCCTGGTGTAGCTCTTCTGACATTATCTCTGAAACAACAATGCTATCCCAAGTCGGTGTCTTGCTGCATCTTCTCCTTCCCTTTATCTCTGTACCGGGATGAATCGCCTCTTTCCTCTTTAACTGTAAAAATATAATTAACAACAAGGGTTAGCAACTATGTGCTCAGCAAATTCCACTGACTGGCTCTCTCTTAACAACACTACCATTGAGGTAAATGAAAATTGTGCCAACAAAACTCGAAGTGGCACAATTTATTCTGACGGACTAAAAGTCCAATGTTTGACTGAATCATTTGTCTCAAAACAATCGCATTTGAAATTTGATAGAAGTAGATACTGGTCTGTCTCCTTTACGATACCCCACGGCGCGATCAACTACCGTGTCTCAAGTACAGCACACCCGTGATACCCCATAGCACGATCACTACTATGTCTCAAGTATCACAATTTTGTTTTGCTAGCAATTGATGGGTTGTAATATCAACCCGGCATCCATTGTGCCAAAATAAATGTATTCCTCTCTTGATACCACGAGTTTATATCTCGTGTTGATCAGAAAGAAAATCCGTGGGCCACTCCCACATTGACCAGTTGGAATAAAGATTATTCCCCCCAGAAAGTTATGAGAATGAAGTATGAATAAATTAATAGGAAATTTCTATTCAACTCTGGCCGACCGCCCTTCTACTGTTTGTGCGATGACGACCCGAACAATGGGTCGTTACAATATTTTAAAAGATGAATTATGTTGACACGAACAATATGTCAACCCAAGACGAACAGGTTAACAAACCTCGAACAAAAGAGATTCGTTGAATGAAATAAATTATCTGGAATCGTCCCGAATGATGGGAATGACTCGAATCAACCAAACAATATATCAATACGCTAGAATAATTATTTAAGAGTGGGTTCTGATGAAATCTTTATCCAGCTTTCCACTATTTTGAATGCAAATAATTTGACCCGGAGAATGAATCAAATTTAGAAATTTAAAATAAAATTATCGGATTTGAACAATAAATCCGACTGAATTAAATAAATTTTAACTACCTCGATAGAGGAGAGTAGCTATAACTGAATGACTTTTAAGGTCATCTTGAACAAATAAGATGCCCAGGAAATTGAATTAAATACGCTTTAAGGACATGAAATATTTTTGGTGCGTCTCTACAATCAAGAAGTATAACATTTCTCAAGATAAACTAATATAACTATTGAATAAATATTCCAGAAAAGAATAATTAAATCAAATTTCAGAAATCAATATTCCTCAAAATAATGCAGTAGGAGTGAGGGTCAGAAAGAACTTGCCTCAATCTCGCTGTGCACAAAAATCAAATAATAATTATACTCTACCCGCGCGATTGCCTTCAATTACGGGTCAGGGAAATTCTCTAAAAGAATTAATCACAAGTACGTGAGCAAATTGTGATAAATAAACCAGATCAGAATAAAATCAAATAATAATAATTAACACAAATAGGACGTCTATTTTGCTTAAATCGGCATTACACATTTTTCCTTTAAATATTAATCCTGTTAGGAACCCTTTACCTCTTTTCTCTAATTTAAAACTAATTTAAATAAATAAAATCTTGGGACAAACTTACGTCATAACTAATCCCTATTTAATCACAAGGCTCCCTCAAATATTTCTAAAATAATTATTGGGGGAAAAATACCTCAATAATTCTTAATTAATTAAATAATTCTATTTTATTCAATTTAAAATCAATTACTCGAATTGCAGAAACGTTATTTTATTTAAACGTCTCTAAATCTTATCCTAAAAAGGAAAATCATTTCTAAGATTTGCTCCAATTAGCCTCCTTTTTATCCTCTAAAATAATCTACTTTTATCCTCATTTATTCAAAAATAAATCATCTCTTTTATCCCAAATAAATCAAAATTAAACATAAATTAATCTTTATTACAGACCAATTAGTCTCTAACTCTCATTCCTAAAATAAGAAATCACCTCTAAAAATCTTTACAATTTATCTCCTTTTCGTTTCTAAAATAATCTATTTTTATTCCTATTATTCCTAATTTAATCCTCTCTTTAATTCTAATAAAACGAAATAAATCCTAAATTATTCCCTTATTACCAGATAAATAATCTTCTGAATTAAATCCAATTTAAATAATCAATCCTCTTTTTAATAAAATTCTAATTCTAAATTATTATTAAATAATTATTCTATTTATCCCATTTTATTCAGATTTTTATTCCCCTTTTATTCACTAAAACAATTAATTCCTACTTAATTACTCACTCACACAGCAGCCGCCATGTGGCGCACATGCACACACACGTGGCGCACATGCACGCACATGCATGCACACACGTGGCCCACGCGTGGCACATGCCCTGCGCGTGTGGCCACGCGCCGGCCCCGACGGCTGCCCCCTCCCCGGAAATCTCTCTCTCTCTCTCTCTCTCTCTCTCTCTCTCTCTCTCTCTCTCTCTCTCTCTCTCTCTCTCTCTCTCTCTCTCTCTCCCTCCCTCCCTCTTCTTTCTTCCTGCCTCTCTCTCTCGACCCATCTCTCTCCCTCATCTCTCTCTTTCTCTTTCATTCTCTCTCTCTTCTCATATCTCTCCCCTCCCGATTCATTTCCCGACGCCACTACCACCACCGCCGGCCACCATCGCCGCCGCGGTGGTGTCTTCCCCCTCACTACCCACACACGAACAACCCACCAACACAATCGCACCATCATTCACCAAATTCATACCCAAAACAGTAAAACCGGAGCCCCCAATTCACAAATCCGCACAAAAAATCCATTAAACTAAACCCCCAATTTCATAAACCCAACTCAAAACAATTTTAAAGAAAACTAATTACCCAATCAAACCACACAAAATCATAATTTACGAAACAGATTAATAATAAAAAAACGAAATCAAATGTTTTTAACAACATAAGATTCATACCCTTTTATTTTTTTGAAGAACCCTAATTTCCTTAATTTCTCCCCCCCTTTTTTTTTTGTCTACCGAGAGAAAACTGATGGGGTGGACAATTTGATTAACCTAATCTAACATTACCACTAATTAAGACCACACTTAGTTTATTATTGGGCCTCTAATTGGGCTACTAAAAACTTGGGCCAAAACCAACCCAACTAATAATTAAGCCAAATTCTAAAATCAAATAACCTATATATATTTATATTAATCCTAATTATAATAAATCCACCTCTATTTCAATATGTTCGCAATATTTAGAAATAAAACGTAACAAAATTTTAAATATTTACGGCTATTACAGCAGATGGTATCAACCCACATAATAATGGTCTAACCAATACTCCTGCTGGCCAGTATTATTAGTAAATTATAATCTTCCTCCCTGGTTGTGCATGAAGAGGAAGTTTATGATGTTAACGATATTAGTTTCCGGTCCGCATGAGCCTGGTAATAACCTTGACGTATATTTACAGTCGTTAATTGATGATTTAAAGAAGCTTTGGGAAGAGGACGAACCAAATGTGTATGATGCGTCTACTAAATAATATTTCACTTTTAAAACAATTTTAATGTGGACAATAAATGACTTCCCTGCATACAGAAATTTGTCTGGCTGCGTCAATAAGGGTTATATGTGTTGTCCAGTATGTGGTGATGATACCGTTGGTAAATATTTAATCCATGGTAGGAAGATGTGTTACGTAGGTCATCGACGTTATTTGCCTAGAAATCATCCTTATAGGAGGCAGAAGGCAGCATTTAATGGAGAGCAGGAGTTGGGGCATGCACGTCCACCTCTTTCGGGAGAAGAGGTGTTATCGCAACAAGAAAAAATTAAATTTGAATTTGGGAAGGAGGTCAGAAAGTCAAAGTGGGTGGACTATCCATGGAAGAAAAAGTCGATTTTTTTCGACTTAGAATATTGGAAGTTTCACCACGTTCGTCATTGTCTTGATGTTATGCACGTCGAGAAGAACGTGTGTGATAGTTTGATTGGCACATTACTAAATATGAAATATAAGTCTAAAGATAGTGGGGCTTCTCGTCTTGACATGATTGATATGGGGGTTAGAACTAATTTAGCTCCACAAAAAGGAAAAAGTAAAACCTACTTGCCCCATGCAGCTTTTAATTTGTCAAAGGCTGAAAAAAAGAAAGTGTTGTCATCATTATTGAACATGAAACTTCCATATGGACATGCGTCGAACATCAAAAACTGCATATCCATGGATGAATTAAAGATGTTTGGGATGAAGTCCCATGACTGCCACATCCTACTACAGCAATTACTTCCTGTTGCAATTCGTGCGGTTCTTCCAAAAAGCGTTAGGGTCACAATAATAAGATTGTGTTTCTTTTTTAATGCCTTGTGCATCAAAATTGTAGACATATCGAAACTGGATAAAATGCAGGCAGATGTGATAGTAACTTTGTGTGAGCTAGAAAAAAATATTTCCTGCCTCATTTTTTGATATAATGATACATCTCATTGTCCATTTGGTTCGTGAAAGTTTCCTTTGTGCTTACTTTACTGGCTCCATAATATGAAATTTAGTTGTATTTCTTTTATGATAATGTGTAGGTTAGTAGTGAAATGATGGAGAATGACGATGGAGTTTCAGAGACAATGAGATGGCTAGCAGGAAAACCATCATTTTCCATTTTGACTTACGAAAGTTATCTAGTTAACGGGGTCCGATACTTTACAAAGGAGCGAGATGATGTGAGGGTTGTTCAAAACATCGGTGTGTCTTTAGTTGATAATACGGTCCAGGTGTCTAGTGCCAAGGATTTAAATCCCGTGAAGAGTGATATGACATTTTATGGTGTTCTCTTAGAAATATGGGAGTTAGATTATCGTGCATTCAAAGCCCCGTTATTTTTGTGTAAATGGGCAGACAATGACAAGGGCATAAAGGTGGATAATCTTGGGTTCACACTTGTCGATCTAAGTCGACAAGGCCACAAGAAAGATAAATATGTGTCGATGGACCATGTAAAGCAAGTTTTTTAAGTTGAAGATCCGGTCGATGCCAAATGGTCTGTTGTATTAACCTCTACAACTCGAGACTATCAGGAGCTGTATAACGAAGATGAATTAGGAGACACGACCATGGAAAATCCCCCATTCTGCTCTAGCATTCCTATATGTGATGTATCTGATGATGTTGAGCATAGTATCAGAGAAAATGTTGAGGGAACTTGGGTTAAAAACTAATATATCTGTTGGTTACCATGAAATTGTAATGTTGCAATTTTATATGAATTTGCTTTTAGTTTGAATCCTGTGAATTAATTATACCATTTTTATCTGCATATTTAATATGCACTTTTTATGTATATATGCACACACACAATTATCGGAATAATATCTCCATGGCTAATGATTTTATGTTGTATTTTTCAGATTGAAGAAGATAAATGGCACCTAAAAGGCAGATATCCAAAGTTCAAATCCAAGAAGACGACAAGCAAGCAGATGAAGCATCAGAGCAGGCAAATGCACATTAAGCAACAGAACCTCCTCAAACTAAAATGTCAGAATCTATGCAAGGAACAGAAATAACAGCTACTACTTCAAATTCTACCAAAACAAGGTATGGAGCTTCACGAGGTGTTTCCGCAATGTACAAAGTGGTTGTGAAGAAGGCGCAAGACAAGAAAACAAAGGTCAGGTGCAATGAACTTGGAGTTCCCGTCGGACAAAACAGGCACCCCCTACAGTCCTACACTGGGATACTGGCTAGGACGATAATTCCGATCGATTGTCCGAGTTGGCGAAATGTAGATGTTCAATTAAAAGAGAAATTATGGCTTGATATTCTGGTATATATAAATACCTAATTTTCTTTCTATTAAATTATTTTGTGCTAATGACATGTTGACTAGTTCTCTACATTGTTATTGTTGGTTGTAGGAGACATTCAAAGTTTCGAAGAAACTTAAGAAGGGTGTGCAAAAATCTGCATCCGCAAAGTGGAGACAGTTTAAGATGAATTTAAATAGAAAATTTGTGAAGCCGAATCTTGGACAGAAGAAGAAATTAACAAAGCTATATATTTGTTTAAGAAAGCCTCCAAAGCAGTATGCTTTTGTTGGTAAGGAGGCTTGGAAGAAATTTGTTGCTCAGAGGATTACTGACGACTGAAAGGTACGCGTTATATTCATAAACTAATTTTTTTTTGTTCTGATTTTTAGTTATATTATTTAAAAAATTTGTTGCAGTCACTTAGTGAACAACAAAGCAATAGAGTGCGTAAGCGGAAATATCCTCATCGCATGTCTAGGAAGGGTTATATTGGATTGCTCGAAGAAGAAGTAAGAACCATTTAAGTTGTGTACTTGAATAGTTTCAGTCTAGCTTTTTCAGTATTTTAATTTTCCGTTGATTTTAATCAGCAAAATAAAGGAAACTTGAAGCCCGGAGAAAAACCTGATCGGTCTATTATGTGGAAGAAGGCTCGAAAGGGAAAAGATGGTGAGATTGTTGATCCAGAGCTCGTAGAAGTATATGATAGAATTGTGAGTATTTAGCAAGCAAATAGAACACACACATTGTTCATGCAATGTTATTGATATTTAATTCGAATCTAAATATTTTCGTGACAGGATATCTTACTAGAGAAGCAAAGTAAGGGTGAATTTAGTCTTTGTGGAAGTGAGGATGTGGTGACTAAGGCCTTGGAAACTCTTGAACATTCAGGAAGGGTTCGAGGAGTTGGAAGCTTCGTCACCCCTTCAATGTTCTTCAACTTACCGACTGGAAAAAGATGCAGAATAACGAAAGCTGAGTTTTTGGCCCGTGATCGGGAGAGGGACGCGGAGTTGGAGAAAGCCAAGCAGGAGATGGAAAGGACAAGGCAGGAGATGGAGAGGACAAAGGAGGAGATGGTTCAAGCACTGAAGGGCATGGGTATAACAAATATTCTATCTCCTAAGTTGTCTGAAATGGCAAGTCGTGGCCAAAAAGTTGCTTCTCCATCGGTTGTAAAAGATCTGGACCAACTGTTGGTTGATGATGATGATTGTGTTCCTATTAAACCTTTTCCACTAGAGAACAAGGTAAAATAACTAGTTTATTTTTTAATTTAATATTAATATTTTTATTATTTTTCAAATTCAAATTAATATTATTTTTATATTCAATACTTCTTTAGGTAAAAATTATTTATTTAATATTAATGTGTGTAGGGTCTGCGAAAATGTGAGTTGGCAGTAGACACTGTTGAAAACAAGGTGGCATTTGGCTTGTTATTTGACGAAGAAGGCATGAACAACTTTATACACGGAGTGCCTTTGTAGCCTGGATTTGCTCGTGTCTCAGTGGATGGCCCAATTAAAGGTGATGCCTTGATTCCCGTTCCAATAGTAGGTGAAATTGAGACAGTCGACCAAGCTGTTGGCTCACACGTCTCACGGCCACGTGACTTGATCATAATTAATGCCCCATCTGACGTGGTATGTAAGTAATATGTTGTAAGCTATATATTATCTTTGATTATATTTTGCTAAATTGTTATATATTTGCAGAAAACAAGGAGAAAAGGAAAGGAACCTAAAAGTGAGTTGCATAAAGTGCAGGCCTTATTTAAGAACATTGAGATCAATAAGAATGTTCCAGAGCGCTTTCGATTGTTGTATAAACATGCAACAACATTCATGAAGACCACTGGGGTCTCAATACAGATTCCATGGTTCGTTTCATTGTTACTTTAATTTATTTTTAATACAGGTACTTGCATTCTATGGTTCATAAGAATGACAATTTGGACATATTTGCTTTCTGTGATCCTGGAGCCACATTTACCCTGAACAGCGAGTTTGAAGCTTACTTGTTTAATCGTTTGAAAGAGGGTAATCCTGATCGTCTGTTCCTCTTGCCGCATAATACCAAGTAAGTATATATATTGAGTGTTTTCATTTTTTTGATAAATCACTTTTTTAATCTATATATATTTAAATTCTATTTTTCGTATTTTTTTAAAATAAAAATAGTTGCCATTGGATACTGGTCTTGATATGGGGTGGCGAAATTTTCGTGCTCAATCCTTTGCCTCGTTCAACTACTTTTCCAGACTTGGAAAAATCAATATCAATGTATATTAATTATTTTATATCTCGATTATTTTTATTATTGAGATATCGATCATAAAGCATTATTAACACTGCACACGTGACAGGGCGGTAGTTGCTTTTAATATTCAGGCTGGAAGGGGAAATAAAGCCCTGATTGTAAAATATATTTCAGTAAGTTTTTTTTCTTCTGTAGTTTAGTTATTTCTCTGGTAATTGCAACTTTTTGTTTGTAAAATATCACTTTATGCTACTACTGCTCATTTGGATCAGTACGCCAATAAATTGAGTAATTTAATCGTTTAAGGTTATATTATCGATCTAATATTTTTTTTAAATAGGGATGTCCTAAACAACCTGGTGGTATTGAATGCGGCTATGTAGTTATGCGCTACATGAAAGAAATTGTAATGGACAGTGAAATGTCATTTCTAAAAAAAGTATATTTTTCCTCAAACTTATTTAATTGCTATATATATATAGTAGGATTCATAGTAATTTTTTTCATGTTTACCCTTTTCAGTGGTCTTCCAAGTCTTGTAAGTTAAGTTGTTCCAGGGTTGAGCTTGATGAGGTCCGATGTGAGACTGCTGCTCATATTGAAAAGTTTTTGTAAACAGGGCCTAGGATATGGTTTTGGTGCATGTAGTAGTATTATTGACTTTGGCAGTATGATTCTGGATGAATTATGTAGTTGGAAGTATGACTTTGTCAGTATGATTCCGGATGAATTATGTAGTTGGAAGTATGACTTTGATATTTTGATGAATTGTATTTTGGATGAATTAGATGGTATCAGTATTATTATGGATGATTTGGATTATGTAGTATGAATTGGATAATGTACTAGTTGGCTGATTGGATTTTATATTTGGCTTTGGTATATATTGGTCTTTTGATTTTGATATTTGGTTTGGTTTTTTGATTTTGGTCATTTGGTATCTTGGTTTTTGGGAAAGTCATATAAACAGGGCAGCCATATATTAACAAAACAGAACTTACATCACTTTTCCAAAAAACCGATGTTAAATATGACAAATATAGACACCAGTTTCGTTAACGAACTCATACAAAGGATATGTTCGCACTAATTCACGCAAGCGTACGCGGTCACAAGTAATATAGAATAAAATTAAGTTCGTTCCCACAGAGACTGGTTTAGGTTGTTATAGTCTTGTACCTATGCAACAATGTATGGCTTTTATTCACTGCTAAGACAATTAACAAGATAGGGTTTTTAATAACTAAGATTAACTATGAAGGAATTTAATAAACTAAGAATTAATTAACTAACAAGAATTGGAATCGAATTACTTATGCAGAGAAAACATGGGATCCTAACTTCATTAAATACTTTTCTTAGATCTGACACCTTTAATCACTATATGCAATTGTTATGATATCTGATCGGATAACACGAATCAAATACACGCTACCTGTCGGCATACGTATATCAAACTACCCATACATCCACAAAAGAGATAGAAGATGAATAGACACCAATTATGTTTAGACCCTATATGTCTATAGAATTTGAAAACATAACGGTTGAGGAACTAGTTATCCATAAAGATCACACAGGGCAATATAAGTATTTTCATCTTATACTACGAATCATATTGATAAACAATTATGAACCTATGCTAGCATGGCAAGTTCTAATTCTCAAGATCCACTCTCGCTTCACAAGAGATTAACAGATTAGATGTTCGCGACGCATCTATCAATTAAGCTTAACCATACGAGGATATCAATTAATATACATCACACACAGATCTTTAAAGCATCAAGATACTAAACTGCATAAATAAATCCGTTAGAATCCCACGATAACGATTAGTTCATAATCGAACCGCTCGTCACAATGGGATTTGATGAAAACATGATAATGAACAAGATTCGAATAATATGGATACTAAAGTAATAGAGTTGAGAAAACAAATCCCAAAAGCATCCAAGAGTATCGCCAAGAAAAATACAAAAGAAAAGTAGATCTAGAACTCCGTTGCTTGTCACGCGCGTAGGAATCCTTCGTCAAACTTGAATCTCCGTGTCTCGGCTCTCTCTCTATGTGTTGTTGGGAATAGGTGGTGATTATTGGTGAAGGGTTGTGTTTATATAAACTCCAGGAGGCTTTTTCAGCAAGATATTTCCAATTAAAAATCGAAATCAGGAAAATTTCCAAGAATTTTGCCAGGCGGCCGCGCCCTAGGCGCGCGCCCGCACGTCCTGAATCCTCCCCGCGCGTGCCCCCGCACGCTAGCTGCGCCCCCGCGCGCTCCGTTTCTGCCTCGCGCGCGCGCCCGCGCGTTTGGTCCGCGCCCGCGCGCCTGATGACTGCCAAGGCCGCGCGCCCGCGCGCCTGGCCGCGCGCCCGCGCGCCAGGGTCCTGCCCATGGACTCCAAACAGCCTCCAAACGGATTCCTAAGTTCCTCCAAGTGCTTCCAAGGGTCTTCCATATTTCTTGCTATCTTCAACTCCAATCCTATGACTTAGAACCCACCATTTAGACCTGAAATCATGCTTGGTACTTCCAACTAGTTCACCTGCATTAAAACACTAGAACATATCACACTTACCACATACTTGAGGTCAATTCCACCAATTTAAGCCGGTTTCTAAGCATTCCAAATGGATATAAAATCCACTTATCACACCCCCAAACTTAAACCGATGCTTGTCCTCAAGCATAAACAAACATAACTATATACAACTAACTAGTACCACTTCCGTAGGTGATCACGGTTGCATTTGGCATATGCAACAAGCCCTTTAAACCCCTAGGCAGCCCTAGTGGACGTGTAAGGTCTCGTGAGGGCCTATAGCGAATGTACCCACAAAATCCATCTACTCATGCAACTAACAATGCAATGCATGTATGCAACTAATATGAAAATGCAACGATCCCTTCAAACCAACCAAAACCAATCAACGAGCCAACATCTCAAAGAACACAGTCTTCCAAACAGAGTTCGACCAAATTCCCATCGACCAACAAGACAAACACAGAAACGTGCGTGTGTGCGATGCTCACCAATATACTCCCAAACTAAATCAAGACCATACCTACTCTTAGCCAAAACAACCACAAGCTTACAAACCATATGAACGCTAGACACAAGAACTCTTAAGAGACACCTTCGCAGTCCATCTGAGTTAGACAGGAATTCATGCTTTATTACACAAAAACAACTACACACAACACACATGCTTATTTGACCGTGCAATGGATGAGACCTCGGAAGGATTTTGCAATAATACCCATTTAACGAGCTTTAGGTCAGCGGATCCCAGACCGGAAAAGTCTTAGGTCACTAGGCACAAAGTCCCCAAAGAACTTACTTGCTCGAGTACTAAAGAGCTCACCCTGATCAATTCTGCATAAACACAAAACAAACACAACTCTTTTTTTTTCTCTTTTTCAACTTTTCTCTCTTTTTTTTCCTTTTTTTTTTCAACAATTTCGGAATGAGTGCTCTTTGCCTTTTTTCTCATCCACCCTAGACTACTCATTTTTTACCAATGAGCGGCTACTAGCCATTTGACGCCTAGCCTTTATTACAACTAGCATGAAATCCCTGGTTTCCCCCAAACTTATACATAAGTGCTCCTTCGTTTTCAAGAATCTAGCCAACATTCTAAATATAAACAAGTGGTTAAATTCTAACACCAAACAAGCATGGTCTGATCAAATTCAAAAGCAACCAATGAGACTTATGAAATAGATTTGTTTCTGGCATGCAAGTCAATACTTAGAAACTTAATCAACCCTCTATTCATCACAACCACACTCCAATCAACATCGACTCACCAACGGAAATAGTCAAGTCCTACGGGATCATGAAATATGCATGCAACTAAAATGGACTCACATGATAAATAAAAACTATGCAAACAGAATGCCCTATATGACATGAACATGCAAAACTACGAATAAACTACAACTACACATGCAATATGAATCCTACATGAGACACACACTAACTATACAAACCCATACATCACCCCCAAACTTAACATATTCAATGTCCTCAATGAAGATAATGCAAGGGAAACAGACAAACCTAATCCGCAGCAGGGCCACCCTCCTACTCATTAATTTGAAGCATCCTTTTCTCACCTGCTGCTGACAAATCAAAATTCAACTTTTTCAACGCCCAATATGCCTTGTGCTCTAGCTCAGCCGGCAAGTGACACGCCTTACCATACACCAATTGAAAAGGTGAAGTACCCAATGGTGTCTTGTAAGCCGTCCTATAAGCCCAGACAGCTTCATCTAACTTTAGCGACCAATCTTTCCTTGAAGGATTCACAACTTTCTCAAGAATACGCTTTATCTCCCTGTTAGATACCTCTGCTTGACCATTAGTTTGAGGGTGATAGGCAGTGGCAACACGATGATTGATATTATACCTAGCCATCAAGGCTGTGAACTTTCGGTTGCAGAAATGTGTCCCCTCATCACTGATGATTACCCTTGGAGTTCCGAAACGAGTGAAAATTTGCTTATGCAGGAAATTCAAGACCACTTTAGCATCATTGGTAGGTAACGCCTTTACCTCGACCCATTTAGACACGTAATCCACAGCCAAAAGAATGTACTGGTTATTGCATGAAGAAACAAACGGTCCCATGAAATTGATTCCCCACACATCAAAAATCTCCACTTCAAGCATCATATTAAGAGGCATCTCGTTCCTCCTAGAGATATTACCAACCCTTTGGCATTGATCACACCTTAACACAAACTGGTGGGCATCTTTAAACAGAGTTGGCCAATAAAAACCTGCCTGAAGTACTCGAGTAGCTGTCCTCTCTCCACCGTAATGACCTCCATAAGTGGTGGAGTGGTAATCACGCAACACACCTTCAGTTTCGCTATACGGAATGCATCTTCGTATCACCTGATCCGCTCCCTGTCTGAACAAGAAAGGTTCGTCCCAACGGTACCACTTCACATCATGCAAAAACTTCTTCCTTTGAGCATAAGAGAATTCCGAAGGGATGACGTTACTCACAAGATAGTTCACAATATCTGCAAACCATGGTTCTTCATCTTGCACCCCAAAAAGTTGCTCATCAGGAAAGAATTCGTTGATTAGAGTTTTATCACCTGCATTCTTACCGTGGTCCTCCAACCGAGACAAGTGATCCGCCACCTGGTTTTCGGTACCCTTTCTGTCCTTAATTTCCAAATCGAATTCTTGAAGCAAAAGAACCCAACGAATCAACCGAGGCTTCGAATCTTTCTTTGCAATCAGATAACGAATGGCGGCATGATCAGTAAACACTACTACCTTAGTTCCAAGAAAATAAGACCTGAATTTCCTGTACACAATTGCCAAAAGCTCCTTCTCTGTAGTAGTGTAATTCAGTTGTGCATCATTGAGTGTTTTGCTATCATAGTAGATCGCATGAAACACATTGTTATTTCTTTGACCAAGAACAGCTCCCACTGCATAGTCACTAGCATCACACATCAACTCAAACGGCTTACTCCAATCTGGTGCAATCATTACAGGTGTTGATGTCAACTTCTTCTTCAAAAGCTCGAAAGCCGCTAAGCAATCTTCATCGAACTTGAAAGGAATATCCTTCTCCAACAAATTACACAAGGGTTTAGAAATTTTGGAGAAATCTTGAATGAACCGCCTATAGAAACCCGCATGACCAAGAAAACTACGAATTCCTTTAACTGAGACTGATGGAGGAAGATTTTCAATTGTCTCCACCTTGGCCTTGTCCACTTCAAGCCCCTTGCTAGATACCTTATGCCCAAGAATGATTCCTTCTTTCACCATGAAGTGACATTTTTCCCAGTTGAGCACTAGATTAGTCTCAACACATCTTTTCAGCACCATGCCTAAATTACTTAGGCACTTATCATATGACATTCCAAAGACTGAGAAGTCATCCATGAACACTTCCACATTTATGCCAATCATCTCCGAGAAAATGGCCATCATGCACCTCTGAAAAGTAGCAGGTGCTCCACAGAGTCCGAAAGGAACGCGACGGAACGCGAAAGTGCCAAAAGGACATGTGAAAGTGGTCTTCTCTTGATCTTCTTGAGTAATCCCTATCTGATGGTACCCTGAATAACCATCCAGCAAGCAATAGAACTCATGCCCAGCCAACCTGTCCAACATCTGATCAATGAATAGAAGAGGGAAGTGATCCTTCCTTGTAGCCTTGTTTAGCTTCCGGTAATCCATGCAAATCCTCCATCCAGTAACTGTACGAGTTGGGATAAGCTCGTTCTTTTCATTAGCAACTACTGTCATTCCTCCTTTCTTAGGAACACATTGAACTGGACTCACCCATGAACTATCTGAAATAGGGTAGATGATCCCAGCATCTAACCACTTGAGAATTTCTTTCTTTACTACCTCCTTCATGATAGGGTTGAGACGTCTCTGAGGGTCCACCGTTGGTTTGCACCCTGGTTCTAGCGGAATTTTGTGCATACAATAAGAAGGGCTGATCCCTTTTAAATCCGCTATGGTCCATCCTATTGCTGATTTAAACTCTCTCAGAACCCGTAACAGCTTTGCTTCTTCACTACCTGTCAAGTTAGATGCAATAATAACAGGTAAAGTAGATGCATCACCTAGAAAAGCATATCTCAAGTGCTCTGGTAGTGGTTTGAGCTCAAGAGTGGGAACCTCTTCAATGGATGGTTTTAGACGCTTCTCCGAATTCTTTAGTTCTGCCAATCCAAGAGAATCGAATGGCATGTCAATCCTTCTCTTCCACGGAGATGCATTCAAAAACTGCAGTTGCTCTTCTAATTCTTCATCTTCAAATTCAGATTCTCCCATCAGTGCTTTCTCCAAGGTGTTTGACTTGATCAGTTGGTCAAACCCCTTGCTTACTGCAGATTCCACCAGATCCATAGAAAAACATTCCTCCTCCTCTGTAGGAAATTTCATTGCATTGAAGATGTTGAAGGTAACATTCTGGTCATGCACCCTCATTGTGAGCTCCCCCTTTTGCACATCTATCAAAGTACGACCTGTAGCGAGAAACGGCCTTCCCAAGATAATAGGAATCTTCTTGTCTTCCTCATAGTCCAGAATGACAAAATCTGCAGGGAAGATAAGCTTATCAACCCTTACCAGGACATCCTCCACAATACCCCTAGGATATGTGATAGATCTATCTGCCAGCTGTAGAGACATGGTAGTAGGCTTAGGCTCCGGTAGCCCAAGTTGCAAGAAGACAGACAACGGCATGAGATTAATACTCGCTCCCAAATCACACAAACACTTATCGAAAGATAAGTTACCGATAGTGCAAGGTATGGTGAAACTCCCTGGATCTTTCAGTTTCGGAGGCAACTTTTGCTGCAGAATAGCACTACACTCTTCCGTTAGAGCAACGGTTTCCAATTCTTCAAGCTTCAACTTCCGTGAGAGAATACCCTTCATGAACTTGGCATAACTCGGCATTTGTTCAAGAGCTTCAGCAAAAGGTATATTGATCTGCAACTTCTTGAACACCTCCAAAAACTTGGCAAACTGTCTATCCAACTTCTGCTTCTGAAGACGTTTAGGGAATGGCGGTGGAGGATAGATCTGATTGCTCTTTATAGACGGTTCTGGAGAAGCCTTGTCAACTGTCTTCTCGCTCTTTTCCACTTCACTAACCATCTGATCAGCCACCAAGTCGGATTTTTCAATTTCTGGCCCTGCAGATTTTTCAACTTGCTGATTTTGAATTTCTTCATCTTCCTTAGCTGCTGACTTTGGGTCAGATGTGACCTTTCCAGATCGCAAGGTGACTGCTTTTACCTGTTCTTTGACTTCCCTCTTGCCTGGGTTAACCTCCGTATCACTAGGAAGATTTCCCTGTGGCCTATTCAACAAAGCACTAGCAATCTGTCCAATCTGATTCTCCAAGGTTTTCAGGGATGCCGCCTGGCTCTTGCACATTAGCCTCAATTCTTCCAATTCAGATTTTTCATTAGACGACTGACCACCACTTACATGAGGCTGTTGATGAAAACCTGGTGGTTGATACGGTTGCCTAGGAGCATACTGCTGCTGATAACCCGAAGAGTTGAATGGTTTAGCTCCAAATTGCTGACCTTGATACTGCTGCTGACCACCTTGATTGTTACTCCAGCTGAAATTTGGATGGTTCCTGTTATTTGGATGATAGGCATTAGGCACTGGTTGCTGCGATCTCTGGAAGTTACTCACGAATTGTGCTGATTCACTAGATATAGCACACTGATTAGTGTCATGTGCACCTGCACATAGCTCACAAACACTAGCCACCTGTTGAACTCCCATGTTAGCCAGAGAATCCACCTTCATAGACAGAGCCTTTAACTGAGTGAGAGCATTCCTGATTGCTGCTGTTTTAACCATCGGGAAGAATTTAGTGAGAAACTTCTGAGCAAGATCCTCCCATGTAGTGATAGAACCTGCTGGTAGAGAATGCAACCAGCCCTTAGCTTTATCCCTCAGAGAAAATGGGAAAAGTCTCAGCTTCACGACATCTTCTGACACTCCGTTGAACTTGAAGGTGTCGCATATCTCGATGAAATCCCTAATATGCATATTAGGATCTTCCGTTGGAGCACCCCCAAACTGAACTGAATTCTGCACCATCTGAATCGTGCCAGGCTTGATTTCAAAAGTATTGGCTGCAATAGCCGGCCTGACAATGCTAGATTGAATGTCATTGATCTTTGGCTGAGAAGAGTCCTTCAAAGCCTTCGTTTCTGGTGCTACTGGATCACCCATAACTATATTCAGTTCTTCCAATTCCTTACGAGCTTGCAAACGTGTTCGCATACACGTTCACTAGAACACCTGAAACTCACCAAACAAAGTAAGATCGATGAGAAAATAATCCGAGTCAGTGAACTTTAACGACCACTGATGACAAGCACATAAACTATATATAAAACCCCGAGTCCCCGGCAGCGGCGCCAAAAACTTGTTCGCACTAATTCACGCAAGCGTACGCGGTCACAAGTAATATAGAATAAAATTAAGTTCGTTCCCACAGAGACTAGTTTAGGTTGTTATAGTCTTGTACCTATGCAACAATGTATGGTTTTTATTCACTGCTAAGACAATTAACAAGATAGGGTTTTTAATAACTAAGATTAACTATGAAGGAATTTAATAAACTAAGAATTAATTAACTAACAAGAATTGGAATCGAATTACTTATGCAGAGAAAACATGGGATCCTAACTTCATTAAATACTTTTCTTAGATCTGACACCTTTAATCACTATATGCAATTGTTATGATATCTGATCGGATAACACGAATCAAATACACGCTACCTGTCGGCATACGTATATCAAACTACCCATACATCCACAAAAGAGATAGAAGATGAATAGACACCAATTATGTTTAGACCCTATATGTCTATAGAATTTGAAAACATAACGGTTGAGGAACTAGTTATCTATAAAGATCACACAGGCAATATAAGTATTTTCATCTTATACTACGAATCATATTGATAAACAATTATGAACCTATGCTAGCATGGCAAGTTCTAATTCTCAAGATCCACTCTCGCTTCACAAGAGATTAACATATTAGATGTTCGCGACGCATCTATCAATTAAGCTTAACCATACGAGGATATCAATTAATATACATCACACACAGATCTTTAAAGCATCAAGATACTAAACTGCATAAATAAATCCGTTAGAATCCCACGATAACGATTAGTTCATAATTGAACCGCTCGTCACCATGGGATTTGATGAAAACATGATAATGAACAAGATTCGAATAATATGGATACTAAAGTAATAGAGTTGAGAAAACAAATCCCAAAAGCATCCAAGAGTATCGCCAAGAAAAATACAAAAGAAAAGTAGATCTAGAACTCCGTTGCTTGTCACGCGCGTAGGAATCCTTCGTCAAACTTGAATCTCCGTGTCTCGGCTCTCTCTCTATGTGTTGCTGGGAATAGGTGGTGATTATTGGTGAAGGGTTGTGTTTATATAAACTCCAGGAGGCTTTTTCAGCAAGATATTTCCATATTTCCAATTAAAAATCGAAATCAGGAAAATTTCCAAGAATTTTGCCAGGCGGCCGCGCCCTAGGCGCGCGCCCGCACGTCCTGAATCCTCCCCGCGCGCGCCCCCGCACGCTAGCTGCGCCCCCGCGCGCTCCGTTTCTGCCTCGCGCGCGCGCCCGCGCGTTTGGTCCGCGCCCGCGCGCCTGATGACTGCCAAGGCCGCGCGCCTGGCCGCGCGCCCGCGCGCCAGGGTCCTGCCCATGGACTCCAAACAGCCTCCAAACGGATTCCTAAGTTCCTCCAAGTGCTTCCAAGGGTCTTCCATATTTCTTGCTATCTTCAACTCCAATCCTAGGACTTAGAACCCACCATTTAGACCTGAAATCATGCTTGGTACTTCCAACTAGTTCACCTGCATTAAAACACTAGAACATATCACACTTACCACATACTTGAGGTCAATTCCACCAATTTAAGCCGATTTCTAAGCATTCCAAATGGATATAAAATCCACTTATCAGGATACGATAGACATCAGCTTCAACTGCATAGACATCAGCTAGATATAAGAAACCGATGTAAATAAGATAAACCGACGTTAGTTTATATAGAGAACCGATGTTAAATGTTAACGTGGACATCAGTTCACAAACAAATTTTAAGGTTTTTTCTCTTTTCCTTTTACATGTCATATGTTCAAGATTATATAAATCTTATAGTAAAACAAGATTCACATTGTTGTGATGACATATTTTCAATAATTTGAAGTAACAACATCAGTTTTTGAAAAGAAACCGATGTCTAAGATGCCTACAGACATTGGCTAAAAACCGATGTCTAATACCCCTACCTTTCTCTACACATGCAAAAACATCGCTTCTCTTTATCAATAGACATCGGTTTTTAGCCGATATCTATTGCTATTTTTCTAGTAGTGGCCCATCATTTATACGTACCTCAAATTTTTTTCGCAATATGATTTGCTGTAATAATCGTTTGCCCTAAATCATCTATCATAGGCATGTATATATGTGTGTGTGTGCAGTGGGTATGGGGAGATATTTGCATTATGCAAACACTCACATAAATTTACAATGTCAAAAATATTTGTTACAATTAACTAAAATGAACACACAAGTATGGTCAATTTCGGGTACATCTAATATAATCAATCGAACATCTTCAGAAGGATAATTATATTTTATCAAATGAAAAACAAGTTCATATATCAAAGCGAGTCAACTAGAAACCTCTTGAATTTTAAAAATAATTGTCTTAACGGTACGTTTTCACGTTGAAATTACTAGTGAGGATGGGAAAAATAACTCCTAATTAATGACTTCAATCATCTCACACTTAAGAAAATTTTAAAGAAATTATACTTAGGGCGTGTTTGGGGTATCACAAAAAAGTTGACTTATAACTTAAAATGAGTAAGTGCTTTATAAGTGATAAGTTGATGGATTCTTATAAGTTATACGGGTGTTTGGATAAATTTACTTATAAGTTAGTTAAGAGTTTGCTAAATTAAATTTGAAAAAATAATTATTAAATACAATGATTTCAACACTTGCATTTTAAATTAAAAAAATATTTAAAAACACAAAAGTAAAAATATAAAGTAAAAAAAATAAAGAAATCAAAGAATAAGTTGATAAGTTAAGTAAAATGTTGGTGATTAAGTTATAAGTTATCAAATAAGCTGAGTATACAAACACCCCCTCATATAAGCTCTTATCAACTTATAATGCATAAGAATTGCTAGCCAAACAGGCCCTTAGTCTTCTCTAGCTTATATGTCACACAAATTAGGATTACTTATAAGTCTGATAGTATTACTATTCCAAGAATCATAGATTGAATTCACTTACATTATGACATAAAAGACTTGGTCATTCAGGAATTTCTATGATTTTGGTTAACTTAAACAGGGGCAATTAACCTGAGCTGGAATAGATGAAGTGTTGGTTTTAGATTTGGCTTCGCATCATCATGTGTGTTTTTTTTGTGTCTCCTATTAATCCGTGTGTATGCAGTGTGCTCCATAAAACATGAAATATATGTATATAAATCTGTGTCTGGCTTCTTATGATTGTTGCCTATCCAAATTAAAACTAGCTACGCACAACCTTTTGTTTGAAAGATTAGACACATTGTGTGTATCTCGTCCTCTGCACAGAATCTGTAGGACAGTCATTAGTGGTTTTTCAAATCAATGCATCTCTTTGTAACAGCACATTCCTCGCCCACTACTTGGCACTTAGTCACCTTATCAGTTGCCTACATATATATGGACATGATCTATGCCTATTACAATATCTTAATACTTCTGTATTTATTTTAAAATTGAAAAGAACAATGTATCTGATCACTCACAGTATATATATAGGGGTGGACGGAAGAATTTTTTGGCACGGTAATCAGAATTATCAGGAGATGCTCGATCTAAATTCTTGGTGCTTATGATATCAGCATACTAAAAACTTATCATTGAAAGGGAAATTCTTTGGCGCGCAAAAGACTTACACCGTTAGACTCACCATACTCATGTTTGTATATAAAAATGTGGAATATTGAACATCAAGCTGGTAGGAAAATTTTACAGATATATTAGAAGCAAAACAAGTTTCCTTTTTATTGTAGGTATCCTAAAATTTGTTCCCAAATAACGTGGCCGCCAAATGTCGAATTATAATTTGAGGACGCATATGTACGCACGCGGGGTTCCATCATGTTCACTATAGAATTATCGATTTAAGTGGGATCTAATATATCCTACAATATTTTTGTATAAATATGCCTTTTCTGATGTTGAAGAACTAGATTCCCATATTAGTATGTCAATGTTCATCTTCCAATACAATAAAGTTATATACTAATGACCTTGTAAAATATTCTAGCCCTTACAATAGTTGAGAACAATATGTTCCACTTTTTTAATTAGTTGATCTGCTGATATGCTAATTAAGAATATATCTGATATGGATCAATCTACATGTACACATGAATTCCGCATAAATGCACTATGGATTGCACTAATCTAGTAATTAAAAGTAATCATAGCTGGTAAAGAAATGTATATTAACATGTAATTGTTAATCTGGATCATCTCTGAAAAACAAATTGGTTGCAAGTAATAGTACTTACACATATTACTGTATAATGTGTCTCAGGAATTTGGGAGAATATATGCTAGAAACAAAGTAAGAACTGATCCCATTTTTCTCCTTTAAAGTAGAAATGTAGAAACAACTTTTCCAAGTGCGGTAGTCGGCCATTCATAAACTTTAATGAACTAATCCTGGAAATGATCAGGCAATGTTTATGTCCAGATCAATTATCAGTTATAGGTACGACCAAATGTATAAGTACTGAAATAAACTGCGATTACTTCCTAAAATCGGAAAGCAAACATTTTAATTGTGAAAACAGGATTGATATGAGATACAAGTATTTTTCATCTTCAAATCTGCAGAACTTGAATATTTCATGATTACTTGAATTTAACACTTTATATGTTAAGTTGATCTGAGAATAATTCCACCAGATCAAATCATTTCCAGGCCAGAATTTCCACTAACATGCATCTTTTTGTGAAATGCGAAAACGTCAGCTGTGTGTGGTGCCCATCAAACACTTACTTCTCTGAATTGATTCCACGAGGAAACCATATTGGTACTAATAATTTTATTTAATACAAATGCTTAATCTGTTAAATATCCATACACACATAGACAGAATATTCAAATAGATTCACATATGACCTAGCTAGTGTGACAGTCCTGAAGTGCAACTCATTTTAAGATTTTCACACGCTTCAAACTCAATTTCCCAAATAAAAAGGAAATATTAGTATTTATGACATGCATGTGTGGATCCTGTTGATGCATGATACGCTCTATAAGAGGAGTAACTTCACTAAACTTCTTAGGACAAACACAGGCATCTGGTTCTTCTCTTTCCTTTTCTCTCTTGTTGGTAGCTCAGGCTCCCCTGTTCACTTCAAGTAATAGATTAAGGAAATAAAAATGGAGGGAAAAAGCCGGTTAGGAAATTTTGTAGAGAAGACAAAGCCTTATATTTGCATGGTTTCATTACAATTCGGATATGCGGGAATGAACATCATAACTAAAGTCTCTCTTAATAGAGGAATGAGTCACTACGTGCTTGTTGTTTATAGACATGCTTTTGCCACTGCTTTTATTGCTCCCTTTGCTCTTATTCTCGAGAGGTATGTTCAAATTAGTTCATAAATTAGTTTCAAACTTGCTAGTACTAACACCGACTATATATCGATTTCTTAATTGCAGGAACATAAGGCCGAAGATTACTTTTTCAATCTTCATGCAGATATTTGTTTTGGGACTACTTGGGTGAGTACCACTATTCATCGCATGCATGCATGCAAGTTTTGTGCAGATATTTGTTTTCCCTGAAATAGTTTTAATGGAAATGTATTGTATATGTACATATAGGCCGGTGATTGATCAAAATTTCTACTATGCGGGACTGAAATTAACTTCGCCAACTTTTTCTTGCGCGATGAGCAATATGCTGCCTGCAATGACCTTTGTCATGGCAGTTCTCTGCCGGTATGTACATATTATATTAATTTCAACATTTCATAGATGTTCTTGTCAATATAACTTCACATGATTCATACAGAGGCTAATAATGAAAATCTGATAACATGAATAGGATGGAGATTTTAGATATGAAGAAAATTAGATGCCAAGCAAAAGTATTGGGAACAGCAGTGACGGTGGCAGGTGCGATGCTGATGACATTGTACAAAGGAGAGGTTGTGGAAATGTTTTGGTCCAGATACGTTCATCCTAAAACCGATGAACCTACTACCACCACCGTCGATGCTGACAAAGATTGGGTTAAAGGCTCCATATTTCTTATCATTGCAACCTTTGCTTGGGCTTCTCTTTTTATCCTTCAGGTTTTTTTTCTTTTTGAAGAAAATGAAGATAATTCTTTTGATATTGTACAGATTAATGGTTACATAATACTAAATGTGCATATGTAAAATGCAGAATGTTACTATGAGGAGATATACAGCTCCCTATTCACTAACATGCCTAATTTGCTTCATGGGTACTCTCCAATCCATTGTCGTAACTCTTGCCATGGAACACAAACCAAATGTCTGGGCTATTGGCTTTGACATGAACCTTCTTGCTGCTGCCTATGCTGTAAGTATAAAATTTCATCTCCATCACACACACACACACACACACATATATCTTTTGAATAAAAAATTTAAAGGACCATTCAAATTTTAATATTTTCAGGGAATAGTAACGTCGAGCATTGCATACTATGTCCAAGGACTTGTTATGCACAAAAGAGGACCAGTTTTTGTAACAGCTTTTAGTCCATTGATGATGATCATAGTTGCTATCATGGGTTCTTTCATTCTTGCAGAAAAAATCTATCTTGGAGGGTAATTGTCATTAACTTTCTGATTTATAAAAATTATCATATGCTAGAAAGGTTGATTCTATACCTAAATAAACCTATTTTTTATACTCTTCTTTCTTGCAGAATTCTTGGTGCCGTACTAATTGTGATGGGACTATACTCCGTACTATGGGGTAAGTACAAAGAGTACAAGGAGAAGGAAGAGGAGGAGATTATTGAAGCAGTGAAAGATGTGAAAAAAAACATGAAAATCGGATCAGGTGAAGATCTTGAAGCAAATGATATTGAAATGCAAAAGAATAGAGAATTGGCAATGGCTCCCACATTAGCCTTTAGCGCATCAGTTCCCACACCACCTATGCTTGCAGTTGAAGCAAGGAAGCCCTGAAGCAAAAGAAAGAGCAAAGGTTGAAGGAGATAATATAATGGATGTAGTAATATCAGAAAGATAGAATCAAATAATTATATAAAAATATTAACTAGCAGTACTGGCAGATTAATCTGGAAAGATTGAGGGGCTTTTTCGTACTCAAGGTCTTGTTAGTTTTTGTCCCTTGATACTTTCGCTATTCGGTAGGTCCTAGAATTAATCTTTTGGTTGTTGCCCTTTGTTTTAAGTTAATAAAAATACTTCCAAGGCAATATAATATCACGTTTCCTTGATCAAGCTTTTTACAATATCCATCCTTAACAAAAACTTCATCCACTGCAATAGCTAGAAACTTCTCAACATATTGTATTACCGGTAACGTCTGTACCACCTGCAGCTGCAATAATATATTAAAGATTATAATTTTCATATTATACACTATTTAGAGGAACGGTTGAGAGAAGTTGAGAAAGATAAAAAATAGCTGAAATCATTTGAGGAATAGCCGAGTGGTGGGAATTGGAAGAGGAGGAGGAAGACCGGAATATGAAACGTACTACAAGAAACAGAGTCTGTTGCGACCGAGATATAACTGACCGTTCTTGTAGTGACGGAGGAAGAGGAAGAAGCTGCGCCTTAATTATAATGAGCTTAAAGTTTTTGTGCCTACATATATATTGAATTTGAGGCATGCATAATGTAAATAGGGTCCGGTCCATAACCATAAATGCATGGCTGCAACCACCTGCACGCGAAAAATTTCCACGGATAAATTTGACACGGAAAATTGATATAAATGCAGGACAGTTACATCACTCCATCCGCATTTGATTTTTTGATTTTAGGATTTTTACTATATGCATCCGCGGAAACATGACCTGCCAATCATGGATGATTGTGCACCGGCGCCCACGTTACACGTAAATTATAAGCATGGTTGTAACTTGTAAGGAATGCAACTTGTTTATAGATTTCCTTCAAGACTAAACCGTTATGTTTTTATTGGAAATTTGATCGCCATAACGAGTTATATACTGTTGTATGGAGGGCTCGAGGTTCATCCGTATATATTCATATTTCCAGGCATGCACGCCGTGGTACGATATGCGACGTCGATTCGCTACAAAACTGTGCAACGTGAAACACTCAAAAAATTATATGCACTTGTCTGAAACATGCGCGTACACTAATCAGAACCCATAAATTATACATTCGCATGCATCAGAAACCACTACGTATGTAATTTTAAAGTAGATTAAAATTACATCATTTCAAAAACAAATATGACATCATTTCCAAGTAACGGCAATTTTATAATATTGCTATATAGCTCGAGCATATCTTTGTATAGAATAATCTCATTCATCTTTCACGTATATGTTTTATCGTTAATTAATAATAAACTGTATATATCTGTACTTTTTAGCTAATCTTTATGTATCTAGACTTGTTTGTGAATATACGAGAACGAATCCTTGAATATAATATTAATCAATCAACGAGGTAATCCAACAGAAAGTGTCACCGTCGTGCCCCTTTCAAACAGTTAGTCCCAAAAGGCCAGATAAGTATCGAGGAGAAGGCTTATTTTAGTTACGGAAATGGATTGTCGAATCGTACATTAGTTAATTATGATATGAATTTCTTGGCTGAAATTTCTACTTTAAAGAAATGTTGAACTTTTTACAGCAAATAAACAACTTGGTAGTTGTATCTGTACGCATCATGGTAGAGTGTAGAGTCGAGTCAAATGGCACTTCTCCAGCTATAGCTTGCTACTCCTGTCTCTTATTTCCACCCAAGTCTATGTATATGTCAAACACTTTGGCGTCAAGCTTTACCAGAAAAGCGGTTATGTCTTTTGACAAGGATTCTACCATAAAATCGATCAATAGTGCACATTTGACTACGGTCGATTTTATCTTCGGTCAACATTTTTTGTCAAGATCATAACTTATCAACTTTAATATGATGATCTGGTGTCACGTGTTGCCACATATAGACACATAGACACATGTAGTAATGTGGACTCAATCTCTATATCCTCTCGACCAACCATGGTTGGTGGTCAGTGGTCGGTTATGACCCTTAACCCGATCAATGTGTCATAACCGACCAGTTTACGTAGTCGGTTTTGTCATGTTTTCTTGTATTAAAGGAAGAAATTTACTTGGACAGTTTACACAAGCTCAAAACCAGTGTACTGAAAGAGTTAAACTACTCAGTGGTTGGATTAACTAACCATCTAGAGCTACTGTGTTCTTTTGAACTTGAAGAAATTATACATAGAAGAAAAGGTGAAGACTCAAAGCTGGACAAGGCAAGAAGGACAACTCTCAATGCATTTTCTGGCAGGAGATTCAAGCTTGACAAAGACATCTTAAAATTCAGAATCTATGTCTTTGGTCAAGAGCAGTAGATGGATCTCCAGGATGCTCAACAGGTTAGCTCCAAATTAGCTCAAAAGTACATTGATGAGATTGAGGATGATTCAATTTCCCCCATGGAAATATCTCTGGTAGAAGGTCTCAGAAGATATGTAGCAGACAGAAAAGGAAATTTGAAGCTCAAACTAGGTAAATACTCCATATTTGTTCAATCATTCAGGAGCATGCATAGTATAACGACTCAGTAAAACGCTTGTACAATATTAATATTTGATAATATTTGAGATCTATGATATGTGAATATTGTGTGAAGTTGGATATTTGAAAATGTGATGATTAGATATTTACTTGGTGAATTGTATGGATTAAAATATATGTGTATGCTTTTAATTGCATTTTATATGAATTTCTTATTAAAAATCAGTTCTTTTTGACCTTCCGGGAATTTTATAAAATCATCGGAGATTCTTTTTGTTGTGAAATCTTTTTCATAACCCTTATTTTATATTCTATTATTTTCTAAAATTAGTGGAGGGATTTAAATTTGACTTTAAGGATTTAAAAATGATTTTATGAGTTAAATGTCATTTATGTGATCTAAACTTTGAAAATTCATATTTAATTCGATTTTGATCATAAAAATATTTTAAAAATATGCGTGAGCTTGTAAATTTGTATTCTATGTTTTAAAAATAAATTTTGATTTTGATTTATTATTTTTATTTTATTTCGGATTTTAGAAACGCTATTTATTGGTTTTCTTTTATTAAAAATCAGATTTTAGAATTGTGTAATGACAAAATTGCCCTTCAGGCTACAAAAACCCCACACGACCAGTTTCTTCCCCATTTCCTTTCAACTCAATTCTCTCTCTAATCTCTCTTCCTTCTCTCTTATCTTTCTCTTGATTTTGTTAATGAAAATTGATGGGTAGATAGTCAAATCGAAGCTCTTGCCGAGCTCTACACTTATATACCAATAGTGTTGAGTTTGGCGAGGATTCAAAAATGGGTTTTACAATTTGGGGTTTAGGATTTTTGACAAGAATCAAGTGTTCTTGAAGTTTAAATGTTTAATTGTGGTTGTAGAGTCGATTGGGGGTGAATTCATACAAAACCCCTTGGTAATTAAGGTTGCATGTCTTTTGTTTAATTTCGATTTTTTTTCTTAAAAATATAGGCTTCGGATTTTTGAGTTATTTTGATCAAAATGGGTTGATTTAACTCATGATTAGGTGTTTTAATGATAGTAAGTAATTAATCTAAGTTGCATGCCGAGTTTTGGGTGATTTTCGGATTTTAGAGTCCGGTTTGATTCTTGAGATAAACTTGACATGAATATATGTGATTATGTGTATTAAGGTTGTAGGATAATTGTAAGTTAGTATTGAGACTTGCATGTGAGTTTTGAGTTTAAATAATTGTTGATTAGTTGTATCATATGTTATGTGATAAGAATTTGTGGTGTTTAAAAGTTTATGTTGGAGAATGATCTATGTTGAATTTCCAGAAACTGCCTGTTCTGTTTTGATTGATTTCAATTGGTTGTTACCTGTTGTAGACAGTAAGTCTAGGATTAAATTGTTCTAATTGGAGTCTAGTTTGTGCACGCGCAAACCTTGTATCAATAGAGTTAGCGACTAAAGAGTTATGCATGTTTTACTAAAAGTTGCGTAGCAGGGATTTTTCTGTGCTTCAGTTCATACTATAACCTGTTCGTTTTTAGTCTCAATAAACTGTTCTGAAGTTGAAATCTTTATGCTGAGTTTTAGTAGTAATCAGGAAGTAGCCTGTCAAATATGGTATTTGTTTGATTAATTTTGGATTTATGAAAAATGTTTTAGTAAAGTATGCGCAGCAGATTTTTCAGCTTTTTGAGATGAAAACATTGTTTGTAAAGGTGTTAAGGATATGGTTAACATTGGTCAAGTTGATTTAAAGAGATAACCAAGTGTGGTATGATTTGAAAGTTAGATTATATACATATGTATTAAAGGAGTATATTATGTGAACTTGAATGGCAATGTGCGCTTATGTGAGTTTTGTGCTTATCATATGGATAAGAGATTATAAGTGATATAAATATTATGTATTTACGCGTTTAGGGAACGTGGGGTAGTTTAGAATAAGGATTAGAATTTTGAGAGGATCATTCTGAAATAGTATATACTCTTTTGTAGAGTTGCGAGACGTGGAACATAGAAATAAAGGCAAGGCGAAGGCAGAAATTCAGTGAGTACAGTTTGTTCTAAAAGCTACTTAAGAATCCAAAGAAGTAGAGCCTATAAATAAAGGAAAGACCAAGGTGGAGAACCAGTGATTTCTCATTGCCCTTTTTGCTATTAAGGCAAGCAATACTAACTTGCTTTCGTATTTCGATTCCATTCTTTCATTTTGACAGATATAAATTGTTATCTTGTTTATATACCTTTAATTCTAAAATACATCCTGTTCATTGATAAACTTGATTTATGTTCATATACCATGTGGTTCTGTATACCATACTTTGTTCAGTTTTCTTTCCTTAAACCATTATACCCTATTTATATCCATGTATTGAAACCTGATAGCCTATGATTCTATAACCTGAATTTGACCCTCTACTTATGCATTCCTTTTATACCTGAAAGTGAATATATCTGAACCCTCATTCTAATACATTTCCAAAATGTACCTGATGACATTTACTTCTTGATTTCCCATTGATAGAAATCCAGATTGATCAAATTGGACTTACCTGATTCACAAAAGATACTTCTATACAAACATTATAGACACAACACAATGTTATATGAACCATATCTTGTTTGAACTTTTCTTCAGATCTTACCCTTATCCTTTGATTATACTTACATTTTAACCTGAGATTCTATTGCATTAGATTTGAACTTGTACCTATGAATCACATACTTACTTGAAATTGAGAATACATGAACCTTCACTTGGGTACTATACAAACACACATCCAATGATTTAAAAAGGATTTCTTTCATAAGAAAGGTTTTAAAAGAAAGGAAGTTTCAAAATTTATAATCATTTGAATTCTGATTTATGGTTTCCACGGATTCCTAAGATTGGAGGCGTATGAGGCCGAGTGACGCCGGTCCAGCACTTTTAATTATAATACAATGACTAGGGATGGACTAGTCTAAAGGCCAATGTGTGCCTAATGGGACCCAATACAAGGACCAGAGGGACTGTGTGTCCGGTATGGGGACTTTACGTGACTGATCACCCGTATTGTTTGGTGCGTTGTGAAAAATCTCCAAATTACTTATTGTTTTCCTTGAAATCATATGTCTTTATAAGGAAAATTGGTTTACCCTTTGAAATTGTATATTCATTTCATTGTTCTGATAATCCCTTGATATGGATTTTGCTATACCCATGACATACAGATTGATATTGGAAACTGTTTCACAGTGGTTAACTATTTGGTTATATTATTCCTTGCTGAGCATTTGGCTCATTCTTTTCCCTGTTCTAACTCACAGTTAAACGAGAAGATGGTACGCACTTTTCAGACAGCTAGGAAGTCTTCCTATAAGGTTATTTTTGGGATGCTAGCTCAGGAAGGTGATGGAGACTTGTAGAAGGTGTTTTGTATAAGGGAATGTAGAACTTTTAAGACATGGTTGTAATAACTTTTGAGACTTTTATTATGTAATAAAATGAAGTAGATAGTTGATGCTTGTTTCATACCATTACCTGTTAAAGATCCAGGGTAAAGTTGGGGTCACGTCTGCATGTTTATATTATTATGCACAGGTTTATAAGTATAGAGGTTGTAGTGACTCCCCCAATCATGACCCCAGATTGGGAGGGCGTCACAGGTTGGTATCAGAGCGGTCAGTTTTGGTCACTGAAACAAGCCAGGATTAGGTGTAACAATAATAAGGGAATATAAGGTGAGAAGTAGGACTTAAGCTTATTAGGTAAGATAGGATTTGTAGATGTAGGTTACTTTTTGGATGAGTATTAGTAGAATTAAGATAACCCTTTACCGTTTAAGTATCTTCTTGGTTTATTATTGTGTTTTTACAGATAAAGGCTATTTCGAGAGATTACCCTTTGGGTAAATTCCTTTTCTGATAGTATAGCTACAAGTCAAGGTAGATTTATTTCTTACATGTCAAATGAAGGGGTTGGAGATGGATGGAATATTGAAATGAATTATGGATTATATGTGGATGATTGAGTTAGTATTTGAGATATTTTTAAAACAGGGCATAGTCCATTTTACGAATAGGTCATGCCGAATTTTCTGCAGAAATATTAACTTAAGTTACGTACTTTCATGTTATATAGTATTCCGACATATCAAGCGAGTATACGATGGAACCGTTTGAAGATCGGGTCACGAACGAGGAAACTAATTCGAAGCTGGAGGAATCAATCGGAGAGTCAGACTACCAGTTTGGGAGACATCACCTGTAGATCCTTATGTATTTTCCAGAAGTTCATCTGCGACTTCGGCTACATCGCGAATGCTATAGGAAACACCACGCCAAGTGTCATATCTAGTGTAGTTAGAGTTGAGCGAGAGTAGAATCCCCAAGATAACGTCTAGAAACACTTAGATTCTTTACGATATAATAACGATTTTCCCCCACGATGGAGACATTCATCCAGAGAAGTGGACTAAGTGTAGATTCTTTCTTTATTCAAGATTTCATACAGTTGATTTACTGGCGGGACATACCTATAACCTCAAACTAGAAATTAACTCCCCTAAGGACCATCTACATGAGACAAGGCATGATTATCTCCATACGTTCGATGAAAGGATAAGTCGGTTCATAACTAGCCATTGATTTTATTTAATTTACCTTTTTAAAAGATTCAATTTTTCATTTCTATTATTTTATTCTTTACGAAATACCTCTATTGTTCAGAGGCTAATTGATCCAATATTATATATATATAATAGAAACTTTTGAAACTCTTAAACCTTTCATATGTTCCTCTTAAATTTTTGATCCTCCTTGTTGTAACTGAGATGAACAACCCTATATATATAGGGTATTCAGGTACTTTCTATCTGTGTGATAGAAGTCCGGTGGGACGCCACCAGTGGTGTGTTTGTCATGGAAGTACTAAAGGTTGGCCACCTTCTGTACCTTGTTGTTTAAATTGACAAATGCAACCTGATAAAGTTCGATGATCATTTTGATCTCTTAGTTTGATTCTTTTTACCAGAACTTCTTACTAAACATACTTGTCATATATCCATATCTATTGACACCTTCATATCTATTGATTCATTCTGTCGGAAACTTTTAGAGGTATCAGCGATTTGAAATTGCAAAGGCGAATGACGGTATTCTGAGTGTCAAGCTGTACTTATATTGACGGGAAATTGTTTTGATCAAAAATGGGAAATTGTTTTAAAAGGAGGGATTGGATGTCGAGTAAATTGCTCATTAGACTTACAACACGATGTCAAGGTTTATTATTAACAAGAGTTTGGTATGGATAAGGAGAAGGTAACAAGGATATACCAATACTAATCAGGTTGAAGTATGAAGTAAAGTGATATTGTATATACTAAAAATGAGTTGATTATTGTTGATGAAAGACTGTTATTCTACTTGTCAGAAAAGTATATATAAGCACCTGTTTATCCTATATTTCACTTTGGATATAGTAGTTAAAACATTACAAGGTTTTGAACATCTTGAGACAAAATGTTGGACATAAATTTTAGAACCGAAGCATGATAACTTGAGCGTAACATGGTTTGAACCAAAATTTATATATCTGGCCAGGTTTATGACCGAATATGTGAATATTGATGAGAAGAGAGTTAAGAGACTCCAACAGGGGAAATGAGGCCGTGGATTAGGAGTAAAGTGATTGTAATTGACTTGACTATTTATACAGTTGTGGTATTGAAGGCTAAGAGAATCAAAAGTGAAAGTGATTGATCACAAATAGAAGAAGCTAGAAAAAGGGAAGCTAGAGACACTAGAAGGAAACCAACAAATAGGGAACTTTTAGAACCATTTCAATATAAGGCCTGAGTTTCAGTCAAATAGGAATGTTGGATTTGGAAGACCAGAAACTGGAAATGATAAGCAAGGGAACCGTCCATAAAATATGGATTAACCAAGACCTCTGAAACCTCCGATACCAGAATGTAGAACTTGTGGAAAGAAGCAACTGGGAGTTTGTAATAAGATCAATATGGTACGTTACAAGTGTACTCAGACAGGACACTACGCCAATGAGAGCCATAAACCGAAGGCAAGAGTTATGTGTAACAAGTGTAGGAAGGTATGACATTCCTTAAGAGATTACAAGCACTAGACCCAGTAAGCAATATGTTAAGGGTAACATGACCATTAAACACTAAGTAACCAAGGACAAGAATCCTCAATATAACCATGAGTGATACAGTAAAGAACAAGGATGTGGTTGCGGATACGTTTCATATTAGCTACATAAGTGCCAAAGTGTTAACGGATTCGAAGCCACAAAGTATTTTATTTTCAGAGAATTTGCTCGTAAGTCGGATTGTAAAACGCAACTGTTAAGTAAAGTTTTGACTACATGAATAGCTACTCAGGAGCATATATCGATTAATCTAGCTTGTCCTCACTGTGAGATTGATATAATAGAAATCTGATGTAAACTCTAAGAATGGATTGGTTAACAGAATATGAAGAAAATGGAAATTTCGAGCCCTAGATAATATAAAAGTTGTTATCCAAGGCCGGAAGCAGACGAAGAGGTATCTACCTATCAAAGGTAAAAGATTATTGTGTCAAGGTTGTAAAGCTTATCGTCATACGAGGTAAATGTTAGGAAAGAAACACCTTGGATAGAGAAGATTCAAGTAGCTAACGAATTTCGAATTGTATTACTTGACAATCTTTTAGGTTTACCTTCCGCCAGGGAAATAGATTTGTTGAAGACTTAGCACCCGGGGCAAAACCAGTTTCGACGGCTCCGTATAGAATGGCATAAGTAGAAATGAAAGAGTTAGCAATTCAATTGCAAGATCTTAGGAAAAGGGGACTTATAAGGTCTAGTGTATTCCCATGGGGTGCGCCAAGTTGACCATTAAGAAGAAATACCCATTGTCAAGGATTGATGATCAGGCCAGTTAAAGAACACAGTGTGCTTTTCAAAATTTATTTATGATTTGGTTACTGTCATTTAAAAAAAACCCGAAGATATTCCTTAGATGACGATCTGAACCTGATGTATATGGACACTATGAGTTCTTAGTGATGGTGTTCGGTTTGATGAATACAACTGCCACTTTTATGAACATGATGAATGAGATTTTTAAGAAATACTTGGATAAGTTTGAGATTGTTTTCATAAATGACATCTTAAGGTATTCAAAGATGGAAGAAGAGCATATAGATCATTTGAGAATAACCCTAGAAATTTTAAGAAATTAGAGATTGTGTGCAAAGTTTTTTTTTAAGTGCGAGTTTTGGTTGAAAGAATTACAATTACTAGGACAGGTAGTTAGTAGAGAAGGAATCCAAGTGGATCCAGCTAAGGTTGAAACGGTAATGAATTGAGTAAGGCCTAAGACACCTACAGAAGTTAGAAGTTTTATGAGATTGGATGGAGATTATCGAAGGTTTGTCAAGGATTGTACCGAGATAGCCACACCATTAACCAAGCTTACTGGAAAGCATCCAAGAGTTAAAGAAGAAGATAAATGGATAAGGAAATATTTAAATTGCTAGAGGAACAGAACTCTTTAGTCGAGCCATAATGGTAAAATAGATTCATTGTTACTGGAAATGATGACTCATGTACCTTAGGACAATATCAATAACTAAAATTGAGATGACAGCTTTGTGTTAAGAATCAAGACTAATTTAACATGATAAGATAACTGTGTATGTTTCTAGATAACTGAAGAACCACGAGTTGAAACACCCGACACGTGACCGAGAACTAGCCATAATAGTCTTCGCATTAATTTGGAGGCCTACTTGTATGAAGGACAGTATGAAATCCATTCGGATCATAAACATTTGAAATATATTTTCACCGAAAAGGAGCTGTCTACATAAGGTAGAGAGAATGGTTAGGACTGATCAAGGAATTTGAGAAAGTAGGAATAGAGGTTCGTATTTCAGATCAAGCTACAGAGATGATATATATATATATATATACAATGACTTTTCAACTGGAGCGGCTAGAGAAAAGTAGAAAAATGTTAAGCGGAAGTGATGAGCGATAACATGAGTAACTTTACAGGAGAAAGTAGAAGGAGTCAAAAGGATGATATATGAATTTTTAGGTTTTTCTCTAGGAATTGGATACCCAATGTGACATGGTTAAAGAATGAGATACTAAATGATGCTCATGAATTCGAAGTATTCGATCCATCCCAGAAGTACGAAGATGTAGCAAGGCTTAAAAGAAAATCTTGGTGGACATATACGAAAGAGATATTACTGGATGAGTAAGTAAGTGTTTTACATGTCAGAGAGTTAAAACTGAACATCAAAGACCTAGTGGATAATTACAACCAGTAGAAATTCCTGAGTTGAAATGGGAACATCTCATGATGCCAAGTCGGTACATTTCCTTTTTCCATCAACGAGAAACATTCATTGGATAAATTCGTTTTATCTGTAAGAGATAGTAGTAAAGCATGAGGTCCAAGTATCAATTGAATCTTACCAAGACCCTCAATTTAATTCAAGATTTGGAAGAAAGTTTTTGACATGCTCAGAAACCAAGTTAGATATGTGTACCGTTTATCGTCCTTCAACATATAGTCATAGTGAATAGACTATCCAGATAATCGAAGATATACTTAGAATTTGTGCGATGGATTTTGAAAGCAATTGAGGTGATCATTTACCATTAGTGGAATTCTTTTACCGCAACAACTATCACGCAAGTATTGGAATGCCCCCGTATGAAGCATTGTATGGAAGGAAATATAGGTCACCTGTGTATTGGAAAAAAGTGGGAGAACGAAAAGTTTTGGGACCCGAGCTAGTACAACAAACGAAGGAAAAGATTAAAATCATTCGAAAAAGACTAGTTACGGCAAAAGCCAGACAACGGAAGTACGCTGACCAAGACAGGAAGGATCCGAGTTTTGAAGAAGGAGATCAAGTGTTGCTAAAAGTGTCGTCATGGAAAGGAGTTACAAGATTTGGCAAGAAAGGGAAACTTAGCGTGAGATATGTAGGACCGTCTGAGATACTAAGACGTGTCGGAAAAGTTGCATATGAGTTAGCGTTACCACCCCACATGGAGCACGTTCATAACGTTTTTCATGTGTCGATGCTTAAGGGATTTAATCCTGATAAAAATCCCGTGATCGAATATGAGCCTATTGAGATTGAGCCAGATTTATCTTATGCTGAACAACCTGTAGAAATTCAGGATCGTTTGGATAGGAAATTAAGGAATAAGACTGTTAAGTTAGTTAAGGTTTTGTGGAGGAATCCCAGAGTTGAAGAATCGACTTGGGCACTTGAGAGCGAGATGCTGGAAAAGTATCCGCATCTGTTTTCGTAAGGTTGGATTCTGGGGACAGAATCTTTTTAAGGGGGGGAGGTTATAACAACTCAGAAAAACGCTTGTACAGTATTAATATTTGATAATATTCGAGATCTATGATATGTGAATATTGTGTGAAAGGTGGATATTTGAAAATGTGATGATTAGATAGTTACTTGGTGAATGGTATGGATTAAAATATATTTGTATGCTTTTAATTGCACTTTATATGAATTTCTTATTAAAAATCAGTTCTTTTTGACCTTCCGGGAATTTTATAAAATCATCGGAGATTCTTTTTGTTGTGAAATCTTTTTCATAACCCTTATTTTATATTCTATTATTTTCTAAAATTAGTGGAGGGAATTTATTTTTGGCTTTAAGGATTTATAAATGATTTTATGAGTTAAATGTCATTTATGTGATCTAAACTTTGAAAATTCATATTTAATTCGATTTTGATCATAAAAATATTTTAAAAATATGTGTGAGCTTTTAAATTTGTATTCTCTGTTTTAAAAATAAATTTTTATTTTGATTTATTATTTTTATTTTATTTCGGATTTTAGAAATGCTATTTATTGGTTTTCTTTTATTAAAAATCAGATTTTAGAATTGTGTAATGACAAAATTGCCCTTGAGGCTACAAAAACCCCACACAACCAGTTTCTTCCCCCATTTCCTTTCAACTCAATTCTCTCTCTAATCTCTATTCCTTCTCTCTTATCTTTCTCTTGATTTTGTTGATGAAAATTGATGGGTAGATAGTCAAATCGAAGGTCTTGCCGAGCTCTACACTTATATACCAATAGTGTTGAGTTTGGTGAGGATTCAAAAATGGGTTTTAAAATTTGGGGTTTAGGATTTTTGACAAGAATCAAGTGTTCTTGAAGTTTAAATGTTTAATTGTGGTTGTAGAGTCGATTGAGGGTGAATTCATACAAAACCCCTTGGTAATTAAGGTTGCATGTCTTTTGTTTAATTTCGATTTTTTTTCTTAAAAATATAGGCTTCAGATTTTTGAGTTATTTTGATCAAAATGGGTTGATTTAACTCATGATTAGGTGTTTTAATGATAGTAAGTAATTAATCTAAGTTGCATGCCGAGCTTTGGGTGATTTTCGGATTTTAGAGTCTGGTTTGATTCTTGAGATAAACTTGACATGAATATATGTGATTATGTGTATTAAGGTTGTAGGATAATTTTAAGTTCGTATTGAGACTTGCATGTGGCTTTTGAGTTTAAATAATTGTTGATTAGTTGTATCATATGTTATGTGATAAGAATTTGTGGTGTTTAAAAGTTTATGTTGGAGAATGATCTATGTTGAATTTCCAGAAACTGCCTGTTCTGTTTTGATTTGTGTATTAAATTGTTCTAATTGGAGTCTAGTTTGTACACGCGCAAACCTTGTATCAATAGAGTTAGCGAGTAAAGAGTTATGCATGTTTTACTAAAAGTTGCGCAGCAGGGATTTTTCTGTGCTTCAGTTCATACTTTAACCTGTTCGTTTTTAGTCTAAATAAACTGTTCTGAAGTTGAAATTTTAATGCTGAGTTTTAGTAGTAATCAGAAAGTAGCCTGTCAAAAGCATGTTTAATGGTTGATTTGTGGATAAACTTATGAATAAGAGTATGACCTTGTTTGGACAGAAAAATGGTAGTATTAGCTTGAGTTTGATTGGTGGTTGGTTGATGGTTGAATTGTAGTTGGATTGAGTGTTTAAAAAACACGGGAAGTACGCGTAAGCGCCGTTACCATGTCGGATTTTACTTAGGTAGTTTAGACAGAAACCATGGTTGCAAAACAAGGCATAAACTTGAAGTTTCTGACCATGAGTATGTAGGCTCTGTTTCCTAGATTGTTTTAGTGAAATAATCGTGTCGTTTCGATTTACGGTTTAGGATAAACGCCCGTTTTAGTGAAAGCGGTTTCGCGTAACTAGATAGTTCATTGTAATGAACTTTGAGATAGGGATCAAGCCCTTTAAAATTGGAATTGGATTGAGATATTAAAATGGATACTAGTATGTATAATTAGGAAAGGAAACCTAGAAGGGTTCGAGTTAAAAAGATGAGTTGGTGATTTTATAAAAATACGCGAACGAAGGTTGCGCGAGTGAAATACCCTTAAGGGGATGGTTTAAAACAAGGAAATGGTAAAGTAAAAGAACTTGGGATTTGTGAATGGTTTTCACCCAAGCTTTTGACTTAGAAGTGTTAGGTCCTGATAAGTTTGTAGAAGGGGGGTTGAATACAAACTATACCGTTTAATCGAATTTGTCCTTTTAAGATTTAACAATTTAGAACAAATTATTGCGGAATAAAACTGAAACAATATTCAAGTTAAATAAAACTCTATTAAACTTGAAGGGTGTTACAATTTTGATCACTGATTACAAAGAACTTGATAAAACAAATCTAGAATAAATTCGACATGAATTTATCTATTTTTGTAATAAAAAGGATTGAATACTAAAAAGTAGTTCGATATAAAATCTAGGGATTATGATCCGCTAGAAAGTCAAAGCAGTACAAGAGATACAATTCTTATGAATTAAATGTTGAAGAACAATCAAGAATTAATACTCCTGCAAAATTTGAAGCTTGACAGTTGAAGAAAAGTTATGAAGACAGTTGAGAGAAATGTGATGTTGAATGTTTCTGTCTTTGCTTTTCTGTTGTAATAAGTGAATGAATTCGTGGCCAATTGTCTTCTGTCTTGTATTTATCATTTCTTTTCTTTTAGTAAACCCACGTGCAATTCACTTATCAGAATAGGAATTGCACTAGGAAGACTAGCAGAAAAACAATCACATTGCCTTAGAAGACTCTCGGGAAGACAATGCTTGTGAAGGGAAGACAACCGGGAAGACAACCCTTTGGCCTAGGAAGACAATCGGGAAGACTCACTTGTGAGTCTTCCAAGTTCATTTTTCTAAGTCTTCCTAGTTCAAACCTAAGTCTTCCTAGTTCATTTTTATTCTAATTTAAATAATTAACTAAATAAATTTTTTATTAAATTAATTCTTTACAGAATTAATTTAATAAATAATTTACTCAATAGTATTAATTATTTATAAGAGAATAAATAGAATGAATTGACTTCCCAATAAATTCCAGAATCACTAAAAACTTAGATAAATAACAAACACAATAGTACGTTGACACTCGATGCACTGTCTGGTTCATGAGTGACTAACGACAATGTTTGTTCTTTATCTATTTGACTTTAAGCAGTGATTCACTTCCTTCTCATTCAAGAACTCCGTAATCATTATCTTTTTCTGTCACCACTTTAAATCTCCGTCACTTTAATAAATCCACTGAGCTTGAATACTTCATTGAGGCTTGATCAATAAATTGAGCTTCTTTCAATGTAGAATAACTTCAAGTCTGTAGATGACTTTAATCTTCATTCTTTGACAGATATAATCTTCTGAGATTCCTGTGACATCTGATCTAATATTTACTTATTACATTCTTATTTAAGTTGAGTAGAATCCTCGAATTACAAATAGGCTATATCATATGCCTTTCAATCTCCCCCTATTTGTTTGTTAGAAAATAACAACCAAATACCTAGAGGATCACTCAACTAAAACCAAGAAAAAGATAAGACTCTTAAGCCTAAGTAAATACTAGAAAGTTCTGGATCAAATATGACATTTCCAGATTTCACCAGTAAAGATAAATGCAAGACAGGTGTTCCTCTAGACTGAACAAATGATAACATTGAACCTGTCTTGATTTACCTAAACTCTATTCATATAACATTTACAAAACAGAGCTAACTTACCTTTACTCCCCTGAAACTCCCTCTTTACCTTTTATATCTTTTTCAGCTCCCTTTATACTAGCTTCACCAGAATTCTCTAGAAACTTCTCCCCCTTAGAAACTTCTCCCCCTTAGAAACTTCTCCCCCTTAGTTGAGGAATCCTCTACAGATTTAACTTTAAGAGTATCTGAAGCCAGTAGGAGTTGAGATAGATGATGGAGTTGATCTTGGAAGTAAATTTGTCTTCTAGATTTCCTTGAGCAGTCCCAGCTGATTGTTGACAGAGGTGGAAGAAGAAGACCGTTCAACCACTTGTGCTTGCAAAATTTCTTTATCAGCCTGGGTTTTGAATAGATGTTCCTGTAGATCAGCTATGTGAGCTAACTACATTGCAGTGTATGTGTCTGTGTGTGCACTCACTTGAATTTCTCTTGTAAGTGTATCACTCATCTAACGTGCATGTGTTTCACTCAGTGTTTGACTCTTATCACTCAACATTAGCTGTCTGTTTGCTCCTTTTTGATCAGTACCTGCATTGAAACTCACCTTAGCCTCTTCAAGAGAGGTCAGTGGTGGTGCAATGGGAGTTCGCAAATCCCGATCCTCAATCATGTCTATCAAATCACTTGGATTTGAAATCTGAATTGCTTCAGTGATAGACTGACCAAGTTGCCTTCCACTTTCTCCAGATAAATCTGCGAGTGGAAAATCCCTTTGGGAGCCAGAGATGTTCACTCTGGGAGGGGAGAAAATGATTCTATTAAATGTGGCAAGAATCAGATTTTCCCTCTGATGCCTGTGAAGGCACTTCTACCGTAACAATGGTAGGCACTGTAACCAGTTGCAGGTGCTCTGCTTTCACTGTGTCCTGAGTTTCATCTAATAGAAATGTTTTCTCCCATTGTGAGTAATGAGAGTGTGCTTGACTCAGTACAAAGTGCCATGGCCCTATGGCGAATTTCAATAGATTCATCCTGTTGAGAGAATGTCTCTAGAAACAGTTCATTGGCCATTTCAAAGTCCATATCCTATTGAGAGGATACAGATGGGCTGACAGATGCCTCAGTATATATTGAATTTCTTTAGAGGAGGCAGAGCTGTGGGATCACTCACTATTTCAATCAAAATACTTCTTTGTTTAACATTTGATTTCTGTTTAGGCTGAGAGGTCAAGTAATGAAGTTGTAGACTCATTGTTTGGCTCTAAGACCTGGGATAAAGATTGTGGATCTACAATCCCTTGGTCAGCTCTAACAACCACTTGGGTTCAGCAACAGTAAAAGAAGTGGATTGAGAGATAGAAAGTAATACCTGAATTGGATTTGGCACTGAATTTCCAGTTAAGCAAGAGCTAGATCAGAAATAATATATACAATATATTTACACAAACAACTAAGACAAATAGAAAATAAAAGATAATAAATAATAATAATAAACTAAAATATAAAATTAAAAAAAATATTTACAGGAAACTATTTACAGGCAATAACTATACAGAATAATATAGAGGTGCATAAAAATAATATAAACTTGCATAAATATTTAAACAACAATATTTACAATCTGAAACTAACTTAAATGATTCTTGAATAAATAAATTTTCAATAAAAATAGGTTTCTCTATTTAAAAAATATGAGAAAAGTATTTTTAAAGAAAATAAATTATTCAGAATATTTAACTTAACAAGCTTTATACAAAAACAAGAATTGGCAAAATATATCATTCAATATCAGCAAGAGAAAATGATTTTGAAAGAACAAACATGACAGAGATATTGTTAATCACTAAGACTGTTTAACATACCCAATTTACCAACTAACTTGATAAATGTGGATTCGTCAACAGATTTAGTGAATATATCTGCAGTCTGTTCTTCTGTGGGTACAAAGTGTAACTCCACAGTTCCATTCATGACATGCTCTCTGATAAAATGATACCTGATATCAATGTGCTTCGTTCTCGAGTGCTGCACAGGGTTGTTGGAGATTGCTATGGCACTTGTATTATCACACAAAATAGGAATTTTGTCTAATGCAAAGCCATAGTCCTTTAATTGATTCCTAATCCATAAGATCTGAGCACAACAGCTTCCAGCAGCAATATATTCAGCTTCTGCTGTTGAATTGGAGACTGTTTGCTGTTTCTTGCTATACCATGAAATCAACCTACCTCCTAGGAATTGACAACTCCCAGAGGTACTCTTTCTGTCCACAACACTACCTGCATAATCAGAATCTGTATATCCAACAAGATTAAAATCAGAATCTTTAGGGTACCAGATACCTAGATTAGGTGTACCCTTAAGATATCTCAAGATTCTTTTCACAGCAACGAGATGTACATCTCTAGGGTCCGCTTGGAACCTTGAAGATGGAGTCCTTGCTGATGCTGAATCCTCCATGTGATACTTCTTGAGGAGTTCTTTGAGATACTTGGATTGACAAATAAATATACCATTTGACCTTTGACTTACTTGCAATCCAAGAAAGAACTTCAGCTCACCCATCATACTCATTTCAAACTTACTCTGCATAAGCTCAGCAAATCTCTTACAGAGATTATCATTAGTAGACCCAAATATGATGTCATCCACATAGACTTGGACTAATATCATATCACTTTTGTGTTTCTTTGAAAAAAGAGTTTTGTCTATGATACCTCTAACAAAACCATTTTCTAAAAGAAAACCAGAGAGAGTGTCATACCATTTTCTTGGGGCTTGTTTGAGACCATAGATAGCCTTGAAGAGAAAGTACACAAAGTCCAGCAGCTCCTGATTTTCAAAGCCAGGGGGCTGTTCCACATACACTTCTTCATCAAGCTCACCATTCAGGAATGCACTCTTAACATCCATTTGATTGACTTTAAAATTGGAGTAAGCAGCAAATGCTAAGAACATCCTGATGGCCTCAAGTCTAGCCACTGGTGTATAGGTTTCATCATAATCAATGCCTTCAGCTTGAGAATACCCTTGTGCAACCAGTCTTGCCTTGTTCCTTGTAACAATGCCATCCTCATCTAGCTTGTTTCTGTATACCCATCTAGTACCAACTACTTTCTTGTTCTTTGGCCTGGGTACCAGTTTCCAGACTTGCTGTTGCTCAAACTGATTGAGTTCATCTTGCATAGCAATCACCCAATCTGGATCAGTCAGTGCTTCCTCAGTTTTCTTCGGCTCCATTTTAGATAGAAATGCTGAAAAATGACATTCATTCTGAGTTGCACTTCTAGTTTTAACTCCAACATCTGGATCACCAATGATCAGCTCAAAAGGATGAGCTTTATTCCATACAGTCTGTCTTGGAAGATTTGATCTTGATGATTCGCCTTGAATTTCACTTTGATGTTGTGAGTGACTAGTTGATCCTTCATTTGCTCCCCCTGAGTTATTGCTTGATTGTCTTGATGAATCTTCTCCAGTGTTGGTGGTATCTCCATTGTTACCAGTGTTTCCACCACCATCACCATGATCATTATCATCATTGTTATTATCATTACCAGCAATAACTTCAGGTGGGGCTTCATCATCTGATTCTGAGTCTGGCAAGTTATCAAACTTCAGATTCTCAGATGAATCTTCTTTTTGGATATTAGGGAGTATGGTGTCATCAAATGTAACATTGATGTTCTTATTGACTGATAACATTTCTTGATTTCAAACAGGCCATATCCTCAGTTATACCCTTGCTGTTATCTCCAAAGGTAAGCACTGGGCCAGCTTTCTCAACCAAATCTGATAGCAGGGCTCTATCTCCGGTCATATGCCTTGAACAGCCACTGTCAAGAATCCATATAACACGGTTTACCTGTTTAACTCCCTGCAATATCAAATTGATTAGACCTTCTTCGGAGCCCAAAATTGATTGGGTCCGGCATATTTAAAGAATTGGCCTTTGTCAGGCAAAACAACATTTTTAGCTAAAACTACTTCAACCTCTTTCACATAAGAGCGTTTCCATTTATAGCCAGCCTTAACACATTTCTGAGTAGGCTTAGGGATAAATGAATCCACTCTAGTCTGAGGAGGACTAGTAGTCTTTGCTTTAACATGCTTCTTATTATTAACATGTTGACGTGGAGCAGTCTTATCACTAGATACATGCTTACTATTAAAATAAGCATACATAACATTGAAAGCACAAGACATGCAATTAATCACACCACATGCTTTATGAGAAGAATTAACAGCAGGCATGTTAGTTCTACAGTTGTTTTGATCCAACTTATGGATATCTGATTTAGTCTTTTTAGTTGAAGCAACTTTGACTGGAATATCAGATATACACTTTTTGGACTGTTCAACTTCCAAAGCCATATCTTCTTCACGAATCTCTTCAGCAATGATTATAGAGTATTCATTCATAGGATCTGCTATGGATTCTTTACAGAAGGGTGTTTCAATACCCTTAAGTATATAAGGAACAACCTTTCCTTCTTCTCTGACTCTACAAGGTGTATTAATACCAAGCAATCCAATGGCCTCATTATAACCATAACCTATACTGACATGATTACCCATAGCTTGTTTATTCATAATCTCTTTAGCCGTCTTACAAGAGTTGTAATAGGCATTAGCTTTGGTATTAAGCTCACTAATCTGATCTTTGAGAATGGTTTCCAGTTGTTGATACAATTTAACCCTATTCTCAAGAACTGCTACATTTTTAGTGAGTTCATCTTGATTAATATGCACTAGTTTTAATTCTTTTATCTCATTTTCAAGATTTGTGTTCAAAAGAATTATTTTATCATTTTCAGTGCGTGCACAACTTAAAGTATCACCAAGATGACGAATCATTTCAGTATCAGTGAACTTTACCTCAGACATGTTGGGTGAAGATAACATGGACTGAAAGAGTTTGTCTCCTATTGCCATGAGTGCAAGATTTCCAACTTCTTCATCTTCACTGTCTGTATCATCCCAGCTCTTTTCTTTAGACTTGTTCTTCTCAACCATCCCTGTTTTATAGCCACCCCTTGTGCTATTTGAGGATGAAGAACCACCTGTCTGGTATTCGTCAGCATATGTCTTGAACTTGAAACTAGGATTTCTCCTGAACCTGAAGTTTCCAAACTTCTTCACTACCCAGGCCATAGACTCATCTTCCAACTGTTCAAGCTCCTCCATAGAATAAAAATCACCACCAGATTGACTTGTAGATGTAACACCATATTCAGCTACAATTACATCCTTGTTAGGACTGGAAGGTAGAACAACCTTTGCTTCCTGTTTCTGTGGGACTCCAGCTACCAGTGAAGTAGACATACTAACCACTCTTCCTTCCCTTGGATTTGATCTGAAGTGCTCATATGAAGAGGTGAGAATTTCCATCTTATTCTCTCTGACTTCCTCTGTCCCTTCATTGATTATTTCAATCGTATCCCAAATGTGTTTGGCAGAAACACAATTTAAAATATGATTATGCATGATTGGATCAAGACAATCAATCAGTATCAACTGTAGACAGGCATCCAAGGCAACATCTTCTTTTTCTGCAGAAGTGTAGTCCTTGGGATCCTTAGGGTATATCCTAGCAGCCCTAGTAACAACATCATTCTCTATTAGCTCTTTCTCAGCAAACATAGGAATTCTTGGTCCATTCTTCAGCACTTCAAGATATTCAACATTAACCACTTGAAGAAACAAGAGCATCTTCTTCTTCCACATAGGATAGTGCTCCTTGCTGAACATTGGGATTTTTACTGTAGCCACTTTCTGTGTAGTAGACATCTTTTGAGATTTTTAGAAAAATAAAAAATTCAGAGTTAAATAAAAAAAATCTCAAACAAAGCAAAGACAGAAACATTCAACATCACATTTCTCTCAACTGTCTTCATAACTTTTCTTCAACTGTCAAGCTTCAAATTCTGCAGGAGTATTAATTCTTGATTGTTCTTCAACATTTAATTCATAAGAATTGTATCTCTTGTACTGCTTTGACTTTCTAGCGGATCATAATCCCTAGATTTTATATCGAACTACTTTTTAGTATTCGATCCTTTTTATTACAAAAATAGATAAATTCATGTCGAATTTATTCTAGATTTGTTTTATCAAGTTCTTTGTAATCAGTGATCAAAATTGTAACACCCTTCAAGTTTAATAGAGTTTTATTTAACTTGAATATTGTTTCAGTTTTATTCCGCAATAATTTGTTCTAAATTGTTAAATCTTAAAAGGACAAATTCGATTAAACGGTATAGTTTATATTCAATCCCCCTTCTACAAACTTATCAGGACCTAACAAGAAGTTTACGGAATGTCACGAGGTTATAGATGACCAAGAGCGAGACGTTTAATTTTCATTGGTAGAACTATAGTGCTTGAGTTATAGCACATTAAATGGTTCTAGGGGACTGACTGTAATTGTATATCTTGTTATAGATCGTCGCGCACACTCTCAAGCCCCCACTACCACACTACCAAGACCCCAAGGCAAGTTTTCAAACCCTATACCATATAATGATGCTGTTGTGATATATGTTGTGGTATTGCTATATATGCTGCTTTATGCTGTGAAATGACTTATAAACTGTTTTCGCTTTTTAATAAAAAGCGGTATAAGATATAAGGTTTATATGCTAGATAAGTACTAGATATAAACCAAGGTTAAAGGTTAAAGACTCTAAGTATAGAGTACTTGTACGATGATTTTAAAACTTAGACCGGGAGCCAAATTATTATTTTGTTTTAAACTATTGTCAAAAGCTAGAAGGTTCCAGGGACAGTTATATTTTAAAGATTTATTAAATATTCCAATATCTACATTATGGGATATTTAAGGTGAGATATTTAAATAATATTATAATAAATATTATTTGAATATTATTTAATTAAGTGAATATTATTTTGAATATTCACCTAAGAGTTTATATTGAATAATAATTCAATATTTATTAATTGATTATTATTTAATTAAGTGAACATTATTTTGAATATTCACTTAAGTAGTTTATATTGAATAATAATTCAAAACTCATTATTTGATGATTATTTAACTAAGTGAATATTATTCTGAATATTCACTTAGGTGGTTTTATATTGAATAATAATTTAATATTTATTATTTGGGTATTTATTAAATATTTCAAATATGATTTAAAATCATAGAACCTTATTATATGATCAAAGGTTCTATTATTTACACAAAAATATAACTTTCTGATTTTTCAGAAAAGGTATTAAAATTAGAGATTCCCAACTATTATCTTAAGATAGTTAAAGGTAATTAAATGCGAATAGTATTTTTCCAACTCATCGAAAACTGGGAATCTAGTTCAAGAATTCGAGGACAGAGTTTTACTTCCACTGTTCCTCTTGAATACTTATAACTAGGGGATGGCTCCCCCATTTAAGTAGAGTATTTCAAACTCGCTGAACTCTGAAATTTCAATAAACTCCCTGGTCATGATTTCAAAATACGTAGTAATCATCGGTAGTTTCGTTGACTAATGTCAACCCACACTTTGACTTACTCCTTTCAATTACTCTGGAGTAAGGTGTTCTAAACGGTTACAAAGTTGTGACGAGTATTCGTACTTCGGAAATACGAAATTGAATTCCGATTTCCGTTTCATTAATATTTTTCATCATGGGAATTGGAAAGGCCTACACGGCAATGAAATAGGTGTCGGGGTAGTGCCAAATTTATCAAGGCTTTCCCGGTGACGAAATAGGCGCCGAGGTAGTGATCTCTTGAGTGCTAAGGCTTGCCCGGTGACGAAATAGGCGCCGATGTAGTGATCTCTTAGTACAATGGCCCATATGCGGTCAGGGTGATAACCGAACAGGAAGTCGTCCTTCTACTAGTAGAAAAGAAAAGTTATGATACAACGGCTGATCACCGTGTGTCGGGTGTTCCAGTACATTCCCTTCCCTCCAATTGGAGTTGAGCTGCACATTGTAAAAAAAGCCTAGGCGCTGAGTTACTGATAATGTGACATTAATGAGTAATGATGTTCCTCATACAGTAGTCGTACTGTATGGTATGTTTTGACGAAAAGAGAAATAAATATATCCTTCTGTATACGAATGAAGTTTTAAAGGTTTTCCTTTATGATATAAGCTTACTTATATGCTTATGCTGTATTGTATTATTGCTGGGCTGAGTGCTCACTCTTGCTTTTTCTTTCTATACATATATATCACAACACAACAGCTAGAGTAGATGGCCAGGATTCGTCGTACCGCTCGGAAGCGCGTCAGGGACATACAGGCCGCCTGTAGCATGGTTGTTACAGTTGATCAAGTAGAAGTACTGAGTTGGTTCGGAGTGTAACTCTGGTTGCTCCGGTTTAATTATAAGTATCACTTATGTATATTAATAAACAAGAACAAACTTTTGCGCTACCTTATGGTTTCACATAGAAATCATACTAGTAGTAGGTTGCAAGTATTTTACTTTTGGGTTGTAATAACTTTAATTTGTGGATCATATGACTACTGTTATGGTAAGTTCGTTTCTGAGACATAACTAGCGTGAGTGTATTGATGGTGGGGTCACCATGTGTGTTGATTTATTGTATTATGTTTCAAGTATTAAGTGTTTATACGGAACAAGGGATCGTGACAACCCAGATCTCCGACCCCGGGTCTACGGGTGTTACAGAAATGGTATCAGAGCGTATAGTTATTAATCTCAGAAACGATAGGACGTTAGGAATAATAAATGCAACTATAATAATAAGAAGAACTCCCATCGAGTTCATGGTTGGGCTACCAGATGTAGCACCGACTATTAAAACCCGTAAGGGAACTTTGATTACACAGTATAGTAACCTAGTTTTCGCTTGTATAGGTATTCGCGGCCGAGGAGGCTGATGACTTTGAGACCCAGCACGACGAGGCTTTGCTGGAGGCTAAGGACGACCCCGTGGACGACCCCATGGAGGGTCTCGAGGAGGATACTGAGGACCCGGACGAGGATCCGGAAGAGGACCCCACGAATGTGTTTGACTTTCCTACTTCTCATGTTCTCTCTCTTGAGGGATATTCGACTGATGATGATGATTCCACTGAGGGGGATCAGATTGTACCTGATGTAGTTACTACGGATGATGATGAGACTTCTGAGGACAGTGCTAGCCGAGGAGGCATCAGGATGTACCCTCTGCCTATTATGAGAGCCATTACCCCTCCTGTGCCCCCAGTGAGCCTGTTACCATCAGACGATGACTATGATCTTGCCCCTGAGGGATATGAGGAGGACCAGGCTATGGCTGATCCAGACACACCTCTTCCCTCGCCTACTGGAGTACCTACTGTGATCCATGATTGGATGATTGGCCGGCTGACCACTGACTTGGCAGCGGCAAAAGCTAGAGCTGATGAGCTGAGGAGACAGTTGGCAGCAGAGAGAGAGACCCGTCGTTCTTATCAGGACGGGATGAGGTTTATGACTCCTATGGAGATGAGACTTGAGATTTCCCGCATCGAGTGGCGAGCTATGGGCCACATGAGAGGCATGTCTATTATTGCTGATGGACTGGTACCCCGACTAGCCACAGAGAGGATTTAGGCAGATGCTATGGCGCGTGTCAGGAACCTGACCCGCTCAGAGGGGGAGACTTGATAGGTGATAGATAGTTTAGTTCTCTAAACTCAGATGGCCGTTAGTAGTGCTAGTTTTTGTGGGATGGTTCTGATGTATAGTAGTATCCTTTCTGAGTTAGAGATAGGCTGATCAGACTGACGTAGCAGATGTTGACTGGTTGACTGGTAGTACTTAGATTTTGACTGTTGTACGGATGATGTATTTCAGCGATGTATTCGCTTTTGTTGGAACTTGGTTTCAGTATCTCGTGACTTTATCGTGCATTTCAGTTTCTTTAAAGCTTTCAGTCTTAAGTTTGATATCCCCTGCTATTTCAATTGTTTTACAAGTTATTAGTTTTGACATATAAACTGTGCAACCCCCATTTTGACAAAAAAAATAAAAAATTTATTTACCTATAAAAAGAGTTTTGTGTGAGCAAGGATGATTTCCAAGATTTTCACCAAGGACTCAATTGATTCAACCACATATTTTAAAAAAAAAGGAACAAATGGGTTTAATAAAAGTTTTTGTTTAAAAACATCAGGAAAATGCCACCCCGACGTGTGGTAACCCGAGCACGCCTTGCCAACCCTGCGGCTCAGGGTAGTGTTAACCAGGGAGATGAAAGGCAAGATTATCATAATGAGGAAGAAAACCCAAACTTCCACGAGGTGGAAGAACAGAACCATGAGGAAGGTGAGTATGAAGGAAGCAGAGAGGATGATGATTACAATGAGTTTGATGATCAGGACTACGAAGAGGAAGAGTATGAGAGTACTCAGAATGTAGAGGTTCCCGGTGGAAACCCGATGGACCAATTTATGCACCTACTCCGACAGAATTTGAACCAACATCCACCGCCACCACCAGGCCCCAATACTGCGGGGCATAGTGCTTTTAAGGCTTTTAAGTCTTTAGGACCCCCGGAATTTCAGGGATCTGCTGACCCTGTTGAGGCAAGAGCTTGGTTGAAGGAAATGGAAAAATCTTTTGAAATCCTAGGTATTGAGGAAGCCCAAAAGACCGTCTTTGCTACTTACCTCCTGAAAGGGGAGGCTAACTACTGGTGGGAATCAAAGAAGAACCTAGAAACAAATACCGTGGTTACCTGGGCAAGGTTTACTACTTTATTTCTGGAAAAGTATTTCCCTGTGTTCATGGAAGCACAAATGGAAAGGAAGTTTTTGGAACTGAAACAGGATAACATGACCGTGGAAGGATATGAGGCCAAGTTTACTGAATTGTCTAGGTTTATGCCAGATTTTGTCAATACTGACTTGAAGAGGTCAAGAAGGTTTCAGCAAGGGCTGAAACAATGGATTCAGAATAGAGTAGCAGTGTTGGAATTAACGGACTATGCGTCGCTAGTGCAAAAGGCAACCATAGTAGAAGCAGGTAGTGAGCAAAGTCAGAAAGGAAGAGAAGAGAAAAAGAGGAAGTTTGGTAGTCAAGTAGGAAGCTCGGTGAACAAGAGCTTTCCAGTAAGGACATTCGGAGGGACCAGGTCTCAACCATTAAGGAATTCAGGATTCAGGAAACCAGAGAATAAGAGTCTAAGCCAGGGCGGCAGACAGACTGGAGTGTCCCGTTTTAATCAACCTCGACCCCCACTACCTGACTGCAAGACTTGTGGAAGAAAACACCTGGGAGAATGTGCCCTAAAGTCGGTAACCTGCTTCACGTGCAACAAAACAGGGCATCACTCCAGCGCTTGCCCCCAAAATGATCAGAAGTGTTTTCAATGTGGAAAATTAGGACACGTGAAAAGAGACTGCCCTATGGCAAACCCTGCCAGCTCGAGAATCAGTGGAGCCGCCTCTAACAAGCCCCCAACTGCTAGAACTTTCAACATGACGGTGAAAGACGTCGTAAGGGACACTAATGTGATAGCAGGTACCCTTTTACTCAACACTGTCAATGCAAATGTTTTATTTGATTCGGGAGCTACCAAGTCTTTTATTTCGAGGGATTTCGCGAGTCAGTTAAGACTTAGGGCGGAACCATTAAAAGAAGTATTAGAGGTAGAAATAGCAAATCGGGAAGTAATTCCAGTCGATGAAATACACATAGACTGTAGCCTAGTAATAGAAGGTCAACAGTTTCGTGTAGATTTGGTTCCATTTAAATTAGGGGAATTTGATGTTATTTTGGGAATGGATTGGTTGTCGAGCAATGGTGCTCAGATAGATTGTGAAAGAAAGAAAGTTTGGAATAAAACATCCGAAGGGCGGGAGGTTGTGTTCAAGGGACAACGACAAACCCGTAAGTTTTTAACCATGGCCCAAACCAAGAGGTTGTTGCAGCATGGGTGTGAGGCTTACTTAGCCTATGTGATAGATACAAATCGAGAGGTTCCTAAGTTACAAAATATCCCTATAGTTAATGAATTTGAAGACGTATTTCCAGAAGACCTTCCGGGATTACCACCTGATAAGGAGATAGAATTCGCTATCGAATTAGCTCCAGGGACGGCGCGAGTTTCAAAGGCCCCGTACAGGTTAGCTCCGGTAGAAATGAAAGAGTTAGCTATCCAATTGCAGGAATTGCTAGATAAGGGAATGATAAGACCCAGCGTGTCACCATGGGGTGCACCAGTGCTGTTTGTGAAAAAGAAGGATGGTAGTTTGAGATTGTGTATAGACTACCGAGAACTAAACAAGTTGACCATTAAGAACCGATATCCTTTACCAAGGATTGATGATTTGTTTGACCAGTTGAAAGATGCGGTTTACTTCTCTAAGATTGACCTGCGGACTGGATATCACCAGTTAAAGATAAAACCTGAAGATATACCCAAGACTGCATTTCGCACGAGGTATGGACACTATGAGTTTTTAGTAATGTCGTTCGGGCTGACGAATGCCCCAGCAGCCTTCATGGACCTAATGAATAGAGTCTTTAAGCAATACTTGGACAAGTGCGTCATAGTTTTTATTGATGATATTTTAGTCTACTCCAAGACAGAGGAGGAACACGCGGAACACTTGAGAATAGTGTTAGAGACTTTGAGAAAGGAAAGACTTTATGCTAAGTTTTCCAAGTGTGAATTTTGGCTGAGAGAAGTACAGTTTCTAGGCCATGTAGTCAGCAGTGATGGGGTGCTAGTTGACCCTGCTAAGATAGAAGCCGTTTCAAATTGGGACAGACCGACCACCCCGACTGAGGTGAGAAGTTTTATAGGCTTGGCCGGGTATTGTCGAAGATTTGTGAAAGATTTCGCCAAGATAGCAGCCCCACTGACCCGACTAACCCGAAAGACTGAGAAGTTTGAGTGGACTGAGAAATGTGAAAAGAGTTTTCAGGAATTGAAAAGGAGGCTAGTTACTGCCCCTGTACTGGCACTGCCAGATGGAAAAGGAAATTTTGTGATTTATAGTGACGCATCACACAAAGGGTTAGGATGCGTGCTTATGCAACACAAAAGGGTGATTGCATATGCTTCTAGGCAGTTAAAAGAATATGAGAGTAGATACCCTACCCATGATTTGGAACTAGCAGCCATAGTTTTCGCCTTAAAGATTTGGAGGCATTACTTATATGGGGAAAAGTGCGAGATCTACATAGACCATAAGAGCCTTAAGTACATTTTCACTCAGAAAGAGCTCAATATGAGACATAGGAGATGGTTAGAATTAATCAAAGATTATGATTGCGAGATTCTTTACCACCCAGGGAAGGCCAATGTGGTGGCTGATGCCCTTAGTAGGAAGGAGAGACTCAAAATGATAACCTCCTCAGAGAAGTTAATCCAAGAGTTTCAAAAGATGGAGATGGAGGTTAAAATAACCGGAGATGGCACAGAGAAACTATTTGAAATCGCACTACAATCAGATTTGTTACAAAAGATCAAATTAAGTCAAGAACGCATGATGAGCGAAGGGAAAGAGCTAATGACAGGAGAGGAATTAAGGACTGAGAGAGACGGTAAGGGAGTTATGAGGTATACTTACCGGATTTGGATTCCTAATGATCGGGAATTAAAAGACGAGATTCTACATGAGAGTCATAGCTCAAGGTATTCAATTCACCCAGGAAGTACCAAGATGTATAGGGATTTAAAGGAATATTATTGGTGGCCTAACATGAAAAAGGATGTAACAGAGTGGGTAGGCAAATGCTTGACCTGCCAAAGAGTAAAGGCAGAATACCAAAGACCCGGTGGACTCTTAAGGCCCCTAGAGATTCCAGAATGGAAATGGGAACAAATAGCCATGGACTTCGTAGTAGGATTACCACGAACCAAAGCTAATCACGACGCCATCTGGGTAATAGTAGACCGGTTGACGAAGTCATCCCACTTTCTTCCGATTAATGAAAGATACATTGTCGATAGGCTAGTGGATATTTACATGAAAGAAATTGTGGCGAGACATGGAGTTCCAGTCTCCATTGTGTCAGACAGAGACCCTAGATTTAACTCCAGATTTTGGAGAAGCTTTCAAGAATGTGTAGGAACCAAGCTAAACATGAGTACCGCCTACCATCCCCAGACGGATGGGCAAAGTGAGAGGACTATCCAAACCTTAGAGGATATGTTGAGAGTTTGTGCCATAGATTTCAAAGGAAATTGGGATGATCACCTACCCCTGATAGAGTTTTCCTACAACAACAGTTTTCATGCAAGTATCGGGATGCCCCCGTATGAGGCCTTGTATAGAAGAAGATGTCGATCACCCTTGTATTGGGATGAAGTTGGAGAGCGAAAAATGCTCGGACCTGAAATGGTCCAACAAACTAAGGATGCAATAGACCTTATCAGAGGACGGCTGGTAGCAGCCTAAGACAGACAAAAGAAATACGCAGACTTGGCCCGAAAGGACAAGGAATATGAAATGGGAGATCTTGTGCTGTTAAAAGTATCTCCGTGGAAAGGATTGATGAGATTCGGAAAGAAAGGGAAATTGAGCCCCAGATATATTGGACCGTTTGAGATCTTGAGACGTATCGGGGAAGTAGCTTACGAGCTAGCCTTGCCCCCAAATCTGCAGCAAGTTCACAATGTGTTCCATGTGTCCATGTTAAGGAAGTACAATCCGGATGCCAGACACGTAGTGGAATACGAGCAAGTAGATATAGAACCAGACCTGTCATATATAGAACAACCGGTGTAAATCATTGACCGCAAGGATCAAGTGCTAAGGAATAAAGTTATAAAGCTGGTGAGAGTTTTGTGGAGGAATCATAATGTTGAATAATCCACTTGGGAACTAGAGAGCGCAATGCTAGAAAAGTACCCTCATCTATTTTGATCAGATTCCGGGACGGAATCCTTTTAAGTAGGGGAGACTGTTATATCCCAAAATTTTGTAATAATTAAAACCTTGATGAATAGTAAATTTCCACTGATGAATAGTAATTTTGCTGATGAAAAGTTTTTCAGACCACACTATGTAGACGACATGGAATGAATGTTTCGAAGTGATATTATTGATGTATAAGGAGAATAAGTGAATGCAAATGCAATCAGAATCAGAAGATTCTCATTCGAGTTTTAAATCACTATTCACTGGACAGTTAAGGATGTATTGATTTGATCGTTTTAAGAAAGTATGTGGAATGAGAAATATATGATCATATCTTAAACTAAGGTGAGAAACCTAAGATTATATATTAGACAAAGATAATGGAAGGATAAAGGAAGTACCCTAGCTTTGGTACAGAGAATCGTCTTTAAAACCACTTGAAACTATCGCGAAACAAAAGCGTAATAAATTATGGATTAAACTCTAACCAAAGGAGGAGTATTATATGAGATCATCAAGTGCAATATATAAAAGGATTGAGGATGCAAAGGATGACATAAGCATGATGCAAGGGAATGACATAAGCATGACAAAGTGATGACAAGGTGATGAATCACCACCTTGTCACCACTTTCACCACCACCACACATCCAAAATAGCCTTGTCATTGGTGACAAACCTTGTTATTAGCCACACAAATCAATTACTAAGTGTTAAAGGTTAATTAGACAAACAAAAGGAAAAGAAAATCAAAGCAAAACAAAAGCAAAAAGAGATGCATTCATGAAGAGCACCATTCAGCTTTTCTTCTTCAACCAAACCCTTAAATATTTTGCTCCAACTTCCACTCAACCATAAATCTTGATCTTGGGCTCTAAATCACCCTCATCCTATATCCAAGGTATATCTCTAATCTTAGCCTCATCCATGGATCATAGCTTGGTCAAAAATGGATTCAAAGTTGATGATGAATAGTGATGTGAATAGTAAACTCATAAGATCTTGATTTGTTTTGGTGTTTTTAGGTTTGATTAGCTTAGTTAAGGAGAAAGGAAGGATATATCATCCATATATAGTCTTTATTAAGCTCCAAGGAAGGTATAAAACTTCTTTCTTTTTAAGATTATGCTTGATCTAGTAGTTAGAAGTGATTGAATGAGAACTATGTTAGAATAAAGCATGTATGCATGATTTTAAGCATGTTTAATGGTTGATTTGTGGATAAACTTATGAATAAGAGTATGACCTTGTTTGGACAGAAAAATGGTAGTATTAGCTTGAGTTTGATTGGTGGTTGGTTGATGGTTGAATTGTAGTTGGATTGAGTGTTTGAAAAACACGGGAAGTACGCGTAAGCGCCGTTACCATGTCGGATTTTACTTAGGTAGTTTAGACAGAAACCATGGTTGCAAAATAGGGCATAAACTTGACGTTTCTGACCATGCTCATGTAGACTCTGTTTCAGAGATTGTTTTAGCGAAAGAATCGTGTCGTTTCGATTTACGGTTTAGGAGAAACGCCCGTTTTAGTGAAAGCGGTTTCGCGTAACTAGATAGTTCATTGTATGAACTTTGAGATAGGGATCAAGCCCTTTAAAATTGGAATTGGATTGAGATATTAAAATGGATACTAGTATGTATAATTAGGAAAGGAAACCTAGAAGGGTTCGAGTTAAAAAGATGAGTTGGTGATTTTATAAAAATACGCGAATGAAGGTTGCGTGAGTGAAATACCCTTAAGGGGATGGTTTAAAACAAGGAAATGGTAAAGTAAAAGAACTTGGGATTTGTGAATGGTTTTCACCCAAGCTTTTGACTTAGAAGTTTACGGAATGTCACGAGGTTATAGATGACCAAGAGCGAGACGTTTAATTTTCATTGGTAGAATTGTAGTGCTTGAGTTATAGCACATTAAATGGTTCTAGGGGACTGACTGTAATTGTATATCTTGTTATAGATCGACGCGCACACTCTCAAGCCCCCACTACCACACCACCAAGACCCCAAGGCAAGTTTTCAAACCCTATACCATATAATGATGCTGTTGTGATATATGTTGTGGTATTGCTATATATGATGTTTTATGCTGTGAAATGACTTATAAACTGTTTTCGCTTTTTAATAAAAAGCGGTATAAGATATAAGGTTTATATGCTAGATAAGTACTAGATATAAACCAAGGTTAAATGTTAAAGACTCTAAGTATAGAGTACTTGTACGATGATTTTAAAACTTAGACCGGGAGTCAAATTATTATTTTGTTTTAAACTACTGTCAGAAGCTGGAAGGTTCCAGGGACAGTTATATTTTAAAGATTTATTAAATATTCCGATATCTAAATTATGGGATATTTAAGGTGAGATATTTAAATAATATTACAATAAATATTATTTGAATATTATTTAATTAAGTGAATATTATTTTGAATATTCACCTAAGAGTTTATATTGAATAATAATTCAATATTTATTAATTGATTATTATTTAATTAAGTGAACATTATTTTGAATATTCACTTAAGTAGTTTATATTTAATAATAATTCAATACTCATTATTTGAAGATTATTTAACTAAGTGAATATTATTCTGAATATTCACTTATGTGGTTTTATATTGAATAATAATTTAATATTTAATATTTGGGTATTTATTAAATATTCCAAATATGATTTAAAATCATAGAACCTTATTATATGATCAAAGGTTCTATTATTTACACAAAAATATAACTTTCTGATTTTTCAGAAAAGGTATTAAAATTAGAGATTCCCAACTATTATCTTAAGATAGTTAAAGGTAATTAAATGCGAATAGTATTTTTCCAACTCATCGAAAACTGGGAATCTAGTTCAAGAATTCGAGGACAGAGTTTTACTTCCACTGTTCCTCTAGAATACTTATAACTAGGGGATGGCTCCCCCATTTAAGTAGAGTATTTCAAACTCGCTGAACTCTGAAATTTCAATAAACTCCCTGGTCATGATTTCAAAATACGTAGTAATCATCGGTAGTTTCGTTGACTAATGTCAACCCACACTTTGACTTACTCCTTTCAATTACTCTGGAGTAAGGTGTTCTAAACGGTTACAAAGTTGTGACGAGTATTCGTACTTGGGAAATACGGAATTAAATTCTGATTTCCGTTTCATTAATATTTTTCATCATGGGAATTGGAAAGGCCTACACGGCAATGAAATAGGTGTCGGGGTAGTTCCAAATTTATCAAGGCTTGCCCGGTGACGAAATAGGCGCCGAGGTAGTGATCTCTTGAGTGTTAAGGCTTGCCCGGTGACGAAATAGGCGCCGAGGTAGTGATCTCTTAGTACAATGGCCCATATGCGGTCAGGGTGATGACCGAACAGGAAGTCGTCCTTCTACTAGTAGAAAAGAAAAGTTACGATACAACGGCTGATCACCGTGTGTCGGGTGTTCCAGTACATTCCCTTCCCTCCAATTGGAGTTGAGCTGCACATTGTAACAAAAGCCTAGGCGCTGAGTTACTGATAATGTGACAGTAATGAGTAATGATGTTCCTCATACAGTAGTCGTACTGTATGGTATGTTTTGACGAAAAGAGAAATAAATATATCCTTCTGTATACGAATGAAGTTTTAAAGGTTTTCCCTTATGATATAAGCTTACTTATATGCTTATGCTGTATTGTATTATTGCTGGGCTGAGTGCTCACTCTTGCTTTTTCTTTCTATACATATATATCACAACACAACAGCTAGAGCAGCGTCAGGGACATACAGGCCGCCTGTAGCATGGTTGTTACAGTTGATCAGGTAGAAGTACTGAGTTGGTTCGGAGTGTAACTCTGGTTGCTCTGGTTGCTCTGGTTTAATTATAAGTATCACTTATGTATATTAATGAACAAGAACAAACTTTTGCGCTACCTTATGGTTTCACATAGAAATCATACTGGTAGTAGGTTGCAAGTATTTTACTTTTGGGTTGTAATAACTTTAATTTGTGGTCATATGACTACTGTTATGGTAAGTTCGTTTCTGAGACATAACTAGCGTGAGTGTATTGATGGTTGGGTCACCATGTGTGTTGATTTATTGTTTTATGGTTCAAGTATTAAGTGTTTGTACGGAACAAGGGATCGTGACAACCTAGATCTCCGACCCCGGGTCTGGGGGTGTTACATTACAGCAGTTTACTCCACTCTCTTCTGAATTAATTCATGACAGTGATCAAGGCACTCTAGAAGAGGACATCATTGCTTACTTTGATGAGGACCATTCTCAAGGACATGACACACAAGAACCTCCAGTACTCTTTATTGAAGCAGTCCCAACTGTCCAGGCTCCACAAGAACCTTTCATTCAAAGTATGGAAGCATGCCCGACTGATGCAAGACCAACTCTTATGATTCCTGAATCCTTGGTATTTGAAAATCTATCAGGAGATCTCTCTGACATTGAAGAAGAACCTGAAGTTGTTACAGTTATTAATAATAATGATAATGATCCTGGACCAAGTGGTGACAGTAGTGGAAATCATCAGACTACTGCTGGATCCGCTAGTCAATCAACAGGGTCAACAGATCATACCGTCAACAACTCATGGGGAGCAGGAGAAGGATCAACTAGTCACACTCCACAACATTTTGAACAAGGAGAATCATCAAGATCGCATCTGCCAAGACAAAAGGGTATGGAATAGAGATCATTCCTTTCACTTGATCCTTGGTGATCCGGACATAGGAGTGAGAACTAGAAGGACATCACAAAATGAATGTCACTATTCTGGGTTTCTTTCAGAAACAGAACCTAAGAAAGTTGAAGATGCCCTAGATGATCCAGATTGATTGATTGCAATGTAAGATGAACTTAATCAGTTTGAAAGGCAGAAAGTTTGGAAGCTGGTACCCAGGCCTAAAGGAAAATCTGTTATAGAAACAAGATGGGTATTCAGAAATAAGTTGGATGAAGATGGCATTGTAACGAGAAACAAAGCCACACTGGTTGCTAAAGGTTACTCTCAAGAAGAGGGTATAGATTATGATGAAACCTATGCACCAGTAGAAAGACTTGAGGCCATCAGAATGTTTCTGGCATTCACAGCACATTCCAATTACAAAGTATATCAAATGGATGTGAAGAGTGCTTTTCTGAATGGGGAGTTAGAAGAAGAAGTGTATGTGGAACAACCTCTAGGGTTTGAGGATTCAAAACTGGCAAACTTTGTGTACTTTCTATTCAAAGCTCTCTATGGACTCAAACAAGCTCCAAGGACATGGTATGACACTCTCTCTGAATTTTTACTTGAAAATAACTTTACAAGAGGTGTTGTAGACAAAACTCTCTTTTAAAAACAACACAAAAATGATTTGATATTGGTGCAAGTATATGTTGATGACATAATATTTCATTCTACTAATGATGATCTATGCAAGAGATTTGCTAAGTTAATGCAGAGTCGATATGAAATGAGCATGATAGGTGAATTGTCATTCTTTCTTGGACTACAAGTGTATCAAAGGCTAGATGGAATATTCATTTGCCAGTCCAAGTACATTAAAGATCTTCTGAAGAAGTATCAAATGGAAGACTCATATACAGCAAAGACTCCAATGCCAACTACCACTAAGCTTGATAAGGATGAAACTGGTAAAAAGGTTGACATCACAGGCTACAGAGGTATGATAGGCTCCTTACTATATCTCACTGCAAGTAGACCAGATATAATGTTTGCAACATGCTTGTGTGCTAGGTTTCAGTCTGATCCTAAAGAATCTCATCTAATAGTTGTTAAGCGAATATTTAGATATCTTAAGGGAACCCCAAATCTTGGAATTTGGTACCCTAAAGATACAGGATTTGATCTTATTGGATATACAGACTCAGATTTTGCAGGTTGTAAGATTGATCGGAAGAGTACTTCAGGAAGCTGTCAGTTTCTTGGAAGAAGCTTAGTTTCTTGGTATAGCAAGAAGCAGCACTCAATGTCCACATCAACAACTGAAGCTGAATACATAGCTGCGCTGGTAGCTGTTGTGCTCAAATCTTGTGGATGAGGAACCAACTCCGTGACTATGGACTTTTGTTGACTAAGATTCCAATATTCTGCGACAACACAAGTGCCATAGCAATCTCCAACAACCCAGTGCATGTCATGAATGGAACTGTGGAGTTACACTTTGTACCCACAGAGGAACAAATTGCAGACATCTTCACTAAACCGCTTGATGAATCCACTTTTTCTAAGTTGGTTGGTGAACTTGGGATGTTAAATCTTTCTAATTGATTTTGATTAGAAGTCAGAAACTGCAAGATAGTCCTAGTAAATACACGAGTTTAAGAATTTCTATATCCTTAGGACTCGTGAATTTATTTCCAGGAGCAATTCTCGTAGTTAGGATTATTGTACTAATTTTATGTCATATTTATGGATGATATATCTTCTGGCATTTAATTGGTTATTAATTCTAAAATTATTTAGGTGCTAATATTTGTTCTAAATATTTAAGCATCTATTTAATTCGAAATAATTTACTTTGTGTTAAATATTGTAGATTAATGCATCATAATTTATTGGATTTTAATTGGTTAATATCATTTAATGATATTTAGTCGATTTTTTTCTAAGAAAATTGTGAATTTTCTATTGGCTTTGATTTTGGTAAATTTGTAAATTTTTATACAAATTCTAAGTTGACAGAAAACTAAAAGTGTGATTTTTAAAAACAAGATCAGGTTTTAAAGATTAGACTAGAAGCAAAAATCTATCGAAAATGGATTTTCGATGGATTTTCTAAGTACTTGACAAAAACTATCGAATGAATTATTCGATGGTTTTTGAAAAAGAAAGAAAATCTATCGAATAAAATTCCTCGATGGTTTTTGAGATAGAAATTGAAATCTATCGAAGGTAATTTAATTTTTGCTATATTTAAATTCTTGATAGTTTTCAGAAAACACTTCGATAGTTTTTGGTTTACACAGAAAAAGCCTTCGATTGTTTTTCAGAAAATCGTTTTGAATTCCTAATTTCAAACACTTCGATAGTTTTTCAGAAACTATCGAAGTAAAGTCGACCTTTTTGCCCCTCTGAGAAATCCATCGACAGTACTTTCAAAAACTATCGAACAGTGATTTTACAAAAATACCCCTGTCAGTTCAAAAATGTATAAAAGAACCCCTTAGACGTTTTTCTGTCTCTATTCTTCAGATCTAAGGTTAATTTTATATATACTTACAGTTAAACACAGCCAAGAACAAGCAACATTCGATAGTTTCTTCAAATTGTTCACTGATTATTCACTTATAAAACTCATTTTCACCACAGTAATTTCACTTTAACCGTGAAAGTTTTGTATTTTGAGAATTGGTTGAGGTGAAAGTTCAGTTTTAAGAAAAAGCTATCGACAGTGACACTAGAACTTTAAGTATTTTGATAATAATAAGTTTGGTTGAGATTGTATTGGTTAAACAATTGATTTCTTCAGGTTAAGGTCAAGTTGAAAGTTATCAATTTACAATTTAGGGTTCTTGTTTTCAAAAATTGTTTTTGGGTAAGGTTTTTATTAAGGAAAAAGGGCTATTTTTAAGTTGATTAATTAGAAATAATAATTTCTATTAGTTTTGGTTTAATTTAAATTTTCTTGAAATTTGAAAAATAATGGCCGGAGAATTTATTGTAACTAAGACTAATCATGTCTCGTATCAGAATGTGAAATCCATTGCGAACTTAGAGTTTCTTGCATGGGCACAATTTCTGAACACACGTTCTTTAGTGGCTTATGCACTGAGTACTCCTGTGGTCCTTTGTATTGATCAATTGACTGCATTGTACACGACAGCCACTGACACATCAGAGAATAATATAAGTTCTTTCAGTTTTGTTGTGCCAGGGGGCAGAATAATAAGGGTGACGGAACATGATCTTAATAGGATTTTACACTTTCCAATAGAAAACCTTGTTCCTGATCCCAATACTGAAGAAATACATGCTTTCTTCACTCTCATTAGAAGTCAACAACCAAACTTCTTTGTGGGAGAGTTCCTAAAGCATTATCTGACAAAGCCATGGAATTTCTTCTTTCACACCTTAATCCATGTTTTTACTACCAACCTTACAAATCAGCATGGCATTCCTCTGTTTCTTCAGAAACTAGGTTTTGCTATTGCTCACAATAGGCATATAAACATTGGAAGGCTTGTGATTGATCAAATGATTCTGTGCATGGGACCACTGGAAGAAAGAACATGCATAGATGATGTGCTTTGTTTCTATCCTAGGTTCCTACAACTAATTCTGAATGATGTGTTAACAGCTGAAGTACGGGAGATTTTTGAAGGTGAGGAGACCATGGAGTGCATGAAGATGAAGAGCAATGCTATAACAGCTCTAATCAAGAAGAATCATCTTCCAGGGGTGCCTACTGTTCTAACTGAATATCTAAGAACGGTACCCCTACCAGTTCTACCCCCAGGGGAACAGGTAAACGAAGGTAATATCCCTGAACCTGTTGTGGCTCCACAACCTCAACCAATGGATGTTGATCCAGAGCCCTCGGTGGCCATTCCTGACCAAGAGGTTGCAAACCCACAATCTCTAACCACAGTCATAGAGCCTTTGGACGAGCCAAATGAAAACATAAACGAACCTCCTTCCCCTACTATACCTAACATACAGACATCCGTGAGTGTAAAGGGAGATAGTGCCTTAGTAGCACCACATAAGGAGATACGCCCTTCAACAACAGCTCCGCCTTCCTCTAAAAGGAGAAGACTAGAAAATGAGGCAACTGTTGAAACTTCATTTCAATCATCCAAAGCGCCCTTTATTGATTTTTCTGATGCTGATTGGGCTACACTAACCAAAGCTATATCTGAACCAATAGCTCAATCAAATAAGGAAGAATTGACGGAAGCAACTAGGGTTCCGACCATATTACGGTCAGGTTCACTGGTTGAAGGTTCTAAATTGAACCAAGAGTCTTCACAGACGTCGAGAGAAGGTTTTGACCTAAATGCACAATTTCAAGGGTCATTATCTAGCTCCCCAGATGGAACATATCTGGATCCTGCTGGTAAAGGGTCTGACGTAGGTGCAGATCGGCAACTCGGTGACAATTGTGACGCCCTCCAAACCCGGGGTACAGATTTGAGGAGTCACCCGACCAACGGTACACTATTTAACACATGCATAATATATATAAAGACATAAAATACCCCTTAACCAAGACCGCATCCAGATTATGGCGTTGAACACAAGCTACTACAATCTTTTATTAATACAACCAGTTTTATCAGAGTTATTACATCACATCTAAAGTTCAGATCTAGACATCTAATCTAGAAAAGCAAAACAACAACTACCCTGCCAATGACAACCACACGAGGGGCTCTCCTAGATGCCGGTGAACTATCAGTCACGTTGTGCCGACTCATACTCTCGCTTCACTGGAATAGGGTTAGAAAACAACAAGCAAGAGTGAGCCAAAAGTGCTCAGCAAGCATCATATATATATTTCAATCACAGTTGTAAAGATATGAATTCACAATATCAGAGTCAACAATATTCAGCTAAACACATGCTTTATATCAATATCAATTGAAGAAAAGAATTAGAAATTGGCTATCACATTTTATTCAAATCAAAGGTTGTGCTACTGGCCAGCCACGCATCAACCCCGGACTAGCTTACGGCATAGTCCTCTACTGGATCCTAGGCCAATCTGGGCGTGGGTTGTTCTTGGCAACCGGAATTCGTTCTTCCCGACCCGTTTACCCGTTTTCTGACCCGGTTTTAATCTTCTAAAACCCTAATTCAATTTCTGAAAACTGTTTTTGGATTTTATTTTTAAATTTAATTCGAAAATAGTTTAAAAACTTTAAAAAATTCATATTTTTATTTTAAAAATATATTTTAATATCAGAAAAATTCTGGAAAGTTATATTTATTATTTTAAATCCGAAAATTGATTAAACTTAATTATTTTAATTATTTTTAATTAATAATTAATTTATTAATTAATTGGTTATTTCTTTTAATCAATTAATTCTTAAAAATTAATTATTAATTAGATTTAATTAATTAAAAATTCATTTTAATTCTTTTCAAGCCTATTTATTTATTTAAAAATAGTTTGAGTATTTAAAGAGTGTCAATTAATTTTATTAATTGATTTATTTGCATTTAAATGTTTATATTGGATTTAAAAATCCGAGTTTTGATTTAAAAATTAATCGTGACTTATTTAAAATTCAAATAAGTTTCGTATGATGTTTTAAAAATGTTTATAAGTGCTATATGGTTCATATTAATTGTGTGTTGTGTTTTATAGTCTGTATATGCCCGTACTAGGGCAAATATCTGAATTTTAAATATCGTAAATCATACCGGACGTCCGATACGTAACCGGTTACTTGTTTAAATGTGATTATTGATTGAATAAGTGTCGAGAGTAGAACGAGAATAGTTAGACTTATTGTGATGAGTTGTTTAATTATAGAATCGAGTTCCCGGAGCAAGGGAAAGGGAAAGGTAGAGTGAGCAGAGTCGATCCGACATCACCTTAGACCAGGCAAGTATTTGTGCCTTTACTTGTGATAAATTATTATTGTCTTGAATACTTGAATACTGTTATCCCCAGAACAATTCAAATTATCAATCCTTTACCCGTATTTGGACAACTGATTCCATTTCCCTAAAGATTCTTGATTCTTTGATTTGATCTGCATCGGAAACCCTTATTTCCAATTCACTTAATTATTGACTACAACCATTGATTGTTGATTACCATCATTTGATCATTGCTTACAACCATTTGATTGTTGATTATCATCACTTGATTTTTGTTTCCAACCATTGATTGTTGATCTCCGTCATTGACTATTGACTACGGTCATTGATTATTGATTATATCCACTGATTCCTTTTCTGAACGAGTACACTGTACCGTTGAAGTTATTTCATGATTATTCTCAGTCTTCATTTGATATTGAGCAGTTGAAGTTCTTCTGCAATTATTATATCTTGATGTTGTGTATTATCTTATCGAGCATGTTATCGCTTATACTTCATAATAGAATTGGCATGTTTTTAAAATGGACCAGTAATTGGTCGGACCATATTTATGGTCGGAATAATTTAAGGCCCAGATTGGCCTAGGATCCATTAGAGGACTATGCCGTAAGCTAGTCCGGGGTTGATGTGTGGCTGGCCAGCAGCACAACCTTTGATTTGAATAAAATGTGATAGCCAATTTCTAATTCTTTTCTTCAATTGATATTGATATAAAACATGTGTTTAGCTGAATATTGTTGACCCTGATATTGTGAATTCATATCTTTACAACTGTGATTGAAATATATATATGATGCTTGCTGAGCACTTTTGGCTCACTCTTGCTTGTTGTTTTCTAACCCTATTCCAGTGAAGCGAGAGTATGAGTCGGCACAACGTGACTAATAGTTCACCGGCAGCTAGGAGAGCCCCTCGTGTGGTTGTCATTGGCAGGGTAGTTGTTGTTTTGCTTTTCTAGATTAGATGTCTAGATCTGAACTTTAGATGTGATGTAATAACTCTGATAAAACTGGTTGTATTAATAAAAGATTGTAGTAGCTTGTGTTCAATGCCATAATCTGGATGCGGTCTTGGTTAAGGGGTATTTTATGTCTTTATATATATTATGCATGTGTTAAATAGTGTACCGTTGGTCGGGTGACTCCTCAAATCTGTACCCCGGGTTTGGAGGGCGTCACAACAATGAATCAATTTTAATTGAGGAGTTAACTGAGGAAAAGTCTTCACAGACTTTAGAGGAAGTTTCAGGATCTCTGCTGTTGATAGAGCCTGATTCTAGCCTCCTAGAGATTCAAACTCTAGACACTCCAAAGGATACATCATCTACGGATGATCAGCAACTTGGTATATCCAAGGACGTTTAGTATGAATCACTTCTTATGAATTAAATGTTAAAGAACAATCAAGAATTAATTCTCCTGCAGAAATTTGAATCTTGATAGTTGAAGAAAGTTAATACAGAGCTTTTAAGATGATATGTTGAAGTTCTGTGTTTTCTATCTTGAGTTGTAATACAAATGATTCTGTCTTCACTTTCTATTTAAACACTGCATTATCTTTATTCTTCACGCGCCAACATTTAACAGAAATGCATAAGGAAGACTTGCAGGAAAACTCTCTTTTTGCCTTGGAAGACAATCGAGAAGACAATCATTTGTAAAGGGAAGACAATCGGGAAGACTCACTTCTAAGTCTTCCTAGTTTAAAAACTAAGTCTTCCTAGTTCATTTTTATTCTAATTTAAATAATTATCTAAATAAATTATGTATTAAATTAATTCTTTACATAATTAATTTAATAAATAATTTACTTAATAGTAATAATTATTTATAAGAGAATAAATAGAATTCTTTGTCTTCTCAATTAATTCCCGAATCACTAAAACTTAGATGAAGAATAAATATTTTAGAACGTTGACACTCAATGTACTGTCTGGTTCATGAGTGACTAACGACAATGTCTGTTCTTCATCTGTTTGACTTTTAAGCACTTATTCAATTCATTTTCCTTCTTGAACTCTGTAACCTGTATCTTTGCTGTCACCACTTGAAATCTCTGTCACTTTAATAAATCCACTGAGCTTGAATACTTCACTGAGGCTTGATCAATAAATTGAACTTCTTTCAGTGTAGAATAACTTCAAGTCTATAGATGACTTTAATCTTCAGTATTTGACAGATATAATCTTCAGAGATTCCTGTGACATCTGACTTTTATTATTTACTTATTACATCTTATTTTATGTTGAGTAGAATCCTTGGTGTTTACAAATAGGCCTATACATATGCCTTTCAACGGTGATCAACCGCTGTATCAAAACATAACTTCTCTACTATTAGAAGGACGACTTCCTATTCGGTTATCACCCTGGCCTCATACGGGCCCATTGTGCTATAAGGTCACTACATCGGCACCTGTTTCATTACCGTGTAAACCTTTGCATGCAAGGTCACTACCTCGGTGCCTGTTTCATCATCGGGTAAACCTTTATAATTATGGCCACTACCCCGGCACTTGTTTCATTACCATGTAAGCCCTTCCAGTCCCATGATGAATCCTATCCTTTAAACTGGAACCGAGCGTAAACTAGCTCGTTGATAGGTATGAACTTATTACCATACTTACTTCCGGAAATGTTGAGGAAGTAATAGTACTGTGTGGGTTGACTCCTATTAACTAATAGAGATTGTTTTATGATTAAAAACATGACCTGTGAGTTAATCGGAACTTTCTATAGTTAAGGAAATTGAAATTCTTTGCTTTGGATATGAGTATTTTCGAGGAATAGACAGAGTAAAACCATTTGTTCGATTCCTTGAACTGGATTCCCAATTTTTGATGAGTTGAGAATTATTTATTCGTATTTAAATAATTTAATACACTCGGAAATAATATTTGGGAACCCCTACTATATTCAAATAATTTTTCTGAAGACCAGAAAATATTTTAATTAATTAAATAAGTCCTTAAATAATTTTTTAAATGAAGTTTTATGATTTTTAAATCATTTTAGGATCTTAAATAAATATTCAATTAATTATTATTAAATAAATAATCAATTTGGAATATTTAATAAATATTTAAATAATATTCTTTAAATAATAATCAATTAAATAAATCCTTTTTAAATGAATACACAAATTAATATTCATTTAATTAAATAAATATTCAAATAATATTTATTAAATCATTTTACATTTAAATTATCCAGTTTATAATTATTGGAATATTTTAAATCAATATTGGAAATAAACTGTCTCCTGCAATCTCCGGGTTTTTATGACAACGTTTATGAAAACTATTTCCGACTCCCAGTCTAAGTTGAATATCAAAATACGCTCTACATCGTAGAGCCTCATATACTCTGGTTTACATCTATATCGATATATAGCATATAAAAACCATTCAACATTTGAAAACTTATACGATAAGTAAAACAGTTCATGCATTTGTAGCAGTCATATCACAACATCAACAGTTTAAAATATAGCCGAATACTTAAGCTTCGGGTTTTGAAAACTTGCATGATACTCGGAGCAAAACATATACATATATTTGAATAACTTAACGTTTGAAAATACACCTACTCTTAACAATAGAGTAAGGGTTAGTAAACATTCCTGATGTCCGAGCTCTTAACTGGATGTGTTGTAAAATGATGATTTAATGAATGCGTCAGGATCGGATAGCATCAGTACTTGGAGCATCAGGAGCTGACGTCTGATGATGTCATCATCAGTGGCAGGACAAGTCAGAAGATATTGATTGATACTATTCCGTGATTTCAGGAAAGGATTGATTTGCAGAAGATATACTTCATCGAAACTGTTACAGAAGATAAGCGACAAGAAGATCAATCTAATTTAATGTAGATTATCTTATGTAACAGAATGTGTAGCTGTGTGCATATATAAACACAGGATAGGTTTTATGAGAGTAATAGCTTTTCACGAGTATTTTTGTAAACCTAGCAGCTCTTAAGAACTCATAGTTTCTTGATAGAGTTTGTATCAGTTTTTATAAAGGTTTATAAAAGCTGATATTGATTGTTTTATATTTGTTTATTCGATTATTTCATACGATTACATTCAACCCCCCTTCTATAATCGTTATCTACGACCTAACAATTGGTATCAGAGCAGACTGATAATTTATCAAATCAGAAACGATCGAAATGTCGGGAAACAGATATGAAACCATGAAGATTCCAATGTTGAAGAAATTAGAGTTTTCAACATGGAAGGTAAGAATGCTTATGTATCTTGAAGCTTCAGATCCTGACTACATAGACAGGATAAACAATGGACCGTTCATCCCAACAGAACCAGTTGCAGCAACTGAGACAACTCATGCAGGGCTGGCAACAAAGAAAAAGGGTGATTGGATGCCTGAAGATAAAGCTGAAATGATCAAAGATGCAAAGGTTAGAAATATCTTACACAATAGTTTAGATACTGTCTTATCTAACAGAGTTATTGCGTGTAAGACTGCTAAAGAAATATGGGATGCCTTGGAAGTTCAATGCCAGGGAACTGAAGAAATCAAGAAAAAAGGAGAGGTATTCTTATTCAAGAATATGAGCAATTTGAGGCAAAGCATAATGAAGACATAATAGAAATCTATGATAGATTTCTTACTTTGCTAAATGAATTGTCACTGGTGGGAAAGGTGTATGACGTTGAAGATTCAGACGTCAAGTTTTTAAGATCTTTACCCATGGAATGGATAACTCAACAGAATCTTATAAGGCACACTTATAAGATGAACGTGATGACACTTGATGAAATTTATGGAATGCTAAAGACATATGATCTGGAGATCAAGCAAAAGGAAGGAACACGATCAAAGCCTAAATTTGTGGCCTTGAAAGTGGAATCAAAAGAAAGGTGTGTGCACCAAGGAAAAATGAAGGCTAAAGCTCATGTAGTAATAAAGTCAGACACTGATACTGATACTGATGAGTGTACTGATGACGAATCAGAGGATGATTCTGACAAAGAACTTGTGCAGATGATGGCCATGATGGTGAAAGGTTTTAGAAGAATGAAGCAGATTAAATTCAGAAAAGATGGAAGGAAGTCAAAAGGAGATCAATATTATGACAAGAAAAATAGACAGAAGAAAATTGATCTCTCAAAGATTAAATGTTTCAATTGTGACAAGGTGGGTCACTATGCAACTGAATGCAAGAAACCCAAAGTTGGAAAATCTGCTGGAAAGGCGCTTGTCACATCAAGCAAAGGATGGATGGATTCTTCTGACTCTGAAGAAGAAGAAGAAGAAACAAACTATGCACTGATGGCTGAAATTGGAGAAGCATCTGAAAAGGTACCTAAAACTGCTTATGCTTTTGATACTGATAACATGTGTGAATTAAAGTCCTTTCTTAGAAACTTGCACATTAGTTATAATAATCAGTCTACGGAAAACATCAGAATTTTAGAAGAAGCAGCTGTTACAAAGAAAATGAATGAGTATTTAGAAGCTGAGTTAGTTATCCTAAAAAATACTCAAAAATTGTGTGACAAACTTAAAGGGATAGAAATAGAACAGATGTTAAAAATAGAATCCCTAGAAATAGAGTTAAAGAAAGAACGAGAAAAAATAAGAGTGTGGACTCATTCTGGTAAACAGACTCATTTACTGATAAATGATAGAAACTGGAAAGAGTGTCTTGGATATAAGAAGAATAAGGCAAAATAAGATGAAAATATCAATTTAGCCACTCACATAAAATTTGTTCCTGCGAGTGACATGAAAGTGAATTCTATCTTTGAAAAAGGATCAAGTTCTAATATTGAATTGATTTCTGATGAAGAAATAGAAACTGTTTCTGATACAAAAATTAAATCAATTACAGAAATTGAATCTACTGGTACATCTTGTTCTAAAATCAGCACTAAAACTTCTGTTAAGTCTGATGCTAAAACTGTCCAGAAGAGAATCACAAAAGAAAAGAACATAGGACATCTCACCTCTGGGAAGTTGAAGAAAAAGATTAATGCAGAAACAGGTAAGAAAAATGAGAAGATTTCCAAAAGGCATAGGAATAGAAAACTAGGAATAGACAAGTCTAACAACTATAAGTATATTCCTAATGCTCCAAGAAAGACATGTCATACCTGTGGTAATACTAATCATCTTGCCATTGATTGCAGGAAGAATAAAAAGAAGAGAGTTGAAATTTCTATTTCTGATGTTAAGAGTAGAAATGTTAATTATAAACCACAGAATCCTTGTTCTCACTGTGGTAGCAAATGGCATTCAGTTTACACATGTACTAGTTGTCACAATTTGTATCATGATAATTATGTTCCTTTGCCTAAATTCAATAAAGGTGCAAATTCAAGTGATAAGAAATGTACTAGAAATGTGTATGTTAAGAAAAACTCTGTTAAATCAAGTTCAAGTGGAGATAATTCAGTTGAAAATGATTTAAAGAAAAATTCCGCTGCAAATCTTAACATGAAATTGAAAAACATGACCCAACAAGTGTGGGTTCTTAAAAATTCTAACTGATTGAAATATTGATTGCAGGGCAACAGGAAAAATGTTTTAGTTCTGGATAGTGGATGTTCAGGACATATGACTGGAAATAAGTCCCTGATGTCAGATTTTGAGAAGAAAGCTGGCCCAAAGGTTTCCTATGGAGATGGCAATATAGGACATACCTTGGGATATGGCAACATTGTGATTGGAAATGTCATCATTCAAAACGTAGCTCTAGTAGAAGGACTGAAGCATAATCTCTTGAGCATCAGTCAAATTACAGACAAAGGTTATCATGTCAATTTTTATGAATCTCACTGTGAAATAACAAGTAAGAAGGATGGAAAGGTGATTCTTACGGGTTATAGACATGGTAACATATACGAAGCCAACTTACAGTCTGCTACTGATAGGAAACTGACGTGTCTTCTATCAAAGGCATCAGTAGATGAGAGTTGGAACTGGCATAAGAAGCTTTCTCATTTGAACTTCAATAACATCAATGAGTTAGTCAGAAAGGACTTAGTGAGAGGTCTCCCAAAAGCGATATACTTCCCTGATGGACTCTGTGACTCATGTCAAAAGTCAAATCAAAAGAGAATCAGCTTCAAAAGTAAATCAGAATACTCAATAGACACAGCTTATCACCTGCTACATCTGGATCTTTTTGGTCCCGTAAATGTGATGTCTATCAACAAGAAAAGGTATACTCTAGTAATTGTTGATGAATATACAAGATTTACATGGGTATATTTTCTGCATAAAAAGAGTGAAACACCAGAGATTCTGATAGAGCATGTCAAATTGCTGGAGAACGGATCAAGCAACAAAGTCAAAGTTCTTCGAAGTGATAATGGAACTGAGTTCAAAAACTCAACAATGGAAGAATTCTGCAAATCAAAAGGAATTGTACAGCAATTTTCTGCTCCTGGTACTCCTCAACAGAATGGAGTAGTTGAGAGGAAAAACAGAACTCTAATTGAAGCTGGAAGAACAATGCTGGAAGAAGCAAAGCTGCCAACTTACTTCTGGGCAGAAGATGTCAACACTGCATGTTATACTCAGAACTGTACTCTGATTACAAGACATGGCCAGACCCCATATCAGATGATTAATGGAAAGAAACCAAGCTTAAAACACTTGCACGTGTTTGGGTGCAAATGCTTCATTTTACGATCAAACCCAGAGCAGCTTGGAAAATTTGAAACAAAAGCAGATGAAGGAATTTTTGTTGGATATCCTGATACGACAAAAGCGTTCAAGGTATATAATCTGAAAACTAAGATTGTGAATGTCTCAGTAAATGCATCATTTGATGACAGGAAGATTACTGGAATAAATGAAGATACTCATGATTCATGAAGAATTGATATTTGGAGACGAACTAGAAACTGAAATCAGTAGTGATGATATTGAGGGGGAGCCTAATGATATCATAAATACTACTGATAATACTACAAATAATGAATCTCTTGAAAACAACTCTTCTACAAATACTGATTGAAGTACTGATAACAGTACTGATGCAAGTACTGACAGCACATCAGGAGATGTCCATCAGAGAAATTCTAATTCTAGTAGATCTTATGAAGACACTGATACAGGGGGAGCTTCGCACACAACTCAAGAAAGCTCTTTTGAGGAAGACACTAATGCAGGGGGAGCATCGTGCTCAAGAACTCAGTTACCTTCAGCAAGAAGATGGACACAAGCACATCCTCCTGATCTCATTATTGGAGATCCTGATGCTGGTGTTCAAACAGGACATGCAACTCAGAATGAGTGTCTGTTTCATAATTTTCTTTCACAAGAAGAACCGAAGAAAATTGAAGATGCTTTGAAAGATGCTAACTGGGTAACAGCAATGCAAGAAGAACTCAATGAGTTTGAGAGAAATGAAGCCTGGAAACTTGTTCCAAGACCCAAAAATAGATCTATTGTGGGAACTAAATGGGTGTTCAGAAACAAAACTGATTCTGATGGAGTAATCACAAGGAACAAGGACAGACTCGTCGCAAAAGGGTATTCTTAGAAAAGAAGGCATTGATTACGATGAAACATTTGCTCCAGTTGCCAGATTGGAGGCCATCAGAATATTTCTAGCATATGCTGCACACATGAAATTCAAGGTCTTTCAGATGGATGTTAAGAGTGCCTTCTTAAATGGAGAATTGGAGGAAGAAGTTTATGTTGAACAACCTCCAGGATTTGTTGATCCTAAATATCCAGATCATGTGTATAGACTGGATAAAGCTCTGTATGGACTCAAGCAAGCACCACGGGCCCGGTATGAAACACTTACTCAGTTTCTTCTTGATAGTGGATTCACACGAGGCACCATTGATAAAACTCTGTTCTATATCCAAAAAGGCAAAGACTTGCTCTTAGTCCAGATATATGTAGATGACATAATCTTTGGATCTACTAATGCTACAATGTGTCAGAAATTTGCTAAGTTGATGTAGTCAAGATATCAGATGAGCATGATGGGAGAGATGAGTTACTTTCTGGGATTACAGGTAAAACAAACTGATGAAGGAATTTTTATCAATCAGTCAAAGTACACCAGAAACTTGCTTAAGAAATTCAACATGCAAGATAGCGCTCCCGCCGGTACTCCCATAGCTACTGCCACCAAACTTGACTCTAAGGAAGGAATTGAAGTGGATATTACAAGCTATAGAGGAATGATTGGTTCTCTCCTTTATCTCACTGCCAGTAGGCCTGATATCATGTTCGTAACATGTCTCTGTGCAAGATTTCAATCGCAACCACGAGAACCGCATCTAATAGCTGTAAAGAGGATATTTCGATATCTTAAAGGGACACCAAATCTCGGTCTGTGGTATCCCAGAGCATCAGACTTCACACTGATAGGGTACTCTGATGCTGATTTTGCTGGTTGTAAGATTGACAGGAAAAGCACCTCTGGTAGCTGTCAATTTTTAGGTGGTCTATTGGTTTCATGGTTCAGCAAAAAGCAGAAGTCAATTTCTACCTCGACTGCAGAGGCTGAGTACATAGCTGCAGGAAGCTGTTGTGCTCAGATATTATGGATGAAGAATCAACTGCTGGATTACGGTTTGCACTTTTCTAAAATTCCTATCTATTGTGATAATCAAAGTGCTATTTCCATGACAGAAAATCCAGTCCAACACTCGCAGACCAAGCATATCAGTATCAGGTATCACTTTATTCGTGAACACATATTGGAAGGAACGATTGAACTTCATTTCGTTCCCACAGATCAACAACTGGCTGATATTTTCACTAAGCCTCTAGCAGAAGCAGTATTCACTAGACTTGTGAATGAACTTGGTATGATTACAAGCGAGTAACTTGTGATAACTGATACTGAATATTGCTACTGATGGTTGATACTGAATATTGCTACTGATGGCTGATACTGAATATTGCTACTGATGATTGATACTGATACCAGTACTGATAAGAAGGAATTATGCTAAGTACTGATAATGACAAGTGGTACTGATGAGTAGGTTGGGTTATTGTTTAAAGTGATATCTTTTCTTTCACTTTGCAATTAATATGAGATACTGATGACTGTAGTTTTGATAATTTATTCTTGTTTATGCATTTATCAAAATAATTGCAGTTAAATGTAAAGCAAAACAATGGATTTTTTTTCATTATTGCTTTTCAAGATGAGCGATTGTTGCCTGTTTTTCAAAATACTCCTCGATCCTTTCAGGAGTACATGTTAAAAGGAAAACAAATGTTTCAGGGTGATTTTGTGTATCCTAAACAGGTCAGGCAACTTCTGCGACAGAGATTGCCTACTGTTTATGGATTGGATCCTAGTACTCTGATTCGGAGGTCTGATGGTGCTACCCCCTCTGGATCTAACCCAAGTACAAAATCTAAACAGATTCCTATACACTCAAATCCCACCTCTGATGGCTCTCAACAGCAATCAGTTGTAAAACATACAAGGTTAGCAAAATCTGTGCGACATTCTCAGTCGTCAGGATCAAGGATCTTGTCACACTCCCACACGAAAAATCTGGAGAAACAAGGTGATCAATCAGTTGGTATGGCATCTAAAATATTAGCCTCCCGAAGAAAGAATACAACTGTTGTTGAATCTGATAATGATACTGATGATGATGATGATGTACCGCTGTCATCGATATTTAAGATATCTCCTGTGGATGTGGCACATGATCCACCAAAGTCTCCCAAAAGACACAAATTAAGGAAGTCTACTCTTTACTCTCACTTTGATGTTGTTGATGCTCTGCACAAATCTTTTCATGACAGTTCTGCTCCTGATGTTACTATCAGTTTTGCTCCGGACAGTACCTTCACTCCTGATACCGGACTTGATGCTGATGCAGTACCTGCCAATGATGCTAACACATCCCCTGTGCAACCCTCACCTGTAGATGTGGAGGTTTCTGACTCCAGTCCTCCTGTATCTCCACAGGCACAGCATGTTGATATGTCTTATGATAGAATCAAAAGACTGGAAAATGCAGCTCGTAAGGAAATTGTTGAGTCTGCTGGTCAAAAAAGGAAGATATGTTTTATGAGGACAAAGAAAAGGAATGTTAAAGCCAGAACATCTTCTGCTCCAAGTTTTGATCTGGATACACAAGAACCTGGTTCTCAATATGAACCAGCGGTCCTTGTAGATCAAGCCACACAAGAACCATCCACTCAAAGGGTGGATGAAGGCACTTTCGACGAGGAGATGATTGCTTATTTTGATGAAGACAAGTCTCAAGGACAGGACATACAAGAACCTCCAGTACTCTTTACTGAAGCAGTCCAAATTGTCCAGGCTCCGCAAGAACCTTCCATTCAAAGTATGGAAACATGCCCAAGTGAAGACAGTCAAGCTCTCTTGATTCAACCATTGTCCTCTCATCCCATGGATATTGAGGAATCAGGTAATGTGACTAATCCTGATTCTGCTATGGTTGTTTACTCTCTTGGTGTTAGGATGAATACTGACAGACCCTTGACTGAGGGATCCCCTGTCAGTATGACTGCACTCCACTCTTCTCTGCCATCTCTTATTTCTTCGTTTCTGAGTGCTCTGAGCCTTTTTCGTGAGAATGAGAGAAAAGATTTAGAGAAAAACAGAATTTTTGAGAGGCAGTCTCCTGAACTGGCAAAAGGAGAGGTAGAACTGAGTGCAAATGCTATGCATTTGAGTGAGGAAAATCTGACTCTCAAAAGTTCAGATATTATGCTGGTGAGCGGTGATGAGATCACTGAAAAAGAAAAGAGAGATCTAGGAATTACTGATTTTGATGCAGGAACATCCAATACTCCTGCAGCTTCTTTGTCTCAGGATCAGTCTCACAGTTCTCATTCCAGTTCTGATAAGTCTGATCCTGATGATTCTTCCACTGACATTCTGACTAGTCACAGGAGAGCTCAATGGGATCATTCTTGGACTGATCCTTCCTCATTTGTTGGTATTACTGGTGCTCATTGTCATTTGGCCACTACTTCTAAAGAGATTAAAAGTTCAGATCTTCAAGCTCATCTCAAAGGTACTTCTCTCATGCTTAAGGCTATCTTTGAAGAGATTACTGATGTCAGAACTTCAACTGCAAAGAATATTGCTGATGTAGTGGCTGAGAATGCTAAATCTGATGCGCGCCAAATAAGAGATTTCTCCTGTGTTCACAAAGATCATGTTTCTCTTGAACATCGAATTGCAACTCTGGAGAGAAAGGCTGAATCTATGGATTCTAAGCTGGATTTACTTATCTCTTCTCTTGTTCCTGATGCTGGTACTGATGCCAAAAAGGGGGAGAAAGTAGTGTCAACCAAATGCTCTCCGGAGTTAGTGGTTCTAAGGAAGGATGATGCTCCTGATGGAGGATCCAGTCAGAAACAGGTATTTACTGATGCTGCAGCTGGAACACAAATCACTGTGTCTAATCAAAGTCAAAGACAACAGTCAACACAAGTCTCTGGATTTAGTTCTAAGAGGCAATCTCATGATGTTATAGTGACAACTGCTGAGCAGGCAAAGAAGTTTCATCAGACTGTGAATATTGATGGAATAGAATACACTGTGCACTATAAAGATCCCAGACTTGAAGCATTCAATGAGCAGCAAGCTAGAAAACTTCTTCAAGAAATGTATCCTGATGAGGATGTAGAAGAAATGGTGGAAGCTCAAAGGATAGAGTATGAAATGCTAAATTCACAGAAAGGAACTGTTAGAAGTGAAAAGAAGGGAAACAGGTCTAGAGGTAGAGGTCATGATAGAGGAAGAGCAAGGACTATCAAATCACCTTCAAAATCTCAAAAATGTATTGTGATCAAAGAAGGATCAAATACTGATGCAGATAAGTCATCTGAATTATCTGCCAGTCTTGTCAAGGAAAAAGGGAAGAAAGTTCTTGAAGGTCCATCTCAAGTGACAGTCACTGAACAAAGTGTTGAAGAGGATGATGATGTTTCTCTAGTTCAAAGAAGGAGAAGAAGGGAAGACTCAAGGAATGACAGACATATATTTCTTGTAAGAACATCATTAAATGTGGAAGCAGCTAAGCAAGCAGAAAAGGACTATCTTAAGTCTTTACAACAACGAAGCTTCACTAAGTCAGGAGTCATGTTGCAAGAATATCTGAGAAAGAAGGATAATGTTGAAAGGAGTTCGAGAAATGCTTACGAATTCAAGAAGGTTAGAGGGTACAGAGGAAAAGGCCATGATGTCAGGGAAGATAAATCTCATCTTCATCTCAATGAGATTTTTAAATCAAGTGGACAGCTCAAAAATCTCCCTGGAATTTCTAGTATTGATGGATCTGGAAAATTCAAGAAGTCTTATGAAGAGATTGCAAAGAAGAAGAATGAATGTCGACGGACAGGAACACATGGAGGGATTGGTCATCCTGATGCAGAAATAATTCCTCAGGCAGCATCATATGATCAAGCATGTTTAACAGAAAATCTGAGTGATAAAATTACTCAAAGGCATCTTGATAAACTTATTTCTGTTCAAATGGTGTATGATGTTCAAGATAGAAATCTGCCTAAAGAAAAGCTAGTGTATTTCCTTAAGGATGGATCAACGCTTGTACTGACAGAGCTGGATATCTCAATGAAGAACTTGGAAGAATTGAGGTATGTACAGTATATGTTTATTCCTAAAGATGATCTGTGTGTAAAGTGGAGGAAGAAGATTCAATTCAGTATTAATTTGCATTTGATGGGGCTTAATCTGAAAAATACTGGATATACTCCTAAATACATCGACATGGATGGACAAGAGGTGGAAATGAAGAAAGGGAGTGCATTCATTGAAAAGACTCTGGGAGTGGAGTATTTATCTTTCAGTCCTGATAGTGAAAGAGTTAAACTTATCTATCTGGATGGAAGAATGTTGAGAAGTTCTATTGAAGATCTGAGAGCAGCAATTTATCAGACAGACAAGGATGATGAAAGTCTGAGGAAGCTGAGGAGAAAAATGATTGACTTGTTATTAGAAAAAGATGATGAGTTGATGAAGCAGTTTCTTCAGAAGAACATGGGGTTCATAAGAGTGTCTGATTATGAAGGATATCTGAAGCAAAATCCTTATATTAATCCTTCGAGTATTTTATTGATGTTTTGGCATCATTAAATCTAGAGAATTTATGCTTTATTTCAGAAAGTATAAATTGGGGGAGATTGTTGGAAAATGATGATTTAATGAATGCGTCAAGATCGGATAGCATCAGTACTTGGAGCATCAGGAGCTGACGTCTGATGATTTCATCATCAGTGGCAGGACAAGTCAGAAGATATTGATTGATACTATTCCGTGATTTCAGGAAAGGATTGATTTGTAGAAGATATACTTCATCGAAGCTGTTACAGAAGATAAGCGACAAGAAGATCAATCTAATTTAATGTAGATTATCTTATGTAACAGAATGTGTAGCTGTGTGCATATATAAACACAAGATAGGTTTTACGAGAGTAATAGCTTTTCATGAGTATTTTTGTAAACCTAGCAGCTCTTAAGAACTCATTGTTTCTTGAGAGAATTTGTATCAGTTTTTATAAAGGTTAATAAAAGCTGATATTGATTGTTTTATATTTGTTTATTCGATTATTTCATACGATTACATTCAACCCCCCTTTGGTAATCGTTATCTACGACCTAACAGGATGTCTCTCTTCTAGTCCTGGAACATCTACCAAGACAATACATAGCCTCAATTAGTCACTTGATTGACAGTTCACTTATCCTAAGTAACTCCACTTTACCCGACTTTCACTCTCTCGGGTTCCCTTAACTTACGATCTTCTTTATCGTTTACTAATCCTTTCTAGTCTCGTTCTTTACGCCAATATGTTCTCTTGATATTTTAGTCGACTCCATATTTTCCTATTTACTTAGCCAAAACGAATGGTCAAGGTAGTACCTCTAGCGTTGACTTTCCATAGAATTTCTATTCCTCAACTCACACTCAAACACTTTTAATAAATCGAAAAATTGATAATTAATTACGAAACCACTTCCAGGAGCTTCTTGATTGTTTGTAATATTTATCAAAAATATTTTGATTTTGGAAACATGAGTTTAAATATGTGAAGTGCATTTTAAAAGTCGAGTCAACTACGGACTTTTACTATTCGCACTAGTTCCACTAAAATGCTCATAACTCATCAACCGTTAACTCTATTGACACACCGTTTTCGCGTGCACGATCTAGAGAAGGTCTAGAATGAAATCCATCAAAAGTTTGGTTCTGGACAGGGGACCAATGTTCCCGAATTAACAGAACAGGGTAGTAGCTATGCAGTGCATAGCGTCATCGTGCAACTCTGGTTCAAACATTTTTGTAAAATCGAAATATTAACCTTTTTGCATAATTCGTTTTTGGTTGTATTCCTTACTGTCCGAACTACTTATCCTCATATTTTAATAATTGTTTCTAACTGTTAAGGGGTCCGAATTCAGTTCACAATTTGGTGTCTTGTAGCAGTTTTGTGTTTTGAACCACTTTCACTAAAACAAGTATAACTTTCAAACCACAAATCTCCTCAACATGTACTTTATATGGTTAAAAACTACAAAACAATATCTTGATATATATGACCAGTGTTGCTTGAGAACACAATCTCTTAGGTCCGAAATTGGGTGTCAAAACAGTCCTAGCCTCAATGGCCACTAAAATCTTCATTCATGTCTCAACTTTCAATTTTAACCTTGTTAAGTCCATTTAAAAATTACTAAAACACCAAGACTCTCATCCTTACTAAATCTCAGTTCTTAAACTTCATAAACATACCACCAACATTGTGACGCCCTCCAAACCCGGGGTACAGATTTGGGGAGTCACTCGACCAACGAAACTCAATACACCTGAATATAACATATGCATAATATAATAATAACATAAAATACCCCTTATCCAAGACCGCATCCAGATTATGGCATGAAACAAGCCTCTAAGTTATTATCATTATTACAAACCATGAAACAAGCTTCTAAGTTATTATCATTATTACAAACCAGTTACAGAGTTATTAACCAACAACTTAAAGTACAAAGCTAGACATCTAGTCTAACTGCCAAAATAAGACAACTACCCGTCCAAAGACTACCACTCGGGGTGATCTCCTAGCATCTGGAGAACTATCGCTTGCGCTGTGTCTGCTCATTCTCTCGCTTCACTGGAATAGGGTTAGAAAAGAAAACAAGTATGAGCCAAACGTGCTCAGCAAGCATAATATCCAATACAGTTCATAATAAAAGGAAATCATATCATCTGAATCAATGTTATCAATGCGAATCATGCGATTGTAGCAATTTCAATTGAAGTAAATGAGATTAGAATTGGATTTTTATCTTATTCAAATCAGAGGTTAAGCTGCTGATCAGTCACGCATCAACCCCGTACTTGCTTATAGCAAAGTCCTCCACTAGGATCCTTGGCCATCTTGGCCTTAATTTATTCCGACCATAAATCTGGTCCGGCCATTACTGGTCCCAATTTAAAAACATTCCAATTCTATCACAGAATATAAGCAATAAATGCTTCACAAATTAAGTACAACAAAATGAAATGGCATAATAATTGCAAAAGAGCTTCAACTGTTCAAGATCAAATAAGGTTCGAGAAACAAGTTCGGAATGGTTTCAAAGGTGCAACGCATTCGTTTCAAGAAGATAAACATGGTTATAATATATACAATGTGAATTGAAGGTGAAGGTTCTCAATATCCGACATGATTGTGAATAATCAAAAGAATCAGGAATATTCATGGAAATAGTATTATCGGCTCAGATACAGGATAAGGATCGAATCATTTGATTTGTTCTGGTGGTTACATGCATATAAAGTTGGAAAAAATGTCGTTTGAATAATAAGTAAAGGCACAAATACTTGCCTGGTCCAACGTAGCCAAAAACTCTATTGCTCGCTATTCTACCTTCTCATTTCCCTTGCTTCAGGAACTCGATTCTATAATAAATAACTCATATTAGTATGATTAACCATTTTTATCCTAGCCCCGATATATCACTCATAACCATTTTTAAGTCTACACAGTCTATCGGGCAATTTCCAGGATTTATTGAACGCCCGATCTAATTTACGGTATTCCAAAATCATTTACGGACATTAAAACAAATTACTCGACTCATATAAGTCACGTAGCATGTAGGAATAATTTTTAAAACAATATTGGACTTGTTTTTAAAATAATTAAGTCACGAAACATTTTTAAATCAAAAAATCGGATCATTTATCCCAATAATATCATTTAAAAATAATTTAATCAATTAATATAAATTTAATTGATAATTTCCAAACACTTAAACAAATTTTTAATGAATAAACCAAGCTAAGAAAATAATTAAATCTAATTTAAATTAATTAGATTTAATTAATAATTAAATAAATAAAATTAATTGATTAATTAAATTAATCAACCAATTAAATAAATTAATTATTAATCAAAAATAATTAAAATAATTAAATTTAATCAATTTTAGAATTTAAATAAATAATTATAATTTTACAAAATTTTATGAATATTAAAAAGTATTTTTAAAATAAAAATATGATTTTTATAAATTTTTAAACTATTTTCGAATTATTTTTTAAAAATAAAATCCAAAAACAGTTTTCTGAAAATGGATTAGGGTTTTGAAGATTGAAACCGGGTCAAAAATTCGGGTAAACGGGTCGGGAAGAACGGAAACGGGTCACCAAGAACAACCCGCCGGAATCTGGGTTTTCCAGAATCCGGCCGGCGTCCGGTGGCCGGAATCCTTCGTTTCCGATCAAAACAATACCAAACCAGAGGGCTTTTACTCGGCTTTCAAGACAAACACAACCAACACAAATACAATCCTGAACCATGCCGGAATCGATCACAAAATCCGGTCAAAGAAACCAGCGGCTACAACTCCGACCGGAAACACGATCTACCTATTCCGTATATGAAACTCAACGTTCTTTATGTTAAATCAAAGCTAAGAACACACACAATCAAAGCCCTCTATCCAATATCATGTCAGATCAATAACAAGAACGGACTATTAAAAAGAAAATTCGGGTCAAAACCCAAAAATCAAATCCTTCAAAATCAAACATAAACATGAAATTAAAACATGAATTCCTAATAATTAGAACCCTAGGAACATGATGGAAGCAATCAATTGAACAGAGAATCAACAGAAATGAAATACCCAAATTTGAATATAAACCATAATTTTAATTCGAATTTTCAAAAAATCATAATATATCGAAAAATTACCAGATGATGAAACGGATTGAAGATTCTGAAACTAGATATCAAAAGCTTTGATTTGAGTACTTAAACTTGAGATTTGGATTCCAATAACGCTTTCAAATTTGAGTTTGATCTTCAAGAACACGACGAATACGGTTCGGGGATTTTTATATATTTATCGATATATACACTATATTATACGTACAATAATATACGATTCGCCTTTTTATATTTAGTGAAAAATAATACCCCAAATTACATTTTTTGATCGATATTAATCCATTGGATCGCTTTAAATTTTTAATAAAGTAAAATACACGTTTTACGAGGTGATAAGTATCCACAATAACTGATAATTATCCAAATCAATACATATCATTTATATAACGAATGTTCAAGAATATTAAGGCTATAACATATGTATAATTGATATTAAGGCTATATCAATTGCCCTAAACAATTAGGGTACGGAACAATTGTTCCCTTTTTGAATAAAAATGAATAAAATTGATAGTATTGAATAATTAGAGAATTTATAGTACGAAAGAAATCTTCCGATAATGATTCGGACACGAATACGAAAGAATAATGATGTACAAAATTTCAACGGGACCCTTGAATTTTCAAAACGGGCTTAAGGATAAAGATTTTTCAACTGACTTGATATTCGAAAGGGGTCTCCGAAATATAACAACATATATCACTTAATAATCTTAATAAATAATATTCCAAATAATCCACAACAATTATTCTACGCACAACATATAATTTATTATTAATAAAGTTCACGGATATTACATCCTTCCCCCCTTAATAGGATTTTGTCCTCAGAATCAGATCAAGGAAACAAATGGGGATACTTATCTAACATATCACTTTCTAACTCCCAGGTAGACTCTTCTACTCTAGGATTCATCCACAGAACTTTCACTAATACTACCGTTTTATTCCTTAATACCTTTTTCCTTACGATCCAAAATCTGTATTGGTCGTTCTACATAAGACAAATCTGCTTGGACCTCTATGGGTTCATATTCTATCACATGGTTCGAATCTGGTCGATACTTCTTAAGCATTGATACGTGAAACACATTATGAACGTGCTGCATGTGCGGGGGTAAGGCCAACTCGTAAGCTACTTTTCTAACTTGCTTCAGAATCTCAAATGGTCCAACGTATCTCGGACTCAATTTTCCTTTCTTACCAAACCTGACTAGTCCTTTCCACGGTGAAACCTTCAGTAACACTTGTTCTCCTGCTTCGAACTCCATATCTTTTCTAGCTAAATCAACATATTTCTTCTGCCGGTTCTGAGCTATTACCAATCTCTTCTGAATCAATTCAATCACCTCTTTTGTCTGTTGTACAAACTCTGGTCCTATTACCTTTCGTTCACCAACTTCTTCCCAATATACTGGAAATCGACACTTCCGTCCATACAAATCTTCGTAAGGCGGCATCCCAATACTTGCATGAAAACTGTTGTTGTACGAGAATTCGACTAAGGGTAGATGATCATCCCAATTACCTTTAAAATCAAGTGCACAAGTCCTAAGAATATCTTCGATGGTTTGAATTGTCCTTTCACTCTGACCGTCTGTCTACGGGTGATAAACCGTACTCATTTTCAATTCGGTGCCCAAACATTCTTGAAAGCTCCTCCAAAATCTTGAGTTGAATCGAGGGTCTCGATCAGATACTATTGACACAGGAACTCCATGACGTACTACGATTTCCTTTAAATATATTTGAACTAACTTATCCAGTAAGAATCTCTCGTTAATCGGAAGAAAATGCGCAGATTTCGTCAATCGGTCAATAATGACCCAAATAGCATCATGGTTAGTCTTCGTTCTAGGTAATCCTACCACAAAATCCATTGCGATGTGTTCCCATTTCCATTCAGAAATTTCTAATTGCTGCAGTAATCCACTTGGTCTTTGATGTTCCGCCTTGACTCTTTGACACGTAAAACATTTACTTACCCATTCAGCAATCTCCCTTTTCATATCTGGCCACCAAAAGTTCGTTTTTAAATCTCGATACATTTTTGTACTTCCAGGGTGAATCGAATACCTTGAGTTATGCGCTTCGTGCAAAATTTCATTCTTCAGCTCCGCCATATAAGGTACCCATATTCGAGAAGCAAACCTTAAAATCCCTTTATCATCCAGTTGACTACATATCTCCTCGCCTGTTAAACTATTTGCATTGTCATTCATGACTTGTTCTTGGCACTTTCGTATTTTCTCCAACAATTCAGGTTGAAATGTTATGGCGTAGATCATATCTGTCGCGTCCTTCGGAATACGTACTTCTATCTCTAGCCTCTCAAATTCCTTATACAGTTCTTTGGTCATCGTCAGCGTATTCAATCTCTCTTTTCTGCTCAACGCATCTTTTACCACGTTTGCCTTGCCAGGATGGTAATTGATGGAAACGTCATAATCCTTGATTAGCTCCAACCATCTTCTCTGTCTCATGTTCAGTTCCTTCTGTGTAAAGATGTACTTCAAACTTTTATGATCGGTGTAAATTTCACATCTCTCTCCGTACAAGTAATGTCTCCATATCTTCAGAGCAAATACGATCGCTGCTAGTTCCAAATCGTGTGTAGGATATTTCTGTTCATGAGGTCTCAATTGTCTTGACGCATAAGCAATTACTTTGTCATATTGCATAAGCACGCAACCTAATCCTTTATAAGACGCATCACTATAGACTACAAAATGACCTTGGTCGTCTAGTGACATTAACACTGGTGTCATAGTTAGTGTCTTCTTTAACTCTGGGAAACTTTCTTCGCATTTGTCATTCCATATGAATCTCTCATTTTTCCTCATCAACTTGGTCATTGGAGTGGCTATCTTTGCAAAATCCTGCACAAATCTCCGATAATATCCGGCTAATCCCAAGAAACTTCTAACCTCTGTTGGTGTCCTTGGTCTTTCCCAATCTTTCACTGCTTCAATCTCTGTTGGATCTACCTTGATACCTTCGTTGCTTACCACGTGCCCTAGAAATTGAACTTCTCTTAACCAGAATTCACACTTGGAAAATTTTGTGTACAATTCTTCTCGTCTTAAAGTCTCCAACACTATTCACAAATGGTTCACATGTTCTTCTTTTGTCTTGGAATATATCAGAATGTCATCAATAAATACCACCACAAACTTATCCAAATATTTCTTGAAAATCCTATTCATTAAGTCCATGAAGGCTGCTGGTGCGTTCGTCAATCCAAACGCCATTACCAAAAATTCATAATGTCCATACCTTGTTCGAAAAGCCGTCTTGGGTATATCGTCTGGTTTAATCTTCAATTGGTGATATCTTGACCGTAGATCAATCTTAGAAAAATGAACCGCTCCTTTTAACTGGTCAAATAGATCATCTATTCTGGGCAATGGATACTTATTCTTGATGGTTAGCTTATTCAACTCTCGATAATCTATACAAAGTCTCATACTCCCATCCTTCTTCTTAACAAATAGTACTGGGGCTCCCCACGGAGAAACACTAGGTCTGATAACTCCCTTGCCTAACAATTCCTGCAGTTGCTTAGCCAATTCTTTCATCTCCACTGGTGCCATTCTGTATGGTGCTTTGGATACTGGTTCTGCGCCCGGTGTTAAGTCTATTGCGAACTCAATCTCTCTATCCGGAGGTAATCCTGGTAACTTGTCTGGAAAAACATCTGGAAACTCACTCACGACCGGAATGTCTTCTAATTTAGAAACTTCTTTCTCTGTATTTATTATGTATGCGAGGTACGCTTCACATCCTTGCTTTAGTAACTTCTTAGTCTGAATCATTGTCAAAAACTTCTTCATCTGTTTCTCTCCTTGAAATATTATTTCATTCTTATCTGGGGTAATTAAAGTAACCCTTTTATTCTTACAATCAATGTGCGCATCATACTCAGTTAACCAATCCATTCCTAAAATCACTTCAAATTCTCCCAACTTGAAAGGTAATAAATCAGCATAAAAACGGTTTCCTAGAATCTCAACTTCACAACGAGGACAATATAAGCTGACCGGTACACGATCCTGATTAGCTATCTCTATATTCAACACTCCATTTAAAGGTTCCATTAAGCAATTCAATTTACGAGTAAACGTTTCAGAAATAAACGACTTAGTATCTCCTGAATCTATCAACACTTTAGCACTAACAGAGTTTACTAGAAGTGTACATGCCACCACATCAGCGTCTCTAACTGCTTCCCTCATCGTCATGTTATAAGTTCTGGCTTGTGGCTGAACATTGACAGCTAGAGGTGCCTCTATTGCTCGAATCATGTTGTTCACGGGTGCTGGTGCTTTACAATCCTTAATCATATGGCATGGTCTCTTACATCGATGACACACAATACCTATCTTGCAATCCCTGGCATAATGCCCCTTCTGGTTGCACTTAAAACATGTGATACTCAATCTGTGGCATATTCCTGGATGTCTTTTCCCGCATGTCTTGCATTCTGGCAGTGGAGGTCTGGAAACTACCTGTTGATTGCTGTTTGGTGGACGAGTGATTGGTCCTGCATTCCCGGTGTCTGGTTTCTTGAAATTTGTACCTCTGCCCGGCTGGAATCCTGGTTTCTTGTTTGGATGGCTTTGAAGATCTCCCAGTGGTTGTACCTTATCAGATGTCCCTATCTTTCTTTTCTTATTCTCTTTCTCTCTCATGTATGAATCACTCTCTCCTTCCGCAATCATTGCCTTTTGTACTACAGCTGCATATGTGTCTAATTCCAAAACTGCTATCTTACTACGAATCCATGACCTCAGTCCCTGTTGGAACCTCTTGGCCTTCTTCTTCTCTGTGTCAACGTATGTCGGAACAAACCTAGCCAACTCGGTAAACTTGGTCTCGTATTGAGAAACAATCATACTACCTTGCTTCAATTCTAGAAATTTCAACTCCATTTGGTCTCGCATAAAATCAGGAAAATACTTCTCTAAGAACAACTCTGTAAATCTGCCCCACGTAATTAATCCTTCAGGTTCTAAAGCCTTACTAGTTTCCCGCCAATAACTTGCCTCATTCTTCAGAAAATAACTAGTGTACTCTGTTTTCTTTTCTTCTGTTACCTCTATTAAAGTAAAAGCTTTCTCCATTTCCTTTAACCATGCCTTTGCCTCAACTGGATCTGCAGACCCCTTGAACTCCGGAGGTTTCGCTGCTTGAAATGACTTAAACGTAACTACTGGTAATACCTGCTGGTGCTGCTGCTGTTGGTGTTGCTATTGCTGTTGTTGCTGATGTTGCTGCTGCTGCTGTAGTAACTGCTGTTGGATCTGTTGTTGTTGTTGTGCCAGAGCAGTAGTTTGTTGAGTGAGGGTATTCAAAAGCTGTACTACAATCGGATCTAAATGACCCATTGGAGGTGTATTTTGTTGACCTTCTCGGTCAGTGGAATCATTTGCACGGGTGTTTCGTCTAGGTGGCATGTTGTTGATGAATAAACAATAATTGGTTTAATCAAATAATTCATAAGGGAAAGAGAAATACAGTTGGAAAAATCAAGGTTTACAAATCATAAATGGTACCGCAAAAGTTACAAGTTTTTATTGGTGTAAAAGTACAATTGTTGTAACAAGTAGAATGACAATCATGGTGCTGAAATAAATGACAAGAAAATATCAACAATTCTGCAAAAGTGGTGATCATATATATATATATAGATTTGATACAAGCGTAGAACGCTTCCAAAAGTAAGATACAACATAACTGAAACTACAACTACTGATCAACAGTACAACAAAATACAACCCAAGGCGATACTATAGGCCCGGTGCACTGCTGATACTATACTATGCATCTATGTACTATCTAGCTGGAATCAATACGCCCACATAAAATCCCAACCTCGCCTCTACCGGCTCATGGATCATCATCTCTGGTCTCCCATAGGGCTGGCCCGACAATCTCCCCAATCTCCCTCATCGCATAATCCAAGATCTCTCTCATACCTGCTGCAGTCTCTCCCTCCCTGCTAGTAGCTAGTCCATGCAACCTCGTCTCTACTAATGTCCTCACAACCCTGAGTCTCATCTGTGTCTCTCCTACCTGATCTCTGAATCTATCCCTATCTCTGGCTACAGCTGCCTCTGCTGAACGTATCCCACGCATCTCTAACACCTGTCTATAAAAGTAATCCCTCTCCTCTCTCATCCTCTGATAATGGTGTTGTGGAACTGGTGGCTCAATAATCTGGAACAAAGGTCCGGAAACTGAAGCCTGAGACGGTGGTGCTGGGGGTATGCGTCGAAGGGGAACGGGACTATAGGTCCAATCTAGGGTCGTGTCGGTCGCGACGGTCCTGCTCTCCCATCTGGTACAGGTCTCTCCTCTCTCGGATGCTCCGACGGATCTGAGTTTGAACTAGAGCTAGGTGGCTGCAATTATATAACCATATTCAATTACTACGCATAACATCCCTATTCGACCTTCTATAACCATTAGGTGAATTCCTAACCCTCTATGTTATCCTGGACCCTAAATCCTAACTTGTTTCAAATGCCATATAACCTGGCTCTGATACCAACCTGTGACGCCCTCCAAACCCGGGGTACAGATTTGGGGAGTCACTCGACCAACGAAACTCAATACACCTGAATATAACATATGCATAATATAATAATAACAGAAAATACCCCTTATCGAAGACCGCATCCAGATTATGGCATGAAACAAGCTTCTAAGTTATTATCATTATTACAAACCAGTTACAGAGTTATTGTAACACCCCCAGATCCGGGGTCAGAGATCTAGGTTGTCACGATCCCTTATTCCGTACAAACACTTAATACTTGAATCATAATATAATAAATCAACACACATGGTGACCCCACCATCAATATACTCACGCCAGTTATGTCTCAGAAACGAATTTGCAAAAACAGTAGTCATATGATCCATAAATTAAAGTTATTACAACCCAAAAGTAAAATACTTGCAACCTATTGCCATTATGATTTCTACGTGAAACCAGAAAGGCAGCTCAAAAGTTTGTTCTTGTTCATTAATATACATAAGTGATACTTATAAATAAACTGGAGCAACAAGACTTACACTCCGAACCAACTCAGTACTTCTACCCGAGGTGATGCAACTGTCATCCTATGGGCGGTCTGCGCGGCCCATACGCGCTTCCGAGCGGTATGGCGAATCCTGGCCATCTACTCTAGCTGTTGTGTTGTGATACATATATATAACCGAAAGTAAGAGTGAGCACTAAGCCCAACAATAATACAAAGCAGCATAAGTATATATATGTAAGCTTATATCATAAAGGAAAACCTTTAAGACTCCATTCATATGTAGAATGATATATTTATTTTCTTTTCGTCAAAACGTGCCATACAGTGCAAACTCTATATCTGTAACTGGTATTTAACCATAGTTACCCAAAACATTTCTAAATTCCAATCCTTGGAAAACATGGGGAGTTGTACAGGGCTACGCACTGGTATACGATGATCAGTCGTCATACCAAAGATTTTCTACTAGTAGATGGATAATCCCGAAGGTCATTACCCTAGCCGCATACGGGATTTTAGGTTGGAACGGTGTCACTTGGCCTCTTACTCATTTGTAACCACATGGCGACATCAAGGCCACACAAGTGGACCCGCTCCCTGCCAACGGATTCCACTGGACTGGCGTCACCCAGCCTCTTATTCATTTCCACCTAGAGACATCAAGGCCATAAAAATAGTTTTATTTACGGGACCGTGCGTTACTCGGCCACTTACGCGAAATGTTGTTTCCCCAAGCATAAGCTTGTTGATAGGTTTTGTAAAAATACCCTTACTTCCGGATTATATCAGAAGTAAGTCACAATGTGGGTTGACCGTTGTCAACTGACCTCGATCCTCGAGTAAAACATTTTGAAATCACGACCTGGGAGTTTTGTAAAATATCTTTAGCTCTGATAATTCAGAAACCCAAACTATATCACTTTTAATGAAAGAGGCAAGTGAAATCATATGTTCACTTCCTGGAATGGATTCCCAATTTTTGATAAGTCCAAAACCTTATTCCTCATTTGGGATAAATAATTTAAAAGTAGTTGGGAACCCCTACTATAGTCACATAAATCTCTTTCGAGATCAGAAAATATTTTAAATAACTATTGGAACCTTACGTAATATTTAAATAAGGTTCTATGATTTTTAAATCATTTTTGGAATATTTAATAAATATTCAAATAATAAATATTGAATTAGTATTCAATATAAATCACTTAAGTGAATATTCAAATTAATATTCACTTAATTAAATAATTATTCAAATAATAAATATTGAATTATTACTCAATAAGATTCTACTTAAGCGAATATTCAAAATAATATTCACTTAATTAAATAATATTCAAATAATAAATATTGAATTATTATTCAATAAAATTTCCACTTAAGTGAATATTCAAAATTAATATTCACTTAATTAAATAAATATCCAAATAATATTTATAATCATATTATTTAAATATCTCACATTAAATATCCAATAATATATATATTGGAATATTTAATCAACATTTTTAAAAATATAACTGTCCCTGGAACCCTCCAGCTTCCGACAGTATAATCAAGACCAAAATACTAATTTGACTCCCGGTCTAAGTTTTAAAATTCACGTACGAGTGCTCTACCCTTAGAGCCTCTATAACACCTCGGTTTATATCTAATATTTACTTAGCATATAAACCCTTATATAACACAAAGCTTTTTACCAAGCATAATCAGTTATAATTCCTTACACAGTATTAAAACAGAATATATCACAAACACAACAGTAATCACAACAACATCACTTATATGATGTAGGGTTTGGAAACTTGCCTTGGTGTCTCGGTGGTGTGGTAGTGGGGGCTTGAGAGTGTGCTCGTCGATCTATAACAAGATACATAATTCACAGTCAGTCCCCTAGAACCAATTTAGGTGCTATTACTTAAGCACTAAAGTTCTATTAATGAAAATCAAATGTCTCGCTCTCGGTCACCTATAACCTCCTGACATTCCGTAAAGTCTTAAGTCCAAAGTTTGGGTGGAAATCTATTCACAAAACTTCTTGTTTTAACTTCTTGTTTTTAACTTCTTGTTTTTAACTTCTTGTTTTTAACCATCCCCTTAAGGGTATTTCACTCGCGCAACCTTTGTTCTCGCATTTTTATAAAATCACAACTTATCTTTTTAATATGAAACCTCCTAGGTTTCCTTCCTAACAATCCATGCTAGTATCCATTTTAATATCTCAACCCAATTCCATTTTTAAAGGGCTTGATCCCTATCTCAAAGTTCATGCAATGAACTACTTAGTTACCCGAAACCGCTTTCACTAAAACGGACGTTTCTCCTCAACCGTAATTCGAAAAGATACGATTCTTTCGCTAAAAAAAATTAGGAAACAGAGTCTACATGATCATGGTCAGAAACCTTATGGTTATGCTCTTTAAGGTATTCGTGATCTCTGTCCAAACTTCCTAAATGAAATCTGACATGGTAACGATGCTTAAACGCGATTCCCGTGTTTAAAACACTCTAATCAATTCATCAATCCACAACCAACAATCACAACCCAAGGATCTCATCCAAACCACTTTATTTCTGTCTACACAAGCTCATAACACTAACCACTAGTTCAACCATCACTTACTCCATTAAATATCATACATATCATGCAAAGCATCTCTACATCATACTATAACTAACAATCATCCGTTTACTCACTAATATCAAATCATAAGTAAAAGTGTGAGAGGGTTTATACCTTCCTTGGTACCTAGTATGGACTATATATGGCTAGTGTACCCTTCCTTTGTTGCCCAGTAATAATCTATTGTAGAAGGGGGGTTGAATACAATAGTATAAGATAATCGACTTCTTAATGTATATATCACAAATATGAAAGAAAGATAACAGCTTTATTAAATCTGATATAAAACTGTTACAAACTCTCTAAAGAAATTCTGATGTTCTTGAGAGCTGCTAGCTTACAAAAACTCTCTCAAGAAATTCTATGTTCTTGAGAGCTTCTATCTTACACAAATACTTAAGTGTATGATCGATTATGTTCACGTATACATAAATCGAAACCTAAACTGTGTTTATATACTACACAGCTTCTCTATCAATGATAAGTCCTAATCAATTACAAAGATTGAAACCTATCCATAATTGATAGCTACATTCTACAAACCAGGAACCGACAGAATAAACTTCCATGTTTAACTAGACTCCAAATATAACTTGAAGTAGGAATCCTGATCAGCTTCCAGTCCTGATGATCAATCCTGATCCCAGTCCTGATATGCATCTTGATCCTGACGACCATGCAATCCTGATGACGTCAGCAATCCTGATCAGTTGAGTCTAGCTCCTGACGATCATTGAATTCTGATCTAATAATCTCCCCCAATCTCATACTTTGTGAAATAAAGTATAGATTCCTAAGATTCAATGATGTCAAAAACATATTTACAAAATGTACAAATATTAGCAGCAACTTAACTGTTTAAATTCTTTGATAGAACAGATTCATCTTCAAGAAGTTGGATAACAAATTTTCTTCTTTTTCTTCAAGAATTTGAATCAGTCTTTCCTTAAGATTTCTGAGTTCTTCATCTTCCTCATTAATCTGGTAGATAGCTGCTCTGAGATTTTGTATGGAGCTTCTCTGAAGACTATGCTCTTCAAGCAAAAGATAAGCAATTTCCTTCCCATCAGGATTGAGAGTAAGTTGGGTCATGCCAAAAGTTACTTCTTTAACAGCAGTACCCCTTTGCATTTCCACATCCTGACCTCTTTGATTTAAGTACATGGGAGTATAATTACCATTGAAATTACTGTTTCCATCCAGTCTTCTTCTTATTGTTGAAAAAATCATGTCTCTCCATTCTTTTCACATTTGATTCTTCGATCTCAAAAGATAATGAACATATTTCAGTTCTTGTGTAGTTTTCATCAGCAGATCTTGAATAGATAAAATCTTCACACTACCATCTTTCATGAAGTACAAAAGCTTTTCTTTCTTGTCAAAACCATCATGACAATCTATAACTAAATCAACAGCTAGTAAATTGTTCAGGTTTTCAGAAGTTAAAGTACCTCCAATTTCAGTTAAGGAGTAAGGATCAACATATGACATATTCAGATATTCAGCATCCCTGTGTCCAATACCTCCTCTTGAATTACTTGTCAATTGCTTCAGATTTGAAAACATCTTTAACCAGAGTGCTTTTGATCTAACCATCTCAGATAAATCAACAACACTTGAAGCGCTTGTAATAATTCCTCCAAACTGAAAATTGATAAGTGTATCACACCTCAGTGTACTAATATGTTTCCACTTCTTATCCTTTTCCTTTTCAAAGGCATAGCTTCTTTCCAGTGAAGATTCTTGTCTGCTTGGGTTCCTCCACTTTCTTCTGTTTGAGAGTTTAAGCCTTTGTACATAGAGATTGAAATCTCTATTTGTTGATCTTGTAATTTCTCTTCTTCTGGCTTCTTCTTCATCTACTTCTTTGTTGTGAGAATCAACCACAGTAGATAAAATTATCAAATCAATCTCTTACAGAATTTCAGAATCATCATGATCTTGAATATTATCAGGAACAACATCAGGATTAGATTCTTCAATTTGATTTGTATTGCAGAGAGTTGATTTTCTTGATTTTCTTCTCAATTCAGGTTCTTTTTCAATATTTCCATCATCACAAAAAGTAGATCTGTCAGGAACTACTAGAGTTTGAATAGGTTCAGGAATTTCTTCAATTCTTAACCCTCTAGACCTTGTCTGTCTAGGTATTGTTTGAGTTGAAGAACCTCTTCTACTTCTTCTAGCTCCTCTCCTACCTCTGCTTCCTCTACCTCTAGCAGAAACAGGGTTATTAAAGCTTTCCATCATTTCTCTCTGTTGTCTTAAGAATTCTTCATGTGAGAGATCAGGATATTCTTCACTTGCTGTAGAGAGTGCTTTTCTTGCAAATAATTGTTGAACTCTTTTATCAGTGTGATATAGAGTAACAATTTTGTCATCCTTTGTAGTAACTTCTGGAATAAATTTGATGCATTTTCAGGATTATCAATAAAAATATCTCCATCACCTTCAGGAATTGTAGCAAGAGTATTTCCATGACCAGGTGTCAGGATTTGTTCTTCCGTCAGAATCTGAGATTGCACCAACGTTCTTACTGTCTTAACTCCAAAATCATAAACATGAGTTGACTGCGTTGTTTGACTTTGTGAAGTTTGAATTGTAGACTTCATAACTGCAGCATCAGAGGTTTCTCCTTGTATCACTTTGTCACTACCATCATCTCCAGTATCATCATCATTATTCCTTAAGACTAGATCAGGTGTGCATTTTGTCCGACTAACCTTCTCCCCCTTTTTGACATCAGGATTTGACAATAAATTCAAAATTAAGGAAAGAGAGGCTTGAATGTCAGTTACCTTAGTATCCAGAGAATCAATCCTTCTGTTGATGGAGGTTTGTTCAGAAATAACAGATTTCACTTGGGATTCTACTACCCTTAGCTGAAAATCAGTAGGCACCTTTGTAAAATTATGAGAAATATCATTCCTCACCAACTCAGTTGAGTTCTTGATAGAATCAATCTCAGTTTTTAGACTTTTGGATAACAGAGTTGTAGCCTTCAAATGATTCTTCAAGTCTTGATTCTCTATAGATTTCACTGCATCATAGGCATGTTCCAAAGCAGAAGAATAACTTACAGATTCAGCAGATCTGTGCCATGAATTGTTCTATTCATTCTGTCTAAGTGCCTCAGCAGGATTAAAGGAAGGAATAGAAAAACCTTGTCTCTGATCTTTCCCAGTGGAAGCTTTGCCAGCCATATATGTACTTGATGAACCAAAATTAGTTCCAAGACTAATTTTGAGTGCTGTAGCAAGCTGTTCCTTCTCTTTTCGATTCTCATCATCATCACTATCATAAGAGTCATCATCATCAGTACTATGAGTAACATCAGGATCAGGAATAGCTATACCTTTCATTTTATCCTGTGAATCTGTGATAGGATGATCCATTGGTCTTGAACGAAGTGGTTGTATCAGGATAGGTTCAGCATCAGGAGCACCACTAGCGTCAGGATGAACACCGTCAGGATTTGATATGCTTGCATCAGTATTTGCTACCAATGGTTCTTGTGGAGCTTGAGGTTCAGAAGCTGCTTCAACACTTTGAGTCAAAGGTTCTTGTGTGCTTCCCTCATTGACAGTGTCCTCGACCAATCTTTGAACTTCATCTGCACCAGAAATCCCTTGAGCATTGTCAGGAAATTTCTCAGAAACTGTAGCTTGGCCTGCATCTTCACTTTGAGAAGATGGTTCTTGTGTAGCTGGAATGTTGATGTCTGCATTCTCCCTTTGAGAAAATGGTTCTTATGGGACCATTCCATGAGCTAAGCCTTCACTCAAACTTTGATTGAGTGGTTCTTGTGTGGCTGGATCATCAGAAAGAGCTGCTGAACCACTTTGAGGTTCAGGTTCTTGTGGGCTTGATCCTTTCAGTTTCTTTTGTCTCTGATAGGCTAACTCTTCTGTTTTCCTTAGCTTTTCCATTGGATGTTTTATCCCAAGATTGGAAGCAGCAGCACCATACTTCTCCCATGAAATATCAACATGTCTTTTTGTTGGAGAGTCATGTGCTGGAGAGTCTGAAATAGAAACCACTTGACTTGGTGCAGCATCAGGAATACTAACATCAGGATTTGCTTGAGCAGTAGAAACTGATTGCTCAATCAGAATAGAAGTGTCCTGTACATCAGTATCCTGCTTCTTTTCTAAAGGAATATGATACCTGCTTTTTGATAACTTCCTTTTCTTCTGTGGTGTAGACAATGGAACCACAGCTGCAGTAGCAGTATCAGCAACTTCCTTATTCACATTCATCACAGAGGATATAGGTAATTCATCCTCTGAATTAGTCTTATCCCTGAGAACTAATTTTCTTTTAACAGAAACAGCCTCACCTCCCTTTGCAGCTTTCTTCACCAGGACCCCTTGTACACCCCCTTGTAACTTCTTTTTAGTGATAGGTGTAGAGGAAAAGTCCTTTGAACCTGATTGCCTTCCTGACACATCAGTTCTAGCTGACTTCTTTGCTTTTACAACTAAAGTCTTTTGAGAGACATTAGAGGTGGCAGTTGACTGTTTAGACTGTTTAGGATGAATGCTTGGGTTAGGAACAAGGTGTGATTGGCCTTGTCCCATAGCATTAGAAATTAAACCATAACGAGTAGGCATTTTCCTATGTAAGAAAAACCTAACCTCATCAGGAATAAAAGCATTTCCTATGAAACCATTTGCCTTATCAGGATTGAAAAATGCAAAAATTTAATATGAAGTAAAATAAAAGTTGATTTTAAGAAAACAAAATTTATTTTGACAATCCTGATAAATGCTGTTTTTTTTAAATGATTACAAAATATATAGCATAACACCCATGTAACCATTCTTACCAATTAACAAGGCAAAGTAATTATGAGAAACTGAACAGTCGCCTCGATATTGAGAAAATGACCTGCATCCTTAACACACATTCTCTATAAAATAGAACTGTGAAACATAACATCATATATCTATTAAAACACAAACCCTCTCCACAGAAAAACTTACCAAAACCTTTCACCTTCTTTGTTTTTCAATGGCTGCCAACCAACAACAAAACAACTTACCAGACGAAGAAGTCGAAAATCTCGATGAAATCTGGCAAGAGATGTTCGATTCACTGGCTGAGATCGCAGAAGATGAAGAGCCTCAACCAGTTCCTGATCCTCAGGAACATGAAGCCTTTGTTAACGCAATGGCCGATGTGCTTTGGCACAATTTCCAGCAGGCCAATCCTGACTGGAATCCTCTTGACAATCTCATATTTGTCAATGATGAAGAGGATGAAGATGAAGATGATGAAGAGCTCGTACGAGAGCTTGAGAAAAGAAAGAAGAGAATCCGTGATGCTTGTATGTCATGCAAGTTGGAGGCACGGAAGAGTCCCGGTGGTCACGGTGACGATTCGCCTTCAAGTGCATCAGCTCCTCTTCTTGTCCTTTAAGGATGGAACAAGAGACCTTCCAATCCTGATGGACTTTGAAGCTGCTCAGGAGCATTCATGCTAATTTGCAGGGCACGTGTTCCTGAGTAGAACAATAGACTAGGAAAAAAAATATGTAATTTCCATTTTCATTTGTAATGAATCTTCAAGAATTAATGAAATTTGTCTATTTTCTCAACTGTTTTCTTTCTGTACTTGCCTGAAAAATTTGTTAGTAACACTGATATTGACATATAAAATGACGAATAGTAAACTCTGATAAAAGTATAATTGAAATTGAGAATTAAGACTGAGAACTTAATCAAAGACTAAGTAAAAATCTTATTTCCAGAGTTTACCAGAAGTGTTGATGACAAATTAGCATAACACCTCTGGTTTTCATACCAGCTTCAATATTTGAGCATCAGGATTTGACCAGTTGACTTCCTGTCAGGATTGCATCCTATCAGGATTTGATCAAAGAAAACATACCTTTCTGAATAACCATCAGGATTTGACAGTTATCAGGATTTCCTCTCTGTAGCTTTCCTCAGAAATTCTCAAAGTTCATCATTCCAAGTTCATTCACCAATTTATTGAAAGTAGCTTCAGGTAGTGGCTTGGTGAATATATCAGCTAGTTGTTGATCAGTAGGAACAAAGTGAAGTTCAATTGTTCCTTCCAGAACTTGTTCTCTTATGAAATGATATCGAATACTGATGTGTTTAGTAAGAGAATGTTGAACTGGATTTCCTGTCATTGCAATAGCACTTTGGTTATCAAAAATAGACAGGCCATAATCTAACAACTGATTTCTCATCCACATTATCTGAGCACAACAACTTCCTGCAGCAATGTACTCAGCTTCTGCAGTTGAAGTGGAAATGGATTTTTGCTTCTTACTGAACCATGAAACTAGTCTTCCACCCAAAAACTGACAACTTCCTGAAGTACTTTTCCTGTCTATTTTACATCCTGCAAAATCAGCATCTGAATAACCACACAACCCAAAATCTGATTCCCTTCCATACCAAAGGCCAAGAGAAGAAGTGCCTTTGAGATATCTGAAAATTCTTTTGACTGCAATCAGATGGGGTTCTCTTGGTTTTGCTTGAAATCTTGCACACAGACAGGTTGCAAACATGATATCTGGTCTACTTGCAGTGAGATAAAATAAAGAGCCAATCATTCCTCTGTAGTGAGTTACATCTACCTCAGCACCTTGATCAGGATCAAGTTTTGTAGCTGTAGCTATGGGAGTTGTAGCAAAAGAACTATCTTGCATGTTAAACCTTGTCAATAAATTCCTTGTATATTTAGACTGATTGATAAAAATCCCTTCATCAGTCTGTTTAACTTGAAGACCAAGAAAGTAACTCATTTCTCCCATCATGCTCATTTGATATCTTGACTGCATAAGCTTGGAAAACTTTTCACAAAGCTTATTGTTTGTTGACCCAAAAATGATATCATCAACATAAATCTGAACTAACAACAAGTCCTTACCATGATTCAAATAAAATAGAGTTTTATCAATAGCACCTATTTTGAATCCACTTTCCAGTAAGAATAGAGCTAAAGTTTCATACCATGCTCTTGGAGCTTGCTTTAGTCCATAAAGTGCCTTATCCAATCTGTAGACATGATCTGGATATTTAGGATCAATGAAACCAGGAGGTTGCTCAACATAGACTTCTTCCTCCAGTTCTCCATTTAAGAAAGCACTTTTAACATCCATTTGGAAAACCTTGAATTTCTTATGTGCTGCATAAGCAAGAAATATCCTGATGGCTTCTAGTCTTGCAACAGGAGCAAAAGTTTCATCATAGTCAATTCCCTCTTGTTGAGAATACCCCTTTGCAACTAGTCTTGCTTTGTTTCTGATTATTACACCATCAGAATCAGTCTTGTTCTTGAAAATCCACTTTGTACCAATAATTGATCTATTATTTGGTCTTGGTACCAGTTTCCAGACTTCATTTCTTTCAAATTCATTCAGTTCTTCTTACATTGCAGTAACCCAATCAGCATCTTTAAGTGCATCTTCAACTTTCTTAGGCTCTTCCTTGGATAGAAAGTTATTGTATAGACATTCATTCTGAGTTGCACTTCTTGTTTGAACACCTGCATCAGGATCTCCAATGATCAAATCAGGAGTATGACTTGCAGTCCATTTCCTTGCTGGTGGTAAATCAGTCCTTGAAGTAGATGCTCCCCCTGGATTGGTGTTATCTTGATTTGAAGAATTCTGTCCTGATGATTGAGTTGACTCTGAACTTGTAGTAGAATGTTGTTGCTCCCCCTCAATAATAGTACTACTAGAAGTATCACTATTGATTGCATCATCAGTATTAGTACCATCAGCATCTGGTGTGTCATCAGGATTTGGTGACCCATCAGGATCTGATGTATTGACAGCTTCTAATTCACTTTCTTCAGGTTCCTTGGTAGCTTCATTTTCAAAAATCAATCTATCATGAGAGTCTTCATTGATTCCAGTTATCTTCTTGTCATCAAAAGATACATGTATTGACTCCATGACAATTCTTGTTCTCAAATTAAAAACTCTGAAGGCTCTTGATGCAGGATAGCCTATGAAAATTCCTTCATCAACCTTTGTCTCAAATTTCCCTAGCTATTCAGGGTGAGTTCTGAGAACAAAACATTTACAGCCAAACACATGCAGATGCTTCAGACTTGGTTTCTTCTCCTTGAGTGACTGATAAGGAGTAACACCATGCCTTTTTATTAATGATAGATTTTGAGTATAACATGCTGTGTTGACTGCTTCTGCCCAGAAATATGTAGGTAATTTTGCTTCTTCCAACATAGTTCTACCAGCTTCAATAAGAGTTCTATTTTTCCTTTCAACTACTCCATTTTGTTGGGGTGTGCCATGAACAGAGAATTGTTGAATGATTCCTTTGTATTTGCAGAACTCTTCCATCTTTGAATTCTTAAATTCAGTACCATTATCACTTCTCAGTATCTTGACTTTGTACTTTGTGGTTGTCTCAATCATTCTCACATGATCCAACAGAACTTCAGGAGTCTCATCTTTTCTGTGCAGAAAATACACCCAGGTGAATCTAGAATATTCATCAACAATTACAAGAGTCTACCTTTTCTTACTGATGGACATGATGTTGACTGGACCAAATAGATCAAGATGTAGCATGTGATATGGTTCTTCAATAGAGGATTCTGATTTACTCTGGAATGATGTCCTTCTTTGTTTTGCTTTCTGACATGCATCACAGAGTCCATCAGGTGTATATAATACTTTTGGTAATCCTCTCACTAAATCTTTCTTAACCAACTCATTGATATTACTGAAGTTGAGATGAGAAAGCTTCTTGTGCCAATTCCAACTTTCATCTACTGATGCTTTACTGATCAGACAGGTAGGGGAGTCATCAGTATTTGAGAGAATGCTGGCTTCATATATGTTACCATGCCTGTAGCCAGTCAGAGCTGTCTTTCCTGTTGCTTTACTGACTACTTCACAATGTGTGGAATAGAAGTTGACATGATAACCTCTGTCAGTGATTTGACTAATACTCAACAAGTTGTGTTTTAGTCCTTTCACTAGAGCTACTTTCTCAATGATGACATTTCCAATGATTATATTGCCATATCCCAAGGTTTTTCCAATGTTGCCATCTCCATAAGACACAGTTGGGCCAGCTTTTTCCTCATATTCCGATAACAGGGCTTTGTTTCCAGTCATGTGCACAGAACATCCACTATCCATGACTAACACATTTTTCTTTTTACCCTGCAATCAGAATAGAAACACACTAGTTAGAACATTTAGGAACCTATACTTGTTGGGTTCCTTTTCCATGCAATTTATTAACTTTCACAGCAGAAGACTTTCTGACCTTAGCAGTCCTGACAGGATTTACTCCATCAGGATTTGCTTTGTCAGTATCAGTATTAAAAAAAGCATGCTTCACTATGACATTCTCAATGCTAGCAGAGTTTGCACTATTTTTATCAAATTTAGGCAATGGATCATAAAAGTTATAGTACAACTCATGATAATCTTTACAAGTATAAATAGAATGCCATATGCTACCACAATGAAAACAGGACTTCTGTGGTTTATAAAATACTGATCTATTCCTAACATCAGACTTAGTGGTCTGAAAATTTTCTTAGCCAACAAAATTCACTATTCATCAACATTTACTATTCATCAAAATTTTTAACTAAGTCCAAAATTTGGGGTTATTACAACTGCTATGTGTTATGTGTAAAACAATACCCAGAAGACAGACCGAACATGTCATCTGTACTCAGAATGTTGACTAGTAACAACTCACTACCTCATTCGAAACAACCAGGATTTTTTAGTGAAAGAAAACTTTTAGTGGTTGTTGTTAACTTGGTTACTTTAGTTACACGTTGGTAATTTATAATTATGTAGAGAGGCAGATGTCATTTATACAAGAAACTGAGGAATATCAGATACTCCACGATTTTTGGATGAACCATATTACTCAACTTTAGCTGTTGAAAGGACTAACAAATACACGATTTCTCCTTGCTCTGGAAGTAGTACTTGAACCTGAATACACATAAATAACATTACCTTTCTTGGAAGTCAATTTAAACAAAATTTTATATTAGCAAAAGTTTTTTATTGGCAGTAAGTTTAGGCCAGTGTGCATTTTACCTGAACCTGAGGCAACAACTCTTACATTAAAATCATGCAAGCTCTGTTCTTGATCTCTGATAAGTGATGTCAATAAGCTTACTGAACCAAAGAAAGCATCCGCTTCCTATATGCCGCATAAAAGCAATTCTCCGTGCACTTCTTTTTACAATCCTCTAGGTTCATGCTGAAATTATATGATGGGCCCCCATATATCTGGTAAAATCGTTTTTGACTACAGTACAAAATCACCCCTCCGTAAAGTTCAAATTACGCCAGGCCTCAACCTTTTGGGGCTTAAATCCGTCTAAACAATAAACATATACAAAAAGACTTAACGTTACAGCTACCATATGCTCCACAACGTGCATAATCATCAAAGTAATCTTCCTGAAGAAATATAGTTGGCTCCCATTTATTATCCTTATACACATTGAATCATTGATAAGGTCATACTCATAATAGTATATCTCTTCCTTTTTATAGACAAATGATAAAGTGTAGCACATTTGTGTTACACAGTTTACTATCATTGTTGCATTTACTGTTATTGTTGCATTGCATGTAGTAGCCTATCACTGCATAATAATCTGCTTTGCTGCCATGTTGGCACCATGTTGGCAATTGTAGTCCCCTCCAGAATAGTCCTGCATCTTGCATTTATTTTACTAGCTGTTATGTTTGTCCTAGGTGTAGTTTGTTAGGTTGTCCTGGGAGTAGTTTGTTATGTTTGTTAGGACCACTATGAGGGTGGAGGATAAAAGTAGGTGTAAGACTCTTTTGTTATTTGAAATGAATGCATATCTTTTTGTCCAAGCTTATTCTCTCTAGTAATTCTCAATAGCTCTTCATTTGAATCTAGCTTATACTTGTCTTCATGGTATCAGAGCTGCTGATGCTTTAGTGTAGAGATTCAGATCTGAAGAGAGAAAAATCTAGCCTTTTTTTTCATTTCCATTTCGTCTTCCTCTACTTGTCATTTCTTATGCTGCAGTCATGGAAAATGGGAGTAGATTTACATTTGCTGATATGCAAAATCCACTTTTTATTCATCCTTTCGATGGACCTCTCTCTGTAAGTGTACCAAAACTTCAAGGTGCTGGTGACTATAGATCTTGGAAAAGATCCTTTGAAATTCAATTGTCATCAAAGAGAAAATTGGGGTTCGTCAATGGAAGCGTTACTCGAAGTACAACAGGGGACACAGAGGCCTTGCAATGGGATACCTGCAACACACTGGTAATTTCTTGGCTTCATAATAGTGTATCTGATACTATTAAAAGATCTATTTTGTTTATGAACTCTGCTTCTGAAATATGGAGTCATTTAGAGAAACGGTTCTTGCTTACTAATGGATCTAGGAAGTACAAACTTAGTAGAGATCTATTTGCTATTAAACAAAATGGTATGAGTGTTATAGAGTATTATACAGCTTTAAGCAGTGTTTGGGAGGAACTTGATTCAATGAATGTATTGCCTGTTGTCACAAGTACCACGGATGAGATCACCACATTGTTAAAGGCTATAGAAACTATGAAAGAAGAAGCCAAATTGTTTCAATTCCTTAATGGTTTAGATGAATGTTTTGGACCTCAAAGAAGCTAGCTTCTCTTGGTTTCTCCCCTGCCAACTATTGAGGCTGCTTGCTCTGCGATTCAGCAGGAGGAATCCCAAAGAGATGCACTTAATCTAACCAAGATACCTGAAAGTGAAGCCTCTGCCATGTTTACAAGGAGCAGTGCAGATAGAGTGAATACTTGTACAACATGTGGGGGTAAAGGACATGTTGCTGTGTTAGATATAATTGCTGATGTTTGTTTATCAGTGTTTAAAGTATCAGGATACTATCATAGTTTAGCTGGAAGACTGGTTAGTGTTTGTTAAACTCTGACAGTCAGAGTTTGCTTAGCTGTCGGTGTTATACACAATGAAGATTCTAGAAGCGATATACTTTGAAGAAGGATAGAAGCAAAGAGATATCGTGATGGCTAAGGAAACGGAACAGAAGACAGAAGCAATTCTAAATTGATATTAATTGTATAGCTGATTTATAGGAATATCAATTTTGGATTGTATGTAGCTGTGTACTACATAAACACAGATAGGTTAACCCTAAAAGGGATGCGAATACATGAAAACATTATTCTTGTAACCTAGCAGCTTTCTGTGATATTTTACATCACCGAGAGAGGAGTTATTAATTCCATACAGTTTATTATTCATAAACAGTGTTCTTATTGTTATTCTCATACATATACTTGATTATATATTGTGTATTCGGCCTAACAATTGGTATCAGAGCCTAGGTTTTTGAATATATACAGTTTATCTTGATCCAAACACAAGTATAATCATGGATGAAAATATCCAAGCAGGTTCCAATCCCGAAAACGTTCAACCAACTTCTGTGAGTCGATACGAGACGATTAGGGTTCCAATTCTCAGACCAGCGGAATATCCAATATGGAAGGTAAAGATGACCATGTTTTTGGAAGCCACAGATCCAAAATACCTTGATAGAATCAATGATGGTGCTCATAAGCCAACTAAACTGTCTCATGTTGTTTCTGGTCAAGAAAAAAAGACTGTTCCAAAGGAAAAGAAAGATTTGACTCCTGAAGACATCTCATCAATTGCAAAGGATGCAAAAGTTAGACATCTTCTCCATAGTGCCTTAGATAATGTCATGTCTAATAGAGTTATTGGTTGCAAGACTGCCAAAGAAATTTGGGGTGCTTTAGAAGTCAAATGTCAAGGAACAAGTGCTATAAAGAAGAACAGGAAAACTATACTTACACAGGAGTATGAACACTTTGACTCGAGACCTGATGAAACTTTGACTGAGACATATGACAGATTCTGTAAACTGTTGAATGATTTATCTCTGGTTGATAAAGAATATGATCTTGAAGAGTCTAATCTCAAGTTTCTTCTATCTCTATCTGAAAGATGGGATTTAAAGGCAACAACAATAAGAGATAATTATGATCTTGCAGAAACAGAACTTGATGAAATCTATGGGTTGCTTAAAACTCATGAACTTGAGATAGAACAAAGAAACATAAGATCTGGTAAGAAGACAAAATCTGTTGCTCTTAAAGTTGAAGAAAAGCTTCTTAAGAAAGAGACATCAAAGAAGAAAGCTAAGGGAAAGGCTTTGGTCATAAACTCTGAAAGTGAGTCATCAAACTCTGATGATGACTCAAACACTGTTGAATCATCTGAATCCGAGGATGATGAAGAACAGATGATGCAAATGGCTGCTTTGATGGTGAAGACCTTCAAGAAGATGGGTTTCAAGAACTTCAAGAAAGGAAAGAGATTCTCTAGGAGAGATTCAAACTCTGAAAGGAAGAGTTTCAGAAAGTCTGAAGGAAGGGATACCAAATCTGGGAAGAAAGACAAGTCTGAGATCCAGTGCTACAAGTGTAAAGAAATGGGTCACTATGCTCCAGAGTGCAAGAAAGGAAAATTTGAAAAAGCACTCATCACTAAAGGAAGAGACTGGGCAGACACTTCAGACTCAGATGAGGATGTCAACTATGCTCTCATGGCAACTGTTAAAGATGAATCTGAATCATCTGAAAACAAGGTACCCCTAACAACTTATGCTTATGATACTGATAATATATCTGAATTGAGAATTTATCTTAAAAGCATACATGTTAGTTATAGAGATCAGACTCTAGAAAATGAAAGAATTAAAACTGAGAATCTAAAAATTAAAGAGAGAAATAAATTTCTTGAAGAAGAACTTGTTAACATGCAACAAGTTCAAAAGGAAAGAGATGATGCTGTTTATGTTGAACAGGAGTTGCTTAAGAGATTTAGGCAATTAGAATCTGAATTGGAAAAAGAGAGAAAGATAATTAAAACCTGGACAAACTCAGGAAAAAACACACATCAAGTGTTTCAAACAGATCCAGTTGGGTTAGGTTACTGTGTGGAAGATGAACTTAGATTTAAAGATAAAGTTAAAGTTAAAACACATCTTCCACCTATGAAATTTGTTCCTGAATCCAGTAAGCTAAACTCTGTACTTGAAAAAGAAACTGTTAAGGAAGAACCAATAAAAACTTGTGTTAAACAGGTTAATGTTGGTTTAATGACAGAGAAACAATTCAAGTATAAGCTCAAAGAGGTAAAGTCTGTTGAGAAACAGAAAGTGTCCAGGAAGAACAGAAATGGAAAAGTAGGCATTAATAAAAGTAATAATCATTTGCCTAATACTGATGCTCCAAGAAAAACATGTCATAATTGTGGTAGTACTAACCATCTTGCAAATTTCTGTAGGAAGAACAAAGACATTAATTCTTTACCCTCAAAGTCTGGAGTTAAGAATGATTATGTTAGGGTTAGACCACAGACTTTATGCACTCACTGTGGGAGTACTTGGCATTCTATTTATACTTGCAAGAATTATCATGCTATTTATCATAACTATTATGAGTTAAAGCCCAATTTCAAATGGGTTAAAGTTGATTCTGCAAGTGTAAACTCTGATACTGTTAGCTTAAACTCTGTTGATAAGAATTCCGCTGCAAAAGCTAACAATGTTAAGAAAGCCAAAGGATCCAAGCAAGTCTGGATCCTTAAAACTAACTCTCAGTAATTGTTTGTGATTGCAGGGCATAAGAGAGAGCACCCTAGTCTTGGACAGTGGATGATCGGGGCACATGACTGGAAATAAAGCCCTGCTATCATATTATGAGGAGAAGGCTGACCCAAAAGTTTCCTATGGAGATGGCAACATAGGACGTACTCTGGGATATGGCAATATCAATCTTGGAAGTGTCATCATCACAAATGTAGCTCTTGTCCCAGGACTCAAGCATGATCTGCTATCTGTGAGTCAAATCTGTGACAGAGGTTATCATGTAGATTTTCAACCTGAATATTGTGAGGTTGTTAGCAAATCTACAGGGAAAGTTGTTCTAGTTGGACATAGACGTAACAATATCTATGAAGCAAGTTTGGTAACAAGCTCTAAAGGAAAAGCTGCATGTCTGTCTGCAAAGATGTCTAATGAAGAGAGCTGGAAATGGCATAAGAAGCTCTCTCATCTAAATCTGAACAACATCAATGAGTTGATTTGAAAAGATCTTGTAAGGGGACTTCCAAAATCTATACTCAGCTTAGATGGTCTATGCGATTCTTGTCAAAAGGCCAAGCAAAGGAAGTCATCTTTCAAGAGTAAGTCTGAATCTTCAGTTATGGATCCTTATCATCTTCTTCATGTTGATCTATTTGGTCCAGTGAATGTAATGTCTATTGGCAGAAAGAAATATGCTTTAGTCATTGTTGATGAGTACACTAGATACACCTGGGTGTACTTTCTAGCAAAGAAGGATGAAACTGCCTTAACTCTGATGGATCATGTAAAGCTACTGGACAAAAGATCACAGTATAAAGTGAAAATTATCAGGAGTGATAATGGTACTGAATTCAGAAATGCAACAATGGAAGAATTTTGCAAGGAAAGAGGAGTGAAGCAAGAATTTTCTGCACCAAGGACTCCACAGCAGAATGGTGTAGTTGAAAGAAAGAACAGAACCTTAATCGAAGCTGCCAGAACAATGCTTGATGAAGCAAAATTGCCAACTTATTTCTGGGCAGAAGCTGTTCAAACTGCTTGTTTTACTCAAAATGCTACACTGATCAACATGCATGGGAAAACACCATATGAAATGGTGAAGAAAAAGAAACCAAACCTGAAATATTTTCATATTTTTGGGTGCAAATGCTTTGTGTTGAAAACTCATCCTGAACAGTTGACCAAGTTTGACTTAAAAGCTGATGAAGGAATTTTTGTTGGATATCCAATGTCGACTAAAGCATTCAGAGTCTACAATTTGAGAACTAAAGTGATCATGGAATCTATACATGTGTCATTTGATGACAAGAAAATAATTGGACTTGAAGATGAAGAAAATCATGATCAACTACACTTTGAAAATGAAGATCTAAACTCTGATGACGTAAACTCTGATGAAGCCAATCCAACAAACTCTGTTGAAGCATACTCTGAACCTCTACTGGTAAACACTGAGGAAGTTTCTCTGACATTACAGAATAGAGAACCAGTTGAGGGGGAGCAAGAAGGTACTTCTGGAACATCTCAACATGATGAATCACATTCTGGAAGTGAGTCAGCTGAAGAATCTGAAACAGACTCTGGCTCAAACTCTGAAAGTTCAAACACTGAGCAGTCCAATTCAGGGGGAGCCTCAGATAATGCAGATCATCAACAAGAAAATCAGGAGAGCATGGATCAAGGGGGAGGATCTAATAATGGTGAAAGAAGCCACTTACCTACAGCAAGAAACAGAAATCAATTTCCACATCCACTGCTGAAGCAGAGTATATTGCTGCTGGTAGCTGTTGTGCACAGATTCTGTGGATGAAGAATCAATTTCTGGATTATGGGTTAAGGTACTCTAAAATACCTATTTTCTGTGATAATCAAAGTGCTATTTCTATGACAGGAAATCCAGTACAGCACTCCATGACCAAGCACATCAGCATAAGGTATCACTTTATCAGGGAACATGTGGAGGAAGGAAATATTGAGCTTCATTTTGTGTCTACAGATCAACAGCTTGCAGATATCTTCACCAAGCCTTTGAGTGAAGCTACATTTACAAGACTGGTGAATGAACTAGGAATGATCTCTGGTTTCGACTAGAGATACTGGTTAGACTCAAAATTAATTCTTCTATGATATGTTGCTCATGTTTCTATGCATATGTTAACTGTCATGCAAATCATGTTGTTAAAACTCTGTTAGCATACTCTGATGGTTAAACTCTGATGTTAAACTCTGATTGTGGTATTGTCTGAAACATAAAAACCGATGAAGAAAATAGTATGAAGCATGATTCTCAGTAAGTAATCATGAATCCTTCTGAGTTATATATGATCTGATCTCAAATGTGTGTAGAAACTTTACACAACATGATACTGTCTCTATATTTATAGCATATCTCTTAGTTTATTGGTCCTATACACTGAGTCTGTATTAGCTGTTTGCACTTTCTCTCATAAGTGATATGCGCTAAATGATGTTAGTCTAAACTCTTATAATTAGTTGCTACTACATCACCTCCAAGCAAAAGATGCATAAACAATGCACAAATTCCTTTGAGATCATGTTGTGCTTAGGAAGACCCAGGAACTTATTGTATGAAATAAGGGCTAAAATTTAAAATATTTGGTGACTAGTGCCAACCACTGATTACTGGAAAATAATAATAAAAAAAACAGAAATATTTAGATAGGGGTGAAAACAAATAAATACATATAAAGGTACAGAGTTTAGATGACATCAGATTTTGTTTTCTAAATGAGAGTTTGGGCAACCAGTTTTTACTGATTTAATTTGTGGATCTTATGCACTTTGAGATGCTCTAAATATTTATATTCAGTAAACTCTGCTATTCACACACAAATACTCACAACTGTGCATTTTGAGAAAAGAGATTATTAATGAAGGTGAAGAATTGATAAACACTGATGAATTGTGTACTCTACACCGAGGTAATTTACTTTTAATCTCTGATGATTAAAATAAATAAATGTGATTCAGACATTTCATAATTTTTGAGGAACATTATTTTTGAAAATAGAGAGTATGATTGATAACGGTTTGTTGAGTTTTGAAAATGATGAAAAGTGTCTAGAAAATAGCAGTAATTAGTGCCTGTTTTCACTGCGCATGCGTGTTGGAAACTACCACGATTAATGTGACAGTTACTGCATGTGTGACAACTGTCCCACTCACACATTTCACGAGTAAGTCTGCTGTGTGTCTTAATGATTAAAACTCTTCAGTTTTAATTTTTGTATTTTGTATTTAATCATTATACACACAACGTTCATATTCTTTACAGACTTACTCTATTCACAAACATTTTCACACACACATTTTCACAAAAACTTTTTTGCATCAATTATTCTCTGAAATTTCAAAGCTTATTCTTTGATAATTTTCGAAACTTTTCTAATGGCAACTACTGTTTTTCACTCTATTGGTCTAGAGTTCGTTCCTAACAACTATGCAGCACCATTGTCTAATGAGAACGCACCAGAGGCGTTTCATTTGCTCCAGAATTTTCTTGCTCAGTCTGATATTGGGCAAGCTCTTGTGGAGCCAGCGAAGCTTTATGGATCACAAATCAAAGCTTTTTGGGAGACGGGCGTTTATGATGATGGAGGAGAGTCTGGAACTCCTTCAATTGTTTTCGAGTTTGAAGAACAAGAGTTTGTGGTTACTCCAACCACTGTTCGTGATGCTCTTGGTTTTGAGGATTTCAATGCATACACAATCTCTGTTGGTGATGCTGAACTACAGAGAATGATGAGAGAGATTGGTTACACTGGGTCCTTGGCAAGGATTGGTCAGGTGAAGCGACCGCTCTTAAGGAAGGAATGGAGTTTCTTCTTTGATTGCATAACTAGAGCGTTCGGGAAGAAATGCACAAATTGGGATGCAATTCCAATTGACAGTCTGCAAATCGGGTATTCTCTTCTTTATGGTAATAACTTTGATTTTGCTAGACTAGTTCTTAATAACATAGGAGAAAAGATGACAGAGAATAGAGGTGTGGTGTACTTTGCTCGTTTTTGTCAGTTAATATTTTCTGCTTGTGTAACTGGGGTTGACATTGCTGAAGATGATATTATTCCTTCATTTAAGTTGCATAAGAGGGTATTCTCTGATTTAACAAATAAAGATGTTAAGAAGGGAAATGTTGGGGATTTGTTACTTCCTGCTTCAGTCCAACAGTTTCTACAACCTCAACCACAACCAAACACTCAACCACAACCAAACACTGAACCTCTTCAATCTACTTCTCAAAGACCAAAAACTGGAGGTAGAACCAAGCATAGGGCTTTCAAGGCTGTTAAACCATCAATAGATGCTGATTTACCAAGGTCTGTTGGTACTTCAAGGACAAAGACGAAGGCAAATAGACCTCACTCTGATGCAAATGAGCTTTCACAGAACAAAAGACGGAAGCTGGTAGCTGATTATCTGTTTGATGATTTGATTCAAGATTCGACTGATGCAGTTCCAGATAATGTTGCTCCAGATGCTAATATTGATGCTAATGTACCAAATGAAGCTGGAGCTAATACTGATGAAATGGCTGATTTTAATGATGATTTACCTGAGCCATTGGAGATGGAGGTAGAAGAGAATATTGAAGCACATCCCTCTGCAACTCTTGATGAGTTTGATAATGTTGATGTATCAGAGGATGTGGCTGAAGCTGATCAGCCTACAGTAATTCTTGATGAATCTATGGCTTCTCATACAGAGGTTTTCTCTGTTACTCACCAGGGTATTGACAAGGGTGAGGAGGTTGAACAAACATCCAAGGCAGAAGAGAATGTTGTTTACACTGCTGAAGAACCTACTGCTGAAGCTGTGGCAGAGAATGTTGTTGAAGCTGCTCAAGCAACTGAGACAATACTTGAGCACTTAAACTCTGAACATCCAGCAAATGAAGAATTTGTTCAAGACAATGTTGCTGAGAATGTATCTAATTCTCCTGGTGCAAACTCTTTGACAAAGTCTGATGATGCAGTTGATTCTACATTTTCTCCTAGGGTTTCTGGTCAACACAATCCTAAGGTGACTGATATTGGTGGTTCATCTCATCATGCTGCTGAAGCTCATTATCAAAACATGTACTTCGCCAATTGGTCAAGTCATGAATGTATCTTTCCTGAATAGAGGGCAGCTGACTTTGTGTCCAAGAGTGCGGCTACTATCACAAATCCTGAGCTTCTTGCACATCTCAAATCTACAATTGTCCAGGTAAAGTCCCTTAATAATCGTTTTGATGAAACTCATAAAGTTGTTACTGGGTTGAGAAATGATGTTGCTACAAGGGAGCTGACTCTGAAGCAAGAAAAATTTTCTTTATCAAGAGATCAGGAGGCTATAAGCACCAGGTTGAGGAAATTTGAAGAAAATCAAAATGTCATGTCTGACAAGATTGATTCAATTGCTGCTTCACTTGAGTTGCTCACCTCAGTGTTGATTCCTGATGATGTCAAAAAGGGGGAGAGATTATCTAAGGACAAATGCAAGAAATCTCAAACTCTGAGTATACAGGATGATACTACTGATGGTGGTGCCAAAGAACAGAAGTTAAGGTCTAAATCAAGTCAAGAGCAAGGGAGACTGAGGTCAAACTCTGCTACTGCTAAGACAAACTCTGAAAGAGTAAATACTGGTGCTCAATCTTCTTCAAAAGCTAAAAGCTTATTGCTTACTTCTCAATCAAATACTGATGAAGAGATTGCAGCTCAGTTATTTTTGGAAGAACATGGTGAACATGCAACTATTGAAGATATTCAGGCTGAAGAGAAGATGCTAGCTGACGAGCATGAGAAGAAGTTGAAGACTGGAAAATTCAAGAAAGCTAAGAAGGTTTTAAGGCCAAAGGAGAAAGGAATTGTAATTAAAGAAAATGTAAATTCTCAACAGAGTTTATAATATTCAAGAAGGCCAGTTGAAGCTAGTTTGGATAAAGGCAAAGGGAAGCTTGTAGAAGAGACACAAGTACTGAAGAAAGCTAAATCAACCTCTGACAATGCTTAAGTTGTTAAATCATTGGAAGTTGTGACAACCACTGATACTACTCAAGTTGTACAGACTTTGGTATCTTCTGAACTTCAAAGAACTTTTGCTAAATCAATTACAGTTCAACATTCTCTGATTCCTGGCAATGTAAATCTTCTTCAAAACAAAACCATCATGGGTAAAGAATCTAGAGATAGATCTGGTTTAGGATCTCATAGAGAGAAGAGGGTGAACAATAGTCCCATGGATCACACTTCTTTAGCTAAACCTGGTATTGGTGTGACTCAAGAAAAACTTGATTCTTTGGAGTCTGTTCAGTTAATACACCATAGAGGTTTAAAGAGGGATTTTCTGTTATACTTCAAGACTGATGGAAGAGTATACAGAGTTGGTGAAGCTGATATTGAATTAAAGATGAAGGAAGAGCTGGAGTATGTGCTGTATCTACTCTGTTAGGCCGAATACACAATATATAATCAATATAAGTATGATAATAACAATTGAAAAAAAAACACTGTTTATGAATCAACAACTGAATTATATAAATAAATCTTCTCTCAGTGATGTTAAAGAATCACAGAGAGCTGCTAGGTTACAAGAATAATGTATTCAGTATTCGCATCCCTTTTAGGGTTAACCTATCTGTGTTTTTATAATACACAGTTACATAATCAATCTCTAATTGATATCATGCTTTAGTCCATATAATGCCTTGTCAAGCCTGTAGACATAATCTGGATGTTTGGGATCTACAAACCCTGGTGGTTGTTCAACAAACACTTCTTCTTCAAGTTTCCCATTGAGAAAAGCACTTTTCACATCCATCTGAAAGACTTTAAACTTCTTGTGAGCAGCATAGGCCAGAAAAATCCTTATTGCCTCCAATCTTGCAACTGGAGCAAAGGTTTCATCATAGTCAATTCCTTCCTGCTGTCAATAGCCTTTAGCCACAAGTCTAGACTTATTCTTTGTAATCACTCCATCACTGTCTGTTTTGTTTCTGAAAAACCACTTTGTACCAACAATAGATCTATTCTTTGGTCTTGGTACAAGTGTCCAGACTTCATTCCTCTCAAATTCATTTAACTCCTCTTGCATTGTTGTTATCCAGTTAGCATCTTGAAGAGCTTCTTCCACTTTCTCGGGCTCTGTTTGAGATAAGAATGCATGAAAAAGACATTCATTATTTGTAGCACTCCTTGTTCTTACACTTGCATCTGGATCTCCAATAATTAAATCAGGAGTATGAGCTTGTGTCCACCTCCTTGCTGTTGGTAAGTGGCTTCTATTATCATTATTAGATCCTCCCCCTTGATCCATGCTCTCCTGATTTTCTTCTTGACCATTTGCATTCTCTGAGGCTCCCCCTGAATTGGACTGTTCAGTATTTGAACTTTCAGAGTTTAACTCAGAGTTTCTGTTTGATTCTTCAGCTGACTCACTTTCAGAATTTGAGTCATTATTTTGAGATGTTTCTGAAGTATCTTCACGCTCCCCCTCAACTGGTTCTCTATTTTGTTCTGTCAGAGAAACTTCCTCAGTGTTTACCAGTAGAGGTTCAGAGTATGCTTCATCAGAGTTTGTTGGATTTGCTTCATCAGAGTTTACGTCATAAGAGTTTAGATCTTCATTTTCAAAGCGAAGTTGATCATGATATTCTTCATCTTCTATTCTAGTTATTTTCTTGTCACCAAATGACACATGTATAGATTCCATGATTACTTTAGTTCTCAGATTGTAGACTCTGAATGCTTTAGTTGACAGTGGGTATCCAACAAAAATTCCTTCATCAGCTTTTAAGTCAAACTTGGTCAACTGTTCAGGATGAGTTTTCAACACAAAGCACTTGCATCCAAAAATATGAAAATACTTCAAATTTGGCTTCTTATTTTTCACCATCTCATATGGTGTTTTCCCATGCTTGTTGATCAGTGTAGCATTTTGAGTAAAACAAGCAGTTTGAACAGCTTCTGCCCAGAAATAAGTTGGCAATTTTGCTTCATCAAGCATTGTTCTGGCAGCTTCGATTAGAGTTCTGTTCTTTCTTTCAACTACACCATTTTGCTGTGGAGTTCCAGGTGCAGAAAATTCTTGCTTCACTCCTCTTTCCTTGCAGAAAGCTTCCATTTCAGAATTTCTGAATTCAGTACCATTATCACTCCTTAGAATTTTCACTTTGTACTGTGATCCTTTGTAAAATAGCTTCACATGATCCATCAAAGTTAAGGCAGTTTCATCCTTCTTTGCTAAGAAGTACACCCAGGTGTATCTGGTGTATTCATCAACAATTACCAAAGCATATTTCTTTATGCCCATTGACATTACATTCACTGGACCAAAGAGATCAACATGTAAAAGATGATAAGGTTCCACAACTGAATATTCAGATTTACTCTTGAAAGATGACTTCTTTTGCTTGGCCTTTTGACAAGAATCACACAGACCATCTAAGCTGAGTATTGACTTTGGGAGTCCCCTTACAAGATCTTTTCGAATCAGCTCATTGATGTTGTTCAAGTTTAGGTGAGAGAGCTTCTTGTGCCATTTCCAACTCTCTTCATTTGACATTTTTGCAGACAGATACACAGCTTTTCCTTCAGAGTTTGTTATCAAATTCGCTTCATAAATGTTATTGCGCCTGTGTCCAACTAGAACAACTTTTACGGTAGATTTACTGATAACCTCACAGTGTTCAGTATGAAAATCTACATGGTATCCTCTGTCACAGATTTGACTCACAGAAAGCAGATCATGCTTGAGTCCTGAGACTAGAGCTACATTTGTGATGATGACACTTCCAAGATTGATTTTGCCATATCCCAGAGTACGTCCTATGTTGCCATCTCCATAGGAAACTTTTGGGCCAGCTTTTTCCTCAAAATCTGATAGCAGGGCTTTATTTCCAGTCATGTGTCCTGAGCATCCACTGTCCAAGATAAGAGTGCTCTCTTTTATGCCCTGCAATCACAAACAATCACTGAGTGTTAGATTTAAGGATCCAGACTTGCTTGGATCCTTTGGTTTTCTTAACATTGTTAGCTTTTGCAGCGGAATCACTATCAACAGAGTTTAAACTAACATTGTCAGACTTTACACTTGCAGAGTTTGCTCTAACCCATTTCAAGTTGGGTTTTAGCTCATAATAGTTGTGATAAATAGCATGATAACTCTTGCAAGTATAAATGGAATGCCAAGTGCTCCCACAGTGTGTGCATAAAGTCTGTGGTCTAACCCTAACATAATCATTTTTTACTCCAACCTTGGAGGGTAAAGAATTAATATTTTTGTTCTTCTTGCAAAACCTGGCAAGATGGTTAGTACTACCACAACTATGACATGTTTTTCTAGGAGCAACAGAATTAGGCAGATAATCATTTCTTTTATTAATGCCTACTTTTCCATTCCTATTTTTCTTAAACATCTTTTGTTTGTTGACAGACTTTACTTCTTTGAGCTTATGTTTGAATTGTTTTTCTGTCATAGAACCAACATTAACCTGTTTATCACAGATTTTTACTGGTTCTTTAACAACTTCTAACACAATCTGATTTTCTGTTCTTGAACCAACATTAACCTGATTTTCACAAGTTTCAACTGGTTCCATAACAGCTTATTTCACAACTACAGATTTTAGCTTACTGGTTTCAGAAACAAATTTTACAGGTTTAAGTTGTGGTTTCACTTTAACTTTATCTTTAAACCTAAGTTCATCTTCCTCACAGTAACCTAATCCTACAGTATCTGTCTGAAAAACTTGATGTGTGTCTTTTCCAGAATTGGTCCAGGTTTTAATCACTTTCCTTTCTTTTTCCAACTCAGATTCTATTTGTCTATATCTTTTAAGCAATTCCTGTTCAACATAAACAGCATCATCTCTCTCCTTTTGAACTTGTTGCATGTTAACAAGTCTCTCTTCAAGAAATTTATTCCTCTCTTTAAGACCTAGATTCTCAGATTTGATTCTTTCATTCTCTAAAGTCTGATCCCTATAACTAACATGTATGCTTTTAAGATAAATTCTTAATTCAGATATATTATCAGTATCATAAGCATAAGTTGTTAGGGGTACCTTGTTTTCAGATGACTCAGCTTCATCTTTAACAGTTGCCATGAGAGCATAATTGAATCCCTCATCTGAGTCTGAAGTGTCTGCCCAGTCCTTGCCTTTAGTGATGAGTGCTTTCTCAGATTTTCCTTTCTTGCACTCTGGAGCATAATGACCCATCTCTTTACACTTGTAGCACTGGATCTCAGACTTGTCTTTCTTTCCAGACTTGGTATCTCTTCCATCAGACTTTCTGAAATTTTTCTTGTCAGAGTTTGAATCTCTCCTAGAGAATCTTTTTCCTTTCTTGAAGTTCTTGAATCCCATCTTCTTGAAGGTCTTCACCATCAAAGCAGCCATTTTCATCATTTCTTCTTCATCATCCTCAGAATCAGAAGCTTCATCATCAGTGTTTGAGCCATCATCAGAGTTTGATGACTCACTGTCAGATTTAATGACTAAAGCCTTTCCCTTGGCTTTCTTTCTTGATGATTCCTTCTTGACAGGCTTTTCTTCAACTTTAAGAGCAACAGATTTTGTCTTCTTTCCAGATCTTTTGTTTCTTTGTTCTATTTCAAGTTCATGAGTTTTAAGCAACCCATATATTTCATCAAGATCTGTTTCTGCAAGATCATAATTGTCTCGTATTGTTGTCACCTTCAAATCCCATCTTTCAGGTAGGGATAGAAGAAACTTGAGATTTGATTCTTCAAGTTCATATTCTTTATCAACCAGAGACAGATCATTCAACAGTTTACAAAACCTGTCATATGTCTCAGTCAAAGATTCACCAGGTCTTGAATCAAAGTGTTCATACTCCTGTGTGAGAATAGTCTTCCTGTTCTTCTTTATTGCACTTGTTCCTTGACACCTGACTTCTAAAGCATCCCAAATTTCTTTGGCAGTCTTACAGCCAATTACTCTGTTAGACATGACATTATCTAAGGCACTGTGGAGAAGATGTCTAACTTTTGCATCCTTTGCAATTGATGAGATGTCCTCAGGAGTCATATCTTTCTTTTCCTTTGGAACAGTCTTTTGTTCTTGACCATCAACAACAGGAGACAGTTTGGTTGGCATATGAGGACCATCATTGATTCTATCAAGGTATTCTGGATCTGTGGCTTCTAGAAACATGGTCATCTTTACCTACCATATTGGATATTCCACAGGTCTGAGAATTGGAACCCTGATTGTCTCATATCGACTTACAGAAGTTGATTGAACCTTTTGAGCATTAGAACCTGTCTGGATGTTTTTAGCCATGATTATACTTGTGTTTAGATCGAAAACTGTATATATTTAACAGCCTTAGCTCTGATACCAATTGTTAGGCCGAATACACAATATATAATCAATATAAGTATGATAATAACAATTGAAAAAACACTGTTTATGAATCAACAACTGAATTATATAAATAACTCTTCTCTCAGTGATGTTAAAGAATCACAGAGAGCTGCTAGGTTACAAGAATAATGTATTCAGTATTCACATCCCTTTTAGGGTTAACCTATCTGTGTTTTTATAATACACAGTTACATAATCAATCTCTAATTGATATCCTATAAATCAGCTATACAATTTATATCAATCAAGGATTGCTTCTGTCTTCTGTCCCGTTTATTTAGCCATTTCAATATATTCTGCTTCTTTCCATCTTCAGAATATATTGTTTCTAGAATCTTCATATTAGCACCGACAGCTAAAGTAAACTCTCACCCTGTCAGTCTTTAACAAACTCTGACTGGCTTCTAGTAAACTCTGATGAGTACCTGTTGCTTAAACACTGATAAATAATCATCAGCAATTATATCTAACATACTCAAAGTTAAAAATCAAAGAACTCAACAAGCAGCTGAGGTTTTAAGAAGAAGAATGATGAAAGCTAGAGTCCTCAGTGGCCTAAAGTTGGTTGGTTCTTATATACCAAAGTACAGAGATTATAATGGTAAGCTTGTGGAGATGAAGAGGAACAGTGCTAAATTGACAACAGCTCTTGGTATAACAGTGTTGGAATTTAATCTGGAATCAGATAAATCCTTCATAATAAAGCTGGGAAATGAAATGAGGAAGAATATCATTTATGCCTTAAGAGCTGCTATCTATCAAACTGGAGAGAGTAATCCAGAGTTAAAGGAGCTGAAAGAGATCATGGTAGCTGAGCTTGAGAGGGCTGAAAGAAGACTGCTTACAGATTATCTCAGAACTGTACCTGAAGTTGAAGAGATTAAGTAACTGAAGTCTGTAAGTTTTTAAGTTTTCTGTTCTAAGTTAAATATAAACTCTGTGATTTTATAAACACTGCATTTGTTATATGTTTTGACGTCATCAATTATTTGTTAACTTGTACATTTTTGTATGCACAAGTTGGGGGAGATTGTTAGATATAATTGCTGATGTTTGTTTATCAGTGTTTAAAGTATCAGGATACTATCAGAGTTTAGCTGGAAGACTGGTCAGAGTTTGTTAAACTCTGACAGTCAGAGTTTGCTTAGCTGTCGGTGTTATACACAATGAAGATTCTAGAAGCGATATACTTTGAAGAAGGATAGAAGCAAAGAGATATCGTGATGGCTAAGGAAACGGAACAAAAGACAGAAACAATTCTAAATTGATATTAATTGTATAGCTGATTTATAGGAATATCAATTTTGGATTGTATGTTGCTGTGTACTATATAAACATAGATAGGTTAACCCTAAAAGGGATGCGAATACGTGAAAACATTATTCTTGTAACCTAGCAGCTTTCTGTGATATTTTACATCACCGAGAGAGGAGTTATTAATTCCATACAGTTTATTATTCATAAACAGTGTTCTTATTGTTATTATCATACATATACTTGATTATATATTGTGTATTCGGCCTAACATGCTGAAAAATGTTGGTCCATCTTGGGCTACCCTAAATGGCACTACAAGTATAAGGGACCTCCCTCAGGAAGCAATACAAAACCTGCAAGGTGGAACAATGGGAGACCATCTGTGAAGCCAAAAATGGCTAATGCAGTGCAAGCAAGTATAGATGGTGAAACCTCACCTGTCATGTTTAGTCAACAACAATTGGAACAGCTTCTGAAATTGTTGCCTGTGTTAGGAATATGTTGTTCTTGATGATAATTATAAAAACACTTAGTAGATTTTGTATTAAGTCATTTTGTAACTGTCAACGAAATGGCATGCTTTGCAGCATTCCGTTGGCAGGTAGCTCATCAACGAAATGAGTGATGTAGCAATTGCACTGTACAATACTTCACAGTTTGATATGCATTTTGATGTATGTATTAGATAGGTTTTCTAAGTCATGTTGACTAAGTACTAGATAGGCAAAATAGGTTGGTTAATTGTAAATATGTTATGCCTTGTAATTTTGCCTAAGTGAAGACATGTCAACGGTATGAGGATTACTCTATCAACGAAACAAGGATACACCATCAACGGTATGGAGTTTACTCATCAACGAAACGCGAGAAACACCATCAACGGAATGAAGAATAAAGCTATCAACGAAACACATCTCCCTGCTATCAACGAATCATTATTGCTTTTCTGAATAGTTGACAAAGTGATAGTGACAGTTTACTGAACAGATCTAAAGGTGATGTGGAAGTGTACTTTGCATTGGAAACCATTAAAATGGACATGGGGAATAAGGAAACATCCCAGTTTCCAATTGGGCTCTTGGGAGTGATCATAATAAGCATGAAGACAAAAGCAAGGATCTGCAAGGACCACTGGACAAAGGGATGAAAAGCAAACTATTGGCGGTTACCTTTAGTGTACTTTAGTGTAGCCAAAAATAGTATTGTAAACTTGGGGAATATATAACCAAGTGTAGCAGTTAAGATAGAGTAAGAGAAGAAAAACAAATAGTTTGTATTAGCTATCCTTGAGAGCATTCTTCTCTACAACTCTGTAACTGAGCAGCTGTGTACTTGTGTATCACAGATTATTTCCGCAATAAAAACACTTCAGTTGGATCATCAAACAATCCAACTGAATTATTTATATCTTGTGTTTTTATTTATTCAGTTCAGTTTTATTTTATAAAGTGTTTTAAGTTTAAGAAAATATCAAGAATTGTATTCAACCCCCCCTTCTACAATTCTGTTAGGTCATTTGGGATTAACAATTGGTACCAAAGCAAGCTTCTAACACACAAGAAGTTTAAAGATCAAGACCAAAAAAAACAGAAGCCATGGTGAAGAAGGATGCAGGTGTAAAGATACCAGTTCTTGATAAGGACAATTACTTTCACTGGAAAGTAAAGATGCATTTACATCTCATGTCTATGGATGAGAGATATGTAGACTGCATTGAGAAAGGTCCACACGTTCCCATGAAGTTTGCATCTAGAATTGGAGTGCCAGATGATGCTCCTGATGTAGAAATTCCAAAACTTGTCTCAGAATGGACTATTGAAGATCTTGCAGAAATCCATAAAGATAAGAGAACCATGAACATTCTGTTTAATGGTTTGGAGCAAGAGATGTTTGACAATGTCATAAACTGTACAACCTCCAAAGAAGTATGGGACACTGTCAGAACACTATGTGAAGGAACTGAGCAAGTAAGGGAGAACAAAATGCAACTCCTTATACAACAATATGAGTACTTTCACTTTAAAGCTGGTGAAACCCTAAATGACACGTTTAGTAGGTTTCAAAAGCTTCTGAATGGATTAAATTTGTATGGGAGAATCTACCAAACTAAGGACTCAAACCTTAAATTTCTAAGAGCTCTTCCAAAAGAATGGAAGCCTATGACTGTTTCTCTAAGAAACACTCAAGAGTACAAAGACTACACTCTTGAAAGGCTTTATGGAACCTTGAAGACTTATGAGCTGGAAATGGAGCAAGATGAGGAAATTGAAAAGGTACAGAAGAAGGGTGGATCTATTGCATTGATTGCATCTGTGAACCAACTGGAAGATGACACTGAAGAAGCTGCAAAGGCCACAACTAGTCGAGCTAGTTGTAGAAGTGATGTTAGCAAGGGTAAAGGTAAGATGACAGAGGAAAGAAAAGATGAACTCACTAGACTTAATAATAAGTATGGTCCTGTCACCAAGAACTTTGTTCAAGGTGAGTCTAGTAAATCAAAGAAAGTTGAGAAGCCTGTTGAGAGAGCTAATGTAGGTCACTTATCTAACAAGCAATTGAAAGATAAGTTAGAGAATGTTCAAGTTGAGGCTAAGGGAAATAAAAGGAATAACAGGAATGGCAAAGTAGGAATTAACAAACACAACAATTACATACCTGATAAATATGCTCCTAGAAAAACATGTGTTAATTGTGGAAGTGTTAGTCATTTATCTACTAACTGCAAATCTGTTAAGAAGACTGTTAAAGTGAAAATTACCAAGCCTGCAATGAATAGTTCCATGCCTACAATGCCTGTTATGCCTAACATGTTTGCTCCATATGCACAATTTCAAAATCCATATGCCAGCATGCCATTTGTGTCTAATCCATACATGAATATGTTTAATGTGCCACAAATGCCATGGAATATGAATAACATGTTTGTTCCTCCAATTATGCATGCTAAGAATGAAAATGTGAGCCATCCTCAGAAATCAACACCAAGGATAAAGATTGATTTAAATCAATCTGAGCCCAAGGTGAAAAATAATATAAAAGGAAAAGCAAAGGCTAACAAAACAGGACCCAAGGAAACTTGGGTACCAAAATCGACTTGATTTGGTTCTATTGTGTGCAGGGAGACAAAAGGAATCTTTGGTACTTGGATAGTGGTTGTTCAAGACACATGACTGGTGATTCTACCCTGCTCACAGAGTTTCAGGAAAGAGCTGGCCCTTGTATTGCTTTTGGAGATGACAGCAAAGGCTACACAAAGGGATATGGCTTGATTTCAAAAGAGAATGTCATCATAGATGAGGTTGCATTGGTGGATGGTCTTAAGCACAACTTGCTTAGTATCAGCCAACTTTGTGACAAAGGATTTTTAGTTACTTTTTCTAAAGAAGCCTGTGTTTTTTCTAAAGGAGGAAACAACAATGTGGTAATGACTGGATTCAGAAGAGGGAATGTGTACATTGCTGACTTTAGTAGCACAAGTCCAGAAACCATCACTTGTCTTTTCAGCAAGGCAAACAAGGATGAAAGTTGGCTATGGCACAAGAAATTATCTCATCTAAATTTTAAAGTTATGAATGATTTGGTGAGGAAAGTTCTTGCTAGAGGAATTCCACAGGTGGAGTTTTCCAAGGATGGTTTGTGTGATGCCTGTCAAAAGGGGAAACAAAAGAAGGCATCATTCAAAAGCAAGACAGAGTCATCAATTGTCCATCAGCTTGAGTTGCTTCATATGGATCTGTTTGGCCCTGTAAATGTCATGTCTATTTCAAAGAAGAAATATTGTCTTGTCTCGTTGATGATTTTTCTAGATTTACATGGACTTTCTTTTTTCTCTCCAAGGATGAGGCAAGTGAAATCATTATCAATCACATCAAGATGGTAAACAATCATCCTGACTTGAAAGTAAGAAGGATTAGGAGTGACAATGGGACAGAATTCAAGAATTCAAGCATGAAGGTGTTCTGTGAAGAAAATGGCATTTTGCATGAGTTTTCAGCAGCAAGGACACCACAACAAAATGGTGTAGTTGAAAGGAAAAACAGAACACTTATTGAAGCTGCAAGGACAATGCTAGATGAATCAAAGTTACCAACTTATTTTTGGGCTGAGGCAGTTAATACAGCTTGCTTCACTCAGAATATTTCTTTGATTAATCCGGCCAAAGGAATGACCCCTTATCAGCTACTCAAAAGAAAGAAGCCACTATTGGATTTTCTTCATGTCTTTGGATGCAAGTGCTTTGTTCTGAGAAATCAAGCTGAGCATTTGGGGAAATTTGAAGCAAAGGCAGATGAAGCAATATTTGTGGGTTATGCAGCAGGGAAAGCCTACAGAGTCTACAATCTCAGAACCAACATTGTTATGGAATCTGTACATGTTGTTTTTGATGATCTCAAAATTCAGGGTCTCTGTGATGAAGGTTTCCATGAAAGTCTCTCTTTTGAGAATGAGGAAGGAGAACAAATGGATCATGATAAGACTATTGAGAAAGAGTCCAAAGTTGTTGTATCTAGCACAGATGAAAGCAGCAGTGAAGATGAAATTGCTGCATTAAGATTGAAAAGAATAGCTGCTAGTAGACCAAATGGTCATTCCGTTGACAGTCAGAATGAGCGTTTCGTTGACAGTCAAAATGGTCATTCCGTTGACAGTCACAGAAATGCTTCCAGGAGTGATCAATTAGGGACAACAAACTCAGGGGGAGTTTCTCAAGGACAAATATCTAATCTAGGCAATCATGATCATGAAGCTACTTCTTCAAGAGCAAATCTACCTCCCTCAAGGAAATGGACTAAAGATCATCCCTTTGAACTTATTATAGGTGATGTGTCTTCAAAAGTCCAAACTAGAAGAGCAACTCAAGAAGAATGTCTATATAGCAGCTTTCTGTCTCAAGATGAGCCAAAGAAAGTTGAGGATGCACTTCTAGATCCAGATTGGGTCTTGGCTATGCAAGAAGAGCTAAACCAATTTGAAAGGAACAATGTTTGGAAGCTGGTGCCCAAGCCTAAGGACAGGAGTGTCATAGGCACAAAATGGGTGTTCAGAAATAAGATGGATGAAAATGGCATAGTCACAAGGAACAAAGCTAGATTGGTTGCAAAAGGCTACTCACAGGAAGAAGGAATTGATTTTGATGAAACCTTTGCTCATGTTGCAAGACTAGAAGCAATAAGGATTTTCCTAGCCTATGCAGCCCATGCCAATTTCAAGGTCTATCAAATGGATGTGAAGAGTGCTTTTCTAAATGGGGAATTGGAAGAGGAGGTGTATGTAAGTCAACCTCCTGGTTTTGAAGATGATGATTTTCCAGAATATGTATACTTCCTCCTCAAAGCACTCTATGGTTTGAAACAAGCACCTAGAGCCTGGTATGACACACTTTCACAGTTCCTCCTTGAGAATCACTTCACTAGAGGTACTGTAGATAAAACTCTTTTTCATAGGATTGTGAATGGCTCTACAATACTTGTTCAAATATATGTAGATGACATAATTTTTGGGTCTACAGATGAAAAACTTTGTCAAAAGTTTGCCAAGCTTATGCAAAGTAAGTATGAAATGAGCATGATGGGAGAGTTAACTTATTTTCTTGGTCTTCAAGTAAAGCAAGTTAATGAAGGCATTTTCATTAGTCAAACCAAGTACATTAATGATTTGTTAAAGAGGTTTAACTTAATGGAATGCTCTCCTGCCAAAACACCCATGCCTACTGCCACCAAACTTGAATTGAATACTAAGGAAAAATCTGTGGACATTTCAAGTTACAGAGGCATGGTTGGCTCACTTTTATATTTAACAGCTAGTAGACCTGATATTATGTTTGCTACATGTCTATGTGCTAGATTTCAGGCTGATCCTAGGGAATCCCATTTAGTTGCTATTAAAAGAATTTTCAGATATCTCAAAGGAACACCAAACCTTGGCATTTGGTATCCTAGAGAATCTGGTTTTGAACTAATTGGTTATTCAGATGCAGATTATGCAGGATGTAAAATTGACAGGAAAAGCACATTGACATCAAGTACCACTTTATTAGAGAACATGTTATGAATGGTACTGTGGAGTTACATTTTGTTCCAAGTGAACAACAACTTGCAGACATCTTTACCAAGCCACTTGATGAATCCACATTCTCAAGATTAGTAAGTGAGCTAGGTATGCTAAATTTCTCTTAAATATTTTGAGATTTTTGCAAGTTAAGATGCAGCCAGGAACTTGCTATAATTTTTCTGTGAATTGATTTTCTCAGGAAAAGGTGAAATTTTGTCTAAGTCAAAATTACTATGTCAACGAAACGCACCATTTCGTTGACAGTCTTAGCATTTTTCTGGGTGTTTCGTTGATAGCTCTTTTATATCAACGAAACGCAGCTTTATCAACGAAATAAGACTGGACTTTAACCACCCAATCCTGATTCGTTGATGTAGCGCTTTTTAATCTGAACCGTTGAAATTTCACGTTCTTTATCACGATCTATACATACACCCCTGTAAGCATAAATCGTGGTAATATTTAACTCTAACGGTTACTTTTTAAGCCAATCAGGTAATTTAGATTAATTATTGGACTTAATTTCTGAGAATTTTTGGGGGAGTATTTAAGAAATTTTAATTTCTTTATTTCATTTCTACCTGTTCTCAAAAATTCCAAAAGTTTTTCTATCTTCTTCTCTCTAACAAGCAATACAGCTCGAAGCTTTTCCTCACTCAACAATGGCACCCATAGTCAAGCTTATGTCTGCTGGTGGGTTCATCTATGAGAAGAACAATTCCATTCCATTTGTCGTTAAGGAGAGTCCGAACAGCATCTTTTCAAAATGATGGATTTCATGAGGAACTGTAAGTTGAGCTATGCGATGTTTCACTCTACACCACTCTACAATGAAGTAATCGAGGAGATTTGGACCTCATGTGAGTATAGTGGAACAAACGACACACTGCAATTCACTCTTCAAGGTAATGAGTACATAGTTAATTCTGATGTTTTGCAAGCATGTTTACATATTCCTGATAATAACTGTGATGCTTTGCCTACTAACACTGAAATAACTACCATGCTAAATTCTATAAACTACTCTTTGCCTACTGATAACTTAGGTAAGATTATTAAGAGAGGTTTGGTTAGGGAATACAGTTATTTAGCTGATGCATTCATTAAGGTCTTTTCTGGAAAGATTAGTAATTTTGATGCATTAACTAACTCTATGCTAATTCTCCTAACCATGCTTCTAAATGATAGATATTACAACTTTAGCACCCAACTTATGTATGAAATTGGTGCTAAGTTGGGTGATAAGGCAAATAGGGAGAAAAATATCTATTATGCAAGGTTTCTGATGATGCTGGCTAATCATGTTAGTCCAGCACCATTAGTTATCTCTAACCCTACTGCCAGGTTTGAGTGCTTTGTGCAAGAAAAGAGAGTATTGACAGACATACTGAGGCTGAACCACAATGGTGATGTTCCAGTGGTGTATCTGCCAATCATTGAGGTAACTACTGCTATCCCTGTTAGTATAGCTGTTACTTCCATTGTTTCATCCAATCCAGTTGCTATGGAGTCTGTAGCTGTGACCCAACAGGCCCCTGCCCCAGCAACAAAACCAAAATCTAAGAAATCCTCCAAGCCAACCTCAGGTGCTTCTCAAAAGGTACCTGTTGTAAGAACTACCACACAAACTAAGGGGAGTGAGTCTGGAGTTGTGAGAGGTGAGGGAAGGGGTGAAAGTCAAAGAAACCCCAAGGATAAGGAAGGTGAGGTACGTGTTTCCCAGCCTAGCCCCATTGTGTCTTCCCAACAAGGCACAATGAGTAAAATGGATTTAAGCACAAGTCTAATTGCATCCTCCCAAAAGGATGTAATTATTGAAACAAGCTCTCAACCTAGAGCACAGTCCAAAAGGGTAAGGGACACTTCAAGCCCACAGTCTACATTTTCCCAATACCAAAGGAGAGTGAAGCAAAAATCCCAGGTTTCACAGGGTGCACACACACTGGAAGCAACACTTCCAGTTTCTCAAATTCAGTTTGATGTAACCCCTATCATTACTCTGGGGTTACAGTCCCATTCTCTAAACATCAATCTTGAATTATCTCCATCAAATTCACCAACTCAATCTTTAGATGTGGACATGATCCATACATCTATTCCTGATTCTCCAACTTTAATCTTGGAGAAGCCCCACTCTGAAGCTGGTGGCCATCACTTGTTAAGTGATTTGTTGGGCCATCAACCAATTTTTCCTGAAGTTGCAAGGGGATTTGTGGACCAATCCCTCAAATCAATCACCAAAGACTCTACTGTAATTTCTCATTCTCAAAGTGCTTTCTTGACTTCATCAACGAAACAGTCTATTTCGTTGACAAGTGTTTCTCCATCAACGGTATCCATACCGTTGACAGTTCAAACTACCATTCCGTTGATAGGTCATTCTACACCCCTTATTGAAAATCTAGTTGTTTCCACAACTAGTGTAGATGACCTGGTGGTAGTTGAGACACTTTTAGGATTGAGAGGGAGTGAAACTGAGAGGCTGGCTTGCAGCCAGGCAAAAGGAGAGAATGAGAGTAAGAGGCTGGCTATTTCTTCCAGCCAGGCAAAAGGAGAGATAGAGAGTTCCACCTTAGTAGGTGAAGGTGAGGGTGTGAGAGGTGTGAGCCATGGGGAGCCCATGATGCAAGAATATAGAGGAGAGAGAGAAGGGACTACAGGAGTCATAAGGGAGGAAGCAACCATTGCTAGTGAGTTAATGGAGGTCAATGAGGGAGAAAGGGAACTTACCTTCCAAGAGCATTATCAACAAACTCTGGATAGTATTTCCCTGGATCCTGAGACCTTTACTCATCCTTTGTCAGCCTATCAAGTTTTGGCTTAACAGGGCAATGTGGAGGCAGAGAGGTCACTACAACTAATACATACAACTGCATCAATGCAAAGAGCAAAGGATGCCTTGACCAATCTATCTCCAGGAGCTGCAGTAAGTGGTGAGTTTGATTTCTCTGATGATGAGGACAGCTTTGGTGACAATCAGGTGGCCACTACTTCACAGACTGGGACTTCTATGGTGCCTTCTACACCAAACTGGCTTTCTCAAGATTTACAAGGAAGGATCTCCCTGGATGCTGCAATCACAAGGCAGTACAATGAGGCCTATCTGGCTCATGAGTCTGCAAATGCCAATGACAAGAAATTCTACAAGGCTATTATGGATTCACTGGAAATCGAAAGGCTACAGATGATGCAGACAAGGATTGAGGCTAGAGAAATCAAGGACTCAATTAGCAATCTCAAGGATGCTAATGACAGGAGGCTAGATGAAAAGCTTCCTCTTCTCACTGTGTCCAAGATGAACAGGTTTTTCACTAAGGAACCTGAGGTGGCTACCTCCTTGAAGACTCTCTCTTCTAGAGTGGACAAGGTGGAAGCTACTTTATCTCAGATGCAAAAGGAACAGGAGAAGCAGACACAACTATTGGCCCAGCTAGTGGCAGCTCAAGGACTCCCAGTCATCTCTCTTGATGATAACAAAAAGGGGGAGAAATCTAAGGAGCTAGACATTCAAATCACAAAGGTTATGGTCCCAGCCATTTCCCTGCCAAAGGAGCCACTAGCTATGGGGGAGTCAGGTAAAGCTAAACTGGACAGCATTGACCTGATTCAGCAAGCATCTATGAAGCTACAGGTTGCTGAACAAATTAAAGACCACTGGTCCAGGATAGATGAAAGAGTCAAGAAGTTAGCTGGTACTGCAAAGAGTTCAAATCCATCAAAGGATCAAGCTTCTTCTACAGAGCCATCAACGAATGCCATGGTCTTAGCATCAACGGAATGGGAGCCACAGACCAATTCTTCAAATAAGGTAGAGCCCCTTCTACATGGAGTCACTCAAGGATCAAGGAAGGAGAAAGGACAAACTTCATGCATTAGGGATGTGGAAAAAGCTACATTGCAAAGAAGCCTATCTCCCAAGTCTCCTGCTAAACCAAAGGGCAAAAATACAGAAAGGACTTTCTATCCTGCACCTTATCCAGATGAGCACAAGCTTCTTGGTCTTCTCATCACAAAAAGCAAGGAAAGCAATGACTATGAGATAAGGAAGCAAAGGGCAATTGTCTACAGGAATGGACAACAAATCTGTGTTTGGGCTGGTCACCCAAACTTTGCTGAAGCTAAAGCTGAAGAGTCAGAAAGAGCAGCAATGCAAGCACTTGCAGTTGCTCAATCTCTTGATGAAGAAGAAAGACAGCAAGAAGAAAAAGCCAGAGAGGAAAGGAGTGCAAAGAAGAGCACAAGGCAACCAAAGGCAAGAGCTAGGAGAAATATAGCCTTTGAGAATGATGACTCTCAGAGTATTGCATCAGACTCTTCTGTACCAACTGCACCTCCAACAATTCCTGATCCAGCTCTAGGGGAAAAGTTAGCCTGTGATCCTAAACATCCTGTTAATTTCCATGATCAGCCAATTGAGCCAAAGGAAGAGCCAATTGAGTTTGATGAGGCCAACTTTCCAAAATTCCTCTTTGAGATGGATCCAAAGAAGAAATCTAAGCAAAGGGCTACCAAGGCTAAGCCAATTCTAGTAAGGAGACCACAAGCTGAAAAACCTCCTACCAACCCAGAAGACTTCATCTACATTGCTGATATCAGGGAGGAGTCTGACCTACACATCAATCTTGATGACCTAGTTGAAGTGAGAGGAATTGCAGCTTCTTACAAACTACCAGAGAGATTGGTGTTTGTCTACAAGGGTGGGAGAGAACAGGTTTGGCCTCTACATAGAATTCTGGGAGAAGACTATCAGACACTGCTTTTTGTGTTCAAATGCCTGAAGAAAGATTTTGGTTTTACCAAAACAGCTAAGTCTGAAGTTGTTTCCAAAATCTGCCAAATCAAAGCTAGCTGGAACAAGCCTGGTGCACTTCCCAGAGTATTGAAGGTCCCTCAAACAGGAAAGAAGATTCATCTCCAACCTTTTTGGATGATGGAATTCAGAGACAAGGACAACTGTAGAAGATTCTTCAGAATAGAAGACCAACTGGAGAAGGCATCCAATGAAACTCTAAGAATAATGCAATCCAAGTTGGGGAATGAAGATGAAGAAGAGAAGATTTTCTACAGAAGACTTCAAGCTCAGATTGAGGAGAACAATGCAAGGAAAGGGAAGAAAACAAGACCACAGAGGCAAAGATGAAAAATCTGCTCAGTCTAGAGGAGCAACTCTGTGCACTTGTTTAGTAAGATTTTCTACTTTGTATTTTAATTAAATTCAATGAAGCTCAATGCAATTTCTACTTTTATCATGTGTAATTTGACTGAGTGTTTTTGTTATCATCAAGGCTCTTGATTTATGGCTGTTATTCTATCAGTCATAAATTGGGGGAGATTGTTAGGAATATGTTGTTCTTGATGATAATTATAAAAACACTTAGTAGATTTTGTATTAAGTCATTTTGTAACTGTCAACGAAATGGCATGCTTTGCAGCATTCCGTTGACAGGTAGCTCATCAACGAAATGAGTGATGTAGCAATTGCACTGTACAATACTTCACAGTTTGATATGCATTTTGATGTATGTATTAGATAGGTTTTCTAAGTCATGTTGACTAAGTACTAGATAGGCAAAATAGGTTGGTTAATTGTAAATATGTTATGCCTTGTAATTTTGCCTAAGTGAAGACATGTCAACGGTATGAGGATTACTCTATCAACGAAACAAGGATACACCATCAACGGTATGGAGTTTACTCATCAACGAAACGAGAGAAACACCATCAACGGAATGAAGAATAAAGCTATCAACGAAACACATCTCCCTGCTATCAACGAATCATTATTGCTTTTCTGAATAGTTGACAAAGTGATAGTGACAGTTTACTGAACAGATCTAAAGGTGATGTGGAAGTGTACTTTGCATTGGAAACCATTAAAATGGACATGGGGAATAAGGAAACATCCCAGTTTCCAATTGGGCTCTTGGGAGTGATCATAATAAGCATGAAGACAAAAGCAAGGATCTGCAAGGACCACTGGACAAAGGGATGAAAAGCAAACTATTGGCGGTTACCTTTAGTGTACTTTAGTGTAGCCAAAAATAGTATTGTAAACTTGGGGAATATATAACCAAGTGTAGCAGTTAAGATAGAGTAAGAGAAGAAAAACAAATAGTTTGTATTAGCTATCCTTGAGAGCATTCTTCTCTACAACTCTGTAACTGAGCAGCTGTGTACTTGTGTATCACAGATTATTTCCGCAATAAAAACACTTCAGTTGGTTCATCAAACAATCCAACTGAATTATTTATATCTTGTGTTTTTATTTATTCAGTTCAGTTTTATTTTATAAAGTGTTTTAAGTTTAAGAAAATATCAAGAATTGTAGTCAACCCCCCCTTCTACAATTCTGTTAGGTCATTTGGGATTAACAGCCTGCATCAAGCTTTAAAGGCATGATCAACACCAGCAAAATACTACAAAAAACAATGAGTGGATTGTGGACTCCGGAGTGTCTGATCACATGACAGCCTCCTTAACCAACTTGTTGAATATTAAGTATGCACCACCAAATTTCACCATAAATCTTCCTACTGGAGCAACTTCTCAGATATCTCATATTGGTGATGTAGTGCTGGAAAGTGGACTAAAGTTGCTGAACGTCCTCTATGTTCCCCAGTTCACTCACAACTTGTTGTCAATTAATAATTTCGCAAAGGACAACAGTTGTGACATTGTGTTTCATTCTGGGGAATGCTTGATTCAGGATAGTGTGACAAAACAATTGAAGGGAGTTGGAGTAGCCAAGCAAGGCCTGTATTACTTAGCTGATGAAGCTCTCCCCAACCCTCATTGCTTCAAAGCAAGCCTTCAAAAATTATCCGGGACAGAGAAATACAAGTCGTGGCATCAAATATTGGGTCACGTAGCTGATACAAAGATGCAGCACATTTCACAGGTTAAAGGACTCATCAAATATCAAGAGGGAGTAGGTGTTACATGTCCTATGTCGAAGTTCACAAAGCTCCCGTTTCAGAAAAGTGAATCTCATGCTGGAAAAGTATTCGAGATGCTCCACATTGAAACTTGGGGGCCATACAAAGTTAGCACAAGAGGTACATACAGCTATTTTCTAACTATAGTTGACGATTGTAGTAGAATGACTTGGCTGTATTTGCTTAGTCACAAATCTGATTACCTTGATACTCTGAAAACTTTTTGCAATTACATAAAAACACACTTTAATGGTGCTGTTAAGTTTATTAGGACGGATAATTCACTTGAGTTCAGTGATAGATTGTGCACCAAATTTTATGCTGAAATGGGGATAGTTCACCAAACCACCTGTCTATATCGACCCCAGCAAAACGCTAGGGTCGAAAGAAAACACAGACACATCCTCAAAATCTCTAGAGCCTTGAAACTTCAATCTGGGTTGCCAGTGTCCTTTTGGGGGGAATGTGTGTTGACTGCAGCAAACATTATTAACAGGCTGCCCACACCTATCCTTGACAATTGAACACTGTTTGAAATACTTCATAATGAACCAACACCATATGAACACTTGAGGGTCTTCGGATGCTTGGCTTTTGCCTCAAACCCTTTGCACACTACTAATAAACTTGCTCCCAGATCTGTTCCTTCTGTTTTCATAGGCTACCCTCCGACAAACAAAGGATATAGGCTTTTCAATTTAACTACTATGCAGTCCTTTATTTCTCAAGATGTTATTTTTCATGAGAAAATATTTCCATTCAATCTCAATACTGATAAATCTTACATGTCTCCCTTATCTACTACACTACCTCCACTAGTCCAGCAAAGTGTCGTTACTGATGATGTCTTTTGTTTTGATAACAATGATGAATCTCATTATACAGACTCTGATGAACCTGGTTCACCCCTTCAAACATCAGATAACACCGTCACTACACCTGATGTGCCTCCTTTGAGAAAGTCATCAAGAATCACTGCTAAACCCTCCTGGATGAGTGACTATGTATTACCTCGGAACAATCATGCTGCAAACATTGTCAATATATCAGCTGCGGCTAAGCAATACATACAACTATAGTTCCATTGTTTCTTGTCTGCATTAACCAAATCTGAAGACCCTGTACACTTCAAACATGTTGTGACTCAACAACAATGGGTCAATGCCATGAATGAGGAGCTTGATGCATTGGAAAAGAATGAAACTTGGGATGTTACTGCTCTGCCCCCAGGAAAACAGTCCATTGACTATAAGTGGTTATAAAAAACCAAGTATAAGTCAGATGGATCGATTGATCGATTCAAGGCACGACTTGTTATACTTGGATGCAAACAAATCCAAGGTGTGGATTACGCAGAAACGTTTGCACCAGTAGCTAAGATATCTACTGTGCGTACTCTATTGGCAGTTGCAGCAATTGAAAACTGGATCACGTCTCAAATGGATGTGAGCAACGCATTTTTGCACGGTGAATTGGAGGAAACTGTTTACATGTCTCTGCCCCAGGGATATCATGGCATTGGAAGTAGAATTGTTGCAGGAGAGGGGGAGCTAAATCAGGTTAATTCGACAAAACTGGTATGTAAATTGAAGAAGACCCTGTACGGGCTTAAACAGGCACCACGAAAGTGGTTTCAGAAGTTGTCCATTACTCTCCTCGACATGGGATTCAAACAATCAAAAGCAGATTACAGCTTGTTCATAGATACTACTGAGAATTCCATTACGTTGGTCTTGATGTACGTAGACGATTTGCTTCTTGCTGGAAACTCTCAAAGTGCCATTGACAAACTGAAAAAGATGTTGTCACAGTCGTTTCATATGAAAGACTTGGGTGATCTTACTTACTTTCTTGGTCTGGAAATAAGTCGATCAAAAGATGGCTTCTTCATCTCACAGAAAAAGTATGTCCTAGATATTCTAAAGGAATTTGGTATGACTAAAGCCACACCTCTGAAAGTGCCCATGGACTCACACCTTAAGTTGACTACAGATAAAGGTGTTCCTCTTGAAGATCCTCAATGCTACCAACGCTTATTGGGGAAACTGATCTATTTCAGCATAACAAGGCCTGATATATCATTTGTTGTCCACACCTTGACCCAGTTCATGCAAGCTCCAACTACAGCTCACATGCAAGCTGCCAAGCGTTTGCTTCGTTATTTAGTTTGTAATCCTGGACAAGGGATTCTCCTGGCCTCAACATCTGCAGCTCAACTGACTACCTTTTGTGACAGCGATTGGGCAAGTTGCCCTGTGACGCCCTTCAAACCCGGGGTACAGATTTGAGGAGTCACCCGACCAATGGGACACAATATAATCACTAACTAAAACACATGCATAATATATAAGACAATAAATACCCCTTGACCAAGACCGCTATAGATTATGGCATTGAACACAAGCTTCTACAATCTTTTATTATTACAAACCAAATTTTTATCAGAGTTATTACATCACAACTAAGTTCAGAACTAGACATCTAGTCTATCAAAACAAGACAGCAACTACCCTGCCAATGACAATCACTCGAGGTGCTCTCCTAGCTGCCGGTGAACTATCAGTCACGCTGATCCGACTCATACTCTCGATTCACTGGAATGGGGTTAGAAAACAACAATCAAGAGTGAGCCAAAGGTGCTCAGCAAGCATCACAATATATATATATCATCAATTATTAGATATGAATTTCAAGATATCTGATTCAACAATGTTTAAGCCAACACATGCTTTATATCAATATCAACTGAAGGAAAAAGAATTAGAATTGGACTTCTATATTTTATTTAAATCAAAGGTTGTGCTGCTGGCCAGCCACGCAACAACCCCGGACTAGCTCATGGGAAAGTCCTCTACGGATCCAAGGCCAATCTGGGCCTAAATTACATCGACCATAAATGGCCTGACCAATAATTGGTCCATTTTTAAAAATATGCCAATTCTATCATAAGGTGTAAGCAATAACAACCTCGATAAGTAATACACAACATCAAGGTATAATAATTGCTAAAGAGCTTCAACGGTTCGATGTCAAAAGAAAATTGGGAATAATCATGAAATAATTCCAACGGTAATATATACTCGTTTGGGGAAAGAAATCAATGGTTAAGATCGATTATCAATGATGGTAGCCAATTGTCAATAACGGAAAATCAAAAATCAATAGTTGTAAAAATAATCAAGTGGTGGTAATGAACCGGTAATGGTTATGAGAAATAATCAAACGATGGTATTCAGCAATCAATAGTTGAAAGCAATAATCAAATGGTGGTAATCAACCGGTAATGGTTATGAAAAATAATCAAAGAAGGTAATTAACAATCAAGGTTTGAAAACAATAATCACTGGATTGGAAATAAGGGTTTCCGATGCAGGTCAAATCAAAGAATTCAGGAAATTTATAAATGGAATTAGTTACCCCATTACGGGTCAAGGATTAACAATCTAAACTATTCTAGAATCTCAATATTTGAATATAGATGACAAACAATTTATCACAAGAAAGGCACAGATACTTGTCTGGTCTATGTCGCTGCCGGTTCTACTCGTTCACTCAACTTTCCCATTTCCCTTGCTCCGGGAACTCAATTCTATAATTTAAACAACTCATCACGGTAAGTCTAACTATCCTCCTTCTAACCTCGACACATAATCAATTAATAACAAACTTAAACAATTTACCGGTCACGTATCGGACGTCCGGTATAATTTACGGTATTTAAAAATCAAACCCTAACCATAGTACGGGCATATACGGACCATAAAACACATTACACAACTTACACGAACCATATAGCACTTATAAACATTTTTAAAACATCACACAGAACTTATTTGAATTAAAACAAGTCACAACTAATTTTTAAATCGAAAATCGGATTTTTAAATCCAATATAATATTTAAATGCAAATAAATCAATTAATAAAATTAATTGATACTCTTTAAATGCTCAAACTATTTTTAAATAATAAAACAAACTTGAAAATAATTAAACTGAATTTCAAATTAATTAAATCTAATTAATAATTAATTTTTAAGAATTAACTGATGAAAAGAATTAATCAATTAATTAATAAATTAATTATTAATTAATAAATTAATTATTAATTAAAAATAATTAAAATAATTAAGTTTAATCAATTTTCGAATTTAAAATAATAAATATGATTTTTCAGAATTTTTCTGATATTAAAATATATTTTTAAAATAAAAATATGAATTTTTAAAGATTTTAAACTATTTTCGAATTAAATAAATAATTAAAATTCAAAAATAGTTTTTCAGAAATGGAATTAGGGCTTCAAAGATCGAAACCGGGTCAGAATTTTCGGGTAAACGGGTCGCCAAGAACTGAAACGGGTCGCCTAGAACAGCCGGAATTTTCCAGAATCCGACGACCTTTTCCAGATTCCGGCGAGCTAAAAACACATCCAAAATTGGGGATTTTTATATCAAAACATTCCAAATAAACACAGCAACACATTCCGATCAAAAACGTACCAAAAACATCACCGGAATCAAAAACCCGACTATTTTCCGGCGAGCTTAAACAAATTTTCCGATCTGTAAAAATCCTACATGAAAATCTACGTTCTTTATGTTAAAATGAAGCTAAGAACACATATAATGAAAGCCCTCTATCAAAAACAATGTCATGTCATTCATATGAAAGGACTATTCAAAAGAAGAATTCGGGTCAAAACCCGAAAATCAAACCCATCAAAATCGAACATAAACATGAAATTAAAGCATGGATTCTTGCTATTTAGAACCCTAGGAACATGTTAGAAACAACCAATTGAACGGAGAATCAACAGAATGAAAATCCCCAAATCGGGTATGAACCCTAATTTTAATTCGAATATTGAAAAATTCATAACAAATCGAAAAATTACCAGATGATGATGAGGTTGGAAGATTCTGAAACTAGAGATCAAGAGCTTTGATTTGAGTACTTGAACTTTGATTTCAGAAATCAATAACACCTTGAACGAATGGATTGATTATTCAAGAACACGAAGAACACGTTTCGGGAATTTTTACTTTTTAATTATACGCGATGCAGATTATGAAGGTTATAAGGTACGATTCGTCTTTATATATTTTTGGAAAAATAATACCCCAAGGAACACTTTTGGATCGTTATAGATCCACTGGATCGTTTAAAAACCCTAATTAGGTTAAAAACACGTTTTACGAGAAGATAATTATCTACAAGGATTGATAATTATCCAAATCAATACATATCATTATATAATTAATGCTCAAGAATACTGGGGCTATAACAAATGAAATATTGAGATAAACGATATATCCGTCCCCCTGAGCAATTAGGGTTTGGAACATTTTTTCCTTTTTCGAACAAAACGAAATATATTGGCAAGATCAAATAACTAGGGATGAAATGATACGAATAATCCTTTCGATAACGTTTCAAATACGAAGGACGAAGAAATAATAATGATGTACAAAATCTCAACGGGGCCCTTGAATTTTCAAAACGGGGATCAAGATTGAAGAAAATTTTAAACGACGAAATATTTGAAAGGGCTTCCGACTCACCAAATAACACATAATCACTTAATACTCTCACCTTAATAATATTCAAATATCCCACAAAATATTTTATACCAAATATATCATTTAGTCATTTATATATATAAAAAAAATTCACGGATATTACATGCCCCACTACCAGAAAATCGACCACTGGATTCAGCATTTTCTTGGGTCAATCACCAATATCTTGGAAAACGAAAAATCAAACAGTGGTGGCGCGATCATCTGCAGAAGCCGAGTATAGGGCGATGGCATTGACCTCCTATGAAGTAACGTGGTTGAAGACTTTGTTGAAGGACTTGGGCTTGAACAATCTGCCCCCTGCAATTTTGAAATGTGACAACACTGCGGCCTTGTCCATTGTAGCAAATCCCGTCCTACACGAAAGAACTAAACACGTCGAAATCGACTGTCACTATGTTAGAGATAAAATTGCTGCCGGAGAAATCACAACACAGTATATCCCTTCTCATGCCCAAGTCGCAGATATACTAACCAAGCCATTATCTGTCAAGCAACATCACTATCTGTTCAAGAAATTTGGTGCTACTTCAGATTCTAATTCTGTGTATGACAAGCTTGAAGACTCAGTTGGAACCTCCTTTCAGCTTGAGGGGGACTGATAAAGTGTAGCACATTTGTGTTACACAGTTTACTGTCATTGTTGCATTTATTGTTATTGTTGCATTGCATGTAGTAGCCTATCACTGCATAATAATTTGCTTTGCTGCCATGTTGGTACCATGTTGGCAATTGCAGTCCCCTCCAGAATAGTCCTGCATCTTGCATTTATTTTACTAGCTGTTATGTTTGTCCTAGGTGTAGTTTGTTAGGTTGTCCTGGGAGTAGTTTGTTATCTTTGTTAGGACCAGTGTGAGGGTGGAGGATAAAAGTAGGTTTAAGACTCTTTTGTTATTTGAAATGAATGCATATCTTTTTGTGCAAGCTTATTCTCTCCGGTAATCCTCAATAGCTCTTTATTTGCATCCAGCCTATACTTGTCTTCAACAAAGTCATCGAAAAAAATATTAATTGGACCCGAATTAGGAATACCACTCCATGCAACACCCTTCCATGGACCAATCCTGACCTATCTAGCTGAACCATTCCAAAGGAATAATGATTAAGTCCTGTCTTCCACAAGGTTAGGTAAGATTGTGGAGCTCTATGTCACACTAATTAAATTTTCCAGAATGTTGAATTGCTAATACACTCAAGTGTTTTTTAACCAGTTGGCGTACAGCGGTAAACTACGTCGAAATACGTATGGAGAAGAAGAAGATTAGAATTGCCACTTGGTTGCCAGTATTGATTATATAAAAGAAAAACCAAACTGGAGAAAGGTAATCAACATTTATCCATTCATATACAAAACAGAGTACTTTATACTACAATACCTTTTTGGTGTTGATATATTTATGAAAAGAACAACCAAAATAGCAGAAAAATAAAGACTATAGCCCAAACTTAGAATGAAAATAATTGGTTCCATTTAAGTATTCACAGGCATCCTTTATAATTGTTACATGTTTAATAATGCACACAGAGAATATAAATTTCCAAAGCAATAAAAGAATGAAAATATTATCTGGTTAGACAAAGATGAGGAATCTGCTTCACGCTTACTTGACGAAGAATATGCTTCTTCTAATTTTCTTTCGGTGAAGAAACCAGGTTGTTTCGGTTGAGGCAGGGAAACTTTACTAGTCAACATCATGAGTACAGATGACATGTTAGGTCTGTCTTCTGGATATTGTTGAACACATAATAACTCGAAAAACTTGATATTGATCACTTGACTCCAGGATTGATATATCAAATCAGTTCCAAAAGCCCATCTTCTTTATAACTCTCCCATGCCTGGACAAGTAGATGTTGCCAAATTCCGTAAGATTTTAAATTAATACTAATGAACAAAATGTTTCCAGCATACAAGTGTCAGATTTTTACTTACATGACCCATAAGATTAAGGCTGTGGCTCGGATGGTTAAACAATCTGCACTTTACACTAGTCACAATCTCTATCACCAGTACGCCGGAGCTAAAACATCTGATTTAACAGAAAATGCGCCCTCAATAGCATACTCAAGTGACATGTAGCCGCTGCAAATTGAATTAAAAATTGATTTTATTGTGAAGAATACAGAACAGGAAATAAAAATTAGTATCGGTGTAGAAACTCTTACTATGTTCCAACCACCCTTGCTGTGTTTGATTCAGTTTCGCTATCTCCAAAACTTCTAGTCATACCAAAATCTGAGATCTTTGTATCATAAATTAATCAAGAAGGATGTTACTAGCTTTAAGATCTCTATGGATGTCCCATGATCTGGAGTCTTCATGAAGGTAAAGCATCCCCTTGGCAATCCCATTTATAATTTTGTAACGCTTAGGCCAATCTAGTGATGTTCTAGGGATTTGGGGATGAATTAGAGGTTACGGTTTCCGAACTTAGAAGTAGCAAGACGACCATTTCGGAGTTGATACAGGAGAAGCAAGATCTTAAATTGTCTTAAGAGGAAAAGATTGAGGTCTGTGAAACTTCAATCTTACGTTGCCAGTGTCAAAGAAAGTTTAAGTGTCTGCAGGACAATTTGCTTGTTGAGGAGAAGATTTGTGAATTGATATTCTGTAATGCTGAAAAAAAAAATTGAAATGATTGTTCTCAAAGATAAATTAGATGAACAGAAAGGTCACATAGCCTTGATGGAAAAATCTAATATTGAATCCTTCAAGTTTCAGAATCAGATTGGTGAAGTTACCCGAAAGCTGTCTGAACAGATCCTTGGAACAGAAGAATTCAAAACCTTGTATGTTCATTTGAAGGAGCTTAAAGACAAAGCTGAAGCTGAATGTCTCTTGGCTCGTGAGAAGAAAGGACCTGAAGGGCCATCTTTTGCTGTGCAAGGGTCCCTGCCAATTGCTTTCACTAAAGAAAAATGCGAAACCAAGCTTCAAGAGCTAAGGCAGCAACTCTCAATTTCTAAAAAACATGGGGAGGAGATGCTATGGAAATTACAAGATGTTAATGATCTTGAAGATAGATAGATAACTGAAGCTTCTCACTTGAAGAGAAACGAAGAGCTGTCAATTAAGGTCTTGGAGTTGGAGCCCGAATTACAATCAGTATTCTCTGATAAGCGTGAAAAAACTTAGGCTTATGATAGAATACATACTGAATTGGACTCTGCAATATTGAGCCTTGAATGCTCCAAGGAAGAAAAAGAAAAACTCGAAGCATCTTTGCATGATTGCGTGGAGGAGAAGTTTAAAATAACAGCTGAACTTGCATTGAAAATTCTATTATAAGTTTCATTGATATCCAAGACAAAGTTGCTGTGGACACAGTCAAGAGCATATCTAGCAATGTAAGTAACTGTAAGTCAAGCTTTGTATCATCTACCTAAAAATTCAGTTTCACATAATAATGGGCAAGCCATCCCCGTAATAAAATATACAAAATGTATTTTTTTAAAAACCTCTAAAATAGTTCATTATTTTTTACATGTTTCCCCGTGGCACGGACAAATTCCCTCATATATTGAAATCAGAACATATCATTAACATTTGATTATTTAGCAACAACAAGCTACTCATGATCTCAAGAAATATAGAAAACAACTTATACAATGTAATTTATTGATGGTGATAAAGATTTATAGTGATCTATGGGCTTTAATTGCTAGAGATGGAACACCCTGCATTCACCAGTGCCTGTAGTGAATCGAGTGGTAATTCCTTCTTCGTATAATAAAGTACCCACTAAGATATGCTGCTAATACTGATGAAACAAAGCCCAGTGGAAATCCAATTCACACTCCTGTCCACAAAAACCATGTCTCTTGTTCGCCATCCTCTTCTTCTTGTGCATCATCTGGTGTACATTTCACCCTGATTTGTATCCCACATAATCTACGGTTGTTAGCGAAAAAACTTGGATCATTCATTGTGTCCATTTGTCGCCCTCACGGGATTTTACCACTTAGGTTGTTATTACTCACATCTAGTAGAGATAGTTGATCTAACTTTGTGAATGATTGCGGAATTGGACCAGAGATATTATTGTTGGAAGTCCAATGTCTCTATAAGCTCTGGATCTCCAAAACTTGGTGGTATGTATCCAGATAGTCTATTGTTGGAGATGTTGAGTAGCTTCAGTTTCTTGAGATTTCCTAATGAAGCTGGAATATCACCTGACAGCTTATTGCTTGACAAGTCTAGCAAAGTGTAGATTTGTCGGCTATGACTTGAGAGACCTTGTGTAGCATTCTTCCAATTCACCATCAGGTCATAGATCACCACTGGAAAGGTAGACATGCCATCAGATGATGTGATCGTGCCATCAATCCAACTCATCACCAATTCTGCATTTAAAGACTCACTACTTATATACCAATCATGGGGGTGTTCAGTCATTCCCATTAGTTGTCCCCACTCCCATGGGTTACTACCAACAAAATTGTTGCTTGAGATATCGAGAATTCTGAGTCTGAAGAATGAGTTGGATGGTAAGGGGCCGTATAGAGAGTTGTTACGTAGACTTAGAACTTGAAGGAAGGATAATAGGGAAAGAAATTCTGGGAAGTGAATCCAAATTTGATAGGTTCCTAGGCATCTTTCCGGAGAACTTATTGTTCCCTAGTGCAATAACAATAGTTTCAATGCTAAATGACCATGGAACATCACCTGATAGGTCATTAAAGGATAGATCAATATAAGTCAGTCTTCCGTCAAGATCAAAAACGGGGAATGTGTTTCCAGATAATCTGTTTCTCGACAAGTCAAGTAGGTTAAGCTTAGGGAGGTCTTCTATAGATTTAGGGATGGGCCCGGAAAAGTTGTTTCCAGAAAGCATAAGTGCCACAAGTTTATTAGCATCGCCTATATTTTCTGGCAAATCCCTTGAGAAATTATTCTTTGAAAGATCTAAAACTGCTAAACTTTTAGATTGAAAAAGGTGAGACGGTATTGAACCTGTAAGCTTGTTACGTGACAATAGTATACTTCCAATTTCCATTTCAGCAAGCCACAGTGGGAATTTTCCTGTGAGCTGATTGTCACTCAGTTCGAGAATATCAAGAATTTTCTGACTGGAAATCCATTCAGGAATGTCTAGTGAAATTTTACATGATCTGAGAGAGAGTTCAGAAAGCGTACACTTGGGAACTATTTTTGCACTGTTATTCCAAATTAATTTGTTTCCTCCAAGATACAGATTCTTGAGACTCTCCATGTCAAATAAAAAGGAGGGGATGTCTCCGGACAACATATTATCCTCCAGGTGAAGTGTTTCCAATTTGCTCAAGTTTTGTATCCATGGTGGTATAATGCCTGTGAACATGTTCTTGCTCAATACCAAAGTGGAAAGGTTGGATAACCTTCCAATCTCACTTGGAATCTGCATGCTTATATGATTTTTCCGCAAATTTAATATTTCCAATCTCTTCAAATTACCAATTGAAACGGGAACTCCACCCGAAAATTTGTTCTCGGTGATTGAAAACTCCACCAACTTCGTCAGATTTCCAATTTGGAGAGGATTATTTCCTTCAAGAAGATTTATATCCAACTTCAATGACCTCAAGTTTCCAAGCTTGCCAACTTCATTGCTTAAACCACCATAAAAGTTATTGCTAGTCATATCAAGGGTTTGTAGAAACCTTAAGTGGAAAAGCTGTTCCGGAATTGGGCCAGTAAAGTTATTGTAACTAATGTCAAGGTATACTAGTTTGGTGAGATTAGCCAACTCTTTGCCCGAAATTTCCCCTCCCATGTAATTATAGGAGATATCAAGTAGCATTAAGGATCTAATGCCGTAAATGGGAGCAAAGATTTTTGAATTCTTCCAAATCATGTAGGTTTGGTCTGGGAGATAATTTTGGAAATCTGGAACAGGGATATCGTTAAGGTATAGAGCAGTTATCTCACGCGAACGGGGACTGCAAACAACTCTATACCAAGTACAGCAATCAGAAATGGAGTTCCATGACTCCAAGCCAACTTTGGAAGAATTTGAGGTTCGGTAAAGCATGAGTAAAGAGGATTTGAATTTCAGAAGTGATTGTTTTTGTTGAGCGGGACAAGAAGAGCATGGTATGACCATGAAAATTAAAGTTAAGAGTAGTTTGATCAGGCTTAGTGGCTTGCCATTGTTGTTATTCCTTGTTTTTGTGGCGTGAGTTTGGCGTGAGTTTGGTTACTGTGAGTTTGGTTACTAAAACATATGGCGTGATTTGGTTACTAATATATAGGAAACCATGCATGCAGAGGGAACACCCTGGTGGTCATTTTCTCCTTCAGTAGTTTACTAAACGTTTATATTCAACTTAATCTCCATTTTTAGAAACCTGTATTAATGACTTGGGGCTTAATGACCTTTTAGCCCCCGAGGTTTACTCCCATATACCCATCAGCCCCTGTCTTTTAAAAGTGTACCTTTTAGCCCCCGAGATATGAATTTCGTACCTTTCGACCCTTAAACCCAGTTCAGTTAAAAAAGTCGGGTTTTAGCTGAGGGGCAAAACTATCTTCTGCAGTGTCAGTGTAAGAATTCCATTCGTTTTAAACCCTAAAGTATCGAAAGAGGAAAGTAAGGCTTACTAAAACTGATCTTAATTAAACTGAGTTGAAGAGGATTAAGGTGTGGGATTATCAAATACAAATCTCGATTGTGGATGAAAGAATGGGGGATAGCAGTGGAAGCTATGAAGGTATGTTTATGAAGCCTTTTTTCTGTTTCTTTGATAATCAGGTGATTTTGATTAGATTTTTTGTGCGTATTTTGTGTTTATCCATGTATTGTTCAATCTTACTTGTTCATATGTATTTTATTCATGTATTCTTCATGTTTTTAGTGTGTAATAAACCCTAGTTAGTGTATGGCAAGTCGATATTTGTTAATATTTTGAGTGATTTTGTGTATTGAAGGTGATGATATTATAACTCTGAGCTTGTTTAATGGTGGGAGGTTAATTTGGATTCCAAAAACTGAATATGTTGGGGGTAAAGTGACTGTGTATTACTTTCGAGAAGTTGATGATATATATGGGGGCTTGGAGGGCTTGAGAGGTTGGACTAAAGCATTGAGTTATGGGGGATTTTGTAGTGTGTATTACAGGAAGCCTAATGAAGAACTAGAAGGGGGTTTAGTTTTAATGCTTACTCAGACTGATTTAGAAGATATGATAGGGTATGAAATGCAGAATTCAAACAAAATTGATGTTTATGTCCACCATTCCAATGAGGATGATTTGGTGTCATTTGAAGATTTAAATGTATTTCGAGATAGTAATAGGGGGGAAAGATCTGAAGGAAATGCTAGTAATGATGTAGGAAACTGGAGTGATGAACTTAATGATTATGATGTAAATGACTCTGATTACTCAGATGAGGAGGATGACATGCTCTTTTCTAAGTATGTTGATGAGGGAGTTGAATGGGTCGGCAGAATAAGGGAAGAACTTGGTCTTGGTCCAGAATTATTGATGGAGAAAGAAAGTGATAGTGATGATTTAGAGAGTATGGCAGAGGATGGAGATGAAGATGATGTTCAAAGAAAAAAGAGAAAAAAAGCTTTTCCAGTGTACAAAGAGACAGTAGATCCAGACTGGAAAGTGGGGATGATTTTTAAAGACCATCATCAATTTAGAGAGGCAATCATGAAGCATTCTGTAAATGAAGGAAGAATGGTTAAGTTCATTAAAAGTGACAGAACCAGGGCTAGAGCTGTGTGTAAACCCCCATGCCCCTAGTTTGTTTTTGCTTCTCTAAATTTTGAGAAGACCATGCAGATAAAGTTTGCATAGTGTACTAAAGTCATTCACTTTATTGCTTTATAGACTACAAGTGTGCTAGAGAGCAAACTGGGTTACCCCTTATAAATTCTGGGTACCTAACAAGGAAGTATCTACCAGATTTCAGGATTAACCCTTCTTGGCCAATTTTTGCATTTCACAAGACTATCTTGAAGGACCTGCAAATTGATTTCAAGCCTCACATTCTCAGGAAAGCTAGAAGAAAGTGCATGAAGATTATTAAAGGTACCCTTGAAGAGCAATATTTGAAATTATGGGATTACAAAACTGAAGGGACTTAGATGGTTGAAATAAGGAAATTGAGATTTCAACAGAAGGGACTGACAACTACTAAAGACTCACCTATAATGGTTGCAGTTGAAAAAAATTCAAAAACTGAAAGAGAGGTTAAAGGACCAGAAAGGCAAAGAGAGGTTAACTGATGATGGTGCTAAGGAAGAAACTCATAATGAGGAAGTGAGAAGACAGGTCATTAAGCAAGAAATGAAGGAAAGAATTGAGGCCAGTGCTGAGTTTCAACCTCTAAGAAGAAGTGGGAGGTTGAATGAAACTCCAGTGCTAAAATTCAAAAACACACAAGACACTCCAATTTGTCTTGATGAGCAAACTGACACAGTTGTAGCATCAAAGGGAGGCCAATCAACTCAACAAAAGGACCAACTGAACTCATACACAGGCCCCATGAAATTGGGCAAACAAATGGCAACACCAGTGAAGCAATACAAAACTATTGTTGGGAAAACAGAGGTAAAATTTGCCCCTTTCTTATCTCATGGCAAGAATGTGATCACAAAGACTGCTCTGACAAATGCTCTACATGGGACCATCCAGAATTTGAGGAAGGCAAGAAAGGGAAAAAGCACCTCAAAGGGAAAAGAGAAGCAGACTTAAATTGTCATTTTTAAGTTATTAGTATGTGCACTCTTTTGTTAGTTTATCAGTGTGCATCTTTTGGTTTTACATTCAGACAATTTATGGATGTGTAATGTAATAAGTGACTATTTAGACTCATTTTTAAGTTATGGTTGGAATGTAATGACAATGTGATTTGCCTTAAATTCAGATCATTTCATTAGCAAAACCAAAATGTAGTAGTGCATTTTTCATACATTATAACTAATTTAAGTACTACAAAGATACAATTAGGGTAGTTCATATTGTCCCTTGTTCACTGACTCGACATTTTTGTTCATCACTACAAAGCTCCACAATAAGAATATGAGAAACATCAGCAACAAAACATGTCTTCTCTTGTTCCCTTTCATTTCAGTAGCAGCCTCAAGCTTCTTTAACTCATCTTCTACCTTCTTTAACTCATCTTCTAGCTTCTCAACCTTTCTCAATAGACCTGGAATGATAGTTCTTGATCTTGGGCACATAGGACCGTCGAACCAGAGGTGGTAGTTACAAGCATTAGCCCTGTCTTCCTGCAATTGAAATGGGTCAGAAAACCATTTTAAACAAGAAAAGCACTGATAAACAATGGTTTTTTACCATGAAACGCAAGCATCCCCAGAATCGTCTTCCTGGATTTGCATATGTCCATGATGTTCTTAACACAGCTAATCTTCCACACCAACATATAGGTTCCATCTTCTTGCCTCCTCTAATAAGCAATGCAACAAATGTATACACGCGTATATATATGTATAACAGTAGAACTAGAGGGGCTAATAGGTATGGCGGGAGTTTGTTCTGGTTTTTGGAGGGAACTGACACTACAGAAGACAGTTTTTCCCCCAATACTACAAATTTAAGCTTAAGAGACGTTACTTACACAACGCTTTTCTGTATGTGCTATGCAAGGATACTACTTACACAATGTTCTTTAAAAAAATGCTATGCAAGGTGATAAAAAGAAGAACTGAAAATATATGAAAAATAAAAAAATTACTAACATAGCATTTTTCAGGGGAGCGCTATACAAGTTAGATGTTACATAGCGTTTATACATGTGCTATGCAAGTAACCGTTTTTTAAGTTTTTTTTTAAAATTTTGTATTTACTCCCTCCGTCCCAATCAATTCTATACGTTTCTTTTAAAGTGTCTGACACGCATTTTAAGGTGCATAACTAGTATAGTTCCATAACTTATTTTTAAAATTTTCTTTTTTTGTATAAAAATAGGAATGTTCTATTTTTATACAAAAAAAGAAAATTATAAAAATAAGTCATGTAACTATAGTAGTTAAGAGCCTTAAAATGCGTGCCACGCCCCCGTCCCCCAATGCATAGTATTCATTGGGACAGAGGGAGTATTATTTTAATAGTACTAAAGCTCTCTTTGAAGCATTATTTTAGTAAAGTCAAATCACGTTTCTTTTCCATCAGTTCAAGTGTTCAACACACAAAATCGACCATCGCCACCAAATTAATCATACAAATATCTCTCTGTCTCTGTATTCTGGTAATCTCTGGGGTTCAAATTTGCAACAATTTCACATAATTTATGGGTATTCTCTGATTTTTATTAGGGGTTATTCTCCGCAATTTGGTTATTGGAGGCAATTTAAAGGGTGTGTCGACCAACAAAAGCCATATGAAGAATCCGCCTTCAAATTGAATATGTTTCAATTCAATTTGTAAGTATACGATTTGTGGATTTTCTAATTTAGGGTTTATGATGGGGTTTTCAAAATATAACTTGCTGGGTTTTTAATTTTAGGGTTCATCTTCTTTTTTATGAATTAGGGTTCATCTTCACTTGCTAATTTTAGTTATGAATGTCATGAAAATTCTAGCCTAGAATATTTTGGTGTATTTGCTAGTACTGCTGATTTTGTTGTGCTGTAATTTTAGATGTCTCTTAAAGTATATAGCTTATAACTCAATTTTGGGTCGTTATCATGTTTTTCTTGGAAGTGGAGAGGAGGTTGTCTAAATTTTTTTACAATTGTGCTACAGATTTTTTTGTTTATGACATGTTTTGGAGAACTTGATTTGTGTTGATTATATTAATCGCAAGTTCTAACCATGATACTTATCCACACATAGGAAAGCTGACCTTGTATCTGCTCTTGTTTCTAAAATCATAAGGTGTATTCAATTGGATACTAATACTTTCTTGGAATTTGAGTAATTACTATATGATTAATTTGGATACATTTGATTAGTCAATTCATTGGGTTCGTAATGTGTTCATTTTTAAATTTTAGGATTTTTGATTGGTACTCACTTGATGGGTTTGATTCCTGAGGACAAATTTAGTTAATTCACAAATTAAGGTAAGTCACACTTGTTTAGTACTTAATTTTCTTTGATGCCCTGTTTTGCAAAATTCTAGTTTGAGGTTTATCTCTTGTGTTTATGACTTGTTTTGGAGCACATGTTTTGTGTTTATGTATGATGTTATATGCGCTTCTTTTTAGATTTTAATCAATGTATACATTCTCCCACATAAGAGAAACTTTTAGATGGTACATGTATGTGATTTACCATCTAACTTCAATCTTTTAGTATGTACATAGTTGCCCTGACTTTGGGTGTGCTGGGACACTATGCTGGAAGATCCTTAACAAAGTGCAATGTGTAACTATTGTAAAATCCAATGTGTAACTATTGTAAAATCTTTCTACATTGGTATATAATTATTTAAGCTGAAATCATAATCTAATTTTCTATGTTTAATCGAATACGGTGCACTCGTGAACTAATATCAATGTCAATGTTAGTATATTCTGAAATTTAGAAACTGTTAGTGGTAATTCAAAGTATATGTTTACATATCTAATTTATTTACAATTTTTTTGGTGTACAGTTTTCGCATTCCCCGAGTTCAAGTCATATCCTCGTGACAAGATGGTCCATTTCCAGAAAAATTGGGCAGCCTACATGTATAGTCGGTTTCTCAAGAACAAATTATATATGAAGTAGTTTTTTTTGTAATCGGTAAATTCTATCTAATAGTTTTATTATCCATTGTGTAAATCACTTTGGAGGATTGCACTTGTAGGAATATTATCTACTTAAGATTAATGGAAGTTGTTTATTTTTGGAATTGATTTCATTTTTGTTGAGTTATTAGTTTAATTTTTTACAAGAATTCGTTTTTCTATTTTTTTTATTATATATTTGTGATTTTTCTGGAACACTACAGTGTAAAACAATGGTAAAATTAGATTTTTTTTAAAAGGGCTGCAACTTGAATAACGTTTTTCTAAATGTAATTATAGTAACAGTTGAAGATATACAGGTACTTGCACAACGTTTTGTAATGAGCTACTTAAGTGTTGCACTTAGGCAGTGGTTAGCACTTATAGAAGCGCTACATAAGGGTTCACTTAGAGAGCGCCAAAATAAGCGCTGTGTAAGTGGGTTGAACTTGCATAGCGCTGGCTTGCATAGCGCTTAAAAATGCCATGTAAGCTCAAAAATGAGCGATGTACAAGTTGAATTCTGTAGTAGTGCCCTCGGCTAAAACCCGATTTTTTTAACTGAACTGGGTTTAAGGGTCGAAAGGTACGAAATTCATACCTCGGCACTACAAGAAAAACAGCTTCACACAACGGGGGATGCCCGTTGTGTAACACCTTGTTTTCCTGTTGTCTATTGCGACGCGGTCTCTTACGCATATCATATAACGGCGCGGAATCGTTGTGTGACTCGCATACAACAACACCCAGTACTTACAATACTGTTGTGTAATAACCTGAAACAACAACACATTTGTTTAGAAAAGTGTTGTAAAGATTCATCTCCAACAAGACGTTTTTATTAAAGTTTTGTTGTTGTTAACCGAAGAAGACTACAGTTTTCAATTGAAAAACACTTGTTTTAGATTTCATTGTACAATGGTTCTCCTACTCAAATCGTTGTTTGATTTGGATTTTAACAATGGTTTTCTTGTTCGAGAATTGTTGTGCTTGTTGCTTTAGACAATGGTTTGTTGTTTAAAATTTGTTGTCTGAGATCATTGCACTCAACTTACAGTATTTTGTTCTACTGCGTTTAAGAAGTTAGACAATGGTTCTCTTTTGCTAAGATGTTGTATGGATATCTAACAATTATTGCATTCAAGCATTCAATAATACAAACAATCCTTACAATCTTACAAGTATGAAATTTTTTTAAACTTTCAAGACCATAAATCCAACTACATCACAATAATACAAAATCTAAAATTAATGAACTACATTAACAATTATTCAAACTAGTTTAAATACTACATGCACCATCTCTTGATGCTACCAACCATTGAAAGGCATATGTCTAGGCCTATTTGTAAACACCGAGGATTCTACTCAACTTTAATTAAGATGTAATAAGTAAATAATAAAAATCAATTGTCATAGGAATCTCAGAAGATTATATCTGTCAAAGAATGAAGATTAAAAGTCATCTACAGACTTGAAGTGATTCTACATTGAAAGAAGCTCAATTTATTGATCAAGCCTCAATGAAGTATTCAAGCTCAGTGGATTTATTAAAGTGACGGAGATTTCAAGTGGTGACAACAAAAGATACTGGTTACAAGAGTTCTTGAATGAGAAGGAAGTGAATCACTACTTAAAGTCAAATAGATAAAGAACAAACATTGTCGTTTGTCACTCATGAACCAGACAGTGCATTGAGTGTCAACGTACTATTGTGTTTGTTATTTATCTAAGTTTTAAGTGATTCTGTAATTAATTGAGAAGTCGACTAATTCTATTTATTCTCTTATAAATAATTAATTCTATCAAGTATATTATTTATTAAATTAATTCTGTAAAGAATTAATTTAATACAGAATTTATTTAGTTAATTATTTAAATTAGAATAAATTTGAACTAGGAAGACTTAGGATTGAACTAGGAAGACTTAGTTTTTTGAACTAGGAAGACTACCAAGGTTGTCTTCCTGATTGTCTAGGCCAAACCCTAGTCTTCCCGATTGTCTTCTCTTTGCAAAGGTTGTCTTCCCGAGAGTCTTCCAAGGCCAATTTCATTGTTTTCCTGCAAGTCTTCCAAGGCATAATTCTATTCTGTTTAAAGTTGATTGCACGTGAAGAATTGTAAAGAAATGCAAGTGATATAAATACAAGGCAGTGGACTTAAAGAAAGACCCAGAACATATTACAAAAGACACAGAAGAACAAAACATCACATTCACTCACTGTCTTTACTTCTCTCAATTGCCAAGCTTAAATTCTGCAGGATAAATTTACTTCTTGATTGTTCTTAATCATTTAATTCATAAGAAGTGATTCTCTTGTACTGCTTTAGCTTTCTAGCGGATCATAATCCCTAGATTTTATATCGAACTACTTTTTAGTATTCGATCCTTTTTATTACAAAAATAGATAAATTCATGTCGAATTTATTTTAGGTTTGTTTTATCAAGTTCATTGTAATCAGTGATCAGAATTGTAACACCCTTCAAGTTCAATAGAGTTATATTTAACTTGAATATTGTTTCAGTTTTATTCCGCACTAATTTGTTCTTAATTGTTAAATTATTCAAAGGACAAATTTCGATTAAACGGTATCGTTTGTATTCAACCCCCCTTCTACAAACTTATCAGGACCTAACAACCATAATCTCCAATGACAAGTCTTTTTGCATTGACAAACAAACTCCAATATAGTCTTTTTTTATGGTCAGCTGGAGGAGGAGCCTCTATTTGCATTTGCACTTCCCGGGGCTCTACAAACTCAATAACAAGAAGACGACCTCCATTTGCTTGCTATTGCAGGTTGTATACAGCATATCAGGGAAACCACCAGCGACCAGCTGCAAGTATATAACATATTAGTAGCAACTTAAACCTATTCCATCTGGAATGAAAAGAATATCACCTTTTCTGCAGGTTATACTGTAATCTTTGAGCTATTGCAGATAGAACTTGTTAACTTGATAGCTTTGATGTCGACTATTTTTATTTATACTGCCTTGGCAATTGGCACTCTCCTTTACTTCACAAATAATCTATCATATATTGTCCTGCATTAGTTATCATTATTTTGCTATCCTCTGTTGTACATTATCTATAATCTTTTCAGTACGTCTCAGCAACATAGTTTCACCACAACTAGTTAGTTGGGGATGTAATAGTATGAATTAATCTCCAGCCTGTATGTACTAACAGTGAGATTTATTCATCTTTTTTAACCATGCAAATATCCCTCTATAGATGTTTATGTTTAAATCTTTTGAAAAGTAATAAATATCATCCAAGCTATTATGTTTCTTGTTCCAAATTTTCAAAGGTGTCCCTTAAGCTTGTGATACTTACATATTTTCTTTATAAATACTGCTATTTGTAACTGATGAACAGTTACCTTGTTATCTAATAAAGTTTGGTGATCGTTTCATTAGGCTCAAAAAAGTTTCACAGGTCAGTACAACCCACAGTAGGAACAAATGAGCTTTCCATTTTTCAAAAAAGTAAATTCTTTCAATGTGGATATGATTAGCGTTTACCTCTTCAAAAATGAGCATGTGATAGGTAGATGCTTAAATGAAGAAACATCAAAGAGCTCCATAAACCTCTGGTCAGAAACTCTAGCTTTGGCAGCTGCAAAACGCTGATACTCATCAAAGATAGAAGTCAGACACCAAGAGATAACAAATGAATAATTAAATTAGAAGTTGAGTCAAAAGATATATGATGAAATTAGGACAAACGGATGCAGCACACACCTTGCCTTGTTTGCAATGAATCAGTAACGGGTGATTCCTGATATCTGTAATGCCGAACAAGAAGAGATAAATAAATTGCAACTTAGTTAAATATAATATAAACAAACTTCTTTTACTAACAACATGCAAATAAAATAACAAATAATACCAAGCACAACTGTTAGCCCTTCGCGAATTGCATCCTCCGGGATATTAACAAATGGCTCCTGAGAAAACATATCAAAATTCAAATTTACTATAAAATCATATTTAAACATAGCAATTCATTGATTTTCATTCCATCGATTAAAAAATTTTGGACACGCCAAGGGTGCCTATGAAAAAAAAAATAAAGCTAAAAAAAACTTATGCAGAATTATATAACACATGAGCAATGTAGATAAATTACTTAAATGGCTTTCTCAGTTTTCTTTACAGAACAAGCCAAGGCAAATTTTACAATTTTAAAAGACCATAAACCTTTCTAGAATATTTTAAAACAATCTCTGCTTATATTAATACTGCCATTAAAAACCTTGAAGACATAGGGTGGAAAACTCTTACTCAGTCACTTTGATCTTCAATTTTTGGGCCAGGTACATCGTCCCCCATGATTACCGTGTCCTCCTCTTGGACCAGGGCCACTCCCACGACCAGGGCCATGTCCACCCCAACTACCAGGGCCATAGTATCTTTCTCCTTTAGGAAACTCATTTATGGTTAGAACTTGTACATTCAATATTAAAAAATTAAAAAGTAATCATAATCAAGAAAAAAACAATTGCTTGGTACTTGAGGCTTGTATAACTGTAAAGACACATAAAATACAGGTTTGGCATAACAAACCCAATCTTGCAAGAATAAGATTTTCACTAGATCATCATCAGCCTCAGCCACGAAAAATACAGATTTTGGCAAAAAATTCCAATCTTGCAAGTATAATCTTCCAAGTCACTCTACCTTTTGGGCCTTCACTTCCTTTCCAGCCTCCTTATGCTTGTCCTTTTTGGACCCCTGATACAAACAGATAGGTTGGTTAACTCCGCAAATAAAACAAAAGATCAGACAAAGCTGAAAACAACATAATATGGTCTTTATTCAGGAAGTAATTAGAGGTGCCTTGTTACAAAAAAATCCAAAAAATAAATTGAAATTCGTGTAGTGAAACCCTAAAATAATTTGAATACAACCAAAAAATTCCAAACTCAAACCCAAATCAGATATAGATTGAATACATAATTGAAAGCCCTATAGTGAAAGCCCTAGAATGGAAGTCCCAAATTTAATCACTTGTAAAATCAAATTAAAAGTATAAATCAGTCGAGAGTAGAAAATCAATTGGAAGAAAATGAGTTTTTAATTACCAGTCAGATCTAGTAATTCCAGTTTGATTCTACGGAGATGGAGAAGATTGTTTGTCTATCAAGAGAGAGAGAGAGAGTGAGAGAGAGAGATACAGAATACATAACTAGTAGTTGAGAAACATCGCACAAATGAGCTAAGTTTGTACCTTTAAGGGAAAGTAGTTTATGAATTATTTGGCTGGGGGAAAATTTTCCGCCAAAAAATTTAACCTTTTAGATCTGAAAATAAAAGCGGGGAAACCAAGTATCATCGAAGTGGGGAAATAAAAGTCTTATACTTTTATAAAATCGAATATCATTAAAATACATATATCTTGATATCATTAAATTTTTATCAAATTAAATAAATTAATTGTTTTCTGAAATTTTTGTAATATCATTAAAATATATAGATCTTCATATCCATACGTTTGGATCATCGATAAATATTTTTTAAAAAATCGAAACATCAATCTGGGACGAAACACTAGTTAGAAGTATTAGTCAAATCACTAGTTGACCGTTAAGATCTCAAACCAAATAAATTAATTTGTTTTCTAATTTTTTTATAATATCATCAAAATACATAGATCTTGATATCCATAAGTTGGATAGTCGATAAATATTTTTAAAAAATCGAAACATCAATCTGGGACGAAACACTAGTTAGAAGTACTAGTCAAATCATTAGTTGATCGCTAAGATCTCAAACCAAATAAATTTATTTTTTTCTAAAAATTTTAACATCATTAAAATACATAGATCTTGATATCCATACGGTTGGATGGTCGATAAGTATTTTTAAAAAAATCGAAACATCAATCTGGGACGAAACACTAGTTAGAATTACTAGTCAAGTCACTAGTTGACCGTTAAGATATCAAACCATATAAATATTTTTAAAAAAATTGGATGCAACAAGTGTCGAATAATATTAAATATTCAAGATTCATATGATAACATTGCATCAAATGTGTGACACTTATGTCTTGAGGACAACAACTAAAATTTATAAAAGAAAAATAAACGATTTTGATACAGACAACGATTTAGCTAATAAAAGCGTTGTAAAGTAATTATTCATAAAAGGATTTTCTAAAAAAATCCGTTGTGTATATCATACAACGGTTTGACAACATAAACAATTGTTACAAAGAATATTCAACAACGAACGGATCAAAGCAAAAACCCTTGTGTATATTTTACAACAGTTTTTTGACAAAAACCATTGTTAAGTACTATAACTTACAACACTTTTTAAAAAAAAAACCAGTGTCTTAAAAATTTATGAAATCGAATAAACAAAACATACGTGAGTACTAGTCAAATTAGTAGTTGACCGTTAAGATCTCAAACCAAATAAATTTATTTTTTTGTGAAATTTTTGTAATATCATCAAAATATATAGATCTTGATATCCATAAGGTTGGATAATCGATAAATATTTTAAAAAAAATCGAAACATCAATCTGGGGCGAAACACTAGTTAGAAGTACTAGTCAAATCATTAGTTGATCGCTAAGATCTCAAACCAAATAAATTTATTTTTTTCTAAAATTTTTAACACCATTAAAATACATAGATCTTGATATCCATACGGTTGGATGGTCGATAAGTATTTTTAAAAAAATCGAAACATCAATCTGGAACGAAACACTAGTTAAAATTACAAGTCAAATCATTAGTTGACCGTTAAGATATCAAACCATATAAATATTTTAAAAAATATTGAATGCAACAAGTGTGGAATAATATTAAATATTCAAGATTCATATGATAACATTGCATCAAGTGTGTGACACTTATGTTTTGAGGACAACAAATAAAATTTATAAAAGAAAAATCAACGATTTTGATACAGACAACGATTTAGCTAATAAAAGCATTGTAAAGTAATTACTCACACACGGATTTTCTAAAAAAATCCGTTGTGTATATCATACAACGGTTTGACAACATAAACAATTGTTACAAAGAATATTCAACAACGAACGGATAAAAACAAAAACCCTTGTGTATATTTTACAACAGTTTTTCGACCAAAACCATTGTTAAGTACTATAACTTACAACACTTTTAAAAAAAAACAGTGTCTTAAAAATTTATGAAATCGAATAAACAAAACATACGTGAGTACTAGTCAAATTAGTAGTTGACCGCTAAGATCTCAAAACAAATAAATTTATTTTTTTGTGAAAATTTTGTAATATCATCAAAATACATAGATCTTGATATCCATAAGGTTGGATAGTCGATAAATATTTTTAAAAAAATCAAAACATCAATCTGGGGCGAAACACTAGTTAGAAGTACTAGTCAAATCATTAGTTGATCACTAAGATCTTAAACCAAATAAATTTATTTTTTTCTAAAATTTTTAACATCATTAAAATACATAGATCTTTATATCCATACGGTTGGATGGTCGATAAATATTTTAAAAAAAATCGAAACATCAATCTGGGACGAAACACTAGTTAGAATTACAAGTCAAATCACTAGTTGACCGTTAAGATATCAAACCATATAAATATTTTTAAAAACATTGAATGCAACAAGTGTGGGATAATATTAAATATTCAAGATTCATATGATAACATTGCATCAAGTGTGTGACACTTATGTTTTAAGGACAACAAATAAAATTTATAAAAGAAAAATCAACGATTTTGATACAGACAACGATTTAGCTAATAAAAGCGTTGTAAAGTAATTACTCACACAAGGATTTTCTAAAAAAATCCGTTGTGTATATCATACAACGGTTTGACAACATAACCAATTGTTACAAATAATATTCAACAACGAACGGATCAAAGCAAAAACCCTTGTGTATATTTTACAACAGTTTTTCGACCAAAACCATTGTTAAGTACTATAACTTACAACACTTTTTAAAAAAAAAAACAGTGTCTTAAACATTTAGGAAATCGAATAAATAAAACATACGTGAGTACCAGTCAAATCAGTAGTTGACCGTTAAGATCTCAAACCAAATAAATTTATTTTTTCTGAATTTTTTGTAATATCATTAAAATAAAGTGATCTTGATATTCATGCGGTTGGATCGTTGATAAATATTTTTTAAAATAAATCGAAATATCAATCTGGGGCAAAACACTAATTCAGACAACACTCTACAACTACCGTTGTTTGTAGACTTCTTAAACGATGAATGTTAAAAAACACTTGTCTCATTACCACAACGGTTTGCTGCACCATTGTCTCAGGATTATTGGCACAATACGGCTAAGAAAACAGTTGTATCATTATAACAACGGTTTTCTGTAGCATTGTCTTACGTTTATTCACACAATTCTGCTGAAAATAGTTGTCTATTGGTCACGCTTACGCAACAGCACTTTAAAAATACTGTTGTCTAATTCAGTTTTCTAGACAATGGTTTTTAAACTGTTGTAATCACCCTGGATTAGACAATACTTTTTCGAGGTTGAAAAATAACCGTTCACTACAAGAAAAACGGCTAAATTCGACCGAAATTTTGCGGTCGAATTTAGCTAAATTCGACTGGAACCAGTCGAATTTAGCTAATGTTAGGCTCAAGACATGTCTGAATACCACTATTAACAAGCCTACACTATGTGACTATGTCACACTACATGACCTAGTGATTTCTATCACTGGGATAGAGTATAGGTCTCTAAATGTACTTGTCTTGTTCTCATGAACAATAGCTTTATCATGTATGCTCAGATTTATAATGAGCTTAGTAAAGTTTCTTGCATCTAGATTGTATATATAGGCCATTGAATAATTATCCTGGTAGAAGTTCAGAAGTGTTCATGCAGCAGGATAGAGTTGAATAAGGCTATGAAGAAATAAGTTGCAGGAATTTGTCTAAGGCATTATATAGCAAAGTCAAAAGAAAGCTATGTCGTGAAGTCACCAATATCCATGTCGTGAAGTACTATATCGCATAGTCCATTTTGTACTATGTCGAGAAGTCCTCAAGACACATGTCGTGAAGTGTTGAAGTCAGCAAAGTCAAAAGAGCCTAGATCGTGAAGTCCTCAGAAGCCCTATGTCGCATAGTCATCAAATGACCTATGTCGCATAGTCATCAAATGACCTATGTCGCATAGTCATCAAATGACCTATGTCGCATAGTCATCAAATGACCTATGTCGCATAGTCATCAAATGACCTATGTCGCAAAGTCTTCAAAGGCTATATCGCGTAGTCCTCACAAGGGAGATCGCGAAGTCAGGGATAAAGTGGAGTTCACGATATCAACACTTAGCCGTTTATAACAAGACAAATCAAGGTACAGAACCAAGAATCAAAGGAGACAAATACTGAAGCATTTGTTCTGGCAAGGTGGTCCAAAGAACAGATGGCAAATCTACAGCTAAACTTGGAGAGAAAGATAAGAGACAAGCAGCTACAGAAACGGGAAAGACTCCGAAAAGCAGGTGGTCCTTCCTGACACAGTGAACTTCTTATGGCAGGACAAGTTGGACTTTCAGAAGGGGTAGCTGTGTAATATTGTGTGTGCCTAGTTTGTATAGGTGAATATATATATCGTGCACACACAACTGTAAGAAGTAAGAGAGATAGACATAGTTATTTGCTAAGCTCTTTTCTCTGTAAGCAAGCAAGTTCAAACTGTTCTTGTTTAGAAGCCAGAAATTCGATTGTGAATTTCCTGGAAAGCTGTAGTATTTAATTTGCTTATACAAAGTAGATTAAAGTGATTGTGTGTGTTATTTACTTTCTGCATATTACATATCATAATCACATACAGTTGTTTACTTAGGTTTCAAGAATCGAAAAATATATCAAACTATCCATTCACCCCCCCTCTGTCTAGTTTCTAGTAGTATTCATTTCTAACAAGTGGTATCAGAGCGTAGGCTGTTAACGTACAAACAGGAAAAGATCAAGAATGAGTTCACAGAAACTAAGCAGTATCAAGATTCCTCCCTTTAACAAGGAGCACTACAGTTTATGGAAGAAGAAGATGTTGCTTTTCATCAAAGCTTCTAACCCCATGTATTTAGATATTCTAAAGCATGGTCCCTTCATTCCAATGATCGAGATTGGTGAAACAACCAATGGCACTGAGATTGTACCAGCAAAACATGTGCCCAAAGATCCCTTAAAATACACTGATCCTGAAAAGGAAAAAGTAGCATTGGATGGACATCTTCAACTTATCATTTGTGAATCTATGGACTTCAACATGTATGGCACTGTTGCTCATTGTACTAGTGCCAAGAAGATGTGGGATCTTATAGAAGTGCTCTGTGAAGGAACTACTGAAGTAAGAAAGAACAAGAAGCAGATTCTTGTTTCACAATATGAAGCCTTCATGGCTCAGCCAAAAGAGGGAATCACAGAAGTGTTTGAGAGATTCAACAAGCTGATAAACGAGCTCAAACTCTATGACAAACACTATGAAACAGAAGAGCTCAATATGAAGTTTCTACTAACTCTGCCAGATCACTTGGAACCAAGAATCTCTTCCCTTAAAGAAAGAGATCTGACAAAGATTGGTTTTGATATGTTGTATGGTGTTTTAAAGACATATGAGTTAGAGCTGTTTCAAAAGAGATCTATTCAAGCAAAGCAAGGATTAGTGGCTAATACCTCCTGTGCACTTATTGTTGACAACCTAAGTCAAAGAATGGACTCTCTTAAAATCAGTCAGGTCAAGATTGAGGAACTGGAAGTTGAAGACACTGGTGATGAAACTCAGGTTGTGTATGATTTACCTGAAGAGGATGAGTTCTACAGTATAGATGAGCTGGACAAAATGGAAAACAAATCTTTTGCTTATATGGCTAGGAGGTATCCTAACATAAGGTTTAAAAGAAAGCAGCCATTTAGGTCCAAGTTCAATAATGGAAACACTGGTGGATCTAGTGGCTCAAACACCTTCAATAAAGGAAAAGGGATTGCTGGTGCTGCTAAAGGTGGATACAAGACAGGAAGTGTGGATAGGACCAAAATAAGGTGCTATAACTGCAATGAACTTGGGCATTTTGCCACTGAGTGCAAAAAGCCTAAACAAGTCAAGAAGGACAAAGCATACTTAGAGCTTGAAGCTAAGTATGAGGCTCTACTCAAGAAACAACAGGGCAAAGCTTTTATTGCTGAGGGAAAATGCTGGGATGACTCTGATGAAGAAGAAGAACAAGAGTACTCAAACTATGCCTTGATGGCATTTTCTGATGAAGGTGATTCAAGTCAGGTACCTATTCTTACTTCTCTTGATATGACTCCCCTTCAATATAAGCAAACTGTTGAAGATATGAGCACTGAGATGTTTAATATTCATACTAGCATGTTAGTAGCTAATGAAGAAATTGACAGACTAACTGCTAAGAATGTTGAGCTTACAGAAAAGAATGAGCAACTTGAGTTAATGGTTGTGAACCTGGATGGTTTGAAAAAGGAGGTTGAGTATCTTAAAAACAAAGTGATTTGTGCTGAGCAGATAGAGAATGCCCTTAGAGAACAAATTGCTGAAACTGAACTGAAACTAAGAAGCTTCAAAAACTCCTCTGAACTTATTCAAACCTACCACAAGGAACACACTGAAGACTGCAAGGTTGGAGTTGGTTTTGACTATGATAATGACAAGGGAAGGAAGAAGGTCAAGGGCAAAGGAAAGGAAACTTTTACAAACAAAAATGCCCCAACCATACTGTCAAGTGTTGAACTGCCCATCTTCAGAAAGAGTGTTGTTGAGTTTGATGAGGAACTACTGATCATCAAGCAACAACTACTTGAAGAAGATGAGGCTGCTAAGAACACTTCTTCCTTTCCTGATCTTGTCAATCAGAAAGAGACCAAAGACAATCTTGTCAAGAGTCCTAAAGCAAAGAAAGAAGTTGTTAAGAAAATGAAACAAAACAGAAACGGTAAAGTTGGTGTTAACAAAGGAAACAACTATGCTTATGTGCCAAATGCTCCCAGGAAACAATGTCAAAAATGCCTATCTGTTAATCATTTGACTCATAAGTGTAGTAAGCCTGAAATTGTTGAAGTTGACAACCTAAGTAACCTTTCTGCAAGCATAAATTCTAGTCATGATTCTTTCTGTGGTAAGCCAAACTGCATGACATGCTATGTGACTGTGATTGCTAACTGTTTATCTCTTAAACATAAACTTGACTCTGCACAATCTGGTGAATCACACACACACATACATTCTCATAGGACAGGGTCCCCAATCAGGGTTGAGAGGGTGAAAACTTCATGTGAGCCTAAGAGTGTAAACTCCAAAGCCACAGAAAAAGTGAAGTCTCCTACTATGAGAAATGCAATTTATGACAGAAAAATTATTAATCAAAATGTTTCTAAATCATCTGGACCCTACCAAGTGTGGGTACCAAAAACAACTTAGTCACTTTGTGAATGCAGGGCAACATGAATAAAAGAGTCATATGGATCTTGGACAGTGGATGCTCAAGTCACATGACTGGTGATATGGCCCTGCTATCACATTTTGAGGAAAAGGCTGGCCCATCAGTAACCTTTGGAAATGACAACATTGGTTATACAATGGGATATGGCAGTGTTAAATCTGGAAATGTCATTATTGAAGATGTAGCATTTGTTGAAGGACTGAAGCATAATCTCTTGAGTATTGGACAGTTTACCAACAGAGGCTTCAAAGTGGAATTTGATGAAGACCTTTGTTCAATCTCAAAAAGGGAAAGTGGTGAAGTTGTTCTAACTGGTGTGAAGAAAGGAAGCTTGTTTGTAGCTAATCTCAAGGCTGCAGATAAGGGAGAAATTTGTTGTTTCTACACAAAAGCCACAAATGAGGAATTCTGGCTGTGGCACAAGAAACTGTCTCACTTGAATGTTCAGGCAATGAACTCTCTAACCAAGAGAGAACTCATCAGGGATTTGCCTGCCTTGGAGTTTGTGCAAGATGGAGCATGTGAAGCTTGTCAGAAAGGGAAGATTAAAAGATCAAGTCACAAGAACAAGTTGCTCAATACAAATTCAAAACCTCTGCAACTAATTCACATGGACTTATTTGGCCCTGTGAATGTAATGTCCCTCTCCAAAAAGAAATATGCTCTAGTGATGGTAGATGACTATTCAAGATATACTTGGGTGGAATTCCTATTCTCCAAGGATGAAGCACCCCAAGTCATAATAGAGCATATCAAGAGAGTTGATAAAGAAGCACAAAGCACTGGTTCCTCTGTAGTTGCTTTGAGAAGTGATAATGGGACTGAGTTCAGAAATTCAACATTGTATGAGTTTTGCAAAGATAAAGGAATTTCTCAACAATTCTCAGCTCCTAGAACACCTCAACAAAATGGAGTAGTTGAGAGAAAGAATAGAACTCTCATTGAAGCTGCAAGGACAATGCTGCTGGATGCAAAGCTACCTACTAGCTTTTGGGCTGATGCTGTTAACACAGCATGCTATGTGCAAAATAGAACATTAATCAATAAGAAGTCTGGCAAAACTCCTTACTCATTAATGACTGGAAAAAGAGCATCCTTCAAGCACCTGCATGTGTTTGGAAGCAAGTGCTTTGTGATGAAAGATACCTCTGAGCATGTTGGAAAATTTGATGCTAAGGCATTTGAAGGTATCTTCATTGGATACTCTCTGGAAAGGACAGCATACAGAGTGTTTGTACCTGAGCAACACAAAGTCATGGAAAGCATGGATGTTACCTTTGATGACAAGAAAACTCCAGGACTGAAAACAAGTGATCAAGACAGTGTGCTATTGAGATTTGAGAATCAAGGTTATCTTGAGGATTCTGAAAGTGAAGATGAACCCCCTGTTCAAACTGTTCTAGAAAATGAAATTCTTGAAGTTGACAATCTTCTTCAAACACCTGTGCAAGGATTCACAAACACAGGGGGAGAAGAAGAGAATGCAAATGTCAACCAAAATGAGATTGGAACAGATCAAGGAAATGAACAGGGGCACACAAGGAAATGGGACAGAGCCCACACTAGGGATCAAATCATTGGAGATCCTAGTGAGGGAGTTAGAACAAGAAGGGCAACATTAAATACATGTCTGTATAGCTGCTTTCTGTCACAAGAGGAACCTAAATTAATTGAAGAAGCTTTGAAGAATTCTGATTGGATTGTTGCCATGCAAGAAGAGTTGAATCAATTTGAGAAAAACAAAGTATGGGAACTAGTGCCACCTCCAAAAGGAAAGAATGTTATTGACACCAAATGGGTGTTCAGAAACAAGATGGATGAAGAAGGAGTGGTAGTAAGAAACAAAGCAAGGCTGGTTGCCAAAGGATATTGTCAGCAAGAAGGCATTGACTATGATGAGACATTTGCACCTGTAGCTAGACTGGAAGCCATAAGAATCTTCCTGGCTTTTGCAGCTCACTCAGATTTTAAGGTGTATCAAATGGATGTGAAAAGTGCATTTCTTAATGGTGATCTTGTTGAAGAAGTCTATGTGTCTCAACCACCTGGCTTTGAAAGTGAAGACTTCCCAAACTTTGTGTATAGACTGCTCAAGGCGCTCTATGGACTCAAACAGGCACCAAGAGCCTGGTATGAAACTCTATCTCAATTCCTTCTTGAGCATCAATTTACCAGGGGTACAATTGACAAAACCCTATTCTTCAAGAAGCATGGAAATGATATCATTCTTGTTCAAATCTATGTGGATGATATCATCTTTGGCTCTTCAAATGAAAAACTCTGTGAAAGGTTCTCTAAGTTGATGCAAAGTAAATATGAGATGAGTATGATGGGAGAGTTAACCTACTTCCTAGGCCTGCAAGTACATCAAAGGGAGGATGGCATCTTTATAAACCAATCTAAGTATGTCAAGGATCTTTTAAAGAAATATGGTTTAGAAGAGTCATCCCCAGCTAAAACTCCTATGTCTACTGCAATCAAGCTGGATGAAGACAAGAAAGGCAAGAGAGTTGATATCAAGGTCTATAGAGGAATGGTTGGATCCCTACTCTATCTCACAGCTAGCAGGCCAGACATCATGTTTGCCACATGCCTTTGTGCAAGGTTCCAGTCTGATCCCAAGGAATCTCACATGATGGCCATCAAAAGAATTTTCAAATATCTGAAGGGGACTCCTAATCTTGGGCTATGGTATCCAAAGGGCACTGGGTTCAACCTGGTTGGTTACACAGATTCTGATTATGCTGGATGCAGAATTGACAGGAAGAGCACCTCTGGAAGCTGTCAATTCCTAGGTCAAAGGTTAGTGTCCTGGTTTAGTAAGAAACAACAGTCCACAGCAACATCCACAGCTGAGGCTGAATATATTGCTGCTGGAAGTTGCTGTGCTCAATTGCTTTGGATTAGAAATCAACTCATGGATTATGGGCTAGTGTTAGAACACATTCCTCTAATGTGTGATAATACTAGTGCAATATCCATAGTTGCCAATCCTGTTAATCATTCTACTACAAAGCACATTGAGATCAGGTACCATTTCATTAGGGAACATGCTGCAAATGGTACCATAGAAGTCTCTTATGTTCCAACTGAGAAACAACTAGCTGACATATTTACTAAACCTCTGAATGAAGCAGTCTTCAACAGACTTGTGAGTGAAATTGGAATGCTCAATCCTTCATTCAGTTGTTCTAAGTAAATATGCTGGTTAATAGTTGCAACAGTAAATTTTCACTGTATTTAAATGATCTATTTGTTTGGAGTGAAAATTAGCTGAGATATGATTTATAAATATTTCAGTATTTTACTGCATATTTTTCAAAATCATATTTGTTAGTGGAGTTGTGAGCTTTTGAGACATCTCGATATAGATGATTTTCAGAGTTCACGACATAGTTCAAATTAAACAGACTTATATCGCAAACTGTTGAGATTGTGAGACTTCGCGACATAGTTCATTTCATGAGTTTGCGACATAGTTAATTTTATGACTTCGCGACTTAGAATAACTATATCGACAAGTCTCCATAGTTGACAGAATTTTGATTTAAATTAATTTTATTTCAAAATTTGATAAAAGTCTGACAAATTGCTTAAAATTCCTAAAAGAGAGCTTTAGACAGAGTATTTCTACTATATCGCAAAGTCTCCCCGATCCTTTCATTTTGAAGACTTTGCGACATAGTTCATTGTTGAGACTATGCGATATATTTTGCAAGACTTTGCGGTACAGGCTATTATTGACTTCGCGACATACATATAGACTGTACATATTCATAACTCCATATCGCAGTGTCTCTATCATATAAATACCTTTTCTAACCGTTCACAACTTTTCATCTTGTCTATTGCTCTCAAACTCTCAAACCTAAGCACAAATTCTCTACTCTAATTTTCACTCTCTCTCTCTCGAAATGGCACCCAAATCTCAAACTGTATCATCCTCTATCCCTTTAACAATTCCCAAAGAAACCAATCTTCTCACCATTCCCTCTGAGGCTGAGGCTAACCCAAGGTACAAGTGTTTTGTACGGTTCTTGAACACTTCCTACCTACGCCAAGCCCTAACCCTGAACCCTACCTTGTATGTCGATGTGTTGGAAGGATTCTGGAGAACGGCGTTGGTATCAACAATGGCTAGGGAAGATGGAACCTCATTCCAGGAGGTTAGCTGTTCAATTGGAGGCAAACACTTTCAATTTGGTGAAAGGGAAATCAATGAAGCTTTGGGGTTCAAGGTGGAAGGTCATGACCAAGAAGCTACAGATGCTCAAATCATAGAATTCATGACCTTCATTCAGTATGCTGATGAGATAGATACTGGAAAGCTGAATAAGAAGTTTGTGAGAAGGGAGTGGTCATTTCTGTTTGACGCACTCTAGAAGTTGTTTCTCTGCAGGAAGACAGGATGGGACCATATCAGTCACATTGCTGTGAAGCTAGCCTACTCCTTGGCCAACAACCAGGAGATCAATGTGGGAGCCATAATTCTCAAAGAATTGACTCAGAGGCTAGGCAGGACCATTCGTGGTAGAGGTAATGACATCTTTTACCCTCGTTTCCTTCAAGTTATTTTAAATTTTCTTGATGCAAATGTCCATCTATTGGAGGGTATAGATAACACTAAAATGGCTTATTCCAAGTCCATGTCCAAAGTACTATTTGGTTCATTGGACACAAGGAATCAAGTGGATGTGATTCTAAGTGTGACCAAGCATATGCAGGACACATTTGAGTCTTATCCACTTGATAAGCCCATATATCATGAACTTTCCTGGACAGGGAAGGCTAAGACTGAAGGAGCTGCACAGTCTATCCCCAGCCTTCCTATCCCATCCAGCAATCCTACTGAAAACACCACTGTAGAGGATAGGCAACCAAGTGCATCAATCTCTCAAAAGGTTGATGTTACTAAAAAGAAGTCAAAGAAGAGAGCCCTAGCAGTGATAAATGACTCTGTAGAGATAGGAAGTGAGGATCCTGAGTCACCCCTTACCAGACAAAGGAAGAAGTCAAAATCTAAACCTACCACTGAATCCTCCCAACAGGATTCAGATGTGGAAAAAGGGGTACACCTACTACTGTCAATGGCCTCCCAACAGGTTATTGGCATTGAAAAGAGTAGTCTCCCCACTACAACCTGTACTGAGTCTGCACAGGATCAAGAACTCACTCTTGACCCTAGGAGTGATAAGGCTGATGACACACAGAGTGGAGAGCACATCACTGTTGAAACTCCTCCTATTTCTCAGGGGGAGTTGCCAAAATCTAGTCTAAACCCCACTTCTCTCTCAGATTCTTCCATAAAAATTTCTTCTGAACAAGAAAGTCATTCCAATGACAATCTTGCCTTTGATCAATCACAATTCTCTCCTGTGATTGAGCCAATTTCACGTGACATGGTGCATGACACTATGCTCACCACCCAGGAACCACATCTAGTTGGTCAGGGAATGCATGCTGGGGCATATCCTAATGACACCAACACAAACATGGAGGATTCACCAGTTTTCACTGGAGACTCTGTGCCAAATTCTCCCATCCTTAGGGATGTGGAACTGTCTTCACAGACAAATAGGGCTAATGTTGTAACACATCCCATTTCAATGGAGACAACATTAGACCCTACAGCCATTCCAAGGCTGGAGGAGACTCAAACTCTTACATCTCATGAAGTGCCTAGCACTAGCTCTCACTTGGCTCAGGCCACTATGTCAGAATGGCTGAAGCCTGTGCACCATGACAGGCCTTCAGGATCATCATCTGTGCCTTCCACAATGACAGAAGAAGCCATACAAGATCTCCATGTGGCACAGATTGATGAGTTCTCCAAAATAGCTCAACATCTCCTCACCTCAAATCTTCCCAATGCTGATTATGAAGCTATCTTACTTTGCCACAAGGAGGATGTTGCAGCTCAGCAGGAGAAGATTGTGGATGCAGCTGAACCAGAGGGAAATGTGGATGCCTGGTTGGATGCTAAGAGGACTCTCAAGCTCAAGGATGCCCTAGCTTTTCTAAGAGAAGAATTCCTAACTTCTCTGGGCTCCAATGCAAAGGATCTCTCTCCTGCTGCCATCTATGATGCTGTGAATGATGTGTACAAGAACCAGCTGAAGGCTCTGCACTATCTTGGGAAAGGGCTTCAATCAGAGATTTCTTCAATCCAGGAGGAGACAGACAGATCCCTCACTAAGCTCAGGAACTCTTATCTCTCTGATTTTCCCAAGGTGGATGGTATCCTCAAAGAAGTCCAGAAAACCTCCACAACTGTATCCATGATGGATGTAACTCTTGCCATGGTCACAGACAACATCAAGAAACTGGCTTCTTCACTGGAAACTCAAGCAAAAGCCACCATCACCTCAAATGCTATGATAAATGTCATGTGGAAAAATCAGTATGGTGACAAGTTGGTGGATGAAGTCCCTCTGTCAGACATCTCCAAATATGACTTTGCCAGGGTCAAAGATCAATCCCTCAACTCATTTAGGTCTCAACAATTATTCTCTAAGGTGGATGGCTTAGAAAAAGAAGTGGCCTCTCTCAAGGATGAAAACAGAATGCTATCTACATCCTTAAGCCAACTCAATGACAAGCTGGATGACCAAGGCAACAACACCTCAAACATCTTACTGGTGCAGCAACAAATGATGACTTCAATGATGAGATCCATGAACCTGCCTATCCCTGGTGAAGCTCAAGACTTTTTGTCTGATCCCAAGCCTAAGGGGGAGAAAGTTAAGGAGGTCATTGTGAAAAAGAAAGGAGAAAAGAAAAGAAAACCTATGAAAGGATGGAGATGATGATGATGATAAGGAGAAAACCTATGAAAGGAGATCTCAGTCAAGGAGAGATAAGGAAAGGAGCAAATATTCAAAGAAATCAAAGGATGCTGATGATAGCAAGAGGGATGACAAGGGGGCAAAGGAATCAGTTAAGAAAACAAGAAGTGGAATTCAGCAAGTCAAGGACATTGCTAGTAGTACTTTAACCATAACACAAGACTCTAAGTCTAGGGTGGGTACTGTTAGCAATGATCCTCCAAAATCATTATCCATGACTTCTGAACCTGAATTGCCACAGAAGAAAGATGAAGCCACTAAAGTAATTTCAAGAAAACACTTCCACAAAGTCACAGCTAGTGGAGTGTTACAGTGGATGAAGGGGAAAGGAATGAAGCTACTTCCAAGTGATGTGGCACTGAAGACTAATTCTCCTTGTTCCAGAAAGGTATCTCTTGTGAAGCATTTGAAGATCAAGAGTGTACCCAAAAGGATGAGGATAACAAAGAAGACTGGAAAACTCACAAATGTTATTGGCATCAATGTGCTTCCACTAGATGAGGACTATGATGAAGATGCCCTAGCATTTTTGAGGGCTCAAAGGATCTTTGAAGTCAAAGTGAAGTTGGATCATCTAGAGATCAAGTACACTGATGGAAGAGAAAGGATAATGAAGCAAGGAAGCTGGCAATATTTCTATAAGTATGAGCTTGAAAGGATAAATGCCTTACTGAATTTTGAAGAAAAAGATGAAAGGACATGGAAGATAGATATTGCCAGGTACTTGAAGATGCATGCTGATTATGAAGAAAACATGAGGAAAGAGAATGAAGAGAAAAACATACAGAGAGAGAAAGAAATGGCTGAGATGGAGGAGAGGGCTAAGGAGCTAAGGCAGAAAGGGATGTGCAGGGTCAAACAAAATCCTTACATTGTGGAGTACAAAAACTCACATGGAGGTCAAAGCAAAATAAGGATGGAGTTTCTTGATTCCTATGTAGAAAGTGCACTCAAGGCTGCAATTGATGACTTGAAAGGCTCACCTCTCATTGAAGAACTGATTGCAAGAGAAGAACTTCAAGAAGCCATCATAGACATGAAGAGAAAAGAAGAGATAAGGAAAAAGAAGATATATGATGATTTGCTAGAGAAGCAATTGGAAGCTGAAGCTGCTGAGCAACAAAAGTAAACTGTAAGCTTTCAATTTTTCTATGTAATCAAATTTCTGATCTCAATGTTCATGAATTGTCCTCTCTGTTACTAAATTTCCTTTTATGTAAGTTAGGCTTGTTATCAGACATGAAATTGTGCCTAAGGATCTTACTCACAATTTGGGGGAGATTGTTAGGCTCAAGACATGTCTGAATACCACTATTAACAAGCCTACACTATGTGACTATGTCACACTACATGACCTAGTGATTTCTATCACTGGGATAGAGTATAGGTCTCTAAATGTACTTGTCTTGTTCTCATGAACAATAGCTTTATCATGTATGCTCAGATTTATAATGAGCTTAGTAAAGTTTCTTGCATCTAGATTGTATATATAGGCCATTGAATAATTATCCTGGTAGAAGTTCAGAAGTGTTCATGCAGCAGGATAGAGTTGAATAAGGCTATGAAGAAATAAGTTGCAGGAATTTGTCTAAGGCATTATATAGCAAAGTCAAAAGAAAGCTATGTCGTGAAGTCACCAATATCCATGTCGTGAAGTACTATATCGCATAGTCCATTTTGTACTATGTCGAGAAGTCCTCAAGACACATGTCGTGAAGTGTTGAAGTCAGCAAAGTCAAAAGAGCCTAGATCGTGAAGTCCTCAGAAGCCCTATGTCGCATAGTCATCAAATGACCTATGTCGCATAGTCATCAAATGACCTATGTCGCATAGTCATCAAATGACCTATGTCGCATAGTCATCAAATGACCTATGTCGCATAGTCATCAAATGACCTATGTCGCAAAGTCTTCAAAGGCTATATCGCGTAGTCCTCACAAGGGAGATCGCGAAGTCAGGGATAAAGTGGAGTTCACGATATCAACACTTAGCCGTTTATAACAAGACAAATCAAGGTACAGAACCAAGAATCAAAGGAGACAAATACTGAAGCATTTGTTCTGGCAAGGTGGTCCAAAGAACAGATGGCAAATCTACAGCTAAACTTGGAGAGAAAGATAAGAGACAAGCAGCTACAGAAACGGGAAAGACTCCGAAAAGCAGGTGGTCCTTCCTGACACAGTGAACTTCTTATGGCAGGACAAGTTGGACTTTCAGAAGGGGTAGCTGTGTAATATTGTGTGTGCCTAGTTTGTATAGGTGAATATATATATCGTGCACACACAACTGTAAGAAGTAAGAGAGATACACATAGTTATTTGCTAAGCTCTTTTCTCTGTAAGCAAGCAAGTTCAAACTGTTCTTGTTTAGAAGCCAGAAATTCGATTGTGAATTTCCTGGAAAGCTGTAGTATTTAATTTGCTTATACAAAGTAGATTAAAGTGATTGTGTGTGTTATTTACTTTCTGCATATTACATATCATAATCACATACAGTTGTTTACTTAGGTTTCAAGAATCGAAAAATATATCAAACTATCCATTCACCCCCCCTCTGTCTAGTTTCTAGTAGTATTCATTTCTAACAAGTGGTATCAGAGCGTAGGCTGTTAACGTACAAACAGGAAAAGATCAAGAATGAGTTCACAGAAACTAAGCAGTATCAAGATTCCTCCCTTTAACAAGGAGCACTACAGTTTATGGAAGAAGAAGATGTTGCTTTTCATCAAAGCTTCTAACCCCATGTATTTAGATATTCTAAAGCATGGTCCCTTCATTCCAATGATCGAGATTGGTGAAACAACCAATGGCACTGAGATTGTACCAGCAAAACATGTGCCCAAAGATCCCTTAAAATACACTGATCCTGAAAAGGAAAAAGTAGCATTGGATGGACATCTTCAACTTATCATTTGTGAATCTATGGACTTCAACATGTATGGCACTGTTGCTCATTGTACTAGTGCCAAGAAGATGTGGGATCTTATAGAAGTGCTCTGTGAAGGAACTACTGAAGTAAGAAAGAACAAGAAGCAGATTCTTGTTTCACAATATGAAGCCTTCATGGCTCAGCCAAAAGAGGGAATCACAGAAGTGTTTGAGAGATTCAACAAGCTGATAAACGAGCTCAAACTCTATGACAAACACTATGAAACAGAAGAGCTCAATATGAAGTTTCTACTAACTCTGCCAGATCACTTGGAACCAAGAATCTCTTCCCTTAAAGAAAGAGATCTGACAAAGATTGGTTTTGATGTGTTGTATGGTGTTTTAAAGACATATGAGTTAGAGCTGTTTCAAAAGAGATCTATTCAAGCAAAGCAAGGATAAGTGGCTAATACCTCCTGTGCACTTATTGCTGACAACCTAAGTCAAAGAATGGACTCTCTTAAAATCAGTCAGGTCAAGATTGAGGAACTGGAAGTTGAAGACACTGGTGATGAAACTCAGGTTGTGTATGATTTACCTGAAGAGGATGAGTTCTACAGTATAGATGAGCTGGACAAAATGGAAAACAAATCTTTTGCTTATATGGCTAGGAGGTATCCTAACATAAGGTTTAAAAGAAAGCAGCCATTTAGGTCCAAGTTCAATAATGGAAACACTGGTGGATCTAGTGGCTCAAACACCTTCAATAAAGGAAAAGGGATTGCTGGTGCTGCTAAAGGTGGATACAAGACAGGAAGTGTGGATAGGACCAAAATAAGGTGCTATAACTGCAATGAACTTGGGCATTTTGCCACTGAGTGCAAAAAGCCTAAACAAGTCAAGAAGGACAAAGCATACTTAGAGCTTGAAGCTAAGTATGAGGCTCTACTCAAGAAACAACAGGGCAAAGCTTTTATTGCTGAGGGAAAATGCTGGGATGACTCTGATGAAGAAGAAGAACAAGAGTACTCAAACTATGCCTTGATGGCATTTTCTGATGAAGGTGATTCAAGTCAGGTACCTATTCGACCGGCTAAATTCGACCGCAATTTTGAAAAAATTTGAAAATTTTGAATTTGGCGCCTAAGGCACCTTATATTCGACTGCTACCAGTCGAATTTATAAATTTGACTAAAAGTGGTCGAATTTATAAATTCGATCGAAACCAGTCAATTTTAGTATACCAGATCTTGAAAGCTCAGTAGTTTTCTGCTGCTCTCAACTGCATAATTCTGCATGTATTTTGCTGCTATTACTGATATATTGTAATGGACTAATCAACACATATATAACATAATTCATATTATGTAAGTAATGAATTAAGAACAACAATAACTTCATGTCAAATGTAATAATATTACAAATTGAGTTTTATAAATTCAACTCAAGGTCCCTAATCGAATTTAACAGTATTACAACTTTGTTTCTCAATTAGTTGGACGGAAATAATTGCCGGAGATACTTGGGTTGCCGGATATATTTTATTTTCCGGAATTGCTATGGCCACCGGAATTGGTACGATTGCCGGAGTTGTTTTTGTCACCGGAGTTGCCATTCCACGAGTTGATTTTCTCGGTGTTATTCTTGTACGAACCATTGATTTGTAAGAAATATAAAGATTGAATATATATTTGGATTTGTTTGTGTTTATGTATGTATATATGTATGTAGATGTAAGAGAGAGAGGAAGACGAGGGTGAATATATAAAGAATGTAAGTATATTTATATGTGTGTGTGTGTGTGTTATTTGCTGTGAGGAATATTGACCCTTGGATTATTTTGTTGATATGTTAAATTTGGATCGTTAGATGAGTTTCACGCGGATCGCTGACATGGCAATAATTCGACCGCCTCCAGTCAAATTTATAAATTCGACTGGTAGCAGTAGAAATTATAAATTCGACTAACTAGGGTTTACCGTCAAATATATGATTAAATTTGACAGCCAGCAGTCGAATTTATAAATTTGATTGGCAACAGTCGAATATATACATCAATTAAATTTAAACTTGTTAAAATAAGTAATGTGCAATATTTTTTATTTATTGACTTTTTGCATAAACTTTTAAAATATAACAAACTTTGAATCCGTACGGTTGGATCATTCAAATTTTAATTATAATAAATCTAAATTACTAACCCTAGATACTAAATCACTAACCCCTAAATACAAACCTTAAACCCTACATTTCAATCATCCATTTAACACATGTATCGTATTACTAAGATTTTTTTTCACCCACACTATTATGATCTCTAATAATTTTTATTGGATACAATATGTTATCAAATGCTGCTATAAAAAAATTCAATTTTTTTAAACATAATCATTATTTATTAAAATTTTCCAAACTTCTTCAACAAATATAAAATGAACAGTTTCTTACTTCTGTTAAAATTTAATTATCGTAAATGGCCAAAATAAATTTTAACATGTAATTCTTCCTACAACGATGTTGTGGTAATTTTTTTATAATTTATTAGTTAATTAAATATTTTTTTAAATTTTTGAAATTTAATTATTAGAATTAATATGACTGGACGCAGTCAAATTTATAAAAATGACTGGTTCTAGTCGAATTTAAATTTCAAAATTTTGGAAAATTTTAGGCGGGAATTTTCCCGCCTAAACATAAATTCGACTGATTTTAAATTCGACTGGTTCCAGTCGAATTTAAGGCAGTTCAATAATTTTGTTGGGCGGGTAAATTCTCGCCTTTCCTGGAAAATAATTTCGACCAATTAAATTCGACCGGAAATATAAAATCGACTGGTTAAATTCGACCGCCATTAAAATTGACTGTAGCCGGTCGACTTTAAGTTTGACCATCAATTTATTTTAGTTGACTTTAAATTCGACTGGAAGCAGTCGAATTTAGGCCAGTCGAATTTATGGAGTGGAATTTAGCCGAATTTTCTTGTAGTGGTTGTCGGTTAATTCTGGGCAACACTTTTTCGACCAAGCGTTGTGTGATCAGTGTTGTCTGATTGTGTTTTTCTTGTAGTGCGGGGGCTAAAAGGTACATTTTTAAAAGACAGTGGCTAATCGGTATATGGGAGTAAACCTCAGGGGTTAAAAGGTCATTAAGCCATGACTTGGATTAGTTTCTTAGGTCCATGTTTAGAAATTAAAGGGAAGAGAAGTTTCATCAGGATTAGTGGCTTCACTTTATCTTTAAGAGGAAGAGATATATTATGAGTATGATGATTCAATGTCTCCATTTTTTAGAAACCTGTTTAAATGACGTTGATTAGTTTCTTAGGTCCATGTTTAGATATTTAAGGGAAGAGAAGTTTGATCAGGATTAGTGGCTTGACTTTGTCTTTAAGAGGAAGAGATATATTATGAGTATTATGATTCAATCTGTATAAGGATAATCGTAGAGCCTGATGAGTAAGTTATACTTTATACATGGGAGCCAATTATATTTCTGCAGGAACATTACTTGCAGGAACATTACTGTATGATTCAGAACTCTATCGCGATTCAACAACTGTGACTGTTTGGTTTGATGAAGAGGAATAAACCAACACTACAAGAAAACAAGGGTAAATTTGACCGGCTAAAAATGACCGCCAGCGGTCATATTTAAGGTCAACCTCAATTGATTACCGGTCAGTTTTAAATTTGACCGCCGTCGGTCATATTTAATGTCGGTCATATTTAGTCGGTCATTTTTAGTACTCGAGACCCAAAAAAAATTGGTGGGAAAATTCCCGCCAATGACAAAAATTTGGTTGAGATTAATTTGACCAACAGCGGTCACATTTAATGTCGGTCATATTTAGTCGGTCATTTTTACTACATAGTGCCCAAAAAAAAGGGAAATTTCCTGCCAAGTAGCCAAAATTTGCTAAAGTATAAATTTGACCGTCGACGGTCAAATTTAAAGCCGCGTTTTGGCGCCAAAACTGCCTCCAATTCTCAACCAAAATAATTGGAAAATAAATTTAATCGATTTTTTTTTAAAATTTAACATAAATACTAAAACAATTTTTTTAATTCCAAAAAAAATAATGGAGTACCCCAATGACAAAAACTACGTGTAAAAAATTATTTTGTGCACTAAACATATATATATTTGGGAAGAGATCAATAAACGTTGATGCTATATTTATTCAAGAAATTTTCAAAAAATAAATAAATAGGTACTAACTTTTAAAATTCACAATTAATTTATATATTTAGAGTGACAACATAGTCTACACATTAAAAATTGATAGATATTAAAATAATTATCATTTCAAAATAATCTCGGCAATACGTTATATTGTTCAAATTTTTTGATGAAATACGTGGTTTGAGATTTGGATTTAGGGGTTAGGTGGTTAACGTCTAGGGTTACTAGTTTCGTAATATTTAATTAATAATTTGAACGATCTAACCGTACGGATGTTTACCTTTTTACTTTTGAAGAGCCTATGCAAAAAATTATTTAATAATAAACATTGCATCCTAATTATTATAATGAAAGAAAAATTTATCAACTTCATCAATTTGACCACTGTCAGTCATATTTAGTATTTTTGACCACTTTTGGTCAAATTTATATAAATTCAAAATTTTCAAAAATATAAAATAAATACTTGATCATTTTTTAAAATTATGAAAAAAATATTAGAGTATTCACAATAATAAAAAAATACATGTTAAAAATTATATGTGGCACTTAACAAATTTTTAAATTTGAAAATGGTAAAAAATTATTGATTTTTCATAGATTCAAAAAGTTTGAATATTGGTAATAAATGCTCACTAATTTTTAAAAATTACAAATATTTTTATGGGCGTATTGTGACAACATTTTATGTACATTAAAAAATGTAAGAGATAATAATAATGTTTGAGTAACAATATGATTCATAATTCAAATTCTTCCTTGAAATATGCAAGGTTTAGGATCTGAATTTAGGGGTTAAGCATTTACTCACTAGGGTTAGTAATTTTTTGTTATTCAAATTAAAATTTGAACGATCTAACTGTATAGATGTTAACTTTCTTAAATTTCAAGAGTTCATGCAAAAAATCAAATTATTATAAGTTTTGCATAATAATTATTATAACAAATTGAATTTGTATCATCTTTATAAAATTGGCCATTTTCAGTCACATTTATAAATTTGACCAACGGTAGTCAAATTTAATTACAAATTTGACCGCAAACCCTAATCAGTCAAATTTACTAAATTGACTGAAACTAGTCAAATTTATAAATTTGAGTGAAGGTAGTCACATTTAAGTTTAGGCGGTAAATTTCCCGCCAAAACTACTCTAAAATATTTAAATGTAATTTTGACCAAAAACAGTTAAATATATATATTTGACCACCCTCGGTCAAATTTATATAAATTCAAAATTTTCAAAAATATAAAATAAATAATTTATCATTTTTTAAAATTATGAAAAAATATTAGAGTATTCAAAATAACAAGAACTACATGTTAAAAATTATACGAGGCACTTGAAAAAAAATTAAATTTGAAAATGGTCAAAATTTGTTAATTTTTCGTATATTCAAGAAGTTTGAATATTGTTAATAATTGCTCACTAATTTTTAAAAATTACAAATAATTTTTGGGCGTAGTGTTACAACATTTTAAGAGATAATAATGGTGTTTGAGTAACAATGTGATACATAGTTCAAATTATTTATTTAAATATGCATGGTTTAGGATTGAATTTAGGGGTTAAGCATTTAGTGACTAGGGTTAGTTATTTTGTGTTATTCAAATTATAATTTGAACGATCCAACCGTATGGATGTTAACTTTCTTAGATTTAAAGAGTTCATGCAAACAATCAAATGATTATAAGTATTGCATAATAATTATTATAACAAATTGAAATTTTATCATCTTCATAAAATTGATCAGTTTCGGTCATATTTATAAATTTGACCGACGGTAGTCAAATTTAAATACAAATTTGACCGCAAACCCTAATCAGTCAAATTTACTAAATTGACTGAAACCAGTCAAATTTATAAATTTGACCGAAGGTAGTCAAATTTATAAATTTGACCGAATGCAGTCAAATTTAATGCCATGTCAGCAATCCGCGTGAAACACATTAAACGGTCCAGATTAGCAAACCAAAATTGCAATCCAATGGTCCAGATTTAATACAGCAAACCTATCTCCTATATATACACTCATTACATACATACATCATTCATTATCTCTCCCCTCTCTTCACCCCTTCTTCCACCCTCTCTCCCTCTTTCTTTCCACCCACACATACAAAAATATATACACACACATCTATATGTATACACCCATATATTTATACTTACTTATTTATCTATTTTTTACAAATCAACTTGTGGAATGATATTTCCGGTGATAAAAAGAATTCCGACAATAAAAAGAATTCCAGCAATAAAACAACTCTGGCGGTCAAAGTGTCAAGCAAAATATCTCCGATATCCATTTTCATCAAACTAACTAACAAAACTAGTTTCGTAAAATCCAATTTTGAACCTTTAGTTGAATTTAGATAACCATATTCGTAAAGAAATCATCATTAATAAATATTATATATGATATGAAATTATTTTGATTCTTGAACTATTTATTTAAGATTAAATATGGTGATGATTGTGTTAATAAGGGACACCAAATCAACAAGATATAATGTAGTATTTACCAGAATATTTTTCAAAAATCTAGCAGAATGTAGCAGAAAGCTGTTGGGTTTGTTGAATATGTGTTATAGTTAAATTTGACCGCTTTCGGTCAAATTTATAAATGTGACCGTTTTCGGTCAAATTTATAAATTTGACCAATGACGGTCAAATTCGATGGACGTTAGGCGCCAAATTCAAAAAAAATTCAAATTTTGAAAATTTCGGTCAAATTTAATCGGTCAAATTTAAGCGGTCAATTTTAGTCGGTCAAATTTAACATAAATATGACCGATTTTGCTAAATTTGACTAGCTTAAAAATGACCGACACAATTCGGTCAAATTTGACCAAATATGACCACTGGCGGTCAAATTTAGCTAAATATGACCGAAATTTTTCGGTCAAATTTAGCCGTTTTTCTTGTAGTGCAAGTTATAGAAAGCAACTGATTACTTTAATACGTAACAGATTTGTTATTTGTTAATAGGGGTATTCCAGATGACTATACATGCAGCTCCAACGAACATGCACTTTGAATTTCTCAAAATGTGGATTAGGAGAACATGGCTACAACATTACGCATTAACATTACAACAGCCGGGGCCAACACTAGTATTTATTCTCGTACCATTCAGGGTCGATAGTAGTATATATGTTTGTTGTATTCTTGAGATCTCCACTACAAGCAATTTTTCAATACAAAGTTTCTAAATTCTGTTCTGAAAATTAATAATATTTTATATGAACCAGTTGTATGTCTATTTCAGTTTCTTGTAGATAAGAATCAGCTGAAATGAACTTTTATGTTTAATATATCCGGAAAGGAGCTAGAATTCAAAGTTCATTACTGAGCTTTTCTACTATTTCATCTTCAAAAACTCCATGCCCTAATATGTTAATATGTGATACTGCAAAATTGGTGGCACAATTGTGTCCCTTAAAATTTCAATAAATTAAAATTTTCACCTACTATGCCTTTAATATCAATGGTCAAGCCACTACGTCTAATCAAATTATTTTTACCTTTAATATCTAAACATGGATCAAAGAAATTAATAAAGACATTAAGATAAATTTCTAAAACTGGAAATCAAGTTGAAAATAAACGTTTACTTAGTAAACGGAAGAAGAAAATTAATGACAACTTAATAAAGCATTAAAATAGTACTAGAGTAGAACCTATATATATTAATACGAATAACCTCTTTATTGTAATAAAAATTACAGTCTAATTTGGACTACTTATAATTAAAAATAACCTCTACATTGTAATATTTTATACTTTTTTTAAGTCCATCATTTATTAATTTTGCTCTATATAAGAATAAAAATGCTTAAATTTTATGTATATATATATATCCAATAAATCAATAATATATAATCTTGTTACCTAAACATTCAAGACACTTAAAATATTTTTCTAAAGTTGTCTCTGATAATATCTTCATTGTTCGAGGTCATGTTTAGCTTGCGCGTATATCTTGTTGTGTATAATATAACTTATCAATATGATCATGTTGTATCCAATATATTTTCATATTGTCGACCTTTTCGATTTTAATATTACTACCATTCTTTGTATTTAAGATATATAATAAATAATTTTTATTAATTTTTAAAATTATTAATTTATATGTTAACCTCTAGTAAAGAATAACCTCTCTATAACAATAATTTTTTTGGGTTCCAAGGGGGTTTTACTATAGCTATATTGTATCATAATATAACTACTAACTAAAAATAAGAAAATTATTTTTTAAAAAGAAATGTAAAATCATTACATTTAAACATTACTTTACTAGTCAACATCATGAGTACATATGAAATGTTAGGCATGTCTTCTGGATATTGTTGAACCCATAATAATCCTATTAGAATAACTAGAAACACTTCATATCGATCACTTGACTCGAGGATTGATACATCAATCAGTTCCAAAAAGCCTATCTTCTTTATAACTCTTCCATGCCGGTAGATGTTGCCAAATTTGGTAAGCTCTTAAATTAATAATGTACAAAATGTTTCCAGCATACAAGTGTCGGATTTTTACTTACATGACCCATAAGATTAAGGTTGTGGCTCGTATGGTTAAAGAATCTGCACTTATTACCAGTCACAATCTCTATCACGAGTACGCCGAAGCTATAAACATCCAATTTAATAGAAAATTCGCCATCAATAGAATAGTCAGGTGACATGTAGCCGCTGCAAATTGAATTAAAAAATGATTTTTACTGTTGAGAATACAGAACAGGAAATAAAAATTAATATTAATGACTTTGATTAGTTTCTTAGGTCCATGTTTAGAAATTAAAGGGAAGAGAAGTTTCATCAGGATTAGTGGCTTGACTTTATCTTTAAGAGGAAGAGATATATTATGAGTATGATGATTCAATGTCTCCATTTTTAGAAACCTGTTTTAATGACTTTGATTAGTTTCTTAGGTCCATGTTTAGATATTTAAGGGAAGAGAAGTTTGATCAGGATTAGTGGCTTGACTTTGTCTTTAAGAGGAAGAGATATATTATGAGTATGATGATTCAATGTCTCCATTTTTAGAAACCTGTTTTAATGACTTTGATTAGTTTCTTAGGTCCATGTTTAGATATTTAAGGGAAGAGAAGTTTGATCAGGATTAGTGGCTTGACTTTATCTTTAAGAGGAAGAGATATATTATGAGTATGATGATTCAATGTCTCCATTTTTAGAAACCTGTTTTAATGACTTTGATTAGTTTCTTAGGTCCATGTTTAGATATTTAAGGGAAGAGAAGTTTGATCAGGATTAGTGGCTTGACTTTATCTTTAAGAGGAAGAGATATATTATGAGTATGATGATTCAATGTCTCCATTTTTAGAAACCTGTTTTAATGACTTTGATTAGTTTCTTAGGTCCATGTTTAGATATTTAAGGGAAGAGAAGTTTGATCAGGATTAGTGGCTTGACTTTGTCTTTAAGAGGAAGAGATATATTATGAGTATGATGATTCAATCTGTATAAGGATAATCGTAGAGCCTGATGAGTAAGTTATACTTTATACATGGGAGCCAATTATATTTCTGCAGGAACATTACTGTATGATTCAGAACTCTATCGCGGTTCAACAACCGTGACTGTTTGGTTTGATGAAGACGAATCAACCAAGTTATAGAAAGCAACTGATTACTTTAATAGGCAACAGATTTGTTATTTGTTAATAGGGGTATTCCAGATGACTATACATGTAGCTCCAACGAACATGCACTTTGAATTGTCTGGAAATGTGGATTAGGAGAACATGGCTACAACATTACGCATTAACATTAATACAACAGCCAGGGACAACACTAGTATTTATTCTCGTACCATTTAGGGTCGATTGTAGTATATATGTTTGTTGTATTCTTGAGATCTCCACTACAAGCAATTTTTCAATACAAAGTTTCTAAATTCTGTTCTGAAAATTAATTATATTTTATATGAACCAGTTGTATGTCTATTTCAGTTTCTTGTAGATAAGAATCAGCTGAAATGAACTTATATGTTTAATATATCCGGAAAGGAGCTAGAATTCAAAGTTCATTACTGAGCTTTTCTACTATTTCATCTTCAAAAACTCCATGCCCTAATATGTTAATATGTGATATGCAAAATTGGTGGCACAATTGTGTCCCTTAAAATTTCAATAAATTAAAATTTTCACCTACTATGCCTTTAATATCAATGGTCAAGCCACTACGTCTAATCAAATTATTTTTACCTTTAATATCTAAACATGGATCAAAGAAATTAATAAAGACATTAAGATAAATTTCTAAAACTGGAAATCATGTAGAAAATAAACGTTTACTTAGTAAACGGAAGAAGAAAATTAATGACAACTTAATAAAGCATTAAAATAGTACTAGAGTAGAACGTATATATATTAATACGAATAACCTCTTTATTGTAATAAAAATTACAGTCTAATTTGGACTACTTATAATTAAAAATAACCTCTACATTGTAATATTTTATAATTTTTTTAAGTCCATCATTTATTAATTTTGCTCTATATAAGAATAAAAATGCTTAAATTTTATGTATATATATATATATATCCAATAAATCAATAATATATAATCTTGTTACCTAAAAATTCAAGACACTTAAAATATTTTTCTAAAGTTGTCTCTGATAATATCTTCATTGTTCCAGGTTAACACTGCATGTTTAGCTTGGGCGTATATCTTGTTGTGTATAATATAACTTATCAATATGATCATGTTGTATCCAATATATTTATGTTTAGCTTGAGCGTATATCTTGTTGTGTATAATATAACTTATCAATATGATCATGTTGTATCCAATATATTTTCATATTGTCGACATGAAACCTTTTCGATTTTAATACTACCATTCTTTATATTTAAGATCTATAATAAATAATTTTTATTAATTTTTAAAATTATTAATTTATATGTTAACCTCTAGTAAAGAATAACCTCTCTATAACAATAATTTTTTTGCGTTCCAAGTGTTATGGATTAAAAAACGTACTTTGTGAATTTAATGAGCTTCGAGCTTTAATGGCTGCACTCGTGTTTCCGGACTAAATTGGTCCTCACAAGATGCCGACGTATCTCAATTAATGTTGAGAATCAAGCCAAAGACGTAGTTCTGATTGTAGGATCAGGGACCTTATATAGACGTCTGGAGCCTAGTATTTATGGTATGTTTGGGAGTCTTAGCGAATAAGTCTCCTTTTTTGATATTGGATAAACTTTGTATTTCTTGTAGGATAAGTCTTTTCCTTGTTGATAAAGGCTATGACTCATTAATTGCCTTTAATTGGGATTCTGGATCCTTCTTTGACCAATTTGCCATAATTTGGATTCTTTTTATGAGCTGTATATTTTCCCTATTCATTAATTACGAAATTAATGAATAATCAGGGTTTCGGGCCTTGAATATTGGGCCGTGTTCTTGGACCAATTCGGGTCTAATTAATATGTCATTAATTATATTTTTAGGGTTATTTTTAGCCCATATCATTTGCCCCCCAATTTCTAGGAAAACTTTTCAAGCTTTCGTAGAAATTATATTGACCTTTTTCGAGATTCGGGGTCTTTTTTATCCTTTACCTAGGACTTCATTCACACCAGTGTTTCACAAATATCGCCTTATTGCAAAGTGTGGAGCGACCTACACATTTACGACGATTGTTGCCTTATTCGAGGCTAATTTGACATTTATATGAAATATTCCTAATATTTAAGGAATTTCCACGTACCCATGGGTATTTTTCATAATTATTCCTAATATTTTAGGAATTTTCACGTACCCACAGGTATTTTTAATAATTATTCCTAATATTTTAGGAATTTTCACGTACCCACAGGTATTTTTAATATTTATTCCTAATATTTTAGGAATTTTCGTGTACCCACAGGTATTTTTAACATTTATTCCTAATATTTTAGGAATTTTCGTGTACCCACAGGTATTTTTAACATTTATTCCTAATATTTTAGGAATTTCCATGTACTCACAGGTATTTTTAACATTTATTCCTAATATTTTAGGAATTTTCGTGTACCCACAGGTATTTTTAATATTTATTCCTAATATTTTAGGAATTTTCGTGTACCCACAGGTATTTTTAACATTTATTCCTAATATTTTAGGAATTTTCGTGTACCCACAGGTATTTTTAACATTTATTCCTAATATTTTAGGAATTTCCATAGCTCAGGGGTGAATTTGTCATATTTGAAACTTCAGTGGAGAATTTGTCAATTTCTAAACTTCAGGTAAGAATTTGTGAACCACTACGAACTTGGGGTACTAAACTGCACTTTGGCAGTTTAGTTTTAATTTGCACCAGGTCGAAGCATTCGACCTCATTTGAGGGTTCATTTTCGACCTCATTTGAGGTCTACCAAAATGTTTTTGTTTTTTTTTTGTTTTTGTTTTTTATAAATATTATTGAATAATAATATTTATTTTACCCAATTTTTTAAGGGTAGTTTCGACCTCGTTTTGATGTATTTTCGACCTCATTTTGAGGTATTTTAGACCTCATTTTGAGGTATTTTCGACCTCAATTTCGACCTCGAGCCCAGTAGTTTTCGACTTAATTTTCGACCTCGAGCTCAGTCGTTTTCGACCTCATTTTCGACCTCGAGCCCAGTCGTTTTCGACCTCATTTTCGACCTCGAACCCAGTCATTTTCGACCTCATTTTCGACCTCGAGCCCAGTCGTTTTCGACCTCATTTTCGACCTCGAACCCAGTCTCCTTCGACCTCATTTTTGAGGTATGTTAGACCTCATTTTTGAGGTATTTTCGACCTCAATTTGGTCCCAGGTCGAACAATTCGACCTCGTTTTTCCGTGCTTTTTCGACCTCGATCGTTCGATCTCAAACCCAGTCTCCTTCGACCTCATTTTTGAGGTATGTTAGACCTCATTTTTGAGGTATTTTCGACCTCAATTTGGTCCCAGGTCGAACAATTCGACCTCGTTTTTCCGTGCTTTTTCGACCTCGATCGTTCGATCTCAAACCCAGTCTCCTTCGACCTCATTTTTGAGGTATGTTAGACCTCATTTTTGAGGTATTTTCGACCTCAATTTGGTCTCAGGTCGAACAATTCGACCTCGTTTTTCCGTGCTTTTTCGACCTTGGTCGTTCGATCTCAAACCCAGTCTCCTTCGACCTCATTTTTGAGGTATGTTAGACCTCATTTGAGGTTTCAACAACGCCAAACGTGGCTTATAGATACAAGAATTAACTTGAGTTCTAACACCTTAGACCTCATTTGAGGTTTCAACAACGCCAAACGTGGCTTATAGGTAGAGGACCTGATTTTGAGGTTCAACATCTTAATTTTCACATCGAGAGGTCTTCATGAACGAAGACAGACATAATGTTTCACTTGTTTCTTTAATTTGAGCTTCCAGTATATCGAATGATGGGGTTTGGACTGAATGTCTTAGGTTTCTGGGGTTTCAACCCTTCATTTGCTTTCTAGGAAGCTCATGATTTCATCGAACCTTATTTCAATTTGTCCCAGTAGTGAGTCCAATCAGGACACACTTTAAACATTATTGACTTTCAAATTTGAGGCATGCCAAGTCCTTGGCACCTCATGCCCTTCGAGGGTTTGTAGCTTGTACGAGCCTCGGCCAAATACGTTCTTGACGCGATATGGTCCTTCCCAATTTGGGGCCAACTTGTCTTTTTGTCCAACTCCGGATGCCTCAATCTTTCAGAGGACTAAATTTCCTTGTCGAAAGAATCTCTCTTTAACCCTTAGGTTGTAATAGAAATATGCTCGTTTCTGATGCTGAACTATCTTGGCATTTGCCTCATTTCTAACTTCATCAATCAAATCTAAGGCCAGCCTCAAGCCTTCCTCATATGTTTCTGGCTCATAAGCCTCAATCCTTGGAGACGTGTGAGTAATCTCCACTGGAACCACTGTCTCTGCCCCATATGCCAACAGAAAGGGGGTAGCTCCAGTGGTGACTTTGCAGGTAGTACGATATGCCCATAGTATGGGGAGTAATTCGTCCACCCAAGTGTTTCTGGAGCGTTCAACTCTTTTCTTCAGTCCATCTAGGATAATTCGATTTGCAAACCCAGCTTGCCCATTTTCTTGAGGATGGGTGACAGAAGTGAAGCGTAACTTGATATCGTTCTCATCACAATATTTCTTAAACTCGTCGTTGTTAAACTGAGTTCCATTGTCTGTGACCAAGATACGTGGAATCCTGTATCTGCATATCACATTTTCCCAGAAGAAATGCATCACTTGCTTGGTGGTTATCTTGGCTAATGGCTTAGCCTCAATCCACTTGGTGAAGTAGTCGATTGTTACTATCAAGAACTTTCTTTGAGCACTTGCCATTGGAAATGGCCCAAGTATATCCATTCCCCACATGGCAAAGGGGATGGGTGAGTTAATGGACGTCATCATCTCTGGTGGTTGCCTAACTATTGGTGCATGTTTCTGGCACCGTTCACATTTCTTTACATAGCTTTTATCATTAGCAAGTATGTTTGGCCAATAGAAACCTAGACGAGTGATTTTATGGGCAAGGGCTCTGCCCCCCAAGTGCTGCCCACAAATTCCTTCATGTACTTCCTTCAGGGCTAATTCTGCCTCTTGGGGTCTCAAACATTTCAGATATGGAATGATGAAAGACTTTTTGTATAGGATTCCCTCAATCAGGGTATACCTTAGTGCTCTGACGTATAGCTTTCGTGCTTCTGAAGTGTCATTGGGTAACCACCCAGTTTCCAGATGAGCCTTGATGGGATATATCCAACAACTAGCGACATCAATGGGTGCTACCGACTTTCCGTTGATGCTTGGGGTCCTCAGGACTTGGAAGTATACACTCCTTGCATAGTTTTCAATTTCGGAAGAAGCAAATTTAGACAAGGCATCAGCCTTCACATTTTCTTCCCTTGGAATGTGCTCTACATAGCATTCGTCGAACTGAGTCATGATGGCCTTGACAAGTTTCAAGTACTTGGCCATGACTTCATCTCTGGCCTCATTGTTTATCGTTGGAAAGTCAAGTTTTAGTGCATACTCTATGATGAATCCATCAGGGCTTTGTAGCACTAAACCGACTCCGCTTGATTTTGTTTTTGATGCTCCATCAAAATAGAGCACCCAACATTATGTCTCCAACTTCCTTGTCTTCCATTATTGCTTCCTGCCTCCCGACTTCTTGGTTGTCAATGGTACATTCAACCATGAAGTGAGCAAGTGCTTGAGCTTTTATGGCCATTCGAGGCTTATTCTTGATGTCGAATTCGCCCAATTCAATGGCCCATTTGATCAATCTTCCACTAACTTGAGGGCTATGCAAGATGTTTCTTAAAGGTTGATCAGTCAAGACCTCTATCTTGTGAGCCTGGAAGTATGGGCGTAGCTTTCTTGAGGCCATTATCAAGGCTAAGGCAAACTTCTCTATGGTAAAGTAGTTTATTTCTGCCCCATGAAGAATCTTACTCACATAGTAGACGGGCTTCTGCACTTTCAATTCTTTCAGCCATGTATTTCTTCAGGGCCTCAAAGGCTTCTAGTTGAGCTGGTAACATAACTCTTTGATCCTTCGGGATCTTCTATCCATGCATGTTATTTATGCATATTATGTTTCTTCGCTCTTGCATTCACTTATATTTATTTAGCTTATCTTTTGTAAGGCAATTCCTAGTACTTGGCCTCTTGAATGGGCTAGCACTTTGATCAAGTGTTATTGGTACAACTTGTTCTTTAGTAGAACAATAAGGAAATACTCAAACAAAGATAAGTAATAAAATAGTGAATGAGAACTTGAAATATTTCCTTTTAAAAAGAGGGTTCGACCCTTACATAGTGATTTACTTCCTACTAAGAGCTTAAGAGCTCAGAATGGTTTCGTCGACCTCATTGCTACTTGTACTATTAGTGGATCCCTTAAGGAAACACTTAAACATAATAAACTTTTAAATTTGAGGCATGCCAAGTTCTTGGCACCTCAGTCCCTTCAAGGGTTCAGGCAACAATGCTCCAATGTAAGTGACTTTGTCTGGTTCTCCCGGGATTAGGGGAATAGGATTTAGATCCTCGGCTGGCTTTCCCCTTCTTTCTTCATCGTCTTTTGAATTCATAACCTCGATTGGGAGAACCTGCCCCCCGACTCCATCAGGCCTTAACGCGGCTACATAGCAATTCCTAGCCATCTTTTGATCTCCTTGTTCTTCACCGACCCCGTTCCTTGTTGGGAACTTGATTTTCAAATGGTAAGTTGAGGCAACAGCCTTGAATGCATGAAGGCCTTTCCTACCAAGGATTGCATTATAAGTCGAGGTTGCCTTTATCACCACGAAGTTCAGCATTTGAGTTGCTGTTTGTGAACCTTGCCCTATTGTCATAGGGAGCTGAATAGTTCCCTCTACTTTGGATTCAACCCCATTGAACCCATATATGGGCATGTTTGAAGGAGTCAGTTGTGAATCGGTATATCCCATCTTGATGAAGGCGTCATGGAACAGGATGTCCACGGAAGCTCCATTATTTACTAGAACCCTCTTAGTTTTAGAGTTTCCTATTACAGGTATAATGACCAACGGGTCGTCATGGGGGAATTTCACCCCTTCAAGATCAGAATCATCAAAGCTAATAGCCACTTCTGTCTTGGCACGTTTCGGTGCTTCTCCTACAACAGTCATTACCTCTCGGGCATAAGCTTTCCTTGAGTTTCGGGAGGACCCAGCAGCAGTCGGTCCTCCAAATATCATGTTGATGACAGGCCCTCGGGGCTTAGGATTACGATCTTGGTCGTTGTCCCTCCTATCATAGTCTTTCCTTTCATAGTTTCCTTGTTGATTTCCTCGATTCCCATCCTTAGTGAACTTATCGAGTTTTCCTCTTCGGATTAAGAACTCGATCTCATCTTTCAGTTGTCTACAATCGTCGGTGTCATGACCAACTTCTTTATGGAAACGGCAGAATTGATTCTTGTTTCGTTTCTCCAAGTCGGATCTTAGCGGCTTTGGCCATCGAAGATCTTCTTCCTTCTCAATTTCCATCAGAATTTGACTTCTTGAGGTGTTCAACCTTGCATATTCATTGAACCTGGGTCCGAAGTTGTTCCTTTTAGGTGGAGAGTCGGAATCTTTCGTTGTCCTGAGATATTTGTCCCTAGCGTCATACTCTTGAGTCTCCTTTCTCTTTTTTCCGTTTTCACTTCCCTCAACAATGGGTTCATACTTTCTCATGCTTTCTTCAGCCTTGATATACTTTCCGGCTCTATCTTGTAGTAACAACATGTTTTCGGGGGGATGTTTAGCCAAAGACCTCCTGAAGTGGTCATCGGTAGTTCCTTGCTGTAGGGCTATCATAGCCACTTTATCTTCCAAATCTGGGACTTTTATGGCCTCCTTAGTGAATCTACTCAAGTATTCTCTCAACGTTTCATTCTTGCCTTGTCGAATCTCCATAAGAGAGGCGGAACTTTTCTCATGTATCTTCCCACTAACAAATTGATTGATGAATGCCTTACTCAGCTCTTTGAAGGATCCAATAGAATTGGGCGGAAGGCGACTATACCAACGTTGAGCCATGCCCGCTAGGGTTTGTGGAAATGCCCTACACTTTACAGCGTCATTGGCAGGCTGCAACAGCAGTGCATTTGAGAAGGTCCTTACATGATTTGCGGGATCTCCCGTTCCATCATAGGCTTTGATCGAAGGCATCTTAAACTTTCTGGATATAGCCGTTTTCATGATGTCTTGAGTAAACGGTGGTGTAGGATCATCAGGATCTCCTAGGGGCAACAGAATACTAGGATCACCCCTTGGGGCTTCAGCCCTCTTGGTCCTTCTTGGTGGATCCAAGTTGATTATCGGGATTCCTTCAGTCGTTCGGCCCCGAGATTGAGCGGCCTCTTCTTCAGCAAGGAGTTTTTTGAGCCTTGCAGTCTCTGCCTCATGCGCTGCAAGTTTCTCCCTAGTAGTTTGCGGTGGCTCCCGATTTGTCTGGGAAGAACGTCTCCTTCTTGGGGCGACATCCTCCCCAGTTGTATAACCCTCATCCTCGGTGTATGGGCCAGAGTAGTCTTGAATGAGAGGGGTCTGACGAGTTTGTTGATTTTGGGGTCCCAGACCTTGAATATAAGGGGGCACATATGCCTCATGGTAGATTGGATTAGTTCCACTACCGCCCGCCATGGGTCGAGGGGGCATGCCATAGCTTGGAATCCCCAAAGTCTGATTCGCGTATTGAGGGAGATCAGTAGTATGGAGTTGAAGGCTTCTCGGGGCATTCATGAGCAGCGGGGAGGTCGTGATTGGTTGCTGGTGAACGGTCTCTTGTGGATTAGATCCATGAATGACCATCTGTAGGGGATTCATCCCTTCAACCGAAATCGGGATTTCCGGTCCTTGAGTGTTGGTGGGGATATTCGCCCCTTCAGCGCCAGTAGTCGGCGGTGGCTGATCAGCCTCAGAGGTGATATGGCGATCCTCAGGAGTTTGATTATCCCGAGGTGTTCTTCGCGTGTTTGCCATGGTTGATGTTGTCTTCCCACAGACGGCGCCAAATGTTATGGATTAAAAAACGTACTTTGTGAATTTAATGAGCTTCGAGCTTTAATGGCTGCACTCGTGTTTCCGGACTAAATTGGTCCTCACAAGATGCCTACGTATCTCAATTAATGTTGAGAATCAAGCCAAAGACGTAGTTCTGATTGTAGGATCAGGGACCTTATATAGGCGTCTGGAGCCTAGTATTTATGGTATGTTTGGGAGACTTAGCGAATAAGTCTCCTTTTTTGATATTGGATAAACTTTGTATTTCTTGTAGGATAAGTCTTTTCCTTGTTGATAAAGGCTATGACTCATTAATTGCCTTTAATTGGGATTCTGGATCCTTCTTTGACCAATTTGCCATAATTTGGATTCTTTTTATGAGCTGTATATTTTCCCTATTCATTAATTACGAAATTAATGAATAATCAGGGTTTCGGGCCTTGAATATTGGGCCGTGTTCTTGGACCAATTCGGGTCTAATTAATATGTCATTAATTATATTTTTAGGGTTATTTTTAGCCCATATCACCAAGGATAGTACAGTATAGATGTTTTCTGTAGCTATATTGCATCACAATATAACTACTAACTAAAAATAAGAAAATTATTTTTTAAAAAGAAATTTAAAATCATTACATTTAAACATTACTTTACTAGTCAACATCATGAGTGTTAGTGTTAGTGCCCTAGAGACAATGTGATTGTGCTTCTAGGAAATACTTTTGTTAATTAATGATTATGTTCTATCGATTATTCTACATTAATTTATTATGTCTTTATTTACTGCGATATAAATATTAGTATAATAAATGTCCTTGGAACATACAACACGTATTCTATATCTTTAAGTATGTGACTTAGAAATGAGATTATAAGAATAGTGTTTATATTCCTAAATATCCCTAATCGAGCATTGTAAGTTTGGGACAACTATAATGCATAAAGATTAGTATGTTTGTTGACAGATGACCACATCTCATTGGTCATTGGTATAGTGATACTAAAGTCAAGAACATAGGTGCATGTAATATTCTACATGGCACTGGATAGACCCACAGTGAGATTCTTCATGTTTTATAAAGTCATAAGAAAGACTCACAGTGATAGTGGTGTAATGATCCTTTGACTTGAGATCATTATATTTCTATACGATGATTAATGTACTCTGACTACATTAAAAGTTACCTTTGACCGGGTAATGATAAAAGTGTACATCGGGTATATTATGAGTCGTATGAGAAATATGAATGATAGATAAAGGATTTAACCCTCCTATAATTAGGAGAGATATTATTGGCCTCTTGATTGAGTGAGACTATGAAATGCATGGCCATGCTCAAATATTGATTTGTTTTTAATAGTCTACTCATTGATCAAGGAAACCCGGATTAAATTATGAAGAGGATGACAATGAACATGCCTCGAGTTTAATCTATAATATATGGTTAAAGGGATTATATTACACGGAAACATTTATCATGAAAGGTTTAATTGAATCACTGATTTAATTATTATTTAATTGGGTAGCAATGATGTATTACTAGATGCCGCTCATTGTTTATAATTTTATTGAAGAATAAAATTATTGCCAATTAAATAATAACCTATAGGGTCACACACAAAGAACGCCTAAAGGAAGAATTAATATAAATTACGAATTTAAATTAATTAATTATAATTCAAATATTATTATATATTAATTAAGTTGGACTTAATTAATTGAATGATATAAGATTTGAATTTTAAAGATATGCTTTTCTAAATTAATTAAGTTTGACTTAATTAGTTATTTAAATAATGGATTAAAAAACCTATATGGTCTAGGTTTTATGAAACCTACATGGGCTAGGTTTAATTCATAATGGGCCTTCTCTTACCCATCATATAAATAGAATATGATGGGCTCTTTTAGGGTAAAAAGCAAGTGCTAAAAACGTTTTTGACAAGAACCCTAATTATAGAGGCAAAAGAGAGAGGCAAGAAGAAGAAGCATATCTCGGTTTTGGTGGCTAGTACCTCCGTCCTTGGCGAGATCGTTTGACGATTCTTGAAGGTGTTTGTGTGGATACCGTAGAGGCGTATATCGAGAAGGTATCGCTGTGATTCAAGCTTGAACCTCCATTAATGGCTAATCGAAAAGCTTCTTTAAGGTAAAACACTATCTCGAATTAAAATATCTCTTTTTCGCATGGATCCTGGTTTGGGTTTCGATTTTATTTTGGTTTTAAAGTTAATTTTTCCGCTGCGTTTGTGCCTCGAAACCCAACAATGGCATCAGAGCTACTTGCGAAAAGTTTTAATTCGTTATGTGTTTTAAAAGTTTTTGATATATACATGTTTGTATATGATTTGCCATGTTTTCGTTGCTATACAATCCATGTATATATGTGTATATATGTTTCTGAATATTTGATATTCATATGGATTGAATAATCATGAGATGATTGGATATATTGCTTATGTATATATGATATATATTGTTCTTGTTATGGAGATTGTATACGATGCGATTTCTGAACGATCTGAACAGGTTTGGTGAAATCTGTGTCCAGTATCCGAATTGAGCAAATGATATATGTTTTCTGACTGGAATCGGGCCACTGAGAAAGACTGACTAAGTCAGGTTCTCGTCTGTAAGCCATTTGATGTCGTTACAGGCCCCAAAACAGCGAGTCAAGTGTTTCTGATTTAAATTTGTATTTTGATTATGCGTTATATGTTCTATGATTTGATCATGATGAATATATGATATTCATATGGATTGTATAATCATGAGATGATTGTATATATTGTTGTATGTATATGATACATGTTTTGTTTTTATTACAAGAATCGTATTCGATACGAATTCTGAAACAGTTGTCGCAGATTTGCTGAAATCTGTATCAAGTGTCTGATTTACGCAAACGATATGTGTTTTCCGACTGAAAACGAGCGTCTGAACAAAACTGATAGCATAGCTATCATCGACTCATCTGTAAGGCGTTTGACACCGTTCAGTGCATGAAAAAGGCGATTTATTGTTTTCAGAATTTGATTCTGATTTTCTGATTTTTGCGGTATATGATTTCTTTGATTGGATCATCTGAAATATGATATGGTATAACATGATTAGATAATATGACATGTTATTTAATTGTTACTTGAGCATGGTGCTGGTTATGGCCTTAAGACCCGTTGTTTAATGGTTTATGGTTTTGGTTTTATAAATACGACTTGCATGTCGTTTTCTTCATTCTTGTAATTGTTTAACCTCGAATGTAAATCGAGTTTTATTATGTAAGTACATTAGTATAGGTTCGATTCAATTGTTCAATGTAATGTACTTGAAGATTGAAGGACGATCCAAGAGGAGGTGCATTCAAGGGAACAAGGAGAATGAAGACATGTAATTGTATTTATGTATTTCCACCATAGATTGACCTTGATCCTTTCATTAGCTTGAAAGGATCATATAGGATAAAGGTCATAACCAAGCACGTTTACATATTGCACTTTACATATTGATGTATGATTGTATGTGTAGGATACAATGTGATGCATGCTTTAATTAGATTAATCATGTATTAATGTATGTATTAGATACATCACCCATGCCATGCCTGCTAAACAAGATAAAATCTGTAACGATTCAAGATTTTAAAATTGAACAAAACGAACATGAGATTCCTGTGTTTATGAAACACGGAAATAAGTATGAATTTCCAATTTTTTGATATGGGGCGATTTTGACAAAAATACAAGCAGCGCTTGTAAGCAAGGTGGATTTTAAGTGAGACCACTGTGACTCCTCCGCTGGACTGGAAATCAAACCATTGATGAATTTTGAATTGAAGTACTTAGTTCAAGGAAAAATTGGGAATCTCTTGATGATGGGATCATGGTCGTTTTAATAACTAAACCCCTTAACAAAATATTAAGTTTTAATCGGATGCTTTCCAATGAATGAACGCTCATCGAATCCTAGATCGATAAGGGGAAGGGCTGTCAGTGGCAGGGGACTCCTATCTATCGTGGTGAGATGCGACGAATATAAACGGTTATATTCGGCCGTTGTATCATTGGGTCTAACTTAACTGAGTCGTCATAATAAGGTGAAAATAAACGGTTATATTCAACTATTATGAACTTAGAAGCATAGAGTTTGGTTAAAAATCTATTAGATAGATAAGATCAATCGTTGTTCGCCAAACTATCCAAGAATTATATGTGATATAATTGACAACTGTTGTCTACCTAAATAATCATTTTTAAGGACTTCCAGTGGTTGACTTAGAACATGACCAAATATGGATCTTGGCTCACTAGAAAGAATTATGCGATATACTTTCCGAATTGATAGTAAGGGCTATTAATTTGATAAAAATAGTGGGAGATATATATATTTTGAATATATATGAATAATCACTTGAACATAAATTAATAATACCGTAGACTGATTATTTTATGCATTTTAACATTGTAGAAATTCTAAATGACAAAAAACTCAAATAACTTCTCCGTGCGATCAGTCCTTGAGAAGGACAAGTTGACAGGAACAAACTTCCTTGATTGGCAAAGGAATTTGAGGATTGTCCTCAGGCAAGAGCGAAAGCTCTATGTCATTGATATTCCACGCCCTGGACCTCTACCTGTAGGTGCATCGGTCGATGATCGAAATGCTTATCAGAAGCATATCGATGATGACAATGATGTTACTTGTCTGATGCTTGAGACTATGAATCCTGAGCTTCAGAAACAGCATGAGCAAATGGTTGCTTATATTATGATTGAGCACCTTAAACGTATGTTTGAAGGACAGGCTCGTCAAGAGAGGTTTGATACAAGCAAAGCCTTATTTGCAAAGGCAAAAGCAAAGGGTGATTGTCACTATTGCAAGAAGCCGGGTCACTGGAAGAGAAACTGTCAAACTTACTTGGAGGATATGAAGAAACTGAAGGGTGTTCAGATTTCTGACCCAGATATTTATGTTATAGAAGTCAATCTATCTACTTCTACATCATGGGTATTAGATACTGGATGTGGTTCTCACATTTGTATAAATGTGCAGGAACTTCGAAGTAGTAGGACTTTGACTGAAGGAGAAGTCGACCTACGCGTTGGCAATGGAGCAAAGGTTGCTGCACTGGCTGTAGGGACTTATCATTTATCGTTGCCCACTGGGCTTATTTTAGAACTTGAGAACTATTTTTACGTGCCTGCAATTTGCAGAAACATTATTTCCGTTTCTTGTTTGGACAAGATTGGTTTTTCGTTTTTGATTCAGAACAATGGTTGTTCCTTTTCATTGAATAATGTTACCTATGGGGTTGCACGTTTGTTTAATGGTTTATATGTTCTTGATCTTGATACTCCTGTCTATAATATAAATAATAAACGTCTTAAGACAAATGACTCAAATCAAACATACCTCAGGCACTGTCGTTTAGGCTATATAAATGAGAATCGCATTTCCAAGTTACATAGAGATGGATACTTGGATAAGTTTGATTTTGAATCATACGAAGAATGTGAACCGTGTCTCATTGGCAAAATGACTAAAGCTCCTTTTACCGGACAAGGTGAGAGAGCCACCAAACGATTGGAATTGATACATAGTGATGTATGTGGTCCAATGCGTACGATGGCAAGAGGTGGCTTTTACTATTTCATAACTTTTACTGATGATTTTAGTAGATACGGATATGTGTATCTTTTGAAGAACAAATCCGAATCGTTTGAAAAATTCAAAGAGTATAAGGCCGAAGTAGAAAAGCAAATAGGCGAAAGTATAAAAGCTCTACGATCTTATCGTGGAGGAGAATACTTAAGCTTGGAATTCAAGAATTTCTTAAAGGAGTGTGGTATTGTATCACAACTCACTCCTCTTGGAACACCACAATGGAATGGGGTGTCTGAGAGGAGAAATCGTACTTTGTTGGACATGGTGCGATCATTGATGAGTCAAGCGGATCTTCCAATTTGTTTCTGGGGTTACGCCCTAGAGACGGCTGCACAAACACTAAACCGAGTTCCTTCTAATCGGTTCAAAAGACACCATATGAGATATGGACTGAGAAACGTCTTAGCATGTCCTTTATGAAAGTATGAGGATGTGAAGCGTTTGTAAAACGTTTAGTCTCTGATAAGCTAGGACCAAAATCAGATAAATGTAATTTTGTGGGATACCCAATTGAAACAAAAAGAGGTATTATTTCTATAAACCTCCAGAGAACAAAGTGTTTGTTGCTCGAACGGCTGTGTTTCTAGAGAGAGAACTACTTTCCAAGAAAAACAGTGGGAGGATAATAGATCTCGATGAGGATCGAGAACCACAAGATAACGTTGAACCAGAGCTGGAACATCAGCAGAATGTGACTCAAGATGTTGAGAACAATACTGCTCAAGAAACACAGGTTGTTCGTAGATCTAGTAGGATTCGCCATGAGTCAGAGAGATATTATGGATTTCTCCTGACTCAAAGTGGCGATGTGATGCTTGTAGATGATGATGAGCCTCTCACCTATAAGGATGCTATGAATAGTCTAGATTCCGAGAGATGGCTGGAGGCCATGAAATCTGAGATGGATTCCATGTATGAAAACCAAGTATGGACTTTGGTTGAACCACCTGATGGGGTAAAACCCATAGAGTGCAAGTGGGTTTTCAAAAGGAAAACTGACATGGATGGTAATTTACAGACCTATAAAGCAAGACTGGTGGCGAAGGGTTTCAAGCAAATTCATGGTATTGACTATGATGAAACTTTCTCACCAGTGGCTATGGTCAAATCCATCAGGATTTTGCTTGCGATAGCACCTTATTATGACTATGAAATTTGGCAAATGGATGTTAAGACCGCTTTCTTAAATGGGAGCTTAGAAGAGGATGTGTACATGACACAACCTCAGGGTTTTGTTGATCCAAGGTTTGCCAAAATGGTCTGTAAGTTGCGACGATCCATTTATGGATTGAAGCAGGCTTCGAGGAGATGGAACATTCGTTTTGATGAAACAGTCAAAGAGTTTGGCTTCATTCAAAATCAGGATGAGCCATGTGTTTATAAGAAGGTTAGTGGGAGCCATGTGCCATTCCTAGTATTATATGTAGATGACATATTACTAATAGGGAATGACATTCCTTCTCTAAAGACTGTGAAGACTTGGTTGGGAAAAAGTTTCTCGATAAAAGACTTAGGCGATGCTACCTGTATCTTAGGGATCAGGATCTATAAAGATAGATCTAGAAGATTAATCGGTTTAAGTAAGAGTACATACATTGACAAAGTGTTGCATCGTTTAGGGATGCAAGAGGCAAAAAGGGGCTATGTCCCATTGTCTCATGGGATAGCAATCTCAATAGAAAACTGTCCTAGATCATCAGATGAAAAGGACCGTATGTGTAAAGTACCATATGCTTCGGCAATTGGTTCTATAAAGTATGCAATGATATGTACTCGTCCTGATGTTTCGTATGCTTTAAGCATGACGAGCAGATACCAGTCTAATCCCGGTGAGAGTCACTGGACAGCTGTCAAGAATATTCTTAAGTACCTTAAACGGACTAAAGATTCATTCTTGATATACGGAGGAGATGAGAAGCTAGTTGTAAAAGGTTACACCGATGCTAGTTTTCAGACAGATAGGGACGTTACTATGTCTCAGTCTGGATTCATGTTTTGTCTAAATAGAGGTGTTGTAAGTTCGAAAGGTTCGAATATACACATATGTAAAGTGCAAACTAATGATAATGTTGCGGACCCACTGACTAAGGCTTTGTCGCAGCAGAAGCACGAATGTCACACTAGTTCCATGGGTATTAGATACATGGGTGATTGGCTCTAGTGCAAGTGGGAGATTGTTAGTGTTAGTGCCCTAGAGACAATGTGATTGTGCTTCTAGGAAATACTTTTGTTAATTAATGATTATGTTCTATCGATTATTCTACATTAATTTATTATGTCTTTATTTACTGCGATATAAATATTAGTATAATAAATGTCCTTGGAACATACAACACGTATTCTATATCTTTAAGTATGTGACTTAGAAATGAGATTATAAGAATAGTGTTTATATTCCTAAATATCCCTAATCGAGCATTGTAAGTTTGGGACAACTATAATGCATAAAGATTAGTATGTTTGTTGACAGATGACCACATCTCATTGGTCATTGGTATAGTGATACTAAAGTCAAGAACATAGGTGCATGTAATATTCTACATGGCACTGGATAGACCCACAGTGAGATTCTTCATGTTTTATAAAGTCATAAGAAAGACTCACAGTGATAGTGGTGTAATGATCCTTTGACTTGAGATCATTATATTTCTATACGATGATTAATGTACTCTGACTACATTAAAAGTTACCTTTGACCGGGTAATGATAAAAGTGTACATCGGGTATATTATGAGTCGTATGAGAAATATGAATGATAGATAAAGGATTTAACCCTCCTATAATTAGGAGAGATATTATTGGCCTCTTGATTGAGTGAGACTATGAAATGCATGGCCATGCTCAAATATTGATTTGTTTTTAATAGTCTACTCATTGATCAAGGAAACCCGGATTAAATTATGAAGAGGATGACAATGAACATGCCTCGAGTTTAATCTATAATATATGGTTAAAGGGATTATATTACACGGAAACATTTATCATGAAAGGTTTAATTGAATCACTGATTTAATTATTATTTAATTGGGTAGCAATGATGTATTACTAGATGCCGCTCATTGTTTATAATTTTATTGAAGAATAAAATTATTGCCAATTAAATAATAACCTATAGGGTCACACACAAAGAACGCCTAAAGGAAGAATTAATATAAATTACGAATTTAAATTAATTAATTATAATTCAAATATTATTATATATTAATTAAGTTGGACTTAATTAATTGAATGATATAAGATTTGAATTTTAAAGATATGCTTTTCTAAATTAATTAAGTTTGACTTAATTAGTTATTTAAATAATGGATTAAAAAACCTATATGGTCTAGGTTTTATGAAACCTACATGGGCTAGGTTTAATTCATAATGGGCCTTCTCTTACCCATCATATAAATAGAATATGATGGGCTCTTTTAGGGTAAAAAGCAAGTGCTAAAAACGTTTTTGACAAGAACCCTAATTATAGAGGCAAAAGAGAGAGGCAAGAAGAAGAAGCATATCTCGGTTTTGGTGGCTAGTACCTCCGTCCTTGGCGAGATCGTTTGACGATTCTTGAAGGTGTTTGTGTGGATACCGTAGAGGCGTATATCGAGAAGGTATCGCTGTGATTCAAGCTTGAACCTCCATTAATGGCTAATCGAAAAGCTTCTTTAAGGTAAAACACTATCTCGAATTAAAATATCTCTTTTTCGCATGGATCCTGGTTTGGGTTTCGATTTTATTTTGGTTTTAAAGTTAATTTTTCCGCTGCGTTTGTGCCTCGAAACCCAACAATGAGTACATATGAAATGTTAGGTATGTCTTCTGGATATTGTTGAACCCATAATAATCCTATTAGAATAACTAGAAACACTTCATATCGATCACTTGACTCGAGGATTGATACATCAATCAGTTCCAAAAAGCCTATCTTCTTTATAACTCTTCCATGCCTGTAGATGTTGCCAAATTTCGTAAGCTCTTAAATTAATAATGTACAAAATGTTTCCAGCATACAAGTGTCGGATTTTTACTTACATGACCCATAAGATTAAGGTTGTGGCTCGTATGGTTAAAGAATCTGCACTTATTACCAGTCACAATCTCTATCACGAGTACGCCGAAGCTATAAACATCCAATTTAATAGAAAATTCGCCATCAATAGAATAGTCAGGTGACATGTAGCCGCTGCAAATTGAATTAAAAAATGATTTTTACTGTTGAGAATACAGAACAGGAAATAAAAATTAATATTAATGACTTTGATTAGTTTCTTAGGTCCATGTTTAGAAATTAAAGGGAAGAGAAGTTTCATCAGGATTAGTGGCTTGACTTGATCTTTAAGAGGAAGAGATATATTATGAGTATGATGATTCAATGTCTCCATTTTTAGAAACCTGTTTTAATGACTTTGATTAGTTTCTTAGGTCCATGTTTAGATATTTAAGGGAAGAGAAGTTTGATCAGGATTAGTGGCTTGACTTTGTCTTTAAGAGGAAGAGATATATTATGAGTATGATGATTCAATCTGTATAAGGATAATCGTAGAGCCTGATGAGTAAGTTATACTTTATACATGGGAGCCAATTATATTTCTGCAGGAACATTACTGTATGATTCAGAACTCTATCGCGGTTCAACAACCGTGACTGTTTGGTTTGATGAAGACGAATCAACCAAGTTATAGAAAGCAACTGATTACTTTAATACGCAACAGATTTGTTATTTGTTAATAGGGGTATTCCAGATGACTATACATGCAGCTCCAACGAACATGCACTTTGAATTGTCTGGAAATGTGGATTAGGAGAACATGGCTACAACATTACGCATTAACATTAATACAACAGCCAGGGCCAACACTAGTATTTATTCTCGTACCATTCAGGGTCGATTGTAGTATATATGTTTGTTGTATTCTTGAGATCTCCACTACAAGCAATTTTTCAATACAAAGTTTCTAAATTCTGTTCTGAAAATTAATTATATTTTATATGAACCAGTTGTATGTCTATTTCAGTTTCTTGTAGATAAGAATCAGCTGAAATGAACTTATATGTTTAATATGTCCGGAAAGGAGCTAGAATTCAAAGTTCATTACTGAGCTTTTCTACTATTTCATCTTCAAAAACTCCATGCCCTAATATGTTAATATGTGATATGCAAAATTGGTGGCACAATTGTGTCCCTTAAAATTTCAATAAATTAAAATTTTCACCTACTATGCCTTTAATATCAATGGTCAAGCCACTACGTCTAATCAAATTATTTTTACCTTTAATATCTAAACATGGATCAAAGAAATTAATAAAGACATTAAAATAAATTTCTAAAACTGGAAATCAAGTTGAAAATAAACTTAGTAAACGGAAGAAGAAAATTAATGACAACTTAATAAAGCATTAAAATAGTACTAGAGTAGAACCTATATATATTAATAGGAATAACCTCTTTATTGTAATAAAAAATTACAGTCTAATTTGGACTACTTATAATTAAAAATAACCTCTACATTGTAATATTTTATAATTTTTTTAAGTCCATCATTTATTAATTTTGCTCTATATAAGAATAAAAATGCTTAAATTTTATGTATATATATATATATCCAATAAATCAATAATATATAATCTTGTTACCTAAAAATTCAAGACACTTAAAATATTTTTCTAAAGTTGTCTCTGATAATATCTTCATTGTTCCAGGTTAACACTGCATGTTTAGCTTGGGCGTATATCTTGTTGTGTATAATATAACTTATCAATATGATCATGTTGTATCCAATATATTTATGTTTAGCTTGAGCGTATATCTTGTTGTGTATAATATAACTTATCAATATGATCATGTTGTATCCAATATATTTTCATATTGTCGACTTGAAACCTTTTCGATTTTAATACTACCATTCTTTATATTTAAGATATATAATAAATAATTTTTATTAATTTTTAAAATTATTAATTTATATGTTAACCTCTAGTAAAGAATAACCTCTCTATAACAATAATTTTTTTGCGTTCCAAGGATAGTACAGTATAGATGTTTTCTGTAGCTATATTGCATCACAATATAACTACTAACTAAAAATAAGAAAATTATTTTTTAAAAAGAAATTTAAAATCATTACATTTAAACATTACTTTACTAGTCAACATCATGAGTACATATGAAATGTTAGGTATGTCTTCTGGATATTGTTGAACCCATAATAATCCTATTAGAATAACTAGAAACACTTCATATCGATCACTTGACTCGAGGATTGATACATCAATCAGTTCCAAAAAGCCTATCTTCTTTATAACTCTTCCATGCCTGTAGATGTTGCCAAATTTCGTAAGCTCTTAAATTAATAATGTACAAAATGTTTCCAGCATACAAGTGTCGGATTTTTACTTACATGACCCATAAGATTAAGGTTGTGGCTCGTATGGTTAAAGAATCTGCACTTATTACCAGTCACAATCTCTATCACGAGTACGCCGAAGCTATAAACATCCAATTTAATAGAAAATTCGCCATCAATAGAATAGTCAGGTGACATGTAGCCGCTGCAAATTGAATTCAAAAATGATTTTTACTGTTGAGAATACAGAACAGGAAATAAAAATTAATATTAATGACTTTGATTAGTTTCTTAGGTCCATGTTTAGAAATTAAAGGGAAGAGAAGTTTCATCAGGATTAGTGGGTTGACTTGATCTTTAAGAGGAAGAGATATATTATGAGTATGATGATTCAATGTCTCCATTTTTAGAAACCTGTTTTAATGACTTTGATTAGTTTCTTAGGTCCATGTTTAGATATTTAAGGGAAGAGAAGTTTGATCAGGATTAGTGGCTTGACTTTGTCTTTAAGAGGAAGAGATATATTATGAGTATGATGATTCAATGTCTCCATTTTTAGAAACCTGTTTTAATGACTTTGATTAGTTTCTTAGGTCCATGTTTAGATATTTAAGGGAAGAGAAGTTTGATCAGGATTAGTGGCTTGACTTTATCTTTAAGAGGAAGAGATATATTATGAGTATGATGATTCAATGTCTCCATTTTTAGAAACCTGTTTTAATGACTTTGATTAGTTTCTTAGGTCCATGTTTAGATATTTAAGGGAAGAGAAGTTTGATCAGGATTAGTGGCTTGACTTTGTCTTTAAGAGGAAGAGATATATTATGAGTATGATGATTCAATCTGTATAAGGATAATCGTAGAGCCTGATGAGTAAGTTATACTTTATACATGGGAGCCAATTATATTTCTGCAGGAACATTACTGTATGATTCAGAACTCTATCGCGGTTCAACAACCGTGACTGTTTGGTTTGATGAAGACGAATCAACCAAGTTATAGAAAGCAACTGATTACTTTAATACGCAACAGATTTGTTATTTGTTAATAGGGGTATTCCAGATGACTATACATGCAGCTCCAACGAACATGCACTTTGAATTGTCTGGAAATGTGGATTAGGAGAACATGGCTACAACATTACGCATTAACATTAATACAACAGCCAGGGCCAACACTAGTATTTATTCTCGTACCATTCAGGGTCGATTGTAGTATATATGTTTGTTGTATTCTTGAGATCTCCACTACAAGCAATTTTTCAATACAAAGTTTCTAAATTCTGTTCTGAAAATTAATTATATTTTATATGAACCAGTTGTATGTCTATTTCAGTTTCTTGTAGATAAGAATCAGCTGAAATGAACTTATATGTTTAATATGTCCGGAAAGGAGCTAGAATTCAAAGTTCATTACTGAGCTTTTCTACTATTTCATCTTCAAAAACTCCATGCCCTAATATGTTAATATGTGATATGCAAAATTGGTGGCACAATTGTGTCCCTTAAAATTTCAATAAATTAAAATTTTCACCTACTATGCCTTTAATATCAATGGTCAAGCCACTACGTCTAATCAAATTATTTTTACCTTTAATATCTAAACATGGATCAAAGAAATTAATAAAGACATTAAAATAAATTTCTAAAACTGGAAATCAAGTTGAAAATAAACTTAGTAAACGGAAGAAGAAAATTAATGACAACTTAATAAAGCATTAAAATAGTACTAGAGTAGAACCTATATATATTAATAGGAATAACCTCTTTATTGTAATAAAAAATTACAGTCTAATTTGGACTACTTATAATTAAAAATAACCTCTACATTGTAATATTTTATAATTTTTTTAAGTCCATCATTTATTAATTTTGCTCTATATAAGAATAAAAATGCTTAAATTTTATGTATATATATATATATCCAATAAATCAATAATATATAATCTTGTTACCTAAAAATTCAAGACACTTAAAATATTTTTCTAAAGTTGTCTCTGATAATATCTTCATTGTTCCAGGTTAACACTGCATGTTTAGCTTGGGCGTATATCTTGTTGTGTATAATATAACTTATCAATATGATCATGTTGTATCCAATATATTTATGTTTAGCTTGAGCGTATATCTTGTTGTGTATAATATAACTTATCAATATGATCATGTTGTATCCAATATATTTTCATATTGTCGACTTGAAACCTTTTCGATTTTAATACTACCATTCTTTATATTTAAGATATATAATAAATAATTTTTATTAATTTTTAAAATTATTAATTTATATGTTAACCTCTAGTAAAGAATAACCTCTCTATAACAATAATTTTTTTGCGTTCCAAGGATAGTACAGTATAGATGTTTTCTGTAGCTATATTGCATCACAATATAACTACTAACTAAAAATAAGAAAATTATTTTTTAAAAAGAAATTTAAAATCATTACATTTAAACATTACTTTACTAGTCAACATCATGAGTACATATGAAATGTTAGGTATGTCTTCTGGATATTGTTGAACCCATAATAATCCTATTAGAATAACTAGAAACACTTCATATCGATCACTTGACTCGAGGATTGATACATCAATCAGTTCCAAAAAGCCTATCTTCTTTATAACTCTTCCATGCCTGTAGATGTTGCCAAATTTCGTAAGCTCTTAAATTAATAATGTACAAAATGTTTCCAGCATACAAGTGTCGGATTTTTACTTACATGACCCATAAGATTAAGGTTGTGGCTCGTATGGTTAAAGAATCTGCACTTATTACCAGTCACAATCTCTATCACGAGTACGCCGAAGCTATAAACATCCAATTTAATAGAAAATTCGCCATCAATAGAATAGTCAGGTGACATGTAGCCGCTGCAAATTGAATTCAAAAATGATTTTTACTGTTGAGAATACAGAACAGGAAATAAAAATTAATATTAATGACTTTGATTAGTTTCTTAGGTCCATGTTTAGAAATTAAAGGGAAGAGAAGTTTCATCAGGATTAGTGGGTTGACTTGATCTTTAAGAGGAAGAGATATATTATGAGTATGATGATTCAATGTCTCCATTTTTAGAAACCTGTTTTAATGACTTTGATTAGTTTCTTAGGTCCATGTTTAGATATTTAAGGGAAGAGAAGTTTGATCAGGATTAGTGGCTTGACTTTGTCTTTAAGAGGAAGAGATATATTATGAGTATGATGATTCAATGTCTCCATTTTTAGAAACCTGTTTTAATGACTTTGATTAGTTTCTTAGGTCCATGTTTAGATATTTAAGGGAAGAGAAGTTTGATCAGGATTAGTGGCTTGACTTTATCTTTAAGAGGAAGAGATATATTATGAGTATGATGATTCAATGTCTCCATTTTTAGAAACCTGTTTTAATGACTTTGATTAGTTTCTTAGGTCCATGTTTAGATATTTAAGGGAAGAGAAGTTTGATCAGGATTAGTGGCTTGACTTTGTCTTTAAGAGGAAGAGATATATTATGAGTATGATGATTCAATCTGTATAAGGATAATCGTAGAGCCTGATGAGTAAGTTATACTTTATACATGGGAGCCAATTATATTTCTGCAGGAACATTACTGTATGATTCAGAACTCTATCGCGGTTCAACAACCGTGACTGTTTGGTTTGATGAAGACGAATCAACCAAGTTATAGAAAGCAACTGATTACTTTAATACGCAACAGATTTGTTATTTGTTAATAGGGGTATTCCAGATGACTATACATGCAGCTCCAACGAACATGCACTTTGAATTGTCTGGAAATGTGGATTAGGAGAACATGGCTACAACATTACGCATTAACATTAATACAACAGCCAGGGCCAACACTAGTATTTATTCTCGTACCATTCAGGGTCGATTGTAGTATATATGTTTGTTGTATTCTTGAGATCTCCACTACAAGCAATTTTTCAATACAAAGTTTCTAAATTCTGTTCTGAAAATTAATTATATTTTATATGAACCAGTTGTATGTCTATTTCAGTTTCTTGTAGATAAGAATCAGCTGAAATGAACTTATATGTTTAATATGTCCGGAAAGGAGCTAGAATTCAAAGTTCATTACTGAGCTTTTCTACTATTTCATCTTCAAAAACTCCATGCCCTAATATGTTAATATGTGATATGCAAAATTGGTGGCACAATTGTGTCCCTTAAAATTTCAATAAATTAAAATTTTCACCTACTATGCCTTTAATATCAATGGTCAAGCCACTACGTCTAATCAAATTATTTTTACCTTTAATATCTAAACATGGATCAAAGAAATTAATAAAGACATTAAAATAAATTTCTAAAACTGGAAATCAAGTTGAAAATAAACTTAGTAAACGGAAGAAGAAAATTAATGACAACTTAATAAAGCATTAAAATAGTACTAGAGTAGAACCTATATATATTAATAGGAATAACCTCTTTATTGTAATAAAAAATTACAGTCTAATTTGGACTACTTATAATTAAAAATAACCTCTACATTGTAATATTTTATAATTTTTTTAAGTCCATCATTTATTAATTTTGCTCTATATAAGAATAAAAATGCTTAAATTTTATGTATATATATATATATATCCAATAAATCAATAATATATAATCTTGTTACCTAAAAATTCAAGACACTTAAAATATTTTTCTAAAGTTGTCTCTGATAATATCTTCATTGTTCCAGGTTAACACTGCATGTTTAGCTTGGGCGTATATCTTGTTGTGTATAATATAACTTATCAATATGATCATGTTGTATCCAATATATTTATGTTTAGCTTGAGCGTATATCTTGTTGTGTATAATATAACTTATCAATATGATCATGTTGTATCCAATATATTTTCATATTGTCGACTTGAAACCTTTTCGATTTTAATACTACCATTCTTTATATTTAAGATATATAATAAATAATTTTTATTAATTTTTAAAATTATTAATTTATATGTTAACCTCTAGTAAAGAATAACCTCTCTATAACAATAATTTTTTTGCGTTCCAAGGATAGTACAGTATAGATGTTTTCTGTAGCTATATTGCATCACAATATAACTACTAACTAAAAATAAGAAAATTATTTTTTAAAAAGAAATTTAAAATCATTACATTTAAACATTACTTTACTAGTCAACATCATGAGTACATATGAAATGTTAGGTATGTCTTCTGGATATTGTTGAACCCATAATAATCCTATTAGAATAACTAGAAACACTTCATATCGATCACTTGACTCGAGGATTGATACATCAATCAGTTCCAAAAAGCCTATCTTCTTTATAACTCTTCCATGCCTGTAGATGTTGCCAAATTTCGTAAGCTCTTAAATTAATAATGTACAAAATGTTTCCAGCATACAAGTGTCGGATTTTTACTTACATGACCCATAAGATTAAGGTTGTGGCTCGTATGGTTAAAGAATCTGCACTTATTACCAGTCACAATCTCTATCACGAGTACGCCGAAGCTATAAACATCCAATTTAATAGAAAATTCGCCATCAATAGAATAGTCAGGTGACATGTAGCCGCTGCAAATTGAATTCAAAAATGATTTTTACTGTTGAGAATACAGAACAGGAAATAAAAATTAATATTAATGACTTTGATTAGTTTCTTAGGTCCATGTTTAGAAATTAAAGGGAAGAGAAGTTTCATCAGGATTAGTGGGTTGACTTGATCTTTAAGAGGAAGAGATATATTATGAGTATGATGATTCAATGTCTCCATTTTTAGAAACCTGTTTTAATGACTTTGATTAGTTTCTTAGGTCCATGTTTAGATATTTAAGGGAAGAGAAGTTTGATCAGGATTAGTGGCTTGACTTTGTCTTTAAGAGGAAGAGATATATTATGAGTATGATGATTCAATGTCTCCATTTTTAGAAACCTGTTTTAATGACTTTGATTAGTTTCTTAGGTCCATGTTTAGATATTTAAGGGAAGAGAAGTTTGATCAGGATTAGTGGCTTGACTTTATCTTTAAGAGGAAGAGATATATTATGAGTATGATGATTCAATGTCTCCATTTTTAGAAACCTGTTTTAATGACTTTGATTAGTTTCTTAGGTCCATGTTTAGATATTTAAGGGAAGAGAAGTTTGATCAGGATTAGTGGCTTGACTTTGTCTTTAAGAGGAAGAGATATATTATGAGTATGATGATTCAATCTGTATAAGGATAATCGTAGAGCCTGATGAGTAAGTTATACTTTATACATGGGAGCCAATTATATTTCTGCAGGAACATTACTGTATGATTCAGAACTCTATCGCGGTTCAACAACCGTGACTGTTTGGTTTGATGAAGACGAATCAACCAAGTTATAGAAAGCAACTGATTACTTTAATACGCAACAGATTTGTTATTTGTTAATAGGGGTATTCCATATGACTATACATGCAGCTCCAACGAACATGCACTTTGAATTGTCTGGAAATGTGGATTAGGAGAACATGGCTACAACATTACGCATTAACATTAATACAACAACCAGGGCCAACACTAGTATTTATTCTCGTACCATTCAGGGTCGATTGTAGTATATATGTTTGTTGTATTCTTGAGATCTCCACTACAAGCAATTTTTCAATACAAAGTTTCTAAATTCTGTTCTGAAAATTAATTATATTTTATATGAACCAGTTGTATGTCTATTTCAGTTTCTTGTAGATAAGAATCAGCTGAAATGAACTTATATGTTTAATATGTCCGGAAAGGAGCTAGAATTCAAAGTTCATTACTGAGCTTTTCTACTATTTCATCTTCAAAAACTCCATGCCCTAATATGTTAATATGTGATATGCAAAATTGGTGGCACAATTGTGTCCCTTAAAATTTCAATAAATTAAAATTTTCACCTACTATGCCTTTAATATCAATGGTCAAGCCACTACGTCTAATCAAATTATTTTTACCTTTAATATCTAAACATGGATCAAAGAAATTAATAAAGACATTAAAATAAATTTCTAAAACTGGAAATCAAGTTGAAAATAAACTTAGTAAACGGAAGAAGAAAATTAATGACAACTTAATAAAGCATTAAAATAGTACTAGAGTAGAACCTATATATATTAATAGGAATAACCTCTTTATTGTAATAAAAAATTACAGTCTAATTTGGACTACTTATAATTAAAAATAACCTCTACATTGTAATATTTTATAATTTTTTTAAGTCCATCATTTATTAATTTTGCTCTATATAAGAATAAAAATGCTTAAATTTTATGTATATATATATATCCAATAAATCAATAATATATAATCTTGTTACCTAAAAATTCAAGACACTTAAAATATTTTTCTAAAGTTGTCTCTGATAATATCTTCATTGTTCCAGGTTAACACTGCATGTTTAGCTTGGGCGTATATCTTGTTGTGTATAATATAACTTATCAATATGATCATGTTGTATCCAATATATTTATGTTTAGCTTGAGCGTATATCTTGTTGTGTATAATATAACTTATCAATATGATCATGTTGTATCCAATATATTTTCATATTGTCGACTTGAAACCTTTTCGATTTTAATACTACCATTCTTTATATTTAAGATATATAATAAATAATTTTTATTAATTTTTAAAATTATTAATTTATATGTTAACCTCTAGTAAAGAATAACCTCTCTATAACAATAATTTTTTTGCGTTCCAAGGATAGTACAGTATAGATGTTTTCTGTAGCTATATTGCATCACAATATAACTACTAACTAAAAATAAGAAAATTATTTTTTAAAAAGAAATTTAAAATCATTACATTTAAACATTACTTTACTAGTCAACATCATGAGTACATATGAAATGTTAGGTATGTCTTCTGGATATTGTTGAACCCATAATAATCCTATTAGAATAACTAGAAACACTTCATATCGATCACTTGACTCGAGGATTGATACATCAATCAGTTCCAAAAAGCCTATCTTCTTTATAACTCTTCCATGCCTGTAGATGTTGCCAAATTTCGTAAGCTCTTAAATTAATAATGTACAAAATGTTTCCAGCATACAAGTGTCGGATTTTTACTTACATGACCCATAAGATTAAGGTTGTGGCTCGTATGGTTAAAGAATCTGCACTTATTACCAGTCACAATCTCTATCACGAGTACGCCGAAGCTATAAACATCCAATTTAATAGAAAATTCGCCATCAATAGAATAGTCAGGTGACATGTAGCCGCTGCAAATTGAATTCAAAAATGATTTTTACTGTTGAGAATATAGAACAGGAAATAAAAATTAATATTAATGACTTTGATTAGTTTCTTAGGTCCATGTTTAGAAATTAAAGGGAAGAGAAGTTTCATCAGGATTAGTGGGTTGACTTGATCTTTAAGAGGAAGAGATATATTATGAGTATGATGATTCAATGTCTCCATTTTTAGAAACCTGTTTTAATGACTTTGATTAGTTTCTTAGGTCCATGTTTAGATATTTAAGGGAAGAGAAGTTTGATCAGGATTAGTGGCTTGACTTTGTCTTTAAGAGGAAGAGATATATTATGAGTATGATGATTCAATGTCTCCATTTTTAGAAACCTGTTTTAATGACTTTGATTAGTTTCTTAGGTCCATGTTTAGATATTTAAGGGAAGAGAAGTTTGATCAGGATTAGTGGCTTGACTTTATCTTTAAGAGGAAGAGATATATTATGAGTATGATGATTCAATGTCTCCATTTTTAGAAACCTGTTTTAATGACTTTGATTAGTTTCTTAGGTCCATGTTTAGATATTTAAGGGAAGAGAAGTTTGATCAGGATTAGTGGCTTGACTTTGTCTTTAAGAGGAAGAGATATATTATAAGTATGATGATTCAATCTGTATAAGGATAATCGTAGAGCCTGATGAGTAAGTTATACTTTATACATGTGAGCCAATTATATTTCTGCAGGAACATTACTGTATGATTCAGAACTCTATCGCGGTTCAACAACCGTGACTGTTTGGTTTGATGAAGACGAATCAACCAAGTTATAGAAAGCAACTGATTACTTTAATACGCAACAGATTTGTTATTTGTTAATAGGGGTATTCCAGATGACTATACATGCAGCTCCAACGAACATGCACTTTGAATTGTCTGGAAATGTGGATTAGGAGAACATGGCTACAACATTACGCATTAACATTAATACAACAGCCAGGGCCAACACTAGTATTTATTCTCGTACCATTCAGGGTCGATTGTAGTATATATGTTTGTTGTATTCTTGAGATCTCCACTACAAGCAATTTTTCAATACAAAGTTTCTAAATTCTGTTCTGAAAATTAATTATATTTTATATGAACCAGTTGTATGTCTATTTCAGTTTCTTGTAGATAAGAATCAGCTGAAATGAACTTATATGTTTAATATGTCCGGAAAGGAGCTAGAATTCAAAGTTCATTACTGAGCTTTTCTACTATTTCATCTTCAAAAACTCCATGCCCTAATATGTTAATATGTGATATGCAAAATTGGTGGCACAATTGTGTCCCTTAAAATTTCAATAAATTAAAATTTTCACCTACTATGCCTTTAATATCAATGGTCAAGCCACTACGTCTAATCAAATTATTTTTACCTTTAATATCTAAACATGGATCAAAGAAATTAATAAAGACATTAAAATAAATTTCTAAAACTGGAAATCAAGTTGAAAATAAACTTAGTAAACGGAAGAAGAAAATTAATGACAACTTAATAAAGCATTAAAATAGTACTAGAGTAGAACCTATATATATTAATAGGAATAACCTCTTTATTGTAATAAAAAATTACAGTCTAATTTGGACTACTTATAATTAAAAATAACCTCTACATTGTAATATTTTATAATTTTTTTAAGTCCATCATTTATTAATTTTGCTCTATATAAGAATAAAAATGCTTAAATTTTATGTATATATATATATATCCAATAAATCAATAATATATAATCTTGTTACCTAAAAATTCAAGACACTTAAAATATTTTTCTAAAGTTGTCTCTGATAATATCTTCATTGTTCCGGGTTAACACTGCATGTTTAGCTTGGGCGTATATCTTGTTGTGTATAATATAACTTATCAATATGATCATGTTGTATCCAATATATTTATGTTTAGCTTGAGCGTATATCTTGTTGTGTATAATATAACTTATCAATATGATCATGTTGTATCCAATATATTTTCATATTGTCGACTTGAAACCTTTTCGATTTTAATACTACCATTCTTTATATTTAAGATATATAATAAATAATTTTTATTAATTTTTAAAATTATTAATTTATATGTTAACCTCTAGTAAAGAATAACCTCTCTATAACAATAATTTTTTTGCGTTCCAAGGATAGTACAATATAGATGTTTTCTGTAGCTATATTGCATCACAATATAACTACTAACTAAAAATAAGAAAATTATTTTTTAAAAAGAAATTTAAAATCATTACATTTAAACATTACTTTACTAGTCAACATCATGAGTACATATGAAATGTTAGGTATGTCTTCTGGATATTGTTGAACCCATAATAATCCTATTAGAATAACTAGAAACACTTCATATCGATCACTTGACTCGAGGATTGATACATCAATCAGTTCCAAAAAGCCTATCTTCTTTATAACTCTTCCATGCCTGTAGATGTTGCCAAATTTCGTAAGCTCTTAAATTAATAATGTACAAAATGTTTCCAGCATACAAGTGTCGGATTTTTACTTACATGACCCATAAGATTAAGGTTGTGGCTCGTATGGTTAAAGAATCTGCACTTATTACCAGTCACAATCTCTATCACGAGTACGCCGAAGCTATAAACATCCAATTTAATAGAAAATTCGCCATCAATAGAATAGTCAGGTGACATGTAGCCGCTGCAAATTGAATTAAAAAATGATTTTTACTGTTGAGAATACAGAACAGGAAATAAAAATTAATATTAATGACTTTGATTAGTTTCTTAGGTCCATGTTTAGAAATTAAAGGGAAGAGAAGTTTCATCAGGATTAGTGGGTTGACTTGATCTTTAAGAGGAAGAGATATATTATGAGTATGATGATTCAATGTCTCCATTTTTAGAAACCTGTTTTAATGACTTTGATTAGTTTCTTAGGTCCATGTTTAGATATTTAAGGGAAGAGAAGTTTGATCAGGATTAGTGGCTTGACTTTGTCTTTAAGAGGAAGAGATATATTATGAGTATGATGATTCAATGTCTCCATTTTTAGAAACCTGTTTTAATGACTTTGATTAGTTTCTTAGGTCCATGTTTAGATATTTAAGGGAAGAGAAGTTTGATCAGGATTAGTGGCTTGACTTTATCTTTAAGAGGAAGAGATATATTATGAGTATGATGATTCAATGTCTCCATTTTTAGAAACCTGTTTTAATGACTTTGATTAGTTTCTTAGGTCCATGTTTAGATATTTAAGGGAAGAGAAGTTTGATCAGGATTAGTGGCTTGACTTTGTCTTTAAGAGGAAGAGATATATTATGAGTATGATGATTCAATCTGTATAAGGATAATCGTAGAGCCTGATGAGTAAGTTATACTTTATACATGGGAGCCAATTATATTTCTGCAGGAACATTACTGTATGATTCAGAACTCTATCGCGGTTCAACAACCGTGACTGTTTGGTTTGATGAAGACGAATCAACCAAGTTATAGAAAGCAACTGATTACTTTAATACGCAACAGATTTGTTATTTGTTAATAGGGGTATTCCAGATGACTATACATGCAGCTCCAACGAACATGCACTTTGAATTGTCTGGAAATGTGGATTAGGAGAACATGGCTACAACATTACGCATTAACATTAATACAACAGCCAGGGCCAACACTAGTATTTATTCTCGTACCATTCAGGGTCGATTGTAGTATATATGTTTGTTGTATTCTTGAGATCTCCACTACAAGCAATTTTTCAATACAAAGTTTCTAAATTCTGTTCTGAAAATTAATTATATTTTATATGAACCAGTTGTATGTCTATTTCAGTTTCTTGTAGATAAGAATCAGCTGAAATGAACTTATATGTTTAATATGTCCGGAAAGGAGCTAGAATTCAAAGTTCATTACTGAGCTTTTCTACTATTTCATCTTCAAAAACTCCATGCCCTAATATGTTAATATGTGATATGCAAAATTGGTGGCACAATTGTGTCCCTTAAAATTTCAATAAATTAAAATTTTCACCTACTATGCCTTTAATATCAATGGTCAAGCCACTACGTCTAATCAAATTATTTTTACCTTTAATATCTAAACATGGATTAAAGAAATTAATAAAGACATTAAAATAAATTTCTAAAACTGGAAATCAAGTTGAAAATAAACTTAGTAAACGGAAGAAGAAAATTAATGACAACTTAATAAAGCATTAAAATAGTACTAGAGTAGAACCTATATATATTAATAGGAATAACCTCTTTATTGTAATAAAAAATTACAGTCTAATTTGGACTACTTATAATTAAAAATAACCTCTACATTGTAATATTTTATAATTTTTTTAAGTCCATCATTTATTAATTTTGCTCTATATAAGAATAAAAATGCTTAAATTTTATGTATATATATATATATATCCAATAAATCAATAATATATAATCTTGTTACCTAAAAATTCAAGACACTTAAAATATTTTTCTAAAGTTGTCTCTGATAATATCTTCATTGTTCCAGGTTAACACTGCATGTTTAGCTTGGGCGTATATCTTGTTGTGTATAATATAACTTATCAATATGATCATGTTGTATCCAATATATTTATGTTTAGCTTGAGCGTATATCTTGTTGTGTATAATATAACTTATCAATATGATCATGTTGTATCCAATATATTTTCATATTGTCGACTTGAAACCTTTTCGATTTTAATACTACCATTCTTTATATTTAAGATATATAATAAATAATTTTTATTAATTTTTAAAATTATTAATTTATATGTTAACCTCTAGTAAAGAATAACCTCTCTATAACAATAATTTTTTTGCGTTCCAAGGATAGTACAGTATAGAAGTTTTCTGTAGCTATATTGCATCAGAATATAACTACTAACTAAAAATAAGAAAATTAGTTTTTAAAAAGAAATTTAAAATCATTACATTTAAACATTACTTTACTAGTCAACATCATGAGTACAGATGACATGTTAGTTAGGTCTGTCTTCTGGATATTGTTGAACGCATAATAATCATGTTTGAATAACTCGAAACACTTCATATTGATCACTTGACTCCAGGATTGATACATCAATCAGTTCCAAAAAGCCTATCATCTTTATAACTCTTCCATGCCTGTAGATGTTGCCAAATTTCGTAAGCTTTTAAATTAATAATGTACAAAATGTTTCCACCATACAAGTGTCGGATTTTTACTTACATGACCCATAAGATTAAGGTTGTGGCTCGTATGGTTAAAGAATCTGCACTTATTACCAGTCACAATCTCTATCACCAGTACACCGAAGCTATAAACATCCAATTTAATAGAAAATGCGCCCTCAATAGAATAGTCAGGTGACATGTAGCCGCTGCAAATTGAATTAAAAAATGATTTTTACTGTTCAGAATACAGAACAGGAAATAAAAATTAATATTAATGACTTTGATTAGTTTCTTAGGTCCATGTTTAGAAATTAAAGGGGAGAGAAGTTTCATCAGGATTAGTGGCTTGACTTTATCTTTAAGAGGAAGATATATACTAAGAGTATGATGATTCAATGTCTCCATTTTTAGAAACCTGTTTTAATGACTTTGATTAGTTTCTTAGGTCCATGTTTAGATATTTAAGGGAAGAGAAGTTTGATCAGGATTAGTGGCTTGACTTTGTCTTTATGAAGAAGAGATATATTATGAGAATGATGATTCAATGTCTCCATTTTTAGAAACCTGTTTTAATGACTTTGATTAGTTTCTTAGGTCCATGTTTATATATTTAAGGGAAGAGAAGTTTGATCAGGATTAGTGGCTTGACTTTATCTTTAAGTGGAAGTGATATATTATGAGTATGATGATTCAATCTGTATAAGGATAATCGTAGAGCCTGATGAGTAAGTTATACTTTTATACTTTATACATGGGAGCCAATTATATTTCTGCAGGAACATTACTGTATGATTTAGAACTCTATAGTGGTTCAACAACTGTGACTGTTTGGTTTGATGAAGACGAATCAACCAAGTTATAGAAAGCAACTGATTACTTTAATACGTAACAGATTTGTTATTTGTTAATTGGGGTATTCCAGATGACTATACATGCAGCTCCAACGAACATGCACTTTGAATTGTCTGGAAATGTGGATTAGGAGAACATGGCTACAACATTACGCATTAACATTACAAGAGCCAGGGCCAACACTAGTATTTATTCTCGTACCATTCAGGGTCGATTGTAGTATATATATTTGTTGTATTCTTGAGATCTCCACTACAAGCAATTTTTCAATACAAAGTTTCTAAATTCTGTTCTGAAAATTAATAATATTTTATATGAACCAGTTGTATGTCTATTTCAGTTTCTTGTAGATAAGAATCAGCTGAAATGAACTTATATGTTTAATATGTCCGGAAAGGAGCTAGAATTCAAAGTTCATTACTGAGCTTTTCTACTATTTCATCTTCAAAAACTCCATGCCCTAATATGTTAATATGTGATACTGCAAAATTGGTGGCACAATTGTGTCCCTTAAAATTTCAATAAATTAAAATTTTCACCTACTATGCTTTTAATATCAATGGTCAAGCCACTACGTCTAATCAAATTATTTTTACCTTTAATATCTAAACATGGATCAAAGAAATTAATAAAGACATTAAGATAAATTTCTAAAACTGGAAATCAAGTTGAAAATAAACTTAGTAAACGGAAGAAGAAAATTAATGACAACTTAATAAAGCATTAAAATAGTACTAGAGTAGAACCTATATATATTAATACGAATAACCTCTTTATTGTAATAAAAAATTACAGTCTAATTTGGACTACTTATAATTAAAAATAACCTCTACATTGTAATATTTTATACTTTTTTTAAGTCCATCATTTATTAATTTTGCTCTATATAAGAATCAAAATGCTTAAATTTTATGTGTATATATATATATATATATATATATATATCCAATAAATCAATAATATATAATCTTGTTACCTAAACATTCAAGACACTTAAAATATTTTTCTAAAGTTGTCTCTCATAATATCTTCATTGTTCCAGGTTAACATGCAGTATATCTTGTTGTGTATAATATAACTTATCAATATGATCAAGTTGTATCCAATATATTTTCATATTGTCGACTTGAAACCTTTTCGATTTTAATACTACCATTCTTTATATTTAAGATATATAATAAATAATTTTTATTAATTTTTAAAATTATTAATTTATATGTTAACCTCTAGTAAAGAATAACCTCTCTACAACAATAATTTTTTTGCGTTCCAAGGATAGTACAGTATAGAGGTTTTACTGTAGCTATATTGCATCAGAATATAACTACTAACTAAAAATAAGAAAATTATTTTTTAAAAAGAAATTTAAAATCATTACATTTAAGCATTACTTTACTAGTCAACATTATGAGTACAGATGACATGTTAGGTCTGGATATTGTTGAACGCATAATAATCCTGTTAGAATAACTCGAAGCACTTCATATTGATCACTTGACTCCAGGATTCAGTTCCAAAAAGCCTATCTTCTTTATAACTCTTCCATGCCTGTAGATGTTGCCAAATTTCGTAAGCTTTTAAATTAATAATGTACAAAATGTTTCCAGCATACAAGTGTCGGATTTTTACTTACATGACCCATAAGATTAAGGTTGTGGCTCGTATGGTTAAAGAATATGCACTTATTACCAATCACAATCTCTATCACCAGTACGCCGAAGCTATAAACCTCCAATTTAATAGAAAATGCGCCTTCAATAGAATAGTCAGGTGACATGTAGCCGCTACAAATTGAATTAAAAAATGATTTTTACTGTTGAGAATACAGAACAGGAAATAAAAATTAATATTAATGACTTTGATTAGTTTCTTAGGTCCATGTTTAGAAATTAAAGGGAAGAGAAGTTTCATCAGGATTAGTGGCTTACTTTATCTTTAAGAGGAAGAGATATATTATGAGTATGATAATTCAATGTCTCCATTTTTAGAAACCTATTTTAATGACTTTGATTAGTTTCTTAGGTCCATGTTTAGATATTTAAGGGAAGAGAAGTTTGATCAGGATTAGTGGCTTGACTTTGTCTTTAAGAGGAAGAGATATATTATGAGTATGATGATTCAATCTATATAAGGATAATCGTAGAGCCTGATGAGTAAGTTATACTTTATACATGGGAGCCAATTATATTTCTGCAGGAACATTACTGTATGATTCAGAACTCTATCGCGGTTCAACAACTGTGACTGTTTGGTTTGATGAAGACGAATCAACCAAGTTATAGAAAGCAACTGATTACTTTAATACGTAACAGATTTGTTATTTGTTAATAGGGGTATTCCAGATGACTATACATGCAGCTCCAACGAACATGCACTTTGAATTGTCTGGAAATGTGGATTAGGAGAACATGGCTACAACATTACGCATTAACATTACAACAGCCAGGGCCAACACTAGTGTTAGATATAATTGCTAATGTTTGTTTATCAGTGTTTAAGCAACAGGTACTGACAAGAGTTTATCAGAAGCCGGTCAGAGTTTAATTAAACTCTGACAGGGTGAAGAGTTTAAAGGAAGCCGGTCAGAGTTTATGTAAAGTCTGACAAGGTGATAGTTGAGTTAGCTGTCGGTGCTGAATTAAAGATTCTAGAAGAAATATATTCTGAAGATGGAAAGAAGCAGAATATATTGATACAGCTAAGGAAACAGAATGGAAGATAAGAAGCAATCCTTAATTGATAAGTTTTGTATAGCTAACTTGTAGGAATATCAATTAGATAAGGATTGTATGTAGCTGTGTACTATAAAAACACAGATAGGTTATCCCTAGAAGGGACGCGATTATTGATATATTATTCTTGTAACCTAGAAGCTCTTTGTGATTCATTAACATCATAAAGAGAGAAGCTGTTAATATAATTACAGTTTATTGATTCATAAACAGTGTTCTTAATTGTCGTTATTTTCATACATACTTGATTATATTGTGTATTCGGCCTAACAATTGGTATCAGAGCCAAGGCTGTTTAATATATACAGTTTTACGATTCAAACACAGTAATAATCATGTCTGAAGAAAATCAAACTGCTTCCAAGGCTGAACAGGTTAAGCCTAATTCTGTGAGTCGATATGAAACAATCAGGGTTCCGATTCTCAGGCCTGTAGAGTATCCGATTTGGAAGGTGAAGATGACCATGTTTCTGGAGGCTACAGATCCAGAATACCTTGACAGAATTAATGATGGTCCTCATATGCCAACTAAATTGTCCCCTGTTGTTGATGGTCAAGAACAAAAGACTGTTCCAAAGGAAAAGAAAGATATGACTCCTGAGGATATCTCATCAATTGCAAAGGATGCAAAGGTTAGACATCTTCTCCACAGTGCTTTAGATAATGTTATGTCTAACAGGGTAATTGGCTGCAAAACTGCCAAAGAGATATGGGATGCTTTAGAAGTCAGATGCCAGGGAACAGGTGCTATTAAGAAGAACAGAAAAACAATACTCACACAGGAGTATGAGCACTTTGATTCAAGATCTAATGAAACCTTGACTGAGACTTATGACAGATTTTGCAAACTGTTGAACGATCTGTCTCTGGTAGACAAGGAATATGAACTTGAAGAGTCCAATCTCAAGTTTCTGTTATCTCTACCTGAAAAGTGGGATTTAAAGGCAACAACAATCAGAGATAATTATGATCTTGCTGATACAGATCTTGATGAAATCTATGGATTGTTAAAGACTCATGAACTTGAGATAGAACAAAGAAACAGGAGGTCAAGCAAGAAGACAAAATCTGTTGCTCTCAAAGTCGAGGAGAAGCCCATCAAGAAGGAATCATCAAGGAAGAAAGCCAAGGGAAAGGCTTTAGTTATTAAATCTGAGAGTGAGTCATCAAACTCTGATGATGACTCAAACTCTGATGAAGCTTCTGACTCTGAGGATGATGAAGAGGAGTTGATGCAAATGGCTGCATTGATGGTGAAGACCTTTAAGAAGATGGGATTCAAGAACTTCAAGAAAGGAAAGAGATTCTCAAGGAAAGATTCAAACCCTGAAAGGAGAAGTTTCAGAAAGTCTGATGGAAAGGAGAACAAGTCTGGCAAGAAGGACAAATCTGAGATCCAGTGCTACAAGTGCAAAGAGATGGGTCACTATGCTCCAGAGTGCAAGAAAGGAAGAACTGAAAAAGCACTCATCTCTAAAGGCAGAGACTGGGCAGATACTTCAGATTCTGATGATGGAGTGAATTATGCACTCATGGCAACTCTCAAAGATGAAGTTGAGTCATCAGAAAATAAGGTACCTCTAACTACTTATGCTTATGATACTGATAATATTTCTGAATTAAGAATTTATCTTAAGAATATACATGTTAGTTATAGGGATCAGACTTTAGAGAATGAGAGGATTAAATCTGAGAATCTTAGTCTTAAAGAAAGAAACAAGTTTCTTGAAAGAGAACTTGAGAATATGAAGCAGATTCAAAAAGAAAGAGATGATGCTGTTTATGTAGAACAGGAGTTGCTGAAAAGATATAAGCAACTAGAATCTGATTTAGAGAAGGAAAGGAAAATAATCAAGACTTGGACAGATTCTGGAAGAGACACTCATCAAGTGTTTCAGACTGATTCTGTAGGTTTAGGTTATTGTGAAAATGATGAACTTAGGTTTAAAGACAAGGTTAAGGTAAAACCACAACTTAAACCTGTGAAATTTGTTCCAGAAGCCAATAAGTTGAAATCTGTTGTAATAAGGGAAGCTGATATGGAATCAGATGAATCTTGTGACAAACAGGAAAATATTATAACAGAAAAACTTATGGAAATAGAAGCTGTTAGAAAACCAGTAAAAACTTGTGAAAAACAGGTTAATGTTGGCTTGATGACAGGAAAACAGTTCAATCATAAGCTGAAAGAGGTAAAATCTTCCATGAAACCTAAAGGTACCAAGAGAAATAGGAATGGAAAAGTAGGCATAAATAATAGAAATAATCATATGCCTAATGCTAGTGCCTCAAGAAAAACATGTTACAGTTGTGGTAGTTCTAATCATCTTGCTAGATTTTGCACTAAGAACAAACATATTAATACTTTACCTTCTACATCAGAAGTAAAGAATGATTATGTTAGAGTAAAACCACAGACTTTATGCAAACATTGTGGGAGCACTTGGCATTCTATTTACACATGTAAGAGTTATCATGCAATTTATCATAACTATTATGAGCTAAAACCCAACTTGAAATGGGTTAGAGCAAACTCTGCTAGTGTAAAATCTGACAATGTTAGTTTAAACTCTGATAATACAGATTCCGCTGCAAAAGCTAACACTGTTAAGAAGGACAAAGGATCCAAGCAAGTCTGGATCCTTAAAACTAACACTTAGTGTTTGTTTGTGATTGCAGGGTATAATAGAGAGCACACTTATCTTGGACAGTGGTTGCTCAGGACATATGACTGGAAACAAAGCCCTGCTATCAGACTTTGAGGAGAAAGCTGGCCCAAAAGTTTCCTATGGAGATGGCAACATAGGACACACTCTGGGATATGGCAATATCAATCTTGGAAGTGTCATCATCACAAATGTAGCTCTAGTCTCAGGACTCAAGCATAATCTGTTATCTGTGAGTCAAATCTGTGACAGAGGAAACCATGTAGATTTTCATAGTGAATACTGTGAAGTTATCAGTAAATCTACTGGAAAAGTTGTTCTAGTTGGACACAGACGCAACAATATTTATGAAGCAAGTTTGGTAACAAACTCTGATGGAAGTACAGTGTGTCTGACTGCAAAAATGTCAAATGAAGAGAGTTGGAATTGGCACAAGAAGCTCTCTCATCTCAATTTGAACAACATCAATGAGCTGATAAGAAAGGATCTTGTAAGAGGACTTCCAAAATCAATACTCAATCTAGATGGTCTATGTGATTCTTGTCAAAAGGCCAAGCAAAGGAAGTCATCTTTCAAGAGCAAATCTGAATCATCAGTAGTGGAACCTTATCATCTTCTACATGTTGATCTCTTTGGACCAGTAAATGTGATGTCCATGGGTAGAAAGAAATATGCTCTAGTAGTTGTTGATGAATATACTAGATATACATGGGTATATTTCTTATCAAAGAAGGATGAAACTGCTCAAACTCTGATGGATCATGTAAATCTACTGGACAAAGGATCACAGCACAAAGTCAAAATTATAAGGAGTGATAATGGAACTGAATTCAGAAACTCAATAATGGAAGCTTTCTGCAAGGAAAGAGGAGTCAAACAAGAATTTTCTGCACCTGGAACTCCACAGCAAAATGGTGTAGTTGAAAGAAAGAACAGAACTTTAGTTGAAGCTGCCAGAACTATGCTTGATGAAGCAAAATTGCCAACTTATTTCTGGGCAGAAGCTGTTCAAACTGCTTGTTTTACTCAAAATGCTACACTGATCAACAAGCATGGGAAAACACCATATGAGATGGTGAAAAATAAGAAGCCAAATTTGAAATATTTTCACATATTTGGATGCAAATGCTTTGTGTTGAAGACTCATCCTGAACAGTTGACAAAGTTCGAGTTAAAAGCTGATGAAGGAATCTTTGTTGGCTATCCATTGTCAACAAAAGCATTCAGAGTTTACAATCTGAGAACTAAGGTGATCATGGAATCCATACATGTGTCATTTGATGACAAGAAAATAATTGGACTTGAAGACAAGGATGGATATGATCAACTACGTTTTGAAAATGAAGATCTATTCTCTGATGATGTAAACTCTGATGAAGCAGGGTTGACAAACTCTGACGGAGCATACTCTGAACCTCTACTGGTAAATACTGAAGAAACTGAAAATTCTCAAATTGAACAAAATAGAGAACCAGTTGAGGGGGAGCGTGAAGAAGCTCAACAAGACACAGCAAGTGAATCAGTTGAGGAAACTGATTCAAACTCTGACAGTACAAACACTGAGCCATCCAACTCAAGGGGAGCCTCAGATACTGCAGAAAGTCAACGTATGAATCAGGAGAGCATGGATCAAGGGGGAGGATTCAATAATGATGCAAGAAACCACTTACCAACAGCCAGAAAGTGGACACAGGCACACACACCTGATCTCATAATTGGAGATCCTGATGCTAGTGTGAGAACTAGAAGTGCAACAAATAATGAGTGTCTGTATCATGCTTTCTTGTCTCAAACAGAACCAAAGAAAGTGGAGGAAGCTCTTCAAGATGCTAATTGGATTACAGCAATGCAAGAAGAGTTAAATGAATTTGAAAGAAATGAAGTCTGGACACTTGTACCTAGACCAAAGAATAGATCAATAGTAGGTACAAAGTGGGTTTTCAGAAACAAGACTGACAGTGAAGGTGTGATTACAAGAAACAAGGCTAGACTTGTGGCAAAAGGTTATTCACAACAGGAAGGAATTGACTATGATGAAACCTTTGCTCCAGTTGCAAGATTGGAGGCCATAAGGATTTTTCTGGCCTATGCTGCACACAAGAAGTTTAAAGTCTTTCAGATGGATGTAAAGAGTGCTTTTCTCAATGGGAAGCTTGAAGAAGAAGTGTTTGTTGAACAACCACCAGGATTTGTAGATTCCAAGCATCCAGATTATGTCTACAGGCTTGACAAGGCATTATATGGACTAAAGCAAGCACCAAGAGCATGGTATGAAACTCTCGCTCAATTTCTTTTAGAAAGTGGGTTCACAAGAGGAACAATTGATAAAACCTTGTTTTATTTCAATTCTGGTGATGATTTGCTTTTAGTTCAAATTTATGTAGATGATATTATTTTTGGATCTACTAATGACAAACTTTGTAAGAAGTTTGCAAAGCTTATGCAATCCAGGTACCAAATGAGCATGATGGGAGAGCTTAGTTACTTTCTAGGCTTACAGGTCAAACAAACAGATGATGGGATTTTTATCAATCAAGCAAAGTATACCAGAAATCTTCTAAAGAAATTTGGTATGCTTGATAGTTCATCTGCTACAACTCCCATGGCTACAGCAACGAAGCTTGACAAAGACACAGGAGCCTCAGTAAATGTGACTAACTACAGAGGAATGATAGGGTCTCTACTGTATCTTACTGCAAGTAGACCTGATATCATGTATGCAACATGTCTTTGTGCAAGATTTCAAGCAGATCCCAGAGAGCCTCATCTAACAGCTGTAAAAAGGATTTTCAAATATCTCAAAGGAACCATAACCTTGGGTTTGTGGTATCCTAGAGAATCAGAGTTTAAATTAATTGGTTACTCTGATGCAGATTTTGCAGGCTGTAAGATAGATAGAAAAAGTACAAGTGGAAGCTGTCAATTTTTAGGTGACAGATTGGTTTCTTGGTACAGTAAGAAACAGAAATCAATTTCTACATCCACTGCAGAAGCAGAGTATATAGCAGCTGGTAGCTGTTGTGCACAGATTCTGTGGATGAAGAATCAACTGCTGGATTATGGGTTAAGGTACTCAAAAATACCTATTTTCTGTGATAACCAAAGTGCTATTGCTATGACAGGTAATCCAGTACAGCATTCCATGACCAAGCACATCAGCATAAGGTATCATTTTATCAGAGAACATGTGGAAGAAGGAAACATTGAGCTTCATTTTGTGTCTACAGACCAACAACTTGCAGATATCTTCACCAAACCTTTGAGTGAAGCTACTTTTACAAGATTGGTAAATGAACTTGGAATGATCTCTGGTTCTGACTAGAGATACGGGTTAGACTCACTTTTTATGTTCATGATTTCTTACATGTGTTAACTGTTATGTGAACCAGCATGTTAAACTCTGATGATAAACTCTGTGAAGTGTCAGTCATACTCTGAAAGTAAACTCTGATGTTAAACTCTGTTGGTCATACTCTGGTAATTACAGTTTAATGCTATTCTCTACTGTAATTTTGTCTGAAACATATGGACCAATGAAGAAATTTGTATGAAACATAATTCTCAGTAAGTAATTGTGAATCCTTAAGAGTTGATAGATTCTGATCTCATTTATGTGCAGTAAACTAACACAGCATGATACTGTCTCTATATTTATACCATCTCTTAGTTTATTGATCCTATACACTGAGTCTGTATTAGCTGTTTGCATTTTCTCTCATAAGTTAATTATAATCACTGATGAAAAGTCTAAACTCTGATTACTTACTACAAATAATTCACCCTCAAATCAAAAGATGCCAAACAGAGCACAAATTCCTTTGAGATCATGTTGTGCCTAGGACGATCCAGGAACTTATTGTATGAAATAAGGGCTAAAATCTTTGATTTTTGGTGACTAGTGCCAACCACTGATTACTGGAAAAATAATAAATAAATAAAAAAAAAAAAAAAAAAAAATATATAAATAATACAGGGGGTGACAAATAAAAGACATATCCAAATGAAAGGATATCAGTAATACAGAGTTTAGATAGAAAAATCAGTGTCTATGTGAGAGTTTAGGCAACCAGGTTTTACTACTTTAGTTTGTGGATTCTATGCACTTTGAGATGATCTAAATACTGATTTCGGTAAACTCTGCTACTACACACACATTTTTCACAACTGTACAGATTGAGAAAAGAGTTTATTGACAAAGAAGGATAAATGGTAAACACTGATGTATTGTGTGAAATACGCCGAGGTTACTTTGTTTTAATCTATGATGGTTAAAATAATTTCCTTGTTTCAGACATTTTATACTCTTGAGATTAGTCATTTGTTTTTCGGAAAAAGTATGATTGAACGGAGAAAAGAAAGAGTGCGTTTGATAAGTCCTGATAGTGATTCGTAGTGCGGCTGAGTATGTTAGTTCATTGTTTAAAGTGATATCGTTTTTGTTTTCACTTTACAATTACTATGCAATATTGATAATACTGATATGTAAAGAAACAAATTTGTTTTCATTAATTGATTCAAATTTACATTCAGAAAATTTCATGCTCATGTTTAGCTAATCTTTCTGGTACATACTAATCACTATGGTTACAAAGAGAAGATCTATTTAACCAGGACAAGTATCTGAATGCTACATCTGAAGCAGAAGAGCTAGAGCCAGAAGTTATTGTGCTCTACTACTTCTGATGAGAGCTACCCAGTTGTTCATCTGATCATTATACCATCTGGGATTGCTTGACAACATCCTGAAGATGAATCATCATCATCATCATCATCTTCCTGGATTCGCGTTCTGCTTTGCAGCTTGCAGGATTCCAAGAAGATTGTCTCCTCAGTACCCATCAGGAAGCTCTGCTGGAAGAGCATCATACAAATCTCCATAGTATCATCGTCTGCCAAGATGGGCACATCATATGGACCGGGACGGATGATGTGCACATAAGGATTAGAGATTGGTCCTTCCGCTATTTCATCATCTGCTATAAGACCTTCATCATTCAGGAAAGACAGAACAAGAAACTCATCGATGATATAGTTTGCTTGTTGCTGCCAGTTCATGTTAACGAATGATTCGACATCCATGAACTCAAAGGTTCCTGCCATTTGGTGTATGGTAATTTTAAGATATGAAGCCTGTTGATAAAATGCTTCGGTTTTTAAAGCACTCAACAGGGTAACTGAAAGGTTTTTTCCTAGAATCGAAGCGCTTGGGATAATAAGATGCGGAGTTTCGAGACAGTCATTATTTTTCTGACTGTTGAGCTCCTTTGTACTTTATTATTAAAATTGATAATTTTATTATTATTGATTTTTTTTCTCTCTTAAGCGAAAATTTTTAAGTGTTATGTGATGACAGGTGTTTCCACGTTTGCACGTGTGTATTGGAAGTTGTTAGATACAGCTGTCAGCGTATTCACGTCTGACATCTGTCCCACTAACATACTTTTAATCTTTTCAGTTCTTATTTAAAACACTACATACACACGATTCAATCTTTTACGCACTTCATCTTTTCATTAGATTTTACTCACACACAAACACTCAAACACTTTCTGAGCCCAGTATTTCTTGTTTTCAAATCTTACTAATGGCAACTACAGCGTTTATTGCTTCTGACTTAGAATTTGTTCCCAACAATTATTCTGCTCCTGTAGCAAATGAGAACGCACCGGAGGCGTTTCATTTGATTCAGAGGTTCTTGTTAGACTCTGATATTGGTACTGCTTTAACAGCACCATCGAAGCTGTCTGCGACTCAAATTCGAACTTTTTGGCAGACAGGTACTTATGATAATGGAGGAGAGTCTGGATCTCCATCTATCATTTTTGAGTTTCAAGAAGATCAATTTGTTGTTACTCCTACTACTGTTCGTGATGCTTTGGGTCTTGAAGATTTTAATGCTTTCACGATATCTGTTGGTGATTCTGAGTTGGTTAGGATGATGAGAGAAATCGGCTACTCTGGACCTTTGTCAAAGATAGGTCAACTCAAAAGGCCATTTTTGCGCAAGGAATGGAGCTTCTTTTTCGATTGCATTACTCGGGCTTTTGGAAAGAAGTGCACCAATTGGGATGCGATTCCCACGGATAGTCTACAGATCGGGTATTCTCTTCTCTATGGCAGTCAATTTGATGTTGCTAGATTAGTTTTAACTAATATTGGTGAGAAAATGCTAGAGAATAGAAATGTTGTTTATTTCTCTAGGTTTTGTCAATTGATATTCAATTTTTGCTGTCCAAATGTTGAGATAGTAGAGGATGATGTTATACTTTCGTTTAAACTGCACAAACGTATATTCTCTGACCTTATCAACAAGGACAACAAGAAAGGAGAAGTTGGTCCTTTACTGTTGCCTGCATCAGTGCAACAATTTCTTGACACTTTACAGCAACAACAAGTCTCAACTGCTGAAGCTGGACCTTCTGAGTCTCAACCACAGAGGTCAAAGAGATCTAAAGTTCGAGCAGTAAAGTCTGGTTTGCAACCCGCTGAAGCTGAGGTATCAAATGTTGATGCTGTGCCTCAGAGACAAAGAATGAAGAAAAGGCGAGCCCACAGGGCAAAGTCTGTTGCTGCTGCTTCTAGTGCAGACTCAGAAACTGAAGCTGATGAAGAAACTCTTCATCAGAGAAAGAGACGGCTAGTTGCTGATCAACTTTTTGGTGATATCATTGCCAATCTGGACAAAGAACCTGAGGACACAGAAGCTCCTACATCAAAAGCTGATGATGTAGTGGAGGAAGCTGCTGCATACTCTGACAGCAGGATTCTTGATCATGAAGATACTGTACTGGAAGCTGATCAAGCATCTACTGAGTTAGTAGAACCTATTGCTTCTCACACAGAAATCATTTCTATTGATTTTGAGAAAGGTGATGAAGTTGATCAGATTAGAGTTGATTCAGTTCCAGAAGCTGTTGCTGTACCTGTAGATGCAACAGATAATGATCATGAGGATATTGTCTTACTTGAAACTTTGCAACAATCCGTTGTTGAGATTGTTCAGAGAGAAGCAGAGGTTACTGCTCCAGCAAACTCTGATGTTCCTCCAACTGTAGCAGATCCAGTACCTGATGCGACTGCACAGTTAATTGATGAAATCACTGCTGAAAATGTGCTTGAGGATATTCACAGAGAGGATGACAATGCTGAAGCTAGTCCTGTTCATTCAAACTCTGATATTCATGTGGAAATTTCTGATATTCAAGCAAATTCTACTGAAGAAAGGGAAGTTCAAAGGGCTGCTTCTGAGCATTTTCAGAATATGTACTACAATGCATGGACTAATGCAGAGTGTATCTTTCCAGCGCAAAGGGCTGCAGAATTTTTATCTGATTCTGTCAAGAAGATTACAAATCCTGATGTCCTTACGAGCTTACAGGCAACTGTTATTCAAGTCAAATCTCTCAATAATAGATTTGATGAGAATCAACAAATGCTTACAAGTCTGAGGAATGAAGTAAGCCTGAGGGATCTTACTTTAAAGGCTGACAGAACTTATTATTATACCATGTTCAAGCAGCAAGCCAGGGATTCTGAAGAAATCAAGAAGAGGCTTGGGACAGTTGAGGACAACCAGAATGCTATGTCTGCTCAACTGACTTCTATTTCTACTGCGCTTGAATTGCTGACATCAGTACTACTTTCTGATGATGTCAAAAAGGGGGAGAGTATACCTAAAGACAAATGCAAAGATACTCAAACTCTGAGACGGAAGGATGATTCTGCTGATGGTGGAAGCAAGGAATCTGAGAGGAATTTACTTTCTGTTCAAGGAAAAAGAAGATCAAAATTAAATTCTAATAGGTTGATAAACTCTGGTAAAGAAATTTCAAACTCTGCCAGTGGTTCAAGACTTAAGAGTTTAATTATTTCAGCCAATCCATTAACTGATGAAGAAATTGCTACCAAGATGTTTCTAGAAGAACATGGTAATGAAGCTACAGTTGAAGACATGGAAGCTGAAATGCTGAGTCTTGCTGAAGAGCATCAGAAGAAATTGAAGGATGGTACTTACAAGAAGAAGGAAATCAAGGCTCCTAGAAAGAAAGAAAAAGGAATTGTTATCAAAGAGAATGTAAACTCTAATCAGAGTTTACAGTACTCAAGGAGGCCTGTGATTAAAAATGCTGATAAAGGAAAAGGTAAACTGGTAGAAGAAGAACAGTTACCTAAGAAGATTTATTCAACCTCTGACATTGCTCAAGTTGAAACAAGATTACCAAAATCAACCTCTGACGCTGCTCAAGTTGATGATACTATTGAAGTTAAGCCAGCCTCTGACAAGGCTCAAGCTGTGCAAACTCGGCTAGCTCCTCAACTCAAAGGGTTCTTAAGACCTGTATTCTCTGAAACTCTGACACTTCAACCTGTGGATTTTTCTCAAACCAGGACTGTACTTGGAAAAGAATCTTATGATAAGTCTGGTTTAGGTTCACATAGGGAGAAGAGAATAAATAACAGATCTCAAGACAATATTTCACTGACAGGATCTGGTATTGTGAATACACAAGAAAATCTTGATAAGTTAGAATCTGTTCAGTTGATTTTTCACAAGATCTTGAAGAAGCAGTTTCTGTTATACTTCATGAGTGATGGAAGAGTTTATAGAATTGGAGAATCTGATGTAAATCTCAAATCATGGGAAGAACTTGAATATGTACTTTATCTGTTAAAAGTTAAGAACAGACATACCCATAATGTTGCTCAAATCTTAAAAGAAAAGATGCTGAGATCAAAAGTGATGCTTGGAGGAGGAGAAGTCTCAAATGCTTATATTCCAAAGTATAGAGATCATACTGGAAAATTGGTGGAGATGAAGAGAAACAGTGCTAGATTTAAAACTGCACTGGGATTAAAAGTCTTAGAATTCAATTTAGAGTCAAATAAAGCTCAGTACATTCGGCTAGGGAATGATATGAAGAAGAACAGTATCTATTCTCTAAGGGCTGCCATATATCAAACTGGTGAAGGAGATCCAGAGTATAAGGAGCTGAAAGAGATTATGATAGCTGAACTTGAGAATGCTGAGAGAAGACTGCTGATTGATTATCTCAGGACTGTACCTGATATTGAAGAAGTCAAGTAAAGTCTGACTGTAAGTTTTTAATATTTTCTATTCTAAGTCAAATTTAAACTCTGTTTTAAATTAAACTCTGTTATATGTTAAACACTGCATTTGTTAAAAGGTTTTGACATCATCAATTATATGTTTTAACTTGTACATTTTATTATGAACAAGTTGGGGGAGATTGTTAGATATAATTGCTAATGTTTGTTTATCAGTGTTTAAGCAACAGGTACTGACAAGAGTTTATCAGAAGCCGGTCAGAGTTTAATTAAACTCTGACAGGGTGAAGAGTTTAAAGGAAGCCGGTCAGAGTTTATGTAAAGTCTGACAAGGTGATAGTTGAGTTAGCTGTCGGTGCTGAATTAAAGATTCTAGAAGCAATATATTCTGAAGATGGAAAGAAGCAGAATATATTGATACAACTAAGGAAACAGAATGGAAGATAAGAAGCAATCCTTAATTGATAAGTTTTGTATAGCTAACTTGTAGGAATATCAATTAGATAAGGATTGTATGTAGCTGTGTACTATAAAAACACAGATAGGTTATCCCTAGAAGGGACGCGATTATTGATATATTATTCTTGTAACCTAGAAGCTCTTTGTGATTCATTAACATCATAAAGAGAGAAGCTGTTAATATAATTACAGTTTATTGATTCATAAACAGTGTTCTTAATTGTCGTTATTTTCATACATACTTGATTATATTGTGTATTCGGCCTAACAACTAGTATTTAAGATTTCTAACACCTTCTTATCTTCAATCACATATACCATGAAAGCCTTAGATTCTAGAGAATAGTCCAGAAAAATGCCTTCATCTGCTTTCGCATCAAACTTGCCAAGACGTTCTCCATCTTTAAGTACAAAGCACTTTGCACCAAACACATGAAAGTACTTCAGTGTTGGTTTCTTGTTGGCCATTAACTCATACGGAGTCTTTTCATGATCTTTGTTGATCAGGGTTCAATTCTGAGTGTAGCAAGCTGTATTCACTGCTTCAGCCCAAAAGTAAGTGGGAAGTTTTGATTCACTCAACATGGTCCTTGCTGCTTCAACCAAGGTCCTGTTCTTCCTTTCCACTACTCCATTCTATTGAGGAGTTCTTGGTGCTGAAAACTGTCTTGATATTCCTTTCTCTGAGCAGAAATCATTAAGAACTGCATTCTTGAATTCAGTTCCATTGTTTGATCTGATTGTCCGCACAGGTAGCTTAGCTTCCACTTCTATCTTCTTGATGTGATCAATGATTATTTGTGGTGCTTCATCCTTTGATTGTATGAACAACACCCACGTGTACTTGGAGTAGTCATCCACCATCACCAATGCATATCTTTTTCTTGAAAGTGACATAACATTGACTGGACCAAATAAATCCATATGAATCAGTTGTAATGGTTCAGCAATGCTTGTCATTCCTTTGCTTCCATGTGATGCTTTCTTTGACTTCCCTTTTTCACATGCTTCACATAGTCCCTCCTGATTGAATTCCATCAGGGGCAACCCTCTCACTAACTCTCTCTTTACCAAAGAGTTCATAGTTTTGAAGTTCAAGTGTGAGAGCTTCTTGTGCCATAGCCAACTTTGTTCTGAAGAAGCCTTACTGTAGAAACAAGTAACATCTCCTTCACTAGTAGAATTCAAGTCAGCTATAAACAAATTTTCTTTTCTTACTCCCAGTAGAGCAAGCTTCTCATCCTTCCTGTTTGTGATCAAGCACTTGTCTTTTTTGAAATCTACATAGTAGCCTTTATCACAGAATTGACTGATACTTAGAAGATTGTGCTTTAATCCTTCAACAAGAGAGATGTTCTCAATGATGACATTCCCAATTTTCAATTTACCATATCCCATAGTGAATCCTTTGTTGTCATCTCCAAAGGTTACAATCGGGTCGGTCTTCTTAACCACCTCTGTAAGCAGGGACTCTTCACCTGTCATGTGTCTAGAACAGCCACTATCCAGAATCCACACGACCTTTGAGCTTTTAACCTTACCCTGCAATCACAGATTGATTAAGCGGACTTTGGTACCCAAAATTGTTTGGGTCCTGAAGGTTTAGATACTTTAACATGAGTAACATTCAATTTTGTCTTACCCTGTTTGATATTCATAGTATCTGTGGATTTAACATTATCAGTGCTTTTGCTACTATCATTCATCAACTTAAAATAAGCATGCATGATGTTGTACTTACATAGCAAACACTCTTTCTTTCCACAGGGTTCATGAAGATCAGGCATGTCAGACATGTTATGCATTTCAGAAATATTAACAGTTTCTACTTTAACCTTTTTACATGCATGTGTAAGGTGTCCAATAGAATTACAAATAGTGCACAACTTCCTAGATGCAATGGGAGAATATGGAACCATTTCCTGATTAACAATCTTCTTTTTCCCATTCCTGTTCTTTTTAGCATTACTAACTAAGTCACCTACTTCAGCTTTAGGTTATGCAGTTTTTGCTGATTTCCTAGGCAACTTAGTCTTTACCTCTTTAACCTTCAACAAATCCTCCTCAAGCAATTCTTGTCTTATGAAAAGATCATCCTCATGAAAAAGTGGTGGAAAAGGCTTAACAAAAACTGGACAGTCAACATTCTTAAGAATATGTGGAGTATTCCTTTTGACAACTGAAGGAGTCACAGGGAATTCCACTATCTTCTTACCAGCCTTCTTGTTATAGTCAAATCATATCGCAGTTTTATTCCCTATGGCCTGAGTATCAATGATCTCCTTAGCAATTAGGGCGGAATTCTTAAAAGCGTTCAGTTTCAAATCTAACTCTGAAATCTGCTTCATGAGGATAGTCTCTATCTCATCATTACACTTGACCTTGTTTTCTAAGTACATATTCTTTTGCTTAAGATCTTCTATTGATACAGCTACAATCTCTAGTTCTTCATTCTTAGATTCTAGATTTTTAATCTTAAGAACTAGTTTAGCATTTTCCATTTCTGATGCTAGCATGCTTGTGTGTACATTAAACAATTCTACACTAAGATCTTGCACAGTTTTCTTGTACTCAGAATTAGACATGTCAATTGTCGTTAAGATAGGTACCTGAGATAATTGTGGTGATTCCTCTGAAGAGTCAGCCATTAGGGCAACATTTACATATTCCTCCTCTTCATCCGAATCAGTATCATCCCAGTGTTTTCCCTATGCTATATAAGCTTTCCCTTTCTGCTTTCCAGAAAATGCCTCCAGTTGTTGTTTAAGCTTGGCATTCTCTTTCTTCAACTCATCATAAGAATCCTTCTTCTCATAGACATCTTTCTTGTCTCTTTCTTGATGAGGCTTCCGGCATTCAGTGGCGAAATTCCCTAACTCATTGCAATTGTAGCATCTTGATTTGCTTCTCTCAATCATGCCAGTCTTGTAGCCTGCCTTAAAACCAGTCCCTGGTGAATACTTGCTTTTCTGGAATCTGTTGGTTGAGACCTTGAATTTATACTTAGGGTTTCTCTTGAAACGAATGTGGCTAAACTTTGCATCTAAGTACACCATGGTTTTGTCTTCCATCTGCTCAAGCTCTTCTAGGGTGTAGTAATCACTTTCATCAACACCCAGATTCACAGAATCCATTTCAGCTTCTATAATCACCTCTTTTCCACCTCTAGGGGTTTGAACCTGAATATCAGAAGTTGCTGGTTCATCCACTACAAGTGCTGCTGATCTCACAAGTGCATTTTGCTTGTTGTCCACTGTCCCTGGTCCGTAGATTATCATTCTATGTTCCTGTTCCATCTCATAAGTCTTCAACTTGCCATAGATCATCTCTAGTGACATCTTTGTGAAGTCTATTCTTTCCCTTAGGGATGATGACTTGTGTTCTACATGATGGGGCAGCGTCATCATGAACTTCCTGTTGGTTTCTCTTAGTGGATAGGTCTTTCCTTTCATTGTCAATTCATTAAGAAGTTTAGTATATTTCTCAAAGACCTGAGTTATACTTTCTCCTGGAAGAGACCTAAAAGACTCATACTGAGAAGTCAGGATGTCCAATCTGTTTTCCTGCACATCTTCAATTCCTTCCATTATCAAATTAATGGTATCCCACATATGTTTCCCGCTTGTACAGTTCATCAACTGATAGCTCATTTCTTTGTCTGCGGAGTCTATCAATATCAGCATTAACCCTGTATCCAATCGAATCAATTCTTTGTCTGAATCTGTGTACTCAGAGATATCCTTAGATTGGGTGCCAGCAGGAATCCTGTTACCTTCAGGAGTTGTCGTTTCATCAATTGATTTCATTGGTACATATGGTCCATTCTCTAAAATTCCAATATACAACGGATTCGATGCCTTGATAAATAACATCATTTTCATCTTCCACAAACCGAAATCATCTCTTATAAACGGGAGAACTTTAATACCAGCAGTTGTCTTTGGAGCACTCATGGTTTCTGAAAATTTCAAATTGTTTAAAATTCAAGAAATTCCAATTAAATGAAAAATTTTGAAAGTTAAAAAATTTGCTTCGAATTTTCACGCTACGTTTGATTTTGGTCTCATTCACCGGATTTGATTTGTACGTCAATCAAGTAGCTTTGATACCAATTGTTAGGTCCAAAGTATCGTAGAAGGGGGGTTGAATACGATACTCACAAATAATTCAATTTCGTTAGCGGATTAATCAGTTAGTTCTAAACGAAATCAAATGTACCAAATCAAAACATGAGTCCGAGGAATATATCGTTTTATAAATTTAAACCGCGAAGGGTGCTACAAATTATAATCAATAGGATTAGCTACAATGAGTTCCGGTTAAACACAATCACTACAATGATAGAATTCTGAGCTATATTGAATTCTCTGTAAATTTCTCTGTCAAGAACTCTCTCTTCGTAAATGATCTTTCTGTGTTCTGCCTTAACTGAAGAAGAACACTTCTTCAAACTCCATTTATAGTCTTGATTTGAAAAACCATCGAACCAAAATTAATAAACCCTGGCTGTTGGATCTTCATCAACCTGACAACATTGTCACTTCTTCACCTGCTCTCAATTCAGAAAATCCATCGAATGGATTAATAGAAATTTTCCATTCGATAGCTTTAAATAAAACTATCGAAAAGGAAATTCCTTTTCCCATTGATTCTGATGAGTTTCTTAGAAAAGCTTTCGATGGTTTTCTTTTTAAAAAGAAAAACCATCAAGTCACTTTCTTTTGATTCCTTAGAATCACATTCGATAGTTTTCCATAAATTAAAAACCATCGAATCACATTATGTCCTTGTTCCTTTTAGAAAACCTTTTTTTAGTTTTCAGGGTGATTAAGTTTCAAACTGTATCAATTTCTTCTGAGACGATAAAACAACTTGATCTTCTAAGTGCCGTCAACTAGTGCAACTGATCTGGTTCACAGATGAATAACACTTGATCAATTCTTCTTCCATGTCTTCAATTCAATGTTGCTGATAAGTCCTTTGTTGATCTGGTTGCTTCATTTAAATCACTGGAATCCTGTGGTACTTAACCCTAAATCATTCACATACTTCTGTAGTCTTGAAAATCTTGTTTCTTTGATTGTCACTGAGGCTTGAACATTTTCATGAACTTCTTTCCGTGACCTGTTTACGGACTTCAAGAATACATAACGTATTTTGATTTTTTGAGTTTACCTTTTCGTCATTGATTCTAGATTCCCGTGTTTCTGTTAATATCATTGTATGTCTTGTCCTTTGTTGAGTTGTAGTTATCTCTGTTTCATCTTATGTTACATTATGCTTTACAATCATACTCCCACTGTTTTTCTTAGAGAACAGTTCTCTTTCAAGAAATACAGCAGTACGAGAAACAAACACTTTGCTCTCGGTAGGATTATAGAAATAATACCCTTTAGTTTCTTTTGGGTATCCCACAAAATTACATTTGTCTGATTTCGGTCCTAGCTTGTCAGTGACTAAACGTTTTACAAACGCATCGCATCCCCATACTTTCAAAAAGGACATGCTATGACGTTTCTCAGTCCATATCTCATATGGTGTAGTTCAGACCGATTTAGTAGGAACTCGGTTAAGTGTGTGTGCAGCCGTTTCCAGAGCATAACCCCGGAAACTAATTGGAAGATCCGCTAGACTCATCATCGATCGCACCATGTCCAACAAGGTACGATTTCTCCTTTTAGATACACCATTCCACTGTGGTGTTCCAGGAGGTGTGAGTTGTGAAACAATACCACACTCCTTTAAGAAATTCTTAAATTCTAAGCTTAGGTACTCACCTCCACGATCAGATCGTAGAGTTTTAATACTTCCGTCGATTTGCTTTTCCACTTCTACCTTGTACTCTTTGAATTTTTCAAATGATTCGGATTTGTTCTTTAAAAGATACACATATTCGTATCTACTAAAATCATCAGTAAAGTTTATGAAGTAGTAAAAGCCACCTCTTGCCATCGTACGCATTGGACCACATACATCACTATGTATAAGTTCTAATCGTTCGGTGGCCCTCTCACCAATTCCGGTAAAAGGAGCTTTAGTCATTTTTGCAATGAGACAAGGTTCGCATTCTTCGTATGATTCAAAATCAAAATTATCCAAGTATCCATCCTTATGTAACTTGGAAATGCGTTTCTCATTTATATGGCCTAAACGACAATGCCAAAGGTATGTTTGATTTGAGTCATTATCCTAAATACGTTTATTATTTACATTATAGACATGAATATCAAGATCAAGAACATATAAACCATTAAATAAACGTGCAACCCCATAGGTAACATTATTCAAACCAAAGGAACAACTATTGTTCTGAATTTTAAAGGAAAAACCTTTCTTGTCCAAACAAGAAACAAAAATAATGTTTCTGCAAATCGCAGGCACGTAAAAACAGTTTTCAAGTTCTAAAATAAGCCCAGCGGGCAACGATAAATTATAAGTCCCTACATCCAAAGCAACAACCTTTGCTCCATTGCCAACGCGTAGGTCGACTTCTCCTTTCGCCAAAGTCCTACTCCTTCGCAGTTCCTGCACATTTATACAAATGTGAGAACCACATCCAGTATCCAATACCCATGATGTAGAAGTAGACAAATTGACTTCTATAACATACATACCTGAATCAGAAATCTTCACAGACTTCATACCCTTCAGGTTCTTATCCTCCAAATAAGCTTGACAATTACGCTTCCAATGACCCGGCTTCTTGCAAAAGTGACATACATCACCCTTTGCAGCACATTTTGTAACAATCAATGATAAAAATCAATGAAACGGGAATCGGATTTTAATCCTGATTCCCCAAGTACAAATACTTGTCAAACCTTTGCAACAGTTCAGTCAATGACCCGGGAGTAAGTCACAGTGTGGGTTGACATCAGTCAACGAAACTATGAATGATTACCACGTATTTTGAAATTACGACCCGGGAGTTTTGTAAAATACCTTTAGTTCTGATAAATCCGAACCCGAAAACATACTCACTTTTAATGAAAGAGGCAAGTGAACTCATATGTTCACTTCCTGAGATGGATTCCCAGTTTTTGATAAGTTCAAATCAAAATCATCATTCGGGATAAATAATTAAAGTAGTTGGGAACCCCTATTATACTCTCATAAATCCTTTTGAGATCAGAAAATATTTGCGTAAATACTAGAACCTTAAAAAATAATATAACAAGGTTCTATGATTTTTAAATCATTTTTGGAATATTTAATAAATATTCAAATAATAAATATTGAATTATGATTCAATATAAATCCACTTAAGTGAATATTCAAGTTAAAATTCACTTAATTAAATAAATATCCAAATAATAAATATTGAATTATAATTCAATAAGATTCCACTTAAGTGAATATTCAAAATAATATTCAGTTAATTAAATAAATATTCAAAATAATATTTTTAATAATATTATTTAAATATCTCACATTAAATATCCAATAATATATATTGGAATATTTAATCAACATTTTAAAATATAATTGTCCCTGGAACCCTCCAGCTTCTGACAGTATAATCTAGAAAAAATACTAATTTGACTCCCGGTCTAAAATTTAAAATCCTCGTACGAGCGCTCTACTGTAATATCCCAAAATTTTGTAATAATTGAAACCCTGATGAATAGTAAATTTGCTGATAAAAAGTTTTTCAGACCACACTATGTGGATGACCTGGAATGAATGTTTCGAAGTTATATTATTGATGTATAAGGAGAATAAGTGAATGCAAACGCAATCAGAATCAGAAGATTCCCATTCGAGTTTTAAATCACTAATCACTGGACAATCAAGGATGTATTGATTTGATCGTTTTAAGAAAATATGTGGAATGAGAAATCCATGATCATATCTTAAACCAAGGTGAGAAACCTAAGATTATATATTAGACAAAGATAATGGAAAGATCAAAGAAGTATCCCCTAGCTTTGGTACAGAGAAACGTTTTTAAAATCACTTGAAACTATCGCGAAACAAAAGCGTAACAAATTATGGATTAAACCTTAACCAAAGGAGGAGTATTATATAAGATCATCAAGTGCAATATATAAGAGGATTGAGGATACAAATGATGACATAAGCATGATGCAGAGGAGTGACATATGGATGACAAGGTGATGACAAGGTGATGAATCACCACCTTGTCACCACTTTCACCACAACCACAAGTTCAAAAGAGGTGTGTCATTGGTGACAAAACAAGTTTATGACCACACAAATTAAATGAGGAGTATTAAGAGTAATTATACAAAACAAAAGAAAAGAAAACAAATCAAAGAAAAGATGCATCCATGAAGAATACAACATTCGACTCTTTTTCTTCATCAAACCCTTAAGAAATTTTCCTCCACTTTCACTCACCCATAATTCATGTTCTTGGGCTCTAAATCACCCTCTTCCATAAAATAAGGTAGATCTTTAATCCTAGCTTCATCCATTATTGATAGCTTGTTCAAAAATGGATTCAAAGTTGATGATGAATAGTGAAATGAATAGTAATTCTTGATTTTCTTGTTTTGATCTTGAAGTTTAAGGCTTGTAAAGGATAATAAAGGAGCAAGGAAGGGTATACTAGCCATCTATAGTCTATATTAAGTACCAAGGAAGGTATAAACCCTCTCACCACTTTTACTTATGATTTGATATTAGTGTATAAAAGAATGATTGTTAGTGATAGTATGATATAGAGATGAATTACATGATATGTATGATGTTTAATGGAGTAAATGATGGTTGAACTAGTGAGTAGTAATATGAGCTTGTGTAGACAGAAATAAAGTGATTTGGATGAGACCTTTGGGTTGTGATGGTTTGATTGTGGATTGGTGGAATGATTTGAGTGTTTAAAACACGGGAATCGCGTTTAAGCGTCGTTTCCATGTCGAATTTTACTTAGGAAGATTGGACAGAAACTACGGTTACATAAAAGGGCATAAACATGAGGTTTCTGACCATGAGCATGTAGGCCCTGTTTCCTAGTTTGTTTTAGCGAAAGAATCGTGTCGTTTCGATTTACGGTTTAGGAGAAACGTCCGTTTTAGTGAAAGCGGTTTCGAGTAACTAAGTAGTTCATTGCATGAACTTTGAGATAGGGATCAAGCCCTTTAAAAATGGAATTGGGTTGAGATATTAAAATGGATACTAGAATGGATAGTCTAGAAATGAACCTAGAAGGTTTCGTGTTAAAACGATAAGTTTGTGATTTTAGAAAAATGCAAGAACAAATGTTGCGTGAGTGAAATACCCTTAAGGGGATGGTTAAAAACAAGGAATTAGTAAAGGAAAACTGTAAGACCCCAGATTTTGGGTAGAATTAAAACTTTTATTATATGTTGATGTAAATGTGGATAGTGGCAATGACTTTGAGAATCAAGTTATGAAATGAATGTGAATTTCGGTTTTCAAACATTTTGAGAATAGTAAGAATGGACTGAACATATAAATAAGAACAATCAATCTGGAAGATAAGAATACAATACTCCAGGGAAGGAAAGTATTTTTATGTCATCCAAATCAATATCTGGAATACATCCGACAACTCCGTAAACAGGACAGCGTGTGCCCGAGAAAGCACTAGAACATTTCTAAGTGCAAGAAGTAAAGAGAAATAAACCAGGAATATTGGATCGGATATTGAACCAAAGGATTATAGAAAAACCACTGATGAATAGTAACTTTTGATGAATAGTAAATTTTTGTCGTTTAAAAAGTTTTTCAGACCACCCCATATGCGGAACGATATAATAAACTTTCAAGGGCGTATTAGTGATCTACGATGTAAATGAAGGAATGCAAAAGCTGTCAGAATCGGAAAAATAGCATTTCTGTTTTCTCCGAAATTTCACCAATAACGGACGGATTAATTATTATTTGAGAATAATTGAGGATTTAGATTATCAATTCCATGGATATGGATTAATAAAAGAATTAGAGATATCAAAAACACTTACAGGAAACTACTTCGATAGAACGCTTAAGAAACCCTGCGAACATTTTTTCGAGATTAAGCGATTAAGCGAACGAATCATGGATTAAGGATTGAAATTATGACAAGATTAAATGTATACATGGAAGTAACATGTAACAAGATTAACTCGAGAAATGCAACATTTGGATCATCCGTGTGAAAGGAAAGCGAACTGGTAAAGCTGCTTGCCACCATGATCTCCATTGCGTGACACGTGTCCCTGCTTTGCCACCATGAGGCTCCACTGATCGACACGTGTCCTGGGCATGCAATGACTCACCACTCTTTACACAAATATCAGCATTTCAAGCATTATTAACCAAAAACAAAAAGAAAGAAAAGAAGAAAAGCAAGAGAAACACAAATTTCTCTCAACTGATCTGTTAGAGCAACCCTCAAATAAAAATTCGTATCTCACAATACACCCATGATAAAATCACCAAAATTTAACCACAGCTTCTCCATTCTATGTATAACACTCGTTCAAAATTGCATGGCAATCCAAGGTGTTTAGCCTAGTCAAATATCCTCTCCAAGTTGAAGAAACCAAACTGTCCAGTCCATGACAGTTTCAACCTCTCACCTTAGAGAGCCAATAAGTCGAGATTCAAGCATCCCCTGGTGATGATCTGTAGCTCAAAAGAAAGCTCTTGAAGAGTAGAAGGTGTGGTAAAGATTTGAAAACCAAACTCTCAAGTTTCGATTTTATATGATTTTTACAAAAGTGATGATGAATAGTAACCCTTAGAAACTAACTTCGCCTTTCTTGATTTCTTTGATGATCTAAGCTAGCTTAAGGCCATACAAGGACTATATAAGGATTATTAGCGCTGGTATACTCTCCAAGGAAGGTATAAACTTTAAGGACCTTAGACCTTACTTTGATTTTATGCTTGTTCTTGATGGATTTGAGCTTGGTGATGTTTATAGTATGATTATAAGCATGAAAGCATGATTATGTAGTGGTTGATTTGACTTGAGAAATTTGGGGTATAAACTGAAAAAGTAGGCTGATATTGATGTATGTTCATGAATTTTATGGATGCCCGGTGTGGCTTGGATTTGAGGTTGTGATTTTTGGAAAACATTACGATTATAGCCGTCGTAATGCCCATTTGATTTAAGACTGTTTTGAGCATGAATTACGAACTGGTATTGGAATATTTTTGAACAACACTGACCAGTAACATGTAGGTCTTGTTTTAAGGTTTGTTTTGATATGAAGATCATGTCTATACGATTTACGGTTTAGGAGAAACGTGAGTTTTAGTAAACGCCATTCGGAAGAATGACCCATCTCTGTTCAGCAACTTTGAGTCTATATTTGGACCACTTCGGAGCCATATTAAAATGTGAAACTTGGAGTAATAATACTAGAGACAGTTAGGAAGGATCACGAAAAAGATTCGGATTAAAAAGATTATTTTTCGATTTTATAAAAATGTTTTAGTCGAGGTCGCGCAAGTGAAAACCACTAAGAGCATGACTTAGAAACCGATGTTGCAAATGGTTAAGTATAACTTGGATTTGAGGATGGATTTCGAACCCAACTTATGATATAAGTATTTTACGGATAACATGGACTTAGTATGAGCCTATAACGAGTTAGTAATTCCTTGGTTGTGTTTTGCTTACATGTTTAAGCATTGAGTACAAGTGGATTATCCAGGGGATTAACCGTGTGTTTTCGTTTGACTTTGTCTAGATTGTTCGACATGGTCACGAGCCCTATCACTTCTCGAGCATCAGGCAAGTTTCCTAAATCTATACTTGGAAGTATCGATTGTATATTACTGCTGTTGCCATGTGTGGAGTTATACAGTTTTGCGATACATGTTATATATCGTGTTAAATAGAATTTGACTTTTGGATATTATACGAGCCGTGAGATAATGTAATTATGAACCGGTATACCTTGTAGCTCTATAGATAAGAGAATGTTTATTGTTTCGACTCTAGACCGGGAGTCGATATTTGTGTTATATAGATAGTCGCGGAAACCCGGAGGGATTCCAGCGGCATAGTACTATTCATCTTGAGGGATATTATTATTAAACATTAATTATATTTCTAGAAAGTATTAATTACCTGGAAATGATTTGAGTAATGCTATTTGAATATTACCTCATTCGAAGGTTATTATTTGAAAATGATTTGGTAACGGGCTTATAAGCTAGATATGGATAGCGGTTATAAGCCAGGTTTTTATAAAGGCCCTAGGCTCAGAGGGCAGAGCATATATTGAGTTTATAACTTAGCCAGCGTATCGGGGTTATTTTGTAAGGTATATTTTCGAAAACCCGGACAGAGCTTTTTAGAAAGATTTTCGCAATAATTAACCTAAAGGCAACATCACCAATAAACCAGTGTTTATTTAATTAGTAAATACTTCTGGAAGCATTTACGGATTAAATAAGCCTTATTCGTCTAATTAAATTTGTTTACTTAGATGAATATCATTTTCAAAATGTTTTCTTAAAATCGCTTTGTTCCGGAATGATAACAAAGATATCGGGTATCTGTTATTCGAGGGTTAATTATTTTATTTAAGAATATTATTTATTAATATTCATTTGAGGATTATTGACGTTAAGAATATTATTTATATTCATTGGAGGATTATTGACTTAAAGGATAATATTTCCATTTGAGGATTAGTAATGAATATTATTTTCAAATATTCACTTGAAGATTATTTATTTAATGAATATTACCTTTAAATATTCATTTGAGGATTAATTATTTATTAAATGAATATTATTTTCAAATATTCAATTGAGATTATTATTTAATGAATATTATTTTTAATATTCATTCGAGGTTATATTATTTTGAATTATTCATTCGAGGTTTATTAGTTAATGAATATTATGTGGAATATTCATTTAATCCTTATCTATTTAATGGATATTATTTCTAAATATTCATTCAAAATTTATTTACTTAATGAATATTAATTTCGAATATTCATTTGAGGGTTTACTTATTCAATAAATATTATTAATTATTTTCAAATCAAAAAGAGGTTCCCAAAACAATGTTTTTCCATTTAAATCTGTCTTTTAAAGAAGATTTAAATGCTCGCTCAATTATCAAAAATATGGGAAACCGGTTTTAAGTAACTGCTACTCTTTTTAAACTCTCAACTCAAAACTGTCAGGGGACAGATATTTTCTCGAAGCAATTTAGTTGCTGCAAGTCAAATATTGTGTTACCACCTCAACGATCGAGGGGTAAATTCCTGGAACAAGTCGATATCCATTAACAAGCATCGCTTGGGAAATATTGGAGAATCTTCCTTTCCAACCTAGATATGACTACTGAGTGGAGTCGTATCAACAAGTATTACACTTGGGGAAAGGAAGACGATCTTTACGTTTCAGAGTCATGGATTTCATCTGAACTAGGAGCATGTGTAAGAGGTCGAGTCGCGCCGATCCATCACCTTATTGCCCCAAATGGGCCGGGAGATCCAGAAAGGCGGTAGACAATGTCAGGCTGTCGTGATACTTCCATCTACATGTAGAAAACATATTTTGTTGTACAACCTGCTACTGATCATAGTAAGGTTGGTACGACGGGCGCGGAGAAGGCTCCAGTATTGGTTCATCATCCATTTTGGATAATTCTGCAACATGTACTGAAAGGGACCACGGATGGCTCCGTTGGTACAGGTTTACCGATCATGTTGGCAGAGGGGTTCTGCAACATGTATTGAAAGGGACCAAGGATGACACCGTGGTACAGGTTTACCGGTCATGTTGGCAGGGGGTCGAAAAGTGTTTGGAATTGAAGTGACAATAAATCCATGCAACTTCATCTTTTATTTTATGAGTTATGACTCTGTGGATACCTTACATAACATGAGTTATGGTAAGGGAGTTGTTTATACTGAATCACCTTATAACTTCATCTTTTAAGTTATATGTTGATATTCTGCATATATAGCAGATATTTTTCGGAAAGGTTATATTTGGTTTACTTTGAAACCTCATCGTTTATACTAGAACTTTGTTCATAATATAGCCAAAGTTTGCAGAAATATTATGAAATTGATATTTGAAATACAACAATGGTATTATTTTTGGGATTACATTCCGATAAGGAGGTAATTTGAGTATCGAGATATTTTGACAAATTATTGTCTTATACCCGCTTTATTCTGGGTTGAATTAAGGGCAGGATTATGCCATACTTTTGTTACCTTGCTGAGCTATCGCTCACTCTTGCTATTGTTTTATATATATTATATAGCAGCGAAGCAGGATGCCAATGGGACGGCACATACCCCGCAAGGCGTTTCCGTAAACAGCTTCTAGCAGTAATTCCAAAAGTAGGACGAACCAATCGAATCAGGCTACAGCTTTTGGTATTCAACTTATGTATAGATAAGAATGGTATGAGAGGATTGTGAGCATCAGAAGGCTAAGTTGGTAATGTAACATTACTTAGAAATTGTATCAGTGACAGATTCAAAGACATTTGGGTATTGTAATAAAAGTTATTTATTCCGCAATGGTTGTATTTGTATCGTTTCTGAGACTCTAACCTGTGTGTGTGTGTGTGTGTGTGTGAGACATATATTGTGGGGTCGTGAGCAGGTGAATTATGAATGTTGTGAGTAATACAGGTAAGGCAAGGAGTAAATGGATCGTGACTACTCTAAATCCCTGACCCCGGATTTGGGGTTGTTACAGAAATGGTATCAGAGCGTTAGGTTACAGTCCTCAGAAATGATAGGAGATCGAGTCTTACAATACCCTTAAGAATGATAAGGACATCTAGAGCTCGAATTGAGTTCGTAGTCGGGTTAGAGGACATGACCCGGACTGTTTAAGATGAAGCCCGAGAGGGGACTTCTTCTGGGAAACCGTACTTAGGACTTCATGGTTAGTCACCTCGATTCGTATGAGTTATAGATTGATGGGATTCTGAGATACCAGACCCTGAGGCCTTCGAGTAGGCAATTGATGATGCGTTCCTTGAAATGGACGGAGACCCGATAAAGGAAGATCCATAGGAGGATCTAGAGGAAAACCCCATAGTGGGTCAAGGAAAGAATCTTGTAGAGAACGTGTTGATTGATAAAGATGTGGTATGTTACTTGAAGTCGTACAATAGGACCAGACGAACCTTCAAGGGACAAATAAGTGACGAGATAAGAATTTAAGGATCGTTTATGGCTCATCATGAGATATGACAAAGAATGGAGTAGAGTCTCTAAAGCATAAAAGGTAGAGGCAATACAGCCAGTATCAGTGGATTGATTCGACTTGAACGAAACCTGTTACTCGTAGTCGGTTATAGTTGCCCATAAGGAGGCGGCATACGTAAGAACCAAGATGTTCAGATTTTCACGAACGATTAAGGGTACTTAGTTGCCTAGAATAGTGTAAGGAATTGCGTTGGCTATGAGATTTCAATCCCCCGCGACCAGCGATTCCACCAGAAATAGTGTCTATTACATCATTGAGGGATTTTATTATCTCAAGGAATATTGGGTATAAAGATGATTGAAATAGAGACCGGATTTAAGCTTGTAGTTTCTAACGAGCTTCCGAGGTACCGCCCAGTCGACATGTGGAACTGTCATTACTATGGGCGACAACGGTATCGAGGTCTTCTTAGAGAACAGAACGCTTACTTGAGACGTTTGCGCCTAGTCGAATAGAACTCCCTGCGATTGCAAATGTTGATGGTTGAATTCTTAGTGACTATTATAAGTCGGCAATGACGTAAGTATCAAACCCCTTAGGGTGCGTGGAAAAGAAAAGCTTTGGAATTGAACGATTATCCATCAGAGGAGCCGACATAAAAGGCGTCCGTAGAGACCTTGGTAGTACCCTCCCCATTTGTAAATTATGTGGGATATTTCCCCAATCAATGATCTATCTTGACCTCTTTCCAAGAAAGAATTCTGATAAGGGTATATTCCCTCTTCGAAGTTATTTTATAACACTTGTGTTAAATCATAATTAATTTCAATTGTGTTAGAGGCTGTCACGATGCCTACTTTCAGGTTTTCGAAGCCCTGTCAAATGATTTTATTTAAGCTTTGACTTTTCCTCGAATAATGAATGACCCTATGGTGATACCTCACCACTTGGTTGTTAAGTACCAGTATCTTTTGGTTATTCTTTTCCTTGTATTTTCTTTGGAAACCGCACATTTGGAATCTGTTCAATTTTAATCCAAGGTGTTCCTTTAAGAAATATTGTCGAAAGACGATAATCATTAAATTGATCTCGAATTGCTTTCATACTTTTCAACTTCCACTGAGACGAACAACCCTATACTTATAGGGGCTACAAGGACTATCTGTCTATGTGATAGAAGTCTGATGGGACGCCATCACTTGTAAGTTGTGAAATACAAGAAGGCTAATTACCTTTAGTAATGTCTCAATCGAGGCACACAACGTGAGTTCTTATGATCATGTTGATCTCTCGGTAAATTCTTTTACCTCCAATAAGGTTACCTTAAAACTCATAACCTTATGATCACCAGTGTGTGACATTTTCCTTGATATGGGAGCTGTCTTTTCAAGACCCCATGATTTTCGTTATCCTCATTGAATTCTAAGGGGAGGCCAATCAGGTCAAATAAGTCAAAATTCGTCGATAGGAATTAGTTCGAAAAGAAATCGCCTATGACAGGAGCGAATCCCTAAGACAAATAGAATGTTAGTGACATATCAATGAATTGGTTTATTCTCCCAAGGATATTATGATAATAGAAAGCGTGTCGATCGATGTATGTGAAAGAAATAGCGATGTGCCGTGAGCTCCAGTGACAACGGTGTTAGACAGATGCCCTATAGTGGAATTGAGATTTTGAAGGAGTTGTTTACGAATGTACACTACCTCTCGGTTAGCAAGATAAGTACTGACGATGGAGTCAGAGGGAGCTAGTATTGTGACTTGGGAGAGGTGCAGCGTGTGTGGTTCTAGAGGAATAATTTTCGGAAATATATGGAGACCCGGATGAAAATGAAAGTTAAAGAGTTAAAACCAGAAACCATGACTGTAACCGAGTATGAGGCCAAGTTTTCCGAATTATTGAGGTTTGTCCCGGAGTTTGTGAACACAGAAGAAAAGAAAGCCAGTAGGCTTCAACCAGGGCTACCTCCAACAAGCAGCCCACTGTCAGGACCTTTAAATAGCAGGTGCCCTTCTACACTGTTTAGACAGAGCTAATGCATTGTTGTATATCAAGATGTTGCATGACGATTAAACCTTAAGGCCGAGACGCTGAGGGAATAATTACAAGTAGAAATAGCCAATCGATGGATTTTCCCATAAGACTGGTACATCCAGGTTGTGAACTAGAAATATGAGGCCGGCACTTTTGATAGACCTGATTCCTTTCAAGTTGGGAGAAGTTGATATTATAATAAGAATGGGTTGGTTGACACCCAATGAAGCCCAGACTGATTGTAGGGGATAGAGAGTAATAAATAAAGAATGGAGACAGATGCAGAGATTCTTGAATATAGTCAGCCTAAGAAATTATTATGCCGGAGATATGAGGCTTAATTAGCTCTTAAGGTTGACGCCAAGAAAAGAGATACCAAGTATAAAGGGAACTACAATGGTTTTGGGAGATTGTACAAGATCTTAATGCACTACCAAATATCGATTGGGATGACATGAGAATGAATACCGAGTATTCAGAGTATAGTGGGAATGAAAGAGTTAGTGACTCAGTTACAAGAGTTGTTGTATAAGGATATGATAAGACCCAGTGTACCACCGTGGAGAGCCCGGTGTTGTTGTAAGGGAGAAAGATTTTAGCACAAGATTATATATCGAACCTCGAGAGTTGTATGAGTTTGACATGGAGAATAGGTACCCTTGTAAATGATTGTTTGATCAGCGGAAGAACGCTGTGTATTTCCAATTTACTTAAGAACTGGGTATCACCAGTTGGAAGTTAAATCCGAGGATATACCCAAGACTGCGATTCGTACCGGGAATAGACACTTCGAGTTTTCAGCGAGGTTATTTTGGGATTGACTATGCCCCCACAAATTTTATGGAATGTAATGAATTGGCTTTGAGTTACCCATGATAGTAGATAGCATGAGATGGAGAAATGGCTAGAATTGACCTAGGATTATGACCGTGAGATACACTACCATCCGGGGAAGGCCAATGTGGTGGCCGATACCCTTACTTTGAAATGAGACAGAGATGGATTCCGAATGATCGGGAATTAAAAGATGAGATTTTACACAACACCCAAGTTAGTCCAACAAACTAGAAGGACAAAAGATTTCACCAACAAGCGGCTAGTGACAACCAAGACAGACAGAGAAAGTATGCGGACTAAGCCCGCGAGTATAGAGATAGTACTGCTACTGATAAGCTAAATGGCATGTTGATGGATGACAAGCAAGTTTATGTTGGTGTATTTTCTGTACAAACAAGATAGAGAATATGAGGTTAGAGATTCGTGATGCTAAAAGATATCCCCATTTGTTTTCAGAGTGATTCCGGGACGGAATCCTTTTAAGGAGGGGAGACTGTAAGACCCCAGATTTTGGGTAGAATTAAAACTTTTATTATATGTTGATGTAAATGTGGATAGTGGCAATGACTTTGAGAATCAAGTTATGAAATGAATGTGAATTTCGGTTTTCAAACATTTTGAGAATAGTAAGAATGGACTGAACATATAAATAAGAACAATCAATCTGGAAGATAAGAATACAATACTCCAGGGAAGGAAAGTATTTTTATGTCATCCAAATCAATATCTGGAATACATCCGACAACTCCGTAAACAGGACAGCGTGTGCCCGAGAAAGCACTAGAACATTTCTAAGTGCAAGAAGTAAAGAGAAATAAACCAGGAATATTGGATCGGATATTGAACCAAAGGATTATAGAAAAACCACTGATGAATAGTAACTTTTGATGAATAGTAAATTTTTGTCGTTTAAAAAGTTTTTCAGACCACCCCATATGCGGAACGATATAATAAACTTTCAAGGGCGTATTAGTGATCTACGATGTAAATGAAGGAATGCAAAAGCTGTCAGAATCGGAAAAATAGCATTTCTGTTTTCTCCGAAATTTCACCAATAACGGACGGATTAATTATTATTTGAGAATAATTGAGGATTTAGATTATCAATTCCATGGATATGGATTAATAAAAGAATTAGAGATATCAAAAACACTTACAGGAAACTACTTCGATAGAACGCTTAAGAAACCCTGCGAACATTTTTTCGAGATTAAGCGATTAAGCGAACGAATCATGGATTAAGGATTGAAATTATGACAAGATTAAATGTATACATGGAAGTAACATGTAACAAGATTAACTCGAGAAATGCAACATTTGGATCATCCGTGTGAAAGGAAAGCGAACTGGTAAAGCTGCTTGCCACCATGATCTCCATTGCGTGACACGTGTCCCTGCTTTGCCACCATGAGGCTCCACTGATCGACACGTGTCCTGGGCATGCAATGACTCACCACTCTTTACACAAATATCAGCATTTCAAGCATTATTAACCAAAAACAAAAAGAAAGAAAAGAAGAAAAGCAAGAGAAACACAAATTTCTCTCAACTGATCTGTTAGAGCAACCCTCAAATAAAAATTCGTATCTCACAATACACCCATGATAAAATCACCAAAATTTAACCACAGCTTCTCCATTCTATGTATAACACTCGTTCAAAATTGCATGGCAATCCAAGGTGTTTAGCCTAGTCAAATATCCTCTCCAAGTTGAAGAAACCAAACTGTCCAGTCCATGACAGTTTCAACCTCTCACCTTAGAGAGCCAATAAGTCGAGATTCAAGCATCCCCTGGTGATGATCTGTAGCTCAAAAGAAAGCTCTTGAAGAGTAGAAGGTGTGGTAAAGATTTGAAAACCAAACTCTCAATTTTCGATTTTATATGATTTTTACAAAAGTGATGATGAATAGTAACCCTTAGAAACTAACTTCGCCTTTCTTGATTTCTTTGATGATCTAAGCTAGCTTAAGGCCATACAAGGACTATATAAGGATTATTAGCGCTGGTATACTCTCCAAGGAAGGTATAAACTTTAAGGACCTTAGACCTTACTTTGATTTTATGCTTGTTCTTGATGGATTTGAGCTTGGTGATGTTTATAGTATGATTATAAGCATGAAAGCATGATTATGTAGTGGTTGATTTGACTTGAGAAATTTGGGGTATAAACTGAAAAAGTAGGCTGATATTGATGTATGTTCATGAATTTTATGGATGCCCGGTGTGGCTTGGATTTGAGGTTGTGATTTTTGGAAAACATTACGATTATAGCCGTCGTAATGCCCATTTGATTTAAGACTGTTTTGAGCATGAATTACGAACTGGTATTGGAATATTTTTGAACAACACTGACCAGTAACATGTAGGTCTTGTTTTAAGGTTTGTTTTGATATGAAGATCATGTCTATACGATTTACGGTTTAGGAGAAACGTGAGTTTTAGTAAACGCCATTCGGAAGAATGACCCATCTCTGTTCAGCAACTTTGAGTCTATATTTGGACCACTTCGGAGCCATATTAAAATGTGAAACTTGGAGTAATAATACTAGAGACAGTTAGGAAGGATCACGAAAAAGATTCGGATTAAAAAGATTATTTTTCGATTTTATAAAAATGTTTTAGTCGAGGTCGCGCAAGTGAAAACCACTAAGAGCATGACTTAGAAACCGATGTTGCAAATGGTTAAGTATAACTTGGATTTGAGGATGGATTTCGAACCCAACTTATGATATAAGTATTTTACGGATAACATGGACTTAGTATGAGCCTATAACGAGTTAGTAATTCCTTGGTTGTGTTTTGCTTACATGTTTAAGCATTGAGTACAAGTGGATTATCCAGGGGATTAACCGTGTGTTTTCGTTTGACTTTGTCTAGATTGTTCGACATGGTCACGAGCCCTATCACTTCTCGAGCATCAGGCAAGTTTCCTAAATCTATACTTGGAAGTATCGATTGTATATTACTGCTGTTGCCATGTGTGGAGTTATACAGTTTTGCGATACATGTTATATATCGTGTTAAATAGAATTTGACTTTTGGATATTATACGAGCCGTGAGATAATGTAATTATGAACCGGTATACCTTGTAGCTCTATAGATAAGAGAATGTTTATTGTTTCGACTCTAGACCGGGAGTCGATATTTGTGTTATATAGATAGTCGCGGAAACCCGGAGGGATTCCAGCGGCATAGTACTATTCATCTTGAGGGATATTATTATTAAACATTAATTATATTTCTAGAAAGTATTAATTACCTGGAAATGATTTGAGTAATGCTATTTGAATATTACCTCATTCGAAGGTTATTATTTGAAAATGATTTGGTAACGGGCTTATAAGCTAGATATGGATAGCGGTTATAAGCCAGGTTTTTATAAAGGCCCTAGGCTCAGAGGGCAGAGCATATATTGAGTTTATAACTTAGCCAGCGTATCGGGGTTATTTTGTAAGGTATATTTTCGAAAACCCGGACAGAGCTTTTTAGAAAGATTTTCGCAATAATTAACCTAAAGGCAACATCACCAATAAACCAGTGTTTATTTAATTAGTAAATACTTCTGGAAGCATTTACGGATTAAATAAGCCTTATTCGTCTAATTAAATTTGTTTACTTAGATGAATATCATTTTCAAAATGTTTTCTTAAAATCGCTTTGTTCCGGAATGATAACAAAGATATCGGGTATCTGTTATTCGAGGGTTAATTATTTTATTTAAGAATATTATTTATTAATATTCATTTGAGGATTATTGACGTTAAGAATATTATTTATATTCATTGGAGGATTATTGACTTAAAGGATAATATTTCCATTTGAGGATTAGTAATGAATATTATTTTCAAATATTCACTTGAAGATTATTTATTTAATGAATATTACCTTTAAATATTCATTTGAGGATTAATTATTTATTAAATGAATATTATTTTCAAATATTCAATTGAGATTATTATTTAATGAATATTATTTTTAATATTCATTCGAGGTTATATTATTTTGAATTATTCATTCGAGGTTTATTAGTTAATGAATATTATGTGGAATATTCATTTAATCCTTATCTATTTAATGGATATTATTTCTAAATATTCATTCAAAATTTATTTACTTAATGAATATTAATTTCGAATATTCATTTGAGGGTTTACTTATTCAATAAATATTATTAATTATTTTCAAATCAAAAAGAGGTTCCCAAAACAATGTTTTTCCATTTAAATCTGTCTTTTAAAGAAGATTTAAATGCTCGCTCAATTATCAAAAATATGGGAAACCGGTTTTAAGTAACTGCTACTCTTTTTAAACTCTCAACTCAAAACTGTCAGGGGACAGATATTTTCTCGAAGCAATTTAGTTGCTGCAAGTCAAATATTGTGTTACCACCTCAACGATCGAGGGGTAAATTCCTGGAACAAGTCGATATCCATTAACAAGCATCGCTTGGGAAATATTGGAGAATCTTCCTTTCCAACCTAGATATGACTACTGAGTGGAGTCGTATCAACAAGTATTACACTTGGGGAAAGGAAGACGATCTTTACGTTTCAGAGTCATGGATTTCATCTGAACTAGGAGCATGTGTAAGAGGTCGAGTCGCGCCGATCCATCACCTTATTGCCCCAAATGGGCCGGGAGATCCAGAAAGGCGGTAGACAATGTCAGGCTGTCGTGATACTTCCATCTACATGTAGAAAACATATTTTGTTGTACAACCTGCTACTGATCATAGTAAGGTTGGTACGACGGGCGCGGAGAAGGCTCCAGTATTGGTTCATCATCCATTTTGGATAATTCTGCAACATGTACTGAAAGGGACCACGGATGGCTCCGTTGGTACAGGTTTACCGATCATGTTGGCAGAGGGGTTCTGCAACATGTATTGAAAGGGACCAAGGATGACACCGTGGTACAGGTTTACCGGTCATGTTGGCAGGGGGTCGAAAAGTGTTTGGAATTGAAGTGACAATAAATCCATGCAACTTCATCTTTTATTTTATGAGTTATGACTCTGTGGATACCTTACATAACATGAGTTATGGTAAGGGAGTTGTTTATACTGAATCACCTTATAACTTCATCTTTTAAGTTATATGTTGATATTCTGCATATATAGCAGATATTTTTCGGAAAGGTTATATTTGGTTTACTTTGAAACCTCATCGTTTATACTAGAACTTTGTTCATAATATAGCCAAAGTTTGCAGAAATATTATGAAATTGATATTTGAAATACAACAATGGTATTATTTTTGGGATTACATTCCGATAAGGAGGTAATTTGAGTATCGAGATATTTTGACAAATTATTGTCTTATACCCGCTTTATTCTGGGTTGAATTAAGGGCAGGATTATGCCATACTTTTGTTACCTTGCTGAGCTATCGCTCACTCTTGCTATTGTTTTATATATATTATATAGCAGCGAAGCAGGATGCCAATGGGACGGCACATACCCCGCAAGGCGTTTCCGTAAACAGCTTCTAGCAGTAATTCCAAAAGTAGGACGAACCAATCGAATCAGGCTACAGCTTTTGGTATTCAACTTATGTATAGATAAGAATGGTATGAGAGGATTGTGAGCATCAGAAGGCTAAGTTGGTAATGTAACATTACTTAGAAATTGTATCAGTGACAGATTCAAAGACATTTGGGTATTGTAATAAAAGTTATTTATTCCGCAATGGTTGTATTTGTATCGTTTCTGAGACTCTAACCTGTGTGTGTGTGTGTGTGTGTGTGAGACATATATTGTGGGGTCGTGAGCAGGTGAATTATGAATGTTGTGAGTAATACAGGTAAGGCAAGGAGTAAATGGATCGTGACTACTCTAAATCCCTGACCCCGGATTTGGGGTTGTTACAAAAACTACTTGGGTTTTGTGAATAGATTTCCACCCAAACTTTTGACTTAAGAGTTTACGGAATGTCATGAGGTTATAGATGACCGAGAGTGAGACGTTTGATTTTCATTAATAGAACTTGAGTGCTTAAGTTATAGCACATTAATTGGTTCTAGGGAACTGACTGTGAATTGTATATCTTGTTATAGATCGATGAGCACACTTTCAAGCCCCCACTACCACACCACCAAGACACCAAGGCAAGTTTTCAAACCCTACATCATATATATATATATATATATATATATATATATATATATATATATATATATATATATATATATATATTCTGCTTTAATGTTGTGAGAACTTTTTAAACTGTTTACGCTTTTAGTAAAATCTTTCGTAAGATATAAGGTTTATATGCTAGGTAAATACTAGATATAAACCGAGGTTTAAAGGCTCTAAGTATAGAGCAGTCGTACGATGATTTTAAAATAATAGACCGGGAGTTAAATTACTACTTTATTTTATTAATACTGTCAGATACTTGAGGGTCCAGGGACAGCTATGTTTTATATATGATGATTAAATATTCCAATATATATATACTATTGGATATTTAATGTGTGATATTAAATAATATTATTAAAAATATTATTTTGAATATCTATTAACTAAGTAAATATTACTTTGAATATTCATTTAAGTGGATTATTATTGAATAATAATTCAATATTTATTATTTGGATATTTATTAAATATTCCAAATATGATTTAAAAATTATAGAACCTTATTATATGATTAAGGGTTCTACTATTTACACAAAATATAAATTTCTGATCTTCAGAAAAGATATTAAAATAGAGATTCCCAACTATTATCTTAAGATATTTAAAGATAATTAAATGCAAATAGTGTTTTCTAACTCATCGGAAATTGGGAATCTAGTTCAAGAAGTCGAGGACAGAGTTTTACTTCCACTGTTCCTCTAGAATACCTATAGCTGGGGAGGACTCCCCCATTCAAGTAAAGAATTTCAAACTTGCTAAACTCTGAAAATTTCAATAAACTCCCTGGTCATGATTTCAAAATACGTGGTAATCATCTGTAGTTTCGTTGACTAATGTAAACCCACACTTTGACTTACTCCCTTCAAATACTCTGGAGTAAGGAATTCTGAACGGTTACAAAGTTTTTGACAAGTATTTGTACTTGGGGGAAATAGGATTGAATTCCAATTTCCTTTTCATTGATATTTTTATCATGGGAACTGGAAGGGCTTACACGGCAATGAAACAGGTGCCGGGGTAGTGCCAAAATTATCAAGGCTTACCCGGTGATGAAATAGGCGCCGAGGTAGTGATCACTTGCATGCTAAGGCTTACCCGGTGATGAAACAAGCGCCGAGGTAGTGATCTCTTAGCACAGTGGCCCGTATGCGGCCAGGGTGATAACCGAATAGGAAGTCGTCCTTCTACTAGTAAAAAAGTTACGTTACGATACAACGGCTGATCACCGTGTATCGGATGTTCCAGTATATCCCCTTCCCTCCAATTGGAGTTGTGCTGCACATTGTAACAAAAGCCTAGGCGCTGAGTTACTGATAATGTGACAGTGCTGAGTAATGATGTTCCTCATACAGTAGTCGTACTGTATGGCATGTTTTGACGAAAAGCAAAATAAATATATCATTCTGTATACGAATGAAGTTTTAAAGGTTTTCCTTTATGATATAACCTTACTTATATGCTTATGTTGTATTATATTATTGCTGGGCTGAGTGCTCACTCTTGCTTTCTTTTTATATATATATATATCACAACAAAACAGCTAGGGTAGATGGCCAGGATTCGTCATACCGCTCGGAAGCGCGTATGGGCCGCGCAGACCGTCCATAGGATGGCAGTTGCAGCACCTCAGGTAGAAGTACTGAGTTGGTTCGGAGTGTAACTCTTGTTGCTCCGGTTTATTTATAAGTATCACTTATGTATATTAATGAACAAGAACAAACTTTTGCGCTGCCTTATGGTTTCACATAGAAATCATACTGGTAGTAGGTTGCAAGCATTACTTTTGGGTTGTAATAACTTTAATTTATGGATCATATGACTACTGTTTTTGTAAGTTCGTTTCTGAGACATAACTGGCGTGAGTATATGGATGGTGGGGTCACCATGTGTGTTGATTTATTATATTATGATTCAAGTATTAAGTGTTTGTACGGAATAAGGGACCGTGACAACCTAGATCTCTGGCCCCAGATCTTGGGGTGTTACATCTACCCTTAGAGCCTCTATAACACCTCGGTTTATATCTAATATTTACATAGCATGTAAACCCTTATATCTTATAAAACTTTCTATCAAAAGTGTAAACAGTTTATAAATATTTTCACAACATTAAAGCAGAATATATCACAACAACATCACTTATATGATGTAGGGTTTGAAAACTTGCATGCATCTATCATATGCATATACTATAATCTCAACATTTTTAATACCATCACATCTATATACGATGTAAGGTTTGAAAGCATGCATGATATCATATCATATGCATCATCAGTATAAGTAATGGAAAATATAGCATGGAATGAGAAAACTTGCCTTAGGTCCTTGGTTGTTATGGGTTCGAGAACTTGCCGGAAAATCTATAAACAAGGAAATACTCGATCAGTCCCCTGGCTTAATCATTTAAAGTGCATTTAACTTAAGCACTAACGTTCTATTAACGAACATCAAATGTCTCGCTCTTGGTCACTTATAACCTCATGAAATTCCGTAAACTCTTAAGTCAAAAGTTTGGGTGGAAATCTATTCTCAAAACCCAAGTACTTTACCATTGCTAACTCATTGTTTTTAACCATCCCCTTAAGGGTATTTCACTCGCGCAACTTTTGTTCCCGCAGTTTTATAAAATCGAAAAATCATCATTTTAACACGAAATCTTCTCGGTTCCTTTCCTAACTGTCCATACTAGTATCCACATTAATATCATGACCTATTTCCATTTTTAAGAGGCTTGATCAAACCCTCAAAGTTCATGTAGTGAGCTACTTAGTTACTCGAAACCACTTTCAGTAAAATGAGTGTTTCTCCTAAACCGTAAATCGAAACGATACGATTCTTTCGCCAAAACAAACTAAGACACAAGACCTACATGATCATGGTCAGAAAGCCTTATTGTTATGTCTAGAAGGTAACCGTGGTCTCTGTCTAAACTTTCTAAGGAAAATCCGACATGGTAACGACGCTTAATCGTGATTCCCGTGTTTAAAACACTCAAATTCATTCATCAACACAACCAAACCATCAATACTTCTCATTCATCATCTAAACTAACCCATGATCTTTAACCAACAAGTCAAAACCAACATCTACAAGATCATCCATTAAAACAACCATTTAATCATTCATCACAACCAAGATTCATCATCTTATTCATACTAACATAAACTATCATCAAACTAACCATAATAATCAAATTATAACTAAAGGTTGGAGATGTTTATACCTTCCTTGGTGCTTGGTAAAGACTATCAAGATCTTATATATCGTTGCTTGATCCTTAAACATCCTTAACAAGCCTTAAACTTCAAGAACAAATCAAGAACACTAAAAGTTACTATTCAAAACACTATTCATGCTCATCTTATAATCAAGATTTGGATATGATATCATCCATGGATGAAGCTAGGATTAAGAGATTACCTTAGTTTGGAAATATGGAAGCTTTAGAATCCAACCTTGCAATTTTTGGAGAAGTCAAAGTGGTAGCAAAAATCTTAAGACTTTGAAGAACATGAAAAAGGCCGAATGTTGTGTTCTTCCTTGGCTATTTGCTTTTTGATTTTCTCTTTTCTTTTCTTTTGTCAAATAATGCTTAATTGGATGCATCTCTTTTGTGTGGTTTTGGTGGAGTTTAGTCACCCCTTGCCACATGTCAACTTGTTGTGGTTTGGTGGTGAAAGTGGTGACAAGGTGGTGATTCATCACATTGTCATCACTTGTCATCACCTATGTCATCCTCCTGCGTCATGCTTATGTCAAAATTTGTGTCCATAATTCCCCTTCGGTTAGGGTTTAATCCATAATTCGTTACATTTCTGTTTCGCGATAGGTTCAAGTGATTTTAAAAAGGTTTCTCTGTACCAATGTTAGGAGATACTTCCTTGATCTTTCCATTACCTTGGCTTAATATATGATCCTAAATTTCTCGTTCTACATACTTTCTCAAAACGATCAAATCAATACATCCTTGATTGTCCAATGAATAGTGATCAAAATTTAAAGTTGGAATCTCCCGATTCTGATCGCGTTTACATTCACTTATCACTACAAGAAAAGGGTCAATAGACATCGGTTTCTGGCCGATGTCTATGTTGTTTGCCAACCGATGTCTTAGTCGGTGATGTCTATCTTAGACATCGGCCAGAAACCGATGTCTGTACTTACATAGACATCGATGTCTATCTTAAAAAGTGATTTCTATTTGTTTCTTAGACATCAGATTTTATAAATAAAAAGTGATTTCTATTTGTTTCTTAGACATCAGATACTGTAGAAACAATGTGATGTCTATCTTTTTGTTAAACATCAGTTTTACCACATTAATATTGATGTATATTTATGTCTTAGACATCACTATTTGTCAAAAATTTCGATATATTTGTTGCCATTAGACATTAGTTTCTGAGCCTATATTAAATAAATCGTTGTCTTTTCAAGCGTAAAAAAAAATTTAAAATATGGACCATTCACAATATATTACACCATTCAGAAAATAAATCCAACCACCAACACATCAATCCGCAAAACTAACCACAAATCCATCATCATCATTCTGCAAAATTCTTACATATCTATATAACCTATCTGATTTAGCAGAACTCTGGAATTTCCTCTCGTTGTACAAATCCCTCATTGATCTTGTACATGTTATTGAAGCTGCATCCATACACACCAGAAGTTGCATGCACATCGGAAGTTGCTATATCCGGGGTTACACCCTATAAAAAAAATCAATAAGATTTCCATTTGTCAAGACCTGAAATCTAGTATGTGTACTTAAAACCTTTGACCTTATATCCCAAAGAGTAAAGACACATACTCAGCTGATTTATAAAGACACATACTTGCCATTACACTAGATACACAGTACACAGTACTCTTAATCAAACCACCTCATGCAATAGGGTAATTACCTCATGCACTATATTTTTCTAAGTTCCTCAAGATATTAAGAATAGGGTAATTACCACATATGCTACTTCTTTTTCTTCATGTTTTCACAACCTCTATATTGTTTTTTTGGCAGTTCTATGATTAGTAAACCGAAGCAAATTGTAAAATTTACCTCCCGTATCTGCTAAAAATGTGTTCAGATCACGCGATCGTGTCCGCGACGACAAATGCCCAACATACAGCAAGCATTTGACTAGAGCAGCAGAATTGGTGCAGCATCTATCATTGCAAACAAGAAACTGATAATCAGGCAGCGTTCAAGTCGGGATATAAATGCATTCAGTGTGATATCGCGTAGTCGCTAATGGTGTTGGCCTCAAACAATGGAGCATTTGGTATTATAGCCCAAAACCAGGTCCTGTGAAACCACCCTACTGCTGTTTACACTTTGCACTGCATAGAATATCACATAAATAATGCAGTACTTCCCCATAAAACATGATTACACTTGGCTACTAGTGAAGGTCTGAAAACATCAAACCAAACAAGTCAGTCACCATGCATATACCTCTTTTGCGTCAAGTAAGGAGGTTTCCCACAGAAGTCCTGTCATTCCTCTCATACCGCCAAGTACCTTTGCAATTAGGAAAAGATTAATATGAATGCTACACATCAAATTTTATAAAGACATTTAAACAATTCATACAGTACAAGATACTTGCATACACATCTACGTATATATTAAAATATTGAATCAGAAATTGAATATCACATACCATATCGACAGGTATGTTTCCCAGTTGAACCTTTCCATGTTCTGCTTTGAGTTTTTTAATGCGCTCCTGTAGTAAAACACAAATATATGACAAAGAGGAACTTCACAGTCATAGTAATTTTAGGAAACTGCTGATATGTTAAAAGTTAAAACTCTTTAAAAATGGTAAATGCCATGAAGCAATAACAGGTTTCATTCCCTTTGCTGATTCAGATGGGAAATAAATTAGAGAACATCTTTAACTTGTCAAACTAACTGCCCATTTGACTTACATTAAAAAATTACTAATAACCTTTTTGGCTTTTCGAGTTATTTTCTCAACTTCTACGTAAAAGTAATTTCATACAATGAAGTTAATATCAGTTTGGATATTTTACTAATCATATATACCTTACAATGTAGGAAGTAACAAAAAAAGATACTAGAAGTTACATTAAGAAAAGTAATACTAAATTTTTTCCAAGTCAAATTTTTAAACAAGCAACTCAAATAAATACCTATTTCCTACTCTAAGAATTAAACTTTCAAGTCGATTTTATGTTACTTTAAATTCTCAAAATAACAGACCCTTTTTTGCTAATTATTGAAGCGAACCAATTTTACTTGTGGAGTAAAACAAGATGTACAAAAATCAAAACTGGACTTACTTTACGATGTACAAATGACAATAAGCATAACAAAACAATTTGTGTACAGTAGTTATAATCCTATTCTAATCAAATGTACCTGCTGTTCTGGAATCAACTCCTTGAGCTGAGAACGGAGATCCTACAAGAAAAACAAAATATACTATGAGTCATATCACAAAATAAACACTTTTGAGCAGTTTATAGCTGCCCAAAAAAACAACACTGACATTCATCGCAAAGTTAAGACTTTAAAATCTGCTTATATTAACGATTATTGACTACTCAATATGAATAACATCTCTGACATATTAAACCACTATCAGTATATCACTCAACTTCATCACAAATTACATTCTTAATTTTTTCTCTAGTGGACACCAAAAATTATATCTTTACTATGAACACCAAGTATCTCACTCAATAACAAGTATATGGGGAACAAAAAAATGATCCAGGTGAACTCTAAATTATAGTGAACAGTTCTAATCCACATAAAGTGCATAGTTACTATGCACACATTATATCAATATTATCACCTTCACATCCCTTGGAATCCTTTCTTTCTATTGATCGACTCAATAATAACAGAGTAGTTCTAATCCACATAAACCTGTTCAAGGCTTATAAATCAAAGATAAAAAAACAGCCACAACTACAACCAAGTAACAGAGCACCTGTAAAAAAAACAAAATCAAAATAATTAGTAAATAAATCGAAGTAAATGAAAAGCCCCAATTTAAGAGATTAGGGTTTCGATTTAAAAACCCCCAATTAAGAAATTAGAGTTTTGATTTTAAAAAATCCCAAATTTAAGAAATTAGGGTTTTGATTTTAAAAAACCCCCAAATTAGAGCTTACCGATTTGCAATTAGTGGTGTCGGAGTGAGTGGTGGTGGTGTCAGGGTGAGTGGTGGTGGACGGAGAGTGGACGGAGGTGAGTAGAGTGGTGGACGGTGGTGAGTGCTAGTGGACGGAGGTGAGTAGAGTGGTGGACGGAGGTGAGTACAGTGGTGGACGGAGGCGAGTGGTGACGGAGGTGGTGGAGTGGTGGGGCGAGAGAGAGAGAGAGAGAGAGAGAGAGAGAGAGAGAGAGAGAGAGAGAGAGAGAGAGAGAGAGAGAGAGAGAGAGAGAGAGAGAGAGAGAGAGAGAGAGAGAGAGAGAGAGAGAGAGAGAGAGAGGTAGTTTTAATTTTAGGTAATTTAGTTTTAGTCGGGGGCGGGGGAAACTGATAAGGGGGGGAAGGGAAAAATTGATAAGGGGGGGAAAATAATTGGTAAAGAGGGGGGAATTTTTACTAAGGGGGCAAACAAATTGAAGCAGCGCGAGTTTAATTTTTTTAGTCGAACTTTAGACATCAGTTTTAAAATAAGCGATGTTTTCAAACAATAAAGACATCAGTTTAATCCGGGGTGATGTTATTACATCATTTAACATCAGTGGAATAAGTGACTGATGTCTAATGTGTGATGTCTATTGAACATTTTCTTGTAGTGTATTCTCCTTATACATCACTAATATAACTTCGAAACATTCATTCCATGTCTTCCATATAGTGTGGTCTGAAAATATTTTTCATTAGAAAATTCACTATTCATCAACATTTACTATTCATAAAAAAAATTTAACCAAGTCCAAAATTTGGGGTTATTACAGTCTCCCCTTCTTAAAAAGATTCTGTCCCGGAATCTAAGAAAATAGCTGAGGTTACTTCTCCAATATAGAAATCTCCAGTTTCCAGGTTGACTCTTCAACCCTCTGGTTTCATTACAACACTTACTCATTCTGGTCTGTGATATCTACCGGGCGCTCTATATAAGCCAATTCTGGTTGTATTCTTATACACCCATTTTCTATCAACATCCGATTATTCTTGCAATCGGCGGTACAACACTTACTGTAACTTCGGTTCTCTGAAATGTTTCTTCCGGTCAGTCCGTCGGTCTGCGGATCCTACGTAGTGCTCGCACTCAAACTCGTTGCCAAACACGTTTGGAAAACTCCTCCTGAATCGGGAGTTCATTCATTGGTCCTTATCTGACATGATGGTGACTGGAACTCCACGTCACCCAACTATCTCTTTCGTAACTCTTCGATTAAAGATCTCTCGCAACAAAACAAAATATGAGCAGACTCATTTAATCCATCAATTATAACTCGATTGACGTCCTAGTTCGACTTGATTCTTGTTGATCCTATCACAAAATCCATTACAGTAAAATTACATTCCTAATCAGGAATCTCTACTACCTGTGATAGTCAACTAGGTCTTTGTTCTGCCTTCATTTTCTGACATATCCAATATTTGTTTACCAATCGATAAATCCTTTTATTTATCCGGCCACCTATAACATTTCCTTAACTTTCTATAATTTATTCTAACTCAATCAGGACCTTTAAATAATCCTTGTTGTATTCTTAACTTCAACTTCATCCTTTCAGTTCCTCTTATTAGTCCTTCTGAAAAATTAGCATCCTTTCATTTCTTGAACATTTGGAATCCCAACTTGGTAAAAAAATACCTTATGATTCCTTTATCATTCTTTCTCAGTCTTTAATGCTTTCTCCAACATTGACTTTATACCTTTACTCGTCATTTGCTCTTGACATAACCTGATTTTCTGTAGCAATTCCGGTTGCATTGCAACCTCAAATAGTCTCTCAGTACCATTTCCGGTTATTTTAACCTCAATTTCCATTTTCTCAAATCCTTGGATTAACTTTATCTGACGATGTTATCATCTTAAGTCTCTCAGACTAAGGGCATCAGCCACCACATTGGCCTTCCCTGGGTGGTAAAAAATCCCACTGTCATAATCCTTGATTAGCTTTAGCTATCTTTTCAATTCTAATGGTAAGTTCTTTCTGGGAAAGTGTATCTAATGCTCTTATGATTTGTATAAGTCTCGCAGTTTTTTCCATACAATTAGTGCCTCCAAAACTTTAAAGCGAAATCTATCGCTGCCAATTTTAAGTCATGTGTAGGGTATCTAAATTCATATCCCTTTAATTGACTGGATGCATACGCAATTACCTTTCCGTGCTGCATAAGCACACACCCTAATCCTTTATGTGATGCGTCGCTATAGATCACAAAATCTCCCTTCCCGTCTGGCAGTACCAGCACAGGGCGGTGACTAGTCTCTTCTTTAATTCCTGGAAACTTTTCTCATATTTCTCGGTCCACTCACTCTTCAGTCTTTCGAGTAAGTCGGGTTAGTGGGCTGCTATTTTAGCAAAATCTTGTACACATCTTCGGTAATATCCGGCTAAATCCACAAAATTACTCACCTCGGTTGGTGTGGTTGGTCTTTCCCAGTTCGAAACAGCTTTTAACTTAGCAGGGTCAACCAGTACTCCTTTACTTCCGACCACATGTCCTAAAAATTGTACTTCCCTTAGCCAAAACTCGCACTTTGAGAACTTGGCATATAACTTTTCTCTCCTCAGTGCTTCTAACACTATCCCCAAACGTTCTACATGTTCTTCCTCGGTCTTTGAGGTAAACCAAAATATTGTCGATGTCACTATGACACACTTATCCAAATACTTCTTGAAAACCCGATTCATCAAGTACATGGAAGCTGCAAGGGCATTCGTCAGCCCGGACGACATTACTAAAAACTCGTAGGGTCCATACCTGGTGCGAAACACAGTCTTGGGTACGTCCTCAGGTTTAATATTCAACTGGTGGTATTCAGTTCTCAATTCACTCTTCTAGAATTTAACTGCACCATGCAGCCGATCGAACAAATCACCGATCCTTGGCAGGGGTGCTTATTCTTAACAGTTAGCCTATTCAGCTTTCGATAGTTTATGCACAGCCTCATGCTGCTGTCCTTTTTCTTCACCAATTAACACTGGTGCATCCCACGGTGACGCACTTGGTCTTATCATTCCTTTCTCTTACAATTCCTACCATTGGGCAACTAATTTCTTCATCTTGACTGGAGCTAGTCGGTACGGGGCCTTCGAAACTGGCGCCGTTCTTGGAGCTAATTCTATAGCAACTCTATTTCTCTATTGGGTGGTAACCCTGGGAGATCTTTTGGAAATACATCCTCGAATTCGTTGACAACATGGATTTTCTGTACACTAGGTACTTCCCGTTTCGTATCCATCACCGTCGCTAAACAAGTTTCACCTCCTTGGAGGTCATACATTCTCTCATCCAATAATCTGAATTCTTACTTTCTTTCTTTCTCAATCTATTCGCGTTTCATACTCTATTTTCTTTATGCCAGGCCATTTCTTTCTCGCCCACTTTGCTTCCATTTCTATCATAGTCGTTTCATTAACCAAGGTAACATAATCAGTCGTTTCGAACACTCCATTATTTTGAATTCGCATCATGCGAAACAAACCTTGGCAATTTCCGTAAACTTCTATTCATAATTTGTCGTACTCATTCGTTTTAGCTCTTAGCTTCAACACTCTCTTTCTCCAAATACTAAGGAAAATACTTGCATGGTACCAAGAATACTTCAAGTAACATAATGTTTTATAAAATCTTTGTAAGAATTCTCATCGAATGGATGACCTTATTAGGTCTCAATCAATTATCATTTGGATATTTCATCATCCCAATTCACTGCATATAAAATGCATCGTGAACTCACTTAAATAAATTTTGACCGAAAGTTGAACTTAGTGAAACAATAACTAGTTCACTTCAAGAAAAAATTTAACAACTAGCTGAACAAAATTTGCTAGTTCGATTAGTTTGGGACGCAACATCTAGCTAGGATGATTAGCTAGATTTTCATCATATCATTAAAATTTCAACTAGTTAGAACAATTAACTAGTCACTCATCATGGCATATATAATTAGCCAGTTTCAATCTACTAGTGCAAAATCTCGACATCGTAGCCAAAGAAAGAAAGAAAACAACATTTTGACTACTCGGATAATGAATTGAAAGAAGAGTAAATAGGTTTGGGACAAACAAGGTAATTATAACCCTTGAATAGGATATAAGGTCTGAATAGATGGTTCTTGGTATCGGAACAATCGATAACCTCCCACCAAACATTTTTCATCAGTGAAACGGTCCACCCCAAGGTGTCTCCGTACATAAACTTTGTCAAATTCTCCGATAGAATTGAATTCGGACTATCAATGTCAAATTGATATCCTTTCCATGATCTCAACGTCTGATGTGCAAATCTCTTCTTAATGGAAGAAAAGAATTCACGAGTAATCTCTGAAATATACATCATCTATGTTTTAAATACATAGCTAGATATTTATGAACTCGACTAAGGAGTCCAAGTATGAAGAAAGAAAATAAAGAAAATAAATATTTAACAGTTGTTGGTTGCATCCCAAGTTGAAGTAGGAAACTAGAAGGGTTACCTGACATGAACTATTCAAGGTAACACAGGCAGGAACAATTTTAGATTGAGTAGTGTACCAGCAAGTAGATACCAAAAAGTCAATGGTCATCATAAGTTCTAATATCACTAGTACGAGGATGATCTTATCTTATGCCTTTATGGCTTAGGGTACTAACCAACGGTACCTCAAAATCGTACAAGTCCTTAAATAGTTCGGGAGTTCGAAACATATTCGCCATTCCCCGATAATCGTTTAGGGATTGGGCCTCCTACGGCCGCATCAACACATTCTCAAAAGATGAAGGTCGATTAACGTATATGTAATTTCTTAACACTAGTCGTATCGACTGAATCCAACCCCAGGTCACCATAGGTCTCGTTCCTCGTAGGTCCTGAGATTGTCGCATTGATCGTTGCAACCATACGTGTCTTTATCAGAATCACGCTATCCAATCTTCATATCTTTGATTTCTGAGTTGAGACATAATGTCCTATCGTACGAAACATACTCGCGATGCAATTTAGCACGTTCATCTCACGATAACGTTCTGGTACTACATGTACGCCAAAAGTCTTCTTCTTTAGGTAACAAAATACCCATCGACGGAAAAGACACCAACTCTGGTGGAATCGTTGTTCCCAAGGCTTGGACTCCATACACAAGATAATGCCTTAACTAGTCCACACAATTTAGTAATTCGGATCGCGTAAAGAAATGTAAACGTCATGATCCTCATGTGCTGCCTTCTCGTGGGCAGACTATGATGAACTAAAAACACTTAGGTTCTTACTAAGTCAAGTTATTCATTAGTATTGGCCATTCCGACCTTACCCCAACTGCAACCGAGACTCTACTCCGCGTCTTATCTTAATGTCTTTGATAATCCGTGTATAATTCTAAACGTCCTTCTCATCATTATGATGATCTTCAATGGTCCTATCGGTCCTCCGATAAGTCCCCAACTAAACTCTTTAGTCTTAACATCCTCAATGGCACTACCTCCGGTAGTCCACTTAACGAGCTCTACAAACCTTGTAATTTGTACTGTATTTGTAACACCCTTCAAGTTTAATATAAGTTATATTTAACTTGAATCTTGTTTCATTTAATTCTGCACTTATTTGTTCTTGAATTGTTATATCACGAACCGAACAAATTCGAGAAAACAGTATCGTTTCTATTCAACCCCCCCCCCCCCTCTACAAACTGATCGGGACCTAACAATTTTAGCAATAGAAAAAACATATAAGAAGATAATTCCTTAAAAGAAGTCTTCCCTGAAAAAACTTAATCTCCAAATTTTTTTATTAGAAAACATCTTAATTGCATTTTAAATATTTATTAATGGAGGAAACTAAATATAAAATTTTGGACGGTGAGGTGGCGCCTCTCAATTATTTTTCTAATTTTTTCAATTAATAGATATTTAAAATAAAAAAAATCTTAATTACCTTTTATTGTCCTAAACTTTCTCCCCAGTCTCATAAGGAGCTCAAATAGTTATGTTATTATTAAATTTTAGCTTCAATCTTTCTTCTTTTTCTTCGCTTCTGTATTTTAGAAATAGCAAAAAATATAAAAAGATAATTCCTTAAAAGAAGTATTCCCTAAAAAAATTTAATTTCATCAGTATTTTATTTATAATAATATATGGATTGTCTTGTGCATCAAGTTTGACACAAATGACTATTTATACCAAGAAAAAGACTAAAAAACTCTCTTCAAATCTCATAACATCGTTTTTACGAGAGTACTAGGTAATATGAAAACTTTTATATCCTAATCACTTACTGTTATGTATTGATTTTGCAGGCCACATACACAATGGTGGTACAATGTTACATGAAATTTTCAAATTTAGTACTACAACATAAGTATACTTAAAATTCTATATATGTTGATTCATTATATATTTTACCTATGATTTTTTTGTTTGCTCTAACACGTATTATTGTTTTGATAAATTCTTTTCATGAAGTTTTTACGTTACTCCAAAAAGAAAGCATTTGATCCAGTATGATGGTGATTTTAAACTTATCATTGATTCATATATTAATATTGATTTTATAGTACGGCAACTCATAGAAATAATGATATCTGTTTTAATTGATTGATTAATAGTTGATTACGGTTATTTTGTTCCTGAAACAAGACGTAAATACCTGAACCTATATTTGTGTTTGCTTTCAGAAATAATTGATTAATAGTTTACAACTCATATTTGTGTTTGCTTTTAGAATATTTATATTCTCGTATCTGAACTTTTACTCACTTACTCTTGATTTTGGTTCGTTTTCTTTTTAGAAAGATACATGAACCAAGGCCAAAAATTTTAGAAAAAGAATTTGTTCTAGGTCATAGGTTTTCAGAACACCATAGAGTCTTTCCAATGAAATCTCACTCAAATCCCTTGCTTCTCTTATGGCTGAAATCCTGTGCTCTAGATCGGTTGGAAGTGTCAAAAGAAATTTTTTGTTAATGTTAGGCCGAATACAAAATATATAATCAATATAAGTATGATAATAACAATTAAGAACACTGTTTATGAATCAACAAATGAATTATATAAATAACTCTTCTCTCACTGATGTTAAAGAATCACAGAGAGCTGCTAGGTTACAAGAATAATGTATTCAGTATTCGCATCCCTTTTAGGGTTAGCCTATCTGTGTTTATATAATACACAGTTACATAATCAATCTCTAATTGATATCCTATAAATCAGCTATACAATTTATATCAATCTAGGATTGCTTCTATCTTCTGTCCCGTTTATTTAGCCATCTCAATATATTCTGCTTCTTTCCATCTTCAGAATATATTGCTTCTAGAATCTTCAATTAAGCACCGACAGCTAAAGTAAACTCTCACCCTGTCAGACTTTAACAAACTCTGACTGGCTTCTAGTAAACTCTGATGAGTACCTGTTGCTTAAACACTGATAAACAATCATCAGCAATTATATCTAACAATCTCCCCCAACTTGTGCATAATAAAAATGTACAAGTTATCAGATAATTGATGATGTCAAAACATATAACAAATGCAGTGTTTAAAATATAACAGAGTTTAACTTTAACTTAGAACATAAAACTTTAAAAACTTACAGTCAGACTTTACTTAATCTCTTCAATATCAGGCACTGTCCTGAGATAGTCAATGAGTGGCCTCCTTTCAGCTTTTTCTAGCTCTTCCACCATGATTTCTTTCAATTCCTTAAGCTCTGGATCACTTTCTCCAGTTTGGTAGATAGCAGCTCTCAGAGAATAAATGTTGTTCTTCCTCATTTCATTCCCTAGTCGGATAAAGTAAGATTTGTCTGACTCCAAATTAAATTCCAAAACCTTTATACCCAGTGTTGTCTTGAACTTAGCACTGTTTTTCTTCATTTCAACAATCTTTCCATAAGCATCTCTGTACTTAGGAATATATGCACTTGAAACACCTCCTCCAAGCATAGCTTTTGTTTTCAGCATCCTATCTCTTAGAACTAGAGCAGCATTATGAGTACTTCTATTTTTGATTTTGAGAAGATATAGAACGTACTCAAGCTCTTCCCATAGTTTCAATTGAACATCAGCTTCTCCTACTCTGTATACTCTTCCATCAGACATAAAGTATAACAGAACCTCTTTCTTTAATCCTCTATGATAAACCATCGGAACAGACTCTAGTTTATCAAGGCTCTCTTGAGATACCCCAACACCAGGTTCTGCCAGTGATGAATGGTCAAAAGAACTGTTATTGATTCTCTTTTCTCTGTGTGAACCCAAACCAGATTTATCATAAGATTGCTTTCCATGTACTGTTCAGGTTTGAGAAAAGTCCACAGCTTCTAGCTTCAGAGTTTCAGAAAGTACAGGTCTTAAGAAACCTTGGAGTTGTGGAGCTAGCTGAGCTTGTACAACTTGAGCATTGTCAGAGGTTGTCACAATTTTAGTAGAAATATCAACTTGAGCAACGTCAGAGGTTGATTGATTTATCCTTGATTCAACTTGAGCAACGTCAGAGGTTGAATAATTCTTCTTTGGTAACTGTTCTTCTTCTATCAGTGTACCTTTTCCTTTATCAATATTTGCAATCACAGGCCTCCTTGTGCTCTGTTGAGAGTTCACATTTTCTTTAATAGAAATTCCTAGTTCCTTTCTCCTAGGAGCCTTGGCCTTTTTCTTGTAAGTACCAGCTTCAACCTTCTTCTGGTGTTCTTCAGCAAGAAGTTTCATCTCAGCATCCATATCTTCTACTGTGGCTTCACCACCATGTTCTTCCATAAACAGTTTAGCAGCAATCTCTTCATCAGTAGTTGGATTTGATGAAATCACTAGACTCTTAAGTCTTGAAGAAGATTGACCACCAGAGTTTAACCTCTCAGAGTTTGTCTATCTAGCAGAGTTTGACCTAAGTCTCCCTTGCTCTTGAGAAGACTTTGACCTTTTCTCTGCTCCTCTGCTTCCATCATCATTAGAATCATCCCTCAGTCTCAAGGTTGGAGTCCTTTTGCATTTGTCTTTAGGTACTTTCTCCCCCTTTTTGACATCATCAGGAATAAAAACTGATGTCAGCAACTCTAGTGATGTAGCAATAGAAGTAAGTTGAGAAGACATAGCAGTCTGATTCTCTTCCACCATGCTTAGCCTCTGCTTGATTTCTTCTTGATCCTTGATCAGAGATGAAAATTGAGCTCTATCTTTCTTCAATGCTAATTCCTTAAGAGCAATATCATTACTCAATCCAATGACAACTTTGTGAGTCTCATCAAAGCGATTGTGCAATGATTTGACTTGAACAACTGTAGCCTTGAAATGTGTCAACAACTCAGTATTTGAAATCTCCTTTGCAGATTGAGCAACAAAATCAGCAGTCCTTTTCTTGGAGAAAATACAATCAGCTCCTGACCAGTTTGCATAATTCATTTCCCTGTAATGAGCTTCAGTTGCATGTTGATTTTCTTTGATAGACTCTACAGTAGGATCCCTTAGAAAAGGTATTGACTCATTATCATCAGAGTTTGAAAGTGCAGCATTGATCCCAGAGTTTGCATGATCAGAATTTTCAGATGTGTGATCAGCATTATCAAAATCAACTCTTGCTTCATTAACATTTTCTGCTATCTGCTCTTCAATTTCTTCAGCAACATTATCTGCAGTAGCCTCAGCGTTTATCTGTGCAGCTTCATGAATTTCAGAGTTTGCAGTTACAAGAACCTCTACTTCTACAGGAACAGACTCTGCAACAACTTCTTCTTCTTGAACTACCTTTTCAACAGCATCTTCTTGCATATTCTCTGCTGTAGCATCATCCAATTTCTCTACAACAGCTTCAACTACCTGATCAACCTCCTCACCCATTTCAGGAATTTGATTAGTAACAGAGAGATTCTCTGTGTGAGTAGCAAGGGGCTCTTCAATAATCAGGGTGGGTTGATCAGTTGCCACATCCTCAGTATCACAAACACTGATACTAGGATGTGTTTCAAGAATTTTATCCATATCAAAATCAGCAAATAAAGCATCTTGCTCAAACATTTCAGCCTCTGTATCAGCATTTGCCATGTCAGGCACAGTGGCTGCTTCAACATCTTCAGTAGCCTCCTGAATAATAACTTCAGGAGCTTCAGTATCCACAAAGACCCTATCCTCATTATCATCATTTACAGTAGACTCCTGAACAACAACTTCTGGAGCTTCATCCTGGACAGCTTCAGTGTCTGGTGTAGATTCATCCAAATTATCAAAAAGATAATTAGCTACTAATCTTCTTTTCCTCTGATGAAGAGTTTCATTATCAACATCATCCTCATCATCAGTTTTTGGTCTATTTGCTCTTCTCTTCTTAGAATGACCAACACCCTTTGGCACAGAAGACTTGGACACTCCCACTTCAGTAGCTGGTCTAACAGACTTTACAGGTTTGGAACCAACATGCTTAGTCCTACCACTGGATTTAGGTTTGACAGATGTAGATGGAGGAAGTTCTGTTTGTAAAGGTTCTGGTTGGGGTTCTGATTGAGAAGGAGTTTGTGTTTGTGGATGGATTTGATCATTTACAAACTGTTGCACAGATACAGGAAGTAACAAATCTCCAACAACCCCTTTCTTAACATCCTTGTTGATAAGATCAGAGAATATCCTCTTGTGTAATTTAAAACAAGAAATAACATCTTCATCAACTATTTCTACCCCTTGAACACAGACAGAGAATAAAATCTGACAAAATCTAGAAAAGTAAACTACCCCTCGATTCTCTGTCATTTTCTCCCCTAAATTAATTAAGACAAGTCTTGCAAAATCAAAATGATTATCATATAAAAGAGAATACCCGATTTGCAGACTGTTCGTGGGAATAGCATCCCAGTTGGTGCATTTCTTCCCGAACGTTCTTGTTATGCAGTCAAAGAAGAAGCTCCATTCATTCCTCAAGAACGGTCGCTTCAACTGTCCTATCTTTGTCAAGGGCCCAGAATACCCAATCTCTCGCATCATTCTTAGCAAATCAGTGTCACCCATTCCAATTGTATATGAAGAAAACTCAGGAAACCCCATTGCAGTTCGAATTGTACCAGAAGTAATTACATACTCTGCTTCTTGAAATTCAAAGATTATAGATGGGTTTCCAGAATCACCACCATCATCATAAATACCCGTCTCCCAGAAAGCCTTGATTTGCGAACCAGAAAGTGTTGTTGGTTCTACTAGAGCACGCCCAATCGCTGACTGAGCAAGAAATTTCTGAATCATGTGAAACGCCTCTGGTGCGTTGGCAGTGTTTAGTGGTGCTGCATAATTGTTAGGAACGAACTCTAACCCAGAAGAAACAAACAATGTAGTCGCCATTAGTAAGATTTGAAAGAATAACAGAGAATCAGATGCAAAAGCTCGAAAGAGTTTGAAAGTAGAAAAGTGTTTGTGAATATGTGTGTGTGACAATAGATGTGAATTGGAGTAAGATGTGAAAGGTTTAAACGTATGTGTGTGTATTGTTTAAATATGAAATTCAAAATTAAAAACTGAACAGTTTTTAATCATTAATACACAACTGTCTTACTCCGTTAATCGGGTGAGTGGGACACGTGGCACACATGCAATAACTGACAGCAGTAATTGGCAGTTTCCAATGCGCATGCGCAGTAAAAACAGCAATAATTACCGCCTTTTACACTTTCCTAGACACACAACCTTATTCTTCTGTGGAATACAAATTCGGACCGTTACCAATCATACTCTTTTGTTTTCAAGAATGTTTTCTCAAAATTGTTAACTGTCTGAAACAAATAATTAATTTTAATCATCATAGATTAAAATAAAATTACCTCAGCGTAGAGTACACAGTTCATCAGTGTTTACCAATCCTCCTCCTTTATACATAATCTCTTTTCTCTCAATGCACAGTTGTGAAAAAAACATTGTATGTGAATAGCAGAGTTTACTAAAATAAATATTTAGAGCATCTTAAAGTGCATAAAATCCACACAATAAATCAGTAAAAACTAGTTGTCCAAACTCTCATGTATAAAATAAAATCTGATTTCATCTAAACTCTGTACTATAAAATTTATGATTTTCACCCCCTTCGATTTTTTATTTTTTTTATTTTTTTTTTATTTTTTTTTAATTTTTCCAGTAATCAGTGGTTGGCACTAGTCACCAAAAATCAAAGATTTTAGCCCTTATTTCATACAATAAGTTCCTGGGTCTTCCTAGGCACAACATGATCTCAAAGGAATTTGTGCACTTTTTGGCATCTTTTGATTGGAGGGTGAAATATTTGCAACTAATTATCAGAGTTTAGACTTTTCATCAGTTAATACAATTAATTTATGAGAGAAAGTGCAAACAGCTAATACAGACTCAGTGTATAGGATCAATAAACTAAGAGATGCTATAAATATAGAGATAGTATCATGCTGTGTAAAATTTCTGCACATTTTGAGATCAGATCATATATTACTCAGAAAGATTCATGATTACTTACTGAGAATCATGCTTCATACAGGTTTCTTCATTGGTCCTTATGTTTCAGACAATATCACAATCAGAGTATAACATCAGAGTTTAACTCAGATTTTAACCGACAGAGTATGACTGACACTTTATGACTAACAGAGTTTACTATCAGAGTTTAACATACTGGTACAAATAACAGTTAACATAGGCAAAAAAATCATGAGCAACAAATCACAGAAGTATAGATTTTGAGTCTAACCAGTATCTTTAATCAAACCCAGAGATCATTCCAAGTTCATTTACCAGTGTTGTAAAAGTAGCTTCACTCAAAGGTTTGGTGAAGATATCTGCAAGCTGTTGGTCTGTAGACACAAAATGAAGCTCAATATTTCCTTCTTCCACATGTTCCTTGATAAAATGATACCTTATGCTGATGTGCTTGGTCATGGAGTGTTGTACTGGATTACCTGTCATAGCAATAGCACTTTGATTATCACAGAAAATAGGTATTTTAGAGTACCTTAATCCATAGTCCAGCAATTGATTCTTCATCCATAAAATCTGTGCACAACAGCTACCAGCAGCTATATACTCTGCTTCTGCTGTAGATGTAGAAATTGATTTCTGTTTCTTGCTGTACCAAGAAACTAATCTGTCACCTATAAATTGACAGCTTCCACTTGTGCTTTTTCTGTCTATCTTACAGCCTGCAAAATCTACATCAGAGTAACCAATTAATTTAAACTCTGATTCTCTAGAGTACCACAAACCAAGGGTTATGGTTCCTTTGAGATATTTGAAGATCCTCTTCACAGCAGTTAGATGAGGTTCTCTGGGGTCTGCTTGAAATCTTGCACAAAGACATGTTGCATACATGATATCTGGTCTGCCTGCAGTAAGATAAAGAAGAGACCCTATCATGCCTCTGTAGTTTGTCATATCTACTGAAGCTCCTGTATCTTTGTCTAACTTTGTTGCAGTAGCCATGGGAGTTGTGGCAGATGAACTATCAAGCATACCAAATTTCTTGAGAAGATTTCTGGTATATTTTGCTTGATTGATAAAAATCCCATCATCTGTTTGCTTTATTTGCAAGCCCAGAAAATAACTAAGCTCTCCCATCATGCTCATTTGGTATCTTGACTGCATAAGCTTGGCAAATTTCTTACAGAGTTTGTCATTAGTAGACCCAAAAATTATGTCATCCACATAGATTTGAACTAACAACAAATCATCACCAGAATTAAAATAGAACAAGGTTTTGTCAATTGTACCTCTAGTGAACCCACTTTCTAAAATAAATTGAGCCAGAGTTTCATACCCTGCTCTAGGTGCCTGCTTTAGTCCATATAATGCCTTGTCAAGCCTGTAGACATAATCTGGATGTTTGGGATCTACAAATCCTGGTGGTTGTTCAACAAACACTTCTTCTTCAAGTTTCCCATTGAGAAAAGCACTTTTCACATCCATCTGAAAGACTTTAGACTTCTTGTGAGCAGCATAGGCCAGAAAAATCCTTATTGCCTCCAATCTTGCAACTGGAGCAAAGGTTTCATCATAGTCAATTCATTCCTGCTGTGAATAGCCTTTAGCCACAAGTCTAGCCTTATTCCTTGTAATCACTCCATCACTGTCTGTTTTGTTTCTGAAAACCCACTTTGTCCCAACAACAGATCTGTTCGTTGGTCTTGGTACAAGTGTCCAGACTTCATTCCTCTCAAATTCATTTAACTCCTCTTGCATTGCTGTTATCCAGTTAGCATCTTGAAGAGCTTCTTCCACTTTCTTGGGCTCTATTTGAGATAAGAATGCATGAAACAGACATTCATTATTTGTAGCACTCCTTGTTCTCACACTTGCATCTGGATCTCTGATAATTAAATCAGGAGTATGAGCTTGTGTCCACCTCCTTGCTGTTGGTAAGTGGCTTCTATTATCATTATTAGATCCTCCCCCTTGATCCATGCTCTCCTGATTTTCTTCTTGACCTTTTTCATTCTCTGAGGCTCCCCCTGAATTGGACTGTTCAGTATTTGAACTTTCAGAGTTTAACTCAGAGTTTCTGTTTGATTCTTCAGCTGACTCACTTTCAGAATTTGAGTCATTATTTTGAGATGTTTCTGAAGTATCTTCACGCTCCCCCTCGACTGGTTCTCTATTTTGTTTTGTCAGAGAAATTCCCTCAGTGTTTACCAGTAAAGGTTCAGAGTATGCTTCGTCAGAGTTTGTTGGATTTGCTTCATCAGAGTTTACATCATCAGTGTTTAGATCTTCATTTTCAAAGCGAAGTTGATCATGATATTCTTCATCTTCTATTCCAGTTATTTTCTTGTCATCAAATGACACATGTATAGATTCCATGATCACTTTAGTTCTTAGATTGTAGACTCTGAATGCTTTAGATTGTTAAATATAATTGCTGACGTTTACTCATCAGTGTTTAAGTACCAGGTACATATCAGAGTTTATTAGAAGCCAGTCAGAGTTTATTAAAGTCTGACGAGGTAAAGAGTTTATTAACTGTCGGTGCTATAATGAAGATTCTAGAAGCAATATATCTTGAAGATGGAAAGAAGCAAGATATATTGAGACAGTTAAGGAAACGGAACAGAAGACAGAAGAAATCCTAATTTGATATAATCTGTATAGCTGATTTATAGGAGTATCAATTAGAGATTGATTATGTAACTGTGTAATATATAAACACAGATAGGTTAACCCTAAAAGGGATGCGAACATAGAATTATTATTCTTGTAACCTAGCAGCTCTCTGTGATTCATTAACATCACTGAGAGAAGAGTTATTTATATAATTCAGTTTTTGATTCATAAACAGTGTTCTTAATTATTATTATCATACTTATCTTGATTATATATTGTGTATTTGGCCTAACAATTGGTATCAGAGCCAAGGCTGATTAATATATATAGTTTCACGATTCAAACACAAGTATAATCATGGCTGACAACTCTCAGGAAGGTACTAATGCAGGTTCTAATTCTCAGAAGGTTCAACCTACTTCTGTGAGTAGATATGAGACTATAAGGGTTCCAATACTCAGACCAGTTGAATATCCAATTTGGAAGGTGAAGATGACCATGTTTCTGGAAGCCACAGATCCAGAATACCTTGACAGAATCAACAATGGTCCTCATATGCCAACTAAATTGTCTCATGTTATTGGTGATGAAGAGCAGAAACTGATCCCAAAGGAAAAGAAGGATTTGACTCCTGAAGACATCTCATCAATTGCTAAGGATGCAAAGGTTAGACATCTTCTTTACAGTGCCTTAGATAATGTTATGTCTAACAGAGTAATTGGCTGCAAAACTGCCAAAGAGATATGGGATGCTTTAAAAGTCAGATGCCAAGGAATAGGTGCTATTAAGAAGAATAGGAGGACCATACTAACACAGGAGTATGAACACTTTGATTCAAGATCTGGTGAAACTTTAACTGAGACTTATGACAGATTTTGTAAACTGTTAAATGATCTATCTCTAGTTGATAAAGAATATGATATTGAAGAGTCTAATCTCAAGTTTCTGTTATCTCTACCTGAAAAGTGCGATTTAAAGGCAACCACAATAAGAGATAATTATGAACTTGCTGATACAGAACTTGATGAAATCTATGGATTGTTGAAAACTTATGAACTGGAGATAGAACAAAGGAATAGAAGAATGAGTAAGAAGACAAAATCTGTTGCTCTCAAAGTTGAAGAGAAGCCCGTCAAGAAGGAACTTTCAAGAAAGAAAGCCAAAGGAAAGGCTTTAGTCATCAAATCTGAAAGTGAGTCATCAAACTCTGATGATGGCTCAAATACTAATGATGAAGCTTCTGATTCTGAGGATGATGAAGAAGAGATGATGAAGATGGCTGCTTTAATGGTGAAGACTTTCAAGAAGATGGGATTCAAGAACTTCAAGAAAGGAAAGAGATTCTCAAGGAAAGATTCAAACTCTGATAAGAGAAATTTCAGAAAGTCTGATGGAGGATATACCAAGTCTGGAAAGAAAGACAGGTCTGAAATCCAGTGCTACAAGTGTAAAGAGATGGGTCATTATGCTCCAGAGTGCAAGAAAGGAAAATCTGAGAAAGCACTCATCACTAAAGGCAAGGACTGGGCAGACACTTCAGACTCAGATGAGGGAGTCAATTATGCTCTTATGGCTACTGTTAAAGATGAATCTGAATCATCTGAAAACAAGGTACCTCTAACAACTTATGCTTATGACACTGATAATATATCTGAGTTAAGAATTTATCTTAAAAGCATACATGTTAGTTATAGGGATCAGACTTTAGAGAATGAAAGAATAAAATCTGAGAATCTAGGTCTTAAAGAAAGGAATAAATTTCTTGAAGAGAAGCTTGTTAACATGCAACAAGTTCAAAAAGAGAGAGATGATGTTGTTTATGTTGAACAGGAATTGCTTAAAAGATATAGGCAAATAGAGTCTGAGTTGGAAAAAGAAAGAAAAGTGATTAAAACCTGGACTAATTCTGGTAGAGACACACATCAGGTTTTTCAGACAGATACTGTAGGTTTAGGTTACAATGAGGAAGATGAACTTAGGTTTCAAGATAAAGTAAAAGTGAAGCCACAACTTAAACCTATGCTATTTGTTCCTGAAAACAGTAAGTTAAAGTCTGTTGTTGTGAAGGAAGCTGTTATGGAACCAGTTGAAACTTGTGAAGAACAGGTTAATGTTGATTCAATAACAGAGAATGAGATTGAGCTAGAAGTTGTTAAAGAACCAGTAAAAATCTGTGATAAACAGGTTAATGTTGGTTTAATGACAGAGAAACAATTTAAACATAAGCTCAAAGAGGTAAAGTCTGTTAACAAACATAAAATGTTTAAGAGGAATAGGAATGGAAAAGTAGGCATTAATAAAAGAAATGATTATCTGCCTAATTCAGCTGCTCCTAGAAAAACATGTCATAATTGTGGTAGTACTAACCATCTTGCCAGGTTTTGCAATAAGAACAAAGATATTAACTCTTTACCCTCAAAATCTGGAGTGAAGAATGATTATGTTAGGGTTAGACCACAGACTTTATGCACACACTGTGGGAGCACTTGGCATTCCAGTTATACTTTCAAGAGTTATCATGCTATTTATCACAACTATTATGAGCTAAAACCCAACTTGAAATGGGTTAAAGCAAACTCTGCAAGTGTAAAGTCTGACAATGTTAGTTTAAACTCTGTTGATAGTGATTCCGCTGCAAAAGCTAACAATGTTAAGAAAGCCAAAGGATCCAACAAGTCTGGGTCCTTAAAACTAACACTTAGTGTTTGTTTGTGATTGCAGGGTATAAAAGAGAGCACACTTATCTTGGACAGTGGATGCTCAGGACATATGACAGGAAATAAAGCCCTACTATCAGACTTTGAGGAGAAAGCTGGCCCAAAAGTTTCCTATGGAGATGGCAACATAGGACGTACTCTGGGATATGGCAATATCAATCTTGGAAGTGTCATCATCAAGAATGTAGCTCTAGTCTCAGGACTCAAGCATGATCTACTTTCTGTGAGTCAAATCTGTGACAGAGGATACCATGTAGATTTTCATTCTGAACATTGTGAAGTGATCAGCAAATCTATAGGAAAAGTTGTTCTAGTTGGACACAGGCACAATAACATCTATGAAGCAAGTTTGGTAACAAACTCTGAAGGAAAAACTGTGTGTCTATCTGCAAGAATGTCAAATGAAGAGAGTTGGAAATGGCATAAGAAGCTCTCTCATCTAAACTTGAACAACATCAATGAACTTATTCGAAAAGATCTTGTAAGGGGACTTCCAAAGTCAATACTAAGCTTAGATGGTCTGTGTGATTCTTGTCAAAAGGCCAAGCAAAGGAAGTCATCTTTCAAGACAAAATCTGAATCTTCAGTTATGGATCCTTATCATCTTCTACATGTTGATCTTTTTGGTCCAGTAAATATAATGTCATTGGGTAGAAAGAAGTATGCCTTAGTCATTGTTGATGAGTACACAAGGTACACATGGGTGTATTTCTTAGCAAAGAAAGATGAAACTGCCTCAATTCTAATGGAACATGTAAAGCTACTGGAAAAAGGATCAGATTTTAAAGTGAAAATTATAAGAAGTGATAATGGAACTGAATTCAGAAATTCAGTAATGGAAGCTTTCTGCAAGGAAAGAGGAGTGAAGCAAGAATTTTCTGCACCTGGAACTCCACAGCAAAATGGTGTAGTTGAAAGAAAGAACAGAACTCTAATCGAAGCTGCCAGAACAATGCTTGATGAAGCAAAGTTGCCAACTTATTTCTGGGCAGAAGCTGTTCAAACTGCTTGTTTTACTCAGAATGCTACACTGATCAACAAGCATGGAAAAACACCATATGAGATGGTGAAGAATAAGAAGCCAAATTTGAAGTATTTTCATATATTTGGATGCAAGTGTTTTGTATTGAAAACTCATCCTGAACAGTTGACCAAGTTTGACTTAAAAGCTGATGAAGGAATTTTTGTTGGATACCCATTGTCAACAATCTGAGAACTAAAGTGATCATGGAATCTATACATGTGTCATTTGATGACAAGAAAATAACTGGAATAGAAGATGAAGAATATCATGATCAACTTCACTTTGAAAATGAAGATCTAAACTCTGATGATGTAAACTCTGATGAAGCAAATCCAACAAACTCTGTCGAAGCATACTCTGATCCTCTACTGGTAAACACTGAAGAATTATTTCAGACAGAACAAAATAGAGAACCAGTCGAGGGGGAGCGTGAAGAAACTTCAGAAAATTTTCAAAATGAAGACTCAAATTCTGAAAGAGAGTCAAATGAAAAATCAAACAGAAACTCTGAGTCAAACTCTGAAAGTTCAAATACTGAACAGTCCAATTCAGGGGGAGCCTCAGAGAATGCATATGGTCAAGAAAATCAGGAAAGCATGGATCAAGGGGGAGGATCTAATAATGTTAATAGAAGCCAATTACCAACAACAAGAAGGTGGACACAGGCTCATACACCTGACTTGATAATTGGAGATCCAGAAGCTAGTGTAAGAACTAGAAGTGCTACAAATAATGAATGTCTGTTTCATGCATTCTTATCTCAAACAGAACCCAAGAAAGTGGAAAAAGCTCTTCAAGATGCTAACTGGATTACAGCAATGCAAGAGGAGTTAAATGAATTTGAGAGGAATGAAGTATGGACACTTGTACCAAGACCAAAGAACAGATTTATTGTTGGTACAAAGTGGGTTTTCAGAAACAAAACAGATAGTGATGGAGTGATTACAAGGAATAAGGCTAGACTTGTGGCAAAAGGCTATTCTCAACATGAAAGAATTGACTATGATGAAACCTTTGCTCCAGTTGCAAGATTGGAGGCAATAAGGATTTTTCTGGCTTATGCTGCACACGAAAAGTTTAAAGTCTTTCAGATGGATGTGAAAAGTGCGTTTCTCAATGGGAAACTTGAAGAAGAAGTGTTTGTTGAACAACCACCAGGGTTTGTAGATCCCAAACATCCAGATTATGTCTACAGGCTTGATAAGGCATTATATGGACTAAAGCAAACACCTAGAGCATGGTATGAAACTCTGGCTCAATTTCTTTTAGAAAGTGGGTTCACTAGAGGTACAATTGACAAGACCTTGTTCTATTTCAATACTGGTGATGATTTGCTGTTAGTGCAAATCTATGTGGATGACATAATTTTTGGATCTACAAATGACAAACTCTGTAAGAAATTTGCAAAGCTTATGCAGTCAAGATATCAAATGAGCATGATGGGAGAGCTTAGTTACTTTCTAGGCTTACAGGTCAAGCAAACAGATGATGGTATTTTTATCAATCAAGCAAAATATACCAGAAATCTTCTCAAGAAATTGGGCATGCTTGATAGTTCATCTGCTACAACTCCCATGGCTACTGCAACAAAGCTAGACAAAGACACAGGAGCCTCAGTAGATGTAATAACCCGAATTTTTGGAAAAATTAAAACTTTTCTTATTATGATTAAGTGCATCAGTGAATAGTAAATTTGGTGGATGAATAGTGATTTTGAGGGTTAAGAAAAATTTTCATGCCACCTATGTACGAGACGTAGGATGGATATTCCGAAGTCATATTAGTGATCTACGGAGTAAATAAGTGAATGCAAAGACGATCAAAATTCAGAAATTCCAAATTTTATTTTGGTGTAATATTCGACCGGGCAGCGAATTATATATTATCATATTCAAGAAATGAGATATTAAAATTGAGGATTTGAGGATTTAATATTTTGGAATTTTATTATTTTATTAAAGTCGATTTAAGGATCCGATTGTTGAAGTGAATAGTTACCATTCACTGCGAGAATCGCGTAGAGTTGTGTTCGCTCTTTTAGGGAATATTTCGAATCGTTTCAAGAGGAACAAGACAACATTTACAGGATTAAATATAGACATGGAAGTAACATGTAACAAGATTAATTCAAGGAATGCAACATTTGGATCATCCATGTGAAAGGAAAGCGAACCAGTAAAGCTACTTTAGCAGAACCAATGCATGTTCGACACATGTCGAGAGATGAAGCCACCTAGGGCTATGACTCACCACTCTTCACACAAATATCAGCATTATCATTATTATTAACCAAGACAAAAGAAAAGAAAAAGAAAGAGAGAAGAACTCTCCCCCCATTTTTCTGCCCAGCAGGAGCATCAAGGAAGGAAAACTTCATATCTCCATTTCTATCCATCCTTAAATCCCCAAATTTTAACCATAGCTTCTCCACTCCATGGGCAACATTCGTTCAAAATTTCATGGCCAACAAAGGAGTGTAGCCTAGCCAAAGCCTTCCCCCAAGTTGAAGAAACCAAGCTGCCCTGTTCTTGACAGTTTCTGCCCCGATTTTCAAACGGCCATATCGCCTTCATTTCTTAATGAAATCCTGTGTTCTATAGCTTGTTAGAAAGGTATTGAGATAATCTACAACTCGTATTCACGAGTATTCTCCAGAAAAGCAAGGTAAGGACCTCGTTTTGCAAGTTCTTTCAGCTGGTAAATATTGACTCCGAGATTGCTAACTTGTTTTCTTGATTTCTTTGGATGATCCAAGCTTCCTAAGGTGCATCCAAGGCTAGAGGAGCCATTATAAAGCTTTGTTATAATTCTTACGATATCAAAGAAGGTAAAGATCGAACCCTTGCTAGTTATATGATGAGTTTTGGTTGAGTTTTGGCTAAGTAGTTAAAGCATGATGTGTTAGAAGAATATCCTTGAATGTTTGGCTTTGATTTGAGATGATTGTGTTGAGTGGTGGTCAATGGACCTTACCACTGACCCTAGAGGTCATAAGTGATGGTTGGTGTGTGATATTGATGATTGGGTTGCCTTGTATGGCTTAGTAGAAGAGTTACAAATTTGGAAATGCTTGATTTAGAGCCGTCGTAATGCCCAAATTTTATCTACTGCATGATTCCCTGTTTCGTCTCTGTTCGAGTTCGACCCTTGAGTCCTACTGCCCATTATTGTGTAGTTTATGTTATAAGCTTCGTAATGATATGTGGTTCGCCTAATTTGGTCGAACGGTTTAAGAGTTATGCTAATTTTAGTAATCGTGGTTCGAGAGGTTCCATCGCAGAAATGTAACCACTTTGATGCTAAGTCAAAGACCTTTAAGAGTCGAATTAAAATGTGAAATCTTGTGATATAATGTTAAGGACAGTTAGCAAGCCTTGTGCGAAGGTTTCGAGTCAAAAAGATCATTTTCCGATTTTATAAAAATAAGGAAGCCGAGGTTGCACAAGTGAAAACCACTGAAAACGAGACTTAGAAACCAGTGTTGAAAATGGTTAAGTATAACTTGTATTCGAGGATCGATTTCGGACTAAACCTACGACTGAAGTAATTGTCGACTAAACATGGACTTAGTATGAGCCTATAACGAGCTAGTAATGCCTTGGTTGTGTTTCGCTTACGTGTTTAAACATTGAGTACAAGTGGATTATCCAGGGGATTAATCGTACGTTTTCTTTGACTTTGTCTAGATTGTCCGGCATCATCGCGAACCCCTATCACTTCTCGAGCATCAGGCAAGTTTTCTAAATCTATACTTTCAAGTATTGATTATATATTACTGCTGTTGCCATGTGTGGAGTTATACAGTTGTGCGATACATGTTATATATTGTATAAAATAGAGTTTGATTTGGATTTATGTATGAGCTTTGAGATTAAGTAGTTATAAACCGGCATACCTTGTAGCTCTAGAGATAAGAGCATACTTCTTGTTTTCGACTCTAGACCGGGAGTCAGTATTTGAGATATGGAGACAGCCGTGGAAACCCGGAGGGATTCCAGCGGCAGTGTACTAATTATTTTGAGGACTGCTATTATTAAACATTAATTATATTTCTAGAAAGTATTAATTACCTGGAAATGATTTGAGGAATGTTATTTGAATATTACCTCATTCAGAGGTTGTTACTTGGAAATGATTTGGTAATTGGCTTATAAGCTAGATATGGGATATCAGTTATAAGCCAGGTTTTATAAAGGCCCTAGGTTAAGGGCGTATGATATTTCTTAAGATCAGTAGTGATTATAGTTTGTGTATGATAAAGGTTATTTTTCCGATAAAGATATCAGGTAACCGTTATTCGAGGATTAGTTATTTTTATTTAAGAATATTATTTATTAATATTCATTTGAGGATTATCGACTTACAAAACATTATTTATAGTCATTTGAGAATATTGACTTTAAGAATATTATCGTATATATTCATTTGGGGATTATTTAATGAATATTAATTTTGAATATTCATTTGAAGACTATTTTATTAATTAATTAATGAATATTATTTATGAATATTCATTCGAGGATTAATTATTTATTTAATGAATATTACTTTTGAATATTCATTTGAGACTTAATTAATTAATGGACATTATTTTTCGAATATTCCTTTGAGATTTATTAATTAATGAATATTATTTTGAATATTCATTGGGGGTTTACTTATTTGAGGAATATTATTTTGAATATTCATTCGAGGTTTATATTATCTTGAATATTCATTCGGGGTTTATTAGTTAATGAATATTATTTTAAATATTCATTTAATCCTTATTTATTTAATGAATATTATCTTTGAATATTCATTTAATCATTATTTACTTAATGAATATTATTTTCGAAGATTCGTTTAATGTTTACTTATTTAATAAATTTTATTAATTGTTTTTAAATCAAAAAGAGGTTCCCAAAACAATGTTTTCCATTTAAGTCCGTCTTTAAGAGGATTTAAATGCTCGCTCAACTATCAAAAATATGGGAAACCTGATTTAAGTAACTGCTATTCATTTTAAACTATCAACTCAAAACTGTCAAGGGACAGATATTTTCTCAAAACAATTTAGTTGCTGCAAGTTAAATATTGTGCTACCACCTCAACGCTCGAGGGGTAAATTCATGGAACAAGTCGATATCCATTAACAAGCATCGCTTGGGAAATATTGGAGAATCTTCCTTTCCAACCTAGATACAACTAATGAGTGGAGTCGTATCAACAAGTATTACACTTGGGGAAAGGAAGACGATCTTTACGTTTCAGAGTCATGGATTTCATCTGAACTAGGAGCATGTGTAAGAGGTCGAGTCACGCCGATCCATCACCTTATTGCCCCAAATGGGCCGGGAGATCCAGAAAGGCGGTAGACAATGTCAGGCTGTCGTGATACTTCCATCTACATGTAGAAAACATATAATTTTGTTGTACAAACCTGCTACTGATCATAGTAAGGTTGGTACGACGGGCGCGGAGAAGGCTCCAGTATTGGTTCATCATCCAATTTGGATATTCCTGCAACATGTATTGGGGTGAAGAACCAATCGTGTTGGCAGGGGGTCGAGAAGTGTTTGGAATTGAAGTGACAATAAATCCATGCAACTTCATCTTTTATTTTATGAGTTATGACTTTGTGGATACCTTACATAACATGAGTTATGGTAAGGGAGTTGTTTATACTGAATCACCTTATAACTTCATCTTTTAAGTTATGTGTTGATATTCTGCTTACATAGCAGATATTTTTGGAAAGGTTATATTGGTTTACTTTGAAACCTCATCTTTTATATTATACTAGAACTTTGTTCATAATATAGCAAAAGTTTGCAGAAATATTATGAAAATGATATTTGAAGTACAATAATGGTACTGTTTTTGGGAATACATTCCGATAAGGATATAATTTCAGTATCGAGATATTTTGACAAATTATTGTCTTATACCCGCTTTATTCTAGGTTGAGTTAAAGGCAGAATTATGCCATACTTTCATTTCCTTGCTGAGCTATCGCTCACTCTTGCTATTGTTTTATATATATTATATAGCAGCGAAGCAGGATGCCAATGGGTCGGCACACACCTCGCAAGGCGTTTCCGTAAACAGTTTCTAGCAGTGATCCCGAGAGTAGTACGAACCAATCGAATCAGGCTACAACTTTTGGTATTCAACTTATGTATAGATATGAATGGTATAAGAGGATTGTGAGCATCAGAAGGCTAAGTTGGTAATGTAACATTACTTAGAAATTGTATCAGTGACAGATTCAAAAGACACTTGGGTATTGTAATAAAAATTATTTATTCCGCAGTTGTTGTATTGTGTCGTTTCTGAGACTCTAACCTGTGTGTGTGAGTGTGAGACTTATATTGTGGGGTCATGAGCAGGTGAATTATGAATGGTGTGAGTAATACAGGTAAGGCAAGGAGTACATGAATCGTGACTACTCTAAATCCCTGACCCCGGATTTGGGGCTGTTACAGAAATGGTATCAGAGCGTTAGGTTACAGTCCTCAGAAATGATAGGAGATCGAGTCTTACAATACCCTTAATAATGATAAGAACATCTAGAGCCCAAATTGAGTTCGTAGTCGGGTTAGAGGACATGACCCTGACTGTTTAAGATGAAGCCCGAGAGGGGACTTCTTCTGGGGAAACCGTACTTAGGACTTCATGTTTAGTCACCTCGATTCGTATGAATTATAGATTGATGGGATTCTGAGATACCAGATCCCGAGGCCTTCGAGTAGGCATTTGATGATGCGCTCCTTGAGATGGACGAACACCCGATAAAGGAGGATCCATAGGAGGATCTAAAAGAAGACCCCATAGTGGGTCAAGGAAAGACTCTTGTAGAGGACGTGTTGATTGATAAAGATGTAGTATGTTACTTGAGGTCGTACAATAGGACCGGACGAACCTTCAGAGGTCAAATAAGTGCCGATACGAGAGTTTAGGATCGTTATGATTCATCATGAGATATGACAAAGAAAATGGAGTAGAGTCTCCAAAGCGAAAGAGGTAGAGGCAATACAGCCAGTATCAGTGGATTGATTCGACTTGAACGAAACCTGTTACTCGTAGTCGGTTATAGTTGCCCATAAGGAGGCGGCATACGTAAGAACCAAGATGTTCAGATTTTCACCAACGATTAGGGGTACTTAGTTGCCTAGAATAGTGGAAGGAAGTGTTTTGGGCTATGAGGTTTCAATCCCCTACGACCAGCGATTCCACTGGAAATAGTGCGTATTACATCATTGAGGGATTTTATTATCTCAAGGAGAATTTTGGGTATATGTACCATACAAATGTTATTGTAAGACAAGCACGTTAAGACGGAATCGAGAACGAGATTTACCACCCTCAGGAAACCGGGAAGGAATTATGAGGATAGAACAGAAAGGTCGGAAATCAGACCCGAGCATTACTAGTAGGTAAATAGATTGATCAAATTTCCCAGATTTGGAGAGAAATTCAGCAAATTTTGGCAAACCTTGTCTTTCTGATTACTAGAGGATGTCACCAAAGAGAGTGGAAATTAGAGCGAACCCTGTGGATTGGATAAGATAGCTATTATATGGGTTGGTGGACAGACCCTGATTGCTATAATTGATTGTAGAGATAAAATGATGAAGTTGAGATTGGACGGTAAAGGCGAAATATATTTAAGGACCAAGACGGACTGAGAAATTCCGGGATTGACTTAAATGAAAAGCCTATTGTGCCAAAAAGTGTTAAGCTTAGGTAGCGCACGGGATTGATATGGGAGGAGGAATATTGGGTATAAGGATGATTGAAATAGAGACCGGATTTAAGCTTGTAGTTTCTAACGATCTTCCGAAGTACCGCCTAGTCGACATGTGGAATTGTCATTGCTACGGGCGACAACGATATCGAAGTCCTCTTACGATAGAACGCTTGCTTGAGATGCTTGCTCCGAGTCGAATAAAGCTCCCTGCGATTGCAAATGTTGATGGTATAATTCTTAGCGACTATTATAAGTCGGCAATGACGTAAGTATCGAACACCTTAGAGTGCGTGGAAAAGAGAAGCTTTGGAATTGAACGATTATCCATTAGAGGAGCCGACGTAAAAGGCATCCGTAGAGACCTTGGTAATACCCTCCCCATTTGCAAATTATGTGGGATACTTCCCTAATCTATGATCTATCTTGACCTCTTTCCGAGAAAGAATTCTGATAAAGGGTATATTCCCTCTTCGAAGTTATTTTATAACACTTGTGTTAAATCATATTTAAATTCAATTGTGTTAGAGGCTGTCACGATGCCTACTTCCAGGTTTTCGAAGCCCTATCAAATGATGTTATTCAAGCTTCCACTTTTCTTCAAATAATGAATAACCCTATGATGATACCTCACCACTTGCTTGTTAAGTACCAGTATCTTTTTGGTTATTCTTTTCTTTGGAAACCGCACCTTTGGAATCTGTTCAATTTTAATCCAAGGTGTTCCTTTGAGAAATATTGTCGAAAGACGATAATCATTAAATTGATCTCGAATTGCTTTCATACTTTTCAACTTCCACTGAGACGAACAACCCTATACTTATAGGGGCTACAAGGACTATCTGTCTATGTGATAGAAGTCTGATGGGACGCCATCACTTGTGAGTTGTGAAATACAAGAAGGCTAATTACCTTTAGTAATGTCTCAATCGAGGCACACAACATTGAGTTCTTATGATCATGTTGATCTCTCGGTAAATTCTCTTACCTCCAATAAGGTTACCTTAAAACTCATAACCTTATGATCACCAGTGTGTGAAGTTTTCCTTAATATAGGAGCTATCTTTTCAAAGCTCCATGATTCTTGTTATCTTTATTGAATTTCAAGGGGAGGCCAACCAGGTCAAATAAGTCAAAATTCGCTGATAGGAATTAGATTCGCAACGAAATCGCCTATGATAGGAGCGAATCCCTAAGACGAATAGAATGTTAGTGACATATCAATGAATTGGTTTATTCTCCCAAGGATATTATGATAATGGAAAGCGGGTCAATCGATATATGTGAAAGGAATAGCGATGTGTCGTGTACTCCAGTGACAACGGTGTTAGATAGATGCCCTATAGTGGAATTGAGATTTTGGAGGAGTTGTTTACAAATGGACACTACCTCTGGGTTAGCAAGATAAGTGATGGCGATGGAGTCAGAGGGAGATGGTATTGTGACTTGGGAGAAGTTGATATTATAATAAGAATGGGTTGGTTGACACCCAATGGAGCCCCGACTGATTGTAAGGAAGAGAGAGTAATAAATAAAGGATGGAGACAGATTCAGAGGTTCTTGAATATAGTTCAGACTAAGAAACTATTACGCCAGAGATACGAGGCTTAATTAGCTCTTATGGTTGACGCCAAGAAAAGAGATACCAAGTATAAAGGAAACTACAATGGTTTTGGGAGATTGTACAAGGTTTTAATGAGCTACCAGATATCGATTTGGATGACATGAGAATGAATACCGAGTATTCAGAGTATAATGTGAATGGAAGGGTTAGTGACTCGGTTACAAGAATTGTTGTATAAGGGTATGACAAGACCCAGAGTACCACCATGGAGAGCCCGGTGTTGTTGTAAGAGAAAAAGATGTTAGCACAAGATTATGCATCGAACCTCGAGAGTTGTATGAGTTCGACATGGAGAATAGGTACCCTTATAAATGATTGTTTGATCAGCGGAAGAACGCTGTGTATTTCCAAATTTATTTAAGGACTGGATATCACCAGTTGGAAGTTAAATCCGAGGATATACCCAAGACTGCGATTCGTACTAGGAATAGGCACTTCGAGTTTTCAGCGAGGTTATTTTGGGTTGACTAATGCACCCACAAATTTTATGGAATGTGATGAAGTGGCTTTGAGTTATCCGTGATAGTAGATAACATGAGATGGAGAAATGGCTAGAATTGACCTAGGATTATGACTGTGAGATACACTACCATCCGGGGAAGGCCAATGTGGTGGCCGATACCCTTAATTAAAATGAGACAGAGATGGATTCCGAATGATCGGGAATTAAAGGATGAGATTTTACACAAAACCCAAGTTAGTCCAACAAACTAGAAAGACAAAAGATTTCACCAACAAGCGGCTAGTGACAACCAAGACAGACAGAGAAAGTATGCAGACTAAGCCCGTGAGTATAGAGATAGTACTGCTATTGATAAGCTAAATGGCATGTTGATGGATGACAAGCAAGTTTATGTTGGTGTATTTTCTGTACAAACAAGATAGAGAATATGAGGTTAGAGATTCGTGATGCTAAAAGATATCCATGGAAATAATTAATGAGATTTGGAAAGAAAGGGAAGTGAGCCCGAGATTCATTGGGCCATCTGAGATTTTAAAACGCGTCAGGAAGGTGGCCTACGAGCCAGCCTTGCCCCCCAAACTTGTAGAATGGTCATAACGGGGTTCATGTGTCAATGCTACGTCAGTATACTATAGATGCCCGGCATATGTAGAGTATGAGCAGGTAGATATATAACCTGGTCTGACTTACAAAGAACAACCTGTGGAAATCACGGATAGAAAAGAGCAAGTGCTAAGTGACGAGGTTGCCAAGATAGTGAGAAGTTTGTGGAAAATCAAGAAGTGGAAGAATCCACCTGGGAGTTAGAAAGTGCAATGGGAGAGAAGTACCCCCAGTTATTCCTAAGCTGATTCCGGGATGGAATCCTTTTAAGGAGGGGAGACTGTAATAACCCGAATTTTTGGAAAATTAAAACTTTTCTTATTATGATTAAGTGCATCAGTGAATAGTAAATTTGGTGGATGAATAGTGATTTTGAGGGTTAAGAAAAATTTTCATGCCACCTATGTACGAGACGTAGGATGGATATTCCGAAGTCATATTAGTGATCTACGGAGTAAATAAGTGAATGCAAAGACGATCAGAATTCAGAAATTCTAAATTTTATTTTGGTGTAATATTCGACCGGGCAGCGAATTATATATTATCATATTCAAGAAATGAGATATTAAAATTGAGGATTTGAGGATTTAATATTTTGGAATTTTATTATTTTATTAAAGTCGATTTAAGGATCCGATTGTTGAAGTGAATAGTGAATAGTGAATAGTTACCATTCACTGCGAGAATCGCGTAGAGTTGTGTTCGCTCTTTTAGGGAATATTTCGAATCGTTTCAAGAGGAACAAGACAACATTTACAGGATTAAATATAGACATGGAAGTAACATGTAACAAGATTAATTCAAGGAATGCAACATTTGGATCATCCATGTGAAAGGAAAGCGAACCAGTAAAGCTACTTTAGCAGAACCAATGCATGTTCGACACATGTCGAGAGATGAAGCCACCTAGGGCTATGACTCACCACTCTTCACACAAATATCAGCATTATCATTATTATTAACCAAGACAAAAGAAAAGAAAAAGAAAGAGAGAAGAACTCTCCCCCCATTTTTCTGCCCAGCAGGAGCATCAAGGAAAGAAAAATTCATATCTCCATTTCTATCCATCCTTAAATCCCCAAATTTTAACCATAGCTTCTCCACTCCATGGGCAACATTCGTTCCAATTTTCATGGCCAACAAAGGAGTGTAGCCTAGCCAAATCCTTCCCCCAAGTTGAAGAAACCAAGCTGCCCTGTTCTTGACAGTTTCTGCCCCGATTTTCAAACGGCCATATCTCCTTCATTTCTTAATGAAATCCTGTGTTCTATAGCTTGTTAGAAAGGTATTGAGATAATCTACAACTCGTAGTTCACGAGTATTCTCCAGAAAAGCAAGGTAAGGACCTCGTGTTTCAAGTTCTTTCAGCTGGTAAATATTGACTCCGAGATTGCTAACTTGTTTTCTTGATTTCTTTGGATGATCCAAGCTTCCTAAGGTGCATCCAAGGCTAGAGGAGCCATTATAAAGCTTTGTTATAATTCTTACGATATCAAAGAAGGTAAAGATCGAACCCTTGCTAGTTATATGATGAGTTTTGGTTGAGTTTTGGCTAAGTAGTTAAAGCATGATGTTTTAGAAGAATATCCTTGAATGTTTGGCTTTGATTTGAGATGATTGTGTTGAGTGGTGGTCAATGGACCTTACCACTGACCCTAGAGGTCATAAGTGATGGTTGGTGTGTGATATTGATGATTGGGTTGCCTTGTATGGCTTAGTAGAAGAGTTACAAATTTGGAAATGCTTGATTTAGAGCCGTCGTAATGCCCAAATTTTATCTACTGCATGATTCCCTGTTTCGTCTCTGTTCGAGTTCGACCCTTGAGTCCTACTGCCCATGATTGTGTAGTTTATGTTATAAGCTTCGTAATGATATGTGGTTCGCCTAATTTGGTCGAACGGTTTAAGAGTTATGCTAATTTTAGTAATCGTGGTTCGAGAGGTTCCATCGCAGAAATGTAACCACTTTGATGCTAAGTCAAAGACCTTTAAGAGTCGAATTAAAATGTGAAATCTTGTGATATAATGCTAAGGACAGTTAGCAAGCCTTGTGCGAAGGTTTCGAGTCAAAAAGATCATTTTCCGATTTTATAAAAATAAGGAAGCCGAGGTTGCACAAGTGAAAACCACTGAAAACGAGACTTAGAAACCAGTGTTGAAAATGGTTAAGTATAACTTGTATTCGAGGATCGATTTCGGACTAAACCTACGACTGAAGTAATTGTCGACTAAACATGGACTTAGTATGAGCCTATAACGAGCTAGTAATGCCTTGGTTGTGTTTCGCTTACGTGTTTAAACATTGAGTACAAGTGGATTATCCAGGGGATTAATCGTACGTTTTCTTTGACTTTGTCTAGATTGTCCGGCATCATCGCGAACCCCTATCACTTCTCGAGCATCAGGCAAGTTTTCTAAATCTATACTTTCAAGTATTGATTATATATTACTGTTGTTGCCATGTGTGGAGTTATACAGTTGTGCGATACATGTTATATATTGTATAAAATAGAGTTTGATTTGGATTTATGTATGAGCTTTGAGATAAAGTAGTTATAAACCGGCATACCTTGTAGCTCTAGAGATAAGAGCATACTTCTTGTTTTCGACTCTAGACCGGGAGTCAGTATTTGAGATATGGAGACAGCCGTGGAAACCCGGAGGGATTCCAGCGGCAGTGTACTAATTATTTTGAGGACTACTATTATTAAACATTAATTATATTTCTAGAAAGTATTAATTACCTGGAAATGATTTGAGGAATGTTATTTGAATATTACCTCATTCAGAGGTTGTTACTTGGAAATGATTTGGTAATTGGCTTATAAGCTAGATATGGGATATCAGTTATAAGCCAGGTTTTATAAAGGTCCTAGGTTAAGGGCGTATGATATTTCTTAAGATCAGTAGTGATTATAGTTTGTGTATGATAAAGGTTATTTTTCCGATAAAGATATCAGGTAACCGTTATTCGAGGATTAGTTATTTTTATTTAAGAATATTATTTATTAATATTCATTTGAGGATTATCGACTTACAAAACATTATTTATAGTCATTTGAGGATATTGACTTTAAGAATATTATCGTATATATTCATTTGGGGATTATTTAATGAATATTAATTTTGAATACTCATTTGAAGACTATTTTATTAATTAATTAATGAATATTATTTATGAATATTCATTCGAGGATTAATTATTTATTTAATGAATATTACTTTTGAATATTCATTTGAGACTTAATTATTTAATGGACATTATTTTTCGAATATTCCTTTGAGATTTATTAATTAATGAATATTATTTTGAATATTCATTGGGGGTTTACTTATTTGAGGAATATTATTTTGAATATTCATTCGAGGTTTATATTATCTTGAATATTCATTCGGGGTTTATTAGTTAATGAATATTATTTTAAATATTCATTTAATCCTTATTTATTTAATGAATATTATCTTTGAATATTCATTTAATCATTATTTACTTAATGAATATTATTTTCGAAGATTCGTTTAATGTTTACTTATTTAATAAATTTTATTAATTGTTTTTAAATCAAAAAGAGGTTCCCAAAACAATGTTTTCCATTTAAGTCCGTCTTTAAGAGGATTTAAATGCTCGCTCAACTATCAAAAATATGGGAAACCTGATTTAAGTAACTGCTATTCATTTTAAACTATCAACTCAAAACTGTCAAGGGACAGATATTTTCTCAAAGCAATTTAGTTGCTGCAAGTTAAATATTGTGCTACCACCTCAACGCTCGAGGGGTAAATTCATGGAACAAGTCGATATCCATTAACAAGCATCGCTTGGGAAATATTGGAGAATCTTCCTTTCCAACCTAGATACAACTAATGAGTGGAGTCGTATCAACAAGTATTACACTTGGGGAAAGGAAGACGATCTTTACGTTTCAGAGTCATGGATTTCATCTGAACTAGGAGCATGTGTAAGAGGTCGAGTCGCGCCGATCCATCACCTTATTGCCCCAAATGGGCCGGGAGATCCAGAAAGGCGGTAGACAATGTCAGGCTGTCGTGATACTTCCATCTACATGTAGAAAACATATAATTTTGTTGTACAAACCTGCTACTGATCATAGTAAGGTTGGTACGACGGGCGCGGAGAAGGCTCCAGTATTGGTTCATCATCCAATTTGGATATTCCTGCAACATGTATTGGGGTGAAGAACCAATCGTGTTGGCAGGGGGTCGAGAAGTGTTTGGAATTGAAGTGACAATAAATCCATGCAACTTCATCTTTTATTTTATGAGTTATGACTTTGTGGATACCTTACATAACATGAGTTATGGTAAGGGAGTTGTTTATACTGAATCACCTTATAACTTCATCTTTTAAGTTATGTGTTGATATTCTGCTTACATAGCAGATATTTTTGGAAAGGTTATATTGGTTTACTTTGAAACCTCATCTTTTATATTATACTAGAACTTTGTTCATAATATAGCAAAAGTTTGCAGAAATATTATGAAAATGATATTTGAAGTACAATAATGGTACTGTTTTTGGGAATACATTCCGATAAGGATATAATTTCAGTATCGAGATATTTTGACAAATTATTGTCTTATACCCGCTTTATTCTAGGTTGAGTTAAAGGCAGAATTATGCCATACTTTCATTTCCTTGCTGAGCTATCGCTCACTCTTGCTATTGTTTTATATATATTATATAGCAGCGAAGCAGGATGCCAATGGGTCGGCACACACCTCGCAAGGCGTTTCCGTAAACAGTTTCTAGCAGTGATCCCGAGAGTAGTACGAACCAATCGAATCAGGCTACAGCTTTTGGTATTCAACTTATGTATAGATATGAATGGTATAAGAGGATTGTGAGCATCAGAAGGCTAAGTTGGTAATGTAACATTACTTAGAAATTGTATCAGTGACAGATTCAAAAGACACTTGGGTATTGTAATAAAAATTATTTATTCCGCAGTTGTTGTATTGTGTCGTTTCTGAGACTCTAACCTGTGTGTGTGAGTGTGAGACTTATATTGTGGGGTCATGAGCAGGTGAATTATGAATGGTGTGAGTAATACAGGTAAGGCAAGGAGTACATGAATCGTGACTACTCTAAATCCCTGACCCCGGATTTGGGGCTGTTACAGTAGATATGACAAACTATAGAGGAATGATAGGGTCTCTTCTTTATCTCACAACAAGTAGACCAGATATCATGTATGCAACATGTCTTTGTGCAAGATTTCAAGCAGACCCCAGAGAGCCACATCTAACAGCTGTGAAGAGGATTTTCAAATATCTCAAAGGAACCATAACTCTTGGGTTGTGGTACCCTAGAGAATCAGAGTTTAATTTAATTGGTTACTCTGATGCAGATTTTGCAGGCTGTAAGATAGACAGAAAAAGCACAAGTGGAAGTTGTCAATTTTTAGGTGACAGATTAGTTTCTTGGTATAGTAAGAAACAGAAATCAATTTCCACATCCACAGCAGAAGCAGAGTATATAGCTGCTGGTAGCTGCTGTGCACAGATTTTATGGATGAAGAATCAGTTGCTGGACTATGGATTAAGGTACTCTAAAATACCTATTTACTGTGATAATCAAAGTGCTATTGCTATGACAGGTAATCCAGTACAACACTCCATGACCAAGCACATCAGCATAAGGTATCATTTTATCAGAGAACATGTAGAAGAAGGAGATATTGAGCTTCATTTTGTATCTACAGACCAACAGCTTGCAGATATCTTCACCAAACCTTTGAGTGAAGCTACCTTTACAAGGCTGGTAAATGAACTTGGAATGATCTCTGGTTTTGACTAGAGATGCTGGTTAGATTCAAACTCTATACATGATTTTATGCTCATGATTCTTTGCATGTGTTAACTGTTATTTGCACCAGCATGATAAACTCTTATAAGTAAACTCTGTTAGTCATACTCTGTCAGTCATACTCTGTCGGTTAAAGTCTGATGTTAAACTCTGATTATGATTTTTGTCTGAAACACATGGACCGATGAAGAAAAATGTATGAAGCATGATTTTCAGTAAGTAATCATGAATCCTTCTAAGTATTATAAATTCTGATTACAAAATGTACAGAAATTTTACACAGCATGATACTGTCTGTATATTTATAGCATATCTTAGTTTATTGATTCTATATACTGAGTTTGTATTAGCTGTTTGCATTTTCTCTCATAAATTAATTGTATTAAACTGATGAAAAGTCTAAACTCTGATTATTAATTGCAAATAATTCACCCTCGAATCAAAAGATGCCAAAAAGAGCACAAATTCCTTTGAGATCATGTTGTGCCTAGGAAGATCCAAGAACTTATTGTATGAAATAAGGGCTAAAATCTTTGATTTTTGGTGACTAGTGTCAACCACTGATTACTGGAAAAATAAAAAAAAACAAAAAAAAACAAAAAAAACAAAAAAATAATAATCTATATATATATATAAAGGGGGTGAAAAATAAAAGATATATCCAAATGAAAGGATATCAGTATACAGAGTTTAGATATAAAAATCAGATTTTATGTTATACATGAGAGTTTAGGCAACCAGTTTTTACTACTTTAGTTCGTGGATTTTATGCACTTTGAGATGGTCTAAATATTCATATTCAGTAAACTCTGCTAATTCACACACAAATACTCACATCTGTACAGTTTGTGAAAAGAGTTTGTTTCTAAAGGAGGAGGATTGGTAAACACTGATGAATTATGTACTCTACGCCGAGGTAATTTAATTTTAATCTCTGGTGATTAAAATAAATTTTGTTGGTTTCAGACATATTATAATTTTGAGAAAAAGACATTTGTTTTGAAAATTTAAAAAGAGTATGATTGGACAGTTGATCAAGAATGTTTTAAACAGAGGAGAGAGGTTAATTTCCTAGAAAAGTGTACAGGCGGTAATTATTGCTGTTTTTACTGCGCATGCGCATTGGAAACTGTCAATTACTTGCTGTCAGTCATTACATGTGTGCCACGTGTCCCACTCACATAATTAAAGGAGTAAGACAGTTGTGTATTAATGATTAAAAACTGTTCAGTTTTTAATTTTGAATTTCATATTTATACAATACACACACATACGTCTAAACCTTTCACATCTTACTTCAATTTACACACACACATATTCACAAACACTTCCCTGCTCACAAACTCTTACGAAGCTTTTGCATCAATTTCTTTGATTTCTTTCAAATCTTTCTAATGGCAACCTCTATGTTTAACTCTGTTGGATTAGATTTTGTCCCAAATAACTATGCAGCACCTCTTAGCAATGAGAACGCACCGGAGGCGTTTCATTTACTGCAGAATTTCCTTGCTCAATCGGAAATTGGGCGTGCTTTGGTGGAGCCTGGAAAGCTTTATGGATCTCAGATCAAAGCTTTCTGGGAGACTGGTGTCTATGATGACGGTGGTGATTCTGGAACTCCGTCGATTGTGTTTGAGTTTCAAGAGACAGAGTATGTCATTACTCCAGGAACTGTTCGTGAAGCAATGAGCTTTACAGAGTCTGACGCGTACACCATTGCTGTTGGTGATACTGATCTTCAACGAATGATGCAAGCCATTGGATACACTGGGTCTTTAGCAAAGATTGGTCAATTGAAGCGTCCATTCTTAAGAAAGGAGTGGAGTTTTTTCTTCGATTGCATTACCAGAACTTTCGGAAAGAAGTGCACCAACTGGGATGCAATACCGACTGATAGTCTGCAAATCGGGTACTCTTTACTTTATGGTACTCACTTTGATTTTGCCAGATTAGTTTTGACTAATTTGGGTGAGAAAATGACTGAAAACAGGAGGGTAGTTTACTTTGCTCGTTTTTGTCAGATTTTATTCTCTGTTTGTGTTACTGGGGTAGATCTAAATGATAATGATATTATTCCTTGTTTTAAACTGCACAAAAGAGTATTCTCTGATCTTATTAACAAGGATGTCAAGAAAGGTAATGTAGGTGATTTCTTGTTACCTGAGTTGATTCAACAGTTTTTGATCAATTCTACACAAACACAATCTGAACCTCAACCACAAAAACAATCTGAACCACAGCCCGAACCTCTAATTACTGTTCTTCCAACTCAACCAAAATCTAGTGGTAGGACTAAACATATGGGTTCTAAGCCAGCTAGGATTTCTAAAACATCTGCTGATGTTGGGGTGTCAACCTATGTTGGACCTTCAAGGAAGAAAAGAAAGGCAAATAGGCCATCTTTTGATGTTGCAGATGAGACTTCACATCAGAAAAGAAGAAAGTTAGTGGCTGACTATCTTTTTGAAGAGCTGGATGTTTCTGAACCTGACATTGTTGAAAATATTGATGCTACAAATGTTGAAGCTCCTGAAGTTCTTGTTCAGGAGGATGCTGAAAATGTTGAAGCAGCCTCTGTGCCTGACTTGGCAAATGCTGATATAGAGGCTGATTTTGCTCAAGAAGTTTTCTTTGATGATTTTGATGTCAATGTTGAAGCACATCCTGTTGTCAGTGTTTGTGACACTGAGGATGTGGCAGCTGATCAGGCCACTCGGGTACTTGAAGAGTCAATGGCAACTCATACAGAGATTCTCTCTGTCACCAATCAAATTCCTGAATTGGGTGAAGAGGTTGATCAGGCAGCAAAATCTGTCTCTTCTGAGCAGATTGTTGACAATGCTGAGAAACAAATTGTAGTAGAAGAAGCTGTTCCAGCAGTAGAAGAAGATGCTGAGAAAAATGAAGCTGCAGCAGAGAATGTTGAAATTACTGCAGAGAATGTTGAAGAAGCTGTAGAAAATGTTATTGTAAACTCTGATCTTCATGAGGGAGCACAAGATGATGCTGAAGAAGATGTTCCTGATTCTTCTAATGCTGATTCTTCTGCAAACTCTGTTGACAATTCTCAAAGAATTTCTGCTCAACGCGCTACAGATGCTCATTTCCAGGATATGTATTTCTCCAATTGGTCAAGCAGAGAAACTATCTTTTCTGATGAAAGAGCTGCTGATTTTGTGACCAAGTCTTCAAAGGAGATTCAAAATCCTGAACTTTTAACTCATCTCAAAGCTACAATAGTCCAAGTCAAATCATTAAATAATCGTTTTGATGGTACTGACAAGGTTATTGATGGTCTAAGGAATGACATAGCTGCAAGGGAACTTACACTGCAAAAGGATAAATCTCTATATATCTCTTTGTGTAAAGAACAGAAGGCTTTTAACTCCAGATTGTCAAAAGTTGAAGAGAATCAAGCTGAAATGTCAAATAAGCTGGATGCAATTGCTAATTCCTTGGAACTGCTCACATCAGTATTGATTTCTGATGATGTCAAAAAGGGGGAGAGAGTATCTAAAGACAAATGCAAGAGCTCTCAAACTCTGACTCGGAAGGATGATACCACTGATGGTGGTGCAAAAGATAAAGAACAAAGGAAAAAGAATGTTCAAGAGCAAGGGAGGAGGTCAAACTCTGATGCTCAGGCTAATGCTGGAAAAGGAATAAACACTGGAGGGCAGTCTTCTTCAAGAGTAAGAAGTTTACTTCTTTCTTCTCAATCTCCAATTACTGATGAAGAAGTTGCAACTCAGTTGTTTCTAGCTGAGCATGGTCAAGATGCTATTGTTGAAGATATTCAAGCAGAAGAACAAATGCTAGCAGAAGAACATAAGAAGAAAGTTGTTTCTGGAACTTATAAGAAGAAATCAGTAAAGGCTCCTAGAAAGAAAGAAACTGGAATTTCTATTAAAGAAAATACTCAACAGAGTATACAATACACCAGGAGGCCTGTAATTGAAAATACTGATAAAGGAAAGGGTATATTGGAAGAAGAAGGACAGTTACCTAAGAAGAATTATTCAACCTTTGACGTTGCTCAAGTTGAATCAAATATAAGTAAATCAACCTCTGACGTTGCTCATGTTGATGTTTCTACTAAAGTTATGATAACCTCTGACAAAGCTCAAGTTGTACAAACTCAGCTAGCTCCACAGCTCAAAGGTTTCTTAAGACCTACACTTTCTGAAACTCTGACACTTCAACCTGTGGACTTTTCTCAAACCAGGACTGTACTTGGAAAAGAATCTTTTGATAAGTCTGGTTTAGGTTCACATAGGGAGAAGAGAATAAACAACAGATCTTTAGATCAAACTTCACTGGCAGAAGCTGGTATTGGGGTATCTCAAGAGAGCCTTGATAAACTGGAATCTGTTCAGATGGTCTATCACAGGGGTTTGAAGAAAGAGGTTCTGTTATACTTCATGTCTGATGGAAGAGTATACAGAGTAGGAGAAGCTGATATTCAATTGAAGCTATGGGAAGAGCTTGAGTATGTTTTATACCTTCTCAAAATCAAAAACAAAAGTACTCATGATGCTGCTCTTGTCATAAAAGACAGAATGATGAAATCTAAAGTGCTTCTTGGAGGTGGTGTTTCTAGTGCATACATTCCTAAGTACAGAGATGCTTATGGAAAGATTGTTGAGATAAAAAGAAATAGTGCCAAGTTCAAGACAGCACTGGGTATCAAAGTCTTGGAATTCAATTTGGAGTCAGACAAATCATATTATATAAGACTCGGAAATGAAATGAGGAAAAACAGTATTTATTCTCTGAGGGCTGCCATATATCAAACTGGTGAAGGAGATCCAGAGTATAAAGAACTGAAGGAGATTATGATTGTTGAACTGGAAAGAGCTGAGAGAAGATTACTTACGGACTATCTCAGGACAGTGTCTGATATTCAAGAAATCAAATAAAGTCTGACTGTAAGTTTTTAAGTTTTCTGTTCTAAGTTAAAGTTAAACTCTGTTATATTTTAAACACTGCATTTGTTATATGTTTTGACATCATCAATTATCTTTTTAACTTGTACATTTTAGTATGAACAAGTTGGGGGAGATTGTTAAATATAATTGCTGACGTTTGCTCATTAGTGTTTAAGTACCAGGTACATATCAGAGTTTATCAGAAGCCAGTCAGAGTTTATTAAAGTCTGACGAGGTAAAGAGTTTATTAACTGTCGGTGCTATAATGAAGATTCTAGAAGCAATATATCTTGAAGATGGAAAGAAGCAAGATATATTGAGACAGTTAAGGAAACGGAACAGAAGACAGAAGCAATCCTAATTTGATATAATCTGTATAGCTGATTTATAGGAGTATCAATTAGAGATTGATTATGTAACTGTGTAATATATAAACACAGATAGGTTAACCCTAAAAGGGATGCGAACATAGAATTATTATTCTTGTAACCTAGCAGCTCTCTGTGATTCATTAACATCACTGAGAGAAGAGTTATTTATATAATTCAGTTTTTGATTCATAAACAGTGTTCTTAATTATTATTATCATACTTATCTTGATTATATATTGTGTATTTGGCCTAACATAGATGATAGTGGGTATCCAACAAAAATTCCTTCATCAACTTTTAAGTCAAACTTGGTCAACTGTTCAGGATGAGTTTTCAACACAAAGCACTTGCATCCAAAAATATGAAAATACTTCAAATTTGGCTTCTTATTTTTCACCATCTCATATGGTGTTTTCCCATACTTGTTGATCAGTGTAGCATTTTGAGTAAAACAAGCAGTTTGAACAGCTTCTGCCCAGAAATAAGTTGGCAATTTTGCTTCATCAAGCATTGTTCTGGCAGCTTCGATTAGAGTTCTGTTCTTTCTTTCAACTACACCATTTTGCTGTGGAGTTCCAGGTGCAGAAAATTCTTGCTTCACTCCTCTTTCCTTGCAGAAAGCTTCCATTTCAGAATTTCTGAATTCAGTACCATTATCACTCCTTAGAATTTTCACTTTGTACTGTGATCCTTTGTCCAATAGCTTCACATGATCCATCAAAGTTAAGGCAGTTTCATCCTTCTTTGCTAAGAAGTACACCCAGGTGTATCTGGTGTATTCATCAACAATTACCAAAGCATATTTCTTTCTGCCCATTGACATTACATTCACTGGACCAAAAAGATCAACATGTAAAAGATGATAAGGTTCCACAACTGAAGAATCAGATTTACTCTTGAAAGATGACTTCCTTTGCTTGGCCTTTTGACAAGAATCACACAGACCATCTAAGCTGAGTATTGACTTTGGAAGTCCCCTTACAAGATCTTTTCGAATCAGCTCATTGATGTTGTTCAAGTTTAGGTGAGAGAGCTTCTTATGCCATTTCCAACTCTCTTCATTTGACATTTTTGCAGACAGACACACAGCTTTTCCTTCAGAGTTTGTTATCAAACTTGCTTCATAAATGTTATTGCGCCTGTGTCCAACTAGAACAACTTTTCCGGTAGATTTACTGATAACCTCACAGTGTTCAGTATGAAAATCTACATGGTATCCTCTGTCACAGATTTGACTCACAGAAAGCAGATCATGCTTGAGTCCTGAGACTAGAGCTACATTTGTGATGATGACACTCACAGAAAGCAGATCATGCTTTATTTCCAGTCATGTGTCCTGAGCATCCACTGTCCAAGATAAGAGTGCTCTCTTTTATGCCCTGCAATCACAAACAATCACTGAGTGTTAGATTTAAGGATCCGGACTTGCTTGGATCCTTTGGCTTTCTTAACATTGTTAGCTTTTGCAGCGGAATCACTATCAACAGAGTTTAAACTAACATTGTCAGACTTTACACTTGCAGAGTTTGCTCTAACCCATTTCAAGTTGGGTTTTAGCTCATAATAGTTGTGATAAATAGCATGATAACTCTTGCAAGTATAAATGGAATGCCAAGTGCTCCCACAGTGTGTGCATAAAGTCTGTGGTCTAACCCTAACATAATCATTTTTTACTCCAACCTTGGAGGGTAAAAAATTAATATTTTTGTTCTTCTTGCAAAACCTGGCAAGATGGTTAGTACTACCACAACTATGACATGTTTTTCTAGGAGCAGCAGAATTAGGCAGATAATCATTTCTTTTATTAATGCCTACTTTTCCATTCCTATTTTTCTTAAACATCTTCTGTTTGTTGACAGACTTTACTTCTTTGAGCTTATGTTTGAATTGTTTTTCTGTCATAGAACCAACATTAACCTGTTTATCACAGATTTTTACTGGTTCTTTAACAGCTTCTACCACAATCTGATTTTCTATTCTTGAACCAACATTAACCTGATTTTCACAAGTTTCAACTGGTTCCATAACAGCTTCTTTCACAACTACAGATTTTAGCTTACTGGTTTCAGAAACAAATTTCACAGGTTTAAGTTGTGGTTTCACTTTAACTTTATCTTTAAACCTAAGTTCATCTTCCTCACAGTAACCTAATCCTACAGTATCTGTCTGAAAAACTTGATGTGTGTCTTTTCCAGAATTGGTCCAGGTTTTAATCACTTTCCTCTCGTTTTCCAACTCAGATTCTATTTGCCTATATCTTTTAAGCAATTCCTGTTCAACATAAACAGCATCATCTCTCCCCTTTTGAACTTGTTGCATGTTAACAAGTCTCTCTTCAAGAAATTTATTCCTCTCTTTAAGACCTAGATTCTCAGATTTGATTCTTTCATTCTCTGAAGTCTGATCCCTATAACTAACATGTATGCTTTTAAGATGAATTCTTAATTCAGATATATTATCAGTATCATAAGCATAAGTTGTTAGGGGTATCTTGTTTTCAGATGACTCAGCTTCATCTTTAACAGTTGCCATGAGAGCATAATTGACTCCCTCATCTGAGTCTGAAGTGTCTACCCAGTCCTTGCCTTTAGTGATGAGTGCTTTCTCAGATTTTCCTTTCTTGCACTCTGGAGCATAATGACCCATCTCTTTACACTTGTAGCACTGGATCTCAGACTTGTCTTTCTTTCCAGACTTGGTATCTTTTCCATCAGACTTTCTGAAATTTCTCTTGTTAGAGTTTGAATCTCTCCTAGAGAATCTCTTTCCTTTCTTGAAGTTCTTAAATCCCATCTTCTTGAAAGTCTTCACCATCAAAGCAGCCATTTTTATCATCTCTTCTTCATCATCCTCAGAATCAGAAGCTTCATAATCAGTGTTTGAGTCATCATCAGAGTTTGATGACTCACTGTCAGATTTAATGACTAAAGCCTTTCCCTTGGCTTTCTTTCTTGATGATTCCTTCTTGACAGGCTTTTCTTCAACTTTAAGAGCAACAGATTTTGTCTTCTTTCCAGATCTTTTGTTTCTTTGTTCTATTTCAAGTTCATGAGTTTTAAGCAACCCATAGATTTCATCAAGATCTGTTTCTGCAAGATCATAATTGTCTCGAATTGTTGTCGCCTTCAAATCCCATCTTTCAGGTAGGGATAGAAGAAACTTGAGATTTGATTCTTCAAGTTCATATTCTTTATCAACCAGAGACAGATCATTCAACAATTTACAAAACCTGTCATATGTCTCAGTCAAAGATTCACCAAGTCTTGAATCAAAGTGTTCATACTCCTGTGTGAGAATAGTCTTCCTGTTCTTCTTTATTGCACTTGTTCCTTGACACCTGACTTCTAAAGCATCCCAAATTTCTTTGGCAGTCTTACAGCCAATGACTCTGTTAGACATGACATTATCTAAGGCACTGTGGAGAAGATGTCTAACTTTTGCATCCTTTGCAATTGATGAGATGTCCTCAGGAGTCATATCTTTCTTTTCCTTTGGAACAGTCTTTTGTTCTTGACCATCAACAACAGGAGACAGTTTGGTTGGCATATGAGGACCATCATTGATTCTATCAAGGTATTCTGGATCTGTGGCTTCTAGAAACATGGTCATCTTTACCTTCCATATTGGATATTCCACAGGTCTGAGAATTGGAACCCTGATTGTCTCATATCGACTTACAGAAGTTGATTGAACCTTTTGAGCATTAGAACCTGCCTGGATGTTTTCAGCCATGATTATACTTGTGTTTAGATCGAAAACTGTATATATTTAACAGCCTTGGCTCTGATACCAATTGTTAGACCGAATACACAATATATAATCAATATAAGTATGATAATAACAATTAAGAACACTGTTTATGAATCAACAAATGAATTATATAAATAACTCTTCTCTCAGTGATGTTAAAGAATCACAGAGAGCTGCTAGGTTACAAGAATAATGTATTCAGTATTCGCATCCCTTTTAGGGTTAACCTATCTGTGTTTATATAATACACAGTTACATAATCAATCTCTAATTGATATCCTATAAATCAGCTATACAATTTATATCAATCTAGGATTGCTTCTGTCTTCTGTCCCGTTTATTTAGCCATCTCAATATATTCTGCTTCTTTCCATCTTCAGAATATATTGCTTCTAGAATCTTCAATTAAGCACCGACAGCTAAAGTAAACTCTCACCCCGTCAGACTTTAACAAACTCTGACTGGCTTCTAGTAAACTCTGATGAGTACATGTTGCTTAAACACTGATAAACAATCATCAATAATTATATCTAACAGTTAATTTCTTTGATAGTGTAGTACTTTCCATGAAGGTTCAGATCATTGATTAATTTGTTGTATCTCTAAAAAACATCAGAGATACCTTCCCCTGGATTTGATCTGAAGTGCTCATATGCAGAAGTAAGAATTTCCATTCTGTTTTCTATTACTTCTTCAGTCCCTTCATTGATTATCTCAATCGTCTACCAAATATGTTTAGCATTTATACAATTCAAAACATGATTGTACATAATGGGATCCATACAATCAACTAGAATTAATTGCAAGTTAGCATCCAGGGAAGCATCTTCTTTTTCATCAGTTGTAAAATCTTTTGGATCTTTAGGATAAGTCCTTGCAGCTTGAACAACAAGGTTATTCTCAATACGCTTCTCTTCAATAACCATTGGAAATTTTGGGCCTTTCTTTAATACACCAAGGTACTTTGGATTAGCCACTTGAAGAAATAAAAGCATCTTCTTCTTCCACATCCCATAGTTCTCTCTACTAAACATAGGAATTTTAATAGCTCAAGTCTTTTAATTAGACATCTTGAATTTTTAAGAAAAATAAAAATTCACTTGTTCTTTATAAATCACAAAAGTATGGATCTTGATTTGTGCGTCAATCAGTAGGCTCTTATACCAATTTTTAGGTCCTGATATGTTTGTAGAAGGGGGGATGAATACAAACTATACTATTTTCTCAGAACACGTTATTTTGCTTAATTAAAAGGTAAGCTTGTGATGTGACATTTAATGTTGAAAACAATATTAACCTATTATGTTCTATTGCAAAATCTAATTAAATTATATAATTGCATAGGTAGTACCCAAGTTATGCAGCAGAACACTTTAGTTTGTGTAAGGGTAATTTACATTTTGCATCTCTTTGATTTTGGACTTTTGCACTTAGGATTTATATAGTTTTATAAACAACATTATACATCTCATTACTTTATTACGTGCAACACAATCCATCCTTTAAGTCACTTTTTGTTAAAATTTACAGTCACCGCTAGTCAACTTAATATTAAATAAGGACATTTTAGTCATTCGTTTGGATACATATTGTTAAAAAATCGAAAAAATTCAGAATATTTTTTTTTATTACAAATACTATATTTGTAAATTTAACATATTTACAATTAAACACGTTAATAATGATTTTAAACTACACAGTGATATTTTTTAATTTTTAAAAAACTTTACATTCAATAATAATAAATTAAAATTATTAAACTTTTAGAAAATAAAATAACTACTTATATTATGTAGAAATAAATTATTTATTTTTTTGTTATTTACAAATTATATCCAATTCATATGATTTTTATTAAAATAGTAATATGTGCATTTTAATTTATTCTATTTTTGGGAAAATAATTATTTTAGTTATTGACCGAAATATCCTTTTGTTGACTAACGTTAACGGTCAAAGTTAAGTGGAAATTCACTAAAAGAGTGAATAGTGTAACAGGTTAAAAAGATAAGGGGTGTAAAGTGTCGACTTATAAACAATGAAACCCAAACTACAATTCTCTAAAATCATAGGGATGCAACAATGTCACATCTGAAGTTAAGCTCGTGATGTCATATTTGAAGTCGAACATAATATCACATTTTTTGTTCAACAATAGAACCTAATCAAATTCTATAATTTTGTTGATATATGTAATGTAGAAAAACAATATTATAGACTATATATGTTCTACTGTATAACCTAGTATACTCTTCTCTTTTTCGCTAACCATGTAAGTTTTATTCGGTGTGGCCAGTTTACGCGCAACTCGACTAATAAAAAAAATAAAGATTGTAATAAATGAATAATTGATTGAGTTTCCTTATTTAAGTGAGTAAAGATAGTGTTGCGATTTTCTTTTCCATCAATACCCTTATACGTAGTTGTTTTCTGTATAAAAGTAATATGAATCTACACTATTGATTTAGTTGTAATCTAACGGTTAACAATGATTCTTTGTTTCACTTTTAATGTGTGAGTTCTCTTTTGAGCCAAACACTTAATTTATATTCTAATTATCATAATGATATAGTATTCATTTCGAATAAATGAATAATTGATTCAATTTCTTTATTTAAGTGAGTAAATATAATGTTATGACTTTCTTTTCCATCAATACCCTTATAGTTGTTTTCCATATAAAACTAAACTGAATCTGCACTATTGATTTAGTTATAATTTAACAGCTAGTTCTTCAGTTTTTTTTAATATGCGGTTCTCTCGTGAGCCAAACACTTAATTTATATTCCAATCATCACTAATATAGTATTTATTTTTGACTATACGTGTAATCAACATATTGAAATCTTAAAAATTAAATAAATCAAATTGAATTAAATATATATATATATATATATATATATATATATATATATATAATTTAATATGATTTTTTGTTGACTTCATTATTATATTGTATAATGAGTTCTTAATTAAAATGTAGTTATTCGTACACATATCCAATTTGAATGCGAACCAATAACCTAATTGTAAACTAGAATAATGTTATGGGTACCAAATTATTACAAAAATAAAGTTATAATTATTTGGAAAATGTTAGGATACCAAATTGGTTCTCAAGATATTTCCCAAATACAAATGATGAATCTTGATTTGTTTTAATAATAAATGAGTACCTTGCATTTAAACCAACAATACTAATTAAAAAAATTTAAATTATCACGTCGGTCGTATCATGTTATTTGAGAACAATTATAGATATTTACTTTCAACATTTTGATTCGATCGGCAAAAAAGGAAAACCGAAAACATCCTGACCGTACTTTGTTTAGTCAGAGTTTGAGTAATCTTAAATAATTTAAAATGCCAAGGAAAGCACTCAAGTACGCAGATGAGATGACATTTAACACGTGTGCACGTGTAATGTGCTAACGAACAAGTCAGCTGACAGCTATTTCCGATCAAGTTACTGGTCACTATGTATAATTTTAATAATTTTAAGGTGACGGTATTGACACATCTTGTATTTTTCTGTTCGTGGACATCAATACCAACCGGTGTTCTAAAAATTGGCTTAGGCCGGCCGGTCACTAGATGGACTAAAAATGTCTAGTTTTTATAAAAATTGAGTAAAAAAAGTGTTTCTTCAAGAATTGGTGATTAATCGAATTTAGACGGACTTAGGAGGGTTTAGACGTGATTAATCGGTTAAAAATGAGGCGGAATTAATCGGGATTAAACAGTCAAAAACGGAAAAATTGTCAAATTAGGGGTAAAATTGTAAAATTTTAATTTTTTTAGTAGAAAATCAAAATAATTATATAAGATAAGAGTATTTACCTATTGTATTTGATAACAAAATAATAATATTTATATATTACATATTTTACGTGTATATAAGATATTTTTTAATATTAAAATTAAATTTTCTAAACAAAATATTAAAATGCAACCTATGAATCATTCCGATTAATCACCGCCTAACCCATTAATCGCTAGAAGGTGGTCTCTGCGCCTAGACCCGCCTAGCATTTTTTAGAACCTTGATATCAACATTATCATTTTCAACTTAGCAAAAAAAGTCATTTATCATTTATAACTTTTTGTACTTACATATTCTCCAAATATGAACATGTTAGTAAATAATTTAAAACTGAAATCGAATACGGAATTCTTGATTTATTTTTGCTTTAAAATAGATATTTCGTAATATTAAAAAAAAATCACCAGCAATTGATTGTTAGCATTTGCTGTATAATACATACTGCAATTTTTTTTGCGTAATACATATAAATAATGAGCTCGTGTATTTACATCAAAAAAAATCCAATGTACACAATTATGGACCAAGGCAAGCTTTATTTGAGACAACATGACATAGTAAGACTACTACATACGCTTGATACAAACAAGAAACTCAACTAATTAAGTTTCCAAAACTAATGATCATAGTAGTTAACTAATTATAGCTAAAGTTGTCACAGTTACCATAATATGATGATGATCACCTTATCTATATTTCCGTGCCACTCATTTTCCCAGTAAAAGAGCAGAAAAAAAAAATTAGTCAATTTTGACACTGTCATACTTTACTGAATTGAGCGTCAGCTCTTCTTCTTTGTCTTCTGTACTCTCTGGACAACTAGCTGGAGGCGGCTGAACCAAATTGAATGAACCAAACTTGGGAGTGAACTGAACAACTGTTGGGCAATTCGTGTCGAAAGTGAAACTGGTGTTCTCTAGTGCGCTTGGACAATTCTTTCTTCTTTTCGCCTTTCGATATGTTGCAGCATCTTTCTTCTCCTTGGTTGTTTTGGTGTCGGAGATTGCGGGATCTTCGACGGAATCTGCTGAATTCTGTTTGGGAATTGAGCAAGTTGTGACATGGGGTTCCTCTGTTTTTGGCTCCGCCATGTTTGGTCAAGGGCAGAGGAGTGAGGCGACCAGAGTAACTGGTTAAGCACACTGTCTTTTCTTCAAGATTTTTGTTTTTTAATCTTTAGTTCTTCTACTGGTTGATAATAAGGCTATGTTATATTTACAATAAAGTCCTCTAATTATTTCATAAAATATTACGAGTTATTGAAGAAACAATTCAATGAACTCCAGAACAATATATTTTATAATTTTGTGCAGAATGTTTTGGTGAAAAACATTATCAAAAATTAATAGTAACTAGCTTTATACTTATGCGATGTGCGATGCACCGGATAATTCTTATTATTTTTTAAAAACGTTTTATGGTTATTTTTATTTTATTGAATTTTCATATCAAATTAATATATTTATATATATAAATGAGAAGACGAGAGCGATGTAGCGTCTCTCAAATTTTTTTTGATTTATTTTTCTAATTTTCTCAAAATTTTGAATTATTAATATTAAAGATTCGAAAATATCTCAATAAATATCTTAATTGTCTTTAAAATATTTACTAATAGAGGTTTGAGGAAACTAAATATACAATTTTAATATTCTTGCTTTTAAGATTTTTACTAATTGAGGAAATTAAATATACAACTAAATTTACATTTTTGATATTCTCCTAAATTTTTTATTAGAAAATACTCGATTGTCTTTTAAATCTTTACTAATGAAGGAAACTAAGCATACAATTTTAATATTCTTACCTTTAAAATCTTTACTAAATGAGGAAACTATATATGCAATTTTAAAATCTTAATTACCTTATAATTTTCTCAACGAAGTATCGTAGAAGAGGGGGGGGGGGGGGGGTTGAATACGATACTTACAAATAATTCAATTTTGTTCGCGGATAATTCATTCAGTTCTATAACGAAATCAAACACACCAAACCAAACCAAGAGTCGGGGAATATATCGTTTTATAAATATAAACCCCGAGGGGTGCTACAATTTCTAATCCGTAGATTAGCTTCAATGAGTTCTAGGTTATTCACAATCAATACAATGAAAGAATTCTGAGCACTATAAATTTCTATGATCTTCTCCGGCTCAAACTTCTCTCTCAGTAGTTGCTACTATGAACTAACCTCGACTGAAGAAGACACACTTCCTCTGTTGTAATTGTAGTCTTAGTTTTTAGAAAACTATCGAACCTTAATTGTTAAAACAATCTTGGCCGTCCAATTCTCATCAACCTGTCAGACAAACAAACTTTTCACCTGCTTTCTAATTTCAAAAGTATCGAATGAATAAAGTAATTATTCAATTCGATAGTTTTTAAATAAAAACTATCGAATGTAATACTTACTTTATTAAAGTATTCATTTACTTTATGCTTTTCATTCGATGGTTTTCTAATTTAGAAAACTATCGAATCCTTTTCTTTTTGTTTTCTTTATGTCACATTCGATGGTTTTTATAAACAATAAAACCATCGAACTCTTTTCCTTGTCCTTGACCTTTTAGAAAATCCATTCAGCTCCAGGGTGTTTCAGTTTTAGACTGTATCAATTTCTTCTGAGACTATAAAACAACTTGATCTTTTTAGTGCCGTCGCCTAGTGCAACTGGTCTGGTTCACAGATGAATAACACTTGATCAATTCTTCTTTTATGTCTTCAATTCAATGCTGCTGATAAGTCCCTTGTCGTTCTGGTTGCTTCATCACTGGAATCCCGTGGTACTGAACCCTAAATCATTCACATACTTCTGTCGTCTTGAAAGTCTTGTTTCTTTTGCTGTCACTGAGGCTTGAACATTTTCATGAACTTCTTTTCGTGACCTGTTTACGGACTTCAAGAATACATAACGTATTTTGATTTTTTGAGTTTACCTTTTCTTCTTTGATTCTGGATTCCTGTGCTTCTGTTAATATTATTGTCTGTATTGTCCTTTGTTGAGTTGTAGTTATCTCTTTTACATCTTATGTTACATTATGCTTTACAATCTCCCCCTATTTGATTGGATAGAGTTCGACAAGCAAATACTTCGAGGATAACTCAACTAACTAAGGAAACATGAAACTACTTAAAGTAAGACAGCGTAATAATATTAACTGCATTCTGGATCAGATATATATACATTTCCAGATTTCATAACTCAAAGAACAATAAAACTTTTCACTTTGAAGTTGCTCCTCTTGTTTGAGCTGATAGTTCTTTTGTTCTTTGCTTCTGTTCTTCAGTCCATTCCAATCTCACATTCTTCACTCATTGGATCGGAGTTAGCAGCTTGATAATCAATCACTGATAGATAGTGCAGTGGTTCTCCAGGTTTAAGGATTGCTCCTTGGATGTGTCTTCCAATATATTCAACCTCTTGACCCACTCCAGCCCATAACCATGCAATGTTAACATCTTTCTTGTTTAGCTTTGGCATGTTTGGCAATCTGGTATGCACTTCCAATCCTTTCTCCACTCTCTTCCTATAGTAGGGAACATTCTCCATAAGATATTTTCTTAGAGTGTCGGCTGCTTTTGTCCTTCTCCGTTGATGTGAATCCAGTGGATCTAAGATACTTCTCAACTGATATTAGATATTCGTTTGGGTAATCTCTCAGTTTGTCCTCCGTCATGTAGCAGATTCTGAACAAGTCATTCGTCATGAATCTAACCATAGGAGGGTTTTCAGTAATCTTTGGACTGACCTTCATCAAGATTTCATTAACATGCTCACGGAGCAGTTCATTTAGCTTTGTAGTTCTTTGAATCTTGATGAGAATCACCTTCAGTGGTGTCTTTCTCTCTCAGCGATAGAGAATTTGCTTCTTCTTCCATATCATCATCCAATATAGGATGTTCTATTTGGCTCCGGATGATATGGCTCATGCTCCTCCTGAATCGGTTGCTCTTGCATGACTTCAAATCCCTCTTCACTTTCTTCTAGTACTATGTCCTCAATCCAATACTGTCTAACTGGAATAGCTTCATTGGTTTCCCAAACTCCCCATCCAGTTGTTTGCCAACCTTCATTAGTCACTTCATTTGTTTCCCCTTCTCCAACTTTCTCCCCCTTAGTTGAGGAATCCTCGATGAAGTTATCCTCATTGTAAAAGGTAGTAGAAGGATCAGGTTGTTGCTGTGAAGGTCCGGGTTGTTGGTTCCTCAACATATTCCAAATAGATTGTACCCCGTCACATTGATTCTCTTTGACATCAGTCCTCAATTCGACCAGTTCTTCCATAGCTTCCCTCTTCAAGGAGTCCACTGCCTGTTTGGTACCTGTTATAGTGCCAGATGAACTGCCAATGACCCTGAATGTTCTTCTGGAATCAGCTGCAGCCAAGTCAACCTTCTCTTGAATTGTCTTTAAAGAAGCATTGCCTTGACTAGAGGAGATCCCTTGGTCAAAGGAAGGTCGCAGTAAAACCTTGAATCATGGATTTCCTTCTTTATCACAAACTATCATCTCCTTGAGGGTGGATTGAACATGTACCTCTCTTTCTGTCGGTAACAGCAAATCATGAATATTAGGTAGGGTTAGGGTGTCACTCCTCACATTTGGCTCTGGGTGTACACTCAACGTTTCTGTCGGTGTTTGAATCATTTTTCCTTTCCCACTCAGGCCAGGTGTAAGTGTTTTTGTTTCACTCAAATCCTTAGTGCTGATTGTACCTGCAGAAGAAATCACTGTAGCCGTCCTTAAGGAGGTCACCGGTGGTGCAATGGGGCTTCGCAAGTCCCCGTCCTTGGTTAAACCAAGTTGCTGATCATCCGTAGATGATATATCCTTTGAAGGATCTAGAGTTTGAATCTCTAGGAGGGTAGAATCAGGCTCTATTAACAGCAGAGATCCTGAAACTTCCTCAATAGTCTGTGAAGACTTTTCCTCAGTTAACTCCTCAATTAAAATTGATTCATTGTCACCGAGTTGTCGATCTGCACCTACGTCAGACCCTTTACCCGCAGGATCCAGATATGTTCCATCTGGGGAGGTAGACAGTGACCCTTTATATTGTGCATTTAGGTCAAAGCCTTCTCTCGACGTCTGTGAAGACCGTTGGTTCTTAGAACCTTCAACCAGTGATCCTGACCGTAATATGGTCGGAACACCAGTTGCTTCCGTCAATTCTTCTTTACTTGATTGAGCTATTGGTTCAGATATTGCTTTAGTTAATGTAGCCCAATCAGCATCAGAAAAATCAATAAAGGGCGCTTTGGATGAGAGAAATGAAGTATCAACAGTTGCCTCGGTTTCTGTTCTTCTCCTTTTAGAGGAAGGCAGAGCTGCTGTTGAAGGGTGTATCTCCTTATGTGGTGCTGCTTTGGCACTATCTCCCTCTACACTCATGGATGTCTGAATATTGGGTATAGGAGGGTAAGGAGGCTCGTTTGTGTTTTCATTTGGCACTTCCAAAGGCTCTTCGACCGTGGTTAGAGATTGTGGGTTGCAATCTCATGGTCTGGATGGCCACTGAGGGCTCTGGATCAACATCCATTTGTTGTGGTTCAGGAGCCAGTTCAGGTTGAGGAATATTACCTTCATTTACCTGTTCCCCTGGGGGTAGAAGTGGTAGGGGCACCGTTCTTAGATATTCAGTGAGAACAGTGGGTACCCCTGGAAGATATTCTTTCTTATCAGAGCGGTTATTGCATTGCTCTTCATCTTCATGCACTTCGTGGTCTCCTCTTTGGCGAATGTCTCACACTCATCATCTGTTAAGATATCATTGAGAATTAGCTGTAGGAACCTAGGATAGAAACAAAGCACATCATCTATGCATGTTCTTTCATCCAGTGGTCCCATGTCAGGTAATGCTTAAGGAACTCTCCCACAAAGAAGTTAGGAAGTTGACTTCTTATGAGAGTGAAGAAAGCATGTATCTCCTCAGTTTTGGGATCCGGAACATGGTTTTTTATAGAAAAATGTAGTATTCTGTTAAAGTCATGTTCCGTCACCCTTATTGTTCTGCCCCCTGGCACAACAAAACTGAAGGATCTTACGTTATTCTCACTTGTATCCGTGGCGGTTGTGTACAACGCAGTCAATTGATCGATGCAAAGGACTACGGGAGTACTCAAGGCATATGCCACTAATGAACGTGTGTTCAGAAACTCTGCCCATGCACGAAACTGTAAATTCGTAATGGCTTGCAAGTTTTGAAACGAGACATGATTAGTCTTGGTTACTTTTAAACCAAAACTAAAACCAATTTAGTTTAATTAATTATTACTAATTAATCAAACTTGACACAAAATTACCTTAAAACAAAATTACCCCTTTTTCTTAAAAAACACAACTTCGAATCACTATTATCAAGAACCCTACTTTTGGTAACACAAATAATCAGAATTATCTGAAGAAATCAATTGAAAACAATTAACTTCTAAAGAACAATAGTGAAAATAGTTTTCTTAGAAACAAGTTCTTGAGGCAGTGATGTTCTTGGTTATATGTATTCTAGTAAGTATAAACAAAAGCCCTTAGATATGATAATAAGAAAAAAACGTAAGGGGTTGTTAAATACTTATTGAATTGACAGGGGCAATATTGTCTTTACAGTGTTCGATGTTTTTAATAGTATGTTCGATGGTTTTCAGTTGGGGGTAAAACTGTCAACTTTACTTCGATAAATTTTGAAAAATAACGAAGTGTTTGAAAATCAGAATTTAAAAAGTTTTTCTGAAAAACTATCGAACTTGTTACCTTTTAAAGCTTGAAAAACTATCGAGGGATCCTTTGTGGAAAAACTATCGAGAATTAAAATAAAGGAAAAATTAATTCTTTCAGATAGATTTTCATTTTAATTCAAAAACCATCGAGAATTTAGATAAAGAATAATGAAATTCAATTCGATGCTTTTTCAAATTTTCCTCAAAAAGTATCGAGAAATGTTTTCAATAGTTTTTCTTTTTCCTTTTCAAAAACTATCGAAAATTTATTTCGATAGATTTATCTATGTACTTGAAAAACTATCGAATTTCCTAAATTCGATATTTTTTGCTTTTGTCTTCATTTTAAAACCTGTTCTTGTTTTAAAATTTAGACTGTTTTATTTCCTGTCAAGTTTTAATTCTAATAAATCTTTTCAAATTTACCAAAATCAATTGTCAACAGAAAATTCACAATTTTCTCAGAATAAAATCGACTAAATATCATTGAATGATATTAACCAATTAAAATCCAATAAATTATGCTGCATATTTATTTTATGTATTTGAAATTATGGAGCAAATAAGATATTGAACTGCTTCAATTTCCATAATTCAAATTTCATTAAATAAATAATAATAAATTAGTACTAAATATCTATGAGTTAGATATTAGCACTAAATTATTAAGATGAGGACTGGATGTAAAATAAATTCACAAGTCCTTAAAATATGAACAATTTTATACTTGTGAACTTATTTAAGAGTTTCTTGCAGATGAGATTTTCAAATAAGGTGCGTGTCTGCAGGTTACTCTATGAATTGAAGACATGCTCTCGAAAGAAATGATACCTGTTGTCAAGGTGCATTGTCGTGGATTGTTCCACAGAGTTGTTGGAGATAAAGTTATTTCCTGAAATAATAACAAGAAATCAATCTTCCTCCACGAAGTTGACAGCTTCTAGAGATGCTCCCCCTGTCATTCAGAGATGCTTTTCCTGTCTTTCTTACAACCTGCGTATTTTATATCTAAATAGCTAAACATGTTAACAAGTATCTTTAGGGTACCATATACTGAGATTTGGTATTCCCTTAAGATATCTCAAAATCATGTTGATAACTATAAGACTAGATTTTTGAAATCCACTTGGAACCTTGCACATTGGCAACTTGAGAATACAATATGTGTTGTCAATTTGCAGCTAATAACTTAATGAGACGCATACCTCTCTAGCTTGTCATTTCTGTCTTTTACCTGATTTGTCCTGATCAAGCTTTAGTGGCTGCTGTTGGTAGGGAGTCTTGGCATGTCTAGAATCTTCTCAATTGTGCACATTCAAAAGATTCTTGACTTACTTTTATTGCCATCACTCTTTTGGCTTACTTGTGTTCCTAAAAGAATTATTCTTCTGGCTTGCTCAAAGTAATTCCAAAAAGAATTGCAACTTTCCCAACATACTCATCTTGTACATTCTCTGCAATGACTTGGCAAATTTCTTGCTCAAGTTTTCGTTAGTAGACCAACATATAATATAATCATGATATCACTGCACATATATGACATTATGTTTGTGCCTTATGACAACTCTAATAAATTCATATTTTGTAAAAGTTCAGTTAGAGTGTCATACCATGTCTTTGACGATTGCTTGAGTATTGATACCGGTTCATACCAATCTGTAGTGATCTTGTGAAGAGAATTTATACAACGTCCAATTGATCTGCAACAGCAAATGCCAGGATCTGTTGTACATTGACTTCTTCTACTATCTCACCAATCAGGAGTGCACTTGATCATATTCACCATACAGATATATCCTGATATCCTCAAGTCTCGTCACTGGTGCTTCTTGTTAGATACTGCTTCCTAATAGTAACCTAGCATCCAGTTTGGCCTTGTCCCTCATAACAATGCCAATTTCATCCAGTATTCTGGATACCCATCTTGTTCCAATAACAGATTTTCCCTTAGGCCTGGGTACCAGCTTCCAAACTTTCTGCCTTTCAGATTGATTGAGTTCATTTTGCTTTGCAATCACCCAATCTGGATCCATCAGAGCTTCTTTACCTTTCTTTGTTTCTTCTTCAGAAAGAAAACCAAGAAAATAATCATTCATACTCTATAGCTCCAGTCTTTACTCCACCACTAGGATCACTAAGAACTAGACATCAGGAATGATATTGAATCTAAACCCTTTGTCTTGACAGATACGTTCTTGAAGTGTCCTCTAGATATTCATTGTGGTGTTGATCTGACTAATTGATCCTTCTTTTGCTCCCCCTAAGCTGTTGCTGGGATTTCCTGAGAATCCTCATCCTCGCTGAGTGGTTCTGTTGAAGTACTGAGCTGTGTAGTTAAACTACCATTACCACTGCTTGGATTTGAATCATCATTACCATTAATTTCACACATAACAGCTGAGAGCTTGGAGTTGTTGAACATCATATTCAGACTTTCAATCACCTCTTGTTGATTAATCAAATTTATCTCGTAGGCTTTAGATTCCACTGATTAGCCGAGGAAAATATCCTTAAGAGCCTTAGCTGCCAATCTTTCCAAGATGCTTACTTGTAAAATATTTTCTTCCAAACCCCTGAAAGAAATTCAGAGTTTGCTTCTATTGGCCAATTCAGGGTATCATGGAAATGTGATTAATCTCATCTGTGATGTCCTGTCCTTCAGATTGAACGAACAACACCAGTTTGTATTAAGAGTAGACATCAACCATCACTGAAGTATATCTTTACTTTGTTGTAGATAAGACATTAACTAGTCCGTAGAGTTCCATACGTATCATCTGAAGCGGCTCAGTAATGCTTATCACATTATAGCTTTTCTGTGATGTTTCTTTGACTTCTCTTAATGACATGCCTCATATATTTCATCTAGCTTGAATCCCAGATGAGGCAGTCCTCTCACCAATACCATCTTTAGAAAAGAGTTCCTTGTATTGTCATGCAAGGGTGAGAGCTTCTCAACCTTCCTGCTTGAGATAAAACACTGCTCCTTCATTGAATAAAAAGATTTGTGCTTTGAATCTTCAGCAAGAGAGTTGCTTCTAATTGTTATCCTTGACTCCAATTATTAGTTGTTATCAATGATACCAATTATTGTAAACATGATGACATTCCATTTCCAACGTAGCCATGTCCCGTGATGAAAACCTTTGCTGTCATCTCCAAAGATTATTGACGGAACAGCTTTCTCAATCACATTTGATGGCAAGTTCTTTCTTCGATCATATGTCTTCAGTAGTAAAGACCAAGAAAGCATATAAATCGATTAACCTGATTTGCCTGCACTCACAAATGGATTGACAGTTCTTGGTACCCAACTTATTTGCTTGGGTCCAGATGGATTAGAGATTTTGCTTTTAAAAGTGGTAACAACAGCTTCAACCTATACATGCTTATTCTTATCTCTGACTGACCTTGCAGTCGTTGCTCTAATGTAATTCTTAAACATGCTTTTTCTATGATTAATGCAAGTTCTAAGATATGCATTCATAATATTTAAATAAGCAAACATGTTAATAAGAATAAATGGCATACATTGAGCATTTTGACATTGCAGATAAGAGATGTGCAAATTAGGCATGTTCTGCATTTTAGAAAATTCAGTACTTTCTACTTTAACCAATATACACAAGTGTAACAGGTAGCAAGTAGATTTACAGATATTCAATAATTTTCTAAGCACACATGGAATAAAAGAATTAACAATTAAATCACTAATTCTATCTAATCCATTCTGTTGTTGTATGGCATCTAACTTTCTCTATTACCTAAGTCAGTTTTAGATACAGCTTGGTGTTCTACAAATTCTACTGACTCTAAAGGTAATTCCTCCATCCTTCAAACTGATTATCCCTTAACAAACAATTCAGAATAAATGAGCAAATCTTGTTCTACTAGGGATACTGAAACTTAGCTTTACTAAGATCTTATGTGCCAGAAACTTAACCCCTAAAACTAAGAGTTGTTTCTTAAGAAAGCTTCTATCTCACTTGCAAATCTTATTCTACAAATATTCATACACACATAACTAAGATCTTCTATGTACATGCTTTGAATATTGAGAATTAAATACTGCATTGGTTCAAGGAAAAGATACCTGAGATATGTGAGGTGAATCATCTTCAGAGATTGCTATGAAAGCAAGATATCCATGATCTTCTCGTCATCTGATCCATCCCAACTCTTTCCTTAAGCAACATAAGTTTTGTGCTGATGCTTCTTCAACAAAGCATTCCACTTCTGTTTCAGCTATTAACTGAGTCCATATTCTTCTTTGTTTGTTAGGCTTCTTCATTGTGTAGCACACCCTGATAGTTTCTCGTTACATAGTTCTTATCATAGTTGAAACTATCACTCTTGTTTTTGTTACCATCTCAGTCTGTAACTACCTCTTTGAACTGAATCCTGAAGAATCTTTACTTCGTAATAAATAAGCCTGATCCATGGATGTGGCTTTTGTACTCCTTCTGAATCTGATGTGACTAAACTTCCTTGACAAGTGAAACACTGATCTTTAGTCTAGTCTCTCGAGGTTTTCTACCTGAGCTTCTTCTGATTCAGCTACTAGTAATTCTTCTATTCTGTTCTGAGGTTCCAACATTAATAAACGTTACTGAGATATTTGTTTGTCCATTCCTAACCTCCTCTCTAACAATCTTTTGAGAACCTTTGGCTTAGGATATGAAATATTTTAAATTCCAAGAATTTCGAACTTTTTGAAAAATAAAATATTTCAAGAATAAAATTCAAATTATTTAAAATTCAAAATTTTCAAGAAATGAAAATTTTGAAAATTAAAAAATCCGAAAATTCTGAGAACTTGAGTGATTGGCCTAAAACACCGGATCTAATCTGTATATCGATTAACAAGCTCTGATACCAATTGTTAGGTCCCGAAGTATCGTAGAAGGGGGGGGGGGGGTTGAGTACGATACTCACAAATAATTCAATTTCGTTCGCGGATAATTCATTCAGTTCTATAACGAAATCAAACACACCAAACCAAACCAAGAGTCGGGGAATATATCGTTTTATAAATATAAACCTCGAGGGGTGCTACAATTTCTAATCCGTAGATTAGCTTCAATGAGTTCTAGGTTATTCACAATCAATACAATGAAAGAATTCTGAGCACTATAAATTTCTATGATCTTCTCCGGCTCAAACTTCTCACTCAGTAGTTGCTACTATGAACTAACCTCGACTGAAGAAGACACACTTCCTCTGTTGTAATTGTAGTCTTAGTTTTTAGAAAACTATCGAACCTTAATTGTTAAAACAATCTTGGTCGTCCAATTCTCATCAACCTGTCAGACAAACAAACTTTTCACCTGCTTTCTAATTTGAAAAGTATCGAATGAATAAAGTAATTATTCAATTCGATAGTTTTTAAATAAAAACTATCGAATGTAATACTTACTTTATTAAAGTATTCATTTACTTTATGCTTTTCATTCGATGGTTTTCTAATTTAGAAAACTATCGAATCCTTTTCTTTTTGTTTTCTTTATGTCACATTCGATGGTTTTTATAAACAATAAAACCATCGAACTCTTTTCCTTGTCCTTGACCTTTTAGAAAATCCATTCAGCTCCAGGGTGTTTCAGTTTTAGACTGTATCAATTTCTTCTGAGACGATAAAACAACTTGATCTTTTTAGTGTCGTCACCTAGTGCAACTGGTCTGGTTCACAGATGAATAACACTTGATCAATTCTTCTTTTATGTCTTCAATTCAATGCTGCTGATAAGTCCCTTGTCGTTCTGGTTGCTTCATCACTGGAATCCCGTGGTACTGAACCCTAAATCATTCACATACTTATGTCGTCTTGAAAGTCTTGTTTCTTTTGCTGTCACTGAGGCTTGAACATTTTCATGAACTTCTTTCCGTGACCTGTTTACGGACTTCAAGAATACATAACGTATTTTGATTTTTTGAGTTTACCTTTTCTTCTTTGATTCTGGATTCCTGTGCTTCTGTTAATATTATTGTCTGTCTTGTCCTTTGTTGAGTTGTAGTTATCTCTTTTACATCTTATGTTACATTATGCTTTACACCTAATATGTTTGTAGAAGGGGGTTGAATACAAACAGTACCGTTTAATCGAATTTGTATTGTTGAAGATTTAACAATTTCAATAAAAAATTTACTGCGGAATAAAATGAAACAAGATTCAAGTTAAATAAAACTCTATTGAACTTGAAGGGTGTTACAAATCAGTGTACAGATTACAAGGTTCTTGTTAAAACAAATCTAGAATAAATTCGACATGAATTTATCTATATTTGTAATAAAAGGATCGAATACTAAAAAGTAGTTCGATATAAATTCAAGGGATTATGATCCGCTAGATTGCCAAAGTAATACAAGTAATCAATTTCTAGAGGTTTGTATATTACAACAATGATTAGAATTGATTACAATGATCAAATTAAAAGCTCGGCAGTTGGTTGAAGTTAATGGCAGAAGAAAGGGATTTGATGCTGTATTCTTTCTGTTTTTCTGTCTTGTAAATGCACTGCCTCTTTTGATTACAATGACTTGTATTTAAACAAGTCACAGGAAGCATTTCCACGCGCCAGAAACAATCAACTTGATTTTATACTAATAGTACTAACCAATATAACTGGTAGTACTATCGGTAGTACTATCAACTTGTATTGGTAGTACTATCGGTAGTACTAACCTAGATAGTACTACTAGTATAAAACAGATAGTACTACTAGTACTAACTAGAAATAGAAATAAATCTGTTTTAATTTATTCCACTTTTAATTGATTTAATAAATGAATTAATTCTTTTAAAATTAATTCATAGATTAAATAAATTAAATTATTGACTTAAATAATTCCATAAATAAATTAATTCCAGAGAATTAATTTATACATAAAATTACTTAAGATCTAGATTGATTAATTTAATATATGAATTAATTCTGAAAGAATTAATTCATAGATTAAATTAATTATCTTAATGAATAAATTAAAAGAGAATTAAAACTAATTCTAAGAACCAATATTAATTGATGACGAACTTCCACTGACTGTCGTTGACACTCCTTGTACTGTCTGGTTCAGGAGTGACTAACTTTAATGTCTGTTCTTCATCTTTTGACTTTAAGCTGTGGTTCTTTCTCCTTCTACTTAAACAAGGGACTGTAACCTGTACTTTTTCCTGTCACACTTCTGAAATCTCTGTCACTATTAAATAGTTCCACTTCCTTGAATACTTCACTGAGGCTTGATCAACAAATTGAACTTCTTTCAATGTAGACTTACTTCAAGACTGTAGATGACTTTAATCTTCATTCTCTTGACAGATGTAATCTTCTGAGATTTCTGTGACATCTGTATGTATTATTTACTTATTACATCTTGGTTTATGTTGAGTAGAATCCTCTGTGTTTACAAATAGGCCTATACATATGCCTTTCAATCTCCCCCTATTTGTTTGTTAGACAATAACAATCAAATACCTCTAGAGGATAACTCAACTAAAACAAGAAAAGATAAGACTTTTAAGAGCCAAGTAAATAATAAAAGGTTCTGGATTAAATATAACAATTTCCAGATTCAAACAATAAAGATAAATACAAGATAGATGTTTCTCTAGACTGAACAAATGATTACATTTTCCTATCTTGATTTACCTAGCTCTAAACATATAACATTACAAACTTGAGTTATCTCTATCATGCCTTAATCTCTAATTTCACCTTCTTCAGCTTCAGGCAAGGTGTCTAGAAGATCTTTATCAAGGACACGATCACTTTCAGAAGCAGCACCACTTGGCTTGACTGGTTGAGAAGTGATCTTCTTCAATCTATTCTTCATTTGAGAATACCTTGGAACTTTTTCAGTGCAATAGTCTGAGATCATATCAGCAACCTCAGACTTATCTTCAGTGGTAAACCCAGAAGTCCTAAGAAGATTCTCCAACTTCACCAGTTGCATAGCAGTCTGTAGCTTCAAAGAATCAGGATCCAGCCTTACAGTCTCCAAAGTTGTACCTCTGTAGATTTTGACTTCATAAGGAAAGTGTACAACTTGAGGGCTGGCCTTCATAGCAGAATCTCTCAGCCGGTCATATAGAAGCTCGTTCAAGCAAGAAGATCTCTTTACCTTACTCATTAGAATCCACAATTCAGAGAGAGATCTTCTTTGGAGTAGATCAAGAGAAACAGTGAATGACCCTTCAAGAGCACTTGACACATAGATATACAGTTCTTGCCTCACTTGATCAAATGCAGATGTAATCCTTAGGATGTCTTCCTTCAATGCCTTCATGTATAATTAATTGTCCGGATTAACAGTTCTGATCTTCTCAAGCAACTTCAGAAAAGTAGCATCATTGTTTGTGCCTCTCTGAGGGATATCAAACATCTCCCTTGCCTTATCCCACTTGCTTCCCTGCTTCATCCTCACATCCAATCTCCTTTCTTTGACATGAATACTATGAAGACGTTATTTGTCTTCATGTTCAGACTTTTGAATCTTTAGCCTTTGAGATATGATGTCGGAGACCTTAGCATTCTCATCCTCCTTTCTCCTTAACTCTGCTTGTTGTTTCTTCAGCTCCTTTTGAAATAAAGGGTCAGGTGTGTATAAATCAGCTTCATCTTCCCAATCATCAAAGTTGGCCACTTCTTCAACCTCCTCCTCACCCATAGGTTCTTCAGGGATAGTCTTCTCCAGATCACCAGACATATCAAATTGGAAATCATCATGTTCACCATGGTAGTAGTAGGCATCATCAAAAGCAGACTCCTCCATTGATTGTTTACCCTTCCCCTTATCTTTTCCAGAAGCTCCTCCAGCTTCTCTTTCTCTTTCTTCTCCTTTCTTCTCCCCCTTAGTTGAGGAATCCTCTACAGTTTGAGCTTTAGAAGCTCTAGGATTCACCTCAGATGTTCCCCTCATATCTCCTCTTTCTCTCCTTTCTTCCATATCTCCTCCTTGATCAGCATCATCTTCATCATCACCCTCCACTACGCCATATATGGGCAATAGCTACGCTTTTTTCAGTATTTCAAGCAAAAGTGTAACCATATATGTCTTAAGAATGGTCTAAGCCTACACCTTTATTCAGTGTTAGCATTACTACAAATCAGTGTTATCGTAGACCTCATCCAGTATCTATGCTAACACCAAAGTCCGTGTAGCCGTTGCTCTTAAAAAAAGTGATACCAACTAATGTGAAAAATAGGCGGGCTCATGGATTGGTCCAAGCGGGACAATTTTTGTGCTGAAAATTTCAATCAGCCGGGTCAACACTCAATTATTTTCACACTCTCTCTCACTCTCAACTCTCTCTCGTTCTCTCTCTCTCAACTCTCTCAGCGCTCAACTCTCTCTCGCTCTATCTTCTTCAATTCTCTTTCTCTCTTCACAAAAAATTAGGGCTTTTCAGTAACATGCTCTACGGGTTCAATTAGAAGAAATTAGGGTTCGAGCATAATCTTCTACGGGTCTTCTTCGGATCTTCAGAAGAAATTAGGGCTTGTTCGATTTTGGGTTCAATCTTCTTCAACTCTCTACGCTCTCTTCACAAAAAATTAGTACGTTGGCTATAAATCTGCAATAGGTACTGTTTGTTAATGCTAATTAGTTCTACTGTTGTATTATTGCTAGGGTCGATGCTTCTTTTCTATGTTACAAATTTAAATTATGTCTTTGTTTATAACACAGAATCTTTAGATGGTTTTTATGGTTTCAGATTTTATTGGATATTTCTCACTTATAATTCTGTGATAAATAAGCTCACTGTGTTTTTTTTGAACCTGTTTTTATTAATTGATTCATGTTTCCTGGTCTTTAGTTCATGGACCTTTAATTTGTCCTTCTTTAATAATGGTTTTGTGGATATCCATTTTATATTTGTGTTATTAATGTTGAAAGTTATCTGTACTTTTTTTTGGTTTTGGTTTTAAAGTTTACCGTAGGGTTTTCATTGTACTTGTTAAGTGTTATTTTTTTCTTAAAGGTTCTCTCCGGAATAATCCTCTTGTAACACCCCAGCCCCACATCGAGGACATTTGGGACTTCTGTTCAGTTTATAAGGCAAAGTACTACTACTAATTAGCACCAATAAATCATGATCTTTTGGGGGCCTGTGGTGGGCTAGTCGTTACCCAAGTTGGCTGCGTTTGGGCCAGTAGGCTTCGTCTTATTCGGACTCAGAATCGGGACTTGACCCGATTTTCGAAAAAGGCTCGGGATTTGACCTGGGTTGTCACATATGGTATCAGAGCCGACTCTCGAAAGCTTGTCGAGGCAAGTTGCCGGAGGTGGGGACACGAAGGCTGGTGGTATTATCCCACAATGGACAGAGATCCGGAGGTGGGGACACGAAGCCAGTTGGTATTATCCCATAATGGCTAGGGAGGAACGATCTTGGAACCTGTGGGCTATCCGTTCAGGCTTGACGAGGACGTCAAGAGTTTAAGTGGGGGAGTTTGTAACACCCCAGTCCCACATCGAGGAGATTTGGGACTTCTGTTCAGTTTATAAGGCAAAGTACTACTACTAATTAGCACCAATAAAATCATGATATTTTGGGGGCCTGTGGTGGGTTAGTCGTTACCCAAGTTGGCTGCGTTTGGGCCAGTAGGCTTCGGCTTATTCGGACTCGGAATCGGGACTTGACCCGATTTTCGAAAAAGACTCGGGATTTGACCCGGGTATGTCACAGAGATCCGGAGGTGGGGACACGAAGCCAGCCGGTATTATCCCACAATGGCTAGGGAGGAACGATCTTGGAACCTATGGGTTATATATCCGTTCAGGCTTGACGAGGTCATCAAGAGTTTAAGTGGGGGAGTTTGTAACACCCCAGTCCCACATCGAGAAGATTTGGGACTTCTGTTCAGTTATAAGACAAAGTACTACTACTAATTAGCACCAACAAAATCATGATATTTTGGGGGCCTGTGGTGGGCTTGTTGTTACCCAAGTTGGTTACGTTTGGGCCAGTAGGCTTCGGCTTATTCGGACTCGAAATCGGGACTTGACCCGATTTTCGAAAAAGGCTCGGGATTTGACCCGGGTTGTCACACCTCTTCACCAGGCTTTAGAGCAATAAGAAATTGCCCTACAAATGTTGCTTGGATTTTTCTAATTTTAGTTAGGCCTATATAATTTAGGCTAAAGAATTTTTTTTGACCTCTGTTGTTTCTTTTGAACTTGCTCCTATTTTGTAAGAATTAAAATTATATATTCCACCTGAAAAGTATTTTTACATGAGTTGTTTTTTATGTTGTCCCAGACCCTTGTATTTGTGATTGTGTTGCGTACATCTGTCTCGATTCCAAATCCATAATATTTGTAAATTTAGTAATTCATAAGTGGACTAAAGATGTCTGATTTTGGGTTTTTGATGTTCTGGTTCTGAACTCCTTTTTAATTTTTTTTTATAACAAGCTATATTTTTTTGGCTTAATTGAAAAACTTTGGTCACCCTGATATCTTCAATTGCAGTATCCTTACAGTTTCTTGATAATGATATAATTAGAAGTTAAAATAATAGTTTCACAAATTATTAAAGTTCTGTATAGTGAGTTGTGAACTTCTGTCATACGCGGGGATACTAATACTAACAGGCATGCTAGAGGATCTTGGCTCTGCTCCATCAGGAGCAATAGTGCTTCTTCATGCATGCGCCCACAATCCAACCAGTGTTGATCCAACCATTGAGCAGTGGGAGCAGATCAGACAGCTGATGAGATCAAAAAGCTTATTACCTTTCTTTGACAGTGCATATCAGGTAAAGAACGAGGGTTTTTCGAGACTGTAATGATATAACCACAACATACAAAATTTTGATGGCGATGCACAGTCTGTTCGCATCTTTGTTGCAGATGGTGGTGAATGCCTTACAGCTCATAGTTATGCTAAAAATATGGGACTTTATGGGGAACGCGTTGGTGCCCTGAGCATTGTAAGTCTGTACGCATCTAGAGAAACAAAATGCAGTGCTTTCAACGTTGTCTATTTTAAAAGCACACTCTTATGTGCATCAAAGAACAATTCACTTAACTAAAGCAGATTTGCAAACTTATTTATGTACCTTACAATTAATGAAAATCACCTTGTTGTTTGTGTTAGGCCATTTTGGATTCATTTTAAGATTTATAATGTGATTCTACCACACACTCCATCTAATATCCTAGTCTGGGAAGTAGCTATATTGTTTGTATGGAAAAGATTTCTTGTAGCTTATTACTTTGTGAATGGATCTGACAGATAGTTATTGTTACAGGTTTGCAAGACTACAGATGCGGCAAGCAAAGTTGAGAGCCAGCTCAAACTAGTTATTAGGCCTATGTATTCCAGTCCACCTCTTCATCGTGCATCTATTGTGGCTGCCATTCTCAAAGACAAGTATTTCTGTTAAAATATTGATCCTTTGTGCCTGATGGCACCACACAGCCATACTGTTCAAGCAATAAAGACTACATCACTATTATGAGTAAACAAATATATCATAATTTTTTTTAGTTTAAAAATTCAATTTCTGTTTGAAATTGGAACTAATGTACACCTTTTCTTGTGGAGATGCTATTACCCAATCTTATTGAGTATTTGAAGTTCAAGTTTAGGCATTTAATATCTAGTAGGCATTTAAGTTGAAGGTTTAATTTTTTTCAATAATCTGCATGCAGTGACCTCTATAATGAATGGACACTGGAGCTGAAAGCAATGGCTGACCGAATCATCAGCATGCGTCAAGAACTATTTGATGCTTTACAAGAAAAAGGCAAGGCGACACTCCGACATTTTTAGGCAAAAAATCTATTTAATGTTTGGTTTCGTTCCGCGGTTGGTATTTCGTATTTCCCATGATAATACGCATCTTCAAATTTGGTTCCTCTCTTGCCTTTATCCCTAGTATTTTTTTTTGTGAAACTGTCTTTATATAATTATGGGTTTTATAGCCAGCTATACACCATTAAAAGTTTGCACATCTACAAATTATATAGAACTACTGTGGAATTGTTGTATATGTAAGAAGGAATGACTTGATATGAATTCGCGGTCCTTAGGTTTATGAGTTTGTGATTTTATCTTTCTACAACTGTAAGTGCTATATGTAGTGACTTGCATTCTTTTACATCGTGCAGGCACACCAGGGGACTGGAGTCACATTGTCAAGCAAATTGGAATGTTTACATTCACTAGGTTAAACTCTGAGCAAGTTACCTTCATGACCAATGAGTATCATATATATATGACATCCAATGGGTAAGCAGAACTTTTCTATATTTCTCTAGGTGGTTGATTCTATTTGTATATGACATTTGCTGATATTCTTGCACTATAGGATTTTGTTATTGATTTCTCCAAGTTAAAAAATCCTTTCGCTTTAAATAACAAAATTTGCATCTATAACTTCTTGTTAAAGTGGTCTTCCTAACATGGTCATCTCGAAAATTTATCATGTATGCACAGGTTGTATTGCCTACAACCTGGGGACTGGCCGTGGTACATCTGTGCTTGAAATGGCTGCTACATTTGAGAAAGCATGTGGAAAGGTGACCTTCTCTGTTCTTTCTAGACTTCACACAATAAGACACGAAAACTGAGCAATTTTAAAAATAGTAGTCAATTAATATTTATTTTTCCTTCAGAAAATCCCTGTAAAGCTATGTGCAAAGAGGCCCGGAGATGCTACAGCTGTTTATGCATCAACTGAGAAGACAGAGAGAGAGCTTGGGTGGAAGTAAGTTTACTGTCTACTTAATTTCTTTACAGTCAGTTAGTTTCCTGGTATTCAATGCTGCCAGGATAGGATCTAGGTTTCCTACCTTTTGGAGACTCGATGTCTTGTAGCTAGTTTGTTCTCAAAATATTTAATATTTATGTATTCAGGGCAAAGTATGGTGTAGATGAGATGTGCCATAATCAATGGAAATGTCTAATAGTACCTTTGATTTAATCAAGATATTATATACGGTATATGTAGTCTGATAAGCATTTAAAAGCATACAAAATATAGAAGTATAGAAGTTTCATGTCATGAAAAGATGGCGAGTGTAAATAGCACAAGATGGAGGGAATGTGACGTTTTTAGTTAATCTATCACAGAAATGCATCAAAGAGAAAAAAATATGAATAACATGTCATTAACTACGGATACTATCATTATTAGATTAACCAAAATATAGTTACTAATTGAAGTATCTTCTGGTCTAACAAACATACGTTAGAACTGAGCATAATTTAAACAATCCAAAACACTTATTGTCTAGAAATATTTGCCTAGAAATATTGTGTTTTTTGGTAATTGTCAAATTGGTGTTATTTGACTTTTGTCTATTACTTACGCTTGACTAGAAAAAGCTATCTAATGTGTTAATTGTGGTTTGCAGGGAATTTGGTTACTAGAAAATGGTCTCAATTTGTATTTGTCATATGGATGTTTACGACATATATTGTTATGCAGAGTTACACAACTAACTTATCTTCCAATATGACTGTTTCTCGGTTACAACATTCGACAAACAAGCTTTATTGTATTGGTTTCCAAGATGGTTTTTTTGTGAAAGAAATATTAATCAAGAGACTGGACTTCAACGTATCTAGGATCAAGTCTTATGCAAGTGTGGAGGAATATCATGATGCTCTCTCCAAGGGATGCCATAATGGAGGAGTCGATGTTATCCTTGACGAGCTTCCCTTCATCAAGATCTTTCTCGATAAATATGGTGAAACCAATTATAAATTGTTAGGTTTTGGATGTTGGTTTGGTTTATGTAGTAGATGGATGATTGATTGGAATGGTTTGTGGAGTTGATGTTATTTTGGATGGTTTCTTATGTATTGAAATGGCTTTTGGACAACCTGTTTATGTATTGGAATGTTTGGTAATATTTTGAATGGGAAGTTCTATATTTCAATGTCATATGTTGCCATTCTGTATTTAAAGTGTTGGTAAAAAGCATGCAAACTGTAACCATTGACTCCAAAGTATTTAGTCTTTATGTGTTGGCAAAAGTATAGCAAAGTGTTGGCACAAAATCTAAAAATGTTTAAGAAAAAGTGTAGGCATAGTGGTAAGGGTGTTGGTAAAAACATCTAAGTGTTTCATAATTTGGTGTTACAGTAGTACTGAAAATGTGTCGGCATAGGTCTATAGCAATACTATTAGTAGTGTTACTACAAAGATAACTGTGTTGGCATAGATCTATAGCAACAACTAATAATATGTAGCCACAGAAATAAAAAGTGTTGGCGTAGGGGTCTACGCCTACACATTTCTCCCGTGTTACCAAAAACTACAAAAGTGTTGGCGTAGACCCCTATGGTAGCGGCCATTTTTCTAACACCCTCAAATTTGGTCAAAGTGTAGGCATAGCCTGTTTTTTTCCTTTTACCAACAGTTTTTTGGGCTATAACCACACTTTTTCAGGTGTTGCTGAATCCCACTTATGGCGTAGTGCTCAAAGAATGTTTTCTGTTGAGCTGTGGGTTGATGTGAATTCTTGATCATATAGTACAGGTGCTTCATCCCTTCATTGAGATGCTCCATTCCTCCTTCAATCTTTGCAAACCTTTGTTCATTAAACCACTGATTTTCATCAACAATTTGCTGAATGTAGTCCACTTGAGTAGTAATGGAAGCAATCTGCTGAGCATTTGAAGTTATAAGATCAGAAACGTCCGAAGCCACCAGTACTTGAGATTGCTGAACAACATTGATCTTTGGTAGGAGAGTAGTCTTCAAGCTTTCAATATCATCTTTAATCAAACCCAGCTGATTTGTTACAGAGGTGGAAGAAGACGACCGTTCAACCACTTGTGCTTTAAGAATGTCCTTCTCAGCCTGGGTTTCTTGCAGTTGTTTCTGTAGAGCAGCTACCTGAGCTAACAAAGAAGTAGTGTTTGTGTCAGTGTGTGCACTCACTTCAATTTCTCTCAGTGGTGTTTCACTCAACTCACGTGCTTGTGTATCACTCTCTGTTTGATTTTGATCTCTAATCACTAGCTGTCTATCCAAATTATCAGATTGTGTACCTGCAATAGAAATCACCCTAGCCCCTTCAAGAGAGGTCAGTGGTGGTGCAATGGGAGTTCGCAAATCCCAATCCTTGGTTGAGTCTGTCAAAATATTTGACATTGTAAACTGAATTGCTTCAGTGACAGACTCACCCGGTTGCCTTTCACTTTCTCCAGTATAAACTGTGAGTGAAAAATCCCTTAGGGGAGCCAGAGATGTTCCCTCTGGGAGGGGAGAAAATGATTCTATTAAAAGTGGCAAAGAATCAGATTTTCCCTCTGATGCCTGTGAAGGCACTTCTACCGTGACAATGGTAGGCACTGTTTCAGATCCTAAGTGCTCTCCTAACAACGTGTCCTGAGTTTCTTCTATTTGGATGTGTTCTCCCATTGTGAGTAATGGGAGAGTGCTTGACTCATTACAGGTTGCCAGGGCCCGATGGCGAATTTCAATAGATTCATCCTGTTGAGAGGATGTCTCCAGAGACTGTTCAATGGCCATATCAAAGTCCAAATCCTGTTGGGAGGAGATGGATGGGCTTACAGTTGTCTCCCTATAGGTTTTTATTTTCTTTAGAGGTGGAGACAGAGCTGTGGGTGCACTCAGTGTTTGTTCACTACTTGACCTTTGTCTTATTAATGAAGCAGTTTCAGGTTGAGAGGTTAAAGGATTAGACACTGTGTTTGGCTCTCTGACCTGGGTTAGAGATTGTGGTTCTACAACCTCTTGGTCATTCCTATCAACCACTTGGGTTTCAGAGGATGTGCCAGATGATCCAGAGATAGGATGTATTACCTGTATTGGCAGTGCCTCTGAAGTTCCAGCTGCAATGACTAGTTGTTGCTCAGGAACAAAAGGTTCAAAAGTAGGAAGGTGAATGAACTGTGCCATGAATGGGCTGACTACCACTGGTGTGATGTTCAATTTAAGAGAAGTGTGGAGTCTTTGATAGAACTTACGATCAGAAGTAGGAGAAGGAACAGATACATCATTTAAAAACATCTCATTATGAGCATCAGATAGCACATGATTGATTAAGATAGTGAGAAATCGAGGATAGAAACACCTGACTTTTCTACCACTATCATGATCAATCCTGGAATTTGCTACTCTTCTAACTATAAGACTCCAGATAAGATGACCAATGTTAAGTCTAACATTAAACACAATAGCATAAGCAATGTACTGCAACAAAGATGGAATATTTTGAAATTTGCTTTTAGTACAATTGCTGAACACCTTAGCTAAAGTATCAAATAAGACATCCCATTCACAGACCAAATTAGATTTACTGAGTTTGGGAAACTCCAAAGGACCTTGATAATGAATTCTGTTGAAAAACTGAATTAATTCAATATCGGAAGGAGTCCTATCAAAGTTGTCCCTAGGAAGTTGAAAAACTTCACAAAATAAATCCTCAGTAATAGTGTACTGTGTGTGCTCAATTGTGAAAGATATAGAATTAAAATCATCAGAAATTACAGCACTAGAACACAGTAACCTTAGTGGTTCAATCTTTAAATCAACAGATAATCATATAGCATGACTAACACAACACTGCGAATTTAAAAACTGAATCCAAGGTCGGAAACGATCAACCGGGCATTTCAAAGGATCAAAATACCCAATATAATTGTTTTTAACAACCTCAAAATTCTGAGCCATAATTTACTAAGCACAAATTAACACAGAAAATCAAAAACTCAAATAATTATGAATAATTCGAATTTAAGGATTTAAGGATTTTAAAAATTAATTAAAAATTAATTAAAAATCCAAATTTTCAAAGTTCTCCAAAAATTACCAAATTTCAGTATGTTAATCCTTATCACAAAACACACAACCCACTATTTTTAGAACTCAAAAACACTCTCTAAATCACTAAAAACGAAGAGAAAAAACCTTGAAATTCAAAAAATTCAAAAACTTAAAACTGAATGAAACTTTGATTCTAAGATCTTGAATTAACGGGCTTGAATAGATGTGTTTAGTGATGGTCTTAGTTTTTAAAACTATCAAGAATCGAATCTGGAAATCGAAAAAGAAATGGACAACACTTCGTTTCTTGAAGAGTAAAAGAGAGAGAGAATTGTTTTTAAAAACAGTTATGTAAAAACATGAACTGGAAGTACTATAGTGAAAAGTAAAAAAAACAAACAATATATATCTATATTACATTGATAGTACAAAGGTAAAAACAATCAGTAGTACTATGGTAAACATACGGTAGTACTATCACTAAATAAATAATAAAAAAACAAAAAGAAGTAATAAATAAAAAACCTAGTAGTACTATCTAAAACTCGGTAGTACTAACAAAATTAAAAAAACAAAAAAATAAATAAACAAAAGAAAACCTAGTAGTACTAACAGACTACGGTAGTACTATGAACAGTAAAAACAATGAAAAAGACTTAGAAGTACTATGAATAAAAAGGAAAAAACAAAAACAAAAAAATAAAAGAAAGAAAAGCTGGCAGTACTAACAAAATGAACTAGTAGTACTATCAAGGGATAGTACTACCGATAGTACTACTAGTTCAAAACTAGTAATACTAACGAAAAAAGAATAAATAAAAAGAAAAACAGTTTTAAATAAAAAGAAAATGCTGAAAAATTAATAAACTTTACAGAAAATGAATAAACATGCAGAAAAAAAAATATGTACAAGTCTAGAAAAATTCACAGAAAATTCCATAAATCCTAGAAAAATATGCAGAAAATAATAGAAATGCAATGAATTAATATAAACTTGCAGAAAAATTTAAACAACATTATATACAATCTGAAACTCATCTAAATAATTATGAATAAATATATTTTCAATAAAAATACATTTCTCCACTTAAAAAATATGAGAAAAATATTTTTAAAGAAAATAAATTATTCAGAAACATTTAAATTAACAAGCAAGCAATTTCAAAAAAGAATGAGCAGTAATATCACTTAGTAACAACAAGAGAAAATGATTTTTGTTGAGAACAAACATAACAGATATATTATCAATCACTAAGACTGTTTAACATACCCAATTTACCAACTAACCTGGTAAATGTGGATTCGTCAACAGATTTAGTGAATATATCTGCAGTTTGTTCTTCTGTGGGTACAAAGTGTAACTCCACAGTTCCATTCATGACATGTTCTCTGATAAAATGATACCTGATATCAATGTGCTTCGTTCTCGAGTGCTGAACAGGGTTGTTGGAGATTGCTATGGCACTTGTATTATCACACAAAATGGGAATTTTGTCTAATGCAAAGCCATAGTCCTTCAATTGATTCCTAATCCATAAGATCTGAGCACAGCACCTTCCAGCAACAATATATTCAGCTTCTGCTGTTGAATTGGAAACTGTTTGCTGTTTCTTGCTATACCAGGAAATCAATCTACCTCCAAGGAATTGACAACTCCCAGAGGTACTCTTTCTATCAACAACACTACCTGCATAATCAGAATCTGTATATCCAACAAGATTAAAACCAGAATCTTTAGGGTACCAGATACCTAAATTAGGTGTACCCTTAAGATATCTCAAGATTCTTTTAACAACAACGAGATGTAAATCTCTAGGGTCCGCTTGGAACCTTGCACACAAGCATGTAGCATACATAATATCTGGTCTACTAGCAGTAAGATAGAGTAAGGAGCCAATCATACCTCTGTAGCTTGTAACATCTACCTTGATAGAGTTATCACAAGCTCCAAGTTTGACTGCTGTTGAAGATGGAGTCCTTGCTGATGCTGAATCCTCCATGTGATACTTCTTGATAGGGGTGTTCATGGGTTCTTCAACCCGGTCAAACCAAACCAACCTGACCCTCTTTTAGGCCGAACCAACCCGATGAAAAAAACCCGATATTTGATTGGGTTGGAAATTTTTAAAACTGACTTAAATGGGTTGGTTATGGGTTTTATATTTTTTCGGCCAACCCAACCCAACCCGATTTAAGTTACAATTTTATTCGATAATTTAAAAATATATGTATATGTTATATATAACTATACATTAAACAATGTATTATACTTTCATTTATAGATATATAATTATATTTTGTGTTTATATATATGATATAAGACATAATTTACTTTACTAAAATTATAATGTTAATCAAAATAAAATATTAATACTAAAAATTTAAGTTATACGTACTTTAATTTTATTTAGATTTTTAAAATGAGCGATATCGTATAATATTTAAATTTTTAAAATATTATTTAACCCGTTCAAACCGACCCAAACCGATATACAATGGGTAGGGTTGGGTTACGAAATTATTTTTTACGGGTTGGGTTGAAAATTTTTAAACCGATTTAATTGGGTCGGGTTACAAAAATGCCTCCAACCCGGCCAACCCGACCCGTGAACACCCCTACTTCTTGAGGAGTTCTTTGAGATACTTGGATTGGCAAATAAATATTCCATTTAACATTTGACTTACTTCCAATCCAAGAAAGAACTTCAGCTCACCCATCATACTCATTTCAAACTTACTCTGCATTAACTTAGCAAATCTCTTACAGAGATTATCATTAGTAGACCCAAATATGATGTCATCCACATAGACTTGGACTAATATCATATCACTTTTGTGTTTCTTTGAAAAAAGAGTTTTATCTATGATACCTCTAACAAAACCATTTTCTAAAAGAAAACCAGAGAGAGTGTCATACCATTTTCTTGGGGCTTGTTTGAGACCATAGATAGCCTTGAAGAGAAAGTACACAAAGTCCAGCAGCTCCTGATTTTCAAAGCCAGGGGGCTGTTCCACATAGTCTTCTTCATCTAGCTCACCATTCAGGAATGCACTCTTAACATCCATTTGATAGACTTTAAAATTGGAGTAAGCTGCAAATGCTAAGAACATCCTGATGGCCTCAAGTCTAGCCACTGGTGTATAGGTTTCATCATAATCAATGACTTCAGCTTGTGAATACCCTTGAGCAACCAGTCTTGCCTTGTTCCTTGTGACAATGCCATCCTCATCTAGCTTGTTTCTGTATACCCATCTTGTACCAACTACTTTCTTGTTCTTTGGTTTGGGTACCAGCTTCCAGACTTGCTGTTGTTCAAATTGATTGAGTTCATCTTGCATAGCAATCACCCAATCTGGATCAGTCAGTGCTTCCTCAGTCTTCTTTGGCTCCAACTCAGATAGAAACCCTGAATAATGACATTCATTCTGAGTAGCACTTCTAGTTTTAACTCCAACATCTGGATCACCAATGATCATCTCAAAAGGATGAGCTCTATTCCATACTGTCTGTCTTGGAAGATTTGATCTTGATGATTCGCCTTGAAATTCACTTTGATGTTGTGAGTGACTAGTTGATCCTTCATTTCCTCCCCCTGAGTTGTTGCTTGATTTCCTTGATGATTCTTCTCCAGTGTTGGTGGTATCTCCATTGTTACCAATGTTTCCACCACCACCACCAGGATTATTATCATCATTGTTATTGTCATTACCAGCAACATTCTCAGGTGGGGCTTCATCATCTGAATCTGAGTCTGGCAAGTTATCAAACTTCAGTTTCTCAGATGAGTCTTCTGTTTGGATATTAGGGAGTTTAGTGTTATCGAATGTAACATTGACACTTTCTTTCACATGGTGACCATCAATCAAATACACCATGTATGATCTTCTTGAATAACCAATAAAAATAGCTTCTTGTGCCTTGGCCTCAAACTTGCCACGTTTTACATTGTCATCCTTAAGCACAAAACATTTTGCTCCAAATACATGAAAGTATTTGAGAGTTGGTTTCTTGTTGTTCATGATCTCATACGGAGTCTTCATTAAGTCCTTGTTGATTAACGTTCGATTCTGAGTATAACAAGCAGTGTTCACAGCTTCAGCCCAAAAGTACATTGGAAGTCTTGATTCACTTAACATAGTCCTTGCAGCTTCAATCAATGTACGATTCTTCATTTCCACTACTCCATTCTGTTGAGGATTTCTAGGGGCATAATATTGTCTTGTTATTCCTTTATCTGCACAAAAGTCATTTAGGACTGCATTCTTGAATTCAGTTCCATTATCTGACCTTATAGCTCTAACAGGGAATCTCGAATCCAGCTCAATCAACTTTATATGATCAATCACCATCTGTGGGGTCTCAACCTTGGAATGTAGGAATAAGACCCCAAGTATATTTTGAATAGTCATCAACAATCACAAGTGCATACTGTTTCTTTGACATGGACATCACACTAACTGGACCAAACAAATCCATGTGTAGTAGCTGAAGTGGTTCAGTTATTGATGATGTGTCAGTGCCCTTGTGAGAAGCTTTCTTTGACTTCCCTTTCTGAAATGCCTCACACAGTCCTTCATGTGTAAATTCCATCTGAGGCAAACCTCTAACCAATTCCCTCTTGACTAAAGAGTTCATGGTTTTGAAGTTAAGGTGAAACATCTTCTTGTGCCATAGCCAACTCTCATCTGAACAAGTAACTTCATCTTTGGATCCAGAGTGCAGATCAGCTATGAACAAATCACCTTTCCTTACTCCTTGAAGAGCAGGCTTTCCATTCTTCTTGTGAAGGATCTGACATCTATCTTTCTCAAAGGAAACAACATATCCTCGATCACAGAAATGACTGATGCTGAGAAGATTGAACTTCAGACCTTCCACAATAGATACATCTTGAATGATAACATTTCCAAACTTCAAACAACCATATCCTCTGGTAATACCCTTGTTGTTATCTCCAAAGGTAACTCCTGGGCCGGCTTTCTCAACCACATTTGATAGCAGGGCTCTATCTCCGGTCATATGCCTTGAACAACCACTGTCAAGAACCCACATAACACGGTTTACATGTTCCACACCCTGTAGTATCAAATTGATTAGTCTTTCTTCGGAACCCAAACTTGATTGGGTCCGGCATATTTAAAGAACTGGCCTTTGTCAGGCAAAACAACATTTTTAACCTTAACTACATAAACCTCTTTCACAAAAGAGCGTTTCCATTTATAGCCAGCCTTAACACATTTCTGAGTAGGCTTAGGGATACATGGATCCATTCTAGTCTTTGGAGGACTAGTAGTCTTAGATCTAACATGCTTCTTATTATTAACATGTTGACGTGGAGCAGTCTTATTATCAGATACATGCTTACTATTAAAATAAGCATACATAACATTAAAAGCACAAGACATGCAATTAACCACACCACATGCTTTATGAGAAAGATTAACAGCAGGCATGTTGGTTCTACAGTTGTTTTGATCCACTTTATGGATGTCTGACTTAGTCTCCGTTGCTGAAACAACTTTGACTGGTTTGTCAGACACACACTTGTTGGACTTATCAAGATCAGAAGCAAGATCCTCTAAACGTATCTCCTCTTTAATGATGATAGAGTATTCATTCAGAGGCTCTCCTTGGGACTCCCTAAAGAAGGGTGTTTCAATACCTTTAAGCACATATGGTATACCCCTTTCTTCAGCACTGACTCTATTAGGGGTATTTATGCTTAATTCACCAATAGACTCATTATAGTCATATCATATTCTTGTTGTATGATCAATACTTTGTTTATTGATGATTTCTTTAGCAGTCTTACAAGAGTTATAGTAAGCATTAGCCTTGACTTTAAGTTCACTGATCTGACCCTTAAGAATGGTTTCTAGTTGAATATAACATTTAACCTTATTCTCAAGAAATGCTATTTTCTCAGTTAGTTCATCCTGATTAACATGGACAAGTTTTAATTCTTTTATCTCCTTTTCAAGGGCTGTGTAAAAAAGAATTATTCTATCATTTTCTGTACGTGCACAAGAAACAGTAGTACTAAGATGATAGATCATTTCAGTATCAGTAAACTTTACCTCTGACATGTAAGTTGATGAAGTGCTTGCCTCATTAGCCATTAAAGCAAGGTTTCCAATCTCACCTGCTTCTTCATCACTATCAGTATCATCCCAACTCTTTCCTTCAGAAACATATGATTTCCCAATCTTATTCTTCTTTCTAGAATCAAATGAGTTTCTTCTCACTTGCTTTGGCTTTTTACATTCAGTAGCAAAGTGACCCAACTCATTACAATTGTAGCACCTGATTGTGCTTCTTTCCACAGTTCCAGTTTTATAGCCACCCCTTGTGCTATTTGTAGATGAGGAACCACCTCTCTGAAACCTGGGCTTGAACTTAAGATTGGGATTCCTTCTGAATCTGAATTTCCCAAACTTCCTGACTATCATGGCCAAATCACCATCCTCCAGCTGATCAAGTTTTTCCAAAGAGTAGTAGTCACCACCAGATTGATCAATGGATGTTAAACCAAATTCAGCATCAATAACATCCAAGTTAGAACTGGAAGGTTGAACAACCTTCACTTCCAGTTTATGTGGGACTACTGTTGTCAATGCAGTAGAAGTACCAACTATCTTTCCAGTTCCATATAACTCATTCTGTTGAATCTGCTCCAGCTCATAGGTCTTCAGAACACCATACAGTCTTTCCAGAGAAATCTCTCCCAGATCTCTTGCTTCTCTGATTGCAGATATTTTGTGCTCCAAATGAATTGGAAGTGTCAGAAGGAACTTCTTGTTGATTTCCTTGATAGTATAATGCTTCCCATTGAGGTTCAGATCATTGATTAATTTGTTGTATCTCTCAAAAACCTCAGAGATACCTTCACCAGGGTTTGATCTGAAATGCTCATATGAAGAGGTGAGAATTTCCAGCTTATTCTCTCTAACTTCCTCTGTCCCCTCATTGATTATCTCTATTGTGTCCCAAATGTGTTTGGAAGTAGCACAGTTTAGGACATGATTATGCATGATAGGATCCAGACAATCAACCAGTATCAATTGTAGACAGGCATCCAGTGTAGAATCCTCTTTCTCATCAGGAGTGTAGTCCTTGGGGTCCTTGAGGTACATCCTAGCAGCTCTAGTAACCACATCATTCTCTATCTGCTCTCCCTCAACAATCATAGGGATTTTAGGACCATTCTTCAGCACTCCCAGATATTTAACATTAGCAACTTGAAGAAACAGGAGCATTTTCTTCTTCCACATAGGATAATGCTCCTTGATGAACATGGGGATTTTGACAGTACCAACTTTCTGAGTTGTAGACATTTTTTAGATTTTTGAAGAATTAAAAATTTCAAAGTTTAAGAAAATCTCAAAACAATTGGATCTTTGATTAGTATATCAATCAAAAGGCTCTGATACCAATTGTTAGGTCCTGATATGTTTGTAGAAGGGGGATTGAATACAAACAGTACCGTTTAATCGAATTTGTATTGTTGAAGATTTAACAATTTCAATAACAAATTTACTGCGGAATAAAATGAAACAAGATTCAAGTTAAATAAAACTCTATTGAACTTGAAGGGTGTTACAAATCAGTGTACAGATTACAAGGTTCTTGTTAAAACAAATCTAGAATAAATTCGACATGAATTTATCTATATTTGTAATAAAAGGATCGAATACTAAACAGTAGTTTGATATAAATTCTAGGGATTATGATTCGCTAAATTGCCAAAGTAATACAAGTAATCAATTTCTAGAGGTTTGGATATTACAACAATAATTAGAATTGATTACAATGATCAAATTAAAAGCTCGGCAGTTGGTTGAAGTTAATGGCAGAAGAAAGAGATTTGATGATGTATTCTTTCTGTTTTTCTGTCTTGTAAATGCACTGCCTCTTTTGATTACAATGACTTGTATTTAAACAAGTCACAGGAAGCATTTCCACGCGCCAGAAACAATCAACTTGATTTTATACTAATAGTACTAACCAATATAACTGGTAGTACTATCAATTTGTATTGGTAGTACTATCGGTAGTACTAACCTAGATAGTACTACTAGTATAAAACAGATAGTACTACTAGTACTAACTTGAAATAGAAATAAATATGTTTTAATTTATTCCACTTTAATTGATTTAATAAATGAATTAATTCTTTTAAAATTAATTCACAGATTAAATAAATTAAATTATTGACTTAAATAATTCCATAAATAAATTAATTCCAGAGAATTAATTTATACATAAAATTACTTAAGATCTAGATTGATTAATTCATAGATTAAATTAATTATCTTAATGAATAAATTAAAAGAGAATTAAAACTAATTCTAAGAACCACTATTAATTGATGACGAACTTCCACTGACTATCGTTGACACTCCATGTACTGTCTAGTTCAGGAGTGACTAACTTTAATGATTGTTCTTCATCTTTTGACTTTAAGCTGTTGTTCTTTCTCCTTCTACTTAAACAAGGGATTGTAACCTGTACTTTTTCCCGTCACACTTCTGAAATCTCTGTCACTGAGATTCCTGTGACATCTGTATTTATTATTTACTTATTACATCTTGGTTTATGTTGAGTAGAATTTACAAATAGGCATATACATATGCCTTTCAATCTTCAAATAAAATTAACATGTTGATATTTTTCTTAAACTTTCTCTTGAAATCAAAGTTATCATTTTAACATTTTCATATATTTTTTGTTAAAGTTCTAAAATTTATTTTAAAATCAGATTATCTTAAAATTTATCTTGGTAAATGACCAAAATAAAATGAAGAATTCAAAATAATCCTTAATTTGATGTTAGAAATGTTATTTTATTGAAAAATATATTTGAAGAATATCTTTCACAAATTAAATTTTATGTTATCTATTAAATTTTATGTTATCTTTTTTTTTATCTAATGAAGAAACTATCATATTCAAAATTATAAATCTGCTCAGAACATGTTGTGATCTATAATCTTCTATTTATCTTGAGTAATATTTTTAGCGAGGAATTGTGGTCAAAATAATAATAATCTTGAAATCACAATTTAATAATATATATGATATTATTTTGTTGCATAATATTAAATTTATCTAATTATAAATTTAGATCTATTTTTTATTGAATAATTATGAAAAGGTATTTTCGCAAAAATCTTTTATGTAGTGGGTATTTTATTTCATGATTTGAATTTTTATTAATTGCAAAATTGTGTTTTTTTTAAATTTGAGCTAGAAGACATTTTTGTAAATGATATATTATGGCACCTCTTCTTAATTCATAGTAGATATATAAATATAAATCTTAATTTAAAATCTTATTTAGCTAAATATCTATATTAATTTGTTATTTTGAATAATCTTTTTAAATTTAATATTTTTTTCATTATTAATAAATCTTTTTTTTCATATTTTTAGGATATTTTGAAGAGCATTGTTGAACCTTCATTATAAATAATAACATATGTTGGTAAATTAATTATTATTTTACTTTTTTTTTAAAAGAATGTTATGTGTATATTAAGTAATGAATTTAGGTATTATCTTTTTGTTATAATTTTACTCTTTGTCTTAAATTGTTATGTGTTGTATATTGGTAATAAATTAAATTATTATAAATAATAATATTTGTTGGTAAATTAATTATTATTTTACTTTTTTTTAAAGAATGTTATGTATTGTATATTAAGTAATGAATTTAGGTAGTATCTTTTTGTTATAATTTTACTCTTTGTCTTAAATTGTTACGTGGTTTATATTGGTAATAGATTAAATTAATAGATTTTTGTTAAAAATTATTTATGATTTGTTTTAAGGATATTTTGCTCAAGTGTCAGCTAGGTTAAGCATTGTCGTGTAGGTTTATACCGGTGATGACCACAATACCATACCATACCAAAATAATTGCCTTACATTAATTATAGATAAAGATATAATAAGGTGATACATTTAGGACGACGTCGACGTCTTCCCCCTTTTTCTTTTCCCCCTTACCAAAATATCCCCCCTAACCAAATTCAGCTCCTGCTTGTCCCACACAAAAACATAAACATTAACCCCCGGTTCCTCTTTTCTTCAAGAACCCTAACCCGCTCCTTTCGACAAAAAACTTCAATTAGCCTTTCAAATTGTCCGATTCTCTCATTTCTTTTCAATTTATTCAATATTAGTTCGGTTTTATTAACCCCCTTTCAATATTATTTCAATTTTATCAACCTCTTTCAATATTAGTTCGATTTTATAAACCCCCTTTCAATTTTAGTTCATTTTTCGATTTAAATTAACGTAATTATTCGATTTGCTTAACATATCTGGAGCTTGGAGTTCGTAATCGTTTAACAGTTCATAATTAGCTCGATTTGGTACCCCTTTTCTAATTTATTGAACCTTTTCTTTTCTTTTTTGATTGTATTTGCTTTTTTTGATTGTATTTTGCTCGACTTGTTCAACTGCATGTATTTTCCGCTTGGAGTACTGATTTATAAGTTTATATATAGCATGTGTATAGTAAATTTAAAACTTTTTTTGATTGTGTTTGTGTATAGCACATTTACAACTGCATGTATATGTATGTGTAGTTCTTTGCGTAATGTAAGTTTTTAAGTATATATATAGTAAATTATTTGACTAGTGTATGTTTTTAAGTATATATATAGTATGTTTTTAAGTATAAGCAAAATACTTATTTCAACAGAGAACCGATGTAGAAGAGATTAAAAGACATCAGTTTTTTAAAAGAACCGATGTTAAATGTTAAAGTAGACATCAGTTCTATATATATGTTTATTTCTCTTTTCCTTTTAACATGTCATATGTTCAAAATGATTTAAATCTTATATTAAAACAAGATTCAAATTGCAGTGATAACATATTTTCAATAATTTAAAGGAACAACATCAGTTCATTAAAAAGAACCGATGTCTAAGGTACTTATAGACATCAGATAAAAATCAATGTCTAATACCCCTACCTTTTTCTACACATACAAAAATATCGCTTCAGTTTTTAATAGACATCAATTTTTAGTCGAGGTGTATTGCAACTTTTCTAGTAGTGTTCCTTGCAGCTTATTATTAACCATGTATGGAAAATAATGTTCGTATAAATAATCACAAAAGGAAACATGCCTATAAAGAAAATTCATTCTCTATTTCCATTGCGATATACTTCACCAAGTTCAGTTTGCGGTGGAAAAATATTTAAGCTTCATAATTCATAGAGTAGCATGTAGTGACTGTGTATAGAGACAGTTATACATGTGTAGCCGTAAATCTTTCTTTAACATTTATTTAGAGTTTTCACCACATTTATTTACTTATTATTGAGTCGGATATATAGTATGTAAATTAATCTCAGCAATTAACAAACTTGTAGTTGACATTCATATTGCCCCGGAAATTGCCTTGTCCATCAGTATCCAATTCCCTGAACACCCCGACATCCAAATCTAGGCCACCATTACTGCACTGATCCACAATTCTAACAGTTCGTTGAGCATTTGTCCTAGTGTTAGTAACCTGCATGAACGCCAAGATTTTGTAAATACTGATGTGAAACAAGTGATACGTATATAAAATCAATCATCAATTTTTAATGGTAGATTGAGAAACTGTCTACGATTAAGCAGAGATTAACTGAAATTAACAAAGAAAAATCATGAATATTTAAGTGAAATTCTTTTCCTGCAAGCACTTTCCGCAAGAACTCTGGCCACGAGGTCCGACAGGGCCACAGAAGGCAGTCCAGCCATACTTTTGCCTATACCAGAGGGGCTTATCGGCATCCCAGGTTGCACAATACACACTGGCAGTAAGATAATTCCAGCCAATTTTTTGAGGTTCGTACATGTGATAAGTGGCTCTCACATTGTTTGCTTGTTGAGCCGCAGCTCTAGCCACAAAGCAAATCAACAAGAAAACTGCAAAGTAGCTCTCCCTCTTCATTTTCTTTACGTCTGATGTACATATTTGTTATGGCTCATGTTCTTTATATAGGCAGATACATTTGGAGTTATTTGGAGAGTGGAGAGTGGAGAGTGGAGAGTGGAGAGTTATCTATATGTTGGCCCAGCACCAAATACAGCAGCAGCCACAATGTAGGGTCATAATTTTGAGAGTTATCTATAATGGGCATCTTTGGCCACTATCATTTATACATTTATACGAGGAGTGTTTGTATATTCAGCTTATTTGATAACTTATAACTTATAAATCACCAACATTTTACTTAACTTATCAACTTATTCTTTGATTTCTTTATTTTTCTAATATTTTATATTTTTACATTTATGTTTTTAAATATTTTTTTAATTTAAAATACAAGTGTTGAAATCATTGTATTTAAAAATTATTTTTTCAAATTTAATTTAGGAAATTCTTCACTAACTTATAAGTAAATTTATCCAAACACTCGTATAACTTATAAGAATTCATCAACTTATCACTTATACTAGCTTATAACCCGTGCCAAGCACGGGCCAAGTATAAGTCGACATTAAAATATTAGTATTAATAAATTATTAATAAGTATTATTTAAAAATGTATTTCTCAAGAATTGAATGATAAAAATATATAATAAATAAATAACTATTTAATTATGTAGTTATAGACAATCGAACTGTGCATAAACCTAAAGAAATTAAAGTAAATAAATAAATCTTGTATGAAACTATTGAATTTAAAGTAAATAAATAAATCTTGTATAATTATGTAGTTGTAAGGATTCGAACCCTGGATGAAGCTAAATAATTTAAAGTAAATAAATCATGTATAATTATGTAGTTGCGAGGAATCGAACCCGGGTTAAGTGATAACCAAATTTGGTACTTTGGGTACCAAATTTGGTACTTTGGTACTTTAGTACCGCGCGCCATTTTCACATTGTTTTGCTTATTAATAAAGAGTATAGATGACACTTACTCATTTTAAGTTATAAGTCAACTTTTTTGTGATACCCCAAACACGCATGTTATGCCACGTTTTGGCATAGTCCCAAATTTCTCCGTTTAATAATTATTAATTCAGATTAATAATTAATTGTTTAACCAATAAGTAATATCCTCTCTCTGAAACGAGGGAAGAATCAATCTCAATTAACGAAAAACGAAAAATATCTCCAAACGATATTTTTCAAATCATGGAAAGAAATGCGGAGATGCCGCGAGATTGTAGGAAAACGTGTGAAGACCGGACTATTTATGGGAATGTGATGTGAATGGATAAATCCGGACTATTTATAGGAACGTGATGTGGATGGATAAATCCTGACTATTTATGGGCTTGAACTGAATGGGCTTATCCAATGACTTGTTTTCCAAGAACTACGTGAGGCTTGATCCCTATATAAAGGGGTACGTAGGCACCTTGTATGATACATAATTGACACTCGGCAAAGAGCAAGAGAAAGAACCTATTCTCTATTCAATTTCTGAGGAGTCATCATACAAGTCCAGCCCCCAAACATTCAAAAATCCCAAAACCCCCTATTTTCATAATTCGTTATTCCAGCAATCTCCGATTTGGGTTGTTACGAAATTCCTTCAACAACAATTGGCGCTAGAAGGAGGAGTAATTTTATTATTCGTGGAGAACGAATTATTTTCAACAAAAAAATACACACATGGGGTTTTGGGTTTTTATCGATACGCACAAATACAAATCGATGGGAACAATCTTGATGGTCGTAAGCAACAGTTTCGGTTCAAAACAGAGGCAGCAAATAAAAACAAGCAAGAGGCGCGTGAAATAAAAAAAAATATGATGGCTATGATTTTGGGACAAAAAACCAGAAATAAAGTGAAGCAGAGGCGAATAGGCGATTCGTGCGTGACAAGCCAACAAAGATGTAAGAGACGCGTGGAAGTGGAACTAAAAAAATGGAGAATCATGGAACAAAAGAAAAAACAGAAGGGAAAACATATGGTGATTAAAAGATGGCACTAGGCGATTAAGGCAGGAAATCAAAGTAAAATGAAAACAAGCTTGTGGGATCCGCTGGAGATTAAAGTCAAAGGTAAAGAAGTGGCCAGGTACTGTACGTAAAAATATCCGTTCAAGATAAGTTTTCTCAAATTTATTTTATTTACTATTTTCGCATTATATATTGGAAAAAATATTTTCTTATTTTTGAAGACCCTCTTTCGAGGAGGATAATAATTTTGAAAGACCCTTTTTCGAGTAGGATAATATTTTTGAAGATCCTACTCTCAGAGGAGAGTCCATGGATAAAAATTACATTATTGAAGGCTCATTGGTAGATGGATATTTCTTGGTTGGCACGAGACATTCCTACAATCACAGGAAGAAATACGGAGATGCCGCGAGATTGCAGGAAAACGTGTGGGACTGGACGTGATATGGTTGGCACGGGACATTCCTACAATCACGGGAAGAAATGCGGAGATGCCGCGAGATTGCAGGAAAACGTGTGGGACTGGACGTGCTATGGTTGGCACGAGACATTCCTACAATCACGGGAAGAAATGCGAAGATGCCGCGAGATTGCAGGAAAACGTGTGGGACCGGACGTGATATGGTTGACACGAGACATTCCTACAATCATGGGAAGAAATGCGGAGATGTCGCGAGATTGTAGGAAAACGTGTAGGACCGGATGTGATATGGGCTGAAAGCCTAACATTTGAAATTGGGTATCTTATTAAAGCTTCGGCTCGGGGGCTCACGGATGAACAAAAACACATCCTTATGTGGGCAATGACACTTGAAAACCGTGTATGCCGATTCGGACTATATACAAAACGCCAAGCGACCAAAGAAATTTGGAAGCTCGAAGAATTCTTAGTTCTCCACTGCAGCAAGCTACACTGAAGAACTGGGGGTTTGTTGTTATGCCACGTTTTGGCATAGTCCCAAATTTCTCCGTTTAATAATTATTAATTCAGATTAATAATTAATTGCTTAACCAATAAGTAATATCCTCTCTCTGAAACGAGGGAAGAATCAATCTCAATTAACGAATAACGGAAAATATGTCCAAACAATATTCTTCAAATCATGGAAAGAAATGCGGAGATGCCGCGAGATTGTAGGAAAACGTGTGAAGACCGGACTATTTATGGGAATGTGATGTGGATGGATAAATCCGGACTATTTATGGGAATGTGATGTGGATGGATAAATCCTGACTATTTATGGGCTTGGACTGAATGAGCTTATCCAATGACTTGTTTTCCAAGAACTACGTGAGACTTGATCCCTATATAAAGGGGTACGTAGGCACCTTGTATGATACACAATTGACACTCGGCAAAGAGCAAGAGAAAGAACTCATTCTCTATTCAATTTATGAGAGTCATCATACAAGTCCAGCCCCCAAACATTCATAAATCCCAAATCTCTCTATTTTCATAATTCGTTATTCCAGCGATCTCCGATTTGGGTTGTTACGAAATTCCTCCAACAACAACGCACAATATGTTGGCCCAGTACGAAGTCTAGCAGCAGCCTGTACATATTTTCTTACGATCTACTGACATTTCCTCTAGTCAGTCAAGAACACAAAGTTTGACTTCACTGCATTGCTTCGGTTCCCTGGACCCTGACTGCGTAAGAGAGATTTAAGACTTCGAAGTCCACACCTATGTGCTAACTCTGAAAGAACAAACCATAGTCTTTGAGTCGGAAAAAAAAAAAATTAGAGATTGACAATACATTCTGATTAGGCGGCAGTAATAAAAGGGCCCATTACTGAGCGAGCTTAAGGGGCCAATATATTGAATCAAAGGGTCACGGGTTTGACTTCTCACCTTAACTATCAAAAATAAATAAAAGGGCCCATAGTACCCGAAGCACCGGAGTGATCGAGGAGGAGGATTGTAGCTTCACTACAAGAATGATCATTTTGTACTGGAGTCGATACGCTGGCTTCATACAATGTCAGTCTCGCTGTCCAAGCAGTTGAAGGAGTCGGTCTTAAAAACTGAAGTACTGATAGCAATACTGGGTGCTGGAATCCCTCTCCAACCGCGGCCAAAATGTAAAGTAAATGGGTTATCCACAAGTTCACCACACCACCCAAAAAAATAGTTTTTCGGTGTATTTCACACTGATAATCTTGTTTACATACCGGCAAAGTATCCTCAATGTGAGACTGGATGTTAGAAACTCTCCCTGGTAAATCCTAAGTGTCCTCGTTAGTTTTAAACAGATAGCTCATTAGCCCAAATTATAAATAACAATGATCTTGACATGGAACATATGTTACATGTAGTCGTAATAAATTTTATCCTCTATTTTGAAGGACCAAAATTAACATCTAATAGTTGACGAGAACCGTGAAGAATTTTGAGGCTGGGCTTCGCATTGTTAGAATTATGATTGATTTAGCACTGACCTAATCAATAACTGTACAAAAAGGAGATGAAGATTATATAAAATTACATAAAAACATGTAAATATATAAAATTTCGTACAACATGAAGACCTTCCATAAAAATTATAAAAAAAACAAGTATATAAAAAAATAAAGATATGCACATAAAAGATTTGTTAATCTTTTACGACTAGTCAGACAACTCATCAAATATCATTCTCGTAGATATTTAAGTGTCGATTCCCAGTTATCTACTCCATACCGTTCGTGACGAAAGGGCAGATAGGCATTTAATGTAAATGATCACGACAATGGTAAAGAAGCATACTCAACTGGAAACTTTTTTTGAGTTACTCACTTTGGTTGTGGTAGGTATAGCAATTGCTTCATTGAATAATAGATTTTAACAGCTACAAAAACTTGAAAGTATTTTCGGGTTCATGTATGATGTTGAGAAAGATCGAATCTATACTCTTTATTAATAAGCAAAATAATGTGAAAATAGCGCGCGGTACTAAAGTACCAAAGTACCAAAGTATCAAATTAGGTTATCAGTTAACTTAATCCGGGTTCGATTCCTCGCAACTACATAATTATACAAGATTTATTTACTTTAAATTCTTTAGCTTCTTCCAGGGTTCGATTCCTTACAACTACATAATTATACAAGATTTACTTATACCAAATTTGGTTATCACTTAACCCGGGTTCGATTCCTCGCAACTACATAATTATACAAGATTTATTTACTTTAAATTCTTTAGCTTCATCCAGGGTTCGATTCCTTACAATTACGTAATTATACAAGATTTATTTATTTACTTTAAATTCAATAGTTTCATCGAGCGTTAGATTCTTTGCAGCTACGTAATCATACAAGATTTATTTATTTACTTTAATTTCTTTAGCTTTGTGCACAGTTCGAACTACATAATTAAATAGTTATTTATTTATTATATATTTTTATCATTCAATTCTCGAAAAATACATTTTTAAATAATATTTATTAATACTAATATTTTAATGTCAACTCATACTCGGCCCGTGCTTATATTAATTAGGATTTATGAGAAAACAAAGTTGAGATACTTGTAGTTGAAAATTTGTAATTTGTAGTAATGAAAACTTGATCAAAATCTATATTAATATATTGAACTTTGTATACAAATCTGATATATATAGAGAAGGGGGAAGAGAGGAATTTGATGATATAAGTGAGATGGTCGGAAAGGATGGCTGAGTAGCCAATCACTTTTCTAGCCATGCTCCCAACTACTAATAGACTTCCTATGCTGCAGAGAATAATATAGGAAATAATGTACAATTTTACTTGATACTAAACACATGCTGCTGTTCTTTTTTTTGTTTTTCAACTAACCATCCCAATTGTGTGTTTCTTTAGAACTCGCAAGAACTTCCCAACCTTTGCCTTGACATTCCTCTGTTTTTTCGGTTCTCGAAAGTGTCAGGCACATGTTCCTCGAACCTATCCAAGAAACTTTCCCACTCCTTCTTCTTCATTTCCGCAAAAGATAACCCTTCGATTTCATGCTTCTGATTTTCAACTGAGAAGCTCATACTCTTCAATATCCCTCCTGCATCAGTAGTGCTAGATAAACAATTATTATAGGCTTGGGCTCTTTTGCCTTGACCCTCTTTCTCTTGCACGGGGAGCATCAAGTTGTGGAATTTACTTATCAGCCTTTCAGATGAATATCTTGGAATTTTTGGTGGCTTACCAATCCGAGTTGTGGTCTCCAAGAGCTGAGGAATATAGCTAACTTGATTTGGATCATCATCACATTCACTGTCAACATCTTTTTTACCATAATCCAAGTCATCACTGCCTTTACCTGAGCAAGCCTTAGCAGTTAAACAAAGATTCTCTAGTACACTCATACTATCTTTTCCTCCTCGTAGTTCTCGAGTCATCATCTCACCTATTTCAGCAAGACAAAAACCAGCTGAAGTAGCACACTTCAAGAACATGGTGCAGATAACCAGAACCCGGAGAGAGGATTCTCTTATAGAAGGGATTCTTGTCCTTAGAATCTCTGCATCTTTTAATGGATCAAGATTAGATATGTATTCAACTTCAGACTCTGAAAATGGTATTGAAGCTTGAGGCCAGTGCAGCCATTCGAAATATGGATCATCTAGTGCTTCGGGTAAGCACAACCCGTGATCTATGGGTATCAGCTCCGCTGCCCCAACTGCATAGCCTTCTTGACCATGCCTGACAAGCAAATTTCCAGAATGTCTATCAAGGTTTAGGATTCTGACATCGAGTATCCCAATTCGATGGACTGAAGAGACCGAAAAGCCAGAAGGCCCCAAGTCCCCGGCATCTGAATCATGAGCAACAAAGCGTTGAAGCGAAGCAATCTTACAAGGTGGAGAAGATGGAGCTGCTACCGCGGACTCAGAATTATTAACATGGAATTTAACATGAGAGATCTTTACTAATGCTGTCGGAGGGACACCCGCAAAACCATCATGGTCAAGAAGATAAGCTGCTAGTTCACGAATGCCGGTCTCGCCAACTCTAATGGAGGGTTTCATGCCTGGCTGGCCTAGCATCCGACCAGCAAAGCCTTTTGGGTTGTTGAAGGCCAGAGGTTCTTCGTCTATTGGCTTCACCACAGCAATGGTAACCCCATTTCTAGCATGTACAAAATAGGCACCGCCTAGACCACTTGACACCGGCTCAATGTTAAAGCCAGATGCCATAGCTATGGCTACCTCGACAACAAAAGCCCTGACTTTTGGGGCTCCATGGCCACCGACAATTTCTACCCTTGGATTAGCATCGGAATCTTCCTGTGCACGGGATAGGCATGGAGTTGATGAACTTCTGTGGAGATTATTGAGTTCAAAGGCGTGTTTAAAGGAGTGCGAGAGGTTGCTTTGGGCAAAATCAAGCATGAGTTGATCAAAGTTTGAGTAAGATTGGAGTCTGCATTTTGGAGGTCGGACAAATGACTTAAGTTCATGATGTTGTTGATTAATAGCTACAGCCATCTTGTAAATTTTCATGCAGGATCGAGAACGGCAGCCTTTTAGAGCATGATAACAGAGCAGGGTGGTGTTTTTTCTAAGTTGTTTTCTCTAGGTAATGTTCTCAAAGGGTGAGTCTTTTGTGGGAGATTAGCCTTTACATATCTGCAAATTGAGATTTAGATGTCTATTAATCATCCGGTCATTATCTTGCTTACATTTACCTTCCTTTTCATATATTAAAAATGAAAAAGACATTCTTACCGTTGGCAGACAAAAGATGGATTATGTCAACAGCTTGAGTATTGCTGCTAATCTCCGACCACCTAATAGATAAAAAATTTAACTTAAAGTTAATTGATTTAAAACTCGTAATTGTATTTACCCTGTAGAGAAAAATTGGACACATCCATGATCCATACCATCTTATGATTCCCTCGCTCTTGCGCTTGAATGATTGCCCCAGTTGACTGCAATAGGCATTACTATATCAGATCCTCATGCGTGCATATAGGTCATACTATAAAAGTTGAAACAGCAATGTATGGATAGAAATGATAATCCAATCTCGACATGCATGTGAAACAGATATTGTTCAATTCATGTTTGCTGTCATTCATGCGAAACATCTATTTTTCAATTCATGTTTGCTTTCAATCGTGTAATAATATCCGTAAAGCTTTCGTGTTTCTGTTACTAATTCAACCTCACTGAGAATTTGGGGATAGGCTAGTGATAAAGTTCTCTCTTGTGCCTTTGGGTAAGATAAAAAGTGTCATGAGTTCAAAAACTAACCCTCTTTAACAGGTCGCTTGTCTTTCAAAAAAAGTTATCCCCGTTTGCTTAATGTATACTACCATGCTAAAAGCCTAACAATAACATTGTTTTAGTAATCTGCATGCAATAATCACATGAGAAATACATCAATTTTGAAAAATTTAAATACTCACAGACTCGCTACGGATGAACCCTCGACCTAAGGATGGTATCTATCGTATTAAACCGAATGGGATTACAACAACATTGTTGTTTAACCCCGAAACAAGACAGCCAAATGATTCACAAGTAATCAAGATTTATTATGTGATATATCAAAGATTATTCTATATATGCATAAAAATGCATATAATAAAAAATTTCGGGGGGGTTAATCGAATAAGGAGAGGAAGAATGGGAAGTACCCTGAACACTGGTGAGGCATTCAGGAAGACGAACGGCAACGGGAGAGCGCGAGAGCGAACAAAAGCTTGTCACCGAAAAGATATCTAGAGCCTCTCTCCTATAAAAACACAAGTCCCCCACTCCCCCCTTTCCTTTTTTAATCTTGTCTAAAAATATGTACAATACTTTCTGTTAATCCCTCCAACATCTTTTAATCCTTTAAATGTTTCTGTCCTCCTTGTCTTAGCTAACTAGTTTCTATTTTTGGATTGTGTTCATCTGTCCTAATTTAGCTAGATTTTTACTAGTCTTGCTTTTGATCCGTTATTTGTGGTATGCAACTACCCCATTTTTTTTGTTTTGACCACTTTACTCAATTTGGGTCATCTCTTAGAGGGGAAGAGAATTTCAAGTTGCCGCATATATAGAATCTGGTTTTCGATGGTTATGTTAGATATTTTGTACGTTCCCATCCCACAAACCTTGAGAGTTGAGACATTGTATGAGGCAACCATGCAGTTAGATGATTTGATTAATGGGGACCTGGCATTAGCTAATCGTCTAAGCTTTTATGGTGTTAGGCAACTTCATCAGAGATCCTCAGAGGAATAAGCAAAACCATATGCAGGGAACTCGTAGACAGTGGCAATTCCAGCCCTTGTCAAGCTTATGTCTCATCCCATTCTTGACTTTACTCTTTTAGGAGTGGTTGCATTAGTGCATTTAGCTTCTGCTTGCAGCGGTTGTAAACGAGCTATCATCAAACACGGGGAAGTGAAAATTGCTCAGAAAAAATGTCAAACTTACTCGTCCTGATTTGTTGTACACCTGTAGTGTGCATCAGCTTATATATTGGTTAGCCAAGTATCTCGCATTCGTTTCTTACAGATATGACGTCTTGCTCTTGGTAATCTGGGTAGCTTTTACCATTTCAAAGACCTTTGTTAAATAGTTTTGCATAATGTTTACCATAGTTTATCAGAAGAAGCCTTGTTGGGTAAACTTTAAGCATTTTAAGACCAAGGATATATTGTGTTTGCCGCACTACAAGAAAAAACGGTCTTTTCCGCGGATTATTAAACATCCGTGGCAATAAAATCCGCGGTATTAAGATTTTCAACAGAATTCCGTGGTATTAAAAATCCGTCGAACAAAATTTATGATGTACCTGAAAAAGAGAAGTTCGTTCTTATTGCCAACAGAGGTTGGCTATTGACCTATATTAACAAAAGTTTATTGTGTCTAATAACTTATGTTCGACAAGCCATAGTCAACAGAAGTATATGCTTTAGTGGTAAAATTTCTTAACTCAAAACAAAATGGCGACATGATTACATTTGTTGGTTTCCTCAATTTTTCTCAAGGAAACTTGCACAAAACAGTGGCAATGCATTTTTTTTCCAGTGGCCCGTCACAAGGCTGTAACTTTGACCTGAAAATGCATCTCTCCCAACTGATATATTACTCACTCAAATATTTACACACACATATCCACTTAGCTGTGAGGCACGCTCTTTTTGCATGGCTCCCACTTGCAAAGCTCCTCCCATCTCTGTTCATTTGGACGGAAGCATTAATACAAACAACTTCTTTTCCAACATTCGAGACTCGTTTTATGGTTTTAAAAATTGAGCTCTCATTTTATGCTGCTATAGATGTAATACAAGGACAGGGAAAAGAAGGATCCACCAGTTACGAGGACGGAAATCTGCGAAAGATTGTAAAATTTTTGAAACATCAGCTGATCTTTGCATTTAATAATTAATAAATTAAAGCAAAAAACCATACATAATATTGCCTATAGAAATATATATATATCTGTACACGTTAGTTAATGAGAATTGAGGAGATACTTACATGATGACTGTGACGGCAACATCGATGGTGGCAAGTCAGGAGATTTTGTATCGAACACACCCGTAGGTGGAGGATATTTATGAGAATATACTACATGTGGCAATGGACTTGATGAAGGTCTTAGATGGGGAACATGTGCAGGGGGCTTCACTTGTTGCTGCGGCGAAGGGGAAATATGGTGTGCAGGGGGCTTCACTTCTTTCTGCGGCGAAGGGGAAATATGGTGTGTAGGGGACTTCACTTGTTGCTGCGGCGAAGGGGAAATATGGCGTGCAGGGGGCTTCACTTGTTGCTGTGGCGAAGGGGAAATATGGTTTGCAGAGGTCGGTGGTGCAGCAGGAGAAATTATATGACCATGCTTATTTTCCTTCCTGTGGGACCTGTTTCCTTCCTTATGGCAGCCAGGAGAGTCTGCCAAGTGACTCCTCTTATTTGCTGGTGCAGGCACAGGGGCAGAAGTAGGCGAACCGCTTGTAGTTGTGGATCCACTTTTCATAGGTGAAGGTGCTGGAGATATATGCATGTCATGGTGATGGTGATGATGGTGGTGATGGTGGTGGTGATGGTGATGATGGTAAGGTTCAGGCGCGGGAGCCGGTGAAGACTGGTCAAAATGGTGATGCTGATGGTGATGGTGGTGGTGGTTGGGAGGTTGAGGCATAGGAGCAGGAGAAGGGGATGGTGAGCCATCATTGCCATGGAGAGAGTGCTGTAGTATAGATGAAAGACTAACTTGTTTAACCTTCCCAAAAACAGTGTTATTCAGACCAAGATTTTTGGTAGGAGAACCTGTGATGGTCTGTGCCAACTGCTTTAGCCTTCCACTTGACGGGGTATTCCCAACTGCTAGGAGAACTGAGGACTGCACAGTAGTTGGGGAAACCACTGTTGAACCTTTTGGATTTATCAAGCTAATATACAAGTTCTGCATTCCAAAAAGGAGCAAAGCTTTTCAGAGGCTAATCATACAATGGAGACAAATACAACACACATGCATGATGCATGTCATAAATATGAACTACTACAATTACAACTTGAAAAAAAAACAAGTAAATCAGTATGACAGTTAACCATAATACAAATTTTATTGCCATAGCATATCCTGTTAGTGCAAGAATAGGCACACAGCCTACAAGTAAATATTAAAATTCTGTTAATCGAGACATCACTATGGATAAACAACTATTAATCCACATGCATACTGCCATAGGAGTTCTACATATTTTGCAAAAACTTTCACATCCCCTGTGACTACAGCAGAAATGTTACTGTTAATTGTAACATCAATTCCCGAGAATTTTGTAAAATTAGCTCACACATCATACAGACCATTATTATCACATATTCTGGAAAAAAAATAGCAGATAACTAAATTAGACTGAAGTATTCAACTCTGTGGTGTGAAGCTAAACATGTCTATAAAGAAAACGAATATTTTAGAATAATAGAATCTTTATTGGATTGGAATCAAACCTCAAGTATCTTAATAGCATTAGAATTAGACCTTAGTTGGAAATCAAACAGTACATTATCTTATTTTAACAAATAGAATAATCGACTGAAAACCAGTAGTTACCGACTTCTAAAGATCTCTAGTTTGGCTTTAACGCTTTACTTATTTCAGTCGAAGAACATATGACAAGCTATGTTTGTTGCATAAAGAGATGTCTACTTGAACAGACGAAGTATATTTGAGAGAAGAAAAGAACTTTCCTACCTCATATGGGGCAAGATGCAATCCTGACTTCAGCTGGCTGGTAAGTTCGCTGAAGTTATCTTGTATTTGATCAATAGAAAAATTTAAAGTGAAGTTAAAAATTATCTGCACCGTTTGCAGAAGAAATGCACGCTGGGGAGGAATAACAGTGATGCCTCCGACAAATTTTAGCACATCAAAAGAAGATGTTTCCCCAAACAAAGATGTAGTTAAGCTGAGGGATGACTGGTTAACAACTAGAGATACAAAGTTGGCCTTTATTAAACTTTTAGCAGCTGAAGTAAGTTTAGAACCTTTAACATCAGGATCAACCGCAAAGATGACCTTTGTTATGTTTGATCCAGCATATGGTTTTAGAGATATAACTTCCACCTGTTACAATTCAAAGATTATGTATGAATATGGAAAACTATATATACAAGGCCAGGGAGAGAGAAAATACTTTAGTGGCAAGAACGCCTATTTCGTCAAAAATGTCATCTTCAAGCTGCATGATGTTGTCTTCAAGCACAGAAACTGGTTTTCCAACATTAAAAGTTGCTACTATAGAATGATCTGGAGAATAAACTGTGTCAATTGCTTGAATATCAGGCAAACTAAATTTTAAATATATATATTATTACATCATACGTATAAGAAGGAAAAAGGAAAAGAAAAGGTAATAACAAGTTTAGTGCAGACAAAAGAACTTCTTCCAATTAACTCCTCTGTGGCTTTAGCATAGAGCCTGGGTGAAGCCCTTTATTCCTTCTATTTATTCCTAATAAAACATACGATAAGCAGCCAGAAAAATGCTCTTTCTACTACATACGAAGAGTCTCTTTACATTAAAAAGTGAATATTTAATATTCAACGCATCATTGGCATCGTTCAGCTAATGTAGTTAAATCAATTGTGACAATCAGGAATCGTAAAAGAAACATTAACAAGGAATCCTTTCCTCAAACTGAAGTATTTAACAATAGTGCTAACTTACAAACCAATGGAAGAAGTATTCACCATAGACAATATGTTATTATGAACTCACCAAAAGGCTGTAACATGCCTGAAGAAAGAAGACTAGCAGGACCTAAAGAACTCCATTCAGAAACAACCGCCAAAATATTTACAGGAATCCGTATTATACATGGCACAGTGTCCCACAAAATGGAAACAAAGGAAAAAGGAAAGTGGATGGTCTATTAGTTTGTCATACTGATCCTTAACAATTTGGCAGTTAGCAGTTTGCATGCTGGGATATAGGAAGCAAGGATACTTGGGCTACCCCAATTTATCCCCGTTTGGTATACTCGGACACTTGTATCCTAATATCGGATATTCAGATACTTGCACTATCCCAATCTTATTTTCTTTTCACATATCGTACTCGAAACTGATGTCAATTTCCAAGAAACTACATAGAAGAATGATAAAGTTATTAGTGTTGATTAGCAAATTACAATTATTAATGGTGTATTCACTTTTGCGGTCAGTTAAATAAAGTTAAATAAAGTTTTAGTTTTCTTAATAGGTTTTATGACTTTATCACACACGAGAACTAATCCATTTTACATTATTTATATTTTATGCACATTAGCATAAGCCCGTGAAATGCACAATTGTTTCTACATCTCTTAACATTACAGTTACAAATATATGTAGGTACTATATTTTTAATAAAATTTGAAAATTAATTTAGATATGTAATTATCAATTTGTTGATCTCAGGACCTCTCTCATTACATGTAATAATAAATTTATATTTTATTACAACGTACATAGTTGTCAGGTATTGAACTCTTGATCTTTTACTAGGAAACAGATGCTATGATATTTATCTATAGTTGTCAAGATATCTTTTTGTTAGTAAAGTTAGTGTTAATAATATATAGGGTAAAGAGAAGCAACCCAACACTTTCGATGTACTTTCGATCTACTTACTTTTTCATGCTCTTTTCATCGATACGGCTGAATATGCAAAAACGTTGTTAGTAAACACAATTTAAAGGTTCTTAGGTAGAGAAGTTACTGCCCTGGTAGATATGTTCAGATTTAAATATGTTGTTGATGTTGTTTGAATCATAGGCCTTTGTTAGTACGTACACGGCAAATAATATGGATATATGTTAATATGTTGTTGATGAGAGTAGCATTTTAGAGTAATATTTTGAAGAATATATGATTACAGATTCTTCTCCTTGACCTTTGTTAGTATCTTCGCCGAAGATTCTTCGGAGCTAATAATACAAGTATTAGGTCCTGCTTGCGCCTATTATATACATGATTTGATAGTGCTATCTTACGCTTATTATATATAGAACATAATGCCGTATTACCCCCTAATCCGAATCCCCGCATTATTATATTTGTTGTGTTCCCGCACTATGCACCCATATCCTTACTTCTTAGGTTGTCACAAATAAGCATTAGGTGGATTAACTTATGTTTTTATCTTCACTTATGTAATTGTGTTGTTTAATGATTAATGTATACACAATCATACAGATTAGACTAATTTTAGTTTATCGCTTCTACGGGTGGCAGTTCAAGAAACAAGGTGTAGTCAATCACATGTGCTAAAGATGCTTAACGACAAGAACCAAATATATTTACTCTTTTGCTAATTTCCTTATTTAACTTCGCATAAGTAAGTTCAAGGAACTAAATTTGAGCATCATGAGCCCCGAAATACAATTACATGGCAGCAGATCGATCAATTCTCTATACTAGAGAACATCACAAAACCATGAACATGAGGAAAAATCTGGACACTTGATAATGTATTTACTACCTATACAAGCATTCATATGCTAAACAGATGCAAAACTTAAGATCTATAATTCAGAATGCTAAACTTGAATATAATTTGTAAATGAAGAGCTTCTAGTTTAGTTAGAAAATGTACATATACAGATGTTGAATCAATAACGAAAAGATTGATAAAACATTATATGTCAACAAAGATATGTTACGGTATTTGCAAAATACAGACATTTGCGGGACATTTTGTCACTGTTTTAATTAAATATAAAAGAAGATATCTGATTTTAGAACAGAGTAGTACCACTAATTTTCCAGTTAATGAACCAATAAAGATATGAATGTAATATGGTTTCCTGCTGATTTGATTGGGTTCTTGATACTAGCACACTGATTGCTGACCAGAGTTACAATCTCTGAAACGCATTGGTTATATAAACATTACAACTTCACATTATGCACTTATTTTTAACCTAAGCTTATTCCCTGAAAGAAATCATTGGTGTAATAATTTCTTATTATGACGGTGCACTATGCCATTAAACACGCCCTTGTCTCTATGAGAGTATGATCAAATTTGGAGCATGTATAGTCACCTAAAACAAAAATGTCAGTCAGAGACTCAGAAGATCAAATGCAGCCAATGGCGGAGCTGCGCTGGGACCAAGGTGGGTATAGGCCCCCTGGGTTTCTGATCAAGTAGCAAATCTTACTAATTTAATAGCTGATTAACTTGGTCTATTCTTACTTGTAGCAGGTCATGGGTTCAACAACTGTGAACAAGTTATACTCTTAGCATGAGAGTTTTTGCTATATTAATAGGCTTTTCATTCCCTTAGTTTTTCCTAAATTATTTTAACAATAAGTTGTGTGCCTCCAATGCTTATACTCTGGTTCTGATTCCACAACTAATTGCAGCCATCTTAGCACGAGCTAAACACATCAACAAAAAAAATATACAGTGAAGCTAAGCTCTGGCAATAATTTCCATCCGACAGCAAAAGAATATTTTGAATAAATTAACTGAATACTATGAAGCTACTTCAATCCTTGCCATCAGATCCAAATAAATCCAACTCCACTAGAACTGATACTTGGTACCACATTCTCAGGTACTTAGGTGTAGCTGTCTTTCGAAAGAAAAGCCTCTGATATCTACTTGTACCAAAAAGTACCGGCTCCTGACCCAAGACATGGACACTTTTTATCAAAGTTAAGGAAAATTGCGCCTATAGCCCCCATTATCCAAGAAGTTGTAAATAAAATATAGCAGTTTCAATACTTCAGTTACATGATTTAACTTGTTAATTATAACTATAAATGCTTAATCCCGTGCAATTATGTTCCAATGCAGTTCATTTATAACATACTATAAGGTTCTACCAATTCTCAATGTGGCAATTTCACTAAAGGAAACATTCTTACCTAGACTCTTGGACAAACATACATTAATGTTGTTCCTAATTCTACAACAAAAAGAATAAGCTTTAAACAAGATAGACAAAGCCTGATGAAACCACTAAATTTCCAAAATTAAACAATAAATTACTACTAATTAGTCCACCAAACTCAACAAAAAATCAACCACCTTTACCAAAATCATCCAAAACACTCAAACCCCAAAATCACAAACACAAATACGTACAGATCTGTATCTACCACAAAATGCAAACACCCACCAAACAAGAAAGCCATAAACAACAGTGAAAAAGAAAGAACACCCACCTCGAAACAGTGAAGCAAGATCTAGATCCCCTGGATCTCCATGTCTAAAGAATGGCGGTAACCAAAACACAACAGATAACAAAACAGCAACTCCAAGTAACAAAACAAACACACATCTAAACCCAACAAACCCTTTAATCCTACAATCATTCTGTGCATTTTGGTCACTGTTTTGAGCAGAAACACTTGTGGGTATAGGCTGTTCTTCCCCAACCTTTCCCATTTGTAATGTGGCTTGCTTTCTTTACACTCCATTCTTGATTTGAGTAGCTGATTTGAGAGCCATGGCTAACTTGTTGGGTATTATTATAGACACAGTTTAAAAGATTGAGGATAAATATAAATGTGTATATATAGAAGGAGAGAGAAGGGGGGTGGTGGATAGGAAATATGTTGAGATATGTACTTATAAAATATGTGTTTAGGGGTTTGGAAGTAAACTAGGAGAGAGTTGAGAATAAGGTCTGCAAATCACAGTTTAAAGTAATCAAGATTTGTGTTTGAGGTATTAATACTAGGACTAATGGGTCTTTGTCAATATGTGGTCTGTGCTGCAATTTGCAAAACTCGATGGTACCATTGTAGTACTAACTAACTACTAAGCGTCAATTGTAACTTGTTTTACTAGGTAGTAAGATTGAAATATTACAACATACAATCATCCTGTTCGCAAGTCCCCACCCCCTTCATAGTTTTATGATAGTGGATTTTTGTTCCTGCAACGTTAGGGGTTTAAATAATAAACAAACTCCCGTTACGAATTTTATTAGTACAAATAAATTATTTTTAGTAGTTTTGATTGAAACTATAGTGTTGGGGATTTAAATAATAAACAAACCCTCGTTACAGATTTTATTAATGTGAATAAATTATCTTTAGTAGCTTTGATTGAAACTAAAGTCAAATTTAATAAGGCTAATGGCATTTTCTTTTATATCGCTCCAAAGCTTAATTGGGTGTTTAATTATGACTACCATCATTTGGGTCGTATTTGGTTTGGTTGGGATTCCGGTATTTTGAATATCTCTGTTTTAGCTTCTTTAGACCAGCATATTTCATGTTGAGTTACAAAATTGGATTCTAAAGATCATGGTTCTTTCTTTTTTTTGTTTATGGCTTCAAAATTTATTCTGAACGTAGAGCTCTTTGAAGGGATCTCTCCTCGATTCAAAGTTCTGTTAATTCATCAAATCTTCCCCGGAGCGTATGGAGCGTATTGGGGGATTTTAATGATATACTCTCTCGTGGTAATCCTGCTTGGGATATTGGTATGCCTAAGTTCAATGAGTTTGTATAATCTAAGGGGCTGTCAGATCTATGTTGTCATGGATCTTTTTTCACCTGGTGGGTCAAAAATTTAACCTAAATTTCGGAAAATTGATAGAGTGTTTGTTAATAATTTTTGGCTCTCATCATTTGACTTATCTTTCTAGGGGTGTTTCATATCATAACCTTGCTACTGTTAGTATTGACCATTCTCTTCCAAAGTCGCGTAAACCATTCCAAAATTTTAACCATCTTTTGTAGCATCCCCAATTTCTAAATATTGTAGAGGATGTTTGGTCTGGTGTCATTGAGGGTGATCCCTGATGGGTTCTTACAAATAAATTGAAGAAAGTCAAAGGTAATATGATTCAATTAAATCGAGATGTGGGTAATCTACATGCCAAGGTAGAGGAATCTCGTTCAGAACTTTATATTTTCCAAGCTAGCTTACCAACAGTTCCTAATACTGTTCAGCTTGAAGATGAAGTCATTCTTATTTCTAAGTATAATCTTACTTCGAGGACGGAAGAAGATTTTTTTTTCCCAGTAATCTCGTAATAAATGGTGTTAGTTCAGAATTCAATGATCGTCAGGAGCTATACTCAACTGATCAGGATTGCTGACGTCATCAGGATTACATGGTCGTCAGGATTGAGATACATATCAGGACTGGGATCAGGATTGATCATCAGGACTGGAAGCTGATCAGGATTCCTACTTCGAGTTATATTTGGAGTCTAGTTAAACATGGAAGTTTATTCTGTCGGTTCCTGGTTTGTAGGATGTAGCTATCAATTATGGATAGGTTTCAATCTTTGTAATTGATTAGGACTTATCATTGTTAGAGAAGCTGTGTAGTATATAAACAAAGTTTTGGTTTCGATTTATGTACAACACACAAAGGGGGAACATAATCGAATAGAAGCTCTTAAGAACATAGAATTTCTTGAGAGAGTTTTTGTAAGCTAGCAGCTCTCAAGAACATCAGAATTTCTTGAGAGAGTTTGTAACAGTTTTATATCAGATTTAATAAAGCTGTTATCTTTCTTTCATATTTGTGATATATACATTAAGAAGTCGATTATCTTATACTATTGTATTCAACCCCCCTTCTACAATAGATTATTACTGGGCAACAATTGGTATCAGAGCAAACTGATTTAATTCTGAATCAGATACGATCTAAAGATGTCGACAACCAAGTATGAAAGCATGAAGATTCCCATCTTGAAGAAATCAGAATATCCAACATGGAGGGTAAAGATGCTGATGTACCTGGAGGCTATGGATCCTGACTATTTGGACAGGATTCGTGATGGACCATATATTCCTACACGGATTGTAGAACGAACAGATACAGTACCTGAACATTATGTGGTCAAGGCTAAAAGTGAATGGACTCCAGAAGAAAAAGCTCATGTACTCAGGGAACCAAAGATAAAGAATATCTTACACAGTAGTCTTGATGCTGTCATGTCAAACAGAGTGATTGCATGCAAGTCTTCAAAAGAAATCTGGGATACTTTGGAAACTCAGTGCCAGGGATCTGCATCTGTCAAGAAAAACAGAAGGACTCTTTTGATTCAAGAATATGAACAATTTGATGCAAGACCCGATGAGAGCCTAACTGATCTATATGATAGATTTCTGACACTATTGAACAGTTTATCTTTAGTTGACAAGGAATATGAAACTGAAGATTCAAACACCAAGTTTCTAATAGCTTTACCTGAAGAATGGGACACTCAGACCTCGATCATTAAACATCAGTATGATCTTAACACTGTCTCTTGATGAAGTCTATGGGATGCTAAGAACTCATGATCTTGAAGTTCAACAGAGAAAGAACAAGAAAAGCAGCAAGGCAAAATCAATTGCTTTGAAAGCAGAGGTTAAATCAAAAGGAAAAGCTATGGAGGTCTCTAGAAGTAAAACAAGAATAGTTGAGTCAGATCCTGATGACTCTTCATCAGATAATGATGGCAATGCTGATGCCAATACTGATGATGATTCTTCTGACTCAGACATGGAAGAGATGGTTGCTATGATTGTCAGAAACTTCAGAAGGATGAAGTTCAGGAAGAATAGAAGACAAGGCAACTTTCAGAAAAAGGCTTTCAATCCAAACAAAGATAAGTATATCAAAAAGGACAGCAAGGGTAGCAAATTTGACAAGTCAAAGGTTAGATGCTACAAGTGCAATGGTATGGGTCACTTTGCTTCTGAGTGCAAGAAGACAAAGGCACTTATCACATCAAGCAAGGATTGGATGGACTCTTCCTCAGAATCTGATACTGAGGTGGTCAACTATGCTCTAATGGCCAATGCTAATGTAACTGCTACTCCTGATGATAAGGTACTAAATACTAGCTTTGATTTTGATACTGATAATGCTTCTGAGTTAAGACGTTTTCTAAAGTCATTACATATTAGCTTTAGAAGTCAAACTGCTGAAAATACTAGGATCTTATCTGAGATTGTTAGTTCAGAATTCAATGATCGTCAGGAGCTAGACTCAACTGATCAGGATTGCCGACGTCATCAGGATTACATGGTCGTCAGGATTGAGATACATATCAGGACTGGGATCAGGATTGATCATCAGGACTGGAAGCTGATCAGGATTCCTACTTCGAGTTATATTTGGAGTCTAGTTAAATATGGAAGTTTATTCTGTCGGTTCCTGGTTTGTAGAATGTAGCTATCAATTATGGATAGGTTTCAGTCTTTGTAATTGATTAGAACTTATCATTGATAGAGAAGCTGTGTAGTATATAAACACAGTTTTGGTTTCGATTTATGAGTGTGAACATAATCGAATAGAAGCTCTTAAGAACATAGAATTTCTTGAGAGAGTTTTTGTAAGCTAGCAGCTCTCAAGAACATCAGAATTTCTTGAGAGAGTTTGTAACAGTTTTATATCAGATTTAATAAAGCTGTTATCTTTCTTTCATATTTGTGATATATACATTAAGAAGTCGATTATCTTATACTATTGTATTCAACCCCCCTTCTACAATAGATTATTACTGGGCAACAATTGGTATCGGAGCAAACTGATTTAATTCTTAATCAGATACGATCTAAAGATGTCAACAACCAAGTATGAAAGCATGAAGATTCCCATCTTGAAGAAATCAGAATATCCAACATGGAGGGTAAAGATGTTGATGTACCTGGAGGCTATGGATCCTGACTATTTGGACAGGATTCGTGATGGACCATATATTCCTACACGGATTGTAGAACGAACAGATACAGTACCTGAGCATTATGTGGTCAAGGCTAAAAGTGAATGGACTCCAGAAGAAAAAGCTCATGTACTCAGGGAACCAAAGATAAAGAATATCTTACACAATAGTCTTGATGCTGTCATGTCAAACAGAGTGATTGCATGCAAGTCTTCAAAAGAAATCTGGGATACTTTGGAAACTCAGTGCCAGGGATCTGCATCTGTCAAGAAAAACAGAAGGGCTCTTTTGATTCAAGAATATGAACAATTTGATGCAAGACCCGATGAGAGCCTAACTGATCTATATGATAGATTTCTGACACTATTGAACAGTTTATCTTTAGTTGACAAGGAATATGAAACTGAAGATTCAAACACCAAGTTTCTAAGAGCTTTACCTGAAGAATGGGACACTCAGACGTCGATCATTAGACATCAGTATGATCTTAACACTGTGTCTCTTGATGAAGTCTATGGGATGCTAAGAACTCATGATCTTGAAGTTCAACAGAGAAAGAACAAGAAAAGAAGCAAGGCAAAATCAATTGCTTTGAAAGTAGAGGCTAAATCAAAAGGAAAAGCTATGGAGGTCTCTAGAAGTAAAACAAGAATAGTTGAGTCAGATCCTGATGACTCTTCATCAGATACTGATGGCAATGCTGATGCCAATACTGATGATGATTCTTCTGACTCAGACATGGAAGAGATGGTTGCTATGATTGTCAGAAACTTCAGAAGGATGAAGTTCAGGAAGAATAGAAGACAAGACAACTTTCAGAAAAAGGCTTTCAATCCAAACAAAGATAAGTATATCAAAAAGGACAGCAAGGGTAGCAAATTTGACAAGTCAAAGGTTAGATGCTACAAGTGCAATGGTATGGGTCACTTTGCTTCTGAGTGCAAGAAGATAAAGCCACTTATCACATCAAGCAAGGATTGGATGGACTCTTCCTCAGAATCTGATACTGAGGTGGTCAACTATGCTCTAATGGCCAATGCTAATGTAACTGCTGCTCCTGATGATAAGGTACTAAATACTATCTTTGATTTTGATACTGATAATGCTTCTGAGTTAAGACGTTTTCTAAAGTCATTACATATTAGCTTTAGAAGTCAAACTGCTGAAAATACTAGGATCTTATCTGAGATTGTTAGTTCAGAATTCAATGATCGTCAGGAGCTAGACTCAACTGATCAGGATTGCCGACGTCATCAGGATTACATGGTCGTCAGGATTGAGATACATATCAGGACTGGGATCAGGATTGATCATCAGGACTGGAAGCTGATCAGGATTCCTACTTCGAGTTATATTTGGAGTCTAGTTAAACATGGAAGTTTATTCTGTCGGTTCCTGGTTTGTAGAATGTAGCTATCAATTATGGATAGGTTTCAATCTTTGTAATTGATTAGGACTTATCATTGATAGAGAAGCTGTGTAGTATATAAACACAGTTTTGGTTTCGATTTATGAGTGTGAACATAATCGAATAGAAGCTCTTAAGAACATAGAATTTCTTGAGAGAGTTTTTGTAAGCTAGCATCTCTCAAGAACATCAGAATTTCTTGAGAGAGTTTGTAACAGTTTTATATCAGATTTAATAAAGCTGTTATCTTTCTTTCATATTTGTGATATATACATTAAGAAGTCGATTATCTTATACTATTGTATTCAACCCCCTTCTACAATAGATTATTATTGGGCAACAATTGGTATCCGAGCAAACTGATTTAATTCTGAATCAGATACGATCTAAAGATGTTGACAACCAAGTATGAAAGCATGAAGATTCCCATCTTGAAGAAATCAGAATATCCAACATGGAGGGTAAAGATGCTGATGTACCTGAAGGCTATGGATCCTGACTATTTGGACAGGATTCGTGATGGACCATATATTCCTACACGAATTGTAGAACGAACAGATACAGTACCTGAACATTATGTGGTCAAGGCTAAAAGTGAATGGACTCCAGAAGAAAAAGCTCATGTACTCAGGGAACCAAAGATAAAGAATATCTTACACAGTAGTCTTGATGCTGTCATGTCAAACAGAGTGATTGCATGCAAGTCTTCAAAAGAAATCTGGGATACTTTGGAAACTCAGTGCCGGGGATCTCCATCTGTCAAGAAAAACAGAAGGGCTCTTTTGATTCAAGAATATGAACAATTTGATGCAAGACCTGATGAGAGCCTAACTGATCTATATGATAGATTTCTGACACTATTGAACAGTTTATCTTTAGTTGACAAGGAATATGAAACTGAAGATTCAAACACCAAGTTTCTAAGAGCTTTACCTGAAGAATGGGACACTCAGACATCGATCATTAGACATCAGTATGATCTTAACACTGTGTCTCTTGATGAAGTCTATGGGATGCTAAGAACTCATGATCTTGAAGTTCAACAGAGAAAGAACAAGAAAAGAAGCAAGGCAAAATCAATTGCTTTGAAAGCAGAGGCTAAATCAAAAGGAAAAGCTATGGAGGTCTCTAGAAGTAAAACAAGAATAGTTGAGTCAGATCCTGATGACTCTTCATCAGATACTGATGGCAATGCTGATGCCAATACTGATGATGATTCTTCTGACTTAGACATGGAAGAGATGGTTGCTATGATTGTCAGAAACTTCAGAAGGATGAAGTTCAGGAAGAATAGAAGACAAGGCAACTTTCAGAAAAAGGCTTTCAATCCAAACAAAGATAAGTATATCAAAAAGGACAGCAAGGGTAGCAAATTTGACAAGTCAAAGGTTAGATGCTACAAGTGCAATGGTATGGGTCACTTTGCTTCTGAGTGCAAGAAGACAAAGGCACTTATCACATCAAGCAAGGATTGGATGGACTCTTCCTCAGAATCTGATACTGAGGTGGTCAACTATGCTCTAATGGCCAATGTTGATGTAACTGCTGCTCCTGATGATAAGGTACTAAATACTATCTTTGATTTTGATACTGATAATGCTTCTGAGTTAAGACGTTTTCTAAAGTCATTACATATTAGCTTTAGAAGTCAAACTGCTGAAAATACTAGGATCTTATCTGAGATGTCTGAACTTAGAAAAAGGAATGATATAGTAGAAGCTGAATTTTCTCGTATGCAAGAAGTACAAAAAGAATGTGATAATGTGAATCACATGTATGTAGAGATGAAATCCAAATGTACTGCTCTTGAAAAGGAACTTGAAAATGCTAATTAGAAAATCAGAACCTGGACAGACTCTGGTAGGAAATTTCATGAGATTAATACCTCTAAGAATTGGAAATAGTGTCTAGGATATAAGTCAGATGAGGTTAAGAAATTGAAAGAGAAAATTGTCATTGATGAGTCAGTCAGTCCAAAGACTTATAGACATGTTATAGATGCAACCAAATCTAAGATTACTCCTGTTAATTTTGTTTTTGGTAAGGATTCCAATTCTACTTTTGAAAAGGGATCTACTTCTACACAAGGAATTAAAATCATAAAGTCTAAACCTGTCTTGAATAAAGTCATTAAGAATGTAGGTCTATTGTCTCAGAAACAACTTAAGGATAAAATCTGTGAGGTGACAGATAAGAAAAAGGAATCTACTGTTAAGAGAAACAGGAATGGTAAAGTTGGGATCAACAAAGAGAATGGTTACAAATATATCCAAAATGCACCTAGAAAGTGTTGTTTTAACTGTGGTAACTCTAATCATCTTGCTATTGATTGTAAGAAGAGTAAGAAGAAGATTACTGATATTCCTAAGTCTGATGTTAGGAATAGATCAGTATTTTATAAACCACAGAAGTCCTGTTTTCATTGTGGTAGTATATGTCATTCTATTTATACTTGTAAAGATTATCATGAGTTGTACTATAACTTTTATGATCCATTGCCTAAAGTTGATAAAAATAGTGCAAACTCTGGTAGCATTAAGAATGTCAAGTTGGAACATGCTTTTGTTAATACTGATACTGACAAAGCAAATCCTGATGAAGTAAATCATGTCAGGACTGCTAAGGTCAGAAAGTCTTCTGCTGTGAAAGTTAATAAATTGCATGGAAAAGGAACCCAACAAGTATGGGTTCCTAAATGTTCTAACTAGTGTGTTTCTATTCTGATTGCAGGGTAAAAAGAAAAATGTGTTAGTCATGGATAGTGGATGTTCTGTGCACATGACTGGAAACAAAGCCCTGTCATCAGAATATGAGGAAAAAGCTGGCCCAACTGTGTCTTATGGAGATAGCAACATTGGACAAACCTTGGGATATGGCAATATAATCATTGGAAATGTCATCATTGAAAAAGTAGCTCTAGTGAAGGGACTAAAACACAACCTGTTGAGTATTAGTCAAATCACTGACAGAGGTTATCATGTCAACTTCTATTCCACTCATTGTGAAGTAGTCAGTAAGGCAACAAGCAAGATAGTACTGACTGGCTACAGGCATGGTAACATATATGAAGCCAACATTCAATCAAATACTGATGACTCCCCTACCTGTCTGATCAGTAAAGCTTCAGAAGATGAAAGTTGGAATTGGCACAAGAAGCTTTCTTATCTCAACTTCAGCAATATCAATGAGTTGGTTAAGAAAGATTTAGTGAGAGGATTACCAAAAGTGTTATATACTCCTGATGGACTCTGTGATGCATGTCAGAAAGCAAAACAAAGAAGGACATCATTCCAGAGTAAATCAGAATCCTCTATTGGAGAACCATATCACATGCTACATCTTGATCTATTTGGTCCAGTCAACATCATGACCATCAGTAAGAAAAGGTACACTCTTGTAATTGTTGATGAATATTCTAGATTCACCTGGGTGTATTTTCTGCACAGAAAAGATGAGACTCCTGAAGTTCTGTTGGATCATGTAAGAATGATTGAGACAACCACAAAGTACAAAGTCAAGATACTAAGAAGTGATAATGGTACTGAATTTAAGAATTCAAAGATGGAAGAGTTCTGCAAATACAAAGGAATCATTCAACAATTCTCTGCTCCTGGCACACCTCAGCAAAATGGAGTAGTTGAAAGGAAAAATAGAACTCTTATTAAAGCTGGCAGAACTATGTTGGAAGAAGCAAAATTACCTACATATTTCTGGGCAGAAGCAGTCAACACATCATGCTACACTCAAAATCTCACATTAATAAACAGACATGGTGTTACTCCTTATCAGTCACTCAAGGAAAAGAATCCAAGTCTGAAGCATCTGCATGTGTTTGGCTGGAAATGTTTTGTTCTCAGAACTCATCCTGAACAACTAGGGAAATTTGAAACAAAGGCTGATGAAGGAATTTTCATAGGCTATCCTGCATCAAGAGCCTTCAGAGTTTTTAATTTGAGGACAAGGACTGTCATGGAGTCAATACATGTATCTTTTGATGACAAGAAGATAGCTGGAATCAATGAAGACTCTCATGATAGATTGATTTTTGAAAATGAAGCTACCAAGGAACCTGAAGAAAGTGAATCAGATTCTGTCCATACATCAGATCCTGATGGGTCTCCAAATCCTGATGACACACCAGATGCTGATGGTGCAAATACTGATGATGCAATCAATAGTAATACTTCTAGTAGTGCTAATGTTGAGGGGGGGGGGCAACATCATTCTACTACAAGTTCAGAGTCAACACAATCATCAGGACAGAATTCTTCAGATACTGATTCAAGTGATGATCCTGATAACTTATCAGGAGGAAATAACAATAATTCAGGGGGAGCTTCAAGACAAGCAAGTTCTTCAAATCAAGATAACACCAATCCAGGGAGAGCATCTACTTCAAGAAACAATTTAACACCAGCAAGGAAATGGACTGCAAGTCATACTCCTGATTTGATCATTGGGGATCCTGATGCAGGTGTTCAAACAAGAAGTGCAACTCAGAATGAATGTCTATACAATAACTTTCTATCCAAGGAGGAGCCAAAGAAAGTTGAAGATGCACTTAAAGATGCTGATTGGGTTACAGCAATGCAAGAGGAACTGAATGAATTTGAAAGAAATGAAGTCTGGAAACTGGTACCAAGACCAAAGAATAGATCAATTGTTGGTACAAAGTGGATTTTCAAGAACAAGACTGATTCTGATGGAGTAATAATCAGAAACAAAGCAAGACTAGTTGCAAAGGGGTATTCTCAACAAGAGGGAATTGATTATGATGAAACGTTTGCTCCTGTTGCAAGACTAGAAGCCATCAGGATATTTCTTGCTTATGCAGCACATAAGAAATTCAAGGTTTTCCAGATGGATGTTAAAAGTGCTTTCTTAAATGGAGAACTGGAGGAAGAAGTCTATGTTGAGCAACCTCCTGGTTTCATTGATCCTAACTATCCAGATCATGTCTACAGATTGGATAAGGCACTTTATGGACTAAAGCAAGCTCCAAGAGCATGGTATGAAACTTTAGCTCTATTCTTACTGGAAAGTGGATTCAAAAGAGGTGCTATTGATAAAACTCTATTTTATTTGAATCATGGTAAGGACTTGTTGTTAGTTCAGATTTATGTTGATGATATCATTTTTGGGTCAACAAACAATAAGCTTTGTGAAAAGTTTTCCAAGCTTATGCAGTCAAGATATCAAATGAGCATGATGGGAGAAATGAGTTACTTTCTTGGTCTTCAAGTTAAACAGGCTGATGAAGGGATTTTTATCAATCAGTCTAAATATACAAGAAATTTATTGACAAGGTTTAACATGCAAGATAGTTCTCCTGCTACAACTCCCATAGCTACAGCTACCAAACTTGATCCTGATCAAGGTACTGAGGTAGATGTAACTCACTACAGAGGAATGATTGGCTCTTTATTGTATCTCACTGCAAGTAGACCAGATATCATGTTTGCAACCTGTCTGTGTGCAAGATTTCAAGCAAAACCTAGAGAACCCCATCTGATTGCAGTCAAAAGAATTTTCAGATATCTCAAAGGCACTTCTTCACTTGGCCTTTGGTATGCAAGGGAATCAGATTTTGGGTTGTGTGGTTATTCAGATGTTGATTTTGCAGGATGCAAAATAGACAGGAAAAGTACTTCAGGAAGCTGTCAGTTTTTGGGTGGAAGACTAGTTTCATGGTTCAGTAAAAAACAAAAATCCATTTCCACTTCAACTGCAGAAGCTGAGTACATTGCTGCAGGAAGTTGTTGTGCTCAGATAATGTGGATGAGAAATCAGTTGTTAGATTATAGCCTGTCATACTCAAAAATCCCTATTTATTGTGATAACCAAAGTGCTATTGCAATGACAGGAAATCCAGTTCAACATTCTCTTACTAAACACATCAGTATTCGATATCACTTCATAAGAGAACAAGTTCTGGAAGGAACAATTGAACTTCAATTTGTTCCTACTGATCAACAACTGACTGATATATTCACCAAGCCACTACCTGAAGCTACTTTCAATAAATTGGTGAATGAACTAGGAATGATGAACTTTGAGAATTTCTGAGGAAAGCTACAGAGAGGAAATCCTGATAACTGTCAAATTCTGATGGTTATTCAGAAAGGTATGTTTTCTTTGATCAAATCCTGATAGGATGTTATCCTGACAGGAAGTCAACTGGTCAATCCTGATGTTCAGGTCAGTATTTCATTGGTTAATTTGTGCCTGATTTTTCGTCAGTATCTGCTGATGGACGGTTGAATTTTAGTAGGACAACTGTATGCGCGCGTGTGTTGCACTGTTATAGATATACATATACATACACATAAAAAGCGGTGCAGTTTCATTTAAATTACACACATAATCTGTCCACTAATTATTTGTGCACAAATCAAATCTTGCCACCTGTTATTGAGAGTAAAGTTTTGTTCTAACCAAATATTTTTACTTATTCTACATCATTAATTACTCTCTCATCATCAGTTTTTTCGATTTTCTATCTCTGTGTGCTCACGAACCCTAACTATTTTCAAAACATCAATTCTCAAGATTTTTAAGAATTACAATGGCGTCTTCATCATTCATGAACAAACAAACAGTGATTAGTGGTGTTACTTTTGCCACTAACAATTTTGTGGCTATTCTAAATCATCAAGATTTACCCAATGAGTTTCATATAATTCAAGATTTTCTAGCTTCAAGCCCATTGAAGTTTGCTTTAACAGAACCTGCAAGTGTTTCTTTTAAGTCTGTAATGCAGGTGTGGAACTCAGTTACTTTTGACAAAGGGTATTCTGACACCATCTTGATGAGTTTTGAACATAATGGAATTACTCACTATGTGACTCCTACAATTGTGGAGGAAGCCTTGCATTTACCTGTTCTTGGTGATGCTATTCCTGCTAATATTTCAGACTCTACTCTTTTTGAGTTTGTTACAAAGTTGGGCTACAATGGTGAAGTAAAAAGATATGGCAATCTCTTTAGGACAAAGCTTAAGAAGGAATGGAATTTCTTCTTTGATACGATCAGCCGCTGTTTCCTGAATAAGACATCAAATTTTGATGCTCTTCCATCAGGATCTCTTAAAATTGGGTACTCTCTTATCCACTCTACAGTGTTTGATTATGGGTCGTTTATCTTAAAAGCTTTAAGTGATAGGAAATCAGATAAGTTAGGTTCTGTATGTTTTCTTAGATTTTTATAGTTGATATTTAATCACTTGTGTCCTAATGTTGTTTTTGAGGATGATGTAATTCTACCTGTCTGTAGAATTACTGCGAATAATATTAAGTCCTTAGTCAACAGTGATAAGGCAAATGGTTTCATAGGAAATGCTTTTATTCCTTATGAGGTTAGGTTTTTCTTGCATAGGAAAATGCCTACTCGTCATGGTTTAATTTCTAATGCTATGGGGCAAGGCCAATCACACCTTGTTCCTAACCCAAGCATTCATCCTAAACAGTCTAAACAGTCAACTGCCACCTCTAATGTCTCTCAAAAGACTTTAGTTGTAAAAGCAAAGAAGTCAGCTAGAACTGATGTGTCAGGAAGGCAATCAGGTTCAAAGGACTTTACCTCTACACCACTCACTAAAAAGAAGTTACAAGGGGGTGTACAAGGGGTCCTGGTGAAGAAAGCTGCAAAGGGAGATGAGGCTGTTTCTGTTAAAATAAAGTTAGTGCTCAGGGATGAGACTGACTCAGAGGATGATTTACCTATATCCTCTGTGATGAATGTGAATAAGGAAGTTGCTGATACTGCTACTGCAGCTGTGGTTCCATTGTCTACACCACAGAAGAAAAGGAAGTTATCAAAAAGCAGGTATCATATTCCTTTAGAAAAGAAGCAGGATACTGATGTACAGGACACTTCTATTCTGAATGAGCAATCAGTTTCTACTACTCAAGCAAATCCTGATGCTGCACCAAGTCAAGTGGTTAATATTTCAGACTCTCCAGCACATGACTCTCCAACAAAAAGACATGTTGATATTTCATGGGAGAAGTATGGTGTTGCTGCTTCCAATCTTGGGATAAAACATCCAATGGAAAAGCTAAGGAAGGCAGAAGAGTTAGTCTATCAGAGACAGAAGAAACTGAAAGGATCAAGCCCACAAGAACCTGAATCTCAAAGTGGTTCAGCAGCTCTTTCTGATGATCCAGCCACACAAGAACCACTCAATCAAAGTTTGAGTGAAGGCTTAGCTAGTGGAATGGTCCCACAAGAACCATTTTCTCAAAGGGAGAATGAAGACATCTACATTCCAGCTACACAAGAACCATCTTCTCAAAGTGAAGATGCAGGCCAAGCTACAGTTTCTGAGAAATTTCCTGAAAATGCTCAAGGGATTTCTGGTGCAGATGAAGTTCAAAGATTGGTCGAGGACACTGTCAATGAGGGAAGCACACAAGAACCTTTGACTCAAAGTGTTGAAGAAGCTTCTGAACCTCAAGCTCCACAAGAACCATTGGTAGCAAATACTGATGAAAGCATATCAAATCCTGACGGTGTTCATCCTGACGCTAGTGGTGCTCCTGATGTTGAACCTATCCTGATACAGCCACTTCGTTCAAGACCAATGGATCATCCTATCACAGATTCACAGGATAAAATGAAAGGTATAGCTATTCCTGATCCTAATGATACTCATAGTACTGATGATGATGACTCTGATGATAGTGATGATGATGAGAATCGAAAAGAGAAGGAACAGCTTGCTACAACACTCAAAATTAGTCTTGGAACTAATTTTGGTTCATCAAGTACATATATGGCTGGCAAAGCTTCCACTGGGAAAGATCAGAGACAAGATTTTTCTATTCCTTCCTTTAATCCTGCTGAGGCACTTAGACAGAATGAATTGAATAATTCATGGCACAGATCTGCTGAATCTGTAAGTTATTCTTCTGCTTTGGAACATGCCTATGATGCAGTGAAATCTATAGAGAATCAAGACTTGAAGAATCATCTGAAGGCTACAACTTTGTTATCCAAAAGTCTAAAAAGTGAGATTGATTCTATCAAGAACTCAACTGAGTTGGTGAGGAATGATATTTCTCAAAATTTTACAAAGGTGCCTACTGCTTTTCAGCTAAGGGTAGCAGAATCCCAAGTGAAATCTGTCATTTCTGAACAAACCTCTATCAACAGAAGGATTGATTCTCTGGATACCAAGGTAACTGACATTCAAGCCTCTCTTTCCTTAATTTTGAATTTATTGTCAAATCCTGATGTCAAAAAGGGGGAGAAGGTTAGTCGGACAAAATGCACACCTGATCTAGTATTAAGGAATAATGATGATGATACTGGAGATGATGGTTGTGACAAAGTGATACAAGGAGAAACCTCTGATGCTGCTGTTATGAAGTCTACAATTCAAACTTCACAAAGTCAAACAACACAGTCAACTCATGTTTCTGATTCTGGAGTTAAGACAGTAAGAACGTTGGTGCAATCTCAGATCCTGATGGAAGAACAAATCCCGACACCTGGTCATGGACATACTCTTGCTACAATTCCTGAAGGTGGTGAAGATGTGATTATTGATAATCCTGAAGATGCATCAAATTTATTCCAGAAGTTTTCTACAAAAGATGGCAGAATTGTTACTCTATATCATACTGATAAAAGAGTTCAACAATTATATGCAAGAAAAGCACTCTCTACAGCAAGTGAAGAATATCCTGATCTCTCACATTAAGAATTCTTAAGACAACAGAGAGAAATGATGGAAAGCTTTAATAATTCTGCTCCTGCTAGAGGTAGAGGAGGCAGAGGTAGGAGAGGAGCTAGAAGAAGTAGAAGAGGTTCTTCAACTCAAACAATACCTAGAGGGTTAAGAATTGAAGAAATTCCTGAACCTATTCAAACTCTAGTAGTTCCTGACAGATCTACTTTTGGTGATGATGGAAATATTGAAGAAGAACCTGAATTGAGAAGAAAATCAAGAAAATCAAATCTCTGCAATACAAATCAAATTGAAGAATCTAATCCTGATGTTGTTCCTGATAATATTCAAGATCCTGATGATTCTGAAATTCTGCAAGAGATTGACTTGATAATTTTATCTACTGTGGTTGATTCTCACAACAAGGAAGTAGATGAAGAAGAAGAAGCCAGAAGGAGTGAAATTACAAGATCAACAAATAGAGATTTCAATCTCTATATACAAAGGCTTAAACTCTCAAACAGAAGAGTGTGGAGGAACCCAAGCAGACAAGAATCTTCACTGGAAAGAAGCTATGCCTTTGAAAAGGAAAAGGATAAGAAGTGGAAACATATTAGCACATTAAGTTGTGATACACTTATCAATTTTCAATCTGGAGGAATTATTACAAGCGCTTCAAGTGTTGTTGATTTATCTGGGATGGTTAGATCAAAAGCACTCTGGTTAAAGATGTTTTCAAATCTGAAGCAATTGACAAGTAATTCAAGAGGAGGTATTGGACACAGGGATGCTGAATATATAAATATGTCATATGTTGATCCTTACTCCTTAACTGAAATTGGAGGTACTTTAACTTCTGAAAACCTGAACAATTTACTAGCTGTTGATATAGTTATAGATTGTCATGATGGTTTTGACAAGAAAGAAAAGCTTCTGTACTTCATGAAAGATGGTAGTGTGAAGATTTTATCTATTCAAGATCTGCTGATGAAAACTACACAGGAACTGAAATATGTTCATTATCTTTTGAGATCGAAGAATCAAATGTGCAAGGAATGGAGTGACATGATTTTGTCAACAATAAGAAGAAGACTGGATGGAAACAGTAATTTCAATGGTAATTATACTCCCATGTACTTAAATCAAAGAGGTCAGGATGTGGAAATGCAAAGGGGTACTGCTGTTAAAGAAGTAAATTTTGGCATGACTCATCTTACTCTCAATCCTGATGGGAAGGAAATTACTTATCTTTTGCTTGAAGAGCGTAGTCTTCAGAGAAACTCCATATTGAATCTCAGAGCAGCTATCTACCAGATTAATGAGGAAGATGAAGAACTCAGAAATCTTAAGGAAAGACTGATTCAAATTCTTGAAGAAAAAGAAGAAAATTTGTTATCCAACTTCTTGAAGATGAATCTGTTCTATCCAAGAATTTAAACAGATAAGTTGTTGCTGCAGATTCTGTACATTTTGTATATATGTTTTTGACATCATTGAATCTTAGGAATCTATACTTTATTTCACAAAGTATGAGATTGGGGGAGATTGTTAGTTCAGAATTCAATGATCGTCAGGAGCTAGACTCAACTGATCAGGATTGCTGACGTCATCAGGATTACATGGTCGTCAGGATTGAGATACATATCAGGACTGGGATCAGGATTGATCATCAGGACTGGAAGCTGATCAGGATTCCTACTTCGAGTTATATTTGGAGTCTAGTTAAACATGGAAGTTTATTATGTCGGTTCCTGGTTTGTAGGATGTAGCTATCAATTATGGATAGGTTTCAATCTTTGTAATTGATTAGGACTTATCATTGATAGAGAAGCTGTGTAGTATATAAACACAGTTTTGGTTTCGATTTATGTACAACACACAAAGGGGGAACATAATCGAATAGAAGCTCTTAAGAACATAGAATTTCTTGAGAGAGTTTTTGTAAGCTAGCAGCTCTCAAGAACATCAGAATTTCTTGAGAGAGTTTGTAACAGTTTTATATCAGATTTAATAAAGCTGTTATCTTTCTTTCATATTTGTGATATATACATTAAGAAGTCGATTATCTTATACTATTGTATTCAACCCCCCTTCTACAATAGATTATTACTGGGCAACAAATGGCCCAGTAAAGGAGATGGAAATAATAAATACTTTCATAGTTATTGCAAAGGGAGATGGAATATCAATAAAAAATTTTGCTCTTGACGATGAGACTGGTCAGGTGTATTCCACTCATGATGAAGCTGCAGACATTGCTATAAAAAAATTTAAAGATACTTTGGGAAGTTCTAGTCCTGTAATTGATATCCCAGATGATCTTTTCAAGCTACTGTTCTTTCTGATATGTTTACTACTCTAGAAATTGAAAAAGTATTCAAGAAAATGGCTAAAAATCGGTGTCCAGGACCGGATGGTTTTACAGTAGAATTCTTTATTACTTCGTGGCACATTGTGAAGGATGATGTAGTTAAGTCTGTGCTTCATTTCTTTAATAATTTGCACTTGCCTCGTATAATCAATTCTTTTGCGATTGCTTTAGTACCTAAGGTAGATAGTCCAACTTCAATGTCTCATTTTCGACTGATTTCATGTTGCAATGTTCTATACAAATGCAAATCCAAGTTGTTGTCTTCGCGTTTGAAACGGGTTATTTCCTCAATGGTTTCCCCTAATCAGACTGCCTTTATTCCTAAACGTTCTATGGGGGATAATATCATGCTTGCACAAGCCATTTATAGAGATTATCACTTACATTAAGGTCTTGCCTGATGCATTATTAAATTAGACATTCACAAAGCCTTTGATTATATCAATTGGAGTTTCACGAGGAATGTCCTGGTTCGTATGGGGTTTCCAGATTGCTTTACTGATTAGGTTATGAAATGTATCACCTCTGGCATGTATTCGGTTAAGATAAATGGCTCTCTTGACGGATTTTCAAAGGTGAATCCGGTCTCTGTCAAGGGGATGCCTTATCTCCATATCTTTTTGTTCTAGCCATGGAGGTCTTCACAGCATGTATGAACAAAGCTTTTGCGGATCTTGGTTTTAAACATCATTGGAGAACCGATGCCATCAAACTTTCACACAATACCTTTGCAGATGATGTCTTGTTGTTTTTTAAAGGTGAAGTTGCTTCAGCTAACCTTCTTATGAGTGGTGTAAATATTTTTTCTACCATTTCTGGGCTAAGACCTAATGTGTAGAAAAACAATTGCTTCTTTGGCAATGTTCATCATGAAGTAATCCAGAACATTATTATCTCTATGGGGTACACTTAGGGATCTTTCCCAATAAGATACATGGGTCTCCCTTTAATCACTTGTAAGCTCAATGTTCATGATTGTCTTCCTCTTGTTCGTAAACTTTGTGCTAGGATTGAGGTTTGGACTTCGCTTTTTCTATCATATGTTGGCAGATTACAATTGTTAAAATCTGTCTTGTCCAGTATACAAGGATTTTGGTCCACTTATCTTTTTCTTCCTCAAAGTATGTTGATTCGTATTCAGTCTCTTTTTGCAAAATTTTATGGGGTGGTACAAATGATAAGAAATGTCAATACAAGGTAGCTTGGAAAGATTGATGGCTGCCTAAAGTCGAGGGAGGACTGGGTATTCGAAATTTATTTGAGTAGAACTCTTCTGCCATTCTTTATCAGGTATGACGTATTGCCTATCTACAAGAGTCTAGTCTATGGCTTATGTGGCTGAAAAGGTGTTTATTTTGCAATAAAGGTTTATGGACTATGAAAATTCAATATGGTTACTCTTGGTGTGTTTGGAAAATTCTCAATGCTCGTATAACAACTGTTGGTTTTATCAAGTATTTGGTGGGACAAAATTCTTCTTTCTTACTTTGGCATAATCCTTGGTGTGAAAATCGTCCTCTCTTGCAAAGATATCATCCTAGTAGAGTCTCTACTGCTGAATCTTCATCTCTTGCTCTAGTGAACTCGTTTATGCAGAATGGTAATTGGAGTTTACCTGCATCTAACCATGTTGACATGATTGCTCTTACACAACAAATTTCTGTGACTCAAATCCATAGTCATGATCAGGTTACTTGGGATGGTCTAAAGGCTTCTCTTATTAACTTGGGGAAAGTTTGGAAAAATATTCGCTCGAGTAATGTTTCCCATCCCTGGGTTCAAATAGTATGACATAGCTACTCTATTTCAAAATGTTCCTTCAATATGTGGCTGGCTATGCAAAATAAATTACTCACCAGGGACCGTATGTTGAGATTCGGTATGAACACTGATTCAATTTGTGTTCTCTGTAATAATCACGATGAGACATCTTCTCATTTTTTTTTCGGAATGCAGATACGTTTCGAACATATTGTCTTATAGTCCCTTTGCATTTACTGGAGTTTGGACTGATTATTTACAAGGCAGGTTCACTATTTCAGGCGCTAAAGGTTGGAAAAGTTAGTTAGCAGCATTGTTTCTTAGTATAACTTCTTTATTTGTTTGGAAAGAGAGGAATCACCGAATACATAACCTGTCAGGCTTTTCCAAAAAAACAATGCAGATCAGACTGCTTCTAGGGTCAAGCAAATGTTAAGGAAAAGTTTTTTTCCTGTATTAGTTTTCATGTGAGAGTTACCAAGGATCCTACTCTGGTCCTTTTATTATTGTACATCAGAATAATGTTGGCTTTGCGACTTATGTCAACATTTTGTGCAAATACCAACACTCTTTCCGGTGTTGGCATAAAGTCTATACCAACACTGTCCACTCAAACCCAACATCCTTGTGATGTTGCCATACAACCTATTCCAACATCTTTGTCCCTTTACAGCAACGCCAATGATGTAATAGTTCATATTTTTGCCAACACCCTATCATATTATAGTAACACTCACTAGTTTACATTGTTCAAGTTTTAGCTACATTTTTACACGCTATGCCAACATCTTTACTGGTAATTTTTTAATATTCCAAAATGAAACATCCTAATATAAAACATTATCCATCCCAAAAACCAAGCAACCAAACAACAGATGCAACTTTCAACATAAACCAACTACATATGCAAACTTCAGTAAATAAATAACTCCCAACACAAATTTGAAGTAATATTTAAACCAACGATTACGTAAACAAGTCAAATATGGCCAAGAACAGTTAATAGTACCATGAATCTAAGTTCTACACATAACGTCTCAAAAGATTTTATAATAATAAAACCAAACATCAAGGAGTATCATTGTCAGCTCCACTTGCATCACCATCTTGGACACTGTTAGGTGGTGCCACACTTAGCTCTTCAATATCAACCTTCAGCTCTGGACACTTTTCTGCCAGCTTGGACATCATCATCTTGACATTTTCTCGAACCTTCTTCTCCACTTTTTCGTCCATCTCCTGCGCAATTTGATCCCGAATCTTTTCAGTCAAACTTGCCAAGTACTGATCTGAAATATTTGATGTAGTCGCAGTTCGTGTTGCCAATTTTTCCTTTCCTTCCTTTGTTCGGATAAGTCTCCCTACTAAATAAGAGCGACTGTGTTCTTTGCCACCATAAACAAGCTTATTAGCATCCTCAACATTTCCCTCCTTGAGAATTTTCTGAATATCTTCTTATAATAATTAAAAAAAAGTTTATACAAGAAACAATAATACAAAGAATTCAGAAAATAATTTAAATTGTTACTAAAACAAAACTTACAATCTTCTTTGTAACCACGTCAGTAGGTAACTTATACTCTCGTGTCTCATCTCTTTTGCGTGTTTTAACGTAAATATCAGCATATGATATTGGTGCCGGTGGTTCATCAGGTTTAGCTTTTTGCATCCTCTCAATAGCCTTGCATCAAGTAGTAAAGAGTTATAAACAGGGACAAAACCAACTTATTTATAAAATAACTAGATTTTACATAGATAATTATTTTAAGATGAATTTATCAACTAAAATACATGAAATACTTTTGAGTTGTCAACATAAAGGGTCTAATAATACGAAAATTATTAACCAAGTCCATGTTTGTCAAAAATGTTATCTTGCTTCGAAAAGTTTTGAGATATACCATTTTGTGGGTGATTTGGGCAAAACTCCTAGGCCCAGCAGTATGAGTTTCTATTATCTTGCTTCGAGCTTCGGCATTTTTTTTGGCTCTTTCCTACAAAGGACAAAATATAACAAATAAAATGTGTATACCAGATGATCGATGCATTGATAAGAAAAACAAATTTTTTTACCTGGACTTTTTCATCAGCCCAATAATTTAAAAGGATCTTAAAGTCTGACAAAGGAATGTTCCTTGGCCTGTTTTGCAGCCTCTTCTCATCAGTAGGATACTTGGTGTAATGATCTTTCTTGATTGTAGCTTTGTGCGCCCTAAACTGATCACGCATTGTTGCCGTTGCATAGTCATAACCCTCATCTTCAATGATGTACTTGTCCTAAAAAACTGCCAATCAATAATTGTCAAATTAATAAAATAACTTATTCCATACATAAATACACCCAATCAATATCAACTAAAATTAAAATATTTTTGTTACCTTGACATTGTCATAAGATATCTTTTTCAGGAACTTCAGTCCAATTGCAACATGTTAAAGACACAAAGTCCCTTACCACAGTTCCCAAAAAATTGCTAAACTAAGATAGCAAGTGATCATCATCATCTGATATAGGTTTGTCGTTTTCCGATAGCTCGATCTCTGGATTCTCACCTCTCGTATGGACACGATTCATTTTTGTCTTCCCTCGACCCTTTCTCTTTTTGGGTTCCAGAGGGGCATCTGATTATAAGATCAAGATTAAACATAATAAAAATTTTAATAAAAACAAGCCAATATCTAAGAGTACATGTTGACTTCGAGATTACCCTGATTCGGTTGGGACTGCAAATTTTCTGGTTGGGACTGTGACTGTAGGATCTCCATTTCAGCCTGCTTTTCTTGCTCGTGTAACTGTAAGTACGTAGTCATTGAACCAGGAGCATTATTTTTGAGTAACTTGAGCTTCTCAACTATTCAACTATAGGAACTTCTGATGCATCATTTTCTTACAAAATAAAATTGGATAAATAAGCAAATTAAATTCACAAATACAGTACCAAATTTAGTACAATTAAATTTACAAATATAGTACCAAATTTACAAACCTCAACTGCGCTCACTTGCTTATCAGATGGATGTGACATTTTAGATGCTCGGGAACGAGTTGTTGGGCCATCAGTCCCCACCAGTACTCTCTTACCCTTTTTCTTCTACTAAAACAATATATATATATATATATATATATATATATATATATATATATATATATGTAAATAGTAAATAACTACTTGATTAATCTATGTTTAGACACATCTGATATGAAGACAGTCAGCAAGCCATGCAAACCAACATAATTAATTAATCGATCTTACACAAAGCCAACAGCCTAATACAATACTAGATTACACTTACTACCACTCAATTTTACGATATTAGTACCCTAAATACTGTATAAACCAAGCATGCACATTTTACGATATTCTCTAATTAGCCAAACCCTTTAAGAATTCAACACATACGAAGCAAATCTTATCAAAAATCAACATAAAACATGAACCCCCGATAAAAATAACATATTAAAACCAAAATAAAAACCAAAATACGAAGCAAATAAAAACAAAAGCAAATAACAGGAGAAAATCAACATGCGTACCATGAACCAATTAGGACAAAAATAAAAAAACCAATTAGGTTATGTAAAACCCTCAACATTTACAAATTAAACCCCCCCCCCCCCCCCAAAAATTAGGGTTTGTAAAACCCCCAAAATTAACAGATTGAAAACACCCAAAAATTAGGGTTTGTAAAACCCCCAAAATCAACATATTAAAACCCCAAAAATTAGGGTTTGTAAAACCCCCAAAATTAACAGATTAAAACCTGCAAAAATTAGGGTTTGTAAGCTATAAACTATAAAAAGAGATTTCCTGAACTAATTATACGGAGATGAGCTTCAATCGGAGACGAGCTTCGACCGTAGATGTCCTTCGACCGGAGACAGCAAAGAGAGAGAGTTTTTGTGTGTGTGAGAGAGAGAGAGAGAGAGAGAGAGGGAGAGAGATGTGTATTTAAGGGAGAGAGTGTTTGAGAGAGAGGGAGAGAATGTTTGAGAGGGAGAGAGTATTTTGTTTTAATTATTTTGAGTTTTAATCGGAGTGGGCTATTTTTTCACTAGAGCGGGCAATTTCCCCCCGCTTTTTTAACACTTTTTCGGGTGTATAAGGCAACACCCATACAGGTGTTGGCATTGAGGACAAAATTATAACTAAGGCAACACCAACGGCAACACCCGACTATGATGTTGGCATACATTAGTTTTAATTGATTTTTAGCCATCTAAGCCAACATTTCACGTGGCAACACCATTTTTGAGTGTTGGTAAAGACCGTTTATGCTGTAGTGTTTATAGGTAAAATATACCTCTATGTTGAAACTAGATTGTAGTTAAGAGTTAATATGTAAGAAGTTGTGTAATCCATTGATCTTTTGATTTATACTGAATCGACTAATAAGCATGTTAAGGCTGAACGACTATCAATGGATGTGATAGAAAGGGAGTTTGAATATATAAATATGTGAAGACTTGTATTTCTCACAAGTGAAATAAAGACTAAAGTAAAATTTTGAAGACTCGACAAATTAAGAATAAAGAAGCCTTAACAGCTATTCAGTATAAAAGAAATCAGTGTATGCAATAGCAGTAACTGATAAGCTTAACAACAATATTATCAGTTGACAATAACTTATCACCAAGGTCGTCTCCAGCATTTTGGAGGCACTAGATTTCTTATATCAAAAAATTTTAAGACATCAAATTTCATAAATTAAAACCCCGCAAAAAAATTATCTTAAAATTTTAATTCAATCATAGCAAACAATATAAAATAAAAGAAGCAAGTTGAGACTAAGAAGTTATTCTCCTCGATTTAGCTAGTGCAAAATCTCTAATCAAATTACTACAATCTAACTTATCCAACATTTTTTTCTCAATAGACAACATAGCCAAACCGTTGAGTCTTTCTTGTGACATGGTTGATCGAAGATAATTCTTTAGCAGCTTCAGTTTGGAGAAACTTCTTTCCGCAGTAGCCATTGTAACCGGTGTATAGTTAATATAACTCTGTAGGCAACCCATGTATTAGGAAAAGCAAAGTGCATTTTTTTGATATAGTCCAACACTTCAACTGATTTTGTCAATTTCTCTGGTAAATATTTTCTCAGCAACTGCAATTCTGAAAATAATTCAAGTCCATCAACATCTTAGTCATCCCCATTCTTCAAATAGTTCTTGAGTGTAGTACAAGAATTTTTCAAGCTCTCATCCTCCATAACTTTCAACCTGCTTAAGTGAAACAAGAATCCAAAAATATCATCATATTTTTTAAATTGCTCAAATCTTGAATTGAGCGAAGATATAGCAGTATCAACAATGTGTAAAAAGTAGTTGACTCAAAAAGAATCTTCAGAAACTTGAATTGATTCATCTCTTGTACTCTCATCAAAGAACCTTTTTTTGACACGGACTCGAGTTACACAAAAAGCTAGTTCCACCCCCATTTCCAAAGGAATTTTTGTAGCTTCACCTTTTGAATTTTCAAATCCATTGTTCATGTACTCCTCAAAAAAAAGTATGAGACCTTGTAATAGATTAATGCATGTTTCAATATCCAAATCCTTACTTTGGAGAAATTTACTAACTTTAATCACCTTTTCTAGAATCTCAAACCAAATAACCATGCCAACAAGGAAGTCAAAGTTTTGAAGGTCAAAATTAACTAAAGAGCTTGCATCACTTGTGGTGGTTGCATCAACACTATGTTCAACGAGATGAAGTAATGCATCTCTTATTCGAGGAGTTTGTAATCTTATTGCCCTAATACTAGAAACACGGCTTTTGCAACGTGTATCTGACTATGACTTTAATGTAAGCCCTTTCCCATCCTTGTCTTTCACATAAGATTTAAGAACCTCCCATCATTTTGTTGAAATGGAGAACAATTTATAAATTCTTTGTACCACTCCAAAAAATGATTTAGCCTGAACAAAATTCATAGCCATATCGCAAAGTGCAAGATTAAGAGAGTAACAACCACACGGTGAGTAAAATTGTAACGCCCCCAAATCCGGGGTCAAATGATTTGGTCGTCACACTGCATTCTCATTTAAAACAACCTGTTCAACATTAAACAATACAATATACATCTACGACCCCCAACTCTACCAAGAATCTTCAAAGGTTATAGTGCTAGAAACAAGAATCCAAAATTCCATTACATAAAATTTTCTTCTTTACAACCATTCTCTTTACATACAATCTAAAACACTAGTATAACTTCGATAAGAAGTATACCAGGCAACAATCTTATACAATATAATATTTAATAGAAAATTCACTTATACAATAACCTTACACTAGTTCCACATACTTTGTATCATAACGTCTTTACACTAACATCTTCTTCCTTCTCTGCCCAGCTACGCGGATAACTCCCGCCAATATGCCTTTTTGCTGAAAGGCTAAATATATAAAGAAAGCAAGTATGAGCGAAAGAATTGCTCAGCAAGTGCATTATCATGTATAATATGAAAAGTTTCCAAAATAAACTTTGGATTTTCAAATAAACAAGCCTCTGGTTAAAACATTTGTAATCTCTAAAATTCTCAAATCAAGTTTGGTAATTTACCACAATTTCTCATTCAACTTTTAGCAACTGAATAGTTTAAAACACGAAGAAATTTATATTGGTCGTCACAGTTACCCGAACAACAATAACTACAATGGTATGTAGAAAATATGAAATAAATATAACTCATACGTCTTCAAGACTATAGTTTGAACAAAAATACTAGTTTTGAAGATAACAGCTATTCACAACATCTTCTGAAACCAACAACTCTAGAAGGGTAGAATAATCAAGGAGTAAGAATGAGCCAACGCGCTCAGCCATGGAAGAAAGAATGTACTTCACGACTTCAATATGGTACCGACTGGATATGCGGTATGAATAAAGCTCATCAAGGTAGATATCTCACAACTGCCAATAGAATCGAGGAAGTGGATTTTTTTACTATTTGAAATCCATTATACTACGGGTAAGTGGGTTCAGCAGGCTTGAAACCCCTTCTTATTAATCAACGAACCAACAATGATGGTAACAGATATAATTTCTGATGAGAATAGAATATGTTCTGATAATTCCGACAATAATCAAATGCCATAAGGAAGTGGCTACTAGACAATTCGAGTTCAATATTTGAATTAGAATTGGACTTCTATTTTATTTTTAAAACACAAGGTTAGGCTGCTAATCAGTCACGCACTAACCCCGGACAATGCACACAGCAAAGTCCTACATCTAGGATCCTTGGCCATCTTGGCTATAATTCAATTCCGACCACGAATCTGGTCCGACCATTATTGGCCCATTTAAAAACATTCCAATTCTATATTATATACGTCAGGTGTCAGTACAATTGACAACCTTACTTCGACAATCAGGTGTCGGAAGGATCGACAACCTTAATACAACAATCGCTGGAAAACTCACGTTCCAGGAAACAATTCAACTATGAAGAATCCATCAAGGAATAACAATATAATCTAGTATCGACGAGATCGACACAATATTGGGAGGTGCACATGAAAAGTGACAATATAATAAACATCGACGAGATCGATGCAACAACTGGGATAATAGTGAAGAATACACAATAACATGCATAGAAAGATAAGTACACAATGTCAGGGTGCAATAGTTGCAAAAGAGCTTCAACTGCTCAATATCAAATGAAGTTCGAGAAATAGATTCGAAATGGTTTCAATGGTACGTAAGTACACAATGACAAGATTAAGTCTGATATGAAACAGGCATTATGACATCAACAGAAATGGCAACAGCTCAATATAAGGTAGGGTTCAAAGAACTGGCTCTAGATGGCCTCAACAGTACAAATTATCACATTATGGAAGAATTAGTTAAAATTCACCAATTTGGTAAGTGACAAGAAAGTCAAGTTCGATTTTAAGGAAAATTCAAGGTGAAGTTTATAAATAGGGAAAACAAGGGTTTACTGACTTCTGACAGAAATAGTTTAAGTCCTTCGAAAATAAACTTATAATAGATAAGCCTTATATTTGAAGGAAATAAACTAAATCATACACAGCATACATGAATTCGAATCAGGGACTGAATCAGATAATCACATTAACAAGAAATGATAATAATACTTGCATAGGTGCAAGATGGAAAAATAGATTACTTGTAGGACAAGTACCACAACTTCGGAATTTAATATAACATTTTACCCTCATCGGGTTCACAAGTTCCCAATCATTTAAGGTTGGCAACATTCCAACCTAATATTTTTAAATTAAAATATCTGAAAGAAAGCCTTAGTATACGGCCCATAACTATCTTTTAAATCGTTTCAATACAATAATTATATTTTTCCAATCAACATGGAAATATGAATCTAAACTCAAAAGGTATAAAAGAATACTCGTCAATTTACGAGATTAAATCATGCTTGCAATTCAATGCAAAGGAATCGACATTTGGAAATTCAGTGAAAAGTATTCAACTTGTATAATAATAATTCAAGATAACATCACTCAATAATATGTGAAAGGAATAGACACTTGCCTCCGGTCCTTAGCTATTTTGTAAGGCTGAGATAATACGATTCCCTCCTTGTTCTGTCTTATAACACGATTCTCTATTTCCGTCCTTCTTTGATTTAACGCTCTTGTGATTACCATCAATCTGATCCTTACGATTTTGAATCCACGCGTCTACCTCGATAGTCAAACATGAAACAGTACTTTAGTCTTCAACGTATGATTCTCACATTCCACAAACAATTGTAACTTAAGTTTTGACGCACTTACTAGTCTTACCGATATCTCTGTGGGAATAAAATACTTGTAAATGTCCCCTTGGTGTTAAATCGCCTCACAAATAATCCAATCAGTCGTAAACAATACCTCGTCCTTCCCCGACGTCTTTCACTTAACACATTTCGATAACCTGATTCGCCTCGTCCTATAACCTCTGTTGCATAGATAACCATATTCAATTGATAGAATAATCACGATTAACTAAATAAATAACCCACGTATCACGCTCGTCGAAAATCTCTATACTATAAAAGTCAACATCTAAGTCAACGGTCTCGTAAATCTCATTTTCTAACAATAGTGACAAATTTCTATTCCAACTACCCCTCGTGATAATATTAGACACGACCAAAGTATTTAAACAAGTCTCCGCACAATTATTCGTATTTACGACTCAATAAACAATTAATTCACATATTTCACGTAACACACATTGTCATTTAATTGCGATAAATAAATCACATAAGTCTCGTAACGTCCAAGAAATAATTTTTAGAAAAATATTCGACTCTCGTTTCAGAGGAATTAAACCTCAAAATATTTTTAGATCAAAAAATCGGATCATTTATCCCAATATAAAGATTTAAAAACAATTTAATCAATTGATATAAAATTAATTGACAATTTCCAAACACTCAAACTATTTTTAAATAAATAAACCAAGCTAGAAAATAATTAAACTTAATTTAAATTAATTAAATCTAATTAATTATTAATTATTAAGAATTAACTGATTAAAAGAATTAATCAATTAATTAAACAAATTAATTATTAATCAAAATAATTAAAATAATTAAATTTAATCAGTTTTCGATTTTAAATAAATATTTATAAATTTATAAAATTTTCTGAATAATAAAATGTATTTTTAAATCAAAAATATGATTTTTAGAATTTTAAAACAATTTTTGATTTATTTTATAAAAATAAATCACAGAAACACTTTTCTGAAAATAGATTAGGGTTTTGGGAATCAAAACCGGGCCGGATTGGTGGGTAAACGGGTCACCAAGAACGGATATGGGTCGCCAAGAACAACCCGCCGCCGGCGGAGTTCCGGCAACCCAATCCCAGATTCCGGCGAGCCCGAAACCGATCAAAACCACACGAAATCAAAGGGCTTCTCATAGAGAATTCACGGGGACGTCAACCACATACACAACACATCTTAATTCGCTACAAAACACGAAGAACAACTCCGATTTGACCGTAGTTCCCGCCGGTGGCGGAATTTTCCGATCAACGGAAACCGAACTCAAATCTTTGATTATTATACATGGATACACTCTAAATCATGCGATCTATCAAGCTACGGAAACCAAATTAAGGAACAATCAACCGAGCTTAAATTCCGGCCAAGCTTCAAAAATCCGGTGACTTATATAACTTTCCGATTTGCTCGAATTTGGACTTTAAAGTCACAAGAAAACCATCAACATGCTCCACACAATTCGTACAATCAATTCATGCAATCAATTATCAAGAACAATCAAGAATAAAGATTCCCCCAATTTAAATATAAAAATTCGAATTAATAAAATAATTAAAAATAAGAAAAACTCAGAAATCATACCCCACATGAATTTTGATAATGGATTTGGATAGAGGATGATGAGAGATTCGATTCGACTACTAGAGCGTCGAAATCGGATTCCGATAACGCCTTCAAAAGTTGGTTTGATTCTCAAGAACACGAAGAACACGATTCAGAGATTTTTATATTTTTGTATATACGTAATACGGATTATACGAAGGATAATGTACGATTCGTCTTTTTATACTTATTGAAAAATAATACCCCAAACGATATTTTTGGATCGATATTGATCCGTTAGATCGTTTTAATAAAATTAAATAGAATACACGCTTTTCGAGACGATAATTATCCAGAATATATGGATAACTAAAAGAATCGTTTAATAATAGATATACGAACCAAAATACCTCTGTTACGAATGTTTCTGAATATTTCCCACTCTAACGAATGAAATATTGGTACGAACGATATACCAATTTCCCGAATAATTAGGGTACAGAATAATTTTTCTTTTTGATAATTAATATAAAATGAAATAGAATTACATCCTTTTAAAATAATTTCTAATCACCACAAATATTCACATAACATCTCAACATCTCATCTTTGACCATTTAACGAATAACTCAACGCATTTAAATAGATAAAACATTTAATAAATTTTGTTATGAAAAATAAAATTTCATTTCACATCAAATATTAGCACGTAATTTTCCCGGATCTTACAAAAATGCTCTAGGATATTCTTTTAGAACCCTACTACTTACGCCTTTGTATTGTCCTTTCATATTTGAACCATTATCATAACCTTGCCCTCTCATGTCACTAAGATCAAGTTTCAAAACTTTAAGAGAATCTTTAAGTTCAATGAAAAGTGCATCTCTTGTTGTTTCAATAACTTTCACAAATTCAATAAAAAACTCTTCCACAGTTATAGGGGTAGTAGAAACATTAACACATCTCAGTATAAGACTCATTTGTTCTTCATGACTAATATCAGGAGTACAATCAAGAATAACAGAATAATACTTTGCCTCCTTAACAATAAAAATAATGTTTCTCTTGAGTTCACTTGACAAAAAAAGTATGAGTTCATTCTGAATATTATGACCAAGATAATAGGCACGACGTATCTCCTTCTTTCGGATACGCCTAAGGTGCTCTTCCATTATTGGATCAAATTCTGCAATCATTCGTATTATATTTAAAAAAAATTCACTGTTACCATCATCAAGTTTTTCACTACTCCCACGAAATGCCAAATTACTACTAGCAAGAGTTTTAACAACACACATGATTCTCTTCAAAACTTCACCCCAATACTTTTTCTCTTCATTTATGACTTTTTGATTGTAAGAATCAATTGTCAATTTTTTTGTCAACCTTGTTTCTACTTCCATCCAATCAGTTAGACTATTCAAGTGATAATTGCTCTTTTCATGCTCATCTAACCTCGAATAAATATTTTTCCAATCATTATATCCAATGGTTGTTGTTGTTAGAGGACTTGATATAACTTGTTCCCTTTTAAACAACACACAACATAAACAAAACACCTTATATTTCTTTCGAGAGTATACTAGCCATGATTTATCTATTTTTTCTCTATTCAACAAAGTTTGCATGTAGTGTTTATTGCTAAAACTTCTATTATGTTCATTAACAGGATGCACTTCATTGACAACTCTTATTGGACCCTTCTCTACTAAAAAATCAATCTTTTTTTAGCCATATTCTTCTCCCAATTTCCCGGATCAACTAAGTCGTCTAAATTTTCATCCACAACAGTCTCGGGAAACATATCCACATTCACATCATTCAAATTTTCATCCAACATGATTTTTAGGCAAATTTTCACTAACTTTGACATTTTCTCCTAAATTTTCCAATATTTTAACGGGTTTTACGTACCTATTCATGGATCCCGCTAAAGATTGTGTGAGTTGATTTTACCTCGCTTTTTTCTTTCTTTTTGAACTTCCGGGTTCATGTTTTCTTTTACCTATCACTGTATTAACACCTGCAAAATAAGAATATGATTAATTACTTATAAATTTATAGATTATAATAAACACAACATAAAAAGGAAGAAATTAAAGACTAACCTAATATGATATTGTGTTGGTTTTATGTAGACAGGCGTTAGAAAGAAAGAAAGATAATTGTTACTGTATTAGGTTTTAGTTTGTTTCTGTATACACCGATGCACACCTACTGTACCACTATACTACTATTGATATATAAAATGGGCTTTTTAAAGCACCAATTGATGGGCCTCAAATTAAAACAAAAAAATAAGTAATAAGAGCCCAACATGGTATCAAAGTAGTTTATACTGATCAATTACATATGTACTGCAATAAATATTAACTGAATATTCATATATACACATGACTTATAAAAACAATGCGACCCTCTCAAAATTTGTGGCCCTAGACAGGGAGATGGGATGACTCCCACAAGAGCCGCTTCTGCTCATCACGGTGAATAAGACAAAAAAAACTGTACAGCTATTGCAGTGATCACATGCAACTTGGTAACGAAGTGAAAAAACCCCGACTTAGTCATTTCTTGAAGAATGGAGTACGCTCAGTCTAAAGACAATTTGGAAGAACTCTAAAAGTGAAATATGTGGAGAAAAGAGAATTTAGAGAAATGGTTAAACAAATGGAATTAACATGTGACAAGATTTTCTACATTTGTGAGTGTTTATTGTATCATAGAAAATCTTTGTAAAACTCTTGTAGCATATAAACAAGAGTCGTGTAGTGTAAAAAACTTGTAAAAACACAAGTGAATTTTCTTTCTAGAAGTTGGATAACATTTGTTAGAGAAAATTACACTGAAAAGTTATATCCATGACTACTTGAACTTTTGAAAGATTTTTCTTGTTTTAAAATTTTAGTTTCAAGTTTTAAATGTCATAGTTTGTATTAACCCCCATTCCCCCTTCTACAAACTATTAGTGTATTTCATTGTTGAATCTACGAAAAATAAAAAGGATAACCTAATGAGTGGCATTTTTGTACCATTTATTCACTATTTTCGGCTTGAATTCGGCGCATGAAATCAAGTTTTGTTATCTTTTAATGTGTTTTTGTTTATTTTCAAGTAAACTAGCGTTCTCCTAGAAAAAGTTATTTTTAGGTGATTTAGAGCAGTTTTGGAGCCAAAACGGTGAAGAAATAAGATACATACTGTTAGATATAATTGCTGACGTTTGTTTATCAGTGTTTAAGCAACAGGTACTGATCCGAGTTTATCAGAAGCCAGTCAGAGTTTAATTAAACTCTGACAGGGTGAAGAGTTTAAAGGAAGCCGGTCAGAGTTTATTTAAAGTCTGACAAGGTGATAGTTGAATTAGCTGTCGGTGCTGAATTGAAGATTCTAGAAGCAATATATTCTGAAGATGGAAAGAAGCAGAATATATTGATACAGCTAAGGAAACGGAATAGAAGACTGAAGCAATCCTTAATTGATATGAATTGTATAGCTGATTTATAGGAATATCAATTAGATAAGGATTGTATGTAGCTGTGTATTATATAAACACAGATAGGTTATCCCTAGAAGGGACACGCGATTATTGATATATTATTCTTGTAACCTAGAAGCTCTTTGTGATTCATTAACATCATAAAGAGAGAAGCTGTTAATATAAATACAGTTTATTGATTCATAAACAGTGTTCTTAATTATCGTTATTCTCATACATACTTGATTATATTGTGTATTCGGCCTAACAATTGGTATCAGAGCCAAGGCTGTTTAATATATACAGTTTTACGATTCAAACACAGTATTAATCATGTCTGAAGAAAATCAAACTGCTCCTAAGGCTGAACAGGTTAAGCCCAATTCTGTGAGTCGATATGAAACAATCAGGGTTCCAATTCTCAGGCCAGTAGAGTATCCGATTTGGAAGGTTAAGATGACCATGTTTCTGGAGGCTACAGATCCAGAATACCTTGACAGAATTAATGATGGTCCTCATATGCCAACTAAATTGTCCCCTGTTGTTGATGGTCAAGAACAAAAGACTGTTCCAAAGGAAAAGAAAGATATGACTCCTGAGGATATCTCATCAATTGCAAAGGATGCAAAGGTTAGACATCTTCTCCACAGTGCTTTAGATAATGTTATGTCTAACAGGGTAATTGGCTGCAAAACTGCCAAAGAGATATGGGATGCTTTAGAAGTCAGATGCCAGGGAACATGTGCTATTAAGAAGAACAGAAAAACAATACTCACACAGGAGTATGAGCACTTTGATTCAAGAACTAATGAAACCTTGACTGAGACTTATGACAGATTTTGCAAACTGTTGAACGATCTGTCTCTGGTAGATAAGGAATATGAACTTGAAGAGTCTAATCTCAAGTTTCTGTTATCTCTACCTGAAAAGTGGGATTTAAAGGCAACAACAATCAGAGATAATTATGATCTTGCTGATACAGATCTTGATGAGATCTATGGATTGTTAAAGACTCATGAACTTGAGATAGAACAAAGAAACAGGAGGTCCAGCAAGAAGACAAAATCTGTTGCTCTCAAAGTCGAGGAGAAGCCCATTAAGAAGGAATCATCAAGGAAGAAAGCCAAGGGAAAGGCTTTAGTCATAAAATCTGAGAGTGAGTCATCAAACTCTGATGATGATTCAAACTCTGATGAAGCTTCTGACTCTGATGATGATGAAGAACAGATGATGCAAATGGCTGCATTGATGGTGAAGACCTTCAAGAAGATGGGGTTCAAGAACTTCAAGAAGGGAAAGAGATTCTCAAGGAGAGATTCAAATTCTGAGAAGAAGAATTTCAGAAAGTCTGATGGAAGGGATACCAAGTCTGGAAAGAAGGATAAATCTGAAATCCAGTGCTACAAATGTAAGGAGATGGGTCACTATGCTCCAGAGTGCAAGAAAGGCAAATCTGAGAAAGCACTCATCTCTAAAGGCAAAGACTGGGCAGATACTTCAGACTCTGATGATGGAGAAAACTATGCTCTTATGGCAACTGTCAGAGATGAGACTGAATCTTCTGAAAATAAGGTACCCCTAACTACTTATGCTTATGATACTGATAATATATCTGAGTTAAGAGTATATCTGAAAAGTGTTCATGTTAGCTATAGGGATCAGACTTTAGAGAATGAAAGAATTAAATCTAAGAATCTTAGTCTTAAAGATAGAAACAAGTTTCTTGAAGGAGAACTTGAAAGATTGAAGCAGATTCAAAAAGAAAGAGATGATGCTGTTTATGTTGAACAGGAGTTGCTTAAAAGGTATAAGCAACTAGAATCTGATTTAGAAAAAGAAAGAAAAATAATCAAGACTTGGACAGATTCTGGAAGAGACACTCATCAAGTGTTTCAGACTGATTCTGTAGGTTTAGGTTATTGTGAAAATGATGAACTTAGGTTTAAAGACAAGGTTAAGGTAAAACCACAACTTAAACCTGTGAAATTTGTTCCAGAAGCCAATAAGTTAAAATCTGTTGTAATAAGAGAAGCTGATATAGAATCAGATGAAGCCTGTGAAAGACAGGAAAATATTATAACAGAAAAACTTATGGAAAGAGAAGCTGTTAGAAAGCCAGGAGAAACTTGTGAAAAACAGGTTAATGTTGGTTTGATGACAGGGAAACAGTTTAATCATAAACTGAAATAGGTAAAATCTGCCATGAAACCAAAAGGGTCCAAGAAAAATAGGAATGGAAAAGTAGGCATAAATAACAGAAATAATCATATGCCTAATGCTGGTGCTTCAAGGAAAACATGTTACAATTGTGGTAGTTCTAATCATCTTGCTAGATTTTGTACTAAGAACAAACATATTAATTCTTTAACTTCTACATCAGGAGTAAAGAATGATTATGTAAGAGTTAAACCACAAACTTTATGCAAACACTGTGGGAGCACTTGGCATTCCATTTATACTTGCAAGAGTTATCATGCTATTTATCACAACTATTATGAGCTAAAACCCAATTTGAAATGGGTTAGAGCAAACTCTGCTAGTGTAAAATCTGATAATGTTAGTTTAAACTCTGATAATACAGATTCCGCTGCAAAAGCTAACACTGTTAAGAAAGACAAAGGATCCAAGCAAGTCTGGATCCTCAAAACTAACACTTAGTGTTTGTTTGTGATTGCAGGGCATAAAAGAGAGCACCCTTATCTTGGACAGCGGATGCTCAGGACATATGACTGGAAATAAAGCCCTGCTATCAGACTTTGAGGAGAAGGCTGGCCCAAAAGTTTCCTATGGAGATGGCAACATAGGACACACTCTGGGATATGGCAATATTAATCTTGGAAGTGTCATCATCACAAATGTAGCTCTAGTCTCAGGACTCAAGCATAATCTGTTATCTGTGAGTCAAATCTGTGACAGAGGAAACCATGTAGATTTTCATAGTGAATACTGTGAAGTTATCAGTAAATCTACTGGAAAAGTTGTTCTAGTTGGACACAGGCGCAACAATATTTATGAAGCAAGTTTGGTAACAAACTCTGATGGAAAAACAGTGTGTCTGACTGCAAAAATGTCAAATGAAGAGAGTTGGAATTGGCACAAGAAGCTCTCTCATCTCAATTTGAACAACATCAATGAGCTTATTAGAAAGGATCTTGTAAGAGGACTTCCAAAATCAATACTCAATCTAGATGGTCTATGTGATTCTTGTCAAAAGGCCAAGCAAAGGAAGTCATCTTTCAAGAGCAAATCTGAATCTTTAGTAGTGGAACCTTACCATCTTCTACATGTTGATCTCTTTGGACCAGTGAATGTGATGTCCATGGGCAGAAAGAAATATGCTCTAGTAATTGTTGATGAATATACTAGATATACATGGGTGTATTTCTTGTCAAAGAAGGATGAAACTGCTCAAACGTTGATGGATCATGTAAATCTACTGGACAAAGGATCACAGCACAAAGTCAAAATTATAAGGAGTGATAATGGAACTGAATTCAGAAACTCAATCATGGAAGCTTTCTGCAAGGAAAGAGGAGTCAAACAAGAATTTTCTGCACCTGGAACTCCACAGCAAAATGGTGTAGTTGAAAGAAAGAACAGAACTTTAATTGAAGCTGCCAGAACTATGCTTGATGAAGCAAAATTGCCAACTTATTTCTGGGCAGAAGCTGTTCAAACTGCTTGTTTTACTCAAAATGCAACTCTGATCAACAAGCATGGAAAAACACCACATGAGATGGTGAAAAACAAGAAGCCAAATTTGAAATATTTTCACATATTTGGATGCAAATGCTTTGTGTTGAAGACTCATCCTGAACAGTTGACCAAGTTCGAGTTAAAAGCTGATGAAGGAATCTTTGTTGGCTATCCATTGTCAACAAAAGCATTCAGAGTTTACAATCTGAGAACGAAGGTGATCATGGAATCCATACATGTGTCGTTTGATGACAAGAAAATAATTGGATTTGAAGACAAGGATGGATATGATCAACTACGTTTTGAAAATGAAGATCTATTCTCTGATGATATAAACTCTGATGAAGCAGGTTTGACAAACTCTGACGGAGCATACTCTGAACCTCTACTGGTAAATACTGAAGAAACTGAAAATTCTCAAATTGAACAAAATAGAGAACCAGTTGAGGGGGAGCGTGAAGAAGCTCAACAAGACACAGCAAGTGAGTCAGTTGAGGAAACTGATTCAAACTCTGACAGTTCAAACACTGAGCCATCCAACTCAGGGGGAGCCTCAGATACTGCAGAAAGTCAACATATGAATCAGGAGAGCGTGGATCAAGGGGGAGGATTCAATAATGATGCAAGAAACCACTTACCAACAGCCAGAAAGTGGACACAGGCACACACACCTGATCTCATAATTGGAGATCCTGATGCTAGTGTGAGAACTAGAAGTGCAACAAATAATGAGTGTCTGTATCATGCTTTCTTGTCTCAAACAGAACCAAAGAAAGTGGAAGCTGTCAATTTTTAGGTGACAAATTAGTTTCTTGGTACAGCAAGAAACAGAAGTCAATTTCCACATCCACTGCTGAAGCAGAGTATATAGCAGCTGGTAGCTGTTGTGCACAGATTTTATGGATGAAGAATCAACTGCTGGATTATGGGTTAAGGTACTCTAAAATACCTATTTTCTGTGATAACCAAAGTGCTATTGCTATGACAAGTAATCCAGTACAGCACTCCATGACCAAGCACATCAGCATAAGATATCATTTTATCAGAGAACATGTGGAAGAAGGGAACATTGAGCTTCATTTTGTGTCTACAGACCAACAACTTGCAGATATCTTCACCAAACCTTTGAGTGAAGCTACGTTTACAAGATTGGTAAATGAACTTGGAATGATCTCTGGTTCTGACTAGAGATACGGGTTAGACTCAAAATCTATCCATGTTTGATTGTTTAATGCTCATGATTCCTTGCATATATTAACTGTTATGAGTACCAGTGTCATAAACTCTGTCGGTTAAACTCTGATGCTAAACTCTGTGAGTCATAAAAAGTTGGTCATACTCTGAATGTTACAGTTTAAATGCTATACTCTGATTGTAATTTTGTCTGGAACATATGGACCAATGAAGAAATTTGTATGAAGCATAATTCTCAGTAAGTAATTGTGAATCCTTAAGAGTTGATAGATTCTGATCTCAAATATGTGCAGTAAGCTAACACAGCATGATACTGTCTCTATATTTATAGCATCTCTTAGTTTATTGATCCTATACACTGAGTCTGTATTAGCTGTTTGCATTTTCTCTCATAAGTTAATTATAATTACTGATGAAAAGTCTAAACTCTGATTATTCATTGCAAATAATTCACCCTCCAATCAAAAGATGCCAAACAGAGCACAAATTCCTTTGAGATCATGTTGTGCCTAGGAAGATCCAGGAACTTATTGTATGAAATAAGGGCTAAAATCTTTGATTTTTGGTGACTAGTGCCAACCACTGATTACTGGAAAAATAAAAAAAATAAAATAAAATAAAATAATTAAAAAAAAAATAATAAAAAAAAAGTATATATAAAGGGGGTGAAAAATAAAAGACATATCCAAATGAAAGGATATCAGTAATACAGAGTTTAGATAGAAAAATCAGTGTCTATGTTATAACATGAGAGTTTAGGCAACCAGTTTTTACAACTTTAGTTTGTGGATTTTATGCACTTTGAGATGATCTAAATACTGATTTCGGTAAACTCTGCTACTACACACACATATTTTCACAACTGTACAGATTGAGAAAAGAGTTTATTGACAAAGAAGGACAAATGGTAAACACTGATGTATTGTGTGAAATACGCCGAGGTTACTTTGTTTTAATCTCTGATGGTTAAAATAATCTCTTTGTTTCAGACATTTTATAATTTTGAGATTAGCCATTTGTTTTTCGGAAAAAGTATGATTGAACGGAGAAAAGAAAGAGTGTGTTTGATAAGTCCTGATAGTGATTCGTAATGCTGCTGAGTATGTTAGTTTATTGTTTAAAGTGATATCATTTCTTTCACTTTACAATTACTATGCAATATTGATAATACTGATATGTAAAGAAACAAATTTTTTTTTTCATTAATTGATTCAAATTTACATTCAGACAATTTCATACTCATGTTTAGCTAAACTTTCTGGTACATACTAATCACTATGGTTACAAAAGAGAAGATCTATTTAACCAGGACAAGTATTTGAATGCTACAACTGAAGCAGAAGAGCTAGAGCCAGAAGCTATTGTGCTCTATTACTTCTGATGATCGCTACCCAGTTGTTCAACTGATCATTATACCATCTGGGATTGCTTGACAACATCCTGAAGATGAATCATCATCATCATCTTCTTGGATTCTCTTTCTGCTTTGCAGCTTGCAGGATTCCAAGAAGATTGTCTCCTCAGTACCCATCAGGAAGCTCTGCTGGAAGAGCATCATACAAATCTCCATAGTATGATCGTCTGCCAGGATGGGCACATCATATGGACCGGGACGGATGATGTGCACATAAGGATTAGAGATCGGTCCTTCCGCTATTTCATCATCTACTATAAGACCTTCATCATTCAGAAAAGACAGAACAAGAAACTCATCGATGATATAGTTTGCTTGTTGATGCCAGTTCATGTTCAAGAATGATTCTACATCCATGAATTCAAAGGTTCCTGCCATTTGGTGTATGGTAATTTTAAGATATGAAGCCTGTTGTTAAAATGCTTCGGTTTTTAAAGCATTCAACAAGGAAACTGAAAGGTTTTTACTTGAATCGAAGCGCTTGGGATAATAAGGTGCGGAGTTTCAAGACAGTCATTATTATTCTGACTGTTGAGCTCCTTTGTACTTTATTATTAAAATTGATAATTTTATTATTATTAATTTTTTTCTTTTAAGCGGATATTTTGAGTGTTATATGTGATGCCAGGTGTCTCCACGTCTGCACGTGTATTGGAAGTTGTTAGATACAGCTGTCAGCGTATGCACGTTTGACATCTGTCCCACTAACATACTTTTAATCTTAACAGTTATTATTTAATACACTACATACACACGATTCAATCTTTTACGCACCTCATCTTTTCATAAGCTTTTACTCACACACAAACACTCAAACACTTTCAAAGCCCAGTTCTTCTTGTTTTCAAATCTTACTAATGGCAACTACAGTGTTTATTGCTTCTGAAATAGAATTTGTTCCCAACAATTATTCTGCTCCTGTAGCAAATGAGAACGCACCGGAGGCGTTTCATTTGATTCAGAGGTTCTTGTTACACTCTGATATCGGTACTGCTCTAACCGCACCATCGAAGCTGTCTGCGACTCAAATTCGAACTTTTTGGCAGACAGGTACTTATGATAATGGAGGAGAGTCTGGATCGCCATCTATAATTTTTGAGTTTCAAGGAGATGAATTTGTTGTTACTCCTACTACTGTTCGTGATGCTTTGGGTCTTGAAGATTTCAATGCATTCACAATCTCTGTTGGAGACTCTGAGCTAGTCAGAATGATGAGCGAGATAGGCTACACTGGACCTTTGACAAAGATAGGTCAACTCAAAAGGCCATTTTTGCGCAAGGAGTGGAGCTTCTTTTTCGATTGCATTACTCGGGCTTTTGGAAAGAAGTGCACCAATTGGGATGCGATTCCCACGGATAGTCTACAGATCGGGTATTCTCTTCTCTATGGCAGTCAATTTGATGTTGCTAGATTAGTTTTACCTAATATTGGTGAGAAAATGCTAGAGAATAGAAATGTTGTTTATTTCTCTAGGTTTTGTCAATTGATATTCAATTTTTGCTGCCCAAATGTTGAGATAGTAGAGGATGATGTTATACTTTCGTTTAAACTGCACAAACGTATATTCTCTGACCTTATCAACAAGGACAACAAGAAAGGAGAAGTTGGTCCTTTAATGTTGCCTGCATCAGTGCAACAATTTCTTGACAACTTACAACAACAACAAGTCTCAACTGCTGAAGCTGGACCTTCTGTGTCTCAACCACAGAGGTCAAAGAGATCTAAAGTTCGAGCAGTTAAGTCTGGTTTGCAACAAACTGAAGCTGAGGTATCAAATGTTGATGCTGTGCCTCAGAGAAAAAGAATGAAGAAAAGGCGAGCCCAAAGGGCAAAGTCTGTTGCTGCTGATTCTATTGCAGACTCAGAAACTGAAGCTGATGAAGAAACTCTTCATCAGAGAAAGAGAAGACTAGTTGCTGATCAACTTTTTGGTGATATCATTACAAATATGGACAAAGAACCTGAGGACACTGAAGCTCCTACATCAGAGACTGAGGAGATTGTGATTACAACTGTTCCTCCAAGTACTCCTGCAATTGTTGTTGAGGAGGATATTCTAACTGCTGAGGATGCTGCAAATCCTGAAACTATTCTGATGGATTTTGAAACAGAAGCTCCTACATCAAAAGCTGATGATGTAGTTGAGGAAGCTGCTGCATACTCTGACAGCAGGATTGTCGATCATGAAGATACTGTACTGGAAGCTGATCAAGCTACTACTGAATTAGTAGAACCTATTGCTTCTCACACAGAAATCATTTCTCTTGATTTTGAGAAAGGTGAGGAAGTTGATCAGATCAGAGTTGATCCAGTTCCAGAAGCTGTTGCTGTACATGCTGATGCAACAGATAATGATCATGAGGATATTGTTTTCCTTGAAACTTTGCAACAATCAGTTGTTGAGATTGTTAAGAGAGAAGCAGAGGTTACTGCTCCAGCAAACTCTGATGTTCCTCAAACTGTAGCAGATCAAGTACCTGATGCAACTGCACAGTTAATTGATGAAATCACTGCTGAAAATGTGCTTGAAGATATTCACAGAGAGGATGACAATGCTGAAGCTAGTCCTGCTCATTCAAACTCTGATATTCAAGTGGAAGTTTCTGATCTTCAAGCAAATTCTACTGAAGAGAGGGAAGTTCAAAGGGCTGCTTCTGAGCATTTTCAGAATATGTACTACAATACATGGACTAATGCAGATTGTGTCTTTCCAGCACAACGGGCTGCAGATTTTCTATCTGATTTTTTTAAGAAGATTACAAATCCTGATGTCCTTACGAGCTTACAGGCAACTGTTATTCAAGTCAAATCTCTCAATAATAGATTTGATGAGAATCAACAAATGCTTACAAAACTGAGGAATGAAGTAAGTCTGAGGGATCTTACTTTAAAGGCTGACAGAACTTCTTACTATGCCATGTTCAAGCAGCAAGCCAGGGATTCTGAAGAAATCAAGAAGAGGCTTGGGACAGTTGAGGACAACCAGAATGCTATGTCTGCTCAACTGACTTCCATTTCTACTGCGCTTGAATTGCTGACATCAGTACTACTTTCTGATGATGTCAAAAAGGGGGAGAGTATACCTAAAGACAAATGCAAAGATACTCAAACTCTGAGACGAAAGGATGATTCTACTGATGGGGGAAGCAGAGGAAATGAAAGAAGGATTTCTGCTCAAAGGCAAAGACGTGTAATAAATTCTGGTGGTCAATCTACTTCAAAACTCAACAAAAGTTTAGTTGTTTCAGCTAACCCATCTACTGATGAAGAGATTGCTGCTAGGATCTTTATTAAAGAGCATGGAAAGGAAGTTACTATTGAAGATATCCAGGCTGAAGAACAGATGCTTGCTGAGGAACACAAGAAAAATCTTGAAGCTGGAATCTACAAGAAAAAGGAAATCAAGGCTCCTAGAAAGAAAGAAGTTGGTATTTCTATCAAAGAGAATACACAACAGAGTATACAATATACAAGGAGACCTGTGATTGGAAACTCTGATAAGGGTAAAGGTATAATGATTGAAGAGCCTTACCTAGAGAAGAAAGATAATTCAACCTCTGACATTGCTCAAGTTGAAACAAGATTAGCCAAATCAACCTCTGATGCTGCTCAAGTTGTACAGAAATCTACACAACTTCCAGGATTCAGCAAACCAAAAGTTCTTGAAGACTTAAAGCTTGAAGCTGTGAATTTTTCAGAAACCAGAACAGTATTGGGAAAAGAAGCCTTTGATAAATCTGGACTGGGTTCACACAGAGAGAGAAGAACTAATAACAGATCTCAAGACAAGTTTTCATTGGCAGAATTTGGAGTTGGAATTACTCAAGAAGGCCTTGACAAACTAGAATCTGTACAGATGATTTTTCACAAAGGAATCAAAAAGGAATTCTTGTTATATTTTATGGCTGATGGCAGAGTGTATAGATTTGGTGAATTTGATATCCAGTTAAAACTTTGGGAAGAGCTAGAGTATGTTCTATATCTACTTGAAGTAAAGAATAGAAGTACTTATGATGCTGCTCGAGTTTTGAAGGAAAGGATGATGAAATCCAAAGTTTTGAGTGGAGCTGGAGTATCAAGTGCATACATTCCGAAATACAGAGATGCACATGGAAAGTTGGTAGAAATGAAAAGGAATAGTGCTAGGTTCAGAACTACACTAAATAAAAAGGTTCTTGAGTTCAATCTAGAGTCTGATAAACCTTTTTATATCAGACTTGGCAATGAAATGAACAAAAACAGCATATATTCTTTGAGAGCTGCCATTTATCAAATTGGTGAAGATGAACCAGAAATGAAGGAGCTGAAAAAGATTATGATTGCTGAACTAGAAAGAGCTGAAAAGAAATTGCTATCAGACTATATCAGGACAGTGCCTGATATTCAAGAAATCAAGTAAAGTCTGACTGTAAGTTTTTATGTTTTCTATTCTAAGTCAAATTTAAACTCTGTTTTAAATTAAACTCTGTTATATGTTAAATACTGCATTTGTTAAATGTTTTTGACATCATCAATTATATGTTTAACTTGTACATTTTATTATGAACAAGTTGGGGGAGATTGTTAGATATAATTGCTGACGTTTGTTTATCAGTGTTTAAGCAACAGGTACTGATCCGAGTTTATCAGAAGCCAGTCAGAGTTTAATCGTTTGTTTATCAGTGTTTAAGCAACAGGTACTGATCCGAGTTTATCAGAAGCCAGTCAGAGTTTAATTAAACTCTGACAGGGTGAAGAGTTTAAAGGAAGCCGGTCAGAGTTTATTTAAAGTCTGACAAGGTGATAGTTGAATTAGCTGTCGGTGCTGAATTGAAGATTCTAGAAGCAATATATTCTGAAGATGGAAAGAAGCAGAATATATTGATACAGCTAAGGAAACGGAATAGAAGACTGAAGCAATCCTTAATTGATATGAATTGTATAGCTGATTTATAGGAATATCAATTAGATAAGGATTGTATGTAGCTGTGTATTATATAAACACAGATAGGTTATCCCTAGAAGGGACACGCGATTATTGATATATTATTCTTGTAACCTAGAAGCTCTTTGTGATTCATTAACATCATAAAGAGAGAAGCTGTTAATATAAATACAGTTTATTGATTCATAAACAGTGTTCTTAATTATCGTTATTCTCATACATACTTGATTATATTGTGTATTCGGCCTAACACATACATTGTATTTATAGTGTAATTTTTCATCTTTTTGTATAAGAATGAAAAAGGATTTTAATTCTTGTAAATGTGGGAAGAAATCGCGACCACCTTCATCAAGTTTGAGCGGATATCTGATTTCGAATACATAATAGGCTTTGTCTTCTTATCTCTTGCTTTTATTTATACTGATTTGTTAGTTTTCATTTTGCGTGTATTCAATCCCATAATGGATTGCGGTTCAACTATGAACTAATCTCCATTTTGGGATTCTAATGAACCTTATTACATATATGTTTCGTTGATTGTTTATGGTCATGCCTAGATTAATGTATGTTAATAGATATAAGATTGAACATCTTATAACTTGTTATATCAAGGACAAAATAAGGAGAGTTGAGTTTTTTGATAGAACTCATTAATCTAGCATGTTTCATAAAGTGTGGGTTTAAACTCGTAAGTAGGAGTAAGAGTGAATACTTATCGCATGTAATCAAATCAAGATTTGTTTAATAAATCGAATTAAGGCCTTAAGTTGTTAGGTCCAAAGTATCGTAGAAGGGTGGGTTGAATACGATACTCACAAATTATTCGATTTCATTTGCGGATAATTATATGTGTTCTTGTCCGAAATCAAATTAACCAAATCAAAACACGAGTCGGGGAATATATCATTTTATAAATATAAACCACGAAGAGTGCTACAATTCTAATCCGTAGGATTAGCTTCAATGAGTTCAGGTTACAATAATCAATACAAATGATAGAATTTAAGGCACTATTAATTTCTTCTGTAATTTTAAAGCTCTTAAATTCCTCCGTAATTATTTTCTATAACTTCAACAACTGAAGAAGACAGAGTCTTCATTCATTCAATTGTAGGCTTTAGGAAAACTATCGAAGGCCTAGATTCAATCTTGGCCGTCCATTTCCTTCACCAACCTCTGACAAAACTTGAAAGAATTTCACCTGCTCCATTTTAAAATCTATCGAAGACAAACTTTTCTTTTTCATTCGATAGATTTAAATAAAATCTATCGAAAAGAATGGCTTGTTTCTTTGAAACTAGTTTGATAGTTTTATAAATAAAACTATTGTTAGGATTTATGGGTGATATCTTAGAGACAACTTAACTTTGTGTTTTGTAATACTTAATTTTATTAAGTAGAACATATTGTCATAGCCAGAGTATGTTCTTGTAGCCATTTTAATTTGTTGTAATAAAATTGTTTGTAATTCTTGGAAGAAGTTCATTCACTTGTTCAAGCCTCAAGGAATACATCAGGATGACAACAAGAATAATTTTTAATGTCATAGCACTGACAGTAAGGTTACAAGAAGACAACATGTTGCAAGTCATGACAACATATTCACTCTGACATCAACATTGGTGGAAGCCTTGAGACAGCAACTCTCTATTCTCCTGACATCAAGCTTGGAACTCCTGACAGCATCTATTGGGGGGATTTCATACTGTCACCAAAAGAGCATTTTTGTGAGAGCAAGCTTGGAGTACGGGATACTGTCTCAAAGGGATAAACTTTGATTTGGGGATCTATCCAGTCAAACATGTGACAGTTTGGATGTTCAAGAAACAGGCGTGATGCAGTATCCCAACACTACATCAGGTCTGCAAAGACTACGACAGAAGCTTAAGGGATCACAAGACAAAGCTCACCAATTCAAGAGTATGACAAATCAACATCTACTGGAATTGTGTTAGCTAAAAATAGAATGTATCTAGATTGCTTTTTCTGTAATGATAAATTTGTTTGTATAGCAATTTGGGTAAGACACGCGGGTAGGCAAATTGTAAGGAGCTGCCACATGAAAATGACATCAGCTCCACAAACCCGTGATGATAGAGAAATGATTAGTTTACTTAGACTATCTCTCATTCTATACTGTGTATTCCTAAAGAATCGAAGCTTGAGAAAAACCCACTTTTTCTCAAGGTTGTAGCAACACTTTGCAAAATAAATAAAACATTTATTTTGTGAGTAATCTACTTTTGTTTGCATTTATTTTACTGATAAACATTAATCTTAGTTTTAAGTTGTTGAAACAGAGATTGAAATTTATCAGTATTGCATTCAACCCCCCTTCTGCAATACTCAAGGACCAACAACTGGTATCAGAGCAACAGATTGACAAACAAATCTGAGATAATGACGAGTATACAGAAGTCAAGTAGTATCAAGATCCCAGCTTTTGATAAAGCGAACTACACCGTCTGGAAAAGAAAAATCTTGTTATTTATCAAAGCTGTGAATCCACTATACATGAGAATCCTCGAGAATGGTCCCTTTATTTCCCAGAAAGAGATTGCAGCCTCGACGGTGGATGGTGTTGTTATTCCAGCACATTGGGTTGCCATGAAGCCATCTGAGTTTTTAGAACCAGAAAAAGAAAAGATAGTTCTGGATGACTACTTGCAACTCATTCTGCTTGATTCTCTCACTTTGGATAAAGCCATGTGTGGGAATGTCATTGGATGCTCATCAGCCAAGGAAATTTGGAACAAAATCGAGCTGCTATGCGAAGGAAGTGAAGAGGTCAGAGAGAACCAAAGACAGATTCTTGTTTCTCAATATGAAGCCTTCATGGCAAAACTTGGTGAAGAACTGACTCCAATGTTTGAAAGATTTAGCAAACATCTCATTGAACTCCAGATTCATGGCAAGTTCTATGAGAAGAAAGAACTCAATGTTAAATTCTTACTCACTCTTCCTGAGCATCTTGAGCACATAATTACTGCAATCAGAGAAGGAAGAGATCTGAAAAGTGTTTCTCTTGAAACATTGTATGGTGTGCTAAAGTCATATGAGCTAGAACTCTTTCAGAAAAGAGCCATACAAAGTGGATTGCAAGGAAAGATGGCCAACATATTTGGTGCCCTTGTAGCTCATGAGCCAAAGGTTACCCTGCCAAGTGAAGCAGTACAAATCATTCAACCAACTCAAGTGTCTTCCTTGAAGATTCAAGAGGTGGTGGATGATAAGGAAAAAGTAGTGCTGCAACTGGATGATGTTGAAGATGAGGACTTCTATTCAATAGAAGAGATGAAGAAGATGGATAATCCAACCATGGCTTATATGGCAAAGAAAAAAAACATCAAGGTTCAGCAAAGGGAATTCTTCCAAGACTGCTGGCAATGCTACAAGAGGAGGATACAAAACTGGAATGGTGGATAGGTCTAAATTCAGATGCTACAACTGCAATGAGCGTGGTCATTTTGCCATAGAATGCAGAAGGCCAAACCAAATTCAGAAAATAGACAGAGGTTCAAGTGGACAATTCAAAAGGGGACAAGGAAGAGCCTATGTGGCTGAAGGTAGATGTTGGGATGAGTCTGATGAGGAAGAGGAAGAAGAATATATGAACTTAGCCCTCATGGCTAAATATGATGATGACTCATCAAGCTCTTCAAATCAGGTACCTTCACTTGTCTTGCTTGATATGTCTAACACTGAATATAAGCAAACTCTGGAGGAATTGAGTGCAGAAATGTTCAATATCCATACTAGTTTAACTGCTGCTAATGAAGAAATAACTAGGTTAACTAAGTTAAATGAAACACTCAGTTCTGAAAATGAATTGCTTTCACTTAAGACCAGTCCATTGGACTCCTTAGCTCATGAAAATGCAAGACTTAAAAATGATCTAGTATGTGCTAAGGAGATAGAAGAGTTTCTGAGAAAGAAAATCACTAAGAATGAATTTAAGCTTAAGGCATACAGAAACTCATCTAAGCTACTTCAGGACTATAATGAAAAGTACACTGAGAATCAGAAGGTAGGAGTAGTGTTCTTCCCAGAAAAACGCAACCTAGATTGTAGAAGGGGGGGGGGGGGTTGAATACAATCTAGTTAATTTTACAAAACTTTTTCAAACCTTTTGCAGTATGAATATGTGAGTTGGTAAATTAACTAAGAATTGAAATAAAACCATGAACATGTATGAATTCCTCGAGTTAAAAAGACATGCAGGAGACAAGCAAACTTTTTAAACTTTTCAGGTGGGTTTTTCTGAAAAAGCCCACCTGAGGTGTATATTGAAGAATTCTCTGGTTTTGTTTTTCAACAAACTCCAGCAGCTTACACAGATGATGGAAGAGAGCCTAAATGTTTTTACATTCGGCTTTGTGCTCTCTCCACATGCATTTCTATGCTACTCCACACAGTCCAATATACATCGACTGTATGTTACAAACAAAACCTACAACATAATAAAATATTACATTTTTGGTTCTGCTTGTTCACATGCTCGTATCAGAAACTATCCTATTCGGGAAATGCCTTGGTTGGCATCAAAGATAAACTTGTATACTCCCAAATGGTGCTTTCTGATTGAGTGTGCTGCTCTCTTCAAAAATTACTAAGTCCATGCAATTGACCTAGCTTCCAAGCCCATGTGACATCTTCATGAAAGACCTCTCCTCGATAACCTGACTGTCAAGTCACTATCAGCTGAGATAAGTGAACTTGTAGTATTCAAAATAGGTCTTCATGCTTGTCAAACTTTTCCTTTGTGTCCAGTTAGAAGTTAAACTTCTAGGTAGCTGCCTTAACTCTTATTTATCCATCAAGACATAAGAGACAATAGATGACTTCACATTTCATTTATAGGTATTTGAGCCTTCGAATATTTACAATTTTGACTCCCTATTCCATACATCTTTTGCATCGTCATCCAGCATCTTTTAGTCACGGGTGTGTAATGATGATTTCTGAGACTGTCCTCCATTCAACCTACTAAAGAAAAGAAACCTCCAAAAGATTCCGTTACAAGATTTGTTCTTCATGTTGAATGAGATGAACATCAGTAGGCGTATTAATTCCATATTTGTAGACTACCAATTTACGTCAATTATCAGTAGAAAGATAATCTCAGAATATCCATAGAAGTAATATTCCATAACTGTATCCATAGGTGAGACATGACGTTCTTGACTGCATCCATAGATAGACCATGACCTCCTTAACCGCATCCATAGATAAAACATGACATTCTTAGCTGCTTCTGATGATCAACTTTCTTCAGCTTTTATCCGTAGATATGATGTCCCCAGCTTTTATCCGTAGATGTGATAAGTTGTTCCTAGCTTCTATCCGTTGATGAGATAAGATGTCCTCAGCTTCTATCCGTTGATGGCATATGATGTTTTCAGCTTGTATCCGTAGATGAAATGAGATTTCATAGCTTGATCCGTAGAAAGGATACTCTTAGCTTCATCTTTAGATAAAACACCTTGTCATCTTTATTGATTCGCCATTACTAAGTTGATTAGGCAAGCTTACCACTGAAACACTTGGTGCTTGATTACGCGTCCATTGGATTGCTTCTGAATTGCTTCCTAACTTGATGACAGAATATCCTCCAATCACTTGATGTGGCTTTTAGACCTTGGATAGATAAAGTGTCTTCTAGTTAGCTTCCTGATTTGTCAGCTTCTGAGAACTAGCTTTCTGACAATCAGCTGCGGTATCAAAATCAAATTCTTGTCTTGAGCATTTTGTTATCATCATTCCAAATCGGTCAACCCTAACAATCTCCCCCTATTTATGACTGTTAGAACTGGCATAAATCCTATTTCTGAAGTCTGAGATCTCCTTCTAACTCCCCCTGAGAACAATCTATCTTCTCTTTAACTTCTCCCCCTTTTTGTTATCAGCAATGAAGATAGAAGAGGCATAATCTGAGTTACTGAGTAAGATTTCTGGGTACAGGAATCCAACACTTCAAGGATCGAAAGATTTCTATCAGGAATCTCTCTATTCTTGCATCAGGATCTCATCCTGGCTCACTTAACACAACTCACTTTCCCTTACTAAAGGGGTACTCAAAAGAAAAATCTCTCCTTTTGCCATGCTGGAAGAAATATAATGCCTCTCATTCTCTCCATCTCCTTTTGCCTGGTCTCAAGCCAGCCACTCCACTAACTCCCTGCCCACAAACCTATAGATGTCTCAACTATATTGAATTCCTTGATACTCAGTCAGAATGAGCCGAATCGTTTTTCAAGAAAGAATCATGGAACTCAACATTGCTGGTCTACAGATAATTGTTGGTTAAGCTTATCCGTAGATTGAAAGACACCTTTCTACGGATGAAGGATATCCGTAAATGATTTTGAAGATTGGCTTGTGAAGTAGAAATTGATGTAAGTTCTGTGAAGATTGAATGTGACATTTAAGTGCACAATGCTTACATCAAGATCATCAAAAAGAGACTAGTAATCCAACGAATTCTCTGAAAGAGAATGATCACTAGGTGAATGGAGCTTCTCCAAGAGAACAAAAATGGAGAATCAAGTACAGATGAGTTGTATGCTGCAATTATCACTTAATGAGATGAAATGGACTGGGGACTGCATCCTCACATTTGAAGAAGATGCATCAAACTGAATTTAAGAATAGTGTGTGCTCCCCATGTGCCCGTGCATATATTTTCTTTCTACTTTAGAAATAGAAAGGTTAACAATCCACATTATGCACACAGTGTCCCAATCCCTCATTAGTGCTCCTGGATCAGAGCATTTTTCAATGATCATAGTCTTTTGGGAGACTATAATCAGAAATGAGCTAATCCTTTTTTACCATTATGCCTTTTTGAGAGGACATAAGGCAGTTTGGCTGGTAATCTCACCCTCACCTTTTCTTCTAGTGGTTTCTTGATATTCACCACTGCCCTCACCCTTACTTAACTCCTTTAACACTCCCCACTGGTTAAGATTTGCTAGAATTTTGCAACTACAACTTGTTGAGAAACTGTAGAGGGGGTTAGGAGTTGTTTATCACAATTAGGATGTAACTGATAGGGTAGAGAACTTGGGGGTCATTCCAAACAGTTCTCATCTCAGTTTTTGAAAGGGCAAAGAAAAAATAAATAAATTAGATTTTAGTAAGTGAGAGTTTTGATAAAGATAAGATGATTACCTTCCCTTTATCAATGATGAACTGTTAAGAGCCTTCTCCATTGAAGGTTTATTCTCCTAAAGTTCAAGATTGCCAGCTTTCCCGTTAATTGTTACAACACCCTCATAGAGATCATCAGAAGCTGCAAAAGTCTTAACTTGATAGATTGTCAATTTCTTTCAAATTCCTTCAAGTTTCCTTCTGATGTTTCTTCAGTGTGTTCATGCAAAAAAAAAAGTGAAACAACTTTTGTGTTGCTCAAAGAGCTCACTATTCTGTTAGTTGAACAATTAGGGCTTCTTGATAAATTGATCAAGGTTATCCTTAAACTGATAGATTTTGAATTTAACCTTGATCAATTCATCGAAACAAAAAATGTGTAATTAAATTTTATTGTTGGTGTTTTTGAGATGTCTTTGTTTTTCTTTTCATTTGAGGAAATGAGTCTAGTTAACATGCAAGCCAATTTTTAACAGGTTAAATAGATTCAAATGCAGAAACTAAAGAAAATTAAACATTCACATCACACAACAGCAATCTTAATAAAAATGGGGGAAAACCCCAAAAAATTATTAAAAAAAAAATTACATTGAAAAAAAAAAACTTAAAAACATTAAGGACTGGAATTACATTCCAGTCCCCCCCCCCCTTTGTCTCGCCCTCTCCCCGGAGAGACAAACAGACAACTGTTAAGCAGCTGCTGCAGCCTCCCCGGAGGCTCCTTCAGGGCCTCCATCAGGACCTCCCCAGCGGTTGCGAGCCATAAGAGTATGGAGAGCAGCTCTCATCCTTAAAATCTCGTCCTCCTCCTCCCTGATGAGGAGGTCAATCTTCTCTTGCAAAAGGAAGATTTTGTCCACAGTGGACAAACGGTTGAACTCCTCAGGAATAATGTCAAGAATTATTGAAGCCATTTGGAGAAGTGTTTAGAGATTTAGATGAAGAGATGAGAACTCAACCTTTGCCTTTAAATAGGCACGGAGCTACAAGATAACCCTTGTGTTTATCTAGGGTTAAACGGGGGTTAGAGAAACTGAAGAGACATGCATTAAATCACCCTAGTGTAAACGAAGATACTACTCGAGTTCCTAGAGTGAAAAAATGTGTCTCGGCTCAGATTAAAAAAAAAAGAATTATCATGACACAGATATTATGAATAAAGATGAGAATAAAACTAAATAGCCAGTCATATGAATATGTTCAGCTAAATAATATTAAACTGAAATCTCTAGACAAAAAGAATTAAGAATATCAATACTTTTGAATAATGTAACATGCAGATAATTTGAATTTTTGAAACACTTATTCAGCTGACATCATTCATTAAATGTATGACATTTGACAAATGATATCCCTGAACATTGATCTATAGAAAATTCAAAGTACAGCAATGCACTTGGCTTGTTAATGTCTAGAGATGATCAACTATTTAATATCAGTGAGAAAAGTAGTTTGCTATTTCATTGAATATTACTCAGAAGATCATTTCTAGACGACTTTACTTAGTGCATAACATCATTCAATTGTATTGACTTGTCATGATAACTAAAACAAAACAAACAAATAATCACATAAAATAAACAATTAAATCCAGAGATTGAAATCACTGGCTGCATGCATTTAACACAGATATGTCAGAGAGTAAGAAATCATTACCTGCCAAACTTATTTATCAACTCAAGTGAGTTGTTGCATTGAAAGCTTTGGCAAGATATCTGGTTAAATGTTGTTCCCTTGGAACACAGTGTAGTTCCACTACAACATGCACAACACTTCTTCCAATAGCATGATGCATGTGGTTTATGTGCTTGACTCTTTTGAGAAATGCTTAAATGCTTCAGCTGCATCTTTTGATTTATCATTAAGCTAAGCATTTATTCTGAGCCATGACCTGAACCTTCTTTCTTGGAGTTAGCATGAATTGTGCTATGTCTTCTTGATTAGGAATTTATCCTACAAGTATCAACATCTAGACAACCAATTAGAGCATAACATGTATCTCTTGGATTATCAACTACTAAAATGAATGATAATCTTTTGAGATACCACAAGAATTCCAAGAAAAAGTAAGGTACTAGTACATAAACAGGTGGTTAACATAATTTCTAGCATTCTGTTACTTAGTCATGAGTAAGATATGAGAATTCTTAGACGAATGCTCACTTATCTCCTCATAACTTCTTTGCATGAGCTTTTCAGCATAATTGCAAAGTTACTGATCAGTGATGCTAGATATTACGTAAACTACACGTATCTCAGCTAAGGATAAAACATGCAAAGGCTGAGATTTGAATTTACAAATTTCTACAGATATGGACACTGTCGTTTTGCACTATCCGTAGAATAGCAAAAGTAGTATCCATAGAAGTAGAAAATTATCTACGGATAGTCAGTATCCATAGACAAAGCAAAGAAACAAATCCAGTGTTATGAAGGACTATCTACGTATAAGGATATCCATCGATAAAGTAAATTTCGACTTAGACAAAATTTTCACTTCTTCTGGAAAACTTAGTTTTCAAGAAGGTCATTTAAACACCGGCTACACATATGACATCAATAAAAATATTGAAATTTGTTCGTACCTCACTTACTTACCATTCTAGAGAAGATGGTTGATAAGCAGCTTGGTACTGATGTCTTCTTTACTAGTCACACTTGGATCATAGGTATTTCCACTGCACTGTCCAACACAGAATCCCTTTACAGAAAGTCTTTGAAGAACCTGATCTTAGCACAGTAGATTTAGAGAATTTCAAGGCAGATGTTCCACTAATTTCTTTAACCATTAACTTCAAGGAGAAAGATTTGATGTCCAGGAAGTAGACATGCAGATTTGTGGGAGCTGGAAGATCTTGCCTTGATCCAAGTGAACACCTCATTCCTTCAACCCAAAAACTGTCTTCAAGAGGACTTTCTTCTGGATTTTTGGAATAAGCTCTTTATGGTTGCTGCAGGTCTTGAAGATGTAAGGATATTCCCATCAGCATGATTATGTGAGGTTGATCTTTAACTTAGAAAAACTCCCCCTAAGTTCATTGGGGTGATAATTCAGAGTTGAGATCCACCTACGGATGCCCTATTCTGGCTTCCTAGGGATACTCCATTCTGGCTTTCTACGGATACTCCATCCTGGCTTCCTATGGATACTCCATTCTGGCTTCCTACGGATACTCCATCCTGACTTCCTACGGTTACTCCATTCTGGCTTCCTACGGATACTCCATTCTGGACTTGAATCAGTCATAGTCTAGAAGAAAACCCATGGAGATATTGATCCATCCACATAATCATCATCTTCTTCATACCAAAACCACCTTCCATTTCAAACCTAAATCTGAGAATTCCAGAAAATCTCTCATCAATAAGCTTGATTTATCTAGCATCATTAGAAACAATCTTTTTAGACTCCATAACAGTATTGATTCATTGACTTAAAGCCTTGTGGGCTTTTCCAGCTACATGCACTCTTTATGAGTTGCATACCCATCATGGGTTTCTGAGTAGATAAGAGATCAAATCTTTGACAGGATGTCTTCATGAAGTTGCAGAAGTAGATTAACATTTTCTGAGAGATGCTCCCCCTGAGTCGATGATCCAAGCAGAAAACCTTTCAGAGAAGAACACAAAATACCGTGGATGGCTACTTACTTTCCTCTACACAAGAATGTCATTTCTTATGAAAGATAGTCAGAAATGCTCGTAGAAGAAACCACCACTCTCAGCTACACCTCTACTTCCTTTTAGCAAAGATCTTCTTTTCCACTCATAAATTTCTTGAGAATATTTATCCAGATGTCAGTTAAACTTAACCAATGAGAAAGGTTAAGTATTCGATCATGGACCTAATGTTCTTCAAGGAATTTCCACACAGATTCCCTTAACTCCTTTAGCTAAGCTTTTATTACTTCCTTGGGTAAGGAATGTGAGAAGAGAAAACTGTTGGCTGCACTTATACACACAATTTGATGATCCCTCCTTCAGGTGCTTGAATGATCAAGAAAACACTCTGGCTGCAATAAGTAGCATCAGCCACAACTTTCCAGAACTCAAACAGTTATCCTGATTTTCCAAGAAAAGTCTCTGCAGATTTGTCATTAGTTCCATAAGATTTCTTCACACTGAATTCTTGAGCTAAATTTTTTGACGAGATTTCATGTGCAGTGGCTGAAGGAGTTCAACAAATGTATGATCTGTCTAGTTCTTGATAGAGTTCTTCTATTGCTTCCCTTAATGGCATGCATCCTTTAACCCATCCTTGGCAAGACTTGGGGTTCCTCTTATCACGACTCAGACAGCTTCTTATTCACTGGCTACTATTATCCTTATTTTCCCTTATCACAAAGAGGTCAAAAGTGTGCAATCCTCCAAGGCAGTAGACAAATCAGCTACATACACTTTTCTAACAAGTGTCTAGTGTTTTCCACTTCATTGTCTTTCTATTGATGGACAATGCAGGCTACAATTACAAAGTTTCCTTTGTCACATGCTTGATAGATATATAGCAAGAGATGCTTATATCCATCAACTAGTGCTTCAACCCTAACTGATGATATTGTTTGCCAAAGTCATGCTTCATTACTTAATCATGACTACAAATATGATCTCTACTTGTCAGTAGAGGGGCTACGATCCTCTGAGCAATTAGTGAACAGGACAGAAACTCTAGTAGGAAGCTAAAGCTCTGTATCTTCCTCCTGCACACTTTCAAAACCACATCAAGTTGGCTTAGGTACCCAAGTTTCCTTGAGCTTTGGCTTTTTAGCTTTTATGACTGTCATCTTCTCTTTCTGAGCTTTGAGCTTTAAAGGATTCAAACCTTTCTCATCCCTTGGTTCCGACATTGAGGGATTAGCATTCACATGTTGCTCAAGAATATCAAAATTTGATGCTCGGCAAGGAAATGTTTGAGCATACAAATCATTCAAGTCAGGCATGCTCCATGACATTTGAGGCATATTGAATTCATACCAATATGGATGGGGAACAAATGGCATGTTCGCATATCTTGTTGAATCTCGAGCATTGTGAGCAAAAATGTGATGCATGACATGCATATCAGACATAGGCAGTTGAGTAGATCTTGTATGAACAATTCTGCAAGAAGTATACAAGTGATTAACTCTACCACATCGAATGCAGGGCCATCTGGAACCACTTCCTTCTGATGGGTAGTTGCTACTACAGTCAATCATTGTTGTTCCATTCAAGCTTTCCTCTTCATCTGCATCTGACTCTTCGTCCTTGATGGTTTTGCTTCTTAGTGATTGAACCTGATTCTTGAAGCTTGGTCCAACCATATTGCTCAGTTTCTCTAGAGTCTGATTACTCCTAAATGGCTTTACCATCCTTGGAGCAGTCTCCACATCCTCTAGCTTCTTGTTATTGCACTTCCAGGTCTCTTTACAAAATGTGTCCATTCCTTGAGATTTGATAATGTTGGACACAATGTAACTGGAATTATTCCATCTCGCAATAACTTCTTATTCCTTTCTCAGCTGCTCTTTCAAAACCACTTCTCTTTTTAAGACAGCCTCAAGTTCATGTTTAGCATCCATGCATTCAACAAGTGTTTCCTTAAACTCAGAGACTTGAGTTTCCAACATAGCATTTATCTCACTAAGCATAACATTAGTTGCTTTGAGTCTGACATTTTCTTCAATGAGATTGTTAAAGGAAATACGCACAGCATGTAATTCATCAAATAAATTCATCGCAGTGCTACAACATACTTCTTTAACATGCTTAGTTGGCTTCACAGAAAATACCTGATTTCTGGTTGAACTTGCTTCTTGATTGTCATAGGCTGTGGGTGCAAGGTTGATAGATTCCTCTGATGATGTAGAACAACCCTCTTCAGTTGAAACCCTTTGCTCAAAAATGACTTCATCTTCCAATGTCGTTCCTTCCTTGCCCTTGTCTTTTGTGGTCTTGATACATTCACAGATCTTCAATTTGAATGTTGAGCTTGATGCTTCTGTTCTCTCATCTTCTTCCAAATCTTGGTTGGAGATGACCACATCTCTTGTTTCTGTTTCTCCTTCTTCACTGATAATCTTTGCATCCTGCATAGTCTCAAGATTTGAGCACTCAAGAGTACTTAACAGACTGCTAAGATTTAGATCTTTGGGTTCAGGAGTAGATCCAGAGACATGCTTCCATTTTCTGGGTAAAGAGTTTGCAAACTCCAACTTTGAGTCTTTGTTCGACAACTCATTCCCAGCTTCTTCATTGTCACCTCTTTCCATGGTTGCAGTTGCTTTTGATCTTTAAACTTCTTGTGTGTTAGAAGCCTGCTCTGATACCAATTGTTAGTCCCAGAACAACGCAACCTAGATTGTAGAAGGGGGGTTGAATACAATCTAGTTAATTTTACAAAACTTTTTCAAACCTTTTGCAGTATGAATATGTAAGTTGGTAAATTAACTAAGAATTGAAATAAAACCATGAACATGTATGAATTCCTCGAGTTAAAAAGACATGCATGAGACAAGCAAACTTTTTAAACTTTTCAGGTGGGTTTTTCTGAAAAAGCCCACCTGAGGTGTATATTGAAGAATTCTCTGGTTTTGTTTTTCAACAAACTCCAGCTGCTTACACAGATGATGGAAGAGAGCCTAAATGTTTTTACATTCGGCTGTGTGCTCTCTCCACATGCATTTCTATGCTACTCCACATAGTCTTATATACATCGACTGTATGTTACAAACAAAACCTACAACATACTAAAATATTACATTTTTGGTTCTGCTAGTTCACATGCTCGTATCAGAAACTATCTTATTCGGGAAATGCCTTGGCTGACATCAAAGATAAACTTGTATACTCCCAAATGGTGCTTTCTGATTGAGTGTGCTGCTCTCTTCAAAAATGACTAAGTCCATGCAATTGACCTAGCTTCTAAGCCCATGTGACATCTTCATGAAAGAGACCTCTCCTCGATAACCTGACTGTCAAGTCACTATCAGCTGAGATAAGTGAACTTGTAGTATTCAAAATAGGTCTTCATGCTTGTCAAGCTTTTCCTTTGTGGCCAGTTAGAAGTTAAACTTCTAGGTAGCTGCCTTAACTCTTATTTATCCATCGAGACATAAGAGACAATAGATGACTTCACATTTCATTTGTAGGAATTTGAGCCTTCGAATATTTACAATTTTGACTCCCTATTCCATACATCTTTTGCATCGTCATCCAACATCTTTTAGTCACGGGTGTGTAATGATGATTTCTGAGATTGTCCTCCATTCAACCTGCTAAAGCAAAGAAACCTCCAAAAGATTCCGTTACAAGATTTGTTCTTCATGTTGAATGAGATGAACATCAGTCGGCGTATTAATTCCATATCCGTAGACTACCATTTTACGTCAATTATCAGTAGAAAGATAATCTGAGAATATCCATAGAAGTAATATTCCATAACTGTATCCATAGGTGAGACATGACGTTCTTGACTACATCCATAGATAGACCATGACCTCCTTAACCGCATCCATAGATAAAACATGACATTCTTAGCTGTTTCTGATGATCAACTTTCTTCAGCTTTTATCCGTAGATATGATGTCGCCAGCTTTTATCCGTAGATGTGATAAGTTGTTCCTAGCTTCTATCCGTTGATGAGATAAGATGTCCTCAGCTTCTATCCGTTGATGGCATATGATGTTTTCAGCTTGTATCCGTAGATGAAATGAGATTTCATAGCTTGATCCGTAGAAAGGATACTCTTAGCTTCATCTTTAGATAAAACACCTTGTCATCTTTATTGATTCACCATTACTGAGTTGATTAGGCAGGCTTACCACTGAAACACTTGGTGCTTGATTAGGCGTCCATTGGCTTGCTTCTGAATTGCTTCCTAACTTGATGACAGAATATCCTCCAATCATTTGATGTGGCTTTTAGACCTTGGATAGATAAAGTGTCTTCTAGTTAGCTTCCTGATTTGTCAGCTTCTGAGAACTAGCTTTCTGACAATCAGCTGCGGTATCAAAATCAAATTCTTGTCTTGAGCATTTTGTTATCATCATTCCAAATCGGTCAACCCTAACAAGTAGGTTTTGATTATGGAAAAAGATCTGGAAAGGAATATGTGATTCTTGATTGTTCAACTGATGTTGCTGTCAAACCCCAAATCCTCAAAAAGGTTCATACACCAAAATTCAAGATTGCCGAAGTTGATTTTGATGAAGAAGCTATGCTCATCAAGCAACAGCTCATTGATGAGGATGAAGGTGTTGACAACACAACTATTGAAGGAAAAGATATTGTCACAATCCCCAAGATAGTAACTTTTCCTAACAATCTGACAAAATGTTCTAAAGATGCTGTCATCGATGATAAGACAGAAACTTCTAAAGATACTATCACTCGAGCATCCAAGACAGTAACTTCCAAACCTGATGTCAAGATAGTGAGTGTAAAAGTTACTATCAAGAATGACTCAACAGCAACTCCAGAACATGCTGCCAACACAGAGGTTTCCAAGTCTAAGAACAGGAATGGCAAAGTAGGAATTAACAAGGGTAATGGCTATGCTTATGTCAAGAATGCACCTAGGAAACTATGCAATAACTGTGGCTCCTCACATCATCTAACAAATGTTTGTAAGAAACCAACTGAGTCTAAAGTCAATGTGACTGAGGTCAAGGGTAACTTACACAGAACCCCCGTTATGCATAGAACCATGGATGTCTGTAACAACACTGACTGCATGCCCTGTAAAATTACTGCTATGAGTACGTGCTTCAACTTACCAATTCTGTCTATTGAGAAATGCTCTTACTTGCAAGCTGTCAAGACTTCTGAGCCTGCCAAGGTCAGTAAAAAGGCAACACCCACTAAGAAGAAGACTAAGTCTTATTCTAAACCTGAGTGGGTGGTAAAAGAAGTTAGACATAAAATTTCCGATGTTGATATTGATGTTGAAAATGATGGAAACTCAAGTGTTACTAAGTTTGCAGGACCCAACAAGGATTGGGTACCAAAAGCAACCTAAAAACAATTTGTTTTGCAGGGCAAGAAAAAGAAACAAGTTGTGTGGATCATTGACAGTGGTTGCTCAAGACACATGACTGGTGATAAAGCCCTGCTATCACATTTTGTGGCAAAAGCTTGCCCAATCATAACCTTTGGAGACAACAACAAAGGTTACAAAGTGGGATATGGCTGCTTGGAAATTGGGAATGTTGTTATAAATGATATTGCTCTTGTTGATGGACTAATACACAACCTTCTGAGTGTCAGCCAATTCAGTGACAGAGGATTCAAGGTAGACTTTGATATGATGGTGTGCAATATCTATCACAAGAAGGACATAAGCCTTTCTCTTAAGGGAGTAAGGAAAGGAAGCATGTTTGTTGCTGACCTAAGCTCAACAAAGAAGGATAAAATTTACTGCTTCTACAGTAAAGCCACTATTGGTGATAGCATGCTTTGGCACATGAAACTCTCATATCTCAACTTCAAGACAATGAATATGCTAATGAAGAAGGGATTGGTGAGAGGACTACCTCAACAGGAATTCTGCCAGGAAGAACTGTGTGAGGATTGTCAAATGGGAAAACTGAGAAGATATGTGCACAAGTCAAAGCAAGTTAACACCAACACTGAACCACTCAAGCTAATTCATATGGACCTCTTTGGCCCAATCAATGTTCCATCCCTAGACAAGAAAATATATGCATTAGTAATGGTGGATGATTACTCTAGATACACTTGGGTGAAGTTTCTAGAGTCAAAAGATGAAGCTGCTCAGGTAATCATTGATCACATAAGAGTTCTTGACAGAACTCCAAATGCCAAAGTTCAAATCTTGAGAAGTGATAATGGTACTGAGTTCAGAAATGCCTTACTTGGGAATTTCTACAAAGATGAAGACATTGTTCAACAATTCTCTACTGCAAGAACTCCACAGCAAAATGGAGTTGTGGAAAGGAAGAACATGACCCTCATTGAAGCTGCTAGAACTATGTTGCATGATGCAAAATTACCAACATACTTCTGGGCAGAGGCTATTAACACAGCTTGCTACACACAGAACATAACCATAATCAAAAAGACTAATGGAAGCACTCCCTACCATCTGTTGACTGAGAAGAAACCTACTGTCAAATATTTTCATGTGTTTGGAAGTAAGTGTTTCATGATGAAGGACAACCATGAAAAGAAAGGAAAGTTTGATGCCAAAGCTTATGAAGGCATTTTCACAGAACACAGAATAATTGAAGAAAGTGTGAATGTCACATTTGATGAAACCAAGTTTCTAGGGGTACATGAAGATGGTCAAATGCAGACCCTTAGATTTGAAAATCAAGGATACTTGGAAGAAGAAGAAATTGTTGATGAAGAACCCAGTCTTACTCAAACTATTGATATTGAGAAAGATGTTGTCAATATTAATGATGTTGATCAAACTCCAACTCAGTCACAAACCATCTCAACCAATTTACAAATGGATGGTGATTCTGGAGTTAATGAAGAGCAAGGTGGAGACAACTGCACTGGTGAAGATTCATCTCCTCAAATTGATGTTAATCCACTAGATCAACAAAGAAGCTTGCCCAGAGCCACTAAATGGAACAAGGATCACACTAATGATTTGATCATTGGTAATCCTTCCTCCAGGGTAAGGACAAGGAATAATATTTCTGCTGACAGCATGTTCTCATGCTTTCTGTCTCAAATGGAACCAAAGACAATTGATGAAGCATTGTTGGATTCTGATTGGGTGATTGCTATGCAAGAAGAACTCAACCAGTTTGAAAGAAACAATGTATGGAAGCTGGTTCCAAGACCCAAAGGAAAATCAGTAATTGAAACAAAGTGGGTATTCAGAAACAAATTGGATGAGAGTGGAATGGTGACAAGAAACAAAGCAAGACTAGTTGCAAAAGGTTACTGTCAACAAGAAGGAATAGATTATGATGAGACATGTTAGGCCGAATACACAATATATAATCAAGTATTTATGAGAATAACAATCAAGAAACTGAATTATATTAAATAATTCTCTCTTAGTGATGTTAATGAATCACAAAGAGCTACTAGGTTACAAGAATAATATATTCAATGTTCGCGTCCCTTCTAGGGATAACCTATCTGTGTTTATATAGTACACAGTTACACAATCCTTATCTAATTGATATTCCTACAAATTAGCTATACAAGTTATATCAATTAAGGATTGCTTCTTATCTTCTATTCTGTTTCCTTAGCTGTATCAATATATTCTGCTTCTTTCCATCTTCAGAATATATTGCTTCTAGAATCTTCAATTCAGCACCGACAACTAATTCAACTATCACCCTGTCAGACTTTAAATAAACTCTGACCGGCTTCCATTAAACTCTTCACCCTGTCAGACTTTAAATAAACTCTGACCGGCTTCTGATAAACTCTGGTCAGTACCTGTTGCTTAAACACTGATAAACAAACGTCAGCAATTATATCTAACAATCTCCCCCAACTTGTTCATAATAAAATGTACAAGTTAAACATATAATTGATGATGTCAAAAACATTTAACAAATGCAGTGTTTAACATATAACAGAGTTTAATTTAAAACAGAGTTTAAATTTGACTTAGAATAGAAAATATATTAAAAACTTACAATCAGACTTTACTTGATTTCTTGAATATCAGGCACTGTCCTGATATAGTCTGATAGCAATTTCTTTTCAGCTCTTTCTAGCTCTTCCACCATGATCTTCTTCACTTCTTTCAACTCTGGATCAGATTCTCCAGTCTGATAAATTGCAGCTCTCAGAGAATAGATGGAATTCTTCCTCATCTCATTCCCTAGCTTAATATAATAAGCTTTATCAGATTCTAAATTAAATTCAAGAACTTTTGTACCCAGTGCTGTTCTGAACTTAGCACTGTTTCTTTTCATCTCAACAATCTTCCCATGTGCATTTCTGTATTTGGGAATATATGCACTTGATACTCCTCCTCCAAGCATCATCTTCGATCTTAGCATCTTTTCTCTGATAACTGAAGCAGCATTGTGAGTATTTCTATTTTTGACTTTTAACAAGTACAGAACATACTCCAATTCTTGATAAGATTTGAGATTTATATCAGACTCTGCAACCTTATAAACTCTTCCATCATTCATAAAGTACAACAAAAATTCCTTCTTCAACACCTTATGAAAGATCATTTGAACAGAGTCTAGCATATCAAGATTTTCTTGAGTAATAATACCAGATACAGCTAGTGACGATTGATCCATTGGACTTGTATTTATCCTTCTCTCTCTGTGTGACCCTAGACCAGATTTGTCTTTTCCTTCCTTACCCAATACTGTTCTGGTTACTGAGAAATTCACAGCTTCAAGCTTTAAATCTTCAAGAATTTTTGGTTTGCAGAATCCTGGAAGTTGTGTAGATTTCTGTACAACTTGAGCAACGTCAGAGGTTGTCATAACTTTAGTAGTATCATCAACTTGAGCAGCGTCAGAGGTTGATTTTGCTAATCTTGTTTCAACTTGAGCAATGTCAGAGGTTGAATAATTCTTCTTTTTCAGGTTAGGCTCTTCAATCATTATGCCTTTACCCTTATCAGAATTTCCAATCACAGGTCTCCTTGTATATTGTATACTCTGTTGTGTATTTCTTTGATAGAAATACCAACTTCTTTCTTTCTAGGAGCCTTGATTTCCTTTTTCTTGTAGATTCCAGCTTCAAGATTTTTCTTGTGTTCCTCAGCAAGCACTTGCTCTTCAGCCTGGATATCTTCAATAGTAACATTCTTTCCATGCTCTTTCATGAATATTTTAGCAGCAATCTCTTCATCAGTAGATGGATTAGTTGAAACAACTAAACTCTTGAGTTTTGAAGTAGATTGGCCACCAGAGTTTATCTTGTCAGAGTTTGTTTGTCTATCAGAGTTTACTCTTGTCCTGCTTTGCCTTTGAGCAAAAATCTTTCTTTTATTTTCTTTGCTTCCCCCATCAGTAGAATCATCCCTCCGTCTCAGAGCTTGAGTGTCTTTGCATTTGTCTTTAGATACACTCTCCCCCTTTTTGACATCATCAGAAAGTAGTACTGATGTCAGCAATTCAATGGCAGTAGAAATGGAATTCAGTTGAGTAGACATTGCATTCTGATTTTCCTCAACTTTCCCAAGCCTCTTCTTGATTTCCTCAGAATTCTTGGCTTGCTGCTTGAACATAGAATAATAATAAGTTCTGTCAGACTTGAAAGTAAGATCCTTCATACTGACTTCATTCCTTAGATTTGTAAGCATTTGTTGATTCTCATCAAATCTATTATTAAGAGATTTGACTTGAACAACAGTTGCCTGTAAGCTTGTAAGTACATCAGTATTCGAGATCTTCTTGACAGAATCAGATAGAAAATCTGCAGCCCTTTGTGCTGAGAAGACACAATCTGCATCAACCCATTTGTTGTAGTACATATTCTGGAAATGCTCATTTGTCTGTCTATTGACTTCCCTTGCTTCATCACTATTGACATCATCAGCCAATGAAACTTGAATACTAGGGTGTGAATAAGAACCCTCAGCATCATTTCCAGCTTCTTCATTATTGTCTGCTTCATTTTCAGTAAAAATATTTTCAGCAGTAAACTGTGCAGCTTCATCAATTTTCTCCTCTTCTACAGCTTCAGGAATATCAGAGTTAACCTGAGCAAAAACCTCTGCTTCTCTTTGAACAATCTCAACAACAAATTGTTGCAAAGCTTCAAGAATAATATTCTCAGAGTTTAGCTCATCAGCAGCCTCTTGTTCCTTTTCTATCACAGCTTCATCAAGAATTGTCTCTGTGACTTTTATCATCTGATTAACCTCCTCACCTTTGTCAAGATCACAAGAAATAATTTCAGTGTGAGTGGCCAGAGATTCTTCTATCTGATCAGTGACTTGATCAGCTTCCACACCCTCTGTATAATGATCAGAATGTATAGAGGTGTGTGCTTCAAAATCAAAAACTCTGCTATCAGAATGAGTAGCAGCTTCCTCAACTACATCATTAGCCTTTGATGTAGGAGCTTCTAAATCCAAATCCATCATATTAGCATCATTTGCAGCATCCTCCTGAACAAACACTTCATGAGCTTCAGTGTTTACAAACACTCTGTCCTCATTAGCATTTAGAATATCCTCCTCAACAACAATTGCAGGAGTATCTTGAGGAACAGTTTCAGTCATAATCTCCTCATTCTCTGATGCAGGAGCTTCAGATTCATCAAGATTTGCTCTATCCTCTGAGAGCATAGTAGTTTCCCTTAGAACAGCTTCCTGAATTACCACTTCAGAGGTTACAGGCAATTCAGCTTCTTCCTCCTCATCAAAAAGATAAGTGGCTACAAGCTTTCTTCTTTTTCTCAGAGTCTGAGAATCCTCTATTTCATCTTCACTATCAGATACTCTTGCTTCTTCAGAACAAGGTCTTTGTGCCCTTACTTTTCTTTTAAATGCTCTGGTTTTGGACTTCGTTAACCTTTGTGATGGAGAAAGGTACGTCTTGAGTTGATGAATTGACTTGAGCATTTAAAAACTGTTGCATTGAGGCAGGTAGCAACAAGTCTCCAACAACTCCTTTCTTAACATCTTTATTTACTAGATCAGTAAATACCCTCTTATGTAATTTAAAACAAGAAACATCTGCTTCAATTACATTTACTCCTTCAACACAATAAGAAAACAAAAGCTGACAGAATCTAGAAAAATAAACAACTCCTCTATTCTCTGTCATCTTCTCCCCTAAGTTATTCAAAACAAGTCGTGCAAAATCAAAATGATTATCATATAATAAAGAATACCCGATTTGCAGACTGTCTGTGGGAATAGCATCCCAATTTGTGCATTTCTTTCCAAATGTCCTCGTGATGCAATCGAAGAAGAAACTCCATTCCTTGCGCAGAAACGGCCTTTTGAGTTGCCCAATCTTTGTCAATGGCCCAGAGTAACCAATCTCTCGCATCATTCGTATTAAATCCTCATCACCCATTCCAACAGTGTAGGAAGGATACTCAGGAAACCCCATTGCAGCTCGAATAGTACCAGCAGTAATAACATACTCTGTTTCTTCAAACTCAAAGATTATGGATGGGTTCCCAGTTTCACCACCATCATCATAAACCCCTGACTCCCAGAACGCCTTGATTTGTAAACCAGAAAGTTTGGCTGGTTCAACTAAAGCACGCCCAATCGCTGACTGAGCAAGAAACTTTTGAATCATATGAAATGCTTCTGGTGCGTTTGCAGTGTTTAGTGGTGCGGTATAGTTGTTTGGAACGAACTCTAACCCAGACGAAACGAAAGCTGTGGTTGCCATTAGAAGACTTTGAAGAAAGAACAAGTAATTGATGCGAAAGCTTAACAGAGTTTATGTGTAGAAAGGTGTTTGTGACTATGTGTGTGTGATAATAGATGTGTATGAGTAAGATGTGAAAAGTTTAACTGAAGATGTGTGTATTGTATTTAAAAGAAAATTAAAGATTAAAAACTGAAGAGTTTTTAATCATTAATACACAACTGTCTTACTCCTGTAATCATGTGAATGGGACACGTGTCACACATGCAGTTACTGACAGCAAATAATTGGCAGTTTCCAATACGCATGCGCAGTAAAAACAGCACTAATTACCGCCTGTTACACTTTTCTATGCAATTAACCTCTCTCCTCTGTTTAAAACATTCTTGAACAACTTTCCAATCATACTCTTTTTAAATTTTCAAAACAAATGTCTAATCTCAAAATTATAAAATGTCTGAAACAAAGAAATTATTTTAACCATCAGAGATTAAAACAAAGTTACCTCGGCATATGTCACACAATACATCAGTGTTTACCATTTATCCTTCTTTGTCAATAAACTCTTTTCTCAATCTGTACAGGTGTGAAAATATGTGTGTGCAATATCAGAGTTTACCGAAATCAATATTTAGATCATCTCAAAGTGCATAAAATCCACAAACTAAAGCAGTAAAAACTGGTTGCCTAAACTCTCATGTATAACATAAAATCTGATTTTATATCTAAACTCTGTATACTGATATCCTTTCATTTGGATATATCTTTTGTTTTTCACCCCCTTTCTTTATATATTTTTTTTATTTTTATTTTTTTTTATTTTTCCAGTAATCAGTGGTTGGCACTAGTCACCAAAAATCAAAGATTTCAGCCCTTATTTCATACAATAAGTTCCTGGATCTTCCTAGGCTCAACATGATCTCAAAGGAATGTGTGCTCTGTTTGGCATCTTTTGATTTGAGGGTGAATTATTTGCAATTAATAATCAGAGTTTAGACTTTTCATCAGTTAATACAATTAATTTATGAGAGAAAATGCAAACAGCTAATACAAACTCAGTGTATAGGATTAATAAACTAAGAGATGGTATAAATACAGAGACAGTATCATGTTGTGTTAACTTACTGCACATGTTTGAGATCAGAATCTATACAACTCTTAAGGATTCATAATTACTTACTGAGAATTATGCTTCATACAAATTTCTTCATTGGTCCATATGTTTCAGACAAAATTACAATCAGAGTATAGCATTAGACTGTAACTATCAGAGTATGACCAACAGTTTATGACTAACAGAGTTTAGCATCAGAGTTTAACCGACAGAGTATGACTGACACTTCACAGAATTTAACTGTCAGAGTTTACCATCAGAGTTTAACATGCTGGTGCACATAACAGTTAACACATGTAAGAAATCATGAACATAAAAAGCAAGCATGTATAGTTTTTTAGTCTAACCCGTATCTCTAGTCAGAACCAGAGATCATTCCAAGTTCTGTTAGGCCGAATACACAATATATAATCAAGTATGTATGAGAATAACAATCAAGAACACAGGTTTGTAAATCAACAAACTGAATTATATTAAATAATTCTCTCTTAGTGATGTTAATGAATCACAAAGAGCTACTAGGTTACAAGAATAATAATTCTATGTTCGCATCCCTTCTAGGGATAACCTATCTGTGTTTATATAGTACACAGTTACACAATCCTTATCTAATTGATATTCCTACAAATTAGCTATACAAGTTATATCAATTAAGGATTGCTTCTTATCTTCTATTCTGTTTCCTTAGCTGTATCAATATATTCTGCTTCTTTCCATCTTCAGAATATATTGCTTCTAGAATCTTCAATTCAGCACCGACAGCTAATTCAACTATCACCCTGTCAGACTTTAAATAAACTCTGACCGGCTTCTGATAAACTCTGGTCAGTACCTGTTGCTTAAACACTGATAAACAAACGTCAGCAATTATATCTAACAAGTTCATTTACCAATCTTGTAAAAGTAGCTTCACTCAAAGGTTTGGTGAAGATATCTGCAAGTTGTTGGTCTGTAGACACAAAATGAAGCTCAATGTTCCCTTCTTCCACATGTTCTCTGATAAAATGATACCTTATGCTGATGTGCTTGGTCATGGAGTGCTGTACTGGATTACCTGTCATAGCAATAGCACTTTGGTTATCACAGAAAATAGGTATCTTAGAGTACCTTAACCCATAATCCAGCAATTGATTCTTCATCCATAAAATCTGTGCACAACAGCTACCAGCTGCTATATACTCTGCTTCTGCTGTGGATGTAGAAATTGACTTCTGTTTCTTGCTATACCAAGAAACCAATCTGTCACCTAAGAATTGACAGCTTCCATTTGTACTTTTTCTGTCTATCTTACAGCCTGCAAAATCTGCATCAGAGTAACCAATTAGCTTAAACTCTGATTCTCTAGGATACCACAAACCCAAGGTTATGGTTCCTTTGAGATATTTGAAAATCCTTTTTACAGCTGTTAGATGGGGCTCTCTGGGATCTGCTTGAAATCTTGCACAAAGACATGTTGCATACATGATATCAGGTCTACTTGCAGTAAGATACAGTAAAGACCCTATCATTCCTCTGTAGTTTGTCATATCTACTGAGGCTCCTGTGTCTTTGTCTAGCTTTGTTGCTGTAGCCATGGGAGTTGTAGCAGATGAGCTATCAAGCATACCAAATTTCCTGAGAAGATTTTTGGTATATTTTGCTTGATTGATAAAAATACCATCATCTGTTTGCTTGACCTGTAAGCCTAGAAAATAACTAAGCTCTCCCATCATGCTCATTTGGTACCTGGATTGCATAAGCTTTGCAAACTTCTTACAGAGTTTGTCATTAGTAGATCCAAAAATAATATCATCTACATAAATTTGAACTAACAGCAAATCATCACCAGAATTGAAATAAAACAAGGTTTTATCAATTGTACCTCTTGTGAACCCACTTTCTAAAAGAAATTGAGCAAGAGTTTCATACCATGCTCTTGGTGCTTGCTTTAGTCCATATAATGCCTTGTCAAGCCTGTAGACATAATCTGGATGCTTGGGATCTACAAATCCTGGTGGTTGTTCAACAAATACTTCTTCTTCAAGCTTCCCATTGAGAAAAGCACTTTTTACATCCATCTGAAAAACTTTAAACTTCTTGTGTGCAGCATAGGCCAGAAAGATTCTTATGGCCTCCAATCTTGCAACTGGAGCAAAGGTTTCATCATAGTCAATTCCTTCCTGTTGTGAATAACCTTTAGCCACAAGTCTAGCCTTGTTTCTTGTAATCACACCTTCACTGTCAGTCTTGTTTCTGAAAACCCACTTTGTACCTACAATTGATCTATTCTTTGGTCTAGGTACAAGTGTCCAGACTTCATTTCTTTCAAATTCATTTAACTCTTCTTGCATTGCTGTTATCCAGTTTGCATCTTGAAGAGCTTCCTCCACTTTCTTTGGTTCTGTTTGAGACAAGAAAGCATGATACAGACACTCATTATTTGTTGCACTTCTAGTTCTCACACTAGCATCAGGATCTCCAATTATGAGATCAGGTGTGTGTGTGCCTGTGTCCACTTTCTTGTTGTTGGTAAGTGGTTTCTTGCATCATTATTGGATCCTCCCCCTTGATCCATGCTCTCCTGATTCATATGTTGACTTTCTGTAGCATCTGAGGCTCCCCCTGAATTGGATGGCTCAGAGTTTGAACTGTCAGAGTTTGAATCAGTTTCCTCAACTGACTCACTTGTTGTGTCTTGTTGAGCTTCTTCACGCTCCCCCTCAACTGGTTCTCTATTTTGTTCAATTTGAGAATTTCCAGTTTCTCCAGTATTTACCAGTAGAGGTTCAGAGTATGCTTCGTCAGAGTTTGTCAAACCTGCTTCATCAGAGTTTATATCATCACAGAATAGATCTTCATTTTCAAAACGTAGTTGATCATATCCATCCTTGTCTTCAAGTCCAATTATTTTCTTGTCATCAAATGACACATGTATGGATTCCATGATCACCTTAGTTCTTAGATTGTAAACTCTGAATGCTTTTGTTGACAATGGATAGCCAACAAAGATTCCTTCATCAGCTTTTAACTCGAACTTTGTCAACTGTTCAGGATGAGTCTTCAACACAAAGCATTTGCATCCAAATATATGAAAATATTTCAAATTTGGCTTCTTATTTTTCACCATCTCATATGGTGTTTTCCCATGTTTGTTGATCAATGTTGCATTTTGAGTAAAACAAGCAGTTTGAACAGCTTCTGCCCAGAAGTATGTTGGTAATTTTGCTTCATCAAGCATAGTTCTGGCTGCTTCAATTAAAGTTCTGTTCTTCCTTTCAACTACACCATTTTGCTGTGGAGTTCCAGGTGCAGAAAACTCTTGTTTCACTCCTCTTTCCTTGCAGAAAGCTTCCATGATTGAGTTTCTGAATTCAGTTCCATTATCACTCCTTATAATTTTGACTTTGTGCTGTGATCCTTTGTCCAGTAGATTTACATGATCCATCAGAGTTTGAGCAGTTTCATCCTTCTTTGACAAGAAATACACCCATGTATATCTAGTATATTCATCAACAATTACTAGAGCATATTTCTTTCTGCCCATGGACATCACATTCACTGGTCCAAAGAGATCAACATGTAGAAGATGATAAGGTTCCACTACTGAAGATTCAGATTTGCTCTTGAAAGATGACTTCCTTTGTTTGGCTTTTTGACAAGAATCACATAAGCCATCTAGACTGAGTATTGATTTTGGAAGTCCCCTTACAAGATCCTTTCTTATAAGTTCATTTATGTTGTTCAAATTGAGATGAGAGAGCTTCTTATGCCAATTCCAACTATCTTCATTTGACATTTTAGCAGTCAGACACACTGTTTTTCCATCAGAGTTTGTTACCAAACTTGCTTCATAAATGTTGTTGCGCCTGTGTCCAACTAGAACAACTTTTCCAGTAGATTTACTGATAACTTCACAGTATTCAGTATGAAAATCTACATGGTTTCCTCTGTCACAGATTTGACTCACAGATAGCAGATTATGCTTGAGTCCTGAGACTAGAGCTACATTTGTAATGATGACACTTCCAAGATTGATATTGCCATATCCCAGAGTGTGTCCTATATTGCCATCTCCATAGGAAACCTTTGGGCCAGCCTTCTCCTTAAAGTCTGATAGCAGGGCTTTATTTCCAGTCATATGTCCTGAGCATCCACTGTCCAAGATAAGTGTGCTCTCTCTTATGCCCTGCAATCACAAACAAACACTAAGTGTTAGTTTTAAGGATCCAGACTTGCTTGGATCCTTTGCCTTTCTTAACAGTGTTAGCTTTTGCAGCGGAATCAGTATTATCAGAGTTTAAACTAACATTGTCAGATTTTACACTAGCAGAGTTTGCTCTAACCCATTTCAAGTTGGGTTTTAGCTCATAATAATTATGATAAATAGCATGATAACTCTTACAAGTATAAATAGAATGCCAAGTGCTCCCACAGTGTGTGCATAAAGTTTGTGGTTTAACCCTTACATAATCATTCTTTACTCCTGATGTAGAAGATAAAGAATTGATATTTTTATTCTTTGTGCAGTAATTAGCAAGATGATTAGAACTACCACAATTATAACATGTTTTTCTTGGAGCAGCACCAGTAGGCAAATGATTATTTCTATTATTTATGCCTATCTTTCCATTCCTATTCTTCTTGGACCCTTTTGGTTTCATGGCAGATTTTACCTCTTTCAGCTTATGATTGAACTGTTTCCCTGTCATCAAACCAACATTAACCTGTTTTTCACAAGTTTTTACTGGCTTTCTAACAGCTTCTATTTCCATAAGGTTTTCTGTTATAATATTTTCCTGTTTTTCACAGGCTTCATCTGATTCCATATCAGCTTCCCTTATTACAACAGATTTTAACTTATTGGCTTCTGGAACAAATTTCACAGGTTTAAGTTGTGGTTTTACCTTAACCTTGTCTTTAAACCTAAGTTCATCATTTTCACAATAACCTAAACCTACAGAATCAGTCTGAAACACTTGATGAGTGTCTCTTCCAGAATCTGTCCAAGTTTTGATTATTTTTCTTTCTTTTTCTAGATCAGATTCTAATTGCTTATATCTTTTGAGCAATTCCTGTTCTACATAAACAGCATCATCTCTTTCTTTTTGAATCTGCTTCATCTTTTCAAGTTCTCCTTCAAGAAACTTGTTTCTATCTTTAAGACTAAGATTCTCAGATTTAATTCTCTCATTTTCTAAAGTCTGATCCCTATAGCTAACATGAACACTTTTCAGATATACTCTTAACTCAGATATATTATCAGTATCATAAGCATAAGTAGTTAGGGGTACCTTATTTTTAGATGATTCAGTCTCATCTCTGACAGTTGCCATAAGAGCATAATTTTCTCCATCATCAGAGTCTGAAGTATCTGCCCAGTCTTTGCCTTTAGAGATGAGTGCTTTCTCAGATTTGCCTTTCTTGCACTCTGGGGCATAGTGACCCATCTCCTTACACCTGTAGCACTGGATTTCAGATTTATCCTTCTTACCAGATTTGGTCTCCCTTCCATCAGACTTTCTGAAACTTCTCCTTTCAGAGTTTGAATCTTTCCTTGAGAATCTCTTTCCCTTCTTGAAGTTCTTGAATCCCATCTTCTTGAAGGTCTTCACCATCAATGCAGCCATTTGCATCATCTGTTCTTCATCATCATCAGAGTCAGAAGCTTCATCAGAGTTTGAGTCATCATGAGAGTTTGATGACTCACTTTCAGATTTAATAACTAAAGCCTTTCCCTTGGCTTTCTTCCTTGATGATTCCTTCTTAATGGGCTTCTCCTCGACTTTGAGAGCAACAGATTTTGTCTTTTTACTCAATCTTCTATTCCTTTGTTCTATCTCCAGTTCACGAGTTTTCAATAACCCATAGATTTCATCAAGATCTGTATCAGCAAGATCATAATTATCTCTGATTGTTGTTGCCTTCAAATCCCACTTTTCAGGTAGAGATAACAGAAACTTGAGATTAGACTCTTCAAGCTCATATTCTTTATCAACCAGAGACAGATCATTCAACAGTTTGCAAAATCTGTCATAAGTCTCAGTCAAGGTTTCATTAGTTCTTGAATCAAAGTGCTCATACTCCTGTGTGAGTATTGTCTTTCTGTTCTTCTTGATAGCACCTGTTCCCTGGCATCTGACTTCTAAAGCATCCCATATCTCTTTGGCAGTTTTGCAGCCAATTACTCTGTTAGACATAACATTATCTAAAGCACTGTGGAGAAGATGTCTAACCTTTGCATCTTTTGCAATTGATGAGATGTCCTCAGGAGTCATATCTTTCTTTTCCTTTGGAACAGTCTTTTGTTCTTGTCCATCAACAACAGGGGACAATTTAGTTGGCATATGAGGACCATCATAGATTCTGTCAAGGTATTCTGGATCTGTAGCCTCCAGAAACATGGTCATCTTCACCTTCCAAATCAGATACTCTACTGTCCTGAGAATTGGAACCCTGATTGTTTCATATCGACTCACAGAATTGGGCTTAACCTGTTCAGCCTTAGGAGCAGTTTGATTTTCTTCAGACATGATTAATACTGTGTTTGAATCGTAAAACTGTATATATTAAACAGCCTTGGCTCTGATACCAATTGTTAGGCCGAATACACAATATATAATCAAGTATTTATGAGAATAACAATCAAGAAACTGAATTATATTAAATAATTCTCTCTTAGTGATGTTAATGAATCACAAAGAGCTACTAGGTTACAAGAATAATATATTCAATGTTCGCGTCCCTTCTAGGGATAACCTATCTGTGTTTATATAGTACACAGTTACACAATCCTTATCTAATTGATATTCCTAAAAATTAGCTATACAAGTTATATCAATTAAGGATTGCTTCTTATCTTCTATTCTGTTTCCTTAGCTGTATCAATATATTCTTCTTCTTTCCATCTTCAGAATATATTGCTTCTAGAATCTTCAATTCAGCACCGACAACTAATTCAACTATCACCCTGTCAGACTTTAAATAAACTCTGACCGGCTTCCATTAAACTCTTCACCCTGTCAGACTTTAAATAAACTCTGACCGGCTTCTGATAAACTCTGGTCAGTACCTGTTGCTTAAACACTGATAAACAAACGTCAGCAATTATATCTAACAAGACATTTGCACCTGTTGCCAGACTTGAAGCTATAAGGATCTTTCTAGCCTTTGCTGCACATTGTAACTTCAAAGTGTTCCAAATGGATGTCAAGAGTGCCTTTATAAATGGAGAGTTGGAAGAAGAGGTGTATGTTGAACAGCCACCTGGATTTGAAAATGCTGAAATGTAAAACTTTGTTTACAAACTGTTCAAAGCACTTTATGGATTGAAACAAGCTCCCAGAGCTTGGTATGATACACTCTCCACCTTTCTATTGGAAAATCAGTTTACAAGAGGTGTGGTAGATAAAACTCTGTTCTACAAGCATCATGACAAGGACATCATTCTGGTACAAATCTATGTTGATGACATTATTTTTGGATCCTCAAATGAGAAGCTGTGTGAAAAGTTTTCATCTCTAATGAGAAACAAGTATGAGATGAGCATGATGGGAGAACTGTCATTCTTCCTTGGTCTACAAGTTCTTCAACAAAGTGATGGAATCTTCATATGTCAAGCCAAATATGTCAAAGAACTTCTCAAAAAGTTCAACTTAGAAGATTCATCACCTGCCAAGACTCCCATCTTTATATCAACTAATCTGGATCTTGACCCCAAGGGAAAGAAAGTGGACTCTAGTGCTTACAGAGGCATGGTAGGATCTCTCCTCTATTTAACTGCAAGCAGACCTGACATAATGTTTGCTACATGTCTCTGTGCAAGATTTCAAGCTGATCCAAAGGAGTCACACTTAGTTGCTATCAAGAGGATTTTTAGGTATCTAAAGGGCACTCCTAATCCAGGCCTTTGGTATCCTAAAAATACTGGATTTGAGCTAGTTGGGTACTCTGACTCAGATTATGCCGGATGTAGAATTGACAGAAAAAGCAAATGTTGCCCAGTAATAATCTATTGTAGAAGGGGGGTTGAATACAATAGTATAAGATAATCGACTTCTTAATGTATATATCACAAATATGAAAGAAAGATAACAGCTTTATTAAATCTGATATAAAACTGTTACAAACTCTCTCAAGAAATTCTGATGTTCTTGAGAGCTGCTAGCTTACAAAAACTCTCTCAAGAAATTCTATGTTCTTAAGAGCTTCTATTCGATTATGTTCCCCCATAAATCGAAACCAAAACTGTGTTTATATACTACACAGCTTCTCTATCAATGATAAGTCCTAATCAATTACAAAGATTGAAACCTATCCATAATTGATAGCTACATTCTACAAACCAGGAACCGACAGAATAAACTTCCATGTTTAACTAGACTCCAAATATAACTCGAAGTAGGAATCCTGATCAGCTTTCAGTCCTGATGATCAATCCTGATCTCAGTCCTGATATGTATCTCAATCCTGACGACCATGTAATCCTGATGACGTCAGCAATCCTGATCAGTTGAGTCTAGCTCCTGACTATCATTGAATTCTGAACTAACAATCTCCCCCAATCTCATACTTTGTGAAATAAAGTATAGATTCCTAAGATTCAATGATGTCAAAAACATATATACAAAATGTACAGAATCTGCAGCAACAACTTATCTGTTTAAATTCTTTGATAGAACAGATTCATCTTCAAGAAGTTGGATAACAAATTTTCTTCTTTTTCTTCAAGAATTTGAATCAGTCTTTCCTTAAGATTTCTGAGTTCTTCATCTTCCTCATTAATCTGGTAGATATCTGCTCTGAGATTCAATATGGAGTTTCTCTAAAGACTATGCTCTTCAAGCAAAAGATAAGTAATTTCCTTCCCATCAGGATTGAGAGTAAGATGAGTCATGCCAAAATTTACTTTTTTAACAGCAGTACCCCTTTGCATTTCCACATCCTGACCTCTTTGATTTAAGTACATGGGAGTATAATTACCATTGAAATTACTGTTTCCATCCAGTCTTCTTCTTATTGTTGACAAAATCATGTCACTCCATTCTTTGAATATTTGATTCTTCGATCTCAAAAGATAATGAACATATTTCAGTTCATGTGTAGTTTTCATCAGCAGATCTTGAATAGATAAAATCTTCACACTACCATCTTTCATGAAGTACAGAAGCTTTTCTTTCTTGTCAAAACCATCATGACAATCTATAACTATATCAATAGCTAGTAAATTGTTCAGGTTTTCAGAAGTTAAAGTACCTCCAATTTCAGTTAAGGAGTAAGGATCAACATATGACATATTTATATATTCAGCATCCCTGTGTCCAATACCTCCTCTTGAATTACTTGTCAATTGCTTCAGATTTGAAAACATCTTTAACCAGAGTGCTTTTGATCTAACCATCCCAGATAAATCAACAACACTTGAAGCGCTTGTAATAATTCCTCCAGACTGAAAATTGATAAGTGTATCACAACTTAATGTGCTAATATGTTTCCACTTCTTATCCTTTTCCTTTTCAAAGGCATAGCTTCTTTCCAGTGAAGATTCTTGTCTGCTTGGGTTCCTCCACACTCTTCTGTTTGAGAGTTTTAGCCTTTGTATATAGAGATTGAAATCTCTATTTGTTGATCTTGAAATTTCACTTCTTCTGGCTTCTTCTTCTTCATCTACTTCCTTGTTGTGAGAATCAACCACAGTAGATAAAATTATCAAGTCAATCTCTTGCAGAATTTCAGAATCATCAGGATCTTGAATATTATCAGGAACAACATCAGGATTAGATTCTTCAATTTGATTTGTATTGCAGAGATTTGATTTTCTTCTCAATTCAGGTTCTTCTTCAATATTTCCATCATCACCAAAAGTAGATCTGTCAGGAACTACTAGAGTTTGAATAGGTTCAGGAATTTCTTCAATTCTTAACCCTCGAGACCTTGTCTGTCTAGGTATTGTTTGAGTTGAAGAACCTCTTCTACTTCTTCTAGCTCCTCTCCTACCTCTGCCTCCTCTACCTCTAGCAGGAGCAGAATTATTAAAGCTTTCCATCATTTCTCTCTGTTGTCTTAAGAATTCTTCATGTGAGAGATCAGGATATTCTTCACTTGTTGTAGAGAGTGCTTTTCTTGCATATAATTGTTGAACTCTTTTATCAGTGTGATATAGAGTAACAATTCTGCCATCTTTTGTAGAAAACTTCTGGAATAAATTTGATGCATCTTCAGGATTATCAATAATCACATCTTCACCACCTTCAGGAATTGTAGCAAGAGTATGTCCATGACCAGGTGTCAGGATTTGTTCTTCCGTCAGGATCTGAGATTGCACCAACGTTCTTACTGTCTTAACTCCAGAATCAGAAACATGAGTTGACTGCGTTGTTTGACTTTGTGAAGTTTGAATTGTAGACTTCATAACAGCAGCATCAGAGGTTTCTCCTTGTATTACTTTGTCACAACCATCATCTCCAGTATCATCATCATTATTCCTTAATACTAGATCAGGTGTGCATTTTGTTCGACTAACCTTCTCCCCCTTTTTGACATCAGGATTTGACAATAAATTCAAAATTAAGGAAAGAGAGGCTTGAATGTCAGTTACCTTAGTATCCAGAGAATCAATCCTTCTGTTGATAGGGGTTTGTTCAGAAATAACAGATTTCACTTGGGATTCTACTACCCTTAGCTGAAAAGCAGTAGGCACCTTTGTAAAATTTTGAGAAATATCATTCCTCACCAACTCAGTTGAGTTCTTGATAGAATCAATCTCACTTTTTAGACTTTTGGATAACAAAGTTGTAGCCTTCAGATGATTCTTCAAGTCTTGATTCTCTATAGATTTCACTGCATCATAGGCATGTTCCAAAGCAGAAGAATAACTTACAGATTCAGCAGATCTGTGCCATGAATTGTTCCATTCATTCTGTCTAAGTGCCTCAGCAAGATTAAAGGAAGGAATAGAAAAATCTTGTCTCTGATCTTTCCCAGTGGAAGCTTTGCCAGCCATATATGTACTTGATGAACCAAAATTAGTTCCAAGACTAATTTTGAGTGCTGTAGCAAGCTGTTCCTTCTCTTTTCGATTCTCATCATCATCACTATCATCAAAGTCATCATCATCAGTACTATGAGTATCATCAGGATCAGGAATAGCTATACCTTTCATTTTATCCTGTGAATCTGTGATAGGATGATCCATTGGTCTTGAACGAAGTGGCTGTATCAGGATAGGTTCAACATCAGGAGCACCACTAGCGTCAGGATGAACACCGTCAGGATTTGATATGCTTGCATCAGTATTTGCTACCAATGGTTCTTGTGGAGCTTGAGGTTCAGAAGCTTCTTCAACACTTTGAGTCAAAGGTTCTTGTGTGCTTCCCTCATTGACAGTGTCCTCGACCAATCTTTGAACTTCATCTGCACCAGAAATCCCTTGAGCATTGTCAGGAAATTTCTCAGAAACTGTAGCTTGGCCTGCATCTTCACTTTGAGAAGATGGTTCTTGTGTAGCTGGAATGTCGATATCTGCATTCTCCCTTTGAGAAAATGGTTCTTGTGTGACCATTCCACTAGATAAGCCTTCACTCAAACTTTGATTGAGTGGTTCTTGTGTGGCTGGATCATCAGAAAGAGCTGCTGAACCACTTTGAGATTCAGGTTCTTGTGGGCTTGATCCTTTCAGTTTCTTCTGTCTCTGATAGACTAACTCTTCTGCCTTCCTTAGCTTTTCCATTGGATGTTTTATCCCAAGATTGGAAGCAGCAGCACCATACTTCTCCCATGAAATATCAACATGTCTTTTTGTTGGAGAGTCCTGTGCTGGAGAGTCTAAAATATTAACCACTTGACTTGGTGCAGCATCAGGAATACTAACATCAGGATTTTCTTGAGCAATAGAAACTGATTGCTCATTCAGAATAGAAGTGTCCTGTACATCAGTATCCTGCTTCTTTTCTAAAGGAATATGATACCTGCTTTTTGATAACTTCCTTTTGTTCTGTGGTGTAGACAATGGAACCACAGCTGCAGTAGCAGTATCAGCAACTTCCTTATTCACATTCATCACAGAGGATATAGGTAAATCATCCTCTGAGTCAGTCTCATCCCTGAGCACTAACTTTCTTTTAACAGAAACAGCCTCACCTCCCTTTGCAGCTTTCTTCACCAGGACTCCTTGTACACCCCCTTGTAACTTCTTTTTAGTGATAGGTGTAGAGGTAAAGTCCTTTGAACCTGATTGCCTTCCTGACACATCAGTTCTAGCTGACTTCTTTGCTTTTACAACTAAAGTCTTTTGAGAGACATTAGAGGTGGCAGTTGACTGTTTAGACTGTTTAGGATGAATGCTTAGGTTAGGAACAAGGTGTGATTGGCCTTGCCCCATAGCATTAGAAATTAAACCATAACGAGTAGGCATTTTCCTATGCAAGAAAAACCTAACCTCATCAGGAATAAAAGCATTTCATATGAAACCATTTGCCTTATCACTGTTGACTAAGGACTTAATATTATTCGCAGTAATTCTACAGACAGGTAGAATTACATCATCCTCAAAAACAACATTAGGACACAAGTGATTAAATATCAACTGTAAAAATCTAAGAAAACAGACAGAACCTAACTTATCTGATTTCCTATCACTTAAAGCTTTTAAGATAAACGACCCATAATCAAACACTGTAGAGTGGATAAGAGAGTACCCAATTTTAAGAGATCCTGATGGAAGAGCATCAAAATTTGATGTCTTGTTCAGGAAACAGCGGCTGATCGTATCAAAAAAGAAATTCCATTCCTTCTTAAGCTTTGTCCTAAAGAGATTGCCATATCTCTTTACTTCACCATTGTAGCCCAACTTTGTAACAAACTCAAAAAGAGTAGAGTCTGAAATATTAGCAGGAATAGCATCACCAAGAACAGGTAAATGCAAGGCTTCCTCCACAATTGCAGGAGTCACATAGTGAGTAATTCCATTATGTTCAAAACTCATCAAGATGGTGTCAGAATACCCTTTTGTTGAGAATACCCCTTTGCAACTAGTCTTGCTTTGTTTCTGATTATTACTCCATCAGAATCAGTCTTGTTCTTGAAAATCCACTTTGTACCAACAATTGATCTATTCTTTGGTCTTGGTACCAGTTTCCAGACTTCATTTCTTTCAAATTCATTCAGTTCCTCTTGCATTGCTGTAACCCAATCAGCATCTTTAAGTGCATCTTCAACTTTCTTTGGCTCCTCCTTGGATTGAAAGTTATTGTATAGACATTCATTCTGAGTTGCACTTCTTGTTTGAACACCTGCATCAAGATCCCCAATGATCAAATCAGGATTATGACTTGCAGTCCATTTCCTTGCTGGTGTTAAATTGTTTCTTGAAGTAGATGCTCTCCCTGGATTGGTGTTATCTTGATTTGAGGAACTTGCTTGTCTTGAAGCTCCCCCTGAATTATTGCTATTTCCTCCTGATAAGTTATCAGGATCATCACTTGAATCAGTATCTGAAGAATTCTGTCCTGATGATTGTGTTGACTCTGAACTTGTAGTAGAATGATGTTGCTCCCCCTCAACATTAGCACTACTAGAAGTATTACTATTGATTGCATCATCAGTATTTGTACCATCAGCATCTGGTGTGTCATCAGGATTTGGTGACCCATCAGGATCTGATGTATGGACAGGATCTGATTCACTTTCTTCAGGTTCCTTGTTAGCTTCATTTTCAAAAATCAATCTATCATGAGAGTCTTCATTGATTCCAGCTATCTTCTTGTCATCAAAAGATACATGTATTGACTCCATGACAGTCCTTGTCCTCAAATTAAAAATTCTGAAGGCTCTTGATGCAGGATAGCCTATGAAAATTCCTTCATCAGCCTTTGTTTCAAATTTCCCTAGTTGTTCAGGATGAGTTCTGAGAACAAAACATTTACAGCCAAACACATGCAGATGCTTCAGACTTAGTTTCTTTTCCTTGAGTGACTGATAAGGAGTAACACCATGTCTGTTTATTAATGTGAGATTTTGAGTGTAGCATGCTGTGTTGACTGCTTCTGCCCAGAAATATGTAGGTAATTTTGATTCTTCCAACATAGTTCTGCCAGCTTCAATAAGAGTTCTATTTTTCCTTTCAACTACTCCATTTTGCTGAGGTGTGCCAGGAGCAGAGAATTGTTGAATGATTCCTTTGTATTTGCAGAACTCTTCCATCTTTGAATTCTTAAATTCAGTACCATTATCACTTCTCAGTATCTTGACTTTGTACTTTGTGGTTGTCTCAATCATTCTTACATGATCCAACAGAACTTCAGGAGTCTCATCTTTTCTGTGCAGAAAATACACCCAGGTGAATCTAGAATATTCATCAACAATTACAAGAGTGTACCTTTTCTTACTGATGGTCATGATGTTGACTGGACCAAATAGATCAAGATGTAGCATGTGATATGGTTCTCCAATAGAGGATTCTGATTTACTCTGGAATGATGTCCTTCTTTGTTTTGCTTTCTGACATGCATCACAGAGTCCATCAGGAGTATATAACACTTTTGGTAATCCTCTCACTAAATCTTTCTTAACCAACTCATTGATATTGCTGAAGTTGAGATGAGAAAGCTTCTTGTGCCAATTCCAACTTTCATCTACTGAAGCTTTACTGATCAGACAGGTAGGGGTGTCATCAGTATTTGATTGAATGTTGGCTTCATATATGTTACCATGCCTGTAGCCAGTCAGTGCTATCTTGCTTGTTGCCTTACTGACTACTTCACAATGAGTGGAATAGAAGTTGACATGATAACCTCTGTCAGTGATTTGACTAATACTCAACAGGTTGTGTTTTAGTCCCTTCACTAGAGCTACTTTTTCAATGATGACATTTCCAATGATTATATTGCCATATCCCAAGGTTTGTCCAATGTTGCCATCTCCATAAGACACAGTTGGGCCAGCTTTTTCCTCATATTCTGATGACAGGGCTTTGTTTCCAGTCATGTGCACAGAACATCCACTATCCATGACTAACACATTTTTCTTTTTACCCCGCAATCAGAATAGAAACACACTAGTTAGAACATTTAGGAACCCATACTTGTTGGGTTCCTTTTCCATGCAATTTATTAACTTTCACAGCAGAAGACTTTCTGACCTTAGCAGTCCTGACATGATTTACTTCATCAGGATTTGCTTTGTCAGTATCAGTATTAACAAAAGCATGTTCAAACTTGACATTCTTAATGCTACCAGAGTTTGCACTATTTTTATCAACTTTAGGCAATGGATCATAAAAGTTATAGTACAACTCATGATAATCTTTACAAGTATAAATAGAATGCCATATACTACCACAATGAAAACAGGACTTCTGTGGTTTATAAAATACTGATCTATTCCTAACATCAGACTTAGGAATATCAGTAATCTTCTTCTTACTCTTCTTACAATCAATAGCAAGATGATTAGAGTTACCACAGTTAAAACAACACTTTCTAGGTGCATTTGGGATATATTTGTAACCATTCTCTTTGTTGATCCCAACTTTACCATTCCTGTTTCTCTTAACAGTAGATTCCTTTTTCTTATCTGTCACCTCACAGATTTTATCCTTAAGCTGTTTCTGAGACAATAGACCTACATTCTTAATGACTTTATTCAAGACAGGTGTAGACTTTATGATTTTAATTCCTTGAGTAGAAGTAGATCCCTTTTCAAAAGTAGAATTGGAATCCTTACCAAAAACAAAATTAACAGGAGTAATCTTAGATTTGGTTGCATCTATAACATGTCTATAGGTCTTTGGACTGACTGTCTCATCAATGACAATTTTCTCTTTCAATTTCTTATCCTCATCTGACTTATATCCTAGACACTCTTTCCAATTCTTAGAGGTATTAATCTCATGAAATTTCCTACCAGGTTCTGATTTTCTCATTAGCATTTTCAAGTTCCTTTTCAAGAGCAGTACATTTGGATTTCATCTCTAAATACATGTGATTCACATTATCACATTCTTTTTGTACTTCTTGCATACGAGAAAATTCAGCTTCTAATATATCATTCCTTTTTCTAAGTTCAGACATCTCAGATAAGATCCTAGTATTTTCAGCAGTTTGACTTCTAAAGCTAATATGTAATGACTTTAGAAAACGTCTTAACTCAGAAGCATTATCAGTATCAAAATCAAAGATAGTATTTAGTACCTTATCATCAGGAGCAGCAGTTACATCAACATTGGCCATTAGAGCATAGTTGACCACCTCAGTATCAGATTCTGAGGAAGAGTCCATCCAATCCTTGCTTGATGTGATAAGTGCCTTTGTCTTCTTGCACTCAGAAGCAAAGTGACCCATACCATTGCACTTGTAGCATCTAACCTTTGACTTGTCAAATTTGCTACCCTTGCTATCCTTTTTGATATACTTATCTTTGTTTGGATTGAAAGCCTTTTTCTGAAAGTTGCCTTGTCTTCTATTCTTCCTGAACTTCATCCTTCTGAAGTTTCTGACAATCATAGCAACCATCTCTTCCATGTCTGAGTCGTAAGAATCATCATCAGTATTGGAATCAGCATTGCCATCAGTATCTGATGAAGAGTCATCAGGATCTGACTCAACTATTCTTGTTTTACTTCTAGAGACCTCCATAGCTTTTCCTTTTGATTTAGCCTCTGCTTTCAAAGCAATTGATTTTGCCTCGCTGCTTTTCTTGTTCTTTCTCTGTTGAACTTCAAGATCATGAGTTCTTAGCATCCCATAGACTTCATCAAGAGACACAGTGTTAAGATCATACTGATGTCTAATGATCGAGGTCTGAGTGTCCCACTCTTCAGGTAAAGCTCTTAGAAACTTGGTGTTTGAATCTTCAGTTTCATATTCCTTGTCAACTAAAGATAAATTGTTCAATAGTGTCAGAAATCTATCATATAGATCAGTTAGGCTCTCATCAGGTCTTGCATCAAATTGTTCATATTCTTGAATCAAAAGAGCCCTTCTGTTTTTCTTGACAGATGCAGATCCCTGGCACTGAGTTTCCAAAGTATCCCAGATTTCTTTTGAAGACTTGCATGCAATCACTCTGTTTGACATGACAACATCAAGACTACTGTGTAAGATATTCTTTATCTTTGGTTCCCTGAGTACATGAGCTTTTTCTTCTGGAGTCCATTCACTTTTAGCCTTGACCACATAATGTTCAGGTACTGTATCTGTTCGTTCTACAATCCGTGTAGGAATATATGGTCCATCACGAATCCTGTCCAAATAGTCAGGATCCATAGCCTCCAGGTACATCAACATCTTTACCCTCCATGTTGGATATTCTGATTTCTTCAAGATGGGAATCTTCATCTTTCATACTTGGTTATCGACATCTTTAGATCGTATCTGATTCAGAATTAAATCAGTTTGCTCTGATACCAATTCTTGCCCAGTAATAATCTATTGTAAAAGGGGGGTTGAATACAATAGTATAAGATAATCGACTTCTTAATGTATATATCACAAATATGAAAGAAAGATAACAGCTTTATTAAATCTGATATAAAACTGGTACAAACTCTCTCAAGAAATTCTGATGTTCTTGAGAGCTGCTAGCTTACAAAAACTCTCTCAAGAAATTCTATGTTCTTAAGAGCTTCTATTCGATTATGTTCCCCCATAAATCGAAACCAAAACTGTGTTTATATACTACACAGCTTCTCTATCAATGATAAGTCCTAATCAATTACAAAGATTGAAACCTATCCATAATTGATAGCTACATTCTATAAACTTCCATGTTTAACTAGACTCCAAATATAACTCGAAGTAGGAATCCTGATCAGCTTCCAGTCCTGATGATCAATCCTGATCCCAGTCCTGATATGTATCTCAATCCTGACGACCATGTAATCCTGATGACGTCATCAATCCTGATCAGTTGAGTCTAGCTCCTGACGATCATTGAATTCTGAACTAACAGCACAACAGGTAGCTGTCAATTTCTTGGTGGAAGATTGGTGTCATGGTTTAGCAAGAAGCAACATTCAGTCTCTACATCAACTGCAAAAGCTGAATATATTGCAGCTGGAAGTTGCTGTGCACAAATTCTGTGGATGAAGAATCGTCTTTTGGATTATCGTCTAGTGTTGAACAATATTCCCATCTACTGTGACAACACTAGTGCCATAGCTATCTCAGACAATCCTGTTCAACACTCTAGGACAAAGCACTTTGATATCAGACATCATTTCATAAGAGAGCATGTTGAAAGAGGAACTGTGAAGCTGATCTATGTCCCAACAGAAAAGCAACTTGTAGAGATCTTTACTAAACCACTGGATGAAGCCACCTTTAACAGGTTGGTAAGTGAATTGGGAATGCTTAATCTGGTATGTTAACTTACTGGTTTTTGAATTTTCAAATTCTACATGCAGCTTGTGACAGTAGCTTTTAAGTCACTGTCATGAGAAGTTATTATCCATACAATCTCTATTTATTTTCGACAACATGTTTTCTATGACTTTTCTAAACTTGAATTAAGTGCTAGTCGTATTGTTGATAGTTAGACTTTGTGTGTCATTAACTTGAATAACCTCAAAGTTTGAGAAATTGGTCAAAGGATTTGCATTGATTGGCTGTATGTGTGTTAATTGTTGGATTAGTGGAGGACATGACTCTTAATTGTTATCTGTGGTAGTTGTATGGGTATTCCAAACTGTTGACTGTTTACCTTACTATTTACCTAATATGCCTATAAAATTAACACTAGGTCATATTAGTTTTCACAGTCAGAAAAAGGTAAAATGGAAAATAAAGTAGGAATCGAGTACATGCCCAAGATTCAGTGTGATTCTCCACACAAAGAAATTGTGGGAACACTGTTCGATCAATTGGATGACATCCTTGACGAGGAAGAAGGGAAAGAAGCTATTTCCAAGGCCTCTGAAGAGGCAAAGTGGCAAGTTCAAGAGAAAGAACTTCTAGTGCTTCTCAAGCAGGGAGGAAGCACTGAAGAAGAAACTCGTTCGGAAGTTTTAGGACTAGTTGATAAAATCACGAAATCATGATTTGTAATTTTCAATTGTTAAGATGATTTTATTAATAAAATTTGTTCTACTATCTTCATGTTTCTTGCTTGTGTGGTATACATCTGTGTTTATTGACTGATTACCCTATTGTGCATGAATACATACTATCGATTGAATTAAATATGTGTGAATGGTGATTCTTGAGTTAAGTAAATTAATGAAAAGTTCTGTTAAAATCCTTGACAGTTATTGTTTTCCGCAAAAGTCACTGTCATCAAGAAAGGTAATTGTCACAGGATTTCATGACAGTTCATTTCTTGAAAACAGTGAATAACATTCTGTCAAGAGTTTTAAAAGATACTGTTATTAAGGTACTTAATGATGACAGTAAATTTTTCGCGACTAAGTTACTGTCAAGACAAACCTACTGTCATCACCCAAATGTCACTTACAGTTTGTTCTCTATTTCTCTCTCTACTCACTAAACTCATTTTCTTTCCTCTTTCCTACCAACAATGGCACCTAAACAATCAATTTCTCAGACTAACTTTGTTGGTATCTATTCTCCAAATGATGCTGGTGAGGATTTCAAAGGACTTGTTTCTTTCTTAAATAAGTCTTATCTTGGGTATGCTATTACTTCAACTCCTATTCTAGACCTAGAAAGGATTGAAAACTTTTGGGAGTCTGCTGTTGCTCAGGGAGATGGTGACAATGCCACCATTAAATTAAAAATCAAAGAGAACAGCTACACTCTCACTATTCAAGGCATCAATGTAGCTTTAGGGATTGTGCTTGAACCGGGGAAAACCTTTACAGAACTTGCAGATGATGTTACCTTGAAGAAGCTCTTCTTGAAAATTGGGTATTCTGGACCCATTCTCGAAAAGGGTACAACTAAGTGGTACCCATCTGGTGAAATGGATAGGAAGTATCTCAGGAAGGAATGGAGCATGGTTCTTGATGCCATGGTGAAAGTGTTCTCTACAAAGACCACCGATTGGAATGGGATTCCCACCTACATCAAGAAGCTCACACAGTCTCTTGTCCATGGGTACAAGGTGGATGTTGGAAAGCTACTCATGGCACACCTCAAGGCTGCCATAGGTAAGAAGGTAAATCTTTATCCTCGCTTTCTAATGATGTGTATTAATTCTCTTTGTGATTTTGATGAATATGCTCCTCGCACAGAGGTTTTCAATGTCTTGAAAAGAAACACCCACACAACTCTCACTTCACAGAATTTAAATGCACATATTCCACTTTGCTTCACCAAACATTTGGTTGATCAAGTGCCTAACCTTGATTTTCCATTGCCCTCTGGGTATGAAACCTTCTCTCTCGAGGATGAGGCTGGATTAGACCCAAATTTAGCTAACCCACATTCTACACCATACACTCAGCCTAGGTTCTCTAGACTTCCCAATGTATAGAGACAAGCCTTGCAAGAATCAAGAAAAAGACCCCTAGAAACTGATGTTGGTGGTAGTACTGAGAGACAAGAGGGAGTTCCTGCACCTAGTGCAGCAAATAAGGAAGGTAGTCAAACAGAACCCACAGTGGTTCCTCTTGAGCCTAAGAAGAAGAGAGCTAAGAGGGCCAAAGCCACTGTCAGCCACCCTGCAGTCTCCCAAAAGACTGTAGAGGAAAATATGGCATCAAACACCTCCCTAGATGTTCCTTCTCAACATGGGACATCTATTGAAATTGGCCTGTCTCCCAAGGCACCCTGTACAGAGTCTGCACACCCTCATGTTTCACCTCATGAGGAGCCTCCACTTGCAGAAACACACATGGAGTCAGGACACAGTGAGGATTTCACTTCATAAATTTATGCTTCACAAATTCCCTCTATGGAGCAGCCAATATTCTCTTCTCCACCTTCACCTTCTTCTTCCCTACTCATTCATTTGTTTCTTCTCCACAACCTAGAGAGGGGGACAGTCCCAACCCTTCAGGTTTTGATCATCCATCTTCTATCTTGGATAAACCCCCATCTAGTGGTCCACAAGAACCCATTTCTCAAAGTGAGATGGAAACCACTCCTTCAAACACTGAGCAAGAACAAGGTACAACTCTGTCGGAAAGTGAAACAACCAGTGCCTTGTTCAACCTCCAAGGAGCATCTTACCTTCAGGAAGATGTTGTCACAACCTCAGTTGCTGTCAAAGACACTGTAAATGTTGTTGTCACAGACCAACCTGCTGTCAAGGATACAGTCAAAGTTGCTATCCCAACCGAACCTGCTATCCAACATGCAGTGCAACCTATTGTCACCCCTACAGATGACAATAACATTTCTGGTAAAGCTGTTGTCCCTCATGCATAGCCTAATTATGATGAGGTTGTCATTGAGGATGTCTCTGATGATGATGTGCCACTCTCTCAGCTTATCAAGGTACATTCTAAACCCTCTTTTGCAATGCATGTAAGTACTGCTCATACCCATGCATCTAGGTTGAGTGAGGGAGTGCAAAAGAAAAGAGAGATAAAAGAACAGAGAGGTGAGCTTAAAAATGAGAGGCAGCCAAATGAGCTGGCAAAAGGAGAGGGACTTGAGCATGTCCAGAGTGCTATTGAGGGAGTCCACACTGTTCAGGCACTAGGCCTTGAGAGTTCAACTGTGAGGAGTGATGAGATCACTCAGAAAAACCATGAGAGTGTGAGAACCCCCTCAGCCTCCAAGCCCCATTCTTTTCTTTCCCCTCCAAGAAAGTTGAGAACTGGTGGCCCCTCTACTCAAACTGCTCTAAGATTGGAAGCCCTGGAGAACAGATGCCTATCAATGGAAACTAAGCCTGACAGCCTGTCTATCATGGTGGCCTCTGGATTTGCTAGTATTCAACAATCACTTCAGCTTTTATCTGCAAATTTTGATGCTGCCAACTTACCTAAGGGGGAGAAAGAAGTAAGATCAGAATCTGGTCAAGATCAAGGTAATTTAACCAAAGAAGTGCCTGTATCTCAGGGGGAGTCAGGAAAACAGGGGGAGCAGTTGGAAGATCAACAGGCAAGTGGAGCTGGAAACCTACTTGAATATGAAATTTATGGGGAGAAAGTATTAATGTCTAAAGAAGTATTGGAGGAATTGTAAGGAAGATCAAAATCTAAGAGACCAATACTTCCTCTTGTTTCAATAAGAGAGCCAACTCCACAACCTCCGGAAACTGTATTACAAAAGATGTGGAGAGAAAAGGAGGAGCAGAACAAGTTGGGGAAAGGCAAAGGGAAACTGCCTGAATACTGCAATCTACCATCTATGTGGACTGAGGGAGCTGAAATTGATCAGGAAGAGGCAAATACCTTCATGGTGGATTAGAAGGAGAGCACACTGCACAATAAGGATGAACAATTCATCAAGATAGTTGAGGAGATAATAAGAAGGCCAAATTTAACTCTAACTCAAACCTTAGCACTACTGATGAGCAAGATTGTGAGTGTATGTGTGAAGATCAATGAGGAAAGAAGATGGGCCATTGATGTGTACTTGGACATAGGAATCTCAATGTTCATAACCACGCAGTTGCTACAGAACCTTCAAGCAAGGGTGCTGAGTGTGATGAGAGGCAAGATTACAGCAAACCACTCAACCTTCAATGTGATCTTACAGGTGCAAATCCTGAACCTAATCTCAGAGAAACTTCCAGAGGTGTACCTTAATCCATTTTGTGTCTGCTATGAAATGGTCACAAAGAACAATGTCAAGAAGCTTAAATATCTAAGTCTAAAGGGCACATCAAAAATGGATACAAGGTCAGTTATGAAAGTGTTAAATATGATTCTCAACTCAAAAATCAATAAGGAGAGAGTTCAAGCTGTCAAAGCTATTCACAAACTACTGGCAATGAGAGACAGGAAGTACATCTCTAAAGTGAAGGAGTTAATCTCTAAAGCTAATGCCAGAAGAACAAATCAAGGTGAAAGTTGTGCATTTGATAACTTTCTTAATGATGATGATGATTTGGATGGAAGTGGAGGATCTGGTGTGGCAAGGAATGTTGGTGGAACATCTGCTGAAAATACTGTCAATCCAGCCCAGGAAGAAAGTAAAGAAGAAGCTCATGTACAAGACAAGAAAAATGCTGGTGCTATAGAATAGGAGGAATTTGAAACACTTGAAACTTTGGAGGCAAACATCCTAAGATGTGCAATTGACAGTATCAATGCTGAAAAAGATACTGTCACCAAAGAATCTGCCAAGGAAGACACTATCGAGACAGATGCTGTCAGCAAAGACACTACCAAGGAAGACACTGTCGAGAAAGATGCTGACACTGTCATGGAAGATGCTGTCAAGGATGAAACCAAGGAAGTAGTCAAGCCTAAAAGGACAAAATCCTTAGCCAGAGCTTGGTTTTCTAGACAGGAATCTGAAGCTGAGAAGACTGCTAAAGCAAAGAAAGGAAAAACAATGTACTCAGGGAAATAGAAAGCTACAGGACTTGGCAGGAATTTGAAGAAACCAATCCAAACAAAACTCTACAACAGTTTTGACATGCTGAAGAAAGATACTCAAGAAAGAAAAAAATGTTGAAGTGAAGTTGCATGATAACAGTGAGGCCAGCATGTATGTCCTTTGGTATGATAAATCAAGGCCAGCAAAGGTTCAAAAGGACTTTACTATGGAGCTGGTTTCACATGCGGTAACAGAAAATCTCTCACTCAGAAAGGGAATAGTCACAAGGAGAATTGATTATTTCATCTTAGAGAGAATGGTAAATCTAATGCAAGGTTATGACAATGTACCAGATAAAGTCACGGAACATGTTATGATATACAAAGCTGAAAGAGATGAAGAATTTTATCAGATGCATGGGAATTTGGAATTTCATGATGATGCTGACATTGCTAACCTATTGGAGTACTCTGATGAAGAAATAATTGAATATGAGGATGATTTCCTTGAAGAAGAAGTGCAAGCCATGCCTAGTCAAGAGAAATCAACTAAAGCTGTTCATGATGAGACTGTTGAGGAAATGGAAGCTGAACTCTTAAGCAAATACCAGAAAATGAACAAGGAGAGGAGTAAAGGACCCAACTTTCAACCTTGTGTGTTAGAAAACCCTTTGAGGATCAAGCATGGAATGGAAGAAATTTACTTGGATAGTTTCCACAAGCTAAGAACCAGTGTATTGAAAGAGTTGAACTATTCAGTGGTTGGATCAACTAACCATCTAGAGCTACTGTGTTCTTTTGAACTTGAAGAAATTATTCATAAAAGAAAAGGGAAAGATTCAAAGCTGGACAAGGCAAGAAGGACAACTCTCAATGCATTTCCTGGCAGGAGATTCAAACTTGATCAAGACATCTTAAAATTCAGAACCTATATCTTTGGTCAAGAGCAATGGATGGATCTCCAGGATGCTCAACAGGTCAGCTCCAAGGTAGCTCAAAAGTACATTGATGAAATTGAGGATGATACAATTTCCCCAATGAAAATATCTCTGGTAGAAGGTCTCAAATCATATGTAGTAGAAGCCTCCAGAAAAGAGGGAGAAGCAAGGCAGAAGAGAAGATCACAAGGATAAGCTAAGTAAAAATTCTATATCTGCTCATTCATTAAGGAGCAATTATGTTTATAGCTATTCTGATCTTTGTTAGTTAAGTTGTCAGCATGTATTGTTTGTGAATTTGTTAGTATTATCCATAAAAACAATTTGGGGGAGATTGTTAGGATTTGTGGGTGATAGCTTAGAGACAACTTAACTTTGTGTTTTGTAATACTTAATTTTATTAAGTAGAACATACTGTCTGTAACACCCCCAGATCCGGGGTCAGGAATCTGGGTTGTCACGCTCCATCAATCATACAATACCTGCATTACTTACAACATTCTAATAATACAACTCCAAAGACCCCAATCACTTACGCACACACACACAAGTTATAGCCTTGGAAATGAGAAACAAAAGTATCGTTTGTTATTACAACTCAAATGTACTATCCAGGATCTCATCTATTATTTACAACCTCTACCTGAAGTTACAATAATAGACCTCACCGTTCTATACAAGGTTTAATAATACAACCTACTCGAAAACAATTCTTACTAATACAGTCTGCAACTATTCTGCTCACACCGGCAGTATCCATCCTGCTGAACTAACTCAAGCGTGGTCTCTCCATTCCCTTGCTCTCGTAACACGAGGTGAATCGGCAACGTTTTCTTCATGCTGAAAGGTTTAATAAAGCAAGAATGAGCTAATAGCGCTCAGCAAGAAATCTATCCCAGTTTAAATCTTTAAACCTTTAAGGTAAATAATCCACATAGGATCCATGTTTAAAACTACTAGGGTTTGACCCCAAAATAGTATATCGTTCGAAATACTGTATGACTTATAATCATACTCAAATACTTTTCGTAAATCATTTAGAAATCCTTGGTATCGATATAATAAACCAAGTCTTAAAATATATCTTTTTAAAATAGATATTAACCATTGGAATCAAGGATTAAAGCATATCCATTGATTCAAAATACTCTACAGTTCAACATACTGTATATCTTAAATATCTTCTCAACATATATACACACATATCTATTTAGATATCTCATACTGTTCAAAATACTGTAAAATATCAGTAATGAACACATTTTTGACTCGGTTATGTTGTGATATATAAAAGAAGCAAGAATGAGCACTATAGCTCGACAATAAGATATAGCATCATAATCATATATGTAAGCTGATATCATAATTGAAAATGTGGCGCCCTCCCAATCTGGGGTCATGATCGGGGAGTCACTACCACCTCTATACATATTAAACCCATAAACAATATAATAAAAGCATGCAGACTTGACCCCAACTCTACCCTGGATCTTTAACAGTTGATGGTGTGAAACAAGCATCCACTATCTAATTCATTAATACATAAGTCTCAAAAGTTATTACAACAAAGTCTTAAGAGTTCTACGTTCTCTGTTACAAAACACCTTCTAGATATGGCCATCACCTACCTGAGCTGGCATCCCAAAAACAACCCTATAGGAAGACTTCCTAGCTGTCTGAAATGTACGTACCATCTTCTCGTTTAACTGTGGGTTAGAGTAGGAAAAGAATGAGCCAAATGCCCAGCAAGTAATAATATGACCAAACAGTTATCCACTGGGAAACAGTTTCAATATCAATATGGATAGCATGAGTATAGCAAAGTCCGTATCAAGGGATTATCAGAATCAATAATTTGAATATAAAATTTCAAAACAGTTTCCAATATCAATATATATAGCATGGTTTAAGCAGAATCCATAATAAGGTATAATCCAAAACAATGGCATAAATATGCAATTTCAAAGGGTAAACCAATTTCATTATCAAGATATCCGTTTCAAGAAAACAATAATTAATTTTGGAGATTTTTCACAACGCACCGGACAATACGGGTGATCAGCCACGTAAAGTCCCCATACCGGACACACAGTCCCTCTGGTCCTTGAATTGGGTCCCATTAGGCAACACATTGGCCTTTAGACTAGTCCATCCCTAGTCCATTTATTATAATTAAAAAGTGCTGGACCGGCGTTACTCGGCCTCTTACGCCTCCAATCTTAGGAATCCGTGGAAACCATAAATCAGAATTTAAATGAGTTCAAACTTTTATTCCTTTTTAAAACATCTTCAGATATAAAGAAGTCCTTTGGAAATCAGATAAGTTCAATCAAAACAATCTGGATTTCTATTAGTGGAATATAAGAAATATTTATCATCGGGTATGTTCTGGAAATGTACTAGAATGAGAGTTAGGTGTATTCACTTTCAGGTATAAAAGGGTTTGAATAAGTATATGATCAAATTCAGGTTATGGAATTATAGGTCATCAGGTTTCAATTCATGGACATAAACATGGTATAGAGGTTTAAGGATAAAGAATAAACAAAGCATGGTATTCAGTTCAACATGGTATATATGAACAAAGGTAAGGGTTATCAATGAACAATAAGTGTTTTCAGAAATTAAAGGTATATCAAGGCAAGATAACAATTCATATGTGTCAAAATGAAACAATGGAATCGAAATACGAAAGCAAGTTTGGATTACTTGCCTTAAGTAGATAAAGGGTAATGAGCAATCACTGGTTTTCCACCTTAGTCTTTCCCTTGTCCCTAAGTTCCAATTCCTTGAACTCTCTAAGTTCCACTTCCTTGGACTCTACAAAAGAATATAATCTATCTTAGAATTCCCTCTCTAAGATGTCAATCCTTTATTCTAAACTACCCAAACGCATCCTAGCGCGTAAACATATAATAGTTATACCATAAAACAATTATAACCACGTAATAGACAATCATCCGTATAAACTCACATCGTCATTTAAATACACATAACATGTTCCTTATACATATATACATATAATAATATACCTTTCAAATCATACCACATTTGGTATCCCTTAAATCATTTTAACCAATGCTAACTATATCCTTAATACTTTCACAACAATGTTTTCATCTCAAAAAGCTGAAAAATCAACTGCGCATACTTTACTAAAACATTTTTCATAATTCCAAAACTAATCAAACAATTACCAAATTTGACAGGCTATTTCCTGATTACAAAAACAACTTAGCATAAAAGTTTCAACTTCAGAACACTTTATTTAGTATAAAAACGAACTGTATAAAGTAGGTACTAAGCACAGAAAAATCTCAGCTGCGCAACTTTTAGTAAAACAAGTATAACTTTTTATTCGTAAATCCTATCGATACAAAATTAGCGCGTGCACAAACTAGATTCAATTTAGAACATTGACATCCTAAGCCCTCTGTCTAAAACAGGCAGCAACGATTTGAAATATAGCAAAACAGAACAGGGCAGTTTTCTGGAAAATTCAGCATGATGTTTTTCTATATACAATCATCCCAAACATAATCTCATTCACAACTAACCATCCAATATTACAACTAGAACTCATGTTCTCAAGAATTACTAATCTTATACATGCATTTATCAAATAAACAAGTTAACAATTCCATTACTTGGAATTTCACTACAATTCCCAAATCTATACTTTTAACTATCCAAAATCTCACACTAACCACACTTAACACAATAAATCAACATGCATTCATTATAAACCGAAGTTAACAATTAAACAACATCATAAACAAATTTCCAAAACCGAATTCTAAAAAGGGGAAAAATCGAATTTTGAACATGCATTTCGATTTCTTCACATGCAACTCAAAATCGAACTAAATATAGGTATTAACACAATAATCGGACTCAAAAGCATCATCATCGTCCCCGTCGGCTCGCCGGAGCTCATTGCCGACGGCGGCAATGGTCGGAGGTGCCCGGAAAATATGAAAAACCCGGGTTTCCTTCACAACCTCACCAATAAGTAATATTAATCAACCAACTAATCACAAAATCATCACAAGCAAGCTTTTGGGTTCGAATTAAAACAAAAATTTCCGAAACCCCTTGCATGCAACAATCGGTACACACAATACACACGACATACACATACACACACGATTACACATATATATATATGTATGTATAATCATAATCATCAATATAGTTGATAGAGAGAGAGATTTTACAAGAAAAATCGAGAGAGAGATTTTCACCGAGAGAGAAGAGAGAAAAGAGAGAGATGAGAGTTGAGCCGGGGGTGAAGAAGAGGGGAAAAGAACTGAGTGCTGGGTTTTATAAGCCCAGGGGCAAAATGGTAATTTCATAATTAAAAATCTGATTTTCTAATAACCAAAACCAATATAAATACCTTTCTAAAATTCGAAATAAACTGAAGGGAATATCTAAAAATCACAATTTTATTTTTAAAACAAAGAATACGAATTTACAAGCTCACCCATATTTTTAAAATATTTTTTATGATCAAAATTGAATTAAATATGAATTTTCAAAGTTTTGATCACTTAAAGGACATTTAACTCATAAAATCAGTTTTAAATCCTTAAAGCCAAAAATAAATTCCTCCACTAATTTTAGAAAATACTAGAATATAAACTAAAGGTTGTGAAAAAGATTTCACAATAAAAAGAGTCTCCGTTGATTTTATAAAATTCCCGGAAGGTCAAAAAGAACTAATTTTTAATATGAAATTCATATAAAATGCATTTAAAAGCATACACATATATTTTAATCCATACCATTCACCAAGTAAACATCTAATTATCACATTTTCAAATATCCACCTTTCACACAATACTCACATATCATAGAACTCAAATATTATTAAATATTAATATTGTACAAGCGTTTTTCTGAGTCGTTATAACCTCCCCCCCTTAAAAAGATTCTGTCCTCAGAATCTAACCTTATGAAAATAGATGCGGATACTTTTCAAGCATCTCGCTCTCAAGTTCCCAAGTCGATTCTTCAACTTTGGGATTCCTCCACAAAACCTTAACTAACTTAACAATCTTATTCCTTAATTTCCTATCCATATGATCCTGAATTTCTACAGGTTGTTCTACATATGACAAATCGGGTTGAATTTCAAAAGGTTCATATTCGATCACTTGATTTGCATCAGGATTAAATCTCTTAAGCATCGAAACATGAAAAACGTTATGAATATGCTCCATGTGCGGTGGTAACGCTAACTCATAAGCAACTTTCCCGATACGCCTCAGTATCTCAAACGGTCCTACATATCTCGGGCTAAGTTTCCCTTTCTTGCCAAATCTTGTAACTCCTTTCCATGGCGACACTTTTAGCAACACTTGATCTCCTTCTTCAAAATTCAGATCCTTCCTGTCTTGGTCAGCGTACTTCCGTTGTCTGTCTTGCGCCGTAACTAGCCTTTTCCGAATGATTTCAATCTTTTCCTTCGTTTGTTGTACTAGTTCGGGTCCTAAAACTTTTCGTTCTCCAACTTCTTCCCAATATACAGGCGATCTACATTTCCTTCCATACAAAGCTTCATACGGTGGCATTCCAATACTCGCGTGATAGCTATTGTTGTACGAAAACTCTACCAATGGTAAATGCTCATCCCAACTTCCTTTAAAATCCAGTGCACAAGCTCTAAGCATGTCTTCAATGGTTTGAATCGTTCGTTCACTTTGGCCATCAGTTTGTGGATGATAAGCGGTACTCATCTTAAGCTTGGTACCCAGACATTCTTGAAATTGTCTCCAAAATCGGGAGTTAAACCTTGGATCACGGTCCGACACAATGGTTACTGGAACTCCGTGGCGTGTCACAACTTCCTTCAGATAGAACTGTACTAACCTATCCAGTGAAAATCTTTCATTGATTGGGAGAAAATGTGCAGACTTGGTCAGACGGTCTACAATTACCCATATGGCATCATGATTAGCTTTTGTCCTCGGTAGTCCAACAATAAAATCCATGGCAAGATGTTCCCACTTCCATTCCGGAATATCCAATGGCTGCAATAGTCCGCTCGGCTTCTGATGTTCGGCTTTGACTCATTGACAAGTATAACACTTGCTTATCCATTCGGCAATTTCTCTTTTCATATCCGGCCACCAGAAATGTTCCTTCAAATCTCGATACATTTTCGTGCTACCAGGGTGAATTGAGTACTGTGAACTATGGGCTTCCCGCAAGATTTCATTCTTCAATTCCGTCACATTTGGAATCCATATCCTCGTAGAAAATCTCAAAATTCCTTTGTCATCCCTTTGGGTGCAGATCTCTTCACCAGTCAATGTGTTCATCTCTTGATTCATAATCTCCTCCTGGCATCTTCGTATCTTTTCCAACAGTTCCGGTTGAAACGTCATAGTGTGGAAAACTTCGTTGGTAACTTCCGAATCATAGACTTCTAGTTTCAACTTCTCAAATTCTTGAAGCAATTCCTTAGGTATCGTGAACAAATTCAATCTCTCCTTTCGACTTAACGCATCCGCCACAACATTCGCTTTTCCCGGGTGGTAGTTAATACTACAATCATAGTCCTTAATTAACTCCAACCATCTCCGTTGCCTCATGTTCAACTCCTTCTGAGTGAATATATACTTTAAGCTCTTATGATCCGTGTAGATTTCACACTTCTCTCCGTAGAGGTAATGTCTCCAAATTTTCAGTGCGAACACAATAGCTGCTAATTCCAAATCATGAGTTGGGTACTTCTGTTCGTGCGGTTTGAGTTGTCGTGAAGCATACGCGATCACTTTTCCATGTTGCATTAAAACACATCCTAATCCTTTGTGTGAAGCATCACTGTAGATAACAAAATTTCCTTGATCATCTGGTAAGACTAACACTGGTGCTGTCACTAATCTTCCTTTCAGCTCTTGGAAATTTTCTTCACATTTCTCCGTCCAAACAAACTTCTCATTCTTCCGCGTCAGTGCAGTTAACGGTGTAGCTATCTTTGAAAAATCTTGAACAAATCTCCGATAGTATCCAGCTAATCCGAGAAAACTTCTCACTTCAGTAGGGGTCTTTGGTCTTTCCCAATTAACCACAGCTTCAATCTTGGCAGGGTCCACTCTCACTCCTTCTCGACTAATAACGTGTCCAAGAAATTGTACTTCCTCTAACCAGATTTCACACTTTGAAAACTTTGCATATAACTTTTCCTTTCTCAGGACTTCCAACGCAATCCTTAGATGTTCCGCATGATCTTCCGAAGACTTTGAATATATCAAGATGTCATCAATAAATACAATCACAAACTTATCCAAATACGTTCGAAACACTCGGTTCATCAAATCCATAAACACAGTCGGGGCATTAGTTAATCCAAATGGCATCACTAAAAATTCGTAATGTCCATATCTTGTGCGAAAAGCAGTCTTTGAAACGTCTTCAGGTTTGATCTTCAGTTGATGGTATCCAGATCTTAAATCAATCTTTGAAAAATATGCTGCTCCTTTGAGTTGATCAAATAAATCATCGATTCGCGGTAACGGGTACTTATTCTTTACCGTCAACCTGTTAAGTTCTCGATAATCTATACACAATCTCATACTTCCGTCTTTCTTTTTGACAAACAAAACTGGCGCTCCCCACGGCGATATACTAGGCCTTATAACTCCTTTATCCAAAAGATCTTGTAGCTGCGTAGCCAATTCCTTCATTTCTGCCGGTGCCATTCTGTAAGGTGCCTTTGATACTGGTTCCGTTCCAGGTGCCAAATCAATCGTAAATTCTACTTCTCGATCTGGAGGTAATCCGGGTAGTTCGTCAGGAAAAACTTCAGGAAACTCATTTACAACTGGTATCTCCTCCATTTTCAACACTTGTTTCTCCACATCCACTACATGAGCCAAATAAGCTTCGCAACCTTGTCGCAGTAGTCGTGTCGTTTGCATAAACGTTAAGAACTTCCTAGCTTGCCTTTGTCCTTGAAACACAACTTCTTGATCTTCGTCCACACGCAATCTTACTTGCTTTTTCCTACATTCAATCTGCGCATCGCAATCTACTAACCAATCCATTCCTAGGATAACATCGAATTCTCCCATTTTGAACGGTATCAAATCCGCATGAAAAAGATATCCACCGATCTCGATTTTACAGTTAGGACACACTTGGTCTACGGGAACTCTATCCTGGTTAGCCACTTCTATTACTAACGTCCTTTCCAATGGTTTTATCTCACATTTCAATTTATCAAGGAATCTTTCAGATATAAAAGATCTAGTTGCTCCAGAATCAATTAACACTTTAGCTTTAACAGAATTCACAGGAAGCGTACCTGCTACTACATCTCTGTCCTGAACCGCTTCATTGATTGACATATTAAAAGTTCTGGCTCGAGGTTGAGATGACTGTGACCGTGTTGGTGGTGCAGTGAGTCTCAGTACATTAGCAGACTGGACCGGTTCCTTACATTCCCGCGCAAAATGTCCCGCTTTTCCACACTTGAAACATGTTAGTCCTCCTGGTTTCGAACTTGGACATCCATCAGCATAGTGTCCCTTCTTGTTGCATTTAAAACAGGTGATATTCAACTTGTTACAGATTCCCGAATGTCTTTTACCACACATCTTGCACTCTGGTATAGACGGCTTCCCCGTGATAGTTGGTGGCTTTCCTCCTTGAGGTTTCCTGTCTGAACTTCCAAATCCACTCCTCTGTTTCTGAAAATTCCTATCTCCTCCTGATTGATTTCCAAACCTTTTCCTATTCTGAGAACTTCCTTGTCCTTCATCACCTTGGTTTCTTTCAGATCCTCCAAACTTCCGTTTCTTTCCAAATTTCTCCTTTTGAACTAATTCGCTCTCGCCCTCAATGATCATCGCTTTCTGTACTACCGCAGTATAATTTCTCAACTCAAAAGCTGCAACTCTACTCCTTAACCATGGCTTTAATCCGTGCTGAAACTTTCTAGCCTTACTGACATCATCTCCTACGTACCTAGGTGCAAATCTTGCCAATTCAGTAAATTTGGCTTTGTATTCTGCCACACTCATCCCTTCTTGTTTTAATTCTAAGAACTGAACTTCTAACTGATCTTGTAGGTACCTTGGTAAATACTTCTCCTGAAATAGTTCCGTAAATCTTTGCCAAGTAATTTCTCCTTCTCCTAACTTCACAGATTCCCACCAAAAATTAGCTTCTGCCTTCAAGTAGTAACTAGCAAATTCAGTTTTCTGTTCTTCTCCAACCTTAACTAACGCAAACGCTTTCTCAATGTCGATTAACCATGATTTCGCCTCAACAGGGTTTAGAGTACCTTTGAATTCAGGTGGGTGGACAGCTTGAAATGATTTAAAAGTTGTCAATGGTTGAACATTTTGTTGTTGTTGTTGAGTCAAGGCAGCAGTTTGTTGTTGGAGTAATTGAAGTATCTGAGTTATAGTTGGGTCTACCGGGTTCTGGGCCTCGGTATCAGTTGTTTGTTGAGTAGAAGCAGTGGTCTTTTTCTTTGGTGGCATTTTTCTGATAAGAGATAAGCAATTTATGAAACAATATGCATATATATACCACAATGTAAACTCTTTTTGAAAACGTTTATAAAACTGTATGTACATAAAAAAAATTTAAAAACTTTTAGCCATATTGTTAGATAATTTGCTCGTCTCCGTAACAGGGTAAACAGGGTAAACATAGGTATTATAGGAACAGGTTAACAATAAATGGTATAACAGTTTAAAGCAAGGTATAAGAAAAGTACGGGCATAATATAAAGATTTGAGTCAAGTACAATAGATGACAGGGTACATGATCACCCCATAAGTCATAGCAAAGTCAATGTCAAAGCAGATAATATAATAATGTCTACTAGGAAAAAGGGAAAATATCCTAATAGCGAGTAGTCAAACGTGCAAATGATCAATACTAAAACCAATGGGCTCTAACAGATGTCCCACTCTCAGAATCCAACCATAGCTAGTCTCGGCCGCCACGAACAGCTCTCAGCTCACACAGCATCCAGCTAACAATCCTAGTCACTCTCCTGGCCTCCTCTAAAGCATCAACAGTGACTGGTCCCTCAGCTAGGCGCTTTCGCGCTGACTCCTCTACAGTACGGATCCTATCCTGCCACTCCGCCTCAGTAACAGCAACACGACGGTCTGCCTCATCCGACATCCGATCTACAAGGGCCTGAAGCTCGGCATTCTGTCCTGAAAGGGTCTCTAGGTCTCTAGCAAGGTCTACATGTGCATAATGAAATATAGGTGCAGGATCTCCCATGACTGAAACACGAGAATCAACAGATGCTGCTCTCCAGGGGATAGTAGTCTGAACAGGTACAGGTGCAATTGGTGTCTCAACGGACTGAACACTAAGACTACCTATCTCCACTGGGTCAGATAGTGTGATAGAGGGGTGAGGGGGTGTGTCTCCACCAATAACGTCCATCTCCTGCGATAACATTATAGATATAGATACTTATATAATAACAGGTTATCTTAATCCTAAAGACTTAACTTAAAAGAAAGTACTTACGCCTACCGTGGCTACTTAGCATCTATCCATCTAATACTCTAACAGATTCCTACTCCTTACATAACTATCTTAATCACCTTTTATCAATAGGGATCCTAATCTTTTATTAATAGGGATCCTAATCCTGGCTTGTTTCAGTGACCAAAAACTGACAGCTCTGATACCAACCTGTGGCGCCCTCCCAATCTGGGGTCATGATCGGGGAGTCACTACCACCTCTATACATATTAAACCCATAAACAATATAATAAAAGCATGCAGACTTGACCCCAACTCTACCCTGGATCTTTAACAGTTGATGGTGTGAAACAAGCATCCACTATCTAATTCATTAATACATAAGTCTCAAAAGTTATTACAACAAAGTCTTAAGAGTTCTACGTTCTCTGTTACAAAACACCTTCTAGATATGGCCATCACCTACCTGAGCTGGCATCCCAAAAACAACCCTATAGGAAGACTTCCTAGCTGTCTGAAATGTACGTACCATCTTCTCGTTTAACTGTGGGTTAGAGTAGGAAAAGAATGAGCCAAATGCCCAGCAAGTAATAATATGACCAAACAGTTATCCACTGGGAAACAGTTTCAATATCAATATGGATAGCATGAGTATAGCAAAGTCCGTATCAAGGGATTATCAGAATCAATAATTTGAATATAAAATTTCAAAACAGTTTCCAATATCAATATATATAGCATGGTTTAAGCAGAATCCATAATAAGGTATTATCCAAAACAATGGCATAAATATGCAATTTCAAAGGGTAAACCAATTTCATTATCAAGATATCCGTTTCAAGAAAACAATAATTAATTTTGGAGATTTTTCACAACGCACCGGACAATACGGGTGATCAGCCACGTAAAGTCCCCATACCGGACACACAGTCCCTCTGGTCCTTGAATTGGGTCCCATTAGGCAACACATTGGCCTTTAGACTAGTCCATCCCTAGTCCATTTATTATAATTAAAAAGTGCTGGACCGGCGTTACTCGGCCTCTTACGCCTCCAATCTTAGGAATCCGTGGAAACCATAAATCAGAATTTAAATGAGTTCAAACTTTTATTCCTTTTTAAAACATCTTCAGATATAAAGAAGTCCTTTGGAAATCAGATAAGTTCAATCAAAACAATCTGGATTTCTATTAGTGGAATATAAGAAATATTTATCATCGGGTATGTTCTGGAAATGTACTAGAATGAGAGTTAGGTGTATTCACTTTCAGGTATAAAAGGGTTTGAATAAGTATATGATCAAATTCAGGTTATGGAATTATAGGTCATCAGGTTTCAATTCATGGACATGAACATGGTATAGAGGTTTAAGGATAAAGAATAAACAAAGCATGGTATTCAGTTCAACATGGTATATATGAACAAAGGTAAGGGTTATCAATGAACAATAAGTGTTTTCAGAAATTAAAGGTATATCAAGGCAAGATAACAATTCATATGTTTCAAAATGAAACAATGGAATCGAAATACGAAAGCAAGTTTGGATTACTTGCCTTAAGTAGATAAAGGGTAATGAGCAATCACTGGTTTTCCACCTTAGTCTTTCCCTTGTCCCTAAGTTCCAATTCCTTGAACTCTCTAAGTTCCACTTCCTTGGACTCTACAAAAGAATATAATCTATCTTAGAATTCCCTCTCTAAGATGTCAATCCTTTATTCTAAACTACCCAAACGCATCCTAGCGCGTAAACATATAATAGTTATACCATAAAACAATTATAACCACGTAATAGACAATCATCCGTATAAACTCACATCGTCATTTAAATACACATAACATGTTCCTTATACATATATACATATAATAATATACCTTTCAAATCATACCACATTTGGTATCCCTTAAATCATTTTAACCAATGCTAACTATATCCTTAATACTTTCACAACAATGTTTTCATCTCAAAAAGCTGAAAAATCAACTGCGCATACTTTACTAAAACATTTTTCATAATTCCAAAACTAATCAAACAATTACCAAATTTGACAGGCTATTTCCTGATTACAAAACCAACTTATCATAAAAGTTTCAACTTCAGAACACTTTATTTAGTATAAAAACGAACTGTATAAAGTAGGTACTAAGCACAGAAAAATCTCAGCTGCGCAACTTTTAGTAAAACAAGTATAACTTTTTATTCGTAAATCCTATCGATACAAAATTAGCGCGTGCACAAACTAGATTCAATTTAGAACATTGACATCCTAAGCCCTCTGTCTAAAACAGGCAGCAACGATTTGAAATATAGCAAAACAGAACAGGGCAGTTTTCTGGAAAATTCAGCATGATGTTTTTCTATATACAATCATCCCAAACATAATCTCATTCACAACTAACCATCCAATATTACAACTAGAACTCATGTTCTCAAGAATTACTAATCTTATACATGCATTTATCAAATAAACAAGTTAACAATTCCATTACTTGGAATTTCACTACAATTCCCAAATCTATACTTTTAACTATCCAAAATCTCACACTAACCACACTTAACACAATAAATCAACATGCATTCATTATAAACCGAAGTTAACAATTAAACAACATCATAAACAAATTTCCAAAACCGAATTCATGATATCATAAACATCTATATACGATGTAAGGTTTGAAAGCATGCATGATATCATCTCATATGCATCATCAATATAAGTAATGGAAAACATATCATGGAATGAGAAAACTTGCCTCGGGTCCTTGGTTGTTATGGGTTCGAGAACTTGCCGGGAAATCTATAAACAAGGAAATACTCGATCAGTCCCCTGGCTTAATCATTTAAAGTGCATTTAACTTAAGCACTAACGTTCTATTAACGAACATCAAATGTCCAGCTCTTCGTCACTTATAACCTTATGACATTCCGTAAACTCTTAAGTCAAAAGTTTGGGTGGAAATCTATTCTCAAAACCCAGGTACTTTACCATTGCTAACTCATTGTTTTTAACCATCCCCTTAAGGGTATTTCACTCGCACAACTTTTGTTCCCGCATTTTTATAAAATCAAAAAATCATCATTTTAACACGAAACCTCCTCGGTTCCCTTCCTAACTGTCCATACTAGTATCCATTTTAATATCTCGACCCAATTCCATGTTTAAAGGGTTCGATCACCATCTCAAAGTTCATGCAGTGAACTACTTAGTTATCCGAAACCGCTTTCACTAAAACGGATGTTTCTCCTAAACCGTAAATCAAAACGATACGATTCTTTCGCTAAAACAAACTACAAAACAGAATATACATGATCATGGTCAGAAAGCCTTATGGTTATGCCTAGAAGGTAACCGTGGTCTCTGTCCAAACTTCCTAAGTGAAATCCGACATGGTAACGACGCTTAAACGTGATTCCCGTGTTTAAAACACTCAAATTCATTCATCAACACAACCAAACCATCAATACTTCTCATTCATCATCTATACTAACCCATGATCTTTAACCAACAAGTCAAAACCAACATCTACAAGATCATTCATTAAAACAACCACTTAATCATTCATCACAACCAAGATTCATCATCTTATTCATACTAACATATACTATCATCAAACTAACCATAATAATCAAATTATAACTAAAGGTTGGAGATGTTTATACCTTCCTTGTGAAGACTATCAAGAGCTTATATATCCTTGCTTGATCCTTAAACAACCTTAACAAGCCTTAAACTTCAAGAACAAACCAAGAAAATCATAAGTTACTATTCATTTCACTATTCATGCTCATCTTTTAATCAAGATTTGGACATGATGCAATGCATGGATGAAGCTAGGATTTAGAGATTACCTTAGTTTAGAAATATGGAAGCTTTAGAATCCAAAACCATGATTTTAGGAGGTGTGTAGCTTGTAGAAAATTTCTTAAGGAAATGGAGAAAAGAAAAGGGTCGAATGCTTTGTTCTTCTCTTTGATGCTTCTCTTTGATTTTCTTTTCTTTTCCTTTTTGTCAAATAATTCTAATTAGATGCATCCATTTAATTGTGTGGTCTATAATTGATTTTGTCATCCAAGACACATGTCATTTAGCTTGTGGTTTGTGGTGAAAGTGGTGACAAGGTGGTGATTCATCACCTTGTCATCACTTTGTCACACCTATGTCATCCTCCTGTGTCATGCTTATGTCATTTCTCGTATCATCAATCCTCTTATATGATGCACTCGATGATCTTATATGATACTTCCCCTTCGGTTAGGGTTTAATCCATAATTCGATACGCTTCTGTCTCGCGATAGGTTCCAGTGATTTTAAAAACGTTTCTCTGCACCAATGTTAGGAGATACTTCCTTGATCTTTCCATTACCTTGGCTTAATATATGATCCTAGATTTCTCACCTTGGCTTAAGATATGATCATGGATTTCTCATTCTACATACTTTCTCAAAACGATCAAATCAATACATCCTTGATTGTCCGATGAATAGTGATCAAAATTTAAGGTTGGAATCTCCCGATTCTAATCGCGTTTACATTCACTTATTCTCCTTACACATCACTAATATAACTTCGAAACATTCATTCCATGTCTTCCATATAGTGTGGTCTGAAAATATTGTTCATCAGCAAATTCACTATTCATCAACATTTACTATTCAATTTTTTTTTTACTAAGTCCAAAATTTGGGGTTATTACACTGTCACAGCCAGAGTATGTTCTTGTAGCCATTTTAATTTGCTGTAATAAAATTGTTTGTAATTCTTGGAAGAAGTTCATTCACTTGTCCAAGCCTCAAGGAATACATCAGGATGACAGCAAGAATAATTGTTACTGTCATAGCACTGACAGTAAGGTTACAAGAAGACAACATGTTGCAAGTCATGACAGCATATTCACTCTGACAGCAACATTGGCGGAAGCCTTGAGACAGCAACTCTCTATTCTCCTGACAGCAAGCTTGGAACTCCTGACAGCATCTATTGCAGGGATTTCATACTGTCACCAAAAGAGCATTTTTGTGACAGCAATCTTGGAGTACAGGATATTGTCTCAAAGGGATAAACTTTGATTTGGGGATCTATCCAGTCAAACATGTGACAGTTTGGATGTTCAAGAAACATGCGTGATGCAGTATCCCAACACTGCATCAGGTCTGCAAAGACTACGACAAAAGCTTAAGGGATCACAAGACAAAGCTCACCAATTCAAGAGTATGACAAATCAACTGTTAGATCAGGATTCAATGATCGTCAGGATCTAGACTCAACTGATCAGGATTGCTGATATCATCAGTATTGCATGGTCATCAGTATTTGCTCAAGCGTCAGTATCAGGATTGTCATCAGAATGTATATCAGGACTATGATCAGGATTGATCATCAGGACTGGAAGCTGATCAGGATTTCTATTACGAGTTGGTTTATGAGTCTAGTTAAATAATGAAGTTTATTTTGTCTGTTCCTTATTTATAGTAATGCAGCTATCGATTTAGGATATGTTTCAATCTTTGTAATTGATTAGGACTTATCTTGTAATTGATAGAGAAGCTGTGTTGTATATAAACACAGTTTAGGTTTCGATTTATATCAATCATATACACGAGTATTTTGTAACCTAGAAGCTCTCAAGACCATCAGAATTTCTTGAGAGAGTTTGTAACAGTTTTATATCAGATTTAATAAAGTTGTTATTAGTCTTTCATATTTGTGATATATACTTTAATAAGTCGAGAATCTTATACAATTGTATTAAACCCCTCTTCTACAATTGTTATTTACTGGGCAACAATTGGTATTAGAGCAGCCTGATTTAAATTTGAATCAGATACGATCTAAGATGTCGACAAAGTATGAAAGCATGAAAATTCCCAACCTGAAGAAGTCTGAATATACAACATGGAAGGTGAAGATGCTGATGTACCTGGAGGCTATGGATCCTGATTATTTGGACAGGATTCGTGATGGACCATATATTCCTACGAGACTTATTCCACAAACAGATTGTTAATCCCAAATGACCTAACAGAATTGTAGAAGGGGGGGTTGAATACAATTCTTGATATTTCTTAAACTTAAAACAACTTATAAATAAAAACTGAACTTAAAGTAAAAATCACAAGCACATAAATAATTTCAGTTGGATTGTTTGATGATCCAACTGAAGTGATTTTTATTGCGGAAATAATCTGTGATACAAAATGTACACAGCTGCTCAGTTACAAGATTGTAGATAAGTATGCTCTCAAAGATAGCTAATACAAACTATTTGTTTTTCTTCTCTTATCTTTTAAAGTAACTGCTACACTTGGTTATAAATACCCAAGTTTACAATTCTACATTTGGCTAAACTAAAGAACAATAGTAGTAACCATCAGTAGCTTGCTTTTCATTCCTTTTGTCCAATGGTCCTTGGAGATCTTTGCTTTTGTCTTCATGCTAATTTTAATCATTCCCAAGAGCCTTATTGGAAATTGGAATGTTTCCTTATTTCCAGTAACCATTTTGATGGCTTCCAATGCAAAGTACACTTCCATATCTCCTTTAGATCTGTTCAGTAAACTGTCACTATCACTTTGTCAACTGTTCAAAAATCAATAGTGATTCGTTGATAGCAGGGAGATGTGTTTCGTTGATAGCTTTATTCTTCATTCCGTTGATGGTGTTTCCTTCGTTTCGTTGATGGTGTTTCCCTCGTTTCGTTGATGGGTAAACTCCATACCGTTGACAGAGTGATCTTCATACCGTTGACATGTCTTCACTTAGGCAAAATTACAAGGCATAATATATTTACAATTAACCAACCTATTTTGCCTATCTAGTACTTAGTCAACATGACTTAGAAAACCTATCTAATACATACAACAGAATGCATATCAAACTGTGAAGTATTGTACAGTGCAATTGCTACATTACTCATTTCGTTGATGAGCTTCCTGTCAACGGAATGCTGCAAAGCATGCCATTTCGTTGACAGCTACAAAATGACTTAATACAAAATCTACTAAGTGTTTTTATAATTATCATCAAGAACAACATATTCCTAACAATCTCCCCCAATTTATGACTGATAGAATAACAGCCATAAATCAAGAGCCTTGATGATAACAAAAACACTCAGACATATTACACATGATAAAAGTAGAAATTGCATTGAGCTTCATTGAATTTAATTGAAATGCAAGGTAGAAAATCTTACAAAACAAGTGCACAGAGTTGCTCCTCTAGACTGAGCAGATTTTTCATCTTTGCCTCTGTGGTCTTGTTTTCTTCCTTTTTCTTGCATTGTTCTCCTCAATTTGAGCTTGAAGTCTTCTGTAGAAAATCTTCTCTTCTTCATCTTGATTCCCCAACTTGGATTGCATTAACCTTAGAGTTTCATTGGATGCCTTCTCCAGTTGGTCTTCTATTCTGAAGAATCTTCTACAGTTGTCCTTATCTCTGAATTCCATCATCCAAAAAGGTTGGAGATGAATTATCTTTCCTGTTTGAGGGACCTTCAATACTCTGGGAAGTGCACCAGGCTTGTTCCAGCTAGCTTTGATTTGGCAAATCTTGGAGACAACCTCAGACTTGGCTGTTTTGGTAAAACCAAAATCTTTCTTCAAACATTTAAACACAGATAGCAGTGTCTGATAGTCTTCTCCCAGAATTCTGTGTAGAGGCCAAACCTGTTCTCTCCCACCCTTGTAGACAAATGCCAATCTCTCTGGTAGTTTGTAAGAAGCTGTTATTCCTCTCACTTCAACCAGGTCATCAAGATTGATATGAATGTCAGACTCCTCCCTGATATCAGCAATGTAGATGAAGTCTTCTGAGTTGGTAGGGGGTTTCTCAGCTTGTGGTCTCCTTATCATAAATGGCTTAGCCTTGGTAGCCCTTTGCTTAGATTTCTTCTTTGGATCCATTTCAAAGAGGAATTTTGGAAAGTTGGCCTCATCAAACTCAATTGGCTCTCCCTTTGGCTCAATTGGCTGATCATGAAAATTTACAGGATGATTAGGATCACAGGCTAACTTTACCTCTGAAACTGGATCAGGAATTGTTGGAGGTGCAATTGGTACAGAAGAGTCTGATGCAATGCTCTGAGAGTCATCATTCTCAAAGGCTATGTTTCTCCTAGCTCTTGCCTTTGGTTGCCTTGTGCTCTTCTTTGCACTCCTTTCCTCTCTTGCTTTTTCTTCTAGCTGTATTTCTTCTTCATCAAGAGACTGAGCAACAGCAAGGGCTTGCATTGCTGCTCTTTCTGACTCTTCAGCTTTAGCTTCAGCAAAGTTTGGGTGACCAGCCCAAACACAGATTTCTTGTCCATTCCTGTAGACAATTGCCCTTTGCTTCCTTATCTCATAATCATTGCTTTCCTTGCTTTTTGTGATAAGAAGACCAAGAAGCTTGAGCTCATCTGGATAAGGTGCAGGATAGAAAGTCCTTGCTATATTTTTGCCCTTTGGTTTAGCAGAGGACTTGGGAGATAAGCTTCTTTGGAGTGTAGCTTGTTCCACATCCCTAATGCATGAAGTTTGTCCTTTTTCCTTCCATGGACCTTTAGTGACTCCATGTAGAAGGGGCTCTTCCTTATAGAAAGAATTGGTCTGTGGCTCCCATTCCGTTGACACTAGAACCATGGCATTCGTTGATGGTTGATCCGTTGATGGATTTGAGTCCTTTGTAGTTCCAGTAATTTTCTTGACCCTTGCTTCTATGTTGGACCAATGGTCTTTGATTTGTTCTGCAAGTCTCATCCTCATAGAAGCTTCCTGGATCAGGTCAATACCATCCTTTTTCTTCTTTCCAAACTCCCCCATTGTTAATGGCTCTTCTGGCAAGGAGATGGCTGGGACCAAAACCTTTGTGATTTGTATCTCTAGCTCCTTAGTTTTCTCCCCCTTTTTGTTATCATCAAGTGAGATGATAGGGATTCCTTGAGCTGCCAGAAGCTGGGTGAGTAGGCTAGTTTGCTTCTCCTGTTCCTTCTGCATGTGAGAAAGTGTAGCCTCAACTTTGTCCACTCTAGAGGAGAGAGTTTTCAAAGATGAGGACACTTCAGGTTCCTTGGTGAAAAACCTTGACATCTTGGAGACAGTGTGAAGAGGAAGCTTTTCATCTAGCCTCCTGTCAGTAGCATCCCTAAGGTTGCTAATTGAATCCTTGATTTCTGTAGCCTCAATCCTTGTCTGCAACATTTGTAGCCTTTGAATTTCCAGAGAATCCATTATGGCCTTGTAGAATTTCTATTTCCTTGCTTCAGCAGACTCATGATCTAGATATGCCTCATTGTACTGCCTTGTGATAGCAGCATCCAAGTTGCATCTACCATGCATATCCTGAGAAAGCCAGTTTGGTGTAGGAGGCACCAAAGAAGTCCCAGTCTGTGTAGTGGTGGCCACCTGTAGATTGTCACCAAAGCTGTCTTCATCATCAGAAAACTCAAAGTCTCCACTTGCTGCAGCTCCTGGAGGTAGATTGGTCAAGGCATCCTTTGCTCTTTGTATTGATGCAGTAGTATGAATTAAGTTGAGTGACCTTTCTGCCTCCACATTGCCCTGTTGAGCCATAACTTGATAGGCTGACACAGGATGAGTAAAGGTCTCAGGATCCAGGGAAATACTATCCAGAGTTTGTTGATAATGCTCTTGGAAGGTAAGTTCCCTTTCTCCCTCACTGACCCTCATTAACTCACTAGCAATGGCTGCTTCCATCCTTATTGCTCATGTAGTCCCTTCTCTCTCTCCACTCTTTTCTTGCATCATGGGCTCCCCATGGCTCACACCTCTCACACCCTCACCTTCACCTACTAAGGTGGTACTCTCAATCTCTCCTTTTGCCTGGCTGGAAGAAATAGCCAGCCTCTCACTCTCAGACTCTCCTTTTGCCTGGCTGCAAGCCAGCCTCTCAATTTCACTCCCTCTCAAACCTAAAAGTGTCTCAACTACCACCAGGTCATCTACACTAGTTATGGAAACAACTTGATTTTCAATAAGGGGTGTAGAATGACCTATCAACGGAATGGTAGTTTGAACTGTCAACGGTATGGATACCGTTGATGGAGAAACACTTGTCAACGAAAGAGGCTGTTTCGTTGATGAAGTCAATAAAGCACTTTGAGAAAGTGAAATTACAGTAGAATCTGTGGTGATTGATTTTAGAGATTGGTCCACAGATCCTCTTGCAACTTCAGAAAAAAATGGTTGATGGCCCAACAAATCACTTAACAAGTGATGGCCATCAGCTTCAGAGTGGGGCTTCTCCAAAATAAGAGTTGGAGAATCAGGAAAAGATGTATTGATCATGTCCACATCTAAAGATTGAGTTGGTGAATTGGATGGAGATAAATCAAGATTATTGTTTAGAGAATGGGACTGTAACCCCAGAGTAATAATAGGGGTTACATCAAACTGAATTTGAGAAACTGGAAGTGTTGCTTCCAGTGTGTGTGCACCCTGTGTACCCTTGGACTTTTGCTTCACTCTCCTTTGGTATTGGGAAAATGTAGACTGAGGGCTTGAAGTGTCCCTTACCCTTTTGGAGTGTGCTCTTGGAGGAGAGCTTGTTTCAATAATCACATCCTTTTGGGAGGATGCAACTAGACTTGTGTTTAAATCCATTTTACTCATTGTGCCTTGTTGGGAAGACACAATGGGGCTTGGCTGGATTTCACTCATCTGTCCTTCCTTATCCCTAAGGTTTCTTTTATGTTCACCCCTTCCCTCACCTCTCACAGCTCCAGAAACACTCCCCTTAGGTTGTGTAGTGGATTTTACAACAGGTGCCTTTTGGGAAGCACCTGAGGTTGGCTTGGAGGATTTCTTTGATTTTGGTTTTGTTGCTGGGGCAGGAGCCTGTTGGGTCATAGCTACAGACTCCACAGCAACAGGACTGGGTGATACAGTTGAAGTAACAATTATACTAGAAGGGATAGCAGTAGTTACCTCAATTACTGGTAGATACACCACTGGAACCTCACCATTATGGTTCAGCCTCAGTATGTCTGTCAATACTCTCTTCTCTTGCACAAAACACTCAAACTTGGAAACAGGGTTAGAGATTACTAATGGTGTTGGACTAACATGATTAGCCAACATCATCAGAAACCTAGCATAGTAGATATTCTTTTTCCTATTAGCCTTGTCACCCAACTTGGCACCAATTTCATACATAAGTTGGATGCTAAAGTTGTAATATCTATCAGTTAGGAGCATGGTAAAAAGAATCAACATGGAATTAGTTAATGCATCAAAATTACTAATCTTTCCAGAAAAGACCTTGATAAATGCATCAGCTAAATAACTATATTCCCTAACCAAACCTCTCCTAATTATTCTACCCAGATTATCAGTAGGCAAAGAGTAGTTTATTGAATTTAGCATGTTAACCATTTCAGTGATTGTAGGCAAAGCATCACAGTTATTTTCAGGAATATGTAGACATGCTTGCAATACATCAGAATTAACTATGTACTCATTACCTTGGAGAGTGAATTGCAGTGTGCAGTTTGTTCCACTATACTCACATGAGGTCCAGATCTCCTCGATTATCTCATTATAGAGAGGAGTTGAGTGAAACATTGCATAGCTCAACTTGCAGTTCTTCATGAAGTCCATCATCTTGAAAAAGATACTGTTCGGGTTTTCCTTGACAACAAAAGGGATGGAGTTGTTCTTCTCATAGATGAACCCTCCAGCAGACATAAGCTTGACTATGGGTGCCATTGTTGTGTGAAGAAAAGCTTCGAACTGAATTGCTTGTTAGAGAGAAGAAGAGAGAAAAGCCTTTGGAATCTTTGAGAACAGGTAAAAAGAAATTAAAGAAAATAGAATTTCTTAAATACTCCCCCAAAAATTCTCAGAAAAAGAGTCCAATAATAAATGTAAATTACTGGATTGGCTTAAAAATATAACCGTTACTTTTAAAGAATTACCATGATTTATACTTACAGGGGTGTATGCATAGATCGTGGTAAAAGACGTGTCAAAATTTCAACGGTTCAGATTAAAAGCGTTGTATCAACGAATCACAATTGGGCGTTTAAGGTCCCGTTTGTTTCGTTGATAAAGCTGCGTTTCGTTGATATAAAAGAGCTATCAACGAAACACCCAGAAAAATGCTAAGACTGTCAACGAAATGGTGCGTTTCGTTGACATAGTAATTTTGACTTAGACAAAATTTCACTTTTTCCTGAGAAAATTAATTCAGAAAAACATAGCAAATTTCTGGCTACATAGTAACTTGCAAATATCTCAAAAATAATTAAGAGAGATTTAGCATACCTAGCTCACTTACTAATCTTGAGAATGATGATTCATCAAGTGGCTTGGTAAAGATGTCTGCAAGTTGTTGTTCACTTGGAACAAAATGTAACTCCACAGTACCATTCATAACATGTTCTCTAATGAAATGGTACTTGATGTCAATGTGCTTGGTCCTTGAATGCTGCACTGGATTCTCAGTAATGGCAATGGCACTAGTGTTGTCACAGAAAATAGGAATTTTCTCAACTCTTATTCCATAATCAAGTAGTTGATTTTTCATCCATAAAATCTGTGCACAACAACTTCCAGCTGCAATATACTCAGCCTCAGCTGTGGAGGTAGAAACTGAGTTTTGTTTCTTGCTGAACCATGAGACAAGCTTGTTTCCTAAGAATTGACAGGTGCCTGTTGTGCTTTTCCTATCAATTTTACATCCTGCTCTGCATCTGAATAACCAATTAGTTCAAAGCCAGATTCTCTAGGATACCAAATGCCAAGGTTTGGTGTTCCTTTGAGATATCTGAAAATTCTTTTAATAGCAACTAAATGGGATTCCCTAGGATCAGCTTGAAATCTAGCACATAGACATGTAGCAAACATAATATCAGGTCTACTAGCTGTTAAATATAAAAGTGAGCCTACCATGCCTCGGTAACCTGAAATGTCCACAGATTTTTCCTTAGTATTCAATTCAAGTTTGGTGGCAGTAGGCATGGGAGTTTTGGCAGGAGAGCATTCCATTAAGTTAAACTTCTTTAATAAATCATGAATATATTTTGTTTGACTAATGAAAATGCCTTCATTAACTTGCTTCACTTGAAGACCAAGAAAGTAAGTTAATTCTCCCATCATGCTCATTTCATATTTACTTTGCATAAGCTTGGCAAACTTTTGACAAAGTTTCACATCTGTTGACCCAAAGATTATGTCATCTACATAAATTTGAACAAGTATAGTAGAGCCATTCACAACCCTGTGAAAAAGAGTTTTATCTACAGTACCTCTAGTGAAGTGATTCTCAAGGAGGAACTGTGAAAGTGTGTCATACCAGGCTCTAGGTGCTTGTTTCAAACCATAGAGTGCTTTGAGGAGGAAGTATACATATTCTGGAAAATCATCATCTTCAAAACCAGGAGGTTGACTTACATACACCTCCTCTTCCAATTCCCCATTCAGAAAAGCACTCTTCACATCCATTTGATAGACTTTGAAATTGGCATGGGCTGCATAGGCTAGGAAAATCCTTATTGCTTCTAGTCTAGCAACAGGAGCAAAGGTTTCATCAAAATCAATTCCTTCTTCCTGTGAATAGCCTTTTGCAACCAATCTAGCTTTGTTCCTTGTGACTATGCCATTTTCATCCATCTTGTTTCTGAACACCCATTTTGTGCCTATGACACTCCTGTCCTTAGGCTTGGGCACCAGCTTCCATACATTGTTCCTCTCAAATTGGTTTAGCTCCTCTTGCATAGCTAAAACCCAATCTGGATCTAGAAGTGCATCCTCAACTTTCTTTGGCTCATCTTGAGACAGAAAGCTGCTATATAGACATTCTTCTTGAGTTGCTCTTCTAGTTTGGACTTTTGAAGTAACATTACCTATAATAAGTTCAAAGGGATGATCTTTAGTCCATTTCCTTGAGGGAGGTAGATTTGCTCTTGAAGAGGTAGCTTCATGATCATGATTGCCTTGATTGGATATTTGTCCTTGAGAAACTCCCCCTGAATTTGTTGTCCCTAACTGATCACTTCTAGAAGCATTTCTATGACTGTCAACGGTATGACCATTTTGGCTGTCAACGAAACGCTCATTTTGACTGTCAACGAATCCACCATCATGACTGTCAACGAAATGACCATTTGGTCTGCTAGCAGCTATTCTTTTCAACCTTAATGCAGCAATTTCATCTTCACTGCTGCTTTCATCTGTGCTAGATACAACAATTTTAGGCTGTTTCTCAGTAGCCTTAACATGATTCACTTGATCTCCTTCCTCATTCTCAAAAGAAAGACTTTCATGGAAACCTTCATCACAGAGACCTTGAATTTTGAGATCATCAAAAACAACATGTACAGATTCCATAACAATGTTGGTTCTGAGATTATAGACTCTGTACGCTTTCCCTGCTGCATATCCCACAAATATTGCTTCATCTGCCTTTGCTTCAAATTTCCCCAAATGCTCAGCTTGATTTCTCAGAACAAAGCACTTGCATCCAAAGACATGAAGAAAATCCAATAGTGGCTTCTTTCTTTTGAGTAGCTGATAAGGGGTCATTCCTTTGGCCTGATTAATCAAAGAGATATTTTGAGTGAAGCAAGCTGTATTAACTGCCTCAGCCCAAAAATAAGTTGGTAACTTTGATTCATCTAGCATTGTCCTTGCAGCTTCAATAAGTGTTCTGTTTTTCCTTTCAACTACACCATTTTGCTGTGGTGTTCTTGCTGCTGAAAACTCATGCAAAATACCATTTTCTTCACAGAACACCTTCATGCTTGAATTCTTGAATTCTGTCCCATTGTCACTCCTAATCCTTCTTACTTTCAAGTCAGGATGATTGTTTACCATCTTGATGTGATTGATAATGATTTCACTTGCCTCATCTTTGGAGTGCAAAAAGAAAGTCCATGTAAATCTAGAAAAATCATCAACAATCACAAGACAATATTTCTTCTTTGAAATAGACATGACATTTACAGGGCCAAACAAATCCATATGAAGCAACTCAAGCTGATGGACAATTGATGACTCTGTCTTGCTTTTGAATGATGCCTTTTTTTGTTTCCCTTTTTGACAGGCATCACACAAACCATCCTTGGAAAATTCCACCTGTGGAATTCCTCTTGCAAGATCCTTCCTCACCAAATCATTCATAACTTTAAAATTCAGATGAGATAATTTCTTGTGCCATAGCCAACTTTCATCCTTGCTTGCCTTGCTGAAAAGACAAGTGATGGTGTCTGAACTTGTGCTACTAAAGTCAGCAATGTACACATTCCCTCTTCTGAATCCAGTCATTACCACATTGTTGTTTCCTCCTTTAGAAACAACACAGGCTTCTTTAGAAAAAGTAACTAAAAATCCTTTGTCACAGAGTTGGCTGATACTAAGCAAATTGTGCTTAAGACCATCCACCAATGCAACCTCATCTATGATGACATTCTCTTTTGAAATCAAGCCATATCCCTTAGTGTAGCCTTTGTTGTCATCTCCAAAAGCAATACAAGGGCCAGCTCTTTCCTGAAACTCTGTGAGCAGGGTAGAATCACCAGTCATGTGTCTTGAACAACCACTATCCAAGTACCAAAGATTCCTTTTGTCTCCCTGCACACAATAAAACCAAATCAAGTTGATTTTGGTACCCAAGTTTCCTTGGGTCCTGTTTTGTTAGCCTTTGCTTTTCCTTTAATATCATTTTCCCCTTGGGCTCAGATTGATTTAAATCAATCTTTACCCTTGGTGTTGATTTCTGAAAGTTGCTCACATTTTTATTCATAGCATGCATAGTTGGTGGAACAAACATGTTATTCATATTCCATGGCATTTGTGGCACATTAAACATATTCATGTATGGATTAGGCACAAACGACATGCTAGCATATGGATTCTGAAATTGTGCATATGGAGCAAACATGTTAGGCATAACAGGCATTGTAGGCATAGAACTATTCATTGCAGGCTTGGGAATTTTCACTTTAACAGTTTTCTTAACAGATTTGCAGTTAGTAGATAAATGACTGACACTTCCACAATTGACACATGTCTTTCTAGGAGCATATTTATCAGGTGTGTAATTGTTGTGTTTGTTAATCCCTACTTTGCCATTCCTGTTATTCTTTTTATTTCCCTTAGCCTCAACTTGAACATTCTCTAACTTATCTTTCAATTGCTTGTTGGACAAGTGACCTACATTAGCTCTCTCAACAGGCTTCTCAACTTTCTTTGATTTACTAGACTCACCTTGAACAAAGTTCTTGGTGACAGGACCATACTTATTATTAAGTCTAGTGAGTTCATCTTTTCTTTTCTCTGTCAACGAAACAGCCTGATCGGTTGATGGTTCATCTGTCAATGAAACATTGCATTCCGTTGACACATCAACCTTCAACAAATGATCATTGTTGTTTGTTGACTCTGTTTCTGATTCTAAGGTTTCACCAACATACCCTAGCTTCTCTTTGTTCTTTTTCCATGATTGCTCACAGAAAGATTCCATACCTTGAACATTAATGATGTTGGTGGCAACATTCCTGGCATCTTTCCATTTTGCAATCACACTTTGTTCTATCTCAAGTTGTGTTTTAAGAATTTCTTCCCTTTGTAACACGTTCTCAAGTTCCTTCTTAGCATCCCTACTAACACATCTCATTTTCTCAAATTCAATGAGCTGTGCTTCTAACATTGCATTCCTATCACTTAAGAGCAAATTAGTCTCTTTTATTCTTGAATTCTCTTTTGTAAGTGATTTAAGAGTAACACGCAAATTATATAGTACAGTAGACATTTCATTTACTGCACTATCGCATTCCTCTTTAGAAAGCTCAGAAAGATTAGTAATTGTTACCTGGTTGCTTGAGGAGCTTGCTTCCTGCTCATGATTGTTAGCCATAAGAGCCAAGTTGACATACTCAACATCATCATCAGAATCTTCACCATTACCAGCCCAATCATACTCATGAGACATGAAAGCCTTTTCTTTTTGCTTGAGAAGTTCAAAGTATTTCTTTTTATAATCAACATGCTCAAATTTCCTGTTGCCCTTCTCAATCTTGGGCTTTCTGCAGTCTCCAGCAAAGTGACCAAGCATTCCACAATTGAAACATTTAGATTTAGACTTTTCAATCCAGTTACTTTTGTTAGGTTGAAAGTCTCTCCTTGGTGGCCTTGCTTCTGAGTTTCTCTTGAACTTGAACTTAGAGAATTTTCTTAACAGAAAAGCAATGTGTTCATCAATCTCATCTAAGTCATCCAAGTTGGCTGGTTCTGATTCTTCTTCTTCTGTCATCTTGCCTTTACCCTTGCTAACATCACTCCTACAACTAGCTCGACTAGTTGTGGCCTTTGCAGCTTCTTTATTGTCATCTTCCAGTTGGTTCACAGATGCAATCAATGCAATAGATCCACCCTTCTTTTGTACCTTTTCAATTTCTTCATCTTGCTCCATTTCCAACTCATATGTCTTCAGGGTTCCATAAAGCCTCTCAAGAGTGTAGTCTTTGTACTCTTGAGTGTTTCTGAGAGAAACAGTCATAGGCTTCCATTCTTTTGGAAGAGCTCTAAGAAATTTAAGGTTTGAATCATTGGTTTGATAGATCCTTCCATACAACTTTAATCCATTCAAAAGCTTTTGAAACCTACTAAACGTGTCATTTAGGGTTTCACCAGCTTTAAAATGAAAATGCTCATATTGTTGTATAAGGAGCTGCATTTTGTTTTCCCTAACTTGCTCAGTACCTTCACAGAGAGTTCTAACAGTGTCCCATACTTCTTTGGAGGTTGTGCAGTTTATGACATTGTCAAACATCTCTTGCTCCAAACCATTAAACAGAATGTTCATGGTTCTTTTATCTTTATGGACTTCTGCAACATCTTCAATAGTCCATTCTGAGACAAGTTTTGGAATTTCCACATCAGGAGCATCATCTGGCAGTCCAACTCTAGATGCAAACTTCATGGGAACGTGTGGACCTTTCTCAATGCAGTCTACATACCTCTCATCCATAGACATGAGATGTAAGTGCATCTTTACTTTCCAGTGAAAGTAATTGTCCTTATCAAGAACTGGTATTTTTACTCCTGCATCCTTCTTCACCATGGTTACTGTTTTGGTCTTGATCTTTAAACTTCTTGTATGTTAGAAGCTAGCTCTGATACCAATTGTTAATCCCAAATGACCTAACAGAATTGTAGAAGGGGGGGTTGAATACAATTCTTGATATTTCTTAAACTTAAAAGAACTTATAAATAAAAACTGAACTTAAAGTAAAAATCATAAGCACATAAATAATTTCAGTTGGATTGTTTGATGATCCAACTGAAGTGATTTTTATTGCGGAAATAATCTGTGATACAAAATGTACACAGCTGCTCAGTTACAAGATTGTAGAGAAGTATGCTCTCAAAGATAGCTAATACAAACTATTTGTTTTTCTTCTCTTATCTTTTAAAGTAACTGCTACACTTGGTTATAAATATCCAAGTTTACAATTCTACGTTTGGCTAAACTAAAGAACAATAGTAGTAACCATCAGTAGCTTGCTTTTCATTCCTTTTGTCCAATGGTCCTTGGAGATCTTTGCTTTTGTCTTCATGCTAATTTTAATCATTCCCAAGAGCCTTATTGGAAATTGGAATGTTTCCTTATTTCCAGTAACCATTTTGATGGCTTCCAATGCAAAGTACACTTCCATATCTCCTTTAGATCTTTTCAGTAAACTGTCACTATCACTTTGTCAACTGTTCAAAAAGCAATAGTGATTCGTTGATAGCAGGGAGATGTGTTTCGTTGATAGCTTTATTCTTCATTCCGTTGATGGTGTTTCCTTCGTTTCGTTGATGGTGTTTCCCTCGTTTCGTTGATGGGTAAACTCCATACCGTTGACAGAGTGATCTTCATACCGTTGACATGTCTTCACTTAGGCAAAATTACAAGGCATAATATATTTACAATTAACCAACCTATTTTGCCTATCTAGTACTTAGTCAACATGACTTAGAAAACCTATCTAATACATACAACAGAATGCATATCAAACTGTGAAGTATTGTACAGTGCAATTGCTACATTACTCATTTCGTTGATGAGCTTCCTGTCAACGGAATGCTGCAAAGCATGCCATTTCGTTGACAGCTACAAAATGACTTAATACAAAATCTACTAAGTGTTTTTATAATTATCATCAAGAACAACATATTCCTAACACAGATACTGTACCTGAACACTACGCAGTCAAGGTTAAAACAGATTGGACTCCAGAAGAGAAAGCTAATGTTCTCAGAGATGCAAAGATAAAGAATATCCTTCACAACAGTCTTGATGCTGTCATGTCAAATAGGGTGATTGCATGCAAGTCTGCAAAGGAAATTTGGGACACCTTGGAAGTTCAATGCCAAGGATCTGCATCTGTCAAGAAAAACAGAAGGTCTTTATTGATTCAAGAATATGAACAATTTGATGCTAGACCTGATGAGAGCCTGACTGATTTGTATGATAGATTTCTAACACTCCTGAATAATCTATCTTTAGTTGGCAAGGAATATGTTTCTGAAGATTCTAACACCAAGTTTCTAAGAGCTTTACCAGAAGAATGGGATACACAAACATCAATCATTAGACATCAGTATGATCTAAACACTGTGTCTCTTGATGATGTTTATGGGATGCTGAGAACCTATGATCTTGAGGTTCAACAAAGGAAGAGTAAGAGAAGCAGCAAGGCAAAGTCTATTGCTTTGAAAGTAGAGGCTAAATCAAAAGGAAAAGTTGTGGAGGTCTCTAGAAGGAAAACAAGAATAGTTGAGTCTGATCCTGATGACTCATCATCAGATACTGATGGCGATCCTGATGCCAATACTGATGATGATTCTTCTGACTCAGACATGGAAGAGATGGTTGCTATGATAGTCAAAGGCTTCAAAAAGATGAAGTTCAGGAAGGCTAGAAGGCAAGGCAACTTCCAGAAAAAGACCTTCAATGTTGACAAAGACAAGTATAACAAGAAGGACATCAAAAGTGGCAAATTTGACAAGTCAAAGGTTAGATGCTACAAGTGTAATGGAATGGGGCACTTTGCAACTGAGTGCAAGAAGGCTAAAGCACTCATCACTTCAAGCAAGGATTGGATGGACTCATCTTCAGATTCTGATACTGAAGTGGTCAACTATGCCCTGATGGCCAATACTAATGATACTGATGTTCCTGATGATAAGGTACTAAATACTGTTTTTGATTTTGATACTGATAATGCTTCTGAGTTAAGACGTTTTCTAAAGTCATTGCATATTAGCTTTAGAAGTCAAACTGCTGAGAATACTAGGATCTTATCTGAGATGTCTGAACTTAGGAAAAGGAATGAGCATCTAGAAACTGAATTCTCTTTTATTCAAAAAGTACAAATAGAATGTGATAATACTAAACACATGTATTTGGAGATGAAATTTAAATGTACAACTCTTGAAAAAGAACTTGAGGATGCTAAAGAGAAAATCAGAACCTGGAAAGATTCTGGAAGGAAATTTAATGAAATAAATACTTCTAAGAATTGGAAAGAGTGTCTAGGTTATAAGTCAGATGAGGATAAGAAATTGAAAAAGAAAGTTGTTATAGATGAGACAGTAAATCCAAAAACCTACACACATGTTATAGACAAGACCAAATCAAAGATTAAGCCTGTTAAATTTGTATTTGGTAATGATCCCAATTCTTCTTTTGAAAAGAGATATACTTCTGCTAACTCAGTTTCTATTGTGAAGTCTAAAGCTGTCAAGAAAACTGAAAAGAAAAATGTAGGTTTATTGTCTCAGAAACAACTTAGGGAAAAAGTTAGTGAGGTGACTGGTAAAAATAATCCACCTACTGTCAAGAGAAACAGGAATGGTAAAGTTGGGATTAATAAAGAGAATAATTATAAGTTTATCCCAAATTCACCAAGAAAGTGTTGTTATACCTGTGGTAACTCTAATCATCTTGTTATTGATTGCAGGAAGAGTAAAAAAAAGGTTACTGAAATTCCTAGGTCTGATGTTAGGAATAGATCAGTATTTTATAAACCACGGAATTCATGTTTTCATTGTGGTAGTAAATGGCATTCTATTTATACATGTGAAGTATACCATGATTTGTACTATAACTTTTATGATCCTTTACCTAAATTCAATAAAAGTACATATACTGGTAAATATAAGAATGTCAATGTGAAGCATGCATCTGTTATTACTGATATTGCCAAAGCAAATTCTGATGGAGTTAATCCTGACAGGATTGATAAAGTCAAAAAGTCTTCTGCTGCTAAAATTAATAAAATGCATGGAAAAGGAACCCAACAAGTGTGGGTTCCTAAATATTCTAACTAGTGAATTGTTATTCTGATTGTAGGGAAAAAGGAAAAATGTGTTAGTTGTGACGCCCTCCAGACCCCGGGCACAGATCTGGGGAGTCACTCGACCAACGAAACACAACATACCTATATATAGCACATGCATAATATAACAATAACATAAAATACCCCTTATCCAAGACCGCATCCAGATTATGGCAGGAAACAAGCTTCTAATTCATAATTATTACAAACCAGTTTTCAGAGTTATTACACAACTTAATATACAAAGCTAGAAATCTAGTCTAACTTCCAAAGTAAGACAACTACCCGTCCAATGACAATCACTCGGGGTGGTCTCCTAGCATCTGGAGAACTTTCACTAGCGATGTGTCTTCTCATTCTCTCGCTTCACTGGAATAGGGTTAGAAACAAAACAAGTATGAGCCACAAGTGCTCAGCAAGCATAATATATATCAATCACAGTTCCATAATGAAATGAAGGATTTCAGTTATCTGAATCAAAAATATACAAGTCAAACATATGTTTTTAACAATCTTTATTGAAGAAAGAGGGATTAGAATTGGACTTCCACATTTTTCAAATACAAAGGTTGAGCTGCTGATCAGTCACGCATTAACCCCGGACTAGCTTATAGCATAGTCCTCCACTAGGATCCATGGCCATCTGGGCCTTAAGTTATTACGACCATAAATATGGCCCGACCATTGTTGGTCTCATTTTTAAAACATGTCAATTCTATCACAGAGTATAAGCAATAACATGCATAACAAGATAAGTACACAATGACAGGGTACAATAGTTGCAAAAGAGCTTCAACTATTCAATATCAAATGAAGTCCGAGAAATAGATTCAGAATGGTTTCAGTGGTACAACGTACTCATTTAAGAAAGTCAACAATGGTTATCATCAATATAAACTGAATTGAAGGTGAAGGTTTCTGATATCCAACACGATTGTGGATCAGATCAAAAGTTAGGAATATTCAAGGAAATAGCATCAGTTGCTCAATACGGGTGAAGAGTGAATAATCTGAATCGTTACGATGGTAACATACATGTAATCATAGGAAACAATGTCAATTGAATCAACAAGTAAAGGCACAGATACTTGCCTGGTCTACGTAGCTGACGGAATCCTACCGAGCCCACTCTACCTTCTCTTTTCCCTTGCTCCGGGAACTCGATTCTATAATAAACAACTCATTACAGTAAGTCTAACTATCCTTGTTCTGTCCTCGATATACACTCATAACCATTTTCAAATTTAAACAAGTAATCGGGTTCCTATCGGATGCCCGATCTATTTTACGGTAATTAAAACTCAGACATTAGCCCTCGTACGGGAATTTACGGACTATTAAAACACATTATTCGACTCATATAAACCATATAGCACTTATAAATATTTTTAAAACAATATTCGAGGCTTATTTGAATTTAAATAAGTCACAAACAATTTTTAAATCAAAAATCAGATTTTTAATCCAAATATAAGTATTTAAAAACAATTTAAATCAATTAATAAAATTAATTGACACTTTTCAAACACTCAAACTATTTTTAAATAATTAAATCAAGCTAGAAAATAATTAAACTTAATTTTAATCAATTAAATCTAATTAATAATTAATTATTAAGAATTAACTGATTAAAAGAATTAATCAATTAATTAAATTAATTAATTATTAATTAAAAATAATTAAAATAATTAAATTGTTGGATATAATTGCTGACGTTTGTTTATCAGTGTTTAAGCAACAGGTACTGATCAGAGTTTATCGGAAACCGGTCAGAGTTTATTTAAAGTCTGACAGGGTGAAGAGTTTAAAGGAAGCCGGTCAGAGTTTGGTAAAGTCTGACAGGATGAAAGTTGACTTAGCTGTCGGTGCAAAGATAAAGATTCTAGAAGCAATATATTCTGAAGATGGAAAGAAGCAGAATATATTGATACAGCTAAGGAGACTGGACAGAAGACTGAAGCAATCCTTAATTGATATCAATTGTATAGCTAATTTTTAGGAGTATCAATTAGATAAGGATTGTATGTAACTGTGTACTATATAAACACAGATAGGTTATCCCTAGAAGGGACGCGAACATTGAATACATTATTCTTGTAACCTAGTAGCTCTTTGTGATTCATTAACATCACTAAGAGAGAATTATTTAATATAATTCAGTTTGTTGATTTACAAACCTGTGTTATTAATTGTTATTCTCATACATACTTGATTATATATTGTGTATTCGGCCTAACAATTGGTATCAGAGCCAAGGCTGTTTAATATATACAGTTTTACGATTCAAACACAGTATTAATCATGTCTGAAGAAAATCAAACTGCTCCTAAGGCTGAACAGGTTAAGCCCAATTCTGTGAGTCGATATGAAACAATCAGGGTTCCAATTCTCAGGCCAGTAGAGTATCCGATTTGGAAGGTTAAGATGACCATGTTTCTGGAGGCTACAGATCCAGAATACCTTGACAGAATTTATGATGGTCCTCATATGCCAACTAAATTGTCCCCTGTTGTTGATGGACAAGAACAAAAGACTGTTCCAAAGGAAAAGAAAGATATGACTCCTGAGGACATCTCATCAATTGCAAAAGATGCAAAGGTTAGACATCTTCTCCACAGTGCTTTAGATAATGTTATGTCTAACAGAGTAATTGGCTGCAAGACTGCCAAAGAGATATGGGATGCTTTAGAAGTCAGATGACAGGGAACAGGTGCTATCAAGAAGAACAGAAAGACAATACTCACACAGGAGTATGAGCACTTTGATTCAAGACCTAATGAAACCTTGACTGAGACTTATGACAGATTTTGTAAACTGTTGAATGATTTGTCTCTGGTTAATAAAGAATATGAGCTTGAAGAGTCTAATCTCAAGTTTCTGTTATCTCTACCTGAAAAGTGGGATTTAAAGACAACCACAATAAGAGATAATTATGAGCTTGCTGATACAGATCTTGATGAAATCTATGGGTTATTGAAAACTCATGAACTGGAGATAGAACAAAGGAATAGAAGATTGAGTAAAAAGACAAAATCTGTTGCTCTCAAAGTCGAGGAGAAGCCCATTAAGAAGGAATCATCAAGGAAGAAAGCCAAGGGAAAGGCTTTAGTCATTAAATCTGAAAGTGAGTCATCAAATTCTGATGATGACTCAAACTCTGGTGAAGCTTCTGACTCTGATGATGATGAAGAACATATGATGCAAATGGCTGCATTGATGGTGAAGACCTTCAAGAAGATGGGGTTCAAGAACTTCAAGAAGGGAAAGAGATTCTCAAGGAGAGATTCAAATTCTGAGAAGAAGAATTTCAGAAAGTCTGATGGAAGGGATACCAAGTCTGGAAAGAAGGACAAATCTGAGATCTAGTGCTACAAGTGCAAAGAGATGGGTCATTATGCCCCAGAGTGCAAGAAAGGCAAATCTGAGAAAGCACTCATCTCTAAAGGCAAAGACTGGGCAGATACTTCAGACTCTGATGATGGAGAAAATTATGCTCTTATGGCAACTGTCAGAGATGAGACTGAATCATCTGAAAATAAGGTACCCCTAACTACTTATGCTTATGATACTGATAATATATCTGAGTTAAGAGTATGTTAGGCCGAATACACAATATAATCAAGTATGTATGAGAATAACGACAATTAAGAACACTGTTTATGAATCAATAAACTGTATTTATATTAACAGCTTCTCTCTTTATGATGTTAATGAATCACAAAGAGCTTCTAGGTTACAAGAATAATATATCAATAATCGCATCCCTTCTAGGGATAACCTATCTGTGTTTATATAGTACACAGCTACATACAATCCTTATCTAATTGATATTCCTACAAGTTAGCTATACAAAACTTATCAATTAAGGATTGCTTCTTATCTTCCATTCTGTTTCCTTAGCTGTATCAATATATTCTGCTTCTTTCCATCTTCAGAATATATTGCTTCTAGAATCTTCAATTCAGCACCGACAGCTAATTCAACTATCACCCTGTCAGACTTTAAATAAACTCTGACCGGCTTCCTTTAAACTCTTCACCCTGTCAGACTTTAAATAAACTCTGACCGGCTTCTGATAAACTCTGGTCAGTACCTGTTGCTTAAACACTGATAAACAAACATTAGCAATTATATCTAACAATCTCCCCCAACTTGTTCATAATAAAATGTACAAGTTAAACATATAATTGATGATGTCAAAACCATTTAACAAATGCAGTGTTTAACATATAACAGAGTTTAATTTAAAACAGAGTTTAAATTTGACTTAGAATAGAAAATATTAAAAACTTACAGTCAGACTTTACTTGACTTCTTCAATATCAGGTACAGTCCTGAGATAATCAATCAGCAGTCTTCTCTCAGCATTCTCAAGTTCAGCTATCATAATCTCTTTCAGCTCCTTATACTCTGGATCTCCTTCACCAGTTTGATATATGGCAGCCCTTAGAGAATAGATACTGTTCTTCTTCATATCATTCCCTAGCCGAATGTACTGAGCTTTATTTGACTCTAAATTGAATTCTAAGACTTTTAATCCCAGTGCAGTTTTAAATCTAGCACTGTTTCTCTTCATCTCCACCAATTTTCCAGTATGATCTCTATACTTTGGAATATAAGCATTTGAGACTTCTCCTCCTCCAAGCATCACTTTTGATCTCAGCATCTTTTCTTTTAAGATTTGAGCAACATTATGGGTATGTCTGTTCTTAACTTTTAACAGATAAAGTACATATTCAAGTTCTTCCCATGATTTGAGATTTACATCAGATTCTCCAATTCTATAAACTCTTCCATCATTCATGAAGTATAACAGAAACTGCTTCTTCAAGATCTTGTGAAAAATCAACTGAACAGATTCTAACTTATCAAGATTTTCTTGTGTATTCACAATACCAGATCCTGTCAGTGAAATATTGTCTTGAGATCTGTTATTTATTCTCTTCTCCCTATGTGAACCTAAACCAGACTTATCATAAGATTCTTTTCCAAGTACAGTCCTGGTTTGAGAAAAATCCACAGGTTGAAGTGTCAGAGTTTCAGAGAATACAGGTCTCAAGAACCCTTTGAGTTGAGGAGCTAGCCGAGTTTGCACAGCTTGAGCCTTGTCAGAGGCTGGCTTAACTTCAATAGTATCATCAACTTGAGCAGCGTCAGAGGTTGATTTTGGTAATCTTGTTTCAACTTGAGCAATGTCAGAGGTTGAATAAATCTTCTTAGGTAACTGCTCTTCTTCTACCAGTTTACCTTTTCCTTTATCAGCATTTTTAATCACAGGCCTCCTTGAGTACTGTAAACTCTGATCAGAGTTTACATTCTCTTTGATAACAATTCCTTTTTCTTTCTTTCTAGGAGCCTTGATTTCCTTCTTCTTGTAAGTACCATCTTTCAATTTCTTCTGATGCTCTTCAGCAAGACTCAGCATTTCAGCTTCCATGTCTTCAACTGTAGCTTCATTACCATGTTCTTCTAGAAACATCTTGGTAGCAATTTCTTCATCAGTTAATGGATTGGCTGAAATAATTAAACTCTTAAGTCTTGAACCACTGGCAGAGTTTGGAATTTCTTTACCAGAGTTTATCAACCTATTAGAATTTAATTTTGATGTTCTTTTCCCTTGAGCAGAAAGTAAATGCCTCTCAGATTCCTTGCTTCCACCATCAGCAGAATCATCATCCCTCCGTCTCAGAGTTTGAGTATCTTTGCATTTGTCATTATGTACACTCTCCCCCTTTTTGACATCATCAGAAATTAGTACTGATGTCAGCAATTCAAGCGCAGTAGAAATGGACTTCAATTGAGTGAACATTGCAGCCTGATTCTCCTCAACTTTTCCAAGCCTTGTCTTGATTTCCTCAGAATCCTTGGCTTGCTGCGTGAATTGTGTAGAATAAAATGATCTGTCAAGCTTCAAAGTTGTATCCCTTAGAGAAAATTCATTCCTCAGATTTGTAAACATCTGTTGATTCTCATCAAATCTATTATTGAGAGATTTGACTTGAACAACAGTTGCCTGTAAACTTGTAAGAACATCAGGATTTGTAATCTTCTTGACAGAATCAGATAAGAAATCTGCAGCCCTTTGCGCTGGAAAGATACAATCTGCATTAGCCCATGCATTGTAGTACATATTCTGATAATGCTCAGAAGCAGCCCTTTGAATTTCCCTTTCTTCAGTAGAATTTGCTTGAATATCAGAAATTTCCACTTGAATATCAGAGTTTGAATGAGAAGGACTAGCTTCAGCATTGTCATCCTCTCTGTGAATATCTTCAAGCACATTTTCAGCAGTGATTTCATCAATTGACTGTGCAGTCGCATCAGGTACTTGATCTGCTACAGTTTAAGGAACATCAGAGTTTGCTGGAGCAGTAACCTCTGCTTCTCTCTGAACAATCTCAACAACGGATTGTTGCAAAGTTTCAAGTAAGACAATATCCTCATGATCATTATCTGTTGCATCTACAGGTACAGCAACAGCTTCTGGAACTGAATCAACTCTAATCTGATCAACTTCATCACCTTTCTCAAAATCAATAGAAATGATTTCTGTGTGAGAAGCAATAGGTTCTACTAACTCAGTAGATGCTTGATCAGCTTCCAGTACAGTATCTTCATGATCAAGAATCCTGCTGTCAGAGTATGCAGCAGCTTCCTCCACTACATCATCAGCTTTTGATGTAGGAGCTTCTGTGTCCTCAGGTTCTTTGTCCAGATTGGCAATGATATCACCAAAAAGTTGATCAGCAACTAGCCGTCTCTTTCTCTGATGAAGAGTTTCTTCATCAGCTTCAGTTTCTGAGTCTGCACTAGAAGCAGCAGCAACAGACTTTGCCCTGTGGGCTCGCCTTTTCTTCATTCTTTGTCTCTGAGGCACAGCATCAACATTTGATACCTCAGCTTCAGCGGGTTGCAAACCAGACTTTACCGCTCGAACTTTAGATCTCTTTGACCTCTGTGGTTGAGACTCAGAAGGTCCAGCTTCAGCAGTTGAGACTTGTTGTTGCTGTAAAGTGTCAAGAAATTGTTGCACTGATGCAGGCAACAGTAAAGGACCAACTTCTCCTTTCTTGTTGTCCTTGTTGATAAGGTCAGAGAATATACGTTTGTGCAGTTTAAATGAAAGTATAACATCATCCTCTACTATCTCAACATTTGGACAGCAAAAATTGAATATCAATTGACAAAACCTAGAGAAATAAACAACATTTCTATTCTCTAGCATTTTCTCACCAATATTAGTTAAAACTAATCTAGCAACATCAAATTGACTGCCATAGAGAAGAGAATACCCGATCTGTAGACTATCCGTGGGAATCGCATCCCAATTGGTGCACTTCTTTCCAAAAGCTCGAGTAATGCAATCGAAAAAGAAGCTCCATTCCTTGCGCAAAAATGGCCTTTTGAGTTGACCTATCTTTGACAAAGGTCCAGAGTAGCCGATTTCTCTCATCATCCTAACCAACTCAGAATCACCAACAGATATCGTGAAAGCATTAAAATCTTCAAGACCCAAAGCATCACGAACAGTAGTAGGAGTAACAACAAATTGATCTTCTTGAAACTCAAAAATGATAGATGGAGATCCAGACTCTCCTCCATTATCATAAGTACCTGTCTGCCAAAAAGTTCGAATTTGAGTCGCAGACAGCTTCGATGGTGCTGTTAAAGCAGTACCAATATCAGAGTCTAACAAGAACCTCTGAATCAAATGAAACGCCTCCGGTGCGTTCTCATTTGCTATAGGAGCAGAATAATTGTTGGGAACAAATTCTAAGTCAGAAGCAATAAACGCTGTAGTTGCCATTAGTAAGATTTGAAAACAAGAAATACTGGGCTCAGAAAGTGTTTGAGTGTTTGTGTGTGAGTAAAATCTAATGAAAAGATGAAGTGCGTAAAAGATTGAATCGTGTGTATGTAGTGTTTTAAATAAGAACTGAAAAGATTAAAAGTATGTTAGTGGGACAGATGTCAGACGTGAATACGCTGACAGCTGTATCGAACAACTTCCAATACACACGTGCAAACGTGGAGACACCTGTCATCACATAACACTCAAAAATTTTCGCTTAAGAGAAAAAAAATCAATAATAATAAAATTATCAATTTTAATAATAAAGTACAGAGGAGCTCAACAGTCAGAAAAATAATGATTGTCTCGAAACTCTGCATCTTAGTATCCCAAGCGCTTCGATTCTAGGAAAAAAACCTTTCAGTTACCCTGTTGAATGCTTTAAAAACCAAAGCATTTTATCAACAGGCTTCATATCTTAAAATTACCATACACCAAATGGCAGGAACCTTTGAGTTCATGGATGTCGAATCATTCGTTAACATGAACTGGCAGCAACAAGCAAACTATATCATCGATGAGTTTCTTGTTCTGTCTTTCCTGAAAATGAAGATCTATTCTCTGATGATGTAAACTCTGATGAAGCAGGTTTGACAAACTCTGACGGAGAATACTCTGAACCTCTACTGGTAAATACTGAAGAAACTGAAAATTCTCAAATTGAACAAAATAGAGAACCAGTTGAGGGGGAGCGTGAAGAAGCTCAACAAGACACAGCAAGTGAATCAGTTGAGGAAACTGATTCAAACTCTGATAGTACAAACACTGAGCCATCCAATTCAAGGGGAGCCTCAGATACTGCAGAAAGTCAACGTATGAATCAGGAGAGCATGGATCAAGGGGGAGGATTCAATAATGATGCAAGAAACCACTTACCAACAGCCAGAAAGTGGACACAGGCACACACACCTGATCTCATAATTGGAGATCCTGATGCTAGTGTGAGAACTAGAAGTGCAACAAATAATGAGTGTCTGTATCATGCTTTCTTGTCTCAAACAGAACCAAAGAAAGTGGAGGAAGCTCTTCAAGATGCTAATTGGATTACAGCAATGCAAGAAGAGTTAAATGAATTTGAAAGAAATGAAGTCTGGACACTTGTACCTAGACCAAAGAATAGATCAATAGTAGGTACAAAGTGGGTTTTCAGAAACAAGACTGACAGTGAAGGTGTGATTACAAGAAACAAGGCTAGACTTGTGGCAAAAGGTTATTCACAACAGGAAGGAATTGACTATGATGAAACCTTTGCTCCAGTTGCAAGATTGGAGGCCATAAGGATTTTTCTGGCCTATGCTGCACACAAGAAGTTTAAAGTCTTTCAGATGGATGTAAAGAGTGCTTTTCTCAATGGGAAGCTTGAAGAAGAAGTGTTTGTTGAACAACCACCAGGATTTGTAGATTCCAAGCATCCAGATTATGTCTACAGGCTTGACAAGGCATTATATGGACTAAAGCAAGCACCAAGAGCATGGTATGAAACTCTCGCTCAATTTCTTTTAGAAAGTGGGTTCACAAGAGGAACAATTGATAAAACCTTGTTTTATTTCAATTCTGGTGATGATTTGCTTTTAGTTCAAATTTATGTAGATGATATTATTTTTGGATCTACTAATGACAAACTTTGTAAGAAGTTTGCAAAGCTTATGCAATCCAGGTACCAAATGAGCATGATGGGAGAGCTTAGTTACTTTCTAGGCTTACAGGTCAAACAAACAGATGATGGGATTTTTATCAATCAAGCAAAGTATACCAGAAATCTTCTAAAGAAATTTGGTATGCTTGATAGTTCATCTGCTACAACTCCCATGGCTACAGCAACGAAGCTTGACAAAGACACAGGAGCCTCAGTAAATGTGACTAACTACAGAGGAATGATAGGGTCTCTACTGTATCTTACTGCAAGTAGACCTGATATCATGTATGCAACATGTCTTTGTGCAAGATTTCAAGCAGATCCCAGAGAGCCTCATCTAACAGCTGTAAAAAGGATTTTCAAATATCTCAAAGGAACCATAACCTTGGGTTTGTGGTATCCTAGGGAATCAGAGTTTAAATTAATTGGTTACTCTGATGCAGATTTTGCAGGCTGTAAGATAGATAGAAAAAGTACAAGTGGAAGCTGTCAATTTTTAGGTGACAGATTGGTTTCTTGGTACAGTAAGAAACAGAAATCAATTTCAACATCCACTGCAGAAGCAGAGTATATAGCAGCTGGTAGCTGTTGTGCACAGATTCTGTGGATGAAGAATCAACTGCTGGATTATGGGTTAAGGTACTCAAAAATACCTATTTTCTGTGATAACCAAAGTGCTATTGCTATGACAGGTAATCCAGTACAGCATTCCATGACCAAGCACATCAGCATAAGGTATCATTTTATCAGAGAACATGTGGAAGAAGGAAACATTGAGCTTCATTTTGTGTCTACAGACCAACAACTTGCAGATATCTTCACCAAACCTTTGAGTGAAGCTACTTTTACAAGATTGGTAAATGAACTTGGAATGATCTCTGGTTCTGACTAGAGATACGGGTTAGACTCACTTTTTATGTTCATGATTTCTTACATGTGTTAACTGTTTTGTAAACCAGCATGTTAAACTCTGATGATAAACTCTGTGAAGTGTCAGTCATACTCTGAAAGTAAACTCTGATGTTAAACTCTGTTGGTCATACTCTGGTAATTACAGTTTAATGCTATTCTCTACTGTAATTTTGTCTGAAACATATGGACCAATGAAGAAATTTGTATGAAACATAATTCTCAGTAAGTAATTGTGAATCCTTAAGAGTTGATAGATTCTGATCTCATTTATGTGCAGTAAACTAACACAGCATGATACTGTCTCTATATTTATACCATCTCTTAGTTTATTGATCCTATACACTGAGTCTGTATTAGCTGTTTGCATTTTCTCTCATAAGTTAATTATAATCACTGATGAAAAGTCTAAACTCTGATTACTTACTACAAATAATTCACCCTCAAATTAAAAGATGCCAAACAGAGCACAAATTCCTTTGAGATCATGTTGTGCCTAGGACGATCCAGGAACTTATTGTATGAAATAAGGGCTAAAATCTTTGATTTTTGGTGACTAGTGCCAACCACTGATTACTGGAAAAATAATAAATAAAAAATAATAAAAATAAAAAAATAATAAAAAAATATATAAATAATACAGGGGGTGACAAATAAAAGACATATCCAAATGAAAGGATATCAGTAATACAGAGTTTAGATAGAAAAATCAGTGTCTATGTGAGAGTTTAGGCAACCAGTTTTTACTACTTTAGTTTGTGGATTTTATGCACTTTGAGATGATCTAAATACTGATTTCGGTAAACTCTGCTACTACACACACATTTCTCACAACTGTACAGATTGAGAAAAGAGTTTATTGACAAAGAAGGATAAATGGTAAACACTGATGTATTGTGTAAAATACGCCGAGGTTACTTTGTTTTAATCTCTGATGGTTAAAATAATTTCCTTGTTTCAGACATTTTATACTCTTGAGATTAGTCATTTGTTTTTCGGAAAAAGTATGATTGAACGGAGAAAAGAAAGAGTGCGTTTGATAAGTCCTGATAGTGATTAGTAGTGCGGCTGAGTATGCTAGTTCATTGTTTAAAGTGATATTTTTTTTCACTTTACAATTACTATGCAATATTAACAATTGATTATATTATATGTAAAGAAACAAATTTGTTTTCATTAATTGATTCAAATTTACATTCAGAAAATTTCATGCTCATGTTTAGCTAATCTTTCTGGTACATTCTAATCACTATGGTTACAAAGAGAAGATCTATTTAACCAGGACAAGTATCTGAATGCTACATCTGAAGCAGAAGAGCTAGAGCCAGAAGTTATTGTGCTCTACTACTTCTGATGAGAGCTACCCAGTTGTTCATCTGATCATTATACCATCTGGGATTGCTTGACAACATCCTGAGGATGAATCATCATCATCATCATCTTCCTGGATTCTCTTTCTGCTTTGCAGCTTGCAGGACTCCAAGAAGATTGACTCCTCTGTACCCATCAGGAAGCTCTGCTGGAAGAGCATCATACAAATCTCCATAGTATCATCGTCTGCCAGGATGGGCACATCATATGGACCGGGACGGATGATGTGCACATAAGGATTAGAGATTGGTCCTTCCGCTATTTCATCATCTGCTATAAGACCTTCATCATTCAGGAAAGACAGAACAAGAAACTCATCGATGATATAGTTTGCTTGTTGCTGCCAGTTCATGTTAACGAATGATTCGACATCCATGAACTCAAAGGTTCCTGCCATTTGGTGTATGGTAATTTTAAGATATGAAGCCTGTTGATAAAATGCTTTGGTTTTTAAAGCATTCAACAGGGTAACTGAAAGGTTTTTTTCCTAGAATCGAAGCGCTTGGGATACTAAGATGCAGAGTTTCGAGACAGTCATTATTTTTCTGACTGTTGAGCTCCTCTGTACTTTATTATTAAAATTGATAATTTTATTATTATTGATTTTTTTTTCTCTTAAGCAAAAATTTTTGAGTGTTATGTGATGACAGGTGTCTCCACGTTTGCACGTGTGTATTGGAAGTTGTTCGATACAGCTGTCAGCGTATTCACGTCTGACATCTGTCCCACTAACATACTTTTAATCTTTTCAGTTCTTATTTAAAACACTACATACACACGATTCAATCTTTTACGCACTTCATCTTTTCATTAGATTTTACTCACACACAAACACTCAAACACTTTCTGAGCCCAGTATTTCTTGTTTTCAAATCTTACTAATGGCAACTACAGCGTTTATTGCTTCTGACTTAGAATTTGTTCCCAACAATTATTCTGCTCCTGTAGCAAATGAGAACGCACCGGAGGCGTTTCATTTGATTCAGAGGTTCTTGTTAGACTCTGATATTGGTACTGCTTTAACAGCACCATCGAAGCTGTCTGCGACTCAAATTCGAACTTTTTGGCAGACAGGTACTTATGATAATGGAGGAGAGTCTGGATCTCCATCTATCATTTTTGAGTTTCAAGAAGATCAATTTGTTGTTACTCCTACTACTGTTCGTGATGCTTTGGGTCTTGAAGATTTTAATGCTTTCACGATATCTGTTGGTGATTCTGAGTTGGTTAGGATGATGAGAGAAATCGGCTACTCTGGACCTTTGTCAAAGATAGGTCAACTCAAAAGGCCATTTTTGCGCAAGGAATGGAGCTTCTTTTTCGATTGCATTACTCGAGCTTTTGGAAAGAAGTGCACCAATTGGGATGCGATTCCCACGGATAGTCTACAGATCGGGTATTCTCTTCTCTATGGCAGTCAATTTGATGTTGCTAGATTAGTTTTAACTAATATTGGTGAGAAAATGCTAGAGAATAGAAATGTTGTTTATTTCTCTAGGTTTTGTCAATTGATATTCAATTTTTGCTGTCCAAATGTTGAGATAGTAGAGGATGATGTTATACTTTCGTTTAAACTGCACAAACGTATATTCTCTGACCTTATCAACAAGGACAACAAGAAAGGAGAAGTTGGTCCTTTACTGTTGCCTGCATCAGTGCAACAATTTCTTGACACTTTACAGCAACAACAAGTCTCAACTGCTGAAGCTGGACCTTCTGAGTCTCAACCACAGAGGTCAAAGAGATCTAAAGTTCGAGCGGTAAAGTCTGGTTTGCAACCCGCTGAAGCTGAGGTATCAAATGTTGATGCTGTGCCTCAGAGACAAAGAATGAAGAAAAGGCGAGCCCACAGGGCAAAGTCTGTTGCTGCTGCTTCTAGTGCAGACTCAGAAACTGAAGCTGATGAAGAAACTCTTCATCAGAGAAAGAGACGGCTAGTTGCTGATCAACTTTTTGGTGATATCATTGCCAATCTGGACAAAGAACCTGAGGACACAGAAGCTCCTACATCAAAAGCTGATGATGTAGTGGAGGAAGCTGCTGCATACTCTGACAGCAGGATTCTTGATCATGAAGATACTGTACTGGAAGCTGATCAAGCATCTACTGAGTTAGTAGAACCTATTGCTTCTCACACAGAAATCATTTCTATTGATTTTGAGAAAGGTGATGAAGTTGATCAGATTAGAGTTGATTCAGTTCCAGAAGCTGTTGCTGTACCTGTAGATGCAACAGATAATGATCATGAGGATATTGTCTTACTTGAAACTTTGCAACAATCCGTTGTTGAGATTGTTCAGAGAGAAGCAGAGGTTACTGCTCCAGCAAACTCTGATGTTCCTCAAACTGTAGCAGATCAAGTACCTGATGCGACTGCACAGTCAATTGATGAAATCACTGCTGAAAATGTGCTTGAAGATATTCACAGAGAGGATGACAATGCTGAAGCTAGTCCTTCTCATTCAAACTCTGATATTCAAGTGGAAATTTCTGATATTCAAGCAAATTCTACTGAAGAAAGGGAAATTCAAAGGGCTGCTTCTGAGCATTATCAGAATATGTACTACAATGCATGGGCTAATGCAGATTGTATCTTTCCAGCGCAAAGGGCTGCAGATTTCTTATCTGATTCTGTCAAGAAGATTACAAATCCTGATGTTCTTACAAGTTTACAGGCAACTGTTGTTCAAGTCAAATCTCTCAATAATAGATTTGATGAGAATCAACAGATGTTTACAAATCTGAGGAATGAATTTTCTCTAAGGGATACAACTTTGAAGCTTGACAGATCATTTTATTCTACACACAATTGTTAAGAAGAACAGAAAAACAATACTCACACAGGAGTATGAGCACTTTGATTCAAGAACTAATGAAACCTTGACTGAGACTTATGACAGATTTTGCAAACTGTTGAACGATCTGTCTCTGGTAGATAAGGAATATGAACTTGAAGAGTCCAATCTCAAGTTTCTGTTATCTCTACCTGAAAAGTGGGATTTAAAGGCAACAACAATCAGAGATAATTATGATCTTGCTGATACAGATCTTGATGAAATCTATGGATTGTTAAAGACTCATGAACTTGAGATAGAACAAAGAAACAGGAGGTCAAGCAAGAAGACAAAATCTGTTGCTCTCAAAGTCGAGGAGAAGCCCATCAAGAAGGAATCATCAAGGAAGAAAGCCAAGGGAAAGGCTTTAGTTATTAAATCTGAGAGTGAGTCATCAAACTCTGATGATGACTCAAACTCTGATGAAGCTTCTGACTCTGAGGATGATGAAGAGGAGTTGATACAAATGGCTGCATTGATGGTGAAGACCTTTAAGAAGATGGGATTCAAGAACTTCAAGAAAGGAAAGAGATTCTCAAGGAAAGATTCAAACCCTGAAAGGAGAAGTTTCAGAAAGTCTGATGGAAAGGAGAACAAGTCTGGCAAGAAGGATAAGTCTCAAATCCAGTGCTACAAGTGTAAGGAGATGGGTCATTATGCTCCAGAGTGCAAGAAAGGCAAATCTGAGAAAGCACTCATCTCTAAAGGCAGAGACTGGGCAGATACTTCAGACTCTGATGATGGAGAAAACTATGCTCTTATGGCAACTGTCAGAGATGAGACTGAATCTTCTGAAAATAAGGTACCTTTAACTACTTATGCTTATGATACTGATAATATTTCTGAATTAAGAATTTATCTTAAGAACATACATGTTAGTTATAGGGATCAGACTTTAGAGAATGAGAGGATTAAATCTGAGAATCTTTGTCTTAAAGAAAGAAACAAGTTTCTTGAAAGAGAACTTGAGAATATGAAGCTGATTCAAAAAGAAAGAGATGATGCTGTTTATATTGAACAGGAAGTGCTTAAGTTAAATAAGCAGCTAGAATCTGAACTTGAAAAAGAAAGAAAAATAATTAAGACTTGGACAAACTCTGGAAGAGACACTCATCAAGTGTTTCAAACAGATTCTGTAGGTTTAGGCTATTGTGAAAACGATGAACTTAGGTTTAAAGACAAAGTTAAGGTTAAACCACAACTTAAACCTGTGATATTTGTTCCAGAATCCACCAAGCTAAAATCTGTAGTTGTGAAAGAAGCTGTTATGGAGTCAGTTGAAGTTTGTGCTGAACAAGTAGATATTGAATCTAAAACAGAGAAGCTTGTTGAGCTAGAAGCTGTTAAAGAACCAATTAGAATCTGTGAGAAACAGGTTAATGTTGGTTTAATGACAGGAAAACAGTTTAAACATAAGCTCAAAGAGGTTAAGTCTGCCATGAAACCTAAAGGATCCAAGAGAAATAGGAATGGAAAAGTAGGCATAAATAATAGAAATAATCATATGCCTAATGCTAGTGCCTCAAGAAAAACATGTTATAATTGTGGTAGTTCTAATCATCTTGCTAGATTTTGCACTAAGAACAAACATATTAATTCTTTACCTTCTACTTCAGAAGTAAAGAATGATTATGTTAGAGTAAAACCACAGACTTTATGTAAACATTGTGGGAGCACTTGGCATTCTATTTACACATGTAAGAGTTATCATGCAATTTATCATAACTATTATGAGCTAAAACCCAATTTAAAATGGGTTAGAGCAAACTCTGCTAGTGTGAAATCTGACAATGTTAGTTTAAACTCTGAAAATGCTGATTCCGCTGCAAAAGCTAACACTGTTAAGAAGGACAAAGGATCCAAGCAAGTCTGGATCCTTAAAACTAACACTTAGTGTTTGTTTGTGATTGCAGGGTATAATAGAGAGCACACTTATCTTGGACAGTGGATGCTCAGGACATATGACTGGAAACAAAGCCCTGCTATCAGACTTTGAGGAGAAGGCTGGCCCAAAAGTTTCCTATGGAGATGGCAACATAGGACACACTCTGGGATATGGCAATATCAATCTTGGAAGTGTCATCATCACAAATGTAGCTCTAGTCTCAGGACTCAAGCATAATCTGCTATCTGTGAGTCAAATCTGTGACAGAGGAAACCATGTAGATTTTCATAGTGAATACTGTGAATAGTATTGTATATTCTCTGTGTGAACATTTTATTCTATACCAATTGTTAGGCCGAATACACAATATAATCAAGTATGTATGAGAATAACGACAATTAAGAACACTGTTTATGAATCAATAAACTGTATTTATATTAACAGCTTCTCTCTTTATGATGTTAATGAATCACAAAGAGCTTCTAGGTTACAAGAATAATATATCAATAATCGCATCCCTTCTAGGGATAACCTATCTGTGTTTATATAGTACACAGCTACATACAATCCTTATCTAATTGATATTCCTACAAGTTAGCTATACAAAACTTATCAATTAAGGATTGCTTCTTATCTTCCATTCTGTTTCCTTAGCTGTATCAATATATTCTGCTTCTTTCCATCTTCAGAATATATTGCTTCTAGAATCTTCAATTCAGCACCGACAGCTAATTCAACTATCACCCTGTCAGACTTTAAATAAACTCTGACCGGCTTCCTTTAAACTCTTCACCCTGTCAGACTTTAAATAAACTCTGACCGGCTTCTGATAAACTCTGGTCAGTACCTGTTGCTTAAACACTGATAAACAAACATTAGCAATTATATCTAACAATCTCCCCCAACTTGTTCATAATAAAATGTACAAGTTAAACATATAATTGATGATGTCAAAACCATTTAACAAATGCAGTGTTTAACATATAACAGAGTTTAATTTAAAACAGAGTTTAAATTTGACTTAGAATAGAAAATATTAAAAACTTACAGTCAGACTTTACTTGACTTCTTCAATATCAGGTACAGTCCTGAGATAATCAATCAGCAGTCTTCTCTCAGCATTCTCAAGTTCAGCTATCATAATCTCTTTCAGCTCCTTATACTCTGGATCTCCTTCACCAGTTTGATATATGGCAGCCCTTAGAGAATAGATACTGTTCTTCTTCATATCATTCCCTAGCCGAATGTACTGAGCTTTATTTGACTCTAAATTGAATTCTAAGACTTTTAATCCCAGTGCAGTTTTAAATCTAGCACTGTTTCTCTTCATCTCCACCAATTTTCCAGTATGATCTCTATACTTTGGAATATAAGCATTTGAGACTTCTCCTCCTCCAAGCATCACTTTTGATCTCAGCATCTTTTCTTTTAAGATTTGAGCAACATTATGGGTATGTCTGTTCTTAACTTTTAACAGATAAAGTACATATTCAAGTTCTTCCCATGATTTGAGATTTACATCAGATTCTCCAATTCTATAAACTCTTCCATCATTCATGAAGTATAACAGAAACTGCTTCTTCAAGATCTTGTGAAAAATCAACTGAACAGATTCTAACTTATCAAGATTTTCTTGTGTATTCACAATACCAGATCCTGTCAGTGAAATATTGTCTTGAGATCTGTTATTTATTCTCTTCTCCCTATGTGAACCTAAACCAGACTTATCATAAGATTCTTTTCCAAGTACAGTCCTGGTTTGAGAAAAATCCACAGGTTGAAGTGTCAGAGTTTCAGAGAATACAGGTCTCAAGAACCCTTTGAGTTGAGGAGCTAGCCGAGTTTGCACAGCTTGAGCCTTGTCAGAGGCTGGCTTAACTTCAATAGTATCATCAACTTGAGCAGCGTCAGAGGTTGATTTTGGTAATCTTGTTTCAACTTGAGCAATGTCAGAGGTTGAATAAATCTTCTTAGGTAACTGCTCTTCTTCTACCAGTTTACCTTTTCCTTTATCAGCATTTTTAATCACAGGCCTCCTTGAGTACTGTAAACTCTGATCAGAGTTTACATTCTCTTTGATAACAATTCCTTTTTCTTTCTTTCTAGGAGCCTTGATTTCCTTCTTCTTGTAAGTACCATCTTTCAATTTCAAAACGTAGTTGATCATATCCATCCTTGTCTTTAAGTCCAATTATTTTCTTGTCATCAAATGACACATGTATGGATTCCATGATCACCTTAGTTCTCAGATTGTAAACTCTGAATACTTTTGTTGACAATGGATAGCCAACAAAGATTCCTTCATCAGCTTTTAACTCGAACTTTGTCAACTGTTCAGGATGAGTCTTCAACACAAAGCATTTGCATCCAAATATGTGAAAATATTTCAAATTTGGCTTCTTATTTTTCACCATCTCATATGGTGTTTTCCCATGCTTGTTGATCAGTGTAGCATTTTGAGTAAAACAAGCAGTTTGAACAGCTTCTGCCCAGAAATAAGTTGGCAATTTTGCTTCATCAAGCATAGTTCTGGCAGCTTCAATTAAAGTTCTGTTCTTTCTTTCAACTACACCATTTTGCTGTGGAGTTCCAGGTGCAGAAAATTCTTGTTTGACTCCTCTTTCCTTGCAGAAAGCTTCCACTATTGAGTTTCTGAATTCAGTTCCATTATCACTCCTTATAATTTTGACTTTGTGCTGTGATCCTTTGTCCAGTAGATTTACATGATCCATCAGAGTTTGAGCAGTTTCATCCTTCTTTGATAAGAAATATACCCATGTATATCTAGTATATTCATCAACAACTACTAGAGCATATTTCTTTCTACCCATGGACATCACATTTACTGGTCCAAAGAGATCAACATGTAGAAGATGATAAGGTTCCACTACTGATGATTCAGATTTGCTCTTGAAAGATGACTTCCTTTGCTTGGCCTTTTGACAAGAATCACATAGACCATCTAGATTGAGTATTGATTTTGGAAGTCCTCTTACAAGATCCTTTCTTATCAGCTCATTGATGTTGTTCAAATTGAGATGAGAGAGCTTCTTGTGCCAATTCCAACTCTCTTCATTTGACATTTTTGCAGTCAGACACACTGTTTTTCCATCAGAGTTTGTTACCAAACTTGCTTCATATATATTGTTGCGCCTGTGTCCAACTAGAACAACTTTTCCAGTAGATTTAATGATAACTTCACAGTATTCACTATGAAAATCTACATGGTTTCCTCTGTCACAGATTTGACTCACAGATAGCAGATTATGCTTGAGTCCTGAGACTAGAGCTACATTTGTGATGATGACACTTCCAAGATTGATATTGCCATATCCCAGAGTGTGTCCTATGTTGCCATCTCCATAGGAAACTTTTGGGCCAGCCTTCTCCTCAAAGTCTGATAGCAGGGCTTTGTTTCCAGTCATATGTCCTGAGCATCCACTGTCCAAGATAAGTGTGCTCTCTATTATACCCTGCAATCACAAACAAACACTAAGTGTTAGTTTTAAGGATCCAGACTTGCTTGGATCCTTTGTCCTTCTTAACAGTGTTAGCTTTTGCAGCGGAATCAGCATTTTCAGAGTTTAAACTAACATTGTCAGATTTCACACTAGCAGAGTTTGCTCTAACCCATTTTAAATTGGGTTTTAGCTCATAATAGTTATGATAAATTGCATGATAACTCTTACATGTGTAAATAGAATGCCAAGTGCTCCCACAATGTTTACATAAAGTCTGTGGTTTTACTCTAACATAATCATTCTTTACTTCTGAAGTAGAAGGTAAAGAATTAATATGTTTGTTCTTAGTGCAAAATCTAGCAAGATGATTAGAACTACCACAATTATAACATGTTTTTCTTGAGGCACTAGCATTAGGCATATGATTATTTCTATTATTTATGCCTACTTTTCCATTCCTATTTCTCTTGGATCCTTTAGGTTTCATGGCAGACTTAACCTCTTTGAGCTTATGTTTAAACTGTTTTCCTGTCATTAAACCAACATTAACCTGTTTCTCACAGATTCTAATTGGTTCTTTAACAGCTTCTAGCTCAACAAGCTTCTCTGTTTTAGATTCAATATCTACTTGTTCAGCACAAACTTCAACTGACTCCATAACAGCTTCTTTCACAACTACAGATTTTAGCTTGGTGGATTCTGGAACAAATATCACAGGTTTAAGTTGTGGTTTAACCTTAACTTTGTCTTTAAACCTAAGTTCATCGTTTTCACAATAGCCTAAACCTACAGAATCTGTTTGAAACACTTGATGAGTGTCTCTTCCAGAGTTTGTCCAAGTCTTAATTATTTTTCTTTCTTTTTCAAGTTCAGATTCTAGCTGCTTATTTAACTTAAGCACTTCCTGTTCAATATAAACAGCATCATCTCTTTCTTTTTGAATCAGCTTCATATTCTCAAGTTCTCTTTCAAGAAACTTGTTTCTTTCTTTAAGACAAAGATTCTCAGATTTAATCCTCTCATTCTCTAAAGTCTGATCCCTATAACTAACATGTATGTTCTTAAGATAAATTCTTAATTCAGAAATATTATCAGTATCATAAGCATAAGTAGTTAAAGGTACCTTATTTTCAGAAGATTCAGTCTCATCTCTGACAGTTGCCATAAGAGCATAGTTTTCTCCATCATCAGAGTCTGAAGTATCTGCCCAGTCTCTGCCTTTAGAGATGAGTGCTTTCTCAGATTTGCCTTTCTTGCACTCTGGAGCATAATGACCCATCTCCTTACACTTGTAGCACTGGATTTGAGACTTATCCTTCTTGCCAGACTTGTTCTCCTTTCCATCAGACTTTCTGAAACTTCTCCTTTCAGGGTTTGAATCTTTCCTTGAGAATCTCTTTCCTTTCTTGAAGTTCTTGAATCCCATCTTCTTAAAGGTCTTCACCATCAATGCAGCCATTTGTATCAACTCCTCTTCATCATCCTCAGAGTCAGAAGCTTCATCAGAGTTTGAGTCATCATCAGAGTTTGATGACTCACTCTCAGATTTAATAACTAAAGCCTTTCCCTTGGCTTTCTTCCTTGATGATTCCTTCTTGATGGGCTTCTCCTCGACTTTGAGAGCAACAGATTTTGTCTTCTTGCTTGACCTCCTGTTTCTTTGTTCTATCTCAAGTTCATGAGTCTTTAACAATCCATAGATTTCATCAAGATCTGTATCAGCAAGATCATAATTATCTCTGATTGTTGTTGCCTTTAAATCCCACTTTTCAGGTAGAGATAACAGAAACTTGAGATTGGACTCTTCAAGTTCATATTCCTTATCTACCAGAGACAGATCGTTCAACAGTTTGCAAAATCTGTCATAAGTCTCAGTCAAGGTTTCATTAGTTCTTGAATCAAAGTGCTCATACTCCTGTGTGAGTATTGTTTTTCTGTTCTTCTTAATAGCACCTGTTCCCTGGCATCTGACTTCTAAAGCATCCCATATCTCTTTGGCAGTTTTGCAGCCAATTACCCTGTTAGACATAACATTATCTAAAGCACTGTGGAGAAGATGTCTAACCTTTGCATCCTTTGCAATTGATGAGATATCCTCAGGAGTCATATCTTTCTTTTCCTTTGGAACAGTCTTTTGTTCTTGTCCATCAACAACAGGGGACAATTTAGTTGGCATATGAGGACCATCATTAATTCTGTCAAGGTATTCTAGATCTGTAGCCTCCAGAAACATGGTCATCTTCACCTTCCAAATCGGATACTCTACAGGCCTGAGAATCGGAACCCTGATTGTTTCATATCGACTCACAGAATTAGGCTTAACCTGTTCAGCCTTGGAAGCAGTTTGATTTTCTTCAGACATGATTATTACTGTGTTTGAATCGTAAAACTGTATATATTAAACAGCCTTGGCTCTGATACCAATTGTTAGGCCGAATACACAATATAATCAAGTATGTATGAGAATAACGACAATTAAGAACACTGTTTATGAATCAATAAACTGTATTTATATTAACAGCTTCTCTCTTTATGATGTTAATGAATCACAAAGAGCTTCTAGGTTACAAGAATAATATATCAATAATCGCATCCCTTCTAGGGATAACCTATCTGTGTTTATATAGTACACAGCTACATACAATCCTTATCTAATTGATATTCCTACAAGTTAGCTATACAAAACTTATCAATTAAGGATTGCTTCTTATCTTCCATTCTGTTTCCTTAGCTGTATCAATATATTCTGCTTCTTTCCATCTTCAGAATATATTGCTTCTAGAATCTTCAATTCAGCACCGACAGCTAATTCAACTATCACCCTGTCAGACTTTAAATAAACTCTGACCGGCTTCCTTTAAACTCTTCACCCTGTCAGACTTTAAATAAACTCTGACCGGCTTCTGATAAACTCTGGTCAGTACCTGTTGCTTAAACACTGATAAACAAACATTAGCAATTATATCTAACAGAGTATATCTGAAAAGTGTTCATGTTAGCTATAGGGATCAGACTTTTGAAAATGAAAGAATTAAAGCTGAGAATCTTAGTCTTAAAGATAGAAACAAGTTTCTTGAAGGAGAACTTGAAAATATGAAGCAGATTCAAAAAGAAAGAGATGATGCTGTTTATGTTGAACAGGAGTTGCTTAAAAGGTATAGGCAACTAGAATCTGATTTAGAAAAAGAAAGAAAAATAATCAAGACATGGAAAGATTCTGGAAGAGACACTCATCAAGTGTTTCAGACTGATTCTGTAGGTTTAGGTTATTGTGAAAATGATGAACTTAGGTTTAAAGACAAGGTTAAGGTAAAACCACAACTTAAACCTGTGAAATTTGTTCCAGAAACCAATAAGTTAAAATCTGTTGTAATAAGAGAAGCTGATATGGAATCAGGTGAAGCCTGTGAAAGACAGGAAAATATTAAAACAGAAAAACTTATGGAAAGAGAAGCTGTTAGAAAGCCAGTAAAAACTTGTGAAAAACAGGTTAATGTTGGTTTGATGACAGGAAAACAGTTTAATCATAAGCTGAAAGAGTTAAAATCTGCCATGAAACCAAAAGGGTCCAAGAAGAATAGGAATGGAAAGATAGGCATAAATAATAGAAATAATCATTTGCCTACTGGTGCTGCTCCAAGGAAAACATGTTATAATTGTGGTAGTTCTTATCATCTTGCTAGATTTTGCACTAAGAACAAACATATTAATTCTTTATCTTCTACATCAGGAGTAAAGAATGATTATGTAAGGGTTAAACCACAAACTTTAGGCACACACTGTGGGAGCACTTGGCATTCCATTTATACTTGCAAGAGTTATCATGCTATTTATCATAACTATTATGAGCTAAAACCCAATCTGAAGTGGGTTAAAGCAAACTCTGCAAGTGTAAAGTCTGACAATGTTAGCTTAAACTCTGTTGATAGTAATTCCGCTGCAAAAGCTAACACTGTTAAGAAAGACAAAGGATCCAAGCAAGTCTGGGTCCTTAAAACTAATACTTAGTATTTGTTTGTGATTGCAGGGTATAATAGAGAGCACACTTATCTTGGACAGTGGATGCTCAGGACATATGACTGGAAATAAAGCCCTGCTATCAGACTTTAAGGAGAAGGCTGGCCCAAAAGTTTCCTATGGAGATGGCAACATAGGACACACTCTGGGATATGGCAATATCAATCTTGGAAGTGTCATCATTACAAATGTAGCTCTAGTCTCAGGACTCAAGCATAATCTGTTATCTGTGAGTCAAATCTGTGACAGAGGAAACCATGTAGATTTTCATAGTGAATACTGTGAAGTTATCAGTAAATCTACTGGAAAAGTTGTTCTAGTTGGACACAGGCACAACAACATTTATGAAGCAAGTTTGGTAACAAACTCTGATGGAAGAACAGTGTGTCTAACTGCAAGAATGTCAAATGAAGAGAGTTGGAATTGGCACAAGAAGCTTTCTCATCTCAATTTGAACAACATCAATGAACTAATAAGAAAGGATCTTGTAAGGGGACTTCCAAAATCTATACTCAGTCTAGATGGCTTGTGTGATTCTTGTCAAAAAGCCAAGCAAAGGAAGTCATCTTTCAAGAGCAAATCTGAATCTTCAGTAGTGGAACCTTATCATCTTCTACATGTTGATCTCTTTGGACCAGTGAATGTGATGTCCATGGACAGAAAGAAATATGCTCTAGTAATTGTTGATGAATATACTAGATACACATGGGTGTATTTCTTGTCAAAGAAGGATGAAACTGCTCAAACTCTGATGGATCATGTAAATCTACTGGACAAAGGATCACAGCACAAAGTCAAAATTATAAGGAGTGATAATGGAACTGAATTCAGAAACTCAATCTTGGAAGCTTTCTGCAAGGAAAGAGGAGTGAAACAAGAATTTTCTGCACCTGGAACTCCACAGCAAAATGGTGTAGTTGAAAGGAAGAACAGAACTTTAATTGAAGCAGCCAGAACTATGCTTGATGAAGCAAAATTACCAACATACTTCTGGGCAGAAGCTGTTCAAACTGCTTGTTTTACTCAAAATGCAACATTGATCAACAAGCATGGGAAAACACCATATGAGATGGTGAAAAATAAGAAGCCAAATTTGAAATATTTTCATATATTTGGATGCAAATGCTTTGTGTTGAAGACTCATCCTGAACAGTTGACAAAGTTCGAGTTAAAAGCTGATGAAGGAATCTTTGTTGGTTATCCATTGTCAACAAAAGCATTCAGAGTTTACAATCTAAGAACTAAGGTGATCATGGAATCCATACATGTGTCATTTGATGACAAGAAAATAATTGGACTTGAAGACAAGGATGGATATGATCAACTACGTTTTGAAAATGAAGATCTATTTTCTGATGATATAAACTCTGATGAAGCAGGGTTGACAAACTCTGACGAAGCATACTCTGAACCTCTACTGGTAAATACTGGAGAAACTGGAAATTCTCAAATTGAACAAAATAGAGAACCAGTTGAGGGGGAGCGTGAAGAAGCTCAACAAGACACAGCAAGTGAGTCAGTTGAGGAAACTGATTTAAACTCTGACAGTTCAAACTCTGAGCCATCCAATTCAGGGGGAGCCTCAGATGCTGCAGAAAGTCAACATATGAATCAGGAGAGCATGGATCAAGGGGGAGGATCCAATAATGATGCAAGAAACCACTTACCAACAGCAAGAAGGTGGACACAGGCACACACACCTGATCTCATAATTGGAGATCCTGATGCTAGTGTGAGAACTAGAAGTGCAACAAATAATGAGTGTCTGTATCATGCTTTCTTGTCTCAAACAGAACCAAAGAAAGTGGAGGAAGCTCTTCAAGATGCTAATTGGATTACAGCAATGCAAGAAGAGTTAAATGAATTTGAAAGAAATGAAGTCTGGACACTTGTACCTAGACCAAAGAATAGATCAATTGTAGGTACAAAGTGGGTTTTCAGAAACAAGACTGACAGTGAAGGTGTGATTACAAGAAACAAGGCTAGACTTGTGGCAAAAGGATATTCACAACAGGAAGGAATTGACTATGATGAAACCTTTGCTCCAGTTGCAAGATTGGAGGCCATAAGAATCTTTCTGGCCTATGTTGCACACAAGAAGTTTAAAGTCTTTCAGATGGATGTAAAAAGTGCTTTTCTCAATGGGAAGCTTGAAGAAGAAGTATTTGTTGAACAACCACCAGGATTTGTAGATCCCATGCATCCAGATTATGTCTACAGGCTTGACAAGGCATTATATGGACTAAAGCAAGCACCAAGAGCATGGTATGAAACTCTTGCTCAATTTCTTTTAGAAAGTGGGTTCACAAGAGGTACAATTGATAAAACTTTGTTTTATTTCAATTCTGGTGATGATTTGCTTTTAGTTCAAATTTATGTAGATGATATTATTTCTGGATCTACTAATGACAAACTCTGTAAGAAGTTTGCAAAGCTTATGTAATCCAGGTATCAAATGAGCATGATGGGAGAGCTTAGTTATTTTCTAGGCTTACAGGTCAAGCAAACAGATGATGGTATTTTTATCAATCAAGCAAAATATACCAGAAATCTTCTCAAGAAATTTGGTATGCTTGATAGTTCATCTGCTACAACTCCCATGGCTACAGCAACAAAGCTAGACAAAGACACAGGAGCCTCAGTAGATATGACAAACTACAGAGGAATGATAGGGTCATTACTGTATCTTACTGCAAGTAGACCTGATATCATGTATGCAACATGTCTTTGTGCAAGATTTCAAGCAGATCCAAGAGAGCCTCATCTAACAGCTGTAAAAAGGATCTTCAAATATCTCAAAGGAACCATAACCTTGGGTTTGTGGTATCCTAGAGAATCAGAGTTTAAGCTAATTGGTTACTCTGATGCAGATTTTGCAGGCTGTAAGATAGACAGAAAAAGTACAAGTGGAAGCTGTCAATTTTTAGGTGACAGATTAGTTTCTTGGTACAGCAAGAAACAGAAGTCAATTTCCACATCCACAGCTGAAGCAGAGTATATAGCAGCTGGTAGCTGTTGTGCACAGATTTTATGGATGAAGAATCAATTGCTGGATTATGGGTTAAGGTACTCTAAAATACCTATTTTCTGTGATAACCAAAGTGCTATTGCTATGACAGGAAATCCAGTACAGCACTCCATGACCAAGCACATCAGCATAAGGTATCATTTTATCAGAGAACATGTGGAAGAAGGGGACATTGAGCTTCATTTTGTGTCTACAGACCAACAACTTGCAGATATCTTCACCAAACCTTTGAGTGAAGCTACTTTTACAAGATTGGTAAATGAACTTGGGATGATCTCTGGTTCTGACTAGAGATACGGGTTAGACTCAAAATCTATACATGTTTGATTTTTAATGCTCATGATTCCTTGCATGTATTAACTGTTATGAGTACCAGTGTCATAAACTCTGTCAGTTAAACTCTGATGCTAAACTCTGTTAGTCATAAAATATTGATCATACTCTGATTGTTACAGTTTAATGCTATACTCTGATTGTAATTTTGTCTGAAACATATGGACCAATGAAGAAATTTGTATGAAGCATAATTCTCAGTAAGTAATTATGAATCCTTAAGAGTTGTATAGATTCTGATCTCAAACATGTGCAGTAAGTTAACACAGCATGATACTGTCTCTGTATTTATACCATCTCTTAGTTTATTGATCCTATACACTGAGTCTGTATTAGCTGTTTGCATTTTCTCTCATAAGTTAATTATATCTACTGATGAAAAGTCTAAACTCTGATTCTTAATTGACAAAAATTCACCCTCAAATCAAAAGATGCCAAACAGAGCACAAATTCCTTTGAGATCATGTTGTGCCTAGGAAGATCCAGGAACTTATTGTATGAAATAAGGGCTAAAATCTTTGATTTTTGGTGACTAGTGCCAACCACTGATTACTGGAAAAATAAAAAAATAAAAAATAAAAAATAAAAATAAAAATAAAAAATAAAGAAAGGGGGTGAAAAATAAAAGAAATATCCAAATGAAAGGATATCAGTATACAGAGTTTAGATATAAATTCAGATTTTATGTTATACATGAGAGTTTAGGCAACCAGTTTTTACTACTTTAGTTTGTGGATTTTATGCACTTTGAGATGATCTAAATATTGATTTCGGTAAACTCTGCTATTAAACACACATATTTTCACACCTGTACAGTTTGAGAAAAGAGTTTATTGACAAAGAAGGACAAATGGTAAACACTGATGTATTGTATGACATATGCCGAGGTAACTTTGTTTTAATCTCTGATGGTTAAACTAATTTCTTTGTTTCAGACATTTTATAATTTTGAGATTAGACATTTGTTTTTCGAAAAAGTATGATTGGTAACGGATCTATTTTGCATTAAACAGAGAAAAGAAAGAGTGTGTTTGATAAGTCCTGATGGTGATTAGTAGCGCTGATGAGTATGTTAGTTTACTGTTTAAAGTGATATCATTTCTTTCACTTTACAATTACTATGAGATACTGATATGTAAAGCAAAACAATGAATTTTTTTTTTATTCAAACTTTGGTTACATTCAGACAATTTCATAATCTTGTCTAGCTACTTGTTCGGTTATCTGGTCATTATACCATCTGGGATTTCCAAGGCTTTACAACCCCCTGATGTTGAATCATCATCATCATCCTCTCGACTTCTCTTTCTGGTTTGCAGCTTGCAGGATTCCAAGAAGAAATTCTTTTTCGAACCCTTCAAGTAGCTCTGATAGAAGAGCATCATACAAATCTCCACCGCCTCATCATCTGCAAGGATGGGCACATCATATGGCCCAGGGCGAATGATGTGCACATAGGGATTGGAGATAGGTCCTTCTGCTATTTCATCATCAGCGATGAGCCCTTCATCATTCAGAAATGACAAAACAAGAAACTCATCGATGATATAGTTTGCTTGTTGACGCCAGTTCATATTCAGGAATGATTCTACATCCATGAATTCAAAGGTTCCTGCCATTTGATGTATGGTATTTTTTTTAATGTATGAATTCCCTGTTGTTACAATGCTCCAGCTTTTATAGCATCCAACAGGGCAACTGAAAGGTTTTGCGTGGCTCGAAGCGCTGGGAACAGTAAAGTGCGGAGTTCCAAGACAGTCATTATTCTTCTGACTGTTGAGCTACTTCGATATTATGTTTCTGAAATATTAAAATCGATAATTTTATTATTATTGATTTTGTTTGACAATAAGCGGAAATTATGAGTGTCTTATGTGATATCAGGTGTCTCCTCGTCTGCCGTGTAGATTGGAAAGTTGTTCAAGAATATTTTAAACAGAGGAGAGAGGTTAATTGCATAGAAAAGTGTAACAGGCGGTAATTATTGCTGTTTTTACTGCGTATGCGTATTGGAAACTGCCAATTATATGATGTCAGCGTATGCACGTTTGACATGTGTCCCATTCACATGATTACAGGAGTAAGACAGTTGTGTATTGATGATTAAAAACTCTTCAGTTTTTAATCTTTAATTTTCTTTTAAATACAATACACACATCTTCAGTTAAACTTTTCACATCTTACTCATACACATCTATTATCACACACACATAGTCACAAACACCTTTCTACACATAAACTCTGTTAAGCTTTCACATCAATTACTTGTTCTTTCTTCAAAATCTTCTAATGGCAACCACAGCTTTCGTTTCGTCTGGGTTAGAGTTCGTTCCAAACAACTATACCGCACCACTAAACACTGCAAACGCACCAGAAGCATTTCATATGATTCAAAAGTTTCTTGCTCAGTCAGCGATTGGGCGTGCTTTAGTTGAACCAGCCAAACTTTCTGGTTTACAAATCAAGGCGTTCTGGGAGACAGGGGTTTATGATGATGGTGGTGAAACTGGGAGCCCATCCATAATCTTTGAGTTTGAAGAAACAGAGTATGTTATTACTGCTGGTACTATTCGAGATGCATTGGGGTTTCCTGAGTATCCTTCTTACACTGTTGGAATGGGTGATGAGGATTTAATACGAATGATGCGAGAGATTGGTTACTCTGGGCCATTGACAAAGATTGGGCAACTCAAAAGGCCGTTTCTGCGCAAGGAATGGAGTTTCTTCTTCGACTGCATCACGAGGACATTTGGAAAGAAATGCACAAATTGGGATGCTATTCCTACAGACAGTCTGCAAATCGGGTATTCTTTACTATATGATAATTATTTTGATTTTGCACGACTTGTTTTGACTAACTTAGGGGAGAAGATGACAGAGAATAGAGGAGTTGTTTATTTTTCTAGATTCTGTCAGCTTTTGGTTTCTTACTGTGTTGAAGGGGTAGATGTTGTTAATGAAGATGTTTCTTGTTTTAAATTACACAAGAGAGTATTTACTGATCTCATTAACAAAGATGTTAAGAAAGGAATTGTTGGAGACCTTTTGTTACCTGCTTCTGTGCAACAGTTTGTGGATGCTCAAGTAAATCCACAAACACAAGGTGAATATCAACCAGAACCTTTAAACACAGAGTTACCTCCATCAACTTCTGTTAAACCTGCAAGGGGAGGTAGGACCAAACATATTGGTACTAAACCTGCGAGGAGACCATCTACTGAAGCTGGGGTATCGAGACCTGAAGAGATGCCTCAGAAGACAAGGCTAAAGAAAAGAAGAGCCAATAGGGCAAAGTCTGCTGTTTGAAGCCTCAGAGACTGAAACTGATGAAGAAACTCTTCATCAGAGAAAAAGAAGACTAGTGGTTGCACATCTTTTTGGTGCTATAAATGTCAATATGGACAGAGTCTCTAAGGAAACTGAAGCTCCTGCATCAGAGAATGAGGAGATTGTGGCTGAAGCTGTTCCTCAAGCTACTCCTGCAATTGTTGTTGAGGAGGATATTCTAAATGCTGATGAGGACAGAGTGTTTGTAAACACTGAAGCTCCTGAAGTGTTTGTTCAGGAGGATGCTACAAATTCTGAAGCTGTCAATCTAGACAGGATAAATACTGATGATAAGATGATGGATTTGGATATAGAAACTCCTACATCAATGGCTAATGATGTAGTTGAGGAAGCTGCTACTCATTCTGATAGCAGAGTTTTTGATTTTGAAGCACACACCTCTATACATTCTGATCATTATACAGAGGGTGTGGAAGCTGATCAAGTAACTGATCAGGTAGAAGAATCTCTGGCCACTCACACTGAAATTATTTCTTGTGATCTTGACAAAGGTGAGGAGGTTAATCAGATTCAAAGAGAAGCAGAGGTTTTTTCTCAGGTTCACTCTGATAATCCTGAAGCTGTAGAAGAGGAGAAAATTGATGAAGCTGCACAGTTTACTGCTGAAAATATTCTTGTTGAAAATGAAGCAGACAATAATGAAGAAGCTGGAAATGATGCTGAGGGTTTTCATTCACACCCTAGTATTCAAGTTTCATTGGCTGATGATGTTAATAGTGATGAAGCAAGGGAAGTAAATAGACAGACCAATGAGCATTTCCAGAATATGTACTACAACAATTGGGCTGATGCAGATTGTGTCTTCTCAGCACAAAGGGCTGCAGATTTGCTATCTGATTCTGTCAAGAAGATCTCAAATACTGATGTACTTACAAGCTTACAGGCAACTGTTGTTCAAGTCAAATCTCTTAATAATAGATTTGATGAGAATCAACAGATGTTTACAAATCTTAGGAATGAATTTTCTATCAGGGATACAACTTTGAAGCTTGACAGATCATTTTACTCTACACAATTCAAGCAGCAAGCCAAGGATTCTGAGGAAATCAAGAAGAGGCTTGGAAAAGTTGAGGAGAATCAGGCTGAAATGTCTACTCAATTGAATTCTATTTCTAATGCTCTAGAATTTCTGACATCAGTATTACTTTCTGATGATGTCAAAAAGGGGGAGAGTGTACCTAAAGACAAATGCAAAGACACTCAAGCTCTGAGACGGAGGGATGATTCTACCGATGGGGGAAGCAAAGAAAATAAAAGAAAGATTCTTGCTCAAAGGCAAAGCAGGAAAAGAATAAACTCAAACTCTGATAAACAAACAAACTCTGACAAGATAAACTCTGGTGGCCAATCTACTTCAAAACTCAAGAGTTTAGTTGTTTCAACTAATCCATCTACTGATGAAGAGATTGCTGCTAAAATATTCATTAAAGAGCATGGAAAGAATGTTACTATGGAAGATATCCAGGCTGAAGAGCAAATGCTTGCTGAGGAACACAAGAAAAATCTTGAAGCTGGAATCTACAAGAAAAAGGAAATCAAGGCTCCTAGAAAGAAAGAAGTTGGTATTTCTATCAAAGAGAATACACAACAGAGTATACAATATACAAGGAGACCTGTGATTGGAAACACTGATAAGGGTAAAGGCATAATGATTGAAGAGCCTAACCTGAAAAAGAAAGATAATTCAACCTCTGACATTGCTCAAGTTGAAACAAGATTAGCAAAATCAACCTCTGACGCTGCTCAAGTTGATGATACTACTAAAGTTATGACAACCTCTGACGTTGCTCAAGTTGTACAGAAATCTACACAACTTCCAGGATTCAGCAAACCAAAAATTCTTGAAGACTTAAAGCTTGAAGCTGTGAATTTCTCAGAAACCAGAACAGTATTGGGAAAAGAAGCCTTTGACAAATCTGGACTGGGTTCACACAGAGAGAGAAGAACTAATAACAGATCTCAAGACAAGTTTTCATTGGCAGAATTTGGAGTTGGAATTACTCAAGAAGGCCTTGACAAACTAGAATCTGTACAGATGATTTTTCACAAAGGAATCAAAAAGGAATTCTTGTTATATTTTATGGCTGATGGCAGAGTGTATAGAGTTGGTGAATTTGATATCCAGTTAAAACTCTGGGAAGAGCTAGAGTATGTTCTATATCTACTTGAAGTAAAGAATAGAAGTACTTATGATGCTGCTCGAGTTTTGAAGGAAAGGATGATGAAATCCAAAGTTTTGAGTGGAGCTGGAGTATCAAGTGCATACATTCCTAAATACAGAGATGCACATGGAAAGTTGGTAGAAATGAAAAGGAATAGTGCTAGGTTCAGAAATGCACTAAATAAAAAGGTTCTTGAGTTCAATCTAGAGTCTGATAAACCTTTTTATATCAGACTTGGCAATGAAATGGACAAAAACAGCATATATTCTTTGAGGGCTGCCATTTATCAAATTGGTGAAGATGAACCAGAAATGAAGGAGCTGAAGAAGATTATGATTGCTGAATTGAATAGAGCTGAGAAGAAACTACTGTCAGATTATATCAGGACAGTGCCTAATATTCAAGAGATTAAGTAAAGTCTGACTCTAAGTTTTTATGTTTTCTGTTCTAAGTTAAATTTAAACTCTGTTTTAAAATTAAACTCTGACATATGTTAAACACTGCATTTGTTATATGTTTTGACATCATCAATTATCTTTTTAACTTGTACATTTTATTATGAACAAGTTGGGGGAGATTGTTGGATATAATTGCTGACGTTTGTTTATCAGTGTTTAAGCAACAGGTACTGATCAGAGTTTATCGGAAACCGGTCAGAGTTTATTTAAAGTCTGACAGGGTGAAGAGTTTAAAGGAAGCCGGTCAGAGTTTGGTAAAGTCTGACAGGATGAAAGTTGACTTAGCTGTCGGTGCAAAGATAAAGATTCTAGAAGCAATATATTCTGAAGATGGAAAGAAGCAGAATATATTGATACAGCTAAGGAGACTGGACAGAAGACTGAAGCAATCCTTAATTGATATCAATTGTATAGCTAATTTTTAGGAGTATCAATTAGATAAGGATTGTATGTAACTGTGTACTATATAAACACAGATAGGTTATCCCTAGAAGGGACGCGAACATTGAATACATTATTCTTGTAACCTAGTAGCTCTTTGTGATTCATTAACATCACTAAGAGAGAATTATTTAATATAATTCAGTTTGTTGATTTACAAACCTGTGTTATTAATTGTTATTCTCATACATACTTGATTATATATTGTGTATTCGGCCTAACATAAATTTAATCAGTTTTCGAATTTAAATAAATAAATATAATTTTTCAGAATTTTCTGAATTTAAAAATGTATTTTAAAAATAAAAATATGATTTTTATAAATATTTAAACTATTTTTGAATTAAATTTAAAAATAAAATTCAAAAACAGTTTTCTGAAAATGAATTAGGGTTTTGAAGATTAAAACCTGGTCAGAAAACGGGTCAATGGGTCGGGTCACGGGTCGCCAAGAACAATCCGGGTCGCGAAGAACTTGCAGGAAAATTCCCAGAATCCGGCAACTCAAAAACGTACTAAAAATTGGGGCTTTTTATACCAAAACATTCCTTACAAACTCAGCTATTCATTCCGATCAAAAACAAACCAAAAACATAGCCGAAAATTCAATCCCGACCAAATTCCGGCGAGCTCAACAAATTTTCCGATCTACCAAAATCTTACATGAAACACTACGTTCTTTATGTTAAAATGAAGCTAAGAACACATACAACAAAAGCCCTCTATCAAAAACAATGTCAGATGATTCATATGAACGGACTATTAAAAAGAAAAATAGGGCACAACCCTAGAAATCGAATTTCTCAAAATCGAACACAAACATGAAATTAAAACATGAATTCCTACTAATTAGAACCCTAGGAACATGTTGGAAGCAATCAATTGAACGGAGAATCAACAGAATGAAAATCCCCAAATTTAATCAAGAACCCTAATTTAATTCGAATATTGAAAAATTCATATAAAATCGAAAAATTACCAGATGATGATATGGTTGGAAGATTCTGAAACTAGAGCTCAAGATCTTTGATTTGAGTACTTGAACTTGTGATTTGGATTTCAATAACACAATCAAAAGTTGATTTTGATTTTCGAGAACACGAAGAACACGGCTCGGGAATTTTATATTTTTCTGTATTTTTAATACGGATTGTATGAAGGATAATGTACAATTCTCCTTTTTATACTTAGTGGAAAATAATACCTTAAACGACATTTTTGGATCGATATTGATCCACTGGTTCGATTTAAAACCCTAATTTAGAAAAATACACGTTTTACGAGGTGATAGCTATCCACAAAGACTGATAGTTATCCAAATCAATACATATCATTTATATAACTAATACTCAAGAATATTGGGGCTATAACAGATGTATTATTGATACGGACGATATATCAATTACCCTAGAAAAATTAGGGTTAGGGTTTGGAATAATTTTTCTTCCTTTGAACAAAACAAATACTATTGATAGTATCGGATAATAAGGGATATAATAATACAAAGAAATTCTCCGATAATGATTCGGACACGAATGACGAAGGAATGATAATGATGTACAAAATTTCAACAGGGCCCTTGAATTTTCAAAACGGGGCTCAAAATTGAAGATATTTTCAAATGACAAGATATTTGAACGGGGCTTCCGACACACCAATTTACACATAATCACTTAACAACCTTTATCATTAAAACTCAAAATACTTCATAATAATTATTCTACACATATAATACATATTATATAATTAATAAAGTTCACGGATCTTACATCCTTCCCCCCTTAATAGGATTCTGTCCTCAGAATCAGATCAAGAAAACAACTGGGGATACTTTTCTAACATATCACTCTCTAACTCCCAGGTAGACTCCTCCACCTTAGGATTCCTCCACAAAACTCTTACTATCACTACAGTCTTATTTCTTAACACTTTTTCCTTACGATCCAATATCTGAATTGGTCGTTCTACATAAGATAAATCTGACTGGACCTCTATGGGTTCATACTCTATTACATGGTTCGAATCTGGTCGATACTTCTTAAACATGGATATGTGAAACACATTATGAACGTGCTGCATATGCGGGGGTAATGCTAACTCGTAAGCTACTTTCCCAACCTGCTTCAAAATCTCAAATGGTCCAACGTATCTCAGACTCAATTTCCCTTTATTTCCAAACCTAACTAATCCTTTCCATGGTGATACTTTCAGTAACACTTGTTCTCCGACTTCGAATCCCATATCCTTTCTTTCTAGGTCAGCATATTTCTTCTGCCGGTTCTGAGCTGTTATCAACCTTTTTTGAATCAATTCAATCACTTCCTTTGTCCGTTGTACTAATTCTAGCCCTATCACTTTCCGTTCACCAACTTCTTCCCAATATACTGGAGATCGACACTTTCGTCCAAATAAAGCTTCGTAAGGTGGCATCCCGATACTCACATGAAAACTATTATTATATGAGAATTCTACTAAGGGTATATGATTGTCCTAATTACCTTTAAAATCAAGTGCACATGTTCTAAGCATGTCCTCGATGGTTTGAATCGTCCTTTCACTTTGACCGTCTGTCTGCGGGTGATAAGCCGTACTCATTTTCAATTCGGTGCCTAAACACTCTTGAAAACTTCTCCAGAATTTTGAGTTGAATCGAGGGTCTCGATCAGATACTATTGACACTGGAACTCCATGCTGTACCACAATTTCCTTTACGTATAAACGAACTAATTTATCCAACAAGAATCTCTCGTTAATAGGAAGAAAATGTGCAGATTTCGTCAATCGATCCACAATAACCCAAATAGCATCATGGTTAGTCTTCGTTCTAGGCAATCCTACCACAAAGTCCATTGCGATGTGTTCCCACTTCCACTCAGGAATTTCTAACGGCTGTAGTAATCCACTTGGTCTTTGATGTTCCGCCTTGACCCTCTGACACGTAAAACATTTACTCACCCACTCAGCAATTTCTCTTTTCATATCTGGCCACCAAAAGTTCATTTTAAGATCTCGATACATCTTCGTGCTTCCAGGATGAATTGAATACTTCGAGTTATGCGCTTCGTGCAAAATTTCATTCTTTAGTTCCGCTACATTAGGTACCCATATTCGAGAAGCAAACATTAAGATTCCCTTGTCATCCAGTTGGCTACATATTTCCTCGCATGTTAAACTATTTGCATTGTCGTTCATGACTTGCTCTTGGCATTTCCGTATCTTTTCTAACAACTCTGGTTGAAACGTTATGGAATAAATCATTTCTGTCGCGTCCTTCGGAACACGTACTTCTATCTCTAACTTTTCAAACTCTTTGTACAATTCTTTGGTCATCGTCAACATATTTAATCTCTCTTTTCTGCTCAATGCATCTGCTACCACGTTTGCCTTGTCGGGGTGATAATTTATAGAAACGTCGTAATCCTTGATTAGCTCCAACCATCTTCTCTGTCTCATGTTCAGCTCCTTCTGAGTAAAGATATACTTCAGACTTTTGTGATTGGTGTAAATTTCACATCTCTCTCCGTACAAGTAATGCCTCCATATCTCTAGTGCAAATACGATCGCTGCTAATTCCAAATCATGAGTAGGATATTTCTGTTCGTGAGGTCTCAATTGTCTTGACGCATAAGCAATTACTTTATCATGTTGCATAAGCACACATCCCAATCCTTTGTAAGATGCATCACTATAGATTACAAAATGACCTTTTTCGTCTGGTAGCATCAACACTGGTGCCGTAGTTAGTCTCTTATTTAACTCTTGAAAACTTTCTTCGCATTTGTCGTTCCATATGAATCGCTCGCTTTTCCTTGTCAGCTTGGTCATTGGAGTAGCTATCTTCGCAAAATCCTGCACAAATCTCCGATAGTATCCGGCTAATCCCAAGAAACTTCTAACTTCAGTTGGTGTCCTTGGTCTTTCCCAAATTTTTACTGCTTCAATCTTTGCTAGATCTACTTTGACGCCTTCACTACTTACCACGTGCCCTAGGAAACGAACTTCTCTTAACCAAAACTCACACTTTGAAAATTTTGCGTATAATCCTTCTTGTCTTAAAATCTCCAACCCAATCCACAAATGATTCGTATGTTCTTCTTCCGTCTTGGAATATATCAAAATATCATCGATGAATACCACTACAAACTCATCCAAATACTTCTTGAAAATCCTGTTCATTAAATCCATAAAAGCTGTCGGTGCATACGTCAATCCAAACGCCATTACTAAAAACTCATAATGTCCGTACCTTGTTCGAAAAGCTGTCTTCGGTATATCGTCTGGTTTAACCTTCAATTGGTGATATCCTAATCGTAGATCGAACTTAGAAAAATGAACTGCTCCTTTTAGCTGGTCAAACAGATCATCTATTCTGGGCAATGGATACTTGTTCTTGATGGTTAGTTTGTTTAACTCCCTAAAATCTATACAAAGTCTCATACTTCCATCCTTCTTTTTGACAAACAGCACTGGTGCTCCCCACGGAGAAACGCTAGGTCTGATAATTCCTTTGTCTAACAATTCCTGCAATTGCTTGGCTAATTCCTTCATCTCTACTGGTGCCATTCTATATGGGGCTTTGGATACTGGTTCCGCGCCTGGTGTTAAATCTATTGCGAACTCAATCTCTCTATCCGGAGGTAGTCCTGGTAACTCTTTTGGAAAAACATCTGGAAACTCACTCACGACTGGAATATCTTCTAACTTAGAAACTTCTTTTTCTGTATCTATCACATATGCGAGATAAGCCTCACATCCTTGTCTTAATAACCTCTTAGTCTGAATCATTGTCAAAAATTTCTTCGTTTGTTTCTCTCCTTTAAATATCACTTCTTTCTTTTCTGGGGTAACTAAAGTAACCCTCTTATCCTTACAATCAATACGCGCATCATAATCAGTTAACCAATCCATTCCTAAAATCACATCAAATTCTCCCAACTTGAAAGGTAATAAATCGGCATAAAAACGATTCCCTAAAATCTCAATTTCACAATGGGGACAATACGAACTGACTGGTATACGATCCTGATTAGCTATTTCTACACTCAACACTCCATTTAAGGGTTCCATTAAACAATTCAATTTACAAGCAAACGTTTCCGAAATAAACGAATTAGTAGCTCCTGAATCTATCAGCACTTTAGCATTAACAGAATTTACTAGAAGTGTACCTGCCACCACATCGGAGTCTCTCACTGCTTCCCTCATTGACATATTATAGGTTCTGGCTAACGGCTGAACATCAACAGCTGGAGGTGCGTCTATAGCTCGAATCATGTTGTTCACGGTTGCTGGTGCTTTACAATCTTTGATCAAATGACCTGGTCTTTTACATCGATGACACACAATACCTGTCTTGCAATTCCTGGCATAATGCCCCTTCTAGTTACACTTAAAACATGTGATACTCAATCTGTGGCATATACCTGGATGTCTTTTCCCGCATGTCTTGCATTCTGGCAGTGGAGGTCTGGAAACTACTTGCTGATTATTGTTTAGTGGACGATTGATTGGTCTTGCATTTCCGGTATCTGGTTTCTTGAAAGTTGTAACTCTGCCCAGCTGAAATCCTGGTTTCTTGTTTGGATGGCTCTGAAGGTCTCCTTGTGACTGGACCTTATCAGATGTCCCTACCTTTCTTTTCTTATTATCTTTCTCTCTCTCATGTATGAATCACTCTCTCCTTCTGCAATCATTACCTTCTGTACTACGACTGCATATGTATCTAATTCCAAAATTGCTAACTTACTACGAATCCATGACCTCAGTCCCCGTTAGAACCTTTTGGCCTTCTTCTTCCCCGTATCAACGTATGTCGGAACAAACCTAGACAACTCGGTAAACTTGGTCTCGTATTGAGAAACAGTCATACTGCCTTGATTCAATTCTAGAAATTTCAACTCCATTTGATCTCGCATAAAGTCAGGAAAATACTTCTCTAAAAACAATTCTGTAAATCTCTCCCACGTAATTAACCCTTCAGGTTCTAAAGCCTTACTAGTTTCCCACCAATAACTTGCCTCATTTTTCAGAAAATAACTAGAATACTCAGTTTTCTTTTCTCCCGTTACCTCTATCAACGTAAAAGTTTTCTCCATTTCCTTCAACCATGCCTTTGCCTCAACTGGATCAGCAGATCCCTTGAACTATGGAAGTTTTGCTTCTTGTAAAGATTTAAACGTGACCACGGGTAATACCTGCTGGTGCTGCTGTTGTTGATGCTGATGTTGCTGATGCTGCTGCTGTTGTAGTAACTGCTGTTGGATCTATTGTTGTTGTGCTAGAGCAGTAGTTTGTTGAGTGAGAGTGTTCAAAAGCTGTATTACAACCGCATCTAAATGACCCGTTGGGGGTGTATTCTGTTGACCTTCTTGGTCAGTGGAATTATTCGCACGGGTATTTCGTCTAGGAGGATATTGCTGATGAATAAACAATAACTTATTTAATCAAATAATTCATAAATAGAAGAGAAGGAGAACACAATTGGTAGAACCATAATTTACGGATTTTCAACGGCGTACGGGTACACTCGTTGCATAAGTAGAATAACAATTATAATATTGAAAATGGATAATAAGAGAATAATAACGGTTCTACAAAAGATGGTTATCATAAATATATACATAGATTCGATACAAGCGTAGAATGCTTTCAAAAGTAAAGTGTGTCATAGCTGAACTACAACTGCCGATCAACAGTACAACAACAAAATACAACAAAAATCCAAGGCGATACTATAAGCCTGGTGCACTGCTGGTACTATACTATGCATCTATGTACTATCTGACGGGAATCCACATAATATCCCAACCTCGTCTCTACTGGCTCATGGATCATCATCTATGGTCTCCCATAGTGCTGGTCCGACAATCTCCCCAACCTCCCTCATCACAAAATCCAAAACCTCTCTCATCCCTACTGTAGTCTCTCCCTCTCTGCTAGTAGCTAGTCCATGCAACCTCGTCTCCACCAATGTCCTCACAACCCTGAGTCTCATCCGTGTCTCTCCAACCTGATCTCTGAATCTATCTCTATCTCTGGCTACACCTGCCTCCGTTGAACGCATCCCACGCATCTCTAATACCTGTCTATGAAAGTAATCCCTCTCTTCTCTCATCCTCTGATAACGGTGATGTGGAACTAGTGGCTCAGAGATCTGGAACAAAGGTCCGGAAACTTAAGCCTGAGATCGCGGTGTTGCGGGTACGCGTCGAAGTGGAACGGGACAAGGTATAGGATCCCTCCTGACCACTATAGGTCCAGACTGAGGTAGTGTCGGTCGCGACGGTCCTGCTCTCATATCTGGTACAGGTCTCTCCTCTATCGGGTGCTCTGACGGATCTGAATCTGAACTAGAGCTAGGTGGCTTCAATTATAACCATACTCAATTACTACGCATAATATCTCTAATCGAACTTCTATGACCATTAGGTGAATTTCTAACCCTCTATGTTATCCTGGACCCTAAATCCTAACTTGTTTCAAATGCCATAACCTGTTTCTCTGATACCAACCTGTGACGCCCTCCAGACCCGGGGCACAGATATGTGGAGTCACTCGACCAACGAAACACAACATACCTATATATAGCACATACATAATATAACAATAACATAAAATACCCCTTATCCAAGACCGCATCCATATTATGGCAGGAAACAAGCTTTATGTCATAATTATTACAAACCAGTTTTCAGAGTTATTACACAACTTAATATACAAAGCTAGACATCTAGTCTAACATCCAAAGTAAGACAACTACCCGTCCAATGACAACCACTCGGGGTGGTCTCCTAGCATCTGGAGAACTGTCACTAGCGATGTGTCTGCTCATTCTCTCGCTTCACTGGAATAGGGTTAGAAACAAAACAAGTATGAGCCACAAGTGCTCAGTAAGCATAATATATATCAATCACAGTTCCATAATGAAAGGAAGGATTTCAGTTATCTGAATCAACAATATACAAGTCAAACATATGCTTTTAACAATCTTTATTGAAGAAAGAAGGATTAGAATTGGACTTCCACATTTTTCAAATACAAAGGTTGAGCTGCTGATCAGTCACGCATCAACCCCGGACTAGCTTATAACATAGTCCTCCACTAGGATCCATGGCCATCTGGGCCTTAAGTTATTACGACCATAAATATGGCCCGACCATTGTTGGTCTCATTTTTAAAACATGCCAATTCTATCACAGAGTATAAGCAATAACATGCATAACAAGATAAGTACACAATGACAGGGTGCAATAGTTGCAAAAGAGCTTCAACTATTCAATATCAAATGAAGTCCGAGAAATAGATTCAGAATGGTTTCAATGGTACAACGTAATAATTTAAGAAAGTCAACAATGGTTATCATCAATATAAACTGAATTGAAGGTGAATGTTTCTGATATCCAACACGATTGTGGATCAGATCAAAAGTTAGGAATATTCAAGGAAATAGCATCAGTTGCTCAATACGGGTGAAGAGTGAATAATCTGAATCGTTACGATGGTAACATACATGTAATCATAGGAAACAATGTCAATTGAATCAACAAGTAAAGGCACAGATACTTGCCTGGTCTACGTAGCTGACGGAATCCTACCGAGCCCACTCTACCTTCTCTTTTCCCTTGCTCCGGGGACTCGATTCTATAATAAACAACTCATTACAGTAAGTCTAACTATCCTTGTTCTATCCACGATATACACTCATAACGGCTTCCATTGGATGGTGTGGTAAATCAAGGGTGATTGGTTAGTTCTCTCGGTTCTCTCAAAATGATAGGTTCTCTCTGGATCTTTCCCATATATATATATATATATATATATATATATATATATATATATATATATATATATAGTAGCAAGTATTGCATTGCATAGTTTCTATATAGTTGCAAGTTGAAGCAACAGATCGGAAGATTCGTAAACCGAATCCACATAGGAACGATTGAAGGTTCAGCCCCCGATTTGAAGTCCGCAGACCATTTAACGAATCTGAAGAGATAATCTTTGATGCACGTTGCATCTTTCCTTTTGATAATACATGTTCTCTTCCAAACAATACTGCGGACAATCAGACGGAGCGGAATCTTTTTTTTTTAATAAATAAACTTTTTTCCATTCCTCTATGTAAATAACCCAATATCGGTTCACAGTCAATAACATCTTCACCATCTAGAGTAACAATGAGTCGAAGAACACTCTTCCGTGTCTCAATGTCGCCCCGGAGTCGTTAAACTCTCCCCGCTTGGGTCCATAGATTTCGTTCCAAGTCTTTATGCATTTTTAGAGCAAGAAGCAGAACTACAAGAAAGCTTTCTTTATGGATAACCAATTCATTTTCAAATATAGTTGGGAGACTTTACCCAAGAAATGGGTAAAAAAATGGAAAGAAGACGCGGGTTCGATTCCCGCTATCCGCCTAAGAGCCGTCGATTCGATTGTTTTCCAAGAAATGTTGGGCCGGGTATGTAAGCCATGTATCTGGGATTCTTTTCAAAATGAATCTCATCTTTACATAAAATAGTATTGCTTTGGCTTCGCCGTATCTTGCTGGCGCAGAAGCTACCGCAACTAAAAGAAATGAAATGAATTAAGGAAGCGTAGTTCCTAGAACGGGTCAACTCTTCAGAGTCATGCTGATAGCAGGGTTCAACTCCCTTTAGATAGAGAAGATCTATTAATCTACTAATAAGTCGTTTCATGGCAGTTCCGTCTATCACTTTATTGTGAAAAACCAGATTGGCCTAACTTGTATCCATGCGCTTCATATTCGCCCGGAGTTCGCTCCCAGAAATATAGCGTCTTTCACTTAATGAATCACGCCTTTTTCAAAGCATTACTATTCCTGAGTGCAGGTTCGGTGATTCATGCCATGTCGGATGAGCAAGATATGCGGAAGATGGGGGGGCTTGCCTCCTCATTCCCTTCTAGCATAGCACTTTTTAACATATAATATATCTAGTAAAACCTCCCCCCAATAATGGAAGCCGTTTTAGTTTGTTAAGAATATATCCACAATTAAAAATTGGGTTGAGCGAGATATCAGAGAACGCGGCCCCTTATATATATATATATAGTCGTTATCTTAGAAATCACACAATATACGTACATTACGACATTAATAAATCATAAAATGAAAAATGTTATTTATGTAGAGAATAATGTAAGCTACATTAACCTGATTTAAGATTGTCACTTATTACTTGTGAGAAATGATATAGGAACCCATATTCTTCCCATCTCAAATCGGCCATAGGTACAAATAAAAATATATAAAAATATTTTTAAAAAATGATTTCATTATATTAAAGAGAAGAGGATACTCATTAATATATATGGAAGCGGTTTTAAATCTTTATGTTTTAAAATAAGTAAAATTATATTTTAGCTAATAATACATTTGTTCTTAGTTTTTATGAATTTATAAAAAAAACATAATAACATTTAGGTACAGTAACCCTTTCAAGGTTTTTTTTTCTTTTGATTAAGTTTTTAGAATATTTATTATTCAACATAATTTTGAAAATTTGATGTAGGAGATAATTGAACCAAAAATTACAAGAACCAAAAATTTACCGGAGGATAGCTCTACATAGTATTATAAATATATATTTTACAAAAACAAAGCCTTCTTCGGGTCCGTTTGGTATTGTTGTCAACAGCAACATCAGCTTTTTTCTGAAAAGCAGCTAAAAAAGTGTTTGGTAAAATTTAAAAGCTGCTTTTCTGAAAAGCCCTTTTGGCTCAAAAGCTGCTTTTAGAGAAAGCAGACCCCCCATGCTTTTGAAAAAAGCTGCTTTTCAGCTTTTGCGGGAAGCAGCTACTGGTTTAACATCAAAACTCACCAAAAACATTAATTTTTTATATACCAAACAGTTATCTGATTTTCACAACAGCACTTATTTTAACAGCACTTTTTTCAACAGCACATCAATTTTTAACAGCAATCCCAAACAGAGCCTTCCTTCAACGAGAGTCAACCCCCAACCCTAGCTGCCTTAATAATATTTAGATTTACCTCTTTTCTTCAACAATAAAGCCTTCTTCTTTCGTACAAATTTATTTTCGTATACCTATAGTTTCCTTCAATAATCATCCTTCTTTTGGATTGATGTACCCAATTTTTTGGGTGTTTTGTTTGTTCTCCTTTTGGAGTGATTGCTATGTTTTGATATTTGTATTTTGTTGTTTTGTCTCTTTAAAAATGATTCAACTGGTGTTTTGGGATCTGGAAAGCCCACATCGAGGCTGGGTCGGTGATGGAAATCGCAAAAACTCACCTTTGACAACAGAAGATTGTTCATATTGATTTCATATTGATGTAGGTTGGATTTCTCGGGAATTAATTGTAATTTTTTTTTTCAAAAAATATTTCTATTATGCATGTTAAGCGATCCGGAAATAAAGCGGGCTAATTGTTAAACTCGTTTATTTGTTTTTCAACCATATTACATATGAAATTTGCTTTAAATTTGTCCAAAAAAAAAAGTTTAGGACAAAATATTCTTTTACAAACCAGATACATTTGCAGCTGATCACCTGTATAGCTCACTCGTCACTTGAAAATACACATGTATGGTTGATTGAGCATTGCTGTATTTTCCTTTTACACACGAGACGATCAAAAGGGTTCTGAGTTGAGGGTTTTTATAAAAAGGGTGTTCTACAATTCAATCAATTAATCCCAATCATGTGTCTACTGAGAATTCCTGCAAATACTCCTTTGGTTTCACAAGATGAAGGTATATATTCAACATGTTTGTATCTCTTTTCACTGTATTTTTACTGTGTGTTTTTTTATGTCTGATTCTTTTGTGCATTTTTTTATTACAGTCACTGATGATGTGGAGATCTTCATTAGTGGAGAGGAAGATGTAGAGTCAAATGGTAATCACTAATCACTTATATCTGTGTATGTATATTTAAATTTCTTGTTAAGTTACATACTTTCGTTGCATTTTTTTATGAACTTTCTGTTTGCATGTTTGTAATTACATAGTTTAATATTTTATTGATGTTCTTACTTTTTGGGAGTAGGTATGAGGTTTTTTTTTGGTGATATGTGATTATGTTTGTAAATGTTGTAAATTGCTGAGTTTTTAATAGACTGTCTTTTTTTGTATATGTTGTGAAAATTCTATTGACCCCTCTAGATGGGATTTTGGTGTCTATTTCTCCGATCTCATGTTGGTTAATAGATGGAGTACATGGTTGATGTCCTGTCACATTTATTTGTGTTTTATAGCCTAAAGAATAGTTTGTTTTGGTAAATTTGTTAAAATAAAGTGTCTTAGTATAGTAAATTGAGATACCATGCAAACTGTAATGTAATAAGTGGCTCATGGATTTGGCTTTAACACCCCCGAGTGGCGGACTTTTGTATCCAAAATTTACTTTTTATGTTCTTGTGGAGTGCATATTGTAACTTAGATATGCTGGTACAGGTGACTACAGAAATGGTGTTTGGCAGAGCACACATCCAAGTGGTTTTGTTTGGCCATATAGAGGCTGGGAACTGTTTATTAGTCGTGGAACTGCTGGTAATGCTGGTTGGGTAGGTGATACAACTGTTGATAATGGTGCTACTGGTGTTTGGACACAAAGTGATGATTTGGTTGATGATGGTGATGCTATTGGTGTTTCGCATGAAAATGCTGATTTGAGTATTGATGATGGTGTTACTAGTGTTTGGCAAAAGAGTGTTGATTTGGGTGATGATGATGGTGCTATTGGTGTTTTACCAAAAAGTTGTGTTTTGGTTGATGATTATGGTGTTATTGGTGTTTGGCGAAACAATGATGATTTGAGTGATGCTAGTGTTTGGGAAAAAAGCGTTGACTTGGGTGATGGGAATGGTGCTACCAGTTTTTGGGGAAAAAGTGCGGATTTGGTTTATGATGATGGTGCTCTTGGTTTTTGGCGAACAAATGATGATTTGAGTGATGATATTGGTGCTACTAGTGTTTGGGAAATAAGTGCTAATTTGGGTGGTGGTAATACTAGTGTTTGGGAAAAACTTGATGATTTAGGTGGTGGTAATGGTGCTCCTGGTGTTCGACGACAAAGTTGTGATTTGGTTGATGATGATAGTGTTATCGGTGTTTGGCAAGAAAGTGCTGATTTAGGTAATGATGATGGTGCTACTAGTGTTTGGCAAAAGAGTGCTGATTTGGGTGATGATGATGGTGTTACTGGTGTTTGGCAAAAAAGCGGTGATTTGGGTGATGATGATGGTGCTACTAATGTTTGGCGAAAGACTGCTGATTTAGGTGATGATGATAATGATGGTTCTATTGGTGTTTGGCGAAAAAGTGATGATGATGGTGCTACTAGTGTTTGGCTAAAAAATGCTGATTTGGGTGGTGGTAAGTGTACTACTAATGTTCGGCAAAAATGTGGTTCTTTGGGTGATGATGATGATGATGCTGCTAATGTTTGGCTAAAAAGTGAGGATTTGTGTGATGATATTGATGCTAGTGTTTGGAATAAAAGTGCTGATTTGGGTCGTGCTAATGGTGCTACTGGTGGTTGGGGAAAAAGTGTTGATATGGGTGGTGGTAGAAATACCGGTTGTGGTTGGGGAGTTTGTGGAACCGATGGTCATGGTGGTCGGGCAGGAGGTAGTGGTGGCATTGGTGAAAGAGAAATTACTGGTGGTTGGGGAGTCAGAGATTGTGGTGACAATGGCGGTTGGGGACGTACTGCAAGTGGCGGTGGAAGTGCTAATGGTGATATGTGGGGACGCACTGCAGGTAGTGGTGGTGGTGGGAATGGTGGAGAAATTGGTGTTAATCGTGGCAGGCAGGGACATAATGCAAGTAGCGGTGGAAACAATGCTAGTAGTGGTGGTTGGGGAGGTGGTGAAACTAGTGTTGGTGGTGGCAGGTGGGGACATAATGCAAGTAGTGGTGGAGGCAATAATAGTCATAGTGGTTGGGGAGGTGCTGGAATAGGTGTTGGCCGTGGCAGGGGGGGACATACTACAAGTAGCAATATAAGCAATGTTCGTGGTGATGGGTGGGGTCGTATTACGAACAGTATTAGAGGCAATGCTAGTGGTAGTGGGCTGAAATGTACTGCAAGATATGCTGAAAGAAGCATTGGAAGCATTACTATTGGTGGCGGTTCTGGAGGTGGTGAAACTGGTGTTGGTAGTGGACGGTTTGGACGTACTGCAAGCGACAACAGAAGCAATGCTTGTGGTGACGGGTGGGGACGTACTGCAAACAGAGGTGGAGGCAATGCTAGTGGTGGTAGGTGGGTTGGCGATGTCGGTGGCTGGGGAGGTAGTGAAAGAGGTGCTGGAGGTGGTGACAGTTGGAGTAGTGGAAACAATTGTGATGGTTGGCGAAGCACTGGAGGTGGAGTGGTTGGGGAATTGGTGGAAATGATGGAAGCAACTAGAATAGTGGATGTTGTCAATAACGGAGGTAATCGTGAATGTGGCAGTGTTGGTTGGGGTGTTATAGGTGGCCAAGGTGGAAGGGGTGCCAGTAGTGGTGACAATTGGGGACGTAGAAACAATTCTGATGGATGGGGAGGTACTGGCAATGGAGTGGTTGGGGAGTTGGTGGAATTGATGGAAGCAACTAAGATAGTGGATGTAGTTAATGGCGGTGGTAATGGTGGAAGTGGCAATCGTGAAGGTGGCAGTGCTGGTTGGGGTGGTAGAGGTGGTTGGGTAAGTGCACAAAGTCCGGTAACTCGTGGAGGCAGCCGAAGTAGCTGGGGAGGTCTAGGAACTGGTGGCAGCGGCAATGGAGGTTGGGGAGCTAATGGTGAGTTACAATGAAAATGTTGACGGATTGATAGTAGCAGCAGTAGCAGTTATATGGGTCGACATGCGGATGCTTGTGGCTTTGTCAAAGATGTTCAGAAATCAGGGAGTTCTGTCTGGACTAGCGGCCAAATCAAAGAAACATGAATAATTACCTATTGTTTTCGGTACTTTATCTGTTAAATTAGTTTAGTTCAAAAAATTATGGTTGGTTGTTCATGACTCTCTACCTTGAGGTTTCTAGCACCCTCGAGCTTAAAATTATGTAATGTTGCATCTCTTGACTTTCTATTATCAACTTATATTTCTGCAGCAAATTAGCAAATATGTTTCGAGTTACATAGACATGTAAACTATGTACCAGAAATTGTTGATAGACATGTAGTCATTTATATCGAAATTGGGATGTTATTGACCGCTCAGGCTGTATGATTACTATAGGTCAGAAACTTTGCCCACTTGTTAAGATGCAAACTAATAATTTGTAATCAAATTTAGGCCATAACAGGTAGTGGTAAAAAGCTGATTTGGTGTAACTGTTGAATGCGACGAGCTCTCAAAATAACATAGAAGCTGCTTGGTAAAACATTACTTCAATGTTTCCTCTTATATTTTTTCTCTCGAAAAAGGTTAGAGGCGGGACTTTTTTTTTCCCATTGTACTTGTTAAATGTGTTGCCTTTTAGGTAGTTAAGTTGTAATTTGTGTACTTACTCTTTTGTTCCTTAGGAATAGTGTTTATAGGTTTGCATTGTGTAACGACTTTGAACATATTTATCTCTTTAAAGATGCTTTTTCTTTTAGTGGCTGCCTTTCATCAAGCTAATATATGTGCTTGTATGTCGGATGGTGGTGCTTTTTTCCCCACCACCTTGTTTTTCAAAATTCTTAAAGGAATATTATCACTTAGCGGCAGGACTGTAGCAAGCTGATAGCATTGCATTGTATAATGGATGGGCTACATGTGAAAAAGTATGTCTTCTTGTCACTACTGGTTCCAGCATGTGTCTTTGATTTATATCTCCAGGGTAAAAAACTATCATACTTCTTATGACCCCTCTAATTCCTTGTTATTATCATGAAAATGTAACAATGAAGAATGCGGGCAAACTTTATGGTTGTAAAATGTTGCTTGCAAGAGTCTAGTCCCATGCTTGAATCAGCTTCTTAAGATTCTGTTTATGGCCAATATATAATTTGAGAGATCCTGAGGAAAGTTTTTGATGTAGTGCTATTCGGTAAAGAAGTGGATCTAGGCAGTGGGGGAAATAACATCTTTCTGTAACAGAGTTTGTGTTTCTTAAGTTGAATTTAACTTTTACCACAGTAGGAAAGCTTGTCTTTTCTGGCCATAGAGATGAGTTTAGTTTTTAGAATCTTGTTTGACTTGTAGCCAAAATCCTAACAGACATAGAGAAAAGAAAAAGAAATAAAAAAAAAATCCATTTGTCGATGAGTGGCAAACACTTGATTATCTCCTTTGGAAATCAGGTATTTGGTTATGAGTTGTTAGTAATGTAAAATGTTTATGAGATACCATGTAGACGCACCGGGGGATCACATCTTGGGAGATGTTTGCGAATCATCATAAGTTTTGCTTCTGTTATGATAGAGCAAATTCATAATGTTTACCTTTGGCTTTACTACTGTTTCGTTCCCAGCAGCTACAGGTCCATCTCGGAAGGCTGCATGCCTGAGGTACTTTAAAAAAAAAGTAGTTCTCTCTTTAAATTTCTTTTTTTAATATTTTACCTGATGATATTCTTACTTTGCTGCACTTACACTTTTCAGTATTTTGGATATCTGATCTGAATTGGATGACATGAATTATGAAGATATGGATTGATAGCAGATATGAAGGATGTTACAAAGTGTGTCGATGAGATGTCCTTTACTTAAAGATGCTCAGTTAAACAAGAAAGAGAAAACATGTCATGAAATTGGATGGTGATTTGGTTCTTTGTTCCAGTAAGGTTAATTGTAGATTGTTAGTTAGAATTTGATTATTTGTTTTGGTAAAATAATCTGGGAAAAATATGGTGAATATGCATACATTTACAAGATATAATTTGTCAGTGTTTCAAGGTATTAATTACAGTGCTGACTGCTGACAATTATGTCATGTTGTGTATTTCACCTTGTATTTAATAATGAATTTTTAACATACTTTCTACTGCCTATCTTTGTATAATTGCACTACTAAGTAGTACCATCTGTGTTACTTTATCTTGATCTTGAAGGATAATGGATTCCAGGATTAAGTTTAAACCCTCTGCTAATATACTTGACTACCCATTGCTCAAATTCAAAACAGTTCTGCACTTGACTTCTCAATTTCCTATTGTACGAACTCAAAACAGATCTTGAGCATCTCATTCTCTCTGTGCCCGGGGATTCATAGTGTCTGCTCATACTGTCGATCTACCATTGTCAAGTATTCATATAAAATCGAATGCAATGTATGAACGTGTATTGTTCATATATGACAATGTTGAAAGGTGCCTTAGTTGCTAAGAACTATTTGATGAATATTAGATAAGAGGACTGATCCCAATTTCTCTCATTGATCTTGAGGTTCACTTTTGCTTCTATATGTTTTGATAAATTCTGCAATTGGGTTCTTTGTAATTTTTCCTTCTTGGCTGGTGTCAGTGTTCATCAGTTGTCTCTAACTTCAATCATGTTCATTTGTGGAGTCGCAAGGCCTTACCAATACAAGCAATTGCTCTGGACCTGGCAGTGAATTGGCATCCCCACTCCCACTCCATGGCACCTTCCGCTCATCCATTTCGCATCCATTCCGCCCGTCCAGACACGACGTCCATTTTTCACTGCTACTGTTGTTTTGGCTCTCTCAGTCCTTCCTATGGGGTAATAATTTGCCATCCATCTTCACATACTTGATTTATATATATATACTAGCTTAAAACCCGTGCGATGCACGGATTGTTAATTGTTATTTTATTATTATTTTTTTAATATTTTATTAATTGTAATTGTGCAAAAAATAAGTAGGCATGTTAAAATAGCTAAACACTTTTAATTAATCAAAAACATTAAAATACATTTTAAAATAAATAAGTATAGGTTTCCCCGTTATATTTTTGGAAAATGAGGGGTTTTAGTAAGAAAAAATAAAAAATGTAAGATATATTTAGTTTAAAAAGGTAAATGTCCGTGATATTTTTGGAAAATGAGCTTTTAATATTTAATAATTAAAAGTATTTAAATAATTTTTAAAATAAATAAGTAAAGGATTTCCTGTGATATTTTTGGAAAAAGAATGGATTTTAGTGAGAAAAATAGAAAAAGTAAATTGTAAAAGGCAATTTCTCATGATATATTTAGAAAAGGAAGGACTTTATTAGAAAAAATATATAATGTGTTTTAGCTGAAAAAGTAATTGGTTATAAATATGTATTTGATTATTTATATTTTAATATTTTTAGTAATTGCATTTGTTAAGAAAAATAATTATACATGTTAAAATAAGTAAATTTTTAAAAAATCTATACTATTATATTAAAGACGAAACATTGAAAGTTTTGTAGTCTGGTCATGAAAGTTTTTGTAGTCCGGTCACTTCATTCATAGCCGTTAGATATCTCTGATCAAATCAATGAGAACCGTTAGATGAAATATTAAAATTATTATATAAAATATCTTTTCTATTTTTTCTAACTAAAACATTTCAAGCAGACAGTTTCATTTAATAAAATAACATAATAAGGTTATAATTGCTAATAACTAACCCATTACCACTTTTAGCCAAATTGTATATTTTTTTTTATATTTTTTAACTAAAATTTCTACTTTTCTATTTTTTCTAAATAAAACCTCTAATTTTCCAAAAATATCACGAATAGTTCTATTTAATAAAATAAAATAATAATATTATAATTATTAATCACAGGCAAATCATTACTTTTATATTTTAAAATTCAACGAAAACATGTTACTCTCTATATTTTTTACTAAAGCCCCTCTTTTTCCAAAATATCACGGGCAAACCATTACTTATTTATTTTAAAATCTATTTTAATATTTTTAATTATTTAAAAATGTTTAACATGCCTACTTATTTTTTTTAATAAATACAATTAATAAAATATAAATTATAAATTATAAAATTAACAATTATTAAAAATAATCTGTGAATCGCACTGATTTTAAGCTATATTTTTAAAGACGAAACATTAAAAGTTTGGAAGTCGGACGGACGAACTGTCAGTACTTGTGATTTTACTTAATTACCCTTACTTATTTTTTTAAAAACTATCACTAAATAATAACATTATTTATAATCAATTACCTTTTCAGCTAAAATAAGTTATCTTTTTAATTTTTTTCTAACAAAATCCTCTCTTTTTCTAAAAAAACATGGGTGATTATCTTTTTTAACAAAAACATGTCACTCTTTCTATTTTTCCTTACTAAAACCCCTCATTTTCCAAAAATATCACGGCAAACCCTTAATTATTTATTTTAAAATCTATTTTAATATTTTTAATTATGAGCACTTTTTTAGCTGAAACGTGTTACTTTTTCTAATTTTTATATTATTAAATAATAACATTTTCATAACCAACTACCTTTTCAGCTAAAATACATTGTCTTTTCTATTTTTTCTAACAAAATCCTCTTTTTTCTAAAAAAAATCACAGGCAATTATTTTTTTCAACTAAAACATGCTATTCTTTCTATTTTTCCTTACTAAAATCTCTCATTTTTAGCAAATGCAAATTAATAGAATATTAAAACATAAATAATAAAAAAAATTATTAATAACAATCCGTGCATCGCACGGGTTTTAAGCTAGTAATTATAATTTTAAAATAGGTTTAAAAATAAATAACTAATGTTTGTCCGTGATATTTTTGGAAAATGAGGGATTTTAGTAAGGAAAAATAGAAAAACTAACGTGTTTTAGTTAAAAAAGGTAATTGCCCGTGATATATTTGAAAAAGTGGGGGAATTTGTTAGAAAAAAATAGAAAAAATAATGTATTTTAGGTGAAAAAGGTAATTGGTTAGGTTTTCATATGATATTTTTGAAAATAGAATGGATTTTAGTGAGAAAAATACAATTGTAAAAGGAAATTTCTCGTGATATATTTAGAAAAGGAGGGACTTTATTAGAAAAAATATATATTGTGTTTTAGCTGAAAAGGTAATTGGTTATAAATAGGTATTTGATTATTTATATTTTAATATTTTTAGTAATTGCATTTGTTAAGAAAAATAAGTATACATCCTTTATTATAATACCTGAGTCTACCACATATCAGTTAACCAATCAGAAAATTTTGAATTATTTTAGGACCAATCAGATGTCAATCCTAAATTTTAGACCAATCATGAAAACCTAAAAACTTTCCTCATATAAGTTATTAACCAAAAACTTTTCTCATATAATTTATTAACCAAGGGTAGTTAAACTATCCATACAATATGGAATTATTTTATGACCAATCAGAGCTCACCCCTAAATTTTACACCAATCATGTTATATTAAGAGTTTTCTTTATTTAATATTCTAATTCTATTTTACTAACCATGATTAATTTAATAATTTTAACTTACATACAATAATGATTTTATTTTACATATCCATATATACAATATTTTATATCAAAACCAATCAGAGCTCACCCCTAAATTTTACACCAATCATGTTATATTAAGAGTTTTCTTTATTTAATATTCTAATTCTATTTTACTAACCATGATTAGTTTAATAATTTTAACTTAAATACAATAATGATTTTATTTTACATATCCATATATATAATATTTTATATCAAAATAATAATTAAATTGGTGTTAATATAATAATAAAATTATTATTATTATTATTACAATTTAGATACTCACTTTATTATTTTGGCCTTATCTTGAGTTATAAAAATCGGATTTCGACGATTTTACAGCCCACGCGAAGCTAACGAAATTATTTTTAATTTAACGATGGTTTAACAAACTTTTTCTAACTGAAACTATCCATTAATGGAAGAGAAAAGAGAGTTACGAATTTTTACTTAGAATTCTATTCAATATAGAATACCTATTTATATGTGGTTTAAATTATCACAATGCAATTCTTAGTGTTAGTTTTAATCCTAATATTAATCATATACACTTTTTATTTTAGATCTTACGGTTCTCATCTATCGATTTAAGATCTAACAGTACTTATTAATTTGGTCGTCCAAGGACCAAACTACCAAGGACAAGAGTTTTGAATGAGATTCCTCTTACGCTTATTATATATAAGGATATAATTTTAAATTATTTTTCATAATTAAATATTTATAAATCAACTACTCTTTTGATATAAAGTCAATCATAATTATACTATTACACAATATAAATCTTTTATTATAATACCCGAGTCTACCACATATCAGTTAACCAATCAGAAAATTTTGAATTATTAGGACCAATCAGATGTCAATCCTAAATTTTAGACCAATCATGAGAACCTAAAAACTTTCCTCATATAATTTATTAACCAAAAACTTTTATCATATAATTTATTAACCATGGGTAGTTAAACTATCCATACAATATGATTAACCAATAAAAATTCAATAATTATTTTGTTTTTTAGTTAGATTTTAAATTAATTATAACTTTCTTCATATTTAGATTTTAGATCAATTATAACTTTCCTCATATAATTTTATTAACCGTTAGACGATCCATACAACTCGATTAACCAATCAACATTCAAGAATTTATTTTGTTTTTAATTTAAATTTAAATCTATTAAACATTTCCTCATATAATTGAATTAACCAATGGCGGGTTGATTATCTATACAATATGATTAACCAATCAAAATTCAAAAAACAATATTTATTATAATACCCGAGTCTACCACATATCAGTTAACCAATCAGAAAACTTTGAATTATTTTAGGATCAATCAGATGTCGATCCTAAAATTTAGACAAATCACAAGAACCTAAAGACTTTCCTCTTATAATTTATTAACCAAGGTTGGTTAGACTATTCATACAATGCGATTGACCAATCAAAATTCAAAAATTATTATACTTTTAATTATAATTTAAATCCATTATTCCTCATATAATTTTATTAACGTCAATCCTAAATTTTATTCCAATCACAAGAGTCTTAAGCCTTTCCTCATATAATTTTAAATTAGAATTTAAATTCATTAAAACTTTCCTCCTATAATTTTGTTAACCAGGATTTTAGACCAATCACAAGAGCTAAAAAAATTTCTCCATTTAATTTTATCAACCAATGGTGATTAAATTATCCCCACAACGCAATTAACTAATCAAATTTTAAAAATTAATTATTTTTAATTAGAATTTAAATCTATAAAAAAAAATCTCATATAATTTTATTAACCAAGGGTATTAGACTATCCTTACAATGTAATTAACCAATCAAAGTTCAATAATTATTTTGGCTTTAATTGGTATTTAAATATATTATTTTATTTATTTATATATTTCAAGAATTTGGTGTTTCAGCTGAATGGAAATTCAACCTTTCTTTCAAAAAAAGAATGTGGTTATCAATTAAAATTATTTTATTTTTGATTAAGATCTAAATCCTTTATGATAATTATCCACTTCGAGATTTTAATCACCAATTGTACTATCTATTTTATATAAAATTATACATTTCATAGATAAACTTCTAATACCAACCTATGACTCAACCCACTCCGTGAAGCATTATGAGTATATGCTTAGATTTTACGACTTTAATCAATAATTTATATTTTTTATTTTTTAGTTGTTAAATGTCATAATTTAAGGTTTTTACACATAGATGCGAGGATAGTTATACAATATTAATATTATTTATTGTAATTAAAAAATTGGAAGTTAATTTATTATATTTTAAAAATTCCATTCACCATTATATTTTTATATTTCGAGAATTTAGTTATCGATTAAAATAATTTTATTTTTAATAATAATTTAATCCTTTATTATATTTATAGATAAACTTCAAATACCACTCCATGATCTAACATACTTAATAAGGAATTATTATGAGTATATGTATAATTTTTACAACTTTAACCTCTAATTTATATTTTTGATTATTTAATTATTAAAGGTCGTAATTTAAGGTTTTTACATAGAGATGTGAGAGTAATTATCCGATATTACTATTACTTATTGTAACTAAAAAAACTTTGATGTTAATTGATTTTTTTAAAAAAATTAAAGAAAATGTTACTTAATATATTAATACATACTTAAAACGGTTGATTTTATTTTGTGAATCTTTTATTATAATACCTGAGCCTAGATGCTATATAGTTAATAAATCAGAAAATATTAATTATTTTAAGAGTAAACAAAGACCACTCATATATTCTATACCAAACATATCATAGAAAAAAATTCCTTATTTATCTTTTAATCTGATTTTAATAATCATGATTAGTTGAAAATTCTAATTTAAATACAGTAATGACTTGATTTAGAATATACATGTACTACATATTTGTTTTAGTCACAATTGTACTACATATTTATAATTAAATTTTCATTAATATTTATTTATAAAATAGTTTGATTGCTATTTTACATTTAGTACGATATTAATAATTCAATTTCAAGTATATAATTTATAATAGATAATTTCAATAACTATTTATTATTTATATATAAACATCCATATTACATTAATTAAGAGATTAATAGTGACATTATCGTATTATTTAAAGAAATATTAAAATTTTAAAAGTGAAAAAACCATTTGAATACAATGTTCGCCTCAATTACATGTTGGTTGGTAGCTAACCTGTCTTTTTACACCAATTTAAAATAATAAAATATTTAAATTAAATTAAATTTTGAATTGTTATAATTCACATGTAATTTCTGAAATCACACTTGAACGAATATATCATCTTCGTAAGTATAAATTTTTGAATTTAAACAAAATTTAAAGTTAAAGTTAAAAGAAATTAATTTTTGTACAAAGCACGTTGATGAAGTATTAAAAATTCAATTTATCATTGTAAGAATAATTTAACCTATCTTACACAAATTACATGTGGGTTGAACTAAACTGTTTTTAAGTCGTTTTAAAATAATATCAACAATATAAATTCGATTAATAACATAAAATTTTAAATTATTTTAATTCATAAATGTCTTTTAAAACTATTAAAATTATTATTAATAAAACATGTCTTCACATTAGCTTGATAATATATTCTATATAAGCATATTTCGGATCTCTGAATTTAGATAGTAAACTGGTATGTTACTTCTTCTTTATTTCGTTATCAATTAGGTGCAGTCAATTGACTCATCAAATTTTCATTGTTAAAATTTTAAAATCTTAATGTAAATGGAGGCGATATATCATTTATGAATTTGCAGTGTTGAAGATGTATCCTGGGGAATTCTTATCATTAACCATACATACAAATGCAAATGTGATAAAATTTTCTCAAACCCAAATAGGAGGCATTATGTTCAATAAATCAAATTTTTCAAAAATATTTTTCTTCTTATCCTTTTTATCATAATTATATACTCCCTCCGTGCCTCTCATTATTTACATATAAATTGGGTATAGAAGTTATGAAAAAGTGTAAAATAGTTAAGAAATGTAAGAAAAGAGAGTAAAGTGGTGGGAACCATCAATAGTTAATATATAAAATAAGTGTAATGGAGAAAAGTAGTGAATGTAGTTAAATTTTATATTATCTAATTTTACTACTTTTGGGATGTAAAGAATTGAGAGAGGCATCTACAAAAATAAAGTGTAAAGAAATGGATTGGACGAAGGGAGTATAATTTATTAGATTTACGGTGCTCATCTACATTATTAATTAAGTGAAGTAGTTCAAAGATTGTGAAGTGATATGGTCAATATCAACAAATATTGACGATGACCTTTGTGGTTAGAATCTAAAGGTAATGACGTAGTAAAAACAAATTCTAAAAATATAGCATATTAAATGCAAGTTTGGAATTTGTTCTAACAAATTTAAAACTTTCGTCATAAGAAAAAAATGAAAATCAATATTTTGAAATTTTAAAAACCATCACAGGAAAAATTCTGACATTCATTATATCTTTGAATGATTGAAGTCCATAGCAATACAATGTACTTGGCCTCGGACATGACAAAATTAGTTCAAACCATAGAGTTTCAACGTCCTCACAAGAATCTAAAATCACCTCATACAATGTTGATTATGTCGTGGTGAGCATTAAATTTTCAATTAAAATAATTAACTGTGATATTTGACCAACATAAAATTTGTCTTTCTCATTCTTAATAACGCAACCATTTTGTTTATTTTGAAGCAGGTGAATGATTTGATTCAGCTAATAATGATAATTTTATTGATGATAATCTAGAGTCAAAATCGAAAACAAATAAACGCTTATCCACGTTAATGATGATGGAGTTAAAAAAATATAATTCTAAAACGGGTTAGGACGTTCAACATTATTATTGATTTAAAAATTGATGGTATATTTCAAAACAATTCTAATATCATATTTTATGTTATTTCGTTATATTATTTTATATATTTGTTCAATCAATATTTTATGTGTTGAATATTTAATTTTAAATAATATATATTTATTTTCTTAGCAACCATAACATAACTTATATTTATTAATACATGCATGCGCAAATTTAGTAAAAGTATGTGGGGAAAAAATTAATATAAATTCAGTTATATAACGTTTTTATATTTATTTTAGAATTTTAAAATTTTAAAAATGTTAAGATTTTACTTTCGGTGCGTAGCACGGGTAAAACGCTAGTGTTAAAATAAGTAAATTTTTAAAAAATAATTATAATATTAAAATAGGTTTAAAAATAAATAACTAAATGTTTGTCCGTGATATTTTTGGAAAATGAGAGATTTTAGTAAAGAAAAATAAAAAAAAACTAACATGTTTTAGTTAAAAAAGGTAATTGCCCGTGATATATTTGAAAAAGTAGGGGAATTTGTTAGAAAAAATAGAAAAAATAATGTATTTTAGGTGAAAAAGATAATTGGTTATAAATATGTAATATTATTATTTAATAATATATTTATATAAATAAGTAAGGTTAATTAAGTAAAAACACGAAGTACAGTTAATTAAGGGCAATTAAGTAAAATCACAACGTACCATACCGACCAACCAAACTTTTAATGTTTCGTCTATTATATAATAATATTGATATATATATATATATATATATGCAAATGCTCAAATGAGACCCTACCTTATTATGAGAACTGAGACTGAATCTCAGCCCCATATTTTTTATACTCACGTTTAATCTCATCCATGAATTTACAGATCTAAAAAATGTCTCTCTATCTCTCTCTCTGTCTCATCTTACTCACTCACTCTCTCTCTCTCTCTCACTCTCTCTACCTTTCTCTCATCTTACGCCGCTCTTTTCTGCCCCCCTCTTTTCTTCTCTCTCTCACCAGAATCACTAAATTTCTCTTCTTCGCTGCCTTGCTCTTCGAAATTTGACCCCACCACAACTTATTCGTCTTCATCATCATCATTGAATCACGATTCTCTAGTAGCACTCGTTTTTATGGTGCTATTATTATTTGATTTTATCAAATTATCTCTGATGCAATCTTCAGATCTGATGGTGGCGTTAGTAATGAAAGAAGAGCGCAGTGGAATACATACAAAGGAAACAACAACGTCGATGGACAAAATAAAGAGTTTTGTTTGGAGTAGTCATGTTTGTGCAATTTAGCCAATTTTGTACACAAATCACTTTTTTAATGTACACAAATCACTTTTTTTAATGACCAATCACCTTTTTTAAATATAAATCACCTTTTTTATTTGGTGATTTGTGTATATATATTTTATGATTTATATATTGAAATTGGTGATGCAAGTTTAAATTTGGTGATCTGTATTTAAATTTGGTGCTTCTGTTGAGTAGTTATTGTGAATTTAAGTGATTCGATTTTGAATTTAGTGATGATGGTGGTTGTTAGTGGTGTAGCGACGGTGGTGATGTATTGATTGTGGTGTAGTGGTAATGGTTTTATTGATGATGATGGGTGTCTGTTGAGTAGTTATTATGAATTTAAGTGATTCAATTTTGAATTTAGTGATGATGGTGGTTGTTAGTGGTGTAGCGACGGTGGTGGTGTAGCGACGGTGGTGATGTATTGATTGTGGTGTACTGGTAATGGTTTTATTGATGATGATGGGTGTCAATATGTGTTTATATAGGTTAGTTCTTATTGAATAAATAAATGACCGAATAGTTAATGATGGATTCCAGAATGATTTTGGATGTGAAAATTTATGATTTCTGGGCCGGAGTCTGTAAAATGGGTTTAAAGATGAGTACATTTGGAGTTGGATATGTTATCATGTGTATATATCGTCCTTTAATTGATTGTATTAATCCCTGAAATTCAAAATAATTACAAAATTGTCATTAAGGTCTCAGTTCTCATTATAAGAAGGGTCTCATTAGAGTAGCCCTCTATATATATATGCTTTTGTTCAACTAGAAACTAAAATTAAAATAGAAACTAAAAACTAATCTAAGCCCTTAGATTAATCTAATCTAATGGTCATCTATTGCACCACACACAGTTAAAATGCACCCTCACATACACAATCCCACCTAATTCCCTTCATTTTTAATTTGATTTTTCCCGTGAATCGGTGAACTTTTTTTGAAATCCGACTTCACTATATTTTTCTCCATCTTCCAACGATCAATATGCATACCATATGTGCTATATTACGGAGTACTAAAATTTTAGTAGTTTCTGTAATAATAAATAGTGATTTCAGCATAGATCTAGCGATTTATTTTTATATACGTATAAATTTAGTGATTTTGCAGTACAAAATTTGTAATTTACGTATAGGTCTGGAGAAAAAATCACAACATTTACGCAGAAATCACTATTTATTCTTACATGAATCACCAACATTTTAGTGATTCTCGCAAGCATAAATAGTGATTTATCGTCGAAATATATCAAATATGGTATGCAAATTAATTGTTGCGAGATGAAAAAAAATACAGTGAAGTCAGATTTCAAAAAAAGATTACCAATTAACGGGAAAAATATAATTACGAATGGAGGGGATTATGTGGGGTTGTATGTGAGAGGGTGTATTTAACTGTGTGGGTGCAGTTTCTAGTTTTTAATTAGTACATGTTTCTAGTTGAATAGGACCCTATATATATATAGACTTTTGTTCAACTAGAAACTAAAATTAAAATAGAAACTAAAAACTAATCTAAGCCCTTAGATTAATCTAATCTAATGGTCCTCTACTGCACCACACACAGTTAAAATACACCCTCACATACACAATCCCACCTAATTCCCTTCATTTTTAATTTGATTTTTCCCGTGAATCGGTGAACATTTTTTGAAATCCGACTTCACTATATTTTTCTCCATCTTCCAACGATCAATATGCATACCATATGTGCTATATTACGGAGTACTAAAATTTTAGTGGTTTATGTAATAATAAATAGTGATTTCAGCATAGATCTAGCGATTTATTTTTATATACGTATAAATTTAGTGATTTTGCAGTACAAAATTTGTAATTTACGTATAGGTCTGGAGAAAAAATCACAACATTTACGCAGAAATCACTATTTATTCTTACATGAATCACCAACATTTTAGTGATTCTCGCAAGCATAAATAGTGATTTATCGTCGAAATATATCAAATAAGGTATGCAAACTAATTGTTGCGAGATGAAAAAAAATACAGTGAAGTCAGATTTCAAAAAAAGATCACCAATTAACGGGAAAAATATAATTACGAATGAAGGGGATTAGGTGGGGTTGCATGTGAGAGGGTGTATTTTAACTGTGTGTGGTGCAGTTTCTAGTTTTTAATTAGTACATGTTTCTAGTTGAACATGACCCTATATATATATATATATATATATATATTATTCAGAACTTTGGTTTCAATGCTGAGCATATTGTTTTTGCTTTTCCACAGTAGAAATCTGTATATCAAGATTTCTAGACTGGTGACTGCAAATTTTAGTGTTTGATTAATTAATATAAGACAATTCTAATATGATTTTTGATTTCTCAAAAGGAATAGTATTTGCAGACAAAAATAGAAGCATTCATATTGCCATTTTTAATTTTGATTTCTCAACATGTATACATAGTTGTGAGTCATGGGCATAAAGAAATACACTTAATAAACTTTTTATACATAGTTGTCACTTGACAAGAATAGCAATTCTAGCTTACAACTTAACAGAAATAGGTACTGCTCCTGGCGTCCGAAGTGATGCAGTTACTAGAAATCGTCTTACAAACAGGTACTTTTAACTATCCCCTTTCTTACTTCACGTGCATCTCTATATCAATCCTACTTACACCTGTAACATGTCTCGTCTCTCTGTATATCTGGACTCTAATACTGCAAATGTATGTAAATTATACCTCTATCACCTATGAATTTATTTGATGGTGATGCGTCACATTTGAAGCCGAGAGCGTATAGAACTTGTATGAATATATTGTATTGAGTTCTTTTTTATGAATTTTTAGATTAATTATTTTATCGTTTTTCATATATATTACTCTTGATTGAGCATCAGTCAGTTGAAGAAGAAAGCACACGTATATTTTGATCACTGTGATTGATGTGAAATTGGTTAAATGTTGTTGGTTAAGCATTATTATAGTTTTTAATAATTATATAGAATATCCTGAATTAGACATGTGTTTGTAAGCCAAAAAATAAGTCTACAATATGGTATAACCTAGACTAAGTTTTAACTTGTGAAGAGTTCGTATTTATCAATAAATTTAATAGTTGTTACAAACTCTTTATTGATATGCAAGGATCTAATTTGAAGCCCAAGTGCCAAGAGGCTTTGTCTATGTAGGATGGATCAGCCTCCTCTACTTCCGTCGGCCTCTTCCAGTCTTCCAGCACAACATATACTTGTATTTCTGCTTTAGATTACGCTCTGTGAGTTTCATCCAGGTATGACCGTGAGGCTAATGAAACTCACAAATTCATGATATGTACTCTTGATTGAGAACCCTCGTCTGGTATGTATATTTTATGCTCTTTTTTCTGCATCATTTAAGTGCTGCATTAAATAGAAAACATGTCTCTTGGATGCCTCGATAGAGTATTTATGCCTACAACTTTTACCAGATTTGATTTAAGCGTACACTTGAGCTCTTGCAGCGTAGCTCATAGTCAGTATACATCAACATGTCCCATTTTGAAAACACATTTTTGGCAAGTAACATATTATGTTTACCTGCTCCTGAAAGATGGCATGTTAACTTTTAGCAACTCATGTATGTGGTTGAACTTGTATGTGCTGGAATCTGATTTGACTTAAAGATGCCTTTTTGTGGTATTACCTTGTGATATTGCAAGTCTGCTCACAAGAGTGGATGGCACAAGTTTATTGCAAAACATGATTTTGTTACGGTTAATTGGTTATTGAGTGGTTAAGTTGCAGGCGGTCGATATAGTGATCCTGAAATAACACATATTATCAGTCAAAAGATTTTTTTAAGTCAGGGAGTCAAGAGTGGGAAGATCATGAATAGACAGAATTTAGTACTTCATCTATAAAATTAGTTTAGTTGATGAGTGGTGGTTCAGGTTTAGGTTCCAAGGTTTCTAGAACCTTTATAGCTTCAAATTTTGTATTGTGGCACCTCTATGATTTTTTTTTTTATTAACGAGTTATCAGATGCAGTAAGTTATTGTTATCTAATTCACTGCCCCTGTTAAGTTTTGAGGCTCAGCTTCATAGATGCTGAGAACTTTTTGATCCCTGTTTAGGGAGTGATATATCATTTTTAAATGATCATTTTCTTAACTTGATTATGTATAGTATCTTAAATATTACTTTTAAAATTCATTTATTTGTTATTATTTTAATCTATCAAAGTGGAAAAAAAATCCTGATCCATGATTATGAATTTATTTTTAAGCGTCTATTTTTTATTATATTAACACCAATCAATCAATATATATTAATTATTTTAATTGTTGTTTGGCTTTAATAGGTTAATAAATTTGTTTTAGCTGGAGCCTGCTCCAACTTGTTTGATACTAGATTTTCAAGTGCCTCTCTGCTAAGATGAAGAACCCCGTGGACGAGTTAATAATCTGGTGAAAAAGATGAAGATGATGGTGTCCTGCTCGTACCCTCAGACAAAATCAAAACCCGAATGATTTATTCAACGACATGCCTGATGCCATGTTGGCAGAATATTGCCCGTTAAATCCCTGTTATGCTGCATGTGCGTTCAAAAATCATGGTATTATCTTATAAAAACTCCCGATTTCATCAAGCTTCACTCTAGTTATCATCATCGTAATCAGGAAAGTATTACTACCACCCACAACAATCCTCCTTAACTATTATTGTTCCGATCAATTTTTTAATTGTAGATTGTTCTATTTACTTTATGATGATGAACAATGTGAAGAATTTAACAGACTTAAACTACCTCCTTTCGTATTTAAAGACTTAAAACCCGGCATCTGGCAAGCGACATCATATGTTCTGATTTGCGTGTCTACCATCTATGATCATTTTGCTGAATGTAGATGGGGGGACATTTGTATATGGAATCCCTTATTCAAAAATATAGAACTCTTCCAGTCTTAGATGAATTGCATATCGAAAAACATCGTTGGACGAGTTTAGCTTTTGGATATGTGCCTTCGATTAATGATTATCAGGTCATAATGATTGTTTGTGATGAGATTAAAGATTACCGAAGCACCTGACTTCATCTTTGTGTTTATAGTCTAAGCACAAATTCTTGGAAGACAAAAACTACTCCAGATACTTTATCGGTCAATTTCATTTATACACTTGAGTCTGTTTCTGTTAATGGTCTTTCATGCTGGACAGGTTATAAGAGCACTCAAGGAGTAGTTTTATGCTATGATACAATTAGCGATATACTGCAAACAATTACCTTACCTGAGGGTTATGCTTTTTTTCTGCATCTATTCGGCCAATCAGTTGCACTTAGTTTTAATGTACCCGAGTTGCAGGCATTAAACATGTGGATTTTAAAGCAAGACTCAGTTAATAAAAAATTTCTTTTGGGAGAAGAAGGTTAGTGTTGGTCTAGAGAAACATATTGATGCTGGCTGGAGAATTAGGTATTGATGCTGGCTGGAGTATTAGGTGTAAGGAACAACCATGAACTAATATTATTGTCAAAATTTGATCAACTGGGTTTGGTTTCCTTTAATCCTGAGACTCATGAGGTAAAGGATTTTGTTAATTCATTGAACCATTGGTCTATTGGAATGAATGACATCTCCTTTTTATCACTCACAAACTTCAGTTATACACCCTTTTTTGGAGTCTGGTTTTGTTGGATGCTGAGTGAAACCATCAAAAGAATCTCTTCTACCCCAGAACTACTATACGTATCAAATTCATGGGTGTGAAGAACAATCAATCATGTTTGATCATGCTTCATACAGATTGTCATCGACTGCAAAAAAATACATCAACCACGGGTCCTCCTATATGTTTTGGTCGTTGCAATGACAGACGGAGGTAAGAGAGCTGACATGACAATTTGTAATTTTAGCTACTTCCAATGTCATAGCAATCTCAAGAGATGTAAAACTTATTATTATTTTTATTTTTTACATGATTTGAGTGTCATGTATTACACTTCAAACTTTTTAAACCAGTTTAAGTGATTATTACGCTTGAAGAGTCACCCAAGTTTATCCCATCATCTTTTAACCCTTGAGTGCCAGCCTCACCAGCTACTGCACTTGCAGCTGGTGTCTGCTTCTGGAACTGTTCTATTGAAAGATAATTAATGCATTTTCAAATTAGGCCGTCTTTATAATTTTACTAAACATGGAAGAACTTTATTAGAGATCAACAATTGGTGATCGAACATGTTGTAGAGAGCCACTGACAACCCAATTCTTGGCACTTGGCAGCAAGATACAAGACCAGCATACAAGGAACTTCCATAATAATAATAAAAAAAAAAAAAAAAAGAACCTTTGGGTTTTATGAATGAGATAAATACATCATCCTTGAAGTTATTGACTTCCTCAATCATTTAGTAACTGTCTTGAAAGTTGGGTCTAAGCTTAAGTGATTGACCAGCCATTTTACCATGTTAAAAATTCAACTTAAACTATGTATGTGAGAGAATCATGAAAAGAAAATGTGAGAAAGCAGGGACTTCAGTATAAAAGTCTTCAATACTGTGTATAATTTACAAATTACTACCCACGACCATGGCCACAGATACAAAATATCCATGTTAGGGTTTCGAGATTTAGATTTATAGAAAAAATGGTTGGAAATTTTTTTGAGGTTTCAGAAGCTGCAGGTAACAACTAATTTACTGAAAATCTGCATTTAAATTTGATTATTTTATTCATCTTGTGTTATTTTGTTTGCAAATGAAGTAGATTCTGATGAGTTTGCATAATGTTTTACAATATATGTGTTGAATTTATCTGCGGTTTATTGCCTATAGCTAGAATGCACTTTTAACTGGTTTACTCGGACCATATAGGGGTTGATGGCGTGGTAGTGAACTTGCCTAGGGATCATACGATGTTAGTAGCAGAAGTGATGGCGGTGGTAGGAGGTATTGGATCTGGAGGCACTGCTGGTGGTGGTAGTTGGAAAAAGAGTGAAACTGGAGGCAGTGGTGGCATGTGGGGAGGTAGTGGTGGCGATGGTCAGTGCTGATGGTTTGGATCTAAGAAGAACAGGCAGCGGAGGAAGCAGCGCTAGTTGTTGGGTTGGCAGTTGACCAGCCGGTGACAATGGAGGCAATGCACGTGGTTGGGGTCCTCGCGAAGATAATGGAGGCGGTGGAGGCAGTAATGATGTTTGGAGAGGTAATGGGTTCAGCGATAGTGGAGGTAGTAGGGGTGGGGATTGAGGTAGGGATGGTGGTTGTTCTAGGGAAAATGGTAAAACTGGAGGTCGAGGTAGCAGTTGGGGAGGTGTGGGAGCTGGTGGTGGCAATGAAGGTTGGGGAGCTGGTGGTGGAATAGCAATAGCGGCTGGGAGGGGTTGAGATGCAGATGCTTCTGGTTCTGTTAAAGATGTGTTGACTTAAGGGAGTTCTGGCTTGGCTTGGTGTACTAGCACCAAAGGTATAGAGTAGGAACAATCTGAATCAGCTAAGGTAATTTTTATCTCTATCTGTTAATTTAGTTTAGTTTTATCAGTGGTGGTGCAAGTTGTTTATGACTCTACTGAAGGTCTTTAAACCCTTTAAGCTTAAAACTGTTTTAAAGCTAAACTTTGGATCATTAATTCAGTATTTCAAAGTTAGGATGGTTATGGTCTGGTTTGTTATAAACTAACTTCATGGTTTCCTGATTCGTCAATATCTTGAACGTGTAGGAGGGGAAAATTTCAAATGGAAGTGTTGTAAATATGGCAGCAAGAGCTAGTTCAGCTTCCTACATCACAAAGTGTTACTCTATGTATATTCTCGGTCCCTGTATGGATGAAAGAGGCTTCCTGATTGTTTTCGTTTTGCCTCGGACACTGGCAAATCTTTCTCGATTCAACTCTTTTGCATCACTTGGTGGTTAAGATTGCCACCTCACAGATGGTGGTTAAGATTGTCAGAATGCGGTTTGCCATGATTTTCCAACACGAAAAACCTCTTCTGTGGCACGACCATTGGGGTTGCTTGCCGAGTAAAATTATGGTCCAGACAAGGGGATTTGAGGTGGTTTCTTGGCCATCAGAAGTACAAAAGTAAGTCATCCCTACTACTTTCTCCTGCCTGAATTGGTCTTTTTGTGTATTTTGTTTTTCAACAACGATTGTGTTTCATTCTATAACTTCATACTAAGCTCATTTTACAATGGTATTCTTCTGTTTCTGAATACATATAACTTGTATAGCTAATGAAGAATTGCAGGAAAAATGAAACAAAATGTTGTAGTCATGTAGTGTGTAGACAAATTTCGCGCAATGGGAATAAAAAACTGTACAGATAAACTTTTTATTGGCTTTGGGCCTTCTTTGAAAAAACAACTTTCTAGGTGTTTTATTTTGTGGAATCATTAATTTTGCTAATTATTACGGTAAAAGAAAAATTATAACTAAAAAATTGTGTGTATTCGACATTAAATAATACAAGCTTATAACCCGTGCAGCGCACGGGCGACTTTAATATTAATTTTGAAATTTACACTTAAATATTTTGATATTTTAATACTTCTGAAAATGCTAACTTTTTAAAAAGAATTAAAAGTATTATTTTAATACTTTAAACCTAAAAAAACTTATAGATTTTATAAAAGTTTATTAGCTTAGTAAACATGTCAGTCAAGATAAGTTATCAATATATTTTGTTGTAATAAATATAAATATAAATATAAATATTTTCTAAATGTTTCGGCTATTATATAATAGTACAGATAGATAGATTAAATAGAATAAATTACCGAAAATCGAAATAAAAACTTTCAATGTTTCAGATATTATATAATAGTATAGTATAGATACATGTCGTATGAGATAATTTTAGAAAATGAGAAATTTTAGTTAAAAAATATATAAAAGAATATACGCTTTGGCTAACAAAGCTAATCGGTTAATTATTAGTATTTATAATATTACTATTTTTGTTACTAAATGAAATTGCATGTGATATTTTTGAAAAATGTGAAATTTTACTTAGGAAAAATTTTAGTTAAAAAATATAAAAAAGAATATACGTTTTGGAAAAAAAAAAGCTAATCGATTAGTTATTACTCTCTCCGTGCCTCTCATTTCTTTACACTGCTTGACACGCATTTTAAGGCTCATATAAAGTACTAGTTTACTAAGCCGCGCTTCGCAGCGGCCATATAATAATTTCTCGAATTTTTTTTAAAAAACATTCTACAAAAATTATTTTTAAATAAAATAAATAATTATATATCTAACATAAGGTTTCTTTTGGATTTTCCGTGTCGTCTTGGTCATTCAAGGAAATTCTGAATAAATATAGAAAAATGTAATTGTTTAATATTTTCATTATTTTAATATTATGTCGAATATTATTATATTGATTACCATTTATATTTTTTTTTTCAAAATTTAAATTCCAACTTATATTATTCTTCTTTTGAACAAAAACAATCAAAATCAAGAGTAACTGAGTAAAAGTTTGGGTATGAGAATGTAAATATTCTAAAAGTAAACACAAATATGAGGTCGATGAAACATGAAATAAGAATTTTTGGACTAAAAATTTGCTTATATAAATCGTTTGAATTCATAATAAAAGAAAATTGATATATTCTTGATTTTATTATAGAATGTAATTAAGTTTATAATTATAGGATTATAGATATAATCAATTCATTCTAGAATTTGATTAGATTTATTATTTTTAGAATACTTGTTTTTCATAAGTACTACTTTTTCTACAAATTAGGAATTAAAAAGGAAAATTTCAATTTTAAATAGATTAAATTGTATATTTAATTTTCTCCATCAATAAAGATTTTAAATGCAAGAAAATGAAAATTTTATATTTAGTTTCTTTTAATAGTAAAGATTTAAAAGGCAGATTGTATATTTAGTTTCCTTTACTGGTAAAGATTTAAAAAATAATTGAGATTTATTTCTAATCTTTGTTATTATTAATTTAAATTTTTGAGAAAATTAGAAAAATAGATCAAAGCGATTTAAGAGGCGCCACCTCACCCCCGTTTTCTCCCTTATATAAGCCGATTTATAATTTTTAGAACTTGTCTTTTATAAGTACTACATTTTCTACAAATTAGGAATTTAAAAGGAAAATTTAAAATTTTAATATTTAAGATAGAGGTGCTCTACAAAAATAGATTACATTTTATATTTACTTTCTTCCATCAGTAAATATTTTAAATTCAAGAATATTAAAATTGTATTTTTACTTTCCTCCATTAGTGAAGATTTTAAAGACAAATTATATATTTAGTTTCCTTTATTAGTAGAGATTTAAACGACAATTGAGATTTTTTCTAATCTTTATTTTTAGAATACTTGTATTTCATAAGTCCTACCTTTTCTAAAAATTAGGAATTAAAAAAGGAAATTTCAATTTTAAATAGATTAAATTGTATATTTACTTTTCTGCGTCAGTAACGATTTCAAATGCAAGAAAATTAAAATTGTAGTAGTAAATATTTAAAAGGCAAATTGTACATTTAGTTTCCTTTATTTATAAAAATTTAAAAGACAATTGAGATTTATTTCTTATCTTTGGTATTATTAATTCAAAATTTTGAGAAATTTTAAAAAATAGATCGAAGCGATTTAAGAGACGTCACCTCAATTCCCGTGTTCTCCTTTGTATAAGCAGATTTATAATTTTTAGAATACTTGTCTTTTATAAGTACTACATTTTCTACAAATTAGGAATTTAAAAGAGAAATTTCAATTTTTAATATTTAAGATAGAAGTGCTCTACAAAAATAAATTAAATTAATAGATTAAAATTATATAGAAATTAAAATTGTATATTTACTTTCCTACATTAGTAAAAATTTTAAATGCAACAATATTAAAATTGTAAATTTACTTTCCTCCATTAGTGAAAATTTTAAAGGCAAATTGTATATTTAGTTTCCTATATTAGTAGAGATTTAAACGGCAATTGAGACTTTATCTCATCTTTGGTATTATTAATTTAAAATTTTGAGAAAATTAGAAAAATACATTCAAGCGATTTGAGAGCGTCACCTCACCGCCCTCGTCTTCTCCTTTATATAAGTATATTATTAGTAGACCTGGCAATTGGACCGTGTCGTGTACTTTCGTGTTTTCGTGTACTTAATGTAAAACCCATATCCGACCCGTTTTGGATTCGTGTACTAAATTTGAAACACATATCCAATTCAAAACGTGTCGTGTACTTTACGTGTCGTATTCGTGTACATTAAACAAAAATATAAATTTAATTAAATTAAAATTTATATATTATAAAACTATTTTAATTATGTAAATTTTTATGAAATGTGTATTAAATATGTAATACATACAATTTTACAAAAAATTGTAAATATAACTTATATATATAAATGTATACTTCTTATATATAAATGTATAACTTACTTCTAATTACTCATGAAACTTTTATTTATTGTTCATATGTAATTCCTTATATATTTTCTAAATATGCAATACTATAAATAACATATATTTTTTAAAATTATTTATTTACTTCATTAATTCGTGTACTTTCGTTTCGTGTCGTGTACCTATTGTGAAAACCCAAACCCGACACTAATTATATTCGTGTTTTTTCGTGTTCGTGTACTTTCGTGTTCGTGTACCAAATTTTTGCACCCAAACACTAATTATCCGTGTCATGTTCGTACCGTGTTCACGTGTCGTGTATCAAATTGTCAGCTCTAATTATTAGTGAAAATTTTAAAGGCAAATTGTATATTTAGTTTCCTATATTAGTAGAGATTTAAACGGCAATTGAGACTTTATCTCATCTTTGGTATTATTAATTTAAAAATTTGAGAAAAATAGAAAAATACATTCAAGCGATTTGAGAGCGCCACCTCACCACCTCACCGCCCTCGTCTTCTCCTTTATATAAGTATATTGATAGCTCTACAACTTGTTTTTAAAACTTTCTTTTTCTAAATAAAAATTTAAACATTATATTTTTATTCAAAAAAAGAAAAAATTTAAAATAATTTATCGAAGTATATATTAAAGGAATCTTAAAATACGTGCCGAGCTCCCGTCCCCCAATGTAAAGAATTTAGGGGGACGGAGGGAGTAGTAATTATAAATATTATTATTTTATTTCATTAAAAAGAACCGTCCATGATATTTTTGGAAAATGAGAGGTTTTAGTTAGAAAAAATAGAAAAGTAAAAATTTTAGTTTGAAAATATAAAAAAAAAAATACACTTTGGCTAAAATTGGTAATTGGTTAGTTATTAACAATTATAAGTTTACTATTTTATTTTAATAAATGAAACTGTATGTGATATTTTTGGAAAAGGAGAGGTTTTAGTAAGCAAAAATAAAAAGCTTATATGTTTTAGTTAAAAAAGGTAATTGGCCATGATATTTTTGGAAAAGTAAGAGAATTTTTCAGAAAAAATAATAAAAAATATATATATTGTAGGTGTAAAAGGTAATTGGTTATAAATATGTAATATTATTATTTAATAATAGTTTTTATAAATAAGTAAGGGTAATTAAGTAAAAATACGAAGTACAGTCAAGTAAGTAAGGGCAATTAAGTAAAATCACAACATACTAAAAAATATTTAGTATTATATCCAATGACTCTCATTAATTTAATTTAAAAGATCTAACGGTTAGAGATTGGATGACCAAAATATGGAGGACCAAACTACAAACCGACTACAAAATTTTTTAATGTTTCGTCTTTAATATAATTGATAAATTTTAGAATTTTTTTACTGTCTGTATTTTGATTATATGATTTTATCAGAAAAAAAAAATTAAAAATTAATAATGTATGCATGATGTTATTGTAAGCATTTGTTTGTATTTTGATGTAATATATTTTCAATGAGAATAATATCTTGAACTTCTGAATGTAGCTTAGAAAAATAGATAATATAAATATTTAATAATAATATGTTGTTGACGGGATTCGAACCTTGAACTCGCGGGAGCATTTTGAATATCAAGAAAGAAATATTCTTTTAACATTAAATCCAACGGTTCTCCTTTTCTCTATCTTTCAATCTAACGGTTGTTATTTAAAGTACCAACGACCAACCAAATAGATGCTAGTTTGCTTATAATAATATAGTATAGATAGCTTAAAACTCGTGCGATGCACGAATTATTTTTAATAATTGTTAATTTTATTATTTATATTTTATTAATTGCATTTATTAAAAAAATAAGTAGGCGTGTTAAACATTTTTAAATAATTAAAATTATTAAATATGGATTTTAAAATAAATAAGTAACGGTTTGCCCGTGATATTTTGGAAAAAGAGGGGTTTTAGTAAGAAAAATAGAAAGTAACATATTTTCGTTGAATTTTAAAATATAAAAGTAACGATTTGCCCGTGATATTTTTAAAAAAAAAAAGGGTTTTAGTAAAAAAAATAGAAAATGTGACATGTTTTAGTTGAAAAAGGTAATTGTCAATTAAAAGTATTAAAATAGATTTTAAAGTAAATAAGTAAGGGTTTGCCCGTGATATATTTGGAAAAAGAGGGATTTTACTAAGAAAAATAGAAAATATAACATGTTTTAGCTCAAAAAGGTAATTGACCGTGATTTTTCTAGAAAAAGAGGGGAAAGGTAATTGCCAATTAAAAGTATTAAAATAAGTTTTAAAATAAATAAGTAAGGGTTTGCTCGTGATATATTTGAAAAATGAGAGATTTTACCAAGAGAAATAGAAAAAGTAACATGTTTTAGCTGAAAAGGAAATTGTCCGTAATATTTTAAGAAAAAAAATGATAATGTATTTTAACTGAAAGGGTAACTGATTATAATAATTTTTATAATAATTAAATAAATAATTAAAAAAAGCAAGTACCGTATCAAAAAACAGGTACCAAAACTTTCAATGTTTCGTCTTTAATAATATAGTATAGATAGAGAGATAGATTTATAATATTAGTATTTTATGCTACTATATGGAACAACACATGATATTTTTGAGGTTTTAGTTAGGAGAAATATTAGTTAGAAAATATAAAAAGAATATACGTTTTGGGAAAAAAAGCTAATCGGTTAGTCATTAATAATTATAATATTATTATTTTATTTTATTAAATAGAATTGTTCGTGATATTTTTGGAAAATGAGAGGGTTTATTTAGGAAAAATAGATAAGTGGAAATTTTAGTTAAAAAGTTATAAAAAAATATATACAATTTGGCTAAAAATGGTAATGTGTTAGTTATTAGCAATTATAACCTTATTACTAGCCTATAACCCGTGCGATGCACGGATGAATTTTAGTATTTTTTATCTTATTATCTATATCTTGATTTATATGATTTTAAAAAGTAATCAAATATAATAATATATGTATGATGTTATTCTAAGTTTTTTTTTGTATTTTAATTTCAAAAATTCTTAATATGTTGTTGATGAAATAATATATTGAACTTTTGAATGTAGTTTAGAAAAATAGATGATATAAATATTTAATAATAATATGTTGTTGACGGGATTCGAACCTTGAACCCGTGTGAGCATTTTAGATATAAAAAAAAAGAATTAATATTACATCAAACGGTTCTCATTTATCTATATTTACATCTAACGGTTATTATTTAGAGGACCAAACTACCAACCAACCAAATGACCAAACTACCAACCAAATAGAGGGTGGTTTGCTTATAATATTATAGTATAGATTCTAAGTTTTTTTTTGTATTTTGATTTTAAAAATTCTTAATATGTTGTTGATGAAATAATATACTGAACTTTTGAATGTAGCTTAGAAAAATAGATGATATAAATATTTAATAATAATATGTTGTTGACGGGATTCGAACCTTGAACCCGTGTGAGCATTTTAGATATAAAAAAAAAATATAATTTTAATATTACATCCAACGGTTCTCATTTATCTATATTTACATCTAACGATTATTATTTAGAGGACCAAACTACCAACCAACCAAATGACCAAACTACCAACCAAATAGAGGGTGGTTTGCTTATAATATTATAGTATAGATTCTAAGTTTTTTTTTGTATTTTAATTTTAAAAATTCTTAATATGTTGTTGATGAAATAATATATTGAACTTTTGAATGTAGTTTAGAAAAATAGATGATATAAATATTTAATAACAATATGTTGTTGACGGGATTCGAACCTTGAACCCGTGTGAGCATTTTAGATATCAAAAAAAAAAAATTAATATTACATCAAACTGTTCTCATTTATCTATATTTACATCTAACAGTTATTATTTAGAGGACCAAACTACCAACCAACCAAATGACCAAACTACCAACCAAATAGAGGGTGGTTTGCTTATAATATTATAGTATAGATTCTAAGTTTTTTTTTGTATTTTAATTTTAAAAATTCTTAATATGTTGTTGATGAAATAATATATTGAACTTTTGAATGTAGTTTAGAAAAATAGATGATATAAATATTTAATAATAATATGTTGTTGACGGGATTCGAACCTTGAACCCGTGTGAGCATTTTAGATATCAAAAAAAAAAAAAATTAATATTACATCAAACGGTTCTCATTTATCTATATTTACATCTAACGGTTATTATTTAGAGGACCAAACTACCAACCAACCAAATGACCAAACTACCAACCAAATAGAGGGTGGTTTGCTTATAATATTATAGTATAGATAGTATAGATTCTAAGTTTTTTTTTGTATTTTGATTTTAAAAATTCTTAATATGTTGTTGATGAAATAATATACTGAACTTTTGAATGTAACTTAGAAAAATAGATGATATAAATATTTAATAATAATATGTTGTTGACGGGATTCGAACCTTGAACCCGTGTGAGCATTTTAGATATAAAAAAAAATATAATTTTAATATTACATCCAACTGTTCTCATTTATCTATATTTACATCTAACGATTATTATTTAGAGGACCAAACTACCAACCAACCAAATGACCAAACTACCAACCAAATAGAGGGTGGTTTGCTTATAAAATTATAGTATAGATTCTAAGTTTTTTTTTGTATTTTGATTTTAAAAATTCTTAATATGTTGTTGATGAAATAATATACTGAACTTTTGAATGTAGCTTAGAAAAATAGATGATATAAATATTTAATAATAATATGTTGTTGACGGGATTCGAACCTTGAACCCGTGTGAGCATTTTAGATATCAAAAAAATATATAATTTTAATATTACATCCAACGGTTCTCATTTATCTATATTTACATCTAACGATTATTATTTAGAGGACCAAACTACCAACCAACCAAATGACCAAACTACCAACCAAATAGAGGGTGGTTTGCTTATAATATTATAGTATAGATTCGAACCTTGAACCCGTGTGAGCATTTTAGATATCAAAAAAAAAAATATAATTTTAATATTACATCCAACGGTTCTCATTTATCTATATTTACATTATTATTTAGAGGACCAAACTATCAATCAACCAAATGACCAAACTACCAACCAAATAGAGGGTGGTTTGCTTATAATATTATAGTATAGATGTTATTTTATTAAATAAAACTGCATGCGATATTTTTGGAAAATGAGATATTTTAGTTAGGAAAAATAGAAAAGATATTCTATATAATAATTTTAATATTTTATCTAACGGTTCTCATCGATTTGATCAGAAATATCTAACGGCTATGAATGGAGTAACCAGACTACAAAAACTTTCAGGACCAGACTACAAAACTTTCAATGTTTCGTCTTTAATATAATAGTATAGATTAGAATTCCTGTCAAAAAGTAAACATTAGAATTATATAATACTAGCTTAAAACCCGTGCGATGCACGGATTGTTAATTGTTATATTATTATTATATTTTAAATATTTTATTAATTGTATTTGTTAAAAAAAAAGTAGGCATGTTAAAATAGCTAAATAATTTTAATTAATTAAAAACATTAAAACATATTTTAAAATAAATAAAAATAAAAAATGTAACATATATTTAGTTTAAATAGGTAAATGCCCGTGATATTTTTGAAAAATGAGGTTTTAAAATTTAATAATTAAAAGTATTTAAATTCGTTTTAAAATAAATAAGTAAAGGGTTTCCCGTGATATTTTAGGGAAAAAAATGAATTTTAGTGAGAAAAATAGAAAAAGTAAATTGAAAAACACAATTTCCCGTGATATATTTAGAAAAGAAGGGACTTTGTTAGAAAAAATCTATAATGTGTTTTAGAGTAATTGGTTATAAATAGGTATTTGATTATTTATATTTTAATATTCTTAGTGATTGCATTTGTTAAGAAAAATAAGTAGACATGTTAAAATAGGTAAACTTTTAAAAAATAATTATAATATTATAGGTTTAAAAATAAATAACTAAAGGTTTGTCCGTAATATTTTTGGAAAATGAGGGGTTTTAGTATGGAAAAATAGAAAAACTAACATGTTTTAGTTAAAAAAGGTAATTGCCATGTTTGAAAAAGTATGAGAATTTGTTAGAAAAAATAATGTATTTTAGGGAAAAAAGGTAATTGGTTATAAATATGCAATATTATTATTTAATAATATATTTCTATAAATAAGTAAGGTTAATTAAGTAAAAACACGAAATATAGTTAAGGGCAATTAAGTAAAATCATAACGTACCATACCGACCAACCAAACTTTTAATGTTTCTTCTATTATATAATAGTATTGATTGATTCATTAGCAGAGCAGCAGTACTTGAATAATATTTAAATTGTGGATATACATAAGATTACAACACACAGTACAGAAAAATTAAATAAAGCATAAGATTACTGATTCTATAAATTCTACAACTATATCTCCTGCCTGCAAATATCGCACAGATTATTATTGTTTTCAAATGGGAGACGCCATTTCATTGAATCTTTTTACTCATATCATGCTATTATTTTGGCTTCAGCGGCTTTTCTACCGGCCAAAGATCACTTATTTGCTTCAGGGCAGGTAACCCTAAAACTTATATATCTCTGTTCACTGATACACATATATGCTTTGCTAAACTTGCATACTTCATTTTGTTATTAATTTTCTTCAAATTATAGATCACTTTACGGCTTTGCATTTAAGGAATATTTAGGTTGTTCATTGATATAGGTTTTTTCTAATCAGTGAACTGTATAAAAATTGATATTGGATAATGTAAACCAACCAATAACATACCCACCAACCCGAGATCCCTTCCTAAACCGAGCACTAATAATTTGTTAAGTATCTAACTCATTTTGTCAGAACCCCTGAATCTTAAAGTCTTCAATAGATCTATCCCGGAATGGGAGCCAACCACATTGGTTTTGGTTCCTCCACAAGTCTATTCAACGGTGTATTAAATATTATGGTAAAATAGCCCAATTGTTATAGTCGGTGTTATATATAGAACAAAATAGAAATGCCCCTAATTAGGCCGACTTGCCTAAGACCTAAGTACATACTTTTTCCCTAATCGAAAAAGCGAACAAAGAGAAAGGATAAAAGTGAACAAAATTGATAGTCATGTGAATAAATTGAAAAAGTTAGTTAAATTTCCAACAATTTAGTTAAATTTAGAATTATGCATTGGAGTCGTGTTGCTATTTAAGCACAAAAATCATTTTTTGATGTTAAAATATAGCAATAGCTCATTATATTTTAGCCCAACCATTGACTTTGCTCTAACCTCCACATTTTGGATAGATGTATCAGTATTATATTGTTATAAATAGTGAAATGGAAGTTTTTCTAATAACAAAATCAATATACTTAAAAATATATCAAATATTAGTCCATTGTACACTCAAACTAGCTTACTTTGACTTTTCAAATCAATCTTGGACTAGCAATGAAGAACTTTTAATAAGCATGGAAAAGCTTAGAGTTGAGCATTTTTTCCTCCAAACGTGCGAACCGATCAAACTAAACCGACCAAATCGAAATTTTCAGTCACGGTTTGGTTTGGGTTTGATTTACATTATACCAAAATGGAAAAATTTCGGTTCGAATTCGGTTTCACCAAAAAATGGACCGATTAAACGAACTGAACCAAATGAACAAAAATGTTCATTATATATAATATAATTATATAATAAATTAGAACACATATATGTATCATATACTCACTAGCATATAATATTTTTAATTTTTTTATATTGTATAATCTTTAACTATTATTTGTGTTATATTCATTTTCAAGAATAAAATAATTTTATTTTAGTTTAATGAGAAAGCAAATTTTTTAAAAATATTTTGGTATTCAACCCTAATTGAACCAATCCGTTAAGAATCAGTTCAGATTTATAACATTCAGGTCGACGTTGCCATGCACCACCACCACTATTAAAAATGACCAACTACAAGTCAAATGACCAAAAAGTCAACTCAATTCAGCAAAAAATAGGAAAAAATTACCAGAATTTCAACAAAATCACCAACAACGGGTTTCTATGGATACAAGTATATCACCTGGGTACATTAAAGATATTTTGCAAACATTCGATCTGGAAATAAAATGAATATCGAAATCGTGGACGTTTGGTATGAAGCAACGCTAAGGGTGCTCGGATGGGGGAGAGAGAATTAAGATGGAGTTGTCGATTAATTGCGGTGATGAGCCGAGTTCGACATTGGGGTCGAAATTTTATGCCGGAGGTGTAGGTGGAAGAGAGGGGTGATAGATGGAAGAGCTGGTGTGCAGGTATATGTTCAATTGGGCGGTTTAGATCTCATATCTCACATTAGTTAAAAAAAACTATTTTTTAACTCAATTATATATACTATCTCAAATCTTAATTTTCTACGTCTATAATTTATTACTCGTTGCAGCCAAAAGACCAAAGGATTCGTATTATATGTTATATGACATCATATTTAATTACCTATTTTTTTTAATTATTGTAACCCGAGCCAAAAGGCCAACTAATCCATATTTTATATACTTCACTAGTGTCTAAAGACCAACCCATGTATATTTTGTGTACTTTACTAGTTTTAATAGTGACAAATGTTTAAGCAATAAAAACATGTACAAATGCATAGTTTTATGCATCTTGTATCTCAGTAAAGAGTGACTTACATATCCAAGTCATTAACATGTATCTTATACTAGAAATTACAACAATTATAAGTCTTATCCAAAATGTTGGTACGTAACATTGGTGTAAGGATCGGTTCAACTCGGTTTTTACCTGAAACCATTACCACATTGTATATATCCATTTGGTTCGGTTTTTATCTTATAATTGTAACCAAACCATTTGAAACGGTTTTTCGGTTCAGTTATTCGTTTGTCGATTTCAGTTTTTTTTTTGTTCATATATTTATGGATAATCTAGAAAATATTTTAATTAATGAAAAAAATATGACTAGTATTTTAAAAATTATAATGAAAAATAGATTTTCTATATTAGTTTGAAACTAACAAAGTTAGAGATTGTAGAGTCTCTGAACAAGACCTTGAAGTTTGTAATTCTAAATTTCTAATGTTAGAAATCTCGAAAATGAGTAAATGGCTAGTGTTCCATATGTTATTTTTTGAAGTTTATACTTTCTGATGCAAATGCAATATACCTTTAATGTTGCAAACTCTACTATTATATGTTATACACAAAATTCAAAAAAAATTATAAATATATGTAAATTTACTTATTTTATAAATATGTAATTGTTTTTAAGAATATAATTTATTGTATAATTTTATAATACATATCAATATTAAAATATATTATTAGTTCGGTCTATGGAATTAAACCGTAACCGAAGCCAAACTATTATTTCAATTTAAATTTTCTAAATTTGGTTTCAATTTTGTCGGTCTGGTTTTTCGATTCGATTTTAATTTTCTGATTTTTTTCACACCCTTACACGTGGAAGCTACTTTGTACTCCTATACACGTGGAAGCTACTCTAGAACTCAAGAAAGCTACTCTAGAACTCAATATACACGTGGAAGATGTAAAGTTGCATTCTACAATAGTTATCCCAAAGCTCCCAGTGTCTACCAATTTTGCCATATCCTTCTTTAATTACAAAAAGATCTTTACTTTTTACTACTAAGGTTCTGTTTGCGATCAGGTTATGTACCAAAGTGGTGGGGAGTGAGAGCAAAAGCATTTTGATAATTGATAGCAAAGCAAAAACTGTGAAATATTGATGGAGGTTGAACAGGAAGCTGGGCAAATAGGAGAGAGTTCTAAAAATGAAGGTATATATGAAAAATCTAGTGACAATTTTTGTATCCTTTCCTTGTCATTTTTGTTAATTACTAACCAATTGAGTTTGTGTTCATTTTTGTTAGTTATTAATCAAATTTATTTGTGTTCTTTATTTAGATCAAAGATCTTAATTGTGGAGTAATACTTATATTTTAATTGCCAAATTGGTTTTATATGTTGCAAATCTAACGGGTTACTTTGTAGGAGATTATTCAATTATTTATTGTAATACATTTTTTGCCTAACATTTGTGTGTGTATGTTTTCAGATATCAAACTTTATTAACCTTGTTTTTCATATGGTAATTATGTAGATAATAGAAAGTAAAACTACCCAAATTTCAGATGTGGTAGTATAAACTTACAAATAGATTTATACAATTAGAGGTCGGGTCACTCAATGTTTAGGGTGTGTAGGTATGTGTTAGTTAATAAATCAAATCAAACCAAACATAATTAGTATATTGCATATTGTACTTAGAGATTGTTTTCGTAAATATCCTCCACTTAAATATTTTGTTAGTACCGTATGTAATATATAAATAGGGTCAGGATCAAGAGAGAACCACATACTAAAAAAAAACTTTAGAACTGTTATAAACCGTTGTATTATTACTAGATCAACTGTCCAGATTCAACTCATTTTTATATACAAAATCCTTATAAGGGCATTGTTGGAATAAAATAACTACACTATTAGTTCAATTAATTTAAATAAAGAAGTTTAATCAATTACTCATTTTTTAAATTCTTTTTTTATTATTTTAATTTTTTTATCTCACATATCTTTTGGTTGTTTTTTCAATTTTAATTTTTTTCTTAAAAATGATTTATTTGTTTTATTCAAAATTTTATTCACGAAAAAATTTATCAGATAAAAAGATTCTACTGCAGGACCTATTTTGTTTCGTAGTATAAATACAGTGTTCTGCTACTGAATTTTAACAGTTATGCACATGAACTTCAAAGTTCAACAACTGAACCTACTTTTTTCCACGAAGTTCTACAAGTGAACTTGATTTTTTTTATAATGTTCAGCTGTTGAACAATGTTATTCATATTATTTTCATACCATAACTTTCGTGTTCTACCGTTGAACATAAAAATCATACAATCCAATTTGAAATCAAGCACATAAATTTTAAAATTCTACAACTGAACTTACTTGTATTTAAATGTTCAGCTACTGAACACTGTTATCTAATATTGTGTTCATACCAAAACTTGAATATTTTCACAAAAGTTGATAAAAATAATGGGGGAATTTTATGATGATGATGGAGAATTTTGTGATCGATATCGATGTATGATTATAATTGTTAATCAAATATTAATTAGCTCTAAATTGTGAATTTTGTGTTTATGGACAACTTTACCCATGATCAACATATAATAAATATATATTATTTTAAAATATAAATTAGAGTTCTAAGAGTTCTTAAGTTAAGAGTTCTACAAGGAACATGACCCTATATAAATAACTTGTATAAATTAGTTAGAGGTGCTCTTTCATTTTATGATTAATTTGCACTTCTAATTAATTTGCACTTATAAGTTTTTCTTTTGATGCCTTTATCTCTTTCAAACTTATAATGTTTTGCACTTTTTCATGCGCTTCTCATGTTCTTGGCTACTCCAGATTTTGTTTTTTAATCCATCATGTAGTCCAAAAAAAAACCCTTCTTAATCGTCTTAATGGACTTGGTTGAACTTGGATGATTGATTTTAACTAATTTCACAAAGAAAGTGTTTTTGTGGTCTTGAACAAAAGAGGTTCTTCCTTAATTTTTCTTGGGTTGTTAGACCATCTCTTTGAGCTTGGTATATTGTTCAAGATTCCGCAGTGGTCTAATCATTTACATGTTACTTTAATGAATGTTAAATTAAAATTATAATCTGAATGTATAATTCTCTATTATAACATGTGGTTATCTAATATTTCTTTATAGTTTTCATAGTTGGATTGTGTTCAAATTTTATTTTATCACAAATATTTTATCTATACAGTTCTACAATTATCTATATGTGTCTATTATGTGCTCATCTTGTCATTGTTTTTTATATCATATGATATATGATTACTTTTAGAATTTATTCAATTATTGAAATTAAACTATTATTTTATTACAAATAAATGATAATTATTATAGGTATGCCTGTCAATGGATTGGAGATCCGACTCAATCTGATATGATTTGTAGATAAAATAACGGGTATAGATCCTTTAAAAATCAATTTGATCCGATGAGGATCCGATCCAATAACGAGCGGGTATGTATTTAACATGATATGATCCATTAACGATCTGATACGAATATATTTTATATTTATTATATGTTATATATAATATAAAATCTATCTTAATATAAAACTAATACTAAACCCTAGGTCTATCTTTCATTTTCAGCCGTTGCGCTCCTTAGTCTCCCGTGTATCCCACTGTCCCTCTCTGAACAATCAAACATCTTCTCAATATCTCATAAAAATTAAATCCTAAGATTCCACTAAGGCACAAACATATCACTAATGGAATTGTAAGTTGTTTACCAGTTTGGTTTTTAATATGATCTGCACATCTGTTGTTAGAATTTGGATGTTTGTTGCCTCTATCTCACCTAGTGCATTGCCTCCATCTCACTAACTGCAGTTCTGCTATATTTTGAATTAGATTTGAATTTGATTTTAGTTACTTTGAATTATAGATATACATACTTTGTTTTTCTGTTTGCTGCTAGTTGATGTAATTCAGTATTAATTTACTTTGAACTTTTGTTATGAGCTGTATTTTGGAATTTCAAATTTGGATCTTTCATTTTGTATGTTTTAATTAATTTATTTTTTACTAAACGAATCGGACATTCGATCTGAAAATTCGAAATCCTAATGGATCGGCCTCAAAAAATATCTGACACATGATCCAATCCGATCCGAACCCGAAAAATCTTAACAAATTCGGATATGGATTTAAGATGATCCGATCTGAATCCGACCCATTGACAAACCTAATTATGGCAATGAAATTTCTTTTTTTTTTTTTGCTATATATGGGCATGAAATTTCTAAAGATCATTATATAGAACTTTTTATTACTGTGTCCTATTATAATATAAAATGATTATTTTCAATCATCTGTACGGATGAGAAGATAATTATTGTAGAATTATTTTTATGGAAATTTAAGTCGGAGAAATTGGTCTCATAACAATATTATTTTCTTATTTACGGTAAGCGACATAGATTGATCGTTAATTTTAGTTAAAAAGTGATTAATTCAAGTCACTAAATCATATGAAAATTTATATATTTTTTTAGTTTGATTAGATATTTATATTCATACGGTAACATTTTTAATTAAATGTCTAAATAATATAAATTTGAGGTGTACTAGTAGAAAAGTTTTCCTATAATGACCTTTAGATACTCTTTTCCCTGTTATATTATTTATTTATCTTATTTATCTAATACTTGAACTTTTGTTTTTTTGTGTATATAGTGGTGTATTTTTGTTTGAAATTTTGTTTTAATTTATAGACTGAACAAATAAATTGTAATCTATCTATATTAATCTATCTATCTATACTAAACTATAATAAGCAAAACATGCTATAATTTGTTGTTTGGTTAACACCTCATTTTTTGGTTGTCACCTTCCTTTTTGAGTATCATTTATGTTAATTAATTTTAAATAAAAAATTAAGAATAAATAAATTGCAATATATACGTTAATAATATTCAGAGATTTAAAATTCGAATCCTACCAACATGATTAAAATTAATTTTTTTTATAAACATATTAAAATAAACATTTATTTTATTTTTTCTAAAAATATAAATATATTTAAATTACATCACACACACATCATTATTAATTTATAGATCGAAATATCGAAAATTTGGTAGTTGGTCATTGATCTGTAGTTGGGTTTTACTTGTATAATGGTACTTGGTCCAAAATAAAACAGTAACATGTTGTATCATACATGTTTATATAGGATTCAATTAATTATTTAAAATCTATTTTAACGACCTAACTACTTTACAAATATATTTTAATTAAAGCACATATAATTATTTTAATTTAAAAACATATCTATGATTTATTTATTTTCAAAACCTATTTTAACAAGTTTAGTTATTTCAAAAAATTATTAAAACTAAAATATTTATAAAAAATAAATAATAAAAGCAAAACAAAATAATATTAAAAATATTGGCTAACATGTATATTTTTGTGTGTGTTGTGTGAGCGCCTGGATACACTTGGAATAAAATTTTATTTCCAAAGAAACAGAAAAATTTAGAACCTTACTCCAGTTTGGCTTTCATATATATTTTGCATCCAGGGTGATGTTATTACTATGATTATTATGAATTTGTAGATCGTTTGCAGATAAAATATTTTCAAAATGCAGTAGTACCAGTGACAAACACAAGGAATTTAGATATAGATCTATAGGAAACTAATTTTACTCCTTAAGCATGTTTAAGTGTTTAACACAAGGAACTTAGATTGGTAAGGGGGTAAATTTATTGGGTCATGTTTAAGGAACTTAAATTGGGTCATGTTTAAGATGTTTCCCCACTCAATGTAGATCATCTGAAATCAATTAATGGCAATGTTACTACACAAATGAAAATTTGTGAGACATTTTATTTGATACAAACTGACTAAGTTATGCTTGTGTGTAAGAATGTGTGGAAAACTTGAAAATATTAAGCTGATTTTCCCCTTAGGAATTAACCCAATAGAAACGTCATGGAGGATAATAATACTTTCACCATCCATAGATCTCTGAAGCTGTCTTCAATTTCCAATCATCCTGTGGAATCAGCAATCTGCATGCCTTTGTCTCTCAAGACTTTCACTTGTTAAATTTGTTTTACTGGAAATGTATTCCTTGATATAAACATGGATACAACTATGCAACTTAAACCCTGAGTCCAACTTAATCAAAATGATACCCGCACAAGCATATGATTTATATTAGTAACATGTCGTTCCTTGGATGTTCTAGTATTTACAGTTAAAGAATTCGTTTAGAGTTGATCCTTGAAGCTTGAAGATGAGATGGGAAGTAGTTCCAAGTTCCATTATGCTGTTAGTTTTCGTTTTTGCAAATTTACGTGATTAGCATAAATTTTGCTAATAACCTAACCCTGTGAATGGGAAGTTAAAGTGGATGTTACAGAATTTAATGTACACTGTTTTCTGAATTTCACCCCCCCCCCCCCCCCCTTTGCATCAATATCTCTGAAACCCAGAACACGGACCTTAATCCCGTTCTTATGGAAAGAAACAAGAAAAAAAATTCTGATTTGCTGCATAATTTTATGGCTATATATATTCAGACCCAAAACAGGATGTTTGAAATCGTAATTTCCTATTACTCAGATGACTGATGCTTCACATGTTGTCAATATATAGAAACATCGAACATGCAAATTTAATTTAAGGACTTTGATTATATTCAACTATTTATTATTTGTTGCTTCACTGGAAGATTGCTAGCTTGATTTTTGGAAGAATATCAGTTTAACCGATCTCCTATCAAATTGTTTTGTCCACAGAGTTTGGCAGGCCTGACGCAGTACCTACTTCTCCCTCTGGGTTGTTAAATCTTCCTGAAGATATGTTGCACAAGATCTTATCAAAGATGTCTTTCATCAGCATCTTAAATTTCAGGGCTGTGTGCTCTTTTTCGCGAACTGTTGTGAGATCTTTAATCTCATCTTCATCTTATAATCAGGTCCATGTAGTACCGTGGCTTTTGCTTCCTAGAAAACTAGAAGATAAAAAGAGCATCCGCTTCTCTACTTACGAAGATCGAATGGTGTTTAAGCACACCAATGCACCCCCTGAATTTTATGATGGTTTATGTTTGGGAACCTCTCATGGCTGGCTGGTTATGCTGGAGAAAAGTTTAGATCCTTATCTCTTCAACCCCTTCTCACTCGAAAAAATCTTACTACCACTCATTGATACATATCCGGATATTCTTTGCGTTAGTGGATCAGTTGAGAGTGGCTACGATATTGACTACTATGAACGCCCTTATGCATGTCTCCGGATAATTAAGTCTGTGCATGAGTTGCGATTTAATTTTGTTTCTAAAGCTGTTGTTTCTGCCAACCCTTCTCACCACAACGGGAAATTTTTTGTGTTGATGATATTTAAATGGGGTAAGACAGGAGCAGCACAAATTGCCTTTTGTTATTGTGGTGATGACGAATGGATGCAGCTAGGTGGAGATTATGATTCCTACTGTGATGTTTTATGCTATGATGATGGGTTTTATGCTCTGAACTATCTAGACAGAATTGAAATTTGGGATGTCCATAATTCTTATCCCACAAAGAGAACAAGTATCGTAGCTAGGTTCCCTGAGAATTTTTTTGATACCAGATATTCTTTAAGATTTTTTTGTCCATCCCGCAGTTACTTGATGGAAGTGCGGGGGAATCTGTTTCTTGTTGTGAGGTTTATTGGATCGCTCCTCTATATTGTTGAAGATAATGAACTGGAACTGAGACATGAGACACTTCTTTTCGAAGTGTATAAGCTTGACACTAGTAAAAATATGTGGGAAGAGGTGGAATCATTAGGTGATCTAGTGTATTTTGTTGGTGCAAATCAATCTAAGTCTCTTTTCGTCCCAGGTAATTCAGCATACAAAGCAAATTCAATTTACTTTACTGATGATTCTTGGGATACGATGTATCAGCATAAAATACATTATGACATCGGAGTCTTTCACTTGGAAGATAAAAGCATCGAGAGAATTCGTTGGATTGATTCGCTGAATGAACCACCGCCTTTGTGGATTGATCCTGCATCTTTAATAGATTAATGATACAGAGCAGGTATGACAACAATATAATCTTCCTCTATGCATTACGTAAGGATATATGAGCCATATGTCGTCTTTTTTTAATCTGCTATTTGCAGTGAGAAAAAGGTTGATATTTTTTTTACCCCTGCCAACTTTTCGACACCGTGAAATTTTCTTTTATATCTGCACAGAATTTTACTTCATGAAGTTTATTAATAACTTTATGAACTCTCATCCTTCTGTTATTCTGAAGTCGTAAAATATTAGGATCTTTGCATAATTTTTGTATTTTCTGGAAAATTCTATGTTCCGTGGATCTCCTTTAATATCAAAGAACATGTTCAAGCAAAGCAAATGAAGTGATTTTTCTCAGAACATATCTTACTTAGTTGGGCATTGCTTGTAGTGATCTGATTTTATTTCACTTGAATATAACAATATTTCTATGTTAGAGAGCAACTTTTGTCACTAGCTTCCCGGTCCTCAAAAGCAGGGAGGTTAGTTTTTTTTACATCAAGCTACACTATTTAGTTCTTGATTCCGGGTAAAAGATAATGTTCTAAGCGTTACAGAATAGGCAATTTCATAAGAGGGGGTCTAAGTTGAATAGGTTGCTCGTCTTCTTAATTCACTCTCATCGAGGATTTTTAAGCTACATCATGCTTGTAGTTTTCTATTTGCTGGACTGATGCCTACCTTCTTATATGCAGGTCTGGGAGAAGATTGCAGAGTCTCATTGTGATAATGCAGTTAGTCATGGCGTAATGAATGCAGCTGTCTAGTACGGTATTATGGAGCTGGTCAGATAGCTAGATGCTTCATATCATAAAGAATCTCCTGGATAATCTAACTGCTACACACCCTTCTTGTTTCAGATTGCTTTTGATTGTACAACTGCTTTATCTTGTTTATGTCTAGAGATTATGTTAATCTATGCTTTTCTTTTAGAATGTTGTCATTGTAATAAATATATTCTGGATGTGTGTTTGTGTTTATGGTGCAAAGGGTCCTTTTGACACAATTCGAGGTTAAATTCCCAAACGGTTCAAGCCCTTTTCGGTACTTAAAAACGGGCTTGTTATCTATATCCATATTATTCTAAAAGTGTGCTAGTGAAGGGCTTGCACAAATTACTGCTATTGCCCTAAAAGTTTTACTTTATGCAACTTCAAATTTCAAGGGCAAGTCAGACATTTTGCTATTTGGCCGCCTAAGTGGCAGTGCTAAATGCTAATGGTTGGGTAGGTAGCAAAATTGTGGAGGGCTCTGGAGGCAGCAGGGGAGGTGTGACAGTAGTGGTGAGGGTGCGAATAGAGGTAAAGATGGTGGTAGAGTTTGGTAAAATAGTGAAAATGCAGGTCGAGGTAGCAGTCTAGGGAGATGTGGAACCTGGTGCTGGTGGTGGAAGTGGTTGGAGCAGCGGCAGCAATAACGGCTGGAGGGGTTGACATGCAGGCGCTTATATTTCTGTGAAAGAAAGATGTTCCGAATTGTACAACTCCTGACTTGGCTTGGTTTAGCAGCACCGAAGGTATGAAGGACTAGGGAGAACATGAATCATCTAATGTGTTGTGTACTATCTGTTGTTAACTTGGTTCAGTTTTTATTAGTAATGTTGCGAGCTGTTTATGACTCTACTGAAGGTTTCCTTACCCTTTTAGCAGAATTTAGTAGAGATCAAGGACACGTACTCTTAGTTTGTGGAGAGCAACTGACAACCCAAGTGTTGCCAGCACCTAGGATTGAAGTTTCAATATCAGGGTGACCATGAATCAAATGTCTCCCGATTATCTCAATTGTTTAATAATTCCCCTGATCGGTTTGAGTTGAATTATACACTAGCCATTTAACCATAGATAAAAGATGTCTACTGTGAAGAGAAAGAAGGGGCACTTGTATAAAAATCTGTGATAGCGTGTAGAATTTACACATTTTCACAGAAAACTAGGAGCAAGAGACTAAAAGCAATAATACAGATCACTACCCCGTGACCAAGCCCACAGGTATGACCGCAATCATGATATATATCCACAAATATCTTCTTTTTCCTAATTAAATTAATCAAATAAAACAACCACTGAAGCCATTCACATATATATTTAGTATATATCATGCAAACTACAGGTTTGCTTATATACACTAGTTTCTAGACGATACACATAAATGTTGGATTAGCATTGAGGGTTTCCAGCTGTAGCTTCCATACAAAAATGGTTGGAAAATTTCTTGAGGTTTCAGAAGTTGCAGGTAACAACTAATTTTACTGAAAATATGCTTAGACATTTAATTGTTTTATACATCTTGTGTATTTTTGTTTGCAGATGAAGTGGATGTTTATGGTAGAGAAGAGGAATCTGATGAAGCCCATGGCGAAGATCACGAAGAAAACGGTATATAAATTCTTGTGTTAATGACTTTTAACAGATGATTGATGACTTTTTTTATATCTTACGAGTATATATGTGGATTAAATTTTATTTTGGTGATTATGATTGTGTAAAGTCTTTAATTAGTTGCTGAGTTGCAGTGTATTTGCATTTTTATATTTTACAAATTCTGTGGGTGCATCTGGATGGGTTTTTTGTCTTTCCAATTCTTATGCATGCTCTTTGCATAATGTTTTAGAAAATTTGTATGTTTGGAGTTCATTGCTCGTAGAATGGTTTATTCTGGTGAACTTGTTAAAATAAAACCTCTCCAATTTGTAATTGAGATATCTTGCTATGTACCTACAAGTGATTGGAGTTGAGTAGTGTAAGAATCAACAATTAAGGAATTTTGAACATTTTGAATTTGCATGCTGGGGTGCCCTTGGTCATCCTGAACAATCGCCTGGTTCCGGGTTTTGACTTGAGGTCTTGTCTGATGAATATTGTAATTTTTATATGCAGGCAGAGGTGGCAATCTGGATGCGCTTCTAACTAGTGACGGTGACAGTTGGGTAGGAATTGGATCTGGAGCCACTGCGAGTGGTGGTGACAGTTGGGGAGATATTGGAACTGGAGGCAGTGGTGGCGGTGGAGGAAGTGCAGGTGGTTGGGGATTTCGTGGAACAGGTGGCGGTGGAGGAGGCAGTCCTGGTGATTGGGGAGGTAGGGGAACAGGTGGCGGTGAAGGTAGTGCTGGTGGTTGGGGATTTCATGGTACAGTTGGCAGTGGAGGAGGCAATCCTGGTGAGGGAGGTAGGGGAACAGGTGGCAGTGAAGGCAGTGCTGGTGGTTGGGGATTTCGTGGAACAGGTGCTGGTGCAGGAGGCAGTGCTGGTGATTGGGGAGGTAGTGGAACAGGTGGCGGTGAAGGCAGTGCTGGTGGTTGGGGATTTCGTGGAACAGGTGGCGGTGGAGGAGGCATTGTTGGTAATTGGGGAGGTAGTGGAACAGGTGGCCGTGAAGGCAGTGTTGGTGGTTGGGGATTTCGTGGAACAGGTGGCGGTGGAGGAGGCAGTGCCGGTGGTTGGGGAGGTAGTGGAATAGGCAGCGATGGAGGCAGTGGAGGTGGTGGAACAGATGGTGGTGGAGGCATTGCTGGTGGTTGGGGTGTTATTGGACCAGGCAGTGACAATGGAGGCAGGGCCCGTGGTTGGGGAGATAATGGAGATGGTGGAGGCCGTAATGATCTTTCGAGAAGTAATGGTTGGGTAAATGATGGAACTGGCAGTGCTAATGGTTGGGTAAATAATGGAAATGGCAGTGCTAATGGTTGGGTAAGTAGCACGACTGGTGGCGGCGCAGGAGGCAGTAGAGAAGGTGACAGAAGTGGTGGGGGTGAGAATAGAGGTAGGGATGGTGGTAGAGTTAGGGAAAATGGTGAAAGTGGAGGACGAGTTAGCAGATGGGGAGGTGCAGGACCTGGTGGTGGCCGCAGTGGAACTGGTGGTAGCGACAGTAGTAGCGGCAGCAATAGCGGGTGGAGGGGTTGACATGCAGGTGCGTATGGTTCTGTCAAAGATGTTCCGAATTCAGGGAGTTCTGGCTTGGCTTGGTGTACTAGCACCAAGGGTAATAAGCAGGAAGAACATGAATCAGCTAATGTAGTTTGTATTTCCTTCTGGTAACTTAGTTTAGTTTATGACTCTACTGAAGGATTCTCATCCCTTTTAGCTTATAATCGTGTCATTTGGCATCTCCAAGACTTTGAATTATCAACTCAGTACATGTAGTAAGTTATCACAGTTATGGTCTGGTTTTTTTTACCAACTTCATGGTTTTATGCTTACTCAATATCTTGAAACGTTGACGAAACTAATTTACAACTCCATTAGTGTCTAGTTAATCACTATGAAATTAGAAGTTATATAATTAGCTGTGATAAATTTAATTTTTATGCATCACCGACTGATTACAAAAACTCGGAAACATGGCAATCAGTCAATCACAATGGTAGTCGAATACATTTACGATCCGGAGTTTGTTTTGTCTGAATCAAACTTGTTCAACTGTACACAGTCAAGTACAAGTTCAAATTAAGTTGTGCAATAACTACATCTGAATCAAATTTGGACAGAAGTTTATTATCGGAAATGTGGGATATGTTTGGGATATGTTTGCTTCTAGTTACAAGACTTGTGGAAAGTATATGCAACATCTCAATATATGCGCTATAAGAACAGTAGAACACATTCCAGTCCTGTCATTTCAAATCAAACAAACCTTTATTTTAATAAAATAAATACAAGGATCTTGATGATAGGTTAATGTAACATCAAAACTTTTGTACAAATATTAGCTTTAGAGCATGTTCAACAATGTCTTAGTTGGTTTTTTTTATAAATAATGCCTATAAATAAAATAAAATAATCATTCTTAGTATTTTAGGGAGATTGTTTTGTATATGAATTCGAACAACAATTCCTATATTTGACAAGTAGGGAGAAAGAGGCAAATGAATTTTTTATTGATAAGAAACAAGTTAAGGATGATTGGTGATTTCTCAATAATAGTAGCTAGGGTTCCTAGTCTTTTTAGCGAACCACTGGCATATTGTGAATAGCTAGGGTTCCTAGTCTTTTTAGCGAACCACTGGCATATTGTTGGGGTTTTGGACTAATTCCCTAAATTTCAAGCTAGGAAGCATTACAGAGAAGTAGTTGAGCTGCAAAGGTGGTGATCATAAAAGTTTAGTTAAAAAAACTAAGCTCTTAGCAACTTATTATATAAATTTGTGTGTTAATTCCAAAAATACTCTCTATAATTATTTTTTATTTTTTATTTTATTCATACTAGAAAAGACATTTAAATTCAAATGGGAATTGGGAGCGGACCAATATGTTATTAATAAAATATAAGTTAAGACCTATTAGTTGCTCTTAAAATAGAGAACAGAAAAAATACTCTAAACTTTTTAAAGAGTCTTTAGAATTTTCTTGAATCTTCATTTTAACTCATGTTTTTCATACTTTGATTTAAGAGCCGTTAAATTCTAGAAAATGAAGAAGAAACTTTATTGATTGTTTGCAAAGTTAGTTACATAGAATATAAAGCTGTTAATATATACAGGATCTCTAAAACTAATTATGGCGGGAAAATATAACTATTTATCTCTAACTAACTATTCTCAATTAACTAGTCTATACATATGCTGACATGGACACTATAGTGATGTGGCAATCTGAGCAGCATTACTATCTTCAATAGTCTCCCTCAAGTTAGGATCTATGTGATGTGATAAATCAGACAGGCCTAACTTGGAAGCAAGTCTGGCAAATTGTGGTGAAGGTACATATTTGGTTAAGATGTCTGCTAATTGAAGTGTGGTAGGAAGGTATGTTAACTGGATCAAGCCCTCCAATACTTTATCTCGAGTGAAATGACAGTCAACTTCAATGTGTTTGGTTCTATCATGAAAAACAGGGTTTTTGGCTATATGAATTGCCGACTGATTATCACAATGAAGTGTCACTGGAGTAAGATTTTCAACACCCAATTCCTTTAACAATCGAACCATCCAAGTAATCTCTGAAGCTGCAGCTGTCATAGCTCTATATTCGGCTCCAGAACTGGACCTTGAGACAGTAGATTGTTTCTTTGATTTCTAAGCAACGGGTGAATTTCCAAACAACAAAACATAACCAGTCACTGATCTTCGAGTATCAGGACAAGATGCCCAATCAGAATCTGAGAATGCTTGTAAAGTTAAACTATCACTTCCTTTGAGAATGATACCTTGACCAATAATAGTAGCTACATATCTAAGAGTATGATGCAAAGCTTCAAAATGAGAAGTCCTAGGCTGATGCATAAATTGACTTAAAACTTGAACTGTGTAGCAAAGGTCAGGTCTAGTATTTGTAAGGAAATTAAGTTTTCCAACCAATGATCTATATATTTCAGGATTAGACAATAAGTCTCCTTCATCTACACTCAACTTCTGATGTAAAGGAAGAGGAGTAACTGCCTTCTTTGACACATCAAGATCACAATAATCCAATAACTCCTTGGTGAATTTTTTCTGACTAAGTACTATTCTTTCAGGTATATATGATACTTCAATACCTAAGAAAAAATGCAATTCACCAAGGTCCTTGATACCAAATACTTGATGCAAATGAAATTTCAAGGATTGTATATGAGGAATAGTACTACCTGTGATGATTATATCATCCACATAAACTGCTATGATAGTAATATCAGTAAAAGTTTTGTGGATAAATAAACTATAATCATTTCTTGGTTGTGTAAAACCTTGATCCAAGAGTTTTGTTGCTAGCTTGCAGAACCACTGTCTGAAAGCTTGCCTGAGTCCATAAATTGATTTAACAAGTTTATAAACCAAATTAAGAGGATTTGCAATACCTTCAAGAACTTGCATGTATACTTCCTCATTTAGATCCCCATGGAGGAAAGCATCCGTCGAGGCCTCGTTTTACCTGCCAATTACAGAAATCCTATCGAATACGATTCTTATAACAAGAACAAACATATATCATGTATATATCAATATACGTACAGATTATATGATCATCCCAATCATCATTAATGTACAATTTATGCATATACATCAATACAATATTCATGTTATCATAAAAATAACATATCAATCATGACAGTCGCAAACATGCTTGTATATACATCAAAACTTTAAACATATAACCGAATTAAAATGTTTTCACAAGTAGCTCTGATACCATTGAAGGGTTTCGAGCATATAAACGCAACGAAAAACATGAAAATAAACCAAAATTCGAAACCCCTCTGCAGGATCCATGCGAAAACAAAAGATTTAATTCAGAGATTAAGAACAAATACCTTAAGAAGCTTTAACAGTTCATTAATGGAGGATGAATGGAGATCCAAAGCTTGTTCAATCACCACGTATCCCGCTCTCGCGATCTAAGCTCTACGTTATTCACACGAACGCTTTTCTTGAAGGATTGATGTGTACTAGCACCCGAAAACTACTTCTTTCTCTCTCTCTCTTTTCATGCTATCATAAACGGCTAGGGTTTTTCTTATAAAAACGTTTTTTCCACACATAAAATCAGCCTCTAAGAGAGTTTATATAGAGAATAATAAGCTTTATTAATTATAATCCAATTATAATTAATACTAATCTGAAATTTCAATTTATTATTTAATTAAGTCTCACTTAATTAATTAATAACTTATTTCAGAATTAGTTTAAGTAATTCCCTTTTCTATTTAATTAACTAATTAAGTCATACTACACCATATATGAGCTATTGCAACCCCAAAATGTATTGTATTGCATAAAGTGTTGCTATAGACAAGAAATTTGCTAATCTATTGTAACATTTTTGAAAAGTGTTGTATAAAATAAGAAAGTGTTACAAGCGAAGGAAACATTTTAGAACAACGTACAAACTTTTGAACAATTTCAATACTTTTACAAAAGTGTTACAATAACATTAACACTTTTCGTCAAATTGACTGAAAATTTTAGGCGGGCGTTTAATTTTTCCCATTGGCGGGCTTCTAAAATTGTTTGGTACCCAAATTTTTATTACACAAAAACAAAACACCCCGATCCCCCTCTCTCTAACTCCATATCTCTCCCTATTCCCTCTCCCCTCTCTCTCCCTCTCTCTCTCTCTCTCTCTCATTAAGCTTTCTTTCTCCTTCCTCCCTCACACTCATTAGAGCTTCAATTATAAGACCCCCAAAATTGATTAGAGCTTCGATTCGATTAGGGCTTTGATTTGGGCTTTGATTAGAGGTAACTTTCAATTTTGATCGATTAGAATATATGTATGTATGTCATTAGAGCTTCAATTATAAGACCCCAAAACTAATTAGAGCTTTGATTCGATTAGGATTTGATTGGGGTTCGATAAGAGGTAACTTTCAATTACGTTCGATTAGAATATATGGATGTATGTATATGTATGATTTCAGGTATATGCATGTACGTTAATTTTTTTAATTATATATATACAAAAGATACATGTTCGACTATATTTCGTGCTCTTAATTTTGTATTCTTAATTTTGTGCAGATTCAAGCTAGTATTTGAAGGTTCCGGTTGTTTAAGGTAATATTCTTGTTCTTTTGTGTTATTAATTGTTGATTTTATGATATATCATTGCTTATTTGGTGTTAGTAATTACTGGGTTTTGTGTAAGTTAGTAGCAATTTTGTGCTAATTTTGTGTACATTAGCTTTAGCCGATGAAGTCGATTATGTTTGATGGGCATATTGTTGTTACAGTTTGGAAAGAAAAACAAAACCTATGTATTAGAGATGTAATATCGAATTGTGATGTTAAAGCTTCAAAGTGCATTTGAATTCTGATACATGATTGGTATATGTACATTTTTATGGATAATTATGTGGAGGTTAAGTATAATTGTTCCAAATGGCTTATTTGAAGGATGAGATTCTCTTCTATTAAAACTAGTGCAATTTGGGCTATTAGTCTCTGCAACATTCAGAAAAACAATGCAAAATCAGAACAGAATATCTGACTTTGAATGATTGTTTTGGGGGTCAAAACAACTTGGTTTTGGCTGATTTTTGGATATGTCTTACTCTAAAGGGTCCTAAATTACTGGTAAAAAATTCAGAATATTCTGAATTAAGAAAGTCGGCTTTATCAGTTTTTTAGTTGCTGGGCAGAGTTGGTTCAAATCTGCTTGTGGTCTTGGTTTGGTAAGATTTATTGATTTCAGGAGTTATATATTTTGATGCTTTTATACCTCTAGTTCCTAGAGAAAAACTTTGTGTTACCATCATTTATTTAGTGAAAGATTGTGGTTCTTTTTTGCTTTGGGGTTTTTCACCTAAACTCGTTGTGTCTTGTTGTATTGCTACACTTCTCTCAAATGGTGTGATGAGGACGAAGGTGTGGACGAGGACATATGCTAGTTAGGTGCAAGGGATAGTCTGGATTTGGAACCAGCACACTTGTATTGTTCATCTCGTGGTCATGCTAGGTACCTTTTTCCGGGTAGTGTTTTCCTGAAATAACCTCCTAATAGAGACACGAGCAAATCTATGAATTGTGTTATATACTTAAAGTTGCAAATGCATACCAAGAAAGAATTTTTTACTCATCAAGGTCTGTCCCTAAAATAAATAAATACATTGTATATTATTTTCTAAAAGGGCTGAAAACAGAGACCATTCCTATGCAAAACTGATTGTTTACTATATCTTATGTTCTATGCTCTAACTATGCCTATTGCTTAAGAGACTTAAATCCTGCTAATGTTAATTGAATATGAAATTCTTGTTCATAATTACAGTGAGAATTATATTTTTGTACCTTGATAAAAACAAATTTTTACTTGGATGTTAGGGAAAATGGTGGAGTGATGGTCTGCCCGGGCAGGAGAAACAAATGAACTAGTGCCTGAATTATGCCGATATTTGTCCTTTGAGTATCGATGATTTTAAAAATGAGGTGCCTGAAATATGTTTGGTATTCTCTGTGCAACATAGGATTATTCTTCCCGGGGCTACTGTAAATGTTAATCTACCAGCAAAATATAAGAATATTTGACATATTGGATAATGTATTTTTTAGGTTTTGAAATAATGATATATGGTTAGATATTATTTTCTTGTTGCCAATGAAAAATGTATAAATTTTCTAGTTGTGTAGTCTTGGCAATTGGCAAAGCAGGCAGTTAAGGTTCCAAAAGTAATCTTAGCCATTGAGTACAAGAAAGCCCCAGAGGTGCAAGAGAAATGGCTACCATCCCCTCCACTTGAGCCAGAATCAGTTAAAACGGAAACTCGTGCAGTTCAACTACCTGATCTGCTGGTATATTTTTGGTAATCTTGCAACTTTTCCAGTGAGGAATATGTGGTTGTTGTACCCTTAGTTTGTTGAAACATATCTTAATTTTGCACATTCGTTTTGCCAGGGTCTGGAATTTGGATGATCATGTTCCACAGTCTGCTTCTTTAGATGAGAAGAATGCTTTGGCTTTGGGCCTTTGGCTATTGTACTAGTTGGTGAGTTGACTCCAAAAATTTAAAGTTATCACTTGATTATAATTATGGTACTCTTACTCGATATCAATATGACTTCTATGTTCTCATTAATTTGATGCCAACTCTGTCTTTGATGTTTACTGATTTATTTTTAGGATTAAATTTGAAGTTATTGAGTTATTGATGTTGTTGTGATTTATCTCAAGATTATCCATATCATATTGATGGACTGGCCTGTTTGGCAATCAGCTATGACTCAACTCTGGCTCTTACTTGCTCAAAAGAAAATACTCTGGCTTAAACTACTGAGATGGAGCTAGATGAGGTGCGTATTGAGGTTCTCAAGTTCATTCAAGACCGTATTTGACAAGATCAGTTTTATTGTGGAATGTACATTTGACTAGTAGGTACTTGATGGTTTTAACTTTCAAGTAGTTAGGTTGTTTTCGCGAATGAAAGTAGTAAATGTTTTTGTCAATTTTGCGGATTGATGTATAGCATTTTGATGCTTTTGGTTTGGCTAGCTAGTTGCTTAGATATGACAAACTGGTTTGGATTACGGTCTATATTTTTATGGTTGTTTGAATGACATTGGTTGGATATTGTCAATGACAAAGTGATTTGTTGTGGTTATTTTTTTGTGCAAATGTAATTTTGGTGCAATGTAAAGTAGAAACATGGACAACTATTAAAATAAAAGAAACTGACCTTTAAAAACTAAATAGACAACAATTTTAACAAACAATACTGATGTTTAGTAACTAGATATACAACATTTTCTCGTAAAAAAGCGATGTCTAATCACTAGATGTACATCGATAAAAATTAAAAAAACCGATGTCTAGTAACATATTAAACATCAGTTAATATTGATGTTTGATGCACTCTTAGACATCGGTTCCCCGATATATCACTGATGTGCATTTTGAATTAGACATCATTTTCTTCTACAAAAATGATGTATATGTCGAATTATACTGTGTGTGTCATATGTTTAATTGCATCTAATACGATTAAAACAAATAAATAAAATTTTGGCTGATCCAATTTAATAAAAGAAACTAGACATAAACATCATAAATATACTTTTAACTGATGTCTAAATGATTACTAAACATCGGTCAAAAACCGATGTGTAAAATGGGCACTTTTAACATCACCGACAAAGACATCGGTCGAAAAAAACACAGACATCGGCCATAAACTGATGTCTATTGCAGTTTTTCTAGTAGTGCCTTTTCTATTTTTTCAACTAAAACATGTTACTCTTTTTATTTTTACTTACTAAAACCCCTTCTTTTCCAAAACAAATAGCTTCCTTTGCCCTAAACATTGATTCAGTTGTGTGTACTAAATTCAACATCCTTTCTCCCTCCACATTGCCCTGTCCAGCCAAGACTTGATAGGATGGGTCAGGATGAGTAAATGTCTCAGCATTCAGGTTGACTTGTTCCAACGCATTTTGGTATTCAAGTTGGTACAGTCTTTCCCTATCTGCATCACTGACATTCATTGACTCACTTGCAATGGCTGAGTCTTCCATCCGTATCTCTCCTGTACCTGCTTTTCTCTCATTTTCTCTCATTTCTTACATCAGGGGCTCCCCCTGGCTCACACCTCTCACACCCTCACCGTCACCTACTAAAGTGGAACTCTCAATACTCACTTTTACCAGACTGGAAGAAATAGTCTGTCTCTCGTGCTCTTCCTCTCCTTTTGCCTGGTTGCAAACCAGCCTCTCACTCTCAGTGGCTTCACTCCCTTCCCTCAAGCCTAGAAGTGTTTGAACTACTGCTAACTCATCCACACTTGAAGTAGAAATACTTCGAGTTTGAAGTGCAAGTGTGGAAGGAATTTCCGTAGATGCAGTAGAAATGCATGTCAACGGATAGCTGATTTGGGGCATATCCATAGACAGACAAACACTTGTCAACGGATGAGAAATATCCGTAGATGAAGGAAAAGAAGTAGCTCTTGAAATGGAGACTAAGGCTGAATCTTTGGAGATTGACTTGAGATTTGAAGCCACAGATTGAGCTAGAGTCTGAGAAATGATAGATTGGTGATCCAACAAATCATCAATAAGATGATGATCACCAATTTCAGAGTGGGGCTTCTCCAAGAAGGTTAAAGATGGAGAATCAAGAAGTGATGTGTGAATCATATCCACATCCAGAGAGAGGGTGGGTGAGCTTGGTGTTTCTGTTTCAGTTTGAATGATTAGAGAATAGGGCTATGACTCCACATTTACTGGAGCCACATGAAACTGAATTTGAGATGGTGTCATTGACACTATGTGTGATCCATGTGTAACCCTAGATTGTTTCGACCTTTTTCTCCTTGAATAGACCATGGTTGTATATGTGGGGCTGCTTGTGTCCCTATCCCTCTTGTACTATGTCCCTGGTTGGGGACTCTTTTCAATAGTTACATCCTTTTGGGAGGATGCCACTAGGGATGTGATATTTTCCTTTTCAACCACTGCATCTTTTTTAGAAGACACAGGGTGGCTAGGCTGGGACACACTTATCTCACCCTCCTTATTCTTGGGGTTTCTTTGATGTTCACCCATTCCCTCACCTCTCACTACCTCCTTCACACTCCCCTCAAGGGTTTTGGTAGTTTTTGCAACAGATGCCTTTTGAGAAGCACCTGAGGTTTGCTTTCTAGGTTTTGATTTCGGAATAATGGTGGTAACCACTTGGGTAGAAGACTGTTGGACAGTTCCAGTCTCCATTGTGGTACTAGGAATCAAAGAAACAACAACAGAGGTAGGAACAGTTGAGGAGATTACCTGACTCACATGTGCCTCTTGAGCTGCATTGACAATTGGTGGATACACCAATGGAACTTCCCTGTTGTGGCTCAGCCTATTCAAGTCCTCAAGGACTCTCTTATTCTGAACCCAACACTCCTTGGAGTTTGCAGGGAATTGGATAACCGGGTTGCTGTCTACATGGTTAGCTAGCATAATAAAGAATCTAGCATAATAGATATTCTTACTTCTAGATGCTTTATTTCCTAACTTAGCACCTAATTCATAAAGAATCAGAGATCCTAGGTTGAAAAATCTATCATTAAGAAGCATGAAAGCAATATCTAGAATAGAAGAAATAACAACATCATAATTGCTAATCTTACCAGAAAACACCTTTAGAATGGCATCAAAGAAAAAGCTCCATTATTTGACCATTCCTTTTCTTTGAATTTTACTCAGATTATCAGTAGGTAAAGCATAGTTAATCATATTCAGCATGTTAACTATATCATTATCACTATGTTTGTCCAACCTATTGTTATCATTAATCACATGTTCCTTACCTTAAAGAACAAAAGTAACTGTAGCATTCACATAATCAAAAACTGACGATTCCCAGATAGCTTCAATTACCTCAAAATAAAGAGTGGGGGCTTCGAGCATAGCTTTGGAGAGCCCGCGGTTTTGAATGAACCTCATCAAAGTGTGATATGATGCGTTCTTCTCCTCAAAGTCCACCAGAGCTGTGAAGTTGTTCTTCTCATAGGTGAACCCAGTGAGTGACATTATCTTGCTTACAGGTGCCATTGGTAATAGCTTTGAGCTTGCAGAAAGAAATTAGTCTTGAGAGAAAAGAGGGTTTCTTGCCTTAGTGAATTTTTGGAGAAAGGTAGAAGAAAATGAGCTGAGAGTACAATTTAATTTATACTCCCCCAAAATAATTCACTAATTAAATCAGAATAATTGGAAGAAATTATTTGATTTGGCAAGAAAGTAACCGTTTAAAGATAATGGAGTGAAAGGTAAAGTCACGAATTTACTGTAATTACTCACACGTACTGTATGCAGGTAACTACGGATAAGATTGTGACTTTAACGGTCACGATTAAACTAAAATATCTACGGATAGAATTCTACCTTGGGATTTGATATTCGTAGAGGTGTAAAACCATATCCGTAGAAAAAGAAAAAATGCAGTGTCAGAAATGACCATCGACAGATGAAGGTATCCGTAGAGTGAGAAATTTTGACTTAAGCAAAATTCTTCTTTTTCAGAGAGTTTTAATTCTCATGAAAATCATTTTGACACTGGCTGCATATCAAATCATCAGACATTTAAATAGATTAAGAGAAGTTAAGCATACCTAGCTCACTTACCAACATAGAGAATGTTGATTCATCAAGTGGCTTGGTAAAAATGTCTGCAATCTGCTGCTCACTTGGAACAAAATGAAGTTCCACAGTACCATTCATCACATGTTCCCTGATGAAGTGATACTTTATGTCAATGTGCTTGGTCCTTGAGTGTTGTACTGGATTCTCAGTTATGGCAATTGCACTAGTGTTGTCACAGAATATTGGAATCTTATTAACTATTAGACCATAGTCTATTAGTTGGTTTTTCATCCACAATATTTGTGCACAACAACTTCCAGCACTAATGTATTCTACCTCAGCTGTAGAGGTAGAGATAGAATTTTGCTTCTTACTGAACCATGAGACAAGTTTGTTTCCTAGAAATTGACAGGTGCCTGTAGTACTTTTTCTGTCAATCTTGCAACCTGCAGAGTCTGCATCTGAATAACCAATTAGATCAAAACCAAATTCTCTAGGGTACCAAATGCCAAGGTTTGGTGTTCCCTTGAGATATCTGAAAATCCTTTTGATAGCAATTAAGTGAGACTCTCTAGGATCAGCCTGAAATCTAGCACAAAGACATGTAGCAAACATAATACTAGGTCTACTAGCTGTTAAATATAGAAGTGAGCCTACCATGCCTCTATAACTTGAAATGTCCACATATTTTTCCTTAGTATTCAATTCAAGTTTAGTGGCAGTTGGCATGGGTGTTTTAGCAGGAGAGCAATCCATTAGATCAAACTTCTTCAATAAATCAAAGATATATTTAGTTTGACTAATAAAGATTCATTCTTTCACTTGCTTAACTTGTAAGCCAAGGAAGTAGGTAAGTTCACCCATCATGCTCATTTCATATTTACTTTGCATACGTTTGGCAAACCTTTTGCAAAACTTCTCATCTGTAGACCCAAAAATTATGTCATCTACATAAATTTGAACAAGTATGTTAGAGCCATTAACATTTCTAAAGAAAAGAGTTTTGTCAACAGTACCTCTAGTAAAATGGTTCTCTAAAAGAAACTGTGACAGAGTGTCATACCAGGCTCTAGGTGCTTGCTTCAGGTCATAGAGTGCCTTGAGTAAGAAGTAGACAAATTCTGGATAATCTGGATCTTCAAAACCAGGAGGTTGACTGACATACACCTCCTCCTCCAGTTCCCCATTCAAAAAGGCACTCTTGACATCCATTTGATAGACTTTGAAATTGGCATGGGTTGCATAGGCTAGGATCATCCTTATTGCTTCTAGTCTAGCAACAGGGGCAAATGTTTCATCATAATCTATTCCTTCTTCTTGAGAATAGCCCTTAGCAACCAATCTAGCTTTGTTCATTGTGACTATGCCATTTTTATCCATCTTATTTCTGAATACCCACCTTGTACCTGTAACACTTCTGTCCTTAGGCTTGGGTACCAGCTTCCACACTTTGTTTCTTTCAAATTGGTTTAGCTCTTCTTGCATGGCTAAAACCCAATCTGGATCTAGAAGAACATCCTCAACTTTCTTTGGTTCTTCTTGAGAAAGAAAGTTGCTATATAGGCATTCATCGTGAGTAGCTCTTCTAGTTTGAACATTTGCAGAGGCATCACCAATGATCAGTTCAAATGGGTGATCCCTTGTCCATTTTCTTCTCGCAGCAGGTGTAGGTCTTGAAGATGCAGCATCATTCTCATTATCATGATCATGTGAGGTTGATTCTTGACTTAGAGAAACTCCCCCTGAATTTAATGGGGTGGTAACTCTGTGTTGCGATCCACCTCCAGATGCTCCAATTTGGCTTCCTACGGATGCTCCCATTAGGCTTCCTACGGATGCTCCCATTTGGCTTCCTACGGATGCTCCCATTTGGCTTCCTACGGATGCTTCGTTCAGGCTTCCTACGGATGCTCCCCTTGTCCCTTCTATGGATGGCTCATTAGAACTTGAGTTATCCATATTAGAGACAGTCGTTCTTGGAGGAACTGATTCATCCTCATGATCATCATCTTCATCACCAAAGTCGAGACCTTCCACCTCATTGTCAAACCTGAGAGTTTCATGAAAACCCTCATCAGTAAGACCCTGTATTCTGGCATCATCAAAAACAACATGTACAGATTCCATAACAATGTTGATTCTGTGATTCAAAACCCTATAGGCTTTTCCAGCTGCATATCCCACAAAAGTGGCTTCATCTGCCTTGGATTCAAACTTTCCAAGATTTTCACCTTGATTTCTCAGTACATAGCATTTGCATCCAAAGACATGTAAAAAATTCAAAGATGGTTTCCTTCCTTTGAGCAGCTGATATGGAGTCATTCCTTTTGCTTGGTTGATCAAAGAAATATTTTGAGTGAAACATGCAGTGTTAACTGCTTTAGCCCCGAAATACGTAGGTAACTTTGATTCTCCTAGCATTGTTCTTGCAGCTTCAATAAGAGTTATGTTTTTCCTTTCTACCACTCCATTTTGTTGTGGTGTCCTTGCTACAGAGAACTCATGAATGATTCCATTTTCCTCACAAAACAGCCTCATTGTGGAATTCTTGAACTCAGTGTCATTGTCACTCCTGATTCTTCTTACATTGAGATCAGGATGATTGTTGGCAGCCTTGATATGATTGATTATGATTTCACTTGCCCCATCTTTGGAGTACAGAAAGTAAGTCCATGTGAATTTAAAGAAATCATCCATAATCACAAGGCAGTATCTTTTCTTTGAGATTGACATGACATTTACTGGTCCAAACAAGTCCATATGCAACAGCTGTAGAGGTTGATCAATTGATGAATCCAGCTTGCTTCTGAAAGAAATCTTTTTCTGCTTCCCTTTCTGGCAAGCATCACAAAGTCCATCCTTGGAGAATTCCAGTTGAGGAAGTCCTCTTACTAGATCTCTTCTTACCAACTCATTCATAGATTTCAAGTTCAAATGTGACAGTCTTTTGTGCCATAGCCAACTTTCATCCTTGCTTACTTTACTCAGAAGACAAGTGATGGAATCAGAACTTGTAGAGTTGAAGTCGTCTATGTATACATTACCTTTTCGGTATCTTGTCAGCACCACATTGTTGTTCTCCTTGCTGGATACAACACAAGCTCCTTGGTTGAATGAGACTGAGAAACCTTAGTCACATAGTTGACTGATACTCATCAAGTTGTGCTTAAGTCCGTCAACCAGTGCTACTTGATCAATGATGACATTATCCTTTGAAATCAAGCCATATCCCTTAGTAAAACCTTTGTTGTCATCTCCAAAGGTAATGCTAGGGCCAACTTTCTCCACAAACTCTGTGAGCAGGGTAGAATCTCCAGTCATGTGCCTAGAACATCCACTGTCTAAGTACCATAGATTCTTTCTGTATCCCTACACATAATCAAAACCAAATCAAGTTGATTTTGGTACCCAAGTTTCCTTGGGTCCTTTCCTGTTAGATTTCCCTATCTTGTCATTTTGCACCTTAATCTCAGATTGAGTTAAATCAACCTTGACCCTGGGTGTTGACCTCTGGGAGACAAAATGCTGAGGATGATTATATGCAAACATGTTTGATGCAGTCATTTGAGATTTTTGTGCATACATAGCATTCATATGTGGCATGCTCCATGTCATTTGTGGCATTGTGAATGCATTCATGTGAGGATTTGAAACAAATGGCATGTTGGCATACAAGTTGGATGCTTGATCAATATGTGCAAACATGTTATGCATAGCAGGCATAGGCAAATTGAGTACATGTATTGGCATTTGAACAGATGGTGTTTTAACAGATTTGCAATTTGTAGATACATGATTAACACTACCACACTTTGCACAAGTCTTCTGAAGGGTTTCGTGCATCAAACGCAGCGGGAAACAATAATTAAAACAATAAAAATCGAAACCCAATCACAGGATCCATGCAAAAACATGATATTTAATTCAGAGTTAGATGATTTACCTTTAACAATTTAATAAGGGAGAATTAAAGAGGTCCAAGATGCAATCACCACGCAGCCCTTGATGCAAGATTCGCGTCTCTAATTAGTCCACACGAACGCCCGATTGTCTCTACAATCACCGGAGTCGGTACTAGCCGATAACTGCCCTCTATCTCTCTCTCTCTCTCTAGCCTCTCAAGATGTAGAGTGGCTAGGGTTTTAGTGAAAAACCAATTTTTCATTCCACCCTAAAACTAATACATCATTATGTATTTATAAGAGAGGAAGAGTTGGGCCTAACCCAAAATAAGTTTGGGCTACTACTAAACCCATCCTTATTTGGATTTAATGATTTAATTCGAATTATGATTTAATTAATTAAGTCCAACTCAATTAATTAAATAACCAATTTCAAATATATAATCATTTAATTTAAATTCGGAATTTAAATTAAAACTCCGTTTTGACGTTCTTATTGTGTAACCCTTTAGGTTATTATTACGTTGACAATAATTTTAATATCCAATAATAAAATTATAAACAATGAGCGGCATCTAGTAATACATCATTGCTACCCAAGTAATAATAATAATTGGTGATCCAATTAAACCTTTCATGATAAATGTTTCCGTGTAATATAATCCCTTTAACCATATATTATAGATTAAACTCGAGGCATGTTCATTGTCATCCTCTTCATAATTTAATCCGGGTTTCCTTGATCAATGAGTAGACTATTAAAAACAAATCAATATTTGAGCATGGCCATGCATTTCATAGTCTCACTCAATCAAGAGGCCAATAATATCTCTCCTAATTATAGGAGGGTTAAATCCTTTATCTATCATTCATATTTCTCATACGACTCATAATATACCCGATGTACACTTTTATCATTACCCGGTCAAAGGTAACTTTTAATGTAGTCAAATTACATTAATCCTCGTATAGAAATATAATGATCTCAAGTCAGAGGATCATTACACCACTATCACTGTGAGTCTTTCTTATGACTTTATAAAACATGAAGAATCTCACTGTGGGTCTATCCAGTGCCATGTAGAATATTACATGCACCTATGTTCTTGACTTTAGTATCACTATACCAATGACCAATGAGATGTGGTCATCTGTCAACAAACATACTAATATTTATGCATTATAGTTGTCCCAAACTTACAATGCTCGATTAGGGATATTTAGGAATATAAACACTATTCTTATAATCTCATTTCTAAGTCACATACTTAAAGATATAGAATACGTGTTGTATGTTCCAAGGACATTTATTATACTAATATTTATATCGCAGTAAATAAAGACATAATAAATTAATGTAGAATAATCGATAGAACATAATCATTAATTAACAAAAGTATTTCCTAGAAGCACAATCACATTGTCTCTAGGGCACTAACACTAACAATCTCCCACTTGCACTAGAGCCAATCACCCATGTATCTAATACCCATGGAACGAGTGTGACATTCGTGCTTCTGCTGCGACAAAGCCTTAGTCAGTGGGTCCGCAACATTATCATTAGTTTGCACTTTACATATGTGTATATTCGAACCTTTCGAACTTACAACACCTCTATTTAGACAAAACATGAATCCAGACTGAGACATAGTAACGTCCCTATCTGTCTGAAAACTAGCATCGGTGTAACCTTTTACATTCTAGCTTCTCATCTCCTCCGTATATCAAGAATGAATCTTTAGTCCGTTTAAGGTACTTAAGAATATTCTTGACAGCTGTCCAGTGACTCTCACCGGGATTAGACTGGTATCTGCTCGTCATGCTTAAAGCATACGAAACATCAGGACGAGTACATATCATTGCATACTTTATAGAACCAATTGCCGAAGCATATGGTACTTTACACATACGGTCCTTTTCATCTGATGATCTAGGACAGTTTTCTTTTGAGATCGCTATCCCATGAGACAATGGGACATAGCCCCTTTTTGCCTCTTGCATCCCTAAACGATGCAACACTTTGTCAATGTATGTACTCTTACTTAAACCGATTAATCTTCTAGATCTATCTCTATAGATCCTGATCCCTAAGATACAGGTAGCATCGCCTAAGTCTTTCATCGAGAAACTTTTTCCCAACCAAGTCTTCACAGTCTTTAGAGAAGGAATGTCATTCCCTATTAGTAATATGTCATCTACATATAATACTAGGAATGCCACATGGCTCCCACTAACCTTCTTATAAACACATGGCTCATCCTGATTTTGAATGAAGCCAAACTCTTTGACTGTTTCATCAAAACGAATGTTCCATCTCCTCGAAGCCTGCTTCAATCCATAAATGGATCGTCGCAACTTACAGACCATTTTGGCAAACCTTGGATCAACAAAACCCTGAGGTTGTGTCATGTACACATCCTCTTCTAAGCTCCCATTTAAGAAAGCGGTCTTAACATCCATTTGCCAAATTTCATAGTCATAATAAGCTGCTATCGCAAGCAAAATCCTGATGGATTTGACCATAGCCACTGGTGAGAAAGTTTCATCATAGTCAATACCATGAATTTGCTTGAAACCCTTCGCCACCAGTCTTGCTTTATAGGTCTGTAAATTACCATCCATGTCAGTTTTCCTTTTGAAAACCCACTTGCACTCTATGGGTTTTACCCCATCAGGTGATTCAACCAAAGTCCATACTTGGTTTTCATACATGGAATCCATCTCAGATTTCATGGCCTCCAGCCATCTCTCGGAATCTAGACTATTCATAGCATCCTTATAGGTGAGAGGCTCATCATCATCTACAAGCATCACATCGCCACTTTGAGTCAGGAGAAATCCATAATATCTCTCTGGCTCATGGTGAATCCTACTAGATCTACGAACAACCTGTGTTTCTTGAGCAGTATTGTTCTCAACATCTTGAGTCACATTCTGCTGATGTTCCAGCTCTGGTTCAACGTTATCTTGTGGTTCTCGATCCTCATCGAGATCTATTGCCCTCCCACTGTTTTTCTTGGAAAGTAGTTCTCTCTCTAGAAACACAGCCGTTCGAGCAACAAACACTTTGTTCTCTGGAGGTTTATAGAAATAATACCCTTTTGTTTCAATTGGGTATCCCACAAAATTACATTTATCTGATTTTGGTCCTAGCTTATCAGAGACTAAATGTTTTACAAACGCTTCACATCCCCATACTTTCATAAAGGACATGCTAAGACGTTTCTCAGTCCATATCTCATATGGTGTCTTTTGAACCGATTAGAAGGAACTCGGTTTAGTGTTTGTGCAGCCGTCTCTAGGGCGTAACCCCAGAAACAAATTGGAAGATCCGCTTGACTCATCAATGATCGCACCATGTCCAACAAAGTACGATTTCTCCTCTCAGACACCCCATTCCATTGCGGTGTTCCAAGAGGAGTGAGTTGTGATACAATACCACACTCCTTTAAGAAATTCTTGAATTCCAAGCTTAAGTATTCTCCTCCACGATCAGATCGTAGAGCTTTTATACTTTCGCCTATTTGTTTTTCTACTTCGGCCTTATACTCTTTGAATTTTTCAAACGATTCGGATTTGTTCTTCAAAAGATACACATATCCGTATCTACTAAAATCATCAGTAAAAGTTATGAAATAGTAAAAGCCACCTCTTGCCATCGTACGCATTGGACCACATACATCACTATGTATCAATTCCAATCGTTTGGTGGCTCTCTCACCTTGTCCGGTAAAAGGAGCTTTAGTCATTTTGCCAATGAGACACGGTTCACATTCTTCGTATGATTCAAAATCAAACTTATCCAAGTATCCATCTCTATGTAACTTGGAAATGCGATTCTCATTTATATGGCCTAAACGACAGTGCCAGAGGTATGTTTGATTTGAGTCATTTGTCTTAAGACGTTTATTATTTATATTATAGACAGGAGTATCAAGATCAAGAACATATAAACCATTAAACAAACGTGCAACCCCATAGGTAACATTATTCAATGAAAAGGAACAACCATTGTTCTGAATCAAAAACGAAAAACCAATCTTGTCCAAACAAGAAACGGAAATAATGTTTCTGCAAATTGCAGGCACGTAAAAACAGTTCTCAAGTTCTAAAATAAGCCCAGTGGGCAACGATAAATGATAAGTCCCTACAGCCAGTGCAGCAACCTTTGCTCCATTGCCAACGCGTAGGTCGACTTCTCCTTCAGTCAAAGTCCTACTACTTCGAAGTTCCTGCACATTTATACAAATGTGAGAACCACATCCAGTATCTAATACCCATGATGTAGAAGTAGATAGATTGACTTCTATAACATAAATATCTGGGTCAGAAATCTGAACACCCTTCAGTTTCTTCATATCCTCCAAGTAAGTTTGACAGTTTCTCTTCCAGTGACCCGGCTTCTTGCAATAGTGACAATCACCCTTTGCTTTTGCCTTTGCAAATAAGGCTTTGCTTGTATCAAACCTCTCTTGACGAGCCTGTCCTTCAAACATACGTTTAAGGTGCTCAATCATAATATAAGCAACCATTTGCTCATGCTGTTTCTGAAGCTCAGGATTCATAGTCTCAAGCATCAGACAACTAACATCATTGTCATCATCGATATGCTTCTGATAAGTATTTCGATCATCGACCGATGCACCTACAGGTAGAGGTCCAGGGCGTGGAATATCAATGACATAGAGCTTTCGCTCTTGCCTGAGGACAATCCTCAAATTCCTTTGCCAATCAAGGAAGTTTGTTCCTGTCAACTTGTCCTTCTCAAGGACTGATCGCACGGAGAAGTTATTTGAGTTGTTTGTCATTTAGAATTTCTACAATGTTAAAATGCATAAAATAATCAGTCTACGGTATTATTAATTTATGTTCAAGTGATTATTCATATATATTCAAAATATATATATCTCCCACTATTTTTATCAAATTAATAGCCCTTACTATCAATTCGGAAAGTATATCGCATAATTCTTTCTAGTGAGCCAAGATCCATATTTGGTCATGTTCTAAGTCAACCACTGGAAGTCCTTAAAAAATGATTATTTAGGTAGACAACAGTTGTCAATTATATCACATATAATTCTTGGATAGTTTGGCGAACAACGATTGATCTTATCTATCTAATAGATTTTTAACCAAACTCTATGCTTCTAAGTTCATAATAGTTGAATATGACCGTTTATTTTCACCTTATTATGACGACTCAGTTAAGTTAGACCCAATGATACAACGGCCGAATATAACCGTTTATATTCGTCGCATCTCACCACGATAGATAGGAGTCCCCTGCCACTGACAGCCCTTCCCCTTATCGATCTAGGATTCGATGAGTGTTCATTCATTGGAAAGCATCCGATTAAAACTTAATATTTTGTTAAGGGGTTTAGAAAATTTATAACGATCATGATCACATCATAAAGAGATCCTCAATTTTTCCTTGAACCAAATATTTCATATTGACATCTTAAATTGTTCATTTCCTAGGTAGATGGAGGATACCAATGGTCACACTTAAAACCCATCAACCTTACGAATACGCATATCCGCTTTTGTCAGAAAATCCCAATTTTAGATATCAGAAATCCATATTTAATTCCGTGCTTTAAAAATCCATATTTTATAAACACAAGAATCTCATGATTGTTTTTAATATTAAAATCTTGAATCGTTACAGATTTTATCTTGTTTAAACATGGCAAGCATGGCATGGGTGATGTATCTAATACATGCATACATCATTAATCTAATTAAAGCATGCATCTTCTAACTACTCTACACATACATCCAAATATATATGTAAAGTGCAATAAATAAACGTGTTTGGTTATGGCCCATCCTATATGATCTTTCCAAGCTAATGGAAAAATCAAGGTCAAACTATGGGTGGTTTAAAATACTATACTATTACATGTCTGCTTCTTTGTTGCTATAATGCCTCCTTGGATCGCCTCCTCGCATGCTTGTCTTCATGTACATTACATAAACAAAACAACTATACTAATGTACTTACAAGGAGAACTCGAGTTACATTCGAGATTTAATCATTACAAGGAATGACGACATGCAAGTCGTATTTAGAAACCAAACCATAAACAAAACCTATATCCTATGGGTCTCAAGGCCATAACCATCCACCATGCTCAAGTAACAATTAAATAACATGTCATATTATCTAATCATGTTATACCATATCATATTCTGCAAAAATCAGAAAATCATAATCAAATTCTGAAAACAATAAATCGCCTTTTTCATGCACTGAACGGCGTCAAACGCCTTACAGACGAGTCGATGATAGCTATGCTATCAGTTTTGTTCCGACGCTCGTTTCCAGTCAGAAACCACATATCGTTTGCGTAAATCGGACACTTGATACAGATTTCAGCAAATCTGCGACAACTGTTTCAGAATTCGTATCGAATACGATTCTTGTAATAAAAACAAAACATGTATCATATACATACAACAATATATACAATCATCTCATGATTATACAATCCATATGAATATCATATATTCATCATGATCAAATCATAGAACATATAACGCATAATCAAAATACAAATTTAAATCAGAAACACTTGACTCGCTGTTTTGGGGCCTGTAACGACATCAAATGGCTTATAGACGAGAACCTGACTTTGTCAGTCTTGCTCAGTGGCCCGATTCCAGTCAGAAAACATATATCGTTTGCAAAAATCGGACACAGTACACAAATTTCACTAAATCTGCGCAGTTTTTCAGAAATCGTATCATATACAATCTCTAAAATTAAGAACAAACATAAATCATATATATCAGCATATATACAGATTATATAATCATCATATGATCATCCAAATCATCATTAACATACAGTTTATAGATATATATATATCAAAATCAACGCATCATACATGACAATCATCAAACATGCTCATATATACATCAAAATTGTAACATATAACTGAATTAAAAAGTTTTTGCAAGTAGCTCTGATGCCATTGAAGGGTTTCGTGCATCAAACGCAGCGGAAAACAATAATTAAAACAATAAAAATCGAAACCCAATCACAGGATCCATGCAAAAACATGATATTTAATTCAGAGTTAGATGATTTACCTTTAACAATTTAATAAGGGAGAATTAAAGAGGTCCAAGATGCAATCACCACGCAGCCCTTGATGCAAGATCCGCGTCTCTAATTAGTCCACACGAACGCCCGATTGTCTCTACAATCACCGGAGTCGGTACTAGCCGATAACTGCCCTCTATCTCTCTCTCTCTCTCTAGCCTCTCAAGATGTAGAGTGGCTAGGGTTTTAGTGAAAAACCAATTTTTCATTCCACCCTAAAACTAATACATCATTATGTATTTATAAGAGAGGAAGAGTTGGGCCTAACCCAAAATAAGTTTGGGCTACTACTAAACCCATCCTTATTTGGATTTAATGATTTAATTCGAATTATGATTTAATTAATTAAGTCCAACTCAATTAATTAAATAACCAATTTCAAATATATAATCATTTAATTTAAATTCGGAATTTAAATTAAAACTCCGTTTTGACGTTCTTATTGTGTAACCCTTTAGGTTATTATTACGTTGGCAATAATTTTAATATCCAATAATAAAATTATAAACAATGAGCGGCATCTAGTAATACATCATTGCTACCCAAGTAATAATAATAATTGGTGATCCAATTAAACCTTTCATGATAAATGTTTCCGTGTAATATAATCCCTTTAACCATATATTATAGATTAAACTCGAGGCATGTTCATTGTCATCCTCTTCATAATTTAATCCGGGTTTCCTTGATCAATGAGTAGACTATTAAAAACAAATCAATATTTGAGCATGGCCATGCATTTCATAGTCTCACTCAATCAAGAGGCCAATAATATCTCTCCTAATTATAGGAGGGTTAAATCCTTTATCTATCATTCATATTTCTCATACGACTCATAATATACCCGATGTACACTTTTATCATTACCCGGTCAAAGGTAACTTTTAATGTAGTCAAATTACATTAATCCTCGTATAGAAATATAATGATCTCAAGTCAGAGGATCATTACACCACTATCACTGTGAGTCTTTCTTATGACTTTATAAAACATGAAGAATCTCACTGTGGGTCTATCCAGTGCCATGTAGAATATTACATGCACCTATGTTCTTGACTTTAGTATCACTATACCAATGACCAATGAGATGTGGTCATCTGTCAACAAACATACTAATATTTATGCATTATAGTTGTCCCAAACTTACAATGCTCGATTAGGGATATTTAGGAATATAAACACTATTCTTATAATCTCATTTCTAAGTCACATACTTAAAGATATAGAATACGTGTTGTATGTTCCAAGGACATTTATTATACTAATATTTATATCGCAGTAAATAAAGACATAATAAATTAATGTAGAATAATCGATAGAACATAATCATTAATTAACAAAAGTATTTCCTAGAAGCACAATCACATTGTCTCTAGGGCACTAACACTAACATCTTCCTAGGTGCATACTTGTCAGGAGTATAGTTGTTGTGTTTGTTAATCCCTACCTTACCATTTTTGTTCTTTTTCTTTTTAGCTCTAGCCTTAACCTCTATATCCTCAACCCTGTCCTTCAATTGCTTGTTGGACAGGTAACCTATGTTGACATTCTCAGCTTTGGTTTTGCTACTTGATCCCTGAACAAAGTTTTTGCTGGTTGGACCATACTTTTTGTTTAGATTCTCTAGTCTTTCATGACTAACACTGGATGTACACTTCTTTGGGCAAGTCACTTCCGTAGAGGTGTTGTCCATCAACGGATGTCTGCTATCCATAGAGGCATTGCCTTCCAACGGATGCTCACTATCCGTAGAAGTGTCATCCCCTAGACTCTCAATATCTAGCTTATTTTTATCTTTTCTTGTTGATTCCTTGTAGAATGTATCCACACCTTGAGTCTTGATAATGTTTGTGGCAACATTCTTGGAATCGGTCCATCTAGCTATTGTTTCCTATTCTTTGGCTAATTGTGCTTTGATAGATTCTTCTCTTTTAAGCACAATCAACTATCATCCTTGGCAACTTGACACTCTACTCTCATTTTCTCAAACTCATCAAATTGAGTTTCTAGAAGAGCATTCCTATCACTTAACAACTGATTAGATAATTTAATCCTTGTGTTCTCATTAGTAAGTGATTTAAGAGAAATACGCATATGATACAACTCAGTGGACATATCATTAATAGCATTATTGCATTCCTCAGTAGAAAGCTCAGAGAGATTGGTGGTAATTACCTGATTAGATGATGAACTGGCCTCCTGCTCGCTTGAATCAGCCATCAGTGCAAGGTTCACAAATTCTGTGTCCTCCTCAAGATCATTCCCGTCTTCAGCCCAGTCATAATCCTGTGTAATGAATGCTCTACCCTTTTGCTTGAGAAGATCAAAGTATTTCTTCTTGTAGTCAACAGGTTCAAACTTCCTGTCACTCTTCTCAGACTTTGGTTTTCTGCACTCATTTGCAAAGTGACCTCCCATTCCACAGTTGAAGCATTTAAATTTGGACCTATCAACAAGATCCTTCTTGAATGATCTGGACACATCAGGGTTTCTCTTGAACTTGAGCTTTGAGAACTTTCTTGACAGAAAAGCTAAGTGATCATCTAGCTCATCCATCTCCTCTTGATTTGACGGGCTTACTTTCTTTAATCACCTTCCCTTTGCACTTTCTTGAGTCAGCTCTACCTTCACAAGCACTTTGGCTTGGTGTAGCTTCATCAGCTTCTTCTTTCATGTCCTCAGCCTTTTCAACACTTGCAACTAGAGCAACAGATCCAGTTTTCTTTTGGATCTTCTCAATTTCTTCATCCTGCTCTATTTCCAGTTCATATGTTTTTAGGGTTCCATACAGCCTCTCAAGAGTGTAGTCCTTATATTCTTGAGTGTTCCTCAAGGAGACAGTCATGGGCTTCCACTCTTTTGGCAGGGCTCTGAGAAATTTGAGATTTGAGTCCTTGACTTGATACACTCTTCCATACAACTTCAATCCATTTAGCAATTTTTGAAATCTATTGAAAGTATCATTCAAAGATTCTCCACTCTTGAAGTGAAAGTGTTCATAATGTTGTATGATGAGTTGCATCTTGTTTTCTCTCACCTGCTCAGTCCCTTCACATATGGTTTGGACAGTGTCCCAAATCTCTTTGGTTGTAGAGCAGTTGATGACATTGTCGAACATATCAGAATCAAGACCATTAAACAAAATATTCATGGCCTTCTTTTCTTTATGAACGGCGACGATGACCTCAGGAGTCCATTCTGAACGTAGCTTTGGGATTGTGCTTGGAGCTCCTGCTGGTTCATGAGCTATTGAGGTGTTTGGCTTCATCGGTACATGAGGGTCATGTTCTATGCACTCTACATAAGCTTCATCCATTGACATAATATGTAGGCGCATTTTTACTTTCCAGTGAAAGTAATTTTCTCTATCAAGAACTGGTATCTTAACTCCATGATCCTTCTGACTCATGATTCAGTTGTTCTTTGATCTTTAAAATTCTTGTAAGTTAGAAGCTTGCTCTGATACCAATTGTTATTCCCAGACACTGAACCAAGATTGTAGAAGGGGGGGTTTGAATACAATCTTTGAAAACTTTTCGTTCTTGATAGTGAAAATATGAAAATCAAAAACAAGAACAGAAACACAAATAAGATGATACAAGAATTAAAAATTCAGGTGGATTGTTTTTGTCCACCTGAAATATTTTTATTGAAGAAATCTATGTGATGTTTATGAATAAACACATAGCTGCAAATACACAACTCTAGCTTCAACAATTTACAAGGATACTACTTTGTGCTCTCTAAATTGCTAAAACCTGATTTTTTGATTTCTAGAGTTATGATACTACTTGGTTATATAACCTCAAGTTTACAAAGATACTTGAACAACTAATAATACAAAAATTAAATGTGTTCAGAATCCTTGTTTCTCCATCCCAAGTAGTGGTCCGTGTTTGTAGCTTGCCCTTCTTGGCTGATTGTCTTTTAAGGAAATGCTACCTTTGACCATGCAAACAGAATGCTACTTTCCTCTTGTCACCTTTCCAGAAATACTGGCTTCCATGCTCTGTGTAGTCTGTCAACCCATGTGCTCTGACATCGCTATCCTTTTCACAAGTACAAAGAGTATCCGTAGAAGCTACCTGAGTTGTATCCGTTGACAGTTTCTTGATCAACCAGTAGTGCTATCCGTAGACAGTACAGTGTCCATATCCGTAGAAGGCTAATCAAGCTATCCGTAGACAGTCAATTTCATGTATGCAGAATTACAAGGCATCGATTATATACAATTCACCTCCCTATTCTACATATCTATTGATAGTCAAAATGACTCATTTAACCTATCAAGACTACTTCAACTTCAACATAAAAAATACACAAACATGTTACATTTAGTCTTATCTGTAGATAAGCTACCCATCTACGGATACTGCAATGACAAACTATCCGTTGATGGCTACGTTTACTTGTACAATTTTTACTAAGTTAATTTGGTTATCATCAAGAAACAACATAGTTCCTAACATCTTTATTCCTAAATATCCATAGTCGAGTGTTATTATTTAAGGACAATAATAATGCACAAAGACTAGTATGTTTGTTGACTGATGACCACATCTCATTGGTCATAGGTATGGTGATACTAAAGTCAAAACATAGGTGCAGGGTACATGACACTGGATTGACCCGCCGTGAGATTACACATGTTAATAGTGTCATAAGTAATTCTCACTGTGATAATGGTGTAATAATCCTTAGACCTGAAATCATTATATTTCTATACAAGAATTAATATACTTTGATTACATTAAAAGTTACCTTTGACCGGGTGATGATAAAAGTGGACATTGGGTATATTATGAATCGTATGAGAAATATTAATGATCTAGATGGGATCTAACCCTCCTAATTTTAGGAGCGATATTATTGGCCTCTTGTTTGAGTGAGACTAAGAAATGCACGGCCGTGCTCAAATGTTGATTTGAATATTATTAAAATCCTAGCCGCTTATGAGAGCAAGAAAAGAGAGAGAGAAAGAAGCATTTTTTGGGTGTTAGTACACATCAATCCTTCAAGAAAAGCGTTCATGTAGAAAACGTAGATCGCGAGAGCAGGATACGTGGTGATTAAACAAGCTTTGGATCTCCATTAATCTTCCATTGATGAATTGTTAAAGAGTTTTAAGGTAAAACACTAATCTCCGAATTAAATCTTTTGTTTTCGCATGGATCATGCGGAGGGTTTCGATTTTATTCTGTTTTGATTTAATTTTACGCTATTTCCGTTGCGTTTATGTACTCGAAACCCTTTCAATTACAACCATGTCATTGCGACACTAGTGACATGACATTTCCATGGCAGTGTGATTGGTTATGGAGTATCCTTCTAATAGCTCAGGAGGCGAGTTTTTGCGCATTTTGATATTTGTTTCAAGATACGTGGGTGCACCCAGAGTTTGTGATTTGGGGTTTGATTTCACGGTGACGTTGTATATGTCGTACACGTTATCCGGTTTGTTGCACACATTAGGTACCCTATGATGTGTGTATTTGTATCTATTCTGATCTCGTTATGCAATATTATAACCCCTCGTTGCTTCAACCATACTTGTTTTTAAATAAATGTTTTATTATAAATTGTCAAATATGAATATCTGTTTTTCTGTTTTATAAAACTGTATTCCAAATCCGTACTGGGAGGTTGGTTCATGCCGTATTGTTTTTCTGGCAGGTGCTTTGGGGGATCTAGGGCTGTGTGATGGAGAGCCAACCTTACATATCATTGATTAGGATTTACAGACTTCTATCATTATTTAGACTTGAATATTATTTTAGAGAATTTGGATTTCCATATTTATTACTTTGAACTACTTTGGAGGTTTAATATTATCTTGGAGATTATTAGACTGTTTAATCACCATTTAGAGATTATTTTAGCGCTCTGCTTGGAGGTTTATGGTTTAATAAGTAGCCCCTCATTTAAATATAGATGAGGATGTTATAGATTGAGTTCAAAGTCATTCTCCAACAGTAGCATAGATATTGAAAAAGCAAATTAAAGTTTCCCTCCTATTGTTAAGAATTGAGTATTCAAGTATCTTCAATATTCTTAATACTTGGAAGACTGTTCGAGAACTGATAAAGTTGAAAAAAAAATGAGCATAATAAAATTTCTTTCTGTCTAACAAATGCCCCTTTAAATTTAAAGATATACGAATTCATTGGACATACTCTATATCACTAAATGTTGATAAAAATAATTTGAGTAATGAAATTTTTTGTCTAACAAACGACCCTTCAAAAACAGCACGAAGATATATAAAATTATAATACACACATGATATATGAATAATATAGGGCACATGAGTGAAAATACTTGATTTTGAATGAAAATTTAAAAACAAATAATAGTAAAAGTATTACTGCATATAGTTAATGAATTCTAATATTTAAAAACATAGTCATCTAGCCCAATGGTTAAAGTGGTCAATTTAAATTCATCATGGTTATAAATGAGATGTCATAGGTTCGATTTTTGCCAATGTGAAACTTTTCTAGTACTTTTATAGCAATAGATTTTAGAGGGGAAATTTTGTAAAATTACCTTGAATAAAATGGTATATGTTGTGCTATTATATATAACTAACATAATAACTCGTGCAAGGCACGTGTTTTTCTAGAACAGTGCTTAAATATAATTGTTTTAAAGTATATTATGTTGTTTACATTGTTTGTAATTTTTATCATATTTTAACATATAATTTTAAAAAATCGCATTTTTACGATATTCGTAGGATGCAAGTTTGCAATTGATATTGAAGTCGATGGATTAAATTGAAGCTATACATGAGTAAAGCTATAAATGACTAAAGTACTTGTCATGTTTTGGTTTACTTGAATGGCTACCAGCTTTGACCTCATCTTTCTCGAAGTGAGTTGTATTTATTGGAGCCCGGAGGTGCTACTGTTAGACCATTATGAATATTATTTTAATTTATCTAAGTTGTATTTTGAGTTATTCTCATATTTATATGATAATTGTCATGATTAAATATCGTTTCCGAGAACTTAATATTATTTATTTAATTACATCTCAAAAACAATTGATTGAGTTCTTTAATCTATTTAAATATTTATGATAAATATCATACGATAGTCGTCGATATCCAATATTTCAAATTAATGTTTCAGTATGTGCACTTACTAAATCAAATTGAACAATTGTAGAAAAGTTCAAGATTTCATTCATAATTTTTTGAAGAAATATTGTTATTAAATATTGCAATAATTTATGTTTTCGGATGATATCTTAAACTATTAAATATCTATTTATTACTTGAGTTGCATTAATCGTTGGAATACCTTTCAAACTTATTATATAAGTACTTTTATTTTATCTCCTAAATTCGCATGATATAATCAATTAGGATTTAAGAATAAACTCTTTAGTAATTCATCATCATTACAATTATCACAAGTTATTACTTTAAACTTTGATACAATCCAAAACAATTCATAAGGAGTGAAACGTGAAAAATAGATGCATGAGTATACCGTCTTAGTTTTGACCGACCTTGTGACCTTCTGAACAAAAATAAAATGGGTGAGTATATCGTCATAATTTAAATATTCATAATTATTTTAATATTCATAATTTTAAAAATTGGATCAAGATCAAGAGCCGACAACCAACCACAAGTCAATTCAAAATAGTTATCAAATTTGGCATACATTTAGTTATTAACTTGATATTTAAAAAGTCTCAAAAACACTAATTCTATTGATGTGGGACGTTACAAACATTTGATCTTATTCATAAAATATTCTTGTGAATTCCATAAATAAACTTATAAAACTCGGGTAGCGATAATGTACTTCTAACTGACTGGATAGGGCTATAATACCATTTGTGATAGTTCGGGTTAACTTTCAAGTTCTTTTCGAAAATTGGGCCAAATCCCGATCCCAAATATGTACATTTTGCCCAACGTACTTTTACTCATACTTATAAATTTAGATAATTTAAAAGATCGTGATGTGTTGGTACACTTAGTAATAATACTTATACTTAAACATCGAACATTATCCTCGTTGTAAGATTGGTATGTTAAAGATCTACGGTCCAGTTGTTCAATATAAATAATTTTGGTCTGTATATATATATATATATATATATATATACTAGCCTACAACCCATGCAAGGCACGGGCCATCAAAGAAGATAAAAAACTAAAAATTAAAAAAAAATAACGGGAAAGGAAAATATTAAATAAAGAATAAAAATCAATGTGATAAATTATAAATTGAGGAACTTAAATATTAAATGGAACATGGAAAAAAGTAATAAAGAATAGAAATGGGACTAAGGAAGATAAATGCGGAATTATTAATATTATTTTATTATTTATTAAAATAATATTAATAACAAGGACAAATAGAAAAGCTAACATATGTTAATTAAAAAAAGTAATTACCCGTGATATTTTTAGGAGTGTTTTAATTATATTAATTTTATTTGTTAAAAAAATATGTTGGCATGTTAAAATAGGTAAACTTTTTTAAATAATTAAAATAGGTTTTAAAATAAATAAGTAAGGGTTGCACCTTATATTTTTGGAAAATAGAGATTTTAGTGAGAACAAATATAAAAGGTGATATGTTTTAATTTAAAGGAAATTGCTCGTGATATTTTTGAAAATGAGTAGATTTTGTTAGAAAAAAATGTTTTAATTATAAAAGGTGAATAATAAGGACAAATAGAAAAACTAACATGTTTTAATTAAAAAAAGTAATTGTCCGTTATATTTTTAGAAGTGTTTTAATAATATTAATTATAGTTGTTAAAAAGTGTGTTGACATGTTAAAATAGGTAAGCATTTTTAAATAATTAAAAGCATTAAAATAGGTTTTATAATAAATAAGTAACGATTGCACTTGATATTTTTGGAAAAGAGATATTTTAGTGAGAATAAATATAAAATGTAACAAGTTTTAATTTAAATGAAATTGACCGTGATATTTTTGAAAAGGAGTAGATTTTGTTAGAAAAAAGTTTTTAAATTATAAAAGGCAAATAATAAGGACAAATAGAAAAGTTAACATGTTTTAATTAAAAAAATTAACTGCCCGTTATATTTTTAGAAGTGTTTTAATTATATTAATTACATTTGTTAAAACAATAAGTTAGCATGTTAAAATAGGTAAGCTTTTTTAAATAATTAAAAGTATTAAAAAAAGGTTTTAAAATAAATAAGTAAGGGTTGCACCTGATATTTTTGGAAAAGAGAGATTTTAGTGAGAACAGATATAAAAGGTAATATGTTTTAATTTAAAGGTAATTGCCCGCGATATTTTTGGAAAAGGAGTAGATTTTGTTAGAAAAAAGTGTTTTAATATAAAAGGAAATCAGTTAGTTACTATTTTTATATTATTTTATTATTTATTAAATAGAATACCATTAACAAGCTGTGACTATGTCACACTACTTGACCTAGTGATTTCTATCACTGGGATATAGTATAGGCCTCAAATGTACTTGTCTTGTTCTCATGAACATTAGCTTTATTTTGTATGCTCAGGATTATAATGAAGGTACAAGATCAAAGTCAATGGAGACAAATACTGAAGCATTGTGTTGGTCAGGTGGTCCAAAGAAACAGATGGCAAATCTACAGCTAAACTTGGAGAGGAAGAAGGAAGACTAGCAGCTATAGATAAGGGAGAGGACAACAGAAAGCAAGTAGTCTTCCCTAACACAGCCAACCTTTTATGAAACGACAAAATGGAGGTGCAGTAAGGGTAGCTGTGTAATTAGGTGTGTGCACTAGTTTTGTATAGGACAATATATATATTGTGCACACCCTACTATTAGCTAAAAGGGAGTTTTATCATAGAACTATCTTGAAGCACTTCTTTTCTCTGTAAGCAAAGCAAGAAAACTCTGTTCTTGTTTAGAAGCCTGAATTTCAAAAGGTAATATATTTTAATTTAAAGGAAATTGCTCGTGATATTTTTGAAAAGGAGTAGATTTTGTTAGAAAAAATTGTTTTAATTATTAAAGGTGAATAATAAGGACAAATAGAAAAGCTAACATGTTTTAATTAAAAAAAGTAAATGCCCGTTATATTTTTAGAAGTGTTTTAATTATATTAATTATAGTTGTTAAAAAAATACGTTGGCATGTTAAAATAGGTAAGCTTATTTGAATAATTAAAAGCATTAAAATAGGTTTTATAATAAATAAGTAAGGGTTGCATCTGATATTTTTGAAAAATAGAGATTTTAGTGAGAACAAATATTAAAGGTAACCTGTTTTAGTTTAAAGGAAATTGTCCGTGATATTTTTGAAAAAGAGTAGATTTTGTTAGAAAAAAATGTTTTAATTATAAAAGGGAAATAATAAGGACAAATAGAAAAGTTAACAAGTTTTAATTAAAAAAAGTAAATTCCCGTTATATTTTTAGAAGTGTTTTAATTATATTAATTACATTTGTTAAAAACAATACATTGACATGTTAAAATAGGTAAACGTTTTTAAATAATTAAAAGCATTAAAATAGGTTTTAAAATAAATAAATAAGGGGTTGCACCTGATATTTTTGAAAAAGAGAGATTTTAGTGAGAACAAATATAAAAGGTATTATGTTTTAATTTAAAGATAATTGCATGTAATATTTTTGGAAAATGAGTATTTTTTGTTAGAAAAAAGTGTTTTAATTATAAAAGGAAATCAGTTAGTTGTTATTTTTATATTATTTTATTATTTATTAAATAGAATAAATGATCGAAAACCAAAAACCAAAAACCAAAAACCAAAACTTTCAATGTTTCGGCTTTAATAATATAATATATAGTATATATATATATATTGTTAGTATTTGTGCCCTAGAGAGAAAACTATTATGTTTTTAGGAAAGACATTTTGATTATTAATGATTATGTTCTATGGATTTTCTTTAGTTATTTATTATGTCTTTATTTACTGTGATATAAATGTTAGAATAATAAATGTTCTTGGAATATAAACATGAATTATATATCTCTAAGTATGTGACTTAGAAATGAGATTATACGAATAGTGTTTATAATCCTAAATATCTCTAGTCGAGTATTATTGTTTAAGGGCAATAATAATGCATAAAGACTAGTATGTTTGTTGACTAATGACCACATCTCATTGGTCATAAGTATGGTGATACTAAAGTCAAAACATAAGTGCATGTTAGAAACACCTGGAACTGGATAGACCCAAGTGAGAATTCTTCATGGTAAATTTTATCAAATGTCATAAGTAATTCTCACAGTGATAATGGTGTAATGATCCTTAGACTTGAAATCATTATATTTTTATATGAGAATTAATATATTTTGATTCTACTCAAAGTTACATTTGACCGGGTAATGATAAAGGTGGACATTGGGTATATTATGAATCATATGAGAAATATGGATGTTAGGACCTATGTTGTTTCTTGATGATAACTAGACTAACTTAGTGAAAATTGTATAAGTAAAAATGTAGCCTTCAACGGATAACATGCTTTTGCAGTATCCGTAGAAGGGTAGCTTATCTACGGATAAGACTCAATGTAACATGCTTGTGCAATCCTGATGTGTAATCCTGATTTGTAATCATGATGTAGAAGTTGGAGTATTAGTTTTTAGGCTAAATAAGTCATGTTGACTGTTAATGGATATGTAGAATAGGGAGGCTAATTGTAAATAGTCTATGCCTTGTAATTCTACATAAGTGAAATTGACTGTCTACGGATAGCAACATTAGCCTTCTACGGATATGGACAAAGTACTGTCTACGGATAGTAGTACTAGCCTTCTACGGATGTGGTCAAGATACTCTCAACGGATACAACTCAAATAGCCTCTATGGATACACTTTGTACTTTGTGAAAAGGACAGGACTGACAAAACACATGGGTTGACAGTTTTCACAGAGCATGGAAACCAATATTTCTGGTAAACTCACGAGAAGAAGTAGCATTCTGTTTTGTCTGGTCAATTGTAGCAATTCCATAAAAGGCAATCAGCCAAGAAGGGAAAGCTACCAACACATGGACCACTATTCAGAATGGTAAAGCAAGGATTTTTGACAGAGTTACTTTTTGTATTATTAGATGTTCGAAATATCTTGTAAACTTGGGTTATATAACCAAGTGTAGCATTATTCTAGAACTCAAGGAATCAGTTAGGCAATTTAGAGAGCTCAAAGCAATATCCTTTGTAAATTACTGAAGCTAGAATAGTGTGTATGCAGCTGTGTGTTTATTCATAAACATCACAGAGATTTTTTCTAATAAAAATATCTCAGGTGGATAAATCAATCCACCTGAATTTTTAATTCTTGTGTTAACTTATCTTGTTTGTTTTTCTGTTCTTGAATTTACTTTCATATCTTTTCTGTCAAGAACTAAAGAATTTTTAAAGATTATATTCAACCCCCCCCCCCTCTACAATATTGATTCACTGTCTGGGAATAACAATTGGTATCAGAGCAAGCTTCTAACATACAAGAAGTATAAAGATCTAAAGACATCAGAATCATGGGTTAGAAGGATTATGGAGTTAAAATACCAGTTCTTGATAAAGAGAATTACTTTCACTAGAAAGTAAAGATGCGTTTACATCTTACGTCTATGGATGAAGGATATGTAGAATGCATCGATCATGGCCCTCATGTTCCAATGAAGCCAAACACCTCAATAGCTCAAGCACCTGAAGGAGCTCCAAGCACCATTCCAAAGTTACCTTTAGAATGGACTCCTGAGGACAATATTGCCGTTCACAAAGATAAAAAGGCCATGAATATTTTGTTCAATGGTCTTGATTCTGACATGTTTGATAATGTTATTAATTGTTCTACATCCAAGGAGATTTGGGACACTGTCCAACCCATTTGTGAAGGGACTGAGCAAGTTAGGGAAAAGAAGATGCAGCTCCTCATACAACAATATGAACACTTTCACTTTAAGAGTGGAGAATCTTTGAATGATACTTTTGGTAGATTTCAAAAATTACTGAATGGATTGAAGTTGTATGGGAGGGTGTATCAAATCAAAGATTCAAGTTCAGATTCTATCACTTGTCTTCTGAGTAAGGCAAGTAAAGATGAGAGTTGGCTATGGCACAAAAGGCTGTCACACTAAAACTTCAAATCAATGAATGATCTGGTAAGAAGAGACCTAGTGAGAGGAGTTCCACAGTTGGAATTTTCTAAGGATGGACTTTGTGATGCTTGCCAGAAAGGGAAGCAAAGGAAGATTTCTTTCAGAAGCAAGTCAGATTCATCAATTGAGCAACCTCTACAGCTATTACACATGGATTTATTTGGACCAGTAAATGTCATGTCAATCTTAAAGAAAAGATACTACCTTGTGACTGTGGATGATTTTTCAAAGTTTACATGGACATACTTCCTGCATTCTAAAGATGAGGCAAGTGGAATAATAATCAATCACATCAAGGCTGCTAACAATCATCCTAATCTCAAAGTGAGAAGAATCAGGAGTGACAATGGCACTGAGTTCAAGAATTCAACTATGAGGCTGTTTTGTGAGGAGAACGGAATCATTCATGAGTTTTCTGCAGCTAGAACACCACAAAAAAATGAAGTGGTGAAAAGGAAAAATAGAACACTAATTGAGGCTGCAAGAACAATGCTAGGAGAATCAAAGTTAACCACATATTTTGGGCTGAAACAGTTAACACTGCATGTTTCACTCAAAATATATCTTTGATTAATCAAGCTAAAGGGATGACTCCATATCATTTGCTCAAGGGAAGGAAACCATCCTTGAATTTTCTACATGTCTTTGGATGCAAATGTTTTGTATTGAGAAATCAAGGTGAAAATCTTGGAAAGTTTGAGTCAAAGGCAGATGAAGCCACTTTTGTGGGTTATGCAGCTGGAAAAGCCTACAGGGTTTACAATCACAGAATCAACATTGTTATGGAATCTGTACATGTTGTTTTTGATTATGCCAGAATTCAAGGTCTCACAGATGAGGGTTTTCATGAAACTCTCAAGTTTGAGAATGAGGTGGAAGGTCTATATTATGATGATGAAGATGATGATTATGAGGATGAACCAGTCCCTCCAAGAATGATTATTTCAAACATGGACAACTCAAGTTCTACTGAGCCATCCATAGAAGGGACAAATGGAGCATCCGTAGGACACATGATCATGCTTATGACAATGATGCTACATCTTCAAGACCTACACCTGCAACAAGGAGAAAATGGACTAGGGATCACCCATTTTAACTGATCATTGGTGATGCATCCTCAAATGTCCAAACTAGAAGATCTACTCAAGATGAATGTTTATACAGTAGATTTTTTTCACAAGATGAACCAAAGAAAGTTGAGGATGCTCTTTTAGATCCAGATTGGGTGTTAGCTATGCAGGAAGAGCTAAACCAATTTGAGAGAAACAAAGTGTGGAAGCTGGTACCCAAACCTAAAGACAGAAGTGTTATAGGAACAAAGTGGGTATTCAGAAACAAGATGGATGAAAATGGCATTGTCACAAGGAATAAAGCTAGACTGGTTGCTAAAGGCTATTCTCAAGAAGAAAGAATAGATTATGATGAAACATTTGCCCCTGCTGCTAGATTGGAAGCAATAAGGATATTCTTAGCCTATGCAGCCCATGCCAATTTCAAGGTCTATCAAATGGATGTCAAAAGTGCCTTCTTGAATGGGGAATTAGAATAGGAGGTATATGTCAGTCAACCTCCTGGTTTTGAAGATCCAAATTATCCAGAATTTGTCTACTTCCTACTCAAGGCACTTTATGGACTGAAGCAAGCACCTAGAGCCTGGTATGACACACTGTCACAGTTTCTTTTAGAAAATCACTTCACTAGAGGTACTGTTGATAAAACTCTCTTCTTTAGAAATGTTAATGGTTGTAGTATACTTGTTCAAATTTATGTAGATGACATAATTTTTGGGTCTACAGATGAGAAGCTTTGCAAAAGGTTTGCCAAATTTATGCAAAGTAAATATGAAATGAGCATGATGGGTGAACTTACCTATTTTCTTGGCTTACAAGTTAAGCAAGTGAAAGAAGGAATCTTCATTAGTCAAACTAAATACAACTTTGATCTATTAAAGAAGTTTGATCTAATGGATTGTTCTCCTGCTAAAACACCCATGCCAACTACCACTAAGCTTGAAATGAATACTAAGGAAAAATATGTGGACATTACAAGCTATTGAGGCATGGTAGGCTCACTTTTATATTTAACAGCTAGTAGACCTGATATTATGTTTGCTACATGTCTATGTGGTAGATTTCAGGCTGATCCAAGAGAGTCTCACTTAATTGTTATCAAAAGGATTTTCAGATATCTCAAGGGAACACCAAACCTTGGCATTTGGTACCCTAGAGAATCTGGTTTTGATCTAATTGGTTATTCAGATGTAGACTATACAGGTTGCAAAATTGACAGAAAAATTTCTAGGAAATAAGCTTGTCTCATGGTTCAGTAAAAAGCAAAATTATGTCTCTACTTCTACAGCTGAGGCAGAATATATTGCAGCTGGAAGTTGTTGTGCACAGATTCTTTGGATGAGAAATCAACTACTAGACTATGGTCTAACAGTTAATAAGATTCCAATTTTCTATGACAACACTAGTGCAATTGCCATAACTGAGGATCCAGTGCAGCACTCAAGGACCAAGCACATTGACATAAAGTATCACTTCATTAGGGAACATGTGATGAATGGTACTGTGGAACTTCATTTTGTTCCAAGTGAACAGCAAATTGCAGACATTTTTACCAAGCCACTTGATGAATCAACATTCTCAAGGTTGGTAAGTGAGCTATGTATGCTTAACTTCTCTTAATTAATTTAAATGTCTGATAATTTGTAATGCAGCCAGTGTCAACATGATTTTCATGAGAATTAAAACTCTCCGAAAAAGTAAAATTTTGTCTAAGTCAAAATTACTCCCTCTACGGATACTCTTATCCGGTGATGGTCATTTTTAACACTGGATTTTCTATACGTCTACAGATACTACTTTTTGTTCCTCTACGAATGTCGAATCTCAAAAGGTATAATCCTATCCGTAGATAGTACAACTCTAATCGTAACCGTTAAAATCCACAATCACATCTGTAGTTACATGCGTACAGTGTGTGTATGTAATTGCAGTAAATTCGTGGCTTTACTTTTTAAACTCATTACTTTTAAACGATTATTTTCTTGCACCAATCAAATAATCTTTTTCAATTATTTTGATTTTTCTAGTGAATTATTTGGGGGGGAGTATAAATTGATTTTTACTCTCAATTAATCATTTTCTATCAATTCCCAAAATTCACTAAGGCAAAAGCTCATCCTTCTCTCTCAAAGCAAAAAACCTCTCTCTATAATTCAAAGCTCTGTATCAATGGCACCAACCAACAAAACAATGTATCTTACTGGTTTCACTTATGAGAAGAACAACTTCACTGCACTGGTGGACTTTGATGAGAAGAACACATCATATCACAAAATGATGAGGTTTTTCCAGAACTGCAAGCTCTCTAAAGCCATGTTCGAAGCCCCCAAACTGTACTTTGAGGTACTGATTCGATTAAAGGGTACTGATTCGATTCTCCATAATTATCCGTTCATTATACATGGATCCTGAGTTAGGGTTTTGAATTTTATTGTTTTATTACGGTTTTTCCGCTGTGTTTATGCCTCAAAACCCAATATATATATATATATATATATATATATATCGAAAACATATATTTGATTTTTTTTATATTTAAAAAAAATTATAATTAAAAACTCTTAGACACGGGTGCCTAAAATATTCATACTTTTGTTATTATATATAACGAAAACTTTATTTCTTACATATATAGTTATTAATTCATTTCTAATTGGATTATAATGTTATTAAAAACTATAGATTTGATTTTATATCACTGCTACAATAAAATTGAATTTTATCATATTTTAATTAAAATAGTACAATTATATCAAAGTTGTTCCAACAAAAGTTTTATTAAATAAATATCATTTAAATATTTATCAACCTTGTTTGGTAAATCGTACTTTTTGTTATGTTATTTCGTTTGTCTAAATATTTTAGACTTAGATGGTAGATCGAAGTATTCATAAATAAAACTATATGTTCCCGCTTTAAAGAAAATTTATATATAATTCAAATTACATTCAAGTCATACACACATTCACATATTAAGTTTATGATTCATGAATTGTTGGTCTAGTGGTATGATGTTGTGCAAGTTTAGTGTTAGACCCAAGTTCAATTTCCTTCAACAACAATTTTTCTAAAAATATCAAATATTTTTCAATTCAAGTTGAACACACACATTCACATATTAAGTTTATGATTCACAACTCATATGAATTGGTCTAGTGGTACGATGTTGTGCAAGTTTGATATTAGACCCAAGCTCAATTCATGAGATTAAAACATATAAGGGTAAATTAGTAATTTCATGAGATTAAAATGTCTCACCATTTTTCCATCAACAAACCCCATGTTGGTGTATTATATCTATACTATATTATTAAAGACGAAACATTAAAAGTTTTGGTCAGTCGGTCGGTCGGTCGGTCGGTATTTGGGTCAGGCCTATCTATAATTTGGGTTGGATCTATCTATAACCAATTTATTTATAACCAATTACTTTTTCTAGCTAAAACATATTACCTATTTTATATATTTTTCTAACCAAAACAATTTATCTTCTAAAAATAAAATATATAACATATATATATATAATGGTAATATTATTACATATTTATAACCGATTACCTTTTTCAGCTAAAACACATTATTTGTTTTACATTTTCTAACTAAAACAACTCATTTTCTAAACATAACACATGAAAAATAAATATGTAATGTTAATATTGTTATATATAATTATTAATAAATATCCATTTACCCTTTTCAGCTAAATACATAACCTTTTTTATTTTTTTCTAACTTAAACAACTAATTTTCTAAAAGCAACACGAGCAACATATATATAAAAAGATAATATAATTTTATATTTTCTAATTTAAACAATTAATTTTCTAAAAGTAACATGGGCAACACACACACACACACACATATATATATATATATATATATATATATATATATTATAAATGTAATATAATTATATATAATTATTAATAATTAACTAACTATCTTTTTAAGGACTTTGTCTGTTTTATATTTTTTAACTAAAACAACTCATATTCGAATTAAAAACAACACGGACAAAATATTGATATAATGACAATATTATTATATTAAACTTATAAAACCCATGTTTAATATAATTTTTTATAACATACAATTTAAATAAGATATTAATAAAAAATAAAAGTAATAGCATGCGTTAGAAGAAACTCGATACATTACAGATCATATATTTTGTTACTTGCACTTTAGTCACTTTTAGATTTTTTAAGAGCAAATAAATACAAACCGTTAGATCTATTATTTAAAAATATTTTATATTTTCATATCTAAAATACTACTAAAGATTACGTCAAAATTTTATTAAATTAAAAAATTTATATTATTAGATATATAATCCAATTTATTATATACACATATAAATATATATATATATATATATATTAAAATTTCATCAAATAATATATAATTACAAAAATCTAAATAAAAAATAATAAAACATTAAATAAAACTGTGCATCGCATGGGATATAAGCTAGTATATAATAAATATAGATATAGATATAATAGATAGATATATGGTTAGGTTCAAATTAGAATTTTATTTAAATTTAAAAGTTAGAACTAATATAAACCTTAGATATGTACCTAATAAATGACTTTTTTTTTGCTAAGCAATAAATGACTCATTTTTAATCTCTTTGCTACAGTACATGATATATGTTGTTCTGTTGTAGTACACAATTTTTTTATTACATATTTTTAGACATAATGTTCTTCTGAACATCGAGTTTTTTTAATAAATTACATGTTATATTTGTTAATTATACCATGGATTTACTCCTTTTAATTTTTATGGGATTTCCTATAAAAAACTTATTATACTATATTATTTAAGCCGAAATATTAAAACTTTTGTAGTCGGACGGTAAATCCCTCTTTTTTCTAAAATTATTACGGATAACAGATATATGATTATTATTATGTCCATTTAAAATTTTAGTCGATATTTTGGATCGAGCTTTATGTACTGTAATATCTTGGGCCTATTCCTTTTTATTTCTATGAGCTTTCTTATTTAAAATTTATGATAACGGGCCAAACTATTTTACATACATATTCTCATTAAGATAAAAACGTATCATCTATTCTATACTTTTGTTGTGGAATAAAATCTGAGCTTACGAATTTAATGCGAGGGTTTAATGAGCTTCGAGCTTTTATGGTTGCACTTGTGTTTCGAGACTAAATCGGTCCTCACAAGATGCCTACGTATCTCAAATCGTTATTGAGAATCAAGCCAAACACGTAGTTCTTGGTGTGCCTTTGTGGCTTGTTGCGCCTTCGAGGCGTTGTGACGTATGGAGCTGTGCCCAAAATGTAGTAGATGACGTATGGAGCTGTGTCCAAAACGTGACGTATGGAGCTGTGTCCAAAACGTGACGTATGGAGCTGTGTCCAAAACGTAGTTCTGATTGTAGGATCAGGGTCCTTATATAGGCGTCTGGAGCCTAGTATTTATGGTATGTTTAGGAGTCTTAGCGAATAAGTCTCCTTTTTTATATTGGATAAACATTGTATTTCTTGCTGGAGAATTCGTTTCCTTGTTGATAAAGGCTATGACTCATTAATTGCCTTTAATTGGGATTCCGGATCCTTCTTTGATGAATTTACCATATTTTGGACTCTTTTTATGAGCTGTATATTTTCCCTATTCATTAATTACGAAATTAATGAATAATCTGGGTTTTGGTCCTTAAATACTTGGTCTTTCCAAAGAATCAGCATTATATTTCTATAATTACTTTTCTATCCATATCATTTGCCCCCCAACTTTTGGGAAAATATCCTTGGGGTTTTCGTAGAAGTTATAACGTGTTTTTCCTCAAAATTTTTCATTTTTAAGGGCATTTTCTCGGTCGTACGATTTCGATTTAATGTCTTTTCGACCTTAAATCTTTGATTTTGCCTTGGCTATATTTCAAATTTCATTCTTTTCTTGGGCCTTAACTAGCCCAATTTTTAATTGGACTTAAATTATTCCAGCCTTGGGCCTTATTGGGCCTTTATTGTTTGGGCTTCGAATTTGCCTGAGACCCAAATTATTTGGGTTTTAATCTCTCTAATCCATAAATGGATTTGTGGGCCTTAACTGGCTATAGACGGTTGCCCTTCCTTAACCGGTTGGGTTTCCAGTCACTAGGCGATTCCTGGCGAGATTTTCTGTTGAATCTCATCGTTTTCTGGGTTTCTTACTTGAAGTTTTGAAGAATTCTTTGAAGATTCTGGGCTTTCTTTGAAGATTCTGGGTTTAAAATGGCTGATCGCGCTTCCCAACGTCTATGATAATGCACTAGGATTTCATAGAAGTTATACCGGTCTTTTTCGAGACTTGGGGTCTTTTTATCCCTTACCTGGGACTTACTACCCTTTTTTGGGGATTTTAATATACACTAGTGTTTCACGAGTATCGTCTTGGTGTAAAGTGTGGAGCGAACTAAACATTTACGACGATTTTGCCTTATTCGAGGCTAACTTGACATTTGCATAAGCCTTTTATGTCTTATACCGTCTTGTTTTGGCTTCAAGCCTTTCATTGAGCATATCGAATGATGGGGTTTGGACTGAATGTCTTAGGTTTCTGGGGTTTCAACCCTTCATTTGCTTTCTAGGAAGCTCATGATTTCATCGAACCTTATTTCTATTTGTCCTAGTAGTGAGTCCAATCAGGACACACTTTAAACATAATAGACTTTCAAATTTGAGGCATGCCAAGTCCTTGACACCTCATGCCCTTCGAGGGTTTCCAATTTGTAGGAGCCTCGACCAAATACGTTCTTAACGCGATATGGTCCTTCCCAATTTGGGGCCAGCTTGCCTTTTTGTCCAACTCCGGATACCTCAATCTTTCGTAGAACCAAGTCTCCTTGCCAAAAGAATCTTTCTTTAGCCCTTAGGTTGTAGTAGAAAGATGCCTTCTTTTGATGTTCAACTATCTTGGCGTCTGCCTCATCTCTAACTTCGGCAATTAGATCTAAAGCTAGCCTCAAGCCTTCTTCATTTGTTTCTGGTTCATAAGCCTCAACTCTTGGAGACGTGTGAGTAATTTCCACCGGAACCACTGCCTCTGATCCATAAGCCAATAGAAATGGAGTTGCTCCGGTGGTGACTTTGCAGGTAGTACGATATGCCCAAAGTATGGGGAGCAATTCGTCTACCCAAGTGTTTCTGGAGCGTTCAACTCTTTTCTTCAGTCCATCTAGGATAATTCGATTTGCAACCTCAGCTTGCCCATTTGCTTGTGGATGGGCAACAGAAGTGAAGCGCAACTTGATATCATTCTCATCGCAATACTTCTTGAACTCATCGTTGTTAAACTGAGTTCCATTGTCCGTGACCAGGATTCGTGGAATTCCATATCTGCATATCACATTTTCCCAGAAGAAATGCATCACTTGCTTGGTGGTTACCTTGGCTAATGGCTTAGCCTCAATCCACTTGGTGAAGTAGTCGATTGCTACTATCAAGAACTTTCGTTGAGCACTTGCCATTGGAAATGGCCCGAGTATATCCATTCCCCACATGGCAAAGGGGATAGGTGAGTTAATGGATGTCATCATTTCTGGTGGTTGTCTAACCACTGGTGCATGCTTTTGGCACCGTTCACATTTCTTCACGTAGCTTTTAGCACCAGCAAGTATGTTTGGCCAATAGAAACCTAGACGAGTGATTTTATGAGCAAGGGCTCTGCCCCCCAAGTGCTGCCCACAAATTCCTTCATGTACTTCCTTCAGGGCCAATTCCGCCTCTTGAGGTCTCAAACATTTCAGATATGGAATGATGAAAGACTTCTTGTATAGGATTCCCTCAATCAGGGTATACCTTAGTGCTCTGACGTATAGCTTTCGTGCTTCTGAAGTGTCGTTGGGTAACCACCCAGTTTCTAGATGAGATTTAATGGGATCCATCCAACAACTGCCAACATCAATGGGTGCTACCAACTTTCCGTTGATGCTTGGGGTCTTCAAGACTTGGAAGTATACACTCCCTGCATAGTTTTCAATTTCAGAAGAGGCAAACTTAGACAAGGCATCAGCCTTCACGTTCTCTTCCCTTGGAATATGTTCCACATAGCATTCGTCAAACTGAGTCATAATGGCCTTGACAAGTTTCAAGTACTTGGTCATGACTTCATCTCTGGCTTCAAACTCCCCATTTACTTGGGAGACCACTAGCCTTGAATCTCCACATACTTTCAGAGTTTTGACCCTCAAGGCTCCAGCCAGCCCTAAACCAGCTATCAGAGCTTCATACTCAGCCTCATTGTTTGTCGTTGGGAAGTCAAGTTTTAGTGCATACTCTATGAGGAATCCATCAGGACTTTGTAGCACTAAACCAGCTCCACTTGATTTTGTTTTTGATGCTCCATCAAAATAGAGCACCCAATATTCTTTGAAATCCATCTCTTGATCTTTCTCATCCTCCACTATTACTTCCTGCCCCCCGACTTCTTGGTTGTCAATGGTACATTCAACCATGAAGTCAGCAAGTGCTTGAGCTTTTATGGTCGTTCGAGGCTTATACTTGATGTCGAATTTGCCCAATTCAAAGACCCATTTGATCAACCTTCCACTAACTTGAGGGCTATGCAAGATGTTTCTTAGAGGTTGATCAGTCAAGACCTCTATCTTGTGAGCCTGGAAGTACGGGCGTAGCTTTCTTGAGGCCATTATCAAGGCTAAGGCAAACTTCTCAATCGTTGAGTAGTTTATTTCTGCCCCATGTAGAATCTTACTCACATAGTAGATGGGTTTCTGAACCTTCAATTCTTCTTTTACCAAAACGGCTCCAAGGGCTGTGCTAGAAACCGCCAAGTACAAATAGAGAATTTCCCCTGGCTTGGGCTTTGCCAACAGTGGTGCCTCAGCCATGTATTTCTTCAGGGCCTCAAAGGCCTCTTGGCTCTCCGTTGTCCATTCAAAATTTTCACGTTCTTGAGTGCTTTGAAGAAAGATAAGCACTTCTCTCCTGACTTGGAGATAAATCTTCCCAATGCTGCCACTCTTCCCGTTAGTTTTTGGACATCCTTGACAGTCTTTGGTGGTTCCATGTCTAGAATTGCTTTGATTTTGTCGGGATTGGCCTCGATTCCTCTCTTGGAAACCATTAGGCCTAAAAACTTTCCCGAGCCTACACCAAAGGCAAACTTAGTTGGATTCAACATCATCTTGTGGTGCCTTAGCACTTCAAATGCCTCTCGGAGGTGCTCAATGTGATCGGCCTTATCGAGGCTCTTGACTAACATGTCATCTACGTAGACCTCCATGGTTTTTCCAATTAGGTGTCCAAAAATTTTGTTCACCAATCTTTGGTAGGTTGCCCCTGCATTCTTAAGTCCAAATACCATGACTAGATAACAGAAAACACCAAAGTCAGTGATGAATGATACCTTGGAGATGTCATCCTTGTGCATTTTGATTTGTTTGTATCCACTGAAGCCATCCATGAAGCTGAGCATCTAGTGTCCAGCTGTAGCATCTATTAATGCATCAATCCTTGGTAAGGGAAAACAATCCTTAGGACATGCATCATTCAAGTCAGTGAAGTCTACACACATCCTCCATTTTCCATTGGCCTTTTTGACCATTACGGGGTTAGCCAACCATTCCGGGAATTGTATCTCTTCAATGAATCCGGCCTCTAGAAGTTTTTCAACTTCTTGTTTAATGGCCTCTTGCCTTTATGGAGCAAAATTTCTCTTCTTTTGTTTCACCGTCTTTCTTTCAGGATCCACATTCAACTTGTGAGTTATCAATTGGGGATCAATCCCTGGCATGTCAGTCGTTGTCCAAGCAAAAACGTCATTGTTCTCTTGAAGAAAAGATATGAGCTTGCTTTTCAATGGCTCAGGTAGTAGTGCCCCGACATAAGTCACCTTCTCCGGTTCACCAGGGACTAAGGGAATTGGGATTAAATCCTCAGCTGGTTTCCCGCTTCGGTCCTCATTGTCACTAGTATCCATGTCTTCAATTGGGAGAACTTGCCCCCGATTCCATCAGGCCTTAACGCGGCTACATAACAACTTCTAGCCATCTTTTGGTCTCCTCGTTCTTCACCAATCCCATTCCTCGTTGGGAACTTGATTTTCAGATGATAAGATGAGGCAACAGCCTTGAACGCATGAAGACCAGTCCTTCCCAGGATTGCATTGTAGGTTGAAGTTGCCTTTATAACTATGAAGTTCAGCATTTGAGTAAATGTATTCATCCCTTGCCCCATGGTCATTGGGAGTTGGATAGTGCCTTCCACTTTTGATTCCACCCCATTGAATCCGTATATGGGCATATTTGAGGGTGTTAACTGAGAATCAGTGTAACCCATCTTCATAAAAGCATCGTGGAACAAGATATCCACTGAAGCTCCATTATTGACTAGGACTCTCTTTGTTTCGGAATTGCCAATCACAGGTATGATGACTAGAGGGTCATCATGGGGGAACTTCACCCCTTCCAAGTCTGAATCATCAAAACCTATTGACACTTCTGTTCTGGCACGCTTCGGTGCTTCTCCAACCACAGTCATTACCTCTCGAGCATAAGCCTTTCTTGAGTTTCGGGAGGACCCAGCAGCAGTTGGCCCTCCGAATATCATGCTGATGACTGGCCCTCGGGGCTTAGGGTTACGATCTTGGTCGTTGTCCCTTCTGTCGTAATCCTTCTTTTCATAGTTTCCTCTTTGACTCCCTTGATTTCCATCATTGGTGAATTTGATGAGTTTTCCTCTTCATATCAGAAATTCGATCTCATCTTTCAATTGCCTACAATCATCAGTGTCGTGACCGACTTCTTTGTGGAACCGACAGAACTGATTTTGGTTCCGTTTGGACATGTCAGCCCTCATTGGCTTCGGCCATTTGAGATCTCCTTCCTTAGCTATCTCCATCAGAATTTGACTCCTGGGAGTGTTCAATCTTGCATACTCTGTAAACTTTGGCCCAAAATTGTTTCTCTTGGGTGGAGAATCAGAGTCCTTTGACGTTATGGGAAACTTTTCCTTGACGTCGTACTCCTGAGTTTCTTTTCTTTTCTTTGAGTTTCCACTACCGCCAACAGTGGGTTCATAATTTCTCATGCTTTCTTCAGCCTTGATATACTTTTCGGCTCTATCTTGGAGCTTCAGCATGCTCTCGGGTGGATGTTTAGCTAATGACCTTTTGAAGTGGTCATCAGTAGTTCCTTGTTGCAGGGCTATCATAGCCACTCTGTCCTCTAATTTCGGGACTTTTAGAGCCTCCTGGGTGAATCGATTGATGTAGTCCCTTAGGGCTTCATTCTTTCCTTGCTGGATTGCCATGAGTGATGCAGAGCTTTTCTCATGCACCCTTCCACTAATGAACTGATTGATAAAAGCTTTGTTTAGTTCCTTGAAAGACCCAATTGAGTTGGGAGGAAGACGGCTATACCAGCGTTGGGCCAAGCCTGCCAAGGTTTGTGGAAACGCCCTACACTTGACCGCATCGTTGGTTGGCTGCAACTGCAGTGCATTGGAGAAGGTCCTTACATGATTTGCGGGATCTCCCGTTCCATCATAGGCTTTAATCGAAGGCATCTTGAATTTTCTGGATATAGCCGTTTTTATGATGTCTTGAGTAAACGGTGGTGTAGGATCATCAGGATCTCCTAAGGGCAACAGAATACTAGGATCACCCATTGGGGCTTCGGCCCTCTTGGTTCTTCTTGCTGGTGGATCCAAGTTGATTATCGGGATCCCTTCAGTCGTTCGACCTTGAGATTGAGCGGCCTCCTCCTCAACAAGGAGTTTCTTGAGTCTTGTAGTCTCTGCCTCATGGGCTGCAATTTTCTCCTTAGTAGTTTGGGGTTGATCCCGATTTGTCTGGGAAGAACGTCTCCTTCTTGGGGCGACATCCTCCCCAGTTGTATAACCCTCATCCTCGGTGTATGGGCCCGAGTAATCTTGAACGAAAGGGGTCTGACGAGTTTGATTTTGGGGTCCCAGACCTTGAATATAAGGGGGCACATATGCCTCATGGTAGATTGGATTAGTTCCACTACCGCCCGCCATGGGTCGAGGGGGCATGCCATAGCTTGGCATCCCCAAAGTCTGATTTGCGTATTGAGGGAGATCAATAGTATGGAGTTGAAGGCTTCTCGGTGCATTCATGATGAGTGGAGAAGTCGAGATTGGTTGCTGGTGAACGGTCTCTTGTGGATTAGATCCATGAATGACCATCTGCAGGGGATTCGTCCCTTCAACCGAAATTGGGATTTCCGGTCCTTAAGTGTTGGTGGGGATATTCGCCCCTTGAATGCCAGTAGTCGGCGGTGGTTGATTTCCATGAGTATCAGCCTCAGAGGTGAGAGGGCGATCCTTAGGAGTTTGAGTATCCCGAACTGTTCTTCGTGTATTTGCCATGGTTGATGTTGTTTTCCCACAGACGGCGCCAAATGTTGTGGAATAAAATCTGAGCTTACGAATTTAATGCGAGGGTTTAATGAGCTTCGAGCTTTTATGGCTGCACTTGTGTTTCGAGACTAAATCGGTCCTCACAAGATGCCTACGTATCTCAAATCGTTATTGAGAATCAAGCCAAACACGTAGTTCTTGGTGTGCCTTTGTGGCTTGTTGCGCCTTCGAGGCGTTGTGACGTATGGAGCTGTGCCCAAAATGTAGTAGATGACGTATGGAGCTGTGTCCAAAACGTGACGTATGGAGCTGTGTCCAAAACGTGACGTATGGAGCTGTGTCCAAAACGTAGTTCTGATTGTAGGATCAGGGTCCTTATATAGGCGTCTGGAGCCTAGTATTTATGGTATGTTTAGGAGTCTTAGCGAATAAGTCTCCTTTTTTATATTGGATAAACATTGTATTTCTTGCTGGAGAATTCGTTTCCTTGTTGATAAAGGCTATGACTCATTAATTGCCTTTAATTGGGATTCCGGATCCTTCTTTGATGAATTTACCATATTTTGGACTCTTTTTATGAGCTGTATATTTTCCCTATTCATTAATTACGAAATTAATGAATAATCTGGGTTTTGGTCCTTAAATACTTGGTCTTTCCAAAGAATCAGCATTATATTTCTATAATTACTTTTCTATCCATATCAACTTTCAAATTAATAACTCTTTTTTTGTTTAAATTTATTACGGGCAACAAATACAAATAATTATCAAGTCATAACATTTAAAATTTTAAGCCTATCAAATTCATATCTTAAAATTTTGACATATAATATAAAAATAATATGTGCATCGCACGGGTTTTAAACTAGTGCATATAAAATTTGTAATATGAAATGAGATAACATAAAATTATATGATAATAAAATATAACACTAAATACAATATGAAATTATCCCTCATTAAGATTACAAGCAAAGACCAACAAATCCATAACAAAGTCATATAAAATGCATACAAAATTTTGAAACCAATCAGCATTACAAATTAATTTCATTAAATCATTTTTCACGCTAGTAACAACTTTTTAATAACTAGATCCAACGCTAAGAATCAAATATGTATAAAATCTTTTATAAACACAAAATAAAAGACGTCCATTAAATTGCAGATGTACAAATGATAGAAAAACACAAAAGTAAAATGAAAATAATATCTACCTTCCAACCAAAATAAATAAAATTAAATGCCATTAGAAAAACGCATGTTTCTAATACTATATATATCCCACTATATTCATTTGCAATAACACCTCCTCATTTGTTCTCATCGAAGTCCACTCCAACTTCTCATATTTCAAATTTACTTGTACGTGCTTGAATGCTAAGTTTATCAACGATAATTGCAAACTTATATATGTTATCTTAGTTGATTATTCTATGTATATACATACGAATATTTATTGTACAATGTTTTATCTTCTTTTAATAATGAATGTGTATGTTTGTTGCTTGTATTGAGATTTTTTCATTTTAAACTTCTCAGGAATAATGTCGAAGCAAGTTTTAATGGTAGTGGGAAAATTTGGTGATGTTCCATCAAGTATTCGAGAAAGAAGACCATCATTTATATCGAGGCTTGAAGACCATCCAGTTTTTGTCACAATGGAGGAGTCAGAATTTCGTTCCATGTGTGATAATCAGTTCTGGGTAATACTTTTCTTTTAATTTGATGCTAGGTTGTTGAAATTTAATACAATTTTTAATAAATATTATTGGTACAAAAAATTTAAAATCTCAAAACAGGGGTACTCTACACTACACCCGGTTCAAGTGTACCTTGCGTCATTGCCTCCACAACTGCCTATTCAAATTACACATGAACAAGCTTACAATCCACCCCAATCCATCAATTCTGTGGGAGGCTACTACATGTCATCACAATCGCATATGCTACCCTGTATGGTACAAGAACCAATCCAATCACATTCGATGTCCACAAATAATTGGGAGAAAAAAGAAAAACAACATGTCGGTTGGGGGAATTATAAAAGGGTGAGCCTTTATTTTTCTGTTTTTCATTAATATGTTAAATTAGAAAAGTTTTTGGGTGGGTCCAAGGTTATAAATAATTAAGAGTTGGACATTTTTGTATGATTTGTGCATAAATGCCAATGATTTAAAAATATAGAAATAAATAGTAATTATAATTAATTTCTCAGGATGAAAAGTATATTTTTTAATCAATGATCTAACTCTAATTTTAATTTTGTAGGGATGGCTTTCTGAGAAGGCTTTGGAAAACATACATACTTTGCAGCAGCTTATACCATATCCTCCTAAGGTTAAAATTTTGAATTTTCATGATTATATATAAAATTAAAATATTTAACTAAAATATAGAGGTTCATCTTTAGATTTTTATTTTTTTTTCACGTCCAAATTTAAATTTAACCCCATAATTTCTAACTTATTGCAGTCGGATGTGACCTCGACCCTTATTGATGTAACTGACTATATAATAAAATTGAAGGAGAGAACACAACAACTGGAGTATGAAATATCAAAGGTATATCAAAATTGATAGTGATCACAACAATTATGTACGTTTGAGATATATATATTCAAAATGTTAGTGCTTATTTTAAGAAATTGTTACAAGCTCATACATGTATATATACATACATATAGATATATTCTCACTTAGTCTGTTACCAGATCAAGGGAATTCATGCGCGACCAGTAGTGAGCCGCTTTCCGGTTAAGTCTGTGGGAATGGTGAACCAGAGTGATGTCATTGATAATTTTTCGATTGTACGAGTGCCGCCATATAACCAAGAGGATCACTCATTTGGTGCAATAAACGACCCGACTTACAACCCCATTATCTAATTGGCAATATTGTTCATTGTAGTATAAGTCTGATGTCATTAGATATCTATTCTTAGCTGCAATGGTATTTAAAGTTCTAAAAATACATTTCATTTTTAGATGTCACTGGGACAAAATTCTATAGAATCTCGATCCTTATTGTTTTCATGAAAAATTATACATGTTTTGATTAGTTCTTTTATTCTTTTTGCACCACACAACATCAATTTGTTTGGCCTCATTTTTTTGTTCATTACTTTCTCAATATTCTATTAAAATTACACACACATTAATTTGTTTATGTTCTCCTTTCTTCATTCGTTAATTTTCCAAAATTATTTTAGATTCTAGTTACAAAACTACATTCATGATTAAAAGTCAAATTAGATTGATCTCATCTAACTTTTCACTTATTATATTTCATTAAACTTAGTTTTTAAAGTTTTTTTTTGAAACTTAAACTTATTTTATTTCACTATAACTTAGTTTTTGCAATATGTTTAATGGGCCCATAATAATCAATCAATTTCGATAAATAATTAGGTATCATTCATTATGTTTTGGAACATAGAATTCATTTCAAATAATGTGTTTAACATGAATTGGTCCATTTTTTTTAAATTCTTAAACTTATATGTATATTCATATGTTATAGAATAAAGTCAAATTCAAATTTGAATTTCTTAAAATATCCAATCATGTTATTCATACTAAATTAGAATTTCCAAAAAAAATCCAAAAAATCACATTGATGTTTCGTACCTAAAATCTGTGTTTGAAGTTTTTTCTCTTTGTCTGGCCATACTTGCAAGTGATTTAGCAAACTCCTCATTTTTTTGTAGGATCAAAACCACGTGTCACAAGTTTTCAAAGATTACACCCCATCACTTAAATTAAATAGTTACTTGTTATTTTTGCGCTAAAAGATCTTGACTTAGTATTTAAGTTGTGTGTGTATGATAAGCCATTGTAATTACACAATGTCATCAAAAACTCCAAATTCCAGTATATACATAGGTAAACTATACAAATAAAATAGGAAAGTCCAACAATTTCAACACATGTTGTATTATATCTTCTATAATAAATGTAATATATTTTTCAAAATTGGTTGTTATATTGATGCAATAAAATTTCGTAAACAAACGACTCTTACAAGAGAAATCATTTGATACCCCAGTTCTTAAATCTACAAGAAAATAGGTGAAAAATCTTTAGGTTTTTATTTTAAGAAAATATAATTGTTTGATACATGCTAAAGATGTTTATATATGGATAAAAACTGTAAAATGAAAATGAATCTGAACTTAATTAAAAATATATTTTCCTAAAATAATTAAAAAGTTTGATTTGGGGCTCAAAATAAGCTTAGATGGCCTAAAAAGCCAATACATCACTGAAATGCCGTGAGATTAACTTATCAACCCATTTACCTTTCTAAAATATATTTTGGAAAATAAATTGTTAGTCTCAAAGTACTATAGAGCGGGGGTTGAATACAGTACTTTATATTTTTAAATTTTTTTGCGGATTCATATTTTTATGTTCTTAAAATTCAAGGTTGTAAAATGACAAGCAATTTAAGAATTCATTTTTGTATATAATCTCGTGTGTGCTACACTCTAACGTAATAAATCATCAGCTACAATGATTAGCTATTTATATATGAACTACCCTAACAAGAGCTTTCAATACTCTTTTTAATGGCTTATAATACGTGGTCAATTTTGGTCCACATATTTTATAGCTTCTTCAAGAATCTTCCATTTGTCTTCAATGCATTTTCACTAACCACCATAAAAATTCCATCGATCACTTTCTTTCTATAAACTTTCATGATAATTTTGGCGATCACAATGGAAAGTTTTGCCTCCGTAAAATTTCCATCCACCAAATTTTGACGAATAGAATGTGATGTAGCTTTTACCGAGTTGACTTGGCTAGTGCCTAGAAGTAGTGATACACAAAAAGTTTTGTGCTTAGAAAATTTTCTAGACTTTAAAATCTAGTGATAGAGGATAACATATGGGGAACATTTCTCCCGTAGTAATCTGGCGACCATCGTGCAAGTTTTGAATTGAATTTTTTTTTAAGTGCTTAACTTGTAATGTACTTGTCAGTAGATTTTTACTTAAGACAAATTTTGTCTCTCCCAAATCTTGACGATACATTGTCTACCTTGTAAACTTTATGACACTCAGCCAAATTCTTCCTATTAACTCTCCGTAACGACTTCTAACAAGTGCACTTGTAAATCTAAAAGTTCCTAGTCAATTTCTTCACTTGGTAAATGTAAAAATTCTTTCCTGTTGTGTTGACACTTAGTGCACTGATCTGGTTCATAAACGACTAACATTGATCTTGATCTTTACATCTTATTTACAATCCAACTGGTCTATCACTTCTAGTTTCAACAGTAATTAAATTCCACTAGTGCAAAAAAAAATTGGAATCTTCTAGCACTTATATTGAATCTTTGATACTTTTGAGACCCTCAATATCTTTAAACTTTATTATTCACTTAGAATTGAACATATATGAATGAACTTATTTTAGTGACTTGTAGAAAACTTCAAGATTTCATCTAATATTTTGATTATTTTCATTTACCATGTCCTCATATCTTCTTGATTTATGTGTTATAAGTAATACTATTATTTATTTGTGTTGATTATCTCTATGTTTCATATTACATTACATCATGTCTTTCACTTAATGCAAACTCGGCCTTATCCCTTGATAGTATGGAAGCTTTGTGAGGTCCAATCTTTGATACAACATCATGTCTGCATCTTTGTTAGACAAAGGTGGCACCTCCTCTAATTTTCATAGATATCGACAATGTGGGTTTCAAGTGGGTGCATAATCCTTATGTATGTCATCTCTTTATTTCAGAGGTCATCAATGTTTAGACCCTGACTTTTTGCTTTTAAAGGCACAAATTCTGATAGTAGAATATGAGTTATAATGTTAGATACTTTAGCTTACAATAAAATATTAGTTTTGGGGACAATCGCAGTGTTTGAGGGTGATAACTCAAAATTTTTCTTTGTTCTCCTAAGATGTGAGCAAGAGATTTTTCTTGAAGAGGCTCAAGGTTTATAGATACAACAGTAATTTCTACTTATACACAAGTAATTATTACTGTCTAACTAGACTATTAGAAACTACAAGAAAAAGTGTTGGTGAGATTGCAAGGTTGTATGAACAGGAAGACGATGTCAACTCAACATTAGAACATGACAGGTAAATAATACTATGACTACATAAGAATCAAGAAGAAATGAAGACGAGAGAAACACTGTTAGGTCCTGATAAGTTTGTAGAAGGGAGGTTGAATACAAACTATACCGTTTTATCGAAATTTGTTCTTTGAATAATTTAACAATTTAGAACAAATTAATGCGGAATATAAATGAAACAAGATTCAAGTTAAATATAACTTATATTAAACTTGAAGGGTGTTGCAAATACAATAAGGATTACAAAGTATTTATCTCAAACTAATTAATACAAATTTAGAATAAATTCGACATGAACTCTTCTAATATTTGTAATAAAAAGATCGAATGCTAAAAGCAAGTTCGAGATAAATTCTAGGGATAAAAATCCGCTAGATAATCAAAGCAATACAAGTAATCAACTTCTAGTGGTTTGGATTTAACAATACAAACTAGAATTAATTGCTTGAGAAGAAATGAGATCAAATGGTTTTTCTTCTTGTTTTGCTGGATAGAAATGGCTTCTGTAAAGATATGATATTTTGTTCTGATGATTTTCTTCTGTCTTTTTCCCGGGTCAAATACACTTGCAATTAGCCTTGTATGACCTTTTTATTAAATCAAAAAGATTTAATAAAACAATTCATACACTTGTATGACCTGAAGAATACATTCGGTAGAACCATGCTTCAGCAGTATGACCTGCAAAAACTGTCCGGTATGACCTAGCATTCTTCTACCAACTCTCGGTATGACTAAGCAGAATTATACTGGTATGACCTGGCAGGATAGACTTGTATGACCTAAATCTGTCGGTATGACCAAGCACCTTTACAGGGCAGGTCATACCGAGCTAAACAGAGGTCATACTAGTAAACATAGAAAATCCTTTTAATTTATATAGTTAGATTAAATTCTAGATTAAATTAATTCTATTATAGAATTAATTTAATAAATAATTTAAACAACTAACTTAATTAATTTAATAAATTAATTAATTCTGATAGAATTAATTTATTAATTAAATTGAATTAATAAATCAAAGAAGATAACTTAAAATCCTTGCATTCCTCTATCTTCTGAAAACCACTGAATATAGATGATTTAATTCCACTGATTGATGTCGTCATTCGATGCACTGTCTGGTTCATGAATAACTGACTTCAATGAAAATTCTTCATCTTTAAAACATTTAAAGCTGTGGCTTCTTTTCTTTAGCTTTGACTAAACTCTGTATCCTGTACTTCTTCTGTCACCAACTGGAAATCTCTGTCACTGTAGTAAATCCACTTTCTTGAATACTTCACTAAGGCTTGAACAATAAATTGAACTTCTTTCAATGTAGAATAACTTCAAGTCTGTAGATGACTTTAATACTCCATTCTCTTGACAGATAAAACTCTCTGAGATTCCTGTGACCTTTAACCTAATATTTACTTATTACATTCTGGTTTAAGTTGAGTAGAATCCTCGAATTACAAATAGGCTATAGCATATGTCTTTCAATCTCCCCTATTTGTTTGTTAGAGAATAACAACCAAATACCTAGAGGATCACTCAACTAAAACCAAGAAAAAGATAAGACTCTTAAGCCTAAGTAAATACTAGAAAGTTCTGGATCAAATATGACATTTCCAGATTTCACCAGTAAAGATAAATACAAGACAGTTGTTCCTCTAGACTGAACATATGATAACATTGAACCTGTCTTGATTTACCTAAGCTCTATACATATAACATTTACAAAACAGAGCTAACTTACCTTTACTCCCCTGAAACTCCTCATTTTCCTTTTATATCTTTTTCAGCTCCAACTCCCTTTTACTAGCTTCTCCAAAATTCTCTAGAAACTTCTCCCCCTTAGTTGAGGAATTCTCTACAGATTTAACTTTATGAGTATCTGAAGCCAGTAGGAGTAGAGATAGTTGATGGAGTTGATCTTGGAAGTAAATTTGTCTTCTAGATTTCCTTGAGCAGTCCCAGCTGATTGTTGACAGAGGTGGAAGAAGAAGACCGTTCAACCACTTGTGCTTGCAAAATTTCTTTATCAGCCTGGGTTTTGAATAGATATTCCTGTAGATCAGCTATGTGAGCTAACTACATTGCAGTGTATGTGTCTGTGTGTGCACTCACTTGAATTTCTCTTGTAAGTGTATCACTCATCTCACATGCATGTGTTTCACTCAGTGTTTGACTCTTATAACTCAACATTAGCTGTCTGTTTGCTCCTTTTTGATCAGTACCTGCATTGAAACTCACCCTAGCCTCTTCAAGAGAGGTCAGTGGTGGTGCAATGGGAGTTCGCAAATCCCGATCCTCAATCATGTCTATCAAATCACTTGGATTTGAAATCTGAATTGCTTCAGTGATAGACTGACCAAGTTGCCTTCCACTTTCTCCAGATAAATCTGCGAGTGGAAAATCCCTTTGGGAGCCAGAGATGTTCACTCTGGGAGGGGAGAAAATGATTCTATTAAATGTGGCAAGAATCAGATTTTCCCTCTGATGCCTGTGAAGGCACTTCTACCGTAATAATGGTAGGCACTGTAACCAGTTGCAGGTGCTCTTCTTTCACTGTGTCATGAGTTTCATCTAATAGAATTGTTTACTCCCATTGTGAGTAATGAGAGTGTGCTTGACTCAGTACAAAGTGCCATGGCCCTATGGCAAATTTCAATAGATTCATCCTGTTGAGAGAATGTCTCTAGAAACAGTTCATTGGCCATTTCAAAGTCCATATCCTATTGAGAGGATACAGATGGGCTGACAGATGCCTCAGTATATGTTGAATTACTTTAGAGGAGGCAGAGCTGTGGGATCACTCATTGTTTCAATCAAGATACTTCTTTGTTTAACATTTGATTTCTGTTTAGGCTGAGAGGTCAAGTAATGAAGTTGTAGACTCATTGTTTGGCTCTAAGACCTGGGATAAAGATTGTGGATCTACAATCCCTTGGTCAGCCCTAACAACCACTTGGGTTCAGCAACAGTAAAAGAAGTGGATTGAGAGATAGAAAGTAATACCTGAATTGGATTTGGCACTGAATTTCCAGCTAAGCAAGAGCTAGATCAGAAATAATATATACAAAATATTTACACAAACATCTAAGACAAATAGAAAATAAAAGATAATAAATAATAAGCAATAAAAATAACATACAAAAAAAATATTTACATGATACTATTTACATGCAATAACTATACATAATAATATAGAGGTGCATAAAAATAATATAAACTTGCATAAATATTTAAACAACAATATTTACAATCTGAAACTAACTTAAATGATTCTAAATAAATAAATTTTCAATAAAAATATATTTCTCCATTATTAAAAAAAATGAGAAAAATATTTTTAAAGAAAATAAATTATTCAGAATATTTAAATTAACAAGCTTTACTCTAAACAAGAATTGGCAAAATATATCATTCAATATCAGCAAGAGAAAATGAATTTGAAAGAATAAACATGACAGAGATATTGTTAATCACTAAGACTGTTTAACATACCCAATTTACCAACTAACTTGATAAATGTGGATTCGTCAACAGATTTAGTGAATATATCTGCAGTCTGTTCTTCTGTGGGTACAAAGTGTAACTCCACAGTTCCATTCATGACATGCTCTCTGATAAAATGATACCTGATATCAATGTGCTTCGTTCTCGAGTGCTGCACAGGGTTGTTTGAGATTGCTATGGCACTTGTATTATCACACAAAATAGGAATTTTGTCAAATGCAAAGCCATAGTCCTTTAATTGATTCCTTATCCATAAGATCTGAGCACAACAGCTTCCAGCAACAATATATTCAGCTTCTGCTGTTGAATTGGAAACTGTTTGTTGTTTCTTGCTATACCAGGAAATCAACCTACCTCCTAAGAATTGACAACTCCCAGAGGTACTCTTTCTATCCACAACACTACCTGCATAATCAGAATCTGTATATCCAACAAGATTAAAACCAGAATCTTTAGGGTACCAGATACCTAGATTAGGTGTACCCTTAAGATATCTCAAGATTCTTTTAACAGCAACGAGATGTACATCTCTAGGGTCCGCTTGGAACCTTGCACACAAGCATGTAGCATACATAATATCTGGTCTACTAGCACTAAGATAGAGTAAGGAGCCAATCATACCTCTGTATCTTGTAACATCTACCTTGATAGACTTGTCAGAAGCTCCAAGTTTGATTGCTGTTGAAGATGGAGTCCTTGCTGATGCTGAATCCTCCATGTGATATTTCTTGAGGAGTTCTTTGAGATACTTGGATTGACAAATAAATATACCATTTGACCTTTGACTTACTTGCAATCCAAGAAAGAACTTCAGCTCACCCATCATACTCATTTCAAACTTACTCTGCATAAGCTCAGCAAATCTCTTACAGAGATTATCATTAGTAGACCCAAATATGATGTCATCCACATAGACTTGGACTAATATCATATCACTTTTGTGTTTCTTTGAAAAAAGAGTTTTGTCTATGATACCTCTAACAAAACCATTTTCTAAAAGAAAACCAGAGAGAGTGTCATACCATTTTCTTGGGGCTTGTTTGAGACCATAGATAGCCTTGAAGAGAAAGTACACAAAGTCCAGCAGCTCCTGATTTTCAAAGCCAGGGGGCTGTTCCACATACACTTCTTCATCAAACTCACCATTCAGGAATGCACTCTTAACATCCATTTGATAGACTTTAAAATTGGAGTAAGCAGCAAATGCTAAGAACATCCTGATAGCCTCAAGTTTAGCCACTGGTGCATAGGTTTCATCATAATCAATGCCTTCAGCTTGAGTGTTAGGTCCTGATATGTTTGTAGAAGGGGGGTTGAATACAAACAGTACCGTTTAATCGAATTTGTATTGTTGAATTTAACAATTACAATACCAAATTTAATGCGGAATAAAATGAAACAAGATTCAAGTTAAATAAAACTCTATTGAACTTGAAGGGTGTTACAAATCAGTGTACAGATTACAAGGTTCTTGATAAAACAAATCTAGAATAAATTCGACATGAATTTATCTATTTTTGTAATAAAAAGATCGAATACTAAAAAGTAGTTCGATATTAATTCTAGGGATTATGATCCGCTAGATTGTCAAAGCAATACAAGTAATTGAATTCTAGTTGATTGAATGAAACTTTGCTGGCTAGAATTTATTACAAGAATTTAATTGAGCTTTGCAGTTGGCTTCGTGTTAATGGCAGAAGAAATGAAGATGTTACTTTGTTCTTTCTGTCTGTTTTTTTTTTGTGTTGGTGATTCTGTCACTTTTTATCAATGCATTGTATTTAAACCAAGTCAACAGAACCTTTCCCACGCGCCAAACCAATTCAATTGATTTATATTAATAGTACTAACCAGTTATACCTGGTAGTACTATCGGTAGGACTATCAGTTTGAACTGGTAGTACTATCGGTAGTACTAACACAGATAGTACTACTAGTACAAATCTGATAGTACTACTAGTATAAATAGAATTAGGATAAAACTGAATTAATTTTATTCTACTTTTAATTGATTTAATAAATGAATTAATTCTTTTAGAATTAATTCACAGATTAAATAAATTAAATTATTGACTTAAATAATTCCATAAATAAATTAATTCTTGAGAATTAATTTATACATAAAATTACTTAGGATCTAGATTGATTAATTTAATATATGAATTAATTCTGAAAGAATTAATTCATAGATTAAATTAATTATCTTATAGAATAATATTAAAAGAGAATTAAACTAATTCTTAGAACCACTAAAACTGATGACGAACTTCCACTGACTGACGTTGACACTCCATGTACGGTCTGGTTCATGAGCGACTAACTTTAATGGTTGTTCTTCATACTTGACTTTAAGCTGTGGTTCTTTTCTCCTTCTAATTAAACAAAGGACTGTAACCTGTACTTTTTCCTGTCACACTTCTGAAATCTCTGTCACTTTAAATAGATCCACTTTCTTGAATACTTCACTGAGACTTGATCAAATAAATGAACTTCTTCCAGTGTAGAATAACTTCAAGTCTGTAGATGACTTTAATCTTCATTCTTTGACAGATTTAATCTTCTGAGATTCCTGTGACATCTGTATTTATTATTTACTTATTACATCTTAATTAAAGTTGAGTAGAATCATCGGTGTTTACAAATAGGCCTTGACATATGCCTTTCAATCTCCCCCTATTTGTTTGTTAGACAATAACAACCAAATACTCTAGAGGATAACTCAACTAAAACAAGAAAAGATAAGACTTTTAAGAGCCAAGCAAATAATAAAAAGTTCTGGATTAAATATAACAATATCCAGATTCAAACAATAAAGATAAATACAAGATAGATGTTCCTCTAGACTGAACATATGAATACATTTTCCTATCTTGATTTACCTAGCTCTAAACATATAACATTTACAAATTGAGCTAACTACATCATGCCTTTAGTCTCTAATTTCACCTTCTTCAGCTTCTTGCAAGGTGACTAGAAGATCTTTGTCAAGGACACGATCACTTTCAGAAACCACACCACTTGGCATTACTGGTTGAGTGGTGATCTTCTTCAATCTATTCTTCATCTGAGCATACCTTGGAATTTTCTCCGTGCAGTAGTCTGAAATCATATCAGCAACTTCAGACTTCTCTACAGAAGCAAACCCAGAAGTTCTAAGAAGATTCTCCAACTTCACCAGTTGCATAGCAGTCTGTAGCTTCATGGAATCAGGATCCAGCCTCACAGTCTCTAAAGTTGTACCTCTGTAGATTTTGACTTCATAAGGAAAATGTACAACTTGAGGGCTGGCCTTCATAGCAGAATCTCTCAGCCGGTCATAAAGAAGCTCGTTCAAGCAAGAAGATCTCTTTACTTTACTCATCAGAATCCACAATTCAGAGAGAGATCTTCTTTGAAGTAGTTCAAGAGAAACAGTGAATGACCCTTCAAGAGCACTTGAGACATAGATGAACAGTTCCTGCCTCACTTGATCAAATGCAGACGTAATCCTTAGGATATCTTCCTTCAATGCCTTCATATATAATGAGTTGTCTGGATTAACAATTCTGATCTTCTCAAGCAGCTTCAGAAAAGTAGCATCATTGTTTGTGCCTCTCTGAGGAATATCAAACATCTCCCTTGCCTTATCCCATTTGACTCCTTGCTTCATCCTAACATCCAATCTCCTTTCTTTGACATGAATACTATGAAGACGTTGTTTGTCTTCATGTTCAGCCTTTTGAATTTTCAGCTTCTGAGAAATGATGTCAGAGACCTTGGCATTTTCATCCTCCTTTCTTCTCAACTCTGCTTGTTGTTTCTTCAACTCCTTCTCAAACAAAGGGTCAGGTGTGTATAGATCAGCTTCATCTTCCCAATCATCAAAGTTGGCTGCCTCCTCAACCTCCTCCTCACCAAAAGCTTCTTCAGGTATGGTCTTCTCCAGATCACCAGATGTGTCAAATTGGAAGTCATCATGTTCACCATGGTATTAGTAGGCATCATCAAAAGCAGACTCCTCCATTGATTGTTTACCTTTCCCCTTATCCTTTCCAGAAGCTCCTCCAGCTTCCATGTCTTCTCCTTTCTTCTCCTTCTCCCCCTTAGTTGAGGAATCCTCTACAGTTTGAGCTGTGGAAGCCCTAGGATTCACCTCAGATGTTCTCCTTATCTCTCCTCTTTCTCTTCCATCTCCTCCTTCATCAGCATCATCATCCTCATCATCATCACCGTCATCTCCCTCAAAGAATATTCTTTGCTCTTCAGTAGGTTGATGAGACTCCTTTATCATATTATACAAGTGCTTCATACCTTCATTCAAATGCTCCATTCCTCCTTCTATCCTGAAAATCCTTTCCTCATTAAACTTTTGATTTTCATCAGCTGTTTGCAGAATAAAGTCCACCTTGGTAGAAATGGCAGAAATCTCCTTGACACTTTCTGAAATTTGAGCATTTGACATGGTTAATTCAGAAATGTCCGAAGCCACTAGTACTTGAGATTGTTGGATGGAATTCAGCTTAGGGACCAGAGTATTCTTCAATCCTTCGAGGTCATCTTTCACAGTACCCGGCTGATTTGATACAGAGGTGGTAGATTGAGAGACCACTTGTGCTTTTAGAAGATTATTCTCATCCTGGGTTTCTTGTAACTTCTTTTGTAGATCAGCTAGCTGTTTCAACAAAGCAGTGTTTGTGTCAATGTGTGCACTCACTTCAATTGCTCTCAGTGGTGTTTCACTCAACTCACGTGCTTGTGTTTCACTCGGTGTTTGATTCATATCTCTCACCACTAACTGTCTTTCAAGATTTTCACTAGATGTACCTGCATTAAAAATCACCCTAGCCCCTTCAAGAGAGGTCAGTGGTGGTGCAATGGGAGTTTGCAATTCCCGATCCCTGAATGAGTCTGTCAAAATATTTGACATTGTATACTGAATTTCTTCAGGGACAGACTCATCAGGTTGCCTTTCACTTTCTCCAGTAAAAAATGCGAGTGAAAAATCCCTTAAGGGAGCCAGAGATGTTCCCTCTGGGAGGGGAGAAAATGATTCTATTATAGGTGGCAAAGAATCAGATTTTCCCTCTGATGCCTGTGAAGGCACTTCTACCGTGACAATGGTAGGCACTGTTTCAGATCCTAAGTGCTCTCCTAACACCGTGTCCTGAGTTTCTTCTATTTGGATGTCTTCTCCCATTGTGAGTAATGGGAGAGTGCTTGACTCATTACAGGTTGCCAGTGCCCGATGGCGAATTTCAATAGATTCATCCTGTTGAGAGGATGTCTCCAGAGACTGTTCAATGGCCATTTCAAAGTCCATATCCTGTTGTGAGGACATGGATGGGCTTACAGATGTCTCTCTATAGGTTTTCCTTTTCTTTAGTGGTGGAGACAGAGCTGTGGGTGCACTCAGTGTTTGTTCACTACTAGACCTTTGTCTTATTAAAGAAGCAGTTCCAGGTTGAGAGAGTAAAGGATTAGACACGGTGTTTGGCTCTCTGACCTGGGTTAGAGATTGTGGTTCTACAACCTCTTGGTCTGTCCTATCAACCACTTGGGCTTCAGCAAAGGTGCCAGATGATCCAGAGATAGGATGTATTACCTGTATTGGCAGTTCCTCTGAAGTTCCAGCTGAAATGACTAGTTGTTGATCAGGAACAAAAGGTTCAAAAGTAGGAAGGTTAATGAAATGTGCCATGAATGGGCTTACAACCACTGGTGTTATGTTCAATTTTAGAGAGGTGTGGAGTCTTTGATAGAACTTACTAGTAGTAGTAGGAGAAGGAACAGATACATCATTTAAAAACAACTCCTTGTGAGCATCAGATAGCACATGATTGATTAAGATAGTGAGAAATCTAGGATAGAAACACCTGACCTTTCTACCACTATCATGATCAATCCTGGCATTAGATACTCTCCTAACTATAAGACTCCAGATTAGATGACCAATGTTAAGTCTAACATTAAACACAATAGCATAAGCAATGTACTGCAACAAAGATGGAATATGAGGAAAATTACTCTTAGTACAATTGCTGAAAACCTTAGCTAAAGTATCAAATAAGATATCCCATTCACAGACTAAATTAGCTTTACTGAGTTTGGGCAACTCCAAAGGACCTTGATAATGAATTCTGTTGAAAAACTGGATTAATTCAATATCAGAAGGAGTCCTATCAAAGTTATCCCTAGGAAGTTGAAAAACTTCACAAAACAAATCCTCAGTAATAGTGTACTGTGTGTGCTCAATAGTGAAAGATATAGAATTTAAATTCTCAGAAATCACAGCAGTAGAACACAATAATCTAAGTGGTTCAGTCTTTAAATCAGTAGATAAACATATAGCACAACTCACACAACACTGCGAATTTAAAAACTGAATCCAAGGTCGAAAACGATCAATCGGGCATTTCAAAGGATCAAAATATCCAATATAATTGTTTTTAACAACCTCAAAATTCTGAGCCATAATTTACTAAGTAAAAATTAACACAGAAAATCAAAAACTCAAATAATTATGAATAATTCGAATTTAAGGATTTTAAAATTAATTAAAAATTAATTAAAAATCCAAAATTTCAAAGTTCTCCAAAAATTACCAAATTTTAGTATGTTAATTCTTGACACAAACCACACACTGTACTATTTTTAGAACTCAAAAACACCTATTAATCACTAAAAACGAATCACAAAACCCTTTGAATTTGAAAAACTCAAAAACTAAAATCTCAATGAAACTTGGATTTTAAGTACTCGAATTAATGGGCTTGATTAGATCTGTTCAGTGATGGTTTTAGATTCTAAAACAATTAAGAAACGAATCCAGAAACTGAGAATCAATGGACAGCAGTTCGTTTCTTTTAAGAATAAAAAGAGAGAAAGATAAAAGTCAGTTATGTAAAAACATGAACTGATAGGACTAAGTAAAAAAGTAAAAATAAAAAACTGTATATATATAAACCTGTTAGTACTATGGTAAAAACACGGTAGTACTATCAGAATTAAAAAGAAAATGAAAAACAAATAAAAACAAATAGCTTAGTAGTACTATCCAAAAGACTACGGTAGTACTATGGCAAAAAGAAAAAAAAAACAAAAAAAAATAAAACCTGGTAGGACTAATAAAAAGAACTAGTAGTACTATCACTGGATAGTACTACCGATAGTACTACTAGTTCAAAACTAGTAATACTAACGAAAATAAGAAAATAAAATAGAAAAGTAGTTCTAAATAAAAGGAAAATGCTGAGAATTACTAAAACTTTACAGAAAATGTATAAAAATGCATGAAAAATTTATACAAATCTAGAAAAATTCACAGAAAATTCCATAAATCCTAGAAAAATATGCAGAAAATTATAGAAATGCATAAAATTAATATAAACTTGCATAAATATTTAAACAACAATATTTACAATCTGAAAAATATCTAAATAATTCTAAATAAATATATTTTCAATAAAAATACATTTCTCTACTTAAAAAATATGAGAAAAATATTTTTAAAGAAAATAAATTATTCAGAGCTATTTAACTACACAAGCATGTAATATTAAATGAGAATTGGCAGTGAATATCATTTAAATGACAAGAGAAAATGAATTTTGAAAGAACAAACCTGACAGAGATATTGTCAATCACTAAGACTGTTTAACATACCCAATTTACCAACTAACTTGATAAATGTGGATTCGTCAACAAATTTAGTGAATATATCTGCAGTCTGTTCTTCTGTGGGTACAAAATGTAACTCCACGGTTCCATTCATGACATGCTCTCTGATAAAATGATACCTGATATCAATGTGCTTTGTTCTCGAGTGCTGCACAGGGTTGTTGGAGATTGCTATGGCACTTGTATTATCACAAAATATGGGAATTTTGTCTAATGCAAAGCCATAGTCCTTTAATTGATTCTGTATCCATAAGATCTGAGCACAACAGCTTCCAGCAGCAATATATTCAGCTTCTGTTGTTGAATTGGAAACTGTTTGTTGTTTCTTGCTATACCAGGAAATCAACCTACCTCCTAGGAATTGACAACTCCCAGAGGTACTCTTTCTATCCACAACACTACCTGCATAATCAGAATCTGTATATCCAACAAGATTAAAACCAGAATCTTTAGGGTACCAGATACCTAGATTAGGTGTACCCTTAAGATATCTCAAGATTCTTTTCACAGCAACGAGATGTACATCTCTAGGGTCCGCTTGGAACCTTGCACACAAGCATGTAGCATACATAATATCTGGTCTACTAGCAGTAAGATAGAGTAAGGAGCCAATCATACCTTTGTAGCTTGTAACATCTACCTTGATAGATTTGTCAGAAGCTCCAAGTTTGATGGCTATTGAAGATGGAGTCCTTGTTGATGCTGAATCCTCCATGTGATACTTCTTGAGGAGTTCTTTGAGATACTTGGATCGACAAATAAATATACCATTTGACCTTTGACTTACTTGTAATCCAAGAAAGAACTTCAGCTCACCCATCATACTCATTTCAAACTTACTCTGCATTAGCTCAGCAAATCTCTTACAGAGATTATCATTAGTAGACCCAAATATGATGTCATCCACATAGACTTGGACTAATATCATATCACTTTTGTGTTTCTTTGAAAAAAGAGTTTTGTCTATGATACCTCTAACAAAACCATTTTCTAAAAGAAAACTAGAGAGAGTGTCATACCATTTTCTTGGGGCTTGTTTGAGACCATAGATAGCCTTGAAGAGAAAGTACACAAAGTCCAGCAGCTCCTGATTTTCAAAGCCAGGGGGCTGTTCCACATACACTTCTTCATCAAGCTCACCATTCAGGAATGCACTCTTAACATCCATTTGATAGACTTTAAAATTGGAATAAGCCGCAAATGCTAAGAACATCCTGATGGCCTCAAGTCTAGCCACTGGTGCATAAGTTTCATCATAATCAATGCCTTCAGCTTGTGAATACCCTTGTGCAACCAGTCTTGCCTTGTTCCTTGTAACAATGCCATCCTTATCAACTTGTTCCTGTATACCCATCTAGTACCAACTACTTTCTTGTTCTTTGGCCTGGGTACCAGCTTCCAGACTTGCTGTTGTTCAAATTGATTGAGTTCATCTTGCATAGCAATCACCCAATTTGGATCAGTCAGTGCTTCCTCAGTTTTCTTTGGCTCCATTTTAGATAAGAATGCTGAAAAATGACATTCATTCTGAGTTGCACTTCTAGTTTTAATTCCAACATCTGGATCACCAATGATCAGCTCAAAGGGATGAGCTCTATTTCATACAGTCTATCTTGGAAGATTTGATCTTGATGATTCACCTTGAAATTCACTTTGATGTTGTGAGTGACTAGTTGATCCTTCATTTGCTCCCCCTGAGTTGTTGCTTGATTGCCTTGATGATTCTTCTCCAGTGTTGGTGGTATCTCCATTGTTACCAGTGTTTCCACCACCATCACCATGATCATTATCATCATTGTTATTATCATCACCAGCAATAACTTCAGGTGGGGCTCCATCATCTGATTCTGAGTCTGGCAAGTTATCAAACTTCAGCTTTTCAGATGAGTCTTCTTTTTGGATATTGGGGAACTTAGTGTCATCAAAAGTAACATTGACACTTTCCTTTACTGTGTGACTGCCAACCAAGTAGACCCTATAAGATCTTCTGGAATAACCAACAAAAATAGCTTCTTGTGCCTTTGCATCAAACTTGCCACGTTTCACATTGTCATCTATAAGCACAAAGCATTTTGCTCCAAATACATGAAAGTACTTGACAGTTGGTTTCTTGTTGTTCAAGATCTCATAAGGAGTCTTCATTAAGTCCTTGTTGATTAAAGTTTGATTCTGAGTATAACAAGCTGTATTCGCTGCTTCAGCCCAAAAGTACGTTGGAAGTTTGGACTCACTTAGCATAGTCCTAGCTGCTTCAATCAATGTACGATTCTTTCTTTCCACTACTCCATTTTGTTGAGGAGTTCTAGGGGCAGAATACTGTCTTGTTATTCCTTTATCATCACAAAAGTCATTTAGAATGGCATTCTTGAATCCAGTACCATTATCTGACCTTATGGCTCTAACAGGGAATCTAGAATCCAGCTCAATCAACTTTATATGGCCAATCACCAGGTATGGGGTCTCATCCTTGGAATGTAGAAATAAAACCCATGTATATTTTGAATAGTCATCAACAATCACAAGTGCATATTGTTTCTTTGACATGGACATCACATTAACTGGACCAAACAAATCCATGTGCAGTAGCTGAAGAGGTTCAGTTATTGATGATGTATCAGTGCCCTTGTGAGAAGCTTTCTTTGACTTTCCTTTCTGACATGCCTCACACAGTCCTTCCTGTGTAAATTCCATCTGAGGCAAACCTCTAACCAATTCCCTCTTGACTAAAGAGTTCATAGTTTTGAAGTTAAGGTGAGACATCTTCTTGTGCCATAGCCAACTATCATCTGATGAAGCTTTAGCATAAAAACAATTAACTTCATCTTTGAATCCCGAGTTCAGATCAGCTATGAACAAGTCACCTTTCCTTACTCCTTGAAGAGCAGGCTTTCCATTCTTCTTGTGAAGGATCTGACACTTCTCTCTTTCAAAGGAAACAGCATATCCTCTGTCACAGAACTGACTGATGCTGAGAAGATTGAACGTCAGACCTTTCACAAATGAAACATCTTCAATGATAACATTTCCATACTTCAAACAGCCATATCCTTTCGTAATACCCTTGCTGTTATCTCCAAAGGTTACTACTGGGCCAGCTTTCTCAACCAAATCTGATAGCAGGGCTCTATCTCCGGTCATATGCCTTGAACAGCCACTGTCAAGAATCCATATAACACGACTTACATGTTTAACTCCCTGCAATATCTAATTGATTAGACCTTCTTCGGAGCCCAAAATTGATTGGGTCCGGCGTACTTAAAGAACTGGCCTTTGTCAAGCAAAACAACATTTTTAGCTAAAACTACTTCAACCTCTTTCACATAAGAGCGTTTCCATTTATAGCCAGCCTTAACACATTTCTGAGTAGGCTTAGGGATAAATGAATCCACTCTAGTCTGAGGAGGACTAGTAGTCTTTGCTTTAACATGCTTCTTCTTATTAACATGTTGACGTGGAGCAGTCTTATCACTAGATACATGCTTACTATTAAAATAAGCATACATAACATTGAAAGCACAAGACATGCAATTAATCACACCACATGCTTTATGAGAAGAATTAACAGGAGGCATGTTAGTTCTACAGTTGTTTTGATCCAACTTATGGATATCTGATTTAGTCTTTTTAGTTGAAGCAACTTTGACTGGAATATCAGATATACACTTTTTGGATTGTTCAACTTCCAAATCAATATCTTCTTCACGAATCTCCTCTGGAATGATGATAGAGTCTTCATTCAGAGGTTCTGCTTCGGACTCCTTACAGAAGGGTGTTTCAATACCCTTAAGCACATATGGAACACCCCTTCCTTCAGATCTGACTCTACAAGGGGAATTAATTCCAAGCAATCCAATGGCCTTATTATAATCATAACCTATACTGACATGATTACCAATAGCTTGTTTATTGAGAATCTCTTTAGCCGTCTTACAAGAGCTGAAATAGGCATTAGCTTTAGTCTTCAGCTCACTAATCTCTTTCTTAAGAATGGTTTCCAGTTGAATATAACATTTAACCCTATTCTCAAGAAAAGCTATTTTCTCAACAAGTTCATCCTGATTAACATGCACTAGTTTTAATTCTTTTATCTCATTTTCAAGATTTGTGTTTAAAAGAATTATTCTATCATTTTCAGTGCGTGCACAATCTAAGGTGCCACCAAGATGACGAATCATTTCTGTATCAGTAAACTTTACCTCTGACATGTGTGCGGATGAAGTGCTTGCCTCTTTAGCCACTAAAGCAAGGTTCCCAATCTCACCTGCTTCTTCATCACTGTCAGTGTCATCCCAACTCTTTCCATCAGCAACATAAGCTTTCCCAATCTTGTTCTTCTTGCTAGAATCAAATGTGTTTCTAGTCACTTGCTTTGGCTTTCTGCATTCAGTAGCAAAGTGACCCAACTCATTGCAATTGTAGCATCTGATTGTGCTCCTTTCCAAAGTTCCAGTTTTGTAGCCACCCCTTGTGCCACTTGACGAGGAAAATCCACCTCTCTGAAATCTGGGTCTGAACTTAAGATTGGGATTCCTCTTGAATCTAAACTTCCCAAACTTCCTGACTATCAACGCCAAATCACCATCCTCCAGCTGATCAAGTTCTTCTAGAGAATAGAAGTCACCACCAGATTGATCAATGGATGTTAATCCATATTCAGCATCAATAACATTCATGTTAGAACTGGAAGGTTGAACAGCCTTCACTTCCAGTTTCTGTGGGACTTCAACAGCCAGTGCAGTAGAAGTACTAACAATCTTCCCAGTTCCATACAGCTCCCTTTGTTGAATCTGCTCCAGCTCATAGGTCTTCAGAACACCATACAATCTCTCCAAAGCAATCTCATTCATATCTCTTGCTTCTCTAATGGCAGATATTTTGTGCTCCAAATGAGGTGGAAGTGTAAGAAGAAACTTCTTGTTAATCTCCTTGTTGGTGTAGTGCTTCCCATTGAGATTCAGATCATTGATTAATTTGTTATATCTCTCAAAAACCTGAGAGATACCTTCACCAGGGTTTGATCTGAAATGCTCATATTGTGAGGTGAGAATTTCCAGCATATTCTCCCTAACTTCCTCTGTCCCCTCATTGATTATCTCTATAGTTGCCCAAATGTGTTTGGCAGTATCACAGTTGAGGACATGATTATACATGATTGGATCAAGACAATCAATAAGGATCAACTGAAGACAAGGAATCCAAGGTAACATCCTCTTTCTCATCAGGAGTGTAATCCTTGGCATCTTTAGGGTACATTCTAGCAGCCCTAGTCACAACATTATTCTCAATGAGTTCTCCCTCAATAATCATAGGGACTTTGGGACCGTTCTTCAGCACATCAATGTATTTAGGATTTGCAACCTTAAGAAATAGGAGCATTTTCTTCTTCCACATTGGATAATGCTCCTTGCTGAACATTGGGATTTTGATTGTACCCACTTTCTGTGTAGTAGACATCTTTTGAGATTTTTTAAGAAAGATAAAAAATTAGAGTTTAAGAAAAATCTCAAAACAATTGGATCTTTGATTTGTATATCAATCAAAAGGCTCTGATGCCAATTGTTAGGTCCTGATATGTTTGTAGAAGGGGGGTTGAATACAAACAGTACCGTTTAATCGAATTTGTATTGTTGAATTTAACAATTACAATACCAAATTTAATGCGGAATAAAATGAAACAAGATTCAAGTTAAATAAAACTCTATTGAACTTGAAGGGTGTTACAAATCAGTGTACAAATTACAAGGTTCTTGATAAAACAAATCTAGAATAAATTCGACATGAATTTATCTATTTTTGTAATAAAAATATCGAATACTAAAAAGTAGTTCGATAGTAATTCTAGGGATTATGATCCGCTAGATTGTCAAAGCAATACAAGTAATTGAATTCTAGTTGATTGAATGAAACTTTGCTGGCTAGAATTTATTACAAGAATTTAATTGAGCTTTGTAGTTGGCTTCGTGTTAATGGCAGAAGAAATGAAGATGTTACTTTGTTCTTTCTGTCTGTTTTTTTTTTGTGTTGGTGATTCTGTCACTTTTTATCAATGCATTGTATTTAAACCAAGTAAACAGAACCTTTCCCACGCACCAAACCAATTCAATTGATTTATATTAATAGTACTAACCAGTTATACCTGGTAGTACTATCGGTAGGACTATCAGTTTGAACTGGTAGTACTATCGGTAGTACTAACACAGATAGTACTACTAGTACAAATCTGATAGTACTACTAGTATAAATAGAATTAGGATAAAACTGAATTAATTTTATTCTATTTTTAATTGATTTAATAAATGAATTAATTCTTTTAGAATTAATTCACAGATTAAATAAATTAAATTATTGACTTAAATAATTCCATAAATAAATTAATTCTTGAGAATTAATTTATACATAAAATTACTTAGGATCTAGATTGATTAATTCATAGATTAAATTAATTATCTTATAGAATAATATTAAAAGAGAATTAAACTAATTCTTAGAACCACTAAAACTGATGACGAACTTCCACTGACTGACGTTGACACTCCATGTACGGTCTGGTTCATGGGCGACTAACTTTAATGGTTGTTCTTCATACTTGACTTTAAGCTGTGATTCTTTTCTCCTTCTAATTAAACAAAGGACTGTAACCTGTACTTTTTCCCGTCACACTTCTGAAATCTCTGTCACTTTAAATAGATCCACTTTCTTGAATACTTCACTGAGGCTTGATCAAATAAATGAACTTCTTCCAGTGTAGAATAACTTCAAGTCTGTAGATGACTTTAATCTTCATTCTTTGACAGATTTAATCTTCTGAGATTCCTGTGACATCTGTATTTATTATTTACTTATTACATCTTAATTAAAGTTGAGTAGAATCCTCGGTGTTTACAAATAGGCCTTGACATATGCCTTTCATTGAGAATACCCTTGTGCAACCAGTCTTGCCTTGTTCCTTGTAACAATGCCATCCTCATCTAGCTTGTTCTTGTATACCCATCTAGTACCAACTACTTTCTTGTTCTTTGGCCTGGGTACCAGCTTCCAGACTTGCTATTGTTCAAATTGATTGAGTTCATCTTGCATAGCAATCACCCAATCTGGATTAGTCAGTGCTTCCTCAGTTTTCTTTGGCTCCATTTTAGATAAAAATGCTGAAAAATGACATTCATTATGAGTTGCACTTCTAGTTTTAACTCCAACATCTGGATCACCAATGATCAGCTCAAAAGGATGAGCTTTATTCCATACAGTCTGTCTTGGAAGATTTGATCTTGATGATTCGCCTTGAATTTCACTTTGATGTTGTGAGTGACTAGTTGATCCTTCATTTGCTCCCCCTGAGTTATTGCTTGATTGCCTTGATGATTCTTCTCCAGTGTTGGTGGTATCTCCATTGTTACCAGTGTTTCCACCACCATCACCATGATCATTATCATCATTGTTATTATCATTACCAGCAATAACTTCAGGTGGGGCTTCATCATCTGAATCTGAGTCTGGCAAGTTATCAAACTTCATTTTCTCAGATGAATCTGCTGTTTGGATATTAGGGAATATAGTGTCATCAAAAGTAACATTGACACTTTCCTTTACTGTATGACTGCCAACCAAGTAGACCCTATAAGATCTTCTAGAATAACCAACAAAAATAGCTTCTTGTGCCTTAGCATCAAACTTGCCACGTTTCACATTGTCATCTATAAGCACAAAGCATTTTGCTCCAAATACATGAAAGTATTTGACAGTTGGTTTCTTGTTGTTCATGATCACATACGGAGTCTTCATTAAGTCCTTGTAGATTAAAGTTCGATTCTGAGTATAACAAGCTGTATTCGCTGCTTCAGCCCAAAAGTACGTTGGAAGTTTGGACTCACTTAACATAGTCCTTGCAGCTTCAATCAATGTACGATTCTTTTTTTCCACTACTCCATTTTGTTGAGGAGTTCTAGGGGCAGAATACTGTCTTGTTATTCCTTTATCAGCACAAAAGTCATTTAGAATTGCATTCTTGAATTCAGTACCATTATCTGACCTTATGGCTCTAACAGGGAATCTAGAATCCAGCTCAATCAACTTTATATGGCCAATCACCAGGTATGGGGTCTCATCCTTGGAATGTAGGAATAAAACCCATGTATATTTTGAATAGTCATCAACAATCACAAGTGCATATTGTTTCTTTGACATGGACATCACATTAACTGGACCAAACAAATCCATGTGCAGTAGCTGAAGTGGTTCAGTTATTGATGATGTGTCAGTGCCCTTGTGAGAAGCTTTCTTTGACTTTCCTTTCTGACATGCCTCACACAGTCCTTCCTGTGTAAATTCCATCTGAGGCAAACCTCTAACCAATTCCCTCTTGACTAAAGAGTTCATGGTTTTGAAGTTAAGGTGAGACATCTTCTTGTGCCATAGCCAACTATCATCTGATGAAGCTTTAGCATAAAAACAATTAACTTCATCTTTGAATCCCGAGTTCAGATCAGCTATGAACAAGTCACCTTTCCTTACTCCTTGAAGAGCGGGCTTTCCATTCTTCTTGTGAAGGATCTGACACTTCTCTCTTTCAAAGGAAACAGCATATCCTCTGTCACAGAAATGACTGATGCTGAGAAGATTGAACTTCAGACCTTCCACAAATGAAACATCTTCAATGATAACATTTCCGTACTTCAAACAACCATATCCTTTCGTAATACCCTTGCTGTTATCTCCAAAGGTAACTACTGGGCCAGCTTTCTCAACCAAATCTGATAGCAGGGCTCTATCTCCGGTCATATGCCTTGAACATCCACTGTCAAGAATCCATATAACACGGTTTACCTGTTTAACTCCCTGCAATATCAAATTGATTAGACCTTCTTCGGAGCCCAAAATTGATTGGGTCCGGCATACTTAAAGAACTGGCCTTTGTCAGGCAAAACAACATTTTTAGCTAAAACTACTTCAACCTCTTTCACATAAGAGCGTTTCCATTTATAGCCAGCCTTAACACATTTCTGAGTAGGCTTAGGGATAAATGAATCCACTCTAGTCTGAGGAGGACTAGTAGTCTTTGCTTTAACATGCTTCTTATTATTAACATGTTGACGTGGAGCAGTCTTATCACTAGATACATGCTTACTATTAAAATAAGCATACATAACATTGAAAGCACAAGACATGCAATTAATCACACCACATGCTTTATGAGAAGAATTAACAAGAGGCATGTTAGTTCTACAGTTGTTTTGATCCAACTTATGGATATCTGATTTAGTCTTTTTAGTTGAAGCAACTTTGACTGGAATATCAGATATACACTTTTTGGATTGTTCAACTTCCAAAGCAATATCTTCTTCACGAATCTCCTCAGCAATGATTATAGAGTATTCATTCAGAGGATCTGCCTCGGACTCCTTACAGAAGGGTGTTTCAATACCCTTAAGAACATATGGAACACCCCTTCCTTCAGATCTGACTCTACAAGGGGAATTAATTCCAAGCAATCCAATGGCCTCATTATAATCATAACATATACTGACATGATTACCAACAACTTGTTTATTAAGAATCTCTTTAGCCGTCTTACAAGAGTTGTAATAGGCATTAGCTTTGGTCTTAAGCTCACTAATCTGATCTTTGAGAATGGTTTCCAGTTGTTGATACAATTTAACCCTTTTCTCAAGAACTGCTACATTATTAGTAAGTTCATCTTGATTGATATGCACTAGTTTTAATTCTTTTATTTCCTTTTCAAGATTTGTGTTTAAAAGAATTATTTTATCATTTTCAGTGCGTGCATAACTTAAAGTATCACCAAGATGTAGAATCATTTCAGTATCAGTGAACTTTACCTTATACATGTTGGGTGAAGAAAACATGGAATCAAAGAGTTTGTCTCCTATTGCCATGAGTGCAATATTCCCAATCTCACCTGCTTCTTCATCACTGTTAGTGTCATCCCAACTCTTTCCTTCAGCAACATAAGCTTTCCCAATCTTATTCTTCTTGCTAGAGTCAAATGAGTTCCTTGTCACTTGCTTTGGCTTTTTACATTCAGTAGCAAAGTGACCCAACTCATTGCAATTGTAGCATCTGATTGTGCTCCTTTCCACAGTTCCAGTTTTGTAACCACCCCTTGTGCCACTTGAAGAGGAAGATCCACCTCTCTGAAATCTGGGTCTGAACTTAAGATTGGGATTCCTCTTGAATCTAAACTTCCCAAACTTCCTGACTATCAAAGCCAAATCACCATCCTCCAGCTGATCAAGTTCTTCTAAAGAATAGAAGTCACCACCAGATTGATCAATGGATGTTAATCCATATTCAGCATCAATAACATTCATGTTAGAACTGGAAGGTTGAACAGCCTTTACTTCCAGTTTTTGTGGGACTTCAGCAGCCAGTGCAGTAGAAGTACTAACAATCTTCCCAGTTCCATACAGCTCCCTTTGTTGAATCTGCTCCAGCTCATAGGTCTTCAGAACACCATACAATCTCTCCAAAGCAATCTCATTCATATCTCTTGCTTCTCTAATGGCAGATATTTTGTGCTCCAAATGAGGTGGGAGTGTAAGAAGGAACTTCTTGTTAATCTCCTTGTTGGTGTAGTGCTTCCCATTGAGATTCAAATCATTGATTAATTTGTTGTATCTCTCAAAAACCTGAGAGATACCTTCACCAGGGTTTGATCTGAAATGCTCATATTGTGAGGTGAGAATTTCCAGCATATTCTCCCTAACTTCCTCTGTCCCTTCATTGATTATCTCTATGGTATCCCAAATGTGTTTGGCAGTATCACAATTTAGGACATGATTATGCATGATAGGATCAAGACAATCAATAAGGATCAACTGAAGGCAGGAATCCAAGGTAACATCCTCTTTCTCATCAGGAGTGTACTCTTTGGGATCTTTAGGGTACATACTAGCAACCCTAGTAACAACATTATCCACTGTTATCTCTTCCTCAACAATCATAGGGACTTTGGGACCATTCTTCAGCACACCAATGTATTTAGGATTTGCAACCTTAAGAAATAGGAGCATTTTCTTCTTCCACATTGGTTAATGCTCCTTGCTGAACATTGGGATTTTGACTGTACCCACTTTCTGTGTAGTAGACATATTTTGAGATTTTTTAAGAAAAATAAAAATCAGAGTTTAAGAAAAATAAAAAATCAGAGTTTAAGAAAAATCTCAAAACAATTGGATCTTTGATTTGTATATCAATCAAAAGGCTCTGATGCCAATTGTTAGGTCCTGATAAGTTTGTAGAAGGGGGGTTGAATACAAACTATACCGTTTTATCGAAATTTGTTCTTTGAATAATTTAACAATTTAGAACAAATTAATGCGGAATATAAATGAAACAAGATTCAAGTTAAATATAACTTATATTAAACTTGAAGGGTGTTGCAAATACAATAAGGATTACAAAGTATTTATCTCAAACTAATTAATACAAATTTAGAATAAATTCGACATGAACTCTTCTAATATTTGTAATAAAAAGATCGAATGCTAAAAGCAAGTTCGAGATAAATTCTAGGGATAAAAATCCGCTAGATAATCAAAGCAATACAAGTAATCAACTTCTAGTGGTTTGGATTTAACAATACAAACTAGAATTAATTGCTTGAGAAGAAATGAGATCAAATGGTTTTTCTTCTTATTTTGCTGGAGAGAAATGGCTTCTGTAAAGATATGATATTTTGTTCTGATGATTTTCTTCTGTCTTTTTCCCGGGTCAAATACACTTGCAATTAGCCTTGTATGACCTGTTTATTAAATCAAAAAGATTTAATAAAACAATTCATACACTTGTATGACCTGAAGAATACATTCGGTAGAACCATGCTTCAGCAGTATGACCTGCAAAAACTGTCCGGTATGACCTAGCATTCTTCTACCAACTCTCGGTATGACCAAGCAGAATTATACTGGTATGACCTGGCAGGATAGACTTGTATGACCTAAATCTGTCGGTATGACCAAGCACCTTTACAGGGCAGGTCATACCGAGCTAAACCGAGGTCATACTAGTAAACATAGAAAATCCTTTTAATTTATATAGTTAGATTAAATTCTAGATTAAATTAATTCTATTATAGAATTAATTTAATAAATAATTTAAACAACTAACTTAATTAATTTAATAAATTAATTAATTCTGATAGAATTAATTTATTAATTAAATTGAATTAATAAATCAAAGAAGATAACTTAAAATCCTTGCATTCCTCTATCTTCTGAAAACCACTGAATATAGATGATTTAATTCCACTGATTGATGTCGTCATTCGATGCACTGTCTGGTTCATGAATAACTGACTTCAATGAAAATTCTTCATCTTTAAAACATTTAAAGCTGTGGCTTCTTTTCTTTAGCTTTGACTAAACTCTGTATCCTGTACTTCTTCTGTCACCAACTGGAAATCTCTGTCACTATAGTAAATCCACTTTCTTGAATACTTCACTGAGGCTTGAACAATAAATTGAACTTCTTTCAATGTAGAATAACTTCAAGTCTGTAGATGACTTTAATACTCCATTCTCTTGACAGATAAAACTCTCTGAGATTCCTGTGACCTTTAACCTAATATTTACTTATTACATTCTGGTTTAAGTTGAGTAGAATCCTCGAATTACAAATAGGCTATAGCATATGCCTTTCAAACACAAAGAATAAAAAGATGGTATATAATTTTGAAGTCTATTTAAGGGTCACTGAAAGAAGTTCATAACATGTTCATGCATCAGTGGAGAATAAGGTTGAAGACATTCAAGGTTTAAGAAGTATTGAAGATCCCGTATTAGGTGCCACTAGATGATTTTGGTGTATTAGCATTTACTGTGTTATAGTTAGTGTTTGAAGCGATAAAGTTGCTGTAAACTTACCAATCGTAATAGAAAGAAAATGTGAGGATCAAGACCAATGTTAGTCGTTTGTGAACCAGACTAGTGCACTAATCGTCAACACAACGAAAACGATCATTACATTTATCAGGTTGAAATATTGGTCAAGTACTAAGGATATGAGCATGAGGGACATGTATGGAATGTAGTGTACAGAGTCACAAATTGAAGAATGAATATTCGACTAAATATTGGCAGTGGTGGAAGTGTAGTGAAATTTATGCAGGGTACAAGAGTCTTAGTGAAGATTAAACATATAGTTAAGTACAGATCAACAACTCAAGGATGCAGGAGTTATATTTTCCCTTGCGTGTTGTCAATTGATTACTACATTTACAAACTAAGCTAAACTAATAAAGGGCTAAGCCCATGCTATACTCTTGGGCTCGTGGCATTGTGTAGCCCAAATGGGCTAATTATAGATACAAACCTTGTATAGGATTTAGCTTGTATATTGTTTGTAGGAGCAAGAACAAATCGTTCTTGGTAGTCGGTAAATGTATTTACCGGATGTAGCAACCCCTTCAAGATTTATATATCGAATGTAATTCTTGGAAATCCTGTGTTAATTATTTTTATATCGTAAACACTATTCACTCTCAAGAACACGAACCACTACAAGAACACTAATTTATTTATCCAAAAAATATTCGGAATTTTTTTTATATTAGTGAGTATCGTTTTCAACCTCCCTTCTACTATACTTCGGGACCTAACAAAAAGCTATAAAACTTATAAATCATGTGCTTATATTTGTTAATTATATGTGCCATATAAGCATGTGTTCAAGAACAAATGGATGTCTTAATGTGAAGAAAACTCCAGACCATGTGATCGGAAGTACTAAATCAAACCAAACTCCATGCTCCAAGCTCTGATTCGTGCTTAATCAAGTTGGGCTCGTACTAATTATGGTTTATGAATTGAGTAGATTAGGATTTCAGATGGTAAGAGAGAGACGAGAGAGGGAGACAGTGAGAGAGAGGGCTGAGAGTTGGGAGGAGAGGGGGAAAAATGGGGGGAAGTGAATTTTTGTTCAAGTGGGAAAATAAAATTTTGTTGAAGGGGGAAATTATTTGTGTAATAAAGGGGGAAAGTGAAGACACAACAATTTTTTAAGTTTTTTTTAAAAAAAAAAGGAATAGACAACAGCTAATTTACTAAGCGATGTCTGAAATGTGTTTTAACATTGTGAAAAAATGATTCGATGTTAAAAATACTTTGAACATCGGTGACTTTTCTAACCGATGTTAAAGTACCGATGTTATATATACTTTTTATAGTAATATTATATGGAAATTGTTAGATATTATTAGGATAAGTTATTTATAGTGACAACGACAAAATACGATTCAAATAAATTATATGGGACAAATTTTAATTTTATTTGCATATTAGTTGTGGTTCGATTTATTTAGTTGTGGTTCGATTTCTGCACATGGTAGATGACAACCCCACAATGAAATTAAGAGAGAAATTTAAGGCCCAAAAATTCTGTAATGCCATAATGGAAAAAAAAAGATGTTGTGGTCCAAGTTACAGAGTAACCTCTTTTTAGTGTAGGCACAAATTTAATTACAATTGTGTCTGGCACATATACAACAATTTTGTAAGGGTGTGTACACAGGTTTGTGTGTCTATTTAGTGTACACATCATCTTCCTAAATCATCACTATTGAAGCTACAATTTCTCTTTATGAAAACAAGATAATTATTTCTCAAAGTAGTAGTCGAGAATACAAACCGTATTTTTGATGATTGTAGCAATTTTTGATCTAATAAAATATTAAATTGAAAATATTTTATTGTGATTCCTATATTTCTGTAAACACTTTACACACATTATTTTACAAATTACAATATCTCTTAATATTTGGCAAATTATGATAAGCTATAAAATTTAAGAAAAATATTATAAAATCTATTCACATCTCTCTCTAAATTTTGAACTCATAATCAACAAGGTCTATCGATACACATATCGATATTTAAGTTATAATTTTTTCCAAATAAATTAATAAATGAAATTTCATGAAAATTTTAACTTTTTTCATAATTTGGTGATTAAATTCTAAATTACAAAGTAATTATAATACGAAAAATCAATTCAGTATGATAAAAATACTTAACATTTCTTTGAAAGTATATATCACAGTTATATATTGCACTTTGTGATTTTATATAAACATTAATTTTAAAATGGTAAATTTTAAAAATGTGACAACATAAATTATAAATAATCACGTACATCAAACGACTTATAAGTTAATATAAAAAATATTACATTGCATATGACTTAATGTTGTTTATCAAAAATTTTACTAGAATATTTGAGAATTGTGTTCGTCCACCTTTTTTTTTCAGTCTGTTATTCATTCACTTTAATTAAATATGTTTCACATATTTGTTATTGAAAAATATTATTCATTTTAATCATGTAACAATATGAACAATTCATGAGATATAGTAGACAAAGATCTTATGTATTATATGTCACATATTTAATTTCTTTCTTTCTTTGTACCACCGGTCCCTCTCATTTATACCCTCATTTGGGTTAGGGGTCATTTGGTAAATCTGGACAAAAAATTCTTAATCATTAAAATATCTGAGTGATTTAACAATTTGAATACTTAATAAATAATATTGTTTGGTACGTAAATTAACAAAAAATCTGAACGGTGCAAATTTTTTAATTTATTCTTATGAATAAATAATGTAATGTAAATTATTTGAATAAAATAATAATATATTATTAATACTATATTACAAGTTCTAATTAGTATCTAATGTATTTTTATTTAAGCTAAAAATGTAACTTTTACAGATTTCATGATTTATTTTAATAAATTTAAAAAACTTATATGCTAAATAATATACAAAATTCAAGTATTATATTAACTTTTCAACAACTGAAGTATTTATTAACATATTATATGATATTTGTATCAAGTTTTAATGCATAAATATTATTTTTGTTTCATAAATATTTATCACTTTTGAATAATTTACAAGTTAAAACCTGATATATCATACTAATGCATAATAAAATATAAAAATATGTGATGAAAATTCTTAGTTATAAACACACGTCCGAGTTAAGCTTCTGTTTTTTTTACGTTGGAAACTTGAAATGATGGAAGTATTATGTCAAAAAAGAAAAAAAAAGGTGACAAAAAATAGTTGTGAGGAAATCTTAATGGCTAGGCTGGGGTTTTAGAACTTATCGAATAAGAAGATTCTTAGTGCTTAACAAAGATTAACATAGAAGAAACCAAACAGTCTTAACCTCTTAATTATTAAAATAAGATTCATTAAGATACGTTAAGAAGAAAACAAATGACCCCTTATTTGTATTAAAAAATGTATTCATTCAATCAAACACCAAAATAAGAAGTAAGATCTTTTACGAATATCTTCCTACTTAATATTTAGAAATCTTCCGTAAATTTGTGCACGAGAAATTAGTATTACATAAGAAAATTGAAAATTAGTTAATTATATCCATCAATTTAACCAACGGTGACATTTACATACTTAATATGAAAGTAGAGAGTTTTTTAATTTAATTTTACATTAAAATTTTTGTTGATCGATCGTTACGATACTAATCTTTTGGCATTCGTACTTTTAATTAATTCTCTTACTTAATTATTTTTTATTTTGGGCCCAAAATAAAATATAGCCACACATATATACATATTTAAAACTTAATTATTTCAACAATCATTTTTACGTGTCTTATTATTAAAACATATTAGTATGTTAATTCATTTAAAAATCAATTATTTATAACAAAATAAATATTAAAATATTAAGAGTAATACGTGCATCACACGGGATATAAAGTTGGTAATATATGAATTTATTTTACTTAAATGTCCAATTCTTAGAATTGTGTAATTAACTAGAATTAAATTACTTTTAAATTTCTTAAAAAATAAAGAAGAAAAGAGTATTAAAATAAAGTGGTGTTTTGGATTTAATGTCTATAATCTAATAATCTCATTTTTTTTTAATATTTTTAAATAACACAAAGCAGTTTAGGTGTTTTTTTAAAAATAATTATGTAACTTTTTTAGATAATGAATAACAAGCAAGAAATAATATTTTGGGCCAAGAGTCAAGACCCATATCGAGTTGGAGAGTCCAATAATGAGAACATACATATATATTTGTGGCTAAAGACATAAACAGAGGTTTTCTAGGGTTTTATAGATAGATACATATTTGACTAAAAAGCATATATCTATCTTTTCACACACACACCATGACTGCTCAAACTCAAGAAGAACTCTTGGCTGCCCATCTCGAACAACAAAAGATTGATGTAAGTATCCTCTCTCTTTCATCTCCTTACAATTTCATATGTTTTTGTATGTGTAATAAGGTTGTATATGTCTAAACTTGCTTATTGTTTGATAAATTAATATGAGTGTTTAGTAATCATGTTTGTTTTTCTGTCTTTATTTATTATTTTCATTTTTATTACCTGGGTATGTTTTTTTATACTTAAATTTGTAGTTCTTGACCATAAAGTTTCAATCTTTAAGGAAACAGATCTGTAAAGATTAGAGAAATTGGCTGAATTTGGGGTTTTAGGGTTCTAGTATTTATTTGATATTGTTCTTTAATAAAAAGGAAAGGACTTTGCAGATCTGTTTAATCTTTTTAGTTTTTGAAGCGTAAATCCTAGTTGTATAACGGTTTTTTGAAATGTTGTAATTTTTGTTAAAGATCTATATTGAATTATAATTGGCCGTAACAATTCGTTGAGTAAAGCTTATCTCTGATGCAAATTGTTGTGGTTAAAATAAGCGGTGCTGTATTTGTCTAAGCTTTCCTTAGCTATGAGAATTTGATGTGTATTACTGATGAGGGGAATAACATTTACCTATACTTCCCTGAGCAAATAGCTACTTAAACATTTTGGAGTATTGTGCGGAAGAGAGTAATTATTTTGTCTTTTGTGCTCTACCTCTATTAAGGCTTATTTGTTCTTATCTATTTTAAAATCTGCAATGCCTTTTGTTTACTCACTAATAAGCTTATAATTGTTAGTATTTGAAAATTTTGAAGTTGTTTATATTTCAAAATGAAGAGATGTGTTATAATTGCGCAACACTTTTGATTTTGAAAGTTTGGTGTCAAAGTACTTTCCTGCTAATACCTTGCTTGTTGACATTAATTTAATTATTTCACACTGCCTCTGTTTATTTGGTTAAGAAGCTCAGTTTTATAATTTCGAAAATGTTTTGATCTCTGTGTGGGAGTGAAGTAGGTCCAGATAAGATATCCGAATTAAGTTGCTAGTACTGAAAGTGCTGATATTTTGCTAAACTTTCTTGCAGCCAGAGGAGCCCACGGTTGAAGATGATGACGATGATGACGATGAAGATGATGACGATGATGACAAGGATGACGATGATGTTGAAGGTAATAACAAAACGGTTTTTTTAATACATTAGCGATCAGTATACTTTTCACTGCGAATTCTGCCTATTTACAATATATCTGTACACAATTGTGGATATGGTTTTCTTTAACTCTAGGTCATGAGAGAAAAAGAAGACGTCCTTTCAATTTTTTGCCGATCAACTAATATTTCTGCTTGCTTAATGTGGTATTAAAATGAGCTATGTCTGATTTGTAATAACAATGATAGTTGCATAAGTTGCCAGGGCCATGACACAAGTTGCCAGGGCTGTGACACGTTACATAGTGTTGCAGCAAGTGAGTCTTCCTTTTTTGTGTATGAATATTTGATATATATATGTGTGTGTGTGTGTAAACTTTTACAGGTTTTTGCCTGTTTCAGATACGGTGCTCGATATAAAATGTACCATATTTCTGATTTGTGCTTAATATACAAATACAATGCAATTTGTTTATAAATTTTGCGATATCAAAATCTACCTTTAAAGAAAGGGTATACTGAGGTCCTCCAGACTTTAAGAAAATCTGATTGCCATTGACAGGACAAGGAGACGCAAGTGGTAGATCAAAGCAGAGTCGAAGTGAGAAGAAGAGTCGAAAGGCCATGCTTAAGCTAGGAATGAAGCCCATTCCTGGGGTCAGCCGTGTCACTGTCAAGAAGAGCAAGAATGTTAGTTTCTTATACCAGGGAAAAAAATAACTAAAAGTAAAACATATATTAACTTTTTGCTTTTGGTTACTGTTTGTTTTTTCAGATTCTCTTTGTCATCTCAAAGCCAGATGTTTTCAAGAGTCCTAATTCAGACACATATGTCATATTTGGTGAGGCTAAGATTGAGGATTTGAGTTCACAGTTGCAGTCTCAGGCAGCAGAGCAATTTAAAGCACCTAATCTCAGTAATGTCATGCCAAAGGCTGAGCCTTCTGTCATTGCTCAGGATGATGAAGATGTTGATGAGACTGGCGTCGAACCAAAGGATATCGAGTTGGTGATGACACAAGCTGGAGTCACAAGATCGAAAGCAGTTAAAGCTCTTAAAGCTGCTGATGGGGATATTGTTTCTGCCATTATGGAGCTTACAAATTAGATTCTGTTAAGTGATGCTTTCGGAGGGTTTCAACTGGAGTTGCTCTGTATTTTTCCATGTTTGATTTGACTTTCTTTTCCTTTTTTGATGTGTTGTGCATTAGCATGCTTAATATCATACAATCATGGTCTATTTTATGATACATATAGTAAAAAGATCACATGTCCGGAGTTCACGGAAATGTGGTGCTTTACCAATTTCGCTGGTGATATGCTGCCCTGTCTTTTACTTAATATATGAGCAAACGTATAAGTTCAAAGTTAGGATATATCTGGTTTTGCAAAAGAAAAAAAAATCAAGATTTCTAAGTAAGGGCTTTTTACACTTTCCACTGATATGGGGCCAGTAAATGCGAATTAGTATCAAATTTTTAGGTTTATTGGAAAGGAAAAAGAGTACGGAAGTCTCGCACATGAATATAGGGTTGTACAGAGAGACTCCAGTTTCAATTTTGTGAACAAATATATAAACAGCAACTGCAATTCATGTTATTGGTTGTAATTTGGACTGGAGATATATTTTGACATTGCAGTGTTTAAACTGATTGACGTTAGACATTAGTTTACAATGTACCTACTTCTCTTCCTCGGACAACGAATATATTTGTCAGAAAATCAATTATGGGGTTTCATGCTCCAAAGGTATGTTTTCTAATGTCAATCTTAAGGGTTTTTTCTCTAACTTAGAAGTACCATCTCGAGAGCGAATTATGGCATAAGTGTTGGACATGTTGGAAGAGAAACGGCTGCATAAGTGGTAATATTGTACAATTTACAATCCTTAACAAGTGGATTTTCTGGACAAAATTTAAAACCTTATGGACTAGTAGTTGAAAGATATTGTACTTTGAAAAATTTTAAGCGGAGTTAAAAGAATTTGGTAGGTGAAACACATCAGATACCATTAGCAAAATGAAATTAAGGTCCCTTTTGGATCATGAAATTTGAAACGCAGTTAACGGAAATGTGAATGAGATTGTACAACAAATTTTTTTTTAGAATCTCATTTAGATTCTAGATATCCGAATTCAAATCCCATGATCCAACCCTTTAAGTCTCGACTTAAAAATGTTTGAGAAGCCTACACATACCAACACTACTAGGTCGTGTTTGCAAGGGCTAGAGAAGATGCATGAAGGATAACAATGGTGTAGTGCATGAAGACCATAATGACATTGCAAACGTTGTGATTTCTTTCTATAAAGTTTACTCTGTTCTACGAGCCAAGTACATGATGTTCCAGATGATATATCCACCCTTCGATTTTTGCTAACCAAACTACTATGTTAGATGGCCCTTTCTTTACAAAGGACATCTTTACCACTCTTAAACGAATGGCCAAAAAAGGACCTCAAGTCCTGATGGTTTCCGGTTAACTTCTTTATTACTCGTGGAGCAATACGGGAATTATGTTGTTAAAGGTATTTTGCATTTCTTTGATACTATACACTTACCTCATTGTTGGAGTAACTAACTCTGCCATGTCAGCACTGCCACATAAGCAGCAACATAAGCAGCCATTAGTTTCTCCACCGATTGCCAATCAGGATACAACTACTGGTGGTTAATTCATTGTTCAGTTAGTTAGTTTTCTTCCCCAACAAGATAGATATAGAAATGAAATGTGTTATACTGGATTTTCGATAATGGACCCTAAACAGGTTCATAAGTGATTTGGGCCTAAGAAATGGACAGATTGGTGTGAACTGGGCTTTGGTACACACCAGGGGTTGTGTTGAATTGAAAATCCTCCAAGTGTGTTGGGCTCGCACCGCTAACGTGTGATGAGCTCGCACCGCTAATTAATGATGGGCTCGTCTATGAATGAGCTCTCACCTTGATGAGTTCGCATCCTTATATTTTGGGCTCTCACCATAATATTTCGCTCTCGCCATTATGAAATAATGGGCTCGCACTACTTAACAGAAATGAGAATGATTAAACACAGATGAGCTTGCACTACTTGACTATGGAAAGGTAAAATCTAATTTGTATTTTCATGTATTGACTGGTGCGCTGCGAGCCTGGCCAACTCGCACCGTGGGTGAAGCCCAAAATATGGAAATTCCTATTTATGGAATGAATGTTTCTTGGTTGATACGGGACAGACTTACAATCATGGAAAGAAATGCGGAGATGCCACGAGATTGTAGGAAAACGTGTGAAGATCGGACTATTTATGGGAACATGAGGTGGATTGATAAACCTCGGACTATTTATGGGAATATGAGGTGGATTGATAAACCTTGAACTATTTATGGGACCATTGGATGGATAAACTTTGACTATTTATGGGCTTGGGCTGAATGGGCTTATCTAATGACTTATTTTCCAAGAACTACGTGAGGCTTGATCCCTATATAAGGGGTACGTAGGCACCTTGTATGATACACAATTGACACTCGACAAAGAGCAAGAGAAAGAACCCATTCTCTATTCAATTTCTGAGGAGTCATCATACAAGTCCAGCCACCACTTTCCATAAACCTCCAACACACTGTTGTACGAAATTCTCCTTACAACAATTGGCGCTAGAAGGAGGGGGCTCATTGAGCACTACATCTTAAGGAGAAGGATGTCGAAGAACAACAAACATAGTGACAAGGAGATTGAGCACAAGAAGGATGCCACACCACAAGGAGCGAGGACGGATCCACCACCCCACGGAGAGGGAGGACCAAGCAAAACCACCTCTGTCATGCCTCAAGTCGCACCAGTTACACTGGATGGCACGAAGATCCTAGGTTACCTCGAAGGGATCGAGCTCCAATTGAAAACTATGAACGCCCGGCTGGCTAAGGTCGAACAGAATTCAATCAAGAATGCGAAGAGGAAGGCTCGAAGGCTCAAAGGCTCAAGAGCACTCGGGAAAAGAAGGATCAACCCTCCAAAAAACTCATACACGAGTTCGACGAGGTAGCTGACGGGCTAAAGAACACTGGATCTCTCGAGACAGATGAGAAATCTCCAAGCCAGGAGGAGCGAGGCAGCCAGGCTCCGAGCGAGCCGCGGCATGAGCCAACTTCGTCCGAGGCTAGATCCACTAGTGTTTTAGACCGAATTGGGAAAAAGCTAACTGAGCACGATCTAAGAATTAGATTGGAAAAATCTCAAGCACGGAAGGAGGCACCATAAAGGACTCCACCTAGAACAGAACGAAGGGAGAGGACTCCACCTAGAACAGAACGAAGGGAGAGGACTCCACCTAGAACAGAACGCAGGGAGAGGACTCCGCCTCGAACTCATAGAAGGGAGCGAAGGGAGAGGACTTCCTCTCACCATTCAAATGAAGAAAGGTCTGATGAAAGGATTGGAGACTTGAGGGTTGGTGATTTAAGGCGCCTGCTGGTGCAGATGGAAAATGAGAAGAAAACACCACCACCTGCTACGGCCCCATCTCCTTTTACTCCTGCGATAAGGATGTCTCCTCTGCCTCCGGCATTCAGGAGCAACCTCGAACTTGCCTTCAATGGAGATGCAGATCCTGCTGAATACCTGGCCCGTTTCAATACCGAGATGGAGGTCTACCAGGTTCCTGATCTAACTCGTTGTCGATTATTTGCTGCCTCGTTAAGGGGAAGTGCCCAACAGTGGTTTACTAAGCTAGGACCAGCTAGCATTAGCACATGGAGGCAGTTGGGAGATCTATTCTTGAGACAGTTTCAGTCCACCCTTCATTATGCCCCCTCGGTGGCTACCCTTGCCAATATTAAACAGGGAGAAGTAGAGTCCCTGCAGGATTATTTCATGCGATTTAATGCTGAAGTTCCCAGAGTTCGAGGGGAAACAGAAGAAACCCAGAAGAATTTTCTAATTGCTAGATTGAGAGAGGGCTCTAAATTCTGGAAGACCTTACAGGCTAGGGAACCAGAAACTTTGGCCGAGTTTTATGAACAGGCGGAACCTCACAAGCGGGTAGAGAAATCTATGAGAGACCTAAGAAGCAGTGGCCTAAGGATGGAGAAAAGAGGGAGATCCTCTAGTCCTGAAGAAAGAAGAAAGACTTTTAAAAGGAGCCCCAGCCCAAAGAAGTTTAACAGGGCTAGGGAAACTGCCAATAAAGAGGCTGGAAGGCCTTACACAAGCAAATGGCAGAATCATACCCCCTTGGTCGCCTCCATCGATCATATATACGCCACTTATGCTGGGAAGGGGGTATTCAAGAAAGCCACTCCTCTGACGGAATATAACAAAAGGGACACCTCTAAATACTGTGCTTATCATGAATCCACAAGACATCACACGGCCGATTGCCGACAGTTGAAGGATGAGATTGAGACTTTGATTCGACATGGAAAACTAACAGAATGGGTTGTGAAGGAAGTACGGAAACATAAGGCTGAGTACCATCAGGTGCCCCCTCCACCCCCGATAGCAAAGAATGGCGACACGGAGAGGACTGCTAGGGCTGGTAGCATTCATGTTATTATTGGAGGACCTCACGTGGGGGAAGATAGTAAGAAAACCATAGAGAGATATGCTCGAGAGGCAAAGGACCGTCCTCTAACCAACGTTCATCGTCTTGAACAAAGGCCTCCTTATCTGTTCACGAAAGAGAGAGATGAAATCATGTTTAGTGAAGAAGACGCCAAATGGGTACACCATCCTCATTCTGATGCTCTTGTTGTAAGGATAAAAATCGGGTCTACTAATGTATATCGGGTGCTAGTGGACAATGGGAGCGCTGTAAATATCTTGACCTACGACACTTACAAAAGGCTTGGATTCCTAGACAGAGAGTTGGTCTCAAGCGGAAACCAGCTCTACGGGTTCACAGGGGCTTCAGTAAGAATCCAAGGAACGGTCCAGCTCCCAATCAGTTTAGGAGACAACCCCCACGTGGCCACCCAAATTGTCACTTTTACTGTGGTGGATCAGCCATGTGATTATAATGCCATGATTGGGAGACCAATCCTTAAGGAGATGAAGGTAGTCACCTCTATTCATCACTTAACCATGAAATTTCCAACTCCCACAGGTGTCAGAAAAGTGAAGGGATGCCAATACGACTCAAGGGTATGCTATAACCAAGCCATGAAAGGGGCAGAAAAGATGGATGTTCCAAGAGAAGTGACGGACCCTAGGGAACAAGAGCCCATGGAGGATGGTGAAGAGAAGAAGAGGAAGCGTGTTGATACCCTCATGCCAGATGTCTGTAACATGATATCTATAGAGGAGCTCCCGGAATATTACTTTGAAAGTTTGGGAATTGAGGTGGAACCTCGACCCGGGGCCCTAATGATGGAACCCTCTCAACCCATAATGACAATGCAGGAGGGCATAGTGGAGGAAGCAAGTGATGATGAAGAGAGCCCAGAGCAAGTAGCTGCCAGATTGAATAAGGGAAAGTGGGTGCAGAAAGAGACCTCAGTTCTGATAAACTTGCCAACCGGAATCTCCCGAGAAGTCACTATAACAACAGAGGGAAACATTCTGCAAGAAACACCGGAATTTTCCATCAATAACGGGGATCATCTTAGTGTTACTGAAGTAGGAGAGCCTAGCATGGATAAAAACTTCGATGTGGAATTGGACCCAAGAATGCCTCCCCTGCCAGAGGGAGCTGGAACATTCGAAGATATCATTTCTATCTTGGTGGACCCAAATGACTCGGCTAAAGTCTTGAAGATTGGAGCAAATCTTGGCCCCAACATAAGGAACAATCTCGTCTCATTCCTTAAGGAGAACCTGGATGTGTTTGCATGGTCTCACGTCGACATGATAGGGATCGACCCAGAAGTGATATGCCATAGGCTGAACCTAGATCCCAGCAAGAAGAGAATAAGGCAGAAGAGGAGACCTGTTAGTGGAGAGAGGGCGGAGGCCCTCAGAGAAGAGGTGGACAGGTTGATGGAAGTCAGGCTCATCAAGGAGTCATTCTACCCGACTTGGTTGGCTAATCCTGTGCTGGTGAAGAAGCCAAATGGGAAGTGGAGAACCTGCGTCAACTTCACCGACTTGAACAAAGCTTGTCCAAAGGATAGCTTCCCTCTTCCTCGTATCGATCAGCTTGTGGATGCCACTGCAGGACACGCATTGTTAAGCTTCATGGATGCCTACTCAGGCTATAATCAAATTCCTATGTATGGGCCAGATCAAGAACATACTTTGTTCATCACTGATCGAGGCCTATACTGTTATATTGGGATGCCTTTCGGGTTAGTTAATGCGGGAGCAACTTACCAAAGATTGGTGAATAAGATGTTTAAAGATCATATCGGGAAGACAATGGAGGTATATGTTGATGACATGCTTGTTAAATCAAAGGAGGCCAAGGACCACATCCAGCATTTGGCAGAAATGTTCACTATCCTGCGTATTTACAGAATGAAGCTTAATCCCCAAAAATGTGTGTTTGGGGTGGAGTCAGGAAAATTCTTGGGGTTTATTGTCAACCATCGGGGAATTGAGGCTAACCCAGCCAAGATCAAGGCTCTAATGGAGATGAGATCACCTCACAGGGTGAAGGATGTGCAAAGCCTCACAGGGAGAATTGCGGCGTTAAACAGATTTGTTTCCAAATCTTCTGACAAGTGCCAAGTGTTCTTTAAGGCCATAAAAAATGTGGGCAAAAATTTTTCATGGACAGAAGAATGTGAGGAGGCCTTTCAAAATATCAAGAAACATTTGAGTACACCACATTTATTGTCTAATCCACAACAAGGGGAGGTACTGGTGCTTTATTTAGCTGTGTCTGATTATGCGGTGAGTGCGGTGCTAGTTCGAGAGGAAGGCGAAGCTCAGCTCCCGATGTACTATATGAGCAAAAGGATGGTGGGTGCAGAAACTCGGTACTTGAACATGGAAAAACTGGTGTATGCTCTAATCCTCGCGTCACGGAAGCTCCGTCCTTATTTTCAGGCTCATAAAATTGAGGTAAGAACAGCTTATCCACTTAGACAAGTGTTGCATAAACCCGAAACTTCAGGAAGGATGTTGAAGTGGGCTGTAGAGCTGGGACAATTCGATGTGGAGTACAAGCCTCGAGTTGCGATTAAAGGGCAAGCACTCGCAGATTTTGTGTTGGAATTCTCACCTCAAACAGAAGAGGACTCTAGGGCGTTGCAAATTTATCCAGAGATGCCAGCAGAGGAAAATCAGAATAGTGCCCCTTGGTGGAGCTGGTATGTTGATGGGGCATCCAATGGAAATGGAGCTGGGGCCGGATTCGAGTTAGTAAGCCCAAAAGGATGTAGGGTGAAGAGGGCTGTGCACTTCACCTTTCACGCAACAAATAATGATGCTGAATATAAGGCTTTGATTAATGGATTCAAGCTGGCGTTAGAACTAAAGGTGGAAAACCTTAACGCTTTTAGTGATTCCATGATAGTGGTATACCAGATAAATGGAGGGTATCAAGCACGGGGGCCTAGAACGGAGTTGTATTTGCGCTGTGCGGAAAGGTTGATCAAGTTATTTAATGAGGTTAACCTAGAGCTCATCCCTCGGAGCCAGAACGAGACAGCGGACGAGCTTGCCAAGTTCAGTTCACGTCATGAGACCACTCTGTTAGGGTAAACACCCTTGGAAATACAGAGGAGGCCTAGTGTGCCAGAGGTAGAGCTTATGGTGGTAGAAGATGGGGTGACATGGATGTCTCCACTCTTGGCTTATATCAAAAATGGTGCTTTACCGGATGAGAAGAATGAAGCACGACGAGTGCGGTACATGGCTGCCAGGTATGCAATATATGATAGAGGCTTATATAGGAGAGGCTTATATAGGAGAGGCTTCAATGTGCCCCTACTCAAATGTGTTGACGGAGAAGAATGCAACTACATACTAAAGGAGGTCCATGAAGGTATTTGTGGTAATCACTCGGGGGGTAGTTCATTGGCACAGAAGATACTTCGTCAAGGATATTACTGGCCAACTCTAAAAAAAGATGCTTTCGAGTTTGCTAGAGCTTGTGACAAGTGCCAAAGGTATGCAAATTTTCACAACAGCCCGGTGGCACCACTAACTTCACTGATGAGTCCTTGGCCCTTTGCCATGTGGGGTATAGACTTGATTGGAGAACTGCCTAAGGCTAAAGGTAGTGTGAAGTACGCTGTGGTTGCGGTGGATTATTTCACTAAGTGGGCAGAGGCTGAGCCCTTAGCCACCATAACTGCAAAGAAGCTCATTGATTTTGTGTATCGGGCTATTGTTTATTGATTTGGTATACCCTACAAATTGATCTCAGATAATGGTAAACAGTTTGACAGCAAGGAGATGAGAGAATTTTGTGACCGGTTGGGAATTCTGAAGAGTTTCAGTGTAGTGAGCCATCCACAGACAAACGGCCAGACTGAAGCAATTAATAAAATACTAAAGCACACCTGAAGGCGAAGCTAGGGGATGCTAGGGGAAATTGGCCAGAGGAACTTCCACAAGTCTTATGGTCTTACAACACCACTCCCCGAACCACAACGGGTGAAACACCTTTCTGTTTGGTGTATGGATGTGAGGCTATGGTCCCGGTGGAAGTAGGAGCTGGATCTTTTAGGAGAGCTCATTATGACCCGGTGAACAGTGAGAAAAATCATCGTCTCTACTTGGATATGGTTGAAGAAGTGCGGGTTGACTCACAAGCAAGGTTGCTAGCATATCACCAGAGAACTGCCAGGAATTATAACCGCAAGGTGAGAGCTCGACCTTTCCGGGTAGGGGACTTGGTTCTTCGTCGAGTTATGCCTAACACCAAGGTGGTTAATCATGGGGTGTTTGGTGCAAATTGGGAAGGCCCATATCAGATTAAATCAGTCTTGTGGGAAGGAACCTATCATCTCAATGATATATGGGGGAAGCTAATACCAAGGGCTTGGAATGCTGAACACTTGAGGAGATACTATCAGTAGTTTGTATCTATTTAAGACTCAGCATGCATTGATATTTATCCTAAGTCTCGGGGGGTAGTGTCATATAGACACCTCCTTTGGACATACGATGTAATAAGTCTAAGTCTGTTATCTTATTATCTAAGAATGTTGGAGTTTTATTATCTAAATAAAGTTAAGGTTTATTGTATGTTTTCATGCATTAGGTAAATGTTATTTTACTATCATTAGGCAAATACACTTGTTTATGTCTTCAGAAGATTGTAAATGAAGTAACTTGGTTGGGCATCGACCCATCAATTATGAAAAGAGCTTGTGTAAGGTGAGGCCTCTTTAGAAACGAGCTCATGCAAGTTGGGAAACAAAACAAAAAATTTTGAACTCGGACTTTGTGCGAAGTGGGACTTTGTGCGAAGTGGAACTTTGTGCAAGGTGAAACTTTGTGCGAGGTGGAACTTTGTGCGAGGTGAGACTCAGTGCGAGGTGCGAGCAAGAACTAGGGGCAGAGTAGCCACGTGCGAGGTGAACCTGGTGGGAGTAGTTCATTCAAAACAATAACTGTAGAAAGAAATGTAAAGACATGAATAGGAAAACATTCAGAATAAAGGACGAACACAAAGAACTTGATAAAAAAAGAAATTTGTAAGTGTTACTGGTTCGAAGCCATCAAATGTTTACAAATTGCGAGGCAAACGGGGTGCCCGCATCCCCAAAGAAACTAGCTAAATAAAGTTAAGCCTGAGGAGTCTCCTCATTGGCTCTATGTGCGAGCTGAGGTTCCGATTCGAGCTGGGCCTCTTCCTCCATCTCCTTGCGAAGCTTCTCGGCATAGCTCACAGTGGCAGCACCTAGAGGACTCCAATTGAACTCAGGGACCTTCGCCATGAAGCCCTTCATGAAGTTCTTGGAGCCTAGGACCTTTGCATCCTTGACCTATGCGTCCCGGCTCGCCTCTAACGCTAAAAATTTGGCCTCGAACTTAGTATCTTGGGCTGCCACCTTAGCTTCGAGCTCGGCAACTTGGGCTTTTAAATAATTATTCTGGGAAGTGGCCTCAGCCTGAACATTCGAATGTTCCCCTTTCATCTTTTCCACAAGTAACTTAGACTCGCGCAAATCCTTTTCCAGGCTAGTGGTCGCATTAAGAATGATTTGCTTGGACTCTTCAACTAATGCCACATTAGCCTTCCTCGCCTCGTCTAGTTTGTTTCTCAGAATCCTGTTATCTTTATCAAGACGAGAACATGCTTGACCCATTGAACAAAGCTCCCTGTATCTGTTGATTTGTCTTATAAACACCTCGGTTGTGGCCTTAGTAAGGGCATCATTATTCGCCTCGAACGAGCCCGAGGTCCATGCCCTTAATTCGCTCTCAGAAATATGTGGGACCCCGAGTCGAACCAGGGCACTGGCCACAACATTCCCTTGAGGATTTGGAGGCAACTCATTACGAGCTCGCTTCGATGCATCAGCCTCAGGAAGGACGTCTTTGGATTGTCTTGTTTTTCTTTTTTGCGGGGAGCCCCCCCCCCCAGTTACCAAATATTCCGTGAGAGTCGTTTTGAATTGGGGGAGGGATCTCTTTGGTTTGAGGAATAATCTTGTTCGAACCCCCGGCGTGCGAGCCGGTTTGGCTGGTAGAAGGAACGGTTCGAACCGGAACATCTTGCTCGGCTAAGAATGGAGGAGGGGAGATTGCCATTTCTGAAATAAAACGAAGACAAAAGAGTTAGTAAATACACATGTTAAATAAAAGTACAAGAATAAAATGACATACGAGATAACGGTGCGAGCTGAAGGCTCGCATCGGGTAAAAACTTACCTTTTCTTTTTCTCCTAGATTTCTTGCTAGGAGTTAATCTAGTTTCCTCTTTTAAGAAGCTGTACTCGACTATGTTGGCAGTTGTGATCAGTTTTCTAATGTTTCGTTTTGAGACGGGGATGTTTAGAAGATTATCGGCGTTAATCTTCTCTTGACCTTGTAAAGGTGTTCTCACAGGAGGTTCTAAATAAATAAAGACAAAACATAAGAAACAATGCGAAGCGAAAAAGTGCAGTGCGAAGTGAAAGAAACGATGCGAGTTCAAATAAATTGCTTACCGGGGTCGTAATAGAAGTGAGTTTGAACTCGGGGAACTTCATGAACATAAAAGAAGGGGTCTTTCCATCTACCCGAGTTGCTTGGCCCCCCGAAAATTAGTTTCTTCTTATTGTAATAGGGCCAAACAGGGAGATAGAAGTAGACAAATTCGGCTGAGTGCTTCAAGTTCAAGAAATACCCAAGTTGCATGGCGGTGAGAGTAGGGTAGACTTTCTTTTTATAGAGAATATATAGAGGTATGGCAGACCTATAGCCGTTTGGGTTGATTTGCAGCGGTGCGAGCCCATAATACTCAAGTATCTCCTGAATGAAGGGATGGAGGGGCGCAGTAATACCCAGCCTTAACAGAAAAGATGAAAGAACCATGCGAGGAGCTCGTCCTCCATTTTCCGGATGATTAAATCGATAGCATCTCATGTGCGGTGCGGGGAGAATTATGCGACCCTCTGGCCTGAATTGATCCACGAGGTCGCGTAGTACATCTTCAGTCAATGAGGTGGATATGTCTCGACAAGCTAGAATTTTCCACTCTCATGAACATGCAAGGAGCTCTCATCGCCATCTAGGATTATGCGTTTTTAAGGAACACCTCTTCTTCAAGCTCAGGTTGTTTGAGTGGTTCATAAGGAACAGGAGACGGTTCGGGGATGTATGCATAGTTGTAGAAATCTACTTCTTTTGACACATCTGCTATCTCCTCTCTAGCAGGACTGTCATATGACCAGTGCGAGCTGGTATCTTCATCCTCATCATTCTGTTCGAGCTCATCTTGAAGAGATGGGGTACGAGCTATTGCTTTTCCTTTGCGTTTATCATAGAATGTGCTCCCTAAGGAACTGTCTGTGGATGACTCCGAAATATCAATGGGATGATTTGCGGAAGACGGTGCAAGGTGAAGCCTCGCTTCTCTTTCTTGAAGCAATTGATTAATACGGACATTGGCCTCCTCGTCGTTCATAGGTTGTACCGGACGATTGAATAAATCTTCGAGACCAAGCGAGCTGGAAACACTTGGCCCTGTCTTCTTGTCTCTCCATGAATATAAATCTTTCTCCCTAGTATAGTTTTCTGGAGCGGAGTTGGGATCGAGTTGAAGTCCCAACGAGCTGGATCCACTAGCTCGCATCGCACTCTCTACCCTTGCAATATTGGCTGCCCCTTCAGGAGTAATGGCTGAGTTTGGGGAAATCGGTTGGCTTAAACAACCCGAGATGGATGTTAATTCACGTTGGAATTCTTTAGAACCTCTAAGCTCAGGAGGATATTGATTCAAAGGAGATGGAGTGGCTGAGGAACGAGATGGGCTTGGTTTGTTGCCAAGCGAACCGGCAGACATGGAAGGGATCGTACTCGACATCTGAAAAAGATGGTGAAAGTTAGTGTGTGCCCCTAGAATAAGAAAAAGAAGTAAAAATTGCTAAGTTTCCTCGCCTCGCACGAACAATTAAGACTACTATGTTCGATGCAAACACATATATTATTCTCGTAAGAAACCCAGGTTCAGCTCGAACCGTGGGATGAGTTCGCTTTAACAAAGAGAACTCAGTTCGCAACTTGTTCAGTTCGAACAGATAATATGTATTACAGAAACATAAAAACACATGTATAAGAAGATTTTTGAGATTGAAATGCTTACTTTGTGAAGGATTAGAGGATGAACTTGAAGAACTTGATGAAGTTGCGGATGATCCCCGGGAAGTAATAATAATTCTCGCCGTGTTTGATCCTTGAGCAAAAATGGGCAGAGTTTCGTTACTGTTTTTGATAGAATGATTTTATGAAAGGAAATGTTGGGGTATTTATAGAGGGGATGAAAGAGAATGTGGGAACACGTGTCTGTGTATGAGTGGACGACACGTCTTTCCATGAACAACTGTAAACGATTGAATGAATACACGCCTAACAGTAATGTGTGAACTGGATGTTATGCGAGCTGGGCATTGGGCTCGCACCGTAGTATTGGAAGAGAATGAAAATTCCTTATCTGAGATTACTAAGGAATTTTGGGGGGTAGTTGTTATACAGGATTTTCGATAATGGGCCCTAAACAGGTCCATAAGTGATTTGAGCCAAAGAAATGGACAGATTGGTGTGAACTGGGCTTTGGTACACACCAGGAGTTGTGTTGAATTGAAAATCCTCCAAGTGTGTTGGGCTCGCACCGCTAATTAATGATGGGCTCGTCTATGAATGAGCTCTCACCTTGATGAGTTCGCATCCTTATATTTTGGGCTCTCACCATAATCTTTCGGGCTCTCGCCATTATGAAATAATGGGCTCGCACTACTTAACAAAAATGAGAATGATTAAACACAGATGAGCTCGCACTACTTGACTATGGAAAGGTAAAATCTAATTTGTATTTTTATGTATTGACTGGTGCGGTGCGAGCCTGGCCAGCTCGCACAGTGGGTGAAGCCCAAAATATGGAAATTCCTATTTATGGAATGGATGTTTCTTGGTTGATACGGGACAAACTTACAATCATGGAAAGAAATGCGGAGATGCCGCGAGATTGTAGGAAAACGTGTGAAGACCGGACTATTTATGGGAACATGAGGTGGATTGATAAACCTCGGACTATTTATGGGAATATGAGGTGGATTGATAAACCTTGAACTATTTATGGGAACATTGGATGGATAAACTTTGAATATTTATGGGCTTGGGCTGAATGGGCTTATCTAATGACTTGTTTTCCAAGAACTATGTGAGGCTTGATCCCTATATAAGGGGTACGTAGGCACCTTGTATGATACACAATTGACACTCGGCAAAGAGCAAGAGAAAGAACCCATTCTCTATTCAATTTCTGAGGAGTCATCATACAAGTTCAACCACCACTTTCCATAAACCTCCAACACACTGTTGTACGAAATTCTCCTTACAACAAAATGTAAAAAGTTTGTTACTTTCATATAGAAAACTCCATTGTTACTCTGTGTTTTCGTTCTAAAGTTCAAATTGCAACATGGTATCAGAGCGGGTTTAGATGTTTGTCTCTCTAAAGTTTCAATCGATCTCTCTAAAGCTTCGATCTCTCCGAACAACGATCTCTCTAAAGCTTCGATCTCTTCGAAATTTCTCCACTACGTAGCTTCATTCTGCAAATTATAACACACGTGTTATCATATATCATCATTGTTATCATTTCTTCATTACAGATCTGATCTCTAAATCATACTATATGTGTTGTTCATTTTCTAAGCATTTGATATTGTTCATCAATTTTTTGCGATGTTATTCATTGTTTTGTAATTGATTTATGTTATACAATTTGTTTATCTCCATATCTTCAATTGATTCATCATGACTAAAAACAATCAAACTAAAAGTCTTAATCAGGATCCTTCGAGTGTGTATTTCATTCATCCTCCAGACTCGAATTAATCTCAATTAGTTTCCGTGAAATTTAATGGATCTGGTTTTAGTAATTGGAAACGATCGATGATGTTATCTTTATCTGCTAAGAATAAACTAGTTTTTGTTGATGAGAACTGCGAGGGAGATTTGGAATGATCTTAATGAAAGGTTTGGTTATACGTCGATGACTCAAATGTATTATATAGAGCATCAGTTAAGTGATTTGGCTCAAGGCACTGATAAGATGTCTGAATTCTTTACGAAAATCAAAACTATATGGGATGCTATAAATGATGCTAATCCTTTGCCTCAGTGTATTTGTCAAAAATGTACATGTCAGCTTGAACAAAGAGTGCATCAGATGCAAGATAATCAGAGAATGATTCAATTTATGATGAAATTGAGTGATGAGTATTCTGCAGTAAGGGCAAATATCTTAATGCAAGATCCTATGCCTCACATTACCAGTGCATACATATTATTTGCCCAGGAGGAAAGGCATAAAGAAATTGCTCAGTTAACTAATCATTCTGATTCTCTGGCATGTTATGCAGACGGCAACAGATTTTCTGGTAATAAACCTTTTAAACCATATGGTACAATTGCTACTAATATCTCTACTGGTCCCAGACCTACAGGACCTGCAGGAACTTTTGTGAAGAAACCTGGTTCTCAATATTTCTGCACTCATTGTAAAATTACTGGGCACAGCAATGACAGATGTTTTAAACTTCATGGATATCCTCCTAACTTTAAAGGCTTTAAAGATAAGAAAATTGCAGCTGTATCTACTCTGAATCAAAATGTTGATCAAGTCAGTCCTATTACAGTCAACCAGTACAATCAATTGATGGAAATTCTATGGAAACAACAAATTTCTGGAGAAAATGATGTTAGCAGTTCATTGAATAATTATAATTCTCTTGCTCTACTTGCATGTACCTTCTGTTTATCATCTAGTTCATCTACAAAATGGATTTTAGACAGTGGTACCACTGATCATATATGCTCAAATTTGGACTTGTTTACTAACTACAAGGCATGTGAAGGTTTAACAAAGTATATCACTGTTCCAGATGGTAGGAGAATTCAAATTTGTCATACTGGGGATATTGTTCTTACTAAATATATTGTTCTACGCAATGTTCTCCATGTCCCATATTTCAAATTTAATCTCATCTATATTCGAACTCTATGCAAAGACTTACATTGTAGCATTGTATTTGATCATACACACTATTTTATTCAGGACCTTTCACAGAAGTTGCCTCTGAAGCTTCTTGGTAGTCAACAAAGTGGTCTCTACAATGTTAGTTCTTTGGATGTTCCATCTTCAAATGTTTGTTATTCTGCCGTTGATAAAGCTAAGCTTTGGCATCTCCATTTAGGCCACCTACCGTTCTCTCAATTGAAGATTGTTACTCCTCACATTGATACTATCAGCATTCATACTGATGTTATTTGCCAGATTTGCCCTGCTTCAAGACAATCAAGATTTTCATTTCCTCATTTCGGTATTAAAACTCTAGTTGTGTTTGATTTGTTGCACTTAGACATATGGGATCCTTATCAGACTAAAACCCCATCTGGTTGTAATCAATTCTTAACAATAGTTGACGATTTCAGCAGATTTACTTGGGTGCATCTACTTAAACACAAGTCAGAGGTTGTTGGTATTTTGAAAAAATTTGTTGTCTATATTACTAATCATTTTGGTTCCAGTATTAAGGCCTTTCGTTCTAATAATGCGAAGGAATTCTGTGAAGGGGAATTACAAGTTTTTTGTAAACAAAATGGTATAATTCATCAACGACATTGTGTGTATACTCCTCAATAAAACGGGGTTGTTGAACGCAAACATCGACATCTCCTTGAAATTGCCAGAGCTTTGTCATTCCAATCGAAGCTTCCTTTGACATATTGGGGTGAGTGTATTCTTTGTGCTACTTATCTTGTTAATCTAATGGCATTGAGAAGTATTGATAATCACACTCCATTCTTTAAACTCTATAACACAGTTCCAGATATTAATCATCTCAAAATATTTGGTTGTTTGTGTTTCTTTTCTACACAAACTGTTCATCGAACTAAATTTGGTTCCAGGGCTAATCCTGGTGTTTTTATTGGTTATCCTATTCATACCAAAGGTTATAAAGTTCTTGATCTTTCAACCAAGCAAATCATTACTTCTCGAGATGTCATTTTTCATGAAAAACATTTTCCTTATCATTTTCATCCTACTACTTCTCCTGATTCTTTTCCTTCTGCAATATACTTACCTACTATTACTTCAAATAATTCCGCTATTTTTGATGATTCTATTGATTACCCAAACACTATAACCCATTCTGAAAATTCCAGTCCAGTCTCATTGTCTAATCCTCATTCTCATAATTTGAGTCCTTCCACTAAATCAAATTCTGTTACTTTCAGTCATGATTCTACTACTGATTCTTCTCGTCTAGATGATCTCAGTGAAACTGTATCTCAACCTATACCCAGACAATCTGTTCGAACTCGTAAAAAACCATCATATTTGGATGATTTTATCTGTAATACTGTTCAACCTCATGAGCCCAATGCGCACTAGTGCAATCTTGTTCAGTTTTAATCATTATCTCTTACTCACCAGTGTTTTATTTCAAAAGTTTGTGACATACGTGAGCCATCTAACTATGTTGAAGATTCTATACATCCTTTATGGATTGAAGCCATGAATAAAGAAATAACAACCTTGAATGCTAATCACACATGAGATTTAGTTGATCTTCCCAAAGGCAAGAAAGCTATTGGTTCGAAATGGGTGTTTAAAGTAAAACTTAAATCAGATGGTTCTTTAGAGCGTTGTAAGGCGTGTTTGGTTGCCAAGGGCTTTAATGAACGCTATGATATTGATTATGAAGAGACTTTCTCTCCTGTTGTTAAGATGTCAACAATTCGTTCTTTGATTGCTCTAGCTGCTAGTAAAAAGTGGCCTTTATACCAATTACATGTCAACAACGCATTTTTCCATGGCGATCTATTTGAAGAAGTGTTTATGAAAGTTCCCGAGGGTGTTCCTAATCCTGGAAATAAGGTTTGTAAACTTCGAAAATCAATCTATGGGCTTAAACAAGCGTCCAGTGAATGGTTTACGAAGTTATTGTTCACTCTTAAAGCTCAAGGTTTTGTTCAGTCTAAAAACTACTACAATTTGTTTATCAAGCGCACTGGTGATTTAGTTTGTATGGTTGCAGTCTATGTTGACGTTGTTATTCTTACTGGCACTGATTCTCATGGTATTTTTCATCTGAAAGCTCATATTCATTCTGAATTTGGCATAAAAGATCTTGGACTTTTGAGTTATTTTTTGGGACTTGAGGTGAGTTATCTTCATACTGGTATATTTATCAGCCAAAAGAAATTTACACATGAGTTACTTGATGCGTGTTTTTTTGATTTGACTGTTAAAGCTTCTACTCCTTTACCCTTAAACACTAAACTGTCTTCTCTCGAGGGTGACTTGATTTCAGATCCTGAGCTTTATCATTCTCTTGTGGCGAAACTCAATTTTTTAACTAATACCCGACCAGTCCTAGCTTATGATGTTCAGTCCCTTAGTCAGTTTATGCAACAGCCACGATAATCTCATTTCTTAGCTTTACACCATACTCTTCGATATGTTAATCATACGGTTGGTCAAGGTATACTTTTACGAGCTGATGATCATATTACACTCCGAGCTTTTAGTGACTCTGACTGGACTGCGTGTGTTGATTCACGAAAATCTATTACTGGCTATGTCTTACTTCTGGGTTCGTCCCCTGTAACTTGGAAATCCAAGAAACAAAGTATTGTCTCCAGGTCCTCCTCTGAGGCTGAATATCGCGCTATGGCATCTGTAGCTGCTGAAATCACTTGGCTTGTCCGTCTTCTTACTGAGTTAGGTGTTCCTAACTTACCACCTGTCACTTTACATTATGACAACCAATCAGCCATTCACATTGCCAAGAATCTGGTGTTTCATGAACGCACGAAACACATTGAAATTGATTATCACTTTACTCGAGATAAAGTTTTAGAGGGCATTATTCAACTTACATATTTGCCTACTTTGTCTCAGCTTGCTGATTTGTTTACAAAGAGCTTGCCTGCTGTTCCTTTTCGCCATATATTGTCCTAGTTAGGATTGTATGATTGTGACGCCCTCCAAACCCGGGGTACAGATTTGAGGAGTCACCGGACCAACGGAACACTATTTAACACATGCATAATATATATAAAGACACAAATACCCCTTAACCAAGATCGCATCCAGATTATGGCAATGAACACAAGCTACTACAATCTTTTATTAATACAATACCAGTTTTATCAGAGTTATTACATCACAACTTAGGTTCAAATCTAGACATCTAATCTAGAAAAGCAAAACAAACAACTACCCTGCCAGTGACAATGACTCGAGGGGCTCTCCTGGCTGCTGGTGAACTATCGATCACGCTATGCCGACTCATACTCTCGCTTCACTGGAATAGGGTTATAAAACAACAAGCAAAAGTGAGCCAAAAGTGCTCAGCAAACATCATATGAATAATTTCTATCACAGTTGTAAGGATATGAATTTATGATATCAGAATCAACAATATTTAGCTAACACATGCTTTGTATCAATAACAATTGAAGAAAAAGAATTAGAATTTGGCTTATACATTTTATTCAAATCAAAGGTTGTGCTGCTGGCCAGCCACGCATCAACCCCGGACTAGTTCACAGCATAGTCCTCTACTGGATCCTAGGCCAAACTGGGCCTTAAGTTATTCTGACCATAAATATGGCCCGACCAATTACTGGTCCATTTTAAAAGCATGCCAAATCTATCATAGGGTATAAACAATAACATGCTCAGTAAGATAAACTCAATGTATAATAATTGCAAAAGAGCTTCAACTGCTCAGTATCAAATGAAGATCGAGAAAGAATCATGGAATAATTTCAATGGTACATTGTACTCATTCAATAAGGAAGTCAAGATTGGTAATCGATAATCAATGACCGTAATCAATAGTCAAGATGGAAGTCAAATAATCAATGGTTGTCAATAATAATCAAAGGATGATAAACACTAACAAATGGTGGTAAACAATAATCAAGTGAATTGGAAAAAAGGGTTTCCGATGCAGACCAAATCAAAAAATTAAGAATTTCTAAGGAAATGGAATCAGTTGTCCAAATGCGGTTAAAAGATTGATAATTTTAATTGTTCTGGGGAAAACAGTATTCAAGTAATCAAGACAATAATAAATTTTATCACAAGTAAAGGCACAGATACTTGCCTGGTCTAAGCTGTTGTCGGATCGACTCTGCTCACTCTACCTTTCCCTTTCCCTTGCTCCGGGAACTCAATTCTATAATTAAACAACTCATCACAATAAGTCTAACTATTCTCGTTCTACTCTTGACACTTATTCAATCAATAATCACATTTAAACAAGTAACAAGTTACGTATCGGGCGTCCGGTATGATTTATGATATTTAAAACTCAGATATTAGCCCTAGTACGGGCATATACGAACTATAAAACACATTACACAACTCATACGAACCATATAGCACTTATAAATATTTTTAAAACATCAAACGAAACTTATTTGAATTTTAAATAAGTCACGATTAATTTTTAAATCAAAACTCGGATTTTTAAATCCAATATAAACATTTAAATGCAAATAAATCAACTAATAAAATTAATTGACACTTTTTAAATGTTCAAACTATTTTTAAATAAATAAATAGGCTTGAAAATAATTAAACTGAATTTTAAATTAATTAAATCTAATTAATAATTAATTTTTAAGAATTAATTGATTAAAAGAATTAACCAATTAATTAATAAATTAATTATTAATTAAAATAATTAAGTTTAATCAATTTTCGGTTTTTAAATAATAAATATAATTTATCAGAATTTTTCTGATATTAAAATATATTTTTAAAATAAGAATATGAATTTTTAAAGTTTTTAAACTCTTTTCGAATTAATTTTAAAAATAAAATTCAAAAACAGTTTTCAGAAATCGAATTAGGGTTTTGAAGATTGAAACCGGGTCAAAATAACGGGTAAACGGGTCGGGAAGAACGAATTCGGGTCGCCAAGAACAACCCACCGGATTCTGGGTTTTCCAGAATCCGGCCGGTGTCCGGCGGCCGGAATTCTTCGATTCCGTCCATACATAAACAAACTCAGAGGGCTTTTGTTCGCCCTCTCAATACAAACACAACCAACACACCATATCGACTGTCCCATGCCGGAATCGTGCCCAGAATTCGTTCAAAGAACTCGTCGGCGACGACTTCGGCCAGAAACCCGATCTACTTAATTTCTACATGAAACTCAAAGATTAATATACCAAAACGAAGCTTATAACTCATACAATCAAAGCCCCATATCATAACTAATGTCAGATCAACAGAAAGAACGAACGAAGTAAAAGAAAATTTCGGGTCGAAAACCTGAAAATCAAACCCATCAAAATTGAACTCGAACATGAAATTAAATCATGGATTCTTGCTATTTAGAACCCTAGGAAAAAGTTAGAAGCAACCAATTGAACGGAGAATCAACATATTGAAAATCCCCAAATCGACCAAGAACCCTAATTTAAATTCGAATATTGAAAAATTCATATAAAATCGAAAACTTACTAGATGATGATGAGGTTGGAAGATTCTGAAACTAGAAGTCAAGAGCTTTTATTTGAGTACAAGAACTTCAGATTTGGATTTCAATAACACCTTGAACGAATGGATTAATCTTCAAGAACACGAAGAACACGGTTCAGGGATTTTTATTATTTCGAGAATTAGGGCTGCAGATTATGATAGGTTTAAGGTTCGATTCATCTTTTTATATTTTTGGAAAAATAATACCCCAAACAACATTTTTGGATCGATATAGATCCACTGGTTTGTTTAAAAACCCTAATTAGGTTAAAAACACGTTTTACGAGAATATAATTATCTACAAGGATTGATAATTATCCAAATCAATACATATCATTATATAACTAATGCTCAAGAATGCTGGGGCTATAACAAATGTAATATTGATATAAAACGATATATCTGTCCCCTTAAGCAATTAGGGTTCGGAACAATTTTTCCCTTTTTGAACAAAACGAATTATTCTTGCAGAATCAAATAGGTAGGGATGAAATGATACGAATATCTCTCCCGATAATGATTCGAATACGAAAGATGAAGAGATAATAATTAATGTACGAAATTCCAATGGGGCCCTTGAATTATCAAAACGGGGCTCAGATTTGAAGAAAATTCCAAATGACGAAATATTTGAAAGGGGCTTTTGACTCACCAATTAGCACATAATCACACAATAATTATCATTTAATAATATCCCAATACTCCACAATAAATATTTTTATATTAAATATATCATTTATTTAAATAATAAAATTTACGGATATTACATCCTTCCCCCCTTAATAGGATTCTGTCCTCAGAATCAGATCAAGGAAACAACTGGGGATACTTCTCTAACATCTCACTCTCTAACTCCCAGGTAGACTCTTCTACCTTAGGATTCTTCCACAAAACTCTCACTAACGCTACTGTCTTATTCCTTAGTACTTTCTCCTTACGATCCAATATCTGAATCGGTCGTTCTACATAAGATAAATCTGCCTGGACCTCTATGGGTTCATACTCTATTACATGATTCCAATCTGGTCGATACCTCTTAAGCATAGATACATGAAATACATTATGAACGTGCTTCATATGCGACGGCAATGCTAACTCGTAAGCTACCTTGCCCACTTTCTTCAAAATCTCAAACGGTCCAACATATCTCGGACTCAACTCCCCTTTCTTTCCAAACCTAACTAATCCTTTCCATGGTGAAACCTTTAGTAACACTTGCTCTCCTTCTTCGAATCCCACATCCTTTCTGGCTAGATCCGCATACTTTTTCTGTCGGTCCTGAGCTGTTATCAATCTTCTCTGAATCAATTGAACCACTTCCTTTGTTCGTTGCACTAGTTCTGGTCCCATCATCTTCTGTTCACCAACTTCTTCCCAATACACTGGAGATCGACACTTTCGTCCATACAAAGCTTCGTAAGGTGGCATTCCGATGCTCGCGTGAAAACTATTATTATATGAAAATTCCACCAAGGGTAGATGATCGTCCCAACTGCCTTCAAAGTCAAGTGCACATGTCCTAAGTATATCTTCAATAGTCTGAATTGTCCTTTCGCTTTGACCGTCCGTCTGCGGATGATAAGCCGTACTCATTCTTAACTCGGTGCCCAAACTCCTCCAAAATCTTGAATTGAATCGAGGGTCTCTATCAGACACTATCGATACTGGAACTCCATGTCGTACTACGATTTCTTTTATGTAAATATGAACTAACTTATCCAGCGAGAATCTTTCGTTAATTGGAAGAAAATGCACAGATTTCGTCAATCGATCCACGATAACCCAAATGGCATCATGGTTAGTCTTTGTTCTCGGCAATCCTATCACAAAGTCCATCGCAATGTGTTCCCACTTCCATTCAGGAATTTCCAATGGTTGAAGTAATCCACTTGGTCTATGATGTTCCGCCTTAACTCTTTGACACGTAAAGCATTTACTTACCCATTCCGCAATCTCTCTCTTCATATCTGGCCATCAAAAGTTCGTTTTAAGATCTCGATACATCTTCGTACTTCCTGGATGAATTGAATACTTCGAGTTATGCGCTTCGCGCAAAATCTCACTTTTCAGTTCCGCTACATTAGGTACCCATATCCGAGAAGCAAATCTCAAGATCCCTTTATCGTCCGGTTGGCTACATATTTCCTTATCTGTCATCTTACTCACATCATCATTCATAACTTGCTCTTGGCATCTTCGTATCTTCTCTAACAGTTCCGGTTGAAACGTCATGGTATAAATCATCTCTGTCGCGTCCTTCGGAGTACTTACTTCGATCTCTAACTTCTCAAATTCCTTGTACAACTCCTTGGCCATCGTCAGGGTATTCGATCTTTCTCTTCTGCTCAATGCATCTGCTACCACATTTTCCTTGCCGGGATGATAGTTGATAGAAACGTCGTAGTCCTTGATTAGTTCTAACCATCTTCGTTGCCTCATGTTCAGCTCTTTCTGAGTAAAGATATACTTCAGACTTTTGTGATCGGTGTAAATTTCACATCTCTTTCCATACAAGTAGTGTCTCCATATCTTCAAGGCAAACACAATCGCTGCTAACTCCAAATCATGTGTAGGATACTTTTGTTCGTGGGGTCTCAACTGTCTTGACGCATAAGCAATCACCTTGTCATGTTGCATAAGTACGCAACCCAATCCTTTGTACGACGCATCACTATAGATTACGAAATGACCTTGATCGTCTGGTAGCATCAATACCGGTGTCGTAGTTAGTCTCCTCTTTAACTCTTGGAAGCTCTCTTCGCACTTATCGTTCCATATGAATCGCTCGCTTTTCCTTGTCAGCTTGGTCATTGGAGTAGCTATCTTCGCAAAATCCTGCACAAATCTCCGGTAATATCCGGCTAATCCCAAGAAACTTCTGACTTCAGTCAGTGTCCTTGGTCTTTCCCAATCTTTCACTGCCTCTATCTTTGCTGGATCCACTTTGATACCTTCGCTGCTCACCACGTGTCCTAAGAAATGAACTTCTCTCAACCAGGATTCACACTTGGAAAACTTCGCATATAGTCTTTCTTGTCTCAATGTTTCCAATACAATCCGCAAATGGTCTGCATGCTCTTCTTCTGTCTTTGAGTATATCAAGATGTCATCGATGAACACCACTACAAACTTGTCCAAATATCTCTTGAAAATCTTGTTCATTAAGTCCATAAAAGCTGACGCCATTACTAAGAATTCATAGTGCCCATACCTTGTTCGAAAGGCCGTCTTCGGTATGTCGTCTGGTTTAATCTTCAGTTGGTGATATCCCGACCGTAGGTCAATCTTTGAAAAATGTACCGCTCCTTTCAGCTGGTCAAACAGATCATCTATTCGGGGTAACGGATACTTGTTCTTAATAGTCAGCTTGTTCAATTCCCGATAGTCTATACACAATCTCATGCTTCCATCCTTTTTCTTGACAAATAATACTGGTGCTCCCCACGGCGAAACGCTGGGTCTAATAATTCCTTTTTCTAGTAAATCTTGCAGTTGATCAGCCAACTCCTTCATCTCCACTGGTGCCATTCTGTAAGGGGCCTTAGATACTGGCTCCGTGCCTGGTATTAAGTCTATCGCAAATTCAATCTCTCTATCTGGAGGTAAACCTGGTAATTCTTCCGTAAAAACATCTGGAAACTCATTTACAACTGGAATATCTTCTAACTTAGAAACTTTCTTTTCTATATCTATCACATACGCTAAATACGCCTCACAACCTTGCCTTAATAATCTCTTAGCCTGAATCATCGTCAGGAACCTCTTTCTTTGCCTCTCTCTCCTCTAAATATTATTTCTTTCTTTTCTAGGGTAATCAAAGTAACCCTCTTATTCTTACAATAAATACTCGCATCATACTCAGTCAACCAATCCATCCTTAATATCACATCAAATTCACCTAACTTAAAAGGTAACAAGTCAACATAAAAACGATTTCCCAAAATCTCTATCTCACAACGAGGATAATATGAACTGACCGCTATACGATCCTGATTAGATATCTCTATATTCAACACTCCACTTAAGGGTTTCATTACGCAATTCAATCTATGAGCAAACGTTTCAGAAATAAAAGACTTCGTCGCTCCCAAATCTATTAACACTTTAGCAGGAATAGAATTTACTAGAAGTGTACCTGCCACCACGTCGAAATCTCTCACTGCTTCTCCCATTGACATATTGTAGGTCCTGGCTAACGGCTGGACATTAACAACTGGGGATGCTTCAATTGCCCGAATCATATTGTTCACGGTTGCTGGTGCTTTGCAGTCCTTAATCATGTGGCCTGGTTTCTTACACCGATGACACACAATGCCTATCTTGCAATCCCGGGAATAATGTCCCTTCTGATTGCATTTAAAGCATGTGACATTCAATCGATGGCATATCCCTGGATGTCGCTTCCCGCATGTCTTGCATTCTGGTAGTGGGGGTCTAGAAAGTCCCTGCTGACTGCCGGCTGGTAGACGGTTATCTTGTCCCACGCTCCCGGTATCTAGTTTCCTGAAACTTGCATTCCTTCCGGGCTGAAATCCCGGTTTCTTATTTGCTTGCCCTTGAAAACTTCCCTGTTGCTATCCCTTATCGGGTATCCCTGCTTTCCTTTTCTTGTTCTCCCTCTCTTTCATGTAAGAATCACTCTCTGTCTCCGCAATCATTGCCTTTTGGACCACCGCTGCATAGGTGTCCAACTCCAATATAGCTAACTTAATTGCTACGAATCCAAGACCTCAGTTCCTACTGGAACCTCTTGGCCTTCTTCTTCTCCGTATCCACATAGGTTGGAACAAACCTTGACAACTCCGTAAACCTTGTTTCATATTGGGGCACTGTCATACTTCCCTGCTTTAACTCCAAAAACTTTAATTCCATCTGATCTCTCATATAGTCCGGAAAATACCTTTCCAAAAACAACTCTGTAAATCTTGCCCACGTAATCAATCCCTCGGGCTCCATAGCCCTACTCGTTTCCCATCAATAACTGGTCTCATTCTTCAGAAAATAGCTTGCATACTACGTCTTCTTATCCTCTGCCACCTCTATCAAGGCAAAAGCCTTTTCCATCTCCTTCAACCATGCCTTAGCCTCTACAGGGTCTGCTGATCCTTTAAATTCTGGAGGTTTTGCTGCTTGGAAAGATTTGAACGTAACCGCCGGTGCTGCTTGCTGGTGATGCTGCTGATGTTGATGTTGTTGCTGCTGTTCTAAGAGCTGTTGCTGAAATGCTTGTTGCTGCTGTGCTAATGCGGCAGTCTGTTGAGTAAGAGTATTTAACAACTGGGTTACCATCGGGTCCATGTGGCCCGTGGGAGCTGTATTTTGTTGACCTTCTTGGTCAGAGGTATCAGTTGAACGGGTTTGTCGTCTAGGAGCCATATCGCTGATGAATAAACAATAATTGGCTTAATCAAACAGTCCATATAAGAAAAGGAAGGATCACAATTGATATCTCGAAGGTTTACAGATTTTCTCAACGGTGTATGGGTACACTCGTTGTAACAAGTAGAATAATAGTTATGATGCTAGAAATGAATGACAGGGGAATAAATACAGTTCTATAAAAGAGGTTTATCATACATATATATATATATATATATATATATATAGAGTTAGTACAAGCGTAGAATGCTTCAAAAGAAAATATATCATGGCTGAACCATAACTGCCGACCAGCAATACAACAAAAATGCAACAACAACCCGAGGCATTCCTATAAGCCCGGTGCACTGCTGATTCTACAATATGCATCTATATACTAACTATCTAGAAACCATATACCCATGTCACATCTGTCTACTCCTAAAACCTGCTCACAGATCACCTGCTCCTGCCGGCCATAACGGGGGTCCTGAAATCTCTGCAATCTCACTCATCGCATAATCCAAAATCTGTCTCATCCCTGCTATTGTCTCTCCCTCTCGACTAGAAGCTAATCCGTGCAATCGAGTCTCAACCAAGGTCCTCGTAACCCTAAACCTCATCTGAATGTCCCTTATCTGATCTCTAAGTCTGTCCCTCTCTCGGATAGCGGCTGCTTCGATCGAACGAATCCTACCCATCTCCATAACCTGTCCATAAAGGTACTCCTTCTCTCTGCTCACCCTCTGATACACATGGTGTGGAACTGGTGGCTCACATAACTGATACAAAGGCCCACAAACTGATGCCTGAGACACTGGTGCTGGGGCTACTCGTCGGAGTGGAACATGACAAGGTACCTGATCTCTCCTGACTACCGGATGCTGATGCCTAGGCTGATATCGCACTGGCCGAGACGGTCCTGCTCTCTCAACGGGTGTAGGTATCTCTGCTATCGTATCCTCGGAAGGGTCTGAGTCTGAACTAGAACTAGGGGGCTGCAATTATAACCACATTTAATTACTACGCATAATATCCCTAGTTGACCTCCTAATATCCTTACGTGAATTCCTAACTCTCTATGTTATCCTGGACCCTAAGTACTAACTTGTTTCAAAAGCCATAACATGTTGCTCTGATACCAACCTGTGACGCCCTCCAAACCCGGGGTACAGATTTGAGGAGTCACCGGACCAACGGAACACTATTTAACACATGCATAATATATATAAAGACACAAATACCCCTTAACCAAGATCGCATCCAGATTATGGCAATGAACACAAGCTACTACAATCTTTTATTAATACAATACCAGTTTTATCAGAGTTATTACATCACAACTTAGGTTCAAATCTAGACATCTAATCTAGAAAAGCAAAACAAACAACTACCCTGCCAGTGACAATGACTCGAGGGGCTCTCCTGGCTGCTGGTGAACTATCGATCACGCTATGCCGACTCATACTCTCGCTTCACTGGAATAGGGTTATAAAACAACAAGCAAAAGTGAGCCAAAAGTGCTCAGCAAACATCATATGAATCATTTCTATCACAATTATAAGGATATGAATTTATGATATCAGAATCAACAATATTTAGCTAACACATTATTTGTATCAATAAAAATTGAAGAAAAAGAATTAGAATTTGGCTTATACATTTTATTCAAATCAAAGGTTGCGCTGCTGGCCAGCCACGCATCAACCCCGGACTAGCTCACAACATAGTCCTCTACTGGATCCTAGGCCAAACTGGGCCTTAAGTTATTCTGACCATAAATATGGCCCGACCAATTACTGGTCCATTTTAAAAGCATGCCAAATCTATCATAGGGTATAAACAATAACATGCTCAATAAGATAAACTCAATGTATAATAATTGCAAAAGAGCTTCAACTGCTCAGTATCAAATGAAGATCGAGAAAGAATCATGGAATAATTTCAATGGTACATTGTACTCATTCAATAAGGAAGTCAAGATTGGTAATCGATAATCAATGACCGTAATCAATAGTCAAGATGGAAGTCAAATAATCAATGGTTGTCAATAATAATCAAAGGATGATAAACACTAACAAATGGTGGTAAACAATAATCAAGTGAATTGGAAATAAGGGTTTCCGATGCAGATCAAATCAAAGAATCAAGAATTTCTAAGGAAATGGAATCAGTTGTCCAAATGCGGTTAAAAGATTGATAATTTTAATTGTTCTGGGGATAACGGTATTCAAGTAATCAAGACAATAATAAATTTTATCACAAGTAAAGGCACAGATACTTGTCTGGTCTAAGCTGCTGTCGGATCGACTCTGCTCACTCTACCTTTCCCTTTCCCTTGCTCCGGGAACTCGATTCTATAATTAAACAACTCATCACAATAAGTCTAACTATTCTCGTTCTACTCTCGACACTTATTCAATCAATAATCACATTTAAACAAGTAACTGGTTACGTATCGGGCGTCCGGTATGATTTATGATATTTAAAACTCAGATATTAGCCCTAGTACGGGCATATACGAACTATAAAACACATTACACAACTCATACGAACCATATAGCACTTATAAATATTTTTTAAACATCAAACGAAACTTATTTGAATTTTAAATAAGTCACGATTAATTTTTAAATCAAAACTCGGATTTTTAAATCCAATATAAACATTTAAATGCAAATAAATCAACTAATAAAATTAATTGACACTTTTTAAATCTCAAACTATTTTTAAATAAATAAATAGGCTTGAAAATAATTAAACTGAATTTTAAATTAATTAAATCTAATTAATAATTAATTTTTAAGAATTAATTGATTAAAAGAATTAACCAATTAATTAATAAATTAATTATTAAATAAAAATAATTAAAATAATTAAGTTTAATCAATTTTCGGTTTTTAAATAATAAATATAATTTATCAGAATTTTTCTGATATTAAAATATATTTTTAAAATAAGAATATGAATTTTTAAAGTTTTTAAACTATTTTCGAATTAATTTTAAAAATAAAATTCAAAAACAATTTTCAGAAATCGAATTAGGGTTTTGAAGATTGAAACCGGGTCAAAATAACGGGTAAACGGGTCGGGAAGAACGAATTCGGGTCGCCAAGAACAACCCACTGGATTCTGGGTTTTCCAGAATCCGGCCGGTGTCCGGCCGGCCGGAATTCTTCGATTCCGTCCAAACATAAACAAACTCAGAGGGCTTTTGTTCGCCTTCTCAATACAAACACAACCAACACACCATATCGACAGTCCCATGCCGGAATCGTGCCCAGAATTCGTTCAAAGAACTCGTCGGCGACGACTTCGGCCGGAAACCCGATCTACTTAATTTCTACATGAAACTCAAAGATTAATATACCAAAACGAAGCTTATAACTCATACAATCAAAGCCCCATATCATAACTAATGTCAGATCAACAGAAAGAACGAACGAAGTAAAAGAAAATTTCGGGTCGAAAACCCGAAAATCAAACCCATCAAAATTGAACTCGAACATGAAATTAAATCATGGATTCTTGCTATTTAGAACCCTAGGAACAAGTTAGAAGCAACCAATTGAAAAATTCGAATATTGAAAAATTCATATAAAATCGAAAACTTACCAGATGATGATGGGGTTGGAAGATTCTGAAACTAGAAGTCAAGAGTTTTGATTTGAGTACAAGAACTTCAGATTTGGATTTCGATAACACCTTGAACGAATGGATTAATCTTCAAGAACACGAAGAACACGGTTCAGGGATTTTTATTATTTCGAGAATTAGGGTTGCAGATTATGATAGGTTTAAGGTTCGATTCATCTTTTTATATTTTTGGAAAAATAATACCCCAAACAACATTTTTGGATCGATATAGATCCACTAGTTCGTTTAAAACCCCTAATTAGGTTAAAAACACGTTTTACGAGAAGATAATTATCTACAAGGATTGATAATTATCCAAATCAATACATATCATTATATAACTAATGCTCAAGAATACTGGGGCTATAACAAATGTAATATTGATATAAAACGATATATCCGTCCCCTTAAGCAATTAGGGTTCGGAACAATTTTCCCCTTTTTGAACAAAACGAATTATTCTTGCAGAATCAAATAGGTAGGGATGAAATGATACGAATATCTCTCCCGATAATGATTCGAATACGAAAGATGAAGAGATAATAATTAATGTACGAAATTCCAATGGGGCCCTTGAATTATCAAAACGGGGCTCAGATTTGAAGAAAATTCCAAATGACGAAATATTTGAAAGGGGCTTTTGACTCACCAATTAGCACATAATCACACAATAATTATCATTTAATAATATCTCAATACTCCACAATAAATATTTTTATATTAAATATATCATTTATTTAAATAATAAAATTTACGGATATTACAATGATCCTTCTTCTCATGGATGTCCTAACTTGAGGGGGGGTGTTGGAGTAACTGAATGCATTTCCAAGCTTCTTTCCAAGAGATAAATGGTCTTGTCAAGGTTGATCACTCATTTCCCGTTTGCTTCCATTCCAAATCGTTCTGTAGATGACAATATGTTGTTAGTGCAAGCATTAAACAAAGATTCTCACTTATTATCTGGTCAGCCGAGAGTCGCACTCAAAGTCGATATTCACAAAGCATTTGATTCTCTCAACTGGGATTTCCTCTTTTTAGTGCTAAATCATGTGTGATTTCCTGATAAATTTGTCAACTCGACAAAGACTTGAATGTCTTCATGTTTGTTTTTGATTAAGCTGAATGATTGTTTAGATGGCTACTTCAAGGGCAAATCTGGACTCCACCAAGGAGACCCACTTTCACCTTACCTCTTTGTCATAAAAATGGAGGTTTTAAAAGCTTGTCTGATGAAAAGCACTTATATCCTAGAATTTTCTTTTCAGAGGACTAAAGAAATTAACCTTAATCATGTAGCATTATATGCAGGGGAGATTTGCCCTCTTACTACTCACTCTGATGAATGATTTTTTTATGTTTCTAGTATATATGGGTTGCATCGTAACGAGGGTAATCATTATGTTTTTTTACGAATGTGGCAGATTATGTGCTTTAATTGCCTTGTTGTCGGGAGTTACCTCTCATAATCGGGAGGCTTAAGCTCGATAATGTTTGTCATTGGTAACTGAATTTTGCAGCCATTCTGAGTCGGGAGTTACCTCTCATTTTCTAAATTTTTGGCTAAATTCGCGAAAAATGTTATTCACGACCATGTTCGCGAACTGTACAGTTTGCAAACATTTGTCACGAGTTATTACTCACAATTCACAAATGTCTCATGAATATTAGCTCATGAACATCTCATATGAATGCTATATGAATGCTGCTCATGATTTCGTGTTCACGAATAACTCAATATTTTTTATAGAATGTTTTTAATGTATTAAAACAAATAGAAAGTCGGGTGTAAAATCTCGAAAACTAGAGACAAACTTCTAATCTAGACTTATCAGCAAATAAAATTCAGATCAGTTTAGTTAATATATAACCAACTAATGTTGTAATTTACCATATAATATATGTTATTATTTAATTATTTATAACAAAAGAATGTACAGATTTTACAAAATAAAAAAATTAATAAACAAAATAAACGAACAAATTATTTGGTAGACATTTATATGTACACTTATTTACTAGTTACCGTGAAATCAAGAAGTCCAGTGAAATGTTAATGACATATGTTCACGGGTATATATATCGAGTTTCAAAGTTTGTCCACAAACCTGGTTCACGAAATATTTTACCGAACTTGTTCACAAACTATGTAATCAAACTTATCCGTGAATTTTCGAGCCGAAGCATGTCGTGCTCAAGTTCAGCTCACGAGACTAATCTCAAAATTGTGTTCATGTTCGACTCGTTTACAAATCGAATTAAACTCGAATAATTTTTTTTGGAATCGAACAATGAATTGTTCGTGAGGGTATCGACCGATTAAAAGCCCTGCCAAAGGTTCACGAGAATCTCATGAACATAACTAACAAGTTTTCTCACGAGTTCAACTCGTTTATAGATCAATCGCTAAAATCGTATTCAAAATCAACTCGTTAATAAATCGATTAAAAGCCATGCCGAAGGTTCATGAAAATCTCATGAACATAACTAACAAGTTTTCTCACGAGTTCAACTCGTTTATAAATTCGCTAAAATCGTATTCAAAATCAACTCGTTAATAAATCGAATCAAATCCAAATTAAGCATTCTCCGAATCAAAAGCTGAGTCATCCGTGAGTATATGAGCTTATTTACGACCCTAGTTCTTTATTTTTCTAGTCAAGTCTTATCTCAGGATAAACAAGATTATTGCTAGAACCTTTTTTCTGGTAGGAGTTCCACTCATTTTTGCTCCAAATAAGGTCTAATCATGTCGAGTTAATATAATTGTTACTGAATTAAAAAAAAATATTCAACCCTGAACCGAACTATCGATATCTTGTAACAAAAAAAGAAAGAAGGATATCTACGGAATTACAATAGAGAAATCGATGATGAAGACCTTAGAGAAAATCCAGCAGTGATCCAAAGATCCAAATTTAGGGCTTATTATCCCAAATTCTCCTCCAGCAATGATCCAAATGGTGATCCAAATCCACTATTCACTGATCCAAATTTGGATCAGTTGATTTAATATTAAAATAATGGTTTTGTCATTTATTTATTTTAAGTTTATTACATTCAAAATTAATTTGTTGTTTTTTCAATTATTTTATATGTTAATTAATAAAATGAATGTGTTTTTTGCTAATTAAGTATGCAATTTTAATATTATTTAAGTATATTAAAAAAATTATATCTTTAATTTAATTAATTCATTAAATAAATAAATATAATTAATTAATAATGATTAACATTAAATTTAAGATTAAATAAATTTATATAATTTTTATGTAATATAATATGTAAATAGTAATTTGGATCACGCTGCTGGAGTTGTTCAGAAATTTGGATCAAAATTTGAATTAATTGATAATCTAAATTTGAATTTTTGAATCACTAACTACAGGAGATGTCCTCTGGAAATCTGAATGATAAAGAATACAAGAGGACTTGACACCATGATGTACATAATCATAATTAAACAAAAGATGTATTTTAAATATTTTTTACTAAATCATACTTTAAGAAAAGACTAGCTTAAAACCCGTGCGCTGCACAGATTGTTAATTGTTATTTTATTATTATTTTATTAATTGTAATTGTGCAAAAAATAAGTAGGCATTTTAAAATATCTAAACACTTTTAATTAATTAAAAACATTAAAACAAATTTTAAAATAAATAAGTAAGCGTTTGTCCGTTATATTTTTGGAAATGAGGGGTTTTAGTAAGAAAAAATATAACATATAACATATATTTAGTTTAAAAAGGTAAATGCCCGTGATATTTTTGGAAAATGAGGTTTTAAAATTTAATAATTAAAAATATTTAAATACGTTTTAAAATAAATAAGTAAAGGGTTTCCTATGATATTTTTGGAAAAAGAATGGATTTTAGTGAGAAAAATAGAAAAAGTAAATTATAAAAGGCAATTTCCCGTGATATATTTAGAAAAGGAGGGACTTTGTTAGAAAAAATATATAATGTGTTTTAGCTAAAAAGGTAATTGGTTATAAATAGGTATTTGATTATTTATATTTTAATATTTTTAGTAATTGCATTTGTTAAGAAAAATAAGTAGACATGTTAAAATAGGTAAACTTTTAAAAAATAATTATAATATTAAAATAGGTTTAAAAATAAATAACTAAATGTTTATCGTGATATTTTTGGAAAAGGAGGGGTTTTAGTAAAGAAAAATAGAAAAACTAACATGTTTTAGTTAAAAAAGGTAATTGCCCGTGATATATTTGAAAAAGTAGGGGAATTTGTTAGAAAAAATAGAAAAATAATATATTTTAGGTGAAAATGGTAATTTGTTATAAATAGGTAATATTATTATTTAATAATATATTTTTATAAATAAGTAAGGTTAATTAAGTAAAAATACGAAGTACAGTTAATTAAGGGCAATTAAGTAAAATCACAACGTACCATACCGATCAACCAAACTTTTAATGTTTCGGCTATTATATAATATAGTATTGATGTGTTCTAATTAAAAAAATCCGTTTAAAAATTTAAGTCCAAAAATGCGGTTGACTTTTGGTCAATATCAACTAAGTGACTAAATTTTATATAAATTAGCATTTAACTTTCTTTACAGTTTCTTTAATATATACTAGCTTATATCCCGTGCGATGACTGTCTTCTTTAATAATTTGTTATTTTTACTCAAACTTATGTAAATATATATAATTTGATAAAATTTTAATATATTTATACTATATTATTAAAGCTGAAACATTGAAAGTTTTGGTTTTCGGTTTTCGGTCATTTATTCTATTTAATAAATAATAAAATAATATGAAAATAGTAACTAGCTAATTGTTTTTTATAATTAAAACACTTTTTTCTTACAAAATCTACTCATTTTCCTTAGTGTTTTTACTTAATTACCCTTACTTATTTATAAAAAATAATAAATAATAACATTATCTGTTTATTTTTCGTTACTAAAACCCCTCATTTTCCAAAAATATCACAGACAAATCCTTACTTATTTATTTTAAAATCTATTTTAATACTTTTAATTACGGACAATTACATTTTCAACTAAAATACATTACCTTTTATATTTTTTCTAACAAAATCCTCTTGTTTTCTTAAAAAATCACGGGCAATTACATTTTTCAACTTAAACATGTTACTCTTTCTATTTTTCCTTACTAAAACCCCCTCATTTTCCAAAAATATCACGGGCAAACCCTTACTTATTTATTTTAAAACCTATTTTAATACTTTTAATCACGGCAATTACCTTTTCAACTAAAACATGTTACTTTTTGTATTTTTTTCATTTTAAAAGAAAATAATAACCAATTACCTTTTCAACTAAAATACATTACCTTTTCAATTTTTTCTAACAGAATCCTCTCTTTTCTAAAAAAATCACGGGCAATTACCTTTTTAAACTGAAACATGTTACTCTCTTTATTTTTCCTTACTAAAATCCCACCTTTTACAAAAATATCACACGCAAACTCTTACTTATTTATTTTAAAACCTATTTTAATACTTTTAATTACGTGCAATTACCTTTTTAGATAAAACATGTTATTTTTTATATTTGTTCATTTTTTTAAGAAAACTATTATTAAATAATAACATTATTTATAAACAATTACCCTTTCAGCTAAAATACATTAACTTTTCTATTTTCCTAACAAAATCCTCTCTTTTTTCTAAAAAAATCATGGGTAAATTACCTTTTACAACTAAAACATGTTACTCTTTTTATTTTTCTTTACTAAAACCCCTCTTTTTCCAAAAATATCACGTGAAACCCTTACTGATATGGGTTAAAAATAACCCTAAAGACATAATTAATATTGTATTAATTAGACCCGGATCGGTCCAAGAACACGGCCCAATAAGCAAGGCCCGAAACTCTAATTATTTATTAATTTCATAATTAATAAATAGGGAAAATATACCGCTCAGAAAAAGAGTCCAAAATATGGTAAATTCATCAAAGAAGGATCCAGAATCCCAATTAAAGGAAATAATGAGTCACAGTCCTTATCAGCAAGGAAAAGACTTGTCCATCAAGAAATACAATGTTTATCCATTATCAAAAAGGAGACTTATTCGCTAAGTCTCCTAAACTTACTCTAAATACGAGGCTCCAGACGCCTATATAAGGACCCTGCTCCTTCACAATAGAACTACGTTTTGGACACAACTCCATACGTCATCTACAACATTTTAGACTTCATCCTCGAATAAGGACATACAAGTCACTACGTCCTTGGTGTGCCCCTGCCACCATAGCCCCAAAGGCAACACCAAGAACTACGTTTTCTGGATTGATTCTCAGCATTGATTGAGATACGTAGGCATCTTGTGAGGACCGATTTAGTCACGAAACACAAGAGCAGCCTTTAAAGCTCGAAGCTCTCTAAACCCTAGCAATTAATTTACAAGTACACTTTTTAATCCATAACACTTACTTATTTATTTTAAAATCTATTTTATACTTTTCATTACAAGCAATTATATTTTCAGTTAAAACATGTTGCTTTTTATAATTTTTCATTTTTTTAAAAAAAATATAACTTGTTAGGAATGAATATCACCTAGAAACTAGACAGAGGGGGGGTGAATGGATAGTTTGATGAATTTTTTGCTTTCTTGAAACTAAATGTAAACTGTATATGATTATGCTATGTAATATGCAGAAAGTAAACAACACGCACAATCACTTTAATCTACTTTGTATAAGCAAATTAAATACTACAGCTTTCCAAGAAATTCACAATCGAATTTCTGGCTTCTAAACAAGAACAGTTTGTACTTGCTTGCTTACAGAGAAAAGAGCTTGAGATAAAAACTATGTGTGTCTCTCTTACAGCTTACAGTGGTGTGTGCACAATATATATATTTACCTATAGAAACTAGGTACACACAATATTACACAGCTACCCCTTCTGAAAGTCCAACTTGTCCTGCCATAAGAAGTTCACTGTGTCAGGAAGGACCACCTGCTTGTCTCTTATCTTTCTCTCCAAGTTTAGCTGTAGATTTGCCATCTGTTCTTTGGACCACCTTGCCAGAACAAATGCTTCAGTATTTGTCTCTTTTGATTCTTGGTTCTATACCTTGATTTGTCTTGTTATAAACGGCTAAGTGTTGATATCGTGAACTCCACTTCATTCCTGACTTCGCGATCTCCCTTGTGAGGACTACGTGATATAGCCTTTGAAGACTTTGCGACATAGGCCATAAGATGACTATGCGACATGGGTCATTTGACGACTATGCGACATAGGTCATTTGACGACTATGCGACATAGGTCATTTGACGACTATGCGACATAAGTCATTTGACGACTATGCGACATAGGTCATTTGACGACTATGCGACATAAGTCATTTGACGACTAAGTCATTTGACGACTATGCGACATAGGTCATTTGATGACTATGCGACATAAGGCTTCTGAGGACTTCACGATCTAGGCTTCTTTGACTTTGCTGACTTCAACACTTCACGACATGTGTCTTGAGGACTTCTCGACATAGTACAAAATGGACTATGCGATGTAGCACTTCACGACATAGATATTGGTGACTTCACGACATAGCTTCTTCTGACTTTGCTATATAATGCCTTAGACAAATTTCTGTAACTTATTTCTTCATGGCCTTATTCATTTCTATCCTGCTGCATGAACACTTCTGAACTTCTACCAGGACAATTATTCAATGGCCTATATACAATCTAGATGCAAGAAACTTTGCTAATCTCATTATAACTTTGAGCATACATGATCAAGCTAATGTTCATGAGAACAAGACAAGTACATATAGAGACCTATACTATATCCCAGTGATAGAGCTCACTAGGTCATGTAATGTGACATAGTCACATAGTGTAGGCTTGTTAATAGTGGTATTCAGACATGTCTTGAGCCTAACAATCTCCCCCAAATTGTGAGTAAGATCCATAGGCACAATTTCATGTCTGATAACAAGCCTAACTTACATAGAAGGAAATTAAGTAACAGAGAGGACAATTTATGAACATTGAGATCAGGAATTTGATTACATAGAAAAAATTGAAAGCTTACAGACTATCTTTGTTGCTCAGCAGCTTCAGCTTCCAATTGCTTCTCTTGAAAATCATCATAAATATTCTTTTTCCTTATCTCTTCTCTTCTTTTCATGTCTATGATGGCTTCTTGAAGTTCTTCTCTTGCAATCAGTTCTTCAATGAGAGGGGAGTCTTTTAGATCATCAATTGCAGCTTTAAGAGCACTTTCCACATATGAATCCAGAAACTCCATCCTTATCTTGCTCATGCCTCCATAAGAATTTTTGTATTCCACAACATAAGGATTTTGTTTTACCCTGCAAAGCCCTTTCTTTCTCAGCTCCTTTGCTCTTTCCTCCATTTCAGCCATTTCTTTCTCTTTCTGAATTATCTTCTCTTCACTTTCCTTTCTCAGGTTTTCTTCATAATCAACATGCATTTTCAAGAACCTGGCAATATCTATCTTCCATGTCCTTTCTTCTTTTTCTTCAAAATTCAGTAAGGCATTTATCCTTTCAAGCTCATACATATAGAAGTATTGCTAGCCTCCTTGCTTCATTATCCTTTCTCTTCCATCAGTGTACTTGATCTCTAGATGATCCAACTTCACTTTGACTTCAAAGATCCTTTGAGCCCTCAAAAATGCTAGGGCATCTTCATCATAGTCCTCATCTAGTGGAAGCACATTGATGCCAATAACATTTGTGAGTTTTCCAGTCTTCTTTGTTATCCTTATCCTTCTGGGTACACTCTTGATCTTCAAATGCTTCACAAGAGATACCTTTCTGGAACAAGGAGAATCAGTCTTCAGTGCCACATCACTTGAAAGTAGATTCATTCCTTTTCCCTTCATCCACTGTAACACTCCACTAGTTGTGACTTTGTGGAAATGTCTTTTTGATGTTTCTTTTGTGGCTCCTTCTTTCTTCTGTGGCAATTCAGGTTCAGAAGTCTTAGATAATGATTTTGGAGGATCATTACTAACGGTACCCACCCTAGACTTAGAGTCTTGTGTTGTGGTTAAAGTACTGCTAGCAATGTCCTTGACTTGCTGAACTCCGCTTCTTGTTCTCTTGGTTGTTTCCTTTGTCCCCTTAGAATCCCTCTTGTCATCATCAGCACCTTTGTCTTCTTTGAGGATTTGCTCCTGCTACTTTCACTTGGTCCATCCTTATCACTCCTTGAATGAGATCTCCTTCTGTAGGTTTTCTCCTCATCATCATCCTCACCATCCTTCTTCTTTCTCTTTTCTTTGACAGATTCAGGAATGACTCCATGAATCAGAAAAGATTGTAGAGTGTGAATCATTTCTAGTTCCTCAACTGTCCTAACTCCTTTCTTAGATCTCAGCATCTGCAGCACCTGGTTGATCTTTGCATTGTTTTTCATTTTCAGGTCTGAGGGAATGACAAGTTGGTCAATGCTGTTATCTTGAGATAGACTTTGGTAGATAATTGTCATTGGCTTGGAGATAACCTCAGGCAATCTTTGATTTTGATCTATCTTCAAGTCATTGTATAGACTTTCATTGTTCACTCCATGCTTTTCAATCAACTCCAGAATGATTGACAGCTCAGTAAATCTCAGTCTCTCTAGAGTTTGAAATGATAGATGCCACAAGCAATTGTCCTTGCACACCATGATAACCTCTCTTAGATGAACATCCCTGATTTTCTTTACTGCAACTGTGAAGTACTTGATGCTTTCCTTGAGCTTCTCTCTGTAGTCTCTTACATCTTCATGAGTATTTCTGTAGATGGCTTTCAGAAACTCCAGGAAGGCCTCATCATGATAGATGTGAGAACTGGCAACTTCCTGTAGCTTGGCCTCTGTGATAATTGTAGCTTTGACAGGTTGAGCATTGGGAGTAGGTTGAGCAGGTTGAGTAGCTGAAGTGTCTTTGGGCATCATGGATGGATAGTAGGTGGTTGTGACTGTGCTTTTCTGACCTTGTGCACTTATGACCTCTACAGGGGGTAAGATTATTGGTTTGATTGTTTCTTCAGAAATTTTGCCCTTAAGCTTCTGTTGCTTGGCAGGTACTCCCCCTTTCTTTTTCAGACTAACCTCCTTTACTTTCTCCCCCTTAGGCTTGGAATCAGACAAGATGTCTTGAGCTTCCTCAGGGATAGGCAGGTTCATGTGTCTCATCATGGAAGTCATCATTTGTTGTTGTACCAGCAGGATATTGGAGGTGTTGTTGCCTTGGTCATCCAGCTTGGCATTGAGCTGGTTTAAGGAGTGAGCAAGCATCCTGTTTTAATCTTTCAGAGAGGCCACTTCTCTTTCTAGACCATCCACCTTGGAGAATAGCTGTTGAGACTTGAAAGAATTGAGAGATTGATCTTTGAGCTTGGCAAAATCAAATTTGGAGATGTTTGACATAGGAATCTCATCTACCAATTTGTCACCATATTGATTCTTCCAAATAACATTCAGCATGGCATTAGAGTTGATGTTGGCCTTGACTTGATTTTCCAATGTAGTAGCCAGTTTCTTGATGTTGTCAGTGACCATGGCTAGAGAGATATCCATCCTGTTGACATTAGAATTTGTTTTCTGGATTTCTTTGAGGATGCCATCCACCTTGGGAAAATCAGAGAGATATGAGTTTCTTAGATGAGTGAGGGATCTTTCTGTCTCCTCCTGGATAGAATAAATCTCTGATTGAAGCCCTTTCCCAAGATAGTGCAGAGCCTTTAGCTGATTCTTGTAGACATCATTTATAGCATCATAAACTGCAGCAGGAGAGAGATCCTTTGCATCGGAGCCCAGAGAGGTGAGATAATTCTCTCTCAGAAAAGCTAGGGCCTCCTTGAGTCTGATAGATCTCTTAGCATCCAACCAGACATCCACATTTCCCTCTGGTTCAGCTGCATCCACTATCTTCTCCTGCTGAGCTGCAACATCCTCCTTATGGCAAAGTAGAATAGCTTCATAATCAGCATTTGGCAAGTTGGAGGTGAGGAGGTGTTGAGCTATTTTTGAGAACTCATCAATCTGTGCCACATGGAGATCTTGAATAGCTTCTTCTGTCATTTGGGAAGGCACGATTGATGATCCTGAAGGCCTGTCATGTTGCACAGGCTTCAGCCATTCTGACAGAGTGGCCTGAGCCAAGTGAGAGCTAGTGCTAGGCACTTCATGAGATGTGAGTTTTTGAGTCTCCTCCAGCCTTGGAATGGCTGTAGAGTCTGATGTTGTCTCCATTGAAATGGGATGTGTTACAACATCAGCCTTATTTGTCTATGAAGACAGTTCCACATCCCTGAGGATGGGAGAATTTGGCATAGAGTCTCCAGTAAAAACTGGTGAATCCTCCATGTTTGTGTTGGTGTCATTAGGATATGCCCCAACATGCATTCCCTGACCAACTGGATGTGGTTCCTGGGTGGTGAGCACAGTGTCATGCACCATGTCACTTGAGTTTGGCTCAATCACAGTATTGGATTGTGATTGATCAATTTCAGAAAAGTCATGTGAATGACTAATCTGTTGAGAAGAAATGTTAGATGTAGATTCTGGAAGAGAAGTGTGGTGTAGATTGGATTTTGGCAACTCCCCCTGAGAAATAGGAGGAGTTTCAATAGTGATGTGCTATCCACTCTGATGTGCTAAAATAAATACAATTTTAAATCGCAAGCGCACGATTCAACCGTTGTAATATTTTAGGTATCGATCCACGGAGACTAACATTTTCGCAATCCTTAATTCTTAATTTAATCGAAAAAGACAATTTGGATTTTTGAGAAATTTTGATTTAACTAATTAATTCCTAAAAGATAATTCTAAATTACTAAATCTAAATTATTTTAAAAATTAAAATTAGATTTTATTCTAAAACAAATTTTTTTTTAATTTTAAATTTGAATTAAAAATCATTTATTGAAAATTTTAATGAAATTTCGTCATGACCCGTATGTAAAGTCGACTAGCCAAAAACAACCAACGCAAGAATCGCGAACTCAGTAAATGCAGTAAAAATTCTCTTGACATTTGACAATAACAACGAATTAACCAAGCTAAACAAGAAACGCACCAACAGCATTTAATCTAATCTCTGCAATCGACTACAAGACTGAATACAAAACTTAAACTAAAACGAAATCTGCAACTCAGCCAATTGACTCGGGAAACTCAGAAACCAGCACACGGAGACTCAGTGAAACTCGGACTCTATCACAACGAAAACTGAGAACTTTGGACTCGACAATAACTCGCGAATCAATCTCGCAAACAAAAACAAAACACGGCTATGGAACTCAGCAGAGGATGGCAACAGCAAACAACAATAGCAATTCAGCAATTACAACCCATCAAACTTCAGACTCAGTACATCAAAAAACTAACTCGAAAATCAACAAAACTCGACTCAAATCAACGAGCCAACTACACGACTCAGTAATACAGACTCATACGACCCAGCAGGCAGCAGAACTCGAAGAGAACCAGCAAACAAAACTTATTGAAATCAACAAACTAAAAATCTCAGAAAATTCACAGGAAATTAACTCGATACCATTCGCAGACTCATCCCATAAACAGACTCGGTTACAACGAATACAACGAAACACTACACAACTCAACGATTACATAGCATAGCGAACAACCCACGACAAACAAAACCAACTCAACGAACTATAACTAATCGTAATCGAACTCAGTGAAAACTCGCAAACAGGAACAGGGTAGAAACTCGGAAATACAAACTCGGACGCAGGAGAAAACAAGGAAAAAAATAAAGAAAGAAATAAGAAAGAAAATAAGAAGAAAAAGGCGTGCGTTTGTTCAAGGGGGAAAAAAAAGGGGAGGGGGATGGGTTTTATTTTACAGTGAATGGAAAGAAATGGAAATAAGAAATTCAAGCTGGGTTTTAGTCTATGTAATAGAAAACAGGGGAGACTAACTTTAAGCTTCGAATAAAACTGAATAAAACAGGAAATAAATGCTGAAAATTAATAAGCTAATATTTTTGTGTTTTTTTTATTAAATACGAAAATAAGGAAATTTAATACCAAATTAAAATTAAAAACAAAATTAGAGAAATTAACTATGAAATTAAAATTAAATTACACTAAAAATTAGATCTACAATTAAAAAAGAGCTCCTTTCACAATCCCAAATTCAAAGATTTATGGATTTTAGAAAGTTATCATAACTCAATAATATGTAAAAGTTAATCTAAACATCAAACCCACTTTTAAAATTAATTTTTAAAAGGAGTTAAATGCTAGAAAGAGAGAGTAAATCTAAAGAAGGATGAAAAATGCAATAAAAGTAGGAAAGGAACTAAGCTTGCATTAACATGAAAAGTGTTTACAAGATTTGAAACTACAAAAACAAGAAATTAAATCTACCCTAAAAACTACCCTAAAATCTAGAATGTCCAATACAAGGGAGATGAGGGGGTATTTATAGGATAGGAATTAGGGTTTTGGGGTGTGTTGGGTTAATCTTGGCCCTACACCTTAATAATGTGGTGGAGCAATCCTAGCCATCTATTTGTTCCTTCCCCTTTAAGCTTTGAAGAGTTGATCTTGGCCATACACTTATGTAGTGTGTTGGGATGATCTCTACCTTCCACATGTCCTCCAAGATTCCCTTTCCACCAAGCTCCTAATTCTTTTTCCTCTTTTCATTTAAGTCCTTTTTCTTCCTCTTTTTCCCTTCCTTGCTCTTTATTTCTTTATTTTGTCATTTCTTTATTTATTCACGAATTTCCTGAAATGCAACAAAATAAATTATTAAAATACGAGTTCAAGCAATAAATAGGTAATAAAAATATGCAAAAATATGCACTTATCAAATGCCCCCATACCTATCTTTTGCTCGTCCTCGAGTAAAACAAAAACAGAAAGATAACTAAGAAAAGTCCTATACTCCTTTTCGTAGGTGTGACGGTTGCATTTGGCATATGCAACAAGCCCTTTAAACCCCTAGGCAGCCCTAGTGGACGAGTGAGGTCTCGTGAGGGCCTATAGTGAATGTACCCACAAAATCCATCTAGTTCGTATAAGAGATCACATGGCAATGCAACACCACACATACATGTCCTCTCATGACACATCAACTTAAGAATCAAAATGAATTTGCAAAGTCTTGGTGTGGAAAGTGCAAGGATTCACATAGTTTACTTAAAGAAGCATGCAAGAGTGATTAAAAATTCATGTCAAGTGCAAAAATTATTGGAGACCATGCTAAGCCTACAAGAGCACACCTTAGAGTCAAAACTTGAGATCTCGTATGCAAAAGAAACAAGCAATACCTCACATTTCACTCACAAAAGAACATTCACTCAAGAACAAGGGTAAGTGTATCACTCAATTCCAACAAAATCAAAAGCATGCTTGACACTTGGTATCATTCTAACTTAAACACAACATACATTAATGATGACAATCAAAAGGTCTTTATTTGGGTTGTAATGGGGCTAGGGACAAGGTATGTCAAGTAAGGCCAAAAGAAGGTGAAGTGTCAAAAGCTAGTAGTCACCATGGAAATTATGCACAACACCAAACTTCCTTCCCACACAATTATTTTCTATTTTCAACAAAAAGACTTGACTAGTCGAATGAAGGAGGATTACAAAAACATAAGTAGGCTCTCATATATATATATATATATATATTTTTTTTTCTTTTCTTTTTTTTTTTTGTGTTTTTTTGTGTTTTTTTTTTTTGAGAGCGAAGATAAATATAAGCACCCATAATCCTCCTTTAGATTTAACTTAAAAATCGACTAACAAGGTAACCAACAAAACATATATTTCCTCAAAAGTTATGAACAAAAGTAAACCCATCTCTCACACCTTATTACTCCCTCAAGTTCCTACTAGCCTTTGACAAATTGGGATCAAGAATACGTAAGGCTATACAAGAAAAAGGTCTTAGGCGAGTAATGTGGTGTGTCACCAAAAGAATATGATTAAGCTCAAAGGGTTAACTAATTGATCACATAAGCATGGTGTGGATATTTTTGGAAATATAGGTTATTCCTAAGTGCCTTTATCATTTTATCATCAATCAATGTCATGCATTTCAAGATAGAACTCAAACAAGGGCTAGCAATGCAAATGACAAGTGGACACTCAAGCAAAAGAATATAAATGCAAAAGATGTGCATATAGGCTCAAAACTCACTTGGTGTAGTAAAACATAATCAATCTCAAGTAATGGTCTCCTCAATGCACCTACTTGTACTCAAAGCATAAAGACCAAATCATCTTACACCTAATCATGACCTTCTAATTTCATGCACAATTCAAATAAGTTTACTAGCTTCACCTTGCTAGTGTAAGTGTGTGAACAAGAACTTTAGCAAATCACTTCTCAAACAAAAGCTAATGGATCATAATATTATCATAGCATGCAAGGGTGCATCAAGCAACTAGCAATCAATTAACGAGACTAGAATAAGATTAAAACTCTACTATTTACAATTCTACAACTCTTTTTGTGATTTTTTTTCATTTTTTAATTTTTTTGGATTTTCTGATTTTTTCGTATGTACACTAAAAACCCTCCCCATACCTAGATCATGCATTGTCCTCAATGTATGCAAATGCAAGAGAAGTGAGTTAAAGAGAATGAGGAGATAATACCTGATAAGGGATGACGGAGACGAATGAAAATGAAAAACAACTAATTAACACGACTCACGCACACAATTCCTCCCCCATACCTGGAGTCTTGGTAGGGGAACGATAGAATAAAACCGAATCAGCCGATGCCGGTAGGAAAATTGGGGTGACGCTTTGAGAAAGAATCAAGACATTTGTGAAAATTTTGACTAGAAAAGATTTTCTCAAGCAACATGGAATCATTCAACCATATAGAACAAGTGTCACTAATGTTCTCCCTAAACCAACTTAAGGCTTCTTCATTTTGTTTAAGCAAATTAGAGACAATGAAAGTTTGGTCATGGGAAGAATCACTAGGAATGACATAAGATAAGGATTCATCTTGTCCTAAGGGTTGTTGATCAAACTCGGGAAGATACAACGTTGAGTCAAATGCGGGAGGTTTTCCTACGGGACTCATGACAATGGGCGCAACACTAACCACCTCGGGTGGGGTCTTCCATGGAGAACAAATTTCGTCCAACTCTCGCAACATTTCTGCCGAGGTCATATCCCTTAACGACTCATTATACTCTCGATTGGACTCATAGTTGACTTTGAAATCCTCTTTGAGAAGAGACTCAATTTCACTATCCTCAAAGCTAGACCATGTGACAAACTTGTTGACCACATTGACCCCTATTGGTTGTTCAAAAAGCTCATTGGGTTCTTTACCTATATTGAAAATGTTAAGGTCAATGGTCATGTTACCAAAGGTGAGTTTCATCGAACCATTCCTATAATTAATCAAGGCATTCGATGTAGCAAGAAAAGGTCGTCCTAGAATGATCGGAATTTGGTTCTTAGGATTCGTGACGGGTTGAGTCTCGAGAACGACAAAGTCAACCGGGAAGATAAAATCACCAATCTTAATCAAGACATCTTCGACTATTCCCTTAGGCATTTTGACAGAACGATCAGCAAGTTGAAGTGTCATGTTTGTTTTCTTGAGCTCGCCTAACCCTAGGGCTTGATAGACAGAAAATGGAAGAAGATTCACACTCGCTCCTAAATCAAGTAAAGCTTTGTCCACAAAAGTGTTGCCTATGACACATGAAATTGTAGGACAACCGGGGTCCTTATATTTCACGGGAATTTGGTTCGAAAGAATTGAGCTAACATGAGAAGTCAAAAAGGCTTTCTTAGGGACGTGAGTGGAACGTTTATGAGTACACAAATCTTTTAGACACTTAGCATAAGAGGGAATTTGTTGAATGGCATCTAAAAGAGGAATGTTGATCTCGACTTGTTTAAAAACTTCCAAAATCTTCTCTACTTGAGGCGATTGTTTATTAGGAAGGAGTCTTTGAGGATAAGGAGCTTTAGGCTGAAAGACTCGTTCGCTAGACACATCGGGAATGGATTTGGAAAGTGGAACGACAACCGAAGATTCGTTAGGTGAAGGTGATTTTGAAAGTGAAGAAGGTTCACTAGATGATGGTTGCTTATGAGAAGATTCCGGTGACTCGGGAATCGGGATTTGTGTGGAGTGATCAAGGCTAGGGTTCGGTTCAACGTTTGACTCTTCGTCTTCCTTGGAAGACTCGACTCCAACATGATTATCAACTTGGTTTCCCGACCTAAGAGAGATGATAGCATTAACATTTTCGTGAGGTCTTTGGTTGAGAGGAAATTTAGGGTTGACTTCGGGTTGACTCGGGAACTTGTTCTTCTCTCGCTCACACATGGCATTGGCTAATTGACTCACTTGAACCTCTAACTTAGATATGGCTTGATTACTAGCATTTAAAATTTGCCTATCTTGGGTCATGGTTTGCATGAAGGTTTGTTGAGATTGAGCCAAATTAGTCGTTGATTTTAAAAGCGCATCGAGAGTCTTTTCCAAAGAATTAATTCTCTTATCCGACTCATGAAATCCGGGAGGGTGGGTGGGAGCTTGAGTCGGGTAAGGACCTTGGTTTGGAGTTGGATAAGAGTTTTGATTGGGCCTTTGAAAAGAAGGTGGCGGAGATTGGTAGTTTTGGCCTTGGTTCCACGAGAAATTCGGGTGATTCCTCCAACCGGGATTATAGGTAAGTGCAAAAGGATCATTCCTAGGGGTAGGTTGAAACACCGCATTGACTTGTTGAAAATCGGGAACATTCGGGAGGCCTTGATTATAATTCGAGCACATAGACATGTGTGAGGGGCCACTATGAGTTTCTAGGGCTTCGAGTCTCCTAGTGAGAGTAGCTAATTTGGCATCGGTTGCAATCGAATTCCCAATCGAATGCAAACCCCTAGATGTACTAGACGACTCGTTTGACTTATTAGGTTCCCTAGTAGACTCCCACAACATGGTCTTTTCGGCTAGTTCCTCGAAAAATTTCCACCCCTCGTCCTCATCTTTCTCCATGAATTTACCTTGGCACATAGACTCTAACAACGCAGTTGTCGGTCCATCTAAGGCCTCGTAAACGATCTTACAAAGTCTCCATTTTTCTATTCCGTGGTGGGGGCATTGTGATAGAAGATTTTTAAAACGATCAAAATATTTCCAAAAAGACTCGTTTTCCTTTTGATGAAATTGATTTATCTCGTTTGTAATTCTCGTAGTCTTATGGTTTGGAAAATATTTCTTAAGAAAAATTACCACAAATCCCACCCACGTGGAAATAGAATTAACCGGTAGGCTATACAACCATTTTTTAGCATTTTCTTTAAGCGCGAAGTTAATGAGCCTAAGCCTAATCGAGTCCTCGGTTAATTGTTGGAGTTTTTGTAAGGCACAAACTTCCTCGAATTCATGAAGAAAAAGATAGGGGTCCTCACCTTCACTCCCGGTAAATTTAGGTAACATGCTAATGTGATGAGCTTTAATCTCGAAATTGTTACCATTTACGGGAGGAAGAGTGATACACGAGGGTTGGGCGGATCGGGTGGGGTAACAACGATCTTTTAATGACATGGCCATGGTCACTAATGGTTCGGAATTATCTAAAGACTCGGAATCGGAAGAAGAGGAAATCTCGAACGATCTCACTAGTCTCGAAGAATTATCCCTAATCCAAATAGTTCGCATAAACCATAAAAGGAAACACGTAGCAAATAAGAACGATAAAATAAACACACAAAAGAAAAGGTGAAAAATCAAAAGAAAAATTCTAATCCTAGGGTTCCTTAAATAAAATAAACTAGACCTTGCTCCTAACTGTAAGGACCACCAAAAATTCGGTAAATCATAAATTATTCGAACCGATTTGGCCAGATAGGTGCAAGCATTGCCAAGAGGCTAAACACCAGTCTAGACACCAAATCTTAATTGGCCAGGTAAGCTCTCGCTTGCCTAGACACCAAAGAGTCGGAATAATTAAAGATTACTTCATTTTTTTAGGTACCTTCCTAATTGAGCGCGAAATTCCTAGGGGCCAAAGTCTAATTCAATTTTATTAAGGCAAAGGGAAATGCAAAATGAGGATTTAATTGTTTTTGGGCCAAGGAAAGAGTGATGAAATCTCTCCCCTTATCTTATGATTGGGTTTTGCCCTTAAAATTTATTTACAAATGATGTAAACAAACAACGAGATATAAAAACTATAAACATTTATGGATGCTCTAAACTACGTGTTCTAATCTAAAGAAAAGAAGAATTTAACGTACCTTGGGGTCCTCCAGCGATCACCACAATTTAATAGGTACGAAAAATTAAAAACAAGAAAATAAAAATCTAGATGATGTGATCCTAAGTGTACAAATGCATGATGCAGCAATTAACTAATTTTTTTGGATTTTTGAATATTAATTTTTTTTTTTTTTTAAAATAAATATGAACAAAATTGAAAAATAAGGAGGGATACGGGTTACCTTAGCAAGCTTTCCAAAAATCTTGAAGCTCAAGTACGTCTCACCAAAATTTCCCGAACGCTCAATTTCCAATTATAAGCAAGTACGAAAAAAAAAACTAATCCGAAAAATTAAAAATTAAGGCGCGAAAAATTAATTAGTCCCCGGCAGCGGCGCCAAAAACTTGATGTGCTAAAATAAATACAATTTTAAATCGCAAGCGCACGATTCAACCGTTGTAATATTTTAGGTATCGATCCACGGAGACTAACATTTTCGCAATCCTTAATTCTTAATTTAATCGAAAAAGACAATTTGGATTTTTGAGAAATTTTGATTTAACTAATTAATTCCTAAAAGATAATTCTAAATTACTAAATCTAAATTATTTTAAAAATTAAAATTAGATTTTATTCTAAAACAAATTTTTTTTTAATTTTAAATTTGAATTAAAAATCATTTATTGAAAATTTTAATGAAATTTCGTCATGACCCGTATGTAAAGTCGACTAGCCAAAAACAACCAACGCAAGAATCGCGAACTCAGTAAATGCAGTAAAAATTCTCTTGACATTTGACAATAACAACGAATTAACCAAGCTAAACAAGAAACGCACCAACAGCATTTAATCTAATCTCTGCAATCGACTACAAGACTGAATACAAAACTTAAACTAAAACGAAATCTGCAACTCAGCCAATTGACTCGGGAAACTCAGAAACCAGCACACGGAGACTCAGTGAAACTCGGACTCTATCACAACGAAAACTGAGAACTTTGGACTCGACAATAACTCGCGAATCAATCTCGCAAACAAAAACAAAACACGGCTATGGAACTCAGCAGAGGATGGCAACAGCAAACAACAATAGCAATTCAGCAATTACAACCCATCAAACTTCAGACTCAGTACATCAAAAAACTAACTCGGAAATCAACAAAACTCGACTCAAATCAACGAGCCAACTACACGACTCAGTAATACAGACTCATACGACCCAGCAGGCAGCAGAACTCGAAGAGAACCAGCAAACAAAACTTATTGAAATCAACAAACTAAAAATCTCAGAAAATTCACAGGAAATTAACTCGATACCATTCGCAGACTCATCCCATAAACAGACTCGGTTACAACGAATACAACGAAACACTACACAACTCAACGATTACATAGCATAGCGAACAACCCACGACAAACAAAACCAACTCAACGAACTATAACTAATCGTAATCGAACTCAGTGAAAACTCGCAAACAGGAACAGGGTAGAAACTCGGAAATACAAACTCGGACGCAGGAGAAAACAAGGAAAAAAATAAAGAAAGAAATAAGAAAGAAAATAAGAAGAAAAAGGCGTGCGTTTGTTCAAAGGGGAAAAAAAAGGGGAGGGGGATGGGTTTTATTTTACAGTGAATGGAAAGAAATGGAAATAAGAAATTCAAGCTGGGTTTTAGTCTATGTAATAGAAAACAGGGGAGACTAACTTTAAGCTTCGAATAAAACTGAATAAAACAGGAAATAAATGCTGAAAATTAATAAGCTAATATTTTTGTGTTTTTTTTATTAAATACGAAAATAAGGAAATTTAATACCAAATTAAAATTAAAAACAAAATTAGAGAAATTAAATATGAAATTAAAATTAAATTACACTAAAAATTAGATCTACAATTAAAAAAGAGCTCCTTTCACAATCCCAAATTCAAAGATTTATGGATTTTAGAAAGTTATCATAACTCAATAATATGTAAAAGTTAATCTAAACATCAAACCCACTTTTAAAATTAATTTTTAAAAGGAGTTAAATGCTAGAAAGAGAGAGTAAATCTAAAGAAGGATGAAAAATGCAATAAAAGTAGGAAAGGAACTAAGCTTGCATTAACATGAAAAGTGTTTACAAGATTTGAAACTACAAAAACAAGAAATTAAATCTACCCTAAAAACTACCCTAAAATCTAGAATGTCCAATACAAGGGAGATGAGGGGGTATTTATAGGATAGGAATTAGGGTTTTGGGGTGTGTTGGGTTAATCTTGGCCCTACACCTTAATAATGTGGTGGAGCAATCCTAGCCATCTATTTGTTCCTTCCCCTTTAAGCTTTGAAGAGTTGATCTTGGCCATACACTTATGTAGTGTGTTGGGATGATCTCTACCTTCCACATGTCCTCCAAGATTCCCTTTCCACCAAGCTCCTAATTCTTTTTCCTCTTTTCATTTAAGTCCTTTTTCTTCCTCTTTTTCCCTTCCTTGCTCTTTATTTCTTTATTTTGTCATTTCTTTATTTATTCACGAATTTCCTGAAATGCAACAAAATAAATTATTAAAATACGAGTTCAAGCAATAAATAGGTAATAAAAATATGCAAAAATATGCACTTATCACACTCTGTGTATGATCATCCTTATTTCTCCTAGGGTCAAGAGTGAGTTCTTGATCCTGTGCAGACTCAGTACAGGTTGTAGTGGGCAGACTACTCTTTTCAATGCCAATAACCTGTTGGGAGGCCATTGACAGTAATAGGTGTACCCCTTTTTCCACATCTGAATCCTATTGGGAGGATCCAGTGGTAGGTTTGGATTTGGATTTCTTACTATGTCTGGTGAGAGGTGACTCAGGAGTCTCACTTTCTATTTCTACAGATTCATTTATCACTTCTAGGGCTCTCTTCTTGGTCTTCTTTTTAGTAACACCAACCTTTTGAGAGATTGATGCACTTGGCTGCCTAGCTTCTACAGTGGTGTTTGCAATTGGGTTACTGGATGGGATGGGAATGCTGGGGTTAGACTGTGTAGCTCCTTCAGTCTCAGCCTCCCCTGTCCAGGAAAGTGCATGGTATATGGGCTTATCAAGTGGATAAGACTCAAATGTGTCCTACATATGCTTGGTCACACTTAGAATCACATCCACTTGATTCCTTGTGTCCAATGAGCCAAATAGAACTTTGGACATAGACTTGGAATAAGCCATTTTAGTTTTATCTATACCCTCCAATTCATGGATATTTGCATCAAGATAATTTAAAATAACTTGAAGGAAATGAGGGTAAAAGATGTCATTACCTCTACCACGAACGGTCCTGCCAAGCCTCTGAGCCAATTCCTTGAGAATTATGGCTCCCACATTGATCTCCTGGTTGTTGGCCAGGGAGTAGGCTAGCTTCACAGCAATGTGACTGATATGGTCCCATCCTGTCTTCCTGCATAGAAACACCTTCTGGAGTGCGTCAAACAGAAATGACCACTCCCTTCTCACAAACTTCTTATTGAGCTTTCCAGTATCTATCTCATCAGCATATAGAATGAAGGTCATGAAGTCTACGATTTGAGCATCTGTAGCTTCTTGGTCATGACCCTCCACCTTGAACCCCCAAGCTTCATTGATTTCCTTTTCACCAAACTGGAAGTGTTTGCCTCCAATTGAACAATTAACCTCCTGGAATGAGGTTCCATCTTCCCTAGCCATTATTGATACCAACGCCGTTCTCCAGAATCCTTCCAACACATCGACATACAAGGTAGGGTTCAGGGTTAGGGCTTGGCGTAGGTAGGAAGTGTTCAAGAACTGTACAAAACACTTGTACCTTGGGTTAGCCTCAGCCTCAGAGGGAATGGTGAGAAGATTTGTTTCTTTGGGAATGGTTAAAGGGTTTGAAGAGGAAGCTGTTTGAGATTTGGGTGCCATTGAAATTGAGATTGAGATTGAAGAAGAGAGAGAAGAGTTTAGGTTTTAGAAATTGAGAGCAATAGACAAGATGAAAAGTTGTGAACGGTCGACAAAAAGTATTTATATGATAGAGACACTGTGATATGGAGTTATGAATATGTACAGACTAGTTGTATGCCGCGAAGTCTCAAAATGGCCTGTACCGCAAAGTCCTTGAAAAGTATATCGCAAAGTCCTGAATTGAACTATGTCGCAAAGTCTTGAGGATATCAGAATTTGGATGACTTTGCGATATAGTGAAAATACCCTGTCTAAAACTCTCTTTTTGAAATTTTAAGATTTTGTCAGACTTAAATCAAAAATTGAAATAAAGTAAATTTAAATCAAAATTCTGTCAAATATGGAGACTTGTCGATATAGTTATTCTAAGTCGCAAAGTCATTAAAATGAACTATGTCGCAAACTCATGAAATGAACTATATCGCAAAGTCTCTCAATTTTAACAGTTTGCGATATAAGTCTGTTTGATTTGTACTATGTCGTGAACTCTCAAAAGCATCTATATCGAGATGTCTCAAAAGATCACAACTCCACAACCAAATATGATTTTGAAAAATATGCAGTAAAATACTGAAATATTTATAGATCATATCTCAGCTAATTTTCACTCCAAATAAATAGAGCATTTATATACAGTGAAAATTTACTGCTGCAACAATTAACTAGCATACTTACTTAGAACAACTAAATGAAGGATTGAGCATTCCAATTTCACTCACAAGTCTGTTGAAGACAGCTTCATTCAGAGGTTTAGTAAATATGTCAGCTAATTGTTTCTCAGTTGGAACATAAGAGACTTCTATGGTACCATTTGCAGCATGTTCCCTAATAAAATGGTACCTGATCTCAATGTGCTTTGTAGTAGAATGATTAACAGGATTGGCAACTATGGATATTGCACTAGTATTATCACACATTAGAGGAATGTGTTCTAACACTAGTCCATAATCCATGAGTTGATTTCTAATCCAAAGCAATTGAGCACAGCAACTTCCAGCAGCAATATATTCAGCCTCAGCTGTGGATGTTGCTGTGGACTGTTGTTTCTTACTGAACCATGACACTAACCTTTGACCTAAGAATTGGCAGCTTCCAGAGGTGCTCTTCCTGTCAATTCTGCATCCAGCATAATCAGAATCTGTGTAACCAACCAGGTTGAACCCAGTTCCCTTTGGATACCATAGCCCAAGATTAGGAGTCCCTTTCAGATATTTGAAAATCCTTTTGATAGCCATCATGTGAGATTCCTTGGGATCAGACTGGAACCTTGCACAAAGGCATGTGGCAAACATGATATCAGGCCTGCTAGCAGTGAGATAGAGTAGTGATCCAACCATGCCTCTGTAAACCTTGATGTATACTCTTTTGCCTTTCTTGTCTTCATCAAGCTTGATTGCAGTGGACATGGGAGTTTTTGCAGGGGATGAGTCTTCTAAACCATATTTCTTCAAAAGATCTTTGACATACTTTGATTGGTTTATGAAGATGCCATCCTCCCTTTGATGTACTTGCAAACCTAGAAAGTAGGTTAATTCTCCCATCATACTCATCTCATATTTGCTTTGCATCAACTTAGAGAACCTTTCACAGAGTTTTTCATTTGAAGAGCCAAAGATGATATCATCCACATAGATTTGAACAAGAATGATATCATTTCCATGCTTCTTGAAGAATAGGATTTTGTCAATTGTACCCCTGGTAAATTGATGCTCAAGAAGGAATTGAGATAGAGTCTCATACCAGGCCCTTGGTGCCTGTTTGAGTCCATAGAGTGCCTTAAGCAGTCTGTACACAAAGTCTGGGAAGTTTTCATTTTCAAAGCCAGGTGGTTGAGATACATAAACTTCTTCAACAAGATCACCATTGAGAAATGCACTTTTCACATCCATTTGATACACCTTGAAATTTGAGTGAGCTGCAAAAGCGAGGAAGATTCTGATGGCTTCCAGTCTAGCTACAGGTGCAAATGTCTCATCACAATCAATGCCTTCTTGCTGACAGTATCCTTTGGCAACCAGCCTTTCTTTGTTTCTTATTACCACTCCTTCTTCATCCATCTTGTTTCTGAACACCCATTTGGTGTCAATAACATTCTTCCCTTCAGGAGGTGGCACTAGCTCCCATACTTTGTTTTTCTCAAATTGATTCAATTCTTCTTGCATGGCAACAATCCAATCAGAAATCTTCAAAGCTTCTTCAACTACTTTAGGTTCCTCTTGTGACAGAAAGCAGCTATACAGACATGTATTCATAGTCGCCCTTCTTGTTCTAACTCCCTCACTAGGATCTCCAATGATTTGATCCCTAGTGTGGGCTCTGTCCCATTTCCTTGTGTGCCCCTGTTCATTTCCTTGATCTGTTCCAAGCTCATTTTGGTTGACAGTTGCATTCTCTTCTTCTCCCCCTGTGTTTGTGAACCCTTGCACAGGTGTTTGAAGAAGATTGTCAACTTCAAGAACTTCATTTTCTAGAACAGTTTGAACAGATGGTTCATCTTCACTTTCAGAATCCTCAAGATAACCTTGATTCTCAAATCTTAATGGCACACTGTCTTGATCACTTGTTTTAAGTCCAGGAGTTTTCTTGTCATCAAAGGTAACATCCATGCTTTCCATGACTTTGTGTTGCTCAGGTACAAACACTCTGTATGCTTTCCTTTCCAGAGAGTATCCAATAAAGATACCTTCAAATGCCTTTGCATCAAATTTTCCAACATGCTCAGAGGTATCTTTCATCACAAAACACTTGCTTCCAAAAACATGCAGATGCTTGAAGGATGCTCTTTTTCCAGTCTTTAATGAGTAAGGAGTTTTTCCAGATTTCTTATTGATCAATGTTCTATTTTGCACATAGCATGTTGTGTTAACAGCATCAGCCCAAAAGCTAGTAGGTAGCTTTGCATCCAATAACATCGTCCTTGCAGCTTCAATTAGAGTTCTATTCTTTCTCTCAACTACTCCATTTTGTTGAGGTGTTCTAGGAGCTGAGAATTGTTGAGAAATTCCTTTATCTTTGCAAAACTCATACAATGTTGAATTTCTGAACTCAGTTCCATTATCACTTCTCAAAGCAACTACAGAGGAACCAGTGCTTTGTGCTTCTCTATCAACTCTCTTGATATGCTCTATTATGACTTGAGATGCTTCATCTTTGGAGAATAGGAATTCCACCCAAGTGTATCTTGAATAATCATCAACCATCACGAGAGCATATTTCTTTTTGGAAAGGGACATTACATTCACAGGACCAAATAAATCCATGTGAATTAGCTGCAGAGGTTTTGAGTTTGTATTGAGCAACTTGTTCTTGTGACTAGATCTTTTAATCTTTCCTTTCTGACAAGCTTCACATGCTCCATCTTGCACAAACTCCAAGGCAGGCAAATCCCTGATGAGTTCTCTCTTGATTAGAGAGTTCATTGCCTGAACATTCAAGTGAGACAGTTTCTTGTGCCATATCCAGAATTCCTCATTTGTGGCTTTAGTGTAGAGACAACAAATTTCTCCCTTGTCTGCAGCCTTGAGATCAGCTACAAACAGGCTTCCTTTTTTCACACCAGTTAGAACAACTTCACCACTTTCTCTTTTTGAGATTGAACAATGATCTTCATTAAATTCCACTTTGAAACCCCTGTTTGTAAATTGTCCAATGCTTAAGAGATTATGCTTCAGTCCTTCAACAAATGCTACATCTTCAATAATGACATTTCCAGATTTTATACTGCCATATCCCATTGTATAACCGATGTTGTCATTTCCAAAGGTTACTGATGGGCCAGCCTTTTCCTCAAAATGTGATAGCAGGGCTATATCACCAGTCATGTGACTTGAGCATCCACTGTCCAAGATCCATATGACTCTTTTATTCCTGTTGCCCTGCATTCACAAGGTAACTAAGTTGTTTTTGGTACCCACACATGGTAGGGTCCAGTTGATTTAGAAACATTTTTGTTACCAATTCTTCTGTCATAAGTTGCATTCATCACAGTAGGATACTTCATATTGTTTGTGGCTTTGGAGTTCACACTCTTAGGCTCACATGAAGTGTTCACCCTCTCAATCCTGATTGGGGATCCTGTCCTGTGAGTGTGCATGTGTGTGTGTGATTCACTAGATTGTGCAGAATCAAGTTTATGCTTTAGAGATAAACAGTTAGCAATCACAGTCACATAGCATGTCATGCAATTAGGCTTACCACAGAAGGAATCATGACTAGAGTTTATGCTAGCAGAATGATTACTTAGGTTATCAACTTCAACATTTACTTGTTTGCTACACTTATGAGTCAAATGATTAACAGATAGACATTTCTGACATTGTTTCCTGGGAGCATTTGGCACATAAGCATAGTTGTTACCCTTGTTGACACCTACGTTACCATTTCTGTTTTGTTTCTTTTTCTTAACAACTTCTTTCTTTGCTTTAGGACTCTTGACAAGATTGTCTTTGGTCTCTTTCTGACTGACAGATTCAGGAGAGGAAGAAGTGTCTTTAGCAGCCTCATCTTCTTCAAGAAGTTGTTGTTTGATGATCAATAGTTCTTCATCAAACTCAACAACGCTCTTTTTGAAGATGGGTTGTTCAACACTAGATAGAATGGTTGGGGCATTTTTGTTTGTAAAAGATTCTTTTCCTTTGCCCTTTGCCTTCTTCCTTCCTTTATCATTCTCATAGTCAAAACCAACTCCAACCTTGCTGTCTTCAGTGTGTTCCTTGTGATAGGTTTTTGTTAATCCCAAATGACCTAACAGAATTGTAGAAGGGGGGGGGGGTTGAATACAATTCTTGATATTTCTTAAACTTAAAACAACTTGCAAATAAAAACTGAACTTAAAGTAAAAATCACAAGCACATAAATAATTTCAGTTGGATTGTTTGATGATCCAACTGAAGTGATTTTTATTGCGGAAATAATCTGTGATACAAAATGTACATAGCTGCTCAGTTACAAGAATGTAGAGAAGAAAAATGCTCTCAAAGATAGCTAATACAATCTATTTGTTTTTCTTCTCACTCTTTATTTTAACTGCTACACTTGGTTATATATGCCCAAGTTTACAAAGCTACTTTTGGCTACACTAGAGTACACTAAAGGTAACCGCCAATAGTTTGCTTTTCATCCCTTTATCCAGTGGTCCTTGGAGATCCTTGCTTTTGTCTTCATGCTTATTATGATCACTCCCAAGAACCCAAATGGAAACTGGGATGTTTCATTATTCCCCATGTCCATTTTAATGGTTTCCAATGCAAAGTACACTCCCACATCACCTTTTAGATCAGTACAGTAAACTGTCACTATCACTTTGTCAACTGTTCAGAAAAGCAATAATGATTCATTGATAGCAGAGAGATGTGTTTCGTTGATAGCTTTATTCTCCATTTCGTTGATGAGTAAACTCCATTTCGTTGATGAGTAAACTTCATTCCGTTGATGAGTAATCTTCATTTCGTTGATGAATAACCTTCATTCCGTTGACATGTCTTCACTTAGGCAAAATTACAAGGCACGAGATATTTACAATTAACCAACCTATTTTGCCTATCTAGTACTTAGTCAACATGACTTAGAAAACCTATCTAATACATACAACAAAATGCCTATCAAACCATGAAGTATTGTACAGTGCAATTGCTACATCACTCATTTCGTTGATGAGCTTCCTGTCAACGGAATGCTGCAAAGCATGCCATTTCGTTGACAGCTACAAAATGACTTTACACAAATTCTACTAAGTGTTTTATGTTTATCATCAAGAACAACATATTCCTAACAATCTCCCTCAATTTATGACTGATAGAATAACAGCCATAAATCAAGAGACTTGATGATAACAAAAACACTCAGATACATTATAAATTACAAAAGTAGAAAATGCATTAAGCTTCATAATATTTTGAACAAAATAAAAGACTTACAAGACTAATGCCTAGAAGTGCTCCTCTAGACTGAGCAAATGATTCATCTTGGTCTTCTTTGTGGCATAGTCTTCTTCCCTCTCTTAGAGTTGTTTTCCTCAATTTGGACCTGTAGCCTTCTGTAAAAGATCTTCTCTTCCTCATCTTGATCACCAATCATGGATTGCATAACCTTTAGAGTTTGATTAGATGCTTTATCCAACTGGTCTTCCATCCTGAAGAATCTTCTGCAGTTATCCTTGTCCTTAAATTCCATCATCCAGTAAGGTTGAAGATGGATCTTCTTTCCTGTTGAGGGCACTCTGAGCATTCTGGGAAGAGCCTCAGGTTTGTTCCAGCTAGCCTTTATTTGACATATTTTGGAGACCACCTCAGACTTGGCTGTTTTGGTGAAGCCAAAGTCCTTCTTCAAGCATCTAAACACTGTGAGTAGTGTTTGGTAGTCTTCTCCTAAAATCCTGTAGAGAGGCCACACTTGCTCTCTACCACCCTTGAATGTGAAAACTAATCTTTCAGGCAACTTTTGAGAAGCTGCAATGCCCCTTACTTCCACCAGGTTGTCTAAATCAAGATGTAAGCTAGATTCTTCCCTGATGTCAGCAATGTACATGCAGTCCTCTGGATTTGAAGGGGGTTTCTGAGGTTGTGGCTTTCTCACAAATATTGGCTTTGCCTGGACAGCCCTTTTCTTTGACTTTGTTGGCTGATCCTTTTCAAATAGGAACCTTGGAAAATAGGCTTCATCAAATTGAATAGGCTCCTCTTTTGGCATGATTGGTTGATCATGAAAGTTGACAGGATGTGCAGGATCACATGCCAATTTTCCTTCATGAGATTGATCAACAGGAATTTGATGTGCACTTGTTGTGGAAGAGGCTTGAGCAGTGTCCTGATAATCCTCTTTGTCAAAGTCCAGATTCCTTTTAGCTCTAGCCTTTGGTTGCCTTGTGCTCTTCTTTGCACTCCTTTCCTCTCTTGCTTTTTCTTCTTGCTGTCTTTCTTCTTCATCAAGAGATTGAGCAACTGCAAGTGCTTGCATTGCTGCTCTTTCTGACTCTTCAGCTTTAGCTTCAGCAAAGTTTGGGTGACCAGCCCAAACACAGATTTCTTGTCCATTCCTATAGACAATTGCCCTTTGCTTCCTTATCTCAGGATCATTGCTTTTCTTGCTCTTTGTGATAAGTAGACCAAGAAGCTTGAGCTCATCTGGATAAGGTGTAGGATAGAGAATCCTTGCTATATTTTTGCCTTTTGGTTTAGCAGGGGACTTGGGAGATAAGCTTCTTTGGAGTGTAGCTTGTACCACATCCCTAATGCATGAAGTTTGTCCTTTTTCCTTCCTTGGACCTTGAGTGACTCCATGTAGAAGGGGCTCTACCTGATAGAAAGAATTGGTCTGTGGCTCCCATTCCGTTGATACTAGAACCATGGCATTCGTTGATGGTTGATCCGTTGATGGAGGTATTGAAGTAGCTTGAACCGTTGATGCCTTTGCAGTGTCAGCTAACTTCTTTACTCTTGCTTCTATATTTGACCAGTGATCCTTAATCTGTTCTGCAAGTTTCATCCTCATAGAGGCTTCCTGGATCAGGTCAATACCATCCTTTTTCTTCTTTCCAAACTCCCCCATTGCTAATGGCTCTTCTGGTAAGGAGATGGCTGGGACCAAAACCTTTGTGATTTGTATATCAAGCTCCTTAGTTTTCTCCCCCTTTTTGTTATCATCAAGTGAGATGATAGGGATTCCTTGAGCTGCCAGAAGCTGGGTGAGTAGCTGAGTTTGCTTCTCCTGTTCCTTCTGCATGTGAGAAAGTGTAGCTTCAACTTTTTCCACTCTAGAGGAGAGAGTTTTCAAAGATGAAGATACTTCAGGTTCCTTGGTGAAAAACCTTGACATCTTGGAGATAGTGTGAAGAGGAAGCTTTTCATCTAGCCTCCTGTCAGTAGCATCCCTAAGGTTTCTAATGGAATCCATGATTTCTTTAGCCTCAATCCTTGTCTGCAACATTTGTAGCCTTTGAATTTCCAGAGAATCCATTATGGCCTTGTAGAATTTCTTGTCCCTTGCAGTTGCTGACTCATGAGCTAGATATGCCTCATTGTACTGCCTTGTAATAGCAGCATCCAAGTTGGATCTACCATGCATATCTTGAGAAAGCCAGTTTGGTGTAAGAAGCACCACAGAAGTCCCAGCTTGTGTAGAAGTGGCCACCTGTAAATTGTCACCAAAGATGTCCTCATCATCAGAAAAAATGAAGTCTCCACTTGTTGCAGCTGCTGGAGATAGATTGGTCAGGGCATCCTTTGCTCTTTGCTTTGATGCAGTAGTATGAATTAAATTGAGTGACCTTTCTGCCTCCACATTGCCCTGTTGAGCCATAATTTGATAGGCTGACACAGGATGAGTAAAGGTCTCAGGATCCAGGGAAATACTATCCAGAGTTTGTTGATAATGCTCTTGGAAGGTAAGTTCCCTTTCTCCCTCACTGACCCCCATTAACTCACTAGCAATGGCTGCTTCTTCCCTTATCACTCCTGTAGTCCCTTCTCTCTCTCCACTCTTTTCTTGCATCATGGGCTCCCCATGGCTCACACCTCTCACACCCTCACCTTCACCTACTAAGGTGGTACTCTCAATCTCTCCTTTTGCCTGGCTGGAAGAAATAGCCAGCCTCTCACTCTCAGACTCTCCTTTTGCCTGGCTGCAAGCCAGCCTCTCAATTTCACTCCCTCTCAAACCTAAAAGTGTCTCAACTACCACCAGGTCATCTACACTAGTTGTGGAAACAACTGGATTTGCAATAAGGGGTGTAGATTGACCTATCAACGGAATGGTAGTTTGAACTGTCAACGGTATGGATACCGTTGATGGAGAAACACTTGTCAATGAAAGAAGCTGTTTCGTTGATGAAGTCAATAAAGCACTTTGAGAAAGTGAAATTACAGTAGAATCTGTGGTGATTGATTTTAGAGATTGGTCCACAGATCCTCTTGCAACTTCAGAAAAAATTGGTTGATGGCCCAACAAATCACTTAACAAGTGATGGCCACCAGCTTCAGAGTGGGGCTTCTCCAAGATTAGAGTTGGAGAATCAGGAATAGATGAATGGATCATGTCCACATCTAGAGATAGAGTTGGTGAATTTGATGGAGATAGTTCAAGGTTGATGTTTAGAGAATGGGACTGTAACCCCAGAGTAATGATAGAGGTTACATCAAACTGAATTTGTGAAACTGGAAGTGTAGCTTCCAGAGTGTGTGCACCCTGTGAACCCTTGGATTTTTGTTTCACCCTCCTTTGGTATTGGGAAAAAGTAGACTGTGGGCTTGAAGTGTCCCTTACCCTCTTGGAGTGTGCTCTTGGAGGAGAGCTTGTTTCAATAATTACATCCTTTTGGGAGGATGCAATTAGACTTGTGCTTAAATCCATATTACTCATTGTGCCTTGTTGGGAAGACACAATGGGGCTTGGCTGGATCTCACTCATCTTTCCTTCCTTATCCTTAGGGTTTCTTTTATGTTCACCCCTTCCCTCACCTCTCACAGCACCTACAACACTCCCCTTAGGTTGTGTAGTGGATTTTACAACAGGTGCCTTTTGGGAAGCACCTGAGGTTGGCTTAGAGGATTTCTTTGATTTTGGTCTTGTTGCTGGGGCAGGAGCCTGTTGGGTCACAACTACAGACTCCACAGCAACAGTACTGGGTGATACAGTTGAAGTGACAATTATACTAGAAGGGATAGCAGTAGTTACCTCAATTACTGGCAGATACACCATTGGAACCTCACCATTGTGGTTCAGCCTCAGTATGTCTGTCAGTACTCTCTTTTCTTGCACAAAACACTCAAACTTGGAAACAGGGTTAGAGATAACTAATGGTGTTGGACTAACATGATTAGCCAACATCATCAAAAACCTAGCATAATAGATATTCTTTTTCCTATTAGCCTTATCACCCAACTTAGCACCAATTTCATACATAAGTTGGGTGCTAAAGTTGTAATATCTATCAATTAGGAGCATGGTAAATAGAATTAACATAGAATTGGTCAATGCATCAAAATTGCTAATCTTACCAGAAAATACCTTGATAATTGCATCAGTTAAATAACTATATTCTCTAACCAATCCTCTCCTAATTATTCTACCCAGATTATCAGTAGGCAAAGAGTAGTTTATGGAGTTTAGCAAGTTAACCATTTCAGTATTTGTAGGCAAAGCATTACAGTTATTTTCAGGAATGTGTAAACATGCTTGCAGTACATCAGAATTAACTATGTACTCTTTACCTTGGATGGTGAATTGTAGTGTGCAGTTTGTTCCACTGTACTCACACGAGGTCCAAATCTCCTCGATTATCTCATTATAAAGAGGAGTTGAGTGAAACATTGCATAGCTCAATTTGCAGTTCTTCATGAAGTCCATCATCTTGAAAAAGATACTGTTTGGACCCTCCTTGACAACAAATGGAATTGAGTTGTTCTTTTCATAAATGAACCCTCCTGCTGACATAAGCTTGACTATGGGTGCCATTGTTGTGTGAAGAAGAGCTTCGAACTAAATTGCTTGTTAGAGAGAAGAAGAGAGAAAAGCCTTTGGAATTTTTGAGAACAGGTAAAAAGAAAATAAAGAAAATAGAATTTCTTAAAATACTCCCCCAAAAATTCTCAGAAAAAGAGTCCAATAATAAATGTAAATTACTGGATTGGCTTAAAAATATAACCGTTACTTTTAAAGAATTACCATGATTTATACTTACAGGGGTGTATGCATAGATCGTGGTAACGGACGTGTCCAATTTCAACGGTTCAGATTAATTGTGCTAAATCAACGAATCAGGATTGGGCGGTTAAAGTCCCGTCTTATTTCGTTGATAAAGCCGCGTTTCGTTGATATAAAAGAGCTATCAACGAAACACCCAGAAAAATGCTAAGACTGTCAACGAAATGGTTCGTTTCGTTGACATAGTAATTTTGACTTAGACAAAATTTCACTTTTTCCTGAGAGAATTAATTCACAGAAAAACATAGCAAGTTTCTGGCTGCATTTTAACTTGCAAAAATCTTAAAATAATTAAGAGAAATTTAGCATACCTAGCTCACTTACTAATCTTGAGAATGTGGATTCATCAAGTGGCTTGGTAAAGATGTCTGCAAGTTGTTGTTCACTTGGAACAAAATGTAACTCCACAGTACCATTCATAACATGTTCTCTAATGAAATGGTACTTGATGTCAATGTGCTTGGTCCTTGAATGCTGCACTGGATTTTTAGCAATGGCAATGGCACTAGTGTTGTCACAGAAAATAGGAATTTTCTCAACTCTTATTCCATAATCAAGTAGTTGATTTTTCATCCATAAAATCTGTGCACAGCAACTTCCAGCTGCAATATACTCAGCCTCAGCTGTGGAGGTAGAAACTGAGTTTTGTTTCTTGCTGAACCATGAGACAAGCTTGTTTCCTAAGAATTGACAGGTGCCTGTTGTGCTTTTCCTGTCAATTTTACATCCTGCAAAATCTGCATCTGAATAACCAATTAGTTCAAAGCCAGATTCTCTAGGATACCAAATGCCAAGGTTTGGTGTTCCTTTGAGATATCTGAAAATTCTTTTAATAGCAACTAAATGGGATTCCCTAGGATCAGCCTGAAATCTAGCACATAGACATGTAGCAAACATAATATCAGGTCTACTAGCTGTTAAATATAAAAGTGAGCCTACCATGCCTCTGTAACCTGAAATGTCCACAGATTTTTCCTTAGTATTCAATTCAAGTTTGGTGGCAGTAGGCATGTGAGTTTTGGCAGGAGAGCATTCCATTAAGTTAAACTTCTTTAATAAATCATGAATATATTTTGTTTGACTAATGAAAATGCCTTCATTAACTTGCTTCACTTGAAGACCAAGAAAGTAAGTTAATTCTCCCATCATGCTCATTTCATATTTACTTTGCATAAGCTTGGCAAACTTTTGACAAAGTTTCACATCTGTAGACCCAAAGATTATGTCATCTACATAAATTTGAACAAGTATAGTAGAGCCATTCACAACCCTGTGAAAAAGAGTTTTATCTACAGTACCTCTAATGAAGTGATTCTCAAGGAGGAACTGTAAAAGTGTGTCATACCAGGCTCTTGGTGCTTGTTTCAAACCATAGAGTGCTTTGAGGAGGAAATATACATATTCTGGAAAGTCATCATCTTCAAAACCAGGAGGTTGACTTACATACACCTCCTCTTCCAATTCCCCATTCAGAAAAGCACTCTTCACATCCATTTGATAGACTTTGAAATTGGCATGGGCTGCATAGGCTAGAAAAATCCTTATTGCTTCTAGTCTTGCAACAGGAGCAAAGGTTTCATCAAAATCAATTCCTTCTTCCTGTGAGTAGCCTTTTGCAACCAATCTAGCTTTGTTCCTTGTGACTATGCCATTTTCATCCATCTTGTTTCTGAACACCCATTTTGTGCCTATGACACTCCTGTCCTTAGGCTTGGGCACCAGCTTCCAAACATTGTTCCTCTCAAATTGGTTTAGCTCCTCTTGCATAGCTAAAACCCAATCTGGATCTAGAAGTGCATCCTCAACTTTCTTTGGCTCATCTTGAGACAGAAAGCTGCTATATAGACATTCTTCTTGAGTTGCTCTTCTAGTTTGGACTTTTGAAGTAACATCACCTATAATAAGTTCAAAGGGATGATCTTTAGTCCATTTCCTTGAGGGAGGTAGATTTGCTCTTGAAGAGGTAGCTTCATGATCATGATTGCCTTGATTGGATATTTGTCCTTGAGAAACTCCCCCTGAGTTTGTTGTCCCTAAATGATCACTTCTAGAAGTATTTCTATGACTGTCAACGGTATTACCATTTTGGTTGTCAACGAAACGCTCATTTTGACTGTCAACGAATCCATCATCATGACTGTCAACGAAATGACCATTTGGTCTGCTAGCAGCTATTCTTTTCAACCTTAATGCAGCCATTTCATCTTCACTACTGCTTTCATCTGTGCTAGATACAACAACTTTAGGCTGTTTCTCAGTAGCCTTAACATGATTCACTTGATCTCCTTCCTCATTCTCAAAAGAAAGACTTTCATGGAAACCTTCATCACAGAGACCTTGAATTTTGAGATCATCATAAACAACATGTACAGATTCCATAACAATGTTGGTTCTGAGATTATAGACTCTGTAGGCTTTCCCTGCTGCATATCCCACAAATATTGCTTCATCTGCCTTTGCTTCAAATTTCCCCAAATGCTCAGCTTGATTTCTCAGAACAAAGCACTTGCATCCAAAGACATGAAGAAAATCCAATAGTGGCTTCTTTCTTTTGAGTAGCTGATAAGGGGTCATTCCTTTGGCCTGATTAATCAAAGAAATATTTTGAGTGAAGCAAGTTGTATTAACTGCCTCAGCCCAAAAATAAGTTGGTAACTTTGATTCATCTAGCATTGTCCTTGCAGCTTCAATAAGTGTTCTGTTTTTCCTTTCAACTACACCATTTTTCTGTGGTGTCCTTGCTGCTGAAAACTCATGCAAAATACCATTTTCTTCACAGAACACCTTCATGCTTGAATTCTTGAATTCTGTCCCATTGTCACTCCTAATCCTTCTTACTTTCAAGTCAGGATGATTGTTTACCATCTTGATGTGATTGATAATGATTTCACCTGCCTCATCTTTGGAGAGCAAAAAGAAAGTCCATGTAAATCTAGAAAAATCATCAACAATCACAAGACAATATTTCTTCTTTGAAATAGACATGACATTTACAGGGCCAAACAAATCCATATGAAGCAACTCAAGATGATGGACAATTGATGACTCTGTCTTGCTTTTGAATGATGCCTTCTTTTGTTTCCCTTTTTGACAGGCATCACACAAACCATCCTTGGAAAACTCCACCTGTGGAATTCCTCTTGCAAGATCTTTCCTCACCAAATCATTCATAACTTTAAAATTCAGATGAGATAATTTCTTGTGCCATAGCCAACTTTCATCTTTGCTTGCCTTGCTGAAAAGACAAGTGATGGTTTCTGGACTTGTGCTACTAAAGTCAGCAATGTACACATTCCCTCTTCTGAATCCAGTCATTACCACATTGTTGTTTCCTCCTTTAGAAACAACACAGGCTTCTTTAGAAAAAGTAACTAAAAATCCTTTGTCACAAAGTTGGCTGATACTAAGCAAATTGTGCTTAAGACCATCCACCAATGCAACCTCATCTATGATGACATTCTCTTTTGAAATCAAGCCATATCCCTTAGTGTAGCCTTTGCTGTCATCTCCAAAAGCAATACAAGGGCCAGCTCTTTCCTGAAACTCTGTGAGCAGGGTAGAATCACCAGTCATGTGTCTTGAACAACCACTATCCAAGTACCAAAGATTCCTTTTGTCTCCCTGCACACAATAAAACCAAATCAAGTCGATTTTGGTACCCAAGTTTCCTTGGGTCCTGTTTTGTTAGCCTTTGCTTTTCCTTTTATATCATTTTTCACCTTGGGCTCAGATTGATTTAAATCAATCTTTATCCTTGGTGTTGATTTCTGAGGATTGCTCACATTTTCATTCACAGCATGCATAGTTGGAGGAACAAACATGTTATTCATATTCCATGGCATTTGTGGCACATTAAACATATTCATGTATGGATTAGACACAAATGGCATGCTGGCATATGGATTTTGAAATTGTGCATATGGAGCAAACATGTTAGGCATAACAGGCATTGTAGGCATAGAACTATTCATTACAGGCTTGGGAATTTTCACATTAGTAGACTTCTTAACAGATTTGCAGTTAGTAGATAAATGACTAACACTTCCACAATTGACACATGTCTTTCTAGGAGCATATTTATCAGGTGTGTAATTGTTGTGTTTGTTAATCCCTACTTTGCGATTCCTGTTATTCTTTTTATTTCCCTTAACCTCAACTTGAACTTTCTCTAACTTGTCCTTCAATTGCTTGTTAGACAAGTGACCTACATTAGCTCTCTCAACAGGCTTCTCAACTTTCTTTGAATTACTAGACTCACCTTGAACAAAGTTCTTGGGGACAGGATCATACTTGTTATTAAGTCTAGTGAGTTTATCTTTTCTTTTCTCTGTCAATGAAACAGCCTGATCGGTTGATGGTTCATTTGTCAACGAAACATTGCATTCCGTTGACATATCAACCTTTGTTAGATCAGAATTCAATGATCGTCAGAAGCTAGACTCAACTGATCAGGATTGCTGACGTCATCAGTATTGCATGGTCATCAGTATTTGATCAAGCGTCAGTATCTTATTGATCATCAGGATTCCTACTCAGACTATGATCAGGTTTGATCATCAGGACTTGAAGCTGATCAGGATTCCTACTTCGAGTTATATTTGGAGTCTAGATAAACATGGAAGTTTATTCTATTTGTTCCTGGTTTGTAGAATGCAGCTATCGATTAAAGATATGTTTCTATCTTTGTTATGATTAGGACTTATCTTGTTATTGATAGAGAAGCTGTGTGCACTATATAAACACAGTTTTGGTTTCGATTTATGTATTCATTCGAGAGAGAACATAATCGGAGAGAAGCTCTTAAGAACAGAATTTCTTGAGAGAGTTTTTGTAAGCTAGCAGCTCTTAAGAACATCAGAATTTCTTAAGAGAGTTTGTAACAGTTTTATATCAGATTTAATAAAGCTGTTATCTTTCTTTTCATATTTGTGATATATACATTAAGAAGTCGATTATCTTACTCTATTGTATTCAACCCCCCTTCTACAATAGATTATTACTGGGCAACAATTGGTATCAGAGCAAACTGATTTAATTCTGAATCAGATACGATCTAAAGATGTCGACAACCAAGTATGAAAGCATGAAGATTCCCATCTTGAAGATATCAGAATATCCTACATGGAGGGTAAAGATGCTGATGTACCTGGAGGCTATGGATCCTGACTACTTGGACAGGATTCGTGATGGACCATATATACCAACAAAGTTCGTAGAGCTTTACCTGAAGAATGGGATACTCAGACCTCAATCATTAGACACCATTATGATCTGAACATTGTGTCTCTTGATGAGATCTATGGGATGCTAAGAACTCATGATCTTGAAGTTCAACAGAGAAAGAACAAGAAAAGCAGCAAGGCAAAGTCAATTGCTTTGAATGTAGAAGCAAAATCAAAAGGGAAAGCTATGGAGGTCTCTAGAAGGAAAGCAAGAGTAGCTGAGTCAGATCCTGACGACTCTTCATCAGATACTGATGGCAATCCTGATGCCAATACTGGTGATGAATCTTCTGATTCAGACATGAAAGAGATGGTTGCTATGATTGTCAGAAACTTCAGAAGGATGAAGTTCAGGAAGAATAGAAGACAAGGCAACTTTCAGAAAAAGACCTTCAAAGCAGACAAAGACAAGTATATCAAAAAGGACAGCAAGGGTAGCAAATTTGACAAGTCAAAGGTTAGATGCTACAAGTGTAATGGTATGGGTCACTTTGCTTCTGAATGCAACAAGACAAAGGCACTCATCACATCAAGCAAGGATTGGATGGACTCTTCCTCAGAATCTGATACTGAGGTAGTTAACTATGCGTTAATGGCCAATGCTGATGTAACTGCTGCTCCTGATGATAAGGTACTAAATACTATCTTTGATTTTGATACTGATAATGCTTCTGAGTTAAGACGTTTTCTAAAGTCATTACATATTAGCTTTAGAAGTCAAACTGCTGAGAATACTAGAATCTTATCTGAGATGTCTGACCTTAGAAAGAGGAATGAGATATTAGAAGCTGAATTTTCTCGTATGCAAGAAGTACAAAAAGAATGTGATAATGCTAAACACATGCACTTAGAGATGACATCTAAATGTACTTCCCTTGAAAAAGAACTTGAATATGCTAATGAGAAAATCAGAACCTGGACAGACTCTGGTAGGAAATTTCATGAGATTAATACCTCTAAGAATTGGAAAGAGTGTCTAGGATATAAGTCAGATGAAGATAAGAAATTAGCAGAGAAAATTGTCATTGATGAGACAGTCAGTCCAAAGACCTATAGACATGTTATAGACTCAACCAAATCTAAGATTACTCCTGTTAATTTTGTTTTTGGTAAGGATTCCAATTCTACTTTTGAAAAGGGATCTTCTTCTACTCAAGGAATTAAAATTATAAAGTCTAAACCTGTCATGAACAAAGTCACTAAGAATGTAGGTCTATTGTCTCAGAAACAGCTTAAAGATAAAATCTGTGAGGTTACAGATAAGAAAAAGGAAGCTACTGTTAAGAGAAACAGGAATGGTAAAGTTGGGATCAATAAAGAGAATGGTTATAAATATATCCCAAATGCACCTAGAAAGTGTTGTTTTAACTGTGGTAACTCTAATCATCTTGCTATTGATTGTAAAAAGAGTAAGAAGAAAATTGCTGAAATTCCTAAGTCTGATGTTAGGAATAGATCAGTATTTTACAAACCACAGAATTCCTGTTTTCATTGTGGTAGTCTATGGCATTCTATTTATACATGTAAAGAGTATCATGATTTGTACTATAACTTTTATGATCCATTGCCTAAGTTTGAAAGTAGTACAAAGTCTGAGAGAACTGAAAATGTCATAGTGAAGCATGCTTTTGTTAATACTGATACTGACAAAGCAAATCCTGATGGAGTAAATCCTGTCAGGACTGCTAAAGTCAAAAAGTCTTCTGCTGTTAAATTTAATAAAATGCATGAACAAGGAATCCAACAAGTGTGGGTTCCTAAACATTCTGACTAGTGTTTTACTATTCTGATGCAGGGTAAAAAGAAAAATGTGTTAGTCATGGATAGTGGATGTTCTGTGCACATGACTGGAAACAAAGCCCTGTTATCAGAATATGAGGAAAAAGCTGGCCCAACTGTGTCTTTTGGAGATGGCAACATTGGACAAACCTTGGGATATGGCAATATAATCATTGGAAATGTCATCATTGAAAAAGTAGCTCTAGTGAATGGACTAAAACACAACTTGTTGAGTATTAGTCAAATCACTGACAGAGGTTATCATGTCAATTTCTATTCCACACATTGTGAAGTAGTCAGTAAAGCAACAGGGAAGATAGCACTAACTGGCTACAGGCATGGTAACATATATGAAGCCAACATTCTCTCAGATACTGATGGCTCCCCTACATGTTTCATCAGTAAAGCTTCAGTAGATGAAAGTTGGAATTGGCACAAGAAGCTTTCTCATCTCAACTTCAGCAACATCAATGAGTTGGTTAATAAAGAATTAGTAAGAGGATTACCCAATGTCTTATATACACCTGATGGACTCTGTGATGCATGCCAAAAAGCAAAACAAAGAAGGACATCATTCCAGAGTAACTCAGAATCCTCTATTGAAGAACCATATCACATGCTACATCTTGATCTGTTTGGTCCAGTCAACATCATGTCCATCAGTAAGAAAAGGTACACTCTTGTAATTGTTGATGAATATTCTAGATTCACCTGGGTGTATTTTCTGCATAGAAAAGATGAAACTCCTGAAGTTCTGTTGGATCATGTGAGGATGATTGAGACAACCACAAAGTACAAAGTCAAGATTCTGAGAAGTGATAATGGTACTGAATTTAAGAATTCAAAGATGGAAGAGTTCTGCAAATACAAAGGAATCATTCAACAATTCTCTGCTCCTGGCACACCTCAGCAAAATGGAGTAGTAGAAAGGAAGAATAGAACTCTTATTGAAGCTGGCAGAACTATGTTGGAAGAAGCTAAATTACCTACATATTTCTGGGTAGAAGCAGTCAACACAGCATGCTATACACAAAATCTCACATTGATAAACAGGCATGGTGTCACTCCTTATCAGTCACTCAAAGAGAAGAAACCAAGTCTGAAGCATTTGCATGTGTTTGGCTGTAAATGTTTTGTTCTCAGAACTCATCCTGAACAGCTAGGGAAATTTGAAACAAAGGCTGATGAAGGAATATTCATAAGTTATCCTACATCAAGAGCCTTCAGAGTTTTTAATTTGAGAACAAGAACTGTCATGGAGTCAATACATGTATCTTTTGATGATAAGAAGATAACTGGAATCATTGAAGACTCGCATGATAGATTGTTATTTGAAAATGAAGCTTCCAAGGAACCTGAAGAAAGTGAATCAGAAGCTGTCCATTCATCCAGTACTGACGGGTCACCAAATCCTGATGACTCACCAGGTACTGATGGTGCTAATACTGATGATGCAAACAACAGTGATACAACTAGTAGTGCTAATGTTGAGGGGGAGCAACGGCATTCAACTACAAGTTCAGAGTCAACTCAATCATCAGGACAGAATTCTTCAGATACTGATTCAAGTGAAGATCCTGATAACACATCAGGAGGGCATAGCAATAATTCAGGGAGAGCTTCAAATCAATCAAATTCTTTCAATCAAGATAACACCAATCCAGGGGGAGCATCTACTTCAAGAAACAATTTGACACCAGCAAGGAAATGGACAAAAGATCATACTCCTGATTTGATAATTGGAGATCCTGATGCAGGTGTTCAAACAAGAAGTGCAACTCAGAATGAATGTTTATATAATAACTTTCTATCCAAGGAGGAGCCTAAGAAAGTTGAAGATGCACTTAAAGATACTGATTGGGTTACTGCAATGCAAGAAGAACTGAATGAATTTGAAAGGAATGAAGTCTGGAAACTGGTACCAAGACCAAAGAATAGATCAATTGTTGGTACAAAGTGGATTTTCAAGAACAAGACTGATTCTGATGGAGTCATTATCAGAAACTGGGCTACAATGGAGAAGTAAAGAGATATGGAAATCTCTTTAGGACAAAGCTTAAGAAGGAATGGAATTTCTTCTTTGATACAATCAGCCGCTGTTTCCTGAACAAGACATCAAATTTTGATGCTCTTCCATCAGGATCTCTTAAAATTGGGTACTCTCTTATCCATTCTACAGTGTTTGATTATGGGTCTTTTATCTTAAAAGCTTTAAGTGATAGGAAATCAGATAAGTTGGGTTCTGTCTGTTTTCTTAGATTTTTACAGTTGATATTTAATCACTTTTGTCCTAATGTTGTTTTTGAGGATGATGTAGTTCTACCAATCTGTAGAATTACTGAGAATAATATTAAGTCCTTAGTCAACAGTGATAAGGCAAATGGTTTTATAGGAAATGCTTTTATTCCTGATGAGGTTAGGTTTTTCTTACATCAGAAAATGCCTACTCGTTATGGACTACTTTCTAATGCTATGGTACAAGGACCAACCCACCTTGTTCCTGACACAAGCATGCAACCTAAACAGTCTAAACAGTTAACAACCACCTCTACTGTCTCTCAAAAGACTTTAGTTGTAATGTTAGATCAGAATTCAATGATCGTCAGAAGCTAGACTCAACTGATCAGGATTGCTGACGTCATCAGTATTGCATGGTCATCAGTATTTGATCAAGCGTCAGTATCTTATTGATCATCAGGATTCCTACTCAGACTTTGATCAGGTTTGATCATCAGGACTTGAAGCTGATCAGGATTCCTACTTCGAGTTATATTTGGAGTCTAGATAAACATGGAAGTTTATTCTATTTGTTCCTGGTTTGTAGAATGCAGCTATCGATTAAAGATATGTTTCTATCTTTATTATGATTAGGACTTATCTTGTTATTGATAGAGAAGCTGTGTGCACTATATAAACACAGTTTTGGTTTCGATTTATGTAATTCATTCGAGAGAGAACATAATCGGAGAGAAGCTCTTAAGAACAGAATTTCTTGAGAGAGTTTTTGTAAGCTAGCAGCTCTTAAGAACATCAGAATTTCTTAAGAGAGTTTGTAACAGTTTTATATCAAAGTTAATAAAGCTGTTATTGTTATTGTTATTGATCTTTCATATTTGTGTTATATAAAGTCGAGAATCTTATACAATTGTATTCAACCCCCTTCTACAATTGTTATTTACTGGGCAACAATTGGTATCAGAGCAAACTGATTTAATTCTGAATCAGATACGATCTAAAGATGTCGACAACCAAGTATGAAAGCATGAAGATTCCCATCTTGAAGATATCAGAATATCCTACATGGAGGGTAAAGATGCTGATGTACCTGGAGGCTATGGATCCTGACTACTTGGACAGGATTCGTGATGGACCATATATACCAACAAAGTTCGTAGAACGAACAGATACAGTACCAGAACATTATGTGGTCAAAGCTAAAGCTGAATGGACTCCAGAAGAAAAAGCTCATGTACTCAGGGAACCAAAGATAAAGAATATCTTGCATAATAGCCTTGATGCTGTCATGTCAAACAGAGTGATTGCATGCAAGTCTTCAAAAGAAATCTGGGATACTTTGGAAACTCAGTGCCAGGGATCTGCATCTGTTAAGAAAAATAGAAGGGCTCTATTGATTCAAGAATATGAGCAATTCGATGCAAGACCTGAAGAGAGCCTGACTGATCTATATGATAGATTTCTGACACTATTGAACAGCTTATCCTTAGTTGACAAAGTATATGAAACTGAAGATTCAAACACCAAATTTCTTAGAGCTTTACCTGAAGAATGGGATACTCAGACCTCAATCATTAGACACCAGTATGATCTGAACATTGTGTCTCTTGATGAGATCTATGGGATGCTAAGAACTCATGATCTTGAAGTTCAACAGAGAAAGAACAAGAAAAGCAGCAAGGCAAAGTCAATTGCTTTGAATGTAGAAGCAAAATCAAAAGGGAAAGCTATGGAGGTCTCTAGAAGGAAAGCAAGAGAAGCTGAGTCAGATCCTTACGACTCTTCATCAGATACTGATGGCAATCCTGATGCCAATACTGGTGATGAATCTTCTGATTCAGACATGGAAGAGATGGTTGCTATGATTGTCAGAAACTTCAGAAGGATGAAGTTCAGGAAGAATAGAAGACAAGGCAACTTTCAGAAAAAGACCTTCAAAGCAGACAAAGACAAGTATATCAAAAAGGACAGCAAGGGTAGCAAATTTGACAAGTCAAAGGTTAGATGCTACAAGTGTAATGGTATGGGTCACTTTGCTTCTGAATGCAACAAGACAAAGGCACTCATCACATCAAGCAAGGATTGGATGGACTCTTCCTCAGAATCTGATACTGAGGTAGTCAACTATGCGTTAATGGCCAATGCTGATGTAACTGCTGCTCCTGATGATAAGGTACTAAATACTATCTTTGATTTTGATACTGATAATGCTTCTGAGTTAAGACGTTTTCTAAAGTCATTACATATTAGCTTTAGAAGTCAAACTGCTGAGAATACTAGAATCTTATCTGAGATGTCTGACCTTAGAAAGAGGAATGAGATATTAGAAGCTGAATTTTCTCGTATGCAAGAAGTACAAAAAGAATGTGATAATGCTAAACACATGCACTTAGAGATGACATCTAAATGTACTTCCCTTGAAAAAGAACTTGAATTTGCTAATGAGAAAATCAGAACCTGGACAGACTCTGGTAGGAAATTTCATGAGATTAATACCTCTAAGAATTGGAAAGAGTGTCTAGGATATAAGTCAGATGAAGATAAGAACTTAGCAGAGAAAATTGTCATTGATGAGACAGTCAGTCCAAAGACCTATAGACATGTTATAGACTCAACCAAATCTAAGATTACTCCTGTTAATTTTGTTTTTGGTAAGGATTCCAATTCTACTTTTGAAAAGGGATCTTCTTCTACTCAAGGAATTAAAATTATAAAGTCTAAACCTGTCATGAACAAAGTCACTAAGAATGTAGGTCTATTGTCTCAGAAACAGCTTAAAGATAAAATCTGTGAGGTTACAGATAAGAAAAAGGAAGCTACTGTTAAGAGAAACAGGAATGGTAAAGTTGGGATCAATAAAGAGAATGGTTATAAATATATCCCAAATGCACCTAGAAAGTGTTGTTTTAACTGTGGTAACTCTAATCATCTTGCTATTGATTGTAAGAAGAGTAAGAAGAAGATTACTGATATTCCTAAGTCTGATGTTAGGAATAGATCAGTACTCTATAAACCGCAGAAGTCCTGTTTTCATTGTGGTAGTCTATGGCATTCTATTTATACATGTAAAGAGTATCATGATTTGTACTATAACTTTTATGATCCATTGCCTAAGTTTGAAAGTAGTACAAAGTCTGATAGAACTGAAAATGTCATAGTGAAGCATGCTTTTGTTAATACTGATACTGACAAAGCAAATCCTGATGGAGTAAATCCTGTCAGGACTGCTAAAGTCAAAAAGTCTTCTGCTGTTAAATTTAATAAAATGCATGAACAAGGAATCCAACAAGTGTGGGTTCCTAAACATTCTGACTAGTGTTTTACTATTCTGATGCAGGGTAAAAAGAAAAATGTGTTAGTCATGGATAGTGGATGTTCTGTGCACATGACTGGAAACAAAGCCCTGTTATCAGAATATGAGGAAAAAGCTGGCCCAACTGTGTCTTATGGAGATGGCAACATTGGACAAACCTTGGGATATGGCAATATAATCATTGGAAATGTCATCATTGAAAAAGTAGCTCTAGTGAAAGGACTAAAACACAACTTGTTGAGTATTAGTCAAATCACTGACAGAGGTTATCATGTCAATTTCTATTCCACACATTGTGAAGTAGTCAGTAAAGCAACAGGAAAGATAGTTCTAACTGGCTACAGGCATGGTAACATATATGAAGCCAACATTCTCTCAGATACTGATGGCTCCCCTACATGTTTCATCAGTAAAGCTTCAGTAGATGAAAGTTGGAATTGGCACAAGAAGCTTTCTCATCTCAACTTCAGCAACATCAATGAGTTGGTTAAGAAAGAGTTAGTAAGAGGATTACCTAATGTCTTATATACACCTGATGGACTCTGTGATGCATGCCAAAAAGCAAAACAAAGAAGGACATCATTCCAGAGTAAATCAGAATCCTCTATTGAAGAACCATATCACATGCTACATCTTGATCTGTTTGGTCCAGTCAACATCATGTCCATCAGTAAGAAAAGGTACACTCTTGTAATTGTTGATGAATATTCTAAATTCACCTGGGTGTATTTTCTGCATAGAAAAGATGAAACTCCTGAAGTTCTGTTGGATCATGTGAGGATGATTGAGACAACCACAAAGTACAAAGTCAAGATTCTGAGAAGTGATAATGGTACTGAATTTAAGAATTCAAAGATGGAAGAGTTCTGCAAATACAAAGGAATCATTCAACAATTCTCTGCTCCTGGCACACCTCAGCAAAATGGAGTAGTAGAAAGGAAGAATAGAACTCTTATTGAAGCTGGCAGAACTATGTTGGAAGAAGCTAAATTACCTACATATTTCTGGGCAGAAGCAGTCAACACAGCATGCTATACACAAAATCTCACATTGATAAACAGGCATGGTGTCACTCCTTATCAGTCACTCAAAGAGAAGAAACCAAGTCTGAAGCATTTGCATGTGTTTGGCTGTAAATGTTTTGTTCTCAGAACTCATCCTGAACAGCTAGGGAAATTTGAAACAAAGGTTGATGAAGGAATATTCATAGGTTATCCTACATCAAGAGCCTTCAGAGTTTTTAATTTGAGAACAAGAACTGTCATGGAGTCAATACATGTATCTTTTGATGATAAGAAGATAACTGGAATCATTGAAGACTCGCATGATAGATTGTTATTTGAAAATGAAGCTTCCAAGGAACCTGAAGAAAGTGAATCAGAAGCTGTCCATTCATCCAGTACTGACGGGTCACCAAATCCTGATGACTCACCAGGTACTGATGGTGCTAATACTGATGATGCAAACAACAGTGATACAACTAGTAGTGCTAATGTTGAGGGGGAGCAACGGCATTCAACTACAAGTTCAGAGTCAACTCAATCATCAGGACAGAATTCTTCAGATACTGATTCAACATTCCAGCTACACAAGAACCATCTTCTCAAAGTGAAGATGCAGGCAAAGCTACAGCTTCTGTTGAAAGATTGGTCGAGAACATTGTCAATGAGGGAAGCACACAAGAACCTTTAGCTCAAAGTGTTGAAGCAGCTTCTGAACCTCAAGCTCCACAAGAACCATTGGTAGCAAATACTGATGCAAGCATATCAAATCCTGACGATGTTCATCCTGACGCTAGTGGTGCTCCTGATAATAAACCTATTTTGATACAGCCACTTCGTTCAAGACCAATGGATCATCCTATCTCAGAATCACAGGATAAACTGAAAGGTATTGCAATTCCTGATCCTGATATATCTCATGGTTCTAATGATGATAATTCTGATGATGATAGTGATGATGATAATGAGAATAGAAAAGAGAAGGAACAGCTTGCTACAGCACTCAAGATTAGTCTTGGAACTAATTTTGGTTCATCAAGTACATATATGGCTAGCAATGCTTTCACTGGGAAAGATCAGAGACAAGATTTTTCTACTCCTTCCTTTGATCCTGCAGAGGCATTTAGACAGAATGAATGGAACAATTCATGGCACAATTCTGATGAATCTATCAGTTTTTCTTCTGCTATTGAACATGCCTATAATGCAGTGAAGTCTATAGAGAATCAAGACTTGAAGAATCATCTGAAGGCTACTACTCTGTTATCCAAAAGCCTGAAAAGTGAGATTGATTCTATCAAGGGCTCAACTGAAAAAGTGAGGACTGATATCTTTAATAATTTTACAAAGGTGCCTACTACTTTACAACTGAGGGTAGTAGAATCCCAAGTGAAATCTGTTGTTTCAGAACAAACCTCCATCACTCAAAGAATTGATTCTCTGGATACTAAGGTAACTGAAATTCAAGCCTCTCTTTCCTTAATTTTGCAATTATTGTCAAATCCTGATGTCAAAAAGGGGGAGAAGGTTATTCAGACAAAATGTACACCTGATCTAGTATTAAGAAATAATAATGATGATGATACTGGAGATGATGGTGGTGACAAAGTGATACAAGGAGAAACCTCTGATGCTGCGGTTTTGAAGTCTACAATTCAGACTTCTCAAAGTCAGACTACGCAGTCAACTCATGTTTCTGATTCTGGAGTTAAGACAGTAAGAACATTGGTGCAATCTCAGATCCTGACGGAAGATCAAATCCTGACACCTGGTCATGGACAAATTCTTGCTACAATTCCTGAAGGTGATGAAGATGTGATTATTGATAATCCTGAAGATGCATCAAATTTATTCCAGAAGTTTTCTACAAAAGACGGCAGAATTGTTACTCTATATCACACTGATAAAAGAGTTCAACAATTATATGCAAGAAAAGCACTCTCTACAGCAAGTGAAGAATATCCAGATCTCTCACATGAAGAATTCTTGAGACTACAAAGAGAGACAATGGAAAGCTATACTGCTCCTGCTAGAGGTAGAGGAAGCAGAGGTAGGAGAGGTGCTAGAAGAAATAGAAGAGGTTCTTCAACTCAAATAGTACCTAGACAGACAAGGTCTAGAGGGTTAAGAATTGAAGAAATTCCTGAACCTATTCAAACTCTAGTAGTTCCTGACAGATCTACTTTTGGTGATGATGGAATTGTTGAAGAAGAACCTGAATTGAGAAGAAAATCAAGTAAATCAACTCTCAGCAATACAAATCAAATTGAAGATTCTAATCCTGACAATATTCAAGATCCTGACGAATCTGAAATTCTGCAAGAGGTTGATTTGATAATCTTATCTACTGTTGTTGATTGTCACAACAAAGAAGTAGATGAAGAAGAAGAAGCCATAAGAAGAGATATTACAAAGAGAACATATGAAGATTTTAATCTCTATCTACAAAGGCTTAAAGTTTCAAATGAAAGAAAATGGAGAAATTCAAGCAGACAAGAATCTTTACTTGAAAGAAGCTACGCTCATGAAAAGGAGAAATACAAGAAGTGGAAACATATTAGCACATTAAGTTGTGATACACCTATCAATTTTCAGTCTGGTGGAATTATTACAAGCGCTTCAAGTGTTGTTGATTTGTCTGATATGGCTAGATCAAAAACACTCTGGTTAAAGATGTTTTCAAATCTGAAGCAATTGTCAAGTAATTCAAGAGGAGGTATTGGACACAGAGATGGTGAATATCTGAATATGTCATATGTTGATCCTTACTCCTTGACAGAAATTGGAGGTACTTTAACTTCTGAAAACCTGAACAATTTATTAGCTGTTGATATAGTTATAGATTGTCATGATGGTTTTGAAAAGAAAGAAAAGCTTCTGTACTTCATGAAAGATGGTAGTGTGAAGATTTTATCTATTCAAGATCTGCTGATGAAAACTACACAGGAACTGAAATATGTTCACTATCTGTTAAGATGGAAGAACCAAGTGTACAAAGTATGGGCTGACATGATTTTGTCAACTATAAGAAGAAGACTGGATGGAAACAGTAATTTCGATGGTAATTATATTCCCATGTACTTAAATCAAAGAGGTCAGGATGTGGAAATGCAAAGAGGTACTGCTGTTAAAGAAGTAACTTTTGGTATGACCCAACTTACTCTCAATCCTGATGGGAAGGAAATTGCTTATCTTTTGCTTGAAAAGCACAGTCTACAGAAAAGCTCCATACAGAATCTCAGAGCAGCTATCTACCAGATTAATGAGGAAGATGAAGAACTCAGAAATCTTAAGGAAAGACTGATTCAAATTCTTGAAGAAAAAGAAGAAAGTTTATTATTCAACTTCTTGAAGATGAATCTGTTCTATCACAAAGCTTAAACAGATAAGTTGTTTCTGAAGATACTCGTACATTTTGATACATGTTTTTGACATCATTGAATATTTGGAATCTATACTTTATTTCACAAAGTATGAGATTGGGGGAGATTGTTAGATCAGAATTCAATGATCGTCAGAAGCTAGACTCAACTGATCAGGATTGCTGACGTCATCAGTATTGCATGGTCATCAGTATTTGATCAAGCGTCAGTATCTTATTGATCATCAGGATTCCTACTCAGACTATGATCAGGTTTGATCATCAGGACTTGAAGCTGATCAGGATTCCTACTTCGAGTTATATTTGGAGTCTAGATAAACATGGAAGTTTATTCTATTTGTTCCTGGTTTGTAGAATGCAGCTATCGATTAAAGATATGTTTCTATCTTTGTTATGATTAGGACTTATCTTGTTATTGATAGAGAAGCTGTGTGCACTATATAAACACAGTTTTGGTTTCGATTTATGTATTCATTCGAGAGAGAACATAATCGGAGAGAAGCTCTTAAGAACAGAATTTCTTGAGAGAGTTTTTGTAAGCTAGCAGCTCTTAAGAACATCAGAATTTCTTAAGAGAGTTTGTAACAGTTTTATATCAGATTTAATAAAGCTGTTATCTTTCTTTTCATATTTGTGATATATACATTAAGAAGTCGATTATCTTACTCTATTGTATTCAACCCCCCTTCTACAATAGATTATTACTGGGCAACAACCTTCAACAAATGATCATTGTTGTTTGTTGACTCTGTTTCTGATTCTAAGGTTTCACCAACATACCCTAGCTTCTCTTTGTTCTTTTTCCATGATTGCTCACAGAAAGATTCCATACCTTGAACATTAATGATGTTGGTAGCAACATTCCTGGCATCTTTCCATTTTGCAATCACACTTTGTTCTATCTCAAGTTGTGTTTTAAGAATTTCTTCCCTTTGTAACACGTTCTCAAGTTCCTTCTTAGCATCCCTACTAACACATCTCATTTTCTCAAATTCAATGAGCTGTGCTTCTAACATTGCATTCCTATCACTTAAGAGCAAATTAGTCTCTTTTATTCTTGAATTCTCTTTGGTAAGTGATTTAAGAGTAACACGCAAATTATATAGTACAGTAGACATTTCATTTACTGCACTATCGCATTCCTCTTTAGAAAGCTCAGAAAGATTAGTAATTGTTACCTGGTTGCTTGAGGAGCTTGCTTCCTGCTCATGATTGTTAGCCATAAGAGCCAAGTTGACATACTCAACATCATCATCAGAATCTTCACCATTACCAGCCCAATCATACTCCTGAGACATGAAAGCCTTTTCTTTTTGCTTGAGAAGTTCAAAGTATTTCTTTTTATAATCAACAGGCTCAAATTTCCTGTTGCCCTTCTCAATCTTGGGCTTTCTGCAGTCTCCAGCAAAGTGACCAAGCATTCCACAATTGAAACATTTAGATTTAAACTTTTCAATCCAGTTACTTTTGTTAGGTTGAAAGTCTCTCCTTGGTGGCCTTGCTTCTGAGTTTCTCTTGAACTTGAACTTAGAGAATTTTCTTGACAGAAAAGCAATGTGTTCATCAATCTCATCTAAGTCATCCAAGTTGGCTGGTTCTGGTTCTTCTTCTTCTGTCATCTTGCCTTTACCCTTGCTAACATCACTTCTACAACTAGATCGACTAGTTGTGGCCTTTGCAGCTTCTTCAGTGTCATCTTCCAGTTGGTTCACAGATGCAATCAATGCAATAGATCCACCCTTCTTCTGTACCTTTTCAATTTCTTCATCTTGCTCCATTTCCAACTCATATGTCTTCAAGGTTCCATAAAGCCTTTCAAGAGTGTAGTCTTTGTACTCTTGAGTGTTTCTGAGAGAAACACTCATAGGCTTCCATTCTTTTGGAAGAGCTCTGAGAAATTTAAGGTTTGAATCCTTGGTTTGATAGATCCTCCCATACAGCTTTAATCCATTCAAAAGCTTCTGAAACCTACTAAACGTGTCATTTAGGGTTTCACCAGCTTTAAAATGAAAATGCTCATATTGTTGTATAAGGAGTTGCATTTTATTTTCCCTAACTTGCTCAGTTCCTTCACAGAGAGTTCTAACAGTGTCCCATACTTCTTTGGAGGTTGTACAGTTTATGACATTGTCAAACATCTCTTGCTCCAAACCATTAAACAGAATGTTCATGGTTCTTTTATCTTTATGGACTTCTGCAGCATCTTCAATAGTCCATTCTGAGACAAGTTTTGGAATTTCCACATCATGAGCATCATCTGGCAGTCCAACTCTAGATGCAAACTTCATGGGAACGTGTGGACCTTTCTCAATGCAGTCTACATATCTCTCATCCATAGACATGAGATGTAAATGCATCTTTACTTTCCAGTGAAAGTAATTGTCCTTATCAAGAACTGGTATCTTTACACCTGCATCCTTCTTCACCATGGTTACTGTTTTGGTCTTGATCTTTAAACTTCTTGTATGTTAGAAGCTTGCTCTGATACCAATTGTTAATCCCAAATGACCTAACAGAATTGTAGAAGGGGGGGGGGTTGAATACAATTCTTGATATTTCTTAAACTTAAAACAACTTGCAAATAAAAACTGAACTTAAAGTAAAAATCACAAGCACATAAATAATTTCAGTTGGATTGTTTGATGATCCAACTGAAGTGATTTTTATTGCGGAAATAATCTGTGATACAAAATGTACACAGCTGCTCAGTTACAAGAATGTAGAGAAGAAAAATGCTCTCAAAGATAGCTAATACAATCTATTTGTTTTTCTTCTCACTCTTTATTTTAACTGCTACACTTGGTTATATATTCCCAAGTTTACAAAGCTACTTTTGGCTACACTAGAGTACACTAAAGGTAACCGCCAATAGTTTGCTTTTCATCCCTTTATCCAGTGGTCCTGGGAGATCCTTGCTTTTGTCTTCATGCTTATTATGATCACTCCCAAGAACCCAAATGGAAACTGGGATGTTTCCTTATTCCCCATGTCCATTTTAATGGTTTCCAATGCAAAGTACACTCCCACATCACCTTTTAGATCAGTATAGTAAACTGTCACTATCACTTTGTCAACTGTTCAGAAAAGCAATAATGATTCGTTGATAGCAGAGAGATGTGTTTCGTTGATAGCTTTATTCTCCATTTCATTGATGAGTAAACTCCATTTCGTTGATGAGTAAACTTCATTCCGTTGATGAGTAATCTTCATTCCGTTGATGAGTAATCTTCATTCCGTTGACATGTCTTCACTTAGGCAAAATTACAAGGCACAAGATATTTACAATTAACCAACCTATTTTGCCTATCTAGTACTTAGTCAACATGACTTAGAAAACCTATCTAATACATACAACAAAATGCCTATCAAACCATGAAGTATTGTACAGTGCAATTGCTACATCACTCATTTCGTTGATGAGCTTCCTGTCAACGGAATGCTGCAAAGCATGCCATTTCGTTGACAGCTACAAAATGACTTTACACAAATTCTACTAAGTGTTTTATGTTTATCATCAAGAACAACATATTCCTAACAATTTGAATAAGTTCAGAGGAGTTCTTAAAGCTTCTTAGTTTCAATTTAGTTTCAGCAATTTGTTCCCTAAGAGCTTTCTCTATTTGTTCAGCACAAACCACTTTGTTTTTAAGATACTCAACCTCCTTTTTCAAACCATCAAGGTTCACAAACATTAACTCAAGTTCCTCATTCTTTTCTGTAAGCTCAAGATTTCTAGCAGTTAGTCTATCAATTTCTTCATTTGCTACTAACATGCTAGTATGAATATTAAACATCTCAGTACTCATATCTTCAACAGTTTGCTTATATTGAAGGGGAGTCATATCAAGAGAAGTAAGAATAGGTACCTGACTAGAATCACCATCATCAGAAAATGCCATCAAGGCATAATTTGAGTACTCTTGTTCTTCTTCTTCATCAGAGTCATCCCAGCATTTTCCCTCAGCAATAAAAGCTTTACCCTGTTGTTTCTTGAGTAGAGCCTCATACTTAGCTTCAAGCTCTAAGTATGCTTTGTCCTTCTTGACCTGTTTAGGCTTTTTGCACTCAGTGGCAAAATGCCCAAGTTCATTGCAGTTATAGCATCTTATTTTGGACCTATCCACACTCCCAGATTTGTATCCTCCTTTAACTGCACCAACAATCCCTTTTCCTTTGTTGAAAGAGTTTGAGCTACCTGAACCACCAGCATTTCCATTATTGAATCTAGACTTGAATGGCTGCTTCCTCTTAAACCTGATGTTAGGGTATCTCCTAGCCATATAAGAAAAAGATTTGTTTTCCATCTTGTCCAGTTCATCTATGCTGTAGAACTCATCCTCTTCAGGTAAATCAAACACAACCTGAGTTTCATCACCAGTGTCATCACTTTCCAGTTCCTCAATCTTGACTTGACTGATTTTTAGAGAATCCATTCTTTGACCTAGATTGTCAGCAATAAGGGCACAAGAGGTATTGGCCACTAATCCTTGCTTTGCTTGAATAGATCTCTTTTGAAACAGCTCTAACTCATATGTCTTCAAAACACCATACAACACATCAAAACCAATCTTTGTTAGATCTCTTTCTTTAAGGGAAGAGATTCTTGGTTCCAAGTGATCTGGAAGAGTTAGTAAGAACTTCATATTGAGCTCTTCTGTCTCATAGTGTTTTTCATAGAGTTTGAGCTCGTTTATCAGCTTATTGAATCTCTCAAACACTTCTGTGATTCCCTCTTTTGGCTGAGCCATGAAGGCTTCATATTGTGAGACAAGAATCTGCTTCTTGTTCTTCCTTACTTCAGTAGTTCCTTCACAGAGCACTTCTATAAGATCCCACATCTTCTTGGCACTAGTACAGTGAGCAACAGTGCCATACATGTTGAAGTCCATAGATTCACAAATGATGAGTTGAAGATGTCCATCCAGTGCTACTTTCTCCTTTTCAGGATCAATGTATTTTGAGGGGTCTTTGGGCACATGTTTTGCTGGTACTATCTCAGTGCCATTGGTTGTTTCACCAATCTCGATCATTGTAATAAAGGGACCATGCTTTAGAATATCTAAATACATGGGGTTAGAAGCTTTGATGAAAAGCAACATCTTCTTTTTCCATAAACTATAGTGCTCCTTGTTAAAGGGAGGAATCTTGATACTGCTCAGTTTCTGTGAACTCATTCTTGATCTTTTCCTGTTTGTACGTTAACAGCCTTCTCTCTGATACCACTTGTTAGGAATGAATATCACCTAGAAACTAGAAAGAGGGGGGGTGAATGGATAGTTTGATGAATTTTTTGCTTTCTTGAAACTAAATGTAAACTGTATATGATTATGCTATGTAATATGTAGAAAGTAAACAACACGCACAATCACTTTAATCTACTTTGTATAAGCAAATTAAATACTACAGCTTTCCAAGAAATTCACAATCGAATTTCTGGCTTCTAAACAAGAACAGTTTGTACTTGCTTGCTTACAGAGAAAAGAGCTTGAGATAAAAACTATGCGTGTCTCTCTTACAGCTTACAGTGGTGTGTGCACAATATATATATTTACCTATACAAACTAGGTACACACAATATTACACAGCTACCCCTTCTGAAAGTCCAACTTGTCCTGCCATAAGAAGTTCACTGTGTCAGGAAGGACCACCTGCTTTTCGGAATCTTTCCCGTTTCTGTAGCTGCTTGTCTCTTATCTTTCTCTCCAAGTTTAGCTGTAGATTTGCCATCTGTTCTTTGGACCACCTTGCCAGAACAAATGCTTCAGTATTTGTCTCTTTTGATTCTTGGTTCTGTACCTTGATTTGTCTTGTTATAAACGGCTAAGTGTTGATATCGTGAACTCCACTTCATTCCTGACTTCGCGATCTCCCTTGTGAGGACTACGCGATATAGCCTTTGAAGACTTTGCGACATAGGCCATAAGATGACTATGCGACATGGGTCATTTGACGACTATGCGACATAGGTCATTTGACGACTATGCGACATAGGTCATTTGACGACTATGCGACATAGGTCATTTGACGACTATGCGACATAGGTCATTTGACGACTATGCGACATAGGTCATTTGACGACTATGCGACATAGGTCATTTGACGACTATGCGACATAGGTCATTTGACGACTATGCGACATAGGTCATTTGATGACTATGCGACATAAGGCTTCTGAGGACTTCACGATCTAGGCTTCTTTGACTTTGCTGACTTCAACACTTCACGACATGTGTCTTGAGGACTTCTCGACATAGTACAAAATGGACTATGCGATGTAGCACTTCACGACATAGATATTGGTGACTTCATGACATAGCTTTCTTCTGACTTTGCTATATAATGCCTTAGACAAATTTCTGCAACTTATTTCTTCATGGCCTTATTCATTTCTATCCTGCTACATGAACACTTCTGAACTTCTACCAGGACAATTATTCAATGGCCTATATACAATCTAGATGCAAGAAACTTTGCTAAGCTCATTATAACTTTGAGCATACATGATCAAGCTAATGTTCATGAGAACAAGACAAGTACATATAGAGACCTATACTATATCCCAGTGATAGAGTTCACTAGGTCATGTAATGTGACATAGTCACATAGTGTAGGCTTGTTAATAGTGGTATTCAGACATGTCTTGAGCCTAACATAACTAATTCCCCTTTCAGCTAAAATACATTAATTTTTCTATTTTTTCTAACAAAATCATCTCTTTTTCTAAAAAAATCACGAGCAATTACCGTTTTCAACTAAAACATGTTACCCTTTCTATCTTCCCTTGCTTGTATATTTTAAAACTTATTTTTATTCCTTTTAATTACGAGCAATTACCTTTTCAGTTAAAACATGTTACTTTTTCTATTTTTACATTTTAAAAAAAACTATTATTAAACAATAACATTATTTATAATCAATTACATTTTCAGCAAAAATGAATTACCTTTTCTATTTTTTCTAACAAAATCCTTTCTTTTTCTGAAAAAATCACGGGCAATTAACTTTTTCAACTAAAACATGTTACTCTTTCTATTTTACGTTACTAAAACCCCTCTTTTTTCAAAAATATCACGGACAAACCGTTACTTATTTATTTTAAAACTTATTTTAATACTTTTAATTACGGGCAATTACCTTTTCAGATAAAACATGTTACTTTTTCTATCTTTTTATTTTTCGAAAAAACTATTATTAAATATTAATATTATTTATAACCAATTACCTTTTCAGTTAAAATACATTATCTTTTCTATTTTTCTAACAAAGTCCTTTTTTCTATAAAATCACGAGCAATCACCTTTTTCAACTAAGACATATGTTACTCTTTGTATTTTTCGTTATTAAAACCTCTCATTTTCCAAAAATATCACAGGCAAACAGTTACTTATGTATTTTAAAACCTATTTTAATAATTTTAATTATTTAAAAAAGTTTAACACGCCTACTTATTTTTTTAGCAAATGCAATTAATCTATACTATCTATACTATAATCGAAATATTGAAAGTTTTGGTTTTCAGTTTTTGATCATTTATTCTATTTGATAAATAATACTATAATACAGTATAGTTGTCAATTATACTATATTCTATATATTTCTATTATTAATACAAAAGAAAATAATACAAAAATAATAATTTTAATATGAAAGAAATATTATATTATATTAAAAGAAGCTCGTGATTCGCACGGGTTAAAAGCTAGTATATATATATATAATAAATTCGATTTATATATCTAACAATATAAATATTTAAATTTAATATATTGTTGTCGTGGTCTTTAGTATTATTTTAGATATTAAAATAGAAAATGTTTTGAAATAATAGATTTAATGGTTCGTATTTATTTTGAAAGTTATAAAAAATTATAATAAACTTGGATTTTACCAACATGTATAAGTTACCCGTGGTATTTTTAGTTAAAAGATGAGTTTTTAGTAAGAAAATATTAAAAGGTAAGTTGCTTAAAAAGGCAATTAGTTATTTATAATTATACAAAATTATATTACCTTTATATATATATATATATATATATATATATTGCACATGTTACTTTTAGAATATTAGTTTTTTAAATTAAAAAATATAAAACATGTAATATGTTTTAACCGAAAAGGAAACCTGTTATTAATTAATAATTATTTAAAATAATATTACCATTTTCTATATATGTTACACATGTTATTTTTAGAAGATATGTTATTTTAGTTAGAAAATATATTTAGAAAATATAAAATAGGTAATATGTTTTAGGTGAAAAAGGTAATTGGTTTTAAATATATAATAATATTACCATTTTATATATATATTGTTAGTGTTATTTAAAGAAGATGCGTTGTTTTACTTAGAAAATATAAATATAAAATATAAAACATGCAAGAGTAACCGATTATTTATTAATAATTATAAAAAATAATATTAACATTTTTTATATATGTTGCTCGTGTTATTTTTAGAAGATGAGTTATTTTAGTTAGAAATATAAAACAGGTAATGTGTTTTAGGTGAAAAAGGTAGCTCGTTTTAAATATATAATAATAATACAATTTTTTATATATATTTCCCTTGTTATTTTTAGAAGATGAGTTGTTTTAGTTAGAAAATATAAATAAAAAATATAAAACATGTAATATGTTTTAACCGAAAAGGGTAACCGACTATTTATTAATAATTATATAAAGTAATATTACCATTTTTATATATGTTGTCCGTGTTATTTTTAGAAGATGAGTTGTTTTAGTTAAAAAATATATAAGAGGTAATGTGTTTTAGGTGAAAAACGTAGATGGTTTTAAATAAATAATAATAATACCATTTTATATATATGTTGTCCGTGTAATTTTTACGAGATGAGTTGTTTTAGTTAGAAAATATAAAACATGTAATGTATTTTAGCAAAAAGGTAATTGGTTATAAATAAATTACTTATCGATAGGCCCGTAAATCGGCCCAAATACCGACCGGCCGACCAAAAGTTTTAATCTTTCTTCTCTAAAAATACTAGCTTAAAATAATTGTTATTATTATTATTATTATTATTATTATTATTATTATTATTATTATTATTATTATTTACATTTTAATATTTTATTAATTATATTTGTTAAAAACAAAAGTAATAGTTTGTCCGTGATATTTTTAGAAAATGAGTGGTTTTAGTAAAGAAAAATAGAAAAAATAATATGTTTTAGTTGAAAAAGGTAATTGCTTGTAATTAAAAGTAATAAAATAAATAATTCAAGGTTTACCCATGATATTTTTGGAAAAGTAGGGGGTTTTAGCGAGGAAAAATAGAAAAAGTAACATGTTTTAGTTTAATAGGGTAATTGCCCGTAATTAAAAGTATTAAAATAGGTTTTAAAATAAATAAGTAAGGGTTGCCCGTGATATTTTTGGAAAAAGAGGGATTTTAGTAAGAAAAAATAGAAAAAGTAACATGAAAATGGTAATTTCCCGTGATTTTTAAGAAAAAGAGAGGATTTGTTTGAAAAAATACAAAAGTAATGTATATTAGCTGAAAAGGTAATTGGTTAAAAATAATGTTATTAATTAAAAATATTTTTTTTAAAATAAGTAAGGGTAATTAAGTAAAATCACTTAGCGACCGACCAAGCAACCAAATTTTTAATATTTCGTCTATTATATAATAGTATAGATATGTTATTAATTTATATGATCAAATTGTAGGTACAAAATAATATTTATTAGGTTTTAAACGACTAATTTATTATTATATTAATGAAAAAAAGAATATTAAAAAATTATTAATAGTTGTCAATTATATCAAACTAGTTTACTAAGCGGCACTTCGCAGCGGCTTTATAATAATTTCTCTAAACTTTTCTAAACATATGATTTTTGATAAAATAATATATCTAACATAAAATTAAGATTTTTTGAATTCTCTATTTTGTCATGGTCATTTACCGGAATTTTGAGTAAATATAGAAAATGGTAATTGTTTTACATTTTTCATTATTTTAAAATTATATCAGATATTAGTATATTTATCACCATTTTTATTTTTCTCAAAACTTCTATTTAAAATACATAATATAGTATCAATATTAAATTATACCGTATAATATGCTGCTTCTAATGAACCGCTCTCTTGTTAAACATGTTTACTTCTAAAGACCCCATTTCTCGTTATTTTAATGAATCTACACAGATAACAAACTAATTTACTAAATAAATTACATAATCTATTAATCAGTTTTATTATATCATAATATTTAATTTAAACATTTCTAAAAAATCTAATTTTTATTATTTAAAATATGGGTACTCGAGAAAATAATGAAAAGAAAATAAGACTTCTTTATTTTATTTTATTTTATTTTATAGAAACTTGCATTTTTTTTAAAGTGTTTTCTTCTACATAAACATGCGGGTTTTTTTAAAAAAAACTCAAGAAAAAGATTTTTAATATATATGTAAAATATATAGATAAATTAAACGTGGGGTTTTTTACAACAAAATCATGAGAACTTTATTTCTAATAGTTTTTTTTGAATATTAAGATAATAAATTTTAAGATAAATTTTAGAACTTCAATAAAAAAATGATAATATTAAGATGGTAACTTTGATTTTAAAAAAAAGTTTATGAAAATATCAACATTATAATTTGACTTGAAGATAAATTTTAGTATAATATTAAGATAATAATTTGACTTTAGAAGAATATAAGCTAATTATGAGTTCCATTAATATAGATTTAAAATACAATTTATATGACATATTTAGTTTCTTAAATTTATTTAGAAAAATATTAAAATTATATTTTTAGTTTCCTCCATTAGTAAAGATTTTAATGGAAAGAATATTAGAATTGTATCTTTAGTTTTTTAAATTAGTACATATTTAAAAGGCAATGGAGATATTTTCTAAAAAGAAATTAAGAAGAATATTAAAATTGTATATTTAGTTTTCTCCATTAATAAAAATTTAAAAAGCAATTGAGATATTTTCTAATAAATAATTTCGGAGAATATTGAAATTGTATATTTAGTTTCCTCCATTGGTAAAGATTTTAAAGATTTTAAAGGCGAGAATATTACAATTATATATTTAGTTTACTCCATTAGTAAAGATTTTAAAGACAATTGAGATATTTTCGAATCAAGAATATTATTAATTCAAAATTTTGAGATCATTAGAAAAATAGATGAAAGTGATTTAAAAGGCGTCATCTCACCGCTCTAATGTCTTCTCCTTTACGGCAGAACATTATAGTAAAAGTTAGTTTAGAAAAAAAAACTCAAAAATTAGTTTAGAACAAAAGACCTTCAAACGAAAATTATAATGAGAAAATATAAAGTGAAGAATTCAGGGGACAAAAGTTAGAAACTGGACCAACTGGATTAAACAAAACCTGGTTGAAAGTTAATTATTATATAAAATGTGTTTTAAATTAAACAAACGATTACATTTTAACCTAACTTTAAGATTTATTTTATCATCCATCAAAATTCTTAATGAACATATAAAAGGATAATTGTTTAGAATTTTTGTTATTTTATTATTATCTATTAATATTATTTATTATTTTCAAAACTCAAATGCCACTTCTCTATATTAAAATAGGTATAAATAAAAATTAAAACATTAAAATTGAATCAATTTTATAAACTACTTTCTTGTTGAACATATTTCCTCAAGTGAGCTGTTTTCTCATTAAAAAAAATAAATTTTTAATATTTGACACAAATCTTGATAATCATATCCAATATTAAAACCTACTAATATTTGGTATAAATTATTATAACACACATTTTTGTTTTTAATATAATCCTACTAATAACTAAATAAATTTTTTAATATTAAATATCGCATCTAATAATAACTCCTCATATACTTATTATATATAAGGATATAATTTTTAAAATAACCAATAAAACACTTTTATAATATGATGACCAACAGGTACTGTAAAGCATAATGTAACATAAGATGTAACAGAGATAACTACAACTCAACAAAGGAACAAGACAGACTATAATATTAACAGAATCCAGAAGTAAAGAAGAAAAGGTAAACTCAAAAAATCAAAATATGGTATGTATTCTTGAAGTCCGTAAACAGGTCATGAAAAGAAGTTCATTAATATGTTCAAGCCTCAGTGACAAATAAAGAAACAAGACTTTCAAGACTACAGAAGTATTTGATTGATAAAGAGTTAGTACTAGAGGATTTCAGTGATTTTAATGAAGCAACCAGAACGACAAAGGACTTATCAACAACATTGTATTGAAGACATAGAGGTATTGATCAAGTGTTAGTTATCTGTGAACCAGACCAGTTGCACTAGTTGTCAGCACTAAAAAGATCAAGATGTTTATCATCTCTGAAGAAATTGATTTAAGTTAAACCTGAAACATCCTGGAAGTGAAAAGAATATTATAAGGTATGTTTAGGTTTAATTGGAAGTACAATATGCTTGCTGCAAAAAGAGAGAACCTTCAAGGATCAAAAAGCAATTAGAAGACATTCGATAGTTTTCTTTTGAGAAAAACTATCGAAAGAGATTGAAGGAGGTTTAAATAAAAACCATTGTTGGGTTTGTCCAGCATGTCCCTCTAAATGTCGACACGTAGGCGCTTGGCTTCTGGCTAGTATATGGAAATAAAGTTGCGCCTCTTCTACAAGCTCGGGCTTTTAGATCAACTGGTAAAGCGCTTGATCCTAAAAATTGGTATCAGAGCGAGGTCTCGTGGTCGAAACCCACCGTAAGGCATTTGTACATCCATTGTACCCCTAACAGGGACTTATTAATGGTGGCACATGCTGGGGGGGGGATTGTTGGGTTTGTCCAGCATGTCCCTCTAAATGTCGACACGTAGGCGCTTGGCTTCTGGCTAGTATATGGAAATAAAGTTGCGCCTCTTCTACAAGCTCGGGCTTTTAGATCAACTGGTAAAGCGCTTGATCCTAAAAACCATCGAATTACTTTTAAAAGTAACAAGATTTCTGTTCGATGGATTTTATTAAAATCTATCGAAGGAAAAGAAAATCTTTCATTCGATAGTTTTTAAATAGGGAGCAGGTGAAAGTTACTTCTTTTGTCAGGTTGATGAGAAGATTGGACGGATGGGATTCTTCCATGCCTTCGATAGTTTTCTACAAACTACAATTACGAGAGTGAAGAAACTGTCTTCTTCAGTTGATTTGCAGTTGATCAGTTAAGTTGAAGAATTTAAGAGCTCAAGAAATTTGACAGAAGAACATTAATAGTGCCTTAAATTCTATCATTTGTAGCACCCTTCGTGGTTTATATTTATAAAACGATGTATTCCCCGACTCGTGTTTTGATTTGGTATATTTGATTTCGGACAAGAACACAATTAATTATCCGCGAACGAAATTGAATAATTTGTGAGTATCGTATTCAACCCCCCCTTCTACGATACTTTGGACTTAACAGGTACCGTGTGTTATCTTTGAGTTAGGATATGCATCAAAACTCAAATTTGAGATAAATTTAACTTGCAGTTGTTAAATATGCACACCAATTCTTAAGTTAAACCTAATTTCCTATAAAAGAAAATATGAAACCTGATAATTTTCTGACCAATTAATATATAATCACAAAGTGATAATTATTTCAAACTCGTACATAACAAATTTTCTTGTATACAAACGAATGTACATAAAAGTAATCACAAAATCCTAACCAAGAATAATAATAATAATAATAATAATAATAATAATAATAATAATAATAATAATAATAATAATGAAAATGAAAATTCGTGTTATAAATATTAAGTAAAAAGAAAAAATAGTGGGAAAAAGATTATTATTATGTTTTAAACTTTTGATGCTTCCCACCCCAGCAATTTCAAACATATATCATCATAAATTATATGCTGAACAAAATTATATACAATCTTAAATTATGATAGCACACGAAATTTGAAAACATTTTTCGAAAGTGAAAAAAAATAAGGCTTGAAAAATTAGGTGGAACTCCCTTCGTACTCGCGCAATTTCCAGTTTTTTCCCCTCTTTTCCAATCTCTAATCCTGCATGTAATAAAAACCCACATGATTCAATTCAGCCTTGTGATAAAACAAACACATGCATAACAAATATAATCAAGTATCAACACATTGGTTCACATCGTCGATAAAAATAAACTAAAAAGTTGCAAAACTAATCTAATCTATAATGACATACGATAAATAATGAAAATTTAGAGAGGCTATGATTGATAAAAATTTGTATTGTATATATAGTGAAAGCAAGATCTGAGTAAAATGATAAAAGAGGAAGTTGAATTATATATTAACATGACTACGAAAATGGGGAAAAATTAGGAAATGAGAATGAAAGAAAAATGACAATTTTAACTTCTAAATTTTAAAGAATTTTTTTTAGAAAAATAAATAGATATAATTGTGACGATTTTCCAACACCACCTAAATATAATATATCTACTTTCCTCTGTTAGAAGATAGTTAAAACGAAATTAGTAAATAGATTGGTCTTGTAGAGGAAGTTTAGGAAAATATTAACATTGCATACTTAGTTTCCTCCATTACAAGATAGTAGGAAGGAAATTAAGATTTTTTCCAATATTTACTTATACTTTCCTCTGTTAAAATATAGTTAAAACGAAATTAGTATATAAATTGGTCTTGTAGAGGAAGTTTAGGAAATTATTAACATAGCATACTTAGTTTCCTCCATTACAAGATAGCAGGAAGGAAATTAAGATATTTTTCTAATATTTACTTATACTTTCATTAGTTAGAAGATAGTTAAAATGAAATTAGTAAATAAATTGATCTCGTAGAGAAAGTTTAGGAAATTATTAACATAGTTGTTATGGATTAAAAAACGTGCTTTGTGAATTTAATGCTAGGATTAATGAGCTTCGAGCTTTAATGGCTGCACTCGTGTATCCGGACTAAATTGGTCCTCACAAGATGCCTACGTATCTCAAATTGTTATTGAGAATCAAGCCAAAGACGTAGTTCTGATTGTAGGATCAGGGACCTTATATAGGCGTCTGGAGCCTAGTATTTATGGTATGTTTGGGAGACTTAGCGGATAAGTCTTCTTTTTGATATTGGATAAGTATTGTATTTCTTGCTGAAGAATTCGTTTCCTTGTTGATAAAGGTTATGACTCATTAATTGCCTTTAATTGGGATTCTGGATCCTTCTTTGACCAATTTGCCATAATTTGGACTCTTTTTATGAGCTGTATATTTTCCCTATTCATTAATTACGAAATTAATGAATAATTAGGGTATTGGGCTTTAAATATCGGCCTTTTGTTTGACCAGTCAATTATATTTCTATAATTACTTTTCTGACCATATCATTTGCCCCCCAATCTTCTAGGAAAATCTCTCTTGGATTATCGTAGAAGTTATTTCATTCAGGAGTTACGAAATTTTCTTCCATATCGTGGCTTGGTTTGACGAACGTATAGTTCTAAACCGATTTTATAATTCTCCAAAACAGGAATCGGGATTCTTCATCAATTCCCTGGAACATAAATTGATTTTTGAATTTTTCATGTCATTTTCGACCAGGATCCTGGTCGAATTCGACCTTGATTTTAGCTTCGACCAGGATTCTGGCCGAAATTTGCTTCCATTTTGCATCCTGGTCGAATGATTTCGACCAGGTTTCTGGTCGAATACTACTGTCAGTTTGCCTCCTGGTCGAATGCTTACGACCAGGTTTCTAGTCGAAGTAGAGCCTCATTTTCCCCCCCTAGTCGAATAGCTTCGACCAGGATTGTGGTCGAACAGGACTTTCATTTTGCATCCTGGTCGAATGATTTCGACCAGGTTCAAGGTCGAACATGGCTTTCATTTTGGTGCCTGTTCGAATGATTTCGATCAGGAACATGGTCGAACGAGACTTCAGTTTTGGTGCCTGGTCGAATGATTTCGACCAGGAACATGGTCGAACGAGACTTCAGTTTTGGTGCCTATTCGAACTCATTCGACTAGGATTCTGGTCGAATACTTGGTTCGTTACAGACTTTTAGGGCCCACATATATTGGGCTTCATTTGGGCCCAAGGATTTTAGCAATTGGGCCTTCATCTTTTTATTGGGCCTTTAGCCTTTTTTAATAATTGGGCTTTTATCCTTTCGACGAGATTTTTGGTCGAATACAAGAGCCATTTTGGGCTTTATTCGAACTTATTTGATCAGAACTTTGATCGAAAATGTAGTTTAGTTTTTTGTAATGGGCTTAGTTGGGCCCAAGGATCTTCACTGTTCAACTTTATCAATTGGGCTTTTAGCCTTTTATGGGCCGTACCGGCTAATGCTGGTTGCCCTTCCTTCAACCGGCCCATTGACCGGCTGTCATCCCTATAAAAGGGTGAACTCTCAGTTGTTTCCATTCATTCCTCACTTTCTATTTCTCAAAGTTACTCTGCTAAATTTTCTCCAAAATCTTCTCTAAATTGCTCTGCTAGGGTTCTGTCACAAAGTGATTCCCGACGAGATTTTCCGTTGAATCTCACCGTTTTTCTGGGTTTCTTGCTTGAAGATTTGAAGAAATCTTTGAAGATTCTGGGTTTTCTTTGAAGATTCTGAGTTTTCTTTGAAGATTTCTGGGATTTTGCTTTGAAGACTTGAAGATTTCTGGGATTTTAGATCCTGTGCATTCGTCCCCCTTGGCGACACTTCTGCCGATGACCAAGATGCTGATGAGCATTCCTCTGGCTCTAGCTCAGGGGAGGAGGCAGAAGCTGGTGGCAAGGGGGAAGATGCTTAGTTAGTTTTTTATTTGTGGCCATTCATGGCTTGTACTTTCTTTATGTATTTCCAGTCTTCGGGCTTAACTTAAACTTTTAACAAGTTTAGTTTTATTTGTATCCCTTGGCCCTTCATGGCTTGTTGTTGAGGATTTGAAGATTTTCTGGGATTCTTCTTTGAAGTTTAAAATGGCTGATCACGCTTCCCAACGTCTATGATAATGCACTAGGATTTCATAGGAGTTATACCGGTCTTTTTCGAGACTTGGGGTCTTTTTATCCCTTACCTGGGACTTACTACCCTTTTTTGAGGATTTTAATATACACTAGTGTTTCACGAGTATCGTCTTGGTGTAAAGTGTGGAGCGACCTACACATTTACGACGATTTTGCCTTATTCGAGGCTAACTTGACACTTGCATAAGCCTTTTATGTCTTATACCGTCTTGTTTTGGCTTCAAGACTTTCATTGAGCATATCAAATGATGGGGTTTGGACTGAATATCTTAGGTTTCTGGGGTTTCAACCCTTCATTTGCTTTCTAGAAAGCTCATGATTTCATCGAACCTTATTTCTATTTGTCCTAGTAGTGAGTCCAATCAGGACACACTTTGAACATAATAGACTTTCAAATTGGAGGCATGCCAAGTCCTTGGCACCTCATGCCCTTCAAGGGTTTCTAGTTTGTACGAGCCTCGACCAAACACGTTCTTGACGCGATATGGTCCTTCCCAATTTGGGGCCAGCTTGCCCTTTTGTCCAACTCTGGATGCTTCAATTTTCCTGAGAACCAAGTCTCCTTGACGAAAAAACCTTTCTTTAACCCTTAGGTTGTAGTAGAAAGAGGCTTTCTTTTGATGTTCAACTATCTTGGCGTTTGTTTCATCCCTAACTTCATCAATTAGATCCAAATCTAGCCTCAAGCCTTCTTCATTTTCTTCCGGTTCATAAGCCTCAACTCTTGGGGAGGTGTGAGTAATCTCCACCGGGACTACTGCCTCTGCTCCATAAGCCAATAGAAACGGAGTTGCCCCGGTGGTGACTTTACAAGTAGTACGATATGCCCAAAGTATGGGGAGTAATTCGTCTACCCAAGTGTTTCTGGAGCGTTCAACTCTTTTCTTTAGTCCATCCAGGATAATTCGATTTGCAACCTCAGCTTGCCCATTTGCTTGAGGATGGGCAACAGAAGTGAAGCGCAACTTGATATCATTCTCATCACAATATTTCTTGAACTCATCATTGTTAAACTGAGTTCCATTGTCCGTAACCAGGACTCGCGGAATTCCGTACCTGCATATCACATTTTCCCAGAAGAAATGCATTACTTGCTTGGTGGTTATCTTGGCTAAAGGTTTAGCGTCAATCCACTTGGTGAAGTAGTCGGTTGCTACTATCAAGAACTTTCGTTGAGCACTTGCCATTGGAAATGGCCCGAGTATATCCATTCCCCACATAGCAAAGGGAATAGGTGAGTTAATGGATGTCATCATCTCTGGTGGTTGCCTAACCACTGGTGCATGTTTCTGGCACCGTTCACATTTCTTTACATAGCTTTTAGCATCAGCAAGTATGCTTGGCCAATAGAAACCTAGACGAGTGATTTTATGGGCAAGGGCTCTGCCCCCCAAGTGCTGCCCACAAATTCCTTCATGTACTTCCTTCAGGGCTAATTCTGCCTCTTGAGGTCTTAAACATTTCAGATATGGAATGATGAAAGACTTCTTATATAGGATTCCCTCAATCAGGGTATACCTTAGTGCTCTGACGTATAGCTTTCGTGCTTCTGAAGTGTCATTGGGTAACCACCCAGTTTCCAGATGAGCCTTGATGGGATCTATCCAACAACTAGCAACATCAATGGGTGCTACCAACTTTCCGTTGATGCTTGGGGTCCTCAGGACTTGGAAGTATACACTCCCTGCATAGTTTTCAATTTCAGAAGAGGCAAACTTAGACAAGGCATCAGCCTTCATATTTTCCTCCCTTGGAATGTGCTCCACATAGCATTCATCGAACTGAGTCATAATGGCCTTGACAAGTTTTAAGTACTTGGCCATGACTTCATCTCTGGCCTCAAACTCCCCATTTACTTGGGAAACCACTAGCCTCGAGTCTCCACATACTTTCAGAGTTTTGACTCTCAAGGCTCCAGCCAGCCCTAAGCCAGCTATCAGAGCTTCATACTCAGCCTCATTGTTTGTCGTTGGGAAGTCAAGTTTCAGTGCATACTCTATGAGGAATCCATCAGGACTTTGTAGCACTAAACCGGTTCCACTTGATTTTGTTTTTGATGCTCCATCAAAATAGAGCACCCAACATTCTTTGGAGATTATGTCTTCAGTTTCCTTGTCTTCCATTATTACTTCACCCAACATTCTTTGGAGATTATGTCTTCAGTTTCCTTGTCTTCCATTATTACTTCCTGCCCCCCGACTTCTTGGTTGTCAATGGTACATTCAACCATGAAGTCAGCGAGTGCTTGAGCTTTTATGGCCGTTCGAGGCTTATACTTGATGTCGAATTCGCCCAATTCAATGGCCCATTTGATCAATCTTCCACTAACTTGAGGGCTATGCAAGATGTTTCTTAGAGGTTGATCAGTCAAAACCTCTATCTTGTGTGCCTGGAAGTACGGGCGTAGCTTTCTTGAGGCCATTATCAAGGCTAAGGCAAACTTCTCAATCGTTGAGTAGTTTATTTCTGCCCCATGAAGAATCTTACTCACATAGTAGACGGGCTTCTGCACTTTCAATTCTTCCTTTATCAGTACAGCTCCAAGGGATGTGTTAGAAACTGCCAAGTACAAGTAGAGAGTTTCCCCTGGCTTGGGTTTTGCCAATAGTGGTGCTTCAGCCATGTATTTCTTTAGGGCCTCAAAGGCCTCTTGGCTTTCAGTTGTCCATTCAAAATTTTCACTTTTTTGAGTGCTTTGAAGAAGGGTAAACACTTCTCTCCAGACTTGGAGATGAATCTTCCCAAAGCAGCCACTCTTCCCGTCAGTTTCTGGACATCCTTGACAGTCTTTGGTGGTTCCATGTCTAGAATCGCTTTGATTTTGTCGGGATTAGCCTCGATTCCTCTCTTGGAAACCATCAGACCTAAAAACTTTCCCGAGCCTACACCAAAGGCACACTTAGCTGGATTCAACATCATCTTGTGGTGTCTTAGCACTTCAAAAGCCTCTCGGAGGTGCTCAATGTGATTGGCCTTATCAAGGCTCTTGACTAACATGTCATCTACGTAGACCTCCATGGTTTTTCCAATCAGGTGCTCAAAGATTTTGTTCACCAACCTTTGATAGGTTGCTCCAGCATTCTTAAGCCCAAAAGCCATGACTAAGAAACAGAAGACACCAAAGTCAGTGATGAACGACACTTTGGCGATGTCATCTTTGTGCATCTTGATTTGATTATATCCGCTGAAGCCATCCATGAAACTTAGCATCTCATGCCCAGCAGTGGCATCTATCAAGGCATCAATCCTAGGTAAGGGAAAACAATCCTTAGGACATGCATCATTCAAATCGGTGAAGTCGACGCACATTCTCCACTTCCCGTTAGCTTTTTTGACCATCACGGGGTTAGCTAACCATTCTGGGAATTGAATTTCCTCAATGAACCCGGCTTCCAAAAGCTTATTCACTTCTTGCTTAATGGTTTCAAGCCTCTCTGGAGCAAAATTTCTTTTCTTTTGTTTCACTGCCTTCCTTTTTGGATCCACATTCAATTTGTGAGATATTAGTTGGGGATCAATCCCTGGCATGTCAGCCGCTGTCCAAGCAAAAACGTCATTGTTCTCTTGAAGAAAAGATGCGAGTTTGCCTTTCAATGGTTCGGGCAGTAGTGCCCCAACATAAGTCACCTTCTCTGGTTCATCCGGGACTAAGGGAATTGGGATTAAATCCTCAGCTGGTTTCCCTCTTCGGTCCTCATTATCACTAGTGTCCATATCTTCAATTGGGAGAACTTGCCCCCCGGTTCCATCAGGCCTTAACGCGGCTACATAACAACTTCTAGCCATCTTTTGGTCTCCTCATTCTTCACCAATCTCATTCCTCTTTGGGAACTTGATTTTTAGATGATAAGATGAGGCAACAGCCTTGAACGCATGAAGACCAGTCCTTCCCAGGATTGCATTGTAGGTTGAAGTCGCTTTTATAACTATGAAGTCCAACATCTGAGTAGACGTATTCATCCCTTGCCCCATGGTCATTGAGAGTTGGATAATGCCTTCCACTTTTGATTCCACCCCGTTGAATCCGTATACAGGCATATTTGAGGGTGTTAGCTGAGAATCAGTGTAACCCATCTTGATAAAAGCATCGTGGAACAAGATATCCACTGAAGCTCCATTGTCGACCAGGACTCTCTTTGTTTCGGAGTTACCTATCAGATGTATTATGACAAGAGGATCATCATGGGGGAACTTTACCCCTTCCAAGTCTGAATCGTCAAAACCTATTGATACTTCTGTTCTGGCACGCTTCGGTGCTTCTCCAACCACAATCATTACCTCTCGGGCATAAGCCTTTCTTGAGTTTCGGGAGGACCCAGCAGCGGTTGGTCCTCCGAATATCATGTTGATAACTGGCCCTCGGGGCTTGGGGTTACGATCTTGGTCGTTGTCCCTTCTGTCGTAATCCTTCCTTTCATAGTTTCCTCTTTGACTCCCTTGATTTCCATCCTTGGTGAACCGACAAAACTGACTTTGGTTCCGTTTGGACAAATCAGCCCTCATTGGCTTTGGCCATTTGATATCTTCTTCCTTGGCTATCTCCATCAGAATTTGACTCCTGGGAGTATTCAATCTTGCATATTCTGTGAATTTTGGTCCAAAATTGCTTCTCTTAGGGGGAGAATCGGAGTTCTTTAATGTTCTGGGGAACTTTTCCTTGACGTCGTACTCCTGAGTTTCTTTTCTTTTCTTTGAGTTTCCACTACCGCCAGTAGTGGGTTCATATTTTCTCATGCTTTCTTCAGCCTTGATATACTTTCCGGCCCTATCTTGGAGCTTCAGCATGCTCTCGGGGGGATGTTTAGCTAACGACCGTTTGAAGTGGTCATCAGTGGTTCCGTGTTGCAGGGCTATCATAGCCACTCTGTCCTCTAAGTCCGGGACTTTTAAAGCCTCTCGAGTGAATCGATTGATTTAGTCCCTTAGGGCCTCATTCTGTCCTTGCCGGATTGCCATGAGTGATGCAGAACTTTTCTCATGCACCCTTCCACTAATGAACTGATTGATGAAAGCCTTGCTTAGTTCCTTGAATGACCCAATAGAGTTGGGAGGTAGACGGCTATACCAACGTTGGGCCATGCCTGCCAAGGTTTGTGGAAACGCCCTACACTTGACCGCATCGTTGGTTGGCTGCAACAGCAGTGCATTGGAGAAGGTCCTTACATGATTTGCGGGATCTCCCGTTCCATCATAGGCTTTGATCGAAAGCATCTTAAACTTTCTGGATATAGCCGTTTTCATGATGTCTTGAGTAAACGGTGGTGTAGGATCATCAGGATCTCCTAGGGGCAACAGATTACTAGGATCACCCCTTGGGGCTTCAGCCCTCTTGGTCCTTCTTGGTGGATCCAAGTTGATTATCGGGATTCCTTCAGTCGTTCGGCCCCGAGTTTGAGCGGCCTCTTCTTCAGCAAGGAGTTTTTTGAGCCTTGCAGTCTCTGCCTCATGGGCTGCAAGCTTCTCCCTAGTAGTTTGGGGTGGCTCCCGATTTGTCTGTGAAGAACGTCTCCTCCTTGGGGCGACATCCTATAACCCTCATCCTCAGTGTATGGGCCAGAGTAATCTTGAATGAGAGGGGTCTGACGAGTTTGTTGATTTTGGGGTCCCAGACCTTGAATATAAGGAGGCACATATGCCTCATGGTAGATTGGATTAGTTCCACTACCGCCCGCCATGGGTCGAGGGGGCATGCCATAGCTTGGCATCCCCAAAGTCTGATTCGCGTATTGAGGGAGATCAGTAGTATGGAGTTGAAGGCTCCTTGGTGCACTCATGAGCAGCGGGGAGGTCGTGATTGGTTGCTGGTGAACGGTCTCTTGTGGATTAGATCCATGAATGACCATCTGCAGGGGATTCGTCCCTTCAACCGAAATCGGGATTTCCGGTCCTTGAGTACTGGTGGGGATATTCGCCCCTTGTGTGCCGGTAGTCGGCGGTGGCTGATCAGCCTCAGAGGTGAGGGGGCGATCGTCGGGAGTCTGAGTATCCTGAGCTGTTCTTCGTGTGTTTGCCATGGTTGATGTTGTCTTCCCACAGACGGCGCCAAATGTTATGGATTAAAAAACGTGCTTTGTGAATTTAATGCTAGGATTAATGAGCTTCGAGCTTTAATGGCTGCACTCGTGTATCCGGACTAAATTGGTCCTCACAAGATGCCTACGTATCTCAAATTGTTATTGAGAATCAAGCCAAAGACGTAGTTCTGATTGTAGGATCAGGGACCTTATATAGGCGTCTGGAGCCTAGTATTTATGGTATGTTTGGGAGACTTAGCGGATAAGTCTTCTTTTTGATATTGGATAAGTATTGTATTTCTTGCTGAAGAATTCGTTTCCTTGTTGATAAAGGTTATGACTCATTAATTGCCTTTAATTGGGATTCTGGATCCTTCTTTGACCAATTTGCCATAATTTGGACTCTTTTTATGAGCTGTATATTTTCCCTATTCATTAATTACGAAATTAATGAATAATTAGGGTATTGGGCTTTAAATATCGGCCTTTTGTTTGACCAGTCAATTATATTTCTATAATTACTTTTCTGACCATATCAATAGTATACTTAGTTTCCTTCATTACAAGATATTATGAAGAAAATTAAGATCTTTTCTAATATTTTCTTATTATTAATTTAAAATTTTAAGAAAATTAGAAAAATAAATTTAATAGGATATTTAAATTGGATATTTACTTTCCTTTATTAGTAAAGATTTTAAAGTAAAGAATATTATAAATATAAATTTAGTTTCCTCCATTAGTATAGATTTAAAAGGCAATTGCATTTTTTAGTTTCGTCCATAATAAAGATTTTAAAGACAATTGAGATATTTTCTAATCTTTAGTTTCCTCCATAGTAAACATTTTAAAGGCAATTGCGTTTTTTTAGTTTGCTCCATTGATAAATATTTTAAAGAAAATTGCGATTTTTTCTAATCTTTAGTTTCCTCCGTTAGTAATCATTTTAAAGGCAAATGAGATTTTTTTTAATCTTTAGTTTCCTCCATTAGTAAACATTTTAAAGAAAAATGAGAATTTTTCTAATATTTGGTGTTATTAATTCAAAAAAATGAGAAATTAGAAAAATAGATCAAAGCGATTTGAGAGCCGCCACCTCACCGCCCCCGTCTTCTCATTTATATAAGTACTAGTCGACTAATTCGCGCTTCGCAACGGCCCAATAATATTTTTGTAAAATTTTAAATATTAACTATTTAAGAAAAAATATATAAAATAAATCAATCTATACTATCTATCTATCTATATTGTAAAAGACGAAATATTAAAAAATTTGGTACCTGTTTTTGGTACGGTACTTATAAGGCAAGTATTGTACCGTACCAAAAACAGGTACAAAAACTTTTAATGTTTCGTCTTTTATAGTATAGATAGATAGGTGGATATATAAATAAAATTTCAAAATAAACTTATTTTTTCTTAACAAAATTTAGTTAATACCATATACTTGGTTCGAGTAACAGCCCTATTTATTTTTAAACCTATTTTAATGTCCTAATTATTTTAAAAAGTTATAATAATTAAAATAAGTTTAAATATTCTTTATTTTAAAACTATTTTTTATTATTTTAATTATTTAAAAAATTTAACCTATTTTAATATGTCAACTTATTTTTTATCAAATACAAATAATAAAATTTAAGTATTAATCACCACTTCAAACTTCAACCATTCGAATTATCACAAAAATTACAAATTTCTTAAATATCTCTGGACTTTATATGCCGATTTTGTGTCATATTTTTTGAGCTGACGCCCGTTGCATATGTACATACAAATAAAAAAATACTAAAAAATGCAACAATAAAATTTAAGTATTAACCGGTTCTTCAAACTTCAACTATTAGTATCATAACAAAAATTACAAATTTCTTAAATATCTCTGGACTTTATAAGACGATTTTGTGTCATACTTTTTTCAGCCTACGCCCATTGCACTAAATACATTTAAATTAAAAATAATAAAATTAAGCAATAATAAAATTTTAATTATTAACCACCGCTTCAAACTTCAACTATTTGTATTATCACAAAAATTACAAATTTCTTAAATATTCTTAGATGTCATAATAAAACTTTTTTAGTGCGTACATGTTATAATATAAAAGGTTAATCATGGAAACATAATCGATTTTTTTATAATAATTGTCTTTGTTGTGAATTTGAATGTAAGCAAGGGATTTCAATTTTAGTTTAGTTAAGAAAAAAAACTTAACATTTGTTTAATTTAATTCTGAACATGATTGATTTTTATATATTTATTGTTTTTACTATGAATTTGAATGTAAATAAAGAAATTCAATTCTCTAAATATGATTAATTAAAAAAATTATGAGATAATAGTATTGAATAATTAATTAATTTCCAAAATCACAAAAAGAATATATCAAAAACTACATAAAAAGATAACATTCAATATAATTATTATTAAATATAGAAATCAACTAATACAAATTAGAAAAAATTGTATCCACAAACTCTTCTTGTGCAGCATATTATAATATACAATAGTTCTCTATTTGTGTTCCAACATATCCAACGGTAGAAAAATTCTCTACCTAAACGTTTTCAAATTCATATTTTCAATAGTTTTTTTCGAAAATCCAACCATACCGATTAAAAGATTACGCAAAAATTAGTGGGTATACAAAATTACATAGAAATTGATTCTATATATGATGTAATTTTAAATCAAAAAATGATACAAAATTTGAGCCGTTACTTTGATATTGTAAACAATATATAAAATACCATGTTAAATTAAATGTATTCTTAAAGGATAAAATTTATAAACTTTTGCACACCTACTTATTTTTGCATAAAATTTTCATCGGTATGGTTAGATTTACGTAAAAATTGATAAATACATGATTTTAAGCCGCTTTGGTAGAGAATTTTTCTACCGTGTCAGGTAGATTTTCTTTACACAAATCAAAAAACTGATTAATAATAGTCTTTAAGTATGCACATATATAACCTGCAAAACCTCAAGTTACAGATGTTAGAAAGAAGAAAATAAATTAAAATATACAAACAATTATCATCAATATGCAATGTTATTAATGCACACGAATTATCATAAAATCCTCAAATTTTTGACATTAGGAGAACTAATTAGTATGTCATACTTTTATAGGCAATTTAAGATATAATGTAAAGATAAAATAAAGATTAAATTCTAACTAAGATTATAATATAAATATTTATAAAGATTAAATCCCAAATAGGATTGTAATATAACGTTAAAATAAAGATTTAATTCTAAAAAATATTGAATTTTATATATATTGTATTCCCTATAAATTCGAATCTAAGTAAGATAATATAATTTTTATTAAATAAAATAGAGAAACTCTAGAAAAATATATTAAACTTAAATATGATTCAATTTAGTTGAGAAAAGAAGTTATTTTTGTTTAATTAAATTTTAAATAGGATTGACTTTTATATATTTATTGTCTTCCCTAAAAATTCGAATTGAATTAAAATAGTGAAACTCAAGAAAAATATATTAAAACTTAAATAGGATTTAAGTTAGTTGAGAAAATAGGTAATATTTGTTTAATTAAATTTTAAATATGATTGACTTTTATATATTTATTGTCTTTCCTGAAAATTCTAGTGTAAATAAGGAATGTTTTCCCTAAAAATTCGAATTTAAATAAGGAAATTTAATTTTATTGAATTAAAATTAAGGAGCTCTAGAAAATTAGATAAATATGAATCGAGCGATTATAGAGCTCATGGTGGTTTTCCTTTATATATATAATAAATATATATAAAGATAAAGATATATATTATATAAAATTATATAAATATGACTAATTAATATAAATATATATATATATATATATATTTTAAATTAAAATTAAAATAATTATAAGAAAAACACAATTATATAAAATTTATGATGTATTAAAATAAACACCTGCAAGACCTTGTTTTTCAAACTAATATGGTCCCATCCTGTGTACCAGTGTATAGCAATGTTTCTAGCAAGGTTGTGAGGCAAAAAACACTGCAATACAAAAATTAGTAAAAAAACAACAACAATTGAGATAGTGAAACTATTTAGTGGAAAATTCTGTAAATCTCGAAAGTTGTAAATCTCGAAAGTTTTGTGCATCAGTGCATACCACCACCGAGCCTAAGTCTTTAAAATTTTTGTTACAATATCTTAAACCTTGATCGTAAGTTCTTCCACCTGTGTATCAATATTTCCATGAATTGTTTTGTTGTAAAAATTATGCCCAACAACCTCACTGTAGTCATTCGCTCCATCATATTCCAATTTGATCCTCCAGTCAAAAATTTGTCCTACATGTCACAAAATATTGAAATACAATAAATACAATGCATAAAGTATCAGAGTAGTTAATAATTAAAATAAAAATAAACGTATTATAAACTTGTAGTATTTGAACTTGAAATCATCTATGATTAATCACTATCACACAATATATATGAGCGATCAAACTCAAACTAATAATGTGATACAAATATTAATTGATAAAGCAAATTAGTTACAACACTGAATTTATGAAAACAAAATCTAAACCCTAAGTAATAAATAATCAAAAAAGCCACCATGAATCCGATGATGTGTGTATATATTTCGGTACCCAAACTTTAGGCATATACGCCGGATGTAGTAAAATCAAACTGATTGTCATCTCTCTAGACATAATTTGTATGATCATGCGTAATAACATGAACACAATTAATTTCTAATGTATAAAAAAAGAACATAATTATAATCATGTATTGGCGGCAAAACAACAAAACCTATAAAAGACATGAGAAGAAGAAGTGCAGGAGGACAAATTTGCAGAGCCAATTTATATATATACATCTATAGATTTAAAAGTGGTAATATTTTTTTTCAAATAATCATAATGCTTATATAAAACGGAAAATTTTGTAAAATTATTTCCTTACCTAAAAATTAGAATCTTAAAAGCGAAAATTTTGATATAATTTGAGATAAAAATTTCAGAGTTTCCTTTTTTATATTTAATTAAATTTTAAAAAGGATTGTATTTTATATATTTATTGTCTTCCCTATAAATTGGAATGTAAATAAAGAAATTTAATTTTATTGAATTAAAATTGAGAAGCTCTAAAAAAAGGAATACGTATTTTCCAGTGAGGATTTTTCCTTTATGCATATAAAGAAGCAGATTAAGTTTCCCCCATTAGTAAATATTTAAAAGGTAGTTGATATTTTTTCTATCCTATAAATTCGAATTCAAATAAAGAAATTTAATTTTATTGAATTGAAATTCAGGATCTCAAGATATATATATATATATATATATATATATATATATATATATAAAGAATATTTAGTTTCCTCTATTAGTAAATATTTAAAAGGCAATTGATATTTTCTCTATTCTATAAATTCGAATTTAAATAAGGAAATTTAATTTTATTGAATTAAAATTCATGAGCAATTGAATTGAAATTTAATTTTATTGAATTTTATTTTATAGATTTATTTTCTTCCCTAAAAATTCGAATTGAATTAAAATAGTGAAACTCAAGAAAAATAGATTAAAACTTAAATAAGATTTAAGTTAGTTGAGAAAAAAAGGTAATTTGTTTAATTAAATTTTAAATAGAATTGACTTATATATATTTATTGTCGTTCCTGTAAATTCGAGTGTAAATAAGGAATGTCTTCCCTAAAAATTCGAATATAAATAAGGAAATTTAATTTTATTAAATTAAAATTGAGGAGCTCTAAAAAATTAGATAAATATGAATCGAGTCATTCTAGAGCTCCCGGGGGTTTTCCTTTATAAATATAATAAAGATATATATTGAAGATAACAAAAAGATAAAGATATTGATACTAAAAAAAAAAAAAAAATCAATTATGTAAAGTATCTATACAACTTATTGCACATAAACAAATTACTTTGATAAAATAATAGAACTTGATAACAACTAAAAATTTAAAAATTGTACATCCACATTCTAGCCACGTGAAAAGAAAAGAAGATTTAAAAAAAGAAAACCCTTTCTCCAACCTTACTAATGTATCCTTACTATTTGAAATTGAAATCCTGAATAATCAAATAATAATTATAATCAAAAGACGACGCATAAAATTATAAAAAGTGCACATAGTACTAATATGCATTGTGACATTACCTGGCTTGTTGCCGATGTATCCTGCAGGATATGTAACACGAAAACCATTAGCTTTGAATATATATAGTTGGAAAAACAAACAAAATTATGAATACTCTAAAGTAAGCAAAAATTGAAAGAACAAAATCACATGTACAAAAAACTAAGACAAATCACACATACAAAAAATTAAAACATCATAAAAACAGTGCATGTTGTGGTGCACAATTTGAAGCCCCTGCTTTATATAATAGAAAAATTGAGAAGAAAGGCAATATTCGTTTAACATGATTGCCTTTTTTTCTATATATATGGTTTTTTCTATAAATTCGAATGTAAATAAGGAAATTTTATTTTATTGAATTAAAATAGAGAAACTCTAGAAAAATAGATAAATAACAATCGAGCGATTCTAGAAAAAATAGGGCCTAATGGAAGAAGTTTTATAATTAGAGGCTATACTTATCTTTTATACAATGATCTATTTTATACAACTTAAAAAAGGTTTGGACTTTTTTTTCTCAAAAATAGGACTTAAAGAAGGAAGTTTTATAAATTAGAGGTTATACTTACCTTTTATACAATGATTTATTTTATACAACTTAAAAAAGGTTTTGACTTTCTTTTCTAAAAAATAGGACTTAAAGAAAGAAGTTTAATTTTAAGTATTTAAAATTAAGGAGCTCTAGAAAATTAGAAAAATATGAATCGAACGATTCTAGAGCTCCTGGGGTTTTCCTTTATATATATAAAGATATTGATTGTAGTTAAAAATTTGATATTTATTCTCATATTAATTATATTATGTATTATATGTGATTTTAATTAAATGAAATTTTAAATTTTATTAGATAATTTGAAAATGTTAGATAAAAAATAATTATATTAGAGTTAAAATTAATAAAAAATAAATATTAGTTTGACATTTTACAATCACTTTACTATTTTGACTTTATCTTGAAATCTAAAAATCGGACTGAGACGATTTTACAACCCACACGAACTTCACAAAATAATATTTAACTTATTGATGGTTCAACAATTAATATTTTATTAGAATTACCCAAAACCTGAAGAGAAAAGAGAGTTACGAATATTTACTTCAAAAATTTTATTCAATGATTTAAATTATTAAAATACATTTTAGCATTCAAATATAATCTTCCTAATAATTAAATACAATTTTTGTAATTTTACTATGGGCTTTTTTCATAAATACGCAATCTTAGAAACATTTTTATAAAAATATTATGTTTTTTTATTATTTTTCAAAAATACCAACATATTTGCAGAAATACCAACTTTTTAAAAATATTTCCAAAAATATGGGTTGCAACTTCTTGCAACCATATCTGCAACTGCATCAACCAAAAATCAACCACAAATGCAACTTATAAAAGTTTAATAATTTGAATCATCTTCCGTTGTATAGTAAGTTGCATAAGTTACTGCAACGACGAGATTTTGTTGATTAATTAGAAACTGAACCATAATTATTGATTTAGTTGAGTTGAAACTCTTTATGAAATCTCAACTACGCAGGTATCTATATATGTATGTATAGACGAAAGGTGAGGGGATGAAATTTGAGATCGCAAACTTTATTCATTTCTATCTTCATTCACCCCCTTTTATTAACAATATTTTTGAATTCTCAGATGATTTCAAATTATTTTTTTAACTGTTGCATCTAGTTGCTTTGGTTGCAAATCGTATTTTTGTAAATATTTTTAGGTCGCATCTAGTTGCATATCGTATATTTATAAATATTTTTAGAAAATGATAAAATTACAAAAAAAAACTTAGTAAAAATAGTATTTTTGATAAATTTTCTTTTACTAATAATTAAATACATTTTTTAATATTAAATTCAACTATTCTTGAATATTTATTTTAAAATCTAAGGAATTCATATTTAAGTTATGCGAACCTGATTCAACTCTACCTGTCGTCATCCTAGACTAAATCGAGGGTAGAAAAGAGATTTCATTTGGTCGAGTGACTTCATTGATGATGTTACTGTGACCGACATGTGTAATCTAAGCGCAACGGAACAGATGGAAAGTTATGTTTCCTCTACCAAACAACCAGTCAGCAAGAGTCCACTAGTCAAATTCAACTAAACAGCGTCACACTATTCTCCCGTACGGTTCCCTATTGTACACTATTTCAAATACATTTAAAAATTAATCCAAAAAATGGGTGAAATTTCGGTTTAAATCCCTTATATCCCTCGAAAGTCAATAAATAAAGCAAATCTCAACTTATTTTTAATTAACTACTAAAATTTACTTTTCAATGTTCTAACTAAATTTTATATAATTAATCTTATTTAAAAATAAATCATAATAATTAATAAGTAACTCATCACTGATATCCTAATTGGTTGAGACCATAACTTAGAGGTTTATCATCCCAAAATCATAGCTTGATTCCACTAAGATGCACGGAAGTAAGTGGACTATCATGCTCGGTAGATAGGAGTGTAATAACAGTCTTTTGAATTAATCGAGGTGTGTGAAAGCTAGTCTGTACAACAATATAAAAAAATAAATGTAAAATAATTAATCCAAGTTCAAAAATTCAATTGATTTTAGCATTTTAAACTATTTTTCAAAAGCCAAATAAACCGAGGAAGTAGTGAGTAGATTGTAACGGGCTCCTCCTATATATTCCCCAACTCATCCTCTATGTTTCCTCCATTCCTACACAACCCTTCTCTGCTCATATCTTCTTCTGACCTCGTTTCTTTCTCCGAACTCAAAAAAATGGCTTCATTACAAAACCAATATTTCATGCCAACATTCGACGATTCATGGCTATCACAAGCCTTCACACAAGACAACAATAATACCTTAACAACAAATACATTTTACGATTTTTCCGATGATCCATTCTCTCCTCTTTCCGACATGGTCAGACCAGAGTCAACAAGCTCCACTTTCACATCATCAAGCGTCTCAGGTTCAGACCTCGACACTCGTCACGCTCCGATACAAAAACGCATCAACGCGGTTCGTAACACGAAGATCATAAAACGCAAGTCTCGTGCGGGGAAGAAGAGTACCACGACGTTTATCAATGCAGATGCGAGTAATTTTCGACAATTAGTGCAGCAGATGACGGGAGTGAGGTTCGGGGTGGGTCACGTAATTCTCAAGCCGGAGGCACAACGGGTTGGTAACAGGTTTAGTGGGAGTTTGCCTACGCTTGATACGTCGGCGTTATCGTTTGATCATTGCAAAGAATTTGAGGCATGTACTTCGACAACGACGATGGGGCAGCAGGGTTATTTTCGGGCGGAGGGTGGTGATGAGTTAAATAACGAGTGCTTTCCTACACTTGAATCATGGGTAGGAATGTAATGAAAAGTAAAAAAATTTGGTTTGAATTTAACAATTTTTTTGATGTTCTAGGGGTTTTTCTTGATCCTGCTCTGTTTTTTGGTAATGTAACATTTTTTAGTTGCTTAATTCACTTATTTAAAAACCAAGGTGAATTTATAATTGATTACTGTTACTTATGAGTTATGATTGCCATTCGAAATGTAATGTGGCATTAGCACGCGGTCAATACAGTAAATAAGTGTCAAGGACACAAGAGTCTTTTTTCACTTTACCTATTAAGGACACTATGATCATTTTACAATGTAATTCTGTTACGAGTTAGTTAGAGGGCATAGTGATATATAATGTAAAATGTGAACATATTAGAGTTTGAGCTTGTATGGTGTATTCTAAATGAACAAATAGTTTTCTTCTTGTTCAAGATTGTAACCACAGAGCTGTGGTTCTAAGCATTCTTGAAACAACTTGAAATTTGGTTCTTAGAGATAGAATACGAAGTGATACAATTGCTAGACAATCATGATATGTAGTTGATTGACAAATTGAAGCTTGATTCTATAAATGGAAGCAATTGAAGCTTGATTTCTGCAATTGAAGCTTTGTCAATGGCGACTAGAAGCAGATTTTCATTTGCGGATATGCAAAATCCATTGTTTTTGCATTCGAGTGATGGACCTACGTCTGTCAATGTTGTAAAATTGCAAGGTGCAGAAGACTATCGCACTTGGAGACGATCAATTGAGATTCAGTTGGTATCGAAACGCAAGTTAGGGTTCGTGACTGGATCTGAAAAACGAAGCACAACTGAAGCCACAGATGCAGTACAATGGGACACGTGCAACAATATGGTAATTTCGTGGCTTCATAATAACATTTCTGATGCAATTAAGAAATCGATACTGTTTGTAAATTCTGGTGTTGATGTTTGGAAATTGTTAGAACAACATTTTCAATTATCAAATGGATCACGGAAGTATAAATTGAATAGAGATATGTTTCACATCAAACATAATGGATTATCTCTTGTTGAATATTATACAAATCTAAGTACAATTTGGGAAGAAATTTATGCGATGAATGTATTACCTGTAATTAGTACAATTACGGATGAAATTGATGTGTTTCTGAAGGCGACATAGGTGCAAAAGCAGGAAGCTCGTTTGTTTCAGTTCTTAAATGGATTATATGATTGTTATGCTTTGCAGCGTAGTCAAATCTTGATGTCTGTGGTTTTACCAAGTGTAGAAATGGCGTGCTCTGTGATTCAGCAAAAGGAATCACATAGAGCCACTCTTGGTGAGCATACAGGACATGAAATATCAGCTATGTATAGCAAAGTGCATACTGGTGGTTCAATAGCTGGGAAGAATGCAGGAACCTGTACCGAATGTAATAGAAAAGGTCATACTATTGAAGAATGTAGGAGTGTGATTGGATATCCGAAATGGCATAATAAGCATAAAAGAAATGGTAATAGTTTTCAGAGAGGTGGATCTACAACAAACTCAGGAAAATGGAGTCAGAATAGAGGAAATAGAATGGTTAATGTTGCTCAGAATAGTTGTGATGTTGAATCTAGTAATGGTGAAAATGATAGTGTTGTTTTGACAACAAAACAGCTGGAGCAATTGCTGAAAATGATGCCAGCAAAGTTTGCTACTCCCAATGATAAATATGAGGAAGTGGACTCTCCTTTCTCAGAAATGGTGTCATTGTCTGGTTTGGCATTGTGTAAAACTGTGCAAAGTTCTATAAATGAGTGGATAGTTGACTCTGGTGCGACTGATCATATGACAGCAACATTATCTCTATTGTCTAATGTCAAAGTAGCACCAAAACAATATACTATTAAGCTACCTACTGGAGACAATGTGATTATCACTCACATTGGTGATTTGCAACTTGAGAATGGTTTGAAGTTACTGGGAGTACTATATGTACCAGAGTTTAATCACAATATGATCTCTATTCACAAGTTAGCTCATGACAATGGGTGTACAGTCATGTTTCTCTCTGACAAGTGTGTTATTCAGAATTCTCAGACTAAAGTAACTTAAGGAGTAGGCACTCTCAAGAATGGATTGTATTATCTACACAATAGTACTGCCAGAGTGTGTAATAATTCAACATATGGAGCTACTGGATTGTCAAAGGAAGCATATGAAACATGGCATAACATGCTTGGACATGTTCCTGCAGCAAAGCTTAAACTAATTCCTCAGTTGAAAGCTCATATGAATTATGAAGAACATAAAGTTTGTTTAACTTGTCCAATGGCCAGGTTTACAAATCTACCTTTCTCTTTGAGTATCTCTCATGCAGAAACTAAGTTTGATTTAGTTCATGTTGATATATGAGGTCCATACAGGGTCTGTACTAGAAATAAGTACAAATACTTCTTAACCTTAGTTGATGATTGCACTAGAATTGTTTGGGTATATTTGTTACAAGTCAAGTCTGAGTTTCTTTCGATTTTCAAAAGCTTTGCAAACTATGTTGAGACTCAGTTTTCAAGCAAGATTAAAATTCTTAGGACTGATAATTGCTTTGGAGTTCAAGACTAATGCTTGTTTACAATTTTATGCATCTGCTGTAATGATACATCAAACATCGTGTGTATACAAACCTCAGCAGAATGCTAGGGTTGAGCATAAGCATAGATGTTAGGATTTATGAGTGATAGCTTAGAAGACAACTTAACTTTGTGCTTTGTAATACTTAATTTTATTAAGTAGAACATATTGTCACAACCAGAGTATGTTCTTGTAGCCATCTTAATTTGCTGTAATAAAATTGTTTGTAATTCTTGGAAGAAGTTCATTCACTTGTTCAAGCCTCAAGGAATACATCAGGATGACAGCAAGAATAATTGTTACTGTCATAGCATTGACAGTAAGGTTACAAGAAGACAACATGTCACCAAAAGAGCATTCTTGTGTCAGCAAGCTTGGAGTACAGAATACTGTCTCAAAGGGATAAACTTTGGATTGGGGATCTACCCAGTCAAACATGTGACAGTTTGGATGTTCAAGAAACAGGCATGTTGCAGTATCCCAACACTGCATCAGGTCTGCAAAGACTACGACAGAAGCTTAAGGGATCACAAGACAAAGCTCACCAATTCAAGAGTATGACAAATTAACATCTACTGGAATTGTGTTAGCTAAATATATAATGTATCCAGATTGCTTTTTCTGTAATGATAAATCTGTTTGTATAGCAATTTGGGTAAGACACACGGGTAGACAAATTTTAAGGAGCTGCCACATGAAAATGACAGCAGCTCCACAAACCCGTGATGATAGAGATAGGATTAATTTACTTACACTATCTCTCATTTCTATATTGTGGATCCCTGAGAAATCGAAGCTTGAGAAAAACCCATTTTTTCTCAAGGTTGTAGAAACTCTTTGCAAAAAAAATAAAACATTTATTTTGTGAGAAAACTACTTGTGTTTGCATTTCTTCTACTGATAAACATTAATCTTAGTTTTAAGTTGTTGAAACAGAGATTGAAATTTATCAGTATTGCATTCAACCTCCCTTCTGCAATACTCAAGGACCAACAATAGATACATTCTGGAAATGACTAGGGTTTTGAAACTCCAATCAGGCATTTCTATTGAACATTGGGGGTGAATGTGTGCTTACTGCTGTGTACATTATTAACATATTTCCATCTTTGTGTTGAATAATGTTTCTCCTTATGAGTCTATATACAAGAAACCACCAGATTATGACAGATTTAAGGCATTTGGCTGTTTGGCATTTGCTGCCTCTACAACTGTTACCACAGATAAGTTTAAGACTAGAGGCATCCCTTGTGTTTTCATAGGTTATCCACCTACACAGAAGGGGTTCAGATTACTTAATCTTTTTCACAAGTCAGTGTTAATTTCAAGAGATGTCATGTTTCAAGAATCAGTGTTTCCCTACAACACTTCAGTGTCTCAGTATAGCTAGCTATATGCAACCTTTGCCATTGCAAATGCCTGCATCTACATGTGATGTGTGGGATGATGTGTATGTGTCTCACAATTATGATAATACTTGGTTCACCTCTGAGCATGCATCTGATACTACTGGTGGATTGTATGGTGCTGATTCAACTGACTCTCACAATAGTGGCGCATCTCAAGATAGTAGTACCTCTAATCCTAATGTTGAACCTATCAGAAAATCTGCCAGACTTCGAAAAAATCCTGTTTGGATGGAAGATTATGCTTCCAACTTTGCTCAACTTGATATTACTTCTATGGTTGATAACAATATTTCTTCTCAATTTTATTGTTTTTTAAAAACCTTGACTACTATGACTGATCCTACTACTTTTAAGCAAGTTGTTAAATGTCAACACTGGATTGATGCCATGAATTGCGAGTTAGAGGCTCTTGAACGTAATGGCACGTGGCAAATCACTACCTTACTATCAGGAAAGCAAGCTATAGGGTGCAAATGGTTGTACAAGACAAAATTTAAATCTGATGGTACCATAGATCGATTTAAAAGCAGGTTGGTTATCTTAGGTTGTAAACAGAAACAAGGTGTGGACTATGAGGAAACATTTGCCCCTGTAGCCAAAATGGCTACTGTTCGAACTCTTTTGGCCGTAGCTGCAGTTAAAAATTGGGTTGCAATTCAGATGGATGTTATAAAAGCCTTTTTACATGGTGATTTGGATGAAGAAGTATACATGTCTATACCTCAGGGGTACACTGGTATAAGAAGTCGTATTGGGGGTGATTATGTGTTAGCTTCAACCACTATGTGTTCTGGGTCTGGTAGCAGGTTGGTTTGCAAACTTAAAAAGAGTTTATATGGCCTGAAACAAGCACCTAGGTGCTGGTTTAGTAAGCTGACTAATACTCTCAAGTCAGATGGGTATGTCCAATCCAGAGCTGATTATAGTTTGCTGACAAAGGTGGAACACAACAAGATTACACTGGTTTTGGTCTATGTGGACGACTTACTAATTGTGGGAGATTCTGTGGACAAGATTGATAGTCTGAAACTTATGATTTAAAAGAATTTTCACATGAAAGATCTTGGTGATGTAAATTACTTTATTGGACTTGAAGTTCACAGGTCTGTTGATGGGTTCTTTCTTTTCCAGAAGAAATATGTCATGGATTTGTTAAAAGAATATCATATGGTGGGTGTTAAACTATTGCCCAGTAATAAACAATTGTAGAAGGGGGGTTGAATACAATTGTATAAGATTCTCGACTTAATAAAATATGAATCACAAATATGAAAGAATAATAACAGCTTTATTAAATCTGATATAAAACTGTCACAAACTCTCTCAAGAAATTCTGATGTTCTTGAGAGCTTCTAGGTTACAAAGATACTCGTGTATGTGATCTTTGTTAATCGAAACCTAAACTGTGTTTATATACTACACAGCTTCTCTATCAATTGCATGATAAGTTCTAATCAATTACAAAGATTGAAACCTATCCTAAATTGATAGCTTCATTACTATAAATAAGGAACCGACAAAATAATATTCCTTATTTAACTAGACTCCAAATATAACTTGAAATAGAAATCCTGATCAGCTTCCAGTCCTGATGATCAATCCTGATCCCAGTCCTGATGTAGATATCCTGATGACAATCCTGATACTGACGCTTGATCAAATACTGATGACCATGTTATACTGATGACGTCGGCAATCCTGATCAGTTGAGTCTAGATCCTGACGATCATTGAATCCTGATCTAACAATCTCCCCCAATCTCATACTTTGTGAAATAAAGTATAGATTCCTAGATTCAATGATGTCAAAAACATATTTACAAAATGTACAAATATTTACAGCAGCAACTTATCTGTTTAAATTCTTTGATAGAACAGATTCATCTTCAAAAAGTTGGATAACAAATTTTCTTCTTTTTCTTCAAGAATTTGAATCAGTCTTTCCTTAAGATTTCTGAGTTCTTCATCTTCCTCATTAATCTGGTAGATAGCTGCTCTGAGATTTTGTATGGAGCTTCTCTGAAGACTGTGCTCTTCAAGCAAAAGATAAGCAATTTCCTTCCCATCAGGATTGAGAGTAAGTTGAGTCATGCCAAAAGTCACTTCTTTAACAACAGTGCCCCTTTGCATTTCCACATCTTGACCTCTTTGATTTAAGTACATGGGATTATAATTACCATTGAAATTTCTGTTTCCATCCAGTCTTCTTCTAATTGTTACCAAGATCATGTCACTCCACACTTTGCACACTTCATTCTTCCATCTTAACAGATAATGAACATATTTCAGTTCCTTTGTAGTTTTCACCAACAAGTCTTGAATGGATAAAATCTTCACAGAACCATCTCTCATAAAATACAGAAGCTTTTCTTTCTTTTCAGTACCATCATGACAATCTATTACTATATCAACAGATAATAAATTGTTCAGGTTTTCAGAAGTTAAAATACCTCCAATTTCAGTCAAGGCATAAGGATCAACATGAGGTGTATTCAGATATTCAGCATCCCTGTGTCCAATATCTCCTCTTGAATTGTTTGCCATTTGCCTCAGATTTGAGAACATTTGAAACCAGAGTGTTTTTGATCTAACTGATTCAGAAAAATCAGCAACACTTGAGGTACTTGTGATAATTCTTCCAGACTGAAAATTGATAGGTCTATCACACCTAAGTGTGTCAATGTGTTTCCACTTCTTATCTTTTTCATTCTCATAAGCATAGCTTCTTTCTAGTTGAGGTTCTTGTCTGCTTGGATTTCTCCACAACCTTCTGTTTGAGAGTTTAAGCCTTTGCAATCTCTATTTGTTGTTCTTGTGATTTCTCTTCTTCTGGCTTCTTCTTCTTCATCTACTTCGTTGTTGTGAGAATCCACCACAGTAGAAAGTATTAACAGATCAACCTCTTGTAGAATATCAGATTCATCAGGATCTTGAACTGTGTCAGGAACAGTATCAGGATTAGAATCTTCAATTTGATTTGTATTGCTGAGAGTTGATTGTCTTGTTTTTCTTCTCAATTCTGGTTCTTCTTCAACAATTCCATCATCACCAAAAGTAGACCTGTCAGGAACTACTAGAGTTTGAGTAGGTTCAGGAATTTCTTCAATCCTTAATCCTCTAGACCTTATTTGTCTAGGCATAATTGGAGTTGATGAGCTTCTTCTACCTCTTTGAGCACTTCTTCTACCTCTGCCTCCTCTACCTCTAGCAGGAGTAGGATTCTTGAAACTCTCCATCATTTCTTTTTGAGCATTTAAGAACTCTTCATGAGAGAGATCAGGATATTCTTCAGTAGCAATAGATAGTGCCTTTCTAGCAAATAACTGTTGTACCCTCTTATCAGTATGATAAAGAGTCACAACATCACCTTTCTTTGTTTTGAAACTTTGGAATAGGTTAGTAGCATCTTCATGATTTGCAATTAGAACATCTTCATCTTCTTCAGGAATTGTAGCAAGAGTTTGTCCATGACCAGGCGTCAGGATTTGATCAGTCATCAGGATTTGATCACCTGTCAGGATTTGTTCTTCCGTCAGAATTTGAGATTGTACCAATGTTCTCACTGTCCTTACTCCAGAATCAGAAACATGAGTTGACTGCGTTGTTTGACTTTGAGAAGTTTGAATTGTCTTCATAACAGCAGCATCAGAGGTTTCTCCTTGTAGAATTTTGTCACCACCATCATTTCCAGTATCATCATCATTATTCCTTAATACTAGATTAGGTGTACATTTTGTAGAACTTACCTTCTCCTCCTTTTTGACATCAGCATTAGTCAATAAATTCAAAATTAAGGCAAGAGAGGTTTGAATATCAGTTACCTTAGAATCAAGAGAATCAATTCTGCTATTAATTGATGTGTGTTCAGTAATGACTGACTTGACTTGGGATTCCACTATTCTTAGTTGAAGAGCAGTAGGCACCTTTATGAAGTTTTGAGAGATGTCATTCCTTACTAATTCTGTAGCAATCTTGACAGAATCAATTTCATGTTTGAGGCCTTTGGATAATAGAGTAGTTGCCTTCAAATGATTCTTCAAATCTTGATTCTCAATCAATTTCACTGCATCATAGGCATGATCCAAAGCATAAGGAAAGCTAACGGATTCAGAAGATCTGTACCATGAATTGTTCCATTCATATTGTCTAAGTGCCTCAGCAGGTGAAATTTCAGAAGGAACAAAAAAATCTTGTCTGAGATCTTTTCCAGTAGAAGCCTTGCCAGCCATGAATGTGCTTGATGAACCAAAGTTGGTTCCAAGACTAGATTTAATAACTCTGGCAAGTTGATCCTTCTCTTCATTATTATCATCATCACTATCATCACTATCATCACTATCATCAGCATCAGAATCAAGAGTAACATCAGGATCAGGAATTGCAATACCTTTTAGCTTATCCTGTGATGCTGTGATAGAATCTGTCATTGGTCTTGAGCTAAGTGGCTGTATCAGGATTGACTCAACAACAGGAGCACCACTAGTGTCAGGAGCAACACCGTTAGGATTAGATAAGCTTGCATCAGGATTTGATACTTATGGTTCTTGTGTAGCATGAGGTTCTGAAGCTGCTTCAACACTTTGAGTTGGAGGTTCTTGTGTTCTTCCCTCATTGACAGTGTCCTCGACCATTCTTTCATTTTCACCAGAAATCCCTTGAGCATTGTCAGGAAATTCCTCAGAAGCTGTAGCTTTGCCTGCATCTTTAGATGGTTCTTGTGTGGCTGGAATAGAAGTGTCTGCATTCTCCCTTTGAGAAAATGGTTCTTGTGGGACCATTCCAATAGCTAAGCCTTCACTCAAACTTTGATTGAGTAGTTCTTGTGGGGCAGGATCTTCAGTAGCTGCTGAATCACATTGAGATTCAGGTTCTTGTGGGCTTGATCCTTTCAGCTTCTTTTGTCTCTGAAAGACCTTTTCCTCTGCTTTCCTTTTCTTCTCCAATGGATGTAGAAACCCAAGATTGGAAGCAGCAGCACCATACTTCTCCCATGAAATATCAACATGTCTTATAGTGGGAGAGGATTTGGCTGGAGAGTCTGAAATAGAGACAACTTTTGTTGGAGTGACATCAGGAGTACCAACGTCAGGATTAGCTTGAGCATCAGGATTTGACTGCTCATCAGGAATTGATAGATCCTGACCATCAGTAGCCTGTGTCTCCAAAGGAATATGATACCTGCTTTTAGATAATTTCCTTTTCTTCTGTGGTTTAGATGATGGTGCCACATCTTCAATAGCAGTATCAACAACTTCCTTGATTATCTTAAACTTAGAGGAGATGGGCATATCATCCTCAGAATCAGTTTCATCTCTTTAAACCAACTTCCTTTTTACTGGAACATCCTCAACTCCCTTGTCAGTAACAATCTCAGCACCCTTCTTTACCAGGACCCCTTGTACACCTCCTTGTTTCTTCTTTTTGGTGAGTGGTGTAGAGGAGAAATCCTTTGATCCTGATTGTCTTCCAGACACATCAGATCTAGCTAATTTCTTAGATTTTACAACTAAAGTCTTTTGGGAGACAATAGAGGTGGCAGTTGATTGTTTTGACTGTTTGGGTTGGATGCTTGGGTCAGGAACAAGGTGTGATTGGCCTTGCCCCATAGCATCAGAGAGTAAATCATAACAAGTAGGCATTTTCTGATGTAAGAAAAACCTGACCTCGTCAGGAATAAAGGCATTGCCTATAAAACCATTTGCCTTATCACAATTGACTAAGGACTTCAAGTTGTTCTCTGTAATTCTACAAATAGGTAGAACCACATCATCCTCAAAAGTAACACCAGGACATAAGTGATTGAATATTAATTGGAAAAATATAATAAAACAGACATAGCCTAATTTATCAGCTTTTCTATCACTTAAAGCTTTCAACACAAAACTACCATAATCAAAAACTTTAGAGTAGATAAGAGAGTACCCAATCTTGAGTGATCCTGATGGCAGAGCATCAAAATTCAATGTCTTATTCAGGAAGCATCTGCTGAGTGTGTCAAAGAAATAATTCCACTCCCTTTTGAGCTTTGTCCTGAAGAGGCTGCCATACCTCTTTACCTCACCATTGTATCCCAATTTTGTGACAAACTAAAAAATGATAGAGTCTGAAACATTATCAGGAACTTGGTCACCCAGAATCGGCAAATGCAGTGCCTCTTCAACAATAGCAGGGGTGACATGATGAGTTACTCAATTGCATTCAAATTGCATCAAAATAGTTTCTATAGAGCTTTTACTTAAAACAACTGTGTTCCAGACCTGCATCACACACTTAAGAGAAACACTCGCAGGCACTGTTAAAGCATACTTCAATGAGCTTGAAGTAAGAAAATCCTAGATTATATGGAACTCAGTAGGCAATTCCTGATGGTCTAGAATAGCTACAAAATTATTAGTGGCAAAAGTAACACCACTAATCACAGTCTGTTTGTTCATGAATGATGAAGATGCCATTAAAACAATATAGAAAGCTTGAGAATTGAGATTTAGAAAATAGGGTTCTTGAGCACAGAGAGAGAAAGAAGATGAAAAACTGATGATGAGAGAGTAATCAGAAATTTAGAAAATCAAATGTATTTTGTTAAAACAAAATATTACTCTCAATGACAGGTGTTAAAATATAATTTGTGCAAAAATGATTAGTGGGCATATTACGTGCGTAATTAACCATAACTGCACCGCTTTTTATGTGTATCTATATGTATATATCTGTCAGTGTGACACACGCGTGCATACAGTTGTCCAATAAAAACTCAAACTTCTCATTAGTAACTGACGAAAAATTAGGCACAAATTAAGCAATGAAATACTGACCTGTACATCAGGATTGACCAGTTGACTTTCTGTCAGGATTGTGTCCTATCAGGATTTGATCAAAATTACATACCTTGCAGAATGACCATCAGGATTTGATAGTCATCAGGATTTCCTCTCTGTAGCTTTTCTAAAAAATTCTCAAAATTCATCATTCCAAGTTCATTCACCAACTTGTTGAAAGTAGCTTCAGGTAGTGGCTTGGTGAATATATCAGCTAGTTGTTGATCAGTAGGAACAAAGTGAAGTTCAATTGTTCCTTCCAGAACCTGTTCTCTTATGAAATGATATCTAATACTGATGTGTTTAGTAAGAGAATGTTGAACTGGATTTCCTGTCATTGCAATAGCACTTTGGTTATCACAATAAATAGGGATTTTTGAGTATGACAGGCCATAATCTAACAACTGATTTCTCATCCACATTATCTGAGCATAACAACTTCCTGAAGCAATGTACTCAGCTTCTGCAGTTGAAGTAGAGATAGACTTTTGCTTTTTACTAAACCATGAAACTAGTCTACCACCCAAAAACTGACAACTTCTTGAAGTACTTTTCCTGTCTATCTTGCATCCTGCAAAATCAGCATCTGAATAACCATACAAACCAAAATCTGACTCCCTTGCATACCAAAGACCAAGAGAAGGAGTGCCTTTGAGATATCTGAAAATTCTTTTAACTGCAATCAGATGAGGTTCCCTAGGTTTTGCTTGAAATCTTGCACACAGACAGATTGCAAACATGATATCTGGTCTACTTGCAGTGAGATACAATAAAGAGCCAATCATTCCTCTGTAGTGAGTTACATCTACCTCAGTACCTTGATCAGGATCAAGTTTGGTAGCTGTAGCTATGGGAGTACTTGCAGTAGCACAATCTTCCATGTTAAACCTTTTCAACAAATTCTTTGTGTATTTTGACTGATTGATAAAAATGCCATCATCAGTCTGTTTAACTTGAAGACCAAGAAAATAACTCATTTCTCCCATCATGCTCATTTGATATCTTGACTGCATAAGCTTAGAAAACTTTTCACATAGCTTATTGTTTGTTGACCCAAAAATGATATCATCAACATAAATATGAACTAAAATCAAATCCTTACCATGATTCAAATAGAATAAAGTTTTATCAATGGTGCCTCTTATGAATCCACTTTCCAGTAAGAATTGAGCTAGGGTTTCATACCATTCTCTTGGAGCTTGCTTTAGTCCATAAAGTGCCTTATCCAATCTGTAGACATGATTTGGATATTTAGGATTAATGAAACCAGGAGGCTGTTCAACATATACCTCTTCCTCCAGTTCACCATTTAAGAAAGCACTTTTCACATCCATCTGGAAAACCTTGAATTTCTTATGAGCTGCATATGCCAGAAAGATCCTGATGGCCTCTAGTCTTGCAACAGGAGAAAAAGTTTCATCATAGTCAATTCCTTCTTGTTGAGAATACCCCTTTTGCAACTAGTCTTGCTTTGTTTCTGATAATTACACCATCCGAATCAGTCTTATTTTTGAAAATCCAGTTTGTACCAACAATTGACCTGTTCTTTGGTCTAGGTACCAGTTTCCAGACTTCATTCCTTTCAAATTCATTCAATTCTTCTTGCATTACAGTAACCCAATCAACATCTTTAAGTGCATCTTCAACTTTCTTTAGCTCCTCCTTTGACAGAAAGTTATTATATAGACATTCATTTTGAGTTTCACTTCTTGTCTGAACACCTGCATCAGGATCTCCAATTATCAAATCAGGAGTATGACTTGCAGTCCATTTCCTTGCTGGTGGTAAGTCATTCCTTGATGTAGATGCTCCCCCTGGATTGGTGTTATCTTGAATAGAAGAATTTGTTTCATTAGAAGCTCCCCCTGAATTATCGCTATCTCCTCCTCATAGATTATCAGGATTGTCACTTGAATCAGTATCTGAAGAATTTTGTCCTGATGATTGAGTAGACTCGGAATTTGTAGCAGTTTGTTGTTGCTCCCCCTCAACATTTGCACTACTAGATGAATCATCATTATTTACATCATCAGTATTAGCACCATCAGTAATTGGTGTGTCATCAGGATTTGATGAATCATCAGGATTTGGTGACCCATCAGTATCTGATGAATTGACAGGATCTGATTCATTTTCTTCAGGTTCCTTGGTAGCTTCATTTTCAAAAACCAATCTATCATGTGAGTCTTCATTTAATCCAATTATTTTCTTATCATCAAAAGATATGTGTAATGACTCCATGACAGTTCTTGTTCTTAAGTTAAAAACTCTAAAGGCTCTTGATGCAGGATAGCCTATGAAAATTCCTTCATCAGCCTTGGTTTCAAACTTTCCTAGATGTTCAGGATGAGTTCTGAGAACAAAACATTTACAGCCAAACACATGCAGATGCTTCAAACTTGGTTTCTTCTCCTTGAGTGATTGATAAGGAGTAACACCATGTCTGTTTATCAATGTGAGATTCTGAGTATAGCATGCTGTATTGACTGCTTCTGCCCAGAAATATGTAGGCAATTTAGCTTCTTCCAACATAGTTCTGCCAGCTTCAATAAGAGTTCTATTTTTCCTTTCAACTACTCCATTTTACTGAGGTGTGCCAGGAGCAGAGAATTGTTGAATAATTCCTTTGTATTTGCAGAACTCTTCCATTTTTGAATTCTTGAATTCAGTACCATTATCACTCCTCAGTATCTTGACTTTGTACTTTGTGGTTGTCTCAATCATTCTCACATGATCCAACAGTATTTCAGGAGTTTCATCTTTTCTGTGCAGAAAATACACCCAGGTGAATCTAGAATATTCATCAACAATTAAAAGAGTGTACCTTTTCTTACTGATGGACGTAATGTTGACTGGTCCAAATATATCAAGATGCAGCATGTGATATGGTTCTTCAATAGAGGATTCTGATTTACTCTGGAATGATGTCCTTCTTTGTTTAGCCTTTTGACAAGCATCACAGAGTCCATCAGGAGTATACAAAGCTTTAGGTAATCCTCTCACTAAATCTTTCTTAACCAACTCATTGATATTGCTGAAGTTGAGATGAGAAAGCTTCTTGTGCCAATTCCAACTTTCATCTACTGATGCTTTACTGATTAGACATGTAGGGGAGCCATCAGTATTTGAGAGAATGTTGGCTTCATAAATGTTACCATGCCTGTAGCTAGTCAGTGCTATCTTTCTTGTTTCTTTGCTGACTACTTCACAATGTGTGGAATAGAAGTTGACATGATAACCTCTGTCAGTGATTTGACTAATACTCAACAAGTTGTGTTTTAGTCCCTTCACTAGAGCTACTTTTTCAATGATGACATTTCCAATGATTATATTGCCATATCCCAAAGTTTGTCCAATGTTGCCATCTCTATAAGACACAGTTGGGCCAGCTTTTTCCTCATATCTGATAACAGGGCCTTATTTCCAGTCATGTGCACAGAACATCCACTATCCATGACTAACACATTTTTCTTTTTACCCTGCAATCAGAATACCAAAACACTAGTTAGAATGTTTAGGAACCCACACTTGTTGGGTTCCTTTTCCATGCATTTTATTAATTTTAGCATCATAAGACTTTGTTAATCCCAAATGACCTAACAGAATTGTAGAAGGGGGGGGGGGGGGGGTTGAATACAATTCTTGATATTTCTTAATCTTAAAAACAATTTACAAATAAAAACTGAACTTAATGTAAAAATCACAAGCACATAAATAATTTCAGTTGGATTGTTTGATGATCCAACTGAAGTGATTTTTATTGCGGAAATAATCTGTGATACAAAATGTACACAGCTGCTCAGTTACAAGAGTGTAGAGAAGTATGCTCTCAAAGATAGCTAATACAATCTATTTGTTTTTCTTCTCTTACTTCTATTTTAACTGCTACACTTGGTTATATACATTCCCAAGTTTATAATACTATTTTGGTTACACTAAAGTACACTAGTAATAACCATCAGTAGTTTGCTTTTCATTCCTTTTGTCCAATGGTCCTTGGAGATCCTTGCTTTTGTCTTCACGCTTATTATGATCACTCCCAAGAGCCTTATTGGAAATTGGAATGTTTCCTTATTTCCAGTAACCATTTAGATGGCTTCCAATGCACAGTACACTTCCATATCTCCTTTAGATCTGTTCAGTAAACTGTCACTATCACTTAGTCAACTATTCAAAAAAGTAATAGTGATTCGTTGATGGCATGGAGATGTGTTTCGTTGATAGCTTAATTCTTCATTTCGTTGATGGTGTATTCCTCATTTTGTTGATAGAGTAATCTTCATACCGTTGACAAACTAATCTTCATACCGTTGATAGAGTAATCTTCATACCGTTGACATGTCTTCACTTAGGCAAAATTACATGGCATAATATATTTACAATTCACCAACCTATTTTGCCTATCTAGTACTTAGTCAACATGACTTAGAAAAACCGATCTAATACATACAACAAATTGCATATCAAACTGTGAAGTATTGTACAGTGCAATTGCTACATCACTCATTTCGTTGATGAGCTTCCTGTCAACGAAACACTGCAAAGTATGCCATTTCGTTGACAGTTACAAAATGACTTAATACAAAATCTACTAAGTGTTTTTATAATTATCATCAAGAACAACATATTCCTAACAATCTCCCCCAATTTATGACTGATAGAATAACAGCCATAAATCAAGAGCCTTGATGATAACAAAAATACTCAGACATATTACACATGATAAAAGTAGAAATTGCATTGAGCTTCATTGAATTTAATTGAAAAGCAAAGTAGAAAATCTTACACAACAAGTGCACAGAGTTGCTCCTCTAGACTGAGCAGATTTTTCATCTTTGCCTCTATGGTCTTGTTTTCTTCCTTTTTCTTGCATTGTTCTCCTCAATTTGAGCTTGAAGTCTTCTGTAGAAAATCTTCTCTTCTTCATCTTGATTCCCCAACTTGGATTGCATTAATCTTAGAGTTTCATTGGATGCCTTCTCCAGTTGGTCTTCTATTCTGAAGAATCTTCTACAGTTGTCCTTATCTCTGAATTCCATCATCCAAAAAGGTTGGAGATGAATTATCTTTCCTGTTTGAGGGACCTTCAATACTCTGGGAAGTGCACCAGGCTTGTTCCAGCTAGTTTTGATTTGGCAAATCTTGGAGACAACCTCAGACTTGGCTGTTTTGGTAAAACCAAAATCTTTCTTCAAACATTTAAACACATATAGCAGTGTTTGATAGTCTTCTCCCAGAATTCTGTGTAGAGGCCAAACCTGTTCTCTCCCACCCTTGTAGACAAATACCAATCTCTCTGGTAATTTGTAAGAAGATGCTATTCCTCTCACTTCAACCAGGTCATCAAGATTGATATGAATGTCAGACTCCTCCCTGATATCAGCAATGTAGATGAAGTCTTCTGGGTTGGTAGGGGGTTTCTCAGCTTGTGGTCTCCTTACCAGAATTGGCTTAGCCTTGGTAGCCCTTTGCTTAGATTTCTTCTTTGGATCCATTTCAAAGAGGAATTTTGGAAAGTTGGCCTCATCAAACTCAATTGGCTCTCCCTTTGGCTCAATTGGTTGATCATGGAAATTGACAGGATGATTAGGATCATAGGCTAACTTTACCTCTGAAACTGGATCAGGAATTGTTGGAGGTGCAATTGGTATAGAAGAGTCTGATGCAATGCTCTGAGAGTCATCATTCTCAAAGGCTATGTTTCTCCTAGCTCTTGCCTTTGGTTGCCTTGTGCTCTTCTTTGCACTCATTTCCTCTCTTGCTTTTTCTTCTAGCTGTATTTCTTCTTCATCAAGAGATTGAGCAACTGCAAGGGCTTGCATTGCTGCTCTTTCTGACTCTTCAGCTTTAGCTTCAGCAAAGTTTGGGTGACCAGCCCAAACACAGATTTCTTGTCCATTCCTATAGACAATTGCCCTTTGCTTCCTTATCTCACGATCATTACTTTCCTGTCTTTTTGTGATAAGTAGACCAAGAAGCTTGAGCTCATCTGGATAAGGTGCAGGATAGAAAATCCTTGCTATATTTTTGCCCTTTGGTTTAGCAGGGGACTTGGGAGATAAGCTTCTTTGGAGTGTAGCTTGTTCCACATCCCTAATGCATGAAGTTTGTCCTTTTTTTCCTTCCTTGGACCTTGAGTGACTCCATGTAGAAGGGGCTCTACCTGATAGAAAAAATTGGTCTGTGGCTCCCATTCCATTGACACTAGAACCATGGCATTCGTTGATGGTTGATCCGTTGATGGATTTGAGTCCTTTGTAGTTCCAGCAATTTTCTTGACCCTTGCTTCTATGTTGGACCAATGGTCTTTAATTTGTTCTGCAAGTCTCATCCTCATAGAAGCTTCCTGTATTAGGTCAATACGATCCTTTTGCTTCTTTCCAAGCTCCCCCATTGCTAGTGGCTCATTTGGTAAGGAAATGGCTGGGACCATAACCTTTGTGATTTGAATGTCTAGCTCCTTAGATTTCTCCCCCTTTTTGTTATCATCAAAAGAGATGACTGGGAGTCCTTGAGCTGCCACTAGTTGGGCCAATAGTTGTGTTTGCTTCTCCTGTTCCTTTTGCATCTGAGATAAAGTAGCTTCCACCTTGTCCACTCTAGAAGAGAGAGTCTTCAAGGAGGTAGCCACTTCAGGTTCCTTAGAGAAAAACCTGGTCATCTTGGACACAGTGAGAAGAGGAAGCTTTTCATCTAGCCTCTTGTTATTAGCATCCTTGAGGTTGCTAATGGAATCCTTGATTTCTGTAGCTTCAATCCTTGTCTGTAGAATCTGTAGCCTTTGGATTTCCAGAGAATCCATGATGGCCTTGTAGAATTTCTTGTCCCTTGCATTTGCAGACTCATGAGCTAGATATGCCTCATTGTACTGCCTTGAGATAGCAGCATCTAGAGTGAATCTTCCATGCATATCCTGAGAAAGCCAGTTTGGTCTAGGAGGCACCACAGAAGTCCCAATCTGTGAAGTAGTGGCCACCTGTAGATTGTCACCATAGCTGTCCTCATCATCAGAAAAGTCAAAGTCTCCACTTGCTGCAGCTCCTGGAGGTAGATAGGTCAAGGCATCCTTTGCTCTTTGCATTGATGCAGTTGTATGAATTAGGTTTAGTGACCTTTCTGCCTCCACATTGCCCTGCTGAGCCATAATTTGATAGGCTGGCACAGGATGAGTAAAGGTCTCAGGATCCAGGGAAATACTATCCAGAGTTTGTTGATAATGCTCTTGGAAAGTAGGTTCCCTTTCTCCCTCACTGACCTCCATTAACTCACTTGCAATGGCTTCTTCATCCCTTATTGCTCCTGTAGTCCCTTCTCTCTCTCCTCTATTTTCTTGCATCATGGGCTCCCCATGGCTCACACCTCTCACACCCTCACCTTCACCTACTAAGGTGGTACTCTCAATCTCTCCTTTTGCCTGGCTGGAAGAAATAGCCAGCCCCTCACTCTCATTCTCTCATTTTGCCTGGCTGCAAGCCAGCCTCTCAGTATCACTCCCTTTCAAACCTAAAATTGTCACAACTACCACTAGATCATCTGCACTAGTTGTGGAAACAACTTGATTTTCAATTAGAGGTGCAGAATGAACTATCAACGGTATGGTAGTTTGAACTGTTAACGGTATGGATACCGTTGATGGAGAAACACTTGTCAATGAAATAGACTGTTTCGTTGATGAAGTCAAGAAAGCACTTTGAGAAAGTGAAATTACAATAGAATCTGTGGTGATTGATTTGAGATTGGGGTCCACAGATCCTCTTGCAGTTTCAGAAAAAAATGGTTGATGGTCCAACAAATCACTTAATAAGTGATGACCATCAGCTTCAGAGTGGGGCTTCTCCAAGACAAGAGTTGGAGAATCAGGAATAGATGTATGGATCATGTCCACAGCTAAAGATTGAGTTGGTGAATTTGATGGAGATAATTCAAGATTGATGTTTAGAGAATGGGACTGTAACCCCAGAGTAATAATAGGGGTTACATCAAACTGAATTTGAGAAACTGGAAGTGTTGCTTCCAGTGTGTGTGCACCCTGTGAAACCTGGGATTTTTGCTTCACTCTCCTTTGGTATTGGGAAATAGTAGACTGTGGGCTTGAAGTGTCCCTTACCCTCTTGGAGTGTGCTCTTGGAGGAGAGCTTGTTTCAATAATTACATTCTTTTGGGAGGATGCAATTAGACTTGTGCTTAAATCCATATTACTCATTGTGCATTGTTGGGAAGACACAATGGGGCTTGGCTGGATCTCACTCATCTTTCCTTCCTTATCCTTAGGGTTTCTTTTATGTTCACCCCTTCCCTCACCTCTCACAGCACCTACAACACTCCCCTTAGGTTGTGTAGTGGATTTTACAACAGGTGCCTTTTGGGAAGCACCTGAGGTTGGCTTGGAGGATTTCTTTTTGTTGCTGGGGCAGGAGCCTGTTGGGTCACAACTACAGACTCCACAGCAACAGGACTGGGTGATACAGTTGAAGTAACAACTATACTAGAAGGGATAGCAGTAGTTACCTCAATTATTGGCAGATACACCACTGGAACATCACCATTGTGGTTCAGCCTCAGTATGTTTGTCAATACTCTCTTCTCTTGCACAAAGCAATCAAACCTAGACACAGGGTTAGAGATAACCAATGGTGCTGGACTAACATGGTTAGCCAACATCATCAGAAATCTAGCATAATAGATATTTTTCTTCCTATTTGCCTTATCACCCAACTTAGCACCAATTTCATACATAAGTTGGGTGCTAAAGTTGTAATATCTATCAGTTAGGAGCATGGTAAATAGAATCAACATGGAATTAGTTAATGCATCAAAATTACTAATTTTACCAGAAAAGACTTTAATGAATGCATCAGCTAAATAACTGTATTCCCTAACCAAACCTCTCCTAATTATCTTACCCAAATTATCAGTAGGCAATGAGTAGTTTATGGAATTTAGCATGTTATCCATTTCAGTAAATGTGGGCAAAGCAGAGCAATTATTTTCAGGAAGGTGTAAGCATGCTTGCAACACATCAGAATTAACTATATACTCATTACCTTGGATGGTGAATTGCAAAGTGCAATTTGTCCCACTGTACTCACATGAGGTCCACATTTCTTCGATTATCTCATTGTAGAGTGGTGTAGAGTGAAACATTGCGTAGCTCAACTTGCAATTCTTCATGAAGTCCATCATTTTGAAAAACAGACTGTTCAGGCTTTCTTTGACAACAAAGGGGATGGAGTTGTTTTTCTCATAGATAAATCCTCCAGCAGACATGAGCTTGACTATGGGTGCCATTGTTGAGTGAGAAAAAGCTTCGAACTGAATTGCTTGTTAGAGAGAAGAAGAGAGAAAAGCCTTTGGAATTTTTGAGAACAGGTAAAAAAGAAATTAAGGAAAATAGAATTTCTTAAATACTCCCCCAAAAATTCTCAGAAAATGAGTCCAATAATAAATGTAAATTACTGGATTGGCTTAAAAAATATAACCGTTACTTTTAAAGTATTACCATGATTTATACTTACAGGGGTGTATGCATAGATCGTGGTAAAAGACGTGTCAAAATTTCAACGGTTCAGATTAAAAGCGCTATATCAACGAATCAGAATTGGGCGTTTAAGGTCCCGTTTGTTTCGTTGATAAAGCTGCGTTTCGTTGATATAAAAGAGTTATCAACGAAACACCCAGAAAAATGCTAAGATTGTCAACGAAATGGTGCGTTTCGTTGACATAGTAATTTTGACTTAGACAAAATTTCACTTTTTCCTGAGAGAATTAATTCACAGAAAAACATAGCAAATTTCTGGCTACATTTTAACTTGCAAATATCTCAAAAATAATTAAGAGAAATTTAGCATACCTAGCTCACTTACTAATCTTGAGAATGTTGATTCATCAAGTGGCTTGGTAAAGATGTCTGCAAGTTGTTGTTCACTTGGAACAAAATATAACTCCACAGTACCATTCATAACATGTTCTCTAAAGAAATGGTACTTGATGTCAATGTGCTTGGTCCTTGAATGCTGCACTGGATTCTCAGTAATGGCAATGACACTAGTGTTGTCACAGAAAATAGGGATTTTCTCAACTCTTAATCCATAATCAAGTAGTTGATTTTTCATCCATAAAATCTGTGCACAACAACTTCCAGCTGCAATATACTCAGCCTCAGCTGTGGAGGTGGAAACTGACTTTTGTTTCTTGCTGAACCATGACACAAGCTTGTTTCCTAAGAATTGACAGGTGCCAGTTGTGTTTTTCCTGTCAATTTTACATCCTGCATAATCTGCATCTGAATAACCAATTAGTTCAAAACCAGATTCTCTAGGATACCAAATGCCAAGATTTGGTGTTCCTTTGAGATATCTGAAAATCCTTTTAATAGCAACTAAATGGGATTCCCTAGGATCAGCCTGAAATCTAGCACATAAACATGTAGCAAACATAATATCAGGTCTACTAGCTGTTAAATACAAAAGTGAGCCTACCATGCCTCTGTAACTTGAGATGTCCACAGATTTGTCCTTAGATCAGGTGTACATTTTGTAGAACTTACCTTCTCCTCCTTTTTGACATCAGCATTAGTCAATAAATTCAAAATTAAGGCAAGAGAGGTTTGAATATCAGTTACCTTAGAATCAAGAGAATCAATTCTGCTATTAATTGATGTTTGTTCAGTAATGACTGACTTGACTTGGGATTCCACTATTCTTAGTTGAAGAGCAGTAGGCACCTTTGTGAAGTTTTGAGAGATGTCATTCCTTACTAATTCTGTAGCAGTCTTGACAGAATCAATTTCATGTTTGAGGCCTTTGGATAATAGAGTAGTTGCCTTCAAATGATTCTTCAAATCTTGATTCTCAATCAATTTCACTGCATCATAGGCATGATCCAAAGCATAAGGAAAGCTAACGGATTCAGAAGATCTGTACCATGAATTGTTCCATTCATATTGTCTAAGTGCCTCAGCAGGTGAAATTTCAGAAGGAACAGAAAAATCTTGTCTGAGATCTTTTCCAGTAGAAGCCTTGCCAGCCATGAATGTGCTTGATGAACCAAAGTTGGTTCCAAGACTAGATTTAATAACTCTGGCAAGCTAATCCTTCTCTTCATTATTATCATCATCACTATCATCACTATCATCACTATCATCAGCATCAGAATCAAGAGTAACATCAGGATCAGGAATTGCAATACCTTTTAGCTTATCCTGTGATGCTGTGATAGAATCTGTCATTGGTCTTGAGCTAAGTGGCTGTATCAGGATTGGCTCAACAACAGGAGCACCACTAGTGTCAGGAGCAACACCGTTAGGATTAGATAAGCTTGCATCAGGATTTGATACTTATGGTTCTTGTGTAGCATGAGGTTCTGAAGCTGCTTCAACACTTTGAGTTGGAGGTTCTTGTGTGCTTCCCTCATTGACAGTGTCCTCGACCATTCTTTCATTTTCACCAGAAATCCCTTGAGCATTGTCAGGAAATTCCTCAGAAGCTGTAGCTTTGCCTGCATCTTTAGATGGTTCTTGTGTGGTTGGAATAGAAGTGTCTGCATTCTCCCTTTGAGAAAATGGTTCTTGTGGGACCATTCCAATAGCTAAGCCTTCACTCAAACTTTGATTGAGTAGTTCTTGTGGGGCAGGATCTTCAGTAGCTGCTGAATCACATTGAGATTCAGGTTCTTGTGGGCTTGATCCTTTCAGCTTCTTTTGTCTCTGAAAGACCTTTTCCTCTGCTTTCCTTTTCTTCTCCAATGGATGTAGAAACCCAAGATTGGAAGCAGCAGCACCATACTTCTCCCATGAAATATCAACATGTCTTATAGTGGGAGAGGATTTGGCTGGAGAGTCTGAAATAGAGACAACTTTTGTTGGAGTGACATCAGGAGTACCAACGTCAGGATTAGCTTGAGCATCAGGATTTGACTGCTCATCAGGAATTGGTAGATCCTGACCATCAGTAGCCTGTGTCTCCAAAGGAATATGATACCTGCTTTCAGATAATTTCCTTTTCTTCTGTGGTTTAGATGATGGTGCCACATCTTCAATAGCAGTATCAACAACTTCCTTGATTATCTTAAACTTAGAGGAGATGGGCATATCATCCTCAGAATCAGTTTCATCTCTTTAAACCAACTTCCTTTTTACTGGAACATCCTCAACTCCCTTGTCAGTAACAATCTCAGCACCCTTCTTTACCAGGACCCCTTGTACACCTCCTTGTTTCTTCTTTTTGGTGAGTGGTGTAGAGGAGAAATCCTTTGATCCTGATTGTCTTCCAGACACATCAGATCTAGCTGATTTCTTAGATTTTACAACTAAAGTCTTTTGGGAGACAATAGAGGTGGCAGTTGATTGTTTTGACTGTTTGGGTTGGATGCTTGGGTCAGGAACAAGGTGTGATTGGCCTTGCCCCATAGCATCAGAGATTAAATCATAACAAGTAGGCATTTTCTGATGTAAGAAAAACCTGACCTCGTCAGGAATAAAGGCATTGCCTATAAAACCATTTGCCTTATCACAATTGACTAAGGACTTCAAGTTGTTCTCTGTAATTCTACAAATAGGTAGAACCACATCATCCTCAAAAGTAACACCAGGACATAAGTGATTGAATATTAATTGGAAAATATAATAAAACAGACTGTTAGGAATATGTTGTTCTTGATGATAATTATAAAAACACTTAGTAGATTTTGTATTAAGTCATTTTTGTAACTGTCAACGAAATGGCATGCTTTGCAGTGTTTCGTTGACAGGAAGCTCATCAACGGAATGAGTGTCATAGCAATTGCACTGTACAATACTTCATAGTTTGACATGCAGTTTGTTGTGAGTATTAGATAGGTTTTCTAAGTCATGTTGACTAATGGTTAGATAGGCAAAATAGGTTGGATAATTGTAAATATATTGTGCCTTGTAATTTTGCCTAAGTGAAGACATGTCAACGGAATGAAGATTACTCTATCAACGAAACAAGGAAGCTCATCAACGAAACAAGGAATAAAGCTATCAACGAAACACATCTCCACAACATCAACGAAACACTATTACTTTTTGAATAGTTGACCAAGTGATAGTGACAGTTTACTGAACAGATCTAAAGGAGATATGGAAGTGTACTTTGCATTGGAAGCCATCAAAATGGTTACTGGAATTATGGAAACATTCCAATTTCCAATAAGGCTCTTGGGAATGATCATTATAAGCATGAAGACAAAAGCAAGGATCTCCAAGGACCATTGGACAAAAGGAATGAAAAGCAAGCTACTGATGGTTACTACTATTGTACTTTAGTTTAGCCAAACGTAGAATTGTAAACTTGGGTATTTATAACCAAGTGTAGCAGTTACTTTAAAAAAAAAAAGAGAAGAAAAACAAATAGTTTGTATTAGCTATCTTTGAGAGCATTCTTCTCTACAACTCTGTAACTGAGCAGCTGTGTACATTTGTATCACAGATTAATTCCGCAATAAAAACACTTCAGTTGGATCATCAAACAATCCAACTGAATTATTTATATCTTGTGTTTTTATTTATTCAGTTTAGTTTAATTTCTTAAAGTGTTTTTAAGTTTAAGAAAATATCAAGAATTGTATTCAACCCCCCCTTCTACAATTCTGTTAGGTCATTTGGGATTAACAATTGGTATCAGAGCAAGCTTCTAACATACAAGAAGTTTAAAGATCAAGACCAAAACAGAAACCATGGTGAAGAAGGATGCAGGTGTGAAGATACCAGTTCTTGATAAGGAAAATTACTTTCACTGGAAAGTAAAGATGCATTTACATCTCATGTCTATGGATGAGAGATATGTAGACTGCATTGAGAAAGGTCCACACGTTCCCATGAAGTTTGCATCTAGAGTTGGAGTGCCAGATGATGCTCCTGATGTAGAAATTCCAAAACTTGTCTCAGAATGGAGTATTGAAGATCTTGCAGAAATCCATAAAGATAAAAGAACCATGAACATTCTGTTTAATGGTTTGGAGCAAGAGATGTTTGACAATGTCATAAACTGTACAACCTCCAAGGAAGTATGGGACACTGTCAGAACACTATGTGAAGGAACTGAGCAAGTAAGGGAGAACAAAATGCAACTCCTTATACAACAATATGAGCACTTTCACTTTAAAGCTGGTGAAACCCTAAATGACACGTTTAGTAGGTTTCAAAAGCTTCTGAATGGATTAAAGTTGTATGGGAGAATCTACCAAACTAAGGACTCAAACCTTAAATTTCTAAGAGCTCTTCCAAAAGAATGGAAGCCTATGACTGTTTCTCTAAGAAACACTCAAGAGTACAAAGATTACACTCTTGAAAGGCTGTATGGAACATTGAAGACTTATGAGCTGGAAATGGAGCAAGATGAGGAAATTGAAAAGGTACAGAAGAAGGGTGGATCTATTGCATTGATTGCATCTGTGAACCAACTGGAAGATGATAATAAAGAAACTGCAAAGGCCACAACTAGTCGATCTAGTTGTAGGAGTGATGTTAGCAAGGGTAAAGACAAGATGACAGAAGAAGAAGAATCAGAACCAGCCAACTTGGATGACTTAGATGAGATTGATGAACACATTGCTTTTCTGTCAAGAAAATTCTCTAAGTTCAAGTTCAAAAGAAACTCAGAAGCAAGGCCACCAAGAAGAGACTTTCAACCTAGCAAAACAAACTGGATTGAAAAGTCTAAATCTAAATGTTTCAATTGTGGAATGCTTGGTCACTTTGCTGGAGACTGCAGAAAGCCCAAGATTGAGAAGAGCAACAGGAAATTTGAGCCTGTTGATTATAAAAAGAAATACTTTGAACTTCTCAAGCAAAAGGAAAAGGCTTTCATGTCTCAGGAGTATGATTGGGCTGGTAATGGTGAAGATTCTGATGATGATGTTGAGTATGTCAACTTGGCTCTTATGGCTGACAATCATGAGCAGGAAGCAAGTTCCTCAAGCAACCAGGTAACAATTACTAATCTTTCTGAGCTTTCTAAAGAGGAATGCGATAGTGCAGTAAATGAAATGTCTACTGTATTATATAATTTGCGTGTTACTCTTAAATCACTTACCAAAGAGAATTCAAGAATTAAAGAGACTAATTTGCTCTTAAGTGATAGGAATGCAATGTTAGAAGCACAGCTCATTGAATTTGAGAAAATGAGATGTGTTAGTAGGGATGCTAAGAAGGAACTTGAGAACGTGTTACAAAGGGAAGAAATTCTTAAGACACAACTAGAAATAGAACAGAGTGTGATTGCTAAATGGAAAGATGCCAGGAATGTTGCTACCAACATCATTAATGTTCAAGGTATGGAATCTTTCTGTGAACAATCATGGAAAAAGAACAAAGAGAAACTAGGGTATGTTTGTGAAGCCTTAGATTCAGAAACAGAGTCAACAAACAACAATGATCACTTGTTGAAGGTTGATATGTCAACGGAATGCGATGTTTCGTTGACACATGAACCATCAACCGATCAGGGTGTTTCGTTGACAGAGAAAAGAAAAGATGAACTCACTAGACTTAATAATAAGTATGGTCCTGTCACCAAGAACTTTGTTCAAGGTGAGTCTAGTAAATCAAAGAAAGTTGAGAAGCCTGTTGAGAGAGCTAATGTAGGTCACTTGTCCAACAAGCAATTGAAAGATAAGATAGAGAATGTTCAAATTGAGGCTAAGGGAAATAAAAGGAATAACAGGAATGGCAAAGTAGGAATTAACAAACACAACAATTACACACCTGATAAATATGCTCCTAGAAAGACATGTGTCAATTGTGGAAGTGTTAATCATCTATCTACTAACTGCAAATCTGTTAAGAAAACTGCTAATATGAAAATTCCCAAGCCTGCAATGAATAATCTTATGCCTACAATGCCTGTTATGCCTAACATGTTTGCTCCATGTGCACAATTTCAAAATCCATATGCCAGCATGCCATTTGTGCCTAATCCATACATGAATATGTTTAGTATGCCACAAATGCCATGGAATATGAATAATATGTGTGTTCCTTCAAATATGCATGCTGTAAATGAAAATGTGAGCAACAATCAGAAATCAACACCAAGAGTAAAAGTTGATTTAAATCAATCTGAGCCCAAGGTGAAAAATGATGTAAAAAGAAAAGCAAAGGCTAACAAAACAGGACCCAAGGAAACTTGGGTACCAAAATCAACTTGATTTGGTTTCATTGTGTGCAGGGAGACAAAAGGAATCTTTGGTACTTGGATAGTGGTTGTTCAAGACACATGACTGGTGATTCTACCCTGCTCACAGAGTTTCAGGAAAGAGCTGGCCCTTGTATTGCTTTTGGAGATGACAGCAAAGGCTACACTAAGGGATATGGCTTGATTTCAAAAGAGAATGTCATCATAGATGAAGTTGCATTGGTGGATGGTCTTAAGCACAATTTGCTTAGTATCAGTCAACTTTGTGACAAAGGGTTTTTAGTTACTTTTTCAAAAGAAGCCTGTGTTGTTTCTAGAGGAGGAAACAACAATGTGGTAATGACTGGATTCAGAAGAGGGAATGTGTACATTGCTGACTTTAGTAGCACAAGTCCAGACACCATCACTTGTCTTTTCAGCAAAGCAAGCAAGGATGAAAGTTGGCTATGGCACAAGAAATTATCTCATCTGAATTTCAAGGTTATGAATGATTTGGTAAGGAAGGATCTTGCTAGAGGAATTCCACAGGTGGAGTTTACCAAGGATGGTTTGTGTGATGCCTGTCAAAAAGGGAAACAAAAGAAGGCATCATTCAAAAGCAAGACAGAGTCATCAATTGTCCATCAGCTTGAATTACTTCATATGGATCTGTTTGGTCCTGTAAATGTCATGTCTATTTCAAAGAAGAAATATTGTCTTGTGATTGTTGATGATTTTTCTAGATTTACTTGGACCTTCTTTTTACATTCTAAAGATGAGGCAAGTGAAATCATTATCAATCACATCAAGATGGTAAACAATCATCCTGACTTGAAAGTAAGAAGGATCAGGAGTGACAATGGGACAGAATTTAAGAATTCAAGCATGAAGATATTCTGTGAAGAAAATGGCATTATGCATGAGTTTTCAGCAGCAAGGACACCACAGCAAAATGGTGTAGTTGAAAGGAAAAACAGAACACTTATTGAAGCTGCTAGGACAATGCTAGATGAATCAAAGTTACCAACTTATTTTTGGGCTGAGGCAGTTAACACAGCTTGCTTCACTCAGAATATTTCTTTGATTAATCAGGCCAAGGGAATGACCCATTATCAACTACTCAAAAGAAAGAAGCCACTATTGGATTTTCTTCATGTCTTTGGATGCAAGTGCTTTGTTCTGAGAAATCAAGCTGAGCATTTGGGGAAATCTGAAGCAAAGGCAGATGAAGCAATATTTGTGGGATATTCAGCAGGGAAAGCTTACAGAGTCTATAATCTCAGAACCAACATTGTTATGGAATCTGTACATGTTGTTTTTGATGATCTCAAAATTCAAGGTCTCTGTGATGAAGGTTTCCATGAAAGTCTCTCTTTTGAGAATGAGGAAGGAGATCGAATGAATCATGTTAAGACTACTGAGAAACAGCCTAAAGTTGTTACATCTAGCACAGATGAGAGCAGCAGTGAAGATGAAATTGCTGCATTAAGATTGAAAAGAATAGCTGCTAGTAGACCAAATGGTCATTTCGTTGACAGTCAAGATGGTGGTTTCGTTGACAGTCAAAATGAGCGTTTCGTTGACAGCCAAATCAGTTATACCGTTGAAGGTCATAGAAATGTCTCAAGAAGTGATCATTTAGGGACAACAAACTCAGGGGGAGTTTCTCAAGGACAAATTTCCAATCAAGGCAATCATGATCATGAAGCTACCTCGTCTAGAGCAAATCTACCTCCCTCAAGAAAATGGACTAAAGATCATCCCTTTGAACTTATTATAGGTGATGTTTCTTCAAAAGTCCAAACTAGAAGAGCAACTCAAGAAGAATGTCTATATAGCAGCTTTCTGTCTCAAGATGAGCCAAAGAAAGTTGAGGATGCACTTCTAGATCCAGATTGGGTTTTGGCTATGCAAGAAGAGCTAAATCAATTTGAAAGGAACAATGTTTGGAAGCTGGTGCCCAAGCCTAAGGACAGGAGTGTAATAGGCACAAAATGGGTGTTCAGAAACAAGATGGATGAAAATGGCATAGTCACAAGGAACAAAGCAAGACTAGTTGCAAAAGGCTACTCACAGGAAGAAGGAATTGATTTTGATGAAACATTTGCTCCTGTTGCAAGACTAGAAGCAATAAGGATTTTCCTAGCCTATGCAGCCCATGCCAATTTCAAAGTCTATCAAATGGATGTGAAAAGTGCTTTTCTGAATGGGGAATTGGAAGAGGAGGTCTATGTGAGTCAACCTCCTGGTTTTGAAGATGATGATTTTCCAGAATATGTATACTTCCTCCTCAAAGCACTCTATGGTTTGAAACAAGCACCTAGAGCCTGGTATGACACACTCTCACAGTTTCTTCTTGAGAATCACTTCACTAGAGGTACTGTAGATAAAACTCTTTTTCACAGGATTGTGAATGGCTCTACTATACTTGTTCAAATTTATGTAGATGACATAATCTTTGGGTCTACAGATGTGAAACTTTGTCAAAAGTTTGCCAAGCTTATGCAAAGTAAATATGAAATGAGCATGATGGGAGAATTAACTTACTTTCTTGGTCTTCAAGTGAAGCAAGTTAATGAAGGCATTTTCATTAGTCAAACAAAATATGTTCATGATCTATTAAAGAAATTTAACTTAATGGAATGCTCTCCTGCCAAAACTCCCATGCCCACTGCCACCAAACTTGAATTGAATACTAAGGAAAAATCTGTGGACATCTCAAGTTACAGGGGCATGGTAGGCTCACTTTTGTATTTAACAGCTAGTAGACCTGATATTATGTTTGCTACATGTCTATGTGCTAGATTTCAGGCTGATCCTAGGGAATCCCATTTAGTTGCTATTAAAAGAATTTTCAGATATCTCAAGGGAACACCAAACCTTGGCATTTGGTATCCTAGAGAATCTGGTTTTGAACTAATTGGTTATTCAGATGCAGATTATGCAGGATGTAAAATTGACAGGAAAAGCACAACAGGCACCTGTCAATTCTTAGGAAACAAGCTTGTGTCATGGTTCAGCAAGAAACAAAACTCAGTTTCCACCTCCACAGCTGAGGCTGAGTATATTGCAGCTGGAAGTTGTTGTGCACAGATTTTATGGATGAAAAATCAATTACTTGATTATGGATTAAGAGTTGAGAAAATTCCTATTTTCTGTGACAACACTAGTTCCATTGCCATTACTGAGAATCCAGTGCAGCATTCAAGAACCAAGCACATTGACATCAAGTACCATTTCATTAGAGAACATGTTATGAATGGTACTGTGGAGTTACATTTTGTTCCAAGTGAACAGCAACTTGCAGACATCTTTACCAAGCCACTTGATGAATCAACATTCTCAAGATTAGTAAGTGAGCTAGGTATGCTAAATTTCTCTTAATTATTTCTGAGATGTTTGTAAGTCATAATGCAGCCAGAAATTTGCTATGATTTTCTGTGATTTAATTTTCTCAGGAAAAAGTAAAATTTTGTCCAAGTCAAAATAACTATGCCAACGAAACAAACCATTTCGTTGACAGTCTTAGCATTTTTCTGGGTGTTTCGTTGATAGCTCTTTTATGTCAACGAAACACAGCTGTATCAACGAAACAGACGGGACTGTAAACGCCCAATTCTGATTCGTTGATTTAGCGCTTTTTATCTGAACCGTTGAAAACTGACACGTCTTTTACCACGATCTATGCATACATCCCTGTAAGTATAAATCATGGTAATACTTTAAGAGTAACGGTTATATTTTTAAGCCAATCCAGTAATTTACTTTTATTATTGGACTCATTTTCTGAGAATTTTTGGGGGAGTATTTAAGAATTTCTATTTTCTTTAATTCCTTTTTACCTGCTCTCAAAAATTCCAAAGGCTTTTCTCTCTTTTTCTCTCTAACAAGCAACTCAGTTCGAAGCTTTTCCTCACTCAACAATGGCACCCATAGTCAAGCTTATGTCTGCTGGAGGGTTCATCTATGAGAAGAACAACTCCATCCCGTTTGTTGCAAAGGAAAACCCGAACAGACTTTTCTTCAAAATGATGGATTTCATGAAGAATTGCAAGTTGAGCTATGCGATGTTTCACTCTACACCACTCTACAATGAAGTAATTGAGGAGATTTGGACCTCATGTGAGTATAGTGGAACAAATTGCACTCTGCAATTCACTCTCCAAGGTAATGAGTACATAGTTAATTCTGATGTTTTGCAAGCATGTTTACAAATTCCTGATAATAACTGTGATGCTTTGCCTACTAACACTGAAATAACTACCATGCTAAATTCTATAAACTACTCTTTGCCTACTGATAATCTGGGTAGAATAATTAGGAGAGGTTTGGTTAGGGAATACAGTTATTTAGCTGATGCATTCATTAAGGTCTTTTCTGGAAAGATTAGTAATTTTGATGCATTAACTAACTCTATGTTAATTCTCCTAACCATGCTTCTAAATGATAGATATTACAACTTTAGCACCCAACTTATGTATGAAATTGGTGCTAAGATGGGTGATAAGGCAAATAGGAAGAAAAATATCTATTATGCAAGGTTTCTGATGATGCTGGCTAATCATGTTAGTCCAGCACCATTAGTTATCTCTAACCCTAATGCCATGTGTCTTGAACAACCACTATCCAAGTACCAAAGATTCCTTTTGTCTCCCTGCACACAATAAAACCAAATCAAGTTGATTTTGGTACCCAAGTTTCCCTGGGTCCTGTTTTGTTAGCCTTTACTTTTCCTTTAATATCATTTTTCACCTTGGGCTCAGATTGATTTAAATCAATCTTTACCCTTAGTGTTGATTTCTGAGAGTTGCTCACATTTTCATTCATAGCATGCATAGTTGGTGGAACAAACATGTTATTCACATTCCATGGCATTTGTGGCACATTAAACATATTCATGTATGGATTAGGCACAAACGACATGCTAGCATATGGATTCTGAAATTGTGCATATGGAGCAAACATGTTAGGCATAACAGGCATTGTAGGCATAGAACTGTTCATTGCAGGCTTGGGAATTTTCACATTAGTAGACTTCTTAACAGATTTGCAGTTAGTAGATAAATGACTAACACTTCCACAATTGACACATGTCTTTCTAGGAGCATATTTATCAGGTGTGTAATTGTTGTGTTTGTTAATCCCTACTTTGCCATTCTTGTTATTCTTTTTATTTCCCTTAGCCTCAACATGAACTTTCTCTAACTTGTCCTTCAATTGCTTGTTAGACAAGTGACCTACATTAGCTCTCTCAACAGGCTTCTCAACTTTCTTTGAATTACTAGACTCACCTTGAACAAAGTTCTTGGTGACAGGACCATACTTGTTATTAAGTCTAGTGAGTTTATCTTTTCTTTTCTCTGTCAACGAAACAGCCTGATCGGTTGATGGTTCATCTGTCAACGAAACATTGCATTCCGTTGACATATCAACCTTCAACAAATGATCATTGTTGTTTGTTGACTCTGTTTCTGATTCTAAGGTTTCACCAACAAACCCTAGCTTCTCTTTGTTCTTTTTCCATGATTGCTCACAGAAAGATTCCATACTTTGAACATTAATGATGTTGGTAGCAACATTCCTGGCATCTTTCCATTTTGCAATCACACTTTGTTCTATCTCAAGTTGTGTTTTAAGAATTTCTTCCCTTTGTAACACGTTCTCAAGTTCCTTCTTAGCATCCCTACTAACACATCTCATTTTCTCAAATTCAATGAGTTGTGCTTCTAACATTGCATTCCTATCACTTAAGAGCAAATTAGTCTCTTTTATTCTTGAATTCTCTTTGGTAAGTGATTTAAGAGTAACACGCAAATTATATAGTACAATAGACATTTCATTTACTGCACTATCGGATTCCTCTTTAGAAAGCTCAGAAAGATTAGTAATTGTTACCTGGTTGCTTGAGGAGCTTGCTTCCTGCTTATGATTGTTAGCCATAAGAGCCAAGTTGACATACTCAACATCATCATCAGAATCTTCACCATTACCAGCCCAATCATACTCCTGAGACATGAAAGCCTTTTCTTTTTCCTTGAGAAGTTCAAAGTATTTCTTTTTATAATCAACAGGCTCAAATTTCCTGTTGCCCTTCTCAACCTTGGGCTTTCTGCAGTCTGCAGCAAAGTGGCCAAGCATTCCACAATTGAAACATTTAGATTTAGACTTTTCAATCCAGTTAGACTTGTTAGGTTGAAGGTCTCTCCTTGGTGGCCTTGCTTCTGAGTTTCTCTTGAACTTAAACTTAGAGAATTTTCTTGACAGAAAAGCAATGTGTTCATCAATCTCATCTAAGTCATCCAAGTTGGCTGGTTCTGGTTCTTCTTCTTCTGTCATCTTGCCTTTACCTTTGCTAACATCACTCCTACAACTAGCTCGACTAGTTGTGGCCTTTGCAGCTTCTTCATTGTCATCTTCCAGTTGGTTCACAGATGCAATCAATGCAATAGATCCACCTTTCTTTTGTACCTTTTCAATTTCTTCATCTTGCTCCATTTCCAACTCATATGTCTTCAAGGTTCCATAAAGCCTTTCAAGAGTGTAGTCTTTGTACTCTTGAGTGTTTCTGAGAGAAACAGTCATAGGCTTCCATTCTTTTGGAAGAGCTCTAAGAAATTTAAGGTTTGAATCCTTGATTTGATAGATCCTCCCATACACCTTTAATCCATTCAAAAGCTTTTGAAACCTACTAAACGTGTCATTTAGGGTTTCACCAGCTTTAAAATGAAAATGCTCATATTGTTGTATAAGGAGCTGCATCTTGTTTTCCCTAACTTGCTCAGTTCCTTCACAGAGAGTTCTAACAGTATCCCATACTTCTTTAGAGGTTGTACAGTTGATGACATTGTCAAACATCTCTTGCTCCAAACCATTAAACAGAATGTTCATGGTTCTCTTATCTTTATGGATTTCTGCAAGATCTTCAATAGTCCATTCTGAGACAAGTTTTGGAATTTCTACATCAGGAGCATCATCTGGCACTCCAATTCTAGATGCAAACTTCATGGGATCGTGTGGACCTTTCTCAATGCAGTCTACATATCTCTCATCCATAGACATGAGATGTAAATGCATCTTTACTTTCCAGTGAAAGTAATTGTCCTTATCAAGAACTGGTATCTTTACTCCTGCATCCTTCTTCACCATGGTTACTGTTTTGGTCTTGATCTTTAAACTTCTTGTATGTTAGAAGCTCGCTCTGCTACCAATTGTTAATCCCAAATGACCTAACAGAATTGTAGAAGGGGGGGTTGAATACAATTCTTGATATTTCTTAATCTTAAAAACAATTTACAAATAAAAACTGAACTTAATGTAAAAATCACAAGCACATAAATAATTTCAGTTGGATTGTTTGATGATCCAACTGAAGTGATTTTTATTGCGGAAATAATCTGTGATACAAAATGTACACATCTGCTCAGTTACAAGAGTGTAGAGAAGTATGCTCTCAAAGATAGCTAATACAATCTATTTGTTTTTCTTCTCTTACTTCTATTTTAACTGCTACACTTGGTTATATACATTCCCAAGTTTACAATACTATTTTGGTTACACTAAAGTACACTAGTAATAACCATCAGTAGTTTGCTTTTCATTCCTTTTGTCCAATGGTCCTTGGAGATCCTTGCTTTTGTCTTCACGCTTATTATGATCACTCCCAAGAGCCTTATTGGAAATTGGAATGTTTCCTTATTTACAGTAACCATTTAGATGGCTTCCAATGCACAGTACACTTCCATATCTCCTTTAGATCTGTTTAGTAAACTGTCACTATCACTTAGTCAACTATTCAAAAAAGTAATAGTGATTCGTTGATGGCATGGAGATGTGTTTCGTTGATAGCTTTATTCTTCATTTCGTTGATGGTGTATTCCTCGTTTCATTGATAGAGTAATCTTCATTCCGTTGACAGACTAATCTTCATACCGTTGATAGAGTAATCTTCATACCGTTGACATGTCTTCACTTAGGCAAAATTACATGGCATAATATATTTACAATTCACCAACCTATTTTGCCTATCTAGTACTTAGTCAACATGACTTAGAAAAACCTATCTAATACATACAACAAATTGCATATCAAACTGTGAAGTATTGTACAGTGCAATTGCTACATCACTCATTTCGTTGATGAGCTTCCTGTCAACGAAACACTGCAAAGCATGCCATTTCGTTGACAGTTACAAAATGACTTAATACAAAATCTACTAAGTGTTTTTATAATTATCATCAAGAACAACATATTCCTAACAGACTTTCTGATTTTAGCAGTCCTGACAGGATATACTCCATCAGGATTTGCTTTGTCAGTATCAGTATTAACAAAATCATGCTTCACTTCGACATTCTTAAGGCTACCAGAATTTGCACTATTTTTAAACTTAGGTAATGGATCATAAAAGTTATAGTACAAATCATGATATTCTTCACATGTATAAATAGAATGGCATTTACTACCACAATGAAAACAGGAATTCTGTGGTTTATAAAATACTGATCTATTCCTAAAATCAGACCTAGGAATTTCAGTAACCTTCATTTTACTCTTTTTTCAATCAATAGCAAGATGATTAGAGTTACCACAGTTAAAACAACATTTTCTAGGTGCATTTGGGACATATTTATAACCATTTTCTTTATTGATCCCAATTTTACCATTCCTGTTTCTTTTGACACTTGGTTCCTTCTTCTTATATGAAAATTCATAGATTTTATCCTTGAGTTGTTTCTGAGACAATAAACCTACATTCTTAGTAACTTTGCTCATTACAGGTTTAGACTTGATAATTTTAACACTTTGAACAGAAGTAGATCCCTTTTCAAAAGTTGAATTGGAATCCTTACCAAAAACAAAATTAACAGGAGTAATCTTAGATTTGGTTTTGTCTATAACATGTCTATAGGTTTTTGGACTTACTGTCTCATCAATTACAACTTTCTCCTTCAATTTCTTATCTTCATCTGACTTATACCCTAGACATTCTTTCCAATTCTGAGAGGTATTAATCTCATGAAATTTTCTACCAGAGTCTGTCCAGGTTCTGATTTTCTCATAAGCATATTCAAGTTCCTTTTCAAGAGCAGTACATTTAAATTTCATCTCTAAGTACATGTGATTAGCATTATCACATTCTATCTGTACTTTTTGCATATGAGAAAATTCAGCTTCTAAATGCTCATTCCTTTTCCTAAGTTCAGACATCTCAGATAAGATTCTAGAATTCTCAGCAGTTTGACTTCTAAAGCTAATATGCAATGACTTTAGAAAACGTCTTAACTCAGAAGCATTATCAATATCAAAATCAAAGACAATATTTAGTACCTTATCATCAGGAATAGCAGTATCATCAGTATTGGCCATTAGGGCATAGTTGACCACCTCAGTATCAGATTCTGAGGAAGAGTCCATTCAATCCTTGCTTGATTTGATGAGTGCCTTTGTCTTCTTGCACTCAGTAGCAAAGTGTCCCATACCATTACACTTGTAGCATCTAACCTTTGACTTGTCAAATTTGCCACTTTTGCTGTCCTTTTTATTGTACTTGTCTTTGTCAGCATTGAAAGTCCTTTTCTGGAAGTTGCCTTGTCTTCTAGCCTTCCTGAACTTCATCTTTTTGAAGCCTCTGACTATCATAGCAACCATCTCTTCCATGTCTGAGTCAGAAGAGTCATCATCAGTATTGGCATCAGGATTGCAATCAGTATCTGATGAAGAGTCATCAGGATCTGACTCAACTATTCTTGATTTCCTTCTAGAGACCTCCATAGCTTTTCCTTTTGATTTAGCCTCTACATTCAAGGCAATGGTCTTTGCCTTGCTGCTTTTCTTATTCTTTCTCTGTTGAACCTTAAGATCATGAGTTCTTAGCATTCCATAGACTTCATCAAGAGACACAGTGTTGAGATCATACTGATGTCTAATGATCGAGGTCTGAGGATCCCATTCTTCAGGTAAAGCTCTTAGAAACTTGGTGTTAGAATCTTCAGTTTCATATTCCTTGTCAACTAAAGATAAACTGTTCAGGAGTGTCAGAAATCTATCATATAAATCAGTTAGGCTCTCATCAGGTCTAGCATCGAATTGTTCATATTCTTGAATCAAAAGAGCCCTTCTGTTTTTCTTGACAGATGCAGATCCCTGGCACTGAGTTTCCAAAGTATCCCAGATTTCTTTTGCAGAATTGCATGCAATCACTCTGTTGGACATGACAGCATCAAGACTACTGTGCAGGATGTTCTTTATCTTTGGCTCCCTCAGTACATGTGATTTTTCTTCTGGAGTCCATTCACTCTTTGCCTTGACCACATAGTGTTCAGGTACAGTTTCTGTTCGTTCTATGATCCTTGTAGGTATATATGGTCCATCACGAATCCTGTCCAAGTAATCAGGATCCATAGCCTCCAGGTACATCAGCATCTTTACCTTCCATGTTAGATATTCTGATTTCTTCAGGATGGGAATTTTCATACTTTCATACTTGGTTGTCGACATCTTAGATCGTATCTGATTCAAATTTAAATCAGTTTGCTCTGATACCAATTGTTGCCCAGTAATAAACAATTGTAGAAGGGGGGTTGAATACAATTGTATAAGATTCTCGACTTAATAAGATATGAATCACAAATATGAAAGAATAATAACAGCTTTATTAAATCTGATATAAAACTGTTACAAACTCTCTCAAGAAATACTGATGTTCTTGAGAGCTTCTAGGTTACAAAGATACTCGTGTATGTGATCTTTGTTAATCGAAACCTAAACTGTGTTTATATACTACACAACTTCTCTATCAATTGCATGATAAGTTCTAATAAATTACAAAGATTGAAACCTATCCTAAATTGATAGCTTCATTACTATAAATAAGGAACCGACAAAATAATATTCCTTATTTAACTAGACTCCAAATATAACTCGAAATAGAAATCTTGATCAGCTTCCAGTCCTGATGATCAATCCTGATCTCAGTCCTGATGTAGATATCCTGATGACAATCCTGATACTGACGCTTGATCAAATACTGATGACCATGCTATACTGATGACGTCAGCAATCCTGATCAGTTGAGTCTAGATCCTGACGATCATTGAATCCTGATCTAACATAAACCAAGTAAACTTCCTCTGTCAACAAAAGTAAAGCTGAGTCCGGACAAGGGAGTGATTCTTGAAGACCAACAACCATATCAACGTCTCTTAGGTAAACTCATTTATCTAACTGTGACACGACCTGATATTGTCTATCTAGTACATATTTTTACTCAGTTCATGCAAGCCCCTGCTTCTGATCATATGCAAGCAGCTAAGAAATTATTAAGGTACTTGGCTAGCAACCCCGCACAAGGTATTCTACTTGCTAGTAAATCTGCAGTAGAACTTACAGCATTCCGTGACTCGGAATGGGTTAGCTGTGAGTTCTCTCGCCGATCCACCTCTGGCTACTGGATTCTTTTAGGTGATTCGCCTATTTCTTGGAAATCCAAGAAACAATCTATAGTTGCACGCTCGAGTGCCGAGGCTGAATATCGTTCCATGGCTCTAGCCAGTTGTGAAATTACTTGGTTAAGTGCTTTGCTTAAAGACATGGGTTTGACTAACTTGCCACCAACAATACTGAATTGTGACAACCAGGCTGCTCTTGCCATAGCAGCCAATCCTGTCCTCCACGAGCGAACTAAACACGTGGAGATTGATTGTCATTTTATACGGGACAAGATTGGTTATGGTGACATTCGCACACGTCATGTTCCATCCTACTCTCAAGTTGCAGACATGTTTACTAAGCAACTTATTTCTGTTCAGCGTCGTTATCTTCTAAACAAACTTGGTGTATCTTCTTGGGTTCCTTCATCTTTGTCATCTGAGGGGGAGTAATATGGCATTAGCACACAGTCAATACAGTAAATAAGTGTCAAGGACACAAGAGTCTTTTCACTGTACCTATTAAGGACAATATGGTCATTTTACAATGTAATTATGTTACAAGTTAGTTACAGGGCATAGTGATATATAATGTAAAATGTGAACAGATTAGAGTTTGAGCTTGTATGCTATATTCTAAATGAACAAATAGTTTTCTTCTTGTTCAAGATTGTAACCACCTGTAAATTTCTTTAAAATTCTGTATATTCATTTTTTTACAACAGAAAAACTGAAAAGCACAGACTAAATTAAGACCAAAAATTACTCCTCAGAACAGAGATTAAGAGCATGTTTGGTTGCACCTTTAAGTGGTTTCTAACTCTAAGTTAGAAAAAATATTTGTGTAATAAATTAAAAAATAATTTAAAATTAAAAAAAAATAGTTTAAAGCATAAGTTGGTAAGAAGTACATTTTTAAACAACTTTTATTTTTTTATGATTTTCTTTGATAAAAATTAAAATAATCGTTCAAATAAACAACTCATTCAATTAAAGTAAATATAAATTAAAGTTAAAAAAATAACTTTAAAATCATAAGTAATTATTCTAAACAAAGCCAAGGGAGCTTTAATTATTAGAGGGTTGGGAAACTCAATTTAGAGGAAGAAAATTCGGAGATGTTTACTTTGCTGTTCACTGAATACAACATCCATCTATTACTTTACTTTATATATTAAACCAAAACACAAGGGCAAAAAGTGCCACTTTAATGCATGTAAAATTACGATTTTGCCCTTATTTTTTGAAAAATTACAATAACGTCACCCTTTTAATGTTTATGCAAAAAACAAATTAAATTATGTTAGTCTTGAGAATTGAACCTGTGACCTTCTACACTAAAAATTGCACCACAACAATTGTGCTACACTTTATTTTAAGTTTACTTTAAAAATCTTAATAGATAAAGCACATATTCTCCCATCTTTTTTTATTATTTTTATTATAGAGTAAATAAATAGTTATTTATATTATTTCTAGAATATTGCACAATATATAATTACAAAAAATATATTTATCGATTGAGCATAATCTACAATTCTCTTTTGTCAATTTAAATTATTGATATATGTCATTTTAATACCTATGAATATACGATTTTGCTCATATATGTTAAAAAATTACAAAAAAACACCTTTTATTTTATATTTATGCAAATAGTATATGAAATTATGTTAGTGTTGAAAATCGAACCACTAACCTTCTCTAATCAAACTCATACCATAACCATTATATTATATGTTATTTTGAGTTTTCTTTAAAAATATTTTTAGATAAATCACATTTTTTCCTCTTCTACCATTTTTTTATTTTTACTTTTGAGTAAATAAAATGTTGGTTTATATTATTTATAGAATGTTGCCTAATATATAATTACAAAAAATATTTTAATGGATTGAGTATACTCTATAATTCTATTTTGCCATTTTAAATGATTGATATAAAAAATAAAATTTTAAATAATATAAAATCATACATAAATGTAATCGAGTCCTAAAAAAATATGAATTTATTTACATTCTCCTCTGTGTAGATATTAAACTATTGAAAAAAAAAGATTTGGTTTTAATAAATATTTAATTTTATTTATAAAATTATACATAATAAATGATTGTCTCGCATAATTTTTATGTATATAAAATTTTAAATACGCGAGTCATATTAGAGATTTTTGGTCGACCAACTATTTAGACTTTCAGCGATTTAAAAGTGTGACTGATCTAAATACATAAATATTAAAAGAAACTAAAATAATTGAATTTATGTTTAAGAAAAATGAAAACTCCAAAAATAAGATTTATGTTGTATATAAAAAAAATAACATAATTAATATTCAATAGAAAATGAAAAAAAATATGTTTTTTTGAATTATAAATATTACAAAATTGCAATAATTATTAGCAATGACCAATTAGACTATAACTTAAAGTATGGTAATATGAATTTTATATAGTATACTAAATTGATCAAACAATCAGCATAATATATGATGGTTGAGTTATAACATATACATAGATCAACCTATGATGAAACCAAAAACTTTCATCTTACATATTATGTTGATGCACAGTCATTAAGGTCGTCTAATCATAATTTACATTGATCAAAATATTTGTAAAATTTCAAGTTGAGTTAAAAAAATAATTCATATTATAAGATAAAAAATGTTTCAATTTATCAAAATTTTAAAATAGAATTTCGATATTGTGTAATAAATTTTAGAATAAAACTAAACATTTGAGTTTAAAAATGTAAAAATATGTATGTAATATATTAAAAAATGAGCTATACACCGCAAGGACGACTTTCACATAATATTAATAGTTTCATAATATGTTTTCGCCTTACGTATATATCGATTATTTATAAATGTACTCTTACTAAGTTAAAATCACGTTGCATATGTTATATATTGACAATTTTAAAAAATATTTATTTATTTTATAATTAAATGTTCAATTTGATAAAGTTCCGCCATCAAAAACCATATTATTATATACTCAAATGTTCAATTTGATAAAGTTTTTATCACGTCATCGAAAATCATATTAATATTTTAACAATTAAATGTAATCATGCGATTATTATCGTAAGGATATTTTTCCAAATTTTATGAAATTTAATCAAATTAGAGAATATCTGGTTAATGTAATTGGTATGCCATATTACAAAAATACTATTAAAATATAAGATAAAATCGAAATATTATCCTTTTTCGAATTTTAAATTACAAAATTATCTCAATATATAAACATTTTGGGAGAGAAATTATTGCAATGTTCGTGCCTTGCACGGGCTTTTACGCTAGTTATAAGAATGAGGCATAAATAGAACAGAAACTATCAAAAATACTAATTTTATTGAACTTGTTTGCGATTTTATTGTTTTTTGAAAATATTTGCGAAAATATAGTTTATAACCAGAAACAATCAAATATAACTTCTTCTTCTTTTTTTACAATTTGCAATAAAAAACAATCATATGCAAATTATTTTTACATTTTTTTGAAAAATAATTACAGTTATTTTTGGTTGCATTTGAGGTTGAATCCAGTTAAATAGAGTTGCATTAAATTGCAAAATCGTATCTTCGCAAAAAATTCTGAAAAGATCATATTTTTACAATAAATAAAATAAAAGCACGTATTTTTGTAAAAAATTAAAAAAAAATCGTATAAAGAGGTGTCCATTACATTTTTGTGATAAAAATTTACACCGAGTTTCAAAATGACAACTACAGTTTAAAATTTGTAAATTGGTGATCAAATTTTTTATTGAGTTTCAAAAAATCGGCTACACTTTGAGATTTACAAATTGGTGGCTGTAGTTTATTCTGAATTTCAAAAATATGGCTATCTTTTAATTATTTAACAAATTAAAAAAAATAAAAATTTGCTGATACATGTTACTAATTATAACTTTATAGTTTTAAAAATATCTTATTGCCACATAATTAATTTTCAAAAGTAAAACGGTTTCAAGTTAAAGGTATTGTTATATTTCAAATCGAGTAATTCAAACCCAATTCGATAAGCATGCTCAAATTCTACTATATTACCTTTTCGAGTTCTAGTTGAAACAAATTATTTAGATTCAGTGACATTTTTTTTTTACTTCAGAGAATTTTTTAAGTTCGTGTGGCATTAATATTATTTTTTTAATTGTTAACTTAATTTTTTTTTCAATAATATTTTTGTTTTGTATTTCTTTTATTTGTTAAATTATAAAGCACGATCACCTTTTTGAAATTTGGGATAAAGTATGACCACTCATTTGTAAATCTGAAAATACATCCACTCTTTTGAAATTTGATAACGACTTTGGCCACCGACTTGCAAATTTAAACTTCAGTCACCATTTTAAAATTCGGTGTAAACTTTGATCATCAAAATGCAACCGACTCTAAAAAAAGTAATGTCATATTATAGAACTCTAAGTTTGATAGGAGAAATTATCAAAAATACTATTTTTCTAAGTTTTTTTTTTTTTGCAATTTTACCATCTTCTGGAAATATTTGCAAAAATACTAAATTTTTGAAAATATTTGCAAAAATACGGTCTGCAACTACTTCAGATGCAACCAAAAATACGGTCTGCAACCAATGCAACCAACGCAACCGGATGCAACCGGATGCAACCAGAAGCAACTTTTTAAAAAAATGATTGAAAAACAACTGAGAATTCAAAAAAATTGTTAGCAAGATATTTGGTAAGCTTGTGGTCTTGATTAAGCCGTTCTCCTGGGATTCAATAGTTAATCTTTGGGGTTCAATGTTGGGTTTTAGAAATATTAAGAATGAGGAATAATCTGCATACGGACTTAGGGTTTAGGGTTGTTTACAACCCTAAACTCTAGACTCTAAACCCTAACCTACCCTGATTTTAGGGTAAATCAGGACGCCAGAAAAAAATCGTTTTTGATTAAAAAGTTGCATATGTGGTTGATTTTGGTTGCAGTTGCAGATATGGTTGAAAGTAGTTGCAGACCGTATTTTTGCAAATATTTTCAAAAAGTTGGTATTTTTATAAATATTTTGGTATTTTCGCAAAAAAAATAAAATTGGGTTGAGTATTTATGAAAAAAACCCATCAATTAATACCACACTATGTCAAGATGGTTTTAGATTAATTATTGAAAGATTAATTACCACTTTACAATCAGATTTAATAATAACATAATATAATTTGTGATGGCTGATAAGAAAACATGTCTCAAGAATTACCAGAAGTTCAGCTTGGAGCGGATATGACATTTTAACACGACACCCACTGCCATCTACTATGCGACCAGATGAACTTCTTCAAGTAACGTCAATCGTTGCATTGTATCGATTAAAGTCACCGTCAAAATTATACTTCATCGTAGATGCGGGGTTTTAGTTTCTATCCATGAGATTAAAAGCTCAATTGGATTACCCTTGTTTTGGCCCACAAGAAGATAAAAATAAGGGAACCTATTAACTCCTTATCTATACTATTAACTCCTTATATATAATAAGCGTAAGGGAGATCTTATCCAAAACTTTGGTCGGTCACTGTACTACCAAAACTATATGATCCGTTGGATTATAAAACTATAAATATTCAAATAGATGAGGACCGTTAGATATAATATTAAAAATTGTATTTGATTAATAATAGGATAGTATTTAAATACTAAAAGGTGTATTTTGATAATTTAAACCAATTATAAATAGGTTTTCTATATTGAATAGAAATCTTTATGTAAAAAATCGTAATTATCTTTTCTCTTTAGTTTATGGATAGTTCCAGTTAGATAATAATTATTAAACCATCATTAAATTAAAGATAATTTTGTTAGCTTCGTGTGGGCTGTAAAATTGTTAAAATCTGTTGTCTAAAACTCAAGATAGAGCCCAAACAGTAAAGTGATTATCTAAATTTTAATATTTTTTTTTAATTTAAACCAATTATAAATAGGTTTTCTATATTGAATAGAAATCTTTATGTAAAAAATCGTAATTATATTTTCTCTTAAGTTTATGGATAGTTCCAGTTAGATAATAATTATTAAACCATCATTAAATTAAAGATAATTTTGTTAGCTTCGCGTGGGCTGTAAAATTGTTAAAATCTTTTATCTAAAACTCAAGATAGAGCCCAAACAGTAAAGTGATTATCTAAATTTTAATAATGTTTTTATTATTATTGTAGCACCAATTTAATTTTTTTTCTAATTCTTTTAAATTTATAAATTCTATGTTTATTTCAATAAAAAATTAAAATCAATTTAAGAAAAAATTAAAATCGATCTGGTCCGTGTACGACCACTATACGACCAAATTAATTATTACAGTTAGATCTTAAATAGATCGTTGAGAATTGTTAGATCTAATATTAAAAAGTGTATCTGATTAATAATAGAATTATATTTAAATACTAAAAAGTGTATTTTGATAATTTAAAATTTTTCTATGTAAAAATTCTTAAATATCTTTTCTCTTTAATTTATGTATAGTTCGAGTTAGATAATAATTGTTAAACCAAATATCAGATAACAATTCATATCAATTACAGTATTAAAAATTATCAATATAATGCTCATGTATATCATATAACAATGATACATGTGGACCCTGTGTTATAAGAGACTTAGGAGAACTCCTGTACATGAATAAATTTAAACATTTTTTTTCTGAAGGAACATAACAATTTGATTAATCCAAATTATAATTATATTATTTTACATATAACAAACATAAAAGGATAATATCAAAATATTATTAAAATATTGAGGGTTTCATATTCATAAACAATAATTTTGAATATAATACTTAACCATCTTTTCTTTTCGGTTTATGGGTAGGTCACTGGTCAAGTTAGATAATAATTATTAAATCATCATTAAATTAAAGATAATTTCGTTAGTTTCACATGGGTTGTAAAATCGTCAAAATTCAATTTCTAAAACTCAAGATAGAACCCAAATAGTAAAGTGAGTATCTAAATTTTAATAAATATTTTTTTATAATTGTAGCACCAATTTATTTATTTTTCCACTAATTCTTTTAAATATAGAAATTTTATCTTTCTTTCAATAAAGTATTAAAATAAATTAAGAACAAATTCAAATCGATAAATACTATAATAATATGAGAATAAAATTGTATATAATCATAACATAATTTTTATACTGTTTAATAATTTTAAAGTAATAATGTATTTTAAAATTTTATATACACTATAAATAAAACCGAAACATTAAAAGTAAAAGCAGTTAGTAAGATACTTATATCAGTATGTACTTGATATCCTTATTATATTAAACTCTTTTATATAATAAGCATAATAGGGATTTATCCAAAATTTTGATCGTGACAACCAACTTAATAAGGACTATTAGATCTTAACTAGATAAATGAAAATCGTTTGATCAAATATTAAAAAAATGTATTTTATTTATTATAGGATTATATTTAAATTCTAAAAAGTGTATTTTGATAATTTAAACCAAATATACCAAATATAAATAAGTTTTCTATATTGAATAGAATTCTCCATTTAAAACATTCGTGACTTTCTTTTCTCTTACATGGACAATTCCAGTTAGATAAAAATTGTTAAACCATCTTTTAATTAAAAATAATTTAATTATCTTCACGTGGGGTGTAAAATCTTCAAAATCTGATTTTTAAAACACAAGATAAAGCTCAAATCAGTAAAGTGAGTATTTAAATTCTAATAATGATTATTATGTCATCATTATTTTAACGTCAATTTAATTACTTTTTTCTAACTATTTTAAATTTAGAAATTTATGTTCAAAAATTAAAATCAATCTAAGAAAAATTCAAATCAACAAAGAATATAATAATACGAGGATAATTTTTATAATTTGAGGTTATGAGATATGTTAAAAACTATATACATATAGTTTTTGATAAATTCTTTTTATGATTTTGGGAATTAATTAGAATTATTCAATATAATTATCTCATAAAATTTTAAATTAATCATGATTAGAGAATTAAATTTCTTTATTTACAATCAAATTCATAGTAAAAACAATAAATATATAATACTCAATCCTTTTTAGAATTCATTTAAACATACATTAATTTTTTTTTTAATTAACTAAAATTGAAATTCCTTATTTCCATTCCAATTTATAAACAAGACAATGATTATATAGAAATCAATTACATTTCCATATTTAGACTTTTATTTTACATTGATGCAACACTAAATTTTTTTATTATAACGTGTAAGGATATTTAAGAAATTTGTAATTTTTGTGATAATACAAATAGTTGAAATTTGAAGCGGTGATTAATATTTAAATTTTGATATTGCTTAATTTTAGTATTTTTAATTTATATGCATTTAGTGAGGTGGACGTCGGCTGAAGAAAATATGACACAAAATTGGCATATAAAATCTAGGGATATTTAAGAAATTTGTAATTTTTGTTATTATACTAATAGTTGAAGTTTGAAGCGATGATTAATAATTAAATTTTATTATTGCATATTTTTAGTATTTTTCATTTATATGTATTTATGCAACGGGCGTCGACTCAAAAAACATGAAACAAAATCGTCAAATAGTTGAAGTTTGAAGCGATGATTAATACTTAAATTTTATTATTGCATATTTTTAGTATTTTTTATTTATATGTATTTATGCAACGGGCGTCGACTCAAAAAACATGAAACAAAATCGTCATATAAAGTCTAGGGATATTTAAGAAATTTGTATTTTGTTTTATAATACGAATGGTTGAAGTTTGAAGTTGTGGTTAATTATTGCATATTTTTTGTATTTCTTATTTATATGTATTTAGTGTAACACGTTTCGGCTCAAGAAATTATGATACAAAATTGGCATAAAAATATGTCAACAGTTTATTTCATTGTTTATGTATGTTACTTTGTAAAATATTGTGTTCACTATTTATATATACTAAGCTTGAAACTCGTGCGATGCACAGATTGATTTTAATAATTATTATTTTATTTTCTATATTTTAATATTTTATTAATTATATTTGTTAAAAAATATATGAGGTGTGTTAAATTTTTTCAAATAATTAAAAGTATTAAAATAGGTTTTAAAATAAATATTAAATAAAAAATAGTTAATATTTAAAATTTACAAAAATATTATAGGGCCGCTGCGAAGCGCGGCTTAGTCGACTAGTTATATAAAGGAGAAGACGGGGGCGGTGAGGTGGCGCTCTAAGATCGCTTCGTTCTATTTTTCTAATTTTCTCAATTTTTTGAATTAATAATACTAAAAATTAAAAAAAAAATCAATTACCTTTTAAATATTTAGTAATAGAGGAAACATATAATATTTTTGCATTTAAAATCTCTACTAATGGAGAAAGTAAATATACAATAGATCTTTACTAATGGAGGAAACTAAATATCACTAATGCAAAAAACTAAATATTCAATTATAATATTATTGCCTTCAAAATATCTAAATTAGAAAAAAAGTGTATTACCTTACATTATTTTGAACTTTCCTCTATTATTATCTAAATATTCTCATAATATGTTTTTAATGAAATTACTATCTTAACATACTGCTCTCCTAAACTTTCTTTTTTATGTAATATACTAGAAAATACAGGAATGTTTTGGTAAATAAGAAGTTAATAAATTAGATTGGTCTTGCATAAGAAATTAAGTAATTAATACCAAAAACTAAAAAAAATCTCAATTGCCTTTTAAATATTTACTAATGGAGAAAACTAAATATACAATTTCAATTTTCTTGCATTTAAAATCTCTACTAATAGAGGAAAGTAAATATAATATTCTTGCATTTAAAATCTCATAATATTATTATCTATATATTCTCATAATATTTTTTTTCAAATGAAATTAACATCTTAACATTCTCTTATCCTAAACTTTCTTCTTTTTTTATGTGATATAATAGAAAATACAGGAACATTTTGGTAAATAAGAAGTTAAGAAATTAGATCGGTCTTGCATAAAAAATCAATACTATTATATAAAGGAGGAGACGAGGGCAGTGAGGTATTTTATATTATATATAAACTTAATTTATATATTAGAAATATTATTATATATAATTCAAAACAAAACTTAATTTTATATTAGAAATATTATTTTATTTAAAAACGTATTTTGTAGAATATTTTTTGAGAAAATTTAGAGATATTATTATAAATCCGCTGCGAAGCGCGACTTAATAAACTAGTATTATTAAAGACGAAACATTGAAAGTTTTGTAGTCTGGTTATGAAAGTTTTTGTAGTCTGGTCACTCAATTCATATCCATTAGATATTTTTGATCAAATCGATTAAAACCGTTAGATAAAATATTAAAATTATTATATAGAATATCTTTTATATTTTTCCTAACTAAAACATCTCATTTTCCAAAAATATTGCAAACAATTTCATTTACTAAAATAACATAATAAAATTATAATTGCTAATAATTAACTCATTACCTTTTTAGCCAAATTGTATATTCTTTTTTTATATTTTCTAACTAAAATTTCTACTTTTCTATTTTTTCTAACTAAAACATCTCATTTTCCAAAAATATCACGAACAGATCTATTTAATAAAATAAAATAATAATATTATAATTATTAATGACTAACCGATTAGTTTTTTTTTCCAAAACGTATATTCATTTTTATATTTAATAACTAATATTTCTCTTAACTAAAATCTCAAAAATATCATGAACTATTCCATTTAGTAGCATAAAATAATTATATTATAAATCTATCTATCTATCTATACTATATTATTAAAGACGAAACATTGAAAGTTTTGGTATCTATTTTTTTGTACGGTACTTGCCTTATTTAATTATTTATTTAATTATTATAAAAATTATTATAATCAGTTACCCTTTCAGTTAAAATGCATTACCATTTTTTTCTAAAAAAATCACGAGCAATTTTCTTTTCAAGCTAAAACATGTTACTTTTTCTATTTACTTTATTAAAATCCCTCATTTCCCAAATATATCAAGAGCAAACCCTTACTTATTTATTTTAAAACATATTTTAATACTTTTAATTCGTAATTACATTTTCCCTCTTTTTCTAGAAAAATCACGGGCAATTACCTTTTTCGGCTAAAACATGTTATATTTTCTATTTTCCTTACTAAAACCTCTACTTTTCCAATTATATCACGGGCAAACCCTTACTTATTTACTTTAAAATCTATTTTAATAATTTTAATTGACAATTATCTTTTTCAACTAAAACATGTCACCTTTTGTATTTTTCTTACTAAAATCCCTTTTTTTCAAAAATATCACAGGCAAATCGTTACTTTTATATTTTAAAATTCAACGAAAACATGTTACTTTCTATTTTTCTTACTAAAATCCCTCTTTTTCCAAAATATCACGGGCAAACCGTTATTTATTTATTTTAAAATCTATTTTAATACTTTTAATTATTTAAAAATATTTAACACGCCTACTTATTTTTTTTAACAAATGCAATTAATTAAATATAAAATATAATTAATAAAATTAACAATTATTAAAAACAATTCGTGCATCGCATGGATTTTAAGCTATATTATTAATGACGAAACATTATAAGTTTGGTAGTCGGATAGACGAACGGTCGGTACTTAGTGATTTTATTTAATTGCCCTTACTTATTTTTTAAAAAACTATCACAAAATAATAACATTATTTATAACCAATTACATTTTAAGCTAAAATACATTACCTTTTTTTATTTTTTTTTCTAACAAAATCTTCTCTTTTTCTAAAAAAACACGGGCGGTTATCTTTTTTTAACAAAAACATGTTACTCTTTCTATTTTTTCTTACTAAAACTCCTCATTTTCCAAAAATATCACGCGCAAACCCTTACTTGTTTATTTTAAAAATCTATTTTTTTTATTTTAATAATTAAAAGTATTAAAATCTATTTTAATATTTTTAATTATGAGCACTTTTTCAGCTGAAACATGTTACTTTTTCAATTTTTTCATTTTCTAAAGAAATTATTATTAAATAATAACATTTTTATAACCAACTACCTTTTCGGCTAAAATACATTACTTTTTCTATTTTTTTCTAACAAAATCCTCTATTTTTCTAAAAACAATCACCAACAATTATCATTTTCAACTAAAACATGTTACTCTTTTTATTTTTCCTTACTAAAACCCTCATTTTCCAAAAATATCCAGGGCAAATCCCTACTTATTTATTTTGAAATCTATGTAAATACTTTTAACTACGGGCACTTACCTTTTTAGATAAAACATGTTACTTTTTCTATTTTTCCTTACTAAGACCCCTACTTTTCCAAAAATATCACGGATAAACAGTTATTAATTTATTTTAATACTTTTCATTATTTTAAAAAGTTTAACACGCATACTTATTTTTTTAGCAAATGCAAATTAATAAAATATTAAAACATAAATAATAAAATTATTAATTATTAATAACAATCCGTGCATCGCACGGGTTTTAAGCTAGTATATAATAAACGTAAGGGAGATCTTATCCAAAACTTTGGTCGGTCACTGTACTATCAAAAGTATACGATCCGTTGGATTATAAAACTATAAATATTCAAATCGATGAGAACCGTCAGATATAATATTAAAAATTGTATTTGATTAATAATATGATAGTATTTAAATACTAAAAGATGTATTTTGATAATTTAAACCTATTATAAATGGGTTTTCTATATTGAATAGAAATCTTTATGTAAAAATTCGTAATTATCTTTTCTCTTTATTTTATGGATAGTTCCAGTTAGATAATAATTATTAAACCATAATTAAATTAAAGATAATTTTGTATGCTTCGCGTGGGTTGTAAAACCGTTAAAATCCGTTGTCTAAAACTCAAAATAGAGCCCAAGAGCTCAAACAGTAAAGTTATTATCTAAATTTTAATAAATTTGTTTTTATTATTGTAGCACCAATTTAATTTTTTTTCCCTAATTGTTTTAAATTTATAAATTCTTTGTTTATTTCAATAAAATATTAAAATTAATTTAAGAAAAAATTAAAATCGATCTGGTCCGTGTACGATCAGTATACGACCAAATCATCAATATCTTTTATATATATAAAGGAAAACCCCTAGGAGCTCTAGAATCGCTCGATTCATATTTATCTAATTTTCTAGAGCTCTTCTATTTTAAATATGAAAAATTGAAAATTCCTTTTTTAGTTCCTAAATTGTAGAAAAGGTAATAGCAAGTTGGCATAAAATTATAAACCTAATCAAAAATTATTATTACTATATGTACAATCTTTCTTCTATTTTAAATATTAAAAATGGAAATTTCTTTTTTTTGTCTCCTAAATTATATAAAAGGTAATATTTATTGGAAACAAGTTGGCATAAAATTAAACCTAATCCAATTTTATTATTATATATACGATCTTTCCTATATTTTAAATATTAAAAATTAAAATTTTCTTTTTTAGTTCCTAAATTGTAGAAAAGATAATACTTATTAGAGTCAAGTTGACATAAAATTTTAAATCTAATCAAATTTTATTATTATATACCATCTTTATTATATCTCTATCTTTATCTTTATTTTTTTATCTTTATCTTTTATTTCTTTATCTTTATATATATATAAAGGAAAATCCTCAGGAATTTATCTATTTTTCTAGATCTCATCTATTTTAAATAATTAAAATAAAACTTCCTTATTTAGGTCCTATTTTTATAGTAATTGTTTTTTGAAACTTTTATTGTTTCCTTTTATAACTCATATTCTATTATAAAAGGCAAGTCCTCTGAAAATTATAAATCTAATACATGTTTTAGAGGAAAAAAAATCGAAATCTTTTAAAGTTTTCTTTTTTAACTCCTATTATAAAAGGCAAGTTCTCTAAAAATTATAAAGCTAATCAAATTATAAATTATCCAATACAGACTATATATATTGGTTCATCGACTCCATAATCTGTTATATCGCTTAATCTCTAACAGGTATTCCTAGAACTCTTATTTTTAAAATTTCTACATGTTCTTTATGATTCTTCTTAAATAAATTTAGTTGTTTGAGTAATTGATGTCTCACGTTGATTGCCGAATGAATAATAATGCATATTTTATATGAATAATAACATATATTTTATGGATATCTAGGTCATATTCATATCTAGGTACAGTTGCGTTTTTGTTTGTGTTTGTATATTTATGCATAATGTTTGTTACTACATTACATTTGTTCAAATTATTATGAATTTTAAAGTATTTTCATGCAGGAATATCATGGTCGAGATTTATCAACATTCAATGTCATGTTCATTCTTTTTTTTTTTGACTTATTTTTATTGAATAATTTGTCAAAGTTGTTCAATAACGATGCACTTCTATTCTTGCATGTCAGAATTAGAACAACATAGGTTTCTTTCATAATTTTTTTGTTATTTTGGATCATAGGTTTCTTTGATAATTTTTTTGTTATAATTTTGCGAAACTGTTAACGTATTTGAGAGTTGGGATTCAACTTCACCAAGTTCGAATTTGACCACGATCAAGGGGGAGCATAGAACTTCTATGTGCACAAATACTTACATAAATTAGGTTTCTTTAAATATTTATTGTCATCTTTATCCGTGTCTTTTTATTAAGGAGAATATAAAATTATTTAATTCATATTTATTTCTATTTTTTAGTAAAGAAAATTGATTTTTTTTTAAAATTATAATAGAATTTCAAAAAAAATTGATACTTAAAAAATATTATTTATATATTTTTCTAGAACTCATCTATTCAAAATACTTAAAATCAAATTTACCTTCTTTAGGTGCTCTTTTTTAAAAAATAAAATAAAAAATTCCCACCCTTACTAAATTGAAAGAGAATTTTAAAAATTTTAAGTACTTAAAAGTAAAACTTCTTTCTTTAGATCTTATTTTTAGGAAAAGAAAATTGAAACCATTTTATAAATGGAAAGAGATTTTTAGGATTGAAATATGAAAACTTCCTTTTATTTGTAATTTCTCTATTAGGCAGAATATATTGAAAGATGAAATTTCTTTTATTTATATTCGAATTTGTGGGAAAGATAATAAAATATGATGGTCAATTCACATTAGAATTTAAGCAATTCTCAACTAACTAATAAAATTAAAAAATATTATTTACATAAAACTTAATCTTATTCTGATTTTTTTTAAACAATTCTCAACTAACTTAAATTTATATTCAAATATTCTCTTAGAATTTCTTTTCAAATAAAAATCTTTATTTTTATGATTATCTTCTATATTATATAAAGTTGAATACCCGGATAAATTTATCCGTTTCTAATGAAGCATATTTAAAATCTGAAATTTTACTTTCAAATTTATCCATGTGAATTGTATTTGGCCTCTAACGAAAAAGAGAGTTAAAAAGGTTTTAAACACATAAAGCTGCAAGTGTTTTATTTTTATAATATAAAGTTAATTCCTTTATCAAAGTATACTGAAATATTATAATTAAATTATTAAAATAATGACTCAATTTTGAAGTGTCCTTTTTTAAAAGGAATGTACTACATTGCGCAAAAGCAAGAATAAAAATCTTAGCATGCATTAGAATAGTACAACGTTCACTTTTGCTTCTTCTTATTTTTAATATAACTTATAATCTGATCAAGTAGTTTTAATTCTCTAATAAATTTCGGAGTCAACAAAAAATAAAAAACGATGAGGGATAAATGTTCACTTATGTTAACTACATATTTAAAATATAAAAAACATTTAAATTTATAGCGAAATGTATAATTATTTTTTTTAACATATTCGAAATAGAAAATAAATGTTAATAGTTAAAATTTCAATTAATATTTTCGAAATACAAAAAATATTCAAATTTATAATTTATAATGATGCATAGTTCAAATTTATAAGAACACATACAATTAATTCTTCAATTTGAAATCGAAAAAAGACAATCTAAACATGGAAGAAATATTTATTAATAATAAAAATGTCATTTAACATATTTGAAGTAAAAAAATATTCGAATTTATAGGAAATGCGTATATAGTTAATCTTTTTTAACGTGTTTGAATTAGAAAATAATTTTATTTAAATACAAAGAATATTTTGAATTTAAAGAAAAAGATACATAAGACAAGATTTACAAAATGGATATTTTATTCTACAATGGTGTCAGTCTAAGAAAATGTAATACAAGTTTAAACTTTTTTAATATATTCAAATAATTAAATCTATAAGAAAAGTGAATATATTGTGTTCTTTAATTTATATAGCGTTATAATATTTTGTTTTTCTATTTCTTTTCGTAAATACATAATCTATGTTTTGAGGTTGAAGAAATTATATTTTAGGGCGGCGAAAAGAAAAGACGAGGGCGTTGAGTAGTAGCTCTTCATTCTATTTTTCTAATTTTCTCAACTTTTTGAATTAATAATATTAAAATTTTGAAAAAATCTTAATTAATTTTTAAATATTTACTAATAGAGGAAATTAAATACACAATTTTACTTAGCAAAAAAAAATATAATTTTAATATTCTTACCTTTAAAATCCTTAGTAATGGAGGAAAGTAAATATACAATCTAAATCACAATTTTTACTAATAAAGGAAAGTAAATATACAATTTAAATATTCAACTAAATTTTTTATTAAAAAATATCTCAATTACCTTTTAAGTCTTTCTTAATGGAGAAAACCAAATATACAATTTTAATATTCTTATATTTAAAATCTTTACTAATGGAATAAAGTAAATATACTATTTAAATTAAAATATTTGCTAATGAGAAAAAGTAAATATTCAATTCAAATATCTAATTAAATTTTTGATTAGAAAATATCCCAATTACCTTTTATGTCTTTCTTAATGGAGGAAACTAAATATACAATTTTAATATTCTTATCTTTAAAATTTTTACTAATGTAAGAAAGTAAATATACTATTTAAACTAAAATATTTGCTAATGAGAAAAAGTAAATATTCATTTCAAATAACTAAATAAATTTTTTATTAGAAAATATCTCAATCATCTTTTAAATCTTTCTTAATGGACGATGAAAGGCATATGTTTAGGCCTGTTAATATTCCGAGGAAACAACTTAATTTAAACAAGTTTGTAATAAGTAAATAATAAGTTAATATGTCACAAGAATCTCAGATAGTTTTATCTGTCAAGAGAATGGAGAATTAAAGTCATCTACAGACTTGAAGTTATTCTACATTGAAAGAAGTTCAATTTATTGTTCAAGCCTCAGTGAAGTATTCAAGTTAGTGGATTTACTGCAGTGACAGAGATTTCCAGTGGTGACGGAAGAAGTACAGGACACAGAGTATTGTCAGAGCTAAAGAAAATAAACCACAGCTTTAAATGTTTTAAAGATGAAGAATTATCATTGAAGTCAGTTATTCATGAAACCAGACAGTGCATCGAATGACGACATCATCAGTGGAATTAAATCATATCTATTCAGTGGTTTTCAGAAGAGAGAGAGATGCAAGGCTTTAAAGATATCTTATTTGATTTATTAATTTAATTTAATTAATAAATTAATTCTATCAGAATTAATTTATTTATTAAATTAATTAGGTTAGTAGTTTAAATTATTTATTAACTTAATTCTATTTAAGAAGAATTAATTTAATCTATAATTTAATCTAACTAATTAAATTAAAAGGATTTTCTGGAAATGAACTAGTATGACCTATGTTTATTATTATTAGAAACTCGGTATGACCTTAGTAGATAATTCGGTATGACCTATTTTCTAGGTTCTATTGAATTATTTATAAGGTCATACTAAGTCTTTTTGCAGGTCATACTATGTACTTTTTCAAGGTCATACAATGTTCTTTTGAGGTTCTACCGAGAATTAGAAAAAGTGTGTGCAGGTCATACAAGACAGTTTTCAGGTCATTCTAATCTTAAGAGGTCCTACCGATTTCTGTTGGAGGTCATACAAGGCTTAATTCACGTGTATTAATCAAAGACAGAACAGAAAAAGGAAGGCAGTTGAGGAAAAGTATCAAGAACACACAGAAGCATTTACTCAAGAACAAACGAAGCTTTATATCTTATTTCTTCTCAAGCAATTAATTCTAGTTTGTATTGTTAAATCCAAACCACTAGAATTTGATTACTTGTATTGCTTTGACTATCTAGCGGATTTTTATCCCTAGAACGAATCTTAAATTATCAAATATTGTTAAATCATTTTATTACAAATATAGATAAATTCATGTCGAATTTATTCTAGATTTGTTTTAATTTATTTAAGATTCAATCTTGTACTCAGTATCATTTGTAACACCCTTCAAGTTTAATATTAGTTATATTTAACTTGAATCTTGTTTCATTTTTATTCCGCATTAATTTGTTCCTAAACAGTTTTATTCTAAAAGGACAAATTCGATTAAACGGTATAGTTTGTATTCAACCCCCCTTCTACAAACTTATCAGGACCTAACAATTGGTATCAGAGCCTTTTGATTGATATACAAATCAAAGATCCAATTGTTTTGAGATTTTTCTTTTAAACTCTGATTCTTTATTTGAATTCTAAAAATCTCAAAAGATGTCTACTACACAGAAAGTGGGGACAGTTAAAATCCCAATATTCAGCAAGGAGCATTATCCAATGTGGAAGAAGAAAATGCTCCTATTTCTTAAGGTTGCAAATCCTAAATACTTGGATGTGCTGAAGAGTGGTCCCAAACTCCCTATGATTATTGATCCTGAAGTTGTTGAGAATAATGTTGTGACTAGGGCTGCTAGAATGTACCCTAAAGATCCCAAGGAATACACTCCTGATGAGAAAGAGGATGTTACCTTGGATTCCTGTCTTCAGTTGATCCTTATTGAGAGTCTTGATCCTATCATGCATAATCATGTCCTAAATTGTGAAACTGCCAAACATATTTGGGGAACCATAGAGATAATCAATGAGGGGACAGAAGAAGTTAGGGAGAATATGCTGGAAATTCTCACTTCACAATACGAGCATTTCAGATCAAACCCTGGTGAAGGTATCTCTCAGGTTTTTGAAAGATACAACAAATTAATTAATGATCTGAATCTCAATGGGAAGCACTACACCAACAAGGAGATTAACAAGAAGTTCCTTCTTACTCTTCCACCTCATTTGGAGCACAAGATATCTGCTATTAGAGAAGCAAGAGACATGAATGAGATTGCTTTGGAAAGATTGTATGGTGTCTTGAAGACCTATGAGCTGGAGCAGATTCAACAGAAGGAGCTGTATGGAACTGGAAGGATTGTTGGTACCTCCACTGCATTGGCTGCTGAAGTCCCACAGAAACTGGAAGTGAAGGTTGTTCAACCTTCCAGTTCTCACATGAATGTTATTGATGCTGAATATGGATTAACATCCATTGATCAATCTGGTGGTGACTTCTATTCTTTGGAAGAACTTGATCAGCTGGAGGATGGTGATTTGGCTTTGATAGTCAGAAAGTTTGGGAAGTTTAGATTCAAGAGGAATCCCAATCTTAAGTTCAGACCCAGATTTCAGAGAGGTGGATCTTCATCTTCAAGTGGCACAAGGGGTGGCTACAAAACTGGAACTGTGGAAAGGAGTATAATCAGATGCTACAATTGCAATGAGTTGGGTCACTTTGCTACTGAGTGCAGAAAGCCAAAGCAAGTGACTAGAAACACATTTGATTCTAGCAAGAAGAACAAGATTGGGAAGGCCTATGTTGCTGAGGGAAAGAGTTGGGATGACACTGACAGTGATGAAGAAGCAGGTGAGATTGGGAACCTTGCTTTAATGGCTAAAGAGGAAAGCACTTCATCCAGATACATGTCAGAGGTAACCTTTACTAATGCTGAAATGATTTATCATCTTGGTGGCACCATAAGTTGTGCACGCACTGAAAATGATAGAATAAATCTTTTAAACACAAATCTTGAAAAGGAATTAAAAGATTTGAAACTTGTGCATGTTAATCAGGATGAACTTAATGAGAAAATTGCTTTTCTGGAGAATAGGGTTAAATGTTATATTCAACTGGAAACCATTCTCAAAGAGCAGATTAGTGAGCTCAAAACCAAAGCTAATGCCTATTACAACTCTTGTAAAACGGCTAAAGAAATTTTCAATAAACAAGCTATTGGTAATCATGTCAGTATAGGTTATGATTATAATGAGGCTATAGGATTGCTTGGTATTAATACACCTTGTAGAGTCAGAGAAGAAGGAAAGGTTGTTCCTTATATTCTTAAGGGTATTAAAACACCCTTCTGTAAGGAGTCTGAGGCAGAGCCTCTGAATGAATCTTCTATCATTATTGCTGAGGAGATTCATGAAGAAGATGTTGCCTTAGAAGCTGAGCAATCCAAAAAGTGTGTATCTGATATTCCAGTCAAAGTTGCTACAACTGAAAAGACTAAATCAGATATCCATAAGTTGGATCAAAACAACTGTAGAACTAACATGCCTGCTATTAATTCTTCTCATAAAGCATGTGGTGTGGGTAATTGCATGTCTTGTGCTTTTAATGTTATGTATGCTTTCTTTAATAAAAAGCATGTATCTAGTGATAAGACTGCTCCACGTCAACATGTTAATAATAAGAAGCATGTTAAAACAAAGACTACTAGTCCTCCTCAGACTAGAGTGGATTCATTTATCCCTAAGCCTACTCAGAAATGTGTTAAGGCTGGTTATAAATGGAAACGCTCTTATGTGAAAGAGGATGAAGTAGTTTTAGTTAGAAATGTTGTTTTGCCTGACAAAGGCCAGTTCTTTAAGTATGCCGGACCCAATCAATTTTGGGCTCCGAAGAAGGACTAATCAATCTGATATTGCAGGGAGTTAAACAGGTAAACCGAGTTATGTGGATTCTGGACAGTGGCTGTTCAAGGCATATGACCGGAGATAGAGCCCTGCTATCAGATGTGGTTGTGAAAGCTGGCCCAGTAGTTACCTTTGGAGATAACAGCAAGGGTATTACGAAAGGATATGGCTGTTTGAAGTACGGAAATGTTATCATTGAAGATGTTTCATTTGTGGAAGGTCTGACGTTCAATCTTCTCAGCATCAGTCAGTTCTGTGACAGAGGATATGCTGTTTCCTTTGAAAGAGAGAAGTGTCAGATTACTCACAAGAAGAATGGAAAGCCTGCTCTTCAAGGAGTAAGGAAAAGTGACTTGTTCATAGCTGATCTGAACTCGGGATTCAAAGATGAAGTTAATTGTTTTTATGCTAAAGCTTCATCAGATGATAGTTGGCTATGGCACAAGAAGATGTCTCACCTTAACTTCAAAACTATGAACTCTTTAGTCAAGAGGGAATTAGTTAGAGGTTTGCCTCAGATGGAATTTACACAGGAAGGACTGTGTGAGGCATGTCAGAAGGGAAAGTCAAAGAAAGCTTCTCACAAGGGCACTGACACATCATCAATAACTGAACCTCTTCAGCTACTGCACATGGATTTGTTTGGTCCAGTTAATGTAATGTCCATGTCAAAGAAACAATATGCACTTGTGATTGTTGATGACTATTCTAAATACACATGGGTTTTATTCCTACATTCCAAGGATGAGACCCCATTCCTGGTGATTGGCCATGTAAAGTTGATTGAGCTGGATTCTAGATTCCCTGTTAGAGCCATAAGGTCAGATAATGGTACGGAATTCAAGAATGCCATTCTAAATGACTTTTGTGCTGATAAAGGAATAACAAGACAGTATTCTGCCCCTAGAACTCCTCAACAAAATGGAGTAGTGGAAAGAAAGAATCGTACATTGATTGAAGCAGCTAGGACTATGCTAAGTGAGTCCAAACTTCCAACGTACTTTTGGGCTGAAGCAGCGAATACAGCTTGTTATACTCAGAATCGAACTTTAATCAACAAGGACTTAATGAAGACTCCGTATGAGATCATGAACAATAAGAAACCAACTGTCAAGTACTTTCATGTATTTGGAGCAAAATGCTTTGTGCTTTTAGATGACAATGTTAAACGTGGCAAGTTTGATGCAAAGGCACAAGAAGCTATTTTTGTTGGATATTCCAGAAGATCTTACAGGGTCTATGTGGTTGGCAGTCACACAGTAAAGGAAAGTGTCAATGTTACTTTTGATGACACTAAGTTCCCCAGTATCCAAAAAGAAGACTCATCTGAAAAGCTGAAGTTTGATAACTTGCCAGACTCAGAATCAGATGATGAAGCCCCACCTGAAGTTATTGCTGGTGATGATAATAACAATGATGATAATGATCATGGTGATGGTGGTGGAAACACTGGTAACAATGGAGATACCACCAACACTGGAGAAGAATCATCAAGGCAAACAGGCAACAACTCAGGGGGAGCAAATGAAGGATCAACTAGTCACTCACAACATCAAAGTGAATTTCAAGGCGAATCATCAAGATCAAATCTTCCAAGACAGACTGTTTGGAATAGAGCTCATCCTTTTGAGCTGATCATTGGTGATCCAGATGTTGGAGTTAAAACTAGAAGAGCTTCTCAGAATGAATGTCTTTTCTCAGCATTTCTATCTAAAATGGAGCCAAAGAAAACTGAGGAAGCACTGACTGATCCAGATTGGGTGATTGCTATGCAAGATGAACTCAATCAATTTGAACAACAGCAAGTCTGGAAGCTGGTACCCAGGCCAAAGAACAAGAAAGTAGTGGGCACAAGATGGGTATACAGGAACAAGCTAGATGAGGATGGCATTGTTACAAGGAACAAGGCAAGACTGGTTGCACAAGGGTATTCTCAAGCTGAAGGCATTGACTATGATGAAACCTATGCACCAGTGGCTAGACTTGAGGCCATCAGGATGTTCTTAGCATTTGCTGCTTATTCCAATTTTAAAGTCTATCAAATGGATGTTAAGAGTGCATTCCTGAATGGTGAACTTGATGAAGAAGTGTATGTGGAACAGCCCCCTGGCTTTGAAAATCAGGAGTTGCTGGACTTTGTGTACTTTCTCTTCAAGGCTATCTATGGTCTCAAACAAGCCCCAAGAAAATGGTATGACACTCTCTCTGGTTTTCTTTTAGAAAATGGTTTTGTTAGAGGTATCATAGACAAAACTCTTTTTTCAAAGAAACACAAAAATGATATGATATTAGTCCAAGTCTATGTGGATGACATCATATTTGGGTCTACTAATGATAATCTCTGTAAGAGATTTGCTGAGCTAATGCAGAGTAAGTTTGAAATGAGTATGATGGGTGAGCTGAAGTTCTTTCTTGGATTGCAAGTAAGTCAAAGGTCAAATGGTATATTTATTTGTCAATCCAAGTATCTCAAAGAACTCCTCAAGAAGTATCATATGGAGGATTCAGCATCAGCAAGGACTCCATCTTCAACAGGAATCAAACTTGGAGCTTCTGACAAATCTATCAAGGTAGATGTTACAAGCTACAGAGGTATGATTGGCTCCTTACTCTATCTTACTGCTAGTAGACCAGATATTATGTATGCTACATGCTTGTGTGCAAGGTTCCAAGTGGACCCTAGAGATGTTCATCTCGTTGTTGTAAAAAGAATCTTGAGATATCTTAAGGGTACACCTAATCTAGGTATTTGGTACCCTAAAGATTCTGGTTTTAATCTTGTTGGATATACAGATTCTGATTATGCAGGTAGTGTTGTGGATAGAAAGAGTACCTCTGGGAGTTGTCAATTCCTTGGAGGTAGGTTGATTTCCTGGTATAGCAAGAAACAGCAAACAGTTTCCAATTCAACAGCAGAAGCTGAATATATTGCTGCTGGAAGCTGTTGTGCTCAGATCTTATGGATACGAAATCAATTAAAGGACTATGGCTTTGCCTTAGACAAAATTCCCATATTTTGTGATAATACAAGTGCCATAGCAATCTCCAACAACCCTGTGCAGCACTCGAGAACAAAGCACATTGATATCAGGTATCATTTTATCAGAGAGCATGTTATGGATGGAACAGTGGAGTTGCACTTTGTACCCACTGAAGAACAGACTGCAGATATTTTCACTAAATCTGTTGACGAATCCACATTCATCAGGTTAGTTGGTAAATTGGGTATGTTGAACAGTCTTAGTGATTGATAATATCTCCAGGTTTGTTCTTAACTAAATCATTTTCTCTTGTTGATTTTAAGATGTTAAATATTGCCAATCCATGTTTATTGTATAAAGCTTGGTAATTTAAATATTCTGAATAATTTAAATTTCTTTAAAAATATTTTTCTCATTTTCCATGGAGAAATGTATTTTTATTGAAATTATATTTATTTAGAATCGTTTAAGTTATTTTCAGATTATAAATATTTTTGTTCAGATTTTTATGCAGGTATAGTGTAATTTTGTGTTTTGGTTAGTTTTTATGCAGTAGGTTTCTTAACTGTTAGCATTTTAAGTGCAAATTTTGTTGTTTTGATGTTACTGTGTACATTTATAACTCGGTATGACCCTCTAAGAGGTCATATTGGCTTATTTTTCAATAATGTTATTAGTTTAATTAGTAATAAAACTCGGTATGACCCTCTAGACAGGTCATATTGATTTTTATTTTGGTTATTTAATTTCAAAAACTCGGTATGACCCTCTGCTATGGTCATATTGGATTTTATTCTTTTAATTAATCTGTATTTTCTTTGTTTTCTCGGTATGACCTCAAGCAAAACTCGGTATGACCTCCCTTTAGGTCATACCGAGCTCAGCAGAACCCTTGCCTATAAATACTAATGCTTTTCAGGTTCTTTTGCTCTTCATACCTTTCTAACTCAAGTTTTTACTTAGTTAACTTTGCTCTGGTTTGTGTTTTATTCTTAAAACAACGAACTATTGCAAATTTTTCTTGTGAATTACTTGGGATTTTATTTCTTTTCTGATAATTATTATTATTAATTGCTGTGTTATTCTAATAATATTTTTAATTTTATTATTTATTTTCAAATGGCTGCGGAGTTTGTTGTTGAACGTTTTAATAATTACGTTGGCTATTGTGATCCCCTTAAGTGTTCTGTTGAACGTTTTAGGCCGTGGATTCATTTTTTAAATGAACAATCAATTGTTAGCTATGCTATCACTGCTTCTGTTGATTTAAAGATTGAACCCCTTCGTCTATTATGCTTAACTGCTGTTGTTGCTGAAGATATGCGATCTTTCACATTCACTATTTCTTATCGTCAGTACACAGTAACTAAGGAGATCTTTTGTCAAGTGCTTCAGTTTCCACTTGATAACTTTGTTAGATTCCCTACTGATCCTGAGTTAGTTCAATTTTTCTCTAGTATTGATTACCAAGGAAATATTGTTCTTCCTCGTCTGAATAAGGGTAATCTAGCTTGTGAGTGGGATTTGTTCTTTGACTGTTTAGCTAAAGTTTTTAGTAATTCTACCAAAAACAACTTTACCGTCATAACTTCTCTTCTACAAAACATTGCCTATGCTGCTGTTTTTAATCTGAGAGTGGACATAGGAACTCTTCTGTGGGATCTCTTGATAAGGAGGATTTTCAATTACCCTAGAGATATTGAAACTGGAAAGAAAGTTAGATGCTTTTATTCTCGTTTCCTTTCTCTAGTGTTGAATCATGTTCTTTCTGATGAACATAAAACCCTTTTTCAAAACACTCCTTTTCAAGTCCCCGCACATACTAATCCTCTCATTTATTCATCTTTGTCCACAAGCTCCAAGTCTGGAAGGAGACCCCTAGTTCCACAATCTTATCTGCGAGAGATTTTGCAACCACAATTACCTTTACTCTTTATTGAACATCCAGTGGTTGGATCCTCGTCAGCAGGAACTTCAATGGCGCCTCCTAACACCATGGCACTTCAGGTAATATATCCTCTCTCAACTGCTCCACTAACCCAAGAGGTTCTTAGGATTGACCAAGGGATTGTAGAACCACAATCTCTGTCCCCGGTCATAGAGCCACACACAGAGTCAAATCCATTGACCGCTCCCCTAGAACTATCAGCTATAACAAGATCAAGAGAGCAACTTGAAGTAGAGTTTAATATGAGTGATACCACAGCTCTGCCTCCACCACTAAAGAAGAGAAGAACACTCCTTGAGGCATCTGTTAGCCAGTCTGTATCCTCCCAAAAGGATATGGATTCTCAAAAGGCCAATGAACAGTTACTAGAGACATCCTCTCAACAGGATGAATCTATTGAAATTCGCCATCAGGCCATGGCATTCTGTACAGAGTCAAGCACTCTCCCATTACTCACAATGGGAGAAAACACTTCTGAAACATTAGTAGAGACTCTTGCACAGGACACTCTGAGAGGAGAGCACATAGGAATGATTGGTGAAACAGTGCCTACCATTGTCACGGTAGAAGAGCCTTCACAGGCTTCAGAGGGAAAATCTGGTTCTTCGCCCCCAATAATAGAATCATTTTCTCCCCTCCCAGAGGGAACATCTCTGGCTCCCCTAAGGGATTCTTCACTCGCAGTTTCAACTGGAGAAAGTGAAGGGCAACATGGTAAGTCTATATCTGAAGCAATTCAGTTTTCAATTTCTGATGAATTTTTGGACTTTACCATGGATTGGGATTCGCGAACTCCCATTGCACCACCAGTGACCTCTCAAGAAGGGGCTATGGTGATTTTCTCTGCAGGTACTTCAACTCCTACTCTGGATAGACAGCTAGTGGTTAGTAAAACACAGAGCGAAACACAAGCACGTGAGGTGAGTGAAACACCATCGAAAGAAATTGAGATGAGTGCACACAATGACACATACACTGCTTCTTTGTTGGCTCAAATAGCTAATCTTCAGAAACAACTACAAGAGTCCCAGGCTGAGAAAGATATTCTCAAGGCACAAGTGGATGAACGGTCTTCTTCTTCCACCTCTGTAAATAATCAGCTGGGTCATCTTAGAGATGAGATACAGGGAGTAAAGGTCACATTGGTTCCCAAGATGAATGCTGTTCAAGAATCACAAGTGTTAATGGCTTCAGATATGTCAGAGCTTCTGGTTTCTAATGCTGAGATCAGGGAGGCTATCAAACAGATTCCTATTATTTCAACCAAAGTAGACTCCGTTCAAGATACTATTGATGAAAATCAGTACTTCAATGATGAGAGGTTTACCAAGATTGAAGCAGGGATGCAACATCTGAACGAGGGCATGAAACATCTGTATACTATGATCAAGGTCTCACATCAACCCAATGCTGAACAGAAGAAATTCTTTGAGGGTGATGATGATGAAGAGGACAATGCTGACAAGGATGGAGAAAGAGGAAGTAAAGAGGAGGATCCTAAAACTGATAAAGTTAAATCTTTAGAGGATTCCTCAACTAAGGGGGAGAATAAGGAGAAGGAGTTACAAGGAGGAGAAGCTGGAGGTTCTGGTTCTGCAAAGGACAAAGGGAAGCAGAAGTTAACTTTTTCTGATGCTGACTACTATCAAGGTGAAGAGGGAGTATTTGATGATGTTGAATCTGAAGCCCCTGAAGATATCTTTGGTGAGGTAGAAGTTGAAGGAGAGGCTGATTATGCTGACTGGGAAGATGAACCTGTAGTGGATCCTGCCTTTGAAGCTGAGTTGGTGAGACAAAAGGCTGATTTGAAGAGGAGAGAGGAGGAAAATGCAAAGGTATCTGACATCATTTCCAAGCATCTTGTCATTCAAAAAGCTGAGCAACAAGAAAAGCAAAGGCTTCACAATCTGAAGGCCAGTGATAGAAAATTGTATGTAAGGCTCAAGCAAGGAGTGGAATGGGACAAGGCAAGAGAAATGTTTGCACATCAAGAAGGAATTAATAATGATGCAAAGTTTCTTGGGATGTTGGAAAGGTACAGACAGGTCAATCCAGACAACACAGTATATATGAAAGCTCTTCATGCAGAGATTTCAAGGATAACAACTGGATATGACAGAGTTAGAGAGGAGTTGAAGATATATGTTTACACTCACAATGAGGGAACCTTCTTAGTGTCTCTCAATCTTCTGGAAAGCAGAACTCTCTCTGAACTATGGGTCTTCATGTGCAAGGTAAAAAGAACTTCTCCATTAGCTGAGCTGCTGCATGATCAGTTAAGAGACTTTGCAATGAAGGCTAGTCCTCAAGTTGTGGATGTGCCATATGAAGTTAAATTTTACAAAGGAAGGGCACTTCAAACTTGTGGTATGGACCCCATCTCTTTGAAAGATTATCCTGCCAGGCATCTTGTCTATATGGAGAATATGTTGAGGACAACAGGGTTTGCTACACAAGAGAAGACAGAAGTTGCTGATTTGATTCAAGACTATTGCATTGCCAATATCAAGAGATATCATCAAATGAAGAATAGGCTGAAGAAAGTCACAGCTCAACCTGTCAGACCTAGTGGCATTACTTCTGAATCTGATCGTATTCTGGACAAGGATTTGCTTGAAGCACTTGAAGAAGGAGAGATGATGGAGTCTGAAATTTGAAGAAGCTCTAGACTGTAAATGTTATATGTATAGAGCTTAGGTATTTCAAGATAGGATCAATGTAAATATGTGTTCAGTCTAGAGGAACATCTATCTTGTATTTATCTTTAATGTTTGAATCTGGAATATGTTAAATGAAATCCAGAACTTTTCTTGTTATTTACTTGGCTCTTAAAAGTCATTTCTATTTCTTGTTTAAGTTAGTTGAGTTATCCTCTAGGTATTTGATTGTTATTCTCTAACAAACAAATAGGGGGAGATTGAAAGGCATATGTTTAGGCCTGTTAATATTCCGAGGAAACAACTTAATTTAAACAAGTTTGTAATAAGTAAATAATAAGTTAATATGTCACAGGAATCTCAGATAGTTTTATCTGTCAAGAGAATGGAGAATTAAAGTCATCTACAGACTTGAAGTTATTCTACATTGAAAGAAGTTCAATTTATTGTTCAAGCCTCAGTGAAGTATTCAAGTTAGTGGATTTACTGCAGTGACAGAGATTTCCAGTGGTGACGGAAGAAGTACAGGACACAGAGTATTGTCAGAGCTAAAGAAAATAAACCACAGCTTTAAATGTTTTAAAGATGAAGAATTATCATTGAAGTCAGTTATTCATGAAACCAGACAGTGCATCGAATGACGACATCATCAGTGGAATTAAATCATATCTATTCAGTGGTTTTCAGAAGAGAGAGAGATGCAAGGCTTTAAAGATATCTTATTTGATTTATTAATTTAATTTAATTAATAAATTAATTCTATCAGAATTAATTTATTTATTAAATTAATTAGGTTAGTAGTTTAAATTATTTATTAACTTAATTCTATTTAAGAAGAATTAATTTAATCTATAATTTAATCTAACTAATTAAATTAAAAGGATTTTCTGGAAATGAACTAGTATGACCTATGTTTATTATTATTAGAAACTCGGTATGACCTTAGTAGATAATTCGGTATGACCTATTTTCTAGGTTCTATTGAATTATTTATAAGGTCATACTAAGTCTTTTTGCAGGTCATACTATGTACTTTTTCAAGGTCATACAATGTTCTTTTGAGGTTCTACCGAGAATTAGAAAAAGTGTGTGCAGGTCATACAAGACAGTTTTCAGGTCATTCTAATCTTAAGAGGTCCTACCGATTTCTGTTGGAGGTCATACAAGGCTTAATTCACGTGTATTAATCAAAGACAGAACAGAAAAAGGAAGGCAGTTGAGGAAAAGTATCAAGAACACACAGAAGCATTTACTCAAGAACAAACGAAGCTTTATATCTTATTTCTTCTCAAGCAATTAATTCTAGTTTGTATTGTTAAATCCAAACCACTAGAATTTGATTACTTGTATTGCTTTGACTATCTAGCGGATTTTTATCCCTAGAACGAATCTTAAATTATCAAATATTGTTAAATCATTTTATTACAAATATAGATAAATTCATGTCGAATTTATTCTAGATTTGTTTTAATTTATTTAAGATTCAATCTTGTACTCAGTATCATTTGTAACACCCTTCAAGTTTAATATTAGTTATATTTAACTTGAATCTTGTTTCATTTTTATTCCGCATTAATTTGTTCCTAAACAGTTTTATTCTAAAAGGACAAATTCGATTAAACGGTATAGTTTGTATTCAACCCCCCTTCTACAAACTTATCAGGACCTAACAGACGAAACTAAATATACAACTTTAATATTTTTTTCCTTTTAACTCTTTACAAATGGAGAAAACCAAATATATAATGTTAATATTCTTCTAAAGTTTTTATTTATCAATATACTTGATAATCAATATCTATATCTTTGATATTATTTTATTATCTTTATATATGTTAATATAGGCGGAGAACCATGTTATATAGAAAACCATCTTATATAGGGGAGAACCAAATATTCTATTATAGAATCTCATAGATAATTTAAAATATTTTTACATAAAATATGTAATTTCATTCTAATATAGAATATTAGCATATACAAATTTTATAAAAAAATTAACATTTAAATTTTGAATAAAAACATTGATTTTAAATTTGATTCTGCTGCAGAATCATTTTGGATAGATTTGATTCTGCTATAGAATCACTTTGGACTATTTAATTAATTTTCAATTATTTTTTTAAAAAAAAAAGTAATTTCATTTCATTTTTGATTTAATAATTGAAATTTATAATCATATTAAATAAAAAATGTGATAAAAATATGTATTATGAATATTTATATAATGGTTCTCTCCCGGACTCTATTTAAGAAGTTCTCTCTTGAATGTCACCCATATTATGATTATGTTATTATTATATTATATAAAAGAGGATACGCGGGAGCTTTCAGATGGTCCAATGTTATTTATTTATATTTGTAGAGCACCTCTATTTTAAATATTAAAATTTTGAAATTTCTTTTTTTAATTCCTAATTTGTAGAAAATGTAATAATTATAAAAAGATAAATACTCAAAATTTATCTAATCAAATTTTACAATCAATTGTATATATCTATAGTCATATAATTATAAACTTAACTAAATTCTATACTATATATATAAAGATATTAAGAATCAAGAATATGTCAACTTACATTTATTAAGAACCCAAACGATTATATAAACAAATTTTTAGAGTCCAAAAGTTTATTCTCTTTGTTTTATCAAGCTCATATTTGTGTTACTTTTAGAATATTTATATTTACATACCCGAACTTTTTCTCACTTACTATTGATTTTAATCATTTTTGTTTTTAGGAAGATACATGTCAAAGTTTTGTTGTACCATGAAGAAGCCGGAATTTGATGATAGTAGTGTATTATCAACGCAAGAAAGTGGATTTGCAGCCCTACTATAGATGGAAAGGTGTAGATTTTACCCCATCTAATTTAGTTTTTCTATTATTTTGATAAAAGTTTTGGTGTATCTATTCTCTCTTTTTGTGTATTTTTTCCGGATTTACTGTGGTTCTCTCATCTCATTGTTAATGTAGGTTCTGTTCCAAAATTTCTCAAAGAGAAAATTATAAAAACTTATTTTCAAGACTATAAAGACAAGTTTTTTAACTATTACATGTCAAGAATCTAAATAAAATTAAAAATCATGTAATTTATTTAGTAGATTAATGTATTATTTGTTAAATTTGATAATAATGATAGAGTGGTTTGATGGGAAAAAACATCTTTAAAGGGAAAACGGTTCGTTCATTAGGAGCATCGTATTATATGTTAGAATTAAATATTAATATTATATTATGTATTTTAGAATATAAGTTGGAATTTAAATTTTGAAAAATATATAAATAGTAACGAATATAAAAATATTCAACGTAATATTAAAATAAAATAAACATTAAACAATGATTAAGACGACACGGAAATTACAAAAGAAATCTCATGTTAGAAATATAATTATTTATTTAATTTTAAATAACATTTTTTGTAGAATGTTTTTTTTTAATTTAGAGAAATTATTATTAGGCCGCTGCGAAGCGCGGCTTAGTAAACTAGTACTTATATAAAGGAGAAGACGGGGGCGGTGAGGTGGCACCTTTAGAATCGCTCCGTTCTATTTTTCTAATTTTCTCAATTTTTTACAATTTTTAATTTAGAAAATTACAATTTCCTTAGCTCCGTTCTATTTTTCAAATTTTCTCAAATTTTCACAATTTTTAATTTAGAAAATTTCAACTTCCTTATTATTTTCGAATTTGTAGGCTTGATAGAACTTTCTTTTATTATTTTCAAAACTTGATAGAACTTTCTTTGATTTAGAAAATTACAACTTCCTTATTATTTTCGAATTTGTAGGATCTTATTAATTGCAATTTTCTTTTTTATTATTTTCAATTTCAATCTTGATAGAACTTTCTTTTATTATTTTCAAATTTGATAGAACTTTCCAGCTCTAATTATATCACCACCTTTTTATGTTTTATTATAGCCTAAATTACCCACTTGCCTTAAATTTAATACATGCGTGTTTATTTCTGATTTCCAGCAACGTTTGTTCTTTATGTAGTTTGTTCTTTATGTAGTCATTTTACGGAATCAAATTGCATTCTATTTGTGGTTTTAGGTAGTACGGCTAATGACGGTGGTTTCTCTTTTATTATTTTCAATTTTGATATAACTTTCTTTTATTTCTTTTATTATTTTCAATTTTTATAGAACTTTTTTTTATTATTTTCAAACTTGATAAAACTTTCTTTTATTATTTTCAAATTTGATATAACTTTCTTTTATTATTATTTGTAGGCTCTTATGTTAATAATTGCAATTTTCTTGAAAATTACAACTTCCTTATTATTTTCGAATTTGTAGGATCTTATTAATTGCAATTTTCTTTTTTATTATTTTCAATTTTCAATCTTGATAGAACTTTCTTTTATTATTTTCAAACTTGATAGAACTTTCCAGCTCTAATTATATCACCACTTTTTTATGTTTTATTATAGCCTAAATTACCCACTTGCTTTAAATTTAATACATGCGTGTTTATTTCTGATTTCCAACAACGTTTGTTCTTTATGTAGTCATTTTTGCTTTTTTGTATGCGATAACTTCCAAGTTTGGTACACTTTTCTTTACCTAATCATCAGAAATTGCCCCCATTATAGGACTTGATAGAACTTTCTTTGATTTAGAAAATTACAACTTCCTTATTATTTTCGAATTTGTAGGCTTGATAGAACTTTCTTTTATTATTTTCAAACTTGATAGAACTTTCTTTTATTATTTTCAAACTTTATAGAACTTTTCTTTTATAATATTTCTTGACTTTTAAACATAATGGATTTTCATGTTATTCACCTTACAAACACCTATAAATTAAAGGTCATTCATAACAAAAAATTTACACCGAAACTTTTTTACATAGCTTCAAATTTTTACAACCATATTTACAATCAATACAACTATGGCCTACACCATGTTGGATGCTTTGAACGACATCAGCTATACCTGGATGATAAGAGTACGAGTGTGTAGAATGTGAGAATCTGTCAATCCAAATACTGAAGAACTGATCAGTATTGACATGATTTTGATCGATGAAAAGGTTAATAAATCAATATACTTATAACTTATTAGTTTGTCAAATTGTATGATGTTATTAACTTTTCTAAGATATGTTGTATGACAGGAAAATTTGATCCATGCTACAATCTCGAAGATTCTGGTCTCTCGATTCAAAAATCTTTTAGAGGAAGTGTTAGGTCCAAAGTATCGTAGAAGGGGGGGTTGAATACGATACTCACAAATAATTTAATTTCGTTCGCGGATTAATCTTTCAGTTCTATAACGAAATCAAACACACCAAACCAAATCAAGTTTCGGGGAATATATCTTTTTATAAATATAAACCTCGAGGGGTGCTACAATTTCTAATCCGTAGATTAGCGTCAATGAGTTTAAGGTTACACAAATACAAAACAATGATCAAGTTCTGAGCACTATTAATTTCTCTGATAATTTTCTCCGGCTCTTCTCTCTCTCAGTAATGTCTCTGTGTTGAAATCCTTAACTTAAGAAGACACATTCTTCACTCAGTATTAATTGTAGACTTGAATTGAAAACCATCGAACTTAGATTGTAGAAACAATCCTGGCCGTTGGATCTTCATCAACCATATAAGACAAAACAAACTTTTCACCTGCTCCTCTAATTTGAAAACTATCGAATGGTAAAGTTAATATTCCATTCGATGGTTTTTATTAAAAACTATCGAATGAAACATTAATTAACATTAGTTTTCAATACCTCTCATTCGATGGTTTTCTAAATAGAAAAACCATCGAATACTTTTCTTGTCCTTGTCCTTTTAGAAAAGCTCCTGTGTACCAGGGTGTTTAAGTTTTAGACTGTATCAATTTCTTCTGAGACGATAAAACAACTTGATCTATTCAGTGCTGTCAACTAGTGCAACTGGTCTGGTTCACAGATGAATAACACTTGATCAATTCTTCTTTTATGTCTTGAATTCAATGCTGCTGATAAGTCCTTTGTCGTTCTGGTTGCTTCATCACTGGAATCCTGTGGTACTTAACCCTAAATCATTCACATACTTCTGTCGTCTTGAAAGTCTTGTTTCTTTTGCTGTCACTGAGGCTTGAACATTTTCATGAACTTCTTTCCGTGACCTGTTTACGGACTTCAAGAATACATAACGTATTTTGATTTTTTGAGTTTACCTTTTCTTCTTTGATTCTGGATTCCTGTGCTTCTGTTAATATTATTGTCTGTCTTGTCCTTTGTTGAGTTGTAGTTATCTCTTTTACATCTTATGCTACATTATGCTTTACAATCTCCCCCTATTTGATTGGATAGAGTTCGACAAGCAAATACTTCGAGGATAACTCAACTAACTAAGGAAACATTAAACTACTTAAAGTAAGACAGCGTAATAATATCAATGCATTCTGGATCAGATATATATACATTTCCAGATTTCATAAATCAAAGAAAAATTAAACTTTATACAATGAAGTTGCTCCTCTAGTCCGAGCTGATAGTTCTTTTGTTCTTTGCTTCAATCTTCAGTCCATTCCAATCTCACCTTCTTCAATCATTGGATCGGAGTTAGCAGCTTGATAATCAATCACAGATAGATAGTGCAGTGGTTCTCCAGGTTTAAGGATTGCTCCTTGGATGTGTCTTCCAATATATTCAACATCTTGACCCACTCCAGCCCATAACCATGCAATGTTAACATCTTTCTTGTTTAGCTTTGGCATGTTTGGCAGTCTGGTATGCACTTCCAATCCTCTTTCCACTCTTTTCCTATAGTAAGGAACATTCTCCATTAGAAATCTTCTAAGAGTGTCTGCTGCTTTGTCCTTCTCCGTTGATGAGAATCCAGTGGATCTAAGATACTTCTCAACTGAGATTAGATAGTTGCTTGGGTAGTCTCTCAGTTTGTCCTCAGCCAAATAGCAGATTCTGAACAAGTCATTCGTCATGAATCTCACCATTGGAGGATCTTCAGTAATCTCTGGACTGACTTTCATCACGATCTCCTTAACGTGCTCACGGAGCAGTTCATTTAGCCTTGTAGTTCTTTGGATCTTGATGAGTATAGCCTGCAATTCTGTATATGTCCTCTGTTCTAAAAACTTAGTGGAAATCACAAATGTACCTTTCTCCAGAAAACTAATTAATAAGCTCCAGGCACCATTTGCTTTAACCCCAGCATTCAGACAGATTATAGAGCTTCTCAGTGCTTTAAAGTAAGTCTGATCTTCAAGATTAGCACTTCTGATGTCCTGAATAATAACTTCCACCTCAGCATTGTCGTTGACTTCTAATCCGTCTTCAACTCCGCAAAAGGTTTTATAAGCCATTTCCCATTCAGTACCATCTTTCTTTGCCAGATCTATCATCTTCTTCTTCCTCACTTCATTATACACCTTCATTCTCTCTAGCTTTTCACTTCTCAGAATTGCTTGCTGTTTCTCCTTCTCAGCTTGCCTGGCATCTATTGCAGCTCTCTGAGCTCTTATTGCTTCCAAGGCAGCTTCTTCTTCAGGCGATAGAGAATTTGCTTCTTCTTCCATAATATCCTCCCAAATTGGATGTTCAACGGGCTCTGGATAATATGGCTCATGCTCCTCTTGATTAGGTTGCTCATGCATGACCTCAAATTCCTCTTCACTTTCCTTGTCTTCCTCTACAAGCTCCTCAATCCAGTACTGTCTGATTGGAATAGCCTCAACAGTCTCCCAAACTCCCCATTTATCCTTAGGCTTCCCTTTCTCCCCTTCTCCAACTTTCTCCCCCTTAGTTGAGGAATCCTCGATAAAAGCATCCTCAGCATAAAAGGTAGTAGAAGGATCAGGTTGCTGATTGGAAGGACCAGGTTGTCTAGATTGTTGGTTCTTCAGCATACTCCAAATAGACTCTACTCCGTCACCTTGATTCTCCAAGAAATCCATAAGCTGCTTATTAAACTCATTTATAGAAGCTAGCAACAGGTCAATGTTCTCCAATCTTGAGTTGGTAGTCTTTTCCATGTGATCCAGCCTCTTGTTTAGCTTAGACTCCACTCGTGAAAGGGTATTCATTGCATCTTTTACCCGCGCTTGACCATCCCGGATAACCAGAACGTCTTCTTTCAAAGCTTCATGTCCCTGAGACAGTGCAGTTACTTCATTCATGAATCCATCTTTAAGTTCCCTGACGTCCATCCTCAGCTCGACTAGTTCTTCCATAGCTTCCTTCTTTAAGGAGTCCACTGCCTGCTTCGTACCTGTTATAGTGCCAGATGCACTGCCAATGACCCTGAATGTTCTTCTGGAATCAGCTGCAGCCAAGTCAACTTTCTCTTGAATAGACTTTAAAGAAACATTGTCTTGACTGGAGGAGATCCCTTGGTCAAAGGAAGGTCGCAGTGGAACCTTGAAAAGTGGATTTCCTTCTTTGTCCCGAACTGTCATCTCCTTGAGGGAAGATTGAACTTGTAGCTCTCTTTCTATTGGTAACAGCAGATCATCAATATTAGGTAGGTTTAGGGTGTCACTCCTCACATTTGGCTCTGGGTGTACACTCAACGTTTCTGTCGGTGTTTGAATCATTTTTCCTTTCCCACTCAGGCCAGGTGTAAGTGTTTTTGTTTCACTCAAATCCTTTGTGCTGATTGTACCTGCAGAAGAGATCACCGTAGCCGTCCTTAAGGAGGTCACCGGTGGTGCAATGGGGCTTCGCAAGTCCCCGTCCTTGGATAAACCAAGTTGCTGATCATCCTTAGATGATATATCCTTTAAAGGATCTAGAGTTTGAATCTCTAGGGGGTTAGAAACAGGCTCTTTTAACAGCAGAGATCCCGAATCTTCCCCGTGAGTCTGTAAAGACTTCACCTCAGTTGACTCCTCAATAGTAATTGATTCACTGTCAACGAGTTGCCGATCTGCACCTACGTCAGACCCTTTACCCGCAGGATCCAGATATGTTCCATCTGGGGAGGTAGACAGTGACCTTTTAGATTGTGCATTTAGGTCAAAGCCTTCTCTCGACGTCTGTGAAGACCCTTGGTTCTTAGAACCTTCAACCAGTGAACCTGACCGTAATATGGTCGGAACACCAGTTGCTTCCGTCAATTCTTCCTTACTTGATTGAGCTATTGGTTCAGATATTGCTTTCGTTAGCGTAGCCCAATCAGCATCAGAAAAATCAGTAAAGGGCGCTTTGGATGAGAGAAATGAAGTATCAACAGTTGCCTCGGTTTCTGTTCTTCTCCTTTTAGAGGAAGGCAGAGCTGCTGTTGAAGGGTGTATCTCCTTATGTGGTGCTGCTTTGGCACTATCTCCCTCTACACTAATGGATGGTTCTTTAATGGGTATAGTAGGGGAAGGAGGTTCGTTTATGTTTTCATTTGGCTCTTCCAAAGGCTCTTCGACCGTGGTTAGAGGTTGTGGGTTTGCAACCTCCTGGTCAGGAATGGCCACTGAGGGCTCTGGATCAACATCCATTGGTACAGGTGCCATTACAGGTTCAGGTTGTGGAATATTACCTTGATTTACCTGTTCCCCTGGAGGTAGAAGTGGTAGGGGCACCGTTCTTAGATATTCAGTGAGAACAGTGGGTACCCCTGGAAGATAGTTGTTCTTCCTAATGAGAGCGGTTATGGCATTGCTCTTCATTCTCATGCACTCCTGGTTGGCTTCACCTTCAAAGATCTCCCGTTCATCATCTGTCAAGATATCATTGAGAATTAGCTGTAGGAACCTAGGATAGAAACATAGCACATCTTCATCTATGCCCGTTCTTTCATCCAGTGGTCCCATGCATATGATTACTTGATCAATCAGTAACCGTCCAATGTTAATATGCCTATTGTTCGCAATGGCAAACCCTATCTTTTGAAGGAATAAGGGAATACCATGCAGATTTGTTAGCTTGGCAGTAAAAACATGGATTAGGGTATGAAAGAAAAATTTCCATGCTTTTGGCAAGTAATGCTTAAGGAACTCTCCCACAAAGAAGTTAGGTTGTTGACTTCTAATGAGAGTGAAGAAAGCATGTATCTCCTCAGTTGTAGGATCAGGAACAAGGTTTTCTGTAGGAAAATGAAGTACTCTGTTAAAGTCATGTTCCGTCACCCTTATTGTTCTGCCCCCTAGCACAACAAAACTGAAGGATCTTATATTATTCTCACTTGTATCCGTGGCGGTTGTGTACAACGCAGTCAATTGATCAATACAAAGGACCACGGGAGTACTCACAGCGAATGCCACTAATGAACGTGTGTTCAAAAACTCTGCCCATGCACGAAACTGTAAGTTCGTTATGGATTGCAAGTTTTGGAACGAGACATGATTAGTCTTGGTTACGATAAATTCTCCAGCCATTATGTTTCAAATTTCCAGAAAATTAATTTTAAACCAAAACTAATTTTACACTTAAATTTAATTAATTAATTTTTTTTATTAATTAATCAAACTCTAACAAAAATAATCCCTTTTTAATCACTTAACAAATTCGAATACACAAACCTATCAATTAAGGAACCCTAATTGTGACCCTTTCGAATTATCAGAAAGTAGTAAGCAATTGTTTAACCAAGCAAATGCCAACTAAGAACAGTGGTAACAATGGTTCAAGAAATTAATTGATTCACTCGATGGTTTTCTTATCAAAAACAAAGCAAACTGTCACTGTACTCAAGTTTGATCCGTACAAACACAGTAATTCAAGAAATTACTGCTGTAACTATGAATTATCTCAAGCAAATGAAGGTAAACTGATGTAAACTATCGAGTTCTTTGTTGATTCTTTTTGTATATATATGTAAGTATCGAACAAACACCTTAGATCTGAAAAATGAAAAGTAAAACTGTCCAAGGGGTTGTTAAATACTTTTGAAAAAGCAAGGGTATTTTTGTACATTCAGGTTCGATAGATTTAAAAATATATGTTCGATGGTTTTCTCAGAGGGGCAATAGAGTCAAAAGGACTTCGATGGTTTTCTTTGAAAAACTATCGAGGTAGTTGTCTTTGAATATCAACAGACTCTATAGAAAACTATCGAAGATTGTTTTCTATTAAAAACAAAATCTATCGAACAACTTTGACTTTCAAAATGCATCGAGAATTTAAATATAGAATTAGTTAAATTCCTTCGATATATTTTAAAAAGATTCTTAAAAACTATCGAGAAATGTTTTCGATAGATTTTCTTTTCCTTTTCAAAAACTATCGAAAATTAAATTCGATAGATTTATCTATGTACTTGAAAAACTATCGAATTTCCTAAATTCGATATTTTTTGCTTCTGTCTTCATTTTAAAACCTGTTCTTGTTTTAAAAATCAGAATTTTTATTTCCTGCCTAGTTTTAATTCTAATAAATCTTTTCAAATTTACCAAAATCAATTCTCAACAAAAAATTCACAATTTTCTTAGAATAAAATCAATTAAATATCATTGAGTGATATTAACCAATTAAAATCTAATCAATTATGCTGCATTAATCTACAATGTTAAAAACAAAGCAAATTAATTCAAATTAAATAAATGCTTTAATATTTAGTACAAATATTAGCACTTAAATAATTTTTAGAATTAATAACTAATTAAATGCCAGAAGATATATCATCCATAATTATGACATAAAATTAGTATAATAATCCTAACTACGAGAATTGCTCCAGAAAATAAATTCACGAGTCCTAAGGATATAGCAATTTTTAAACTCATGTATTCACCAGGACTCTCTGCAGTTACTGACATCTAATCAAAATCAATTAGAAAGATTTAACATCCCAAGTTCACCAACCAGCTTATTGAAAGTGGATTCATCAAGCGGTTTAGTAAAGATGTCTGCAATTTGATCCTCTGTGGGTACAAAGTGTAACTCCACAGTTCCATTCATGACATGCTCTCGGATAAAATGATACCTGATGTTGATGTGCTTCGTCCTCGAGTGTTGCACTGGATTGTTAGAGATTGCTATGGCACTTGTGTTGTCACAAAAGATTGGAATCTTTGTCAACAAAAGTCCATAGTCACGGAGTTGGTTTCTCATCCACAAGATCTGAGCACAACAGCTACCAACAGCAATGTATTCAACGTCAGCTGTTGATGTGGACACTGAATGCTGCTTCTTGCTATGCCAGGAAACTAACCTTCTTCCAAGAAACTGACAGCTTCCTGAAGTACTCTTCCGATCAATCTTACAACCTGCAAAATCAGAGTCTGTGTATCCAACAAGATCAAATCCTGTATCTTTAGGGTACCAAATACCAAGATTTGGGGTCCCCTTAAGATATCTAAATATTCGCTTAACAGCTATTAGATGAGATTCTTTAGGATCAGACTGAAATCTAGCACACAAGCATGTTGCAAACATTATATCTGGTCTACTTGCAGTGAGATAAAGTAATGAGCCTATCATACCTCTGTAGCCTGTGATGTCAACCTTCTTACCAGTTTCATCCTTATCAAGCTTAGTGGCAGTTGGCATAGGAGTCTTTGCTGTAGATGAGTCTTCCATTTGATACTTCTTAAGAAGATCCTTGATGTACTTGGACTGACAAATGAATATACCACCTTGTTTTTGGTATACTTGCAGTCCAAGAAAGAATGACAATTCACCCATCATGCTCATTTCATAACGACTCTGCATTAACTTAGCAAATCTCTTGCATAGATCATCATTAGTAGAACCAAATATTATGTCATCCACATATACTTGCACCAATATCAAATCATTTTTATGCTTTTTGACAAAGAGAGTTTTGTCTACAACACCTCTTGTAAAATCATTTTCAAGTAAGAATTCAGAGAGAGTGTCATACCATGTCCTCGGAGCTTGTTTGAGTCCATAGAGAGCTTTGAATAGAAAGTACACAAAGTCTGCCAGTTTTGAATCCTCAAAACCTGGAGGTTGTTCCACATACACTTCTTCTTCTAACTCCCCGTTCAGAAAAGCACTCTTCACATCCATTTGATATACCTTGTAATTGGAATGTGCAGCAAATGCCAGAAACATTCTGATGGCCTCAAGTCTTGCTACTGGTGCATAGGTATCATCATAATCTATACCCTCTTATTGAGAGTAACCTTTAGCAACCAGTCTGGCTTTGTTTCTCGTTACAATGCCATCTTCGTCCAACTTATTTCTGAATACCCATCGTGTTCCAATAACAGATTTTCCCTTGGGCCTGGGTACCAGCTTCCAAACTTTCTGCCTTTCAAACTGATTGAGTTCTTCTTGCATAGCAATCACCCAATCTGGATCATCTAGAGCATCTTCAACTTTCTTAGGTTCTGTTTCTGAAAGAAACCCAGAATAGTGACATTCATTTTGTGATGTTCTCCTAGTTCTCACTCCTGTGTCCGGATCACCAATGATCAAGTGAAAGGGATGATCTCTATTCCATACCCTTTGTCTTGGCAGATGCGATCTTGATGATTCTCCTTGTTCTAGATGTTGTGGAGTGTGACTAGTTGATCCTTCTCCTGCTCCCCCTGAGTTGTTGACGGTCTGATCTGTTGATTCTGAAGACTGACTAGTGGATCCTGTATGTTGAGGATCTCCACTTTGGTCACCACTTTGTCCAGAATCATTATCATTATGATTATTATTAATGACTGTAACAACTTCAGGTACTTCTTCATTGTCAGAGAGATCTCCTGATAGATTTTCAAATACCAAAGATTCAGAGTTCTCTCCAGTTTGCAGGTCTGGTCTTTTAGTGTCATCAAATGTTACATTAAAGCTTTCCAACACCTTCTTATCTTCAATCATATATACCCTGAAAGCCTTAGATTCCAGAGAATAGCCCAGAAAAATGCCTTCATCTGCTTTGGCATCAAACTTGCCAAGATGTTCTCCATCTTTAAGTACAAAGCACTTTGCACCAAACACATGAAAGTACTTCAGTGTTGGCTTCTTGTTGGCCATTAACTCATACGGAGTCTTTTCATGATCTTTGTTGATCAGGGTTCGATTCTGAGTGTAGCAAGCTGTATTCACTGCTTCAGCCCAAAAGTAAGTGGGAAGTTTTGATTCACTCAACATGGTCCTTGCTGCTTCAACCAAGGTCCTGTTCTTCCTTTCCACTACTCCATTCTGTTGAGGAGTTCTTGGTGCTGAGAACTGTCTTGATATTCCTTTCTCTAAGCAGAAATCATTTAGAACTGCATTCTTGAATTCAGTTCCATTGTCTGATCTGATTGTCCGCACAGGTAGCTTAGCTTCCACTTCTATCTTCTTGATGTGATTAATGATTAGTTGTGTTGCTTCATCCTTTGTTTGTATGAACAACACCCACGTGTACTTGGAGTAGTCATCCACCATCACCAATGCATATCTGTTTCTTGAAAGTGACATAACATTAACTGGACCAAATAAATCCATATGAATCAGCTGTAATGGTTCAGTAATGCTTGTCATTTCTTTGCTTCCATGTGATGCTTTCTTCGACTTCCCTTTTTCACATGCTTCACATAGTCCCTCCTGATTGAATTCCATCAGGGGCAAGCCTCTCACTAACTCTCTCTTTACCAAAGAGTTCATAGTTTTGAAGTTCAGATGTGAGAGCTTCTTGTGCCATAGCCAACTTTGTTCTGAAGATGCCTTTGCATAGAAACATGTAACTTCTCCTTCACTGGTAGAACTTAAGTCAGCTATAAACAAATTCCCTTTTCTCACTCCCAGTAGAGTAAGCTTCTCATCCTTCCTGTTGGTGATCAAGCACTTGTCCTTTCTGAAATCTACATTGTAGCCTTTATCACAGAATTGACTGATACTTAGAAGATTGTACTTTAATCCTTCAACAAGAGAGATGTTTTCAATGATGACATTTCCAGATTTCAATTTACCATATCCCGTAGTGAATCCTTTGCTGTCATCTCCAAAGGTTACAATCGGGCCGGTCTTCTTAACCACCTCTGTAAGCAGGGACTCTTCACCTGTCATGTGTCTAGAACATCCACTATCCAGAATCCACACAACCTTTGAGCTTTTAACCTTACCCTGCAATCACAGATTGATTAAGCGGACTTTGGTACCCAAAATTGTTTGGGTCCTGAAGGTTTAGATGATTTAACAGGAGTAACATTCAATTTAGTCTTCCCCTGTTTGATATTCATAGTATCTGTGGATTTAACATTACTAGTGCTATTGCTACTATCAGACATCAACTTAAAATAAGCATGCAAACACTCTTTCTTTCCACAGGGTTCATGAGTATCAGGCATGTCAGACATGTTATGCATTTCAGAAGTATTAGCAGTTTCTACTTTAACCTTTTTACATGCATGTGTAAGGTGTCCAGAAGAATTACAAATAGAACACAACTTCCTAGATGCAATGGGAGAAGATGGAACCAATTCCTGATTAACAATCTTCTTCCTCCCATTCCTGTTCTTTTTAACATTACTAACTAAGGAACCTACTTCAGTTTTAGGTAAATCAGGTTTAGGTAATTCATTCTTTACTGATTTCCTAGGCAACTTAGTCTTTACCTCTTTTTCCTTCAATAAATCCTCCTCAAGCAATTCTTGTCTAATGAAAAGGTCATCCTCATGAAAGAGTGGTGGAAACGGCTTAACAAAAACTGGACAATCAACATTCTTAAGAACATGTGGAGTATTCCTTTTGACAACTGAAGATGTCACAGGGAATTCCACAATCTTCTTACCAGCTTTCTTGTTATAGTCAAATCCTATAGCAGTTTTATTCTCTATGGCCTGAGTATCAATGATTTCCCTAGCCACTAGAGCAGAATTCTTAAAAGCATTCAACTTCAAATCTAGATCTGAAACCTGCTTCCTGAGGATAGTCTCTATCTCATCATTACACTTGACCTTGTTCTCTAAGTACGCATTCTTTTGCTTAAGATCTTCTAATGTTACAGCTACAAGCTCTAGTTCTTCATTTTTAGATTCTAGCTTTTTAATCTTAAGAACTAGTTTAGCATTTTCCATTTCTGATGCTAGCATGCTTGTGTGTACATTAAACAATTCTACACTAAGATCTTGCACAGTTTTCTTGTACTCAGAATTAGACATATCAATTGTAGTTAAGATAGGTACCTGAGATGATTGTGGTGATTCCTCTGAAGAGTCAGCCATTAGAGCAACATTTACATATTCCTCCTCTTCATCCGAATCAGTATCATCCCAGTGCTTTCCCTCTGCTATGTAAGCTTTCCCTTTCTGCTTTCCAGAGAATGCCTCCAATTGCTGTTTAAGCTTGGCATTCTCCTTCTTCAACTCATCATAAGAATCCTTCTTTCCATAGACATCTTTCATGTCTCTTGCTTGACGAGGCTTCCGACATTCAGTGGCGAAATGCCCTAACTCATTGCAGTTGTAGCATCTTGATTTGCTTCTATCAATCATGCCAGTCTTGTAGCCTCCCTTAAAGCCTGTACTAGGTGTATAATTGCTCTTCTGGAATCTGTTGGTTGAGCCCTTGAACTTGTACTTAGGGTTTCTTTTGAAACGAATATGACTAAACTTTGCAGCTAAGTACGCCATGGTTTTGTCTTCCATTTGCTCAAGCTCTTCTAGGGTGTAGTAATCACTTTCATCAACACCCAGATTCACAGAATCCATTTCTGCTTCTATTATCACCTCCTTTCCAGCTCTAGGGGTTTGAACCTGAATCTCAGAAGTTATTGGTTCATCCACTACAAGTGCTGCTGATCTCACAAGTGCATTGTGCTTATTCTCCACTGTCCCTGATCCGTAGATTATCACCCTTTGTTCCTGTTCCATCTCATAGGTCTTCAACTTGCCATAGATCATCTCTAATGACATCTTTGTGAAGTCAATTCTTTCCCTAATGGATGATGACTTGTGTTCTACATGATGGGGCAGCGTCATCATGAACTTCCTGTTCGATTCTCTCAGTGGATAGGTCTTTCCTTTCATTGCCAATTCATTGAGGAGCTTAGTATATTTCTCAAAGACCTGAGTTATACTTTCTCCTGGCAGTGACCTAAAAGCTTCGTATTGAGAAGTCAGAATGTCCAATCTGTTTTCCTGCACGTCTTCAGTTCCTTCCATTATTAGGTTAATGGTATCCCACATATGTTTCCCGCTTGAACAGTTCATCAACTGATAGCTCATTTCCTTGTCCGCGGAGTCCGCCAATATCAACATTAAACCGGTGTCCAATCGAATCAGTTCTTTGTCAGAATCTGTAAATTCACTTATATCCTTAGGTTGGGTGCCTGAAGGAATCCTGCTACCATCAGGAGCTGTAGATTCACTAACTGGTTTCATTGGAACAAACGGTCCGTTCTCTAATATGCCAATATACAACGGATTAGATGCCTTGATAAATAACAACATCTTCATCTTCCACAAACCGAAATCATCTCTAGTAAACGGGGGAACTTTAATACCAGCGGTTGTCTTTGGAGCACTCATGGTTTCTGAAAATTTCAAATTGTTTAAAATTCAAGAAATTCCAATTAAATGAAAAATTTTGAAAGTTAAAAAATTTGCTTCGAATTTTCACGCTACGTTTGATTTTGGTCGCATTCACCGGATCTGATTTGTATATCAATCAAGTAGCTCTGATACCAATTGTTAGGTCCAAAGTATCGTAGAAGGGGGGGGGGGGGGGGTTGAATACGATACTCACAAATAATTTAATTTCGTTCGCGGATTAATCTTTCAGTTCTATAAGGAAATCAAACACACCAAACCAAATCAAGTTTCGGGGAATATATCTTTTTATAAATATAAACCTCGAGGGGTGCTACAATTTCTAATCCGTAGATTAGCGTCAATGAGTTTAAGGTTACACAAATACAAAACAATGATCAAGTTCTGAGCACTATTAATTTCTCTGATAATTTTCTCCGGCTCTTCTCTCTCTCAGTAATGTCTCTGTGTTGAAATCCTTAACTTAAGAAGACACATTCTTCACTCAGTATTAATTGTAGACTTGAATTGAAAACCATCGAACTTAGATTGTAGAAACAATCCTGGCCGTTGGATCTTCATCAACCATATAAGACAAAACAAACTTTTCACCTGCTCCTCTAATTTGAAAACTATCGAATGGTAAAGTTAATATTCCATTCGATGGTTTTTATTAAAAACTATCGAATGAAACATTAATTAACATTAGTTTTCAATACCTCTCATTTGATGGTTTTCTAAATAGAAAAACCATCGAATACTTTTCTTGTCCTTGTCCTTTTAGAAAAGCTCCTGTGTACCAGGGTGTTTAAGTTTTAGACTGTATCAATTTCTTCTGAGACGATAAAACAACTTGATCTATTCAGTGCTGTCAACTAGTGCAACTGGTCTGGTTCACAGATGAATAACACTTGATCAATTCTTCTTTTATGTCTTGAATTTAATGTTGCTGATAAGTCCTTTGTCGTTCTGGTTGCTTCATCACTGGAATCCTGTGGTACTTAACCCTAAATCATTCACATACTTCTGTCGTCTTGAAAGTCTTGTTTCTTTTGCTGTCACTGAGGCTTGAACATTTTCATGAACTTCTTTCCGTGACCTGTTTACGGACTTCAAGAATACATAACGTATTTTGATTTTTTGAGTTTACCTTTTCTTCTTTGATTCTGGATTCCTGTGCTTCTGTTAATATTATTGTCTGTCTTGTCCTTTGTTGAGTTGTAGTTATCTCTTTTACATCTTATGCTACATTATGCTTTACAGGAAGGCTCCGTGTACAGCATCAAAAATCTGAAAGTTGTTTCAAGTACAGGGAAATATAGACCACTATCACATGGGTCTAAATTGCTCTTCATACGCATAACGTTGCCTAAGATATTGGAAAAAGGCATCGTCAACATATCACTGCATGGATTTCAGTTCATATGTCCGGATATGATTGATGCACGTATTAATGACACCAACATACTCTCAGGTTTTTGATGCAGTAATATATTAGAGTAATATATAAATAATACTATTATATAAGTTATAATTCAAACTATCATGTTCTAATATTATTTTTTCTATGTTGATTTAGATGTTGTGGGCTGCTTGACCTACTTGGGTGGCATTGAAGTTGTCAAAGGAGGTTGGAAAAAAAGAGATCTCAAAATTGTCACAAATTAGTAAGTTATGCATTATATCAATTTTAATATAACTGTTAATTGTTTTTTATTGTTCTTGTAATTTTATATTACTTCTTTGGTTACCCCAATTTATTTGTTTTACTTATTTAATTTGTTCTAATTTTTTTCTTAAACAGCTCCATCACCAGTACCATAACTTTGTGGGAAAAGTTGGCCGAGATGGTTGATACAAATTTATACAAGGAGGATGGTGGACCCTATATAATAATTGTCACATCTACCTAGAAATATAAATCAATATAAATTTAGTATTTTATAAATTTAGTAATTTAGTATTTTTTATCAATATAAATTTCCTTTTATATGTATATGGCAATGATATCGGACTATCGGTCCAATAAAATAAAAAATCAAATTATATAAACAAAAGTAATATGTAAATACTTTAAAATATTATCTACCCAAATGCAAAATTTAAAGAATATATTTTATTTGATAATTTAAATAATTTTGTAGAGATTTATTTCACAATTTTTATTATAATATTCTTTTTCTTAACAAATATATTCTAATGCCGCTGATTTTATAGAATATATTTTATTTGATAATTTAAATAATTTTGTAGATATTAATTTCAAAATTTTGTTCTAATATTCTTTTTCTTAACAAATCAATCAATCAATCAATATACTTATATAAAGGATAAGACGGGGTCTTTAAAAACATATTTTGTAGAATATTTTTTAGAAATATTTAGAGAATTTTTTAAGAAGACGCTGCGAAGCGCGGCTTAGTAAACTAGTTAATAATTATAGTTAGATCTTAAATAGATCGATGAGAATTGTTAGATCTAATATTAAAAAGTATATCTGATTAATAATAGAATTATATTTAAATACCAAAAAGTGTATTTTGATAATTTAATATTTTTCTATGTAAAAATTCTTAAATATCTTTTATCTTGAATTTATGTATAGTTCCAGTTAGATAATAATTGTTAAACCAAATATCAAGATAACAATTCATATCGATTACAATGATACAGAGACTTAGGAGAACTCATGTGCATGAATAAATTTAAACACTTTTTTTTTCTGAAGGAACATAACAATTCGATTAATCCAAATTATAATTATATTATTTTACATATAACAAACATAAAAGGATAATATCAAAATATTATTAAAATGTTGAGGGTTTCATATTCATAAACGACAATTTTGAATATAATACTTATATTAAAATGTGTATTTGATTAAATGTAGGATTATATTTAAATACTAAGAAGTGTTCTTTGATAATTTAAACCAATTATAAATTGTTTTTTTTATATTGAATTGAATTCTTTTGTGTAAAACTTCTTAACCATCTTTTCTTTTCAATTTATTTTATGGGTAGGTCAACTGGTCAAGTTAGATAATAATTATTAAACCATCATTAAATTATTAAAGTGAGTGTCTAAATTTTAATAAATATTTTTTATTATTGTAGCACAAATTTATTTATTTTTCCACTAGTTCTTTTAAATATAGAAATTTTATGTTTCTTTCAATAAAGTATCAAAATTAATTAAGAACAAATTCAAATCGATTAAGAATATAATAATAGGAGAATAAAATTTTATATAATCATAACATAATTTTTATTCTATTTAATAATTTTAAAGTAATAATGTATTTTAAAATTTTATTTACACCGTAAATAAAACCGAAACATTAAAAGTAAAAGCAGTTAGTAAGATACTTATATCAGTATATACTTGATATCCTTATTATATTAAATCCTTATATATAATAATCATAATAGGGATCTTATCCCAAATTTTGGTCGTAGACAACCAAATTAATAAGGACCATTAGATCTTAACTAGATAAATGAAAATTGTTAGATCAAATATTAAAAAAGTTTATTTTATTAATAATATGATTATATTTAAATTCTAAAAGGTGTATTTTGATAATTTAAACCAAATATACCAAATATAAATAAGTTTTCTATATTGAATAGAATTCTCCATGTAAAAAATTCGTGACTTTCTTTTCTCTTCCATGGACAATTCCACCTAGATAAAAATTGTTAAACCATCTTTTAATTAAATTAAAGATAATTTAGTTATCTTCATGTGGGGTGTACAATCGTCAAAATCTGATTTTTAAAACACAAGATAAAGCCCAAATTAATAAAGTGAATATTTAAATTCTAATAATAATTATTATGTCATCATTATTTTAACACCAATTTAATTACTTTTTTCTAACTTTTTTAAATTTAGAAATCTATTTTCAAAAATTAAAATCAATCTAGGAAAAATTCAAATCAACAAAGAATATAATTATACGAGGATAAAATTTTATAAAATTGTGCATATTTTTAATCCTATTTTATTAAGTTTTATATCATAACTAATCAAATATTATTTTTTATTAAATAATAAATTATACGTAAATGGTGATTTTGTTTTATAAGAACTTATAGAGACCTAATTTCATTGTTAGCAGAACTATATTCATATTAAAAAAAACCTTATTTTGAAATTTTAGACTCAGCTACAGAAGAGGCCAAACTTTTTAAACCTATATACATTATAAATTATTAAATTCGAAACTTTAAAAGTTTGCTAATCAATAAGTATAGTACTTTTCTGAAAAATCGTACTTTACAAAAAATATTATCAAATAACATATGTCTGCAAGAAAAAATGAAAAAATTCTTATTTTTCAAAAAAAACTATAAATTTTAATATGTTATTGGTAGATTCAAACCTTAGATCATTCTACATGATAATTTTAGTGTTATATCTAACGTTTTTCAACAATTTAATTTGAACGATTATGGATTGAGTGATCAAACAAAGCGACCAAACTTAACTTATAAGGAAACGTTCATTATTTAGTCTTTAATATAATAGCATAGATATTTACCGGATATACTATAAAAAAATGAAATTTATACAGAATTTTGATCACGGTGTACTACTTTAAAAGAAGAACTATTACAAAAAAAATTATATTTTAATTGATAATTTATTTTCTCAAAAGTTCAAAGTTCCCACATCTTTAACATATTACAAAAAAGAGTATATTATATTTTAGCAATAAATATTTAAAAAATTATAAATTTAAAAAATTATAAATATTAAGAAAAATTAATGATGTAGTTTGGTCCTAAATACCGCCAAAACATTCTCAACAGTTAGATCCAATACTTTTAAAAATACATGATCAAGATTATATCATATAAAAAGAAGTTATTATCTAAAAATGATATAAGTTAAAAGATATTATATTAGGATTGGATTTTCTAAAAAGTCAAAACATAAAAATAGTTGTAATTAAATAAGGAAACTCATTTAATACCAAAATAATAAAAATCGTTTAATGTTAAATAGATAGGTGAAAACCGTTAGATTTAACATTAAAAACTGTATTTGGTTAATAAATGGTATTCTAATAATCTAAACTACATATAAGTAGATTTCCTAAATCGAATATAATTCTCAACATTAAATTTCTTCACTATATTCTCTTTTTAGTTTTAGAATAGTTTTTAATTGAAAAAGAACTATTAAACCACAACTAAATTAAAGATTATTTTGTGAATTTCATGTGGACTATAAAATTGGCAAAATCTAATTTTTATAACTCAATATAAACAAATATTAAATTGAGCGTGTAAAATATAATAAATATCAAATTTTTAACTATAATTTTTTTGGCTAAATATTTTTTAACAATAATTTAATCATGTAAACTAATAACTTTTAAATATTAAAATATTCATAAATAAATATAATTATAAATATTAAAAAAACAATCGTGTGTTGCATGAGTAATAAAAATATAATTATAAATAAAATAATTATAAATAAAATTTAAATAACCGTGCATCGCACGAGCTATAAACTAGTATATAATTATAGGAGGATTATAATAAAAACAAGAGAGAAGAAAATTAGACACAAGAGAGATTTAAGGTGAAAAATTCGCAAGAATTTTTCTGCTTGCACAAGCTGCCTTGTATTTGCGATTTCCGGAGTTCTACCGGTCGGATCGTCCTGAATTTTGGACAGCAACTTCCTTACACCGATATATAAATTCTGAACGGTGGAGATCGGATTTTGAGGTCCAGAGGTCAGTTTCTTAAGGAGCTTAACAGAGCTGTTTGCACCACGGTGAGGGTAAACCTCCCCGCGGGTTTTTCTCATTGTTGTCTTATTTTGATTTCATACTTTTAACGGCTTATTCCAAGAGTGTGAAGGTGTTTGTATTCCTCTAGTTTTGTCTAGAGAAGACTTGGTGTATTCCCATATAATTTGTGATGGTGAATTGTTTGGGTGGACTACGGTCCCGTGGTTTTTACTCCTTACCTTTGAGGGGGTTTTCCACGTATAACTTTTGGTGTCTTATTTTTCGTTTATTGTTGCTTTACTTGTTTGTTTCATCGAAGGTTCATACAAGTAGGGATAAGTATTGTCCAACGAAGTTAATTCCGCACTTAGTTGTTACCGTTGTGGTCACTTTTTCCCATCATATTGGTATCAGAGCTTGGTTGTTATTGGACTTGTTTGAACGATGGAAACTAATACAAGTAGAATGATTCTAATTATCATGTTTAGAAGGGGAAGATGGAGGATCTTCTTTATGTGAAGGAATATTATCTACCTGTGTTTGCTACGGAGAAGCCTGCAAATAAAACAGAGGCAGAATGGACTATTTTTCATCGACAAGTTTGTGGGTATATACGACAATGGGTGGATGATAATGTTTTGAACCATATTAGTGGGGAGACACATGCGCGTACTTTGTGGAACAAGCTTGAGCAACTCTATGCTCGAAAGACTAATAATAAACTGTATTTGATTACACAGTTGATGTCTCTAAAATATCAGGATAGCACTGCAATTTCTGATCACTTGAATGCATTCCAAGGAATTATGAATCAGCTTGCTGGAATGGGTATCAAGTTTGAGGATGAGATACAAGAGTTGTGTCTTTTGGGTACTTTACCAGATTCATGGGAGACATTCAGGATGTCTTTGTCGAACTCAGCTCCGGATGGTATTATCAGTATGGAATTAGATAAGAGCAGTATTCTGAATGAAGAGATGAGAAGAAAGTCACAGGTGTAACACCCCCAGATTCGGGGTCAGGAATCTGGGTTGTCACGCTCCATCAATTATACAATACATGCATTACTTACAACATTCTCATATTACAACTCCAAAGACCCCAATCACTTACACACACACACACACACAAGTTATAGCCTTGGAAATGAGCAACAAAAGTAACATTTGTTATTACAACTCAAATGTACTATCCAGGATCTCATCTATTATTTACAATCTCTACCTGAAGTTACAATAATAGACCTCACCGTTCTATACAAGGTTTAATAATACAAACCTACTCGAAAGCAATTCCTACTAATTCAGTCTGCAACTGTTCTGCAAACTCCGACAATATCCATCTTGTTGAACTAACTCAAGGGTGGTCTCTCCATTCCCTTGCTCTCGTAACACGAGGTGAATCGGAAAGGTTTTCTTCATGCTGAAAGTTTTAATAAAGCAAGAATGAGCTAATAGCGCTCAACAAGAAATCTATCCCAGTTTAAATCTTTAAGCCTTTAAGGTAAATAATCCATATAGGATCCAAGTTTTAACACTACTAGGGTTTGTCCCCAAAATAGTGTCCCGTTCAAAATACTGTATGACTTATAATCATACTCAAATACTTTACGTAAATCATTTAGAAATCCTTGGTATCGATATAATGAACCAAGATTCAAAACATATCTTTTAAAATAGATATCAAATATTGGAATCAGGGCTTAAAGCCTATCCATTGATTCAAAATACTATACATTTCAATATACTGTATATCTTAAATCCCTTCTCAACATATATACATGTATATCTATTTAGATATCTCATACTGTTCAAAATACTGTAAAATATCAGTAATGAACACCTTTGAAACTCCGTTCATATACAGAACGAAATGTTTAAATATTCTTTTCGTCAAAACTTCCCATATAGTTCAAATACTGTATGAGGTATAGTACTTTGTTAAAATATTATTAACAAGTATCCGTAACCGGTATTTAACCCAAGTTACCAAACATTTCTGAAATTCCAATCCTTGGAAAAACATGGGGAGTTGCACAGGGCTACGCACTGGTATACGATGATCAATCGTCATACCATAGATTTTCTACTAGTAGATGGATAATCCCGAAGGTCATTACCCTAGCCGCATACGGGCTTTTAGATTGGACCGGTGTCACTCGACCTCTTACACATTAGTACCCACATGGCGACATCAAGGCCACACAAGTGGACCCGCTCCCTGCCAACGGATTCCACTGGACTGGCGTCACCCAACCTCTTATTACATTTCCACCTGGCGACATCAAGGCCAGAAAAAAATAGTTTTTCTTTGCGGGACCGTGCGTTACTAGGCCACTTACGCGAAAATGTCGTTTCCCCAACTATCTTTAACTGGAACGGATATTAATCCAGTTCCCTAAACATAAGCTTGTTAATAGGTTTTGTAAAAATACCCTTACTTCCGGTTTATGTCGGAAGTAAGTCACAATGTGGGTTGACCGTTGTCAACTGACCTCGATCCTCGAGTAAAACATTTCGAAATCACGACTTGAGAGTTTTGTAAAATATCTTTAGCTCTGATAATTCAGAAACCCAAACTATATCACTTTTAATGAAAGAGGCAAGTGAAATCATATGTTCACTTCCTGGAATGGATTCCTAATTTTTATAAGTTTAAATCAAAATCGTTATTCGAGATAAATAATTAAAGTAGTTGGGAACCCCTATTATACTCTCATAAACCCTTTTTGAGATCAGAAAATATTTGCGTAAATACTAGAACCTTAAATAATTATATCACAAGGTTCTATGATTTTTTAAATCATTTTTGAAATATTTAATAAATATTCAAATAATAAATATAGAATTATGATTCAATATAAATCCCCTTAAGTGAATATTCACTTAATTAAATAAATATCCAATAATAAATATTGAATTATCATTCAATAAGATTCCACTTAAGTGAATATTCAAAATGATATTCACTTAATTAAATAAATATTTAAAATAATATTTATAATAATATTATTTAAATATCTCACATTAAATATCCAATAATATATATATTGGAATATTTAATCAACATTTTAAAATATAACTGTCCCTGGAACCCTCCAATTTCTGACAGTATAATCAAGACCAAAATACTAATTTGACTCCCGATCTAAGTTTTAAAATCCTCGTACGAGCGCTCTACCCTTAGAGCCTCTATAACACCTCGGTTTATAAATATTTTCACAGCATTAAAGCAGAATATATCACAACCACATCACTTATATGATGTAGGGTTTGAAAACTGACATGCATCTATCATATGCATATACTATATCTCAACATTTTTATTACCATTAAATCTATATACGATGTAAGGTTTGAAAGCATGCATGATGTAATATCATATGCATATACTACATCTCAACATTTTTAATACCGTTACATCTATATACGATGTAAGGTTTGAAAGCATGCATGATATCACATCATATGCATCATCAATATAAGTAATGGAAAACAACATGGGATGAGAAAACTTGCCTTGGGTCCTTGGTTGTTATGGGTTCGAGAACTTGCCGGAAAATCTATAAACAAGGAAATACTCGATCAGTCCCCTGGCTTAATCAATTAAAGTGCATTTAACTTAAGCACTAACGTTCTATTAATGAATATCAAATGTCTTGCTCTTGGTCACTTATAACCTCATGACATTCCGTAAACTCTTAAGTCAAAAGTTTGGGTGGAAATCTATTCTCAAAACCCAAGTACTTTACCATTGCTAACTCATTGTTTTTAACCATCCCCTTAAGGGTATTTCACTCGCGCAACTTTTGTTCCCGCATTTTTATAAAATTGAAAAATCATCATTTTAACACGAAACCTCCTCGGTTCACTTCCTAATTGTCCATACTAGTATTCACATTAATATCTCAACCCAATTCCATTTTTAAAGGGGTTGATCACAATCTGAAAGTTCATGCAGTGAACTACTTAGTTATCCGAAACCGCTTTCACTAAAACGGACGTTTCTCCTAAACCGTAAATCGAAACGATACGATTCTTTCGCTAAAACAAACTACAAGACAAGAACTACACTATCATGGTCAGTGGTCACACTTGAAAGTAGATTAAGAGTCTCGAATACCACTGTCAAGGCAGTTAATAAACATTTCGTCATTACGACGGCTATACATCGAACGTTTCCATTTCACAACCAATCCAAACATTCAACCAAGACAATCCATACATCCATATATCATTTAAAACTCTAGTATAGTTCATAATAAATCAAGAACTCATCCCTCAATCAACCATAACTCATTCAACCAACCAAAATCATTAAAACATGCATGGATCTCTTATACGACATGTTTAACGAACTATACTACAAACTTAAGCATAAAACCCAATTAATATCAAGAGGGCAGAGGTGTTATACCTTCCTTGCTGCCTTAGAGACACTAACAATGGCTTAAATATCCTTTCTTGAGCTTTAAACATCATTAACTAGCTTACTCTTCAAAACAAAATCAAGAACACAAGTTAGTATTTTCGAAATCACTATTCATTCCTCAACTTTGATCCAATATTTTACCATGCTAAACTTCTTGGATGGCCATGAAATATTGAACGTACCTTGGGTATATATTGAGGGAGATATGGTCCAAATTTGGCGATTTTAGGACGAGTATAGTTGGAGTTATGAATTTGTCTTTGCTCCGTGCTCATGCTGGGCAGAATTTGGAAGAAAATGGGGAAGATGAATATTTGCTTTATTTTTCTTTTCTTTTCTTTTGTCAAAATGATGCTAAATGGATGCATCCAATTTGTGTGGTTATGGTTTAGTTTAGTCACCCCCTTGCCACATGTCAACTTGTTGTGGGTTGTGGTGAAAGTGGTGACAAGGTGGTGATTCATCACCTTGTCAAACCTATGTCATCCTCCGGCATCATGCTTATGTTATAATTTGTATCATCAATCCTTTTATATGTTACACTTGATGATCTTATATCATACTCCCCCTTCGGTTAGGGTTTAATCCATAATTCGTTACGCTTCTGTTTCGCGATAGGTTCAAGTGATTTTGAAAACGTTTCTTTGTACCAATGTTAGGAGATACTTCCTTGATCTTTCCACTACCTTGGCTTAATATATGATCCTAGATTTCTCACCTTGGCTTAAGATATGATCATGGATTTCTCATTCTACATACTTTCTCAAAACGATCAAATCAATACATCCTTGATTGTCCAGTGAATAGTGATTTAAAACTCGAAGGGAAATCTTCTGATTCTGATCGCGTTTACATTCACTTATTCTCCTTATACATCATTAATATAACTTCGAAACATTCATTCCATGTCTTTCATATAGTGTGGTCTGAAATATTTTTCATCAGCAAATTCAATATTCAAAGACATTTACTATTCATCAAATTTTTTTTAACTAAGTCCAAAATTTGGGGTTATTACAGTCTCCCCTACTTAAAAGGATTCCGTCCCGGAATCTAAGAAAATAGCCGAGGTTATTCTTCCAATATAGTAATCTCCAGTTTCCAGGTTGACTCTTCAACCCTCAGTTACCGGACGTTTTATATAAGCCAATTCTGGTTGTACTCTTATACACCCATTTTCTATCAACATCCGATTATTCTTGCAATCGGCGGTACAACGCTTACCATAACTTCGGTTCTCTGAAATGTTGCTTCCGGTCGGTCCGTCGGTCTGCGGATCCTACGTAGTGCTCGCATTCAATCTCGTTGCCAAACACGTTTGGAAAACTCCTCCCGAATCGGGAGTTTAATCATTGGTTCTTATCTGACACGATTGTGACTGGAACTCCACGTCACCCAACTATCTCTTTCGTAACTCTTTGATTAAAGTTCTCTCGTAAAAAAAAAACAAAATATGAGTAGACTCATTTGATCCATCAATTATAACTCAATTGACGTCATAGTCCGACTTGATTCTTGTTGATCCTATCACAAAATCCATTACAGTAAAATTACATTCCTAATCAGGAATCTCTACTAACTGTGATAGTCAACTAGGTCTTTGTTCTGCCTTCATTTTCTGACATATCCAATATTTGTTTACCAATCGATAAATCCTTTTTATTTATCCGGCCACCTATAACATTTACTTAACTTTCTTTAATTTATTCTAACTCAATCAGGACCTTTAAATAATCCTTGTTGTTCTCGTGACTTCAAACTTCATCGTTTCAGTTCTTCTTATTAGTCATTCTGAAAAATCAGCATCCTTTCATTTCTTGAACATTTGGAATCCCAACTTGGTAAAATATACCTTATGATCCCTTTATCATCTTTCTCAGTCTTTAATGCTTTTTCCAACATTGACTTTATACCTTCACTCGTCATTCGTTCTTGACATAACTTGATTTTCTGTAGCAATTCCGGTTGCATTGCAACCTCAAATAGTCTCTCCGTACCATTTCCGGTTATCTTAACCTCAATTTCCATTTTCTCAAATCCTTGGATTAACTTTATCCAACGATGTTATCATCTTAAATCTCTCAGACTAAGGGCATCGGCCACCACACTGGCCTTCCACGGGTGGTAAAGAATCCCACAGTCATAATCCTTGATTCGCTTTAGCTATCTTTTCTGTTCTCATATTAAGTTCTTTCTGGGAAAGTGTATCTAATGCTCTTATGATTTGTATAAGTCTCACACTTCTTTCCATACAATTAGTGCCTCCAAAACTTTAAAGCGAAACTATCGCTATCAATTCTAAGTCATGTGTAGGGTATCTAAATTCATATTCCTTTAATTGTCTGGATGCATACGCAATTACCTTTCCGTGCTGCATAAGCACACACCCTACCTCTTTATGCGATGCGTCGCTATAGATCACAAAATCTCCCTTCCCGTTTGGCAGTACCAGCACATGATGGTGACTAGTCTCTTCTTTAATTCCCGGAAACGTTTCTCACATTTCTCGGTCCATTCAACTTTTCAGTCTTTCGAGTAAGTCTGGTCAGTGGGGCTGCTATCTTAGCAAAATCTTGTACACATCTTCGGTAATATCCGGCTAAACCCACAAAATTACTCACCTCGGTTGGTGTGGTTGGTCTTTCCCAGTTCGAAACAGCTTTTATATTAGCGGGGTCAACCAGCACCTCTTCACTGTTGACCACATGTCCTAAAACTGTACTTCCCTTAGCCAAAACTCGCACTTTGAGAACTTGGCATATAACTTTTCTCTCCTCAGTGCTTCTAACACTATCCTCAAACGTTCTGCATGTTCTTCCTCGGTCTTTGAGGTAAACCAAAATATTGTCGATCTCACTATGACACACTTATCCAAATACTTCTTGAAAACTCGATTCATCAAGTCCATGGAAGCTGCAAGGGCAATTGTTAGCCCAAATGACATCACTAAAACTCGTAGTGTCCATACTTAGCGCGAAACACAGTCTTGGGTACGTCCTCAGGTTTAATATTCTACTGGTGGTATCCAATTCTCAAATCAATCTTCGGGAATTTAACTACACCATGCAGCCGATCGAACAAATCAACGATTCTTGGCAGGGGTATTCATTCTTAATAGTTAGCCTATTTAGCTCTCGATACGCTATGCACAGCCTCGTGCTGCCGTCCTTTTTCTTCACCAATAACACGGGTGCATCCCACGGTGACGCACTTGGTCTTATAATTCCTTCCCCTAACAATTCCTATAATTGAGCGACTAATTTCTTCATCTTGACTGGAGCTAGTCGGTACGGGGCCTTCGAAAATGGCTCCGTTCTTGGAGCTAATTCTATAGCAAACTTTATTTCTCTATCGGGTGGTATGTAAGATCCGTGAATTGTATTAATTATATAAATTGATATTATATGTGTAGAATAATCATTATTAAGTATTTTGGGTTTTAATGATAAGGATTGTTAAGTAATTATGTATAAATTGGCGTGTCGAAGGCCCCGTTCAAATATCTCGTCGTTTGAAAATATCTTCAATTTTGAGCCCCGTTTTGAAAATTCAAGGGCCCCGTTGAAATTTTGTACATCATTATTATTCCTTCGTCATTCGTGTCCGAATCATTATCGGAGGATTTATTCGTATCATTATATTCCTTATTATCCGATACTATCAATAGTATTTGTTTTATTCAAAGAAAGAAAGAGAAAAAAATTATTCCAAACCCTAACCCTAATTTTCTAGGGTAATTGATATATCGTTCATATCAATAATACATCTATTATAGCCCCAGTATTCTTGAGCATTAGTTATATAAATGATATGTATTGATTTGGATAACTATCAGTCTTTTTGGATAGCTATCACCTCGTAAAACGTGTATTTTTCTAAATTAGGGTTTTAAGCGTACTAGTGGATCAATATCGATCCAAAAATATCGTTTAAGGTATTATTTTCCACTAAGTATAAAAAGGAGAATCGTACATTATCCTTCATACAATCCGTATTAAAAATCCAGAAAAATATAAAATTCCCGAACCGTGTTCTTCGTGTTCTTGAAAAATCAAAATCAGTTTCGAAGGTTTTATTGAAATCCAAATCACAAGTTCCAGTACTCAAATCAAAGATCTTGAGCTCTAGTTTCAGAATCTTCCAACCATATCATCATCTGGTAATTTTTCGATTTTATATTAATTTTTCAATATTCGAATTAAATTAGGATTCTTGATTAAAATTGGGGATTTTCATTCTGTTGATTCTCCGTTCAATTGATTGCTTCCAACATGTTCCTAGGGTTCAAATTAATAGGAATTCATGCTTTAATTTCATGTTTATGTTCGATTTTGAGAAATTCGATTTTTAGGGTTTTGCCCGATTTTTCTTTTTAATAGTCCGTTCATATGAATTATCTGACATGATTTCTGATAGAGGGCTTTGATTGTATGTGTTGTAAGCTTCATTTTAACATAAAGAACGTAGAGTTTCATGTACGATTTAATGAGATCGGAAAATTTGTTGAAGGTCGCTGGAATTTGATCGTGATTGAGATTCTGGCTTTGTTTTGGTTTGTTTTTTATCAGAATAGATTGTTGTGTTAATAAGGAGTGTTTTGGTACAAAAAGCCCCAAATTCTGATGTGTTTTTGAGTCGCCGGATTCTTGGAATTTCGCCGGATTCTGGAAAAATTCCGGGTTGTTCTTCCCGACCCGTTTGTGTTCTTCCCGACCCGTTGACCCGGTTTCAATCTTCGAAACCCTAAAATATTTTCTGAAAACTGTTTTTGAATTTTATTTTTAAATTTAATTCGAAAATAGTTTAAATATTTATAAAAATCATATTTTTATTTTAAAAATAAATTTTTAAATTCAGAAAATTCTGGAAAATTATAATTAATTATTTAAATTCGAAAATTGATTAAATTTAATTATTTTAATTATTTTTAATTAATAATTAATTAATTTAATTAATTGATTAATTCTTTTAATCAGTTAATTCTTAATAATTAATTATTAATTAGATTTAATTGATTAAAATTAAGTTTTATTATTTTCTAGCTTGATTTAATTTTTTAAAAATAGTTTGAGTGTTTGAAAAGTGTCAATTAATTTTGTTAATTGATTTTAATTGCTTTTAAATACTTATATTGGGATTAAAAATCCGATTTTTGATTTAAAAATTATTTGTGACTTATTTAAATTCAAATAAGCCTCGAATATTGTTCTAAAAATATTTATAAGTGCTATATGGTTCGTATGAGATGTGTAATGTGTTTTATAGTCCGTACTTGCCCGTACGAGGGCTAGTGTCTGAGTTTTAAATACCGTAAATTAGACCGGGCGTCCGATAAGTACCGGTTACTTGTTTAATTGTGAAAATGGTTTTGAATATATATCGAGGATAGAATGAGGTTAGTTAGACTTACAGTTATAAGTTGTTTATTATAGAATCGAGTTCCCGGAGCAAGGGAAAGGGCAAAGTAGAGTGAACGAGGTAGAATACCGTCAGCGACGTAGACCAGGCAAGTATCTATGCCTTTACTTGTTGATTCAATTATTATTATTCGTAAGAATTACATGTATGTTACCATCAGAACGATTCAGATTATTCAGTGTTCACCCGTATTGAGCACTTGATGCTATTTCCTTGAATATCCCTAACTTTTGATCTGATCAACAATCGTGTTGGATATCAGAAACCTTCACCTTCAATTCAGTTTATATTGATGATAACCATTGTTGGCTTTCTTAAATAAGAATGTTGTACCCTTGAAACCATTCTGAATCTATTTCTCAGACTTCGTTTAATATTGAATAGTTGAAGCTCTTTTGCAACTATTACACCCTATCATTGTGTACTTATCTTGTTATGCATGTTATTGCTTATACTCTGTGATAGAATTGGCATGTTTTAAAATGAGACCAGTAATGGTCGGGCCATATTTATGGTCGTAATAACTTAAGGCCCAGATGGCCACGGATCCTAGTGGAGGACTATGCTATAATCCAGTCCGGGGTTGATGCGTGACTGATCAGCAGCACAACCTCCGCGGTCTCAGGCATCATTTTCTGGACCATTGTATCAGATGACTCAGCCACCAGTTTCACATCACCATTATCAGAGGATGAGATAGGAGATGGATTACTTTCATAAACAGGTAATAGAGATGCGTGGGATACGTTCAGCGGAGGCAAGTGTAGCCAGAGATAGGGATAGATTCAGGAATCAGGTAGGAGAGACACGGATGAGACTCGGGGTTATGAGGACATTGGTAGAGACGAGGTTGCATGGACTGGCGACTAGCAGAGAGGGAGAGACTACCGTAGGGATGAGAGAGATTTTGGATTTTGCGATGAGGGAGATTGGGGAGATTTCCGGACCAGCACTATGGGAGACCAGAGATGATGATCCATGAGCCGGTAGAGACGAGGTTGGGATTTTATGTGGATTCCAGTCAGATAGTACATAGATGCATAGTATAGTACCAGCAGTGCACCAGTCTTATAGTATCGCCTTGGATTGTTGTTGTATTTTGTTGTTGTACTGTTGATCGGTAGTTGTAGTTCAGCTATGACACACTTTACTTTTGAAAACGTTCTACGCTTGTATCGAATCTATGTATATATTTATGATAACCATCTTTCGTAAAATTGTTATTATTCTCTTGTTATTCATTTTCAATATTAAAATTGTTATCATACTTGTGCAACGAGTGTACCCGTACGCCGTTGAAAATCCAAAAATTATGGTTCTACCAATTGTGTTCTCTTTCTCTTTTATTATTGGATTAAATTAATTATTGTTTATTCATCAGCAATATGCCTCCTAAACGAAATACTCGTCCGACTAATTCCACTGACCAAGAAGGTCAACAGAATACACCTCCAATGGGTCATTTAGATCCGGTTGTAATACAGCTTTTGCACACTCTCACTCAACAAACTACTGCTCTAGCACAAGAACAACAACAGATCCAACAGCAGTTACTACAGCAGCAGCAGCAGCATCAGCAACATCAGCATCAACAACAATAGCACCAGCAGGTAGTACCCGTGGTTACATTTAAATCTTTTCAAGCAGCAAAACCTCCAGAGTTCAAGGGATCTGCTGATCCAGTTGAGGCAAAGGCATGGTTAAAGGAAATGGAGAAAGCTTTTACGTTGATAGAGGTAACGGGAGAAAAGAAAACTGAGTATGCTAGTTATTTTCTGAAAAATGAGGCAAGTTATTGGTGGGAAACTAGTAAAGCTTTAGAACCGGAAGGGTTAATTACCTGGGAGAGATTTACAGAATTGTTTTTAGAGAAGTATTTTCCTGATTTTATGTGAGATCAAATGGAGTTGAAATTCCTAGAATTGAAGAAAGGTAGAATGACTGTTTCTCAATACGAGACCAAGTTCACCGAGTTGTCTAGGTTCGTTCCGACATACGTTGATACAGAGAAGAAGAAGGCCAAGAAGTTCCAACAGGGACCGAGGTCATGGATTCGTAGTAAGTTAGCAGTTTTGGAATTAGATAACTATGCAGCCGTAGTACAGAAGGCAATGATTGCGAAAGGAGAGAGTGATTCATACATGAGAGAGAGAGAAAATAAGAAAAGAAAGGTAGGGACAGCTGATAAGGTCCAGTCACAGGGAGATCTTCAGAGCCTTCCAAACAAGAAACCAGGATTCCAGCCGAGCAGAGGTACAACTTTCAAGAAACCAGATACCGGAAATGTAGGACCAATCAATCGTCCACCAAACAACAACCAGCAAGTAGTTCTCAGACCTCCACTGCCAGAATGCAAAACATGCGGGAAAAGACATCCAGGTATATGCCACAGATTGAGTATCACATGTTTTAAGTGTAACCAGAAGGGGCATTATGCCAGAGATTGCAAGACAGGTATTGTGTGCCATCGATGTAAGAGACTAGGCCATATGATCAAGGATTGAAAAGCGCCAGCAACCGTGAACAACATGATTCGAGCTATAGAGGCACCTCTAGCTGTTGATGTTCAGCCGTTAGCCAGAACCTATAATATGTCAATGAGGGAAGCAGTGAGAGACTCCGATGTGGTGGCAGGTACACTTCTAGTAAATTCTGTTAATGCTAAAGTGCTGATAGATTCAGGAGCTACTAAGTCGTTTATTTCAGAAACGTTTGCTCGTAAATTGAATTGTTTAATGGAACCCTTAAATGGAGTGTTGAGTGTAAAAATAACTAACCAGGATCGTATACCGGTCAGTTCGTATTGTCCCCGTTGTGAAATTGAGATTTTAGGGAATCGTTTTTATGCTGATTTATTACCTTTCAAGTTGGGAGAATTTGATGTGATTTTAGGAATGGATTGGTTAACTAATTATGATGCACGTATTGATTGTAAGGATAAGAGGGTTACTTTAGTTACCCCAGAAAAGAAAGAAGTGATATTTAAAGGAGAGAAACAAACGAAGAAATTTTTGACGATGATTCAGACCATGAGGTTATTAAAACAAGGATGTGAGGCTTATCTCGCATACGTGATAGATACAGAGAAGGAAGTTTCTAAGTTAGAAGATATTCCAGTCGTGAGTGAATTTCCAGATGTTTTTCCAGAAGAGTTACCAGGACTACCTCCGGATAGAGAGATTGAGTTCGCAATAGACTTAACACCAGGCGCGGAACCAGTATCCAAAGCACCATACAGAATGGCACCAGTGGAGATGAAGGAATTAGCTAAGCAGTTGCAGGAATTGTTAGACAAAGGAATTATCAGACCTAGCGTTTCTCCATGGGGAGGAGCACCAGTACTGTTCGTCAATAAGAAGGATGGAAGTATGAGACTTTGTATAGATTATCGGGAGTTAAACAAACTAACCATCAAGAATAAGTATCCATTGCCCAGAATAGATGATCTGTTTGACCAGCTAAAAGGAGCGGTTCATTTTTCTAAGATTGATCTACGATCGGGATATCACCAATTGAAGGTTAAACCAAACGACATATCGAAGACAGCTTTTCGAACAAGGTACGGACATTATGAGTTTTTAGTAATGGCGTTTGGATTGACGAATGCACCAGCAGCTTTTATGGATTTAATGAACATGATTTTTAAGAAATATTTGGATGAGTTTGTAGTGGTATTCATCGATGATATTTTGATATACTCCAAGACGGAAGAAGAACATGCGAATCATTTGTGGATTGTGTTGGAAATTTTAAGACAAGAAGGATTATACGCAAAATTTTCAAAGTGTGAGTTTTGGTTAAGAGAAGTTCATTTCCTAGGGCACGTGGTATGTAGTGAATGCATCAAAGTATATCCAGCAAAGATTGAAGCAGTGAAGGATTGGGAAAGACCAAGGACACCAACTGAAGTTAGAAGTTTCTTGGGATTAGCCGGATATTATCGGAGATTCGTATAGGACTTTGCAAAGATAGCTACTCCAATGACCAAGCTGACAAGGAAAAGCGAACGATTCATATAGAGCGACAAATGCGAAGAAAGTTTCCAAGAGTTAAATAAGAGACTAACTACGGCACCAGTGTTAATGCTACCAGACGATCAAGGACATTTTGTAATATATAGTGATGCGTCTTACAAAGGATTGGGTTGTGTACTTATGCAACATGACAAAGTAATTGCTTATGCGTCAAGACAATTGAGACCTCACGAACAGAACTATCCTACACATGATTTAGAATTAGCAGCGATTGTATTTGCACTAAAGATATGGAGACATTACTTGTACGGAGAGAGATGTGAAATTTACACCGATCACAAAAGTCTGAAGTATATCTTTACTCAGAAGGAGCTGAACATGAGACAGAGAAGATGGTTGGAGCTAATCAAGGATTATGACGTTTCTATAAATTATCACCCTGGCAAGGCAAACGTGGTAGCAGATGCATTGAGCAGAAAAGAAAGATTGAATATGCTGACGATGACAAAAGAATTGTACAGAGAGTTTGAAAAGTTAGAGATAGAAGTACGTGTTCCGAAGGACGTGACAGAAATGAATTACGCCATAACGTTTCAACCTGAATTGTTGGAAAAGATACGGAAATGTCAAGAGCAAGTCATGAACAACAATGCAAATAGTTTAACAGGCGAGGAGTATGTAGCCAACTGGACGATAAGGGAATCTTAAGGTTTGCTTCTTGAATATGGGTACCTAATGTAGCGGAACTAAAGAATGAGATTTTGCACGAAGCGCATAACTCGAAGTATTCAATTCATCCTGGAAGCACGAAGATGTATCGAGATCTTAAAATGAACTTTTGGTGACCATATATGAAAGAGAAATTGCTGAATGGGTAAGTAAATGTTTTACATGTCAGAGGGTCAAGGCGGAACATCAAAGACCAAGTGGATTACTGCAGCCATTAGAAATTCCTGAGTGGAAGTAGGAACACATCGCAATGGACTTTGTGGTGGGATTGCCTAGAACGAAGGCTAACCATGATGCTATTTGGGTTATTGTGGATCGATTGACGAAATCTGAACATTTTCTTCCAATGAACGAGAGATTCTCGCTGGATAAGTTAGTTCGTTTATATGTAAAGGAAATCGTGGTACGGCATGGAGTTCCAGTGTCAATAGTATCTGATCGAGACCCTCGATTCAACTCAAGATTTTGGAGAAGTTTTCACGAGTGTTTAGGCACCGAATTGAAAATGAGTACGGCTTATCACCCGCAGACAGACGGACAAAGTGAAAGGACGATTCAAATCATTGAAGACATGCTTAGAACATGTGCACTTGATTTTAAAGGTAATTGGGATGATCATCTACCCTTAGTAGAATTCTCATGTAATAATAGTTTTCACGCGAGTATCGGGATGCCACCTTACGAAGCTTTATATGGACGAAAGTGTCGATCTCCGGTATATTGGGAAGAAGTCGGTGAACGGAAAGTGATAGGGCCAGAATTAGTACAGCAGACAAAGGAAGTCATTGAATTGATTCAGAAAAGATTGATAACAGCTCAGAACATGCAGAAGAAATATGCTGACCTAGCAAGAAGGGATATGGGATTCGAAGTCGGAGAACAAGTGTTACTAAAAGTTTCACCATGGAAAGGATTAGTTAGGTTTGGAAAGAAATGGAAATTGAGTCCGAGATATGTTGGACCATTTGAGATTCTGAAGCAAGTTGGGAAAGTAGCTTACGAGTTAGAGTTACCCCCGCATATGTAGCACGTTCATAATGTGTTTCACGTATCTATGCTTAAGAAGTATCGACCAGATTCGAACCATGTAATAGAGTATGAACCCGTAGAGGTCCAGGCAGATTTATCTTATGTAGAACGACCAATTCAGATATTGGATCGTAAGGAAAAAGTGTTAAGGAATAAGACTGTAGTGATAGTAAGAGTTTTATGGAGGAATCCTAAGGTAGAAGAGTCTACCTGGGAGTTAGAGAGTAATATGTTAGAAAAGTATCCCTAGTTGTTTCCTTGATTTGATTCTGAGGACAGAATCCTATTAAGGGGGGAAGGATGTAAGATCCGTGAATTGTATTAATTATATAAATTGATATTATATATGTAGAATAATCAATATTAAGTATTTTGAGTTTTAATGATAAGGATTGTTAAGTAATTATGTATAAATTGGTGTGTCGAAAGCCCCGTTCAAATATCTTGTCGTTTGAAAATATCTTCAATTTTGAGCCCCGTTTTGAAAATTCAAGGGCCCCGTTGAAATTTTGTACATCATTATTATTCCTTCGTCATTCGTGTCTGAATCATTATCGGAGGATTTATTCGTATCATTATATTCCTTATTATCCGATACTATCAATAGTATTTATTTTAATCAAAGAAAGAAAGAGAAAAAAATTATTCCAAACCCCAACCCTAATTTTCTAGGGTAATTGCTATATCGTTCATATCAATAATACATCTGTTATAGCCCCAGTATTCTTGAGCATTAGTTATATAAATGATATGTATTGATTTGGATAACTATCAGTCTTTTTGGATAGCTATCACCTCGTAAAACGTGTATTTTTCTAAATTAGGGTTTTTAAGCGTACCAGTGGATCAATATCGATCCAAAAATGTCGTTTAGGGTATTATTTTCCACTAAGTATAAAAAGGAGAATCATACATTATCCTTCATACAATCCGTATTAAAAATCCAGAAAAATATAAAATTCTCGAACTGTGTTCTTCGTGTTCTTGAAAAATCAAAATCAATTTCGAAGGTGTTATTGAAATCCAAATCACAAGTTCAAGTACTCAAATCAAAGATCTTGAGCTCTAGTTTCAGAATCTTCCAACCATATCATCATCTGGTAATTTTTCGATTTTATATGAATTTTTCAATATTCGAATTAAATTAGGGTTCTTGATTAAAATTGGAGATTTTCATTCTGTTGATTCTCCGTTCAATTGATTGCTTCCAACATGTTCCTAGGGTTCTAATTAGTAGGAATTCATGCTTTAATTTCATATTTATGTTCGATTTTGAGAAATTCGATTTCTAGGATTTTGCCCGATTTTTCTTTTTAATAGTCCGTTCATATGAATGATCTGACATGATTTCTGATAGAGGGCTTTGATTGTACGTAAAGTTTCATGTACGATTTAGTGAGCTCGGAAAATTTGTTCAAGGTCGCCGGAATTTGATCGGGATTGAGATTCCGGCTTTGTTTTGGTTTGTTTTTTATCAGAATAGATTGCTGTGTTAATAAGGAGTGTTTTGGTACAAAAAGCCCCAAATTCTGATGTGTTTTTGAGTCGCCGGATTCTGGGAATTTCGCCGGATTCTGGAAAAATTCCGGGTTGTTCTTCCCGACCCGTTGACCCGTTTTTTGACCCGGTTTCAATCTTCGAAACCCTAAAATATTTTCTGAAAACTGTTTTTGAATTTTATTTTTAAATTTAATTCGAAAATAGTTTAAATATTTAGAAAAACCATATTTTTATTTTAAAAATACATTTTTAAATTCAGAAAATTCTGGAAAATTATAATTAATTATTTAAATTTGAAAATTGATTAAATTTAATTATTTTAATTATTTTTATTTAATAATTAATTAATTTAATTAATTGATTAATTCTTTTAATCGGTTAATTCTTAATAAATAATTATTAATTAGATTTAATTGATTAAAATTAAGTTTAATTATTTTCTAGCTTGATTTAATTATTTAAAAATAGTTTGAGTGTTTGAAAAGTGTCAATTAATTTTATTAATTGATTTTAATTGCTTTTAAAAACTTATATTGGGATTAAAAATCTGATTTTTGATTTAAAAATTATTTATGACTTATTTAAATTCAAATAAGCCTCGAATATTGTTCTAAAAATATTTATAAGTGCTATATGGTCCGTATGAGATGTGTAATGTGTTTTATAGTCCGTACGAGGGCTAGTGTCTGAGTTTTAAATACCGTAAATTAGACCGGGCGTCCGATAAGTACCGGTTACTTGTTTAATTGTGAAAATGGTTTTGAATATATATCGAGGATATAATGAGGTTAGTTAGACTTACAGTTATAAGTTGTTTATTATAGAATCGAGTTCCCGGAGCAAGGGAAAGGGCAAAGTAGAGTGAACGAGGTAGAATCCCATCAACGACGTAGACCAGGCAGGTATCTATGCCTTTACTTGTTGATTCAATTATTATTATTCGTAAGAATTACATTTATGTTACCATCAGAACGATTCAGAATATTCAGTCTTCACCCGTATTGAGCACTTGATGCTATTTTCTTGAATATCCCTAACTTTTGATCTGATCCACAATCGTGTTGGATATCAGAAACCTTCACCTTCAATTCAGTTTATATTGATGATAACCATTGTTGACTTTCTTAAATAAGAATGTTGTACCCTTGAAACCATTCCGAATCTATTTCTCGGACTTCGTTTGATATTGAATAGTTGAAGCTCTTTTGCAACTATTACACCCTGTCATTGTGTACTTATCTTGTTATGCATGTTATTGCTTATACTCTGTGATAGAATTGGCATGTTTTAAAATGAGACCAGTAATGGTCGGGCCATATTTATGGTCGTAATAACTTAAGGCCCAGATGGCCATGGATCCTAGTGGATGACTATGCTATAAGCTAGTCCGGGGTTGATGCGTGACTGATCAGCAGCACAACCTTTGTATTTGATAAAAATGTAGAAGTCCAATTCTAATTCCTCTTTCTTCGATAAAGATTGTTTAAATCATATGTTTGACTTGTATATTGTTGATTCAGATAACTGAAATCCTTCCTTTCATTATGGAAATGTGAATGATATATATTATGCTTGCTGAGCACTTGTGGCTCATATTTGTTTTGTTTCTAACCCTATTCCAGTGAAGCGAGAGAATGAGCAGACACAACGCTAGTGACAGTTCTCCCGATGCTAGGAGACCACCTCGAGTGATTGTCATTGGACGGGTAGTTGTTTATTTTGTTAGTTAGACTAGCTGTCTAGCTTTGTATATTAAGTTGTGTAATAACTCTGAAAACTGGTTTGTAATAATATGACTTAGAAGCTTGTTTCTTGCCATAATCTGGATGCGGTCTTGGATAAGGGGCATTTTATGTTATCGTTATATTATGCATGTGCTATATACAGGTATGTTGTGTTTCGTTGGTCGAGTGACTCCCCAGATCTGTGCCCCGGGTCTGGAGGGCGTCACAGGTGGTAACCCTGGGAGATCTTCTGGAAATACATCCTCGAATTTGTTGACAACAAGGATATTCTGTACATTAGGTACTTCCCGTTTCGTATCCATCACAGTCGCTAAACAAGGTTCACATCCTTGGAGGTCAATCGTTCCCTCGTCCGACAATCTGAATTCTTACTTTCTTTCTCAATCTATTCGCGTTTCATACTCTATTTTCTTTATGCCCATTTCTTTCTCGTCCACTTTGCTTCCATTTCTATCACAGTCGTTTCATTAACCAAGGTAACATAATCAGTCATTTCGAACACTCCATTATTCTGAATTCGCATCATGCGAAACAAACCTTAGCAATTTCCGTAAACTTCAATTCGTAACTTGTCGTACTCATTCATTTTAGCTCTCAACTTCAACATTCTACTTTTCCAAATACTAAGGAAAATATTTGCATGGTACATGAAATATTTCAACAACAGAATACTTTATATATAAAAAAAAGAACTTTGTAAAAATTCTCGTTGAGGGGGCGACCTGGTTAGGTCTCAATCAAATTATCGTTTGAAAATTTTCTCATCATACTTCACTGCATACAAATGCATCGTGAATTCACTTATATAAATTTGACCGAAAGTTGAACTTAGTGATACAATAACTAGTCCACTTCGAGAATCATTAGCAATTAGCCGAACAAAATTGGCTAGTTCAACTGGTTTGAAACGTAATATCTAGCCAGGGCAACTAGCTAGATCTTTATCATAGTGTTTAAAATTTCAACTAGTTTGAACGATTAACTAGTCATTCTTAATAGCGTATATAACTAGACAGTTTCAATCTGCTAGCACAAAATCTTAACATCTAGCCATTGAAAGAAAGAAAACAAAATTTTGACTACTCGGATAATGAATTGAAAAGAAGAGTAAATAAATTTGGGACGAACAAGGTAATTATAACCTTTGAATAGAATATAAGGTCTAAATAGAAAGTTCTTGGTATCAGAACAATCGATAACCTTCCACCGAACATTTCCCATCAGTGAAACGGTCCACCCAAAGGTGTCTCCGTATATAAACTTTGTCAAATTCTTCGATAGAATTGAATTCGGAATATCAATATCAAATTGATATCCTTTCCACGATTTCAACGTCTGATGTGCAAATCTCTCCTTAATAGAAGAAAAGAATTCACGAGTAGTCTCTGAAATATACATCATTTATGTTTTAAACACATAGCTAGATATTTATGAACTCGACTGAGGAGTCCAAATATGAAGAAATAAAATGAATACTTAACAATTGTTGGTTGCATCCCAAGTTGAAGTAGGAAATTAGAAGGGTTACCTGACATGAACTATTCAAGGTAACACAGACAGGAACAGTTTTAGATTGAGGAGTGTACCAGCAAGTAGATACCAAAAGTCAATGGTCATCATAATTTTTAACATCACCCGTACGAGGATGACCTTATCTTTCTGCCTTTATGGCTTAGGGTACTAACCAACGGTACCTCAAAATCGTACAAGTCCTTAAATAGGTCGGGAGTTCGAAACATAATCGCCATTCCCCGATAATCGTTCCGAGCTCGGGCCTCCTACGGCCGCATCAACACATCCTCAAAAGATGAAGGTCGATTAATGTATATGTAATTTCTTAACACTAGTCGTATCGAACGAATCCAACCCCAGGCCACCATAGGTCTCGTCCCTTGTAGGTCCTGAGATTGTCGCATTGCTCGTCGCAACCATATGTGTCTTTATCAGAATCACGCTATCCATTCTTCATGTCTTTGATTTCTGAGTCGAGCCATCATGGCCTATCGTACGAAATGTACTCGCAATGCGATTTAGCGCATTCGTCTCATGATAACGTTCTGGTACTACACGTACGCAACAGTCTCCTTCTTAGGTAACAAAATACCCATCGACGAAAGAGACACCAACTCTGGTGGAATCGTTGTTCTCAAGGCTTGGACCTCATACACAAGATAATGCCTTAACCAGTCCACACAATTTAGTACTTCTGGTCGCGTAAAGGACTGTAAACGTCTCAATCTTCACATGTGCTGACTTCTCGTGGCAAACTACGATGAACTACAAACACTTAGGTTCTTACTAAGTCAAGTTATCCATTGGTATTGGCCATTCCGACCTTACCCCAACTGCAACCGAGACTCTGCTCCGCGTCTTATCTTAATGTTTTTGATAATCCGTGTACAATTCTAAACGTCCTTCTCATCATTATGATGATCTTCAACGGTCCTATTGGTCCTCCGATAAGTCCCCACTAAACTCTTTAATCTGAACATCCTCAATGGCACTACTTCCGGTAGTCCACTTAACGAGCTCTATATGAGTCCTTGCGTCATTCTCTCACTTCGATATAACTCTTAACACTCTCATATCCAAGTTTATAACTTAACGCTCTGATACCATTTCTGTAACACCCCCAAATCCGGGGTCAGGAATCTGGGTTGTCACGCTCCATCAATCATACAATACATGCATTACTTACAACATTCTCATATTACAACTCCAAAGACCCCAATCACTTACGCACATACACAAAAGTTATAGCCTTGGAAATAAGCAACAAAAGTAACATTTGTTATTACAACTCAAATGTACTATCCAGGATCTCATCTATTATTTACAACCTCTACTTGAAGTTACAACAATAGACCTCACTGTTCTATACAAGGTTTAATAATACAAACCTACTCGAAAGCAATTCCTACTAATTCAGTCTGTAACTGTTCTGCTAACTCCGACAGTATCCATCTTGTTGAACTAACTCAAGGGTGGTCTCTCCATTCCCTTGCTCTCGTAACACGAGGTGAATCGGAAACGTTTTCTTCATGCTGAAAGTTTTAATAAAGCAAGAATGAACTAATAGCGCTCAGCAAAAAATCTATCCCAGTTTAAATCTTTAAACCTTTAAGGTAAATAATCCATATAGGATCCAAGATTTAACACTACTAGGGTTTGTCCCCAAAATAGTGTCCCGTTCAAAATACTGTATAACTTATAATCATACTCAAATACTTTTCGTAAATCATTTAAAAATCCTTAGTATCGATATAATGAACCAAGATTCAAAACATATCTTTTAAAATAGATATCAAATATTGTAATCAGGGCTTAAAGCCTATCCATTGATTCAAAATACTATACAATTCAATATACTGTATATCTTAAATCCCTTCTCAACATATATACATGCATATCTATTTAGATATCTCATACTGTTCAAAATATTGTAAAATATCAGTAACCGGTATAATAATTTGTTAAAATATTATTAACAAGTATCCGTAACCGGTATTTAACACAAGTTACCAAACATTTCTGAAATTCTAATCCTTGGAAAAACATGGGGAGTTGCACAGGGCTACACACTGGTATACGATGATCAGTCGTCATACCATAGATTTTCTACTAGTAGATGGATAATCCTGAAGGTCATTACCCTAGCCGCATACGGGCTTTTAGATTGGACCGGCGTCACTCGACCTCTTACACATTAGTAACCACATGGCGACATCAAGGCCACACAAGTGGACCCGCTCCCTGCCAACGGATTCCACTGGACTGGCGTCACCCAACCACTTATTACATTTCCACCTGGCGACATCAAGGCCAGAAAAAAATAGTTTTTCTTTACGGGACCGTGCGTTACTCGGCCACTTACGCGAAAATGTCGTTCCCCCAACTATCTTTAACTGGAACTGTTAATCCCAAATGACCTAACAGAATTGTAGAAGGGGGGGGGTTGAATACAATTTTGATATTTCTTTAACTTGAAAATACTTTATAAAATTAAACTGAACTGAATAAATAAAAACACAAGATATAAATAATTCAGTTGGATTGTTTGATGATCCAACTGAAGTGTTTTTATTGCGGAAATAATCTGTGATACAAATGTACACAGCTGCTCAGTTACAAGGTTGTAGAGAAGAAAAATGCTCTCAAAGATAGCTAATACAAACTCTTTGTTTTTCTTCACACAAATAAAGTAACTGCTACACTTGGTTATATAAACCCAAGTTTACAACCCTATTTTTGGCTACACTAATAGTACAATGAGTAACCGCCAATAGTTTGCTTTTCATCCCTTTGTCCAGTGGTCCTTGGAGATCCTTGCTTTTGACTTCATGCTTATTATGATCACTTCCAAGAGCCCAATTGGAAACTGGGATGTTTCCTTATTCCCCATGTCCATTTTAATGGTTTCCAATGCAAAGTACACTTCCACATCTCCTTTTTGATCTGTCAGGAACCTGTCACTATCACTTTGTCAATTGTATAGAAAAGCAATAATGATTCGTTGATGGCATAGAGATGTGTTTCGTTGATAGCTTTATTCTTTGTTTCGTTGATGAGCTTCCTTGTTTCGTTGATAGAGTAATCTTCATTCCGTTGACATGTCTTCACTTAGGCAAAATTACAAGGCACTAAATATTTACAATTAACCAACCTATTTTGCCTATCTAACCATTTAGTCAACATGACTTAGAAAACCTATCTAGTACTCAACAAACTGCATATCAAACTATGAAGTAATGTACAGTGCAATTGCTACATCACTCATTTCGTTGATGAGCTTCCTGTCAACGAAACACTGCAAAGCATGCTATTTCGTTGACAGTTACAAAATAACTTAATACAAAATCTACTAAGTGTTTTTATAATTATCATCAAGAACAACATATTCCTAACAATCTCCCCCAATTTATGACTGATAGAATAACAGCCATAAATCAAGAGCCTTGATGATAACAAAAACACTCAGGCATATTACACATGATAAAAGTAAAAGTTGTATTGAGCTTCATAAAGTTTTTAGAAATAATGCAAGACTTACAAAACTAATGCCCAAATGTGCTCCTCCAGACTGAGCAAATAATTCATCTTTGTCTTCTTTGGGGCATAGTCTTCTTCCCTCTCCTAGAGTTGTTCTCCTCAATCTGGACCTGTAGCCTTCTGTAAAAGATCTTCTCTTCTTCATCTTGATCACCAAGCTTGGATTGCATAAACCTTAGAGTTTGATTAGATGCCTTGTCCAGCTGGTCTTCCATCCTGAAGAACCTTCTGCAGTTGTCCTTGTCCTTGAATTCCATCATCCAGAAAGGTTGAAGATGGATCTTCTTTCCTGTTGAGGGCACTCTTAGCATCCTGGGAAGAGCCTCAGGCTTGTTCCAGCTAGCCTTTATTTGACATATTCTGGAGACCACCTCAGACTTGGCTGTTTTGGTGAAGCCAAAGTCTTTCTTCAAGCATCTAAACACTGTGAGTAGTGTTTGGTAGTCTTCTCCTAGAATTCTGTAGAGAGGCCAAATTTGTTCTCTACCACCCTTGTATGTGAAAACCAATCTTTCAGGTAGCTTCTGAGAAGCTGCAATGCCCCTTACTTCCACCAGGTTGTCTAACTCAAGATGCAAGCTGGATTCTTCCCTGATGTCAGCAATGTACATGCAGTCCTCTGGATTTGAAGGGGGTTTTTGAGGTTGTGGCTTTCTCACAAATACTGGCTTTGTCTTGACAGCCCTTTGCTTCAATTTCTTCTTTGGATCCATCTCAAAAAGGAATTTAGGAAAGTTAGCCTCATCAAACTCAATTGGCTCTTCCTTTGGCTCAATTGGCTGATCATGAAAATTAACAAGATGTTTGGGATCACAGGCTAACTTTAAAGATGGATCAGGAATTGTTGGAGGTACAGAAGAGTCTGATGCAATACTCTGAGAGTCATCATTTTCAAAGGTTATGTTTCTTCTAGCCCTTGCCTTTGGTTGCCTTGTACTCTTCTTTTCACTCCTTTCCTTTTGGGCTTTTTCTTCTTGCTGTCTTTCTTCTTCATCTAGAGCTTGAGCTACTGCAAGAGCTTGCATAGCTGCTCTTTCTGATTCCTCAGCCTTGGCTTCAGCAAAGTTTGGATGACCAGCCCAAACACAGATTTGTTGTCCATTCCTGTAGACAATTGCCCTTTGCTTCCTTATCTCATGATTATTACTTTCCTTGCTTTTTGTGATGAGAAGTCCAAGTAGTTTGAGCTCATCTGGATAAGGTGCAGGATAGAAAGTCCTTGCTATGTTTTTGCCTTTTGGTTTAGCAGGAGACTTGGGAGATAAGCTTCTTTGTAATGTAGCTTCTTCCACATCCCTAATGCATGAAGTTTGTCCTTTCTCCTTTCTTGGTCCTTGAATGACTCCATGTAGAAGGGGCTCTATAGCATAAGAGCTCTTGAACTGTGGCTCCACTTGTGCAGTCACCATTGCATTTGTTGATGGCTGATCTGTCTTTGAAGATTCAGTAATTTTCTTGAACCTTGCTTCTATGTTGGACCAATGATCTTTGATCTGTGCTGCAAGTTGTATCCTCATAGAAGCTTCCTGGATCAAGTCAATGCCATCCTTATTCTTCTTTCCAAACTCCCCCATTGCTAGTGGCTCCTGTGGCAATGTGATGGTTGGGACCAGCACCTTTGTGATTTGAATGGTTAGCTCCTGAGATTTCTCCCCCTTTTTGTTATCATCAAGAGAGACAACTGGGAGTCCTTGAGCTGCCACTAGCTGGGCCAAAAGTTGAGTCTGCTTCTCCTGTTCCTTTTGCATTTGAGATAAAGTAGCTTCCACCTTGTCCACTCTAGAAGAGAGAGTCTTCAAGGAGGTAGCCACTTCAGGTTCCTTAGAGAGAAACCTGTTCATTTTGGACATAGTGAGAAGAGGGAGCTTTTCATCCATCATCCTGTAGTTAGCATCCCTGAAATTGCTAATAGAGTCCTTGATTTCTGTAGCCTCAATCCTTGTCTGCATCATTTGTAGCCTTTGAATTTCCAGAGAATCCATGATGGCCTTGTAGAATTTCTTGTCTCTTGCATTTGCAGACTCATGAGCTAAGTAGGCTTCATTGTACTGCCTGGAGATAGCAGCATCTAGAGTGGCTCTACCATGCATACCTTGAGAAAGCCAGCCTGGTGTAGGAGGCACCACAGAAGTCCCAGTCTGTGAAGTGGTGGCCACCTGTAGATTATCACCATAGCTGTCCTCAGCATCAGAAAACTCAAATTCTCCACTTGCTGCAGCTCCTGAAGGTAGATTGGTCAGGGCATCCTTTGCTCTTTGCATTGATGCAGTTGTATGAATTAGATTTAGTGACCTTTCTGCCTCCACATTGCCCTGCTGAGCCATAATTTGATAGGCTGGCACAGGATGAGTAAAGGTCTCAGGATCCAGGGAAATACTATCCAGAGTTTGTTGATAAACCTCTTGGAAAGTAGGTTCCCTTTCTCCCTCACTGACCTCCATTAACTCATTAGCAATGGCTGCTTCCATCCTTATTTCTCCTGTAGTCCCTTCTCTCTCTCCACTCTGTTCTTGCATCATGGGCTCCCCATGGCTCACACCTCTCACACCCTCACCTTCACCTTCTAAGGTGGAACTCTCAATCTCTCCTTTTGCCTGGCTGGAAGAAATAGCCAGCCTCTCACTCACATTCTCTCCTTTTGCCTGGCTGCAAGCCAGCCTCTCAGTTTCACTCCCTCTCAGTCCTAGAAGTGTCTCAACTACCACTAGATCATCTGCACTAGTTGTGGGAACAACTTGATTTTCAATTAAAGGTGCAGAGTGAACTATCAACGGAATGGTAGTTTGAACTGTCAACGGTATGGATACCGTTGATGGAGAAACACTTGTCAACGAAATAGACTGTTTCGTTGATGAAGTCAAGAAAGCACTTTGAGAATGAGAAATTACAGTAGAGTCTGTGGTGATTGATTTTAAAGAATGGTCCACAGATCCCCTTGCAACTTCAGGAAAAATTGGTTGATGGCCCAACAAATCACTTAACAAGTGATGGCCACCAGCTTCAGAGTGGGGCTTCTCCAAGATTAGAGTTGGAGAATCAGGAATAGATGTATGGATCATGTCCACATCTAAAGATTGAGTTGGTGAATTGGATGGAGATAATTCAAGATTGATGTTTAGAGAATGGGACTGTAACCCCAGAGAAATGATAGGGGTTACATCAAACTGAATTTGAGAAACTGGAAGTGTTGCTTCCAGTGTGTGTGCACCCTGTGTACCCTTGGACTTTTGCTTCACTCTCCTTTGGTATTGGGAAAATGTAGACTTTGGGCTTGAAGTGTCCCTTACCCTCTTGGACTGTGCTCTTGTTGGAGAGCTTGTTTCAATAATCACATCCTTTTGGGAGGATGCAATTAGACTTGTGATTAAATCCATTTTACTCATTGTGCCTTGTTGGGAAGACACAATGGGGCTTGGCTGGTACACACTAACCTGTCCTTCCTTATCCTTGGGGTTTCTTTGATGTTCACCCCTTCCCTCACCTCTTACAACTCCAGACTCACTCCCCTTAGGTTGTGTGGTAGTTTTTACAACAGGTGCCTTTTGAGAAGCACCTGAGGTTGGCTTGGAGGATTTCTTTGATTTAGGTTTTGTTGCTAGGGTAGGAGCCTGTTGGGTCACAGCTACAGACTCCATAGCAACATTGGAAGGTAAAACAGTAGAGGAGTTAGCTACACTAACAGGGATAGTAGTAGTTACCTCAATGATTGGCAGATACACCACTGGAACATCACCATTGTGGTTCAGCCTCAGTATGTCTGTCAATACTCTCTTTTCTTGCACAAAGCACTCAAACCTGGCATTAGGGTTAGAGATAACTAATGGTGCTGGACTAACATGGTTAGCCAACATCATCAGAAACCTAGCATAATAGATATTTTTCTTCCTATTCGCTTTGTCACCCAACTTAGCACCAATTTCATACATAAGTTGGGTGCTAAAGTTGTGATATCTATCATTTAGAAGCATGGTTAGGAGAATTAACATAGAGTTAGTTAATGCATCAAAATTACTAATCTTTCCAGAAAAGACCTTAATGAATGCATCAGCTAAATAACTGTATTCTCTAACCAAACCTCTCCTAATTATTCTACCCAGATTATCAGTAGGCAAAGAGTAGTTTATAGAATTTAACATGGTAGTTATTTCAGTGTTAGTAGGCAAAGCATCACAGTTATTATCAGGAATATGTAAACATGCTTGCAAAACATCAGAATTAACTATGTACTCATTACCTTGAAGAGTGAATTGTAGTGTGCAGTTTGTTCCACTATACTCACATGAGGTCCAAATCTCCTCGATTATCTCATTGTAGAGTGGTGTAGAGTGAAACATTGCATAGCTCAACTTGCAATTCTTCATGAAATCCATCATTTTGAAGAACAGACTGTTCGGGTTTTCCTTGACAACAAAAGGGATGGAGTTGTTCTTCTCATAGATGAACCCTCCAGCAGACATTAGCTTGACTATGGGTGCCATTGTTGATTAAAGGAAAGCTTCGAACTGAATTGATTGATAGAGAGAAGAAGAGAGAAAAAGCCTTTGAAATTTTTGAGAACAGGTAAAAAGAAATAATAAAACTAAAATTTCTTAAATACTCCCCCAAAAATTCTCAGAAAATGAATCCAATAATAAATGTAAATTACTGGATTGGCTTAAAAATATAACCGTTACTCTTAAAGTATTACCATGATTTATACTTACAGGGGTGTATGCATAGATCGTGGTAAAAGACGTGTCACATTTCAACGGTTCAGATAAAAAGCGCTAAATCAACGAATCAGGATTGGGCGGTTAAAGTCCCGTCTTATTTCGTTGATAAAGCTGCGTTTCGTTGATATAAAAGAGCTATCAACGAAACACCCAGAAAACTGCTAAGACTGTCAACGAAATGGTGCATTCCGTTGGCATAGTAATTTTGACTTAGACAAAATTTTACCTTTTCCTGAGAAAATTTATTCACAAAAAAAAAACATAGCAAATTTCTGGCTGCATTATGACTTGCAAATATCTCAAAAATAATTAAGAGAAATTTAGCATACCTAGCTCACTTACTAATCTTGAGAATGTTGATTCATCAAGTGGCTTGGTAAAGATGTCTGCAAGTTGTTGTTCACTTGGAAGAAAATGTAACTCCACAGTACCATTCATAACATGTTCTCTAATGAAATGGTACTTGATGTCAATGTGCTTGGTTCTTGAATGCTGCACTGGATTCTCAGTAATGGCAATGGCACTAGTGTTGTCACAGAAAATAGGAATTTTCTCAACTCTTAATCCATAATCAAGTAGTTGATTTTTCATCCATAAAATCTGTGCACAACAACTTCCAGCTGCAATATACTCAGCCTCAGCTGTGGAGGTGGAAACTGAGTTTTGTTTCTTGCTGAACCATGACACAAGCTTGTTTCCTAAGAATTGACAGGTGCCTGTTGTGCTTTTCCTGTCAATTTTACATCCTGCATAATCTGCATCTGAATAACCAATTAGTTCAAAACCAGATTCTCTAGGGTACCAAATGCCAAGGTTTGGTGTTCCCTTGAGATATCTGAAAATCCTTTTAATAGCAACTAAATGGGATTCCCTAGGATCAGCCTGAAATCTAGCACATAGACATGTAGCAAACATAATATCAGGTCTACTAGCTGTTAAATATAAAAGTGAGCCTACCATGCCTCTGTAACTTGAAATGTCCACAGATTTTTCCTTAGTATTCAATTCAAGTTTGGTGGCTGTGGGCATGGGAGTTTTGGCAGGAGAGCATTCCATTAAGTTAAACTTCTTTAATAAATCATGAATGTATTTTGTTTGACTAATAAAAATGCCTTCATTAACTTGCTTCACTTGAAGACCAAGAAAGTAAGTTAACTCTCCCATCATGCTCATTTCATATTTACTTTGCATAAGCTTGGCAAACTTTTGACAAAGCTTCACATCTGTAGACCCAAAGATTATGTCATCTACATAAATTTGAACAAGTATAGTAGAGCCATTCACAATCCTATGAAAAAGAGTATTATCTACAGTACCTCTAGTGAAGTGATTCTCAAGAAGGAACTGTGAAAGTGTGTCATACCAGGCTCTAGGTGCTTGTTTCAAACCATAGAGTGCTTTGAGGAGAAAGTACACATACTCTGGAAAATCATCATCTTCAAAACCAGGAGGTTGACTCACATACACCTCCTCTTCCAGTTCCCCATTTAGAAAAGCACTCTTAACATCCATTTGATAGACCTTGAAATTGGCATGGGCTGCATAGGCTAGGAAAATCCTTATTGCTTCTAGTCTTGCAACAGGAGCAAAGGTTTCATCATAATCGATTCCTTCTTCCTGTGAATAGCCTTTTGCAACCAATCTAGCTTTATTCCTTGTGACTATGCCATTTTCATCCATCTTGTTTCTGAACACCCATTTTGTGCCTATGACACTCCTGTCCTTAGGCTTGGGCACCAGCTTCCATACATTGTTCCTTTCAAATTGGTTTAGCTCTTCTTGCATAGCCAAAACCCAATCTGGATCTAGAAGTGCATCCTCAACTTTCTTTGGCTCATCTTGAGACAGAAAGCTACTATATAGACATTCTTCTTGAGTTGCTCTTCTAGTTTGGACTTTTGAAGAAACATCACCTATAATAAGTTCAAAGGGATGATCTTTAGTCCATTTCCTTGAGGGAGGTAGATTTGCTCTATACGAGGTAGCTTCATGATCATGATTGCCTTGATTGGACATTTGTCCTTGAGAAACTCCCCCTGAGTTTGTTGTCCCTAAATGATCACTTCTAGAACCATTTCTATGACTGTCAACGGTATGACCATTTTGGTTGTCAACGAAACGCTCATTTTGACTGTCAACGAAACCACCATCATGACTGTCAACGAAATGATCATTTGGTCTACTAGCAGCTATTCTTTTCAATCTTAATGCAGTAACTTCATCTTCACTGCTGCTTTCATCTGTGCTAGTTACAACAACTTTAGGCTGTTTCTCAGTAGCCTTAACATGATTCATTCGATCTCCTTCCTCATTCTCAAAAGAGAGACTTTCATGGAAACCTTCATCACAGAGACCTTGAATTTTGAGATCATCAAAGACAACATGTACAGATTCCATAACAATGTTGGTTCTGAGATTATAGACTCTGTAAGCTTTCCCTGCTGCATATCCCACAAATATTGCTTCATCTGCCTTTGCTTCAAATTTCCCCAAATGCTCAGCTTGATTTCTCAGAACAAAGCACTTGCATCCAAAGACATGAAGAAAATCTAATAGTGGCTTCTTTCTTTTGAGTAACTGATAAGGGGTCATTCCTTTGGCCTGATTAATCAAAGAAATATTTTGAGTAAAGCAAGCTGTGTTAACTGCCTCAGCCCAAAAATATGTAGGTAACTTTGATTCATCTAGCATTGTCCTTGCAGCTTCAATAAGTGTTCTATTTTTCCTTTCAACTACACCATTTTGCTGTGGTGTTCTTGCTGCTGAAAACTCATGCAAAATACCATTTTCTTCACAGAACACCTTCATGCTTGAATTCTTGAATTCTGTCCCATTGTCACTCCTGATCCTTCTTACTTTCAAGTCAGGATGATTGTTTACCATCTTGATGTGATTGATAATGATTTCACTTGCCTCATCTTTAGAGTGCAAAAAGAAAGTCCATGTAAATCTAGAAAAATCATCAACAATCACAAGACAGTATTTCTTCTTTGAGATGGACATAACATTTACAGGGCCAAATAGGTCCATATGAAGCAATTCAAGCTGCTGGACAATTGATGACACTGTCTTGCTTTTGAATGATGCCTTCTTCTGTTTTCCCTTTTGACAGGCATCACACAAACCATCCTTGGAAAACTCCACCTGTGGAATTCCTCTAGCAAGATCTTTCCTCACCAAATCATTCATAACCTTGAAATTCAGATGAGATAATTTCTTGTGCCATAGCCAACTTTCATCCTTGCTTGCTTTGCTGAAAAGACAAGTGATGGTGTCTGAACTTGTGCTACTAAAGTCAGCAATGTACACATTCCCTCTTCTGAATCCAGTCATTACCACATTGTTGTTTCCTCCTTTAGAAACAACACAGGCTTCTTTTGAAAAAGTAACTAAAAATCCTTTGTCACAGAGTTGACTGATACTAAGCAAATTGTGCTTAAGACCATCCACCAATGCAACCTCATCTATGATGACATTCTCTTTTGAAATCAAGCCATATCCCTTTGTGTAGCCTTTGCTGTCATCTCCAAAAGCAATACAAGGGCCAGCTCTTTCCTGAAACTCTGTGAGCAGGGTAGAATCACCAGTCATGTGTCTTGAACAACCACTATCCAAGTACCAAAGATTCCTTTTGTCTCCCTGCACACAATAAAACCAAATCAAGTTGATTTTGGTACCCAAGTTTCCTTGGGTCCTGTCTTGTTAGCCTTTGCATTCCCTTTTGTACCATTTTTCACTTTGGACTCAGATTGATTCAAATCAATCTTTACCCTTGGTGTTGATTTCTGAGGGTTGCTCATATTTTCATTCATAGCATGCATAGTTGGAGGAACAATCATGTTATTCATGTTCCATGGCATTTGTGGCATGTTAAACATATTCATGTAAGGATTAGACACAAATGGCATGCTAGCATATGGATTCTGAAATTGTGCATATGGAGCAAACATGTTAGGCATAACAGGCATTGTAGGCATGGAACTGTTCATTGCAAGCTTGGGCATTTTCACATTAGCAGATTTCTTAACAGATTTGCAGTTAGTAGACAAATGACTAACACTTCCACAATTAACACATGTCTTTCTAGGAGCATATTTATCAGGTGTGTAATTGTTGTGTTTGTTAATTCCTACTTTGCCATTCCTGTTATTCTTTTTATTTCCCTTAGCCTCATTATGAACTTTCTCTACCTTGTCTTTCAATTGCTTGTTAGACAAGTGACCTACATTAGCTCTCTCAACAGGCTTCTCAACTTTCTTTGAATTACTAGACTCACCTTGAACAAAGTTCTTGGTGACAGGACCATACTTGTCATTAAGTCTAGTGAGTTTCTCTTTTCTTTTGTCTGTCAACGAAACAGCCTGATCGGTTGATGGTTCATGTGTCAACGAAACATTGCATTTCGTTGACATATCAACCTCCAACAAATGATCATTGTTGTTTGTTGACTCTGTTTCTGATTCTAAGGTTTCACCAACATACCCTAGCTTCTCTTTGTTCTTTTTCCATGATTCCTCACAGAAAGATTCCATACCTTGAACATTAATGATGTTGGTAGCAACATTCCTGGAATCTTTCCATTTTGCAATCACACCTTGTTCTATTTCAAGTTGTGTTTTAAGAATTTCTTCCCTTTGTAACACGTTCTCAAGTTCCTTCTTAGCATCCCTACTAACACATCTCATTTTCTCAAATTCAATGAGCTGTGCTTCTAACATTGCATTCCTATCACTTAATAACAAATTAGTCTCTTTTATTCTAGAATTCTCCTTGGTAAGTGATTTAAGAGTAACACGCAAATTATATAGTACAGTAGACATTTCATTTACTGCACTATCGCATTCCTCTTTAGAAAGCTCAGAAAGATTAGTAATTGTTACCTGGTTGCTTGAGGAACTTGCTTCCTGCTCATGATTGTCAGCCATAAGAGCCAAGTTGACATATTCAACATCATCATCAGAGTCTTCACCATTACCAGCCCAGTCATACTCCTGAGACATGAAAGCCTTTTCTTTTTCCTTGAGAAGTTCAAAGTATTTCTTTTTATAATCAACAGGCTCAAATTTCCTGTTGCCCTTCTCAACCTTGGGCTTTCTGCAGTCTCCAGCAAAGTGACCAAGCATTCCACAATTGAAACATTTTGACTTAGACTTTTCAATCCAGTTTGTTTTGCTAGGTTGAAAGTCTCTTCTTGGTGGCCTTGCTTCTGAGTTTCTTTTGAACTTGAACTTAGAGAATTTCCTAGACAGAAAAGCAATATGCTCATCAATCTCATCTAAGTCATTCAAGTTGGCTGGTTCTGATTCTTCTTCTTCTTCTGTCATCTTGTCTTTACCCTTGCTAACATCACTCCTACAACTAGGTCGACTAGTTGTGGCCTTTGCAGTTTCTTTGTTGTCATCTTCCAGTTGGTTCACAGATGCAATTAATGCAATAGATCCACCCTTCTTCTGTACCTTTTCAATTTCCTCATCTTGCTCCATTTCCAGCTCATAAGTCTTCAAGGTTCCATAAAGCCTTTCAAGAGTGTAGTCTTTGTACTCTTGAGTGTTTCTAAGAGAAACAGTCATAGGCTTCCATTCTTTTGGAAGAGCTCTGAGAAATTTAAGGTTTGAATCCTTAGTTTGATAGATCCTCCCATACAGCTTTAATCCATTCAAAAGCTTCTGAAACCTACTAAACGTGTCATTTAGGGTTTCACCAGCTTTAAAATGAAAATGCTCATATTGTTGTATAAGGAGTTGCATTTTATTTTCCCTGACTTGCTCAGTTCCTTCACAGAGAGTTCTAACAGTATCCCATACTTCCTTAGAGGTTGTACAGTTGATAACATTGTCAAACATCTCTTGCTCCAAACCATTAAACAGAATGTTCATGGTTCTTTTGTCTTTATGGACTTCTGCAACATCTTCAACAGTCCATTCTGAGACAAGTTTTGGAATCTCTACATCAGGAGCATCATCTGGCAGTCCAACTCTCGAATCAAGCTTCATGGGAACGTGTGGACCTTTCTCAATGCAGTCTACATACCTCTCATCCATAGACATGAGGTGTAAATGCATCTTTACTTTCCAGTGAAAGTAATTGTCCTTATCAAGAACTGGTATCTTCACACCTGCATCCTTCTTCACCATGGTTTCTGTTTTTGGTCTTGATCTTTAAACTTCTTGTATGTTAGAAGCTTGCTTTGATACCAATTGTTAATCCCAAATGACCTAACAGAATTGTAGAAGGGGGGGGGGGTTGAATACAATTTTGATATTTCTTTAACTTGAAAATACTTTATAAAATTAAACTGAACTGAATAAATAAAAACACAAGATATAAATAATTCAGTTGGATTGTTTGATGATCCAACTGAAGTGTTTTTATTGCGGAAATAATCTGTGATACAAATGTACACAGCTGCTCAGTTACAAGGTTGTAGAGAAGAAAAATGCTCTCAAAGATAGCTAATACAAACTCTTTGTTTTTCTTCACACAAATAAAGTAACTGCTACACTTGGTTATATAAACCCAAGTTTACAACCCTATTTTTGGCTACACTAATAGTACAATGAGTAACCGCCAATAGTTTGCTTTTCATCCCTTTGTCCAGTGGTCCTTGGAGATCCTTGCTTTTGACTTCATGCTTATTATGATCACTTCCAAGAGCCCAATTGGAAACTGGGATGTTTCCTTATTCCCCATGTCCATTTTAATGGTTTCCAATGCAAAGTACACTTCCACATCTCCTTTTTGATCTGTCAGGAACCTGTCACTATCACTTTGTCAATTGTATAGAAAAGCAATAATGATTCGTTGATGGCATAGAGATGTGTTTCGTTGATAGCTTTATTCTTTGTTTCGTTGATGAGCTTCCTTGTTTCGTTGATAGAGTAATCTTCATTCCGTTGACATGTCTTCACTTAGGCAAAATTACAAGGCACTAAATATTTACAATTAACCAACCTATTTTGCCTATCTAACCATTTAGTCAACATGACTTAGAAAACCTATCTAGTACTCAACAAACTGCATATCAAACTATGAAGTAATGTACAGTGCAATTGCTACATCACTCATTTCGTTGATGAGCTTCCTGTCAACGAAACACTGCAAAGCATGCTATTTCGTTGACAGTTACAAAATAACTTAATACAAAATCTACTAAGTGTTTTTATAATTATCATCAAGAACAACATATTCCTAACAGGAACGGATATTAATCCAGTTCCCCAAGCATAAGCTTGTTAATAGGTTTTGTAAAAATACCCTTCCTTCCGGTTTATGTCGGAAGTAAGTCACAATGTGGGTTGACCGTTGTCAACTGACCTCGATCCTCGAGTAAAACATTTCAAAATCACGACCTGGGAGTTTTGTAAAATATCTTTAGCTCTGATAATTCAGAAACCCAAACTATATCACTTTTAATGAAAGAGGCAAGTGAAATCAAATGTTCACTTCCTGGAATGGATTCCCAATTTTTATAAGTTTAAATGAAAATCGTTATTCAAGATAAATAATTAAAGTAGTTGGGAACCCCTATTATACTCTCATAAACCCTTTTTGAGATCAGAACATATTTGCGTAAATACTAGAACCTTAATTAATAATATCACAAGGTTCTATGATTTTTTAAATCATCTTTGGAATATTTAATAAATATTCAAATAATAAATATTGAATTATGATTCAATATAAATCCCCTTAAGTAAATATTCAAGTTAATATTCACTTAATTAAATAAATATCCAATAATAAATATTGAATTATCATTCAATAAGATTCCACTTAAGTGAATATTCAAAATGATATTCACTTAATTAAATAAATATTCAAAATAATATTTATAATAATAATATTTAAATATCTCACATTAAATATCCAATAATATATATATTGGAATATTTAATCAGCATTTTAAAATATAACTGTCCCTGGAACCCTCCAGCTTCTCACAGTATAATCAAGACCAAAATACTAATTTGACTCCCGGTCTAAGTTTTAAAATCCTCGTACGAGCGCTATACCCTTAGAGCCTCTATAACACCTCGGTTTATATCTAATATTTTCATAGCATATAAACCCTTATATCTTATAAAGCTCTCTATCAAAAGCGTAAACAGTTTATAAATATTTTCACAGCATTAAAGTAGAATATATCACAACCACATCACTTATATGATGTAGGGTTTGAAAACTGACATGCATCTATCATATGCATATACTATATCTCAACATTTTTATTACCATTACATCTATATACGATTTAAGGTTTGAAAGCATGCATGATATAATATCATATGTATATACTACATCTCAACATTTTTAATACTGTTACATATATATACGATGTAAGGTTTGAAAGCATGCATGATATCACATCATATGCATCATCAATATAAGTAATGGAAAACAGCATGAGATGAGAAAATTTGCCTTGGGTCCTTGGTTGTTATGGGTTCGAGAACTTGCCGGAAAATCTATAAACAAGGAAATACTCGATTAGTCCCCTGGCTTAATCAATTAAAGTGCATTTAACTTAAGCACTAACGTTCTATTAACGAATATCAAATGTCTCGCTCTTGGTCACTTATAACCTCATGACATTCCGTAAACTCTTAAGTCAAAAGTTTGGGTGAAAATCTATTCTCAAAACCCAAGTACTTTACCATTGCTAACTCATTGTTTTTAACCATCCCCTTAAGGGTATTTCACTCGCGTAACTTTTGTTCCCGCATTTTTATAAAATTGAAAAATCATCATTTTAACACAAAACCTCCTCGGTTCCCTTCCTAACTGTTCATACTTGTATCCACATTAATATCTCAACCCAATTCCATTTTTAAAGGGTTTGATCACAATCTCAAAGTTCATGCAGTGAACTACTTAGTTATCCGAAACCGCTTTCACTAAAACGGACGTTTCTCCTAAACCGTAAATCGAAACGATACGATTCTTTCGCTAAAACAAACTACAAGACAAGAAATACACTATCATGGTCAGTGGTCACACTTGACAGTAGATTAAGATTCTGGAATACCACTGTCAAGGCAGTTAATAAACATTTCGTCATTACGACGGCTATACATCGAACGTTTCCATTTCACAACCAATCCAAACATCCAACCAAGACAATCCATACATCCATATATCATTTACAACTCTGGGACAGTTCATACTAACTCAAGAACTCATCCCTCAATCAACCACAACTCATTCAACCAACCAAAATCATTAAAACATGCATGGATCTCTTATACGACATCATGTTTAACGAACTATACTACAAACTTAAGCATAAAACCCAATTAATATCAAGAGGGCAGAGGTGTTATACCTTCCTTCCTACCTTAGAGACACTAACAATGGCTTAACTATCCTTGCTTGAGCTTTAAACATCCTTAACTAGCTTACTCTTCAAAACAAAATCAAGAACACAAGTTAGTATTTTCGAAATCACTATTCATGCCTCAACTTTGATCCAATATTTTACCATGCTACACTTCTTGGATGGCCATGAAATTTTGAACGTACCTTGGGTATATATTGAGGGAGATATGGTCCAAATTTGGCTATTTCAGGACGAGTAGATTTAGAGTTATGAATTTTTCGTTGCTCCTTGCTCATGCTGGGCAGAATTTGGAAGAAAATGGGGAAGATGAATATTTGCTTTATTTTTCTTTTCTTTTCTTTTGTCAAAATGATGCTAAATGGATGCATCCAATTTGTGTGGTTATGGTTTAGTTTAGTCACCCCCTTGCCACATGTCAACTTGTTGTGGTTTGTGGTGAAAGTGGTGACAAGGTGGTGATTCATCACCCTGTCATCACCTTGTCACACCTATGTCATCCTCCAGCATCATGCTTATGTCATAATTTGTATCATCAATCCTTTTATATGTTGCACTTGATGATCTTATATGATACTCCCCCTTCGGTTAGGGTTTAATCCATAATTCGTTACGCTTCTGTTTCGCGATAGGTTCAAGTGATTTTGAAAATGTTTCTCTGTACCAATGTTAGGAGATACTTCCTTGATCTTTCCACTACCTTGGCTTAATATATGATCCTAGATTTCTCACCTTGTCTTAAGATATGATCATGGATTTCTCATTCTACATACTTTCTCAAAACGATCAAATCAATACATCCTTGATTGTCCAGTGAATAGTGATTTAAAACTCGAAGGGAAATCTTCTGATTCTGATCGCGTTTACATTCACTTATTCTCCTTATACATCACTAATATAACTTCGAAACACTCATTCCATGTCTTCCATATAGTGTGGTCTGAAATATTTTTCATCAGCAAATTCACTATTCATCAACATTTACTATTCATCAATTTTTTTTAACTAAGTCCAAAATTTGGGGTTATTACAACAGGGTTCACTTCACAGTCAGAAGTCCTAGTCACTGAAAGAAAGGGAAGAGCTCAAAGCAGAGGTCCAACCAACAGAGGTAATCAACGGAGTAGTTCTAGAAGTATGTATTCTAATGTTGAGTGTTATCATTGTGGTAAAAAAGGGCATACAAAGAAGTTCTGCAGAAAGTTGAAGCGAGAAAATAAAAAGGGTTCAGACGAAAATTGACGGTGGTAATGATAATTCTGTGGTGATTTCTACTACTGATGAGCACCTGATCTGTTGTAATGGAGATATTGTTAACCTTGCACAAGATGATTTGAGTTGGGCAATTGATAGTGGTGCTTCGTGTCATGTTGCGTCACGAAGGGATTTCTTTACATCTTATACTTCTGGTGATTTTGGAGATGTTAAGATGGGTAACAGTGACATAGAAAAAGTTGTTGGCGTTGGAGATGTATGTTTGAAGTTTGATACGGGCATGGAGTTATTTTTTCATGATGTGAAGCACGTTCCAGACATGAGAATGAATTTAATATCTACTGGCCTTCTTGATGATGAAGGATATGTCAGCAGCTTTGGTAATGGTCAATGGAAGCTCACTCGGGGTTCTTTAATTGTTGCAAGAGGGAAGAAGTGTCCGAAATTATATATGACTCAGCCGCAAATCTACAAGGACAGTGTTAATGCTGTTGAGAATGTTGATAAGGTTGAATTATGGCATAAAAGACTTGCTCACATGACTGAAAAAGGAATGAATATGCTGTCGAAGAAAAAGGTATTATCTGGTTTAACTGATATACATTTGAAAAGGTGTTTTCACTGTGTGGCAGGTAAGCAGAACATAGTTTCTTTTAAGAGTCGTCCTCCTTCTCGTAGAGAGCATATACTTGACTTGGTGCATTTCAATGTTTGTGGTCCTATGAAAACCAAAACTAATAGTGGTTCATTAGATTTCGTTACATTCATCGATGATCATTCAAGGAAGTTATGGGTTTATACCTTGAAGACGAAAGACCAAGTGTTAGATGTGTTTAAGCATTTTCAGGCTTTAGTTGAAAGACAGACTGGGAAGAAACTGAAGTGTATCCGGACAGATAATGGAGGGGAGTATACAGGTCCCTTTGATGTGTATTGCAGACAACAGGGTATTCGGCACCAAAGGACTCCACCAAAGACACCTCAGCTTAATGGTTTGGCAGAGAGAATGAACAGAACATTGGTGGAGAGAGTCAGATGTTTACTTTCACATGCTGAGTTGCCGATGTCTTTTTAGGGTGAGGCACTAAATACTGCGGTAAATGTGTTAAATCTCTCACCTTGTGTTCCTTTAAAGTTTGATATTCCAGATAAAGTTTGGAGTGGTACAGATGTTTCTTATGATCATTTGCGTGTCTTTGGATGTAAGGCTTTTGTGCATATTCCCAAAGATGAGAGGTCTAAACTTGATGTGAAGACTAAAGAGTGTATATTCCTTGGTTACAGCTGATGAGTAAAATTATAATACCGCAAGTGCACGGTGTCTGTTGTTAGCAGATACTAGCAAGTACGGGGTCGAATCCACAAGGAGACAAGTTTCAAGAATTTCAATTTAACTATCAAAAATTGTTCCTAAAGAAAAACGAGTGTTGAAGATTTTTACTAACTAAATAGTGCAAATTAACTATCTTTTAAATCAATTAACTAAAGTCTAGGGCAATGTAGGTTCACCATGCTTACACCAAAATTAGTCATAGAAATATAGCAATTCAATGGGTTGGGCAATTAAAGCAATATTAATCTCTCTCAAGCATTAACACTTTCAGAAATCCAATGATGCTCTCGCACTCACTTTCAATTCCGCTAATCGTATGTGTGCCTCTAGTGAGTAAAATCTCTCGATCTATTACTACTATTTGCATACAGTTAATCCATGATATTGGCCAATTACATAAATTAAGCAATAAAACATATCAATTAGAATTACTCTATACCCATTAAACAACTAACAAATCATAACATAATCATGGTGCAAACATGGCTTCCCTTTGCGCCCTAGAATGAAACTACTCACTCATCCTATAAGTAAAAGCAACAAGAACAATCATGAAAGCCATATAAAGCATATAATAATAAAACAAGGGAAGATGAATAATACCTCAAACTTTATATTACTTAAGAACAATAAAGATCCAAGCTAAACCAAGTGCTTACAATGGAAGAAGATGATGAACAAACCCTAGTTCTTAAAAATAAATGTATGTGTGTATCTATTTTTTCTAAAGCTAATAATAATCTCCAATAATAATAATCTACTCCTAATAATAAAAGTATTTTAATGCTTTAATGAATTTACAAATCAATCTTCTATACCTAGTAGGATTCTTCAATAAAAATTCGTAGCTGTCTGATCCCTCCAGTTTATGGGCTGTTGCACTTGGATTTTGCTTATTGGACCACCTCTGAATTAAAGAGAATTCCACAAGCTTCGCGTGGGCTGTAAGATCGTCAAAATCGGACTTCTGGAACTCAAGATATGGCCCAAACAGTGTAGTCAATCCACCTAGTCCAATAAATCCGAATTTCCATCTAATTAATCTCCAAAATCAGCTATTTTCCTTTAAATCCTTCCAAGTTTAGATTTCCTTGTATCCTACAATAAAACAATAAAATCTATCAATTAAATATCCAAATCAATGCAAAACACAATAAATATGAGAATAAAATCATCTAAAATATATATAAAAATATATTCTATCAAACATCCCCACACTAAGCATTTGCACGTCCTCGGGCAAATAAGTGAAATAGAACTAAGTCCTAACTATCTAACGCCACTTTCGTAGATGACACAATTGCATTGAGCATATGCAATAAGTCGTTAAACCCCTAGCCAGCCCTAGTAGGACGAGTTTTGTCTCGTGAGGGTTTATAGTGAATCTACCCACAAAATCCATTTTTTCTGCCAAGTCTCAAGCATGCAACATCTCATAGTACTCCACACAAGTAAACATCAATTGCACCATTTTGAAAGTCTTTCCATTTGCACAAAACTATCCAAGTAAGCATACAAAGTCTGAATAGACAAAAATATCATGAAATATATATCAATGCTGCATTTAGTAAGTAACATGCTTGGATAAAAAATCTCACAAAACTCTCAAATCACTCAAGTGTATAGTGTATTCACTCAAGTTCAATCAACAAAGTCATGTGCTACCATATGCTTGGTTGTCCACCAAATCTCCACTACTTTGTATACATGCATGCACAAATCAAAAGGTCTTTGTTAAAGGTTGTAGCGTGGCTGAGGTAAAGGGTAGGGAATCAAGAAAATGGCTCACAAGTGGCTAACTTGACAACTAATAGAGCATAATGTTCATTTCTAATTAAAGCACTCAACATGAAATTTTGATCATGTAAAAGGTGATCAATCTCTCACACAATTATTAAGCCCCAAGCACATATTACCATGTACTTTCCCATTTCATATTGTACAAACCAATGAACACAAACTCTACTTCATCTTCTCATTTTTTTTTTCAAATTCCAGTAATTCTCCAGTAACCAAGGGCAGTGAAAAGTCACCAATATAAATGCACTTAATACATGTACATGGATCGTCCCTTTCATATGACATTGCACTTGCCACCCATTGGTCTCAAAGGAGTACTTAACATCTTCTTTTTTTCACAAACTAAATAAAGAAACAATCAGCCAATCAGATGCCAAATCCCACCAAAATATCTCACCTTAACAAAGAAATCCCCACACTATGTATTCACCAACCCTCAAATGAATCAAAATGCTCTACTAGTAAATCAAGACAAGAATAAACAAGTAGGCTCAAGAATTTAGAGTGGTGATATATCAAAAGAACGGATAAAAGGCTCAAAGGGGTTCACTAAGGATATAATTCACAGGTACTGTTTAGGTAAATGTTGTTAATCCTAGTGCCTTTATCATTTTCATGCATACACATACCATGTAGTCTCAATAAGGTTTAAACCAAGTTCTAGAGCACATACCCAGTGATGAACAACACACAACAATAAAATTCGATTGATATAAGATGTACCAATCTCAAATTAGGCTCAAGGTCTCACAAGGTGAAAACATGCTTCAGTACTTACTAAAATTGGCAAAGACACATCTCAAGTTTTACAATTTTCGCAAGTACGTACAAGGAATCATCAAGTAACAAATGATTTTCTAGAGATATGACATATCAACTAACCATGCAAAAGATGCTCACAAGATGTGTACTTATCCTTGTTGACACGCTACGAGACGAGGCATTTATTTTCTAATTTCCTAATTTTTTTGGATTTTTATAATTTTTTGGATTTTTTATTTTTTTTATTTTTATGATATATAATTTTTTTGGATTTTTTTTAATCATTGAGAACTCATCCCCACACTTAAGTGGTTCATTGTCCTCAATGAACAAATATATAAAGAAAAAAAAAATTATACTAAAAAGATTCCTAAAAAAAATACAAAAAAAATAAAATAATATATATATATATATATACAAAAAAAAACAATAAAGAAAAATGTACAAAGAAAAGTTAAAAATACTCCCCCAAATATTTGCATGAAGTGCCTCTTGAATGTAGGTGAAAAGAGTGGCATTAATTGAATTAAACTCCTGAGCCCAAATTCAGTACATATATTAGCAGTCCACCTTTTCTTCACAACAACACTGTTGGTGTGGTGGTTGAGTATGTCACACAGAAACTTGGACAACCCCTCTGTCAGGGGTTCAACTCCCTGTGACAACGATTTTTGCAAAATGCACAGCACAGAAAGCATTAATGGCAGCAGCCAACAGGTTTGGGTAACAAGTCAGGTTCGTATTCAGCCTCGGGCGCAGGTTCGCGAGCAGGCTTGCAGGTAGGCTCGGACAGAAGGTGCGGAACTAGGCTCGGGCGCGTGTACAGAAGCCCCGAGCGCGTGAAGAGCTGGAATTCTCAGCGTGAAACAGAATTCTCTCCAGGGATCTTATACTGCGGTACAATAAAATGATACTGGGGTATTAAATCCCTGGGGTTGTTGCGGGGAAATAATTTTTGTGCCTTTTTTTTTCGAACTCGGTTCTTTTTTCTCTACTCTTTTATAACCTGCCTCAATAAAATAATTTTCCTGAAACACTTTAAATCAAATTTATCAAGACATTTTGTGGGAGTAAAAATTAAAACAAAATACAAAAATGAACTAATCTCCTAAAAAAAATACATAATAAAAATATACAAATTACCAACATATTGGGTTGACTCCCAAGAAGCGCTTTTTTAGAGTCATTAGCTTGACTTCTTACCTCGAATTAAGACTCCACCAAGGGGTTGTTGAGACGAATCGTCTCCATTTTTCCAACAAATGCACCATCCACGTATAATTTCAGGCGTTGACCATTTACCTTAAATTTTGCTCCATCATGCCCCATAATCTCAATAGCACCATAAAATTTAACTTCAGTCACAGTAAATGGTCCAGACCATCTAGATTTAAGCTTTCCTGGGAAAAGTCGAAGCCTTGAATTAAACAACAAAACTTTATCACCAACTTGAAAATCTCTTCTTTGGATCATTTTGTCATGCATTTTCTTCGTTCGCTCCTTGTAAATTCGAGAATTATCATAAGCATCAAAACGAAGCTCATCTAATTCATTTAACTGAAGAAGTCTCGCTTCACCCGCAGCTTTTAAATCCATATTGAGTTCTTTGATAGCCCAAAATGCACGATGCTCTAATTCAACAGGCAGATGACATGCCTTACCATAGATCAAGCGATATGGAGTGGTTCCAATGGGGGTCTTATAAGCTGTTCTGTAAGCCCACAAAGCATCATCAAGCTTCAAATACCAATCTTTTCTTGATTTTGCGACCACCTTCTCTAGAATGCTTTTGATTTGACGATTTGAAACTTCTACTTGGCCACTTGTCTGAGGATGATAAGCTAGGCCAATCTTGTGAGTAACACCATACTTTTTCAACAAAGTTTCAAATTGTCGATGACGAAAGTGAGAACCACCATCACTTATCACTGTTCTTGGAACTCCAAAGCGCGTGAAAATGATCTTCTGAAAGAGCTTCATAACAACCTTTGAATCGTTGGTTGGCGATCCGATAGCTTCAACCCACTTTGACACGTAATCAACAGCAACTAAGATATACTTCATCCCACAAGAAGTTGGAAAAGGTCCCATGAAATCAACACCCCATACATCAAATATCTCAACCTCAAGAATACCAGTTTGTGGCATCTCATGGCGTTTAGAAATATTACCCGTTCTTTGGCATGCATCACAAGCCAAACAGAAAGCACGAGCATCCTTGAATAGAGAAGGCCAAAAGAAACCGGATTGAAGCACCTTTGCAGTAGTCTTGGAAGGACCATGATGACCTCCACAAGCAAGAGAATGACAATGTTTGAGAATGTCATCTACTTCAGATTCTGGGATACATCTATGAAAGATCCCATCAGCACACTTACGGTATAAGAACGGATCATCCCAAAAATATTGTTTAGCATCAAAATAGAATCTCTTCCGTTGTTGATACGTCAAATCTGGAGGATGAGAACCACTCACACAAAAGTTTACAAAGTCTGCATACCAAGGGGTTTTGGTAGCAATAGAAAATAGGTGATCATCAGGAAACGAATCGTCAATAGGACTGTCTGCAATTTCTGATTTGAAATGCAACCGTGAAAGATGATCTGCAACCACATTCTCAGCACCCTTCTTGTCTTTGATTTCCAAGTCAAATTCTTGGAGGAGTAGAATCCAACGAATAAGTCTCGGTTTTGCTTCTTTCTTGGCTAAGAGATATTTCAATGCTGAATGATCCGTGTGAACAATGACTTTGGAGCCAATGAGATAGGTTCGAAACTTGTCAAGAGCATAAACAACTACAAGAAGCTCCTTCTCAGTAGTAGCATAATTCACCTGGGCTTCATCCAAGGTTTTACTTGCATAATAGATGGCATGCAATACCTTTTCTTTCCTTTGACCGAGAACTGCTCCAACAGCATAATCACTTGCATCACACATGATTTCGAATGGAAGGCTCCAATCTGGAGGTTGTATGATTGGTGCACTTATCAAAGCTTCTTTGATCATGTCAAAAGACTCCAGACAAGCATCAGTAAACTCAAATGTGGCATCCTTAAGCAACAATTGAGTGAGGGGTTTTGCAATTTTGGAAAAATCTTTTATAAAACGTCGGTAAAACCCTGCATGACCTAAGAAACTTCTAACTCCCTTGACATTAACAGGGGGAGGAAGTTTCTCAATCACCTCAATTTTTACTTTGTCAACTTGAATGCCACGTTCAGAAATAAGATGACCAAGTACCACGCCTTCATTGACCATGAAGTGGCACTTTTCCCAATTTAAGACCAAGTTTACCTCTTCACAACGTTTAAGCACTTTAGAAAGATTATGCAAACATACATCAAAATCAGAACTATAAACACTGAAATCATCCATAAATACTTCCATAATAGACTCAATGAAATCAGAAAATATGGTTGTCATACAACGCTGAAAAGTAGCAGGAGCATTGCACAATCCAAACGGCACTCTTCGATAGGAAAAGGTACCATATGGACATGTGAATGTAGTCTTCTCCTGGTCATCAGGATGTATAGGGATCTGAAAGAACCCCGAATATCCATCTAGATAGCAAAAGAACTTATGTTTCGCAAGTCTTTCAAGCATCTGATCAATGAATGGGAGAGGGTAATGGTCTTTTTTAGTGGCGGTGTTTAACCTACGATAATCAATACACATCCGCCAATCAGTGACAATTCTAGTGGGAATTAACTCATCTTTATCATTTTTTATTACTGTGGTTCCCCCTTTCTTAGGAACTACTTGAACCGGGCTTACCCATTTTGAACCAGAAATTGGGTAAATGATGCCCGCATCAAGTAGCTTCAAAACTTCTTTTTTAACAACTTCCTGCATATTAGGGTTCAAACGACGTTGTCCCTGAATGCAAGGCTTATGATCATCATCAAGGTGAATTCTATGCATGCAAAAGTCTGGGCTAATCCCTTTAAGATCATCAATACTATACCCAATTGCTTTTCTATGCATACAGAACACAACAAGAAGCTTAGAAAGTTGACTATCATCAAGATTAGAGCTAACAATCACTGGACAAGACTCATCATCATCAAGAAATACATATTTAAGATTAGATGGCAAAGGCTTCAACTCTAATTTTTTTACCTGAGGTTTAACACAAGAAGTGATAGTGTTTGTTACCTCCAAACTTTGGCTTTGGTCACCCTTACCATCCAACTCAATAATCAATGAGTCAACTTCAGCATGTCCTTCTCCTTCGGAAGCTTCAAGCATAAGAACTGCTTCCAATGTATCATTCAATAAAACTTGAGGCAGTTCATCTTGAACCATTTCATCTATGACATCAATCCTGCAACATGTATTCTCAAGCAAAGGGGATTTAAGAGCGGAGGTTAGAGTAAAAGTAATTTTATCATCACCAACACTAAGAGTAAGAGTCCCATTTTTAACATCTATGACAACACCTGCAGTACAGAGGAATGGCCTACCGAAAATAATGGGTATTTGGCTATCCTCTTCCATGTCCAATACCACAAAGTCTACAGGGATATAAAATTTTCCAACCCTGACAGGCACATCCTCCAAAATACCCAATGGATATTTTATAGAACGGTCTGCCATTTGCAATGTCATTTGTGTGCATTTCAATTCTCCCATGTTTAATTTTTGAAATATCGAGAGAGGCATGACAGAGACGCTAGCGCCTAAGTCACATAAAGCTTTGTCAATAAACAATGAACCCAAATGACATGGGATTGAAAAACTTCCAGGATCTTTAAGTTTTGGCGGAGACTTATTTTGCAAAACAGAACTACATTCTTCAGTAAAAGCTACTGTCTCCACCTCACCAAAAGACCGTTTCTTTGTTAAAATATCCTTTAGAAACTTTGCATATGATGGAACTTGAGAAATTAAATCAGTGAAAGGAACTGTTACCTCAAGATTCTTGACAAATGTCATGAACTTACCAAACTGTTGATCTACCTTAGTTCTGCTCATCCTACTAGGGAATGGCAACTTAGGCACGAATGGTGGAGGAGCACTAACAATCTTCTCATTATCATTTTCCTTGCTTCCTTCAGTTCCACCCTCAGTTGCTTTGTCAACAGCTTCATCTACCTTGTCATCTTTGGCGTTTCCCTTTTCTTTCTCAGTAGTCACATTATCAGTAGGCATTGGTGGACCATCATATGTGAGACCACTCCTAAGAGCAATGGCATTTACATTCTCCTTTGGATGAGTTGGCTGTGATGGTAAAGAGCCAGGCTGCCTTGCAGTGGAAGAGCTAGCCAATTGTGCAATCTGAGTTTCCATCATCTTGTTATGAGTCCTCAACTCTTTGATCTCCCTCATGTTGTCTTCCTGATTCTTTTGCATTTGTATCAATATCTTCATCATATCACTAGTCTGATCAGGTTGTGCAGCTTGACTAGTTTGAGGAGCATAGTTTTGAGAGGGCTTCTGAAATCCAGGAGGATTCATAGGTCCCTGAGAAGGCCTATACTATTGTTGTGAGGGATGCTGATATGATTGCTGATACTGTTGTTGCTGGTTAGGAAGATTCTGAGCATTATTATTCCTGTATGAGAAATTGGGATGATCTCTCCAACCCGGATTGTAAGTGTTGGAGTATGGATTATACTGATGCCTCTGCTGAAACACATTTTCTTGCTCCATCTGAAAATTTTGTGAATTTTGAACATTGTACAAGCATTCGTTACCAAAGTGGCCTTGAATACCACATACTTCACAAACAGGATTATTCATAGGAACCATAGATGATAATGCATTAATGCTCATGGGAGGAGGATGAGTAGATGTCTGTGTAGTCTTCAATGAAGAAATTTCCTGAGTTAATGCAGCGAGTTGAGATGATAAAAGAGAATAAGCATCCACCTCGAGTTTACCCCCTTTCCTAAGTGCTCTCGGGTTACTGAAGTGATTAGCAGCCAGATTTGCAAGAAAATTATGCGCTTCATCAACTCCTTTGTCTAGAAATACACCACCTGCAGCATTATCAACTGTGCCCTTTGTCTCGGGATCAAGACCATTGTAGAAGCGTTTGAGCAGAAACCACTTCTCAAGACCATGGTGGGGGCATGCACGTTGAAGATCTTTGAATCTTTCCCAAGCATCTCTAAGAGACTCTCCATACTCTTGTTTGAAAGCTGTCATCTTGTCAACCAATTCATCAGTTCTATTGGGAGGGAAAAACTCAGTTAAGAAAGCTTGAGCAATTTCATCCCACTCAGTCAAGTTGATATCATTCAACCATTTTTGAGCTTTATCACGAAGAGAAAACCCGAAAAGCATAACTTTCAACTGGTCAGTAGTGACTCCCTGATGCTTGATAGTAGAGCAAAGTTGTTGAAACCTTTGCAGATGAAGTGTAGGGTCTTCAGATGGAAGACCAGCAAACTGATTCTGTTGGATCATAGTGAGCAATGCCGGTTTGATCTCAAAGTTTGCTGCTTGAATAGCTGGCATAGCAAGGCCAGTAGGCACACCACTCGGAGAGGGTTGTGAATAGTTCTTCAAAGATTTAACAGGAAGGTCTGTCATTTTGATCTTTGAATCACTGAGCTTTTGCTGCTTTTCTTTCCTTCGTTGATCTATAAATTGTTGAAGAGTTATTCCAGAATTAGGACTAGGCGGAGTTGTATCAACTTCTTCCGTAGACCTGGGCATCAACAACTAAAACAAGTAAAAGCAGTAAAATCGGCCTCAATTGGAAGTAAACTTCCAATGAGACAAAGGAAACAATCTTAATAATTAAACTAAAATCTATAGAAACTAGGCGTCTCCCCGGCAGCGGCGCCAAACACTTGATGAGTAAAATTATAATACCGTAAGTGCACGGTGTCTGTTGTTAGCAGATACTAGCAAGTACGGGGTCGAATCCACAAGGAGACAAGTTTCAAGAATTTCAATTTAACTATCAAAAATTGTTCCTAAAGAAAAACGAGTGTTGAAGATTTTTACTAACTAAATAGTGCAAATTAACTGTCTTTTAAATCAATTAACTAAAGTCTAGGGCAATGTAGGTTCACCATGCTTACACCAAAATTAGTCATAGAAATATAGCAATTCAATGGGTTGGGCAATTAAAGCAATATTAATCTCTCTCAAGCATTAACACTTTCAGAAATCCAATGATGCTCTCGCACTCACTTTCAATTCCGCTAATCGTATGTGTGCCTCTAGTGAGTAAACTCTCTCGATCTATTACTACTATTTGCATACAGTTAATCCATGATATTGGCCAATTACATAAATCAAACAATAAAACATATCAATTAGAATTACTCTATACCCATTAAACAACTAACAAATCATAACATAATCATGGTGCAAACATGGCTTCCCTTTGCGCCCTAGAATGAAACTACTCACTCATCCTATAAGTAAAAGCAACAAGAACAATCATGAAAGCCATATAAAGCATATAATAATAAAACAAGGGAAGATGAATAATACCTCAAACTTTATATTACTTAAGAACAATAAAGATCCAAGCTAAACCAAGTGCTTACAATGGAAGAAGATGATGAACAAACCCTAGTTCTTAAAAATAAATGTATGTGTGTATCTATTTTTTCTAAAGCTAATAATAATCTCCAATAATAATAATCTACTCCTAATAATAAAAGTATTTTAATGCTTTAATGAATTTACAAATCAATCTTCTATACCTAGTAGGATTCTTCAATAAAAATTCGTAGCTGTCTGATCCCTCCAGTTTATGGGCTGTTGCACTTGGATTTTGCTTATTGGACCACCTCTGAATTAAAGAGAATTCCACAAGCTTCGCGTGGGCTGTAAGATCGTCAAAATCGGACTTCTGGAACTCAAGATATGGCCCAAACAGTGTAGTCAGCCCACCTAGTCCAATAAATCCGAATTTCCATCTAATTAATCTCCAAAATCAGCTATTTTCCTTTAAATCCTTCCAAGTTTAGATTTCCTTGTATCCTACAATAAAACAATAAAATCTATCAATTAAATATTCAAATCAATGCAAAACACAATAAATATGAGAATAAAATCATCTAAAATATATATAAAAATATATTCTATCAACAGCCAAGATGAATTCGGCTATAGGCTCTACGATCCAGTTTCAAAGAAAATTGTGAGAAGCCGAGATGTTATCTTTATTGAAGATCAGACTTTGAAAGATATTGGGAAGGCAGAAACAATTCCTCAATATAACAATGATCTGGTTGATTTGGATCCGGTTCCTCCAAGACATGTGGATTCGCAGTTTGGAGATGATGTTCATGATGATGACCAACGCGGTACTAATACTGATACTCCAGAAAATAGTGACATGGATGATGATGCCCATGAGGAGTCACCAGTACCAAATACTCCACCATTCGTTCCACTCAGGCGGTCTTCCAGAGATCATCATCCTTGTAACAGGTATTCTGCTGATGAGTATGTTCTATTGACTAACAGTGGTGAACCTGAATCTTATACAGAAGCTATGAAAGATGAGCACAAGAAGGAGTGGGTTTATACCATGCAAGATGAGATGAAATCCTTGTATGAGAATAATACTTTTGAGTTGGTGAAGCTACCTAAGGGAAAACGAGCTTTGAAAAACAAGTGGGTTTATAGAGTGAAGCAAGATGAGCATACTTCACAACCACGGTACAAAGCTAGGTTGGTCGTCAAGGGATTCAGTCAGAGAAAGGGTATTGATTTTGATGAGATCTTTTCTCCAATTGTTAAGATGACATCAATTCGTGTGGTGCTTGGTTTAACAGCTAGTCTTGATTTGGAGGTTGAACAAATGGATGTCAAGACAGCTTTTCTGCATGGCGACTTGGACAAAGAAATCTACATGGAGCAACCTGAAGGTTTTCATGTAAAAGGTAAAGAGGATCATGTTTGTAGACTTCTTAAGAGTCTATATGGTTTGAAGCAGGCACCTCGACGATGGTATAAAAAGTTCGAGTCGTTTATGAAGGAGCAAGGCTACCGTAAGACTATTTCTGACCATTGTGTTTTTGTTCAGAAATTTGCAGATGATGATTTTATAATATTATTTCTTTATGTGGATGACATGCTTCTTGTTCGCAAAAATGCTGGAGGAATTTCCCAGTTGAAGCAACAGTTAAGTAAGTCCTTTGCTATGAAGGACTTGGGGCCAGCGAAACAGATTCTTGGCATTCGTATTCATCGAGACAGAGTGGCCAAGAAGTTGCATATATCACAGGAGTAGTATATTGAGAAGGTGCTTTGCAGTTCAACATGGATAAATCTAAAGTTGTTAGTTCTCCTCTTACTACCAACTTTAAGTTAACTAGAAATGATTCTCCTTCTACGAAGGAAGAAATTGCAGAGATGGATGGAGTTCCATATGCCTCAGCAGTAGGAAGTTTGATGTATGATATGGTATCTACGAGACCTGATATAGCCTTTGCAGTTGGTGTTGTCAGTCGTTATCTAACAAATCCAGGTAAGAAGCATTGGGAAGCAGTTAAGTGGATTATGAGATATCTTAGAGGTACTTCCAAATTGGGTCTGACATTTGGGAATGGTAAATCAGTGCTTGTTGGATATACAGATTCTGACTTGGCAGGAGATAATGATTCGTTGAAATCTACTTCTGGATATTTGATGACTTTGGCAGGGGGAGCGGTCTCATGGCAATCTAGGTTGCAAAAGGGTGTTTCACTTTCTACGGGGGAGGCAGAGTATGTAGCAGCAACTGAAGCTTGTAAAGAGTTGTTGTGGTTGAAGCGGTTGATGCAGGAACTTGGATTTCCGCAACAACGCTATGTGGTTTTTTGTGATAATCAAGCAGCTATTGACATAGCTAAACATCCTACATTTCATGCAAGAACGAAGCATATCGATATGGGATATCATTGGATTATAGACGCTCTTGAAGAAGGGTTGTTTGAAGTGGACAAGGTACACACCGATGATAATGGTTCCGATATGTTGACAAAGTCTTTAGCTAAAGGAAACTTGAAGGTATGTTGTTCAATCGCCGGAATGGCGAACTCTTTCTCATAGTTAGAAAGGGGGAGATTTGTTGGGTTTTAGTTTCTATCTATGAGATTAAAAGCCCAATTGGATTACCCTTGTTTTGGCCCACAAGGAGATAAAAATAAGGGAACCCTATATATAATTATAGGAGGATTATAATAAAAACAAGAGAGAAGAAAATTAGACACAAGAGAGATTTAGGGTAAAAAATTCGAAGGAATTTTTCTGCTTGCATAAGCTGCCTTGTATTTGCGATTCCCGGAGTTCTACCGGTCGGATCGTCCTGAATTTTGGACAGAAACTTCCGTACACCGATATCTAAATTCTGAACGGTGGAGATCGGATTCTGAGGTCCAGAGGTCAGTTTCTTAAGGGGCTTAACAGAGCTGTTTGCACCACGGTGAGGGTAAACCTCCCCGCGGGTTTTTCTCATTGTTGTCTTATTTTGATTTCATACTTTTGACGGCTTATTCGAAGAGTGTGAAGGTGTTTGTATTCCTCTAGTTTTGTCTAGAGAAGACTTGGTGTATTCCCATATAATTTGTGATAGTGAATTGTTTGGGTGGACTACGGTCCCGTGGTTTTTACTCCTTACCTTTGAGGGGGTTTTCCACGTATAAATTTTGGTGTCTTGTTTTTCGTTTATTGTTGCTTTACTTGTTTGTTTCATCGAAGGTTCATACAAGTAGGGATAAGTATTGTCTAACGAAGTTAATTCCACACTTAGTTGTTACCATTGTGGTCACTTTTTCCCATCAGGGGAGGGATCTGCAAAAATGAAAAAATGTTGACAGAGTTACGAGAATCAATGCATGACGTATTCAACACTGATGAAAGTTTTGATTGAGTTTAAAACTAGTTCGGATAATAGACAGCGGACAAGGTCAACAATGATTAAACACGAATTTATTTTTTACTAGCCAAATAAACCAATTTATATAAGCAAAACTTGAGAAAATATGCAACTTGTCATTTTCTAAATATGCTAAAAACAATTAGTGAAGTTAGTGACTGAATAATCATGAGGGTTGCAGACAAAGGTGGTATTAGGGTTAAAGGGCTACAAAATCATATTAGATGAGTCCAGTAATATCAAAAAATCATGTGCGATGCAATTTCAGCTTCAACATTACAAATTAGGCAAACAAGAGAAGGAGAACACTTTTTTCAATTATTTTTTGTTGCTAAGACATGATAGCAAAGTCTTCGCAAATTTTTTTTGACTTTGATTGTGTGGAACCAAATTTGATTTCAAAATGACTTGTCAACACTGAAAATGATGAAGCATGTTGATATGGGGGATTCTTATCAGTACTCGGAGCAATTTGATAAACAAATTTGACCGAGTAAATACTGTTTGAAGTATAACGTCACACAAATCGATCTATCACACTAAAATGACTTACTGGAATAGCCGCGTGGAGTGGGATTTTTTTTATAACAATTATGGCTAAATTTGGTTTTGATGTTAGGTGGCAACTATGGATCTCTCACTTGATCTTTACTACTTCTAAAATTTCTAGCCAATGACGAAATCTTCTACACCATTCAGCCTTAGAAAGGTATGAGACAAGATGACCCTATATCCTTTTATATGTTTCTATTGACAATTGACGTTTTGTCTCTTTCTATCTTACATGTTTGCCAAGACAGATACATTAACACTACAAGAAACAAGGGTCATAAACGACCGCAAGAAATGGTCAAAATTGATCCTTGACAATCGCAAATATAGTCAAAACCGACTGAAGACCGACTAACTCATTTGGTCGAAAAAGTCTGGTCGCTTTTGACACAACAGTTGCAAATGGTGACCATTTACGACCATTATTGACAGTTGGTTATGAAATTTCAGTCTCGTGAGTGTTGGTCCCACATGCCACTGTGGCAAGCCAAGTCAGCAGCATTTACGACCAAAACTGAGTCACAAATAATTGGTCCTAAATGAAACTTTCATTTCCAACCAATATTTAGTCGCATGAATTAGTCGTAAATAGAAGTTATATTTCCAACCAATAATTAGTCGCAATTAAATAGTCGTAAATAGAAGTTGTATTTCCAACCAATATATAGTTGCAATTAATTAGTCGTAAATAAAAGTTGTATTTCCAACCAATATATAGTTGCAATTAATTAGTCATAAATAGAAGTTGTATTTCCAACCATTATTGTATGTCAAAAACGACTAACTTTTGGGTTGCTTTTGCTGAAGCAGATGGTTGGAAATAACATGAATTCAGTCGCTTCTGTTATTAAGAAATGACAACAATTTGGTCAGTTTTGAAACTGCACCGGACTGCACATTTTTTTACCTACAATGCAAGCGCATACCAAATCTCTATTTACAAAAATCACCAAATTAAATATAAATCCTAAAGCACAAACAAATTTAACAAAAGCAATATTTGTGGATTAATTAACGAAGTTAAACAAATCCTAGTATGGCCTCACACCGGCCACCAACCAAAAGTACTAAATATTCGCTACGAGTTCACAAATCCACAAATCAAACGATCTTAGTCAAATTCAGTTACAACATCATAAGTTAAGAGCTATTGTTAATAGTTACTTGAGATATAGTTTACAACTACATCTACTCATCACTAGCATAATCATTCCTTGCATTATCACCACCAACATCACCATCCTCCCCCGCATCATCACTGCCATCATCATCCGCCCCTGCATCATCACTGCCATTTTCATCACTGCCATCATCATCCGTACTGTAATCTCTGTTAGCTTGATCGATCGCCTAAAATGAAATTAAAATTTTACAGCATATTTTTATACTTGGCCAGGAACTAAGGTTTAACATATTTCATTACACAAAACTAAGGTCTAACTGATGATATCAAAATCAGCAAGTACTCTGCAGAATATCAGGAATTATGACTGACTTTAAAAATTCATAACTTAAGCTACATATGTCCGTTTTCTGAAATTCAAGATCTTTCGGAAAGCATATGAGCCGGTGGATGAATATTTCTCAGATTTTTAGGTTTTCTGCATCAGAAATCATATTCAAAATTTCTGGTCAGACTTGACTTCACACATCATGGAACTTATTTTTGCCTCAAATTTGAATCAGTCAACTTTAACCTTCTGTGGAGGCTGTTGCAAAAATAAGCTAGGGAAGGGGATATACACAATAAAAATAGCAAAAAACAACTATTCTTTTTACACACAAAATCACACCAGGATATGCATATTTTACCTTAAGCAACTGAGTGCCGCAAGAAAATGGTCTGTTGACGTTAAGGAAAAATTGTCAAGTAGGTTTTTAGACATGGTCCTCTAAATTTTGAAGCATCTAAATGAAAACTACTCGCATTTTGGACTTATTTATATTACTGACAAAAATAACATGACAATTTTACAAGTCTCCATCTTTGTCTCTAGATGCAGCGAATACATACACAAATTTATATAGGAGTTTCTATGCATATCTTCACATTCACATTGTATACATACCATCAGTTTCTATAAACTATATGCATGTAGTATTTCTTTTCATAAATTTAAGTTCATCCCCCCTGAACTAACAACATACTAAATTAAAGAAGACTTACCTCTTGTGTTTCATCACAAATACTTTTAAAAATTGTGGCGACAACGTTCACCACCTCTCGAAAGAAAACTTGGTTAAATCTTCCTCTACTGGCAGGATCTGAAACCTCAATAATATTCTTTGCAACTTCTTCCATTTCAGAATTGTTTAGATTTTCGAACTGGTCAGGGTTGGCTTGTGCATTTGTTACTGTAGTTCGAACAATTTGCAGAAATACCTGATCTGGAATGATAGGACGGTTAGCGCTTGAAGAGGAGGAGCTAGCACCGCCTCTTGCCCTTTCTCGAAAGCGGTGAGCTAAGTTTGACAGAAGTTGACTTGCTGGGATAGTGGGGAAGCCAACGATTCTATTTCTTTGTGGCCTCTCGGTTGAGCCAGTAGTTGCGGCCAACCATAACTCTATAGGCTCATCCACTTCTGATGCGGGAGTAAGTTCACTGAGGGTAACTCCTCGAGCCTCTAGAATAGCCCCATACCTTGACTGAACACATAATTAAAAGATTGTTTTAAGTGCACAAACAATATTTAAAATAAACAGTAATTTTGCACTAGTTAAAATAAGTAGAATACCTTCTTAGCTTTAATTGACTACAGTAATTTTATATTCAGTGTGTATGCAGATGGATAAACAGGTACATTTAAATCTGATGCATTTACCGTTATTTCCATAACGTGGGGACTGGTGAACACCAGCGGTTTTGTTGCATCAGCTTCTCTCGCCCTCCTCGAGGCAGCAGTAGTGTGGGTTCGTTCCCACACTTTGAGAAGTGGTGGCTTCTTACCATTGTTTTTCTCCATTATATCCCACAAATATGTTAAGATTCAATTTATATGCTACATGACAAAATGTTGTAAATTATTCACTTCTTAGCCTACAAAACACATATATGAACCAAGACAATTGTGAACATTATAATCCTAAGTATAAGCTAATTAATATATTAAACAGTGTAGCAAAAACATCAACTGATCATAGGCAAGATTAATATGTAAACTAAATTGTGAGAGTTTAGAGAGTGGCCTGGTGAGGCGTGTAAAAACACTGCCCTAAGGAATCGTGCCCCTTCTCGTGCAAGGTTTTTAGTGGCAACTCCTTAGCGGTACAACGCCCAATTCAGTTTGTCCTTTACCGTGCATGAACGATCAAGGATGTCAACAAAGATTTTTCGATGCTCCAAATAACACCCAAAAGATTGTATATAATATATACTTTTATAATGAATATTTTATAAACTGAGGAAGTCTGAAAGTGATGATAGTGTTTCTTGCTGTCTTTGTGCTACTCAGAATATCACTCAGGACTTTCAACAAATACTTTATATAGGGTTCAAAAACTATAACTGATATTTGAGATATTAGGCTTGTTAATACAAGAATTATTGTAATTTAAGACTTGACATTTGTAACAGCTTAGCAACGTTAAAAGTAATGAATGAAAACAACGGGTGAAAATAAAACCTTTGACTGATTAGATTTTGTTTATTGCACATGTATATTTGATAATAAAATAATAAGGTAAAATAGATTTTTTTTTTTAATTATATTTTTTAAGATATTGGATATTAATAAAATTTCCAACAATCCCCTCCCAAAAATAAAAAGAAAAGAAATAGTATATCAAATATAGTATGGAGCTTATTTTATTATGTATTCAATACGGGTAGCTTCCGGCTTGGAACCCGCACCTAGTGACATTTGTCGCAGTTTGAAGAAAGTAAGTGGACTACGCCTGGAACTTGAATCTTTTAACCAAACATTAACAAAAGCACACATAATACGGAAAATCTATTGTTAGGTTATGCGCTATAATGGCCATGCACAATAACCGACTCATGAGAGTTTTAGAGATTAGCCCGTACCTCATAGTTGCGGCCACACAACATCTCTCACGTAGGTAAGTCCTCAAAGGTATTAGTGAACGAAAAAATACCTCGCAAATTCTGCCTTAAGACTTATTAAGAGTACAATACTCAACCTTACCGTTCACTATATGAGCACTTCATCATCATAGGAATGGGGAAGAAGAATGTATCTATGTACATCTTCTTAGGAGTGTAGCTCCTTATATTGAAGGCTCGTACGCAATCATCTATCCAGTTTGTTTCTACCTTTGGAACTTATAAAACAAGTAGGGTTGCCACTGTCGATGATGCAAAATTATGGGCTTAGCTCCATTCCCCTCGATGAATGTAGGATCTTTTTCCTAGATAGACCCTTTGTCAAAGGATCAACTAAATTTTTTTTTGACCTCACAAAATTTAGGGTCACAGAATCTCTCATCAAACGCTTGATTGATTTGTAACGTATCTGCAAATGCCTATTCAATTTCAAATTAATAGTTTCTTGTTCCAATAAGTCAAGCACAGCTCTAGAATCACAATGTATATGAACAGGTGGAACAGTTTTAAACAAAAATGATAAGTCAAGCAACAAATTATGAAGCCATTCAGCTTCTAAACACGCAGTATCAAGAGCAATTAACTCAGCATCAGATGTACTTCTAGCAATTATAGTTTGTTTAACAGGACCCCAAGAAATAGCAGCACCAGCCAACATAAATATAAAACCAGAAATGGATTTAATTTGAAGTGAATCTGTTACCCAATTTGCATCAGAATAACCTTCTAACAAGTCAAGATAACCATTATACACAAGTGAATAATCTATGGTACCTTTTAAATATTTAAGTACTATCTCTAAAGCTGTCCAATGTTGTTGATTTGGATTACTCGTATATCTACTAAATCTTCCTACAACATAATATATATCAGGTTTCATCCTATTTGATATGTAGAGAAGGGAACCTATAATTTGAGAGTATTTATGTTGCGAGACAGGATTACCTTTATTTTTATTAAGAGTTATGATGGGGTCATAAGGAGTAGACACAGGTTTGCAATCCATATAATTATATTTTTTAAGCATTTTCTCAATTGAATGACTTAAAGATATGTGAATTCCCTTTTCACTTCTAAATATTTTCATTCCCAAAATCACATTTGCTTCACCCAAATCTTTCATATCAAAATTTTTAGAAAGATAATTCTTAACATCAATAATATAGGACATCGATCTACTAAAAATCAAAATATCATCCACGTATATGCAAATAATGATCTAATTATCACCAATCACTTTATAATATAAACATCTATCAAACTCATTTGAAACAAATCCATATTCAGTTATCACACAATGAAAATTTTTAAACCAGTCTTTAGAGGCTTGTCTTAAACCATATATAGATTTTATTAACCTACACACTTTGTTTTATTGTCCTTTAACTATTAAACCTTCAGGTTGATCCATATAAATTTCCTCTTCTAGGTCACCATTTAAGAAAGCTGTTTTAACGTCCATTTGGTGAATATGTAATTTATAAATTGAAGCTAAGGCCAGAAGGGTCCTAATAGTGGTTATTCTAGCTACCGGCGAATATGTATCAAAATAATCAATTCCTTTCTTTTGTGTATACCCTTTAGCAACTAATCTAGCTTTGTATTTATCTACATAACCATTGGGTCTCAATTTTTTCTTAAAAATCCATCTACACCCTACCGTTTTAAAACCTTGAGGTAAGTTAGTTAAAAACCAAGAGTTATTCTCTAAAATGGATTTCATTTCACTATCTATGGCTTCTTTCCAAAAGGGAGCATCAGGTGAAGACATAACTTCCGCATAAGAAGATGGTTCACCTTAAGCTAAATAAACAAGAAAGTCATCTGCATAATCTTTTTATATCCTACCTCTTTTACTTCTTCTAGGTTCCTCTAATGATATTGATGTACTAGGAATGTTCGATATAGAAGTAGAACTAGAGCTAGCAAGTTGTTTTGGCATCCTAGTCTTATAGGGAAAAACATCCTCAAAATAGGTAGCATCTCTAGCCTCGATAATAGTATTAGGAGAGACATCAGGATTATCAGAATGAATCACAAGAAACCTATTAGTTGTACCTTGAGTATACCCAATAAAAATAGCATCTACAGTTTTAGATCCTAATTTTCTTTTCTTTGGTTCTGGAATTCCTACTTTAGCCAAACAACCCCAAACTTTGAAATAATCAAGTTTTAGATTTATATTTTTCCAATACTCATAAGGAGTAACATTCGTCGTCTTATTAGGAATTCTATTTAACACATAACAAGTAGTGAGTAATGCTTCACCCCAAAGATTTTCGGGAGCACCTGAACTTACAATCATACAATTTATCATATCTAATAAAGTCCTATTTTTTCTTTCAGCAACTCCGTTAGATTGTGGAGTGTAAGGGGCAGTGACTTCATGAATTATTCCGTGTTCTCAACAAAATCGAGTAAAATCATTATCCATATATTCTCCACCTCTATCGGATCTAATTATTTTAATATCTTTTCCAGTTTGTTTTTCTACCTCGGCTTTATAAGTCTTAAAACAACCTAAAACTTCGTCTTTGGTCTTAAGAAGGTATACGTAGCAAAACTTGGAGTAATCATCTATAAAGGTTACAAAATATCTTCTACCACCCCTAGTAAGAACCTTACCATTATCGCACACGTCACTATGAATTAAATCTAACAAAGAAGAGTCTCTAGTAATATTGGAGAAAGCCTTTTTAGTATGTTTGCATTGTGCACATATTTCACATTTAGATCTTTCTTTAATATTATGATTATGGAGTAAACCTTTATTAATCATCCTTTGTATTGTGCCATAATTCACATGCCCTAGTCTTTCATGCCATAAAGATGAACTTTCAGTATTTAAAACAGTTGGAGAGATTTCTTTATTGATAATTTTGGGAGAAATATTCAATTTTATTAATCCTTCACTTACATAACCTTTTCCAATAAATACATTATTCTTTGAGATTACAACTTTATTTGAGTCCATAACAATGCGATAGCCTACACTAAGAAGAATTGAACCACTAATGAGATTTCTCCTAATTGTAGGTACATGAAGAACATTATTGAGAACTAAGATTTTTCCGGATGTGAATTCTAGATTTATTCTTCCTCTTCCCATCACTTTAGCTACCGAATCATTTCCAAGAACTACATCTCCTCCACTTGATTCCTGATAATTCGAAAACCATGAACGTTCATTACACACATGAGTATTAGCTCCAGAATCTAGCCACCAATCATTAGAATTATAGATTGTAATATTTATTAAAGGGATAGAATTTTCTAACCTAAATGAATTATTAGAAAGAGTTCCCTCGACCATGTTGACTTGATGTTTAGGAGCATATTTGAAGCGATTATTGCCTTGAGTTGGTTGAGTTTTCTTGTAGAAGCATTGAGCAGCTAGATGATTTGTCTTCCCACAAACATAACAATGTCTTTGATTGTTTTTAAAACCACCATTAAACCTAGGAAGATTCCGGTTTTGATTTTGATAAAAATTTGAGGGGGCTCTGTGAAATTTATTCCCACTATTTTTGAAATTTCTACTTTTGGGTTTAAAGAATGGTTTGCGGCGATTAGGATTTTTGGACTCCTCGGCAAGATTGACTTTAGGGGAAATTTCAGTTTTTGATTTCTCATTTTGCCTATGTTCATTTTCAATACGAACTTTCACAATGGCATTATTAAGAGTGAGTGAAGATTGGTTGTGACGAAGCTCTCTAGCAAAATCGGACCAACTAGGAAGGAGTTTATCGATAAGATTTGAGACTTTAAACTCGTCGGAAAATTTAGAACCCTTGGATTCGAGATATCAAATATGATCTTGAAAAATGTGGAGTTGATCACCTGTAGTTTTACCATCTACCATTTTGAAGTTATAGAAAGAGGATGCACTAAACCTATGAACGCCCACATCATCAAACCCATATTCGGTTTCTAAGGCTTCCCATAATTCTTTGGCCGAATCAAACTCGCAATATATATCATATAAGGTGTCTGACAAGGCACTAAGAATCCTATTAAGGCAAAGGTAGTCTTGATCTTTAGTAGGCTTTGTTGTAGTAGAGGATGCCGGTGTTGAAGTTTTGGTTTGTGTATGGGTAGTTGTAGTTTCTTTCCCAGCACCCTCATATTCCAAAACACTCATAAGGCCTAAAGTGGTTAACCAAAATTTCATTTGTTTTTGCCAACGCTTAAAATTCAATCCACTAAATTTCTCGGGTTTAGATGAACGAATGTCATCTCTTGTATCCGCCATATCAACACAAGTATGTTAACTGTAATTTAATAGATTTACTAAATGTCAAAATATAGCACTTAAGAAAATAACACTAAATAATTAGACAAACTGCAATTAGCTATAAAACAGAAAAATGATAGAAACTATTAGTGCAGAATGGTCACGCAACTAGCAAATTAACACAACTGGTCAGTTTGTATGTATGTCATGATTTTACAAATGAAGAGGCTAGTAACCAGATTGATTTTCCAGCATATTGATCAATTTTAGCAGACAATATAATATGGAGCTAATCACAGTGCATAACAAGTACCCCTACAATTTGCTAATCTGGTGTATACTACAATTTACAGTTTCAAAAGGCTGAGAAATTTCAGCACAACAGAATATTATATTAAGCTAAGAATACAGATTTTCTTTCACACGATTCCTTAGATTGTTGTAAATTATTCACTTCTTAGCCTACAAAACACATATATGAACCAAGACAATTGTGAACATTATAATCCTAAGTATAAGCTAATTAATATATTAAACAGTGTAGCAAAAACATCAACTGATCATAGGCAAGATTAATATGTAAACTAAATTGTGAGAGTTTAGAGAGTGGCCTGGTGAGGCGTGTAAAAACACTGCCCTAACGAATCGTGCCCCTTCTCGTGCAAGGTTTTTAGTGGCAACTCCTTAGCGGTACAACACCCAATTCAGTTTGTCCTTTACCGTGCACGAACGATCAAGGATGTCAACAAAGATTTTCCGATGCTCCAAATAACACCCGAAAGATTGTATATAATATATACTTTTATAATCAATATTTTATAAACTGAGGAAGTCTGAAAGTGATGATAGTGTTTCTTGTTGTCTTTGTGCTACTCAGAATATCACTCAGGACTTTCAACAAATACTTTATATAGGGTTCAAAAACTATAACTGATATTTGAGATATTAGGCTTGTTAATGCAAGAATTATTGTAATTTAAGACTTGACATTTGTAACAGCTTAGCAACGTTAAAAGTAATGAAGGAAAACAACGGGTGAAAATAAAACCTTTGACTGATTAGATTTTGTTTATTGCACATGTATATTTGATAATAAAATAATAAGGTAAAATAGATTTTTTTTTTTAATTTTTTTTTTAAGATATTGGATATTAATAAAATATCCAACACAAAAATATAAAGAAACTGATCAATAAATTCAGTACATGTACATTAAGATGATTACCATTTCATGAGCTTCAAAAGCCTTCGCGCCAGCACTATGCAAAGTATCCACCTTCTGTCGATTTTTTGATCCAACTTCAGCTCGATGTTTGTGGGCATCACTATTCCAAAATTTGAGCAGCCCATCCCAAAAATTTGGATGAAAATACGATGGGCACAACTGCTCATCCACAATCCCGTTTTGGCCTTCTTATTCTTAAAACGATATTTTTCATCAGTTATCAATCTTTTGCATGTGTTCTTCACATGCAATTCAATGCTCCAATCAGCTTCTGAACTACTTTGTCCTTTTTTATGCGTATAATAATTCTGGAAAATAAACAATTGAGTTAGATATAATGTTTGTGTTTGTTTATATTTAAATTATAATGCATAAATATACCTTAAACTCATCACATATATCGTCCAACCAATTTGGATACCTAGCATTTATATCCCTATACTGGTATACCCCTTCTGGCCAGTGATTCCTGATAGTTCCAAGCAATGTTTTCCTGGCTTTGTTGTCAAATTGCTGCATATTATTAAATGTCTAGAAAGTTATCCTCATGCATTAGTCGAATCAACAGTAGATAGTATGTACTATTGATGAGCTATCAAATTTGGATTTCTGCTATAAGCTCTAATGACACAGTTTCCTATTAAACATGATATGAGAATAGATTTGCCACCGTATAGAATTTTGTAAATGATATGACATGACAAGTAAACGTATTTGACATGAAAACCAAAAACTAAAATCACAGAGAAACACCATTTTTAACAAGAACACGAACTATTATGGTTAAAACCATTTAAATAGGATGGCAATCTAATTAACAAACACACAATATTATCCAGCAATTATTAAACAATTGCATTACATTAAAATCCATTATTTCAAGCTAAAGGAAACTGATCAGCGTCTAATGATTTACAATCAATTTAATATAATATTTCAAGAGATCAAATAGGAGCTTAAAAAAACTTACTGTCCCCCGTGAATATCCACTCGTGTGGGTCTACTAGGATAATTTTTACCCGCATCTCCCTGTGAATGTGACTTGGGCTTTGGCCTTCTAATTACATGTTATGTTCTCGAGTGTTGTGGACTTGGCGGAATTGGTGGACTTGGTGGACTCGGACCTGGACTAGGTGTTCTTTCAATATATTGACTCGGAATTCGCATTGTAGCTCGGGATGAAGTGTTGGGCCCTTTTACCTTCTCTTCCCCTTTTCCTGTTTGTTTTCCTTTTCCCTTGTCTTTTCCTTTACCTTTTCCCCGTCCTCCAGATTCTCTGGATATGCGTTTACCTTTTCCATTGTCACGCGCCATGTAGACTGTCAACCACATAAACTTCACGAGGTTTGATTTCAGTAAAAATGAATAACATATACTGTAAAATAATAGAAGCATGTAATCACTTCAAACTGATCTTAGTTTCAGTCAATAATAGTACAAACACAAGATGCACAATTATATTACTCATGATTAATAATGAAATAAAAAATCACATGCTATTTTTTTAATTTTAGGAGTGAACTTCAATTTAGTGTCTTAGCTCTGTTCAAATCTTCTTGCAGGTCCAAAACCACCGTAAATTCAATTTGTGTGTCTTAGAAATGCAGCTCATGAGTATAAACATATTGTGAGTGTCATAAATTCAAGAACAACTCATTATAAGTGCCCAAGCATTTTCCTAGTTTGGTACTTAAAAGAAACCTGTTAACATTCTAAAATTCATACAATGTAGATACTGATCAGTTTATCCCTGCTAAGGTACTCTCCTGATTCGTTTTTAGTTTGCTTCTCATGTTCTGAATTATAAGCACATGTCCCACAATGTAGATGAAAATCTTTCTCCACAATCTGGAGAGCTACTTACTACTACTTATGTCTGAATCTTATGTTGGTGACTGATAAGACCATGGACATACATTGTAAAGTCATATGTTTAAAATATAGATGCAAAGAAGCAAGCAAGCAACACACAGTCCGCACACACAATGAATAAAACGTAGAACAAAAAGTGTTAGGTAATTAAGGACCAGGGTAAGCTATTCATCTACACCAGCTATTCATTATTATTCATAATGTACAAAATTAATAAACAATTCAATTCAAAAACCAGCTTAACTCTTTGATAAACCACATACACAAAATCAATTCAATCTCCTCACAACTCATTTGTAAACATATAAAATAAGCAAATAAGCAAATAATCAAGTAAAATTTATATACAAACATCTATTTCAAGCATAGAATAAAACAAAATCAAGCATACATCAAAATTTAACTCCACCGTAAATTACACAAACTAAACTTAACTCCTCTGTAACCATCTATTTCACACAAACTTAATCTAATTCATATACATATATATATACAATTACACACCCATAAATCAAGAAAGCAAATTTTGAAGATACAAAGTAAAGATAAGATTAGTAATAGGATGAGAGATTACAGATCCATACCTAGTTTAACCGAATGATACAGAGCTCAATTGGAATGAAATAAGATATTAGTAATTGGAAAGTAAAAATAAGAGATTAGTAATTGGAATGATACAGAGCTCAATTGGGACGATATACAAGAGCGGCGTGAAATAGGGTTTCGAAGAGCATCTCAAATGACTAACAATTTCATAGACCAACAATTTAGCCCTGAATTTTGAGAAAAACTAAACTAAACTTAGTGGTTTTAATAAAAATAAATATTGTATCCAACTCATTATTTAGGCGGCCAAATTTCATTATATTAGGCGGGTGATTTAAAATTTTCGGAAAAAAAATTAAATTCCCGGCAAATCTAAAAACGACTAAATTTGGTTTCTTTTACTAAAATAATATTTTAATAATATTTTTCATTTAATAACAAAATAAATAATTTTCATATTTTTTTATATTATTAAAATTATTATTATGACTAATTTTTTTTCAAAGGCATTATTATGACTAAATATGAGACAAAATCACTAGAAGGTTATTTATTTATATTTACAAAAAATAATTTGGTCGTAAATGAGTTCAAAACCGACCGATATAAAACCCTAGTTAGTCGTTTATGTCTACCATAACATCATTTTTTGTTATAAAATATAAATTACCAAATGTAAATCATTCTAATATTTTTCATACAAGTCAAATTATTGATAATCTTAACATCTATAAGGCCGGATCATCAAAAAATTAATTAATATTTTAAAAAAAATCTAACCCTATATGAACCCCTGAATTTTAACTCTAAATCCAAATACTGTTCTTAAGTGTTCATACATATCTTACATCTATCACTAAAAAACTTAAGAAACTTTTCAGTTTTTCAGTTGTAGTTATCTTCTTTTACCTCATTTAAGACTGTTGTATAAAATTCTTTTATATATATATATTAATATAAAATTAATATATTAATTAAAACAATTCAGTCACAAATGTGATCAAAACCGACTGATATTAAACCCTAATAGTCGATATTGTCTCGCATAAAATTGTTTTTCATTATAAAATATAATTAATAACCAAACGTATATTACTCTGATTTTTTTCATATATTTTATCAACGATATTAGTTATTTATCTTTCACATGTGTCTTATATCTATCTATGAATACAACTTTTTTTATTATGTGTGTTGAAACTAAAGTACAATGAACAAAAATTCACGGTCCCTTCCTCAACATATGCCTCCGCAATTGAACCTTCCACTCGTGCCTTATTCTTTACTTTATCTTTCATGTACTTCAACAATCTCTCAAAAGGATACATCCAACGATAATGAACAGGTCCCCAAGTCTACATTCTTCGGCTAGGTGTAGAACCAAATGCTCCATTATGTCAAAAAAACTTGGAGGAAAAATAGTTTCCAACACACATAGTATTTTAACTATGGATTTTTCCAAAACTTCCAAATCACTACGAATTAGAATTGTCGAACAGATATCCATGAAATAATTAGAAAGTGCCGCTAGGGCATCCAATATATCACGTGGCAAGAACTCGTGAAATGCAATAGACATCAACTTTTGCATGAAAATGTGACAATCATGTGATTTCAAACCATGAAATTTAAGAATGTCCATTTTTATACACTGACTAAGATTAGAGCAACATCCATCCGGAAGTTTCAATTTCGAAACTCATTCACACAAAAGTCAAAGTTGAGGTATAGTAAGTGTATATCGCGCTTTAGGCTTGACTCCATATTTTAACCACAACCCGGACATCACGTCAAGTTCTTTACAATCCAATCTTGATTTTTTGTGATCCTTTGTCTTTAATCGATCATCCACAATTGTAAAGAATAAATTTTCAAACACATTCTTCTCGGTATGCATTACATCAATACAATGGCGCAAACCAAGTGTTGTCCAATATTCAAGTTCAAAGAACATTGGCATGTTAGTCCAATGATGTTTAAAACTTAAAATTTAATGAGCTCAATACCCTCTTTATTTATGTCTTTTGGCTTGTACTCACCAACTTCTCTTCTTCTCTTTAAAATTAAAGTTTCAGAAATGCTTGAACAAGAAGATAATAAAGATGGGTGTATATCTTATTTATTACTCAGGAGACAAAACCGACTGAATTTATATCAAAAACGACCGACTTCGGTCGTTTTTAAAAAGGCATGTACCAGCTCATATCACGGACCAATCACATTGCGACACTACACTAAAATGTTGTTAAGTGCATTAAATGCACGTAGTAGGCATTTCTGACCAACTTCGGTTGGTATTATTCGGTCGCTTTTGTTGTCGACGTGGAATGCCACATGGCTTGCTACTTACAAAATGGGGCCTATTACATACATAACCAACCGAGGGTTGGTTGGTTTTGACGTCATTTCTGACCAGATTTTGGTTGGTTTTATTCAGTTGGAAATGAAAACATAACCGACCGAACATTAATCTGTAGGTGGTCGGTTTTGATCTATTTCCAACCAAACCTATTGGTTGGTTTTATTCAGTCAGAAATAGACGTCATTTCCAACCAATCCTTGACGGTCCCTTTTATAATGGTCGCTTATGACCCCTGTTTCTTGTAGTGTAAAGATATATAGAACTGTCCTAAAGAGTCTCATATCTTATTTGTTGACGACACTATACTCTTTTTCATCCAAATGAGTCGGTGGCAATAAATTTTTTAATCTCCTAAAGAATTCCACAATAATCCCAATGCAACTCTAGAGTTGAACGCCCAAATTATTGGCATTTTGAAGATTCCTAAACTAGTTGTCAAAGGCAAGTATTTAGGTTTCCCTGATATTTTTTAGAAAATCAAATTAGAAATACTTAATTATTGTATTGAAAAAACTCTGGAATAAAATGCAAGACTGTAAAGTGGAACTTTATCCTAAACTGGTACACAAATTTTAATCAAAATTGTGGTTCAGGCTATTTTTTCTTACAATATTCTGAATTGTTTTCTTCTTTTTGTAGAGTCTTATTACTCCAATTGATATATAATTATTATCAATTTTTAATTATTCGAGCAATCTCTACTATTCTAGACTCTAGTTTACCTCGTTTTTCAGTTATTCTGTTATGTTCTACATTTTATGATTCAAAAAATTAACCGGAAACAAAATATACAAGTCAATAAAATATACAAGAATTTTAAAAATAATCACACATAAATAATCAGGGTGGACGAACATTTTGATAACTCTCAGTCCGTCATGAGTCCTCCTTCTTCCCGTCTTCACTTCCCCGAAGTGTGGTATAGTTGTTGGTGGGGTTTCTGCAAAACAATGCCGGAGAGGGGTGACATATTTGCGGCACCTCTGACGTGAGAATAAGAACGGGTTTATGGAGAATATAAGGTAGAGAGAGTGTATCTAAATGTGTATGGGTGTGTGTGGTGAAATTAGAAATTACCCCAGAACCTTAAACCTTGGACTTTTTATAGGCCAAGGATTAGGATTTTTGGGTGTTACCTCGAAATCTGGACCGTCATGGAGGAATATTCGCACCGTCATGTCAGACTTTGAAAAAGTATAGATTGGCCTTTGAGGCCCCTATTGTGCTTGTGCTTAGAGACCCTTCACGGGATTCCTCCTAAAGGCCTTAAGGATCCCTGTTGTTGTCGATCCTTAAGACCCTAAAGACCCATCATTGGGTTCATCCCTAATGTCTTACATTAGGTTCATATTTGGGGACTTAGTGGCTTGTGTATTTAATAGCCTATCATTTGCCCCCACTCCCTTATACGGCTTTGCCGGATGTGGAAGTTGTTTGAATGCCTGAAAAGTAATTTTGATTTTTTACCCCCAGAATAGGTTTCGGGCATAGCCGAACACCAATTATGATGGTAAAGATTATTTGGCATCTCAAGTCCAGGAGGGCATCCTGGGTTATTTGGAAGACAATTTTGATTTTTTGCCCCCTAGAATTGGTTTTGGGCGTAGCCGAACACCAATTATGAAGGTAAGGATTTTCAGCTTCTCAAGTCCAAGAGGACATCCCAGGTCACTTGGAATATATATTTGATTTTTTTGTCCCCGGAATTGGTTTAGGGAGTATCCGAAAACTAATTATGAAGGTAAGGATTTTTCAGCTTCTTAAGTCCAAGAGCACATCCTAGGTGACTTAGAAGAAATTTTTGATTTTTTGCCCCCAGAATTGGTTTCAGACATAGCCGAACACCAGTTATGAAGGTAATGATTTTTTGGCTTCTCAAGTCCAGGAGGGCATCCCGGGCACTTAGAAGAAAGTTTTGATTTTTTGCACCCCAGAATTGTTTCGGGCTTAGCCGAACACCGATTATGAAGGTAAGGATTTTTTGGCTTCTCAAGTCCAGGAGGGCATCCCGGGTCACTTAGAAGAAATTTTTTATTCCCCCCCCCCCCAAGAATTGGTTTCGGGCGTAGCCGAACACCAATTATGAAGACGGTGATTTTTGGTTTCATAAGTCAAGGAGGGCATCTCAGGTTACTTAGAATTGTTTTATTTTTCATTTTTCTCCCCCCATAATTGGTTTCGGGCGTAGCCGACACCAATTATGAAGGTAAAAGTTTTTTGGTTGTTCAAGTCTAAGAGGGGATCCCGGGTCACTTAGAAGATATTTTTTTATTTTTTCCCCCTATAATTGGTTTCGGGCGTAGCCGGACACCAATTATGATGGTAATGATTTTTTGGTTTCTCAAGTCTAGGAGGGCATCCCGGGTCACATAGAAAAAACTTTTTGATTTTTTGCCCTCCAGAATTGATTTTGTGCGTAGCCGAACACCAATTATGAAGGTAAGGATTTGTTGGCTTCTCAAGTCCAAGAGGGCCTCCCGGGTCATTTAAAAGATATTTTTGGGTTTTTTGCCCTCCACAATTGGTTTCGGGCGTAGCCGAATACCGATTATGAAGGTAAGGATTTTTTGGCTTTTTAAGTCCAGGAGGGCATCCCGGGTGACTTATAAGAAATTTTTCATTTTTTACTCCCCAAGAATTGGTTTTGGCGTAGCCGAACATCAATTATGAAGGTAATGATTTTTTGGCTTCTCAAGTTCATGAGGGCATCCCGGGTGATATTTTTGATTTTTTTGCTCCCCAGAATTGGTTTCGGGCGTAGACGAACACCAATTATGAAGGTAAGGATTTTTCAGCTTCTCAAGTCTAGGAGGGCATCCCGGGTGACTTAGAAGAAAATTTTGCTTTTTTGCCCCATAAAATTAGTTTCGGCCATAGCCGAACACCAATTATGAAGGTAATGATTTTTTGGCTTCTCAAGTTCAGGAGGGCATCCCGTGTTACTTAAAAGAAATTTTGATTTTTGCACCCCATAATTGGTTTCGGGCGTAGCCGAACACCGATTATGAAGGTAATGATTTTTTTGCTTCTCAAGTTCAGGAGGGTATCCCAAGTCATTTAGAAGAATTTTTTTTTATTTTTTTTTAAGAATTGGTCTCGGGCATAGCCGAACACCAATTATGAATGTAAGGATTTTTCAGTTTCTTAAGTCTAGGAGGGCATCCCGGGTGACTTAAAAGAAATTTTGATTTTTTACCCCCCCCCCCCCCGAATTGGTTTCGGGCATAGCCAAACACCAATTATGAAGGTATTAACTTTTTCGAAAAAAATTATAAAAAACATTTTTTTTTTTAATAAAAGGATTTTTAAGAAATTTATTTTTTTAAAAAAATATAAATTCAGATGCAAATTTTGAACTTTTTGTACCAAAAAATATTTGTAAAAAGTTTGTGCCACGTCCTACGGTGTTGAAGGAAATAGCTACCAAATCTTTTTTCTTTTATTAGATTGTCTCTCCTTCTTTTAAAAGACTGAACTCCACCATATTTTGTACAATTTGATTCTAAATATAATATTCTTGATTCCGAAATCCGAATAATACACAACAGATCTGAAGGTAGACAACATATATAATTTGTCCTAAGTGTATGGGGTTGTTTAGGGGTATTTAAGACATTTACGTGTGTTTAGGAACACAAAGGTAAAGACCACAAAACTAACTTATGTTCAAAGCAAATAATACACAACAGATCTGAAGGTAGACATGCTTAAGGAATTAAAAATGGCAACTTTATGTGATTTATGAGTATAGATGAGCAGATCTTGGCTTAATCTAGATAATGAGCATAAAAGGAGCAACTTTATGAAGAATATATGTAGATCTGAGCATATTGAGGGCTAAAAAGCATGTATACATGGTGTTCAAGTATGGAGAGTTATCTTATGGGCTGAGCTGAGAGAGCTTTTAAGTTATAGTGTATTGGTGTTTGTAATGGACTCTCCCAAGATGAGAGGAGAGCTTGTTGATGGAGATGAACCCTGTGGCACGAAGACCACAAGGAAGCCAGAGCTACAAGCTCCTTCTAGCGCCAATGATAACGCTCAGTCCGTCCGTCATGAGTCCTCCTTCTTCCCATCTTCACTTGTCCGGAGTGTGGTGTAGCTGTTGGTGGGGATTCTTCAAAATAATGCCGGAGAAGGGTGGCGGCACCTCCGGCGTGAGAATAAGAACGAGTTTATGGAGAATATAAGGCAAAGAGAGTGTATCTAAATGTGTGTGGGTGTGTGTGAAAATTAGCACCTACTCCACCACCTTAAACCTTGGACTATTTATAGGCCAATGATTAGGATTTTGGGGCGTTATCTCGAAATCTGAATTGTTCTTCGTTGACAATTGGACGCGTAGAACGCATAAATGGTGTACACGTGCGCATGGTGGCTACATGCGAACACGTGTAAGGAACGCCTTGGCTTGTAGAGAGCCGCGGATGGAATGTGCTGATACTGACCGGTAATCATTTCCATCATCATTACAGCCACATAGAGAAATATTCACACAATCAGGCTTTATAAAATTGTAGAGTTAAAGACTAAAATGATCAGTGTACGGTGTGAAACACCATCACAAACAGAGAATCGATGCTGAGAGATAGAGATGTGATCGAAAGATTTGAGAGAGAAAGTGTTTTTACATTGATTGTTTTTTCTTAATGATGAAATGATACAACTTGTCTATTTATACAAAGATTACCTCTAACAAACTTTGACTATTGTAACTAACTTTGACTCCTCTCTAAGTTGCTTGTTTGATATGCTATTAACAACTTCTTCTGAATTGGTAATTGTTGTTTGTGGAAAGCAGCATTCACTAAACCATTCATGCTAGTAGAGTTTTGTATGTCTTCAGCCCGCCTATGAACAGATATGTCCTTAGGCCCCCCACAAATTGGAGACGAAGTAGGAGGCAAGAGTCCCAATTTGGAAGAACAAGACCAGTGAAGAACTTTACTGAGCCCTTTAGTAAAGATGTCAGCAGCATTTTGAAGAGTTGGAATTTGAATAACAGTCACCAAACCACACTGAATTTTCTCTCGTATGAAATGACAATCCAATTCTATGTGCTTCGTACGAGCATGATACACTGGATTTGCAGTTAAATCCACAGCTGCCATGTTATCACAATAAAGAGGAACAGGACATTGATACTGAACATTAAGGTCATTCAACAGATTAAGGAACCAAAGCACTTCACAAGATGCATCAGCAAGTGCACGGTATTCAGCCTCTGCAGAACTACGAGAAGTAACAAGTTGTTTCTTTGAGCGCCAAGAAATGGCTACAGGACCTAACAAAAGAGAATAAGCTCCAACAGACTTGCGATCGTTAGCATCTCCTGCCCAATCACTGTCACTGTACATTTGCAGTTGCAATGAATTTCGAGCAGGGAAAAAGAGTCCATGACCAACAGTCCACTTAAGATAACGCAATACTCTTGTTAAAGCAACCATATGCTTAACCCTTGGAGCATGCAAATACTGACTTAGCATCTGAACAGAAAATGAAATGTTTGGACGACTGGAGTTCAAATAAAGTAACTTACCAACCAAAGCACGGTAATTGGAAGGATTATCAAGTCAAAGCCCAGATTTACTATTGTCAAAAAGTTTTAAATGAGGATCAATAGGCACATACAATGGTCTGCAATCAACCATATTCGCGGACGCAAGTAAATCGTTTATGAACTTCTGTTGTGTAACCAAAATACCTTCTTCATTTCTGGAAAATTCAAGACCCAGATAGTAGTGAAGTTTACCCAAGTCCTTTATACTAAACCGAACGTCCAGAAGATGTTTCAAATCATTGATAGCAGGTTGGTTGTTACCAGAAACCAAAATGTCATCGACATAGATGACAGTGACCACAAAAACACCATCTCGATTATAAGTAAACATAGAATGATCTGTAAGAGATTGTTTATAACCAGCCTCCAGTAAACTAGACTTAAGCTTTTCAAACCAACACCTCGATGCTTGCTTTAACCCATAAATTGACTTTATGAGTTTGCACACCAAATTTTGTACCTTGGAATCATTTATATAACCCAATGGCAAAGACATATAAACCTCCTCTTGCAAATCTCCATAAAGAAAAGCGTTGTTAACATCAAGTTGTTCAATAAACCAATAGAAGCAGCAACATCTAAAAGAGTACGAATTGTTACCATCTTGGCAACTGGTGCAAAGGTATCGTGATAATCTATACCCTCGGATTGAGTATAACCCTTGGCAACAAGCCTTGCCTTATAACGTTCAACCTCACCATTGGACCTATACTTCACCTTGTATACCCATTTTGAACCAATAGTTTTCTTACCAGGTGGCAAAGGGACAAGTACCCAGGTATTATTCTGTTCAAGAGCAGCAAGTTCACGTTGCATAGCATCAACCCATTCAGGTTGGATGACTACCTGGTAAAAGTGCTGGGGTTCTAAAATAACATTTGAAGAAATAAGAGGTCGAGCAACAGAGACATTGGACACAGAAGGCTTTACAGGACAAGAAATTAGATAATCTTGCCACCATTTTGGTCTAGAAACTGTTCTAACAGAAGTCCTTTGGACTACAGAATCAGGTTGTGGAACTGGAATATTTGACTCAGATTGTGTAACTGTCTGATCAACAGAGTCATGTTCATGTGTAAGAGTCTGAGGAGCAGAATCAATTAAAACATCAGGATTATCAGAAACATCAGGAGGATGGTCTAAAAAAGGTGAATCATCAGAAGGCATGGTAGAATTTGAAAAAGGAGAAGAAATGACAGAACTGTCAACCATAGGATTAAGGAAAGGATTTGACTGATTAAACGATAACCAATCTATAAAGGAAGAGGCTGACACAGTATGAGAATTATTGGTATGATAAGGAAAAGAAGTTTCATCAAACACAACATGTCGACTAGTGAAAACTGAATGATTAGAAAGATTTAACAATTTGTAACCCTTATGATCTGCTGGATAACCAATAAAAACAGATCGAATAGCCCGTGAGGCAAACTTGTCTTGCTCATGAACAGATGCAAAGCAAAGACAACCAAAAGCCCGTAGTTGAGAATAGTCCGGAGGATGATTGTGTAAAAGCTCAAAAGGAGTTTTATAGGCAAGAATAGGTGTAGGCAATCTATTGATGAGATAAGTTTCTGTAAGAATGCATTCCCCCCAAAACTTAATAGGCAAACCTGATTGAAAACGTAAAGCTCGTGCCATTTCAAGTAGATGTCTATGCTTACCCTCGAGTTTTGTTGTGGTGTATAAGGACAAGAAAATTGATGAAGAATGCCATGGGAATTTAAAAGAGAATGCAAAGAAGAATTGACAAATTCACCACCATGATCAGTGCGAATGGCCTTAACAGAATCATTAAACTGAGTAAGAACATAAGCAAGAAAAGTTTTAAAAATGGAAAATACATGTTGTTTAGTAGGCATGAGGAAAACCCAAGTTGCCCTAGAAAAATCATCAACTAAAGTAAGGAAATATTTAGCACCAGTAAAAGTAGAAGTTTGATAAGGGCCCCAAACATCCATGTGAATAAGCTCAAAAATCTTAGAAGCACGAGAAGAGCTATGTTTTGGAAAAGACAGCTTACATTGTTTGGACATAGGACAAATTGGACAAGATACAGTACCAGATAATGTTTTCTGGTTTATAAAATCTATATGCCTAATTACAGCATTAGAAGGATGCCCTAGTCTAAGATGCCAGAGTTTAACATCAGAAGTAGCAGAAGTGTAAAGCATAATGTAACATAAGATGTAAAAGAGATAACTACAACTCAACAAAGAACAAGACAGACAATAATATTAACAGAAGCACAGGAATCCAGAATCAAAGAAGAAAAGGTAAACACAAAAAATCAAAATACGTTATGTATTCTTGAAGTCCGTAAACAGGTCACGGAAAGAAGTTCATGAAAATGTTCAAGCCTCAGTGACAGCAAAAGAAACAAGACTTTCAAGATGACAGAAGTATGTGAATGATTTAGCGTCAGTACCACAGGATTCCAGTGATGAAGCAACCAGGACGACAAAGGACTTATCAGCAGCATTGAATTGCAGACATAAAAGAAGAATTGATCAAGTGTTATTCATCTGTGAACCAGACCAGTTGCACTAGGTGACGACACTAAAAAGATCAAGTTGTTTTATCGTCTCAGAAGAAATTGATACAGTCTAAAACTGAAACACCCTGGAGCTGAATGGATTTTCTAAAAAGTCAAGGACAAGGAAAAGAGTTCGATGGTTTTTCTTTTAAGAAAACCATCGAAAGTGACATAAAGAAAATCAAAAGAATATGTTCGATAGTTTTCTTAATTAGAAAACCATCGAATGGAAAAGCATAAAGTATTTGAATACTTTAATAAAGTAAGTATTACATTCGATAGTTTTTCTTTAAAAACTATCGAATTGAATAATTACTTTATTCATTCGATACTTTTCAAATTAGAAAGTGGGTGAAAAGTTTGTTTGTCTGTCAGGTTGATGAGAATTGGACGGCCAAGATTGTTTTAACAATTAAGGTTCGATAGTTTTCAAAAATAGAAGTCTACAATTAACAGAGAGAAGAGAGTGTCTTCTTCAGTCTGGTTATTTTCATAGTAGCAATTACGGAGAGAGAGTTTTGAGCCGGAGAAGATCAGAAAATTTATAGTGCTCAGAATTCGATCAATGTATTGATTATGAATAGCCTAGAACTCATTGAAGCTAATCTACGGATTAGAAATTGTAGCACCCCTCGAGGTTTATATTTATAAAACGATATATTCCCCGACTCTTGGTTTGGTTTGGTGTGTTTGATTTCGTTATAGAACTGAATGAATTATCCGCGAACGAAATTGAATTATTTGTGAGTATCGTATTCAACCCCCCCTTCTACGATACTTCGGGACCTAACAATTGGTATCAGAGCTTGTTAATCGATATACAGATTAGATCCGGTGTTTTAGACCAATCATTCAAGTTCTCAGAATTTTTCGGATTTTTTTAATTTTCAAAATTTTCATTTCCTGAAAATTTTGAATTTTAAATAATTTGAATTTTATTCTTGAAATATTTTATTTCTCAAAAAGTTCGAAATTCTTGGAATTTAAAATATTTCATATCCTAAGCCAAGGGTTCACAAAAGATTGTGATAGAGGAGGTTAATTATGGACATACAAATATCTCAGTAACGTTTATTAATGTTGGAACCTCAGAACAGAATAGAAGAATTACTAGTAGCTGAATCAGAAGAAGCTCAGGTAGAAAACCTCGAGAGACTAGACTAAAGATCAGTGTTTCACTTGTCAAGGAAGTTTAGTCACATCAGATTCAGAAGGAGTACAAAAGCCACATCCATGGATCAGGCTTATTTATTACGAAGCAAAGATTCTTCAGGATTCATTTCAAAGAGGTAGTTACAGACTGAGATGGTAACAAAAACAAGAGTGATAGTTTCAACTTTGATAAGAACTATGTAACGAGAAACTATCAGGGTGTGCTACACAATGAAGAAGCCTAACAAACAAAGAAGAATAGGGACTCAGTTAATAGCTGAAACAGAAGTGGAATGCTTTGTTGAAGAAGCATCAGCACAAAACTTATGTTGCTTAAGGAAAGAGTTGGGATGGATCAGATGACGAGAAGATCATGGATATCTTGCTTTCATAGCAATCTCTGAAGATGATTCACCTCACATATCTCAGGTATCTTTTCCTTGAACCAATGCAGTATTTAATTCTCAATATTCAAAGCATGTACATAGGAGATCTTATATATGTGTGTATGAATATTTGCAGAATAAGATTTGCAAGTGAGATAGAAGCTCTTAAGAAACAACTCTTAGTTTTAGGGGTTAAGTTTCTGGCACATAAGACCTTAGTAAAGCTAAGTTTCAGTATCCCTAGTAGAACAAGATTTGCTCATTTATTCTGAATTGTTTGTTAAGGGATAATCAGTTTGAAGGATGGAGGAATTACCTTTAGAGTCAGTAGAATTTGTAGAACACCAAGCTGTATCTAAAACTGACTTAGGTAATAGAGAAAGTTAGATGCCATACAACAACAGAATGGATTAGATAGAATTAGTGATTTAATTGTTAATTCTTTTATTCCATGTGTGCTTAGAAAATTATTGAATATCTGTAAATCTACTTGCTACCTGTTACACTTGTGTATATTGGTTAAAGTAGAAAGTACTGAATTTTCTAAAATGCAGAACATGCCTAATTTGCACATCTCTTATCTGCAATGTCAAAATGCTCAATGTATGCCATTTATTCTTATTAACATGTTTGCTTATTTAAATATTATGAATGCATATCTTAGAACTTGCATTAATCATAGAAAAAGCATGTTTAAGAATTACATTAGAGCAACGACTGCAAGGTCAGTCAGAGATAAGAATAAGCATGTATAGGTTGAAGCTGTTGTTACCACTTTTAAAAGCAAAATCTCTAATCCATCTGGACCCAAGCAAATAAGTTGGGTACCAAGAACTGTCAATCCATTTGTGAGTGCAGGCAAATCAGGTTAATCGATTTATATGCTTTCTTGGTCTTTACTACTGAAGACATATGATCGAAGAAAGAACTTGCCATCAAATGTGATTGAGAAAGCTGTTCCGTCAATAATCTTTGGAGATGACAGCAAAGGTTTTCATTACGGGACATGGCTACGTTGGAAATGGAATGTCATCATGTTTACAATAATTGGTATCATTGATAACAACTAATAGTTGGAGTCAAGGATAACAATTAGAAGCAACTCTCTTGCTGAAGATTCAAAGCACAAATCTTTTTATTCAATGAAGGAGCAGTGTTTTATCTCAAGCAGGAAGGTTGAGAAGCTCTCACCCTTGCATGACAATACAAGGAACTCTTTTCTAAAGATGGTATTGGTGAGAGGACTGCCTCATCTGGGATTCAAGCTAGATGAAATATATGAGGCATGTCATTAAGGGAAGTCAAAGAAACATCACAGAAAAGCTATAATGTGATAAGCATTACTGAGCCGCTTCAGATGATACGTATGGAACTCTACGGACTAGTTAATGTCTTATCTAAAACAAAGTAAAGATATACTTCAGTGATGGTTGATGTCTACTCTTAATACAAACTGGTGTTGTTTGTTCAATCTGAAGGACAGGACATCACAGATGAGATTAATCACATTTCCATGATCAGTAACAAATACAGGAAGACCCTGAATTGGCCAATAGAAGCAAACTCTGAATTTCTTTCAGGGGTTTGAAGGAAAATGTTTTACAAGTAAGCATCTTGGCAAGATTGGCAGCTAAGGCTCTTAAGGATATTTTCCTTGGCTAATCAGTGGAATCTAAAGCCTACGAGGTAAATTTGATTAATCAACAAGAGGTGATTGAAAGTCTGAATATGATGTTCAACAACTCCAAGCTCTCAGCTGTTATGTGTGAAATTAATGGTAATGATTATTCAAATCCAAGCAGTGGTAATGGTAGTTTAACTACACAGCTCAGTACTTCAACAGAACCACTCAGCGAGGATGAGGATTCTCAGGAAATCCCAGCAACAGCTTAGGGGGAGCAAAAGAAGGATCAATTAGTCAGATCAACACCACAATGAAAATCTAGAGGACACTTCAAGAACGTATCTGTCAAGACAAAGGGTTTAGATTCAATATCATTCCTGATGTCTAGTTCTTAGTGATCCTAGTGGTGGAGTAAAGACTGAAGCTATAGAGTATGAATGATTATTTTCTTGGTTTTCTTTCTGAAGAAGAAACAAAGAAAGGTAAAGAAGCTCTGATGGATCCAGATTGGGTGATTGCAAAGCAAAATGAACTCAATCAATCTGAAAGGCAGAAAGTTTGGAAGCTGGTACCCAGGCCTAAGGGAAAATCTGTTATTGGAACAAGATGGGTATCCAGAATACTGGATGAAATTGGCATTGTTATGAGGGACAAGGCCAAACTGGATGCTAGGTTACTATTAGGAAGCAGTATCTAACAAGAAGCACCAGTGACGAGACTTGAGGATATCAGGATATATCTGTATGGTGAATGTGATCAAGTGCTCTCCTGATTGGTGAGATAGTAGAAGAAGTCAATGCACAACAGATCCTGGCATTTGTTGTTGCAGATCAATTGGACGTTGTATAACTTCTCTTCACAAGATCACTACAGATTGGTATGAACCGGTATCAATACTCAAGCAATCGTCAAAGACATGGTATGACACTCTAACTGAACTTTTACAGAATATGAATTTATTAGAGTTGTCATAAGGCACAAACATAATGTCATATATGTGCAGTGATATCATGATTATATTATATGTTGGTCTACTAACGAAAACTTGAGCAAGAAATTTGCCAAGTCATTGCAGAGAATGTACAAGATGAGTATGGTGGGAAAGTTGCAATTCTTTTTGGAATTACTTTGAGCAAGCCAGAAGAATAATTCTTTTAGGAACACAAGTAAGCCAAAAGAGTGATGGCAATAAAAGTAAGTCAAGAATCTTTTGAATGTGCACAATTGAGAAGATTCTAGACATGCCAAGACTCCCTACCAACAGCAGCCACTAAAGCTTGACCAGGACAAATCAGGTAAAAGACAGAAATGACAAGCTAGAGAGGTATGCGTCTCATTAAGTTATTAGCTGCAAATTGACAACACATATTGTATTCTCAAGTTGCCAATGTGCAAGGTTCCAAGTGGATTTCAAAAATCTAGTCTTATAGTTATCAACATGATTTTGAGATATCTTAAGGGAATACCAAATCTCAGTATATGGTACCCTAAAGATACTTGTTAACATGTTTAGCTATTTAGATATAAAATACGCAGGTTGTAAGAAAGACAGGAGAAGCATCTCTGAATGACAGGAGGAGCATCTCTAGAAGTTGTCAACTTCGTGGAGGAAGATTGATTTCTTGTTATTATTTCAGGAAATAACTTTATCTCCAACAACTCTGTGGAACAATCCATGACAATGCACCTTGACAACAGGTATCATTTCTTTCGAGAGCATGTCTTCAATTCATAGAGTAACTTGCAGACACGCACCTGATTTGAAAATCTCATCTGCAAGAAACTCTTAAATAAGTTCACAAGTATAAAATTGTTCATATTTTAAGGACTTGTGAATTTATTTAACATCCAGTCCTCATCTTAATAATTTAGTGCTAATATCTAACTCATAGATATTTAGTACTAATTTATTATTATTTATTTAATGAAATTTGAATTATGGAAATTGAAGCAGTTCAATATCTTATTTGCTCCATAATTTAAAATACATAAAATAAATATGCAGCATAATTTATTGGATTTTAATTGGTTAATATCATTCAATGATATTTAGTCGATTTTATTCTGAGAAAATTGTGAATTTTCTGTTGACAATTGATTTTGGTAAATTTGAAAAGATTTATTAGAATTAAAACTTGACAGGAAATAAAACAGTCTAAATTTTAAAACAAGAACAGGTTTTAAAATGAAGACAGAAGCAAAAAATATCGAATTTAGGAAATTCGATAGTTTTTCAAGTACATAGATAAATCTATCGAAATAAATTTTCGATAGTTTTTGAAAAGGAAAAAGAAAAACTATTGAAAACATTTCTCGATATGTTTTGAGGAAAATTTGAAAAAGCATCGAATTGAATTTCATTATTCTTTATCTAAATTCTCGATGGTTTTTGAATTAAAATGAAAATCTATCTGAGAGAATTAATTTTTCCTTTATTTTAATTCTCGATAGTTTTTCCACAAAGGATCCCTCGATAGTTTTTCAAGCTTTAAAAGGTAACAAGTTCGATAGTTTTTCAGAAAAACTTTTTAAATTCTGATTTTCAAACTCTTCGTTATTTTTCAAAATTTATCGAAGTAAAGTTGACAGTTTTACCCCCAACTGAAAACCATCGAACATACTATTAAAAAACATCGAACACTGTAAAGACAATAGTGCCCCTGTCAATTCAATAAGTATTTAACAACCCCTAACGTTTTTGTTTCTTATTATCAGATCTAAGGGCTTTTGTTTATACTTACTAGAATACATATAACCAAGAACATCACTGCCTCAAGAACTTGTTTCTAAGAAAACTATTTTCACTATTGTTCTTTAGAAGTTAATTGTTTTCAATTGATTTCTTCAGATAATTCTGATTATTTGTGTTACCAAAAGTAGGGTTCTTGATAATAGTGATTCGAAGTTGTGTTTTTTTTTTGAAAAAGGGGTAATCTTGTTTTAAGGGTATTTTGTGTCAAGTTTGATTAATTAGTAATAATTAATTAAATTTAATTGGTTTTAGTTTTGGTTTAAAAGTAACCAAGACTAATTATGTCTCGTTTCAAAACTTGCAAGCCATTACGAATTTACAGTTTCGTGCATGGGCAGAGTTTCTGAACACACGTTCATTAGTGGCATATGCCTTGAGTACTCCCGTAGTCCTTTGCATCGATCAATTGACTGCGTTGTACACAACCGCCACGGATACAAGTGAGAATAACGTAAGATCCTTCAGTTTTGTTGTGCCAGGGGGCAGAACAATAAGGGTGACGGAACATGACTTTAACAGAATACTATATTTTTCTATAGAAACCCATGTTCCGGATCTCACAACTGAGGAGATACATGCTTTCTTCACTCTCATAAGAAGTCAACAACCTAACTTCTTTGTGGGAGAGTTCCTTAAGCATTACCTGACATGGGACCACTGGATGAAAGAACATGCATAGATGATGTGCTTTGTTTCTATCCTAGGTTCCTACAGCTAATTCTCAATGATATCTTAACAGATGATGAGCGTGAGACATTCGCCAAAGAGGAGACCATGGAGTGCATGAAGATGAAGAGCAATGCAATAACCGCTCTGATAAGAAAGAATCATCTTCCAGGGGTACCCACTGTTCAAACTTGAATATCTAAGAACGGTGCCCCTACCACTTCTACCCCCAGGGGAACAGGTAAATGAAGGTAACATTCCTCAACCTGAACTGGCTCCTGAACCACAACAATGGATGTTGATCCAGAGCCCTCAGTGGCCATCCAGACCATGAGATTGTAACCCACAATCTCTAACCACGGTCGAAGAGCCTTTGGAAGAGCCAAATGAAACCACAAACGAACCTCCTTACCCTCCTATACCCAATATTCAGACATCCATGAGTGTAGAGGGAGATAGTGCCAAAGCAGCACCACATAAGGAGATACGTCATTCAACAACAGCTCTGCCTTACTCTAAAAGGAGAAGAACAGAAAACGAGGCAACTGTTGAAACTTCATTTAAATCATCCAAAGCGCCCTTTATTGATTTTTCTGATGCTGATTGGGCTAAGCTAACGAAAGCAATATCTGAACCAATAGCTCAATCAAGTAAGGAAGAATTGACGGAAGCAACTGGTGTTCCGACCATATTACGGTCAGGTTCACTGGTTGAAGGTTCTAAGAACCAAGGGTCTTCACAGACGTCGAGAGAAGGCTTTGACCTAAATGCACAATCTAAAAGGTCATTGTCTACCTCCCCAGATGGAACATATCTGGATCCTGCGGGTAAAGGGTCTGACGTAGGTGCAGATCGGCAACTCGTTGACAGTGAATCAATTACTATTGAGGAGTCAACTGAGGTGAAGTCTTTACAGACTCACGGGGAAGATTCGGGATCTCTGCTGTTAAAAGAGCCTGTTTCTAACCCCCTAGAGATTCAAACTCTAGATCCTACAAAGGATACATCATCCACGGATGATCAGCAACTTGGTTTAACCAAGGACGGGGACTTGCGAAGCCCCATTGCACCACCGGTGACCTCCTTAAGGACGGCTACGGTGTTTTCTTCTGCAGGTACATTGAGCACAAAGGGAATGAGTGAAACAAAAACACTTACACCTGGCCTGAGTGGGAAAGGAAAAATGAGTGAAACACCGACAGAAACGTTGAGTGTACACCCAGAGCCAAACGTGAGGAGTGACACCCTAACCCTTCCAAATATTGAAGATTTGCTATTACCTGGAGGTACATGTTCAATCCACCCTCAAGGAGATTATGGAATATGTTGAGGAACCAACAACCCGGACCTTCACAACAACAACTTGATCCTTCTACTACCTTTTATAATGAGGATAACTTCATCGAGGATTCCTCAACTAAGGGGGAGAAAGTTGGAGAAGGGGAAACAAATGAAGTGACTAATGAAGGTTGGCAAACAACTGGATGGGGAGTTTGGGAAACCAATGAAGCTATTCCAGTTAGACAGTATTGGATTGAGGACATAGTACTAGAAGAAAGTGAAGAGGGATTTGAAGTCATGCAAGAGCAACCGATTCAGGAGGAGCATGAGCCATATCATCCAGAGCCAAATAGAACATCCTATCTTGGATGATGATATGGAAGAAGAAGCAAATTCTCTATCACTAAGAGAGAAAGACACCACTGAAGGTGATTCTCATCAAGATCCAAAGAACTACAAAGCTAAATGAACTGCTCCGTGAGCATGTTAAGGAAATCTTGATGAAGGTCAGTCCAGAGATTACTGAAAACCCTCCTATGGTTAGATTCATGACGAATGACTTGTTCAGAATCTACTACATGACGGAGGACAAACTGAGAGATTACCCAAACGAATATCTAATATCAGTTGAGAAGTATCTTAGATCCACTGGACTCACATCAACGGAGAAGGACAAAGCAGCCGACACTCTAAGAAAATATCTTATGGAGAATGTTCCCTACTATAGGAAGAGAGTGGAGAAAGGATTGGAAGTGCATACCAGACTACCAAACATGCCAAAGCTAAATAAGAAAGATGTTAACATTGCATGGTTGTGGGCTGGAGTGGGTCAAGAGGTTGGATATATTGGAAGACACATCCTAGGAGCAATCCTTAAACCTGGAGAACCACTGCACTATCTATCAGTGATTGATTATCAAGCTGCTAACTCCGATCCAATGAGTGAAGAAGGTGAGATTGGAATGGACTGAAGAACTGAAGCAAAGAACAAGAGAACTGTCAGCTCAATCAAGAGAAGCAACTTCAAAGTGAAAAGTTTTATTGTTCTTTGATTTATGAAATCTGGAAATGTATATATATCTGATCCAGAATGCATTAATATTATTACGCTGTCTTACTTTAAGTAGTTTCATGTTTCCTTAGTTAGTTGAGTTATCCTCGAAGTATTTGCTTGTCGAACTCTATCCAATCAAATAGGGGGAGATTGTAAAGCATAATGTAACATAAGATGTAAAAGAGATAACTACAACTCAACAAAGGACAAGACAGACAATAATATTAACAGAAGCACAGGAATCCAGAATCAAAGAAGAAAAGGTAAACACAAAAAATCAAAATACGTTATGTATTCTTGAAGTCCGTAAACAGGTCACGGAAAGAAGTTCATGAAAATGTTCAAGCCTCAGTGACAGCAAAAGAAACAAGACTTTCAAGACGACAGAAGTATGTGAATGATTTAGCGTCAGTACCACAGGATTCCAGTGATGAAGCAACCAGGACGACAAAGGACTTATCAGCAGCATTGAATTGCAGACATAAAAGAAGAATTGATCAAGTGTTATTCATCTGTGAACCAGACCAGTTGCACTAGGTGACGACACTAAAAAGATCAAGTTGTTTTATCGTCTCAGAAGAAATTGATACAGTCTAAAACTGAAACACCCTGGAGCTGAATGGATTTTCTAAAAAGTCAAGGACAAGGAAAAGAGTTCGATGGTTTTTCTTTTAAGAAAACCATCGAAAGTGACATAAAGAAAATCAAAAGAATATGTTCGATAGTTTTCTTAATTAGAAAACCATCGAATGGAAAATCATAAAGTATTTGAATACTTTAATAAAGTAAGTATTACATTCGATAGTTTTTCTTTAAAAACTATCGAATTGAATAATTACTTTATTCATTCGATACTTTTCAAATTAGAAAGTGGGTGAAAAGTTTGTTTGTCTGTCAGGTTGATGAGAATTGGACGGCCAAGATTGTTTTAACAATTAAGGTTCGATAGTTTTCAAAAATAGAAGTCTACAATTAACAGAGAGAAGAGAGTGTCTTCTTCAGTCTGGTTATTTTCATAGTAGCAATTACGGAGAGAGAGTTTTGAGCCGGAGAAGATCAGAAAATTTATAGTGCTCAGAATTCGATCAATGTATTGATTATGAATAGCCTAGAACTCATTGAAGCTAATCTACGGATTAGAAATTGTAGCACCCCTCGAGGTTTATATTTATAAAATGATATATTCCCCGACTCTTGGTTTGGTTTGGTGTGTTTGATTTCGTTATAGAACTGAATGAATTATCCGCGAACGAAATTGAATTATTTGTGAGTATCGTATTCAACCCCCCCTTCTACGATACTTCGGGACCTAACAAGAAGACAACAAAGTATGTACATAAGCAAGTACAGGGTTTGGATTTGCTGGAATTTGCTGAGAAGTACCAGGAGGTGAATGAAAGATGTAATAGAGACCAGCAAACTGTTCACCAATAGCTAGAACTCTCTGTGGAGTCTGGCCCTGAAAAACACAGGATGTAGAGGAAAAAGTGACAGAACACTTATTAAACTCTGTCAACTTGGAAATGGATAAAAGATTACAAGTAAACTCAGGAACAAACAATACATTTGTTAAGAATAAATTCGAAGTCAATTGAATATCACCTGTGTGGTGAATAGAAATGATTTGTTTAGTTGGTAAAACAACATTGAAAGGAGTAGATAAAGGCTTAAGATGGGTAAAAAGGTTTTTGTTACAACACATATGGTGTGTTGCACCAGTGTCAATGATCCAGGACGTATGGGGAGCTAAAACAGATCCAGAAGAATGAAAACAAGCTGCCATACCTGCCATGGAATGCACCTGATCCTCAGGAGAAGAAAAATTTCCTTTACCCTTCTTGTTCATCATTAAAAGCATGAGCTGATTCATTTGAGAAACCTGGTTCTATAATTGCTCCAGAGAAACACCAGTAGTTACATTAGCATTGTTACCATTGTTGTCTGAAAAAGTACCAACACTGTTAGCAGCAGCATTAACAGAATTTCCAGAATTTCCAGTTCCAGTAGGAACAGTAGAAGGAAGAGGTCTGAATCCAGTAATTCCAGAATGCTTCTTTTTCTTATCAGGATAACCCACAAGTTTATAGCAAAATTCTCTAGTATGACCTTCCTTATTGCAGTAGGTACATTTGAGAATAGGTTTTGAAGACTGGTTACCACGATTTCCAGGAGTAGGTTTAGATCCAGTAAACACACCAGAAGCTTGAACACCAGAATTCTTAGTCCCAACATTACCAAGAAAAGAAGCAGGTAAATGACTACCCTGTTTCTGTTTTTCATCTTGTTTAATAAGGGAAAAAGCTTGAGAAATTGCTGGCAATGGGGACATCATCAAGATTTGACCTCGTGCCACAGAAAAACTGTCATTCAAACCCATAAGAAACAACAACAATTTCTTTCGTTGCTCACGTTCCTCGTGAAGTTTAGAAGAACCACATGTACAGCCACATTTACAAGTTATAACTGACTCTAAAGCCGAATATTCATCCCAAAGATTCTTCAACTTATGATAATAAAGCTCCACAGATTTATCACCCTGCTCAAAAGAATGTATCTCCTTCAGGACTTGATATACTCTATGACCATTTACACTCGAAAATTGATCATGTAATTCATTCCACATATCATGTGCAGAAGTAACAAAATCCATTCCATTGCTGATTTCATCTGAAACAGTGTTCATGATCCAACTAATAACCATATCATTGACTCTATCCCACTGAGCTTGTATCACAGAATTGTCAGCAGGACGAACACAAGTACCTTCAACAATACCTAGCTTATTTTTCGCAGATAACGCAATAGTGATCGAACGCTTCCATGGCCCAAAGTTTTCAGTTCCAGGTAGTTTCTTAGAGATAAGAATGAGCCCTGGATGATCGATATTTTGGAGAAATAATGGATGCAAATTCGATTCAACTGAAACTTCTTCAGGAACACTATCTCTTTCATTAAGATCAGCTGAAGTATTCGCAATATTATTGGTATGAACATCTCCCGTTACAACATGAACATATGAATGACGACGCATTTTTCCAGATTATTCTCAAAATTAACAATTCTCTAATAGCAACAATCAATTCTTATAGATCTTAACAGATCAACAACCAAAACTAAGCAATAATCAATCCAAATTTCAATCGAAAAGCAATCGCAAACAGACGATCAAACAAGACGATCAATCAATCGTAACTACAATCAATCTGACATAAAACATAGAGTAAAACCGCAGAAATCAAGTAAAAGAACCTGTAATAATACAGAAACGTTCTGAAAGTATCGAAAACAAGAATTCTGTTTGAAGATTTCAACCTTGATTCGTCTCTTTCATTGAGCTCTGATACCATAAAGACTAAAATGATCAGTGTACGGTGTGAAACACCATCACAAACAGAGAATCGATGCTGAGAGATAGAGATGTGATCGAAAGATTTGAGTGATAAAGTGTTTTTACATTGATTGTTTTTTCTTAATGATGAAATGATACAACTTGTCTATTTATACAAAGATTACCTCTAACAAACTTTGACTATTGTAACTAACTTTGACTCCTCTCTAAGTTGCTTGTTTGATATGCTATTAACAATTTCTTCTGAATTGGTAATTGTTGTTTGTGGAAAGCAGCAAGAGTGGCCTTTAAGACCCCTATTGTGCTTGTGCTTAGAAACCCTTCACGGGATTCTTCTTAAGACCCTAAGAATCCCTGCTATTGTTCATCCTTGAGACCTTAAAAACCCGTTATTGGGTTCATCCATAATGCCTTAGATTCATATTTGAAGATTTAGTGACTTGTGTATCTCATAGTCTATCAAACCAAATCACTTTGGAGTTGAAATGATCCATGACCTGAAATCATATGTTCCAACCTGCCCATGTATAAGGGATGAGACGAGAGAGATATTTTGTTTACCCTCTCCCCAGTATTGATTTTTTTTCCTTGCTGGTTGGGTTTATTTCTTTTTTTTTTTAATTTTTGTGAAGAAAATGCAAAATAAGACACTCATCTATATCATATGTTAAAAGTTTGTATATAGAGGAGAAGATTGTTATTGTCCTTGTCATTTGAAGTTTAAAAAGGAACAAGAAGAAAAAGTAAATTTTTTATTTTTGAAATTTCTAATTACATTTATGTGAAAAGTTTTTTAAAATACATTTTACATAATTATTCATTTTTCATAAGATATACCTTTTAAACATTATTTTTACCTCTTTTGTGACTATTTCATAATTATATTGAAAGCAAGATTCAACCATATATGGCAACATTTAGAAGTCATATCTCGTGTTATCTATTTTTTTCAAGAATCTATATTTTAAGGTTAAATTTAATTTTTTGTTTATTAATTAAAAAGTAATAACTAGAAAAAGTTAGATGATATTTTAAAATGTATAAAATGACTAAAATTAACTTTATCTTTTAAAATGTATAATAATTATGATATACTCCCTTTGTATCAATTATTTATATCCACAATTTCCTATTATCTTTATCTCAAAATTGTTGTCCACCTCAGATTAATATAATAAATTTAAGAAAAATAATAGGTGAATTTCTACATGACTATCACCACAGTATAGACGGCACAATTTGTTTAGGGTATGAAATCTATTTGATATCTCATACAATATTATTTTTCTGCATGTCCTAAATTTATTGATCCACATCCATCTTCTTCTATATATTAAAAAAGCCAACCAAGGGCAAAATATGTCAGTAAAATGGTTGTGAAATTACAGCTTTACCCTTATTTATCATATAATTACAAAAATGCCACCCCTCTATAGTTTATGCAAAAATTATATGAAATTTTGTTGCTTTCAGGATTCAAACACAAAGCTTCCAATTACAAATAAAGTATCATAACCATTGTGCTACGTTAACTTTAAAAATCTTATTAGATAAGCTACAGGTTCCCTTATAATCCTATTTTCTCTTTTTTACTTTACTTTTTGATTAAATATATTGTTGGTTTATATTTCTTATAAAAAAGAAATTCTAAATTATTCATAAATGTAACCAAATTCAAATTGGAAAAATATGAATTTGTTAAAATTCGTCTCTATGTATATATTAGATTATTGGATAATAATAGGATAATATTTTAAGAAAGATAAATATTTCATTTACGTGTGGATATAATTGCATCATATAATTTTTAGATATATAAATTTAAAGTTGAGTTAAAAAATAATTCTACATCATAATATAAAATATGTTTCAATTTACTTAATTTCTAAACTAGACTATTAGATAATGTGTGTAATGAATAATAGACTTAAAATAGATAGTTGAATTTAAATTATATAAATACGAATATATATATATATATATATGGAACAGTGTTTAACAGTAATCGGATTCTGGGTCAGGATTAATAAGATCAATAACAGTGTAGTAAATGTATATGATATAGATGCTAAACAGTAATAAATCTGAAAGTAAATCGATGCAAGCTAAACAATATATGATATATTCAAATAGCATGATAAAAACCGACCATATAGGCGGATGTTTTGAATGGAAAATAGTTTAGAATGACTGAAAATACTTTGATATAATAACTGGAAGTTACTTACAAGATTAGCACTGCATATCTTGCATATACTGGGTTCTCACTTAATTACAATATAGATAACTGGGTAGGCTTTTAGGTAGACTCCGGCTGGATTCCGGCTGGACTTCTGGCTTACTCTGCTGATGGCTTTTAACAAACACTCTCAACTGAAATATTAAACTCTCAAATTTTGCCTATCTAAAACATACAAAGAAGGCTCATATATATAGAGCTGAATGCATGAAAAGAATAGTCTATTGAATTATTACAAAGTGAAAAACATTTTACTTAAGTTAAAGTAAAGGTAAAAGTAATTTACTTGTCGGGTAACTATTGAATTGACTGGTGAATAGCAAAAGCTCTTTTGCTGTTTGTGAATAGTGACTTGTCTGCATCTTTTACTGATTGGGAATCTTTACTGTTCTTGATTTGCAATAATTTAAGCAAAAGGATCCTGAGCATCTTGGAATTGCTGACTATTGTAGGGGTCTGTATTAGATACAGAATTCTGACTTGAATCATTGGAATCTTCATTGGAAGCTTTATCTGAGGCTTCTTCTAGATCTGTGACTCTTGAACTAATAGCTGCCATTAGGGATTTTAACTCTGTTGCTGATAACTTGCTGACTGAAGAAATGCTTAATGATGAGGAAGAAGGGCCTTCTATAGCCTTTTTCTCTTTAGGACATACTTGACTTTGGGTAACTAAAGGGAATTCTTTCTGGACTTGGTCGACAATTCTATCAATGCCGAATTTATCCCACCATTTGACAAAGAAAATTCTGGAAACATGACTTGCCTGACTATGTTGACTGATGATTGCTTTACAGAATTGGAGTAAAACTGGGATACTATCTGAATTGGGAATTGGCTTTTGTTTACTAAAATGAGTAATTTGGGCTTTGAGTTGATCAGGAATAATTGCAGATGAGGCACCGAATCTAGCCCACCATACTGTGAACCATAAAGGAATTGGGCCTTTGAACTTGTGATCAAATTGGACAAACCAGGAATGACTAAAATTCAAATTTTGGTGTAGGAATATTTTATTCCAAGCTTCCATATAATCATAGTAACAGAAATGACTAGTGTTGACTAAATGGAGATCAGAAGGATGATCAGAAAATTCTTGCTGAGTAATTAATTGTTTAATATAGAGCGAATGATACAAAATTTTCGTGCTATCTTTATTATCATAAATTGGCTTAATAACTATGGAGGAACTGACACTCATTTTATCTCTCCTGTTTGTAAAAACTCTCTGGTTAGAAAATCAGGAATAGAATTTTCACTTCCTTTAATATATTGTATATCGAAATCAAATATACTTAATAATGCTTGCCATCTGGCAAAAATCTGTTTGGATGCAATGTTTTGAACATCTTTTTCTAAAATGTATTTTGCAGATTGACAATCAATTCTTACTAAAAACTTTTGATTTAAAAGTTCATGCTGAAATTTGTTAATGCATAAAACTAAGCTTAAAATTTCTTTTTTAATGGTTGAATAATTTTGCTGGGTTGGATCCCAAGCACCTGAATGAAAACAAACAATTTCTTCACGAGAGGAAGGGTCTAATTTCTGTTTGAGGATTCCTCCAAATCCAATTTCGGAGGCATCAGTTTCTACAATCTTAAATGCAGATGGGTTGGCTATGCCAAGGCATGGAAGAGTTTTGACATATTTTTTGATATCTTGAACTATTGCAGTATGAATAGAAGTCCAAGGTGGGGGATTATTTTGTAATCGGTCAAAAAGGGGTTTGCATTGTTTTCTGAGGTCTTTATAAAATTCTCCTATATAATTAAGGGATCCTAGAAATCTTTGGAGTTGGGTTTTATCAAGGATTTCGTCAGGAAATTTACTAGCAAATTCAATGGCCCTATCTATTGGTTTGATTTTTCCATATTGGATAGTATGGCCTAAGAACCTAACTTTCGTTTGGAATAACGAACATTTACTAGGTGATAGTACTAAACCATTAGTTTTAACTGTTTTGAAAAAGGAATGTAAATGTTTCCAATGTTCTTCAATTGAATTTGAATAGACAAGAACATCGTCAATATAAACAATTGTGAAGTGGGTAAATGGATTGAATATATTGTTCATGACATTTTGAAATTCACTAGGGGCATTCTTAAGTCCAAATGGAACTACATTCCACTCGTAATGTCCAAATGGGGTAGTGAAAGCTGTTTTATATCTATCTTCATTACTGATTTGAATTTGCCAAAATCCACTTTTTAAATCAAATTTACTGAATATAACTGCTTGGTTTAATCTGTTGATTAAATCTTTTTTATTAGGTAACGGATATCGAATCCATTCAAGTACTTCATTTAATGGTTTATAATTAATTACTAATCTTGGTGCTCCTCTTTCTTTCTCAGCATTTTTGTTGACATAAAAGGCTGCACATGACCAAGGAGATTTACTATTTCTAATTAGTCCTTTACTAAGTAAATCATCAATTTCCTTTTTACAGTATTCTAACTGTTCATGATTCATTTGGATAGGTCTAGCTTTTGTTGGAATTAAATGTTCTTTGAATTCCTTTGCATAGGGTAGTTTAACTATATGTTTTTTCCTGTGCCAAAAAGCATGAGGAATATCAGAACAAACTTCTTTTAATAAAGTTTTATTAAACTGGTCTATTTTATTTTGAAGTTTACTATCTGTTAGTTGTTCTTCAACTCTTTTGTATTTAATCTCATTTTTTAAATGTTTTAAATGATTCCTTTTGTTATTTAATATTGTAAGGTTTTTAGTAACTGACTTTTCTTGAATAGTTTTTAAATCCTTTTCTTGTGGTTCTAATATAAAATTAAATGTTACTGTTTGTCCTAGATGTTTACTGACTAATCCTTTAGTTGAAGTTGTAAAAGGATAGAGTAGATAAATAAAGGGTAACCCTAATATGATTTTATCTGTCATATTTGTTATTAATACAAATGAGGTATTAAAGCAAATATTGTCTTGACAAATATGTACATTAGGTAATTTATATTTTATATTCATTTGACTGCCATTAGCTGAGCTTAATCTTTCATTAGTTTTCTCATAATAAGTTGTTGGAATTAATCTCTCTTGAATACAATTTAAGTCATCTCCTGTATCAATAAGAGCAGCTGTTTCAATAATAAAAGTTTTATTAATAACTAGTTTAATATTGGTGTACCATTTTTGTATAGTAATATCTTTAAGCATTTTTAAAGATAATCCTTGTTGTTCAATAATCTCAGACTCTTTGTTTTCGGGTTTATCTCCATTTTCCTCATCTGAGGAATCATGGACTGATAATTTTGGATCAGTTTTGATTTTTTCAATTTCTTCTTTTATTTTTGGAATTTCTTGTTTTAAACTAGAAATCTCCTTTTTTAAATTATTGACTTCTTGATTTAAATCTATTAAAGTTATTTCTTTAACTGGATTTTTAAATCTTTCAAGTGTTTTATTAAGGCTTATTTTAGGCTTTTCATTTTTCTTATCTGTCTTATTATCTTGAGTAAGTAGAGTTTTTAATTTATTAACATACTGTGTTTTTAATTGGGGATCTGTTATTTTACTGATTAATTCTATTAATAAATGAGTTTCTTCTTCTTGTTTTTTAGATAACACATTTATTGTTTTAGTACAACAATTATTATTGCAATTGTCTGTGCATCCTATAGTAATGTTTGGTTTACTATCATCACTGTCTGTATTACTATCAGTATTAGTTGTTTGAGAAAGCTTATCTGTATAATGATCACTAGTTTCATTTTCAATTCTCATTAATTGTAGTATAGTTTCTGTATCTTCATTTGAAATATGTAACTGGTTAAGTTTATCTTTAACTCTACATTCATTCTTATAATGACCTGCTTTGCCACAGCCGTGACAAATTACTTTACTTTTATCAAATTTACTTTTATCGAATTTTTTAGTAAATTTTTTGTTAAAAGTTTTAGATTTTTGGGGTTTTTTATAATATTCTTCTTTACTATCTTTTTTAATATACTTGTTAAATTTCTTATATTTATGATGTTTAGGTTTATTTCTAGAAGGGGCTATGGGTGGTAGACAATATTGTTCACAGAAAGTTCCTAACTCATATTTAGCTTTATCTTTATCTTTATTAACTTGTTTACTAATTTTGTGATCAATGCACATTTTTAATCCTATCTTTTGAATTATACTTATTATTTCACCATAAGTTAATTCATCATAATTAATAAATCCTAGATCTTTGCTTAATTCTTCTCTAATTTTGTGTGCAAATAAATTAGGTAATCCGTTTACGAATTTTTCTTTCCAAAACGGTTTGTTACTATCTTCCCTTAACATGACTCTAGACATAAAAACATCTTTATACCATCTAAAATCACTTAATTTTGGACAACTTAAATTACTGAGTTGGTCGTGAATTCTTTCAGTAACATTACTGGGAGTTCCAATAAAATGTTTTACTATAGTATATATTAGGGTGTTGACTCCATCTGGTTGGAGTCCTATTGTTTCATCAAATATTGGTTCACCATTATTATCACGTTGATAAGCATTAATTATGTTATTTTTAGTATCTTCAGTGAGGTGTTTTTCCCACCAAGACCTTAATGTTCCTGTAAAACCACTAGCTAGGATTTCAACAATTTCACTTTGGTTTAACTGGTTATTTGTTGATATGTAGCAGTTGGCTACCATTGACATGTGGTTTAGTTTATTTAATATTTCTTGTTCGCTAAGGCCATCTATATTCCATTCATAGATCTTTTTAGCTGAAACAGAAAATTGGTTATCTAGATTTTTCTCCTCAAATTGTAAATCTGGGGGAGTTGGTCTAGAGTAATAATTCTTAGTTTGAGTTGTGAGGTTTGGTTGATTAAAACTTAGTTTATTAAAATTGATTATAATTATCTTGACTATTAGAAGCATCACTATCATTAGTGCTTTCGTGAAAGCCTAATACTTTTATAGTTTTATTGGATGATTCTGGTTTATCTAATTTTTTAAATAATTTATCTAATGTTTTAATTAGTTCTTTATCTTTATTAGGTAAACTTAGATTTTCTCTATTACTTGGTAAATTTATTAAAGGTTTTTCTTCTAAATCTTTATTATTTTCTTTAATAAGATCTGGATTTAAATATTGTTTTATATTAGGATCTTTAATTTTATCCTCAATTTTATCTAACTGTTTACCTATAGTAGCTAGGTACTGATTAGTGAAATTACTTTGTTCTATTAATTTCTTTTCGTCATTATGTCCATCTGACAATTTAAACGGTGAAGCTATTACTAAAGTATCTTTTACTGGAATTATTATTGTTTCTATTGGAGGATGACTAGATGAAATTTTAGTTTTATCTTCTTTAATCCAGTTTGATTTAGTAATTGTATTACATTTACCATAGTATTTTTCGTACCATAAATAAAAAGTAATATTAATTTTTTCTTTTGTTACAAATTTCTTCCATTTGTTAACTACCTTTTCTCTATCATTGTGATTATGATTTTCCCTAAATTGGTGTCTTTTTATTTTATTTTCTTTTGAATTGAAATCTTCTGTTAGAAATTTCCAATTGATTTTAACTTCTTTATTAATCGTTCTTAACTGATGATTAATTGGTTTAGTTTCAAAATCTGATTGAGTAGGGGATAATTGTTGTTCATTATCACTATCAGATTGATTACTAGACTGATTATAAAAGGGATGACTAGCTTGTCCCTCATTGGCTATACCTTTTAACTTTAAATCTTTAACACTTGTTTTATTAACTAAGTCAGGTTCTTGTTTAAGTGTTTTATTAAGTAAATCACTATCTTTTCTAGATGAATTTACTGATTGGTTACCAATTTCTTCTAACATTAAAGGCTTCCTATAATTATCGAAACTGATTCTAACAGTCCCATCTAGATATTGCCTTATGTTATCTAAATTCATTATGTTACTTGTTAATGGAGTCTGTGGGATTTCATTATCTAAAACCCATTGACTCGGTAAGTTAATATCCTTCCAGAGTATTGTCTTTGGAACTTGGACATTAGCATCATTTGTACTACTTTGTATTAAAACAGTTTTGTCTTTTGGACATTTACTGAGTGCGTGAATATTTAGATTTGTTTTCATTGTTTTGTAATAAATCCTATATATTAATGCAATTGGTTGAGATCCCTCAATCATTTGAGTGATTTCACCAGCTGTTTTAATATTTAAAGTTAATGCTTTTAGTAAATTAGGGTCATTTAGACTTAAAGTAAAGTCTGGGAAACAATTAAAATGGACTGGCCCATTATGGAGGCTAGATTCCATTATTCCTAAAATACTGGGAACATAGTTTAAATACCTGGCATCTCTTAAACATAAAAGAATGCTAGAGTTAATTCCTTTTACTGATAAGGGTTTTACTGCAACTTGTATTAAACCTATGTGAATAAAGTTATAATTTCTCTTTTTATATTTTCTTATTATCTCACTAGTTAATAGGGAACAATTTTCATGTTCTTTGTTAATTGCGTATATTTTTTCTACAGTTTTAACATTGTAATTGGTTTTGAAATTATCTGTAAAAGTTGACTGATAAATTTGTTTAGGATCAATATTGGGTATATTCCAATTTCCTAAATCTTGACTTATATTTTCATAACTATGTTCTTCTTGGTTAACTATGTCAGGGATCGACGTCATCGGTGACCTCGAGCTAACTGAGGAACTAGACCTAAAGAGTCTATTCATTAATATTGTTTTTAACTGTTTTTGAATTACTTAGAGTGATTCTGGGTACATTAGTGCATACCTTTCTACCTTAAGTATACTCATACCTAAGTCTAAAGCTTTTATCCAACACTGCTCTCACCTGAGACTTACAAAGGATATTTAGCGGCGACACTAGGTGGTCTACAGTAGAAGTGGTGACTAACTTTATCAGAATGACCAGAAGTAAATCGGAACAGTAAGAAAACACTATTGATGAACAGGAATACGGCAGGAATAGTGACTCAATAACTCAATAATCTCCGGGTGGCTCTGATACCAAAAGGGGTGTATACGGAAGCAACAGTGTTTAATGACGGAAATAGTAATCGGATTCTGGATCAGGGTTAATGCAATCAATAACAGTTTAATAAATGTATATGATATAGATGCTAAACAATAATAAATCTGAAAGTAAATCGATGCAAGCTAAACAATATATGATATATTCAAATAGTTAGAGTGATTCTGGGAACATTAGTGCATACCTTTCTACCTTAAGTATACTCATACCTAAGTCTAAAGCTTTTATCCAACACTGCTCTCACCTGAGACTTACAAAGGATATTTAACGGCGACACTAGGTGGTCTACAGTAGAAGTGGTGACTAATTTGGCAGAATGACTAGAAGCAAATCGGAACAGTAAGAAAACACTATTGATGAACAGGAAATACGGCCCCTTTTGGTATCAGAGCCACCCGGAGATTATTGAGTTATTGAGTCATTATTGACTAATTAGAAATAGTAAATCTCCTTGGTCATGTGCAGCCTTTTATGTCAACAAAAATGCTGAGAAAGAAAGAGGAGCACCAAGATTAGTAATTAATTATAAACCATTAAATGAAGTACTTGAATGGATTCGATATCCGTTACCTAATAAAAAAGATTTAATCAACAGATTAAACCAAGCAGTTATATTCAGTAAATTTGATTTAAAAAGTGGATTTTGGCAAATTCAAATCAGTAATGAAGATAGATATAAAACAGCTTTCACTACCCCATTTGGACATTACGAGTGGAATGTAGTTCCATTTGGACTTAAGAATGCCCCTAGTGAATTTCAAAATGTCATGAACAATATATTCAATCCATTTACCCACTTCACAATTGTTTATATTGACGATGTTCTTGTCTATTCAAATTCAATTGAAGAACATTGGAAACATTTACATTCCTTTTTCAAAACAGTTAAAACTAATGGTTTAGTACTATCACCTAGTAAATGTTCGTTATTCCAAACGAAAGTTAGGTTCTTAGGCCATACTATCCAATATGGAAAAATCAAACCAATAGATAGGGCCATTGAATTTGCTAGTAAATTTCCTGACGAAATCCTTGATAAAACCCAACTCCAAAGATTTCTAGGATCCCTTAATTATATAGGAGAATTTTATAAAGACCTCAGAAAACAATGCAAACCCCTTTTTGACCGATTACAAAATAATCCCCCACCTTGGACTTCTATTCATACTGCAATAGTTCAAGATATCAAAAAATATGTCAAAACTCTTCCATGCCTTGGCATAGCCAACCCATCTGCATTTAAGATTGTAGAAACTGATGCCTCCGAAATTGGATTTGGAGGAATCCTCAAACAGAAATTAGACCCTTCCTCTCGTGAAGAAATTGTTTGTTTTCATTCAGGTGCTTGGGATCCAACCCAGCAAAATTATTCAACCATTAAAAAAGAAATTTTAAGCTTAGTTTTATGCATTAACAAATTTCAGCATGAACTTTTAAATCAAAAGTTTTTAGTAAGAATTGATTGTCAATCTGCAAAATACATTTTAGAAAAAGATGTTCAAAACATTGCATCCAAACAGATTTTTGCCAGATGGCAAGCATTATTAAGTATATTTGATTTCGATATACAATATATTAAAGGAAGTGAAAATTCTATTCCTGATTTTCTAACCAGAGAGTTTTTACAAACAGGAGAGATAAAATGAGTGTCAGTTCCTCCATAGTTATTAAGCCAATTTATGACAATAAAGATAGCACGAAAATTTTGTATCATTCGCTCTATATTAAACAATTAATTACTCAGCAAGAATTTTCTGATCATCCTTCTGATCTCCATTTAGTCAACACTAGTCATTTCTGTTACTATGATTATATGGAAGCTTGGAATAAAATATTCCTACACCAAAATTTGAATTTTAGTCATTCCTGGTTTGTCCAATTTGATCACAAGTTCAAAGGCCCAATTCCTTTATGGTTCACAGTATGGTGGGCTAGATTCGGTGCCTCATCTGCAATTATTCCTGATCAACTCAAAGCCCAAATTACTCATTTTAGTAAACAAAAGCCACTTCCCAATTCAGATGGTATCCCAGTTTTACTCCAATTCTGTAAAGCAATCATCAGTCAACATAGTCAGGCAAGTCATGTTTCCAGAATTTTCTTTGTCAAATGGTGGGATAAATTCGGCATTGATAGAATTGTCGACCAAGTCCAGAAAGAATTCCCTTTAGTTACCCAAAGTCAAGTATGTCCTAAAGAGAAAAAGGCTATAGAAGGCCCTTCTTCCTCATCATTAAGCATTTCTTCAGTCAGCAAGTTATCAGCAACAGAGTTTAAATACATGGAAAAAAAGAGCAAAACAATCTAAATGTATAATTTTACATACATAACCAACTTTTTAAAAAATCTACTTTTATATATTAAAAGATCATCAGAGGCAAAAAGAACCCAAAAAGTATTCATGAAATTACAACTTTACCCTTGTATTTTTAAAATTACAAACATGTCACCCCTTTATTACTGAAGATAGAGAATGTCAAATTTGTGTGTAAACATCGAGAATCGAAATGTTGGCCTCCTCGTAACAGTTTCATGTCATAATCGAGTGTCCTACATTGAGTTTTGAGTTTATTTTAAAATTATTATTAGATAAAGTATATTCGCTCATCATATTATCTTTTATTATTTCAACTTTTGAGTAAATAATATGTTGTTTTATATTATTTATACAACATGCTTATTCAAATTTTTAATAAAAAAATGTTAGTTTATATTATTATATAGCTCCATTTGTTTTAAGTTCTCTTAGTTTTAATATATTATTATGTATTTCTTTACAAATTTTATTATTTCACCCTTAATTTTTTTGATTAAATGTTAATTTTTATACTATTTATATTTTTATACAATACTATGTCACTTATTAGGTTTATACGAATTATTCAAGTATTGATAAATCTATAATCAAAATTTGATCTAAAATAAGTAAATACGTAACTTTTATATTTTAGAATTATACAAGGGACCGTAAAAAATGGGAATCATAGTTAGGGGTGTTGATGGGTTAGGTTGTCGGGGGTTGGAAGTATTTTTGCAACCCAGTCTAATTAAATAAGTTTAAAATTTTTTAATCCAACTCACAAAAATTTAATTCATGGCCCAACCGTACTTATCATCCTTAAGTTTGCGCCGGGTTGGGTTGGTTTGAATGTATCAAATAATTTTTATAAAAAATAAATATTACACAATGTCCTCATTTAAAAAATTCAAGTAAAGCTAAAATAGGTATAACTTACGATTTTAGTGCTAATATTTTTTTTATTAACATAATAATTTTAGTTATGTACACGTCTATAAATAAGATGATATCCTGTATTATATAATGTACAGTTACATATAATATATATATATATATATATATATATATATATATATATATATATATATATATATATATATATATATATATAAATTATCGAACAAATTTTTTAATTTAAATAGGGTTGGGTTAGGTTGGCTGAAATATATAAAACTGATATACAACCATTAAAATTGGTTTGAAATTTTTTTAGACCCAATTAAGTATCGGGTTTTCTTTGTCGTCTTGGTTGGTTGAAAAAGGGGCTGGGTATATTTTGTTCATTTTAATTGGTTCGTAAGCCAATTTTCGACCGATTAAACCAATTTGTGCCCAGTTAATCCAAATTATTTGATTTCTAGATCGATTTCTATAAAAAAAATTGATTTTCCGATCTAATTTTAACACATTCAGATTGATTAGTCACCGTCTAACGGTTAATCGACAGTGTTTAGAACATATATTACACATATAAATACAACTGAGTCTACACATATGTTAAATTATTTAGGTATATTATGATTCATATAAGATCAAACACAAGATAATTTATAATTCAAATATTAAAATCGCATGAGATAGAATTTTATGGTTGTGTTAAAAAAAATGATTCTAAATTACATATATATATAAATTTTCAATTTGTGTAATTTTTAAACTACTATCTTAGATATTTTATAATTAATACTAGACTAAACATATACAATTGAGTTTAAAAGGGTACAAATATGTATACGAATAAAAGAGTAAGACAACTTCAAGATTGACTTTTACATAAAATAAAGAAATTTTATAATGTGTTCACTCAATAGTCTTACATGAATGACCAATTTTATATTTTATAAATATATTTTTATTTTATTAAAATTATATTACTTTACATACGACTTATACACGAAATTAAAAGTAACCATTTAAAATACTTTACATTCATTTTATATCGGAGAACTCTGATAAAATAACCATTTAAATTATCTTAAATTTTTAAATTTAATAAAATTCACTTCACGACATTCAAAACTAAACTAATATTTTGAAGATTAAAAAAAATCATTTAATCTTTATCTTATAGAAATTTATCCAAATTTTATGAAATCTTATTCAATTAGAATATATATATATATATATATATATATATATATATATATAAATACTATGCATATATAATATAAATTCAAAATACTATCATTTACCATATTTACAAAATTATTTTAATAGATATATACATTGGTGCGAATTTATTTTTTCAATATATAAACAGGCTCGTGCCTCGCACGGGCGTAAAGTTCTATATATAACACTGCAACATGCATGTTTAGTGAATAATTTTAATCCAAGTCACCGTCCACGTCACCTATCCACATCAGATTTTATTTAAGCCTGTACACAGCTGTACTTCTTACTTCCCGTCGTTACACTCCGCACCTTGTGAATCTTCGATCGTCTCTATGGGATTTTGCCTGTTACACAATTCAACGCCGTAACATGAATTGTTGTTCTGATAACATTTACGCCTTCTTTGAGGAACTTTTACGATGCACCAGGTTGGGATTTGTATTTGTTGATTTGGGTTTTCTCTAATTGTTTTGATGGTTCCCAAGTTAGTTCTCCATTTCTGCTCTTTCGTTCTGTTAATTGTTTTTTGCAACTTGTTGCGTGAATACTCACCATGTGTTTGATCTCTTGTTTTCTTGATAATTATTATTTCTTACTTTATTGTCCACTGATTTGTTTTACTATATAGTTAGTTGTGTTGGTAATTATATTTTATTACAGGTTTAGGCAATTCATGAGTCTATTTTCAAAGCACCGGCATCCGTGTAAATGGTTTGCTTTCGTATTTCAACTGAGGAACATATCTTTATACCCACTGTCACTAACACTTAGTCAAGCAAACTAACTTGTGCAGGCAATACTCAAGAGTCAAGAGCGCATTGCCACAAGCACAAGCCCGCAATGATCCGACCAAATAAATGAATATAGTTATTGCCACACCTTAATTGAATAGCTTGCTAATTGACAATTTGACTACTATTTCGATGCAGATTTTTTGTGTTAATGATTTGAAAATTCGTTCTTAGACTTTACTATTTTCTTGCTGATGCCATTCTTTTGTCTTTCTCTCTTCCGATTTTTTCTTAACTTCGAGCTTTTCTTGTCAAAAGTCAACTGCTAACCTTTGGCCATGTTGCTGAATTGTTTTAGGTTTGGTAATATGCGCTGATATCGTTGTAAAATAGTTTGGCATTACATAGCATTACATAGTATGCTTACATGAATCCAGCTACTAAAAAAAGAGACTGGCCCATCTACCTGTCACTCAAGATGTTGTAGAACAGAGGTGGTTGTCAAAGCAAAACTGAAACACTTGCCACAGGGGTTTGCCAGAGGGCTATAATTTTCAGGTGATCAAGTGCGTACATATATGCTTACTTAGGACACATGTAGCAAAATCTGGTTAATTCTGTCCGTGGTATTTATGTACTGCCATTTAATTATCCCTTTTTGCAAGTTAATTTAGTGGTGTCACCCCAAAAGACTTTGGTTGTGTTTTACGCTAAATGGATTACATCATATATTTCCCTTGTAAACATATGCTATAACTAATAATGCGAAGACATGTGTGAAACACCCTCTAAAACACCAAGCTAATATTAACATGTTGTGCAGGTCCTGGTGAAGTACCACGGTGAGGCGTTACATACAATAGTCACTGAAATGACCTCAGTCAGAGACATGGTGACATAGAATATATCTGTGATCGAGCTATATTAATCTCACTTAATGATTATGTTCAATCTGTTAATAATTCTAGACATTTATTCAATAATTCATGTAGTTCCTACAATAATTTGTGTGCCTATGTATGTCATATTTGATAATTTGATAGAATTGTCCTAGGCTAACAACTTAAGACAAAAGTCTTAGACTATCCGAATGAGCACGGATATTATGCAGTCCTTTCAAGTGCATGTCATTATAATTTCCTGCACATTTACATGCATGTGGAATTGTTGTGTTTGGTCTACACTTTTCGAAGTGGGAGTTAAAATTAGATTGAAATTAGTCGGGAAGTTTTCCGAATTCTCCTTATATCTGATAGAAGTGCATAACTAGCTGGCTATTACAACTCTTTCTATCTTCGCATGGCAGAGGACTGTTGTTACTGAGGCCGTACTTCAGCAGTGAATACTGGCTAAACAACCAGAGAAATGCTATGGGTAAACTGAGTAAGCTCTGCTAATGTTCTTTACCCTAAAAGTGACAATCTACTCAAAGAACAGAATAAGCTACGATATTGGTTTGTTAGAGTTTGTAAATAAGTTGATCTTACCTGGAAAATTGATGTAAGGGATATATATGACTTGGAAATAAATCATTAAAATGGCCTAATAAACATGAACTATATAATATTTATTCAAATAAGATAGTTTTCGTATTGAATGTCTATGTATCAGCAGTGTCAGTTAGATAAATTGTTTAAATCTTCTTCCATTCTTTTATTACATGGTTTATGTCTTCTTTCTGCTCTCGCAGACCTTTAATTCATGAGTGAATGAACATTGGTATCAGTTTGTTTGTTATACAGATATTTAGTTCCTCCCTACCTTTTCGTTAAGAGTGTGATTGGTTATTTTTTCTTGGCCCCTGTACAGTGATGTTGCAGCTCTTATTAGCACAAAAAGCGCAACCTGCAAACTTATGAAATACGGGTGGAGAGACATTATCATGGATGGATCTATATATATTCGCCTTTCTTATGACTGGATGATTCGAGCCGCCCAATGAATCCAATTATCTTCCCGCTCGGTAAACTCTAAACCAAAATTATGTATTTGTTCTGGAAAGCATGGAGCACTAATATTAGATTCTTATTAACCCATCTTAATTGGTAACTACATTGTATAAGTACTTATTTTTATTACTGCAGTAGATATATATTTGCATCAATGCCATTCAACACTACAGTCTGCAATTACTTCACACTACAGTCTGCAATTACTTCATTGTCTGTAACGGCAGCTTTAGAAGGGGTGGATCCAACAAAAAAACTACGTGTCCAGCATGGCTCCTCAATATATACTGATATTTAAACTAACACCAAAAAATAGCGAGGAATCCCTCTAGGGTTCCTCTAGGGTTGCATTCGTCGACGAGGAGGTAAGCTTAAAAATGGTCACACCATAGGTATCATATATCACACTAATTCCTCTCTTACAAGCGAAAATATTTACTTCTGATAGTTTCACATTGCATCGCCATTCCAAATTTTGCAGGCATCTCAAATTATGTTGATAGTCTGGAACAACCAGAAAGAAGATTACTTTCCTCTGCTTAAGGAAGGTGGAGTTTATTCCATATCTGAGTTCAGAGTCGTTGCTGCCAAAAAGGGTTACAGGCACGCCAATAGAGATCTGGCCTTGAGCTTTTACCACAACACAGAGGTTAAACCTACCAAAGACACGGATCGCATCCCGCATATTTGCTTTCACCTCACCGGCTTTGAAGCCTACCAGCCCTCCTTTGGGCCACACAACTTCATAGGTACAGAAATAAAAATCACTCCAATTTGTATCTCCTTCATCTGCACAAAACTAATTATCACATTTTTCATACATGCAGAGGTCATTGGAATGGTCCGAGAAATTGGAGCTCTTGAACCAGCATCAAATGGTGCTAAAAAGTTGGATGTCCTGTTAGTTGACGGCAGGTTACACACACTGCTTCTTGCATATGTGCTTTTAAATAATCAACACAGTTTATTTAAAATAAAAACAATTTAACCCCCACAGGCAAGTGCAAATGATTGTGACCTTATGAGAAGACAAGGCATCTCAGTTCCAAGAGGGATTGGCGGCTATAGAGGGTTCAGCGGCATCTGTGGTTATTACTGGCCTCTTGGCTAAACAAAACTCATGTGAAATCCTCATCAAAATGTTATATTAAAGTAGGTGTCTGTTCAATTAAGTCAGTTTTATGTTTCTTATCTTGGATTGGGGACTTGCTTGACTCCCTCGATCAAGGCAGGAGCTGATGGTGAACATTTCATCAGGTCGTCCATGTTATATACATTTGTACAAATGAAAAAGTAGTTTCATGCCATCTTTTTTCTCGGGGAACAATTCTTCTACAGCTTTTGGTATATTGGTAAACTAAAAGAAGATATGCGGATGCATAATGCAGGCAATGTTGTTTTTCCCCCAATGTTCATCAACGAAGGCTTCTAACATTTTTTTGAAATCGTTTAATTGGCAGACCTTGTTTCAGAACATCTTCTCCAAAAGCAATCCATTAGCAAGACAGTTACATTAAATGTTTTTTAATATTCTATTATGGTTTTTAAGTTCCTAATTAATGTATAATTGTTTAGACTAATTGTGCTACATACTAAAAATCGAGGTACTGAATGCATTTTAAATATTATTCCTGCCCAGGTTCTTGCTCAATGCACGTTCTTCTTCTCTCTAACAAATAGGTCAGAAGTCATGCTGAAAGTAACAAATAAAAAAAACTAAATATAAGATCGTATCCGTGTGGCAATTTGCCTTACTATAAGGAGTTCCACTGTCAAGAAAGAGATGTTAATTTTTTTACTTTTTACTGTGTTGTCTTAATTTATATTAGTGAGATCATATATATGCCACACTGTTTATTTTACTTTATTGCATGGACATTTGATTCCAGTCTTCTTGGAAATTTTTGAGTCAGGTAAGAAGGCCAATGAGTTGTATCTTGGAGAGGATTGTTTGACGTAAGTTTACTGGTTTTTGTTAAAGCTGCAATCTTATTGTTATCTGTGGTGTTTTTTCATTAGAGGTGATTGGACTATGGTTATATCTGTTTATTATGAGCTATTTTGATTATGTATTAGTTATGTATGCCTTGAATTAGATGTTGAAGCTAATAAAGTTGTAAAATGGATTTACTATAGTCTGCAGTAAGCTTGCATGCATCTTTTATCATGTCATAATGCCAATTTAATTAACTTTGTGTTGTTTGACATGGCTTTGTTGTTCATCTTTTTCCCCGCCCTATGTTTGCTTTGTCAATCTTTCAGGTATGAATGAGTGGGAGTTTTTTCCGTCTTTTACCAACCAGATGTTCATTTGGCCTATCATGACTTTTCGCATGTAAAATTACTGCCATCTTACTTGTTAAACTCATTCAGTGCTTATTTTGACACACGAGGTTACGAGTTAAAGTTTTAGGAAACCATCACTTTTGACCAAATTGCAGGGCAATAATCTATCTGTTCAAGGCATTATTATATATTTTGGACAGAAAGATCCATTATTTTGATAATTATATAAGATATACATATGTAGATATGATTTGTGTGCATGATGCAGGCAATTAGAAATATTCTAATTTGATAATTAGATATGATTACCATAATTGTGATTATTCTAAAGATTGACATTGTTATTTTTTTTAAAGGATAATGAAAAAATGAAAATATGATATACCCGAATGTGTGTCGTTCAAATATTTTCCAGCAATGAGTACACCAAATCGCAGAAATGATTGAAGTATTGACGATTTTTTCCTCTTCATGAAGCCTTTGCAGCTCAAGAAACTGCCAAAGTAGTTCACTGGATTGCTTATAGATGCCATCCCATGGAAGAAAAAGATGCAATCTCTATACAATCATGTTACTCAGGAAATCTGGAACCTATGCATAGTATAGTACTTTTGAGTTTCACTTGTCGTGAATTTTTAGTAAATGATTTTGTTTTGTAGAAGACAAGTCCTTTACCGCTCAAGTTTGGACTTACGTTGAATGCATTAAGCTCAGTTGTTGATTCTTAGTAGTTTAAGTTGCTTAATTTCCAAGTCTTACATTGGACGTTTATGCTTGGTAGGCTTTGAAGGGATTAGCGAGGCTGCAAACGTTAGTCAGAGGCCATAGTGTTTAGAAGCATGCACATATGACTATTTGATGCATGCAAACACTGCAAATTTAGAGTTTTTCCTCAGAGAATCCAGTCAGCCCATTAAAAGTTTAAGGAAAGAATTAGGAAGAAATATGACACATGAGATAGACCATCATACATGATGATGCCACAATAACTTTTGTAGTAGATGCTTGGAACACTTTGGCAAAATAGTATGAGATCCTACCAAAATATCAAAATGTTACCGAGTTATTTGATTTCTTTACTTCGTTCATTTATATAAACACCTGCATAATATTATTGTACAAATTAAATATCTAGAATATGTCCGTGCCTTGCACGGGCTATAAAGCTAGTTTTTTACAAAAGCAAACTAATCGTCAATTATGTTAATTTTTTTAAATATATAAATAATTGAGATTAAATATGATAATTTTCACTTGAATGCTAAACACATGTATTTTTAGTGACAGAACTGAGAGAGTATCTCATAACTCAGAAAGAAAAAGAGAGGAGAAACGTTTTCATTGAGCACACATAAAATAAGGAAACATACATCTCAACAATTTCGTAAATAATGTTTTTATTCTTAGGTGATAATTTGACAATAGAGTTCAAAATAAGCTGGCTTGTGGGATGCAAAAGTTATTGCACAGTCACAACTTAATTTTAGGCAGATTATAAATTGGATGGATGATAGATGCTATTCATGGCCGGTTTAGATTGTTTCTCAATGTGATCAACCCCAAGCTGATTAAGGCATTCCATTTCCTCCTTCATTTTGGCCATTGCAGCTTTAGGGAGGGTAACCAGTACCCTCACACCACCTTTTGTTTTCATAGAAGAATCCACTTTGCAAGGTGGTAAAAACATACACAAATTTGTACTGAAATTGTTCCATAGTAATGGTACCATATTCACCATTTCCTTCCATCCAAAATCCACTTCTTCCATCAATCCTAATTGTCTCCAGTCTGTTAGTTCCATACATGCACCGTCGCTGATCTCCACATCCACCTTTTGTTGTATTATTGTTTCCAAATTATCCAGTGTTTTCGGAACAAAATCAGTGCTAGAAGTCAATGCTTTTTTGCTCTCTTTGATCAGTTTAGCAACTTTGGAGAGAGGAAGTTCATTTAAATCTCTTACTGTCAGCACTAAATCAGAAGAACAAAAGAAAGCATTTCCATAATATCCAGCATCCAGGGGAGGATTCAGAACATTTCTTATCCCCATAACCATGGAAAACATTGTTTTTCCATTAGGAGTTAGTTGTAAAGCTCTAGATCTTGACCTCCAAACATAGGCTCCAAGAATTTCGACAGTGGTGAAGTTTGCATCCTCTGTTTTCTCCAGTTCCCTCAAGAAACTCATCTTAAGTTTTCCTATAGTTTCTCCAGATAAATAGAACGATTCCTGTGCAATAACAGTAGAAGGCAAAAATGGTGAATTTGCCAACGTAGACATGTCGATTGGAGGCAAAATAGGATCTTTACTTGCTGCCCCTACTAGCCTTTCCCTCTCCCACACGGGCTTCACCATTGGCTCACTCTTCCCGCTTGCTAGCTCAGCCATGGCCTTGTAGAATTGAGCTGCACCAAATCCATCACATACTGAGTGTGATAAGACCATCCCAATAGTGAAACCGCCACAAGAAAACTTGGTCACACTCAAAAGTAAAGGGTGATAACCACATTCACTTTCACTAGGCCAATCGAAGGCTAAGAGTTTGGCCATTCCACTGTCAATCCCATCCAAATAGTTAAGAGAAGAAAGTTCACAATCAGCGTACGCCTCCAAAAAAGGCACGCCATCTGCATTGCAAGTGATTCGAAGCTTCCCATCGTCACGTTTAAGCTTTCCAGCCAAGGGATAGTAGTAAACCAAAACTTTGGAAAGGGCTTCTTTAATTACCATAGCCGGGTCCAGACTAGTCAAGCTATTCATCTTGTAAGCATATACTGTTTGATAAAGTACTTCAATGGTTCGATCATTGTCTATAGTAGACAAAGAAAGAACTTCAAAAGGGGTGGGTTCTGCAGGTTTCACCAGTATGACATCCTTTTTATGAATCAAGGGTTGAATTGCCATTGAAAGATGAAAGGCTATGTATGTAAATGTACTGCAAATCTGGGGAGTTTATTTTTGATTAAGAGTGAATGATGTACTAGCTAGCACTGGGCATATTCTTATACTGCATGCAGCAAGCCAATGTTAATTAAATTATCGGATATAGACCACATTTTTTTCAATTTAATGTTGGAAACAAACTAGAGATTAGATTAAATTGTAATGTTGTCAATCCCATCTATATAATTGTACTTTTTTAATATGTGATTAGGAATTTTAAACCACTACATGTGTTCGATACTGATACAGCATGAAACAATTAGTTAATATATTACACTTGCTGTTGTATTTTTATTTTTACTAAATACCCACATGGCAACTTGGTTCTTATCTGCCCTTTGGATTCTCTAAACTGCAAGCATTTTAAATTGGATCAAGAATTCAAGAGGCTAAATTAGATCTTTGTAACCTGAGAATATAAAGTTACCACCTTATGCACAGCCTTTCTCAAGATTGTTGTAGCTCAAATCGGGTCTTCACATAAATCCCGATGGGGCGTATGATTTCGAATACATATGATTTGTGCGGCCTTGTAACCCTTTTTGGCTTCTGAAGTTGATCAAACAGCATAAAATATACAACTAGTACGGGATAACAGGAATGAACCAAATGAGGTAAAGAAAGGGACAAAACAGCATAAATGAAAAAGAATCATTCTGTGCATCATTGCAGAATATGCTGAATTCAGTCAACATAGCGTTTTAATAACTAGGGTCACGTAACCTAAGCTCTGCGCATGACAGCATGAGCCACATCAAAATTTAAGTTGTCTGTGTTCAAAAAGTTCAGTTTTCAGAGTAGGTCTAGTGTACATATTTGGGAAGGCTAAGAATTTCTACTTTGCCTTGCTGCAGCTACAAAGCTTAGAAACTGTTCCAGTTCATTTTCTAGCTAAAAAAGTAAAAGGAGCGTGAATACACGGTCTTCTTTTCCCATACACCAGGTTGCTGAAGAAACAACAAAAATGTGGTGGTTTAATCTATTTTCAAATATAAAATATGGGTTATTTAGACTTTAGCCCTTAATGTTTCATATTACGGACACATAAACCCTTAAAGTAAAAAACGTAGCTTCGTGCCCCTGAAGTATGTCCGATGGACAACTCGACCCTATTTCCGTTCAAATCACCCAGAAATTATAAATCGGCTTTTCAGTTGAGGGGTAACATAGTAATTTCCATGGTATTTGTATCGTTATATAGCAGAATAAAACGTTATAAACACTAAAGATTGGTCTTTGTATCCTAAAGTCATTTAGATATCTTTAAACCCTAGAAAACAACGAAGATCAAAGATCGAAGAACAGCTTCTCTTTCAAATTATGCCAAGAACTCGTAAAGATCGCAGAGAACCTACACCTCCTGGTTTGTTCTTTAATCCATCTATCTTTGTAATTGTATAATATGTTTTCAATTACTCTATAGCCAAACAATAAACTATGATTAATTTTGTGTTTATACTGTATAATATTCTATGGGTGTTGGTTAGTTTAACTTAAAGTACATAGTTTAGCATGTGCGACTTCTTGTTTCTGTAAAAAGTAATATAAAATGGCTTTCCCCTTTCTCACCATATGTATATTTGTCTATTTAAACTTGTTTTTGATAGATGAAGGTGATGAGGTGATTAATGTCAACTTGTTTCATGGTGGAAAGTTAATATGGTTCCCAATTACTCAGTACATAGGTGGACAACTTACTATATATATTTTAGATGTAGATGAACTTGATAAGGAGACTTTAAATTGAGGGTAAAAATTAAAGCTTTAGGTCATGGTGGTCTGTTTTGCCTCTATTATAGAACACCTGGACAACCTCTAGAAACAATTACTTTAGTTTTAGATGATGAAGATGTAAATAAAATGAAATCATATGCTAGAAAAAATAAGAACATGATAGATGTGTATGTTGAACATACATCTGACCTTGACTTTGAAAATGTAGGAGTGGAGGGTGAATGTAATGACAGCAATGAGGTAGGGGATTACAGTGATGAACTTGATGATATGGACTTTGAAGATAGTGAATACTCAATGAGTGATCAAGAAGATGATAGACAATATTCTGAAAATGTTGATGAACAGAGATGAAATTGACTCTTCTGATGAGTCAAGTGGTGATTCATTAGCTAGTCATCATGCCATCATGCCATATCTTGCATAAACAAATTAGGATACAATGTTGAAGATTATTTGCATGACAGTTACCTTACAAGCAACTATGAAAAGTGTTATTCTGGGATCATCTTTCCTATGAATGGACAAGCTCAATGGGCAACAACATGCTTAAAGCTTAAGGCACCACCAGTTGCAAAGATGCCAGGAAGGCCTGAAAAGAAGAGGAAGCATGAACCTATTGGAGACATTCATCACACTATTGAAGAGGATGGAGTATCCATCTTGACCAAGAAAAATCAGATGACTGTGAGGTAATTTCATTTTCGATTTCTTTATCATTTTGCATAACTTGTATAGATTATGATATGTACAATCTACAATTACAGGTGTGGTATATGCAATGAGGTTGGGCATAATAAAAGGACTTGCCCAAACAAAACTGTAAATGCAGGTAGTAGTTCCAATACACCTGTAAATGCAAACAGAGATGATGTTGATGAGGGTGAGATGAGAATGGTGTACCATGAAGCTGTCATGGAGATGCAATTTCCAGAAGATGCACCTCCTTTAACTCAACCAAGTCAGACTATTGGCAATGTTGTGCAAAAACCAGAAACTAAGGTTGTACTTGCCATGACTTTCAATGAAATCAAAAAATCAAAAAAGACCAAGAAGACTGGGGTTGCTGTAGAGGAAATGAGGAGGGCAACAATTAAAAAAGAGCAAGCAAGCAAAATTGATGCAATGAAGGCACAACCAAACAGTCCAGGAAGAAGCTCAAGGCTTAGTAACATGACAAGCCAGGTATATGGATAAAGTAAGTTGGTATATTCTTTTGATTTATTAGTCCAAATTGTCTCACCACATTTTAATTTTCAAGGTAATTGTTGATGGAGGACAGATGCACAATAGTTATACAGGTGCTATGAGACTTGGACCCCCACCCCCACCTTCGGTTAAACAATATAAGACCATTGTAGGTGGTACCACTTTGAAGTCTGCACCTTTTCAGTCACATGGGAAAACAGTCATCACTAAGGGAACCTTACAAACTACATCAAAACTTCAAGTCAGGATGAAGATTGATGGAAAAAAGTAGAAGTATTTATCATATGGTACCACTAAGACTATGTACTAGTAATATGACTTGAAAGTCTCTTTTGGATGTTTAGTACTATTGATCATTATGCTCATTTTGTTAAGCTAAACAAGTGATCAGTTTGTTCTTTTGGATGGTATGTAATGAGTTGTTGAATGTTAAATGAACCCTTTCTTTTATTTGAGTAATATGTTCAATGATAGTGTTTGCCCTTCAAGTATTAAGGTTTGTACACATTTGCCCTTGAAGTATGGAGGTTTGTACACATTAACACATGAAAGAAGAGAAGTTTTTTTCATAACATTCATTGTTTTTAGGGTTCAAGTGCCAGCTATAAGACAATATAAATAGACAAGAGAACTGGGATTGTGCAAATGGCGGGAACTTTTTGGAGGGAAAATAAGAGAACTGATGTTTTTTTCCGTTATTATCCCTGTCCTTCACCGCCGATATATAAGTTTTGCATGATTTTATCGGAAAAATGGCCGATATGTATAACCAGACATACTTCAAGGGCACGGAGGTACGTTTTTTTTACTTTAAGGGTTTATGTATCCGTAATATGAAACATTAAGGGCTAAAGTCTAAATAACCCTATAAAATATTATAGAATTAAATATACGTGGGAGTTACATATACTTGTTTGTTTATTGAATAATGAATAAACGAGTTACAAATATTGTTATCTATTACTAGTAATATGCCCGTGCTTCGCATACAGAATGATATTTTATTTATTGAATTTCTAATTTTATATCTTGACTTTATATAAGTGATTTGTTATATTATATATATATATATTATGGCATTGATTTCGTTCTCTTTGACAAACATACTAACAATATTACACGTTCGTGCAATTGTAACGTTCACGTCAAAGTAACAATATCACACGTCATTCTCAGAGTAGTAATATTATACGTCCATCTCAAAGTAACGTTGAGGTCGTACTTAATTACGTCCTTCTCAGAGTAATAATATTATACGTCCATCTCAAAGTAATGTTGAGGTCGTACTTCATTTTTGTTAATACGAAACATAAAATATCCGAATGAAATTTAAACAAATGAAAAAACAGAAATGGTAGGATTAAATTCATTTAATCCTTCGATGACATGAATAACACATTGAAATGTTTCTAAAATTTGAAAAATATAATAACTGAATCCTATGAATCATAATATTCGATATCTTGAACGGAAGAAAGCAGTATCTTGAAAAGAATAAGCTGCAATTTGTAATGCACACATTTGGTTTCCCACAAATGTCTTATCTTTAGCTGTTTGCCCCAAATTTCTCCATCATGTCGATAGTTTCCATCAACGGTCTTTTCACAAATGCCTTAATTATGATTGCTTATAATTTATATTACCTATTAGGCATCATAATATTTGGGGAAAATAACAAAATTTCTTAAAAATATGTGATAATTTCTAAAGAATACAACCGTCTAAAATTTCTAATTTAAAATTTATTGTGACAATGGGCTGTTTTTATTTAAATATATATATTCTATTTGCACATACAACACAATCTCAACACCACATTGAGATCTAAACACCACTATATGTTAACTATATTTATCTATCTATTTATCTATAAATAAATATGTGACCTTTAAACTTGAATTTACTGGATACTTGCAGATTATACATATACACAACACACAATGTCTTCAAGACATGCAAAGAGAAAGAGATTTTCAGACATGAAGAACAGGTTGGTGAATGATATGAATCAGTTAACTGCATAGTTGAATGATGAACTACATGCATCTCAAAGTAATCTTGAAAAGATTATCAACTGAGTTGTAGAATATAGGTTGTAGAGATAGGTAATCTGATGCACTTTGAACCTTATAAGTATGTAATTTGATGCACTTTGAAATTTATAAACATAGGCTGTAGAACATAGGCTGTAGAACATAGGCTGTAGAGATAGGTTTGTTCAGTGAAATCTTGAAAAGATTATATGGTTCTTAATGCAAATTCTGAAGATGCGGAGCAGGATGAAGTTCAGGATGTCAATAAACTGTTAATGAGAATGTTGTAGAGGTTGATGAAATCAACAACAACATCCTATAATTTTCTGCAACTCTTTCTAAGTGCCATGTTCATAACAGAACTCAAAGAGTGGTAACAGAATCGCAACTCTGTCTCATTACTTCTCCTGTTTTGACAGGTTTTTATGAGATTATTGTAAAAATATAATTGTTCTATGTTTGTAGTCTATTCCAAGGTTTATAGTTTGTGCAAACAGACAATGGATAGTGGGTGAGAGGGTTCTTTTGAGGATTGATGAAGGATCCTAGAGCATTGGATTGACTATGAATGACGGGAGAGCTAGGTTCTCTACTAGATAGAACAAATTTGCAAGGGATAATGAGATGAAGAGGAGGCAGAACCAGCTAGTATTGGATTAAAGCAATGTTTGTAATCTGTCTAGGTTATCTATAAATGATGCAATATACTATCTTGTAATCAGATAAAACATTTTTCAGAAACTCAAATTTGAATGAAAAGAACATAACTGAATGAATGCAAATATGGTCCAAATGGCCATTAACATAAGTCAAAAGATTAACAACTTCAATAAGGTATTGCACCAAGTAAAACTTTGAACAAAATAAGCTGTAGACTGCAATGATCACATCGGGAATTCCAAATGTGCTTCAGTTGGATAGTTTTTTCATATTTTTCAAATTCCTTGATCTCATTTTCCTCCACTGCCTTGTCACATAGTGAGTACCGCAATTCTTGAGCAAATGGTTCTCCATCAAGCTGATATATTGGATTGGGATTTCTCGCATTTGAACATAATTTGTAAACGGGCAGCAAATAGTCCTTTTCAAACAACCTAGTGTACATCTCTTCAAGCAAACACATAATCTCTACCATTTTCCCTCTAAGATGTTTTTGATTAATAATATTTGACATTTGCCCAGCAGTTTCAAGAATTTCGAAAGGTCTAAAAATTGCTTTGAAGAATAAGTAAGAAATATAATATGGGAAGTGATTACCAGCAAGAGATTTTAGCACTCCGAGATGGTGTTGAATGTTTTCCCTCAAAAATAGTTTATGTGATGAATTGTAGAACAGTGCCTGAGTAACCCTCTATCGAACCGCATAAGTGATGAATCCGTGGAACTGATCACGGGTAACTTCCATTGGATACTGGTAGAATGCATATAGTTTATCCTATTTAAGCCTTTCTGGAACAGATTTGATGACATGTGAGGGTTTTTCTCGTTCCCACACAATTAATAGCTTTGAAAAGGTGTTGAACTGATCTAAATCCACGATAATGTATGAAAATATCATGCTTACAATATCGGGTTCTACATGTAGGATCGGTGGATTTTCCATTTTGTATGATGCTAAGTAGAAGTTTAGGTATTGTAAAGGAGATTGAGTTTTTTGGATAGATATGTAGTTGAAAGTTAAAAGAATATAGACAGACTCCTGTAGACAATGGACTTATACAAGGATATAAAAAGTTATAGAGATATTAATTGAAATAATTAAGGGATAAATTAGTGGAAAATGGGAAGGTGTGAAATTAATGACATTATAATTATGACATTGTAAGCAATCCATGCACACCATATATGTGAATATCTTAGATTGAGAAAGTAAACAATTTCCAATGTTCACATTACTTCTTTCATACTCTAAAAATCCACTTTTTATTATATAAACATGTTATTATCTAATACAATTAATTATATTGAAATGTCAAAATAACATCAACTTGTCCCCGATATGATAATATGTTGTTTGCTTTTAGCGTCAAATGTTATTTTATATTATAAACCTATAAAAATAAAACTTTTTAGCGTATTTTAATGCAGTGCCAATAGTTATATTAGAAATTTAATAGTTCATCATCTTTGACGCTATTTGATATTGATAATATATTAACAGTTGTGATTGTGAGATTAGCAGGAAAACATTTATAGTAATGTTACATGTATGATGACTTATTATACAAATCTTTAAAAATTTCCTACTTTACATCCAACAAAACTACACTTTTAAGATATAAATTATTATATTTATTATGGTTTGCACCTGAAATTTAAATCTGTAATGCTAGGCGCTTTGCTAAATTATTGTATTTATTATGTTGTGCACCATCGATCACTTATATATAGTACATTTTTTGAAAATTTAAAAATAATATTGATAAATTATATTGCGAAACTTAAATACACAAACAAATTAAATATAAAAACAAAAAATAGAAATAACAATGTTAGAATTAAATTTAAAAACAAATTAAATATAACAATAAATTTATATTCCTAATATAATGTGTAAATTAATAAATATTAAAGAGATCAATAAACATCGAAGCTAAATCTATATTAATATACACAATATTCAATATTATCATCAATAAGCACAAATACATTCCAATTCCCTAAATCATCTTTTACATGCAAAAGACTAAACCTTCAGACAACACTGTTTCAAAGATCGAGATTTGGAGCATCTCCGATTTCAAAGCCAGATTTTCAAAAACTAAGCAACTGAAGTATGATCTATGAGTGAATATCAATTATTTATAATCCATACTCTGTATTTTCAGTTACGAATTGCAACATGGATACACACATGTTTTTGATTGAATCCATTCTTAAACATAATCAGTGTTGAATTAGATTTCGGATTCATGGATACATTGTTTTTTATTATACATGTTTCTGCCTGATATAACATTGTTGTTTGTAATGGATTTTGATTAGTTTGAGTTTGAATAGAAACTTAATGAATGTGAATGTGGTTAGTTTTGCCTAATTTGAATGCAATACATCAAAATATTTTGATGATTTTGTGTAATATACTTTCCTGATTGACAATGATTTCGATGATTTAGGTTAAATCTTTCTTTATCGTTACAATGTATTCGTCATTGATCTTAGAGTTTAAAATTCTTAGAATAATAATATAGATTGTAGTGAATGACTTAGAGGTACTGGATATGTTACTACTTTGAAATCTTTAACACTCTACGTGCTAGTGAATGATATTGTAAAATCAATTTTTTTCATTACAAATTAATGATAGAATGTACAACAATGAAATCATTTCTTGAGTTATGTTAGGCTATCTATAAGTACTCGATAATTCCTGGAGTGAATGTATTTTTTACACTCAATAAGATTGTGAAACCGAAACAGAATTATTAGATGTATTGGTTATGACCAGGTTCCATTTGCAGATGAGTCTTGGTAAATCAAGTTTTCGATGCTTTATTGTTTTCCTCAATAAAGACCAAAGCAAGTGGAATGCTGTGGTAACATTCAAAATTTCCCTGACTATATATCAAGTTATGTGCAATGTTTTTCTGCTTAATTAATATATACTCAATTTGCATCAGAAATTACCTGACCAATTTGTTTCTACATTCGGCCAAGACATACCTTTTAATGTGGAGTTGAGGCTTCAAAGTGGTAGAATTATTGGTGTTCATTATATAAAGAATAGCCAAGAATTCACAAATCTTGGCAAACTTTTTAAGGAATGCATGAAAACGGGTGGTTCAACTCTTGTTTTCTGTTATAAGGAAATTGGTAAATTCTAACTTGTCATTTTTTATAAGCATGGATCAGAGGTACAATACAGTATACCTAAGAAACATGAATCGGAGTTTGTAGGCAAGCAAGGTAATCCCAATTTTCTCAGGATTATAGTCTAAAACAGAATGTTATAACATATATATATATATATGTTTCATGATGTCTTATTCAGAACAATTGACCTACTATACATGATACAGATACAATTCTTGGAGCAGGTTGGAGCGTTATCTCAGTTGCTAATGAATCTTTGATATATGACGGTCAAGTTGTAAGTTCTACAACTTTGCTAAAAACTCGAAATAATATATGTTTGAAAAGTTTAAATTAAGAACACATATAAATTAGTTATTTTTAAATTTTCAGATAACTTTGTCCATGTTAGGATATTCTGAGACCATTTTCTAAAAGGTTTAAGAATGTTATTCATCCATATGTTCTCTATTATTTGTATCATGGGCAAATGTATAAGGGATGGTACTCATCAGAGGACAGAAAGTTGTATGATTTAGTCATGTTGGCTATACATACTAACCTCAAGGAAGAAGATGTCTTGCTGTTTACACTTTACGGATATGGAGAGTTTTCTATCAATTTTTTTAACAAATCAGGAGTGGAGATGAGAATTGAGGACACAGTGGTTAAGATTGGTAAGATATTATTTACTACTTCATAAATATTGTTGTAGTTGTAATTATCTTTCTACTTCTGAATAATTGAACCAAATATTCATTGAAATATAATTAAGTGTAACTGAACGTGTAATTGGATTTCAATGCAGAACCAGTTGATGATGAGACTGTAAGCGATGCAGCTGTTTAAAATCGAGGTCCGGATCATCAACATTAATCTGCCTTACTCAGGCCTGCAATAGTCATATGCTTGATGGTATCCTATATAGTGGATCAAAGATTTGATGAACATTTTGATGAGTTTGTGGTGCAGATGGTTATGTGGATTAATTTTTAGTCAGTAATTGGTGACATTGTGTTGGAGTTTTAATGTTTTTGTTATTCCATGGATATGCGACTTTGTGTGTTGATCTTTTTTAGTGGATTTGATACTTTAATGGAATTTTATATGCACCTAGTGTTGGATATGATGCTATAGTAGTGATTTGTGAAATCTTAGAAATATAATTTCGTTTCGTAAAAATAGCACTAATAAATTTATTCAAGTTGTAACTTGGAAATAAGATCAAAGTTACAATGTTTGATGGCAACAAAAGTGTAACTATTCAGAGTTATGGGAGGTTAATTTGTCAGTTTAACTTTGTAGCCAATCAAAGTTATGGGTGGTTAATTTGAAAGTGGCAGCTTAAAAACCGACACATACATCTCCCATTTAGAAAAATGTCTATAAATATCAAAGGAGATCATGTGGAATGTCAGTTAAACGAAAAGGAGAAAGACAGGATTCTAAAATTATGAGTTCAGGTTCAAGATCGGCAAAGAGGAGAAGGTACTCCAACATCAAGTCACTGTTGGTGAATGACTTGAATAACCTCAATATTATTTCTGCAGATTTAAATGAAGACATTCGATCAGCCAATGAAGATTTTGGTTTGTTCTTCAAGAGCATGGAGGATAGACAGACATCACTTTTTTGCAAGAACAATTGGAATTGAGGAAAAATACATGTACATGTCTACGTAGTCATGATGCTGCATATTGATATAATTTCTTGTATTTAACAATATGCATAATGTCTTTCAAATGTAGGAACATAACAGAGGTGTTGATGGGAAATCAAGAAGGTTCGGTTGGTCAATCTTCACAGCAAGAGGCACCAATTGACAATGCCTATTTGGGAAGAGAACGCAAGTTTGTGGATGATACAAAAACTTCCCTCAATGGCCATGTGAAGCAGTTTAGGGAACAATTGGAAGAGATGTTAACAGGATTCAAGACATTTGAAACACAATGGACAGTGAAGTTAAATGACTGGATAACAAAGGCCGGTGAAATGGAAGAAAATAGGGCAAAACTGAGCGGTCAACTGTTGGAATTCACACGTAATATATAGAAGTTGCTACTGTTCCTAATCTCTCTGTACGCATTAGTATCTATTTGAATATCTAGTTTGTCATTAGGTTAATGTTTTACTTATAATCTATTATATTAGGAAGATGGTTGTGTAAATGTCTTAGGTTCTTAGTACTATTTGTGTACTCTGTTCCAAAAGTTGTTCTACTGTTATATATCAAACAATTGTCCCAATTCTTAGTTCTAAACTACAAAGTGAAACATGTGAAATTTATAGCAATCTTAATATTATTCTACTGAGATAAACATGTCGCACATATGCTAAATATTTAACTTAAAACATGGACATGATTGATACAAAATTTAAGTTGATAAATATAATTTAGTGTATGATTTGGTTAATGATCTTATGATTGTTATTTACATGAAATCAAGTACAAAATTGTTCTTTAAAAAATAAAAATATAAAATTTATTAAAACAGCTGATTTGATTTAAGTTGAGACAAATCAATTAAATTAATCAAGTATAAATTTCTTTATTTTAATTATGAATAATGCTACATACCCCAGAACATGTACAAAAATAGTAGACTAACCTCGTTTATGTATAAAAAAAATAATCAAGAAATTAAAAATATAAAATTGCTAGTTGTTAGACACATCATTATGTACAAATTCCTAGATATTTTTTTGGATTTCGTTTTATTATCCGAATTTATTTATGTATGTATAGAATAAACAATAAATCTATAATAAAACTATGCATTTGTACTTAAAGTAAAGAATAAATTAGTTTATTGGGATCCTTTTTTATATTTGAAATAAATTTTTATTCGACAATAAATAAGTTTGCTAAATAAAAAATAAATAAGTTTTTTTAATTATTGTTCGTAAATTTGTTGTATGTACAATAAACTTCAATAACATTTAATACTCATTGTAATTGTAATTTTATACTTTTAACATGAAAAATAAATTTTAGAATTAAATACAATAATCAACAACCAAAAAGAAGTAAGATATAAATAATCGCTGAACTTATTTATTAGTTTGATAAAACCAAACATTTGAAGTACAAAAAATAAAGAACTAAATGTTTGAGCGAGAAAAATAAAACAAAGAAACAATACTAAACGTTTATTACCCAAGATAATAAACAACTTGCGGAGAAAACAATATGCTAATAAACTTATTAAAGTGCAATATTGCACAATCACGATCTGCTAATCATCTCAGCATCCCTCAATTCCCACAAAGTTTGATGAACAGCTTTCATGGACCATGCACGGGAAACCGATTACCTTGATTAATATACCTACAAAAACAATGAATGTAATGGAAATCTTTAAATAAAATTATTATTATGAATAAGTGAATAATATAAATAACCTTGATTAGTAAAAATTGAGAAAAGTACTAACTAATATACGTCTGGCTCATCAAGAAAACTTCCTCATGATCAATATTGACATATATCTTAGATGATGGTAGATTTGAAATGGAGATTTTGTCTAAATGTTGAAAAAATGAATTAGTTTTCATAGTCACATAATTGTATAATTGAATTTATTTAAGAGAAATAAAAAGACATTATTAAGATGCTGGGGAAGATATTACCTCTCTATTTTGAAATACTTGTACTTGCCAAGATCAAGACCATCGGATGATCGAAATTTACATCATAGAGTTGTTGAGTATTTGCATCCAACGGACCATAAAACGAAACATCGTACGACTTCCTGTTAATAACTAAAAACACAAAATTTGTTATGGATCTTACTGATCCTCCTACAGATAAACTCTTTATAAAATGAATATATTTTAAAGTTACAACCTTCCATCTGTTATTGTGAAACGCACCACTTGACGTGGACTATAACGTGTTTCATATGTGTGCAGAGGTTGTACATGTTCCATGATTCCGATAACATCTACAGTAGGCACACATTAAACATATGCGGATTTCAAAATATGTGGTGACATAAATAAATAAATGCTAGAAAATTAGACAAACACAGACAGAGTACCTGTGGAATGGAGAGGTTCAAAGGATTGACGGGAAGTATTCACCACCTCTTCAATAATTGGCAGAGGTACTAATTCAAACTTGTGCATTGGAATAATGAAATAATCATCAAGCAACTGTTTGACCGTAGTCGTGTGCATAAAATGAATGCAGTTAATGGAGTTAACAGGTCTTAATACACCAGTTGCAGCTCTAACACGGACATTGACAATCTCATATAAACCTCCTTCATTCAAAGATTTCCAACTTGATTCCACAGCTGAGGAGTAACCATTACATGCATATGTCTATTCTGTAAATGTTAATTGTGTTGGTTAAAATGTTTGTTCCCTAAACAAAATATCAGGGAATCAACTACAAAAAAAAATGATCTTTACCTCACAATCTAGGACGATCATATTCTGCATAACTATAGTTCCCTGGGATATAGATGGCCACATTCTTGCCACACGAACCTTCAAAATCCAGCCTGTCCTTGTTACACCCAAACTTGCAAGATGATGGTGGACGTTCATACCTTCAGCTATAATTTTAAGAGAATGTTCAAATTCATACGTTTAAGAATATATATTATGTAGACCAAAAAACAGTTGAGAAGAAGAGTTCAAATACCCATGTCTAAATTTACCATTCTTCAGAACGTATAATTGTATTTCCTTATGGAACCATTTATAAAAATGAGAGAGACTGATTGACGGGATAATATAGTAACCTTAATAATTCGTTTAAGGTCTAAAACATTTGATTCATGTTGGTTGTTTATCATGGTTATCTTAGACATAAGGATTCCATGATTTTCTCCAAATGATATCTTTCTTTGACTTTTAATATTGATTCTAATTGATCCTAATGATGATATCATTTAATTAGTTAAAATTCCTTGATTTACTCTACTAATAACATGACAAATCAAATTAGGAAACTTATAAAGAGAAAGAGGTCTTCCTATTTTATAACATTATTTTTCAAATTTTACATTACTTTAAACATATGAAATGATATAAATGTAGCAGCAATTGCATTCAAAGTCATAAAATGGACCTCCAATAATCTGGTTATTTTACATTGTAGCATAAATGCTCAAAATTTTATTCTAATACAACTGAACAAAATAATTTAGTCTTCAACACTTGGAAGATTGTAGAAGACCTCTTCGTACACAAAGTTAGCTGTTGAATTCGTTGAACGTCCATCATCACCATAGATCAATATATGAAGACCGACAGCAGATGTAACTCTTGATACAGCAACATAGAATTGACCGTGTGTAAAAACTGGCCTTGGAAGGTAGAGTCCAACGGTGTCTAGAGACTGTCCTTGGCTTTTGTTAATCGTCATCACAAAACACAATTGGAGAAGAAACTGCACTCTTTTGAAATCAAATGGCCATTTAGTATCTGTAGGCATCATCTTAATTCTCGGAATTATGTGCATTGTACCTGCTTCTGATCCGCAAAGAGTCTGACAGATGATGCTATTTTTCAAACATTTCTTAACAATCATCCTGGTTCCATTACATAATCTGTGACACCCCCAAACCAGTGCCACGAACATTTACATAATATAACATACAACCTAGGCATGCATCTAATAGATGAAAACCATACCCCAAGCCAAGATCGCTACCAGGTCGAAGTATGAAACAACATATCTAAGTTCCAACATTTAAATGAGTTACTAATTAAGTTTTACAAGTCTAAACGATTTAAATATTACAACTTAAACCAAATGTCTTAAGTCTATAAGGAAAAAGTACTTAAGCATCTAAAACATGTGCATGGGTTGGGAACCCAAACCACGGGCCGCTCCTAGCAGCAAACTCCCTAGCAGTGCGGAATGTACGGACCATCTTCAGACTTCACTGAAAGGTTAAGGTAAAAATGAGAAAATGAGCCAAAGAATGCTCAGCAAGTATAATCACCAACATATGTAACTAGAAATCCATTAGTAATCAAATGGTAATCAACTTGTAGTCAAATGGTAATTAAATGGTAATCAACTGGTAATCAATAGCTTCAAGATATACATTTCTATTCAAAGGAAAAGATTTAAGAAATGGAATTGGAACTTCCGGTAAGACGGTACGAGCTATACGGGTGATCAGCCACATAAAGCTCCAGACCATGTTTTCACAAGGTCCTAACATTCAGGATCCAAAGGCACACATTGGCCTTAAAATACATACATAAGTAACCAGGACCGCCGCCACGGCCAAAGTTTGTTCCATTCATGAGTAATTCAAACAAAAGGTTTAAATGAACAAGAGGCTTTTAACATTTCCGATATTCATTTCAGGGCATAAGTTATTTCAAGATTTTATTGCAAGGGCTTAAAGAAGGAACAATTGAAAGGCATGGTAAATAAGTGAACAAAGGAATAAATGTGCTCCAGGTATTCAAAAGTTAACCGAGGTCAACAAAGTATAAGTCAAGGAAAAAGGGCTTATATGAACAAAGCAAAGGTAAAGGAACAATTGTAGGTTTTATAAAAAGGGTAAGGTGAAAAGGGATACAATAACGTAGTATGGAAATTGATTGCATAATAATAATTTAAAGGACAAGTAAGAGTTTAACGTATACTTGCCTTAAGTAGACAATATCTCAGTATCTGAATCTCAGGGTTCCAACTTTACTTCCACTGGCTCTTTGCCTAGCCTTCTACTGGAACCTATACAAGAATATAATACTGTCTTAGTCTCTATTCCTTAGTACCTCAGCTTTGTTTACGTATCTCTAAGAATTTCTACCCCATCGTTATACAATCATATATTCTTATATATATATTTAACCAAGTAATCACTTAGGAAGCACATAATACTTTAACGACTCAATTAACATTAATCATGTAGTCACTTAACATCACATGACATCCTTAACACTTAATCATATAAGCCATGTATACGTACCTCAAGAATTATACCACATACTTATTCCATTGACGACAACCTATCTCAATTAAAGTTCAACTAAACAATTAGCATAGAAGGGACCATGTATACCACTTAAGATAAATAAAATTATGACATTACCACACTACCCTCAATACTTCATCTTTTCTTTCTTCCTCTCTTCATGGCCTCTCGGCCTCTCTCTCTCCCGGCCTCTCTCTCCCTCTCTTTCTCTTTTTAACTATCCTCCTTCCACCTTAACTCCCATCCTTCAAACCACAATCATTTCAACCTCAAGCCAAAGTTCAATCAACAAATGTTTTAATTGCAACTAACATCTATAAACAAAATAAAATCATACTTTCTTTTAAATCAACATGCAACTTATAATATTTCAAATTCTTACTATCCACATCACATACAACATACATAATAAATAAAAATCGAAACCCACTAACAAACTTTAATCAAAATCATCATGGATCATAAAATTAGTGACATGCATCAACAAAATGACCTTGAGTTCAACTTTTAAACACAAAAAATCAAGACCATGGCTCACAAGGATCATTGCCATGGTCGGGTTTCTTCTCGGATGAGCCCAAAACAATGGGTCTCATCGAGAATGACCCTAAATACACACAATCGACCTTTGCATGTAAGCTTTATACATAAAGACCCTTAAATCCGAAAATTCCAAATTTTGAAATCATGATAAAACTCGAAATTAGTACAAGAGGGTTGTAGAGATTTGAGAGAGGAGTGTTTTGGTTACTCACACTTGTAATTTGGGTGAGAGAAACACAAGTTATGGTGGTTTTGATTTTGTAAGATATGAAGAACAAGAGAGAGAAATGGGTGTTGGGGAGAGAAGAAGAAGAAGAAGAAGAAGAACGGGGTGGGGGAGCCGATGGGGGGTGGGTAGGGGTTTTTATAGGGGACTTAAAGTAATGTAAAAGTAAACACTTTTTAGTTATTTAATTATTAAATGACAAAAATGTCCAAATAAATAAAATACTAACATGATAAAAATCAAGGGCTATTATGTAAATTCATAATCCCATTTCTAGATCCAATAGAAATATTATTCTACAAATAACTTTTGTAGATTAGATAAATAAAATTACATTTACAAAGAATAAATAAAATGTCTTTTAATCCCAAAGATAAATTTTAAATAGAATTTTACCATTCACTAGGTAAATAAATAAATTACCTATTGAAAATAAATAATCTAGAAGGTGTAGCATCTCTTTAAAATAAATAATTAAAATAATGAAGTGGTTATAAGATTTAAATCATGAGTTTAAAACTAAAATAAAATATAAATAATGCTAAGAAATATTTTATGCTACTTAATTAAATAATTTAGCATACTCTAAATTTAATATAATTATTATATGACTTAAATAAATTTACAGAGCACTTAAATAAAATTTAGAAACCAGATACGCAATTAACTAATTACTCACAAAGTGAAAAATTCACAATTCTAAGCACATAACAATTATTGCACATAATAAACACCTAACAATAAAATGTACGTTTCATTAAAATATTTAAGTCGAAATTTAGAATCGTTACATCATCCCATAATCTGATTAAGATTCCTCATAAGCATCACCACATAGCCGACTTTTAATTTGAGTTCATGTTTGGGAAGGCATGGCATATTAATTGAATTAATATATTCAACTGGAAATGCAGATTGAAAATCATTCCCTGCACTGAAATCTTCTGCAAGAGAGTCTTGGCAGCCCAATTTGTCCTTGACTCCGAAGATGACAACAAAGGGTCTTCCATAGAAAAGTTTTTCCACAACCACCACTGCCGTAAACAAAGTACAATCCACCCTTACCCTGATTTATACTCTCAGATATTGAATTATAAGCCGCAAGTTGATCTTCACTGAGATTTGAAAAGAGCCGTGCATGCTCCAGTTTCATTTCCTCCTTATCATATCCGGTTTCCTCAGCTATAAGACAATTTTCTGTATTTCCAAGATATAATGGATCAGGAAACGGCAAAGTACTTTAGTCATTTAAATTTTTGCCAACATCATTAAGTAGCTTCTCAATTTCTGCAAATAAGATCATATTTAGTTACATAATGTGAACACAACATTGTAAATGATATTTGTGCGTTAACATTTAGGTTATTAGAATGTACCTGCTAAAGACCAATTTTGAATTTCATTGTTTGTAAGATGGAGAGTGGAATTATTGGTAAGTCGTCGCCTATTATAAACAATATCTTCAGACATACTCTTCCAGTTTTCTAGTCCATAGTTTTAAAGGATCCGCAACTGTATTGTTCGTCAGTATGTGAACAAATAATTCCCGTAATTGGCGTGGCATTGCACTAAGAGCATTCTCTTGTAAAGCTACATGCCACTGTCTATCATCTTTTAGTAAACCAAGAGCATTACATGTCTCTTTGAAAGAATTGTAGACTTTACCATTCACCGTACGAAGGTCCTCAAAGGAAGTTGCACCTTTTACCTGCATTAAGAGCATTCGCAAAAAACAATTTCTCCTGCAGAGTGTGAATATCAATAATTCTGCCTACAACAGTCCCTTTTTCCCTCTCCTTCCATTTTCCTTGATCATCTTTCCATGTAAAGTACTGAGGGATTTCCATATAGGTGTATTCTTTTGCACCAACTAATGTTTTATTGGCTATAACCACCCTTCTAATTTGCTACATTTGGAACTCGCCTTATCGACAATATTTTGCAGATTTTCCTTAGTGTTGAATGTCACATTTTTTTCACCTGGGCAATGTATTGGTAACCTCTCAACCGCAGGAAATCGGTGGTGTATGTCAAAACCAAAAAGCCTCCAAGCTGCCTCAACCGTGCATACGTACCTTCCATCCAAATACTGTTTAATTTCATTATTATTTGTTTTCTCCACAGTATCGGCAGAACCACTAACACTATTATCTTTTTTCTTCAAGATCATAGTTGTTGTATCATGTCCCTTCAAACAATACTTGAATAAATATTTCAAAGACATGCTGTTATTGCAAACTTCAAAATTTATGTGGCAATGAAACCGAATAAGCAAATCTTTGTTATATGGTACAACAAATTGATTGTCCAAATCAACACCTTTCTGGTCACAATGTTATTTTGTCTTCGTCTGCGATACTGTGGAAAACCACAATCATCAAAAAAGGTTGTTGGATTGAACCTGCATAGGTAACGAAATATAATAAGTAATATAAAACATTACATTGTTGAATGCAAAAATCACAGTTGGAATTACATTTATACCTTTTTGGGAAATGACGAATACATTTTTCTTTAACCATACATGAAGATCTGTTAGGTCCTGATAAGTTTGTAGAAGGGGGGTTGAATACAAACTTTACCGTTTTATCGAAATTTGTTCTTTTAAGATTAAACAATATAGAACAAATTAATGCGGAATAAAAACTGAAACAATATTCAAGTTAAATAGAAACTCTATTAAACTTGAGAAGTGTTACAACTTTGATTACTGATTACAAAGAACTTAATAAAACAAATCTAGAATAAATTCGACATGAATTTATCTATTTTTGTAATAAAAAGGATCGAATACTAAAAAGTAGTTCGATATAAAATCTAGGGATTATGATCCGCTAGAAAGCTAAAGCAGTACAAGAGATACAATTCTTATGAATTAAATGTTGAAGAACAATCAAGAATTAAATCTCTGGCGAATTTTGTAGCTTGACAGTTGAAGAAGTAATGAAGAGAGAATGTAATATTTGTTGCTGTCTTTACTTCTGTGTTTTCTAATCTATTTTGAATGTCAACTGCCTTGTTTTCCTTTATACAATTTACTTGTTCTTTGCTTCACGCGCGCCAATCCACTTGCAGAAAGTAATTGGAAGACTTGCAGAAAAACATTTCTTTTTGCCTTGGAAGACAATCGGGAAGACAAGCATTTGTACTAAGAAGACATTCGGGAAGACAAGGGAATGGCCTAGGAAGACTTTCGGGAAGACAGCCTTGGTAGTCTTCCTAGTTCAAAGAACTAAGTCTTCCTAGTTCAATCCTAAGTCTTCCTAGTTCAAATATATTCTAATTTAAATAATTAACTAAATAAATTATGTATTAAATTAATTCTTTGCAGAATTAAATTAATAAATAATATACTTAATAATATTAATTATTTATAAGAGAATAAATAGAATTAGTTGACTTCTCAATTAATTCCAGAATCACTTAAAACCTAGATAAATAACAAACAAAATAGTACGTTGACACTCGATGCACTGTCTGGTTCATGAGTGACTAACGACAATGTCTGTTCTTTATCTATTTAACTTTAAGCAGTGATTCACTACCTTCTCATTCAAGAACTCCGTAATCAGTATCTTTTTCTGTCACCACTTGAAATCTCTGTCACTTTAATAAATCCACTGAGCTTGAATACTTCATTGAGGCTTGATCAATAAATTGAGCTTCTTTCAATGTAGAATCACTTCAAGTCTGTAGATGACTTTAATCTTCATTCTTTGACAGATATAACCTTCTGAGATTCCTGTGACAATTGATTTTTATTATTTACTTATTACATCTTAATTAAAGTTGAGTAGAATCCTCGGTGTTTACAAATAGGCCTGGACATATGCCTTTCAATCTCCCCCTATTTGTTTGTTAGACAATAACAACCAAATACCTCTAGAGGATAACTCAACTAAAACAAGAAAAGATAAGACTTTTAAGAGCCAAGCAAATAATAAAAAGTTTCTGGATTAAATATAACAATTTCCAGATTCAAACAGTAAAGATAAATACAAGATAGATGTTCCTCTAGACTGAACATATGAATACATTTCCCTATCTTGATTTACCTAGCTCTAAACATATAACATTTACAAATGAGCTAAACCTATCATGCCTTTAGTCTCTAATTTCACCTTCTTCAGCTTCTTGCAAGGTGACTAGAAGATCTTTGTCAAGGACACGATCACTTTCAGAAACCACACCACTTGGCATTACTGGTTGAGTGGTGATCTTCTTCAATCTATTCTTCATTTGAGCGTATCTTGGAATTTTCTCCGTGCAGTAATCTGAAATCATATCAGCAACTTCAGACTTTTCTACAGAAGCAAACCCAGAAGTTCTAAGAAGATTCTCCAACTTCACCAGTTGCATAGCAGTCTGTAGCTTCATGGAATCAGGATCCAGCCTCACTGTCTCTAAAGTTGTACCTCTGTAGATTTTGACTTCATAAGGAAAATGTACAACTTGAGGACTGGCCTTCATAGCAGAATCTCTAAGCCGGTCATATAGAAGCTCATTCAAGCAAGAAGATCTCTTTACTTTACTCATTAGAATCCACAATTCAGATAGAGATCTTCTTTGTAGGAGGTCAAGAGAAATGGTGAATGACCCTTCAAGAGCACTTGAGACATAAATGAACAGTTCTTGCCTCACTTGATCAAATGCAGACGTAATCCTTAGGATATCTTCCTTCAGTGCCTTCATATATAATGAGTTGTCTGGATTAACCGTTCTGATCTTCTCAAGCAGCTTCAGAAAAGTAGCATCATTGTTTGTGCCTCTCTGAGGGATATCAAACATCTCCCTTGCCTTATCCCACTTGCTTCCTTGCTTCATCCTCACATCCAATCTCCTTTCTTTGACATGAATACTATGAAGACGTTGTTTGTCTTCATGTTCAGCCTTTTGAATTTTCAGCTTCTGAGATATGATGTCGGAGACCTTGGCATTCTCATCCTCCTTTCTTCTTAGCTCTGCCTGCTGTTTCTTCAACTCCTTCTGAAACAAAGGGTCAGGTGTATATAGATCAGCTTCATCCTCCCAATCCTCAAAGTTTGCTGCCTCCTCAACCTCCTCCTCACCAAAAGCTTCTTCAGGTATGGTCTTCTCCAGATCACCATATGTGTCATAATGGAAGTCATCCTGTTCACCATGGTAGTAATAGGCATCATCAAAGACAGTATCCTCCAGTGATAGTTTACCTTTTCCCTTATCCTTTCCAGAAGCTCCTCCAGCTTCTCTGTTTCCTCCTTCTTTCTCCTTCTCCCCCTTAGTTGAGGAATCCTCTACAGTTTGAGCTGTGGAAGCCCTAGGATTCACCTCAGATGTTCTCCTTATCTCTCCTCTTTCTCTCCTATCTCCTCCTTCATCAGCATCATCATCCTCATCATCATCTCCCTCAAAGAATGTTCTTTGCTCTTCAGTAGGTTGATGTGAATTCTTGATTATATTGTATAGGTGCTTCATTCCTTCATTGAGATGCTCCATTCCGCCTTCAATCCTAGACATCCTTTGTTCATTAAACCTTTGGTTTTCATCAGAAGTTTGCAGAATAAAGTCCACCTTGGTAGAAATAGAAGCAATCTCCTTGACACTCTCTGATATCTGAGTATTTGACATTGTAAGATCAGAGATGTCTGAAGCCACCAGTACTTGAGATTGTTGGATTGAATTCAGCCTCGGGAGTAAATTATTCTTCAATCCTTCCAGGTCATCTTTCACAGTACCCAGCTGATTTGATACAGAGGTGGTAGATTGAGCAACCACTTGTGCTTTAAGAAGATTGTTCTTAGCCTGGGTTTCTTGTAACTTCCTTTGTAGATCAGCTAGCTGGTTCAACAAAGCAGTGTTTGTGTTAGTGTGTGCACTCACCTCAATTGCTCTCAGTGGTGTTTCACTCAACTCACGTGCTTGTGTTTCACTCGGTGTTTGATTCATATCTCTCACCACTAACTGTCTGTCAAGATTCTCAGTAGATGTACCTGCAGGAAAAATCACCCTAGCCCCTTCAAGAGAGGTCAGTGGTGGTGCAATGGGAGTTCGCAATTCCCGATCCCTGATTGAGTCTGTCAAAATATTTGACATTGTATACTGAATTTCTTCAGGGACAGACTCATCAAGTTGCCTTTCGCTTTCTCCAGTATAAACTGCGAGTGAAAAATCCCTTAGGGGAGCCAGAGATGTTCCCTCTGGGAGGGGAGAAAATGATTCTATTATAGGTGGCAAAGAATCAGATTTTCCCTCTGATGCCTGTGAAGGCACTTCTACCGTGACTATGGTAGGCACTGTTTCAAAGTCAAAAGTAAAGTGCTCTCCTGACATGGTGTCCTGAGTGTAATCTAGATGGATATCTTCTCCCATTGTGAGTAATGGGAGTGTGCTTGACTCAGTACAAGATGCCATGGCCTGATGGCGAATTTCAATAGATCCACCCTGTTGAGAGGATGTCTCCAGAGACTGTGTAGTGGCCATATCAATGTCCATATCCTTTTGAGAGGATACAGATGGGCTAACAGTTGTCTCCCTATAGGTTTTTCTTTTCTTAAAGGGTGGAGACAGAGCTGTGGGAACACTCATTTCAGCTATATCACTAACATTTCTTGAACTGGTTTGTACATTAGGCTCAGGTGGTGTTTCAGGAGTGTTTGACTCTCTGTTTGGCTCTCTGACCTGGGTCAGAGACTGTGGATCTACAATCTCTGGGTCAGCCCTAACAACCACTTGGGTTTCAATTGAAGTACCAGAAGAAGAACCAAGGTTAGGAATAACTACCTGCAGTGGTACTGGATGTGGTTCGGGAACTTGTTCACCAAAGATAGGAAGATTAATGAATTGTCTCATGAATGGTGAAACAAGAACAGGTATGGTGGTAAATTTGGATGAGACATCAAGTCTGGTGTAGAATTTGGTGTCTGTGGTTGGAGAGGTTTCAAATCTAGCTTCTCGAAACAGTTCTACCTGCTCAGCAGTGAGAAGATGATTAATGATAAGAGTTAGAAAGCGAGGGTACCAACACCTTACTTTCACACCATTATCAGAATCTCTCCTAGAGTGAGCAAGCCTGTTGAGCAAAAGGTTCCACAGAATCTCAGCAAAGTTCAATCTACGACCAAATACTATAGCATAGGCAATGTATTGATTAAGACTGGTAATGCAATGAAAGTTTGTTTTTGTGCAGTTACCAAATACCCTAGCTATAGTATCAAAGAACAGATCCCATTCCCTTACAACAAAAGTTTTTGACAATTTTACCATTTGAAAGGGACCCTGATAATGAATATTCACAAAGAACTGTGTTAACTCATCATCAGTGGGTAATGGATCAAACCTGTCCTTCGGAAAATGCAACACATCACAAAATAAATCAAAAGTAACTGTATATTGCTGATTGAGAATATTGAAAGTAAAAGATTTTGAATTGTCAGCAATAACAGCACTTGAACACAACATCCTTAATGGATCAATTTTCAGAAGTGCATTGGCACAAATAGCATAACTAACACAAGTATTGCTATTTAAAAATTGAATCCATGGTCTGAAACGTTCCACTTTACACCTAGCCGGATCAAAATACCCAACAAAATTATTTAAAACTAATTCAAAATTATTAGGATCCATTTTAAAACAAGACACAAAATTTAATTAATTTTAAAATAAAATTAAAATTTTAGGGATTTTTAGAATAAAAAAAAATTACTTAAAATCCAGAAAATTAGACTTTTATCAAAATTAACCAAATTTTTAATTTAAAATCCTAAACATTCGAATTATAAACCTTGAAAAGCAAATAGAATTGGGCAAAAGATTTCAAGAACACACACAACTCAGTTAAACACACTACAATTCCACTTTCACAGAAATGCAAAGATCACTCAAATACAAACTCAGCACATTCAAGAACAGTTAAGTCGGGGAAAAAAAAATTTGGACAGCAATTCGACTCTAAATCTTGATTTGAAAGAATAGAAATGGTTATGCTAAGTAAATACTTGAGCAATATTGATTATGAACACAGGTGACTGCAAAGCAAAAGAGAGAGAATTCGAAGAGGGGGAATTTGAAAAACCAAGAAAAACTGATAAGGCAAAAATAAGAAGTGCAGTGTATGTACGTGTGTATCTATATATATTAGAATAAAAAATAAACTGTAAAGAAAAGATATTGAACGGTTTTTTTTTTAAATTTGTATTGGGAAGACAATCGGGAAGACTTAGGATAGTCTTCCCGGTAGTCTTCCTAATACAAATTAGTAAGGTTTCCGGAAAATTGATTTAAAGAAAAACAGAAATAAAACTAATAATTCTAAGTCTTCCCGATAGTCTTCCTAGTTCAAAAACTGGGAAGACTTAGGAAAAGACTTAAAATTAAAAGGAAAAAACGAAAAACAAAAACTAAAAATTCTTAGTTTTCCCGGTAGTCTTCCTAGTGTAAAACTGGGAAGACTTAGGAAAAAATAAGAATTTAATTCGAATATTTAAAGAAAATGCTGAATAACTTATAAAAATGCATGAAAAATATATAAAATTCTAGAAAAATTCACAGAAAAAATCCATAAATCCTAGAAAAATATGCAGAATATTAGAAATGCATAAAATTAATATATAAACTTGCAGAAAAATTCAAACAACAATATTTACAATCTGAAAAATACCTAAATAATTCTAAATAAATATATTTTCAATAAAAATACATTTCTCTACTTAAAAAATATGAGAAAAATATTTTTAAAGAAAATAAAATATGTAGAGCTATTTAAATACACAAGCATGTACTATTAAATGAGAATTGACAGAAAATATCATTTAAATGACAAGAGAAAATGAATTTTAAAGAACAAACATGACAGAGATATTGTTAATCACTAAGACTGTTTAACATACCCAATTTACCAACTAACTTGATAAATGTGGATTCGTCAACAGATTTAGTGAATATATCTGCAGTCTGTTCTTCTGTGGGTACAAAGTGTAACTCCACAGTTCCATTCATGACATGCTCTCTGATAAAATGATACCTGATATCAATGTGCTTCGTTCTCGAGTGCTGCACAGGGTTGTTGGAGATTGCTATGGCACTTGTATTATCACAAAATATGGGAATTTTGTCTAATGCAAAGCCATAGTCCTTTAATTGATTCCGTATCCATAAGATCTGAGCACAACAGCTTCCAGCAGCAATATATTCAGCTTCTGCTGTTGAATTGGAAACTGTTTGCTGTTTCTTGCTATACCAGGAAATCAACCTACCTCCTAGGAATTGACAACTCCCAGAGGTGCTTTTTCTATCCACAACACTACCTGCATAATCAGAATCTGTATATCCAACAAGATTAAAACCAGAATCTTTAGGGTACCAGATACCTAGATTAGGTGTACCCTTAAGATATCTCAAGATTCTTTTCACAGCAACGAGATGAACATCTCTAGGGTCCGCTTGGAACCTTGCACACAAGCATGTAGCATACATAATATCTGGTCTACTAGCAGTAAGATAGAGTAAGGAGCCAATCATACCTCTATAGCTTGTAACATCTACCTTGATAGATTTGTCAGAAGCTCCAATTTTGATTGCTGTTGAAGATGGAGTCCTTGCTGATGCTGAATCCTCCATGTGATACTTCTTGAGGAGTTCTTTGAGATACTTGGATTGACAAATAAATATTCCATTTGACCTTTGACTTACTTGCAATCCAAGAAAGAACTTCAGCTCACCCATCATACTCATTTCAAACTTACTCTGCATTAGCTCAGCAAATCTCTTACAGAGATTATCATTAGTAGACCCAAATATGATGTCATCCACATAGACTTGGACTAATATCATATCATTTTTGTGTTTCTTTGAAAAAAGAGTTTTGTCTATGATACCTCTAACAAAACCATTTTCTAAAAGAAAACCAGAGAGAGTGTCATACCATTTTCTTGGGGCTTGTTTGAGACCATAGATAGCCTTGAAGAGAAAGTACACAAAGTCCAGCAGCTCCTGATTTTCAAAGCCAGGGGGCTGTTCCACATACACTTCTTCATCAAGTTCACCATTCAGGAATGCACTCTTAACATCCATTTGATAGACTTTAAAATTGGAGTAAGCAGCAAATGCTAAGAACATCCTGATGGCCTCAAGTCTAGCCACTGGTGCATAGGTTTCATCATAGTCAATGCCTTTAGCTTGAGAATACCCTTGTGCAACCAGTCTTGCCTTGTTCCTAGTAACAATGCCATCCTTATCTAGCTTGTTCCTGTATACCCATCTAGTACCAACTACTTTCTTGTTCTTTGGCCTGGGTACCAGCTTCCAGACTTGCTGTTGTTCAAATTGATTGAGTTCATCTTGCATAGCAATCACCCAATCTGGATCAGTCAGTGCTTCCTCAGTTTTCTTTGGCTCCATTTTAGATAGAAATGCTGAGAAAAGACATTCATTCTGAGAAGCTCTTCTAGTTTTAACTCCAACATCTGGATCACCAATGATCAACTCAAAAGGATGAGCTCTATTCCAAACAGTCTGTCTTGGAAGATTTGATCTTGATGATTCACCTTGAAATCCACTTTGATGTTGTGAGTGACTAGCTGATCCTTCATTTGCTCCCCCTGAGTTGTTGCCTGTTTGCCTTGATGATTCTTCTCCAGTGTTGGTGGTATCTCCATTGTTACCAGTGTTTCCACCACCATCACCATGATCATTATCATCATTAATATTATCATCACCAGCAATAACTTCAGGTGGGTCTTCATCATCTGATTCTGAGTCTGGCAAGTTATCAAACTTCAGTTTTTCAGATGAGTCTTCTTTTTGGATACTGGGGAACTTAGTGTCATCAAAAGTAACATTGACACTTTCCTTTACTGTGTGACTGCCAACCACATAGACCCTGTAAGATCTTCTGGAATATCCAACAAAAATAGCTTCTTGTGCTTTTGCATCAAACTTGCCACGTTTAACATTGTCATTTATAAGCACAAAGCATTTTGCTCCAAATACATGAAAGTACTTGACAGTTGGTTTCTTGTTGTTCATGATCTCATACGGAGTCTTCATTAAGTCCTTGTTGATTAAAGTTCGATTCTGAGTATAACAAGCTGTATTCGCTGCTTCAGCCCAAAAGTACGTTGGAAGTTTGGACTCACTTAGCATAGTCCTAGCTGCTTCAATCAATGTACGATTCTTTCTTTCCACTACTCCATTTTGTTGAGGAGTTCTAGGGGCAGAATACTGTCTTGTTATTCCTTTATCAGCACAAAAATCAGTTAGAATGGCATTCTTGAATTCCGTACCATTATCTGACCTTATGGCTCTAACAGGGAATCTAGAATCCAGCTCAATCAACTTTACATGGCCAATCACCAGGAATGGGGTCTCATCCTTGGAATGTAGGAATAAAACCCATGTATATTTTGAATAGTCATCAACAATCACAAGTGCATATTGTTTCTTTGACATGGACATCACATTAACTGGACCAAACAAATCCATGTGCAGTAGCTGAAGAGGTTCAGTTATTGATGATGTGTCAGTGCCCTTGTGAGAAGCTTTCTTTGACTTTCCCTTCTGACATGCCTCACACAGTCCTTCCTGTGTAAATTCCATCTGAGGCAAACCTCTAACTAATTCCCTCTTGACTAAAGAGTTCATAGTTTTGAAGTTAAGGTGAGACATCTTCTTGTGCCATAGCCAACTATCATCTGATGAAGCTTTAGCATAAAAACAATTAACTTCATCTTTGAATCCTGAGTTCAGATCAGCTATGAACAAGTCACCTTTCCTTACTCCTTGAAGAGCAGGCTTTCCATTCTTCTTGTGAGTAATCTGACACTTCTCTCTTTCAAAGGAAACAGCATATCCTCTGTCACAGAACTGACTGATGCTGAGAAGATTGAACGTCAGACCTTCCACAAATGAAACATCTTCAATGATAACATTTCCGTACTTCAAACAGCCATATCCTTTCGTAATACCCTTGCTGTTATCTCCAAAGGTAACTACTGGGCCAGCTTTCACAACCACATCTGATAGCAGGGCTCTATCTCCGGTCATATGCCTTGAACAACCACTGTCAAGAATCCACATAACACGGTTTACCTGTTTAACTCCCTGCAATATCAGATTGATTAGTCCTTCCTCGGAGCCCAAAATTGATTGGGTCCGGCATACTTAAAGAACTGGCCTTTGTCAGGCAAAACAACATTTCTAACTAAAACTACTTCATCCTCTTTCACATAAGAGCGTTTCCATTTATAACCAGCCTTAACACATTTCTGAGTAGGCTTAGGGATAAATGAATCCACTCTAGTCTGAGGAGGACTAGTAGTCTTTGTTTTAACATGCTTCTTATTATTAACATGTTGACGTGGAGCAGTCTTATCACTAGATACATGCTTTTTATTAAAGAAAGCATACATAACATTAAAAGCACAAGACATGCAATTACCCACACCACATGCTTTATGAGAAGAATTAATAGCAGGCATGTTAGTTCTACAGTTGTTTTGATCCAACTTATGGATATCTGATTTAGTCTTTTCAGTTGTAGCAACTTTGACTGGAATATCAGATACACACTTTTTGGATTGCTCAGCTTCTAAAGCAACATCTTCTTCATGAATCTCCTCAGCAATAATGATAGAGTATTCATTCAGAGGCTCTGCCTCAGACTCCTTACAGAAGGGTGTTTTAATACCCTTAAGAATATAAGGAACAACCTTTCCTTCTTCTCTGACTCTACAAGGTGTATTAATACCAAGCAATCCTATAGCCTCATTATAATCATAACCTATACTGACATGATTACCAATAGCTTGTTTATTGAAAATTTCTTTAGCCGTTTTACAAGAGTTGTAATAGGCATTAGCTTTGGTTTTAAGCTCACTAATCTGATCTTTGAGAATGGTTTCCAGTTGAATATAACATTTAACCCTATTCTCAAGAAAAGCAATTTTCTCATTAAGTTCATCCTGATTAACATGCACAAGTTTCAAATCTTTTAATTCCTTTTCAAGATTTGTGTTTAAAAGATTTATTCTATCATTTTCAGTGCGTGCACAACTTATGGTGCCACCAAGATGATAAATCATTTCAGCATCAGTAAAGGTTACCTCTGACATGTATCTGGATGAAGTGCTTTCCTCTTTAGCCATTAAAGCAAGGTTCCCAATCTCACCTGCTTCTTCATCACTGTCAGTGTCATCCCAACTCTTTCCCTCAGCAACATAGGCCTTCCCAATCTTGTTCTTCTTGCTAGAATCAAATGTGTTTCTAGTCACTTGCTTTGGCTTTCTGCACTCAGTAGCAAAGTGACCCAACTCATTGCAATTGTAGCATCTGATTATACTCCTGTCCACAGTTCCAGTTTTGTAGCCACCCCTTGTGCCACTTGAAGATGAAGATCCACCTCTCTGAAATCTGGGTCTGAACTTAAGATTGGGATTCCTCTTGAATCTAAACTTCCCAAACTTTCTGACTATCAAAGCCAAATCACCATCCTCCAGCTGATCAAGTTCTTCCAAAGAATAGAAGTCACCACCAGATTGATCAATGGATGTTAATCCATATTCAGCATCAATAACATTCATGTGAGAACTGGAAGGTTGAACAGCCTTCACTTCCAGTTTCTGTGGGACTTCAGCAGCCAATGCAGTGGAGGTACCAACAATCCTTCCAGTTCCATACAGCTCCTTCTGTTGAATCTGCTCCAGCTCATAGGTCTTCAAGACACCATACAATCTTTCCAAAGCAAGCTCATTCATGTCTCTTGCTTCTCTAATAGCAGATATCTTGTGCTCCAAATGAGGTGGAAGTGTAAGAAGGAACTTCTTGTTAATCTCCTTGTTGGTGTAGTGCTTCCCATTGAGATTCAGATCATTGATTAATTTGTTGTATCTTTCAAAAACCTGAGAGATACCTTCACCAGGGTTTGATCTGAAATGCTCATATTGTGAAGTGAGAATTTCCAGCATATTCTCCCTAACTTCCTCTGTCCCCTCATTGATTATCTCTATTGTTCCCCAAATGTGTTTGGCAGTTTCACAATTTAGGACATGATTATGCATGATAGGATCAAGACTCTCAATAAGGATCAACTGAAGACAGGAATCCAAGGTAACATCCTCTTTCTCATCAGGAGTGTATTCCTTGGGATCTTTAGGGTACATTCTAGCAGCCCTAGTCACAACATTATCCTCAACAACTTCAGGATCAATAATCATAGGGAGTTTGGGACCACTCTTCAGCACATCCAAGTATTTAGGATTTGCAACCTTAAGAAATAGGAGCATTTTCTTCTTCCACATTGGATAATGCTCCTTGCTGAATATTGGGATTTTAACTGTCCCCACTTTCTGTGTAGTAGACATCTTTTGAGATTTTTAAGAATAAAATAAAAAATCAGAGTTTAAAAGAAAAATCTCAAAACAATTGGATCTTTGATTTGTATATTAATCAAAAGGCTCTGATGCCAATTGTTAGGTCCTGATAAGTTTGTAGAAGGGGGGTTGAATACAAACTTTACCGTTTTATCGAAATTTGTTCTTTTAAGATTAAACAATATAGAACAAATTAATGCGGAATAAAAACTGAAACAATATTCAAGTTAAATAGAAACTCTATTAAACTTGAGAAGTGTTACAACTTTGATTACTGATTACAAAGAACTTAATAAAAAAAATCTAGAATAAATTCGACATGAATTTATCTATTTTTGTAATAAAAAGGATCGAATACTAAAAAGTAGTTCGATATAAAATCTAGGGATTATGATCCGCTAGAAAGCTAAAGCAGTACAAGAGATACAATTCTTATGAATTAAATGTTGAAGAACAATCAAGAATTAAATCTCTGGCGAATTTTGTAGCTTGACAGTTGAAGAAGTAATAAAGAGAGAATGTAATATTTGTTGCTGTCTTTACTTCTGTGTTTTCCTTTATACAATTTACTTGTTCTTTGCTTCACACGCGCCAATCCACTTGCAGAAAGTAATTGGAAGACTTGCAGAAAAACATTTCTTTTTGCCTTGGAAGACAATCGGGAAGACAAGCATTTGTACTAAGAAGACATTCGGGAAGACAAGGGAATGGCCTAGGAAGACTTTCGGGAAGACAGCCTTGGTAGTCTTCCTAGTTCAAAGAACTAAGTCTTCCTAGTTCAATCCTAAGTCTTCCTAGTTCAAATATATTCTAATTTAAATAATTAACTAAATAAATTATGTATTAAATTAATTCTTTGCAGAATTAAATTAATAAATAATATACTTAATAATATTAATTATTTATAAGAGAATAAATAGAATTAGTTGACTTCTCAATTAATTCCAGAATCACTTAAAACCTAGATAAATAACAAACAAAATAGTACGTTGACACTCGATGCACTGTCTGGTTCATGAGTGACTAACGACAATGTCTGTTCTTTATCTATTTAACTTTAAGCAGTGATTCACTACCTTCTCATTCAAGAACTCCGTAATCAGTATCTTTTTCTGTCACCACTTGAAATCTCTGTCACTTTAATAAATCCACTGAGCTTGAATACTTCATTGAGGCTTGATCAATAAATTGAGTTTCTTTCAATGTAGAATCACTTCAAGTCTGTAGATGACTTTAATCTTCATTCTTTGACAGATATAACCTTCTGAGATTCCTGTGACAATTGATTTTTATTATTTACTTATTACATCTTAATTAAAGTTGAGTAGAATCCTCGGTGTTTACAAATAGGCCTGGACATATGCCTTTCAAGATCCCATATTATCATTACCGCATGGTCCGTGTATCATGAATTTTTTAACAATATGATATCCAATGGGATCAGCCTTGTCATCTGGTATTTCAGCCGATATCAGATCATCAATTTGATCTATTCTCTTTGGTTTATCATTCAGATGTAGCCAAATAAGCATATGTGTATGGGGAAGGCCTCGCTTTTGGAACTCAATCACATCCATAACTGTTTTTTAAATGTAAGAAAAGCATGTAAGATGATTATCAGTTATCAGAAAACGTTAATCTTCAAAAAAATGAGCGTAAATTTATGAGATTGGTTTAAAATTCTTACTTCCAATGCATCAGCCAAAGTATTTTTTTTTCTTCTTTATTAAATCAATGAGTTGATCAAGCTTCAACTTGAAAACTCGTGCAATAATATCTGGAGCATTACTAACATCGACTCCAGGTTTGTGCTTAAGTATCTCTTGAATCTCTGGCCATTGCGTGTTGCATGTCATTGTTAAAAACAAAGAAGGGTCTCCAATTCTACGACAAATAACAAGCGAATCCTTAAAATACTGATTCATATATCGCTGTGAGCCTGTAAAAGTAGCAGGGAGAATAACAATCTGAGCAACATTGGATGAATCTGTATCACCCCTGTGTATACGATCACGAATGGACCTATATAAATCAGAGCGAATGATATGTTGATGTGTTTTTATCCAGTCAAGTCTATATTGCTCTACGACAACAAAAGCATCAACAACAAATTGTTGCCAAAGCCTAGCACCTAGGTGCATTGTCATTCCTGTATTCCAAAATTAAAATAAAATTAAGGTAACACAATAGGAAGCAAAAATTTAAATCATTGCGGAGAAAATAGTATGAGTAAAAAAGAATACGTTGATCAGGTCGTATCATTAGTTTGTAGGAATAATACTCCCTCATTGAAATATTTGTTCTTGACTTACTCTCATCTGGACATTCATCGGAAGACATAGGTGCAGGAACCTTTTGTGATTTACTTTGTAGAGGAATTTCTGGATGAAAACCTTCATCGGGAAGATCTATATATATAGGAAAAATAATGGGTTTGGGCTCTTTGACTACAAATCGGATTCTAGAAATATTTCCTCAATTCCTTTTTCTTCTTCGATAAGTTTTCCAATTTTTCTCCAATTTCCTTTTGACTTCAAGTATTTCCATCTCCTTGCCTTTTATCACCTTTTTCTGTTTGAAATCTGATTTTATTTATTTTCCTACAAAACAAAAGAAAACAATTTATTAAATAATAAAATTACGAAAACAGACATCAAATAGGTATTAAAATTGTATTAAATTATGGACCTATCACCTGCTATTTTAGTTGCATCCTTCAGTTCTTAAAAATTCATCGATTATCGAATTTGAATCGATATTCAAGGAAAAATAAAATATTGAATCCTTTTCTGGAGAGTACTCAAACCATTATTATTGAAATTTACAATGTTGTGTTAATAACCAGTGTAATGTTCTCGGATACTCTGACAACTTAGGTTACTTGTTCTTCTGCTGATTAAGCTAATTCGGTGTGATTATATGCGAGTAATTGTGTTTGTATTTCTCTTAATTGTATGACGGGACTCAATGTTTTCACACAAAAACATAAATTGGACTAAAATTTAACTGGGCTAGATTATTATATTTGGGCTGGACAGTAAACGAAAATTGCATAAAAAAAATTTACCCTAGGCTAAAGCCCACCACAGCCTTTGCTGTGGCTCCGCCCTTGATGGTTGAGTTGTCATTGAAAGATGAAAGGCTATATATGTAAATGTAGTGCAGATCTGGGGTGATTATTTTTGATGAAGACTGAACGATATACTAGCTAGCACTTCGCGCATTCTTATATAGTGCATGCGAGGTGAACAACGGATCTAATATGTGTGGTTTTAGTGTTTTAATGTAAAACTAGCGTAAAAGCCCGTGCCGGAACGGTTTATACACTCGAATAATTTCTCAATATATATTGAAATAATTTTTTTAATTAGAAATGTGCTAAGAGATAATATTTCGAATTTATCTTAGATTTGTTTAGTATTTTTTAAATATTTTTTTAATTTCATAGAATTTGAATTAATTTCTATAAGATAAAGATCAAATGATTATTTTTAATTACCAAAATATATATATTTAGTTTTAAATGATGTAAAATGAATTTTATCAAATTCAACAATTGAATATAATAAAAATAATTAAACAATTTTTTTAATCCATACTCAATTATATTTTTATGTATAATCTATGTTCTAAAAGTTGGTGTTTAATAATCCCGATAATCGTTAGACGGTAACGAATCGCTTTGGTTATGTTAAAATCGGTTTTGATAAAAGCTGGTGAAGAGGTCATAAAATTCAGTCTAATCCTTCCAATATTGGCCTGATTTGTAAATTTTAGAAAATTTATAGGTAAAAGTTCCAAAATTAAAAGGTTGAAATTTGAATAAAAAATAATAACAACATTTTTTGTATGCGTAGTTCTTATTTTAGACGGTCAAAATCACGGATTCTCTTAATTTTATCTCACAACTTGATCACTAATCCAAAATTTAAATCTATAAATTTTATTTATTTCAAGCATAATATGTTTTTAAATAAATTTAAATTATGTGATAATATACATCTAATTAAAATTATTACAATATATATATATATATATATATATATATATATATATATATATATATATATAATATTAAATTGATCCCCACTAATCATTCTAATAATCTCTTATTATTCGATTTAATCCATAAGTAATACATCCACGGATTACTCCAATTATGATTGTTCATGATTTACCAACCTGGTCAAACTGAACCAACCCTCGCTCTCTTTTCGGCCGACTAAGCCAAGCCTACCCAACCAATTTAAATAGGTTGGGAATGAGTATAGGTTGGTATGACTTTTATATTTTTTCGGCCGACCCTACCCAACCCGATTTAAGTTACAAATTTTGTTCAATAATATTTATACACACACGCGCATATATATATATATATATATATATATATAATTTAAGCCAATTAAACTGACCCAACCTGACCCAAATCGATGTACGATTAAGAGTTGGGTCACGAATTAATATTTTGTGTGATGGGATGAAATTTTTTCAAACCGATTTAATTGGGTCGGATTGCAAAAATGTTTTCAACTCGGCAAATACAACCCATAAACACCCCTAACTCTGATTCACATTTTTTACTATACTAATTTTAAATATATTCTAAATTATATTAGATTTGTGTATCAATACCTAAATAACCTATATAAAGTATAAATCATATAAAAATTTACAGAATAAATAATATATAATTCAAAAATACAAGTGAAATAAGAATTTATAAATATAACTGAATACATAATTATATGTAAAATAACGAAAATTTGAAAAATGGAGCTATATAACTAATATGAACTAACATTTAACTTACTGAAAATATAAAATTAAAAAAATTGAATAAACATGTTTTTATAAATAATATAAAACAACATGTTATTTGCTCAAAAAAAAAATAAAAAAAAATATGATGAGAGTGTAGTTTATCTAATAATATTTTAATAATAAACTCAAACTCAATGTTACGCACTTGGGCATTAGATGAAATTATATGAGAAGGTTTGGAATACGATTATCAATGTTCACACAAATCTAATTTACTTTAGCTTAAATAATAAATTGTTGGCATTTATGTAATTTTTAAAAATATAAGAGTAAAATAATAAATTTATAGTCATTTTCTTACTTTTTTTGTACTTGGTTGGCTTTTAATATATACAAAGTAGATAAAATATAATTATACATTAAGATTTTGAAACTAAAAAAATCAAGTTATATATAAATAATATAACCCAACATTTTACTTAAACAAAAAAAAGGACAAAAAGAGGTGATGTGGCTTATCTAATAAGATGTTTAAGTTAAATCAAAAAGTAAATCTAGCACAATGGTTATAACATGAGTTTTCCAAGAGGAGGTCAGAGGTTTGATTCATAAGAGCAACAAAAATCTTTTATTTTTACATAAATGATAGAGGGATGGCAAGTTTGTAATTTTTCAATAAATAAGGACAACATTGTCATTTTACAGCCATTTTATTGGCTCAAATTGCCCCTAAACGATCTTTAATATATATAAGTAGATAGGTTCAGTTTCTGTTATTAAACTGCATGACATAAAAATAAAAAATAAGCACGTCTTGATTGAAAAATAAGTAAAACTATGTTATTAAGTCGCGCTTCGCAGCGGCATTAGAATATATTTGTTAAGAAAAAGAATATTAGAATAAAAATTGTGAACTAAATATCTACAAAATTATATAAATTATTAAATAAAATATATTTTGTAAAATTTGCATTTGGGTAGGTAATATTATAAATTATTTACATATTCCTTTTGTTTATATAGTTTGAATTTTTTATTTTCTTGGACCGATACCATTGCCATATATATATATATATATATATATATATATATATATATATATATATATATATATATAAGTTTCAAAATAATAAAAGAAAGTTTTATCTAGTTTGAAAATAATGAAAACAAATTCTAAATAATAATGCATTAGATCCTAAAAGTTCGAAAGGAATAAAGAAATGGACATTAGATCTTACAAACATGAGAAGTTGCAATTTTCCAATTCCCTTCCTACAAAATCGAAAATAATAAAGGAAGTTGTAATTTTTCAATTTCCTTCCTACAAAATCGAAAATAATAAAGGAAGTTGTAATTATTAATATTAAAAATTGAGAAAAATTGAGAAAATTAGAAAAATAGAACGAAGTGATTTGAGAGCCGCCACCTCATCACCCCGTCTTCTCCTTTAGATAAATATTAGTCGACTAAGTCGCGCTTCGCGGCGGCCCTATAATATTTTTTGTAAAATTTTAAATATTACTATTTAAGAAAAAATTCGAGAAAGGTATATATAAAATATCATATAAATAGTGAACACTATATTTTACATAGTAAACTTACATAACAATAAAATAAACTATTTACATATATTTTGTTCCGATTTTGTGTCATTTTCTTGAGCTGACACCCGTTGCAATAAATACATATAAATAAAATACTCAAAATATGTAATAAAAAAATAAATATTAACCACCGCTTCAAACTTCAACCATTCGATGATCACAAATTAAAATTTTCGTAAATATCCCTCAACTTTGTATGACGATTTTGTGTCATATTTACTTCAACCGCTGCCCGTTGCACTAAATACATATAAATAAAAAATACTAAAAATATTAAATAATAAAAATTTAAGTATTAACCACTGTTTCAAACTTCAACCATTAGTATTATCACAAAAATTACAAATGTCTTAAATATTATTGTACTTTATATGCCGATTTTGTGTCATATTTTCTTGAGCCCACGACCATTTCTTAAATATTTCTATACTTTATATGCGATGTCATATTTTCTTGAGCTGACGACCATTACACAAATTAAATACATAAAAATTAAAAATACTAAAAATAAGCAATGATAAAAATTTAAGTATTAACCACAGAGAAATTTCTTAAATATCCATAAATTTGTATTATCACATAAATTACAAATTTCTTAAATATCCATATACTTTATATGCCAATTTTTTGTCATATTTTCTTGAGCCGACGCTAGTTGCACTACATAGAAATTGAAAATACTAAAAATAAACAATAATAAAAATTTAAGTATTAACCACCGCTTCAAACTTCAACTATTCGTATTATCACAAAAATTACAAATTTGTTAAATATCCCTAGACGTTATAATAATTTTTTTGGGTACGTACATGTGCATCGTTATAATATAAAAGGTTAATCATGGAAACATAATTTATTTTTATCTAATCATTGTCTTCCCTATAAATTTGAATGTAAATAAGGGAATTCAATTTTATTTTAGTTAAGAAAAAAATTAACATTTGTTTAATTGAATTCTAAAGATGATTGACTTTTATATATTTATTATATTTAGTATGAATTTGAATGTAAATAAAGAAATTGAATTTTCTAAACATGATTAATTAAAAAACAAATATATAAAATTTTGAAAGTTATCATGTCTCTCATAAAAATAAGATAATAGTATTGAATATAACTCCAATTAATTATTAAATTCACAAAAAAAAATCAAAAACTATATACAAAGATGACATTCAATAAATTATTATTAGCTACAGAAAGTATAACTATATGTATGTAATGTTAATCGTCACATGCTTACATGCGGCTATTACAATAGATCTAGATGTTTATCTTCTTATCATCATGAGTATGTAGTGTTATTAATGTACACGAATATACTCGTTATCAAAAGATCCTCAAATAAATCCACAAAATGGTGACTTGAGAAAAACAAATCAGCCATGATTTTTATAGACAATTTAAGATATAAAAAATATAATAAAGAATAAATTCTAAATAGGATTTAAATAAGGAAATTTAATTTTCTTGAATAGAAATAGAGGAGTTCTACAGAAAAAGAAAAAAAAATTGTTTAATTAAATTCTAAACATGATTGACTTTTATATATTTATTGTTTTTAGTATGAATTCGAATATAAATAAAGAAATTGAATTCTCTAAACATGATTAATTCAGAAAGAAATATATAAAATTATAAAGTTATCATGTCTCTCATAAAAAATTAATGTGATAATAGTATTGAATATAACTCTAATTAATTCGCAACATCAGAAAAATAATATATCAAAAACTATATACAAAGATGACATTCAATAATAGGATTGACTTTTTTATTTCTATTGTCTTCTCTAATAATTCGAATGTAAATAAGGATTTTTTTAATGAAATAAAGTTGTGGAGCTGTAGAAAAATAAATAAATATTTTTGGACGATCTTAGAGCTCATGAGAGTTTCCTTATATATATATATAAAGAAAAAGATAAATAAAAGGAGAAAGAAAATAAAAATTGATAAGATAAAAAGATAAAGATGTTGAATATTAAAATAGTATATTTACTTTCCTTCATTATTAAAGATTTTAAAGGAAAGAATTTAAAAATTGTATATTTAGTTTTCTCAATTAGTAAAAATTTAAAAGGCAATTGCTATTTTTTTATCCTATAAATTCGAATTTAAATAAGGAAAATTAATTTTATTGAATTAAAATCCAGAAGCTCTAGAAAAATAGATAAATAGTTTTCGGACGATCTGAGAGCTCCCGGGAGTTTTACTTTATATATATAAAGATATTGATTTAATATTGCATCCATGAAAAAGCATTTATATGGACAAACCTGGTTGGCACTTCTACAAATATAGTGTGTGTTTGAGATATCACCAAAAAGTTGGCTTATAGTTTAAAATGAGCAAGTGTCATATAAGTGATAAGTTTTTTTTTGATGGAAATATAAGTGATAAATGATGAATTCTTATAAATTATACAGGTGTTTGGATAAATTTACTTATAAGTTAGTGAAGAATTTGATAAATTAAATTTGAAAAAATAAATTTTAAATATAATGATTTCAACACTTGTATTTTAAATTAAAAAAATATTTAAAAACACAAATGTAAAATTATAAAATATTAGAAAAATATAGAAATCAAAGAATAAGTTGATAAGTTAAGTAAAATGTTTGTGATTTCTAACATTCAACTTATAAATTTATAAGTTATAAGTTATCAAATAAGCTCAGCTCTTATCAACTTATAATGCATAAGTAAGGGCGGTCAAACATGCCCATAATATTTTAAATTTGATTTGTCTTATTTTATTTTTGCTAATATTAGGACAGCCGATCCATAAGGTGTATAGGTTCAGATAATTACCTGCCCTACCCACCTACCATATATTACAATATATGCTCCTCCCTTTGTCCCTCTCATTTTTTTTTAGAGTTTTTTTACATTGTTTGACACATATTTTAAGGCTCTTATAAAGTATAATTCTACAACTTATTTTTAAAAAACAAAATTCTAAATAAAAATTTAAACATTATACTTTTATTCAGAAGAAAAAATATTTAAAATAATTTATAGAAATATATTTTATAGGAGACTTAAACTGCGTACTGAGGCGTAAGGGAGATCTTATCCAAAATTTTGGTCGGTCATTGTGCTACCAAAAGTATATGATCCGTTGGATTATAAAACTATAAATATTCAAATAGATGAGGACCGTTAGATATAATATTAAAAATTGTATTTGATTAATAATAGGATAATATTTAAATACTAAAATGTGTATTTTGATAATTTAAAACAATTATAAATGGGTTTTCTATATTTAATAGAAATCTTTATGTAAAAATTCGTAATTATCTTTTCTCTTTAGTTTATGGATAGTTCCAGTTAGATAAAAATTATTAAATCATCATTAAATTAAAGATAATTTTGTTAGCTTCGCGTGGGCTGTAAAATCGTTAAAATCTGTTGTCTAAAACTCAAGATAGAGCTCAAACAGTAAAGTGATTATCTAAATTTTAATAAATATTTTTTTTATTGTAGCCCCAATTTAATTTTTGCCCTAATTCTTTTAAATTTATTAATTCTATTTTTATTTCAATAAAATATTGATGGTTTCATATTCATAAACGATAATTTTGAATATAATACTTATATTAAAATGTGTATTTGATTAAATGCATGATTATATTTAAATACTAAGAAGTGTGTTTTGATAATTTAAACCAATTATAATTTGGTTTTCTATATTGAATTGAATTCTTTATTTAAAATTCTTAACCATCTTTTCTTTTCGGTTTATGGGTAGGTCAATAGGTCAAATTAGATAATAATTATTAAATCATCATTAAATTAAAGATAATTTCATTATTTTCGCATAGGTTGTAAAATCATCAAAATTCAATTTCTAAAACTCAGGATAGAACCCAAATAGTAAAGTGAGTATCTAAATTTTAATAATTTTTTTTTATTTTTGTAGCACCAATTTATTTATTTTTCCACTAATTGTTTGAAATATAGAAATTTTATGTTTATTTCAATAAAGTATTAAAATTAATTAAGAACAAATTCAAATCGATAAAAAATATAATAATATGAGAATAAAATTTTATATAATCATAGCATAATTTTTATTCTGTTTAATAATTTTTAAGTAATAATGTATTTTAAAATTTTATATACACTGTAAATAAAACCGAAACATTAAAAGTAAAAGCAGTTAGTAAGATACTTATATCAGTATATACTTGATATCCTTATTATATTAAATCCTTATATATAATAAGCATAATAGGGATCTTATCCAAAATTTTGATCTTACGGTCTTGGACAACCAAACTAATAAGGACCATTAGATCTTAACTAGATAAATGAAAATCGTTAGATCAAATATTAAAAAAGTGTATTTTATTAATAATAAGATTATATTTAAATTCTAAAAAGTGTATTTTGATAATTTAAATCAAATATACCAAATATAAATAAGTTTTCTATATTGAATAGAATTCTCCATGTAAAAAAATCGTGACTTCTTTCATGGACAATTGGAGTTAGATAAAAAAATTTAAACCATCTTTTAATTAAAGATAATTTAGTTATCTTCATGTGGGGTGTAAAATCGTCAAAATCTAATTTTTAAAACACAAGATAAAGCCCAAATTAGTAAAATGAGTATTTAAATTCTAATCATAATTATTACGTCATCATTATTTTAATGCCAATTTAATTACTTTTTTCTAACTATTTTAAATTTAGAAATCTATGTTCAAAAATTCAAATCAATCTAAGAAAAATTAAAATCAACAAAGAATATAATAATACGAGGATAAAATTTTATAAAATTGTGCATATTTTTTATCCTATTTTATTAAATTTTATATCATAACTAATTAAATATTATTTATTATTAAATAATAAATTATACGTAAATGGTGATTTTGTTTTATAAGAACTCATAGACACCTAATTTCATTGTTAGCAGAACTATATTCATATTTAAAAAAACCGTATTTTGAAATTTTAGACTCAGCTACAGAAGAGGCCTAACTTTTTTAACATATATACATTGTAAATTATTAAATTCGAAACTTTAAAAGTTTGTTAATCAATTAGTATAGTACTTTTTTGAAAAATCGTACTTTATAAAAAATATTATCAAATAACCTATGTCTACAAGAAAAAAAATGAAAAAATTCTTATTTTTAAAAAAAAACCTGTAAATTTTAATATGTTGTTGGTAGATTCAAACCTTTAGATCATTCTACGTGATAATTTTACTGTTATATCTAACGTTTCTCAACAATTTAATTTGAAAGATCCAGCTATTATGGATTGAGTGATCAAGCGACCAGACTTATAAGAAATCTTTCATTATTTAGTCTTTAATATAATAACATAGATATTTACGGGATATACTATAAAAAAATGAATTTTATACAGAATTTTGATCGTCACGATGTAATAGTCTAAAAGAAGAACTATTACAAAAAAAAAATTATATTTTAATTGATAATTTATTTTCTCAAAAGTTCAAAGTTCCCGCATCATTAACATATTACAAAAAAGAGTATATTATATTTTAGTAATAAATATTTAAAAAATATATAAATTAAAAAAAATTAATGATGTTATCCCATTAGTTTGGTCTTAAATACAGTCAAAACATTCTCAACCGTTAGATCCAATACTTTTAAAAATAGATGATCAAGATTATATCATATAAAAAGAAGTTATTATCTAAAAATGATATAAGTTAAAAGATATTATATTAGGATTCGATTTTCCAAAAAGTTAAAACATAAAAATAGTTGTAATTAAATAAGGAAACCCATTTAATATCAAAATAATTAAAATCGTTTAATCTTAAATAGATAGGTAAAAACCGTTAGATTTAACATTAAAAACTGTATTTGGTTAATAAAGGGTATTCGAATAATCTAAACTACATATAAAAAGATTTCCTAAATCGAATATAATTCTCAATATTAAATTTCGTCACTTTATTCTCTTTTTAGTTTTAGAATAGTTTTTAATTGAAAAAGAAATATTAAACCACAACTAAATTAAAGATTATTTTGTGAATTTCATGTGGACCGTAAAATTGGTCAAATCTAACTTTTATAACTCAATATAAACAAATATTAAATTGAGCGTGTAAAATATAATAAATATCAAATTTTTAATTTTAATTTTTTTGACTAACTCTTTTTTAACAATAATTTAATCATGTAAACTAATAACATTTAAATATTAAAATATTCATAAATATTAAAAAAACAATCGTCTGTTTCTTGGGTAATTAAAATATAATTATAAACAAAATAATTATAAATAAAATTTAAGTAACCGTGCATCGCACAGGCAGCTAGTACAAACAAATTAGCGAGGAGGCATCAGAATTTAATATTACATCCTGATAAAAATCATTTAAACACGAGGAATACCAACAATTACCTGCCCTACCCACCTACCCACCTACCACCTACCCACCTACCATATATTACCGTATATGCTCCTTCCTCTGTCCCTCTCATTTTTTTACATTGTTTGACACAGGTTCTTATAAAGTATAATTTTACAACTTATTTTTAAAATTTTATTTTTCTAAATAAAAATTTAAACATTATACTTTTATTCAGAAGAAAAAATATTTAAAATAATTTATGAAAATATATTTTATAAGAGACTTAAAATGCGTGCTGAGCCTTGTCTCTCAACGTAAAGTACTCAGGAGACCGAGGGAGTAAATTGCAGCTGCATCAAAAACAAATACAAACAAATTAGCCAGGAGGCATCAGAATTTAATATTACATCCTGATAAAAATCATTTAAACACGAGGAATACCAACAATTTAACCTATAGAGCGAAAAATATCTCCACTCAAATAAATAAATAAATAAATAAATCATCAATCATATATACACTTACCTTATATTAAGGAGAGGGTGAGTGGTCTCTCTCAGTTTGACTTATTTTTGTAATTTTCTCAAAATTTTAAATTATAAATGTTAAATATTCGAAAATATCTCAATTATTTTTAAAATATTTACTAATAGAGAAAATTAAATATGTAAATTTAATATTCTTACTTTTAAAATCTTTACTAATATTGATAATTAAATAAATAATTTTAATATTCTTCTAAATTTTTTATTAGAAACAAAATCTCACTCGCCTTTTAAATTTTTACAAATGGAGAAACTAAATGTAAAATTTTAATATTCTTCCTTTTAGAATCTTTACTAATGGACGAACTAAATATACAATTTTAATATTCATCCTAAATTTTTTATTTATGAATATACTTATGAACATAGAAAACTAAATATATTATCTTAATATTCTTTTAAATTTCCTATTTATGTCAAAATTTAAAATTTTGAAAAAGGTTATGAATAAGATGAGGGCGGTGAGGTGGTGCTCTAAAATCACCTCTATTTTTTGAACTTAAAGTAGACAAAGAAAGAACTTCGAAAGGGGTGGGTTCTGCAGGTTTCTATTTTTTGAACTTAAAGCAGACAAAGAAAGAACTTCGAAAGGGGTGGGTTCTGCAGGTTTCACCAGTATTAAATTTTTATATGACTGACTTAAGGCCTGTTTGGCTGCAACTTAATTAATTGACTTATAGCTTATAAACCCATTTCAGTTTATGAGGGGTGTTTGTTTACTCAGCTTATTTCATCAACTTATAAATTATAACTTATTTTTTTAGCTTATGACTTATGGGGGGTGTTTGTCTACCCAACTTATAATCTAACTTATAACTTATAAATTGATAAGTTGAATGTTAGAAAATACTAACATTTTGCTCAACTTATTTCATTTTTCATGATTTCTTTATCTATTTAGTAGTTTATATTTTTATATTTATACTTTTAAATGTTTTTTAATCTAAAATGTATTTATCAAGATCATTATATTAATTAATTATTTTTTCAATTTAGTTGTTTATATTTTTATATTTATACTTTTAAATGTTTTTTAATCTAAAATGTATTTATCGAGATCATTATATTAATTAATTATTTTTTCAATTTAATTTAACAAAAAAATTATTAACTTATAAGTAAATTTATCCAAACACTTACGTAACTTATAAGTTTGCATCAACTTATCACTTATAAAGCACTTACTCATTATAATACATAAGTTCACTTTTTTAGTTCTCCCAAACACTTATAACAATTCATCAACTTATCACTTATAAAGCACTTACTCATTTTAAGCTATAAGTCAATTTTTGCTTGATAATCCAAACGCCCACGAAGTACTCTCTTTCCATTGATTTGTAAATTTCCCAAAAATTTAATAAATAAGATTCCTTAGTCAGTCATATAAAAAGAAGAAGCCTTTCCGTGTTTAACCTAGTTTCCCGTTCACTTTCCCAAACTAACCTACTTTGTTCAATTCTTCCCAAAATGACCTACTTTTTTCAACTCTTCCCAAACTAACCTAGTTTTTTCATATTCTAATATTTGATTATAATTATAAATATACAATATTATTAATATATATATATATTTACTGAATTAATTTTTTGAATATTATATTTTCAACAATAAATTAAAATCTTAAAATTACAATAATTCTAGTACTAATACACAATTTTTTTGATAATACACTACAATACCATAAAAATAATATAATACACAATTTTTTTGACAATACATAATTTTTTTGACAATACATAGAATACTAAAAATATTACATTAAAGATCTTTTTGAGGACAACGTGCACTGCGTCTCGTGTGACCTTGTTGTCCACATTTTCCACACGTTTTACCAGTCTGTGAGTTATCCATTTCCGTGCGAATTCTTTGACTTTGACTTTGACCTTTGCTGTGCCTTTTCTTCCTCTTCTTCCTCAAATCCTCATTAGGTACGAGCATTCCATACCTCTCCCAATTATTTGCTAGTGGAAACGTCCAATATGATTGATGCGGTATTGGGGAGAATTCATGTTGCCACATCTCATATAATTTTGGTAGAGTATGATATGGTTCAATGTATTGCTTCCAATCTAGATGACATGTCATACAAGCAGCAACTATATGAGAACAAGGAGAGTGATACCTATGCCATTTTCCACAAGAACAGTATCCTTTAGAGAGATCAATATGATGCTTGTTTCCACCTTTCCAAAATCCCTTATCTGTTTTGTATCTTGCAGTTGTCACTTCAAATACTTCTCTTTCTTGATTGTATGGAATAATCTTATGTGCAGATGCCTTTTGTTCAATCTTTTGAAAGAGCTCTCTCGAATTCTTGCAATATACATGACCATATTTCAAAGAAGCCATATTTCTTTCTTAGAATAACACGAATTCTCCATGGACAGTCATCTACTACACATTTTCCTTCATATAACGTTGGAGTACTTTTTACCACACGGTAATTTCTAGACTCCCTTATGTGGTCAGACTTAATTGAATCGATAGCAGATTGTTTATCTTCAAAACACTGACCTTGAAAAATACTACTACCAAGAGGATTAACACTAGAGGCACTAGAAAAATCACCTGAATTATCAGTGACATTGTTGTAGGTAAAAGCCTCCGTTGAAAACCATGGGGCAGTAGGTACATGTGTGCTGACTGCTGTGCTTGGATTGTCTCCTTCTTCACCTTCAGAACTTGCTGAATCTGAATCTGAATTGGGATTGTCTCCATCTTCACCATCAGTTTCATCACTCTCGGACTCGTGTGGAGAGATTAAATGATCAGCTTCACTTAAATTAAACACTGCATTTGTTCTCGCCATCAAATCTAGAAAACTCTCATTATCCATTTGCAAATTTACTTGTTTTGTTTTTCTATGATTTGTTTGTTGCAGATTGGTTTGTATATATAGGCATTTTAGAGATAGGATAAGGGTTATTTTGTTCAGTGTTTTGATTGGTTGTCAAGATTACATGCATATCAACCACTACTTTTTTAAATTTTAAAGATAAAACATTATCTCAATATCTTCATTTCTATTGGCTGTCTAGATTTTATGTTTGATCATATCTGATATCAATAATGTAGTGGGGTCTATTTCAAAAAATAATATTAATTCAGTAAATATATATATATTAATAATATTGTATATTTATAATTATAATCAAATATTAGAATATGAAAAAACTAGGTTAGTTTGGGAAGAGTTGAAAAAAATAGGTCATTTTGGGAAGAATTGAACAAAGTAGGTTAGTTTGGGAAAGTGAACGGAGAACTAGGTTATACAGGGAAAGGCTTCTAAAAAGAAAGTACTTATGTATTGATAACAAATCTGGTGCGTGGCCTGGGCCCCTCTCTCTCAATCTCTCTCGTGTCTATAAAGTATATATAATATACCAGCAATTACAATGCACAGGGGGTAAACCACTAAACCCTAATAATTACAATGATGAGCAGGTAAACCCTAATAACAATTCTCATACTTCTTCTCGTGAGAGTCGACCCCAGGTCCTAATTAGCCGCCTTCATAGATTTATTCATTTTCTTCACCAATAAAACTTTTTTTCTTCTCATAAATTTACTTTCGTATCCATTTCTTTTATCTAATCACCATAATTCTTATTTTCTTCAATGAATCATCCTTCTTTTTAAGGATGACTGCTGTACCCAATATTTTGGGTGTTTGTTTGTCCTCCTTTTGGAGTGTTTGATATGTTTTTGGTACTTTTGGTTTTTTGTTTTGTCTCTGTGAGAATGATTCAACTGGTATTTTGGGATTCTGGAAAGTTTGCATCGAGTGGTGAAAATCGCAAAAGCTCACCTTTCACAACGGAAGATTGTTCATATTATGAGGGTATCTATCTCTTCAATTTCAATTGAATTTCAATTGATGCAACTGAAAGTTTTGAACATTGGAATACAACCAGAATTAACTGTGTAAAGGTCAATTGTGATGTTAGTGGTTTTAGGGATGATGTAGCTTGGATTTCTCGGAAAGCTATTGTAATCTTTTTCTGTTCAAAGAATATTTTTATTCACATGGAAGGGTACTACTTGGAAGTCGAAAACTTTGAGTTGTACCAAATGGACAATCTTTTAATTTTGTAACGGCCGACTAACGTTTGGTTAACGGAGTGGTATCATGTGGATGAAGCCAAAAGTATGATGACTCCACTTGGAAGTCAAAAACTTCGAGTGGTACCAAATGGAAAAGCCAATTGTACAATGGTACCAAATGGAATATCCCATATTTTTATTCTATATGTTAAGAGATCTGGAAACAAAGCGACTAGTTGTTTAGTTCATTTATTTGTTTTTCAACCTGATTGCATAGCTGATTCAGAGTTTGTCCCGGTCAAGTTCTTTTCTCATTAATGAAATTTGTTTTAAATTTGTCAAACAAAAAATATATGTTAATATTATAAATTTTATGAAATATATATTTTAAAATTTTAAAACATGTTATTAAATGACATTTTGGTCAAGTAATATATTACAACTACTTAGCACACGTTTAATATTGTTTTGATCCACAAATATAAATTTTTTGTCTTTATCCACTACAACAAAATATAAATAATTACTATTAAACAAATATATAAATTTTAAACATGTTAAATGGATAACAAATAATGTAAATTTAAGTTTCTTGAATGCAACAACGTATTAATATTCTGTGTATTTGTTATGTCTAGTCTATTATCTATCTATCTATCTATCTATCTATCTATTACTATATATAATAGGCCAACACAAGGGCAAAATTTGCCAATTAAATGGCTGCGAAATTACCGTTTTACCCTTTTCTTTTGAAAAATAACAAAAATGCCACTCGTATATTATTATACAAAAATTTTTTAATAGATGTGTTACTACAGAGATTCGAACCTCCAACCTCCTACCAAGATATCCATGGGCTTAACCACTATGCTACATGCATTTTTGAGTTTATTTCAAAAAATTTATTAGATAACCCACGTCTTTTATCTCTTATATTATTATTTTTTACTTTGATGTTTGAATAAATAAAATGTTGGTTTGAATTATTTATATAAATTTGTTTTTCTTTTTTCCTTTTCAGCAAAATTACCGTTTTACCCTTTTTTTTGAAAAATAACAAAAATGTCACTCGTATATTATTATACAAATATTTTTTAATAGATGTGTTACTACAAAGATTCGAACCTCCAACCTCCTTCCAAGATATCCATGGACTTAACCACTGTGCTACATGCCTTTTTGAGTTTATTTCAAAAAACTTATTAGATAACCCACGTCTTTTATCTCTTATATTTTTTTTACATTGATGTTTGAATAAATAAAATGTTGGTTTGAATTATTTATATAAATTTGTTTTTTTTCCTTTTCATGCCACTCGTATATTTTTATACAAATTTTTTTAATAGATGTGTTACTACAAAGATTCGAAACTCCAACCTCCTTCCAAGATATCCATGGGCTTAACCACTAAGCTACATGTTTTTTTGAGTTTATTTCAAAAAACTTATTAGATAACCCACGTCTTTTATCTCTTATATTTTTTTTTGCTTTGATGTTTGAATAAATAAAATGTTGGTTTGAATTATTTATATAAATTTGTTTTTCTTTTTTTCTTTTCGTAATTTTATATATCTATATAGTCAATCACAATATATTATTGAAGTTGTATGTTTTCAATTTAATATATATTAATTATGTTGATTATAATTCATAATTTATATTATACTTTATTTGAATTAAATTAATTATTCATGCATAAAATATACTATTAAAATTTGATCTAATATAAGAAATACTATACACATTATATCTCTCATTATTAGTTATTCTATAAATTTTAAATTAATAACATTAGCATTCTTTGTCAAAAAAAAAACATTAGCATTCAAATTATAAAAAAAATTTGTCTACCTACTCTGTTCGTCGCATCCATTTCTTAACAATTTTCTTTTCCAGAATGTATTGTTCATTTGTTAACATTTTCTAAAGTAACATGTCATTCTTTATTAACTTATCTGTATATTTTTTCACCTTTCTAACCCCCTCCCCTTCAACCCCAGTGACGTTCGTGTCAAAAATCGGGGTGAGTTTTTAAAATATATGATATTACATAGTATATAATTACATAATGATCAGTCAAACTGTTAGTAGACGATAAAGTTTGGGAAAATTGAAAATTACAAGTTTTGAAAATAGAATTTCAAATTGTATTCCAAAAATTATTGTACGATGTTAAAAAAAAGTATAATCTTTCATAATAATAATAGAACTTTATAGAATACATTAAATTGATTCGTAATGTCATATAATCATTTTGATAAAATGAAATTCTAAATAGGGTTTGTGGGTCCTTGACGACATCCTCTACAACTTATACAATATTTCTTATATTAGGTCGAATTTCAATAGTATATTTTATGTATGAATAATTAGTTTAATTCAAATAAAGTATAATAAAGATATATAATATAAAAGTATGAATTTTAAACAACTTAATTAACATATATTTAATCGAAAACATACAACTGTAGTAAAATTCAGTGATTGAATATATAGGTATATAAAATTACAAAAAGAAGCCTCCGGGCCTGTAGATGAGTTGGCGAGAGCACTGGTTATTGACCAAAGCATTCAAGGTTTGATTCATGGGAGCGTGGGGAATTCTTCCTGCACTCTAGGGTCTGGCGTGATACCGGTTGGGGTGTCCGGAAAATAAATTTTTTGACCAAAATTACGAAAAGATGAAAAGAAAAACTGATTTATATAAATAATACAAACCAATTTTTTATTTATTTAAACATCAAAGTAAAAATAATATAAGAGAAGAGAAGAAAGACGTGGATTATCTAATAAATTTTTTGAAGTAAACTCAAACAGGCATGTAGAATAGTGGTTAAACCCATGAACATCTTAGAAGGAGGTTGGAGGTTTGTTTCTTTGTACTAACAACTATTAATATATTTTTGCATAATAACATATGAGTAACATTTTTGTGACGACCATTTAATTGGAAATTTTTGCCCTTGTGTTGAGGTTTAATATATAGTAATAAATTGGATTAAAATGTGTAACTGTAAAACGATATTCCAAACACATTCTTAATGCATTTACTAAGTGTGTTAATATAATTTAATATAAAGATGAACACATGAGAGGAGTGCAGAATCAGTTCCCAAGTAAAAAACCAAAAACAAATAGGTGACATGAATACTCCAAGCCGTAATAGGTGTTCATCTCCCAAGGTGTTTATCACAAACTTGGGTGATGTGAGGGTGTGCAAAGATGCGTCGGCCTTCAGCTTCTTTTTAAAATCCTCTATCTCATTCATGCATGTTCGATTATATTACAACAACATTGCATGCATATAACCTATTCATAACCTAGATTGCAAAAAAAAAAAACCAATCAATTCCCGAAAAACATATAACAACCGCTCTCTAACGCAAATTACCAATCTACAAACTATCCTTTCTCTGACACACAAAACACAGGTAAACCTGCTTATAATCACAAGAAGAACAATAGTACATTCGTGCTTAAAATTCTACATTATTTCAATCTTGTCTCAAAATCAATAATAGTCACTATAAACAAGTCTTGGAGCCTTGGCAAAGTTACGTTTGTGATTCAAAATAATTACACTATTCGCCAAAAAAATTCTTTACTCCTCACTATGCATGAACCATACTTCTCATTTTACGCTCTCAAACTTAAGACTACACAATCCTTAATCTAATAAATCGATCACGACCAACTTTTTCACGATAAAAATTATTGACATCTCTATGCAGGCCCGTGCCTTGCACGGGCTGTTACGCTAGTTACTATATATAATAGGCCAACACAAGGGCAAAAGTTGTCAATTAAATGGCTGCGAAATTACCGTTTTACCCTTTTCTTTTGAAAAATAACAAAAATGCCACTCGTATATTATTATACAAAAAAATTTTAATAGATGTGTTACTACAGAGATTCGAACCTCCAACCTCCTTCCAAGATATCCATGGGCTTAACCACTATGCTACATGCCTTTTTGAGTTTATTTCAAAAAACTTATTAGATAACCCACGTCTTTTATCTCTTATATTATTTTTTTTTACTTTGATGTTTGAATAAATAAAATGTTGGTTTGAATTATTTATTTAAATTTGTTTTTCTTTTTTCTTTTTCAGCAAAATTACCGTTTTACCTTCTTTTTTTTGAAAAATAACAAAAATGTCACTCGTATATTATTATACAAATTTTTTTAATAGATGTGTTACTACAGAGATTCGAACCTCCAACCTCCTTCCAAGATATCCATGGGCTTAACCACTATGCTACATGCCTTTTTGAGTTTATTTCAAAAAACTTATTAGATTATCCACGTCTTTTATCTCTTATATTTTTTTTTTACTTTGATATTTGAATAAATAAAATGTTGGTTTTAATTATTTATATAAATTTGTTTTTCTTTTTTCCTTTTCATGCCACTCGTATATTTTTATACAAATTGTTTTTAATAGATGTGTTACTACAAAGATTCGAAACTCCAACCTCCTTCCAAGATATCCATGGGCTTAACCACTATGCTACATGTCTTTTTAAGTTTATTTCAAAAAACTTATTAGATAACCCACGTCTTTTATCTTTTATATTTTTTTTTTACTTTGATGTTTGAATAAATAAAATGCTGGTTTGAATTATTTATATAAATTTGTTTTTCTTTTTTCCTTTTCGTAATTTTATATATTTATATATTCAATCACTATATATTATTGAAGTTGTATGTTTTCAATTTAATATATATTAATTATGTTGATTATAATTCATAATTTATATTATACTTTATTTGAATTAAATTAATTATTCATGCATAAAATATACTATTAAAATTTGATCTAATATAAGAAATATTATACACATTATATCTCTCATTATTAGTTATTCTATAATTTTTAAATTAAGAACATTAGCATTCTTTGTCAAAAAAAAAAAGAACATTAGCATTCAAATTATAAAAAACAATCGTCTACCTACTCTGTTCGTCGCATCCATTTCTTAACAATTTTCTTTTCCACAATGTATTGTTCATTTGTTAACATTTTCTAAAGTAACATGTCATTCTTTATTAACTTATCTATATATTTTTTTCACCTTTCTAACCCCCTCCCCTTCAACCCCAGTGACGTTCGTGTCAAAAATCGGGGTGAATTTTTAAAATATAGGATATTACATAGTATATAATTACATAATGATCAGTCAGATTGTTAGTAGACGATAAAGTTTGGGAAAATTGAAAATTACAAGTTTTGAAAATAGAATTTCAAATTGTATTCCAAAAATTATTGTACGATGTTAAAAAAAAGTATAATCTTTCATAATAATAATAGAAATTTATATAATACATTAAATTGATTCGTAATTTCATATAATCATTTTGATAAAATGAAATTCTAAATAGGGTTTGTGGGTCCTTGACGACACCATCTACAACATATACAATATTTCTTATATTAGGTCGAATTTCAATAGTATATTTTATGTATGAATAATTAGTTTAATTCAAATAAAGTATAATAAAGATATATAATATAAAAGTATGAATTTTAAACAACATAATTAATATATATTTAATCGAAAATATACAACTGTAATAAAATTCAGTGATTGAATATATAGGTATATAAAATTACAAAAAGAAGCCTCCGGGCCTGTAGATGAGTTGGTGAGAGCACTGGTTATTGACCAAAGCATTCAAGGTTTGATTCATGGGAGCGTGGGGAATTCTTCCTGCACTCTAGGGTCTGGTGTGATACCGGTTGGGGTGTCCGGAAAATAAAAATTTTGACCAAAATTACGAAAAGATGAAAAGAAAAACTGATTTATATAAATAATACAAACCAATATTTTATTTATTTAAACATCAAAGTAAAAATAATATAAGAGAAGAGAAGAAAGACGTGGATTATCTAATAAATTTTTTGAAGTAAACTCAAACAGGCATGTAGAATAGTGGTTAAAGCCATGAACATCTTATAAGGAGGTTGGAGGTTTGTTTCTTTGTACTAACAACTATTAATATATTTTTGCATAATAATATATGAGTAACATTTTTGTGACGACCATTTAATTGGAAATTTTTGCCCTTGTGTTGAGGTTTAATATATAGTAATAAATTGGATTAAAATGTGTAACTGTAAAATGATATTCCAAACACATTCTTAATGCATTTACTAAGTGTGTTAATATAATTTCATATAAAGATGAACACATGAGAGGAGTGCAGAATCAGTTCCCAAGTAAAAAACCAAAAACAAATAGGTGACATGAATACTCCAAACTGTAATAGGTGTTCATCTCCCAAGGTGTTTATCACAAACTTGGGTGATGTGAGAGTGTGCAAAGATGCGTCGACCTTCAGCTTCTTTTTAAAATCATCTATCTCATTCATGCATGTTCGATTATATTACAACAACATTGCATGCATATAACCTATTCATAACCTAGATTGCAAAAAAAAAAACCAATAAATTCCCGAAAAACATATAACAACCGCTCTCTAACGCAAATTACCAATCTACAAACTATCCTTTCTCTGACACACAAAACACAGGTAAACCTGCTTATAATCACAAGAAGAACAATAGTACATTCATGCTTTAAATTCTACATTATTTCAATCTGGTCTCAAAATCAATAATAGTCACTATAAACAAGTCTTGGAGTCTTGGAGCCTTGGCATAGTTACGTTTGTGATTCAAAATAATTACACTATTCACCAAAAAAATTCTTTACTCCTCACTATGCATGAACCATACTTCTCATTTTACGCTCTCAAACTTAAGACTACACAATCCTTAATCTAATAAATCGATCACGACCAACTTTTTCACGATAAAAATTATTGACATCTCTATGCAGGCCCGTGCCTTGCACGGGCTGTTACGCTAGTTATGTATATAATAGAGCAACTAGGGGGTTTCATGAGACAATTTATTCAAGTTAAATTACTAAAATACCCTTCTTAATTATATTTTAATAATTTTAAAATTTAATATACATGAATTAATTACTATTATTACTCATCTACTTTAATATGCATACATTAATTGTATTCAACTCATTATTACATATCATTGTCTAATTTTATTCACGGTTAAAACACAATTATACCCTTAAAAGTGTAAAATTACTTTTCAACCCCTATTCTATTTACTTCATATTAATATTTACATTATTAATACATCTTAAGATCTCTAATCATTAATAACTAATCTTCATTAAGTACACTAATTATTTTATACTCCCTCCGTTTCATTCAAACTGGCTTGTTTGCCTTTCCTTCGTCAAATTGACCAATTTTGTAATTTAAATTACGTATATCATATGTCAAATATAAATAATAAAAGATATATTATTTGAAAATATATATAATTTATTATAGCATATAAATTTTAGATTTGTAAAAATGCATGCCAATTTTGTTTTTAAATTAGTCAAAGTTTGAGTGGAACGGATGGAGTAATTAATACTTGCATATAGATGTACATATGTTATTTTATATAACATATATAAGTTAAGATATTAATAAAATATAATTAAAAAGAGAGTGATATTTAGATAATTATAAATATGACATGAATTTGTAATATCAATTTTTTAGTAACATAACATGATTTCATATAATGTTAATTGTTTTTTAACGGAATGATGAAATAGAGTTATTCATCACCAACTAATTTTTTGTAACATGATCATTCATGTATCTTAAAAAACATAATATGCAACATCAAATACTTATACAATATTAAGAGAAAATATTTACATACTAGATATTACATGAGAGAAAAATCAATCCACAGTATTGGGATATAACATGGGATATAACAATACAAAGCATTAGACCATATTAAAATCCAAAAATATATTGAATTAAAGAGATTAATCACCAAGACGTAAGTGGGGGAAACAATGCAGTATTGTCGATTTCTAATCGATAAAATTTTTAGAAAACAGAAATTTGTGTTAGTGCACGCAAGAACTAAGAACGCAAGAACTAAGAACGCCAACTAACAGGAAAACTAACAAAATCTAAACTAAATCTAAAATAATTCTACAATCGTAACATGTCTTCATGTCTTGAAATCCGTCTTCGACCATGAAAACTACCAGTGATCTGCCACAACGTCCTAGAACGAACATCAACTAGAAGACATGGAGTTAGAATGAACCGATCAAAATACATATCTAAAACAAAAGTTCAGAAGAAAAGGTAAAGGATACGGGGAGGAAGGAGAAAGGGCGGAGGATGGAGGAAGAAAAGAAAAGATAAAGAGACAATAAAAGAAGGATAAGAGGGATAAGAGAGGGAGGGATCTCCGGGTTGTCACGCCCAAAAGAGAAGACAACCACTGCTGGAGGAGGGGAAGTGGATGAGGCTAAAACTTTGGCACAAAATAGAGAGAGAGAGAGAGAGAGATTTCGGGGGGGGGGATAATATTTCAAATACTGGGCGGAGGATGGAGGAAGAAAAGAAAAGCTAACGAGACAGTAAAAGAAAGATAAGAGGGATAAAAGAGGCAGGGATCTCCGGGCCCTGACACCGAAAAGAGAAGGCAACCACTGCTGGAGGAGGGGAAGAGAATGAGGCTAAAACTTTGGCACAGAAATCGAGAGGGAGAGAGAGAGATAGATATTTCGGGAGGGAGGGAGGGGGGAATAATATTTCAAATACTGTTAACTTAAATTTTCAAATAATTCATAAAATACGTAAAAATTAACAAAAAAATACATAATATTCTAGAGTATGCCCGTGCATCGCACGGGCTATAAAGCTAGTGTGTAATAATGACATAGTTGTTGGGCTGTCAACACTGAGTTGTTGAGACTTACTTAGCAAAAAAAATACGATACTTAGCAAAAAAAAAAGAGTTGTTGAGACTTTGGCTCAACAATAAAATTTAATATACAGCATTATTGAAAACCGGATAATAATGTTGAAAATCTTCACTCACAGTCACCGCCATCTTATTGAGTTCTATAATAACAAATGCAGTTAATACAAACCTATTGTTATAAATTAAAATGCTATACTAATTATCCTAAAGCAAGTAAAACAAAAAAAACGTAGGTGGTAAAAGAAGTAAAGAGTAATGGAATGTATTTTCTCCTTTTTCATATCCAACACGAAATACAGGAATGGTGCTATTTATAGTACAAAAACTTAACACTTTACTAACATGAACATAGATAATTTCTTAGCTGTAAATCCGTGTACTCAGTTATTTCAGCGTGTATCGGAATCAACACTCTGTGTATAGAGCTTATCAAATCTAGAAGTTAGCTTTGACATATTGACAATAATTAAAATAGTATAGCACTCCCCCTTGATTGTCAAGTTTGTCAAATGTGAGTTATTACAAAGATTGACTGCCTCGTTAAAACCTTGCAAGGAAAAACTCAGTGGGATAAAAACCTTGGCGAAGAAAAAAGAGTACAGTCTCGCCTTGAATAAAACGCATCACAATTTGACATTTTGATGTCGCAAATTTCTCAATCTTCAAAAATCTTAAAGTGTGAGATATCAGGAATTTGACCAAGAACTAATTGTTGAGGAGATTGTTTGTGGTAAGCAGATGGCCTTATCCTAATTATATTTGCATCATGAAGAATTGCGTGACCCCAAACAGATGTAGGTAATTTTGCCCTTAGAAGTAAGGGATGTGCAATTAGTTGAAGTAAGGGACATACAATAATCATTGAAAGTTGTATATGTAAATTCAGCAGCATTATCTTGTCGAATTGATTTAATGGGATGATCAGGAAATTGGGCTCGCAATTTGATTATTTGAGCAAGTAGCTTGGCTAAGGCTGTATTTCGTGTAGAGAGTAGACATACATAAGATCATCTAGTTGAAATATCGATTAGAACCATGAAATATCTAAATGGACCAGATGGTGGATGGATAGGACCACAAATGTCACCCTGAATTCTTTCTAAGAAATTTGGAGACTCGGTTTGAAATTTAACTTGAGACGGTCGGATAATGAGTTTTCCTAAAGAACATGCTGAGCAAGAAAATTCATCACGTGGTATAACCTTTTGATTCTTAAGAGGATGTCCTGTAGAATTTTCTATTATACGACGCATCATTGATACTCCTGGATGACCAAGTCTTTCATGTCAAAGGGTGAGTAATTTTGGGTCTATGACTTTGGGAATGATGATGGTGTGAGACTCGATGACTCTAATTTGGGTAGCATATAATCCGGAAGAGATTGATTGTAATTTTTCTAAGATCTTCTTATGGCCTGATGTAGTTGAAGTGATAAGGAGATATTCTTTTTCATTCCCACTAGTAGTTTCTACGTGGAAGCCATTAAGACGAATGTCTTTAAAACTCAGAAGATTCCTAGTGGATTTACTAGAATATAGAGCATTGGTTATGTGAATTTGTGTCTCATTTGGTAGGATAAAACTAGCTTTCCCAAAAATATTGGATATGCCCAAAATCGTCCAGACATGTGATTTGGTTTTAGTCAACTGTGAGAAAAAATTTTGATTTTGTAAAATTGTGTGAGTAGTGGCGTAGTCAGTAATGCATATATCTCCCATATTTATGTTGTGTACATATATAAATGAACAACAATTTTATTAAGACAAACAAATTACATTGAATCAGAACATAAACAAGTACATAGAAGCAGAAAATTAAAACAATTACAGATAAACACATGACATGAAAGAAATACATATAAAAACTTAGTCATCTAAGTCGTAGTAAAGATTAGCACCAGTGTCAAGTTCATTTGAAGTATTGCTTATTGGTTCATTATTAAAGCTAGCCAAATTTGTTTCCACCCTTTGTTCATTCTACTTTTTAGATGCCTCGTAAAGATCTACAAGATGTTTTGGTGTGTGACAAGTATAAGTCCAATGTCCATGAGCCCCATATCTAAAACACATATCTCTAGTATCTTCTTCTTGTGGTGCCTTCCTTTTATTTGGCCCCTCACTTTGCCACTTCTGGTGGCCAGAGTTATTGTAGCTATCACGCTGCCACTTCTGGTGGCCTGAGTTGTTGTAGCCATCACACTGCCACTTCTGGTGACCCGAGTTGTTGTGGCCATCACGCTTCCACTTCTGGTGGCTAGAATTTTGAAACCGACCACGAAAATTTCCACGCCCACGGTGTCATCCGTAACCTCGTCCTCCTCTATACCCTTTCCCACGTTCATTCTTCCGGAATGACATGTTATGTACTTCAGGTAACTGGGCAGAGTCTGTGGGACGTATCTGATGATTTTTTAGCAACAACTCATTATTATTTTCAGCTACCAGAAGGAGAGATATCAACTCGCTATATTTCTGAAAATTGCGCTCCCTATATTGTTGCGCTAGAATCATAGTGTTGGGATGAAATGTTAAGAGGGTCTTTTCAATCATGTCAGCATCCGTAATATTCTCACCACACAAAATTAGTTTTGAGCTTATTTTAAACAAGGCAGAATTATATTCAACAAAAGATTTAAAGTCTTGCAACCTTATATTAATCCACTCATAACGGGCATGTGGCAAATGAACAAGTTTCTGGTGATTAAATCTATCTTTGAGATTGGTCCAAAGGGTGAGTGGGTTTTTGACGGTTAGGTATTCAGATTTTAAATTATCATGAATGTGGTGCCTGAGAAAAATAATAGCTTTGACATTTTGTTCAACAGTAGGGATATTTCATGTTTCTATGGTGTCTTTTAACCCGTTAGCACTAAGGTGTAATTTTGCATCGAGCACCTAAGATAGATAGTTATCCCCAGACACATCCAATGCAACAAAATCTAATTTTGCAAGATTCGCCATTCTGAATATAAAATAAATATTTAAAACATGTTATAACAATATAGCATATTAAGACGTAAACAATTTAACCATGTATCACATAATAAAATTTGTAGCATAAAATGATAAATGACATAAATTAAAATCGCTTAATATAGCTAACTTTTAATTTAACAATAATATCAATATATGTATAAATACCAGGCATGATAATATCAACATTTATAAAATTAAAATAGACAGAATTCGAGCGTACCTTATTGATTGAATAAAAATTCGGGCACAGGTTCACTAAAATAGAAGAAATTAAATTTCACCTTCTTCAAGCTCGGGCAGAGACTCGTGCTGATAACGTGTCATAAATTAAAATTCTATACTAATTATCCTAAAGCAAGTAAAACAAAAAAAAAATGTAATAACCCCAAATTTTGGACTTAGTTAACAAATTTTGGATGAATAGTAAATGTGGAGGAATAGTTAATTTGCTGATAAAAAATATTTCAGACCACACTATATGGAAGATATGGAATGAGTGTTTCGAAGTTATATTAGTGATGTATAAGGAGAATAAGTGAATGTAAACGCGATCAGAATCGGGAGATTCCAACTTTGAATTTTGATCACTATTCATCGGACAATCAAGGATGTATTGATTTGATCGTTTTGAGAAAGTATGTAGAATGAGAAATCCATGATCATATCTTAAGCCAAGGTAAGAAATCTAGGATCATATATTAAACCTAGGTAATGGAAAGATCAAGGAAGTATCTCCTAACATTGGTACAGAGAAACGTTTTGAAAATCACTTGAACCTATCGCGAAACAGAAGCGTAACGAATTATGGATTAAACCCTAACCGAAGGGGAAGTATCATATAAGATCATCAAGTGCATCATATAAGAGGATTGATGATACAAGAAATGACATAAGCATGGTGCAGGAGGGTGAAAAGGTGATGACAAAGTGATGACAAGGTGATGAATCAACACCTTGTCACCACTTTCACCACAAACCACAAGTAATGTGCCATGTGTCCTTGGGTGACTAAACTCCACCACAACCACACAAAAGAGATGCATCCAATTAGAGATATTTTGACAAAAGAAAGAAAAATAAAAGCAAGAAAATAATATCCCCATTTCCATGAAGAAACTTTCGGCCTTTTCAAGTTCTTCCATTCCTTAAATATTTTGCTACCACTTCCACTTCTCCAAAAATTGCAAGGATGGATTCTAAAGCTTCAATATTTCCAAATTAATGTAATCTTTTAATCCTAGCTTCATCCATGGATGATATCATGGTCAAATCTTGATCAAAAGATGAGCATGAATAGTGTTTTGAATAGTAAACTTATGAATTCTTGATTTGTTCTTGAAGTTTTAGGCTTGTTAAGGATGTTTAAGGATCAAGCAAGGATATATAAGCTCTTGATAGTCTTTACCAAGCATCAAGGAAGGTATAAACCCTCTCACCCTTATGATTATACTTTTTTATTAGTGATTATGTTAAGAATAATTAGTGATAGTATGATGAAGAGATGAGTTGCATGATAATCACGGTGTTTAGTGGATTGATTGATGGTTGAACTAGTGATTAGTGTTATGAGCATGTTTAGACAGAAATAAGATGGTTTAGATGAAATCATTGGGTTGTGATTGCTTGGTTATGGATTGGTAAATTGATTAGAGTGTTTTAAACACGGGAATCACGTTTAAGCGTCGTTACCATGTCGGATTTTCCGTAGAAAGATTTGACAGAGACCACGGATACCTTGGAGACATAACAATGAGGTTTCTGACTATGATCATGTAGGCTCTGTTTTTTAGTTTATTTTGGCGAAAGAATCGTATCGTTTCGATTTACGGTTTAGGAGAAATATCCGTTTTAGAGAAAGCGGTTTCGGATAACTAAGTAGTTCATTATATGAACTTTGAGATTGTGATCAAGCCCTTTAAAAATAGAATTGGGTCGAGATATTAATGTGGATACTAGTATGGACAGTTAGGAAAGGAACCTAGAAGGTTTCGTGTTAAAATGATGAATTTTCAATTTTATAAAAATACGAGACCCAAAGTTGCGCAAGTGAAATACCCTTAAGTGAAGTACTTGGGTTTTGTGAATGGATTATCGACCAAACTTTTGACTTAAGAGTTTAAGGAATGTCATGAGGTTATAAGTGACCAAGAGCGAGACATTTGATGTTCGTTAATAGAACGTTAGTGCTTAAGTTAAATACACTTTAAATGATTAAGCCAGGGGACTGATCGGGTATTTCTTTGTTTATAGATTTTCCGGCAAGTTCTCGAACCCATGACAACCAAGGACCCGAGGAACGTTTTCTCATTCCATGCTGTAATTTTAAATTACTTATACTAATGATGCATATGATAGATGCATGCTTTCAAATGTAATATATGCATATGATATTATGCATGCTTTCAAACCGTACATCGTATATGGATGTGGTTGGATTTTTAAACTATGGAGATGATAATATGCATATGATAGATGCAAGTTTTCAAACCCTACATCCTATAAGTGATGCTGTTGTGATTTACTGTGGTGTACGTGATATATATTCTGCTTTAATACTGTGAAAAGATTTATAACTGTTTACGCTTTTGATAAAAAGCTTTATAAGATATAAGGTTTATATGCTATGTAAATACTAGATATAAACCGAGGTTTTAAAGGCTCTAAGGATAGAGCACTCGTACGATGATTTTAAAATATTAGACCGGGAGTCAAATTAGTATTTTGTACTGATTATACTGTCAGAAGCTGGAGGGTTCCAGGGACAGTTATATTCTTAAAATGTTGATTAAATATTCCAATATATATATTATTGGATATTTAATGTGAGATATTTAAATAATGTTATTATAAATATTATTTGGATATTTATTTAATTAAGTGAATATTATTTTGAATATTCACTTAAGGGGATTTATATTGAATAATAATTAAATATTTATAATTTGAATATTTATTTAATTTAGTGAATATTATTTTGAATATTCACTTAAGTGGAATCTTATTGAATAATAATTCAATATTTATTATTTTGATATTTTAATATTTATTTAATTAAGTGAATATTAATTTGAATATTCACTTATGTGGAATTATATTGAATCATAATTCCATATTTATCATTTGAATATTTATTAAATATTTCAAATATGATTCAAAAATCATAGAACCTTATTTAAATACTACGTAAGGTTCCAATAGTTATTTAAAATGTTTTCTGATCTCAAAAAGGATTTATGAGAAAATAGTAGGGGTTCCCAACTACTTTAATTAATTATCTCGAATGATGATTTTGATTTGAACTTATCAAAAATTGGGAATCCATCTCAGGAAGTGAACATATGATTTCACTTGCCTCTTTCATTAAAAATGAGTATGTTTTCGGGTTCTGATTTATCAGAACTAAAGGTATTTTACAAAAACTCCTGGGTCGTAATTTCAAAATACGTGGTAATCATTCGTAGTTTCGTTGACTGATGTCAACCCACACTGTGACTTACTCCCTTCAAATACTCTGGAGTAAGGAATCTGAACTGTTGCAAAGTTTTGACAAGTATTTGTACTTGGGGAAATATGATTAAATTCCGATTCCCGTTTCATTGATTTTCATCCGGGACAAGAAGGAAACGCAAAGGAGGCTGTTGGACAGTACCTCTGATTATAGCGTAGGAGGCTGCTAGGCAGTCCAACACTTATCTCACGTAAGAGGCTGTAGGACAGTCCAGCAGATACAAAGCCCGTATGCGGCTAGGGTGATAATCGTGTTAAGATGTCGTCCATCTACTAGTAGAAAAGTGTGAGTACGATACAACGACTGATCATCGTGTATTGTGATGTGCCCTGGAAAAGGTCCCTTCCCTCCAATTGGAGTTGTGCTGCACATTATAACGAAAGCCTAGGTGCTGAGTTACTGATAATGTGGCCGTGATGAGTAATGATGTTCCTCATACAGTAGTTGTACTGTATGGTCTGTTTTGACGAAAAGAATATCTAAACATATCGTTCTGTATATGAACGGAGTTTCAAAGGTTTTCAATTGTCACATTGTTGTAGAAATTGTCGAATATTATCGCGAAAAGGACCCGTAAGAGTAATGGGGCAACCCGGGTCTGCAAATGTGTGGAAATCGTAGAGCTTTGGCATTCTTTTTCTCTTCTTGAAGCTCTCTAAGATTTGCTTAGAATTTGACATTTTTTATGCTTCTTCATCTCTGTATTAATTGTAGTCTTGATTTGAAAACTATCGAACCAAAATTGAAGGTGCAATCCTGGCCGTCCAATTTTCATCAACATGTCAAACAAAGTAACCTTTTCACCTGCTCCTACATTTGTAAACTATCGAATGAATAAATGAATTTACCATTCGATAGTTTTTAAATAAAAACTATCGAAAAGTAAATTACATTACTGTAGTTTTCAAATGGTTTTCTTAAATCTCATTCGATAGTTTTCTAAATAGAAAAACTATCGAATCCTTTTCTAGTCCTTGATCTTTTAGAAAAGCTTCTGAGCTCCAGGGTGTTTCAGTTTTAGACTGTATCAATTTCTTCTGAGACGATAAAACAACTTGATCTTTTTAGTGCCGTCAACTAGTGCAACTGGTCTGGTTCACAGATGAATAACACTTGATCACAGATGAATAACTGGTCTTGTCATTTTGGTTGCTTCAATTAAATCACTGGAATCCCGTGGTACTAACCCTAAATCATTCACATACTTCTGTCGCCTTGAAAGTCTTGTTTCTTTTGCTGTCACTGAAGCTTGAACATTTTCATGAACTTCTTTCCGTGACCTGTTTATGGACTTCAAGAATACATAACGTATTTTGATTTTTTGAGTTTACCTTATCTTCTTTGATTCTGGATTCCTGTGCTCCTGTTAATATTATTGTCTGTCTTGTCCTTTGTTGAGTTGTAGTTATCTCTGTTTCATCTTATGTTACATTATGCTTTACACTTTCTACTTCAAGAAACAGAAATGATAATAATCCACATTATGCACACAGTGTCCCAATCCCTCATTAGTGCTCCTGGATCAGAGCATTTTTCAATGATCATAGTCTTTTGAGAGACTACAACCAGAAAAGAGCTAATCCTTTTTTACCATTATGCCTTTTTAGAAGACATAAGGCAGTTTGGCTGGTAATCTCACCCTCACCTTTCTTCTAGTGGTTTCTTGATGTTCACCACTGCCCTCACCCTCACTTAACTCCTTCATCACTCCCCACTGGTTAAGATTTGCTAGAATTTTGCAACTACAGTTTGTTGAGAAAATGTAGAGGGGGTTAGGAGTTGTTTATCACATTTAGGGTGTAACTGATAGGGTAAAGAACTTGGGGGTCATTCCAATCAGTTCTCATCTCAGTTTTTGAAAAGGCAAAGAAAAATGATATAGATTTTAGCAAGTGAGAGTTTGATAAAGATAAGATGATTACATTCCATTTATCAATGATGAACTGTTAAGAGCCTTCTCCATTGAAGGTTTATTCTCCTAAAGTCCAAAATTGCCAGCTTTCCCGTTAATTGTTACAACATCCTCATAGAGACCATCAGAAGCTGCAAAAACCTTAACTTGATAGATTGTCAATTTCTTTCAAATTCCTTCAAGTTTTCTTCTGATGTTTCTTCATTGAGTTCATGCAAAACAGATGAAACAGTTTTTGTGTTGCTCAAATAGCTCACTAGTCTGTTAGTTGAACAATTAGGGCTTCTTGATAATTTAATCAAAGTTGATCCTTAAGCAAATAGATTTTATGATTCAACCTTTGATCAATTCATCGAAAAGAAAAGTATGTAATTAATTTTTATTGTTTGTGTATTCGAGACGTTTGTCAAGGGTTTCTTTTTGTTAGAAAATGAATCCAGTTAACATGCAAGCCATTTTTAAGATGATAAACAAGTTAATGAATTCAAATGTAGAAAGAAAAGAACTAAACAATCGCATCACACAACAATATAACAAACAAAGGGGGGGGGGGAACTCCTAAATTTATTTTTTAAAAAAATTAAATTAAATTACAAAAAAAAACTTAAAAACAAAAAGACTGAAACATAACATTCCAGCCCCCCCCCCCCCACTAGGTCCCTGCCCTCTCAACCGGAGAAGCAGCTAAACAACTGTTAAGCTGCTGCTGCTGCTCCCCCAAGAGCTCCATTAGGGCCTCCTCCGGGACCTCGACGCCTGTTGCGGGCTGTCAGGGCAACTAGGGTTGGCCTCATCACATCAACTTCATCCCTTTCATCTTGAAGGAGCTGCTCAACCTTCTCATGTAGGAGAAGGATCTTGCTGACTCTAGAAAGCTGGTGGTACTCTTCAGGAGAAATGTCAAGAATACCAGGAACCATTTTGAGTGATTATTATTTTTAAAAGATGATGATGAGACGATGAGGTACTATTGTGCCTTTAAATAGGCAGGGGGTAACTAGATAACCCGTGTGTTTAACTAAGGTTAAACGGGGGTTACGAGAACCAAAGAGACATGTATTAAATCACTCTAGTGTAAATGAAGAGACTACTCGAGTTCCTAGAGTGAAAAATGTGTCTCAGCTCAGATTACAAAAAAAAATTATCATGACACAGTTATTTTGAATAAAGATAAGAATAAAACTAAATAGCCGGTCATATATATATGTTCAGCTAAATAATATTAAACTAAAATCTCTAGACATGAAACATTAAGACTATCAATACCTTTTGAATAATGTAACAAGCATATTATTTGAATTTTCAAGACACTTATTCAGCTGACATCATTCATTAAATGTATGACATTTGACAAATGATATCCCTGAATATTTATCCATGGAAAAATCAAAGAACAGAAATGCACTTAGCTTGGTAATGTCTAGAGATGATCAACTATTTAATATCAGTGAGAAAAGTAGCTTGATATCTCATTGAATATTACTCAGAAGATCATTCCTGGACAGCTTTACTTAGTGCATTACATTATTCAACTGTATTGACTTGTCATGATAACCAAAATAAAAGCAAACAAATAAAACATACAAAATAAACAATTAATTCCAGATATTGAAATCACTAGTTGCATGCATTTAACACAGATATGTAAGAGAATAAGAAATCATTACCTACCAACCTCATTTGTCAACTCAAGTGAGTTGCTGCATTAAGAGCATTGGCAAGATATCTGGTTAAATGTTGTTCCCTTGGAACACAGTGTAGTTCCACTACAACATGCAAATCACTTCTTCCAATAGCATGGTGCATGAGGTTTATGTACTTGACTCTTTTGAGAAATGCTTGGATGCTTCAGCTGCATCTTTTGATTTGTCCTTAAGCTAAGCATTTCTTCTGAGCCATGACCTGAACTCATTTCCTTGGGGTTGGCATGAATTGTGCTATGTCTTCTTGATTAAGAGTTTATCCTGCAAGTATCAACATCTAGACAACCAATTAGAGCATAGTAAGTATCTCTTGGATTATCAATTACTGAATGGTTGATAATCTTTTGAGATACAACAAAGATTCCAGGAAAAGTTAAGGTACTAGTACATAAACATGTGGTTAACATAATTTCTAGCATTCTGTTACTTAGTCATGAGGGAGATCACCAATTATCTTTTCAAAACATGAATTTCCTACCAAGGTATTTAATTCAGTTGTGTCAATAATTGGTATGAGAATTCTTAAAGGAATACTCACTTATCTCCTCAGAACTTCTTTGCATGAGCCTTTCAGCTTTACAGCAAAGCTACTGATCAGTGATGCTAGATATTACGTAAACTACATGTATCTCAACTAAGGATATATGACTTACAAAGGCTGAGATTTATATTTTATTTTTCTACAGATATGGACACTATCTTTTTGCACTTTCCGTAGAGGAGCAAAAGTAGTATCCATAGATCTAGAAAATTGTCTACGGATAGTCAGTATCCATAGACAAAGCAAAGAAACTAATCCAGTGTTATGAATGACTATCTACGGATAAGGGTATCCATCGATAAAGTAAATTTTGACTTAGACAAAAATTACTTTTTCTGGAAAACTTAGTTTTCAAGAAAGTCATTTGAACATTGGCTACATATAAGACATCAAGAAAAATATGGGAGTTTATTCGTGCCTCACTTACTTACCATTCTTGAGAGGATGGTTGACAAGTAGCTTGGTACTGATGTCTTCTTTACCGAGTCACACTTGGATCGAAAGGTATTTCCACTGTACAGTCCAAAACAGAACCCCTTTAGAGAAAGTCCGTGAAGAATCCTGATTTGAGCACAATAGATTTAGAGATTTGCAAGGCAGATGTTCTACTCATTTCTTTAACCAAGACTTTAATTCAAGGAGAAAGATTAGATGTCCAGGAAGTAGACATGGATATTTGTAGGAGCTAGAAAATCTTGCCTTGATCCAAGTGAACGCCTTATTCCTTTAACCCAATAGATGTCTTCAAGAGGACTTTCTTCTGGATTTTTGGAATAAGCTTCTTATGGTAGGTGCAGGTCTTGGAGATGTAAGAATATTCTCATCAGCATCATTACGTGAGGTTGATCTTTAACTCAGAGAAACTCCCCCTAAGTTCATTGGGATGATAACTCAGAGTTATGATCCTCCTACGGATGCTTCATTGTGGCTTCCTACGGATGCTCCACTTTGGCTTCCTACGGATGCTCCATTTTGGCTTCCTACGGATGCTCCATTTTGGCTTCCTACGGATGCTTCATTTGGCTTCTAATCAGATGCTCCATTTATCCTTTCCATAGATGACTCATTTGGGCTTTAATCATTCATAGTCTAGACAGACACTAATGGAGGTGCTGATTCATCCACATAATCATCATCTTCTTCATACCAAAAACCACCTTCCATTTCAAACTTAAATTTGAGAACTCCAGAAAATCTCTCATCAATAAGTTTGATTTATCTGGCATCATCAGAAACAACTTGTATAGACTCCATAACAGTGTTGATTCAGTGACTTAAAGCCCTGTAGGCTTTTCTAGCTACATGCACTCTTTTTGAGTTGCATACCCAACCTGGGCTTCTGAGTAGATAAAAGATTCGATCTTTGACAGGATGTCTTCTTGAAGTTGCAGAAGTAGATTAACACTTTCTGAGAAATGCTCCCCCTGAGTAGATGTTCCAACAGAAAATTCCTTCAGGAAAGAACATAAGATACCATGGATGGCTGCTTACTTTTCTCTACATATAATTGCCATTCCCCATGGAAGATAGTCAAAAATGCTCATAGAAGAAACCACCACTCTCAGCTTCACCTCTACTTCCTCTTAGCAAAGATCTTTTCTTCCACTCATGAATTACTTGAGAATATTTATCCAGATGTCAGTTAAACTTAAAAATTGTGAAATGTTAAGTATTCGATCATGGACTGGATGTTCTTCAAGTAATTTCCCACACAGATTCCCTTATCTCCTTTAGCTAAGCTTCTATTATTTCCTTGGCTAAGGAATGTGACAAGAGAAAACTGTTGGCTACACTTATTCACATAGTTTGATGATTCCTCCTTCAGGTGCTTGAATGATCAAGAAAACATTCTGACTGTAATAAGTAGCACCAGCCGATCTCAAAGAGTTATCCTAATTTTTCAAGCAAAGTCTCTGCAGATATTGTCGTTTGTTTCATAAGACCTCTTCTCAACGAATTCTTGAGCTAAATACTTTGAGGAGATTTCATGTGCAGTGGCTGAAGGAGTTTATCAAACGAATGATCTGTCCTGTTCTTGATAGAGGTCTTCTATTGCTTCCCTTAATGGCATGCATCCTTTAACCCATCCTTGGCAAAACTTGGGGTTCCTCTAATCAAGACTCTTCCATCAGACAGCTTCTTATGCACTGTCTACTATTGTCCTGATTTTGCCTTGTCACAAAGAGGTCAAGACATACAATCTGTTGGGATTTATGGGTGATAGCATAGGAACAACTTAACTTTGTATATACTTAATTTTTTAATTAAGTAGAACATACTGTCACAGCCAAAGTATGTTCTTGTAATCAGTATGCAATGTTATTTTAATTGTGTAATTTGGAAGAAGTTCACCTTCTGTGTTCAAGCCTCAAAGAATGCATATTAGATGACAGCATGAATAAAGGTTACTGTCATAAGCATTGACAGTAAGATTACAAGAAGACAGAATGTTGCAAGTCAAGACAGCATATTCACTCTGACAGCAACATTGGCGGAAGACTACGCGACAACAACTTTAGCCCTCGACAGCAAGTTTGGAAACCTCGACAGCACACTATGCGGGGAACTCCTACTGTCACCAAAAGCACATTCCTGTGATAGCAAGCTTTGCGGCAAAAGTAACTATCTCGAGAAAGATCCTTGTTCTAGGTATCTTTCTCAGTCAAATCCCGTGACAGTTTCAATGTTCAAGAAACAGGCGTGTTGCAGTATCCCTAAGCTGCACCAAGTCTGCAAGACTACGACAAAAGCTTCAAGCACTGCAAACAAAAGCGAATCAATTCAAGAGCAAGGTCAAGTCTCTATTTGCTGAATTGTTTTAGCTAGAAATAGAATGAATCTAGGTTGCTTTCTTTGTAATGTATATCTGACATTGTTAGCAATTTAGGAAAGTCACATGGGTAGACACTTTGTAAGAAGCTGCCACTTGATAATGACAGCAGCTTCACAGACCCGTGTTGAAAGTGATAGGATTAGTTTATACTTAGACTATTAATTCATTCTAGGTATGTAACGAAGACAAGAAAGTGTCTTGAAGAAAAACCGAAGCTCAAGAATTCTCTCTTGAGGTTGTAACAACACTTTACAAAATAAATAAAACATTTATTTTGTGAATCCTGTCTTCTCGATTATACTGTTTGTGAATGCATACATATTATTGATAACATTAAATCTTAGTTTTGGTTGTTGAAACTGAGATTGAATTTTATCAGTATTGCATTCATCCCTCCCCCTTCTGCAATACACGAGGACCAACAACTGGTATCAGAGCTTTCAGATTTACATACATATCTGAGATCACGACGACAATGCAGAAATCAAACAGTATCAAGATCCCAGCTTTTGATAAAGAGAACTACAGCATTTGGAAAAGAAAGATCTTGTTGTTTATCAAAGCTGCGAATCCACTATACCCAGGTATTCTCGAGAATGGTCCTTTCATTCCAAGGAAGGAAATTGAAGCCACAACAGTAAATGGTGAAGTCATTCCTGCACATTGGGTTCCCAAAGATCCCTCTGAATTTTTGGAACCTGAGAAGGAGAAAATGGTGCTAGATGATCACTTGCAACTCATCTTGCTCGATTCTCTCACGTTGGATAAAGCCATGTGTGGAAGTGTGATAAGCTGCACATCTGCCAAGGAGATGTGGATCAGGTTAGCTTTAATATGTGAAGGAAGTGAAGAAGTTAAGGGCAGTCAAAGGCAAATACTGATATCACAATATGAGGCATTCATGGCCAAGCCTGGTGAAGACTTAACTTCCATGTTTCAAAGGTTCAGTAAGCTCTTAACTGAACTACAGATACATGGCAAGTACTATGACAGGAAAGAGTTAAATGTCAAGTTCCTGCTTACACTACCTGATCACCTTGAACACAAGACAACAGCCATAAGAGAAGGAAGAGATCTCAACAATATAACCTTTGAGACACTTTATGGCATTCTGAAATCTTATGAACTTGAACTCTTTCAAAAGAGAGCCATACAAGTTCAGAGAAGGGAAGAACTTTAGGTTCAAGAACTTTAGGTTCAAGAAGGATAGGTCATTCAGGCCCCAAGGCCAAGCATCCAAGTTCACCAAGGGAAGCTCATCAAAGGCTGATGTGGGAAGCTCATCCAAAGGAGGATACAAGACTGGATTTGTGGATAGATCTAAATTCAAGTGTTACAACTGTGGTGAACCTGGTCATTTTTCTACTGAATGCAAAAGACCCAAACAGGTTCAGAGATTTGAGAAAGGAACTGGTGGATACTCTAAGAAGAATCAAGGTAGAGCCTATGTGGCTGAAGGAAAGTGTTGGGATGAGTCTGATGATGAAGATGAAGAAGAATATGTCAACCTAGCTCTCATGGCTAGCACTGATGAAGTAACATCAAGATCTTCAAGTCAGGTACCTTCACTTGTCTTACTTGATATGTCCATTGATGAGTATAAGAAAACCATTAAAGACTTAAGTGCTGAAATGTTCAATGTCTATACTAGCTTATCTGCTGCTAATGAGGAAATCACTAGGCTGAGTAAGCTAAATGAAACACTAAAGTCTGAAAATGAATCTCTTGTTCTCAAAACCAGTTCACTAGACTCTTTAGCTCAGGAGAATGCTAGACTTAAAAATGAATTAAAATGTGCTAAAGAGGTTGAGGAATTCCTGAGAAATGAGATTGCTGAAAATGAATTCAAGATTAAGGCTTATAAAAACTCATCTAAGATAGTTCAGGATTACAATGATAAGCATACAGAAAATCAAACTGTTGGCATAGGTTTTTCATATGGTAGGAGACCTGGAAAGGAAACTGTGATTCAAGATTGTTCTGGAGATGCTACTGTCAAACCCACCATTCTCAAGAAGGTTAAAACTCCTATTTTCAAAGTTGCAGAAATTGAGTTTGATGAAGAAGCCATGCTCATCAAACAAGAAATTCTTGATGAGGATGAAGGTGTTGACAGCACATTCAAGGATGGAAAGGATACTGTCACAATCCCCAAGACAATAAACTTACCAAGCAATCAGACAGTAAGTTCAAAATATGTTGTCACAGTTGGCAAGACAGTATCTTCCAAAGATGCTGTCAAGAATGGTTCCAAGACAGTAGCTTCCAAACCTTCTGTCAAGACAGTTGGAATAAAAGGTACTGTCAAGGAAAGTTCTACAGCAACTTCTGAACATACTGTCAATCCAGTAACTCCCAAGTCTAAGAATAGGAATGGTAAGGTAGGTGTCAATAAAGGAAATGGATACACTAATGTTGGAGGTGCTTCTAGGAAACTATGCAATAACTTTGGATCTTCACATCATTTAACACATGTTTGTAATAAGCCAATTGAGGATAAGATCAATGCTACTGAACTCAATGGTAATTTACACAGAACCCCCCTTATGCATAGAACTATGAGTGTCTGTAATAACATTGAATGTATGCCATGCAAGATCACTGCCATGAGCACATGCTTTAACTTACCTATTCTCACTACTGAAAAATGTTCATACATGCACACTGTTGAGACTTCTGAGCCTGCTAGCAACAGTAAAAAGGCCTCATCCACTAAGAAAAGGATCAAGTCCAATTCTAAACCTAAGTGGGTGAAAAGAGAAGTCAAACAGGAGTTCATTGATGATGCTTGTGATTTTATGACAGGAAGAAACTCAGGAGACACTAAAACTGCAGGACCCAACAAGGATTGGGTACCATATGCATCTTAAATACATTCTGTTTTGCAGGGCAAGAAGAAAGATCAAGTCATGTGGATCATTGACAGTGGTTTCTCAAGACACATGACAGGTGATAAAGACCTGCTATCACACTATGTAGAGAAAGCTAGCCCAATCATAACCTTTGGAGACAACAGCAAGGGTTACACAGTGGGATATGGTTGTCTGGAAATTGGAAATGTTGTCATTGAAGATATTGCTCTTGTGGATGGATTGAAGCACAATCTACTCAGTGTCAGCCAATTCAGTGACAGGGGATTCAAGGTTGATTTTGATATGATGCTGTGTAACATCTATCACAAGAAGGATGGTAGCCTCTCTCTAAAAGGGGTTAGAAAAGGAAGCTTGTTTGTTGCTAACTTAAACTCAACAAAGAAGGATAAAGTTTATTGTTTCTACAGTAAAGCAACTGTTGGTGACAGTATGCTTTGGCATAGGAAGCTCTCACATCTCAACTTCAAAACAATGAATATTTTGATGAAGAAGGAGTTAGTGAGAGGTTTGCCCCAACAGGAATTCTGTCAAGAAGGATTGTGTGAATATTGTCAAATGGGCAAACTAAGGAGAGCTGTGTACAAGACCAAGCAAATGAACACCAACATAGAAGCACTCAAGTTGATTCATATTGATCTTTTTGGACCAGTCAATGTACCATCTATGGCCAAAAAGAGATATGCCTTAGTAATGGTGGATGATTACTCAAGGTACACTTGGGTGAAGTTTCTTGAATCCAAAGATGAAGCTGCTCAAGTGATTATTGATCAAGTCAGAGTTCTTGATAGAACTCCAAACTCAAAAGTTCAAATCTTGAGGAGTGACAATGGTACAGAATTCAGAAATGCCACACTTGGAAATTTCTGTAAAGATGAAGGAATTGTACAACAATTCTCTGCTGCAAGGACTCCACAGCAGAATGGAGTTGTAGAAAGAAAGAACATGACTCTCATTGAAGCAGCTAGAACTATGTTTCATGATGCCAAACTACCAACATATTTCTGGGCTGAAGCTATCAACACAGCTTGTTATACTCAAAACAGAACCATGATTAACAAAACTCATGCAAGTACACCTTACTGTCTGCTAACTGGAAAGAAACCTACTGTCAAATATTTTCATGTGTTTGGGAGCAAATGCTTTATGATGAAGGATAACCACGAGAAGAAAGGAAAATTTGACACTAAGGCATTTGAAGGATTATTCATGGGTTACAGTACATAAAGGACTGCCTACAGAGTTTATGTTATGGAACACAGGATTATTGAAGAGAGTGTAAATGTCACATTTGATGAAACCAAGTTTCCAGGACTGCATGAAGAAGGAAAAATGCAGACATTCAGATTTGAGAATCAAGGATACTTGGAAGCTGAGGAAATTGTTGATGAATAACCTAGCTTCACTCAAATTGTTGAAGTTGATAAAGATACTGTCAATACCACTACTGTCAACCAAACTCCAGCTCAGTCACAGACCATAACCTCTAACATTCATAACAGTGGTGACTCTGGAGACAATGAAGAACATGGTGAAGACAATGGGATTGGTGAGCATTCAACTCAACAAACTGAAACAACTGTTCCTGTACAATCAAGTAGCTTGCCCAGAATCACCAAGTGGAACAAGGTTCACACAAATGACCTTATCATTGGTGACCCTACTTCTGGAGTGAGGACAAGGAACAAAGTCTCTGCTGACAGCATGTTTTCATGCTTCCTGTCTCAAATGGAACCCAAGACAACTGATGAAGCATTGTTGGATTCCGACTGGGTGATAGCCATGCAAGAAGAGCTAAATCAGTTTGAAAGAAACAATGTATGGAAGTTGGTTCCAAGATCTAAGGGAAAGTCAGTCATTGAGACCAAATGGGTTTTCAGAAACAAGCTTGATGAAAATGGATTAGTGACAAGAAACAAAGCAAGGCTAGTGGCTAAAGGTTACTGTCAACAGGAAGGAATATGTTAGATATAATTGCTAATGTTTGTTTATCAGTGTTTAAGCAACAGGTACTGACAAGAGTTTATCAGAAGCCAGTCAGAGTTTATTTAAAGTCTGACAGGGTGAAGAGTTTAATTGAAGCCGGTCAGAGTTTATTTAAAGTCTGACAGGGTGATAGTTGAATTAGCTGTCGGTGCTGAATTGAAGATTCTAGAAGCAATATATTCTGAAGATGGAAAGAAGCAGAATATATTGATACAGCTAAGGAAACGGAATAGAAGATAAGAAGCAATCCTTAATTGATAAGTTTTGTATAGCTAACTTGTAGGAATATCAATTAGATAAGGATTGTATGTAGCTGTATACTATATAAACACAGATAGGTTATCCCTAGAAGGGACGCGCGAATATTGATATATTATTCTTGTAACCTAGAAGCTCTTTGTGATTCATTAACATCATAAAGAGAGAAGCTGTTAATATAAATACAGTTTATTGATTCATAAACAGTGTTCTTAATTATCGTTATTCTCATACATACTTGATTATATTGTGTATTCGGCCTAACAATTGGTATCAGAGCCAAGGCTGTTTAATATATACAGTTTTACGATTCAAACACAGTATTAATCATGTCTGAAGAAAATCAAACTGCTCCTAAAGCTGAACAGGTTAAGCCCAATTCTGTGAGTCGATATGAAACAATCAGGGTTCCAATTCTCAGGCCAGTAGAGTATCCGATTTGGAAGGTGAAGATGACCATGTTTCTGGAGGCTACAGATCCAGAATACCTTGACAGAATTAATGATGGTCCTCATATGCCAACTAAATTGTCCCCTGTTGTTGATGGTCAAGCACAAAAGACTGTTCCAAAGGAAAAGAAAGATATGACTCCTGAGGATATCTCATCAATTGCAAAGGATGCAAAGGTTAGACATCTTCTCCACAGTGCTTTAGATAATGTAATGTCTAACAGAGTAATTGGCTGCAAAACTGCCAAAGAGATATGGGATGCTTTAGAAGTCAGATGCCAGGGAACAGGTGCTATTAAGAAGAACAGAAAAACAATACTCACACAGGAGTATGAGCACTTTGATTCAAGAACTAATGAAACCTTGACTGAGACTTATGACAGATTTTGCAAACTGTTGAATGATCTGTCTCTGGTAGATAAGGAATATGAACTTGAAGAGTCAAATCTCAAGTTTCTGTTATCTCTACCTGAAAAGTGGGATTTAAAGGCAACAACAATCAGAGATAATTATGATCTTGCTGATACATATCTTGATGAGATCTATGGATTGTTAAAGACTCATGAACTTGAGATAGAACAAAGAAACAGGAGGTCCAGCAAGAAAACAAAATTTGTTGCTCTCAAAGTCGAGGAGAAGCCCATCAAGAAGGAATCATCAAGGAAGAAAGCCAAGGGAAAGGCTTTAGTTATTAAATCTGAAAGTGAGTCATCAAACTCTGATGATGACTCAAACTCTGATGAAGCTTCTGACTCTGAGGATGATGAAGAGGAGTTGATGCAAATGGCTGCATTGATGGTGAAGACCTTTAAGAAGATGGGATTCAAGAACTTCAAGAAAGGAAAGAGATTCTCAAGGAAAGATTCAAACCCTGAAAGGAGAAGTTTCAGAAAGTCTGATGGAAAGGAGAACAAGTCTGGCAAGAAGGATAAGTCTCAAATCCAGTGCTACAAGTGTAAGGAGATGGGTCATTATGCTCCAGAGTGCAAGAAAGGCAAATCTGAGAAAGCACTCATCTCTAAAGGCATAGACTGGGCAGATACTTCAGATTCTGATGATGGAGAAAACTATGCTCTTATGGCAACTGTCAGAGATGAGACTGAATCTTCTGAAAATAAGGTACCCCTAACTACTTATGCTTATGATACTGATAATATATCTGAGTTAAGAGTATATCTGAAAAGTGTTCATGTTAGCTATAGGGATCAGACTTTAGAGAATGAAAGAATTAAATCTGAGAATCTTAGTCTTAAAGATAGAAACAAGTTTCTTGAAAGAGAACTTGAGAATATGAAGCAGATTCAAAGAGAAAGAGATGATGCTGTTTATGTTGAACAGGAGTTGCTTAAAAGGTATAAGCAACTAGAATCTGATTTAGAAAAAGAAAGAAAAATAATCAAGACTTGGACAGATTCTGGAAGAGACACTCATCAAGTGTTTCAGACTGATTCTGTAGGTTTAGGTTATTGTGAAAACGATGAACTTAGGTTTAAAGACAAAGTTAAGGTTAAACCACAACTTAAACCTGTGATATTTGTTCCAGAATCCACCAAGCTAAAATCTGTAGTTGTGAAAGAAGCTGTTATGGAGCCAGTTGAAGCTTGTGTTGAACAAGTAGATATTGAATCTAAAACAGAGAAGCTTGTTGAGCTAGAAGCTGTTAAAGAACCAATTAGAATCTGTGAGAAGCAGGTTAATGTTGGTTTAATGACAGGAAAACAGTTTAAACATAAGCTCAAAGAGGTTAAGTCTGCCATGAAACCTAAAGGGTTCAAGAGAAATAGGAATGGAAAAGTAGGCATAAATAATAGAAATAATCATATGCCTAATGCTAGTGCCTCAAGAAAAACATGTTATAATTGTGGTAGTTCTAATCATCTTGCTAGATTTTGCACTAAGAACAAACATATTAATTCTTTATCTTCTACTTCAGAAATAAAGAATGATTATGTTAGAGTAAGACCACAGACTTTATGCAAACATTGTGGGAGCACCTGGCATTCTATTTACACATGTAAGAGTTATCATGCAATTTATCATAACTATTATGAGCTAAAACCCAACTTGAAATGGGTTAGAGCAAACTCTGCTAGTGTAAAATCTGACAATATTAGTTTAAACTCTGATAATGCTAATTCCGCTGCAAAAACTAACACTGTTAAGAAAGACAAAGGATCCAAGCAAGTCTGGATCCTCAAAACTAACACTTAGTGTTTGTTTGTGATTGCAGGGTATAATAGAGAGCACACTTATCTTAGACAGTGGATGCTCAGGACATATGACTGGAAATAAAGCCCTGCTATCAGACTTTGAGGAGAAGGCTGGCCCAAAAGTTTCCTATGGAGATGGCAACATAGGACACACTCTGGGATATGGCAATATTAATCTTGGAAGTGTCATCATCACAAATGTAGCTCTAGTCTCAGGACTCAAGCATAATCTGTTATCTGTGAGTCAAATCTGTGACAGAGGAAACCATGTAGATTTTCATAGTGAATACTGTGAAGTTATCAGTAAATCTACTGGGAAAGTTGTTCTAGTTGGACACAGGCGCAACAATATTTATGAAGCAAGTTTGGTAACAAACTCTGATGGAAAAATAGTGTGTCTGACTGCAAAAATGTCAAATGAAGAGAGTTGGAATTGGCACAAGAAGCTCTCTCATCTCAATTTGAACAACATCAATGAGCTTATAAGAAAGGATCTTGTAAGAGGACTTCCAAAATCAATACTCAATCTAGATGGTCTATGTGATTCTTGTCAAAAGGCCAAGCAAAGGAAGTCATCTTTCAAGAGCAAATCTGAATCTTCAGTAGTGGAACCTTATCATCTTCTACATGTTGATCTCTTTGGACCAGTGAATGTAATGTCCATGGGCAGAAAGAAATATGCTCTAGTAATTGTTGATGAATATACTAGATATACATGGGTGTATTTCTTGTCAAAGAAGGATGAAACTGCTCAAACGTTGATGGATCATGTAAATCTACTGGACAAAGGATCACAGCACAAAGTCAAAATTATAAGGAGTGATAATGGAACTGAATTCAGAAACTCAATCATGGAAGCTTTCTGCAAGGAAAGAGGAGTCAAACAAGAATTTTCTGCACCTGGAACTCCACAGCAAAATGGTGTAGTTGAAAGAAAGAACAGAACCTTAATTGAAGCTGCCAGAACTATGCTTGATGAAGCAAAATTGCCAACTTATTTCTGGGCAGAAGCTGTTCAAACTGCTTGTTTTACTCAAAATGCAACTCTGATCAACAAGCATGGAAAAACACCATATGAAATGGTGAAAAATAAGAAGCCAAATTTGAAATATTTTCACATATTTGGATGCAAATGCTTTGTGTTGAAGACTCATCCTGAACAGTTGACCAAGTTCGAGTTAAAAGCTGATGAAGGAATCTTTGTTGGCTATCCATTGTCAACAAAAGCATTCAGAGTTTACAATCTGAGAACGAAGGTGATCATGGAATCCATACATGTGTCGTTTGATGACAAGAAAATAATTGGACTTGAAGACAAGGATGGATATGATCAACTACGTTTTGAAAATAAAGATCTATTCTCTGATGACATAAACTCAAATGAAGCAGGGTTGACAAACTCTGACGAAGCATTCTCTGAACCTCTATTGGTAAATACTGGAGAAACTGGAAATTCTCAAATTGAACAAAATAGAGAACCAGTTGAGGGGGAGCGTGAAGAAGCTCAACAAGACACAGCAAGTGAGTCAGTTGAGGAAACTGATTCAAACTCTGACAGCTCAAACACTGAGCCATCCAACTCAGGGGGAGCCTCAGATAATGCAGAAAGTCAACATATGAATCAGGAGAGCATGGATCAAGGGGGAGGATTCAATAATGATGCAAGAAACCACTTACCAACAGCCAGAAAGTGGACACAGGCACACACACCTGATCTCATAATTGGAGATCCTGATGCTAGTGTGAGAACTAGAAGTGCAACAAACAATGAGTGTCTGTATCATGCTTTCTTGTCTCAAACAGAACCAAAGAAAGTGGAGGAAGCTCTTCAAGATGCTAATTGGATTACAGCAATGCAAGAAGAGTTAAATGAATTTGAAAGAAATGAAGTCTGGACACTTGTACCTAGACCAAAGAATAGATCAATTGTAGGTACAAAGTGGGTTTTCAGAAACAAGACTGACAGTGAAGGTGTGATTACAAGAAACAAGGCTAGACTTGTGGCTAAAGGTTATTCACAACAGGAAGGAATTGACTATGATGAAACCTTTGCTCCAGTTGCAAGACTGGAGGCCATAAGAATTTTTCTGGCCTATGCTGCACACAAGAAGTTTAAAGTCTTTCAGATGGATGTAAAAAGTGCTTTTCTCAATGGGAAGCTTGAAGAAGAAGTGTTTGTTGAACAACCACCAGGATTTGTAGATTCCAAGCATCCAGATTATGTCTACAGGCTTGACAAGGCATTATATGGACTAAAGCAAGCACCAAGAGCATGGTATGAAACTCTTGCTCAATTTCTTTTAGAAAGTGGGTTCACAAGAGGTGCAATTGATAAAACCTTGTTTTATTTCAATTCTGGTGATGATTTGCTTTTAGTTCAAATTTATGTAGATGATATTATTTTTGGATCTACTAATGACAAACTTTGTAAGAAGTTTGCAAAGCTTATGCAATCCAGGTATCAAATGAGCATGATGGGAGAGCTTAGTTATTTTCTAGGCTTACAGGTCAAGCAAACAGATGATGGGATTTTTATCAATCAAGCAAAGTATACCAGAAATCTTCTAAAGAAATTTGGTATGCTTGATAGTTCATCTGCTACAACTCCCATGGCTACAGCAACGAAGCTTGACAAAGACACAGGAGCCTCAGTAGATTTGACTAACTACAGAGGAATGATAGGGTCTCTACTGTATCTTACTGCAAGTAGACCTGATATCATGTATGCAACATGTCTTTGTGCAAGATTTCAAGCAGATCCCAGAGAGCCTCATCTAACAGCTGTAAAAAGGATCTTCAAATATCTCAAAGGAACCATAACCCTGGGTTTGTGGTATCCTAGAGAATCAGAGTTTAAGTTAATTGGTTACTCTGATGCAGATTTTGCAGGCTGTAAGATAGACAGAAAAAGTACAAGTGGAAGCTGTCAATTTTTAGGTGACAGATTAGTTTCTTGGTACAGCAAGAAACAGAAGTCAATCTCCACATCCACTGCTGAAGCAGAGTATATAGCAGCTGGTAGCTGTTGTGCACAGATTTTATGGATGAAGAATCAACTGCTGGATTATGGGTTAAGGTACTCTAAAATACCTATTTTCTGTGATAACCAAAGTGCTATTGCTATGACAGGTAATCCAGTACAGCACTCCATGACCAAGCACATCAGCATAAGATATCATTTTATCATAGAACATGTGGAAGAAGGGAACATTGAGCTTCATTTTGTGTCTACAGACCAACAACTTGCAGATATCTTCACCAAACCTTTGAGTGAAGCTACGTTTACAAGATTGGTAAATGAACTTGGAATGATCTCTGGTTCAGACTAGAGATACGGGTTAGACTCAAAATCTATCCATGTTTGATTGTTTAATGCTCATGATTCCTTGCAAATGTTAACTGTTATGTGAACCAGCATGTTAAACTCTGATGATAAACTCTGTGAAGTGTCTGTCATACACTGAAAGTAAGCTCTGATGGTAAACTCTGTTGGTCATACTCTGATAGTTACAGTTTAATGTTATACTCTGATTGTAATTTTGTCTGAAACATTTGGACCAATGAAGAAATTTGTATGAAGCATAATTCTCAGTAAGTAATTGTGAATCCTTAAGAGTTGATAGATTCTGATCTCAAATATGTGCAGTAAGCTAACACAGCATGATACTGTCTCTATATTTATAGCATCTCTTAGTTTATTGATCCTATACACTGAGTCTGTATTAGCTGTTTGCATCTTCTCTCATAAGTTAATTATAATTACTGATGAAAAGTCTAAACTCTGATTATTTAATGCAAATAATTCACCCTCACATCAAAAGATGCCAAACAGAGCACAAATTCCTTTGAGATCATGTTGTGCCTAGGAAGATCCAGGAACTTATTGTATGAAATAAGGGCTAAAATCTTTGATTTTTGGTGACTAGTGCCAACCACTGATTACTGGAAAAATTAAAAAAAAAATAAAAAAAAAAAAAAAAAAAATAATAATAATAAAGGGGGTGAAAAATAAAAGACATATCCAAATGAAAGGATATCAGTAATACAGAGTTTAGATAGAAAAATCAGTGTCTATGTTATACATGAGAGTTTAGGCAACCAGTTTTTACTACTTTAGTTTGTGGATTTTATGCACTTTGAGATGATCTAAATACTGATTTCGGTAAACTCTGCTACTACACACACATATTTTCACAACTGTACAGATTGAGAAAAGAGTTTATTGACAAAGAAGGACAAATGGTAAACACTGATGTATTGTGTGAAATACGCCGAGGTTACTTTGTTTTAATCTCTGATGGTTAAAATAATCTATTTGTTTCAGACATGTTATAATTTTGAGATTAGCCATTTGTTTTTCGGAAAAAGTATGATTGAACGGAGAAAAGAAAGAGTGTGTTTGATAAGTCCTGATAGTGATTCGTAATGCTGCTGAGTATATTAGTTTATTGTTTAAAGTGATATCATTTCTTTCACTTTACAATTACTATGCAATATTGATCATACTGATATGTAAAGAAAAAAATTTTTTTCATTAATTAATTCAAATTTACATTCAGATCATTTCATACTCATGTTTAGCTAAACTTTCTGGTATATACTAATCACTATGGTTACAAAAGAGAAGATCTATTTAACCAGGACAAGTATCTGAATGCTACATCTGAAGCAGAAGAGCTAGAGCCAGAAGTTATTGTGCTCTACTACTTCTGATGATCGCTACCCAGTTGTTTAACTGATCATTATACCATCTGGGATTGCTTGACAACATCCTGAAGATGAATCATCATCATCATCTTCCTGGATTCTCTTTCTGCTTTGCAGCTTGCAGGATTCCAAGAAGATTGTCTCCTCAGTACCCATCAGGAAGCTCTGCTGGAAGAGTATCATACAAATCTCCATAGTATGATCGTCTGCCAGGATGGGCACATCATATGGACCGGGACGGATGATGTGCACATAAGGATTAGAGATTGGTCCTTCTGCTATTTCATCATCTGCTATAAGACCTTCATCATTCAGAAAAGACAGAACAAAAAACTCATCGATGATATAGTTTTCTTGTTGCTGCCAGTTCATGTTCATGAATGATTCTACATCCATGAATTCAAAGGTTCCTGCCATTTGGTGTATGGTAATTTTAAGATATGAAGCCTGTTGTTACAATGCTTCGGTTTTTAAAGCATTCAACAGGGTAACTGAAAGGTTTTTACTTGAATCGAAGCGCTTGGGATAATAAGGTGCGGAGTTTCAAGACAGTCATTATTATTCTGACTATTGAGCTCCTTTGTACTTTATTATTAAAATTGATAATTTTATTATTATTGATTTTTTTTTCTTTTGAGCGGATATTTTGAGTGTTATATGTGATGCCAGGTGTCTTCACGTCTGCACGTGTGTATTGGAAGTTGTTAGATACAGCTGTCAGCGTATCCACGTCTGACATCTGTCCCACTAACATACTTCTAATCTTTACAGTTATTATTTAATTCACTACATACACACGATTCAATCTTTTACGCACCTCATCTTTTCATAAGCTTTTACTCACACACAAACACTCAAACACTTTCAAAGCCCAGTTCTTCTTATTTTCAAATCTTACTAATGGCAACTACAGCGTTTATTGCTTCTGAATTAGAATTTGTTCCCAACAATTATTCTGCTCCTGTAGCAAATGAGAACGCACCGGAGGCGTTTCATTTGATTCAGAGGTTCTTGTTACACTCTGATATCGGTACTGCTCTAACCGCACCATCGAAGCTGTCTGCGACTCAAATTCAAACTTTTTGGCAGACAGGTACTTATGATAATGGAGGAGAGTCTGGATCGCCATCTATAATTTTTGAGTTTCAAGGAGATGAATTTGTTGTTACTCCTACTACTGTTCGTGATGCTTTGGGTCTTGAAGATTTCAATGCATTCACAATCTCTGTTGGAGATTTTGAGCTAGTCAGAATGATGGGCGAGATAGGCTACACTGGACCTTTGACAAAGATAGGTCAACTCAAAAGGCCATTTTTGCGCAAGGAGTGGAGCTTCTTTTTCGATTGCATTACTCGGGCTTTTGGAAAGAAGTGTACCAATTGGGATGCGATTCCCACGGATAGTCTACAGATCGGGTATTCTCTTCTCTATGGCAGTCATTTTGATGTTGCTAGATTAGTTCTAACTAATATTGGTGAGAAAATGCTAGAGAATAGAAATGTTGTTTATTTCTCTAGGTTTTGTCAATTGATATTCAATTTTTGCTGTCCAAATGTTGAGATAGTAGAGGATGATGTTATACTTTCGTTTAAACTGCACAAACGTATATTTTCTGACCTTATCAACAAGGACAACAAGAAAGGAGAAGTTGGTCCTTTAATGTTGCCTGCATCAGTGCAAAAATTTCTTGACAACTTACAACAACAACAAGTATCAACTGCTGAAGCTGGACCTTCTGTGTCTCAACCACAGAGGTCAAAGAGATCCAAAGTTCGAGCAGTTAAGTCTGGTTTGCAACAAACTGAAGCTGAGGTATCAAATGTTGATGCTGTGCCTCAGAGAAAAAGAATGAAGAAAAGGCGAGCCCAAAGGGCAAAGTCTGTTGTTGCTGATTCTAATGTAGACTCAGAAACTGAAGCTGATGAAGAGACTCTTCATCAGAGAAAGAGAAGACTAGTTGCTGATCAACTTTTTGGTGATATCATTGCAAATATGGACAAAGAACCTGAGGACACTGAAGCTCCTACATCAGAGAATGAGGAGATTGTGCCTACAACTGTTCCTCCAAGTACTCCTGCAATTGTTGTTGAGGAGGATATTCTAACTGCTGAAGATACTGCAAATCCTGAAACTATTCTGATGGATTTTGAACCAGAAGCTCCTACATCAAAAGCTGATGATGTAGTTGAGGAAGCTGCTGCATACTCTGACAGCAGGATTATTGATCATGAAGATACTGTACTGGAAGCTGATCAAGCTACTACTGAATTAGTAGAACCTATTGCTTCTCACACAGAAATCATTTCTCTTGATTTTGAGAAAGGTGAGGAAGTTGATCAGATTAGAGTTGATCCAGTTCCAGAAGCTGTTGCTGTACATGTTGATGCACCAGATAATGATCATGAGGATATTGTTTTACTTGAAGCTTTGCAACAATCAGTTGTCGAGATTGTTCAGAGAGAAGCAGAGGTTATTGCTCCAGCAAACTCTGATGTTCCTCACACTGTAGCAGATCAAGTACCTGATGCATCTGCTCAGTTAATTGATGAAATCACTGCTGAAAATGTGCTTGAAGATATTCACAGAGAGGATGACAATGCTGAAGCTAGTCCTGCTCATTCAAACTCTGATATTCAAGTGGAAATTTCTGATCTTCAGGCAAATTCTACTGAAGAGAGGGAAGTTCAAAGGGCTGCTTCTGAGCATTTTCAGAATATGTACTACAATGCATGGGCTAATGCAGATTGTGTCTTTCCAGCACAACGGGCTGCAGATTTTCTATCTGATTCTGTTAAGAAGATTACAAATCCTGATGTCCTTACAAGCTTACAGGCAACTGTTATTCAAGTCAAATCTCTCAATAATAGATTTGATGAGAATCAACAAATGCTTACAAAATTGAGGAATGAAGTAAGTCTGAGGGATCTTACTTTAAAGGCTGACAGAACTTCTTACTATGCCATGTTCAAGCAGCAAGCCAGGGATTCTGAAGAAATCAAGAAGAGGCTTGGGACAGTTGAGGACAACCAGAATGCTATGTCTGCTCAACTGACTTCCATTTCTACTGCGCTTGAATTGCTGACATCAGTACTACTTTCTGATGATGTCAAAAAGGGGGAGAGTATACCTAAAGACAAATGCAAAGATACTCAAACTCTGAGACGGAAGGATGATTCTACTGATGGGGGAAGCAGAGAAATGAAAGAAGGATTTCTGCTCAAAGGCAAAGACGTGTAATAAACTCTGGTGGTCAATCTACTTCTGGTGGTCAATCTACTTCAAAACTCAACAAAAGTTTAGTTGTTTCAGCTAACCCATCTACTGATGAAGAGATTGCTGCTAGGATCTTTATTAAAGAGCATGGAAAGGAAGTTACTATTGAAGATATCCAGGCTGAAGAACAGATGCTTGCTGAAGAACACAAGAAAAATCTTGAAGCTGGAATCTACAAGAAACAGGAAATCAAGGCTCCTAGGAAGAAAGAAGTTGGTATTTCTATCAAAGAGAATACACAACAGAGTATACAATATACAAGGAGACCTATGATTAGAAACTCTGATAAGGGTAAAGGCAAAATGATTGAAAAGCCTAACCTGAAGAAGAAAGATAATTCAACCTCTGACATTGCTCAAGTTGAAACAAGATTAGCAAAATCAACCTCTGACGCTGCTCAAGTTGATGATACTATTGAAGTTAAGCCAGCCTCTGACAAGGCTCAAGCTGTGCAAACTCAGCTAGCTCCTCAACTCAAAGGTTTCTTAAGACCTGTACTGTAACAGCCCCAAATCCGGGGTCAGGGATTTAGAGTAGTCACGATCCATTTACTCCTTGCCTTACCTGTATTACTCACACCGCACATAATTCACCTGCTCGTGACCCCTCAATATATGCCTCACACACACACACACAGGTTAGAGTCTCAGAAACGACACCATACAATAACTGCGGAATAAATAACTTTTATTACAATACCCAAATGTCTTTGAATCTGTCACTGATACAATTTCTAAGTAATGTTACATTACTAACTTAGCCTTCTGATGCTCACAATCCTCTCATACCATTCATATCTATACATAAGTTGAATACCAAAACTGTAGCCCGATTCGATTGGTTCGCACTACTCTCGGGATCACTGCTAGAAGCTGTTCATGGAGACGCCTTGCGGGGTATGTGCCGTCCCAATGGCATCCTGCTTCGCTGCTATATAATATATATAAAACAATAGCAAGAGTGAGCGATAGCTCAGCAAGGTAATGAAAGTATGGCATAATTCTGCCTTTAACTCAACCCAAAATAAAACGGGTATAAGACAATACTTTGTCAAAATATTTCGATACTGAAATTATTTTCTTATCGGAAGGTATTCCAAAAATAGTACCTTTATTGTAATTCAAATATCATTTCATAATATTTCTGCAACTCTTTTGCTATATTATGAACAAAGTTCTTGTATACAAGATGAGGTTTCAAAATAAACCAAATATAACCTTTCCAAAAATTATCTTCTATATAAGCAGAATATCAACATATAACTTAAAAGATGAAGTTATAAGATGATTCAGTATAAACAACTCCCTCACCATAACCCATGTTATGTAGGGTATCCACAGAGTCATAACTCATAAAAGATGGAGTTGCATGAATTTATTGTAACTTTATTTTGAACACTTTTCGACCCTCTGCCAACATGACCGGTAAACCTGTACCACGGTGTCATCCTTGGTCCCTTTCAATACATGTTGCAGAATCCCTCTGCCGACATGATCGGTAAACCTGTACCAACGGAGCCATCCGTGGTCCCTTTCAGTACATGTTGCAGAATTATCCAAAATGGATGATGAACTAATACTGGAGTATGTCGCGCCAGAGGTCACACCCTTACGATGATCAGTCGTAAGTTGTGCCTCTAAAGATTTGTTTCTCTACATGTAGAAGGAAGAACATATGGATTTACTTGTCCACCATACGCCGGATCTCCCCTGCCAACGGTTGGGTATAAATGGGACCGGCGCCACTCGGATCCTAATATGGTGATGGGCTGCCACCTGCAGTCTCTTACACACTAATGATGGGCTGCCACCTGCAGTCTCTTACACAAATACTCCTAGTTCGAATAGTATCCATGACTCTGAAACGTAAAGCTTGTCCTCCTTTCCCCAAGTATAATACTTGTTAATAGGACTCCACAAAGTAGTCGTATCGGGTTGGAAAGGGGGAGTTCACCAATATTTCCCAAGCGATGCTTGTTAATGGATTTCAGACTTGATCCATGAATTTACCCCTCGAGCGTTGAGGTGGTAACACCATATTTGACTTGCAGCAATTACATTGCTCCGAGAAAATATCTGTCCCTTGACAGTTTTGAGTTGAGAGTTTAAAAAGAGTAGTAGTTACTTAAGACAGGTTTCCCATATTTTTGATAATTGAGCGAGCATTTAATCCCCTTTAAAAGGTAGATTTAAATGGAAAAACATTGTTTTGGGAACCTCTTTTTGATTTGAAAATAATCAATACTATTTATTAAGTAAGTAATCCTCAAATGAATATAAATAATATTCTTTAAATAAATAATTAATCTTCGAATAACAGTACCCGATATCTTTGTCGGAAAATAACCTTTATCAATAATATTCCAGATATTTTTAACCGAAAATACCAATTTATAACCATTGGAGTATCTTTGTTATCATTCCGGAACAAAGCGATTTTAAGAAAACATTTTGAAAATGGTATTCATCTAATTAAACAAATTTAATTAGACGAATAAGGCTTATTTAATCCGTAAATGCTTCCAGAAGTATTTACTAATTAAATAAACACTGGTTTATTAGTGATGTTGCCTTTAGGTTAATTATTACGAAAATCTTTCTAAAAAGCTCTGTCCGGGTTTTCGAAAATATATCTTAAATATAAATAACTTAAATAGCATTCCTCGAATGTATGATAATCGGCCGCTGGAAACCCTCCGGGTTTCCACGACTCTCTATATATAACAAAATATTGACTCCCGGCCTAGAGTCGAAAGAGTGGAATCATCCGCCCGATACTAAGGGCATTTGCAAAACCCCGGCTTATAACTGATATCCCATATCTAACTTATAAGCCAAATATCATATTCAAATAATAACTTTCGAATGAGGTAATATTCAAATAACATTCCTCGAATCATTTCCAAGTAATTAATACTTTCTGGAAATTTAAATAATGCTTAATAATAATATTCCTCAAGATGAATAGTACTCTGTCGCTGGAATCCCTCCGGGTTTCCACGACTATCTCTATAACAGAAAATACTGACTCCCGGTCTAGAGTCGACAATAAGAAGTATGCTCTTATCTCTAGAGCTACAAGGTATACCGGTTTATAACTACTTTATCTCAAAGCTCATATATAAGCCGAAATCAAACCCTATTTTATACGATATATAACATGTATCGCAAACTGTATAACTCCACCCATGGCAACAGCAGTAATATATAATCAATACTTCAAAGTATAGATTTAGGAAACTTGCCACAATACTTGCAACAAAGATTTGATATATAAATTGGGAATACGCAAGTATCGAACATTTAAAGATATACCTACTCTGAATAATAGAGTGAGGTTTAGTAAACTTGCACGATACTTGGAACAAAGAATATATATATATAGATGTATATTTTTGAATCCACAAGTATTAAACATTCGAAAAATATGCCCACTCTAATAATAGAGTGAGGGTTAGAAAACTTGCCTGATGCTCGAGAAGTGATAGGGGTTCGCGACGATGCCGGACAATCTAGACAAGGTCAAACGAAAACACACGGTTAATCCCCTCGATAAACCACTTATAACTTAATGCTTAAACACATAAACGAAACACAACCAAGGAATTACTAACTCGTTATAAGCTCATACTAAGTCCATGTTATCCGTCAAATACTTATATCATAAGTTTGGTTCGAAATCCATCCTCAAATCCAAGTTATACTTAACCATTTGCAACATCGGTTTCTAAGTCGTGTTCTTAGTGGTTTTCACTTGCGCGACCTCGACTAAAACATTTTTATAAAATAGAAAAATAATCTTTTTAATGCGAATCTTTTTCGTGAGCCTTCCTAACTGTCTCTAGTATTATTCCTCAAAATTTCACATTTTAATATGGCTCCGAAGTGGTCCAAATATAGCCTCAAAGTTTCTGGACAGAGAGGAGTCATTCTTCCGAACGGCGTTTACTAAAACTCACTTTTCTCTTAACCCGTAAATCGTAATGACATGATTCTTGCGCTCACGTAAACTAGAAACAAATATCTACACACTCATGTTCATCACTGAACCAAAAGAGGCAGTTAAGTTTCCGGACTCTAGGCAGTTTATAGAGTTACCGACAATCGGGCATTACGACGGCTATAATCGTAACGTTTTCCAAAAATCGCAACATCAAATCCAAGCCACACCGGGCATCCATAAAATTCATGAACATAATACTCATCAATATCAGCCTACTTTTTCAGTTTATACCCCAAATTTCTCAAGTCAAATCAACCACTACATAATCATGCTTTCATGCTTATAATCATACTATAAACATCACCAAGCTCAAATCCATCAAGAACAAGCATAAAATCAAAGTAAGGTCTAAGGTCCTTAAAGTCTATACCTTCCTTGGAGAGTATACCAGCGCTAATAATCCTTATATAGTCCTTGTATGGCCTTAAGCTAGCTTAGATCATCAAAGAAATCAAGAAAAACGAAGTTAGTTTCTAAGGGTTACTATTCATCATCACTTTTGTAAAAATCATATAAAATCGAAAATTGAGAGTTTGGTTTTCAAATATTTACCACACCTTCTACTCTTCAAGAGCTTTCTTTTGAGCTATAGATCATCACCAGGGGATTCTTGAATCGCGACTTATTGGCTCTCTAAGGTGAGAGGTTGAAACTGTCATGGACTGGACAGTTTGGTTTCTTCAACTTGGAGAGGATATTTGACTAGGCTAAACACCTTGGATTGCCATGAAATTTTGAACGAGTGTTATACATGGAGTGGAGAATCTGTGGTTAAAGTTTGGTGATTTTATCATGGGTGGATTGTGAGATACGAATTTTTATTTGAGGGTCGCTCTAGCAGATCAGTTTTGAGAGACTTTGTGTTTCTCTTGCTTTTCTTTTCTTTTTGTCTTGATCATAATGAAAATGCTGATATTTGTGTTAAAAGGTGATGAGTCACCACATTTGGTGAGTCACAGGGACACGTGTCGCGCCATGGAGTATCATGGTGGCAAGCAGGGACACGTGTCGCGCATGCACGCGTTTGGTTAAAGTAGCTTTACTAGTTCGTTTCTTTTCACATGGATGATCCAAATGTTGCATCCCTCGAATTAATCTTGTTACATGTTATTTCCATGTCTATATTTAATCCTGTCATAATTTCAATCCTTAATCCATGATTCGTTCTCTTAATCGCTTAATCTCGTTATAAAGTATCAGCGGTTTCTAGAATCTTCGGTTCACTGTCCCAGTGGTTTTCTTTCTAAATTCTCAAATCAAATATAATAAAATTCCAAAATATTAAATCCTCAAATCCTTAATTTAATATCTCATTTCTTGAATATAATAATATATAATTCGCTGTCCGGTCAAATATTTCACCAAAATAAAATTTGGAATTTCTGAATTCCGATCGTCTTTGCATTCACTTATTTACTCCGTAGATCACTAATACGACTTCGGAATATCCACACTACGTCTCGTACATAGGTGGCATGAAAAATTTTCTTAACCCTCAAAATCACTATTCATCCATCAAATTCACTATTCACTGATGCACTTAATCATAATAAGAAAAGTTTTTTTTTTTTTTTTTTAATTAATCCAAAAATTCGGGTTATTACAGTCTCCCCTCCTTAAAAGGATTCCGTCCCGGAATCAACTTGGGCATAACTGGGGGTACTTCTCTCCCGTTGCACTTTCCAACTCCCAGGTGGATTCTTCCACCTCTTGATTTTCCACAAACCTCTCACTAGCTTGGCAACCTCGTCCCTTAGCACTTGTTCTTTTTCTATCCGTGATTTCCACAGGTTGCTCGTTGTAAGTCAGACCAGGTTGTATGTCTACCTGCTCGTACTCTACATATGCCGGGCATCTATAGTATACTGACGGAGCATTGACACATGAACTCTGTTATGACCATTCTACAAGTTTGGGGGGGGGGGGGCGGCAAGGCTGGCTCGTAGGCCACCTTCCTGACGCGTTTTAAAATCTCAGATGGCCCAATGAATCTCGGGCTCAATTTCCCTTTCTTTCCAAATCTCATTAACTCCTTCCACGAGGATATCTCTTAGCATCAAGAATCTCTAACCTCATATTTTCCATCTTGTTTGTACAGAAAATACACCAACATAAACTTGCTTGTCATTCATCAACTTGCCATTTAGCTTATCAATAGCAGTACTATCTCTATACTCGCGGGCTTAGTCCGCATGCTTTCTCTGTCTGTCTTGGCTGTCACTAGCCGCTTGTTGGTGAAATCTTTTGTCTTTCTAGTTTGTTGGACTAACTTGGGTTTTGTGTAAAATCTCATCCTTTAACTCCCGATCATTCGGAATCCATCTCTGTCTCATTTTAATCAAGGGTATCGGCCACCACATTGGCCTTCCCGGGATGGTAGTGCATCTCACAGTCATCATCCTAGGTCAATTCTAGCCATTTCTCCATCTCATGTTATCTACTATCACGGATAACTCAAAGCCAATTCATTACATTCCATAAAAATTTGTGGGTGCATTAATCAACCCAAAATACCTCGATGAAATCTCGAAGTGTCTATTCCTAGTACGAATCGCAGTCTTGGGTACATCCTCGGATTTAACTTCCAACTGGTGATACCCAGTTCTTAAATAAATTTGGAAATACACAGCGTTCTTCCGCTGATCAAACAATCATTTACAAGGGTACCTATTCTCCATTTCGAACTCATACAACTCTCGAGGTTCGATGCATAATCTTGTGTTAATATCTTTCTTTCTTACGAACAACACCGGGGTTCCCCACGATGATACACTGGGCCTTATCATACCCTTATACAACAACTCTTGTAACTGTCACTAACTCTTTCATTCCCACTATACCCTGAATACTCGGTATTCATTCTCATGTCATCCAAATCGATATCTGGTAGCTCATTAAAACCTTGTACAATCTCCCAAAACTATTGTCGTTTCCTTTATACTTGGTAACTCTTTTCTTGGCGTCAACCATAAGAGCTAATTAAGCCTCATATCTCCGGCATAATAGTTTCTTAGTCTGACTATATTCAAGAATCTCTGAATCTGTCTCCATTCTTTATTTATTACTCTCTATCCCTTACAATCAGTCTGGGCTCCATTGGGTGTCAACCAACCCATTCTTATTATAATATCAACTTCTCCCAACTTGAAAGGAATCAGGTCTATCCAGAGTGTCAACCTCATGTTTCTAGTTCACAATCTAGACGTACCAGTCTTACGGGAAAATCCCCCGACTGACTATTTCTACTTGTAATTATTCTCTTTAGCGGCCCGGCCTTAAGGTTTAATTGTCATTCAACCTCTTGATATACAACGATACATTAGCTCTGTCTAAACAGTATAGAAGGGTACCTGTTATTTAAAGGTCCTGACAGTGGGCTGCTGGTTGGAGGTAGCCCTGGTTGAAACCTACTGGCTTTCTTTTACTTTGTGTTCACAAACTCCGGAACAAACCTCGATAACTCGGAAAACTTGGCCTCATACTCGGTCACAGTCATGGTTTCTTGTTTTAACTCTTTAACTTTCATTTTCATCCGGATCTCCACATATTTCCGAAATTTATTCCTCTAAAAACAACACGCTGCACCTCTCCCAAGTCACAATACCAGCTCCCTCTGACTCCATCTTCAGTACTTATCTTGTTAACCTGGAGGTAGTGTCCATTCGTAAACAACTCCTCCAAAACCTCAATCTCGCCGTAAGGCATCTATCTAACAACGTTGTCACTGGAGTTCACGGCACATTACTATTTCTTACACATATATCAATTGACACGCTTTCCATTATCATAACATCCTTGGGAGAATAAACCAATTCATTGATATGTCACTAACATTCCATTCGCCTTAGGGATTCGCTCCTGTCATAGGCAATTTCGTTGCGAATCTAATTCCTATCAGCGAATTTTGACTTATTTGACCTGGGTGGCTTCCCCTTAGAATTCAATGAGGATGACAAAAATTATGGGGCCTTGAAAAGACAGCTCCCATATCAAGGAAAACGTCACACACTGGTGATCATAAGGTTATGAGTTTTAAGGTAACCTTATTGGAGGTAAAAGAATTTACCGAGAGATCAACATGATCATAAGAACTCAACGTTGTGTGCCTCGATTGAGACATTACTAAAGGTAATTAGCCTTCTTGTATTTCACAACTTACAAGTGATGGCGTCCCATCAGACTTCTATCACATAGACAGATAGTCCTTGTAGCCCCTATAAGTATAGGGTTGTTCGTCTCAGTGGAAGTTGAAAAGTATGAAAGCAATTCGAGATCAATTTAATGATTATCGCCATTCGACAATATTTCTCAAAGGAACACCTTGGATTAAAATTAAACAGATTCCAAAGGTGTGGTTTCCAAGGAAAATACAAAGAAAAGAATAACCAAAAAGATGCTAGTACTCATCAAGCAAGTGGTGAGGTATCACCATAGGGTCATTCATTATTTGAAGAAAAGCGAAAGCTTAAATAACATCATTTGACAGGGCTTCGAAAACCTGAAAGTAGGCATCGTGATAGCCTCTAGCACAATTGAAATTAAATATGATTTAACACAAGTGTTATAAAATAACTTCGAAGAGGGAATATACCCTTTATCAGAATTCTTTCTTGGAAAGAGGTCAAGATAGATCATAGATTGGGGAAATATCCCACATAATTTGCAAATGGGGAGGGTACTACCAAGGTCTCTACGGATGCCTTTTATGTCGGCTCCTCTAATGGATAATCGTTCAATTCCAACGCTTTTCTATTCCACGCACCCTAAGGTGTTCGATACTTACGTCATCGCTGACTTATAATAGTCGCTAAGAATTCAACCATAAACATTTACAATTGCAGGGAGTTCTATTCGACTAGGCGCAAACATCTCAAGTAAGCGTTCTATTCTATAAGAAGACTTCGATACCGTTGTCGTCCATAGTGATGACAATTCCACATGTCGACTGTGCGGTACTTCGGAAGCTCGTTAGAAACTACAAGTTTAAATCCGGTCTCTATTTCAATCATCCTTATACCCAATATTCCTTCCCGGTTTCCTGAGGGTGGTAAATCTCGTTCTCGATTCCGCCTTAGCGTGTTTGTCTTACAATAACATTTATATGGTATATATACCCAAAATTCTCCTTGAGATAATAAAATCCCTCAATTATGTAATAGACACTATTTCCAGTGGAATCGCTGGTCGTGGGGGATTGAAACCTCATAGCCCAAAACAATTCCTTCCACTATTCTAGGCAACTAAGTACCCCTAATCGTTGGTGAAAGTCTGAACATCTCGGTTCTTACGTATGCCGCCTCCTTATGGGCAACTATAACCGACTACGAGTAACAGGTTTCGTTCAAGTCGAATCAATCCACTGATACTGGATGTATTGCCTCTACCTCTTCTTCTTTGGAGACTCTACTCCATTTTATTTGTCATATCTCATGATGAATCATAACGATCCTAAACTCTCGTATCGGCACTTATTTGACCTCTGAAGGTTCGTCCGGTACTATTGTACGACCTCAAGTAACATACTACATCTTTATCAATTAACACGTCCTCTACAAGATTCTTTCCTTGACCCACTATGGGGTCTTCCTCTAGATCCTACTATGGATCTTCCTTTATCGGGTCTCCGTCCATTTCAAGGAACGCATCATCAATTGCCTACTCGAAGGCCTCGGGGTCTGGTATCCCATCAATCTATAACTCATACGAATCGAGGTGACTAACCACGAAGTCCTAAGTACGGTTTCCCAGAAGAAGTCCCCTCTCGGGCTTCATCTTAAACAGTCAGGGTCATGTCCTCTAACCCGACTACGAACTCAATTTGGGCTCTAGATGTTCTTATCATTCTTAAGGGTATTGTAAGACTCGATCTCCTATCGTTTCTGAGGACTGTAACCTAAAGCTCTGATACCATTTCTGTAACAGCCCCAAATCCGGGGTCAGGGATTTAGAGTAGTCACGATCCATTTACTCCTTGCCTTACCTGTATTACTCACACCGCACATAATTCACCTGCTCGTGACCCCTCAATATATGCCTCACACACACACACACAGGTTAGAGTCTCAGAAACGACACCATACAATAACTGCGGAATAAATAACTTTTATTACAATACCCAAATGTCTTTGAATCTGTCACTGATACAATTTCTAAGTAATGTTACATTACTAACTTAGCCTTCTGATGCTCACAATCCTCTCATACCATTCATATCTATACATAAGTTGAATACCAAAACTGTAGCCCGATTCGATTGGTTCGCACTACTCTCGGGATCACTGCTAGAAGCTGTTCATGGAGACGCCTTGCGGGGTATGTGCCGTCCCAATGGCATCCTGCTTCGCTGCTATATAATATATATAAAACAATAGCAAGAGTGAGCGATAGCTCAGCAAGGTAATGAAAGTATGGCATAATTCTGCCTTTAACTCAACCCAAAATAAAACGGGTATAAGACAATACTTTGTCAAAATATTTCGATACTGAAATTATTTTCTTATCGGAAGGTATTCCAAAAATAGTACCTTTATTGTAATTCAAATATCATTTCATAATATTTCTGCAACTCTTTTGCTATATTATGAACAAAGTTCTTGTATACAAGATGAGGTTTCAAAATAAACCAAATATAACCTTTCCAAAAATTATCTTCTATATAAGCAGAATATCAACATATAACTTAAAAGATGAAGTTATAAGATGATTCAGTATAAACAACTCCCTCACCATAACCCATGTTATGTAGGGTATCCACAGAGTCATAACTCATAAAAGATGGAGTTGCATGAATTTATTGTAACTTTATTTTGAACACTTTTCGACCCTCTGCCAACATGACCGGTAAACCTGTACCACGGTGTCATCCTTGGTCCCTTTCAATACATGTTGCAGAATCCCTCTGCCGACATGATCGGTAAACCTGTACCAACGGAGCCATCCGTGGTCCCTTTCAGTACATGTTGCAGAATTATCCAAAATGGATGATGAACTAATACTGGAGTATGTCGCGCCAGAGGTCACACCCTTACGATGATCAGTCGTAAGTTGTGCCTCTAAAGATTTGTTTCTCTACATGTAGAAGGAAGAACATATGGATTTACTTGTCCACCATACGCCGGATCTCCCCTGCCAACGGTTGGGTATAAATGGGACCGGCGCCACTCGGATCCTAATATGGTGATGGGCTGCCACCTGCAGTCTCTTACACACTAATGATGGGCTGCCACCTGCAGTCTCTTACACAAATACTCCTAGTTCGAATAGTATCCATGACTCTGAAACGTAAAGCTTGTCCTCCTTTCCCCAAGTATAATACTTGTTAATAGGACTCCACAAAGTAGTCGTATCGGGTTGGAAAGGGGGAGTTCACCAATATTTCCCAAGCGATGCTTGTTAATGGATTTCAGACTTGATCCATGAATTTACCCCTCGAGCGTTGAGGTGGTAACACCATATTTGACTTGCAGCAATTACATTGCTCCGAGAAAATATCTGTCCCTTGACAGTTTTGAGTTGAGAGTTTAAAAAGAGTAGTAGTTACTTAAGACAGGTTTCCCATATTTTTGATAATTGAGCGAGCATTTAATCCCCTTTAAAAGGTAGATTTAAATGGAAAAACATTGTTTTGGGAACCTCTTTTTGATTTGAAAATAATCAATACTATTTATTAAGTAAGTAATCCTCAAATGAATATAAATAATATTCTTTAAATAAATAATTAATCTTCGAATAACAGTACCCGATATCTTTGTCGGAAAATAACCTTTATCAATAATATTCCAGATATTTTTAACCGAAAATACCAATTTATAACCATTGGAGTATCTTTGTTATCATTCCGGAACAAAGCGATTTTAAGAAAACATTTTGAAAATGGTATTCATCTAATTAAACAAATTTAATTAGACGAATAAGGCTTATTTAATCCGTAAATGCTTCCAGAAGTATTTACTAATTAAATAAACACTGGTTTATTAGTGATGTTGCCTTTAGGTTAATTATTACGAAAATCTTTCTAAAAAGCTCTGTCCGGGTTTTCGAAAATATATCTTAAATATAAATAACTTAAATAGCATTCCTCGAATGTATGATAATCGGCCGCTGGAAACCCTCCGGGTTTCCACGACTCTCTATATATAACAAAATATTGACTCCCGGCCTAGAGTCGAAAGAGTGGAATCATCCGCCCGATACTAAGGGCATTTGCAAAACCCCGGCTTATAACTGATATCCCATATCTAACTTATAAGCCAAATATCATATTCAAATAATAACTTTCGAATGAGGTAATATTCAAATAACATTCCTCGAATCATTTCCAAGTAATTAATACTTTCTGGAAATTTAAATAATGCTTAATAATAATATTCCTCAAGATGAATAGTACTCTATCGCTGGAATCCCTCCGGGTTTCCACGACTATCTCTATAACAGAAAATACTGACTCCCGGTCTAGAGTCGACAATAAGAAGTATGCTCTTATCTCTAGAGCTACAAGGTATACCGGTTTATAACTACTTTATCTCAAAGCTCATATATAAGCCGAAATCAAACCCTATTTTATACGATATATAACATGTATCGCAAACTGTATAACTCCACCCATGGCAACAGCAGTAATATATAATCAATACTTCAAAGTATAGATTTAGGAAACTTGCCACAATACTTGCAACAAAGATTTGATATATAAATTGGGAATACGCAAGTATCGAACATTTAAAGATATACCTACTCTGAATAATAGAGTGAGGTTTAGTAAACTTGCACGATACTTGGAACAAAGAATATATATATATAGATGTATATTTTTGAATCCACAAGTATTAAACATTCGAAAAATATGCCCACTCTAATAATAGAGTGAGGGTTAGAAAACTTGCCTGATGCTCGAGAAGTGATAGGGGTTCGCGACGATGCCGGACAATCTAGACAAGGTCAAACGAAAACACACGGTTAATCCCCTCGATAAACCACTTATAACTTAATGCTTAAACACATAAACGAAACACAACCAAGGAATTACTAACTCGTTATAAGCTCATACTAAGTCCATGTTATCCGTCAAATACTTATATCATAAGTTTGGTTCGAAATCCATCCTCAAATCCAAGTTATACTTAACCATTTGCAACATCGGTTTCTAAGTCGTGTTCTTAGTGGTTTTCACTTGCGCGACCTCGACTAAAACATTTTTATAAAATAGAAAAATAATCTTTTTAATGCGAATCTTTTTCGTGAGCCTTCCTAACTGTCTCTAGTATTATTCCTCAAAATTTCACATTTTAATATGGCTCCGAAGTGGTCCAAATATAGCCTCAAAGTTTCTGGACAGAGAGGAGTCATTCTTCCGAACGGCGTTTACTAAAACTCACTTTTCTCTTAACCCGTAAATCGTAATGACATGATTCTTGCGCTCACGTAAACTAGAAACAAATATCTACACACTCATGTTCATCACTGAACCAAAAGAGGCAGTTAAGTTTCCGGACTCTAGGCAGTTTATAGAGTTACCGACAATCGGGCATTACGACGGCTATAATCGTAACGTTTTCCAAAAATCGCAACATCAAATCCAAGCCACACCGGGCATCCATAAAATTCATGAACATAATACTCATCAATATCAGCCTACTTTTTCAGTTTATACCCCAAATTTCTCAAGTCAAATCAACCACTACATAATCATGCTTTCATGCTTATAATCATACTATAAACATCACCAAGCTCAAATCCATCAAGAACAAGCATAAAATCAAAGTAAGGTCTAAGGTCCTTAAAGTCTATACCTTCCTTGGAGAGTATACCAGCGCTAATAATCCTTATATAGTCCTTGTATGGCCTTAAGCTAGCTTAGATCATCAAAGAAATCAAGAAAAACGAAGTTAGTTTCTAAGGGTTACTATTCATCATCACTTTTGTAAAAATCATATAAAATCGAAAATTGAGAGTTTGGTTTTCAAATCTTTACCACACCTTCTACTCTTCAAGAGCTTTCTTTTGAGCTATAGATCATCACCAGGGGATTCTTGAATCGCGACTTATTGGCTCTCTAAGGTGAGAGGTTGAAACTGTCATGGACTGGACAGTTTGGTTTCTTCAACTTGGAGAGGATATTTGACTAGGCTAAACACCTTGGATTGCCATGAAATTTTGAACGAGTGTTATACATGGAGTGGAGAATCTGTGGTTAAAGTTTGGTGATTTTATCATGGGTGGATTGTGAGATACGAATTTTTATTTGAGGGTCGCTCTAGCAGATCAGTTTTGAGAGACTTTGTGTTTCTCTTGCTTTTCTTTTCTTTTTGTCTTGATCATAATGAAAATGCTGATATTTGTGTTAAAAGGTGATGAGTCACCACATTTGGTGAGTCACAGGGACACGTGTCGCGCCATGGAGTATCATGGTGGCAAGCAGGGACACGTGTCGCGCATGCACGCGTTTGGTTAAAGTAGCTTTACTAGTTCGTTTCTTTTCACATGGATGATCCAAATGTTGCATCCCTCGAATTAATCTTGTTACATGTTACTTCCATGTCTATATTTAATCCTGTCATAATTTCAATCCTTAATCCATGATTCGTTCTCTTAATCGCTTAATCTCGTTATAAAGTATCAGCGGTTTCTAGAATCTTCGGTTCACTGTCCCAGTGGTTTTCTTTCTAAATTCTCAAATCAAATATAATAAAATTCCAAAATATTAAATCCTCAAATCCTTAATTTAATATCTCATTTCTTGAATATAATAATATATAATTCGCTGTCCGGTCAAATATTTCACCAAAATAAAATTTGGAATTTCTGAATTCCGATCGTCTTTGCATTCACTTATTTACTCCGTAGATCACTAATACGACTTCGGAATATCCACACTACGTCTCGTACATAGGTGGCATGAAAAATTTTCTTAACCCTCAAAATCACTATTCATCCATCAAATTCACTATTCACTGATGCACTTAATCATAATAAGAAAAGTTTTTTTTTTTTTTTTTTTAATTAATCCAAAAATTCGGGTTATTACATGTACTCTCTGAAACTCTGACACTTCAACCTGTGGATTTTTCTCAAACCAGGACTGTACTTGGAAAAGAATCTTATGATAAGTCTGGTTTAGGTTCACATAGGGAGAAGAGAATAAATAACAGATCTCAAGACAATATTTCACTGGCAGGATCTGGTATTAGGGATACACAAGAAAATCTTGATAAGTTAGAATCTGTTCAGTTGATTTTTCACAGAGTCTTGAAGAAGCAGTTTCTGTTATACTTCATGAGTGATGGAAGTGTTTATAGAGTTGGAGAATCTGATGTAAATCTCAAATCATGGGAAGAACTTGAATATGTACTTTATCTGTTGAAAGTTAAGAACAGACACACCCATAATGTTGCTCAAATCTTAAGAGAAAAGATGCTGAGATCAAAAGTGATGCTTGGAGGAGGAGAAGTCTCAAATGCTTATATTCCAAAGTATAGAAATCATGCTGGAAAGTTGGTGAAGATGAAGAAAAACAGTGCTAGATTTACAACTGCACTTGGAATAAAAGTCTTAGAATTCAACTTAGAGTCAGATAAAGCTCAGTACATTCGGTTAGGGAATGACATGAAGAAGAACAGTATCTATTCTCTGAGGGCTGCCATATATCAAACTGATGAAGGAGATCCAGAGTATAAGGAGCTGAAAGAGATTATGATAGCTGAACTTGAGAATGCTGAGAGAAGACTGCTGATTGATTATCTCAGGACTGTACATGATATTGAAGAAGTCAAGTAAAGTCTGACTGTAAGTTTTTAATATTTTCTATTCTAAGTCAAATTTAAACTCTGTTTTAAATTAAACTCTGTTATATGTTAAACACTGCATTTGTTAAATGGTTTTGACATCATCAATTATATGTTTAACTTGTACATTTTATTATGAACAAGTTGGGGGAGATTGTTAGATATAATTGCTAATGTTTGTTTATCAGTGTTTAAGCAACAGGTACTGACAAGAGTTTATCAGAAGCCAGTCAGAGTTTATTTAAAGTCTGACAGGGTGAAGAGTTTAATTGAAGCCGGTCAGAGTTTATTTAAAGTCTGACAGGGTGATAGTTGAATTAGCTGTCGGTGCTGAATTGAAGATTCTAGAAGCAATATATTCTGAAGATGGAAAGAAGCAGAATATATTGATACAGCTAAGGAAACGGAATAGAAGATAAGAAGCAATCCTTAATTGATAAGTTTTGTATAGCTAACTTGTAGGAATATCAATTAGATAAGGATTGTATGTAGCTGTATACTATATAAACACAGATAGGTTATCCCTAGAAGGGACGCGCGAATATTGATATATTATTCTTGTAACCTAGAAGCTCTTTGTGATTCATTAACATCATAAAGAGAGAAGCTGTTAATATAAATACAGTTTATTGATTCATAAACAGTGTTCTTAATTATCGTTATTCTCATACATACTTGATTATATTGTGTATTCGGCCTAACAGAATAGATTATGATGAGACATTTGCACCTGTTGCAAGACTTGAAGCTATAAGAATCTTTCTAGCCTATGCTGCTCACTGCAACTTCAAAGTATTTCAGATGGATGTCAAAAGTGCCTTCCTAAATGGAGAGTTGGAAGAAGAAGTATATGTTGAACAGCCACCAGGGTTTGAGGATGCTGAAATGTATGATTTTGTATACAAACTCTTCAAAGCTTTGTATGGACTAAAGCAAGCACCCAGGGCTTGGTATGACACACTTTCCACTTTTCTTTTGGAAAATCAGTTTACTAGAGGAGTTATGGACAAGACACTTTTCTACAAACACCATGGCAATGACATCATTATGGTACAAATCTATGTGGATGACATCATTTTTGGTTCTACAAATGAGAAGTTGTGTGAGAAGTTTTCCTCTCTCATGAGTAACAAATATGAGATGAGTATGATGGGAGAATTGTCATTCTTTCTGGGATTACAAATTCTTCAACAACCTGATGGAATCTTCATTTGTCAAGCTAAATACATCAAGGAACTTCTCAAAAAGTTCAACTTGGAAGATTCATCACCTGCAAAGACACCAATGTCCACATCAACTAGTCTGGACCTTGATTCTAAAGGAAAGAAAGTTGACTCAAGCACCTATAGAGGCATGGTAGGATCTCTCCTATATCTAACTGCTAGCAGACCTGACATCATGTTTGCTACATGTCTCTGTGCAAGGTTTCAAAGTGATCCAAAGGAGTCACACCTAGTAGCCATCAAGAGAATCTTTAGATACTCAAAAGGCACTCCTAATCTAGGCCTTTGGTATCCTAAGAATATTGGATTTGATCTAATTGGTTACTCAGACTCAGACTATGCTGGATGCAAGATTGACAGAAAGAGTACTACTGGTAGCTGTCAATTTCTTGGTGGAAGATTAGTCTCATGGTTTAGCAAGAAGCAGCATTCAGTTTCTACCTCAACTGCAGAAGCTGAGTATATTGCTGCAGGCAGTTGCTGTGCACAAATTCTATGGATGAAGAATCAACTTCTGGATTATGGTCTAGTGCTAAGAGACATTCCTTTTTACTGTGACAACACTAGTGCCATAGCCATTTCAGATAATCCAGTTCAACACTCTAGGACAAAGCACATTGATATAAGACATCACTTCATCAGAGAGCATGTTGAACAAGGAACTGTGAAGCTGATCTATGTCCCAACTGACAAGCAACTTGTTGACATCTTCACTAAGCCATTGGATGAAGCAACCTTCAACAGGTTGGTAAGTGAATTGGGAATGCTGAATATGGTATGTTGATTTACTCAGTTTTCTATATTTCCAAATTCTCTTTTGAAGCTCATGACAGCAACTTCAAACCTGCTGTCAAGAGAAGTTACTGTCTACTTGGTCTATGTCTGTTATGTGACAGCATGTGTTGATTTGACTTTTCATGTCAGTATTTTGTGCCAGTCTCATACTTTTAGACCGTGTATGACATTAATGTGGTTACTTGTTTAGTTTGAGAGATAAAAATCTGTTCCATTGGACTTTCACACCGTTTTGCATTAATCTGTAGGATTAAAGGAGGAGGACACGACCATTAATTACTTTTGTGGTAGTTGTATGGGTACTCTAACTGTTGACCATTAGACTTTAATCCTTAGACGGTTTTGCCTATAAATTAACCTTAGGTTTCACCAGTCTGCTCTCAGTTTTAAAGTAAATAATGGAAAACAAAGTAGGAATTGAAGTAGGGCTAAAACGGTGCGATAGTGAACCCGACAATGAAGAGATTGAGGAGCTCTTCGAGGTGTTGTTGGATGCCCTCGATGAGATAGACGAGGAAAAGAAAAAGGAAGAGGAGGCCAAGGCGCAGGAAGAGGAGAAGGAGCTTCAGGCACTTCTCAAGGAAGAAGGTCGCACTGAAAAAAAGATTAAGGAAGAGCTTTTAGAACTAGTTGATAAAATCATAGAATAATGTACTCAATGCTCTATTTCAATGATTTTATTAATAATAATAAAAGTTCTTGTTTTTGTGGTTATTGAGTTTATGATTTGTCTGTGTTAATTGCATAATATCTGTGTTCAAAAGATTACATTGCTAAATCCATAATTTGTCAATATTAAGTTAAGTTTATGAATAAAGCATTCTAATAAGTTCATGACAGAACCAATTCCCAATCGAAGTTACTGTCGTTAAGAAGGATACTGTCGTGTGTTTCTTGACAGCAACCTTCTTGACAGCAGGGAAAGACTTTCTGTCAAGACTTGTAAAGGATACTGTCATTCATATGTTTAACGGTGACAACAAGTTTTTGCGCAATAGTTGCTGTCGCGCAAAACCTACTGTCACCACCTCTTATTACTGACAGATTGTTTCTAGCGCACAGGTTACTGTCAACAATAGTGGACCGTTGAAATTGGATATTTATCCCACGTTGGTCAGTGAATAACGGGCAGTAACTGACGTGTTATAAGAGTGGGTTAAGACACGTTCTTTAATTCCACTTTTTGTGCACAACATTTGAGATACCTCTATTTATTCCCCAGTTACTCAGACATATCACTCTCATCGAGCAAAAAGCCACTTTCTTACTTTCTTCTTTTCTTGAAATCTCCATGGCACCCAAACAGACTCTCTCTCAAACAAACTTTCTTGGCATCTTTTCCCCAAATGATGTTGGTGAAGGTTTCAAAGGACTCGTGTTGTTCTTGAACAAGTCCTATCTCGGTTCTGCCATCACCTCAACCCCCATTCTCGACGTAGACATAATTGAGGCTTTTTGGCGAACTGATGTTGCTCAAACTGAGGGTGAGAACCCGGGTATTCAATTCACAATCTCTGGGCAACAATACACTCTTACAGCTGAGGTCATCAACACTGCTCTTGGAATTACACTTGAAGCAGGACAACAATTTGCTGAACTTGCCAATGATGACACTCTTAAGAAGCTCTTCTTGAAGATTGGGTATGCAGGCCATATTCTCGAAGAGGGGACTACCAAATGGTATCCGTCTGGTGAAATGGATAGGAAGCATCTGAGAAAGGAGTGGAGCATGATACTTGATGTGATGGTCAAGGTGTTCTCTACCAAGTCCACAGGCTGGAATGGAATACCCTCCTACATCAAGAAACTGACACATTCTCTTGTCCATGGATACAAGGTGAATGTTGGAGCTCTCCTCATGGCACACCTCAGGGCTGCCATAGGTAAGAAGGTATCAATCTACCCTCACTTTCTTATGATGTGCATTAATTCATTCTGTGATTTTAATAATGATGCCCCTCGTTTAGAGGCTTGCTCAGTTTTGAAAAAGAACACACACACACACACTGTTATCCTCACAGAATCTCAATGCACATATTCCACTTTGTTTCACTCAGCACATGGTTGATCAAGTGTCCAACCCTGATTTACCATTACCCTCTGGTTATGAGTCTTTCACTCTTGAGAATGAAACTGAATTAGACCCAAATTCAGTTAACCCACATTCAACACCATACACTCAGTCTAGGCCCTCTAGACTTTCCAAAGCCCAAAGAGAAGCCTTGCAAGAATCCGGAAAAAGGCCCTTAGAAGTTGATGTTGGTGGTAGCTCTGTTAGTCAAGAGGGAGACACTGCACCTAGTGCAGCAAATAAGGAGGCTAGTCAACCAGAACCCCCAGTGGTTCCCCCTGAGCCTAAGAAGAAGAGAGCTAGGAGGACTAAAACCACTGTTAGCCAAGCTGCAGTTTCTCAAACAAACTGTGGTTACTGAAAGGGATTCAAACACCTCCCCAGATGTGCCTTCTCAACAAGGTGCATCTATTGAAATTGGCCTGTCTCCCAAGGCACCCTGTACAGAGTCTGCACAAACTCATGGTTCACAACCTGAGGAACCTCCACTTGAAGAAACACACAGTGAGTTAGGGCACAGTGAGGATTTCTCTATTCCTTTTGATGATTCACATGTTTCTCCTGTGAATCAGCCCCAACTATATGCTACACTTTCACCTTCTTCCTTCCCTACCCATTATTTTGTTTCTTCTCCACAACCTAGAGAAAGGGATAGTCCCAACCCTTCAGGTTTTGATCATCCATCTCCAATCATGGATGAGCCCCCATCTAGTGGTCCACAAGAACCCATTTCTCAAAGTGAAATGGACACCACTCCTCCAAACACTGAGCCAGGGCAAAGTGGTAGTTTGTCAGAAAATGAAACAGCCAACACTTTGTCTGAACTCCAAGGAGCATCTTACCTTCAGGAAGATGCTACCACAGCCTCTGTTGCTGTCAAAGACACTGGAAATGTTGTTGTCCTGGACACAGCTGCTGTCATGGGTGGAGAGAAAGATACTGTCACTACAGAACCTACTGTCACTCCACTTCCCAAAGATGCTGTCATGCCAGAACCTGCTGTCCAGACTCCAACTGACAGTAACATTCATGCCAAAGATACTGTCCAGTCCTCTCAGCCTGATTTTGATGCTGTACTCATTGAGGATGCCTCTGATGATGATCTACCTCTTGCCAAACTCTTAAAGGTACATTCTAAATCTTCTCCTTCCATGCATGTTAGTACTGCTCATACCCATGCATCTAGGTTGAGTGAGGGTGTGCAAAAGAAAAGAGAGATAAAAGAAAAGAGAGGTGAACATAAAAATGAGAGGCAGCCAAATGTGTTGGCAAAAGGAGAGGGACTTGAGCATGTCCAGAGACACTTTGAGTGAGCCCACACTGTTCAGGCATTAGGCCTTGAGAGTCATTCTGTGAGGGGTGATGAGATCACTCAAAAACACCCTAAGAGTGTGAGAACCCCCATAGCCTCCAAGCCCCTTTCTTTTCCTTCCCCTCCAAGAAGGTTAAGGTATGGTGGCCCCTCTGCTACTTTTGGTAACAGGATTGCAGCTCTGGAAGGACAGTGTGCTACTTTGCACTCCAAGATGGACTCTCTCTCTCAACTGGTGGTTGATGGTTTTGCTGCTACTCAGCTCTCTATCCAGTTTCTCACTGACCTAGTAGCTGCCAACTCAACTAAGGGGGAGAAGGTAGCAAGATCAGAATCATTGTCTATTCAGGAATCAGGTGGAACTCAGGGGGAGCCAGTAACTGTGAAGACCAAAGGGGGAGCTAAGGGGAAAGCAATGTCTAAGGGGGAGCAAGTCAAACCAAGCAGTGGACAACCAAAGGATAAAGCTGAAGAACTTGTTGAAGTTGACTTGGATGGAGAAAGAGTGTTGATGTCTAAGGCAACTCAAGATGCAATGCAAAGAAGACCTGCATCTAGACATACAATTCTACCTCCTGTGACAATCAGAGAGCCAACTTCAGCAACTCAAGAATCTGCTCTACAAAGAAGATGGAGAGAAATGGAGGAACAAAATAAGCTTGGGAAAGGTAAAGGGAAACTGCCTGAATCCATCCATAAAGGAAATACTTGGTCCAATGGTACTGAGTATGATCAAGAAGAAGTCAATACTTTAATGGTGGATTACAGGGAGAGCACATTACACAACCATGACAGTGAATTTAGCAGTTTGGTGGAAGAAGCAATGAATGCTCCAAGCAACCGTCCAACCAACACCACAAAACTGTTAAAGGATCAAATCACCAGTGTCAGTGTAATGGTGAACGATGAGAAAAGATGGGTTGTAAGTATTTATTTCACTTCTGGCATATCTTATTTCATCACAATGCAGTTATTGCAGAGTCTGCCAGCAAAGGTGTTGTGTGCTTTGAAGGGAAAGATCAGGGCAACTCAAACACCATTCAATGAAATATTGGATATGCAAATCCAGAACCTGATCACACCAAAGCTACCTGAAGTCTACACAAATCCACCAAGTGTTTTCTACAGATCTAAAACTAAGGATGGCATAAGAAGGAACAGCTTCATGAATTTGGTTAGCCCATCCAGAATGGAAACCAAGTCAATTCTGAAAGTGTTTGATGGAATACTCAGTTCAGATGACAATCCAGGAAGAGTTTATGCTGTTCAAGAGATCTACAAAATGCTGGTGTTGAGAGACAAGGCACTGAGAGCTAGAGTGAAGGAACTAATCTCTAGAGCCAATGCCAAAAGAAATGATCAAGGTGGAAGCTGTCTCTATGACATTCCTCCTCAGGATGATGCTGATGATGATGAGGTTGGAGGTGGTGAAGCTTCTGGAAATGCTGGAAATGTTGGTGGAAGTAATTCTGGGAATACTGGTATTCAATCTCAGAATGAAGGCAATGAAGAAACTCCTAGTCAAGAAAAGAAAGATGCTGGTGCAACAGATGAAGAGGAGCCAAGAATACTGGAAGCTTTGGAGGCAAGCATTCTTAGATGTGCTATTGATTGCATAAATGCAGAAAAAGATGTTGTCACCAAAGGTACTGTTGACAAGGATACTGTCATAGAAGATGCTGTCATGGAAGATACTGTCGACAAAGGTACTGTCAAGAAAGGTTCTGTCAAGGATGAAACCAAAGCTACTGTCAAGCCCATAAGACTGAAAGCTAAAGCAAAAGCATGGTTGTCTAGACAGAAACCTGAAGGAAAGCACAAGTACTCAGGAAAGGAAAAGGCCACTGGATTTGGCAGGAATCTTAAGAAGCCAATTCAATCAATACCTCCCAACAGTCTTAAGATACAACATATGCAATCTAGAGAAATCAAGAGTGTTGAGGTTAAGATGGATGCAAATCAAGAGGTCACTGAGTACATTCTGTGGTGGGAAGAATCAAGATCTACCAAGGTTGATAAGGATTTCAATCTGGTATCCACATCAACCAGTGGTAGGATATCAACCTTAGATAAAAGAAGAATTGACTTCTTCTACCTGGAAAGAATGGTAGAGTTGCTGGAGATCTATGATAATGTTCCAGAGTCTGTTATGGAACATATTCTGAAATATCAAGCTGATAGGGATGCTGAATTCTATCAGAAATTTGGCTACAACTTTGCAGATTTTGATGATGCTGATATTTCAACTGATTTACCAGCTTCTCCTATACCATATCACTGGTACTATGAGTTTTATGATTCACCCACAGAAGAAAGGCAAATCCAACCCACAGAGGAAGGGCAACCCAAGCCAAGCAAAAGACCTGACTCTTCTCAATATTCTCAATATCAGTCAGAACTTGATAAGAAGGAAGCTGAACTCCTGGAAAGATGCAAGACTGTCAACAAGGCAGAAAGTGAAGCTCCAAATTATCAAACATGTATGCTGGAAAATCCCTTAAGAATCAAGCATCTAAAAGAAGAAATCTATGTTTGCACCTTGCACAAGCTAAAAACAACTATTCTGAAGGATTTACAGTATATGGTAGCTGGATCAATTCATCCCCTGGAGCAGATCTGTTCTGACAAGATAGAGGAATTATTGGAAAGGAGAAAAGGAGAAGATTCAAAGCTGGACAAGCAAAGGAGGTGCTGATTCATCCACATAATCATCATAGATGACTCATTTGGGCTTGAATCATTCATAGTCTAGACAGACACTAATGGAGGTGCTGATTCATCCACATAATCATCATCTTCTTCATACCAAAAACCACCTTCCATTTCAAACTTAAATTTGAGAACTCCAGAAAATCTCTCATCAATAAGCTTGATTTATCTGGCATCATCAGAAACAACTTGTATAGACTCCATAACAGTGTTGATTCAGTGACTTAAAGCCCTGTAGGCTTTTCTAGCTACATGCACTCTTTTTGAGTTGCATACCCAACATGGGCTTCTGAGTAGATAAAAGATTCGATCTTTGACATGATGTCTTCTTGAAGTTGCAGAAGTAGATTAACACTTTCTGAGAAATGCTCCCCCTGAGTAGATGTTCCAACAGAAAACCCTTCAGGAAAGAATATAAGATACCATGGATGGCTGCTTACTTTTCTCTACATATAATTGCCATTCCCCATGGAAGATAGTCAGAAATGCTCGTAGAAGAAACCACCACTCTCAGCTTCACCTCTACTTCCTCTTAGCAAAGATCTTTTCTTCCACTCATGAATTACTTGAGAATATTTATCCAGATGTCAGTTAAACTTAAAAATTGTGAAATGTTAAGTATTCGATCATGGACTGGATGTTCTTCAAGTAATTTCCCACACAGATTCCCTTATCTCCTTTAGCTAAGCTTCTATTATTTCCTTGGCTAAGGAATGTGACAAGAGAAAACTGTTGGCTACACTTATTCACATAGTTTGATGATTCCTCCTTCAGGTGCTTGAATGATCAAGAAAACATTCTGGCTGTAATAAGTAGCACCAGCCGATCTCAAAGAGTTATCCTGATTTTTCAAGCAAAGTCTCTGCAGATATTGTCGTTTGTTTCATAAGACCTCTTCTCAACGAATTCTTGAGCTAAATACTTTGAGGAGATTTCATGTGCAGTGGCTGAAGGAGTTTATCAAACGTATGATCTGTCATGTTCTTGATAGAGGTCTTTGTTAGGCTCAAGACATGTCTGAATACCACTATTAACAAACCTACACTATGTGACAATGTCACATTACATGACCTAGTGAGTTCTATCACTGGGATATAGTATAAGTCTCTATATGTACTTGTCTTGTTCTCATGAACATTAGCTTGATCATGTATGCTCAAAGTTATAATGAGCTTAGCAAAGTTTCTTGCATCTAGATTGTATATAGGCCATTGAATAATTGTCCTGGTAGAAGTTCAGAAGTGTTCATGCAGCAGGATAGAAATGAATAAGGCCATGAAGAAATAAGTTGCAGAAATTTGTCTAAGGCATTATATAGCAAAGTTAGAAGAAAGCTATGTCTTGAAGTCACCAATATCTATGTCGTGAAGTGCTACATCGCATAGTCCATTTTGTACTATGTCGAGAAGTCCTCAAGACTCATTTCGTGAAGTGTTGAAGTCAGCAAAGTCAAAGAAGCCTAGATCGTGAAGTCCTCAGAAGCCCTATGTCGCATAGTCGTCAAATGACTTATGTCGCATAGTCGTCAAATGACTTATGTCGCATAGTCGTCAAATGACTTATGTCGCATAGTCGTCAAATGACCCATGTCGCATAGTCATCTTATGGCCTATGTCGCAAAGTCTTCAATGGCTATATCACGTAGTCCTCACAAGGGAGATCGCGAAGTCAGGAATGAAGTGGAGTTCACGATATCAACACTTAGCCGTTTATAACAAGACAAATCTAGGTACAGAACCAAGAATCAAAAGAGACAAATACTGAAGCATTTGTTCTGGCAAGGTGGTCCAAAGAACAGATGGCAAATCTACAGCTAAACTTGGAGAGAAAGATAAGAGACAAGCAGCTACAGAAACGGGAAAGACTCCGAAAAGCAGGTGGTCCTTCCTGACACAGTGAACTTCTTATGGCAGGACAAGTTGGACTTTCAGAAGGGGTAGCTGTGTAATATTGTGTGTGCCTAGTTTGTATAGGTTAATATATATATATTGTGCACACACAATTGTAAGCTGTAAGAGAGACACGCATAGTTTTTATCTCAAGCTCTTTTCTCTGTAAGCAAGCAAGTACAAACTGTTCTTGTTTAGAAGCCAGAAATTCGATTGTGAATTTCTTGGAAAGCTGTAGTATTTAATTTTCTTATACAAAGTAGATTAAAGTGATTGTGCGTGTTGTTTACTTGCTGCATATTACATAGCATAATCATATACAGTTTACATTTAGTTTCAAGAAAGCAAAAATTCATCAAACTATCCATGCACCCCCCCTCTGTCTAGTTTCTAGGTGATATTCATTCCTAACAGTCTTCTATTGCTTCCCTTAATGGCATGCATCTTTTAACCCATCCTTGGCAAAACTTGGGGTTCCTCTAATCAAGACTCTTCCATCAGACAGCTTCTTATGCACTGGCTACTATTGTCCTGATTTTGCCTTGTCACAAAGAGGTCAAGACATACAATCTGTTGGGATTTATGGGTGATAGCATAGGAACAACTTAACTTTGTATATACTGAATTTTTTAATTAAGTAGAACATACTGTCACAGCTAAAGTATGTTCTTGTAATCAGTATGCAATGTTATTTTAATTGTGTAATTTGGAAGAAGTTCACCTTCTGTGTTCAAGCCTCAAAGAATGCATATTAGATGACAGCATGAATAAAGGTTACTGTCATAAGCATTGACAGTAAGATTACAAGAAGACAGAATGTTGCAAGTCAAGACAGCATATTCACTCTGACAGCAACATTGGCGGAAGACTACGCGACAGCAACTTTAGCCCTCGACAGCAAGTTTGGAAACCTCGACAGCACACTATGCGGGGAACTCCTACTGTCACCAAAAGCACATTCCTGTGACAGCAAGCTTTGCGGCAAAAGTAACTGTCTCGAGAAAGATCCTTGTTCTAGGTATCTTTCTCAGTCAAATCGCGTGACAGTTTCAATGTTCAAGAAACAGGCGTGTTGCAGTATCCCTAAGCTGCACCAAGTCTGCAAGACTACGACAGAAGCTTCAAGCACTGCAAACAAAAGCGAATCAATTCAAGAGCAAGGTCAAGTCTCTATTTGCTGAATTGTTTTAGCTAGAAATAGAATGAATCTAGGTTGCTTTCTTTGTAATGTATATCTGACATTGTTAGCAATTTAGGAAAGTCACATGGGTAGACACTTTGTAATAAGTTGCCACTTGATAATGACAGCAGCTTCACAGACCCGTGTTGAAAGTGATAGGATTAGTTTATACTTAGACTATTAATTCATTCTAGGTATGTAACGAAGACAAGAAAGTGTCTTGAAGAAAAACCGAAGCTCAAGAATTCTCTCTTGAGGTTGTAGCAACACTTTGCAAAATAAATAAAACATTTATTTTGTGAATCCTGTCTTCTCGATTATACTGTTTGTGAATGCATACATATTATTCATAACATTAAATCTTAGTTTTGGTTGTTGAAACTGAGATTGAATTTTATCAGTATTGCATTCATCCCCCCCCCTTCTGCAATACACGAGGACCAACACAATCCTACAAGGCAATATTCAAATCAGCTGCATACACTTTTCTATCAAATGTCCAGTGCTTACCACTTCATTGTCTTTCTATTGATGGACAATGCAGGCTACAAATACAAAGTTTCCTTTGTCACATGCTTGATAGATACAGAGCAAGTTATGCTTATATCCATCAACTAGTGCTTCAACCCTAACTGATGATATTGTTTGCCAAAGTCATGCTTCATTACTTAATCATGACTACAAATATCATCTCTACATATCAGTAGAGGGGCTACATTCCTCTGAGCAATCAGTGAGCAAGACAGAAACTCTAGTAGGAATCTAAAGCTCCTGTATCTTTCTCTTGCACACTTTCAAAACTGAATCAAGCAGGCTTAGGTACCCAAGTTTCCTTGAGCTTTGGCTTTTTAGCTTTTATGACTGTCATCTTCTCTTTTGGAGCTTTGGGCTTCAAAGGATTCAAACCATTTTCATCCCTTGGTTCTGATATTGAGAGATTAGCATTCACATGTTGCTCAAAAATATCAAAATTTGATGCTCGACAAGGAAATGTTTCAGCATGCAGATCATTCAAGTCAGGCATGTTCCATGACATTTGAGGCATATTGAATTCATACCAATGTGGATGAGGAACAAATGGCATGTTAGCATATCTTGTTGAATCTCGAGCATTGTGAGCAAAAATGTGATGCATGACAGGCATATCAGTCATAGACAGTTGATGCTAGAACATGAGGGCTTTACTAATTCAGGAATGTGAACAATTTGATGCTAGACCTGATGAAAGCCTTACTGACATGTATGATAGATTTCTGACTTTACTAAATAATCTATCACTAGTTGGCAAAGAGTACGTAACTGAAGACTCAAACACCAAGTTTCTGAGAGCTTTACCTGAAGAATGGGATACTCAAACTTTAATCATTAGGCATCAGTATGATCTAAACACTGTGTCTCTTGATGAGGTTTATGGAATGCTAAGAACCTATGATCTTGAGGTTCAACAAAGAAAGAACAAAAAGAGCAGCAAGGCAAAATATGTAGCCTTGAATGTTGAGGCAAAATCAAAAGGAAAAGCTGTAGAGGTCTCTAGAAGAAAATCAAGAATGGTGGAGTCAAATCCTGATGACTTATCATCAAATACTGATGGCAATCCTGCCAATACTGATGATGATTCTACTGACTCTGACATGCAGGAGATGGATGCTATGATAGTCAAAGGCTTCAAGAAGATGAAGTTCAGGAAGGATAGAAGACAAGACAACTTCTAGAAAAAGACCTTCAATGCTGACAAAGACAAGTATAACAAGAAGGACAACAAAAGCACCAAATTTGACAAGTCAAAGATAAGGTGTTATAAGTGTAATGGAATGGGGCACTTTGCAACTGAGTGCAAGAAAGCTAAAGCACTCATCACTTCAAGAAAGGATTGGATGGATTCTTCCTCGGAATCTGATACTGAGGTGGTCAACTATGCCCTAATGGCCAATACTGATGAAACTGTTGTTCCTGATGAAAAGGTATCAAATTCTATTTTTGATTTCGATACAGATAATGCCTCTGAGTTAAGATGTTTTCTAAAGTCATTGCATATTAGCTTTAGAAGTCAGTCTGCTGAAAATGCTAAGATTTTATCTGAGATGTCTGAACTTAGGAAAATGAATGAGCAGTTAGAAGCTGAATTTTCTTTTATGCAAGAGGTACAAAAAGAGTGTGATAATTCTAAACACATGAAACTAGAGATGCAATTTAAATGTACTGCTCTTGAAAAAGAACTTAAGTATGCTAATGAGAAAATCAGAAACTGGACAGATTCTGGAAGGAAATTTCATGAAATCAATACTTCTAAGAATTGGAAAGAGTGTCTATGGTATAAGTCTGATGAAGATAAGAAATTGAAAAAGAAAGTTGTTATAGATGAGACGGTTAGTCCAAAGACCTATAGACATGTTATAGACAAGACCAAATCGAAGATTAAGCCTGTTAAATTTTTATTTGGTAAAGATCCCAATTCAACTTTTGAAAAGGGATCTACTTCTGCTCAACCAGTCTCTAATGCTAAGTCTAAACCTGTCAAGAAAACTGAAAAGAAAAATGTAGGTTTATTGTCTCAGAAACAACTTAAAGATAAAGTCTGTGAACAAACAGGAAAACAGAAGTCACCAACTGTCAAAAGAAACAGGAATGGTAAAATTGGGATTAATAAAGAGAATAATTATAAGTTTATCCCAAATGCACCAAGAAAGTGTTGTTATACATGTGGTAACTCTAATCATCTTGCTATTGATTGCAGGAAAAGTAAAAAGAAGGTTACTGAAATTCCTATGTCTGATGTTAGGAATAGATTTGTACTTTATAAACCACAGAAGTCTTGTTTTTATTATGGCTGTAAATGGCATTCTATATATACTTGTGAAGAATACCATAATTTGTACCATAACTTTTATGATCATTTACCTAAGTTTAATAAAAGTGCAAATTCTGGTAAACCTAAGAATGTCAATGTAAAGCATGCATCTTTCAATACTGATACTGACAAAGCAAATCCTGATGGATACTATCCTGTTAGGTCCAAAGTATCGTAGAAGGGGGGGTTGAATACGATACTCACAAATAATTCAATTTCGTTCGCGGATTAATCTTTCAGTTCTATAACGAAATTAAACACACCAAACCAAATCAAGTTTCGGGGAATATATCTTTTTATAAATATAAACCTCGAGGGGTGCTACAATTTCTAATCCGTAGATTAGCGTCAATGAGTTTAAGGTTACACAAATACAAAACAATGATCAAGTTCTGAGCACTATTAATTTCTCTGATAATTTTCTCCGGCTCTTCTCTCTCTCAGTAATGTCTCTGTGTTGAAATCCTTAACTGAAGAAGACACACTCTTCTCTCAGTATTAATTGTAGACTTAAATTGAAAACCATTGAACCATTTAGAATAGAATATTCTTGGCCGTTGGATCTTCATCAACCTGTCAGACAAACAAAACTTTTCACCTGCTCCATGAATTGAAAAACCATCGAATGGATCAAAAGTATTTTCCATTCGATAGTTTTTAAATAAAACTATCGAATGACAAATACTTTAGTATAGTTTTTCAATGAATCACTTTAACCACCATTCGATAGTTTTCTGAAAAGAAAAACTATCGAATTCTTTTTCTTGTCTTTTGTCCTTTAGTAATTACTCCTGAGCTCCTGGGTATTTTAAGTTTTAGACTGTATCAATTTCTTCGGAGACGATAAAACAATCTGATCTTTTTAGTGCCGTCACCTAGTGCAACTGGTCTGGTTCACAGATGAATAACACTTGATCAATTCTTCTTTTATGTCTTGAATTCAATGCTGCTGATAAGTCCTTTGTCGTTCTGGTTGCTTCATCACTGGAATCCCGTGGTACTGAACCCTAAATCATTCATATACTTCTGTCGTCTTCAAAGTCTTCTTTCTATTGCTGTCACTGAGGCTTGAACATTTTCATGAACTTCTTTCCGTGACCTGTTTACGGACTTCAAGAATACATAACGTATTTTGATTTTTTGAGTTTACCTTTTCTTCTTTGATTCTGGATTCCTGTGCTTCTGTTAATATAATTGTCTATCTTGTCCTTTGTTGAGTTGTAGTTATCTCTTTTACATCTTATGTTACATTATGCTTTACAATCTCCCCCTATTTGATTGGATAGAGTTCGACAAGAAAATACTTCGAGGATAACTCAACTAACTAAGGAAACATTAAACTACTTAAAGTAAGACAGCGTAATAATATCAATGCATTCTGGATCAGATATATATACATTTCCAGATTTCATAAATCAAAAAACAATTAAACTTTATACAATGAAGTTGCTCCTCTAGTCTGAGCTGATAGTTCTCTTGTTCTTTGCTTCAACATTCAGTCCATTCCAATCTCACCTTCTTCAATCATTGGATCGGAGTTAGCAACTTGATAATCAATCACTGATAGATAGTGCAGTGGTTCTCCAGGTTTAAGGATTGCTCCTTGGATGTGTCTTCCAATATATTCAACCTCTTGACCCACTCCAGCCCATAACCATGCAATGTTAACATCTTTCTTGTTTAGCTTTGGCATGTTTGGCAGTCTGGTATGCACTTCCAATCCTCTTTCCACTCTTTTCCTATAGTAAGGAACATTCTCCATTAGAAATTTTCTAAGAGTGTCTGCTGCTTTGTCCTTCTCCGTTGATGAGAATCCAGTGGATCTAAGATACTTCTCAACTGAGATTAGATAGTTGCTTGGGTAGTACCTCAGTTTGTCCTCAGCCAAATAGCAGACTCTGAACAAGTCATTCGTCATGAATCTAACCATTGGAGGATCTTCAGTAATCTCTGGACTGACTTTCATCACGATCTCCTTAACATGCTCACGGAGCAGTTCATTTAGCCTTGTAGTTCTTTGGATCTTGATGAGTATAGCCTGCAATTCTGTATATGTCCTCTGTTCTAAAAACTTAGTAGAAATCACAAATGTACCTTTCTCCAGAAAACTGATTAATAAGCTCCAGGCACCATTTGCTTTAACCCCAGCATTCAGACAGATTATAGAGCTTCTCAGTGCTTTAAAGTAAGTCTGATCTTCAAGATTAGCACTTCTGATGTCCTGAATAATAACTTCCACCTCAGCATTGTCGTTGACTTCTAATCCGTCTTCAACTCCGCAAAAGGTTTTATAAGCCATTTCCCATTCAGTACCATCTTTCTTTGCCAGATCTATCATCTTCTTCTTCCTCACTTCATTATACACCTTCATTCTCTTTAGCTTTTCACTTCTCAGAATTGCTTGCTGTTTCTCCTTCTCAGCTTGCCTGGCATCTATTGCAGCTCTCTGAGCTCTTATTGCTTCCAAGGCAGCTTCTTCTTCAGGTGATAGAGAATTTGCTTCTTCCATATCATCATCCAAGATAGGATGTTCTATTGGCTCTGGATAATATGGCTCATGCTCCTCTTGAATAGGTTGCTCATGCATGACCTCAAATTCCTCTTCACTTTCCTTGTCTTCCTCTACAAGCTCCTCAATCCAGTACTGTCTGATTGGAATAGCCTCAACAGTCTCCCAAACTCCCCATTTATCCTTCACCTCTTCTCCAACTTTCTCCCCCTTAGTTGAGGAATCCTCGATAAAAGCATCCTCAGCATAAAAGATATTAGAAGGATCAGGTTGCTGATAGGAAGGACCAGGTTGTCCAGATTGTTGATTCTTCAGCATACTCCATATAGACTGTACTCCGTCACCTTGATTCTCCAAGAAATCCATAAGCTGCTTATTAAATTCATTTATAGAAGCAAGCGACAAGTCAATGTTCTCCAATCTTGAGTTGGTAGTCTTTTCCATGTGATCCAGCCTCTTGTTTAGCTTAGACTCCACTCTTGAAAGAGAATTCATTGCATCTTTTACCCGCGCTTGACCATCCCGGATAACCAGAACATCTTCTTTCAAAGCTTCATGTCCTTGAGACAGTGCAGTTACTTCATTCATGAATCCATCTTTAAGTTCCCTGATGTCCATTCTCAATTCGACTAGTTCTTCCATAGCTTCCTTCTTTAAGGAGTCCACTGCCTGCTTCGTACCTGTTATAGTGCCAGATGCACTGCCAATGACCCTGAATGTTCTTCTGGAATCAGCTGCAGCCAAGTCAACTTTCTCTTGAATAGACTTTAAAGAAACATTGTCTTGACTGGAGGAGATCCCTTGGTCAAAGGAAGGTCGCAGTGGAACCTTGAAAAGTGGATTTCCTTCTTTGTCTCGAACTGTCATCTCCTTGAGGGAAGATTGAACTTGTAGCTCTCTTTCTGTTGGTAACAGCAGATCATTAATATTAGGTAGGGTTAGGGTGTCACTCCTCACATTTGGCTCTGGGTGTACACTCAACGTTTCTGTCGGTGTTTGAATCATTTTTCCTTTCCCACTCAGGCCAGGTGTAAGTGTTTTTGTTTCACTCAAATCCTTTGTGCTGATTGTACCTGCAGAAGAGATCACCGTAGCCGTCCTTAAGGAGGTCACCGGTGGTGCAATGGGGCTTCGCAAGTCCCCGTCCTTGGATAAACCAAGTTGCTGATCATCCTTAGATGATATATCCTTTGAAGGATCTAGAGTTTGAATCTCTAGGGGGTTAGAAACAGGCTCTTTTAACAGCAGAGATCCCGAATCTTCCCCGTGAGTCTGTAAAGACTTCACCTCAGTTGACTCCTCAATAGTAATTGATTCACTGTCAACGAGTTGCCGATCTGCACCTACGTCAGACCCTTTACCCGCAGGATCCAGATATGTTCCATCTGGGGAGGTAGACAATGACCTTTTAGATTGTGCATTTAGGTCAAAGCCTTCTCTCGACGTCTGTGAAGACCCTTGGTTCTTAGAACCTTCAACCAGTGAACCTGACCGTAATATGGTCGGAACACCAGTTGCTTCCGTCAATTCTTCCTTACTTGATTGAGCTATTGGTTCAGATATTGCTTTCGTTAGCGTAGCCCAATCAGCATCAGAAAAATCAGTAAAGGGCGCTTTGGATGAGAGAAATGAAGTATTAACAGTTGCCTCGGTTTCTGTTCTTCTCCTTTTAGAGGAAGGCAGAGCTGTTGTTGAAGGGTGTATCTCCTTATGTGGTGCTGCTTTGGCACTATCTCCCTCTACACTCATGGATGGTTCTTTAATGGGTATAGTAGGGGAAGGAGGTTCGTTTATGTTTTCATTTGGCTCTTCCAAAGGCTCTTCGACCGTTGTTAGAGGTTGTGGGTTTGCAACCTCCTGGTCAGGAATGGCCACTAAGGGCTCTGGATCAACATCCATTGGTACAGGTGCCATTACAGGTTCAGGTTGTGGAATATTACCTTGATTTACCTGTTCCCCTGGGGGTAGAAGTGGTAGGGGCACCGTTCTTAGATATTCAGTGAGAACAGTGGGTACCCCTGGAAGATAGTTGTTCTTCCTAATGAGAGCGGTTATGGCATTGCTCTTCATTCTCATGCACTCCTGGTTGGCTTCACCTTCAAAGATCTCCCGTTCATTATCTGTTAAGATATCATTGAGAATTAGCTGTAGGAACCTAGGATAGAAACAGAGCACATCTTCATTTATGCCTGTTCTTTCATCCAGTGGTCCCATGCATATGATTACTTGATCAATCAGTAACCGTCCAATGTTAATATGCCTATTGTTCGCAATGGCAAACCCTATCTTTTGAAGGAATAAGGGAATACCATGCAGATTTGTTAGCTTGGCAGTAAAAACATGGATTAGGGTATGAAAGAAAAAGTTCCATGCTTTTGGCAAGTAATGCTTAAGGAACTCTCCCACAAAGAAGTTAGGTTGTTGACTTCTAATGAGAGTGAAGAAAGCATGTATCTCCTCAGTTGTAGGATCAGGAACAAGGTTTTCTGTAGGAAAATGAAGTACTCTGTTAAAGTCATGTTCCGTCACCCTTATTGTTCTGCCCCTGGCACAACAAAACTGAAGGATCTTATATTATTCTCACTTGTATCCGTGGCGGATGTGTACAACGCAGTCAATTGATCAATACAAAGGACCACGGGAGTACTCACAGCGTATGCCACTAATGAACGTGTGTTCAAAAACTCTGCCCATGCACGAAACTGTAAGTTCGTTATGGATTGCAAGTTTTGGAACGAGACATGATTAGTCTTGGTTACGATAAATTCTCCATCCATTGTTTTTCAAATTTCCAGAAAATCAATTTAAACCAAAACTAATTTTTCACTTAAACTAATTAATTATTTCTAATTAATCAACCTTGACACAAAATTACCCTAAAAACAAACTTACCCCTCTTTCCCAAAAATACACAAATTCGAACACTTAAACTTGGTAACCCTAATTGTTAAGTTTTGAATATTCACTTAAAACTCAAGGAACTTAACTGATAAATCACTTAAACCCTTAAGATGAGCACAGTTAACAAAGATTAGAGGTATACAAGTCACTTCGATGGTTTCTAAGAAGAAATAAGAAATTGGAACCCCAATTGACTGTAAACACAAAAACTTTCACGGTGAAATGAAATTACTGTGGTAAAAAGTCAGATTGTGTGGTTAAATCTTAAGAAACTCTCGAACAAACTGTTCTTGGATGTATATATGTTTTGTAAGTATATAACCGAAAGCTCAGTTTTCTTAGATCTGTTGAAAATGAGAAGAAAACCACTAAGGCAGCGTTTTATACTTGTGAAATTTAGGGGCAAAAATGTCCTTTCAGGTATTGATAGTATTTAAATGTACTTCCGATAGTTTTTCAGAGGGGCAAAACTGTCATCTGAACCTCGATGGTTTTCTTAAAAACTATCGAAGTATTATGAGAGTTTAGAATTTTAAAAGTTTTCTGAAAAATATCGAAGTCTGTTTCCTTAAAATACCAAAACTATCGAAGAACTTTTTGGAAAACTATCAAGAATTCAAATATTAAATCAAGTGAATTCCTTTCGATGGTTTTGCAATTCAAAATTTTAAAATCTATCGAGAATTTAGATATAGAATTAATTAAATTCTTTCGATATATTTTAAAAGGATTCTCAAAAACTATCGAGAATTGTTTTCGATAGATTTTCTTTTTCCTTTTCAAAAACCATCGAAATTAACTTTCGATAGATTTATCAATGTACTTGAAAAACTATCGAATTTCCTAAATTCGATATTTTTGCTTCTTTTCCAATTCCTAAAACCTGTTCTTGTTTTAAGAATCAGAAACTTTTATTTCCTGTCTAGTTTTAATTTCAATAAGTCTTTTCAAATTTACCAAAATCAATTCTTAACAGAAAACTCACAATTTTCTTAGAATAAAATCAATTAAATATCATTGAGTGATATTAACCAATTAAAATCTAATCAATTATGCTGCATTAATCTACAATGTTAAAAACAAAGTAAATTAATTCAAATTAAATAAATGCTTGAATATTTAGAACAAATATTAGCACTTAAATAATTTTTAGAATTAATAACTAATTAAATGCCAGAAGATATATCATCCATAATTATGACATAAAATTAGTATAATAATCCTAACTACGAGAATTGCTCTAGAAAATAAATTCACGAGTCCTAAGGATATAGCAATTCTTAAACTCATGTATTCACCAGGACTCTCTGCAGTTACTGACTTCTAATCAAAATCAATTAGAAAGATTTAACATCCCAAGTTCACCAACCAGCTTATTGAAAGTGGATTCATCAAGCGGTTTAGTAAAGATGTCTGCAATTTGATCCTCTGTGGGTACAAAGTGTAACTCCACAGTTCCATTCATGACATGCTCTCGGATAAAATGATACCTGATGTCGATGTGCTTCGTCCTCGAGTGTTGCACTGGATTGTTAGAGATTGCTATGGCACTTGTGTTGTCACAAAAGATTGGAATCTTTGTCAACAAAAGTCCATAGTCACGGAGTTGGTTTCTCATCCACAAGATCTGAGCACAACAGCTACCAGCAGCAATGTATTCAGCCTCAGCTGTTGATGTGGACACTGAATGCTGCTTCTTGCTATGCCAGGAAACTAACCTTCTTCCAAGAAACTGACAGCTTCCTGAAGTACTCTTCCGATCAATCTTACAACCTGCAAAATCAGAGTCTGTGTATCCAATAAGATCAAATCCTGTATCTTTAGGGTACCAAATTCCAAGATTTGGGGTCCCCTTAAGATATCTAAATATTCGCTTAACAGCTATTAGATGAGATTCTTTAGGATCAGACTGAAATCTAGCACACAAGCATGTTGCAAACATTATATCTGGTCTACTTGCAGTGAGATAAAGTAATGAGCCTATCATACCTCTATAGCCTGTGATGTCAACCTTCTTACCAGTTTCATCCTTATCAAGCTTAGTGGTAGTTGGCATAGGAGTCTTTGCTGTAGATGAGTCTTCCATTTGATACTTCTTAAGAAGATCCTTGATGTACTTGGACTGACAAATGAATATACCATCTTGTTTTTGGTATACTTGCAATCCAAGAAAGAATGACAATTCACCCATCATGCTCATTTCATATCGACTCTGCATTAACTTAGCAAATCTCTTGCATAGATCATCATTAGTAGAACCAAATATTATGTCATCAACATATACTTGCACCAATATCAAATCATTTTTATGCTTTTTGACAAAGAGAGTTTTGTCTACAACACCTCTTGTAAAATCATTTTCAAGTAAGAATTCAGAGAGAGTGTCATGCCATGTCCCCGGAGCTTGTTTGAGTCCATAGAGAGCTTTGAATAGAAAGTACACAAAGTCTGCCAGTTTTGAATCCTCAAAACCTGGAGGTTGTTCCACATACACTTCTTCTTCTAACTCCCCGTTCAGAAAAGCACTCTTCAAATCCATTTGATATACCTTGTAATTGGAATGTGCAGCAAATGCCAGAAACATTCTGATGGCCTCAAGTCTTGCTACTGGTGCATAGGTTTCATCATAATCTATACCCTCTTCTTGAGAGTAATCTTTAGCAACCAGTCTGGCTTTGTTTCTCGTTACAATGCCATCTTCGTCCAACTTATTTCTGAATACCCATCGTGTTCCAATAACAGATTTTCCCTTAGGCCTGGGTACCAGCTTCCAAACTTTCTGCCTTTCAAACTGATTGAGTTCTTATTGCATAGCAATCACCCAATCTGGATCATCTAGAGCATCTTCAACTTTCTTAGGTTCTGTTTCTGAAAGAAACCCAGAATAGTGACATTCATTTTGTGATGTTCTCCTAGTTCTCACTCCTGTGTCCGGATCACCAATGATCAAGTGAAAGGGATGATCTCTATTCCATACCCTTTGTCTTGGCAGATGCGATCTTGATGATTCTCCTTGTTCTAGATGTTGTGGAGGGTGACTAGTTGATCCTTCTCCTGCTCCCCCTGAGTTATTGACGGTTTGATCTGTTGATTCTGAAGACTGACTAGTGGATCCTGTATGTTGAGGATTTCCACTTTGGTCACCACTTGGTCCAGAATCATTATTATTATGATTATTATTAATGACTGTAACAACTTCAGGTACTTCTTCATTGTCAAAGAGATCTCCTGATAGATTTTCAAATACCAAGGATTCAGAGTTCTCTCCAGTTTGCAGGCCTGGTCTTTTAGTGTCGTCAAATGTTACATTAAAGCTTTCCAACACCTTCTTATCTTCAATCACATATACCCTGAAAGCCTTAGATTCCAGAGAATAGCCTAGAAAAATGCCTTCATCTGCTTTGGCATCAAACTTGCCAAGATGTTCTCCATCTTTAAGTACAAAGCACTTTGCACCAAACACATGAAAGTACTTCAGTGTTGGCTTCTTGTTGGCCATTAACTCATACGGAGTCTTTTCATGATCTTTGTTGATCAGGGTTCGATTCTGAGTGTAGCAAGCTGTATTCACTACTTCAGCCCAAAAGTAAGTGGGAAGTTTTGATTCACTCAACATGGTCCTTGCTGCTTCAACCAAGGTCATGTTCTTCCTTTCCACTACTCCATTCTGTTGAGGAGTTCTTGGTGCTGAAAACTGTCTTGATATTCCTTTCTCTGAGCAGAAATCATTTAGAACTGCATTCTTGAATTCAGTTCCATTGTCTGATCTGATTGTCCGCACAGGTAGCTTAGCTTCCACTTCTATCTTCTTGATGTGATCAATGATTAGTTGTGTTGCTTCATCCTTTGTTTGTATGAACAACACCCACGTGTACTTGGACTAGTCATCCACCATCACCAATGCATATCTGTTTCTTGAAAGTGACATAACATTAACTGGACCAAATAAATCCATATGAATCAGCTGTAATGGTTCAGTAATGCTTGTCATTCCTTTGCTTCCATGTGATGCTTTCTTCGACTTCCCCTTTTCACATGCTTCACATAGTCCCTCCTGATTGAATTCCATCAGGGGCAACCCTCTCACTAACTCTCTCTTTACCAAAGAGTTCATAGTTTTGAAGTTCAAATGTGAGAGCTTCTTGTTCCATAGCCAACTTTGTTCTGAAGATGCCTTTGCATAGAAACATGTAACTTCTCCTTCACTGGTAGAACTTAAGTCAGCTATAAATAAATTCCCTTTTCTCACTCCCAGTAGAGTAAGCTTCTCATCCTTCCTGTTGGTGATCAAGCACTTGTCCTTTCTGAAATCTACATTGTAGCCTTTATCACAGAATTGACTGATACTTAGAAGATTGTGCTTTAATCCTTCAACAAGAGAGATGTTTTCAATGATGACATTTCCAGCTTTCAATTTACCATATCCCGTAGTGAATCCTTTGCTGTCATCTCCAAAGGTTACAATCGGGCCGGTCTTCTTAACCACCTCTGTAAGCAGGGACTCTTCACCTGTCATATGTCTAGAACAGCCACTATCCAGAATCCACACAACCTTTGAGCTTTTAACCTTACCCTGCAATCACAGATTGATTAAGCGGACTTTGGTACCCAAAATTGTTTGGGTCCTGAAGGTTTAGATGATTTAACAGGAGTAACATTCAATTTAGTCTTACCCTGTTTGATATTCATAGTATCTGTGGATTTAACATTCCTAGTGCTATTGCTACTATCAGACATCAACTTAAAATAAGCATGCATGATGTTGTACTTACATAGCAAACACTCTTTCTTTCCACAGGGTTCATGAGTATCAGGCATGTCAGACATGTTATGCATTTCAGAAGTATTAGCAGTTTCTACTTTAACCTTTTTACATGCATGTGTAAGGTGTCCAACAGAATTACAAATAGAACACAACTTCCTAGATGCAATGGGAGAAGATGGAACCAATTCCTGATTAACAATCTTCTTCCTCCCATTCCTGTTCTTTTTAACATTACTAGCTAAGGAACCTACTTCAGTTTTAGGTAAATCAGGTTTAGGTAATTCATTCTTTACTGATTTCCTAGGCAACTTAGTCTTTACCTCTTTTTCCTTCAATAAATCCTCCTCAAGCAATTCTTGTGCTATGAAAAGATCATCCTCATAAAAGAGAGGTGGAAACGGCTTAACAAAAACTGGACAATCAACATTCTTAAGAACATGTGGAGTATTCCTTTTGACAACTAAAGATGTCACAGGGAATTCCACAATCTTCTTACCAGCTTTCTTGTTATAGTCAAATCCTATAGCAGTTTTATTCTCTACGGCCTGAGTATCAATGATTTCCTTAGCCACTAGAGCGGAATTCTTAAAAGCATTCAGCTTCAAATCTAGATCTGAAATCTGCTTCCTGAGGATAGTCTCTGTAATATCCGTGAATTTTATTATTTGATTAAATGATATATTTAATCTAAAATATTTATGTTGGAATATTGGAATATTATTATATGATATTTAGTGTGTGATTATGTGCTAAATGGTGAGTCGGAAGCCCCTTTCAAAAATTTCGTCATTTGGAATTTTCTTCAAATTTGAGCCGTTTTGATAATTCAAGAGCCCCGTTGAAATTTCGTACATTCATTTTTAATTCTTCGTCTTTCGTATTCGAATCGTTATCGAAAGGGTTATGGGATTCTATTTAACCCTACCTATTTGATTCTGCAAATTAATTTCAATTTTTGATCCGAAAAAGGAAAAATCGTTCCGAACCCTAATTGCTTAAGGGGACGGATTTATCGTTCTATATCAATATTGAAGTTGTTATAGCCCTAGTATTCTTGAGCATTAGTTATATAATGATATATATCAATTTGGATAATCATCAACCTTTTTAACCCCTTATTTTTAGTAAAACGTGTTTTTGACCTAATTAGGGTTTTTAAACGATCTAACGAATCAATATCGATCCAAAAATGTTATTTGGGGTATTATTTTTCCAGAAATATAAAAAGACCAATCAGACTTCATAACCCTAGCAATTCTTCAGAAATTACTCAAAAATATTCGAAATTCCCAAAAATTATTTTGTGTTCTTGATCTTCAATCAATTCGTTCTAAGGGTTATTGAAGTCCAAATTTGAAGTTCTTATACTCAAATCAAAGCCCCAAAAATCTAGTTTCAGAATCTTCCAACCTCATCATCATCTGGTAAGTATTCGATTTTATATTGATTTTACAAGTTTCGAATTAAAATTAGGGTTCTTAATTAATTTGGGGATTTTCATTCTGTTGATTCTCCGTTCAATTGGTTGCTTCTAACATGTTCCTAGGGTTCTAATTAGCAAGAATCCATGCTTTAATTTCATGTTTAAGTTCAATTTAGTCGGGTTTGATTTTCGGGTTTTGACCCGATTTCTTCTTTCGATTCGTACGTTCTTGATATTGATCTGACATTGTTTTTTATAAAGGGCTTTGATTGTATGAGTTATAAGCTTTATTTTGGTATATTAATCTTTGAGTTTCATGTAGGATTTAAGTAGATCTGGTTTCCGGCCGAGGTCGTCGCCGGCGAGTTCTTTGAATGAATTCTGGGCACGATTCCGGCATGGGACAGATGTGTGTGTATGTGGGTTGTGTTTGTCTTGCAAAAGCGAACAAAAGCCCTATGGTTTGGTTTTGTTTTGATCGGAAACGGCGAAGTCCGGCCACCGGACGCCGGCCGGATTCTGGAAAACCCAGATTCCGGCGGGTTGTTCTTGGTGACCCGGATTCGTTCTTCCCGACCCGTTTACCCGATTTTTCGACCCGGTTTCAATCTTCAAAACCCTAATTCATTTTCAGAAAACTGTTTTTGAATTTTATTTTTAAATTTAATTCGAAAATAGTTTAAAAACTTTAAAAATTCATATTTTTATTTTAAAAATATATTTTAATATCAGAAAAATTCTGATAAATTATATTTATTATTTTAAATCCGAAAATTGATTAAACTTAATTATTTTAATTATTTTTAATTAATAATTAATTTATTAATTAATTGGTTAATTCTTTTAATCAATTAATTCTTAAAAATTAATTATTAATTAGATTTAATTAATTAAAAATTCAGTTTAATTATTTTCAAAGCCTATTTATTTATTTAAAAATAGTTTGAGCATTTAAAGAGTGTTAATTAATTTTATTAATTGATTTATTTTCATTTAAATGTTTATATTGGATTTAAAAATCCGATTTTTGATTTAAAAATTAGTAATGACTTATTAAAAATTCAAATGAGTTTCAGACGATGTTTTAAAAATATTTATAAGTGCAATATGGTTCATATTAATTGTGTGTTGTGTTTTATAGTCTGTATATGCCCGTGCTAGGGCAAATATCTGAGTTTTAAATATCGTAAATTATACCGGACGTCCGATACGTACCCGGTTACTTGTTTAAATGTGATTATTGATTGAATAAGTGTCGAGAGTAGAACGAGAATAGTTAGACTTATTGTAATGAGTTGTTTAATTATAGAATCGAGTTCCCGGAGCAAGGGAAAGGGGAAAGTAGAGTGAGCAGAGTCGATCCGACAGCAGCTTAGACCAGGCAAGTATCTGTGCATTTACTTGTGATAAAAATTATTATTGTCTTGATTACTTGAATACCGTTATCCCCAGAACAATTCAAATTATCCATCTTTTAACCGCATTTGGACAACTGATTCCATTTCCTTAGAAATTCTTGATTCTTTGATTTGATCTGCATCGGAAACCCTTATTTCCAATTTACTTGATTATTGTTTACCACCTATTGTTGCTATTTATCATCCTTTGATTATCATTGACAACCTTTGATTATTTGACTTCCATCTTGACTACCAATTACGGTTATTGATTAACGATTACCAATATTGATTACCTTATTGAATGAGTACACTGTACCATTGAAACTACTCCATGATCCTTTCTCGATCTTCGTTGATACTGAACAGTTGAAGCTCTTTTGCAATTACTATACATTCAGTTTATCTTATTGAGCATGTTATTGTTTATACCCTATTATAGAATTGGCATGTGTTTTTAAAAATGGACCAGTAATTGGTCGGAATAACTTAAGGCCCAGATTGGCCTGGGATCCAGTAGAGGACTATGACATGAGCTAGTCCGGGGTTGATGCGTGGCTGGCCAGCAGCACAACCTTTGATTTGAATAAAATGTATAAGCCAAATTCTAATTCTTTACTTCAATCATTATTGATACAAAGCATGTGTTAGCTAAATATTGTTGATTCTGATATCTTAAATTCATATCCTTACAACTGTGATAGAAATGATTCGTTGATGTTTGCTGAGCAATTTTGTCTCACTCTTGCTTGTTGTTTTCTAACCCTATTCCAGTGAAGCGAGAGTATGAGTTGGCATAGCGTGACCGATAGTTCACCAGCAGTCAGGAGAGCCCCTCGAGTCACTGTTATTGGCAGGGTAGTTGTTGTTTTGCTTTTCTAGATTTAATGTCTAGATTTGAACTTTAGTTGTGATGTAATAACTCTGATAAAACTGGTTTGTAATAATAAAAGATTGTAGTAGCTTGTGTTCATTGCCATAATCTGGATGCGGTCTTGGTCAAGGGGTAATTGTGTCTTTATATATATTATGCATGTGTTAAATAGTATTCCGTTGGTCGGATGACTCCTCAAATCTGTACCCCGGGTTTGGAGGGCGTCACAGTTGGTATCAGAGCAACAGGTTATGGCATTTGAAACAAGTTAGGACTTAGGGTCCAGGATAACATAGAGAGTTAGGAATTCACGTAAGGATATTAGGAGGTCAACTAGGGATATTACGCGTAGTAATTAAATGTGGTTATAATTGCAGCCCCCTAGTTCTAGTTCAGACTCAGACCCTTCCGAGGATACGATAGCAGAGATACCAACACCCGTTGAGAGAGCAGGACCGTCTCGGCCAGTGCGATATCAGCCTAGGCATCAGGACCCAGTAGTCAGGAGAGATCAGATACCTTGTCCTATTCCACTCCGACAAGTAGCCCCAGCACCAGCATCTCAGGCATCAGTTTGTGGGCCTTTGTATCAGTTATGTGAGCCACCAGTTCCACACCATGTGTATCAGAGGGTGAGAAGAGAGAAGGATTTCCTTTATGGACAGGTTATGGAGATGGGTAGGATTCGTTCGATCGAGGCAGCCGCTGTCAGAGAGAGAGACAGACTTAGAGATCAGATGAGAGACATTCAGATGAGGTTTAGGGTTACGAGGACTTTGGTTGAGACTCGATTGCATGGATTAGCTTCTAGTCGAGAGGGAGAGACAGTAGCAGGGATGAGACATATTTTGGATTATGCGATGAGTGAGATTGCAGAGGTTTCAGGACCCCCGTTATGGCCGGCAGGAGCAGGTGATCTGTGAGCAGGTATCGGTAGCAGACAGATGTGACATGGATGTATGGTTCTAGATAGTTAGTATATAGATGCATATTGTAGAATCAGCAGTGCACCGGGCTTATAGGAACGCCTCGGGTTGTTGTTGCATTTTTGTTATTGTATTGCTGGTCGGCAGTTATGGTTCAGCCATGATATATTTTCTTTTGAAGCGTTCTACGCTTGTACTGACTCTATCTATATATATATGATAAACCTCTTTTATAGAACTGTATTTATTCCCCTGTCATTCATTTCCAGCATCATAACTGTTATTCTACTTATTGCAACGAGTGTATCCATACACCGTTGAGAAGATCTGTAAACCTTCGAGATATCAATTGTGATCCTTCCTTCTCTTATATGGACTGTTTGATTAAGCCAATTATTGTTTATTCATCAGCGATATGGCTCCTAGACGACAAACCCGTTCAACTGATACTTCTAACCAAGAAGGTCAACAAAATACACCTCCCACGGGCCGTGTGGACCCGATGGTAATCCAGTTGTTAAATACCCTTACTCAACAGACTGCCGCATTAGCACAGCAGCAACGTGCATTTCAGCAACAGCTCTTAGAACAGCAGCAACAGCATCAGCAACATCAGCATCAGCAGCATCAACAACAGCACCAGCAAGCAGCACCGGCAGTTACGTTCAAATCTTTCCAGGCAGCAAAACCTCCAGAATTTAAAGGATCAGCAGACCCTGTAGAGGCTAAGGCATGGTTGAAAGAGATGGAAAAGGCTTTTGCCTTGATAGAGGTGACAGAGGACAAGAAGACAGAGTATGCAAGCTATTTTCTGAAGAATGAGGCTAGTTATTGGTGGGAAACGAGTAGGGCTATGGAGCCCGAGGGATTGATTACGTGGGCAAGATTCACAGAGTTGTTTTTGGAAAGGTATTTTCCGGACTATATGAGAGATCATATGGAATTGAAGTTTTTGGAATTAAAGCAGGGAAGCATGACAGTGCCCCAATATGAAACAAGGTTTACGGAGTTGTCAAGGTTTGTTCCAACCTATGTGGATACGGAAAAGAAGAAGGCCAAGAGGTTCCAGCAGGGACTGAGGTCTTGGATTCGTAGTAAGTTAGCTGTATTGGAGTTGGACACCTATGCAGCGGTGGTCCAAAAGGCAATGATTGCAGAGGCAGAGAGTGATTCTTACATGAAAGAGAGGGAGAACAAGAAAAGGAAAGCAGGGATACCCGATAAGGGACAGCAGCAGGGAAGTTTTCAAGGGCAAGCAAATAAGAAGCTGGGATTTCAGCACGGAAGGAATACAAGTTTTAGGAAACCAGACACCGGAAGCGTAGGACAAGATAACCGTCTACTAACCGGCAGTCATCAGGGACTTTCTAGACCCCCACTACCAGAATGCAAGACATGCGGGAAGCGACATCTAGGGATATGCCATCGATTGAATGTCACATGCTTTAAATGCAATCAGAAGGGACATTATTCCCGGGATTGCAAGATAGGCATCGTGTGTCATCGGTGTAAGAAACCAGGTCACGTGATTAAGGACTGCAGAGCACCAGCAACCGTGAACAATATGATTCGGGCAATTGAAGCACCCCCAGTTGTTAACGTCCAGCCGTTAGCCAGGACCTACAATATGTCAATGGGAGAAGCAGTGAGAGATTCCGACGTGGTGGCAGGTACACTTCTAGTAAATTCTATTCCTGCACAAGTGTTAATAGATTCGGGAGCGACGAAGTCTTTTATTTCTGAGACATTTGCTCGTAGATTGAATTGTGTAACGAAACCTTTAAGTGGAGTGTTGACTATAGAGATAGCTAATCAGGATCGTATCGCGGTCAGTTCATATTATCCCCGTTGTGAGATAGAGATTTTGGGAAATCATTTTTATGTTGACTTGTTACCTTTTAAGTTAGGTGAATTTGATGTGATATTAGGGATGGATTGGTTGACTGAGCATGATGCAAGTATTGATTGTAAGAATAAGAGGGTTACTTTGATTACCCTAGAAAAGAAAGAGATAATATTTAGAGGAGAGAAACAAAGAAAGAGGTTCCTGACAATGATTCAGGCTAAGAGGTTATTAAGGCAAGGTTGTGAGGCGTATCTAGCTTATGTGATAGATATAGATAAGGAAGTTTCTAAGTTAGAAGATATTCCAGTCGTAAATGAGTTTCCAGATCTTTTTCCGGAAGAATTACCAGGTTTACCTCCAGATAGAGAGATTGAATTTGCGATAGACTTAGTACCAGGCGCGGAGCCAGTATCGAAGGCCCCTTACAGAATGGCACCAGTGGAGATGAAGGAATTGGCTGATCAACTGCAAGATTTGCTAGAAAAAGGAATTATTAGACCCAGCGTTTCACCGTGGGGAGCACCAGTACTGTTTGTCAAGAAAAAGGATGGAAGCATGAGATTGTGTATAGACTATCGGGAGTTGAACAAGCTGACCATTAAGAACAAGTATCCGTTACCTCGAATAGATGATCTGTTTGACCAGCTGAAGGGAGCGGTACATTTTTCAAAGATCGACCTACGGTCAGGATATCACCAATTGAAGATTAGACCAGACGACATACCGAAGACAGCCTTTCGAACAAGGTATGGGCACTATGAATTTTTAGTAATGGCGTTTGGACTAACGAATGCACCCGCAGCTTTTATGGATCTAATGAACAGGATTTTCAAGAGATATTTGGACAAGTTTGTAGTGGTATTCATCGACGACATCTTGATATACTCGAGGACAGAAGAAGAGCATGCAGACCAGTTGCGAATTGTGTTAGAAACGTTGAGACAAGAAGGACTATACGCGAAGTTTTCCAAGTGTGAATTCTAGTTGAAAGAAGTTCATTTCTTAGGACACGTGGTGAGCAGCGAAGGCATCAAAGTGGACCCAGCAAAGATAGAGGCAGTGAAAGATTGGGAGAGACCAAGGACACCGACTGAAGTCAGAAGTTTCTTGGGATTAGCCGGATACTACCGGAGATTTGTGCAAGATTTTGCGAAGATAGCTACTCCAATGACCAAGCTGACAAGGAAAAGCGAGCGATTCATATGGAACGAAAAGTGCGAAGAAGGCTTCCAAGAGTTAAAGAAAAGACTAACTACGGCACCGGTATTGATGTTACCAGACGATCAAGGTCATTTCGTAATCTATAGTGATGCGTCGTATAAAGGATTAGGATGCGTACTTATGCAACATGACAAGGTGATTGCTTATGCGTCAAGACAGTTGAGACCCCACGAACAGAAGTACCCTACACACGATTTGGAGTTAGCAGCTATTGTGTTTGCTTTGAAGATATGGAGACACTACTTGTATGGAGAAAGATGTGAAATTTACACCGATCACAAAAGTTTGAAGTATATCTTTACTCAGAAAGAGCTGAACATGAGGCAACGAAGATGGTTAGAACTAATCAAGGACTACGACGTTTCTATTAACTATCATCCCGGCAAGGCAAATGTGGTAGCAGATGCATTGAGCAGAAAAGAGAGATTAAACACACTAATGATGACCAAAGAGTTATACAAGGAATTTGAGAAGTTAGAAATCGAAGTAATTAATCCGAAGAACGCGACGGAAATGATTTATACCATGACGTTTCAACCTGAATTGTTGGAGAAGATACGAAAATGCCAAGAGCAAGTTATGAACGACGATGTGAGTAAAATGACAGGTGAGGAAATATGTAGCCAACCGGACGACAAAGGGATCTTGAGATTTGCTTCTCGGATATGGATACCTAACGTAACGGAACTGAAAAGTGAGATTCTGCACGAAGCACATAACTCGAAGTATTCAATTCATCCAGGGAGTACGAAGATGTATCGAGATCTTAAGACGAACTTTTGGTGGCCAGATATGAAGAGAGAGATTGCGGAACGGGTAAGTAAATGCTTTACGTGTCAAAGAGTTAAGGCGGAACATCAGAGACCAAGTGGATTACTTCAACCATTGGAGATTCCCGAATGGAAGTGGGAACACATTGCGATGGACTTTGTAGTAGGATTGCCTAGAACAAAAGCTAACCATGATGCCATCTGGGTTGTCGTGGATCGATTGACGAAATCTGCGCATTTTCTTCCGATTAACGAGAGATTCTCGCTGGATAAGTTAGTTCATATTTACATAAAAGAAATCGTAGTACGACATGGAGTTCCAGTATCGATAGTGTCTGATAGAGACCCTCGATTCAATTCAAGATTTTGGAGGAGTTTTCAAGAGTGTTTGGGCACCGAGTTGAGAATGAGTACGGCTTATCATCCGCAGACGGACGGTCAAAGCGAAAGGACAATTCAGACTATTGAAGATATGCTTAGGACATGTGCACTTGATTTTGAAGGCAGTTGGGACGATCATCTACCCTTGGTGGAATTTTCATATAATAATAGTTTTCACGCGAGCATCGGAATGCCACCTTACGAAGCTTTGTATGGACGAAAGTGTCGATCTCCAGTATATTGGGAAGAAGTTGGTGAACGGAAAATGATAGGACCAGAACTAGTACAACGAACAAAAGAAGTGATTCAATTGATTCAGAGAAGATTGATAACAGCTCAAGACCGACAGAAAAGGTATGCGGATCTAGCCAGAAAGGATGTGGGATTCGAGGAAGGAGAGCAAGTGTTACTAAAAGTTTCCCCATGGAAAGGATTAGTTAGATTTGGAAAGAAAGGGAAGTTGAGTCCGAGATATGTTGGGCCGTTTGAGATTTTGAAGAAGGTAGGCGAGGTAGCTTACGAGTTGGCATTGCCACCGCATATGCAGCACGTTCATAATGTATTTCATGTATCTATGCTTAAGAAGTATCGACCAGATTCGAATCATGTAATAGAGTATGAACCAATAGAGGTCCAGGCAGATTTATCATATGTAGAACGACCAATTCAGATAGTGGATCGTAAGGAGAAAGTACTAAGGAATAAGACAGTAGCGTTAGTGAGAGTTTTGTGGAGGAATCCTAAAGTAGAAGAGTCTACCTGGGAGTTAGAGAGTGAGATGTTAGAGAAGTATCCCCAGTTGTTTCCTTGATCTGATTCTGAGGACAGAATCCTATTAAGGGGGGAAGGATGTAATATCCGTGAATTTTATTATTTGATTAAATGATATATTTAATCTAAAATATTTATGTTGGAATATTGGAATATTATTATATGATATTTAGTGTGTGATTATGTGCTAAATGGTGAGTCGGAAGCCCCTTTCAAAAATTTCGTCATTTGGAATTTTCTTCAAATTTGAGCCGTTTTGATAATTCAAGAGCCCCGTTGAAATTTCGTACATTCATTTTTAATTCTTCGTCTTTCGTATTCGAATCGTTATCGAAAGGGTTATGGGATTCTATTTAACCCTACCTATTTGATTCTGCAAATTAATTTCAATTTTTGATCCGAAAAAGGAAAAATCGTTCCGAACCCTAATTGCTTAAGGGGACGGATTTATCGTTCTATATCAATATTGAAGTTGTTATAGCCCTAGTATTCTTGAGCATTAGTTATATAATGATATATATCAATTTGGATAATCATCAACCTTTTTAACCCCTTATTTTTAGTAAAACGTGTTTTTGACCTAATTAGGGTTTTTAAACGATCTAACGAATCAATATCGATCCAAAAATGTTATTTGGGGTATTATTTTTCCAGAAATATAAAAAGACCAATCAGACTTCATAACCCTAGCAATTCTTCAGAAATTACTCAAAAATATTTGAAATTCCCAAAAATTATTTTGTGTTCTTGATCTTCAATCAATTCGTTCTAAGGGTTATTGAAGTCCAAATTTGAAGTTCTTATACTCAAATCAAAGCCCCAAAAATCTAGTTTCAGAATCTTCCAACCTCATCATCATCTGGTAAGTATTCGATTTTATATTGATTTTACAAGTTTCGAATTAAAATTAGGGTTCTTAATTAATTTGGGGATTTTCATTCTGTTGATTCTCCGTTCAATTGGTTGCTTCTAACATGTTCCTAGGGTTCTAATTAGCAAGAATCCATGCTTTAATTTCATGTTTAAGTTCAATTTAGTCGGGTTTGATTTTCGGGTTTTGACCCGATTTCTTCTTTCGATTCGTACGTTCTTGATATTGATCTGACATTGTTTTTTATAAAGGGCTTTGATTGTATGAGTTATAAGCTTTATTTTGGTATATTAATCTTTGAGTTTCATGTAGGATTTAAGTAGATCGGGTTTCCGGCCGAGGTCGTCGCCGGCGAGTTCTTTGAATGAATTCTGGGCACGATTCCGGCATGGGACAGATGTGTGTGTATGTGGGTTGTGTTTGTCTTGCAAAAGCGAACAAAAGCCCTATGGTTTGGTTTTGTTTTGATCGGAAACGGCGAAGTCCGGCCACCGGACGCCGGCCGGATTCTGGAAAACCCAGATTCCGGCGGGTTGTTCTTGGTGACCCGGATTCGTTCTTCCCGACCCGTTTACCCGATTTTTCGACCTGGTTTCAATCTTCAAAACCCTAATTCATTTTCAGAAAACTGTTTTTGAATTTTATTTTTAAATTTAATTCGAAAATAGTTTAAAAACTTTAAAAATTCATATTTTTATTTTAAAAATATATTTTAATATCAGAAAAATTCTGATAAATTATATTTATTATTTTAAATCCGAAAATTGATTAAACTTAATTATTTTAATTATTTTTAATTAATAATTAATTTATTAATTAATTGGTTAATTCTTTTAATCAATTAATTCTTAAAAATTAATTATTAATTAGATTTAATTAATTAAAAATTCAGTTTAATTATTTTCAAAGCCTATTTATTTATTTAAAAATAGTTTGAGCATTTAAAGAGTGTCAATTAATTTTATTAATTGATTTATTTTCATTTAAATGTTTATATTGGATTTAAAAATCCGATTTTTGATTTAAAAATTAGTAATGACTTATTAAAAATTCAAATGAGTTTCAGACGATGTTTTAAAAATATTTATAAGTGCAATATGGTTCATATTAATTGTGTGTTGTGTTTTATAGTCTGTATATGCCCGTGCTAGGGCAAATATCTGAGTTTTAAATATCGTAAATTATACCGGACGTCCGATACGTACCCGGTTACTTGTTTAAATGTGATTATTGATTGAATAAGTGTCGAGAGTAGAACGAGAATAGTTAGACTTATTGTAATGAGTTGTTTAATTATAGAATCGAGTTCCCGGAGCAAGGGAAAGGGGAAAGTAGAGTGAGCAGAGTCGATCCGACAGCAGCTTAGACCAGGCAAGTATCTGTGCCTTTACTTGTGATAAAAATTATTATTGTCTTGATTACTTGAATACCGTTATCCCCAGAACAATTCAAATTATCCATCTTTTAACCGCATTTGGACAACTGATTCCATTTCCTTAGAAATTCTTGATTCTTTGATTTGATCTGCATCGGAAACCCTTATTTCCAATTTACTTGATTATTGTTTACCACCTATTGTTGCTATTTATCATCCTTTGATTATCATTGACAACCTTTGATTATTTGACTTCCATCTTGACTACCAATTACGGTTATTGATTAACGATTACCAATATTGATTACCTTATTGAATGAGTACACTGTACCATTGAAACTACTCCATGATCCTTTCTCGATCTTCGTTGATACTGAACAGTTGAAGCTCTTTTGCAATTACTATACATTCAGTTTATCTTATTGAGCATGTTATTGTTTATACCCTATTATAGAATTGGCATGTGTTTTTAAAAATGGACCAGTAATTGGTCGGAATAACTTAAGGCCCAGATTGGCCTGGGATCCAGTAGAGGACTATGACATGAGCTAGTCCGGGGTTGATGTGTGGCTGGCCAGCAGCACAACCTTTGATTTGAATAAAATGTATAAGCCAAATTCTAATTCTTTACTTCAATCATTATTGATACAAAGCATGTGTTAGCTAAATATTGTTGATTCTGATATCTTAAATTCATATCCTTACAACTGTGATAGAAATGATTCGTTGATGTTTGCTGAGCAATTTTGGCTCACTCTTGCTTGTTGTTTTCTAACCCTATTCCAGTGAAGCGAGAGTATGAGTTGGCATAGCGTGACCGATAGTTCACCAGCAGTCAGGAGAGCCCCTCGAGTCACTGTTATTGGCAGGGTAGTTGTTGTTTTGCTTTTCTAGATTTAATGTCTAGATTTGAACTTTAGTTGTGATGTAATAACTCTGATAAAACTGGTTTGTAATAATAAAAGATTGTAGTAGCTTGTGTTCATTGCCATAATCTGGATGCGGTCTTGGTCAAGGGGTAATTGTGTCTTTATATATATTATGCATGTGTTAAATAGTATTCCGTTGGTCGGATGACTCCTCAAATCTGTACCCCGGGTTTGGAGGGCGTCACAGTCTCTATCTCATCATTACACTTGACCTTGTTCTCTAAGTACACATTCTTTTGCTTAAGATCTTCTAATGACACAGCTACAAGCTCTAGTTCTTCATTTTTAGATTCTAGCTTTTTAATCTTAAGAACTAGTTTAGCATTTTCCATTTCTGATGCTAGCATGCTTGTGTGTACATTAAATAATTCTACACTAAGATCTTGAACAGCTTTCTTGTACTCAGAATTAGACATATCAATTGTAGTTAAGATAGGTACCTGAGATGATTGAGGTGATTCCTCTGAAGAGTCAGCCATTAGAGCAACATTTACATATTCCTCCTCTTCATCCGAATCAGTATCATCCCAGTGCTTTCCCTCTGCTATGTAAGCTTTCCCTTTCTGCTTTCCAGAGAATGCCTCCAATTGCTGTTTAAGCTTGGCATTCTCCTTCTTCAACTCATCATAAGAATCCTTCTTTCCATAGACATCTTTCATGTCTCTTGCTTGACGAGGCTTCCGGCATTCAGTGGCGAAATGCCCTAACTCATTGCAGTTATAGCATCTTGATTTGCTCTTATCAATCATGCCAGTCTTGTAGCCTCCCTTAAAGCCTGTACTAGGTGTATAATTGCTCTTCTGGAATCTGTTGGTTGAGCCCTTGAACTTGTACTTAGGGTTTCTCTTGAAACGAATATGACTAAACTTTGCAGCTAAGTACGCCATGGTTTTGTCTTCCATTTGCTCAAGCTCTTCTAGGGTGTAGTAATCACTTTCATCAACACCCAGATTCACAGAATCCATTTCTGCTTCTATTATCACCTCCTTTCCAGCTCTAGGGGTTTGAACCTGAATCTCAGAAGTTATTGGTTCATCCACTACAAGTGCTGCTGATCTCACAAGTGCATTGTGCTTGCTGTCCACTGTCCCTGATCCGTAGATTATCACCCTTTGTTCCTGTTCCATCTCATAGGTCTTCAACTTGCCATAGATCATCTCTAGTAGCATCTTTGTGAAGTCAATTCTTTCCCTAATAGATGATGACTTGTGTTCTACATGATGGGGCAGCGTCATCATGAACTTCCTGTTCGATTCTCTCAGTGGATAGGTCTTTCCTTTCATTGCCAATTCATTGAGGAGCTTAGTATATTTCTCAAAGACCTGAGTTATACTTTCTCCTGGCAGTGACCTAAACGCTTCGTATTGAGAAGTCAGAATGTCCAATCTGTTTTCCTGAACGTCTTCAGTTCCTTCCATTATTAAGTTAATGGTATCCCACATATGTTTCCCGCTTGTACAGTTCATCAACTGATAGCTCATTTCCTTGTCTGCGGAGTCCGCCAATATCAACATTAAACCGGTGTCCAATCGAATCAGTTCTTTGTCAGAATCTGTAAATTCACTTATATCCTTAGGTTGGGTGCCTGAAGGAATCCTGCTACCATCAGGAGCTGTAGATTCACTAACTGGTTTCATTGGTACAAACGGTCCGTTCTCTAATATGCCAATATACAACGGATTAGATGCCTTGATAAATAACAACATCTTCATCTTCCACAAACCGAAATCATCTCTAGTAAACGGGGGAACTTTAATACCAGCAGTTGTCTTTGGAGCACTCATGGTTTCTGAAAATTTCAAATTGTTTAAAATTCAAGAAATTCCAATTAAATGAAAAAATTTGAAAGTTAAAAAATTTGCTTCGTATTTTCACGCTACGATTGATTTTGGTCTCATTCACCGGATCTGATTTGTATATCAATCAAGAAGCTCTGATACCAATTGTTAGGTCCAAAGTATCGTAGAAGGGGGGGTTGAATACGATACTCACAAATAATTCAATTTCGTTCACGGATTAATCTTTCAGTTCTATAACGAAATTAAACACACCAAACCAAATCAAGTTTCGGGGAATATATCTTTTTATCAATATAAACCTCGAGGGGTGCTACAATTTCTAATCCGTAGATTAGCGTCAATGAGTTTAAGGTTACACAAATACAAAACAATGATCAAGTTCTGAGCACTATTAATTTCTCTGATAATTTTCTCCGGCTCTTCTCTCTCTCAGTAATGTCTCTGTGTTGAAATCCTTAACTGAAGAAGACACACTCTTCTCTCAGTATTAATTGTAGACTTAAATTGAAAACCATCGAACCATTTAGAATAGAATATTCTTGGCCGTTGGATCTTCATCAACCTGTCAGACAAACAAAACTTTTCACCTGCTCCATGAATTGAAAAACCATCGAATGGATCAAAAGTATTTTCCATTCGATAGTTTTTAAATAAAACTATCGAATGACAAATACTTTAGTATAGTTTTTCAATGAATCACTTTAACCACCATTCGATAGTTTTCTGAAAAGAAAAACTATCGAATTCTTTTTCTTGTCTTTTGTCCTTTAGTAATTACTCCTGAGCTCCTGGGTATTTTAAGTTTTAGACTGTATCAATTTCTTCGGAGACGATAAAACAATCTGATCTTTTTAGTGCCGTCACCTAGTGCAACTGGTCTGGTTCACAGATGAATAACACTTGATCAATTCTTCTTTTATGTCTTGAATTCAATGCTGCTGATAAGTCCTTTGTCGTTCTGGTTGCTTCATCACTGGAATCCCGTGGTACTGAACCCTAAATCATTCATATACTTCTGTCATCTTCAAAGTCTTGTTTCTATTGCTGTCACTGAGGCTTGAACATTTTCATGAACTTCTTTCCGTGACCTGTTTACGGACTTCAAGAATACATAACGTATTTTGATTTTTTGAGTTTACCTTTTCTTCTTTGATTCTGGATTCCTGTGCTTCTGTTAATATTATTGTCTGTCTTGTCCTTTGTTGAGTTGTAGTTATCTCTTTTACATCTTATGTTACATTATGCTTTACATATCCTGTCAGGACTGCTAAAGTCAAAAAGCCTTCTTCTGCTAAATTTAGTAAAATGCATGGTAAAAGAACCCAACAAGTGTGGGTTCTTAAAAATACTAACTAGTATATTTTTGTCTGATTGCAGGGTAAAAAGAAAAATGTGTTAGTCATGGATAGTGGATGTTCTGTACACATGACTGGAAACAAAGCCCTACTATCAGGATTTGAGAAAAAAGCTGGCCCAACTGTGTCTTATGGAGATGGCAACATTGGACAAACATTGGGATATGGCAATATAATCATTGGCAATGTCATCATTGAAAAATTAGCTCTTGTGAAGGAACTAAAACACAACCTATTGAGTATTATTCAAATCACAGACAGAGGTTATCATGTCAACTTCTATTCCACACATTGTGAAGTAGTCAGCAAAGCATCGGGAAAGGTTGCACTCACTGGCTACAGGCATGGTAACATATATGAAGCCAACTTACAATCAAATACTGATGGCTCCTCTACTTGTCTCATCAGTAAAGCATCAGTAGATGAAAGTTGGAATTGGCACAAGAAGCTTTCTCATCTCAACTTCAGCAACATCAATGAGTTGGTTAAGAAAGATTTGGTTAGAAGATTACCTAAAGCTTTGTATACTCCTGATGGACTCTGTGATGCATGTCAGAAAACTAAACAGAGAAGGACATCATTCAAGAGTAAATCTGAATCCTCTATTAGTGAACCATATCACATGTTACATCTTGATCTATTTGGACCAGTCAACATAATGTCCATCAGTAAGAAAAGGTACACTCTTGTAATTGTTGATGAATATTCTAGATTCACCTGGGTGTACTTTCTGCACAGAAAAGATGAGACTCCTGAAATACTATTGGACCATGTGAGAATGATTGAGACAGGAAAAAGGTATAAAGTCAAGATTCTGAGAAGTGATAATGGTACTGAATTCAAGAATTCAAAGATGGAAGAGTTCTGCAAATACAAAGGAATAATTCAACAATTCTCTGCTCCTGGCACACCCCGGAAAAATGGAGTAGTTGAAAGAAAGAATAGAACTCTTATTGAAGCTGGCAGAACTATGTTGGAAGAAGCTAAATTACCTACATATTTTTGGGCAGAAGCAGTCAATACAACATGTTATACTCAAAATCTCACACTGATAAACAGACATGGTGTAACTCCCTATCAAATGCTCAAGGAGAAGAAACCTAGTTTGAAGCATCTGCATGTGTTTGGCTGTAAATGTTTTGTTCTCAGAACTCATCCTGAACAGCTAGGGAAATTTGAAGCAAAGGCTGATGAGGGAATTTTTATAGGTTATCCAGCCTCAAGAGCTTTCAGAGTTTTTAACTTGAGAACAAGGACTGTCATGGAGTCAATACATGTATCTTTTGATGATAAGAAGATAACTAGAATCAATGAAGACTCTCATGATAGTTTGATCTTTGAAAATGAAGCTACCAAGGAACCTGAAGAACAAGGATCAGATACTGATACTCCATCATATACTGATGAGTCACCAAATCAAGGTGAAACACCAAACCCTGATGAAGCGCCAAATACTGATGGTGCTACAGATGGTGCTACTGATGATGCTAGTGACAGTGCAAATGTTGAGGGGGAGCAACAACAAACTATTTCTAATACTGAAACAACTCAATCATCAGGAGGAGATTCTTCAGATACTGATTCAAGTGATAATCTTGATAATTCATCAGGAGGAGACATCAATAATTCAGGGGGAGCTTCTACTGATTCAAACTCTTCTAATCAAGACAACACCAATCCAGGGGGAGCATCTACTTCAAGAAATACATTACCATCAGCAAGAAAATGGACTAGAAGTCATACTCATGATTTGATAATTGAGAATCCTGATGCAGGTGTTAAGACAAGAAGTGCAACTCAAAATGAATGTCTCTATCATAACTTTCTATCCAATGAGGAACCTAAGAAAGTTGAGGATGCACTTAAGGATGCTGATTGGGTTACTGCAATGCAAGAAGAGTTGAATGAATTTGAAAGGAATAAAGTCTGGAAACTAGTGCCAAGACCAAAGAACATGTCCATTGTTGGTACAAAGTGGGTGTTCAAAAACAAGACAGATTCAGATGGAGTAATTATCAGGATTAAAGCAAGGTTAGTTGCAAAGGGGTATTCTCAACAAGAAGGAATTGACTATGATGAAACTTTTGCTCCTGTTGCAAGGCTAGAAGCCATCTGGATCTTTCTGGCATATGCAGCCCACAAGAAATTCAAGGTTTTCCAGATGGATGTGAAAAGTGCTTTCTTAAATGGAGAACCGGAGGAAGAAGTCTATGTTGAACAACCTCCTGGTTTCATTGATCCAAAATATCCAAATCATGTTTATAGGTTGGATAAAGCACTTTATGGACTAAAGCAAGCTCCAAGAGCATGGTATGAAACCTTAGCTCAATTCTTACTGGAAAGTGGATTCAAAAGAGGTACTATTGATAAAACTCTGTTTTATTTGAATCATGGTAAGGATTTGCTTTTAGTTCAGATTTATGTTGATGATATCATTTTTGGGTCAACAAACAATAAGCTATGTGAGAAGTTTTCAAAGTTTATGCAGTCAAGATATCAAATGAGCATGATGGGAGAAATGAGTTTCTTTCTTGGTCTTCAAGTTAAACAGACTGATGATGGAATCTTTATCAATCAGTCAAAGTATACAAGGAATTTATTGAAAAGGTTTAACATGCAAGATAGTGCTTCTGCAAGTACTCCCATTGCTACAGCTACCAAACTTGATCATGATCAAGGTACTGAGGTAGATGTAACTCACTACAGAGGGATGATTGGCTCGCTATTATATCTCACTGCAAGTAGACCAGATATCATGTATGCAACCTGTCTTTGTGCAAGATTTCAAGCAAATCCCAGGGAACCTCATCTGATTGCAGTCAAAAGAATTTTCAGATACCTCAAAGGCACTCCTTCACTTGGCCTTTGGTATGCAAGGGAATCAGATTTTGGTTTGTGTGGTTACTCAGATGCTGATTTTGCAGGGTGCAAGATAGACAGGAAAAGTACTTCAGGAAGTTGTCAGTTTTTGGGTGGTAGACTAGTTTCTTGGTTCAGTAAAAAGCAAAAGTCTATCTCTACATCTACAGCAGAAGCTGAGTACATTGCTGCAGGAAGTTGATGTGCTCAGATAATGTGAATGAGAAATCAGTTGTTAGATTATGGCATGTCATACTCCAAAATCCCTATTTATTGTGATAACCAAAGTGCTATTGCAATGACAGGAAATCCAGTTCAACATTCTCTTACTAAGCACATTAGTATCAGGTATTATTTTATAAGAGAACAAGTACTGGAAGGAACAATTGAACTGCATTTTGTTCCTACTGATCAATAACTAGCTGATATATTCACCAAGCCACTGCCTGAAGCTACTTTCAACAAGTTGGTGAATGAACTTGGAATGATGAACTTTGAGAATTTCTGAGAAAAGCTACAGAGAGGAAGTTCTGATGACTATCAAATCCTGATGGTCATTCAGTGAGGTATGTAATTTTGATCGAATCCTGATAGGACTCAATCCTGACAGGAAGTCAATTGGTCAATCCTGATGGACAAGTTAGCATTTCTAATTTGCTTAATTTGTGCATAATTTTTTGTCAGTAACTAATGAGAAACGTTTGAGTTTTAGTTGGACAACTGTATGCACGTGTGTGTGTCACACTGATAGATATATACACATAGATACACATAAAAAGCGGTGCAGTTATGTTTAATTACGCACGTAATTTGGTCCACTAATTATTTGTGCACGAATCATATTTTGCCACCTGTCATTGAGAGTAATATTTTGTTTTAACAAAATACACTTGATTTTCAAAATTGCAAATTACTCTCTCATCATCAGTTTTTCATATTCATTGTTAGGCCGAATACACAATATAATCAAGTATGTATGAGAATAACAATAATTAAAAACACTGTTTATGAATCAATAAAACTGTAATCGTATTAACAGCTTCTCTCTTTATGATGTTAATGAATCACAAAGAGCTTCTAGGTTACAAGAATAATATATCAATATTCACGCGTCCCTTCTAGGGATAACCTATCTGTGTTTATATAGTACACAGCTACATACAATCCATCTCTAATTGATATTCCTATAAGTTAGCTATACAATTCATATCAATTAAGGATTGCTTCAGTCTTCTATTCCAATCTCCTTAGCTGTATCAATATATTCTGCTTCTTTCCATCTTCAGAATGTATTGCTTCTAGAATCTTCAATTCTGCACCGACAGCTAATTCAACTTTCACCTTGTCAGACTTTAAATAAACTCTGACCGGCTTCAATTAAACTCTTTACCCTGTCAGAGTTTAACTAAACTCTGACTGGCTTCTGATAAACTCTTGTCAGTACCTGTTGCTTAAACACTGATAAACAAACATTAGCAATTATATCTAACAATCTCCCCCAACTTGTTCATAATAAAATGTACAAGTTAAAACATATAATTGATGATGTCAAAACCTTTTAACAAATGCAGTGTTTAATATATAATAGAGTTTAATTTAAAACAGAGTTTAAATTTGACTTAGAATAGAAAATATTAAAAACTTACAGTCAGACTTTACTTGACTTCTTCAATATCAGGCACAGTCCTGAGATAATCAATCAGCAGTCTTCTCTCAGCATTCTCAAGTTCAGTTATCATAATCTCTTTCAGCTCTTTATACTCTGGATCTCCTTCACCAGTTTGATATATGGCAGCCCTCAGAGAATAGATACTGTTCTTCTTCATATCATTCCCTAGCCGAATGTACTGAGCTTTATCTGACTCTAAGTTGAATTCTAAGACTTTTAATCCCAGTGCAGTTTTAAATCTAGCACTGTTTCTCTTCATCTCCACCAATTTTCCAGTATGATCTCTATACTTTGGAATATAAGCATTTGAGACTTCTCCTCCTCCAAGCATCACTTTTGATCTCAGCATCTTTTCTCTTAAGATTTGAGCAACATTATGGGTATGTCTGTTCTTAACTTTTAACAGATAAAGTACATATTCAAGTTCTTCCCATGATTTGAGATTTACATCAGATTCTCCAATTCTATAAACTCTTCCATCACTCATGAAATATAACAGAAACTGCTTCTTCAAGATCTTGTGAAAAATCAACTGAACAGATTCTAACTTATCAAGATTTTCTTGTGTATTCCCAATACCAGATCCTGTCAGTGAAATATTGTCTTGAGATCTGTTATTTATTCTCTTCTCCCTATGTGAACCTAAACCAGACTTATCATAAGATTCTTTTCCAAATACAGTCCTGGTTTGAGAAAAATCCACAGGTTGAAGTGTCAGAGTTTCAGAGAGTACAGGTCTTAAGAAACCTTTGAGTTGAGGAGCTAGCTGAGTTTGCACAGCTTGAGCCTTGTCAGAGGCTGGCTTAACTTCAATTGTAATACCTTTTCCATGTTCTGCCATAAACATCTTAGCAGCAATTTCCTCATCAGTAGATGGCTTATCAGAGATTATCAAACTTTTATATCTTGAACCACTGGCAGAGTTTACATGTCCCTTTCCAGAGTTTGATCTTTTATCAGAGTTTGATCTTCTTGAAAGTAATTTTCTATCATCATTTGATCTTAAGCGCTTTCCATCTCCTCCCTTGTTTCCACCATCATTACTATCATCCCTCCGTCTCAGAGTTTGAGTGTCTTTGCATTTGTCACTTGGTACACTCTCCCCCTTTTTGACATCATCAGAAAGTAGTACTGATGTCAACAATTCAAGCGCAGTAGAAATGGAAGTCAATTGAGCAGACATAGCATTCTGGTTGTCCTCAACTGTCCCAAGCCTCTTCTTGATTTCTTCAGAATCCCTGGCTTGCTGCTTGAACATGGTATAATAATAAGTTCTGTCAGCCTTTAAAGTAAGATCCCTCAAGCTTACTTCATTCCTCAGACTTGTAAGCATTTGTTGATTCTCATCAAATCTATTATTGAGAGATTTGACTTGAATAACAGTTGCCTGTAAGCTCGTAAGGACATCAGGATTTGTAATCTTCTTGACAGAATCAGATAAAAATTCTGCAGCCCTTTGCGCTGGAAAAATACAATCTGCATTAGCCCATGCATTGTAGTACATATTCTGAAAATGCTCAGAAGCAGCCCTTTGAACTTCCCTTTCTTCAGCAGAGTTTGCTTGAATATCAGAAACTTCCACTTGAACATCAGAGTTTGAAGGAACAGGACTAGCTTCAGCATTGTCATCCTCTCTGTGAATATCTTCAAGCACATTTTCAGCAGTAATTTCATCAATTAACTGTGCAGTCGCATCAGGTACTTGATCTGCTACAGTTTGAGGAACATCAGAGTTTACTGGAGCAGTAACCTCTGCTTCTCTCTGAACAATCTCTACAACTGATTGTTGCAAAGTTTCAAGTAAGACAGTATCCTCATGATCATTGGCTGTTGCATCAGCATGTACAGCAACAGCTTCTGGAACTGGATCAACTCTAATCTGATCTACTTCATCACCTTTCTCAAAATCAAGAGAAATGATTTCTGTGTGAGAAGCAATAGGTTCTACTAACTCAGTAGATGCTTGATCAGCTTCCGGTATAGTATCTTCATGATCCATAATCCTGCTGTCAGAGTATGCAGCAGCTTCCTCAACTACATCATCAGTTTTTGATGTAGGAGCTTCTGTGTCCGCAGGTTCTTTATCCAAATTGGCAATAATATCACCAAAAAGTTGATTAGCAACTAATCTTCTCTTTCTCTGATGAAGATTTTCTTCATCAGCTTCAGTTTCTGAGTCTGCACTAGAAGCAGCAGCAACAGACTTTGCCCTGTGGGCTCGCCTTTTCTTCATTCTTTTTCTCTGAGGCACAGCATCAACATTTGATACCTCAGCTTCAACAGACTTAACTGCTCGAACTTTAGATCTCTTTGACCTCTGTGGTTGAGATACAGAAGGTCCAGCTTCAGCAGTTGAGACACGGTGTTGTTGTGAGTTGTCAAGAAATTGTTGCACAGATGCAGGTAACATTAAAGGACCAACTTCTCCTTTCTTGTTGTCCTTGTTGATAAGATCAGAGAATATACGTTTGTGCAATTTAAATGAAAGAATGACATCCTCATCTAAAATCTCAACATCAGGGCAGCATAGACTAAATATTAACTGACAAAACCTAGAGAAATAGACAACATTCCTATTCTCTAGCATTTTCTCACCAATATTATTTAAAACTAATCTAGCAACATCAAATTGACTGCCATAGAGAAGAGAATACCCGATCTGTAGACTATCCGTGGGAATCGCATCCCAATTAGTGCACTTCTTTCCAAAAGCCCGAGTAATGCAATCGAAAAAGAAGCTCCACTCCTTGCGCAAAAATGGCCTTTTGAGTTGACCTATCTTTGACAAAGGTCCAGAGTAGCCGATTTCTCTCATCATCCTAACCAACTCAGAATCACCAACAGATATCGTGAAAGCATTAAAATCTTCAAGACCCAAAGCATCACGAACAGTAGTAGGAGTAACAACAAATTGATCTTCTTGAAACTCAAAAATGATAGATGGAGATCCAGACTCTCCTCCATTATCATAAGTACCTGTCTGCCAAAAAGTTCGAATTTGAGTCGCAGACAGCTTCGATGGTGCGGTGAGAGCAGTGCCAATATCAGAGTTTGACAAGAAACTCTGAATCAAATGAAACGCCTCCGGTGCGTTCTCATTTGCTACAGGAGCTGAGTAGTTATTTGGGACAAATTCTAATTCAGAAGCAGTAAACGCTGTAGTTGCCATTAGTAAGAATTGAAAACAAGAAGTACTGGGCTTTGAAAGTGTTTGAGTGTTTGTGTGTGAGTAAAATGTTATGAAAAGATGAAATGCGTAAAAGATTGAATCGTGTGTATGTAGTGTATTAAATAATAACTGTTAAGATTAGAAGTATGGTAGTGGGACAGATGTCAGACATAAATACGCTGACAGCTGTATCTAACAACTTCCAATACACACGTGCAAACGTGGAGACACCTGTCATCACATATAACACTCAAAATATTCGCTTAAAAGAAAAAAATCAATAATAATAAAATTATCAATTTCAATAATAAAGTACAAAGGAACTCAACAGTCAGAATAATAATGACTGTCTCGAAACTCCGCACCTTAATATCCCAAGCGCTTCGATTCTAAAAAAACTTTCAGTTACCCTGTTGAAAACTTTAAAAACCTAAGCATTTGATCAACAGGCTTCATACCTTAAAATTACCATATATCAAATGGCAGGAACCTTTGAGTTCATGGATGTCGAATCATTCGTGAACATGAACTGGCCTCAACAAGCAAACTACATCATCGATGAGTTTCTTGTTCTTTCTTTTCTGAATGACGAAGGTCTTATAGCAGATGATGAAATAGCAGAAGGACCAATCTCTAATCCTTATGTTCACATCATCCGTCCCGGTCCATATGATGTGCCCATCCTGGCAGACGATGATACTATGGAGATTTGTATGATGCTCTTCCAGCAGAGCTTCCTGATGGGTACTGAGGAGACAATCTTCTTGGAATCCTGCAAGCTGCAAAGCAGAAAGCGAATCCAGGAAGATGATGATGATGATGATGATTCATCTTCAGGATGTTGTCAAGCAATCCCAGATGGTATAATGATCAGATGAACAACTGGGTAGCTCTCATCAGAAGTAGTAGAGCACAATAACTTCTGGCTCTAGCTCTTCTGCTTCAGATGTAGCATTCAGATACTTATCCTGGTTAAATAGATCTTCTCTTTGTAACCATAGTGATTAGCATGTACCAGAAAGATTAGCTTAACATGAGTATGAATTTGTCTGAATGTAAATTTGAATCAAATAATGAAAAACAATTTGTTTCTTTACATATCAGTATTATTAATATTGCATAGTAATTGTAAAGTGAAAAAAAATGATATCACTTTAAACAATAAACTAACATACTCAGTAGCATTACGAATCACTATCAGGACTTATCAAACGCACTCTTTCTTTTCTCCGTTCAATCATACTTTTTTAAAAAAAACAAATGACTAATCTCAAGAGTATAAAATGTCTGAAACAAGGAAATTATTTTAACCATCATAGATTAAAACAAAATAACCTCGGCGTATTTCACACAATACATCAGTGTTTACCATTTGTCCTTCTTTGTCAATAAACTCTTTTCTCAATCTGTTCAGTTGTGAAAAATGTGTGTGTAGTAGCAGAGTTTACCGAAATCAGTATTTAGATCATCTCAAAGTGCATAAAATCCACAAACTAAAGTAGTAAAAACTGGTTGCCTAAACTCTCATTTATAACATAGACACTGATTTTTCTATCTAAACTCTGTATTACTGATACCCTTTCATTTGGATATGTCTTTTATTTTTCAACCCCCTTTTTTTTTTTTTTTTTTTTTTTTTTTTTTTTTTATTATTAAATTTTTAATTTATTTTTCCAGTAATCAGTGGTTGGCACTAGTCACCAAAAATCAAAAATTTTAGCCCTTATTTCATACAATAAGTTCCTGGATCTTCCTAGGCACAACATGATCTCAAAGGAATTTGTGCTCTGTTTGGCATCTTTTGATTTGAGGGTGAATTATTTGCAATGAATAATCAGAGTTTAGACTTTTCATCAGTGATTATAGTTAACTTATGAGAGAAAATGCAAACAGCTAATACAGACTCAGTGTATAGGATCAATAAACTAAGAGATGCTATAAATATAGAGACAGTATCATGCTGTGTTAGCTTACTGCACATATTTGAGATCAGAATCTATCAACTCTTAAGGATTCACAATTACTTACTGAGAATTATGTTTCATACAAATTTCTTCATTGGTCCATATGTTTCAGACAAAATTACAATCAGAGTATAGCATTTAAACTGTAATTACCAGAGTATGACCAACAGAGTTTAACATCAGAGTTTACGTTCAGAGTATGACTGACACTTCACAGAGTTTATCATCAGAGTTTAACATGCTGATTCACATAACAGTTAACACATGTAAGAAATCATGAACAACAAAACAAAAAAATGAGTCTAACCCGTATCTCTAGTCAGAACCAGAGATCATTCCAAGTTCATTTACCAATCTTGTAAAAGTAGCTTCACTCAAAGGTTTGGTGAAGATATCTGCAAGTTGTTGGTCTGTAGACACAAAATGAAGCTCAATGTTTCCTTCTTCCACATGTTCTCTGATAAAATGATACCTTATGCTGATGTGCTTTGTCATGGAATGCTGTACTGGATTACCTGTCATAGCAATAGCACTTTGATTATCACAGAAAATAGTTATTCTAGAGTACCTTAATCCATAATCCAGCAATTGATTCTTCATCCATAAAATCTGTGCACAACAGCTACCAGCTGCTATATACTCTGCTTCTGCAGTGGATGTAGAAATTGATTTCTGTTTCTTACTGTACCAAGAAACCAATCTGTCCCCTAAAAATTGACAGCTTCCACTTGTACTTTTTCTGTCTATCTTACAGCCTGCAAAATCTGCATCAGAGTAACCAATTAACTTAAACTCTGATTCTCTAGGATACCACAAACCCAAGGTTATGGTTCCTTTGAGATATTTGAAGATTCTTTTTACAGCTGTTAGATGAGGCTCTCTGGGATCTGCTTGAAATCTTGCACAAAGACATGTTGCATACATGATATCAGGTCTACTTGCAGTAAGATACAGTAAAGACCCTATCATTCCTCTGTAGTTAGTCATATCTACTGAGGCTCCTGTGTCTTTGTCAAGCTTCGTTGCTGTAGCCATGGGAGTTGTAGCAGATGAACTATCAAACATACCAAATTTCTTTAGAAGATTTCTGGTATACTTTGCTTGATTGATAAAAATACCATCATCTGTTTGCTTTACTTGTAAGCCTAGAAAGTAACTAAGCTCTCCCATCATGCTCATTTGGTACCTGGATTGCATAAGCTTTGCAAACTCTTGTGAACCCACTTTCTAAAAGAAACTGAGCAAGAGTTTCATACCATGCTCTTGGTGCTTGCTTTAGTCCATATAATGCCTTATCAAGCCTGTAGACATAATCTGGATGCTTGGAATCTACAAATCCTGGTGGTTGTTCAACAAACACTTCTTCTTCAAGCTTCCCATTGAGAAAAGCACTTTTTACATCCATCTGAAAGACTTTAAACTTCTTGTGTGCAGCATAGGCCAGAAAAATTCTTATGGCCTCCAATCTTGCAACTGGAGCAAAGGTTTCATCATAGTCAATTCCTTCCTGTTGTGAATAACCTTTTGCCACAAGTCTAGCCTTGTTTCTTGTAATCACACCTTCACTGTCAGTCTTGTTTCTGAAAACCCACTTTGTACCTACTATTGATCTGTTCTTTGGTCTAGGTACAAGTGTCCAGACTTCATTTCTTTCAAATTCATTTAACTCTTCTTGCATTGCTGTAATCCAATTAGCATCTTGAAGAGCTTCCTCCACTTTCTTTGGTTCTGTTTGAGACAAGAAAGCATGATACAGACACTCATTGTTTGTTGCACTTCTAGTTCTCACACTAGCATCAGGATCTCCAATTATGAGATCAGGTGTGTGTGCCTGTGTCCACTTTCTTGCTGTTGGTAAGTGGTTTCTTGCATCATTATTGAATCCTCCCCCTTGATCCATGCTCTCCTGATTCATACGTTGACTTTCTGCAGTATCTGAGGCTCCCCCTGAGTTGGATGGCTCAGTGTTTGAGCTGTCAGAGTTTAAATCAGTTTCCTCAACTGACTCACTTGCTGTGTCTTGTTGAGCTTCTTCACGCTCCCCCTCAACTGGTTCTCTATTTTGTTCAATTTGAGAATTTCCAGTTTCTCCAGTATTTACCAGTAGAGGTTCAGAGTATGCTTCGTCAGAGTTTGTCAACCCTGCTTCATCAGAGTTTATATCATCAGAGAATAGATCTTCATTTTCAAAACGTAGTTGATCATATCCATCCTTGTCTTCAAGTCCAATTATTTTCTTGTCATCAAACGACACATGTATGGATTCCATGATCACCTTTGTTCTCAGATTGTAAACTCTGAATGCTTTTGTTGACAATGGATAGCCAACAAAGATTCCTTCATCAGCTTTTAACTCGAACTTGGTCAACTGTTCAGGATGAGTCTTCAACACAAAGCATTTGCATCCAAATATATGAAAATATTTCAAATTTGGCTTCTTGTTTTTCACCATCTCATATGGTGTTTTTCCATGCTTGTTGATCAGAGTAGCATTTTGAGTAAAACAAGCAGTTTGAACAGCTTCTGCCCAGAAATAAGTTGGCAATTTTGCTTCATCTAGCATAGTTCTGGCAGCTTCAATTAAGGTTCTGTTCTTTCTTTCAACTACACCATTTTGCTGTGGAGTTCCAGGTGCAGAAAATTCTTGTTTGACTCCTCTTTCCTTGCAGAAAGCTTCCATGATTGAGTTTCTGAATTCAGTTCCATTATCACTCCTTATAATTTTGACTTCGTGCTGTGATCCTTTGTCCAGTAGATTTATATGATCCATCATCGTTTGAGCAGTTTCATCCTTCTTTGACAAGAAATACACCCATGTATATCTAGTATATTCATCAACAATTACTAGAGCATATTTCTTTCTGCCCATGGACATCACATTCACTGGTCCAAAGAGATCAACATGTAGAAGATGATAAGGTTCCACTACTGAAGATTCAGATTTGCTCTTGAAAGATGACTTCCTTTGCTTGGCCTTTTGACAAGAATCACATAGACCATCTAGATTGAGTATTGATTTTGGAAGTCCTCTTACCAGATCCTTTCTAATAAGCTCATTTATGTTGTTCAAATTGAGATGAGAGAGCTTCTTGTGCCAATTCCAACTCTCTTCATTTGACATTTTTGCAGTCAGACACACTGTACTTCCATCAGAGTTTGTTACCAAACTTGCTTCATAAATATTGTTGCGTCTGTGTCCAACTAGAACAACTTTTCCAGTAGATTTACTGATAACTTCACAGTATTCACTATGAAAATCTACATGGTTTCCTCTGTCACAGATTTGACTCACAGATAACAGATTATGCTTGAGTCCTGAGACTAGAGCTACATTTGTGATGATGACACTTCCAAGATTGATATTGCCATATCCCAGAGTGTGTCCTATGTTGCCATCTCCATAGGAAACTTTTGGGCCAGCCTTCTCCTCAAAGTCTGATAGCAGGGCTTTGTTTCCAGTCATATGTCCTGAGCAACCACTGTCCAAGATAAGTGTGCTCTCTATTATACCCTGCAATCACAAACAAACACTAAGTGTTAGTTTTAAGGATCCAGACTTGCTTGGATCCTTTGTCCTTCTTAACAGTGTTAGCTTTTGCAGCGGAATCTGTATTATCAGAGTTTAAACTAACATTGTCAGATTTTACACTAGCAGAGTTTGCTCTAACCCATTTCAAGTTGGGTTTTAGCTCATAATAGTTATGATAAATTGCATGATAACTCTTACATGTGTAAATAGAATGCCAAGTGCTTCCACAATGTTTGCATAAAGTCTGTGGTTTTACTCTAACATAATCATTCTTTACTTCTGATGTAGAAGGTAAAGTATTAATATGTTTGTTCTTAGTGCAAAATCTAGCAAGATGATTAGAACTACCACAACTGTAACATGTTTTTCTTGAGGCACTAGCATTAGGCATATGATTATTTCTATTATTTATGCCTACTTTTCCATTCCTATTTCTCTTGGAACCTTTAGGTTTCATGGAAGACTTTACCTCTTTTAGCTTGTGATTGAACTGTTTTCCTGTCATCAAGCCAACATTAACCTGTTTTTCACAAGTTTTTACTGGTTTTCTAACAGCTTCTATTTCCATAAGTTTTTCTGTTATAATATTTTCCTGTTTGTCACAAGATTCATCTGATTCCATATCAGCTTCCCTTATTACAACAGATTTTAACTTATTGGCTTCTGGAACAAATTTCACAGGTTTAAGTTGTGGTTTTACCTTAACCTTGTCTTTAAACCTAAGTTCATCATTTTCACAATAACCTAAACCTACAGAATCAGTCTGAAACACTTGATGAGTGTCTCTTCCAGAATCTGTCCAAGTCTTGATTATTTTCCTTTCCTTCTCTAAATCAGATTCTAGTTGCTTATATCTTTTCAGCAACTCCTGTTCTACATAAACAGCATCATCTCTTTCTTTTTGAATCTGCTTCATATTCACAAGTTCTCTTTCAAGAAACTTGTTTCTTTCTTTAAGACTAAGATTCTCAGATTTAATCCTCTCATTCTCTAAAGTCTGATCCCTATAACTAACATGTATATTCTTAAGATAAATTCTTAATTCAGAAATATTATCAGTATCATAAGCATAAGTAGTTAGAGGTACCTTATTTTCTGATGACTCAACTTCATCTTTGATAGTTGCCATGAGTGCATAATTCACTCCATCATCAGAATCTGAAGTATCTGCCCAGTCTTTGCCTTTAGAGATGAGTGCTTTTTCAGTTCTTCCTTTCTTGCACTCTGGAGCATAGTGACCCATCTCTTTGCACTTGTAGCACTGGATCTCAGATTTGTCCTTCTTACCTGACTTGGTATCCCTTCCATCAGACTTTCTGAAATTCTTCTTCTCAGAATTTGAATCTCTCCTTGAGAATCTTTTACCCTTCTTGAAGTTCTTGAATCCCATCTTCTTAAATGTCTTGACCATCAAGGCAGCCATTTGCATCATCTCCTCTTCATCATCCTCAGAATCAGAAGCTTCATCAGAGTTTGAATCATCATCAGAGTTTGATGACTCACTCTCAGATTTGATCACTAAAGCCTTTCCCTTGGCTTTCTTCCTTGATGATTCCTTCTTGATGGGCTTCTCCTCGACTTTGAGAGCAACAGATTTTGTCTTCTTGCTTGACCTCCTGTTTCTTTGTTCTATCTCAAGTTCATGAGTCTTTAACAATCCATAGATTTCATCAAGATCTGTATCAGCAAGATCATAATTATCTCTGATTGTTGTTGCCTTTAAATCCCACTTTTCAGGTAGAGATAACAGAAACTTGAGATTGGACTCTTCAAGTTCATATTCCTTATCTACCAGAGACAGATCGTTCAACAGTTTGCAAAATCTGTCATAAGTCTCAGTCAAGGTTTCATTAGTTCTTGAATCAAAGTGCTCATACTCCTGTGTGAGTATTGTTTTTCTGTTCTTCTTAATAGCACCTGTTCCCTGGCATCTGACTTCTAAAGCATCCCATATCTCTTTGGCAGTTTTGCAGCCAATTACCCTGTTAGACATAACATTATCTAAAGCACTGTGGAGAAGATGTCTAACCTTTGCATCCTTTGCAATTGATGAGATATCCTCAGGAGTCATATCTTTCTTTTCCTTTGGGACAGTCTTTTGTTCTTGACCATCAACAACAGGGGACAATTTAGTTGGCATATGAGGACCATCATTAATTCTGTCAAGGTATTCTGGATCTGTAGCCTCCAGAAACATGGTCATCTTCACCTTCCAAATCGGATACTCTACAGGCCTGAGAATCGGAACTCTGATTGTTTCATATCGACTCACAGAATTAGGCTTAACCTGTTCAGCCTTGGGAGCAGCTTGATTTTCTTCAGACATGATTATTACTGTGTTTGAATCGTAAAACTGTATATATTAAACAGCCTTGGCTCTGATACCAATTGTTAGGCCGAATACACAATATAATCAAGTATGTATGAGAATAACAATAATTAAAAACACTGTTTATGAATCAATAAAACTGTAATCGTATTAACAGCTTCTCTCTTTATGATGTTAATGAATCACAAAGAGCTTCTAGGTTACAAGAATAATATATCAATATTCACGCGTCCCTTCTAGGGATAACCTATCTGTGTTTATATAGTACACAGCTACATACAATCCATCTCTAATTGATATTCCTATAAGTTAGCTATACAATTCATATCAATTAAGGATTGCTTCAGTCTTCTATTCCAATCTCCTTAGCTGTATCAATATATTCTGCTTCTTTCCATCTTCAGAATGTATTGCTTCTAGAATCTTCAATTCTGCACCGACAGCTAATTCAACTTTCACCTTGTCAGACTTTAAATAAACTCTGACCGGCTTCAATTAAACTCTTTACCCTGTCAGAGTTTAACTAAACTCTGACTGGCTTCTGATAAACTCTTGTCAGTACCTGTTGCTTAAACACTGATAAACAAACATTAGCAATTATATCTAACATTCATTCTTTCTCTATGCTTAAGAACCCTAATTTCTAAATCTCAATTCTCAAGTTTTCTATACTGTATCAATGACGTCTTCATCATTCATGAACAAGCAGACAATAGTTAGTGGTGTTACTTTTGCCACCAACAATTTTGTGGCAATTTTAGATCATCAGGATTTGCCCACTGAGTTTCACATCATACAGGATTTCTTAACTTCAAGTCCATCGAAGTATGCACTAACAGAACCTGTAAGTGTTTCGTTTAAGTCAGTAATGCAGGTATGGAACACGGTTGTGTTTGGTAAAGGGCCAACAAGAACAATACTGATGAATTTTGAATTCAAAGGTGTTACCTATCATGTTACTCCTATTGTTGTTGAAGAGGCACTGCATTTGCCGATTCTGGATGACAATGTTCCCGATACAGTTTCAGACTCAACTCTCTTTGAGTTTGTTACCAAGTTAGGCTACAATGGTGAGGTCAAGAGATATGGAAACCTCTTCAGGACAAAGCTTAAAAGGGAGTGGAATTTCTTCTTTGACACAATCAGCAGATGCTTCCTGAACAAGACATCGAATTTTGATGCTCTACCATCAGGGTCTCTAAAGATTGGGTACTCTCTTATCTACTCTCAAGTTTTTGATTATGGGTCATTTGTATTGAAAGCTTTAAGTGATAGATAAGCAGATAAGTTAGGTTATGTCTGTTTTATTCGATTTTTCCAATTAATATTCTGTCACTTGTGTCCTGATGTGATTTTTGAAGAGGATGTAATTCTACCAATTTGTAGAATTACTGAGAACAATGTCAAGTCCTTAGTCAATAGTGATAAGGCAAATGGTTTTCAAGGCAATGCCTTCATTCCTGCTGAGGTCAGGCTTTTCTTGAAAGAGAAAATGCCTACTCAATATGGATCAGTTTCTGATGCTATGGGGCAAGGCCAATCACACCTTGTTCCTGACCCAAGCATCCAACCCAAACACTCTAAACAGTCTACAACCACCTCTAATGTCTTTCAAAAGACTTTAGTTGTAAAAACTAAGAAATCAGCTAAATCTGATGTGTCTGAAAGACAATCAGGATCAAAGGATTTCTCCTCTACACCACTCACTAAACAGAAGAAACAAGGGGGTGTACAAGGGGTCCTGGTGAAGAAAGCTGATAAGGTTGAGGAGGTTGTTGTGAAGAGAAAATTGATTTTGGGTGGTGATTCTGATTCTGAGGATGATATGGTACTATCCTCTAAGTTTAAGATGAACAAGGAAGTTGCTGATACTGCTGGTGAAGCTGTGGCACCATCTGCTAAGCCACAGAAGAAAAGGAAATTAATAAAAAGCAGGTATCATATTCCGTTGAAGAAGCAGGATACTGATGTTCAGGACACTTCAAATCCTGATGAGTCATCAAATCCTGATGCTCAAGCTAATCCTGACGTTGGTATTCCTGATGAGCAAAACAAGGTTGTCTCAATCTCTGATTCCTCGGCCTCTTCAGCTAAAAGGGTTATAGAAATTTCATGGGAGAAGGTTGCTGAGACTGCTTCCAACCTTGGGTTTACACATCCATTGCAGAAAAAGAGGAAGGCAGAAGAGATAGTTTTTAAGAGACAGAAGAAACTGAAAGGATCTAGCCCACAAGAACCTGAACCTCAAAGTGGTTCAGCAGCTAGTGAAGATCCTGCCACACAAGAACCACTCACTTAAAGTGTGAGTGAAGGCATAGCTGATGGAATGGTCCCACAAGAACCACTTTCTCAAAGGGAGAATGAAGACATCTGCATTCCAACCACACAAGAACCATCTTCTCAATGTGAAGATGCAGGCAAGACAGCTACAGTTTCTGGGGAGCTTCCTGACATTGCTCAAGGGGCTTCTGATATTCCTGAAATGGATGTTTTGGTCGAGAACACTATCACTGAGGGAAGGACACAAGAACCTTTGACTCAAAGTGTTGAAGCAGCTTCTGAACCTCAGGCTACACAAGAACCATTGGTAGAAAATACTGATGCAAGCATAACAAATCCTGACAGTGTTGCTCCTGATGCTAGTGGTGCTCCTGATGCTGAGCCAATCATGATACAACCACTAAGCTCAAGACCAATGAAAGATCCTATCTCAGAGTCACAGGATAAACTTAAAAGTATTGTTGTTCCTGATCCTGATAATGCTGATGATTCTGGAGATAATGATAGTGATGATGATGATGATGATGATGATGATGATGATGATGATGATGAGAAGGATCAGCTTGCTACAACAATAAAATCTAGTCTTCGAACTAATTTTGGTTCTTCAAGCACATTCATGGCTGGCAAGGCTACTATAGGAAAAGCTTATGGTCAAGACTTTTATGGTCCTTCTGCAATTGATCCTGCTGAACAGCTAAGAAGGCATGAATGGGATAATGAATGGTGCAGGGCTGTTAATCCTGTCAACTACCCATGTGCACTGGAACATGCTTCTTATGCTGCAAGTCTTATTCAGAATGAGGATATAAGGAATCACTTGAAGGCTACAACTCTGTTAAGCAAGAGCCTCAACACTACAAGAAAAACTGAATTAGACAACACTGATCAGACAACGCTTGAAGAAAAAAGCGTTGGCTAAAATTTTCATACAACGGTTTTATTTCACCCTAAAAACGAGTATTATCTGACCAACATCACTACAACGGATGAAAAACTGTTGTGTAGTACATTGAATCAGACAAGTCTTTTCTGAAAGTTATGTTGTGTAAATAAGAAGATTTGAGCTTTACAACAACGGTTTTAGAACCATTGTCTAGTTAATCCAATCAGACAAGTCTTTTTATAAGCGGTGTTGTGCGAATTAAAAGATTTGTACAACGGTTTTCAAATGTATTGTCTAAAGATGTTTGAGACAATGTTGCGATTAACCGTTGTTAAAATCACACAAGTGTGTTTTCTTTGTTTCATGTAATAGCGTTTCAGACAAGGTTGTTCTGTAGTGTTGTCTGAATGTCACCAATCATACAACTGTTTTTATTATGTTGTATGTTTATCTTTTAGACATGACTTTTGTTACTAAAACCGTTGTCTGACACACTGTATTGGGAAAAAAAATTAACAGAAAGAAAGAAAACCTGCCAAAATAGTGGCATATCTATAACTAGCAAACCAAACATCAAACCAACCATGAACAAAACTGAACCAAAGTTATAATGTGTTACAGGACCTTATACAATTCAAAGTACACAAATGGAAATGCATCACGAAAGTTGAATTAGTTCATCAACATCTCGCTGTAACTAGCCACGTCACATTCATCAATATCCGGCAAATTGGGCATAAAAAAGTCATTCTCAAGTTCTACCTCGACGGATCCCTCATTTTCATCATCATTGTCTTCGTAGTACTTTTTCTCGGGTAATTTTAACACCACGGACCATAATTTCTCTAGAGGATCATCGATGTAACAAACTTGCTTAACATGTTTTGCTAAAACAAATGGATCATTCAAAAACCCCAACCTATTCAAATTAACCAATGTATATCCCAAGTCATCAACTTTAACCCCTTTGTTTATATCTACCCAGTTGCAAAGGAAAACAGGGATCCTAAATTTATTATAGTCCAACTCCTATATGCTTTTTATAACTCCGTAATATGTATGTGATATGTATTCAATTTTTTGATCATTACCCTGCACAATCATTGTATCGGCTTCTACACACACACCGCTGCATTGAACTTGACGCGTATCATCACGATCCTTGGTACTACAGGTAACCCCATCCACTCTGTAGCCACTGAATGTAGGAACAGCCTTGTTGGGCTCATCTGCAATCCACCTTATCTCCTGCGGTACTTCTTTTCCATCAACCAAATCTGAAGCAATCTTAAAAAAAATAATAGAAATTGTATAAAACTCATTTGAGCTAAGTAGTTGAAAAAAAATTGCACAAAACTATTATCACACAAACGTAATACCTTTTCTTTGAACCATTTTGGGAATGTCTCATTTTGCTTGTTCTTTAGCCACATTTCATCATTTTCATGTTCCGGGTATCTGGTCAGTAAAAATGCCATGTGTTCACTGCATTTAAAGATAAAAGACTATATGAATAATGAACTAATGACATAAACTATGTATGCAATTTTTCACATAAAAAGAGTGAAAGTTTCGTTACTTACGCAAAATATGGCCCAACATCAGTAGTATTTTGTAGAACACATAAATGTGCTACGTGCAAATCAGTGCTAGTAGGGGTTATCATCGTTGCACCAGATAATGGCCTGCAAATGGAATCTTTGGCATGCCTACCATTTTTCGGTACCCCAATAGTCACTTCGTCGTGGTCCACCAAACATTCAACTGCCTTTTCTGCAATATAGGCCTCCGCAATGCAACCTTCTGCACGAGCCCGATTCCTTATGTATCCCTTAAATGTCTTCATATATCTCTCAAAGGGATACATCCACCTAAGGAAAATTGGTCCACAAAGCTCAACTTCTCTTACGAGATGAACCGATATATGAAACATTAAATCAAACAAAGAAGGGGGAAAGTATTTTTCAAGCTGGCATAAGGTTTCTACCATCTGCGATTGCATTTTCTCCAACTTATCAACCTCAATGACTTTACTACAAATGGCCTTGAAGAAGAGACAAAACCTGATAACAGTGTTCCTGACCTGTTTTTGCAATGACGACTGAATCGCAACTGGAAGCAAGTGATGCAAAATCATATGGCAGTCATGAGATTTCAATCCAGTAAGTCGAAGAGTTTCCATTGAAACTAGACTTTGAATATTAGAACAAAAACCATCAGGAAGCTTCATGCCAAGAAAGGATGAGCAAACAACCTTTTTTCAGAATGCGTTAAATTCCAAGATGCCAATGGTAACTTCTCCTTTTTCCCCGGAGTTTTTGGCCTTAGTTCTGTTCTGATTCCCATTTCAGCCATGTCTAGACGCACAGATTCCTTGTCTTTCGTCTTCCTTGGTATATTAAGCATGGTACCAAGTAAAGCTTCACATATATTTTTCTCGATGTGCATCACATCGAGAACATGCCTAACAGGCAAAAACTTCCAGTATTCAAGTTCGAAAAATATAGAAACCTTCTTCCAAACAGGTCGAGGATCACCTTTCTTCAATCGAGGTTGACATTGTGTCTTACCATAGACATGGCCCTTTAAATGTTGTACTCTTTGAAGCACCTCCTCTCTGGTTAATGGAACCGGGGCAATTTCTTTTTCCACAGTGTTATCAAAATCTTGTTTCTGCCGACGATATGGATGATTACGGGGCAACCACCTTCGATGCCTCATGACCACACACTTAGGATAATTGACCAGCCTCGTAGCTTTTGTTTTATCAACACAGACAAGACACCCGTTATACCCTTTGATAATATTTCCCGACAAGTTACCATAGGCTGGATAATCACTTATAGTCCATAACAAGATGCCTCTTAAAAAAAAGTACTCTCTCTTGTAAGCATCATATACTTGTTTCCTATGCCACAACTTTTTTAAATCTTCCATAAGTGGTTGAAGAAATACATCAATGTCATTTCCGGGTTGAGTTGGTCCAGATATCAACAAACAAAGCATTATATACTTTCGCTTCATACAAAGCCATGGTGGACGATTGTAAATTGACAATAAAACTGGCCAACATGAGTAATCTATATTTGTGCTGTGAAAAGGATTGAATCCATCAGATGATAAAGCTAATCTTAAGTTTCTAGGATCTGAAGAAAATTCTGGCCACTTCGCGTCGACTTCCTTCCATGTTTTTGCATCTACCGGATGCCTCATTTTACCATCCTTCAACCTTTCCCTATCATGCCAAGTCAAGTCCTTCGCTGTTTGAGGTGAACTGAACAAATTCCTTAAACGTGGTATTAATGGAAAATACCATAGAACCTTGGCAGGAATCCCTTCCAATTCATTTCCTTTCTTGTTCAACTTCCATCTAGAGGCCTGACAAATGCGGCACCTCATCTCATCTTCATCTATCTCTCCATGGTATATTAGACAATCATTCGGACAAACGTGTATTTTTTCATACTCCATTCCTAAAGCACACAAGCTCTTTTTAGCTTCACTGAACGAAGAAGGAAAAGTGTTGCCTTCTGGAAGCATAGAACCCACCAAGAGTAGAATATCAGAGAAGGCAGAATCAGATATTTGATATTTTTCTTTTAAATTATATAACTTTACTAAAGCATTCATCTTAGTAAATCTTTCACATCCCGGATAAAGGGGTTCATGTTCCGACTGAATATGGTTAAATAAATCTGAGGAGTCTAGGGATACATCATCATCACTATCAGTATTCTCTGTTTTCAACGGGATTTGATCTACAGATTGTGAACTATCGGTCTCTTCAACGATAGGCTGACTTTCTTCTAGATTCAACTCTCCGTGCGTCTGATCGATACCATTGAGGAAAATATGGTCCTTCACTGTTCGAGCTTTCCACGATTTACTATGTGCACATTTTATACATGGACAACTTATTTTGTTTTCATCAAATCCGTTATGAGATGCAAACAACAATAAGTCCTCGACTCCTCTTTTGAACTCTTTTGTTCTTCTATCAGCCTTTAACCAAGACTTGTTCATCTTTTTAAATAAAAAAAAAATTAGTTAGCCCTTAAGAGTAATAAGGCAGAGTGCATTTATAGAGTGCATTCGTGAATTGGTATGCAAAAGTGACTACTAGAACTAACAACCAACTAAAAAATGACAGTTCTAGTTTTGCTAAACAAAGTGAAATACTAGTTATACTAGTTTTAGTTCTAGTTCAAATCTGGGACTAATTTGCACATTTGGGGCTTAATTTGTTATACTAGTTACCAAATGCAACAAGTCTGAAGCAACAAAAGTAGCTAAAGTACAGGGTGAAATAGAAAAACAAATTTAAAACAACTTAAAACAAATTCACATAAATCCCCAAATATAAGTATGAACCCTAAAAATTACTCAAAACAAATTTTCTGAAATTTACCTTAATGGAGATATCACAAACACACTGAGGAGGAAGAAATCGACTATGAGATGACGAAATCGAGTATGAGATGAAGAAATCGAATGTTTTTTGAGGAGGAACAAATCGAGGAAGATGATGAAAAATCGAATGGTGTTTGAGAAGGATGAAATCGAATGGTGTTTTAGGAGGAACAAATCGACAAAGATGATGAAGAAATCGAAAGAGGTGTTTGAGGATGAAGAGGAAGTGTTCGAACAACCGCCTTTTTCTATTTCGTGAAAGGGAGAAAATGGAGCTTCAGACAAGGATACTTAGTTTATTAATGTGTCCCGACAAAGATTTTTGGCATTTATTTAAAAACAGAATCACACAACGGTTTTCTAGGACAAACAACCCGTTGTAATATTGAATCTAGTACAAGCGTTTCTGCAGAAAAAACTTGTAAAATTCAGACAACGGTTCTTCGAACGGAAAAGTCGTTGTCCAAATTAACGTACTACCACGGTATTCAGACAACGGTGTTGTGCTCAAAAGTCTTATATCACAGTACATTCAAGGACGATTTTTAAACAAAAACCGTTGTATTACTGTTGCTTTATTTACAAAACTTATATGTAACGAAATTATGTTTAGTATTAGCACTCGTAAAAGTATTACTAACGATATAAAGTGGGACGGATGGAGTACCAAATTCGAGTTTACACATTTTAGTACGAAATTATGTTTAATATGAGCACTCACAAAAGTATTACTAACAATATGATCAAATTTTTTGATTAATAACTCGTTAACATCGTCTAAAGCATTTCAATGCGTGAAAAAGTCAAAGGGTCATATAAAGTGGGACGGATGGAGTACCAAATTCAAGTTTACACATTTTAGTACGAAATTATGTTTAATATGAGCACTCATAAAAGTATTACTAACAATATGATCAAATTTTTTGATTAATAACTCGTTAACATCGTCTAAAGCATTTCAATGCGTGAAAAAGTCAAAGGGTCATATAAAGTGGGACGGATGGAGTACCAAATTCGAGTTTACACATTTTAGTACGAAATTATGTTTAATATGAGCACTCATAAAAGTATTACTAACAATATGATCAAATATTTTGATTAATAACTCGTTAACATCGTCTAAAGCATTTCAATGCGTGAAAAAGTCAAAGCGTCATATAAAGTGGGACGGATGGAGTACCAAATTCGAGTTTACACATTTTAGTACGAAATTATGTTTAATATGAGCACTCATAAAAGTATTACTAACAATATCATCAAAAGTTTTGATTAATAACTTGTTAACATCATCTAAAGCATTTCAATACGTGAAAAAGTCAACGGGTCATATAAAGTGGGACGGATGGAGTACCAAATTCGAGTTTACACATTTTAGAACGAAATTATGTTTAATATGAGCACTCATAAAAGTATTACTAACAATATGATCAAATGTTTTGATTAATAACTCGTTAACATCATCTAAAGCATTTTAATGCGTGAAAAAGTCAAAGGGTCATATAAAGTGGGACGGATGGAGTACCAAATTCGAGTTTACACACTTTAGTACGAAATTATGTTTAATATGAGCACTCATAAAATTATTACTAACAATATGATCAATTGTTTTGATTAATAACTCGTTAACATCGTCTAAAGCATTTCAATGCGTGAAAAAGTCAAAGGGTCATATAAAGTGGGACAGATGGAGTACCAAATTCGAGTTTACACATTTTAGTACGAAATTATGTTTAATATGAGCACTCATAAAAGTATTACTAACAATATCATCAAAATTTTTGATTAATAACTCGTTAACATCATCTAAAGCATTTCAATACGTGAAAAAGTCAACGGGTCATATAAAGTGGGACGAATGGAGTACCAAATTCGAGTTTACACATTTTAGTACGAAATTATGTTTAATATGAGCACTCATAAAAGTATTACTAACAATATGATCAATTTTTTTGATTAATAACTCGTTAACATCGTCTAAAACATTTCAATGCTTGGAAAAGTCAAAGGGTCATATAAAGTGGTACGGATGGAGTACCAAATTCTTGTTTACACATTTTAGTACGAAATTATGTTTAATATGAGCACTCATAAAAGTATTACTAACAATATGATCAAATTTTTATATATTCCTCGTAAGCTGACATAAATTTTATACGAACATCGATAACGATAATCTTATTCATGTTGCAACATAATTTTTATATATTCCTCGTAAGCTGACATAAATTTTATTTTACATAATTATAAAATTAATAATCATCCATACTCTCACATTAGTTTTATTTTCCCCCTTCTAATTTCCCCCCGCTGATCCCGTTCTAATTATTTCATTTCCCTCTTCTAATTTCATTTCCCCCTCACTCTCACATTCTAATTTCATTCCCCCTATTTCACATTCTGTTAACCCTAACTCTTCCACTCTCTCACAATCGCCGTCAGCTCTCTCTCACAATCGTCAACTCTACTCTCTCACCATCGTCCGTGGATAGGTACTCTCTCTCTCTCTCTCTCTCTCTCTCTCCCTCCCTCCCTCTCTCTCTCTCTCTCTCTCCCTCTCTATTTGCCTATATCTTGGTCTCTATTTTTGATTTGGGTAATAGTCGATTAGGTTTTGAACATCGATTATATGGGTTTGATTATGTGGGTAATATGCATGCACCCTATTTTTGCGATTTGGGTATAAAGGTAGTGTAATTATAAACTATATTTTTGCGATTTGGGCATAAAGATAGTGTAATAAACTTTATTTTTGTGATTTGGGTATGAAGGTTTTTATCATATTTCTGTGGTTGAAGAAAAAGGCGGTGACACCAAAAAAGAACAAGGTGGTTGTGTTGGAACCTGTGAAGAAAAAAACGGTGACAACAAAAGAGAATAAGGAGGTTGAGTCATGTCATCAACAATCATCCCCTGAATCAGTGAAGAAAAATGCTATTTCTAATAACCTAAAAAGCAAATTGACTAAGAAGAGGAAACGAGTGGAAGAACCGGTACCAAGCAAACAAGAAGGACTTAGGCTTTTAAAACGTGGAGCAGTTACAATGCACAGAATTGTTAGGCGCAAGATGTTGGGAATTAAGCTGGCTGTTCTTTTCAATGCAAAGGGTGCACCGTACGGTTCAGCTGCCACAGAGATGCAATCATATATTGGGGTTCTAGCTAGATCAAAAGTCCCAATATGGTATGATTCTTGGATACGTGTTCCGAAAGAAAGGAAAGACAAGATTTGGGATTGTGTGCAGGTAAAAAAACTGCATCTCATAAAGTAATTGATTGTTTATTTATGTTCTCATTTATCGTGTTCATGATTTTTAGGAATCATTGGACGCTGACAGCTGTAAATCCAGATTCACAAATGGTTTATCACATGGACCCTTTGAAGCGCCGAATCGCAGCAGAAGAATGGATAGAAGTGGTTGATAAGTTAGTACCACATCAGAATGATATATCTTCTGGAATCACTTTTAACAGTTATTAAGGAATATGTCTTAAAATTACTCTATATTATATTGTTATAGTGCCATTAAACTCTACAAGGACAAAGCAAAGAAGTTTCTAAAGAAGAAAATAATGTGGGAGAATTTGGCGGTAATATCTTTTTCGTAACGTATATCTTACCATTTTTGTCTTTTTTTGCACGGATATATTTTTACATATTTTTTTAATGTTCTTTAGGGAGTTCCTCTCCAAAATGGAAGCAAAGACTGCGGTTTGTTTGTCATGGGTTACATGAAAGAAATATGTGAAGATAAGGAAATCAAATTTCCTGAGAAGGTAAGATTGCAATTTTCATTTTTTTTTTTGCAATATACAAGTGTATTGTGGGAGAATATATATATGACTTTGACTATTTTTGCTATTTTCAGTGGCTACGTAGAAGTAACCATGCTTATGGCATCACTGAGCTCAATGCAATAAGGATCAAGTGGGCAAAGTATTTCATGAAGAAGCATGCTACGTGAACTATGGCATATATAACTAGATGTTTTGGGTTGAACATATCATAAACTTTTGGGTATTTCATTGGTAGTTTATTGTACATTTGGCGCAAATAGTATGAACTTAAGTGAATATTTGTCCATCTCCTGGTCTAGATATGTTCATCCAAAAATATGTTGGTGTTCGCCTCTTGAACATAGTCTTATTTTGTGAATGTTAATCGTTGGTTGGAACTTAATGTTAGTTGCTTGTAACGGTGAATTTGTTGTTTGGATGAATTGGTTGGTTGCTTGTAATGGTGAACTGGTTGTTTGGATGAATTGGTTGGTTGCTGGTAATGGATGATAGTAGTTTGTAATGGAATGATGGATTGGTTTTCTAATTCGTGGCATGTTCATTTTATAATGTAACCTACTGTTGTATGGATATAAAAAACCATTGTCTAAGCTGCTTTTATGCAATGAGGGCACTTATTGGAATGCTTGTTATATTGTGTATCACACAATACTTTTAATACATAAAAAAAGTATTAACTCTTTAACACTAAAACATTGCTTTTTAACAACTAACCTTTGTGAAAAGAAAACTCATACAACCTATGTGAAAAACAAAACCATTGTCTATACATCCTTTTTAGACAATGTATATGCTTTTAGAAACCATTGACTAAAAGGAAGGAGAACAACTCTTAGTTTTGTAACCATTGTTGTCTGTACAGCCACTAGTAGAAAACAGGCCTTTTACGTCGGTTAAATCGACCTTATACGTCGCTTAAATGGCGACGTATAGAGAGGGGACGTATAAAGTCACAATCTTTTACGTCGGTTAAAAAGGCGACGTAATAGGTAGAATATATGTCGGTTAAAAAGGCGACGTAAAAGACCAAAATAACCGACGTATAAAAGTCTGAGTAACCGACGTATAAAACAAAAAGGCGACGTATATTGTTATCTTTTTACGTCGGTTCTTCTAAACAACCGACGTATATTGTCCAAAAAATTTAAAAAAAAATATTTTGTTCCTCTGTAATCTAATCATACCTAGAAACCTGTGCAATAAAAAAAAAACATACATTAACAAAATTTTGTACAACCAAAAACTACAATAACCTTTGGGGAAAAAAAAAACTACAATAACCAAAATGTTTACAAATTCCCGATCTACTTTTTATTCTACAAATTATGGTTATTCTACAAGAAAACAATTCCTGGCTACAAGATCGTAAGCTTAAAATCACCAAATTCCTGGCTACCATTATCAGATAGGAGTTTCATCATGATAGTCGGAAGGCGGACATAACCAATCATTCCCTCAACAATCGCTTTAATGAACAAAGAAAACAATTTCCTCAAAATGTGAGCACCTTTTTGAAACCGTGACAGCTTCCACCTAATCCTGTGTACTGAATTATTTTCTGTGTTGAATTTTCCCTCAGAATTTATTCTTGTGCTGTACGAATCAATCAATGGCTCACAAAACCTGTATTGAAATTCAATAGTTTCTTTAAGAATTTTTCACAGAGCAGTTGAATTGTTGAGTAAGGAAAAGAAAATATGTCAAGTAGCAAGCCACCAGGAGAGAAGGTGCAGATTACTAAATATATCGATCCATTTACCTAAATCTGCACAGACTGCAGATTCCATGTATTAAGACTAAACTGGTATTTAAATAGAAATGCCAACATAAAACACTAAGCAGGGAGAAATATTTAGATGTTTGGGCCAAAATTAATTAATCTGTTTCGGAACAACGACATCTTGGCTCAATAGGCTTTCTTTTTCTTTTGTTTTGAGGGATGGCTCAATAAGCTTGATGTGGCTTATAATAAGCTAAAAGTGATGATCAATTTTCATAAAAAAAGGCAATTTTTATAATAACTTCTACGAAACTATGTCTCTGTATAAACACTAAAAAATTTATTTCTTTTGCCTATTAAGTTAAGCAAACAGGGGGATGAGATAATAGCTACATGAAGACAAGGGCCCTTCATTAAATGATTTAGCAACTAAATTGCAACAGACTAAGTAAATAAGCACCAGCCTATACATTAAGAACTTACGAATCGAGTAATCGGAACCAGAGGGACTCGGACTCGTCAAAATCCATTCGAGGGCTGTTTCGCTGGCACAGTCCAATACAGGTATGAACTATATCAAGTATGTCATTTACCTGAACAAAAAACTGTGTTAGTACACACAAAATTAAGGAAAATAGCTGATTCATGATGAAAATCTATAAGTCTATAAGAGATAGCAGACCTCTTTCTTCTGCAATACAGTGTTGAAACTCTTCATACTAGAAGCAGTAGCATCTACAATTCCATACTTCTGACACAAGCGTAAACAGTGTTCAACCCTGTAGTTTTCAAATGTCTCCAGAAACTTGAGTACTGAACCGGTTTCGTATTGACATAATAGCTGTAACAAACATTAGAAACATGCTTAAGCTATAACTTGCGTGCTTCTAGAAGAATTTCTAACACAACTCGCACACACATGTATACATTGCTGCTACTGGGTAGGATATAGAAAATACATAATAATTACAACAAAACTAGTTTTGGAGACGATAAACAGTATACATGCCGAAATATGAAAATTATATGAAGCTAAAGGAGCAAAGCAGCTATCAAAAAAAGATGGACAGTGACTATAAACAAGATCAGCCCCTCCAAAAAAAATTACCCTCTCCCTAAGTAAAGCATGCACCACCTGCTAGACACAAAGCACGGTTATGATCACCACCGAAATGCTCAACCACCATAAAAAATGTGCTCTCTCTGCAAACGTTCAAAAACTAGGCAGTCTTTATCATCAAGCAAAGTCAAATGTTGGTAAATATAGATATATTCCATGTCATGCGAAACAACAGTAGAACATAGTTAATTACACATCACCTGCATAATATGACCAGTTCTGGAATTCGTGACATAATTTCTGACCAAATGATAAAGAGATGCAGTGTGCCAAACCTGCCCAATAAGAAGCACCACATATAGTTAGTTATATACACAAATTAACTAAAGAGAAGATTAAAATGCTTGGACAATTGAATAAAGATTACATCTTTATAAGTGGGGTTTTTGGGCTTGAAAACATGAGCACCATATGTACCCAATCCAAGAGCTGCCATTCCTGTTTGTATAATTTCAATCAAGATTATTAAACTCAAAACTACAAACATTATACACTGTAGATCATTACTAATAACAAAAGGGTAAGATAGTTATATAAAAAATGGGGAAAACAGAATCGATTTTATATACCAGAAAAGGCAGCAACTTTGTGCCAGATGCGAATTTATACAGCCTCCATAACGGGGTCTTGTAACCATTCAGCCTCAATACATATCCCCAGCAGCTTATCTATCTATATTCATCACTTAATCAGCAAGAACAACACGATTTCCATCGCAAAAACCCGAACCCTAAAATTATCCCCAATTTTCGATTCTCTTAAAACCCTACAAAAATGATATTATTATGTAGAGTATTAAGAGATAATCGATTTGGTTACCAAGCCGATGAATTTAAACATTCAAATCAAAAGAAAACGAAGGGAAGAAAGAAGATTAAAGGAAGAGAAAATAGAGTCGAGAGAGAGAGAGTCGGCAGAGAGGCCTACGGGAGAGAGAGAGAGAGTGAAAAAAAAATGAGAGAATAAAAGAAATTAAGAGTTATAAATTATTATCATATATGTCGGGTTTTATAAGTGCGACGTATATAATAGCATTATATACATCGTCTTTTCCTCAACCGACGTATATAGTAGCATTATATACGTCGCCTTTTCCTCAACCGACGTATAATGTCATTATATATGTCGTCTTTTACTCAACCGACGTATATAGTAGAATAATATACGTCGCCTTTTCCTCAACCGACGTATAAAACACTTATATACGTCGCCTTTAGGCGGAACCGACGTATATAAGTATTTTATACGTCGCCTTTGGATAGAACCGACGTATAATAGGCGACGTAAAAGATCATTTTTGTACTAGTGAGCATTACCACAACAATTCTTTAGACTTGAAAATGTTGTATGTTAACATATACAACAATGACAATATGTTTCAACGGGTTGTATGTTTCATTTTAAAGTTATAGTTTTTATGACATTATATGACAAGTCTTTCCTGTGTTCAGCAAACACTTGAGTTATACATTCTCTGACAATGGCTTCTATATAAACCGTTGTTTTTTCGGGATATGTTACAACGGTTTATTAGGAAATTCCGTTATCTTTAGAGCCTCAGACAACGATCTCTAACCGTTGTCTGATACGCGCATCAGACGACATCTCCATACTCAACGGAAATTTAGGGTGTCAGACAACGGTGATAAACCGTTGTGTGATTTGATTTTTCTTGTAGTGCAAGGGTGAGATTGATTCTGTGAAGGCTGCTAATAATTTAGTGAGGGCTGATATTTCTCAAAGTTTGGCAAAGGCACCTACTGCTCTTCAACTTAGAGTAGTGGATTCTCATGTCAAAGATCTTATCACTGCACAGTCTTCAATAAATAACAGAATTGATTCTTTAGATTCCAAGGTAACTGATATTCAAGCCTCTCTCTCTTTGATTTTAAATTTGTTATCAAATCCTGATGCCAAAAAGGGGGAGAAGGTGAGTCAGACAAAATGCACACCTGATCTAGTATTAAGAAGAAATAATGATGCTGATAATACTGGAAATGATGGTGATGATATGGTAAGACAAGGGGAAACCTCTGATGCTACTATAGTGAAGTCTACAAGACAAACTTCTCAAAGTCAATCCATGCAGTCAACTCATGTTTCTGATTCTGAAGTTAGAACCGTAAGGACCTTAGTGAAATCTCAGATCTTGACGGAAGAGCAAATCCTGACAGGTGATCAAATCCTGACGCCTGGTCATGGACAAATCTTATCTACAATTCCTGAAGGTGATGAAGATGTTCTTATTGAAAATCCTGAGGATGCTGCTAATCTATTCCAGAAGTTCAAAATAAGAGATGGTGATGTTGTTACTCTTTATCACACTGATAAGAGAGTTCAACAATTATTTGCAAGAAAGGCACTCTCTACTGCTACTGAAGAATTTCCTGATCTCTCACAAGAAGAATTTTTGATTCAACAAAGAGAAATTATAGAAAGTTTTAATAACCCTGCTCTTGTTTTTAAAGGAAGAGGAGGCAGAGGTAGGAGAGGTGCTAGAAGAGGGAGAATGACAAATCAAACTATGCCTAGACAAACAAGGTCTAGAGGGTTAAGAATTGAAGAAATTCCTGCTGACACTCAAACTCCAATAGTTCCTGATACTCAACTTGTCAGGACTACTTTTAATGATGAAGGAATAGATGAAGAAGATGAACCACTTTTGAGGAGAAGACCAAGACAATCAACTCTCATTAATAATACAACTCAAATTGAAGATTCTAATCCTGACATTGTTCAAGATCCTGATGAATCTGATATTCTATAAGAGGTTGGTTTGTTGATACTTTCTACTGTGGTTGATTTTCATAACAAAGAAGTGGATGAAGAAGAAGAAGCAACAAGAAAAAAAATCAAAAGAACAACAGATAGAGATTTCAATCCCAATGTGCAAAAGCTGAAAAATTCAAACAGATTGTTGTGGAGAAATGCAAGAAGACAACAATCTCAGCTACAAAAGAGCTATGTAAAAGAGCTATGTTCTTGAAAAAGAAAAAGATAAGAAGTGGAAGCATATTGACACTCTGAGGTGCAATAGACCTGTCAATTATCATTCATGTGGTATTATAACAAATGTCTCCAGTGTTGCAGACTTTTCAGGTTTACAAAGATCTCAAGCACTCTGGTTACAAATGTTTTCAAGTCTAAAGCAAATGCCACACAATTCAAGATGAGGTATAGGTCACAGAGATGCTGAATTTCTGAACATGCCACATGCTGATCCTCACTCATTGACTGATATTGGAGGTAATTTAACTTCTGAACACCTGAACAATTTACAAGCTATGGACATAGTGTTAGATTGTCATGATGGTGTTGAAAAGAAGGAGAAGCTTCTTTACGTCATGAAGGATGGAAGTGTTAAGAAGTTATCCATTCAGGAGCTGCTAGTTAAAACTACAAAGGAACTGAAATATGTTCATTATTTGCTCAAGTGGAAGAATGAAGTGTGCAAGGAATGGTCTGATATGATTCTGTCAACCATAAGGAGAAGATTTGATGAAGGAGGGAATTATAATGGTGATTATACTCCCATGTACTTAAATCTGAGAGATCAAGAAGTTGAAATGCAAAAAGGCAGTGTTGTTAAAGAAATGTCTTTTGGTATGAAACAATTGACTCTTAATTCTGATGGGAAGGAAATTGCTTACCTCGTGGTTGAAGAATACAATCTACAAAGAAGTTCTATACAGAATCTCAGAGCAGTTATCTACTAGATTAATGAGGAAGATGAAGAGCTCAGAAATCTTAAGGAAAGACTGATTCAAATTCTTGAAGACAAAGAAGAAAAATTACTATCAGACTTCTTGAGGATGAATTTGTTCTATCAGAGAATCTTAAAAGATAAGTTGCTGCTGTTATTTCTTGTACATTTTGTAAATATGTTTTTGGTATCATTGAATCTAGGAATCTATACTTTATTTTACAAAGTATGAGATTGGGGGAGATTGTTAGATCAGGATTCAATGATCGTCAGGATCTGGACTACTGATCAGGATTGCTGACGTCATCAGTATTGCACGAGTGTCAGTATTAGGATTGCTATCAGGACTGTGATCAGGATTATCATCAGGACTGGAAGCTGATCAGGATTGTTACTTCAAGATAACTATCAAGTTCAGAGAAATAAGGAAAGATGATTTGTCGGTTATTAGTTTATGGAATGAAACTGTCGGTTAGGATATGTATCAATATTGTTTGTAATTGATTTGGTCTTATCTTGTAATCGATAGAGCAGCCGTGTGTAGTATATAAACACGGTTTAGGTTTTGATTTGTTATTAATCGCATACACGAGTATTATTGTACCTAGAAGCTTTCAAGAACATAAAAATTTCTTGAGAGAGTTTTGTAACAGTTTTATACCAGATTTAATAAAGCTGTTATTAGTCATATTTGTGTATATTAAAGTCGAGAATCTTATACAATTGTATTCAACCCCCCTTCTACAATTGTTAATTACTGGGCAACAGTTACACTGATGCTAGTTTCCAAACAGACAGGTACAATATTGTGTCTCAATCTGGGTTTGTGTTTTGTCTAAATGGAGGTGTTGTAAGCTGGAAGAGTTCGAAGCAAAAGACAGTAGATGATTCTACAATGGAAGCTGAGTATATTGCTGCCAGTGAAGCATCCAAAGAGGTTGTTTGGCTTCGGAAATTTATTGAGGGACTTGGAGTAGTTCCATCGATCGCAGATCCAGTTGATCTTTATTGTGATAACAATGGAGCTATTGCGCAGGCTAAGGAACCAAGGTCCCATTCTCGAGCAAAGCATATACTTAGACGATATCATCTACTTCGAGAGATTACAAGGAGGGGAGATATACATATATGTAAAGTGCATACTAATGATAACATTGCAGACCCACTGACTAAGGTTTTGTCGCAGCAGAAGCACGAAGGTCACACTAGTTACATTGGTATTAGATACATGGGTGATTGGCTCTAGTGCAAGTGGGAGATTGTTAGTATTTGTGCCCTAGAGACAACTATAATGTTCTTAGAAAAGATATTTTTGATTATTAATGATTATCTTCTATGGATTTTCTTTATTCATTTATTATGTCTTTATTTACTGTGATATAAATGTTAGAATAATAAATGTCCTTGGAATATAAACATGAATTATATATCTCTAAGTATGTGACTTAGAAATGAGATTATATGAATAGTGTTTATAATCCTAAATATCCCTAGTCGAGTATTATTATCTAAGGGCAATAATAATGCATAAAGACTAGTATGTTTGTTGACTGATGACCACATCCCATTGGTCATAGGTATTGCGATACTAAAGTCAAAAACATAAGTGCATGTTAGAAATATATGGCACTGGATAGACTCACCATGAGAATTCTTCATGGTTAATGTTATTAAGTGTCATAAGTGATTCTCACAGTGATAATGGTGTAATGATCCTTAGACTTGAAATCATTATATTTCTATATGAGAATTAATATACTTTGATTCTACTCAAAGTTACCTTTGACTGAGTGATGATAAATGTGGACATTGGGTATGTTATGAATCATATGAGAAATATGAATGATAGACATATGATTTAACCCTTCTATTTTAGGAGTGATATTATTGGCTTCTTGATTGAGTGAGACTATAAAATGCGTGGTCATGCTCAAATAGTGATTTGTTTAATAGTCTACTCATTGATCAAGTAAACCAGGATTAAATACTAAAGAGGGTGACACAAACCATGCCTCGAGTTTAATCTATAATATAAGGTTAAAAGGATTATATTACATGGAACAGTATTCACGAAATGTTTAATTGAATCACCAATTATTATAATTACTTGGGTATCAATGATGCATTACTAGATGCCGCTCATTGTTTATAATTTTATTATTAGATATTAAAATTATTGCCAACGTAATAATAACCTAAAGGGTCACACACATAGAATGTTTTAAATTGAGCTTTATTTAAATTATGAATTTAAATAAAATATTATTATTACTTTGAATTATTAGATTAATTAGGTAGGACTTGATTAATCAGATTATAATTCGAATTTAATAATATATAACTCTGAATTGGACTGGGTTTTAGAAGCCCACTCTGATTAGGGTTAAGCCCAAATTTCTCCTCCCTATAAATACATAATGATGTATAATTTTAGGGTTACTCTTGCAATTCGTTTTTTATTAAAAACCCTAGAAGCTCTACAACTTGGAGAGGCTAGAGAGACAGAGAGAGAAATCGTGAGCAGTTTTCGTGGCTAGTACCATCTCCGTGTATCGTTGGACGATCGAACATTCGTGTGGACTGATTTAGAGACGTAGATCTTGGCTCAAGGGATACGTGGTGATCAAAGCAAGGACCTCCATCTGTCAACCAATCGTAAAGCTTCTTAAAAGGTAAACAATTCTATTCACGAATTAAATATCGATTTTTCTCATGGATCCTGCGAAGGGTTTCTGTTTTTATTGTTTTTCGCGATGTTTCCGCTGTGTTTTCATGCCCGAAACCCTTCAAGGAAATCAATCTACTACCTAGGAATTGACAACTCCCAGAGTTGTTTTTCTTATCAACAACACTACTTGCATAATCTGAATCTGTATATCCAACAAAGTTAAAACCAGATTCTTTAGGGTACTAGATACCAAGATTAGGTGTACCCTTAAGATATCTCAAGATTCTTTTTACAGCAATGAGATGTAAATCTCTAGGATCCGTTTGGAACCGTGCACATAAGCATGTAGCATACATAATATCAGGTCTACTTGCAGTAAGATAGAGTAATGAGCCAATCATACCTTTGTAGCTTGTAACATCTACCTTGATAGAATTTTCACAAGCTCCAAGCTTGACAACTGTAGATGATGGAGTTCTTGCTGATGTTGAATCCTCCATGTTATATTTCTTGAGGAGTTCTTTGAGATACTTTGATTGACAAATAAATAAACCATCTAACCTTTGATTTACTTGTAATCCAAGAAAGAATTTCAGCTCTCCCACCAGACTCATCTCAAACTTACTCTACATTAGCTTAGCAAATCTCTTTCAGAGATTATCATTAGTAGACCCAAATATGATGTCATCCACATAGACTTGGACAAAAATCATATCATCTTTATGCTTTTTAGAAAAGAGAGTTTTGTCTATGACACCTCTAACAAAACCATTCTCAATAAGAAAACCAAAAAGAGTGTCATACCATTTTCTCGGGGCTTGTTTGAGACCATAGATAGCCTTGAACAGGTAGTAAATAAAGTCCAACAAATCTTGATTTTTAAAGCCAGTGGGTTGTTCTACATATACCTCTTCATCTAGCTCACCATTCAGGAATGCACTCTTAACATCCATTTGATATACTTTAAAATTTGAGTATGCTGCAAATGCTAAGAACATCCTGATGGCCTCAAGCCTAGCCAAAGGTGCATAGGTTTCATCATAATCAATGCCTTCAGCTTGTGAATACCCTTGAGCAACCAGTCTTGCTTTGTTTCTTGTTACTATGCCATCTTCATCTAATTTGTTTATGAATACCCACCGAGTACCAACTACTTTCTTGTTCTTTGGTCTAGGTACCAGCTTCCAAACCTGTTGTTGTTCAAATTGATTGAGTTTATCTTGCATAGCAATCACCTAATCATGATCACCCATTGCTTCCTCAATCTTCTTCGGTTCCATTTCATAAAGAAACCCTGAATAATGACATTCATTTTGAGTATCACTTTTAGTTTTGACTCCAACACCTGGATCACCAATAATCAGCTCAAAAGGATGAACTCTATTCCAAACAGTTTGTCTTGGAAGATTTGATCTTGATGAGTCGCCTTGAAATTCATTATGGTGTTGTGAATGACTAGTTGACCCTTCATTTTCTCCCCCTGAGTTGTTGCCAGATTGTCTTGGTGATTCTTCTCCAGTGTTAGTGGTATCTCCATTATTACCAGTATTTCCACCACCATGATCATTATCATCATTGTTATCACCAGCAACAATCTCAGGTGGATTCTCATCATCTGATTCTGAATCTGACAAGTTATCAAACTTCAATTTCTCATATGGATTTTCTGTTTGGATATTTGGGAGTTTAGTGTCATCAAATGTAACATTGAGACTTTCTTTCACCTGGTGTTGATCAATTAAATACACCCTGTAAGATCTTCTGGAGTAACCAACAAAGATAGCTTCATATTGCCACGCCGAACATCTCCATCTTTAAGCACAAAGCATTTAGAACCAAATACATGAAAATATTTGAGTGTTGGTTTCTTGTCATTCATAATCTCATAAGGTGTCTTCATTAAGTCCTTGTTGATTAAGGTTCGATTCTGAGTATAACATGCAGTGTTGAAAGCTTCAGCCCAGAAGTACATAAGAAGTCTTGATTCACTTAGCATTGTCCTTGAAGCTTCAATCAAAGTATGATTCTTCCATAGAATAAAAATCACCATCAGATTGACTTGTGGATGTAAAGCCATATTCAGCTACAATAACATCCTTGTCAGAACTGGAAGGTTGAACAACCTTCACTTCCATTTTCTGTGGAACTTCTGCTACTAGTGCAGTAGATGTACTGACCACTTTTCCTGTCCCATAGATTTCCTTCTGCTGAATCTGTTCCAGTTCATAGGTTTTCAGAACACCATAGAGTCTTTCCAGTGAAATATCACTTAAATCCCTTGCTTCTCTAATGGCTGAAATCCTGTGTTCCAGATGAGATGGAAGTCTAAGAAGGAATTTCTTATTTATCTCTTTGATGGTATAATGCTTTCCATTAAGATTCAGATCATTGATCAATTTGTTGTATCTCTCAAAAACATCAGAGATTCCTTCACCCGGATTAGATATGAAGTGTTCATATGAAGAAGTAAGAATTTCCATTCTATTTTCTCTAACTTCTTCTGTCCCTTCATTGATTATCTCAATCGTATCCCAAATACGTTTAGCATCTACACAATTCAACACATGATTGTGCATAATTGGATCTAGACAATCAACCAGAATTAACTGTAAGCTTGCATCCAAAGAAGCATCTTCCTTTTCATCAGTTGTATAATCTTTTGGATCTTTAGGATACATCCTTGCATCTTGAACAACCAGGTTATTCTCAATACGCTCCTCGTCAACAACCATTGGAATCTTTGGTCCTTTCTTCAATACACCAAGATACTTTGGATTTTCCACATGAAGAAATAAGAGCATCTTCTTCTTCCACATTGGATAGTGCTCTTTACTAAACATAGAAATTTTGACGGCTCCAACTTTTTGAGCAGTCATCTTGAATTTTTATAGAAATAAAAATTTGAACGTTCTTGATAAATCATAAAAGTTAGGATCTTGATTTGTGCGTAAATCAATTAGCTCTGATGTAATATCCCAAAATTTTGTGATATTTGAAACCCTGATGAATAGTAAAATTGCCCTGATGAATAGTAAATTTGCTGAAGAAAATATTTTTCAGACCACACTATATAGAAGACATGGAATGAATGTTTCGAAGTTATATTAGTGATGTATAATGAGAATAAGTGAATGTAAACGCGATCAGAATCAGAAGATTTCCATTCGAGTTTTAAATCACTATTCACTGGACAATCGAGGATGTATTGATTTGATTGTTTTGAGAAAGTATGTAGAATGAGAAATCCATGATCATATCTTAAACCAAGGTGAGAAATCTAAGACCATATATTAAACCAAGGTAATGGAAAGATCAACGAAGTATTCCCTAGCTTTGGTACAGATAAACGTTTTTAAAATCACTTGAAACTATCGCGAAACAAAAGCGTAACAAATTATGGATTAAACCCTAACCAAAGGAGAAGTATCATATAAGATCATCAAGTGCAATATATAAGAGGATTGAGGATACAAATGATGACACAAGCATGATGCAGGAGGGTGACATAGGGATGACATGGTGATGACAAAGTGATGACAAGGTGATGAAGCACCACCTTGTCACCATTTTCACCACAACCACAAGTTAAAAATGGCATGTGTCATTGATGACCAAACTTGCTAAAGACCACACAAATTAAAAAGAGAAGTATTAAGAGTAATTATACAAAAACAAAAAGAAAACAAAACAAAACAAAAGAGATGCATCCAAGGAGATGAACCATTCGGCTTTTTCTTCTTCCACCAAGCTTAAGAAAATTTTCTACCACTTCCACTCAACCATAATTCATGTTCTTGGGCTCTAAATCACCCTCATCCATAAACTAAGGTAAATCCTTGATCTTAGCTTCATCCATGATTGTTAGCTTGCTCAAAAATGGAATCAAAGTTGATGATGAATAGTAGAAATGAATAGTAATTCTTGATTTCTTGTTTTGATCTTGAAGTTTAAGGCTTGTAAAGGATAATTAAGAAACAAGGAAGGGTATACTAGCCATCTAGAGACCACACCACCAACACACCAAGGCAAGTTTTCAAACCCTAAATCATACAAATGATGATGTTGTGATTAATGTTGTGATTGTGATATCTACCGCTTTAATGCTGTAAAGGATTTACGAACTGATTTATGTATTGACTTAAATCTTTCATAACTTGTATGGTTTATATGCTATGATTATATTAGATAGAAACCAAGGATTTATAAAGGCTCTAAGCGTAGAGCACTTGTATGATGATTTTAAAAGATTAGACCGGGAGTTAAAGTACTATTTTGTCTTGATTATACTGTCTGAAACTGGAGGGTCCAGGGACAACTATGTGTTAAATACGTTGATTAAATATTCCAATATATATGTATTATTGGATATTTAATGTTAAATATTAAATAATATTATTAAAAATATTATTTGAATATTTATTTAAGTAAGTGAATATTATTTTGGATATTCACTTAAGTGGTATTATATTGAATAATAATTCAATATTTATTATTTGAATATTTATTAAATATTCCAAAATGATTTAAAAATCATAGAACCTTGTTATATTATTATTTAAGGTTCTAGTATTTACGCAAATATTTTCTAATCTCAAAAGGATTTATGAGAGTATAATAGGGGTTCCCAACTACTTTAATTAGTTATCTCGAATGATGATTTTGATTTGAACTTATCAAAAATTGGGAATACATCTCAGGAAGTGAACATATGATTTCACTTGCCTCTTTCATTAAAAGTGAATATGTTTTCGAGTTCTGATTTATCAGAACTAGAGGTATTTTACAAAAACTCCCAGGTTGTAATTTCAAAATACGTGGTAATCATTCGTAGTTTCGTTGACTGATGTCAACCCACACGGTGACTTACTCCCTTCAAATATTCTGGAGTAAGAAAATCTGAACTGTTGCAAGGTTCTGACAAGTATTCTGTACTTGGGGGAATCAGGATTAAATTCTGATTCATGTTTCATTGATTTTTCATCTGGGACTGGAAGGGCTTACACTGCAATGAAATAGGTGCCGGGGTAGTGACCATATTTATCAAGGCTTACCCGGTGATGAAACAGGCGCCGAGGTAGTGACCTTTCGTGCAAAGGCTTACACGGTAATGAAACAGGTGTCGATGTAGTGACCTTATAGCACAATGGGCCCGAATGCGGCCAGGGTGATAACCGAATAGGAAGTCGTCCTTTTACTAGTAGAAAAGTTACGTTACGATACAACGGCTGATCACCATGTATCGGGTGTTCCAGTATATCCTCTTCCCTCCAATTGGAGTTGTGCTGCACAGTGTGACGAAAGCCTAGGTGCTGAGTTACTGATAATGTGGCAGTGATGAGTAATGATGTTCCTAGTACAGTAAAGGTACTGTATGGCATGTTTTGACGAAAAGTATAATGAATATATCATTCTGTATATGAATGAAGTTTTAAAGGTTTTACTTTATGATACAAGCTTACATATATGCTTATGCTGCTTTATATTATTGATGGGCTTAGTGCTCACTCTTGCTTTCTTTTATATATATATATATCTCAACACAACAGCTAGAGTAGATGGTCATGATCCTCCGTACCGTTCGGAAGCGCGTCCGGGATATACAGACCGCCCGTAGCATGGTTGTTACAGTACATCAGGTAGAAGTACTGAGTTGGTTCGGAGTGTAACTCTTGTTGCTCCGGTTTATTTATAAGTATGACTTATGTATATTAATGAACGAGAACAAACTTTTGCGCTGCCTTTCTGGTTTCACATAGAGATCATACTGGTAGTAGGTTGCAAGCATTTACTTTTGGGTTGTAATAACTTTAACTTATGGATCATATGACTATTGTTTTTGCAAGTTCGTTTCTGAGACATAACTGGCGTGAGTATGTGGATGGTGGGGTCACCATGTGTGTTGATTTATATTATTATGATTCAAGTATCAAGGGTTTGTACAGAATAAAGGAGCGTGACAACCTAGATCTCCGACCCCGGATCTGGGGGTGTTACAGAAATGGTATCAGAGTCCATAGTTATTAATCTCAGAAACGATAGGGCGTTAGGAATAATAAATGCGGCTATAATGATAATGAGAACTCTCATCGAGTTCATGTTGGTGCTATCGGATGTAGCGCTAACCGTTAAAACCCGCAAGGGAACTTTTATTACATAGTAAGTAACCTAGCTTTCGGTTATATAAGGTGTTTGCGGCCAAGGAGGCTGATGATTTTGAGACCCAGCATGACGATGCTCTGTTGGCGGCTGAGGATGACCCCATGGACGACCCCATGGAGGATCTAGATGAGGATCTCGAGGAGGATACAGAGGACCCGGACGAGGATCCGGAAGAGGACCAGCCCCTGACTGATCCGGACACACCTCCTCCCTCACCTACTGGAATACCTACTGTGATCCATAATTGGATGATTGGCCGGCTGACCACTGACTTGGCAGCGGCAGAGGCTAGAGCTGATGAGCTGAGGAGACAGTTGGTTGTAGAGAGAGAGACCCGTCGTTCTTATCAGGACGGGATTAGGTTTATGACCCCTTGGGAGATGAGACATGAGATTTCTAGCATCGAGATGCGAGCTATGGTCCGCATGAGAGGCGTGCCTGTTGTTGCTGAAGGACTGGTATCCAGATGGACCGCGGAGTTGATTTGGAGAGAGACCATGGCGCGTGTCAGGAGCCTGACCCGCCGGGGGGGAGCCTTGATAGATGATGGATAGCTTAGTTCTCTAAACTCAGATGGCCGTTAGTAGTGCCAGTATTTGTGGGATGGTTCCAATGTATAGTAGTATCCTTTCTGAGTTAGAGATAGGCTGATCAGACTGACGTTAGTAGATGTTGACTGGTTGACTGGTAGTACTTAGCTTTTGATTGTTGTACGGACGAGGTATTTCAGCGATGGGTTCACTTTTGTGGAAACCTTGACTTTCAGTATCTCGTGACTTTGTGTCACTTATGTATATATTCGTGCATTTCAGTTTCTTTAAAATCTTTCAGTTTTAAAAATGTGATATACCCTGTTATTTCAACTGTTTTACAAGTTACTAGTCTTGACATATAACCTGTGCAACACTCGTTTTGAAAAATAAAATAATATATATATATATATATATACACACACACACTTGTGAAATGATGATTTCCATGATTTTCACCAATGAACTCAACTGATCCATCCACCTATTTTGAAATAACAAATGGTTTTAATAAAAGTTCTTGTTTAAAAATATCATGAAAATGCCACCCCGACGTATGGGAACACGAGCATGGCCTGCCAATCTTGCGGCTCAGGGCAGTGTTAACCTGAGAGATATAGGGCAAAACTTTCATAATGAGGAAGAAAACCCAGACTTCCACGAGTTGGGAGAACAGAATTATGAGGAAGGTGAGTATGAAGGAAGCAGAGAGGATGATGATTATAATGAGTTTGATGATCAGGATTACGAAGAGGAAGAGTATGAAAGTACTCAGAATGTGGAGGTCCCCGGTGGAAACCCGATGGACCAATTCATACACTTACTCCGACAGAATCTGAACCAGCACCACCGCCACCACCACCAGGCCCCAATACTGCGGGGCAGAATGCTTTTAAGGCCTTTAAGTCCCTTAGGCCCCCGGAATTTCAGGGATCCGCTGACCCTGTTGAGGCAAGAGCTTGGTTAAAGGAAATGGAAAAATCATTTGAGATCCTAGGTATCGAGGAAGCCCAAAAGACCATCTTTGCCACTTACCTCCTAAAGGGAGAGGCTAACTACTGGTGGGAATCGAAGAGGAACCTAGAAACGGATGCCATTATTACCTGGGCAAGGTTTACTACTTTATTTCTGGAAAAGTATTTTCCTGTATTCATGGAAGCACAAATGGAGCGAAAGTTTTTGGAACTGAAACATGATAACATGACTGTGGCGGAGTATGAAGCCAAGTTTACTGAGTTGTCTAGATTTGTGCCAGAATTTGTCAATACCGACTTGAAGAGGTCAAGAAGGTTCCAGCAAGGGTTAAAGCAATGGATTCAGAATAGAGTAGCTGTGTTGGAAATAACAGACTATGCCTCGCTAGTGCAAAAGGCAACAATAGTGGAATCAGGTAGTGAGCAGAGTCATAAAGGAAGGGAGGAGAAGAAGAGAAAGTTTGATAGTCAAGGAGGAAGCTCTGTGAGCGGGAGTTTCCCAACAAAGCCATTTAAAGAAACCAGGTCCCAACCCTTAAGGAGTTCCGAATTCAGGAGAACTGAGAACAAAAGTCTAAGCCAGGGCGGCAGACAGACTGGAGTGTCCCATTTTAGTCAACCTCAACCCCCACTAACTGACTGCAATACTTGCGGGAGAAAACATATGGGAGAATGTACCCTAAAGTCGGTAATCTGCTACAAGTGCAAAAAAACAGGGCACTACTCCAACACCTGCCCTCAAAACAATCAGAAGTGTTTTCAATGTGGGAAATTAGGACACCTGAAAAGAGACTGCCCTATGGCAAACCCCGCCGGCTCAAGAATCAGTGGAGCCGCCTCTAACAAGCCCCCGACTGCTAGAACTTTCAACATGACCGTGAAAGATGCCGTGAGGGACACAAATGTGATAGCAGGTACCCTTCTATTAAACACTGTCAATGCAAATGTTTTATTTGATTCAGGAGCTACCAAGTCTTTTATTTCGAGGGATTTCGCGAGTCAGTTAAGACTTAGAGCGGAACCATTAAAAGAAGTATTAGAGGTAGAGATAGCAAATCGGGAAGTAATTCCAGTTGATAAGATACATTTAAACCGTAGTCTAGAGATAGAAGGTCAACAGTTTCGGGTAGACTTGGTCCCATTTAAATTAGGGGAATTTGATGTTATTATGGGAATGGATTGGTTGTCGAGCAATGGTGCTCAGATCGATTGTGAAAGAAAGAAAATTTGGATCAAAACGTCTGAAGGGCGGGAGGTCGTGTTCAAGGGACAACGACAAACCCGTAAGTTTTTAACCATGGCCCAAACCAAGAGGTTGTTGCGGCATGGGTGTGAAGCCACTTAGCCTATGTGATAGATACAAATCGAGAACTAAACAATTTAACCATTAAGAACCGATATCCTTTGCCAAGGATTGATGATTTGTTTGACCAATTGAAAGACGCGGTTCATTTCTCAAAGATTGACCTAAGGACTAGATATCACCAGTTAAAGACAAAACCTGAGGATATACCCAAAACTGCATTTCACACTAGGTATGGCCACTGCGAGTTTTTAGTAATGTGGTTGGGCTAACGAATGCCCCAGCAGCTTTCATGGACCTAATTAATAGAGTCTTCAAACAATATTTGGACAAGTGTGTCATAGTTTATCAATGATATTTTAGTCTACTCTAAGACAGAGGAAGAACATGCAGAACACTTGAGGATAGTGTTAGAGACGCTGAGAAGGGAAAAGTTAGATGCCAAGTTCTCCAAGTGTGAGATTTGGCTAAGAGAAGTACATGTTCTAGGTCATGTGATCAGTAGTGAAGGAGTACTGGTCGACCCCGCTAAGATAGAAGCCATTTGAAATTAGGAGAGACCAACCACCCCGACGGAGGTGAGAAGTTTTGTAAGCTTAGCCGGGTATTATCGGAGATTTGTGCAAGATTTTGCTAGAATAGCAGCCCCACTGACCCGACTTACCCGAAAGACTGAGAAGTTTGAATGGACGGAAAAATGCGAGAAGAGATTTCAGGAATTAAAGAAGAGACTAGTCACCGCCCTGTGCTGGTACTGCCAGACGGGAAATGAGATTTTGTGATCCATAGCGACGCATCGCATTAAGGATTAGGGTGTGTGCTTATGCAGCACGGAAAGGTAATTACGTATTCATCCAGACAATTAAAGGAATATGAATTTAGATACCCTACGCATGACTTAGAATTGGCAGCGATAGTTTTCGCTTTAAAGTTTTGGAGGCACTAATTGTATGGAAAGAAGTGCGAGATTTATACAAATCATAAGAGCATTATATACACTTTCCCAGAAAGAACTTAATTTGAGAATAGAAAAGATAGCTAAAGCTAATCAAGGATTATGACTATGAGATTCTTTACCACCCAGGGAAGGCCAATGTGGTGGCCAATGCCCTTAGTAGGAAAGAGAGACTTAAGATGATAACATCGTCGGATAAAGTTAATCCAAGGATTTGAGAAAATGAAAAATTAAGGTTAAAATAACCGGAAATGGTACTGAGAGACTATTTGAGATTGCAATGCAACCCGAATTGCTGCAGAAAATCAGGTTATGTCAAGAGCAAATGACGAGTAAAGGTATAAAGTCAATGTTGGAGAAAACAGTAAAGATTGAGAAAGAATGATAAAGAAATTATAAGGTATTTTTACCAAGTTAGGATTCCAAATGTTCAAGAAATGAAAGGATAAAGTTGAAGTTGAGAATACAACAAGGATTATTTAAAGGCCCTGATTGAGCCAGGACAAATCAAGGAATGAAAATATGTCCTAGAGAGACAGCTACACCGAGAGTACAAAAAGGTAAAGAAAGAAAGGAAATGTTATAGGTGGTCATATAGATAAAAAGGAAACTATCGATTGATAAATAAATATTGATATGTCAGAAAATGAAGACAGAACAAAGACCTAGTTGACTATCACAGATAGTAGAGACTCCCGATTAGGAATGAGTAAGTGTTGTAATGAACCAGAGGGTTGAAGAGTCAACCTGGAAACTGAAGATTTCTATATTGGAAAAGTAACCTCGACTATTTTCTTAGATTCCGGGACGGAATCCTTTTAAGTAGGGGAGACTGTAATATCCCAAAATTTTGTGATATTTGAAACCCTGATGAATAGTAAAATTGCCCTGATGAATAGTAAATTTGCTGAAGAAAATATTTTTCAGACCACACTATATAGAAGACATGGAATGAATGTTTCGAAGTTATATTAGTGATGTACAAGGAGAATAAGTGAATGTAAATGCGATCAGAATCAGAAGATTTCCATTCGAGTTTTAAATCACTATTCACTGGACAATCGAGGATGTATTGATTTGATTGTTTTGAGAAAGTATGTAGAATGAGAAATCCATGATCATATCTTAAACCAAGGTGAGAAATCTAAGACCATATATTAAACCAAGGTAATGGAAAGATCAAGGAAGTATTCCCTAGCTTTGGTACAGAGAAACGTTTTTAAAATCACTTGAAACTATCGCGAAACAAAAGCGTAACAAATTATGGATTAAACCCTAACCAAAGGAGAAGTATCATATAAGATCATCAAGTGCAATATATAAGAGGATTGAGGATACAAATGATGACATAAGCATGATGCAGGAGGGTGACATAGAGATGACATGGTGATGACAAGGTGATGAATCACCACCTTGTCACCATTTTCACCACAACCACAAGTTAAAAATGGCATGTGTCATTGATGACCAAACTTGCTAAAGACCACACAAATTAAAAAGAGAAGTATTAAGAGTAATTATACAAAAACAAAAACAAAACAAAACAAAACAAAAGAGATGCATCCAAGGAGATGAACCATTTGGCTTTTTCTTCTTCTACCAAGCTTAAGAAAATTTTCTACCACTTCCACTCAACCATAATTCATGTTCTTGGGCTCTAAAGAACCCTCATCCATAAACTAAGGTAAATCCTTGATCTTAGCTTCATCCATGATTGTTAGCTTGCTCAAAAATGGAATCAAAGTTGATGATGAATAGTAGAAATGAATAGTAATTCTTGATTTCTTGTTTTGATCTTTAAGTTTAAGGCTTGTAAAGGATAATCAAGAAGCAAGGAAGGGTATACTAGCCATCTATAGTCCATAGTAAGTACCAAGGAAGGTATAAAAACCTCTCACCCTTATGTTATACTTTGTTATTAGTGATTATGTTAAGAATGGTTAGTGATAGTATGATATAGAGATGATTTGCATGATAAGCATGATGTTTAATGGATTGATTGCTGGTTGAACTAGTGATTAGTGTTATGAGCTTGTGTAGGCAGTAATAAGATGGTATAAATGAAATCCTTGGGTTCTGATTTCTTGGTTATGGATTGGTGAATTGATTAGAGTGTTTTAAACACGGGAATCGCGTTTAAGCGCCGTTACCATGTCGAATTTTACTTAGGAAGATTGGACAGAGGCCACGGTTACCTTAAGGGCATAACCATAAGGGTTTCTGGCCATGACCATGTAGACTCTATTTTGTAGTTTGTTTTAGCGAAAGAATCGTATCGTTTCGATTTACGGTTTAGGAGAAACGTCCGTTTTAGTGAAAGCGGTTTCGGATAACTAAGTAGTTCATTGCATGAACTTTGAGATAGGGATCAAGCCCTTTAAAAATGGAATTGGGTCGAGATATTAAAATGGATACTAGCATGGATTGTTAGGAAAGGAACCTAGAAGGTTTCATGTTAAAACGATAAGTTTGTGATTTTATAAAAATGCGAGAACAAAGGTTGCGCGAGTGAAATACCCTTAAGGGGATGGCTAAAAACAATGAGTTAGCGATGGTAAAGTACTTGGGTTTTGAGAATAGATTTCCACCCAAACTTTTGACTTAGGAGTTACGGAATGTCATGAGGTTATAGATGACCGAGAGCGAGACATTTGATTTTCATTAATAGAACTTTAGTGCTTAAGTAATAGCACATTAATTGGTTCTAGGGGACTGACTGTGAATTATGTATCTTGTTATAGATCGACGAGCACACTCTCAAGCCCCCCTACCACACCACCAAGACACCAAGGCAAGTTTTGAAACCCTACATCATACAAATGATGCTGTTGTGATTGTGTGTTAGGTCCTGATAAGTTTGTAGAAGGGGGGTTGAATACAAACTATACCGTTTTATCGAATTTGTTCTGTTTAGAATCAAACAATTTGAGAACAAATTATGGCGGAATTAAATGAAACAGAATTCAAGTTAAATATAACTTATATTAAACTTGAAAGGTGTTACAAATGAAGTACTGATTACAAGATTGAATCTCAAACTAATTAAAACAAATCTAGAATAAATTCGACATGAATTTATCTATTTTTGTAATAAAAAGATATAACAATAAATGATAATTTGAGATACGTTCTAGGGATAAAAATCCGCTAGATAGTCAAAGCAGTACAAGTAAATGAATTCTAGTGGTTTAGATTTAACACAATGATTCTAGAATTAATTTACTGAAGAAATTAGCACGGCAGAGTTCTTGACAGAAACTTTTCTTTTTGATGTAATGTTGTGTGTGTTCTTGATCTGTCTTTTTGTTTTGATTATAAAGGTAAACACCTTTTGTAACCCACTTGACACTAAAGTAATCTGCACGTTCTGTTTAGCTTTCCAGGATGACTATGACAATTACCCTGGAATGACTATCCAAAATGCCTTGGATGACTATCAGAATGGCCGTGTATGACTATGTGAATATAACAAAATTAACTTAGAATTAATTAAAATAAACTGGATGACTATCGGTATGACTACCGGTATGACTACCCTGGATAGTCATTCCAGTTCATTTTAAATAAGAATTCTAAATTAAATTCTAATTCTACTTTAAATTAATTCTGATAATTAATTTATTTCATAAATTAATTCTGATGAATTAATTTATTCAATAAATTAATCACTTAATTTATTTATAAAATTAATTCTGAAGAATTAATTTAATAACTAAATTAATAACTAATTTAGAATAGAATTTAAATTCTCATAGGATAACAAAACCAATTCTTGAACCACTTGAACTGCTGAAGAATATCCATTGTCTGAGGTTGTCATTTGATGCACTGTCTGGTTCATAAATGACTAACTTCAATGTCTGTTCTTCATCTTGACTTTAATCTGTGGTCCATTGTCTGCTTTTAACTGTAGATCAACCTTTGTAACCTGTACATTTGCTGTCACAAATCTGAAACCTCTGTCACTTTAATAAATCCACATATTTGAAGACTTCACTGAGGCTTGAACAAATAATTGAACTTCTTTCAATGTAGTTTATCTTCAAATCTGTAGGATGACTTTAATCTGTATTCTTCTGACAGATATGATATTCTGAGATTCCTGTGACTGTGACAATTGAATTATTACTTATTACAAACTTGTTTAAGTTGAGTTGAATCCTCGATGTAAACAAATAGGCTAAAACATATGCCTTTCATTGTGATATATACTGCTTTAATGCTGTAAAGGATTTACGAACTGATTTATATATTGACTTAAATCTTTCGTAACTTGTATGGTTTATATGCTATGATTATATTAGATATAAACCAAGGATTTATAAAGGCTATAAGCGTAGAGCACTTGTATGATGATTTTAAAAGATTAGACCGGGAGTTAAAGTACTATTTTGTCTTGATTATACTGTCCGAAACTGGAGGGTCCAGGGACAGCTATGTGTTAAATACGTTGATTAAATATTCCAATATATATGTATTATTGGATATTTAATGTTAAATATTAAATAATATTATTAAAAATATTATTTGAATATTTATTTAAGTAAGTGAATATTATTTTGGATATTCACTTAAGTGGTATTATATTGAATAATAATTCAATATTTATTATTTGAATATTTATTAAATATTCCAAAAATGATTTAAAAATCATAGAACCTTGTTATATTATTCAGCTTTTTGGATAACTAGATGCTTTGAGATTATGTCAGACACTTTAGCATTCTCATCTTCTCTTCTCTTTAGATCAGCTTTCTGTCTTAACAGATCAGCTTCAAAGGCAGGATCCACTTCAGGTTCATCTTCCCAGTCAGCAAAATCAGCCTCTCCTTCAACCTCCACTTCACCAAAAATATCTTCAGGGGTTTCTCCAGATTCAATATCATCAAAATCTCCCTGTTCACCTAGATAGTAGTCAGCATCAGAAAAAGTTAACTTCTGCTTCCCTTTGTCCTTTCCAGAACCAGAACCTCCAGCTTCTCCTCCTTGATCTCTCACTTCTTCTCCTCCTTGTATCTCCTTCTCCTTATTCTCCCCCTTAGTTGAGGAATCCTCTATGGATTTAACTTTATCAGCCTTAGGATCCTCCTTTTTATTTCCTCCTTGATCTCCATCTTTGTCATCATTGTCCTCTGCATCATCACCACCCTCAAAGAATTTCTTTTGCTCAGTGTTGGGTTGATGTGAACTCTTGATCATATTGTACAAATGTTTCATGCCTTCATTCAAATGTACCATTCCTCCTTCAAGATTTGTGAACCTCTGGTCATTGTACCACTGATTGTTATCAACAGTTTCTTGAATAGAGTTCAGTTGTGTTGAAATGGAAGCAATCTGCTTGACACTCTCCCTGATCTCAGCATTTGAAATTGTCAGCTCGGAGATGTCTGAAGCCACTAGCACCTGTGATTCTTGAACAGCATTGATTTTGGGGATCAATGTGACCTTCACTCCTTCTATCTCAGCTCTAATATGACCCAGCTGATTAGTTACAGAGGTGGAAGAAGAAGAATGTTCAACCACTTGTGCTTTGAGAATTTCCTTTTCAGCATGGGTCTGTTGAAGTTGTTTCTGTAAACCAGCTATTTGAGCCAATAAAGAAGCAGTGTATGTGTCATTGTGTGCACTCATCTCAATTTCTCTCGATGGTGTTTCACTCTGCTCACGTGCTTGTGTATCGCTCTGTGTTTGTCTCTCAGATCTAACCACTAGCTGTCTATCCAAATATGGAGTTGATGTACCTACAGGAAAAATCACCCTAGCCCCTTCTAGAGAGGTCAGTGGTGGTGCAATGGGAGTTCGCGAATCCCAATCCCCAATGAAATCCAAATCTGATTGAATTTGAAACTGAATTGCTTCAGTGTTGGATTCATTAGGTTGCCTTCCACTTTCTCCAGTAAAAACTGCGAGTGGAAAATCCCTTAAGGGAGCCAGAGATGTTCCCTCTGGGAGGGGAGAAAATGATTCTATTTGATTTGGCAAAGAATCAGATTTTCCCTCAGATGCCTGTGAAGGCACTTCTACCGTTACAATGGTAGGCGCTGTCTCATGTCCTAAGTGCTCTCCTAGAAAAGTGTCCTGAGTTGCATCTAAAGTTATGTTTTCTCCCATTGTGAGTAACGGGAGTGTGCTTGACTCGGTACAAAATGCCATGGCCCTATGGCGAACTTCAATAGATTCACCCTGTTGAGAGGATGTCTCCAGAGACTGTGTATTGGCCATTTCAAAATCCATATTCGGTTGGAAGGATACAGACGGGCTTACAGATATCTCCCTATATGTTCTTCTTTTCTTAGGAGGTGGAGATAGAGCTGCGGGATCACTCATTGTTTCTTCATCACTACTATTTCTGTTTCTGGTATTGATATAAGGTTCAGGTTGATTTGGATTTGACTCAGTGTTTGGATCTATGACCGGGGATAGAGTTTGTGGTTCTACAAACTCTTGGTCAGCCCTATCAACCTCTTGGGTTTCAGAAACAGTACCAGAAGAACTAGGGATAGAAGTCCTTACCTGTGGTTTTATGACTTCTTCAGTTCCAGCTGATGTAACTATCCTTTGCTCGGGAATTGGTGGTTCAAATGATGTTAAGTTGATGAAGTTTGTCATGTAGTTGGATATGAGAACTGGGACACTGCTATACTTGAAGGATGTTTCCAATCTTTGAAAGAACTTTTTGTCAGTGGTCGGAGAAATGAAAAAACGACCATTCTTGAACAGTTCTTGATGCTCATTAGAAAGTATAGAATTAAGAACAAGTGATAGAAAACGAGGATAAAAACATTTAATCTTTCTACCATTGTCAAATTCCTTTCTAGCATTAAACACCCTCCTAACAACAATTTCCCATAGAAGGTGGCCAAAATTGAGTCTTTTGTTGAAAACAATTGCATAACCAATAACTTGTAAAAGATAAGGAATATTCTGAAAGTTATTTTTCGTGCAATTGCTAAAGACCTTAGCCAAGGTATCAAAGAATAAGTCCCATTCACACAAAAGATTCCCTCTAATTAACTTAGCCATATTTAGGGGACCTTGATAGTGAATACTGAAGAAAAACCTAGTTAATTCTTCTTCAGTGGGGAGTCTGTCAAAATTATCCCGAGGAAACTGCAAGGCATTACAAAATGTTTCCTCAGTGATAATGTACTGTGTGTCCTGAATATTGAAAGATATAGTTGAGAAATCATCAGAGACAACAGCAGTTGAGCAAAGTAAATATAAGGGATCAACTTTCAAATCAACATTAGAGCATATGGCAAAATTAACACATGAATGTTGATTAAGGAAAGAAATCCAAGGCCTAAAACGTTCAAAAGAACATTTCAGGGGATCAAAATAGCCATTGTAATTAGTAAGAACAATCTCAAATTGCTGGGCCATTTTAACACAAATTAATAGAGTTAATTTTAGATTAATTCTAATTTAGGGAATAAATTCCAAGAAATAAGAATTATATCAGAAATTAATTAAATCAATTTATGTTGATCCAAGTAAAATAATGCGCACAAAAAAAAATTGACAGAACCTCTTTATTTTATAGAATAAAGAAGCCAAACTAGAGAGAAGTAAGTTTTGTAAAAACAAGAACTTGAGAGGAATGAGAAGAAATGACTAACTGGTTAGTATTTATAGGCAATCCTCGGAATAGCCTGGGATGACTATCGGGATGACTACCGGGTAGTCATACCGATAGTCATTCCAGTATTAAACTGAGAATGACTTAAAAATATTAACAGAAAATCATAGAAATAAAACTAAATATTCATACTATTGGAATGACTATCGGGATGACTATGGGATAGTCATACCGATAGTCATTCTAGTACAAAAATCAAAGTACTGAAGTAAGAGGTAGAAAAAATAAATTCAAACTAAACTAAACTACAATGACTACTGGAATGACTATGTAAGATAGTCATTCCGATAGTCATGCTAGTACAAAAACAAACCTGTTAACAAAAACTAGCAGAATTAATTAAGATAATTATAGAAAAATGCATAAAAGTAATAATAATGCATGAAATATTTATAAAAATCTAGGAAAATTCACAGAAAATTCCATAAATCCTAGAAAAATATACAGAATTATATAAAATTGCATAAAATAATATAAACTTGCAGAATTATTTAAACAACAATATTTACAATCTGAAAATAACTTAAATGATTCTAAATAAATATATTTTCAATAAAAATACATTTCTCCACTTAAAAAATATGAGAAAAATATTTTTAAAGAAAATAAATTATTCAGAATATTTAAATTAACAAGCTTTATACAATAAACATGGATTGACAATATTTAACATCTTAAATTGACAAGAGAAAATGATTTAGATAAGAACAAACCTACCAGAGACACTGTCAATCACTAAGACTGTTCAACATACCCAATTTACCAACTAATCTGGTAAATGTGGATTCGTCAACAGATTTAGTGAAAATATCTGCAGTCTGTTCTTCAGTGGGTACAAAGTGTAACTCCACAGTTCCATTCATAACATGCTCTCTGATAAAATGATAACTGATATCAATGTGCTTCGTTCTCGAGTGCTGCACAGGGTTGTTGGAGATTGCTATGGCACTTGTATTATCACACAAAATGGGAATTTTGTCTAATGCAAAGCCATAGTCCTTTAATTGATTCCTTATCCATAAGATCTGAGCACAACAGCTTCCAGCAGCAATATATTCAGCTTCTGCTGTTGAATTGGAAACTGTTTGTTGTTTCTTGCTATACCAGGAAATCAACCTACCTCCTAGGAATTGACAACTCCCAGAGGTACTCTTTCTATCCACAACACTACCTGCATAATCAGAATCTGTATATCCAACAAGATTAAAACCAGAATCTTTAGGGTACCAGATACCTAGATTAGGTGTACCCTTAAGATATCTCAAGATTCTTTTCACAGCAACGAGATGTACATCTCTAGGGTCCGCTTGGAACCTTGCACACAAGCATGTAGCATACATAATATCTGGTCTACTTGCAGTAAGATAGAGTAAGGAGCCAATCATACCTCTGTAGCTTGTAACATCTACCTTGATAGATTTGTCAGAAGCTCCAAGTTTGATGGCTGTTGAAGATGGAGTCCTTGCTGATGCTGAATCCTCCATATGATACTTCTTGAGGAGTTCTTTGAGATACTTGGATTGACAAATAAATATACCATTTGTCCTTTGACTTACTTGCAATCCAAGAAAGAACTTCAGCTCACCCATCATACTCATTTCAAACTTACTCTGCATTAGCTTATCAAATCTCTTACAGAGATCATCATTAGTAGACCCAAATATGATGTCATCCACATAGACTTGGACTAATATCATATCACTTTTGTATTTCTTTGAAAAAAGAGTTTTGTCTATGATACCTCTAACAAAACCATTTTCTAAAAGAAAACCAGAGAGAGTGTCATACCATTTTCTTGGGGCTTGTTTGAGACCATAGATAGCCTTGAAGAGAAAGTACACAAAGTTCAGCAGCTCCTGATTTTCAAAGCCAGGGGGCTGTTCCACATACACTTCTTCATCAAGCTCACCATTCAGGAATGCACTCTTAACATCCATTTGATAGACTTTAAAATTGGAATAAGCAGCAAATGCTAAGAACATCCTGATGGCCTCAAGTCTAGCCACCGGTGCATAGGTTTCATCATAATCAATGCCTTCAGCTTGAGAATACCCTTGTGCAACCAGTCTTGCCTTGTTCCTTGTAACAATGCCATCCTCATCTAGCTTGTTCCTGTATACCCATCTAGTACCAACTACTTTCTTGTTCTTTGGCCTGGGTACCAGCTTCCAGACTTGCTGTTGTTCAAACTGATTGAGTTCATCTTGCATAGCAATCACCCAATCTGGATCAGTCAGTGCTTCCTCAGTTTTCTTTGGCTCCATTTTAGATAGAAATGCTGAGAAATGACATTCATTCTGAGTAGCACTTCTAGTTTTAACTCCAACATCTGGATCACCAATGATCAGCTCAAAAGGATGAGCTCTATTCCAAACAGTCTGTCTTGGAAGATTTGATCTTGATGATTCGCCTTGAAATTCACTTTGATGTTGTGAGTGACTAGTTGATCCTTCATTTGCTCCCCCTGAGTTGTTGCTTGATTGCCTTGATGATTCTTCTCCAGTGTTGGTGGTATCTCCATTGTTACCAGTGTTTCCACCACCATCACCATGATCATTATCATCATTGTTATTATCATCACCAGCAATAACTTCAGGTGGGGCTCCATCATATATCTGATTCTGAGTCTGGCAAGTTATCAAACTTCAGCTTTTCAGATGAGTCTTCTTTTTGGATATTGGGGAACTTAGTGTCATCAAAAGTAACATTGACACTTTCCTTTACTGTGTGACTGCCAACCAAGTAGACCCTGTAAGATCTTCTGGAGTAACCAACAAAAATAGCTTCTTGTGCCTTTGCATCAAACTTGCCACGTTTCACATTGTCATCTATAAGCACAAAGCATTTTGCTCCAAATACATGAAAGTACTTGACAGTTGGTTTCTTGTTGTTCATGATCTCATAAGGAGTCTTCATTAAGTCCTTGTTGATTAAAGTTCGATTCTGAGTATAACAAGCTGTATTCGCTGCTTCAGCCCAAAAGTATGTTGGAAGTTTGGACTCACTTAGCATAGTCCTAGCTGCTTCAATCAATGTACGATTCTTTCTTTCCACTACTCCATTTTGTTGAGGAGTTCTAGGGGCAGAATACTGTCTTGTTATTCCTTTATCAACACAAAAGTCATTTAGAATGGCATTCTTGAATTCAGTACCATTATCTGACCTTATGGCTCTAACAGGGAATCTAGAATCCAGCTCAATCAACTTTATGTGGCCAATCACCAGGTATGGGGTCTCATCCTTGGAATGTAGGAATAAAACCCATGTATATTTTGAAAAGTCATCAACAATCACAAGTGCATATTGTTTCTTTGACATGGACATCACATTAACTGGACCAAACAAATCCATGTGCAGTAGCTAAAGTGGTTCAGTTATTGATGATGTGTCAGTGCCCTTGTGAGAAGCTTTCTTTGACTTTCCTTTCTGACAAGCCTCACACAGTCCTTCCTGTGTAAATTCCATCTGAGGCAAACCTCTAACTATTTCCCTCTTGACTAAAGAGTTCATAGTTTTGAAGTTAAGGTGAGACATCTTCTTGTGCCATAGCCAACTATCATCTGATGAAGCTTTAGCATAAAAACAATTAACTTCATCTTTGAATCCCGAGTTCAGATCAGCTATGAACAAGTCACCTTTCCTTACTCCTTGAAGAGCAGGCTTTCCATTCTTCTTGTGAAGGATCTGACACTTCTCTCTTTCAAAGGAAACAACATATCCTATGTCACAGAACTGACTGATGCTGAGAAGATTGAAAGTCAGACCTTCCACAAATGAAACATCTTCAATGATAACATTTCCGTACTTCAAACAACCATGTCCTTTCGTAATACCCTTGCTGTTATCTCCAAAGGTTACTACTGGGCCAGCTTTCTCAACCAAATATGATAGCAGGGCTCTATCTCCGGTCATATGCCTTGAACAACCACTATCAAGAATCCATATAACACGGCTTACCTGTTTAACTCCCTGTAATATCAAATTGATTAGACCTTCTTCGGAGCCCAAAATTGATTGGGTCCGGCGTACTTAAAGAATTGGCCTTTGTCAGGCAAAACAACATTTTTAGCTAAAACTACTTCAACCTCTTTCACATAAGAGCGTTTCCATTTATAGCCAGCCTTAACACATTTCTGAGTAGGCTTAGGGATAAATGAATCCACTCTAGTCTGAGGAGGACTAGTAGTCTTTGCTTTAACATGCTTCTTATTATTAACATGTTGACGTGGAGCAGTCTTATCACTAGATACATGCTTACTATTAAAATAAGCATACATAACATTGAAAGCACAAGACATGCAATTAATCACACCACATGCTTTATGAGAAGAATTAACAGGAGGCATGTTAGTTCTACAGTTGTTTTGATCCAACTTATGGATATCTGATTTAGTCTTTTTAGTTGAAGCAACTTTGACTGGAATATCAGATATACACTTTTTGGATTGTTCAACTTCCAAAGCAATATCTTCTTCAAGAATCTCCTCTGCAATGATGATAGAGTCTTCATTCAGAGGTTCTGCTTCGGACTCCTTACAGAAGGGTGTTTCAATACCCTTAAGCACATATGGAACACCCCTTCCTTCAGATCTGACTCTACAAGGGGAATTAATTCCAAGCAATCCAATGGCCTTATTATAATCATAACCTATACTGACATGATTACCAATAGCTTGTTTATTGAGAATCGCTTTAGCCGTCTTACAAGAGCTGAAATAGGCATTAGCTTTAGTCTTCAGCTCACTAATCTCTTTCTTAAGAATGGTTTCCAGTTGAATATAACATTTAACCCTATTCTCAAGAAAAACTATTTTCTCAACAAGTTCATCCTGATTAACATGCACTAGTTTTAATTCTTTTATCTCATTCTCAAGATTTGTGTTTAAAAGAATTATTCTATCATTTTCAGTGTGTGCACAATCTAAGGTGCCACCAAGATGACGAATCATTTCAATATCAGTAAACTTTACCTCTGACATGTGTGCGGATGAAGTGCTTGCCTCTTTAGCCACTAAAGCAAGGTTCCCAATCTCACCTGCTTCTTCATCACTGTCAGTGTCATCCCAACTCTTTCCTTCAGCAACATAAGCTTTCCCAATCTTGTTCTTCTTGCTAGAATCAAATGTGTTTCTAGTCACTTGCTTTGGCTTTCTGCATTCTGTAGCAAAGTGACCCAACTCATTGCAATTGTAGCATCTGATTGTGCTCCTTTCCACAGTTCCAGTTTTGTAGCCACCCCTTGTGCCACTTGAAGATGAAGAACCACCTCTCTGAAACCTGGGCCTAAACTTAAGATTGGGATTCCTCTTGAATCTAAACTTCCCAAACTTCCTGACTATCAAAGCCAAATCACCATCCTCCAGCTGATCAAGTTCTTCTAAAGAATAGAAGTCACCACCAGATTGATCAATGGATGTTAATCCATATTCAGCATCAATAACATTCATGTTAGAACTGGAAGGTTGAACAGCCTTCACTTCCAGTTTCTGTGGGACTTCAGCAGCCAGTGCAGTAGAAGTACTAACAATCTTCCCAGTTCCATACAGCTCCCTTTGTTGAATCTGCTCCAGCTCATAGGTCTTCAGAACACCATACAATCTCTCCAAAGCAATCTCATTCATATCTCTTGCTTCTCTAATGGCAGAAATTTTGTGCTCCAAATGAGGTGGAAGTGTAAGAAGGAACTTCTTGTTAATCTCCTTGTTGGTGTAGTGCTTCCCATTGAGATTCAGATCATTGATTAATTTGTTATATCTCTCAAAAACCTGAGAGATACCTTCACCAGGGTTTGATCTGAAATGCTCATATTGTGAGGTGAGAATTTCCAGCATATTCTCCCTAACTTCCTCTGTCCCCTCATTGATTATCTCTATAGTTGCCCAAATGTGTTTGGCAGTATCACAGTTGAGAACATGATTATGCATGATTGGATCAAGACAATCAATAAGGATCAACTGAAGACAGGAATCCAAGGTAACATCCTCTTTCTCATCAGGAGTGTAATCCTTGGCATCTTTAGGGTACATTCTAGCAGCCCTAGTCACAACATTATTCTCAATGAGTTCTCCCTCAATAATCATAGGGACTTTGGGACCGTTCTTCAGCACATCAATGTATTTAGGATTTGCAACCTTAAGGAATAGGAGCATTTTCTTCTTCCACATTGGATAATGCTCCTTGCTGAACATTGGGATTTTGACTGTACCCACTTTCTGTGTATTAGACATCTTTTGAGATTTTTTTTAAGAAAGATAAAAAAAATCAGAGTTTAAGAAAAATCTCAAAACAATTGGATCTTTGATTTGTATATCAATCAAAAGGCTCTGATGCCAATTGTTAGGTCCTGATAAGTTTGTAGAAGGGGGGTTGAATACAAACTATACCGTTTTATCGAATTTGTTCTGTTTAGAATCAAACAATTTGAGAACAAATTATGGCGGAATTAAATGAAACAGAATTCAAGTTAAATATAACTTATATTAAACTTGAAAGGTGTTACAAATGAAGTACTGATTACAAGATTGAATCTCAAACTAATTAAAACAAATCTAGAATAAATTCGACATGAATTTATCTATTTTTGTAATAAAAAGATATAACAATAAATGATAATTTGAGATACGTTCTAGGGATAAAAATCCGCTAGATAGTCAAAGCAGTACAAGTAAATGAATTCTAGTGGTTTAGATTTAACACAATGATTCTAGAATTAATTTACTGAAGAAATTAGCACGGCAGAGTTCTTGACAGAAACTTTTCTTTTTGATGTAATGTTGTGTGTGTTCTTGATCTGTCTTTTTGTTTTGATTATAAAGGTAAACACCTTTTGTAACCCACTTGACACTAAAGTAATCTGCACGTTCTGTTTAGCTTTCCAGGATGACTATGACAATTACCCTGGAATGACTATCCAAAATGCCTTGGATGACTATCAGAATGGCCTTGTATGACTATGTGAATATAACAAAATTAACTTAGAATTAATTAAAATAAACTGGATGACTATCGGTATGACTACCGGTATGACTACCCTAGATAGTCATTCCAGTTCATTTTAAATAAGAATTCTAAATTAAATTTTAATTCTACTTTAAATTAATTCTGATGAATTAATTTATTCAATAAATTAATCACTTAATTTATTTATAAAATTAATTCTGAAGAATTAATTTAATAACTAAATTAATAACTAATTTAGAATAGAATTTAAATTCTCATAGGATAACAAAACCAATTCTTGAACCACTTGAACTGCTGAAGAATATCCATTGTCTGAGGTTGTCATTTGATGCACTGTCTGGTTCATAAATGACTAACTTCAATGTATGTTCTTCATCTTGACTTTAAGCTGTGGTCCATTGTCTGCTTTTAACTGTAGATCAACCTTTGTAACCTGTACATTTGCTGTCACAAATCTGAAACCTCTGTCACTTTAATAAATCCACATATTTGAAGACTTCACTGAGGCTTGAACAAATAATTGAACTTCTTTCAATGTAGTTTATCTTCAAATCTGTAGGATGACTTTAATCTGTATTCTTCTGACAGATATGATATTCTGAGATTCCTGTGACTGTGACAATTGAATTATTACTTACTTATTACAAACTTGTTTAAGTTGAGTTGAATCCTCGATGTAAACAAATAGGCTAAAACATATGCCTTTCATTGTGATATATACTGCTTTAATGCTGTAAAGGATTTACGAACTGATTTATATATTGACTTAAATCTTTCGTAACTTGTATGGTTTATATGCTATGATTATATTAGATATAAACCAAGGATTTATAAAGGCTATAAGCGTAGAGCACTTGTATGATGATTTTAAAGACCGGGAGTTAAAGTACTATTTTGTCTTGATTATACTGTCCGAAACTGGAGGGTCCAGGGACAGCTATGTGTTAAATACGTTGATTAAATATTCCAATATATATGTATTATTGGATATTTAATGTTAAATATTAAATAATATTATTAAAAATATTATTTGAATATTTATTTAAGTAAGTGAATATTATTTTGGATATTCACTTAAGTGGTATTATATTGAATAATAATTCAATATTTATTATTTGAATATTTATTAAATATTCCAAAAATGATTTAAAAATCATAGAACCTTGTTATATTATTATTTAAGGGTCTAGTATTTACGCAAATATTTTCCAATCTCAAAAGGATTTATGAGAGTATAATAGGGGTTCCCAACTACTTTAATTAGTTATCTCGAATGATGATTTTGATTTGAACTTATCAAAAATTGGGAATCCATCTCAGGAAGTGAACATATGATTTCACTTGCCTCTTTCATTAAAAGTGAATATGTTTTCGAGTTCTGATTTATCAGAACTAGAGGTATTTTAAAAAAACTCCCATGTCGTAATTTCAAAATATGTGGTAATCATTCGTAGTTTCGTTGACTGATGTCAACCCACACGGTGACTTACTCCCTTCAAATATTCTGGAGTAAGAAAATCTGAACTATTGCAAGGTTTTGACAAGTATTCTGTACTTGGGGGAATCAGGATTAAATTCTGATTCCCGTTTCATTGATTTTTCATCTGGGACTGGAAGGGCTTACACGGCAATGAAACAGGTGCCGAGGTAGTGACCAAATTATCAAGGCTTACCCGGTGATGAAACAGGCGCCGAGGTAGTGACCTTGCGTGCAAAGGCTTACACGGTAATGAAACAGGTGCCGATGTAGTGACCTTATAGCACAATGGGCCCGAATGCGGCCAGGGTGATAACCGAATAGGAAGTCGTCCTTCTACTAGTAGAAAAGTTACGTTACGATACAACGGCTGATCACCGTGTATCGGGTGTTCCAATATATCCCATTCCCTCTAATTGGAGTTGTGCTGCACATTGTAACGAAAGCCTAGGTGCTGAGTTACTGATAATGTGGCAGTGATGAGTAATGATGTTCCTAGTACAGTAGAGGTACTGTATGGCATGTTTTGACAAAAAGTATAATGAATATATCATTCTGTATATGAATAAAGTTTTAAAGGTTTTCCTTTATGATATAAGCTTACATATATACTTATGTTGCTTTATATTATTGCTGGGCTTAGTGCTCACTCTTGCTTTCTTTTTATATATATATATATATATATATATATATATATATATATATATATATATATATATATATATATATATATATCACAACACAACAGCTAGAGTAGATGGCCAGGATCCGCCGTACCGTTCAGAAGCGCGTCCGGGATATACAGACCGCCCGTAGCATGGTTGTTGCAGTACATCAGGTAGAAGTACTGAGTTGGTTCGAAGTGTAACTCTTGTTGCTCCGCTTTATTTATAAGTATGACTTATGTATATTAATGAACGAGAACAAACTTTTGCGCTGCCTTTCTGGTTTCACATAAATAATACTGGCAGTAGGTTGCAAGCATTTACTTTTGGGTTGTAATAACTTTAACTTATGGATCATATGACTACTGTTTTTGCAAGTTCGTTTCTGAGACATAACTGGCGTGAGTATGTGGATGGTGGGGTCACCTTGTGTGTTGATTTATATTATTATGATTCAAGTATCAAGGGTTTGTACGGAATAAAGGAGCGTGACAACCTAGATCTCCGACCCCAGATCTGGGGGTGTTACATCTGATACCAATTATTAGGTCATGATATGTTTGTAGGAGGGGGCTTGAATACAAACTGTACCATTTTATCGAATTTGTTCGGTTCGTGATTTAACAATTCAAAAACAAATAAATGCGTAATAAAATGAAACAAGATTCAAGTTAAATATAATTCATATTAAACTTGAAGGGTGTTGCAAATACAATACGGACAAGGTTTTAATCTCAAACTAATTAAAACAAATCTAGAATAAATTCAACATGAATTTATCTATTTTTGTAATAAAAAGATCGAATACTGAAAAGTAGTTCGAGATAAATTCTAGGAATAATGATTCGCTAGATAGTCAAACAAGTACAAGTAAATAACTTCTAGTGGTTGGAATGTTACAATTAAGGCTAGAAGTTAATTCACAATGATCACTTTGAGCTCATGCAGTTGATGGCTTTAAAGATAAAGAGAAGATGATAATACTTTGTAAGTTTTTGTCTCTTGTTGTATATCTAGTCTTCTGTCTTGATTTTTAGATATTTGTACGCCTGCTTCTGATTTGGAATGACTATCCAAAATGAATTGCAATGACTTTCAGGATGACTCTGTTCTGACTTGACATGACTATCAATTTGAAGCTCTATGACTTTCAGTATGACTGTAAATGAACTGTCGTGACAATCGGGATGACTGTCATTTATATTACAATGACAATCGGTATGACTACCGTGGATAGTCATACCAGTTCATTTCCAAAGACATAAAAAGCTTTATATTAATACTAAATTAATTAACTTATTAATTAATTTAAGGAATAAATTAATTCTAATTGAATTAATTTATTGAATAAATTAACTAACTATTTGAATTAATTAATAGAGAATTAATACAGTTTCTTGATAGTAGAATCATACTGTAAACCACTGAAAATAATGATGAACTTCCACTGAATGATGTTGACACTCTATGTACTGTCTAGTTCATGAGTGACTAACTGCAATGACTGTTCTTCACCTTTTGACTTTAAGTTGTGGTTCTTTTTCTTTTCCCTTTAACAAATTCTGTAATCTGTACACTTGATGTCACACTGTTGAAATCTCTGTCACTTAAAATAGATCAACTTTCTTGAATACTTCATTGAGGCTTGATCAAATAAATGAACTTCTTTCAATGTAGAATTACTTCAAGTCTGTAGATTGACTTTAATCTTCATTCTCTTGACTGATATTATCTTCTGAGATTCCTGTGACAGTTTAACTTATTATTTACTTATTACATTCTTGTTTAAGTTGAGTCGAATTCTTGATATTTACAAATAGGCCTATGCATATGCCTTTCAAGAAGCTCTATTTATATAATTTGATTAGGTCTATAATATTTAGATGAATTGTCTTTTATAAGTAGGAGTTATATAAGGAAATATTAAAAGGTTTCGATTTTTTCCTCTAAAAATTAGGAGCCAAATAAGAAAGTTTTGTTTTTAATTATTTAAAATAAAGAAACTCTAGAATAATAAATAAATATGAATCGAGCGATTCTAGAGCTCCTCCTTAAAATATATAAATAAAAGATATTGATTAAATAGGTCACATAATATTTTTAAAGAAATATTTTAAAGGGGCCACACCGAAATGTAATTAGCTTTAAAAACTTGGTCTATATTTGAAATAAGTTTTGTACAAAGTGGAAAATTGCAAGGGGGAGAATGATGATAAGTCAAGTTTATAAGATGATCTCCGTCAGTGTCTAGAACTCTTACAACAAGCACCTGACTGACCGATCTATCCCCCCAACATAACTAACCTCCCCTAGTACCCCCCATCTCTCTCTCTCGATCTCTATACATAAACATAAACATAAACATTCACATTAATAAATAATAATTCTATTTGTATGTATATTCATATACTTGTACGCAGTCTTGTATTGTTATAATAATAATTCTTAGATCCCGATCCGATCCAATCCTCATCACGACTATGTTCTAATCCTCCAAATTCAGCTGCCATCTTTTCACCTCCTTGCCAGGTATTTTTTTTTTTAATTTTTAAATTCATCCTTTCTTTTACTTGTTCATTTACTGTCATTTCATATACACATAGTCATGCTACTTAATGTTGTAATCATTACATTCTTATACAATCTAAGCTTAGGGTGATGATGACATTGTAAAAAACAAGAAACTAATCTTACTCATCATCACCCTAAGCTTAGATTGTAATTATTTAAGACCAGCGATGGAACAAATGCAAAATTGTTAACGGAATTGAATGCGTGGGAAGAAATGTAGGTCAGAAGAGTGTAAAAAATTATATAGGATCTTTTGATGTTCAAGTTGCGGAAAAGTGAGTATGAAGGGGATATCATATGATATTTGGTTTCTTGTTTGGAGGGGTTGTTTTGATTTCATATCAACCTAATTTTATTTCGGGGTGGGAGGATATTTATTTTTGTGTTCAACGGGTGGGAGGCTTAGTAATATTAGCTCGGAAGAGATGTGTAATTAAGGGAAACCAAGTTGAATTTGCGAAAGTAATTACTGGTCAAATTGTACTCAGTATTTGACTACTCGGAAAGCTGTGGGGGAACAATAGAGGAAAAGCGAAATAAGATGAAGAAGATGCGATTGTATGTTGATAAAATCAGAGTGAAAAATAGGAGTACGTAAGATTTACTTTCTAAAATCATTATATTTATTTCCAAATTACCTTATAGCAGAATTTCTATCAATTTCTGAATTTGTTCTATAGTTATGTCGTCTAGATAAATGTTATGATATGACAGACTCTCATACGTGCGTTTGTTTATTTCAGCTGTCAAACAACTCCTTACTTCCCTTGAGAAAGGGAATTGTCAAAGGTACAAGACAATAATAATACTCTACGCAATTTTATTGATGACAAGGTGTTAAATGAAGACAGCTCGTACGTGGAGGCTAGATATGAAAGATTTTTTTATGTTGTCTGGGTCGCGTCATCGGCCTCAAGTAAAGGGGCCAAAGTGGATTGTTGTTTTAGTTTGTATGGTGACCATATTTCTTATAGCAGCCTATACATATCCACCCAGGAGTTCTGCAGTGTGTAATATATTTTCTCCCAGTGGTTGCTACGTCTTAAAAAAGCTACAACCTATTCCAGTAAGAGAATTGACTGATGCGGAGAGAGCAGCTGAAGTGGTTATTAAAGAAATTTTGAGGACACCCACGGTTCAGTCGAAAAACCCGAAAATTGCTTTCATGTTTATGACACCAGGGCCATTACCTTTTGAAAAGCTATGGGATCTGTTCTTTCAAGTGAGTTCTGCTTTTCGTCTTATCTTGTTCTAATTAAAAAGCTGTGATATTTTTATCAGCTTGATGTATTTATTAGGCCGGTAGGCCCAAACCTGCAAATATAAGCACATTAATGAAAATTTTATCTTTATAAACTATAATTGTGCTCAGTGTATAGATTAAAGTTGCAACCACTGATAATACTTGTTTTAGAATGTAGTTGATTTGCCTGTGGCGGTGATAGAACATTTCGAAGTTATAGAGATTCTATGAATCTTTTCTACATTGACATTTTGTTGTCATTTATGGATGTATTCATGCAATGAAGGACTCACACTTCCAAGTGTATACCTAATATCGGCTCTCAAGCTTGTAACCTCCAATGAGTTCAACTATTTACATAATACTGCTACTATTTATCAAGTCTCTATCCCTCATCCATGGTTTCTGTTTACATTTTGTTTACCAAGAATTTGACTTAGCTGGTTGGCTCCAGCATTGATCTTAACAAATTAAATTCATACTAGTCGGTTGTAAAGATGATAAAACTTGTATTTTTTTGTATGCAAGCTTCAGATCTGAAAGTAATACTATCTACACACACCTTAGAGTTATCAAAATCAAAGTGAACGTATTTCAAGAAAGCTGTTTCTCCATTTGTGTTATTGGCACCTTCATTCCGAATCATTGCTGAAGTTACCCTCAATGTTTTTACAGGGCCATGAGGACAGATTTACTGTCTATGTACATGCTTCTAAAGAAGCTCCAGCACATGTGAGTCGTTATTTTATTGGACGCGATATACGTAGTGATAAGGTAATGTCCCTCTTACAGTGTTGTTTGTTAAGCGGACAAATGATTATAATTTAGTACTTTTGTTCAGCAGATACTCAATTAAAATATTTTTTGTGGACTTGTGGTAAATTTTTAGCTTTTCATCGTAAAATATGATGTAGTACAAGTACGGGTATTAGACAACTTTATTTATCACTTCTAAGTTCTAAGGTTGCTTCTGTGTAATAATTTGTGTTTCTGTTTCTGCAAAATTCTTACTTCATCATTAACCCGCAGAAGGAAATCTCAAATGCATTCGGTCAAAACATTTCACAACAAATTAGTTACTGGCCAATTTCTAAGTGAACTGATGATCACCTTTTTTCTTGGTGTGGTCAAATTAGAAATTTAATTACTCACGGACGCACGCCTCCAGTGAGGCTTGAACCCTCGACCTCTTTTTACCAATAGACTACAGTGATGGCAAACTGTCCTTGCCAAGTATGTATGTCATTTGAGGTGCTATGTATAACATCCTTTGGCTATGTTTGTTTGCAAGGACTATAATGCCTTTGGTATATGTAATTTGTACTAATTTTTCAATACTTAGTCGCATGAATAAGTTTTGATCACTTTCTGATTCTTTAGTGGGGTTTATATAATGGCACCTACTAGGTATTATTATGATCCCATAGAATTGAACTAAAAAACATGATCGAAATTTTAATCTATAGGATAACTAAAAAATAGAATGTAGTATTACATTAGAGTAACTATGCAAATAGTTGGGGATTATAATCCCATGAATCAGACATGACCTTGGGCTCAAAAATGCATATTTCCAAAAGAGTAATTATCATCACAATGCTTCCACATTAAAGTATGAACATCACTTGACTGAAAACTGTCTTGGTCAACTAGAGTAGATTGTAACAATGCTTTCTTACATAATAATGAATAACCATGTTGGTAGTAAGCAGAACCTCTCCCCTTCAAAACTTATAAATAGTGCAAGTTGTAATTTTCCATACGGAGCTCTCTCAACAGACAATCACACCTTATAGAAAAGACCATCATTCAATAAAGATAATTTTATGAACCATGATTTATGTTATATGATGGTATGATTTATTGAGGAGGAACTTGCATTTTACCAATTTAGTTGTACCACCACAACTTACCTAGAGTGATTGCTCAAAAGGTGACTTTGGATCCGTAGATTGATGTAATTATCATATCATCAGGTCGAGTGGGGAAGAATATCAATGGTAGATGCTGAGAGGAGACTGGTGTCAAATGCTCTAAGAGATCCTGATAATCAGCAATTTGTCTTGCTATCTGATAGGTAAAATAAATTCATATTACATGTTACTTGTGTTTGAGGTTACCTCAGTCATTTCCATGATATTTATTAGTTAATATCTACTTGTTGCAGCTGTATACCGATTCATAATTTTGATTATGTGTACAACCACCTCATTTTCACCAATGTCAGCTTTATTGACAGGTAAGGACAACGGTACTGCTTTGATTGATTTGCATTAGATGTTACAGACTTCATTTTCTCATGTTTGTAATCTCTTGATCTTGTAATGCCATCATAAACTGCGTTCCTCAATCTTGTTTTTGTGTAACTATAGGAGTTCTCCTCGAGTGAAATCTAAAAGTTTTCCGAGTTGACTTGAACTTGATTATGCAGTTTTCTTTTTGCGAGTTCTACATGCCCTTTAATGTTGCAATAGAATCTCTATCTTCTAGTCACCTGCATGCGTTTAACTCTATTTTTAGTTTTGAAGATCCAGGTCCACATGGTGGTGGTAGGTACTCAGAGCATATGCTTCCAGAAGTGGAAAAGAAGAACTTTCGGAAAGGCTCACAGGTACCTTTTGAACATATCTATTTATAAAAGTAATATCATTGGTCTATTCATGTACACATGAATCAATACTATCTCTGCCTTACTTGAAATGATGACCTCATTGATGGTTTAGCAGTCTTCATTTGTGTACCTCCACAAATGACGTTTACTGTGGCTATTCCATATCATTTTCCAAGAAATTCTCGAATTTTTTTGGGCTGTGGTTGATAGTACTCTATCTTGCTGACAAAAAATGGTTTTTGCTAATGATTAGCATAATTTTACAAGTATAACTTTCTATAATAGGAATTGAGTTCCTTGAGAAGGAAATGAATATGTGAAAAGTAGTCATATTGCAGAATTGTCAACAATTAACTGGTCGGTTGTAGCGAGTTTTGTATGTTAATTTTGTTTTATAATCAATGTTCATTCTTTATGTTACTGTGTTAACACTTAACTTGAAAGATGCCTTTCTTCATTGCAATTAGCATTTGGTCCCAATTCTCAAGTTTGGACTTGCGACTGGTTTGTGCAATAGAATTTCAGCTCATCTGGAAGCTTTTTACCCCACCCCTAATGATTTGGGGGGTAGGACGTAAATGATATTTATAAGGAAATAAAAATTGTGGGATCATAGTAGCAAGAAGGTAATAATAATTATATATGTGACAAGTTTGTTAATATGACTATTAAATATTTAAAAGATAAAGTGAAAGACAGAGAATAGAAGTGTGAAACTACATTCAAATCTACACATACATACACACTACGAACATGAAGCTCAAGTTGTTTGGGCGTGATGCAAATTCCTCTCTTTTTAAGCATTTGGAGGTTGAATTAGAGAAAAATGTTAGTAGTGATGATATAATCTAGTTGGGCATCCTCTTATAACTCAATTGGAGTGATTGGTAGCTTAACACTGTTTAAAGCAAACTTGGTTTTGTGAACATTTTAAGCGTACTCTGCACTTCTGCTGCTCTAGTTTGTGTGTGTATTTATTGAAGTACATGTTTTAACATTATATAGGCAAATCTCTGATGCAAGAGTACAACTCTTCCTCTCTTTTTTTTGTTGTAAAAATCAGGTTTAATTATCCTGTAGAAATATGATATTATTGTTATGTTTATTGCAGTGGTTCACAATGAAGAGGCAGCATGCGATACTAATTACGGCTGACTCTCTGTATTACAATAAATTCCGTGATTACTGTAGGGTAAGTTGATGCTTTCACATGATAGATGATGGCAGATATATAGATGTCATCTACTCATCCATAAGTAGGAGTCCAAGTAAGAAAAAGCTCAACTTACATTCATGATTCATTACTACATGGCAGCTTCTCCTTCAATTGCTGACATACATTCCACTATCTAGTGCTCCCTCTATCCCGCTCAAATTGGTTTCTTTGAACTATCTTGGTCAAATGGACCAATATCATAATTCATATTATCCCTATTATATGTTATATATAATTAATGAAAAAGTTTAATAAAGATATAGATAATCTATATTGGAGTACAATATTCTCTCCATAATTATGACATTTCAGTATTTCAGTAATCCTCTCTCTCGCTCCTATATTAATCTTTCTTTTTTCTTTTTTTTTTCCCTTTTAAAATATTTTAAATTATTCAAATCTTTTGGAAAAAAAACAAATTATAAGTGTATTTTTAATAGCATACATCAGTCTTGACACATGGTGGTTTCCCTTCCACTGGTGACATCAAATTCCACCATCTCATATATATATATACGTATAAATTTTTCTGTTCCTAATGTAAGCGTGATTTTAAGTTGTTTTTTTCTTCCAACAATGTTGTAACTTCAACTTTTGAACGTCTAGCAAGAAGCTTCAAAGTGTTACTTGCACATACTATGTTTTAATTTTTTAATTTTTTTTGGGATTGAAATTTGAGTCCCAATTTTTTGTACAAAAAAAAAATAGAAGAGAATTTCAAGAATATCGCGTGATGTATATTTCTTATGTCTTAAAATAAGTGCAGAAGTCAACTGAGAAAAATTTGTGGGACATAGGGAGTGATATTTAAAGCATATAATTAATTAATTAATTAATTTCAATTTAAGTATTTCTTTTAAAAAACGATGTATGATATAGGTGTGAATCACAAGGGAACTGGTCTAGGAGAGAAAACAAAACAAAACATAATATGGTAATGTAATTTAGAATATTAGCATTTCTTTTAATATATAAACGGATTAAAGTCCAACTTCTTTAACCTTTCCTAAAAATAATTGCAGATCTAATTGATATGAAGATTAAATTTGACCTGCCCTCTAAACGTTCCAATTTTTTCCTCTTTCTAATTATCGGTTTTCTTGCTAAAAAAGTTCATTAGTTCCTGTAACCTTTCAACTTGAGTACCATGATTTAAAACCAAGTGCAACATGGATAATTTTCTTAATTACACGTTCAGATGCATTGACATTGAGTTTTGACTCTCCAGCCAGGTATGGAGGAGGGGCGTAATTGCTATTCTGATGAACATTACCTGCCGACCCTGTTTAAGGTTATTGAAATTTTCCTTTTAGCCTTTTTCCCCTTAAGAATTCTCTTTGAATTGTTTCTTATTTTTTTAGTTTCATCTTCTCTCAGATGTTTGATACAAATGGAATTACAAGTTATTCAGTAACCTATACTGATTGGTCTGAGATGAAGTGGCACCCGAAACTATTTCGGGCTAAAGATGTATCATTCGACCTTCTCAAGACCATGGGAGTATGAATCGGTTCTTTGAGTTTTTGTATTTTGTCATTATTCTTTGGTTGCTTCTGCTCTGACATAGTACTTGTGTACATGTTATATGCAGTCCATTCAGGATAGTATACATATAACCAGTGATGAAAAGGTACACTTGCAACTCCTGCTCTGGCAACGTATTTAATAATATATGTATGCACTACATGTTTTGCTTAGATTCCTTGAAAATTCAAAGAAAATTCAAACATTTTCCTGCCCCTTTTGCATCTGCAGAGGACAGTATTAACAAGACCTTGCATGTGGAACGGAATGAAGCGGCCTTGCTATTTATTTGCAAGAAAGTTTGATCCTGATAGTCTAAGTAGTCTATTGCAGATTTTTTCTAATCATACAACAATTTAAACGCTATTCCTTATGTCATTCGTTCTTTGGTCAGGAATACAAAGTTTCACCCTATTCCATTTTTTTGAATTTGGTATACAATTTCTGGAAACTCCATAAAGTTATCCATATTTTTATAATCGCCAAGTAGAAGTTTCCGCATGGGTGATCAAAGATCCCACATGAAGGGTGAGCTGCGCAAACAATGCTCCTACATGAATGTTGACCAGCTGAGCATTGGTGGATGCTTGAGAATGTCCGTTCTCCTTTTGTACTTCCTTTTGGGCTTGGGGCGATGAAGATCATCCGAGCCAATTCTAATTTTGTAATTGGACACTGTTCCCTGTGATTTCTGCCAGTAATTATTTTATTCATTGTTGTTTTCTTCTCTTCTTTTTTTCGTGGTGACCTTTTCTCTGTGATGCAATCAGGTAAACAGAACCAAGAGTACGTCTAAAACCAAATTTAGCAAAGGGGCTAATGTCCAGTAGGGACGCAAGAGGATTTATAAAAAGTGAGATCCCACAACACAAACTAGGAAACTTAAGACCTCCCTTGTCTGGTCACAATCCAGAAAATTGGAGAGCTTAATTCCAAAGTCACCGAAGTAGTAGGTTTTGAACTATCAAAATCAGAGCCACAATCATTAATAACCATCGGCTTTCATAAGAAAGACCAAACACCAGTAGCAAGTTTTTCTCCATGAGTCGGATATTTTAAAAACAAAAAGTGCTGTAATCCTTTCGAGACACTACAAGTAAACCACTACAATCTTAATGAGCTTATGCAGTCAAGATTCTTACATTGTGGTTGGGTTGGTATGTTGTGTTTGGTTGGGAATTAAACGAGACAGTTGAATGACAGATATACTATGGTATGGGTACAGATTATACTTCTCATTAATTCATTCTTTCCTTCCATTACTAATAATAAATCTTAACTAGAGTTTCAACTTTACAATTTTGAAAAAAAAATATAAAAAAATCTGTTCTTTTTCCTACTCATTTCCTTGCAAACCTCACTATTCAAAACTTGCACTTATCTTCGTTCACCCTTTCTTCCTGCTAGGCCTGTAATTCGAGTCGGGCGGCTCGCGAGCCCGACCCGACTCGGCTCGTTTAATAAGACTCGGCTCGACTCGAACTCGTTAACGAGCCGAGTTCGAACATAAGACCGGACTCGTTTAACTAAACGAACTGGCTCGCCCGACTCGTTTAAATAGCCCTATCTCCTGCATTTCTTTAATCTTAATTTTGTACAAATATTTTGTTTCATTCACTCCCTTTCCATTCTCTTCAACCAAACACATCATCATAGTAATCTACGTGAAATCTAAATTCTTAACGGTTCATTATAGTATTTGTCATCACTGTATAAATTGATATAGTTCTGAATGAGAGATTGTAATGCTACTTTTTTTACTGTGAAAAAGTACACTGCATGCAGTAAGAACGTAACGGAAATTTTTTGGCAAGATTCTAGTGTCTGCGGCAGACTGAACGAAGATAAATTTGCATGTTTTAGAAGTTAGAAAAATGAAGATTAAGTCCTGCTCATAATACCTTAACTTTGTACAAGAGCCGGTAATAGAACAGAGTCTCGATTTTGAACCTCATCATCATCAAAATTTCATTATAAGACTTTAAGTTGAATAAGGATTCCTAATGATCCATTCTTTCAACTAAAAACCCAAGAATGAAACCTCAGGTAAGGACACGCTTAATCTAATTGTCATTTCCGCTACTGGTTTCTGCCTCCTCTGCATATTTCACCAGTGAAACGGGCCCAATGATTACTGGCTTTTGATCAGCAATATGTGTCCATTTTCTTTCTTCCTTCCGCGGTTGCTTGTGGCATTGCCGTTCCTGTACTTGGTGATCTGATATGGAGAAGGTGCTCATACTCGGCCGGTCAAGATCAAACCCCTCAGACGTTGTGATGCTCCAACCAATGCTAGCTTCACTAGGCTCATAGTAACAATATTCAATTGAAGGAATCATTTGCTCGTAGTAGATCATGTCAGTTTGAGATTCGTCAGGGGGGAAATAAGTTGTATGTGTTGAGAAGCTCTCTATCTCAAATAAGTCAGAGCTTGCATCGCTTGCAACATCATCGTCGGTTGTTGTCTGATTGCTGAATACTGGCAAGCTACATATAGCACTGGAATTGGATAATGGTGCTGGCTGGTATCGGTGGTAGTGTGATGACAGAGGTGAGCCAATTAATCTTTGACGAGTACTATTTGGAACAATTATTCGATCTCTCCCTTTAGCCCTTTGTGTTGGCTTGTGATCAATAATCTGGTTTCGAGGATACATTTCAGCTACTTCTGCTGCTGGTAGTTTTAGTTTATTATGAGAGAGTACTACTAACTCTTGCTTAACTTGAACGCATTTCTTGCCAGAGCATAGACATCTTTGCTGAAAAAGCCACTTAAAGCCATCTGTGGATTTTCTTCTTCCTCTGCCTTCTTTTTTATCCAATACATGGAAATTCACTGGCATCGAACGAGTAGTAATAAGAGGTTTTTGGCTTTTCGAGCTGGCTTCCGAAGAAGCATATGTAGGAGTTGCATTGAGAGAGCGTGCACCGAGATTATATCTTCCATCAGCGGATGAAGAATTACAATCTGAGGAGGATGACCATCTTTGATTTTTATCAGGGCTCCAGTCTTCTCGGATCAAGTTTCTTCCAGCATCGAACATGCTTACTTCGGAATTGGTTTTCATGTATTTATGTTGTTGAGCAATATGGCAGGCTGCTGACTTACTGATCAACTACTGCGATTGCAGGCTTTGGTTTCATATAAAAGTACAAGCAGAACGAAAGTGCACCATACATTAGTAACATGCAGTTAGCTTCAACAAGTCCTAGTGGGGTTCTATATCTTTTCAAAACCATCAAAGTAAACAGTCTCTCATTTCTTAAAATCTGCTTTATATGAGCAAGAGCATCTAAAGGACAAGAAACAGTTAGTAACGTGCATTACAACCCTTTTTTTTTTGTTTTGATAACCTTGTTAGGCCTCTAAAAACAGACTTTCTTCGCTTTAATAATGATGTGCTCGTAATTATATGAAAAAGTGGTTATAAATAATAAAAGTCAATTGTCATAACCCTACCTTTGGTTGGATGATTTGTACCTCTGAACCTTATGCCCATCCCCCCCTCTCTCTTTCCCGTCAGGTCACATGGAGGCCTTTTCTTTCAATTATATCTGACCCCAAAATCTAATTTTGACATCTATGTTTGTCATTATTTTTAGAAAAAATTCTACTCTTAATATTCAGTAAAACTATAACTTGGATATGAATTTGAAAATGTCATGATCAAGGTTCAGGACTCCATGAGTCAGGCACCACTACGGCCAGGCAATGCACAACTGTAGGGTTGAGCAAAACCGAACCAGAACCGAAAAATCGAACCGAATAATGTAATTTCGGTTCGTTTCGGTTCTAATTTTCTGAAAATTCGGTTTTTTTGTCCGTATCGAATGGACCGAAATAAATATCGGTTTGGTTCGGTTCTTTCAAAAAAAATTCGGTTCGAACCAATAGACCAAAATATTTTTATTTCATATTTATATAATTTTATATATTAATTTTAGATGTATGTATGTATTCAAACTTTTGCCTGACTTATTTTTGGTTCGAGATTTGAAGTTTTAACTATTATATTTACATTTCATACTTGTATTTCATTAGCTAATATTTTTATTTTTAGAAAAATCATATTTTTTTGGCATTTTTGAAATACAAATTTTTTATTTGAAAAAATTTCGGTTCTTTTATGAAAGAACCAAACCGAATAACATTATTTCGGTTCGGTTCCGGTCCGGTCCAAAATACAACTTCGGTTCGGTTCGGTCCGGAAAAAATGATAATTTAATTTTCGGTCTATTCGGTTCGGTCCGGAAAAAAATAATAATTTAATTTTCGGTCTATTCGGTTCGGTCCAAACCGGACTGAACCGACCGAATGTTCAGCCCTACACAGCTGTTATCGATAGACTAGCTCTAGCAGTATACCGTCACACCGACTCTCTTTACTAGAGGTCGAGAATTCAAATATTGTTGAAATCATTGTCGCTTTTCCGTGATCAATTACATAACATACCGTTTAATTTACTACTTTACGGACATTCGGCCTTCAAAATAATTGCTACCGAGAGATATAAGAATCCCCAGATGGGTAACTTACCTTAGACATTTCAGTTGACGGATTCGGGTGAACCACAAACAAAAAGTAGGAAAGTTTGAGTTACCCTTTTAAAATGGTAACGTGCTAGTTAACAGTAGGTGCCTTTTTCAATTTTCATTTCCGATAAAATCACTCTAAATATAAATGAAATGTCTTACTATTGCTGTGGGTCTCTAGCCCCCTCCCCCTCCCATATGTATGTGTTCCGGAGTGACCACAACTAGAATGAAGTAGGCGAAATGTCTCATCTCTTACGTTGGAGAAAAAAGAAGACTGGCCATGTGTAGTGTTTGGTGCAGTGGGCAATAAAGCATTAAGCATGTTAAGCAGTTCAGCTCTTGTAGTCACTCGCCTTTTATGAGTTTGAGTGGGTGTGGATCAAGGATGGAGCATGAATTAGTTATGACTATAGACTACTTTCATAGTTTCATACTATGCATGCATAAAACATTTCATAATGAGACTTATACAAGGCAAAAGAGAACTACTAGTAGATAAGGTAGGCCTTTTATCCTCACTGCCGAAGTCCGAAAAACAAAGACAATGTTCGAACCAGTTCTAATAGAAGAGAAGAAAAGTAAATGAAATAGCAATATGGTGATTCTATACACTGACAATTAAATCCCCTTTATAAGAACTCAAATCCATCAACAATTTAACATAGTAAGCTGTAATGTAAAAAATAAAGCAGAGCATTTATCAATAGTGCTTCTGGTTATCCTCTACGGGGATCAGTCTATTAGTCTTATAGAGCTAGAGGTCATAATGTCACTTTCTAGCAACTACAAAGTTAATTGTATACATATCTTGCTCATAAATCTCAATCATCGATGTATGGCGACATCAATTTTTCTACACAAACCAACTACAAAATTTCTATTTCATTGCAAACGTAAAAACATTAATCTATCTTTTCTACATGTTGCCCTATATCCAGATACACAATGAAATTAATTCATTGGCCCTCTGAAATGGGAATCATTATTATACAAGTTCTGATCCCAATGAGTTACGATTTCTGGTGCACCAAAAGAAGGGGCAGACCTATCTGTACCTTCATCAGTCAACTTTTGCTTCTTTCGAGGAGACAGACTACGAGCAGAAGCATCCTGGTGCGAGTGTGGGTGGATTTCTTTATTCTCGTTTCCAGGTTGGGACTCCGGCGCTATCAGGGAACTCCCCAACTTCTGTTGCTCTTCAATAATTTTTTGCAAATATTTTCCTTGAGCTTCTATTCTCATTTGTAACTGTCTTTGTACCTAATTATCAACCAAACTAAGGTAAAGAGATCAAAGACATCCATATCTCAACTTTCATATTTAACAGCCAAGAGCAATATGTAGACTAAATTATGTAAGTAATTAGTTCCTCAATGTGTAGACTTGCCAAGCACAATTAATGCCCCAAAGGGCGAAACAAGCAATGCAAGACAAACCACCAATTTTAAGCTTGATACAATACCGGTATACAAATAAAAAGGTCAAACTGTGACTTATAAGAGGTAAAAGCCATACTCAATCAATTGACCTTTAAAAATCTGGCTGATGCCAAATGACCTGAACCTGAACCCAATAAACAGCATAATAGAAGTTCATGAGCAAATAATCTCTCTAAAAAGAAACAAAACTGATCATACCTCAAGTTGTTCATGGAGTCGCTTCTGAACTTCCATCTGCATCCTCAAAGCTTCGTTAATTTGCAGTCCCCTGAATATTTCTATCATAGGTTAGACCTGGTAAAGCTCCTTTATCGTAGAGCATATAATTGCTAAATATTTTTAGGGACAATACACAACACACACAGCAGAGTAGGGCAGAGATGCTCACGGAGGAGAATCCATGCTGTCGAGGCTGTCTCCAGAAATTTTCTTATCTTCTTTAGATCCTAATATTAACAACAGTTTTAGCGATTTACAAAAATGCTAAAGAAGTAACTACCAAATCTGAAGAAGATCTAGAAACCTTTACCATCAGCTGGGGACTCAGGTAGATACTTTGCAAGTCGATATTTCTGCATTAGGAAGTAAATACATATCTACTTAGTGCCCAGGTTCAATGTAAGTGGAATATTGTGACTGAAAGCAATGAAAGGATACCAACCTGTAGGTGGCTTTTCACATGATAAATGGTTAATCCAGGTACACCCATTACTCTCAAAACACCTTTAGGTGTTGCTCCTGAAAGAAAAGAAAAAACTATGTAAAAAAAATATGAGAATAGAAAAAACAAAATACTGTACTCTAACTCCGCATACAATATCCAATTAATGTTTAGCAGGTGTACTAATATACAAGGCTCACTGATCTATGATATCAACTGTAAGGAGAAATCTTCTAGAACATCCAAAGAGACAGTTTTAACTTATAACTCATACAATTATTAGAAGGAAAAAATCATAAAAGACATGAGCCAACAGGAGTCAAACAAATCCTGAAATAATATAGTCAATGAGATTAATATAGTTATGCAGTCACAGTACAACAGTAATGAAAGCAGCAGTACACATATAAAACAATCTATTGTATCTCCCCATCCCACCCCTAACAGCATCCATTTGTATATTGATTTTTTAGTACGTCAATCATTCTCACAAGCAGACTGGGAAAAGGATATCCTTTGTTACCCGGACTCTTCAGTTTTGCTGTGGGATCTGAGTTGGATCCTTTTTGTTGAAACCAGATACTTCACTCTCTTACAGTTAAATCCAAAATGCAATATAAGGCTATAGACAACTTATTTTAAATTTCACTTCCAATTCTATATATCTTAATATTCATATATAATTAACCAATTAAGTCCATCTGATTATTGCTAACAGACAGTAATTTTAGGAAAGCATAAAAAAATAATAATAAATAATAATAAACAAAATTCTATGTGGTTCACTTCCATGCCAAGCCCCCACAGCTGTATGGCTGTATCCATATCCCAGAATCCTAAATAAAGTTCATCTTAACCTTATTTCTCTTAGTATCCTAACATTAAAATATGAAGATTATTACTCTCTGCAGTATCAGCGAAAAGCTGCAATGGCAACTACGAGTGACGAGAATAGCAGCTGGTGACAAAAGGCGGGCCAAGAGGCACAGGTGATTGAAAGGTACATCTTTTTCCGCTCTCCACTCCTCTTTCGCTCTCAGATCTCCCATTTCGGAGAAAACCCAGTTCAAGTCGAACCGGACATTCACCCCGATAGACAACTTGCAGCCTCTGAATCGGTTCTCAGTAGGCCGACTCACACCATAGTCATGTGGTTGAGTCACTCCCTGTTTTTCCAACTCGCCTACTAGTCGGCGATTAGTCCCCGACTTAACAACCACGGAATTGACATTATTATGAAACATATATTGTAGGTAGTAATATTTTTATTTTCAAAAAAAAAAAAACAACCAGACCACTTTTATAATGTAAAATATAATAGTTCTTTATCATTTATTTTTTCCTTCTTTTCTCTTCATTTCAAGATTTTGGGTCACTGCAGTTGACAGATTGGATCCTATCCTGCAGCAAATTGGAAAGGTTTCAACTCGCAATCTGGAAACACAACCCAGTTCCCAGTTCCATGAGATGACAGCCAAACAAGTAACACTGAATCGTAGTCAAGGGGTGAAGGTAAGCTATGTGTGAACCCTCATTGATACTCTAGATATAAGTGATAATAGTTAGTGGTTAAAAAGAAAGATCAAGAGCAAACATTTCTTCCCTTCTTTTAAGGAGCTTAAATAAAAAGATACAGAGAGCACTTTGTAAACATATCGTCCACCAAAGTTTTCAGCCCATGTATCCTGTCTCCAACCATATGAAAAAGGTAACTAGTCTTGTTGAAAACTGGAACTACCACTAGTCTGTAAAATTGTCAGATGTCAACTTCGGCATGCTATTGTACCGGTTATAGTATTCTGCTTTTAGTCTGTTGTCCAAGAATAATGCATTTCTTCACACAAAAACGATATATTTAATCTAAGCACGTATAATAGAATTATAAAAGTTGCGAAGCTCCATCTATCAGTTAATATTTTGAGTGAAGTGCACTTTGTGTACCTGCATTTTAAGCAAGACACCGCTTGAAATACTGTTAAATAAAAAACTCCACTTGCAATACTAAACTTATAATTTCTTAAACTTTTGTGTGTTGCCGTCTATTTTTCTTATTTTTTGTAGGGCAGTTCATCCAAACATAAATTCAGTATCATATAAACCAGCCCCACCTTATCTTCTTCCCCAATTCCTATAAACCTAATTCACCATTGTTGTGGTTCCGATTACCCAATTATTTCAAATTTTAATGGCTATGAACTTAGGTGTCTGATGTGTTGCCTAATAGATGCAAAGAAGGGACCTTCTTTCTTGGACAATTATGATTGCACGGTTTGCATAGTGTGGACGGATGAATGAGACTATATATATAGGTGAATGAGGAGCGAGGAATTCAAAGGAGAAAGTGGCGATGTTGGGGCTGATTCAGGCATGTGAAAATATTAGACACAAGAGGATCTTCCTGTTCATGGGTCTATGATTAGAAGATATATTGTGATGGATGTCATCATTGCAACAAGCCTGATGAAATGTTGCTAAAAATGGAAGATTGGACAAATGCACTTAAACGGTTGTTAGAAATGCAGAGTTTTGGATTCAAACTAAATACTGTGTCGATTGTAGTGAACTACTATCAGGTTCCCAAGTTGTTCTTTTTAATTTGGGTAAATCTATACTGATTATTGTCGATCTTTAGCTGGTGCAGGACATGTAAAAGAAGCATATGCGGTACTGTAGCCTTCTTGTCGAAAAGGCCTATTTGAACCTATAGTTCAATTATACACCAAGAAGTTTAGAAATATAGATAGTACCACACAAAATGTAACTAAAACCCAAGTTTAGTATTGCAAGTGAAGTTTTCTGAATTATTTCAAGTAACGCACTTGATGTTTCTACTCATAACATATAAGGTTCCATTTCACAGTTATCAGACACTATATATAGTGAAAGCGGAATCAGCAGACCATGATTGGGCATAAAGATGATCAAACGTAAGCAGCATGATAAAAGAGGAGACAACCAGTCAATTTTTTTAGAATACATAGATAGAACAACCCTACACCCTACTTGGACCGATACATTTAATTTAACATACTTAATAATTCAAAACTAAAAGAAGGTACCCACTGTCTGGTCCACCAAGTTGAGCGATGGCATCAACAAAACGATCATGAAGATCTGATGTCCAACGCAACCTCTGCTTGCCATTGCCCCCGGAAGGATTATCGGCCGGAGGTCCACCTGCAGCAGCAACTGCTAAATTCTGTTCATCACCTTGTTCACTATATGGTGCCAAGCCCATGTTTGAAATCTTGTTCGGGTTGTACATGTTAAAAGCAGTGCAAGTCTTCTACAGGAAAAAATGGTGAGAGTAAGATTCAGCAGACTTATATTCTCAATGCAAATAAATGAACACAACAATTTCTCATTACTAATTCCTTCAATGTGCAACACTGCCACACTCATGGAACCTAGCTACACTCGAACCAACCATATTCATAGTGCAAACCGACTGCCAACCTCAAAAAAAAAGGTATATACATGAGTCCTCCTTTTATGAAAATGTAATGTGAACAATTTGATATCGCAACAGTGGTCATTGATCAACTGGAAAGCAAGCCACATGTACCAAAAGTCAAAGAAGACACCAGAAAAACAAAATTACATATATAAGTTATGGGGATTACTAGCTGCACACTCGTACTTATTTTACAAACACAGAAACTATGAATTACAAAAGATCAAATATTAGCAAAATAAACACCTCACTAAAGCAAAATACAAGTATTTGGGGTCTAAAAATGCAAATTGCTTCAACAATTCAAACACCCTATATATACTAAGTAACTAGGCATCAAAGATTACACAACAGGAAATCAAGAATTAAACTAAATAACCAAGAACACATACAACAATTGAGCTATAAAATAAGTAAAAAGAAAGAAGAAAATTAAAGGGGGGGGGGGGGGGGGGGGGGGGGGGGGAGAAAGAATCGAATAGGGAAAGTACATACAATAGAGTGAGGTTGATCGGGAGTCAAAACCCATCATTATTCAACAAATGAGAAATTAAATGATCTAGCATAAGATTCAGACACAGAAACAGACGGACGGATGAAAATATTACTTTCTTTTTTAACAGGGGGGCCTATTGTTTTTGTATTCAGAAAATGCTAGAGTATTTAGTAAGAAATAAATGCCGGACTATCGATATAACTAGCATGAAAATCCGTGCAAGACATTGGTCACTATCTAGCATAATTGTTTTAACTTCTAAGTAGGTCGATGTTTATGATAATTTATAGATCGTTTGACAAATGTTTCATTGTGGGTATAAAAGCTGGACTTGATCTCTGTAGTGAAATAGTCAGCGTTGAAAAGTATCCTTGGTTGAGGTGTTTTTGAGTTAAGAAATGAGTAAATTCGATACTTATGATATTTGTTATGTGTAAGATCTATGTCAAAATATGATTATCTTACATACAAGACATTAACCTACACGATTTTACTAATTTAGCTCATTGAGCGAATGATACATTTTCTTGTTTGTGAAATGTAATTTGCATTGTAGAATGTGTACAATGAAACATTTTTTTGTTTGTGAAATGTAATTTGCATTGTAGAATGTGTACATGCATAATATTAAAATTTAATATATAATGAATTTTCTAGTATGTTTCCGTGAATTAAGTATCTTTCCAATTAAATCAATGAGAACTGTTAGATCCACATTCGTTAGATCTTTCCAATCAAATCAATAGGAACCGTTAAATAAAATACTACAAATTTTATATAGAGTACCTTTTATATTTTTTATAACTAAAATTTCTCTTTTCTAACAACATTATCTATCTATACTATTATATAATAGACGAAACAATAAAAGTTTGGTTGGTAGTCTGGTCCCCCATGGTTTGTTCACTCATTGCACAGCTGTTAGATATTTCCAATCAAATCAATGAGAACCATTAGATAAAATACTAAAATTATTATATATAGTACCTTTTATATTGTGTATAACTAAAAATATTATATAGAGTACCTTTTATATTTTTTCGAATATTTTTTTTCATATAAGTTTTACAAATAAGGACAAAATAGAAATCAATTAGAACCGTTAGATAAAATCCTAAAAATATTATATAGAGTACCTTTTATATTTTTTCAACTAATTTTTTCATATAAGTTTTACAAATAAGGACAAAATAGTAGAATACTACAGTCTTATCATCCATGATTCAGCGACTTCTTATCTTCCTCGTACATCCTATATACACGGGTTATATATTGTATATACACGATTATCTTTTTTACCTCTTACTCAATGCAACAGCCTTTGTCTTAGAATCCTAGCCGAATTCTCTTCGTTTTTATGTATATTTTCATCTCTACTTAACTCAGGGTGATTAAAATGGTCTTTTCATTGTATTATGTGACCTTGACTCTTGATGTTGTTGACATTACATAAAAAAATAATCCGATAAGTTGGGGACGGTCAAGGCCACGTCCGGTCTGAATGTAGGTCCGCCCCTGCACACATATGTGTATGATTCACAACATATGTGCCTTTGTGCTTAGTGGTATGAAAATTTACAAGTTAAAGATATAACCTAAGTTCAATTTAGCTACATAATTATTTTTTATATATTTTGAAGTTAAATAAAATGTCTTCTATCAAATGATATAAAGATGTTTCAGTTAATAGATAAACTCAAGTTCAATTTCTACAAACAACTTTTTCTAATAAATAATAAACACAGGGGCAAGTTAGTCAGTTCAAATCATGCACAAAATATCTCATAGTTAAATTATCTCACAAATTATAAGATTATGTTAATCGATATAATAATAGATACCAAATACTCCTCTACTCACGTGACACACACATATACATATAATGTGTTTGATATAGAACATGTATGACTGAGTAGTGCTATGGTAGGAAGATGAGCAAATTAGTGCATAAACCCAAGTTCGATTCCATTCATTAACATTTTTTTTTAGAAAAAAGAGTAAACACAAGGGAAATTTAGATATTTTAAATTAAACAAAATATCTCACCAATTTAGATTCGATTAAATGTCTCATGAATTATTGCTTTTATTGGGCTATAATAAAAAATATATATATAATAATAATAATACCAAATATTTATTTACTCACGCGACACACACATATGATGTGTGTAATTGACAACACATATAATTGATTGTTGTGGTGGTAAGAGGAGGTGCAAATTATTGTATAGACCCAAGTTCGAATCCACTAAACAACAATTTTTTAAAAATAGTAAACACAAGGGCAATTTGGACATTTCAAATGCATTAAAATGTCTTACCAATTTAGCATGAATAAAATGTGTCACCAATTAACTGGCCCATGTTGGGCTATTATTAATATAGAGAAGATTAATAATTTCCCTAATATTAATATAAGATATATTTGAATTTATAAATTATAATTTGACACTTGATATAAGTTTTATGACCTTTTGGCCCTTCAAATATGGACCATTGTACCCATAAATCCTTCAAATATTAAAGCGTATCTTTTCACCCCTCAGGTATCCGAAATGTACTCTTTTGCCACTCAACCGGGACAGAATGAAATATCGGCTTATAACGTTACAAACGACAAAGGATATTATCGGAAAGTTTGTTTCTGTTTTCCCTCCACTTGTGCTTATTCTTCTCCCGCCAAACTCTGTACTCCCTGTTATATATAAGTTCAATGTACTCTTTACTCCCTCTTATATATATAACTTCAACTACTGCAAATATTTTCACCAGTTATATTATTAGATTTGAAGGGAAAAATGGACCCTCGTTGTTGGTGTGGAAGGGCAGCTGTCTTGAGAACTTCATGGACCGATGCTAATCTGGGGAGAAGATTTTGGGGATGTTTTCGTAATTACATGGTAAAATCTGTATGCAATTGTTAGCATTGTTTCTTTTTATTGGCTCTTATTCTTGTTATATGTAGGAACAAAGGAGCAGTGCTTGTAATTATCATTTGTGGTTCGACCCCCCTATGTGTCCAAGATCTAGAGCTATTATTCCAGTACTGTTGAGGAAATTAGAGAAGCTTGAAGAAGAAGGGGAGAACCTTAAGGCTGTTGTTGCTGAAATGAAACGAAAAAAAAGGATGGTCCCTATTTGTTTGTGTTGTTATAGTCTTCATATTCTTAAGCTTTGTAATGACAAACTATGATGGAGAGGTCGTAGTGAAGAGACATAATGAACTAGCTTAAGTGTAGCCTTGTTCTAGATGAACTATGTACTGGAAATGGACTTATGTAATGCCAAATTTTTATGAATGAAATGTAATCCCAATCAGTATCATTACAGTAACATTCAGTACATTACATAAAGCCAAAAGAAAGTCATTACTTAAGTATTACACATTCATAACAAAAGCTGCAGACCCAAAAGCTTAAAGTAGTCATTAAAATGTCTGAAATTAAACAAAAGATGGACCTTAATAAAGGTTGGGGTTCTTCAAGGTTCCTTCTCCTTTACTTTTGATGAGTGTTTTCCCTTGCTCTCATTCTTCAGATTCTTTGCAGTTGCATCTATTTCCTGTCTGAGAGCAGTACTGGTGATGACATTTTTCCCATGAGATAAGAAAGGTGCAGACTTGAGCTTTGTCTTCCCAACTGTAGTCTTGAATTGCTTCACTGGTGGTGGCATCTGTTTTCCTAACTTCACTGGTCATGTGTATGTGTTGTGTTGTTCTTTGTTCCAAGAACCCTCCACCATGACTGTGTCACCTTCTTCATCTAGACACACAGGATTATCTGATGTGTTTTTAAAGGTAAAGGTTGGAGTGAGCCTGGTACTTCTTCTTAGTGGAGGTGGAAAATCATCATTATCTTCTGGCATCCTTTTGGTTTTTTTCCCTGCCTCAATCTTTTCTTTCATTTCTGTTTTAATAACCATTATTCTTGCCTCCTCAGCTTCATTTTGACTCTCTACAACAAATTTTCCCTTATCATTCCTCTGAGAAGAATCTCCTATTTGTTTGTCAGATATTTCTTTTTGAGCTTTCAATCTCTCCTTTAGTTTTTTCAATTTTTCAGCAGCCACCATGATTGGGGAATCCAAAGTTGTTGTTAGCCTTCTTTGACATTTCAGTTTTCGAATTTTCCTTGCTGCAATTTCAATTGGAGCCTCATCATCTACAACATTTTCAATTAGAGCCTCATCATCTACAACATTTTCAATTGGAGCCTCATCATCTACAACATTTTCAATTGGAACCTCATCATCTACAACATTTTCAGCAAGAACCTCATTCTCCACTTGACTAGGTTGAGTCAAGGGTGGACCATTGACATCTGTAGCCACTTCATTGTATGCCTCTTGCATTTCTTCCTCATCTACTTGGGCATTGTCTACCTTTCGAAGATCTGGGCATGTTCTTTTGTTATGACCAGTTTTGTTGCATTTTCCACACCTATAAACATAAGTAGCATTAAAATTAATGCACAATGTATGAGACACACAATAAATCCAAAAAACATTAATATACCTCACAGACTTCTGAGTTGTCCTGCTTAATATCTTCACTCCATTTTCAACCTTTTCATATGCCTCTTTAGGTTCTGGCCTTCTTTTCTTCTTGGGCCTGCCTGGCTGTTTTTCAATTATTGGTGGTTTCAAAGAAATTCCTGATCTTTCCCAAGCCATGTGTCCATTCATAGGATATATTATTCCAGAATAAGCTTTCTTATAGTTAGATGTTGAATACACAGAATCAACATAGTCATCCACATTGTATCCTAATATGTTGATGCATGAGATGGCATGGTGACAAGGGATGCCACTTAAATCCCACCTTTTGCAACCACAAGTTCTGTTGCCCAAATGCACTGCATACTTTGACCCATTGACTGTTGTCACTTCAAATTCATCATAACCTGCATATGTAGAATAACATCCTCCACTCCATTTTTTAAATTTCTCAAGCAACTTGTATACTTTTGGTGTAAATCTGTAGAGTCTAATCTTTCTGCTTCAACTACTGCATAGGCTAATGGAAACATACAATTATTACCATCTAAGCCAACATCACACAAAATCTGACCTTTATAAACATTCTTGATATGACATCCATCTAGGTCAATGACCTTCCTACAACCAAGTTTAAAGCCATGCTTCAACCCACCTAGACATATATACATCCTCCTGAATTGACCAACATTTCCTACAAAATGGACAGATTTATAATTAGGCATACATTTTTTCAGACCTATGCACTAAAACAACTTTAAACATCTGAAATATACTGAAGTTACATACCTGGTTCAATCTCAATCTCAACTGTAGAGTTTGGATTCCTTTTTAACAACTCTAACTTGTAATCCCAGAGTTTCTGATATTGTTCCTCATGAGTACCATTAATGATCCTCATGCATTTCCTTTTAGCTTTTCTGAGTATATGAGCTTTGAAATCAATCTACAAATCCTTCAACACAGTCTTGTGAAAAGACTTAATTGGCCAGTTTGGATTAATCCTAAACTCATGTAGATATTTTCTTGCTAGAAAACCAGAGTTGATAAGGGGCAATCCCTTTTGCTCTCTAACACATGTGTGATCTGTAAAGCAAAAAGAAATAATACAGCATTAAACCAATAGGTACCAGTCAAGGAAAGTGAATATTTAATGAAAATGACTAAAATGTACCTGGTCCCACTTTCTTTATTTAAATGCACCTGTCAAAATTATATCCAGCATTAAGGAACCAGGGACATGGAGGCTTACAAACTGCTCTAACTCTGGTTTTATCACTTTTAACAAACTTCACCACCCTCCATTCAGTATAAGAATGCTTCATTATGGCCTCTCTGCACTGGTAATGATCTGTAAAGATCATCCCAACTTTCCACTGTGGATCGTCACAATCTTTGTACACTGGAAACCTTTTTTCCCTCTTAAGAGCTTCTAGCTCTTCATCTTCATCCATGTCATTGTCTGGCAGACTATCATTGTCATCACAATCAGTGTGATTATCATCCTTATCACTATCAATGTCTTCTTTACCTAGTCCAAGTCCTTCTCTTATTCTACCCACCCATTTCACTCCTTCATCTACATTATTAGCATATATCATGTCATCATCTGACATTGAGTAGTCAGAGTCATCAAAGTCATAATCATCCAGTTCATCACTCCAATCTCCTACCTCATTACTTCCATCTCCTTAACTCATTTCAAATAGATTCATGTCATCAAATGACCCCAAATTAGCTTCATCACAATGCTCCACATATATATCTATCTTTTTATCATTTTCCATAGCATAACTTTTCAATGCAACTACATAACTATCATCTGTGATTAACACAAGACCTTTATCTAAATCTCTTTTAGGATTCCTATAATATAAACAGAACAGTCCCTTATGACCCAAAGCTTTAACATATTCCCTCAAACTGTCATACCTAAGTTCTTCTTCACATTGAAAGTGATATACTGTCACCTGACCCTCCAGATATTCAGCACTTGGTAACCATTTTAACTTTCCACCATGAAATAAATTAACACTTATTCTTCCATCACCTTCAATACCAACAAATATAGTATCAGCATAAAAAAATAACAAGATACTTCGAATACCCACATAACACAATACCCACATAAAACAGAGCATGCATAAACAAGATACTTCGAATATATAACAATCGCAAACAACAAACAACAAACAAGAACTTATAAAACAAAGCATGCATAAACAACAAACAAGCTTAATTAATAATCGCAGATGAGGGTTAACAATCATACCAGGCGAGTGCTCGTTAGGATCCACCATTTTTCTTCTTCAATCGGAGCTCCAAAATGCAGAATTTACTAACTGTTTGATTTGGGCGTAATTTTGTGGCTTAATTTGGGTGAACTAAAGAGGAGACTGATCAACTTTCCATTTTGTACCAGATAACCCCTAAACATAATGTTAATATCGGCTTGTGTAATGTCTGAATTATCCCTGTCGTTTGTAACGTTATAAGCCGATATTTCATTCTGTCCCGGTTGAGTGGCAAAAGAGTACGTTTCGGATACCTGAGGGGCGAAAAGATACGCTTTAATACTTGAAGGGTTTATGGGTACAATGGTCCATACTTGAAGGGTCAAAAGGTCATAAAGCCCTTGATATATTATATTATTTGAAATGAAATTTAAGAATCGTTTTGGGATACTTATAAGTTATAACTTATGCATTATAAGATGATAAGAGCTTATGAGGGGTGTTTGTGTACTCAGCTTATTTGATAATTTATAATTTATAATTTGATAAGTTGAATGTTAGAAATCACCAACATTTTACTTAACTTATCAACTTATTCTTTGATTTCTTTATTTTTTTAATACTTTATATTTTTACCTTTGTGTTTTTAAATATTTTTTTAATTTAAAATGCAAGTGTTGAAATCATTGTATTTAATAATTATTTTTTCAAATTTAATTTAGCAAACTCTTAACTAACTTATAAGTAAATTTATCCAAACACCCGTATAACTTATAAGAATCCATCAACTTATCACTTATAAAACACTTACTCATTTTAAGTTATAAATGATATCCCAAACATGCACATTATCTTTTTATATAGTATATAAAAAGTGATTATGATACAATAATGCTACTAATTACATTGAAGTGATCGTTGATGCCTCGGCAGATGCTCTTACTGTGTGGGTGTATATTTATATGGTAACATTAACATATGTATGTATCTATTTTTATACTAGAGTGTGCTCCAAATGGCGACATGTGGGGGGTGTTTAATGGGCTGCTCTGCTGATTACAGAATACGAATCCACAGTAAGTCAGTGATGAAGTAAAAATGTTTTACTTTTACAAAATTGAGGTATAAAGTAGTAGATCTTTCGGAAATTGAGCCCAGTCCAACTCGAGTCTATTCAAAATCCATCAAAATTGAGGTATAAACTAATGTATAAAAATAGGGGCATTGTTACCGGATTTGATAATAAAATATGGATATTTTTTTTATATTAAAATTAAATCTATTAAAACATAGTTTTTAAATACATCTAATCGATGCTTCGGATTATATTCATTAAGCACCGTCTAGCCAATTAATTATTGAAAGGTGATCTCATCGCCTGAATCAGCGTAACATTGTTATGTTCGTTTCAAAAAAAAAAGAAAAAGAACATTGTTAAATATTGTGGTGGGGAAAGGAGATCGAGAGTCGAGAGATAAGCAAACAAGAAAAAGTAGATAAACCTGTAGATTAAAAGAATGTTTTAATTTAAAAAAACTAGTTGAAAAAGCCGCGCTTCGCGACGGCGTAATAATTTTTTTAAATTTTTTATCAAATAACTTACGAAAATTACTCGGTCCTCGCTAATAAGCCGTCCTCCCGTGAAACACGTTTTCCTTTTTAATATCAAAATCTCAAATTTAATATATTGAAAATATATATCTGTCTTATATATTAATTTTTATGTTACCATACTCCTTTCTAATGAGACACTCTTTCGTCGAAAAAACACCTATATAACTTTACATATTCTACTTCAAATAGAACTTTTAGTTATGTATTACAAATGTTTATCCTACTTTCAATAGAACTTTTAATTGCAAGTATTTCTTTTATATCCGAACTTTTCTCCTCTATAAATCGAAACACCTATTCTATTTCAAATAGAACTTTGCAAGAACTTCTCTTATATTTGAACTCTTCCCCTCTACAAATTCAAACACATATTCTACTTCAAATAGAACTTTTAATTATATGTCTTCGTTATAAATTCGAATTCTTCTCCTCTATAACTTCGAACACCTATTCTACTTCTAATATGCTAAAAAATATTTTTTGATTTATTAGTATTTAAAATTGTAAACCTCTAAAAAAATTAGAAAAATAGATTGAGACGATCTTAGGGGTGCCACCTCACCTCCCGCGTATCCTCCTTTATATATATATATATTGATATATTGATGTTTTGTTAGTTTATAAAATGTTAAATGATTAAATGAAACAATTAAAAGAATGTTTTAATTTGATATCAGGGTTTTCGTTTTCATTGTAAAATTACATATTATCCTTCACTAATGGGTATTTTCATTGCAAAATTTCAGGTTCATCTTCCCTTTTGTTCAAAAAAAATATTCAATTATTTTTGAATTTATTTAATATCATGTTATAAATATTTTACCAATTTATATTATATTAATAAATTCTTTATATTTGCATTAAAATATTACTCCCTCCGTTTCAAAACAGTAGTCCTGTTTTGATTTTGGAAACTTTGACCACAAATTACAAATGATCTATTTACAATTCTTAAAAACTTTAAATACGTTTGAAAGTATATTGTATATACTTTTCAATGATATAAGTTTCTTAATTTTTTTTAATTATACATTTTATGTAAATTTCAGTTAAAGTTTGGTTAATTTAACCACTTAAAATCAAAACAGAACTACTATTTTGAAACGAAGGGAGTATTAAATTTTAATATCACAATTTACTTTTGTTTTTCTTTTTAACATTTAATTTTAAGTTTTATACTTTGATATAAAGCTTTAGTTTTATGAACTGCTACGATAATAACACAATAACTTCCTAACATTAATTTTATATAGTGCATAAATTGTCACTTATTTAACCTACACACTGTTCTAAAAATCTTTCAATTTTTCAAAAATCGCTAATAAATCACCGATTTATCGTTTAAGAATATTTGACCGATTCGATTTTTCAAATCCGATATATCGCTATGAATTATTTTTAAATAGTTTATTATATTATATATATAAGACTAATATATTAAATATATTTAAAATATTACAATTTATCCGATTTTTGTTCCGATTTATCATTCCGATAAATTCCCGATTTGTCGATAAATCACTAAACAGTAGCTTAACCGATTTGTTCCGATTTCCGAAATCTACAAGTATCCTCAATAATACATCGACTATTATTAAAAGAAAATATCTAAGAAGAAGATGTGAACATATGCTTTCCTTCGCAGCTGCAAGTTTTTTAATAATAGATGGTAAAGGCTAAAATCATTGGGAGAAACGGTTACGGCCCAAAAGAATAAAAGGCCGGCATGAGGCTAGTGGAAAGTCCGTCAAACTCTTCTCAAAGTTACTACTAGTCAGATCAAGGTGAGGGCATGGATGGATGGTTTGATTTCGGTTTCAAAAACTTCTGTTTGGTTGCAAACGGATCAGTTTCAGTTTCAAAACTGCAAAAAATAAAACAATTATAATTTGAATAAAAAATAGCAAAAAAAGGATAAAAAAAAGATTGCTTAACTAAAATAAAAAGAGTTGTACTTCAGCATTATAACTACCGTAAGCCTAGAAATTATAATCGAACAATCTTAAATGACTAAACAGTTTAATGAAAAAGACAAGTTGTTGCTTCAAACTTTATGTGATATGCAAATGGTAAAGCCTGAAGTCCCAATACCAGTAGCCCAATAGCCTACTTCTAATTTTTACTAATTATATTGATAAAATACATGTATTTATTAATTTTTAAAAAATATATATTTATTTATTTTTATTAATCGGATCGGTTCAGGTTTTTTCGGTTTGGTTTGAACCTAAAACCGAAACCAAAATCTCAGGAACGGTTCACTTTTTTAATTTTCGGTTTTTGTTCGGTTTCAACTTGATTTCGGTTTTCTACAATTCGATTTTTATCAGTTTCGTTCGATATTATTAAGTTTATAATTTATTACTTTAATTTTATATTTTATCAACATATGATGCATCTATTTTTACAATGGTAGTTGGCAAAGGTATCGTGTGTGTAGTGATGATTTGGTAGCAAAAAACCGAATTAAAACCGAACCGAAACCGATAAAAATCGAACCGTAAAAATCGAAACCGAGTTAAAACCGAGCCGAAACCGAAAATTTAAAAACCGAACCGATCTTGAGGGTTCAGTTTCGCTTTTAGGTCCCAACCGAACTGAAAAAACCGAAACCGAACCGATTATTATAATTTATTAAAATTTTATTAAAAAATATAAATATTTTATCTGAGAATTAGTGAGTGTTGAAAGTTTTGGCCAATTTATATTTGATTATTTGTGCCTGTCATACAACTTTCATACCGAAAGTCTAATGATTTCTTTGTCCGTAATAAATATATGTCATACTACTACTTTGATTATTTTTCAAGGTTAAAAAAATGCATATGCAAGTATTTTAACTCCGTCTCGGGGTGTTTTTTTGTTCAATTCTACATATTTTCAAAAGCAACAGATCTTCTATCACTCTCACTTTCAGTTTTGTGTGTGGCTTGAAATAAAAATATAAAATTTTCATTTTGCGATATAATTTTATTAATTAAGCAAGGTTTTTTTAATTAAGTTGTAATAATTTAAATTTTTGCGGTTTTAAAACCGAAACCGAATCAATTACAACCGAACCGAGGTTTTCAAAATCGAAACCGAAACCGGTGGTTCGGTTGCGGTTTTCGATTGTCAAAACCGAAGATTTTCAGTTTCGGGTTTATCCAAAAACCGAGCCGAAACGAACCGTGCTCTCCCCTACTTTTGTTAGTCTGATTTCTCATGGGTTTATGCATTTATGGGCTTTGGACTGAATTTTTACTCTTAGCGCATTCCCATTGGATGTTAGGAATATGTTGTTCTTGATGATAATTATAAAATCACTTAGTAGATTTTGTATTAAGTCACTTTTGTAACTGTCAACGGAATGGTATGCTTTGCAGCTTCCGTTGACAGGTAGCTCATCAACGAAATGAGTGATGTAGCAATTGCACTGTACAATACTTCACTGGTTGATATACATTTGTTGTAGGTATTAGATAGGTTTTCTAAGTCATGTTGACTATGTACTAGATAGGCAAAATAGGTTGGTTAAGTGTAAATATATTGTGCCTTGTAATTTTGCCTAAGTGAAGACATGTCAACGGATTGAAAATTAGTCTATCAACGGAATGAAAACTAGTCTATCAACGGAATGAAGATTAGTCTATCAACGGAATGAAGAATATACCATCAATGGAATGAAGAATAAAGCTATCAACGAAACACATCTTCCTGCTATCAACGAATCATTATCACTTTTCTGATTAGTTGACAAAGTGATAGTGACAGTTTTCTGACAGATCAAAAGGTGATGTAGAAGTGTACTTTTCATTGGAAGCCATCAAAATGGACACTGGGAATAAGGAAACATTCCAATTTCCAATTAGGTTCTTGAATGAGATCATAATAAGCATGAAGACAAAAGACAAGATCTCCAAGGACCATTGGACAAAAGGGATGAAAAGCAAGCTACTGGCGGTTACCTTTAGTGTATTTTAGTGTAGCAAAAAATAGCATTGTAAACTTGGGTTTTATAGCCAAGTGTAGCAGTTCATTTTTAAGGTAAGTGAGTGCGATAAAAATAGTTTGTATTAACTTCTTTCAAGAGCACTCTCACTCCAAATCAGGAACTGAGCAGCTGTGATACTTTTGTAACACAGATTATTTCCGCAATAAAAACATCTCAGTTGGATCCTCAAAACATCCAACTGAAATTTTATATTTGCTTGTGTTTTTATTTTCAGTATTGTTTTATTTGAAAGTTGTTTTAAGTCTAGAAAATATCTAGAATTGTATTCAACCCCCCCCCCCCCCTTCTACAATTCTGTTAGGTTATTTGGGATTAACAATGGGTATCAGAGCGAGCTTCTAACATACAAGAAGTTTAAAGATCAAGGCCAAAACAGAAACCATGGTGAAGAAAGATGCAGGTGTAAAGATACCAGTTCTAGATAAGGACAATTACTTTCACTGGAAAGTAAAAATGCATCTACATCTCATGTCTATGGATGAGAGATATGTAGACTGCATTGAGAAAGGTCCACACGTTCCCATGAAGTTTGCATCTAGAGTTGGACTGCCAGATGATGCTGAAGATGTGGAAATTCTAAAACCTATCTCAGAATGGACTGTTGAAGATATTGCAGAAATCCATAAAGATAAAAGAACCATGAACATTTTGTTTAATGGTTTGGAGCAAGAGATGTTTGACAATGTTATAAACTGTACAACTTCTAAAGAAGTATGGGACACTGTTAGAACACTCTGTGAAGGAACTGAGCAAGTTAGGGAGAACAAAATGCAACTCCTCATACAACAATATGAGCACTTTCATTTTAAAGCTGGTGAAACCCTAAATGACACGTTTAGTAGGTTTCAAAAGCTTTTGAATGGATTAAAGTTGTATGGGAGGGTCTACCAAACCAAGGATTCAAATCTCAAATTTCTTAGAGCTCTTCCAAAAGAGTGGAAGCCTATGACTGTTTCTCTGAGAAACACTCAAGAGTACAAAGACTACACTCTTGAAAGGCTTTATGGAACCTTAAAGACATATGAGCTGGAAATGGAGCAAGATGAAGAAATTGAGAAGGTACAAAAGAAAGGTGGATCTATTGCATTGATTGCATCTGTGAACCAACTGGAAGATGACAATGAAGAAGCTGTAAAAGCCACAACTAGTCGAGCTAGTTGTAGGAGTGATGTTAGCAAGGGTAAAGGCAAGATGACAGAAGAAGAAGAAGAACCAGCCAACTTGGATGACTTAGATGAGATTGATGAACACATTGCTTTTCTTTCAAGAAAATTTTCTAAGTTCAAATTCAAGAGAAACTCAGAAGCAAGGCCACCAAGGAGAGACTTTCAACCTAGCAAAAATAATTGGATTGAAAGGTCTAAGTCTAAATGTTTCAACTGTGGAATGATTGGTCACTTTGCTGGAGATTGCAGAAAGCCCAAAGTTGAGAAGGGAAACAGGAAATTTGAGCCTGTTGATTATAAAAAGAAATATTTTGAACTTCTCAAGCAAAAAGAAAAGGCTTTCATGTCTTAGGAGTATGATTGGGCTGGTAATGGTGAAGATTCAGATGATGATGTTGAGTATGTCAACTTGGCTCTAATGGCTAACAATCATGAGTAGGAAGCAAGTTCCTCTAGCAACCAGGTAACAATTACTAATCTTTCTGAGCTTTCTAAAGAGGAATGCGATAGTGCAGTTAATGAAATGTCTACTGTACTATATAATTTGCGTGTTACTCTTAAATCACTTACCAAAGAGAACTCAAGAATTAAAGAGACCAATTTGCTCTTAAGTGATAGAAATGCCATGTTAGAAGCATAGCCAATTGAATTTGAGAAAATGAGGTGTGTTAGTAGGGATGCTAAGATGGAACTTGAGAAAGTGTTAAAAAAGGAAGAGATTCTTAAAACACAACTAGAAATAGAACAAAGCGTGATTGCAAAATGGAAAGATTCCAGGAATGTTGCTACCAATATCATTAATGTTCAAGGTATGGAATCTTTCTGTGAGCAATCATGGAAAAAGAACAAAGAGAAGCTAGGGTATGTTGTTGAAACATTAGAATCAGAAACAGAGTCAACAAACAACAATTATCATTTGTTGAAGGTTGATACGTCAACGGAATGCAAGGTTTCGTTGACAGATGAACCATCAACCGATCAGGCTGTTTTGTTGACAAAGAAAAAGAAAGAAGAACTCACTAGACTTAATAACAAGTATAGTCATGTCACCAAGAACTTTGTTCAAGGTGAGTCTAGTAAATCAAAGAAAGTTGAGAAGCCTGTTGAAAGAGCGAATGTAGGTCACTTGTCTAACAAGCAATTGAAAGACAAGTTAGAGAAAATTCAAGTTGAGGTTAAGGGCAATAAAAAGAATAACAGAAATGGCAAATTAGGGATTAACAAACATAACAATTACACACCTGATAAGTATGCTACTAGAAAAACATGTGTCAATTGTGGTAGTGTTAGTCATTTATCTACTAATTGCAAATCTGTTAAGAAGTCTACTAATGTGAAAATGCCTAAGCCTACAATGAATGTCTCTATGCCTGCAATGCCTGTTATGCCTAATGTGTTTGCTCCATATGCACAATTTCAGAATCCATATGCTAGCATGCCATTTGTGCCTAATCCATACATGAATATGTTTAATGTGCCACAAATGCCATGGAATGTGAATAACATGCTTGTTCCTCCAAATATGCATGCTATGAATGAAAATGTGAGCAACCCTCAGAAATCAACACCAAAGGTAAAGGTTGATTTAACTCAATCTGAGCCCAAGGTGAAAAATGATGTAAAGAATAAATCAAAGGCTAACAAAACAGGACCCAAGGAAACTTGGGTACCAAAATCAACTTGATTTGATTTTATTGTGTGTAGGGAGACAAAAGGAATCTTTGGTACTTGGATAGTGGTTGTTCAAGACACATGACTGGTGATTCTACCCTGCTCACAGAGTTCCAGGAAAGAGCTGGCCCTTGTATTGCTTTTGGAGATGACAACAAAGGCTACACTAAGGGATATGGCTTGATTTCAAAAGAGAATGTTATCATAGATGAGGTTGCATTGGTGGATGGTCTTAAGCACAATTTTCTTAGTATCAACCAACTTTGTGACAAAGGATTTTTAGTTACTTTTTCAAAAGAAGCCTGTGTTGTTTCTAAAGGTGGAGACAACAATGTGGTAATGACTAGATTCAGAAGAGGGAATGTGTACATTGCTAACTTTAGTAGCACAAGTCCAGACACCATCACTTGTCTTTTCAGCAAGGCAAGCAAGGATGAAAGTTGGCTATGGCACAAGAAATTGTCTCATTTGAATTTTAAGGTTATGAATGACTTGGTGAGGAAAGATCTTGCTAGAGGAATTCCACATGTGGAATTATCAAAGGATGGTTTGTGTGATGCCTGTCAAAAAGGGAAACAAAAGAGGGCATCATTCAAAAGCAAGACAGAGTCATCAATTGTCCAGCAGCTTGAGTTGCTTCATATGGATCTATTTGGCCCTGTAAATGTCATGTCCATTTCAAAGAAGAAATACTGTCTTGTGATTGTTGATGATTTTTCTAGATTTACATGGACTTTCTTTTTGCACTCCAAAGATGAGGCAAGTGAAATCATTATCAATCACATCAAGATGGTAAACAATCATCCTGATTTTAAAGTAAGAAGGATTAGGAGTGACAATGGGACAGAATTCAAGAATTCAACTATGAAGATGTTCTGTGAAGAAAATAGTATTTTGCATGAATTTTCAGCAGCAAGGACACCTCAGCAAAATGGTGTAGTTGAAAGGAAAAACAGAACACTTATTGAAGCTGCAAGGACAATGCTAGATGAATCAAAGTTACCAACTTATTTCTGGGCTGAGGCAGTTAACACAGCTTGCTTCACTCAAAATATTTCTTTGATTAATCAAGCCAAGGGAATGACCCCTTATCAACTACTCAAAAGAAAGAAGCCACTATTGGATTTTCTTCATGTCTTTGGATGCAAGTGCTTTGTTCTGAGAAATCAAGCTGAGCATTTGGGGAAATTTGAAGCAAAGGCAGATGAAGCAATATTTGTGGGATATGCAGCAGGGAAAGCTTACAGAGTCTATAATCTCAGAACCAACATTGTTATGGAATCTGTACATGTTGTTTTTGATGATCTCAAAATTCAAGGTCTCTGTGATGAAGGTTTCCATGAAAGTCTTTCTTTTGAGAATGAGGAAGGAGATCAAGTGAATCATGTTAAGGCTATTGAGAAACAGCCTAAAGTTGTTGTGTCTAGCACAGATGAAAGCAGTAGTGAAGATGAAATTGCTGCATTAAGATTGAAAAGAATAGCTGCTAGCAGACCAAATGGTCATTCCGTTGACAGTAATGGTGGAAGATTCGTTGACATACAAAATGAGCATTTCGTTGACAGTCAAAACGGTCTTTCCGTTGACAGTCATGGAAATGTTTCTAGGAATGATCACTTAGGGACAACAAACTCAGGGGGAGTTTCTCAAGGACAAATATCTAATCAAGGCAATCATGATCACGAAGCTACATCTTCTAGAGCTAATGTAATAACCCGAATTTTTGGATTAATTAAAACTTTTCTTATTATGATTAAGTGCATCAGTGAATAGTGAATTTGGTGGATGAATAGTGATTTTGAGGATTAACAAAAAATTTCATGCCACCTATGTACGAGACGTAGTGTGGATATTCCGAAGTCATATTAGTGATCTACGGAGTAAATAAGTGAATGCAAAGACGATCGGAATTCAGAAATTCCAAATTTTTTTTTGGTGAAATATTTGACCGGACAGCGAATTATATATTATTATATTCAAGAAATGAGATATTAAAAATTGAGGATTTGAGGATTTAATATTTTGGAATTTTATTATATTTGATTTGAGAATTTAGAACGAAAACCACTGGGACAGTGAAACGAATGTTCTAGAAACCGCTGATACTTTATAATGAGATTAAGCGATTAAGCGAACGAATCATGGATTAAGGATTGAAATTATGACAAGATTAAATATAGACATGGAAGTAACATATAACAAGATTAATTCGAGAAATGCAATATTTGGATCATCCATGTGAAAGGAAACGAACCAGTAAAGCTACTTTAACCAAACGCGTGCATGCGCGACACGTGTCCCTGCTTGCCACCATGATACCCCACTGATCGACATGTGTCCCTATGACTCACCACTTAACAAAATATCAGCATTCTTATCTTTTACTCAAAACAAAAAGAAAAGAAGAAAAGAAAAGCAAGAGAAACACAAAATTCTCCAAAACTGATCAGCTAGAGCACCCTCCAAAGAAAAATCCATAACTCCATTTCCAACCATGATAAAATCACCAAACTTTAACCACAGCTTCTTCACTCCATATATAACATGCGTTCAAGATTTCATAGCAATCCAAGGAGTATAGCCTAGTCAAATCGCCTCCCCAAGTTGAAGAATCCAAACTGCCATGATCTTGGCAGTTTCTGCACCGATTTTCAAACGGCCGTATCTCTCTCATTTCTAAATGAAATCTTGCGTTCTATAGCTTGTTGGAAAGCCATGGAGATGCTCTACAACTACGCTTTAAAAACCTCGCCCAGAAAAGCAGGGTAAGGACCTCGTTTGGGCAGTTCTTTGAACAGATGAATAGTAACTTTCAATAACTAACTTTGATTTCTTGACTTCTTTTGATGATCTAAGCTTGGTCAAGGAAATCTAAGGGCTAGAAAAGGCTTACTACGTGATCATACACTCCAAGTAAGGTATTAACCCCATGAACCCTTAGTTGACTTTGAGTTTTGTGGATGTTCTTGATGATTGTTAGCTTAGTTGAAATTATAGTGTTAATATAAGCATGTTAGCATGATCTTGTAGTTGGTTTAGCCATTTGTTGATTAAGATGTTAAAGTATGATACCCCTGGACTTGTGGAGATGATAATCATGTGTTTAAGATGTATGGATGCCCGGTGTGGCTTGGTTTGATGATTATGATTTTTGGAACGTCCGATTTATAGCCGTCGTAATGCCCAAATTTTTACCTACTGATTGGTTCCCTGTTTTTCCTCTGTTAGAGCTCTACCCTTGAGTCCTACTGCCCATGATTGTGTAGTTTATGTTATAAGCTTCGTAATGATATGTGGTTCGCCTAATTTGGCCGAACGGTTTAAGAGAAAAGTGAGTTTTAGTAAACGCCGTTCGGAAGAACGACCCATCTCTGGTCAGCAACTTTGAGTCTATATTTGGACCACTTCGGAGCCATATTAAAATGTGAAACTTTGAGGAATAATACTAGAGACCGTTTGGAAGGCTCACGAAAAGGATTCGTATTAAAAAGATTATTTTTCGATTTTATAAAAATGTTTTAGTCAGGGTCGCGCAAGTGAAAACCACTGAAAACGAGACTTAGAAACCAAGGTTCCAAATGGTTAAGTATAACTTGGATTTGAGAATGGATTTCGAACCAAACTTATGATATAAGAATTTGACAAATAACATGGACTTAGTATGAGCCTATAACGAGTTAGTAATTCCTTGGTTGTGTTTCGCTTACGTGTTTAAGCATTGAGTTATAAGTGGTTTATCGAGGGGATTAACCGTGTGTTTTCGTTTGACTTTGTCTAGATTGTCCGGCATCGTCGCGAACCCCTATCACTTCTCGAGCATCAGGCAAGTTTCTAAAAACCATATTTTGAAGTATGCATATACTAGATGCAAGTTATGTATGCATACTCGATCGTTCAGAGTATATTTATTTTGAAATATATGAAATATGTTGAATAAGTTTCAATCCATATTTGCAAGTTTCCCAAAATTGTGCTTCCTTATCAAAACCAGTATATCCTTGGTCTTGTTAATGATATTAAATCCTGCTCGTGCGATAACCAAAATCCCATGACCTTATAATACTGTTGATGGGTGGTGATGCTTTTAAGATCCTACGCCTTGAATTATATGGTGTATATATTTATAAACTTTTCGTATGGTGGAAGGGGACTTTATATCATAAGGTAGGTATTTGTGTACTGGAATAAGAAAGGCTCAGAGGGTAGAGCATGTATTGAGTTTATAACTTAGCCAGTGTATCAGGGTTATTTTGTAAGGTATATTTTCGAAAACCCGGACAGAGCTTTTTAGAAAGATTTTCGCAATAATTAACCTAAAGGCAACATCACCAATAAACCAGTGTTTATTTAATTAGTAAATACTTCTGGAAGCATTTACGGATTAAATAAGCCTTATTCGTCTAATTAAATTTGTTTACTTAAATGAATATCATTTTCAAAATGTTTTCTTAAAATCGCTTTGTTCCGGAATGATAACAAAGATATCCAGTAACTGTTATTCGAGGATTAATTATCTATTTAATGAATATTACTTTTGAATATTCATTTAAGATTTATTATTTAATGAATATTACTTCTGAATATTCATTTGAGGCTTACTTATTCGAGGGTTAAGTATGTATTTAATGAATATTATTTATTTATATTCATTTGAGGATTATGGACTTTAAGAATATTATTATTATTATCCATTCGAGGATTGTTTATTATTTAATGAATATTACTTTTGAATATTCATTTAAGAGTTATTTATTTAATGAATATTACTTTTGAATATTCATTTAAGAGTTATTTATTTAATGAATATTACTTTTGAATATTCATTTAAGAGTTATTTATTTAATGAATATTACTTTTGAATATTCATTTAAGAGTTATTTATTTAATGAATATTATTTTTGAATATTCATTTGAGGTTTATTTATTTAATGAATATTATCTTTGAATATTCATTTAATCTATATTTACTTAATGAATAGTATTTTCGAATATTCATTTAATCAGTATTTACGTAAGGAATATTATTTCGAATATTCATCTAATGTTTACTTATTTAATCAATATCATTGATTATTTTTAAAAATCCAAAGAGGTTCCCAAAACAATGTTTTCCATTTAAATCCGTCTCTTAAGAGGATTTAAATGTTCGCTCAACCATCAAAAATATGGGAAACCTGATTTAAGAGACTACTACTCTTTTTGAACTCTCAACTCAAAACTGTCAAGGGACTGATATTTTCTTGGAGCAATTTAATTGCTGCCAGTCTAGTGTTGTGTTACCACCTCAATGATCGAGGGGTAAATTCATGGAACAAGTCGATATCCATTAACAAGCATAGCTTGGGAAATATTGGAGAATCTCCCTTTCCAACCTAGATATAACTACTTAGTGGAGTCGTATCAACAAGTGTTACACTTGGGGAAAGGAGGACGATCTTTACGTTTCAGAGTCATGGATTCCATCTGAACTAGGAGTGGTGTAAGTGGTCAAGTTGCGTGGGCCCATCCAACTTTTATATATTGCCCCAAATGGGCCGGGAGGTCATAGTAAGGCGGTAGACAATGTCAGGCCGTCGTGATACTTCCATCTACATGTAGAAAACTATTTGAGCGGTGCGACCTGCTACTGATCATAGTAAGGTTAGGCACAGCGGACGCGGTAGCAACTCCAGTATTGGTTCATCATCCAATTTGGATATTCCTGCAACATGTATTGGGGTGAAGAACCAATCATGTTGGTAGGGGGTCGAAAAGTGTTTGGAAATGAAGTGACAATAAATTCATGCAACTTCATCTTTTATTTATGAGTTATGACTCTGTGGATACCTTACATAACATGAGTTATGGTAAGGGAGTTTTTTATACTGAATCACCTTATAACTTCATCTTTTAAGTTATATGTTGATATTCTGCATATATAGCAGATATTTTTCGGAAAGGTTATATTTGGTTTACTTTGAAACCTCATCGTTTATACTAGAACTTTGTTCATAATATAGCAAAAGTTTGCAGAAATATTATGAAATTGATATTTGAAATACAACAATGGTATTATTTTTGGGATTACATTCCGATAAGGATGTAATTTAAGTATCGAGATATTTTGACAAATTATTGTCTTATACCCGCTTTATTCTGGGTTGAGTTAAAGGCAGAATTATGCCATACTTTCATTACCTTGCTGAGCTATCGCTCACTCTTGCTATTGTTTTATATATATTATATAGCAGCGAAGCAGGATGCTAATGGGACGACACATACCCCGCAAGGCGTTTCCATAAACAGTTTCTAGCAGTGATCCCGAGAGTAGTACGAACCAATCGAATCAGGCTACAGCTTTTGGGTATTCAACTTATGTATAGATATGAATGGTATGAGAGGATTGTGAGCATCCGAAGGCTAAGTTGGTAATGTAACATTACTTAGAAATTGTATCAGTGACAGATTCAAAGACATTTTGGGTATTGTAATAAAAATTATTTATTCCGCAGTTATTGTATGGTGTCGTTTCTGAGACTCTAACCTGTGTGTGTGTGTGTGAGACATATATTGTGGGGTCATGAGCAGGTGAATTATGAATGGTGTGAGTAATACAGGTAAGGCAAGGAGTACATGGATCGTGACTACTCTAAATCCCTGACCCCGGATTTGGGGCTGTTACAGAAATGGTATCAGAGCGTTAGGTTACAGTCCTCAGAAACGATAGGAGATCGAGTCTTACAATACCCTTAAGAATGATAAGAACATCTAGAGCCTAAATTGAGTTCGTAGTCGGGTTAGAGGACACGACCCTGACTGTTTAAGATGAAGCCCGAGAGGGGTCTTCTTCTGGGAAACCGTACTTAGGACTTCATGATTAGTCACCTCGATTCGTATGAGTTATAGATTGATGGGATTCTGAGATACCAGACCCCGAGGCCTTCGAGTAGGCAATTGATGATGCGTTCCTTGAAATGGATGGAGACCCGATAAAGGAAGATCCATAGGAGGATCTAGAGGAAGACCCCATGGTGGGTCAAGGAAAGAATCTTGTAGAGAACGTGTTGATTGATAAAGATGTAGTATGTTACTTGAGGTCGTATAATAGGACCAGACGAACCTTCAGAGGACAAATAAGTGACGAAACAAGAGTTTTAAGGATCGTTCATGATTCATCAAGAGATATGACAAAGAAAATGGAGTAGAGTCTCCAAAGCAGAAGAGGTAGAGGCAGTACAGCCAGTATTAGTGGATTGATTCGACTTGAACGAAACCTGTTACCCGTAGTCGGTTATAGTTGCCCATAAGGAGGCGGCATACGTAAGAACCAAGATGTTCAGATTTTCACGAACGATTAAGGGTACTTAGTTGCCTAGAATAGTGTAAGGAATTGTTTTGGGCTATGAGATTTCAATCCCCCACGACCAGCGATTCCACTGGAAATAGTGTCTATTACATCATTGAGGGATTTTATTATCTCAAGGAAAATTTTGGGTATAAAGATGATTGAAATAGAGACCGAATTTAAGTTTGTAGTTTCTAACGATCCTCCGGAGTACCGCCTAGTCGACATGTGGAATTGTCATTGCTATGGGCGACAACGGTATCGAAGTCTTCTTATAGAACAGAACACTTACTTGAGATGTTTGCGCCTAGTCGAATAGAATTCCCTGCGATTGCAAAGGTCGATGGTTGGATCCTTAGCGACTATTATAAGTCGGCAATGACGTAAGTATCAAACACCTTAGGGCGCGTGGAAAAGAAAAGTTTTGGAATTGAACGATTATCCATTAGAGGAGCCGACATAAAAGGCATCCGTAGAGACCTTGGTAGTACCCTCCCCCTTTGCAGATTATGTGGGATATTTCCCCAATCTATGATCTATCTTGACCTCTTTCCAAGAAAGAATTCTGATAAAGGGTATATTCCCTCTTCGAAGTTATTTTATAACACTTGTGTTAAATCATAATTAATTTCAATTGTGTTAGAGGCTGTCACGATGCCTACTTTCAGGTTTTCGAAGCCCTGTCAAATGATGTTATTTAAGCTTTCACTTTTCTTCAAATAATGAATGACCCCATGGTGATACCTCACCACTTGTTTGTTAAGTACCAGTATCTTTTTGGTTATTCTTTTCTTTGTATTTTCTTTGGAAACCGCACCTTTGGAATCTGTTCAATTTTAATTCAAGGTGTTCCTTTGAGAAATATTGTCGAGAGGCGATAATCGTTAAATTGATCTCGAATTGCTTTCATACTTTTCAACTCCCACTGAGACGAACAACCCTATACTTATAGGGGCTACAAGGACTATCTGTCTATGTGATAGAAGTCGGATGGGACGCCATCACTTGTGAGTTGTGAAATACAAGAAGGCTAATTACCTTTAGTAATGTCTCAATCGAGGCACGCAACGTTGAGTTCTTATGATCATGTTGATCTCTCGGTAAATTCTCTTACCTCCAATAAGGTTACCTTAAAACTCATAACCTTATGATCACCAGTGTGTGACGTTTTCCTTGATATGGGAGCTATCTTTTCAAAGCTCCATGATTCTTGTTATCTTTATTGAATTTCAAAGGGAGGCCAACCAGGTCAAATAAGTCACAAAAAAAAAAAAAAAAAAAAAAATTCGCTGATAGGAATTAGATTCGCAACGAAATCTCCTATGACAGGAGCAAATCCCTAAGACGAATAGAATGTTGGTGACGTATCAATGAAATTGATTTATTCTCCCAAGGATGTTATGATAATGGAAAGCGTGTCAATCGACATATGTGAAAGGAATAGCGATGTGTCGTGTACTCCAGTGACAACGGTGTTAGATAGATGCCCTATAATGGAATTGAGATTTTGGAGGAGTTGTTTACGAATGGACACTACCTCTGGGTTAGCAAGATAAGTACTGGCGATGGAGTCAGAGGGAGCTGGTATTGTGACTTGGGAGAAGTTGATATTATTATAAGGATGGATTGGTTGACACCCAATGGAGCCCAGACTGATTGTAAGAGAGAGAGAGTAATAAATAAAGGATGGAGACAGATTCAGAGATTCTTGAATATAGTTCCGACTAAGAAACTATTACGCCAGAAATACGAGGCTTAATTAGCTCTTATGGTTGACGTCAAGGAAAGAGATACCAAGTATAAAGGGAACTAAAATGGTTTCGGGAGATTGTACAAGGTTTTAATAAGCTACCAGATATCGATTTGGATGACATGAGAATGAATACCGAGTATTCAGAGTACAATGGGAATGAAAGGGTTAGTGACTAAGTTACAAGAGTTGTTGTATAAGGGTATGATAAGACCCCGTGTACCACCATGGAGAACCCCGGTGTTGTTGTAAGAAAGAAAGATGTTAACACAAGATTATGCATCGAACCTTGAGAGTTGTATGAGTTCGACATGGAGAATAGGTACCCTTGTAAATGATTGTTTGATCAGCGGAAGAACGCTGTGTATTTCCAAATTTATTTAAGAACTGGATATTACCAGTTGGAAGTTAAATTCGAGGATATACCCAAGACTGCGATTCATACTAGGAATAGACACTTAGAGTTTTCAGCGAAGTTGTTTTGGGGTTGATTAGTGCACCCACAAATTTTGATGGAATGTAATGAAGTGGCTTTCAGTTATCCGTGATAGTAGATAACATGAGATGGAGAAATGGCTAGAATTGACCTAGAATTATGACTGTGAGATACACTACCATCCGGGGAAGGCCAATGTGGTGGCCGATGCCCTTAATGAAAATGAGACAGAGATGGATTCCGAAGGATCGGGAATTAAAGGATGAGATTTTACACAAAACCCAAGTTAATCCGACAAACTAGAAAGGCAAAAGATTTCACCAACAAGCGGCTAGTAACAGCCAAGACAGACAGAGAAAGTATGCGGACTAAGCCCGCGAGTATAGAGATAGTACTGCTATTGATAAGCTAAATGGCAAGTTAATGAATGACAATCAAGTTTATGCTGGTGTATTTCTGTACAAACAAGATAGAGAATATGAGGTTAGCGATTCGTGATGCTAAAGGTATCTCCATGGAAAGAATTAATGAGATTTGAAAAGAAAGGGAAGTCGAGCCCGAGATTCATTGGGCCATCTGAGATTTTAAAATGCGTCAGGAAGGTGGCCTACGAGCCAGCCTTACCCCCCAAACTTGTAGAATGGTCATAACGGGGTTCAGGTGTCAATGCTACGTCAGTATACTATAGATGCCCGACATATGTAGAGTACGAGCAGGTAGATATACAACCTGGTCTGACTTACAAAGAGCAACCTGTGGAAATCACGGATAGAAAAGAACAAGTGCTAAGAGACGAGGTTGCCAAGCTAGTGAGAGGTTTGTGGAGAAACAAGAGGTGGAAGAATCCACCTGGGAGTTAGAAAGTGCAACGGGAGAGAAGTACCCCCAGTTATGCCTAAGTTGATTCCGGGACGGAATCCTTTTAAGGAGGGGAGACTGTAATAACCCGAATTTTTGGATTAATTAAAACTTTTCTTATTATGATTAAGTGCATCAGTGAATAGTGAATTTGGTGGATGAATAGTGATTTTGAGGATTAACAAAAAATTTCATGCCACCTATGTACGAGACGTAGTGTGGATATTCCGAAGTCATATTAGTGATCTACGGAGTAAATAAGTGAATGCAAAGACGATCGGAATTCAGAAATTCCAAATTTTTTTTTGGTGAAATATTTGACCGGACAGCGAATTATATATTATTATATTCAAGAAATGAGATATTAAAAATTGAGGATTTGAGGATTTAATATTTTGGAATTTTATTATATTTGATTTGAGAATTTAGAACGAAAACCACTGGGACAGTGAAACGAATGTTCTAGAAACCGCTGATACTTTATAATGAGATTAAGCGATTAAGCGAACGAATCATGGATTAAGGATTGAAATTATGACAAGATTAAATATAGACATGGAAGTAACATATAACAAGATTAATTCGAGAAATGCAATATTTGGATCATCCATGTGAAAGGAAACGAACCAGTAAAGCTACTTTAACCAAACGCGTGCATGCGCGACACGTGTCCCTGCTTGCCACCATGATACCCCACTGATCGACATGTGTCCCTATGACTCACCACTTAACAAAATATCAGCATTCTTATCTTTTACTCAAAACAAAAAGAAAAGAAGAAAAGAAAAGCAAGAGAAACACAAAATTCTCCAAAACTGATCAGCTAGAGCACCCTCCAAAGAAAAATCCATAACTCCATTTCCAACCATGATAAAATCACCAAACTTTAACCACAGCTTCTTCACTCCATATATAACATGCGTTCAAGATTTCATAGCAATCCAAGGAGTATAGCCTAGTCAAATCGCCTCCCCAAGTTGAAGAATCCAAACTGCCATGATCTTGGCAGTTTCTGCACCGATTTTCAAACGGCCGTATCTCTCTCATTTCTAAATGAAATCTTGCGTTCTATAGCTTGTTGGAAAGCCATGGAGATGCTCTACAACTACGCTTTAAAAACCTCGCCCAGAAAAGCAGGGTAAGGACCTCGTTTGGGCAGTTCTTTGAACAGATGAATAGTAACTTTCAATAACTAACTTTGATTTCTTGACTTCTTTTGATGATCTAAGCTTGGTCAAGGAAATCTAAGGGCTAGACAAGGCTTACTACGTGATCATACACTCCAAGTAAGGTATTAACCCCATGAACCCTTAGTTGACTTTGAGTTTTGTGGATGTTCTTGATGATTGTTAGCTTAGTTGAAATTATAGTGTTAATATAAGCATGTTAGCATGATCTTGTAGTTGGTTTAGCCATTTGTTGATTAAGATGTTAAAGTATGATACCCCTGGACTTGTGGAGATGATAATCATGTGTTTAAGATGTATGGATGCCCGGTGTGGCTTGGTTTGATGATTATGATTTTTGGAACGTCCGATTTATAGCCGTCGTAATGCCCAAATTTTTACCTACTGATTGGTTCCCTGTTTTTCCTCTGTTAGAGCTCTACCCTTGAGTCCTACTGCCCATGATTGTGTAGTTTATGTTATAAGCTTCGTAATGATATGTGGTTCGCCTAATTTGGCCGAACGGTTTAAGAGAAAAGTGAGTTTTAGTAAACGCCGTTCGGAAGAACGACCCATCTCTGGTCAGCAACTTTGAGTCTATATTTGGACCACTTCGGAGCCATATTAAAATGTGAAACTTTGAGGAATAATACTAGAGACCGTTTGGAAGGCTCACGAAAAGGATTCGTATTAAAAAGATTATTTTTCGATTTTATAAAAATGTTTTAGTCAGGGTCGCGCAAGTGAAAACCACTGAAAACGAGACTTAGAAACCAAGGTTCCAAATGGTTAAGTATAACTTGGATTTGAGAATGGATTTCGAACCAAACTTATGATATAAGAATTTGACAAATAACATGGACTTAGTATGAGCCTATAACGAGTTAGTAATTCCTTGGTTGTGTTTCGCTTACGTGTTTAAGCATTGAGTTATAAGTGGTTTATCGAGGGGATTAACCGTGTGTTTTCGTTTGACTTTGTCTAGATTGTCCGGCATCGTCGCGAACCCCTATCACTTCTCGAGCATCAGGCAAGTTTCTAAAAACCATATTTTGAAGTATGCATATACTAGATGCAAGTTATGTATGCATACTCGATCGTTCAGAGTATATTTATTTTGAAATATATGAAATATGTTGAATAAGTTTCAATCCATATTTGCAAGTTTCCCAAAATTGTGCTTCCTTATCAAAACCAGTATATCCTTGGTCTTGTTAATGATATTAAATCCTGCTCGTGCGATAACCAAAATCCCATGACCTTATAATACTGTTGATGGGTGGTGATGCTTTTAAGATCCTACGCCTTGAATTATATGGTGTATATATTTATAAACTTTTCGTATGGTGGAAGGGGACTTTATATCATAAGGTAGGTATTTGTGTACTGGAATAAGAAAGGCTCAGAGGGTAGAGCATGTATTGAGTTTATAACTTAGCCAGTGTATCAGGGTTATTTTGTAAGGTATATTTTCGAAAACCCGGACAGAGCTTTTTAGAAAGATTTTCGCAATAATTAACCTAAAGGCAACATCACCAATAAACCAGTGTTTATTTAATTAGTAAATACTTCTGGAAGCATTTACGGATTAAATAAGCCTTATTCGTCTAATTAAATTTGTTTACTTAGATGAATATCATTTTCAAAATGTTTTCTTAAAATCGCTTTGTTCCGGAATGATAACAAAGATATCCAGTAACTGTTATTCGAGGATTAATTATCTATTTAATGAATATTACTTTTGAATATTCATTTAAGATTTATTATTTAATGAATATTACTTCTGAATATTCATTTGAGGCTTACTTATTCGAGGGTTAAGTATGTATTTAATGAATATTATTTATTTATATTCATTTGAGGATTATGGACTTTAAGAATATTATTATTATTATCCATTCGAGGATTGTTTATTATTTAATGAATATTACTTTTGAATATTCATTTAAGAGTTATTTATTTAATGAATATTACTTTTGAATATTCATTTAAGAGTTATTTATTTAATGAATATTACTTTTGAATATTCATTTAAGAGTTATTTATTTAATGAATATTACTTTTGAATATTCATTTAAGAGTTATTTATTTAATGAATATTATTTTTGAATATTCATTTGAGGTTTATTTATTTAATGAATATTATCTTTGAATATTCATTTAATCTATATTTACTTAATGAATAGTATTTTCGAATATTCATTTAATCAGTATTTACGTAAGGAATATTATTTCGAATATTCATCTAATGTTTACTTATTTAATCAATATCATTGATTATTTTTAAAAATCCAAAGAGGTTCCCAAAACAATGTTTTCCATTTAAATCCGTCTCTTAAGAGGATTTAAATGTTCGCTCAACCATCAAAAATATGGGAAACCTGATTTAAGAGACTACTACTCTTTTTGAACTCTCAACTCAAAACTGTCAAGGGACTGATATTTTCTTGGAGCAATTTAATTGCTGCCAGTCTAGTGTTGTGTTACCACCTCAATGATCGAGGGGTAAATTCATGGAACAAGTCGATATCCATTAACAAGCATAGCTTGGGAAATATTGGAGAATCTCCCTTTCCAACCTAGATATAACTACTTAGTGGAGTCGTATCAACAAGTGTTACACTTGGGGAAAGGAGGACGATCTTTACGTTTCAGAGTCATGGATTCCATCTGAACTAGGAGTGGTGTAAGTGGTCAAGTTGCGTGGGCCCATCCAACTTTTATATATTGCCCCAAATGGGCCGGGAGGTCATAGTAAGGCGGTAGACAATGTCAGGCCGTCGTGATACTTCCATCTACATGTAGAAAACTATTTGAGCGGTGCGACCTGCTACTGATCATAGTAAGGTTAGGCACAGCGGACGCGGTAGCAACTCCAGTATTGGTTCATCATCCAATTTGGATATTCCTGCAACATGTATTGGGGTGAAGAACCAATCATGTTGGTAGGGGGTCGAAAAGTGTTTGGAAATGAAGTGACAATAAATTCATGCAACTTCATCTTTTATTTATGAGTTATGACTCTGTGGATACCTTACATAACATGAGTTATGGTAAGGGAGTTTTTTATACTGAATCACCTTATAACTTCATCTTTTAAGTTATATGTTGATATTCTGCATATATAGCAGATATTTTTCGGAAAGGTTATATTTGGTTTACTTTGAAACCTCATCGTTTATACTAGAACTTTGTTCATAATATAGCAAAAGTTTGCAGAAATATTATGAAATTGATATTTGAAATACAACAATGGTATTATTTTTGGGATTACATTCCGATAAGGATGTAATTTAAGTATCGAGATATTTTGACAAATTATTGTCTTATACCCGCTTTATTCTGGGTTGAGTTAAAGGCAGAATTATGCCATACTTTCATTACCTTGCTGAGCTATCGCTCACTCTTGCTATTGTTTTATATATATTATATAGCAGCGAAGCAGGATGCTAATGGGACGGCACATACCCCGCAAGGCGTTTCCATAAACAGTTTCTAGCAGTGATCCCGAGAGTAGTACGAACCAATCGAATCAGGCTACAGCTTTTGGGTATTCAACTTATGTATAGATATGAATGGTATGAGAGGATTGTGAGCATCCGAAGGCTAAGTTGGTAATGTAACATTACTTAGAAATTGTATCAGTGACAGATTCAAAGACATTTTGGGTATTGTAATAAAAATTATTTATTCCGCAGTTATTGTATGGTGTCGTTTCTGAGACTCTAACCTGTGTGTGTGTGTGTGAGACATATATTGTGGGGTCATGAGCAGGTGAATTATGAATGGTGTGAGTAATACAGGTAAGGCAAGGAGTACATGGATCGTGACTACTCTAAATCCCTGACCCCGGATTTGGGGCTGTTACAGCTAATCTACATCCCTCAAGGAAATGGACTAAAGATCATCCCTTTGAACTCATTATATGTGCTGTTTCTTCAAAAGTCCAAACTAGAAGAGCAACTCAAGAGGAATGTCTATATAGTAGCTTTCTGTCTCAAGATGAGCCAAAGAAAGTTGAGGATGCACTTCTAGATCCAGATTGGGTCTTAGCTATGCAAGAGGAGCTAAACCAATTTGAGAGAAACAAAGTTTGGAAGTTGGTGCCCAAGCCTAAGGACAGGAGTGTTATAGGCACACAGTGGGTGTTCAGAAACAAGATGGATGAAAATGGCATAGTCACAAGGAACAAAGCTAGATTGGTTGCAAAAGGCTACTCACAGGAAGAGGGAATTGACTTTGATGAAACCTTTGCTCCTGTTGCAAGACTAGAAGCAATAAGGATTTTCCTAGCCTATGCAGCCCATGCCAATTTCAAGGTCTATCAAATGGATGTGAAGAGTGCTTTTCTGAATGGGGAATTGGAAGAGGAGGTGTATGTGAGTCAACCTCCTGGTTTTGAAGATGATGATCTTCCAGAGTATGTGTACTTTCTCCTCAAAGCACTCTATGGTTTGAAACAAGCACCTAGAGCCTGGTATGACACACTTTCACAATTCCTCCCTTGAGAATCACTTCACTAGAGGTACTGTAGATAAAACTCTTTTTTCATAGGATTGTGAATGGCTCTACTATACTTGTTCAAATTTATGTAGATGACATAATTTTTGGGTCTACAGATGAAAAACTCTGTCAAAAGTTTGTCAAGCTTATGCAAAGTAAATATGAAATGAGCATGATGGGAGAATTAACTTATTTTCTTGGTCTCCAAGTATAGCAAGTTAATGAAGGCATTTTCATTATTCAAACAAAGTATATTCATGATTTGTTAAAGAAATTTAACTTAATGGAATGCTCTCCTGCCAAAACTCCCATGCCTACTGCCACCAAACTTGAATTGAATACTAAGGAAAAATCTGTGGACATTTCAAGTTACAGAGGCATGGTAGGCTCACTTTTATATTTAACAGCTAGTAGACCTGACATTATGTTTGCTACTTGTCTATGTGCTAGATTTCAGGCTGACCCTAGGGAATCCCATTTAGTTGCTATTAAAAGAATTTTCAGATATCTCAAAGGAACACCAAACCTTGGCATTTGGTATCCTAGAGAATCTGGCTTTGAACTAATTGGTTATTCAGATGCAGATTATGCAGGATGTAAAATTGACAGGAAAAGCACAATTGACATCTGTCAATTCCTAGGAAACAAGCTTGTGTCATGGTTCAGCAAGAAACAAAACTCAGTTTCTACCTCCACAGCTGAGACTGAGTACATTGCAGTTGGAAGTTGTTGTGCACAGATTTTATGGATGAAAAATCAACTACTTGATTATGGATTAAGAGTTGAGAAAATTCCTATCTTCTGTGACAACACTAGTGCCATTTCCATAACTGAGAATCCAGTGCAGCATTCAAGGACCAAGCACATTGACATCAAGTATCATTTCATTAGAGAACATGTTATGAATGGTACTGTGGAGTTACATTTTGTTCCAAGTGAACAACAACTTGCAGACATCTTTACCAAGCCACTTGATGAATCAACATTCTCAAGACTAGTAAGTGAGCTAGGTATGCTAAATTTCTCTTAATTATTTTTGAGATTTTTGCAAGTTAATTTGCAGCCAGAAATTTGCTATGATTTTCTGTGAATTAATTTTCTCAGGAAAAAGTGAAATTTTGTCTAAGTCAAAATTACTATGTCAACGAATGCCTCATTCCGTTGATAGTCTTAGCATTTTTCTGGGTGTTTCGTTGACAGCACTTTTATGTCAACGAAACGCAGCTTTATCAACGAAATAGACGGGACCTTAAACGCCCAATTCTGATTCGTTGATATAGCGTGGTTAATCTGAACCGTTGAATTTGCACGTCCCTTTACCACGATCTATGCATACACCCCTGTAAGTATAAATCATGGTAATATTTTAATTGTAACGATTAGATTTTTAAGCCAATCTAGTAATTTATATTTATTATTGGACTTAATTTTTGAGAAATTTTGGAGGAGTATTTAAGAAATTTTGTTTTCTTTAATTCTTTTCTACCTTGCTCTCAAAATTTCCAAAGGCTTTCTTACTTCTTCTCTCTCAAAGCAAAACAAAGTTCGAGCTTTTCTTCACTCAACAATGGCACCCATAGTCAAACTCATGTCAGCTGGAGGGTTCATTTACGAGAAGAACAAGTCCATTCCATTTGTTGTCAAGGAAAGCCCGAAAAAAATCTTTCACAAGATGATGGATTTCCTGATGAATTGCAAGCTCAGTTACGCGATGTTTCACTCCACTCCGCTTTACAATGAAATCATAGAGGAGATTTGGACTTCCTGCGAGTACAGTGGGACTAACTGCACTTTGCAATTCACCATTCAAGGTAAAGAGTATATTGTCAATTCAGATGTATTGCAAGAATGCCTTCACATTCTTGAGAATAATTGTTTAGCTTTACCAACACATGCTGAAATTGTTAACATGCTTAATTCAATAAATTACTCTTTGCCAACTGAGAATTTAGGTAAAATTATTAGGAGAGGCTTGGTAAGGGAGTGGAGTTATTTAGCAGATGCTTTTATTAAAGTATTTTCTGGTAAAATTAGTAATTTTGATGCTTTAACTAACTCCATTCTGATTTTGCTTACCATGCTTCTCACTGATAAATACTATAATTTTAGCACTCAATTGATGTATGAACTAGGTGCTAAGTTAGGAGATAAGAAATCTAGGAAAAAGAATATCTATTATGCTAGATTTCTAATGATGTTGGCTAACCATGTTAGTCCAACACCATTAGTTATCTCTAATCCAAATTCCAGGTTTGACTGTTTTGTCCAAGAGAAGAGGGTGCTAATAGACATCCTGAGGCTGAATCACAATGGTGATGTCCCAATGGTGTATCTGCCAGTTATTGAGGTAACAATTTCTCAACTTGCTAATTTAAATGTTACTTCAGTTTCTGCTACTGTTTCCACTTTTGTTGCAATGGAGTATGTAGCAGTGACCCAACAGGCTCAGGTGCTTCTCAAAAGGCAATGGAGTTTCTGCAACTAGACCCAAATCCACAAAATCTAAATCTACCAAGCCAACCTCAGGTGCTTCTCAAAAGGCACCTGTTGTAAAATCCACTACACAACCCAATGGGAGTGCTTCCGGTGTGGTGAGTGGTGAGGGAAGGGGTGAAAATCAAAGAAACCCCAAGAATAAGGTGGGAGAGGTGAGTGTTTCCCAGACTAGCCCCATTGTGTCTTCCCAACAAGGCACAATGAGTAATATGGATATTAGCACAAGTCTAATTGCATCCTCCCAAAAGGATGTAGTTATTGAAACAAGCTCTCCTCCAAAAGCACACATCAAAAGGGTAAGGGACACATCTAGCCCCCAAACAGCCATCTCCCAATACCAAAGAAGGGTAAGACAAAAATCCCAGGTCACACAGGGTGCACACACATTGGAAGCAACAATTCCAGTTTCTCAAATTCAGTTTGATGTAACCCCAATTTTTACTCTGGGGTTACCGTCCCACTCTCTCAATATTAATATTGAGACACCTCCACAAAATTCACCAACACAGTCATTAGATGTGGATATGATCCATTCATCTATTCCTGATTCTCCAACTTTGTTCTTGGAGAAGCCCCACTCTGAAATTGGTGGTCATCACTTGTTAAGTGATTTGTTGGGCCACCAATCATCTTTTTCTGAAGCTACAAGAGGATCTGTGGAACCATCTTTAAAATCAATCACTACAGATTCTACTGTAATTTCACTTTCTCAAAATCCTTTCTTGACTTCATCAACGGAACAGACTCTTTCGTTAACAAGTGTTTCTCCATCAACGGTATCCATACCGTTGACAGTTCAAACTACCATTCCGTTGATAGTTCATTCTGCACCTTTTATTGAAAATCAAGTTGTTCACAAAACTAGTGCAGATGATCTAGTGGTAGTTGAAACACTTCTAGGATTGAAAGGGAGTGAATCTGAGAGGCTGGCTTGCATCCAGGCAAAAGGAGAGGATGTGAGTGAGAGGCTGGCTATTTCTTCCAGCCAGGCAAAAGGAGAGACTGAGAGTTCCACCTTAGTAGGTGAAGGTGAGGGTGTGAGAGGTGTGAACCATGGGGAACCCATGATGCAAGAAAAGAGTGGAGAGAGAGAAGGGACTACAGATGCTGAAAGGAAGGAACCGGCCATTGCAAGTGAGTTAATGGAGGTTAATGAGGGAGAAAAAGAATTGTCTTTCCAAGAGTATTATCAACAAACTATGGATAGCATTTCTTTGGATCCTGAAACCTTTACTCATCCTGTGCCAGCCTATCAAATCATGGCTCAACAGGGCAATGTGGAGGCAGAAAGGTCACTAAATCTTATTCATACAACTGCATCCATGATGAGGGCTAAGGATGCACTTGCCAATTTGTCTCCAGGAGCTGGTGGAAGTTTTGAATATGATGATTCTTCAAGTGATGAGGATAGTCTTGATGTTGCTCTACAGGTGGCTACTACTGCACAGACTGGGACTTCTGTGGTGCCTCCTAAGCCAAGATGGCTTTCTCAAGACTTGCCTGAACATCAAAGTTTGGATGCTGCCATCACAAGGCAGTATAATGAAGCATATTTGGCTCATGAGTCTGCACCTGACACTGAAAAGAAATTCTACAAGGCACTCATGGATTCTCTAGAAATTCAGAGACTCCAGATGCTGCAGACAAGGATTAAAGCCAGGGAAATCAAGGACTCCATTGAAAATCTAAAGGATGCCACAGCAAGGAGGCTTGATGAAAAACTCCCACTTCTCACTGTTGCCAGGATGACCACTTTCTTCAACAAGGATAATGAGGTGGCAACCACTTTGAAGACTCTTACTTCTAGGGTGGACAAAGTGGAAGCCACATTAACTCAAATACAGCAGGCACAGGAGAAGCAAACTCAACTTTTGACTCAGCTAGTGGCAGCTCAAGGTCTCCCTGTTATTACTCTTGATGATAACAAAAAGGGGGAGAAATCTAAGGAGCTTAATATTCAAGTCACAAAAGTTATGGTCCCAGCCATTTCTTTACCACAGGAGCCATTAGCTATGGGGGAGTCACTAAAGGATAAATTAGATGGCATTGACCTGATTCAACAGGCATCTATGAGGCTACAACTTGCAGAACAGATAAAAGAACAGTGGTCTAATATAGATGCAAGAATCAAGAAGATTGCTGAAACTGCAAAGAACAAACATCCTTCAACGGATCAAGTTATTTCTACAACACCATCAACGAATGCCATGGTCTTAGTGTCAACGGAATTGGAGCCACAGACTAAATCTTCTTATGATCTAAAGCCTCTTTTACATGGAGTGATTACTGGTCCAAGAAAAGAAAAGGGACAAACTTCATGTATTAGAGATGTGGACTCAGCTACTCTTCAAAGATGCTTATCTCCAAAATCCCCAGCTAAACCAAAGGGCAAGAATATTGCTAGGACATTCTATCCACCTCCATTCCTAGATGAGCCCAAGATTCTGAGTGAACTTATCATAAAATGCAAGGAAAACAATGTGCCTGAGATAAGGAAGCAAAGAGCAATAATCTACAAGAATGAGCAAGAGATTTATGTTTGGGCTGGTCACCCAAATTTTGCTGAAGCTAAAGCTGAGGAATCAGCTAGGGCAGACATGGAAGCTCTTGCAGTTGCCCAAGCTCTTGATGAAGAGGAAAGACAAAAAGAAGAAAGAGCTAGGGTTGAAGCTGAGGATGCAAAGGAAAAGAGAAAAAGTACAAGGCAACCCAAGGCAAGGGCTAAAAGGAACTTGGCCTTTGAAAAGGATGATTCTCAAGACACTGTAACAGATGCCCCTGTAACAGCTGTGCCTTCACCTTTTTCAGATCAAAGCATTGGAGGAAAATTAGCTTGTGATCCTAAACATCCTGTTAATTTTCATGATCAACCAATTGTGCCAAAGGAAGAGCCTTTTGAGTTTGATGAAGCTAATTTTCCCAAATTTCTAATTGAGATGGATGCAAAGAAGAAATCACAGCAGAAGGTTTCTAAGGCTAAGCCAGTTTTTATGAGGAGGCCACAGGTTGAGAAACCACCAACAAACCCAGAGGACTTCATCTACATTGCTGACATAAATGAGGAGTCTGACTTAAACCTATATCTTGAGGACTTGGTAGAAGTGAAAGGGATAGCAGCCACTCAGAAATTACCAGAGAGATTAGTGTTTGTGTACAAGGGTGGAAGGGAAAGAATCTGGCCTCTGCACAGAATTCTAGGAGAAGACTATCAGACACTGATGGTGGTGTTCAAATGCTTAAAGAGAGATTTTGGGTTCACCAAAACTGCCAAGTCTGAGGTTGTCTCCAAGATTTGTCAAGTCAAAGCTAGCTGGAACAAACCTGATGCACTTCCCAGGGTTCTAAAGGTCCCTCAATCAGGAAAGAAAATTCATCTACAACCCTTTTGGATGATGGAATTCAGAGACAAGGACAACTGCAGAAGATTCTTCAGAATGGAGGACCAATTGGAAAAGGCATCTAATGAAACTTTAAGATTCATGCAATCCAAGTTGGGTGATCAAGATGAAGAAGAGAAGATTTTCTACAGGAGGCTCCAAGCTTAGATTGAGGAGAACAATGCAAGGAAGGGGAAGAAAACAAGGCCACAGAGACAAAGTTGATAAATCTGCTCAGGCTAGAGGAGTAGCTCTGTGCACTTGTATTGTAAGAATTTCTAATTTGTGTTCAGTCAATTTTCAATAAATCAAGTAGCTCAATACAAATTCTACTTTTGTAATTTATAATTTGTCTAAATGTTTTTGTTATCATCAAGGCTCTTGATATATGGCTGTTATTCTATCAGTCATAAATTGGGGGAGATTGTTAGGAATATGTTGTTCTTGATGATAATTATAAAAACACTTAGTAGATTATGTATTAAGTCACTTTTGTAACTGTCAACGGAATGGTATGCTTTGCAGCTTCCGTTGACAGGTAGCTCATCAACAAAATGAGTGATGTAGCAATTGCACTGTACAATACTTCACTGGTTGATATACATTTGTTGTAGGTATTAGATAGGTTTTCTAAGTCATGTTGACTATGTACTAGATAGGCAAAATAGGTTGGTTAAGTGTAAATATATTGTGCCTTGTAATTTTGCCTAAGTGAAGACATGTCAACGGATTGAAGATTAGTCTATCAACGGAATGAAGACTAGTCTATCAACGGAATGAAGATTAGTCTATCAACGGAATTAAGATTAGTCTATCAACGGAATGAAGATTAGTCTATCAACGGAATGAAGAATATACCATCAACGGAATGAAGAATAAAGCTATCAACGAAACACATCTTCCTGCTATCAACGAACCATTATCACTTTTCTGATTAGTTGACAAAGTGATAGTGACAGTTTTCTGACAGATCAAAAGGTGATGTAGAAGTGTACTTTGCATTGGAAGCCATCAAAATGTACACTGGGAATAAGGAAACATTCCAATTTCCAATTAGGTTCTTGAGTGGGATCATAATAAGCATGAAGACAAAAGACAAGATCTCCAAGGACCATTGGACAAAAGGGATAAAAAGCAAGCTACTGGCGGTTACCTTAAGTGTATTTTAGTGTAGCCAAAAATAGCATTGTAAACTTGGTTTTATAACCAAGTGTAGCAGTTCATTTTTAAGATAAGTGAGTGAGATAAAAATAGTTTGTATTAGCTTCTTTCAAGAGCACTCTCACTCCAAATCAGGAACTGAGCAGCTGTGATACTTTTGTAACACAGATTATTTCCGCAATAAAAACATCTCAGTTGGATCCTCAAAACATCCAACTACAATTTTATATTTGCTTGTGTTTTTATTTTCAGTATTGTTTTATTTGAAAGTTGTTTTAAGTTTAAAAAATATCTAGAATTGTATTCAACCCCCCCCCCCCCCCTTCTACAATTCTGTTAGGTCATTTGGGATTAACATTGGACTCTTCAAACTCACCCCAACCCTATAATTTAGGAGAATTTGCTAAATTTTGTTAAAATGTCATCTACATCCGGAATCTCAAAATGGGGGTATAGTTTTAGGGACTAAAACTAAATCCCCATATTTGGGGTTTCACTATTCATCCCCCATCTTATTTGTTGGTCCTTGAGTATTGCAGAAGGGGGGGGGGTGAATGCAATACTGATAAATTACAATCTCTGTTTCAACAACTAAAACTAAGATTACGATTTATCAGTAGAAGAAATGCAAACGTAAGTAGATTACTCAAGCTATACTCACAAAATAAATGTTTTATTTATTTTGCAAAGTGTTGCTACAACCTTGAGAAAAATGTGTTTTTCTCAAGCTTCAATTCCTTCATAGATACACAACTTAGAATGAGAGATAGTCTAAGTATACTACTCCTATCTCTATCTTCACGAGTTTGTGGAGCTGCTGTCATTTTCTTGTGGCAGCTCCTTACAACTTGCATACCCATGTGACTTACCTAAAATGCTATACAATCAGAGTTATCAATACATACAAAGCAATCTAGATACATTCTAAATTAAGCTAACACAATTCCAGTAGATGTTGATTTGTCATACTCTCGAATTGGTAAGCTTTGTCTTGTTATCTCTAAAGCTTCTGTCGTAGTCTGTGCAGGCCTGATACAGTGTTGGGATACTGCGCACGCCTATTTCTTGAACATCTAATCTGTCACATGTTTGACTGGGTAGATCCCCAATTCAAAATGAATCCCCTTGAGACAATATCCTGAACTGCCAAGTTTGCTGTCACAGGAATGTGCTGTTGGTGACAGTATGAAATCCCCGCCAATGTTGCTGTCAGGAGTTCCAAACTTGCTGTCAGGGTAGAGGAAAGTTGTTGCCTCTAGGCTTCCGCCAAAGTTGCTGTCAGAGAGAATATGCTGTCATGAATTGCAACATGTTGTCTTCTTGTAACCTTACTATCAATGATATGACAGTAACTTTTATTCTTGCTGTCGACCTGATGTACTCTTTGAGGCTTGAACAAATGAATGAACTTCTTCCAAGATATACGAACAATTTTATTACAGCAAATTAATTGGCTACAAGAACATACTCTGGCTGTGACAGTATGTTCTACTTAATAAAATTAAGTATTACTAAACACAAAGTTAAGTTGTCTCTAAGCTATCACCCATAAATCCTATCAATCTCCCCCAATTTGTTTTTATGGAAAATAATAACAAATTTACAAACAATACATGTTGACAACTTAACTAACAAAGATCAGAATATCTACAAACATAATTGCTCCTGAATGATTGAGCGGTTATAGAGTTTTTACTTAGCTTATGCTTGAGATCTTCTTTTCCGCCTTGCTTCTTCCTCTCTTCTGAGAGCTTCTACAACACATCTCTTGAGACCATTCACTAGAGATATTTCTGAAAGTGTTTGTCCTAAATCCAATCATGTATGATGAATTAGGAAGAAATTTCTTGTATTCTTATTTTATTTCATTAATGTTAATAAAAGACTTGTTTTATTTTTATTACGGGCTTTATCTATTTAAAGTGTTTTAAATAAGATGTTCCATAGTTTAGAGTAAAGCTTCTAGAATTATAATGAGATTATAATAGTAAGATCTAGAAGATGATAACTCTAGACTTAAACAGTTCCTGATCATAGGATAACTAATCGGAAGTTGGTGAATCCGCAAAGATTGGTACATACTATGCTTGCTCCCGTCAAGAGGATGTCTGTTCTCATAGGCATTTGTGTGGTGACACTATAGCTAGTATGTAGGTGCTTGTTAGGGAATAAGTTTACTGAACATGACTCGATAAGTTGAATAGCTAATGGAGTTTACTCACGTGTCAATAGTTATTCACTGAGTGATAGTTGTACAAGTGTCCTTAGACTTGAGATCGTTAGAGTTATCTTGTATATATTGAACTATGCTTTGGATTAGTCCTTAGTCTCAAGGACATCCATTAGGTCTATTCTGGGCATAGGGATTTGTGTATGGAGATAGTTAACGTCAATAGAGGATCTACCCCTTCCAGTATAGGAAGAGAATATCCTATGTCATTCTTAGTATGCGAGTTCTGGAATCTCTGGCCAGAGTGTATAAAATTAGAAAGGAGTTTCTAATTTGCATTAATATGAACTTAGCATTATGAATAAGAAATCATATGATTAAATTTGATAGGCCTGACACGAGATCCATGCCTTGTATTTAATCGGGATATTGTAGGGTAGAAGGAATTGATTGTACTGAAACTAGTCACTGAAAGGTTCTTGGTATTCTAAGCAGTGAATTCATATTATCTGGATAGTCGCGATATGTTGAGAAGCATCACTCATGATGTAGAATAAATATAATTAATCAGTTAATTATATTTAATGAATTATTAGAATTCATATAAATAATAAATAAAAGTTTATTATTATTTATTTCTACTACCGGCTTAATATTGAACCTACAGGGTCACACCATAAAAGAATATTTTCTTTGATGAAAAGATTTAAATTATGAGAGAGGAAGAATTATTTTCTAAATAGTTTAGAAAAAGAAATAATGATTAAAATAGTTTTAATCATTATTAAAGCATTTTAGAAATGTGAGGTTAATATATATATATATATATATATTATTAAAAACCCTAAAAGAGCCCTATAAATAGAATGAGATAGTTCATTCTAAGGCTCATCTTATTTTTGTGAAAAAACCTAGAAAAGGAGCTAGCCTTCATCTCTCTCTCTCTCTCTCTCTCTCTCTCTCTCTCTCTCTCTCTCTCTCTCTCTCTCTCTCTCTCTCTCTCTCTCTCTCTCTCTCTCTCTCTCTCTCTCTCTCTCTCTCTCTCTCTCTCTCTCTCTCTCTCTAAAAGTCTTAGAGATTTTTTGAAGAATTCATCGAAGGAAAATTCTTGGTGGATACCGGTAGAGTGCTTCACACTCTGAGGAGCAACTGCTTGCAACCATCGATTTTAAAGCTTCGATTCGCAAGGTATGGTTACGATTCCCCTCGCTCTAGATTTTATATGTTTTTCTATATGTGCGATACATTGTTTTTACGGAATAATTGTTATATCACGCTTCCGCTAATCCGTAAATTCGTTCAATGGCATCAGAGCTAGGTTCTGCATATAGAGATTCATATAAAAAAATTCAGATTTTGTTATGCATGTATGGATTTATTATGATTTTTGCAAGTATATTTAGATTTAATTATGAATTAATTCGAAATATTATTTGCATAAGATTTTGACCATTGATCTGGGTTCTACAAGTGTTGTGGATCATCTAGGTATTTTTTTTCATAATTTTGTGATGTGTAGATTATTTGTTATGAATTTTTAAAAATTGTTTTAATTAAAATTCATAAAATAATTATGCATGTTGAAATATATGAATTAAAATTTGCACAAGGACCCCTTAGATACTTGGTTATTTTTGCTTTTGTTTGATTTCAGAAATCATATTATTTTGATTTTTATTAATTTATTAATATTAAAATAAAATATTAATAAAAATAAAGGGCATTAATGACTAGAGCAGTTTTTTTTAAGTGTTATAAATGCTAAGTAAGTTACAAACATTAAAAAAAAAAAAATGCTGTTGTTGCTGTCCGCGCGCGCGTGGCGCGCAACCGCTGGGAAGGGCCTGTAACGCATACCGGGACTACGTTACAGGGACTGTAACGCATGCCGGTAATGCGTGACAGGGTCTGTAACGCTTGAGCTACATGCGTTACACAATTAATAGCATTTAATTGTTGTAACGCATTCCAGTAATGCGTTACAGCCCCTCTGTCCACATTAAATTTGATTTTTTGGGAGTTTGGTAACTCCGTTTTGGGCGTGCAATATACCGTTGGATTCGTTTTTCCGAGACGGATCTAATGGAGTGGTTAAATATTTTATATATAAAAGTTTGGAACTTTTTATATTCCCGGATGTGTTTTAAAGCATGTATTAATTGTTTTAATTGCTTTTAAATACTATAATAAATCCATACATCATTATATCATTGTATGACATGATATTACTTGCATGCTTACTTGTTTATTTATTTTTATATATGAGATATATGCCTATATTTACCATGCGATGATAGATTTAGGTGAACTTAAATCAAAATAAGGCGTGCTCTAGAAAATCTAGAATAAGAATCGTTTCTTGCCTTAACAATAATATTATGAGTACAACCATGAGATTTTTATGTTTATGAAACATAGAGTGAAATACTCTTTTGATGGTGAAAATGAAAATTTTTGTCTAGGCCGTTGGGTTTTAAGCGGGACCGATGTGACCCCTCCAACACACTGGGAATTTTTCATTTAAATATCATAATTGTATTTTGTTCAAGAAAAAGAGAATCTCCTAGTAATATGATTATGGTTGTAACATAATATAATCCCTCTTAATTAAAATTTATATCAAGTAGTAAATGGCCAATGGCACAACGGGCTTGTGTCGGTCATAGCCTTCCAACATGGTAGAAAGTAGTTCTTATTTTTGAATCATTGTCATTTCGTGCTACAGCCGAGGGCTTTGATTTCGAAATAAGAAATACTTGTCTATTACTTAGAGATGTGTACAATGAATTAGAATCTAATGGTCGTTACGTGCTACAACTGTGGGCTGTTGGAGACTGATTCAATTGTATGAAATGTTGGGTTAGACTTGACTTAGAATATTGAGTTTGTCGTGCTACAGCCGTGACTCAATTATTCAAGAGGCTAAAGTTTTATTAGGGAATAACATGAGATGTAATTGACAAGAGTTGTCTGCCTACTGAACATCACATGGCAATTCGTGCTACAGCCGAGGTTGTGTGATGGAATGTAGGATCCCTATTCCCACTAGCATTATGAATGCTTAATTTTTCCACTTAGGGGGTTGTATAAATTAGATAAACTAGTGGGAGCCACTTATGAATAAAGACCCGATTCATATAGTGTTTTAAAATGAAATTGAATATTTGCTAAGTGTTGTTATGTGTTTATTGTTAGAAATGAATACTACTAGAAACTAGACAGAGGGGGGGTGAATGGATAGTTTGATATATTTTTCGATTCTTGAAAACTAAGTAACTGACTGTATATGATTATGATATGTAATATGCAGAAAGTAAATAACACACACAATCACTTTAATCTACTTTGTATAAGCAAATTAAATACTACAGCTTTCCAAGAAATTCACAATAGAATTTCTGGCTTCTAAACAAGAACAGTTTGAACTTGCTTGCTTACAGAGAAAAGAGCTTAGCAAATAACTATGTGTATCTCTCTTGCAGCTAACAATAGGATGTGCATGATATATATAAGCCCTATACAAACTAGTGCACACACCTATTTTTACACAGTTACCCCTTGCTGAAAGTCCAACTTGTCCTGCCATAAGACGTTAACTGTGTCAGGAAGGACCACCTGCTTTTCGGAGTCTTTCCCGTTTCTGTAGCTGCTTGTCTCTTATCTTTCTCTCCAAGTTTAGCTGTAGATTTGCCATCTGTTCTTTGGACCACCTTGCCAGAACAAATGCTTCAGTATTTGTCTCTTTTGATTCTTGATTCTGTACCTTGATTTGTCTTGTTGTAAACGGCTAAGTGTTGATATCGTGAACTCCACTTCATTCCTGACTTCGCGATCTCACTTGTGAGGACTTCGCGATATAGCCTTTGACGACTTTGCGACATAGGTCATTTGAAGACTATGCGACATAGGTCATTTGAAGACTATGCGACATAGGTCATTCGAGGACTTCACGATATAGGCTTCTTTGACTTTGCTGACTTCAACACTTCACGACATGTGTCTTGAGGACTTCTCGACATAGTACAGAATGGACTATGCGATATAGTACTTCACGACATGGATATTGGTGACTTCACGACATAGCTTTCTTCTGACTTTGCTATATAATGCCTTAGACAAATTTCTGCAACTTATTTCTTCATAGCCTTATTTATCTCTATCCTGCTGCATGAACACTTCTGAACTTCTACCAGGACAATTATTCAATGGCCTATATACAATCTAGATGCGAGAAACTTTACTAAGCTCATTATAACTTTGAGCATACATGATCAAGCTAATGTTCATGAGAATAAGACAAGTACATTTAGAGACCTATACTATATCCCAGTGATAGAACTCACTAGGTCATGTAATGTGACATAGTCACATAGTGTAGGCTTGTTAATAGTGGTATTCAGACATGTCTTGAGCCTAACAATCTCCCCCAAATTGTGAGTAAGATCCTTAGGCACAATTTCATGTCTGATAACAAGCCTAACTTACATAAAAGGAAATTTAGTAACAGAGAGAGCAATTCATGAACATTGAGATCAGAAATTTGATTACATAGAAAAATTGAAAGCTTACAAATTACTTTTGTTGCTCAGCAGCTTCAGCTTCCAATTGCTTCTCTAGCAAATCATCATATATCTTCTTTTTCCTTATCTCTTCTTTTCTCTTCATGTCTATGATGGCTTCTTGAAGTTCTTCTCTTGCAATCAGTTCTTCAATGAGAGGTGAGCCTTTCAAGTCATCAATTGCAGCCTTGAGTGCACTCTCTACATAGGAATCAAGAAACTCCATCCTTATTTTGCTTTGACCTCCATGTGAGTTTTTGTACTCCACAATGTAAGGATTTTGCTTGACCCTGCACATCCCTTTCTGCCTTAGCTCCTTAGCCCTCTTCTCCATCTCAGCCATTTCTTTCTCTCTCTGTATGTTTTTCTCTTCATTCTCTTTCTTCATGTTTTCTTCATAATCAGCATGCATCTTTAAGTACCTGGCAATATCTATCTTCCATGTTCTTTCTTCTTTTTCTTCAAAATTCAGTAAGGCATTTATCCTTTCAAGCTCATACTTATAGAAATATTGCCAGCTTCCTTGCTTCATTATCCTTTCTCTTCCATCAGTGTACTTGATCTCTAGATGATCCAACTTCACTTTGACTTCAAAGATCCTTTGAGCCCTCAAAAATGCTAGGGCATCTTCATCATAGTCCTCATCTAGTGGAAGCACATTGATGCCAATAACATTAGTGAGTTTTCCAGTCTTCTTTGTTATCCTTATCCTTCTGGGTACACTCTTGATCTTCAAATGCTTCACAAGAGATACCTTTCTGGAACAGGGAGATTTAGTCTTCAGTGCCACATCACTTGGAAGTAGCTTCATTCCTTTCCCCTTCATCCACTGTAACACTCCACTAGCTGTAACTTTGTGGAAGTGTTTTCTTGAAATTACTTTAGTGGCTTCATCTTTCTTCTGTGGCAATTCAGGTTCAGAAGTCATGGATAATGATTTTGGAGGATCATTGCTAACAGTACCCACCCTAGACTTAGAGTCTTGTGTTGTGGTTAAAGTGCTGCTACCAATGTCCTTGACTTGCTGAATTCCACTTCTTGTTTTCCTGGTTGTTTCCTTTGTCCCTTTGGAGTCCCTCTTGTCATCACCAGCATCTTTTGATTTCTTAGGATATTTGCTCCTGTTGCTCTCACTAGATCCATCCTTATTTCTCCTTGTCTGAGATCTCCTTTCATAGGTTTTCTCCTCATCATCATCCTCCCCATCCTTCTTTTTGCTCTTTTCTTTGACAGATTCAGGAATGGCTCCATGAATCAGAAAAGATTGTAGAGTTCGAATCATCTCTAGTTCCTCAGCTGTCCTAGCTCCTCTCTTAGCTCTCAGCATTTGCAGCACCTGGTTGATCTTTGCATTGTTCTTCATTAAAAGGTCTGAGGGAATTACTAGTTGGTCAATACTACTGTCTTGAGATAGGCTTTGGTAAATTATTGTCTTTGGCTTGGATATAACCTCAGGCAATCTTTTATTTTGGTCCATCTTCAAGTCATTGTAAAGACTTTCATTGTTCATCCCATGCTTTTCAATCAAATCCAGAATGATTGACAGCTCAGTAAATCTCAGTTTCTCTAGAGTTTGAAAAGCTAGGTGCCACATGCAGTTATCCTTGCACACCATGATTATCTCTCTTAGATGGACATCCTTGATTTTCCTTACTGCCACTGTGAAATACTTGATGCTTTCCTTGATCTTTTGTCTGTACATTCTTGCATCTCCTTGAGCACTACTGTAGATGGCTTTCAGAAACTCCAGGAAGGCCTCATCATGATAGATGTTTGAATTGGCAACTTCCTATAGCTTGGCCTCTGTGATAATTGCAGCTTTGACAGGTTTAGCATTGGGAGTAGGTTGAGGTTGAGGAGTTGAGATATCTTTAGGCATGGTTGATGGATAGTAGGTGGTTGAGATTGTACTCTTCTGACCTTCTGCACTTATGACCTCTACAGGGGGAAGAATGATTGGCTTTAAGGTTTCTTCAATGAGTTTGCCCTTGCCCTTATGCTTTGGCTGCTTGGCAGGTACTCCCCCTTTCTGTTTCAGAATGACCTCCTTTTGTTTCTCCCCCTTAGGCTTGGGATCAGACAAGAAGTCTTGAGCTTCCCCAGGGATAGGCAGGTTCATTTGTTTCATCATTGAAGTCAGCATCTGTTGTTGCACCAGCGGGATATTGGAGGTGTTGTTGCCTTGGTCATCCAGTTTGTCATTGAGCTGTTTTAGAGAGTTGGCAAGCTCCTTGTTTTCATCTTTCAGAGAGGCCACTTCTCTTTCAAGACCATCCACCTTGGAGAAGAGCTGTTGAGACTTGAAGGAATTGAGAGATTGCTCCTTGAGCTTGGCAAAGTCAAATTTGGAGATGTTTGACAGAGGGACCTCATCCACCAATTTGTCACCATACTGATTCTTCCAAATTACATTCAGCATGGCATTTGAGTTGATATTGGCCTTGACTTGATTTTCCAGGGTTGTAGCCAGCTTCCTGATGTTGTCTGTGACCATGGCCAGAGAGAGGTCCATCATGTTGACAGTAGAGTTTGTCTTCTGGATTTCTTTAAGGATGCCATCCACCTTGGGAAAATCAGAGAGATATGAGTTTCTGAGTTGAGTGAGGGATCTGTCTGTCACCTCCTGAATTGAAGAAATCTCTGATTGAAGCCCTTTCCCAAGATAGTGCAGAGCCTTTAATTGATTCCTGTAGACATCATTAACAGCATCATAGATGGCAGCAGAAGAGAGATCCTTTGCATTGGAGCCCAGAGAAGTTAGGTATTCTTCTCTTAGAAAAGCTAGGGCATCCTTGAGCTTGAGAGTCCTCTTAGCATCCAACCAGGCATCCACATTTCCCTCTGGTGCAGCTGCATCCACTATCTTCTCCTGCTGAGCTTCAACATCCTCCTTGTGGCAGAGTAAAATGGCTTCATAATCAGCATTTGGGAGATTTGAGGTGAGGAGATGTTGAGCTATCTTTGAGAACTCATCAATCTGTGCCACATGGAGATCTTGTATGGCTTCTTCTGTCATTTTGGAAGGCACAGATGATGATCCTGAAGGCCTGTCATGGTGCACAGGCTTCAGCCATTCTGACATAGTGGCCTGAGCCAAGTGAGAGCTAGTGCTAGGCACTTCATGAGATGTAAGATTTTGAGTCTCCCCCAGCCTTGGAATGGCTGTAGGGTCTGATGTTGTCTCCATTGAAATGGGATGTGTTACAACAGCAGCCCTATTTGTCTGTGAAGACAGTTCCACATCCCTAAGGATGAGAGAATTTGGCATAGAGTCTCCAGTGAAAACTGGTGAATCCTCCATGTTTGTGTTGGTGTCATTAGGATATGCCCCAGCATGCATTCCCTGACCAACTAGATGTGGTTCCTGGGTGGTGAGCATAGTGTCATGCACCATGTCACTTGAAATTGGCTCAATCACAGGAGAGAATTGTGATTGATCAAAGGCAAGATTGTCATTTGAATGACTCTCTTGTTCAGAAGAAATTTTTATGGAAGAATCTGAGAGAGAAGTGGGGTTTAGATTAGATTGTGGCAACTCCCCCTGAGAAATAGGAGGAGTTTCAACAGTGATGTGCTCTCCACTCTGTGTATTATCAGCCTTATCACTCCTAGGGTCAAGAGTGAGGTCTTGACCCTGTGCAGACTCTGTACAAGGTGCAGTGGGGAGGCTGCTCTTTTTAATGCCAATGACCTGTTGAGAGGCCATGGACAGTAACAGGTGTACCCCTTTTTCCACATCTGAATCCTGTTGGGAGGATCCAGTGGTAGGTTTGGATTTGGATTTCTTCTTTTGTCTGGTGAGAGGTGACTCAGGATTCTCACTAGCTATCTCTACAGATTCATTTATCACTTCTAGGGCTCTCTTCTTTGACTTCTTTTTAGTAACACCAATCTTTTGAGAGATTGATGCACTTGGCTGCCTAGCTTCTATGGTACTGTTTGCAGTGGGGTTGCTGGATGGGATGGGAAGGCTGGGGTTAGACTGTGTAGCTCCTTCAGTCTCAGCCTCCCCTGTCCAGGAAAGTGCATGGTATATTGGCTTATCAAGTGGATAAGACTCAAATGTGTCCTGCATATGCTTGGTCACACTTAGAATCACATCCACTTGATTCCTTGTGTCCAATGAGCCAAATAGAACTTTGGACATGGACTTGGAATAAGCCATTTTAGTTTTATCTATACCCTCTAATTCATGGACATTTGCATCAAGAAAATTTAAAATTACTTGAAGGAAACGAGGGTAAAAGATGTCATTACCTCTACCACGAACGGTCCTGCCTAGCCTCTGAGCCAATTCTTTGAGAATTATGGCTCCCACATTGATCTCCTGGTTGTTGGCCAAGGAGTAGGCTAGCTTCACAGCAATGTGACTGATATGGTCCCATCCTGTCTTCCTGCAGAGAAACACCTTCTGGAGTGCGTCAAACAGAAATGACCACTCCCTTCTCACAAACTTCTTATTCAGCTTTCCAGTATCTATCTCATCAGCATACCGAATGAAGGTCATGAAATCTACGATTTGAGCATCTCTTGGTCATGACCCTCCACCTTGAACCCCAAAGCTTCATTGATTTCCCTTTCACCAAATTGAAAGTGTTTGCCTCCAATTGAACAACTAACCTCCTGGAATGAGGTTCCATCTTCCCTAGCCATTGTTGATACCAACGCCGTTCTCCAGAATCCTTCCAACACATCGACATACAAGGTAGGGTTCAGGGTTAGGGCTTGGCGTAGGTAGGAAGTGTTCAAGAACCGTACAAAACACTTGTACCTTGGGTTAGCCTCAGCCTCAGAGGGAATGGTGAGAAGATTGGTTTCTTTGGGAATGGTTAAAGGGATTGAGGATGATACTATTTGAGATTTGGGTGCCATTTCGAGAGTGAGAGTGAAAAAGAGAGTAGAGAATTTGTGCTTAGGTTTGAGAGTTTGAGAGCAATAGACAAGATGAAAAGTTGTGAACGGTTAGAAAAGGTATTTATATGATAGAGACACTGCGATATGGAGTTATGAATGTGTACAGTCTATTTGTATGTCGCGAAGTCAAAAATGGCCTGTACCGCAAAGTCTTGCACAGTATATCGCATAGTCTCAGAAATGAACTATGTCGCAAAGTCCTCAAGATGAAAGGATCGGGGAGACTTTGCGATATAGTAGAAATACCCTGTCTAAAGCTCTCTTTTAGGAATTTTAAGCAAATTGTCAGACTTTTATCAAATTTTGAAATAAAATAAATTTAAATCAAAATTCTGTCAAATGTGGAGACTTGTCGATATAGTTATTCTAAGTCGCGAAGTCATAAAATGAACTATGTCGCAAACTCATGAAATGAACTATGTCGCGAAGTCTCACAATCTCAACAGTTTGCGATATAAGTCTGTTTGATTTGAACTGTGTCGTGAACTCTGAAAATCATCTATATAGAGATGTCTTAAAAGCTCACAACTTTACCAACAAATGTGATTTTGAAAAATATGCAGTAAAATATTGAAATATTTATAAATCATATCTCAGCTAATTTTCACTCCAAACAAATAGAGCATTTAAATACAGTGAAAATTTACTGCTGCAACAATTTACTGGCATAGTTACTTAGAGCTACTAAATGAAGGATTGAGCATTCCAATTTCACTCACAAGTCTGTTGAAGACTGCTTCATTCAGAGGTTTAGTAAATATGTCAGCTAATTGTTTCTCAGTGGGAACATAAGAGACTTCTATGGTACCATTTGCAGCATGTTCCCTAATGAAATGGTACCTGATCTCAATGTGCTTTGTAGTAGAGTGATTAACCGGATTGGCAACTATGGATATTGCACTAGTATTATCACACATTAGAGGAATGTGTTCTAGCACTAGCCCATAATCCATGAGTTGATTTCTAATCCAAAGCAATTGAGCACAACAACTTCCAGCAGCAATGTATTCAGCCTCAGCTGTGGATGTTGCTGTGGACTGTTGTTTCTTACTAAACCAGGACACTAACCTTTGACCTAAGAATTGACAGCTTCCAGAGGTGCTCTTCCTGTCAATTCTGCATCCAGCATAATCAGAATCTGTGTAACCAACCAGGTTGAACCCAGTGCCCTTTGGATACCATAGTCCAAGATTAGGAGTCCCCTTCAGATACTTGAAGATTCTTTTGATCGCCATCATGTGAGATTCCTTGGGATCAGACTGGAACCTTGCACAAAGGCATGTGGCAAACATGATGTCTGGCCTGCTAGCTGTGAGATAGAGTAAGGATCCAACCATTCCTCTATAGACCTTGATATCAACTCTCTTGCCTTTCTTGTCTTCATCCAGCTTGATTGCAGTAGACATAGGAGTTTTAGTTGGGGATGACTCTTCTAAACCATATTTCTTTAAAAGATCCTTGACATACTTAGATTGGTTTATAAAGATGTCATCCTCCCTTTGATGTACTTGCAGGCCTAGGAAGTAGGTTAACTCTCCCATCATACTCATCTCATATTTGATTTGCATCAACTTAGAGAACCTTTCACAGAGTTTTTCATTTGAAGAGCCAAAGATGATATCATCCACATAGATTTGAACAAGAATGATATCATTTCCATGCTTCTTGAAGAATAGGGTTTTGTCAATTGTACCCCTGGTAAATTGATGCTCAAGAAGGAATTGAGATAGAGTTTCATACCAGGCTCTTGGTGCTTGTTTGAGTCCATAGAGTGCCTTGAACAGTCTATACACAAAGTTTGGGAAGTCTTCACTCTCAAAGCCAGGTGGTTGAGACACATAAACTTCTTCAGCAAGATCACCATTGAGAAATGCACTTTTCACATCCATTTGATACACCTTAAAATCTGAGTGAGCTGCAAAAGCCAGGAAGATTCTGATGGCTTCCAGTCTAGCTACAGGTGCAAATGTCTCATCATAGTCAATGCCTTCTTGCTGACAATATCCTTTGGCAACCAGCCTTGCTTTGTTTCTTATTACCACTCCTTCTTCATCCATCTTGTTTCTGAACACCCATTTGGTGTCAATAACATTCTTTCCTTTTGGAGGAGGTACTAGTTCCCATACTTTGTTTTTCTCAAATTGATTCAACTCTTCTTGCATGGCAACAATCCAATCAGAATTCTTCAAAGCTTCTTCAATTAATTTAGGTTCCTCTTGTGACAGAAAGCAGCTATACAGACATGTATTTAATGTTGCCCTTCTTGTTCTAACTCCCTCACTAGGATCTCCAATGATTTGATCCCTAGTGTGGGCTCTGTCCCATTTCCTTGTGTGCCCCTGTTCATTTCCTTGATCTGTTCCAAGCTCATTTTGGTTGAAAGGTGCATTCTCTTCTTCTCCCCCTGTGTTTGTGAACCCTTGCACAGGTGTTTGAAGAAGATTGTCAACTTCAAGGATTTCATTCTCTAGAACAGTTTGAGCAGGGGGTTCATCTTCACTTTCAGAATCCTCAATATAACCTTGATTCTCAAATCTCAATGGCACACTGTCTTGATCACTTGTTTTCAGTCCAGGAGTTTTCTTGTCATCAAAGGTAACATCCATGCTTTCCATGACTTTGTGTTGCTCAGGTACAAATACTCTGTATGCTGTCCTTTCCAGAGAGTATCCAATGAAGATACCTTCAAATGCTTTAGCATCAAATTTTCCAACATGCTCAGAGGTATCTTTCATCACAAAACACTTGCTTCCAAACACATGCAGGTGCTTGAAGGATGCTCTTTTTCCAGTCATTAATGAGTAAGGAGTTTTGCCAGACTTCTTATTGATTAATGTTCTATTTTGCACATAGCATGCTGTGTTAACAGCATCAGCCCAAAAGCTAGTGGGTAGCTTTGCATCCAGCAGCATTGTCCTTGCAGCTTCAATGAGAGTTCTATTCTTTCTCTCAACTACTCCATTTTGTTGAGGTGTTCTAGGAGCTGAGAATTGTTGAGAAATTCCTTTATCTTTGCAAAACTCATACAATGTTGAATTTCTGAACTCAGTCCCATTATCACTTCTCAAAGCAACTACAGAGGAACCAGTGCTTTGTGCTTCTTTATCAACTCTCTTGATATGCTCTATTATGACTTGGGGTGCTTCATCCTTGGAGAATAGGAATTCCACCCAAGTATATCTTGAATAGTCATCTACCATCACTAGAGCATATTTCTTTTTGGAGAGGGACATTACATTCACAGGGCCAAATAAGTCCATGTGAATTAGCTGCAGAGGTTTTGAATTTGTATTGAGCAATTTGTTCTTGTGACTGGATCTTTTAATTTTTCCTTTCTGACAAGCTTCACAAGCTCCATCTTGCACAAACTCCAAGGCAGGCAAATCCCTGATAAGTTCTCTCTTGGTTAGAGAGTTCATTGCCTGAACATTCAAGTGAGACAGCTTCTTGTGCCATAGCCAGAATTCCTTATTTGTGGCTTTAGTGTAGAAACAACAGATTTCTCCCTTATCTGCAGCCTTGAGATTTGCTACAAACAAGCTTCCTTTCTTCACACCAGTTAGAACAACTTCACCACTTTCCCTTTTTGAGATTGAACAAAGGTCTTCATCAAATTCCACTTTGAAACCTCTGTTGGTGAATTGTCCAATACTCAAGAGATTATGCTTCAGTCCTTCAACAAATGCTACATCTTCAATAATGACATTTCCAGATTTAACACTGCCATATCCCATTGTATAACCAATGTTGTCATTTCCAAAGGTTACTGATGGGCCAGCCTTTTCCTCAAAATGTGATAGCAGGGCTATATCACCAGTCATGTGACTTGAGCATCCACTGTCCAAGATCCATATGACTCTTTTATTCCTGTTGCCCTGCATTCACAAAATGACTAAGTTGTTTTTGGTACCCACACTTGGTAGGGTCCAGTTGATTTAGAAACATTTTGATTAATAATTCTTCTGTCATAAATTGCATTTCTCATAGTAGGAGACTTCACTTTTTCTGTGGCTTTGGAGTTTACACTCTTAGGCTCACATGAAGTTTTCACCCTCTCAACCCTGATTGGGGACCCTGTCCTATGAGAATGCATATGTGTGTGTGATTCACCAGATTGTGCAGAGTCAAGTTTATGTTTAAGAGATAAACAGTTAGCAATCACAGTCACATAGCATGTCATGCAGTTTGGCTTACCACAGAAAGAATCATGACTAGAATTTATGCTAGCAGAATGGTTACTCAGGTTGTCAGCTTCAACAATATCAGGCTTACTACACTTATGAGTCAAATGATTAACAGATAGGCATTTTTGACATTGTTTCCTGGGAGCATTTGGCACATAAGCATAGTTGTTTCCCTTGTTAACACCCACTTTACCATTTCTGTTTTGTTTCCTTTTCTTAACAACTTCTTTCTTTGCTTTAGGACTCTTGACAAGATTGTCTTTGGTCTCTTTCTGATTGACAAGTTCAGGAAAGGAAGAAGTGTTCTTAGCAGCCTCATCTTCTTCAAGTAGTTGTTGCTTGATGATCAGTAGTTCCTCATCAAACTCAACAGCACTCTTTCTGAAGATGGGCTGTTCAACACTTGACAGTATGGTTGGGGCATTTTTGTTTGTAAAAGTTTCCTTTCCTTTGCCCTTGACCTTCTTCCTTCCCTTGTCATTATCATAGTCAAAACCAACTCCAACCTTGCAGTCTTCAGTGTGTTCCTTGTGATAGGTTTGAATAAGTTCAGAGGAGTTTTTGAAGCTTCTTAGTTTCAGTTCAGTTTCAACAATTTGTTCCCTAAGGGCTTTCTCTATCTGCTCAGCACAAATCACTTTGTTTTTAAGATACTCAACCTCCTTTTTCAAACCATCCAGGTTCACAGCCATTAACTCAAGTTTCTCATTCTTTTCTGTAAGCTCAACATTCTTAGCAGTTAGTCTATCAATTTCTTCATTAGCTACTAACATGCTAGTATGAATATTAAACATCTCAGTGCTCATATCTTCAACAGTTTGCTTATATTGAAGGGGAGTCATATCAAGAGAAGTAAGAATGGGTACCTGACTTGAATCACCATCATCAGAAAATGCCATCAAGGCATAGTTTGAGTACTCTTGTTCTTCTTCTTCATCAGAGTCATCCCAGCATTTTCCCTCAGCAATAAAAGCTTTGCCCTGTTGTTTCTTGAGTAGAGCCTCATACTTAGCTTCAAGCTCTAAGTATGCTTTGTCCTTCTTGACTTGTTTAGGCTTTTTGCACTCAGTGGCAAAATGCCCAAGTTCATTGCAGTTATAGCATCTTATTTTGGTCCTATCCACACTTCCTGTCTTGTATCCACCCTTAGCAGCACCAGCAATCCCTTTTCCTTTATTGAAGGTGTTTGAGCCACTAGATCCACCAGTGTTTCCAGTATTGAACTTGGACCTGAATGGCTGCTTTCTTTTAAACCTTATGTTAGGATACCTCCTAGCCATATAAGCAAAAGATTTGTTTTCCATTTTGTCCAGTTCCTCCATGCTGTAAAACTCATCTTCCTCAGGCAAATCATAGACGACCTGGACCTCATCACCAGTGTCTTCAACTTCCAGTTCCTCAATCTTCACCTGACTGATTTTAAGAGAGTCCATTCTTTGACTTAGGTTGTCAGCAATAAGTGCACAGGAGGTATTAGCCACTAATCCTTGCTTTGCTTGAATAGATCTCTTTTGAAACAGCTCCAACTCATATGTCTTCAAAACACCATATAACACATCAAAACCAATCTTTGTTAGATTTCTTTCTTTAAGGGAAGAGATTCTTGGTTCCAAGTGATCTGGAGGAGTTAGTAAAAACTTCATATTGAGCTCTTCTGTTTCATAGTGTTTGTCATAGAGTTTGAGCTCGTTTATCAGCTTGTTGAATCTCTCAAACACTTCTGTGATTCCCTCTTTTGGCTGAGCCATGAAGGCTTCATATTGTGAAACAAGAATCTGCTTCTTGTTCTTTCTTACTTCAGTAGTTCCTTCATAGAGCACTTCTATAAGATCCCACATCTTCTTGGCACTAGTACAATGAGCAACAGTGCCATACATGTTGAAGTCCATAGATTCACAAATGATAAGTTGAAGATGTCCATCCAGTGCAACTTTTTCCTTTTCAGGATCAGTGTATTTTGAGGGATCTTTGGGCACATGTTTTGCTGGTACAATCTCAGTGCCAATGGTTGTTTCACCAATCTCGATCATTGGAATGAAGGGACCATGCTTTAGAATATCTAAATACATGGGGTTAGAAGCTTTGATGAAAAGCAACATCTTCTTCTTCCATAAACTGTAGTGCTCCTTGTTAAAGGGAGGAATCTTGATACTGCTTAGTTTCTGTGAACTCATTCTTGATCTTTTCCTGTTTGTACGTTAACAGCCTACGCTCTGATACCACTTGTTAGAAATGAATACTACTAGAAACTAGACAGAGGGGGGGTGAATGGATAGTTTGATATATTTTTCGATTCTTGAAAACTAAGTAACTGACTGTATATGATTATGATATGTAATATGCAGAAAGTAAATAACACACACAATCACTTTAATCTACTTTGTATAAGCAAATTAAATACTACAGCTTTCCAAGAAATTCACAATAGAATTTCTGGCTTCTAAACAAGAACAGTTTGAACTTGCTTGCTTACAGAGAAAAGAGCTTAGCAAATAACTATGTGTATCTCTCTTGCAGCTAACAATAGGATGTGCATGATATATATAAGCCCTATACAAACTAGTGCACACACCTATTTTTACACAGTTACCCCTTGCTGAAAGTCCAACTTGTCCTGCCATAAGACGTTAACTGTGTCAGGAAGGACCACCTGCTTTTCGGAGTCTTTCCCGTTTCTGTAGCTGCTTGTCTCTTATCTTTCTCTCCAAGTTTAGCTGTAGATTTGCCATCTGTTCTTTGGACCACCTTGCCAGAACAAATGCTTCAGTATTTGTCTCTTTTGATTCTTGATTCTGTACCTTGATTTGTCTTGTTGTAAACGGCTAAGTGTTGATATCGTGAACTCCACTTCATTCCTGACTTCGCGATCTCACTTGTGAGGACTTCGCGATATAGCCTTTGACGACTTTGCGACATAGGTCATTTGAAGACTATGCGACATAGGTCATTTGAAGACTATGCGACATAGGTCATTCGAGGACTTCACGATATAGGCTTCTTTGACTTTGCTGACTTCAACACTTCACGACATGTGTCTTGAGGACTTCTCGACATAGTACAAAATGGACTATGCGATATAGTACTTCACGACATGGATATTGGTGACTTCACGACATAGCTTTCTTCTGACTTTGCTATATAATGCCTTAGACAAATTTCTGCAACTTATTTCTTCATAGCCTTATTTATCTCTATCCTGCTGCATGAACACTTCTGAACTTCTACCAGGACAATTATTCAATGGCCTATATACAATCTAGATGCGAGAAACTTTACTAAGCTCATTATAACTTTGAGCATACATGATCAAGCTAATGTTCATGAAAACAAGACAAGTACATTTAGAGACCTATACTATATCCCAGTGATAGAACTCACTAGGTCATGTAATGTGACATAGTCACATAGTGTAGGCTTGTTAATAGTGGTATTCAGACATGTCTTGAGCCTAACATTTATCATTTACAGATTTACTATATACATTATGTCTTCTGCACTATCACTTCGGAGCATACTGGATGCTCACAAATTGACTGGTCCTAATTTTGCTGACTGGCTTCGAAACCTGAAAATTGTTCTCAGGGTTGAGAAGCTGGAATATGTGCTTAACTCACCTAAGCCTGCTGAACCTGCTGACGATACACATGATGATGAACATGTTGTGTATCGTAAGTGGATAGATGATGCAAATGTTGCTCAATGTATCATGCTAGCTTCCATGAACATTGAGCTACAAAAGCAGCATGAGCATATGGATGCTCACACTATCCTAACGCATCTATAAGAGTTGTATGATGTGGCAGGGAGGACAACTCGATATGAGATATCGAAAGAGCCGTTCCGCTGTAGGATGTCTGAGGGATCGTCTGTGAATGACCATGTACTTAAGATGATCAATTTGATTGAACGTCTTGGACAACTTGGTTTCAACATGGATGGGGAGCTGATTCAAGACTTGGTCTTGCAATCACTTCCGGGTTCGTTTTCGCAGTTTGTTGTGAACTTTCACATGAATAAGTTGGACGTCAGCCTGTCTGAACTCCACAACATGTTGAAGACTACGGAATCGAATTTTCCCTCTAAAAAGAGTTCTGTTCTTCTAATTGGTGAAGGTTCAAATCCTAAGAAAAGGAAGAAGAACCCTCCCAAGAAGAAGAAAGTAGGTGAAAAAAGGCCGGTTCCACCAAAAGCTGAAGACCCCAAAAGCAAAGCTGTTTGCTTCCACTGTAACAAGGTGGGGCACTGGAAGAGGAACTGCAAGGTTTACCTTGCAGAATTGAAGAAGAAGAAGGGTAGTGAGACTGCCGCTTCTGATTCAGGTATGTTCATGATTGAAGTGAATATGTCATTAAATCAAATTTCTACTTGAGTATTAGATACCGCCTGTGGTTCTCACATTTGCAATTTGTTGCATGGACTAAGGAGAAGTAAGACTATTAAAGAAGAGGAGGTGATTCTACGGATGGGAAATGGAGCAAGAGTTGCTGCTGAAGCTGTAGGATCATTTGATTTACATATGCCTACGGGCAAGACTATTGTTTTAAATAATTGTTAATTTGTTCCCTCGATTGTGAGGAATATTATTTCTATTCCCATGTTAGACTTGGCTGGATTTTCGTTTGTTATTCAGAATAATAAATTTTCAATTCTTAGAGATAATGTTCTTTATGGTAGTGGTATTTTAAATAATGGTCTGTATGTATGTGACGTAGATCATAATTTACTACAAATTGAACGTACTAATAAAAGGAAAAGGGATGATGAAAATCTCACCTATTTGTGGCACTGCAGACTTGGTCATATTAGTGAAAATAGACTTCGTACATTGCATAAGGAAGGGTTACTTGAACCCTTTGATTTTGAATCATATCCTACATGCGAGTCTTGTCTATTGGGTAAAATGACCAAATCTCCATTTAGTGGACATGGAGAGAGAGGGCTGCAGATTTGCTAGGATTGGTACACACAGATGTATGTGGATCGATGTCTACGCAAGCCATGGGTGGATTTTCGTACTTCATTACTTTCACAGATGATCGATCTAGATTCGGATATGTGTATTTGATGAAACACAAGTCTGAAGTCTTTGAAAAGTTCAAAGAATACAAGTATGAAGTGGAGAAACAAACCAAGCATAGTATTAAAACCCTTCGATCAGATCGAGGTGGTGAATACTTGAATGGTGAGTTTCTAGATTATCTCAAAGAAAATGGTTTAGTCTCTCAGTGGACTCCTCCATATACTCCACAGTTGAATGGGGTATCTGAAAGGAGAAATCGAACTTTGTTAGACATGGTTCGATCCATGATGAGCTATGCAGATCTTCCAGTATTCCTTTGGGGTTATGCATTGGAAACCTCGGCATATTTACTGAATAAGGTGCCTTCCAAATCTGTTCCTCAAACTCCATATGAGATATGGAAAGAAAGGAAACCGAGTCTTAAACACGTTAAGATTTGGGGATGTCCAGCTTATGTCAAGAAAGTTGACCCTGATAAGCTGGAATCTCGATCCGTAAAATGTAAGTTTGTGGGATATCCTAAAGAGACTTTAGGGTATTACTTTTACACCGATCATAGGGTATTTGTCTCCAGACATGCTACCTTCTTGGAAAAACAGTTTATTCTTGAAAGGAACAGTGGGAGCAAAATAGAACTTAATGAAGTTCAAGAAGCACAAACTACTACGGTTCAAGAGGAAACACCTGTTCAGACTGAACAACCTTCTGTGGAACAGCCCATTCGTAGGTCAGAGAGAGTGTCTCGCCAACCTGAGAGGTATTATGGCCTTGTCATTGAGAATGACAATGAGTTGTCAATCATTGATGATGACGACCCTATGACCTATAATGAGGCTATGAGTAGTGTTGACTCAGAGAAATGGCAGAGTGCCATGAAATCCGAAATGGATTCTATGTATACCAACCAAGTATGGACTTTGGTTGAAGCACCTAAGGATGTGAAGCCTATTGGGTGCAAATGGGTATACAAGAGAAAGATTGGAGCAGATGGCCAGGTGGAGACCTATAAGGCCAGGATCGTGGCAAAAGGATTCAGACAAAGGCAAGGGATTGACTTTGATGAAACTTTTTCGCCTGTAGCCCTGTTAAAATCAATTCGGATTTTGCTTGCGATTGCTGCTTACTACAACTATGAGATCTGGCAAATGGACGTGAAAACAGCCTTCCTCAATGGGAAACTTGAAGAGGAAGTGTATATGACATAGCCAGAGGGTTTTGTTTCCAAAGGGAATGAACACCTAGTGTGTAAGCTGTTACGAACCATATATGGATTAAGGCAAGCTTCTCGTAGATGGAACATCCGTTTTGATGAGACAATCAAAGAGTTTGATTTTATCAAAAACATAGATGAACCATGTGTCTACAAGAAGGTTAGAGGGAGCGTGGTAACATTTCTTGTGTTGTATGTGGATGACATACTTCTGATAGGAAATGATATACCGATGCTACAATCAGTCAAAGTGTGGCTATCAAAGAACTTCACTATGAAGGACATGGGAGAAACATCCTACATTCTCGGTATGAAGATCTATAGAGATAGATCTAGAAGAATGATAGGTCTTACCCAGGGTACATACATCGAGAAAGTGCTTAAAAGTTTCAGCATGGAAAACTCCAAGAGAGGTCTCATACCAATGAGCCATGGAGTATCCCTTTCCAAGAAGATGTCTCCTAAGACACCTGAAGAAAGGGAGCGTATGAGTAAGATTCCTTATGCTTCGGCAATAGGATCTATCATGTACGCGATGTTATGTACTAGGCCTGATGTTGCTCATTCAATTAGTGTGACGAGCAGATATCAGTCCAATCCAGGTGAAGACCACTGGAAAGTAGTGAAGAACATCCTTAAGTATTTGCGAAGGACTAAGGATATTTTTCTTGTTTTTGGTGGATCTGAGTTGAAAATAGAGGGTTATACTGACTCTAGTTTTCAATCAGAAAGCGATGATAGCACATCCATGTCAGGGTACGTGTTTACTCTGAATGGTGGTGCGCTTAGTTGGAAGAGTTCCAAACAGTCTACAACGGCTGACTCCACAGCGGAAGCAGAGTATATAGCTGCAAGTGAGGCTGCAAAAGAAGCCGTTTGGATGAGGAAATTTGTTTCTGAGTTGGGAGTTGTTCATAGCATTGAGGAGCCTATTGTGTTGTATTGTGATAACAACGCAGCAATAACACAAGCCAAGGAACCTAGGTCTCATAAAAATACCAAACATGTTTTGCGGCGCTTTCATTTGATTAGGGAGATCATTGAAAGAGGAGATGTCAAAATTGAGAGAGTTGACACACATAACAACATAGCAGACCCACTCACAAAGACATTGTCTCAGATTCACTTTGATCGTCATAAAGAGAAGATGGGTATTAGATACCAGTGTGATTGGCTTTAGTTCAAGTGGGAGATTGAAAGTGTTTGTCCTAAATCCAATCATGTATGATGAGTTAGGAATAACTTTCTTGTATTCTTATTTTATTTCATTAATGTTAATAAAAGACTTGTTTTATTTTTATTACGGGCTTTATCTATTTAAAGTGTTTTAAATAAGATGTTCCATAGTTTAGAGTAAAGCTTCTAGAATTATAATGAGATTATAATAGTGAGATCTAGAAGATGATAACTCTAGATTTAAACAGTTCCTGATCATAGGATAACTAATCGGAAGTTGGTGAATCCGCAAAGATTGGTACATACTATGCTTGCTCCCGTCAGGAGGATGTCTGTTCTCATAGGCATTTGTGTGGTGACATTATAGCTAGTATGTAGGTGCTTGTTAGGGAATAAGTTTACTGAACATGACTCGATAAGTTGAATAGCTAATGGATTTTACTCACGTGTCAATAGTTATTCACTGAATGATAGTTGTACAAGTGTCCTTAGACTTGAGATCGTTAGACTTATCTTGTATATAATGAACTATTCTTTGGATTAGTCCTTAGTCTCAAGGACATCCATTAGGTCTATTCCGGGCATAGGGATTTGTGTATGGAGATAGTTAACGTCAATAGAAGGTCTACCCCTTCCAGTATAGGAAGAGAATATCCTATGTTATTCTTAGTATGCGAGTTTTGGAATCTCTGGGCAGAGTGTATGAAATTAGAAAGGATTTTCTAATTTGCATTAATATGAACTTAGCATTATGAATAAGAAATCATATGATTAAATTTGATAGGCCTGACACGAGATCCATGCCTTGTATTTAATCGAGATATTGTAGGGTAGAAGGAATTGATTGTACTGAAACTAGTCACTGACAGGTTCTTGGTATTCTAAGCAGTGAATTCATATTATCCGGATAGTCGCGATATGTTGAGAAGCATCACTCACGATGTAGAATAAATATAATTAATCAGTTAATTATATTTAATGAATTATTAGAATTCATATAAATAATAAATAAAAGTTTATTATTATTTATTTCTACTACCGGCTTAATATTGAACCTACAGGGTCACACCATAAAAGAATATTTTCTTTGATGAAAAGATTTAAATTATGAGAGAGGAAGAATTATTTTCTAAATTGTTTAGAAAAAGAAATAATGACTAAAATAGTTTTAATCATTATTAAAGCATTTTAGAAATGTGGGGTTAATATATATATATATATATATATATATATATATATATATATATATATATATATATATATATATATAGATATATTATTTAAAAACCCTAAAAGAGCCCTATAAATAGAATGAGATAGTTCATTCTAAGGCTCATCTTATTTTTGTGAAAAAACCTAGAAAAGGAGCTAGCCTCCATCTCTCTCTCTCTCTCTCTCTCTCTCTCTCTCTCTCTCTCTCTCTCTCTCTCTCTCTCTCTCTCTCTCTCTCTCTCTCTCTCTCTCTCTCTCTCTCTCTCTCTCTCTCTCTCTCTCTCTCTCTCTCTCTCTCTCTCTCTTTTTCTCTCTAAAAGTCTTAGAGATTTTTTGAAGAATTCATCGAAGGAAAATTCTTGGTGGATACCGGTAGAGTGCTTCACACTCTGAGGAGCAACTGCTTGCAACCATCGATTTTAAAGCTTCGATTCGCAAGGTATGGTTACGATTCCCCTCTCTCTAGATTTTATTTGTTTTTCTATATGTGCGATACATGGTTTTTACGGAATAATTGTTATATCACGCTTCCGCTCATCCGTAAATTCGTTCAATTTTAATAGGAGAAACTGCATCATCTTCAATCTCATCAATGTACTGTTGAGATGTGCGAGAGTTGACTTTCTGGGCATCTTGGAGATCCATCCACAACTCTTGACCAAAGACATAGATTCTGAATTTTAGTGGGCCTTGATCAAGCTTGAATCTTCTGTCAGGAAATGCATTTAGAGTTGTCCTCTTTGCCCTGTCCAACCTAAAGTCTTCACCCTTCCTTATATGAAGAATGTCTTCAATTTCAAAGGAACACAGCAGTTCTAGATGGTGAGTTGATCCAACCACCAAGTAGTTTAACTCTTTCAGTACACTGGTTTTGAGCTTGTGGAAGCTGTCCATATAAATTTCTTCCCTTCCTTGCTTGATTCTCAGAGGATTTTCTAGCACACAGGGTTGAAAGTTGGGTTCTTTACTCTTCATCTTGTTCAGATTCTTGTATTTTCTCAAGAGTTCAGCTTCCACTTCCTCAACAGACTGATCATTTGCAGCTTTGGCTGGTCTCTCTTGACTTGGTTGGGCTTGCTCTTCTTCTGTTGGGAGATCATCTTCAAAGTCAAGTATTTCTTCATCAGAGTGCTCTACTAAGTTAGCAATATCAACATCATCATGCCCTATCCAATTCCCATGTTTCTGATAGAATTCTTCATCTCTTTCAGCTCTATACTTCAGAACATGCTCCATGACTTTGTTGGGTATATTGTCATAACTTAGCAGTAGATACACCATTCTCTCTAAGAAGAAATAATCAATTCTTCTTCTGACTCTCTCCTTTGTAAGTGTGAGGTCTTCATTCACCACATTTGAATCAAGTTCCATAGTGAAGTCCTTTTCAACCTTTACTGAGTTGGATCTATCATACCAAATGACATACAAACTTGCTTCATTATTGGCATCCAACTTCACTTCAACATTCTTGATTTCTTGAGCCTTTTCTCTCAGCAAGTCAAAGTTGTTCGTGAGTTTTGCTCTGAGTGGTTTCCACATCTTTCGACCAAGTCCTGTAGACTTTCCCTTCCCTGAGTACCTCGTTTTTCCTTTCTTTGTTCTAGTGGTCTTCTCAGTTTCAGGTTCCTGTCTAGAAAACCATGCTTTAACTAAGGATTTTGTCCTTTTAGGCTTGACCACTTGCTTGGTTTCATCCTTGACAGCATCTTCCTCGACAATATATTTGCTGACAACATCTTTCATGATAGTGTCCTCCATGACAGTATCTTTACTGACAGCATCTTCCATGATAGTATCTTCCTTGACAGCTTCTTTGGTGACATCATCTTTTTCAGCATTGATATTGTCAATTGCACACCTTAAGATGTTTGCCTCCAAAGCTTCAAATGTTTCAACCTCCTCCTCTTCTATGACACCAACATCTTTCTTTTCTTGTTCAGGAGCTTCTTGATTACTTTCATCCTGGGCTTGATTTCCAGCCTCTCCAACAGCTTTTCCACCAGCATTCTTTGCCACACCAGATCCTCCACTTCCATCTATCTCATCGTCATCATCAAGAGAGTCATCAAATGCACAGCTTTCACCTTGTTCAGATCTTTTGGCATTAGCTTTAGAGATTAACTCCTTTACTTTAGAGCTTAGCTTCTTATCTCTCTTTGCCAGTAAGTTGTGAATTGCTTTGACAGCTTGAACTCTTTCCTTGTTGATTTTAGAGTTGAGAATCATGTTTAGCACCTTCATTATTGACTTTGTCTCCATTCTTGATGTGCCCTTTAGATTCAAATATGCACACTTCTTGACACCATCCTTTGTGACTACTCTATAGTAAACACATAATGGATTGAATTACACTTCTGGAAGTTTCTCTGAGATTAAGTTCTGGATTTGCATCTATAGAATCTCATTGAAGGATGTGTGGTTTGCTTTAATCTTGGATTTCATCACACTCGACACTCTTGCTGGAAGATTCTGTAATAGCTGCATAGTGATGAACATGGATACTCCTGTGTCCAAGTACACATCAATGGCCCATCTCTTCTCTTCATTGATCTTCACACAGACACTCACAATCTTGCTCATTAGTAATGTTGAGGTTTTAGTTAAGGTTTCACTTGGTTCCCTCATCACCTCCTCAATCATCCTGTTGAATTCTTCATCCTGGTTGTGCAGTGTGCTCTCCCTGTAATCCACCATCAAGGCATTTTCATCTTCTTGATCAAGTTCAGTGCCTTCAGTCCATATAGTTCTTGATATGCAATATTCAGGCATCTTCCATTTTCCTTTCCCCAACTTGTTTCTGCTCCTCCTTTTCTCTCCACAACCTTTGATATGCGGTTTCCTGAGTTTGTGGAGTTGACTATCTTATTGACACAGGAGAAAGTATTGGTCTTTTAGATTTCTTTTTCCCTTGCATTTCCTCCAATGCTTCTCTAGACATCAACACTTTCTCCCCATCAATTTCCTACTCAAATAGGTTGCCAGCTCCACTTGCATATTGGTCTGCAAATTGCTCCCCATTTCTTCCTGACCCCCCCTGAGATACAGACACCTCATTTGCTCCACCTTGCTCCTGGACAGATTCTGATCTTACCCTTTTCTCCCCCTTAGGTAAGTTGGCAGCATCAAGTTTAGCAGATAAAAATTGAATTGACTGTTGGATGCCAGCAAATCCAGTAGCCACCAATTGAGACAGATTGTCAAGTTTAGCTTCCATAGATTGGCATCTGTTCTCCAGGGCTTCCAACCTGAGGGTAGTTTGAGTAGAGGGGCCACCAGTTCTCAACCTTTTAGGAGGTGAATGAAGAGAATGGGGCATGGAGGCTGAGAGGTTTCTCACACTCTCATGGTTTTGCTGAGTGATCTCATCACTCCTCACTCTTGAACTCTCAAGGCCTATTGCCTGATAAGTGTGGGCTCCCTCAATTGCACTCTGGACATGCTCAAGCCCCTCTCCTTTTGCCAGCTCATTTGGCTACCTCTCATTTTTTGACTCACCTCTCTGTTCTTTTATCTCTCTTTTCTTTTTCTCTCCCTCACTCATCCTAGATGCATGGGTATGAGCAATACTTGCATGCATTGAAAAAAAGGTTTAGAGTGTACCTTGATGAACTGAGAGAGTGGCACATCATTAGAGGCATCGTCAATAAGAACTTCATCAAGAGCAGGTTGTGTAGATGGGACATCAGCTTTTCCAGAAATGTTACTGTCAACAGAAGGGGTGACAGTAGCTTTAACTGCATCTTTGACAGCAGGTTTGGCTGCGATAGCAACATTTACAGTGTCTTTGACAGCAGCTGAGGCTGTGACAACAACTTCCTGAAGGTAAGATGCTCCTTGGAGATTGAACAAGGTACTGACTGTTTCAATTTCTGGTAGAGTTGCACCTTGTTCTAGCTCAGTGTTTGAAAGGGTGGTTTCCATCTCACTTTGAGAAATGGGTTCTCGTGGACCATTAGATGGGGGCTCATCCATGATAGGAGATGGATGATCAAAACCTGAACGGTTGGTACTGTCCCCCTCTCTAGGTTGTGGAGAAGAAACAAAAGATGTAGTATGGAAGGAAGAAGTTGAAAGTGGAGAAGAGAATATTGCCTGCTCCACAGGGTGAACTTGTGAAGCATCAATGGTTGAGGTGAAATCCTCACTGTGCCCTAACTCCTTGTGTGTTTCTGCAAGTGTAAGCTCCTCATGAGGTGAAACATGAGGTTGTGCAGACTCTTTACAGGATGCCTTGGGAGACATGTCAGTTTCAATAGAGGTCCCTATTTGAGAAGGAACATCTAGGGAGGTGTTTGATGCCCTGTTTTCCTCTAAAATCTTTTAGGAGACTGCAGAGTGGCTGACAGTGGTTTTGACCCTCTTATCTATCTTCTTCTTAGGCTCAAGAGGAACCACTGTGGGTTCAGTTTGACTACCTTCCTTATTTGCCGCACTAGGTGCAGTAACTCCCTCATTACTCTCAGTACTACCACCAACACCAGTGTCCAAAGATCTTTTCTTGGATTCTTGCAAGGTTTGTCTCTGAACTTTGGGTAGTCTAGAGAACCTAGGCTAAGTGTATGGTGTAGAATGTGGGTTAGCTGAATTTGGGTCTAATTCAGCCTCATCCTTGAGAGAGAAGGTATCATACCCAGTGGGTAATGGAAAATCAAGGTTAGGCACTTGATCAACCATGTGTTGTGTGAAGCAAAGTGGAATATGTGCATTCAAATTTTGTGAAGTGAGAGTTGTGTGTGTATTTCTTTTTAAAACATTTCAGGCCTCTGTGCGATGAGCATTTTCATCAACATCACATAAAGAATTAATGTGCAATATTAGAAAGCGAGGATAGATAGAGATCTTTTTACCTATGGCAGCTTTGAGGTGTGCCATGATTAGCTTTCCAACATCCACCTTGTACCCATGGACAAGAGAGTGAGTGAGTTTCTTGATGTAGGTGGGTATACCGTTCCAACCGGTGGTCTTTGTGGAGAACAACTTCACCATGGCATCAAGAATCATGCTCCATTCTTTCCTTAAGAACTTTATGTCCATTTCACCAGATGGGTACCACTTTGTTGTACCCTCTTCAAGAATGAGTCCTGAATACCCAATTTTCAAGAAGAATTTCTTCAAGGTTTCATCATATGCTAGCTCCTTGTAGGTTTTTCCTGGTTCAAGCACAATTCCCAAGGTTGCATTGATGCCTTGAATAGTGAAAGTGTAACTGTTGTCTTTGATTTTGAATTTGATGGATGCATTGTCACCATCTCCTTGAGCAACAGCTGACTCCCAGAATTTGTTAATCCTGTCTAGATCTAGAACATGGGTTGAGGTAATGACATACCCAAGATAGGACATGTTCATGAAGGAGACAAGCCCTTTGAAGTCCTCACCAGCACCATTGGGTGAGAAAATACCAGCAAAGTTAGTTTGAGAGATTGATTGCTTAGGGGCCATTTTTGCTAAGTGATGTAAGAAAGAAGAAAATGAGTTAGTTGTTTGAGTAGAGAAGAAAGTTGTGTTGCTTTGTGGTTGTTTTGTGTCAGTTTTGATTTTGTCTGATTAACTGATGAATAAAGAGGGGAGCTCAGACGTTTCGCTTAAAAAAGAGGAAAAGTGGAATCGTGTCTTTACCCAGTAACTCCATCACATGGGTTACTCGCTTTATTCTCTGTCTACGTGGAGGTTTAATTCACATCTGTAACGGTCCACTACTTTTGACAGTAACCTGTGCGCTGAAACAAACTGTCAGTGACATTTGGTGTGATGACAGTAGGTTTTGCTTGACAGCAACTTTGTCACGAAGACTTACTGTCATCGTTAAGTACCTTAATGACAGTATCTTTTAAAACTCTTGACAGAATGTTATTCATTGCTGTCAAGAAACTAACTGTCATGGCATACTGTGATAGTTACTTTTCTTGATGACAGTAACCCTTACGGAAAACAATAATTGTTGAGAATTTTAATAGATCTTTTCATTAATTTACTTAACTTAAGAATCACCAGTTACACATTTTCAATATAATCAAGAGTTTGTTTTATGCTCAGTAGAATTATCAGACAATCAATGCAAACACATACCACACTAATAAAGAATCATAAAAGAAAATAGGATAAGTCTTATTAACCAAATCATTTAAACAAAAGAGAATTACAATTAATGATTAATGATTTCATTAACTAATCCTAGAGCTTCTGAACGAGTTTCTTCTTCTGTGCATCCTTCCTCCTCGAGGAGAACTTGAAGTTCTTTCTCTTGTTCTTCCCACTTTGCTTCTTCAGCGGCCTTAGCAACTTTTTCTTTCTCTTTTTCCTCTTTGAGGAACTCATCCACCATTTGGAACATCTTTCCTACTTATTCTTCTTGTGAAGATACACTCCATGTCTTAGGCTCGTACTCGACTCCTACTTTGTTTTCCATTTACCCTTTTTTTTAATGTGAAACTAATATGGCCTAAGGTTCAATTTATAGGCATACTAAGTGATAGATAAGGTTAATGGTCAACAGTTTGGAATATCCATACAACTACCACAGATTGCAATTAAGATTTGTGTCCTCCACTAATCCAACAATTAACACAAATATAACCAATCAGTGCAACTCCCTTGACCAATTTCTCAAATTTAGAAAACTTCCAAGTTAATGACACACAAAGTCTAACTATCAACAGTACGACTAGCACAAAATTCAAGTTTAGCATAGTCATAGCAAACATGCTGTCAAATATGAATAGTGACTATGTGGACAATAACTTCTCATGACAACAACTTAGAAGCTATTGTCACGAGCTGTGTAACAGCCATACTTTTCGGACAATTAACTAATAGACAAATATCAAAACCAAAATATAAATTATATTAAATCGAAGTAGAAAACAACTGATAATCCTTATAAATATCAATCTCCGAAACTCTGAAATAAAAATACTGAAAAGTGTAGAAATCTCAAACTGAACAAGTTCTCTAATTTATTAAAACATCTAGTAGACTGCAGCTAAAGTGGGTGGCTCTCATCACAATCTCGTTTACCCCCTGATTACCTGCGGAAAGTCAAACAATACGAGTGAGCCAAATGCCCAGTACAAATATAATTTTAAATAAAAATCACGTTTTAAATAACTGAGTGAATTGTGTCTCACCAACACAGAGTTTCCAAAACAAATCCAAATATAAAATGAAGCAAGAAAGCCAACAAGGATAAAAGCACCATAATAAGTGCACTGAACCGAAACCGAACAAATATGAGGCTGAATCAAGTAAGGTATGTATCCATAATGGGTCTCTTATACAGATATGTACTCGCACAAAGTGAAGTACAAAACAGAGAATTCTTCCCCGGTTATCCATGAGAAGAAAACACATGAAATGCACAAAGCATTTCTACAATACAGAGAATCCTTCTTCGGTAACCCCGAAGAAGAAAACACACAATAGCGATCATGATCTATACACAATCTCATACCCCAGAGACGTGCTCGTATGCTCACAACACTGATACGAGTAAGTGCCTAGTTCACCTTTACTCCGAACTCCATGTGAACATTGTCCGTGATTAACCCACACAGATCGGTCTAAGAGCCCAACACATAGGTTTCAAAATATTGCCAAACTCATTGCACTGAACAGAACAAAACAATATTGCAATACAATTGCGAAACGAAATAGAAATAAATGAGTTGGCAATAATAATTATAAAAACATAGAATACGAAACGAATATAGGAATGCGTACTAGAAAGTACACAAAGAGTACAGAGCTCGCAATTTTATAAAATTGACTTAACAATAAATTTAATGAATATTTTTATAATTTAAATGCAAGGAGAAAAGAATAAGAAATTCGTACCAGTAGGTACACAAAGAGTATAAAAGACTGATAATTTATAAATGTGGATCAACAATATAGATAATGAATATTTAAACTGCAAGAATAAAGAATAAAGAATTCGTACTATGAGTTAGAAAGAGAATACAAGAGAGTCACAATTTATAATTTTGACTTGACAATAAATTTAGCAGATATAAACAAATTTAGTTTAAAAGAAAAGAATAAGAATTCGTACCTTATACTAAAATAATTGAGAGATACTGATATAGTCCGCAAGCATCAAATACAGTTTCTTACTTGATTCTAAACAATAAATTACTAAATATAATTAGCATTCATCCACGTGTTCAATAGCATACAAGTTAATATTTTGAATTTAATTATATAATAATTAATGATGCTTACTGAGTTACCAACACAGATCATACACATATTAACTCCTTATATATAATAAGCGTAAGGGAGATCTTATCCAAAATTTTACATATAACAAACATAAAAGGATAATATCAAAATATTATTAAAATATTGAGGGTTTCATATTCATAAACAATAATTTTGAATATAATACTTAATCATCTTTTCTTTTCGGTTTATGGGTAGGTCAACTGGTCAAGTTAGATTATAATTATTAAACCATCATTAAATTAAAGATAATTTCGTTAGTTTCACATGGGTTGTAAAATCGTCAAAATTCAATTTCTAAAACTCAGGATATAACTCAATTAGTAAAGTGAGTATCTAATTTTTAATAAATATTTTTTTATAATTGTAGCACCAATTTATTTATTTTTCCAATAATTCTTTTAAATATAGAAATTTTATCTTTCTTTCAATAAAGTATTAAAATAAATTAAGAACAAATTCAAATCGATAAAGACTATAATAATATGAGAATAAAATTTTATATAATCATAACATAATTTTTATTCTATTTAATATTTTAAAGTAATAATGTATTCTAAAATTTTATATACACTATAAATAAAACCGAAACATTAAAAGTAAAAGCAGTTAGTAAGATACTTATATCAGTATTTACTTGATATCCTTATTATATTAAATTCTTTTATGTAATAAGCATAATAGAAATCTTATCCAAAATTTTAATCGTGACAACCAAAATCGTTTGATCAAATATTAAAAAAGTGTATTTTATTTATAATAGGATTATATTTAAATTCTCAAAAGTGTATTTTGATAATTTAAACCGAATATACCAAATATAAATAAGTTTTCTATATTGAATAGAATTCCACATGTAAAAAATTCGTGACTTTCTTTTATCTTCCATGGACAATTCCAGTTAGATAAAAATTGTTAAACCATCTTTTAATTAAAAATAATTTAATTATCTTCAAGTGGGGTGTAAAATCGTCAAAATCTGATTTTTAAAACACAAAATAAAGCCCAAATCAGTAAAGTGAATATTTAAATTCTAATAATGATTATTATGTCATCATTATTTTAACGCCAATTTAATTATTTTTTTCTAACTATTTTAAATTTAGAAATCTATGTTCAAAAATTAAAATCAATCTAAGAAAAATTCAAATCAACAAAGAATATAATAATACGAGGATAAAATTTTATAAAATTGTGCATATTTTTTATCCTATTTTATTAAGTTATAGATCATAACTAATCAAATATTATTTATTATTAAATAATAAATTATACGTAAATGGTGATTTTGTTTTATAAGCACTTATAGAAACCAAATTTCATTGTTAGCAGGACTATATTCATATTTAAAAAAACCGTATTTTGAAATTGTAGACTCAGCTACACAACATGTCTAACTTTTTTAACCTATATACATTGTAAATTATTAAATTCGAAACTTTAAAAGTTTGTTAATCAATTAGTATAGTACTTTTCTGAAAAATCGTACTTTACAAAAAATATTATCAAATAACCTATGTCTGAAAGAAAAAAAATGAAAACAAATCTTTTTTTTTTTCAAAAAAAACCTATAAATTTTAATATGTTGTTGGTAGATTCAAATCTTAGATCATTCTACATGATAATTTTACTGTTATATGTAACGTTTCTCAACAATTTAATTTGAAAGATCCAACGATTATGGATTGAGTGATCAAACAAAGCGACCACACTTATAAGAAAGCTTTCATTATTTAGTCTTTAATATAACTAGCGTAAAAACCCGTGCGAGGCACGGGCCTGTTTATACACTCGAATAATTTCTCACACCAACATGTATATATATTGAAATAATTTTTATAATTAGAAATGTGGTAAAAGATAATATTTCGAATTTACCTTATATTTGTTTAGTATTTTTTAAATATTTTTTAATTTCATAAAATTGGAATTAATTTTTATAAGATAAAGATCAAATGATTATTTTTAATTACCAAAATATATATTTAGTTTTAAATGATGTAAAATGAATTTTATCAAATTCAACAATTGAATATAATAAAAATATTTAAACAATTTTTTAAATCCATACTCAATTATATTTTTATGTATAATTTATGTTCTAAAAGTTGGTGTTTAATAATCCCGATAATCGTTAGACGGTAACTAATCGCTTTGATTATGTTAAAATCGGTTTTGATAAAAGTTGGTGAAGAGGTTATAAAATTCAGTCTAATCCTTCCAATATTGGCCTGATTTGTAAATTTTAGGAAATTTATAGGTAAAAGTTCCAAAATTAAAAGGTTGAAATTTGAATAAAAAATAATAACAACATTTTTTTGTATACGTAGTTCTTATTTTAGACGGTCAAAATCACGAATTCTCTTAATTTTATCTCACAACTTGATCACTAATCCAAAATTTAAATCTATAAATTTTATTTTTTTCAATAATAATATGTTTTTAAATAAATTTAAATTATGTGATAATATACATATAATTAAAATTATTACACAATATATATATATATATATAATATTAAATTGATCCACACTAATCATTCTAATAATCTTTAATTATCCAATTTAATCCATAGGTAATACATCCACGGATTACTCCAATTATGATTGTTCATGATTTATCAACCTGATCAAACTGAACTAACCCTCGCTCTCTTTTCGGCCGACCAAACCAAGTCTACCCAACCAATTTAAATAGGTTGGGTATGAGTTTTATATTTTTTCGGCCGACCCTACCCAACCCGATTTAAGTTACAAATTTTGTTCAATAATATTTATACACACGCGCGCGCGCGCGCGCACACACACACATATATATATATATAAATTATATACTACCATACATTATATGATATATCGTACTTTTCAATTATAGATGTACTTACATTTTATGCATATGCACACGATTTACAACATAATTTACATTACTAAAATTATAATGTTAATCAAACTAAAACATTAGTACTAAAATCCTAAATTATACATATTTTACAATGTTCTTAAATATGGAAATCGACATTAGTCGGTAAAGTTACCTTGTAGTGATTACTCGGATAATAGGTGATTAATCGGATTTATTAAACATTTATCCTTCGTCAAATATTTGATATTTAAGTGTTAATATTTACATAAAAGAACCGCATATCATTACTCCATACTTGTACATGAACGAAAAGAGTAACATATATATATATTTATCGAGTTTAAAAGCAGCTTTTTAATTTTCGAAAGATATTACATAACATATATATATATATATAATTTAAGCCAATTAAACCGACCCAACCTGACCCAAATCGATGTACGATTAAGAGTTGGGTCACAAATTAATATTTTGTGTGATGGGATGAAATTTTTTCAAACCGATTTAATTGGGTCGGATTGCAAAAATGCTTTCAACTCGGCAAATACAACCCATAAACACCCATAACTCTAATTCACACTTTTTACGATACTAATTTTAAATATATTCTAAATTATATTATATTTGTGTATCAATACCTAAATAACCTATATAAAGTATAAATCATATAAAAATTTACAACATAAATAATATATAATTCAAAAATACAAGTGAAATAAGAATTTATAAATATAATTGAATACATAATTATATATAGAATAACGAAAATTTGAAAAATGGAGCTATATAATAATATGAACTAACATTTAATTTACTGAGAATGTAAAATTAAAAAAATTGAATAAACATGTTTTTATAAATAATATAAAACAACATGTTATTAGCTCAAAAATTAATATATATATATATATATATATATATATATATATATATATATGATAATGTAGTTTATATAATAATATTTTTATAATAAACTCAAACTCAATGTTACGTACTTGGGTATTAGATGAAATTATATGAGAAAGTTTGGAATACGGTTATCAATGTTCACACAAATCTAATCTACTTTAGCTTAAATAATAAAGGGTTGACAATTCTGTAATTTTTAAAAATATAAGAGTATAATAATAAATTTCTTGCCATTTTATTACTTTTTTTGTCCTTGGTTGGCTTTTAATATATACAAAGTAGATAAAATATAATTATACATTAAGATTTTGAAACTAAAAAAATCAAGTTATATAAATAATATAACCCAACATTTTACTTAAACAAAAAAATAGGACAAAAAGAGGTTATGTGGCTTATCTAATAAGATTTTTAAGTTAAACCAATCACAATGGTTATAACATGAGTTTTCTAGGAGGAGGTCGGAGGTTCGATTCCTAAGAGCAACAAAAATATTTTATTTTTACATAAATGATAGAGGGATGACAAGTTTGTAATTTTTCAACAAATAAGGGCAAAATTGTCATTTCACACCCATTTTCTTGGCTCAAATTGCCCCTAGACGGGCTTTAATATATATAAGTAGATAAGTATGGGTTTGCCCGTTATATTTTTGGAAAATGAGCGGTTTTAGTAAGAAAAAATAAAAAATGTAACATATATTTAGTTTTAAAAGGTAAATGCTCGTGATATTTTTGGAAAATGAGGTTTTAAAATTTAATAAATAAAAGTATTTAAATACGTTTTAAAATAAATAAGTAAAGGGTTTCTTGTGATTTTTGGAACAAGAATGGATTTTAGTGAGAAAAATAGAAAAAGTAAATTGTAAAAGGCAATTTCCCGTGATATATTTAGAAAATGATGGACTTTGTTAGAAAAAATATATAATGTGTTTTAGCTGAAAAGATAATTGGTATTTTAATATTTTTATTAATTGCATTTATTAAGAAAAATAAGTAGACATGTTAAAATAGGTAAACTTTTAAAAAAATAATTATAATATTAAAATAGGTTTAAAAATAAATAACTAAAGGTTTGTCGGTGATATTTTTGGAAAAGGAGGGGTTTTAGTAAAGAAAAATAGAAAAACAAACATGTTTTAGTTAAAAAAAGTAATTGCCCGTGATATATTTGAAAAAATAGGGGAATTTGTTAGAAAAAATAATGTATTTTAGGTGAAAAAGGTAATTGGTTATAAATAGGTAATATTATTATTTAATAATATATTTCTATAAATAAGTAAGGTTAATTAAGTAAAAACACGAAGTACAGTTAATTAAGGGCAATTAAGTAAAATCACAACGTACCATACCGACCAACCAAACTTTTAATGTTTCGTCTATTATATAATAGTATTGATTGATAATATAGATAGAGAGATAGATTTATAATATTAGTATTTTATGCTACTAAATGGAATAGTCCATGATATTTATGAGGTTTTAGTTAGGAGAAATATTAGTTAGAAAATATAAAAAATAATATATGTTTTGGGAAAAAAAACTAATTGGTTAGTCATTAATAATTATAATATTATTATTTTATTTTATTAAATAGAACTATTCGTGATATTTTTGGAAAAATGAGATGTTTTATTTATAAAAAATAGAAAAGTAGAAATTTTAGTTAGAAGATATAAAAAAGAATATACACTTTGGCTAAAAATGATAATGGGTTAGTTATTAACAATTATAACCTTATTATATTATTTTATTAAATGAAACTGCCTGCGATATTTTTGAAAAATGAGATGTTTTAGTTAGAAAAAATAGAAAAGATATTCTCTATAATAATTTTAATATTTTATCTAACGGTTCTCATCGATTTGATCAGAAATATCTAACGGCTATGAATGGAGTGACCAGACTACAAAAATGTTGAGGACCAGACTACAAAACTTTCAATGTTTCGTCTTTAATATAATAGTATAGATAACATAGATATTTACGGGATATACTATAAAAAAATGAATTTTATACAGAATTTTGATCGTCACGATGTACTACTTTAAAAGAAGAACTATTACAAAAAAAATATATTTTAATTGATAATTTATTTTCTCAAAAGTTCAAAGTTCCCGCATCATTAACATATTACAAAAAGGAGTATATTATATTTTAGCAATAATATTTAAAAAAATTAAAAATTAAAAAAATTATAAATATTAAGAAAAATTAATGATGTTATCCTGGTAGTTTGGTCATAAATACCGCCAAAACATTCTCAACCGTTAGATCCAATACTTTTAAAAATAGATGATCAAGATTATATCATATAAAAAGAAATTATTATCTAAAAATGATATAAGTTAAAAGATATTACATTAGGATTGGATTTTCCAAAAATTTAAAACATAAAAATAGTTGTAATTAAATAAGGAAACTCATTTATAACCAAAATAATAAAAATCGTTTAATCTTAAATAAATAGGTGAAAACCGTTAGATTTAACATTAAAACATGTATTTGGTTAATAAATGTTATTCTAATAATCTAAACTACATATAAGTTAAGTAGATTTCCTAAATCGAATAGAATTCTCAACATTAAATTTCGTCACTTTATTCTTTTTTTAGTTTTAGAATAGTTTTTAATTGAAAAAGAACTATTAAACCACAAATAAATTAAAGATTATTTTGTGAATTTCATGTGAACCGTAAAATTGGTCAAATCTAACTTTTATAACTTAATATAAACAAATATTAAATTTAGCGTGTAAAATATAATAAATATCAAATTTTTAACTGTAATTTTTTTCGGCTAAATCTTTTTTAACAATAATTTAATCATGTAAACTAATAACTTTTAAATATTAAAATATTCATAAATAAATGTAATTATAAATATTAAAAAAACAATCGTGTGTTGCATCATAATAAAAATATAATTATAAACGGAATAATTATAAATAAAATTTAAGTAACCGTGCATCGCACGGGCTATAAGCTAGTATATATTAACACTAATACGGATGCACCCACAGTTGGACTCCTTGAATAGGAAATTAAGTCATGCACAGTTTAATGTAATTAATGATACAGTAAATATTCATGTAGCTAATTCACAGCCATATGCTAAACATGATTAATGCTAATAATTATGCTTACAATAGAACTAGTCCATAAAGCCGCACTTCGCGGCGGCGTTATAAATTTTTTTACCGTCATTACTCACTCCTCCTTAATAAGCTGTCCTCCAGTTAAATATGTTTCCCATATTAAGATCGAAATTTTAATTTTAACATATTAAATATTTGTCTTGTATATTAGTTTTCATGTTAATATACTCATTTATAATGAGTCGTTCTCTCATTGATAAAACAAATTATATATAATTTCGTAGTCCTATTTTACTTCTAATATAATTTTTAACAATGTCTTACAAACACCTATTTTAGTTCCGATAGAACTTTGCATTACTTACAAATTCAAACTCTTCTACTCTGTAAATTCGAACACCTATTCTACTTAGTATTAACAATATCTTACAAACACCTATTCTACTTCCGATAAAACTTTGCATAACTTATAAATTCGAACTATTCTGTTCTATAAATTCAAACACCTATTCTACTTAGTATAAAACTCTTATTTATACGTCACCTATAAATTCGAACTCGTATTCTACTAATAATATGTTAAAGGATATTTTTTAATTTTTTAGTATCGAAAATTCTAAAACTCAAAAAATATTAGAAAATTAGATTTGAGCGATCTTAGAGACGCCAATCCACCTCCCGCGTATCCTATTATATATATATTTTTAAGTAAGATAGTTGAACCCGGTTTTCTAGAATGAGTCAAGTATCTTTACTCTTTCTTGTATAGTACAAGTAAAGAGCACAAAATTCTCACTACTTCGAATTCAAGTGAAGTCAAAAATTGGATATTCTACCATCAGTATTTTAAATAAAATAATAATTTTTTTTATCAAATTTAAAGATTTTTTGTTTACTTTAACTTCATTAGTCACTTAAATTTTAGAGTAAAATATAAATAGCTACTCTTTAGCAATTTCATCAGTTTCAAAAATTATTTTATCTATCACCACTCATCACTATATATTTTTCTTAACATTCAAATTTCAAAAATACATCCCGATAAAAAAAAATGTATAAACAAAAAGTATGATAAGAATGTTACATGTTGAGAGTCAATAGTTTACTCGTTATTGAAGTGCTCTCTCCATGAATAAATTCATTAATCGGTCTAATTATCTCTTAGATGTCAATTTTTTAATGGAAGATATATTTCTGAAAAATATTTTCCCAAAAAATTGATCGGAAAATATTTCATAAAAAAATATTTGTCCAAAATTTCTGTTTCCTAATTTTTTTTTGAAACATAAATCCTCGGAAAAAAGTTTCTTTAAAGAATCATAAGGAAGTATACAAATTTCATAAAAATATTCACTGTCTGGATGTTGTAAATACATACACTATATCTTGAACTACTTTTTGAAGAAATCATGTTGCACAACATGCAAAGTTAAAAGCAAATATGAAATAGAATGCAAATAGTAGAATAGAAATATCATTCCCACACAATCACGACTGACCAAAACAAAAAAATAATGAGAAACCATGACACCTCTGCATATCATTATGAAAAACAGGAACAAATATACAAAATACTATATTTTTCATGTCTAATTAGCTAAATTAATCAACCGTTAATAAAAATCATACAAAACGCACGCTACTTTAGTTGTCACTTGTCACCTTGGTTTGGTTCAGGACAAATTCTTCTTGAGCAGAGCCTAGCCTGTACTGCATTGCAACCCGATCACAATTAGATAAATTGATGTATAACATAAATAATACCCATGCTTAAAATTATATGGAGGAAAATGTAAAAAAAATTCCTGCAAAGAGCGGAAGACCTTTGAAGAAAAATTGTATATACATTTTCTAACGATCAAAAATTAAATATATATAGTATAATTTTTTAATCTCAACATCTTTTCGAACTCTTCTCCTCTATATATTCGAACACATATTCTATTCTGCTTCATAAATTTGAACACCTATTCTATTTCTAATATAACTTTTATTTACATGTCTTCCATATAAATTCAAACTTTTCTCCTTCTTAAATTCGAACACTTATTCTACTTCTATTATGTTAAAAGATATTTTTTTATTTAGTAATACTTAAAACTCTCAAATTCCAAAAAATCAGAAAAATAGATTGAGACCATCTAAGAGGCGCCACCTCACCTCCCGCGTATCCTCCTTTATATATATATATATTGATGATTACTACAAGATTAAAGTAACGTGCATGAATGTGAATTCTATGACGCAACACACATGGAGTATTACAGCACAATTATAACTAGCATTTACATCCCTATTTAATACCTTATAATTAGTGGTACATAAGTATACTAGAATGTTTTGCCCGCTACGCGTGGAAATAGGTTAGGATAATTTTTTTCCAGTTAATTGTACTATGCATCCCCAAACTTTAAAATATAAGTGTAATGACAACTAATTATACGTTTTCTATGAAAAATATATTATTTTTACCAAATATACTGGAAAATGCAATATAAAATTATCACAGTGATTATATAAATTTTAGATTTTAAACATGTAAGTAATTTGAAATCATAATTTAATATAATTTTATGACCATTAATCAATTATAATTTATTTGAATATTATTTTGAAAGTAGTGGTGTCTTGATCAGAGTAAATTTGTTGTTTTCAATAAAACTTTTTATTTTTTCAATACTCGTTGACTCATTTGTTAGGCAGAAATCTAAATAATAGGGATTTCTCTTTAGTCTATTTCCTTATCTTCCTAAACATTCCCTTTCACTGTATCTCTTCTTTGGATGGATCTTTCACCCAAGTTCATCAAAGTGTTATCTCCTGAAGAATGTCTTTCAAATGAAATGGTTAGATTTTGATTTAATTGTCTTTTTGTTTTTATTTGTTGTCATAGATTTTGAATAAATATGTCTCAAATACCTCAATTCATTACCTTTACTGTTACAGCTCCTTCCTCATGAGTTCTGTTCGAAATATGGATCCGTGATTCCTATAGGTATTAAAATGAGAGTTCGAAACGATTATCAAATCTGGTTGGATTATGTTAAGATAAATCAACGTTTCTTTGGTATGAAATCGTTCTTCAAAGACTTTAATTTGCGCGGTGGTGAGAGTTTACTCTTCGATTACGTGGGGGAATTCAAATTCAATGTGTTGATTTTTGACATTTCTGGTTCTGAGATTGAGTACCCCCTGGTTATGCATGAGTCCCAGGATTGTTGGGCTCGTCATGGTATCTCTCATACGTCGACTCTATAAATTTGATATAAATTGTTTAAATTAACTTTGCATGTTACAGATTTGTTTTTTTTATTTCTGTAGTTGTTTACCCGGATGATGGTTTGAGTTTTGTTAACTATGTCCGTCCTAGTGGGAATGTTGTTGATGTTGTGGTATGGCGTTTTTTCTTTTGTTATGGCTCTTAAATATACAAATGGAAAAAGTCGAATTATATATTTTTCTATTTTATAGGTTCCACCCTTTTATTTTATTGAGAATATATCTCCTATGGTTCCCGATCGTGTGGAATATGTGGTTAGTTCTGGGCAGCATATAATTGGTTCTTATTGTCATCGTGAATTTGAATTTAGTGGATTCGCTAGCATCTGCCATATGTTAGGCATTCGAAATCTGAATTCTTTAAATTATTTGGTGTTCTCCTATGATGGTCGTGATACATTTAAAGTGGTTGTTTTTGACAACTCTATGCTTGAGGTTCCTGTTTCCCCAAATGTACCTCGGAATGGTAAATGAACTTTTTCTTAACATGATTTTTTGTACTTTGAATGTGATTACGTTTTGAATCTGTTTTACTTGATTTAATGGTTATTCTATTTGAATACACTTTTCAGTTTCGAACGACATTGCTTTTGAGGTTTTGGTGCAGCCTTCTCACATGCTAGAATATTGTCATGGTGTGGTAGGTTATTTTTGATTAAGTTGTTATGTACAAAATCCATTAAGCATATGTTATTTATATTATTTATGTTCTGTTTCAGGACCTCTCTGTCAAACTCCGTAACATTACGGATTTGTGGAATACAAAAGACAGTTTTACAGCCTATCACAAAAACCGTTGTTGGCGTCTTCAGATTAAGAAGCGTCGTGATGTCAAGAGAGCTGCTATACACGAAGGTTGGATTCAATTTAGGGGTGATATGGAGTTCTCTAGTGGTGATGTCTGTGTGTTTCGATGGAAGAATGACAACATACATAATTTCAATGTTCGGATTGTTAAGAAGGCTCGTACTGTGAGTTAAATTTCGATGTTCTGTTTTGAAACTTTGTTTCATTTTGGTGTTTAAGAAGTTTGTTTCTGCCTCTGTGAATGAACTATTGTTCTTTTAGGAACTATTTTCTATGCTACGCTGACTTGTAGTTCACTGAAGGTGCATCTATTACTTTAAATTAATATTGTTCATCTGTTTCCTTACGTTGAAATAGTTGAATAACGAATGTGCATATGGTTTAAATTGAAAATTGTTGGCAGTCACGTAGGTAACAACATTAGGTGCACAAAATTTTGATAGAAAGCATTTATACAATAAATGTTTTAGGAAAATATGTAGTTTCAGATTAAGTGTTAATAACATCACCAAAACTGTTAACCACACGCATTCTTCTTTGTTCTACATGTTGTTGAACTGGGAGATCTGATCAATGTGGTAAGAAGACCCCGATGGCTATTTTGTAGCACTTATATTAGAATTTGGGATAATAAGAACAATGTAAAAATAATTGGGATAGATTTTTACCTCTCCAGTCATAGGTTCTTTATCTGTGAAAGTTTCTTGTTCCTCTACCATTTCTTCGTCCAACTCAAAGCCAAGAAAAATATCTATTGCATCATAAACTTTGTCTTTCCCATTGATGTTGTCCTCTTTGATCCAGAGCTTAAATGTGTAATCCTTCCCTTGGATGGTTTTTAGTAGTTTTGGGAAATTTTTGTCCTATAACAAACATTAGTAAGTAAAATATATAAAAACTACAATAGATGTTTGCGTAATTGAAGCATTCTACCTTTTCTTGAATTGACTCAAAGTCTATTCCCAATAATGATCGTATTTCCCTGTCCTTTATCAAAACTTGAATTTCACCAGTGCCATCAGATACAACCACTGATATGTTAAACCTGTACACTGAAGATAGTAAGATAAAGTAATTGAATATAATTTAGAATTAGTAAAACTTGTTCGGATGTACTTCATATTTGGGTGGGGAACAGTTCTTGGACATTTTTTGCAAATGTTGTTCCCTTCTTCAATTTCCACGACATTATAGCAGGATATGCATACTCCGTAATTCCAATTACTTGTTTCATCAACACACTTGACATTTGCTTTACATATTAGCTCCTCCTAGAGTAAATATAATATATCATTATAAGTAAATGGCAAAAACTAATCTTTAGATTACATTTGTTTTCATCAGTTGAGTTTTACCTCAATACCCTCAACCCCCATTTTCTTGATTTCCTCCACTGTACATGTTTTGAATATTTTTCTTCTTGTGGAGAATTTGTGCTTGGTAAAATTGGGTTCCTTTAACCTATATACAGAAGAAAGTTAGTTACAATGTCTTATGCCTTAGTTTTAGAAATATATAATGTTATCTTACATTTTTCGGAGTTGTTGCACACTATGATGATCATAGTTTAGATAGAACTTTGTAGGTGAGTAATTGCATACATCAATCTGGTCTGAAAACATAAGATATCAATTATTAGGTTTATTTTTCTTCATTATTTCAATGTTATACAATTTTAAAATTTTACCTCTCCATGAACTAATCTTTGCACTTGCAATAATCAGTATTAGGGGTTCCTCCAAGTCCTCCGACATAGCATGGCAAAAGTTTTCAGCAAACGCATCCCAGAATGTAACATTAATCCTACTCCTTCATATATCAAGGAAAAAATTTATTATTAGTCATGGCATAAGGCTGAATATAGTTCTGTTACATTATTTAGAAATTAGTAACTTACTTGCTGTCCGAGAGTTTAAACTTGATGTTGACTTGTTGCTTTCCGAAACTATTGGTGAAGTTATTCATTTTTCTTTTTTAGGTATTATCCCGATAACATCTATGAAACAAAATAGTACACAGTAGATGAAACCATTAAAATAGAAAGAATATGTTTCAGGAGTTGGTGATTGAAGTACCTGCTAAGTAGACCTGTTGTGTAGCCATGTTTTTCAGATCACCAAATTTGAATAGATCGAACATGTTTTTTGGGATAAAGATCTCATTTTCATCAATTTCCTTCAGCTTTGTATCTGTTGTGAATATTATTTGTCTGTCAATTTGAATCGGTCTGTACTTATCTTGTTGACCGTATTCTTTGACATGAAATGTTTTGATTTTGTACAGTTTCCCCAGTTGTATCACCTTTCCTAATCTGTCTTCCATTGTTGATGGAACAAAAGCTTGCATCCTACAGTTCTTTAGTAACATAAAAATTATCTTTAGTATTTACATATTTAATGAAAGTTTTAGACAAAAACCTAAAACGTTAAGCTTACCTTTGAATCCAGTAGCAACAAATTGTATCCTTTAAATGGTTCTCCTGTTATAGTATAACCTCTCCATTCCCTTATAATTCTCACCTTAACTCTCCAATCGGTTCTACCTTTCTTCACATTTCTGAGAGTGTCATACATAGTATTTGACATATCTGATGTATTTTATTTTGTTTGTAGTAAGTTTCTTCTGTTTGTGATTGCTCAATGTATTTAATACACATTTCCTCATAAGTGTTGCATCTACCCATTTGACACTTAATACGGTAGTTGCATCTACCCGTTTTACATTAACTCTGTTTTGAAACTGAAAATTGGGAATAGTTGACCCTTTCTCTAATTCAAATTTTAAATTAATAAATGTAAATGTAAAAACAGAATTAAAACTATTTGAATTTAACTGAATGTATGCATAATACATTAACAACTTCGATACGAATTACACCGAAATTTAGTTCTTATAGTGTAAACAGTTACATATTCTCTCGTTGCCATGAAAACATAATCTTCTTTGATTTGGAATCTTCAAACCTGTTGGCATATGAAAAAATGTTATTCAGAACCGACTTGAAGTGAGAAGTTATCTAATTTAAAAATGAGTACCAAAAATATGTTCCTTCATACCTTTTCAGTCTTAACAATTTTAAGAGGAGGGATTTTTTTTGGATCATTAAATTCTTCAGTTACGCGTGGCCTTCTCTTGTTTGTTGACGACGCTGTTGCTGGGCTTTCTCCCTTGGTCTGTATAGGGAAAAATGTAACATTACAACCATGCAAATGTAGTTACGAAATTAAGGATTACTAACCTTGGAGATTTCATTCGGTGACAGCATAGGAACTTTGTTCATGTTTGGTGAATGACTGTCAGATATTTCAAATGGTCCACAGATTTCTGATGCTGTATACACGTTGGAGCCTTCTTTGACATTTTCTCTTGTTATGGAAATGATAAATTTGAATGTTTTCTTAACTCCAAATTTAAGCATTACAGGGAATTTATGGCATCAACATCCTAAGTAAAAATTGACCAATTTTAGTTTCCTTTATTGTTAATTTGACATTTCTGCGGGGAAATTAAACTGACCTCATCATCATCTGCTTCCACATCATAAACTGTTTTTCCTGTTAAACGACAGATTTCATCGTTTGGCCAGATAATTGGAATAGTGCCAGTGTCATCCGAGCATAAGGTGTATAGCTTGAATCTGAAGAACATATAGTGTACATGTTTTTAGTGCATTGTATTTATTAAAACTAAAAATTGTTCTCTGTAAACACAACCTTTTATCAGGATAAGGATAACTACGGTTACAACATTTGTATTCTTCATCAACCAACTTCAAATCTTTGTCACAGTTGGTACAGAAATGAACATACCAATTCATTCGCTCGTTAACTTTTTTAACAGTCAATTGACATACCACTTTTTTATGATATTGAAAAATTGAAGACAAACATATATTAGTGTTATCTGTTAATAATGATTTTTGGTAGAATTTATAAGGGAATTGTACCTCAATGAAATCATCAGTCAACTTCTTAATGTCTGCAACTTTTAAAATTTGACATTGTTCTACATCATCATCCTCTATATCCATGACATAGAAATTTGGTTCTTCAAGTCTATAAGAAGAATGATTGAGAATAATGTTACAAAATTTGAAAATATTAGACTAATGCCTTTGAAAGTAAATGGAATTTCGAAAGCGTGAACCTTTGTCTCAGCAATTTGACAACATGGTGTTTTGGGTTCAAGTAGAATCTTGTAGCGGGGAAGTTGGTCAAGTGGAGAGCTTCTGTATGAATATGAAAGTTAAACACCGTATACATAACATTATTTATGTTACAAATAAATATTATTGTACCTTTCCATTCAGTAACCTTAGCACTTGATATGACTATGACAACTGGTTCATCCAGAATTTTTTCTCTAGCTTTGAGGAAGGACTGAGCCAACTCATTGAAAAAAGTCACATTTATGTATGTCCTAGTGGAAAAAGAATTATGTTACTTCATCAGAGTTCGGAGTTAGTTTGGCCATATAGATTATTATTAAAAGAACATACTTCCCATTCGTGATAGTAAACAAAACATGTGTTGTTTCCCCTTCTTTTTTGTTGTGCGCGGCAATTGGTTGGATATCTTGTATCACTGCAACCACATCTGACCCAAATGAATTCAAAATGTCAGTACAACATAAATGTGGTTGGTTAGATTTTAGATAGTAAAATTTAGATATACCAGTTAGGAAACGATTGTCAGTCTTCATCGGATCAATATCCTCCAAGTTATAAAAATCAAAGCTGTATTCGGGAAGCTTTAACCCGTTGTTTTCATCCTTTCTAAGTTTTGTGTCAGTTGTGAAATAAATATGTTTGTCATTTCTAACAGCTCGGTTTGTTTCATCGCCATTATAATGTTTCACAGTAAAATCTTCAAGAATGTAAATTTGGCCTTCGCACAGTTCTGCCTCAAATTTAGGACAAATCAGAGCACTCATAAAAGCATGAATCCTCTCACTCTACATGTTATTATGGTTAAATATTAGTATGACCAACATATGTAATATTAGTAATAGGGGATGTTGAAATGACTTACAGAGTCATCGAATAAGACTATATTATATCCTCTGAATTCCTCAGTTTTTTTGGTGATACCTTTCCAAATGGATTGTGCTCTAACACGTATTTTCCACTCTGTTGTTGAATCATTCAAACTGTTGAAACTGTCGTACTTGGTGAAAGCCATTGGTATTTGTTACCTAACACAAAAGAGTCATTAAAAGCTGTAAGTTAGAAGCATGCTTAAGAATCAGTAAACGCAATTACTATACCTGGTACTTCTGTGAAGACCACTATCCTTCAATGAGTTTCAGATCTAGTTTGGCTCTGTGTGTAACTTTGAGTTTATTAACTTCTGTCTTCAATTATTGTACCTGTTATAATATAAAATTATCCTAATTCATTTGAATATATACCAAAAACTCAGTGGCTCTGTGTCCATTACTTTGTACAAATCATTTTTAATGTGGTGGTACATGTCCAGTATTTGACTTATTTTAAAATTATTTTTCATATTGATAACGTAGTAATCCAATGCGTATTTGTTTCACTTTTTGAAAGTGCATGTCAAATGCCCCCACAAAGAAATAACTTTAAGAATAAATTCGAAATATTTAGTCAAAAATGGATGAAATACTAAGTTTAGATGTTTGAATAATACATTTGGATACATTGTTATAATGTAACTGTTACATTATAGAAAACCTCCTTGTAGACTACATTCTGAGTGATATTGGTAGGCTTACCCATTAAATCATCAATGAAAAACTTCAACCCCTGAGGAGATGTTACTCGACTAACTGCTACGTACAACTGTCCATGTGTGAAAACAGACTTGGGCATAAATAGACCCACCGTTTGAAGTGATTGCCCCTGTACTTTGTTGATAGTCATAGCATAGCAAATCTGCAAGGGCATTTGTTTCCTACAAAGTTTGAAAGGTAAACGTGTTTCAGTTGGACACAATTCCATTCTAGGAATAAAATGTCTTGTACCCTTGTAACTTCCGGATATCACTTCACACTGTACACAATGTTTGAGACACTTTGTAACCATCATCCGCGTTCCGTTACATAAACCCAAGGTTTGATTCAAATTACGCATTAACATAACAGCCACACCAACCTTGAGTTTAAGTTCGTGAAGAGGGATTCCTGAAATATTGATGGAGTTTAGGTACTCCGGAGGGAAAGATGCAATTTGATCATGTTCAGTACCAGGGAAGTCCTCTGCTGTGTCAACACTAAAATATGAAAACATCTCACCAGGAAGCATTTCCACTATATTGCTATTAACCTGACCCACTGTTTGGTTTGTTGGAGTAAGTATAGCTCTTTCACTCAAGTAGTCTGGATTTTTGTAATTTCCCTGAAAATTAGGAAAAGTAGTATTAATCATTTTGTCAACAGAATTCAACACTTCCAGGTTGCAAAACTCTTCAGGAATGCAAATATCATCTTCTGCATATTCCCGGTTACTATTTGTGGCCGCAGCAATCTTCCCATCTCCAATGTCCAAGACCCATTTTGCAAAATCTCATAAAGATTTAATCTCTGTTTCAGTTGTTCCTTTATTAAGTCGCATGTTGTGTAGAAGTTTGTAAATTTTTGCAATTTTCCACAATCTGGATCTCGTAATACATGAAGCGACAATCTCACCTTGAGTGGCACGTGGAATTACGGGTAATATTTGACGAAAGTCACCACCCAACACGATTGTGATTCCTCCAAAAGGCATATGAAATTTTTTTGGATCAACTGATTTCATTATATCTTTTAGAGATCGATCAAGACACTCAAAGGCATATCTATGTTGCATCGGCGCTTCATCCCAAATGATTAGACTTGTCCGTTTAATCAATTCCGCAATATCTGATTGATGTGAAATTGCACACATAGAGTGATCATCAAGAACTATTGGTATTTTAAATCGTGAATGAGCTGTCCGCCCTCCAGGCATAAGTGTTGCTGCAATTCCTGAAGATGCTACTGGAAGTACAATTTTACCTTCAGATCCTAACTTCGAAATAATTGTTCTCCAAGGGTAAGTCTTACCACACCCACCACTCCCATAAACAAAGAACAACCCTCCCTCATTTTTCTCAATTGAATTCATCACTCCGTTATATACCTCCAACTGTTCTTTGTTACAGTTCGCAAACAGGTCTTTAAATTCTTCCTCCATTTCTGTGACATCATAACTTGTTTCTTCTATGATCAAATTGTTTAGTCTGGAATCCAAGTAACTGATTGGTGGCTGAGGCATTTGGTTGTAGTCTTTGAGTGATTTTCCAATGGACTTCAATAACTTGTGAATTTCTATACATAAAAATTACATTTCCAATTAACAGAGTAATAAACAAATTTTTTATGTAAAATATGAAAATGTATGTGTTCGGTATTTTAAAGAGCAGTACTAACCCGCAAGTCCAAAATATTGTAGCTGTTTTTCATTCAACTGTAAAAGGGCATTCCCTGTCAATTTCCGTTCATTGAGCAATATGTCATCAACCATATGGGGCCAGTGAGTATCCCACAATGCTTTCAGATCACTAATTTTGCAGTTCACCATCATATGAACAAATAATTCCCGAATTTGTGTTGGGAAGCCGCAAGCTGAACATTGTTGTAAAACTTCGTGCCATTCCTTATCGCTATCAAGCAACCCATATTCTTTGCATGCTTCATGAAATGTAGGAAAAACAATGCCATTAACTGTCCTGAGAGACTGAAAAGAAGTTGCACCACGTACTTTTGTTAATAAAAGACGTAAGTACCATAATTCGCCTGAAGAATGATGAGTATAAGCCATTCGACCTATCTGCTTTCCTCTTTTTCTTAAATTCCATATCTTATCAGAATCATTCCATACGTAATATAGAGGAATCTCATCAAACAGGTACTTTCGAGCATGAACTTCATTTTGATTAAGAAGAAAGTAGGCTTCTAATTGAGTGTTTTTCTCTTTTTCTCTTTCAGCTACTTTTGGGAGTGGTTCATTTGACCTAAATGTAACATACTTATTGCCAGGCAAATGAAATGAAAGCCGCAGAACCGACAGAGATCTATGATGAATATTAAATCCAAATATACGATAGGCAGCCTCACATCCACAAATGTACCTTCCATCAAAAAAGGACTGTATTTCATCTTCGCCCTGGTCAGTTTGTTCTCCACTATTGGTTCTCCTCTTTTTTCCTCGTATCTCAACTGTAGCTCTATCATGTCCTTTAAGACAATATTTAAAAAGATATTTCAAACTCCGGGAATGAGCACAAATTTCCACATTAATATGGCACTGATATTTCACCAACAAATCACGATTATATGGAACCACATATTGATTATCCAATTCAGCTTTCCCTTTCTTGATAGTGATATTTGTCTTTCTTCGTTTGTAATTTGGAAATCCTGATTGATCAAATGTGGTAGTCGGTGAGTACCTGTGTTTCCATGGAAGTTACACATATGAGGCAGGTTTAAAAATTGAAAAGTTTGTTTAAGCTATTAAAATTGTACTTACTTCTTAGGGAAGTGCCTGAAACATTTATTTTCCTTCATGCATGGCGACTTTGGATTGTCATTCCCACAGGGTCCCTGCATCATAAAATCTTTCACTGACTCATATCCTACAGGATCTTTCTCGGGATCAGGTATCTCCGCAGAAACATAGTTATCCACATTTTTTTGCAGATTTTGCTTGGAAGTTTAATCTAACCATATCAAAATGTGAACATGAGGTAACCCTCTTTTTTGAAACTCAACAACGTACATTACTGCCACAAAGATGAAACCCAATAATTAGTGTGTTTTTAGATTTGAATTTGACAAAGCTAAGTTTTGGTAAAGATCATACCACCAAGACAAACTCCAAAGTAAGAATTCTTCTTTATATCATCAACTAACTGGTCTAGCTTCAATCGAAATAAACGTGCTATGACATCGGGAGAATTCTGGGGCGAACAAAGGGGAATAAGTTTCATCATTTCCATAATTTCATCCCATAAAGGATTGTTTGTCATAGTCAGAAAAATGTCGGGATGTCCAACATAGCGACAAACAGCAAGGGCATCCTGGAAATTTTGTTGCATATATCTTCGTGAGCCGACAAATCCAGCTGGAAGAATAAACCCTTTACCCAAATTTGTAGTTTCAGAATTTCCACTTCTTAAGGATTCACAAATATTTGTATAAAGATCACACCGTAAAGTTGTCTGATTGGTTCTGAACCACCATAAACGTGCCTGCTCAATTGTTGAAAAAGCGTCAACAACATACTGTTGGTAGAGATGACCGCCTAAACGTGGAGTCATTCCTTTAAAAAAAAGGATTTGTCAATAACATAATTTAATTTTCCTATTTTATTTTTATAATATTTCCATTTCAATGTTGCATTAAATTAATTTAAGAGTAAACACATACCTTCTGTTGTTCGTACTTGGAATTTATATGAGTAGTACTCCTTCATTGAGATCATCTCTCTCTTCTTCGTAGAATATTTATCTTGCTTTCCAAAGGGAATATTTTTATGGAATCCATCCCCACCATGAGGAAACAGAACTGGATACTGTAGAGACATCAACTTAGGATGGATATCAGATATTCGCTCCAAGCCTGTTATTTTGGAATCTATAATAATGTCACGAGAACCATCTGTTTCGTCAAGGTCACCAACCATAATTCATGCAAATTCATCTGATGGACCTACATGATTCTCTCTTCCACTCTCAGATCGAGAAACTTTTAACACAATTTGCAAATCTGTGACACCATTTTCCTCAAAGCGATCACGTGCAGTACGAAATTCTTTGACCAATTCATTGGTTTCATCCAACATTTTGGAAAGGCCTTCGACAATTTCTGCATCTAATTGATGACCATCAGTAACATTTACCCATTTCAAACGGTTTTGCATTTCATTTCGGGTGTCATAAATAAACAACTGACATAACTTGGGATCTTGACCGTGATCAGGTATAAGAGAACCGAATAAATGATGGTTTTGACCATTTAGACGATAAATGTATGGTGCTCCTCCACAATTAATTGAATGGTCAACTTTACCGCCAGTTGAAGTGAAAGCAAATATACTGTTATACAAACGAATCCCCTCTGTGAAGCGTTTTGTTTTCTCGTTGTCATGATGTAATTGCCAAATGAAAGAAGGTGTGGGAGGTTCCTTTTCCAGTTGTATCTGACCCTTTGCACAACATATTGAGAAAATAGGTGGTCCACGTGTTACACTTTTATTTACGCGCTCCTCTTTCCACATCCAAGCTTGACATTTGTTACATTGTACATTTGGAGGACCCAAACTGGCATATTCAGCTACAACTAAAAAGGAATAGGAATAATGAATGATATTTCTTTAAAATTATGATAACATTGTCTGAATAACTCAGTAATACCTCTGGGAGTCCTTTTTTTTTTGTGTCGTAAGCAGCATAGTCCACATATTCTTCTACCTCATCAACGTCAGAGTCAAGATCGCTGTAATCATCTTCGAAACCAAAAATTTCTGAATTTTCTGAAATATAGGGAATTAAAACACTTCAGCAATCAGTAACAAACTTCCTCACTGGTCATATCTATAATGCAGTTAAAAGATGCATACCTAGATCATAATAGTTATCATTATGCCCTTTTGTTTTCTGTTTTTCATTGAAATCCAGTACTCGTGTTGGCATCTGATTGGGGGGCTCTAAAACTTTAGACTTAAGTTTGAAATTGTTCTTCATGGATACACTGGAAGCTGTGAAAATACATTGTTCAGACAACGTAAGTTTAACAGGGCCCAAATGACATATAAATTGCAATTGTAAATAAAGACAACGGTGATGTCTTCTTCCTTTGACACATAACTGTAAAGTAGATTTATATAACATGGATAGAGATTAACACATTAATTGTAAAACATGACTTACAGAGATGTGATTCTGTCAACAACGGAGTCTTGGGTGAAAATGTTGTACTATTCTGCGAGGTTAGGATTGTTTTAGACTTGTTTGTAAAGCCTTTCTTAATGTTCTCTGATCTTCTTTTTCCTGTGTTTTCTTGTGAGTTGTAATATGTTGCAGCAATAGGACTCTGTGGAGAGAATGGTAGATTTGAAGCCCTATGTAATTGTCCTGTGACTGAGTTATTAGTAGACAAAGGAGACATAGGTATCCTACTCTTTGCCCTTTTAAATCCAGCTGCATACAATTGTTAGTTAACAAAGGCCATCAGTAGAATCCATGATCCTTAATTACATAAGCACACAATTCACATCATAATAACTCACATTGAGAAGATTCATGAGAGTGTTCTTTTGTATATATCTGTTGCCTTTCCCTCAAATTTATGTGATTTGGCTTCGGATCAAAATTGTCTATCATCATTCCCAAATCATAATTCCCTGATTTCGAGGGAACGAAATTAAAAATACATACACCATGGATTAAAAGCGTCAACATAATTTGAGGCAAGGGTTCTAAAAACTTACAAATATTAGACAAATACGGTTCCTCTTCGTTTTGTTGACACTTATTTAATACAACCTGTTCTGTTATTTACATTAAATTTTAAGGATACAAATACGCAATCAGAAACAGTAGTTCAAACAGTAAATGAGCAGCACAAGTAATTTGATGCAGACCATATATTTAACTTACTTTGAAGTAAATTTTGGCACAAAAAAGGAGGACCACAAGGAAGGATGTTCTTGACATTTGGTTTGCTTACTTCATGATCAACAAAATTATGTCGTGGTTGACAATTTTCTTTCATCATAGACAGATCATAATTAACTGTATGTAAACATAAAATTTAATTGAACAAACAAAATCTTCATTTTCAAAAGAGGAATACAACCATGAAGCGAGTGAACCAAAAAAATCCCCATCTTCAAAAGAGGAATACAAACATGAAGTGATGAAAACACTCACAAACGTTGTGCAACAAAGATTCTGCTCTTCCTCTATTCTCATCATTGTAAATTGTCTTCCTCCTTTTCGAAAAATCCTTTGCGTTTTCCATAATCTGATAAAAAATTATAAACACATATCAAAGCCTCAAAACAAATAATGGTGTGCATCTTTGTTTTCAATTTCAAAATTGATTTCAAAACTGATTAGCTTTACCTCTTCTCCTTGATTAGCTTTACCTCTTCTCCTTGATTAGAAATTGAAATTTGAAAGTGTCATTAATGGGTAGATTAGAAACCATAAAGCTGAAATTACCGGAACAATTCAAACTTTAACAAACTTATAACCGACACATAAGCTCATTGAGGAAGAATAACAGTTAAGATACAGATACAGTCGGTCATAATTGGAAAAAGAATGGAAGTAAAGCCGGTGGCCTCGATAAACTCGCTTGTGCACGTATGTCTGAAGGATCGGCGCACGTGGGTGTACTTATTCTCTCAGCTGTATAACCCAATCTATAATGTATATGTGTACATGTATAACATGTATAAAAGTAAAAAGTAATGGTAAGTTAGTGTAATATGTGAAAAAGTAGGAGGGCATTTACGGCTTTTAACAGCATAAAAGCCTTCAGACAATATATATTAAGGTGATATATGTACATATGTCATCAATAGAAAAATAATGATAATTAATCATTTAAGCACTCATCAATTTTGATTAGCAAAACATCCAAAATCAATAAAACAGTCTATGTATCAATGCTAATTAAAACCCACACATTATCATATCATTTTAATACACACATTTACAAAATTCATTAACATACCAATACAAAATGATTTAAGCATAGTAATTAATACTAACATGAGTTAACAAAAACAACCGAGAATTATATCAGTATATATTAAACAAATACGACTAAAAATGAGTGATCAAAATAATTTGTATGCCGTATAAAATTATATACGACAATTAATAAATTTAAGAGGCTTTACATGTATATACAAAATATATATTATATGCTATATAAACATGCTAAGAACCATGGTTTTAGAAGCTTTAATAACTTGATGGCACGGTGTACGCATGAGTGTAAAAGTGTCAAAACTAAATAATTAAATAGACTATATTTAAAAATACAAGAAACATGTAATCAAACGAATTATTGACAAGAAGGTTTTGTGTACCTGTTTAAGTCGGGGGTTTACAGTGCCAGAGCCGAGAAGACAAAACAAAAGTGTAACTTAATTATGGACCCTTCTTAACCTCTATTTGTTTTTCTTTTTACGGCCAAAGAGATAAATATATAGGCCATCTAGTATTTAGATAAGTCTAAAAAATAACTAACTAAAAAAATATGAGTTTCACGTTATCCACTAAGCTACACATTTAACATGACCTCAACTACATACATATCCACTTAAACAGAGTCCAAAATATTTAAAACTAATATTCATATCTTAATATACTATAAACAATAAAGTAAAATGATTATATTCATAAAATTGTGGGATGTCACATTCTTCCCTCCTTAAAAAAATTTCGTCCTCGAAATTCAAGAAATTCACCACATTTTGCAATTACTAAGCAAACATTTTTTTTCTTTTTTCCTTTCGCTTATTAGCCTCAAACAAAACATACTAAAATTTTGGACGAATGAATGTTTTAAGTATTGTACCTCAAGTATGTGCTGCATCATTTGCGGTAGTCTTCTGATTGTTGCTTTCACCCTGATCATCACGGTCATTGCCCTTATTGTAGGGAACCTTGCAATCTCGAATAGTGTGTCCTTGTTCTCCGCATCTGAAACATGCGCCTGTAATCCAATGACAAGTATTTCCACCATGCATCTTTCCACAATGCTGACAACGAGGCTTTCCACCACTCTGATTTCCATTAGATGAACTGTTCCACTCCTTTTGCGAACTTCGAGTATTGTACCTTCGATCATTCTGCTTAAATCCACTAGATGGTGCGTCATTCTTTTGGAAACTTTGTTTTTTGTCAGTAAAGTCATCATCCATCTTTCTTTTCTGATTCCGCACCTCCAGCTGCTTAGCGTAATCAACTTGATGAAGTTCCTGGTCCCTAGCGCTGTCAATCAAATTGTCCATGGTAGTGTAGCGGTTGGAGATGATGTGATTACGAATCGAAGTCTTCAGAGCCCATTTAAACTTCATGATCTTGTCCACCTCATCCCCAGCAATAGATCTTGCGTAGCCAGCTAACCTTTGAAATCAGACCTGAAAATCTGCAACTGACTCATCTTCCCTCTGAGCTATACTCTGATATTTTCTAACATACTCCTCACGAACACTAGCAGGAAAATATCTCTGATCAAATTGAGTCTTGAATGCATCCCAAGTGAGCGTGTTCTCATATCCAGCTGCATGTGAAGCCACCACTGACTTCTACCAAGTACTAGCATTCCCCTCAAGACGATAAGTAGCGAAGCGTGCCTTTTCTACTTCTGAACAATTAAGTACCCTAAAAATCTTTTCCATGTGATCGATCCAAGCCTCGGCATCTATAGGGGTCTTAGCTTCTATAAAACTGTTAGGCCTTTGTTTCATAAACCGATCAAACATAGTTTGGCCTCCCTGATTTTGTGCGTTAGTGCCACCAGTATTTTGTGTTTGCCGAGCTGCAAGCTCCTGCACCATGTCCATAAAAGTGTTTCGATCCATCACAATTTGCGGATTAGCATTTGCATCATTGTTTTGCCTTGTGTTGGCTCTCCTTGGCGACATCCTGCAAAACTCTCAATGAGCGCACAAATAACACACAAATATATTACAATATTCAAGTCAATCGAAAATAAAACATCTTAAGTCTACCCATGCGAAGTCAACCCAAAACTCATAGGTCAAGTGCCTAAAAGGTCTGTCCACATAATCTGGAGCCTAAGCTTTGATACCAACTGTAACAACCATACTTTTCGGACTATTAACTAATAGACAAATATCAAAACAAAAATATAAATTATATTAAATTGAAGTAGAAAACAACTGATAATCCTTATAAATATCAATCTCTGAAACTCTGAAATAAAAATACTGAAAAGTGTAGAAATCTCAAACTGAACAAGTTCTCTAATTTATTAAAACATCTAGTAGACTGCAGCTAAAGTGGGTGGCTCTCATCACAATCCCGTTTACCCCCTGATTACCTGCGGAAAGTCAAACAATACGAGTGAGCCAAATGCCCAGTACGAATATAATTTTAAATAAAAATCACGTTTTAAATAACTGAGTGAATTGTGTCTCACCAACACAGAGTTTCCAAAACAAATCCAAATATAAAATGAAGCAAGAAAGCCAACAAGGATAAAAGCACCATAATAAGTGCACTGAACCGAAACCGAACAAATATGAGGCTGAATCAAGTAAGGTATGTATCCATAATGGGTCTCTTTGTAACAGCCCCAAATCCGGGGTCAGGGATTTAGAGTAGTCACGATCCATTTACTCCTTGCCTTATCTGTATTACTCACACCGTGCATAATTCACCTGCTCATGACCCCACAATATATGTCTCACACACACACACAGGTTAGAGTCTCAGAAACGACACAATACAACAACTGCGGAATAAATAATCTTTATTACAATACCCAAATGTCTTTGAATCTGTCACTGATACAATTTCTAAGTAAGGTTACATTACCAACTTAGCCTTCTGATGCTCACAATCCTCTCATACCATTCATATCTATACATAAGTTGAATACCAAAAGCTGTAGCCTGATTCGATTGGTTCGTACTATTCTCGGGATCACTGCTAGAAACTGTTTGTGGAAACGCCTTGCGGGGTATGTGCCGTCCCATTGGCATCCTGCTTCGCTGCTATATAATATATATAAAACAATAGCAAGAGTGAGCGATAGCTCAGCAAGGTAATGAAAGTATGGCCTAATTCTGCCTTTAACTCAACCCAGAATAAAGCGGGTATAAGACAATAATTTGTCAAAATATCTCGATACTGAAATTATTTCCTTATCGGAAGGTATTCCAAAAATAGTACCTTTATTGTAATTCAAATATCATTTCATAATATTTCTGCAACTCTTTTGCTATATTATGAACAAAGTTCTTGTATACAAGATGAGGTTTCAAAATAAACCAAATATAACCTTTCCAAAAATTATCTGCTATATAAGCAGAATATCAACATATAACTTAAAAGATGAAGTTATAAGGAAAATTCAATATAAGCAACTCCCTTACCATAACTCATGTTATGTAGGGTATCCACAGAGTCATATGATATGCTTTAAGCGGATAAGAAACTAGTATAATATAAACGATGAAGTTACGAGGAAAATTAATATAATATTTCCGTAACCCAAACTCCACTTATGCATATATATCTTTAATCAGGTTTTATCAGAGTCATAACTCAAAAGTAAAAGATGGAGTTGCACAAATTTATTGTCACTTCATTTCCAAACACTTTTCAACCCCCTGCCAACATGGTTGGTTCTTCACCCCAATACATGTTGCAGGAAATATCCAAATTGGATGATGAACTAATACTGGAGTTGCTACCGCGTCCGCTGTGCCTAACCTTACTATGATCAGTAGCAGGTCGCACCGCTCAAATAGTTTTCTACATGTAGATGGAAGTATCACGACGGCCTGACATTGTCTACCGCCTTACTATGACCTCCCGGCCCATTTGGGGCAATATAAAAGTTGGATGGGCCCACACAACTTGACCACTTACACCACTCCTAGTTCAGATGAAATCCATGACTCTGAAACGTAAAGATCGTCCTCCTTTCCCCAAGTGTAACACTTGTTGATACGACTCCACTAAGTAGTTATATCTAGGTTGGAAAGGAAGATTCTCCAATATTTCCCAAGCTATGCTTGTTAATGGATATCGACTTGTTCCATGAATTTACCCCTCGATCATTGAGGTGGTAACACAACATTAGACTGGCAGCAATTAAATTGCTCCAAGAAAATATTTGTCCCTTGACAGTTTTTGAATTGAGAGTTTAAAAAGAGTAGTAGTCACTTAAATCAGGTTTCCCGTATTTTTGATAGTTGAGCGAGCATTTGAATCTTCTTAAAAGACGGATTTAAATGGAAAACATTGTTTTGGGAACCTCTTTTGATTTTAAAAATAATCAATGACATTGATTAAGTAAGTAAAGCTTAGATGAATATTCAGAATAATATTCCTTGAGTAAATACTGATTAAATGAATATTCGAAAATAATATTCATTAAGTAAATATAGATTAAATGAATATTCAAAGGTAATATTCATTAAATAAATAACTCTTAAATGAATATTCTAAAATAATATTCATTAAATAAATAAACCTCAAATGAATATTAGGAAATAATATTCATTAAATAAATAAGCCTCAAATGAATATTCAAAAGCAATATTCATTAAATAAATAATTAATCCTCGAATGAATATTCAAAACTAATATTCATTAAATAAATAAATAATCCTCGAATGAATATTCAAAACTAATATTCATTAAATAAATAAATAATCCTCGAATGAATATTCAAAACTAATATTCATTAAATAAATAAATAATCCTCGAATGAATATTCGACATTAATATTCATTAAATAATCCCCAGATGAATATTCACAATAATATTCTTAAAGTCAATAGTCCTCAAATGAATATACATAAATAATGTTCATTAAATACATAATTAACCCTCGAACAAGTAAGCCTCAAATGAATATACATAAATAATATTCATTAATTAATAAATCTCAAATAACAGTCATCCGATGTCTTTATCGGAAAAATAATCTTTAGCATATACAGAAATACAATCACTTCTGATCCTTAATGAAAATCACACGCCCTTATCCTAGGGCATATATAAGAATACTGGCTTATAACTGATATCCCATATTTAACATATAAGCCAATTACCAAATCATTTTCAAATAATAACCTTCGAATGAGGTAATATTCAAATAACATTCCTCAAATCATTTCCAGGTAACTAATACTTTCTAGAAATATAATTAATGTTTAATAATAATATTCCTCAAGATGAATAGTACTCTGCCGCTGGAATCCCTCCGGGTCTCCACGACTATCTATATAACACAAATATCGACTCCCGGTCTAGAGTCGAAACAATAAACGTGCTCTTATCTATAGAGCTACGAGGTATACCGGTTCATAAGTACATTATCTCACAGCTCGTATCATATCCAAATGTCAAATCTTATTGAACACGATATATAACATGTATCGCAAAACTGTATAACTCCTCACATGGCAACAACAGTAATATATAATCAATACTTTAAAGTATAGAATTAGGAAACTTGCCACAATACTCACAACTAAGATTTGATATATATAACTTGGGAATACACAAGTATTGAATATTTGAAAATATACCTACTCTGAACAATAGAGTAAGGTTTAGTAAACTTGCCTGATGCTCGAGAAGTGATAGGCGTTCGCGACGATGCCGGATAATCTAGACAAAGTCAAAGAAAACGTACGATTAATCCCCTGGATAATCCACTTGCTCAATGCTTAAACACGTAAGCAAAACACAACCAAGGCATTACTAGCTCGTTATAGGCTCATACTAAGTCCATGTTAATCGACAATTTCTTAAGTCGTAGGTTTAGTCCAAAATCGATCCTCGAATACAAGTTATACCTAATCATTTACAACATTGGTTTCTAAGTCATGTTCTTAGTGGTTTTCACTTGCGCGACCTCGACTAAAACATTTTTATAAAATCGAAAAATAATCCTTTTAATACGAATCGTTTTCGTGAGCCTTCCTAACTGTCTCTAGTATTATGCCTCAAACTTTCACAGTTTAATACGGCTCCGAAGTGGTCCAAATATAGCCTCAAAGTTGCTGGACAGAGATGAGTCATTCTTCCGAACGGCGTTTACTAAAACTCACTTTTCTCCTAAACCGTAAATCGTATAGACATGATCTTTATACCAAAACAAACCTTAAAACAAGACCTACATGTTCATGGTCAGTTCTGTTCAAAAATATTACCAGACCAGTTCGTAATTCTTGCTCAAAATAGCCCTAAATCAAATGGGTATTACGACGGCTATAATCGTAACGTTTTCCATTTTCAAAACACACCCAACAATCACAACAAAATTCATAACCCATCCACCTTATACACCCTCCACTCAGTCAAATCCTCCAGGAATAATCACAACAAAATTCATAACCCATCCTCCAAACTCAACCAACAATTTATCTAATTACTTAATCATGCTTTTAACTCTACATAAACATCAAAACCATTTCGAAACTCATACAAACAAAAGGGGCAGAGGTTTTATACCTTCTCCAAGCTTGCTTGCTGCTATATACCTTATGTAACCTTAGATCCTTGCTTAATACAACCTTTGGAAGCTACAAACTCAATATCCAAAAACAAAACAAAACACAAGTTACTATTCATCATCTTCTCCGACTGTTAATCACTGAAATCGAAGGGGTAAATTACAGGGTTGAGGTGATTTCTTACCATGGTTACGTCGGGCTTCTCGAGAGCTTCGATTTGAGTGGTAGAACGCCAAAAACGGACCACGGAATCTCGAGTTACGATCGTTTCTTTCTCTCCCATTTTTCTCCTCTTTTCTCCTCCCGAATTTTCTTCTTTCTTTTCTTTTCTTTTTGTCTTGATAATAATGATAAGGATGCTGATTTTTGTGTTTAAAAAGTGGTGAGTCATCACCTTTTGGTGAGTCACCGGGACACGTGTCGCGCATGCACGCGTTTGGTTAAAGTAGCTTTACTAGTTCGTTTCTTTTCACATGGATGATCCAAATGTTGCATTTCTCGAATTAATCTTGTTACATGTTACTTCCATGTCTTTATTTAATCCTGTCATAATTTCAATCCTTAATCCATGATTCGTTCTCTTAATCGCTTAATCTCGTTATAAAGTATCAGCGGTTTCTAGTATCTTCGTTTCACTGTCTCAGTGGTTTTCGTTCTAAATTCTCAAATCAAATATAATAAAATTCCAAAATATTAAATCCTCAAATCCTTAATTTAATATCTCATTTCTTGAATATAATAATATATAATTCACTGCCTGGTCAAATACTTCACCAAAATTAAATTTGGAATTTCTGAATTCCGATCGTCTTTGCATTCACTTATTTACTCCGTAGATTACTAATATGACTTCGGAATATCCACACTACGTCTCGTACATAGGTGGCATGAAAAACTTTGTTAATTCTCAAAATCACTATTCATCCACCAAATTCACTATTCACTGATGCACTTAATCATAATAAGAAAAGTTTTAATTCTACCAAAAATTCAGGTTATTACACTCTTATACAGATATGTACTCGCACAAAGCGAAGTACAAAACAGAGAATTCTTCCCCGGTTATCCATGAGAAGAAAACACATGAAATGCACAAAGCATTTCTACAATATAGAGAATCCTTCTTCGGTAACCCCGAAGAAGAAAACACACAATAGCGATCATGATCTATACACAATCTCATACCCCAGAGACGTGCTCGTATGCTCACAGCACTGATACGTGTAAGTGCCTAGTTCACCTTTACTCCGAACTCCATGTGAACATTGTCCGTGATTAACCCACACAGATCGGTCTAAGAGCTCAACACATAGGTTTCAAAATATTGACAAACTCATTGCACTGAACAGAACAAAACAATATTGCAATACAATTGCGAAACGAAATAGAAATAAATGAGTTGGCAATAATAATTATAAAAACAGAGAATATGAAACGAATATAGGAATGCGTACTAGAAAGTGCACAAAGAGTACAGAGCTCACAATTTTATAAAATTGACTTAACAATAATTTAATGAATATTTTTCTAATTTAAATGCAAGGAGAAAAGAATAAGAAATTCGTACCAGTAGGTACACAAAGAGTATAAAAGACTGATAATTTATAAATGTGGATCAACAATATAGATAATGAATATTTAAACTACAAGAATAAAGAATAAAGAATTCGTACTACGAGTTAGAAAGAGAATACAAGAGAGTCACAATTTATAATTTTGACTTGACAATAAATTTAGCAGATATAAACAAATTTAGTTTAAAAGAAAAGAATAAGAATTCGTACCTTATCTATACTATAATATTATAAGCAAACCACCCTCTGTTTGGTTGGTAGTTTGGTCATTTAGTTTGGTCCTCTAAATAATAACCGTTAGATGTAAATATAGGAAAATGAGAACCGTTGGATGTAATATTAAAAGAATATTCTTTTTTTGATATCTAAGATGCTCCCACAGGTTCAAGGTTCGAATCCCGTCAATAACATGTTAAAAATTTTTAAGATCAAAATACAAATAAATGCTAATAAAATAAGATAAAAAATACTAAAAAATCATATTAAAAAAAATACTCTATTTGGTTGGTTGGTAGTTTGATTCTCTAAATAATAACTCTTAGATATAAATATAGATAAATGAGAACCGTTTGATGTAATATTAAAAGAATATTATTTTCTTGGTATCTAAAATACTCCAACGGGTTCAAGATTCGAATCCCGTCAACAACATATTATTATTATTAAATATTTATATCATCTATTTTTCTAAGCTACATTCAAAAGTTCAATATATTATTCCGTCAACAACATATAAAAAAATTTTAAGATCAAAATACAAATAAATGATAATAAAATAAGATAAAAAATAATAATAAATCATATAAAAATATTAAATTAATAAATTAAAAATACTAAAATTCATCCGTGCATCGCACGGGTTATAGGCTTGTACTAAAATAATCGAGAGATACTGATATAGTCCGCAAGCATCAAACACAGTTTCTTACTTGATTCTAAACAATAAATTACTAAATATAATTAGCATTCATCCACGTGTTCAATAGCATACAAGTTAATATTTTGAATTTAATTATATAATAATTAATGATGCTTACTGAGTTACCAACACAGATCATACACATATTAACTCTTTATATATAATAAGCGTAAGGGAGATTTTATCCAAAACTTTGGTCGGTCAGTGTACTACCAAAAGTATATGATCCGTTGGATTATAAAACTATAAATATTCAATTAGATAAGGACCGTTAGATATAATATTAAAAATTGTATTTGATTAATAATATGATAGTATTTAAATACTAAAAGGTGTATTTTGATAATTTAAACCAATTATAAATAGGTTTTCTATATTGAATAGAAATCTTTATGTAAAAAATCGTAATTATCTTTTCTCTTTAGTTTATGGATAGTTCCAGTTAGATAATAATTAATAAACCATCATTAGATTAAAGATAATTTTGTTAACTTCGCGTGGGCTGTAAAATTGTTAAAATCTGTTGTCTAAAACTAGAGATAGAGCCCAAACAGTAAAGTGATTATCTAAATTTTAATATTTTTTTTAATTTAAACCAATTATAAATAGGTTTTCTATATTGAATAAAAATCTTTATGTAAAAAATCGTAATTATCTTTTCTCTTTAGTTTATAGATAGTTCCAGTTAAATAATAATTATTAAACAATCATTAAATTAAATATAATTTTGTTAGCTTCGCGTGGGATGTAAAATTGTTAAAATCTGTTGTCTAAAACTCAAGATAGAGCCCAAACAGTAAAGTGATTATCTAAATTTTAATAAATTTTTTTATTATTGTAACACCAATTTAATTTTTTTTCCTAATTCTTTTAAATTTATAAATTCTATGTTTATTTCAATAAAATATTAAAATCAATTTAAGAAAAAATTAAAATCGATCTAGTCCGTGTACGACCACTATATGACCAAATTAATTATTACAGTTAGATATTAAATTGATCGATGAGAATTGTTAGATCTAATATTAAAAAGTGTATCTGATTAATAATAGAATTATATTTAAATACTAAAAAGTGTATTTTGATAATTTAAAATTTTTCTATGTAAAAATTCTTAAATATCTTTTCTCTTTAATTTATGTATAGTTCGAGTTAGATAATAATTGTTAAACCAAATATCAGATAACAATTCATATCGATTAAAATATTAAAAATTATCAATATAATGCTCCTGTATATCATATAACAATGATACATGTGGACCCTGCGTTATAAGAGACTTAGTAGAACTCCTGTACATGAATAAATTTAAAAAAAAAAAATTGAAGGAACATATCAATTTGATTAATCCAAATTATAATTATATTATTTTACATATAACAAACATAAAATGATAATATCAAAATATTATTAAAATATTGAGGGTTTCATATTCATAAACAATAATTTTGAATATAATACTTAACCATCTTTTCTTTTCGGTCTATGGGTAGGTCAACTGATAAAGTTAGATAATAATTATTAAATCATCATTAAATTAAAGATAATTTCGTTAGTTTCACATGGGTTATAAAATCGTCAAAATTCAATTTCTAAAACTCAAGATAGAACCCAAATAGTAAAGTGAGTATCTAAATTTTAATAAATATTTTTTTATAATTGTAGCACCAATTTATTTATTTTTCCACTAATTCTTTTAAATATAGAAATTTTATCTTTCTTTCAATAAAGTATGAAAATAAATTAAGAACAAATTCAAATCGATAAAGACTATAATAATATGAGAATAAAATTTTATATAATCATAACATAATTTTTATTCTGTTTAATAATTTTAAAGTAATAATGTATTTTAAAATTTTATATACACTATAAATAAAACCGAAACATTAAAAGTAAAAGCAGTTAGTAAGATACTTATATCAGTATGTACTTAATATCCTTATTATATTAAACTCTTTTATATAATAAGCATAATAGAGATTTATCCAAAATTTTGATCGTGACAACCAAATTAATAAGGACTATTAGATCTTAACTAGATAAATGAAAATCGTTTGATAAAATATTAAAAAAGTGTATTTTATTTATAATAGGATTATATTTAAATTCTAAAAAGTGTATTTTGATAATTTAAACCAAATATACCAAATATAAATAAGTTTTCTATATTGAATAGAATTCTCCATGTAAAAAATTCGTGACTTGCTTTTCTCGACAATTCCAGTTAGATAAAAATTGTTAAATCATCTTTTAATTAAAAATAATTTAATTATCTTCACGTGGGGTGTAAAATCGTCAAAATCTTATTTTTAAAACACAAGATAAAGCCCAAATCAGTAAAGTGAGTATTTAAATTCTAATAATGATTATTATGTCATCATTATTTTAACGCCAATTTAATTACTTTTTTCTAACTATTTTAAATTTAGAAATCTATGTTAAAAAATTAAAATCAATCTAAGAAAATTCAAATCAACAAAGAATATAATAATACGAGGATAAAATTTTATAAAATTGTGCATATTTTTTATCCTATTTTATTAAGTTATATATCATAACTAATCAAATATAATTTATTATTAAATCTATACTATTATATTAAAGACGAAACATTGAAAGTTTTGTAGTCCGGTCACATTGAAAGTTTTTGTAGTCTGGTCACTCAATTCATAGCCGTTAGATATATCTGATCAAATCGATGAGAACCGTTAGATAGAATATTAAAATTATTATATAAAATATCTTTTCTATTTTTCCTAACTAAAATATCTCATTTTCCAAAAATATCACAGATAGTTTTATTAAATAAAATAACATAATATAGTTATAGTTGCTAATAACTAACTCATTACCTTTTTTAGCTAAATTGTATATTCTTTTTTATATTTTCTAACTAAAATTTCTACTTTTCTATTTTTGCTGACTAAAATCTCTCATTTTCCAAAAATAACACTCAGATTTCTATAACGTATATTTTTTTATATATTTTCTAACTAAAATTTCTCCTAATTAAATTGAAAAAGTAAATTGAAAAAGACAATTTCCCGTGATATATTTAGAAAAGAAGGGACTTTGTTAGGAAAAATCTATAATGTGTTTTAGAGTAATTGATTATAAATAGGTATTTGATTATTTATATTTTAATATTCTTAGTGATTGCATTTGTTAAGAAAAATAAGTAGACATGTTAAAATAGGTAAACTTTTAAAAAAATAATTATAATATTATAGATTTAAAAATAAATAACTAAAGGTTTGTCTGTGAAATTTTTGGAAAATGAGAGGTTTAGTAAGGAAAAATAGAAAAACTAACATGTTTTAGTTAAAAAAAGTAATTGTCATATTTGAAAATGTAGGGGAATTTGTTAGAAAAAATAATGTATTTTAGGGAAAAAAAGTAATTGGTTATAAATAGGTAATATTATTATTTAATAATATATTACTATAAATAAGTAAGGTTAATTAAGTAAAAACACGAAATATAGTTAAGGGCAATTAAGTAAAATCACAACGTACCATACCGACTAACCAAACTTTTAATGTTTCGTCTATTATATAATAGTACTAACTTAAAACCCGTGCGATGCACGAATTGTTAATTGTTATTATATTTTTAATATTTTATTAATTGTATTTGTTAATAAAATAAGTAGGCACGTTAAAATAGCTAAATACTTTTAATTAATTAAAAAAATTAAAACAGATTTTAAAATAAATAAGTAAGGGTTTGCCCGTTATATTTTTGGAAATTGAGGGGTTTTAGTAAGAAAAAATAAAAAATGTAACATATATTTAGTTTAAAAAGGTAAATGCCCGTGATATTTTTGGAAAATGAGGTTTTAAAATTTAATAATTAAAAGTATTTAAATTCCTTTTAAAATAAATAAGTAAAGGGTTTCCTATGATATTTTTGGAAAAACAAATGAATTTTAGTGAGAAAAATAGAAAAAGTAAATTGAAAAAGATAATTTCCCGTGATATATTTAGAAAAAATCTATAATGTGTTTTAGAGTAATTGGTTATAAATAGGTATTTGATTATTTATATTTTAATAGTCTTAGTGATTGCATTTGTTAAAAAAAAATAAGTACACATGTTAAAATAGGTAAACTTTTAAAAAATAATTATAATATTATAGGTTTAAAAATAAATAACTAAAGGTTTGTTCGTGATACTTTTGGAAAATGAGGGGTTTTAGTAAGGAAAAATAGAAAAACTAACATGTTTTAGTTAAAAAAGGTAACTGCCATGTTTAAAAAAGTATGAGAATTTGTTAGAAAAATAATGTATTTTAGGGAAAAAAGGTAATTGGTTATAAATATGTAATATTATTATTTACTAATATATTTCTATAAATAAGTAAGGTTAATTAAGTAAAAACACGAAATACAGTTGAGGGCGATTAAGTAAAATCACAACGTACCATACCGACCAACCAAACTTTTAATGTTTCGTCTATTATATAATAGTATTGATTGATTATTAAAGACGAAACATTGAAAGTTTTGGTACCTATTTTTTTGTACATGTTTTTTGATATGCCTTATTTAATTGTTTATTTAATTATTTTAAAAATTATTATAATTAGTTACCCTTTCAGTTAAAATACATTACCATTTTTTTCTCAAAAAATCACGGGCAATTTCCTTTTTAGCTAAAACATGTTACTTTTCTATTTTCCTTGCTAAAATCTCTCATTTTCCAAATATATCATGAGCAAACCCTTACTTATTTATTTTAAAACCTATTTTAATACTTTGAATTGGCAATTACTTTTTCCCTCTTTTTCTAGAAAAATCACGGGAAATTACCTTTTTGAGCTAAAACATGTTATATTTTCAATTTTTCTTACTAAAATCTCTCCATTTTCAAATATATCACGGGCAAACCTTTACTTATTTACTTTAAAATCTATTTTAATACTTTTAAGTTTGAAGTACAAAAAAAAAACTAAAACATGTCACATTTTTCTATTTTTCTTACTAAAACCCTTCTTTTTTTAAAAACATCACGGACAAATCGTTACTTTTATATTTTAAAATTCAACGAAAACATGTTACTTTCAATTTTTCTTACTAAAACCCCTCTTTTTCCAAAATATCACGGGCAAACCATTACTTAATTATTTTAAAATCCATTTTAATACTTTTAATTATTTAAAAATGTTTAACACGCCTACTTATTTTTTAAATAAATGCAATTAATAAAATATAAAATATAAATAATAAAATTAACAATTATTAAAAACAATTCGTGCATCGCACGGGTTTTAAGCTATCTATACTATATTATTATAAGCAAACCACCCTATATTTGGTTGGTAGTTTGGTTATTTGGTTGGTTGGTAGTTTGGTACTCTAAATAATAACCGTTAGATGTAAATATAGGTAAATGAGAACCGTTAGATGTAATATTAAAAGAATATTCTTTTTTTATATCTAAAATGCTCCCACAGATTCAAGGTTCGAATCCCGTCAACAACATATTATTATTAAATATTTATATCATCTATTTTTCTAAGTTACATTCAAAAGCTCAAGATATTATTATATCTAAAATGCTCCCACGGGTTCAAGATTCGAATCCCGTCAACAACATATTATTATTAAATATTTATATCATCTATTTTTCTAAGCTACATTCAAAAGTTCAATATATTATTCCATCGACAACATATCTATCTATAATCTATACTATAATATTATAAGCAAACAACTTTCTATTTGGTTGGTAGTTTGGTCATCTCTATTTGGTTGGTAGTTTGGTCCTCTAAATGATAACCGTTAGATCTAAATATAGATAAATGAGAACCGTTGGATGTAATATTAAAAGAATATTCTTTTTTTGATATCTAAAATGCTCCCACGGGTTCAAGGTTCGAATCCCGTCAACAGCATATTAAAAAATTTTAAGATCAAAATACAAATAAATGTTAATAAAATAAGATAAAAAATACTAAAAAATCATATAAAAAATACTATTATGAGCAAACTACCATTTATTTGGTTGGTTGGTAGTTTGGTTCTCTAAATAATAATCGTTAGATATAAATCTAGATAAATGAGAACCGTTTGATGTAATATTAAAAGAATATTATTTTCTTGGTATCTAAAATACTCCAACGGGTTCAAGATTCGAATCCCGTCAACAACATATTATTATTATTATTAAATATTTATATCATCTATTTTTCTAAGCTACATCCAAAAGTTCAAGATATTATTCCGTCGACAACATATTAAACAATTTTAAGATCAAAATACAAATAATTGCTAATTAAATAAGATAAAAAAATAATAGTAAATAATATAAAAATACTAAAATAATAAATTAAAAATACTAAAATTCATCCGTGCATCGCACAGGTTATAGGCTTGTAATAAATTATACGCAAATGGTGATTTTGTTTCCTAATTTCATTGTTAGCGGGACTATATTCATATTAAAAAAAACAGTATTTTGAAATTGTAGACTAGCTACAGAATAGACCTAACTTTTTTAACCTACATACATTGTAAATTATTAAATTCGAAACTTTAAAAGTTTGTTAATCAATCAGTATAGTACTTTTCTGAAAAATCGTACTTTACAAAAAATATTATCAAATAACTTACGTCTGAAAGGAAAAAAATGAAAAAAATTCTTTTTTTTTCAAAAAAAACCTGTAAATTTTAATATGTTGTTGGTAGATTCAAATCTTAGATCATTCTACATGATAATTTTATTGTTATATGTAACGTTTCTCAACAATTTAATTTGAAAGATCCAATGATTATGGATTGAGTGATCAAACAAAGCGATCACACTTATAAGAAAGCTTCATTATTTAGTCTTTAATATAATAACATAGATATTTACGGGATATACTATAAAAAAAATGAATTTTATACAGAATTTTGATCGTCACAGTGTACTACTTTAAAAGAAGAACTATTACAAAAAAAATATATATTAATTGATAATTTATTTTTTCAAAAGTTCAAAGTTCCCGCATCATTAACATATTACAAAAAAGAGTATATTATATTTTAGTAATAAATATTTAAAAAAATAAAAAAATAAAAAAATTATAAATATTAAGAAAAATTAATGATGTTATCATGGTAGTTTGGTCCTAAATACCGTCAAAACATTCTCAACCGTTAGATCCAATACTTTTAAAAATAGATGATCAAGATTATATCATATAAAAAGAAATTATTATCTAAAAATGATATAAGTTAAAAGATATTATATTAGGATTGAATTTTCCAAAAAGTTAAAACATTAAAATAGTTGTAATTAAATAAGGAAACCCATTTATAACCAAAATAATAAAAATCGTTTAATCTTAAATAGATTGGTGAAAACCGTTAGATTTAACATTAAAACCTATATTTGGTTAATAAAGGTTATTCTAATAATCTAAACTACATATAAGTTAGGTAGATTTCCTAAATCGAATAGAATTCTTAACATTAAATTTCGTCACTTTATTCTCTTTTTAGTTTTAGAATAGTTTTTAATTGAAAAATAACTATTAAACCACAACTAAATTAAAGATTATTTTTTGAATTTCATGTGAACCGTAAAATTGGTAAAATCTAACTTTTATAACTCAATATAAACAAATATTAAATTGAGCGTGTAAAATATAATAAATATCAAATTTTTAACTATAATTTTTTTGGCTAAATCTTTTTTAACAATAATTTAATCATGTAAACTAATAACTTTTAAATATTAAAATATTCATAAAGAAATATAATTATAAATATTAAAAAAACAATCGTGTTGCATCGTAATAAAAATATAATTATAAACAAAATTTAAGTAACCGTCCATCGCACGGGCTATAAGCTAGTATATATTAACACTAATACGGATGCACCCACAGTTGGACTCCTTGAATAGGAAATTAAGTCATGCACAGTTTAATGTAATTAATGATACAGTAAATATTCATGTAGCTAATTCACAGCCATATGCTAAACATGATTAATGCTAATAATTATGCTTACAATAGAATTACTACAAGATTAAAGTTATGTGCATGCATGTGAAGTCTATATGACGCAACACACATGGAGTATTACACCACAATTATAACTAGCATTTACATCCCTATTTAATACCTTATAATTAGTGGTACATAAGTATATGTACATATGTCATCAATAGAAAAATAATGATAATTAATCATTTAAGCACTCATCAATTTTGATTAGCAAAACATCCAAAATCAACAAAACAGTCTATGTATCAATGCTAATTAAAACCCACACATTATCATATCATTTTAATACACACATTTACAAAATTCATTAACATACCAATACAAAATGATTTAAGCATAATAATTAATACTAACATGAGTTAACAAAAACAACCGAGAATTATATCAGTATATATTAAACAAATACGACTAAAAATGAGTGATCAAAATAATTTGTATGCCGTATAAAATTATACACGACAATTAATAAATTTAAGATGCTTTACATGTATATACAAAATATATATTATATGCTATATAAACATGCTAAGAACCATGGTTTTAGAAGCTTTAATGAATTGATGGCACAGTGTACGCATGAGTGTAAAAGTGTCAAAACTAAATAATTAAATAGACTATATTTAAAAATACAAGAAACATGTAATCAAACGAATTATTGACAAGAAGGTTCTGTGTACCTGTTTAAGTCGGGGGTTTAGAGTGCCAGAGCCGAGAAGACAAAACAAAAGTGTAACTTAATTATGGACCCTTCTTAACCTCTTTTTTTTTTCTTTTTACAGCCAAAGAGATAAATATATAGGCCATCTAGTATTTAGATAAGTCTGAAAAATAACTAACTAAAAAAATATGAGTTTCACATTATCCACTAAGCTACACATTTAACATGACCTCAACTACATACATATCCACTTAAACATAGTCCAAAATATTTAAAATTAATATTCATATCTTAATATACTATAAACAATAAAGTAAAATGATTATATTCATAAAATTGTGGGATGTCACAAGCTGCATTTAGAATTTGAAAATGTAAAACTAGTAAGTTAACATACCATATTGAGCATTCTCAATTCAGTTACCAACCTGTTAAAGGTGGCTTCATCCAATGGTTTTGTGAAGATGTCTGCAAGTTGCTTTTCTGTTGGAATATAGACCAGTTTCACAGTTTCTTGTTCAACATGTCTCTTATGAAATGATGTCTGATGTCAATATGCTTTGTCCTAGAGTGTTGAACATGATTGTCTGAGATAACTATGACACTAGTGTTGTCACAGAAGATAGGAATGTTGTTTAACACTAGACCATAATCCAAAAGCTGATTTTTCATCCATAGAATTTGTGCACAGCAACTTCCAGCTACAATGTATTCAGCTTCTGCAGTTGATGTAGAGAATGAATGCTGCTTCTTGCTAAACCATGATACCAATCTTCCACCAAGAAATTGACAGCTACCTGTTGTACTTTTTCTGTCAATCCTACATCCAACATAGTCTGAATCAGAGTACCCAACTAATTAAATCTAGTGTTTTTAGGATACCAAAGGCCTAGATTAGGAGTGTCTTTTAGATATCTAAAAATCCTCTTGATAGCAACCAAGTGTGACTCCTTTGGATCAACTTGAATGGTTCAGTGTTGGTGTTCACTTGCTTTGTCCTGTGCACAACTCTTCTCAATTTTCCCATTTGACAATCCTCACACAGTCCTTCTTGACAGAATTCCTGTTGAGGTAGTCATCTTACAAGCTCCTTCTTCATCAGCATATTCATAGTTTTGAAGTTGAGATGAGAGAGTTTACTGTGCCAAAGCATGCTGTCACCAACAGTAGCTTTACTGTAGAAACAGTAGATTTTTTCCTTCTTTGTTGAACTTAGATCAGCAACAAACAAGCTTCCTTTCCTCACTCCTTTAAGAGAAAGGCTTCCATCTTTTTTGTGATAGATGTTGCAAACCATCATATCAAAATCAACCATAAATCCTCTGTTACTGAATTGGATGACACTGAGTAGATTGTGCTTTAATCCATCAACAAGAGCAATATCATTGATGACAACATTTCCAATTTCCAGACAACCATATCCCACAGTGTAACCTTTGTTGTTGTCTCCAAAAGTTATGATTGGGCCAGCTTTTTCAACAAAATGTGATAGCAGGGCTTTATCACCTGTCATGTGTCTTGAGCATCCAATGCCAATGATCCACATAACCTGTTTCTTATTCTTGCCCTACAAAACAAATTGTATTTAGGTTGCATTTGGTACCCAAATCTTGTTGGGTCCTGCAGATTTAGTAACACATGAGTTCCATCATCTTTAACATTAGCATTAACATCAGAAATCTCATGTTTGCCTTCTTTTCTCACCCACTTAGTTTTAGAAATAGACTTTGTCTTCTTCTTAGTGGGTGTTGCCTTTCAACTGACATCAGTAGGCTCAAAAGTCTTAACATTTTGCATGTAAGAGCATTTTTCAGTAGACAAAATAGGCAAATTGAAACATGTACTCATGGCAGTGATCTTACAAGACATGCAATCAGTGTTGTTACATACATCCATAGTTCTATGCATAATGGGGGTTCTATGTAAGTTACCATTGACCTCAGTCACATTGATTTTATTCTCTGTTGGTTTCTTACAAACGTATGTTAGATGGTGAGAGGAGCCACAATTATTGCATAGTTTCCTAGGAGCATTCTTAACATGAGCATAGCCATTTCCTTTATTGATTCCTAACTTGTCATTCCTATTCTTAGACTTGTAGGCATCTGTGTTGACAGTATGTTCTGAAGTTGCTGTCGAGTTATTCTTGATAGTACCTTTTACACCTACTGTCTTGACAGCAGGTTTGGAAGTTACTGTCTTGGATACTCTTTTGACAATATCTTTAGAAGTTTCTGTTGGGTTTTATTACATACGCGGAAGCATGGATAACAATTTATTACGTATAAAACCCGTAAAATCGCATACGATTCATGGATAAAATTAACGAATCTTTTACTAACCTTTAAAGCGATCCATGGATGATGTAAAGAGGCTCCTTAGCAGCTGCTCCTCAAGTGTGAAGCACTCCACAAGTATCCACCAAGAGATGATGATTCGAAGGAGAAAAGAAGTGGTTGAGAGAGAGAATTAGGGTTGCCTCCCTTTTTCTTTTCTTGTAAAAATATTAGGATTTGGGCTTGAGGGTTTATAATAGTATATTTATAGGCAAAATATTCAGCTGAATATTTGTCCTATAAAATATTATTATTATTAACCCTTTAATTAATTAATCTCATTAATCAATTAATTAATAACTAAAACTCTTTTAATCATTAATTCTTTTTCTAAACTCTTTAGAAAATAATTCTCTCACTTAATTTAATTTCTTAAATTAAATTCCTAATTAATAATATTAAGAACTCTTCTTATTTAATTTATTATAAATTAAATCATATTTAATTGATTATAAAAAATGCTAATCAAATATTTATTTCATAAATAAATAATGACTAGCCATTATTAATTAATTCCTTCACCATCAAATCATTCTCTTTTATGGTGTGACCCTGTAGGTTCAATATTAAGCCAGTAGTAGAAATAAATAATAATAAAACAATTTTATTATTATTTATATGAATTCTTCTATTTCATTAAATATGATTAATAAATTAATCATATTTATTCTACATCGTGAGTGATACTTCTCAGCATATCACAACTATCCGGATAATATGAATTCACTGCTTAGAATACCAAGAACCTATTCAGTGACTAGTTACCGTACAATGAATTCCTTCTACCCTGCAATGTCCCGATTAAATACAAGGCATGGATCTCGTGTCAAGCCTATCTAATTTAATCATATGTTTTCCTATTCACTATGCTTAGTTCCGATTAATGCAAATTAGAAACTTCTTTCTAATTTCATTCACTCTGGCCAGAGATTCCTGAACTAGCATTAATGGAATAACATAGGACATTCTCTTCCTTCACTGGAAGGGGCAGATCCTTTATTGACCATTCACTATCTTCGTGCACAAATTCCTATACCCAGAAGAGCACAAATTATTGTCCCTCGAACTAAGAGCTAAACCAAAGTATAGTTCAGTGTACACAAGATGACTGTGATGATCTCAAGTCAAAGGACACTTGTACAACCATCAATATATGAACAACTACTGACACATGAGTGAACTCCATTAGTTGTTCAACTGATCGAGTCATGTTCAGTGAACTCATTCCTAATAAGCACCTACATACTAGTTATAGTGTCACCACACAAATGCCTATGAGAACAGACATCCTTCATAGTGAAGCAAGCATAGTATGTACCGATCTTTGCGGATAAATAAACTACCAATTAATTATCATCTTTAAGGTCTCATTATCATCTTTAAGGTCTCATTATCATGATCTCATCATAATCCATTAAAGCTTTAGTCTAAACTATGGATCATCTAATTTAAACACTTTAAATAGATAAAGCCCGTTATAAAACATATTACCATTTTATTAAATTAAACAAACTTGAATCAGATTGAACAAAGTGTCTCCTAACTCTTCATCCATGATTGGATTTAGGACACACATCTTTCAATCTCCCACTTGTACTAAAACCAATCACCTTGGTATCTCATACACAACTTCTCCTAATAGAGAACAAAGCGATGTTCAAATAACGGTTTAGTAAATGGTCTTTACTATGTTGTTATGGGTGTAAAGTCAATATTGACTTAAACATCTCTACTTTCAACGATCTCATATATCATATGAAAGTGCCGCAACTTGGATCTTGAATCCCTGATTAAACCTAGGTTCTATAGCATGCGCTACTACCATATGTTGTACCGATACAACAATATAAATCCTATGCTAGGAACCATGTCTAACCAGCGAAAATAGGTTTCGCTATCCAAAGAACCTCCTTTGCAGCTTCACTTCTAGCTATATACATAAAGTACTTCCACTACGGAATCAGTTATCTTAAACTGCTTGGAATTCTTCCAACAAACCGCTCATCCATTCAAAATTAACACTTATTCTTGACATGGATTCCCTATCACTTTTGTCCTAATTAAGAAAATCATAGTGCTTATAACACTCGATTTTTATTTTGGACCCACCATAATCAAGAAAGATGTCATTAACCCTTCCAAAGTATTTAAGGACGTTCTTCCATCTTACTATCTCGCTTCTCAAGGATTAGACTGGTGTTCGCTTATCTCTCCTAGTGAATTAGCGATCATCAAGTCTTGTATAGTACATCTGTTATTTGATAGATCTTTTTGCCGAAACATAATGAATCTTACTCATACGTCATTTCTCCTCAGATGTCGTAGAAAGACACTATCTTGGAGAAAGTAACTCCGTGACTTGACAATTCAAGTAACTTCTTAGAGTTATTTATGCTAAACATCTTAGCATATAAATGATGTACACACTTTGGGTTTAGCCCAACACTTGGTTTATCCTATAAATTCTCATTCCTATATCATAGGAAGCCATTCCCAAGTCCTTTATAGAGAATATGCTAGATAACCACACTTTGACTAATTTTAGCGTCGATACATCATTCCTTATCATAAGTATGTCATCCACATACATTATAAGGAATGTCATCACGCTCCCACTAACCTTCTTGTAGATCCATGATCCATCATTGTCTTTGATAAAATCAAACTATTTGATGGTCTCATCAAAACAGATGTTTGATCATTGAGAAGCTTGCTTCAATCCATAAATGGATTGTCGTGGCTATTAGACCATAGATTTGCTACTCATAGCAATAAATCCCTCTAATTGTGTCAACTACACATCCTCTTCAAGTTTCCTATCGAGGAGGGTCGACCGTTCGACCATTATTAGATATTATAGTCATTACTAGCCGCAATCGCAAACAAAATCCGAATAGACTTGAGCACTACTTCATGTGAATTTTTTTTCATCAAAGTCAATCTCTTTGATTTGATTGAATCCTTTCACAATAAGCAAGGACTTATAGGTCTTTACCCAGCCAATCACTCTAATCTCCCTTTTATAGACTCACTTGTATCCTTCCGGTTATGACACCTTTAGGTCCTCAACCATAGTCCGTACTTGGTTGATGTACATGGAATCTATATCGGATTTCATGGTACTATGCCATTTCTCCGAGTCATAACTCATAGCTTTAGTATAGGTCATAAGGTCATCATCATATAATTGACACCTCATTGTCATTCGTAATGACAAGGCAGTCAACCTCTCAGGTTGGTGATAAAATATCAAGACCTATACTTAAGCTAACCTACAAAAGATTATCTTGTCTAAAAATGTTCTTCCTATAGAACCTTTGTAGTTTGTGGTGTTTGAACTTAGTTATGTTCAGCCTTCCTCCCACTGAACCCTTCTAGAATGAACAATTCTTCTAAGCAGGTATATGTCATACACACTATATTCAGTAGAATATTCAACCGATATTCTTGACTATCATTAGTATATCTCACAAACTTACATTTTGGATCTACCATCTAGCTTATCAAATAAAACATTTTGACATAAGCTAGGCATCCCAAATCTTAACAAGTTTAAGACTTCTGTTCCTTGCACTACATATCTTATATGACAACTTAGGAACAGATTAAGAAGATACTATATTCAGCAGATATACTGATATTTACAAAATTTAACTCTAAACATATATTAGAAGATCAATTTATCTTAATATGAATCGAACGATGTCTAACAAAGTTCGTTCATTCCTTCATACATTCCATCTACATGTGGAATCTCAGGATTTGTCCACGTGAAGCTTTAAACTTAATATTTGAGATAATGTAAAAAACACTCACTTAAGTGTATATCTCTTTGATCTTATCGAAGAGTCCCAACACTTGATTGTTTGTTTTGTATTTCATTATTTTTTATTTTGAATTACTGCAAAAGATTCGGATTTGTATTGTCCCAAATACATGTATCTAAATCCAGATCATATCTGTGAATTCTAATGAATCGTATAAATCCTTCTCTAGCATGTGTTGTCATTGGTGAACATACAATTATGTGTACTAATTTTAACACTTTTGTAGCTCATTCTCTCTCTATTTCAAGAAAATAGAGATATAGTGGTCTTTCTAGTGAGACGAGTTTAACACGCATAATGTGATTCAATGATCATATGGTTCTTGTAACCCATCACCATGCAATAAGCGAATACTCTTCTCACTCGTGCAAACAAGCCTACAGTTCTTTGGATTTCCATTACCTCTATTCCATAGTCCCTATTTCAAAATGAGAAGTTTGAGTCCCCCTAAACTTCTCCAATTCTTCAACTCTACAAGACAACTCTTGTAGTTGATCTTCCAATAACCTCCTTAGTTTAGTGGTTGCAAACCTTTTTGCTATTAGAGTCAAACTTAGCCTTTGACTAATTATGCTATCACTCACTAACAAACTTTTTCTTGATGGTATGGTTCATCTCTCACTACTTGATTTCAGAACCATTACCAGTCTGAAGAACAAAGCTCTCTAAGAAGGAAATACGTCTCAACAATCTTTAACATAAAGTAGATTTCAGACAATCTGATATCCAACCTTTTCATGTAAGACTTCACAACCAATTTGCGAGTTCGTATCCGGAAGCTACTTCAAGATCATATCTCGACTTAGCTTCCATCTATGACAAAATCAACCTACCCTAGACGATCAATCAAATTGATTATCATGAGTCTATGATTATTCATAGATCAACCCTCAGCATAACTATTATGGAATAGCTCATCCGATTTCCTATATTGAATCGTCTTATTTATCACATTCTACAACTCTTATAGAAGCAACAAGGTAGCCCTGAATGTCCTTGTACTCATACTGTCTACACAGTCTTAAGCTCATAGACATCAGTTTGGTTTACTATGCAACATTTGCATTATTAAACCTAATGCACCTAGTCTCATATGCATCTTCATGTATATTACAAATAAGACATTTTGTATTAACGAGTTAAGCATTTAGTCTAACTTTTCATTCTTGAGAACATTTCTCAAGTTTCAAAGTTCATCAGCATATTTGGGATAAGTCAACGTGTTATTCTACTACGATGTGTGATATTGCAGAAGTTATAGTATATATAATTCTATAAGTGAATACACATAACTACTAAGTAAATATTCAATTTTATTCTTATAACACCATCTGAATCGGGTCTTTATTCATTTGTGGCTCCCACTATTTTATTTAAGTTATACAACCCTCTATATGTATAACTAGACATTCATAATGTCAGTGAGAATAAGGATCCTATTTTCCACCACATCACCTCGGCTGTGGCACGAAACGCAATGTGATGTTCCATAGGAAGACAACTCTTGTCAACTACATCTCATGTTATTCCTTACTATCTTTTTAGCCTCTTGAACTATTGAGTATCGGCTGTGGCACGACTCACTCAATATTCTAAGTCAAGTCAAACCCAACATCTTGCATAATTAAATTAGAATTCCAAAAGCCCACGGCTGTAGCACGTAACGACAATTGGAACCTAATTTATCATACACATCTCATGTGATAGACAAGCATCTCTTAATCTCAAAACAAAGCCCTCGGCTGTAGCACGAAACGACAATGCCTCAATATAAGAACTCTACTTGCTATTATGTTGGAAGGCTATGACCGACACAAGCCCGTTGTGCCATTGGCCATTTACTACTTGATATAAATTTTAATTAAGAGGGATTATATTATGTTGCAACCATAATCATATTACTAGGAGATTCTCTTTTTTCTTGAGCAAAATACAATTATGATATTTTAATGAAAAATTCCCAGTGTGTTGGAGGGGTCACAACGGTCCCGCTTAAAACCCAACGGCCTAGACAGAAATTTTCATTTTCAACATCAAAAGAGTATTTCACTCTAAGAATCTCATGGTTGTACTCATAATATTCTTAATTAGGTTATTAAACATCTTTGACTAACCTAGAACGTCTAACGTGAATCCTATGTTCATTGTGTTCGCCATAAATCTATCATCACATGGTAAATTTAAACATACATCACATGTATAAACATTAATAAACTCATAGGCATACATGTTATAACAATTAGCGCAATTATATACAAGTGCACGAATTATCATATGCATTTAATATTATCGAATAAGACATTAAATACACTTTAAGGGCTATAATCAATTTAAAATAAATTTCTTGAAAATTTTAATTAATCCCAGCAGGTGCATCTCGAAAAAACGAATCCAACGGTACCTTACACGCCTCAATCGGAGTTCGGATGAGTTCAAACGAGCCAAAACAAAACGGTTAAGCAGCTTGTGATGATCTCAAGTCAAAGGACACTTGTACAACCATCACTATATGAACAACTACTGACACATGAGTGAACTCCATTAGTTTTTCAACTGATCGAGTCATGTTCAGTGAACTCATTCCTAATAAGCACCTACATACTAGCTATAGTGTCACCACACAAATGCCTATGAGAACAAACATCCTTCATAATGAAGCAAGCATAATATGTACCGATCTTTGCGGATTAATTAACTACCAATTAATTATCCTACGACCAGGAACTATTTAAGTTTAGAGTTATCATCTTTAAGGTCTCATTATCATGATCTCATCATAATCCATTAAAGCTTTACTCTATACTATGGATCATCTAATTTAAACACTTTAAATAGATAAAGTCCGTTATAAAACATATTACCATTTTATTAATATAAACAAACTTGAATCAGATTGAACAAAGTGTCTCCTAACTCATCATCCATGATTGGATTTAGGACACACATCTTTCATTTTATGTCTTGCCTTTGATGACAGCATCTTTGGAACATCCTGTCAGATTGTTTGACAAAGTTACTGTCTTGGGAATTTTGACAATATCTTTTCCTTCATCAAGTGTGCTGTCAACACTCTCATCTTCATCAAGGAGTTGTTGCTTGATGAGCATGGCTTCCTCATCAAAATCAATTACCGCAATCTTGAAGATTGGTTTGTGAATCTTTTTGAGGATGTGAGGTTTGACAGTAACACCATTTGAACAATCATTATCCACAGTTTCCTTTCCAGGTCATCTACCATACTCAAAACCTACTCCAACTGTCTGATTCTCAGTGTGTTTCTCATTGTAATCCTGAAATAGCTTAGATGAGTTCCTGAAAGCCTTAATCTTGAATTCATTTTCAGTGATCTCATTTCTCAGAAACTCCTCTATCTCCTTAGCACAGACTAAGTCATTTTTAAGTCTAGAATTTTCTTGAGCTAAGGAATCTAATGGACTGGTCTTAAGAAAAAGCATTTCATTTTCAAATTTGAGTGTTTCATTCAGTTTAGTTAGCCTAGCAATTTCTTCATTTGCAGCAGTTAAACTGGTATGGATGTTAAACATTTCAGCACTCAAATCTTCAACTGTTTGCTTATATTCATCTTTAGACATATCAAGTAAAATGAGTGATGGTACCTGACTTGAGGCGCTTGATGAAACATCATCAGATTTAGCCATGAGGGCTAAGTTCACATATTCTTCCTCTTCTTCATCATCAGATTCATCCCAACATTTTCCTTCAGCCACATAGGCTCTTCCTTGTCCTTTCTTGAACTGTCCACAAGATCCTTTATCCATTTTCTGGCTTTGTTTTGGCCTTCTACATTCTGTAGCAAAATGACCAGGTTCATTGCAATTGTAGCATCTAAACTTTGATCTATCCACCATCCCTGTCTTGTATCCTCCTCTTGTGGCACTACTAGCAGCCTTAGATGAGTTTCCTTTGCTGAACTTATATGTTTGACCCTGAGGCTTGTATGGCTTGTCTCTTTTGAATCTTATGTTCCTGAATTTCTTAGCCATATAAGCCATGGTTGGATTGTCCATACTTTCCATCTCTTCTATAGTGTAGAAGTCTTCATCTTCAACATCATTAAGTTGCAACACCACCTTCTCCTCATCATCCATCACCTCTTTAATCTTTAGAGATGACACTTGAGTTGGTTGAATGATTTGCATTGCTTCACTTGGATGGGTGACCTTTGGCTCATGAGCTACAAGAGCACCAGACATATTTGCCATCTTGCCTTTTGATCCACTTTGTATGGCTCTTTTCTGAAAGAGTTCAAGTTCATATGACTTGAGCACACCATATAATGTTTCAAGAGAAACATTGTTCAAGTCTCTTCCTTCTCTGATTGATGTAACTCTATGCTCAAGATGCTCGGGAAGAGTGGGCAAGAACTTAACATTGATTTCTTTCTTTTCATAGAACTTGCCATGAATCTGTAGTTCAGTTAGAAGTTTGCTGAACCTTTCAAACATTTGTGTTAGTTCTTCACCAGGTTTTGCCATGAATGCTTCATATTGAGATACAAGAATTTGTCTTTTATTTTCTCTAACCTCTTCATTTCCTTCGCAGAGCAGTTCGATTTTGTTCCACATCTCTTTGGCTGATGTGCATCCAATGACGTTCCCACACATGGCTTTGTCCAAGGTGAGAGAATCAAGCAGGATGAGTTGCAAATAGTCATCCAGAACTACCTTTTCTTTTTCTGGATCTAAAAATTCTGAAGGTTTCTTGGCGACCCAGTGTGTTGCAACAGTAACACCATTCACTGTCGAGGCTGGAATTTCTTTCTGGGGAACAAAGGGACCATTCTCGAAGATTCCCATGTATAATGGATTTGCAGCTTTGATAAACAACAAGATTTTCCTTTTCCATATGTTGTAGTTCTCTTTATCAAAGGCTGGAATCTTGATACTACTTGACTTCTGTATACTCGTCATGATCTCAGATTTGTATGTCAATCTGTTGCTCTAATACCAGTTGTTGGTCCTTGAGTATTGCAGAAGGGGGGTGGGGATTGAATGCAATACTGATAAATTACAATCTCTGTTTCAACAACTAAAACTAAGATTACGATTTATCAGTAGAAGAAATGCAAACGTAAGTAGATTACTCAAGCTATACTCACAAAATAAATATTTTATTTATTTTACAAAGTGTTGCTACAACCTTGAGAAAAATGTGTTTTTCTCAAGCTTCAATTCCTTCAGAGATACACAACTTAGAATGATAGATAGTCTAAGTATATTACTCCTATCTCTATCATCACGGGTGTGTGGAGCTGATGTCATTTTCTTGTGGCAGCTCCTTACAACTTGCATACCCATGTGACTTACCTAAATTGTTATACAATCAGAGCTATCAGTACATACAAAGCAATCTAGATACATTCTAAATTAAGCTAACACAATTATAGTAGATGTTGATTTGTCATACTCTCGAATTGGTAAGCGTTGTCTTGTTATCTCTAAATCTTCTGTCGTAATCTTTGCAGGCCCGATACAGTGTTGGGATACTGCGGCACGCCTGTTTCCTGAACATCTAATCTGTCACATGTTTGACTGGGTAGATCCCCAATTCAAAATGAATCCCCTTGAGACAGTATCCTGAACTTCCAGGTTTGCTGTCACATGAATGTGCTGTTGGTGACAGTATGAAATCCCCGCCAATGTTGCTGTTAGGAGTTCCAAACTTGCTGTCAGGGTAGAGGAAAGTTGTTGCCTCTAGGCTTCCGCCAAAGTTTCTGTCAGAGAGAATATGCTGTCATGAATTGCAACATGTTGTCTTCTTGTAACCTTACTATCAATGATATGACAGTAACTTTTATTCTTGCTGTCGACCTGATGTATTCTTTGAGGCTTGAACAAATGAATGAACTTCTTCCAATATATACGAACAATTTTATTACAGCAAATTAATTGACTACAAGAACATACTCTAGCTGTGACAGTATGTTCTACTTAATAAAATTAAGTATTACTAAACACAAAGTTAAGTTGTCTCTAAGCTATCACCCATAAATCCTAACATTATTAAATAATCATTTTTATCTCATAACTTTTCTTTTAACTATTACACACATGTTAATAAACAAAAATAGGGATAGAGATGGGGAATGTAATGTAGGAAAGTTTTGAAATAAAAAAGAATGTGAGAAATATTTTGGGGAATTACTACTTTTAGTAAGTTTTTGGGGATGAGGATGGAGGTTCCAATGTGAATGCTCTTATATCTAAAATTTAACTTATTGTTTACCTTAAAATAGCAGACGATGGACTAGTGAAAAAACATATAGTGTTTTATTGGAAAGTCATATGTTTATGTATATATATATATATATGTGTGTGTGTGTGTGTGTGTGTGTATAGTGCTCTTCCACAGTCACCGTGGGATACCAACCCCCTCCCGCAATGAAACATAGTGGCATCAATCACCTTTTGCAATGAAACATAATAGTAGTCACTATGAAACATAGCAACACGTGGTTGACATCCATCGGTGGCTGGGGACCAAACCATATATATATATATATATATATTATATAGGTCCCCTTCTACAACCACAGGTGGATGGAGAATTTATCAACCACCACCCGCAACTAAACATTGCGGGGGGTAACCACAACCCGCAACTAAACATTGCGGGGGATCTCACCCCTCACCCCCGCATTGTATCATTGCGGGGGTTCTCAGTTACCAAAACACCCTTCTTTTTCTTGCTGGGTCAAGTTTTATGGATTTAATGTAAATAGTATTGGGCTTGCATATAATTGTATTGGGCTTAGATATAATTTTATATTGGGTCTGTACAAAAATAATTTTTTATTAAATTAATTTATATTAATTTTTTGTTTTTTATAATTAATTATATTATCAAAAATTAAAATAAAATTATAAAATTAATAATGAGAGCTAATAATTTAAAAGTTATTCACTAAAATATTGATTAAATATTGATTATAAATAAAATTTTAATAATTTTTTATTGTGATAAGGTAAAAAATTAAATTAATTAAATATATTATCAAAAATTATTTTTTATTTTTTTAATTCCAAAAAATTGAATTATGAAAAATAATAACTAGTCACAATCCCCGCAATCACTCATTGCGGAGGGCATTTAAACAGTCACGACCCCCGCAATGACGCATTGCAGGTGGGAAACTAACAGACCCTTTGACCGAGCCTCTTCTTCTTCTTTTTTGGGAATTGTACTTCTTCTTTTCTGGGAATTGTATGCCATTAATATGGTGAAGACCCATCTTCTTCCCTAGGTAGTGTACCAAATCCCTATATATTATAATTAATTATATTATCAAAAATTAAAATAAAATTATAAAATTAATAATCAGAGCTAATAATTTAAAAGTTATTCACTAAAATATTGATTATAAATAAAATTTTAATAATTTTTTATTGTGATAAGGTAAAAAATTAAATTAATTAAATATATTATCAAAAATTATTTTTTATTTTTTTAATTCCAAAAAATTGAATTATGAAAAATAATAACTAGTCACAATCCCCGCAATCACTCATTGCGGAGGGCATTTAAACAGTCACGACCCCCGCAATGACGCATTGTGGGTGGGAAACTAACAGACCCTTTGACCGAGACTCTTCTTCTTCTTTTTTGGGAATTGTACTTCTTCTTTTCTGGGAATTGTATGCCATTAATATGGTGAAGACCCATCTTCTTCCCTAGGTAGTGTACCAAATCCCTATATATTATAATTAATTATATTATCAAAAATTAAAATAAAATTATAAAATTAATAATCAGAGCTAATAATTTAAAAGTTATTCACTAAAATATTGATTAAATATTGATTATAAATAAAATTTTAATAATTTTTTATTGTGATAAGGTAAAAAATTAAATTAATTAAATATATTTTCAAAAATTATTTTTTATTTTTTTAATTCGAAAAATTGAATTATGAAAAATAATAACTGGTAGAGGTGCGCACCTCTACTAGTCACAATCCCCGCAATCACTCTTTGGCGCTTTGTTGTCAACGGCTTCCAACCATGTTTCTAAAACCCATTTATAAGATTCCTCTTTCTCATCCCTCACAAGTGCAAATCCAAACAAAATATTTTGGAAGTGGTGGTTCACCCCCGTGATAGGTATGAAAGGCATACAATAGCGGTTCGTTCGATAAGTTGAGTCGAATGTAACCACATCGCCAAAATTCTTGTAAGCGTTCATGGACCGAGGATCAACCCACACCAAACCCCTAACACGATTCTCGTCATCCACATCCACACGGTAGAAAAATTCACCATTAATGCTCTCTTGTTGTAATTGTCGTAACAAGAGCAAACCACACTCCGCATCACCATCATCAAACACTTGACGCTGAATATCACGTATGACATTGTGTATGTCTTGATTAGAAAACCCTAAATTTTGAACACCCCCACTTGTCTCACTAAGTAATCTCATAATTTTTGCCGTCTCGATCCCCGATTTGTTAAACAACTCAATCAATGCTCGGGTGATGGGATCTATATTTTGTGGCCGTCTAAAAAATTGTGTCTTATCCGGTGTCACCATAGCATGATTGTGCACCAACTTGATCGAAGTTATTTTCCATTTGTTAATTTTCACTTGATGAGCAACACACATTCTTGCACAACAACCCGTTCTTGGAATTGAATCTCTAATTCGTTTTCCTTTACCATGAGATATCGGTGCTAGTCTTCCACCTTTCTTACAAATAAACATACGAGATGATGGATCATGACTACGTGAATGTTTATGAGTATTTCGAATAATTACATCGAATCCGACATTTCGACCATAATCCCTATAAAACTTTTCCGCCTCATCTAACGTATCAAAACTCATACCAACACAAGGCACAACATCATTGATATTCGAAAATGTAAAATCACAATCATTTGTATTATCCCTATTATTTTCCTCATCATTTTCCTCATCTTCTTCATTATAATCACAATCATTTTCACCAACATTATCATCTCCATCAATAGTTTCATTTGTTTTTCCCTTACTATCATAACTATCAACATCTATAATTTCATCATCAACAAATAATTTACGAAAAGCATGTTTTTTGGTAACGGGAGGTGTATAATAATCGTAACCCTTATGCTCACTAGATGAACTAGAATCACCAAATAAATATGAAGCCATACTAATTAGAATACTAACCTTGAGTTGAAAGATCTTCAAAAAATTTGAAAATTGAGCTCCAAAACAAAATAGGGTTTGTTTGAAAAAAAGGGGAAAGGGGAAGGGGCTGTGGGGTTTAAGGTGGCCAGCCTACCCCGTAATTAAACATTGCGGGTGTGTGAGCCACCGCAATGAGACATTGGGGGGGGTGCATTTAATGCAGCCACCCGTCCACCGCAATTTTTCATTGCGGGGGTTTGTAGCCCAGCAATGTTTCATTGTGGGGGGTGGTGCATTTAATGCAGCCACCCGCCAACTGTTCAGCTTTTAATGCTGGCTTCAGCTTAGTCCCCCCGCAATGTTTCATTGCTGGGTGTATTTTTTTTTTTGTTTTTTTATTTTAAACCCTTAATATATTCTCAAAAATTAAAATGAATGCATAAAAATCATAAATATGTTTTATACATTATTAGAGATGGTTTTTATTACATATATTACATATAATTATTTTTCTAGGTCCAATTATGTTGAAACACATGTTAAAACTTATAGATAATTACTAGTTCGAAAATAATTGTGAGTTATTGATATTTTTAATTTTATTTTTTAAAATAATAAAATTAATTCTAAACAATGTTTCAAAATATTTTACCATGCATCTCTAATTCTACCGTGAAAAAAATATATGATTACTCGTTCTAATATAAATATATATTATTGATATTTTTTTCAAAATTGCTTTTAAATTTAATAAAAATCAATATTAAATATAAATTTAATATAACTAATGTTTCCAAATATTCTATGGTGAAACACATGTTAAACCATACACATGATTACTCGTTCGCAAATAATTGTGTTCTAGTTTTTTCATTTTTAATTTTTTAACATAATAAATTATTACACACATGTTAATTTGATTTTCAAATCAATATTTTGAATGTTTATACTTTATATTAGTAGTTTATCATTTGTAGAAATTAAAAAATTAAATTAATTCAATAATTTAAATTTTGTGGTACATGTCAATATTTTAAATTTTGTCGCACATTAATATTTTTGTAATATTTTATAATTTTAAAATTAAGTTTTTTTTTATTTTACATACAAAATAATGTAAATTGAAATTTATATAATTCAAATAAAATTGATTATCCAAAACACTTTAAATTTTATATTTTGAAAAATAAAATTATTATTTATAACATTAATGTAAATATAATATTAACGCAAAATAAAAGTCCATATAATAAACACAAAATAAAAGTCCATATAATAAACCCAAAATTAAGCCCAGTCCAGCCCAAGTTAAGCCCAGCCCAATAAGGGCAGTCCTGGAAATAAAAGAAAGTAAAATACACCCGCAATATATCATTGCAGGGAGCATTGAAACATTGCGGGGTCGAGGGGCAGTTTTGTCCAAAAAGAAGTTAAGAGCCCCCGCAGTGAATCATTGCGGGGGTTCGGAACCCTCACAATGATGCATTGCGGTGGGTGGCTGGTGGTCAATTCACAGCTACTCGTGGCTGTGGACCAAAACCCTATATATATATATTTGGTCTTACTCCAATACAAATCCTGTTAGACTAAAAATTAGAAACTAAATAAAAAATTTCTTAAATCGCGTCGAAATATATCACATATGGTATGCAAATTGATCGGTGGGAGATGGAGAAAAATACAGTAAAGTCGGATTTCAAAAAAAGCTCACCGATTGACGGGAAAATTCAAATTAAAAACGGAGGGAATTAGGTGTCGTTGTGTATAGGAGGGTGTATTTTACTTATGTGTGGTTCCTCTGGGCTCCATTAGATTAGATTGATATAAAGATTTGAATTAATTTCTAGTTTATATTTTAAATTTGATTTTTCTTTGATCATTTACATATATATCTATACTATATTATTAAAACCGAAACATTGAAAGTTTTGGTTTTTGATTTTCGGTCTTTTATTCTATTTAATAAATAATAAAAAAATATAAAAATAGTAACTAGATGATTGTCTTTTATAATTAAAATATGTTTTTTCTAACAAAATCTACTCCTTTTCCAAAAATATCATATCAATTATCTTTAAATTAAAACATATTACCTTTTATATTTGTTATCACTAAAATATCTGTTTTCCAAAAATATGAGTTGCAATCCTTACTTATTTATTTTAAAATTGATTTTAATACTCTATTTAATAAATAATAAAATAATATAAAAATAGTAACTAGCTGATTGTCTTTTATAATTTTAAAAAAAAATCTAACAAAATCTACTCATTTTCCAAAAATATCACGACAATTACTTTTAAATTAAAACATATTATCCTTTATATTTGTTATCACTAAAATCTCTATTTTCCAAAAATATGAGGTGCAATATTTACTTATTTATTTTAAAACCTATTTTAATAGTATATTTAATAAATAATAAAATAACATAAAAATAGTAACTAGCTGATTGTCTTTAATAGTTAAAACATTTTTTCTTACAAAATTTACTTATTTTCCAAAAATATCACGGGCAATTACATTTAAATTAAAATATATTATCTTTTATATTTATTATGACTAAAATCTCTATTTTCCAAAAATATCAAGTGCAACCCTTACTTATATATTTTAAATTTTATTTTAATACTTTTAATTATTTAAAAAAATTACCTATTTTAATAAAGAACGTATTTTAAAAAAAAATACAATTAATATAATTAAAACACATCTAAAAATATTATGGGCAGTTACTTTTTTTAATTAAAACATGTTAGCTTTTCTATTTGTCCTTATTAAAAAAACTTACTTATTTTAACATGTCAACGTATTTTTTTAATAAATACAGCTAATATAATTAAAACACTTTTAAAAATATCACGGGCAATTACTTTTTTTAATTAAAACATGTTAGATTTTCTATCTGTCCTTATTATTAATATTATTTTATATAATAAAATAATATTAATAATACCTCATTTATCTTCCTCAGCCCCATCTGCATTTTTTTATATTTTTTTTATGTTCCAATTAATATTTAAGTTTTTTATTTTATAATTTATCATATTAATTTTTATTTTATGTAATATTTTCTGTTCACATTAAATTTTTTAGTTTATTATTTTTTAAGACCCGTGCCTTTCACGGGTTATAGGCTAGTATATATAAAATACTAGTATTATATTTTTTGGTAGAGCCAAGTGGGTTGAAACCATTAAAGACCAAGCCTTATATTACCGAATTTTTAAAAAAAATGATGGATAACAACGGCCAAATTTTTTTCATTTATCTCCATTCGCGAAATGATTATTTTTCCCCTCTTTCAAATCTCAGTTCCTGTACCATCTCATATATATAAGCATTGTAGCCTAGAAATCAAAGAAAAATGTCTTTAAAAAAAATCTACTATTTATTATATATATAGCAAAAGCTTTTAGATCATTTTGATTTATTGTTTATATTTTAGATAAAAGAAATTGAAATTGTAAAATCGACCAACACGATTATTTTTTAAAACTTATAGTAATGTACTTTTTTTTTTCCAAATCAAGTCTTTCTTACCATTGGCATTTTAGGGTAAGTGTACTTGACTAATTCGCTAATAAGTATTTATGTAAATTTCAAAAAAAAAAAAAAGAAGTGTATTTACTACTTTTTGTTAAAGGAACTGATTGAATATAAATTCTCTGAAAATTGGCAACTTTTTTTTTTTGCTACTGTTGGCTCCTATAAAGTTTAACGTGTACATCTTGGATGCCTTCGTGCCATAAATTTTTTAAATAAATATTTAATTGTTTGTCATATTTTATATAAGTAATTGAAATAATAAAATCAACGAAGTCCGGTTATTTTTAGAGTAACACTATAGGTACAAAATGGGGTAACAAAATGACGTGGTTACGGTGAAATCAGAAGTGGCAGTATAGAATGTTTTTATGAAAAATACTAGAGGCACAAAATTTGTTTTTAAATACACACGAAAATTCTTGATTCGTTGTAATGATAAGTGGATCTCTTGCATTCACACCAACGTCACTAATCAAAATATTCTAAACCGCCACGTCATCAATGCTATATCATTTGGTAACAATTTTTTGTACCAAATTTTGTACCTCTAGCACTACTCTATTTTTATTGGTGAAATATATATGAATGCGTTCATTATTATATAGTTAATCAAAATCTGACACATGTTATTTTACAATTTTTATTTTATATAATTTGAGATCTCTAGCATTTTTCTTATTTTTATGAATTGAATATAGGCGAGAAGAGTTCTGACAGATATAAATTCCGTCGAATGTTGTGATCGGTTAAATTTAGAACACATAACGTTTAGTATAATTTATTCAATGGTTGATGGTTGAATGATGCACAGTGTAATTTATACAAGCCTAATTATTAAGTAGGTAAATATGTATATGGAGTAGATTATAGCACATGTATAGTACAGCGGAAGCAGATTAACAGTCACCAAGCTTGACAACACGAACCCCATTGCAGTGTGCTTCAACGCAGCCACACCCGTAAGTCACTCCGTTGGCGCCGCAGACTGGATCAGCTACCAAACACTGGATGTTGCAGTTATCTTCAGGCGTAAGAACTTCAGGCGAATTAGGGCAGAATTCAGAGTCAACGGCTGCTCGGACTGCTGGTAGTAAAACAGCGGCCATGATTGTAACAAGCATGAAGAAAGAAAGCGAGTTGCGGAAAGCCATTGATATTGGTTGTAGGAGTGGAATAATTAGCTTTGCGTTGTAATGTGTTTGAGATGATTAAAAGTAGGAATGCAAATGTTTTATTTATAGGAGTTCATGCAATATTTGAATCTTGTTTGGGAAGCAAGATCCGCCGGCAGTTTTGACTTGCTAAATATACGAAACAATTGTTGAAATTTTTTATACAAATTGACAAGTAAAATAATTTATAGACAAAGGTTAAATAACACACTTTGGTCAAATTGAGGAAAAACAACAGGGTATTCGTTTTGATATAGTTGCAGATTAGATTTGTTGGTCAAATTTTGCTATGACCAGTGTGGTGGCGAGATAGCCACGATTTGAAATCCGTGCACGATTTGAAATCCGTGCACAGTGCAAAACTTTGACAATTGTTAGATGGTCTTAAAATCAAAGCAAGAAATTGTTTTGTGTTGTATGTTGGCGGAGAAAATACTACTCCATCCGTCCTTCTCAATTCTTTACATTGTGGAGACGACACGAAAGTTAAGAAAAAATGTAAATTAATAGGGAAAAGTAATAAAAATGAGTAAAGTGGTGAGACCAATCAATATTTAATGTATAAAGTAGATATAAAGTAGGTATAGTGGAGGAAAGTAGTGAATATGATTGGATTTTATATTATAAATTTTACTATTTTTGATACGTAAAAAAATGAAAGGAACGTATCAAAAAAGAAAGTGTAAAGAAATGAGAGGTACAGATGGAGTACAATTTACGCGCAGGAATGAAAAAGTCTAATATTTGTGCACCAGCATCCTGTTCTACCGCGTGAAAATAAAAATAATAGGTTTACTTGCGAAAGTGTTCAACTAATACTAATAGGAGATGTTCAACCATTCTAGCTAACATGACTAGCTAAAATCCTTTAATTTAATGGCTAGCTGATTTTGAAGCTATCATAAAGAGGGTATTGGTCCTATATGACACAATTTTGAATAATAATACCATAAATGACACAATTGGAAAAGATGATCCTAAATGACACGCTAAAACGTCAAGGTGTGTAGCGTTAGTACATGTTCATTTTTTTACGTTGAAAACGCTAGATGAAGTTGTGTTCTAGACAGAAAACGCTAGATTATGTTGTGTTAACAACAAAAACGCAACTTAATGTTGTGTTACAGGTGAAAAACGCAACTTAATGTTGTGTTAGTGGATTTTTATTTTTTTTTTTGCAAAAATACCAAAATATTTACAAAAAATGCAACTTATTAATAATGTTGTTTTTCCGGCGTCCTGATTTTAGGGTTGTAAACAACCCTAAAATCAGGGTAGGTTAGGGTTTAGAGTCTAGGGTTTTGGGTTGCCCTAAACCCTAAACCCTAAGTCTGTATACGAATTATTCGTCAATTTTAATATTTCTAAAACCCAAAATAGAAACATTGAACCCCAGAATAAATCAACTTTAAGTATTGTTTGTTCTGAGATTGGAAAACGCTTATTTAAGTTGTGTTTTATACCGGAAACGCTAGATGAAGTGGTGTTTTGACACTGAAAACGCTAATTCAAGTGATGTGTTAGGGTAAAAACCATACTTTAAGTGGTGTTTTTGGATGAAAACGCTACTTTAAGTTGTGTTTTGACGCTATTTTCAAAACGCTAGACGATGTAGCGTTTTAACATGCTATTTTGGGCCATTTTTTTCAATAGTGTCATTTTGGACCATTTGTCTTATAATTGTGCCATATGGAACATTTTCTCCCAGAAAGATGAATTGCTCCGACCGTAGTACCTAAATTAACTAGATATTTGGTTGATTATTGAGAGATTATAACTTATCCAACTGATTTTTGTTATACAAATTTTAACTAGATATTTGGTTGATTATTGAGAGATTATAACTTATCCAACTGATTTTTGTTATACAAATTTTACACGCATAACCGATACATCTCTGTCTCATTCAGACAAACAGACTTATCTTTTTGCTCTGTCCTTTTGGCGAGTATCTTAAAATTAGATGTTTCATCATTTTTGTGCTTGTTGGACCTACCTTTTTTTCCTCATTTCGACGAGCTTTTCAAATTAAACCTTAAATCTAATATGACCCCTATCTAAATCTTGTTCAATTGACAATCATAATCTCCTTCGATGCAATATATTTGAGTGTGCGCACCTCAAACAAAAAGAACAAGAAAATGAAATAAGGCATTTAAGGCACAATTTTATTACATGCGTGCTTGAAAATTACAGCCATTTTACAGTCAAGCCAAGTAGAAACACACATGCACATATGGAGTGAAATAAGGCACATAAATACAGTAGAAGAACATATGGAGTGAATTAAGGCACATAATACAGTAGAACAGATTAATTAACAGTGTCCCAACTTGACAACGCGAACCCCATTGCAGTGCGCCTCAGCGCATCCGCACGAGTAGGTGACTCCGTTGGCACCGCAGACTGGATCAGCTACAAGACACTGGATGTTGCATGGAGCTGCGGGCTTAGTAATCGGGCCAGAACCTGGACAGAATTTTGAATCATTGTTCTTTGAAGTCTTGGCTGATTGGACGGCTGGAAGAAGAATCACGCCCATGATAGTGATGAACATGATCAGAAAAATTGACTTGCGAAAAGCCATTGTTAATTATTGTAGTGTAATTGCACTAGTATTCTGAGCTATGTTTGTTTTTATTTGGAAAGTTGTATCTGTAGTATTCTGAGCTAGATCTGCCGGAACTTTTGACTTCTAGCTGGCTGCTACGCATTATCCATCTATCTTTACATATATATTTAAAAAAGTGAGAGAGATATCCATAAAAATCAAAAAAGTTGCCAGTTTACGTATTTAAGCATTTCTTTGTCCTGTAAGGCTAGATGTGCGAAATTTGATACCAAAATTAGTTACAAAATAATATGGGAATAGTAACATGACAACATGAAATGTTTTAATCGGTAAAATTGGTATAAATGCACGCCAGCCTTTAATTATATAGCTAATCAAAATTTGACACATGTTATTTGATAAATATTTTTATACACAATTTGAAAGCTCTAACATTTTTCTTCTTTATTTCAGTATTTTAACGTTTAAGTATCCTTTGGATATATTTTAAAAAAAATTGACCACATTATTATTAATATAATTCTTCATAAATTAAAATATTTAATTAGCTAGTATTACAATTTATAGAGAGAGACAATTTAAAATCATAATCTGAACTATGTAATTAGGACTCCTTATAGTGTGGGGAAAAAGTACAAAGGGAGGGGTGGTATAATTAGAATCAAAGCTAAAAATGTTTTCAATTGAGATTAAGAAAATGATTAAAATTAAGCACAAAGAAGATCTTGGTTCTGTGATGGGAGCGTGTTTGGAAATGGCTTTAAGCTCCCTTTAGTCCTTCTCGATTTTTAAGTTAAAAAATGTCTGTTATGTAATAACTTAAAAATAATTTATAATTAAAAAAATAACTTAAAGTCAGAAGTTGTTATGAGATACTTTTTCGAACAACTTATTTCATTTTAGTAATTTTATTTGATAAAAGTAAATATCATCATTCAAATGTATTATTTATCAAATTCATTTTTAACTTTATATTTTTAATAACACATAATTTACTCATAATATAAAACTAGCTGATAACCCGTGTTAAACATGGACCTAGCATGAGTCGATGTTAAAATATTAATATTGATAAAACATTAACAAATATTGTTAAAAAAATACATTTGTAGAGAATTGATTGATAAAAATATATATAATAAATGAATAATATTTAATTATGTAATTATAGATTATTGAATCCTGAATGAAACTAATTATATACTATTATATAATAAAAGTAAGAGAGATAACAAGGGAATACTAGATCATGAGATCGATTCTCATCTACGACATAAATTTTTATATTAACATATTTTTTTTATATTTTTTGTTTTAAATAATACTACTATAAAATACATACCCGTTGAACCTTATGTACATTGTTATGACAACTTATACACAAGACCTCCACGTAGGAGCAAGAAATCTAACTGGAGTTCAACATGAATCTCTATAATGAAATAAATTATACTCCCTCCCTCCCGCTCATTTTGTTTACATTTAGGTTGGACATAGAGTTTAAGAAAAAATAATAGAATAGTGAAAAAAGTAAAAAAAGTGAGTTAAGTGGTGAGTCCAATCAATTTTTAATGTATAAAGTGGAGATAGTGGATTATTGTTTACATTTGGGTTGAGCACAGAAGTTAAGAAAAAGTAATAGAATAGTGGAAAAAGTAAAAAAAGTGAGTTAAGTGGCGAGTCCAATCAATTTTTAATGTATAAAGTGGGGATAGTGTAGGAGAGTAGTGGAAGTAGTTAATTTTAATATTGTTAAAAATTTACTAATTTTGGAAAGTTTAGAAATGTAAAAAATTGGATGGAAAATCCCAAAAAGGAAAGCGTAAAGAAATGATTGGAAAAGAGGGAGTACAATTTACAAATAAAATTAATTAATTAATTAATTAATTAATTATTTTTTGGATAGACGAAAGCTTCCTTCAATAAAACAGGAGTACAAAAATCCCGGGATATCACATCAACTACTCCCTCCGTCCCATGGAATTATATACATTGGGTTCTGTTAGATATGAATATCACTAGGAACTAGACAGAGGGGAGGGGGGGATTGATAGTTTGAATGTTTTTCGTTTTCTTGAAACTTAATAGTTGTGATAGATTGTGTAGTATGAAAATGCGGATATAAAATAAACAAGACACACACAATCATTTTAATCTACTTTGAATAAAGTAAATCAAATACTACAACTTCCAAAACTTCACAAGTGAAATTCTGGCTTCTAAACAAGAACAGTGTTTTCTTGTTTTCTTACAGAGAAAAGAGTGCTTGGATATTTCTATGTGTATCTCTCTTACAGCTAACTATAGGTTGTGCACAATATATATATATATATATATATATATATATATATATATATATATCACATGTACAAACTAGTGCACACACCTATTTACACAATTACCCATAACTGTAACTCCAACTTGTTCTACCATAAGAGGTTAACTGTGTCAGGAAGGATCACTTGCTTTCTGTCGTCCTTTCCCGTTTCTATAGCTGTTTGTCTCTATTCTTTCTCTCCAAGTTTTGCTGTAGATTTGCCATCTGTTTTTGGACCACGTAACCATAACAGATGGTTCAGTATTTGTCTCCTTTGAACTTTGATTCTGTACCTTGATTTGTCTTGTTGTAACCGTCTAAGTGTTGACATCGTGAACTCCAACATACTCCTTATTCTTTGACTTATCGACATAGAACATCTGTGACTTTGATATATGAAGACTTTAGGAGTATGCGATATGGCATATTTCCGACTTCATGATATAGCCTTTGAAGACTTAACGATATTGCCTTTTTGAGGACTTCACGATCTAGCCTTTCCGAGACTTTGCGATCTCAACACTTCACGTCATGTGCCTTGAAGACTTCACGACATAGTACATTTCGGACTATGCGATCTCAGTACTTCACGAAATGGATTTTGGGGACTTCACGACATAGCTCATTCTGACTTCACGATATGGGGACTTAGATAAATTTCTGCAACTTATTTCTTCAAGGCCTTATTCACATCCTGCTGCATGAACAATTTGAACTTCTACCAAGACAATTATTTCATAGCCTATGTACATACTAGGTGCAAGAAACTTACTAAGCTCATTATACACTTGAGCAAACATAATAGAGCTAATTACATGATAACAAGACAAGTACAATGGAGACCTATACTATATCCCAATGATAAACTTCACTAGGTCATGTAGAGTGACATAGTCACAATGTGTACGCTTGTTAATAGTGGTATTCAGACATGCCTTGAGCATAACAATCTCCCCCAAATTGTGAGTAAGAAACTTAGGCACAATTTCATGTCTGATAACAAGCCTAACTTACATAAAAGGAAACATACATCAGAGAAAATAACAGATGAACATTATGAACAAGATTTGATTACAAATAGAAAATGATAGCTTACAAATGATTTTTCTATTTCTGGACAACTTCAGATTCCATTTGCTTTTCTAGATAATCATCATAAACCTTCTTCTTTCTGGCTTCTTCCCTTCTGTTCATTTTTGAAATGGCTTCCAGAATTTCATCCCATGCAGTCAATTCTTCTAAGATAGGAGAGTCTTCTAAATCTTCAACAGTAGTCCTCAGGGCACTTTCTACATAAGAATCCAGGAATTCCATCCTTATCTTGCTTATCCCTCCATTTCTATTTTTGTACTCCACCACATAAGGATTTAGCTTCACTTTGCACAACCCTTTCTTTCTTAACTCCTTAGCCTTCTCTTCCATTTCTGCCATCTCCCTTTCCTTCTGAATTTTCTTCTTTTCATTCCATTTCCTTAATTGTTCTTGGTAGTCAGAATGCATTTTCAAAAACTTGAAAATTTCAATCTTCCCCATCCTTTCTTCTTTTTCTTCAAAATTCAGCAAGGCATTGATCCTTTCAAGATCATAAGTTGGAAAGTATTTCCAGCTCCCAGTCTTCATCTCTTTCTCCCTTCCATCAGTGTATTTGATCTCTAGATGATCTTGTTTTACTTTGACTTCAAAGATTCTTTGGCCTCTCAGGAATGCTAGGGCATCTTCATCTAGAGGAGGTACATTCATCCCTACAACATTTGTGATCACTCAATTCCTCTTTGTTATTCTTGTTCTTTTGGCCACACTTTTGATTTTCCAGTGATTCACTTGTGATAGCTTTCTTGAACAAGGAGATTTAGTCTTCAGTGCCACATCATTTGGAAGTAGCTTAGATCCTTTCCCTTTAATCCACTGTAACACTCCACTAGTTGTGACTTTGTGGAAGTGTCTTTTAGGCTTTGCAGTTTTGGCTTCTCTTTTCTTTTGTGGCAAATCAGTTTCAGAAGCCTTGGATCTAGATTTTGGAGGATCATTACCAACAGTATCCACCCTAGACTTAAAGTCTTGTTTTGTGGTTATGATACTTCTAGCAATGTCCTTGGCTTGCTGATTTCCACCTTTTCTCTTTTCAGTTTCTTTCTTTGATTGAGTGTCCTTCTTGTCTTTGTCAGCATCCACTACACCATATATGGTATTCACCAACATTAACTTTTGTGTTACCAGCCAAAGTGTTACCTTAGATGACTTAATATTGATATACAGTAATACAATTTTTTAGCGTTGCCGTTTATATAATTTTGTGTTACCTTAAATATAATAAATTTTTTATTGTAACATAAACCAAGGTGTTACAGTTGAGGATTAAAAAGAGTTACCAAAACAAATAAAAAATAGGAGGTAAACCTTGAGCAAAAATTAGGAGAAGGGCGGGCAATATATTTAGTCCAAAAAAGACCCAAATATTAGGCGGCCAAAATAAACCCGCTCCAAACACCAAATTATTTTGAGACCAAAACATATTACTCAAAACACTCACGGCCTCTCAAACATTACTCTCAGACACTCAATTATTACTCTCAAATATTACAACACTCTGATGGCTGCTATGATTCTTCACGGGTTCTTCAATTAGGGCTTCTACAGGTTTAATTAGGGTTCTTCACGTGCTATATTAGTGTTCTTCACGGTTAAATTAGGCCTCTTCACCGTTTAATTAGGGTTCTTCAATTAGGGTTTTTACGGGTGTTCACGGTTTGGGTCTTCATGAATCGGGTCTTCCACAAGGTAATGCTTCTCTTCTTCAATTAGGGTTTAATTGGTCTTCATGTTTTGGTCTTTTATATGAGTTTAATCGGGTCTTCATGTTTTGTTCTTGTATATGAGCTTAATTGTATACACTGTTTTCAGATTTTTGTGTTTTTATATGAGCTTCATTTATGTTTCTTAACTTTACTAATTTAGATGCATAATTTATATGATCTTTATTTGTATTTGTGTTTCTTTAATTTGTCTCATAATTTCATAATTTATCGTTTCAATAAATTATCTCTATCTTGTTTGAGCCGTTATGTAATAATTTTGTCGTAGTATTATCTCTCTCTTATTTTAGTTTTATATGTGTTTTGGATCTGCATCATATACTCAGTTTCTGTTTGCTATGTATATGATGGTGTGCTATTAGGTTACTCATAGTTATAATGTTGCTCTTATGATTAGCAATGTCTTGCATATATATGTATTAGTATCATTTATATGTATGAACATTTAGAAGATGTGAGGTTGTAGAATATTTTAGATTTTTATTGTTTCTTTATCTTTTAATTGTATGATTCATGGGGAATGAATTAACATTTTTTGTAGACCTAAAGAAAAAAATACTCTAAAACTTGCGGAAAAGAATTGAGGTTGTAATGTATGTCAGGAAGGTCTCTATATTAGATACTTTACATTTATCTTCTACGGGTGTATTACAACCAAATTTGCAGAGCCACAAGAATCATATGCAAGTAATTTGTCTTACTTTGTGCTAATTTACTTTTACTATGCTCAGTCAAAATATGGATGGATTTAAAATTTCCATTGATCTTTTTACTTGCGGAGCATGCTGAAAATCTCAATTTAGCTACTACTTGTCGATATGATAGTTCTTTACGTATGGACAATTTCTAAAGTACTTATTTTATTCAAGCAAATGTGTACTCGAATCCGTTGCATAAAAATATGTATAGGATCTTTAAATAATCTCGCTATAGCTTTTGAGTTTTAAGACTGCGGATGTTTAATATGGTTGAAGGTTTGTTGACAAAGAAATTTATTAGCTTGATACACGAGGCCAAGGATGGAACACTTGACTTGAACAAGACTGCACATGTGTTAGAGGTATGTGTTAGGCTCAAGACATGCCTGAATACCACTATTAACAAGCCTACACTATGTGACTATGTCACACTACATGACCTAGTGATTTCTATCACTGGGATATAGTATAGGTCTCTAAATGTACTTGTCTTGTTCTCATGAACATTAGCTTGATCATGTATGCTCAAAGATATAATGAGCTTAGTAAAGTTTCTTGCATCTAGATTGTATATAGGCCATTGAATAATTATCCTGGTAGAAGTTCAGAAGTGTTCATGCAGCAGGATAAAGATAAATAAGGCTATGAAGAAATAAGTTGCAGAAATTTGTCTAAGGCATTATATAGCAAAGTCAGAAGAAAGCTATGTCGTGAAGTCACCAATATCCATGTCGTGAAGTACTATATCGCATAGTCCATTTTGTACTATGTCGAGAAGTCTTCAAGACACATGTCGTGAAGTGTTGAAGTCAGCAAAGTCAAAGGAACCTAGATCGTGAAGTCTTCAAATGAACTATGTCGCATAGTCTTCAAATGACCTATGTCGCATAGTCTTCAAATGACCTATGTCGCATAGTCTTCAAATGACCTATGTCGCAAAGTCGTCAAAGGCTATATCGCGAAGTCCTCACAAGTGAGATCGCGAAGTCAGGAATGAAGTGGAGTTCACGATATCAACACTTAGCCGTTTATAACAAGACAAATCAAGGTACAGAACCAAGAATCAAAAGAGACAAATACTGAAGCATTTGTTCTGGCAAGGTGGTCCAAAGAACAGATGGCAAATCTATAGCTAAACTTGGAGAGAAAGATAAGAGACAAGCAGCTACAGAAACGGGAAAGACTCCGAAAAGCAGGTGGTCCTTCCTGACACAGTTAACGTCTTATGGCAGAACAAGTTGGACTTTCAGCAAGGGGTAACTGTGTAAAAATAGGTGTGTGCACTAGTTTGTATAGGGCTTATATATATGATGCACACCCTATTGTTAGAAAAGAAGAGAGATACACATAGTTATTTTGCTAAGCTCTTTTCTCTGTAAGCAAGCAAGTTCAAACCGTTCTTGTTTAGAAGCCAGAAATTCGATTGTGAATTTCTTGGAAAGCTGTAGTATTTAATTTGCTTATACAAAGTAGATTAAAGTGATTGTGTGTGTTATTTACTTTCTGCATATTACATATCATAATCATATACAGTCTGTTACTTAGTTATCAAGAATCGAAAAATATATCAAACTATCCATTCACCCCCCTCTGTCTAGTTTCTAGTAGTATTCATTTCTAACAGTATGTTTGGATCTATTATAATATTACTGATGGTCTAGTAATGGTAGATGACTATTCAAGATATACTTGGGTGGAATTCTTATTCTCCAAGGATGAAGCACCCCAAGTCATAATAGAGCATATCAAGAGAGTTGATAAAGAAGCACAAAGCACTGGCTCCTCTGTAGTTGCTTTGAGAAGTGATAATGGGACTGAGTTCAGAAATTCAACACTGTATGAGTTTTGCAAAGATAAAGGAATTTCTCAACAATTCTCAGCTCCTAGAACACCTCAACAAAATGGAGTAGTTGAGAGAAAGAATAGAACTCTCATTGAAGCTGCAAGGACAATGCTGCTGGATGCAAAGCTACCCACTAGCTTTTGGGCTGATGCTGTTAACACAGCATGCTATGTGCAAAATAGAACATTAATCAATAAGAAGTCTGGCAAAACTCCTTACTCATTAATGACTGGAAAAAGAGCATCCTTCAAGCACCTGCATGTGTTTGGAAGCAAGTGTTTTGTGATGAAAGATACCTCTGAGCATGTTGGAAAATTTGATGCCAAGGCATTTGAAGGTATCTTCATTGGATACTCTCTGGAAAGGACAGCATACAGAGTGTTTGTACCTGAGCAACACAAAGTCATGGAAAGCATGGATGTTACCTTTGATGACAAGAAAACTCCTGGACTGAAAACAAGTGATCAAGACAGTGTGCCATTGAGATTTGAGAATCAAGGTTATCTTGAGGATTCTGAAAGTGAAGATGAACCCCCTGTTCAAACTGTTCTAGAGAATGAAATCCTTGAAGTTGACAATCTTCTTCAAACACCTGTGCAAGGGTTCACAAACACAGGGGGAGAAGAAGAGAATGCACCTTTCAACCAAAATGAGCTTGGAACAGATCAAGGAAATGAACAGGGGCACACAAGGAAATGGGACAGAGCCCACACTAGGGATCAAATCATTGGAGATCCTAGTGAGGGAGTTAGAACAAGAAGAGCAACATTAAATACATGTCTGTATAGCTGCTTTCTGTCACAAGAGGAACCTAAATTAATTGAAGAAGCTTTGAAGAACTCTGATTGGATTGTTGCCATGCAAGAAGAGTTGAATCAATTTGAGAAAAACAAAGTATGGGAACTAGTACCTCCTCCAAAAGGAAAGAATGTTATTGACACCAAATGGGTGTTCAGAAACAAGATGGATGAAGAAGGAGTGGTGATAAGAAACAAAGCAAGGCTGGTTGCCAAAGGATATTGTCAGCAAGAAGGCATTGACTATGATGAGACATTTGCACCTGTAGCTAGACTGGAAGCCATCAGAATCTTCCTGGCTTTTGCAGCTCACTCAGATTTTAAGGTGTATCAAATGGATGTGAAAAGTGCATTTCTCAATGGTGATCTTGCTGAAGAAGTTTATGTGTCTCAACCACCTGGCTTTGAGAGTGAAGACTTCCCAAACTTTGTGTATAGACTGCTCAAGGCACTCTATGGACTCAAACAGGCACCAAGAGCCTGGTATGAAACTCTATCTCAATTCCTTCTTGAGCATCAATTTACCAGGGGTACAATTGACAAAACCCTATTCTTCAAGAAGCATGGAAATGATATCATTCTTGTTCAAATCTATGTGGATGATATCATCTTTGGCTCTTCAAATGAAAAACTCTGTGAAAGATCTCTAAGTTGATGCAAAGTAAATATGAGATGAGTATGATGGGTGAGTTAACCTACTTTCTAGGCCTGCAAGTACATCAAAGGGAGGATGGCATCTTTATAAACCAATCTAAGTATGTCAAGGATCTTTTAAAGAAATATGGTTTAGAAGAGTCATCCCCAGCCAAAACTCCTATGTCTACTGCAATCAAGCTGGATGAAGACAAGAAAGGCAAGAGAGTTGATATCAAGGTCTATAGAGGAATGGTTGGATCCTTACTCTATCTTACAGCTAGCAGGCCAGACATCATGTTTGCCACATGCCTCTGTGCAAGGTTCCAGTCTGATCCCAAGGAATCTCACATGATGGCTATCAAAAGAATCTTCAAGTATCTAAAGGGGACTCCTAATCTTGGGCTATGGTATCCAAAGGGCACTGGGTTCAACCTGGTTGGTTACACAGATTCTGATTATGCTGGATGCAGAATTGACAGGAAGAGCACCTCTGGAAGCTGTCAATTCCTAGGTCAAAGGTTAGTGTCCTGGTTTAGTAAGAAACAACAGTCCACAGCAACATCCACAGCTGAGGCTGAATACATTGCTGCTGGAAGTTGCTGTGCTCAATTGCTTTGGATTAGAAATCAACTCATGGATTATGGGCTAGTGTTAGAACACATTCCTCTAATGTGTGACAATACTAGTGCAATATCCATAGTTGCCAATCCTGTTAATCATTCTACTACAAAGCACATTGAGATCAGGTACCATTTCATTAGGGAACATGCTGCAAATGGTACCATAGAAGTCTCTTATGTTCCCATTGAGAAACAATTAGCTGACATATTTACTAAACCTCTGAATGAAGCAGTCTTCAACAGACTTGTGAGTGAAATTGGAATGCTCAATCCTTCATTTAGTTGCTCTAAGTAAGTATACCAGTAAATTGTTGCAGCAGTAAATTTTCACTGTATTGAAATGCTCTATTTGTTTGGAGTGAAAATTAGCTGAGATATGATTTATAAATATTTCAGTATTTTACTGCATATTTTTCAAAATCACATTTGTTGGTAAAGTTGTGAGTTTTTAAGACATCTCTATATAGATGTTTTTCAGAGTTCACGACACAGTTCAAATCAAACAGACTTATATCGCAAACTGTTGAGATTGTGAGACTTCGCGATATAGTTCATTTCATAAGTTTGCGACATGGTTCATTTTATGACTTCGCGACTTAGAATAACTATATCAACAAGTCCCCACACTTGACAGAATTTTGATTTAAATTTATTTTATTTCAAATTTGATAAAAGTCTGACAATTTGCTTAAAATTCCTAAAAGAGAGCTTTAGCCAGGGTATTTCTACTATATCGCAAAGTCTCCCCAATCCTTTCATCTTGAGGACTTTGCGACATAGTTCATTTCTGAGACTATGCGATATACTGTGTAAGACTTTGCGGTACAGGCCATTTTTGACTTCGCGACATACAAATAGACTGTACACATTCATAACCCCATATCGCAGTGTCTCTATCATATAAATACCTTTTCTAACCGTTCACAACTTTTCATCTTGTCTATTGCTCTCAAACTCTCAAACCTAAGCACAAATTCTCTACTCTCTTTTTCACTCTCACTCTCGTAATGGCACCCAAATCTCAAACAGTATCATCCCCAATCCCTTTAACCATTCCCAAAGAAACCAATCTTCTCACCATTCCCTCTGAGGCTGAGGCTAACCCAAGGTACAAGTGTTTTGTACGGTTCTTGAACACTTCCTACCTACGCCAAGCCCTAACCCTGAACCCTACCTTGTATGTCGATGTGTTGGAAGGATTCTGGAGAACGGCGTTGGTATCAACAATGGCTAGGGAAGATGGAACCTCATTCCAGGAGGTTAGCTGTTCAATTGGAGGCAAACACTTTCAATTTGGTGAAAGGGAAATCAATGAAGCTTTGGGGTTCAAGGTGGAAGGTCATGACCAAGAAGCTACAGATGCTCAAATCATAGAATTCATGACCTTCATTCAGTATGCTGATGAGATAGATACTGGAAAGCTGAATAAGAAGTTTGTGAGAAGGGAGTGGTCATTTCTGTTTGACGCACTCCAGAAGGTGTTTCTCTGCAGGAAGACAGGATGGGACCATATCAGTCACATTGCTGTGAAGCTAGCCTACTCCTTGGCCAACAACCAGGAGATCAATGTGGGAGCCATAATTCTCAAAGAATTGACTCAGAGGCTAGGCAGGACCATTCGTGGTAGAGGTAATGACATCTTTTACCCTCGTTTCCTTCAAGTTATTTTAAATTTTCTTGATGCAAATATCCATCTATTGGAGGGTATAGATAACAGTAAAATGGCTTATTCCAAGTCCATGTCCAAAGTACTATTTGGATCATTGGACACAAGGAATCAAGTGGATGTGATTCTAAGTGTGACCAAGCATATGCAGGACACATTTGAGTCTTATCCACTTGATAAGCCAATATACCATGCACTTTCCTGGACAGGGGAGGCTGAGACTGAAGGAGCTACACAGTCTAACCCCAGCCTTCCCATCCCATCCAGCAACCCCACTGCAAATAGTCCCATAGAAGCTAGGCAACCTAGTGAATCAATCTCTCAAAAGGTTGGTGTTACTAAAAAGAAGTCAAAGAAGAGAGCCCTAGAAGTAATAAATGAATCTGTAGAGTTAACCAGTGAGAATCCTGAGTCACCTCTCACCAGACAAAAGAAGAAATCCAAATCTAAACCTACCACTGGATCCTCCCAACAGGATTCAGATGTGGAAAAAGGGGTACACCTGTTACTGTCCATGGCCTCCCAACAGGTCATTGGCATTGAAAAGAGCAGCCTCCCCACTGCATCTTGTACAGAGTCTGCACAGGGTCAAGACCTCACTCTTGACCCTAGGAGTGATAAGGCTGATAATACACAGAGTGGAGAGCACAACACTGTTGAAACTCCTCCTATTTCTCAGGGGGAGTTGCCACAATCTAATCTAAACCCCTCTTCTCTCTCAGATTCTTCCATAAAAAATTCTTCTGAACAAGAGAGTCATTCAAATGACAATCTTGCCTTTGATCAATCACAATTCTCTCCTGTGATTGAACCAATTTCAAGTGACATGGTGCATGACACTATGCTCACCACCCAGGAACCACATTTAGTTGGTCAGGGAATGCATGCTGGGGCATATCCTAATGACACCAACACAAACATGGAGGATTCACCAGTTTTCACTGGAGACTCTGTGCCAAATTCTCCCATTCTTAGGGATGTGGAACTGTCTTCACAGACAAATAGGGCTAATGTTGTAACACATCCCATTTCCATGGAGACAACATTAGACCCTACAGCCATTCCAAGGCTGGAGGAGACTCAAAACCTTACATCTCATGAAGTGCCAAGCACTAGCTCTCACTTGGCTCAGGCCACAATCAATGAATGGCTGAAACCTGTGCAACATGACAGGGCTTCAGGATCATCCTCTGTGCTACCACAATTGACGGAAGAAGAATTACAAGATCTTCATGTGGCACAGATTGATGAGATCTCTAGGATCGCTCAACATCTCCTCACTGCAAATCTCCCAAATTCTGACTATGAGGCTATTCTTCTCACTCATAAGGAGGATGTTGAAGCACAAAAGGACAAAATTGTGGATGAAGCCCAGCAAGCTGGAAATGTGGATGCTTGGCTGGATGGCAAAAGGACAGTCAAGCTTAAGGAGGCTCTAGCTTTTCTCAGGGAGGACTATCTTACATCCTTGGGGTCAAATGCCAAAGGTCTCTCTCCTGCTGAAATCTATGATGCAGTTAATGATGTCTACAAGAGCCAACTTAAGGCTATGCATTTTCTTGGGAAGGGTCTTCAGTCAGAAATCTCCACCATTCAGGAAGAAACAGCTCATTCTAATGCTCAACTCAAGAATTGTTTTCTTTCAAGCTTTCCCAAGGTAGATGGCATTCTTAAGGAAGTCCAGAAAACTGCCTCAAATGTCACCACAATGGACTGCACCCTAGCTATGGTTTCAGCTAATATGAAGAAGCTCTCTACCAAGCTAGACAATCAGGTGCAGGCCAACATCAACTCAAACTCCATGCTTACAATACTCTGGAAGAATCAGTATGGGAACAAGCTTGTTGATGAGGTTCCTATTTCTGATATCTCCAAGTTTGAATTCTCCAAACTCAAGGATCAATCCCTTAACTCCTTCAAATCTCAACAACTTTTCTCAAAAGTGGACAGCTTGGAAAGAGAGGTAGCTGAACTGAAAGCAGAAAACAAAGGACTATCTCACTCCTTGGAGCAGCTTAATGCTAAGATGGATGATCAAACCAACTCCACTTCTAACATTTTGTTGGTGCAACAACAAATGATGACCTCAATGATGAGACATATGAACCTGCCTATCCCTGGGGAAGCTCAAGACATCTTGTCTGATTCCAAGCCTAAGGGGGAGAAAGAAACGAAGGTCATTCTGAAAAAGAAAGGGGGAGTACCTGCCAAGCAACAGAAGCTTAAGGGCAAAATTTCTGAAGAAACAATAAAGCCAATAATTCTTCCCCCTGTAGAGGTCATCAGTGCAGAAGGTCAAAAGAGCACTATTTCAACCACCTTCTATCCATCCACAATGCCTAAAGATATCTCAACTCCTCAACCTGCTCAACCTACTTCCAATGCTCAACCTGCCAAAGCTACAACAATCACAGAGGCCAAGCTACAGGAAGTTGCCAATTCTCACATCTATCATGATGAGGCCTTCCTGGAGTTTCTGAAAGCCACCTACAAAGATGCACAAGAAGATGCAAGGACTTACAGAATGAAGCTCAAGGAAAACATTAAGTACTTCACAGTTGCAGTAAGGAAAATCAAGGATGTCCATCTAAGAGAGATAATCATGGTGTGCAAGGACAACTGCTTGTGGCACCTAGCTTTTCAAACTCTAGAGAAACTGAGATTCACTGAGCTGTCAACAATAATGGACTTAATAGAACAAGGTGGGGCTAACAACAAGAGACTGTTTGATGACTTGAAGATGGATCAAGATCAAAGACTGCCTGAGGTTATCTCAAAGCCAAAGACAATAATCTTCCAAAGTCTATCTCAAGACAGCAGCATTGACCAATTGGTGATCCCTTCAGATTTGACAAGAAAGAATAATGCAAAGATCAACCAGGTGCTGCAAATGCTAAGAGCCAAGAGGGGAGTCAGGACAGCTGAGGAACTAGAGATGATTCACACTCTACAATCTTTTCTGATTCATGGAGTCATTCCTGAATCTGTCAAAGAAAAGAGCAAAAAGAAGGATAGAGATGATGATGATGATAAGGAGAAAACCTATGAAAGGAGATCTCAGTCAAGGAGAGATAAGGAAAGGAGCAAATACTCAAAGAAATCAAAGGATGCTGATGATAGCAAGAGGGATGACAAGGGGGCAAAGGAATCAGTTAAGAAAACAAGAAGTGGAATTCAGCAACTCAAGGACATTGCTAGTAGTACTTTAACCAAAACACAAGACTCTAAGTCTAGGGTGGGTACTATTAGTAATGATCCTCCAAAATCATTATCTAAGACTTCTGAACCTGAATTGCCACAGAAGAAAGATGAAGCCACAAAAGGAATATCAAGAAAACACTTCCACAAGGTCACAGCCAGTGGAGTGTTACAGTGGATGAAGGGAAAGGGAGTGAAGCTACTTCCAAGTGATGTGGCACTGAAGACTAATTCTCCCTGCTCCACAAAGCTACCTCAAGTAAAGCATATGAAGATCAAGAGGGCAGCTAAGAGGACAAGGATAACAAAGAAGAATGGGGTAATCACTAATGTTGTAGGGATCAAAGTGCTTCCTCTTGATGAAGACTATGATGAAGATGCCCTAGCATTCTTGAGAGCTCAAAGAATCTTTGAAGTCAAGGTGAAGCTAGATCATCTAGAGATCAAGTACACTGATGGAAGAGAAAAGGTTATGAAGCAAGGAGGCTGGCAACACTTCTATAAATATGAGCTTGAAAGGATAAATGCCTTACTGAATTTTGAAGAAAAGGAAGAAAGGACATGGAAAATAGATGTTGCCAGGTTCTTGAAAATGCATGCTGATTATGAAGAAAACCTAAGAAAAGAGAATGAAGAAAAGAGGTGTCAGAAAGAGAAGGAGATGGCTGAGATGGATGAAAGAGCAAAGGAGCTGAGGAAGAAAGGGCTGTGCAGGGTAAAGCAAAATCCTTATACTGTGGAGTACAAAAATCTTTATGGAGGAAAAAGCAAGATAAGGATGGAGTTTATACATTCTTATGTGGAAAGTGCCCTCAGAACAGCAGCTGAAGATCTAAAGGATTCTCCTCTCATTGAAGAAATGATTGCTAGAGATGAAATTCTAATGGCCATCTCTGAAATAAAGAAGAATGAAGAAATAAGGAAGAAGAAGGTCTATGATGATTTCTTAGAGAAACAACTGGAAACAGAAGCTATGTAGCTCAAGGAAAATTCTGTAAGCCTAAAATTCCAAGTTGTTATCAAACTCTGTGCTTAACTGTATCTTCCTTTATATCTGTTCTTTTTATGTTAGTTAGGCTTGTTATCAGACATGAAATTGTGCCTAAGGGTCTTACTCACAATTTGGGGGAGATTGTTAGGCTCAAGACATGCCTGAATACCACTATTAACAAGCCTACACTATGTGACTATGTCACACTACATGACCTAGTGATTTCTATCACTGGGATATAGTATAGGTCTCTAAATGTACTTGTCTTGTTCTCATGAACATTAGCTTGATCATGTATGCTCAAAGATATAATGAGCTTAGTAAAGTTTCTTGCATCTAGATTGTATATAGGCCATTGAATAATTATCCTGGTAGAAGTTCAGAAGTGTTCATGCAGCAGGATAAAGATAAATAAGGCTATGAAGAAATAAGTTGCAGAAATTTGTCTAAGGCATTATATAACAAAGTCAGAAGAAAGCTATGTCGTGAAGTCACCAATATCCATGTCGTGAAGTACTATATCGCATAGTCCATTTTGTACTATGTCGAGAAGTCTTCAAGACACATGTCGTGAAGTGTTGAAGTCAGTAAAGTCAAAGGAACCTAGATCGTGAAGTCTTCAAATGAACTATGTCGCATAGTCTTCAAATGACCTATGTCGCATAGTCTTCAAATGACCTATGTCGCATAGTCTTCAAATGACCTATGTCGCAAAGTCGTCAAAGGCTATATCGCGAAGTCCTCACAAGTGAGATCGCGAAGTCAGGAATGAAGTGGAGTTCACGATATCAACACTTAGCCGTTTATAACAAGACAAATCAAGGTACAGAACCAAGAATCAAAAGAGACAAATACTGAAGCATTTGTTCTGGCAAGGTGGTCCAAAGAACAGATGGCAAATCTATAGCTAAACTTGGAGAGAAAGATAAGAGACAAGCAGCTACAGAAACGGGAAAGACTCCGAAAAGCAGGTGGTCCTTCCTGACACAGTTAACGTCTTATGGCAGAACAAGTTGGACTTTCAGCAAGGGGTAACTGTGTAAAAATAGGTGTGTGCACTAGTTTGTATAGGGCTTATATATATGATGCACACCCTATTGTTAGAAAAGAAGAGAGATACACATAGTTATTTTGCTAAGCTCTTTTCTCTGTAAGCAAGCAAGTTCAAACCGTTCTTGTTTAGAAGCCAGAAATTCGATTGTGAATTTCTTGGAAAGCTGTAGTATTTAATTTGCTTATACAAAGTAGATTAAAGTGATTGTGTGTGTTATTTACTTTCTGCATATTACATATCATAATCATATACAGTCTGTTACTTAGTTATCAAGAATCGAAAAATATATCAAACTATCCATTCACCCCCCCTCTGTCTAGTTTATAGTAGTATTCATTTCTAACAGTATGTTTGGATCTATTATAATATTACTGATGGTCTGAGTTATTTTTCCGGTGGTCTGGATTTAACATGGCTAGCTAATTTGTTGTGACTATTAAATTAACTTTAGGCAACTATACTAGGGTCTTACTTTAGTTTGGTTATTTTGGTACCATATATTGTAATGACATTAATCCAGTATCAAATTTGCAAACTTCTAATATAGGGGTGTCAGCTATTGTAATTAACTGGATTGCTTGGAGCTTGTTTGCCTGGTATTGTAGAACGGATAATTGCACTAGTCGGTGGACCCGGTTTGGTATGGCTCTTTGTCTACTGCGTTTATGATCTCAATTTCTTGCCCTAGTTTGTTATTGATGTGATATAGTGTTATTGACTGGTATCCCTGTTGATGCTACTGGATAATTTTATTCGCATTACCATCATTATCTAGGAGCTGAATTCATAATGTCGCTCATATATGTATGTAAATTTTAACTTACCCATAAAAGTGTAAATATCTCTGTCTTAGTTGTTTTTATCTTCAGCTCCAATGTCTTTTGTTTTTCTGTAAGCTTTTCCTTTCCTCATTTCTCAAATTTAAGTGTGAATGCTACCTAATAATATGGTTTTGAACCACTATGAATACTATATACGCAAGATTGATCTTCTTTTGCCTAAAGTTTCTACCTTAACACAACCTACATTTTAAGGGTCTTTGTCCTTGTAGAATGACTGAAAATTATTCAGTTACATCAAGCTAAACATTCATGACCATGATTTTTCTGAGTCGATTTAGTAGTTTAGTTGTCACGTGATTCAAACATATCTTTTTGTTCCGCAGATCATATCAAAGGACTTGTCTGATCGAGTTCGTTCACATAAAGATTTGGACAAGGACGCATCACCTTATTTTAGAAAAGCTACCCAATATTATGAAGAACTTGCGAAGCATCTCGTCAGCCAGGGGCACGCTTTGGACCTTTTTGCCTCTGCACTTGATCAGGTCAGTTGCAGCTTCCAAACTGACCCATGTTTATAATGTATAGATTTACCAGTTTGATAGGTGACTTCAGGTTTGGTCTTTTGGCCTTGTGAAGTTATTAAAGAAAACTTGAAAAGTTGTGTTATGTTTGTATGTTATCTATATACGATAGCTACAACTTGAGCCTAGAATCTGTAAACATAGGTTATTAGTAACAAATAGGAACACGTGCCTGACTCTTAATTTCAGCTTATTTTCCTTCATAAAGTTGACATGATCAAACAAAAAATCAAACCTGTTCTTCCTGACTTTCTTTATAAACAAAATATCTCTGCATATTGCTACCTTCTAGGCTTCTTCACAATATCCCTTCAAACCTAGTCGGCTTTCTTTTATTACCATCAACAAAAAATTAAACAAAATATAACAGATGTAAGTTTATTTATATACTATAATTTAATTTCGATAAAAAATATTTACCAGGCTAATCTTTTTTATTTTATTAACAAAAACTTAAACATTATATGTACCCGGTTTAAATAAAAAACAATTCTTAAACAAATATTCATTTATGAAAAATATCATTTGTCAAATATTTATATACTGAAATACTATTGAATTTTTTATTAATAAAACCCATCATTAGTTTCACATTTTTTATTAGAGTGCCTGTAAATATTGTTCCTGTTATAATGGAAGATTTTAATTGGTACAAGAAAAGGTATAAATTTTCTGTACCAAGTTAAGTGATACTGTCTCGAGAGAAATTGGGAAGGCTTATGGGAACACAGCGTAAGTAACACCTTCCTTTGATGTACAAAAATTCCTCTTTATTTGTTTATGTTTACTTTTCCTGTTAGCACAGTTGTAGGAACATGTATATAAATTTAAAAGGATTATGAGCACGATGGAACTCATCTCACACACCAAGTCCCCCTCTTTGGTCTGCAAGTCCACAACTGAAATGTCTTAATGGATAGATCCACTTTCTATTTACCTGCTGACAAGGAGTTCGAACTCAGACTAAAATGGCATATATGTCAGAATTTTTTTGTAGAATCATAACAAGTCTATATTCGACTTTAGTTCTTGTTACTGTCCGCGTGTTTAATAACAAAACTATTGAAATGTCATATTTGTTTCTAACGGTCCCCTTAGTTGAAGGACATAATTGCAGTGCCTCGATACAAAACTACTTGGGGTTCAACATCAGTTAAAGATCAAGTTCTGGAAGTTGAAGCTTAGGATTACAAAGTTCTGGTACCTGCCTTCGATAGTTTCTAAAATAAAATTTCAAGCAGGTTAATGTTTGTTTATTGTGTAGTCATCTTAAAGTACAGGGAAAGACTTACATTGTAAGCTCATTAAGTTATATTTCAATCTCTAGATAAATAAATATGTATTTACGTAGAAAATTTTGTTCAGGAATGATTCCGTTTGTAATTGGTTTAGAGACTGTTGGGTCCATGATGTACCACCCTACTCATCATTCTAACGTTGTTGAGTGCATTGGTTTAGAGGCTTACCTTATTATAGAATTTTCAATTAATTTGCTTTCTCTTTTTTTTTTTTCCGCGTAGACGAAGAGAATCCTATCATTAGATAAAGGTCTACTAATCCCAGGAGCAAAAGAGAGAGGAGATCTAGAGGGACGTGTAACTACGTTGATCAAGGAAATAAACGAGTCAAGTGTTTCCGTTGGAGATGACGACGATACTCCATGACTTGTCTACTTTTGAAAGATTATTTAAGTAGTCTTTTCTAACCAATATTGTGATAATACTTTTGTGAACAATATTGTGACGGTACTTTATTAGTGTGACTTTAAAACTAAGTAGGTGTTGCTTTTGGAAATTTGTTCTAGGTAGTTATATCTAAGTATCTTTTGGTATTTGTTTAATGACATCGAACATATGTTTATAGTGATGCTAATCCAATGCATTTGGTTTTTGTTGGTTTACAAAATGTTACTAAAACACGAAAATGTGTTGGCAAAAAATGAATAATGTTGAACAAATTAATGTTGCAATAAAGTAAAATGGTGTTGCCAAAATACAAAAAAGCATTTCACAAATAAGTGTTGGAATAGAATACTGGGTGTTTCCAATTAAGAAAATATTGTTACAGTGCTAGGTATTGCAACACATGCTTTATCGAGTACTTGTGTTGGCATAGGGTCTATTCCAACACTTTTCTTAGTGTTGGTAAAGACAAGAAAGTATTGTCATTGGGGTATACAGTAACAGGTTTTTCATGTGTTACTACAGGTTCATCAAGTGTTGACATAGACCCCTACGGCCACGGTGCAAAGTCCAACACTTCGAAAATTGGGAAAAGTGTTGGCGTAGGATATTTTTTGGCTTTTAGCAACAATATTCATGATTTTTCACACTTTTTTAGGTGTTGGAAAATGTCATATATGGCGTAGTGATCTTTGGATCTTTTGGAAGATTTTCTTCTGATGCTTTCACTTTTATCATCCTTATCACTCCTTTGTTGACTCCTTCTCCTGCTGCTCTTATCCTCATCATCCTTATCATCTTTCTTTTCATTTCTTTCTTTGACTGACTCGGGTATTCTGCCATGAATGAGAAATGATTGCAGAATTTGAATTATCTCTAGCTCTTCTACAGTCCTGAACCCCCTCTTTGCTCTCAGCACTGAACCACTTGATTGATCTCGTCCTTGTTATTCATCTCCAATTGAACAGGAATCATCAATTGATCAATGGAGTTTGCCTTAGTGAGACTTTGGAATATTATGGTTCTTGGACTAGAAATGACTTCAGGCAACCTCAGAAATTGATCACTCTTCAGTTCATCATACAGTCTCTTGTTGTTCTCCCCATTCTTCTCAATTAACTCCAGCACTGTGTCCAACTCAGTATACTTCAGCTTCTCTAGAGTTTCAAAAGACAAATGCCATAAGAAATTGTCTTTGGATACCATGATTATTCCTCTTAGATGAGCTCCTTTGATTTTCCTGATTGCCATTGTGAAGTACTTGATATTTTCTTTGAGCTTGTTTCTGTAGTCCAGGGTTTTACCTTGTACACTGATGTTGATGGCTTTCAGAAACTCCAGGAAGGCTTTGTCATTATAGAGGTTTGAGTTGGCAACTTCCTGTAGCTTGGCCTCAGTGACAATGTTAACTTTGACTGGCTGAGCACTTGATGTGACTTAGGGAGCAGAGACATCCATGGACATTGTGCCAGGATAGAAAGTTGTTGTGACAGTGCTTTTCTGGCCAGCTTTACTGGTGACAGAAATAGTAGGAAAGGTAAGAGGCCTTAGATCTTGTTCTGTGATTATACCCTTTAGCTTTTGTTTAGCCAATGTTCCCCCTCTCTTCTCCAAACTGATGCTTTCTTTTTCTTTCTCCCCATTAGGCTTGGGATCAGACAAGATGTCTTGAGCTTCACCAGGAATGGGGAGATTTATGTTTTTCATCATAGCTGTCATCATTTGTTGTTGGACTAGCAATATATTGGAGGTGGTATTGCTTTGGTCATCCAATTTTGAGTTGAGGAGCTCCAAAGAATGAGAAATCCCTTGGTTTTCATATTTGAGCTCAGCCACCTCTCTTTCCAATCTATCAACCTTGGAGAAAAGTTGCTCAGACTTGAAGGAGTTGAAAGACTGTTCTTTAATCTCGGAGAAGTCAAATTTGGATATGTTGGAGATGGGAACCTCATCCACTAGCTTATCAGCATATTGATTCTTCCACATGGAGTTTGAGTTGATGTTGGATTGCACCTGATTCTCTAGCTTGGTAGACAACTTCTTCAGATTATCTGTCACCAAGGCTAGGGTGCAATCCATCTTGTTGACATACTGTGAAGTCTTTTGCACTTCCTTAAGGATGCCATCTACCTTGGGAAAACCAGAGAGATAGGAGTTCCTTAGCTTTGCCAAGGATTGGTCTGTTTCCTCCTTGATGGTAGATATCTCTGATTGAAGACCATTCCCAAGATAATGCAGAGCCTTCAACTGACTTTTATAGACTTTATTTACTGCATCAAAGACTTCTGCAGGAGAGAGATTCTTTGCATTGGACCCCAAGGTGGTAAGATATTCTTCCCTTAGAAAGGCTAGGGCATCCTTGAGCTTTACTGATCTTTTGGAATCCAACCAGGCATCTACATTGCCATCCTGTTGAGCCTCATCTACAATTTTCTCCTTCTGTGCCTCAACATCCTCCTTATGGCATAATAGAATTGCTTCATAGTCTTTATTTGGTAGTCCAGCTGTGAGGAGATGTTGGGTAATCTTTGAGTACTCATCAATCTATGCCACATGTAAGCTTTGGAGTGCTTCTTCCGTCAATTGAGTGGGCACAAAAGATGATCTTGAAGGCCTGTCATGTTGCACATACTTCAGCCATTGAGACATGGTGGCCTGAGCCAAGTGAGAGCTAGTGCTAGGCACTCATGTCACAGATGAGGGTTCTGCAACAGGTATGGAAGTTGATTGAGTCTCCTCCAGCCTTGGAATAACTGTAGAGTATGATGATGTCTCCATTGAAATGGGATGAGTTACAGCATCATCTCTATTTGCCTGTGAAGGCATTTCCAAATCCCTGAGGATTGGAGAATTAAGCACAGAGTCTCCAGTAAAAACTGGTGAAACCTCCATGTTTGTGTTGGTGTCATTAGAATATGCCCCAACATGCATTTCCTGACCAACAGAATGAGGGTCCTGGGTGGTGAGCACAATGTCAAGCACCATGTCACTTGAATGGGGCTCTTTCACAGAATTGGAGAGTGAATGATCAAGAGTAGGAGTGTCATTAGAATGACCTTCCTTTAGAGAAGAAATTTGTGCATTGTTATATTCTAGAAGAGAAGAGGAGTTTAGATTGGATTTTGGCAACTCTCCTGAGAAATAGGAGGAGTTTCAATATTGATGTGCTCTCCACTCTGTGTAGTATCACCCTTATGTTCACCTGAGTCAAGAGTGAGTTCTTGACCCTGTGCAGACTCTGTACAGAATGTAATGGGGAGACTACTCTTTTCAATACCAATGACCTTTTGAGAGGCCATTGATAGTAATAGGTTTACCCCTTTTATCACATCTGAATCCTGTTAGGAGGATTCAGTGGTGGCTATTTGTTTGGATTTCTTTCTTTGTCTGGTGAGCTGTGACTCAGGTTCCTCACTACCTAAATCTACAGTTTCATCAATTATTGCCAGGGCTCTCTTCTTAGTCTTCTTTTTAGTAACACCAACCTTTTGAGAGGTTGGTGCACTTGGCTCCCTAATTACTAATGTACTGTTTGCAGGGGGTCACTGGATGGGATAGGAAGGCTTGTGATAGACTCTAAAGCTCCATCAGTCTTAGCCTTCCCTTTCCAGGAAAGTTCATGATATATGGGCTTATCAAGGGTGTAGGTTTCGAATGTGTCTTGCATATGCTTAGTGACACTCAAAATTACATCCACTTGATTCCTAGTGTCCAATGTACCAAAAATGACTTTGGACATGGACTTAGGATAAGCCAATTTTGATGTGTCTATCCCTTCTACTTCATGCAGTTTATTATCTAAATAATTCAAAATGCATTGAATGAAACGAGGAACACCTTCTGAAGAGCATCAAACAAGTATGACCATTCCCTCCTGACATTCTTCTTGTTCAGCTTGGCCATGTCAATTGTACCAGCATACTTAATCAAGGACAAGAAGTCCACCATTTCCTTCTCATTTGCTTCAGTATCATGATTTTCAGTTTTGAAGCCAAATGTTTCATTTACTTCCTTCTCCCCAAACTGCAATTGCTTGCCTCCAATAGTGCAATTGATCTCCAGATAAGAAGTTCCATCCTCCCTCGCCATTACAGTACATGTTACAGTCCTCCAAAATGCTTCCAGTAGATCAATGTACATATGTGGGTTCATTGTAAGAGCTTGACGAAGGTAGGAGGTGTTCAAAAAGCGTACAAAACACTTGTACCTTGGGTTTGCTTCTGTATTAGATGGGATGGTGAGAAAGTTGGTTTCTTTGGGTATGGTTAAAAGGTTTGATGAAGTAGCTGTTTGAGATTTGGGTGGCATGTCTGAGTTTGAGATTGAAGAGAAAGAAAAGATTTGAAATTAGGTTTAAGAATTGAGAGTAATCGACAAGATGAAAGGGGGTGAATGTGTTTGCAAAAGGTATTTATATGACTGAGACAGTGCGATATAGAGATATGAATGTGTACAGACTATTATGATGTCGAGAAGTCTCAAAATAGACTGTATCGCGAAGTCTTGTAAAGTACATCGCAAAGTCAAGAAATGAACTATGTCGCAAAGTCTAAAGGGTAGGAAATTTAAGGAGACTTTACGATATAGTGTAAATACCCTGTCGAGAACTCTCTTTTTGGAATTTCAAACAATTTGTCAGACATATATCAAAATTTTGAAATAAAATCAATTTAAATAAAAAATCTATCAATATGCAGAGACTTGTCGATATAGTTATTCTGTGTCGCGAAGTCCAATAAGTAGATCGCATACTCAAGAAATGAACTATGTCGCGAAGTCTCACAACTTGAATAGTTTGCGATATAGGTCTGTTTATTTTGAACTAAGTCATGAACTCTCAAAATCACCTATATAGAGATGTCTCAAAAGCTCATAACTCCACAACCAAATATGATTTTGAAAAATATGCAGTAAAATACTGAAATATTTATAAATCATATTTCAGCTAATTTTCACTCTAATCAAATAGTGCATTTAAATACAGTGAAAATTTACTGCTGCAACAATTAACTAGCATACTTACTTAGAACTACTAAATGAAGGATTGAGCATTCCAATTTCACTCACTAGTTTGTTGAAGACGGCTTCATTTAGGGGTTTAGTAAATATGTCAGCTAATTGTTTCTCAGTTGGAACATAGGAGACTTCTATAGTACCATTTGCAGCATGTTCCCTAATGAAATGATACTTTATCTCAATGTGCTTTGTAGTAGAATGATTAACAGGATTGGCCACAATGGATATTGCACTAGTATTGTCACACATTAGGGGAATGTGCTCCAACACTAGTCCATAATCCATGAGTTGATTTCTAATCCAAAGCAATTGAGCACAGCAGCAATATATTCAGCCTCAGCTGTAGATGTTGTTGTAGATTGTTGCTTCTTACTGAACCAGGACACTAACCTTTGACCTAAGAACTGGCAGCTTCCTGAAGTACTCTTCCTGTCAATCCTAAATCCAGCATAATCAGAATCTGTGTAACCAACCAGGTTGAACCCAGTGCCCTTTGGATACCATAAGCCAAGATTAGGAGTCCCTTTCAGATACTTGAAGATTATTTTGATTGCCATCATGTGAGATTCCTTGGGATCAGATTGAAACCTTGCATATAGACATGTGGCAAACATGATGTCTGGCCTGCTAGCTGTGAGATAGAGTAATGATCCAACCATGCCCCTGTAGACCTTGATGTCAACTCTCTTGCCTTTATTATCTTCATCAAGCTTGATTGCAGTAGACATTGGATTTTTTGCAGGGGATGAATCTTCTAAACCATATTTCTTTAAAAGATCTTTGACATACTTTGATTGATTTATGAAGATGCCATCCTCCCTTTGATTCACTTGAAGGCCTATGAAGTAGGTTAACTCTCCTATCATACTCATCTCATACTTGCTTTGCATCAACTTGGAAAACCTTTGACAGAGTTTTTCATTTGAAGAGCCAAAGATGATATCATCCACCTAAATTTGAACCAGAATGATATCATTACCATGCTTCTTGAAGAATAGGGTTTTATCAATTGTCCCTCTTGTGAATTGATGCTCAAGAAGAAATTGAGAAAGAGTTTCATACCAAGCTCTAGGTGCCTGTTTGAGACCATAGAGTGCCTTGAGTAATCTATACACAAAGTCTTGAAATTCTTCATTCTCAAAGCCAGGAGGTTGGGACACGTATACTTCTTCAGCAAGATCACCATTGAGAAAAGCACTTTCACATCCATTTGATACACCTTGAAGTCTGAATGAGCTGCAAAGGCCAAAAATATTCTGATGGCCTCTAGTCTAGCTACAGGTGCAAATGTCTCATTATAATCAATGCCTTCTTGTTGATAGTATCCTTTAGCAACCAACCTTGCCTTGTTTCTCACGACCACACCTTCTTCATCCATTTTGTTCCTGAATACCCATTTGGTTTCAATGACATTCTTATCTTCAGGAGGTGGTACTAATTCCCAGACTTTATTCTTCTCAAATTGATTCAACTCTTCTTGCATGGCAACAATCCAGTCAGAGTGCTTCAATGCATCTTCAATTACCTTTGGTTCTTCATGTGACAGAAAGTAGCTGTACATGCATGTGTTCATTGTAGCTCTCCTTGTTCTAACACCCTCACTAGGATCACTAATGATTTGTTGTGGGCTCTGTCCCATTTTCTTGTATGACCATGTTCATCTTCTTGGCTTGTCTCAGGGTCATTTTGATCACCAACATTGGAATTCTCTTCTTCTCCCCCTGTATTAGTGTTCCCTTGCACAGGTGTTTGAAGGTGATCATCAACTTCATTTATTTCATCATGTGAAACAGCTAGAACAGGTGCCTCATCTTCACTTTCAGAATCTTCAAGATATCCTTGATTTTCAAATCTCAATGGCACACTGTCTTTTTCACTTGTTTCAAGTCCAGGGAATTTCTTGTCATTAAAAGTGACATCCATGCTTTCCATCACTTTATGTTGCTCAGGTACAAACACTCTGTATGATGTCCTTTCCAGAGAGTATCCAATGAAGATACCTTCAAATGCCTTTGCATGCATCAAATTTTCCAACATGCTCAGATTTATCTTTCATCACAAAACACTTGCTTCCAAACACATGGAGATGCTTGAAGGATGCTCTTTTTCCAGTCATCAAAGAGTAAGAAATTTTTCCAGACCTCTTATTGATTAATGTTCTTTTTTGTACATAGCATGCCGTGTTAACATCATCAACCCAAAAGCTAGTAGGTAGCTTTGCATCCAACATCATTGTTCTTGCAGCTTCAATGAGAGTTATGTTCTTTCTTTCTACAACTCCATTTTGTTGTGGAGTTCTGGGAGCTGAGAATTGTTGAGAAATGCCCTTGTCTTTGCAGAACTCATACAATGTGGCATTTCTGAATTCAGTTCCATTATCACTTCTCAATGCAACCACAGAGGAACCAGTGCTTTGTGTTTCTCTATCAACTCTCTTGATATGCTCTATAATAACTTGAGGAGCTTCATCCTTGGAAAATAGGAATTTCACCCAAGTGTATCTTGAATAGTCATCAACCATAACTAGAGCATATTTATTCTTGGAAAGGGACATTACATTTACATGGCCAAATAGGTCCATGTGAATTAACTGCAGAGGTTTTGAGTTTGAGTTGAGCAATTTATTCTTGTGACTTGACCTTTTAAATTTCCCTCTTTGACATGCTTCACATGCTCCATCTTAAACAAACTCCAAAGCAGGCATGTTTCTGATGAGTTCTCTCTTTTCCAGAGAGTTCATTGCTTTTACATTCAAGTGAGACAGTTTCTTGTGCCACGTCCAGAATTCTTCATTTGTGGCTTTTGTGTAGAAACAACAAATTTCACCCTTGTCCGCAGCCTTTAGATTTGCCACAAACAAGCTTCCTTTCTTCACACCAGTTAAAACAACTTCACCACTTCCTCTTTTAGAGATTAGACATTGATCTTCAACAAATTCCACTTTGAAACCCCTATTGGTGAATTGTCCAATACTCAAGAGGTTGTGTTTCAGTCCTTCAACAAATGCTACATCTTGAATAATGACATTTCCAGATTTAAAACTGCCATATCCCATTGTATAACCAATGTTGTCATTTCCAAAGGTTACTGTTGGGCCAGCCTTCTCCTCAAAATGTGATAGCAGGGCTATATCACCAGTCATGTGACTTGAGCATCCACTGTCCAAGATCCATATGACTCTTTTATTCCTGTTGCTTTGACTTCAAAAAATGACTAAGTTGTTTTTGGTACCCACACTTGGTAGGGTCCAGTTGATTTAGAAACATTCTTATAATTGATTCTTTTATCATAATCAACATTCTTCACAATAGGAGAGTTCACTGTGTTTGAAGCTTTAGAGTTGACACTCTTAGGCTCACATGAAGTCTTTACCCTTTCAACCTTGATTGGGGATCCTGTACTGTGAGTGTGCATATGTGTGTGTGATTCACATGATTGTGCATAGTCAAGTTTTTGCTTCAGAGATAAACAATTACCAATCACAGTGACATAGCATGTCATGCAGTTAGATTTACCACAGAAAGAATCATGGTTATTATTCATGCCAGCAGAATGGTTGCTCAGATTATCAAATTCAATGTTAACAGGTTTATTACACTTATGAGTCAAATGATTAACAGATAAGCATTTTTGACATTGTTTCCTAGGAGCATTTGACACATAAGCATAACTGTTACCCTTGTTGACACCTACTTTCCCATTCCTGTTTTGTTTCTTTTTCTTAACAACTTCCTTAGTGACCTTAGGACTCTTTTTAAGATTGTTTTTGGTTTCTTTCTGATTAACAGATTTAGGAGAGGAAGAAGTGTCTTTAGCAGCCTCATCTTCTTCAAATAATTGTTGTTTGATGACCATTGATTCTTCATCAAACTCAACAACACTTTTTATGAAGATGGTCTCTTTGACACTAGATAAGATGGTTGGGGCATTTTTGTTAACAACAGGTTCTTTTTCCTTGCCCTTTGCCTTCTTCCTTCCCTTGTCACTTTCATAATCAAAACCAATTCCAACCTTCATGTCTTCAGTCTATTCCTTGTGATAGGCTTGAACAAGATTAGTTGAGTTTCTATAGCTTCTTATTTTTAGTTCATTTTCAGCAATTTGTTCCCTAAGGGCTTTTTCTATTTGTTCAGCACAAACTACTTTATTCTTAAGATACTCAACCTCTTGTTTCAATCCATCAAGGTTCACAACCATTAACTCAAGTTCCTCATTCTTTTCTGTAAGTTCAAGGTTCTTAGCAGTTAGCCTATCAATTTCTTCATTAGCAGCTAACATACTAGTATGAATATTAAACATCTCAGTACTCATGTCTTCAACAGTTTGCTTGTATTGAGAAGGATTCATTTCAAGAGAAGTAAGAATAGGTACCTGATCTGAGGAATCACCATCATCAGAAAAAGCCATCAAGGCATAGTTTGAATACTCATGTTCTTCTTCTTCATCAGAATCATCCCAGAATTTTCCCTCTGCAATAAAAGCTTTGCCCTGCTGTTTCTTGAGTAGAGCTCATACTTTGCTTCAAGTTCCAAGTATGCTTTGTCCTTCTTGACTTGCTTGGGCTTCTTGCACTCTGTAGCAAAGTGCCCAAGTTCATTACAGTTATAACATCTTATCTTTGTTCTATCCACACTACCAGTTTTGTAACCTCCTTTTGTAGCACCATCTATTCATTTCCCTTTACTGAAGGTGTTTGAGCCACTTGATCCACCAGCACCACCAGCATTAAACTTGGACTTAAATGGCTGCTTCCTTTTGAATCTAAGATTAGGATACCTCATAGCCATATAAGCAAAAGATTTATTCTCCATTTTGTCCAGTTCATCTATGCTGTAGAATTCATCTTCCCCAGGCAAGTCATAGATGACTTGAGACTCATCAACTATGTCCTCAACATCCAACTCTTCAATCTTGACTTGACTGACTTTCATTGCTTCCATTCTTTGTCCTAAATTGTCAGCAATAAGAGCACATGATGTGTTAGCCATTATTCCTTGCTTTGCCTGAATGGATCTTTTCTGAAATAACTCCAGTTCATATGTTTTCAGAACACCATAAAATACATCAAAACCAATCTTAGTTAGATCTCTTTCTTTGAGGGAAGAGATCCTTGGCTCCAAGTGATTTGGTAGAGTCAACAAGAACTTCATGTTAAGCTCTTCTGTTTCATAGTGTTTATCATAAAGTTTGAGCTCATTTATCAGCTTGTTAAACCTTTCAAATACTTCTGTGATGCCCTCTTTTAGCTGGGCCATGAAGGCTTCATACTGTGAAACCAGAATATGCTTCTTGTTCTTTCTTACTTCTGGAGTTCCTTCACATAGCACTTCTATGAGATCCCACATCTTCTTTGCACTACTACAGTGAACAACAGTGCCATACATGTTGAAATCCATAGGTTCACAAATAATGAGTTGGAGATTTCCATCTAGTGCCACTTTCTCCTTTTCAGGATCAGTGTATTTTGAAGGATCTTTAGGCTCATGATGCCGTGGTATTTTCTCAGTACCAACAGTTGTTTCAGCAATCTCAATCATTGGAATGAAGGGACCATGTTTTAGGATATCTAAATACATGGGGTTTGAGGCTTTGATGAACAGTAACATCTTCTTCTTCCATAGATTGTAGTGTTCCTTGTTAAAGGCAGGAATCTTGATACTGCTTAGTTTCTGTGAACTCATTCTTGATCTTCTTCTGTTTGTATATCAACAGCCTGCTCTGATACCACTTGTTAGATATGAATATCACTAGGAAACTAGACAGAGGGGGGGGGGGTGAATGGATAGTTTGAATGTTTTTCGTTTTCTTGAAACTTAATAGTTGTGTTAGATTGTGTAGTATGAAAATGCGGATATAAAATAAACAAGACACACACAATCACTTTAATCTACTTTGTATAAATTAAATCAAATACTACAGCTTCCAAAATTTCATAAGTGAAATTCTGGCTTCTAAACAAGAACAGCGTTTTCTTGTTTTATTACAGAGAAAAGAGTGCTTGGATATTTCTATGTGTATCTCTCTTACAGCTAACTATAGGTTGTGCACAATATATATATCACATGTACAAACTAGTGCACACACTTATTTACACAGTTACCCCTAACTGTAACTTCAACTTGTTCTACCATAAGAGGTTAACTATGTCAGGAAGGACCAATTGCTTTCTGTCGTCCTTTCCCGTTTCTGTAGCTGCTTGTATATGTTCTTTCTCTCCAAGTTTTGCTGTAAATTTGCCATCTGTTTTTGGACCACTTAACCAAAACAGATGCTTCAGTATTTGTCTCATTTGAACTTTGATTATGTACCTTGATTTGTCTTGTTGTAACCGTATAAGTGTTGACATCGTGAACTCCAGCATACTCCTTATTCTATGACTTGTCGACATAGAACATCTGTGACTTTGCTATATGAGTATTTTAGGAGTATGCGATATGACATATTTCTGACTTCACGATATAGCCTTTGAAGACTTCGCGATATTGCCTTTTTGAGGACTTCACGATCTAGCCTTTTTGAGGACTTCACGATCTAGCCTTTCTGAGACTTTGCGATCTCAACACTTCACGACATGTGCCTTGAAGACTTCACGGCATAGTTCATTTTGGACTATGCGATCTCAGTATTTCACGACATGGATTTTGGGGACTTCACGACATAGCTCATTCTGACTTCACGATATGGGGACTTAGATAAATTTCTGCAACTTATTTCTTCAAGGCCTTATTCACATCCTGCTACATGAACTATTTGAACTTTTACCAGGACAATTATTTCATAGCCTATGTACATACTAGGTGCAAGAAACTTACTAAGCTCATTATAAACTTGAGCAAACATAATAGAGCTAAGTACATGATAACAAGACAAGTACAATGGAGACCTATGTTATATCCCGGTGATAAACTTCACTAGGTCATGTAGACTGACATAGTCACAATGTGTAGGCTTGTTAATACTGGTATTTAGACATGCCTTGAGCCTAACAGGTTCAGACACAGAAACCAAGAAAATGTATAAAAAATAACTAAAGTTAGATGAAAAGTGGGTAAAGTGGTGAAACCTATTAATATTTAAAAATAGATTTGAGATATTGGATGTAATAGTATTTATATTATTATAGAATAAAGATAGTTGAGAAGCCATCGCCCGAGGGGTAAGTACGAAGGCAGCTATTCCAATCATTTTAATAATATATTAAAATATAATTTTTTTATTATTAATTCCACGTGTCTCGAACTTAATGCGCGTGAAAGACATATAATACCATTAATAACATATTACTCATTATATTCTATTATATAATAAGAGTAAGAGGGATAATAAGAATGTACTACCGTAGATCAAAAAATCGACTCTCGCAAACGACATATTATTTACTATTATATAATAAGAGTAAAAAAGATAATAAACGAGTACTATTGTAGGTCATAGGTTCAATACTCATCAACAACATATTAAACAATATTACATTTATAAGTTGGATTTTAAACAAACATAATGTTTTAAAGGATATAATTGAAAATTGAAAATGCATCTAATCGATTTGATTTTGATTTTGATTTTTTTTTTTGCCAAAAATAGAGCAGATTTCATTAATACTTTGAAAGAGATTCAATCGGGACAAACCCCCAACTGATCATGCAACCAGGTTGAAAAACAAATAAACAAACTAAGTAATTAGTTGTTTTGTTTCGGGATTGCTTAACTAATTGAATACAAATATTCTTAAAATTAAAAATAATTAAAAATGAAGATAACAGTTTCCCGAGTAATCCAGCTTGCATCTCCCCTGAAAACAGTAGCCTCACAATTGACCTTCACATTAACTTCATGGATAGTGCAATGTTCAGAGGACTCAGTTGCAAAAACTAAGCTTAGATACCTCATGTTATGAACAAATATTTTTTGTGAGAGGTGAGCACATGCGATTTTCACCACCGTTCCAAACGCACCCCAGCTATCTACTTGCCGGACACCAGCTATAGACCTGCCGAAAGTGGTGTTGATGCGAGATATCCAGATCTCCCAATACACCGCAAAATTCATTTTCAACACAACCAATACATCGCACAAAGCGAGACACATCGCACAAAGCGAGACAATCAAACACACACCTAATAACTCAAACAGAACGAAACGAAAAAACCCAAAAATACAAGAGATTTGAATCCAAAACTGAATTTTATTATAAAATCCGAGCTCTTAACCTTAGTAGATCTGAAAACTAAAGTGAAGAAACTCAAATGGATTTTGCGAGTTTTGTGGAACAAATCTCGATTTTATTGAAAGAAAATTGAAAAAACAAGAGAAGAGGTGTTGTGTGGACAAAGATGGGAAGAAAGGAGATGGGGATGGAGATGGAGATGGGAAGAAAGGGGATGGGGATCAAGATGTTGGGGCTAGGGTTACGACTCTCATAAGAAAGAAACAATAGGTTTAGTTAATATTACAAGCACAAAATCAAACCAGGACCGCAATTCATTCTTCCCCTACAAAAAACTCATCTACGATTTATTTTTACATAATAAATACATATTTGCAACTCCTTTAAATTGAACTCAATTAACAGTGGCCCGAATCAAGATGGCCTCTAAAGTTTAAAGACCAACTCTAGAACCGGGTCATAAATATAATGATATCTATAAATTATATTTTTGTATAATAATTAGTTCTTATATCCTGGTGCGTAAGAAGGATTTTATTCAAAATTTTGGTCTATTTATCACTAAACTAATAAGGACCGTTATTTTAAATTATATAAATGAACCGTCAAATATAATATTAAAAAGTGTATTTAATGGTTAATAGAATTATATTCAAACATTAAAAAATAAATTTTAATAATATAAATCGAATATGAGTGGATTTACTAAGTTGAATAAAATTCTCAATGTAAAAATAAGTAACCTTCTTTCTCTTCGGTTTCAGAATAGTTTAAATAGAATAATAATTATTAAATAATTACTAAATTAAAAATTATTTTAAGAGTTTCGTGTGGCCTAACATTGATTTTTAGAACTCAAGACTTAACCATAACGGTAAAGTGATAGTCCAAATCTAATCTAATAAATAATAATTTTTTTATTACTTTTAATTCAAATTTGTTTATCTTTCTCTAAGTTTTTCAAATTTAGGAATTATTTATTTCTCTAATAGAACATAAAATTTATCAAATAAAAATCTAATTCAATACAAAATGTAATTAATATGAGAATGAAATTATATGAAATATTTGAATGATTTTACCGTTTATGATTTAACAATATTATCTAACTGAAACTATCCGTACACTAAAAAGAAAATAAAGTTACGAATTTTTACGTTAATAATTCTATTCAATTTAGGAAATCTACTTATATTTGGTTTAAATTATTAAAATGCAATTTTTAATATTTGAATATAATTTTATTAACAACCAAATATGTCCTTATTTATAATGACTGTAAAATAGATCTTATCTAAAACTTTGATAGTATTGTAGTATGTTCCTCGTTACTGCCAAAACAATCTCAACTGTTGGATTCAAATTTTTTAATAAAGACGATTACAATTATATCATATAAAAAGAAGAAATTATTATCTAAAAAGGAAACTCAAAAAGTGATTGTATTAGAATTGGATTTTTCAAAAATCTAAACTAAAAAGTAACCATAACTTAATAAGGAGATCAGTTTAATTAATACGTAAATTATATTCGATTTATATTTTATACCAAAATAATAATGATCGTTATATCTTAAAATAAATATATGAGAACCATTAGATTTAATATAGACAAGTGTATTTGGTTGTTAATAGAACTATATACCAATGCTAAAAAAAGTATTTTGATAATATAAATAAAATATAAATAGAATTCCTAAATCGGTTAGAATTTTCAACGTAAAAATTCGTCAATTTCTTTTCTCTTCAGCTTCATGGTATTTTTAATTATTATATCAGTATATATAACATAAGTAAAAGGGATTTTAAGAGTAAACTATCATAGGTCTTGAGTTAGATTCCCATTAATAACGTATTTTATATTTTATATTCTTTATATGATCTTATATAATTAGAGTAAAAGATATATTATAAAAGTTTTGTGAGAGTAATTTGGTAACAACATTTCGAGAGAATATCGCTGGAATAATCAGGTTTGTCCTTGGTTTTTGGACAATAGCAACAGTTGCGCACGTGAGCAGCTTCAGCTTCAACTGCCGGAACAGCAGGTACAATTGTCGGAGTAGGTGGTAAAATGTGGCGTTTTTGGGATTGAGTTTACAAGGTTTCCGGGCAACAAGGTCGGAATAATCCATCCCTGACCGATCCCAGTTGCCGGAAGTGTGTATTGCTCAAATGCTTCTACATAATCTTAGTAGAATAAAGTGAGGTTCCAACTTTTGCAAAGTGCCTACATATCCTATATTTATAGAAATCAAGTCCCATGTAGTTCTTAGATTTTGGGCTCTTTTACTTGATCAATAAGTCACTGAAATGATCAGCATTCGAGGTGTTTTGATAGATCTTCCTCTCTTTCCAATGCTGATCTTGTTGTATTTGTGTAGAGGTACGAGTCCTACTCCAGGTATGACAGTTGAAGCTAATTATCCATGTGTTTCCATGTAATTATCCAGGTATATACATGTATATTATGTATATATTGTTGTTATCACGTTTGTTTGTGGTGACAAAAGCCAGGTAGAAATCCTTCTCTTGATGATATTTTCGTGCTCCTAAAGTGTAGGAGATTGAGTCCTTGTCCAACTATGATTCTGTCAGGTGGAAGGTGGAGCTCCAGTCGTACCTCTGTAGTAACCCGAATTTTCAGGGTTTATTAATATTATTATTTAAATATTTTATTGTTTTTCTCAAAAGAAGAGGAATGGTTTTATGTGTATTTTATTCATCTAAATTTTTTATGAAAGCTGATTATTTTATCGATATTGTCGAATCGAGTATGTTTTAGAATTTTGGAGATCGAATGGGTATTTTTGTTGCGCTAAAATTTTATCCGATATTTTATTCGGGTTCAAAGTTTTATTTTGTTTAAATTATAAAAGTATTCAAAAAGTTAGTATTTTTAAATTTTGAAAGATTTAGAATATTTGGGAATTTTTGGTATCAAAGCGGTATTTTATTAGTACCAAAATTTTACCCGGTATCTTATTTGTGCCCCATTAGTATTTGGGTGAGTTATAAAAGTATTCAAAAATTAAATATTTTTGCAATTCTGTAAAATCCGGGCTTTATAAAAATTTTGTGCATAATTATTTCAATTTTAGAGTAAATAAATTTTTTAATATTTATCTGCTAATTGAGTGAAAGTTATAATTTCGTGCAAAAAAATATATTTTAGTGGCTGGGAATTATTTTTATATTATCGAGTATATTTTTTTAGAATTTTTCGTTCATAATTTATTTTCCAGTACCGGGCAATTTAGTGTTAGGTGCAGTCATTTTTGTGTTAATTGCTAACCACCTAACCAACCTTATCTCTAATACATTCTAATATATACACTGTCAAACACAAACACACGCACATGTTTTGTAAAGAAAAAAAAAGAATCAAAAATGTTTTTTTTTCTTTTTCTCTCTCTCTCTCTCTCCTGTTCTTGAGGATCAAAGCCAATTTTGAAGGTGATGTAAAAATCCAAATCCAAAACTTGAGTACTCAAATCGAAGTTCTTGGAATCTAGTTTCATAATCTACCATCAGATTTCGTGTGGGGTAAAATTCTGAATTTCTATTATTTTTATTTAATTCGATTTATATATATATTAAAATTATGAATTTTTGTAAACGTGGTTGGTTGCTGATTTTGATGTTACCATCGTGTAGAGTACGTTTTTCCAGTCAATTTCATATATTATATGTTGAATTTAGAGTTCAGTAACGTATAGAAATCGAGCTTTGATTGTCGTGTTTTTCGTGTTCTTGAGAATCAAAACTAATTTTAAAGGTGTTATTGATATCGGATTTTGGAGTTCAAGTAGTCGAATCGAAGCTCTTATAATCTAGTTTCTGAATCTGCAATTAGTTTCATCAGTGGATGAATTTTCAGTTTTATATAAATTTTTCTTTAATTCTGGAAAAATAAATAAATTAGGGTTCATATTCAAAAATTTGGGGCTTTTTGATTCTGAGTTCGTTCACTTATTTTGATGGCTGGGATAGCTTTATATGATTGTGTATAATCGTTTTACATGCTTAGTTGTTGTTGTTCAAATTTGTTTTACAAGATTTGATTTTAGTTTGCGATTTTAGTTTCGGTAATTGTTCGAGTTGTTAGTAGCTTGTTTATGTATATAAATGCGATGTTTAATTTGTTAAAGTACCGAGCTTGATTTTGGTGTCGATTTTAATTTATGTTTAGTAATTCCCGAGTTGGGGGAAATTGTTTGTAAGTGATTATATAAATATGTTGAGGTGTTTAAATTGTTTTAAAGACATAATTTGATTGTTAGTATTATTATGATTTTAGTTAGTTAGTTAATTTTGAATGGGGAAGTTGGTTTTAGTCTCGTTATATACGTGTTAATATGTGGAGTTTGTTTTAGTACTAAAATTTGATTTTGATAATAATATCAGTTTACTTTCGTTTAATCTCAAACTTGGGGATTTTTGTTAAAGTTCGATATTTTGTGGAGTTTACGTTGATTAGTGAATGTTGATTATACAGGTTGTTGTTGGTGTTGACTGTGTTGTTCGTCCTGTGACTGGGGGCGCAACATAGTACATGCTATTTTGGGATAGTCCTATTTTCAATCGGTTTTAAATAATAATGTAATTGATTTAATTGACCAATTAACTGAGTAGTTAATTGGTGAATTTTATTAATTAATTATTATTTAATCTTGATTAATTATAAATCAAATTTAATTAATATTTTCAAAAATTATTTTATTATTTACCTGACTTGATTAATTGCTTGATTAACTGAATTAATTGATTTTGATTAATTCTATTTAATCTAGTGATATTCAGATTTAAAGTATGAGTGGTTGTTTAAGTCCTGTATTCTATACGTGACTATAAATGTATGATTAAATGTTATGTGTAGTTATATGTTGGTGAGTTATATCTATATGAAAAGATATTTTCAAGTGTTACAAGTGTGGTTTACCTTCCATTAACAAAGTATGTGATTAAATTGTGTGAACGGAGCGGAGTCTGCTTCTGCAGCAGCTTGTTTTAAAAAATTTCTCAACTCGTTACTTACTCATTTTTAACGAGCCTTACCATTCTGGAAAGGTCTCGGAATTTTCTATAATTTTTATGTTTTACATTTTTTTTCATCTGAGTTCATCTTTATGCTGTAAACTGTCCATCTTTCTAACTGGTTAAGTCTGATCTTAATTCGGATAGTATGATAATAAGTTTGGTATCGTATGGTGGCATATGAACTGATAAGTTCTATGTGTTTAAATGATATATCGAGTTGAGTATGTTATCTTATAGTTGTGAGTTTAGATTGATTAAGTTAAGTTATATGAATATGTTAGTGTGTAATTTGATTCTTGATTGTTGGTATTAGTTTAAAACAGGTGGATTGTTATATAAATAGAGAAGTGTTGCCGGATTTTCGGCAGGACTATTAAATGAATATTATTTGAAAATTGTATATGATATGATATGCTAGTCTAAATGCATACGTGAATTAAATGTGTTTATGTGTTAAATGTGTAGCTATTAAATTTGTATAATTATAAGAGTTATCGGTCCAAGCATGTGCTATGTGTTATCTGAAGTATATGAAATTATGTGAATTAGTTATTTGACTTGCTACGTGATAAATGTTGAACGTGGTTGTTTATTTTGGGATAAAGTAACTGCAAGTCAAGGCAGATTATTTTCTTATATGTTTACTGCAAGTCAATGCAAAATTATTTTCTTATATGTTTACTACAAGTTAAGGCATATTTATTTTCTTATATATTTACTGCAAGTCAAGGCAGATGAATTGAGTATTGAATAAACTGTGGATTGTTTGTGGATGATTGAGTTAGAAAGTTTTGGTGTTTTAAAACAGGGCAACGTCCACTTTACGAATAGGTCATGCCCAATTTTCCGTAGAAAATACATTCGCTTAAGTTTATAAAGATTTATATTAAGTAGAGTTGAAGTCCGAAGGCTAAAGTATATCTTATATTTAACTAGTGAATAGTTGGGCGGGCACGATCTCGGTAGTGCAGACTCGTAGCAACCGCATATGCGCCGGACCCAAGAGTTATCAGAATAGAAAATTGTGATGACATAAGATAGAAGAAGATGATAATCATATTAATTCGGCTTTACGTAATAGCGAAGGACCAAAGGCAAGTTTACTAACTCGTACTCTTTTGTTTGGAGTATCGTAGTAAGATTTCCTGTTTTTCAATTCTTAATTCAAATACTTGTTGCATAATCAGTGCCTATTGTGGCAACATATCTAATCATAACTTGACAGTTTTATTTCGGTTCATAATTCATACCTTGAAGTATCTTGCATTTGCCAGATTTAATCCTGATTCTTTATCATTGGAAACCTGATTCATATGTACTTGTTTTAACCTAACCTAGTTGATAATCTGAATCATACCATTGAAAGTATTAATTTGAGTTAACCAGGTTGTCGATTGTTCCGACACCTAATCTGAGTACTAAATTGGAATTGGAAGTTTTTTATTCAAAATGAAATGTTTTAAGGACTGCAGACGCTAGTCAGAGTATCAGTATTATGTAGTCCAAAGTGGCCTTGGCCTTGGATCCAGTTCAGTATTTGGATATACCGTAAGGTATGATCCGGAGTTTTAGTGTGACTGATCATCCACTTTAACTCGTTGCGTCACAGTAAAAATCCAATTCTAATTTAAAGTTTAATATAATTATTGTTGTTCATTTTGCCAGTTGAGCTGATTTTCATACATTGATATTATTGCACCATTATTTTACCCCAGTTGAGTTGATTTCTTTTCAGATATTGTTGCATCATTATTTTATCTTGTGTAGTACTATATACTTGCTGAGCTTCTTTTGCTCACTCTTGCTTGTTACCCTTGATATTTCAGTAAAGCGAGAGGATGTCTCCGCTCATATTTGCTGGTTTCACCTTTTAAACCTCCCAGTGTAAGGTAGATTGACAGTATTTAATTGTATAATTGTGGAACGAGAAGAGTCAAGATGACGTTGGGAAGATGAGTTGATGTAGAGCATTTGGATCTAGTGTAAGGTTATTGTATAAAGTTGATTTCTAGTAAATACTATATTGTATAAGATTAGTTTGCCTGGTATACTTTTTATCGAAGTTATACTAGTGTTTTAGAATTTGTGCAAAGAGTATTGTTGTAAAGGAAGTTAAAGTTTAGTAAATTTTGGATTCTTGTTTCTAGCACTATAGCCTAAAAGATTCTTGGTAGAGTTGGGGTCGTAGATGTTATATTTGAATTGGTTTAATATTTAACAAGTTTTGAATTGAGATTTTAGCGTGACGACCAAATTCCCTGACCCCGGATTTGGGGGCGTCACAACCTCCATGTCAGGTGGAGCAACGGTCGTACCTGTCTATCAGGTGTTGGTGGAACTACAGTCGTACCTGTACTCACCATAGCCGTCTCCGTAGTCGTATCTCGACCCTACCCAAATCATACATATTGAGTTAATAACACAAGTGGGCCTTAAATTAAACCCATGACGGGCACAAAAAAAAGTTCTATTTGTTTAATCAAAGTACGAAGGGGTATGATAAGTTTTTAAATCAAGTAATATACTCCCTCTGTCTCAATCATTTTTTTACACTTTTCTTTTTGAGATGTCTCATTCAATTCTTTACATTTCTAAACTTTCCAAAAGTAGTAAACTTTTAACAATATTAAAATCAACTACTTCCAATATTTTCTTCCACTATCATCACTTTATACATTAAAAATTGATTGGATCAATCACTTAACTCACTTTTTCAATTTTTTCCACTACTCTATTACTTTTTCTTAATCTCCGTGTCCAATTTAAATATAAACAAATGGGTGGTACGGAGGGATGGATGGAGTATCAAATAACGTAAATAACGTCAATAGCTTCTCAAAAGCATAGTTCGAACTTCGAAGCTTCTCAAAAGCAGAATTCGAAACCGGAACAACAATGCATCACGACTATTAAACAATCCCTATAGGCTACAACAAATGATTCGCAAACAAAGTTCGATAGCATCAATTAAATTCAAAGCTACAATGATAGAATTTTGATTGTATGATTTTCATTGTAACCAGAAAAATAAAAATTATTAGATTTTAAAATAAATAAATAAATATAGTGAGATTTTAAAAAAAATTATTTAATATTTTAATATATTATTTAATAATTTTATTCGTATTTAAATATTTATTTAGTTAGTAGGTTCTCTACATTGAATGAAAATTTTCAATATAAAAGGTCATAATTGTATTTTCTCTACAATTTTTGGGAGCTTCCATTTTAATAATAATTGTTAAACCGTCACTAAATTAAAGATTAATTTGTGAGTTTCACGTGGACTTTAAAATCGAATCTTATTTTTAGAACTAAAAATACAGTCGAAATCTAATATTATATTCTTCTATACTTAATAACCGAACATGGGTATAAATTTATTGTTTGATTAACCCTTTCTTTTTGGTTATCCCTTATACCTTTAAAATCAAATCGATAAAGATCGTTGGATTTAATACTAAATATTATTCAATTCAAAGATCTAAGGTTCGTTTCTCATCAACATCACATTGGAATCAAACATATATAAAAAATTAAGGTTCAATTACTACTAGCAACATATTAACATTGATATTTGTTATTAGTTTTAAAGATATAAATAAATGTGAAATCACATCTTAAAAAAATTATAAAAGATAAAAAATAATATTGATATTAAAACTTAAATGATAGAAAACATTTAAAAGCATTAAAATTGAAGTGATAGCAAAACTAAACTATTTAATAATAGCATTAAACTTTGCAACTTTTTACTATTCAATTTCTGGATGATTTGCGTTGGATGACAACTATTAAACCATTAACAAATTAAAGACTTTTTGTGAGTTGCGTAAGAATTCTAAAAAAAATTCAAATTTAATTTTTAACATTCAAGACGAGGCTCAAATGGTAAAGTAAGCGCCTGAAACTTAAAAATATTAATTTTTAATTTATTTAAGTTCTAATTCGATTATTTTTCCTCTATTTTTAAAATTTAAAAATGACTTATTTTTTTCAATGTACTATTAAAATTTATCTAATAAAATATAATTCAATACAAAATATGTATTTAGTCAACACCTTTATTTTTTATTTACACCTGAATTAAAGGGTTTCGAACATGAAAACGCAACGAAAAATCACGAAATAATAAAATTAAGAAACCCTCCGCAGGATCCATGCGAAAAAATGATATTTAATTCGTGAATAGAATTGTTGACCTTTTGAAGCTTTTCAAACGGATGACTAATGGAGGTCCTTACTATGATCACCACGTATCCCGCCTTGCGATGTACGTCTCTAATCAGTCCACACGAACGCTCGATCGTCCAACGATCACCGGAGTTGGTACTAGCCAAGAAAACAGTCTCAAATCTCTCTCTCTCTAGCCTCTCGTTGATGTAGAGCAGCTAGAGTTTTCTCAAAAAACAAATTATATGAGTTCACCCTAAAATAATACATCATTATGTATTTATAGGGAGAGAAGAATGGGCTGAACCCTAATCTGATTGGGCTTCCAAAACTCAGTCCGATATTATTAGTTGTATTATAATTAATTTCGAATTATAGTATAATTAATCAAGTCTCACTTAATTAATTCAATAATTCAATATAATAATAATTTATTTAAATTTGTAATCTAAATAAAGCTCCGTTTAAAACGTTCTATGTGTGTGACTGATAGAGTATATATTTATATATATTTTATATGATTTTATTTCTCATATTTATTATATTTTGCATTTAATTGGATTTTTATTTAATAAATTTTAATGTTTTATTGTAGGAAGCAAGTAAATCCTAAACTTGGAAGGATTGGATAATAAAGAGCTTAATTTGGAGATTTATTAGAAGGAAATTCGGATTTGTTGGGCTGCCTGCACATAATTCACTGTTTCGGTCATATCTTGAGATGTAGAAGTCAGAATTGGACGATTTAACAGCCCACACGAAGATAATGGAAATATCTTTTATTCTAAAGTGGTCCAATTATTAAATTAAATCAGGAACGGCTCAGAATTACTGAAGAAAAGTCAGCTACGAATTTTCCTTGTAAAACATAATCAGTTTAGGAAACGTAATTGTACTTTCCTCAAGGCATTAAAATATTTGAGGATATATATATAGACATCAGATCTGAGAGAGACATATAGACAGATATACAGATATACATAGATACATACATAGGGAGTGGATCTGGTACTTTTCTTCTTGGAGAAAGATTAAAGGTTTTTATTATCTGTTCTTAATATTGTCATGTGTTCTTATTATATTATGTGTTTTGTTAGTTTAATTATGAGTGAGTAGATCTTTAATCTAGGGTTAAGTTGAACCCTAGTTATGATTGATGTATGATTTTCCCCCAACCCCCAATTCAGTTATGTTGTATGCTCTTGCTTATTGAGTTGTGCTTAATTAACAATAACATGTCAGACGTGATTATGCGTATTGTTTGAACCTAATATCTATTTATCATCGAAAGTTGGACTTAGATGGTTGTGATTTATCCAATAAGGACATGAACTTCTCCATGAAAATAGGTAGAACGGATTGTTAGGAAGTTAGGATGTTGTGTTTAATGTCTCTAAATTGCATGATACCATGAAAATAGGCTTGAGTGTATTTTTAGAGAAGCCATTAATACTCGAGAGAGGTTATTGGTATTTTATAGGGCGCATCTTTCCTCTTGAGTAGCGTATGATTAATTGGGGTGGAAAATCATAATTGCATCGATTCATGCTAGTGGGGATACTTAATTCTAGATGTTTTAGTTAATTGATAATACAATACAATTTGCTTTAGTATAATATTTAGATTAATAATCTCTCAACAATTTATTGTGTTACTTGCTTAGTTGAATTGAATCAAGAATAACTAGTGATTGATACGTTTGTCTCTGTGGGATCGACTCTGACTTGCTCTACTACATAGTTAGAAGGATTTGTTAGATATTATTATTTGATAGGCACGCGACAGCCTTGTCAAATTTTTGGCGCCGCTGCCGGGGACAAAGCGGTATTAGATTAGTTAATTTTTGAGTTAGTTTAGCTAAGTCTTTTAGTTGTGTTGCTTCGGCTATTATTCCCTTGTTATTTGATCTTTGTTTCTAGTTTCCTTGTTGCATGCACACTCGAAGTTCAGGTACAGAAAATTTGATTGCTCTTGATCCTGAAATTGAAGCTACGGCAAGAAGACAAGCAGGATTACGAAGGAAAAATAAAGACAAAGAAGTTATGGGTGAGACAGTAGCTAAAGCTCTCAGGGAGCATGGTATGCCAGACACTACAGACGTACTCTCCAGTTTTGTCAGACCAACAGTCACGGCTACCCACTTTGAACTCAAGCCACAATTCATCCAATTTGTCTCCAATGATTCTTTCGCAGGATTGTCCACTGAAAATCCTGTTGATCATCTTGAGAGTTTTTTGGAAAAGTGTGATACTATAAAGCTGACCAATGTTAGTGATGATGCTATTAAGTTGCGCTTATTTCCTTTTTCTCTCCGAGATGCAGCAAAAGATTGGTTGAAGGATGAAGGACCAAACACATTCACTACTTGGGATAGTCTAGCAAAGGCGTTTCTACTTAAATTCTTTAGTCAAAAGAAAACTTCAAAGCTCAGGAATGAAATATCTAACTTTCGTCAAGATGATGACGAGTCACTTCATGATGCTTGGAGAAAATTCAAACGACTTCAGAGACAATGCCCTCACCATGGAATTCCCGACTGGTTGTTGATTCAAACATTCTACAATGGGTTAACACAAGAGTTTCGAAATTTTGTTGATGCTTCTTCTGGTGGATCTATTATGAAAAAGAGTACGGAGGATGCAAAAACTTTGTTAGACGAGATGGCGTCTAATGATAACTATCCTTACAGTGACAGAAATCATCCAAAGAAGGGTGGTAAGTATGATGTTGATGCTCTAACCATGTTGAATACTACTATGCAGGCAATGGTTAAGAAGATTGAGCAATTGGATTCTAGAACTTCATCTAAAGTTCCCTCATGTGAAATATGCGGTGTAGTTGGACACACTCAACATGCTTGTCAATACAATCCCTCTGGAACAGCAATGGAACAAGCAAATGCCCTCTACAACCAAAATCAAAGGCCACAATATAATCCTTACTCCAACACATACAATCCAGGTTGGAGAGATCATCCTAATTTCTCCTACAGAAATAACCAGGCTCAAGCTCAACCTCCACAAAATAATTTTTCTCAGTCGCCAGGTTTTCAACCAGCTCAGCCGCAAAAATCTAACTTGGAAAATCTTTTGGAAGGATTTATCTCTACACAAGCAAAGAAGAATGATTAATTTGAATCAAGTATCAATGAGATAAAGGCTCATAACAAGTTAATGGAGAATTCAATCACTCAAATTGCTCAACAGTTGAATCAACTTAACAAGTCTTCAAGCCAACTTCCTGGCCAAACTGAACAACCACATAAAGCTCACGTGAATGCTATAACTTTAAAAAGTGATCAGGAATTGCAAGGGCCAGAGATGAAGATGAGTACTGATAATTTGAATGTTGAGGAAGATACGGAGAAAATTCAATCTGAAAATGTTGTTGTGCAAGAAGCGATTGAAGAAAAGAAGAAGGAACCCATAGTTGCTCCTGTCAGACCTTACGTACCACCTGTTCCGTTTCCTCAAAGATTAGTGCAAGCTAGGCTTGGAGAGAAGTTTATGAAGTTTATGGATATCTTGAAAAGGTTAGAGCTTAATATCCCTTTCTTAGATGCTATCAAGGAGATGCCTTCTTATGGGAAGTTCCTTAGGGAATTATTGTCAAACAAAAGAAAGATTGAAGAAAGTTCTATTATCTCATTAACGGCAGAGTGTAGTGCCATCTTGCAGAATAATCTTCCTAAAAAGCTAGCTGATCCAGGTAGCTATTCTATTCCTGTGAAACTTGGGAATTTTGAAATCAAAAGAGCTCTATGTGATCTTGGGGCAAGTGTAAGTCTGATGCCCTTAACAATCTGCAATAAGCTTCAGATGGGTGAACTCAAACCCACACGTATATCTTTACAACTTGCAGATAGAAGTGTAAAAGTTCCACTTGGAATACTTGAAGATGTTCCTATCAAGGTAGGAAAGTTTTTTATTCCATGTGATTTTGTTGTCATGGAGATGGAGGAAGATGTACAAAATTCTATTATTCTCGGAAGACCTTTCTTAGCTACAGCTGGTGCAAAAGTTGATATGATGCAACAAAAGATTTCTTTTGAAGTTGGAGATGAGAAATTGGAATTTAAATTTTCCAACTCTTTGCTTAGCCCTTCTCTGAAGAAGAGTGATCTTGGAAATAATAATGAACCTGTTCTTATGGTTAAGACCTTGGGTGAAGATCAAGATATGAAGGCTGATATTTTCCTCTCTAAACCTCCAGCAATTTTGGTGAGAGATTTACATGTCACTAATGTTGATTTGAAGCCTTCAACAATGAAATCGATTGGTGAAATTCAGTTTGGTGGATTATCTGTTGAAGATCCTGATGCTCATATTGAAAACTTTTTGAAGATTTGTGATACTATCAAGTGTGATGGAGTTTCTGATGAGGTCATTCGACTTCGATTATTCCCTTTATCTTTAAGGGATGGAGCTAAAAATTGGTTATTTTCATTACCCTCAAATTCCATTACCACTTGGGAAGACTTACTTATTAAATTTCTTTTTAAGTTTGTCTCACTAGATGAAACGTCAAGGATAGTTGTTGCACTCTTAAAGTTTGCTCGAGATAGAAGAGAAGTATTGTTGGATAAATCCGTGGATGAAAGTTATAAGTTTTTGGGAGAGATCATAAGAAAATATGTTGAGAAAGTGGATGCTCCACTTTCGATCCATTCACCAGGTTGATTGACAAGAAGGTCGAGCTAAAGACCTTAAAAAAGCGCTTCTTGGGAGGCAACCCAAGATTTTGGAGGAGGAACACTCTCCCACAATTATCAACCGGGACTTCATACACTAGGGGAGTATTTCTAACCTTTCTATGTATAATTTTTCACTCTTATTCTTTTTGTATTTCTTTTAGGATCTTGTTAGTTTTGTATATTTATATATATTATTCATTGAGGACAATGAACCACTTAAGTGTGGGGATGAGTTCTCAATGATGTAAAAAACCCAAAAAAATTATATATTATAAAAATCCAAAAAAATTTAAAAAAATTAAAACTTTTTGTATATAATTGCCTTGTCTCAAAAGCATGTTAGCATGGATAAGTACACATTGTGTAGATTAATTTCGCATGATTAATTATGAGTGTCACATTCATGAAAAATCATTTGATGCTTGGTAATTCCTTGTGTGTGCTTGCGAACATTTAAAAACTTGAGATGTTTCTTGGTCAATTTTAGTGAGTTAAGCATGCTTTCACCATGTGAGGATTTGAGCCTAATTTATGATTGATGCATTTTATATCAATCCATTTTTTTTGTTGTATGATGTTCATTATCATGATTCTTGTTGCTCTAGAACTTGTTTTAAACCGTTTTGAGACTACATGATATGTGTATGCATGAATATGATAAAGGCACTAGGATTAACCTCATTTACCCAAACAGTACCCATATGAAAAATAATCCTTAGTGAAACCCCTTTGAGCATATACCCGATTCTTTCGTATATCACCAATCTAAAACTTTTGAGCCTACTTATTTATTCTTGTCTTGATTTACTGGTAGAGCATATTGATTCAATTCAAGGGTTGGTGAATATTTAGTGTGGGGATTTCTTTTGGTTAAAGTGTTACATTTTGGTGGGATACAATATGGTATGAAAATTGCAAACAAGTATCAAGTACTCCTTTGAGATCAATGGGTGGCAAGTGCAATGTCATATGAAAGGGACGATCCATGTGTGCTGGTATTAAGTACATTCTTGGTGACTTTTCACTGCCCTTGGTTACTGGAGAATGACTTGACTTTTGAAAAAAAGAAAAGAAAAAAAAAAGAAGTTATGAGCAAGAGGAAGATAAAGTAGAGTTGTGTTCATTTGATTGATACAATGTGAAAGTGGGAAAGTACATGGGGTATATGTTCTTTGAAGTTTAATGCTTGTGAAAGCTTGATCAACTTTTACATGATCTCAGTTTCATGTTGGGTGCTTTAATTAAAAGTGAACATTATGCTCTATTAGTTATCAAGTTTAGCCACTTGTTAGCCTGTTTCTTTGATATCCTACCCCATACCTAAGCCCCGTTACAACCTTTAACGAAGACCTTTTGATTCATGTATGCATATATACGAGGTGGTGGAGATTTGGTGGACAACCAAGCATATGGTAGCACATGAGTACATTGATTGAACTTGAGCGATACACTTATACCCATACAATTGTGTGAAGTGAGAGCAATGTGAGATATTTATCCATAGCATGCTTACTTGTTGAATGCGATTTTGATGTCTATCTCATGATATTTTGTCTATCTAGACATTGTGTGCATACTTGGATTATTTTGTGTTAATGATGCTTAAAGTGAGAGTACTTGTACTTTCAGACAGTTTCAGGTTGTTATGTGATTGAGATTTACAATGTGTGGAGTACTATGATATGTTGCATGTTTGAGAGACTTGGTGGTTGAAAATATTTGATTTTGTGGGTATATCTTCTATAAACCCTCACGAGACAAAACTCGTCCTACTAGGGCTGCCTAGGGGTTTAACGGCTTGTTGCATATGCTCAATGCAATCGTGTCATCTACGAAAGTGGTGGTCCTATTAGTTAGTATTATTTTTATTTCTTTATTTGCCCGAGGACGTGCAAAATGCTAAGTGTGGGGATGTTTGATAGAGTATATATTTATATATATTTTATATGATTTTATTTCTCATATTTATTATATTTTGCATTTAATTGGATTTTTATTTAATAAATTTTAATGTTTTATTGTAGGAAGCAAGTAAATCCTAAACTTGGAAGGATTGGATAATAAAGAGCTTAATTTGGAGATTTATTAGAAGGAAATTCGGATTTGTTGGGCTGCCTGCACATAATTCACTGTTTCGGTCATATCTTGAGATGTAGAAGTCAGAATTGGACGATTTAACAGCCCACACGAAGATAATGGAAATATCTTTTATTCTAAAGTGGTCCAATTATTAAATTAAATCAGGAACGGCTCAGAATTACTGAAGAAAAGTCAGCTACGAATTTTCCTTGTAAAACATAATCAGTTTAGGAAACGTAATTGTACTTTCCTCAAGGCATTAAAATATTTGAGGATATATATATAGACATCAGATCTGAGAGAGACATATAGACAGATATACAGATATACATAGATACATACATAGGGAGTGGATCTGGTACTTTTCTTCTTGGAGAAAGATTAAAGGTTTTTATTATCTGTTCTTAATATTGTCATGTGTTCTTATTATATTATGTGTTTTGTTAGTTTAATTATGAGTGAGTAGATCTTTAATCTAGGGTTAAGTTGAACCCTAGTTATGATTGATGTATGATTTTCCCCCAACCCCCAATTCAGTTATGTTGTATGCTCTTGCTTATTGAGTTGTGCTTAATTAACAATAACATGTCAGACGTGATTATGCGTATTGTTTGAACCTAATATCTATTTATCATCGAAAGTTGGACTTAGATGGTTGTGATTTATCCAATAAGGACATGAACTTCTCCATGAAAATAGGTAGAACGGATTGTTAGGAAGTTAGGATGTTGTGTTTAATGTCTCTAAATTGCATGATACCATGAAAATAGGCTTGAGTGTATTTTTAGAGAAGCCATTAATACTCGAGAGAGGTTATTGGTATTTTATAGGGCGCATCTTTCCTCTTGAGTAGCGTATGATTAATTGGGGTGGAAAATCATAATTGCATCGATTCATGCTAGTGGGGATACTTAATTCTAGATGTTTTAGTTAATTGATAATACAATACAATTTGCTTTAGTATAATATTTAGATTAATAATCTCTCAACAATTTATTGTGTTACTTGCTTAGTTGAATTGAATCAAGAATAACTAGTGATTGATACGTTTGTCTCTGTGGGATCGACTCTGACTTGCTCTACTACATAGTTAGAAGGATTTGTTAGATATTATTATTTGATAGGCACGCGACAGCCTTGTCAGTGACCCTTTAGGTTATTATTACGTTGACAATAATTTTAATATCTAATAATAAAATTATAAACAATAAGCAGCATCTAGTAATACATCATTGATACCCAAGTAATAATAATAATTGGTGATTCAATTAAACCTTCCGTGAATAATGTTCCATGTAATATAATCCTTTTAACCTTAAATTATATATTAAAATCGAGGCATGATTTATGTCATCCTCTTCATCATTTAATCCTGGTTTACTTGATCAATGAGTAGACTATTAATCAAATCACTATTTGAGCATGGCCATGCATTTCATAGTCTCACTCAATCAAGAGGCCAATAATATCACTCCTAAAAAAGGAGGCTTAAATCCTATGTCTATCATTCATATTTCTCATATGATTCATAATATACCTAATTTCCACCTTTATCATTACCCGGTCAAAGGTAACTTTGAGTATAATCAAAGTATATTAATTCTCATATAAAAATATAATGATTTCAAGTCTGAGGATCATTACACCATTATCACTGTAAAAATTACTTATGACACTTGATAACATTTACCATGAAGAATTCTCACGGTGGGTCAATCCAATGCCATGTGTTTCTAATCACGCACTTATGTTTTTGACTTTAGTATCGTTATACCTATGACCAATGAGATGTGGTCATCAGTCAACAAACATAGTAGTCTTTATGCATTATTATTGCTCTTAAATAACAATACTGGACTAGATATATTTAGGATTATAAACACTATTCATATAATCTCATTTTTAAGTCACATACTTAGAGATATAGAATTCATGTTTATATTCCAAGGACATTTATTATTCTAACATTTATATCGCAGTAAATAAAGACATAATAAATAACTAAAGAAAATCCATAGAACATAATCATTAATAATCAAAATGTCATTCCTAAGAACATAATAGTATTGTCTTGAGGGCACAAATACTAACAATCTCCCACTTGCACTAGAGCCAATCACCCATGTATCTAATACCCACTAAAGCCAATCACCCATGTATCTAATAGCCATGCAAGTAGTGTGACCTTCATGCTTTTGCTACGACAAATCCTTGGTCAACGGGTCTGCAATGTTATCATTAGTATGCATTTTACATATGTGTATATCTCCCCTCCTTGTAATCTCTCGAAGTAGATGATATCGTCTAAGTATATGCTTTGCTCGGGAATGGGACCTTGGTTCCTTTGCCTGGCTAATAGCTCCATTGTTATCGCAATAAAGATCAACTGGATCTGCGATCGATGGAACTATTCCAAGTCCCTCAATAAATTTCCGAAGCCAAACAGCCTCTTTGGCTGCTTCACTGGCAGCAATATACTCAGCTTTTATTGTAGAATCAACTGTTGTCTCTTCTTTCGAACTCTTCCAGCTTACAACACCTCCATTTAGACAAAACACAAACCCAGACTGAGACACAATATCGTCTCTGTCTGTTTGGAAGCTAGCATTAGTGTAACCTCTTACAACTAGCTTTTCATCTCCTCCATATACCAAGAATGAATCTTTAGTCCTCTTGAGGTACTTAAGAATATTCTTGACTGACATCCAGTGACCCTCACCTGGATTAGACTGGTACCTACTCGTCATGCTCAAAGCATACGAGACATCAGGCCGAGTACATATCATTGCATACATAATAGAACCAATTGACGAAACATATGGTACTTTAATCATACGGTCCTTATCATCTGATGATTTATGACAGTCTTCTTTTGAGATTGATATCCTATGAGACATAGGGACGAATCCCCTCTTTGCCTCTTGCATCCCAAAACGATGCAATACTTTGTTAATGTATGTACTCTGACTTAAGCCGATTAATCTTCTAGATCTATCTTTATAGATCCTGATCCCTAATATATAAGTAGCATCGCCTAAGTCTTTCATCGAGAAACTTTTTCCCAACCAAGTCTTAACAACCCGAAGAGAACGCATGTCATTCCCTATTAGTAATATATCATCAACAAATAATACTGGGAATGCCACTTGGCTCCCACTAACCTTCTTGTAAACACATGACTCATCTTCATTTTGAATGAAGCCAAACTCTTTGACTGTTTCATCAAAATGAATGTTCCAACTCCTTGAGGCCTGCTTCAATCCATAAATAGATCGCAGTAGCTTACAGACCATTCTAGAAAATCTTGGATCGACAAAACCTTCTGGTTGTGTCATACACACATCCTCTTCTAAGCTTCCATTTAAGAAAGCGGTTTTGACATCCATTTGTCAGATTTCGTAGTCATAGTAAGCTGTTATCACAAACAAAATCCTGATGGACTTGACCATAGCTACTGGTGAGAGAGTTTCATCATAGTCAATACCATTAACTTGTTTGAAACCTTTCGCCACTAGTCTTGCTTTGTAGGTCGTTATATTACCATCCATGTCAATTTTCTTCTTGAAAACCCATTTGCACCCAATAGGTTTTACCCCTTCATGTGGTTCAACCAAAGTCCATACTTTGTTTTCATACATGGAATCCATCTCAGATTTCATGGCTTCCAGCCATCTCTCAGAATCTGGACTATTCATAGCATCATGATAGGTAAGAGGCTCATCATTGTCCATGTGCATTACATCGCCAGTCTGAGTTAAGAGAAATCCATAATATCTCTCAGGCTCGTGGCGAATCCTACCAGATCTACGAAAAACCTGTGTTTCTTGAGTAGTAACATTTTCATGTACATCCTGCTCATGTTCCAACTCTGGTTCAATGTCATTTTGTGATTCTCGAACTTCATCAAGATCTATCACACTCTCACTGTTTTTCTTAGAAAGAAGTTCTCTTTCAAGGAACACAGCAGTACGAGCAACAAACACTTTGTTCTCGGTACGATTATAGAAATAATACCCTTTAGTTTCATTTGGGTATCCCATAAAATTACATTTGTCTGATTTTGATCCTAGCTTATCAGTGACTAAACGTTTCACAAATGCTTCGCATCCCCATACTTTCAAAAATGACATGCTATGACGTTTCTCAGTCCATATCTCATATGGTGTGTCTTGAACTGATTTAGTAGGAATGCGGTTAAGTGTATGTGTAGCCATTTCCAGAGCGTAACCCCAGAAACTAATTGGAAGATCCGCCAGACTCATCATCGATCATACCATGTCCAACAAGGTGCGATTTCTCCTCTCAGACACACCATTCCACTGTGGTGTTCCAGGAGGTGTGAGTTGTGATACAATACCACACTCCTGTAAGAAGATCTTAAATTCTAAGCTTAGGTATTCACCTCCATGATAAGATCGTAGAGTTTTAATACTTCCGCCTATTTGTTTTTCCACTTCTGCCTTGTACTCTTTGAATTTTTCAAATGACTCGGATTTGTTCTTAAAAAGATACACATATATGTATCTACTAAAATCATCAGTAAAGGTTATGAAGTAGTAAAAGCCACCTCTTGCCATCGTACGCATTGGACCACATACATCACTATGTATAAGTTCTAATCGTTCGGTGGCCCTCTGACCAATTCCGATAAAATGAGCTTTAGTCATTTTTCCAATGAGACAAGGTTCACATTCATCGTATGATTCAAAATCAAACTTATCCAAGTATCCATCCTTATGTAACTTGGAAATGTGTTTCTCATTTATATGGCCTAAACGACAATGCCAAAGGTATGTGTGATTTGATTCATTGGCCTTAATACGTTTATTATTTACATTATAGACATGAATAACAAGATCAAGAACATATAAACCATTAAATAAATGTGAAACCCCATAGGTAACATTATTCAAATTAAAGGAACAACTATTGTTCTGAATTGTAAAGGAAAAACCTTTCTTGTCCAAATAAGAAACAAAAATAATGTTTCTGCAAATCGCAGGCACGTAAAAACAGTTCTCAAGTTCTAAAATAAGCCCAGTGGGCAACGATAAATGATAAGTCCCTACAACTAAAGTAGCAACCTTTGCTTCATTGCCAACGCGTAGGTCAACTTCTCCTTTCACCAAAGTCCTACTCCTTCACAGTTCCTGCACATTTATACAAATGTGAGAACCACATCCAGTATCTAATGCCCATGATGTAGAAGTAGACAAATTGACTCCTATAACATAAATACCTGAATCAGAAATCTTCACATACTTCATTTTCTTCAGATTCAGATCCTCCAAATAAGCTTGACAGTTTCGCTTCCAATGACCCGGCTTCTTGCAAAAGTGATAATCACCCTTTGCAACACCACCTTTTGCAACACCTTATGTAGGCTTCAAAGCCTTTTTGAAAACAGGCTTTGGATTAGCAAATTTAGATCCAATCTTCTTCTTGCCTTTCCATTTCCCCTTTCCTTTTGCATTCCCTTTGTTCACCATCATTATGGGAGCAGAGTCAGCCTTGTTCATAGCAATTTCATGTGTTTTCAACATTGCCAACAATTCAGTAGGTGTTTTGTCTATCTCATTCATAGTGTAGTTCATGACAAAATGAGCATAGTTTTTGTTCAAAGACTGCAAGATCAAACCAGTTTGGTGTTCCGGTCCAACCGGGTAACCCAAAGTAGCAAGGGAATACCCTATCATCTTAAGAACATGCGGTCCAACCGGGTCACGATCTCCCTGTTTGAAAGTGTACAATGCCTTGCTAGTATCAAACCTCTCTTGACGAGCTTGACCCTCAAACCTCGTTTTGAGGTGCTCAATCATCTCATAAGCATCCAAATGCTCATGTTGTTTCTGAAGCTCAGCACTCATAGTCACTAGCATCAAACAGAAGACATCCGTAGCATCATCAACATGCTAATGATAAGCATTTTATTGAGCCTCAGTTGCCTCAGCAGGAAGAGGTGCAGGGTGAGGAATATCAATGACATAAAGCTTTCGCTCTTGCATGAGGACAATCCTCAAATTCCTTTGCCAAACAAGGAAGTTGGTTCTTGTCAGCTTGTCCTTCTCAAGGACTGATCGCACAGAGAAGTTATTTGAGTTGTTTGCCATTTAGATATTTACAATGATAAAATTCATAAAATAAGTTAGTTGCAGATTTATTAAATTATGTTCAAGTGATTGTTCATATATATTCATAATATATATCTCCCACTATTTTTAGCAAATCAATAGCCCTAACTATTAATTTGAAAAACATTTCTCTAAATCTTTCTAGTGAGCCAAGATCCATATTTCGTCATGCTTAAGGTCAGCTTTGGCTTTACTCCCAAAACATGATTATTTAGGTAGACAACTCTTGTCAATTATATCATATATAACTCTTGAAAAGTTTGGTAGAACAACATTTGCTCATATTTATTTAATAAATCATACTAAACTACATGCCTCTAAGTTCACAATTCTATTATGGTAACTTAGTTAAGTCTAACCCAATGGTCTAACAATTAAGTATCACATTTACTTCATCGCGTCTTACCACGATAGATTGGAGTGCTTCACTTTGACGAACCCAGTCTTTCTCGATCTAGGTCTTGACGAGAGTTGCCCATTGGAAGGCATCTAATTGACTTAATATTTTTAACTTTAGGGATTTGTTATTATTAAAACGACCATGATACCATCATCAAGAGATTCCTAATTTTTCCTTGAACTAAGTACTTCAAATCAAAATTCATCAATGGTTTGATTTACAGGCCGTCGGAGAAGACACAATGGTCTCACTTAAAACCCGACTTTCTTACAAGCGTTGGTTGTTTTTTTGTCAAAATCGCCCCATATCAAAAATTTAAAAATTTATACTTATTTTCATGTTTCATAAACACAGGAATCTCATGTTCGTTTTGTTCAATTTTAAAATCTTGAATCGTTACAGATTTTATCTTGTTTAAGGAGACATGACATGGGTGTTGTATCTAATACATACATACATACATGATTAATCTAATTAAAACATGCATCATTATCTACACATACATATCATCATCACATGCATCATATATGTAAAGTTCATAAAATAAACGTGTTTGGTTATGACCCAATCCTATGTGATTTTGAAGCTTTACAAACAGATGACTAATGGAGGTCCTTGCTATGATCACCATGTATCCCGCCTTGCGATATACGTCTCTAATCAGTCCACACGAACTCCCGCCTTGCGATATACGTCTCTAATCAGTCCACACGAATGCTCGATCGTACAACGATCACCGGAGATGGTACTAGCCAAGAAAACAGCCTCGAATTTCTTTCTCTCTCTCTCTCTAGCCTCTCCTTGATGTAGAGCAACTAAGGTTTTCTCAAAAAACGAATTATATGAGTTCACCCTAAAATAATACATCATTATGTATTTATAGGGAGAGAAGAATGGGTTGAACTCTAATCTGATTCGGCTTCCAAAACCCAGTCCGATTATTTGTTATATTATTATTAAATTCGAATTATAGTATAATTAATCAAGTCCCACTTAATTAATTCAATAATTCAATATAATAATAATAATTTATTTAAATTCGTAATTTAAATAAAGCTCCGTTTAAAACGTTCTATGTGTGTGAGACCATTTAGGTTATTATTACGTTGGAAATAATTTTAATATCTAATAATAAAATTATAAACAATGAGCGGCATCTAGTAATGCATCATTGTTACCCAAGTAATAATAATTGGTGATTCAATGAAACCTTTCGTGAATAATGTTCCATGTAATATAATCCTTTTAACCTTATATTATAGATTAAACTCGAGGCATGGTTTATGTCACCCTCTTCATCATTTAATCCTGGTTTACTTGATCAATGAGTAGACTATTAAACAAATCACTATTTGAGCATGACCATGCATTTCATAGTCTCCCTCAATCAAGAGGCCAATAATATCACTCCTAAAATAGAACGGTTAAATCTTATGTCTATCATTCATATTTCTCATATGATTAATAATATACTCAATTTCCACCTTTATCATTACCCGGTCAATGGGTAACTTTGAGTAGAATCAAAGTATATTAATTCTCATATAGAAATATAATGATTTCAAGTCTGAGGATCATTACACCATTATCACTGTAAAAATTACTTATGACACTTGATAACATTTACCATGAAGAATTCTCACGGTGGGTCTATCCAATGCCATATCTTTCTAATCATGCACTTATGTTTTTGACTTTAGTATCGTTATACATATGACCAATGAGACGTGGTCATCAGTCAACAAACATACTATTCTTTATGCATTATTATTGCCCTTAAATAACAATACTCGACTAGGGATATTTAGGATTATAAACACTATTCATATAATCTCATTTCTAAGTCACATACTTAGAAATATAGAATTCATGTTTATATTCCAAGGACATTTATTATTCTAACATTTATATTGCAGTAAATAAAGACATAATAAATAACTAAAAAAATCCATAGAACATAATCATTAATAATCAAAATGTCCTTCGTAAGAACATAATAATATTGTCTCTAGGGCACAAATACTAACATGAATATCCTTTATTATTAACTAATTTCATATGAGAAATAATAACCAAATTCATATTGAAAAATAATAGGAAAATTGAGTATAATTTGTAGTCTGGTTCAAATCTCATTTTGGTCATCTCCTTCTAACCATGATCATTAATTCTTTTAAGCCAAATTAATCAAAACCGTTCTATATAATATTAAAAGTTATTTTATACAAATATTGAAGGTTCAAACTCACCAAAAACATATTAAAAATTAAAATTGATTATATTAGTTCAAAAATATAAATAAGATTAAATTCACGTCAATCACATATTATATAATACTAGCTCAAAACACGTGCGATGCACGAATTATTTTTAATGGTTGTTATTTAATTATTTACGTTTAATATTTTATCAATTGGATTTATTTTTAAAAAAGTAGGCATGTTAAAATAAGTAAACTTTTTTAAATAATTAAAAGCATTAAAATAGGTTCTTGCAAAAGGAGAGGTTTTAGGTAAGGAAAAATACAAAAGGTAACATGTTTTAGTTGAAAAAGTAAATTGTCCGTGATATTTTTGGAAAAGGAGGGATTTTATTAGAAAAAAATAAAAAAGGTAACGTGTTTTAGCTGAAAAAGGTAATCGGTTATAAATAAATACTTTATTTATTTAATAATATTTTTTTATAGATAAATAAGGGTAATTAAGTAAAAACATGAAAACCCATAAAATATTAAAAGGAGTAGACCCAAGTTATTAAAGTAAATAAGCCCGACCCAAAAATACCGACTACCGTCCGACTACCAAACTTTTAAAGTTTCGTATTTAATTATATAACTTGCTTAAAACCCGTGTGATGCACGGATTGTTATTAATAATTGTTATTTTTGTAATTTACGTTTTAATATTTTATTAATCGCATTTGTTAAAAAAATAAGTTGTCATGTTAAACTTTTTTAAATAATTATAAGTATTAAAACAGGTTTTACAATAAATAAGTAACTGTTTCCCCGTGATATTTTTGGAAAAGAGGGGTTTTAGTAACAAAAAATAGAAAAAGTAACATGTTTTAGCTGAAAAGATATTTGCCCATATTTAAAAGTATTAAAATAGGTTTTAAAATAAATAAGTAAGGGTTTGCCCGTGATATTTTTGAAAAATGAGGGTTTTAGTAAGAAAAATGGAAAAAGTAACATGTTTTAGTTGAAAAACATAATTGACCGTGCCCATGATTTTTTTAGAAAAAGAGAAGATTTTGTTAGAAAAAATAGAAAAGTTAATGTATTTTAGCTGAAAAGATAATTGATTATAAATAATGTTATTATTTAATAATAGTTAAGGTAATGTATTTTAGCTGAAAATGTAATTGATTATAAATAATTTTATTATTTATAATAATTTTTTTAAGATAAGTAAGGGTAATTAAATAAAATCACGAAGTACCGACCGACCGGCCAACCAAAATTTTTAATGTTTCTTCTATTATAAGATAATATAGATATATATATAGATTTGTCTTTAATCACAAAATTTTAAAATTAAAAAATAACCCGTGCTTTGCATGGGCTATAAGCTAGTGAAATTAAAGGAAATCAGCTAATAAAATTAAAGTAAATAAATAAATCTTGTATAATTACGTAGTTGTAAGAAATCGAACCCTGGTGAATATAAAGAATTTAAAGCAAATAAATCTTGTATAATTACGTAGTTGGGAAGAATCGAACCCGAATTTAGTGATAACCAAATTTGGTACTTTGGTACTTTAGTACCGCGTGCCATTTACACATTGTTTTGCTTATTAATAAAGAGTATAGATTACCTAAACACAAAACGGAAGGGATCGAAACCGACCGACTGTCAGTCGGTCGGTTATAACTGTAGATTCAAACAAAACGACATCGTTTTAGCTGATGTGGCACATTCAAAACCGACCATATCAGAACGGTCGGTTATATTGCTGACATGGCAATGTTAAAACCGACCGTTATTGACAATAGGCCCGAAAATGAATTAAAAATATTTAAATTTGAATTATTTTGTACTACGCTAAGGCAAAACGACGTCGTTTTCTGTGGATGTTGTAACCGACCGCCGTTGGTCGGTTATGTCACGCTACTTTATTTTTATTTTTGTCTTAAAACACTCATTTCTTCAAATGAAACAAAACATAGAAAAGAAAGATAGGAGAAAAAAGAAGAAGATGATTGAAGAAAACAAAGAGAAGAAGTGATACAAATCATATAATGTAAGTTTTCTTTTTTCTATTTTGTATTTAATTATGATTACATATATTTGTTTATAATTCAATGTATATATGTATGTGTTTTTACAATTATATGTGAATGTTAAATCATTTGTTTACATATATCATGTAGATGACAAATATGGATAGAAGTTGGATAGGTAATCGAATACAAAGCGATAAAATTTCTTTAACTCCCGAATATAGGAATGATGTAGAGGTTTTTTTAAATTTTGCAAAGGAGAAAAAAGTGGAGGAGGATGGTAAAATGAAGTGTCCTTGTAAGAATTGTAAGAATTTGAATTGGTTAGACATTGATGAAATTAGATTTCATTTGCTATCTAAAGGGACGCTTGAAGGTTATACGATGTGGACATCACATGGTGAAGAAGTTGTGCAAAGAAATGAGAGTCAAAAATCACATCATCGTAGTCATCGGGAACCTCCAAGGGTGGAAGAACCGGTTGATTTTAATGCTATGTTACATGATTTTGCCGGTGCAAATTATGAATATTATGACACCACGGATACGGGAACTAGTAATGTAGAAGAAGCTCCAAATGATAGTGCTAAAAAATTCTATGAGTTAATTGTTGAAAATGGAGTCCCTATTTATCCGGGCAATATAAAGTATAGAAGATTAAGCTTGACCGCAAAATTATTAGAATTCAAAAACTATTCAAATTGTTGTAATAAAGCTTTTGATAGTTTGCTTGAACTTCTTGCGGATGTGTTACCAAAGAAACACACATTGCACGAAACAAATTATGAAATGAAAAAGATTATGAAGGGTTTGAGGGTTTAATATGAAAAAATTGATATGTGCGAGAATGATTGCATGTTATTTTATGGAGATGACAAAGATAAAATTGTATGTTATATTTGTGGTAAAGATCGTTATCGGGATGTTTCGAGTAAAAATGGTAAAAACATACCAAAACAAATCTTAAGACATTTTCCTTTGATTCCTCGACTACAACGCTTGTACATGTCGGCGCATACACCCAATCATATGAGATTTTACAAGAATCGAGATGTGAAAGAGGGAGAGCTTAGTCATCCCGCGGACGGAGATGAATTGAAAAATTTTGACCTTCGTTATCCATCATTTGCTAATGAGGTTCGTAATATAAGGCTTGGCCTTGCAACCGATGGTTTCAACCCATTTGGCCCTATCGGAAAGAAAACATATAGTGTATGGCCCGTGGTGGTTGTTCTCTATAATCTTCCACCATCAATATGTATGAAAAGGCCTTATATGTTTATGACCGATATAGTTCCGGGTCTGAGTAGCATCGGCAAAGATATTAATGTTTGTCTAAGGCCTCTCATTGATGAATTGAAGATATTGTGGAATACCGGAGTGGAAATATATGACCAATCTTTAAAGCAAAATTTTACAATGCGAGCGGCTCTTATGTGGACTATTAGTGAATTTCCCGCTATGAGTATGATAAGTGGGTGGTCGGGTAAAGGAAAAATGGGATGTCAAGTGTGTGGTGGAAGTGTGCAAGGGTTTCAATTAAAACATTCCGAAAAATGTAGTTTTTATGGCATGAACCGAATATTTCTTGAACCAAATGATCCATTGCGCGAAAAAAGTAATTTGTTTGATAATGAGGAAAGAAGATTGTTTTGTGGTCGTTTGTCCGGGGAGGATGTAAAGGATTTGCTTAACGGTATAATTTTTCCACCACCCGGAAAGACTAATTCCAAGTTAAGGAGTGCCAGTTATGGGGAAGAGCATCATTGGACTCATGTTCCAATTTTTTATGAACTCCCTTATTGGTCATCACATACTTTACGATATTCAATTGATATCATGCATCCCGAAAAAAAGGTGTTTGAAAACATATTTTTTACTATTGTAAATGCGGAAAAATCAAAGGATCACAAGAAAGCAAGGTCGGATTGCATACACTTTGTTGTGTTGCGTCATTTGTGGATCGATGAAAATGGCAAAATGCCAAAAGCACCGTATTCCTTAAATAAAAAACAACTTAAACTTTTGTGTCATTGGATTTGCTCATTGAAACTTCCAGACGGTTATTCTTCCAATATATCTCGTTGTTGCAATGTTGACGAGTGTAAATTTTTTGGATTCAAATCGCATGATTGTCATATATTTCTTCAAAAATTGTTGCCTCTTGCAATTCGTGAGCTTCTACCAACGCCTATTGTGGATGCCTTGACGACAATTTCAATTTTTTTCCAAGATTTGTGCTCATCTGTTGTGACAAGAACCGATTTGGATCTAATGGCGAAATCGGTTATTAGAGCTTTGTGCTTGTTGGAAACAATTTTTCCTCAAACTTGGTTTGATTCGATGGAACACTTGGTTGTACATCTAGCGGAAGAAATCAAACTAGCTGGGCCCACTTATTGGCATTGGATGTATCCAATTTAGTGTTTGTTGGGAAAATTAAAACAAAAATTCGGTAATAAAGCAAGAGTTGAGGGTTCAATTGCCGAACGATATATGGAAGAAGAGGCTCTTAATTTTTGTTCTCTTTATTTTGCCTCCGATTCGGTTCATAATAAAGTACGTCGTAATGAAGTTTTGTTTGATGTACAAAATTCTGATAAATTAGAATTTTTTAGATATCCAATTGAATGTCTTGGAAAAGAAAGAACGAGATATATGGATGATGATGAACGACTACTTGCAGAAGAATATGTTCTTTTAAACTCTCCTGAAGTTCAACCTTACCTAAGGTACCTATATCTTGTCCTAATTTAATGATATAGTCATATTTTCATTATTTTATGTTATTTACATATTTCTATTATTTCTCTATTCCTATATTTTAGAAGGTACCAAAATCGCGTTATGAGACAACGTCTGGGGACAACTCCTCAAGATTTAGATCATATTGTCAAGACTCGGTTTAAAACTTGGCTTAAAAAAAGGTATTTGTTACATTTAACAAAATTTAAATCTCGATTTTGATTTTATCATTACATGTTTTATTAATTTTTTTATAACTAGGTTGAGAATGATGAGATAGAGGGACCTCGTTTTAAGGACTTGCTTGAAGGACCATCACTAAAAGTCATGACTTTTGAGACTTGTCAAGTTAATGGATATAAATTTTCGACGACATCCGCATCCGGTTCCGGTATTATTGTCAAAGGCACTTCACACGAAAATAATCTTGATTATTATGGTCAACTACAAGAAATTATGAGACTTACTTATGATGGATACAATCATGTATATATGTTCAAGTGTATATGGTTTGACAATATCGGTGACGGTGTTAGGATGGATAAGAATCAAGTGGTGACGATTGATATAACTTCAAGATTGAGGTCTAATGAGATCTTTATTTTAGCTAGTCAAGCCTCTCAAGTATATTATGCTCAAGGTGTATTGAATCCACGAAGAAATATATATACGGTGGTCAAGTCTAAAAGTCGTCCAATTGATGAAACTATCATTGTGCAAAACGATATTGAGGATGCCTTTCAAGAAGATAGATCTAATGTCGGGAGCTTTTCACTCTTTGTTGATTTCGCACAATATGGCCCATTCATTCGGCATGAAAATCATGAAGAAGAAGAAGAAGACGAGGAGGAAGAGGAGGAAGATGAAGAAGAGGAAGAAGAAAGAGGATGTGATGAGAATGATGATGAAGACGATGATGGTTTTGACGATATTGAATAATATTGTTTGTAATTTGAACTTATATATAATGAATGATCAATTGTTATTAGTTGTATTGGCAGTATGAAGGATAAATTGTTATTAGTTGTATTGGAAATAAGAAGGATTAATTGATCAATTGTTATTGTTTTTTTTTTCATTAGCTTCCCAGAAAACCGACCGATTCTACACATAACCGACCGTTTTTTACCATTAGGGCTTCCCAAAAAACCGACCGATGTGGAACATAACCGACCGTTTTCATAATAAGCTTCTCAGAAAACCGACTGATACATATATAAGGTGGTCGGTTATGATGTGGTCGGTTATAACATTTTGATGACAAAATGCTAGAAAACCGACCGATTGTGCATTTTTGACTTTGGTCGGTTATGACTTTCTCAGTCAACTTTTCTATATTTTAAATATATAAATAAATAAATTTCTTAAAAAATATTACAAAATTACACTCGCTTTTCATTATTATAATTTTACTAGTAAGTTTAAAACCAATATTTTACCGGATCTCATTGCTTGAATTACGGTTTAAATTATATTTAAAAATGTAAAATTAGTACATTTAATTGTGAATTAAATTGAAATTAAAATTTATTATATAATAAAATATCAACATAAACGGATATTGTGAAAATTATTTTCATATCATTTAAATAAAATTTAAAAATATAATAAACATAATATCATGTTGAACAATACCTCTTCAAATGCATATCTCGCTTATTAGGTATGCACGGAAAATATTATTTTAATGATCCAACTGTACGGATGTTATCATCACGGAAAATATATTTATACACAAAAAATTAGCCTATTTTGATGATTACAAACACATTTTTATAATAAATATATGAACATATCACCTAAAACTGAGAAATAATTAAAATAAAATTTAAATTACACGATCTACATGATCCAACCATACCGATTTTTAGAATCAATGAAAATTGATCTATGTACGAAAAATTACGCTATATAATTAATTATAATTATCTTTTTCTAAGGTTTATTTCGTTTTAGCGGTTTCTAGGATTCACTAAAATTGACCATTAGGGTTTCTAGGGTTCGTTAAAACCGAAAAACTGACGACTAGCGTAAAAAAATTCACGAAAAATTAAACCCCCCGCCTTTAACAAAACGACGTCGTTTTGCATGTGTTACAAAGCCCAATGACATAACCGACCACTACGTCGATCGGTTTTAGTCTGGGTATAAATACAAAAAAAAAAAAGAACTGCTCACATTCTTTTTTTATCACAACTCTCAATTCTCTTTTCTCTCTCAATCAAATGGCGAATATAATCCGTTCAACCCGTGAAAATTCAGTTCGTTCAACTCAAATCCGTGCAAATCAATTTCGTGCTTCTTCATCTCCACTTTCTCAACTTGATGTGAGTTTTAAACCTCTATATATATATATATATATATATATATATATATATATATATATATGTGTGTGTGTGTGTGTGTCTGTGTGTGTGTGTGTGTGTGTGTATGAATTCATGTATGTATGATACGAATTTTGCTTGTATTTTTTGTTAGGTTTAAGGTCAATTTCGATTATTTGTTTTTCTTTGTTTCGATTATGTATTTTGCTTGTATGTATGTGTATTTTTTGTTGGGTTTATTGGTTTGATTATGAGGGTTTGTTGGTTTGATTCGATTTATGGTTTCGAGTATCTGTTTATGGCTTCGATTAGTTGTTTGCTTGCTCGGTTTGTATAATTTGGTTGGAAACACATGAAAATTTCGATTACCTTGTACTATTTTTCTTTTTTTTGCATGCACGTATCGGTTGGTAATGATACTACCATTTGATATGTTCTTATATGTATGTATTTGTTTTATTAGTCTATGTTGATATTGAGATATTTGTTTTGCTTTGTTTAATTTGTATTTTTGCTCGATTTAAGGTTTGTAATTGGATAAAATTTAAGCATTCGATTTACTTGCTTTGATTATTTGTTTTTATATAATGTTTTGGATTTGATTTATATAATGTGAAATATTTATGATTCATTTGATTGAAAAACATGAACTTGTGACAGAGATATGAACTTGTGGTTTTATGATATTAACTTGTTATGTACTTATTTTCGTGTTTTTTTTTAAATTTTAGGGGCTCTTTGGTTGGCTAGTGTTTACCGTATTGATTGGAATGGTGATATTGATGATGGCAAGGAAAGGGAAAGGCAAGGAAGTTGAAAAAGATAAGGGCAAGGGTAAAGGTAAACAACCGAAAAATGGAAATGAAAAGGGAAAGGGCAAGAGCAAGGGAAAGGGAAAGGGAAAGAGCACGTTGGCCTTGCGTGATGAGCCAACGGATTCAGATGGCGATTCAGACCCAACAAATGCAGAGGAACATGTGTATCGACTAAGGAGACCGCGATCACATTCAAGCGAATTTCCGGAGCTAAAAAACCACTTAAACCACAACGTATCAATATCTCTGATGGACAGTAAGTCTGCTTTTATTTATTTGTCCTAGTATAATGAGTTGTTTAATAGTTTTCTTTCTACTACTTTCGTACTTTGTCTCTTTTTTAAATTATGCAAAGATAATGTATATACATATTTATAGGAGGCATATGATATTTATAGTAAGTCTAGATTTTGTACTAGGATCATACACAGTGTTCATGTATGTTGTGTTAATAATTTAATTTGTTCTACATAGTATCAAAGATACGGCAAAAAAGACTTTGCTTGGGATGATTCGTGAGAAATGGCCGATGGGTCATTACACTTTTAGTGACATTGATGCGGCTTATCCAAAATGGTTGGAGCAAAGGACTAATCAGTTTTTTGTAAGTAATACAATGTTAATTTTTATTATATTTGTTTTTTTATTTAGTTATGAACTTGATTTGAATATGAATTTGACCCTATCACTTGTTCCTATTTTGTAGGATTTTTATAAGCATGAAAGGGGACAAAGCCATTTACAATCAAGAAGGATTGTTGAAGATCACATAAAGAAAACAATAAAAAGGACTATGAATGAGCTTAAGAAGAGAGTGGAGGAGACCGGGGTTTCAAAGTTGTCATTAAAGCCCCCTTATTGGTCTCTTGCATTTTGGAAGGATCTTTTAAATTGTTGGGAGACGGATGAAGGGCACTTGCATAGGGCAAAGGTTGGAGCTTCAAACCGTGAAAATGTTGAAAGGTTGCACAGTGCCGGTGCTCGGTCATTCAACACCGTGAGAAGGGTAATAATATTTAAATATGTATACACACACACAAGGTTATTTCATTTTATAACATAACTAATATACTAATACAAGCTTATTTTATATTTGTAAGGAAATGGCAAGGAAAAGTCGTAAGCCTCCAACTAGACTTGGGGTGTGGGATAAATGCCATAAGAAAGTTGGCTCCGATCCGAAAACCCTCAATACACTACTACGGGCGCCATGCGTATTGCGGTAATCTCAAATTTTTATTTTTTTCACCTTTATTATAAGTGTAAAAAAAGTTTATTTGTTCTAATAAAACTTGAAAAATGTGTAGGAACGATATGTCGCTATTCTTGATCGTATGCCGGTGGAGATAACTCAAACGGGTGAACGAGATGAGCCTTGGGATTGGTGGATGGAAGAAATGGGGGTTCCCGAAGGTGAAAAACCTAAAAAGAATTATGTTGTCGGGTTCCCCACACTTCGAGCTAGTGATCTTATTCCCACACTTGCCACCCGTTATAGGGATTCCACCCGAGGTGAAGCCAGCTCATCTTCATCCGCTCCAAGACAACGTGAAGTCCTCCCCGACAATGTGTATATCTCGATTGTTACAAATGTGATCACGGAGATTCGCGCCAATCCTGATCGATTCGCTCGCCAACTATCCGATGAAGAGATAGCCAACTTTGCACGCACCGCCCTCGAAGCCTCTGATCCATCCGTCGATCCAACTCAAAGACTTAAATGGAATAGTCTCATTGGCGGTGAGATTGTACATATTATCGGGACCTTGATTGATGATGTTCTTCAAAAAACTGAAGCGCGTGTGGGAGCGATAATAATTAGCTCCTATTTTGTATTTGTGTCCATTTAGAATATAGTATTGCATTTTAATTGATTTATATGTGCATAGGAAGCGGCAAATCGGCTTGCTTTGGAAGAAAAGATTATACGGATGTGGACGAGGCCTTAGACGTGGCCTCGGACGTGGAGGTTGGCGACAGTGAAGGCAATGGCCAAGATGAGGATGGCCAAGATGGGAATGGATCCGACGACTCTCCGGTTTCTTTTTCGTCGTAGTTATTTTATGTCTTTTGTTTTATGCAATTTAAATCTGAACAATGTTCGTTGGTTGTAATGATGTTACTTTGTTGGTTGGATGTCCGAAATATCAGATTTAACATTGTATGGTTTATCCGTTTATCGGATATTTGAATTTGGTTTTAATGGTTTATATTTTATCAATTATGTTTGTGCTTTATTTTGTTGTAGTAAGTGGTATAGGATTGAATGTTATAGTTGATATTGGTAATGGAATGGTACATGGGATACAATGATATTGGTATTGGAATGGTACAGGGCATACAGCAGAATCTGCAATTTTAAAAAAAATGAACACAGAAAACCGATCGTTTATGCTGCATAACCGACCGTTTTTTACCATTCCATTACCAGAAAACCAACCATAAACACACATAATCGACCACATTCAAAGTATAAAACCGACTATCTCCTTAAAGAGTGGTCGGTTATGCCACTTAACAAACGTTCTGCTAGAAAACCGACCGATTATGCACATTTGACCACGGTCGGTTATGTGTGTCAGTCAACATTTTACGTATTGAGATAACCGATCGCGTGTGGTCGATTTTAGTGTGCTGACGTGATGCCACGTTGTGCCACGTGTAGTAAGTGGACCCATATATATATATATATAGTCTGCAAACACACATAACCAACCGATTGTAGTGGTCGGTTATGACCGTAAACCTGACCATGTTGACGTAATCGGCCATGCTTTAACCGACCACTACATATGGTCGGTTTTACGACTATAACCGATCGATGTTAGTCGTAACCGACCGATTGTAGTGGTCGGTTTTGTCCTGTTTTCTTGTAGTGTTAAGTCATACAGATTTTTAATAATTATTATATAAGTTGAAACTTGAACTGTATGTCCCAACTCTCAACATTTGAGTTCCGCCGATGTTTGGAGCATATGTTCATATTTCTTAGTCAAACACTCAAACTGTTGTATAAGCCAATGACCACTTGGGGGTGTAGATAGCCATAAGTTTAAATACGTAGAGTGCAAACTTTGACAATTTTTCAGATCTTAAAAAGCGGCACGCTACTATTTACGTCACCCTGAAATGGAAAAAGATCGAACGTGCTAAGCAATATGCTCAGACCTCAGTATGTAAACACTGGAAGGACATTGCACGAAACAAACAAATAAAAAACACAATCAGGATTACAAAATATCCAGGGCTAAAATATATTATCATGAGATATTTGAGGTTAGCCGGGACTTAAAGTGAAATTTCTTATGATTTTTAACTAAAATTTGCGATTTTAAAAAAAAATTCCTACTAAAATTTTCAATTTAGCCGGGACTCCAGCTAATTAAGTTAGCTCTTCTTGATTCCACCCATGATTATGGCCCATTTGTCTTTCAAAAACAAATAAATTATGACCCATTTGTTGTCATGCACAGTCTGTTGCATGTAGAGCTGGCCATACGAGCGGGTCTGAACGGCCAACCCGGGCACGGCACGACAAAATGGCTCGTTTAACTCGATTCGGTAACGAGCCGAAAAGGACATTATATGTCGGTTAAATCCGCATTATATGTCGGCTAACTGGCGATGCATAGAGAGGCGACACATATAGTGAAATACCTTTTATGTCGGTCAAAGAGGCGACATAAAAAAATAATATAAGTCGGTCAAAAACCGACACAAAAAATGTGGTTGCCGACACATAAAGTTGTCACAACCGACACAAAAAATGCTATTGACCGACATATAATGTATTGGTTTTTGTGTCGACTTCTTTACAACCGACATATAAAGTGATCTTTCGTGTCGAGATTATTAACAACCGACACATATTGTACATACTTTATATGTCGCTCTAAACAACCGACATAAATAGTTTAACAAAAAAAATAATTTTTTTATTTATATTTCTACCAAAAAACCTGCAACAAATATTTTTCATCAACCAACCAAATATAAATATGCTATAAACACAAACATTATAAAAATGCTATCAAACTATTAATATGCATAAAGAAGTACATAATTTGTTGCACAATATAAATTCCTACTAATAATTAAAATGTTAACAATCTCACATTACATTTCACCTAAATAATATTTCAAAAATGTACGCTAATGCATCTAAGTAAGAAAAAACAAGAAAGTTTACGCTTCTACGTATCAGACATTTCATGCCATAAGACTCAGGTTGTTTGTGCCTTGAGACTGAGGTTGTTGCGCACATTTTCAACTTGTTGTACCAAAGCTCATGTGTATTCTTGGTGGACCATCTATACACCAAAACATCAACATTAGCACCCCACTTATTAACATAAATCAATAAATTAGAACTACATATAACATCTTATAAAGCAAATTAAAATTTGTGTGGTACCTGATTATAGATATTCAAAAGTATAAAATTCTGCCCAAAGATCTCTAATTTCATCTATTCGTTGTTCAGTATAACTTTCTGTACCAAACCCCTGCCAAATGAAAACGACGACATATATAAAATGTTTGAGTTGAATATTTGTAAAATAAAAGTAATTTCTTGGTTTTTGTTTGTACCTGTTTCCACCTAATTTTAGGATCTTTACCAGATAACATGACTATGTCATACATATACCTCATCACATAAACCACACTTTGTACCTCCTCGTTGTTGAGGACACTACACATTGAATCAGAAACATTTAGAAATGTAGATAAACAAAGCAAGTAAATTTCTACATGAAACAAATATTTTGTACCTTGACATCTTCAAACCAAAGCAAGTTATTTTGATTATTTTTCTTACCACCCCTTGTTAAATATATTTTATATGCCCTATGACATAAAAAATAATAATTAGATAAGTAGCATTGAATAAAAATGTAGGCAATAAGATCATTTCAATAAATAAACAAGGCATCCAAACGATAAAAACATTTTAATACTTCTTCAAAGATTTGAATAATGTAACTTACATTTGCCATAGTAATTTCACGTTTAGCTTTCGCTTTTGCTTTAGTGGATCAAACACATAAACAACACTTTCATCAACACAATACAGAAGCAACATCCAATGCTTACTACAATATCATAACATAAAATTAGACTATACTAGCTATACCGTAAAAAAAATGAGCCAACATATAATTATTATGTTCTTACTCTTGGATGTACGGTGCTAGGATGAAACGCTTCTCTTTGGAAACTTTCATAACTTTGCACAAGTATTTAGAAATCGTTTCATGATACTGCTCCTTAGAAGCGTATGTTAATATAGATGGGCAAATGAAGGCGAATGAATCAACATTCAAATCCTTGCACAACTTGTTAATGTACCTAAATGTTATATAGATGTATATATCATCAATTTATGCATAAGAAAAACATGAGTTCACATTTACTTTCTTAAAAAAATGAAAAAAGATTTAGTCTTACAGCATAAAAATCTGCAATATAGGTATATTTAACCAGCTCATCCTCAAAAACTCATTGACGTCTTCAGGTGTGACATATATTGGAACTTCATTACTTTTATGACACTTAAACACCTCCTCATTTTTTACAACTTTGGTAGTCGAACCACGAGGCAAATTATGAACAATGAAACGCAGAGCTCGACACTTTTCACTTAAATTCTTGTCATTATCGAGAAAAACTTCTTTTTTCTGGAGAGGTGTCACCGACTCTTTACTAACAACTTTTTTTTCCGAGGAGTCATCATTCTATTGCCATTTTCCTTTTCCGGATCCTAATGATATATATATATATATATATATATATATATATATATATATATATATATATATATATATATATATATATTGAGTTAAAAAATAAGTTTGCTTCCCAATTAAATGAGTGAAACATAATAAAATAACATTCACCCTTCAAAAGTTAACGTAAATTTGTTACCTGCCCCAAGATTATAAGATCTTTCGGCCATTGAACAAAACTACCAATGGCATTTCCCACCATTTCGTGTTCATCAGATGGCACGGGAAGAGGAGTAAGTTGAAAGTCAACTTCAACGTCATCAACACAAACTTTCACATTATTCGGTGCAATTGGTTTCCCATGGATAAAATCACCTCCCTGACTACTTGATGGGAAAACCTGCCCCCTCGCCACAATTACTCTTCCTTTATCAGAATGTACCACACATAGACGGCATAAGGTCGGTATCTACATTAATTAAAAATTGAGAAGAAAAAAAATGTTAAAATTTTGAAATCACTTAAACAAATGTCATGTATATGCTTCCTCGTAGATATCTACACAAAGATACCTGAATATCTGGAAATTTCCGCGGTTGATCCACGGAATGGCAACTACTACGAACCAAATCATTTTTTGGAGTATTGATCTCCTCGAACCCAAAATTATCATCCGGAAGTGGTAAACCCATCTGTTTCAAATAACTATAGATACCTTGAAGCTTTATATTCATCATTTCTTGGAACTCCTTCCTCACTTTTTTCGTAACTGCTTCTAAGTCGTCAACCGAGACAACCCCCCTTTGTTTGCAATTTTCTGATCCGAATACCTCTTTGATTTTTGCATCTCCTCCAACCCCTCTAACACGTCCTCCATGTTCCTTTTTCCCAAGTGCACGTGTCAATAAGTCATCGTGACCATGTGGAGCCCATGAACCATCATTAACCTTCCCCTGCCACTCTACCTATCCAAGAAAAGAAATTGAAATGATCAAATTTTTTTTAAGGTTTGTAGGAATTAAGTCATCAAATTGGATCATATATATTCACTACTACTAATATTAGATAGCGCTTTTTTGAATGTACTATGCAAGCGAGTAACTTGCATTATATTTCTACTTACATTACATTACATTATTTGCAGTTCTCAAATTTCAAGCAGTAGGTTTGATTTCAATTTCTTATTTTCTTTTTTCAATTTAGCGATCAAGTATTTATTTCTTTTAAAGAGAATTGTTGCATCTGCTGATATAATTTTGCCAGAGTTACAAAACAATCGCAAACTTTCTAGGACACAACCTAGCTAATAACACAATTCTTTGCATTCTAGGAAACAATATTATCCACGTAAGGTGAGATTGTAGACTACATAGCATAAATTATAAACTACACAGTTCAGATTGTTAAAAACATAACAGGAATAATAAAATGCACAATGCAGATTATTGAAAAACAGAGCAGAAATAGCAAACTATTGTGCAAAATTCTACAGAAATGCAGAAAAGAAAAAAACTGCAGAAATTTAAACTACAATAATATTACCACTTAATAAGAGTATACCACTTAATGAGTTTGTGTTTGGAATATTGAGTTTCCTTGACAAAGTCATTGCATATTTTGAATCAGTATGCTGATGGCAGTGGTTTATCTTCAATAGACTAGTCTACGGATATATACCATTTGTTGTCCCTTGATAACATGTAAACGCTTTATCTCTGCACTCTAACTCAGGTAGAATTTTGCATTTTATTTGGACCGATGTATAATATATGGTTTGTGTTTACATAGGTCAAGAAATTTGACAATGATAGCCAAATTGGCTTTATAGCAGTAGAGGTTGGTGGGTCAGTTGAAGCTGCTCCAACTGATGCACTTAGCTTAATCTTAGCCAATAGTAATTCAGCTCTTTAATCCAATAAACAATCAGATAACTAATTTTCATGTAATAATGGCAATTGTGATAACTAATTTTCGCTAATCCCATGTATAGTTTAAATGCTTAAAATAATATAAATGCTTTCTGTTTAAGTAGAGCAATTTAAATGCAGAAAAATAGAACAAAGAAGTACGCATAAATAATAAACTGAAGCTGGAGAAATCTGCAGAACTACAACAGAAACTCAATTCCAGCTCAATTTTTGGTTATATTTTTTCAAAGCAGGCAGGCCAACAGCTTAATTTCTTCATTTGTTAGTTCAGTTCTTGGTGTTTCCTTAGTTCAATTCTTGACGTGTTATAGCAGTAATCAAAATTCAGTTATAGTTCTTATTCATCAACTTGTCTACATTAACCTAAAGAATTTATAAAAAAAAATAATCCAAAGCACGTGGTTAAAAAAAGAGAAAGCAGATATAAGTCAGTAAACTACCATTTTCTCAAACACTTTCTTCGTCTGCTCATTAGGAAAGTAAAAAGATCCTCCTTCTTTCTCTTTTATTCGTGCCCTAACCCAATCCAAACTGCGTCCAGTAAGGTCATTCAATATAATGGAGGGATCAAGGGTGTTTGACTCACTTAAAGAAGTGAGGGGATCACTGGCGCGCCACTTGTCCTGATATTCCTCGTATCCACTTTTTCCCACATAATGTGGATGCAAGTTATGTGATTGACTTGACTTTGCCTTTTCACTTACTTCCTATTTTTTTAAAAAAAAAGCAGAAAATGGTTATTTTTTTGTGAAAAGTTTTACCTCAAGCAATCACTACTTTTTACCTTGAATTCATCAGTTTCGTGTGACTTTCTAAAAGTTTCCCAATCATCATCACCGATATAATTATATTTTTCACACGGGTTAAGACCTTCCCGTAAATAATATTTAACCAGATTTGCCTTAAAACCCCTCCACAATTTTGCTGCTTTTTCCATCACTTTTTTCTTTGGTAGATCATCCTTCAGATTCCAATGAGCCTGAGATGATTTGAATTAATTAAATAGATAAAGATAGTTTACAAGTAAAGACAATGAATAAACTAAAGAGGGCTCATACCTTGATATCATCCCAAATCATTTCTTTCAATCCTTTATTGACTACATCCCAACTTTCGATATTAATATTAACATGCAGTCGAACCACTGATCCAATATAAGAATTGAACTTTTTACGCATTTTACCAGTTGGGACACCATATTGACTAAAATCAACAGTACACTCAAAACTCCGATTTGCCATTTTTTCTTTCAATTTTTTGCACAACGTTGGACCTCTAGTCTTTCTCTTCTTAGATCCTCGACTAGAACTCGACTCGCTATTCTCCTCATCCATTGTAAATACCTACATCATGATGTATAGTAAACATTTATTAAAAATATAGTAAACATTTATGATGTATAAACTATACTGAATTTGGGAATATATTTCAACACAATTAATTTATAATTTGGTTTTGCATTTAGATTTAACATAATTTAAATGAAATGAAACAAATTTAGATTTATTTATAAATTTAAAATAAGATTATGATTTTCATTTTGGGCCACACACATTTAGATTTACTGTAGTGGTTGACTATCATGTTAAAAAACTGTAAAATAAAGGGTAAAACAAAAGCTGCCAATTGTGTCTTCTCATAAAACTGCAGACACTCTGCCTTTTAGTAGCAATGACACCATAAATTTATTAATGCCTTTTGGTAGCAATGACACCATAAATTTATTAATATATGATTCATTGTACATACAAATCTTAATGGATTTAGAAGCAGTGTATACAACTATTTTGAGAGGAAGTACAACAATACATCTGGTTGAACTCTACTTTCTTCATGAAATGGATATGTAACTACACTTCTTTTCCTGTTATTTTATTAATTTATTAAACAAAACAGAGGAAACCTATTCGGACATATCTGTTTCTCCCAAAGCTCTCTCACTGACTACTAAATATGTATAGGATATTAACATCTAGAACCAGCCAAAGCATAAGCATACATAAACATACACACACAAAATACAAATTCATCTAGACATTCAAACAAACACAATAAAGGATATACACATACACACAAATAAATATATACATATACACAATCTTATATATGTGTAAACATAATCATAAACACAATTGTTAAAATAACTGATTATAAAGAATTAATCTTAAAAAACAAAGAATTCGAACCTTATTCAGCGATGTTTTAACGATGGAATACAGAGCTCCACTTGTTGTAATATGGACCTCCTAACTATCAATTTATTTATGGGTTAAGCTAATTTGCTGTTTTTGGGCTACCGATGATAGTGTTGTTTGAATCTTAGGGTTTTCGTATATGATAATTGCACGATGTACAACGACGTTAGTATGAAAGAGTCCAATGTTTTCTGGACTTGAGTGGGAAAAACAGAAAACTGAATTGGGGCCGATCTTCAAGCTTTTTTTTTAAATTTAGTTTTCGTTCAAAATTAATATGAATGCATATTTTATTTTAATTTTAATATAGCCTCATATATGTCGGCTTTATAAGAAAAAACCGTCTCATAAAATTGGGATTTTATGTGTCACCTGAAAATGCCGACACAAATTTTATTTTATGTGTCGCTGTAAAATTAGCCGACATATATAATTAATATATGTGTCAGGTGATCAAAACACCGACACATAAAGTCATTTATATATATTAATATATGTCGCCTTATCAATCAGCGATGCATAAGAGTGAAATATATGTCGTCTAGACCTACAAACGACATAAAAGAGGTGACATATATAATCTGTTTTGTACTAGCGCGACAGACCGCTACAAAAAACGGGGCGAGTACGGGCCGAAATTCTATAATTCGGGAACGGCACGGCCCGCCCGTGAACCGCCGCCCGGCACGTCTAAAATCTACAAATACAAGCATAACATCTTTCGAAATGAACACGAGCCATTAGTTGAAATATATTATTAAATGTGTTTAACTTATTTTAAATTCATTTATGTTTGAAAGAGTCTATACATAAATAAATACAATTAATACAAGACTTCGAAATTGTTTAATGTTATATTTGATAATATTTTATTTTATTTTATTTCAGCATGCAGCAAATTTATACTTTTCAAAATATTATGTTGAGTAATCAAATAGTGGATAGCATTTTTTTTTGTATTTTTAAAATTTGTTTGGTTTGTAATTGTTTTAATATGTTAATGCGGTTTGTTCCGTTTTTTTATAGAGGATTCCTCTCAAATTAAAATTAATTGTAACATTTTTTTTAATTAATAAAATTTATAGAGGTACCGTCCTCTTTTTCCAAATTTTTTTTATAGTTTCAAACAATTGTTTGTATCAAATTAAAATTTAAAAAAAAAAAATTAAACAGCCCGACCCGCAAATCGCCGGCCAATCCGCGTAGCCATGCACATGTCAACCATTATTTAGCCCGCCCCGCCCCGCCCCGCCCCGCCCCGCCCCGCCCCGCCCCGCCCCGCCCCGCCCCGCCCCGCCCCGCCCCGCCCCGCCCCGCCCCGTGTTAACTAACCTGCCGTGCCCGGGTTATATGAGACCGGCTCGGCCCGCTCGTATGGCCAGCTGCATGTGTTTTGCTACCAGGTGTGGCGCCAACGTAATAATAGACTTCATGATGGAGATTGTCTCCATCCGACCTCCCTCTACCAGATTATCATTCACGATGTGAAATGTCGAGCCTCTTTCTCATCTTTGTTTTCTAAGCGGGCGACATAACTCCCGAATCATATTCAAGACTGATTGACTAGCTTGTCGTAGGTTCTTCTTCTAGATATAGTACTCGTTGTACACGTTGATACTTTGCCTGTGCTCCACCGGGCTCTTGCTTTAAATTTGTAACCGTGAATCTCTCCTTTGAGGAGTTGGGGTGATTTTTAATACAATACTAAAGCTAGCAAAAAAAATTATTTATATTTTAAATGGCGAAAATGTAAGTTCACGCTAAAACAATTGACAGAAGTGACTACTGACAGAATTTTTGTTAGAGTGACAACTGATCTACTGAAAGAATCTTCTGTTCAAGTTTTAACAGTCACATTTCTATGGTTTAATTGTTTAAGACGCAAGTTTGGCCAGTAAAATTAGAAGCTGCCACTTTTTGAGAAATTTTGTGTAAAAGTTGCTGCAAAATGCAACCGATTCCTAAATGTAGTCGATTTTACAATTTCCACATGAATCTCTATCTCAGAAACAAGTAGAAACAGATGATGATCATGAACAATTCGAAGTAAATAGATTAACAAATGTGCATGTGTGATATGTCAGACTATTCTTCCGACATGAATGTTTTATTCTAACAAAGTATTCAGACAATAATAATTAAAATAATTATAATAATAATAAAATACAAATCAATGCATAATAACGAACTGAACTTGGTAAATATTTCAGAGCACGTACGAAACTCATATAATATCTGAGCTGCTTTCCAGAGGTTGACACAAGAAGGGTTTTGAAGCATTTTCATCACTGCAATACAGACACGGGTGTTGTCCTAGTACAAGCTGCCCCAGCAAAACATTCCTTGCCAACATCACAATCTCTTTATTACTCAGAGCACCCGAATTCTCCTTCAGCACCATCTGAACGGCATTACTAAATGCTCCGTAAGCCTTTTTCTTTCCTCCACCCGAACTAGAAATGTCAGCGGAAGTCTCATTTGCTTGGCACCCGCTAAGTAATATTCCTGCGTCGGGATGCACCGATTCTTGCTCGTCTTGTGGTGATAGGAACTTCAAGCTTGCATTGCTTCCGAAAAATTCTAGCAAATGCGTGCCTATATCAGACGTGTTAATGTTCGTTACGCTAGAAAGTTGCTGTAGAATTGTTTCAAATGGTAAGGTTTTAGGCTTCTGTTCGATGTGTAATGCGCGTTTCTCAGGAACGGTAGCAGGCCCAATTTGCTCTTTTTCTTTGTCAATGAGGCCTCCGCTGTGACAGGAATCAGAAATTATTGTGAAGCTTGCTCCCTCAGGTAGCCGATTCACAAGCTCCCGGAAGTCCATATCTGTAGAAAACACTACAAATCAGCTAATGACTATATTTATGATATGGACTAATATAATCGTTTTTATGATAATTAAGGTACATTTTTCTTATAAATTAGCTAATGGGTAACCTGTGATGAGATTCAAGTCACAAGGAACAATTGCTTCATCTTTCCAGAAGGGACGGTGAGACTTGACAGACGGGATTCGCGTACCATGGCCACTATAGTGGAAGAAGAGAACGTCACCAGATGCTGCCTCATCAATCATCTTACCAAGTGCCTTCTTTATATTTTCACCTGTTGGCAATAATGTGGAGTCCGGAGCATCCGTCAGGAGCTCTATATCAGTTGGATCGAACCCAAACCGAGTTATGAGTGTGTTTTGCATGGTTAACACATCGTTGATGCATCCATGCAACTCATTAGGGGTGTTTGGGTAGTTGCATCCAGCTAGAACAGCCATCCTCTTCATGTTTCCCTCTGCCATTTCACAATGAAAAAATCGGGTCTACTTAACTTGGTTTAAATTGGAGTGAGTCGATGATGTTTTATTTAATTTTGGCTATCTTATTTATAGATCTAGTTTTAAGTTTCCTTGCTTTGTGTTGTTGCAAGGTTTCTTGGTTAAAACACACTCAACTGATAATCTTGGAATATATGTTCGTTGTTTCTTTCTTTACGGGAAGGTATACATAGATTTTGAGGGATTTACTTTTGTTTCTAGCTTGCTAATTTGTGTCCATATGCATAAGATATCTTTGGTTAACGTCTACTCTATCAATGTATCTCAACAACCGTGAACCTGTGATCCGTTAATTGTTTTCACGCAATGAAGCTTTCTATAAGCTTAATTAAAGTCTCTAAGAAGGCTGATTGCGTAAGTACTATGTTCTGAGCAAAGAATAGACAATAATGAAAATTAAGAACGACCGCATGACAGGATTTATTCGAGCATACTTGAATGTTGGACAAGATAAGTAGAGAATATGAGTTACAACAAGCTTTAAGAAAAGTTGTATTTTGAAACTGAATAAGTTGAAATATAGCGCGTGTTTGGGGTATGACTTATGAGGAAATATAGCGCGTGTTTGAGGTATTTTATTTATAATTTAAAATTAGTAAGTGTCATATTAACTCCTTATATATAATAAGTGTAAGGAGATCTTATCCATACTACCAACTGGTATATGATCCGTTGGATTATAAAACTATAAATATTCAAATAGATGAGAACCGTTATATATAATATTAAAAATTGTATTTGATTAATAATAGGATATTATTTAAATACTAAAAGGTGTATTTTGATAATTTAAACCAATTATAAATAGGTTTTCTATATTGAATAGAAATCTTTATGTAAAAAATCGTAATTATCTTTTCTCTTTAGTTTATGGATAGTTCCAGTTAGATAATAATTATTAAATCGTCTTTAAATTAAAGATAATTTTGTTAGCTTCGCGTGAGCCGTAAAATTGTTAAAATTTGTTGTCTAAAACTAGAGATAGAGCCCAAACAGTAAAGTGATTATCTAAATTTTAATAATTTTTTTTAAATTTAAACCAATTATAAATAGGTTTTCTATATTGAATAGAAATCTTTATGTAAAAAATCGTAATTATCTTTTCTCTTTAGTTTATGGATAGTTCCAGTTAGATAATAATTATTAAACCATCATTAAATTAAAGATAATTTTGTTAGCTTGGCGTGGGCTGTAAAATTGTTAAAATTTGTTGTCTAAAATTCAAGATAGAGCCCAAACAGTAAAATGATTATCTAAATTTTAATATTTTTTATTATTATTGTAGCACCAATTTAATTTTTTTCCTAATTCTGTTAAATTTATAAATTCTATGTTTAGTTCAATAAAATATTAAAATCAATTTAAGAAAAAATTAAAATTGATCTGGTCCGTGTACGACCACTATACGACCAAATTACAGTTAGATCTTAAATAGATCGATGAGAATTGTTAGATCTAATATTAAAAAGTGTATCTGATTAATAATATAATTATATTTAAATACTAAAAAGTGTATTTTGATAATTTAAAATTTTTCTATGTAACAATTCTTAAATATCTTTTCTCTTTAATTTATGTATAGTTCGAGTTAGATAATAATTGTTAAACCAAATATTAGATAACAATTCATATCGATTACAATATTAAAAATTATCAATATAATGCTCATGTATATCATATAACAATGATACATGTAGACACTGTGTTATAAGAGACTTAGGAGAACTTGAATAAATTTAAACATTTTTTTCCTGAAGGAACATAACAATTTGATTAATCCAAATTATAATTATATTATTTTACATATAACAAATATAAAATGATAATATCAAAATATTATTAAAATATTGAGGGTTTCATATTCATAAACAATAATTTTGAATATAATACTTAACCATCTTTTCTTTTCGGTTTATGGGTAGGTCAACTGGTCAAGTTAGATAATAATTATTAAATCATCATTAAATTAAAGATAATTTCGTTAGTTTCACATGGGTTATAAAATCGTCAAAATTCAATTTCTAAAACTCGGGATGGAACCCAAATAGTAAAGTGAGTATCTAAATTTTAATAAATATTTTTTTATAATTGTAGCACCAATTTATTTATTTTTCCACTAATTCTTTTAAATATAGAAATTTTATCTTTCTTTCAATAAAGTATTAAAATAAATTAAGAACAAATTCAAATCGATAAAGACTATAATAATATGAGAGAATAAAATTTTATATAATCAGAAGATAATTTTTATTCTGTTTAATAATTTTAAAGTAATAATGTATTTTAAAATTTTATATACACTATAAATAAAACCGAAACATTAAAAGTAAAAGCAGTTATTATGAAGTAAAATCGTCAAAATCTGATTTTTAAAACACAAGATAAAGCCCAAATCAGTAAAGTGAGTATTTAAATTCTAATAATGATTATTATGTCATCATTATTTTAACGCCAATTTAATTACTTTTTTCTAACTATTTTAAATGTAGAAATCTATGTTCAAAAATTAAAATCAATCTAAGAAAATTCAAATCAACAAAGAATATAATAATATGAGGATAAAATTTTATAAAATTGTGCAAATTTTTTATCCTATTTTATTAAGTTATAGATCATAACTAATCAAATATAATTTATTATTAAATAATAAATTATACGCAAATGGTGATTTTGTTTTATAAGCACTCATAGAGACCTAATTTCATTGTTAGCAGGACTATATTCATATTAAAAAAAACCGTATTTTGAAATTGTAGACTCGGCTACAGAACAGACCTAACTTTTTTAACCTACGTACATTGTAAATAATTAAATTCGAAACTTTAAAAGTTTGTTAAGCAATTAGTATAGTACTTTTCTGAAAAATCGTACTTTACAAAAAATATTATCAAATAACCTATGTTTGAAGGAAAAAAAATGAAAAAAAATCTTTTTTTTTTCAAAAAAAACCTGTAAATTTTAATATGTTGTTGGTAGATTCAAATCTTAGATCATTCTACATGATAATTTTACTGTTATATGTAACGTTTCTCAACAATTTAATTTGAAAGATCCAACGATTATGGATTGAGTGATTAAACAAAGCGACCACACTTCATTATTTAGTTTTTAATATAAGACTTAATTGCACTTTAGTGGCTCGAACTATAATTTTTTGGCACAAAAATGGCCGAATTATTAATTTAGCCACTTTAGTGGCCGAACAATTTATTTTTAACACTTTATTGTATTACGTCATGTCAGTTTAGATGGCGTTTGAGTTTTCAGCCTTTGTAAAATATCATCAGGGGTATATAGGTAAATTGATAAGTTTTTAATATAAAATCACTTCAATTATTGATAGACACTCAAATCATCCACCAAGGCTTCGAACAAGACCATTTTATTATAACCCAATTCATATCTCTCTACAACTCTCTTTCTTCCAATATTACTTTTATTTCATCTGTGTTTAATCGTGTACATCAGCCTAATATATATCTTTGGAACACGTTGATTAAAATTCATTCAGAGAAGTCGACAGTTGAGGGGTTATTTTTGTTGTTTCGTCGTATGATGAGATGTTTGAGTGTTTGTGCTGATAAGTATACTTTTTCGTCTTTGGTTAAGGTTTGTGCTCGAGAATTGGCGGTTGGAGAAGGTGGGGTTGTTCATGGGTTGATTGTGCGATGTGGGGTTGGTGAAGATGTGTTTGTTGGGTCAAGTTTGGTTGATTTTTATGGGAAGTGTAGAGAGATTGAGTGCGCACGGAAGGTGTTTGATGAAATGTCTATGAAATGTCTATAATAAATTGTTCGGCCACTAAAGTGGCTAAATTAATAATTCAGCTATTTTTCTGCCAAAACATTATAATATGAGCCACTAAAGTGCAATTAAGTCTTAATATAATAACATAGATATTTACGGGATATACTATAAAAAAAATGAATTTTATATAGAATTTTGATCGTCACGGTGTACTACTTTAAAAGAAGAACTATTACAAAAAATATATATTTTAATTGATAATTTATTTTCTCAAAAGTTCAAAGTTCCCGCATCATTAACATATTACAAAAAAGAGTATATTATATTTTAGCAATAAATATTTAAAAAAAGAAAAAAAGAAAAAAATTATAAATATTAAGAAAAATTAATGATGTTATCTTGGTAGTTTGGTCCTAAATACCGCCAAAACATTCTCAACCGTTAGATCCAATACTTTTAAAAATAAATGATCAAGATTGTATCATATAAAAATAAATTATTATCTAAAAATGATATAAGTTAAAAGATATTATATTAGGATTGGATTTTCCAAAAAGTTAAAACATAAAAATAGTTGTAATTAAATAAGGAAACCCATTTATAACCAAAATAATAAAAATCGTTTAATCTTAAATACATAGGTGAAAACCGTTAGATTTAACATTAAAACATGTACTTGGTTAATAAAGGTTATTCTAATAATCTAAACTACATAGGTAGATTTCCTAAATCGAATAGAATTCTCAACATTAAATTTCGTCACTTTATTCTCTTTTTAGTTTTAGAATAGTTTTTAATTGAAAAAAAAACTATTAAACAACAACTAAATTAAAGATTATTTTGTGAATTTCATGTGAACCGTAAAATTGGCCAAATCTAAATTTTATAACTCAATATAAACAAATATTATATTGAGCGTGTAAAATATAATAAATATCAAATTTTTAACTATAATTTTTTTTGGCTAAATCTTTTTTAACAATTATTTAATCATGTAAACTAATAACTTTTAAATATTAAAATATTCATAAATAAATATAATTATAAATATTAAAAAAACAATCGTGTGTTGCATCGTAATAAAAATATAATTATAAACAAAATAATTATAAATAAAATTTAAGTAACCGTTCATCGCACGGGCTATAAGCTAGTGAGTGATAAGTTCTTATAAGTTATACGGGTGTTTGGATAAATCAATATCTTTATATATATAAAGGAAAACCCTCAGGAGCTCTAGAATCGCTCGATTCATATTTATCTAATTTTCTAGAGCTCCTCTATTATAAATATTAAAATTAAAATTTTTTTTTTAGCTCCTAAATTGTAGAAAATGTAAAACTTATTAAAGACAAGTTTGCCTTTATTTTAAACATTAAAAATTAGAATTTCCTTTTTTAGCTCCTAAATTGTAGACAATGTAAAACTTATTAATTTTCTTTTAAAAAATTTCTAATGAAAAAAACTAAATATACAATATTAATATTTTCCTAAATTTTTGCTAGAAGACAAAACTATATATTATATGAACATGTTCCTAAACTTCCATTACAATATATATAAGTTAATACTAGCTTATATCCCGTGTGATGCACGGTCTTCTTTAATATTTTTTTATTTTTTATTTAGATTTTAGTTATTATATATAATTTGATAAAATTTTAATATATATATATATATATATATATATATTGGATTTATAAATCTAACAATATAATATTTAAATTTAATATATTATTGACGTAATCAATAGTAGTATTTTAGATATTAAAATATAAAATATTTTAAAATAACATATCTAATGATTCGTATTTTTTTACTCTTAAAAATCTAAAAAAGGACTCAAGTGCAAATATCAAAATATGTGCTTGTTCAATATACCGAGTTTATTTGAATATACTTTTACTTTTATTTTAATTAATTATCTCGTTTAAATTGAATGTTAAAAAAATTATAATAAACATGAATTTCATAAGTTTAATATAATAATATTACCAATATATCTATCTTTTGCCCGTGTTATTTTTAATTTGAACATGAGTTGTTTCGGTTAAAAAATATAAACAGGTAATATCCTTAAAAAGACAATTAGTTACTTATTAACAATTATATAAAATTATATTAATTTTTTTATATATATGTCTGCATTACTTTTAGAAAATTAGTTGTTTAAGTTAGAAAATATAAAAGAGGTAATTTGTTTTAGTTGAAAAGAATAACTTGTTATTTATTAATATTTATATAAAACAATATTACCATTGTATATTTATTTTGCATGTATTATATTTAGAAGATAAGTTGTTTTAGTTAGAAAATATAAAACACATAATGTGTTTTAGCTGTCGGTTATAAATATATAATAATATTACCATTTTATATATATATTGCCCGTCTTATTTTCAGAAAATGATTTGTTTTAGTTAAATAGATATATGAAATAGGTAATATAATTTAGCTGAAAAAGGTAATTGGTTATCAATAACTTGTTTTCCATATATGTTTCCTATTTATAAGATGAGTTGTTTTAGGTAAAAAATATAAAAATAATGTGTTTTAGCTGAAAAAGGTAATCAGTTATAAATATATAATAATATTATCATATTATATATATGTTACCCATTTTATTTTTAGAAGATGAGTTGGTTTGGTTTAAAAAATAAATATAAAATAGGTAATGTAGTGAAAAAAGGTAATTGGTTATTAATAAATTGATTATAGATAGGCCCGTGAATCGGCCCAAATACCGACCGACCGACCGACCGACCAAAACTTTTAATGTTTCGTCTTTAATAATATAGTATAGATTAATATGTAAAGTAAGTCTCTATTTTAAACATTAATAATTTGATAATTAAATATAAACTCTTACTTTAAGGGAACGTTGGTTTCCTTTTAATCAGCTAACCAACACTATATAAATACATGGACTCTGATAATCGTCTGATAATCGTCTGCTGCACTTTTTCTTCTAATCATATTTTTTCTTATATACTTTGATTTGATTTTTATTAGGGGTGTGTATATGATTATGTGAGCATGATTATATGTTTTTTTGTTATATATCTAATTAAAAGTTTGTGCTCTTCTAATGCAAATCATGCATGGACAAGTTATTTGATGGATGATGTAGTGAAAGCAAAGTTAAAAAAAAAAAGATTCATCGATAAAAAGGATATAAAAAGGATAGCCAAGCAACCACACAAGGATGTCAAAGTATTTTTTGTTAATTTGTTTTTTTTGTTTATGTGGTGTTTTCGATGTTTAAGTATTATTGCTTTCATTATTATGCGTTGAAAGTAGGTTTCATTAAAAAAGGTATGTTTCTTTTTGTTCTCTTCTCTTTGTTCTTAATAACAAAATATTTGCGTGGACGTGCTTTGAATATTAATCCTTTACATGGTCAGCATGTTACACGTGCGTTTTTTTTGTTCACTGCATAATCTAATATATGTCTACATGCAAAATTGCGGGTTAAATTAGAATGAACATATTTAGGAAAGATAGAGGATGTATTTGCACTTTGTTTTGGTGGCCAATTGTTGCACACGCGGACACGCCATAGTCTTACAGGATATTGTATTGATTATATATGTTTAGTTAATTGTTCTACTCGAATAAAGGAGAAGATGAGGGCGGTGATGTGGCGTCTCTCAAATCGCTTCGATCTATTTTTCTAATTTTCTCAAATTTTTGAATAATTAATGTTAAATATTCGAAAATATCTCAATTGACTTTAAAATCTTTACTAATAGAGGAAACTAAATATACAATTATAATATTTTTGCCTTCAAGATCTTTATTAATGGAGGAAATTAAATATGCAATTCTAATATTCTTGCCTTTAAAATCTTTACTAATGGATGAAACTAAATTTACAATTTTAATAGTCACATACATTATTTTAATGGATGAACCAAATGAGTGATGACTTTGATAATTATCATTTTCTTTAATACTATCTTTCAAGGAAGAAGGTTAAATATGTTATGTTATGTTAAAAATGGCTTGCTTGACTATAAAAAAAAAATCTTCAAAAGGAGAAAACTAAGTATACTATATTAATATTCTCCTAAAGTTACTACACGAGTCCAATTTATTTATTAATTTTTATTTAATATCTTTTAATCAGGGAAAATAATAAAGAAGACGATTTGTGAGGTGCAAGATGATTTGAGTAGAAAATATCTATATTGCCTTTTAAATCTTTAGTAATGGAAATATTAATTAACTTATATTCTCCTAAACTTTTTTCTTAAGTCAAATTACTATCTTAATATTGTCCTAAAATTTATCTTTAAGTTAAATTACCATGTTGATATTTTCTTAAACTTTTTTTTGAATTTAAAGTTACCGTTTTAATATTCTCATATATTTTTTCTTGAAGTTCCAAAATTTATCTTTAAATCATATTATCATCTTTACCTTCTCCTAAAAAAATTATTAGAAATAATGTTCTCATAAGTTTTTTGTAAAAAAAACCCCACGTTTAATTTATCTATATGTTTTACGTATACATTAAAAATCATTTTTTTTAAAAAATTTTACCTTCTAATTATGTAGAAGAAAAACTTACAGAAAATGCAAGTTTCTATATAATAAAATAAAATAAAGGAACCTTATTTTCTTTTCATTTCTTTTCTCAAGTACATATATTTTAAACAATAAAAATTAGAATTTTAAAAAAGATTTGAATTAAATTTTATGATATAATAAAATTAATTAATAGATGATGTAATTGATTAAGTAATTAGTTTGTTTTATGTTCAATTTGGTAACAACGAGAAAGTTGATTATCGGGAGGAAATATGTTTAAAGAGAGAGCGATTCATTAGGAGGAGCATATTATATTCTAGAATTTAATATTTATGTATTATGTATTTTTAAACAGAAGTAGCAATATAAAGTTTTAGAAAAATAAAGTGATTAATATACTAATATTTGATATAATATTAAAATAATAAAATATATTAAACAATTGCCCTTTTCTATAATTATTCAAAATTTCGGTAATGAACAACACTAAATGGATAATTTAAAAGAAATCTTAATTCCATGTTTTAAATATAATTTTGTTTAAAAACATATTTTTTAGAATAGTTTTTATAAAAAATTAGAGAAATTTTTACAAAGCCGTTGCGAAGCGCGGCTTAGTAAACTAGTACTTATATAGAGGAGAAGACGGTGGCGGTTAGGTGGTGCCTCTGGAATCGCTCCGTTCTATTTTTATAATTTTCTCAATTTTTCAAAAATTTTAATTTTAATAATTACAATTTCCTTTAATATTTTCGATTTTGTAGGAAGGAAATTGAAAATTACACTTTTATTATTTTCAAACTTGATAGAACTTTCTTTGATTTAGAAAATTACAACTTCCTTATTATTTTTGAATTTGTAGGCTTGATAGAACTTTCTTTTATTATTTTCAAACTTAATAGAACTTTCTTTGATTTAGAAAATTACAACTTTCTTATTATTTTCGAATTTTTAGGATCTTATGTTAATAATTGCAATTTTCTCTTTTATTATTTTTCAATCTTGGTAGAACTTTCTTTTATTATTTCCAAACTTGATAAAACTTTCTTTTATTATTTTCAAACTTGATAAAACTTTCTTTTATTATTTTCAAACTTTATAGAACTTTTCTTTTATAATACTTCTTGAATTTTAAACATAACGGATTTCCATATTATTCACCTTACAAACACCTATAAATTAAAGGTCATTCATAACAAAAAAATCTACACCGAAACCTTTTTACATAGCTTCAAATTTTTAAAACCATATTTATAATCAATACAACTATGGTCTACACCATGTTGCATGCTTTGAACGACAACAACTATACCTGGATGATAACAGTACGAGTGTGTAGAATGTGGGAATATGTCAATCCAAATACTGAAGAACTGATCAGCCTTGACATGATTTTGATCGATGAAAAGGTTAATAAATCAATATACTTATAACTTATTAATTTGTCAAATTGTATGATGTTATTAACTTTGCTAAGATATGTTGTATGAGAGGAAAATTTGATCCATGTTACGATCCCGAAGATTCTGATCTCTCGGTTCAAAAATCTTTTAGAGGAAGGCTCCGTTTACAGCATCAAAAATCTGAAAGTTGTTTCAAGTACAGGGAAATATAGACCACTATCACATGGGTCTAAATTGCTCTTCATACGCATAACATTGCCTAAGAGATTGGAAGAAGACATCGTCAACATATCCCTGCATGGATTTCAATGTCCGGATATGAATGATGCACGTATTAATGACACAACATACTCTCATGTTTTTTGATGCAGTAATATATTAGAGTAATATATAAGTAATACTATTATATAAGTTATAATTCAAACTATCATGTTCTAATATTATTTTTTCTATGTTGATTTAGATGTTGTTGGCTGCTTGACCTACTTGGGAGGTTGTCAAATGCGGTTGGAAAAAAAGAGATCTCAAAATTGTCACAAATTAGTAAGTTATGCATTATATTAATTTTAATATAACTGTTAATTGTTTTTTATTGTTCTTGTAATTTTATATTACTTCTTTGGTTACCCCCAATTTATTTGTTTTACTTATTTAATTTGTTCTAATTGTTTTCTTAAACAACTCCAGTACCATAACTTTGTGGGAAAAGTTGGTCGAGATAGTTGATACAAATTTATATAAGGAGGATGGTGGACCCTATATAATAATTGTCACATCTACCCATAAATATAAATTTAGTATTTTATAAATTTAATAATTTAGTATTTTTTTTATCAATATAAATTTCCTTTTATATATATATATGACAATGATATCGGTCCAAGAAAATAAAAAATCAAATTATATAAACAAAAGGAATATGTAAATACTTTATAATATTACCTACCCAAATACAAATTTTATAGAATATATTTTATTTGATAATTTAAATAATTTTGTAGATATTTATTTCATAATTTTTATTCTAATATTCTTTTTTTTAACAAATATATTCTAATGCCGCTGATTTTATAGAATATATTTTATTTGGTCATTTAAATAATTTTGTAGATATCAATTTAACAATTTTTATTCTAATTTTTTTTTTCTTAACAAATATATTATAATGCCGCTGCGAAGCGTGGCTTAGTAACCTAGTTTACTTATAAGTTAGTTAAGAGTTTGCTAAATTAAATCTGAAAAAGTAATTATTAAATACAATGATTTAAACACTTGCATTTTAAATTAAAAAAATATTTAAAAACACAAAGATAAAAATATAAAGTATTAAAAAACAAAGAAATCAAGTAATAAGTCAATAAATTGAGGAAAATGTACCTCATTATCAAAATTCAACTTATCAACATATAAATTATAAATTGAGGTCATGGTACAATGATCTACCTGAAGTAACTAGGTAATTAACATGCATTCATATTTTTTAGCTACCTATCCATTTTTATCATGAACTACTGGCGCCGGGAACTACTAACAACTTAGGTAGTGGGTTCATATATACAACCTGGTTTTTCAAGGACTATGTCACAAGAAACAACCGATTATCATCAAAAATTTTAATTTCCACCAAGTAGGTAAAATCGTTAAAATTGATACCTTGTGCAAAAAATATTTATGTTGAGTAATATAAATCAAATGTGTTTGTGTGGCATCTTGCAGAAAACGAGAATTGTCCTACTTCTGCATGATGATAATTTAACAATATTAATACAGTTAAACCTCTTTAAAGTAATACCCTTGGGACCGGGAAAAAATATTACTTTACCGAATTTATTACTTTATCGATAAAGTAATATTTTATTACTTTACCGAATTTTTATGTTTACGCATTACAATACATTATGTTTAAAAACAAGAATCAATCACATGCAATGTATTTTGAATGCTATTAGTATTGCTAACATGGCTTGGAATATTGATGTGAAAACAACCACAATTGCAAATTGTTTTCGGCATTGCAAGATTCGTTTAGAAGAAAATGATGAACATGAATTTGGTGAAATAAATGAAGGTATCGAAGGATTAAATGAAGCTATCTCTAATTTACGATATAGAAATGTGATGAATGTTGAACATCTCTTAAATTATCCAAGCGAGAATGATGCGGTTATGAAATCACCTACGGATGAAGAAATCATTAAGTCGGTAATGAACATTGATAAAGGAATTGATCCTGAACCGGACGATAGCAATGTCATCCCAAGCGTGTCATCAAAGGAAGCATTTCAAGCAATCAACACTTTGAACAATTACTTGTTACAACACGAGCAAAACATACCAGGAGTTATTTATGCTTTACATAAAGTCAAGGATGAAGTTAATTTTGACTTTGGTGGAAAGAAGAAACAAGCTACTACTATATATTCATATTTTAAAAAGAATTAAATTTTGTAACTCATATACATTATATATATACTAGTATTGATGCCCGCGGTGCTGGGCTTTGCGGTTTTGTGCGGTGCATTGGTGGTGGTTATGGTAAAGAAACTAAAATATGAAAAAACACAATACAAACCACATAGGGCGGTAAGAATTAGCATCCATATTAAGCATTTAGATAATGGAAAAGGGTAGCATTACATATTACATGCATTGGTCGTTTGTGAACAAACCCAAAAGTACAACACTGATGTTTAGTTGTAGTTAGTTTGTCTTTCATTTCAAGTCAACGTCTTGGGGGATTGGAAATCTAGTTCTGACATCCCGTCTATGTGATATGAGGAAGTTGATTGCTGTTAGGGAAGGGAATAGTTTTGTGTTAGACAAACATTTATATATAAATTTGTAGATTGAAGCAATAGTTTAGAATTGTTACATGTGTAGTTGTTTGTTGGTTGCTCGTTGATACTTGTGGTTCTTCATCTTCCGGAATGTAGAATCCCTTGCAGATATTGTTTGCGTTGTACACACTTTCTTTGTTGAGTATATTTTCTTCGGTGATTAATAACTTGACAGTTATATCTGTATTTTCCAAGGTTTTAATTTGTTTTGGGAAAGAAGTACACCCCTTTTGCTGTGAATTATTGTTGAAATGTAATATTTAGTGTGTTTCATATAACGCATTTGAATGAAACTGTGTATTTAATTGGTAAAACCTGTTGGTGAACTGTTTCTGCTCTCTCGCCGAGTAGTGTACGCACTTCACGATCGTGCAAACAGATTTCTATCACACCAGTTGCGTCTGATCCTAGTATTGAGAGTTTGTACCTTTCATTGAAAAGGTTTGTTAAGTAGAATCTGAGGCATAATTTGAAACAGTTGAAGAAGTTTTTAAAAGTGAGTTTCTGTAAATTTAGATTTACCTTTTCTCTGGTTCAGGTATCCTTCTATTGCATTTGGAGCATATGTAATCTCCTCCTTTGAATTGGATTTCTTCCATACAACCAGTACAGATCCTATAGTACCATGGTGCTTTATCATCGACGTAACGTATGTTGGCGTGTGTTATGACTTCCGCCTGTGAAGATTTCCATTGATTTAAGATGAAAATTTGAAAAATGTTATGATATCCCTCTGAAAAGGTTAACTAACAATTACCTGAATAAAATCATTCCCTAAATTTTTCAGCTGTACTACGTTCAACAGCTTTGCCGTCTTCTTCGTCTTTGTGTTATGTATTAGTTTCTTGAAGTTTGGATTATCTAACCTGCATTAAGTAAGAAATTTAGTTCAAAATATAACAATTTCTTTTGTTAATCAACATGTTTGATTTGTTTACATGTCCCGTACATTTTTCTCATTTCAGCAACGCTGTGATGTTGGTAGTTGAGGTAGAATGTTGTTGATGCAGCATTTGAAAGATCGACTTCATCTGTGACAAAAGGTGTAATAATTAATGGTAACAATGAAGGTTACATATTTCCTTAAGCAAGAGGTGATTAAAAAGTGAAGATAATCCACCATTCCATGTTCCGACTTTGCAGCTTGTTATGATAATAATAACTGCCTCTTCCAGAGGCTGTAGAATTAGTTGTTGAAAAAAGCTTTTCGCCATAGCATCCCAAAGAGTAACATTGACATTTGAGCTTGGACAATGCCAAAATCACAAGTTAGTGTCTGCACATTTGGTAATGGATAAATTTTGTTCTGAAAGCCAAAATTATAATAGTACCTTCCATTTGTAATGACAAATTTTGTCTGCAAATTCTTGTGACCAAGTCTGTTGACTAATTCTTTTAAAGTGATATCTCCTCTGTTTTTTATTATCCCAATCACATCTAACATATTTCAAAAATAACCCTTGTGATTGAATGCATAAGTACTATGAAAAGTGTATAAAACTTGAACGTTTAAGAATTGCAAACTAACCAGTTAGATAAACATTTAAATTTTTTATGCTGTCGAGATCTGTGTGATCGTAGAAATCAAAGGACTCATTAGCTATAGTTGTTCCTTTCTCTTCTACATCTTTGACCTTTGTGTTGTTGTTGAAAACCAAATGATTTTCATTTTGTGTACACCTGAACTTGTCTTCAGATTTGTATGGTTGCACATCAAAATTAGTTATGCTACATACACTGCCAACTTTTAGTTTGATTTCCAAATCATCAGCACATTTTGCAGGGACAAATCCATGGATTTTATTTTCCTGAAAATGTTTTTCTTTTACAGGCGATTTGATAATATGGATAATGCTAGAAAGGGTGTGTACCTGGTGCTTCAGAAACGTGACATTAAAGTAAATTTTGTTTACCTTGTGGTCCATAAGCATGACATTGAAACTTTTGTAATATTCTCCTGCCTTTGTTGCTCCTCTCCATGTCCTTATTACTCTGACCTTAATTTTCCAGTCCGATCTATTCTGCTTTAGAGTTAACAAATCATTGTACTTTCTAGACGACATTTTTTTGGTGTTTTGGAACTTTTGTTCTTTTATGGTTCTTAGATTTGCAAAGGGTTTGCATAAAGTAAATTATTCTGTTGTGGGCAAAGTCTTCAAAAATTAAGGTGGATAACATTAATAGTTGTGTTTACTGCTGCACCTAACAATCTCCCAAGTTATAGAAATATTAAATGTAAGATGATCGTTGGGACTTACAGCAGTATTGTACAGACCGAGACATAGGTTTAATACAATACAGACCCAGATGTTGGGGGAAATATTTGTATTGCAACATCGAAAGGAAATGGAAATCATGCATAAATACTTCTCCCTTGGCTTGTAGATACGCGGTTCATTTTTAGGGGTCCAAACTGCATATCAGAGAAGACATGAATTAAAGAAATAAAATAGAAATGGACATTTTTCTCTAAGAAATTTGAGTGTATTAGAATGTTACGTTTCTGTCTTGATATGTTTGGACCCTTTGGTAGGTAAAATGTCGTCACTATCATACGGAATTGGTGCGGTATTCTTTCTTGCTCTAGATTTCCAACTTGTTGAGTTTCTCGTTTGCGGTGTGTCTTCCAACATATTAGGGGTCACCTTGTCCTACACGTGTCATTATTTATGTAAATGTGAATTTTTTTTGATGTATTTGTAAATTTGGAGTAGGGGAAAGTCCTCTTCCCTTACCAAAATCTGGTTTCCCGGTGAGAAATCAGCAGTTTTTTCAATGGCATTGTCCACTTCTGTTGCTTCGTATACTGTTGAACCATTTATGATATTCTCTTCGGATAGAAGCAATGTGACAATGTAATCTTTGTGGTGCAGTTGTCTTAGTATATCCGGGAAAGGCTCTTCCAGTGGTTCCTACATAATTTATTGAATACTCCATAAATATGTAAATTGTTACCATGTATACGCATAATTTTTGTAATACCTCGTTATACTCTGCCTGAATGTCGAAAACTGTTTTTTGAATTATGCGTCTGACTTGCGAGTCTGGAAAGATGATACCAATAGAACCTGTTTTGTCCGTACATATAGTGGAAACTCTGAATCTGTATGTATAAAGTAGTACAAATAAATTAAAATTTGAAAACTTCTGAAAGGGAGTTTAGTTTGTTAAACCTTTCCTTGCAACTTGAGATCTTGAACGAATGACCTACATGTTATGTTAAATTAAAAATAAATTTTAATAATGTAAGTTAGTTATCTACCTTTTGTCAGGGTGTGGAATGGTTCTCTTACACTTTGTACACTTGTATCTACCTGCCTCACGGAAAACTTCAATCTTGCACTTTGCACAGTTTGCATAGTACCAAGTTGATTTTTCCTCCAACCTTTTCACCGTGCATTGAACCGAAACTCTCTTCTGTTTTTGTAAAAATTTATGAGAAACAATTATTTCTCATTATATAAAACTGTGCAGTACGGTTGTAAACCAAACCTGAATGAAATCCTTTCCCAAAGCTTGAAGTTGTTGCATTGTAATGCAATTCACCATATTTTCTTCTTCATCATCGCTAGAGATGTCCATCATTGTCTTTGACATGTAACTTGGAAATTTATGTGATCAATAATAGTGTAACTTGAAAGAAAGCTAACAGAAATAAATTGCTTACTTGTCCTTCAAGTAGGGTACATAGTAGTGTTTAGTATTGACATAAAGTCTTGTTGCCGGGTAATTAGTGAGATTTACCGTTCCTAACAGTGATACAGAAATTAATATTGTCAAAGACAGTTCATAATGGAATATAGTGAAATTTTATATTATACCCTCATATGTTATAATTTTGGCTGCAGAAAGTATAATTGCAAGCGGAACGTCTTTCCTGGACAACACGGCACCTTCATAAGCTTCTCCAAATTCATTAAATAGTGTCACTTTGATTGTGGACCTAGCACAGAATTTGAAAGTTGTCTTAGTAAAAAAAATTATGTTCTATTTTGAGACTCCATTAAATTTTTGATATATATAATTTCAACAAACCTTCCATCTGATATATCAAACATTAGCCTCTTCGTTTCAACACCATTTTTCATTGTACTGATTATAGGTCTAGCATTTTGTACAATTCCAGCTACATCTGTTGTTGGTAATTTTTATTTTTTAATAAGTGAACAAATTTGATATATAATCTATGTACTGTACAAAGGGGGTGTATAAAATTGAAATTACCAAATAAGAAGCGGTTGTCATTAGCATTTTGCTCAATTTCGTCCAACGCAAAAATATCAAATGCGTAGCTCTCAATTTCCAATTCTTCAGAGTTGTCCTTGATGCATTTAGTGTGCTCAGTAAAATATATATGTTTATCACCTCTTACAGCGCGAAATGTTTCGTCCCCCAAGTAGTTTTTAACTTTAAAATTTGATAAGGCATATATTTCTCCTTCAACAATTTCTTCTTCGACTTTGTCAATGAATTTGTTGTTTATAAACGCATGAATCCTATTGTTCTACATAACCCCACACATGAAACAATAATTACTACATAGGTGCACATATCTATTGCTCAATTTCCGTAGTTATGAATACATACCGAGTCATCCAAGAAAATGATATTGATGCCAAAACTTGTTTGTGTTTCTCTGCTAATTACTTTCCAGATTGTTTGAGCTCTGACTCTGCAGTTCCATTTAAAGCTTTTCGTATCTATATCCGAGAGCAAGTCATACTTATTAAAAGCCGTCATCAATTCTACCTGCAGACATGTTTAGCATTTATTGGATTAATACCATGAACAACCCACCAGTTGAAGAGAAGCAAAGAAGATATTATACCTTGGGTCTGTGCTTCTTCCTTTAAGGTCTGTGCGAAGTGGTTGTTATGTGTTTGTGTTAAAGTTTAGATCTGTGTTAATGGCTGAGTTGTAAATGAATAGTGTGACTGTTGTGGCTCTTCATCCAATGCACAATTGTATTACTTTTATTGAAATGAAGTAAAGGTACATTGTGTTTGTAAGTGGTTCATAAGTGATAAGTTGATTGTTTTGTATAAGTGAAACGGGTGTTTGTAATAATTTACTTATAAGTTAGAAAAAATGTTTGTAAATTAAATAGTACAAAAGAATTAATGAATACAGTGTTTGTTACACTTGGACTGGAATTTTTTTGAAAATACTTAAGAAGTAATGATCCCGTTATATTAAAATGAAGTCAATATACATGTTGGCTGTAACTGCTGTAGAAGTAAAAAGTTGATGGGTTTTTATAAATTATACGGTTGTTTCGATAAATTTAGTTATAAGTTAGATAATATGTTGCTAAATTTAATTGTAAAAAATAATTATTAAATACAAAGCTTTTCACAATTGCAGTGGAAATTAAAAAAGAAGTTTGAAAGTAAAATATTAGCAAAATAAAGGAATCTAAATAAAGTTTATTAAGTTAAGTAAAATGTTGGTGATCATTATAAATTTATAAGTTGTAAGTTACAGAAACAGCAGTTATTACCGATTCCGTTTAAGAATATTTGTCCACTTTTGACCTTTGCCCACTTATTTCCACATAAATCTGATACGTGAATTTCCGGAATATGAAATATTTGTTTAAACCGAACATAAGTCTATTAAGTTTTTCTTGTTAAATTAGATATTGAAATGACAAATTTTTGGTGTAATTTACAGATTACTTCGTTTTTCGAAAAATCTAAAATGATTACTATAGACATACGTTGAAATCATTAAAATATTCCTTAATTACTTAAAAACAATTATACACTGAATATATTTAACAATTTTTAAGCAAATGAAAGCATATCAAGAACTTCGTTCAAATTTAAAATTTCGTTTTTAATAAAATTTTGTACATTGATTATACTGTGGAATTTGAAAGACCAAGTGAAGTTTGTTTAATTGCTGACGTTAGGTTCATTAAGAACCAAGACCTATCATCTACTCTAGTTTTATATAAATGTAGGTACATGGATTGAACTGTCCATTAGCTCTTACTATCGGCCATTTTCAGAAAGCGCCAGTCCCAATCAATACTTTGCAACTACATCTCAATGGCATCTTCTAGTATTAATCGAAGGTACTTATTTATCCTATTCCTTCCCCGTCATCTTAGTGCTATTCAGTTTTGTCCATTCTCTCACATTTATTTTTTATTTGCATGTAATCGGGGCACCATCTGTATAGTGCATGTGCCGATCCCTTGATAGACTCGGATGATGAACTGATGAAGGAGATTGATGAGTACAAACCGGATTTGGCAGAGTACAGAACCAATCAGAATGAGAACACGGAGAAGTCACTGACTAACCTGAATGTTAACGTTGCAACAATGGCTATGCAAGTGCAAGGCCTATGTAAGAACCATGAAGAGTATTGCGCCAACTTCAAGGCGCAGGTACCAATGATGATGAAGGAGATTATGCGCCTGAATGCTCAAGTCGATCAACTGAGGAAGCAGCTTAAAGGATCGGGTTAAGGCGGGTGTGCATGTTATTTGAAGTTGTTTGCAAAATGGACTAATTAATTTGGTTTATGTAATATAAATTGGAAGCTTAATGGTGAACAATATTATAAGTAAATTTATGTTGATGATCTATGTTTGAACTCGTATTTTATTTTTCTTTTTTTTTGGTTTATTTATGGCGATATAGTGAAAAATTAAAATAACAAATGTTATAGATCAATATTATCGCGACTTGGTAAACAACCTTTTTTACACAATATAAAACTTTTTTATACACTACATTCTGGGTTACATTAGGTTGTAATTGTGAAATTATAATTCTGGGTTTTTGAGTTTTTAATTTCGTATCCACTACACAACTTCTGTATACAGTATTCTCTACAAAAGTTCTATGTCAATAGAGTGAAATTTGAAATTACCCATTAACCTGCCTAAAAACATTTTCTTGTATGCACTACACTTGTGTAACAGTTCAATTTGTTTTCATCGGAAGTAGACGTCACACGTGTAATTGGGTGTTGTAATTGTAACACGTGTGTGGTTCATGTGTAAAAGTTTCCAATTGATAGTACACGTTTTTTTAGGTTGTGGACTATTTGTCAGTCATCTGGAGCCCTGTGCATGATTACTAAGCTCTACACGTTACTGTCATTACTCCTGCCAACTAACCTTGTTTCTAGAAAAAGGTACGTACTTCCTTAGAGCATATGCACCGGGAGGGGGAAAAAGTTAATTCATGAGTTTTTTCAATTCTAATTTGACAAAGTAGTATGCAGCGCTATTTTTTGTACTCCATCAATTTATACTGTTCCATAAGTTCATCAGCTAGTCCATCGATTTTCGAAGGACTTGTTAACGGCCATCAATTGATAGGCCCTACAAAATAAGACTTTTTTTTTATTACTTGTCATGGTGCGCAATGGGCTATAAGACTTCCACAACTATAATTTTAGGTACCAATTACCAAAAGTCATGTTGTATGGGTTATAAATAGTACATTTATATTTTTATTTATAAAAAAAAAAATTATATTACAAAAGTTCACATATTTCGTGATTTATATCAATTTAAGAAAATTGGTACTAATTGACTTCCCTCTAAAGAGTTATAAATGATGTATATTTTGAATTTGATAATCTATGAAGCTAATTATCGGTCAATATTTAAAAATAAATAAATTCATGGAGACAAATTCATATATAATTTAAATAATTTAATTCTTATATTAATTATGTTTTATATTTGATTGTAATTTTTATAAATAAATATTTATATATTTTGGAGGAAATATTTAAATTTGAACTTCAAATTAAAGTTATTTATTAGATTCCATACGGTCATTTTATTGCTTTAGCTGTATCTTGAATTTTAAAAATCAAATTTGGATCATTTTACTTTAAAAAAACCTACTATATTTGGTTTAAATTGTTAAGATACATTTTGTAGTATTTTAATATGATTCTACTAACAATCAAATATAATTTTTTTAACCAAAATCTAAAATTATCCAACAATCTATTATTGGATATTATTTATGGTACTATTAAATAATATCAATGAATTTCAATTTATGATATAAAATATAATTATTTATTTGACAAATAGTAATTGATGAATTGATGGAGTTTTGTGGGTGCATAAAAAGTAAGAAAAATAGTTGAATCATCGTGAATAATAATTGACTCCATCAATTCAATTCATGAACTGATGAATGAAATGTGTTTATGGGTGCATATGCTCTTATTATGGTTCGATATGTATTTGTCCGCATAATATTTGTAGTAAAAGAATTTCACATGTTGACACTTCCATTAACTTTTTCGATTAAATTATAAGTTATAAAAAAAAATTTACAACAACATGTAATCTATTTTGGTGAAATGTGATCCAAATTAGAATAGTCACATTTAATGGGTTAAAATGGCGTTACTTAACTTTATTTTACCTGCTAGTGTTATGTCTATTGTTTGCACATGTCACTACATACTTGAAAAAAACTTGAGAGAGTGTTAAATGTTCTGACTTAAGAGTACAGTGGAATACTTTTATGGTGTATTTGGGAGAACAACTTGGCATTTCATTTATAGCTGCCGTTACCTATTTCCTAGCTTGTAAAGCTGCAAAAGGTAAACCCACGCACCCAACTTGTAGTTTGAAAAATGTTTACATATTCTTCCAAATAACATGACTTAGATTTACAGATCTAACATTCCTGTGTCCTATACTATATTTATCTATTTCTACAAAGTTTTTGGATATTTTTTTGTGTAGGTAAAATGTCAACAGATAACGTTACCAACGATTTCAGTTTAATATGCCGAAATGTTGCTTCTGTTTATGACTGTGGATCTCTGGTAAGTTATTTTAGCTGTTTTGCCCTGCATGTTCGTAATGTAAAACCTATATGTTTGCTCTTTTTAGAAAGGTATTGTGTATAAGTTATTGTAAACCTTGAGAACGAAAATGATTGTTTGATATCTACCCAGGCATTGCCAGCATCCTTTTCTGAAAAATATGGAGATGTATTTCCTGAGCGGATCTACTTAAAATTGCCTTGTGGTTCAATATGGCGTGGTATGTATGTAAGAGGTCAAAACTGTATTGATGGGTTAGAGAGTATGTTCAAATACTATCGTATCAAACCATTCCAGATACTTTTATTGCATTATAGTGGGGGTTTTATCCTTGACCTTGAAATTTTTAACACTTATGGGGTGGAAAAGGAATATCCTAAAAGAGAAACCCCTTGTGAGAAACCAATATTTAGTCGTCAAGGCGGAGGTTGGGTGAAAGATGTGTACTATCTGGACTGTGATTTCGAAGTTGATAAACTGGAAGCACAATTCTGTTATAATGCTATAAACAATGGGACGACTATCTATGACTTGGTAATTTCAAAAGAACATTTGAAAACAGGCTTGTATCATCAGGTATTGTAATATATAGTTTTTCATATTGAGAGAACAAAAGTTTGAGTTATACCCCATTTGTCCTATGTTTTAATAGTTTTTTTTATGGTATTTGTCTGTTTAAGGTCCTATCAAGTAATGCATGTCGTCAACTAAGTTTGAAGGAGACAATGACTTGGCTCGAAATTGGATATAAATGTCTGATGTGGAAAATAAAGCTAAAGTGGAGAAATGGGAAAGTGACCTTCTACAAAGGTTGGTACGATTTTGCTGTAGCTGGAAAGTTACGCAGGGATGACATTTGTGTCTTCCAAAGAACAGAGAATCCTCAGAAATTTGAAGTGGCTGTTTTCCATAGGAGAAATGTGACTAAGTTTAACAATGCAGGTATACTTGTGTACATTACAGTCAAAAGTAAATTTGGAGTTTTTTTAGTTGGTAACCCTCTTTTTAAATCTATGTTATTTCAGGCACTAAACAGGGCAAATCTGTAATGAAATGGCTCAAAGTCATGACTGCTGAGACCACAGAAAAGGGGAAAATGGTATGGTTTAATTTAATAAACAATTATCTTAGAAAAGTCTTATAACATTGCTTTGTCCCAAAATACAGGAAATGCCAAGAGTGTTTGCTGATGAATTTGGAGATGCACTGGATGGTAGCGTACACTTGATAATTGGTGATGGTAATGAGTATTGTGTGCGCTATTGTGCATTCAATAATCTGTTGTATGGGATGAAGAACATGTTCAAGAAATATGAAGTGGGTCAAGATTATATTTTATTCTTCGACTATGTGGGACGCAGCCATTTCTATGTCTGTATTTACAACAGTAACGGGTTTGACATTCTTGATGGTTTAACCGATAGAATTTTGTTAAGTCATGTTCTAAATTGGAGTGAATGCCCAGTTGTTGTTCTATCGGATGATACCTCTGAAAGTGATGCAGGTGTGTAAAGAATTTTGATTCTGTTTTGAATTTTGAAACCTCTTTGAATTACCTAATTTTTCTTGTTTGACTTGCAGAAGTAGGAGGCATTAATTCAACGATGGTGCAAAGTCCAATTGTAATGGATGAATCCTTCAGCAGTGAATCAGACATAGGTTGATGCTAATATAGTAATATTCTTTTATAGTTGTTTGCAGAACTTTAACATTAATCTGTTTTCAACATTATTGTTAATTGATGCACAAAGGTTAAGTACATTGTTTTCCCATGAAAAGTACAATTTCTGAATTTTATATATCTATCTATATGCAGTACATTCCTCTTAATCTTTGGGAAAAATGTGCATTCCATGTCAAGGATCATCGAAAGAAAGGGATTTGTCGTTTTGGTCTTGGGTGGGGCACTTTTACTTCGAAAATGGGACTTGGTGAAGGTGAATACCTTGAATTCCAATATGGCGGGAACTCCACTTTCCAAGTTAATGTTTGAACTTACAAAGAAGCTGCCTCTAGATAAAAGCTTTGTTTTGTTTGTTATGATGTTTTTTTCTTTTTGAAGACACCTTGTCCAGCTTATGGATGTAATATTTTAACTAATGTTTGGGTTGTTATTTATGGTGATGTATGGCTTTGGTTTATGTTTTGTTATTTAATTGTTCATGTGGCTTTATTGTTTTGGTTTATGCTTTTGTTATTGAATTGTTCATGTGGATGTATGGTTATGGTTTCTGTCTTTGGTATTGAATTGTCCATGTTCGAAGTTCAGTTTGTTATTCTTAACTTCACTTAAATTTGTTCTTCTTATATTGCCAAGCACATACATAAACTAAATTCAGCCGTATGTGTTTAAAGTACTAAACTAACTCTTACTCATTTTTAGATAGAGAAACCAAATTATGTGGAGCCTATTGTGTCCTATCCAAAGAGATTGATTAACAAATTACAAACGTGGCAACGCATAAAAAACTTCTCTATACACTATATTTTGCGTTACATCTGTGGCCATGCCGCCTTCATCATCAACAAAAATCTTCAAACCGTGAGGAGATGTAACTCGACTAATTGCCACGTAAAATTGACCATGTGTAAAAACAGCTTTAGGTAGATAGAGACCTACTGTTTTGAGTGATTGCCCTTGAGATTTATTAATTGTCATTGCATAACATATTTGGAGAGGCATTTGCTTCCGCAGCAATTTGAATGGCATTCTTGATTCACTTGGACATAATTCCATACGTGGAATGAAATGTCGGGTACCAACAAATGCTCCAGAAATAACCTCACATTCAACGCAAAATTTCAAACATTTGGTAACAATCATCCTACTACCATTGCACAAACCAAGAGTTTGGTTTAAATTCCTCATAAGCATAACAACTGCACCAACTTTCAGTTTCAATTCATGTGCTGGCATTCCTGGAATGTTTATTGAGTTAAGATATTCTATAGGAAAAGCAGAGTTTAAATCAGCATCGGAGCCCCCAAAATCTTCTGCACTATCCACACTGAAATATGAAAAAGTCTCGCCAGGAAGTTTTTCAACAATTAGAGAATTAAGATGCCCCACTGTTTGGTTCGTAGGTGTTAGGATAGCCCTCTCACTTAAAAATTTGGGGTCTTGACAATTTTTTAGAAAATCAGGATAAGTGGCTGTAATCATATTATCCAAAGAGTTTTCATTATTAAGGTTGCAAAACTGAGGTGGAATAACTATATCATCTTCAAGGCAACGGGGCATATCTTTAGGCAATGGATGAACATTTCCATCACCAATGTCAAGTACCCACTTGGCAAACTGTTTCAATTCTTGCATTTCAGCATCTGTACTACCTTTATTAAGCCGCATGTTTAAGCACAAAATGAAAACTTTGCAAATGGACCACAACCTAGAACGGGTGATACATGCAGAAACAATATCACCTCGTTCCCCAAGAGTAATGACAGGGAGTATTTGACGAAAATCTCCACCAAGCACAACCGTAATACCTCCAAATGACATATTTCCACGTGCAATGTCAGTTGATTTCATAATATCCCTAAGAGAACGATCTAAACATTCAAAAGCATACCTATGCTGCATTGGAGCTTCATCCCAGATGATGAGCTTGGTTTTCCTTATTAGTGCTGCTATATCTGAATTATGACCAATACCGCATAGAGAGAATTCATCAAGAACAATTGGTATTTTAAATCTGGAATGTGCTGTACGACCACCTGGTAAAAGAGTTGCTGCAATACCGGATGTGGCAACTGGTAGTACTATATCTCCCTGAGAACGTAGCTTAGAAATTAAAGTCCTCCACAAATATGTCTTCCCACATCCACCACTACCATAAACAAAGAAAAGACCACCTTTAGACATTTGCACAGCCTCCAATATTTTTTCAAAAACAGCGAGTTGTTCTTCATTAAAGTTGTCAAACAACTTCTTGTATTCACATTCCATTTCCAGCAGATTGTAGCTTGTTTCCTCTATAATGAGGTTATTCACACCATGATTGAGATAACTTGATGGGGGTTGGGGCAATTGAGGATAACTCTTTAAAGACTTCCCAATTGAGCGCAATAAATCATCAATCTCTGCACATTTATTATATGTATGTTTTAGGAAATCAGAAATATCATTACCTCATTGTTCAAAATTATAGATCATTAATATTTATAAATTATGTCACCTGCAAGTGCATAATACTGTAGTTGCTTGTCAGCAAGAGTTAGTGTGGTATCTTGACTAAGGCTGCGTCTCTTAAGCAAAATGTCATCTATCATTTGTTTCCAATGACAACTCCACAGATTAAGCAAGTCTGTTACCTTACAATTTACTACGATGTGCACAAAGAGCTGTCTGATTTGAGGAGGTAATCCACCCTTTGAACACTGATCAAGAACTTCATGCCATTCCTTATCGTCATCTAGAAGTCCGTACTCCTTACATGCATCTCTAAAAGTAACAAAACATACTCCATTTATGGTCCTTAAAGCTTCAAAGGAAGTAGCACCACGTACTTTTGTTAGTAACATACGTAAGAACCAAATTTCACCAGCAGTGTGATGAGTGTAAGACAAACGCCCAATCTGCAACCCACGTTTTCTTCTGTTCCATTGCCTGGAACTATCGTTCCACACATAGTGCTGTGGGATTTCATCATACGTAAACTTTTGAGCATGAACATCATTTTCATTTAAGAGAAAATAAGCTTCAAGTTTGCTAAGACGTTGTTTTTCGCGTTCGGCCACTTTCTGCAAAGAATCGTTTGCACGAAAGGTGCAATTTCTTTGGCCGGGTAAATGAAATGGTAACCGCTCAACCGACAAAGTCCTGTGGTGTATTGGAAATCCAAATATTCGGTAAGCAGCTTCAGAACCACACACATATCTTCCATCAAAGTAAGCATTAATTTCATCGATAGGTTCATCTGCTCTTTCTGTAGTTCTCTTCCTTTTGGAACCTGTGACTTGAACAGTAGCAGTATCGTGACCTTTCAGACAATACTTGAATAAGTATTTTATGCTCCGAGCATGACAACAAATCTCAATGTTCATATGGCATTGATACTTCACCAATAAATCACGGTTGTAGGGTACAACCCATTGATTGTCAAGAGTGGCTTTTCCCTTATGTATGGTAATTTTTTGCCGGCGACGTTTGTACAATGGGAAACCACTATCATCAAAAATGGTGCGGGGACAGTACCTAAACAATTTGTAGTTAGGGGACCTTACATATTTTGAAGCACACTTATTTTGGGTAAGAGAAAGGGGAAGGGAGAAAAAACTCACCTTTTAGGAAAGTGCCGGCCACATCTAAAACCCTTCATGCACGGAGATTTAAGATTTTGTAAGCCACAAGGACCATGCATCATAAACTCTTTGACAGCAGAATACCCCACGGGGTCTTTCACGGGATCGGGGATTTCAGCCGATACAAAGTTGTCTACGTTGTGTTTTAGATACCTTTTAGACTCACTATCAAGCCAAATCAACATATGCACATGCGGTAGTCCTCGTTTCTGGAACTCGACCACGTACATAACTAATAAAATGGAACAATATATTAAATACAAATAATTATGAATTGACTTTGTGGTTTTTGCATCAAAAAAAACTTACTTCCCACACATTTTCCGAAATAGGACTTCTTCTTAATGTCGTGGGTCATTTGATCCAATTTCATCTTGAAGACTCTGGATATAATGTCTGGACAATTTTGAGACTGACATCTTGGAAGAAGCTGCATCATTTTTTGGATTTCATCCCACATTGGATTACACGTCATGGTGAGGAAAATATCTGGATGTCCAACATGGCGGCACACTGCGAGAGCATCTTGAAAGTTCTGTTGCATGTAACGTTTAGATCCAACATAGCCAGCTGGAAGTATGACTCCTCTTCCAACATTTGAGGTATTTGAATCTCCCTGCTGAACAGAATCACATATGTGATGATATAATTCATTACGTAATATGGTTTGGTTTTTACGGAACCACCATAATCTAGTTTGCTCAATAGCAGAAAACGCATCAACCATGTACTGTTGGAAAAGCCTACCCCCCAACCTTGCAGTCATACCTGCGAAAAATTTGAAATCAACGTATACATTGATTAAGTACAAAAAATTTCACATTTCATAAATTGGGAACTATAAATTACAATAATGTATAGAAAAACTTATTTTACCTTCATTTTCTCTAACTTGAAAACGGTATGAGTAATAGTCTTTCATTGATATCATATCACGATCATTTAAAGTGTTTGGAGGAGCCGAGGTAAAAGGTATTTTATTATGGTATCCATCTTCACCATTTGGAAATAGAAGTGGATATTGAAGTGCCATTAGCTTCGGATGAATGTAGGAAACACGTGTCAGTTTGTCCATCTTGTTCATCACAATAATGTCACGATTAGGAGTAGTATTATCAGTTCCACCAACCATTAAACCAGCTACATCATCAGAAGCAGAAATATGGTTCTCCCGGCCACTCTGTGCTCGACATATCTTTAGCTCCACCTTCAAATCAACTAAATCATTGTTCTCAAACCGATCACGTGCCATCCGAAACTGTTGGCATAATTCGTTGGTTTCATCCAACATTCGAATAAGACCTGCGATAACATCAACATCAACATCATGGCCATCAGAGTTGTTTACCCAACGAAGTCTATTATTGACCTCATTGACCGTATCGTAGATGTATAGCTGGCAGAATTTGGGAGTCTCTCCATCATCCGGTATTAAAGATCCAAAGACATGATGGTTTTGGCCATTCAACCTGTATATATAAGGTCCTCTCCCACTATTTATGGAATGATCAACATTGCCACCAGAAGAGGTAAATGCAAACATAGCATTATACAATCTTATGCTCCTCTGAAAAGCAGCACCCTTCAGTTCATCGTCATAAAGCTGCAGCAGAAAAGGAGGGGTTGGAAGGGCGTTTGGAAGTGTGACATCTCCTTTTTTACAACAAAGGGAGAAGATAGGAGTTCCTTTGGTAACATTCTTATTTACACGTTCTTCTCTCCACATTATCGCGTGGCATTTGGTGCATTTCACAGATGGAGGACCTAATGTTGCATACTCGTGAGGAACATCACATCTCCTCCAGCTTTGGTTCCCCACTTTAGGAGCACGTAATGTTGCGTTTCCTGCATTTACATTAAAAATAAATTATAACATTCAATATAATACATTATGAGGTTATGAAATTAATGAAATGTATGCAAGGTACAAACCAACATCAGAATCGCTATCAACATTTTCACCCCATGCTTCTTCTGTACAAAATTCATCTGTACATTGTATATGACAAACTGATAAGCTTTCACAGGTTATTAAATTCCTTTATTTAATAATTGAGTAACTAATCATACCATTGGAATCATCCAGTCCATCTTCGGTAAGAGATGAGTCTGCAATTATCGAATGCTCTACAGAAACATGGCACAGTTGTCAATGTCCACTTTTGAGTTTTTTACAATGAAAAGTATTAAATAACTCATTTGTACAAACCTAGTTGATCAAAATATTCATCATAAGTCTGTTGTAAGGTACTATTAAATTCCGCTTCCAACCTAGTGCCATTCGATTGTTGGTGTCGCAATTTCCCCTTTCCTTTTTCCTTTCGTCCTCTTGATGTTGAATAAGCATTCTCGTTGGTTATATTGGAGAGTGGTTCTCTATCAATCCTTTCTTGTGCAGCCATAGTTTTCTTCAGACCTTCAAACCGAATCGTTAGTCTATTCTATTTCCATTTCCATGAGGAAACAGACATGAAGTGTCTGAACAATAAAGCAAATGATAAATAAAACAAATAGGCAAAAATTAAAAACAGTAACCTGAGGAGGAAGTGTGGATGTTGAATTTGTTAACAGAGGATACCTTATTTGTCAAAGAAATTTCAGCAGGCGTATTAACTGCAATATTATAAGATGTATACATTCAATAAGCATCACAGATACTACTGGGAACCTGACAAATAAGATTGCAAACAGCGCGGCAGTGTATCTTACATATCTCTGAGAACGGAGAGAGAGGAGATCGGTCTGCTGTGTTGGTCTTATTACTGTCAATGTTTTCTTTGTTATTACTAACTTTCTTTCGTCTTGTGTGAAATCTTGGGAAACCTTTCATCATATCCTCAGACGAAAACGCCCTGTCAGCTCCATCATCCTGAGAAAGCAAGAAGGAAAACGCCCTGTCAGCTCCATCATCATATAAAACAGTTAAGATTACCGAGGTCATCGATTGCATTTCTTAAAGGCAGGCGGATATCTGCTGAAACAAATAAAAGTAAAGGGGTTTAGTTCTCTTTTGAATTTTGAAATTTAAGTAGGTAAGAAAAGTACAGGTATTAAAACAGATTAGGTGAGTACTGAGGAAGTTTTATGTCTTAGTGTGTTGCTGTTTAATGTCTTGCACTTTTAATAATTTAATAATGAGTATTGCTGTTACCACGTCAGGGCGTATGGGTTGGCTTGCTATGTATGTGTTTGTCAATGGCAAAGTTGTAGTTAACAGCATCTGTGAGTGCATTTTTTCAAAGTTGAAGGTCTTAACTGTAGAAAAGACGCAACAGGAAGTATTATATAGATAGATATATATATATAATTTTGGAATTATTACTTTACATATTAGTTGGGCCCTTAATGACTTTCTAATTTTTTATTATCTTATGCTTTTAGCGAGAATATTACTTTACAACATTGGCCCAAGTTGGGACCGACGAAATTTATTACTTAAGCGAGGTTATTACTTTATCGGATATTACTTAATCGAGGTTTAACTGTATGAAGAAAGAAAATGAGGAAATAATTTGTGAAGTACCTCTGCATAAATACGAAAAAATGATTTAAGAGTAGATATTTTCTAACCTAGTACTGAATCTCCGGTCATAGTTCTATTGAATGGATATACATAGGATTTTAAAAACCTTAAAATCTGGATATGTATCTGATTACCTAAGAACCCTAAAAATAGTCAGTCGAGGTGATCACTCATCAGCAATATTACAATGCTGCTGCTACGCATTTTCATCCTTTCTTACCCTGCACCAAGGCTAGCCACGTAGTATTATACTCATGTACATGTTTTCGATTTTGCTACAAATTTTGCATGCATACCTAATACTAACAAACTTGCGATAAATCTCCATCTTATCTCCAGCCCACTCGATCATCTTTTTTCTCTATAAATAGAGACCGCATTTCTAAATTCTAGCTAGTTGTACTACTTCTCTAAGCACCACTATGGCTTCCAAGAAGTTGTTACTACTTTTCTCAGTTTTCGCCTTCTTGCATGCTACTTTAGGTGCCACGCTACCACGTGGACCGGAAGCAGGACCTCAGCCAGTAGGTCTGTGTTATGGAACATTTTCTACCAATCAACCGTCCGCCCAAGAAGCTGTTTCCCTTGTGAAATCTGTTGGCATCCGAAGGATGAGACTTTATGGCCCTGACCATAATGCTTTTCAAGCTCTTCGAAACACTGGAATTGAAGTCGTGCTCGGTGTTCCAAACAATGAGCTTCAGTCGCTGATCAATGGATTCAAGCAAATGTCAAAAACTATCAAGATGTCAACTTCAGGTACATTGTTGTTGGTAATGGAGTTACTCCGTACCAGTTTGTAGGAACTCCCGAATACACACCTTTTCTCTTCAAGGCCATGCAAAACATTCAAAACTCCCTTTCTTCATCGGCACAATTTAATCATATCCAAGTAACCACCGCCATCGATCAATCCATGGTTCTAAACAGCCAACCTTTCCCACCATCACAGGGTGTATTCAATCAAGAATTTCTACAATTTTTCGATCCAATTATTCGTTTCTTGGTTAACAATAAAGCACCTTTGCTAGTGAACCTACATCCTTACGATAGCTACCTCTACAACAAGGGTGACATTCCACTAGACTTAAAAAAAGGTGCTACAACCTCACAAGATTTTCGCCTACAATACATTATTTTCCAGCGTCAAAATCCTCTTGTACAAGACGGACAACTTGCCTACACAAATCATTTCGACAGCATGCTTGACAGCATATACTCTGCCCTGGAGAAGGCTGGTGCCGCGTCTTTGGACGTGGTTGTGTCCGAAATCGGATGGCCAACAGCCGGAGAAGATTTTTCAACAACTAATGAAGTAGCTGCGACTCACAACAACAATTTGATTAATCACGTGCGCAACGGCGGGACTCCGAAAAGACCTCAGAAGCATATCGAGACGTACATTTTTGAGCTGTTTGATGAGGACAAAAGGGAGAAAGGCAGGAGCTACGGAATTTTTAATAACAACAAACAAGCCAAGTACCAAATCAGTTTTCAAAGCCAGTGATTGTATATATAGTTTATATGTCAAATAAGTGTTGGAATCGGCTATACACATGTACTAAATAAGAATGTCCGTAGCCATTGAGAACAAGATGCAAAGGTTCTACATATTTACTGATAAATAAGGACCACGAAGCCTCTTTTTCTTGTAATGTTGTTCGGAGTGTTAAAACGAACAGAATTTAAACACTAATCTAAGTTGTCTGAATTTGTACATTTCTCGAATGCACAAGTAAGATGACAGTCTGATTTTAAGTTCCGAATACGCAGTGGACTAATTTTATTTTATCAATGTCGAATGATTCTGAAATTTTTGTAGTGTTGGTATCCACAATATCATGTGTAACATTTTGGAGACTAAATTAATTAAATACACTGTTACCCCGCGATTTCTGTCAACCGAGTAACATAATCTGTATTCAGCCCCTGGCACGATCAGTCCCTGAGCCAACTTTGAACGAGTATAGACTTTGAATGAGTATAGACTCTGCTCATGGTCATAGGTTACAGCAGTATACAATATCCATCAAGCTCCCAAGCTGAATCCGACTTTACATATATAGAATATTTTTAACACAAGAACCAGCACCCAAAGTACTTTAAAGCATCAAAATTAGTAACACATAGAGACTGCTCAGAAGGTAAAACAGTCGAAAATCATGGCGAAGAATGTTTGAGAATCAGCCTTGCCACTGGCAATACCAACTCAATCAGCGCACTGTAACTAGGTTTCCTACACCTTTAACAACCAGCCACATAGAAAAAGAAAGTTCAGATTGAATTTTTTAAGTTTTAGAACTGATAGATTTATGGACTTATATGACAAAAAAACCTAATTTTTATACGACAAGACAATTGACAGTTGCGCAACATACAACATACTCTTAACATCTTATTTTTGATATTTCCTTTAGAAACAAAAGTTGTTCATTAACAAGATGCAATAATAGTAAGACTAAGAATCTTTCTGAAGCAGAACAGGTCGGTACATTTTTCGTTTTTCTTCAATGAACCAACATACAGAATGACAATTACAGACAACGGGAACAAGTCAACGCATGTCTCCCCCATTTTGAAACAGTAAGCACCCTAGTTGCACCATCGGGGCCTGATTTTTCGTCACTGATGCATTTTGGATAAGAAAAAGTGAAATGATGCATTATTTCACTTCATATTCTTATAGTCTTTTCAAGCTTTTCTTCCTAGCATCGATCTTCTTTTTGTCTGCGTTATGTTTAGGCAACCCGGGGATTTCCTTCTTTAGCATAATTGGCACACTTGGTAAAGTTTTAGAGCCACTGATTCCTGTTTCTGTGATTGTACCAGTGGCAGCATTTGCTAGTTGATCTTGACCCCCTTTTGCTGCAGCATTAGTAGAAGTGGCCAACGGAGTTGGTGGAAGTGCAGCAACTGTTGCACCACTCTTTTGGTCGGCGCTAAAAACTGAAGTGTTGGTCTGGTCAACATTTAGAGCAGTGGTCGATTCAGAAATGGCTCCATTTTTAAACTTGGGTTTTGGCTTCATAGCATGACAATCAGTGTAAATCCTGCAATTTCCCAACAGCTAGATAAGAACCACCAGAGAGACTGTATCATTCAGGAAAAAAACAAAGAAATAAATGTCCCAAACGTTTGACAGGACAGTCTTCCCGACCAAATATGTCGACTGAACTCATTCCTTCAGATCTATGATACAGCAGGAATTCATAAACTTTAAATACTCTAGAATAAAGAGGAAATTTTTATATATTTGGAATCATAAGAGAAGATTTCCATTTCCGAGATTAAACTGAAAATGCCCTTCCAATCATGTTAAACAATTGCAAAATTTAAAATTCAAAAACCTATTATCTCATTCAACTGAAATATCTCCACAGCTTATCTTTGATGTGAGGGCTGCATGACCTCATCAACTCATCCTAGCTTGTAAATTATAGACATAATTAACATCCGACACTAAGATTCTAAATAATGGAAAACAACACGAAGTCACAAGTAGGAGTATGCATGTAGAGGCCAGTGCATGACGCTACAATTTTTTTTTCAATGGTGGCATAAACTTTTCATGCATAATTGCATTTAAGATTTGGTCTACAGAAAATGTCATATATTAATCATTTCAGAAAGTTACAAGATCAACACTATTCATTTTTATATTACAGCTATAAATTTCACTCGAAATGATCAAGGAGAGCCAATATATAGAGCTTCTAGATTCCTCAAGTTCTATGGAGTGGATTATCCACTAAAACTCAAGATTGTCTCCAAAACATTGAGAAAATGTGTTATGTAATTGAATAGTTGCCAAGAATATTACCCCAAAACTAAAGTACGCATGTTGTGGCCCTGTTTAGTAACTTCTTTAAGTGTTTAGACAAACACAATTTTTTTTTTAATCTAGAAATGTATAAGTACCTAGGGATGTACTCTTTTAACTAAAATAAGAAAGTTACTTTCCTCAGCTAATTTAGCCAGAAAGGACTATGGATACACTTAAGAGTAAAATATGTAAACCTTCCAGACCATGTAACTTGGCCCTCACCTGGCATGTCTAGCGTACTCATCATAATTATCAAGCAGCATCTTTCCAGCCTGCTCATTCAAAGCTGATCCGGGAAATGGCTCGATCAATAAACATCTGACAACCTGTTCTCAAAAGAGGGTAAATTTGATAATCAATACACATAGCATCATGCTAAAGTAGAGGTACAAACAAGAAATTGGTCAGTGAATTTTCAATAAATTTCAGAAATACAGTAAAGGAGGAACAAGAATTTGGTCTGTAAATTTTCAATAAATTTCAGAAACACAGTAAAAGGACCCTTAAACTTACAACAAGAACATGTCTCAATCCAAGACTCGGGTTCCAATCCTTTTTCAGTGTGTTGACACAAATCTCACCATTTTTAGGTGCAACATTTGGATGGAAAATTCTGGTCAAAAAAAAGCCTGAAAAACAACATAGGCCCTGTTATTTGCAGCTCAAAAGTAAATTACAAGAACTCACTACGCATGGAAGACAACTTCTAAAAGTAAAAATAGACAAATAAAGAGCAAACTTTTGTCTACAAGTAACACAGGAACTTCGTCATTAACATTCCCCTACATGTACCAATGAAACTTTTTTGTGTTAAGGAAGTCATCGTGATAATAATGAGTAAATTCTGGCAACAGACAACAGTGAAATTTCTGAACCACCAAACTCCGCCATAAGGGAGTGTGGAAAAGTAAAAATCTCAAACCTCAAGACAGACCAGCAAATGAAAACTATAAACATAAAAAACATTACATTGTACTACCATCACATTCCGGATCAATGATCAATTTAAGAGAACATGTAGTACCGTGTGAATAAGAAGTCTGTTAGAAGACATAACAGATATGTAGTGCGTATTGTTCTTAGAAAAAGCTTATGGATTAACCACTTGGAGGTAGACTTATTTGAGTACAAATCAAAAGTGTGCCGGTTTACAGACTATATTACTTTTAATTAGAGATATGTGAAAATGTGAGTACTAAATGCAACAAGTACAAATCCCCTGGTACCAGGATTAAAAATGCTATTTTAGGTATCACAAACCTGCAGGAGGGGAATGCGGAAAATCATGACTCAATATCAACTTCATACGGAAAACACCATTCTCATAAGGAGTCCCAGCTGCAAGGCAAAAGAAATTTGCATTTATAACAGAGACAAACAAACAAACTGGGAAGACATCGGAATTCATGTATAATCAGCTACCTGGACCATCTATATCAGCAAATATGGTCGAAAAATCATCATCATTTACACCTACTTTAATGCCCTCCGGAGGTGTTTCATCAAGATTTTTCAATTCCTTAGCAAGCTGCCTTATAACATTTGGAGGAAGATTTTCATTTGTCGCCTGTCAGTGCACAGATAATTGTTACAATATTACCAAAAAGTTAAATAAAACAAAACTCTGTGCCCCTGCCTGTGGTTAGTAGTTGTCACCCCCAAACAGCTCACACGTTTATGCTAAGTGTTTGACGCAGTTTTCAACTTGCAAAGGTGGAATATTTACTTAATAACTTTTACAAACATTATGCTATCAAAACAAGTAAAAAGGTTATGTTTACAGCCTAAAACACTTGTAATATAAGTTGGGAGGGCCCAACTAAGTCATAATTTCAACCAATAAAAGAGCCTAGTGATTCTAAAAATTCCCAAGCATTTAGAAGATGCCTTCGAAGTAAATAAAATTTCAAGATGAAGATATATAGAACTTACCATTACCACAGAACCTAAAATGATTCCTCAAAGAACTACTGTTATGTGCTACTGAAAACAGGCGTATGTAAATTCTTGAGGAAGGAAGAATAAAGAGTAGAACTGCGGGATGGTCTGCAAAACAAAGAAACTGTCCATATTAGATTAGACCCAAGTTACACTACATAAATCTTTATTCTTCTACATAGGAATATCTGGAAAAACATTGCTTGCATATTTACAAGTGAACCAGGAAAAATACCATGACTCTGACTACATAGGAAATGAAAGATGGACCAGAAAATAATAGATTAAGAATTAGATTGCATAAACTTTTATCATTGGTTTCATGTAATAATTAATAAATTGATGAAACATCAACACTTGTGCATCATCCACTGAACAAGACAGAGACGACATATCAAAATTTCAAGAATTAAATAACCTTATTAGTTATTACACAACACAGTCACACAAATGTATTGAACAATATTGAATTCAGAGAATCTGAAACATTACATAAAGTGAGTCTGGGGAGATCGACCTAGACCTCCATTAACACTACCAAGTTATTCTCCTTTTACTCTCAATCTCATAAACCACAATTAATTATCACCGAATTATATTGACTACAAGAAAAAGAAAGTTAATTATCCGGAATCAACCAGAAACAGAACACAAGGGATCCAACAACCGAAAAACACATAACTTGGTATAATCCACCATTATAAAATCTCCTTCTAATCAAGAACTTGCCACATTCTCATGAAATTCACTATGCTTGTAGGAAAAAATAATTAAACCTTAGCACTCCAAAATCAATCTTTGATATATTGAATACACACAATTAAACAACACCACATAAAAAGATCAAATTTTAATCCTAAATCAAAGTAATAACAAACAACCCACCTTCAAATTCATCATTATATGATTGGAAACACCAAAAAAAATCACAATTTCCAGATTCAAATTTCAAGAATTCTAACAAATAGGACAAAATTAACAAAACCCGCTTAATTAAATCAATTCAGTTTACTCTAGAACAATTAACAAGAACAAATTTTAAAATAAAATGAGAACAAGAATCACCTGAAAAACAGATTAGAAGCCTCTTAGACTTAGTTGGTTGTTTCTAAGTGGGTTATTTCTAATTTTCTTCTAAATGATTGATAAAATTAGAGAGAGAGAGAGAGAGAGAGAGAGATGTATGTATTATGGGGAGAGAGAGAGAGAGAGAGAGAGAGAGAGAGAGATGTATGTATATATACGGCTTCTTTACGTGTATTGTTGTATAGGTACAAATCTATAATTTAATTATTTGCAATTCAATATTAAATACTACGTCAATCTTCAATTATTTTATTAATATTTTCATGACCTGTAAAATTTTATAGCCGTTGGAATATGTTAGGGACTCCACCACGCCGTTTCCGGAGCGTGCCTTTTACCCGCCGTACTCATTTGGTGAGAGTGTTTGCTGTTCCGTTGACTGTCTACAGCTGAGCGTGGACAAAAGTCATTTATATTCGCAATTTTCAATTTAATTTTTTTTATTCTGGCAACAAAAAATATTTTATTCTGAACATTACAATAAAAGGAAATTAACTAATACGTATAAGTATTGTCTTAATTCTATAATATTATGTTTCAAAATTATTAAAAATTACAAAAACTTTTCCAAAATTGTTAGCAAGTAAAATATTGTATTAAATTATTATATGTTAGTTTTGTGCAAGAGAATAATTATGCCATAATTGAGTATTTAAGACACATTATTCTTTTGACTAGAAAAAAAGACACATAATTCAATTTTTTATTAGAAAAATGTTAGAATTCTCAATTTTTTTCTCAAATATAATCTGATTTGTACTAATTTAATTAATTATGATACATCTCACTGCATTAATATAAATTTCACCAATTAAAATTTTTAAAAATATAATTTCAATTATGACATCTTCAACATGCTTGTGATAACTTGGAGCAGTCAAACTTGGAGCTTGTGATAACTCTATCAAGGTAGGTGTTACAAGCTACAGAGGTATGATTGGCTCCTTACTCTATCTTACTGCTAGTAGACCAGATATTATGTATGTTACATGCTTGTGTGCAAGGTTCCAAGCGGACCCTAGAGATTTACATCTCGTTGCTGTTAAAAGAATCTTGAGATATCTTAAGGGTACACCTAATTTAGGTATCTGGTACCCTAAAGATTCTGGTTTTAATCTTGTTGGATATACAGATTCTGATTATGCAGGTAGTGTTGTTGATAGAAAGAGTACCTCTGGGAGTTGTCAATTCCTTGGAGGTAGATTGATTTCCTGGTATAGCAAGAAACAGCAAACAGTTTCCAATTCAACAGCAGAAGCTGAATATATTGCTGCTGGAAGGTTCTGTGCTCAGATCTTATGGATTAGGAATCAATTGAAGGACTATGACTTTGCATTAGACAAAATTCTCATTTTGTGTGATAATACAAGTGCCATAGCAATCTCCAACAACCCCGTTCAGCACTCGAGAACGAAGCACATTGATATCAGGTATCATTTTATCAGAGAACATGTCATGAATGGAACTGTGGAGTTATACTTTGTACCCACAGAAGAACAAACTGTAGATATATTCACTAAATCTGTTGACGAATCCACATTTACCAGGTTAGTTGGTAAATTGGGCGTGTTAAACAGTCTTAGTGATTGATAATATATCTGTTGTTAGGAATATGTTGTTCTTGATGATAATTATAAAAACACTTAGTAGATTTTGTATTAAGTCATTTTGTAGCTGTCAACGAAATGGCATGCTTTGCAGCATTCCGTTGACAGGAAGCTCATCAACGAAATGAGTAATGTAGCAATTGCACTGTACAATACTTCACAGTTTGATATGCATTCTGTTGTATGTATTAGATAGGTTTTCTAAGTCATGTTGACTAAGTACTAGATAGGCAAAATAGGTTGGTTAATTGTAAATATATTATGCCTTGTAATTTTGCCTAAGTGAAGACATGTCAACGGTATGAAGATCACTCTGTCAACGGTATGGAGTTTACCCATCAACGAAACGAGGGAAACACCATCAACGAAACGAAGGAAACACCATCAACGGAATGAAGAATAAAGCTATCAACGAAACACATCTCCCTGCTATCAACGAATCACTATTGCTTTTTGAACAGTTGACAAAGTGATAGTGACAGTTTACTGAACAGATCTAAAGGAGATATGGAAGTGTACTTTGCATTGGAAGCCATCAAAATGGTTACTGGAAATAAGGAAACATTCCAATTTCCAATAAGGCTCTTGAGAATGATTAAAATAAGCATGAAGACAAAAGCAAAGATCTCCAAGGACCATTGGACAAAAGGAATGAAAAGCAAGCTACTGATGGTTACTACTATTGTTCTTTAGTTTAGCCAAACGTAGAATTGTAAACTTGGGTATTTATAACCAAGTGTAGCAGTTACTTTAAAGATAAGAGAAGAAAAACAAATAGTTTGTATTAGCTATCTTTGAGAGCATACTTCTCTACAATCTTGTAACTGAGCAGCTGTGTACATTTTGTATCACAGATTATTTCCGCAATAAAAATCACTTCAGTTGGATCATCAAACAATCCAACTGAAATTATTTATGTGCTTGTGATTTTTACTTTAAGTTCAGTTTTTATTTGTAAGTTGTTTTTAAGTTTAAGAAGTATCAAGGATTGTATTCAACCCCCCCCCCCCCCCCCCTTCTACAATTCTGTTAGGTCATTTGGGATTAACAATTGGTATCAGAGCGAGCTTCTAACATACAAGAAGTTTAAAGATCAAGACCAAAACAGTAACCATGGTGAAGAAGGATGCAGGAGTAAAGATACCAGTTCTTGATAAGGACAATTACTTTCACTAGAAAGTAAAGATGCATTTACATCTCATGTCTATGGATGAGAGATATGTAGACTGCATTGAGAAAGGTCCACACGTTCCCATGAAGTTTGCATCTAGAGTTGGACTGCCAGATGATGCTCCTGATGTGGAAATTCCAAAACTTGTCTCAGAATGGACTATTGAAGATGTTGCAGAAGTCTATAAAGATAAAAGAACCATGAACATTCTGTTTAATGGTTTGGAGCAAGAGATGTTTGACAATGTCATAAACTGTACAACCTCCAAAGAAGTATGGGACACTGTTAGAACTCTCTGTGAATGAACTGAGCAAGTTAGGGAAAACAAAATGCAGCTCCTTATACAACAATATGAGCATTTTCATTTTAAAGCTGGTGAAACCCTAAATGACACGTTTAGTAGGTTTCAGAAGCTTTTGAATGGATTAAAGTTGTATGGGAGGATCTATCAAACCAAGGATTCAAACCTTAAATTTCTTAGAGCTCTTCCAAAATAATGGAAGCCTATGACTGTTTCTCTCAGAAACACTCAAGAGAACAAAGACTACACTCTTGAGAGGCTTTATGGAACCTTGAAGACATATGAGTTGGAAATGGAGCAAGATGAAGAAATTGAAAAGGTACAAAAGAAGGGTGGATCTGTTGCATTGATTGCATCTGTGAACCAACTGGAAGATGACAATGAAAAAGCTGCAAAGGCCACAACTAGTCGAGCTAGTTGTAGGAGTGATGTTAGCAAGGGTAAAGGCAAGATGACAGAAGAAGAAGAATCAGAACCAGCCAACTTGGATGACTTAGATGAGATTGATGAACACATTGCTTTTCTGTCAAGAAAATTCTCTAAGTTCAAGTTCAAGAGAAACTCAGAAGCAAGGCCACCAAGGAGAGACTTTCAACCTAACAAAAGTAACTGGATTGAAAAGTCTAAATCTAAATGTTTCAATTGTGGAATGCTTGGTCACTTTGCTGGAGACTGCAGAAAGCCCAAGATTGAGAAGGGCAACAGGAAGTTTGAGCCTGTTGATTATAAAAAGAAATACTTTGAACTTCTCAAGCAAAAAGAAAAGGCTTTCATGTCTCAGGAGTATGATTGGGCTGGTAATGGTGAAGATTCTGATGATGATGTTGAGTATGTCAACTTGGCTCTTATGGCTAACAATCATGAGCAGGAAGCAAGCTCCTCAAGCAACCAGGTAACAATTACTAATCTTTCTGAGCTTTCTAAAGAGGAATGCGATAGTGTAGTAAATGAAATGTCTACTGTACTATATAATTTGCGTGTTACTCTTAAATCACTTACCAAAGAGAATTCAAGAATAAAATAGACTAATTTGCTCTTAAGTGATAGGAATGCAATGTTAGAAGCACATCTCATTGAATTTGAAAAAATGAGATGTGTTAGTAGGGATGCTAAGAAGGAACTTGAGAACGTGTTACAAAGGGAATAAATTCTTAAAACACAACTTGAGATAGAACAGAGTGTGATTGCAAAATGGAAAGATGCCAAGAATGTTGCCACCAACATCATTAATGTTCAAGGTATGGAATCTTTCTGTGAGCAATCATGGAAAAAGAACAAAGAGAAGCTAGGGTATGTTGGTGAAACCTTAGAATCAGAAACAGAGTCAACAAACAACAATGATCATTTGTTGAAGGTTGATATGTCAACGGAATGCAATGTTTCGTTGACAGATGAACCATCAACCGATCAGGCTGTTCCGTTGACAGAGAAAAGAAAAGATGAACTCACTAGACTTAATAATAAGTATGGTCCTGTCACCAAGAACTTTGTTCAAGGTGAGTCTAGTAAATCAAAGAAAGTTGAGAAGCCTGTTGAGAGAGCTAATGTAGGTCACTTGTCCAACAAGCAATTGAAAGATAAGTTAGAGAATGTTCAAGTTGAGGCTAAGGGAAATAAAAAGAATAACAGGAATGGCAAAGTAGGGATTAACAAACACAACAATTACACACCTGATAAATATGCTCCTAGAAAGACATGTGTCAATTGTGGAAGTGTCAGTCATTTATCTACTAACTGCAAATCTGTTAAGAAAACTGTTAAAGTGAAAATTCCAAAGCCTGCAATGAATAGTTCTATGCCTATAATGCCTGTTATGCCTAACATGTTTGCTCCATATGCACAATTTCAGAATCCATATGCTAGCATGTCGTTTGTGCCTAATCCATACATGAATATGTTTAATGTGCCAAAAATGCCATGGAATATGAATAACATGTTTGTTCCACCAACTATGCATGCTATGAATGAAAATGTGAGCAACTCTCAGAAATCAACACCAAGGGTAAAGATTGATTTAAATCAATCTGAGCCCAAGGTGAAAAATGATAATAAAGGAAAAGCAAAGGCTAACAAAACAGGACCCAAGGAAACTTGGGTACCAAAATCAACTTGATTTGGTTTTATTGTGTGCAGGGAGACAAAAGGAATCTTTGGTACTTGGATAGTGGTTGTTCAAGACACATGACTGGTGATTCTACCCTGCTCACAGAGTTTCAGGAAAGAGCTGGCCCTTGTATTGCTTTTGGAGATGACAGCAAAGGCTACACTAAGGGATATGGCTTGATTTCAAAAGAGAATGTCATCATAGATGAGGTTGCATTGGTGGATGGTCTTAAGTACAATTTGCTTAGTATCAGCCAACTTTGTGACAAAGGATTTTTAGTTACTTTTTCTAAAGAAGCCTGTGTTGTTTCTAAAGGAGGAAACAACAATGTGGTAATGACTGGATTCAGAAGAGGGAATGTGTACATTGCTGACTTTAGTAGCACAAGTCCAGACACCATCACTTGTCTTTTCAGCAAGGCAAGCAAGGATGAAAGTTGGCTATGGCACAAGAAATTATCTCATCTGAATTTTAAAGTTATGAATGATTTGGTAAGGAAAGATCTTGCTAGAGGAATTCCACAAGTGGAGTTTTCCAAGGATGGTTTGTGTGATGCCTGTCAAAAAGGGAAACAAAAGAAGGCATCATTCAAAAGCAAGACAGAGTCATCAATTGTCCATCAGCTTGAGTTGCTTCATATGGATTTGTTTGGCCCTGTAAATGTCATGTCTATTTCAAAGAAGAAATACTGTCTTGTGATTGTTGATGATTTTTCAAGATTTACATGGACTTTCTTTTTGCACTCCAAAGATGAGGCAAGTGAAATCATTATCAATCACATCAAGATGGTAAACAATCATCCTGACTTGAAAGTAAGAAGGATTAGGAGTGACAATGGGACAGAATTCAAGAATTCAAGCATGAAGGTGTTCTGTGAAGAAAATGGTATTTTGCATGAGTTTTCAGCAGCAAGGACACCACAGCAAAATGGTGTGGTTGAAAGGAAAAACAGAACACTCATTGAAGCTACAAGGACAATGCTAGATGAATCAAAGTTACCAACTTATTTTTGGGCTGAGGCAGTTAATACAGCTTGCTTCACTCAAAATATTTCTTTGATTAATCAGGCCAAAGGAATGACCCCTTATCAGCTACTCAAAAGAAAGAAGCCACTATTGGATTTTCTTCATGTCTTTGGATGCAAGTGCTTTGTTCTGAGAAATCAAGCTGAGCATTTGGGGAAATTTGAAGCAAAGGCAGATGAAGCAATATTTGTGGGATATGCAGCAGGGAAAGCTTACAGAGTCTATAATCTCAGAACCAACATTGTTATGGAATCTGTACATGTTGTTTTTGATGATCTCAAAATTCAAGGTCTCTGTGATGAAGGTTTCCATGAAAGTCTTTCTTTTGAAAATGAGGAAGGAGATCAAGTGAATCATGTTAAGGCTACTGAGAAACAGCCTAAAGTTGTTGTATCTAGCACAGATGAAAGCAGCATTGAAGATGAAATTGCTGCATTAAGATTGAAAAGAATAGTTGCTAGCAGATCAAATGGTCATTTCGTTGACAGTCATGATGGTGGATTCGTTGACAGTCAAAATGAGCGTTTCGTTGACAGCCAAAATGGTAATACCGTTGACAGTCATAGAAATGCTTCTAGAAGTGATCATTTAGGGACAACAAACTCAGGGGGAGTTTCTCAAGGATAAATATCCAATCAAGGCAATCATGATCATGAAGCTACCTCTTCAAGAGCAAATCTACCTCCCTTAAGGAAATGGACTAAAGATCATCCCTTTGAACTTATTATAGGTGATGTGTCTTCAAAAGTCCAAACTAGAAGAGCAACTCAAGAAGAATGTCTATATAGTAGCTTTCTGTCTCAAGATGAGCCAAAGAAAGTTGAGGATGCACTTCTAGATCCAGATTGGGTTTTGGCTATGCAAGAGGAGCTAAACCAATTTGAAAGGAACAATGTTTGGAAGTTGGTGCCCAAGCCTAAGGACAGGAGTGTCATAGGCACAAAATGGGTGTTCAGAAACAAGATGGATGAAAATGGCATAGTCACAAGGAACAAAGCTAGATTGGTTGCAAAAGGCTATTCACAGGAAGAAGGAATTGATTTTGATGAAACCTTTGCTCCTGTTGCTAGACTAGAAGCAATAAGGATTTTCCTAGCCTATGCAGCCCATGCCAATTTCAAAGTCTATCAAATGGATGTAAAGAGTGCTTTTCTGAATGGGGAATTGGAAGAGGAGGTGTATGTAAGTCAACCTCCTGGCTTTGAAGATGATGATTTTCCAGAATATGTATACTTCCTCCTCAAAGCACTCTATGGTTTGAAACAAGCACCTAGAGCCTGGTATGACACACTTTCACAGTTCCTCCTTGAGAATCACTTCACTAGAGGTACTGTAGATAAAACTCTTTTTCACAGGGTTGTGAATGGCTCTACTATACTTGTTCAAATTTATGTAGATGACATAATCTTTGGGTCTACAGATGTGAAACTTTGTCAAAAGTTTGCCAAGCTTATGCAAAGTAAATATGAAATGAGCATGATGGGAGAATTAACTTACTTTCTTGGTCTTCAAGTGAAGCAAGTTAATGAAGGCATTTTCATTAGTCAAACAAAATATATTCATGATTTATTAAAGAAGTTTAACTTAATGGAATGCTCTCCTGCCAAAACTCTCATGCCTACTGCCACCAAACTTGAATTGAATACTAAAGAAAAATCTGTGGACATTTCAGGTTACAGAGGCATGGTAGGCTCACTTTTATATTTAACAGCTAGTAGACCTGATATTATGTTTGCTACATGTCTATGTGCTAGATTTCAAGCTGATCCTAGGGAATCCCATTTAGTTGCTATTAAAAGAATTTTCAGATATCTCAAAGGAACACCAAACCTTGGCATTTGGTATCCTAGAGAATCTGGCTTTGAACTAATTGGTTATTCAGATGCAGATTTTGCAGGATGTAAAATTGACAGGAAAAGCACAACAGGCACCTGTCAATTCTTGGGAAACAAGCTTGTCTCATGGTTCAGCAAGAAACAAAACTCAGTTTCTACCTCCACAGCTGAGGCTGAGTATATTGCAGCTGGAAGTTGTTGTGCACAGATTTTATGGATGAAAAATCAACTACTTGATTATGGAATAAGAGTTGAGAAAATTCCTATTTTCTGTGACAACACTAGTGCCATTGCCATTACTGAAAATCCAGTGCAACATTCAAGGACCAAGCACATTGACATCAAGTACCATTTCATTAGAGAACATGTTATGAATGGTACTGTGGAGTTACATTTTGTTCCAAGTGAACAACAACTTGCAGACATCTTTACCAAGCCACTTGATGAATCAACATTCTCAAGATTAGTAAGTGAGCTAGGTATGCTAAATTTCTCTTAAATACTTTGAGATTTTTGCAAGTTAAAATGCAGCCAGAAATTTGCTATGTTTTTCTGTGAATTAATTTTCTCAGGAAAAAGTGAAATTTTGTCTAAGTCAAAATTACTATGTCAACGAAACGCACCATTTCGTTGACAGTCTTAGCATTTTTCTGGGTGTTTCGTTGATAGCTCTTTTATATCAACGAAACGCAGCTTTATCAACGAAACAAACGGGACCTTAAACGCTCAATTGTGATTCGTTGATACAGCGCTTTTAATCTGAACCGTTGAAATTTTGACACGTCTTTTACCACGATCTATGCATACACCCCTGTAAGTATAAATCATGGTAATTCTTTAAAAGTAACGGTTATATTTTTAAGCCAATCCAGTAATTTACATTTATTATTGGACTCTTTTTCTGAGAATTTTTGGGGGAGTATTTAAGAAATTCTATTTTCTTTAATTTCTTTTTACCTGTTCTCAAAAATTCCAAAGGCTTTTCTCTCTTCTTCTCTCTAACAAGCAATTCAGTTCGAAGCTTTTCTTCACACAACAATGGCACCCATAGTCAAGCTTATGTCTGCTGGAGGGTTCATCTATGAGAAGAACAACTCCATCCCTTTTGTTGTCAAGGAAAACCCGAACAGTATCTTTTTCAAGATGATGGACTTCATGAAGAACTGCAAGTTGAGCTATGCAATGTTTCACTCAACTCCTCTCTATAATGAGATAATCGAGGAGATCTGGACCTCGTGTGAGTATAGTGGAACAAACTGCACACTGCAATTCACTCTCCAAGGTAATGAGTACATAGTTAATTCTGATGTATTGCAAGCATGTCTACATATTCCTGAAAATAACTGTGATGCTTTGCCTACAATCACTGAAATGGTTAACATGCTAAATTCAATAAACTACTCTTTGCCTACTGATAATCTGGGTAGAATAATTAGGAGAGGTTTGGTTAGGGAATATAGTTATTTAGCTGATGCATTTATCAAGGTCTTTTCTGGAAAGATTAGTAATTTTGATGCATTAACTAATTCCATGTTGATTCTTTTTACCATGCTCCTAAATGATAGATATTACAACTTTAGCACCCAACTTATGTATGAAATTGGTGCTAAGTTGGGTGACAAGGCTAATAGGAAAAAGAATATCTACTATGCTAGGTTTCTGATGATGTTGGCTAATCATGTTAGTCCAACACCATTAGTAATCTCTAACCCTGTTTCCAAGTTTGAGTGTTTTGTGCAAGAAAAGAGAGTATTGACAGACATACTGAGGCTGAACCACAATGGTGAGGTTCCAGTGGTGTATCTGCCAGTAATTGAGGTAACTACTGCTATCCCTTCTAGTATAATTGTTACTTCAACTGTATCACCCGGTCCTGTTGCTGTGGAGTCTGTAGTTGTGACCCAACAGGCTCCTGCCCCAGCAACAAGACCAAAATCAAAGAAATCCTCCAAGCCAACCTCAGGTGCTTCCCAAAAGGCACCTGTTGTAAAATCCACTACACAACCTAAGGGGAGTGTTTCTGGAGCTGTGAGAGGTGAGGGAAGGGGTGAACATAAAAGAAACCCTAAGGATAAGGAAGGATAGATGAGTGAAATCCAGCCAAGCCCCATTGTGTCTTCCCAACAAGGCACAATGAGTAAAATGGATTTAAACACAAGTCTAGTTGCATCCTCCCAAAAGGATGTGATTATTGAAACAAGATCTCCTCCAAGAGCACACTCCAAAAGGGTAAGGGACACTTCAAGCCCACAGTCTACATTTTCCCAATACCAAAGGAGAGTGAAGCAAAAGTCCAAGGGTACACAGGGTGCACACACACTGGAAGCAACACTTCCAGTTTCTCAAATTCAGTTTGATGTAACCCCTATTATTACTCTGGGGTTACAGTCCCATTCTCTAAACATTAATCTTGATTTATCTCCATCCAATTCACCAACTCAATCTTTAGACGTGGACATGATCAATACATCTTTTCCTGATTCTCCAACTCTTATCTTGGAGAAGCCCCACTCTGAAGCTGATGGCCATCACTTGTTAAGTGATTTGTTGGGCCATCAACCATTTTTTCCTGAAGTTGCAAGAGGATCTGTGGACCAATCTCTAAAATCAATCACCACAGATTCTACTGTAATTTCACTTTCTCAAAGTGCTTTATTGACTTCATCAACGAAACAGCCTCTTTCGTTGACAAATGTTTCTCCATCAACGGTATCCATACCGTTGACAGTTCAAACTACCATTCCGTTGATAGGTCATTCTACACCCCTTATTGAAAATCAAGTTGTTTCCACAACTAGTGTAGATGACCTGGTGGTAGTTGAGACACTTTTAGGTTTGAGAGGGAGTGAAATTGAGAGGCTGGCTTGCAGCCAGGCAAAAGGAGAGTCTGAGAGTGAGAGGCTGGTTATTTCTTCCAGCCAGGCAAAAGGAGAGATTGAGAGTACCACCTTAGTAGGTGAAGGTGAGGGTGTGAGAGGTGTGAGCCATGGGGAGCCCATGATGCAAGAAAAGAGTGGAGAGAGAGAAGGGACTACAGGAGCAATAAGGATGGAAGCAGCCATTGCTAGTGAGTTAATGAGGATTAGTGAGGGAGAAATGGAACTTACCTTCCAAGAGCATTATCAACAAACTCTGGATAGTATTTCCCTGGATCCTGAGACCTTTACTCATCCTGTGTCAGCCTATCAAGTTATGGCTCAACAGGGCAATGTGGAGGCAGAAAGGTCACTCAACTTAATTCATACTACTGCATCAATGCAAAGAGCAAAGGATGCCTTGACCAATCTACCTCCAGGAGCTGCAGCAAGTGGAGACTTTGAGTTTTCTGATGATGAAGACAGCTTTGGTGACAATCTACATGTGGCCACCACTACACAGACTGGGACTTCTGTGGTGCCTCCTACACCAAACTGGCTTTCTCAGGATATGCATGGTAGATGCAACTTGGATGCTGCTATCACAAGGCAGTACAATGAGGCATATCTAGCTCATGAGTCTGCAGAAGCAAGGGACAAGAAATTCTACAAGGCCATAATGGATTCTCTGGAAATTCAAAGGCTACAAATGTTGCAGACAAGGATTGAGGCTACAGAAATCAAGGATTCAATTAGCAACCTTAGGGATGCTACTGACAGGAGGCTAGATGAAAAGCTTCCTCTTCACACTGTCTCCAAGATGTCAAGGTTTTTCACCAAGGAACCTGAAGTGTCCTCATCTTTGAAAACTCTCTCCTCTAGGGTGGACAAAGTTGAGGCTACACTTTCTCACATGCAGAAGGAACAGGAGAAGCAAACTAGCCTACTCACCCAGCTTCTGGCAGCTCAAGGAATCCCTATCATCTCACTTGATGATAACAAAAAGGGGGAGAAAACTAAGGAGCTAGAAATACAAATCACAAAGGTTTTGGTCCCAGCCATCTCCTTGCCAGAAGAGCCATTAGCAATGGGGGAGTTTGGAAAGAAGAAAAAGGATGGTATTGACCTGATCCAGGAAGCTTCTATGAGGATGAGACTTGCAGAACAAATCAAAGACCATTGGTCCAACATAGAAGCAAGGGTCAAGAAAATTGTTGGAACTACAAAGGACTCAAATCCATCAACGGATCAACCATCAACGAATGCCATGGTTCTAGTGTCAACGGAATGGGAGCCACAAACCAATTCTTTCTATAAGGTAGAGCCCCTTCTACATGGAGTCACTCAAGGTCCAAGGAAGGAAAAAGGACAAACTTCATGCATTAGGGATGTGGAACAAGCTACACTCCAAAGAAGCTTATCTCCCAAGTCCCCTGCTAAACCAAAGGGCAAAAATATAGCAAGGACTTTCTATCCTGCACCTTATCCAGATGAGCTCAAGCTTCTTGGTCTACTTATCACAAAAAGCAAGGAAAGCAATGATTATGAGATAAGGAAGCAAAGGGCAATTGTCTACAAGAATGGACAAGAAATCTGTGTTTGGGCTGGTCACCCAAACTTTGCTGAAGCTAAAGCTGAAGAGTCAGAAAGAGCAACAATGCAAGCCCTTGCTGTTGCTCAGTCTCTTGATGAAGAAGAAATACAGCTAGAAGAAAAAGCAAGAGAGGAAAGGAGTGCAAAGAAGAGCACAAGGCAACCAAAGGCAAGAGCTAGGAGAAACATAGCCTTTGAGAATGATGACTCTCAGAGCATTGCATCAGACTCTTCTGTACCAATTGCACCTCCAACAATTCCTGATCCAGTTTCAGAGGTAAAGTTAGCCTGTGATCCTAATCATCCTGTAAATTTCCATGATCAGCCAATTGAGCCAAAGGGAGAGCCAATTGAGTTTGATGAGGCCAACTTTCCAAAATTCCTCTTTGAAATGGATCCAAAGAAGAAATCTAAGCAAAGGGCTACCAAGGCTAAGCCATTTCTGATAAGGAGACCACAAGCTGAGAAACCCCCTACCAACCCAGAAGACTTCATCTACATTGCTGATATCAGGGAGGAGTCTGACATTCATATCAATCTTGATGACCTGGTTGAAGTGAGAGGAATAACAGCTTCTTACAAACTACCAGAGAGATTGGTATTTGTCTACAAGGGTGGGAGAGAACAGGTTTGGCCTCTACACAGAATTCTGGGAGAAGACTATCAGACACTGCTATCTGTGTTTAAATGTTTGAAGAAAGATTTTGGTTTTACCAAAACAGCCAAGTCTGAGGTTGTCTCCAAGATTTGCCAAATCAAAGCTAGCTGGAACAAGCCTGGTGCACTTCCCAGAGTATTGAAGGTCCCTCAAACAGGAAAGATAATTCATCTCCAACCTTTTTGGATGATGGAATTCAGAGATAAGGACAACTGTAGAAGATTCTTCAGAATAGAAGACCAACTGGAAAAGGCATCCAATGAAACTCTAAGGTTAATGCAATCCAAGTTGGGGAATCAAGATGAAGAAGAGAAGATTTTCTACAGAAGACTTTAAGCTCAAATTGAGGAGAACAATGCAAGAAAATGGAAGAAAACAAGACCACAGAGGCAAAGATGAAAAATCTGCTCAGTCTAGAGGAGCAACTATGTGCACTTGTTTTGTAAGATTTTCTACTTTGCATTTCAATTAAATTCAATGAAGCTCAATGCAATTTCTACTTTTATCATGTGTAATATGTCTGAGTGTTTTTGTTATCATCAAGGCTCTTGATTTATGGCTGTTATTCAATCAGTCATAAATTGGGGGAGATTGTTAGGAATATGTTGTTCTTGATGATAATTATAAAAACACTTAGTAGATTTTGTATTAAGTCATTTTGTAGCTGTCAACGAAATGGCATGCTTTGCAGCATTCCGTTGACAGGAAGCTCATCAACGAAATGAGTAATGTAGCAATTGCACTGTACAATACTTCACAGTTTGATATGCATTCTGTTGTATGTATTAGATAGGTTTTCTAAGTCATGTTGACTAAGTACTAGATAGGCAAATAGGTTGGTTAATTGTAAATATATTATGCCTTGTAATTTTGCCTAAGTGAAGACATGTCAACGGTATGAAGATCACTCTGTCAACGGTATGGAGTTTACCCATCAACGAAACGAGGGAAACACCATCAACGAAACGAAGGAAACACCATCAACGGAATGAAGAATAAAGCTATCAACGAAACACATCTCCCTGCTATCAACGAATCACTATTGCTTTTTGAACAGTTGACAAAGTGATAGTGACAGTTTACTGAACAGATCTAAAGGAGATATGGAAGTGTACTTTGCATTGGAAGCCATCAAAATGGTTACTGGAAATAAGGAAACATTCCAATTTCCAATAAGGCTCTTGAGAATGATTAAAATAAGCATGAAGACAAAAGCAAAGATCTCCAAGGACCATTGGACAAAAGGAATGAAAAGCAAGCTACTGATGGTTACTACTATTGTTCTTTAGTTTAGCCAAACGTAGAATTGTAAACTTGGGTATTTATAACCAAGTGTAGCAGTTACTTTAAAGATAAGAGAAGAAAAACAAATAGTTTGTATTAGCTATCTTTGAGAGCATACTTCTCTACAATCTTGTAACTGAGCAGCTGTGTACATTTTGTATCACAGATTATTTCCGCAATAAAAATCACTTCAGTTGGATCATCAAACAATCCAACTGAAATTATTTATGTGCTTGTGATTTTTACTTTAAGTTCAGTTTTTATTTGTAAGTTGTTTTTAAGTTTAAGAAATATCAAGAATTGTATTCAACCCCCCCCTCTCTACAATTATGTTAGGTCATTTGGGATTAACATAAGTATTGTCTTAATTCTATAATATTATGTTTCAAAATTATTAAAAATTACAAAAACTTTTCCAAAATTGTTAGAAAGTAAAATATTGTATTAAATTATTATATGTTAGTTTTGTGCAAGAGAATAATTATGCCATAATTGAGTATTTAAGACACATTATTCTTTTGACTAGAAAAAAAGACACATAATTCAATTTTTTATTAGAAAAATGTTAGAATTCTCAATTTTTTTCTCAAATATAATCTGATTTGTACTAATTTAATTAATTATGATACATCTCACTGCATTAATATAAATTTCACCAATTAAAATTTTTAAAAATATAATTTCAATTATGACATATTATTCAAAAAAATTGATTTAAATACATTTTTGGAACATGTAGCGTTATCCTTATCATTACCAACTCATAAAAAAAGATGTGTTAGGTTGCAGATTAGGATATGGATAATTTTGGGTGGCGCTAAATGCAGTTCAAAACTAATGAATGTAGTTCATTTAAATTATCTTAATGTCCATCTGCCTATTTAAAGTCAATCGACCTATTAAATGAAAAGTTAAGCAGAAGTTTTACCAAACTACTAAGTACTGTAATTAAAAGTAACCAACTAGTAATTATAAGTACCAAATAAAAATTCATAAAAAAATCATTTATTTTGAATGAGGTGTTTCGGTAATAAATGGGTTATAAATTATAAGTACCAAATAAAAATTCATAATATATTATGGAAAAATGTCCTTAAAACAGATATTTACCAAAATAATATAAATTCAGGCCAATATCAATTATAAAAGAAAGATCGAGCCTAAGTATTGAGAAATAAAAAAGGAATTAGAAAAATTTTCAAAGGTAAAAATTATGATTTATTTTTAAGTTAACGTTTGATAAAAAATGAACCTTAAATGTTAAAAATAATCCAACAAGTTAGAAAGTACAATAATACATGAACAAAAGGTTACGGTAGTTCACACGAAAGCTAAAATTAAATTTGTAAACTAGATGCAGCGCGTCTAGAAAAATGGAAAAGCATTTAATGCAATGTTTTTGCACGCAAAATAAGTCAGGGTTAGTAATGTAATTGCACTGCTTGCATTAAGTAATTTTGAATTACATTTAGAAATTATGATAATTTTTTGTTATCCGACTTGGTATGTCATTATTAGAAAATGTTAGTGGACTTAAATTGTTATGATCTATCATATTCATATCACACATTTCTATCACAAGGCCTTATCTTCGAATATTTTTCAGTTAACAAAAATAATATTATACATTATACAATTTTGGAGGCATAAGGCTCAAGTCTAACACAACGCCACAATTTTTTATTTTTTAACAAAATACAATGTCATAATTATTGTTCATATAATTAATCTCTAATTATCAATAAATGAAACTATCATAAATCTTTGTTCATTTCACTAATTATAATATCCGAGTTAACTTGGTATATTTTACTATAATAATATATATTATACGTTAACATCTCTCCTCAAACTCACGATACCAAAATTGAGAGTTGATAAAAAAAAAATAGAATCGTCCGTTTTAATCAACAAAATCACTCACTTTAATCAATTTTCTCATTGTGATCGGTTGTTCACACTCGTCCTCCTCGTCATCCATGTCATCGCTACCACCGTCATCATTTTTATCACAACTCTTCTTATAATTTCCCTTTTTTTTGTCGTTGTTGGTTTGAGACAGTTTCTTCCACAAATGCATCAACGTGTCCTATTTTTTCCCACAAACTTTCGGAAGATTTCCTTTTCTCATACGCACAAACTTTTGAAGTATTTTTTTCTCGCTCCCACGAATTCTCTTAGGATATTTTGTTTTCCGCACATCCCAACTCTCGCATGATACTTCTTCTCATATCCACGAACTCTCGTAAAAACAATTCTCACCCATATTAACATTATAACTTTAGTAATGTAAATTACTAAATTAGTATAATTAAACAATTATATATATAAACATATATTAAATTGGTACTGACTAATTATTAATGGGGTGGAGAGACTCGAACCTCAGACCCCTCCTAAACCGAACTCTGATACCATGTTAAGTAACTAATCCGTCTAAAATTTTAAGGTGTCACAGGAAGGCCCCAACAGGATCTTATATTATTCAACACATGGTTTACCAACCCGATCAAACCGTACCAATCTGACCCTCATTTCCATTGACCAAACCGATAATAAAAACTCGGTACCGGATTGGGTTTAAGAAATTTCAAACCGATTTAAATGAATTGGGTATGAGTTTTTCATTTTATCGGCCAATCCATTTCAATTTATGTTACAAATTTTGTTCGATAATTTAAATATATATTTATACATTATATACAAACATATATTATATAATATATCATACTTTCATCTAAATTGCGTGTATATATTTTGTGTATGGGGTTATTTTATGTATAAAAATATTAACCTTTTATATGCACGTCATTTATATATATATATATGTATTGATTTTATAAATAGAAATAAGAACTTTTTAACTAAATTCTATTTTTATTTCAATAATCTAATGTATATATAGAGATAAATGTTGATAAATAATTTTTTTTATCAACGCTGAATTACATTCATGTATAGCATATAATTTTATCTTAAAATTTTAATTTGTATGTTCATCATTCATAATGACAAAGAAAGTGTGGAGATTTTATTTTTTATGTTCATCATTTATAATGACAAGTAGAATGTAGAGTATATTCAATCAATGAAAATATTTATGTAATATCTCATATTTTTAATATCTCACCCCTTGTTTTGAACGTGAGGAGGGGGGATGCAAAAGGTGAAAAAAGTGGAAGAGATTGATGAGAAACTGGGTATGTTATGTTAGTGAAAGCGCGTGATATACAAAGATTAATAAAAAAAATGTAATGTCATTATAGAAAATATTAACAAATGAAGTGTACGTTCTGAAGAAAAAAAATTACTAAAAAATAGATGTGATGAACAAAGTATATAAATTTGATTATTGTATAATTTAATAATTATTTCAATACTTATTTTCTTAATTTGAAATTATGGAAGTAACAATTAATGAAATACATTACATACATTATATTCATTATATTGGATCAAATTTCAATATTATATTTTATGTATAAGTAATTAACTAATTCAAATAGAGTACGAGATATTATTTGATTTAAAATTATGTACTATAAATAACATAATTAATAGATATAATATCGAAAACATACAAGTGTAATAAAAATTTGGATTGAATGTCTTTATAAATAAAACTACTAAAATTAAAAAAATTAAGTAATATTTTATATATAAATCAACTTTTTTTACTCAAAAGTGCAAATAAGATAAGTGGAAATGTCGTGAACTATCTATTATGATTTTTAAAGTAAATATAAAAAGTAATATAACATAGTCGTTTATGACATCAACCTCTAAGGATAGGTGGATTGATTCTCTTTACTGATAAATATTTATATATTTTTGTACAATAATAGATAGGCTAGGTTGCACTTTTATTATTTAACAAAAAATAGGAATAAAGTTAAATTTAAAAAAAAAGGATAATAGGAGATGACGTGATTTATCTAGTAAGAATTTTAAAGTAAACATAAAAAACAATGTAGCGCAATCGTTATGACGTGGACTTCGCAAGACAAAGTATAGTAGTTTGATTCTTAGTGATCACATATTTCTTCATTTTTAGCTTAAATTATAAAGAGTGGTATTTTTGTGATTTTTCATATATAGGGGTAAATATGTAACTTCACGGCCATTTAATGGCTCTTTTTGCCCATAGTTCTCTTTTAATATATAGAAAGAAACAAATAAGAACCAACAATTTGTTTACTCAAAAGGTATAGAATAAAAGTAAAGATAAAATTAGAAGAGAACATGAGATTGATCTAATAAGATTTTTAAAGTAAACTCAAAAAATTAGTGCAGCACAATGGTTATAGGGGTTCAATTCCTGTAAACAACTCAAATTCTACTAATTTTTGCACAAATTATAAAGATATGGCATTTTTGTGAATTTTCAACATATAGGGGTAAAATAGTAATTTCACAGCCATTTAATTGACATATTTTGCCCTTGGTTGTCTTTTAATATATAGAAGTAGATACCAATAACCTATACCGTCGTATTGAAATCAAAATTTTGATAATTTTGGTTTTTGATTTTTTGTTTCTTAATTCTAATTAATAAATAATTTAATAATATAAATCATCTATTGCATTTTGGTGATCAATGTTTATACCGAGTTTCAAAATGATGACTTTAATTTGAAATTTGTAAATTGGTAGCCAAATTTTTTATTGAATTTCAAAAGTGTGGTTACAGTTTGAGATTTACAAATCGATGACCGTAGTTTATTCAAGAAGGTGGTTGTATTTTAATTAAGAAACTAGCTTTATAGCCCGTGCGAGGCACGGGCATGTTCTAGAATATTGCGTAAGTTTCTTTAATTTCAACGTATTTTTTGAGTTACAGATATATTGATATGAGATAATTATAATATAGATTAAAATGTCATTTTGAAATTTGAGAGTATAATTATCATTTCACATTGAATAAATTGACTCATTGAAATTCTTAGTTCATTGAAAAATTATTGCATTCTCCACCCTGTCCTGAAATCTCCCCCCTCTCTCATGTCCCCTCCTACGGTGGTGGATGCCTTCTATTTTCGACGTCGCTATTTGGAGACACCTCATTTATCCTTCTTATCCCTCTTTTACTGTCTCTTTGGCTTTGATTTCCTTTCTCTCCGTCTCCTCCACTTTTTCTTCTCAACTTTTGTTTAGGATCTATATTTTGATCACTCTCTCTCTATCCCCTTTCATGCCCCCTCCAATGGTGGCTGCCTTCTATTTTCAGTGTCATTCTCTAGAGACCCCTCTTTTATGTGATGATCCTCGGGAAGACGTAATATATTACAACACATTTACTGAAATGCATGTTATGCTTTGTTTATTTAGGGTGCGTCATCATTGTTTACTCAAATGCATTCTTTAACTGTTTAGTTTGTGTTTATTTAGAGTGTGTATTATGTGTTTGATGGAATGCTTGAACCAAATTTATAGGCTTTGTGCATGTAAATGCACTTGGGGTTGGTCTGCTCATTAAAGTAAATATTTGTCATGGGTTGTTGTTTGAGCTAGTAGTGACAAATTGTTCTTTATCGATATTGTCGAGTTTGTGTTTTTTTGGGGGTTAATTTATTTATGTTATTTGCCACTCGCTCTCTCTCTCTCTCTCTCTCTCTCTCTCTCTCTCTCTCTCTCTCTCTCTCTCTCTCTCTCTCATACCTCCTCCTACAGTGGTGACTGCCTTCTATTTTCAGCGTCACTCTTTGTAGACCCCTCTCATATCCTTCTTATCCCTCTTTTACTATCTCTTTGGCTTTTCTTTCCTTTTTCCCCGTCTCCTCCACTTTTTCTTCTCAACTTTTGTTTTGGATCTGTTTTTTGATCTCTCTCTCTCTCTCTCTCTCTCTCTCTCTCTCTCTCTCTCTCTCTCTCTCTCTCTCTCTCTCTCTCTCTCTCTTTCTCTACCTCTCCCCCCCTTTCATGCCCCCTCCTACGATGGTTGCCTTCTATTTTCGACGCCACTCTCTGGAGACCCCTCTCTTATCCTTCTTATCCCTCTTTTATTGTCTTTTTGGCTGTACATTGAACCAATTTGTTCACCGTTAAAAGACGATTATACCCTCAAAGTATAAAATGACTTTTCAACCATTTACTCTATTTACTTCATATTAATATCTTCGTTATTAATACATTTTAATGTCTCTGATCATTAATAACTAATCTTCATTAACTATACTAATTATTTTGTAATCAATAGTTGCATGATAATGAGTTAAATATAATTATAGATATTAATTATCTAATCATTTAAGTATTAATAGATAGATAAATATAATTATAATATTTAATATTTAATAATGATGGATTAATAAATATAGACGTGTTCATGATGATTAATGAATTAGATGTAATTAATACATCCATTCATTACAAAATTATTACAGTATTATATAATAAATAGGGGTATTTTAGTAATTTTAGACTGAATAAATTGTCTCAAGCAACCCCCTCGTTGCTCTATTATATATATAATAGATTGATAAATAAACTTCAACTTTACTATTTAAACTCCAATTGTAATTTTGTTGCCATAATTACCCATGCTTTTTAGGCATATGAGAATGATTAATTTACATGTCTTGAAAATAGGAATTAGAGATTAATAGTAAAGTGTGGAGCTTATTTATCAATTCCCTTTAATTACTTAATGAATTTTAAAAATAAAATTCGTTAATACATCTAGCTAACAATAATTTAATAATTTGCAAAAAAATCTTGTTGACGCATAATTATTTTTCAAAGGCAAATATATTATCGAGTTCAAGCTTTAATTTAATCTAAACTTAATGAATAGATAACTAATCCACAATTACACGTCTCAGACACCAACAATACTAGGACAAAATAATCTATATTAACACCTTTTGCCCCTCGTTTCATGCTATTAGATTGTTCATTGTCATGCTTAGGGTGTTCATGGGTTCAAAAACTAGACCAAACCGACCCCACCCGACCATCGTTTTAACCGATCAAATTGATAAATAAAAATCGATACTTGATTGGATTAAAAAAGATTCAAACCGAATTAAATGGGTTGGGTACGGTATCTACATTTTTTCGGCCAACCCAACTCGACCCGACCCAATTTAAGTCACAAATATTTTTCGTTAAATTTAATATAAATCTAATATTATATACCATTATATATTAAATAATATAATATACTTTAATTTATAGACGCATAATTACATTTCGTGTGAATACACACGACTTATGATATAATTTTCATTACTAAAATTACAATATTAATGAATAAAATTAGCACTAAAATTTTAAAATTAGCATTGAAATGTAAGTAATATATATTTTAGTTTTATTTAAATTGTCAAAATGAGCAATAATATATAGTCTAAATTTATTTATTTTTTTTTATAAAATCATTCAACTCATTCAGACCAATCCAAACCGATGTACGAAGGGTAGGGTTAGGTTACAAGATTATTTTTTACGGTTTGGGTTGGAAATTTTCAAACTGATTTAATTGGATCGGGCTGCAAAACGGTTCCAACCCGCCGAACTCGACTCATGAACACCACTAGCCATGCTTAAAAATATTTTAGTGGGCACAAAGATGCTAATCCTTTCACTTTATTCAATCTAAATGGTGAAATGTTATATTATTTTAATTCAATCTAAATAGTGAGACATTTTATTCCATCTAAAATGACTAATTTACCCCTATATTTACTATATTTAAAAAAATTGTTGTCGGAGGGATTTGAACTTGGATCTATCCACAAATATACATATCTTCTAACCACCAGAACACTCACTCATCCCAGAGGGATGGGCGTCAGGTCACTTTGGACCCATCACCGATCTTCGAACGAGGATTATTCAACTTCGTGATCCCCGTCATGAACGGGGAACGGGGATCCCCGCAGGGAATCGAGGAATTTCTTTTCTTTTTTAAAAAATAAATTTAAAATTATGAATGATATTTTCTAATATAAATAACATGATAAATCATATATTCTTTTATATTTTTATATTAAACCTTAATTTTAATTAAATTTTATTTCTACTATTAATAATAGGTAAAAAATAATAATATTATAATTAAACTATATCATAATATGTAATCTTTAAATTATTGAGTGAATAAAAAAATTAAAATTATAACATTACATCTATATATTCTTGATAATTTATTTCACATATATATAAAAAATAATTATTTTAAAAATAAATAGGGTTCGAGGAGCGCGGAATGGGGCGGGGAGAATGCCCATCCCTACTCATCCAAACCCAGAACCGATTTTATACCTGACCCAACAACTTATCACATGCGAGTACAAAAGTGTTAGCAATTTGGTGTACATTAGTTGTAAATTTGTCCTTATAAATGACTTGGATACTCTCATTCTAGTCAATGTTAGATGTCACAAACACCCCCATCTTATGGGGTCGACGTTCTCGTCGAGTCCACAAACACATTTATGGATCTCGGACACTTTCTCTATACTTCCGGTCAAGCCTGATACCATTTATTATATCCAAATCACAATGGAATTCATACCGGATCCAACAACTCACCAAAGGTCATTTCAAAAGTGTAAGAAAATTGGTATACAATAATTGTAAATTTGTACTTATAAAGGACACAAATGCTCTCATTCTAATCGATGTACGATGTTACAACCACCAAACAATGGTCTTATTCATGAGACATTTTATTCAATCTAAATAGAAAAAATGACATAAATACCACTTTTTCAGACTAAGTGACATGAATACCAATTTTAAAAATTTTGGCCAAAAATACCATTTTATTACGCGTTTTAAAATTTGGTATCACTAATACGCATTTGAAAAATGGGTATTACATAAAGAAAATTTAAAAATATTTTTCAATTTTTTTTTGATTTTTCACGCATTTGGAAGATGCGTAACACCATGAGTAAAGTGGTGATACGCATTTGCCAAATATGTATCTCCTTTTTCAACATTTATTATTATTTTTTTTGTAATTTGTTTTTGAAAAAAAAACGTGATACCCATTCTTCAAATGCGTAATAGTAATATTCATTTTTTGAATGCGTAATAGGCTGGTATTTTTGGTCAAAATTTTCAAAATGGGTATTCTTGTCTCCAAATATAAAAAAATGGTATTTTTGGCCATCACCCATCTAAATAATGAATTATTTTATTCATTTTATACAATGGTGATACATTTTATTCGATCTATAATGACTAACTAGCTCTTTAACCCGTGCAATGCACGAGCATACTCTAAATATGAGTAAATTATTAGTTTGTTCGGAATAGTTTTACTACATTTGCGTATTAGAATAGCAAATTATGAGTTATACAACAAGTAAAGTTAGTACAAGTTTGTATTACGCTTATATACATGATTATTATTGTTATTATTATTATTATTATTATCTTGTGTTGATTTGAACGTATTTGTGTCATGCAAATATTATACTTAAAAATATGTCAAATATTATATATAGTTTGATTTATTAGAGATATAAGTAACTACAACTAACATGCATGCTTAAAATATAAAGTTTACTCAAATAATATTATTTTACAATATTTAGTTCATAAAAATTTATTATAAATCTAAACAATAGTGTAATGACAAATGTTATATTTTAGCATATATGATCATATATTATCATACATTTATATAAATCTATTTATTAATGTATATTTGTATGTATGAATATGTGTATGTATATATGCATGCGTGTATATTAATTTTAAAGCATTTAATAATATGTATTAAATATACTAATGTTTAAAGACCAACATAACCCTGAAAAGATATAAGAGAAATGAGGGTAAAATGGTCCAAAGGAATTAAATTGCTTAGCTAAACCCCTTTGTTGTTGTATTAGATATAGAATAGATAGATTTACCCTTACATTTAAGGTGTTTTAAAAATTTATTGCTGGAGGGATTTGAACTTGGGTCTCTCCACTAATTTACATATTTCCTAACCACTAAAACACTCACTCACAAGTGTGTTCAATCATGCACATTATATGTATTTGTGTGTGCGTGCACGCCACGTGAGTGAAACACTATTGAGAATTTTAATTATTGTCACATATTCAAAATATTTAGTCATTTTATAAATTTATAAAATATTTTATCCAATCTAAATAGTGAGTGATGAGACATTTTATTTAATTTGAAATGACTGATATACGCTTGTATTTACTATATTTAAAAAAAGTGTTGTTGAAAGGATTTAAACTTGGGCGCCTCCACTAATTAACGAATCTTCTTACCACAAGAACACTTATATGTCTTCTTAATCATACACATTATATGTGTGTATGTGCGCACGCTCGTAACGTAAGTGAAAAGATATTTAGTATTTTAATTATTGTGACATACCAACAATTTTAGTCATGATTTTATTTGAACTTGGGTCTCTTCCAAAAATTACATTCATTTTTATCATTAGACCATTCACCCATATATATTCTATTATATACATTATATGTGTGTGTGCGTGCACTGCATAAGTGAAAAGATATTTGCTATTTTAATTATTATGATATATTAATAACTTTTAGTCATGATTTTACTTTTACATTTATTTATTCAGATTATAAAATAGTACATTACATCATAATATTAATTAATGATATATAATATATGATTTGGGTATACATTCCTAAATTATTTAAATTAGTGTTAAAATAATAATAACAAAAAATACGATAGATATATAATTCACATGGACAACTAAATCATCAGACCACTTAGTTTTTTCTAATAGTGCACATGATGTATGGTGTGTTTCGCGTAAGTAGAGAAATGTTTGGTTTTTTAATTATTACGACTCCTTAACAATTTTTTAATCAACATTTCATTTATATTTACTAATTCAAATCTATACTATATTATTAAAGACGAAACATTAAAATTTTGGTATGTCGGTACAGTTTTTTGGTACGTTGTGATTTTACTTAATTGCCTTACTTAACTGTTTTTTTAATAATTGAAATTTTATTGATAGAATACAAGGTGAGAACCTTGTTCTGCATACAAGAAGTAAATGACAAGAGCCACGTAGGCTAGCAAAGCTCAAAACTGAGCTTGCTCAGAACTTAGAACCAACAAAATAAGCTACTGATAAATCCTAGAAACTGTAAACCCCTGAATGAAAGGAAGAGACAAACACGTCTACCATTAGGTTTATTGTGCCACATGCATTATTGAAACCCTTCCAACTATTACTAACAGGGGCTGTTAAGCTGTACTGGCCATAGGGACGTCTCCTAAGAAAACCTCGCCTTCTGCTGCAATGATTCCACTATGGATAACTTCTTCCATCATGACTTCCTCTAAGTTGTATTCTGCATCTCTTTCTCTGTCGAAGCCCACATAAGGAGGAGCATCCACCTGACCTAGCCCAAGCTCTTCAGTTTAATCTAATGGTAGGTCACCCCCTTCATCAAACCTGACTTGGTTTCTTACAAGCATGAGTCATATGATTTGTGCTAAAACAGTTTTGACAAACTTTCCTAGGGGCATTTGGTACATAAGCATAGTTTTTATTCTTGTTGATCCCTAGTTTGCCATTTCTGTTTTGTTTCTTCTTAGGTGTAGACCTAACAAATTCAATTTTCTCAGACTTTACAGGAACAGGTTAATTAACATGAGTTTGTTTAACTTGCACAGGCTTCTTGGTTTCCACTTTGACACTCTCACTCATAGAGGGTGTAGGTTGTTCACTAGATTTTGCCTCGTCTTCTTCATTTAGAATTCGCTTGATGAATAGAGATTCCTCATCAAGACTAAATGAAGCTTCTTTAAAAATAGGTGCCTTGGCATTTTTCACAATGTGAGGTACATTCTCATGAACAACTTTGGTATCATCAACAAATGCCTTACCCTTCTTTTTCTTGATTGTGTCATAGTCAAAACCAATAGCTGCCTTGTGTTAGGTCCAAAGTATCGTAGAAGGGGGGGGGGTTGAATACGATAATCACAAATAATTTAATTTCGTTCGCGGATAATTCATTCAGTTCTATAACGAAATCAAACACACCAAACCAAATCAAGTTTCGAGGAATATATCTTTTTATAAATATAAACCTCGAGGGGTGCTACAATTTCTAATCCGTAGATTAGCTTCAATGAGTTCTAAGTTATACACAATCTAAACTTTGATAGATTTCAAGCAGAATTAATTTCTCTGGTATTTTCTCTCTGGCTTGATCTCTCTCTCAGTTATTGCTTCTGTGTGAAATAACTCCGACTGAAGAAGACACACTTCCTCTGTTGTAATTGTAGTCTTAGTTTTAGAAAACTATCGTACCTTAATTGTTAAAACAATCTTGGCCGTCCAATTCTCATCAACCTATCCAACAAAACAAACTTTTCACCTGCTCCCATATTTGAAAACTATCAAATGAATAAATGAATTTACCATTCGATAGTTTTTAAATAAAAACTATCGAAAAGTAAATTCCTTTACTTTAGTTTTCAAATGGTTTTCTTAAATCCCATTCGATAGTTTTCTAAATAGAAAAACTATCGAATCCTTTTCTTGTCCTTGATCTTTTAGAAAAGCTTCTGAGCTTCAGGGTGTTTCAGTTTTAGACTGTATCAATTTATTCTGAGACGATAAAACACCTTGATCTTTTAAGTGCCGTCACCTAGTGCAACTGGTCTGGTTCACAGATGAATAATCACTTGATCAATTCTTCTTTTATGTCTTCAATTCAATGCTTCTGATAAGTCCTTTGTCGTTCTGGTTGCTTCATTTAAATCACTGGAATCCCGTGGTACTTAACCCTAAATCATTCACATACTTCTGTCGTCTTGAATGTCTTGTTTCTTTTGCTGTCACTGAGGCTTGAACATTTTCATGAACTTCTTTCCGTGACCTGTTTACGGACTTCAAGAATACATAACGTATTTTGATTTTTTGAGTTTACATTTTCTTCTTTGATTCTGGATTCCTGTGCTTCTGTTAATACTATTGTTTGTCTTGTCCTTTGTTGAGTTGTAGTTATCTCTTTTACATCTTATGTTACATTATGCTTTACAATCTCCCCCTATTTGATTGGATAGAGTTCGACAAGCAAATACTTCGAGGATAACTCAATTAACTAAGGAAACATGAAACTACTTAAAGTAAGACAACGTAATAATATTAAATGCATTCTGGATCAGATATATATACATTTCCAGATTTCATAAATCAAAAAACAATAAAACTTTATACAATGAAGTTGATCCTCTAGTCTGAGCTGATAGTTCTTTTGTTCTTTGCTTCAATCTTCAGTCCATTCCAATCTCACCTTCTTCAATCATTGGATCGGAGTTAGCAGCTTGATAATCAATCACTGATAGATAGTGCAGTGGTTCTCCAGGTTTAAGGATTGCTCCCTAGATGTGTCTTCCAATATATTCAACCTCTTGACCCACTCCAGCCCATAACCATGCAATGTTAACATCTTCCTTGTTTAGCTTTGGCATGTTTGGTAATCTGGTATGCTGTAACAGCCCCAAATCCGGGGTCGGGGATTTAGGGTCGTCACGATCCATGTACTCCTTGCCTTACCTGTATCACTCACACCATTCATAATTCACCTACTCATGACCCCACAATATATGTCTCTCTCTCACACACACACACACAGGTTAGAGTCTCAGAAACGACACAATACAACAACTGCGGAAGAAATAATTTTTATTACAATACCCAAATGTCTTTTGAATCTGTTACTGATACAATTTTCTAAGTATTGTTACATTACCAACTTAGCCTTCTGATGCTTACAATCCTCTAATACCATTCATGTCTATACATAAGTTGAATGCCAAAAGCCGTAGCCTGATTCGATTGGTTCGTACTACTCTTCGGGATCACTGCTAGAAACTGTTTATGGAAACGCCTTGCGGGGTATGTGCCGTCCCATTGGCATCCTGCTTCGCTGCTATATAATATATATAAAACAATAGCAAGAGTGAGCGATAGCTCAGCAAGGTAATAAAAGTATGGCATAATCCTGCCTTTAATTCAATTCAGAAATAAGAGGGTATAAGACAATAATTTGTCAAAATATCTCGATACTGAAATTATTTCCTTATTGGAATGTATTCCCAAAAACAGTACCATTATTGTACTTCAAATATCATTTCATAATATTTCTGCAAGCTTTTGCTATATTATGAACAAAGTTCTAGTATAATATAAAAGATAAGGTTTCAAAGTAAACCAATATAACTCTTCCAAAAATATCTGCTATGTAAGCAGAATATCAACACATAACTTAAAAGAAGTTATAAGATGATTCAGTATAAACAACTCCCTTACCATAACTCATGTTATGTAAGGTATCCACAGAGTCATATGATATAAAAGAGGAAGTTACGAGGAAAATTAATATAACATTTCCGTAACCCAAAATCCACTTAGGCATATATATCCTTAATCAGGTTTTATCAGAGTCATACTCATAAAATAAAAGATGAAGTTGCAAGAATTTATTGACACTTCATTTCCAAACACTTTTCGACCCCCTGCCAACACGATTGGTTCATCCCCCCAATACATGTTGCAGGAATATCCAAATTGGATGATGAACTAATACTAGAGTTGCTACTGCGTCCGCTGTGCCTAACCTTGCTATGATCAGTAGCAGGTCGCACCGCTCAAATAGTTTTCTACATGTAGATGGAAGAATCACGACAGCCTGACATTGTCTACTGCCTTACTGTGACCTCCCGGCCCATTTGGGGTAATAAAAGAAATTGGATGGGCCCACGCAACTTGACCACTTACACCACTCCTAGTTCAGATGAAATCCATGACTCTGAAACGTAAAGATCGTCCTCCTTTCCCCAAGTGTAACACTTGTTGATACGACTCCACTAAGTAGTTATATCTAGGTTGGAAAGGAAGATTCTCCAATATTTCCCAAGCTATTGCTTGTTAATGGATATCGACTTGTTCCAGGAATTTACCCCTCGATTGTTGAGGTGGTAACACAATATTTGACTTGCAGCAACTAAATTGCTTCGAGAAAATATCTGTCTCCTGACAGTTTTGAGTTGAGAGTTTAAAAAGAGTAGCAGTTACTTAAAAAAGGTTTCCCATATTTTTGATAATTGAGCGAGCATTTAAATCTTCTTTAAAAGACAGATTTAAATGGAAAAACATTGTTTTGGGAACCTCTTTTTGATTTGAAAATAATTGATAATATTTATTGAATAAGTAACCTTAAACGAATATTTGAAAATAATATTCATTTAATAAATAATTAATCCTCAAATGAATATTTAAAAGTAATATTCATTAAATAAATAATCAATCTTCAAATGAATATTTGAATGTAATATTCATTAAGTAAATAATCAATCTTCAAATGAATATTTAAAAGTAATATTCATTAAATAATCCTTAGATGAATATTCGAAAATAATATTCTTTAAATAATTAAATCTCAAATGAATATTCAAGAGTAATATTCATTAATTAAATAATCCTTAAATGAATATTCACACTAATAATCTTTAAGTCAATAATCCTCAAATGAATATTTATAAATAATATATTTTAAGTCAATAATCCTCAAATGAACATTCATAAATAACATTCTTTAAATAAATAATTAATCCTCGAATAACAGTACCCGATATCTTTATCGGAAATAACCTTTATCATATACAAAATATAATCCCTTCTGATCTTTCAAGAAAATCACACGCCCTTATCCTAGGGCAAATATAAAATCCTGGCTTATAGCTGATATCCCATATCTAGCTTAGAAGACCATAATCAAATCATTTCCAAGTAATAAATACTTTTCGGAACATAAATAATGTTTAATAATAATATTCCTCAAGATGAATAGTACTCTGCCGCTGGAATCCCTCCGGGTTTCCACGACTATCTATATAACAAAATATCGACTCCCGGTCTAGAGTCGAAACAATAAACCTGCTCTTATCTATAGAGCTACAAGGTACACCGGTTTATAACTACTTTATCTCAAAGCTCATATATAAACCAAAATCAAACTCTATTTTATACAATATATAACATGTATCGCAAAACTGTATAACTCCACATGGCAAAAGCAGTAATATATAATCAATACTTCAAAGTATAGATTTAGAAAACTTGCCACAATACTTGCAACAAAGATTTGGTATATAAATTGGGAATACACAAGTATTGAACATTGGAAAATATGCATACTCTGAATAATAGAGTAAGGTTTAGTAAACTTGCCTGATGCTCGAGAAGTGATAGGGGTTCGCGACGATGCTGGACAATCTAGACAAGGTCAAACGAAAACACACGGTTAATTCCCTCGATAAATCACTTATAACTCAATGCTTAAACACGTAAGCGAAACACAACCAAGGCATTACTAGCTCGTTATAGGCTCATACTAAGTCCATGTTTAGTCGACCATTACTTCAGTCGTAGGTTTAGTCCGAAATCGATCCTCGAATACAAGTTATACTTAACCATTTTCAACATTGGTTCCTAAGTCATGCTCTTAAAGGTTTTCACTTGCGCAACCTCGGCTAACACATTTTTTATAAAATTGAAAAATAATCCTTTTGATTTGAGGTCTTCTCTCATATCTCCATTATGACCTCTAGTATTTAATTACCAAGATTCTTAACCGAATATCTCATTATAAGGGGGTTCCATTGAAGTTACGAACTCACACTTACGTTTACAAACCGCTTTTACGATTTTTATCATAACGCCTAAACCGTAAGTCGGAATGCTACGATTCTTTCGCCAAAATGATCTGTGACTCAAGATATACAAGTATAGGTCAGTTAATAAGTAAGGTCAGAAGGTTATATCAACTGTTAAGCTCGGTTCGTAAGGTTAAAGAAATTTCGCCATTACGACGGCTATAAATCAAACGTTTCCATTTTACGATCACTCCAAATAACCAACCAAGGCAACCCATACTTCATCAATCTCAACAAACATCCATTTTACATCTCTAAGTCCAGTGGTGAGACTAAAATCAATCACCCATCATTTTACACATCAAAACAAAGCCAAATATCTAAGGATGTTCTTATTAAGCACTAATCTTTATGTAACATCAAAACCACATCAAAAACTCATAATAACTCAAAGGGTGGGTTAGGGCTTTACCTTCTTGGAAGCTCTATCAACACTACCAAGGGTTTATAATCACTTAACAAGCTTTAACAAGTCCTTATAATGCTTAAACCTTGAGAACAAAGCAAGAAAACAAGTTAGTAATTTCGGAGTTACTATTCACCTCTTGAAAGAACTGGAAACACAAGGGCCTTACCATGCTTTTCTGGACTAGGCTCCTGAATAGACGTTGTAGAGCAGCTCAATACCTTTCCAACAAGATAAAGAACACATGATTCCATTGAGAAACGAGGGAGTTATGGCTATTTGAAAATCGGTGCAGAAACTGCCAAGATCATGGCAGTTTGGATTCTTCAACTTGGGGAGGCGATTTGACTAGGCTATACTCCTTGGATTGCTATGAAATCTTGAACGCATGTTATATATGGAGTGAAGAAGCTGTGGTTAACATTTGGTGATTTTATCATGGTTGGAAATGGAGTTATGGATTTTTCTTTGGAGGGTGCTCTAGCTGATCAGTTTTGGAGAATTTTGTGTTTCTCTTGCTTTTCTTTTCTTCTTTTCTTCTTGTTTTGAGTAAAAGATAAGAATTCTGATATTTTGTTAAGTGGTGAGTCATAGGGACACATGTCGATCAGTGGGGTATCATGGTGGCAAGTAGGGACACGTGTCGCGCATGCACGCGTTTGGTTAAAGTAGCTTTACTGGTTCGTTTCCTTTCACATGGATGATCCAAACGTTGCATCCCTCGAATTAATCTTGTTACATGTTACTTCCATGTCTATATTTAATCTTGTCATAATTTCAATCCTTAATCCATGATTCGTTCGCTTAATCGCTTAATCTCGTTATAAAGTATCAGCGGTTTCTAGAACATTCGTTTCATTGTCTCAGTGGTTTTCGTTCTAAATTCTCAAATCAAATATAATAAAATTCCAAAATATTAAATCCTCAAATCCTCAATTTTAATATCTCATTTCTTGAATATAATAATATATAATTCGCTGTCCGGTCAAATATTTCACCAAAATAAAATTTGGAATTTCTGAATTCCGATCGTCTTTGCATTCACTTATTTACTCCGTAGATCACTAATATGACTTCGGAATATCCACACTACGTCTCGTACATAGGTGGCATGAAAATTTTTGTTAATCCTCAAAATCACTATTCATCCACCAAATTCACTATTCACTGATGCACTTAATCATAATAAGAAAAGTTTTAATTAATCCAAAAATTCGGGTTATTACAGTCTCCCCTCCTTAAAAGGATTCCGTCCCGGAATCAACTTAGGCATAACTGGGGGTACTTCTCTCCCGTTGCACTTTCTAACTCCCAGGTGGATTCTTCCACCTCTTGTTTCTCCACAAACCTCTCACTAGCTTGGCAACCTCGTCTCTTAGCACTTGTTCTTTTCTATCCGTGATTTCCACAGGTTGCTCTTTGTAAGTCAGACCAGGTTGTATATCTACCTGCTCGTACTCTACATATGCCGGGCATCTATAGTATACTGACGTAGCATTGACACATGAACCCCGTTATTACCATTCTACAAGTTTGGGGGGATAAGGCTGGCTCGTAGGCCACCTTCCTGACGCGTCTTAAAATCTCAGATGGCCCAATGAATCTCGGGCTCGACTTCCCTTTCTTTCCAAATCTCATTAATTCCTTCCACGAGGACATCTTTTAGCATCACGAATCTCTAACCTCATATTCTCTATCTTGTTTGTACAGAAAATACACCAACATAAACTTGCTTGTCATCCATCAACATGCCATTTAGCTTATCGATAGCAGTACTATCTCTATACTCGCGGGCTTAGTCCGCCTACTTTCTCTGTCTGTCTTGGTTGTCACTAGCCGCTTGTTGGTGAAATCTTTTGTCCTTCTAGTTTGTTGGATTAACTTGGGTTTTGTGTAAAATCTCGTCCTTTAATTCCCGATTATTCGGAGTCCATCTCTGTCTCATTTTAATCAAGGGTATCGGCCACCACATTGGCCTTCCCCGGATGGTAGTGTATCTCACAGTCATCATTCTAGGTCAATTCTATCCATTTCTCCATCCCATGCTATCTACTATCATGGGTAACTCAAAGCCAATTCATTACATTCCATAAAATTTGTGGGTGCATTAGCCAACCCAAAATAACTTCGTTGAAAACTCGAAGTGTCTATTCCTAGTACGAATCGCAGTCTTGGGCATATCCTCTGATTTAACTTCCAACTGGTGATACCCAGTTCTTAAATAAATTGTGAATACACAGCATTCTTCCGCTGATCAAACAATCATTTACAAGGGTACCTATTCCCCATGTCGAACTCATACAACTCTCGAGGTTCGATACATAATCTTGTGCTAACATCTTTCTCTCTTACAACAACACCGGGCTCTCCACGGTGGTACACTGGGTCTTATCATATTCTTGCCCAGCAATTCTGGTAACTGAGTCACTAACTCTTTCATTCCCATTATACTCTGAATACTCGGTATTCATTCTCATGTCATCCAAATCGATATCTGGTAGCTCATTAAAACCTTGTACAATCTCCCAAAACCATTGTAGTTCCCTTTATACTTGGTATCTCTTTTCTTGGCGTCAACCATAAGAGCTAATTAAGCCTCGTATTTCTGACGTAATAGTTTCTTAGTCTGAACTATATTCAAGAATCTCTGAATCTGTCTCCATTCTTTATTTATTACTCTCTCTCCCTTACAATCAGTCTGGGCTCCATTGGGTGTCAACCAACCCATTCTTATTATAATATCAACTTCTCCCAACTAGAAAAGAATCAGGTCTATCAAAAGTGTCGACCTCATATTTCTAGTTCACAACCTGGACGTACCAGTCTTATGGGAAAATCCCTCGAATGGCTATTTCTACTTGTAGTTATTCCCTTAGTGGCTCGGCCTTAAGGTTTAATTGTCATGCAACTTCTTGATATACAACGATACATTAGCTCTGTCTAAACAGTAAAAAAAAGGGCACCTGCTATTTAAAGGTCCTGACAGTGGGCTGCTTATTGGAGGTAGCCCTGGTTGAAACTTACTGGCTTTCTTTTCTTCTGTGTTCACATGCTCCGGAACAAACCTCGATAATTCGGAAAACTTGGTCTCATACTCGGTCACAGTCATGGTTTCTTGTTTTAACTCTTTAACTTTCATTTTCATCCGGGTCTCCATATATTTCCGGAAATTATTCCTCTAAAAACAACACACGCTGCACCTCTCCCAAGCCACAATACCAGCTCCCTATGACTCCATCGCCAGTACTTATCTTGCTAACCCAGAGGTTGTGTCCATTCGTAAACAAATCCTCCAAAATCTCAATTCCACTATAGGGCATCTATCTAACACCGTTGTCACTGGAGTTCACGGCACATCGCTATTCCTTTCACATATATCGATTGACACACTTTCCATTATCATAATATCCTTGGGAGAATAAACCAATTTCATTGATATATCACTAACATTCTATTCGTCTTAGGGATTCGCTCATGTCATAGGCGATTTCGTTGCGAACCTAATTCCTATCAGCGAATTTTTGACTTATTTGACCTGGTTGGCCTCCCCTTAGAATTCAATGAGGATAACAAAATCATGGGGCCTTGAAAAGACAGCTCCCATATCAAGGAAAACGTCACACACTAGTGATCCTAAGGTTATGAGTTTTAAGGTAACCTTATTGGAGGTAAAAGAATTTACCGAGAGATCAACATGATCATAAGAACTCAACGTTGTGTGCCTCGATTGAGACATTACTAAAGGTAATTAGCCTTCTTGTATTTCACAACTTACAAGTGATGGCGTCCCATCAGACTTCTATCACACAGACAGATAGTCCTTGTAGCCCCTATAAGTATAGGGTTGTTCATCTCAGTGGAAGTTGAAAAGTATGAAAGCAATTCGAGATCAATTTGATGATTATCGTCTTTTGACGATATTTCTTAAAGGGACACCTTGGATTAAAATTGAACAGATTCCAAAGGTGCGGTTTCCAAAGAAAAGAATAACCAAAAAGATACTGGTACTTAACAAACAAGTGGTGAGGTATCACCATAGGGTCATTCATTATTTGAAGAAAAGTGAAAGCTTAAATAACATCATTTGACAGGGGTTTGAAAACCTGAAAGTAGGCATTGTGATAGCCTCTGGCACAATTGAAACTGAATATGGTTTAACACAAGTGTTATAAAACAACTTCGAAGAGGGAATATACCCTTTATCAGAATTTTTCCTGGGGAGAGGTCAAGATAGATCATAGATTGGGGAGGTACCCCACATAATTTGCAAATGGGGAGGGTACTACCAAGGTATCTACGGATGCCTTTTTATGTCGGCTCCTCTAATGGATAATCGTTCCATTCTAAAGCTTTTCTTCTCCATGCACACCCTAAGGTGCTCGATACTTACGTTATTGTCGACTCATAATAGTCGCTAAGAATTCAACCATCAGCATTTGCAATCGCAGGGAGTTCTATTCGACTAGGCGCAACATCTCAAGTAAGCGTTATGTTCTATAAGAAGACTTCGATACCGTTGTCGTCCATAGCAATGATAATTCCACATGTCGACTGGGCGGTACTTCGGAAGCTCATTAGAAACTACAAGCTTAAATCCGGTCTCTATTTCAATCGTCCTTATACCCCATATTCCTTCTCCCATATCAATCCCGGGCGCTACATAAGCTTAACACTTTTGGCACAATAGCCTTTTCATTTAAGTCAATCCCGGAATTTCTCAGTCCGTCTTGGTCCTTAAATATATTTCGCCTTTACCGTCTAACCTCAACTTCACCATTTTATCTCTACAATCAATTATAGCAATCAGGGTCTGTCCACCAACCCATATAGCGACTACCTTACCCAATCCACAGGGTTCGCTCTAGTTTCCACTCTCTTTGGTGACATCCTCTGGTAATCAGAAAGACAAGGTTTTCCAAAATTTGCTGAATTTCTTTCCAAAATCAGGGAAATTTGATCGATCTATTTACCCACTAGTAATACTCGGATCTGATTTCCAACCTTTCTGTTCTATCCTCATAATTTCTTCCTGGTTTCCTGAGGGTGGTAAATCTCGTTCTCGATTCCGCCTTAGCGTGTTTGTCTTATAATAACATTTGCATGGTACATATACCCAAAATTCTCCTCGAGATAATAGAATCCCTCAATGATGTAATAGACAATATTCCAGTGGAATCGCTGGTCATGGGGGATTGAAATATCATAGCCCAAAACAATTTCTTCTACTATTCTAGGCAACTAAGTACCCTTAATCGGTGGTGAAAATCTGAACATCTTGGTTCTTACGTATGCCGCTTCCTTATGGGCAACTATAACTGACTACGAGTAACAGGTTTCGTTCGAGTCGAATCAATCCACTGATACTGGCTATACTGCGTCTACCTCTTCTGCTTTGGAGACTCTACTCCATTTTCTTTGTCATATCTCATGATGAATCATAACGATCCTTAAACTCTCGTCTCGTCACTTATTTGACCTCTGAAGGTTCGTCCGGTCTTATTATTAGACCTCAAGTAACATACTACATCTTTATCAACCAACACGTCCTCTACAAGATTCTTTCCTTGACCCACTATGGGGTCTTCCTCTAGATCCTCCTATGGATCTTCCTTTATCGGGTCTCCGTCCATTTCAAGGAACGCATCATCAAATGCCTACTCGAAGGCCTCGGGATCTGGTATCTCAGAATCCCATCCATCTATAACTCGTACGAATCGAGGTGACTAATCACGAAGTCCTAAGTACGGTTTCCCAGAAGAAGTCCCCTCTCGGGCTTCATCTTAAACAGTCAGGGTCATGTCCTCTAACCCGACTACGAACTCAATTTGAGCTCCAGATGCTCTTATCATTATTACGGGTATTGTAAGACTCGATCTCCTATCGTTTCTGAGGACTGTAACCTAACTCTCTGATACCATTTCTGTAACAGCCCCAAATCCGGGGTCGGGGATTTAGGGTCGTCACGATCCATGTACTCCTTGCCTTACCTGTATCACTCACACCATTCATAATTCACCTACTCATGACCCCACAATATATGTCTCTCTCACACACACACACACACAGGTTAGAGTCTCAGAAACGACACAATACAACAACTACGGAAGAAATAATTTTTATTACAATACCCAAATGTCTTTTGAATCTGTTACTGATACAATTTTCTAAGTATTGTTACATTACCAACTTAGCCTTCTGATGCTTACAATCCTCTAATACCATTCATGTCTATACATAAGTTGAATGCCAAAAGCCGTAGCCTGATTCGATTGGTTCGTACTACTCTTCGGGATCACTGCTAGAAACTGTTTATGGAAACGCCTTGCGGGGTATGTGCCGTCCCATTGGCATCCTGCTTCGCTGCTATATAATATATATAAAACAATAGCAAGAGTGAGCGATAGCTCAGCAAGGTAATAAAAGTATGGCATAATCCTGCCTTTAATTCAATTCAGAAATAAGAGGGTATAAGACAATAATTTGTCAAAATATCTCGATACTGAAATTATTTCCTTATTGGAATGTATTCCCAAAAACAGTACCATTATTGTACTTCAAATATCATTTCATAATATTTCTGCAAGCTTTTGCTATATTATGAACAAAGTTCTAGTATAATATAAAAGATAAGGTTTCAAAGTAAACCAATATAACTCTTCCAAAAATATCTGCTATGTAAGCAGAATATCAACACATAACTTAAAAGAAGTTATAAGATGATTCAGTATAAACAACTCCCTTACCATAACTGATGTTATGTAAGGTATCCACAGAGTCATATGATATAAAAGAGGAAGTTACGAGGAAAATTAATATAACATTTCCGTAACCCAAAATCCACTTAGGCATATATATCCTTAATCAGGTTTTATCAGAGTCATACTCATAAAATAAAAGATGAAGTTGCAAGAATTTATTGACACTTCATTTCCAAACACTTTTCGACCCCCTGCCAACACGATTGGTTCATCCCCCCAATACATGTTGCAGGAATATCCAAATTGGATGATGAACTAATACTGGAGTTGCTACCGCGTCCGCTGTGCCTAACCTTGCTATGATCAGTAGCAGGTCGCACCGCTCAAATAGTTTTCTACATGTAGATGGAAGAATCACGACAGCCTGACATTGTCTACTGCCTTACTGTGACCTCCCGGCCCATTTGGGGCAATAAAAGAAATTGGATGGGCCCACGCAACTTGACCACTTACACCACTCCTAGTTCAGATGAAATCCATGACTCTGAAACGTAAAGATCGTCCTCCTTTCCCCAAGTGTAACACTTGTTGATACGACTCCACTAAGTAGTTATATCTAGGTTGGAAAGGAAGATTCTCCAATATTTCCCAAGCTATTGCTTGTTAATGGATATCGACTTGTTCCAGGAATTTACCCCTCGATTGTTGAGGTGGTAACACAATATTTGACTTGCAGCAACTAAATTGCTTCGAGAAAATATCTGTCTCCTGACAGTTTTGAGTTGAGAGTTTAAAAAGAGTAGCAGTTACTTAAAAAAGGTTTCCCATATTTTTGATAATTGAGCGAGCATTTAAATCTTCTTTAAAAGACAGATTTAAATGGAAAAACATTGTTTTGGGAACCTCTTTTTGATTTGAAAATAATTGATAATATTTATTGAATAAGTAACCTTAAACGAATATTTGAAAATAATATTCATTTAATAAATAATTAATCCTCAAATGAATATTTAAAAGTAATATTCATTAAATAAATAATCAATCTTCAAATGAATATTTGAATGTAATATTCATTAAGTAAATAATCAATCTTCAAATGAATATTTAAAAGTAATATTCATTAAATAATCCTTAGATGAATATTCGAAAATAATATTCTTTAAATAATTAAATCTCAAATGAATATTCAAGAGTAATATTCATTAATTAAATAATCCTTAAATGAATATTCACACTAATAATCTTTAAGTCAATAATCCTCAAATGAATATTTATAAACAATATATTTTAAGTCAATAATCCTCAAATGAACATTCATAAATAACATTCTTTAAATAAATAATTAATCCTCGAATAACAGTACCCGATATCTTTATCGGAAATAACCTTTATCATATACAAAATATAATCCCTTCTGATCTTTCAAGAAAATCACACGCCCTTATCCTAGGGCAAATATAAAATCCTGGCTTATAGCTGATATCCCATATCTAGCTTAGAAGACCATAATCAAATCATTTCCAAGTAATAAATACTTTTCGGAACATAAATAATGTTTAATAATAATATTCCTCAAGATGAATAGTACTCTGCCGCTGGAATCCCTCCGGGTTTCCACGACTATCTATATAACAAAATATCGACTCCCGGTCTAGAGTCGAAACAATAAACCTGCTCTTATCTATAGAGCTACAAGGTACACCGGTTTATAACTACTTTATCTCAAAGCTCATATATAAACCAAAATCAAACTCTATTTTATACAATATATAACATGTATCGCAAAACTGTATAACTCCACATGGCAAAAGCAGTAATATATAATCAATACTTCAAAGTATAGATTTAGAAAACTTGCCACAATACTTGCAACAAAGATTTGGTATATAAATTGGGAATACACAAGTATTGAACATTGGAAAATATGCATACTCTGAATAATAGAGTAAGGTTTAGTAAACTTGCCTGATGCTCGAGAAGTGATAGGGGTTCGCGACGATGCCGGACAATCTAGACAAGGTCAAACGAAAACACACGGTTAATTCCCTCGATAAATCACTTATAACTCAATGCTTAAACACGTAAGCGAAACACAACCAAGGCATTACTAGCTCGTTATAGGCTCATACTAAGTCCATGTTTAGTCGACCATTACTTCAGTCGTAGGTTTAGTCCGAAATCGATCCTCGAATACAAGTTATACTTAACCATTTTCAACATTGGTTCCTAAGTCATGCTCTTAAAGGTTTTCACTTGCGCAACCTCGGCTAACACATTTTTTATAAAATCGAAAAATAATCCTTTTGATTTGAGGTCTTCTCTCATATCTCCATTATGACCTCTAGTATTTAATTACCAAGATTCTTAACCGAATATCTCATTATAAGGGGGTTCCATTGAAGTTACGAACTCACACTTACGTTTACGAACCGCTTTTACGATTTTTATCATAACGCCTAAACCGTAAGTCGGAATGCTACGATTCTTTCGCCAAAATGATCTGTGACTCAAGATATACAAGTATAGGTCAGTTAATAAGTAAGGTCAGAAGGTTATATCAACTGTTAAGCTCGGTTCGTAAGGTTAAAGAAATTTCGCCATTACGACGGCTATAAATCAAACGTTTCCATTTTACGATCACTCCAAATAACCAACCAAGGCAACCCATACTTCATCAATCTCAACAAACATCCATTTTACATCTCTAAGTCCAGTGGTGAGACTAAAATCAATCACCCATCATTTTACACATCAAAACAAAGCCAAATATCTAAGGATGTTCTTATTAAGCACTAATCTTTATGTAACATCAAAACCACATCAAAAACTCATAATAACTCAAAGGGTGGGTTAGGGCTTTACCTTCTTGGAAGCTCTATCAACACTACCAAGGGTTTATAATCACTTAACAAGCTTTAACAAGTCCTTATAATGCTTAAACCTTGAGAACAAAGCAAGAAAACAAGTTAGTAATTTCGGAGTTACTATTCACCTCTTGAAAGAACTGGAAACACAAGGGCCTTACCATGCTTTTCTGGACTAGGCTCCTGAATAGACGTTGTAGAGCAGCTCAATACCTTTCCAACAAGATAAAGAACACATGATTCCATTGAGAAACGAGGGAGTTATGGCTATTTGAAAATCGGTGCAGAAACTGCCAAGATCATGGCAGTTTGGATTCTTCAACTTGGGGAGGCGATTTGACTAGGCTATACTCCTTGGATTGCTATGAAATCTTGAACGCATGTTATATATGGAGTGAAGAAGCTGTGGTTAACATTTGGTGATTTTATCATGGTTGGAAATGGAGTTATGGATTTTTCTTTGGAGGGTGCTCTAGCTGATCAGTTTTGGAGAATTTTGTGTTTCTCTTGCTTTTCTTTTCTTCTTTTCTTCTTGTTTTGAGTAAAAGATAAGAATTCTGATATTTTGTTAAGTGGTGGGTCATAGGGACACATGTCGATCAGTGGGGTATCATGGTGGCAAACAGGGACACGTGTCGCGCATGCACGCGTTTGGTTAAAGTAGCTTTACTGGTTCGTTTCCTTTCACATGGATGATCCAAACGTTGCATCCCTCGAATTAATCTTGTTACATGTTACTTCCATGTCTATATTTAATCTTGTCATAATTTCAATCCTTAATCCATGATTCGTTCGCTTAATCGCTTAATCTCGTTATAAAGTATCAGCGGTTTCTAGAACATTCGTTTCATTGTCTCAGTGGTTTTCGTTCTAAATTCTCAAATCAAATATAATAAAATTCCAAAATATTAAATCCTCAAATCCTCAATTTTAATATCTCATTTCTTGAATATAATAATATATAATTCGCTGTCCGGTCAAATATTTCACCAAAATAAAATTTGGAATTTCTGAATTCCGATCGTCTTTGCATTCACTTATTTACTCCGTAGATCACTAATATGACTTCGGAATATCCACACTACGTCTCGTACATAGGTGGCATGAAAAATTTTGTTAATCCTCAAAATCACTATTCATCCACCAAATTCACTATTCACTGATGCACTTAATCATAATAAGAAAAGTTTTAATTAATCCAAAAATTCGGGTTATTACAGTCTCCCCTCCTTAAAAGGATTCCGTCCCGGAATCAACTTAGGCATAACTGGGGGTACTTCTCTCCCGTTGCACTTTCTAACTCCCAGGTGGATTCTTCCACCTCTTGTTTCTCCACAAACCTCTCACTAGCTTGGCAACCTCGTCTCTTAGCACTTGTTCTTTTCTATCCGTGATTTCCACAGGTTGCTCTTTGTAAGTCAGACCAGGTTGTATATCTACCTGCTCGTACTCTACATATGCCGGGCATCTATAGTATACTGACGTAGCATTGACACATGAACCCCGTTATTACCATTCTACAAGTTTGGGGGGATAAGGCTGGCTCGTAGGCCACCTTCCTGACGCGTCTTAAAATCTCAGATGGCCCAATGAATCTCGGGCTCGACTTCCCTTTCTTTCCAAATCTCATTAATTCCTTCCACGAGGACATCTTTTAGCATCACCAATCTCTAACCTCATATTCTCTATCTTGTTTGTACAGAAAATACACCAACATAAACTTGCTTGTCATCCATCAACATGCCATTTAGCTTATCGATAGCAGTACTATCTCTATACTCGCGGGCTTAGTCCGCCTACTTTCTCTGTCTGTCTTGGTTGTCACTAGCCGCTTGTTGGTGAAATCTTTTGTCCTTCTAGTTTGTTGGATTAACTTGGGTTTTGTGTAAAATCTCGTCCTTTAATTCCCGATTATTCGGAGTCCATCTCTGTCTCATTTTAATCAAGGGTATCGGCCACCACATTGGCCTTCCCCGGATGGTAGTGTATCTCACAGTCATCATTCTAGGTCAATTCTATCCATTTCTCCATCCCATGCTATCTACTATCATGGGTAACTCAAAGCCAATTCATTACATTCCATAAAATTTGTGGGTGCATTAGCCAACCCAAAATAACTTCGTTGAAAACTCGAAGTGTCTATTCCTAGTACGAATCGCAGTCTTGGGCATATCCTCTGATTTAACTTCCAACTGGTGATACCCAGTTCTTAAATAAATTGTGAATACACAGCATTCTTCCGCTGATCAAACAATCATTTACAAGGGTACCTATTCCCCATGTCGAACTCATACAACTCTCGAGGTTCGATACATAATCTTGTGCTAACATCTTTCTCTCTTACAACAACACCGGGCTCTCCACGGTGGTACACTGGGTCTTATCATATTCTTGCCCAGCAATTCTGGTAACTGAGTCACTAACTCTTTCATTCCCATTATACTCTGAATACTCGGTATTCATTCTCATGTCATCCAAATCGATATCTGGTAGCTCATTAAAACCTTGTACAATCTCCCAAAACCATTGTAGTTCCCTTTATACTTGGTATCTCTTTTCTTGGCGTCAACCATAAGAGCTAATTAAGCCTCGTATTTCTGACGTAATAGTTTCTTAGTCTGAACTATATTCAAGAATCTCTGAATCTGTCTCCATTCTTTATTTATTACTCTCTCTCCCTTACAATCAGTCTGGGCTCAATTGGGTGTCAACCAACCCATTCTTATTATAATATCAACTTCTCCCAACTTGAAAAGAATCAGGTCTATCAAAAGTGTCGACCTCATATTTCTAGTTCACAACCTGGACGTACCAGTCTTATGGGAAAATCCCTCGAATGGCTATTTCTACTTGTAGTTATTCCCTTAGTGGCTCGGCCTTAAGGTTTAATTGTCATGCAACTTCTTGATATACAACGATACATTAGCTCTGTCTAAACAGTAAAAAAAAGGGCACCTGCTATTTAAAGGTCCTGACAGTGGGCTGCTTATTGGAGGTAGCCCTGGTTGAAACTTACTGGCTTTCTTTTCTTCTGTGTTCACATGCTCCGGAACAAACCTCGATAATTCGGAAAACTTGGTCTCATACTCGGTCACAGTCATGGTTTCTTGTTTTAACTCTTTAACTTTCATTTTCATCCGGGTCTCCATATATTTCCGGAAATTATTCCTCTAAAAACAACACACGCTGCACCTCTCCCAAGCCACAATACCAGCTCCCTATGACTCCATCGCCAGTACTTATCTTGCTAACCCAGAGGTTGTGTCCATTCGTAAACAAATCCTCCAAAATCTCAATTCCACTATAGGGCATCTATCTAACACCGTTGTCACTGGAGTTCACAGCACATCGCTATTCCTTTCACATATATCGATTGACACACTTTCCATTATCATAATATCCTTGGGAGAATTAACCAATTTCATTGATATATCACTAACATTCTATTCATCTTAGGGATTCGCTCATGTCATAGGCGATTTCGTTGCGAACCTAATTCCTATCAGCGAATTTTTGACTTATTTGACCTGGTTGGCCTCCCCTTAGAATTCAATGAGGATAACAAAATCATGGGGCCTTGAAAAGACAGCTCCCATATCAAGGAAAACGTCACACACTAGTGATCCTAAGGTTATGAGTTTTAAGGTAACCTTATTGGAGGTAAAAGAATTTACCGAGAGATCAACATGATCATAAGAACTCAACGTTGTGTGCCTCGATTGAGACATTACTAAAGGTAATTAGCCTTCTTGTATTTCACAACTTACAAGTGATGGCGTCCCATCAGACTTCTATCACACAGACAGATAGTCCTTGTAGCCCCTATAAGTATAGGGTTGTTCATCTCAGTGGAAGTTGAAAAGTATGAAAGCAATTCGAGATCAATTTGATGATTATCGTCTTTTGACGATATTTCTTAAAGGGACACCTTGGATTAAAATTGAACAGATTCCAAAGGTGCGGTTTCCAAAGAAAAGAATAACCAAAAAGATACTGGTACTTAACAAACAAGTGGTGAGGTATCACCATAGGGTCATTCATTATTTGAAGAAATGTGAAAGCTTAAATAACATCATTTGACAGGGGTTTGAAAACCTGAAAGTAGGCATTGTGATAGCCTCTGGCACAATTGAAACTGAATATGGTTTAACACAAGTGTTATAAAACAACTTCGAAGAGGGAATATACCCTTTATCAGAATTTTTCCTGGGGAGAGGTCAAGATAGATCATAGATTGGGGAGGTACCCCACATAATTTGCAAATGGGGAGGGTACTACCAAGGTATCTACGGATGCCTTTTTATGTCGGCTCCTCTAATGGATAATCGTTCCATTCTAAAGCTTTTCTTCTCCATGCACACCCTAAGGTGCTCGATACTTACGTTATTGTCGACTCATAATAGTCGCTAAGAATTCAACCATCAGCATTTGCAATCGCAGGGAGTTCTATTCGACTAGGCGCAACATCTCAAGTAAGCGTTATGTTCTATAAGAAGACTTCGATACCGTTGTCGTCCATAGCAATGACAATTCCACATGTCGACTGGGCGGTACTTCGGAAGCTCATTAGAAACTACAAGCTTAAATCCGGTCTCTATTTCAATCGTCCTTATACCCCATATTCCTTCTCCCATATCAATCCCGGGCGCTACATAAGCTTAACACTTTTGGCACAATAGCCTTTTCATTTAAGTCAATCCCGGAATTTCTCAGTCCGTCTTGGTCCTTAAATATATTTCGCCTTTACCGTCTAACCTCAACTTCACCATTTTATCTCTACAATCAATTATAGCAATCAGGGTCTGTCCACCAACCCATATAGCGACTACCTTACCCAATCCACAGGGTTCGCTCTAGTTTCCACTCTCTTTGGTGACATCCTCTGGTAATCAGAAAGACAAGGTTTTCCAAAATTTGCTGAATTTCTTTCCAAAATCAGGGAAATTTGATCGATCTATTTACCCACTAGTAATACTCGGATCTGATTTCCAACCTTTCTGTTCTATCCTCATAATTTCTTCCTGGTTTCCTGAGGGTGGTAAATCTCGTTCTCGATTCCGCCTTAGCGTGTTTGTCTTATAATAACATTTGCATGGTACATATACCCAAAATTCTCCTCGAGATAATAGAATCCCTCAATGATGTAATAGACAATATTCCAGTGGAATCGCTGGTCATGGGGGATTGAAATATCATAGCCCAAAACAATTTCTTCTACTATTCTAGGCAACTAAGTACCCTTAATCGGTGGTGAAAATCTGAACATCTTGGTTCTTACGTATGCCGCTTCCTTATGGGCAACTATAACTGACTACGAGTAACAGGTTTCGTTCGAGTCGAATCAATCCACTGATACTGGCTATACTGCGTCTACCTCTTCTGCTTTGGAGACTCTACTCCATTTTCTTTGTCATATCTCATGATGAATCATAACGATCCTTAAACTCTCGTCTCGTCACTTATTTGACCTCTGAAGGTTCGTCCGGTCTTATTATTAGACCTCAAGTAACATACTACATCTTTATCAACCAACACGTCCTCTACAAGATTCTTTCCTTGACCCACTATGGGGTCTTCCTCTAGATCCTCCTATGGATCTTCCTTTATCGGGTCTCCGTCCATTTCAAGGAACGCATCATCAAATGCCTACTCGAAGGCCTCGGGATCTGGTATCTCAGAATCCCATCCATCTATAACTCGTACGAATCGAGGTGACTAATCACGAAGTCCTAAGTACGGTTTCCCAGAAGAAGTCCCCTCTCGGGCTTCATCTTAAACAGTCAGGGTCATGTCCTCTAACCCGACTACGAACTCAATTTGAGCTCCAGATGCTCTTATCATTATTACGGGTATTGTAAGACTCGATCTCCTATCGTTTCTGAGGACTGTAACCTAACTCTCTGATACCATTTCTGTAACAGCCCCAAATCCGGGGTCGGGGATTTAGGGTCGTCACGATCCATGTACTCCTTGCCTTACCTGTATCACTCACACCATTCATAATTCACCTACTCATGACCCCACAATATATGTCTCTCTCACACACACACACACACAGGTTAGAGTCTCAGAAACGACACAATACAACAACTGCGGAAGAAATAATTTTTATTACAATACCCAAATGTCTTTTGAATCTGTTACTGATACAATTTTCTAAGTATTGTTATATTACCAACTTAGCCTTCTGATGCTTACAATCCTCTAATACCATTCATGTCTATACATAAGTTGAATGCCAAAAGCCGTAGCCTGATTCGATTGGTTCGTACTACTCTTCGGGATCACTGCTAGAAACTGTTTATGGAAACGCCTTGCGGGGTATGTGCCGTCCCATTGGCATCCTGCTTCGCTGCTATATAATATATATAAAACAATAGCAAGAGTGAGCGATAGCTCAGCAAGGTAATAAAAGTATGGCATAATCCTGCCTTTAATTCAATTCAGAAATAAGAGGGTATAAGACAATAATTTGTCAAAATATCTCGATACTGAAATTATTTCCTTATTGGAATGTATTCCCAAAAACAGTACCATTATTGTACTTCAAATATCATTTCATAATATTTCTGCAAGCTTTTGCTATATTATGAACAAAGTTCTAGTATAATATAAAAGATAAGGTTTCAAAGTAAACCAATATAACTCTTCCAAAAATATCTGCTATGTAAGCAGAATATCAACACATAACTTAAAAGAAGTTATAAGATGATTCAGTATAAACAACTCCCTTACCATAACTCATGTTATGTAAGGTATCCACAGAGTCATATGATATAAAAGAGGAAGTTACGAGGAAAATTAATATAACATTTCCGTAACCCAAAATCCACTTAGGCATATATATCCTTAATCAGGTTTTATCAGAGTCATACTCATAAAATAAAAGATGAAGTTGCAAGAATTTATTGACACTTCATTTCCAAACACTTTTCGACCCCCTGCCAACACGATTGGTTCATCCCCCCAATACATGTTGCAGGAATATCCAAATTGGATGATGAACTAATACTGGAGTTGCTACCGCGTCCGCTGTGCCTAACCTTGCTATGATCAGTAGCAGGTCGCACCGCTCAAATAGTTTTCTACATGTAGATGGAAGAATCACGACAGCCTGACATTGTCTACTGCCTTATTGTGACCTCCCGGCCCATTTGGGGCAATAAAAGAAATTGGATGGGCCCACGCAACTTGACCACTTACACCACTCCTAGTTCAGATGAAATCCATGACTCTGAAACGTAAAGATCGTCCTCCTTTCCCCAAGTGTAACACTTGTTGATACGACTCCACTAAGTAGTTATATCTAGGTTGGAAAGGAAGATTCTCCAATATTTCCCAAGCTATTGCTTGTTAATGGATATCGACTTGTTCCAGGAATTTACCCCTCGATTGTTGAGGTGGTAACACAATATTTGACTTGCAGCAACTAAATTGCTTCGAGAAAATATCTGTCTCCTGACAGTTTTGAGTTGAGAGTTTAAAAAGAGTAGCAGTTACTTAAAAAAGGTTTCCCATATTTTTGATAATTGAGCGAGCATTTAAATCTTCTTTAAAAGACAGATTTAAATGGAAAAACATTGTTTTGGGAACCTCTTTTTGATTTGAAAATAATTGATAATATTTATTGAATAAGTAACCTTAAACGAATATTTGAAAATAATATTCATTTAATAAATAATTAATCCTCAAATGAATATTTAAAAGTAATATTCATTAAATAAATAATCAATCTTCAAATGAATATTTGAATGTAATATTCATTAAGTAAATAATCAATCTTCAAATGAATATTTAAAAGTAATATTCATTAAATAATCCTTAGATGAATATTCGAAAATAATATTCTTTAAATAATTAAATCTCAAATGAATATTCAAGAGTAATATTCATTAATTAAATAATCCTTAAATGAATATTCACACTAATAATCTTTAAGTCAATAATCCTCAAATGAATATTTATAAATAATATATTTTAAGTCAATAATCCTCAAATGAACATTCATAAATAACATTCTTTAAATAAATAATTAATCCTCGAATAACAGTACCCGATATCTTTATCGGAAATAACCTTTATCATATACAAAATATAATCCCTTCTGATCTTTCAAGAAAATCACACGCCCTTATCCTAGGGCAAATATAAAATCCTGGCTTATAGCTGATATCCCATATCTAGCTTAGAAGACCATAATCAAATCATTTCCAAGTAATAAATACTTTTCGGAACATAAATAATGTTTAATAATAATATTCCTCAAGATGAATAGTACTCTGCCGCTGGAATCCCTCCGGGTTTCCACGACTATCTATATAACAAAATATCGACTCCCGGTCTAGAGTCGAAACAATAAACCTGCTCTTATCTATAGAGCTACAAGGTACACCGGTTTATAACTACTTTATCTCAAAGCTCATATATAAACCAAAATCAAACTCTATTTTATACAATATATAACATGTATCGCAAAACTGTATAACTCCACATGGCAAAAGCAGTAATATATAATCAATACTTCAAAGTATAGATTTAGAAAACTTGCCACAATACTTGCAACAAAGATTTGGTATATAAATTGGGAATACACAAGTATTGAACATTGGAAAATATGCATACTCTGAATAATAGAGTAAGGTTTAGTAAACTTGCCTGATGCTCGAGAAGTGATAGGGGTTCGCGACGATGCCGGACAATCTAGACAAGGTCAAACGAAAACACACGGTTAATTCCCTCGATAAATCACTTATAACTCAATGCTTAAACACGTAAGCGAAACACAACCAAGGCATTACTAGCTCGTTATAGGCTCATACTAAGTCCATGTTTAGTCGACCATTACTTCAGTCGTAGGTTTAGTCCGAAATCGATCCTCGAATACAAGTTATACTTAACCATTTTCAACATTGGTTCCTAAGTCATGCTCTTAAAGGTTTTCACTTGCGCAACCTCGGCTAACACATTTTTTATAAAATCGAAAAATAATCCTTTTGATTTGAGGTCTTCTCTCATATCTCCATTATGACCTCTAGTATTTAATTACCAAGATTCTTAACCGAATATCTCATTATAAGGGGGTTCCATTGAAGTTACGAACTCACACTTACGTTTACGAACCGCTTTTACGATTTTTATCATAACGCCTAAACCGTAAGTCGGAATGCTACGATTCTTTCGCCAAAATGATCTGTGACTCAAGATATACAAGTATAGGTCAGTTAATAAGTAAGGTCAGAAGGTTATATCAACTGTTAAGCTCGGTTCGTAAGGTTAAAGAAATTTCGCCATTACGACGGCTATAAATCAAACGTTTCCATTTTACGATCACTCCAAATAACCAACCAAGGCAACCCATACTTCATCAATCTCAACAAACATCCATTTTACATCTCTAAGTCCAGTGGTGAGACTAAAATCAATCACCCATCATTTTACACATCAAAACAAAGCCAAATATCTAAGGATGTTCTTATTAAGCACTAATCTTTATGTAACATCAAAACCACATCAAAAACTCATAATAACTCAAAGGGTGGGTTAGGGCTTTACCTTCTTGGAAGCTCTATCAACACTACCAAGGGTTTATAATCACTTAACAAGCTTTAACAAGTCCTTATAATGCTTAAACCTTGAGAACAAAGCAAGAAAACAAGTTAGTAATTTCGGAGTTACTATTCACCTCTTGAAAGAACTGGAAACACAAGGGCCTTACCATGCTTTTCTGGACTAGGCTCCTGAATAGACGTTGTAGAGCAGCTCAATACCTTTCCAACAAGATAAAGAACACATGATTCCATTGAGAAACGAGGGAGTTATGGCTATTTGAAAATCGGTGCAGAAACTGCCAAGATCATGGCAGTTTGGATTCTTCAACTTGGGGAGGCGATTTGACTAGGCTATACTCCTTGGATTGCTATGAAATCTTGAACGCATGTTATATATGGAGTGAAGAAGCTGTGGTTAACATTTGGTGATTTTATCATGGTTGGAAATGGAGTTATGGATTTTTCTTTGGAGGGTGCTCTAGCTGATCAGTTTTGGAGAATTTTGTGTTTCTCTTGCTTTTCTTTTCTTCTTTTCTTCTTGTTTTGAGTAAAAGATAAGAATTCTGATATTTTGTTAAGTGGTGGGTCATAGGGACACATGTCGATCAGTGGGGTATCATGGTGGCAAGCAGGGACACGTGTCGCGCATGCACGCGTTTGGTTAAAGTAGCTTTACTGGTTCGTTTCCTTTCACATGGATGATCCAAACGTTGCATCCCTCGAATTAATCTTGTTACATGTTACTTCCATGTCTATATTTAATCTTGTCATAATTTCAATCCTTAATCCATGATTCGTTCGCTTAATCGCTTAATCTCGTTATAAAGTATCAGCGGTTTCTAGAACATTCGTTTCACTGTCTCAGTGGTTTTCGTTCTAAATTCTCAAATCAAATATAATAAAATTCCAAAATATTAAATCCTCAAATCCTCAATTTTAATATCTCATTTCTTGAATATAATAATATATAATTCGCTGTCCGGTCAAATATTTCACCAAAATAAAATTTGGAATTTCTGAATTCCGATCGTCTTTGCATTCACTTATTTACTCCGTAGATCACTAATATGACTTCGGAATATCCACACTACGTCTCGTACATAGGTGGCATGAAAAATTTTGTTAATCCTCAAAATCACTATTCATCCACCAAATTCACTATTCACTAATGCACTTAATCATAATAAGAAAAGTTTTAATTAATCCAAAAATTCGGGTTATTACATATGCACTTCCAATCCTCTTTCCACTCTTTTCCTATAGTAAGGAACATTCTCCATTAGAAATCTTCTAAGAGTGTCTGCTGCTTTGTCCTTCCCGTTGATGTGAATCCAGTGGATCTAAGATACTTCTCAACTGATATTAGATAGTTTCTTGGATAGTCTCTCAGTTTGTCCTTAGCCAAATAGCAGATTCTGAACAAGTCATTCGTCATGAATCTAACCATTGGAGGATCTTCAGTAATCTCTGGACCGACTTTCATCAAGATCTCCTTAACATGCTCACGGAGCAGTTCATTTAGTCTTGTAGTTCTTTGGATCTTGATGAGTATCACCTGCAGTTCTGTGTATGTTATCTGTTCTAAAAACTTAGTGGAAATCACAAATGTACCTTTCTCAAGAAAATTGATCAGGATGTTCCAGGCTCCATTTGCTTTAACCCCAGCTTTCAGAAAGATCACAGTTTTCCTCAGTGCAGTGCATTAAACATGATCATCAGGATTTGCACTTCTTATGTTCTGAATTATGACTTCCACCTCTGCATTGTCGTTGACTTCTAATCCGTTTTCAACTCCACAAAAGGTTTTATAAGCCATCTCCCATTCATTTCCATGTTTGCTTGCCAAATCCATCATCTTTTTCTTCCTTACTTCAGCTTGCACCTTGGATCTTTTTAGCTTCTCAATCCTTAGAACTGTTTGGTGTCTTTCTTTCTCAGCATGTCTGGCATCTATTGCAGCTCTTTGAGCTCTCATTGCTTCCAAGGCAGCTTCTTCTTCTTGTGACAGAGGATTTGCTTCTTCTTCCATAATATCCTCCCAGATTGGATGTTCAATGGGCTCTGGATAATATGGCTCATGCTCCTCCTGAATTGGTTGCTCTTGCATGACCTCAAATACCTCTTCACTCTTCTCTTCTTCTTGTACAAGTTCTTCTATCCAGTACTTTCTTATCGGAATAGCTTCAACCGTTTCCCAAACTCCCCATCCATCCTTACTTTTCTCCCCATCTCCAACTTTATCCCCCTTAGTTGAGGAATCCTCGATAAAAGCATCCTCAGCATAAAAGGCAGTAGAAGGATCAGGTTGTTGTTGTGAAGGTCCGGGTTGCCCAGTTTGTTGGTTTTTCAGCATAGTCCAGATTGACTGTACTCCGTCACTTTGATTTTCCATGAAATCCAATAGATCCTTATTCATCTGTTGCATAGAAGCCAGCTTCAAGTCAATGTCATCCAATCTGGAGTTGGTAGTCTTCTCAATCTTGTCCAGTCTCTGGTTCAGCTTAGACTCCACTCTAGAAAGGGTGTTCATTGCATCTTTTACCCTAGCTTGACCATCCCGGATAACCAGAACGTCTTCTTTCAAAGCTTCTTGTCCGTGTGACAAAGCATCTACTTCATTCATGAATCCATCTTTAAGTTCCTTGACGTCTGTCCTCAACTCGATCAGTTCCTCCAATGCTTCCTTCTTTAAGGAGTCCACTGCCTGCTTCGTACCTGTTATAGTGCCAGATGCACTGCCAATGACCCTGAATGTTCTTCTGGAATCAGATGCAGCCAAGTCAACCTTCTCTTGAATAGTCTTTAAAAAAGCATTGGCTTGACTAGAGGAGATCCATTGTTCAAAGGAAGGTCGCAGTGGAACCTTAAATAGTGGATTTCCTTCTTTGTCACGAACTGTCATCTCCTTGAGGGTAGATTGAACTTGTAACTCTCTTTCTGTCGGTAATAGCAAATCATCAATATTTGGAAGGGTTAGGGTGTCACTCCTCACATTTGGCTCTGGGTGTACACTCAACGTTTCTGTCGGTGTTTCACTCATTTTTCCTTTCCCACTCAAGCCAGGTGTAAGTGTTTTTGTTTCACTCAATCCCTTTTTGCTCAATGTACCTGTAGAAGAAAACACCGTAGCCGTCTTTAAGGAGGTCACCGGTGGTGCAATGGGGCTTCACAAGTCCCCGTCCTTGGATAAACCAAGTTGCTGATCATCATTAGATGATATATCCTTTGAAGGATCTAGAGTTTGAATCTCTAGGGGGTTAGAAACAGGCTCTATTAACAGCAGAGATCCCGAATCTTCCCCAATAGTCTGTGAAGACTTTACCTCAGTTGACTCCTCAATATTAATTGATTCATTGTCACCGAGTTGCCGATCTGCACCTACGTCAGACCCTTTACCCGCAGGATCCAGATATGTTCCATCTGGGGAGGTAGACAATGACCCTTTAGATTGTGCATTTGGGTCAAAGCCTTCTCTCAACGTCTGTGAAGACCCTTGGTTCTTAGAACCTTCAACCAGTGAACCTGACCGTAATATGGTCGGAACACCAGTTGCTTCCGTCAATTCTTCCTTACTTGATTGAGCTATTGGTTCAGATATAGCTTTTGTTAGCGTAGCCCAATCAGCATCAGAAAAATCAATAAAGGGCACTTTGGAAGTTTGAAATAAAGTATCAATAGTTGCCTCGGTTTCTGTTCTTCTCCTTTTAGAGGTAGGCACAGCTTCTGTTGAAGGGTGTATCTCCTTATGTGGTGCTGCTAAGGCACTATCTCCCTCTACACTCACGGATGTCTGAATATTGGGTATAGGAGGGGAAGGAGGTTCGTTTATTGTTTCATTTGGCTCTTCCAAAGGCTCTTCGACCGTGGTTAGAGGTTGTGGGTGTGCAACCTCCTGGTCAGGAATGGCCACTGAGGGCTCTGGATCGACATCCATTGGTTGTGGCTCAGGAGCCAGTTCAGGTTCAGGAATGTTACCTTCATTTACCTGTTCCCCTGGGGGTAGAAGTGGTAGGGGCACCGTTCTTAGATAGTCTGTGAGAACAGTGGGTACCCCTGGAAGATAGTTGTTCTTCCTAATGAGAGCGGTTATTGCATTGCTCTTCATCTTCATGCACTCCATGGTCTCCTCTTCGGTGAATGTCTCGCGCTCATCATCTGTTAAGATATCATTGAGAATTAGCTGTAGGAACCTAGGATAGAAACAAAGCACATCGTCATCTATGCTTGTTCTTTCATCCAGTGGTCCCATGCATAGAATTACTTGATCAATCAGTAGCCTTCCAATGTTAATATGCCTATTGTTGGCAATGGCAAACCCTATAATTTGAAGGAATAAGGGAATACCATGCAGATTTGTTAGCTTGGCAGTAAAAACATGGATTAGGGTATGAAAGAAAAATTTCCATGCCTTTGGCAAGTAATGCTTAAGGAACTCTCCCACAAAGAAGTTAGGTTGTTGACTTCTTATGAGAGTGAAGAAAGCATGTATCTCCTCAGTCGTGGGATCCGGAACAAGGTTTTCTGTTGGAAAACGAAGTATTCTATTAAAGTCATGTTCCGTCACCCTTATTGTTCTGCCCCCTGGCACAACAAAACTAAAGGATCTCACATTATTCTCACTTGTATCCGTGGCGTATGTGTACAACGCAGTCAATTGATCGATGCAAAGGACCACGGGAGTACTCAAAGAATATGCCACTAATGAACGTGTGTTCAAAAACTCTGCCCATGCACGAAACTGTAAGTTCGTAATGGCTTGCAGGTTTTGAAACGAGACATGATTAGTTTTGGTAACAATAAATTCTCCAGCCATTGTTTTTCAAATTTCCAGAAAATTTAATTTTAAGCCAAAACTAATTTACCACTTAAAGTTAATTAATTATTACTAATTAATCAAACTTAACACAAAATTTCCCTAAAAACAAAATTACCCCCTTTTCTCTAAAATACACAAATTCGAACACTTAAACTTAGTAACCCTAATTGTTAAGTTTTGAATATTCACTTAAAACTCAAGGAACTTAACTGATAAATCACTTAAACCCTTAAGATGAGCACAATTAACAAAGATTAGAGGTACACAAGTCACTTCGATGGTTTCTAAGAAAAAATAAGAAATTGGAACCCCAATTGACTGTAAACACAAAAACTTTCACGGTGAAATGAAATTACTGTGGTAAAAAGTCAGATTATATGGTTAAATCTTAAGAAACTCTCGAACAAACTGTTCTTGGATGTATATATGTTTTGTATGTATATAAACGAAAGCTCAGTTTTCTTAGATCTGTTTAAAAATGAGAAAAAAACAACTAAGGCAGCGTTTTATACTTTTGAAACTGCAGGGGCAAAACTGTCTTTACAGTGTTCGATATGTTTTAAACGTATGTTCGATGGTTTTCAGTTGGGGGTAAAACTGTCAACTTCCTTCGACAGTTTTTGGAAAACTATCGAAGTTTTTTGAAATACAAAATTTTAAAAGTTTTTCTGAAAACTATCGAACTTGATTCTTTGCAAAACCTCAAAACTATCGAAGGGTCCTTTGTGAGAAAAAAAAACTATCGAGAATTTGATTATTGAACTAATTAATTCATTTCGATATATTTTTCATTTGATTTCAAAAACTATCGAAAAATGTATTTCGATGGTTTTTCTTTTCTAAATCAAAAACTATCGAAGAGTAAATTCGATGGTTTTTTCTTTGTACTTGAAAAACTATCGAATTTCCTAAAAATTCGAAATTTTTGCTTCTTTCCAATTCCTAAAACCCGTTCATGTTCTAAAAATCAGAATTTTCATTTCTTGTCAAGTTTTATTTTGAATAAATCTTTTAAAATTTATCAAAATCAATTGTTAACAGAAAATTCACAATTTTCTTAGAATAAAATCAATTAAATATCATTGAGTGATACTAACCAATTAAAATCTAATAAATTATGCTGCATTAATCTACAATGTTAAAAACAAAGCAAATTAATTCAAATTAAATAGATGCTAAAATATTTAGAACAAATATTAGCACCTAAATAATTTTTAGAATTAATAACTAATTAAATGCCAGAAGATATATCATCCATAATTATGACATAAAATTAGTACAATAATCCTAACTACGAGAATTGCTCCAGAAAATAAACTCACGAGTCCTAAGGATATAGAAATTCTTAAACTCATGTATTTACTAGGACTATCTGCAGTTACTGACTTCTAATCAAAATCAATTAGAAAGATTTAACATCCCAAGTTCACCAACCAGCTTAGAAAAAGTGGATTCATCAAGCGGTTTAGTAAAGATGTCTGCAATTTGATCCTCTGTGGGTACAAAATGTGACTCCACAGTTCCATTCATGACATGCTCTCGGATAAAATGATACCTGATGTTGATGTGCTTCGTCCTCGAGTGTTGCACTGGGTTGTTTGAGATTGCAATGGCACTTGTGTTGTCGCAAAATATTGGAATCTTTGTCAACAAAAGCCCATAGTCACGGAGTTGGTTTCTCATCCACAAGATCTGAGCACAACAGCTACCAGCAGCAATGTATTCAGCCTCAGCTGTTGATGTGGACACTGAATGCTGCTTCTTGCTGTACCAGGAAACTAACCTTCTTCCAAGAAACTGACAGCTTCCTGAAGTACTCTTCTGATCAATCTTACAACCTGCAAAATCAGAGTCTGTGTATCCAATAAGATCAAATCTTGTATCTTTAGGGTACCAAATTCCAAGATTTAGGGTCCCCTTAAGATATCTAAATATTCGCTTAACAGCTATTAGATGAGATTCTTTAGGATCAGACTGAAACCTAGCACACAAGCATGTTTCAAACATTATATCTGGTCTACTTGCAGTGAGATAAAGTAATGAGCCTATCATACCTCTGTAGCCTGTGATGTCAACCTTCTTACCAGTTTCATCCTTATCAAGCTTAGTGGCAGTTGGCATAGGAGTCTTTGCTGTAGATGAGTCTTCCATTTGATACTTCTTCAGAAGATCTTTAATGTACTTGGACTGACAAATGAATATACCATCTTGTTTTTGGTATACTTGCAGTCCAAGAAAGAATGACAATTCACCCATCATGCTCATTTCATAACGACTCTGCATTAACTTAGCAAATCTCTTGCATAGATCATCATTAGTAGAACCAAATATTATGTCATCAACATATACTTGCACCAATATCAAATCATTTTTATGCTTTTTGACAAAGAGAGTTTTGTCTACGACACCTCTTGTAAAATCATTTTCAAGTAAGAATTCAGAGAGAGTGTCATACCATGTCCTTGGAGCTTGTTTGAGTCCGTAGAGAGCTTTGAATAGAAAGTACACAAAGCCTGCCAGTTTTGAATCCTCAAAACCTGGAGGTTGTTCCACATACACTTCTTCTTCTAACTCCCCGTTCAGAAAAGCACTCTTCACATCCATCTGATATACCTTGTAATTGGAATGTGCAGCAAATGCCAGAAACATTCTGATGGCCTCAAGTCTTGCTACTGGTGCATAGGTTTCATCATAATCAATTCCCTCTTCTTGAGAGTAACCTTTAGCAACCAGTCTGGCTTTGTTTCTCGTTACAATGACATCTTCGTCCAACTTATTTCTGAATACCCATCTTGTTCCAATAACAGATTTTCCCTTAGGCCCGGGTACCATCTTCCAAACTTTCTACCTTTAAAACTGATTGAGTTCCTCTTGCATAGCAATCACCCAATCTGGATCATCTAGAGCATCTTCAACTTTGTTAGGTTCTGTTTCTGAAAGAAACCCAGAATAGTGAAGCTCTAACAGTCAAGCTCAAAAAAGGTATCTTCTTTCCTCAAATCAATTTTAAAATTTGCTTTTAGATGAATTTTGCTTGTATCAATAAGGGTTTATTTGTTAATTTATGCTTATTTTTAAATCAATTCATAGGGTTATGTTTCGGTTTGTTTATTTTGAATAAGCTTTTACATTGAGATTTTTTTTAAGTCGATTTTTAAAATTGGGGATTCCAATTTAATTTTGTTAATTAAGGATGTTAAGGTGTAATTTTTCCATTTGTTTGTGTTTGTGTTAGTTTGTATTTGTATTTTTCTGTTAACTTGAATTATATTTAGTTGTTCAGCTTGGGTTTGTAATTTTGCGTTAGTTTGTGTTTGTATTTTGCTTGTAGTTTGTGTTATGTTCTGTTTTTTGTTAGTTTGTGTTTATATTTTGTGGGTTTTAAATTGGAATTTTGTTTGTATATTTATATGTTTCGCTTTTAAATTATAATATTGGGATATAGCTCTGCTAAATGCAGGTAATAAAAGTTGTTGCTTGTATAAGCCATGTCACTGGATTTTGGTCTTGGTCTGATAATTTTGAATGGAAAATAACTGGTCTGGTCATTAAATGGAAATAGCAGTTGTAGAATTTCTTTATAGATATGATAGCAGTTGTAGAATTGCTTGTATAGTTACATTCTAATTCTACTATTATTATTTGACGAGCTATATGATCATTTGGAACCACCACTGAACTTGATGATTAGATAACGTTGAATTATACTGCAAACTTGGAGTACCTTTTGTAATGGCAACCACTGGCGGCGATAGGGAACGACTGTACAAAATTGTTAAAGACTCAAATAATTATGCTGTGATCTCACCTCAGATGGGAAAATAGGTGTGAAATCATTATCTCAATAGTTCATGTATCTTGTGACATTATCTTTAAATCTAATCAACTTTTCAATTTCGGTTCAGGTTGTCGCTTTTCTTGCAGCAATGGAATATATGGCCACACAATTTCATGGAGCCTTCTCCGGGTATAGCTTACAGGTACTCTGTCAAATTGATAAGATGAATGTTAAGTTTGAGGAACTGAAACAGCTGATAATGGGCTTTACCTAGGGAGTGCAGTGGTTAAATTGGAGAGTGATGCAGCTCAAAAGGAGGACACTAAATTAAATTCTACCTGCATGGAATAGTGGTAATAATTAAATTGAGTCAGTTCAATGAAGTGCTCCTGCAACAAGTTGATTGACGAGTCCTATTTCTTTTGTAGTTTTTTCTTCATTGTCTCCATAAATGAGATTGTATCATGTATAGATATAGTTTAGAATTGGTTATATTTCCGATTTGAGTGATGGCTTGTGTAAAGAAATCGGGACTGTATTTTGGTATGGAACTAGTTATAAAACTATGCAGTGATTACTAATTTATCCTCCTCTCCCATGTTTTTTTTTGTAAAGTCAATTGCATAAAAATAATGGATGTGGTCAAAAAGGCAGACCAGTACATGATGAACTAAAATTGTGCATCAGCTCTCTCAGACGTTTGTTGTACTGACGATTAGCATTGAACTACAAATTACATTCTTAAAGTGTCGCAATCTTATAAGCAAGGATATGTTTTTTGAGTTCTTTTTGTTTAAATAGTCTGATGAAGTCACGGTGTTAGGGTGCATAGCCTCTTAATTTTATGAGTTGTATATGTGTGTCCGGATATCAATTTTAATTTAAATTAAATTCTGCATTGGTATTTCCGGAGAATGGATATCTTAATTTAACTTGGTTAAACCCAACCAAATAATTTTATTGGAGTTCAATTTTTAGTTTTTGATTTTTTTTGTACTTTTTTGTTAATATTTGGATTGTGTTTTGTACTAAAATCACAAATCTTATCTTGAACAGGAGAACTTAACTACCAAATCCTTTCTTGGAACAATAAAAATGCAAGTGATGGAAAACCTCTGTTGCATCCATGTTCCAGGTGGATTCAGACGATGATGAGGCTACTACAGATGGAGATGAAGCTACCACATGATAACCTTATGTTTAAATTATATGTAATAGTTGGCAAACTGATTTATCCTTTTGTCCAAGTAGGTGTATGCGACTTAGCATGTTTTGCTAAGTAATTAAGTGTATGCGCGCATACAAGACTTTGTCATTTTTCTTAGACTTACCTTTTGGATGGTTTTTACGACGATGTCGTACGTAGTAGTAGTCATGGTGCTTCTTTCAAACTGTTGGTAATTAGTGCTCTGTATGAAATGACATTGATGTTTGGTGTTGCTTGGATTTGTGGCTTTTATGCATGTCTAGTTTAATATTCAAATGGAAACACGTAATTTTATTTTTAAATATTGTTGCAATTGTGCCAAAAAGATGTTGCAAATAATGTTAAAACTGCTATAAAATTATTACAATAAGAATTATTACAATAAGGGCTTAAACTGTTGCAATTTGTCTAACAAATTCATTGCAATTGGACTAATATTTGTTGCCTTAAAGTGACTTGTTTGCCAACCATTTGCTACTGCAATGATTTTTAAATGTTGCTGAAGACCATAAAACGTTGCTACATGCCTATAATGCAATGATTTTTAACGTTGCTATATGGAGCTGAAATCGTTGCTAAATGGCTCTATTGCAACATGGGTGGATGCAACGGTGAAATTTTGGACATTCGTTGCAATTTAAGTCTAATGCAACATATATAGGCCTTAAGGCAATATATTTGTGTTGTTGCATTATGCAATCTATGGTGTAGTGAACCTTAGAACTAGTTTAGCATTTTTAGTTTCAGATGCTAGCATGCTTGTATGTATATTAAACAGTTCAACACTAAGATCATGCACAGTTTTCTTGTACTCGGAGTTAGTCATGTCAATTGTAGTTAGAATAGGTAACTGAGATAATTGAGGTGATTCCTCTGAAGAGTCGGACATCAGGGCGAAGTTTACAAATTCTTCCTCTTCATCTGAATCAGTATCATCCCAGCTTTTACCCTCAGCAATATAAGCTCTCCCTTTCTGCTTACCAGACATTGCATCAAGTTGCTGTCTCAACTTTGCATTCTCTCTCTTCAACTCTTTATAAGATTCCTTCTTCTCATATACAACTGTATTTTCCTTTGTTTGACGAGGCTTTCTGCATTCAGTGACAAAATGCCCTAACTCATTGTAGTTGTAACACCTTGACTTGCTTCTATCAATCATGTCTGACCTGTAGCTCCCCTTAGAGCTAGAGCCTGAAGAATACCTGTTCTTTTGAAACCTATTAGCTGACCCTTTGAACTTGTACTTAGGGTTTCTCTTAAACCGTATATGACTTAACTTTGCAGCTAAGTATGCCATGGATTTGTCTTCCATTTGCTCAAGTTCCTCCAAAGTGTAGTAATCACTTTCATCAGCACCTAGATTCACAGATTCCAATTCAGCCTCAATAATCTCTTCTTTTCCAGCTTTAGGGGTTTGAGCCTGAACTTTAGAAGTTGTTGGTTCATCCACTACAAGTGCAGCTGACTTTGCGATTGTAGTACTTTTGTTTTCCATTGTACCTGGACCATAGATAATTACTCTTTATTCTTGATCCATCTCAAAAGTCTTGAGCTTGCCATATATCATCTCGAGTGATATCTTGGTAAAATCTATTCTTTCCCTTATGAATGAAGACTTATGTTCCACATGATTATCTCTATAGTTTCCCAAATGTGTTTGGCAGTATCATAGTTTAGGACATGATTATGCATGACAGGATCAAGACAATCAACAAGGATCAACTAAAGACAAGCATCGAAGGTAACATCCTCTTTTTCACCAGGAGTGTAATCCTTGGGATCCTTAGGGTACATCCTAGCAGCCCTAGTCACAACATCATTCTCTGTGAGTTCTCCCTCAATAGTCATAGGGACTTTGGGACCGTTCTTCAGCACATCAATGTATTTAGGATTTGCAACTTTAAGAAATAGGAGCATTTTCTTCTTCCACATTGGATAATGCTCCTTTCTGAACATTGGGATTTTAACTGTACCCACTTTCTGTGTAGTAGACATCTTTTGAGATTTTTAGGAATAATAAAAAATTCAGAGTTTAAGAAAAATCTCAAAACAATTGGATCTTTGATTTGTATATCAATCAAAAGGCTCTGATACCAATTGTTAGGTCCTGATATAACGACTCAGAAAAACGCTTGTACAATATTAATATTTAATAATATTTGAGTTCTATGATACGTGAGTATTGTGTGAAAGGTGGATACTTGAAAAGGTGATAATTAGATGTTTACTTGGTGAATGGTATGGATTAAAATATATGTGTATGCTTTTAATTGCATTTTATATGAATTTCTTATTTAAAATTAGTTCTTTTTGACCTTCCGGGAATTTTATAAAATCGTCGGAGACTCTTTTTATTGTGAAATCTTTTTCACAACCTTTCTTTTATATTCTATTATTTTCTAAAATTAATGGAGGGATTTATTTTTGAATTTAAGGATTTAAAAACGATTTTATGAGTTAAATGTCATTTATGTGATCTAAACTTTGAAAATTCATATTTAATTCAATTTTGATCACAAAAATATTTTAAAAATATGGGTGAGCTTGTAAATTCGTATTCTTTGTTTTAAAAATAAAATTCTGATTTTTAGATATTATTCTTATTTTATTTCGGATTTTAGAAGGGCAACTTATTGGTTTTGTTTTATTAAAAATCAGATTTTGAAATTGTTAAATTACTATTTTGCCCCTGGGCTTATAAAACCCTTACAATCAGTTTTGCCCCTTTCTCCACTTGCCGATCGACTCTCTCTTCTCCATTCTCTCTCGGTTTTCTTCTCTGTAAATTCTCTCTCTCTCATTCTCTCAAATATGTTGATACTTATGAGATTATATGTATATATATGTGCATATGTGTGTATATGTATGCGTGTGTATGGCTGAGTGTTCGTGGGTGTGCAATTCGATTTGCATGCCGAATTTTCTTGTGTGAATCGATTGTATCCAAGCCCGAAATCATTGGTTATGTGACGATTCTGTGTTTAGTGTGTTGTTCGATTGTTATTGGCGAGGTTTGTGAAGGAAACCCGATTTTCCGGGCACCTCCAAATCATGTCGCCGTCGGCAATGAGCTCCGGCGAGCCGACGGGGACGATGATGATGCTTTTGAGTCCGATTATTGTATTAATAATTATAATTAGTTAAGTTTTTGGTTGCATGTAAAGGAATTGTATTGCATGTGTTGATTTTCGATTTTTATCCATGAAAGTGATTTGGGAATTTGTTTATTTTGGATGTTTGATGTGTAAGTTCAGGTTTTTAGTGATGGTGTAATGTTATGGTGTTAAGTTTGTAGAATTTCAGATTGTTCATGCTTGGTAATCAATTTTTATTTGAAAGTTTAAGTCGGGTTTTGCTCGGATTTGAGTTATAGTGAATATGTTAGTTAATTTCGGTATTGGGTGACTATATGTATATAGTTTGAGTATTTGTCAATAAAGTTTTGATTTTTGGGAATTGGGGCAGCCAAACAATGAGGTGTTGAGTGTGATAAATTGGTGATTAGTTGTGATAAGTGTTATGAAATAAGAATGTTAGTGTTTAAAAGTATAGTTGGAGAATGTTGAAATTTCCAGGAACTGCCTGTTCTGTTTTGATTACTTGCGAATTGTTGCTGCCTGTTTTAGACAGAGAACCTAGGATGTCACTGTTCTAATTAGAGTCTAGTTTGTGCACGCGCAAACCTTGTATCGATAGAGTTAACGAATAAAAAGTTATGCTTGTTTTACTAAAAGTTGCGCAGCAGGGATTTTTCTGTGCTTCAGTACCTAGTTTATACAGTTCGTTTTTAATCTAAATAAAGTGTTCTGAAGTTGAAACTTTTATGCTAAGTTGGATTAGTAATCAGGAAGTAGCCTGTCAAAATTGGTATTTGTTTGACTACTTTTGGATTTGTGAACAATGTTTTAGTAAAGTATGCACAGCAGATTTTTTCTGCTTTTTGAGATGAAAACATTGTTTGTAAAGGTGTTAAGGATATGGTTAGCATGGATCAGGTTGATTTAAAGGGATAACCAAGTGTGGTATAAACGGAAAGTCAGGATATATACATGTATGTTAAAGGAGTGTGTTATGTGAACCTAAATGGCAATGTGCGCTTATGTGAGTTTTGTGCTTATTATATGGTTAAGAGTTATAAGTGATATAAATACTATGTGTTTACGCGTTTAGGGAACGTTGGGTAGTTTAGAATAAGGATTAGAATTTTGAGAGGATCATTCTGAGATAGTATATACTCTTTTGTAGAGTCACGAGATGTGGAACATAGAGATAAAGGCAAGGCGAAGGCAGAAATTCAGTGAGTACGGTTTGTTCTAAAAGCTACTTAAGAATCCAAAGAAGTAGAGCCTAGAAATTAAGGCAAGACAAAGGTGGAGAACCAATGAATCTGATTACTCTTTTTAGCTACTTAAGGCAAGTAATACTAACTTGCTTTCGTATTTCGATTCCATTCTTTCATTTTGACATATATGAATTGCTATCTTGCTTTGATATACTTTTAATTCTGAAAACACATATTGTTCATTGGTAACCCTCATCTCTGTTCATATACCATGTTGTTCTGTACACCCTACTTTGTTTAGTTTTCTTTCCTTGAACCTTTATACCCTGATTATATCAATGTATTAAAGCTCAATAACCTATGGTTCTATAAATTGAAGTTGATCACCTGCTTATGCATTCCTCTTTTTTTTTACCTGAAAGTGAATATATCTGAACCCTCATTCTAATACATTTCCAAAATGTACCGGATGACATTTACTTCTTGTTTTCCCATTAATAGAAATCCAGATTGATCATATTGAACTTATCCAACTCCCAAAAGACTATTTTATATACAAACATTATAGACACAACACAATGTCTTGTGAACCATATCTTGCTTAAACTCTTCTTCAGGCCTTATCCTTATCCTTTGATTATACTTACATTTTAACCTGAGATTCTATTGCATTAGATTTGAACTTGTACCTATGAATCACATACTTACTTGAAATTGAGAATACATGAACCTTCACTTGGGTACTATACAAACACGCATCCAATGATTTACAAAGGATTTCTTTCATAAGAAAGGTTTTAAAAGAAAGGAAGTTTCAAAATTTATAATCAATTGAATTCCGATTTATGATTTCCACGGATTTCTAAGTTTGGAGGCGTAAGAGGCCGAGTGACGCCGGCCCAGCACTTGTTAATTATAATAAATGGACTAGGGATGGACTAGTCTAAAGGCCAATGTGTGCCTATTGGGACCCAATACAATGACCAGAGGGACTGTGTGTCCGGTATGGGGACATTACGTGGCTGATCACCCGTATTGTACGGTGCGTTGTGAAAAATCTCCAAATTACTTATTGTTTTTCTTGAAATCATATATCTTTATAAGGAAATGGGTTTACCCTTTGAAATTGTATATTCATGTCATTGTTTTGATAATCCCTTGATATGGATTCTGCTATACCCATGACATACATATTGATTTTGGAAACTGTTTCACAGTGGTTAACTATTTGGATATATTATTACTTGCTGAGCATTTGGCTCATTCTTTCCCCTGTTCTAACCCACAGTTAAAAGAGAAGATGGTACGCACTTTTCAGTCAGCTAGGAAGTCTTCCTATAGGGTTATTTTTGGGATGCCAGCTCAGGCAGGTGATGAAGACTTGTAGAAGGTGTTTTGTATAAGGGAATGTAGAACTTTTAAGACACGATTGTAATAATTTTTGAGACTTTTATTATGTAATAAAATGGAGTAGATAGTTGATGCTTGTTTCATACCATTACCTGTTAAAGATCCAGGGTAAAATTGGGGTCGCGTCTGCATGTTTATATTATTATTCACAGGTTTATAAGTATAGAGGTTGTAGTGACTCCCCCAATCATGACCCCAGATTGGGAGGGTGTCACACCAGATAAGTTTGTAGAAGGGGGGTTGAATATAAACTATACCTTTTTATCGAATTTGTCCTTTGAATAATTTAACAATTAAGAACAAATTAATGCGGAATATAAATGAAACAAAATTCAAGTTAAATATAAACTATATTAAACTTGAAGGGTGTTGCAAATACAGTACGGATTACAAAGTATTTATCTCAAACTAATTAATACAAATTTAGAATAAATTCGACATGAACTTTTCTAATATTTGTAATAAAAAGATCGAATGCTAAAAGCAAAGTTCGAGATAAATTCTAGGGATATAAATCCGCTAGATAATCAAAGCAATACAAGTAATCAAATTCTAGTGGTTTGGATTTAACAATAAAAACTAGAATTAATTGCTTGAGAACAAATGAAATCAAATGGCTTCTTCGTTCTTGAGAGAAAAGAGCTGCTGTGAATTTGATGATAAAGTGTTCTGTTGTCTTCTGTTTCCAGCCGAGTTGATATATCACAATTTCATTAGCCTTGTATGACCTGTTAATTAAATCATAATGACTTAATTAAACAATCAACACAATTGTATGACCTGAGATAATCTGCTCGGTAGAACCAAGCTTCATCAATATGACCTGCAGAAAGTGTCCGGTATGACCAAGCATACTTCTACCAACTTTCGGTAGAACCTTAGAAAAGTAATCAATGTGTCGGTATGACCTGAGAAAAGTAATCGGTATGACCTAAGAAATCATTCTGTATGACCTACCAAAGTGCTGAGCAATGATTCTGTATGACCTTATAAATGACTCGGTATGACCTCAAATTATTCGGTATGACCTTAAAATGATTCGGTATGACCTGTTGTTATACCATTAAGTTAATTTCCTTTAATTAAATTAGTTAATTTAAATTCTGAATTAAATTAATTCTTTTCTAGAATTAATTTAATAAATAATTTAAACAACTAAATTAATTAATTTAATAAATTAATTAATTCTGAAAGAATCAATTTATTAATTAAATTTATTAATAATTTAATTAATTAAAAGAAGAAAACTTAAAATCATTGCATTCCTTTATCTTCTGAAAACCACTGAATATAGATGATTTAATTCCACTGATTGATGTCGTCATTCGATGCACTGTCTGGTTTCATGAATAACTGACTTCAATGATAATTCTTCATCTTTAAAACATTTAACGTTGTGGCTTCTTTTCTTTAGCTCTGAATAAACTCTGTATCCTGTACTTCTTCTGTCACCAACTGGAAATCTCTGTCACTGTAGTAAATCCACTTCCTTGAATACTTCACTGAGGCTTGAACAATAAATTGAACTTCTTTCAATGTAGAATAACTTCAAGTCTGTAGATGACTTTAATTCTCCATTCTCTTGACAGATAAAACTCTCTGAGATTCTTGTGACCTTTAATCTAATATTTACTTATTACATTCTTGTTTAAGTTGAGTAGAATCCTCGAATTACAAATAGGCTATTGCATATGCCTTTCAATCTCCCCCTATTTGTTTGTTAGAGAATAACAACCAAATACCTAGAGGATCACTCAACTAAAACCAAGAAAAAGATAGGACTCTTAAGCCTAAGTAAATACTAGAAAGTTCTGGATCAAATATGACATTTCCATATTTCACCAGTAAAGATAAATACAAGACAGATGTTCCTCTAGACTGAACATATGATAACATTGAACCTGTCTTGATTTACCTAAGCTCTATACATATGACATTTACAAAACATAGCTAACTTTCCTTTACTCCCCTGAAACTCCTCCTTTACCTTTTATATCTTTTTCAGCTCCCTCTTCCTAGCTTCTCCAAATTTCTCTATAATCTTCTCTAGAAACTTCTCTAGAAACTTCTCTAGAAACTTCTCTAGAAAATTCTCCCCCTTAGTTGAGGAATTCTCTACAGATATAACATTTTGAATTTCTGAAGCCAATAGGAGTTTAGATAGTTGATCTTGGGTAGTAAATTTGTCTTCAAAATTTCCTTGAGTAGTCCCGGCTGATTTTTGACAGAGGTGGAAGAAGAAGACCGTTCAACCACTTGTACTTGCAAAAGTTCTTTATCAGCCTGGGTTTTGAATAGATGTTCCTGTAGATCAGCTATGTGAGCTAACTACATTGCAGTGTATGTGTCTGTGTGTGCACTCACTTGAATTTCTCTTGTAAGTGTATCACTCATCTCACGTGCATGTGTTTCACTCAGCGTTTGACTCGCATCACTCAACATTAGCTGTCTGTTTGCTCCTTTTTGATCAGTACCTGCATTGAAAAACACCTTAGCCTCTTCAAGAGAGGTCAGTGGTGGTGCAATAGGAGTTCGCAAATCCCGATCCTCAATCATGTCTATCAAATCACTTGGATTTGAAATCTGAATTGCTTCAGTGATAGACTGACCAAGTTGCCTTCCACTTTCTCCAGATAAATCTGCGAGTGGAAAATCCCTTTAAGGGAGCCAGAGATGTTCCCTCTGGGAGGGGAGAAAATGATTCTATTTGATTTGGCAAAGAATCAAATTTTCCCTCAGATGCCTGTGAAGGCACTTCTACCGTAACAATGGTAGGCACTGTAACCAGTTGCAGGTGCTCTGCTTTCACTGTGTCCTGAGTTTCATCTAATGAAATTGTCTTCTCCCATTGTAAGTAATGAGAGTGTGCTTGACTCAGTACAAAGTGCCATGGCCCTATGGCAAATTTCAATAGATTCATCTTGTTGAGAGAATGTCTCTAGAAACAGTTCATTGGCCATTTCAAAGTCCATATCCTATTGAGAGGATATAGATGGGCTGACAGATGCCTCAGTATATGTTGAATTTCTTTAGAGGAGGCAGAGCTGTGGGATCACTCACTGTTTCAATCAAAATACTTCTTTGTTTAACATTTGATTTCTGTTTAGGCTGAGAGGTCAAGTAATTAAGTTGTAGACTCATTGTTTGGCTCTAAGACCTGGGATAGAGATTGTGGATCTACAATCCCTTGGTCAGCCCTAACAACCACTTGGGTTCAGCAACAGTAAAAGAAAAGGATTGAGAGATAGAAAGTAATACCTGAATTGGATTTGGCACTGAAGTTCCAGCTAAGCAAGAACTAGATCAGAAATAATATATACAATATATCTACAAAAACAACTAAGACAAATAGAAAATAAAAGATAATAAATAATAATAAAATTAAAATAATATATATACAAAAAAAACTATTAGAAGAAAACTAAAGAAAGAAAATAAAATAAAATAAAATGAAATGCAGAAAAAATATATACAGGACTAGAAAAATTCACAGAAAATTCCATAAATTCTAGAAAAATATGCATAAAAATATAGAAGTGCATAAAAATAATATAAACTTGCAGAAAAATTTAAACAACAATATTTACAATCTGAAACTAATTTAAATGATTCTAAATAAATAAATTTTCAATAAAAATAAATTTCTCCATTTAAAAAATATGAGAAAAATATTTTTAAAGAAAATAAATTATTCAGAATATTTAAATTAACAAGCTTTATACTCTAAACAAGAATTGGCAAACTATATCATTCAACAACCACAAGATAAAAATGATTTTTAGAAAAGAACAAACATGACAGAGATATTATCAATCACTAAGACTGTTCAACATACCCAACTTACTAACTAACTTAGTAAATGTGGATTCGTCAAGAGATTTAGTGAATATATCTGCAGTTTGTTCTTCTGTGGGTACAAAATGTAACTCCACAGTTCCATTCATGACATGCTCTCTGATAAAATGATACCTGATATCAATGTGCTTCGTTCTCGAGTGCTGCACAGGGTTGTTGGAGATTGCTATGGCACTTGTATTATCACACAAAATGGGAATTTTGTCTAATGCAAAGCCATAGTCCTTCAGTTGATTCCTTATCCATAGGATTTGAGCACAACAGCTTCTAGCAGCAATATATTCAGCTTCTGCTGTTGAATTGGAAACTGTTTGCTGTTTCTTGCTATACCAGGAAATCAATCTACCTCCTAGGAATTGACAACTCCCAGAGGTACTCTTTCTATCCACAACACTACCTGCATAATCAAAATCTGTATATCCAACAAGATTAAAACCAGAATCTTTAGGGTACCAGATACCTAAATTAGGTGTACCCTTAAGATATCTCAAGATTCTTTTAACAGCAACGAGATGTACATCTCTAGGGTCCGCTTGGAACCTTGCACACAAGCATGTAGCATACATAATATCTGGTCTACTTGCAGTAAGATAGAGTAAGGAGCCAATCATACCTCTGTAGCTTGTAACATCTACCTTGATAGAATTGTCAGAAGCTCCAAGTTTGATTGTTGTTGACGATGGAGACCTTGCTGATGCTGAATCCTCCATGTGATACTTCTTGAGGAGTTCTTTGAGATACTTGGATTGACAAATAAATATACCATTTGACCTTTGACTTACTTGCAATCCAAGAAAGAACTTCAGCTCACCCATCATACTCATTTCAAACTTACTCTGCATTAGCTTAGCAAATCTCTTACAGAGATCATCATTAGTAGACCCAAATATGATGTCATCCACATAGACTTGGACTAATATCATATCACTTTTGTGTTTCTTTGAAAAAAGAGTTTTGTCTATGATACCTCTAACAAAACCATTTTCTAAAAGAAAACCAGAGAGAGTGTCATACCATTTTCTTGGGGCTTGTTTGAGACCATAGATAGCCTTGAAGAGAAAGTACACAAAGTCCAGCATCTCCTGATTTTCAAAGCCAGGGGGCTGTTCCACATAAACTTCTTCATCAAGCTCACCATTCAGGAATGCACTCTTAACATCCATTTGATAGACTTTAAAATTGGAATAAGCTGCAAATGCTAAGAACATCCTGATGGCCTCAAGCCTAGCCACTGGTGCATAGGTTTCATCATAATCAATGCCTTCAGCTTATGAATACCCTTGTGCAACCAGTCTTGCCTTGTTCCTTGTAACAATGCCATCCTCATCTAGCTTGTTCATGAATACCCATCTTGTACCAACTACTTTCTTGTTCTTTGGTCTGGGTACCAGTTTCTAGACTTGCTGTTGTTCAAACTGATTGAGTTCATCTTGCATAGCAATCACCCAATCTGGATCAGTCAGTGCTTCCTCAGTTTTCTTTGGCTCCATTTCAGATAGAAATGCTGAATAATGACATTCATTCTGAGTTGCACTTCTAGTTTTAACTCCAACATCTGGATCACCAATGATCAGCTCAAAAGGATGAGCTCTATTCCATACAGTCTGTCTTGGAAGATTTGATCTTGATGATTCGCCTTGGAATTCACTTTGATGTTGTGAGTGACTAGATGATCCTTCATTTGCTCCCCCTTAGTTGTTGCTTGATTGCCTTGATGATCCTTCTCCAGTGTTGGTGGTATCTCCATTGTTACCAGTGTTTCCACCACCACAACCATGATCATTATCATCATTGTTATTATCATTACCAGCAATAACTTCAGGTGGGGCTGCATCATCTGATTCTGAGTCTGGCAAGTTATCAAACTTCAGCTTCTCAGATGAATCTTCTTTTTGGATATTAGGGAGTTTAGTGTCATCAAAAGTAACATTGACACTTTCCTTTACTGTGTGACTGCCAACCAAGTAGACCCTGTAAGATCTTCTGGAATAACCAACAAAAATAGCTTCTTGTGCCTTGGCCTCAAACTTGCCATATTTAACATTGTCATCTAAAAGCACAAAGCATTTTGCTCCAAATACATGAAAGTACTTGACAGTTGGTTTCTTGTTGTTCATGATCTCATACGGAGTCTTCATTAAGTCCTTGTTGATTAAAGTTCGATTCTGAGTATAACAAGCTGTATTCGCTGCTTCAGCCCAAAAGTGCATTGGAAGTTTAGACTCACTTAATATAGTCCTTGCAGCTTCAATCAATGTACGATTCTTTCTTTCCACTACTCCATTTTGTTGAGGAGTTCTAGGGGTAGAATACTGTCTTGTTATTCCTTTATCAGCACAAAAGTCATTTAAGACTGCATTCTTGAATTCAGTACCATTATCTGACCTTATGGCTCTAATAGGGAATCTAGAATCCAGCTCAATCAACTTTATGTGGTCAATCACCAGGTGTGGGGTCTCATCCTTGGAATGTAGGAATAAAACCCAAGTAAATTTTGAAAAGTCGTCAATAATCACAAGTGCATATTGTTTCTTTGACATGGACATCACATTAACTGGACCAAACAAATCCATGTGCAGTAGCTGAAGTGGTTCAGTTATTGATGATGTGTCAGTGCCCTTGTGAGAAGCTTTCTTTGACTTTCCTTTCTGACATGCCTCACACAGTCCTTCCTGTGTAAATTCCATCTGAGGCAAACCTCTAACCAATTCCCTCTTGACTAAAGAGTTCATGGTTTTGAAGTTAAGGTGAGACATCTTCTTGTGCCATAGCCAACTTTCATCTGATGAAGCTTTAGCATAAAAACAATTAACTTCATATCGGGATCCCGAGTGCAGATCAGCTATGAAAAAGTCATCTTTCCTTACTCCTTGAAGAGCAGGCTTTCCATTCTTCTTGTGAAGGATCTGACACTTCTCTCTTTCAAAGGAAACAACATATCCTCTGTCACAGAAATGACTGATGCTGAGAAGATTGAACCTCAGACCTTCCACAAATTATACATCTTCAATGATAACATTTCCAAACTTCAAACAACCATATCCTTTCGTAATACCCTTGCTGTTATCTCCAAAGGTAACTACTGGGCCAGCTTTCTCAACCAAATCTGATAGCAGGGCTCTATCTCCGGTCATATGCCTTGAACAGCCACTGTCAAGAATCCATATAACACGGTTTACCTGTTTAACTCCCTGCAATATCAAATTGATTAGTCCTTCCTCGGAACCCAAACTTGATTGGGTCCGGCATACTTAAATAACTGGCCTTTGTCAGGCAAAACAACCTTTTTATCTACAACTACTTCAACCTCTTTCACAAAAGAGCGTTTCCATTTATACCCTGCCTTAACACATTTCTGAGTAGGATTAGGGATAAATGAATCCACTCTAGTCTTAGGAGGACTAGTAGTCTTAGCTTTAACATGCTTCTTATTATTAACATGTTGACGTGGAGCAATCTTATCACTAGATACATGCTTACAATTAAAATAAGCATACATAACATTGAAAGCACAAGACATGCAATTAATCACACCACATGCTTTATGAGAAGAATTAACAGCAGGCATGTTAGTACTACAGTTGTTTTGATCCAACTTATGGATATCTGATTTAGTCTTTTTAGTTGTAACAACTTTGACTGGAATATCAGATATACACTTGTTGGACTGTTCAACTTCCAAAGCAATATCTTCTTCATGTATCTCCTCTGCAATGATAATAGAGTATTCATTCAGAGGATCTGCCTGGGACTCTCTAAAGAAGGGTGTTTTAATACCCTTAAGCACATATGGAATACCCCTTTCTTCAGCACTGACTCTATTAGGGGTATTAATGCCTAGCAATCCAACAGCCTCATTATAACCATAACCTATACTAACATGATTACCAATAGCTTGTTGGTTGAAAATCTCGTTAGCCGTCTTACAAGAGTTGTAATAGGCATTAGCTTTTGTCTTAAGCTCACTAATCTGATTCTTAAGAATGGTTTCCAATTGAATATAACAATTAACCCTATTCTCAAGAAATGCTATTTTCTCAGTAAGTTCATCCTGATTAACATGCACTAGTTTTAATTCTTTTACCTCCTGTTCAAGAGCTGTGTTCAAAAGAATTATTCTATCATTTTCAGTGCGTGCACAAGAAATAGTACCACTAAGATGACGAATCATTTCAGTGTCAGTGAACTTTACCTCTGACATGTATGAAGATGAAGTGCTTGCCTCTTTAGCCACTAAGGCAAGGTTCCCAATCTCACCTGCTTCTTCATCACTGTCAGAGTCATCCCAACTCTTTCCTTTAGCAACATAGGCTTTCCCAATCTTGTTCTTCTTGCTAGAATCAAATGTGTTTCTTGTCACTTACTTTGGCTTTCTGCATTCAGTAGCAAAGTGACCCAACTCATTGCAATTGTAGCATCTGATTGTGCTCCTATCCACAGTTCCAGTTTTGTAGCCACCCCTTGTGCTACTTGAAGAGGAAGATCCACCTCTCTGAAATCTGGGCCTGAACTTAAGATTGAGATTCCTTTTGAATCTGAACTTCCCAAACTTCCTGACTATCAAAGCCAAATCACCATCCTCCAGCTGATCAAGTTCCTCTAAAGAATAGAAGTCACCACCAGATTGATCTATGGATGTTAAACCATATTCAACATCAATAACATTCATGTTAGAACTGGAAGGTTGAACAGCCTTCACTTCCAGTTTCTGTGGGACTTCAGCAGCCAATGCAGTAGAAGTACTAACTATCCTCCCAGTTCCATATAACTCATCCTGTTGAATCTGCTCCAGCTCATAGGTCTTCAGAACACCATACAGTCTTTCCAAAGCAATCTCTCCCAGATCTCTTGCTTCTCTAATGGCAGATATTCTGTGCTCCAAATGACGTGGAAGTGTAAGTAGGAACTTCTTGTTAATTTCCTTGATAGTGTAGCGCTTCCCATTGAGATTCAGATCATTGATTAATTTGTTGTATCTCTCAAAAACCTCAGAGATACCTTCACCAGGGTTTGATCTGAAATGCTCATATTGAGAGGTGAGAATTTCCAGCTTATTCTCTCTAACTTCCTCTATCCCCTCATTGATTATCTCTATAGTTTCCCAAATGTGTTTGGCAGTATCATAGTTTATGACATGATTATGCATGACAGGATCAAGACAATCAACAAGGATCAACTGAAGACAGGCATCCAAGGTAACATCCTCTTTTTCACCAGGAGTGTAATCCTTGGGATCCTTAGGGTACATCCTAGCAGCCCTAGTCACAACATCATTCTCTGTGAGTTCTCCCTCAATAGTCATAGGGACTTTGGGACCGTTCTTCAGCACATCAATGTATTTAGGATTTGCAACTTTAAGAAATAGGAGCATTTTCTTCTTCCACATTGGATAATGCTCCTTGCTGAACATTGGGATTTTAACTGTACCCACTTTCTGTGTAGTAGACATCTTTTGAGATTTTTAGGAATAATAAAAAATTCAGAGTTTAAGAAAAATCTCAAAACAATTGGATCTTTGATTTGTATATCAATCAAAAGGCTCTGATACCAATTGTTAGGTCCTGATAAGTTTGTAGAAGGGGGGTTGAATACAAACTATACCTTTTTATCGAATTTGTCCTTTGAATAATTTAACAATTAAGAACAAATTAATGCGGAATATAAATGAAACAAAATTCAAGTTAAATATAAACTATATTAAACTTGAAGGGTGTTGCAAATACAGTACGGATTACAAAGTATTTATCTCAAACTAATTAATACAAATTTAGAATAAATTCGACATGAACTTTTCTAATATTTGTAATAAAAAGATCGAATGCTAAAAGCAAAGTTCGAGATAAATTCTAGGGATATAAATCCGCTAGATAATCAAAGCAATACAAGTAATCAACTTCTAGTGGTTTGGATTTAACAATACAAACTAGAATTAATTGCTTGAGAACAAATGAGATCAAATGGCTTCTTCGTTCTTGAGAGAAAAGAGCTGCTGTGAATTTGATGATAAAGTGTTCTGTTGTCTTCTGTTTCCAGCCGAGTTGATATATCACAATTTCATTAGCCTTGTATGACCTGTTAATTAAATCATAATGACTTAATTAAACAATCAACACACTTGTATGACCTGAGATAATCTGCTCGGTAGAACCAAGCTTCATCAATATGACCTGCAGAAAGTGTCCGGTATGACCAAGCATACTTCTACCAACTTTCGGTAGAACCTTAGAAAAGTAATCAATGTGTCGGTATGACCTGAGAAAAGTAATCGGTATGACCTAAGAAATCATTCTGTATGACCTACCAAAGTGCTGAGCAATGATTCTGTATGACCTTATAAATGACTCGGTATGACCTCAAATTATTCGGTATGACCTTAAAATGATTCGGTATGACCTGTTGTTATACCATTAAGTTAATTTCCTTTAATTAAATTAGTTAATTTAAATTCTGAATTAAATTAATTCTTTTCTAGAATTAATTTAATAAATAATTTAAACAACTAAATTAATTAATTTAATAAATTAATTAATTCTGAAAGAATCAATTTATTAATTAAATTTATTAATAATTTAATTAATTAAAAGAAGAAAACTTAAAATCATTGCATTCCTATATCTTCTGAAAACCACTGAATATAGATGATTTAATTCCACTGATTGATGTCGTCATTCGATGCACTGTCTGGTTTCATGAATAACTGACTTCAATGATAATTCTTCATCTTTAAAACATTTAACGCTGTGGCTTCTTTTCTTTAGCTCTGAATAAACTCTGTATCCTGTACTTCTTCTGTCACCAACTGGAAATCTTTGTCACTGTAGTAAATCCACTTCCTTGAATACTTCACTGAGGCTTGAACAATAAATTAAACTTCTTTCAATGTAGAATAACTTCAAGTCTGTAGATAACTTTAATTCTCCATTCTATTGACAGATAAAACTCTCTGAGATTCCTGTGACCTTTAATCTAATATTTACTTATTACATTCTTGTTTAAGTTGAGTAGAATCCTCGAATTACAAATAGGCTATTGCATATGCCTTTCAACTCTCTCAGTGGATAGGTTTTCCCTTTCATTGATAGTTCATTTAACAACTTTGTATATCTCTCAAAGACTTGAGTTATACTTTCTCCGGGAAGTGACCTAATGCCTCGTATTGAGATGTCAGGATATCCAGTCTGTTTTCCTGCACGTCTTCAGTACCTTCCATTATCAGATTAATAGTATCCCACATATGTTTCCCGCTTGTACAGTTCATAATTTGATAGCTCATTTTTTTGTCTACAGAGTCAGTCAATATTAGCATAAGACCCGTATCCAATCGAACCAGTTCCTTGTCTGCATCTGTGTATTCACGCAATTCCTTTGGGGTAGAACCTTGAGGAAATCTCGTACCATCAGGGTTTGTAGACTCGTTCACTGTTTTCATTGGTACATATGGTCCATTCTCTAAGATGCCAAGATACAAAGGATTTGAAGCTTTCATAAACAGTAGCATCTTCATTTTCCACAGACCGAAATCATCTCTTGTAAAGGGGGGAACCTTGATATTAGCAGTAGTCTTTGGAGCACTCATGATTTTTGGATATTACAAATTATTTAAGATTCAAAAATTCCAAGAGAATGAAGATTTTGAAAATTAAAAAATTTGGGAATTTTTTTTAAGAACTCGTTTGTTTTCTGTCTATATCACCGAATCTGATTTGTATGTCAATCAACAAGCTCTGATACCAATTTTTAGGTCCAAAGTATCTTAGAAGGCGGGGGGGGGGGGGGGGGGGTTGAATACGATACTCACAATTTAATCGATTTCTTTCGTGGATATATATATATATATATATATATATATATGTGTGTGTGTGTGTGTGTGTGTGTGTGTTCTTACTCGAAATCAAATCAACCAAATCACAACACGAGTCGGGGAATATATCGTTTTATAAATATAAACCACGAAAGGTGCTACAAATCTAATCCGTAGTGTAAGATCCGGGAAAATTTCGTGTTATTATATGATGTGAAATGAAATTTTAATTTCATATTAAGAGTTATTAAATGATTTATCTGTTTAAACGTGCTAAGTTATTCGTTAAATGATTGAATATGTGATATTGTGGTGCTATGTGAAATGTGTGGGGAATTTGAAATTATTTTGAAAAGGGTGTCATACTATTTTATTTTATTTTAATTATCGAAAAGAAAATTTGGATCGTTCCCAAATTATTCGGGAGATTGGTATATCGTTCGTACCAATATTTCATTCGTTAAAGTAGGAAGTATTCGAAAATATTCGCAATAAAGGTATTTTGGTTCATATATTTTGAATTAAACGATACTTGTAGTTATCCGTACTTTATTGATGCTTATCGTCTCGTGAAACGTGTATTCTGCTTTATTAAAGGTTTAAAGCATATATTCTGTTATATTGTATTTAAAGCGATCTATCGGATCAGTATCGATCAAAAAATGTCGTTTGGGGTATTATTTTCCGTTTAATATAAAAAGGCAAATCGTACTTTGTTTTGCGTATAATAAAGCTTAATTACAGTTAAAAATCTAAAAACCCCTGAAACGTGTTCTTCGTGTTCTTGAGAATCAAACTCAATTTTGAAAGCGTTATCGGAATCCGATTTCGATGTTCTTGTAACCAAATCGAATCTCTCATCATCCTCTATCCAAATCCACCATCAAAATTCATGTGGGTATGATTTTCTGATCTTTCCGATTTTTAATTATTTATTTATTTTCGAATTTTTGATTTAATTTGGGGGAATCTTCGTTTGTGATTTTTCTTGATAATTGATGACATGACTGGCTTGTATGTGTTGTAAGGAGTATGAATATGATTTTTATTTCAGTTTTGGTTGTATAAATCGAGCTAATCGAGTTTTCAAAAGCTCACCGGAGTTCTTGAAGTTTTGGTCGGATTTTTGCTTCGTTGATCGATTGTTGATAACGTTTATATCATTGTATAGATCGTAGGATTTAGAGTTTATTCATGTATTCAGTTTTGAGTTTCGTGTACGATTTCCGTTCACCGGAAAACGGGCCGTCACCGACCGTTTCCATTTCTGGGATGTTTTATGTCGTGTTTGTGATTGATTTTGGCAGGTTTTGGGAAGCCCATGAATTCCTGAGTAAAAGCCACTTGAAATGAAGTGTTTTCGAAGTGTTTAGGCTCGCCGGATTCTGGGTTAGGTTGCCGGAACTCCGCCGGCGGCGGTTTGTTCTTGGCAACCCATTTCCGTTCTTGGCGACCCGTTTCGAAACCCTACCCAACCCGGTTTTGATTTTAAAAACCCTAATTTCATTTCAGAAAAGTGTTTCTGGAATTTTATTTTCAAAATAATTCAAAAATAGTTTAAAAATTCTAAAAATCATATTTTTGATTTAAAAATACATTTTATTATTCAGAAAATTCTGAAAAATTATATTTATTATTTTAAATTCGAAAATTGATTAAACTTAATTATTTTAATTATTTTTAATTAATAATTATTTTATTTTATTAATTGATTAATTCTTTTAATCAGTTAATTCTTAAAAATTGGTTATTAATTAGATTTAATTAATTTAAAATTCAGTTTAATTATTTTCAAACATATTTATTATTTAAAAATAGTTTCAGCATTTAAAGAGTGTCAATTAATTTTATTAATTGATTTAATTGTATTTAAAATACATATATTGGATTTAAAAATCCGATTTTTGATTTAAAAATTGTTTGTGGCTTATTTAAATTCAAATAAGTTTCGTGTGATGTTTTAAAAATAGTTATAAGTGCTATATGGTTTGTATGAGTTGTGTAATGTGTTTTATAGTCCGTATATGCCCGTACTAGGGCTAGTGTCTGAGTTTTAAATATCGTAAATTAGACCGGGCGTCCGATACGTAACCAGTTACTTGTTTAAATATGTTATGTGAATGATGTGAATTATCTGTTGTTGAGTCATGCATGCGAATAAATTGTGTTGAGACTTGTTTGAGTATTTGGTCGTGTCTAATATCATCACGAGGGGTAGTTGGGATAGAAATTTGTCGGTTATGTTAGAAAGTGAGATTTACGAGGCCGTTGACTTAGATGTTGACTTTTATAGTATGGGGAGTTTCGTCAAGCGAGTTACGAGGATTACTTGTATAGTTAGTTGTGATCATTCTATTAATTGAAATGTGGTTGTCTGTGCAACAGAGGCTATTGGACGAGACGAGTCAGATTATCGAAGTTAAGTTACAATCGTTTATGGAATGTGAAATCATACGTTGAAGACTAAGTACCGTCTCATGTTTGACTATCGAGGCTGGCACGTGGATTCGAAATGGTAAAAGCAGACTAGTGGTATTCGCAAGAGCGTTAAAGCAAAGAAGGACGGAAGTAGAGAATCGTGCGACAAGACAGAATAAGGAGGAAATCGTATTGTTTCAGCGTTACGAAATAGCTAAGGACCAGAGGCAAGTGTTTATACCCTTGCTTATTAATTAAGGGATATTATCTTGAATTATTAGTATGCATGTTGAATGCTTATTACTGAATTTTCAAATGTTGATTTCTTTGCATTGAATTGCAAGTATGTTATTTAATCTCGTAAATTGACGAGTACTCTTTTATACCTTTTGAGTTTAGATTCATATTTTCATATTGATTGGAAAGATATACTTATTATATTGAAAAGTTTGAAGAGATAATTATGGGCCGTATACTAAGGCTTTCTTTTAAAAGACATGATTTTAAAACATTAGGTTGGAATATTGCCAACCCTAGATGAGTGGGAACTTGTGAACCCTATGTTGAAAATGTTATTTTAAATTCCGAAGTTGTGGTACTTGTTCTACAAGTATTCCATTTTTCCATCCTGCACCCTTGCAAGTATTATTATCATTTCTTGTTAATGCGATCATCTGATCCATTCCCTGATTCGAATTCATTTATGATGTGCATGATTTAGTTTACTTCCTTCAAATACGAGGCTTATCTATTATAAGTATATGTTCGAAGGACTTGAACTATTTATGTCAGAAGTTAATAAACCCTTGTTTTCTTCATTTATAAACGTCACCCTGAATTTTTCTTAAACTTGAACTTGACTTTCTTGTCACTTACCAGATTGTTGAATCTTAACTAATTCTTCCATGATGTGATAATTTGAACTGTTGAGGCCATCTAGAGCCTGTTCTTTGAACCCTATTCTATATTGAGTTGTTACAAATTCTGTTGATATCATAATGCCTGTTTCATATCAGACTAAATCTTGTTGAGCATGTCATTGTTTATTCTTCATTATATCCCAGTTGTTACATCGAACTCGTCGATGCTTATTATATTGTCACTTTTCATATGCACCTCCCCATATTGTGTCGATCTCGTCGATACTAGATTATATTGTTATTCCTTAATGGATTCTTCATAATTGAACTGTTTCCTGGAACGTGAGTTTTCCAGCAATTGTTGTATTAGGTTGTCGATTCTTCCGACACCTGATTGTCGAAGGAAGGTTGTCAATTGTTCTGACACCTGACGTATATATATAATATAGGATTGGAATGTTTTTTTTTAAATGGGACCAGTAATTGGTCGGGCCATATTTATGGTCGGAATAAATTAAGGCCCAGATTGGCCTAGGATCCAGTAGAGGACTTTGCTATAAGCAAGTCCGGGGTTGATGCGTGGCTGGCCAGCAGCACAACCTTTGATTTGATAAATGTTAAAAATCCAATTCTAATATTAATTCTTATTTCTGGGATGAGTTACATCCATATGTTTTGTACTTGTGAGTTATGACCTGAAATTCAGGTTTATTCGTTGCGTAAAATTGTTGGTTGTTGATTAATAAATGGTGGTTTCAATCTTGCTGAAATCACTTACTCTTAATTCATTTGGATTCCAAATAGTCGAAATCCACTTCCGTGATTCCATTGGCAGTCGTGAGATATCTATCTTGATGAGTTTTATTCATACTGCATACCCAGTCGGTACTATATTAAAGTCTTGAAGTGCGTTCTTTATTTCTTGACCGAGCATGATGGCTCATTCTTACTCCTTGATTATTCTACCCTTCCAGAGTTGTTGGTTTCAGAGAATGTTATGAATAGACCTGTTATCTTCAAAATTAGTATTTTTTGTACAAACTATGGTCTTGAAGACGTATGAGTTATATTTATTTCATATTTCCTACTTACTATTGTAGATATTATTGATTCGGTCGCCGTAACGACCAATATAAATCTTTTTGTGTTTTAAACTATTCAATTGAGAGAAGAAGAATGAGAAATTGTGGTAAATTACCAAACTTGTTTTGAAAATATTAGAGATTACAAATGTTTAAGCCAAAGGCTTGTTTATTTGAAAATCCAAAGTTTATTTTGGAAACCTTTCGTATTATATTTAATAATGCGCTTGCTGAGCAATTCATTCGCTCATACTTGTTTTATTTATATATATTTTAGCCTGCCAGAAAGAAGGTGTATTGGTGAGAGTTGTCCGCATAGCTGATCAGAGATGGGGAAAGATATTAGCGTAAAGACTTTTTGATCCAGAGCATTGGAGCTAGTGAGAGGTTTTGCATATAGATGTTTTCTATTGAATATATATTATATTGTGTAAAGTTAGTTGCCTGGTATACTTCTTATCGAAGTTATACTGGTGTATTAGAATTTATGTAAAGAGAATAGTTATAAAGAAGAAAGATTGTTGTAATGAAATTTTGGATTCTTGTTTCTAGCACTATAACCTTTAAAGATTCTTGGTAGAGTTGGGGTCACAGATATTATTATTATTATTGTGTTGATTTTATATTGAACAGGTTGTTTGGATTAAGAGTGCAGTGTGACGACCAAATCCTTTGACCCCGGATTTGGGGGCGTTACAGTTGGTATCAGAGCAAGGGTTATAGTAAAACTAGAAACGAGAGTGTGTGGGAGTGTATATAGTTATATAAGGAACGTCAGAGCTCATTTAGAGTTCGTATTGGACTATTGGATATAGTACCGCTGAGTGAGTTGAGATGGAGGTATTTGATTGAGATAGTTGTGCTGAAATGGATAGAACTTCTTGCGTTTGTAGACGTCTATGGCGGAATCTTCAAGGACTATTACGAGTCGACGACGACGTACGATATTGATAACCTTGCGACATGGAAAAGAAGGGCTGAAATCGAATAACGTGGAAAAGAAGGGCTGAAATCGAATAACGAGCTATCGAAGGAGTCGACGGAGGAGGCATATGTGAAGACCTTGGTAATACCTTCCCATCCTAATGAAATATTTGACATTCCTTTAAAGAGAAACCTGTGTTGACGGATATATTCCACCTGTTGATCTTGTATTTGATACTCTTGATCAATCATGTTTTAAATTGCGCCAAAGATTGTTGATATGCCTATTTCAAATTTTGAGGCTTGTTGAAAAATATGTTATTTAAATTCCAACTCCTTCATTCTTCCGGAGTGGATAACTCTAATTGTGATGTAACACTATGTGTTGATAATTCCTTTCTGGTTGTTCTTCTTTTCTAAAATAACACCTTTGGAATCTATTCAATTTCAATCCAAGGTGTGTATTTGAGATTTCTTATCGAAAGGCCCTGGTTGTCATTCCGACTCTAAATTTCTTTTATATTTCTCTACTCCAACTGAGGTAAACAACCCTATTTATAGGGGACACAAGGACTATCTATCTATGTGATAGAAGTCTGACGGGACGCCGTCACTTGTGTGTTGTGAAATACAAGAAGGCTAATTACCTTTAGTACTGTCTTAATAGAGACACACAACATTGAGTTCATGTGATCAAATTGGTCTCTCAATAATTCTTTCACTTCCAATAATGTTTGCTTTGGAATATACAGATTTGGTAACCCCAATTGTGGGACATCTGCTACGATATAGAATCTTTTCACTTCAAAATATCATGAATTTTTGTTATACCAAATAATCTGGGAGGTATGCCATTAGGGTGAACTGAAATTTACCCTACCATAATGAACGAAGAATTTGCGATTGAATTACCACGAGCGAAAGCGGAGTACGATGCGATTAGAATACTAGTAACATATAACGGAGCCAGTTGTTCTCTCTCTATCGATTAACGTTACGATGTGGAAGAGGTGAAGTTAGATAATTCAAAAGTTGATTGGAAATTGGGGAAAAATGTGTAATTGTACTAATGATATCCCGTGTTGTGGAAGATGGACATAATAGGTTTTTGTCTCAATGAGAAGAACTTTTAAGATTTGATGATAGGCTAATAATGGAGAATGAGTTGATCTTTGAGTATTTCAGGATTGTATGATATGATTGCAAGTCTTTTGCTCACGATAGTTAAGGTAGATCTTACTAGCCAATGTGGATGTATAGAATGAGAATCAAGATAATGTCGAGTTGATCAAGCTGTTTGGGAAATGAGATGGAACCATGGAAAAGGTGTCATGAGTGTTACTGTGAATGTATCTTCTGAATTATTTAGGAATCAGATGGAGAGCAATTAAGTTATTGGAACTAGGTAGAACAATTTTAAAGATATGGGATTAAGTCACCAAGTTGATAAGGAATATTCTCACAATTCTAGATAGGAAAAGAAGATTAAGATGTGTTAATAAGGATTTAAAGACAATGGATAAGGTAATGATGGGTTGTTTTAAGCTGAAGAGTTAATTGGCACGGAAGGTATGCGATCGTTGAAAGCGGTTGTTAAATATATTGGAGGTAGATAAAGTTGACCCAAGAATATGGATGGCTGATAGTATGAGTAGTAAAAGAGAGAATTGAGATGTAAATATCTTCGGTTCAAGGATTAGAAAAGATGGAGTTTTAAGGTTATGATAACAAGAGATCAACTAGAATGAATGACGGAAATGAGGATTCAACCAGAATTGATTAAAGAGAAAGGGCTACATAAAGGAAAGAGTTGTGGAAAGAGAAATGGAATTCAATTACAGGAAGGAGCGAGAGAGTATAATGGATAAGAAGGAAATGTAAGGACATATAAGAGGTTTAAAAGGATATTAATATTGGTGAGTATTTAAGTGCTTGGGATGATAGAAAAGGAAGACAGAATAACAGAGATGTAGTAGACAATTATGACTAAAGAGATTCCTGATTGGAAGTGGAGACATGTTAAGATAAACTGTGTAGTAGAGTTGTTAAGGCCTAGAGCTTATCATGATATTATTTGAGTTATTATTGACCGATTAACGAGAGATATTTATTAGATGAATTGGTTCATCTCTAGCTATTTGAATGAGGTAATAGTACGGCATGGAATGACGGGTTCAAATGTATTTGACAGAGATCCGCGACTTAATTAAAGAATTCAGACAGACTATGGTTGTGTACTAAATTTTTAAGGTAATTGGAAGGACCATTTACCGTTGATTAGATTTCCTTACGACAACAGTTACTATGACGATTTTGAAATGCTACCTTACGTCGATCTACTATGTGTTGGGAAAGTTGCGTATAAGTTTGCGTACCACTCCATGAGTGGTGTATTCATAGTATATTTCATAAAATACGAACCTATAGAGATTTAGTTAAATTGTTCTATGTTGAGTAACCAATTGAGATATTGAGTCAGTATGAGAAAGTGATAAGTAATAGAGGAGTCAAATTAGTATGAGTATGAGGAGAAATCCTAAGGTTGAAGAGTCAACCTAGGAATTTGAGAATGAGATGTTGGAAAAATATCCACCGATGTTTGCGCAAGTTGATTCTGAGGACAGAATCCTGTTAAGGGGGGAAGGATGTAAGATCCGGGAAAATTTCGTGTTATTATATGATGTGAAATGAAATTTTAATTTCATATTAAGAGTTATTAAATGATTTATCTGTTTAAACGTGCTAAGTTATTCGTTAAATGATTGAATATGTGATATTGTGGTGCTATGTGAAATGTGTGGGGAATTTGAAATTATTTTGAAAAGGGTGTCATACTATTTTATTTTATTTTAATTATCGAAAAGAAAATTTGGATCGTTCCCAAATTATTCGGGAGATTGGTATATCGTTCGTACCAATATTTCATTCGTTAAAGTAGGAAGTATTCGAAAATATTCGCAATAAAGGTATTTTGGTTCATATATTTTGAATTAAACGATACTTGTAGTTATCCGTACTTTATTGATGCTTATCGTCTCGTGAAACGTGTATTCTGCTTTATTAAAGGTTTAAAGCATATATTTTGTTATATTGTATTTAAAGCGATCTATCGGATCAGTATTGATCAAAAAATGTCGTTTGGGGTATTATTTTCCGTTTAATATAAAAAGGCAAATCGTACTTTGTTTTGCGTATAATAAAGCTTAATTACAGTTAAAAATCTAAAAACCCCTGAAACGTGTTCTTCGTGTTCTTGAGAATCAAACTCAATTTTGAAAGCGTTATCGGAATCCGATTTCGATGTTCTTGTAACCAAATCGAATCTCTCATCATCCTCTATCCAAATCCACCATCAAAATTCATGTGGGTATGATTTTCTGATCTTTCCGATTTTTAATTATTTATTTATTTTCGAATTTTTGATTTAATTTGGGGGAATCTTCGTTTGTGATTTTTCTTGATAATTGATGACATGACTGGCTTGTATGTGTTGTAAGGAGTATGAATATGATTTTTATTTCAGTTTTGGTTGTATAAATCGAGCTAATCGAGTTTTCAAAAGCTCACCGGAGTTCTTGAAGTTTTGGTCGGATTTTTGCTTCGTTGATCGATTGTTGATAACGTTTATATCATTGTATAGATCGTAGGATTTAGAGTTTATTCATGTATTCAGTTTTGAGTTTCGTGTACGATTTCCGTTCACCGGAAAACGGGCCGTCACCGACCGTTTCCGTTTCTGGGATGTTTTATGTCGTGTTTGTGATTGATTTTGGCAGGTTTTGGGAAGCCCATGAATTCCTGAGTAAAAGCCACTTGAAATGAAGTGTTTTCGAAGTGTTTAGGCTCGCCGGATTCTGGGTTAGGTTGCCGGAACTCCGCCGGCGGCGGTTTGTTCTTGGCAACCCATTTCCGTTCTTGGCGACCCGTTTCGAAACCCTACCCAACCCGGTTTTGATTTTAAAAACCCTAATTTCATTTCAGAAAAGTGTTTCTGGAATTTTATTTTCAAAATAATTCAAAAATAGTTTAAAAATTCTAAAAATCATATTTTTGATTTAAAAATACATTTTATTATTCAGAAAATTCTGAAAAATTATATTTATTATTTTAAATTCGAAAATTGATTAAACTTAATTATTTTAATTATTTTTAATTAATAATTATTTTATTTTATTAATTGATTAATTCTTTTAATCAGTTAATTCTTAAAAATTGGTTATTAATTAGATTTAATTAATTTAAAATTCAGTTTAATTATTTTCAAACATATTTATTATTTAAAAATAGTTTCAGCATTTAAAGAGTGTCAATTAATTTTATTAATTGATTTAATTGTATTTAAAATACATATATTGGATTTAAAAATCCGATTTTTGATTTAAAAATTGTTTGTGGCTTATTTAAATTCAAATAAGTTTCGTGTGATGTTTTAAAAATAGTTATAAGTGCTATATGGTTTGTATGAGTTGTGTAATGTGTTTTATAGTCCGTATATGCCCGTACTAGGGCTAGTGTCTGAGTTTTAAATATCGTAAATTAGACCGGGCGTCCGATACGTAACCGGTTACTTGTTTAAATATGTTATGTGAATGATGTGAATTATCTGTTGTTGAGTCATGCATGCGACTAAATTGTGTTGAGACTTGTTTGAGTATTTGGTCGTGTCTAATATCATCACGAGGGGTAGTTGGGATAGAAATTTGTCGGTTATGTTAGAAAGTGAGATTTACGAGGCCGTTGACTTAGATGTTGACTTTTATAGTATGGGGAGTTTCGTCAAGCGAGTTACGAGGATTACTTGTATAGTTAGTTGTGATCATTCTATCAATTGAAATGTGGTTGTCTGTGCAACAGAGGCTATTGGACGAGACGAGTCAGTTTATCGAAGTTAAGTTACAATCGTTTATGGAATGTGAAATCATACGTTGAAGACTAAGTACCGTCTCATGTTTGACTATCGAGGCTGGCACGTGGATTCGAAATGGTAAAAGCAGACTAGTGGTATTCGCAAGAGCGTTAAAGCAAAGAAGGACGGAAGTAGAGAATCGTGCGACAAGACAGAATAAGGAGGAAATCGTATTGTTTCAGCGTTACGAAATAGCTAAGGACCAGAGGCAAGTGTTTATACCCTTGCTTATTAATTAAGGGATATTATCTTGAATTATTAGTATGCATGTTGAATGCTTATTACTGAATTTTCAAATGTTGATTTCTTTGCATTGAATTGCAAGTATGTTATTTAATCTCGTAAATTGACGAGTACTCTTTTATACCTTTTGAGTTTAGATTCATATTTTCATATTGATTGGAAAGATATACTTATTATATTGAAAAGTTTGAAGAGATAATTATGGGCCGTATACTAAGGCTTTCTTTTAAAAGACATGATTTTAAAACATTAGGTTGGAATATTGCCAACCCTAGATGAGTGGGAACTTGTGAACCCTATGTTGAAAATGTTATTTTAAATTCCGAAGTTGTGGTACTTGTTCTACAAGTATTCCATTTTTCCATCCTGCACCCTTGCAAGTATTATTATCATTTCTTGTTAATGCGATCATCTGATCCATTCCCTGATTCGAATTCATTTATGATGTGCATGATTTAGTTTACTTCCTTCAAATACGAGGCTTATCTATTATAAGTATATGTTCGAAGGACTTGAACTATTTCTGTCAGAAGTTAATAAACCCTTGTTTTCTTCATTTATAAACGTCACCCTGAATTTTTCTTAAACTTGAACTTGACTTTCTTGTCACTTACCAGATTGTTGAATCTTAACTAATTCTTCCATGATGTGATAATTTGAACTGTTGAGGCCATCTAGAGCCTGTTCTTTGAACCCTATTCTATATTGAGTTGTTACAAATTCTGTTGATATCATAATGCCTGTTTCATATCAGACTAAATCTTGTTGAGCATGTCATTGTTTATTCTTCATTATATCCCAGTTGTTACATCGAACTCGTCGATGCTTATTATATTGTCACTTTTCATATGCACCTCCCCATATTGTGTCGATCTCGTCGATACTAGATTATATTGTTATTCCTTAATGGATTCTTCATAATTGAACTGTTTCCTGGAACGTGAGTTTTCCAGCAATTGTTGTATTAGGTTGTCGATTCTTCCGACACCTGATTGTCGAAGGAAGGTTGTCAATTGTTCTGACACCTGACGTATATATATAATATAGGATTGGAATGTTTTTTTTTAAATGGGACCAGTAATTGGTCGGGCCATATTTATGGTCGGAATAAATTAAGGCCCAGATTGGCCTAGGATCCAGTAGAGGACTTTGCTATAAGCAAGTCCGGGGTTGATGCGTGGCTGGCCAGCAGCACAACCTTTGATTTGATAAATGTTAAAAATCCAATTCTAATATTAATTCTTATTTCTGGGATGAGTTACATCCATATGTTTTGTACTTGTGAGTTATGACCTGATATTCAGGTTTATTCGTTGCGTAAAATTGTTGGTTGTTGATTAATAAATGGTGGTTTCAATCTTGCTGAAATCACTTACTCTTAATTCATTTGGATTCCAAATAGTCGAAATCCACTTCCGTGATTCCATTGGCAGTCGTGAGATATCAATCTTGATGAGTTTTATTCATACCGCATACCCAGTCGGTACTATATTAAAGTCTTGAAGTGCGTTTTTATTTCTTGACCGAGCGTGATGGCTCATTCTTACTCCTTGATTATTCTACCCTTCCAGAGTTGTTGGTTTCAGAGAATGTTATGAATAGACCTGTTATCTTCAAAATTAGTATTTTTGTACAAACTATGGTCTTGAAGACGTATGAGTTATATTTATTTCATATTTCCTACTTACTATTGTAGATATTGTTGATTCGGTCGCCGTAACGACCAATATAAATCTTTTTGTGTTTTAAACTATTCAATTGAGAGAAGAAGAATGAGAAATTGTGGTAAATTACCAAACTTGTTTTGAAAATATTAGAGATTACAAATGTTTAAGCCAAAGGCTTGTTTATTTGAAAATCCAAAGTTTATTTTGGAAACCTTTCGTATTATATTTAATAATGTGCTTGCTGAGTAATTCATTCGCTCATACTTGTTTTATTTATATATATTTTAGCCTGCCAGAAAGAAGGTGTATTGGTGAGAGTTGTCCGCATAGCTGATCAGAGATGGGGAAAGATATTAGCGTAAAGACGTTTTGATCCAGAGCATTGGAGCTAGTGAGAGGTTTTGCATATAGATGTTTTCTATTGAATATATATTATATTGTGTAAAGTTAGTTGCCTGGTATACTTCTTATCGAAGTTATACTGGTGTATTAGAATTTATGTAAAGAGAATAGTTGTAAAGAAGAAAGATTGTTGTAATGAAATTTTGGATTCTTGTTTCTAACACTATAACCTTTAAAGATTCTTGGTAGAGTTGGGGTCACAGATATTATTATTATTATTGTGTTGATTTTATATTGAACAGGTTGTTTGGATTAAGAGTGCAGTGTGACGACCAAATCCTTTGACCCCGGATTTGGGGGCGTTACACGTAGGATTAGCTACAATGAGTTCAAGTTACAATAATCAATACACTTGATAGAATTTAAGGCACTACCAATAACTTCTCTCTCAAAACCTTATGCTCTCAAACTCTCTCTCGTATTTAATTTTTGTGTAACTGTAAAACTGAAGAAGACACTGTCTTATGTCCAATTTTGTAGTCTGTTGAAAAACTATCGAAGACAAGAATGAATCTCAGCCTCTCGTTCTTCACCAACCATTCTGACTGCCATAACTGCAATATACTTACTTTTTCTGAAAAACTATCGAAGACAAAATATCTAACTTATTCGATAGATTTCAATAAGAAACTATCGAAATAAGTTTCTTAACATTCTTAAACCAATTCGATAGTTTTAAATATAAAACTATCGAACCTTTTGCACAAGGCTTCTTTCTGACCACTTCGATAGTTTCTAATTAAGAAACTATCGAATCCTTCTTCACCATTTCGATGGTTTCCAAAAGGAATTCTATCGAATCCTTGTTTACCACTTCGATAGTTTTCAAAAAGAATTCTATCGAATCTTTGCTTATTTGCAGTTTGATCCTTGAGGATTCTTTCACTTTGCAGTAAAGATATTGCACTTCATTTTGACTTAAAACATCTTATCAATCTTTCTTTTAACTTCCAGGATGTATCAGATCTGACTAAAGTCAATTCCTTCTGAGACGATAAGACATGTTGATCTTCTTCAATTATGTTGACACCTAGTGCAACTGGTCTGGTACACAGATGACTAACACTGATTCAAACCTCCATGTCTTCAATACAATACAGTTGACAATTCTTTCACAGTCTTGGTAGCTTCAACATAAAATCACTGAAATCCTCTGGTACTAACTCTGTATCACAAAAACACTTCTGTAGTCTTGAACGTCTTGATTCTTTATTTGTCACTGAGCCCTGAACATATTAATGAACTTCTTTCCGTGACCTGTTTACGGACTTCAAGAATACATACCATATTTTGATTTCTTGAGTTTACCATGTCTTTTGTTCTTATGGATTCCCGTGCTTCAGTTAATATTATTATCTGTCTTGTTCCTGTGTTGAGTTATAGTTACCTCTATTACATATTGCTTTACATTATGCTTTACAGTTTACATATATTGAATTTACAGAAATATAGAACCTTTATGAACAAAGGGATTTCCTAGTCAAATGGTCAAGTAAGTGACACAAAGTGACACAATACAATAGGCTTGTTATTTATATGTTTACAGGAATGCCTTTATGACTAACACTTCCCACCTTACTACCTATCTTGATGTTGTGCACTCCTCTCCTCAAGTGTTGTTGTATAAGCGAGTCACTTGATTTACTACTAATCGAGATTGTATGCTCTTGTTCATAATCTTTTGGTGTCATGTTAACTGGAATTTGTACCTTCTTTGCGTGCTCCTGTTTTGATTCCGTACTTTTCGAGAGTAATTCCACGTTATCTCTCCAATTCCATTTGTGTTGTTCTTCCATGGTTTTACCTGAGCTATTAGAAATGGTATTACCAGGATTTGCAGGACTGCTTATTTGTTCTTGTGTTTCAAATCCATCCCCTATATTGTGGTGCTCTTCAGAGGCTCTATCTAACACTGTGACTAGTGGCAGACTAAGGTTAGAGGATGACATGTTATCTTGTGATCTAAGTGCATTACTATCCATAGGTGGATACTGGATCTCTCTCTTGTCGAAGCAAAACTTAGTCTCTTTTACTTTCACCCAGAAACCTTCCTCCCCTATTTGAACCTTGAATGTCTCTTCTATATGAAGCACTCTCTCTGTTTCAATGCAAACCATGTTTTTCTGGAACATGTTACAAGGAGTGACTCTATTGCAGTCTGAGATTAAGGTTCCCCAGTCGCCTATAATTTTTTCCCATGAGGCTCTAGTCCATGTCGAAATTGGGAGACCATCACAGTGGATCCACGCCAGCCTTGGTTGTACCAGGTCGTGGTTGTTAAAATCCTTAATCTCTTTAAACCACTTGTGTAGCCAGCCAATGTTCTGTTTGTCTACAGGTAAAAGAAATGTGAGGATGAATTTGTCATGAGAGATTCCTCTGACTTGAACACCTTCAAACCCTGAAAGCCTTATTTTCTCTTGTAGAATGTCAGCCCATTCATCTTGATCTGTCTTTCCTATTAGACTTCTGTCTTTGTCTCTTTTGAAGTTGTCGCTGATTTCAAGATGGATAGTCATGTGTTTTGGCTATTCTTGAAGTAGTACCTCTTGAGGTTTAAGGAGATGTTTGGATGAAGGTTGGTCCTGAATCTGCTCTTCTGGAGGTGCGATTGTTTGAAGAAGGGTAGTCGAGGTTTGGGAAACGGTTGGTTGATCTTGAGGGAACTATTACCGTGCTTATTGTCTACGATCAACTTTATGTATCCGCCCATGAACATTCTGTTACTACCCTTGTTGATAATGTTGTCTCTACCCTTTGCCTTATTAACCTTAATGAAGCCGATTATGTTTCCTCTTATGTCTCTTTTCTTCGAAAGAATGATGTCTTTTATGTCCCCCCCCCCCCATTGTTCAAAAGTGGTGCCAGATCTATTTTGCTTACGCCTCATGAGGAATGTTAACCACGAAAACTGAAAGGTCTTGTGATTCCACAACATATCTATCATGCTTATTGTTGTAGCTGTCACCGGATTTGAGTGCCTCTGCATACGACCCTCGACCCTCTGTATGAGTATCTTCCATTCTGTGCATAAGGTGGTGGTTGATGTGAATCGAGATCCACTACCCTATCTATGATTGGTGATACGCATATTTTTCCCCTTTGCTCCACTACGCCATAAATGGCCGGATGCAACACTTTTCAATTGCAACACCTACTTTGTGTTACAATTGATACACTATTTTTGAACTACTGCAATACTCTAGAGATAGTGTTACATTACACATAAATGTCATGTTGCTGTAGAACAGACTCTGTTGCAGAAAACTCATTGTGTTACTGTATCGATATTGTGTTGCATTTGATATTAATTAAAAATTAATTTTTAATTACAAAATAATATTAAAAAAGTGGGTCCCACAGAAAATAGTGGGCCCCACAAGTGGTCCCACTAATTTATCTAATTTTTAATTAAAAATTAATTTTTAATTAATTTTTAATTAAAAAATAATATTAAAAAAAATGGGCCCCACTAATTTTTCTAATTTTTATTTAAAAATTAATTAATAATTAATGTTTAATTAATATTTAGTTAATTTTTAATTAAAAAATATTATTAAAAAAAGTTGGTCCCAAAGAAAAAAGTGGGCCCCACTAATTTTTCTTGTTTTTAATTAAAAATTAATTAACAATTAATTTTTAAATAATTTTTAATTAAAAATAATATTAAAAAAAGTGGGCCCCACAAGTGGGCCCCACTAATTATTCTAATTTTTAATTAAAAATTAATTAATAATTAATTTTTACTTAAAAATAATATTAAAAAAAGTGGGTCCCACAGAAAAAAGTGGGCCGACAAGTGGGCCACATTAATTATTCTAACTTTTATTTAAAACTTAATTAATAATTAATTAAAAATTAATTTTTAATTAATTTTTAATTAAAAATAATATTTAAAAAAGTGGGTCCCACAGAAAAAATGGGCCCCACTAATTATTCTAATTTTTAATTAAAAATTAATTTTAACTTAAAAATAATATTAAAAAAAGTGGGTCCCACAGAAAAAAGTGGGCCCCACTAATTATTCTAATTTTTAATTAAAAATTAATTAATAATTAATAATTAATTTTTACTTAAAAATAATATTAAAAAAGTGGGCCCCACTAATTTTTATTATTTTTAATTAAAAAATTAATTAATATTTAATTTTTACTTAAAAATAATATTAAAAAAAGTGGGCCCCACAATTGGGCCCAATTAAACCATAAGCCCTAAACCCGAATAATTTTGTAATTGATTTCTTGGACGATCCAACCGTACGGATGTTAATCGGTAGTCATTCTAGTGTTGGGAAAAAATAATCAAAAAAATATAAAAGTCCGGTTATGCTGCATCTTTCCAGAAACGTTAGAATAGTACTGTTTCCAAGAACGGGACATGTGTCAGATTCACTGAATAATTTTTTCAATTGATTTTTTTGATGATCCAACCGTACGGATGTTAATCGGTAGTCATTCTAGTGTTGGGAAAAAAGAATAAAAAAATATAAAAGTCCGGTTATGCCGCATCTTTCCAGAAACGTTAGAATAGTACTGCTTCTAAGAACGGGACATATGTCAGATTCACTGAATAATTTTTTCAATTGATTTTTTGGATGATCCAACCGTACGGATGTTAATCTGTAGTCATTCTAGTGTTGGAAAAAAATAATCAAACAATATAAAAGTCCTGTTATGCCGCATCTTTCCAGAAACGTTAGAATTGTACTGCTTTCAAGAACGGGACATGTGTCAGATTCACTGAATAATTTTTTCAATTGATTTTTTGGATGATCCAACCGTACGGATGTTAATCGGTAGTCATTCAAGTGTTGGGAAAAAATAATCAAAAAATAAAAAGTCTGAATTGTGCCGCATCTTTTCAAAAAACGTTGGAACAATACTGTATTTTAGGAATATGACACGTCTCAGATTCAGTGAATAATTTTTTTGAAATTATAAAAAAGTTGTAGTAACAATCAAATTTTGAAATAATTTTTATATTTTACATCAATTATAGTATATTAATATTTTTATAATTAAATTATAGTATATTAACAATCAATTATAGAATAAATTTTGTTTTTACACAAATTAAATTAGTACACAAATGAATTTTCACGGGCGGCAATTTTCCCCCCAAAACTGAATTATTGGATACCACTCCACTCCTTAGTCGAAAATTCACTCCACTCCACTCTCTCTCACTTTCACAGTTCACTCCACTCCACTCTCTCTCTCTCTCCACTCCACTCGTTGTATTCAACAGTTCATTGTATTAAAAATGTCAAGTTCTTAAATTTAATCTCGACCGCACGGCCGCACATCTCTTTCTTGGTGGTTTACTTGGTGGTTTAATTGATTAGGGTTTTCACGACCGCACGGCCGCACATCTCTTTCTTTTTCACGACCGTAACTGATTGGAGGTAAATACTTATCCCAATTGTTTACTTTATCTTTCGCAATTGATTGGGGGTTTCTGTTAGGGTTTCAATTGGGGGTTTCTGTTAGGGTTTCGATTTGAGCTTAAATTGGGGGTTTCTGTTAGGGTTTCAATTTGGGGTCTATGCTATGCTTATATGTTTATATATAAGTTTATATGTTAGGGTTTCGATTAGTACTGTCTATGCTATGCTTAGGGTTTCGATTAGTACTGTCTCACATATGTACAAACGTAATGAGATCTGAAATCCACCTTTTATTTTCTTGTTGGTACAGTTTCAGCCAAGAAACCGGTTTCAGCAAAGAAACCTGTTTCTACAAAGAAACCACAAAAGCGAAAATATGTTACCACACATGAACTCCAACAGCAGAAGCAAAAGAAGGTTAGTACAAATGCAAGTGTTGTCGAGGCAAAAGGGTCTGTTAGAGAGTCTATTAGAAGGAAAATGGACTTACAAAATGATACAAGTGGAGGAGAATGTACCTTAGGGAATGACATCTCCACTGAGGTATTTTTATTTTTATTTTTATTTTATTTTTGCCTTGTTTTATAAAATGCCCGAGTGTTGATTTTTTTTTTTTTTCATTTCATGTTAGTATTTTGACTCTGTAATTGATAATTTTAAAATGCAATCCTTTAACTAGTAAGAAAATTGCAGATCACACTCCATTATTTGAGGTTTAGAATAAATAAAACATTTAAATTTATTCTTTTTTTGTTAACTTTGTTCTTGTTTTTTTGTTTAATTCAATAGTTAGATTTATTCTTTATTTTTGTTAAATTCATTGGTTAAATTCATTAGTAATATATTTAAATAATCTGAATATTGTGTATATTACTTTTTCTCTTCATTTGATTAATTGCAACAGCAGAGGCAAAATAAGGTTAGTGCGAAGTCACCTGAGTTGGGAAAGAGGCAGAAATTGCCATCATCGCCAAATATTTTGACTACTCAACAAGATGCAAATGCAAGTGCTGTCAAGGAAAAAGGGTCTGTTAGAAGAAAACTGGACTTACTAAATGATACAAGTGGAGGAGAATGTACCTTAGGGAATGAAATCTCCACTGAGGTATTTTTATTTATTTTTATTTTTTCCTTGTTTTATAAATTAGACATCTACTGTGAATAATTTAGCCCTGCTATTTTTTTTGTAAAAATGCTCGAGTGTTGTTTCTTTTGTTTTCATTTTTTATGTTAGTATTTTGACTCTGTAATTGATTAATTGCAGTTGTTGCCACCACTAAAACCGCTGACAGGCTATGAAAAAAGAAGGATTGCTCGAATGGAACGAAACCGTCAAGTTTTGGAACAACTTGGGGTGAAAAAAATAGTTGGTGAAATGAAAGCTCCGGCAGCCCAGAAAGGGAAAGAGAAAGAGAAAGTTCAGGACCAATCTGATGATTATATTCCGGAAAATGAGACTGATGATGACAGTGATGATATATCTGAGGTATGATGGTGTTTAAAATGTCAATTTTTTGTATTTTGGCCTCATATAAAAATTGCAAACCTAATACTGTAATCCTAATAATTATAGAGAATCTTGAATGTCAAGAAGAAGAAAAAGGTTAACTTGTTACATGGACCACAAACTCGTTCGCGAGCCAATACTGCCACTACAACAGAGAAAGAAGCAACAGAACCTGGCAGGACAACTCAGAAGGACGTGACAAGTTCATGTTGTGCTAAGCGGCTTTTGAAACCAACATGTAGCAAACTTTTGAAACAGTCGAGCAATTCTGGAGCATGTGGTTCAGTATCTGATTATTTAGAACTGCGGGATCGTCAGAAGAAGGGTTTTCTAACTCCAACAACCGAGAATGTCCCTGAATCAAATGTGGAAAGTATTCCAGAGGAGGAAACTCAAGCAGGTAAAGTGTTTGTATCATATTTTGTCTTGTGTAAGTTGGAATGAAGGTAGTGCTTGTAGTTTGTAATGGTTGAGTTTTACTAAGGCAATATTTCAATTTCAATTTTCTTTTTTATGCGTACCTGGTATAAAAGCAGCAGCTCCTAAAAGACATAGAGGAAGGACAAAAATGAACACTGTTCATGCGAGGACTCGTGAAGAAAGGCTAGTCATTTTTTTGAACAAACGGGGTCAACCCGTTGCTAGAAATCGAAAATTATTGAGAGAGCTGAGTAATTTTCTAGGCACACTTGCAAAGGAGAATGTGTCGCTTACTTACATCAATTGGCACGTTGTTCCTAACCAATTGAAGCAAAAAATGTGGGATTATACTCGGGTAAACTATTTTACCTAGACCTTAGTTTGAATTAAGTTACATGTTTATGCATTGAATTAATCGATTTTACGTTTGAAATATTATAGGACCGTTATATTATTCCGGATAACGGGGAATGGTGGGTGAACAAGACAATTAATACATCTTGGAGGGTGTATAAATCTCGTATGAAGAAGAGGTATTACACAAAGTATACAACTGATGAGGAGAGGATGACAAATAGGCCCAATGCGATTCCTTTGGAAGATTTTAAACTGTTGCTGATGTATTGGGCAGATGAGTCGGTTCAGGTAGTTTATATACACATTTTCAACCTGATTGTTTTGACTTAAAAGGTTATTAAAACAAACTTGTGCAATGATTAATTTTTTATTTATACAGGACTTAGCTGAGGAAAATAAAGCGCGTCGTGAATCGGTAGCTGACCCACACAATCTAGGTCCCGATAGTATGGCAGTACTTAGAGACAAGTTGGTATGTGTCTTTCTTTGTGCATGTTAACTTTTTTTTTTTTGCAGATGAGTTTATTATTATGGTAATTACTGATTTAACTTGCATTATTCGTGTAAATGCCAAGTTAATCTTAAGATATGACGCATACACTATAGAAATATTTAGAATATCAGTTTGTTTTATGTTTTATCAAGGACATCTTAATAGAGGTTTTCATGTGATTATACTCTTAATTTTTATGGAGAAATAAACAAGTCAAGCATGAAGGCTGCATTCACTTGCATGGTTAATTTTTTTTAAATATCCATCCATAAAATTTCAAATATGTAATAAAGATAACCTTTTTTTATTTTTTTTATAACAGAAAAAGAGTGACCATAACCTTGCCTCACCACCGGATGCTGCAGTTTATCTTGAATCTCGTGAGCGAGAAGAGGGTCGAACATACAAGACAAATACAGCTGAGCTGAAAAAGAGAATGGTAATTACTTTATTTATTTAGTTGACTTAATCAAAATGGTATATTTGGCCGAATTTATAGTTTTTCTTTTACAAGTTAAGAGATATGGTAAGGCTCTCTTTGTTGGTTTATTTGGTTCATTATATTTGGTCGATAGAGTGCCTTCTGTTAAGGGTATAAATATGCAACTTGCAAACTTGATTAATATTTCCCACACTTTTTTTTGTAGAGTGAGATAAAGAAGAGGATGGCTGCTGGTGAAAATGTGGATGAACTGATTGTTAATGGTAAGTCTCATGGTCCTGATTGGCTATAAGGAAGGCAAGGTAAAAAAGCAGCCTTGGCATCAACTTCGGCTCCAGCAGATCCTTTTATAGGCGACCTGACCGCAAAGATAAGGCGAGATCTTGAGGTTGAGTTGGAAGCAAAAGTAAAGAGGAAAGTCCAGGATAACATGGCAATGTTGCTGAAAAAGCTTGGTGAAGCAAATCCCAGTTTAAATCTTGACATTGGAGACTTGTCTCCTATTGCAAGCGAGGATGATGAAAATGGTACTCCATTAACTGCAGGGACTACCGCTTAGCTATTTCTCTTAGGAATCCGTACTTTGGTTATATTTTATCGTAGGTCTATTTGGTACTTTGATTAAATCCAGTCGTATGTCGTAATGGTACTTTCTCGTATGTGGGTTGGTATTTGATTGTATGAAAGACTGTTTGAGGTAGTAGGTACTCGGGCTCTATTTTGGTACTACCTAAACTCTATTTTGGTGAAGTAGTGGATGGAGATCAGTGAGATCTTCTGTATTTTGGATTAACTGGTTCTGTTATTGGCTTGGTTAGTAATGGGATTGGTATTGATTGGATTGGTTATTAATGGGATTATTATATGTATGTAATGGATATTGCAAAATTTATATTTAGAAGTGTTGCAATTGCTCTTGTTATAGATGTTGCTTTATAATATATTGTATTGCTATTGCATTGCTTAAAGAAAATAGTACTGTTGCCAATACAATATCTAGTGTTACATTAGGTATATTGAAATGACCAGAAGTGGGCCCCACAAGTGGACCCCACAAGTGGGCCCCCATGTGGTCCCCACATGTGGGCCCCACAAGTGGGCCTTACATGTGGGCCTCACTTGTGGGGCCCACATTTTTTTTTTGTCTATAATATGAGGTAACACTTCACTGGTGTTGCATTATTCTGATGCAGTGTTGCTCTATGGCCTTAAGGTAACGAGTTCTCTACTGTTACCTTTGAGAAACTGAGCGTTGCATTACATGGCAAAGGCAACGTTAGCGGACGCAATGGTTAATGTGCGTTACATTTGGCTTAGTGCAACAGTTTTCTGGGCAATTGCAACAGTAAGAGTGCGTTGCATCTGGTTACTTATGGTGTAGTGATCTCTTCCTATCTAAACCCTTATTTAACTGTATTTCGTGTTTTTACTTAATTACCCTTGCTTATTTATAAAAAAATATTATTAAAAAATGAAATTACCTATTTATAACCTTTTTTAGTACTTTGTGTTTTACCTAATTAACCTTACTTAACTGTACTTCGTATTTTTACTTAATTACCCTTACTTATTTATAAAAAAATATTATTTAATAATAATATCATCTATTTATAACCAATTACCTTTTTCACCTAAAATACATTACTTTTTCTATTTTTTCTAACAAAATCTCCTCATTTTCCAAAAATATCACGGGTAGACCTTTAGTTATTTATTTTAAAACCTAATTTGTATTTTTAGTTATTTAAAAAAGTTTAACTATTTTAACATGCCTACTTATTTTTCTTAACAAATGCAATTAATAAAAATATTAAAATATGAATAATAAAATAACAACTATTAAAAACAATTTGTGCATCACACGAGTTTTAAGCTAGTAGTAATATAAAGTATTGTATTATAATATAATTCAAGATGTATGATATATATATATATATATATATATATATATATACAATTTTAAATTATTTAAATTAGTATTAAAATAATATTAATGATCAAAATTTACCATGTATAAATAAATGAAATTTATTTATTTGCTATTATAATTTATAAATAATTAGAAATGCATGTTATTTGATTATTTGAATGATGATTATAGGATATGTAATGATCATGTATAAGTTCATAATAAGAAGATAAATGAAATGTATAGTATATTTTTAATGAATTATAATGAAATATAAGACCAAGTCAGTTATTAAAATATATCAAAATTGCTAGTTTTTTTTTTTGGAATATTTAGGCTTATATGCCTTACAAATAAGTATATGTTCTTAGATATTTTTGGGTGAGCGAGAATCGAACCCAGGTTCACCTGGACGACAAGAGATAAGCCCTTACCATTTGAGCTATCTCATCGCGCTCAAAATTGCTAGTTATTTTGGACAAGCGATGAATTGTTATGTTTGGGGATTGACTTATTTTTTGAATCAATTTTTGACTTGGTTATCACAAGATCAATTTTGGTGATATACTCATTAATATTATTTTTCATATTTCACTCTAAATGCTTTTTGAATAATATCATATTTTAAAATAAAAGCTTGCGACATCTTTAATGATGACGAATTTTACATGAGGTGATTATTAATTCATAAGCTATTAGCTCATGCATATTTAGGAAAAAGTAAATTACTTCTTATATTAAATTAAAAAGGTTCATCACCAACTAAATGAACTTGGTAACTAGATACATTTAAAGATTTTTGATATCATCCTCATTGAAAATATTTAAGCTGTGTATCATCTGATTTAATTATTACTGTATTTCTATTTAAACATTTATGAATAAAATCTTGAAATTTCACTTTAATATGATTATTTTCATGTTTTAATAAATAAATCAATATATTATTTATTGGAAATAATCATATAAAATTTATTGTAGATATTTATCAAAGACTAGACAACGTGGTTAAATTTTTCATTTTTTTTGGCATTTAAGAAGGCTTCTTGTCGATGAGATAACTCAAGTGGTTAAAGGCTTATCTTTTGTCGTTCCACGTGTCCTGTATTCGATTCTCGCTCACCTTCGATATTTGTTAAAACAGATACTGTTGAGGATGAGTTTCACCTTTGATAATATAGAGGGGGGGGGGGTTGAATATATTATCAATGAAGGGTCCGGCTCAAGAGAGAACCCACTCTTAAAATAGAACCTTAGAACTATTATGCACCGTCAGATTCATTTAGATTTAATGGCTCAAATTATTTTAGGAAATCAAGAGAAATTTTATTACAACTAATATTAAATTTATACAAATTAATATTAAGGGCAAGTAAGTAATTCAACATGTTTGACTGAATTGAAGATCAATCAAAATCAATCAAAATGAATCAGTAAAATGTACGTAGTTTTACAACTAGTAGTTGTATGTATCACCTTGATTATATCATTTATCTCTTCCCCAACACTTTGTTTACCTTATCAACCTTTTCTGTTTCTGTAGACATATACGTACATGCATATTCATATATATTTATGCAAATCGTAATAACACACTTCTGCTCTCTTTGCATATTTAAGCACTCTCTTAGTTGAATAATTATTCTATGTTTTCTCTTAAACACTTTCTTATCATGTGTTCATTATTTTCAATGGTTCATGTGTTCCATCTCAAAACGGAACATAATGTTCTATTGTAGAATCTTGTGTGTTCTATTGCACAACACGGTAGTTTACTCCACCATGTTGAACTGGGAAATCATTTTTAAACTTACTTCATCTTTTAGCGTTTGCTCCTTGCTCCATCCTGACTTTACTTTTTTTTCGCAATTTTCTTTCATCACTCGAATTTTTCCATTGTGGAGCTGCATTTTAATTCAATCGCAATAATCTCAAGCAAATTAGCAACTCATAACATATTCAAACTAAAAAATTGTTCGAGTGCATAATGCATACTCGTCATCAAATAATGGTTTCATTCTTTTTTATAACAAACATTAAAGACATTTTGATATAGGCTAAAAATAACCCTAGAAATATAATTAATGATGTATTAATTAGACCTAGATTGGTCCAAGAATACGACCCGATAAACAAGGCTCGAAATCCTAATTATTTATTAATTTCGTAATTAATAAATATGGAAAATATACAGCTCATAAAAAGAGTCCAAAATGTGATAAATTCTTCAAAAAGTCTGCCTCCTACAAAGAAGGATCTAGAATCTCAATCAAAGGAAATAACTAGTCACAGTCCTTGTCCTACGATAAGGAAAAGACTTTCCCACCAAGGAATACAATCATTATCCACCGTTAAGAAGGAGACTTATTCGCTAAGTCTCCCAAACATACCCTAAATACAAGGCTCCTGACGCCTATATAAAGGACCCGATCCTTCAATCAGAACTACGTTTTTGGCATGATTCTCAATTACGAATTTAGATACGTAGGCATCTTGTGAGGACCGATTTAGTTACGAAACACGAGAACAGCCATTAAAGCTCAAAGCTCTCTAACCCTAGCATTAAATTCGCAAGCATGATTTTTATTCCACAACACATTTTAAATAGTTAGACATGAAAAGTATTTTGTTGTTCCTTTTACAAGATTGATCCCATTACTTTTATAAAATAAAATAGTACAATACCTTTACCAATGTTCCGCAGTTGAACATGTGATGCAACTTATTTATATCTTTATAACAAACAATTCTTATATGAAAAAAAAAACGAAACTTGGATTATGCTCAAGCACCCATATACACTTCTGCTGAAGAACTCAAATATACAATAGACGAACATATTAACCGGATATTGAATTTTCCAAGTACTTTCAAAAACCGAAAATAAAACTAGATTCTATTGAAGAACCCTAATACCCAAAAATGGTACGGATACCATTGTTTTTATAGATAAAAAAGTACAATATAATTAGCAAACAATTTTAATTTCTTCTCAAGTACTCTCATAGAAAAACTAGGATTCTACTCAAGTAATCTCATTAAGAAAATTATCATTCAAAATACAAACAACCAAACTCGTAGACAATAACAAAATATGCTTGAGAACCCTGATACACAAGAACATCAAACACACTAGAACTTGTACAACTTCATAAACAAAATTAGAATTCTGCTGAAGAACTCACATATACAACAGACACACATATTAACTGGATAGTGAATTTTCAAAGTACTTTAAAAAACTGAAAAAACTAAGATTCTACTGAAGAACCCTAATTCCCAAAAAATGGTACTTACAATAGAAAATAAAAAATTTAAGACTTACACATTTTACAATGTCAGTTGTAGTCTCATAACCCTTACTTTGCTTCTTTGATTCAATACCACGGACCTAAACCCATGAATCACCTACAATAAGTATCACTGATCACTAGTTTGTAAATAGCAAAGAAATGAATAGAAAAACCTTTGTAATCTCTCCAAATTTCTACTAACCAGTATAGCAGCCGATGGTAATGAGATTTTGCGAAGAACTGTGAGGAAGCTTGATTTATAACCAATAAACGATTTTCTGGATGCTGATTGAGGATTTTGTGAGATAGGATAATATGTATAACATAGGAGTATCTCAGCAGTTGTCAATCAAATTTGATTTGACGCTGATTTCAATCTTAAATTTAATTTTACAAAATTGCCCTTCTAAAAAATATCTATTATATCATATATTTTTTTAAATTAAAAATAAGGTTGTAAGGGTTCTAAGTTTAATGGTTCTACATAGAATATTACCCTATCAATGAATATTGATTATTTTTCGTTTTGATCTTTGATTAATTGTAACTTGAAGATGTATGTTACGAGAAAAATAATACGGAATAAAAACAACAAATAACTTAACTTTTAATTTAATATTGTATTAGAACAAAAGATGCTACAAACTGTGAATTCGAAAATGAATTCTCAGCTTCGTTTTCTCAGAGAGATAAAGCTTGAATATTACAATGGAAAACTTAATAACTCAAGATAAGGGGTTTTGTACTTATAAACTATACACAACTCACTTTTACAAAAATAGTAAAAGACAAACTAACGTCTATAATCTGTCTATCCTATTTTGGTGAAAGTTGGCATCTTGTGAACTCATCTTGTTTTGCATACTGCCAGATCCATATCTTTAGCTGTTTTCTTTGACTATCTCTCTGAACTTCTTTGTAGGCTTTTCATGTGCATACTGCAACGATTAAGATCATTTCATATTCCTTGGTTTGATTTGATTTTTTGTCCCCAAAAATTTTGTTTGTAGTTAATTAGAGATTTTGCTAAGTCCCCCATTTGATATCTCTGGAAGCCTCAACTCGATAACTTGATTTCTCGAACCAGTATAAACTGACTTCTCGAATTGGCTATCTTCACTTCTCGAATCAGATTCCTTGGCACTTCTCAAATCAGTTTATTGACTTCTCTAATCCTTGGTATCTCGAATTAGTTATATTGACTTCTCAAATCCTTAACATCTCGAATAAGTATAAATTGGTTCTCTAATTCCAGACATCTCGAATTAGTGTATTTTGACTTTACTAATTAAGACATCTCAAATCAGTTCATTTCTTCACTTCTCAAATAAATACACTTCACTTCTCGAATTGGTGACTTCTCGAATCAGTACATTCTGCACTTCTCTAATCATGACTTAGCCAAATTTCAATCTCCATTTATGCAACTTCTTTATTCTTCAAATTGTCTTCAAATATCTTGAGATCTTCTTCCAAGTTATTCTCTAGGACTTATTTACTTGTTACAAATGTGGAGATTATAATTAACTAAATACAAATATAGAATCTTTGGAAACAAAGGGATCCCGTAGTTAAAGGGTCAAGTAAATAACACAAAATATCACAATATTATAGGCTTGTTATTTAAATGTTTACAAGAATGCTTCTACGACTAACACATACTTATTTGTAAGACATATAAACCTAATTATTAAAAAAAAAGCATTCTTGTGATAAAAGGTGAGATGCGAAAGAGACAACCGAAATTACAAAATCTCGACTCAAACATAAATCAGAAAATTTTAGAATATTATTTTCAGTAAAAAATCTACTTGTAATCACATCGAAATATATGAAAATAATTAACCAATGTCCACGAATATTTACACAAATTACAATGTCGCGGTAGATATCCACGATTGAAAAGATTCATTACTACTTCAAAATATAACTTATCTCATGCAGAAACATCTACCAATTTCCCCCAAGTTTTACTCTTTTACATAGGGCTGTGCATTCGGTTAAAACCGAACCAAACCGAATTTTTTTCGGTTAACCGAAATTATGGGAAAAGTCCTACCGAAAACTGAACCGAACTATTTTTGGTTTTGAAACCGAACCGAAGTTATTATTTCGGTTTTTACCGAAAATCGAAATTAAAAACCGAAAATTGAAAAAAAAAATGCTAAAAATTAGAATTACATAAAAAACATACTGAAATTTTGAGTTCACCACAAATCATTTTGCAGCTAGTTTACCGTTATAAATTTAAAACATTTAGAATTCAAATTTAAGCTACTTGATAAGTTTACATTGAATAAAAAGAATGAAATGTGATCAGCTTCGAACTAGCTACTGGACAGAGCACTACACAATTTGCACATAACAAGTGCTTGCTCTATAAATTCTAACAAGAAAAATAAAAGTGCTTGTTTCATAGTATGCAATTACTATGAAAAATAAAAGGAGATTGTTTAAATCACAGAGGACAAAACCAACAAACCTAACAAAATGACACTAACATGCGTAAGCAGAAACAAAATAGAGGTCATTATTATTATTAATATGTTTTATAAATTAATAAAAATTCGGTTATTTATTCGGTTTTTCGGTTAACCGCGGTTAAAAACCGAAAACCAAAATTATCAAAATTTCCTTACCGAAAACCGAACCGAATTTTGAATATTGGTTAACCGAACCGAAATTATTTCGGTTATTCGGTTCGGTTATCGGTTAACCGAACCGAATGCACACCCCTACTTTTACATATACACTAGACAATTCTTCCATGGTTTTAGTCATAAACTAGATGAATAAATCTTTATACACATACATAAACACTACTAATACACTACCATGAATTTAGGAATAATAATTTAGAAAATCAAGATAGAAAAATAAAGAAGTTAGAAAATAAAAGAACTGAAAATGATATAAAAATAAGTTATTAATTGATCCTAAATTAGTGACGGCGTGTTAGTAGTGTATAAGTATGTGTGTGAAGATTTATATACAAATAACATATCTTGTATTCTTGCCTTACAAATAAAATAAAATAATAAATTTACAAGTAATTTATCAATACGATGTTACCATTGTCTTAACATCACTTGCTCGTAATCCCAAATTATTAAACAATTTTCATTTTGATGAAAAATCATTTAAATTGAAGATATTTCAGAACCATTTCAGATTTGTTCTAATGCCTAATATAAATATATTTAACGACTACATTGTCTAGTATTTTTATTAATATTTTGAATTTGCATAATCAAATTATGTACTAGTTAATATAATTATAACAACGTATATCATGATATTGGTATACAAATTTATAATCATTGTTAGAAGATACTAGCTTATAGCCCGTGCGATGCACGGTTACTTAAATTTTATTTATAATTATTTTGTTTATAATTATATTTTAATTACCCATGGAACACACGATTGTTTTTTAAATATTTATAATTATATTTATTTATTAATATTTTAATATTTAAAAGTTATTAGTTTACATGATTAAATTATTGTTAAAAAAGATTTAGCCAAAAAAAATTATAGTTAAAAATTTGATGTTTATTATATTTTACACGCTCAATTTAATATTTGTTTATATTGAGTTATAAAAGTTAGATTTGGTCAATTTTACGGTCCACATGAAATTCACAAAATAATCTTTAATTTAGTTGTGGTTTAATAGTTCTTTTTCAATTAAAAACTATTATAAAACTAAAAAGAGAATAAAGTGACGAAATTTAATATTGAGAATTCTATTCGATTTAGGAAATCTACTTATATGTAGTTTAGATTATTAGAATACCCTTTATTAACCAAATACAGTTTTTAATGTTAAATCTAACGGTTTTCACCTATCTATTTAAGATTAAATGATTTTTATTATTTTGATATATATTAAACGGGTTTCCTTATTTAATTACAACTATTTTTATGTTTGAACTTTTTGGAAAATCGAATACTAATATAACATCTTTTACCTTATATCATTTTTAGATAATAACTTCTTTTTATATGATATAATCTTGATCGTCTATTTTTAAATGTATTAACGGTTGAGAATGTTTTGGCGGTATTTAGGACCAAACTACCAGGATAACATCATTAATTTTTTTAATATTTTTTTTAAATATTTATTGCTAAAATATAATATACTCTTTTTTGTAATATGTTAATGATGCGGGAACTTTGAACTTTTGAGAAAATAAATTATCAATTAAAATATAATTTTTTTGTAATAGTTCTTCTTTTAAAGTAGTACACCGTGACGATCAAAATTCTGTATAAAATTCATTTTTTATAGTATATCCCGTAAATATCTATGTTATTATATTAAAGACTAAATAATGAAAGCTTTCTTATAAGTCTGGTAGCTTGATCACTCAATTCATAATCGTTGGATCTTTCAAATTAAATTGTTGAGAAACGTTAGTAAAATTATCACGTAGAATTATCTAAGGTTTGAATCTACCAACAACATATTAAAATTTACAGGTTTTTTTTGAAAATTAAGAATTTTTTCATTTTTTTTCTTGTAGACATGGGTTATTTGATAATATTTTTTATAAAGTACGATTTTTCAAAAAAGTACTAAACTAATTGATTAACAAACCTTTAAAGTTTCGAATTTAGTAATTTACAATGTACAGAGGTTAAAAAAGTTAGGCCTCTTCTGTAGCTGAGTCTAAAATTTCAAAATACGGTTTTTTTAATATGAATATAATCCTGCTAACAATGAAATTAGGTCTCTATGAGTTTTTATAAAACAAAATCACCATTTGCGTACAATTTATTATTTAATAATAAATAATATTTAGTTAGTTATGATATAAAATTTAATAAAATAAGATAAAAAATATGCACAATTTTATAAAATTTTATCCTCGTATTATTATATTATTTGTTGATTTGGATTTTTCTTAGATTGATTTGAATTTTTGAAAATAGATTTCTAAATTTAAAATAGTTAGAAAAAAGTAATTAAATTGGCATTAAAATAATGATGACGTAATAATAATTATTAGAATTTAAATACCCACTTTACTAATTTGGGCTTTATCTTGTGTTTTAAAAATTAGATTTTGACGATTTTACACCCCACATGAAGATAACTAAATTATCTTTAATTGAAAGAGAAAAGAAAGTCACGAATTTTTTACATGGAAAATTCTATTCAATATAGAAAACTTATTTATATTTGGTATATTTGGTTTAAATTATCAAAATATACTTTTTAGAATTTAAATATAATCTTATTATTAATAAAATACACTTTTTTAATATCTGATCTAACGATTTTCAGTTATCTAGTTAAGATCTAATGGTCCTTATTAGTTTGGTTGTCTACGATCAAAATTTTGAATAAAATCCATATTATGCTTATTATATATAAGGATTTAATATAATAAGGATATCAAGTATATACTGATATAAGTATCTTACTAACTGATTTTAATTTTAATGTTTCGGTTTTATTTACGGTGTATATAAAATTTTAAAATACATTATTACTTAAAAATTATTAAATAGAATAAAAATTATGTTATGATTATATAAAATTTTATTCTCATATTATTATATTCTTTATCGATTTGAATTTGTTCTTAATTAATTTTAATACTTTATTGAAAGAAACATAAAATTTCTATATTTAAAACAATTAGTGGAAAAATAAATAAATTGGTTCTACAAAAATAAAAAAAATATTTATTAAAATTTAGATACTCACTTTACTATTTGGGTTCTATCCTGAGTTTTAGAAATTGAATTTTGACGATTTTACAACCCATGTGAAAGTAACGAAATTATCTTTAATTTAATGATGGTTTAATAATTATTATCTAACTTGACCTGTTGACGTACCCATAAACCGAAAAGAAAAGATGGTTAAGAATTTTTACATAAAGAATTCAATTCAATATAGAAAACCAATTAATAATTGGTTTAAATTATCAAAACACACTTCTTAGTATTTAAATATAATCCTACCTTTAATCAAATACACATTTTAATATAAGTATTATATTCAAAATTATCGTTTATGAATATGAAACCCTCAATATTTTAATAATATTTTGATATTATCCTTTTATGTTTGTTATATGTAAAATAATATAATTATAATTTGGATTAATCAAATTGTTATGTTCCTTCAGAAAAAAGTGTTTAAATTTATTTATGTACAGGAGTTCTCGTAAGTCTCTGTAGGTTCACGTATATCATTGTTAGTATGATATACATCAGCATTATATTGATAATTTTTAATATTGTAATCAATATGAATTGTTATCTTGATATTTGGTTTAATAATTATTATCTAATTGGAACTATACATAAATTCAAGAGAAAAGAGATTTAAGAATTTTTACATAGAAAACTTTTAAATTATCAAAATACACTTTTTAGTATTTAAATATAATTCAATTATTAATCAGATACACTTTTTAATATTAGATCTAACAATTATCATCGATCTATTTAAGATCTAACTGTAATTATTAATTTGGTCGTATAGTGATCGTACACGGACCAGATCGATTTTAATATTTTCTTAAATTGATTTTAATATTTTATTGAAATAAAAATAGAATTTATAAATTTAAAAGAATTAGGAAAAAAATTAAATTGGTGCTACAATAAAAAAAATATTTATTAAAATTTAGATAATCATTTACTGTTTGGGCTCTATCTTGAGTTTTAGACAACAGATTTTAATGATTTTACGGCCAATGCGAAGTTAACAAAATTATCTTTAATTTAATGATGGTTTAATAATTTTTATCTAAGTGGATGTTATGGAATGAAAAGTAGATTTAGATGTTGACGGCTGTATTCAATGAATGATGGTGGACAATCGTGTCTTTATGGCTGCTCTCGTGGTTCGTGACTAAACAGGTCCTCACAAGATGCCTACGTATCTCTGTTACGTAGAGAATCAAGCCAAAAACGTAGTTCTAGAATGAAGGACGAGGGTCCTTATATAGGCGTCAGAAGCCTTGCATTTAGAGTAGAAGAAGGTGACTTGGAGGCCAAGTAGCCTTCTTAGATCAGGATTGTGAATCCTATTTCGTAGGAGGTTGACTCCTAGTTGATTTGTGTATCTTGATTGCTGATTCTTGAAGAATTTAATATGCTTTGGACTCATTTAATGAGCTGGTAATTTCCCTTATTTATTAATTACGAAATTAATAAATGATTAGGGTTTCGGGCCTTTTTATCGGGCCTAATTCTTGGACCGAACTAGGTCTAATTAATATATCATTAATTACATATCTAGGGTTATTTTTAGCCCATATCATTTGCCCCCCAATTTCTAGGAAAACTTTTCGAGTTTTCGTAGAAATTATATTGACCTTGTTCGAGATTCGGGGTCTTTTTATCCTTTACCTAGGACTTTATTTACACCAGTGTTTCACAAGTATCGCCTTATTGCAAAGTGTGGAGCGACCTACACATTTACGACGATTGTTGCCTTATTCGAGGCTAATTTGACATTTATATGAAATATTCCTAATATTTAAGGAATTTCCATGTACCCACAGGTATTTTTAATAATTATTCCTAATATTTTAGGAATTTTCATGTACCCACAGGTATTTTTAATAATTATTCCTAATATTTTTAGGAATTTGTACGTACCCACAGGTATTTTTAATAATTATTCCTAATATTTTTAGGAATTTGTACGTACCCACAGGTATTTTTAATAATTATTCCTAATATTTTAGGAATTTTCAGAGTATTTTCGATCAGAAATTAAGCCAATTTCGACCAGGAAGTCAAGTCAATTTCGACCAGGAAGTCAAGTCAATTTCGACCAGGAAGTCAAGTCAATTTCGACCTGAACTGGAATGAGGTCGATCAGTTCGACCAGGAAATTTAGGTCTTTTTCGACCTCAAATTTTCGACCTCATCTCTTTGCATTTTCGAGCAGGAATTTTCGACCAGAAATTAGTATTATTTCGATCTGAATTTTTTGACCAAGAATCCTAGGTCATTTTCGACCAGGATTTTTCGACCAGGACTGGGGTGAGGTCGAATGGTTCGACCAGGAATTTTAGTATAAATTCGACCAGGAATTTTCGACCAGGAATCCAGGCTATTTCGACCTGGATTTTTCGACCAGAAATTCTCGGTCATTTTCGACCTGGATTTTTCGACCAGGAATCCTAGGTCATTTTCGACCAGGATTCTCCAGGCTATTCTCGACCAGGAAGGGGGACAAGGTCGAACATGTCGATCAGAAATTACAGTGTATTTTCGAGCTCAAAGTTTCGACCTCAACCTCGTGTAATTTCGACCAGAAACTTTATTCAGTTTTTCGACCTCAAACTGTCTTCAGATCGAACATGTCGAACTCATTTTTTAGTTCGTTTTCGAACAGGTTTGTTCGACCAGGGTGCTGTGTAAATTCGACCTGGAATTTGGGTCGTGTGTATACTGATACATGATTCTGATACATGATTTTGCAAAATTTTCCGCCATCGATCCGCGGGTTAGGGCTTTGTTTTAATTTGTGCTTGTGACATATGCTTTGTTTATTTATTATTCATGATTGGATCATGAAAAGTGATAAACACATTGAGGGGTCTTCATGAACGAAGATAGACATAACATTTCACTCGTTTCTTTAATTTTGAGCTTCAAGTATATCGAATCGAAGCTCGTTCTGAGCTATACTTCCTCGAATTTTCAGGGGTTTCAACCCTTCGGGGTTCGTTGTATTCAACTCTATTTGTGTAGTTGACATGCATATTTTGTATGTTTTCCTTTGCAATAATTTGTAGTTTGTCTTGGCAAAGCTTTTGAGGATGTTTCTACCCATCAAAACGGGCTCAATCCTTCATCTGCTTTCTAGGAAGATCATGATTTCAAGTTTGAGGCATGCCAAGTTTTTGGCACCTCATGCCCTTCGAGGGTTTCTAGCTTTTACGAGCCTCGTTCAAACACGTTCTTAACGTGATATGGTCCTTCCAATTTGGGGCCAACTTGCCTTTTTGTTCAACTCCGGATGCCTCAATCTTTCGGAGGACTAAGTCTCCTTGACGGAAGAATCTCTCTTTAACCCTTAGGTTGTAATAGAAAGATGCTCGTTTCTGATGCTGAACTATCTTGGCATTTGCCTCGTCTCTAACTTCATCAATTAGATCTAAAGCTAACCTCAAGCCTTCTCCATTTGTCTCTGGTTCGTAATCCTCAACTCTTGGAGACGTGTGGGTAATCTCTACTGGAACCATTGCTTCTGCCCCATATACCAGCAGAAATGGGGTTGCTCCAGTGGTGACTTTACATGTAGTACGATATGCCCAAAGTATGGGGAGTAATTCGTCTACCCAAGTGTTTCTGGAGTGTTAAACTCTTTTCTTTAGTCCATTTAGGATAATTCGATTTGCAACCTCCGCTTGCCCATTTGTTTGAGGATGAGCAACAGGAGTAAAGCGTAATTGGATATCATTCTCTTCACAATATTTCTTGAACTCATCATTGTTGAATTGAGTTCCATTGTCCGTAACAAGGACTCAGGGAAATTCCATACCTACATATCACATTTTCCCAGAAGAATTGCATCACTTGCTTGGTGGTTATCTTGGCTAATGGCTTAGCCTCAATCCACTTGGTGAAGTAGTCAATTGCCACTATCAAGAACTTTCTTTGAGCACTCGCCATTGGAAATGGCCCAGGTATATCCATTCCCCACATAGCAAAAGGGATAGGAGAGTTAATGGATGTCATCATCTCAGGTGGTTGTCTAACCACTGGTGCATGTTTCTGGCACCATTCACATTTTCTCACATAGCTTTTAGCATCAGCAAGTATGCTTGGCCAATAGAAACCTAGACGGGTAACTTTATGTGCAAGGGCTCTGCCCCCCAAGTGTTGCCCACAGATTCCTTCATGTACTTCCTTTAGGGCCAATTCTGCCTCTTGGGGTCTCAAACACTTCAGATAAGGAATGATGAAAGACTTCTTTGTATAGGATTCCCTTAATTAGGGCATACCTTAGTGCTTTGACGTATAGCTTTCGTGCTTCTGAAGTGTCGTTGGGCAGCCACCCAGTTTCCAGATGAGCTTTGATCGGATCAATCCAACAACTGGAAATACCAATGGGTGCTACCAACTTTTCGTTGATGCTTGGGGTCTTCAAGATTTGGAAGTATACACTCCCTGCATAGTTTTCAATTTCAGAAGAGGCAAACTTAGACAAGGCATCAGCCTTCACGTTTTCCTCCCTCGGAACGTGCTCTACATAGCATTCATCAAGCTGAGTCATGATGGCCTTAACAAGTTTTAAGTACTTGGCCATGACTTTATCTGTGGCCTCAAATTCCCCATTTACTTGGGAAACCACTAGCCTCGAGTCTCCACCTACTTTCAGGGTTTTAACTCTCAATGCTCCAGCCAGCCCTAAGCCAGCTATCAGGGCTTCGTACTCAGCCTCATTGTTTGTCGTTGGGAAGTCAAGTTTTAGTGTATACTCTATGAAAAATCCATCAGGACTTTGTAACACTAAACCTGCTCCGCTTGATTTTGTTTTTGATGGTCCATCAAAATAGAACACCCAACTTCGGGTATTCATGGGGTATTATCTCTTGCCCCCCGACTTCTTGGTTGTTAATGGTAAATTCAACCACGAAGTCAGCTAATGCCTGGGCCTTAATAGCCGTTCGAGGCTTGTATGAGTTCGAGACCACTGATGACTTCATAGAGGACTTAGATGCCCCTCGTGGGGATGCCCTTGTTCTTGACAAGGACCCGCTGATGACTTAGAGTAGATTTTATTGGCCCTGTGTGGCTCTCTATATCTTGTTTTTATTTAAGGTCCTTTTATGGACTTTAAGATTTTATTTGGCGTTTGTAACATAACTCTTTGATCCTTCGGGACCTTCCATCCATGCATGCTATTTATGTTATATCTGTTTTGTTTGCTCACTTATATTTATTTAACTTATCTTTTGTAAGGCAATTCCTAGTACTTGGCCTCTTGAATGGGCTGGCACTTTAATCAAATGCTATTGGTACAACTTGCTCTTTAACAAAACGATAAGGAAATGCTCAAACACAGATAAGTAATAAAATAGTGAAAAAGAACTTGAATATTTTCTTAAAAATGAGGGTTCAACCCTTACATAGTGCTTTAGTTCCTACTAAGAGCTTAAGAGCTCAGAATGGTTTCGTCGACCTTATTGCTACTTGTACTATTAAGAAACAATTAAACATAATAAACTTTCAAATTTGGGGCATGCCATGTTCCTGGCATCTCAGTCCCTTATTTCTTCGTCATCTCTTGAATTCATAACCTCGATTGGGAGAACCTGCCCCCCGACTCTCTTAGGCCTTAACGTAGCAGCTGGTCCTCCATATATCATATTGATAACAGGCCCTCGGGGCTTAGGATTATGATCTTGGTCGTCGTCCCTCGTATCATAATTTTTCCTTTCATAGTTCCCATGTTGATTTCCTCGATTCCCATCCTTAGTGAACTTATCGAGTTTTCCTTTTCGGATTAAGAACTCGATCTCATCCTTGAGTTGCCTACAATCATCAGTATCATGGCCCGAGTCTTTATGGTACCTACAGTACTTGTTCTTGTTTCGCTTCTCAGGATCTCCCCTTAGTGGCTTCGGCCATCGAAAGTCCCTATCTTTCTCAATGTCAAAGAGGATTTGACTCCTTGGAGCATTCAACCTTGCATATTCGGTAAATTTCGTGTCTGAATCAGAGTCTCTAGTCGTACGAGGATATTTGTCCTTGACATCATACTCTTGCTCCATCTTTCGCTTATTCGAGCCACCATTATTTCCACCACCTGTGTCAGTTTTCTTCATGCTTTCCTCAGCTTTGATGTATTTTCCAACCCTTTGTTGGAGCTCAGTCATGCTCTCAGGGGGGTGTTTAGCCAATGACATCTTGAAAAAGACATCTGTTGTTCCTTGTTGAAGGGCTATCATAGCTACCTTGTTATCTAGATCAGGTATGTTTAATGTCTCCTTGGTGAAACGTTTGAGATAGTCTCTCAACGTCTCATTCTTTCCTTGGATCAGATTCATGAGTGAAGCAGAGCTTTTTTCATGTACCCGTCCACTGATGAACTGATTGATGAAAGCCGTGCTCAGATCTCTAAAGCAACTGATAGAGTTGGGCGGCAAACGACTATACCATCTTTGGGCCATGCCAGCCAGGGTTTGAGGAAACGCCCTACATTTAAGGGCATCGGTAACTGGTTGCAGCAACAGTGCATTCGAAAAAGTCCTCACGTGGGTTGCGGGATCACCCGTTCCGTCATATGCCTTGATAGTAGGCATCTTGAATTTCCTTGATACGTGAGCGTCCATTACTTCTTCAGTGAAGGGTGGAATGGGATCGTCTGGGTCACCCAGTTGTGTTAAAACACGGGTATCTGACTTAGGAATCTCCGTCCTCGGAGCCCTAGCTCCTTCTTGCCTCCTTGAAGGTGTTCCTAAATCAATTATGGGGACATCTCCTGCCCCTTGATTCGAAGGCTGAGTCTGCCTCCTTTGTTGCTCTATCTCTATGTTTTTCTTTAGTTTCTGGATCTCGGCCTCATGAGCCCTTATCCTTTCCATGGCAGTCATAGGTGCCCTTGTAGTTGCCCCCCGATTCCTTCTTCCAAGGGGCTCTTTGCTGGCTCTTCTTCTTCTGGGTGCTCGATCTCGTCCTTCATCAGACGAGTAGTCAGAGTAGGGCCCAGAATAATCCAAGTATCTTCCTTCAGGGACAGGTCCCAATCCTCGAATGTAAGGTGGTTCGTATGGTTCATGAATTATTGGGGCATGGCCACTCCCTCCGGCTTCAGGGGGATAGTTGGGCAGTCCGTATGCTGGATTGGTGCTTATAGGAAGCACGGTTGTGGAGATCTGTGCTCCATGGGGAAGGTTATGGTCGAGGGGCGAGACAACCATCTGAAGAGGGTTAGTCTCGTTCTGAGGTATGGAAGCTTGGGGATTCGTCCCTTGTGGTTGAGAAACCACCTCTGTGGTGAGGGGTAACGACCCTGGTTCCGTGGTGATCGGAACAGTGGTGGTGACAGTTGATCCAGTAGCGGTTGCTGTTCTTCGTGTTATAGCCATGGTTGTTGTAAGTTTCCCACAGACGGCGCCAAATGTTATGGAATGAAAAGTAGATTTAGATGTTGACGGCTGTATTCAATGAATGATGGTGGACAATCGTGTCTTTATGGCTGCTCTCGTGGTTCGTGACTAAACAGGTCCTCACAAGATGCCTACGTATCTCTGTTACGTAGAGAATCAAGCCAAAAACGTAGTTCTAGAATGAAGGACGAGGGTCCTTATATAGGCGTCAGAAGCCTTGCATTTAGAGTAGAAGAAGGTGACTTGGAGGCCAAGTAGCCTTCTTAGATCAGGATTGTGAATCCTATTTCGTAGGAGGTTGACTCCTAGTTGATTTGTGTATCTTGATTGCTGATTCTTGAAGAATTTAATATGCTTTGGACTCATTTAATGAGCTGGTAATTTCCCTTATTTATTAATTACGAAATTAATAAATGATTAGGGTTTCGGGCCTTTTTATCGGGCCTAATTCTTGGACCGAACTAGGTCTAATTAATATATCATTAATTACATATCTAGGGTTATTTTTAGCCCATATCAGTGGAACTATCCATAAACTAAAAAGAAAAGATAATTACGAATTTTTACATAAAGATTTCTATTCAATATAGAAAACTCAATTATAATTGGTTTAAATTATCAAAATACATCTTTTAGTATTTAAATACTATCCTATTATTAATCAAATACAATTTTTAATATTATATCTAACGGTCCTCATCTATTTGAATATTTATAGTTTTATAATCCAACGGATCATATACTTTTGGTAGTACAGTGACCGACCAAAGTTTTGGATAAGATCTTCCTTACGCTTATTATATATAAGGAGTTAATTCCATATCTCAAATTATTATGCTAATATTTTTAATAAGTAATATTTTTTTATTATTAAAAATAATAATTTTCATTTATTTATAGAATAATGCTAGGGGTTCCAAATTGGATTCCAAAATGGATTCCAAATATCACATGTCATGTTTTTATTGGCTACAACTGAATTAATAATAGTGGACCCCCCTACATTCACATTAATTATTCCAATAAAATCATCCCAAACTTCCATATCACTAAAATCATATCATTTGATATCCAATTCGGTATCTCTAGCATTACTTTTATTTATATTAAAATTTTATTATTTCACGATTACTGAATTATTAAAATTTTGGATAAAACTCATCAAACGTTCGTTAGGTACAAGGATAGGATTAAGATGAATATCATAAATACACGTTCCTTCTTTATTAAATGGGTCAAATATACTTGCATTATTTTTCTAATTTTAATACGAAAAAGTACAAAAAAAGACCAGAGCATGACCAAGACAGCGAAGATTCCCAAAAAACACCAAAGCCTCAATACATCACAAATTCACAACGAAACCCACATGAAATTTCGTCCGACAAAACACATACATAAATATTCTTGATAACTAATTTTCATTCAAAATCAGTTGCAAAGAGAAACAAAGCCCAGAGACATAACAAAACCAAACAGGTGAATTAACAACATGGGCAGTAAAATAAAGTTGTTGGTATCTGATATGATCATTTCTTTCATGTGGGTTTGTTCAAGTGTTCTTGTTAAGACATTAGTTTCTAATGTCTTGGGTTTTGGTTCAGATGCAAAGGGTGAAGTTGTTAAATGTGGGATGTCTATTCTCAACATGTTTTTCTTTGCTTGGTTGGGTTACGTTACTAAAGGTGGGGCCTACAACCCACTTACTGTCTTGTCACCTGTGTTTTCTGGTGATTTTAGCATTTTTGTGTTCACTGTTGGTGCAAGAATCCCTGCTCAGGTTAGTTGAATTGTTGGTTAATGTTGTTTGGTTTTGATTATATTGAAATGTGTTGGTCTGATTTGTAAGAATTTGAAGTAGATTGTGTTTTAATGTTGTTGGTTGGATTGGTTTGATGTGGATTGTTATTGAGTTTGGATTTTGAAATAGTTTGCTATGGTTGTTGATAGCCTTTATTTTGAGAAGGGTTGGTGTTTGACTTTCGAAATTTTAGCAATTGTTTTGTTATTAGCTTTTCATTCGTTCTTGGCGCGAATGGTAAGTGTCTAATTGTTATCCGTTAGTCAGAAGTTTAAGTTCTAAAAACAGAAAATTAAGGGTAAGATGGACGAAAGATCTTTTCCGATCAGTCCACTCTTAACATTATAGCAGTTGACTTCTAGTTCTAGTCAGAAGTTACTTTGTAAGTTTTGAATCTCCAGGATTTGGGGATAGCCTAGTGATAGATAGTCTATTTCCTCCCCACGGTGACGACAAGGTAATGGGCTCATAGGGGGCCTGAGCAAACAATCCTGCTTGCCTTTTAAACAAAATGTTGATAAATCTCTTACATATACATCTCAGTGTATCTGGTAATAGATTTTCTGAACAAGGTTAAATAAGCTCATCTTGGAGTAGGTTTGAAATATTAAAATAACAATAATATGGTTTCCAAGTCTAGTTACATTAATACAGGCAATGGTTTCTTGCTCACTGATATACTCCTATAGTCCGATTACAAGTTTAAACATTGAAATCACTAAAACATGATCTTGATTTCAGGTCATTGGATCAATCACTGGTGTTAGGCTAATGCTGGATACATTTCCAGAAATAGGACGGGGTCCTCGACTGAATGTAGATATTCATCAAGGAGCATTGACTGAAGGTTTTTTGACATTTGCAATTGTGTTCATTTCACTTGGTCTAACTGTAAAACTTCCTGGAAGTTTCTTTATGAAAACGTGGATCTCTAGTGTCTCCAAGCTCACTCTTCATATACTTGGTTCTGATCTGACGGGTGGATGCATGAATCCTGCTGCGGTAAGTAATTTTGTTATCTTTCAGTTATGAATTCTGTTATTTAGTGTGCGTATACATGTTGTCTAGTGTCCGTAGTACTACGCCATTTTACTTGCCACAGTGGAGAAAAGAATAAAAATTCAATGCTTTTTGTTTTTCATTTAAAGTACATGGTACTAAAGATAGCAAAACTGATAATCACTCAACTGTTGTTTTTAATTATTGCCTTCCTAAGATAGATGTCGATTCTAAGCCTTTTCCATTTCTCAGGTAATGGGATGGGCTTATGCTCGTGGTGACCATATAACGAAAGAGCATATATTTGTCTATTGGCTCGCCCCTATAGAAGCAACTCTTTTGGCAGTGTGGACATTTGCTTTGATATTCCGGTCTCAGAAAGAAGAGAAGGCAAAAGTGAAGGCTGGAAAATCTGACTGAGATCTGCGATGGTGGATATGATAAGAACCAATAGTGTTTCTGGACTTCTTGTTTGTTCATTTGTAACAATATCGAATCTTATAACCTAAAAAACGAAAAAGTACCTCCAGCCAAGATATTCAGCAGATGGATATGTAAATACATTTTCTCATTTAAAATGCAATGTGTTTAGTTGTTTTCTGAAATATGAGGGGATCAACCACATATCAAAGCAAACATTGAACTGAATAATAAAATTTAATTCTCTCCATGACTTTGTACTTCTCCTTTCTTTCCCTCCCCCCTCCTGACCTGTTCTAACTTCAAGAAAACCACACAGGCTAATACAAGAAATTAAGTATCTAGAATGCGGAAACTAACCCTCAGATTTGCTACAACTGCTATTGCATATGTGAAGGGGAAAGGAACAGTGAAGAGAATTGTAAGACACAGATTGAAAAAAAGAAGAAAAGATGGCATCATATTATCCCATTACAGCTCTATTATGTTAATTTCAACCAAAAAGGTTGTAGAAGTTGGACCCCTGCAGAATTTGTTGGCAATGTCTTTAAACACGATAGAACGGTTTTGGAACGACCCTTGCCCTGTTGTATAAAAAGAAGGAAATTACATACATACAAAACGAAATGAAAAGAGGCTACTACTGGCTACATACAACTGGCTAGAGTCTCGCATGTTGCTTCCGGAATACATCGTTATACACTGTTTTCCTCACATCCTTAGACAATGAGCCAGGCGCAATGTCAAGATAATCTAAGCTAGGGATCTGAGAAGCCAATGCATCTGCAAGACTACAATAGCATCTGTAGAGCTACACGCCCTGGAGTGGCCTGGACCTAGCTTTGAGAGACCAGAATAGTCATGTCAATGCACAGTCAGACTCGTAAATGTCATATTATTCTTGAAGCCTGGATACATGCCCCCTCAGTAGCTGAAACTGATGCTGCAGAGGGTCAAAGAAAGGTACCAGCTGGAAGCCTTCCCAATCAAGCATGCTATAGAGAAGAAGCAAATAGACTTGCTAATGCATGGAGTTGTAAATAATGTAGTTTACGTTTGTATATACATATTTTTTAGAATGAACAAGAATTTTCTAAGACGCAGAACTAATAAATGGGCATATCAATATATCATATAAAGAAAGGAATGAAAAACATAAAGCACACTCAGTCTTGCTTCATTTTGCTCTGCAATTCAAGAAAATTTCAATAAAATAACATAAATACAACGGTGCATTGGCAGCTTCCTCAGTTTTTCTTACACTGTTTTCTTCAGGACAACTATTACTACATATACATAAAGACCTTCAAAGAAGATTGGTAGTTGTACAAAAAGTGATTTCAGTAAACAAGTTGGGTTTCAAACTCTGCAAGGTCAACAGAACCAGAGTCGATGGGTTTCATGAGATATGCAGCCAAGAGCTCAGAAGCCAGTGCTGCAATAAGTGGAATCCTTTTCAAGTTCTTTACAAAACCACTGTCATCGGTATCACCAATTGCTAGAAGTTTTGTGTTTATCTCCACCATCCTATCCAACTTCCTCTTAAATTCGGGATTCTCAACATCAAGAACAGCTGGGAAAATCCTTGCAGTGGTGCGGTTTGTCTGCAGCAACACAACATAAAGATCCATCATTAGTTACACTTAGTTCATGGAATTATTCTGTTTCCAAGCGGTCTACTTAGTTTTCATGATCAAATAAATTAAATTAACGAGGAACGTGTGTATTGACATTAAAGGAAAAGAAACACTGTTGCAGTAATGAAATCTGGTAATGGATTAAATCAATATAACACAAAATATAATATAAGCACTTCAAATCAATAGAGAAGCTTTTAAAGATCAAATTTTAAGCACTTAAAGAGAAATATATCCCAAATGCAGAAGTAAAACACTAACCTCAATAATGACATGCATGTCAAATTCCTTTGCATCAAGTCCAATTCCTTCATAAAAGGCAGATCTTTGGCAATCATTAAGATACATTGTGACATAGACCTGCATCCACAGTTTTCTGATTAACATATTGAAAGTTATTGTTTTATTTAATAACTGGGGGACAATTAGTGTCCCTTGCATTAACTGTTAAATATTGGACTGTCTGTATAGTTTGTCAGTGACCACAGTGATTGTGGGCAATGAATAACTAGTAATGGACTTCGAATGACTAAAATCACGCAAAAAGTATTTAAACAGTACCGATAAGCAGAAGAAGCGTGACCACAACTTTGCCTTCCAGTCATTCAAGAATTGAGGCTGTGCCTTCATCAATGCAGAGAAGAAATCACCATGTCGGTTCTCATCCTGGCACCAGTTCTCAAAGTACTTAAATATGGGATAGAGTTGGTACTCGGGATTGTTCTTGAGATGCCGGTAAATGGTAATGTATCTCCAGTACCCAATTTTCTCAGACAAATACGTTGCATAGAAAATAAACTTTGGTTTGAAAAAAGTGTATTTTCTGGCCTTCGTCAAAAATCCCAAGTCCAATGCCAAATTGAAGTCAGATAAACCCTTGTTCAAAAACCTGAGCAAAATATCAACAAAATAATTCAATATATCACAAGGCCTACCACCAGCTCAAGAAATGAAGTCAAATGTATCTCTGTGTGTGTGGTGGGGTTTGGGGTGGGGGGTGGGGGGGAGGTGAATGCTTGATGATGCTAATTGAGAATGTGAACATACCCTGCATGTCTGGCTTCATCTCTAGACATAAGAGAGAAAATCTCAGCTACCACAGGGTTAGTTTTCTGCATAAGGCCAAAAAAATGGTAAGTTGTGAATTCCTCAAAAACAATGCTCCCTTACAAAGCACCTGAGGAGCCGCTTGTTGTACATAAAAACTTTAAAAAGTAAAAATTATTCTGTTCCTTAAATTTAAGCTTAGAACTTGAAATTAGCTTACAAACTGAATTTAAAGTAGTTTCATGACTTATTAGTTTGACCAGACAAAAACTGATATTATCACTAAGCTGATGTAAGTTCTAATATTCTTTTCGTCAGTTTTTTACTTATACATCATCTATTAGCTAAACAAATAATAACTTGCAAGTAACTAATCTTACAGAAACTCTTGAGACATACTTGCAAGTAGTTTTACTTTCTAACTTGTGCAAATAATTTCAACTGACAATTAAACAAGTTTCAACAAAGGCAATCCAAATTTTCCGGAATAATCTTGTAGCTAAAATGATGAAAAACAGTTTAAGATATAGACAAAAAGTGACGGAATTTTAGGGTACCTTGAGTCTTCTACCAAGCTCCTTGTAGAGAAGAAACCCCGAGAACTCAGCAGTGCAAGACCTCTCCAAGAACTCGACAAAGATTTGGCGCATTGGGCCTTGCATTTTATCAGCAGCTTCCTTAAAATCCTTGTTCCTCACAAAATGAGTCTGATTGTAATCAGTCTTGAATTCTTGAAGCAAAGCCTCAAACTCAGCCTCATTGAGATTCTTGTTGATATCAGTGTTGAAAAGGGTCTCCATTTCATCGAAATCAGTTGTATAAAACCTCGGTGTCAAGAGTGACTCCTTAATTCCCTTCTTGGCACCTTTGTTCGATGAACTCTTTGTGTCGGGTTTTGAGCTAGTGGCTGACATACTAATTCTGAAGAATTTTGTTTGTGGGATTCTTGGTTTCGGGTAGTTCCCAAGTTTGGAAATTGAGATGGATTTTGCTAGAGCCATTTCTGCTGCCATATTTTCTGGTCAGTCAAGCTTCAGCTAAGAGCTGAATATATTGTTCAAAGTGGAGAGAGATCAATTGTAAGATGTGTTTATCTACATAAGACTTACAAAGATATTGAATCAAATCTCATCCAATGAAATCTACCAGTTGAATGGGATTTTGACAAGTGTCAGATGGTAATTGGAGATACTTGATTTTCAATATGATTGATTCTGATTCCTGAAATTTGTGGTTATGTAATGTCATCTGGAGAAGGGACTTGTTTGTGGTCTGTATTTTCAATACCATAAATGCAAAAAATAAATAAAAAAATTCACTGAAAAAGATGAAATTACTGAAACAAATTGTGTCCAGGTCCAATAAAGGTTTTGCAACAAAATCCACCATGAAATACTTTCTTCGTATCTTTATTTGACAAAAACCTTGCGAATTTAGATGACAATAGCCGAAATTACCAGAACAATGTCTAACATTACAAGTGATGGAAGTGAAAGCAGGATATTCAAATGTGAGTAGAGGTAAACTCCAATGTACAATTAAAACTGCTGTGAAAGTAACTTATTGTTTTGTAAATCTGTTGCTCACTAATTTCAAATAACAAAACTGTCTCAAAGGCACACATGGTCAGCTTATTGAAGACTTTGCATATTTTTAATCGGAGATTAACATGGATTTGCCCACACTAAGCAGAAGTTCTGATTCTGAGCAAAACAATTTTATTTCTTGTCCTACTTTTTATTCGAATGTACACAACTAGAGTTCTATTTACTCCTGAAACTAAAAATCTTTCATAAATTATAACATCTAAAATAGAATCACTAAATTTGTAAAAGCAAAACAGGTGGGCAAGAACATGAAGGGGTGAGGAAATTGAGTATATAAAAACAAATTTCACGATTTTTCACATTATTGTCTTCATTGTGTCGATGTACCTCTGTGTCGAAGTGCCAAAATTCCAATTAAACAGGTTCTCTGATGTTCTTTACTCACTTCCTTTTTCTTTTTCATCCGTTCTTTTGATAAATCAGACCTGAGAGTGAGACCACTTTTCTGTTTGTCCTTCAACGCAAAAGGATCATATTTAAAAGACCTCTCATTTTATCTGTCAAGCAAAATGCTGACATCCATTTCAGGTCATGTTCAACATTCAAGCCTACGTAAAAAATAGAAGAAAACAGAATCAGCATTGTTAATACCAGCGTTACAGAATTCTTTGTAGGACTGAAATAGTAACAACATTTCTATAAATCATCAATGGAGAATCAATAATTGATAACCATAAAGCCTATGAAGCAACAAAAACACGAATAGAAATAGGAGAGCAGCCTCCATTTGAAGAACCGTTATTGGTATTTATTAGTTGTGTTCCGGTCAAATGCATAAGTTTGATTGTGTTCCATAGGCTCTTTTTTACGAAATATTTAAAATTGAACACATCTATTACATGTAACGAAATTAAGAAAGAAACAAGTTTAGCACGGATGTTAAAAAGGATCAACTTTTATAGACGTATAATTTTTGACACTTAACCTATAAACTATGCTCGAAAAGAGTGACAATCAAATACTAGTAATCATATGTAGTTTATACATGTGCATATGATAATTTAAGAGACCTTGAATCATTATATTTTGATTTCAAGTCAGTCAAATTTAATCAAGGTGATAACATAGAAGTGCAGATTCAAAAAATCTAACTGATATTTTTTCTGTGATTTCTTAGTGATGTCAGCATCTCATAGTTAATTTGTGTATTCTAATTATTTAGACAACTGCTGGAATAGCTCAGTTGGTTAGAGCGTGTGGCTGTTAACCACAAGGTCGGAGGTTCAAGCCCTCCTTCTAGCGATTTTTTTTGTTTGTCCCCAAAGAATTTAATCTTGTTCATTTGCAAAAACTTATCTAGGGACTAGGTGATAACTCGATATGTAGATTATGTATAAAGATCATAAAATGAACCAGAACAAAACGAATCATTAACTTGAGTTATAAACATTTGCAACATATATTAGGTGTTAACATTGTTTTCCAGATTTGATTTTAGGCTTGTGAAAGTATAACTCGATATGTAGATTATGTATAAAGATCATAAAATGAACCAGAACAAAACGAATCATTAACTTGAGTTATAAACATTTGCAACATATATTAGGTGTTAACATTGTTTTCCAGATTTGATTTTAGGCTTGTGAAAGTAAGCGACATGAGAAACCATGTTTTTGCAAACTGCAAGTTACTGTTTTGAAGATATGATTTATAGCTTGTGAATGTAAGCAACATGGAAATCTATAACTTTTGTGAACTGAATGTCACAAACTCTTAAGGTGATCATAAAATAAATTCGCAAGCAACAAACTTAAATTTTCGCACCTGATTGTTGCCTGTAGAAGTTCTGCTTTCCTTATAATACGCCAAATTTCTGGACAGAGTTCTGCCTGAAAACACTATTACGCAAAGAATATCCTCAACTTAGTCAGCATTAGTAAATGAATGCTTTTTAAATTAGAGTTAAACATGTAACAAGATTTTCCTTAACACTGGCAAAAAAAGAAGGAAAACATGATTTAATGGTGCATTTCTTTTTAAATTCAATAGAAATTCAGATTTTCTTTGATTATATACGAATACTTTCTTACAGGTACGAGTTCCTAATATCAATGAGCAGGTAAGAAACACTCACCTTTACATCTAAAGATACGTTGATACAGTTCGACGGAACATAACATCTTGACTGCTGTCATTGTAGTTCAAAGTTTCTTCATTAAAGGAGTAACACTTTCTTAATATTGGTTCTGGATCAAGAGGAGATGACACTGAACCTATTTCAAAACTTCCACCTGTCTTTATCTCCTTCCCTTTCCCCTTTATCATACTATAATTTATCTCAATGACATCTAAATCGTTCAAAGAAGAATAAACATTCTTACTTCCGCATCTGCTAAGCACATCTTCAGTTTCAGTTTCTATATCTACCTTTTCTTTTGATCTAAAAGAATCTGTACATGAATAGTCATCTTCAAACACCACTTCTCGGAAATTGACCAATGGCAGTGGAATCTTGGTGCAAAATACTTCTTTGAGATTGTTCAAAATACCGTGATTGTAAGGATTTTTCTTCTTATCATAACGGTACTTAAAGTTCTCACGTGTTGTCTGTAAAAGAAAGGAGTGGAGGGAGGGGATCAGAGTAGGGTATTAAACTTCATATCTAAAGAAGATAAAACATCCACAAATAATAATAAACATATTAGAGAGCAGAACTCAGAGCATCTTGTATACTATGGTGAGAGTGAAATTAAAATCTGTTGCACATTGAAGAAACATTGTGGGAACCCAAGCATGTAGGAGAACTAGTATAGATAACAAACCAGCACGGCCAGCATATCATATTTTTTGTCTATCATCTATGGATATGTCGTATGTGTAATTACATACACTATAGTATTAATACATATGAATGAACATAATATAGAATAATATACAGGATACAATCATGCAATAAGTCCTTTTACTTGTTATGAAAGTTTTACGAGTAAAATGTTAACCTGATTTGTGCATATCAGATAGAAGTGGAAAACAGTAAGGCCACCAACGAACCATATAACTAGAAAGCAATACACCATTATGATGATGGACAACACATCTCTTGACAATGATCTCCAAAAACTTCCTTTTTGATCAAAGACATGTATCAACAATGTGAAGGTGAAGACGTATATGCATAACACAGTTGAGGATGTTACAAATAGGATGAAAACCCGATAATTACGCTGCATTATATATAAGAAGATAGAATTCAGTCAGAAACAGCATTATTTATGAAGGAACTTTTAAGTTAGTCACGGCATATGTTTGTACGTATATGCAACTAGCTTTTGCTACATGGAAAGATGAATATGTAGATGTGTATAACTATAGTGTATATATATTTGTGTGTGAGGATTAAAGATAGAAACTGGTGTGATATCTAAAACTGCAGTGATCACTAAACGAATGCATACTGCTGGATATTAAGACAATTTACTATGAACAGATAATTATGCCTAATTATACTGGCATGCCTTAACAAATAATCCTAGAAACAGTAAGTGTGCTCCAAAGTAAGGTTGTAAGTTTCCAATATTATATTATTGTTCTTGCTTGTATGGTGCATTTCACATAGGGAGCCTGAGTAGATGACTATTTCACTTCAGTGCTTTTAAATTTAAGTCTTATGTCAGCAACTTACGATTCCAATACACTGCCCCACCCATGGACAATGATGATCAAACTTCAGCACACAGTTGTTGCAAACTGAGCAATGAGAAGAACGTGGTGGACGGTATATTTTACATGTGTTACAGAACTTCACTCTAACAATCTGGCCGTTGACAATCTCTTCTCTGGTTCTTGGTGTTTTCCGACTATTCATAGAATCTCGAGCCCAATCCATAGATACAGTGGATGACGTCTCTGAATCAGGAGACTGTGAGCACCTTGGTACTATTCCAGGATCACTTCCACATATTATGAAGAGGAGAACAAAAGCCTGAATGATTCTCACATTGTCAAATTTGATCATATTTAGATGTCCATAATTTCAAACTTTGCAAACATGGAGAACCTACCAACATGAAGAGGACAATTCCCACGATCAGCACGGTTTGCCCGTACATGGTGCTGGTTTTTGGTAAGTTCAAAAACATATTAATACAAAATACTATTGATGGTATTGCAATCATGGATGCAGATAAAACTGCTGCTGACCCATCAGGACCAAAGACCAACCTCCCTCCACAAGCAAATCTCTGAAATCGTAATAAAGTCATAGAGCAGAAAAATGTATATCAGTGTATTAGCTTGCAAAAATGGTTGTAACAAAGAAAAAAAAAGGATATGGTTTGCCATGATCTAGTAGGCATCCAGCTAGGAATCAGTAAGCATATAAAACAATTTACAATTTACTTGATGCAATTCACATTCTGAGACTGGCTCACAGAGACTGAGAGATGTTGTCATTAAACCCAACAAAATGATTTAATGCATGGTAGCAAGCAGGGACATGGCCAATGTATTGGCACCAAGTTCAATGACCCCGCTGAACTTAAAAAAAAATCAAATATCATCTGTTAATGTTTTTCAGAAATATATATATAGTAATGAATTTTTGATTTGACCCACTGAAAGATACGATTATAATTTGACCCCAGTGACTCGATTTTTGGCCACCTGTAGCAACTATTATAAATTACGATCATTTTGCCTTGACTTAATCTCTACTATTTGTTCGATGTATATGCTCCAACTACACGTTTATAAGGTTTTTGGAGAGTTGAATCATTTACTGTAAATTTACAATTGATTTAGCGTACTTTTGTGTTATGCACCAACTACTAGCAAAATCAATACAATGACAACTCCAAACTAGAAAGAAAATTTATTACAGGCTTGGCATCTTGCAAGTAAGATGAGAAAGATTATATAATTGAATTATAAAAGAGATTAACGGGTGGGAACTAGAACCATGGTTCTCGGAAGCATTAGTTTTCAGTTTTCACAACACTTGGTTCTTCAAGAAAGTGAAACTACCAGAATACAGAGACCACTAGATCAGAGAGAAAGACCTCGAAATCAAACACAGCTGGAATGTCTGATCCTAGCTCTATACTTCACCACTTCAAAGGAAAGGCAATCAGCTTATTCCCACACATAAAACAGACACTTGAACATACTAAAAGAACCTCCATCACCAAGAATAATAATATTCAATTCCACAACCAGGTAGTCTAGGAGTAACCACCCCCATCCAGGCCATATCAGGTAAGGTTTCTTCATATTTGACTTACACCTTAAACATCTCCAACCTCAAAAATGACAATGCAAATTGCGGTGATCATAGAAAATCAACATTATAAAAATATAACATCCAAAAATGCCATGCAACATTACGTGCTCAATAAACCAATACCTAAACTAATTGACAACACACCTAATTATCAAAATAATGACACAAATTTGTCGATCGCTTGTGTATCATCTAGGCATAATCATTCATAATACATTAAGGTAAACAACCTCACATATTCATACAAATATATGAAGGGTAATAGGAACTTACATTATAGCCCTTCCAAACATGATAAAGCCTGACCCTTGACCTAAAACGAGGGTCCATGGCTTCAATGCTAGCTAGGAAGGAGCCAAGAAATTAGTGTTATATTTCTTAAAACGTGAAAAATATGTAAAATTGTAATGTATAATCAGAATTTAAACAGTAATTAAGGGATATGAATTCCTTGAGGGGGGATAGTGAATTGGTGATCATGCAATCCCCTGTTTTTTTGTTGTTGAAGCAGCCCCCAAGAAACAAAACCCTAATTAATTTTTTTCCTTTTTTCTGAACAACCCTAATGTTAAAATTATTACCCCTTTCGATTTCTTTTTCTTTTCTTTTGCATTTTGTATTGGAGGCCTGGAGGGTCTCAGAAATTATCGCAATGGATAATTAGTTGTATTTAATGTGCCTGGTCTATACCTGTCTATCTATTTATATATCTATATAAAGTAAAAACTCGAGAGGGTGACGTGACAGGCTTCAGTGTCCTTACAGACCAATTTCTCTCAATTCAGAGGCTTTCTCAATTTTAGGCTTCCTGTTCGATATCAGTCAAATGCCAAGTTTGGTTTCTTAAGTTAAATCCAGAGTGTTATGTTCTATAATGATCAACTTGAGTAGATGCGTAGGTAATGCATTATAACTTACGTCTTGCTCGTGAGTTTTAAAAAGGGAGGAAAACAAGTAGAGGGTAAGTATAGTACTTTCATTTTCATTCATAGTTGTGCCTATGAGTTTTTAAAAGGAACGAAAACAAGTAGAGATGAATGCAAATTTGACATACTTTCACTCCAAAACTTTCGCTCCAGAAGTGGGATAAAAGTACTTTACTTCCTTATTACTTACTTCCTTCCGTCTTTAAAACTCAGGAGCAAGAACATGGTGTAAAAGAGTGTTTGTTGGAGTCATATACATTCTTTAAAGCACTCTTAACCTAGAATATTTCATGATTTATTTTGTTAAATATATCAAGCTTGTGATTAAGCAACTGAGAATTCGTGGTGTTTTGGTGTTAGAGAAATGCTAAGTGTTGGGGAACAACTGAATTACAACACCCTTTGTGCTGGTTCTATGAAGATAATTTATAAAGGAAGATCTTGGACATCTGACCTGCAGCCTCCCAGGTAGCTATCTATTTTCCACGAGTCCCTGATCATTTTTAAAATTTATTGTTTAAAGCATAATCCATGTCTTTAGATCTGCTGTCTCTCTTTAGGACAATATATGTGGATTTTGGGAAAAATTTGATTAAATTTATAACTTTAGGTTGCTCAAAGTTTGAGGCCATACATGCAAATTTTGATACCCTCAAATTTTACTACATGTGGTTGTGACCTGTTGAAACATTGCAGTGCACAGGCCAACATTAGTGCAAGTACAACAACCCAGAAGGCGTCTTGGCTGTATTTCGTTGTTCCCCAACTCTCCATGCTAATTCTCATAGGATAAACAAGTCACTCATGCTTCCTTCTCAAAATTATTTTATTATCATTGACATTTCTTCTGAAAAACAGAGCTCTGACGGCACAACACATAACGCGATACCATGAATATATCATCACAGTTCTAATGAAGACTAATATGCAAAAAACATCGGTACTACTTGATGATCATATATTGACATTTAGTTATCAATTTGAGTCCATACTGAATAGGAAGATATGTTTTCTACCTGTGAGTTGATCAACTACTTCCGTAGGTTTCTGTGGCTTAATATTTGTTAACAGATAAGCGTTTAACAATCTATGTATCTATATTTTATATGTGCATATGAAGAATATATAAAAAGAAAGTTATGGGAGGCTGGCATGAGATCTTAAACTTCTCCGAATTTTATATCTAATTTCAGGCATTCCCTATTCTACCGTTCACAATTTTTAGATAATTTATGTTTATAGATAATGCAATGAATATATATGTCCAATTAGGAGTGGTAACTAGCAGATCTACTAGTCCATCGGATGGAGTTTTATCACATGTTATTATTCATGTTTTGGTTCTTCTACAGTTCTACTAGGCTTCTTGGTGGCTTTAGAGGAGAGGCTATTAATAGGTCACGAAATCGGGCAAGATCGGGCTTCTTTTATACGTGTTAATACGCTCCCGGAAGAAACCTCTTTACCCACTACACCAAAAATGACCTATTGCAACTCCATCATATGATTGTGTTGCATAAAATGTTGCTATAGACAAAAAATGTCCATATCTATTGTAATACTTTCAAAAAATGTTATTTTAAATGGGAAAGTGTTGCAAGTCGAAGAAGCATTTTGAAAATTTTAGAACTATAGCAATACTTCAGAAAAGCGTTACAATAACATGATACGCTTTTGATCAATTTGACCAAAATATGTAGGCGGGAGTTTGATTTTTTCACTGGGCGGGCAATTTTAGTACCAAAATTTTATTACACAAAAATATTACTCTCATATCTAAAACACTCTCCCAACCTCTCTCTCTCAAACTCTCTCTCTCTCTCTCTCTCCGTCGCAACCCTTCTCACCTCTCTCCCGACCATCTCTCTCGGCCTCACCCCTCTCTCACCTCACTCATATCTCACACCTCACTCAAAACTCAAAAACCCCCAAAATCGATTTCAAAACCTAACCCCTAAAATCGACTTCAAAACCCCCAAAACTTCAATTAAAGTAAAGCTTTAATTAAAGCTTCAATTAGAGGTAACATACCCAATTTTGTTCTATTTTATTAAATTAGATTATATATGAGTTATTACAGTATTTGGAATTGATGAATATATGGAGAATTTGAACTTCTAAAGATTGTATCTTTTTTGTATGCATTGGTGTTTGTAGAATATGTATAGTTCTGATGATTAAGTATTTATTTTTTGGTACAGAAAAAGATAAGTATATAACACCTGGTGATTATGATGATTATGATATTATGTTTTCATGATGAGCGGAACTACTTTGCGAGAAAACAATTTAAAAGAAATTGAAGGCAGAGTTGTTTTGGAAAGTCAGGTGAATTCTATGGTTCATGAAACTCCACGTCTTTTAATTGTTTAGCATGAAATAGGCATAACTTGGTTCCTTTTCAGGATGAATGTAGACGGTTAAGGCAGATTATAAAATGTGGGCTTGTAAAACGTTTGATTGTAGTAAGTTTGGGTGTTGAAGTATCATCTGTTCAAGAAATCAATTTTGTTTCTCTGTTTGATTTCTCCGCTGAAAATTATATTTTGTGGTAGGGTAAGATATAGGAGAAAGCATTAGCACTCCAATCCGTGAGGCTCAATGATGTCTTGGTTTGTAATTCTGTTTCATGACAACTTTGCGGCTTAATCATCTTCGTGATCGAGCAAGTAAAAATGGACGCAAAAGGGAATATCCTTTACTGAGTGGAGTAATTACTTTGTAGTGTTGATCTTGTTATTAAAAATTTGTTGTTTTCTCTTAATGGTCAGGTAACTTTTGTTCTGATAAGAAACTAGCTGCTGTCAATTGGAACGAGGGTCGAGGAAAATCTGTTGTATGTGAGGCAACCATAACTGAGGATGTTGTGAAGAATGTGCTGAAAACCACTGTTGCTGCCCTTGTAGAGCTTAATATGCTCAAGAATCTTACTCGCTCAAATGTTGCTAGTGCTCTTGGTGGTTTCAATGCGCATGCTGCCAATATCGTCTCTGCAGTCTTCATAGCTACTGGACAGGGTAAGTATCTGACATAACACATAATACATTTATATGTCTGGACAGGGCCTGGAGTATATCCAACATAGAGATTAAGATGACAAGTTTTAATAATCAAAACATCGAGTACTAACTGACTAATTACTTTATGAATGTAAAAACACAATAAAAATAAGCTCCCCAGACCCCAATTGTTGGGGAACTCCAAGAAAGTGTGAATAAAACTCAAGTCATAAGTCAAGTATCATGCCATGTCCCTACATTTGAAACGCCCAGTAGGTAGAAGCACAGAACTCTTCCCTGCTTTAGAAGATAATGGTAGACGAAAGCAACGATTTCTAGAATAGACAGCGGTATCAATAAAAAGTTGGCAAGGAGCATCAGATGAGCTAGAATCTTTACAAATAAGCAAATTTTCATATATTCTATCACTTTCCATTGCCCTTTGGATCCGTGAGCATATCTGAAAATGTTTAATAAGTTATTGATGTCATTTATATTCAAAGCAGAATACACCCCACAAACATTAGAAGATTTAAAAACAAACGAAGTAGCATAATTTTCTACATCGTGAAGAGATAAGAGTACGAAGCCATCAAGCTTGCAGATACTAATAAACTGTAACAATGATCTAATGCACAGTACAACAGGAATGCACATAATAGCTTAATCATATCTTATTGCTCCAGTATGTCTAGAAAAAACATATAATTTCCATAGTTTCTTTTAAATATTTTTAAACCACTCAAATTTCTCTTAGTTTCTTTTAAATATTTTTAAACCTGATTAACAAGATATTGAGGTGTTTTAATCCTGATTCTACTTCAGATGCTTGTCTGGTAACATGAACTTTTCATAGTACTTGCATGGTTCAATGTAAATTTCACAAAAATTATAAGTTTTCTGCATTTTTTAGTGACCTATGCATAGGATATAGAGTTTTTTCCTTGCCTAACCGCGATTTACTGACCAGGGAGAGGGGATATAGTAACAGGCCCATAATGAGTCGCTTATAAAGTAATTTGCAATCACCCAAAACTGAGCTTGTTGGTGGCCTATATGCACCGAGTTTGATGATTGTTGCTGCTGTTGGATCTGTGTTCCCATTAGTTTACTGACTAGCATTGGTAGCTTCAATGAGCGTGCACAAAAATTGCTGGAATTGCATTTAGCTTCAGGTGTTAGCAAATGCTTTATCTGGTTCAAATACAAAATACAGGGGAACCATGTTGCTTTAGTTCAAGAAGGAAAGGATTTGGTCAGTTATGCTTTGATCAATGCCACTGCCATGCGTAAAATACTGAAAAAATATGATAAGGTATGTTTATAAGCTCTCCATTATATTAATTTATATATTTTAAAACAACCGTTATAATTACTCATTACAATTGTTAAGCTCGGTTCCTGTCTGATGCAGGTTCATTATTCAAATCAAGGCCAAGTATTTAAATCACAAGTCCAGAAAATGCATATCGAGATCCTTCAGTCCCCCTGGCTGTGTGAACTTATGGCTTTCCACATTAATTTAAGGGAAACAAAGGCCAAGAAAAGGAAGGGGGCTGCATTCTTTGAAGGCTGTTCCCTTGTCTTCGACGATGGAAAACCATCTCTCTCCTGTGACCTCCTTGATTCTGTCAAGATGGACATTGACTTGACTTGTTCTATATGCTTGGTTAGTATTCTATTCTCCTTTATAACTTTCGTAACAATTGAAAAAGTAGGCCTAACCTGTTCTTCTGGAATGAAATTTCTGAGTAAAATTCTGAAATTCATGTTTTCTCATATTGATATTATACATGATTTTAGATTGGCAAGTTATAGCAAGTAGATGATAAAATTAATTATTTGGTTCCTGTTAATTGTTAAAACTCGCGGAAATGAAATTTTATTTTTGTAGTTGTAGTGTTGAGAGCCTCCTGTGCTCCAGTATGAAGCTTGTTCTGATACTTTGGTAAATCTTTCATTCTTATGCTCTCTTTATCAAAGGGACTAGTATGACTAGCATGGGCCATTAGTTTACACGATATCAATGACAGAGCTGTCATGGGAACTGTCCACATGTGACTAGCATAGGCCTTTGTCATGGTAAGGCAAAGGACCTAGACATGTGAGACACTGACAGCATCCTGGATGCTAAGTATCTGACTTTTGGATTTTACTTATTTTTAGATTAAGCAGATTTTGAAAGCATCATAAAAGTATGTTGATAAATTCATCTTTTCTGGCCTGATAGAATGCAGATTAAGGTAATTTGAATTACCCTGGAGAATCCTTGTTTAAAGAATGGTCGGCATGGTACATCATATATTTCTTGTTGTTGCTTGCAGTTGCAAATGCAGCATGTTGACGAGGTCCAAGGGATTGTCGAATTTATACAAGCAGCCAAGAGAGTCAAAATCAGCTGGTGGTAGCCGCAGGACGTTAGTCGAGAGACTACATTGATTCAGATGTGCAATAGTTATATATTTTGAATACAACACATAGTATTACCCTTTAACCTCTGTAGATCAGTTAGTCGTAGGTATAGTAGTTAGCCAAGAGACTACATTCATTCACATGTTTGTATTTTGACATGAAAAACTAAGTTTAATGTAATATTGTGGTGTAAGTCGACATGTGTTTCGACTTTAGACATATTAGATGATATTGTGATAAAAGTTTATTAAGTATGTGGTTTATTGACATGTGTATTGCTGGATTTTCCATTTGGGAAAGTTGAAATATCAGTTTTGGTTTGGTATATGCTTTTGTGCATGGTATATTTAAGTTTCAAACAGGACATTATAATCTAGATTCATAAAAAGTGTTGCAAGTAAGTGTTGCCACTAATACTAAAAAATATTACAATAGGGATAAAAATGTTGCAGATAATTGTTGCAAAAAACCCTTAATGTATTGCAAAAGGTATCAGAATGTTGCATCAAAGTGTTACAATGAACTGACATTGTAACATTTTTACTCAATAGATGTTGCAAGAAGGTGTTGCATTAGTCTATTGTAACACCTTAAAAATGTTACTAAAACAAATCAAAGTGTTACAAAAAAGTGCTATTGTAATATTAATAAATGTGTTGCAATAAGTGGACATAATGTTGCAATAGAGGCCATAGGCAACGCCAGTAAATGTAACGCCGAATTTTGGCCAAAACGTTACATAAACATCTACTGTAACATTTTTGGGGTCTAACAATACACTTTTGTCGGGTTGCAATAGGTCATTTTTGGTGTAGTGACCTGTCAGATATGACCATGTTCCGGAAGCATTCAATGAACAACTTGTCGCACCATAAAATTAACCAAGAAAAATAAATCAAGACAACGCTTTTTCCTCCGGACCAAATACACCTCCTTCCTCCAGCACATTCCACCTCTTGGGCAAAGAGTGTTCCCTCCGATACCACACTTTGTCTTGTGCACTAAGGTTGCTCCCTTATCCAATACTCCTAGACAATAAGATGTTCTCACGTAAGCAATCACCTTGACAAAAAGAAGTAAAAATGGGCAAGCCATCAACTCACACCTGTCAAAAAGAAGGGAACATTCTTCCGGACCAGGAGACAAAGAAAGGTAAAACTAAATAGTATAAATACCCAAGTAACCTCACACATGAGGGGGTTCTAATTTTTCTACACATTTCACTCTCACACTCACACATTTGCTCTCAAATATCAGTCACCAAGTAATAATATTTCCGATATTATTTCTTGTATTCTCCACCACCAAGTTACTTACTCTCACGCCGGAGGTGCTTGACGGCTACCACCCCCGGTCAGGCATTATTTTGCAGAGTCCCGACCAACAGCACACCACATTTTCGACCAAGCATTGCCAGAAGAGGGAAAAGTGCGGTAAAGTGGAGCAAGGAGCATTATCAATACTGTTAGGGTTGATACGTTTGGAATGATGATAACAAAATACTAAAGACAAGAATTTGATCATGATATCGAAGCTGATAGTCAGAAAGCTAAATCATAGCAGCTGATAATCAGGAAGCTAACTAGAAGGCACTTTATCTATCCAAGGACTAAAAGCCACATCAAATGCATGGAAGATATTCTGTCATCAAGTTCGGAAGCAATTCAGTAGCAAGCCAACAGACTCTAATCAATCACTAAGTGTTTCAGTGGTAAGTCTGCCAAAACAACTCAGTAATGGTGATTCAATAAGGATGAGAGATGTTTTATCTAAGGATGAAGCTAAAGATATATGTTCTACGGATAAAGCTATGGAAGTCTTATCTCATCTACGGATAAAAGCTAAAAGCATCTTATCTCATCTACGGATAGAAGCTAAGGACATCTTATCTCATCAACGGATAAAAGCTAAGGACATCATATCCATCTACGGATAAAGCTAAAGATAGTTGATTTACAGATACAGCAAAGGATGTCATGTTCTATCTATGGATGTAGCTAAGGATGTCATGTTCTATCTATGGATACAGCTTAGGATATTACTTCTACTGATATTCTGAGATTACTATTCTACGGATAAATGAAGTAGAATAGTAGTCTACGGATAAAGAATTAATATGTCTACTGATATTCATCTCATTCAACAAGAAAAACAAATCTATGCAAAGAAATCTTTTGGAGTTTTCTTTATTTAACAGGTTGAATGGAGGACAGTCTCAGAGATCACCATTACACACCCGTGACTAAAAGATGGCGGATAACGACGTAAAAGATGTATGGAATAGGGAGTCAAACTGTAAATATTCGAAGGCTCAAATTCATATAAATGAAATGAGAAGTCATCCATTATCTTCAATGTCTCGAAGGATAAATAAGAGTTACAGCAGCTACCCAGAAGTTTATCTTCTAACTGGATGCAAAGGAAAAACTTGACAAGCATGAGGACCTATATGCAAAACTACATGTTCACTTATCTCAGCTGAAAGTGACCTGGCAGTCGTGTATCCAGGAAAAGGTCTTTTTCATGCAGATGTCACGTGGGCTTGGAAGCTAGGTCAAATTACATGAACTTAGTAATTCTTGAAGAAAGAAGCACATTGAACCAGAAAGCACTCTTTGGGACTATATAAGTTTATCTGTGATGCCAGCCAAGGCATTTCTCGAAAAAGAAGAGCTTCAAAGTCTGTAACAGCCCGACTTTTCGGACTATTAATTCTAAATTCAAAACTTAAATAAAAGTTTTTTTTATTCAATAAATACGAAATTACACAAAAGTCAAAGCAGCGGTCAAACTTAACAATAATTCAAAACATTAAAGCGGAGACACAGCTCCATAAATCCAACAATATTCAATGTCTAACAGATAATCAAATTGTTCGAATAGTCTTATGCAAAATCACATAGCACAAAATCCATAACTCCACATCCTTTTTCTTACTTAGCTTCCAAAAATCCGAACCTAAAATATATTAAAACAATGAGCTGCAAAGGCCAGCAAGTAACTATCGCCCAACGGCTCAAAATAATATTTAAAACAGAATTTCTGAACTTTAAAATCGATAAAACAATCTAAACGATAAAATCATATTTTGTTCCCACGGTTCTAAATTATGGCCACACTATGCCAATGACACGGCTTCTATAGTTCGATGATTCGATGGGGGGCAGTTTACGCCCCTCGATAAGACAAACTCAACGAGGTATCTATGTGTTCCGGAACGTGCGTAAACTAGTTCTATGATTCGATATGTCACACTATCCAGTGACCGGATTCTATGATTCGATGCGCAACTAAAACTGGGGAATTCTATAAAAATCTTTTCTAAAATCTATTTTCGATATCACAAGTTTCAAAATAAAATATTTCGAATATAATAAATAACCGAATAAAAACAGATTTGATAATATCAGTGAGCAACGAAAAGTCACTTACCTCGATACCGATGTCGCACCCTGAAAATAAAAATCACAGCAAATCCTTAATATTAACTTATAATCTATTAACAGTAAAATAAAGAAAATAAGCACACAACTCAATAGAACTCATGCGGCGTTTACATATAATTTACTCAAAGAAGATTCCAAACATCAAACATCAAAATATCTTGCAAAATAGACTATTGTTAACAAACTCAATCCTGACCAGTTCTGAAAATTGGCAATTTACTCTATGAAAATGATTTTATCTGAAAACGTACAAAACACGAAAAATGTAGGAAATTCTGATACCTTTCCAGAATGATAACGCTCGTTAAAAACGGACAAGTGACGAACTCATAACATAGACATTTGTGGACTGCCCTGATTTCTTTAGTGTTATGCTATTTACGACATCCAAATCACAGAATATAGCAGCAGAGTGTAAACAAGAAACACAGAACACAAAAATACCTTTCAATATTGATATTACTCATTAAATTATCATAAAAACTCAATTTATTACGAATTTTCAAAGTTAGACATCTCAGCTTAAAAAAACATACTGGTCGGTCAATAATTCCCAGAAAAACTCATATATACAGACCTAATTTCGGAAAACACAAAGAATCAAAGTCGTAGATAATTCAAATACCTTTTCAGAAAGTCTAATATCATAAAATTACGACAAATAACGAATCAGATATGATATTTACAAGAATTCAGACTTTATATAGTATACATACAAAATCGGAGTAGTCATACGAACACAATAGACAAAACAAAGAACTCATGGATATATATCATATTATATACCAAAACATTATCACTTATACAAATAATCAAGAAAATATGATTTACACATAATATCATATACACGAATTTACAAAAATATACAAAGAGTACAAGAATTGTTACCCCTTTTTCTAAACTTGTCACAAATCTTCCTCTTTTCGTGTTCTTCTTCTTCTTCTTCTTCTCTCACTCACTCTCTCTCTCTCTCTCAACATTTTTTTTTCTCGTTGCTGTGCTCTAGTATTTTCTAGGGTTTTGTCTTTTTTTTTCGCTTACAAATTACCTACGTTTGTATCTATATAGTAGTCCATTTAATTAACTTGGGTTAACCAAAATCATTCAATTTAACTAAAGCCCAACTAAATTAAATTAGAACGACCCGTTAATCCAAATTTATCCTAAAGTCAAATTATATAATTATCTTAAATTTTAATCCACTTCTAATTCTAATTTCTAGCAAATTAAAATCTATTAAAATTATAAGAAAAATTATGGATATTACATACTAACCTCCTTAAAAAGAATTTGGTCCCCAAATTCACAACAATTCTATCACATGACACGTTTACCCACTAATCTTCTACAAATCAAACTTAAACTATAGTCCACATAAACGCATCCTAGGAAGTGTACTAGTCCCATACCTAACACACTCCGAAGGACAGCCTTCTCTGATACCAACTGTAATAGCCCGACTTTTCGGACTATTAATTCTAAATTCAAAACTTAAATAAAAGTTTTTTTTATTCAATAAATACGAAATTACACAAAAGTCAAAGCAGCGGTCAAACTTAACAATAATTCAAAACATTAAAGCGGAGACACGGCTCCATAAATCCAACAATATTCAATGTCTAACAGATAATCAAATTGTTCGAATAGTCTTATGCAAAATCACATAGCACAAAATCCATAACTCCACGTCCTTTTTCTTACTTAGCTTCCAAAAATCCGAACCTGAAATATATTAAAACAATGAGCTACAAAGGCCAGCAAGTAACTATCGCCCAACGGCTCAAAATAATATTTAAAACAGAATTTCTGAACTTTAAAATCGATAAAACAATCTAAACGATAAAATCATATTTTGTTTCCACAGTTCTAAATTACGGCCACACTATGTCAGTGACACGGCTTCTATAGTTCGATGATTCGATGGGGGCCAGTTTACGTCCCTCGATAAGACAAACTCAACGAGGTATCTATGTGTTCCGGAACGTGCGTAAACTAGTTCTATGATTCGATATGTCACACTATCCAGTGACCGGATTCTATGATTCGATGCGCAACTAAAACTGGGGAATTCTATAAAAATCTTTTCTAAAATCTATTTTCGATATCACAAGTTTCAAAATAAAATATTTTGAATATAATAAATTGTTAGATATAATTGCTGATGATTATTTACCAGTGTTTAAGCAACAGGTACTCATTAGAGTTTATGCTAGACGCCAGTCAGAGTTTGTTAAAGTCTGACGGGGTGAAAGTTTGCTGAAGCTGTCGGTGCTAATATGAAGATTCTACAAGCAATATATCTTGAAGATGGAAAGAAGCAAGATATATTGAGATGGCTAAGGAAACGGAACAGAGACAGAAGCAATCCTAAATTGATATAAATTGTATAGCTAATTTATAGGAATATCAATTAGAGATTGATTATGTAGCTGTGTACTATATAAACACAGATAGGTTAACCCTAAAAGGGATGCGAATACTGAATACATTATTCTTGTAACCTAGCAGCTCTCTGTGATAATTTACATCACTGAGAGAAGAGTTATTTAATATAATTCAGTTTATTGTTCAGAAACAGAGTTCTTGATTGTTATTCTCATACATATATTGATTATATATTGTGTATTCGGCCTAACAATTGGTATCAGAGCCAAGGCTGTTTAATATATACAGTTTATTGATCTAAAACACAAGTATAATCATGACTGAAAACTCTCAGGAAGGTTCTATTGCTCAAAAGGTTCAATCTGCTTCTGTAAGTCGATATGAATCAATCAGGGTTCCAATGCTCAAACCAGTGGAATATCCAATATGGAAGGTTAAGATGACCATGTTTCTAGAAGCCACAGATCCAGAATACCTTGATAGAATCTATGATGGTCCTCATATGCCAACTAAACTGTCTCCTGTAGTTGCTGGACAAGAACAAAAGACTGTTCCGAAGGAAAAGAAAGATATGACTCCTGAGGACATCTCATCAATTGCGAAGGATGCAAAAGTTAGACATCTTCTTCATAGTGCCTTATATAATGTCATGTCTAACAGAGTTATTGGTTGCAAGACTGCCAAAGAAATCTGGGATGCTTTAGAAGTCAGGTGTCAAGGAACAAGTGCTATAAAGAAGAACAAGAAGACTATTTTAACACAGGAATATGAACACTTTGACTCTAGATCTGATGAAACTTTGACAGATACATATGACAGATTCTGTAAGTTGTTGAATGATTTGTCTCTTGTTGATAAAGAATATGATCTTGAAGAGTCAAATCTCAAGTTTCTACTATCTCTACCTGAAAGATGGGATTTAAAGGCAACATCAATAAGAGATAATTATGATCTTGCAGAAACAGATCTTGATGAAATTTATGGGTTGCTTAAAACTCATGAACTTGAGATAGAACAAAGAAACAAAAGGTCTGGAAAGAAGACAAAATCTGTAGCTCTCAAAGTTGAAGAAAAACTCATGAAGAAAGAAACATCAAAGAAGAAAGCTAAGGGAAAAGCTTTGGTCATAAACTCTGAAAGTGAGTCATCAAACTCTGATGGTGATTCAAACTCTGATGCTTCTTCTGAATCTGAGGATGATGAAGAACAATTGATGCAAATGGCTGCCTTGATGGTGAAAACCTTCAAGAAGATGGGTTTTAAGAACTTCAAGAAGGGAAAAAGATTCTCGAGGAAAGATTCAAACTCTGAAAGAAAGAGTTTCAGAAAGCCTGAAGGAAAGGATACCAAGTATGGAAAGAAAGACAAGTCTGAGATCCAGTGCTACAAGTGTAAAGAGATGGGTCATTATGCTCTAGAGTGCAAGAAAGGAAAATCTGAGAAAGCACTCATCACTAAAGGAAAAGACTGGGCAGACACTTCAGACTCTGATGAAGATGTCAGCTATGCTCTTATGGCAACTGTTGAAGATAAATATGAGACATCTGAGAATAAGGTACCACTAACAACTTATGCTTATGATATTGATAATATATCTTAATTGAGAATTTATCTTAAAAGCATACATGTTAGTTATAGAGATCAGACTTTAGAAAATGAAAGAATTAAAACTGAGAATCTTAAGCTTAAAGATAGAAATAAATTTCTTGAAGAAGAGCTTGTTAACATGCAACAAGTTCAAAAGGAAAGAGATGATGCTGTTTATGTTGAGCAAGAGTTGTTAAAGAGATTTAGACAACTAGAATCTGATTTGGAAAAAGAGAGGAAGGTAATTAAAACCTGGACTAATTCTGGAAAAGACACACATCAAGTTTTTCAAACAGATACAGTTGGGTTAGGTTACTGTGAAAAAGATGAACTAAGGTTTAAAGATAAAGTTAAAGTTAAACCACAACTTAAACCTGTGAAATTTGTCTCTGAATCAAGTAAGCAAATCTCTGTACTTGAAACAGAAGCTGTTAAAGAATCAGTAAAAACTTGTGTTAAACAGGTGAATGTTGGTTTAATGACAGAGAAACAATTCAAGTATAAGCTCAAAGAGGTAAAGTCTGTTGAAAAACAGAAAGTGTCCAGGAAGAATAGGAATGGAAAAGTAGGCATTAATAAAAGAAATGATTATTTGCCTAATTCTGATGCTCCTAGAAAGACATGTCATAGTTGTGGTAGTACTAATCATCTGGCAAGTTTCTGCACGAAAAACAAAGATATTAATTCTTTACCCTCCAAGTCTGGAGTGAAGAATGATTTTGTTAGGGTTAGACCACAGACTTTATGCACACACTGTGGGAGCACTTGGAATTCAATTTATACTTGTAAGAGCTATCATGCCAATTATCACAACTATTATGAGTTAAAACCCAACTTGAAATGGGTTAGAGCAAATTCTGCAAGTGTAAAGTCTGACACGGTTAGCTCAAACTCTGTTGAAAGTTTTTCCGCTGCAAAAGCTAACTATGTTAAGAAAGCCAAAGGATCCAAGCAAGTCTGGATCCTTAAATCTAACTCTTTGTAATTGTTTGTGATTGCAGGGCATAAGGGAAAGTACCCTCATCTTGGACAGTGGATGTTCAGGACACATGACTGGAAATAAAGCCCTGCTATCAGACTATGAGGAGAAGGCTGGCCCAAAAGATTCCTATGGAGATGGCAACATAGGACGTACTTTGGGATATGGCAATATCAATCTTGGAAGTGTCATCATCACAAATGTAGCTCTTGTCCCAGGACTCAAGCATGACTTGCTATCTGTGAGTCAAATCTGTGACAGAGGATATCATGTAGATTTTCAACCTGAATACTGTGAGGTTGTTTGTAAATCTACAGGGAACGTTGTTCTAGTTGGACACAGACGTAACAATATCTATGAAGCAAGTTTGGTAACAAACTCCCAAGGAAAAGCTGTGTGTCTGTCTGCAAAAATGTCAAATGAAGAGAGTTGGAAATGGCATAAGAAGCTCTCCCACCTAAACTTGAACAACATCAATGATCTAATTCGAAAAGATCTTGTAAGGGGACTTCCAAAGTCAATACTCAGCTTAGATGGTCTGTGTGATTCTTGTCAAAAGGCCAAGAAAAAGAAGTCATCTTTCAAGAGTAAGTCTGAAACTTCAGTTGTGGATCCTTATCATCTTCTTCATGTTGATCTATTTGGTCCAGTCAATATAATGTCTCTTGGCAGAAAGAAATATGCTCTTGTCATTGTTGATGAGTACACTAGGTACACTTGGGTGTATTTCTTAGCAAAGAAGGATGAAACTGCTTTAATTCTGATGGATCATGTAAAGCTACTGGACAAAGGATCACAGTATAAAGTGAAAATTATCAGGAGTGATAATGGTACTGAATTCAGAAATGCATTAATGGAAGAATTTTGCAAAGAAAGAGGAGTGAAGCATGAATTTTCTGCACCAGGGACTCCACAGCAAAATGGTGTAGTTGAAAGAAAGAACAGAACCTTAATAGAAGCTGCCAGAACAATGCTTGAAGAAGCAAAATTGCCAACTTATTTCTGGGCAGAAGCTGTTCAAACTACTTGTTTTACTCAAAATGCAACACTGATCAACAGGCATGGGAAAACACCATATGAGATGGTGAAAGAAAAGAAGCCAAATTTGAAATATTTTCATATTTTTGGATGCAAATGCTTTGTGCTGAAAACTCATCCTGAACAGTTGACCAAGTTTGACTTAAAAGCTGATGAAGGAATTTTTGTTGGATACCCGTTGTCAACTAAAGCATTCAGAGTCTACAATCTGAGAACTAAAGTGATCATGGAATCAATACATGTGTCATTTGATGACAAGAAAATAACTGGAATAGAAGATGAAGAATATCATGATCAACTTCGCTTTGAAAATATCGATCTAAACTCTGATGATGTAAACTCTGATGAAGCAAATACAACAAACTCTGATGAAGCATACTCTGAACCTCTACTGGTAAACACTGAGGGAGTTTCTCTGACAGAACAAAATAGAGAACCAGTTGAGGGGGAGCGTGAAGATACTTCAGCAACATCTCAAAATGATGACTCAAATTCTGAAAATGAGTCAGCTGAAGAATCTATCCCAAACTCTGAGTCATACACTGAAAATCCAAACTCTGAGCAGTTCAATTCAGGGGGAGCCTCAGAGAATGCAAATGGTCAAGAAGAAGATCAGGAAAGCATGGATCAAGGGGGATGATCTAATGAAAATAGAAGCCAATTACCTACAGCAAGAAGGTGGACACAAGCTCACACACCTGACTTGATAATTGGAGATCCAGAAGCTAGTGTGAGAACTAGAAGTGCTACGATTAATGAATGTCTGTTTCATGCATTCTTGTCTCAAACTGAGCCCAAGAAAGTGGAAGAAGCTCTTCAAGATGCAAACTGGATAACAGCTATGCAGGAAGAGTTAAATGAATTTGAAAGGAATGAAGTATGGACTCTTGTACCAAGACCTAAAAACAGATCTATTGTTGGTACAAAGTGGGTTTTCAGAAACAAAACAGACAGTGATGGAGTGATTACAAGGAATAAAGCTAGACTTGTGGCTAAAGGCTATTCACAGCAGGAAGGAATTGACTATGATGAAACCTTTGCTCCGGTTGCAAGATTGGAGGCCATAAGGATTTTTCTAGCATATGCTGCTCACAAGAAGTTTAAAGTCTTTCAGATGGATGTAAAAAGTGCTTTTCTTAATGGGAAACTTGAAGAAGAAGTGTTTGTTGAACAACCACCTGGATTTGTGGATCCCAAACATCCATATTATGTCTACAGGCTTTACAAAGCTCTTTATGGACTAAAGCAAGCACCTAGAGCATGGTATGAAACTCTGGCTCAATTTCTTTTAGAAAGTGGGTTCACTAGAGGTACAATTGATAAAACCTTGTTCTATTTCAATACTGGTAATGATCTGCTGTTAGTTCAAATCTATGTGGATGATATAATTTTTGGGTCTACAAATGACAAACTCTATAAGAAGTTTGCAAAGCTTATGCAGTCGAGATACCAAATGAGCATGATGGGAGAGCTTAGTTATTTTCTAGGCTTACAAGTAAAGCAAACAGATGATGGGATTTTTATCAATCAAGCAAAATATACCAGAAATCTTCTCAAGAAATTTGGTATGCTTGATAGTTCATCTGCAACAACTCCTATGGCTACTGCAACAAAGCTAGACAAACACACAGGAGCCTCAGTGGATATGACAAACTACAGAGGGATGATAGGGTCTCTTCTTTATCTTACTGCAAGTAGACCTGACATCATGTATGCAACATGTCTTTGTGCAAGATTTCAAGCAGATCCCAGAGAGCCTCATCTAACAGCTGTGAAGAGAATTTTAAAATATCTCAAAGGAACCATAACTCTTGGTTTGTGGTATCCTAGAGAATCAGAGTTTAAATTAATTGGTTACTCTGATGCAGATTTTGCAGGCTGTAAGATAGACAGAAAAAGTACAAGTGGAAGCTGTCAATTTTTAGGTGACAAATTAGTTTCTTGGTACATCAAGAAACAAAAGTCAATTTCCACATCCACAGCAGAAGCAGAGTATATTGCTGCTGGTAGCTGTTGTGCACAGATTTTGTGGATGAAGAATCAATTGCTGGATTATGGATTAAGGTACTCTAAAATACCTATTTTCTGTGATAATCAGAGTGCTATTGCTATGACAGGTAATCCAGTACAGCATTCCATGACCAAGCACATCAGCATAAGGTATCATTTTATCAGGGAACATATGGAGGAAGGAGATATTGAGCTTCATTTTGTGTCTATAGAACAACAGCTTGCAGATATCTTCACCAAGCCTTTGAGTGAAGCTACCTTTACAAGACTGGTAAATGAACTTGGAATGATCTCTGGTTTTGACTAGAGATATTGGTTAGACTCAAAATTTCTCATTCTGTGATTTGTTGCTCATGATTCTTTGCATATGTTAACTGTCATTCATACCAGTTTGTCAAAATTCTGAAGTCATACTCTGTCATAATGTTAAACTCTGTCAGTCATACTCTGTCAGTTATACTCTGATGCTAAACTCTGATGTTAAACTCTGATTGTGATTTTGTCTGAAACATATGGACCGATGAAGAAAATTGTATAAAGCATGATTCTCAGTAAGTAATCATGAATTCTTCTGAGTGATATAGATTCTGATCTCAAATGTGTGCAGAAATTTTACACAGCATGATACTGTCTCTATATTTATAGCATCTCTTAGTTTATTGATCCTATACACTGAGTCTGTATTAGCTGTTTGCACTTTCTCTCATAAATTAATTGTATTAACTGATGAAAGTCTAAACTCTGATAATTAGATGCTCATATTTCACCCTCAAATCAAAAGATGCAAAAATATGCACAAATTCCTTTGAGATCAAGTTGTGCCTAGGAAGACCCATGAACTTATTGTATGAAATAAGGGCTAAAATTTTTGATTTTTGGTGACTAGTACCAACCACTGATTACTGGAAAAATAATAATAATAAAAAAAAATTGAAGTGGGTGAAAATAATAAATTTATACGTACAGAGTTTAGACAATATCAGATTTTGTTTATAAATGAGAGTTTGGGCAACCAGTTTTTACTGATTTATTTTGTGGATTTTATGCACTTTGAGATGATCTAAATATTTATATTCAGTAAACTCTGCTATTCACACACAATTTCTCACAACTGTGCACTTAGAGAAAAGAGATTATTTATGAAGGAGGAGAATTGATAAAAACTGATGAACTGTGTACTCTACGCCGAGGTAATTTATTTTTAATCTCTGATGATTAAAATAAATAAGGGTGTTTCAGATATTTCATAATTATTGAGGAACATTTTTTTTTGAAAATAGAGAGTATGATTGAAACGGTTTGTTTGAGTTTTTGAAAATGAAGAAAGGTGTCTAGAAAATAGCAGAAATTAGTGCCTTTTCCTGCGCATGCGTGTTGGAAACAACCACGATTTACTGCTGTCAGTTAATATGTTTGTGCCAACTGTCCCACTCACACATTATACGAGTAAGCCTGCTGTGTGTTTTAATGATTAAAACTCTTCAGTTTTATTTCATATTTAATCATTATACACACAACGTTCAAATCTTTTACAGACTTACTCTATTCACAACACAGTTTCACTTACACATTTTCACAAACACTTTTCTGCATCACTTTTTCGAACACTTTCTCGAAGCATAAATTCTGATTTCTGTGGAATATTCTAATGGCAACAACCATGTTTCAGTCTTTTGGTCTCGATTTTGTTCCTAACAACTATGCAGCACCCTTATCTACTGTGAACGCACCGGTGGCGTTTCACTTGTTTCAGAATTTTCTTTCTCAATCAGATATTGGGCAAGCGCTTGTGGAACCAGCAAGGCTGTCTGGACTTCAAATCAAAGCATTCTGGGAAACTGGTGTTTATGATGATGGAGGAGAGGCTGGAACTCCTTCTATTATCTTTGAGTTTGGTGAACAAGAGTATGTGGTCACTCCGACCACAGTTCGTGATGCTCTTGGGTTTGAAGACTTTAATGCATACACTATTTCTGTTGGTGATGCTGAGCTTCAAAGGATGATGGGGGAGATTGGTTACTCTGGGTCTTTAGCAAGGACAGGTAATCTGAAGCGACCGCTCTTGAGGAAGGAATGGAGTTTCTTCTTTGACTGCATCACAAGGGCGTTCGGGAAGAAGTGTACCAATTGGGATGCTATTCCAATTGACAGTCTGCAAATCGGGTATTCTCTTCTCTATGATGCTCACTTTGATTTTTCTAGACTTGTTTTGAATAATATTGGAGAAAAGATGACAGAGAATAGGGGTGTGGTTTATTTTGCTCGTTTTTGTCAGTTAATATTTTCTACTTGTGTAACTGAGGTTAATATTATTGAAGATGATGTTATTCCTTCGTTTAAGTTGCATAAGAGAGTATTTTCTGACTTAACAAATAAAGATGTTAAGAAAGGAAATGTTGGGGATTTGTTACTTCCAGCCTCAATCCAACAATTTCTACAACCTCAACCACAACTAAACTCTGAGCCTCTTCCATCTACATCCCAAAGACCAAAAGCTGGGGCTAGGACTAAGCATAGAGCTTTCAAGGCTGCTAAACCTTCAGTTGCTAATGATTTACCAAACTCTGTTGGTACTTCAAGGAAAAAGAGGAGGGCAAATCGACCTATTTCTGATGAGAATAGTGCTTCTGATGAAAATGAGTCTATCCACACCAAGAAGAGGAAGCTGGTTGCTGCTTACCTATTTGATGGATTGATTCCAGATTCTACAACTGCTGCAGCTCCAGAGATTGTAACTGAGGATATTTCTGCAAATGCTACTGTGCCTGAAGAAGCCAGAGCACATACTGATGATAATGCTGCTTTAAATGATGATTTTCTTGAGCCTATCTTGGAGATGGATATTGAAGAGAATATTGAAGCACATCCTGCAATCAGTGTTTGTGACACTGAGGATGTGGCAGCTGATCAAGCCACTCTGGTAATAGAAGAGTCTATGGCAACTCATACAGAGATTCTCTCTGTCACCAATCAAGTTCTTGAAGTTGGTGATGAAGTTGATCAGGAAGCACAATCTGTCTCTTCTGAGAAGATTGTTGAAAATGCTGAGAAGAAGATTGTTGTAGAAGAAGCTGTTCTAGCAGAAGAAGAAGTTGCTGAGAAGAATGTAGTTGTAGCAGAGAAAGTTCTTAATGAAGCTGCACAGTCCAATGTTGAAGTTACTACAGAGAATGTAGTTGAAGAAGCTGCAGAGCCCTTAGTAGAAAATGTTGTTGAAGACAGGGTTGATTCTGATAGTCATGATCACACTTCTGTAAATTCTGATCATGCAGACTCTGATGAATCCATACCTTTTCTAAGGGATCCTACTGCTGAGACTGTTAAGGAAAATCAAAATGCCACTGAAGCTCATTATAGAGATATGAACTATGCAAACTGGTCAGGGGCAGATTGTATTTTCTCTAAGCAAAGGACTGCTGATTTTTTTGCTAAGTCTGCAAAAGAGATTTCAAATCCTGAGCTGTTGACACATCTGAAGGCTACAATTGTTCAAGTCAAATCTTTGCATAATCGATTTGATGAGACTCATAAAGATGTCATAGGCCTCCGAAATGATATAGTAACTAAGGAGTTGGCCTTGAAGACTGATAGAGCTAAATATTCTTCTATGATCAAGGATCAAGTGGAAATCAAGCAGAGGCTAAGCAAAGTTGAGAGCAATCAAGATGAAATGTCTACAAAGATTGATTCTATTGCTGCATCTTTGGAGTTGCTGACATCAGTGCTTATTCCTGATGATGTCAAAAAGGGGGAGAGAGTTCCTAAAGACAAATGCAAAAGGACTCAAACTCTGAGACGGAGGGATGATGCAACTGATGGTGGAAGCAAGGATTCAGAGTTTAGGTCAAAGAATTCTCAAGAGCAAGGGAGACTTAGGTCAAACTCTGCTAAGCTGACAAACTCTGAAAGAGTAAATTCTGGTGTTCAATCTTCTTCAAGACTTAAAAATCTAGCTATTTCAGCTAATCCAATTAGTGATGAAGAGATTGCTGCTAAACTCTTTTTGGAAGAACATGGTGGTGAAGCCACAGTTGAAGACATTGATGCTGAATTGAAGATTCTTGCTGAAGAGCATAAAAAGGAAGTTGAAGCTGGAACTTACAAGCAAAAAGCTGCCAAGGCTCCTAGGAGAAAGGAAAAAAGGAATTATTATTAAAGAGAATGTGAACTCTCAACAGAGTTTACAATACTCAAGGAGGCCTGCTGGAGCAAACACTGACAAAGGAAAAGGCAAATTGATTGAAGAGCCTGAGTTATCAAAGAAAGCTTATTCAACCTCTGACATGGCTCATGTTGAATCAAGATCTAATAAATCAACCACTGACGTTGCTCAAGTTGATGACTCTGTTAAAGTTGTGACAACCTCTGACACTGCTCAAGTTGTACAAACTCAATTAATATCTCCACAACTCCAAGGTACTTTTCGAAGATCATCTAAAGATGAAACTCTGAAGCCAGGAAATGTGAACATTTTACAAAGCAGAACTGTAATGGGAAAAGAATCTTATGATAGATCTTGCTTGGGTTCACATAGAGAGAAAAGAGTGAATAACAGTCCTTTAGATCATACATCACTGGCAGAATCTGGTGTTGGGGTAACTCAAGAAAGCTTTGACAAGTTAGAGTCTGTTCAGATGATCTATCACATAGGAATCAAAAAGGAGTTTCTGTTATATTTTATGGCTGATGGAAGAGTTTATAGAGTTGGAGAAGCTGATATTCATCTAAAACTATGGGAAGAGCTGGAGTATGTTTTATATCTGCTAAGAGTGAAAAATCAAAGTACTCACAATGCTGCTCAAGTTTTAAGAGAGAGAATGATGAAGTCTAAAGTCTTGTGTGGAGCCAGAATTTCAAGTGCTTATGTTCCCAAGTACAGAGATGCTCATGGAAAGCTTGTAGAGATGAAAAGGAACAGTGCTAAATTCAATACAGCACTTGAAATTAAAGTGTTGGAATTTAACTTGGAGTCAGACAAGTCTTATTTTATCAGGCTAGGGAATGAGATGAGGAGGAATAACATCTATTCTCTGAGAGCTGCTATCTACCAGAATGGAGAGAGTGATCCAGAATTGAAGGAATTGAAGAAAATCATGGTAGATGAGCTAGAAAAGGCTGAAAGAAGACTACTCATTGATTATCTCAGAATAGTGCCTGACATTGAAGAAATAAAGTAAAGGCTGACTGTAAGTTTTTAAAGTTTTCTGTTCTAAGTAAAAAGTTAAACTCTGATATGTTATAAACACTGCATTTGTTGTATGTTTTGACATCATCAATTATCTTTTAACTTGTACATTTTTGTTATGCACAAGTTGGGGGAGATTGTTAGATATAATTGCTGATGATTATTTACCAGTGTTTAAGCAACAGGTACTCATCAGAGTTTATGCTAGAAGCCAGTCAGAGTTTGTTAAAGTCTGACGGGGTGAAAGTTTGCTGAAGCTGTCGGTGCTGATATGAAGATTCTAGAAGCAATATATCTTGAAGATGGAAAGAAGCAAGATATATTGAGATGGCTAAGGAAACGGAACAGAAGATAGAAGCAATCCTAAATTGATATAAATTGTATAGCTAATTTATAGGAATATCAATTAGAGATTGATTATGTAGCTGTGTACTATATAAACACAGATAGGTTAACCCTAAAAGGGATGCGAATACTGAATACATTATTCTTGTAACCTAGCAGCTCTCTGTGATAATTTACATCACTGAGAGAAGAGTTATTTAATATAATTCAGTTTATTGTTCATAAACAGAGTTCTTGATTGTTATTCTCATACATATATTGATTATATATTGTGTATTCGGCCTAACATAAATAATCGAATAAAAACAGATTTGATAATATTAGTGAGCAACGAAAAGTCACTTACCTCGATACCGATGTCGCACCCTGAAAATAAAAATCACAGCAAATCCTTAATATTAACTTATAATCTATTAACAGTAAAATAAAGAAAATAAGCACACAACTCAATAGAACTCATGCGGTGTTTACATATAATTTACTCAAAGAAGATTCCAAACATCAAACATCAAAATATCATGCAAAATAGACTATTGTTAACAAACTCAATCCTGGCCAGTTCTGAAAATTGGCAATTTACTGTATGAAAATGATTTTATCTGAAAACGTACAAAACACGAAAATGTAGGCAATTCTGAGACCTTTCCAAAATGATAACGCTCGTTAAAAACGGACAAGTGACGAACTCAGAACATAGACATTTGCAGACTGCAAAACAGAATCAGCCCCTGATTTCTTTAGTGTTATGCTATTTACAACATCCAAATCATAGAATATAGCAGCAGAGTGTAAACAAGAAACACAGAACACAAAAATACCTTTCAATATTGATATTACTCATTAAATTATCATAAAAACTCAATTTATTACGAATTTTCAAAGTTAGACATCTCAGCTTAAAAAACATACTGGCTGGTCAATAATTCCCAGAAAAACTCATATCTACAGACCTAATTTCGGAAAACACAAAGAATCAAAGTCGTAGATAATTCAAATACCTTTTCAGAAAGTCTAATATCATAAAATTACGACAAATAACGAATCAGATATGATATTTACAAGAATTCAGACTTTATATATTATACATACAAAATCGGAGTAGTCATACGAACACAATAGACAAAACAAAGAACTCATGGATATATATCATATTATATACCAAAACATTATCACTTATACAAATAATCAAGAAAATATGATTTACACATAATATCATATACACGAATTTACAAAAATATACAAAGAGTACAAGAATCATTACCCCTTTTTCTAAACTTGTCACAAATCTTCCTCTTTTCGTGTTCTTCTTCTTCTTCTCTCACTCACTCTCTCTCTCTCTCTCAACATTTTTTTTTCTCGTTGCTATGCTCTAGTATTTTCTAGGGTTTTGTCTTTTTTTTTCGCTTACAAATTACCTACGTTTGTATCTATATAGTAGTCCATTTAATTAACTTGGGTTAACCAAAATCATTTAATTTAACTAAAGCCCAACTAAATTAAATTAGCACGACCCGTTAATCCAATTTTATTCTAAAGTCAAATTATATAATTATCTTAAATTTTAATCCACTTCTAATTCTAATTTCTAGCAAATTAAAATCTATTAAAATTATACGAAAAATTATGGATATTACAGAGTCGAACATGTGAACAAGCAGAACCAAAAATGTAATATTATATTATGTTGTAAGTTTTGATTGTAACATACAGTTGATTTATATAAGACTGTATGGTGTAGCATAGAAAAATGTGAAGAGAGAACCGAGCTAAAAGAAAAACACTTAGGCTCTCTTTCATCATCTGTGTAAGCAGCTGAGTTTGTTTTAAACAAACCCAGATAATTCTTCAATATACATCTCAGGTGGGATTTTTTCCGATAAACCCACCTGAAAAGTTTAAAAAGTTTGCTTGTCTCCCGCATTTCTTTTTAACTTGAAGAATTCATTTTTTGTTCAAAGCTTGAATGAATTTTAGTTAATTTACAAACTCATATGTTCATACTCTACAAGGTTTGAAAAAGTTTTGTAAAATTAACTAGATTGTATTCAGCCCCCCCCCCCCCTCTACAATCTAGGTTGCATTGTTCTGGGAATAACAAATACGTGATAACGTTTTCCAGTTTCTAGTTCTTATATCTTGTAACTGATGCATACACATATGTAAAGCGCATTAATGAATGAGGAATGACGTAGGTGAAAAGATGAAATCCATGGTTAGTGCGTTATACTGCAGTGCTTAGTATATACTAAGGTTTGCGAAATGAATTTATATTATGTCAATTTTTATTCAGTGTGATTTTTGTGATTCTATGCATGCCTATAAAAATGTCAAGGAGTTGCAGGCTGTAATACTATAGCTAAAAGGAAGAAAATAATTGAATCAAAATGCTATTACAAAAGAGAATCTCATTCTGCAGATGGTGAATTCTCGGGCCAAGACATTGAAAATTTTGGAGTTCAAGAAGAAGGTGCTTAGGAGTACACGCCTAAAAAATTTGCAACCTTGCATCATGAGGAGTTTGCGTTCAAATAGATGTATTAGTATCTCCTATTTAGGGGCCATTTCTTAAATTTGAATCAAATTTTCTGAATCATTTGTATTTCTGAACCATGAATAATCTGGATGATCTGGACGATTAAAAATCTGGATAATCTGAATGATTAACGTATTTTGTGATTTTCAGAATAGAATAAATGTGTCATAAATAATAAAATTAATTTAAAATATGTTTAAATTTATTGGCAAATTTACGAGTAGTAGACTATAAAAAGAGTTATTAAATTAAATTTGCCAATATTTTTAATTAAAAGTACACTACAAAAAAGACTTGTTATGATTATATACACCTCAAAAGTATAATTTACAAAATATAAACATTTATTGTTATAGGATTTTACCAAACTTTCGTAAAATTAAAATAATTTTAAGTTTATTCTTTTTTATACTAATTTGAGTCTAATAATTATAATGTAATTTGAAAAAACTTAAGAACTTGAAATTTTTTGTTTTAATTACAATTGAAAAAGAGGAAAACTTAAGAAAAATGCCTTTTATAGTTTTGAAGACCTCTCCACTACATTGCTATATAGATGTACTACCTGTTAAAAGAAAAAGAGATACAAAGTAGGATTGCAGGAACCAGGCAAAATATTTAGACGGACTCATCCGGAAGATATTGGGTGTCTGTCCAGTAAATAACTATGTTAACAAACAATTTGAACCAGTTGAGCTCTGTCGTCCAAAAACCAATATTGCTAAACAAATGATCTAAACAATAGGACCGTTCCTGTTCAGCCATTTGGGATTGGTTCACTTATTAACAAATGGGGCCTTAAGCTAACAACGAAAAGAAAATGACCAGCTTCACAGCTTGCGTGACAACCTCTTCATGCGATGACACAACTATAACATATATGCCCATCAACAAGTGTAACATTTCATTGAGAAATCTACGTGATAGTATTTTCATACAAACGTTTTCTGGTAATTAATCGTACATATGTGAGATATAAAATGTTATACTCAAAATTTATACAAGGAAAAGATTGACTATCTGAAGGTGGTCAATGGCTGGGGTGACGTGGTTGTAAGGTATGTTAATATGAATTTGCAACATGAGGAGAGATTGGAGCTCCAAAACAGTACGAGACCAAGTTGGAGCGTCAACCAGGCCCGAGACTAAGGTTGGAGCGCCAACCAGGCCCTGGACCAAGGTTGGAGCGCCAACCTTGGGTGAAGCATGATTTGGCGCGCCAGATTGCCGCGGAAGGCTAAGTTGGAGCGCCAACTTACAGGTGACATGGAGAAGGAGCAAAATATTATTTAATGAGTAACGTACCTTGAAGATTTGTAGAAGACTATGAAATGAAGGCCTGATTCTGTAGTCCAATAAGTTACCCTTATTGGGGAATTTAGGTATGATCAAGCTTGTCTATGCACTCGAAGGGTCTATTCCTGTATTCTGACAAGTTTCCCTTGTTAGGGGAGTAAGATGTACCTGGTGCGACGATAACTTTGGAGAACTTACCCTGTAGTCTGGTGGGTTATCCTCATCGGGGGGGGGGGGGGGGTAAGGATCAGCTTGTGCATTTGAAGTAAGTCATGGCTTATCCCTGCAACTAAAAGACTGATGTGGTAGTTGGTAACAGTTGATGTTAGCTCCGGTATTTGGGGATAATGTTGTATCCGTGAAAGCACGGTCATAGTTGAGCCTTGGGGTCATTGGGCTAGGCTTCATCGTATGGGCTCTCCTTAGTGGGCTTGGATTTATATTCTGTACTGAGTTGAGAGTTCTAGTCCGACAGGGACTATGCTCGATGCTTATCTTAAAGGAGACCTATCTCTAGTAGACTTAGGACCCTTGTAGTTCGGCCAAGGAGTTCTATCTCTAGTGGATTTAGTATCCTTGTTCTATTAGAACTACGTGAAGCTTGATCCCTATAAATATAGGGTACGTAGGCACATTAAAGGGGTTGGACGTTGAGAGTTCAGAGAGACCACCACAACTCTTTTGATCCCAGCTTCTTATAAACACAATCACCACCGTTCTCCGGCGATTATTCTGTCGTGGAACCATCGTCGTAGATCTTAATTTCAACACGTGACCTCAAATTTTGTTATCACAAATTCCTTCGTTAACATAAACCTATGGATGTGTCTCTTAATTTACCTATCAATTTTTTTAAAAACTCTTCTAATTCGCGATATCTCGGCTGATTTTCGCATGTAATAAGAGGGAGATCTTCTCTAGCTACCGAAGATATGTGGTGCAATTGTGTTGTACTGCTAAAAAAGTTAAAAGGTCGCTTAGGATCCGTAAAAGGGATCGGCAGATCAAAGATGTATCAGAGCATGCATGCATATATAGGAGCTATGATACATGCGTCAAATGATGAGCCTGCATAGGGGCTAGAACTTCTTTCAATCAACTCATGATGGCAAGCGAAGTTTCATCACTATTATATGATGAGAAGATGTTGGAGCAACAATAGAAGCAGAACTGGATGTTAAGAAAAACATAAATTTTTCAAAGATGTATATCATAAAGGAATGGAAATTGCTACTACGATTTACCAAATACAAGTACCAAGTACAAGACATTTTAATTATGAAATACTGCATATGTAGCAATGTTGTACTTAGCAAAATAGTTGTCAAAATATTAGTCACTCTTATTTACTTCTAATAAGTTTTGGAGTTGCACGATTAACTCTTACAGATTCAGGAGCTGACTTGATGTCAAAGGAATTACAATGTATTGGGCAACAGATATGTCGCTGATAGGATTGCAAAAGAATGAGGTAGCTTGACCACATCCTCACTTACCATCCGAGCGTAGGTTAATTGATGTGCACATGGTAACCCCTGTCCAAGTTCGCCCATGATTAAAAAATAGTCAAATGTGATACATCAACTAAACATGATACCATAAGAGCATCTCCAAGCCAAGGGGAGTTGTTAGCTAAAAACTCCACCAGCGTGAGTACAGTGCCCATTTTATCTATCCTCTAAATTTTCTAGCACTCTGTTGGAGATATTATTTATTTGTAAATAGTTATTGTACAGTTTTAACCATTTACCTTTACTAGTCTAGTTAGTTAGATGTAACTACTTTTTTCGTTGGTTTTTCTTTCTCTTGTACTTTTATAAACCTTCATGTACATTTCATTCCGGTTGGTTAAGCAATATATCAGTAAATAATTTATCTCAATGTTCTCTCAATAACTTGTGTTCATTTTCTTGTTACACATAGTTATACATACTTTTAGATACAAATTGTGCAGTTTAACATGGTATCAGAGCAATTACGATCTTCATCATCTTCCTCGTGTAGTTCGATCAATTGCTAATGGCGTTTGACACTTCATTCTTCATCTTTTTCCGCATTCTCGGTTTATTTTCTCAATTCGTTCTTTGAAACGTTTTATATTTGCTTCATCTTCTTGATTCTGTGTTTGTTATCATTTCATCAACATGATTACTTGAAAGATCTGTATTTCCATGGTGTTTTTGCTATTTTTGTCTATAGATACGCTTTATCATCTATAAATACATTATTGTTCATATAACAATTTGTTTTATATTCATCATTTTCATCACTCTATAATTCAAGACTTTGCGCACAAAGTGTTTGTGTTTTTGTCACACTCAAATCATATACTCAATTACTCTATACTTCCTGATTTCTCCTTGTCATGACATCAACAAATCCATCTACTCAAACTTCTAATCCGTTAGAACCTAACGGTGGAGCCAATACTCAAACTCCACTTACTCAAACACAACAAGTCCAAACTCCTCCATTTCATCATCAATTTTTACATTCACAAACTCATTTTGATCATGATAATCCACTGCATTTGCAAAATTCTGATAGTCATGGTATGAAACTAGTCAATTATGTGTTTAATGGCACTGGTTTTGCAAATTGGAAGCGCTCAATGCTTATAACTTTGTCAGCACGAAACAAATTATGTTTCGTGGATGGTTCACTGCCTAAACCTGATGTTTCATCCACTTTGTTTAAAAGTTGGTCTCGTTGCAATGACATGATCATTTCTTGGATTCTTGGAGCATTATCTAAATCCATTGGACGAAGTGTTATTTACTCATCTTCTGCTCATTCAATGTGGTTAGAATTAGAAGAAAGATATGGTGTCTCGAATGGAGCACAATTATTTGGTCTTCACAAGGAGTTATCAGAAGTGTCACAGGGAAATGCTAACATAACAAATTACTTCACTAAAATCAAAATGCTATGGGATGACATTGATTCTCTATGCCTTCTACCAGTTTGTACTTGTGGTTGTAAGTGTGGTGTTGCACACAAAAACTTACTCAATTTTAGCAAGACCAAATGGTTATCTAATTTCTCATGGGTATTAATGGTTCCTATGGTGTCATGAGAGGTTCAATCTTGATGAGGTCACCACTTCCCTCTCTTGGTCATGTTTATAGTTTGCTTTTGCAAGAAGAGGCTGAAAGAGAAATACATTCTCCTGGCCATTTTTTAGCTGATTCAACAGCACTAAATCTGAATTCCTCAAGGTTCACTCCTCAGTATCAGTCTAACAAGTCAAAATTTGCTACATCTGATGTGAAGAAAAGTTCTCTACATTGCAATTATTGCAAAAAGTCTGGACACACTATTGACAAATGTTACAAACTCCATGGTTTCCCACCTGACTTCAAGTTTACAAAGCCCAATAAATTTGCAGCACATGTTGAAGGTTCTATTGCTATCTCTAATCCTGATTCCACTAGCACTAATATTTCTACTACTGCTACTCTCCAGGGTGATACTCTCAAGTTGACACCAGAACTCTGTACTCAGCTTTTGAGTTTGTTGAAATCTGCACAACAGCAATCACAGTAATCTGATAATTCCTCAACTGCAAACTTTGCTGGTACATTCTCTGCTCAGTCTTCACACATTTCTTGTTTTTCTGCTTCTCATGGTATAAGTTGGATACTTGATAGCGGGGCAACTGATCATATGTGTTCTAATAAATCTGTATTCTTTTTTTTACACACTCTTTCATAACATAACACAAGATCTCTTCCAAATGGTCATTTCATTGACATATCTTCCATAGGTTCAGTTCCTCTTTCTAATGGAATCACTTTGACTGATGTGTTATATGTTCCTTTATTCAAATGTAATTTGATTTCAATCAGCAAATTAACATAACAGTTGCAATGTATCATTACCTTTGCTCCTGATGTGTGTTATTTGCAGGGCTCTTCTCTGAAGATGCCTCTGGTTCTTGGTAACCTCTGTCAAGGACTTTATCTCCTCAATTCTAGTTCTCTTGCACATCCTTCTCCAATCGTTGCTTTATCCAATTCTAGTTCCAGCATTACTTCTTCTTGTAATAATAATGCTCTATTATGGCATTCTAGATTAGGGCATGTCTATGTCCAAACTCAAATCCTTGTTTTTGTGTAAAGTTGATATTAATCAAACTGTTATTCTGAATTCTTGTGATGTATGTGCTAAGGCCAGACAACATAGGCTGCCATTTCCTCATAATTCTATACATTCTACTGAAAAATTTCAGCTTGTTCATATTGATCTTTGGGGACCTTATCCGGTTCCTACTTATAACAAATACAAATAATTTATCACTCTTTTTGATGATTTTAGTAGAGCTACATGGACACATCTTCTCAGTTGTAAGAGCAATGCTTTTGATATCATCAAAAATTTCATTGACATGGTCAATACTCAGTTTAAATGTAAAGTTCAAAGTATTAGAACTGATAATGCCCTAGAACTTGGTTCTTCTTCGGTCACTGTTTCTTATTTGTTGTCTCAAGGCATTTTCCATCAAACATATTGTGCATAAACACCCCAACAAAATAGGGTGGTAGAACGTAAACACAAACATCTATTAGAGACTTCTAGGGCTCTCTTATTTCAATCTCAACTACATGTGTCTTATTGGGGAGATTATGTGCTTACAGCAACATACCCCATCAACAGATTTCCATCAAAAGTTCTTCAAGGCATTTCTCCTTATGAAAAGTTACTTAACAAACCACCCTCTTATCTTCATCTTAAACCTTTTGGTTGTTTGTGTTATAAATCCATACCTAAGCCTTTTACTAATAAATTTTCTCCTAGAGCCAGTAGTTGTGTGTTCCTTGGTTACCCATATAGTAAAAAGGCTTACAAAGTGCTAGACTTAGAAACCAAGAAAATACATTTTTTAGAGATATTGTGTTTCATGAACACATATTCCCATTTGTGAAAGACAGTTCTTCTCATTTCCTTCCTCATTCTGTTCCAGATATCACTTTCTTCACTACAGATTCACTTAATTCTTGTTAGGAACTATGTTGTTTCTTGATGATAACTAAATTAACTTAGTAAAAATTGTACAATTAAAATGTAGCCATCAACGGATAGTATGCTTTTGAAGTATCCGTTGATGGGTAGCTTATCTACGGATAAGACTCAATGTAACATGCTTTTGTATTTCTGATGATGAAGTTGAAGTAGTCTTGATAGGTTGAATAAGTCATGTTGACTATTAATAGATATGTAAAATAGGGAGGCAAATTGTAAATAGTTGATGCCTTGTAATTCTGGACAAGTGAAATTGATTGTCAACGGATAACTTAATTAGCCTTCAACGGATGCGGAAAATGTACTGTCTACAGATAACAGTACTAGCTGTATACGGATGTGATCAAGTTACTGTCAACGGATACAACTCAAGTAGCTTCTACAGATACACACTGTACCTGTGAAAGGGACATATCAGTTGGAGCACGTGGGTTGACAGACTACACAAAGCATGGAAGCCAGAATTTCTGGAAAGGTCATGGGAAAAAAGTAGCATTCTGTTTGTATGGTTCAAAGTAGCATTTCTATAAAAGGCAATCAGTCAAGAAAGGCAAGCTACCAACACATGGACCACTACCCAGAATGGAGAAACAAGGATCTTGAATAGATTTACTTTTTGTATTATTGACTGTTCAAGATATCTTGTAAACTTGGGAGATATATAACCAAGTAGTAGCATTATTCTAGAGTTAAGAAATTAGTTAGGCAACTTAGAGAGCACAAATCAATATCCTTTGTAAATTGGTGAAGCTAGAATTGTGTATTTGCAGCTGTGTGTTTATTCATAAACATCACAGAGATTTCTTCAATAAAAATCTCTCAGGTGGACAAAAACAATCCACCTGAATTTTTTAATTCTCGTGTTATCTTATTTGTGTTTCTGTTCTTGTTTTAATTTCATATCTTCACTATCAAGAATCAAAAGAAATTTTAAAGATTGTATTCAACCCCCCCCCCTTCTACAACCTTGATTAATTGACTGGGAATAACAATTGGTATCAGAGAAAGCTTCTAACATACAAGAAGTTTAAAGATATAAAGACAACTGAATCATGGGTCAGAAGGATCATGGAGTCAAAATACCAGTTCTTGATAGAGATAACTACTTTCACTGGAAAGTAAAAATGTGACTACATCTAATGTCTATGGATGAAGATTATGTAGAGTGCATAGAACATGGCCCTCATGTACCAAAGAAGCCAAACGCCTCAATAGCTCAAGAACCTGCAGGACCTCCAAGCACAATTCCAAAGCTACGTTCAGAATGGACTCCTGCGGACATCACTGCAGTTCATAAAGAAAAGAAGGCCATGAATATTATGTTCAATGGTCTTGATTCTGATATGTTTGACAATGTTATTAACTGCTCTACAACAAAGGAGATTTGGGACACTGTCCAAACCATATGTGAAGGGACTGAGCAGGTAAGGGAAAACAAGATGCAGCTTCTCATACAACAGTATGAACACTTTCACTTCAAAAGTGGAGAATCTTTGAATGATACTTTTAGTAGATTTCAAAAGTTGCTGAATGGATTGAAGTTGTATGGAAGAGTGTATCAAGTGAAGGATTCAAATCTTAAATTTCTCAGAGCATTGCCAAAGGAGTGGAAGCATATGACTGTTTCCTTGAGAAACACTCAAGAGTATAAGGACTTTACTCTTGAAAGGCTGTATGGAACCCTAAAAACATATGAGATGGAAATGGAGCAGGATGAAGAAATTGAGAAGGTCCAGAAGAAAACTGGATATGTTGCTTTAGTAGCAAGTGGTGAAAAGGCTGAGGACATGAAAGAAGAAGTTGTTGAAACTACACCAAGCCAAAGTGCTTGTGAAGGTAGAGCTGAATCAAGAAAGTGCAAAGGAAAGATTGTTGAAGAAAGTGAGCCCTCCAATCAAGAGGAGATAGATGAGCTAGATGAACATTTAGCTTTTCTATCAAGAAAATTCTCAAAGCTCAAGTTCAAGAGAAATCCTGATGTGTCCAAACCATTCAGAAAGGACTCTCAATCAAACAAGAACTTTGTTGAGAGGTCCAAGTTTAAATGTTTCAATTGTGGAATGGGAGGTCACTTTGCCAATGAATGCAGAAAACCAAAGGTTGAGAAGAGTGACATGAAGTTTGAGCCTGTTGATTACAAGAAGAAATACTTTGATCTTCTCAAGCAAAAGGGTAAAGCATTCATAACACAGGACTATGACTGGGCTGAAGATGGGAATGATTCTGAGGAGGACACTGAGTTTGTGAACCTTGCACTGATGGTTGATTCAAGTGAGCAGGAGGCCAGTTCATCATCCAATCAGGTAATTACCACCAATCTCTCTGAGTTTTCTACTGAGGAATGCAATAGTGCAATTAATGACATGTCCACTGAATTGTATCATATGCGTATTTCTCTTAAATCACTTACTAATGAAAACACCAGGATTAAAAATGCCAATCAGTTTTTAAGTGATAGAAATGCACTACTAGAAAAACAGCAATAGCCATCGGCTAAAAACCGATGTCTATTGATAAAGAGAATCGATGTCTTTGCATGTGTAGAGAAAGGTAGGGGTATTAGACATCGGTTTTTAGCCGATGTCTGTAGGCATCTTAGACATCGATTATTTTTCCAAAACTGATGTTGTTACTTCAAATTATTGAAAATATGTCATCACAACAATGTGAATCTTGTTTTAATATAAGATTTATATAATCTCGAACATATGACATGTAAAAGGAAAAGAGAAAAAAACCTTAAAATTTGTTTGTGATCTGATGTCCACGTTAACATTTAACATAGGTTCTCTATATAAACTGATGTATGTTTATCTGATTTACATCGGTTTCTTATATCTAGCTGATGTCTATGCAGTTGGAGCTGATGTCTATCGTATCCTTTGCATGAGTTCGTTCACGAAACTGGTGTCTATATTTGTTATATTTAACATCGGTTTTTTGGAAAAGTGATGTAAGTTATGTTTTGTTAATATGTGGCTGCCCTGTTTATACGACTTTCCCAAAAACCAAAATACCAAATGACCAAAATAAAAAAACCAAACCAAATATCAAAATCAAAAGACCAATATATACCAAAGCCAAATATAATATCCAATCAGCCAACTAGTACAATATCCAATTCATACTACATAATCCAAATCATCCATAATAATATCGATACCATCTAATTCATCCAAAATATCAAAGTCATACTTCCAACTACATAATTCATCCAGAATCATACTGCCAAAGTCATACTTCCAACTACATAATTCATCCAGAATCATATTGCCAAAGTCAATAATAATACTACATGCACCAAAACCATATCCTAGGCCCTGTTTACAAAAACTGTTCAATATGACCAGCAGTCTCACATCGGACCTCATCAAGCTCAGCCCTGGAACAACTTAACTTACGAGACTTGGAAGACCACTGAAAAGTGTAAACATGAAAAAAATTACTATGAATCCTACTATAAATATATAGCAATTAAATAAGTTTGAGGAAAAAATTATACCTTTTTTAGAAATGACATTTCACTGTCCATTACAATTTCTTTCATGTAGCGCATAACTACATAGCCGCATTCAATACCACCAGGTTTTTTAGGACATCCCTATTTAAAAAATATATATTAGATCGATAATATAACCTTAAACGATTAAATTACTCAATTTATTGGCGTACTGATCCAAATGAGCAGTAGTAGCACAAAGTGATATTTTACAAACAAAACGTTGCAATTACCAGAGAAATAACTAAACTGCAGAAAAAAAAACTTACTGAAATATATTTTACAACTGGGGCTTTATTTCCCCTTCCAGCCTGAATATTAAAAGCAACTACCGCCATGTCACGTGTGCAGTGTTAATATTGCTTTATGATCGATATCTCAATAATGAAAATAATCGAGATATAAAATAATTAATATACCTTGATATTGATTTTTCCAAGTCTGGAAAAGTAGTTGAACGAGGCAAAGGATTGAGCACGAAAATTTCGCCACCCCATATCAAGACCAGTATCCAATGTCAACTACTTTTATTTTAAAAAATATGAAAAATAGAATTTAAATAAAATCATATTATTATGATTCTGCAGAATATAAAAAGATTAAAAAAGTGATTTATCAAAAAAATAAAAACACTCAATATATATACTTACTTGGTATTATGCGGCAAGAGGAAAAGACGATCAGGATTACCCTCTTTCAAATGATTAAACAAGTAAGCTTCAAACTCGTTGTTTAGGGTAAATGTGGCTCCAGGATCACAGAAAGCAAACAAATCCAAATTGTCATTCTCATGAACCTTAGAATGCAAGTACCTGTATTAAAAATAAATTAAAGTAACAATGAAACAAAATATGCAGAAGACATGAATACATGAGAAAGGACAAGAGTGACAAGAATTAAAAAAAAATATGCACGCCATGTATGAAGATATTATAGCTTGTCCAATCATTTTAAACTCCAGCAAAGCGATTATATTTTCATGCAATATAAATATCGTTTTATCATAACCAAACACCTCGACATTACATGGAATCTATATTGAGACCCCAATGGTCTTCATGAATGTTGTTGCATGTTTATACAACAATCGAAAGTGCTCTGGAACATTCTTATTGATCTCCATATTCTTAAATAAGGCCTGCACTTTATGCAACTCACTTTTAGGTTCCTTTCCTTTTCACCTTGTTTTCTGCAAATATATAACAATTTAGCAAAATATAATCAAAGCTAATATATAGCTTACAACATATTACTTACATACCGCGTCAGATGGGGCATTAATTATGATCAAGTCCCGTGACCATGAGACGTGTGAGCCAACAGCTTGGTCGACTATCTCAATTTCACCTACTACTGGAACGGGAATCAAGGCATCACCTTTAATTGGGCCATCCACTGAGACATGAGCAAATCCAGGTTGCATAGGCACTCCGTGTATAAAGCTGTTCATGCCTTCGTCGTCAAATAACAAGCCAAATGCCACATTGTTTTCAACAGTGTCTACTGCCAACTCACATTTTCGCGGACCCTTCACACATTAATATTAAATAAATAATTTTTACCTGAAGAAGGATTGAATATAAAAATAATATTAATTTGAATTTGAAAACTAATAATATTAAATTAAACAATAAACTAGTTATTTTACCTTGTTTTCTAATGGGTTTAATAGGAACACAATCATCATCATCGACCAACAGTTGGTCCAGATCTTTTACAACCGATGGAGAAGCAACTTTTTGGCCACAACTTGCCATTTCAGACAACTTAGGAGATGGAAAATTTGCTATACCCATGGCCTTCAGTGCTTGAACCATTTCCTCCCTTGTCCTCTCCATCTCCTGCCTTGTCCTTTCCATCTCCTGCTTGGCTTTCTCCAACTCTGCGTCCCTCTCCCGATCACGGGCCAATAACTCAGCTTTCGTTATTCTCCATCTTTTTCCAATCGGTAAGTTGAAGAACATTGAAGGGGTGACGAAGCTTCCAACTCCTCGAACCCTTCCTGAATGTTCAGGAGTTTCCAAGGCCTTAGTCAACACATCCTCACTTCCACAAGGACTAAATTCACCCTTACTTTGCTTCTCAAGTAAGGTAACCTGTCACGAAAATATTTAGATTCGAATTAAATATCAACAACATTAAAATAACAATGTGTGTGTTCTATTTGCTTGCTAAATACTCACAATTCTATCATATACTTCTACGAGCTCTGGATCAACAACCTCGCCATCTTTTCCCTTTCGAGCCTTCTTCCACATAATAGACCGATCATGTTTTTCTCCGGGCTTCAAGTTTCCTTTCTTTTGCTGATTAAAATCAATGAATAATTAAAATACTGAAAAATCTAGACTGAAACTATTCAAGTACACAACTTAAATGGTTCTTACTTCTTCTTCGAGCAATCCAATATAACCCTTCCTAGACATGCGGTGAGGATATTTCCGCTTACGCACTCTATTGCTTTGTTGTTCACTAAGTGAGTGCAGCAAAATTTATAATTAATATAACTAAAAATCAGAACAAAAAAATTAGTTTATGAATATAACGCGTACCTTCCAGTCGTCAGTAATCCTCTGAGCAACAAATTTCTTCCAAGCCTCCTTACCAACAAAAGCATACTGCTTTGGAGGCTTTCTTAATTTCTTCTTTTGTCCAAGATTCGGCTTCACAAATTTTCTATTTAAATTCGTCTTAAACTGTCTCCACTTCGCGAATGCAGATTTTGGCACACCCTTCTTAAGTTTCTTCGAAACTTTGACTGTCTCCTACAACCAACAATAACAATGCAGGGAACTAGTCAACATGTCATTAGCACAGAATAATTTAATAGAAAGAAAATTAGGTATTTATATATACCAGAATATCAAGCCATAATTTCTCTTTTAATTGAACATCTACATTTCGCCAACTCGGACAATCGATCGGAATTATCGTCCTAGCCAGCATCCCAGTGTAGGACTGTAGGGGGTGCATGTTTTGTCCGACAGGAACTCCAAGTTCATTGCACCTGACCTTTGTTTTCTTGCCTTGCGCCTTCTTCACCACCACTTTGTACATTGCGGAAACACCTCGTGAAGCTCCATACCTTTTTTTGGTAGAATTTTAAGTAGTAGCTGTTATTTCTGTTGCTTGCACGAATTTCGACATTTTAGTTTGAGGAGGTTCTGTTGCTTCATGTGCATTTGCTTGCTCTGATGCTTCATCTGCCTGCTTGTCGTCTTCTTGGATTTGAACTTTGGATATCTGCCTTTTAGGTGCCATTTATCTTCTTCAATCTGAAAAATACAACATAAAATCATTAGTCATGGAGATATTATTCCGATAATTGTGTGTGTGCATATATACATAAAAAGTGCATATTAAATATGCAGATAAAAATGGTACAATTAATTCAGAATAAATTAATTCACAGGATTCAAACTAAAAGCAAATTCATATAAAATTGCAACATTACAATTTCATGGTAACCAACAGATATATTAGTTTTTAACCCAAGTTCCCTCGACATTTTCTCTGATACTATGCTCAACATCATCAGATACATCACATATAGGAATGCTAGAGCAGGATGGGGGATTTTCCATGGTCGTGTCTCCTAATTCATCTTCGTTATACAGCTCCTGATAGTCTCGAGTTGTAGAGGTTAATACAACAGACCATTTGGCATCGACCGGATCTTCAACATAAAAAACTTGCTTTACTTGGTCCATCAACACATATTTATCTTTCTTGTGGCCTTGTCGACTTATATCAACAAGTGTGAACCCAAGATTATCCACCTTTATGCCCTGTCTGCCCATTTACACAAAAATAACGGGGCTTTGAATGCACGATAATCTAACTCCCATATTTCTAAGATAACACCATAAAATGTCATATCACTCTCCACGGGATTTAACTCCTTGGCACTAGACACCTGGACCGTATTAGCAACTAAAGACACACCGCTGTTTTGAACAACCCTCACATCATCTCGCTCCTTTGTAAAGTATTGAACCCCGTTAACTAGATAACTTTCGTAAGTCAAAACGGAAAATGATGGCTTTCCTGCTAGCCATCTTATTGTCTCTGAAACTCCCTCGTCATTCTCCATCATTTCACTACTAACCTACACATTGTCATAAAAGAAATACAACTAAATTTCATATTATGGAGCCAGTAAAGTAAGCACAAAGGAAACTTTAATAAAACTAACTTTTTTTTCAAACCAATCAGCAAAAAGCCAATTATGCTCTCTCAAGAGCCAGTGTCCACTTTTCTTTTTCCCTTGGTGGATTTCCTCTAGATACTTCTTATGCATTCTGTGAAAATGCATATATTAATTAAATAGACACAAATTAGTTGCACGTATAATTAAAGAATTTACAAGAATAAAAATTCTTACATAATATATGGATGTACTTCAGGGTTGTTTAGAAGGACATGTAAATGAGCCTCATCTTGCTCTTTCTCTTCAACTGGTTTCATTGTCACAACAGATAGTGGACCACTTAGCTTGCCTGCATCTTTCCGAAGACCAACAGTGGTGCAACTCTGGTTAACAAACTCTTGGCAGAATTCTACCGATTCTTCTCCAAGATAACTTTCCGCCATACAACCTTCGGGATAATAACGGTTTCGTACGTAACTCTTCAACACCTTATTAAACCGCTCAGATGCATACATCCATCTATAAAACACTGGCCCACATAATCGTAATTCACGAACCAAATGGACAATGAGATGTATCATTATATCAAAAAATGAGGCAGGAAAGATTTTTTCTAGCTCACACAAAGTTACTATCACATCTGCCTGCATTTTATCGAGTTTCGATACGTCTACAATTTTGCTGCACAAAGAACCGCACGAATTGCAACAGGAAGTAATTGTTGGAGTAGGATGTGGCAGTCATGGGACTTCATCCCAAACATCTTTAATTCATCCATGGATATGCAGTTTTTGATGTTCGACGCATGTCCATATGGAAGTTTCATGTTCAATAATGATGACAGCACTTTCTTTTTTTCAGCCTTCGAAAAATTAAAAGCTGCAGGGGGCAAGTAGGTTTTACTTTTTCCTTTTTGTGGAGCTAAATTAGTTCTAACCCCATATCAATCATGTGAAGACGAGAAGCCTCACTATCTTTAGACTTATATTTCATATTTAGTAATGTGCCAATCAAACTATCACACATGTTCTTCTCGACGTGCATAACATCAAGACAATGACGAACGTGGTGAAACTTCCAATATTCTAAGTAAAAAAAAAAATCGACTTTTTCTTCCATGGACAGTCCACCCTCTTTGACTTTCTGACCTCCTTCCCAAATTCAAATTTAATTCGTTCTTGTTGCGATAACACTTCTTCTCCCGAAAGAGGTGGACGTGCTTGCACCAACTCCTGCTCTCCATTAAATGCTGCCTTCTACCTCCTATAAGGATGATTTCTAGGCAAATAACGTCGATGACCTAGGTAACACATCTTCCTACCATGGATTAAATATTTACCAACGGTATCATCACCACATACTGGACAACACATATAACCCTTATTGACGCAGCCAGACAAATTTCCGTATGCTGGGAAGTCATTTATTGTCCACATTAAAAAAAAAATTAAAAGTGAAATATGATTTAGTAGACGCATCATACACATTTAATTCGCCCTCTTCCCAAAGCTTCTTTAAATCATCAATTAATGGCTTTAAATATACGTCAAGGTTATTACCAGGCTCATGTGGACCGGAAACTAATATCGTTAACATCATAAACTTCCTCTTCTTGCACAACCAGGGAGGAAGATTATAATTTACTAATAATACTGGCCAGCGGGAGTATCTATTGGTTAGACCATTATTATGTGGGTTGATACCATCTGCTGATAAAGCCAAGCGAATATTTTTTGCCTCACCACCAAATTCAGGCCACGTATAATCTATACTTCTCCAAGAAGGCGAGTCGGCTGGATGCTGTTGGGTTTTATACTAAACTATTCATTAGTAGTATATAAACATTGTCCATTTTATTGAGAATCTTGATTGCATATTTTTACATTGTCTATTTATTATATATTGTGGATAATTTAGTATCAAATGGGATAACAGAAGATTAAATTATCAGTGTCTATATATAATATAAAGGGTTCACAGTTTAAGTGGAATTAGACAAACCACTGGAATAACTGAAGTATTATTTGGGAATAGTTTATCTTGACTATTAAATAATACTTGTATACTTTGTGTATATTGAACAGGATCAAATTTAGAATTGTTCCCTTAAACTGATTAAGAAGGTGAACTAAGATTCTATGTTATTATTAATGCTTAGGTTCTTAATCCGGATATAGTAATTGACACGTGTATATTATTTACATGCTTTGATTTATATATGAAATAATTCTTTTGAATTATATCATTATATTTTGGGTGATGGAATAATATATATGGTGAATATTATTTATTGAAGGAATCTGTGTCCTGATAATATTCGGGTTAATGATGTCCCCTTGAAAGCTCAAAAGGATTTAATTATGTGAAACCCTGCAGGTGGATTTATTCCGGCATAATTAAATAAAGGTAGAGTGGATGATCAAGGATATAAGATGTTAATTAAATGAATTATCAGTAATTTATTTAATTAATGGGCATGCGCTATTTTAAACATGGGGAATTTAATAAGCAAATAATATTGGAACCGAATTAATTTATTAAGTTGCGGTATTAGGAAAGGTAGTGCAAATATTAATTCTTTAGTGGATTGAATTAATATTTAATTACATTGGGCTAGGCCCAGGATGTAATTAAAAGGCCCAACCTAATTATCCATGATCCCTATTGTAGCCCTATATATATTCTTATTCTCTTCTTGCTAGGGTTGGTTAAGAAAAATATTGTAGCCACCTAGGAGCAAGAAGAGAGGTTAACTTGAGAAGACGGAGGCCACACTTCGCTCAAGGGAATTTGGGAATACAATAGAAGAGCGTGGAATCAACCGTTAACAAGGTGATTTTCTTTTCGCACTCCTTAATTGTGTATCATAAAATGTAGTAGAACCCCAAGTCCGTGGTTCCCAACAGATGCCGCATCTTGCCATCTTGTAATCACTCTTTTGCATGCCAAGTCATAAGTTCGGCGATAGAAGAAGATTTAAACAACCATTTAAATCTAGGAATAATCGGAAAATACCACATGACTTTTGCATGAATATTAACCCTTACTTTACCGTCCTTTCCTAACTTCCAACGAGATAGATGACACTTTGGACATTCGGAAGCATCAGAGTTTACACCCCGATATAGTATGTAGTTGTTTGGAAATGAGTGAAATTATATATACTCTAGGCCTAAATCAGACAAGGATTTCTTTGCTTCATATGCATTAGGTGGCAACAGATTATCCTTGGGAAGTAGACAGCCAACGGAAGAGAGCAAATTTGTGAAGGCACAATCACTGATACCAAACCTAGCTTTCCAATTATGTAATTTTAGCATTGACTCTAACTTGGTATATTCGCTACCCTCATACAAAGGTTGTTGAGCATCAGCCAAGAACCTCCTAAACTCATATGAATCTTTATCGTGGTACCTAGAATTATATGCAGCATCACAAACATTATTGGTTTCAGATGCATGTGCAGGTGCAGGGGTAGGTGCAGGGGTAGAAGTTGGAGCAGGGATAAAAGATGCAACATTCTTGTTTGAAGCCGCAGATGTACTACCAACTGATGACTTTGTCTTAGAATCTTCTTGGTGCCAAATCCAATCAACATACCCTAAACTAAAACCATTTTCATATAAGTGACCCCTGATAATTTTTACCGAGAATTTTTTGAAGTTGACACATCGTGCACAAGGACAGGGAATATGCTTAGGATCACGGGAATTTTCCTCGGCATATATCAAGAACTGTTCGACCCCAATTTCATAAGCTAACGAATCCCTATCTTTAGAAATCCACGACTTGTCCATGTTATCGTGAAACTACCTGATTATCATTTAAAATATCAAATAATAGAGTATATAATAGCCTATATTATTATGGTGACAACTTTGATATTCAAATTACTAACTCTTTGTTAATATGATACTATAAAACTAAAATAATTTTCTTAATTGGTTTATATTCCATATGCGCTAAAATTACTAACTTAGATATTATGTACATTGTTTAAAATTATTAGTTTTCAACCTACACATACATATACATGCAGTTGTAAATATGATATAGACATGCTATATATAAACTTATAAACACAAACCAAAAGCTTATATACACAAACACAATTAGTTGAGCAAATACATGTTATACACAAACACAATCAAAAAAAGTTATAAATATACACACATGCAGTTGAGCAAATACATGCAGTTGAGCAAATACAATCAAAAAAGCAAATACAATAAAAAAAGAAATAAAATCAAAAAGAAAAGAAAATGGGGTACCAAATCGAGCTAATTACAATGAACAATTAGGGGTAAACTGCAAGAGTGAGGGTATCTTCCAAGCTCCAGATCTAAAAAACGAACAAATCGAACAATATGAAGAGTCAGGGTTAATCGAAATCAAAAAATAGAAAAGGGGTTTATAAAATCGAACTAATATTGAAGAGTGTTTGATAAAATTGACATAATATTGAAAGGAATCGAAGACTTACATAGGTTAATTAGGGGTTTGTTGAAAGGAGGGGTTAATTAGGTTAACTAGGGTTCTTGAAGAAAAAAGAAACCGGTAGGGTTTTTTTGATTTTGGGGGGTAGTATGTTTATGTTTGGGGGGGGGGGGGTAGTATGTTTTTTGATTTGGGGGGGGGGGGGGGGTAGTATGTTTTTTTATTTTTATGTTTTTAGTTTAAGGGGAAAAGAGGGAAGCGGGATCTGAAATTTAGCTAGGGGGGGGAATTTTGCCAAGGGGGAAAAGAAAAACGGGGAAGGCGCGGGTTTATTATTTTTTTAAAATGGGGGTTTAGACATCGTTTATTCATGCAATCGATGTGTAATTTACTATTAGACATCAGTTTTATAATTTCCGATGTAAGAGACACTTTTAACATCAGTGGCTTTTCTGGCTGATGTCTAATGTGTGATGTCTAATCTAGTTTTTCTAGTAGTGTCTTCTGGAAACACAATTTATTGAGTTTGAGAAAATGAGAGTAGAGTGTCAGGTTGCCAAGGATGATTTGCTGACTGTGCTTAAAAGAGAAGAATCTATCAAGGCAAAGTTAGCTAAAGAACAGTAAACAATAGCAAGATGGACTGATTCCAGGAATGTTGCCACAAACATTATTAAGGCTCAAGGTGTGGATACATTCTACAAGGAATCAATAAGAAAAGATAAAAAGAAACTAGATGTTGAGAGTCTAGGAGATGACACTTTTACGGATAGTGAGCATCCGTTGAAGGGTAATGCCTCTACGGATAGCAAGCATCCGTTGATGGACAACACCTCTACGGAAGTGACTTGTCCAAAGAAGTGTACATCTAGTGTTAGTCTAGAGAAACTTGAGAAGCTGAACAAAAAGTATGGTCCAACAAACAAGAATTGTGTTCAGGGAGAAGGTAGCAAAACCAAAGTTGAGAATGTCAACATAGGTCACTTGTCCAACAAGCAATTAAAGGACAAGGTTGAGAATATAGAGGTTAAGGCTGAGGTTAAAAAGAAAAAGAACAGAAATGGTAAGGTAGGGATTAATAAGAATAACAACTATACACCTGACAAGTATGCTCCTAGGAAAACTTGTGTAAAGTGTGGTAGTGTTAATCATTTATCTACCAATTTCAAAACTGTTAAAAATCCATATGTTCAAATGCCTATGTATGTACCCAATATGCCTATGCCTGTTATGCATAACATGTTTGCACATACTGATCAAGCATCAAATTTGTATGCCAACATGCCATTTGTCTCAAATCCTTATATGAATGCATTCACAATGCCACAAATGACATGGAGCATACCACACGTGAATGCTATGTATGCACAAAACTCTCAAATGCCCATATCAAACATGTATGCATATGAACATCCTCAGCATGTTGTCTCTCAGAGGTCAACACCCAGGGTCAAGGTTGATTTAACTCAACCTGGGATTAAGGTGCAAAATGACAAGAAAGGCAAAGCTAACAGGAGAGGACCCAAGGAAACTTGGGTACCAAAATCAACTTGATTTGGTTTTGTTGTGTGCAGGGATACAGAAAGAATCTATGGTACTTAGACAGTGGTTGTTCTAGGCACATGACTAGAGATTCTACCCTGCTCACAGAGTTTGTGAAGAAAGCTGGCCCTAGCATTACTTTTGGAGATGACAGCAAAGGATTTACTAAGGGATGTGGCTTGATTTCAAAGGAGAATGTCATCATTGATGAAGTAGCACATGTTGATGGACTTAAGCATAATTTGTTGAGTATTAGTCAACTGTGTGATAGAGGTTTCTCAGTTTCATTCAATCAAGGAGCCTGTGTTGTTTTCAACAAAGAAAACAACAATGTGGTGTTGACAGGATACAGAAAAGGTAATGTGTACATAGCTGACTTCAACTCAACAAGTTCAGATTCTATCACTTGTCTTTTGAGTAAAGCAAGCAAAAATGAGAGTTGGCTATAGCACAAAATACTGTCACATTTGAACTTCAAGTCTATGAATGATTTGGTAAGAAGAGACCTAGTAAGAGGACTTCCTCAGTTGGAATTTTCCAAGGATGGACTTTGTGATGCTTGCCAGAAATGGAAGCAAAAGAAGATTTCTTTTAGAAGCAAGCTGGACTCATCAATTGAGCAACCTCTACAGCTGTTACACATGGATTTGTTTGGACCAGTAAATGTCATTTCATTTTCAAAGAAAAGATACTGCCTTATGATTGTGGATGATTTTTCTAAATTTATATGGACATATTTTCTGCACTCCAAAGATGAGGCAAGTGAAATCATAATCAATCACATCAAGGCTGCTAACAATCATCCTGATCTCAAAGTAAGAAGAATCAAGAGTGACAATGGCATTGAGTTCAAGAATTCAACAATAAGGCTGTTTTGTGAGGAAAATGGAATCATCCATGAGTTTTCTGCTGCAAGAACACCACAACAAAATGTAGTAGAAAGGAAAAATAGGACTCTAATTGAGCCTGCAAGAACAATGCTAGGAGAATCAAAGTTACCTACTTATTTCTGGGCTGAAGCAGTTAACACTGCATGTTTCACTCAAAATATTTCTTTGATCAATCAAGCAAAAGGAATGACTACATATCAACTGGTCAAAGGAAGGAAACCATCCTTGAATTTTCTACATGTCTTTGGATGCAAGTTTTTTGTATTGAGAAATCAAGGTGAAAATCTTGGAAAATTTGAGTCAAAGGCAGATGAAGCCACTTTTGTGGGATATGCAGCTGGAAAAGCCTACAGGGTTTTTAATCACAGAATCAACATTATTATGAAATCTGTACATGTTGTTTTTGATGATGCCAGAATACAAGGTCTTACTGATGAGGGTTTTCATGAAACGCTCAGGTTTGAGAATGAGGTGGAAGGTCTCTATTATGATGATGAAGATGATGATTATGTGGATGAATCAGTACCTCCAAGAATGATTTTCTCAAATATGGATAACTCAAGTTCAAATGAGCCATCTAAAGAAGGGACAAATGGAGCATCCGTAGGAAGCCAAAATGGAGCATCCGTAGGTGGATCACAACACAGAGTTACCACCCCAATAAACTCAGGGGCAGTTTCTCTGAGTCAAGGATCAACCTCACATGATCATGCTGATGAGAATGATGTTGCATCTTCAAGACCTACACCTGCTACAAAAAGAAAATGGACAAGGGATCACCTATTTGAACTGATCATTGGTGATGCATCCGCAAATGTCTAAACTAGAAGAGCTACTCAGGATGAATGTCTATACAACAGCTTTCTTTCTCAAGAAGAACCAAAGAAAGTTGAGGATGCTCTTTTAGATCCAAATTAGGTATTAGCTATGCAAGAAGAGCTAAACCAATTTGAGAGAAACAAAGTGTGGAAGCTGGTACCCAAACCTAAGGGCAGAAGTGTTATAGGTACAAAGTGGGTATTCAGAAACAAGATGGATGAAAATGGCATTGTCACAAGGAACAAAGCTAGATTGGTTGCTAAGGGCTATTCTCAAGAAGAATGAATAGATTATGATGAAACATTTGCCCCTGTTGCTAGATTGGAAGCAATAAGGATATTCCTAGCCTATGCAACCCATGACAATTTTAAAGTCAACCTCCAGGTTTTGAAGGGAAGAGGAGGTGTAAGTCAGTCAACCTCCTGGTTTTGAAGATCCAAATTATCCAGAATTTGTGTACTGCCTACTCAAGGCACTCTATGGACTGAAGCAAGCACCTAGAGCCTGGTATGACACTCTGTCACAGTTTCTTTTAGAGAATCACTTCACTAGAGGTACTGTTGACAAAACTCTTTTCTTTATAAATGTTAATGGCTCTAGCATATTTGTTCAAATTTATGTAGATGACATAATTTTTGGGTCTACAGATGAGAAACTTTGCAAAAGGTTTGCCAAACTTATGCAAAGTAAATATGAAATGAGCATGATGGGTGAACTTACCTACTTCCTTGGCTTACAAGTTAAGAAAGTGAAAGAAGGAATCTTTATTAGTCAAACTAAATATATCTTTGATTTATTAAAGAAGTTTGATCTAATGGATTGCTCTCCTGCTAAAACACCCATGCCAACTGCCACTAAGCTTGAATTGAATACTAAGGAAAAATCTGTGGACATTTCAAGCTATAGAGGCATGGTAGGCTCACTTTTATATTTAACAGCTAGTAGACCTGATATTATGTTTGCTACATGTCTATGTGCTAGATTTCAGGCTGATCCTAGAGAGTCTCACTTAATTATTATCAAGAGGATTTTCAGATATCTCAAGGGAACACCAAACCTTGGCATTTGGTACCCTAGAGAATCTGGTTTTGATCTAATTGGTTATTCAGATGCAGACTATGCACGTTGCAAGATTGACAAAAAAAGTACAACAGGCACCTGTCAATTTCTAGGAAACAAGTTTGTCTCATGGTTCAATAAGAAGAAAAATTATGTCTCTACCTCTACAGCTGAGGTAGAATACATTGCTGCTGGAAGTTGTTGTGCACATATACTTTGGATGAAAAATCAACTAATAGACTATGGTCTAACAGTTAATAAGATTCCAATATTCTGTGACAACACTAGTGCAATTGCCATAACTGAGAATCAAGTGCAACACTCAAGGACCAAACACATTGACATAAAGTATCACTTCATCAGGGAACATGTGATGAATGGTACTGTGGAACTTCATTTTGTTCCAAGCGAGCAGCAAATTACAGACATTTTTACCAAGCCACTTGATGAATCAACATTCTCAAGGTTGGTAAGTGAGCTAGGTATGCTTAACTACTCTTAATCTACTTAAATGTCTGATAATTTGAAATGCAGCCAGTGTCAACATGATTTTCATGAGAATTAAAACTCTCTGAAAAAGAAGAATTTTGTCTAAGTCAAAATTTCTCCTTCTACGGATACCCCTATCCGTTGATGGTCATTTCTGACACTGGATTTTCTTTGTCTACGGATACCATTTTTACACCTCTACGGATATCGAATCCCAAAAGGTAAAATCCTATCCGTAGATAGTTTAGTCTAATCGTAACCGTTAAAGTCACAATCTTATCTGTAGTTACCTACGTACAGTACGTGTATGTAATTACAATAAATTCGTGACTTTACTTTTCAATCCATTACTTTTAAACGGTTACTTTCTTGCCCAATCAGATAATTTCTTTCAATTATTCTGATTTTATTAGTGAATTATTTTGGGGGAGTATAAATTAAATTTTTACTCTCAGTTAATCATTTTCTATCATTTTCCAAAAATTCTCTAAGGCAAGAAAACTTCTTCTCTCTCAAAGCTAATTTGTCTCTGCAAGTTTAAAGCTTTCATCAATGGCACCAGCCAATAAAACAATGTCACTCACTGGGTTCACATACGAGAAGAACAATTTCACAGCTTTGGTGGACTTCGAGGAGAAGAACGCATCATATCACACTATGATGAGGTTCTTCCAAAACTGCAAGCTCTCCAAGGCTATTTTCGAAGCCCCCGCTCTTTATTTTGAGGTAATTGAAGCTATCTGGGAATCAGCTATTTTTGATTCTGTGAATGCTACAATTACTTTTGTTCTTCAAGGTAAGGAACATGTGATTAATAGTGACATTATTTTTGCCTGCTTGAATTTACCTGATAACAGTAGGTTAGAAAAGCATAGTGATACTGATATAGTTAACATGCTGAATTTGATTAACTATGCTTTACCTACTGACAATTTGAGTAAAATTCAAAGAAAAGGCATGGTTAAAGAATGGAGCTTTTTCTTTGATGTCATCTAAAAGTGTTTTCTGGTAAGATTAGCAACTATGATGTTGTTACTTTTTCCATGCTAGATATTGCTTATATGCTTCTTAGTGATAGCTTTTATAACCTAGGATCCCTAATTCTTTATGAACTAGGTGCTAAATTAGGAAATAAAGCATCTAGAAGTAAGAATATCTACTATGCTAGTTTCTTTATGTTGCTGGCTAACCATGTAGAAAGTAACTTGGTGATCCAATTCCCTGCAAACTCCAAGGAGTGTTGGGTTCAGAATAAGAGAGTCCTTGAGGACTTGAATAGGCTGAACCACAACAAGGAGGTTCAATTGGTGTATCCACCAATTTTCAATGCAGCTCAAGAGGCACAGGTGAGTCAGGTAATCTCCTCAACTGTTCCTACCTCTATTGTCACTTCTTTGATTTCCAGTGCCACCATGGAGGCTGGAAATGTCCAACAGCCTCCTACCCAAGTGGCCACCTCTAGAATTCCCAAATCCAAATCTAGAAAGCCAACCTCAGGTGCTTTTCAAAAGGCACCTGTTGCAAAAACTACCCAAACCCTTGAGGGGAGTGTGAAGGAGGTAGTGAGTGGTGAGGGAAGGGGTGAACATCAAAGAAACCCCAAGAACAAAGAGGGTGAGATAAGTGTGTCCCAGCCTAGCCACCCTGTATCTTCTCAAAAAGATGCAGTGGTTGAAAAGGAAACTACCACATCCCTAGTGGCATCCTCCCAAAAGGATGTTGCTATTGAAAAGAGTCCCCAACCAGGGACACAGCAAAAGAGGGATAGGGACACCAGAAGCCCCACAGATACAACCATGGCCTATTGTAACAGCCCGACTTTTCGGACTATTAAATCTAAATTCAAAACTTAAATAAAACACCATACAATGACAATGACAGATAGAAGCGAGACAAAAGTTCTATTACAAAGCTAACTATTACAAAAGCGCAGCTAACGATAATCCAAAAACCAATCTATTCTGAACCTAAGATCCTCGAATCCAATGTTATCCCACTTGAGTTACACCAAACCTGAAAATTGTAAGGAATGAGCTATACAGCCCAGCAAGAAACCAATCGATCCAACTAGTCGGGCAAATAACATGTATACATACAAGATAATACGATATTCAATACGATATAATAACGATACACAATACATAACTTTCGATTCACATATTTCTTATTCTTATTCGATAAATACGATACCACATAACAACAATAACTCGAAACCCAAAATTCATGCTACGACCACTACAACCCGGTGATAACGGTCCTAAATTTTCGGAAAACTGTCACTATAACCCGGTGACTCGGTCCTTATTCTTATTCGATATTTTCACAAACCATGGCACAAATCAGAATCTCAAGTCTATTGCTTACACATAACACAGATACAATAATACACATCACATCAAAATATATCATCACTAAGCCCAAGTTTATATAATCAAAACACACACAAAACACATAGTTTCGAAAATACTAGATAAATCAATCGGAAACTTACATTTGCGCATCCTAAATCATGTACTCAATTCTGGCCAGAACTGTATTTAGCCTTTTTGACCCTCTAAACGACATTTTCTTGAAAACCTCAAAGGACGAAAGTCGTACAGAACGAAAAGACCTTTCTAAAAAGATATGACTCATCAGAATCGGACTTATAACGAATCAGGAATTGAATAAAACGTCCGCTGAATTTGAACAGAAACTGAAAAACAAAATCTGTTTGTGTTTTGTGATTTTAAGAACAGTTAAGAGCATAATCTGGAAAAACACTGTGAAACAAAAGTTGTAGAAAATTGAAAAATCTTTCCGAAAAGTCCAGAAACAACGAAATCTGACTTACGATGAATGTCGTACGAATTTTACAAGACAGCTGATTTATGTATGGAAGAGACCTACGAATTTTACACACAAGATGGAGAACATAATGTTTATATAACGATACAAAACCCTAATTCCAAACCTACTTGTTATTCGTACTCAAAATCCGATCCATATTTTAGGCCCATTAGTCTAATTTAATTTTAAATCCTATTCTTTTTCAAAATTTAATCCTTTTTTTCTATTATTCTTTTATTATTATTATCCTAAAAATTACGGGATATTACACCTATACAAGGAGAAAGAGGTCTAAACAATCTAGGGTTGCACAGGGATCACATACAGTGCCTATGGCACCATCTCAAATTCAGTTTGATGTGGCTCCAGTAAATGTGGAGTCACAGCCCCATTCTCTAATCATTCAAACTGAAACAGAAACACCAAGCTCACCCACTCTCTCTTTGGATGTGGATATGATTAACACATCAATCCCTGATTCTCCATATTTAACCTTCGTGGAGAAGCCCCACTCTGAAATTGGTGGTCATCATCTTATTGATGATTTGTTGGACCTCCAATCTATCATTTCTCAGACTTTGGCTCCATTTGTGGCTTTAAATCTCAAATCAATCTCCACAGATTTAGCCTTAGTCTCTACTTCTAGAGCTACTCCTTTTTCTTCATCAACGGATATTTCTCATCTGTTGACAAGTGTTTGTCTGTCTACGGATATGCCCCAAATCAGCTATCCGTTGACATATACTTCTACTACCTCAACGGATACTCCTTCCACACTTGCACTTCAAACTTCAAGTATTTCCTCTTCAAGTGTGGATGAGTTAGTAGTAGTTCAAACACTTCTAGGCTTGAGGGAAGGGAGTGAAGCCGTTGAGAGTGAGAGGCTGGTTTGCAACCAAGCAAAAAGAGAGGGAGAGCAAGAGAGACAAACTATTTATTCCAGTCTGGTAAAAGTGAGCACCGAGAGTTCCACCTTAGTAGGTGAAGGGGAGGGTGTGAGCCAGGGGGAGCCCCTGATGCAAGAAGAGAGAGAAAATGAGAGATAAGGATGGAAGACTCAGCCATTGCAAGTGAGTCAATGGATGTCAGTGATGTAGACAGGGAGAGACTGTTCCAACTTGAATATCAAAATGAGTTGGAACAAGTCAACCTGAATGTTGAGACATTTACTCATCCTGGTCCAGCCTATCAAGTCTTGGCTGGACAGGGCAATGTGGAGGCAGAAAGGATGTTGAATTTGGTACATACTACTGAATCAATGTCTACGGCAAAAGAAGCAATTCAGAATCTGCCTCCAGGAGCTGGTGAAGATTTCAGCTATGATGAAGACAGTGATGATTCTGAGGGTGGTGAAGGAGAAGATGAAGGCCCTTCCACTCTCCAAGAGATGCCTACTTGGTTGTTTTCCAACTCTTATGTCCACAATGACACCAAGGCAGTCATTCTCAGGAATTATCAAAGGGCACTTGGTGAAGCTCAGATATCAAATCCACAGTATGCCACCACAGTTCAGAACTTTGTGGCATCACTTCAGCTTCATCAAGCCCACATCCTTCAACAAAGAGCCAACACTGATGACATCAAGAACCATCTGAATGGAGTGAAAGATGTTTTGGCAAGAAGGGTTGATGTTGTTGCTCCTTCAACATCTCAAAGATGCAAGCAAGAAAAGTTGGTGAAGGATGTGGATGCTCTTACTGTGAGGATGGATAAGATGGAGAAGCAAATGGACACCTTCCTGGCTAACCAGAATCTACAGACTCGGCTTCTGCAACAGTTACTGCAGGCTACTGGTGTCACTCAAACCCTTGATGATAACAAAAAGGGGGAGAGTTCAAGTAAGGGGGAGAGTGCACTAGTGGTCTCTGTACCAGTAACCAAAGGTGTGCCATCAAGCCAAGGGGAGTCACCTCAAATAATAGCCAATCCAAGTGATTTTCAATTCACAAAGGTGGTCTCTCCTCAAGCTAAGGATGTCTAAGTCTTTCTCAACTCAGAGAAGTTGATCAAGGAATCCATCTTCCAGGCTGTGACCTCATCCACAAGTAGCCATCCTGTCCACACAACAATTCTGAGAGTTCTCACTCCTGACACCATTGTTCTACAAAGGAACTTTGATGCTGAACACTCTAGTGTCAAGGAGTTTGAACCTATTTTCAGTGGCAGGACTGGATCACCACCTAGACATCATGGCAAGAACAAACTAGAGGTGGACTACCCATTCCCCAAGCCTGATGAATCTAAGGTGTTAGGAACTCTTATCAGGGATCTCAAGAACACCAATGATATAAAGCTGAGACAAGGGTTGGCTGTTATCTACAGAAATTGTAAGGAAATTCACATCACAAGCAGCCATCCAAAGTTCAATGAAACCAAAGCATAAGTGATTTCCAGGACAAGGAGAGAAGCCAATCCCCAGGGCTATGAATCTACACCTGAGAAATAGGCTAGATTAGCCCAAGAATTAGTGAGGGAGATGGAGGAAGAAGGTAGTGAGGTTGTAGAGGAAGAGGCCCCGACTATGAAGAAATTGAAGAAAAGGAAGACAGTGCCTAAATCCAAGCCAACTAGATGGAAGAAAAGATCACATAGGCCTGTCTCTTCTGAGAAGGTAGAAGAGAAAAGAGATACAGAGAGGAGGATTGTCTTTGAAGACCCTGTTCCAGCTTCAACTCAATCTTAAACCACCTTTCATGGGACTCTTGTAGAGCTTAAAGAAGAACCTATTGAGCTTGAAGACTTGGAATTCCCTAAGTTCATAACTGAAGCAGAAAAGAAGGCAAAGAAAAGGGTACTAGTCAAGAAAGCTCAACAAGGACCAATCAAGCTGAATGTTGCACCAAAAGCTGCCAAGCCTGTTGAGAACAAGGCAGACTTTTTGTACATTGCAGATATACAGGAGTACTCAACTATGGATCTATTCTTTGATGAAGTTAGTGAAATCAGAGGCACAGAAAAGTTCAGAGATTTGCCTGAAAGACTAACTTTTGTCTACAAAGGAGGAAATGTGAGAGCATGGCTCCTGCAACAAGTACTAAATGAAGGATACTCTACCTTGGTGAAAGTCTTCTCGGGCTTCAAAACCACAAGGGTATTTTCTGAGGTTGCCATGAGTGCTGTGTTGAAGAAAATTGAGGAAATAAGGAGTAGCTAGAATTCTCCTGAGAGTTTGCCAAGGAAGCTGAAGATCCATTTGAATGGACAAAGAATCCATCTCCATCCTTACTGGATGATGGAATTCAAGGATGACAAGGGCTGTAGAAGATTCTTTAGAATTGAAGATCAACTGTCTAAGGCCAGCACCAGGTACCTTAGATGGTTACAAGGCAAGCTGGATCCAAAAATTGCTGAAGAAGATACATTCTACAGAAAGCTTCAAGATCAAATCCAGGCAAATTATGCTAAGGAAGGGAGACAGAAGATTCAACCTCCAAGAGAGAAGAAAAGGAATTAATTCTGCTCAGTCTAGAAGAGCACTCTCTATGTAATTATCTATACTCTTCAGTTTTTAATTATTGTAGCTTAATTCAATTTTTACTGCTACTGTCTATATGTTGAAAGTGGTTTTGTTATCATCAAGACTCTTAATTTATGTCTAATTCTCAACCAGGCATAAATTGGGGGAGATTGTTAGGAACTATGTTGTTTCTTGATGATAACTAAATTAACTTAGTAAAAATTGTACAAGTAAAATGTAGTCATCAACGGATAGTATGCTTTTGCAGTATCCGTTGATGGGTAGCTTATCGACGGATAAGACTCAGTGTAACATTCTTTTGTATTTCTGATGATGAAGTTGAAGTAGTCTTGATAGGTTGAATAAGTCATGTTGACTATTAATAGATATGTAGAATAGGGAGGCTAATTGTAAATAGTTGATGCCTTGTAATTCTGCACAAGTGAAATTGATTGTCAACAGATAGCTTAATTAGCCTTCAACGGATGTGGAAAATGTACTGTCTACGGATAACAGTACTAGCTGTCTACGGATGTGATCAAGATACTGTCAACGAATACAACTCAAGTAGCTTCTACGGATACACATTGTACTTGTGAAAGGGACATATCAGTTGGAGCACGTGGGTTGACAGACTACACAAAGCATGGAAGCCAGAATTTCTGGAAAGGTCACAGGAAGAAAGTAGCATTATGTTTATATGGTTCAAAGTAGCATTTCTATAAAAGGCAATCAGTCAAGAAAGGCAAGCTACCAACACATGGACCACTACCCAGAATGGAGAAACAAGGATCTTGAATAGATTTACTTTTTGTATTATTGACTGTTCAAGATATCTTGTAAACTTGGGAAAAATATAACCAAGTAGTAGCATTATTCTAGAGTTAAGAAATCAGTTAGGCAATTTAGAGAGCACAAAGCAATATCCTTTGTAAATTGGTGAAGCTAGAATTGTGTATTTGCAGCTGTGTGTTTATTCATAAACATCACAGAGATTTCTTCAATAAAAATCTCTCAGGTGGACAAAAACAATCCACCTGAATTTTTTAATTCTTGTGTTATCTTATTTGTGCTTTTGTTCTTGTTTTAATTTCATATCTTCACTATCAAGAATCAAAAGAAATTTAAAGATTGTATTCAACCCCCCCCCCCCTCTACAATATTGATTCATTGTCTGGGAATAACAATTATCCACCATCATCTCCATGTTTTTCTCTATTTGATGCTTATACTCCATCTGATACTCAGATCAGTTCTCCAGATTCAGGTTTTGTTCCCACAAACATCTATATACCTGATGAACAAACAATTTCCAGCACTCATCTCCAAAATTCAACTTCTATTTCTCAAATACCAACAAGACAGTCTACCAGAATTCCCAAATTACCAACATATCTTCAAAATTACATTCACCCTTATTCTTCTCCCTACAATTCTTTAGTCTGCTCCCATACAATTACTTCTCTTTGTGTGGCTACTAAAACTGTTCCAATTCATTCAGTTTGTTGTTCTTCTAGCTTGTCTTCTTTACCCCTATTGAACCATCATCTTAAGAGGGGGCCTGTAAATTCCCAGAATGGCAACAGGCCATTGCAAATGAATTTTCAGCCTTGGAAGCTAATAATACATGGACTTTAGTGCCTCTTCCTCCTGGTAAGAAAGCAATCAGTAGTAAATGGGTATTCAAAGTGAAACATCAGGCACATGGAAGTATTGAAAGATACAAAGCTAGGTTAGTTGTTAAGGGTTTTACCCAAAAAGAGGACATTGATTATACAGAAACCTTCTCACTTGTTGTTAAAATGACCACAATTAGAAGTCTTGTAGTTGTTGATGTTAAGAAGGGCTGGAAAATGTACCAACTTGATGTCAATAATGCATTCCTTCATGGGGATCTTCATGAGGATGTCTACATGAAGCCACCACCTGGTTTATTCATTTCTGATTCCACTCTTGTTTGCAAACTCATTAAATCCCTATATGGTTTGAAACAAGCTTCTAGAAATTGATTTGAAAAACTCAGTTCTGCCCTTATTTCACAAGGTTATCAGTCTTCACACAATGATTCTTCTCTGTTTTACAAGAAATCAGGAACATCTGTTGTTTATCTTGCCATTTATGTTGATGATATCTTAGTTGTTGGCAATGATGATTCAGAGATTACTACTATTAAAGCCTATCTGGATAATGTTTTTAAAATCAAAGATCTTGGTAAACTCCAATATTTTATGGGCTTAGAGTTCACAGAGGTACCTGGTGGCATGGTTATTTCTCAAAATAAGTTTACCACAGACCTCCTTACTGATTTTGATTGTGTGCATTCTACTTCAGTGGTTTGTCTTTTGGATCTCTCTATGAAGTTTACACCTGATCAAGGTGATTTATTTTCAGATCCTTCTCTCTACAGAAAGCTTGTTGGCAAGTTTAATTTCTTAACACATACTAAGCCTTATTTGGCTTTCTCTGTCCAACATCTAGGCCAGTTTATGTCTGCACCTAGAGTACCTCACTGAGAAGTTGCATTGCATATTTTGAGATACTTAAGTGGTAATTCCTCTCGGGGCATCTTTCTTAGTTCTTCCCCAGATTTTCAACTGGAAGCATACTGTGATGCTGATTGGGCTGTTTGCCCTCAAACTAGAAAGTCTGTCAGTAGTTACATTGTCCTGCTTGGTGGTAGCCTTATTTCTTGGAAATCTAAAAAGCAACATACTATTTCTCTATCTTCTGCTCAATTGCTCAATCTGAATATATATCTTTGCGTCGTATTATAGCTGAATTAGCTTGGTTATCAAGATTACTACAAGAACTTGAAGTTTCACATGTTCTTCCTGTGCCAGTTAAATGTGATAACCAGGCTGCCATTTACATATTTACAACACCTTTTTGTTTAGCCAAAATTATATCTATCCAGAATTGGTCTTCTACATTTGTTGATTGTCTACCATCTCATCTCCAGTTTAATTCTTCATCTCCCGCTTCTTCACCTTTTTTTTAGGTAATTTCCGCTTCTTCACTTTTCTTCACACCACTTCTGCAGAGGTATGTTCCATCTCAAATCATTTAATTTTTTCTTCAGTTGGGGCTATTGATTTCTTTTATATTTCATTTGATTTTATCCCTACTTGTTCCTTTCAACATCTTTCGTCACTGTTATAGCAAATATATATAACTAGGGTTTTGGTTCCTATAAATTTGGGGAATTTTCAGCATTTTTTTTATTCTTCAACATCTTGTGTTTGTGTTCTTAGTAAAGAAAATGGAAGGCTCATTCAGAAAATCGAGGGCTCATTTGCTCTGGCTTTCTTAAGTTATGCACTTGTTTTGATTGAATATAAAGTTTAAGTTCTTCTTCACAGAAAATATCACTATGATGAATCAAACACTCTATCTTTTTTCCATCACCTTGATGTGATGCAAAAGATCATCAGAAATTTATATTCTATTATTATTATTATATAGGCCAGCTTGATGAAATTCCTAGCTTTGTGAAGCGATCTTGTTCCAATAATGAAGAAGGTTTCGATCTGGCAACCTTTTTTATTCTATTATTAAATATAGCATCAACATCTTTTTTTTCCATTCTATCATTTGTTTGACCGAAAAGGCCTCTGTACAAATCTTCTCCGGAGAAAAAAAGGTGCTCATACAAGGCACTCGCCGAGTGCTGATGCTCTCATGCTTTCAGGCGGTGGGATTTCGCTTCTTTCTATAAGTCTAAGAGCCGGAGACAAAACCCCGGCCGGCTAGTCTCTTTCTGGGCTAACCCTCCTGACTCATGATTGTCAAAGATCATGTCGAGTGCGGGCTGGGGTTGAAGGCCCATTCGTTTGACTTCTTATTCGTGCGGCTCCCCTTTCCAGAGGGATATGGAAAGAATGAAAAACCTATAGGAGATAATCTCGAAGAAGAATTCTGTGTTGGAGATATTTATCTGTGATATACATTAATTTATCGAACCGGAACTTGGAAGCATTTCTTCCTCAAAATGATGATCCGCACAATCCCTCACAGATTTAGCAAATTTTAGCCAATAAATTATTATATATTATTTTAATAAATCATTTTAGTTATTATCCTTGAAAATACTCTAATAATATAATGTAGTTTTATATTTAACTTACAAAACTTTTTTTTTTTTTGAACCACTAAATTAATTGTGATTACTATATATTATTTGTAATGAACCACTATAATAATTGTGAATATGAACTATATTTTTACGTATTAGTAAATGAACATTAAATATTAAAACCAGTGAATACTTTCAATTATTTTTAGAATTATATATTTGTGACATGAATCTGAGACATAACTGTTTCCTCTTTCGCTCCATGATACATAATTCAAAGTCGAGCAAATACTTTCTACTTTTTCAAGCTAACAAATATATCCCAAAACATAACATAAACCTGAATACTAACTGAGAGCAGGATCAACTTAAACAAGGTTAATGTACACTGACTTGATAAAGCTTTGAAGTACACGACCAATGTGTGTTTCACGCCGACTAGACGCCTACACTGAAATATAGAATCAATATGAATTTATTATGTATCACTTGTCAGAAAACCTGCAGAAGTTATGAGATTAGTGATGAAGAATATGGTCATAACTAGATAATTGCCTAATTCATTAGGTAGTTTAAACTTTAAAATCAGAAAAATCTGCCAACATAGAGTGGCTTAAAACGTCAACGAAACAGTGCCCACAGAATTTCATGAAAATCCTAGCCATTGGCAGCTACAGAAATTGAAACAGTTTTCACATTACATGGTTCTTGAAACATGACATCCCTGTCTACTTCGAACATGGCAAGCCTACTGCTCCCAGAAATGCATCGGAGCCAGGTACATCCTTTAGCCAGAACAATTTCCTACCATCAACCATACCTGCAGAAAGAAAATGCTTAAAGAAAATGCTTCACCATAAGAAATACATTCCAGGCTTTATTTTAGACAGATACAACATAAACTACAATTCGTACAACAGAACAATACAACATTATAACAGAAGAAACTGCATACAAATTTGATACATGCATCTTCTGGGAATCAACATCCTTATTGCTCCTGACCGTTGTGTCCAGTAAGACTTAGTTGTTAACCATATTTTCCAGTAAACTCCCTACAAAAGTAACGTCATTTTTCGAAGGGAAGGTGGCTGTGAGCTACATTCTTCTGGACACATATTGTCCTGTGCCGGCACTCGAACGAAAAAATGACATAATAATACTCCCTCCATCCCAAATTAGTCGTCCCTTTGACTTTTTACGCGTACTTTAAGGTGCTTAGAAAATATAGCTCGATTTATTATTTTTAAATTTTTTTTTTCTCAATAAAAATTCAAATATCAAACGAAAAAAGAATTACTGAACTATATTTTTCATATATCTTAAAATACGTGTAAAAAGTGAAAGGGGCAAGTAATTTGGGATGGAGGGAGTATAACATAGTTGATTATTATATTATCTAAAATTCTGCCAAACATAAGTTTCTATCAGTAAAACACGTTTCCCTTGTAAAAGTCTCAAATCATTATCGATCAATCAACTTAAATTTAAAAATGCAGAATATTAAGTTCTAAAAGTTAATTGGCAGTAAACACAAATTTAGTTATTAAGGACAGATCATCGATGTATAAAGTACTCATAAGAAAAGCAATAAAATCATACAAGAGAAGTTCAAAAGACTTTAAAAAAAAAGGAACTAACCTTTTCTCTTTGTGCATTTGTTAGAACTTCTAATGATGATCATCGTCAATAAAAATAACCCTTACAATCCGGAGATCCACATAAGCATGTTTTCTTCCTCTGCTCAACTTTATCCGACTTGGGTATCCCATAATCAAATGTTAACTCTTGCATGGGAGGAATGTGCCCAATTGAAAAGAAAGCAACATGAAGACACGTTTTATCTCCATTATCTCTTAAAACTGGTAGCCAGAAAACATTTGGAGAGCAACTATGGTTCATAAAACGAGCTACATTCCCACTATTCTTTGAACTGATAACAAGGGGAAATGGGACTTCTGCAGACCCATCAGAACTATAGTCAAGTGGAGCATATATCCGAGTAGCATCAAATATGAAATCTGCGTGTTCACTTCCAAGCTCCATTGCACTAGATGTGTCAACAACATCACCAGCATACTCGCAAATAAACAGTCCACTACGAATGGGATCCCATGACCTAAGTCCCCAACCTTTATCTTTTGTTCGAAACACCTCCAGACGGACTTTTAACCCTGCTTGAGACATCCGGTTTCGGCAGTTTGGAGGGCATAAACAAGAAGGACCACACTCGTGTATCAAGGCTTTGTAATTTAGAACTACGCCAAGTGGGTTGTAGGGAAGAAAACCTCCATTTCTTTGAACGCACGGGCAATTGGCATCACCAGGTTGGCATCCACCACGACATGAGCAATTTGACGAAGGAATGGGCAAATCAAATGGTTTATCATACCTAAGAGTAGAAGTATAAGTAAAATATGATTGAGCAATATGACGAAGGAATGGGCAAATCAAATGGTTTATCATACCTGAGAGTAGAGGTGTATGTGAAATATGCTGGACCCTTTTCGTCATCTACATCATTTACGAGAGAAACTGGTAGAGTTTCTACGCCTGAAGTAAGGTCAGGCAGGATAACCCCAATCCTTGTTCCAGATCCCGCTTTCCATTGTTCTATTGATTTCCACAATGTAAATGCTTCAGGCTGACCAGGTACTCTAACAAATTTATACTTAAAAACATTGAAACCACCCTTTCCTTTCTCAGCCCACGACTCATGTATTTTGTAAAGACCGTCATAGACATATATCTTCCCTGTCCCATTCATGACATCTTTCACCCCTCTTATAACTCTTACAACATTAGCCCTATGCAAGCTCTTTTCCAAAGCAAGGTTGCCCCTTACAAGTTTCTGATCACACATTTGCCCATCTTTAACTCCACCATGCCCGCTATATATCAAGACATCCCCATCCTCACCATCATCTTCATATGCTCCAGATGAAACAACACTGACAGCCAAAGGTTCATCATCAGCAGAGGCTTTAACATTTAAATAATCTATCCCAGCCATAGTTGGGGCATGCATTCCTACTGTACACATTTCCATCCTGAAAAAGAATATATCACCAACTTCAACTCCAGGTACAGTTCCGATCCTCTTCTGGCTATTAGTCCTAACCCCATTTGTCATAATAGTTGAAGCAGCCTTCAAGTCTGGACGAATACTACCCCCTTGGTTATCGTCCTTTGCTTCACTAATTTGGAAAACCCTTCTTCGCAGCAAATTATATGTCAGTAGTATTCGTCCAACTAAGTCCCTACTCCCATCAGCTTGTTGAAATGGTTCCAACCCTGTCAGCTTAAATGCCCGCAAGATCTGATTAACAGTATCATCAACGTTTACTTCAACAGAGAACAGATTAGTCGGACCTTTGGCCCTCTTTTGAGAACTCCCTCCTTGCTTCCTCCCATTACTAAAATCTTCTACATCATCACCGACAATCTGGGAATTGTCATAGATAACTTGTGCAGATTTATCCTTTCGAGGCCTGCCTCGTCCCCTTTTCGATGACCCTGCACCTCCATTTGAATATTGTGACTGCGGAGTTCTGAAAGAATTCAACGGAACTGGCGACGGTATGGCATTCCCAAAATCAGAAGCCCCTTGAGACTGATTTCCAAAAGCAAAAGGATAGAAGGGTGCAACCCCAGGTGGAAAAGGACCCATTGGAGGAACACAGGTGAATGGAGCAGATTGAGGAGATGAAAACGGGGATGCACCCATCTGGGATGGAAATATTGGCTTGAGAGTTTTCATTGGCTTTATATCCAATACCCTTGTCTTGTCAACAGGGTCTGCAGGATTAGACTCGGAACCGGACTGCATTTTTAAGACACTTCTTGAACTTATAAAGCCACACAAACACACACCAGCTCCTTAAAACCCTTCTACAGCCTTCTTCTACACACTGTAACACAATAAAAGGCGCAACCAAACATAAAAATGATTAATCAATAAATACATTTATATTACAATAAAGCTAGAATCAAATTAACCTCAGCAACAAGACATGATACAAAAATTACAAGAAGGTACAAACTCTGACCCCAAAAAAAGGCAGAAACTACTTCCGAAACAAGAAAACACACAAAACATCCCAAAATCCCAAAAAGCTAAAAACTTTATGAACAGAACCCCAGAAATTGACAACATAACAAAGTTTCTAACAACACTAAAACTGATAAATCAACAAAAACATATCAGAATAACTCAGCATCAAACCAACTTTAAGCAACAAGATACAATACAAAAAACGTCAAAAAGATGCAAACTTTCACCTTAAAACATATAAAAAACACTTCCTCAACCAAGAAAACACAAAAAACATTTATAAATCCCAAAAAAAACACCTTTATAAACAAAACCCTAGAAACTAGTTGTTCCCCAATCAAAAAACTAAATTAATATCTCCAAATCAACCCAAATAAATGTTAAAAATGAAAAATAACAGAGACCCAGAACAAGAAAATTCAAGAAATTAATACCAACAACAAAATCAAAGCAAAACATTAAAATGAAATTTTTTGGCCTAATTATAAAAATGACAAGAAAAGACTCTAAACAAAATTAGTACTACAATTGAAGGAACAAGATAGATCTTAGGATAGACATCGTACCTGCCAGTTGAGTTGTGTCGTAATGAATCGAGTGATGGATTATTTGAACGAGTTTTAAGGGAGTGTTTCAATTTTTGATAATAGATCTGCCCAGTAACTACTACTATAATTTACCCCGTGCATTTAAAAGGGCTTATTCTTTACAAATAAAACCCTAAAATAAGTATCCGTATTAGATTGGACACTTAAAGTTTCATTTATCTTTCAAGATTTTCGTTTTAAAATATTTTAGTTTAGAAAGTTAATTTAGGGGTGTATTTATTTGGGATTTAAAAGCATTTAAGAAATTTAGGGGTGTTTAATTAAGATTTTAAAAAAAATTTAAAATTTGAGAGCATTTTGTTGGATTCTATAATGTTTTTTTAAAATCGAGGGGTATTCGATTAAAATTCTATAAAGTTTTTTAAAATCTAAGGGTATTCGATTTGAATTTTAAAAATTCCATTAAAATCTGGTGATTTTCTTGGATTTAATAAAATGATGGATTTTGATGGATTTGTGAGAAACATTTCAAAATCCGTCAAACTCTAGATCAACTTTACGAGATTTTACATCAACTCAATCTGCGTAGAATTAAAATTAGCAACAATTTTGTAAAATTCATAAATTATTATTAATCCATCAAAACTTAATCAAATACACCCCTTTAGATATGTATTGGCAAACCATAACATTAGAAATTAAGTTGGAAAATAGAGTTGGTCATTCTCTCAGCCCCATTCAGCAAGAGGAATCGAGAATTTTTTCGGGTACGAATGAAGATCGAATATAAATATATGAAAAATTCGGGAATCGAGGCAGTGTCGGGGATTAAAGTCTCCTCACCCGCGATCACTGTTCCCTTCTTCCTAAACCTTATTTATTTGAAAATATAATTTCTTTTATATATTTTTTAAATAAATTATCAAAAATATATATATAAATAAAATTTAATTCAAATTAATATTTAAAATATTACTTAAAAATAAAAATTATGATTTGTCATATTAATTTATGTTAGAGAATATTATTCATAATTTAAAATTTTATAGAAGAAAAAAAAGAAGAAATTTTTTGATTTATCGCGGAAATTCCCGTTCCTCATTCGAGGCGGGGATCGGGGAGTAGAATAATTTCATTTCGAGGATCGGGATTTTAAACTCCCCGATCCCAAAATGACCCGTCGCCCCTCCCTATTGTAAAAGTATAATATAAGTTAAAACACCATATTCTCAAGTTTGAAATTTCAGCAAAAAATTGGTAATGAATTTAAATTAATTTTTAGTTGATTTATAACATGGTCCGAAAATTACATGGTATCGATAATAAATGTACTTTATAGTTAAATGTTAATGTTATGGAATAAAAAACGTGCTTTGTGAATTTAATGCTAGGTTTAATGAGCTTCGAGCTTTTATGACTGCTCTTGTGTTTCGGGACTAAATCGGTCCTCACAAGATGCCTATGTATCTCTGCTGTATAGAGAATCAAGTCAAAAATGTAGTTCTGATTGTAGGATCAGGGACCTTATATAGGCGTCTGGAGCCTAGTATTTATGGTATGTTTGGGAGACTTAGCGAATAAGTCTCCTTTTTGATAACTGATAAGGATTGCATTACTTGGCGGGCAAGTCTTTTCCTTGTTGATAAAGGCTGTGACTCATTAATTGCCTTTAATTGGGATTCTGGATCCTTCTTTGACCAATTTGCCATAATTTGGACTCTTTTTATGAGTTGTATATTTTCCCTATTCATTAATTACGAAATTAATGAATAATCAGGGTTTCGGGCCTTGAATATTGGGCCGTGTTCTTGAACCAATTCGGGTCTAATTAATATGTCATTAATTATATTTTTAGGGTTATTTTTAGCCCATATCATTTGCCCCCCAATTTCTAGGAAAACTTTTCAAGTTTTCGTAGAAATTATATTGACCTTTTTCGAGATTCGGGGTCTTTTTATCCTTTATCTAGGACTTCATTTACACCAGTGTTTCACAAGTATCGTCTTATTGCAAAGTGTGGAGCGACCTACACATTTACGACGATTGTTGCCTTATTCGAGGCTAATTTGACATTTATATGAAATATTCCTAATATTTAAGGAATTTCCATGTACCCACGGGTATTTTTAATAATTATTCCTAATATTTTAGGAATTTTCATGTACCCACAGGTATTTTAATAATTATTCCTAATATTTTAGGAATTTTCATGTACCCACAGGTATTTTTAATAATTATTCCTAATATTTTAGGAATTTTCATGTACCCACAGGTATTTTAATAAGTATTCCTAATATTTTAGGAATTTTCATGTACCCACAGGTATTTTTAATAATTATTCCTAATATTTTAGGAATTTTCATGTACCCACAGGTATTTTTAATAATTATTCCTAATATTTTAGGAATTTTCATGTACCCACAGGTATTTTAATAATTATTCCTAATATTTTAGGAATTTTCATGTACCCACAGGTATTTTTAAAATATTTTTTGAAATATTTTAAAAAGTGCCAACCAGCATATATATTTTCCAAAATTAAGAAAATAATTTTCTGTTTTTTCAGGAATTTTAAATAGCATTTTGCTATTTAATTAGTAATTTCTGAATTTCTTTTGCCTTATTAGATCATGTCTCCTTTCATACATAGCAGCAAATGAACTTGTTCCCCGTGAGGGGGCACCCCTTGTTTCCTATGGGGGAGCAGCGATAATTGAGGGCAGATTTTGTGCGGGAGGCAGTGTAGCCAAATAAAGCACGCGCCCCAGGCTGCTTCCTGGGCGTGGTTCGCGAATTTATTTATTATTTTTTTTTTATTTTTTTTTTAAATCGTAGCCAGCTGCTGTTGTCTTCTGGGCGTGGGTACCCCCGTCTAGGAGACGTTTTAGGTTGTCACGCTTAGGAACTATGTCTCCTGGGCGTGGGTCTTTCAAAGTTGGCTCAAGGAGCTTCTGGGCGTGGGTACCCCCGCCTAGGAGACGTTCTAGGTTGTCACGCCCAGGAGACATATCCTGGGCGTGGGTCTTTCAAAGTTCGCTCAAGGAGCTTCTGGGCGTGGGTACCCCCGCCTAGGAGAGGTTCTAGGTTTTCACGCCTAGGAACTATGTCTCCTGGGCGTGGGTCTTTCAAAGTTCGCTCAAGGAGCTTCTGGGCGTGGGTACCCCCGCCTAGGAGACGTTCTAGGTTTTCACGCCTAGAAACTATGTCTCCTGGGCGTGGGTCTTTCAAAGTTGGCTCAAGGAGCTTCTGGGCGTGGGTACCCCCGCCTAGGAGACGTTCTAGGTTGTCACGCCTAGGAACTATGTCTCCTGGGCATGGTTCTTTCAAAGTTGGCTCAAGGAGCTTGTGGGCGTGGGTACCCCCGCCTAGGAGACGTTCTAGGTTGTCACGCCTAGGAACTATGTCTCCTGGGCGTGGGTCTTTCAAAGTTGGCTCAAGGAGCTTCTGGGCGTGGGTACCCCCGTCTAGGAGACGTTCTAGGATTATGGGGTTTCAACCCTCACATAATACTCAAGTTTTAAAAACTTGGATTTGGTTTTATTAAACCTCATTTCTAGTAGTAAGTCCATTCAGGAAACATTTTAAACATAATAAACTTTCAAGTTTGCAGCACGCCAAGTTCTTGGCACCTCATGCCCTTCGAGGGTTTGTAGCTTGTATGAGCCTCGACCAAATACGTTCTCAACGCGATATGGTCCTCCCCAATTTGAGGCTAACTTGCCTTTTTGTCCAATTCTGGATGCCTCAATCTTTCGAAGAACCAAGTCTCCTTGTCGAAAGAACCTTTCTTTAACCCTTAGGTTGTAGTAGAAAGATGCCTTCTTTTGATGCTCAATTATCTTAACGTTTGTTTCATCTCTAACTTCGTCAATTAGATCTAAGGCTAGCCTCAAGCCTTCTTCATTTGTTTCTTTAATTTGAGCTTTCAGTATATTGAATCGAAGCTCGTTCTGAGCTCTACTTCCTCGAATTTTCGGGGGTTTCAACCCTTATATTAACCTTCTTCCAACAGGCCTCTTTAGGCTTTTAGTTGAGATTGTAACATAACTCTTTGATCCTTCGGGATCTTCTATCCATGCATGTTATTTATGCATATTATGTTTCTTCGTTCTTGCATTCACTTATATTTATTTAGCTTTTCTTTTGTAAGGCAATTCCTAGTACTTGGCCTCATGAATGGGCTGGCACTTTGATCAAGTGTTATTGGTACAACTTGTTCTTTAGTAGAACAATAAGGAAATACTCAAACAAAGATAAGTAATAAAATAGTGAATGAGAACTTGAAATATTTCCTTATAAAAAGAGGGTTCGACCCTTACATAGTGCTTTACTTCCTACTAAGAGCTTAAGAGCTCAGAATGGTTTCGTCGACCTTATTGCCACTTGTACTATTAGTGGATCCCTTAAGGAAACACTTAAACATAATAAACTTTTTAAATTTGAGGCATGCCAAGTTTTTGGCACCTCAGTCCCTTCAAGGGTTCAGGCAACAATGCTCCAATGTGAGTGACTTTGTCTGGTTCTCCATCGTTTCTCAAATCCATAACCTTGATTGGGAGAACCTGCCCCCCGACTCCATCAGGCCTTAACGCGGCTACATAGCAACTCCTAGCCATCTTTTGATCTCCTTGTTCTTCACCAACCCCGTTCCTTGTTGGGAACTTGATTTTCAAATGGTAAGTTGAGGCAACAGCCTTGAATGCATGAAGGCATGTCCTCCCAAGGATTGCATTATAAGTCGAGGTTGTCTTTATCACCACGAAGTTCAGCATTTGAGTTGTTGTTTGTGAACCTTGCCCTATTGTCATAGGGAGCTGAATAGTTCCCTCTACTTTAGATTCAACCCCATTGAACCCGTATATGGGCATGTTTGAAGGAGTTAGTTGCGAATCGGTATATCCCATCTTGATGAAGGCATCATGGAACAAGATGTCCACGGAAGCTCCGTTATCAACCAGAACCCTCTTGGTTTTAGAGTTGCCTATTACAGGTATAATGACCAACGGGTCGTCATGGGGGAACTTCACCCCTTCAAGATCAGAATCGTCAAAGGTAATATCCACTTCTGTCTTGGCACATTTCGGTGCTTCTCCTACAACAGTCATTACCTCTCGGGCATAAGCTTTCCTTGAGTTTCGGGAGGACCCAGCAGCAGTCGGTCCTCCAAATATCATGTTGATGACAGGCCCTCGGGGCTTAGGAGTACGATCTTGGTCGTTGTCCCTCCTATCATAGTCTTTCCTTTCATAGTTTCCTTGTTGATTTCCTCGATTCCCATCCTTAGTGAACTTATCGAGTTTTCCTCTTCGGATTAAGAACTCGATCTCATCTTTCAGTTGTCTACAATCGTCGGTATCATGACCAACATCTTTATGGAAACGGCAGAATTGATTCTTGTTCCGTTTCTCCAAGTCGGATCTTAGCGGCTTTGGCCATCGAAGATCTTCTTCCCTCTCAATTTCCATCAGAATTTGACTTCTTGAGGTATTCAACCTTGCATATTCATTGAACCTGGGTTCGAAGTTGTTCCTTTTCGGTGGAGAGTCAGAATCTTTCGATGTCCTGGGATCTTTGTCCCTAGCGTCATACTCTTGAGTCTCCTTTCTCTTTTTTCCATTTTCACTTCCCTCAACAGTGGGTTCATACTTTCTCATGCTTTCTTCAGCCTTGATATACTTTCCGGCTCTATCTTGTAGTAACAACATGTTTTCGGGGGGATGTTTAGCCAAAGACCTCCTGAAGTGGTCATCGGTAGTTCCTTGCTGTAGGGCTATCATAGCCACTTTATCTTCCAAATCTGGGACTTTTATAGCCTCCTTAGTGAATCTACTCAAGTATTCTCTCAACGTTTCATTCTTGCCTTGTCGAATCTCCATAAGAGAGGCGGAACTTTTCTCATGTATCTTCCCACTAACAAATTGATTGATGAATGCCTTACTCAGTTCCTTAAAGGACCCAATAGAGTTGGGAGGTAGACGGCTATACCAACGTTGGGCCATGCCTGCCAAGGTTTGTGGAAACGCCCTACACTTGACCGCGTCGTTGGCGGGCTGCAACAGCAGTGCATTGGAGAAGGTTCTCACATGATTAGCGGGATCTCCCGTTCCATCATAGGCTTTAATCGAAGACATCTTGAACTTTCTGGATATAGCCGTTTTCATGATGTCTTGAGTAAACGGTGGTGTAGGATCATCAGGATCTCCTAGGGGCAACAGATTACTAGGATTACCCCTTGGGGCTTCAGCCCTCTTGGTCCTTCTTGGTGGATCCAAGTTGATTATCGGGATTCCTTCAGTCGTTCGGCCCCGAGATTGAGCGGCCTCTTCTTCAGCAAGGAGTTTTTTGAGCCTTGCAGTCTCTGCCTCGTGGGCTGCAAGTTTCTCCCTAGTAGTTTGGGGTGGCTCCCGATTTGTCTGGGATGAACGTCTCCTTCTTGGGGCGACATCCTCCCCAGTTGTATAACCTTCATCCTCGGTGTATGGGCCAGAGTAATCTTGAATGAGAGGGGTCTGACGAGTTTGTTGATTTTGGGGTCCCAGACCTTGAATATAAGGGGGCACATATGCCTCATGGTAGATTGGATTAGTTCCACTTCCACCCGCCATGGGTCGAGGGGGCATGCCATAGCTTGGCATCCCCAAAGTCTGATTCGCGTATTGAGGGAGATCAGTAGTATGGAGTTGAAGGCTCCTTGGTGCACTCATGAGCAGCGGGGAGGTCGTGATTGGTTGCTGGTGAACGGTCTCTTGTGGATTAGATCCATGAATGACCATCTGCAGGGGATTCGTCCCTTCAACCGAAATCGGGATTTCCGGTCCTTGAGTGTTGGTGGGGATATTCGCCCCTTGTGTGCCAGTAGTCGGTGGTGGTTGATCAGCCTCAGAAGTGATAGGGCGATCATCGGGAGTTTGAGTATCCCGAGCTGTTCTTCGTGTGTTTGTCATGGTTGATGTTGTCTTCCCACAGACGGCGCCAAATGTTATGGAATAAAAAACGTGCTTTGTGAATTTAATGCTAGGTTTAATGAGCTTCGAGCTTTTATGACTGCTCTTGTGTTTCGGGACTAAATCGGTCCTCACAAGATGCCTACGTATCTCTGTTGTATAGAGAATCAAGTCAAAAATGTAGTTCTGATTGTAGGATCAGGGACCTTATATAGGCGTCTGGAGCCTAGTATTTATGGTATGTTTGGGAGACTTAGCGAATAAGTCTCCTTTTTGATAACTGATAAGGATTGCATTACTTGGCGGGCAAGTCTTTTCCTTGTTGATAAAGGCTGTGACTCATTAATTGCCTTTAATTGGGATTCTGGATCCTTCTTTGACCAATTTGCCATAATTTGGACTCTTTTTATGAGTTGTATATTTTCCCTATTCATTAATTACGAAATTAATGAATAATCAGGGTTTCGGGCCTTGAATATTGGACCGTGTTCTTGAACCAATTCGGGTCTAATTAATATGTCATTAATTATATTTTTAGGGTTATTTTTAGCCCATATCAGTTAATATCTGATTTTCAAATTTACTTTTAACATTGATAGGGGATATATTTAAATTATTATTGAATATTTTATTATTTGATAAAATATATTAAGTTCCGGTTCAAATTAAACTAGATAATTTTGATATTGTATAAACATAAAGTCAAATTTATAAATTAAAACTAATTCATGTATCGTAAATTAAAATAGTATTGACAAAATTTTCTTCAACTAAATATTCCATTATCAAATATTTTATATATTGTTCAGTTTTTTTATTTTTACTTGTCATACATGAAGAATTTTAGTTTTCAATTTACAATTATGTTTTTTTATAAATGTTTGAAAACGGTTAAATTATATATATGTCACAATTTCAGAAAAAACCCTTTTATATATAATCTTATAATTCTGTTATAGAATATCGTCATTTATTATTTTTTTAAAATATATAATTTCATTCTCATATATAATACTACAATATATACACTTTATAAAAAATGAACACTTAAAATTTCTATAAAAAATTGATTTTAGATTTGATTTTACAGTAGGACCATGTTGGATAATTTTGTACATCTGCAGAATCATGTTGGAATTTTTAAATAATTTGTAATAATTTTTTAAAGGAAAAAGTTGAATAATGTTGTTTTTTATTTACTAAATTGAAATTCAATTATATTTAATGAAAAATGTGATAAATATATGTTTTATGTATATATTTATAATGATATGCTATAAATGTGAAATTCAATTATATTTAATGATAAGTGATAAAAATGTGATCAATTCTCCCAAAAGCAAACCACCAATCATTAATGAGTCATAAGCTATGATCATCACACCATCGTGTAATGCCTTCATCTCTCATATTTCCGATACTGTCTACATCCATTCATTCATTACTTTTCCCTTAAACCAAACTTGCGATTTGTTCGACTTTATCCAAATTTGATTCAATTTTAGAACCATTATTTAAATTCCAATCTGAGACAGTGTTATTGGAAATGGAAGAGAAGATTAGTAAAGAAAAAGTAAAAATTAGAGGAAAAGAAGATAAGAAAATTGATATTCGTGAGTATCAAGAAGAAGAGAGAGAAAGGGGATATGTATGGAAGAAGACAGAAGAACAAGTAATTAGAAATGGGTGTCAAAAAAATAAGATCGGGAATAAGTGGGTGTATGAGTGGTTGGGAGGAGAGAGAAATTAAAAAAGATATATGTGTAAAAAATAAATAATTGAATATGTGGTCCAGATTTAAAGTTGTTACAAAAATTGAATGGTTCAGATTTAGTCTCAGTTCTCATTCTAATATAGGGTCTCATTTAAGCATGTGCCTATATATATATATACTAGCTTAAAACCCGTGCGATGCACGGATTGTTAATTAGTATTTTATTATTATATTATTAATATTTTATTAATTGTATTTGTTAAAAAAAATAAGTATCCATGTTAAAATAGCTAAATACTTTTAATTAATTAAAAACATTAAAACATATTTTAAAATAAATAAGTAAGGGTTTGCCCGTTATATTTTTGAAAAATGAGGGGTTTTAATAAGAAAAAATAAAAAATATAACATATATTTAGTTTAAAAAGGTAAATGCCCATGATATTTTTAGAAAATGAGGTTTTAAAATTTAATAATTAAAAGTATTTAAATTCTTTTTAAAATAAATAAGTAAAGAGTTTACTATGATATTTTTGGAAACAAAAATGAATTTAAGTGAAAAAAATAGAAAAAGTAAATTGAAAAAGACAATTTCCGGTGATATATTTAGAAAAGAAGGGACTTTGTTAGAAAAAATTTATAATGTGTTTTAGAGTAATTGGTTATAAATAGGTATTTGATTATTTATATTTTAATATTCTTAGTGATTGCATTTGTTAAGAAAAATAAGTAGACATATTAAAATAGGTAAACTTTTAAAATATAATTATAATATTATAGGTTTAAAAATAAATAACTAATAAAGGTTTGTCCGTGCTATTTTTGGAAAATGAGGAGTTTTAGTAAGAAAAAATAGAAAAACTAACATGTTTTAGTTAAAAAAGGTAATTGCCATATTTGAAAAAGTAGGGGAATTTGTTAGAAAAAATAATGTATTTTAGGGGAAAAATGTAATTGATTATAAATCACGAAATATAGTTAAGGGCAATTAAGTAAAATCACAACGTACCATACCAACCAACCAAACTTTTAATGTTTCGTCTATTATATAATAGTATTGATATAGGGTGGCACTCTAGGGAGAATTTCTTATATGGAGTCCGCGAGAAAACCATTACACAAATACATATCATACACATTTTTATCATATTTTTTTATTAAATATAATCATAAATTTTAATTAATAAATGAAAAAACAAAATTACATAATTTTTTTAAATAAAAATAACTAAAATTGGTCAAATAGTTCAAAGTGATTTTATAGTATAATCAAATCTATCCAAAATGATTCTGCACTAGAATCAAATTTAAAATCAATGATTTTGTTTAAATTTTAAATGTTAATTTTTTTTATATAATTTGTATATGATTATATTCTACATTAGAATTAAACTTTATACTTGGTAAGGAAAAAAACTAGAGTTATTTATGAAATTCTATAGTAGAATATATGATTCTCTCGGTTCTCTATATAAATGGTTCTCCCTGCAACAATGGTCTATATATATACACACACAATGGATCTAAAACGAAATTATCTAGAAAACTAAAAACCAACCTTTTGGTCCGATCAAAGTTTAATCCAATGACACAGACCCTCCACGAATATATCAATTATATTCCATATATAAGTGCATGGGCAATTTTGAGCAAAAAGGTTAATTAATCTTGAGTGCATAATTAAAGAGCTAATACAATCAGAATTGTATGTATACGAATTTTTATCAACAATGTTAATAATATTTGAAATTTACGCCAATTAAACACATATTATAATTATTACAATACTTTCAGTTTTTAATCAAATTTATCAGCATTTATTAATTTTAATTTACTTTGTCTTAAGTTATTATATTTAATATTTAGAATGAATTACGTAATTCACGTATTTTAAATACTTTTTAATATCAAAGATGATTTAAGTGGACTCAATTTTCTTAATTTATATCATCAAACTACTCTAATATTACGAAAACAAAAAATGTTAACATTAAAATAATTTTATAAAATCGATATAAAATAATGAAACAAGTAAAGAAATTGTGGTAATGCTAACTACCATAATTTGCAGCAATTTAGGAAGTCCAACCATATCCAAGTAATACAAATTAATGAATCATTTAACGTGTAAATTATCTACATAAAGACATTTTAGTGTTTAATAAAATCATGAGAAATATAAGATTGGATAATGAACAACAACACTTAACCATCCGAATATTGTAAAAGTAAAAAATTATGTGTTAGAAAAAAATGCAGAATGATTCAAAGATAACTTTCAGCAAATACATGATGGTCAAAAACTAAAAATTGCTTCAACTACACAATCATGTTTTTGAGTGAAATATGAACATAATCAGTGTAATTTTGGAAGATAAACTCAAACATCTTTTTTTTACTTGAATTGTGTTTCATGTTATTTTCTATATATACATAGCATTCTTGACATGGTTTTGATGTAAAACAAAGTACATTTTTGTTTATAAGTGATTATGATGTTTAGGTGTGTACTACATTGATTTTTAAGTGATTTTGGTATTTAAACAAAACATATTCTCGGGATTTTTTTGTTGATATTATGAGCAATGACTTGCCTAACGTCTATTTTTTAGGATCTACTCACTTCTCTTTCATTGCAATGGATAACAATATAGGAGATAACATAATTAAAAGCCTAATGTTTATTTTTACTCTTTGTAATGAGTGAATCTTACAATATAGTAATTTTATATGTAAAAGTGATATAAAAATGGTGATTTAAAAGAAATAACTTAAATATGTTAAACATTATTTATGATTATTAAAGGTGACTTGTAAATTCATTTAAACTTTTGGAAACACTAACTACATTATAATTACATTATTTTTTTATATATAGTGATTTGTTCGGAGGTGTTTATTCTTTTAAATGTTGTTCAGGGGTGATTTTATTATTATGTGATGGATGTTACATGTTTTTTTAATTGTTTTAGTTGTGTACGTGAATTGTGTTAGACATTGTTACTTCTAGTTGTGAAGGTAAAAAATGAATATGTGTGGCACTATTTTGGTCACATGAAGTGGAATTACCATGTTACTGTTAAGTACAACCAGTTATCTTGCTAGAGCATCACCATCACTCTTTCTGTGAGATCCTGGTTCTCCTGTTGCGAAGGCACTATTTTTTTTTAACTTGTTATCAATTATTGATAGGCAACTAATGAAGATGAACCAAGAGGAAAAATCACGAAAAAACAAATATATGCAATATCTTCAAGATAAGAAACTCACCGTCAAACTTGACATAAATGATATTTGGGCTTTCTGAGCAACAAAAGGTGTGCGTAAGAAATACTGGATATGGCCATCTGTTAGATTTCTCAATGGGAAAAATACCACATAGACTGGTTTATGATGTATTCAAATCATTTGATGCATCGAGCTTAACCTTGAAACTTCCCACTAGATCAATACCAATAACACATCAAAATGTGCATGATGTGTTGGGACTACCTGTTGGACAACAAAGTTTAACTACACAAAAACAGCAGCAATGAAAATTTTATGAAAATCATAGTTCCCAGAAAAACCACAATACAATATCTTACCATCAACGGTGATTGATATAATGAAAGATAAGATTGAAGACAGTGAGATGTTCAAGCTCAATTTCCAGATAAAAGTGTCAAATGGATAGATCGAACGGAACACAACATCTTACTTGATTAGGGATGTGATGGACTATGAGATCAACCTAGACAATTGAATGCATATAATTGGGGAGAGTACTTGATTTCATGCCTGATGAAAACAAAAAATAGTTGGGGTTCACTATATTCTATTTTTTACCCTGGGCCAATAGTTTTTCTCACTATAAGCACTTTTTACCATTTTGAAAAATCACATAACAATATCTATTAGAAATAGTATCGTTAAATGTAACATGCATGGTTTCTAAATTTTAATAACTTTTCAAATATTCTATGTTGATCGTGTGCTCAAAGGGGAACAATAAATAGAACGACAATTTTCAACTTTTAAGAATAGACAACACAACTTCTAAAAGTAAGGCAAGAAATAAAATATAATTATTTTGGAAGTGGCAAAGTAATTCAAACTAGATGGGAACAACAAAATGCTCAAGTAAGGAACATAAAACTTTACTAATTTTGATGATTATCAATTATATGTGTATGTACTCTAACAATATATGTATGTGTAAAGGGTGATAATGTAGTTAAAAAAACTAATGTTGAAGATAATGTCGGTGGATACGTGCAGGAGGTATGAGAACGAATAAAATTAAGTAAAAAGTAGTAATACTAACACAAATCACTATAATATTTGCAAAAAACACTAGAAACGTGTATAGATATAGGATGATAATGCAATTGAAGAAAATGACAAGGAAGAAGATGCCACTGATAAGGATCATGTACAACAGGTATGAGTACAAAAAGTTCACATCACTATAATTGTTTTAGTAAATTACCTAGAGAATATGAGTACAACAGTATAGATCACTATAACATATACATGAAAAATGACTAAGTGCGTGTTTGAGGTATCACAAAAAAGTTGACTTATAGCTTACAATGAGTAAGTGTCATATAAGTAATAAGTTGATGAATTCTTATAAATTATACGGGTGTTTGGATTAATTTACTTATAAGTTAGTGAATAATTTGCTAAATTAAATTTGAAAAAATAATTATTAAATACAATGATTTCAACACTTGCATTTTAAATTAAACAAATATTTAAAAATACAATGTAAAAAATATAAAGTATTAAAAAACAAAAAAATCAAGTAATAAGTTAATAAGTTCAGGAAAATGTACCACATTATTAACATTCAACTTATCAACATATAAGTTATAAGTTGAGGTCATAAGTTGGGTTGACAAACAACCCCCCCCCCCCCCCTCCATAAGCTCTTATTAACATGCCCAAAATTAGATGGTGAGTTGAATTAACATTTTTACATGATATTAATGTGTATATTTCTAAAAAGGATAATGCACAAAATGATGGTTTTGTATAGGTTGAACAACAAGTTGATTCAATAATATAGTGCTCACAACCTATACCACAATCTAAACAACACAAGAGGTAAATTAGGAAAATATATTTTTTTGTGCAAATCACTAAAAAAAACTAAAATTATTTATTTAGAGAATTAATTCATGTAAGCTACAATTTGTAAATTTGCTAAAAATACAAATCATCAACACGATGAAGCTATTGACAAAACTGAATCAAAAAAATACTGAAACATGCCAATTTACTTTAAAAAAACCTATTAACAAATACCTAGATTGCAGCTAATCAACAAACAAGATATAATAACAAAAAAAGATAAACATCGAAAGCTAAATCAGTTAACAAATTAAATGAAAAAAATCGATTCATCATAAGTATATACTAACAAAAATTGAAAAATTACCTTGATTATAGCCAATGTCGGAAATGAATCATCTGTAATCATCATGAATAAACTTGTAAAAGAAGATCTGAACAAAAAATTATATCAATCGAGAACGATGACGCCGAAGATTCAAAATTCATCCAGAATTGATGTACATCATAGCTAAAATGACAAAAAAAAAATCAACAAAGAGTGTGATAGATGAGAAAGAAGAGAGACAGGAAATATGAAAGAGACGAGAGATGCGATGAAAGAGAAGAGAGAGATGAAAGAACATTCGTATATTAATTTAAGGTATATCTTTGTCTCTTATAGAAGTTAGTAGTCATCAACGGTCCAGATTATAAGTTGATATAAAGAAAAGGAGGGCTGAGATTAAGTCTCAGTTTTCATTATAAGAGGGGGTCTCATTAGAGCACCTGCCTATATATATATATATACATACATAAGAGTAGAAAACATAGAGATGGCTACAAATATCAATATTACAATGGTAACTGTTTATTACAAAATAATGTCCAATAAGATATATATTTCATTTTTATAGAACTTTTAAATTGTAATGAACTTCATTTCAAATTTCTATATTATCAGAGGTAAATACATGATTGTGACAACTTATAACTATCCTATTACAAAAATACATTGTGTACATGACTTAGTGAATTATTTCATGCATGTTTCTTTTGTTTTTTGTATGTTTTGATTGTAAATTCATGTACTTAAGAAATTAATTCAGTGTCTGTAATCATTCATAGAGAAATAGGTTAAGAAACAAAGTCTAGTAGAAGATCAATTTTGATCATGCATTAGGTGAAGGAAGAAGGTGAAGAACAATGGAATTACGGAATAGAAGAAATTTCTCTAAGGAATGATGCCGAAAAGTCTAAAATGAGTGATGTCGAGAAGTTCAAAATGAGTTATTTGAAAAATATAAATAAAGCTATATCGTAAATGTTGTGAAGTACTCATACCGAGAAGTTCATCATGTCAAAGTCCTCATGTAGTAAACTGCAAAATACTATACTATGAATTCTAAATGTTGACTAGTCAAAACAACATTTCGATAAGTTTAGTTATCGACAAGTCTCAAGTCTGTATAGCAAAGTGGACTTCACAATATCATTTTACAATATATCTTGAAGTCTCAAAATCAAGCGCATACAATGTTGACAAGTCTAGACATCTATCAGACTTTAAGAAGACATTGGAACTTAGCCAAGTTTTTAGGTTTACAACATATTATATTTTAAAGATTTTTCAAGAATAAAAACTGAAGCACCTATACACTACAACTGTAGAAGTCTAATTTCTACAGAGTTTGACAAACCTACAATAAACACAAAGAGAAATTCATGGAGAAGAACGACCAATGAAATATTAGAAGGACAAACTGAAGACTGTAAGATGTGGTCCAAAACTACATACTCTTTCTATTATAGGTAAAAACTATTAAAAAATATAGTCTTGTACTAAGTAGTGTAATTTTCATAAGGGGGTGTGCATTGTCTTCCATGTAATGTGCACAGTGCACACCACCTCACTTAGTTGTTAACCTTTCAACTTGTATAAATTCAAGAACTCTTTATGAGAAGAAAGCTAAAAATACAATTTCATATCCACGGGTTATAGCTAAACTTCAATCTCATAAAGTTAGATTAAAACTAGGTTTCAGTGTTATTGATTTTCACACAACATATCTGTAACTATAACATTTACATACGGGTTTTAGCTTTAAACAATCAAAAATTTTAGTATAATACATTCACCCCCTCTGTATTGTATTCTATAAACTTATTTCTAACACCAACTAACACATATAATTCTCAATTTAAGCGTTAAAAGTGATAAAGTAGAGAGAGAAAATAGAAAAGTATTGTTTTGTTATAATGAACTTGTTCTCGATTTTAATAGAATGGATGCCTATATCCAGTGTTATGAAAATCGGCCGATTTTATTTAGACAAATCGCTATATTATACGTTTAACTCTGATATCGGGTCAAATCGGGAAAAATTGGGTCGAGCAACATAGAATTGACATAACACAAAGAACTATGATCTTGTGAGAGATTTGTATGATGTAGATACGAAGATGGTTTTAAAGAGCAGAAAGAATTGATATTACGATTGTGATTTAAACTGCAAAATAAATAGAAGATATACAAATGAGATAGGAAGAAGAAGAGATATGAACATATATATATATATATATATATACTATAATATTATAAGCAAACCACCCTCTATTTGGTTGGTAGTTTGGTCATTTAGTTTGGTCCTCTAAATAATAACCGTTAGATGTAAATATAGGTAAATGAGAACCGTTGGATGTAATATTAAAATAATATTCTTTTTTTAATATCTAAAATGCTCCCACGGGTTCAAGGTTCGAATCCCGTCAACAACATATTAAAATTTTTTAAGATCAAAATACAAATAAATGCTAATAAAATAAGATAAAAAATACTAAAAAATCATATAAAAAATATTATTATAAGCAAACTACCATTCTTTTTTTAATATCTAAAATGCTCCTACGGGTTCAAGGTTCGAATCCCGTCAACAACATATTAAAAAAATTTAAGATCAAAATACAAATAAATGCTAATAAAATAAGATAAAAAATACTAAAAAAATATTATTATAAGCAAACTACCATCTATTTGGTTGGTTGGTAGTTTGGTTCTGTAAATAATAACTGTTAGATATAAATATAGATAAATGAGAACCATTTCATGTAATATTAAAAGAATATTATTTTCTTGGTATCTAAAATACTCACACGGGTTCCAGATTCGAATCCCGTCAACAATATATTATTATTATTAAATATTTATATCATCTATTTTTCTAAGCTACATTCAAAAGTTCAAGATATTATTCCGTCGATAACATATTAAAATTGTTTAAGATCAAAATACAAATAAATGATAATAAAATAAGATAAAAAATAATAATAAATCATATAAAAATACTAAAATAATAAATTAAAAATACTAAAATTCATCCAAATGCTAATAAAATAAAATAAAAAATACTAAAAAATCATATAAAAAAATACTATTATAAGCAAACTACCATCTATTTGGTTGATTGGTATTTTGGTTCTCTAAATAATAACCGTTAGATATAAATATAGATAAATGAGAACCATTTGATGTAATATTAAAAGAATATTATTTTCTTGGTATCTAAAATACTTACACGGGTTCAAGATTCGAATCCCGTCAACAACATATTATTATTATTAAATATTTATATCATCTATTTTTCTAAGCTACATTCAAAAGTTCAAGATATTATTCTGTCCATAACATATTAAAATTTTTTAAGATCAAAATACAAATAAATGATAATAAAATAAGATAAAAAATAATAATAAATCATATAAAAATATTAAATTAATAAATTAAAAATACTAAAATTCATTCGTGCATCGCACGGGTTATATGCTTGTATATATATATAGGGTGGTATTCTAGAGAGAACTTCTTATATAGAGTCTGGGAGAGAATCATTACATAAATATTCATAATACATATTTTTATCACATTTTTTATTAGATATGATTATAAATTTCAATTATTAAATCAAAAAACGAAATTAAATTCTTTTTTTTTTAAATAATTGAAAATTAGTCAAATAGTCCAAAGTGATTCTACAGCAGAATCAAATTTATCCAAAATGATTCTGCAGCAGAATCAAATTTAAAATCAATGTTTTTGTTCAAATTTTAAATGTTAAATTTTTTATACAGTTTGTATATGCTAATATTTTATGTTAGAATCAGATTATAAATTTTATGTAAAAAAAATTAAAATTATTTATGAGATTCTATAATAGAATATATGGTTCTTCCCGATTCTCTATATAAGATGGTTCTCTCTAGAACAATGGCATATATATATATATATATATATATATATATATATATATATATATATATATATATACATATGTTCCGAGAGGTAGAGGATAAACTTGACTGAAGGAGTAAAGGTGACTCAATTCCCAAAGTCCCCTTCCTTTGATTATCAAATACTAGTATTACCATATGTGTATATTGTATAGTGTATAATTATGAATCTTACTTTATACCCAAAGTTACAAAAGTTATGTAAAAGCATGGTAATTGTTATTACAATTTATTTTGAAATGTTATGTCTACTAATAAACAAGTCTAGTATATTAAATATTAATATGATATTAAACTATGTCTGATTAATGCTCCGATTAATTCTCGATTAGCCAACAACTTCACGGTGGAAGTTATTTTAACAAGAAAACTATTATAATAATTATAACTATCCCATAATAATAATTTATATGTTAACATCCTCCTCAAACTCACGACACTGAATCTAGAGTTTACCAAACAAGAAACAGAGTCACAAATCCAAAGATGTGATCGCAAATCAAGAGAAAAAAGAGTATCCATGTCAACCAAGAACAAACAAAACCAAACAACAACTCAAGTTTATCAAAATCAAAATAGAAAAAATTCAATCAACAAGAGAAGTACCATCCACGTCATCTAATAACCAAACGAAATAACTTCAAAATCCAAACAAATTTGCAACCAACAAAAATAAAAGCGAAACCTAAACCAAAACCAATTCCAAATTCATAAACTTTATCCATATTTAATATCAATTTAAAACTGAATCCAAAGACAAATTGTATGTGAATTATCCAAATCTCAAATTGTATTCAAATCTAATATCAAACCAAAATTGAATTCAAATTCGAACTGTATCTAAATCTAACCAAAATGTGTTGGTATGCCGTGATGAATATTACGGGATAAAACAACATAAACTTTAGTGTGACTTACACTAGTACCATACCACACAAGCATTCGACTTATTAGTTGTAAACAAAGCTACACAAGATGCTATATAAACTTCTTATCTTTCCTTCACAATATCAATGTGCAACAAATTTCACATAACCCATTTGAAGCAAGCAACTTTATCTCAATTTATTTATGAATTCCACCAACAAAATATTTTAGATCCAAATATGAAATTTTAAGTGAAAAAAGTTTCAATAGTTAGTTTCCCGATTTTTCGTCAAAAACTTATTGGAACCAAGCCTCAAAATTGTCATTTTCTAACAATACTTTCATATAATCTTTAACTCATCATGATAATATGAAGATACACCGCATACAGTATGATGGATCAACAAATTATTGAAATTGAGAGTATGCCGGTGCAAGAGCTAGTTTTGATATTAATTTTATAAAAATAATATTTGTTTTTCATTTTTCAGTATTCATGGCCGCCTTGAACCTCTTGTACTGAGACTGATATTCTTAATGAAAATGATTTAGAATGCTTTGTGATCCAGTGATTAGAAGAAAGATGGGAGGTTTGGAAATGCTAAAGCAGTTTGATGCTGCCTCTGTGTATTTTGTTTGTACTAGAAGAAAGAAAGAGATCACTTTGGTCAATAATGAGGCTGCAGTTCAGGATCACGTAAGTAACGACAAGTTTTCTGGCATTCATTTGTTGCCATGATATACAGAGTTCATGGCAGCTCCACAACGTTTAGAATTGGCTCATAAAATGAGAATAAAGAAGCTATGGTTCAAGTTGATGATTAAGCTTGTGTGCAGACTCTGAGAGGCACCGAACAAAATGACTGAGGGTGTGTTTATATAATAAAGTCCTGTAAACAGGTTGTGTCATAGCATAACTTGCGTCAGATAGCATAGTTAAAATACTAATTATATGGAATTATTGGGCTCTACGGTACTCACAAGTGGCTTATGACCAAGAAAGTGAATTCATGAAAAAGCAGTTGATGAGCTTATAGTGATGTAGTACTGCAGTGAAGTTACTCGAGTTATAATTTTGGACATCAGTAAATAGATGGTATGCTGTGCTAAATTGCATCTTAGCCAAAGTATGATGTGCAAATAAGAGGAGATGTCTCTTCAGCATAGCATGTATGACTATAGTTATCTATTGGTTCGATGTCAAATTTCTACAAATCTGTTACAGGTTTGTTCATTCTCGTATCTGATACTACTTTTGGTCATATTATGTTTTTTTATCATTTCAAATAATTACTTTTGTCTGATTAGAAGATCAAATTGAGTGTTTGGGATCTGAAATTGTAATGAGATCTTGCATGTTCCATTTTATTTTGTGGGCACTTGTCACACAATTTGCTGCCTGTTAACTTGAGGCGCTCTGCTGGGCTTGCCTGGCTATTTTATTGGATATTCCGCTTGAGCCTATTGCAGAGAGCTGCAGTCAAGATATCACTTGGAATGAATATTCCAAGTTACTCTGAATATTCTTTCTCAAACTGGAATGAATTGCTTCTCTTAATCTCAAGAACATTGTTAAAACTAATTTAGTAGAGCTTGAGATCATGTAAGTTATTCAAGTACTCCAGACGGAAAAACCTGAATTACAACATAAACTGGCAGAAAAAGGGTAAGAAAATGACATACCTGCAAGTTATATCTTGACCGCAGCTCTCTGCAATAGGCACAAGCAGAACACTCACACCACAGTAACTTGATATACCTGCGGATTACAGTTGTTTTCTATTGATCTGTAGTGAACATAAATCCGAAATGGTATGTGTAGAATATGACAAATTGCATACAATGAACCGCTTTTCAGTATTCTCAATCTGATAATCTTCTTTACTTCATAACATACTGTTGTGATAATTTGTCCCTTCTGAATGTTATATTATTTTCCCCTAGACTTGAAACTATGTAGGTGTTCTATATATTAGCGGCTACATGTCTCAGTGACTATAGATTTGCATAGCAGAAGCTGCTTTAAATTCATTTGTGAAGTTAATTTCACGATATACTGAGTTCGATATTAGGAAGATTATCTGGATGTTGGTTACCTGATGGCTGATATAACTTCAAACCATTATTTGAAAGTAGGAAGTAGGACTACATAAATAATTCTTTGTTTTTCTGTATGCATGGTGGTAAAGTTACTTGAAAAAAGTTTGTACTTGTCAGTGCATGGAAACTCAATAAGTCACTTTCTCTGCCATTCGGAGACTTTATAAGTCACTTTCTCTGCCATTTGTGTGCAATGTGCCAATGATACAGAGAAATTTGAGGAAGGCGTCGCAGCTCCAACTCTTGTAGAATTTACACAGTATAGTCCTCTTACAAATACCAGTGTCCTACTTGTGGGCGGATAGGGTTGAAGTATACTTGACGTTGTTTGTTTAAATTACTGGAGTAGTAATTGTATTAAATCTTTACAGAATTTTAAATTTTTGAAAGGGCTAGGGAGATTAGTGTTATATTTGGATTTTGGGGCCGAGGAAGTACTCTGAATTCAGCTATAATATCTACATTTCAGTAGACATGTTATCTTCAGTATGAATGGCGGATCCTAAATAATTCAGGTTTAAAACTAACAAGTTTTTGTGTTAAAAGTGATAAATCCGTGAATATGAAACACTTAAAAACTAGTTACAGACTCGATGATAATGTACAACATGGAACGTGTAAAAATTCCGTTAATGTTTTCAAAAATTGTATGAAAATTACACACTTTCTTATGTCCCTAAAGTCCTTGACATATTCCTGAGCGTCAGGGTATATATTCCTTGCTGTGTGACCACAGACCACCAGTAGACCGGACCAATTGATGTCATCGCCATTGGTGTATATAGAAAGATGGTGCTTACCAGAGGCTGAAAGGTACAGGAGATGCCCATATCTATATGGCTGCCTGCCAGTGGCATGTCTGTAATATATTCCACACTATTATTTGCCAGAAGAATACAATGCTTATACCATCAACCACCTATGTTGATTAGCTGGTTCAAGTGCCCAACCCTCAGCAACCAGTTGCAATATCCTCGCAAGTTGAAGTCTGTGTGAAATGTGCAAAGCCAATGTCTAATCACGTACCTTATCTGCTAATCAGCAATGGTTCTGGAATCACTAGAGATAATTTTGGAGTACCATGAAGATAATTGTCACAGATTATCTTTTCAGCTTGTGCAGTTGTGCTACACCCTACAACATGTTTGCATATATACTATGGAATATTCCGTAATTTTTAGATTAACAATAATAAAAGAATAATAGAAAAAAATGATTTAAATTTGATATATATTAAGATTTAAAATTGAATTAGAATAACGGGCCTTTAGATTTAAATACAGATAATAAGTAAGTTTGGACTTAGGGTTTGGTTACGTTATATAAACATCATGTTGTTTGTAAAATTCGTAGGGCTTTTTCTCACACAAACCAGCCGTCTTGTAAAATTCGTAGAATATTCATCATAAATCGGAATTTCATGATTCTAGACTTTTCGGAAATATCTTTCAATTTTCTCCAACCTCTATTTCATAGTGTTTTTCTAGATTATTCTCTGAACAGTTCTTAAAATCACAAAATATAAACAGATCTTGTTTTTCGGTTTCTGTTCAAATTCAGCGGACGTTTTATTCAATTCTCGATTCGTTATAAGTCCGATTAGGATGAGTCATATATTTTCAAAAAGGTCTTTTCGTTCTCTACGACTTTCGTCCTTTGAGTGTTTCAAGAAAACGTCGTTTAGAGGGTCAAAAAGGCTAAATACAGTTCTGGTCAGAATTGAATATATGATCTAGGTTGCGTTGAGGTAAGTTTCCGATTGTCCTTTCTAGCATTTTCAAAGTTATGTGTGTGTATTTGATTATAGAAACTTGGGCTTAGTGATGATATATTTTGAAGTGATACATATTATTTGATATGTGTTATGTATAAGTAATAGTCTTGTGATTCTAATTTGTGTCATGGTTTGTGAAAATATCGAATAAGAATAAGGATCGAGTCACCGGGTTATAGTGACAGTTTTTTGAAAATTTAGTACCGTTATCACCGGGTTATAGTGGTCGTGGCATGAATTACGGGTTTCGAGTTATTGTTGTTATGTGGTGTCGTATTTATCGAATAAGAATAAGAATATGTGAATCGAAATAATGTATTGTGTATCGTTATTGTATCGTATTGAATATCGTATTATCTTGTATGTATATATGTTATTTGCCCGACTAGTTGGATCGATTAGTTTCTTGCTGGGCTGTATAGCTCATTACTTACAATTTCCAGGTTTGCTGTTAGAACGAGTGAATGTGCTTTCGAGTTCGAGGATCTTAGGTTCAGAATAGATTGGTTTTTGGATTATCAGCTGCACTTCTAAAATATATATTTTTGTAATAGAACTTTTGTCACGCTTCCGTCTGTAATTGTCATTGTATAGTAATTTATTTAAGTTTTGTATTTAGATTTAATAGTCCGAAAAGTCAGATGGCACAATTGGTATCAAGAGCAGGTTGTCCTTCGGAGTGTGTTAGGTATGGGACTAATACATTCTCTAGGGTACGATCTTGTGGACGATAGTTTAAGTTTGACTTGTAGAAGATTAGTAGGTAGACGTGTCATGAACTTTTTAAAGTATAGGATTGTTGTGAATTTGGGGACCAAATTCTTTTTAAGGAGGGTAGTATGTAATATCCCGTAATTTTTAGATTAACAATAATAAAAGAATAATAGAAAAAAGGGATTTAAATTTGATATATATTAAGATTTAAAATTGAATTAGATTAATGTGCCTAAAATATGGATCAGATTTAAATACAGATAATAAGTAGGTTTGGACTTAGGGTTTGGTTACGTTACATAAACATCAGGTTCTACTTCTTCGTCTTTGTTTGTAAAAATTCGTAGGGTTTTTTTCTCACACAAATCAGCTGTCTTGTAAAATTCGTAGAATATTCATCGTAAGTCGGAATTTCATGATTCTAGACTTTTCGGAAAGATATTTTAATTTTCTCCAACCTCTATTTCATAGTGTTTTTCTAGATTATTCTCTGAACAGTTCTTAAAATCACAAAATATAAACAGATCTTGTTTTTCAGTTTCTATTCAAATTCAGCGAACGTTTTATTCAATTCCCGATTCGTTATAAGTCCGATTCGGATGAGTCATATCTTTTCAGAAAGGTCTTTTCGTTATCTGCGACTTTCGTCCTTTGAGTGTTTCAAGAAAACGTACAGTTCTGGTCAGAATTGAATATATGATCTAGGTTGCGTTGAGGTAAGTTTCCGATTGTCCTTTCCAGCATTTTCAAAGTTATGTGTGTGTATTTGATTATATAAACTTGGGCTTAGTGATGATATATTTTGAAGTGATATGTATTATTTGATACTCCCTCTGTCCCCCTAGGTTCTTTACATTGGGGGACGGGGGTTCGGCACGCATTTTAAGGCTTCTATAAAGTATAGTTATATATATTATTTTAAATTTTTTTCTTTTGAATAAAAATTTAATGTTTGAATTTTTATTCAAAAAAAGAAAATTTTAAAAATAAGTTGTGGAACTATACTTTATACGAGCCTTAAAATATGTGTCAAACAGTGAAAAAAACTGTAAAGAAATGTGGGGGACAGAGGGAGTATGTGTTATGTGTAAGCAATAGTCCTGTGATTCTGATTTGTGTCATGGTTTGTGAAAATATCGAATAAGAATAAGGATCGAGTCACCGGGTTATAGTGACAGTTTTCTGAAAATTTAGGACCGTTATCACCGGATTATAGTGGTCATGGCATGAATTACGGGTTTCGAGTTATTGTTGTTATGTGGTATCGTATTTATCGAATAAGAATAAGAATATGTGAATCGAAACTATGTATTGTGTATCGTATTGAATATCGTATTATCTTGTATTGTATGTATATATGTTATTTGCCCGACTAGTTTGATCGATTGGTTCTTGTTGGGCTGTATAGCTCATTACTTACAATTTTCAGGTTTGTTGTTAGAACGAGTGGATGTGCTTTCGAGTTCGATGATCTTAGGTTCAGAATAAATTGGTTTTTGGATTATCGTTAGCTGCACTTCTAAAATAGATATTTTTGTAATTCGTTTGTAATTATCATTGTATAGTACTTTATTTAAGTTTTGTATTTAGATTTAATAGTCCGAAAAGTCGGGCCGTTACATACTAGCACAGGGGAATCTTCGGTATATGTAGGTGGCCTAGTGATAAGACATATTGCACCAAGATCAGGAAAAAACATAGTACGCTCATTGATTTAAAGTTTACTTTATATGCACTTCTCTCTACTTGTATCTGCTCTACATAATAAATTAGCACAATCAGTGAGTCTGTGAGTGTATAGGGAGGGATTAACACGCTGATCAACAGAGCCAAGCATCACAGACAATGTTGGGTCGCTGTTTCAAGCAGCCACAGATGTCGAATGCCTTGTCTGTAAGTCAGGCTTCTTACTGAATTAACTTCTGCTTTTTTTCTTCTTGGTTAATTAGAGCGTATGTATAACATGCATACAGTTGCTGTGTATTGTTGGATAGATTGTGGAACTATTGGTACATATGGATTGCGACGGATGTGAAAAAAGAATACGAAGAGCAATCGCCAAAATAAATGGCAAGGGCACCATTTTTATTTTTATTTTGGTTTTGAACAGCTATATATTGGCATAATGCTAGTGCAGAAAGGGCACAATTCTACACTTTATCACATCCTCTTTACTCAATCACAATTAGTAAACTACAAAAAAACTTAACAAATTTAGCATGTTGCAGGTGTAGATACCTTGGAAATTGACATGGATAAGCAAAAGGTTACAGTTAAAGGATATGTGGACCAGAGGCGGGTGCTGAAAGTTGTGAGAAGAACAGGAAGAAAGGCCGAGTTTTGGCCATACCCATACCATGATGAGTACTATCCTTATGCATCTCAGTACTTGGATGAATCAAACTTCACATCTAGCTATAATTACTATATGCATGGCTACAACGAAAGTATTCATGGATACTTACCTACGGGCCTTCCTTACTCCACAATCATTGAAGACGAAGTTGCTGATCTTTTCAGTGTCGAGAATGTCCATGCTTGCAGCATAATGTGACAGCATTGACCAATGGAGTCTCAAAATGAGAATCTCCTCTAACCCTTCTGGTTCTTTTCTTATATATCTTTACTATAACACTATAGTAATTTTCGAATCATAAACATTTACACAAGCAATTAATGCAAAATTAACAAGTGTAGCCATATAATAAACAAGATTAATCCTTGGCGCCATCTATAGCTGTCTACTTTCTAGTCCGTCTGTCTGATCTCTTATTGTATCGAATTAGATTTCTAACAATGGTAACAAAGTGGCAGAAAAATAATTTAAGGTTAAATTGGCTGTGCTGACATTCAAGTTGTGTACAGCCTTAGACTAGTAGTAGTTTTATAATTTAACGAAGATGCAACCATTATATGGAATTCGGAACCAAAGATTTCCTTCTTTTCATATTAAATAGTTAAGGTGAAAATTGTTGGAAGAAAGGATCTCACTCAAACTCACACAAGAGAAGGATATTGGAGAAGAATCTTTGATCTTTACTCACACGCACATTTGGAGAAGAATATATGAATTCTTACTCAAGTTTCAAATGACAGATTACATGGCTTTATATAGTACTTAAATGATACTTCTAGATGATCTCTAACAACTCAAAAGACTCATGTACCAAACTCTATACTATGGATTTAGAATTAAAATACATATTCATGCATTTATAAATTTCCTTACATATACTTAGATAAATCTAGAAACTTCTAATGCATGTACCAATAGTTAAAATTAAAATTTCAACAAAAATCAGTCACTGCCTCCGCTTCTTTTCAACTGTGAGGGATGTTTCAGCCTGATGCAAACATGGGAAAGTGGATCTTGTCAAGCATATATGAGCACCCATAATCAGTACTGGTTTGCGAACATTGCTCAGTAAGCATCACTAAAGGGTAACTACTCCAAAGAGAGTACTGCATTGTAAAGAAAAAGTAAAAGCATCAGTTATTGTTCTAACCTCTAACAATACGGTACAAACTTATATTTTTAACTATTATCAGACTGGATGCAATGTGCAATGCAAAAGCCTACTTATTTACTGTAGCCCTGAAATCATCATTTAAGTTTGCAACAAAAATGTAAATATCCAGATTCAAGGTCAGATTGCAGAGGATAACGAGGCTTGAACCAATATGTGCTTAACAGTGTAAGGAAGTTCAGTCATAGGTAGTAACTCGAGTGATAGCCTAGTAGGCACCACTTGCCTATAAAAATTACTTATAATGTATGAATTAATCTGAGCAGAGAGAATAATACTTGCTTAGCTACAGAATGAAAGAATTTAATGATATTTTTCTCGAAACCCCACAGTGGAGTTGTAAATTTTTGATAATGTATAGACTTGTCGAAAAAAAGGTTACATAATTAGATATGATATCATAGTTCAGCATAATTCATGCTATATACTCCGAGTAAATAAGCTACTGCAACCTGAAGCGATGATGGCAGATAAAAGGCTTTTTACCAATTACAACGAAAGTAAATCAGGCTGGCATCACAGGCATACGATTTGTTCTTTGATACAGGAAAGAAGTTCACAGTTTTGTAACTACTACGGACCTCAGGATAGAAATTCCCTAGGGACAATGTGCACACAGGCCACAGCACTTAAGGACGGAATAATCTTCTTCAAATACACCGAATTTTTTTTACAAAACTGTTTATTAAATGTTTAATGGTATTTTACAAAGATTCCGTTCCTCGTATCAACAACTATGGCATTTTACAAAGAAAGAAGAAACCATGTTGTAGTAGTTTTTATGAGTCTCTTCTTTAAGTTTGCAGCTTTAAAGATAAGCAGGCCATGTTCAATTAAAATGCAAATGAGTATTTGGTCATGATAAATGCAAGTCTTCATCTTCCAAGTCCATCTGCATATGTGTGTCTACATATAGATGAAAATGAAGATACCAAGTAAGAAAAGGTAAAAGAACTAACGACTTGTCTGCACCATTATGGTCTACTTCCCATATCAAAAGAGTCGTTAAACGTTTTACTCCAAAGAAGTATATGTACAGTAAGAAATGCTTAGAACAAGTCCCTTAGCAGCTTCAAAATTGTTCGTTATCGTGCATGTCATAGTCTTAAACGATTTGTGAATTGCATCAACTGTGTCCCTATTTCCTAGTAGCCTAAAACTTCACCTGTCTCCCTGGTAGGGTTGATTTGGTTTGGTTCGTTACTTAATTACCTCAACACAAATGGTGTAAAAAGCTGCAGAAGCAACGGTTTCCTAATCTTAGATACGACTTATTTATAATTTCTTGACTCAAATCTGGTAAGAAGCTGACGACTAAACTAGTAAGATAATGGTCAATCTATGTAGTTCTCTTTCTAAAAACATGTCACCAGATATGTAATCAAAGATTACAGGCGTTGATCAGTCTTTGGTTGACAGCACAACTTTCTTGACCTTCTGGCACTATGAAGGTGACATGTTATCCGCAACCCTTTGATTTTTCTGGATAGTTGTGTTTTTTGACAAACAGTTTCGGAATAGTCATTCCGCAGTACCCAAGTTCTTCATCAAACCCAGATCTTATTCCATATATATTAGCAATGTAAACAACAACCATTTTCATGTGAATTATTGCTGAGAAAAAGTGTTGAACAGAATTAACTACTCGCCTTTAATATTAAGATGTTTGCAAACAAATTTTTGATTTCATATGAAGTAAAATGGAAAAGGACATTTATCAAAGACAAACTAGAACAAAAAGGATAATTCAAAGTAACATAGAAAAGGACATCCAGAAAAAGCAAATTATAGCTAAAAGCATAATTTGCATGATCATGTGAGTAGTTTCTGTGAAACATTGGATTTAGTGCAGACCCATAAGCTTCCTTGTCTTCCCCACAAACAAATCTTTGGACTTGATCGAAGTGGGGAGGAATCCGCTGAGTGTTAGGAATGGAAATTGAGCCACTGCATTTTTCCTTCCCAGTGTAACAATAGCAATAGCCTTTGAAGTAGGCTTATAAGTTGACATTTTATCTTCACTTCCTCCTGAAATTAATATCTTGATGTTCTTTGCCACAACTGCAGAATGTTCTTGTGCCAGGTACCCCTGTTTCATTTCCTACATCAAAGTGAAAATTTATACAAGATCACGTTCGATACAAATCTTAGCAGCTTCCATCTGAAATTTTGGATACACAGGGATTTAATATTTTTCAACCTATCGACAGTTATTACTTTAACATTAGCCTTGTTTAATTACAATAATATTGCAAGTTTAAAAGAAACATTTGAGTTGAAACAGATTAACAGAGGTAGTTTAAAATAGACCAGATATATGTGTAGAAATACCTTAAGATCTGTAATATCACCAATTGCAAAGATATTCTTGCAGCCTTTTATTCTGAGGTTAGCATCCACCATTAACCTCCCAGATTCATCCACGCTGTTCCCCAAGGCAGTCTCTTTTAGCCATTCTGAGGCCAATGGTTTGCCAATGCACAAGAAATGGCTATCCGCTTTGATAATTTGTCCAGATGAAGTTGAATATTCTTTGCTACCTTGAGCAAGATTACTCAAATTGACTTTCTGATTGAATTTGACATCCACTCTTTTCGATATCAACCAATCTAGAGTCTTTTTAGCAGCTTTAGGTCCAAGCATTTCCAGCAACCTGGATCCATTATGCACAAGCGTAACCTTTTTCTGTGGGAAGTCATTTGCAATTTCCCCAGCAAGTTCAACACCAGTAGGCCCACCTCCAACAATCAATATGGACTGAGAAGATTTTATCTTTTCATAATCTGCAATGACATTATGCTAAAGATCAAACACATGTATAATAAAAATGAGCAGGGAGATAATAATTAGTCGAAAACAAGACAAATTGGCCATGAGATTTTTACCTGAGTGGAACTGTTTGAGTCTCTCGGTTCTTGTTTTCGGGTATGGGTCGCTGTGACCAGAGGCTATGACAAGATAGTCATAGGCAATAGAGCGGCCATCAGCAGTCACGACTTGGTTTTGTTTGACATCGATGGCTTTGGATGTAACAATATTACCATTTGTGAGGTAATCTTTATGGTAAATCACTGACCTCTCAGCAAATGATGGCTCTACCATTGCTCTCAAATCTGCCCATGGAATCTCAAAGTATTCTTTCCTGCAAGAAGAAGTTGAATAAACTTAACATCAACAACTTAAGTACTAAAGTACATCATATGTATTAATAATATAATATATGATCCGAGAGTCGGTCGATAATATAACAATAATTAAATGTAACATTACAAGGCATGCATATGAAGTGTAAAATTACAAGCGAAAGCTTACGGATCAATGAGAGTGAGATGGGAAGTAAATTGAAGAGATTTAGCAATAACGGAACCGGCCACTCCGCCCCCGATAACCACCACTCTTTTGGCAAGCACAGAATCTTGGTTTGCAGCCATTTAATTGTGTGTGTGTATTATTGTGTGTGAGGTGTCTCTTCCCTGTCTCCGCTATATATAGTGTAATATCCAAGATGTATTGCGTAGAGACATGCGTAACGGTGACAGCCTCCCATGAAGATGAAGCTATCAAGCAACTCCTGTTCCTGTCATTTGTGTGTCATATAATAAATGTTTATTCAATTGTATTTCTAGACTGTTTCATGTATACGTGATCTGTGAGCTACTCGTGTATTTATTCAAACACCAGCTATGCGTCAAACAAGTTTAACAAACGATTGCATGGGCGATGTCATCCGTACTATATATTACAAGCAGGGTTCCCACTTGAGCTCTTTCGGGGATTCTGTTAAATAAAATAAGTGTTGTTACACAAATGTTTGATAACTTTTTTTTAATGAATATTTTTGGTATAATAAGTAGTACTCCCTCCGTCCTTCCGAGTAGTATACATTAGATTTGGGCACGGAGACCAAGAAAATGTATAAAAAATGAGTAAAATTAGATGAAAAGTAGGTAAAGTGGTGGGACTGTTTTATATTATTATAGAATAGAGATAGTGGAGAAAGTAGTGGGTGTAATAGTGTTTTATATTATTAAAAGTTACTATGGGACATCCAAAATGAAAAGTGTATAAAAATGAATGGGACAGAGGGAGTATATTTTTGAAGTGGTGGAACTTGACTAAAAACCTAATACGTGCTTTATGTGGAAGCAATTTTGGGCAAAACACTGATTTTAAGAAAAGCTCATTTTAAAATTTACAGGTACATTTATTCAAAGAGCCCGTTTGGAAATCTTGTAAAGGAAGTCTACTGGGTTTAAGTTAATTTTGATCTGTTTCGGTACCCACGTGTTTAGTGGGCTTAGACCATCTCTCCGATAGGAGTACCAAAAGTGATGTCAAATTTTACGTGGCATAAATTTTTTGGGTGTTTTTTTATTAGAGTTGCAAGGGTGTTCAAGGAGAATTTGTCAACTTTTAGCACTCTTTTTAAATAGAAAAATCCTAAATAATACTAGTACTAAAAGTATATATGGTTCATTTCTATTATATTGTATCTAGTTTTAATATTATTTGTTTATGGATCATCTAGCACTTTAGGGGTCATTTGGCAAATCTGAATTGTATTATCTGAATGATTAAAATTTCTGAATAAATTTAAGATCTGAACAATTAATATGAACACTTGTTTGGCAAATCTGAATCAGATTATCTGATTAGAAGATGTAATTTAATTATTTTACATATGTAATACTATTTTATAATTTATATATTCAACTTGTCCTAAAATTTTTAATATTACTATAATATAAATAGTTATACCAAAGGTGACAAAAAAAAATCTAGACAACAAACGAAAAATTATATTTTAGGAATACCATGCATATTCACAAGAAAATATTTTAAAGAATAATAATCGATAATAAGACATTATCATATATTTTTTTCTAAAAATAAAATGTTATTACTAGACCTTTAATATTAACTTTACAAAAAAGAGCATTTATATTAATTATGAAATCCTAAAATAAATCGAGGATCATAAACACAGTCATTTAAGTTAAAAGAAATAACACGATAATGACAATCATTCAATAATTATTTTTTTTTGAATTTTTAGCTGTTTTTCAATTATTTTTTTAAAAAGTTGCATCTAGTTGCATCTGGTTGCTTTGGTTGCATCTGGTTGCGTTGGTTGCAGACCGTAGTTTTTGAAAATATTTTTTGGTTGCATCTAGTTGCTTATAGTTGCAGACCGTATTTTTGAAAATAATTTCAGAAGATAGTAAAATTGAAAAAAAACTTAGAAAAAGTAGTATTTTTGACAATTTCTCTTATTTATTTTATTTAACATATATTTAATTAATATATTACAAAATAAAATAACAAGAAATTCATTTGCAATAAAAAACATACCACCTGATGGAAGTTCACGTCCTTCTCTCTTAATGGTTAGGCTAGAATATTGTAACTTAAGCGCTAAGCTGATCTTAACATAAAAAATTATTATTTATGACGAGTTGACATGTTTGGCACCCCTCAAGGGTGCTTCTATTCAAATGCTCTTAGTCATTTGAAGTTCAACTCAAATGAGTCCAGGTGGTACTTTTCAGTTTTTCTGAACAGCAGTTTATTTTATGTGAATAATTTTTTTTTAATTTTGTTATTTTACTAGGTTATAGCCATGTACTTCGTATACGGTACTTCAAAAAATTATTTTATAAATATTCTAATAAATAAAAATAATAAGGATAAATCAAATAAATTGAATAATTGTAAATTTCTGATCAAATGAAAGAAATCATTTTAATACAATAAAATATTACTTTTATCAATTATAATAAATGCATTCAAAAACATTAATCTAATTTAGATATTTTATTGCATATATTATGAGATAATACACATTAATTAACTTAGCAAAATTAAAAGATTGATACAATTATTTGTTAATGAGATTAATCTATATATTATCAATGATGTTGATGATATATATATATATATATATATATATACAAATTTTCTATAATTAAAAATGGGTCATGTAGATAAATGAATCTTATACAAATACTAAAACTAAAAAATGAATAGCCCATGTATCAAAAAAAAGTTAAAAAATTTATCTGAACCTAAATATGGATACCAAACATTATGGAAAAATTTATAATATACAAATATATAGATATAGATACCTATGTTTATGTATTAAGTGTGTAAAAATTTAAAATAAACGTAAATTATGAATACTAGCTTAAAACTCATGCAATGCATAGTTATTTTATATAGATCGATTTTAGAGATGTATTAAAATATATTTGTTCATAAAACCGATCCAAGTAAATTGAATTTGAAATAAATAGAACGTAGACGGACTCAAATAAATAGTTTTAGAGATGTACGAAAACATATTTTAAAATTAATAGGCATGTAAACTAGTCCAATTATATCGAATAGGTTTTAGAGATTTGTTTTAATTAGTATAGTTAATTTTCTTTTATAAAGTATATTAACTATTGAAGAACAGATTAAAGAACTACCAACGAAACTTTATTTTGCAAGTGTTACTTTTTTAAAACTTTTATTATTTAAATTTTAATATATTTTTCTTGAATTTAGTTTTATTAATTATATATAGAATATTTATATATAGGATATAATGAATAATATATATTAAAGAAAATAAAGTAGGATACTATATTTGACGATATTTGACTTGACGTGATTTAATGATTTATAGGATTATTCGTGTATAATATTCGAAGTTTAGTGTCGCATTTGAGGTAAGTGGTAATTATATATATGTTGTTTACGATAATTTTAGAAAATGAAAAGTTTTAGTTAGAAAATATAAAAAGGATATATGTTTTGGCTAAAAAAATAATCAGTTAGTTATTAATGATTATAATATTATTATTTTATATTTTTAAATGGAGATGTCCGTGATATTTTTTGAAAATGAGAAGTTTTAGTTATAAATGTAAAAAATAATGTCTTTTAGTTGAAAAAGTTAATTAGTTATTTATTAGTAGTTATAATATTATTATTTTGTTTTATTAAATAAAATTACTCATAATATTGTTGAAATGGAGGAATTTTCGTTAGAGAAAATATTAAAGGTACTCTATATAATAATTTTTTAGTATTTTACCAAATGGTTCTCATCAATATGATTGGAAAGATCTGACGGCTGTGGATTAAGTGACCAAACTATGGACGACCAGACTACCAACGAAACTTTCAATGTTCCTTCTTTAAAGAATACTTGTTTTATAACCTGTGCAATTCACATATCTTTTTTTAAAAATATAAATATTTTAATCATGAACATTTCTTAATTTTTTTATTTTTTTAATTTTTTAATTTGATCGCCTAGGGATCAGACTACCAGGACCAAAGTTTTGGATAAGATCTCTTTTACGCTTATCATATATAAGGATATAACAGTAATTGGTTATAAATATGTGATACTATTTAATAATTTTTTTTTTATAGTTGAGTAAATGTATTTAAGTAAAAACACGAAGTACCAAAAAACTGATAACGTACCTGTTATGGATTAAAAAACGTACTTGTATATTAATTGCTTGGATTAATGAGTTTTCGAGCTTTAATGGCTGCACTCGTGTATCCGGACTAAATTGGTCCTCACAAGATGCCTACGTATCTCAAATTGTTATTGAGAATCAAGCCAAAGACGTAGTTCTGATTGTAGGATCAGGGACCTTATATAGGCGCCTGGAGCCTAGTATTTATGGTATGTTTGGGAGACTTAGCGGATAAGTCTTCTTTTTGATATTGGATAAGTATTGTATTTCTTGCTGAAGAATTCGTTTCCTTGTTGATAAAGGTTATGACTCATTAATTGCCTTTAATTGGGATTCTGGATCCTTCTTTGATCAATTTGCCATAATTTGGACTCTTTTTATGAGCTGTATATTTTCCCTATTCATTAATTACGAAATTAATGAATAATTAGGGTATTGGGCTTTAAATATCGGCCTTTTGTTTGACCAGTCAATTATATTTCTATAATTACTTTTCTGACCATATCATTTGCCCCCCAATCTTCTAGGAAAATCTCTCTTGGATTATCGTAGAAGTTATTTCATTCAGGAGTTACGAAATTTTCTTCCATATCGTGGCTTGGTTTGACGAACGTATAGTTCTAAACCAATTTTATAATTCTCCAAAACAGGAATCGGGATTTTTCATCAATTCCCTGGAACATAAATTAATTTTTGAATTTTTCATGTCATTTTCGACCAGGATCCTGGTCGAATTCGACCTTGATTTTAGCTCCTGGTCGAACTCCTTCGACCGGGATTCTGGCCGAAATTTGCTTCCATTTTGCATCCTGGTCGAATGATTTCGACCAGGTTTCTGGTCGAATACTACTGTCAGTTTGCCTCCTGGTCGAATGCTTACGACCAGGTTTCTAGTCGAAGTAGAGCCTCATTTCCCCCCCTAGTCGAATAGCTTCGACCAGGATTGTGGTCGAACAGGACTTTCATTTTGCATCCTGGTCGAATGATTTCGACCAGGTTCAAGGTCGAACATGGCTTTCATTTTGGTGCCTGTTCGAATGATTTCGATCAGGAACATGGTCGAACGTGACTTCAATTTTGGTGCCTGGTCGAATGATTTCGACCAGGAACATGGTCGAACGAGACTTCAGTTTTGGTGCCTGGTCGAATGATTTCGACCAGGAACATGGTCGAACGAGACTTCAGTTTTGGTGCCTATTCGAACTCATTCGACTAGGATTCTGGTCGAATACTTGGTTCGTTACAGACTTTTAGGGCCCACATATATTGGGCTTCATTTGGGCCCAAGGATTTTAGCAATTGGGCCTTCATCTTTTTATTGGGCCTTTAGCCTTTTTTAATAATTGGGCTTTTATCCTTTCGACGAGATTTTTGGTCGAATACAAGAGCCATTTTGGGCTTTATTCGAACTTATTTGATCAGAACTTTGATCGAAAATGTAGTTTAGTTTTTTGTAATGGGCTTAGTTGGGCCCAAGGATCTTCACTGTTCAACTTTATCAATTGGGCTTTTAGCCTTTTATGGGCCGTACCGGCTAATGCCGGTTGCCCTTCCTTCAACCGGCCCATTGACCGGCTGTGATCCCTATATAAGGGTGAGTTCTCATTTGTTTCCATTCATTCTTCACATTTCACTTTCTCAAAGTTACTCTGCTAAATTTTCTCCGAAATTTTCTTTGGATTGCTCTGCTAGGGTTCTGTCGCAAGGCGATTCCCGGCGAGATTTTCTCACCGTTTTCTGGGTTTTCACTTGAAGATTTGAAGATTTTCTTTGAAGATTCTGGGTTTCTTTGAAGATTCTGGGTTTCCTTGAAGATTTCTGGGCAATTTTATTTGAAGATTTGAAGATTTTCTGGGTTAGAAATGGCCGATCGAGCTTCCCAACGCCTCCAAAAGATGAATTCCGCTTCAAAAAGAGGTACCCCCATTCCTATTCGTTCAAAATACATGTCTTTGCATGATATGATTAATGAACGTGGGGATGAATACCCGTCAGTGTCTGCTTTAGATTCGTATGATTGTAGTAATAAATTCCATGAAGTAGATATGATAAAAGATTATAATAAGATGTATAGGGTAAAGGCCCCCTTAAAGCTTGTTCCTGCCGGCCCCGGTGACCGTTCTTGTCACTGGCGGTCAAATGCTTTGTGTATTTATAGGGATGCCATAGTTGCTGGCCTTAGGTTCCCTTTTCACGAATTTATTTCTAGACTTTTGGCAGATGTCCAAGTCAACCCTTGCCAATTACCTCCAAATGCCTGGAGGATAATTAATTGTTTCATGGTTTTATGCCTTCGTAAAAACTTTCCTCTTTCTGTACCTTTGTTTAGAAAGATCTTTCAGTTTAAGAATAGCTCAGCCAACAACTTGGGTTGGGTGTATATAAGCCATAGGGTAGGCTTCCCTTTCATTTTTCACCCCAAATCAATCCCAGATAATAACCCCAAATGGAAAAATGAGTTCATGTATCTTGTATGGGAAGGAGGGGACTGAGGAACCCTGTTCCGTACATCTTTTGGGAGAGTTTCTGATGGTAGTCCCGGTAACATTGTCTTGAATGAGGAGGAGCTCCATGCCTACTCAGAGCTCATTAAGGATAATGGGACTACCGTGGCTTGGGAGTTACTGGACGAGTTCGTCCTCAAGTCCGTTGGGCTCTCTACTGTTCATGATAAGGGTATTTTTGCTTATCCCTTTTCATTATGCCTATTTTTATTTCTTTGTGATTTTCTGTTAACCATTTTCCGGCTTTTCTTGTAGCTGCGGCCTTTATCAACAAGACCAATGAGCCCAAGGATGTAGAGACATCCAGGATGAAAAGGGCTAGGATCGGGGATGATCCCAGGGGGAAAGCCAGTGCTCCCAGCTTCTTGATCCCTTCTGTGGATGAGGTGGACATTCCTGTGTCTGCCAAGTCCTCAGTGTGGCGCCCCAACTGGGGTATCAGGAAGAAGGACACCATTACTGGGGTGTCCAAACATGCTGTGGACTGGTCGTACCACTCTCTTACCCCTTGTGATTACAAGGATTTCGTTGCAGATTCCACCCTTGAGGGTGCTGAGCATCTTGGGGCTCAAGCTATTGCTGCGGTAATTTTCTTTACCTTAGCTATTTCTTTGAAGTTTCTGCTTATATTTTCCTAACTTTTATCTTTTGGCAGACCAATACCAACTTTCAGGGGGTATTGTTCCAAGCTAAGGCTTGGCGTACCTCCTCTGAGGCCAACAGAGTCAAGCTGGAGAGGTCCGAGGAGGAGGTGAAGTCTCTTAAGGAGACTCTTGCCAGGAGGGAGAAGGAGCTTGCTGACGCTCAGGCTGATATTGTTGAGCTGAGGAAAGGCAAGGATGATTGCATTGATGAGTACCTTGACTCTCAGGAGTACAAGGACTTGATCGAGAAGCATGACGAGGTCCTTTTCCCAGTTCAGCATACTTCAGGATGGGAGGATGCTGTTCAGGCTATCTTGGCCAAGCATCCTGGAGTCTTTGATGCTGCTGACTTTCCTGCTCCTCACCCTCCTACTCCCTTGGAGCGTATCTTGGCTGGAGTAGATGACATGGAGGAGGATGATGCCAGGATTTTAGACCCAGGACATTCATCACCCCTCGGTGACACTTCTGCTGATGACCATGATGCTGATGAGCATTCTTCTGGCTCTAGCTCAGGGGAGGAGACAGATGCGGGAGTCAAGGATGGTGACGCGCAGCTGTAGTTTGTAGTTTCTTTATGGCCATTCATGGCTTTGTATTTTCTTTCTATGTATTTCCAGCCTTTGAGCTTAACTTAAACTTTTGTAAGTTTAGTTTTATTTATATTTTGTGGCCATTCATGGCTTGTGTTGTTTTCTTGCCTTTTGCACGTTTAGTTAGAATTTTGTACATATCTATCAGTATGTAATGCATTCAAAACATGATGAATAGGAGTATATAATTCATAACTTTGAAGAATGGGCTCGACCCTTACATAATACTCAAGTTTTAAAAACTTGGTTTGGTTTTATCAAACCTTATTTCTAGTAGTGAATCCACTTAGGAAACACCTTAAACATAATAAACTTTCAAGTTGGAGGCATGCCAAGTTCTTGGCACCTCATGCCCTTCAAGGGTTTCTAGCTTGTAGGAGCCTCGACCAAATACGTTTTTGACGCGATATGGTCCTTCCCAATTTGGGGCCAACTTCCCTTTTTGTCCAACTCCGGATGCTTCAATCTTTCTGAGAACCAAGTCTCCTTGACGAAAGAACCTTTCTTTAACCCTTAGGTTGTAGTAGAAAGAGGCTTTCTTTTGATGTTCAACTATCTTGGCGTTTGCTTCATCTCTAACTTCATCAATTAGATCCAAAGCTAGCCTCAAGCCTTCTTCATTCTCTTCTGGTTCATAAGCCTCAACTCTTGGGGAGGTGTGAGTAATTTCCACTGGGACCACTGCCTCTGCTCCATAAGCCAATAGGAACGGAGTTGCCCCGGTGGTGACTTTGCAAGTAGTACGATATGCCCAAAGTATAGGGAGTAATTCGTCTACCCAAGTGTTTCTGGAGCGTTCAACTCTTTTCTTTAGTCCATCAAGGATGATTCGATTTGCAACCTCAGCTTGCCCATTTGCTTGAGGATGGGCGACAGAAGTGAAGCGCAACTTGATATCGTTTTCATCACAATACTTCTTGAACTCATCATTGTTAAACTGGGTTCCATTGTCCGTGACCAGGACTCGTGGAATTCCATATCTGCATATCACATTTTCCCAGAAGAATTGCATCACTTGCTTGGTGGTTATCTTGGCTAATGGCTTAGCCTCAATCCACTTGGTGAAATAATCAATTGCTACTATCAAGAACTTTCTTTGAGCACTTGCCATAGGAAATGGCCCGAGTATATCCATTCCCCACATAGCAAAGGGGATAGGTGAGTTAATGGATGTCATCATCTCTGGTGGTTGCCTAACCACTGGTGCATGTTTCTGGCACCGTTCACATTTCTTGACGTAGCTTTTAGCATCAGCAAGTATGCTTGGCCAATAGAAACCTAGACGAGTGACTTTATGAGCCAGGGCTCTGCCCCCCAAGTGTTGCCCACAAATCCCTTCATGCACTTCCTTTAGGGCCAATTCTGCCTCTTGAGGTCTCAAGCACTTTAAGTACGGAATAACAAAAGATTTCTTGTATAGGATTCCCTCAATTAGGGCATACCTTAGTGCTCTGACGTATAGCTTTCGTGCTTCTGAAGTGTCGTTGGGCAGCCACCCAGTTTCCAGATGAGCTTTGATGGGATCAATCCAACAACTGGTGATACCAATGGGGGCTACCAACTTTCCATTGATGCTTGGGGTCTTCAAGACTTGGAAGTATACACTCCCGGCATAGTTTTCAATTTCAGAAGAGGCAAACTTAGACAAGGCATCAGCCTTCATATTTTCCTCCCTTGGAATGTGCTCCACATAGCATTCATCGAACTGAGTCATAATGGCCTTGACAAGTTTTAAGTACTTGGCCATGACTTCATCTCTGGCCTCAAACTCCCCATTTACTTGGGAAACCACTAGCCTCGAGTCTCCACATACTTTCAGAGTTTTGACTCTCAAGGCTCCAGCCAGCTATCAGAGCTTCATACTCAGCCTCATTGTTTGTCGTCGGGAAGTCAAGTTTTAATGCATACTCTATTAGGAATCCATCAGGACTCTGTAGCACTAAACCAGCTCCACTTGATTTTGTTTTTGATGCTCCATCAAAATAGAGCACCCAACATTCTTTGAAGGTCATTTCCTCATCTTTCTTATCTTCCATAGTTACTTCCTGCCCCCCGACTTCTTGGTTGTCAATGGTACATTCAACCATGAAGTCAGCAAGTGCCTGAGCTTTTATGGCCGTTCGAGGCTTATACTTGATGTCGAATTCGCCCAATTCAATGGCCCATTTAATTAATCTTCCACTAACTTGAAGGCTATGCAAGATGTTTCTTAGAGGTTGATCAGTCAAGACCTCTATCTTGTGAGCCTGGAAGTAGGGGCGTAGCTTTCTTGAGGCCATTATCAAGGCTAAGGCAAACTTCTCAACCATTGAGTAGTTTATTTCTGCCCCATGTAGAATCTTGCTCACATAGTAGATGGGTTTCTGAACCTTTACTTCTTCCTTTACCAAAACAGCTCCAAGGGTTGTGTTGGAAACCGCCAAATATAAATAGAGAATTTCTCCTGGCTTGGGTTTTGCCAACAGTGGTGCTTCAGCCATATATTTCTTCAGGGCCTCAAAGGCCTCTTGACTTTCAGTTGTCCATTCAAAATTCTTCACTTTTTTGAGTGCTTTGAAGAAGGGTAAACACTTCTCTCCAGACTTGGAGATGAATCTTCCCAAAGCAGCCACTCTTCCCGTCAGTTTCTGGACATCCTTGACAGTCTTTGGTGGTTCCATGTCTAGAATCGCTTTGATTTTGTCGGGATTAGCCTCGATTCCTCTCTTGGAAACCATCAGACCTAAAAACTTTCCCGAGCCTACACCAAAGGCACACTTAGCTGGATTCAACATCATCTTGTGGTGTCTCAGCACTTCAAAAGCCTCTCGGAGGTGCTCAATGTGATTGGCCTTATCAAGGCTCTTGACTAACATGTCATCTACGTAGACCTCCATGGTTTTTCCAATCAGGTGCTCAAAGATTTTGTTCACCAACCTTTGATAGGTTGCTCCAGCATTCTTAAGCCCAAAAGCCATGACTAAGAAACAGAAGACACCAAAGTCAGTGATGAACGACACTTTGGCGATGTCATCTTTGTGCATCTTGATTTGATTATATCCGCTGAAGCCATCCATGAAACTTAGCATCTCATGCCCAGCAGTGGCATCTATCAAGGCATCAATCCTAGGTAAGGGAAAACAATCCTTAGGACATGCATCATTCAAATCGGTGAAGTCGACGCACATTCTCCACTTCCCGTTAGCTTTTTTGACCATCACAAGGTTAGCTAACCATTCTGGGAATTGGATTTCTTCAATAAACCCAGCTTCTAAAAGCTTATTTACTAGCTTAATGGCTTCAAGCCTCTCTGGAGCAAAACTTCTTTTCTTTTGTTTCACTGCCTTCCTTTCTGGATCCACATTCAATTTGTGAGATATTAGTTGGGGATCAATCCCTGGCATGTCAGCCGCGGTCCAAGCAAAAACGTCATTGTTCTCTTGAAGAAAAGATGCGAGTTTGCCTTTCAATGGTTCGGGCAGTAGTGCCCCAACATAAGTCACCTTCTCTGGTTCATCCGGGACTAAGGGAATTGGGATTAAATCCTCAGCTGGTTTCCCTCTTCGGTCCTCATTGTCACTAGTGTCCATATCTTCAATGGGGAGAACCTGCCCCCCAACTCCATCAGGCCTCAACGCGGCTACATAACAGCTTCTAGCCATCTTTTGGTCTCCCCGTTCTTCACCAATCCCATTCCGAGTGGGGAATTTGAGTTTCAGGTGGTAAGATGAGGCAACAGCCTTAAACGCATGAAGACCCGTCCTCCCAAGGATCGCATTGTAGGTTGAGGTTGCCTTTATAACTATGAAGTTCAGCATCTGAGTGGATGTATTCGTTCCTTGTCCCATGGTCATTGGGAGTTGGATAGTGCCTTCCACCTTTGATTCCACTCCATTGAACCCATATATGGGCATATTAGAGGGTGTCAACTGAGAATCAGTGTAACCCATCTTGATAAAGGCATCGTGGAACAAGATATCTACTGAGGCTCCATTGTCGACTAGGACTCTCTTTGTTTCGGAGTTGCCTATCACAGGTACTATGACAAGAGGATCATCGTGGGGGAACTTCACCCCTTCCAAGTCTGAATCATCAAAACCTATTGACACTTCTGTTCGTGCACGCTTCGGTGCTTCTCCAACGACGGTCAGTACCTCTCGGGCATAAGCTTTTCTTGAGTTTCGGGAGGACCCAGCAGCAGTTGGCCCTCCGAATATCATGTTGATCACTGGCCCTCGGGGCTTGGGATTCCGATCTTGATCGTTGTCCCTTCTATCATAATCCTTTCTTTCATAGTTCCCCCTTTGGCTACCTTGGCTTCCATCCTTAGTGAACTTGCTGAGTTTTCCTCTTCGTATCAGAAACTCAATCTCATCTTTCAATTGCCTACAATCGTCGGTGTCATGACCGACTTCTTTGTGGAACCGACAAAACTGATTTTGGTTCCGTTTGGACAAATCAGCCCTCATTGGCTTTGGCCATTTGATATCTTCTTCCTTGGCTATCTCCATCAGAATTTGACTCCTGGGAGTATTCAATCTTGCATACTCCGTGAACTTTGGCCCAAAGTTATTTCTCTTGGGTGGAGAGTCAGAATTCTTTGATGTTCGGGGAAACTTTTCCTTGACGTCGTACTCCTGAGTTTCTTTTCTTTTCTTTGAGTTTCCACCGTCGCCAGCGGTGGGTTCATACTTTCTCATGCTTTCCTCAGCCTTGATGTACTTTCCGGCTCTATCTTGGAGCTTCAACATGCTCTCTGGTGGATGTTTAGCCAACGACCTCCTGAAGTGGTCATCAGTGGTTCCTTGTTGCAGGGCTATCATAGCCACTTTGTCGTCTAAATCCGGGACTTTCAAAGCCTCTCGAGTGAATCGATTAATGTAGTCCCTTAGGGCTTCATTCTTTCCTTGACGTATTGCCATGAGTGATGCAGAACTTTTCTCATGCACCCTTCCACTAATGAACTGGTTGATGAAAGCCTTTCTTAGCTCCTTAAAGGACCCAATAGAGTTGGGAGGTAGACGGCTGTACCAACGTTGAGCCATACCTGCAAGAGTTTGGGGAAACGCCCTACACTTGACCGCATCGTTGGCTGGCTGCAACAGCAGTGCATTGGAGAATGTCCTTACATGATTTGCGGGATCTCCCGTTCCATCATAGGCTTTGATCGAAGGCATCTTAAACTTTCTGGATATAGCCGTTTTCATGATGTCTTGAGTAAACGGTGGTGTAGGATCATCAGGATCTCCTAGGGGCAACAGATTACTAGGATCACCCCTTGGGGCTTCAGCCCTCTTGGTCCTTCTTGGTGGATCCAAGTTGATTATCGGGATTCCTTCAGTCGTTCGGCCCCGAGTTTGAGCGGCCTCTTCTTCAGCAAGGAGTTTTTTTAGCCTTGCAGTCTCTGCCTCATGGGCTGCAAGCTTCTCCCTAGTAGTTTGGGGTGGCTCCCGATTTGTCTATGAAGAACGTCTCCTCCTTGGGGCGACATCCTCCCCAGTTGTATAACCCTCATCCTCAGTGTATGGGCCAGAGTAATCTTGAATGAGAGGGGTCTGACGAGTTTGTTGATTTTGGGGTCCCAGACCTTGAATATAAGGAGGCACATATGCCTCATGGTAGATTGGATTAGTTCCACTACCGCCCGCCATGGGTCGAGGGGGCATGCCATAGCTTGGCATCCCCAAAGTCTGATTCGCGTATTGAGGGAGATCAGTAGTATGGAGTTGAAGGCTCCTTGGTGCACTCATGAGCAGCGGGGAGGTCGTGATTGGTTGCTGGTGAACGGTCTCTTGTGGATTAGATCCATGAATGACCATCTGCAGGGGATTCGTCCCTTCAACCGAAATCGGGATTTCCGGTCCTTGAGTACTGGTGGGGATATTCGCCCCTTGTGTGCCGGTAGTCGGCGGTGGCTGATCAGCCTCAGAGGTGAGGGGGCGATCGTCGGGAGTCTGAGTATCCCGAGCTGTTCTTCGTGTGTTTGCCATGGTTGATGTTGTCTTCCCACAGACGGCGCCAAATGTTATGGATTAAAAAACGTACTTGTATATTAATTGCTTGGATTAATGAGCTTTCGAGCTTTAATGGCTGCACTCGTGTATCCGGACTAAATTGGTCCTCATAAGATGCCTACGTATCTCAAATTGTTATTGAGAATCAAGCCAAAGACGTAGTTCTGATTGTAGGATCAGGGACCCTATATAGGCGTCTGGAGCCTAGTATTTATGGTATGTTTGGGAGACTTAGCGGATAAGTCTTCTTTTTGATATTGGATAAGTATTGTATTTCTTGCTGAAGAATTCGTTTCCTTGTTGATAAAGGTTATGACTCATTAATTGCCTTTAATTGGGATCCTGGATCCTTCTTTGACCAATTTGCCATAATTTGGACTCTTTTTATGAGCTGTATATTTTCCCTATTCATTAATTACGAAATTAATGAATAATTAGGGTATTGGGCTTTAAATATCGGCCTTTTGTTTGACCAGTCAATTATATTTCTATAATTACTTTTCTGACCATATCAGTACCGACCAAATTTTTAATGTTTCGTATAGCCTGTGCGAAGCATGGTTACTTATAAATATTTTCATTATTTTAATAATTTAAATATCTCATGCAATGCACGTGCTACTTTTAATACTTTTATATTTATTGTTTTAACAAAATTTTAATTATTATAGATTCTTAAATAAATTAAATATGCGTGCTACTTTTAATACTTTTATATTTATTATTTTAACAAAATTTTTAATTATTAAAGATTCTTAAATAAATTAAATTCATTAAAATAGTTTTTATTTTATTTTGGTTCAAATAACGAAAACTAAGTAATTAAACCCATTTTTATTACTTAAATTTGAAACCCTATTGGTTTTGATGATAACACATAGTAAGCAAGCTGAGTATATTGTGTTTGTTAGGTCCAAAGTATCGTAGAAGAGGGGGTAAAATAAGTAAGTAAGGTTAATTAAGTAAAAATATTATCGTACCGACCAACCAAACTTTTAATGTTTCGTAAATTAATAATGTATCAATATGTCTATCGAATAATAATACTCCCTCCGTCCCTCTCATTTCTTTACAGTTTTTTACACTGATTGGCACGCATTTTAAGGCTTCTATAAAGTATAGCTCTATAACTTATTTTTAAAACTTTTTTTTCTAAATAAAAATTTAAACATTATATTTTTATTCAGAAGAAGAAAAAATATAAAAATAATTTATCGAAGTATATATTAAAGGAGTCTTAAAATGCGTGCCGAGCCCCCGTCCCCCAATGTAAAGAATTGAGGGGGACGGAGGGAGTATATAATAATAGAGAAATTACCAAAATACTAATTTTTATAAGTTTTTCGCGATTTTATCATTTTCTGAAAATATTTGCAAAAATTAAGTCTGCAATTAAAGCAACCTGTTTTTACGTTTTTCTGAAAAAATAATTGAAATTACTTTTGGTTGCATTTGATTTAACGGGTGCACTTGTTAAACAACCTATTATGCAATCAAAGATTATTCTAATTATTAAATTTTTATAAATTGCATTGGTGGTTGATTTTGTTTGATGTTAGTTGCAAATATTATTGCAAAAGTTGCAGATCGTATGACCAATCAAAATTGGTCTTATATTAATATAAATGCAGGGATCCATTTTCATTTAATTTACTTACAATAAATCAGAAATTGACATGTGGCATTTTGTAAACATTTTTGGACCCAATTTTGGATCCCTGACATTTTCCATATATTTATTCAAATATTTATTAGAATTTTTTTTTATTGCACGATTCATAATAAGTTACTTAAAAAGAATTTGTACAAATTTTGAAGGTCATCGTTACCAAAATGATGCCATTTTGTTGGGTGTCGCAACGGGCCAAAGTATGCACAGCCCAATGAATCCCAAAAGCCAGAGCCCAGCTTCTCTGCAACAGCCTCTGTCTTCACTCTCCCTCATAAATAGATCTATACATACACACATACTTACATACAAAACTAAACTAATGCTCCAACTGATTATATTTCAAAAGTCTAAACTTTTCAGGTTAGGTTCTTGCAACCTTAAATTTATGTTCTTTGGAACCCAAGTTCTGTTTTAGTTTAAATATTGAAAGCCCTTGAACTGTAGTTTAATTAATTAATACTATAAATAGACATATCTGTTTGTGTAAGTATGTGTTTCTATACATGAACTAAAACTGATTACTGAACTTAAAAGCAAACATAAGTATGATGTAACTGTGTTTTTATGCACTTTCTAATTTTGTAGTCCTTCATTTACATAGTTTATGTTTTTGTTTATGTTGGTATTCATTGTTGTTTGGGCTATTGGTATATAGAGCAAATTTTATGTTTTTGTTTATTTTGGTAGTGAAGCTCAACAGCAACTTCGTATTCGTAGTTGTTTGAGCTATTTGTATTGTAGAGTACTAGGGTATTCAAGATTTTAGTAGGAATTTAGGTTTCGAGGATTCATTGATAACCTAGTGGCGATGAGGCTACACATCTTCTCTTATGGCCCTAGTTCATGGATTTGAATCCTCAACTCCCTTATCCCTGCACCCAACAGTTTAGTGTTTTGGAAAATGTAACATATGTAAAATATAAATAGGAACTACCTTCTTTTCTAGATTCTGTTTGTTAAGCTTTATATATATATATACATTGAGCAATGCTAGGATCTCGGAATATGTGTCTAGGGGGATGAAAATATGTCACACAATATCTACTACTTGGACTTGATAATGAATTTTGATTGGTGTAGAAAAGATTTGATTAATCATAAAAGGGTGTTCTAACCTTTTAACCCACCTAGAGGTTTTTAGGATCTTGACTGAAATATCATCATTTTGGTATGAAAGATGAGTATCAAGTAATGTTTTTAACGTAGTTTATGGTCCAGTTCTTTGTTTTAGTATGTATTGATTATATAATGACATGAGAACAGTTTACTATCCATAATTTGCAGCATACAACTAATGATACACATTATAATAGTAAAAAAGATATGAAAATTAATAAGAAGATGGTAAATTTAACATTCATCCCAACTTATTCGCACTGTTTCAACGGGTCTACCTCCTTGTAAAAACCAATCATAATTTAAACTAAAAAGTACTCCATACAAAATAGGACAAAAAATTCAAATAGAGAATCATAAAAAATATGGTTAGAAATTAAGTTACGTTATAGTTTATTGAAAGGCCTTAAGTTGTAGTTTATCTTATAGAACATAGATATATGTGTTTGTGTCTGTGTGTATAAATTTGAACAATATGATAATTGAGTAGTTTGTATGAACTCAGAAGCAAGTAGATGAGTGGACAAGTATACGTATAAAATGACTATGTGATTATGCACTTTCTTATATTGTAGTCCTTTATGTATAAAGTTTATGTTTTTGAATATGTCGGTATTCGTAGTCGTTTGGGCTTATTTGTATACAATGCAAACTTTGTGTTTGTTATATGGTAGTAGTGAATGTCTATGACAATATCATACGCAAGTACAGTTGTTCGGATTATCTGTGTATTATAGAGCACTAGGGTATTCAAGATTTTAGTAGAAAGAGTAGTAGGTTATTTCATCTACGTTGAAGTATTTTATCTTTTGAGGATTCACTAATAACCTAACCTAGTGGCAAGGCTCCTTACCATATCCCCTCATGGCCAACTTTCATAGATTTGAATCCTCATCCCCCTTTTTCGTGCACTTAAAAATTTAAAAATGCAACATATTTAAATAAAAAGAGTGCCTTCTTTTTTAGGTTCTATTTTGGTATGTCTGATATATCTTTTGGATGAATGCTTACATAGAGTAATTCTAGGATCTCGAAATCTGTGTCTTAGGGTCTCAATATATGTCACACAATGGTTAATATTGGAAATTGATTATGAAATTAAAAATCGTGAAGAAAATGTTTATTTTAATCGTGAGAAAGTATTGTAACCATCTAGACCGCACCTAAAGATTTTTACGATCTTGACTAAAAATATCATGATTGGAGGAAGCTATGCAAATACTATACACATCGTGTGTATGAAAGGCGCGCATCAAGTGATGTTTTTATGTATTATAACATCCATTTTTTTTGGTAGAATGTCCTAATGATTATGAGAAAAGTTGTAACTACCCATAATTTGCAGCATAAAACTCACACTTTTGTAATATAAAAGAAATAGTGTACAATGTATGTAAGTTTATTTCTTTATTTTTAGAAAATTACGTATTCCTTTGATGCATATATACATCCAATATCTCATACGCATATAATTTTATTTTATATTTAAAATTTTTAGATATTTTTTTAATAATAAATTCATGGCATTTCGGGGGGATGGGCCGAAGTTTGTATACGGGTAGCCCATTTTATTCTTAATATCGCGGTCTGATCCAAGCCGCTATGCAAAGGGGAAACATTTTAACATAATCGAGGCACCGAAGCTCACTCTCCTATCCCAATAAATCTAGACAACAAACTAGTGCTCCAAGCGATTACAGTGCCGAAACCCTAAAATTTCAGGTAAGTTTGTTCAATCCCTAATTTTTCGACTTCAAATCCCTAATTAGTTGTCTATATTGAATGACCTTCTAGTTTATTTTATGTATGTTTGTGTGTATATGTGTGTCATAAGTAGATGGGTATTGAATTGTTATTTCTATATACAAAGAACTCAAAATAAATTATTGATGTCTAATTGGCGTATCTATATATGAAGAAAAATTTAATTGTGTAATCATGTGCTTTTCAAATCGGTGTGTGTGAGATTTGCGCCTAGTTCTTCATTTGTGAGGCTTATGTTTTTTCCTCTAGTTTTGGGTTTTGGGTGTTTGTTAGAGCTATGTAGGTAGTAAAGCTCTACAATAATTTGAGTTATTTGCATATAGAGTATTCAAGATTTTAGTAGAAATAACAGTAGGATATATACCATCTATGCCTTGGTAAAGTATTACCTTTTGGAGAATAGCCTAGTGGCCAAGCTCCTTCCATCTTTCATCATGACCGAAGGTTATAAGTTGGAAGTCTCACGGCCCCTCCCGTATACTTTAAAATTTATTGCATTAAAAAATAGGTAAAATATCCTCAAAAGATTATTACCTTATATTCTAGTTTCTATTTGGTATATCTATCATATCTTGTCGATGAATGTCAACATGGAATAATGCTAGGAATCTATTATATTTATCTAGGGCTCTCAAAATATGTGATAAATGTCACAAAACCTCACAAATCGTAGATTGGTAAAACCAAAATTTGTACACATCATATGAATTGCTGCCATGTCTTTAAATTTCATTTTCATCTTTGGGAATTTCAGAACATAAATTATGTAATTGGCATCATTATGTTTTCGCAAATGTATATAACATTTCTCAACCTTAAAAGGTTAATGTTTTTTCTCTTATTGTTTTTATAGTTACATTTATTTCCAAACAAAAGGTAAATTTTACTATGTTAAATGTTCGGAGCTTCTTATTTTAGTTTTTCACTCTTAATGTTTTACAGGTATTTTGAAATCTGGAAATTCCAAAGAACAAGATGAGTGACGACATCTTTGATGGACAGATATTGGCTGATAAATTGTCAAAACTAAACAGCTCTCAGCAAAGTATAGAATGTATCCTTAGCGATGGAGTATATAGTCTGGACTTTGGAGTATTTATTCATTAAATTAAGTTCATGATTTTCTGGTTTTTATTTAATTATTTAGAACACTAGATCAATTTTCTTTTTAGTTTCTCTCGACTTTGGAGTATTTATTTTATTTATATTAGTTTGTTTATTTAATTTTTTTATATGCGTGTGTGCGTGTATGCATATATATGTTGCTTTTTTGAAGTTCTACACTTTACATAATTCTATAGAAAGGTAATATCTTTTCAAGTATAAGAAGTTTATAATCCATCTTTTCTCCCTTTTTCTTTTTCTTGTCTATCTTGTATACAATTTATCTTTTGTGACTAGGAACCAAAAACCAGACGAAATAGTGAGAGACATATGCATGCTATATGCTAAAAAATTATTCCTTTGCCTATTCTCTAAATGTTCTTAAACAACTGTAGTGGATTTGAATTCTTGATTAGCCTTGGGTTGGAGCAAAGTGAGGTAAATACTTGCTGGCTGTTGGAAATATCCTTTGTCCAAGGAGAAGTTCTGTTTTCACATATAAGTGTTCTATCTGTTCACATTTTATATTGCCAGCAAATTAGTAACTTTTATACTATGCGAGGATGCCCATTTTTGCATGCAAATTTCTCCATTAGTTTTGTTTGATTATCACAATCTTGTCTGTGTTTCATTTAACATTTAATCAGCTTTATCCCGCTGGTGCATTACTCACCGTAAGAATGCCAAGATGATTGTTGAATTATGGGATAAACTGTTCAAATCTGCTCTGCGGGATCAGCGTGTTTCTTTTCTATATTTGTCCAATGACATACTGCAAAACAGTAGGAGAAAAGGCAGCGAGTTTGTGAATGAATTTTGGAAGGTCCTTCCTTCAGCTCTGAAGAATGTCTATAGAACAGGTGATGAAAATGGAAGGAAAGAAGCCTGCAGACTGGTATTTCTCTTATTCATATATGACAATATTATGTTTTTGCAGCAGTATATTGTAGCATTAAAGTATTAATAGTAATAGGCTATGTTGTAGTACAGGGGTATTGTTGTCATTTCTGAAGAAGTTCTTTAAGTCATTAACCTATTTTGAAATGGAACTTGTTCCGCAAGTCTCTCTCTCTTCTCTCAATGGTTCCTCTTTCTAGAATCTATACTCTTCCCCAATTTTCTCTCTCTCTAGCTCTGTATCTTTCTGTGATCTATATCTGTCTTTCTGCTATCTCTCTCTAATTCTGCCCTAATCTCTCTAATTTTTATCGAAAATCTGCATCGTCTATCTGTTTCTCTCCTGTTTCCGCATTACTTATCACTTAAACATACAAAAACACCAAAAATAATCAAATATACAGTTCAGGAACAAGGAGTTCCTGAAAAATTGGTATCAGAGCTGTTCTAATCGATCATCCACTGCATCATCATTGTTGTGCTGGTGAAAACGAGTCGAGGGTCCTTAGTGCAGTAATCGCAGTTGTATTCTTCGAGTTATGTCAAAATCAACTCAGGTGCCTTGTTTCACACTTGTTCTTCATAGATCTGTATAAGAAGTGGATAGATCTGTTGATTTTGATTGAATTATAGTAGAATCTCTCTTGTTTTTTAGTAATTCATAGCTATTTCTGCGCATTTATATTGAAAAGTCACAAAAATTGTAGTTGAGGTTATGTTATACTGATTGACTCGGTAGTTTGGGGTGTGAACTCAGTTTTTTGATTTTGAATTGGTTGATTGATGTTGTTGAGTTGAGATACTGTAGATTGTTGATGCTTGTGTGATTAGTGAGTTCATCTGTGGTTTTTAAAGCTTTTGTGTATTGAAAGTGAAGTAATTGAAGTTGTGAATTGGTGTTGTTAGTGAAGGTGTGAAGTACTGGTGTGTAGACTTTAGTAGTTGAGTAAGAGGTGCATTGGAACTGTTTGATAAGTTGCCTGTGTGAGTATCTGTTAGAATTATTGCGAAATGCTGGATTTTAAATGTAGATCTGTTGTTGTGGAGGTAAATTCTACCTGTTTTGCTTCTTTTTTTTGGTATAGTTTTGTTAATTCCAATTGCTTGAATTGCTCGATATTCAAGTTGTGGTTTATAATTTGGTTGTTTAAAAGTGGAATTGGTGAAGAATTGTGAGTGTGCACAGAAGAAGTTTGATAAATTGTTTGTGTAGGATCGATTAGCTGAAGTCTAGTAAATCAATATTATTGTAGTGTGACGGATTGTTTGTTGATTATGGATTGTTGTTCGAGTGAATTGCTGATTCTAGTGTTCAAAATAGTTGTGTGTTGAAGTTCTTACTAGTTCAGTTGGTTGTGGCAAGAGGAAATGGAGGTAACAAGAGATGTAGGAGATAGAAAATGTAATGAGCTTATGCAAGAGGAACTACATTTTTTGTGCTATAAGTAGAAGTCTAGTAAGAGATTTCAGAAACTGGAAGAGTTGTTCACTTGGCTGCTCAGAATTGAGTAAATTGAAGGAGATGAAGGCTAAGAGACGAGAGGAAGGATTTGTGAATCTTTTTGGGTGAATAATCCTAGAATATGTGGGGAAGCTACAAGTATATCAATTGAATTATTAGAATAACCTTTGGCACCACGGAACACTTTGCTTTTCTTCCTCGATATCTGTGTGCGTCTTGTCCTTGCACATGTCCGAATAGCAAGTCATGTGCAGGTATACTATTGAAGTCCTTTTTCGGACGTTAGTCTTTACGTCATGTTTAAGTAAGAGTGATGTCTTTTTATCTAGAAAATAGTAAGTTGGTATCTTCAATCTGATTTTTAGGTTAAGTCATTTTTTAAATAATAAAGGAAATATCGTTTATTTCTTTCAGTACATAATGTAAGAGCTCGACTGAGAGATGATAGTGGCATCTGCTTATAGTTACCATGCTCCACTGTCATGCAGGATTTTAGGATCAAAACTGGTTCCCAACTTAAAGTAACTATATAAAACATAAAAGAGTTCGGTGTCTATGTAACTTGGTTAGAAGGGGGATACATGGATAAGTGATTGACAATGGTGTGGATGCATCCGAATCCTTGGTTTTCATTTATCAAAGCTCACAAAGTCATGATGCAGTGCATGCTTAGTTTCTTACTACTCTGAAATCTTGACTTATAAGGACAAATCAGTTTTGCTGCTTGTTCTTTTAATCGTGTGCTGGGTCACTATTTCACTTTAATGGGTTCCAGTTACCTCTGAGGTGTACATTTTGAGATACTTTCGGTTCAAAGCAATGTTATATGCATAATCACATTCTAAGAAACCACTAGAGCTGCTAATAGATATTTAAGGATCAAGAATCGATTGGCTAACTCCGAATAAGCTTTGCTACCCGGACTCGGCTGGAATTGTCCAACATGAATACCTGTCCAAGACAGACTTGGCAATATTTCAAAGTTTTTACATGTTTTTGGCCTAACCTAAGTCTCCGAGTGTCCATATCCATGTACGAGTGTCGAGCATCCACCACGGGTACTGTCACAAGGCTATTTTTCGCGTCCCAAATGTCTCGCCCTTGTTAACCCTCCGTGTCAATGGTGTAACAGGTACTCTAGTGGAATAAAATAGTCAGGTAACAGAGCTCATGAGCAAATCAATCATGCTGACAAGGCAGTTTCTCCTAGACACAAATGTTAAGTTAGATACATGAAAGTAAGGACTTGTTCATAGGAATACTGCTGAAGTTGACATTTCTTTTTGTCATTAATTTGGCTCCTTGCTACAGACCATGTGCACTTCTGTCTTTTTTGGCAATCTTTTGATGAGATACTACCCTCATGTTACCGAACAAATGTGTTATGACCTGTGAATCGAGTGTGGATGTGACAACAGAAACAGAGTCATTTTTGTTATATTTTTTTCATAATGGGTGTAGCTTGTGTACAACTTGCATCAGTGGGTGTTACATATATTCATTTAGTTATTTTCTATTTCTATTTGGTTTTCTCTCGTGATTTTACTTACTCGTGCAACTATTCATCTTCTCTCCATTTACTTGTTAGGTTGGCATTTGGGAAGAGCGGAAGGTGTTTGGATCCAAGGGACAGAATTTAAAAGATGCAATTCTGGGTAAGAACTCTCCTCATATTCCGGAATTGGCCAGCAACGTAAAAAGTTTAGATCCTATTAAGATCGTGAAGAGGGATGCTCACTCATTAAGAATTGTAAGTATTTTTTTTATATATATGTTGACTGTTGTAATAGGCTTGTTGGCAATAAAATATGATATTTATATATATATTAGCTGAGATTATGTTATCGTTCTTATTTTTCTTAAATTCAGAAATTGGCTGTTGGTTCTACGCCCGAAAAAATATTAACAACATTTCAATCAGTACATGATCAAAATGTTGATGAACAAGATGCCTTTAACAAGTTTAAAAGTGCAATTCTCCGTGCTAGGGAAATTGAAAGAAATGCAGAAGGCATGTCTTCGCAAGGTATGTCCCATGGTTTCCTTTATCCATTTCCAAAATTTAACAGCACTGTTAAAACTCCAAATTCCATGTACATGGATTTATTGCTCATCATTTGCGTTAATTTCATTGTGTATTTGTTTTCGTTTCTCCTGATAATGTCCCATTGGATTTGTTTCTTTAGTCAATAATATGGATAGGAGTATTGTCTAATGTAAGCTTTCTATGGAATAAATGACCAAAATAGCACAAAACGAAATATTAGTTCCCAAAATAGCACCCTATGAAAAGTTGGTTCTCCTTGGCAGAAGAATAACGGATGTTAATATTGCATTTCTTCTGCCACTTCCTTGAATATACTTGTGTTGCACAAACAATATAAATATATTTATGTGCCAATGTTTCAGCGTGTGTTTATCAAGGGTATATAATAAATGGCTATCACTCGTCGCGTGGTCTTCTTACACAGTAAAGGAGGCAAGTCAAAGAAGGGGATGAGGGGGTGACAAGGTGACACACATATTATATGTTTGACCCATCAGTGCCATGTTGTGATTGTAACACAATATTACTATGAGGGTGTTTGGTCTGAAGTATTTTGGAACATAAGTACTTATCCTCCAGAAAGATACCCATCTAAGTACTTATCTGGAGGATAAGCACTTAATTTTTTGGAATACTCTTAGGCAGACGCCCCCAATGTGTTGGCTTAATATATACCAATGCAATTGATTAACAAGTTTTGGGTTTGGACTGTAATGCAAGTGTTAGGTGTGTGAACCTTGGGCCAAAATAGGCTAGCTCTTTGGTGACTGTTTTTTGGCATTTTAATCTCAAATTGTGGTAAAAAGGACCAAAACTCGTTTAGTTAGGCCCCAATTTGTGATTGGAACAAGAACAACTTTGAACTTCTAAGCAGCTTTCTAGCTTTCGAAGAGAGAGAGAGAGAGAGCTATAAACATTGCTTTTATTTCAGCTTTATTCAGAAAAATTTTAATCGTTGTACAACCCTTCTTAATGTAGGACGAAATCTAGGACTAGGGATTTGGAACAGACAAAATTAATTATGAGTATTGCAACTTACAAGATCTAATGTAAAAATCCTGGTGACTTGGAATTTCAGTAAATGCTAATGAAAATGAAACTGATCCTTATCTATGTGTACTTTCGAATACTATTCTACTATCCAAATTAATTACTGAAAACAACTCCTTATTATGTTATATTATTATAAATCTAGATTATTCTAAGGGTAAAATGTATCTACAATTAACTGTAAATTATTTACCTAAAGTTAATCACTAAAACTACTTAAGTTTACAATTGTTAGGCTAATTAACTAAAAAGACTAAATTACTGTATCATCTACATATTAAATCATGTTCAGAATTTGGCAATCACTACATAAAATCCCGCTATCACAACATAGCATATCAGAAATTATAAAGATGGATAACACGTAATTATAGCTTTTTTCTAATTATATTGAATTGAGGTTATAAAACTAGGTAGTTTAGTAGGTGACTTTAGAAAAGTAATCTACTGTTAACTGTAGATTCATTTTACCCATTCTAAATAATCTAGTTACCTCATATAGTATGACTACAACATATTTGTTGTGTTTGGTTTGAGTGAAATTTAAGGAGATAATGGAAGGTAGAAAGGAAGACCTGAAGAAAAGTGAGTGTGTGAAAATTCTTCAATGAGATTTGGGTACAAAATGGGTTTGAGGGAGAATGGGTCATTTCTTCTCAAATTGGTTGGTTTGATCTCTAGTTAAGGTTGTTAGGAATGAATGGAATGGAGGATGGAATGAAATTCTTTTTAACATTTAGGCTATAATATAATTTAAATTTAATTCCATTCCATCCCCGTTCATTCATCCCAACCAAACACATAAAGAAAGAAAAATATAATAGCATACAACAAATTAAACAATACTTCTCATCATTTTCGCTTTCTTTGTAAAACTTGATCAAAACTTTTTGTTATAAAGAAGGATTTTTAATTCTCGAACGGCAGCCATATGAGGCGGACATGAATTCTCGGAGGCCAATTACAAATATCACCTGCCTATTTGACTCCGTGGAAGCATGGAAGCGTTTAAGATGGTAAAAACAAGTCTTAAGCATGTATTACATGCACTATCGGACAAAATGAACTCAGTGTGATTAACCTCAACCAGAGTTAATATCGTTATGAATGATACCCTCTGTTTGGAAACAATAGCTTTTTTTGAGAATTGTTATTGTTTTAAAATATTAGTTTTTATTTATTTATGAAGTGCTATTATTACTAATATTTTAACTATATTCCTATCAGGTGATTAATTTGCCATTAAGTTTTTGACTATTCGTTTGGCTAGTGTTGGGGGGGGGGGTCTTGTACTCGGTCCAACTGACTGCACTCTCTCATATAAATACACTTCAGCACATACTGAGAATTAACTAATGTTGAATATCGTATTCTGCTTGCCACAACATTTTCTTTCCAATTTCATGGAACTTTTAAAAAGATGTACTAGCATGTAAGTTCATGCATTTTCTTCTTTAAAATATTCTTTTGTCAATTACAGCGAATTTGCATGGATCTCATTTGGTACAAGATATTCAGGAGCAAGAAACTATACTTCAGCAATGTATCAATCAACTAGAAAGTGCTGAAGGAGCAAGGGCTGCCTTGGTTTCCCAGCTCAAAGATGCACTGCAAGAACATGTACTATTTCTTCTCAGCATTTGTGGTTTCATTGAGGTCTGTAAATAATGTCTGTACACTAACCTTAATAATTTCCAGGAGCCAGTACTGGAACTTATACACACTCAGTTGCAGGTAGAGTGCTCTCTCCCTCTCCCTCTCCCCCCATCACATATTTTAGTTTTAAAAGTGAATTTTGAGTTGTGAGTTCCATTATATGCGTATGATTGCCAAGATAGACAAAAGATCAAAGGATTAGGTTTTTTGAAACTTGTTGAGGATATTTGTGCGTAATGGTGCATTATGTGCTTAATATATGTGATAATTTAGTTTTGTACATTATAGTTGTTTTAGATTTTAGATTGTTAACTGTTATTGCTGATTGAAATTGTTTCTTAGTTCTGGTGCGAAAGTTTTATTGCCTAATAGGAATTGATCAGGTACTAAAGAAGTACACTTGATTTGATCGGTACAACATGCAAGGCTGTGAACATAGAAGTTCTGGTCTGATATATACAAAAGAAACAAGATGATAGCATGATACCACTTACGAGTTGTCCACATTGAATTTACTTTCAATGAATTTCATGGACTTGGATTACTAAGATTGTCATTTGTCAACACCTATTAAAACCATTAAGTTGTCTCCACAAATAACAGCCTATACATGGAATTGCTATTATGGAAATTTTATCTTTGTAAGTATCTTATTCTCCTAAGAAACTCCAAACTCCAAGTTGCTTGCTTCCCCTTGCCCCTTTTCCTTATTCTCATTCTCTTCTTACTTATTCCTTATTCTCTTTATAATACCTAATATAAAAATTGCATTTTTGTTACTCTAATACCACCACTAGGAACCTCAGTTTGTAATGGTTAAGTGTGAGGAAACATTGTATCATGATGTATTGGTGTCGCACCCTCCGCTGAGAAAAGGTGTCCTCATCGCCATGTTTTCCGGTCCTAGTTTAGTTTGTAAGCAAGGACTCCATTAGGGACTTCACCTGAAGGGTAGTTTCTCCCTTTACAACTTCCCTCGCTCTTCTCTTTTCATTTTTTCTTCCTCTTTCCTCTTTCAGTTACTTCTTTTCGTTTTTCCTCTTTTTTTTCTTTCTTTTCTCTTTCTCTTTCCATTTTCATGTCGTTCTAGCATAGTCGTTATATAATTTGTAATGCATAACTGAGAGAAAAATTTTGTTTTGAGAAAAATGTATTTTATATAATTTATTAATATAACTTGTGATTTTTAACAATGATTTTATATGTATAACATACATTAATATAGTACAATTACATAATTTAGCAAGTTGAGATGATATGTAAATTTTGGATTAGGATATTAAAGATTTTTTCGTGAAGGATTCGTTTTCACATGTGTCATACGAAAAATTTCATAAGCATTAATCATACAATAATTCTAGAACTACTTTAAAATTAGAACCTTAGAGTTAATTCACATATTCTTCTACAATCACTGATACATTTTTTTGATAAAATATATTAAAAATAAATAATTTGTTTGCATAATTATTTTTTCTTATGTTTTATAAGAGTTAAAAATAAATTATGTTTTGTAGAAAAAAGATTAATTCTTCAAACAAATTATTTAGTTTAGAAAAAATATAATACATAATTTTCTATAGTTTATAAAAAACATATGGTATTCTGTAGTCGAACTGAACACATGATGTACAATATGGGTCGTTGATTAAAAAATATGTAAGACTAATATTAGTTCTAAGTTCTAATTATGGTTAAGGTTTTAATTTGAACCTGACCCTAAATATGTAATTATACTATGTGCAACAAGGGCACAAGGCAACCTTTGGGGCCTTTCTTATTATTGTAGTATTGCAACCACTTGTAAATAAGATCAGAGACAAAAAAAAAAATTCTCTATGCTTGATATCTTTGGTCAAAAGGTGTACTTTCCGGACACCCCAACCGGTATCGCGCCAAACCACCTCAGGCCCAACACGTGACATGTAAATCGGACTAACTAAGCGAAAAAACCACACTGGTGACCCTTCAACCTGTGAAAAATTCCCCACGCCCTGAGGAATCGATGCTTTAGTCAATAACCAGTGCTCTCACCAACTCAGCTACACGCCCGGAGGCCTATGCTTGATATCTTCATTATGGTATCATTGAGAACTTGTAATGAACCTCTCAAATCCTTTAAGGTGTCACATATGTGCTAGACGTAAACAGAGATACGATCCTTCTCTATGAGGTCATCGTCAGTCATTACCTGTGGAGGACGGTTTTAGAAATGAGTGGTTTTAAAATGAGGGAAGGTAGTAATGGAGGAAACAAGGTAGACCTGGGGTTATTGGGCCACCAGAGATATAAAAATTTGGATATGCCAGTTTTTGATGGTACTGATCTTGATGGGTGGAAAGATATTTTGTATCTTATCAATTTAAAGAAACACGGGAGATCAATTTACATACGACAGAAAATGTTGGAAGTAGTGATGGTGGCCATTTGGGGATGCCATAAGATGGTTTCGATGGAGGACACAAGGTGTCCAATCCGAGTGTGATTGCATATATTACAATTCATTCTTCAAAATTTTTTGATGATTTATTGTAAGGGCACCCCATGGACGCATAGAGGAGAGTATTTTATGGGTTCATCTTTTTATGAGTTGTTCGATCATTTAGTTATTACATAGTGTTACCTATACATAGGCAGATTAGATCATTATACAAGTTGTGCCACTGCTGGGGGTATGTTGGGTTAATCCTAAAAGTCTAGGATATGTAATCAACTAGAATACTAATATCTTTATTCAATAATTAAGATGATGTGGAATTAGTACATTATATATTTATACTCTCCTCAAAGTGGGTTACGTATGTCAAACATTCTTAGCTTGTGTATTAACTCAAAAAAGTAGTTCTCAGGCAAGATTTGGTTAAAACATAAGGCGTTTGAAGTCTTGATGGAATGTAAATAGTATGAATTGTGCCACTTTCAATCTTCTCAGTAAAAAAGTGTATATCTATCATAATATGTGGTGTGATCACGATGAACAAGATTTTTGGCAATAATAATGGCAACTTAATTGTCACACAACAATTTCATAGAATCTCTAGCAATGACTCTAAGCCCACCTCGTAATATTTTAGTTCTTGACGGTGAAAACGAATTTAAGATGGAATCGGAGGATTTCGATGATTTGGGAGGAAGAAACTTGATTTCCCGTGACTTGAGAGGTAGAAGGATCTTCACTAAGAGTTGAAGTATTCATTCTGAGAATTATGTCCTAAAGATGTGATTCACTAGCATTCTTTTCTCTATCAGATTTGTAATAGATGTAATTTTCAAAAACAGTGACATCCGTAGAGTTATATCTTTTTCTAGTTATTGGAGAATAACATTTATAACCCTTTTGATGAGAGGAATTACCTATGAAAATGCATTTGATAGATTTCGGGTTCAACATACTTCTTTAAGAATGATAATGAACGAAGGTCGTGCAATCAAAGACTTTTAGGATCAAGAAGACTAATGAACCTTGTGGAGGAAATTATTTATTAACAACGAAGAAAACATCCTTGACAAGTACAAAAATTTGGATGACTTTGGTGATAGTGCCACAACATAATATCATTATATTTATCCGAAACAGGCTAACTATTTAAGTAAACCAAACTGAACTTCTGAGATGGTCCAACAGGTGGAGTGTCATTTTTTAGGACATACAGACTATGACAAGGATCCAAGGGTTAAATTTTTTTTTTATCAACAATAAGATTAAGTAGCGCATTCGCCTGTGAGGTTATGTGTGACTGACTTGGAAGTTTCTGAAGTCCCTCTAGTTGTGCTTTAGTGTTTGGTAATGAATTAGGTCAATCCCTTTTACCTTTAACAATGGTATGTGAAGTGGACTTTCTTTGTCTTTCCATGACTTTGATTTCCAATCAGCTGGATTTTCATATATTTTCCAACATATTTGATTGAGATGTCCAGGCTTCTGACAATATCGCAATATGGGCGTACCTTATATTTTTATTCTCCTGATTTGCACCGTGGAAGGGACCTCGCACAACGAACGCAGATGATTTTTGATTGGAAAAAAGAGTGGAGCCCATCATTGACCTTTTTGCTTACTTGGTGACGAACTTCTTAGACTGCCTCTTTGACTTTTGAAAGGGGCTTAATACTCATGATTCTGTTCCTGAGAGCTTCAAGATCCTTTTTGAGGCCATGAAGAAACTTAAAAGTTCTATTTTTCTACGACAATACTCCAGTACGTAATAGTGTGTTCCGTACACTTCTAAGAATATGTTTCAAACAGGTGCAATTGCTGCCAATAACAAGTAAGAGTGTTGTAATATTATGTGACTGATATATTTTGTTGACAGTTTTCATACAGAGCCGCTTAACTATTTTGATGTCTATTCAGTATTTGAATACGAGTCATTGATAGCATCCCAAAGTTCTTTTGACTGTTGAATAGAAGAAAAGTTTGTCCATATAGAACTAAATAACCATTATTAATCATGTCAATATATGTCTGCTTTCCATGTTTTATATTTTAGGTCAATTGAGTTTAGAGTTCCGATCCTGTAAGAGTATCTTCCTTTCCTTTTCCACCGATATACTTCCTCACGGACTGTGAGTATGGGAGATAAATATGACCATTGAATTTGTGATGGCGACAAAGGGAACTGCCTTAATTCTGCGAGAGGAAAAATCACTAGATAATTGGATTATAGGGTATGGAGGGATTGGAGGAAGCATATGAAGTTGGGTTTTCCTACCATGATAAATTGTTGCTTGAAGAAGAAAGATAAACTGACTTTGAATCAGAGAGTTTCGATACCATGTGAGTTTGTAAAATAATCGTTATGTCCTTCTGTTACATAAAGTACCTATATATAGGCAGACTACAACATTGTATAAGTTGTGCAACTCCTAGCAATCAGGGATATACAGTTTTCAACTCCTAAAAATTTTGGGATACATAACCAACTAGGATACTAACATATCAATCTAATAACCAAGATAATATTGAATTAATACGTAATATATCTACAATTGGCTTAAAGAATAAATTATGGTGGAGGTCGATCTTCTTAACCTAATACTGTTTCATGTAGTTATGTTATTATAGTTATGTTATATGTTGACTTTAACAGCAACTTCTGTTCTCTTCTAATTTAGCTTCCTTGTTTGTGTGCTATTCTAGATTCAATTACAACTGGTTCTTGCTTTCTATCAGTGCCGGCTCTACAATAAGGCGAAATAAGCCGTTGCTTAGGGCCTCAAGCATGGTGGAAGGCCCCAAAATTTTGGGGTTTTATATGTAGTTTTATATATTATAATGTTTATTTATTCAAATATATATTATTTAGTTAAAGTTTTATAAAATGAAGATAAATTTAGGAGGTCTTTTTTGAAAAACTTAAAAATAATAATAATAAAACTTTAAAAAATCATTTTTATTTAATATATCTGAACAAATATTTGTTATTTATCAAATTATTACTCAAAAATAAACACAAATTCTATATTTACTTATTCTATTTATAAATAATTTAGCATTTATCCAAGATATTAATTTTGTACAATCTTAAAATGTATATTGTACTACAATGAGGTTAAAAAAAGTTATATTAAAATATATTCATATATAAGGGCCACTTCTTTTAAATTTGGCTTAGGGCCTCAATTCTGGTTGAGACGGCCCTACTTTCTGTAGTTAATTATATTTTCTTTTGCTATTTAAGTATTTGTCTCTATATTATATGCTCTATATTTATACAAAATTCTCACTTGTTTTAAATAGGAGAAAGTAGTTTAGCTGAGCATGAATGTACCGTATGTATATCTCTATTCTGCACCATGTCTCAACTTACATTCTTTATCTAGTTGGTATGTTGCATACCCCCCCCCCGGCTCTTAATAGAATTCCGTCCTGGAATTTTCTTCCCCCGTCTCTTAATAGAATTCCGTCCTGAAATTTTCTAGAAAGTTTTTATCATGCAAGCACCTTCAGTTAAATAACTCCACCTGAAGCTCTAAAATTGTACTCCAGATATGTGTTCTGTTATATACTAAACCTTCTATTTAGTGCTAGACTATGTGATTTCAATTGTTTAGTCCAATTACTTCAGGTGAACCACTAATTTACTGTGATTTTTCTATTTTATTAATAAATATCACCATTGGGCTCGGTTCACTGAATTGCATTTCTAGCCTATAGCTTTTCCCATAAGGCGCTCTCCTCTATAAAGGGTTTGTGCTGTAGTTCAGACGATGCGTTTACCATCTATAAGCCTCTAGCCTATGTGACAACCTATGCGTTGCAGTTTGCGGGCGGTCAGCTTACCTATCTGTGTAAATTATAATAATTTGTAAAAGTTTATGCTGTAGAGCACTGCTTGGTCTTAAGCCTGGGTCTAGGAGTTACTGACTGGTACAGGGCCAGGTTAGCTATGGCCAGGAGAGGATCTTTAGAATAAAATATATATTATTAATAAACAACTCTTAATCATTGTGCCTAAGACAACGCAACGCTGACATAGATCGAAAAGAATGCTATAGCACACAACCGCAGTGCTCCCTCCCGCAATCGTCAGGGTGATAGATGAGTATATAGTTCTGCCTATAGCCTTTTTTACAGAGGTCTTCCTGGCCCTTGAATTTTTTGATTCTGATTATGCCCATGGATATCATGATTTTCGCTGTCTGATATAAGATGCAATAGTTGCAGTTGCGGGTGCAATGTGGTCATATTTCTCTTTGCTTCAAGTTTCCTCTAGTCTGAAATTTTCCAGGCACCTAAAATTTGATCCGTAGGATCCAGTGTGTGCCTTTGATTTTTTTATTTCATTATCTTTCGCCCCAACCTAGGTTAGGGGGTCATTAGACCATAGCTTGAGTACCTCAGATTTCTCAGGTTTTTCTTATTCTGCCGATATATCCTTATGTTTGAGCTTCTCCAAAGTTCTTCCTCCAAGAGGAGTTGCTCAAAAATTGTCACATTACATATGCTGGGTGGTCATTTAAGATTATTTGGTTAGGGGAGGTGCTGAAAGATATGTTGAGGGTAGTCCATTAGACCTCTATTCTGCCATTGAATCCTACATTCTGTTCTTTAGGAACTGTGGACTGGGCAAGACATGCATATCAAGTATTATTCCAGGCACCGGTTGCCTGTGAAAGTTATTTTGAGGATAATATGAAGTATTCGGTATGTACTTGGTTCTAGTTTTTCTAAACAATGCTTATCAATAATCACAATGTAGGAGTGGGTCTGTGTCTAGTTTGAGACAATTGTCTAACATTTGGTTTATTTTGTTAGCTGTCTTATGAAAGCTTCAAGGTACATAAGAGAGCATCAGCCTGTAAGTTTTTAGTAAGATTACACCCGATGAAATTTGTTATCCCATAAACAAATTCATGGATTATTTTAATACAATCATCATCAGGTTTTTTATGGACTTGTTAAGAAAATATTTGTATAGTTCTTAGGAAAGTATGGGCATTTAGTAAAGTATCACTGATTGAGGATTTGTATATTACTTAGGAGTATTCCAGAGAGTATATTGTTTTCTTAAAATTTATTTACTGCGAAAGAGCGTTTGGTTTTAGTTTCTGCACAAGTATTGTAATTCCGCATATTGAATAGCTTACAGATATGAATTATTGATTATTGAGAATCCGTCTGCATACAACTTCTCCCCTACTCCTTGGGTTAGACCACCCAACTTTCATTTTTAGTATTATTTGTTCCACACCCCCTTAATTTTGAGTTGCGAAGTGGTACAATAGCCTCGGGGATCAATATGATAACTGTTCTTTGATCAACACTAATTATATCCGCAGTTCTGTTTGCAAAAGGGAAAAAAAAATTGTGAGAAGGAAAGTGGTAGCGGGAATTGTATAAGAAATTATAATAAATCAGAACAAGGAGAAGGAGATTCGACCAGATAGAGGGGAAGAGGAAAGAAGCGCAGATATAACTTCATTTTCCACTTCCAGAGTTTGGTTACATTGTTATTGGAGCTTGCTGCCGTCTCTCCACCATTTGTAATTCTGCTCTGTTTTATCAACGTAGAAGGCGGCTGCTGCGATGTGTCAACCCAGTCAAAACTTCCTCCAAATGCTGTATAGCCTCATATTTGACACATATTCTAGAACAAAAGTAGTACTTCCTGCTTTCTTTGAAGCACCTTACAGGTTTATGATACCACCCCTGCCATTCCACATGTTACACATCATCCCTTAGAAGTTATACTACAATTTTGGACTTCAAATCTGTAGCTATTTATGCTTTATGTACCTCTGAATTTGAAAAATTCACATCTTGGCACCTTTAGCATATAAAGGAATGTCTAGATATTTCAAATCTAAAAACCACGCTGTGTGTACTTGATTTGGTTCCTCTGCTTATAAGTCTACAACTGCAACCCCCTCCTTACATCTTTGATATTATTTTGTTTTTTGCATCAATTGCAATTACAAAGTACTGGATAGCTCCTAATACTTTTGGACGCTACTCAATGCACATGTGTTGCCAATGGATGTTGCTCATGTATTTACTTTTAACATTCTCTTTCATCATTTAAGTTATCTGTTGTAATCATCCTCTGATCCTTTCTCCTTCATTTTCACTCACATACCTAGTAATTGAATCAACGATATGTGATGGTGCTCTGTTCCCCAGAGATGGGGATTTTTGTTAAAACCTCAAACCAGTATTAGATCTTTAGTAATATACCTGGTAAAAGTCTTGAGAGACTCGGTTTCAACTTAATATTGATTCGAAGCAGAAACATATCAAACACTTTATCCTGAAATATTTATAATACAAGGTTTTATTTATAGTTTTTGATTTAATATCTGTATTATTTTTTTAGATTAAAAATTTCTACTATTATATTCCATATGTTATTGTAAGTTTTTACAAAATGAAGTTAGTGTATTTTTTAATAAAATAAATACAGGTGGCCTCTTTTTGATCACATAATAAAGGAGCAAAACAAATGCATGTAACTAATAATTGGTTCCTGTTTGAACCTTAGCATATATATATTTTTTCAACTTTTGGATTCTACTGTTATTATTCATCTCCATTATCTCTGTTAAATGAAATTACAATTGTTTAATCTAGTATTCTAGTGTATATGTTCACCATTTTCCATTCGAATGAAATGTGACACATTAAGTGGGCATATGTGCAGGTAGCGCGCGTTCAGCAAGCTCAAGTGGTAGCCTTGAAAGGTAAATTGATGTCACTACCCAAGGCAGCTTATAATCAACACCTGGATACAACAAGAGCCACAGAAGCAAGCTTTTCTTTACCACAGGTGAGTAATCTTCCTCCTGCAGCCCAGATTGCAATGTCTGCAGTTTCCAAGACTACAGAAGACGAGGAGAAGGCGGCTGCAGCAGCTGCAGCAGCTGCAGTTGTTGCAAAGCTTGCTGCTTCTACGTCCTCTGCCCAGATGCTTACTTCGGTTCTTTCATCCCTTGTTGCTGAGAAGGCTGCTTCTATGAGTACTGGGTCAAATTTATATGGATTGTCTACTGGTTCATCCATGTTCCCCCCAGAAAAAAGGCCTCGATTGGAAAAACCGATGTCTGCTCCTGATGCCAACAATTCTGAAGCTGGCAATACATCTTATTTTACATCTCAGCAGCCATCGAGTATTGTGCCAGTAACAAATCTGCAACCCATGTCTCAGGCGGGCCATATGCAATCGCCATTTCCACATGCAGCAGCACCACCACTTCCACCTGGACTGCCTTCTAGTTCACCAACAAATCAGTTTGCTCAACCTGTTGGCCTCATGTCCTTTGGATATGGTGCTACTAGCCTACCACCGCCTCCACCTTTAACTTCACATGTCACAATGGGATTAGCAAGGCCAGCACAACCTCAACTGCAACTGTCATCTCAAACTCATATGCAGCAACAAAACAACAATGGTGGGTACTATCGTCCCCCAGGAATTGGATTTCATGGGCAAAGCCATCAGCCAACACCACCGTCCGCGCAGCGGCAATGAGATCCTCTGTTAGCTCAGGGAATGTGACATTTGTATATTAATAGAATGTTCCAGACATGGGACTAAATTTGCAAAGTTATCTAACTGTTCACCTCCCAAATCCCTCCTGAATTTCCTCCCCGTCTTTTGTTACATTGGGGACTCTGTGATGATTATAACATGTTTTACAGCACATAACCAACTAGCCAGTTAGGGTGGGCTTTAAAAGAGTTGCTTATGACTCATTGTTGTCTAAAGGTAGAACTTAGAATTTAGACTTAAAATTATAATGTGTTTGGATAATTTTCTTTCTAATCTATACTCTTTATTAATAAGTAACTACGTAACCATACAAGATTTATTTATTTATTTTAATTTCTTTAGCTTTATTCACAGTTCAATTATCTATAATTACATAATTAAATAGTGATTTATTTATTATATTATTTTTATCATTCAATTCTTGTTAAATATATTTTTTAATAATTTTTTAATATTAATATTTTAATATTGACTCATATTTGGCCCGTATTTGGTGTAAGTTATCAATAGTATAATTTATCTGTAATTTAGGTTCTGCTGGTCAGAAAATAAATTAATTTTGGAAAAGAGCAATGAGTTTTTGGGAAAATATATATCAGAAAAGCATGGAGGAAATATTTTCAGTCATTTGATTATCGTGAAATTGTTTGTGAAGATGTGTGAAAAATGTTCAGTTTCAAAAATGTGTTCCTCTTTAGGGGGAGTTATTTCTCAGAAACTTATGATATTTTCTAGAGAATTTTCACTCTTTAAAAGTATCTTGCTCTTCACAGGCCTAACGAATGTAGAATATGTTTAGCTAAAGAAATGACGGAATATCATGGAATTTTTTTGGGCAAACAAGTGGAGTTAAAATAAGAAAAAAAAAACTAATTTGTAAATGAGGATAATGATAACTTTAAAAGCAAAAGAAATTTATTCATAAGTCATAACCATCAAAAATCAAACGTAACATAATATTAGCATTACAGTACTTTCTTTCACAATTTGAAAAAAAAATGGTTCAAAATATCATAATTTGAAAAAATGACCTCAAATGCCATACTAAAACACTACTTAAAACGTGAAATTGGCTGGTGTTTTTACAAGTTTTTGCAAAAAAAAAAATATTGAAAACGCAAATTAAAATATTGTCTTGGTAGTCAAAACACTATTTTAACTTGTGTTTTTGAATCAAAACGCTACTTTAAGTGGTGTTTTCAGGTCAAAACGCTACTTTAAGTGATGGTATTCGATTTTTTTTAAAAATATTGTAAGGTTCAAACGTTAGACGAACTAGCGTTATTAAAAAAATAAATGAAAACACTACACTAAGTAGCGTTTTAGTATGATATTTGAGTTCATTTTTTTCGGTCCTGATATTTGATATTTGAGGTCATTTATGTTCAAATTATGATATACAAGACCTTTTCTCGACGGACATCTCTCCCATTATGTTGTAGGTAGGAACAAGATCTCTAGCACAATTATCTCGACGGACATCTCTCCCGTTATGTTGTAGGTAGGAACAAGATCTCTAGCACAATTATGAGCAAACTTTGTTGACAGAATCTAATGTAGTTTTTAAGTCAATTAGACTTGAAAAAGTTGTATAAAATAGGATTGGATCCGGGTTGTAAAGATCATCTGAAATAATAATAATCTTCTTGAATCTCTCTCTCTCCCTCTATCTCTTTTATCTTTCTGTTCAGTTCTTTATTCTGTAAAGGTTGTTACAACTTCTCCCTTAATACACTTAGAAGTTATTTACAATTTACAACATACAAAATTACAAACACTACGACAGCTTGACTGTATCAATGGTATCAGAGCAAATGATCGTTATCAATTCGTCGTGCTTATGATCTTCTTCTAATTCTGGCGCCAAAGACGAGGAAAACTTACGCCACTGTTGTTAGTATGGAAGAACAAATCAAGGAATAATTCCAAGCTATGGATAAACGGATTAAAGATCAGAATAAGAGGAACGGGGGGAGATTTGATGAATTGGTGAAGATGATCCGAGAAATGAATGCAATGCACGCCAACCGTTCGACAGAAGTTCTCAGAGAAATTGGAGGACCTAGTGGAACTAGTTCAGGACCAAGAATTGATTCAACAAATCCTAATGGAGGCAATCATTCAAGAACCCTTAGTTTTATGCCCAAATTAGAGTTTCCTAAGTTTGATGGAAAGGGTGCTAGAAATTGGGTTAAGAAATGTGTTAAGCACTTTACGTTATGCAAGATTCCTGATTATCAGAAAGTAGATTTGGCTTCACTATATATGAGTGATAAGGCTGAAACTTGGGTCTCTAACTATCTAGCAATTAGGAGACAAGTAGAATGGACTAAATTTGTGATTGATCTAAATGCGAGGTATAAGAATGATTCTGGATTAGATGTAGTAGAATAGTTCAACAAGTTGCAACAAACAGGAACAATTGAGGCTTATATTGATGAGTTTGATAATCTTCGATCTTTAATGGAACAACATAGCTTAGTTCTCCCTGATACCTATTTTCTTGAAAGTTTTATTGGAGGCCTTAAGCTAGCAGTGCAACCCTTTGTTAAGGCTTTTAAACCTTCTTCAGTTACAGAGGCTATACGGTATTCTAGATTACAACTAATTCACAGAAGTACTCAAAATATGCAAATCTACCTTTTACTTCTAAATTTTCTTCAGTTGCAACATTTTCTACAAATGCTAATAAACCACCTCTCCTGCCTACTCCTCAAACTAAACTAATACAACAGATAGGTAGTAAGAACCATCAGAGGCCTTATAAATTCATTCCAGATGACATTAGAGCAGAGAAAATTTCCAAAGGGTTATGCTACTATTGTGATGAGAAATATGACAGGGGTTATAAGTGTCAATTCATAAACCTCAACTGTTTGTAATGGAAATTCCTAGTTATGATTCTGAGGAGAGTGATGAAGAATGTGGTATTGAAACTGAGTTGCAGGATGCATGTATTTCTGTTAGTGCATTGTCAGGTAGTCAAACTTTTTCAACTATGAGGGTAAGAGGCAAGGTTCAGGATAAACTTTTGCATATCTTGATTGACTCTGGCAGCACGCACAATTTTTAGATGTTACTTTTGCAAAGAAGTTGGGTTTTCAAATTGAACCTATTACAGGACAAAGTGTAATAGTTGCTGATGGGAATAGTGTTATGTGTGAAGGTATTATTAGAATTTTTTGTTGAAAAATGACTGGATTGGAATTTGTGGCAGATGTGATGCTTATTTCATTGCGTAGTTGTGACATGATTTTAGGGGTTCAATGGCTAAGTACTTTGGGTAACATAAATTGAGATTTTAAGAATCTGGTAATGGAGTTTATGTTTGTTGATAAGAGGGTTAGGCTTAATGGTGTTAAATCTCATAAGATTAAGGTGCTAAAAGGAGATATGCCACAAAAGTTATTGCTCCAGGCTACTCAATTATGTTTCTTACAAGTAACAAAACTGGAATGCAATCAGTTGAGTTCTGAAGTAATATTTCAGTCTACTGTAGTACTGTCACAAGAACAACAGAGTACATATCAAGAGCGGAAGGGTGCAGATCTAGAGTTAGAATTTCTCAAAGCTCAATATGGTGATGTGTTTAAGAAACCTAATTCCTTACCTCCCAAGAGAGGTTTACATGATCATAGAATTCTTTTGAAGGAAGGATCTAATCCTGTTAATATCAGACCATATAGATATCCTTTCAAACAAATGGATATAATTGAGCAAACCATTGATGAAATGTTGGCAAGAGGTATTATACAAAACAGTGTCAACCCTTTTGCTTCTCCTGTGGTATTAGTGGGCAAGAAAGATGGTACTTGGAGGTTTGTGTTGACTATAGAGAGCTAAATAAAAGAACTGTGAAAGATAAGTTTCCAATTCCAGTGGTAGAGAAATTAATTGATGAGTTGGCTGGTTCAAAGGTTTTTAGTAAAATTGATCTTAGGGCAGGCTATCACCAATTAAGGGTATGTAAAGATGATATTTTCAAGACAGCATTCAAGACTCATAGTGGTCACTATGAATTTTTAGTGATGCCATTTGGCCTCACTAATGCTCCGGCATCATTTCAAAGTTGGATGTATGCTATATTCAAGCCACTATTGAGGAGGTGTGTCTTGGTGTTCTTTGATGATATATTCATCTATAGTAAGTCAAAAACAGATCATTGGAAGCAGTTGATTGCAGTGTTAGATTTAATGAGAGCTCATTCTTTGTATGCTAAGGACAACAAGTGCAGTTTTGTAATGGATAAGGTTGAGTATTTGGGCCACTTTATTTCTGCTAAAGGTGTAGAAACATATAGTAGAAAGATCAATGCAATTGTCAGTTGGCATGTTCCATCTACTGTGAAAGAACTCGGAAGTTTATTTGGCTTAGCTAGTTATTACAGGAAATTTATTAATAATTATTCTTGGATGAGTAAAAACTTAACTGAGCTATTGAAGAAAGGTGTGTTTCATTGGACTAAACAAGCTCAAGGTGCATTTGAGAAATTGAAGGTTGCACTAGTGTCTACACCTGTTTTGGCTTTGCCAGATTTTGATAAGCTATTTACAGTAGAAATTGATGCCTCCAAAAATGGTGTAGGAGCTGTTCTTATGTAGGAGGATCATCCATTGGCTTTTTTTGTGTAAATATTTGGGGACCAGATGGCAGAAATTATCTGTTTATGAAAAAGAACTTTTGGCATAATATATTTGGCATAATATGTGTAGTTCATAAATGGAATCAGTACTTGATGGGAAACCATTTTGTGATCAAAACTGACCAAAAGAGTTTAAAATGGTTGTTGCAACAAATAATTTCCACACCTTTTCAACAGTTTTGGTTATCCAAATTGATGGGTTTTGACTATGAAATACAGTATAAGGGGGGAAAAGAGAATGTGGTTGAAGATGCACTTTCTAGAGTGCAAAATACTAAATTTCTTTGCTTAGCTATTTCTGTGGTTCAATCTGATTTAGAGCAGTTAATTAAAGACAGTTATAATCTTGATGCTCAGATGGTGTAAGCTTTTCAACAGCTACAACATGGACTAATCCATTCTCAGTGGGACTTTCAACATGGGTTTTTAAGAAAGAATGGTAAGATTGTCATTGGACCTGATGAACAGTTAAAAACCAAGCTTATTAATTGGAAACACAGTTCTGCAGAAGGTGTTCATGCTGGTAGAGAGCTAACTCTTAAAAGACTTAAAAGTCTTTTTTACTGGCCAGGTATGATAAGAGATGTTAGGTATGTGGTTAAGCATTGTACAGTGTGTCAAGCTGCTAAATGTGATAAAAGTGCTTATCCTGGCCTTCTTCAACCTTTACATGTTCCATAGGAAGTATGGGTAGACATTTCTATGGATTTCATCACTGGATTGCCTAAATCCAATGGTAAAGATGTTATCTTTGTAGCGGTAGACAGGTTGAGCAATTATGTTCATTTTATGGCTCTGCAACATCCTTTTAGTGATGTTCATATGGCTCAAATCTACCTTGATAATGTTTTCAAATTACATGGGTGGCCTTGGTCCATTGTGAGTGATAGGGATTCTGTCTTTTTGAGTAAATTTTGGCAGAGTTTGTTTACACTACATCGTACTGATTTTAATCTGTCATCTGCTTATCACCCACAAAGTGATGGTCAAACAGAGGTTGTTAACAGGTGTTTAGAAGCATATTTGAGGTGTATGTGTGCTGACAATCCTAAGGAGTGGTCCTTGTGGTTGCCTCTAGCTGAATGGTGGTTTCATATCCACTTTCATTCTGTTTATAAGAGAAATCCTTATGAGGTAGTGTATAACCAAGTTCCCCATTTGTATCTACCATATTTGCCTGGTGAAAGTGCAGTAGCTTCTGTCGATAGGAGTATGCAAAGAAGAGAGACAATGATTACAAACTTAAAGACACATTTGTTACAAGCTCAGGTAAGAATGAAGCAACAAGCTGATAGGCACAGGTCAGAGAGGGTCTTTCAACCTGGAGATTGGATTTTGTTGAAATTACAACCCTATAAGCAACAGACAGTTCACAGTAGAGCTAATCAGAAGTTGGCTTGTAAATACTTTGGTCCCTTTAAGGTTTTGGAGTGTATTGGTAAGGTGGCCTATAAAATTCAATTGCCAAATGATGCTAAGATTCACAATGTTTTTCATGTGTCTCAGTTGAAACCTTTTTATGGTACCCCTCCGGTGATTGTTACTGTCCCTGAATGGTACAATGCAAAGCCAGTTTCAACTCCAATAACAGAGGCTATATTGGGTTCCAAGATGATCAAATATCACAATGCTGCTCAGGTGCAATATTTGGTTCAATGGAAGGGGTTTCCTTTTCATGAAGCAACCTAGGAAGTGGCTGCAGAGTTTGTCAATAAGTTTCCTTCATTTCCAATTCCACAAAAGACTTGAGGACAAGTCTTTCTCAAAGGGGAAGATATTATGTGGTTTTTAAGTCAATTAGACTTAAAACCAAAGTTTATTCAAAATAAATAAGTAATTGGATATTACATTTAAAAGTTAGTTACTTGGCGCCAAAAGTTGTTATGTTTATAACTCTTGTGATATTTCATTTTCGGTGTTAAAAGTTGTATAAAATAGGATTGGATCTGGGTTGTAAGGATCATGTGAAATATTAATAATCTTCTTGAATCTCTCTCTCTCTCTATATATATATATATATATATATCCCTTGATCTCTTTTATCTTTCTATTCAGTTCTTTATTCTGTAAAGTTTGTTACAACTTCTCCATTAATACACTTATAACATCTCCAATGGAGGGTGCCAAGAGGGTGCCAAGAGGGGTGCCAACACCACATGACACTCTTGTTAGCACTCCATTGGAGTTGTTGGGATGTCAAGTGATGTGGCAATGTTGCCAACTTGGGGTTCCAAAAGTTGGCATCCCATAAAGTAGGATGTCAACTTTCATTTGTGGTCTCACTTACAAATAAACTATTATTTCTCTTTCTTTTTTATATTATAAATGTTTTTGTGAAATTTATTTATATTATATTTTTTATTATTACATATCATGTAAATAAATTATTTTTCTTAGAATGTTTTTCTTGTGTTATATAGCTTTTAATTTGTAATTTGTTTATTATCTTTAAATTTTAACGAATTGTATTAAAAACAAAATGATTTCATTAATATGATCAAACGTAATACCAGTAGCATTTGTAATTTGTTTATTATTTTTTTTGTTTTTGTAATTTGATTGCATAAGATTTGCATGCACCAATTAATTATTTATTTAATAACTAATTAATTCAATGTTATATATTAAAGTAATAAAATTATAATAATATGTAGGTCCAACACTTTTTAAAAGTTGGCATCTTTTGTGAGGTGCTAACCATTGGAGTGTTTTTTGAGAAAAGGGTGCCAAAAATGATATGTAAGAGAGTATAATTTATAATATTTTTAATTAGATGGCAAAGTGCCAACCATTGGAGATGCTCTTAGAAGTTATTTAGAATTTACAACATACAAACACTACGACAGCTTGACTGTATCAGAATCGTACTTCCATCCAATGCTAAACCCGCTGGAAGAGAAGTATAACAAAGTGTTGCTGGGAAACAAGGTACGATTTTGTTGTTGCAAAGATATATATATATATAATTCATAGTTGATCTCTTATTCTGCCATACAACATACTAGATCGTTTCTAGCCGACCACAATGACCAACATATCATAGTCACAAGTTCTGACATCTCCTTTCCAACCTTCTTAAAAATTTCATCCAACGACATAAAGTTATCCTCTATAAGTCTTGTTGGCTTAAACCTTTATACATTCAAACAATTACTAGCGAATAAACATGAAACCAAGCTATGAAAAATGGTTTCTACATGATTATGACATACTCCCTTTGTCCCTCTCATTTCTTTACACTTTCCTTTTTGGATGTCCCCCACTATCTTCACTTTATACATTAAATATTGATTGGTCCTACCACTTTACTCACTTTTCTTCACTAAATTACACTTTTTCTTAACTTCCGTGCTCAACCTCGATGTAAAGAATTGAGGGGGATGGAGAGAGTACTAAATTGACAAATATTTTGAACAGGTACCTAGATGATTCGTACATGATGCTAAAATTCTAAAAACATTTTAAATTATATATATGTTGTCAAGTTAAATATTTCATTTCATACAAACTTGGACGCATATTCCTTAAAAAGTGTTTCTTGTCTAACGCAACTTCTGCTACCTATTAGTAATATAGCTAAACGCGAAACAATTAACGTTTACGAGTGATATAAAGGCTCATTATTTTAAATTGTGCAATTTGGGGCATTTTAACTCAAAATTGTGACCAAAGTCTACGAATTCATGAAAAGCTTACACAAAAAGTTGGTCTGGGGTGCATAATACGTTATCTTGCTGGCACCATAAATACAGTTTAAGCTCTGCCCCCACTCGTATTATTGTAAAGGAGGATGCCTAGAAGATATTAGATCTATTAGCTACATGCAGAGTTGCAGACAGACAGTGAGATGACACATGCAAGCGTAGTTGAGCTTTTACTTTTGTCATGAAAATTTTGGTATTAATTGTGTCGCCAAGTGACAAAAATAACTCACGTCCAACTTTCTCCATCTACAAATTATTGAGTTTTGTAAGACAACCAACAAAAGCAAAAGAATTATTTGAGTGCATGCCTTGCTTTTAATTTGTTTTTGGTGTAAGGTCTGCAACATGTCTCATTTTTTTCATTTCTTCTTCTTTGCTTAATGCAAACTAATTAGTGTTTAGACATAATCTGTGATTTTCAAGTGTGTATATATAGGTTAGGCTTGAGTATAGTTAAAGTATGTTGAAATATCTAGTATTATCATGGTAGGAAAGCATTATAACATGTTACGAAACCAACTTGGATTTTAGCTTTTTTAGAGGGAACAAAAATATTGATATTGTGCATCAATTGGTGCTTATTTGGGTATTAACAACCACTATCTAGTTTTAGGATGCATGTAAGAATTGGTAGGAACCGATGGAGTAAATGTACAAATTTTCATTTCATCCAATTTCATGTCCTCCAACCAAATGGAGCATAACGTATTTGATTCTTAGGAACCAGAACCAGGCTGCACCATTTCTTCTGCCGTATGTGATTTTAATTGATAATAAATTTTATTTCAGATATACTAAATCAGGAATGGAGGGAAGTGTAAATGAAGAACTGCTGACAAAAGTTCGAACAACAACAAGAGGTGCTGATGACGAAGTGAAACACAAAGACAGAATATGGATCGAAACCAAGAAGAGGTGGATAGTGGATGGTCCTGCAAAATTCTCCAGAATTTCAACATCTGAAGTTACTGTCATTACCCTTGCTTTCATTGGCCACATCGGACCAACAGAGCTGGCTGCATATGCTTTGGTGTCAACTGTTTTGCTAAAATTTGCAAATGGTATACTGGTACAACTGCAAAATCCTGTTCAATTTTTATATTTTATTTTACTTGGATAATATTGAATAGATCCCTTCTACCTGATTTACAGTTTAAGTATCCAAAAATTTACACAAACTGGAGCAATAAATATTATGAAATTCTTAATCCAATTTGAATGCCATATTTATAATCAAAGATTAAAACTTGACATAATATTTTTTCTCTTGCATGTAACTTTCATTAGTATAAGTACCTACAACTGTTTGTTGTATTTTTTTGCACAAAAGTAAAGCACCTAGTAAATGTTGAAATTTCAAATTAGGAAGCACATGCACCGGAAAAGTTTTACTGCAAGGTGTAGTGTAGTAACAAAATGAGACCTTTTGTGTTGATCAGAAAGATGTTTTATATGATAGCCTGACTTTCTGGTATGGTAATGGCCTTCATCCAAGGAAATTGGCACGAAATAGATGCTTTAGCACCTGAAAAGGTTTAATCCTTTTACCCTAGCCATCAATTATTTATGTGACCTGAACTTATAATTAGACAATAAAGAATTACTGGGTTATTGAAATTTTTTAACTAATGTACTGTAAAAAAATCTGCAGTGACAAGATTTTATGATCAACATAGAGATCTTAATGGTAATCATAAATCATGTATTCATTATCTTATAACTTGCAGTTGGGCACGACTAGCGCATTGGAAACACTATGTGGCCAATCATATGGTGCAAAACGATACGACATGCTTGGTGTATATCTTAAAAGATCATGGCTTCTCTTGTTCTTATGCTCAGTTGCTCTATTACCAGTATTTATCTTCACAACTCCAATTTTAATAGCTCTAGGACAAGATGAATCCATTGCTAAAGTGGCAGGGATCATTTCACTCTGGTTGATCCTAGTAGTATTTTCTTATGTTGTATCTTATACCTGCCAAATGTTCCTTCAAGTACAGAGCAAGAATATGATTATCGCATATTTGGCATCACTTTCGCTGACAATCCATGTTTTTCTCTCGTGGCTTTTAACATTAAAATATAAATTTGGACTTAGTGGTGCCATGATTTCTACAATTTTGGATTCCGAATATAGGTCAAGTACTGTATCTTTTTGGTGGATGGTGCCCAGATACGTGGAAAGGATTTTCGATATTGGCCTTCAAGGATCTCTGGCCTATTATCAAGCTGTCTTTGTCATCTGGTATTATGGTCTGGTAAGTCTCATTCACTCTTTTCAGCTTATTTCACTTATAGTTACTGATTATGTGGATGATGCAAACTAGTTAGAGCTCTTGTGTGCGTAAGAACTTTTTTCTTCGTCATAATATTGCATCAATTCACGTTACCGTAGAATTTTGTTCGCCAGTCCCCGAGTGTTGGGTAAGCCTTGTGAACTAGGTATCGTAAGATATCATATAAATGTGAATTATGTAAAGTTCATTCTTGTTTAATTCCATATGTGTTAAAATTCTGTAGCTTATATCATTCTATAGGTGTTAAATTATGTAGCTTATATGGCCAGTCTACTGAATTAAGAACAAATAATATATTTACACTGTAGAGGCAAATTTATGAACCATGATCATTGCTTTCTATTTTACCATAAAATCTGGGTGTTGATTTTATAACTGTGATTATTTTGCAGCCTCGAACTGTGGTACACCACGATACTAATACTTTTGACAGGAAACATGAAGAATGCAGAGGTTGTCATTGATGCTCTTTCCATCTGGTATATATTTCTACACAATTTCACTGTAATAGTTTGGCATGATCATTTAATTTTTAAGCAATGAATTTTTTCTTTCTTTTGGCAACCTCAATATCAATGGCTGGGAAATTATGCTAGCGCTTGGTTTCTTGGCTGCAGCGAGGTTGTACCAAATGTATTATGTTCTACAATTATCCTCTATGTTATCTCTTTGATGATATTTTGGGCCATGAATAATAAAAGGGAGAATCAGTTTTACTAAGACAATTACATTTCCTGTCATTCTTATACATGTACTTGTTTTTGCATTAAACTAATTTTAGCGTGCGAGTCTCAAATGAGCTCGGAAGAGGACGCTCCAAAGCTGCAAAGTTTGCCATTGTGCAAATAGTGCTTACATCACTTGTTGTCGGATTCTTGCTGTTTCTTTATTTCTTGTTTTTTCGGGAATGGTTAGCTTACATATTTACAGAGAGTATTGAGGTTGCCATTGCTGATTTGTCACCTCTATTGGCTTGTTCTATATTGTTGAATAGCATACAACCAGTTCTTTCAGGTAAAATTGTATTGCAGTGTTGTGTTAGTTTCAATTACTTATAATAATGACTAATTTTATTGAATATGTCAGAACATTGATTTAAAATGAGGAACACTGCTTTGGAAAATTTGATCTTGCATCACTGTATTTTTTTGGTAAAGCACCGTGGCGTGACTCAACAACATAAGCCTTTCTTGTATAGGTGTTGCTGTTGGGGATGGTTGGCAGAGCATTGTAGCATATGTGAACATAGCTTGCTATTACTTAATCGGAATTCCAATTGGGGTTGTGCTTGGTTATGTTCTTGAGTTGCAAGTAAAAGTGAGTGCTTTCATCTCTCATCTGGGTTGATTTAATAAGTGAGAAAATGAAACGAACTATCTAAACAACAAGAGAAAAGTTCCAATCCTTATTTACAAAGTGTTAATGTATTCACAAACAAAAGTTATGAATGTCAATGTGGCTGAATAACATTTATCCTAAAGAACTAGCATCAGATTATTAAGATACAACAAAAATTAGATATTATCTAACCAAATACGGAGTCTGCGGTGACTACAATTGTACATGCAAGACGTGTGCCAGCACCATGTAGCTTGAACATTAACTTTGTGCTCGTCTGCTCGATGTTTAAATTTTGTGCCCATTGTCTACTCATGCAATTTGTAGGGTGTTTGGATTGGAATGTATTGTGATATGTGGTGATGTCATGCTACAGTCATATATGATAAGTGGTCTACTAGTTGATATGATCAGTTGTAGGTTGTTATGATAAGCAAATGTACTTATCTACTTGTTATTATCACGCCATTACCATATAATAGTTGGACTAGAGTTTGTTAGCTCTACTTTTGCTTTTATGTAATTCCTTCTTCTTCTATGTAATCTCTCTGCAACTCTTCACTAATATATACAAAGTTTCTTATACATTTCATTGTTGTTACAAAGTTAATATGGTATCAGAGCTTACTTCCGAGTTTTTCATCCATTTTTAGACTTCGCCTTCTTTGTTTTAGCTTCATCGTCTTCGATTTTAGGTTTGTTTCAAGCATAATTTTGAGCATCGTGTCTCCTTGAAGTTGTGTTGAGATCTGCAATTGACGATTGACGATTTCTGATGATATATTGAGCATTTGTGATCAAATGTTGCACAATAATCGATTGAATCATTCATACGTCAACGCAGTTACAGGAATTAATACAGCTTCTACATCTTCAATGGTGAATACTGGTAACTTGCAGAATACTGGTACTGCTAATCTTGATGTTATTGGTACTGATAATCTTGATGTTTTCAATACTGTTAATCTTCTTGTTGATAATAATTCGTATCCATTGTATCTTCATAATAACGATCAACCTGGAATGATACTTATTTCTAAGAAGTTGTTAGGATCAGAAAATTATTCTTCCTGGAAACGATCTATGCAAATTGCTTTGTCTGCTAAAAATAAACTTGTTGTTGTGAATGGAGATTATGTTGCTCCATCTGAGAAATCTTCATTGTATGCCCATTGGAGAAGAGTGAATGATATGATGATTACATGGATTTTGAACACTGTTTCAGATGATATAAGTAATAGTATGAACTATATGGATAGTGCTTTTGATGTTTGGAATGAGTTGAATGAGCGTTTTTCTACTGTTAGTGGTCACAAAATATATGAAGTTCAGAAAGATCTGTTCAAATTAGAGCAAGGAAATGATTCAATTGAGTTTTATTTTCACAAACTTAAGGGATTTTGGGATGAACTTAAGGCTGTAGAAACTCCTATAAAGTGTACTTGTGCACTGGAAAAGAATGGGAAGCACAAGTTGAGAAAACTAGGTTGATTCAGTTTTTAATGGGCTTGCGTAGTAGTTATGCTTCAACTCGAGGTTATTTTCTAATGATGAATCCCTGGCCTTCTTTGAATCAAGCATTCATGATTCTTAAACAAGAGGAGAAACAAAGACAAGTTCATAGTAGTGTTATCAATCCAATTGCTATGATGGTAAATTTGCCTAAAGCTGCTACACATATGTCTAATGTTCAATCCAACAAGCAATCTTAGAAGCCTATTTTGGAGTGTTCTTATTGCCATGGCAAAAATCACACTAATGACAAATGTTACAAGTTAATAGGTTATCTAGTTGATCATCCTTTCCATCCCAGTAAAAAAGGCAAGAAAAAGCCATTTACTAAGAATTCACAGTCATCTGGTTTAGCTACATGGCCTCAAGCAATGCAAGTTACTACTGATTTGGCTGGTTCTCAATACTCTCCTTAGTACACTTCTAATTTCACCAACCAGATGGAATTCCTACAACATCAAATGAATACCTTATTGCAACAAATTAAACCTCCTGCTGCTAGTTCTACCAATGTTCATTCCGGTTTCTCCAAGTCTGGTATTTCACTTTCTGGTGATTTTCAGTTTGGAAACAATTTTGCAGGTACTGTGTTCTCTTTGATGACTTCTACTACTGTCTCTAGTCATGTTTGGGTATTAGATATTGGTGTAACAAATCATATGTGTTGTAATCTTTCCCATATGCACAACTTACAATTACTGCAAAATCCTATTACTGTTAGATTTCCAAATGGTAATACTATTGTTGTTACACATATAGGTTCAGTCCTCATTCATCCTATTTCTTTTGTCATCACAGAAGTTCTTTATATTCCATATTTTACTTTTAATTTGTTGTCCATCAGCAAATTATCTGCAAAAACTCATTCCAACATATATTTTTCATCTAATGAGTGTATTATGCAGGACCAACACCAGAAGAAGGGTTGGATCCTTGGTAATCTCAGTGATGGCCTGTATCAACTTGATAACTCCCTTCCTATTCTACCAGCTGCTTCTCATACTTTTTCAGTGTCTCCATCTCAGCCTAATGTCCTAGTTGTCACAAAAGATTCTTCTCAGCTCTGGCATAAGAGATTAGGCCACATTTCTTTTTCTGCTTTAAAAAGGATTTCTGATATAGATGTCTCTGTCATACAACCAATTTGTTGTGATGTTTGTCACTTAGCTAAACAATGTCATTTGCCTTTTCCATCTAGTAATTCTTGTGCTTCTGCACCTTTTGATTTGTTACATTGTGATGTATGGGGTCCTTATAGGACTCCCACTTATGATGGTTCTAAATACTTTCTTATTATTTTTGATGATAATAGTAGAGCTATTTGGACAATTCTTCTTCCTACTAAACAACATGTGACTAAATCTTTGCAAGATTTTTTTGTGTATGTCTCAAATCATTTTCATACAAATATTAAATGTCTTAGAAGTGACAATGGTGGGGAATTTGTGAATTCTGAATTAACTTATTTCTTAAATTCACATGGTGCTATTCATCAAACAACTTGTCCATACACTCCTCAACAAAATGGGAGGGTTGAGAGAAGATATAGAACTTTAATAGAAATGATAAGAGCTTTGAAATTTCATTCTTCTTTGCCTACAGTTTTCTAGGGAGATTGTCTCCTTACTTCTACTTATATTTTAAACAGAATTCATTCTCCAGTTCAGGGGAATATTTCTCCTTATGAAGTTTTTTTTCATCAATCTCCTACTTATGATAATATGGAATCTTTTGGTTGTCTAGCTTATATGTCCCAACATCCATCTGATAAACTATCTCCTAGAGCCCTCAAAACTGTTTTTATTGGCTATCCTTTACATCAAAAAGGTTATAAATTGTATGATCTTACCACTAAAACAATTCATATTTCTAGACATGTTGTTTTCTTTGAAGAAGTTTATCATTTTGCTACTTCATCTTTTAGTTTTAATGATTCTGTATTTGTCACACCCACTGCCTTATGCCATGATTTCAACACTCCTATAGATACCTTGGATCATTTGAATACTATTGCAGTTCCAAATTCCACTGATGCAAATATTCCTGATTCTAATGTTGACAATTCTACTCCTAATGTTGAATCTCTTGCTCACGACATCTCTGAATATGATCCTGATTCTTTTGTTCTTCAAGATGTTATTGCTTCTGATTTTTCCACTTCTCCCTCTAATTTACTTCACACTACATACCCTCCTGATATATGTGTACAGATGCTCTTTCTGTTCCACTTGCTCATGGTGATGTGCCTGGTCCTGTTAGAACATCTACTAGACCAAAATCTCAGCCAACATAGTTAAAAGATTTTCATGTGTCTTCTGTTACCACTTCCTCAGTTGCATATGCTAACACTGTTCTTATGTAGTGTTCACATGATTCTAAGTTCAACATTTCTTTTTATTGTCCTCAGTATTCTGTCTTTGCTTGTTCTGTTTCTCCCAGTACTAGTGTTCCAGAACCTTACTCTTATAAACAAGCATATCTTGATGTTAATTGGACTGAAGCCATGACTAAAGAACTTTCAGCTCTTGAGTCTAATAATACTTGGTCGATTGTTGCTTTACCCCTGGTAAAAAAACAATTGGTTTCAAATGGGTTTATAGAGTTAGGTACCTTCCTGATGGGAGTATTGACAAGTACAAAGCTCGTTTGGTTGCAAAATGATACACTCAAACTGAGGGTGAAGATTATTATAACATTTTTGCTCTGGTTGCTAAAATGGTTACTGTGAGGGTTTTATTGGCTATTGCTACTGCTAAACACTGGGATATTCATCAATTGGACATTAATAATGCTTTTCTTCACGGAGATTTTCCCGAGGAAGTATACATGGCTATTCCACAAGGTCATACTTTGTATGGTTCTCCTAATTTGGTTTGCAGATTGCTTAAGTCTATCTATGGACTCAAACAAGCTTCTTGTCAATGGTTTAAAAAATTGGATTCTATTTTGCTAGATTTAGGTTTTAAGCAAACTGTGGCAGATTACTCTTTATTCACCTTGCTTGATGGTGATTCTTTTACTATTGCTCTTGTTTACGTTGATGATATACTTCTCACTGGTACAAATAATGAGTGCATTGCTCATGTTAAAGCTGTTCTCCATTCATCTTTTACTATTAAAGATCTAGGTCTCATTATGTATTACCTTGGTTTGGAAGTTTATCGTACTGATAAGAGAATGTTCTTACATCAACACAAGTTTTTACATGATTTGGTACTGGAGGCAGGTCTTATAGATGCTAAGCCTTTAACATTACCTGTTGACTTTAATACCAAATTATCTAATTCAGATGGGTTCTTCTTGATAATCCCAGTTTATACAGAAAGTTTGTTGAAAAGCTTCTTTATTTGACTGTTTCCAGACCTGACATTGCGTATATAGTGCATCATTTGAGCCGTTTTCTTCAAAACCCTCGGGTGCCTCATCTTCTTGTTGTTCAACGTGTTTTACGTTATCTCAAGGGGACTCCCTTTCATGGTTTGTTCTTTTCAGCTGATATTGCACTTACTCTTCATGCTTTCTGTGATAGTGATTGGGGTTCTTGCACTGATACTTCTCGTAGTGTCACTGGCATGTGACTTTTATTGGGTTCTTCTCTTATTTCTTGCCAATCTCGAAAGCAAAAGGCGGTTTCTCGTTTCACTGCAGAAGCCGAGTTTCGTGCTATTGCTGACACCTCATATGAAATCTCTTGGTTGCATGTACTCTTGTCTGAGCTCCAGGTTCCTCAGTCTCCTCCTACTCTAATACAATGTGACAATTCTGCTGCTCTTGACATTGCTGCAGATCCTGTTTTTCACACAAAGACTAAACATTTTGCTCTAGATTGTCACTTTGTGCGTGAACAAGTTCAGTTGTAGCTTATCAATCCTGTTTTTATTCCTAGTTCTCTCCAATTGGAAGATTTGTTGACTAATGGCCTTCACAAACGAACTCATTATTCCTTGTTGGCCAGATTGAATGCTGTTTCTCCATATTCCATCTGTTGGGGGGGGAGGCGGCTATTGTGATATGTGGTGATGTCATGCTACAATCATATATGATAAGTGGTCTATTAGTTGATGTTAGGAATATGTTGTTCTTGATGATAATTATAAAAACACTTAGTAGATTTTGTATTAAGTCATTTTGTAACTGTCAACGAAATGGCATGCTTTGCAGTATTCCGTTGACAGGTAGCTCATCAACGAAATGAGTGATGTAGCAATTGCACTGTACAATACTTCACAGTTTGATATGCATTTTGATGTATGTATAAGATAGGTTTTCTAAGTCATGTTGACTAAGTACTAGATAGGCAAAATAGGTTGGTTAATTGTAAATATGTTATGCCTTGTAATTTTGCCTAAGTGAAGACATGTCAACGGTATGAGGATTACTCTATCAACGAAACAAGGATACACCATCAACGGTATGGAGTTTACTCATCAACGAAACGAGAGAAACACCATCAACGGAATGAAGAATAAAGCTATCAACGAAACACATCTCCCTGCTATCAACGAATCATTATTGCTTTTCTGAATAGTTGACAAAGTGATAGTGACAGTTTACTGAACAGATCTAAAGGTGATGTGGAAGTGTACTTTGCATTGGAAACCATTAAAATGGACATGGGGAATAAGGAAACATCCCAGTTTCCAATTGGGCTCTTGGGAGTGATCATAATAAGCATGAAGACAAAAGCAAGGATCTCCAAGGACCACTGGACAAAGGGATGAAAAGCAAACTATTGGCGGTTACCTTTAGTGTACTTTAGTGTAGCCAAAAATAGTATTGTAAACTTGGGGAATATATAACCAAGTGTAGCAGTTAAGATAGTGTAAGAGAAGAAAAACAAATAGTTTGTATTAGCTATCCTTGAGAGCATTCTTCTCTACAACTCTGTAACTGAGCAGCTGTGTACTTGTGTATCACAGATTATTTCCGCAATAAAAACACTTCAGTTGGATCATCAAACAATCCAACTGAATTATTTATATCTTGTGTTTTTATTTATTCAGTTCAGTTTTATTTTATAAAGTGTTTTAAGTTTAAGAAAATATCAAGAATTGTATTCAACCCCCCCCCTTCTACGATTCTGTTAGGTCATTTGGGATTAACAATTGGTATCAGAGCAAGCTTCTAACACACAAGAAGTTTAAAGATCAAGACCAAAAACAGAAGCCATGGTGAAGAAGGATGCAGGTGTAAAGATACCAGTTCTTGATAAGGACAATTACTTTCACTGGAAAGTAAAGATGCATTTACATCTCATGTCTATGGATGAGAGATATGTAGACTGCATTGAGAAAGGTCCACACGTTCCCATGAAGTTTGCATCTAGAATTGGAGTGCCAGATGATGCTCCTGATGTAGAAATTCCAAAACTTGTCTCAGAATGGACTATTGAAGATCTTGCAGAAATCCATAAAGATAAGAGAACCATGAACATTCTGTTTAATGGTTTGGAGCAAGAGATGTTTGACAATGTCATAAACTGTACAACCTCCAAAGAAGTATGGGACACTATCAGAACACTATGTGAAGGAACTGAGCAAGTAAGGGAGAACAAAATGCAACTCCTTATACAACAATATGAGCACTTTCACTTTAAAGCTGGTGAAACCCTAAATGACACGTTTAGTAGGTTTCAAAAGCTTCTGAATGGATTAAAGTTGTATGGGAGAATCTACCAAACTAAGGACTCAAACCTTAAATTTCTAAGAGCTCTTCCAAAAGAATGGAAGCCTATGACTGTTTCTCTAAGAAACACTCAAGAGTACAAAGACTACACTCTTGAAAGGCTTTATGGAACCTTGAAGACTTATGAGCTGGAAATGGCGCAAGATGAGGAAATTGAAAAGGTACAGAAGAAGGGTGGATCTATTGCATTGATTGCATCTGTGAACCAACTGGAAGATGACACTGAAGAAGCTGCAAAGGCCACAACTAGTCGAGCTAGTTGTAGAAGTGATGTTAGCAAGGGTAAAGGTAAGATGACAGAAGAAGAAGAACCAGAATCAGCCAACTTGGATGACTTAGATGAGATTGATGAACACATTGCTTTTCTGTCAAGAAAATTCTCTAAGTTCAAGTTCAAGAGAAACTCAGAAGCAAGGCCACCAAGAAGAGACTTTCAACCTAACAAATCAAACTGGATTGAAAAGTCTAAGTCAAAATGTTTCAATTGTGGAATGCTTGGTCACTTTGCTGGAGACTGCAGAAAACCCAAGGTTGAGAAGGGCAACAGGAAATTTGAGCCTGTTGATTATAAAAAGAAATACTTTGAACTTCTCAAGCAAAAAGAAAAGGCTTTCATGTCTCAGGAGTATGATTGGGCTGGTAATGGTGAAGATTCTGATGATGATGTTGAATATGTCAACTTGGCTCTTATGGCTAACAATCATGAGCAGGAAGCAAGCTCCTCAAGCAACCAGGTAACAATTACTAATCTTTCTGAGCTTTCTAAAGAGGAATGCGATAGTGCAGTAAATGAAATGTCTACTGTATTATATAATTTGCGTGTTACTCTTAAATCACTTACCAAAGAGAATTCAAGAATTAAAGAGACTAATTTGCTCTTAAGTGATAGGAATGCAATGTTAGAAGCACAGCTCATTGAATTTGAGAAAATGAGATGTGTTAGTAGGGATGCTAAGAAGGAACTTGAGAACGTATTACAAAGGGAAGAAATTCTTAAGACACAACTTGAAATAGAACAAAGTGTGATTGCTAAATGGAAAGATGCCAGGAATGTTGCTACCAACATCATTAATGTTCAAGGTATGGAATCTTTCTGTGAACAATCATGGAAAAAGAACAAAGAGAAACTAGGGTATGTTTGTGAAACCTTAGAATTAGAAACAGAGTCAACAAACAACAATGATCATTTGTTGAAGGTTGATATGTCAACGGAATGCAATGTTTCGTTGACAGATGAACCATCAACTGATCAGGGTGTTTCGTTGACAGAGGAAAGAAAAGATGAACTCACTAGACTTAATAATAAGTATGGTCCTGTCACCAAGAACTTTGTTCAAGGTGAGTCTAGTAAATCAAAGAAAGTTGAGAAGCCTGTTGAGAGAGCTAATGTAGGTCACTTATCTAACAAGCAATTGAAAGATAAGTTAGAGAATGTTCAAGTTGAGGCTAAGGGAAATAAAAGGAATAACAGGAATGGCAAAGTAGGAATTAACAAACACAACAATTACACACCTGATAAATATGCTCCTAGAAAAACATGTGTTAATTGTGGAAGTGTTAGTCATTTATCTACTAACTGCAAATCTGTTAAGAAGACTGTTAAAGTGAAAATTCCCAAGCCTGCAATGAATAGTTCCATGCCTACAATGCCTGTTATGCCTAACATGTTTGCTCCATATGCACAATTTCAAAATCCATATGCCAGCATGCCATTTGTGTCTAATCCATACATGAATATGTTTAATGTGCCACAAATGCCATGGAATATGAATAACATGTTTGTTCCTCCAATTATGCATGCTAAGAATGAAAATGTGAGCAATCCTCAGAAATCAACACCAAGGATAAAGATTGATTTAAATCAATCTGAGCCCAAGGTGAAAAATGATATAAAAGGAAAATCAAAGGCTAACAAAACAGGACCCAAGGAAACTTGGGTACCAAAATCGACTTGATTTGGTTCTATTGTGTGCAGGGAGACAAAAGGAATCTTTGGTACTTGGATAGTGGTTGTTCAAGACACATGACTGGTGATTCTACCCTGCTCACAGAGTTTCAGGAAAGAGCTGGCCCTTGTATTGCTTTTGGAGATGACAGCAAAGGCTACACAAAGGGATATGGCTTGATTTCAAAAGAGAATGTCATCATAGATGAGGTTGCATTGGTGGATGGTCTTAAGCACAACTTGCTTAGTATCAGCCAACTTTGTGACAAAGGATTTTTAGTTACTTTTTCTAAAGAAGCCTGTGTTGTTTCTAAAGGAGGAAACAACAATGTGGTAATGACTGGATTCAGAAGAGGGAATGTGTACATTGCTGACTTTAGTAGCACAGGTTCAGAAACCATCACTTGTCTTTTCAGCAAGGCAAGCAAGGATGAAAGTTGGCTATGGCACAAGAAATTATCTCATCTGAACTTTAAAGTTATGAATGATTTGGTGAGGAAAGATCTTGCTAGAGGAATTCCACAAGTGGAGTTTTCCAAGGATGGTTTGTGTGATGCCTGTCAAAAGGGGAAACAAAAGAAGGCATCATTCAAAAGCAAGACAGAGTCATCAATTGTCCATCAGCTTGAGTTGCTTCATATGGATTTGTTTGGCCCTGTAAATGTCATGTCTATTTCAAAGAAGAAATATTGTCTTGTGATTGTTGATGATTTTTCTAGATTTACATGGACTTTCTTTTTGCTCTCCAAGGATGAGGCAAGTGAAATCATTATCAATCACATCAAGATGGTAAACAATCATCCTGACTTGAAAGTAAGAAGGATTAGGAGTGACAATGGGACAGAATTCAAGAATTCAAGCATGAAGGTGTTCTGTGAAGAAAATGGTATTTTGCATGAGTTTTCAGCAGCAAGGACACCACAGCAAAATGGTGTAGTTGAAAGGAAAAACAGAACACTTATTGAAGCTGCAAGGACAATGCTAGATGAATCAAAGTTACCAACTTATTTTTGGGCTGAGGCAGTTAATACAGCTTGCTTCACTCAGAATATTTCTTTGATTAATCAGGCCAAAGGAATGACCCCTTATCAGCTACTCAAAAGAAAGAAGCCACTATTGGATTTTCTTCATGTCTTTGGATGCAAGTGCTTTGTTCTGAGAAATCAAGCTGAGCATTTGGGGAAATTTGAAGCAAAGGCAGATGAAGCAATATTTGTGGGTTATGCAGCAGGGAAAGCCTACAGAGTCTACAATCTCAGAACCAACATTGTTATGGAATCTGTACATGTTGTTTTTGATGATCTCAAAATTCAGGGTCTCTGTGATGAAGGTTTCCATGAAAGTCTCTCTTTTGAGAATGAGGAAGGAGAACAAATGGATCATGATAAGACTATTGAGAAACAGTCCAAAGTTATTGTATCTAGCACAGATGAAAGCAACAGTGAAGATGAAATTGCTGCATTAAGATTGAAAAGAATAGCTGCTAGTAGACCAAATGGTCATTCCGTTGACAGTCAGAATGAGCGTTTCGTTGACAGTCAAAATGGTCATTCCGTTGACAGTCACAGAAATGCTTCCAGGAGTGATCAATTAGGGACAACAAACTCAGGGGGAGTTTCTCAAGGACAAATATCTAATCTAGGCAATCATGATCATGAAGCTACTTCTTCAAGAGCAAATCTACCTCCCTCAAGGAAATGGACTAAAGATCATCCCTTTGAACTTATTATAGGTGATGTGTCTTCAAAAGTCCAAACTAGAAGAGCAACTCAAGAAGAATGTCTATATAGCAGCTTTCTGTCTCAAGATGAGCCAAAGAAAGTTGAGGATGCACTTCTAGATCCAGATTGGGTCTTGGCTATGCAAGAAGAGCTAAACCAATTTGAAAGGAACAATGTTTGGAAGCTGGTGCCCAAGCCTAAGGACAGGAGCGTCATAGGCACAAAATGGGTGTTCAGAAATAAGATGGATGAAAATGGCATAGTCACAAGGAACAAAGCTAGATTGGTTGCAAAAGGCTACTCACAGGAAGAAGGAATTGATTTTGATGAAACCTTTGCTCCTGTTGCAAGACTAGAAGCAATAAGGATTTTCCTAGCCTATGCAGCCCATGCCAATTTCAAGGTCTATCAAATGGATGTGAAGAGTGCTTTTCTAAATGGGGAATTGGAAGAGGAGGTGTATGTAAGTCAACCTCCTGGTTTTGAAGATGATGATTTTCCAGAATATGTATACTTCCTCCTCAAAGCACTCTATGGTTTGAAACAAGCACCTAGAGCCTGGTATGACACACTTTCACAGTTCCTCCTTGAGAATCACTTCACTAGAGGTACTGTAGATAAAACTCTTTTTCATAGGATTGTGAATGGCTCTACAATACTTGTTCAAATATATGTAGATGACATAATTTTTGGGTCTACAGATGAAAAACTTTGTCAAAAGTTTGCCAAGCTTATGCAAAGTAAGTATGAAATGAGCATGATGGGAGAGTTAACTTATTTTCTTGGTCTTCAAGTAAAGCAAGTTAATGAAGGCATTTTCATTAGTCAAACCAAGTACATTAATGATTTGTTAAAGAGGTTTAACTTAATGGAATGCTCTCCTGCCAAAACACCCATGCCTACTGCCACCAAACTTGAATTGAATACTAAGGAAAAATCTGTGGACATTTCAAGTTACAGAGGCATGGTTGGCTCACTTTTATATTTAACAGGTAGTAGACCTGATATTATGTTTGCTACATGTCTATGTGCTAGATTTCAGGCTGATCCTAGGGAATCCCATTTAGTTGCTATTAAAAGAATTTTCAGATATCTCAAAGGAACACCAAACCTTGGCATTTGGTATCCTAGAGAATCTGGTTTTGAACTAATTGGTTATTCAGATGCAGATTATGCAGGATGTAAAATTGACAGGAAAAGCACAACAGGAACCTGTCAATTTCTAGGAAACAAGCTTGTATCATGGTTCAGCAAGAAACAAAACTCAGTTTCCACCTCCACAGCTGAGGCTGAGTATATTGCAGCTGGAAGTTGTTGTGCACAGATTTTATGGATGAAAAATCAACTACTTGATTATGGAATAAGAGTTGAGAAAATTCCTATTTTCTGTGACAACACTAGTGCCATTGCCATTACTGAGAATCCAGTGCAGCATTCAAGGACCAAGCACATTGACATCAAGTACCACTTTATTAGAGAACATGTTATGAATGGTACTGTGGAGTTACATTTTGTTCCAAGTGAACAACAACTTGCAGACATCTTTACCAAGCCACTTGATGAATCCACATTCTCAAGATTAGTAAGTGAGCTAGGTATGCTAAATTTCTCTTAATTATTTTGAGATTTTTGCAAGTTAAAATGCAGCCAGGAACTTGCTATAATTTTTCTGTGAATTGATTTTCTCAGGAAAAGGTGAAATTTTGTCTAAGTCAAAATTACTATGTCAACGAAACGCACCATTTCGTTGACAGTCTTAGCATTTTTCTGGGTGTTTCGTTGATAGCTCTTTTATATCAACGAAACACAGCTTTATCAACAAAATAAGACTGGACTTTAACCGCCCAATCCTGATTCGTTGATGTAGCGCTTTTTAATCTGAACCGTTGAAATTTCACGTTCTTTATCACGATCTATACATACACCCCTGTAAGCATAAATCGTGGTAATATTTAATTCTAACGGTTACTTTTTAAGCCAATCAGGTAATTTAGATTAATTATTGGACTTAATTTCTGAGAATTTTTGGGGGAGTATTTAAGAAATTTTAATTTCTTTATTTCATTTCTACCTGTTCTCAAAAATTCCAAAAGTTTTTCTATCTTCTTCTCTCTAACAAGCAATACAGCTCGAAGCTTTTCCTCACTCAACAATGGCACCCATAGTCAAGCTTATGTCTGCTGGTGGGTTCATCTATGAGAAGAACAATTCCATTCCATTTGTCGTTAAGGAGAGTCCGAACAGCATCTTTTTCAAAATGATGGATTTCATGAGGAACTGTAAGTTGAGCTATGCGATGTTTCACTCTACACCACTCTACAATGAAGTAATCGAGGAGATTTGGACCTCATGTGAGTATAGTGGAACAAACGGCACACTGCAATTCACTCTTCAAGGTAATGAGTACATAGTTAATTCTGATGTTTTGCAAGCATGTTTACATATTCCTGATAATAACTGTGATGCTTTGCCTACTAACACTGAAATAACTACCATGCTAAATTCTATAAACTACTCTTTGCCTACTGATAACTTAGGTAAGATTATTAGGAGAGGTTTGGTTAGGGAATACAATTATTTAGCTGATGCATTCATTAAGGTCTTTTCTGGAAAGATTAGTAATTTTGATGCATTAACTAACTCTATGTTAATTCTCCTAACCATGCTTCTAAATGATAGATATTACAACTTTAGCACCCAACTTATGTATGAAATTGGTGCTAAGTTGGGTGATAAGGCAAATAGGAAGAAAAATATCTATTATGCAAGGTTTCTGATGATGCTGGCTAATCATGTTAGTCCAGCACCATTAGTTATCTCTAACCCTACTGCCAGGTTTGAGTGCTTTGTGCAAGAAAAGAGAGTATTGACAGACATACTGAGGCTAAACCACAATGGTAATGTTCCAGTGGTGTATCTGCCAATCATTGAGGTAACTACTGCTATCCCTGTTAGTATAGCTGTTACTTCCATTGTTTCATCCAATCCAGTTACTATGGAGTCTGTAGCTGTGACCCAACAGGCTCCTGCCCCAGCAACAAAACCAAAATCTAAGAAATCCTCCAAGCCAACCTCAGGTGCTTCTCAAAAGGCACCTGTTGTAAGAACTACCACACAAACTAAGGGGAGTGAGTCTGGAGTTGTGAGAGGTGAGGGAAGGGGTGAAAGTCAAAGAAACCCCAAGGATAAGGAAGGTGAGGTAAGTGTTTCCCAGCCTAGCCCCATTGTGTCTTCCCAACAAGGCACAATGAGTAAAATGGATTTAAGCACAAGTCTAATTGCATCCTCCCAAAAGGATGTAATTATTGAAACAAGCTCTCAACCTAGAGCACAGTCCAAAAGGGTAAGGGACACTTCAAGCCCACAGTCTACATTTTCCCAATACCAAAGGAGAGTGAAGCAAAAATCCCAGGTTTCACAGGGTGCACACACACTGGAAGCAACACTTCCAGTTTCTCAAATTCAGTTTGATGTAACCCCTATCATTACTCTGGGGTTACAGTCCCATTCTCTAAACATCAATCTTGAATTATCTCCATCAAATTCACCAACTCAATATTTAGATGTGGACATGATCCATACATCTATTCCTGATTCTCCAACTCTAATCTTGGAGAAGCCCCACTCTGAAGCTGGTGGCCATCACTTGTTAAGTGATTTGTTGGGCCATCAACCAATTTTTCCTGAAGTTGCAAGGGGATCTGTGGACCAATCTCTCAAATCAATCACCACAGACTCTACTGTAATTTCTCATTCTCAAAGTGCTTTCTTGACTTCATCAACGAAACAGTCTATTTCGTTGACAAGTGTTTCTCCATCAACGGTATCCATACCGTTGACAGTTCAAACTACCATTCCGTTGATAGGTCATTCTACACCCCTTATTGAAAATCTAGTTGTTTCCACAACTAGTGTAGATGACCTGGTGGTAGTTGAGACACTTTTAGGATTGAGAGGGAGTGAAACTGAGAGGCTGGCTTGCAGCCAGGCAAAAGGAGAGAATGAGAGTAAGAGGCTGGCTATTTCTTCCAGCCAGGCAAAAGGAGAGATAGAGAGTTCCACCTTAGTAGGTGAAGGTGAGGGTGTGAGAGGTGTGAGCCATGGGGAGCCCATGATGCAAGAATATAGAGGAGAGAGAGAAGGGACTACAGGAGTCATAAGGGAGGAAGCAGCCATTGCTAGTGAGTTAATGGAGGTCAATGAGGGAGAAAGGGAACTTACTTTCCAAGAGCATTATCAACAAACTCTGGATAGTATTTCCCTGGATCCTGAGACCTTTACTCATCCTGTGTCAGCCTATCAAGTTTTGGCTCAACAGGGCAATGTGGAGGCAGAGAGGTCACTACGACTAATACATACAACTGCATCAATGCAAAGAGCAAAGGATGCCTTGACCAATCTATCTCCAGGAGCTGCAGTAAGTGGTGAGTTTGATTTCTCTGATGATGAGGACAGCTTTGGTGACAATCAGGTGGCCACTACTACACAGACTGGGACTTCTGTGGTGCCTCCTACACCAAACTGGCTTTCTCAAGATTTACAAGGAAGGATCTCCCTGGATGCTGCAATCACAAGGTAGTACAATGAGGCCTATCTGGCTCATGAGTCTGCAAATGCCAATGACAAGAAATTCTACAAGGCTATTATGGATTCACTGGAAATCCAAAGGCTACAGATGATGCAGACAAGGATTGAGGCTAGAGAAATCAAGGACTCAATTAGCCATCTCAAGGATGCTAATGACAGGAGGCTAGATGAAAAGCTTCCTCTTCTCACTGTGTCCAAGATGAACAGGTTTTTCACTAAGGAACCTGAGGTGGCTACCTCCTTGAAGACTCTCTCTTCTAGAGTGGACAAGGTGGAAGCTACTTTATCTCAGATGCAAAAGGAACAGGAGAAGCAGACACAACTATTGGCCCAGCTAGTGGCAGCTCAAGGACTCCCAGTCATCTCTCTTGATGATAACAAAAAGGGGGAGAAATCTAAGGAGCTAGACATTCAAATCACAAAGGTTATGGTCCCAGTCATTTCCCTGCCAAAGGAGCCACTAGCTATGGGGGAGTCAGGTAAAGCTAAACTGGACAGCATTGACCTGATTCAGCAAGCATCTATGAAGCTACAGCTTGCTGAACAAATTAAAGACCACTGGTCTAGGATAGATGAAAGAGTCAAGAAGTTAGCTGGTACTGCAAAGAGTTCAAATCCATCAACGGATCAAGCTTCTTCTACAGAGCCATCAACGAATGCCATGGTCTTAGCATCAACGGAATGGGAGCCACAGACCAATTCTTCATATAAGGTAGAGCCCCTTCTACATGGAGTCACTCAAGGATCAAGGAAGGAGAAATGACAAACTTCATGCATTAGGGATGTGGAAAAAGCTACATTGCAAAGAAGCCTATCTCCCAAGTCTCCTACTAAACCAAAGGGCAAAAATACAGAAAGGACTTTCTATCCTGCACCTTATCCAGATGAGCACAAGCTTCTTGGTCTTCTCATCACAAAAAGCAAGGAAAGCAATGACTATGAGATAAGGAAGCAAAGGGCAATTGTCTACAGGAATGGACAACAAATCTGTGTTTGGGCTGGTCACCCAAACTTTGCTGAAGCTAAAGCTGAAGAGTCAGAAAGAGCAGCAATGCAAGCACTTGCAGTTGCTCAATCTCTTGATGAAGAAGAAAGACAGCAAGAAGAAAAAGCCAGAGAGGAAAGGAGTGCAAAGAAGAGCACAAGGCAACCAAAGGCAAGAGCTAGGAGAAATATAGCCTTTGAGAATGATGACTCTCAGAGTATTGCATCAGACTCTTCTGTACCAACTGCACCTCCAACAATTCCTGATCCAGCTCTAGGGGAAAAGTTAGCCTGTGATCCTAAACATCCTGTTAATTTCCATGATCAGCCAATTGAGCCAAAGGAAGAGCCAATTGAGTTTGATGAGGCCAACTTTCCAAAATTCCTCTTTGAGATGGATCCAAAGAAGAAATCTAAGCAAAGGGCTACCAAGGCTAAGCCAATTCTAGTAAGGAGACCACAAGCTGAAAAACCTCCTACCAACCCAGAAGACTTCATCTACATTGCTGATATCAGGGAGGAGTCTGACCTACACATCAATCTTGATGACCTAGTTGAAGTGAGAGGAATTGCAGCTTCTTACAAACAACCAGAGAGATTGGTGTTTGTCTACAAGGGTGGGAGAGAACATGTTTGGCCTCTACATAGAATTCTGGGAGAAGACTATCAGACACTGCTTTCTGTGTTCAAATGCCTGAAGAAAGATTTTGGTTTTACCAAAACAGCTAAGTCTGAAGTTGTTTCCAAAATCTGCCAAATCAAAGCTAGCTGGAACAAGCCTGGTGCACTTCCCAGAGTATTGAAGGTCCCTCAAACAGGAAAGAAGATTCATCTCCAACCTTTTTGGATGATGGAATTCAGAGACAAGGACAACTGTAGAAGATTCTTCAGAATAGAAGACCAACTGGAGAAGGCATCCAATGAAACTCTAAGAATAATGCAATCCAAGTTGGGGAATGAAGATGAAGAAGAGAAGATTTTCTACAGAAGACTTCAAGCTCAGATTGAGGAGAACAATGCAAGGAAAGGGAAGAAAACAAGACCACAGAGGCAAAGATGAAAAATCTGCTCAGTCTAGAGGAGCAACTCTGTGCACTTGTTTAGTAAGATTTTCTACTTTGTATTTTAATTAAATTCAATGAAGCTCAATGCAATTTCTACTTTTATCATGTGTAATTTGACTGAGTGTTTTTGTTATCATCAAGGCTCTTGATTTATGGTTGTTATTCTATCAGTCATAAATTGGGGGAGATTGTTAGGAATATGTTGTTCTTGATGATAATTATAAAAACACTTAGTAGATTTTGTATTAAGTCATTTTGTAACTATCAACGAAATGGCATACTTTGCAGCATTCCGTTGACAGGTAGCTCATCAACGAAATGAGTGATGTAGCAATTGCACTGTACAATACTTCACAGTTTGATATGCATTTTGATGTATGTATTAGATAGGTTTTCTAAGTCATGTTGACTAAGTACTAGATAGGCAAAATAGGTTGGTTAATTGTAAATATGTTATGCCTTGTAATTTTGCCTAAGTGAAGACATGTCAACGGTATGAGGATTACTCTATCAACGAAACAAGGATACACCATCAACGGTATGGAGTTTACTCATCAACGAAACGAGAGAAACACCATCAACGGAATGAAGAATAAAGCTATCAACGAAACACATCTCCCTGCTATCAACGAATCATTATTGTTTTTCTGAATAGTTGACAAAGTGATAGTGACAGTTTACTGAACAGATCTAAAGGTGATGTGGAAGTGTACTTTGCATTGGAAACCATTAAAATGGACATGGGGAATAAGGAAACATCCCAGTTTCCAATTGGGCTCTTGGGAGTGATCATAATAAGCATGAAGACAAAAGCAAGGATCTCCAAGGATCACTGGACAAAGGGATGAAAAGCAAACTATTGGCGGTTACCTTTAGTGTACTTTAGTGTAGCCAAAAATAGTATTGTAAACTTGGGGAATATATAACCAAGTGTAGCAGTTAAGATAGTGTAAGAGAAGAAAAACAAATAGTTTGTATTAGCTATCCTTGAGAGCATTCTTCTCTACAACTCTGTAACTGAGCAGCTGTGTACTTGTGTATCACAGATTATTTCCGCAATAAAAACACTTCAGTTGGATCATCAAACAATCCAACTGAATTATTTATATCTTGTGTTTTTATTTATTCAGTTCAGTTTTATTTTATAAAGTGTTTTAAGTTTAAGAAAATATCAAGAATTGTATTCAACCCCCCCCCCCCCTTCTACAATTCTGTTAGGTCATTTGGGATTAACAGTTGATATGATCAGTTGTAGATTGTTACGATAAGCAAATGTACTTAACTAATTGTTCTTATCAAGCCATTACCATATAATAGCTAGACTAGAGTTTGTTAGATTTACTTTTGCTTTTATGTAATTCCTTCTTCTTCTCTGTAATCTCTCTACAACTCTTCACCAATATATACAAAGTTTGTAATAACCCCAATTTTTGTACTTATTAAAACCCTTGATGAATAGTAAAATTTTATAGTATCCGATCGATCCCATATTTCAGCAGAAGTTCCAGAATAATAAACGGTTACCAATCGCGCAGTCAGAAATCGCAAACGAAAACGAGAATCGAAAATCCGATTGAAGGAGCAACCTTGGACGTATTATAACTTAGGAAATAAAGAATAATATATGTATTAAAAGAAAGAGAATGGGTGAAAGAAGTGTGTGGAAGAAGCTTTGTAACTTAGCAAACTTGAGGGACTAGTTTGCAGTGACTAACTTGCATTTTGGCAAACAAATACCTAAACCTTATAACCACACATGTACCACACCTCTCCCACATAAAAATCAACAGCCTCCTCCCCCATTTCTTGAAGAAAAACCGAATGGAGAGGAAGAAGAAGAAAGGAGATGGCAAAGCTAGCAAACCTCCACCAAACTTTGAGTTCTTAGGCTTAAAAGAAAGAGCGAAGCAAGCTTGTTCTATCTAAGGTATAATTTCTCCTACCCACCCCCTCTAGGTACCTCTTTTATTAAGTTAAAGAAGATGATGAATAGTATTTTTCAAAAAGATTTTGATTTATAATTAGAAATGGAAGTGTATATGTGTAGTATATATTATGCTTAGTTGTTTTGACTATAAAGATGAATTGTTGATTGAGTTTGGAGGATGAGTCTTGAACTTGTTTGAATATTTATGGAGGATTTGACTAAGTGGAGGGAGTATAAGGTGGATGGTGAGTTTGGGATTGATTGGTATTGATTTTGGGAGTTAATTAGAAATGGAAAACGTTACGTTTTAAGCCATCGTAATGCCCGATTTTGCATAGCCCTGTTTTGAGTTAAAACTCCGAGAGTATCCTCCACTGTTAAAACTTATCACTGCCCATGTTTGTGTAGAGCTTTGTTTCTAGTTTACGTGAGCGCAAGAATCATGTCATTACGAACTACGGTTTAGGAGAAACACGCGTTTTAGTGGAAGTCGTCCGTCAAACCAAACTACACCATTTAGTCAACTTTGAGGCTATGATCGAACCACTTAGAGGTCATAATAAAATTTGAAACTTTGGTATATCATGATAAGGACATTTAGGAAGGTCCTCGAAAAGGTTTCGTGTTAAAACAATAGTTTTTAAATTTTACAAAAATGTCAGAAATGAAGCTACGCGACGATAAAACGATTTCTGCACCCCACCGCTATAAACTTCCCATTCGGGATTTTCACTCCCCAGACCAGAAACATATTTTTAAACCATTTTGTTATAGACATTCTCTAGATCATGCACGCGAAAACGGTGTGTCAATAGAGTTAACGGTTAATGAGTTATGAGCGTTTTCGTGAAGCGAGCGCGAATAGTAAAACTCCGTAGTTGACTCGACTTTTAAAATGTCTTTCACCTATTTCGACTCATGTTTTCAAATCAAGATATTTTTGATAAATATTAAAAATACTAAAGAAGCTCCTTGAGGTGGTTTCGTAATTAATTATTAATTTTCTTATTTACTAAAAGTGTTAGAGTGTGAGTTGCGGAATAGTGATTCTATGGAAAGTTAACTCTAGAGGTACTACTTTGACCATCCGTTTTGGCTAATTTAAAAGAGTGAGTTCGAGTCGACTAAAACACGAAAATTGTTAAGGATTATTAAGATAACGTATTGGTGTGAAGAACGAGATTAGAAATGATGAGTAAACGGTATAGAAGATCGTAAGTTAAGTGGACCAAAGAGAGTGAAAGTCGGGTAAAATGGAATTTACTTAGAATAAGTGAATTGTCAATCAAGTGACTAATTAAGGTTATGTATTGTCTTGGTAGAGGTTCCAGGACTAGAAGAGAGACATCCAGTTAGAGCTTGGACATCAGGCAAGTTTACTAACTCTTACTCTATTGTTCAGAGTAGGTATATTTTCAGATGTTAATACTTGCTTATTCATATATGTGTATATATTACACACACACTCATTCGATAAAAGTATTGTGACAAGTTTTCTAATCCTATGTTTTACTTATGAAAATATATATGGAGCATGTTTATGCAAGTTTACTTTCTCAAACCCATACACCAATGATATATCATGTTGAGTTTACGATTTTGATATCAAGGGTAATTGTTCGATTTATATTATGAACTTTATATGTAAAGTTTTGATAAAGCATACTTTGCTGATAATGGTACGTTATATTTAATATTCGGACGACGGCTCTAGGAATAGAGCGCGTTGGTCCAAAAAGTAGAGTTGACCGGAGAGCGGTATTTTGTTTTGACGTATTATAACTATGTAAACCCGAAAGGTTCTTCGGGAGATAGTATATGCACTTACGATTATTTAATGAACTTCATTTATTAAATATTCCAAAAACATTTATCTGGGATAAAATATATTGTTAAATATTTGTTAAATATATTAAACGTTTCCAAAAATACTTCAAATATTATTTAAAAAGTTATCCAAGATGCTTCGAAAAGTTTAAACACGTATACCCTCTCACTCGAAATCTTTTTGTGAAAACCCCCGGTCATGTTTTGCTCAAGTAGCGTTGTTTTCAAGTAAGTATGGGTTGACCGAGGTCAGACCTCAACTACTCAATTTTCTATTTTAAAATGATTCTTGAAAGAAAATAAAACCAGGGGACTCTGGCGGTGGCAAGATCGTCGACGGGCGATCCCGAGTTTAGTGTAAGAGGCCGTTAGCCAGGCGGTCCATCAATTATTGGCCGTATGCGCCATGATGATTACGAATGGAGTTCTCATCCAGGACGATTACGGATGGAGTTTTCGTCCAGGGTAATTACGGATGGAGTTTTTGCCCTTCTACTAGTAGAAAAGACCCGCGGTTGATATGGATGTGGCGACTGATCATCGTCAATCCATGTCATGTTTTGTTTTTATATAAGTCCCATCCTTCCAATTTGTTAATTGATATTAACACTGTAACGAAAGCCAAGGTGCTGAGTTGCCAATAGTGTTGATAAGAACTAAAGATTGTTCTTTTACAAATGATTATGTTTAATCATTGATGAAAGACAAACAGTATTTCAAAACTTGTGAACTAGTGTTGTTCATCTCGCAGTATATAGAACTGCGTACTTGTTGATTTCTACAAATCGTGCAAAGTCACTGATAGTGTATTTCTAAATTACGAACTAAACTCGTTCATATGGTAGTATTCTAAACTTCATATTAAGTATGAATACTTTAATTGGAAAACTATGTACTACTTTTATATTGTTAGAAGAACTTTATATTAGTAACTAGTTAACTTGCTGAGCATTCTTTCGCTCATTCTTGCTTTGTTAAAAATTATATTTTCAGTGAGACCATAGTCAGTCGTCCCGTATTGCGAGGAAAGGAATGTGGAAGATACTCCCTTGAGATAGTGCAGTTCAAGAAGGATACTGTATGAGTAAGTTGGATAGGTTCAGCTATCCTTATTTAGTGTGTTTACAAAATTGGTTGTAATAACTACATGTAGAGGTTGTAGTTAGTAGTGTGAGATCCTGGATTGTACATTTGGTTTGTAATAACTAATGTTACTGTATATCGTTTCTAAGGCTATAACTTGTGTGAGTAAGAGATTGGGGTCTATGATGTTGTTTTGATTGGATCATTGAGTTAATACAGGTATTATATGATTGGATGGTGTCGTAGCGACCTGGATTCCTAACCCCGGATCTGAGGGCGTTACAAAGTTTCTTATACATTTCATTGTTATTACAAAGTTAATAGAATGTTGTTCGGTACACTCGTTCAAACTTCTGTACTAATGATAATTACTTACAGAACTGACTGGGAGAAACATGTAATGTAATTGTGTACTCCCTCTGTCCCGTTGAATTATAAACGTTGGGTTCGGACACGGAGACCAAGAAAATGTATAAAAAATGAGTAAAGTTAGATGAAAAGTGAGTAAAGTGGTGGGACCCATCAATATTTAATAATAGAATTTAGATAGTGGAGGAAAGTAGTGGATGTAATAGTGTTTTAAATTATTATAGGATAGAGATAGTGGAGAAAAGTAGTGGGTGTAATGTGTTTTATATTATTAAAAGTTACTATTTTTGGAATGTATAGAAATGAGAGGGACATCCCAAAATGGAAACTGTATAAAAATGAAATGGACAGAAGGAGTATTTCTTATTCTTTTGCGCTGCTTCGGGTTATTAGGTATACACTAATCAAGTCTGATATATTTTCAGGTATATATCCGTTGTTAAACAACGCATAAAAAAGTGGTCCGTAGACTTTAGCCAACAACGCATAAAGTTAGTTGGGTCAAAATTTTGATAATTTTAAAAGTTAGTGTATAACTTTTTTTAGTAGGGTCAAAATATTAATTTTATATAAAAGTTTTGATTAAAAATATATTAAATATATTAAAAATTTATTCATGATTATGAATTAAGTGGGGTCAATTTAAGCAGCAAATATAAATTATCATGTATATAAATTAGAGTCCAGTTAACCAATCAGAAAATATAAATTATCAATTACAAAATATTAATTATCTTAAGACCAATTAGAGTCAATTCCTAAATTTTAGACCAATCATAATAAATTAAATACTTTTCTCAATTACCAAGTCCAGTTAACCAATCAAAAAATAGAAAATATAAATCATAAAATATAAATTATTTTAGCAAGTCCATTCATTAAAAAAGCGTTAACAAAATATTTTATTTATATGCTAAATTTTAGATCAATCATATTATATTAAAAAAATTCGTATTTACTATTATAATCCTACTCTACTGACCATGGTTAGTTAATAATTTTAATCTATATATATATTATTTACTTGATTTAACATTGTAATAATAATAATAATAATAATAATAATAATAATAATAATAATAATGGATTAATAGAAAAACTCTTTTATTGTAATACTATTATAATACACTTACCAATTAAAATCTAAAAATTATTTTCTAAACAACTCAAAATAGATCAATATTTTTCAAAAAGTCATAGTTACTCAATGATTATTTTTTTTTCAATTTTTATAATGTAATGAACATATTATTGGAGTTGTAGACGAATTGAGATATTTAATAAGTTCGTTCGAGTCTGACGTGGTCCAAACTCCATAAGTTCGGTTGGATATGTTATCGAATTCAAGTTCGGAAAAAATGATTATGTTCAATAAAATTATCAAACATTGTTCAATTCGTTCAATCATTACTTGAGTTCGAAAGATAATTTATTTGTGTATAAGGTCGAAGAAATATTGAACAATTTTAATAATATATATTGAATTAGTCTGTTTATTTTCTATCTATAAAAATATACTTCGTATTTTATTATAAATAAATATATCTGTGTGAAAATATTAAAACAAATAAAAAATTGTTAATATATAACTAAAAAAGTGGAAAAAGAAAATGAAAATATTAGCAAGTAATACTTGCAAACAATTATATAAACAAAATAGAAGTATATTAATTGCAAAATTGCATATTAGTAATTTCAACCAAACAACACCTCCTCCCACCCACCGTGCACTTCTACTTTCTCTCTCTCTCTCTCTCTCTCTCTCTCTCTCTCTCTCTCTCTCTCTCATATTCATATCTCTTTCCTCTTTCGTATATATACACATACATATCAAAAGTGTTAAAACAGTTGAAGTTGGAAGAAACGACATAACTCCAATTAAGACGTTAAACTTTTCGTCAGAAAACAAATTTCTCTCAGAAATTTTCTTCACAACTCTGATTTTGACCAGATACGAAGAAAAACGATTAGTACACCAATTCTGGAAAATGAGATCGGAAGCCGACCGATTAATCGCTGATTCAAGTTGAAGTTACAACACTGATTCAAGTTTTAATTTATATAAATTGAAAAATGAAACAACAATAGAATAATTTTAGAGGTATCGAATTGGGTACAAAAATAGTTACAAAAAGCCATATGTTAATATCTGATTATTGGAAAAATGGACCACCCAACATTCACATCATTTTCACCAATCAAAACATTCCAAACTGACATATCACCAACTCCACGTTATTTTGTACCTAAATTTTATACCACATTTCGGTACTTCTAGCACTACTCATAATAATATTTGTAAAAAGTAAAAAGTTATAATCAACCAACGAAAAAATATTCAAATCAATCTTAAACCAAAAAATATTGCAAAAATTTACTTAAAAGTGTTTCTTTGTAATAACGTAATAGTTAACGGAATGATGATCAATTGTAACAATCAAGTCGATACACATTCGACCTACTGTGATATAATTTTAGCACTGTCACACAAATTTTACAAATCGATCACCATTCAGAAATCTTAATAATTGATTATCATCGTCGTATGAACGTGAATAACATGGAATCAAGACATATAATCAACCAAAAAAAGATATGTTTATAAAGAATAAAGAGACAAAATCTTCTACATTTCACTATTCGAGAGTAGAACCAGATATGCATTTTTTGAGAGTAATATGAAAATTAAATTGATAATATATATTTTTTTCTTACCATTAGTTTCATGTTCTGCTTAATTTTAAAAATTAATTTTCATCGTTACTTTATATATTTAGTTGACTTTCGAAATAAAAACTAATGATATTAATCATGTGAATGCTTAAGAATTTACATATAGAGATATAGTCATATTTTAATGAAAACTTCTCCAAAAGGAATTACGAAATTAAATTATAGCCACCCATTTTAATATATGAGATCTAATCTTATTCACCAAATATATGCTCCCTCTTCATTTTCTATCACCCAGTAATGTTATCCACATATACATTCACCGCCACAGTCTCCTTTTTATTTCAAACACAATCTCTGACCACCAGCAACTATCGCATCCAGGCACCAACTTTTGTCACAACCTCAAACCACCACTTCCGAAAATCACCTACAAATCTTCACCTTCATATTGAAATAACCACAATAATCATATTGCCAACACTTATCACTGTTCTTTTCACCACCACCATCACCAGTACCAATATCTACAAGTCATCATTATTTGATTGATAACCAAATACAAGCCAATATCACCATAAAAATCACAAAACTCGACAAAAATTACAAAGTCATACGTTTGAAAATGAGAAAAAAGACGGAGAAAACGAACTGGAAGAAATAAATAATGTGTCATAGAAACATGTGTTTTTGAAGAGTCGATAAAATGAATACAACATAAATAAATCCGAAAAAACCGAGGGGGGGGATGGAAAAAGAGGAAATGATAATAAAAATTCATTTTTTGCAAGTTTATCGAAAAAGATGAAGATCGACGAAAATATTAATACAATTCATGTAAACAAGGGACATGTAATTTTATTTTTTTGATTTTATATTATAATATTATATAAAAATTGATAAACTAAGACGCTTAACATCAACAAAAGTTAACAACATCATCCGTCAGAATCGAAAGGTAATGATGTAATAAATATAGAGTCATCAGAATATAGCATGCTAAATATAACTTTAAAATATATTCTGACGAATTTAAAACCTCCATTGTAGGAAGGGAATGACCAGTATCCTGAAAAATTGAAAGTCATCATAGAAAAAAAAACCTGGCACTCACTTTATCTTTGAATGAAAAAAACACATTGAGTATGACAATACTGCCTACTTTGCTACATACGTGGTTGAGGAAATTGAAATCTCCGAAGGTTCCACACACCCTCACAAAAATCTGAAATCAACACATATAAAGTTCATACGATCGTGATAAATGTACAAATTTCAATTAAAACAGTTAGTTGTTAAATATGTATAGGATCACATTTCACACACCTTAGAATCAACTATTTATTTATTTTGAAATAGGTGTATGATTCTCTAGAGTTAAAACCTGGAATAACGTCCTAACAAGACAGTGCTATTAACGATACTGTAGAGTTAAAACCTGGAATAAATAAACGCAACCGCATAAATGATAATGGAGCTAATAATAAGAATAAAACTAAAATAGTTTAGAACGTTTAATATATTCATCCATTTGGCATTGATGTTACGTTTCAAACAGTATTTAATTTCTTATTTTTGTGTTAGTTAGTCATTTAAATTAATTGAGACGTTGGTTGTCATCTTCGCTTATTTAAATTTCGGTTACAAATATTTATTTTCTAACAAATATATCATGTTTACTCATACATGTACATGTGTTAGCATAATTAGTAAAGATATGTGGAAAATAAATATTGAAAATGGGTTTGATTTTAAAAAATTCCTTAAAAATTAAAATAAAATTATCAGTTATAATAGTAACGTATTTATAACTTTTGACATAGTGCTTTCGGTGCGTAGCACAGGTAAAATACTACTTCCTCCGTCCCATTCATTTCTATACACTTTACATTTTGGGATGTCCCTTTCATTTCTATACATTCCAAAAATAGTAACTTTTAATAATATAAAACACTATTACATCCACTACTTTCTCCACTATCTCTATTCTATAATAATATAAAACACTATTACACCCACTATTTTTCTCCACTATCTCAAATCTATTATTAAATATTGATAGGTCCCACCACTTTACCCACTTTTCATCTAATTTTACTCATTTTTTATATCTTTTTTTGGTCTCCGTGCCCAGTTCCACTGTATAGAATTCACTGGGACAAAGGGAGTAGTAAATAAGTTAAAGTAGAGTATTTTAACTAAATACAGTATGATGAAATGAATAATTAATGTTTGTTTTAAAAATATTGGATGTTGTTTTTCTTTCAAACAATCTTGGATACATTTTAGGATATTTATCCAAATTACCACTTTTTTTAAGTTAATCTTTTCAAAATATTTGCAAAAGTACCTTTTTTTTTGAAATTGTTTTTGCAAAAATATCAATTTTTATAAAATTTTGCAAAATTACATTCTGCAACTACATATGTGATCGTAAACATGTTGCATTTAGTTGATTTAGTTGCATAACGTATTTTTGTAAATATTTATTAAAAGTTGATATTTTTGCAAAATGTTTTTTTTTAAAAGGTATTTTTGCAAAAAAAAATTATGAGTTGGATATTTATGAAAATATATGCCATGCATTTTATTATCTTGTACAGGATTTTGTTACGATACTTAGATCAAGAACATGAATTTTATTTATCTAGTCATAATTCAAAAAAATGTCAGAAATACCACTTAAAAATATTAAACTTAATATTGACGTTAGTTTAATTTTAAAAAATAGTGAAAAGGTGGGCTCACCGAGAAGACACGCGGAAGAAAATCACAAGCTGCGTCTCTCATAATACATGGGATATAGATGTGTTACAATTATTGTAAAGATTAAATTCAAAGTTCAAACATAGCCTGCTATAAAAATGCGTCACAAACATAAGATTATAAGACCTGACCTACGTCCAATTTTTTCCATCTCCAAATTATCGATTCTGGCAAGACCACAACAAACAAAAGCTGCAGAAATCTTTGAGTGCATGCCTTGCTTTCAATTGGTTTTTGGTGTAAGTTCTGCAAGCTAAAGCTGCACCATTTATACTTCTATATGTGATATTAATTGCTAATAAATTTTATTGCAAAAACACTAAAGCTGCAGGCATGGAGGGAAGTGTGAATGAAGAACTGCTGACAAAAGTTCAAACAGAAGGTGTTGATGAGGAAGTGAAACTTAAAGACAGAATATGGATTGAGACCAAGAAAATGTGGATAGTGGCCGGTCCTGCAATATTTACGAGATTTTCAACAGCTGGAGTTACTATCATTAGCCTAGCTTTCATTGGCCACATTGGACCAACAGAGCTTGCTGCCTATGCTCTGGTGTCGACTGTTTTGTTAAGATTTGCAAATGGCATACTGGTAAAATAATTGCAATTTCATGTTAATTTTTTGTATCATGTTTTACCCGGATAATGTTGAATAGATCCCTGCTATCCGGTATTCAATTCAAGCATTTCAAAATACACTCACTGGAGCAACAGATATGATGACGTTCTTAATCCAATTTGAAAGCTGTTTTCATAAACCGAAGATTAAAAACTTTTAACAGAATTTCTTTTGTCTTGAATGTGGTTTCCACTAGTTTAAGTACCTATAAATGTTTGGTGTATTTATATGCGCGGATGTGAAGCAACTAGTATATATAAAAATTCAAATTAGGAAGCACATGCACCACACATATTTTAAATGTGAGGTATAACTTAGTAACAAACAAGACCTTTGCGTTGATAAGAGAGATAGCCATACTTTCTGGTATGGTAATGATGGCCTTCATCCGAACAAATGGTGGCATGAAAGAGATGCTTTAGACAAGTTTAATCATTTTTTCCTAGCGAATAATTATCTACATGACCTGAACTTCTTAGACCATATAGAATTGCTGGGTTGTTGAATTATGTCAACTCATGCATTGCAAAAAAATTGCAGTGGCAAGGTTTTTTTTTTTTTTTTTGCTTAAAGATCTTACTGGAAATCATGACTTCTGTAATTGTATATTATTTCATAACATGCAGTTGGGCATGGCTAGCGCATTGGAAACACTATGTGGCCAATCATATGGTGCCAACCAATATGACATGCTTGGTGTATATCTTCCGAGATCATGGCTTATCTTGTTCTTATGCTCAGTTTCTCTATTACCTGTATTTGTCTTCACAACGCCAATTCTAATTGCTCTGGGACAAGATGAATCCATTGCCAAAGTGGCGGGAACCATTTCACTGTGGTTGATCCCTGTGATATTTTCCTACGCTGTATCTTATACCTGCCAAATGTTCCTTCAAGCACAGAGCAAGAATATGATAATCGCATACTTGGCTTTACTTTCACTGACAATCCATGTTTTTCTCTCGTGGCTTTTAACTGTGAAATATGAATTTGGACTTAGTGGTGCCATGATTTCTACAATTTTGGCATTTTGGATTCCGAATATAGGTCAACTAGTTTATCTTTTTGGTGGATGGTGCGCAGATACATGGAAAGGATTTTCAGTGCTGGCCTTCAAGGATCTCTGGCCTATTATCAAACTTTCTTTGTCATCTGGTGTTATGGTCTGGTAAGTTTACTTCACCCTTTTTAAAGTTTTTCCAATTTTAGTTACTGATTATGCAGATGATCAAGCAAACCAGTTAGTGCTCTTGTTGGAACAAACTGCCCGCAAGAACTTTTTCCTTCGTCATAATATTGCAATACACATTACCATAGAATTTCCAGACCCTAGTGCTGGTAGGCCATGTGTACCAGGTGTAGTGATCTTTGAAGTATGTAACGTCCATCCTTGTTTAATTTTTGTCATACGATATAAAAAACCACATATCCCTACTAAAAGTGCATAGAACATTTCCTTGGGAGCAGTGAATTAGCTGATTTTTGGTACTTTTAGCTCCCAGAGCCAATCTGCAAGCATGCAACCACATCTATGCTTCAAAGGTTTATAATATATAGGTTAATAAAGGCACGGAGACCTGGAATGACTGTCTCTTCCTATTTTAAAGTGTTAAAAATACATACCTATATCATTCCATAGGTGTAAAATTTCTGTAGCTCATAATACTTACTGAATTAAAAAGAAATATGATTTTAAAAAGTAGAGAGAAATTATGATTTATGAACCATGATCATTGATTTTTATTTTACCACAAACTCTGCGTGTTGATCTTAGAACTGTGATTACTTTCGCAGCCTCGAACTGTGGTACAGCACGATACTAATTCTTTTAACAGGAAACATGAAGAATGCAGAGGTTGCCATTGATGCTCTATCTATCTGGTATATATTAATTTTTCACTGTAATAGTTTGGCATGATCATTTAATTTCCAAGCAATGAATTTTTATTTCTTTTGGCAGCCTCAACATTAATGGTTGGGAAATGATGATAGCTCTTGGTTTCTTGGCTGCAGCGAGGTAGTACCAACTCTGTTATGTTGTCAAATTATCCTTCATATCATTTTTATGATGATATATTGGGCCATTACTAATCAAATGGAGAATCATATTTACCAAGACAACGGCATTTCCAGTCACTTATATACATATACTTGTTTTTGCATAAATTATCTAGTGTGCGAGTCTCAAATGAGCTTGGAAGAGGAAGCTCCAAAGCTGCAAAGTTTGCCATTGTGCAGATAGTGCTAACGTCATTTGCCATTGGATTTTTGCTATTTCTTTTTTTCTTATTCTTTCGGGGACGGTTAGCTTACATATTTACCGAAAGCATTGAGGTTGCTGCTGCCGTTGCTGATTTGTCACCTCTATTGGCTTGTTCCATACTGTTGAACAGCATTCAACCAGTTCTTTCCGGTAAAATTGTGTTATAAAGCTGTATTCGTAACAATTACTTGGAATCATGAATGATTTTTTGAATATATCCGAAGGGGTAGGGAAAATTTGATTTAAATTGCGCAACACTGCTTTGAAAATTATGATCTTTCATCACTATTTTTTTTTTTTGTGTGAATCTGAGGCGTAAATGATTAACTTCAGCCTTTCTTCTACAGGTGTTGCTGTTGGGGCTGGTTGGCAAAGCACTGTAGCATATGTGAACATAGCGTGCTATTACTTAATCGGAATTCCAGTAGGGGTTGTGCTTGGTTATATTCTTGAGTTGCAAGTTAAAGTGAGTGTTTTTTGTCTCGCATCTGAGTTTGTTTAATATGTGAGAAAATAAACTGAATTAAACAGCAAGAGAAAAGCTCCAAGCCTTGTTTACAAAGTGCTGGTGTATTTAAACAAAAGATATGAATGTTGGTTGTTGAATGTGGCTGAATAATAACATTTATCTGACAGAATCAATCCGAAAGTATTATAATGCAACCATAATTAGATATGGGGTCTTGAGCGACTATATACATGCAAGAGCTCGCCAGCACCATGTAGCTTAGCCATTAACTTGGTGCTCGATGTTTTAGATTGACCATTTTCAACTCAGGCACTCTGTTTATCTTTTTTGGACTATGTTTTACATTTCTGTTTCTATCAAAACTGATCTGTAGGGTGTTTGGATCGGGATGCTTTTGGGTACGCTCATCCAAACTTTTGCACTAATGATAATCACTTACAAAACTGACTGGGAGAAACAGGTAATGTGATTGTCTATTTCTTATTGTTTTACGCTGTTTCAGGTTATTAAGTATACACTAATACACTCTGATGTATTTCCAGGTATCCGTTGTTAAACTACGCGTAAACAAGTGGTCTGTAGACTCTAGCCAACAACCTAATGCAGATGAGCAAAATGCATGAAACTCGAGAATTTTAACCATCGATCAACTGTATTTCCGGAAGCATTCCTAGCTAAAATGAACCCTGTCTTGACTCGCAGCAGTTTCAACCAATACATGATAAGGTGAATCCATTTTTACAAATGAAAAAGTTCAGAAGCCAAGTACTAAGATACAGTTCAGAGGCTGATTGTTTTGGTTAGCCGAATCAGTTTTGAACTTTTGATTCATATTAAGATTTATGCTACAGGCAAAGAATCTTGACAAATACTAAACTAGGAACGGTCCTGAGGTTTAGGAGGCCTTAGTCGAAATCAGTTTAGGTGACTTATCATGATATTTTCATATTAATTTTATTAAATGTATTTGATTATAATTATTGGCAAGAAAAGTATATGATTCTGACTTTGGCCTACAGAAATTTACATGACAAAAAAAATATATTTTTTTTGTTAAATTTTAATCATAATTTAGTACTCAAGGGTTTGCTTGGAAGTTGAAGGTAAAAATAACAAAGTGTCAATTGTTTAGTACTTGGTGGTGGTATTTTACAAATGTGTACATCTAATTGTGATTTAGAAAATAGATAAATTAGAATTGTGTATAAATGCACCCCTCCTCAGCAGCAATTAGCCATTTTAGCCCAGACACACCCATGGCCATGCAGCAGGTTAGTCAAGAACATAGCCACATTCCGCACGCAAGGTAGCAAGCAAGGACAGAAAATCTATATTCAAATGGTGAAGGGGTATTACAGACATTTGCTAGCATAAAGTATATATGTAATTTGTCTGGTGTTGGCTTAATGATAACTCTGAAAAGCATCAAACATCATTTCTTGCACAGAGAATTGAACATATAAAGGCAGGAGACAGCTTGCAGAGTTAGAGTGAAGGTTAAACGAAATCGGAATCGCAAATATTTCTTATACCAAATTATTTAATGTCTACATAGGTATGTCGTACTCGGTAGAAAACAGTTTGTGAAAACACGCGGAAATGTTTTTCTCTGCGAATTTTTAAAAGTGCAAAACAATTGTTCTTACGTGTTTTCACCCTCAACTGTTATAATTATGTGCGAATGTATAGGTTCATGTACACATGCATAGATTCTGCCAACCTAGTAGGTAGTATCAAGCCGCAGGGAACATTCTGTACTGTAAGTTGATGACTCCGAGAAGAAAGCTTAATATTCTCTTCTAAGACTTAACTTTCAAAACAATTTTCCAAAAAAAGAAGAGATATAATGATGCAAAATCAGCCAAGATCATCGTATCAAGACAATCAAAGTATACAGGAAACCACATTCCTCAATCACCTTTGTAATACTTACTGTCATGGTAGTATTGCAGCTTTCTCATCCCACCGGTTCATTGAATATCAGATCAAAGCTCCCTTGTTATCGTCGCAGATTTTCCTCAAAAGTCCTATTTAATGTTCCTTCTACATCATTCATTACCAATTCATATCAACCTGAGTATCCGGCCTCACTGTCACCTCCAGCAAATCAGGTACATATATGATGTTTCAATTTCATTACTGTAACTCTTTCTATGCATGTAGTGAAATCGAAAGTAGAACAGGAAACAATTCAAGATATATGTAAATAGTCATCTTTACTGATTTCAAAATTAATTAATTGTCATCAGAGTGTAGCAGCAATAGTTTTTGGAGATGCACCACATTCAAGACTCTATCCATTGACAAAGAGAAGATCTGATGGGGCCATTCCGATAGCAGGAAACTATAGACTCATTGATGGAGTTGTAAGCAACTGCATTAACAGTAACATAACCAAGATATATGCATTAACACAGAAAAATTCCACATCTCTAAACTCCCACATCATAAGAGCATATTCTGGAGCTTGTCTTGCCAATAATGGTTTCGTTGAAATGATAGCAGCTTATCAGAGTGTCGATGACAAGGGGTGGTTTCAGGTTCTTCTTGATTCCTTATACAAATTTACATGAAAAAATAAGACTGCGTGTTCTTGTTAGTGCTTCTTTCAATTGGCTCTAAGAAAATTAAGGTCCTTTGCTACCATGTTTTCTGTTAAGGGCCTCAAGGCATATGCACTACTCAAATCTAAAAAAGAATCACATCTTGTGTTACATACCTCGTATATAAGGTAACATTATAATTTTGCAATTATACCAATAGGGAACTGCTGATGCTGTGAGAAGATGTTTGGGGGTATTAGAAGAATATCCAGTAGCTGAGTTTCTGGTCCTTCCTGGTCATCACCTCTACAAGATGGACTATCAGAAACTTATAGAGGCTCACCGTGAGAACAATGCTGATATAACTCTTGCTGTCTCCAGCAGCATGAGATACAAGGATTCGTCTTACGTTAATGTCAGAGTAGGTAGAGAAAATCAAGTTGTTGAGTTTAGAAAATGTCAAGGAAAAACGCCCATTCAGTCTAAAGTGAGCTTTTGTTACCTACTCATCTTGAAGAGTTTCAATCTATTATTATATTAGTTTAGTTATAATTTTTCAATGAGCTAATCTATGAAACTGGCATAGACAAGCAGAGTGGATATTCTAACTTGAAATCTTTAAACTTTAATCTTTAGGATGAAAAGTCGATAATGGTGAATGATGATGCACATGATAATTTCCAAAGCATGGGGATTTACGTCATTAATAGAGTTGCTATGATAAAACTTTTAAGACAGTACTTCCCCAAAGCAAATCATTTTAGAAGTGATGTGATACCTGGTGCTATATCCTTAGGAATGAAGGTGAACAATCTGTTTGAAATTTAAATTTTACAGATTACATATTTTCCGCTGATTGATCTTATAATGTGTTAAGATCCAGATCTTCTGTTTACGGAACATTGCAGGTTCAAGCATATAAATTTGATGGGTATTGGGAGGACATGAGAAGCATTGAATCATACTACCATGCCAATATGGAAAGCACAAAGACAACAAATATGGCATACAAGTGAGTGTGTTGTGCTAAGTGAGTAATTATACATTTTCAAAACAATTAAGAGGGTATAGAAGCTTTAGTAGTGCTTCAGCGATGTATCTCCTCTCTGTTAACTTTCAATATTCGCAACTGATAACTGAAACAGAGGAGGTGTATTATTTTCAGCGATCTTATAAAAAATTATCTTTGATTAGCAGCTTCTATGATAGAGATTTCCCTCTCTACACTCTACCCCGGTATCTCCCACCGACTATAGTAACTGATGCAGCCATAAGGAATAGCATCATTGGGGATGGATGCATTCTCAGCGTAAGAAACTAGCTGATTGGCATAAGACTTGTTAAATCTTGTTCATGGCAATTGGTGGGTTGGTTCATTCAAAAATCTTAATCTTTTATTATCAGAATTGCAGCATCAAAAATTCGATCCTTGGTCTAAGGACAAGGGTTGGAGATAAGGCCATAATTGAGGATTCAGTAGTTATGGGTTCTGATATCTACCAAGTAAGAGCCATAAGTTATATATTTACTTCAACTCGTGTACACTTGATGGTTGTTTAAGGGAAAATGGATTACTTGCTAGACATCGTTATTTCTTTTGCTAGTATGTGTAACAGACGACATACGTGCAGAGCTTAATTGATGACAGCAAGGGTACCGCTGTGACTATTCCAATTGGCATTGGGGAAGGCTCACACATACGGAAAGCTATAGTAGATAAGAACTCAAGGATAGGCAAAAATGTTATGGTACTTAATCTAAATACATACTTTTATAATGCAGTCCACAGCATGTGCAAGTACGACTGTGTCTATGTATCAGTTTACATAGAAGCTCATGCACTATTAGACATGAAACATCTATTATAATGTGTGCTAATTCAGCAATTTTGGCAAGTTCAGCATTTATATATTCCGAGAACCTAAGAAACTAGCTTTGATCAAATTAGGTTATTTATGTTTTTGTGATGTAGATTGTAAACAAAGACAATGTTCAGGAAGGTGGCAATGAAGCTAATGGCTATATCATCACAGCAGGAATAGTTGTTATACTAAAGGGAGCAGTGATAGAAGACGGGAATGTCTTGTGAGCGTTAACTGGGGAAGCAACTCTTCAGATATTGCTTGCTATTCAGATTTCGAAACAACAATACCATTGAGGGCTCAAATATCTAATTAATTTTACCATTCGCTTCTTTGTGTTAAGGCACCTGAATATAAAGATTCTTTTTGGACTGTCTTGTGAGCATGAACTGGGAAGAAACTCCTTAGATTAGTGCTTGCTACTCAGAACGGAACCGTTTAGGCCTCAAATATTAAATTCATTTGACCATACTCTTCTTTGTCTCAAGATTACCTGAACAAACGATTCTTCAAAGTTCAGATGAATGGAATGGGATCCAATATTTATCGAAAATCATGAAATTACTTTATAGTTTCAAATACGTACAGTTTTATTTGGTAACCTATCCTTCAGTTTATTTTTTCAAAAGCAAAAGTATACATCCAGATTGCCAAACCCCGTTTAATAAGATGATGCTGATTTCTTCATTTTTGTTCTTTCTTCTTTATTCCTCCTGTCAAGACTCAGCAGAGGTTTAGTCTGGTGAAGATCATGGTTATATATTCATAACAAAGTTACTACAACATTTAAAAATGTTACACTCAGACTACGTGCAACTTATTAAAGGCACTAAAATGTATTCTTAAATCAAGTCAAGAGTTAAGACATCAATTGTAGCAATCTGCAGTGGAACTTCTATCTGCAGTATCTTTTATCTTTCATACATTGATAATCTGCATTATTTTACCACCATGATTTCATATTTTTTATTGAGAGATTATAAGAATTTCCTCCAATGGGTCCAGAGATGATAACGATTCTTCTCCCGACCCCATTCTTCTAATTCTCCAAATGTCTAAATGAATATTTATACAAGAGCCATCTCCTACAATCCATCTAGCACCTGTTACAAAAAAGATCTCTACCCCAAAGAATGCCTACGCCATAAGTAAGAGACCTGAACCCCAAACTACAGCAAGTTTCATCCACTTGTTCAAGTCTTGATCAAAACTTATGTCTGTCTCCACCTAACACTTAACAGCATCTTTTTATCAATAGTGTAATGATTTTTTTTTGTTTATCCCTGACATTGTACGATCGGGAATACCAATCTTCTGTATAAAAATAAGTTGGAGGTTGAAGTATATAACTGCACATCTCAACCACAACCTTCAAACTTAGCATGTATACAACTGAATATCTCTTTATGTATGACCAGAAAATTCTCAAACTATAGTTCATATGCCTTTCAGAAGAAACACTAGATATGTCAACAGTTTGCTCGACTCCTAAACTGATGAACTATACAAACTAGTCCCAGTGACTACTTCTCATAGTGAACCACACTACAAGAAGTCATCAACACACATGTGCTAGGCTGCTAGCTCTACTGCACTCTTTTATTTAAGGTTGATTAACAAGCATTACCACCTACTAAAGAGGAATTATCTATTACTCTATATCAACTTCGAGTGCCCAAAAATCATCAGAAGATGATCAAAACTTACCCCAAAGGTCATCTCCTTTCTCTCCAGTTCCTTCATCCGTCTTCTCTCAACGATAGTTGATACACCAAAATCATGTCTTCTTTCATGTGCATTCAGCGCATAGACATCAGAGTGCGGACCTTTTTCTCCCTTTCCGCCCTCTTGGCAGCGGGAGTCCTCTTTAATCTGTTTAATTCTTGCATCACAACTTTCTCAACCTTTTCAATTGAGTTCAGGAGCTTCTTCTCTGGAGTAAGAAAGTCTGATGGACCATCACTCTGTTCGGTGATATCAAGCAATATCTTCGGCACTTTCCCAACAGTCGGTGGACAATGCCTAATTCTTCTTGACGGACTTGGAGAGATCACAGAAAATATATGCTCGAGAGGAGCACCAGATACAGGCACATAAGGAGAATGAATACTTTGCCCCTGAGGTAAGGGCCTCAATAGTTGTAGGCCTTCGACTTCTCTCAAGCGAGCTCTTCTTCTTTCAATGGCCTGTTGAAATAGCATTTTTAGATTCAAATTGACATAAGATATTGTAAGGCATCAATAAAACATACTAAGGATCAAGGCATTACAATATTTACTCAATTGCTCCACAACTGATATCAAATCAACAAAACACAATCAACTTGGAGGATGCTTCATTGCTGAGGAAGACAGAACTAAAGCAGGAAGCCTAATTAATACGCCGTAGAACATGTAAGCACATATTCATAAGCCTAGAACATAAACACATTAAGTAATCTCCTTTAGACCACCATAAATTATAACAACAAATCCTAATAAAACACGAGGGATCACAGCATCAAGATATATACTCTACAACTTCACTACAGTGAATCAGTGCCAACAAATTGCATGATTTCCATGGGTATGTATGTAGCTCATGGTAATGACATGCTGCCACATGCAGGAGAAAAAAATATATTAGCTTCTTTTTGACATCAAATGACCATGATTCCAGGTATACACATTCATGTTCAAAGAAAATATCATTTTAACATGAAGGTTTAGAGTCTACTGAACTAGAAGTAGTAAGCTTAATGGTTGTTCAATAGCTGACAAGACCAGGGAGACTCTTCCACCAAAACTTAAGATGATGGGATCTAGAAAATACGATGCCAACAATATTTGTATGCTGTCCAAAAAGGGAAAAAATATTATTAGACAATTTTCAGCAAGACTGACAAAGTATGTAGTCCAGTTTTCAGTTACTCTACTGATTCAAACAAAATCCTATATGTTTTGGAACCATTAATCATCAATAATTAATTAAACGTAATTGAACCAAGACAAGTAAACTGCATAGATGATTAACATGTCTTAAAACTTGTAGCTACAATAGCATGATTTGGAGAAAAAGAAAACACACAACACAGTCAGCAATTTTCATTTTAATAGCAAGCCATAATACTAAAGCTTCAATCCGCATTCTACAGAGACCAAGTTAACCTTAAACAACATATGCAATTGACTGTAATGACCAACCTTGCAATTTCAATAAATTTGAAACATAAACACTTACAATCATCAAGTAGAGACCAACTTAACTTAAAACAACAAATCCTACTTAATATCACTCATATACATAACACATACACACACACACATAACACAAAACAAGGTATGGTATATCCACAACTTATAGCAAACTGATGTGCAAAGTTGTCTCTGATTCAGAAATAGCAACTACAAATTTCAAGTTAAGTTCATAATGATCCCATAACCACTTAATTTATATAACACCTCTATATGGCTTTGAGCCATTTATCATCAACGACTCATTGAATATGATATTAGATGCAAGGCAAGGTGAGACAAGACAAGAATCAGTTAAAATAAATTATAAGTGCACTAGGATTACTTAGAAGAGAATTCTACTAAATACTATTAAACCATATGAACGTAACAAACTAGGAAAGTAAACACAAAGAGTACAGGAATCAAGACGAACATAATCTGTAAAACATATTATGAGGGATCAAAGAATTACTATTTCTACTGAACTATTAGTTCAATATAGTGACAACGAATTGCATGATTTTTATAGATCATACATACTGTGACATGCTGGAGGCTCTATATCAGCTTCTTGTTGGCATCCAAAAACAACTTTTACAGGCATAAATTCATGTTAAGAATAGAAATATGATTTTAACCTGCAGCTGACAGAACCAACTAAAGAAGACTCAGTAACTTGTTCGTAGTTTATTGCTGACAGAACCAAGGCCACTTTTTCACATAAACTTAAGATGGGTGGGAATCTTAGCCAAAAGATACCATGATATTATTTATCAGAACATATGTGAACACAACTCAGCCGTGGGCACATATAGTAAAAATATATAAACAAAATGCTGTAAAATTGACAAAATATACTTCCCTTTTGAATGTAGATATGTGCAATGATACCAAGTTATGCTTTGACTATATTAAAGTAGGAAACTTAGTAGATATGTTGTATAACTTGTAACTACCAAAATGGAAACTAAAAACATACTACAATCAAGTATACACAACTATTAATGCTAATCATTATTCTTTTTGACATACATATGTATTTAAGGTTTACAAAGTATAGGAAACGAATATGTATGTAGAACACAAAAGATGCAGAGAAGAGCACCAAAAATTGATCGTTAACACATAATTAAAGAATAGAAACTACATATTCAAGAACTCACAATCAATACCTTGACAATAGGGGTGATGTCTTGAAGAGGCTTTCTAGGGTACCAAGACGGTAAAATACTCCGGCTTCCACCACCATGTGATCTCTGTGTAGTCCTGGCCGGGGTATTTTCACGACCAGAAAAAGCCCTGCCACGCCCATTTCCAACTCTGGGAGTCCCGAAGGTACCCCTCCCAACACCACCACCACGGCCAGGTGTCAATGCCACTCCGGTTGTTGCTCCGTTGAGCGGTGTTGCTCCCCATCTAAATGTATTCGCAGCCGCTTCATCTGGTAAAATTTGTAGACGACCGGTTTGGCTTCTATGACGAAAAATGAAGAGCGTTCTAGGATCGTCCTGCCTCCTCGATAATCTGTCTCTTGATTCCGGCATCTTCTTTAGCTGTTTCAATCAAACACAGAGAATCAGTTCAGCACAATACACACACACACACACACATACACCAACAAATAAAGAAGATCTCGGGCTGTTGTTTCGATTAAACAAAAACTAATCAATTCACCACAATTACACACGCACAAACAAACTAATCAATTCACCACAATTACACATACAAACACAAACAAAACTAGTAAAGAACATAATTTAGCAGAGACTAATCAATTCACCACAATTACACACACACAAAATAAAAACAAGAATAATAAACACAAAACAAGATTAGCTATATTCAGATAATATAACAAACTAATATAGAATAAAAGATGCATCTACAAATTGTAACACAAACTAATCAAATCACCACAATTACATATGCAGATATACACAAATACAAACTAGAGAAGAAGATAAGACTATATATACATAAATATACACACAAACTAATCAGATATATACATAAATGTATGTGTATAGAGAAATAGAGATAGATATACACACACACACACACAGAGAGAGAGAGAGAGAGAGAGAGAGAGAGATACAGAGAGAGAGAGCGCTTAGGTTACCAGAAACGAAGAACCGGAGTGGATTGACTCTGTATCTGATTGTAGAGAGAGAGAAAACAAAGCCCGCAAATGAGAGAGAGAGACGAGAGATTGGCAATTTCAAAATGTTGTTTAGGCGCTTATCTTAATACACCCCTTCTTGGCTTCTCAAAACAAGCTTCAATTTTGTTTTGCACGTGCGGTACACGTGCGATGTTTTTCATTTGGGCGGTTCTTTTCAGATTCAAATTTTTTGTCCATATTATCCTTTTGTGTTGATAATTTGTTCATTTATCTTTTTGTATCGCCCAATTTCACCTCAGTTTCGATTTCATCGTATTTGGGCTACCGAAAAATAAAATTAAAAAAAATCGGACCCGGAATCTTTAAACCGAAGGTTACATAGTCAACAAATCAGTCAAGTTTGTTTTTTGAGTTTAGAAGTCTAATCAGTATAAAATGAACTAGATTTTGTAACATAAATTTCATTATTAATATATTTTGTAGAACTGAAAATATCAAAAATTCATTTTAACTCATGGAATATTATTTTAAAATTTAGAATTCATATGATCAACTTCAAATCATATACTTATATAAAGAAGAAGACGGGGGCGGTGAGGTGGCGCTCTCAAATCGCTCCGTTCTATTTTTCTAATTTTCTCAAATTTTTGAATAATTAATGTTAAAAATTCGAAAATCTCTCAATTGACTTTAAAATCTTTACTAATGGAGAAACTAAATATACAATTATAATATTCTTGTCTTCAAGATCTTTATTAATAGAGGAAATAAAATATACAATTCTAATATTCTTGCCTTTAAAATCTTTACATATCTTTATCTTTATATATATAAAGGAAAACCCCCGTGAGCTCTCAGATCGTTCGAAAGCTATTTATCTATTTTTCCAGAGCTTCTGAATTTTAATTCAATAAAATTAAATTTCCTTATTTAAAGTCGAATTCATAGGATAGAAAAAATAGCAATTGTCTTTTAAATATTTACTAATGGAGGAAACTAAATATACAATTTTTATATTTTTTCCTTTCTCAATTTTAATTCAATAAAATTAAAGTTGTTGATTTAAATTTGATTTTATAGAATAGAAAAAATCTCAATTGACTTTTAAATCTTTACTAATGGAGGAAACTAAATATACAATTTTAATATTTTTTCCTTTAAAATATTTAATAATGAAAGAAAGTATATATACTATTTTAATATTCAACATCTTTATCTTTTTATCTTATCAATCTTTATATTATTTCTCCTTTTATTTAACTTCTTCTTTATATCTTCTTCTTTATTTTATATTTATATCTTTATCTTTATATATATAAATGAACTTCCGAAAATATGTGATTAAATATTCATGGTAAAGCTTGAGGAACAAGTTTTAATAACCATATATATTCAATGCTGTTTTGTACATGTTTGTCAAATATATTTTGGATCAGGTTGTCTAATAATTTTTTTTGTGCTGCAGAGATTATGAACCACAAGAGCCGAAAATTGGAAAAGCAGCAGCCAAGTTAGTATTAACATCTTGGTCAAAAAACAAGTTAGTAGTAACATCATCCCTTTTTAATGACATGAATTAGCTTATTTTGTTTATTGGACTGATTAACCGTGTAGTTTATTGTTATTGAATGTGTTGGTTATGATTATAACATATTAAAATATAGCCTATTTAATGTAACAGAGAAAATTTTCATGAAGTTATAATCGTACCGAGAGGAACCATTAGTGACTTTGTGGATGATGGAGTAAAGAGGATTTATTTTTTGACACAAGAGAATAATTTGTAGATAGGTGATTGAATATCTTTTATTCTTTTTTATTTGGATTCAGTGGTTGAACTTCTTAATTAGTCGATGATAGTTTTTTTTTTTAAAGTTAGTGTATGATAATTTTTACTTAATAAGACATAAGAAAATTTAGAATACACAACGAGAGAATCAAGAGAAGGAATTTGATAACATACGTAAAAGCCTAAAAGGTGCTAGCTCTAATTTCTAGCGAATATAATTTACTAATTATGGCAACAAATGTAAGTTCAGCAGAAAATACTTATTGTGTTCTTTTTCAAACGAAGCATTACAATGTAAATAAAGAAACTGGCTAAACAGAGTGCTACAAACTAGGACACTACTTGAAAGACACTTCCTAGAATAACTCTAACAGAAGCTGACTTATTCCTACTCCTATAATCACGTTAGAAACTAACGTTAACAAAACAAATCGAACAACCTTATTCAAATACTGTGAATAACTCAGACACAGCTGTAATAAACAAAACCAATCATAGATTTGGGATTAACCACAACAGACTCCCCCTTAATCTCAAATCTGTCTGCACAAATCCTTAACACCAAGCAATTTTCTCATCTTCTCAAACTTCAGAGTCGCCAGACTCTTCGTCAATATATCCGCACGTTGTTCACTGCTTCGAACATGCTTCAGTATCACCTCACCTCTTTCAACGCACTCCCTTATAAAATGATACCGAATATCTATATGCTTACTCCTGCCATGAAACATAGGGTTCTTAGCCAAATCAATTGCCGAGCGATTGTCGATACATAAAGTAATTGGTCCAATGATTTCAGATGTGATTCGACTCAGAATATTACGTAACCATATACCCTGGCAAGCTGCAGCCGTTGCAGCCATGAATTCAGCCTCATAAGACGAAAGAGCCACGCATCTTTGCTTTTGAGAAACCCATGTTATGATGCTCTCATTTAAATAAAATACCATCCCCCCCGTGCTTTTCCTATCGTCTAGTTGGCCAGCTAAATCACTATCGAAAAAACCAGTAAGGACATTGTTACCACTGTCTTTCGAATATATTAGACCAAATTGAATTGTTCCCTTCACATACCTCAGAATCCTCTTGACGGCATCTTGATGGAGCTTAGTTGGCTTTTCCATGTAACGACTAACAACTCCAACTGAATATGCAATGTCTGGTCGTGTGTGAACCAAGTATCTCAAACCACCTACCATGCTTTTGTACTGCGTTGCATCAACCAATTTGCCATTCTCATCTCGATCAATCAACTCCTTCGGGTCCATTGGAAATTTTGTGGGGTTACATTCAGACATTCCTGCCTTGTCGAGAATTTTCCTTGCATATCCTGATTGCTTCAACTGAATATAGCCTCGTCCCTGCTCTACTTCAATGCCCAGGTAATAACTCAACATACCCAGATCACTCATCTCAAATTTTCGGTTCATTTGCTTCTTGAAGTCCTCTATCAGAGATACATTTGAGCCTGTGACAAGTAGGTCATCCACGTACACAGCCACAATCAAACAGTTGTCTCCCTCTTTCTTTGTATACACCGTGTGTTCGTATGGACACCGAACAAAACCAAGACTTACCAGGCAGTTCTTCAACTTTACATACCAGGCCCTGGGCGCTTGGCGAAGACCATACAAAGCCTTAAACAATTTATAGACTAAATGTTCTTGGCCAGGCTTTTCAAACCCTTCAGGTTGAGCAACATAAACCTCTTCCTTTATATCTCCATTTAAGAATGCCGTCTTCACGTCTAAGTGATGTACCTTCCATTATTCTTTCGCAGCCAAGGCTAACAATAGTCTGACTGTTTCAAGACGAGTGACAGGTGCATATAATTCGTCAAAATCAATACCATGTTCTTGAACATACCCTTTAGCCACGAGACGCGCTTTGTGCTTCAAGATTTTCCAGTCTGCGTCCTTCTTTAGTTTATAAATCCACTTCAGTCCTATGACCTTTTGGCCGGGTGGCAAATCCGTTAGCTTCCAAGTCTGATTTTCTTCTATAGAGTCCATCTCCTGTTTCATAGCACGCTTCCAATTGCTATCCTTCTCTGCCTGTTTGTAATTCACAGGCTCGTCAACTCCCATAAGGTACAGTTCTTCGTCCAACTCTATTTGCTCTGTTTCGTTGTAGACATTGCTGAGTGACCTGATTCTCTTTGGCTCCCCACTGTCATCGTAAGAGTCACGATCAAGTCTTGACACCGATGTTTCAATTGAACCAGGTGTTCCCAGCATTGAACCTGGTGTTCCTTGTGGCGAGCTCTCAACATCGCTTTCTTCACCCAAATTGTTATTCTGATCTGAATTTGTAGTCTCAACATGCTCCTGTTCATCACACTCGTATCCACTTATCCCTGTAAACTGCACATGGTCATCTTCGTCATCTTCATTCTGGTCCCAAGGCCATGCTTTCGTTTCCTCAAAAACAACATCACGACTTACACATATGCGATTGCCTGCCGGATCAAACAGTCTGTAGCCCTTTGTACCTGGCTCATGTGTAATAACCCCAAATTTTGGACTTAGTTTAAAAAGAAATTTGATGAATAGTAAAATCGTGATGAATAGTAAATTTCTGAACCGAAAAAGATTTTCAGACCACCCTATGTACGAGTCGGGATAATGAACTTTCGAAGTTGTATTAGTGATCTAATTTGTAAATGAAGGAATGCAAAAGCTGTCAGAATCGGAAAAATAGCATTTCTGTTTTCTCCGAAATTTCACCAATAACGGACGGATTAATTATTATTTGAAAGTATTGGAGGATTTAAAAAATCAATTCCATGGATATGGATTTAATAAAAGAATTAGTGATGTCAAGAACGTTTACGATAAACTACTTCGATAGAACACTTAAGAAAACCCTACGAACAATCTACGCGATTAAACGGAGACGGAACAACGAGACACTTACGGAATTAAATTATAGGCATGGAAGTAACATGTAACAAGATTAATTCGAGAAATGCAACATTTGGATCATCCATGTGAAAGGAAACAAACCAGTAAAGCAAACCAGTAAAGCTACTTTATCAAGACCCTTGCATGTGCGACAAGTGTCCCTGTGACAAGGCAAATGTGATGACTCACCATTTGACCAACAAATATCAGCATTTTTATCAATCAACAAGGCAAGAAAGAAAAAGAAAACTCTCCCCATTTCCATTTCAGATTTCTGCTCAGCTTGCATAAGGAGCAAAGAAAAATTCATAACTCCAAATCTACTTGTCCTAAAATCACCAAATTTAACCATAGCTTCTCCACTCCATGGATAACATTCTTTCAGAATTTCATAGTCAAAAAAGGAGTGTAGCCTAGCCAAATTCCTTCCCCAAGTTGGGGAACCCAAACTGTTCAGTTTCTGTCTAGTGGAAAGATGGGGCTCAAAACCCTAGCTAGGAAGCTTCAAATTTGGTGATCTATAACTCAAAAGAAATCTTATGAAGAGAACAAGGTCTGGTAAAAATCTTAGCACCGAACTCGTATTATTCGATTTGTTATGTATTTTACAAGATGAGGATGAATAGTAACTTTTCATGATTCTTGATTTTGTTTCTTAAGGATTAAGCTTGTTAAGGTTTGTTCAAAGCTCAAGGAAGGATTATAAACTATTGTTAGTGTATATGAAGCATCAAGGAAGGTATAAACTCTTGAAACCCTTAGTTATAAATTGATTTATATGGTTAGTTTTAAGTATAGTTTAGTTAGTTTGATTATAAGGATGATTAAGTGATTTTGATGAAAGTTTGATGTTGATTTGATGATAAGCAAGTAGATGTTGGTTTTGACTGGTTGATGATGATTATGGGTTAGTAATGATGTTGAGGATTTGACTTGGTGATTTGGTTGGATTGATTATGTAAAGTTTATGATTAAACTTTGGAATCGTTAAAACATAGCCGTTATAATGCCCGAATTTCCTTAACCTTGTTTTGCTTGTGATATTCGAACCTGGTAACTTCTGCCCAAGATCACCACAGCCCCTGTTTGTGTAGGACTTAGTTCAAGGTTCGTTTTGGTGCGAAGATCATGTGAATCCGATTTACGGTTTAGGAGAAACAAGTGTTTTAATGAAGGATGTTTCGTAAAACCAAACCGTGCCACTTAGTCAACTTTGAGGTTATGATCGAACCACTTAGAGGTCATAATAGAATGTGAAACTTTGTGATAACATGCGAGGTATGTTTAGGAAGACCCTCGAGAAGATTTCGTGTTAAAAGGATTATATTTCAATTTTATAAAAATGCGTGAGCAAGCATTCTCGAGTAGGAGATCTTAAGGAGTTAACTTGAAAATGGACTTTGTACTTGAGATAGTATATACTTAGGATGGTGAAAGCGTTTAAGTTATTAATCTTGAACCTTGTGTTGATTCTAGATTACTGGACCAACCTGAGACTTATTGCTACTTCGGGATTTCCATGCAAGTTTTCGAAACCTATACTACTGTTGTTGTGATAATAACTGTTTTCATATATGATATGCAAATGCGATATATAAATTGCATGCTTGTTTTTGAACTGCTATATATATAGCGATACTCGAGGTTATGACTTGAGGTTGGGATATCAGCTATAAGTCAGGCTTTTATATATGCCCTAGGATAAGGGCGTGTGATTTTCTTTAAAGATCAGAAGTGATTATATTTTTTATATGTTAAAGGTTATGTTAGGCCGAATACACAATATATAATCAATATTAATATGATAATAACACTCAAGAACACTGTTTAGAAATCAATAACTGAATTATATAAAATAACTCTTCTCTCAGTGATGTTAAAGAATCACAGAGAGATGCTAGGTTACAAGAATAATGTATTCAGTATTTCGCATTCCTTTTAGGGTTAACCTATCTGTGTTTATATAATACACAGTTACATAATCAATCTCTAATTGATATCCTATAAATCAGCTATACAATTTATATCAAATTAGGATTGCTTCTGTCTTCTGTTCCGTTTCCTTAACTGTCTCAATATATCTTGCTTCTTTCCATCTTCAAGATATATTGCTTCTAGAATCTTCATATCAGCACCGACAGTTAATGAACTCTTCACCCCGTCAGACTTTATCAAACTCTGACTGGCTTCTAGTAAACTCTGATGAGTACCTGGTACTTAAACACTGATGAGCAAACGTCAGCAATTATATCTAACAATCTCCCCCAACTTGTGCATAATGAAGATGTACAAGTTAAAAAGATAATTGATGATGTCAAAACATATAACAAATGCAGTGTTTAAATATAACAGAGTTTAACTTTAACTTAGAACAGAAAACTTTAAAAACTTACAGTCAGACTTTACTTAATCTCTTCAATATCAGGCACTGTCCTAAGATAATCAATAAGTAGCCTCCTTTCAGCTTTTTCCAGCTCATCTACCATGATCCCTTTCAATTCCTTGAGTTCTGGATCACCTTCTCCAGTCTGGTAGATAGCAGCTCTCAGAGAATAAATGATGTTCTTTCTCATTTCATTCCCTAGCCGGATATAATAAGATTTGTCAGACTCTAAGTTAAATTCCAAGACTTTTATACCCAGTGTTGTCTTAAACTTAGCATTGTTTCTCTTCATCTCAACAATCTTTCCATAAGCATCTTTGTACTTAGGAATATATGCACTAGAAACACCTCCTCCAAGCATAGCTTTTGTCTTCAGCATCCTTTCTCTTAGAACTAAAGCAGCATTGTGAGTACTTCTATTTTTGACTTTGAGAAGGTATAAAACATACTCAAGCTCTTCCCATAGCTTCAATTGAACATCAGCTTCTCCTACTCTGTAAACTCTTCCATCAGACATAAAATATAACAGAAACTCTTTCTTTAATCCTTTATGATAGACCATCTGAACAGATTCTAGTTTATCAAGGCTCTCTTGAGATACCCCAATACCAGCTTCTGCCAGTGATGTTTGATCTAAAGGTCTGTTATTTATTCTCTTTTCTCTGTGTGAACCTAAACCAGACTTGTCATGAGATTCTTTTCCAAGTACTGTCCTGGTTTGAGAAAAGTTCACAGGTTCTAGCGTCAGAGTTTCAGAAAGTACAGGTCTTAAGAAACCTTTGAGTTGTGGAGCTTGCTGAGTTTGTACAACTTGAGCCTTGTCAGAGGTTGTCACAACTTTAGTAGAAATATCAACATGAGCAACGTCAGAGGTTGATTTGTTTATCCTTGATTCAACTTGAGCAACGTCAAAGGTTGAATAATTCTTCTTTGGTAACTGTCCTTCTTCTACCAGTATACCCTTTCCTTTATCAGTATTTGCAATCACAGGCCTCCTTGTGTATTGTATACTCTGTTGAGTATTTTCTTTGATAGAAATTCCAACTTCCTTCTTTCTAGGAGCCTTTACTGATTTCTTCTTATAAGTACCAGCTTTAATCTTTTTCTGGTGTTCTTCAGCAAGAAGCTTCATCTCAGCATCTATATCTTCCATTGTAGCTTCATTGCCATGTTCTTCCATGAAAATCTTAGCAGCAATCTCTTCATCAGTAATTAGATTTGATGAAATCACTAGACTTTTAAGTCTTGAAGAAGATTGACTACCAGAGTTTAACCTCTCAGAGTTTGTCTGTCTAGCAGAGTTTGACCTAAGTCGCCCTTGCTCTTGAGAAGACTTTGACCTTTTCTCTGTTTCCCTGCTTCCACCATCATTTGAATCATCCCTCAGTCTTAAAGTTGGATTCCTTTTGCATTTGTCTTTAGGTATCTTCTCCCCCTTTTTGACATCATCAGGAATAAAAACTGATGTCAGCAACTCAAGTGATGCAACAATAGAAGTTAGTTGTGAAGACATAACAGTCTGATTGCTTTCAACATTAGTAAGCCTCTTCTTGATCTCCTCTTGATCCTTTTGCATAGATGAAAATTGAGCTCTATCTTTCTTTAGTGCTAACTCCTTAAGAGCAATATCATTACTTAATCCAAGAACAACCTTGTGAGTCTCATCAAAGTGATTGTGCAGTGACTTGACTTGAACAATAGTCGCCTTAAAATGTGATAATAACTCAGGATTAGTAATCTCTGTAGCAGTCTTATGTACAAAATCAGCAGCCCTTTGAGTAGAGAAAATGCAGTCTGCTCCTGACCAATTGGCATAATGCATTTCCCTGAAATGATCTTCAGTGGCATTGTGATTTTCTTTAATAGACTCTGCTGTAGGATCTCTTAGAAAAGGTATTGACTCATCAGAGTCTGAAAGTTCAGCATTTATCCCAGAGTTTGCATGATCAGAGTTTACAGATGTGTGATCAGCATTATCAGAATCAACTCTAGCTTCATTAGCATTTTCCTCTGACTGCGCTGCAGCTTCTTCATTAGCATTGTCTGCAGTAACCTCAGCGTTTAGCTGTGCAGCTTCAGGAATCTCAGAGTTTACAAGAACCTCTTCTATTTGAACAACAGGTTCTTTCAAAATCTCTGCCATAGCTTCCTCAAATTTCTCTACAGCAGCTTCAGCATTTATCTGAGCAGTTTCCACTACCTGATCAATCTCCTCACCCTTTTCTAGAATTGAATTATTGACAGAAAGAATCTCTGTATGAGTTGCAATTGACTCATCTATTATCTGGGTGGGTTGATCAGCTGCCACATCCTCAGTATCACAAACACTGATACTAGGATGTGCTTCAAGAACATTTTCCATTTCAAAATCAGCATTAAAATCTTGTTGTTCAAAAATCTCAGCCTCTTTATCAGCATTTGCCAAGTCAGGCACAGAGGCTGCTTCAACATTTTCAGCATCCTCCTGAACAAAAACTTCAGGAGCTTCAGCGTTTACAAACACCCTGTCCTCATCAGCAGTATTGACAACAGGCTCCTCAGCAACAACTTCAGGAGCTTCATGCTGGATAGCTTCATCCAAATTATCAAAAAGATAATTGGCTACCAATCTTCTTTTTCTATGATGAAGAGTTTCATTGTCAACATCATCTTCATCATCAGCTTTTGCTCTATTGGCTCTCCTCTTCTTATAATGACCTTTGGACGCATCAATTGACTTGGACACCCCTACATCAGTAGATGATCTAACAGACCTTGCAGGTTTAGTACCAATATGCTTAGTCCTACCACCCCTTGCAGGTTTGCCAGATGTTGATGGAGGTAGCTCTGTTTGTAAAGGCTCAGGTTGAGGCTCTGATTGAGAAGAGGCTTGTGTTGGTGGATTTACTTGATCATTTATAAACTGTTCCTTGTAATGCAATCAAAGAAGAAGCTCCACTCCTTCCTTAAGAACGGTCGTTTCAACTGTCCAATCTTAGTCAAGGGTCCAGAATACCCAATCTCTCGCATCATCCTTATCAAATCTTCATCACCCATTCCAATAGTATACGACGAAAACTCAGGAAACCCCATTGCAGCCCGAATGGTTCCAGCAGTAATTACATACTCTATTTCTTCATATTCAAAGATTATAGATGGGTTACCAGTCTCACCACCATCATCATACATCCCAGACTCCCAAAACGTCTTGATTTGTAAACCAGAAAGTTTTGCTGGTTCAACTAAAGCACGCCCAATCGCTGACTGAGCAAGAAAATCTTGAATCATATAAAAAGCTTCTGGAGCGTTGACAGTGTTTAATGGTGCTGCATAGTTATTTGGAACAAATTCTAACCCAGAAGAAACAAAAACTGTAGTCGCCATTAGTAAGATTTGAAAGAAATCATAGAAACTGATGCAAAAGCTTCGAAAAAGTTTGAAAGTAAGAAAGTGTTTGTGAATATGTGTGTGTGACAATAGATATGAATTGAAGTAAGATGTGAAAGGTTTAGACGTATGTGTGTGTATTGTATAAATATGTAATTCAAAATTAAAAACTGAACAGTTTTTAATCATCAATACACAATTGTCTTACTCCGTTAACTGTGTGAGTGGGACACGTGGCACACATGCAATGACTGACAGCAAATAATTGACAGTTTCCAATGCGCATGCGCAGTAAAAACAGCAATTATTACTGCCCTGTACACTTTTCTAGACACTCAACCTCTCTCCTCTGTTTAATACAAATTAGAACCGTTACCAATCATACTCTTTTATTTTCAAGAATGTTTTCTCAAAATTGTTAACTGTCTGAAACAAATAATTAATTTTAATCATCAGAGATTAAAATAAAATTACCTCAACGTAGAGTACATAGTTCATCAGTGTTTACCAATCCTCCTCCTTTATAAATAAACTCTTTTCACAAACTGTACAGGTGTGAGTATTTGTGTGTGAATTAGCAGAGTTTACTGAATATGAATATTTAGATCATCTCAAAGTGCATAAAATCCACAAACTAAAGCAGTAAAAACTGGTTGCTCAAACTCTCATATAAGATAAAATCTGATTTGTATATCTAAACTATGTATTCTGATATCCTTTCATTTGGATATATCTTTTATTTTCACCCCCTTTATATAATAATTTTTTTTTAAATTTTTTTTCCAGTAATCATTGGTTGGCACTAGTCACCAAAAATCAAAGATTTTAGCCCTTATTTCATACAATAAGTTCTTGGATCTTCCTAGGCACAACATGATCTCAAAGGAATTTGTGCTCTTTTTGGCATCTTTTGATTTGAGGGTGAAATATTTGCAATTAATTAACAGAGTTTAGACTTTTCATCAGTTAATACAATTAATTTATGAGAGAAAGTGCAAACAGCTAATACAGACTCAGTGTATAGGATCAATAAACTAAGAGATGCTATAAATATAGAGACAGTATCATGCTGTGTAAAATTTCTGCACATTTTGTAATCAGAATTTATAATACTTAGAAGGATTCATGATTACTTACTGAAAATCATGCTTCATGCAGCTTTCTTCATCGGTCCATGTGTTTCAGACACAAATCACAATCAGAGTATAATATCAGAGTTTAACCGACAGAGTATGACTGACAGAGTATGACTAACAGAGTTTACTATCAGAGTTTAACATACTGGTACAAATAACAGTTAACACATGCAAAGAACCATGAACATAAAATCATGTATAGAGTTTGAATTTAACCAGTATCTCTAGTCAAAACCAGAGATCATTCCAAGTTCATTTACCAGCCTTGTAAAGGTAGCTTCACTCAAAGGTTTGGTGAAGATATCTGCAAACTGTTGATCTGTAGAAACAAAATGAAGCTCAATGTTTCCTTCTTCCACATGTTCCCTGATAAAATGATACCTTATGCTGATGTGCTTGGTCATGGAGTGTTGTACTGGATTACCTGTCATGGCAATAGCACTTTGATTATCACAGTAAATAGGTATTCTAGAGTACCTTAATCCATAGTCCAGCAATTGATTCTTCATCCATAAAATCTGTGCACAACAGCTACCAGCAGCTATATACTCTGCTTCTGCTGTGGATGTCGAAATTGATTTCTGTTTCTTGCTGTACCAAGAAACTAATCTGTCACCTAAAAATTGACAGCTTCCACTTGTGCTTTTTCTGTCTATCTTACAGCCTGCAAAATCTGCATCAGAGTAACCAATTAATTTAAACTCTGATTCTCTAGGGTACCACAAACCGAGAGTTATGGTTCCTTTGAGATATTTGAAAATCCTATTTACAGCTGTTAGATGTGGCTCTCTGGGGTCTGCTTGAAATCTTGCACAAAGACATGTTGCATACATGATATCTGGTCTACTTGCTGTCAGATAAAGAAGAGACCCTATCATTCCTCTATAGTTTGTCATATCTACTGAGGCTCATGTGTCTTTGTCTAGCTTTGTTGCAGTAGCCATGGGAGTTGTAGCAGATGAACTATCAAGCATACCAAATTTCTTGAGAAGATTTCTGGTATATTTTGCTTGATTGATAAAAATCCCATCATCTGTTTGCTTGACCTGTAAGCCTAGAAAATAACTAAGCTCTCCCATCATACTCATTTGATATCTTGACTGCATAAGCTTGGCAAATTTCTTACAGAGTTTGTCATTAGTAGACCCAAAAATTATGTCATCCACATAGATTTGAACTAACAACAAATCATCACCAGTATTAAAGTAAAACAAGGTTTTGTCAATTGTACCTCTAGTGAACCCACTTTCTAAAAGAAATTGAGCCAGAGTTTCATACCATGCTCTAGGTGTCTGCTTTAGTCCATACAATGCCTTATCAAGCCTGTAGACATAATCTGGATGTTTGGGATCTACAAACCCTGGTGGTTGTTCAACAAACACTTCTTCTTCAAGTTTCCCATTGAGAAAAGCACTTTTCACATCCATCTGAAAGACTTTAAACTTTTTGTGAGCAGCATAGGCCAGAAAAATCCTTATTGCTTCCAATCTTGCAACTGGAGCAAAGGTTTCATCATAGTCAATTCCTTCCTGCTGTGAATAGCCTTTTGCCACAAGTCTAGCCTTATTCCTTGTAATCACTCCATCACTGTCTGTTTTGTTTCTGAAAACCCACTTTGTACCAACAATAGATCTGTTATTTGGTCTTGATACAAGTGTCCAGACTTCATTCCTCTCAAATTCATTTAACTCCTCTTGCATTGCTGTTATCCAGTTAGCATCTTGAAGAGCTTCTTCCACTTTTTTGGGATCTGTTTGAGATAAGAATGCATGAAACAGACATTCATTATTTGTAGCACTTCTAGTTCTTACACTAGCTTCTGGATCTCCAATTATCAAGTCAGGTGTATGGGCTTGTGCCCACCTTCTTGCTGTTGGTAATTGGCTTCTATTTTCATTATTAGATCATCCCCCTTGATCCATGCTCTCCTGATTTTCTGCTTGACCATTTGCATTCTCTGAGGCTCCCCCTGAATTGAACTGTTCAGTATTTGAACTTTCAGAGTTTGACTCAGAGTTTCTGTTGGATTCTTCATTTGACTCTCTTTCAGAATTTGAGTCATCACTTCGAGAAGTTTATGAAGTTTCTTCACGCTCCCCCTCAACTGGTTCTCTATTTTGTTCTGTCAGAGAAAATTCTTCAGTGTTTACCAGTAGAGGGTCAGAGTATGCTTCGTCAGAGTTTGTTCAATTTGCTTTATCAGAGTTTACATCATCAGAGTTTAGATCTTCATTTTCAAAGCGAAGTTGATCATGATATTCTTCATCTTCTATTCCAGTTATTTTCTTGTCATCAAATGACACATGTATAGATTCCATGATCACTTTAGTTCTTAGATTGTAGACTCTGAATGCTTTAGTTGATAATGGGTATCCAACAAAAATTCCTTCATCAGCTTTTAAGTCAAACTTGGTCAACTGTTCAGGATGAGTTTTCAACACAAAGCACTTACATCCAAAAATATGAAAATGCTTCAAATTTGGCTTCTTATTTTTCACCATCTCATATGGTGTTTTCCCATGCTTGTTGATCAGTGTTGCATTTTGAGTAAAACAAGCAGTTTGAACAGCTTCTGCCCAGAAATAAGTTGGCAATTTTGCTTCATCAAGCATTGTTCTGGCAGCTTCGATTAGAGTTCTGTTCTTTCTTTCAACTACACCATTTTGCTGTGGAGTTCCAGGTGCAGAAAATTCTTGCTTCACTCCTCTTTCCTTGCAGAAAGCTTCCAATACTGAATTTCTGAATTCAGTACCATTATCACTTCTTATAATTTTCACTTTGAACTCTGATCCTTTGTCCAGTAGCTTTACATGTTCCATCAGTATTGAGGCAGTTTCATCCTTCTTTGCTAAGAAATACACCCATGTGTACCTAGTGTACTCATCAACAATGACTAGAGCATATTTCTTTCTGCCCAGAGACATTATATTTACTGGACCAAAAAGATCAACATGTAGAAGATGATAAGGTTCCACAACTGAATATTCAGATTTACTCTTGAAAGATGACTTCCTTTGCTTGGCCTTTTGACAAGAATCACACAGGCCATCTAAGCTGAGTATTGACTTAGGAAGTCCCCTTACAAGATCTTTTCGAATCAGCTCATTGATGTTGTTCAAGTTTAGATGAGAGAGCTTCTTATGCCATTTCCAACTCTCTTCATTTGACATTCTTGCAGATAGACACACAGTTTTTCCTTCAGAGTTTGTTACCAAACTTGCTTCATAGATGTTATTGTGCCTGTGTCCAACTAGAACAACTTTCCCTGTAGATTTACTGATAACTTCACAATGTTCAGTATGAAAATCTACATGGTATCCTCTGTCACAGATTTGACTTACAGAAAGCAGATCATGCTTGAGTCCTGAGACAAGAGCTACATTAGTAATGATGACACTTCCAAGATTGATATTGCCATATCCCAGAGTATGTCCTATGTTGCCATCTCCATAGGAAACTTTTGGGCCAGCTTTTTCCTCAAAATCTGATAGCAGGGCTTTATTTCCAGTCATATGTCCTGAGCATCCACTGTCCAAGATAAGCGTGCTCTCTTTTATGCCCTGCAATCACAAACAATCACTAAGTGTTAGGTTTAAGGATCCAGACTTGCTTGGACCCTTTGGCTTTCTTAACATTGTTAGCTTTTGCAGCGGAATCACTATCAACAGAGTTTAAACTAACATTGTCAGACTTTACACTTGCAGAGTTTGCTCTAACCCATTTCAAGTTGGGTTTTAGCTCATAATAGTTGTGATAACTAGCATGATAACTCTTGCAAGTATAAATGGAATGCCAAGTGCTCCCACAGTGTGTGCATAAAGTCTGTGGTCTAACCCTAACATAATCATTCTTTACTCCTGTTGTGGAGGGTAAAGAGTTAATATCTTTGTTCTTCTTGCAAAACCTAGCAAGATGGTTAGTACTACCACAACTATGACATGTTTTTCTAGGAGCAGCAGAATTAGGCAGATAATCATTTCTTTTATTAATGCCTACTTTTCCATTCCTATTTTTCTTAGAGATTTTCTGTTTGTTGACAGATTTTACTTCTTTAAGCTTATGTTTGAATTGTTTCTCTGTCATTAAACCAACATTAACCTGTTTATCACAGATTTTTACTGGTTCTTTAACAGCTTCTATCTCAATCTTATTCTCTGTTATTGAACCAATATTAACCTGTTTTACACAAGTTTCAACTGGTTCCATAACAACTTCTTTTACTACAACAGACTTTAGCTTACTGTATTCCGGAACAAATTTCACAGGTTTAATTTGTGGTTTCACTTTAACTTTATCTTTAAATCTAAGTTGATCTCCCTCACAGTAACCTAAGCCTACAGTATCTGTCTGAAAAACCTGATGTGTGTCTTTTCCAGAATTTGTCCAAGTTTTAATTACTTTTCTCTCTTTTTCCAACTCAGATTCTATTTCCCTATATCTTTTAAGCAACTCCTGTTCAACATAAACAGCATCATCTCTCTCCTTTTGAACTTGTTTCATGTTAACTAGTTTCTCTTCAAGAAATTTATTCCTCTCTTTAAGAACTAGATTATCAGATTTGATTCTTTCATTTTATAAAGTCTGATCTCTATAACTAACATGTATGCTTTTAAGATAAATTCTTAATTCAGATATGTTATCAGTATCATAAGCATAAGTTGTTAGGGGTACCTTGTTTCCAGATGACTCAGCTTCATCTTTAACAGTTGCCATGAGAGCATAATTAACTCCCTCATCTGAGTCTGAAGTGTCTGCCCAGTCCTTGCCTTTAGTGATGAGTGCTTTTTCAGATTTTCCTTTCTTGCACTCTAGAGCATAATGACCCATTTCTTTACACTTGTAGCACTGGATCTTTGACTTGTCTTTCTTTCCAGACTTGGTATCCTTTTCATCAGACTTTCTGAATTTTCTTTTATAATAATTTGAATCTTCCCTTGAGAATCTTTTTCCTTTCTTGAAGTTCTTGAATCCAATCTTCTTGAAAGTCTTTACCATTAAAGCAGCCATTCTTATCATCTCTTCATCATCATCCTTAGAATCAGAAGCTTCATCATCAATATTTGAGCCATCATCAGAGTTTGATGACTCACTTTCAGATTTAATGACTAAGGCCTTTCCTTTGGCTTTCTTTCTTGATGATTCCTTCTTGACAGGCTTTTCTTCAATTTTAAGAGCAACAGATTTTGTCTTATTTCCAGATCTTTTGTTTCTTTGTTCTATCTCCAATTCATGAGTTTTGAGCAACCCATAGATTTCATCAAGATCTGTTTCTGCAAGATCATAATTGTCTCGAATTGTTGTTGCCTTCAAATCCCATCTTTCAGGTAGTGATAACAGAAACCTGAGATTTGACTCTTCAAGTTCATATTCTTTATCAACCAGGGACAAATCATTCAACAATTTACAAAATCTGTCATATGTATCTGTCAAACTTTCATCAGATCTAGAGTCAAAGTGTTCATACTCCTGTGTTAGAATAGTCCTCCTGTTCTTCTTTATAGCACTTGTTCCTTGACACCTGACTTCTAAAGCATCCCAAATTTCTTTGGCAGTTTTGCAGCCAATAACTCTGTTAGACATGACATTATCTAAGGCACTATGGAGTAGATGTCTAACCTTTGCATCCTTTGCAATTGATGAGATATCTTCAGGAGTCAAATCTTTCTTCTCTTTTGGAACAGTCTTTTGTTCTTGACCAGTTATAACAGGAGACAATTTAGTTGGCATATGAGGACCATCATTGATTCTATCAAGGTATTCTGGATCTGTGGCTTCCAGAAACATAGTCATCTTCACCTTCCATATTGGATATTCAACTGGTCTTAGAATTGGAACCCTGATAGTCTCATATCGACTCACAGAAGTAGGTTGAACCTTCTGAGCATTAGAACCTGCATTAGAACCTTCCTGTGAGTTATCAGCCATGATTATACTTGTGTTTAGATCGATAAACAGTATATATTAAACAGCCTTGGCTCTGATACCAATTGTTAGGCCGAATACACAATATATAATCAATATTAATATGATAATAACACTCAAGAACACTGTTTAGAAATCAATAACTGAATTATATAAAATAACTCTTCTCTCAGTGATGTTAAAGAATCACAGAGAGCTGCTAGGTTACAAGAATAATGTATTCAGTATTTCGCATTCCTTTTAGGGTTAACCTATCTGTGTTTATATAATACACAGTTACATAATCAATCTCTAATTGATATCCTATAAATCAGCTATACAATTTATATCAAATTAGGATTGCTTCTGTCTTCTGTTCCGTTTCCTTAACTGTCTCAATATATCTTGCTTCTTTCCATCTTCAAGATATATTGCTTCTAGAATCTTCATATTAGCACCGACAGTTAATGAACTCTTCACCCCGTCAGACTTTATCAAACTCTGACTGGCTTCTAGTAAACTCTGATGAGTACCTGGTACTTAAACACTGATGAGCAAACGTCAGCAATTATATCTAACAGGTTATTTTCCGATAAAGATATCGGGTGCGGTTATTCGAGGATTAATTACTTATTTAATGAATATTAATTTCGAATATTCATTTAAGGTTTATTTATTCATCGAATATTACTTTGAATATTCATTTAATCCTTATTTATTTAATGAATATGATTTTGAATATTCATTCGAGGTTTATTTATTTAATGAATATTATTTTGAATATTCATTCGAGGTTTATTTATTTAATGAATATTATTTTGAATATTCATTTGAGGTTTATTATTTAATGAATATTATTTTGAATATTCATTCGAGGTTTATTTATTTAATGAATATTATTTTGAATATTCATTTGAGGTTTATTATTTAATGAATATTATTCTGAATATTCATTTGAGGTTTATTATTTAATGAATATGATTTTGAATATTCATTCGAGGTTTATTTATTTAATGAATATTATTTTGAATATTCATTCGAGGTTTATTTATTTAATGAATACTATTTTGAATATTCATTTAATCATAATTTACTTGATGAATATTATTTTCGAATATTCATTTAAGACTTACTTATTTAATAAATATTGTTAAGTATTTTTCAAATCAAAAAGAGGTTCCCATAACAATGTTTTCCCATTTAAGTCCGTCTTTTAAGAGGATTTAAATGCTCGCTCAACTATCAAAAATATGGGAAACCTGATTTAAGTGACTGCTACTCATTTTAAACTCTCAACTCAAAACTGTCGGGGGACAGATATTTTCTCAAAGCAATTTATTTGCTGCAAGTTAAATTTTGTGCTACCACTTCAAAGTTCGAGGGGTAAATTCATGGAACAAGTCGATATCCATTAACAAGCATCTCTTGGGAAATATTGGAGAATCTTCCTTTCCAACCTAGATATGACTACTGAGTGGAGTCGTATCAACAAGTATTACACTTGAGGAAAAGAGGACGATCTTTACGTTTCAGAGTCATGGATTTCATCTGAACTAGGAGCAAGTGTAAGAGGTCGAGTGGCGCCGATCCATCATTTTATTGCCCCAAATGGGCCGGGAGATCCAGAAAGGCGGTAGACAATGTCAGACTGTCGTGATTCTTCCATCTACATGTAGAAAACATATATTTTGTTGTACAACCTGCTACTGATCATAGTAAGGTTGGTACGACGGGCGCGGAGAAGGCTCCAGTATTGGTTCATCATCCAATTTGGATATTCCTGCAACATGTATTGGGGTGAAGAACCAATCATGTTGGCAGGGGGTCGAAAAGTGTTTGGAAATGAAGTGACAATAAATTCATGCAACTTCATCTTTTATTTTATGAGTTATGACTCTGATAAAACATGATTAAGGATATATATGCATAAGTGGATTTTGGGTTACGGAAACATTATATTAATTTTCCTCGTAACTTCATCCTTTATGTTATACTTGTCTCTTATCCGTTTAATGCATAGCATGTGGTTACAAAGATATTTTCGAACTATATAGTGTTTGAATCAATGAATAGGCTTTAAGCCTTGATTCCAATATTTGATATCTATTTTAAAAAGATATGTTTTGAGTCCTGGTTTATCATACTGATACCAAGGATTTCCAAATGATTACGAAGAGTATATGAGTATGATTATAAGTCATAAGGTATTTTAAACGGTATACTATTTTGGGGTTAGACCCTAGTAGTGATAAAAGCTTTGATCCCTTATGGATTATCTCCCTAAAAGGTTTAAAGATTTAAACTGGAATAGAATTCTTGCTGAGCATTATTAGCTCATTCTTTCTTTATTAAATATTTCAGCATGAGGAAAACATTGCCGAATCTACCTCGTGTTACGAAAGCAAGGGAATGGAGAGACTACCCTGGAGTTAGTTGATGCAGGATGGATATTGTCAGTGTGAGTAGAATGGTTGCAGCTTGAATTAGTGCGAATTATTTTGAGTGGGTTTGTATTTATAAACCTTGTATAGAACTGTGAGGTCCTGGATAGTACATTTGGGTTGTAATAACAAATGTTGATTATTATTGCTCATTTCCAAGGCTATAACTTGTGTGTGTGTGCGTAAGTGATTGGGGTCTTTGGAGTTGTATTATGAGAATGTTGTAAGTAATGCAGGTTTTGTATCATTGATGGAGCGTGACAACCCAGATTCCTGACCCCGGATCTGGGGGTGTTACAGAAATGGTATCAGAGCGTTAAGTTATAAACTTGGATATGAGAGTGTTAAGAGTTATATCGAAGTAAGAGAATGATGAGATGACTTATATAGAGTTCGTTAAGTGGACTACCGGAAGTAGTGCCACTGAGGATGTTAAGGTTAAAAAGTTTAGTTGAGGACTTATCGAAGGACCGATAGGACCGTTGAAGATCATCATAATGATGAGAAGGACGTTTAGAATTGTATACGGATTATCAAAAACATTATGATAAGACGCGAAGCAGAGTCTCGGTTGCAGTTGGGGTAAGGTCGGAATGGCCAATACCAATGGATAACTTGACTTAGTAAGAACCTAAGTGTTTGAAGTTCATCGTAGTTTACCACGATCAGAAGGCAGCACATGTGAAGATTGAGACGTTTACAGTCCTTTACGCGATCTGAATTACTAAATTGCGTGGACTAGTTAAGGCATTATCTTGTGTATGAGGTCCAAACTTTGAGAACAACGATTCCACCAGAGTTGGTGTCTTTTCCGTCGATGGGTATTGTGTTACCTAAGAAGGAGACTGTTGCGTACGTGTAGTACCAGAACGTTATCGTGAGATGAACGTGCTAAATCGCATCGCGAGTACATTTCGTACGATAGGCCATGATGGCTCAATTCAGAAATCAAAGATATGAAGAATGAATAGCGTGATTCTGATAAAGACGCGTATAGTTGCAACGAGCAATGCGACAATCTCAGGACTTACGAGGAACGAGACCTATGGTGGCCTGGGGTTGGATTCGTTCGATACGATTAGTGTTAAGAAATTACATATACGTTAATGGACCTTCATCTTTCGTGGATGTGTTGATGCAGCCCTAGGAGGCCCAATCTCTGAAAAATTATCGGGGAATGGCGATTATGTTTCGAACTCCCGACCTATTTAAGGACTTGTACGATTTTGAGGTACCGTTGGTTAGTACCATAAGCCATAAAGGCAGAAAGATAAGATCATCCTCGTACGGGGATGTTAGAAATTATGATGACCATTGACTTTTTGGTATCTACTTGCTGGTACACTCCTCAATCTAAAACTGTTCCTGCCTATGTTACCTTGAATAGTTCATGTCATGTAACCCCTTTAATTTCCTACTTCAACTTGGGATGCAACCAACAACTGTTATATTCAGTTTATTCATTTTCTTTCCTCCACTCATTACCTTAAGGGTTAAATACGCAGAGTTAACTTACCATTTCTCACCGGAGCGTTTTGTTCATGTTCCAGGATGACCTGAAGAGGGAACCATTATTCATCTATCCTTCCAGGTCTATAATTTATTTCGTATTCTTTCAATTATCTAAGGAATGTTCGATTAATGCTTCCTTAATTATTTGACGAATATTCTTTAACGATTATTTTGATATTCGATTTCTTTTTTTCATACTTGGACTCCTCGAGTTCACAAATATCAAACTGTTTATTTAAAACATGGATGATATATATTTCAGAGATTACTCGGGAATTCTTTTCTCCTATTAAGGAGAGATTTGCACATCAGACGTTGAAATCGTAGAAAGGATATCAATTTGATATTGATATTCCGAATTCAATTCTATTGGAAAATTTGATAAAGTTTATGTACGGAGACACCTTTGGGTGGACCGTTTCACTGATGAGAAATGTTTGGTGGGAGGTTCTCGAATGTTCCGATACCAAGAATTTCCTATTCATATCATATATTTTATTCAAGGGTTATAATTACCTTGTTCATCCTAAACCTATTTACTCTTCTTTTCAATTCCTTATCCGAGTAGTCAAAATATTGTTTTCTTTCTTTCTTTGGCTACAATGTCGAGATTTTGTACTAGTAGATTGAAAATGGCTAATTGTATGTGCCATAATGAGTGACTAGTTAATTGTTCTAACTAGTTGAAATTTTAATGACATGATGAAAATCTAGCTAATTATCCTAGCTAGATGTTGCGTCCCAAACTAATCGAACTAGCAAATTTTGTTCAGCTAGTTGTCAATGTTTATTGAAATGAACTAGTTATTGTATCACTAAGTTCAACCTTTGGTCAAATTTATATAAGTGAATTCACGATGCATTTGTATGCAGTGAAGTATGGTGGGAAGATTTTCAAACGATAATTTAATTGAGACCTAACCAGGTCGCCCCCTCAGTGGGAATTTTACAAAGTTTTTTTTTATATATATAAAGCATTCTGTTGCTTGAAGTATTCTTGGTACCATGCAAGTATTTTCCTTAGTATTTGGAAAAAGGGAGAGTGTTGAAGCTGAGAGCCAAGATAAATGAGTACGACAACTATGAATCGAAGTTTACGGAAATTGCCAAGGTTTGTTTCGCATGATGCGAATTCAGAATAACGAAGTGTTCGAAGCGACTGATTATGTTACCTTGGTTAATGAAACGAATATGATAGAAATGGAAGCAAAGTGGACGAGAAAGAAATGGGCATAAAGAAAATAGAGTATGAAACGCGAATAGGTTGAGAAAGAAAGGAAGTAAGAATTCAGATTATCGGACGAGCAAACGTTTGATCTCCAAGGATATGAAACACATTTGGCCTACGTGATAGATACGAAACAGGAAGCACCTAGTATGCGGAATATCCCTGTTGTTATTCCCAAATGACCTAACAGAATTGTAGAAGGGGGGGGTTGAATACAATTCTTGATATTTTCTTGAAACTAAAACACTTTATAAAATAAAACTGAACTGAATAAATAAAAACACAAGATATAAATAATTCAGTTGGATTGTTTGATGATCCAACTGAAGTGTTTTTATTGCGGAAATAATCTGTGATACAAAAGTACACAGCTGCTCAGTTACAAGGTTGTAGAGAAGAATTGCTCTCAAGCATAGCTAATACAATCTATTTGTGTTTCTTCTCTCTTTTCTAAAGTAACTGCTACACTTGGTTATATAATCCCAAGTTTACAATTCTACGTTTGCTTAAACTAAAGAATAATAGTAGTAACCATCAGTAGCTTGCTTTTCATTCCTTTTGTCCAATGGTCCTTGGAGATCTTAGCTTTTGTCTTCATGCTCATTATAATCATTCCCAAGAGCCTTATTGGAAATTGGAATGTTTCCTTATTTCCAGTAACCACTTTGATGGCTTCCAATGCAAAGTACACTTCCATATCTCCTTTTAGATCTGTTCAGTAAACTGTCACTATCACTTTGTCAACTGCTCAAAAAGCAACATTGATTCGTTGATAGCAAGGAGATGTGTTTCGTTGATAGCTTCATTCTTTATTCCGTTGACGGTGTTTCCCTTGTTTCGTTGATGGGTAGACTCCATACCGTTGACAGAGTAATCTTCATACCGTTGACATGTCTTCACTTAGGCAGAATTACAAGGCATAACATATTTACAATTAACCAACCTATTTTGCCTATCTAGTACATAGTCAACATGACTTAGAAAACCTATCTTAAAACATATAATAGAATGCCTATCATACTGTGAAGTATTGTACAATGCAATTGCTACAACACTCATTTCGTTGATGAGCTTCCTGTCAACGAAACACTGCTAAGCATGCTATTTCGTTGACAGCTACAAAATTGACTTTACACAAATTCTACTAAGTGTTTTATGCTTATCATCAAGAACAACATATTCCTAACAATCTCCCCCAATTTATGACTGATAGAATAACAGCCATAAATCAAGAGACTTGATGATAACAAAAACACTCAGATACATCATAAATTACAAAAGTAGAAAATGTATTAAGCTTCAAAACTTTATAGACAAAATATAAGACTTACAAGACTAATGCCCACAAGTGCTCCTCTAGTCTGAGCAAATGTTTCATCTGTGACTTCTTTGTGGCATAGTCTTCTTCCCTCTCTTGGAGTTGTTTTCCTCAATCTGGACCTGTAGTCTTCTGTAGAAGATTTTCTCCTCTTCATCTTGATCACCAAGCTTGGATTGCATCAGCTTTAGAGTTTGATTAGATGCCTTCTCCAGCTGGTCTTCCATTCTGAAGAATCTTCTGCAATTGTCCTTGTCCTTAAACTCCATCATCCAATAAGGTTGAAGATGGATTTTCTTTCCTGTTGAGGGAACTCTAAGTATCCTTGGAAGAGCCTCAGGCTTGTTCCAGCTAGCCTTTAACTGACAGATTTTGGAGACCACCTCAGACTTGGCTGTTTTGGTGAAACCGAAGTCCTTTTTCAAGCATCTAAACACTGAGAGTAGTGTTTGATAGTCTTCTCCTAAAATTCTGTAGAGAGGCCACACTTGTTCTCTACCACCCTTGAATGTGAACACTAGTCTTTCAGGCAACTTTTGAGAAGCTGCAATTCCCCTTACTTCCACCAGGTTGTCTAAGTCAAGATGTAGACTGGATTCTTCCCTGATGTCAGCAATGTACATGCAGTCCTCTGGGTTTGCAGGGGGTTTTTGAGATTGTGGCTTTCTCACAAAAACAGGCTTTGCTTTGACAGGCCTCTTCTTTGTCTTCATTGGTTGGTCCTTTTCTAACAGGAACTTTGGAAAGTATGCCTCATCAAAATCAATTGGTTCCTCTTTTGGCATGATTGGTTGATCATGAAAATTGACAGGATGTGCAGGATCACAGGCCAACTTTCCCTCAAAAACTGGATTAGCAATTGTTGGAGGTGCAATAGGTAAAGAAGAGTCTGATGCAGTACCCTGAGAATCAGCACTCTCAAAGTCTATGTTTCTCCTAGCTCTCTCTTTGGGTTGCCTTGTGCTCTTCTTTGAACTCCTTTCCTCTCTAGTGCTTTCCTCTTGCTTCCTTTCTTCTTCATCTAGAGCTTGAGCTACTGCAAGAGCTTGCATAGCTGCTCTTTCTGATTCCTCAGCCTTGGCTTCAGCAAAGTTTGGATGACCAGCCCAAACACAGATTTGTTGTCCATTCCTGTAGACAATTGCCCTTTGCTTCCTTATCTCATAATCATTACTTTCCTTGCTTTTTGTGATGAGTAGACCAAGAAGCTTGTGCTCATCTGGATAAGGTGCAGGATAGAAAGTCCTTGCTATGTTTTTGCCCTTTGGTTTAGCAGGGGACTTGGGAGATAGGCTTCTTTGAATTGTAGCTTGTTCCACATCCCTAATGCATGAAGTTTGTCCTTTTTCCTTCTTTGGTCCTTGAGTGACTCCATGTAGAAGGGGCTCTTGGTGATAGAAAGAATTTGTCTGTGGCTCCCATTCCGTTGATGCTAGTACCATGGCATTCGTTGATGGCTGTTCCGTTGATGGATTTGAGTCCTTATCTTCAGTAATCTTCTTGAACTTTGCTTCTATGTTGGACCAATGTTCTTTGATTTGTTCTGCAAGTCTCATCCTCATAGAAGCTTCTTGTATAAGGTCAATACCATCCTTTTGCTGCTTGCCAAGCTCCCCCATTGCTAATGGCTCCTTTGGTAGGGAAATGGCTGGGACCATAACCTTGGTAATTTGAATGTCTAGCTCCTTAGATTTCTCCCCCTTTTTGTTATCATCAAAAGAGATGACTGGGAGTCCTTGAGCTGCCACTAGCTGGGCCAATAGTTGAGTTTGTTTCTCCTGTTCCTTTTGCATCTGTGATAGAGTGGCTTCCACCTTGTCCACTCTAGAAGAGAGAGTCTTCAAGGAGGAATCCACTTCAGGTTCTTTAGAGAAAAACCTGTTCATCCTGGACACAGTGAGAAGAGGAAGCTTTTCATCTAGCCTCCTATCATTAGCATCCCTAAGGTTGCTGATTGAATCCTTGATCTCTGTAGCCTCAATCCTTGTCTGCAACATTTGTAGCCTTTGAATTTCCAGAGAATCCATTATGGCTTTGTAGAATTTCTTGTCCCTTGCTCCTGCAGACTCATGAGCTAGATATGCTTCTTTGTACTGCCTTGTGATAGCAGCATCCAAATTGCTTCTACCATGCATATCTTGAGAAAGCCAGTTTGGTGTAGGAGGCACCACAGAAGTCCCAGTCTGTGCAGTAGTGGCCACCTGTAGATTATCACCATAGCTGTCCTCATCATCAGAAAAATCAAATTCTCCACTTGCTTCAGCTCCTGGAGGTAGATTGGTCAAGGCATCCTTTGCTCTTTGCATTGATGCAGTTGTGTGAATTAGTTGTAGTGACCTCTCTGCCTCCACATTGCCCTGTTGAGCCAAAATTTGATAGGCTGACACAGGATGAGTAAAGGTCTCAGGATCCAGGGAAATACTATCCAGAGTTTGCTGATAAACCTCTTGGAAAGTAAGTTCCCTTTCTCCCTCACTGACCTCCATTAACTCATTAGCAATGGCTGCTTCCATCCTTATTTCTCCTGTAGTCCCTTCTCTCTCTCCACTCTGTTCTTGCATCATGGGCTCCCCATGGCTCACACCTCTCACACCCTCACCTTCACCTTCTAAGGTGGAACTCTCAATCTCTCCTTTTGCCTGGCTGGAAGAAATAGCCAGCCTCTCACTCACATTCTCTCCTTTTGCCTGGCTGCAAGCCAGCCTCTCAGTTTCACTCCCTCTCAGTCCTAGAAGTGTCTCAACTACCACTAGATCATCTGCACTAGTTGTGGGAACAACTTGATTTTCAATTAAAGGTGCAGAGTGAACTATCAACGGAATGGTAGTTTGAACTGTCAACGGTATGGATACCGTTGATGGAGAAACACTTGTCAACGAAATAGACTGTTTCGTTGATGAAGTCAAGAAAGCACTTTGAGAATGAGAAATTACAGTAGAGTCTGTGGTGATTGATTTTAAAGATTGGTCCACAGATCCCCTTGCAACTTCAGGAAAAATTGGTTGATGGCCCAACAAATCACTTAACAAGTGATGGCCACCAGCTTCAGAGTGGGGCTTCTCCAAGATTAGAGTTGGAGAATCAGGAATAGATGTATGGATCATGTCCACATCTAAAGATTGAGTTGGTGAATTTGATGGAGATAATTCAAGATTGATGTTTAGAGAATGGGACTGTAACCCCAGAGAAATGATAGGGGTTACATCAAACTGAATTTGAGAAACTGGAAGTGTTGCTTCCAGTGTGTGTGCACCCTGTGTACCCTTGGACTTTTGCTTCACTCTCCTTTGGTATTGGGAAAATGTAGACTTTGGGCTTGAAGTGTCCCTTACCCTTTTGGACTGTGCTCTAGGAGGAGAGCTTGTTTCAATAATCACATCCTTTTGGGAGGATGCAATTAGACTTGTGTTTAAATCCATGTTACTCATTGTGCCTTGTTGGGAAGACACAATGGGGCTTGGCTGGTACACACTAACCTGTCCTTCCTTATCCTTGGGGTTTCTTTGATGTTCACCCCTTCCCTCACCCCTCACAACTCCAGACTCACTCCCCTTAGGTTGTGTGGTAGTTTTTACAACAGGTGCCTTTTGAGAAGCACCTGAGGTTGGCTTGGAGGATTTCTTTGATTTTGGTTTTGTTGCTAGGGTAGGAGCCTGTTGGGTCACAGCTACAGACTCCATAGCAACATTAGAAGGTAAAACAGTAGAGGTGTTAGCTACACTAACAGGGATAGTAGTAGTTACCTCAATGATTGGCAGATACACCACTGGAACATCACCATTGTGGTTCAGCCTCAGTATGTCTGTCAATACTCTCTTTTCTTGCACAAAGCACTCAAACCTGGCATTAGGGTTAGAGATAACTAATGGTGCTGGACTAACATGGTTAGCCAACATCATCAGAAACCTAGCATAATAGATATTTTTCTTCCTATTTGCTTTATCACCCAACTTAGCACCAATTTCATACATAAGTTGGGTGCTAAAGTTATGATATCTATCATTTAGAAGCATGGTTAGGAGAATTAACATAGAGTTAGTTAATGCATCAAAATTACTAATCTTTCCAGAAAAGACCTTAATGAATGCATCAGCTAAATAACTGTATTCCCTAACCAAACCTCTCCTAATTATTCTACCCAGATTATCAGTAGGCAAAGAATAGTTTATAGAATTAAGCATGGTAGTTATTTCAGTGTTAGTAGGCAAAGCATCACAGTTATTATCAGGAATATGTAAACATGCTTGCAAAACATCAGAATTAACTATGTACTCATTACCTTGAAGAGTGAATTGTAGTGTGCAGTTTGTTCCACTATACTCACATGAGGTCCAAATCTCCTCGATTATCTCATTGTAGAGTGGTGTAGAGTGAAACATTGCATAGCTCAACTTGCAATTCTTCATGAAATCCATCATTTTGAAGAACAGACTGTTCGGGTTTTCCTTGACAACAAAAGGGATGGAGTTGTTCTTCTCATAGATGAACCCTCCAGCAGACATAAGCTTGACTATTGGTGCCATTGTTGATTAAAGGAAAGCTTCGAACTGAATTGCTTGTTAGAGAGAAGAAGAGAGAAAAAGCCTTTGGAATTTTTGAGAACAGGTAAAAAGAAATAATGAAAATAAAATTTCTTAAATACTCCCCCAAAAATTCTCAGAAAATGAATCCAATAATAAATGTAAATTACTGGATTGGCTTAAAAATATAACCGTTACTCTTAAAGTATTACCATGATTTATACTTACAGGGGTGTATGCATAGATCGTGGTAAAAGACGTGTCAAATTTCAACGGTTCAGATAAAAAGCGCTAAATCAACGAATCAGGATTGGGCGGTTAAAGTCCCGTCTTATTTCGTTGATAAAGCTGCGTTTCGTTGATATAAAAGAGCTATCAACGAAACACCCAGAAAACTGCTAAGACTGTCAACGAAATGGTGCATTCCGTTGGCATAGTAATTTTGACTTAGACAAAATTTTACCTTTTCCTGAGAAAATTCATTCACAGAAAAACATAGCAAATTTCTGGCTGCATTTTAACTTGCAAATATCTCAAAAATAATTAAGAGAAATTTAGCATACCTAGCTCACTTACTAATCTTGAGAATGTTGATTCATCAAGTGGCTTGGTAAAGATGTCTGCAAGTTGTTGTTCACTTGGAACAAAATGTAACTCCACAGTACCATTCATAACATGTTCTCTAATGAAGTGGTACTTAATGTCAATGTGCTTGGTTCTTGAATGCTGCACTGGATTCTCAGTAATGGCAATGGCACTAGTGTTGTCACAGAAAATAGGAATTTTCTCAACTCTTAATCCATAATCAAGTAGTTGGTTTTTCATCCATAAAATCTGTGCACAACAACTTCCAGCTGCAATATACTCAGCCTCAGCTGTGGAGGTAGAAACTGAGTTTTGTTTCTTGCTGAACCATGACACAAGCTTGTTTCCTAGGAATTGACAGGTTCCAGTTGTACTTTTCCTGTCAATTTTACATCCTGCAAAATCTGCATCTGAATAACCAATTAGTTCAAAACCAGATTCTCTAGGATACCAAATGCCAAGGTTTGGTGTTCCTTTGAGATATCTGAAAATTCTTTTAATAGCAACTAAATGGGATTCTCTAGGATCAGCCTGAAATCTAGCACATAGACATGTAGCAAACATAATATCAGGTCTACTAGCTGTTAAATATAAAAGTGAGCCTACCATGCCTCTGTAACTTGAAATGTCCACAGATTTTTCCTTAGTATTCAATTCAAGTTTGGTGGCAGTAGGCATGGGAGTTTTGGCAGGAGAGCATTCCATTAGGTTAAACTTCTTTAATAAATCATGAATGTATTTTGTTTGACTAATGAAAATGCCTTCATTAACTTGCTTTACTTGAAGACCAAGAAAGTAAGTTAATTCTCCCATCATGCTCATTTCATACTTACTTTGCATAAGCTTGGCAAACTTTTGACAAAGTTTCACATCTGTAGACCCAAAGATTATATCATCTACATAAATTTGAACAAGTAAAGTAGAGCCATTTACAACCCTGTGAAAAAGAGTTTTATCTACAGTACCTCTAGTGAAATGATTCTCAAGGAGGAACTGTGAGAGAGTGTCATACCAGGCTCTAGGTGCTTGTTTCAAACCATAGAGTGCTTTGAGAAGGAAGTACACATAGTCTGGAAAATCATCATCTTCAAAACCAGGAGGTTGACTTACATACACCTCCTCTTCCAATTCCCCATTCAGAAAAGCACTCTTCACATCCATTTGATAGACCTTGAAATTGGCATGGGCTGCATAGGCTAGGAAAATCCTTATTGCTTCTAGTCTTGCAACAGGAGCAAAGGTTTCATCAAAATCAATTCCTTCTTCCTGTGAATAGCCTTTTGCAACCAATCTAGCTTTGTTCCTTGTGACTATGCCATTTTCATCCATCTTGTTTCTGAACACCCACTTTGTGCCTATAACACTCCTGTCATTAGGCCTGGGCACCAGCTTCCAAACATTGTTTCTCTCAAATTGGTTTAGCTCTTCTTGCATGGCTAAAACCCAATCTGGATCTAGAAGTGCATCCTCAACTTTCTTTGGCTCATCTTGAGACAGAAAGCTACTGTATAGACATTCTTCTTGAGTTGCTCTTCTAGTTTGGACTTTTGAAGAGACATCACCTATAATAAGTTCAAAGGGATGATCTTTAGTCCATTTCCTTGAGGGAGGTAGATTTGCTCTTGAAGACGTAGCTTCATGATCATGATTGCCTTGATTGGATATTTGTCCTTGAGAAACTCCCCCTGAGTTTGTTGTCTCTAATTGATCACTTCTAGAAGCATTCCTATGGCTATCAACGGTATGACCGTTTTGGCTATCAACGAAACGCTCATTCTGACTGTCAACGAATCCACCATCATGACTGTCAACGAAATGACCAGTTGGTCTGCTAGCAGCTATCCTTTTTAACCTTAATGCAGCAATTTCATCTTCACTGCTGCCTTCATCTGTGCTAGATACAACAACTTTAGGCTGTTTCTCAGTAGCCTTATCATGATTCACTTGTTCTCCTTCCTCATTCTCAAAAGAGAGACTTTCATGGAAACCTTCATCACAGAGACCTTGTATTTTGAGATCATCAAAAACAACATGTACAGATTCCATAACAATGTTGATTCTGAGATTAAAGACTCTGTAAGCTTTCCCTGCTGCATATCCCACAAATATTGCTTCATCTGCCTTTGCTTCAAATTTCCCCAAATGCTCAGCTTGATTTCTCAGAACAAAGCACTTGCATCCAAAGACATGAAGAAAATCCAATAGTGGCTTCTTTCTTTTGAGTAACTGATAAGGGGTCATTCCTTTGGCCTGATTAATCAAAGAAATATTTTGAGTAAAGCAAGCTGTGTTAACTGCCTCAGCCCAAAAATATGTAGGTAACTTTGATTCATCTAGCATTGTCCTTGCAGCTTCAATAAGTGTTCTATTTTTCCTTTCAACTACACCATTTTGCTGTGGTGTTCTTGCTGCTGAAAACTCATGCAAAATACCATTTTCTTCACAGAACACCTTCATGCTTGAATTCTTGAATTCTGTCCCATTGTCACTCCTAATCCTTCTTACTTTGAAATCAGGATGATTGCTTACCATCTTGATGTGATTGATAATGATTTCACTTGCCTCATCTTTAGAGTGCAAAAAGAAAGTCCATGTAAATCTAGAAAAATCATCAACAATCACAAGACAGTATTTCTTCTTTGAGATGGACATAACATTTACAGGGCCAAATAGGTCCATATGAAGCAATTCAAGCTGCTGGACAATTGATGACTCTGTCTTGCTTTTGAATGATGCCTTCTTCTGTTTTCCCTTTTGACAGGCATCACACAAACCATCCTTGGAGAACTCCACCTGTGGAATTCCTCTAGCAAGATCTTTCCTCACCAAATCATTCATAACTTTGAAATTCAGATGGGATAACTTCTTGTGCCATAACCAACTTTCATCCTTGCTTGCCTTGCTGAAAAGACAAGTGATGGTGTCTGAACTTGTGCTACTAAAGTCAGCAATGTACACATTCCCCCTTCTGAATCCAGTCATTACCACATTGTTGTTTCCTCCTTTAGAAACAACACAGGCTTCTCTAGAAAAAGTAACTAAAAATCCTTTGTCACAAAGTTGGCTGATACTAAGCAAGTTGTGCTTAAGACCATCCACCAATGCAACCTCATCTATGATGACATTCTCTTTTGAAATCAAGCCATATCCCTTTGTGTAGCCTTTGTTGTCATCTCCAAAAGCAATACAAGGGCCAGCTCTTTCCTGAAACTCTGTGAGCAGGGTAGAATCACCAGTCATGTGTCTTGAACAACCACTATCCAAGTACCAAAGATTCCTTTTGTCTCCCTGCACACAATAAAACCAAATCAAGTCGATTTTGGTACCCAAGTTTCCTTGGGTCCTGTCTTGTTAGCCTTTGCATTCCCTTTTGTACCATTTTTCACTTTGGGCTCAGATTGATTCAAATCAATCCTTACCCTTGGTGTTGATTTCTGAGGGTTGCTCATATTTTCATTCATAGCATGCATAGTTGGAGGAACAATCATGTTATTCATGTTCCATGGCATTTGTGGCATGTTAAACATATTCATGTAAGGATTAGACACAAATGGCATGCTAGCATATGGATTCTGAAATTGTGCATATGGAGCAAACATGTTAGACATAACAGGCATTGTAGGCATGGAACTGTTCATTGCAGGCTTGGGCATTTTCACATTAGGAGTTTTCTTAACAGATTTGCAGTTAGTAGACAAATGACTAACACTTCCACAATTAACACATGTCTTTCTAGGAGCATATTTATCAGGTGTGTAATTGTTGTGTTTGTTAATTCCTACTTTGCCATTCCTGTTATTCTTTTTATTTCCCTTAGCCTCATTATGAACTTTCTCTACCTTGTCTTTCAATTGCTTGTTAGACAAGTGACCTACATTAGCTCTCTCAACAGGCTTCTCAATTTTCTTTAAAATACTAGACTCACCTTGAACAAAGTTCTTGGTGACAGGACCATACTTGTCATTAAGTCTAGTGAGTTTATCTTTTCTTTTGTCTGTCAACGAAACAGCCTGATCGGTTGATGGTTCATGTGTCAACGAAACATTGCATTCCGTTGACATATCAACCTTCAACAAATGATCATTGTTGTTTGTTGACTCTGTTCCTGATTCTAAGGTTTCACCAACATACCCTAGCTTCTCTTTGTTCCTTTCCCATGATTGCTCACAGAAGGATTCCACGCCTTGAACATTAATTATGTTGGTAGCAACATTCCTGGCATCCTTCCATTTTGCAATCACACTTTGTTCTATCTCAAGTTGTGTTCTAAGAATTTCTTCCCTTTGTAACACGTTCTCAAGTTCCTTCTTAGCATCCCTACTAACACATCTCATTTTCTCAAATTCAATGAGCTGTGCTTCTAACATTGCATTCCTATCACTTAAGAGCAGATTTGTTTCTTTTATTCTTGAATTCTCTTTAGTAAGTGATTTAAGAGTAACACGCAAATTATATAATACAGTAGACATTTCATTTACTGCATTGTCGCATTCCTCTTTAGAAAGCTCAGAAAGATTAGTAATTGTTACCTGGTTGCTTGAGGAACTTGCTTCCTGCTCATGATTGTCAGCCATAAGAGCCAAGTTGACATACTCAACATCATCATCAGAATCTTCACCATTACCAGCCCAATCATACTCCTGAGACATGAACGCCTTTTCTTTTTGTTTGAGAAGTTCAAAGTATTTCTTTTTATAATCAACAGGCTCAAATTTCCTGTTGCCCTTCTCAACCTTGGGCTTTCTGCAGTCTCCAGCAAAGTGACCAAGCATTCCACAATTGAAACATTTTGACTTAGACTTTTCAATCCAGTTTGTTTTGCTAGGTTGAAAGTCTCTTCTTGGTGGCCTTGCTTCTGAGTTTCTTTTGAACTTGAACTTAGAGAATTTTCTAGACAGAAAAGCAATGTGTTCATCAATCTCATCTAAGTCCTCCAAGTTGGCTGGTTCTGATTCTTCTTCTTCTGTCATCTTGTCTTTACCCTTGCTAACATCACTCCTACAACTAGATCGACTAGTTGTGGCCTTTGCAGCTTCTTTATTGTCATCTTCAGGTTGGTTCACTGATGCAATCAATGCAATAGATCCACCCTTCTTCTGTACCTTTTCAATTTCCTCATCTTGCTCCATTTCCAGCTCATAAGTCTTCAAGGTTCCATAAAGCCTTTCAAGAGTGTAGTCTTTGTACTCTTGAGTGTTTCTGAGAGAAACAGTCATAGGCTTCCATTCTTTTGGAAGAGCTCTAAGAAATTTAAGGTTTGAATCCTTGGTTTGATAGATCCTCCCATACAACTTTAATCCATTCAAAAGCTTTTGAAACCTACTGAACGTGTCATTTAGGGTTTCACCAGCTTTAAAATGAAAATGCTCATATTGTTGTATAAGGAGTTGCATTTTATTTTCCCTGACTTGCTCAGTTCCTTCACAGAGTGTTCTAACAGTATCCCATACTTCCTTAGAGGTTGTACAGTTGATAACATTGTCAAACATCTCTTGCTCCAAACCATTAAACAGAATGTTCATGGTCCTTTTGTCTTTATGAACTTCTGCAATATCTTCAACAGTCCATTCTGAGACAGTTTTTGGAATCTCTACATCAGGTGCATCATCTGGCAGTCCAACTCTAGAGTCAAGCTTCATGGGAACGTGTGGACCTTTCTCAATGCAGTCTACATACCTCTCATCCATAGACATGAGATGTAAATGCATCTTTACTTTCCAGTGAAAGTAATTGTCTTTATCAAGAACTGGTATCTTCACACCTGCATCCTTCTTCACCATGGTTTCTGTTTTTGGTCTTGATCTTTAAACTTCTTGTATGTTAGAAGCTCGCTCTGATACCAATTGTTATTCCCAAATGACCTAACAGAATTGTAGAAGGGGGGGGGGGTTGAATACAATTCTTGATATTTTCTTGAAACTAAAACACTTTATAAAATAAAACTGAACTGAATAAATAAAAACACAAGATATAAATAATTCAGTTGGATTGTTTGATGATCCAACTGAAGTGTTTTTATTGCGGAAATAATCTGTGATACAAAAGTACACAGCTGCTCAGTTACAAGGTTGTAGAGAAGAATTGCTCTCAAGCATAGCTAATACAATCTATTTGTGTTTCTTCTCTCTTTTCTAAAGTAACTGCTACACTTGGTTATATAATCCCAAGTTTACAATTCTACGTTTGGTTAAACTAAAGAATAATAGTAGTAACCATCAGTAGCTTGCTTTTCATTCCTTTTGTCCAATGGTCCTTGGAGATCTTAGCTTTTGTCTTCATGCTCATTATAATCATTCCCAAGAGCCTTATTGGAAATTGGAATGTTTCCTTATTTCCAGTAACCACTTTGATGGCTTCCAATGCAAAGTACACTTCCATATCTCCTTTTAGATCTGTTCAGTAAACTGTCACTATCACTTTGTCAACTGCTCAAAAAGCAACATTGATTCGTTGATAGCAAGGAGATGTGTTTCGTTGATAGCTTCATTCTTTATTCCGTTGATGGTGTTTCCCTTGTTTCGTTGATGGGTAGACTCCATACCGTTGACAGAGTAATCTTCATACCGTTGACATGTCTTCACTTAGGCAGAATTACAAGGCATAACATATTTACAATTAACCAACCTATTTTGCCTATCTAGTACATAGTCAACATGACTTAGAAAACCTATCTTAAAACATATAATAGAATGCCTATCATACTGTGAAGTATTGTACAATGCAATTGCTACAACACTCATTTCGTTGATGAGCTTCCTGTCAACGAAACACTGCTAAGCATGCTATTTCGTTGACAGCTACAAAATTGACTCTACACAAATTCTACTAAGTGTTTTATGCTTATCATCAAGAACAACATATTCCTAACACCTGTTATCAACGAATTCGAGGATGTATTTCCAGAAGATCTCCCAGGGTTACCACCCGATAGAGGAATAAAGTTTGCTATAGAATTAGCTCCAAGAACGGCGCCAGTTTCGAAGGCCCCGTACCGACTAGCTCCAGTCAAGATGAAGAAATTAGTCGCTCAATTGTAGGAATAATAAGACCAAATGCGTCACCGTGGGATGCACCCCGTGTTATTGGTGAAGAAAAAGGACGGCAGCATGAGGCTGTGCATAGAGTATCGAGAGCTAAATAGGCTAATTGTTAAGAATGAATACCCCTGCCAAGGATCGGTGATTTGATCGATCAGCTGCATGATGCAGTTAAATTCTTGAATATTGATTGAGAACTGGATACCACCAATTGAATATTAAGCCTGAGAACGTACCCCAGACTGCGTTTCGCACCAAGTATGGACACTACGAGTTTTTAGTAATGCCGTTTGGGCTGACGAATGCCCTTGCAGCTTTCATGGATGTGCTGAATTGACTTTTCAAGAAGTATTTGGATAAGTATGTCATAGTGACATCGACAATATTTAGGTTTACCTCAAAGACCGAGGAAGAACATTCAGAACATTTGAGGATCGTGTTAGAAGCACTGAGGAGAGAAAAATTATATGCCAAGTTCTCAAAGTGTGAGCTTTGGCTAAGGGAAATACAATTTTAGGACATATGGTCAACATTGAAGAGGTGCTGGTTGACCCCGCTAAGATAAAAGCTGTTTCGAATTGGGAAAGACCAACCGCACCAACCGAGGTGAGTAATTTTGCGGATTTAGCCGGATGTTACCGGAGAGGTGTACAAGATGTTGCTAAAATAGCAGCCCCACTGACCAGACTTACTCGAAAGACTGAAAAATTTGAATGGATCGAGAAATGTGAGAAAATTTCCAGGAATCATAAGGTATATTTTACCAAGTTGGGATTCCAAATGTTTAAGAAATGAAAGATGCTAAATCTTCGGAATGACTAATAAGAAGAACTGAAAGGATGAAGTTTGAAGTCACGAGATCATAAAGGATTATTTAAAGGTCCTGAATGAGCCAGAACGAATTAAGGAATAAAGATCTGTCATAAAGAGACAGCTACACCGAGAGTACAAAAAGGTAAAGAAAGTTAAGGAAATGTTATAAGTGGTCGGATAAATAAAAGGATTTATCGATTGGTAAACAAATATTGGATATGTCAGAAAATGAAGGCAGAACAAAGACCTAGTTGACTATCACAGTTAATGGAGATTCCTGATTAGGAATGTAATTTTACTATAATGGATTCTGTGATAGGATCAACAAGAATCAAGTCGGACTATGATGTCAATTGAGCTATAATTGATGGATCAAATGAGTCTACTCTTATTTTGTTATCAGCAAGAGATCGTTAACCGAAGAGTTACGAAAGAGATAGTTGGGTGAAGTGGAGTTCCAGTCACCATCGTGTCAGATAAGAACCAATGATTGAACTCCCGATTCGGGAGGAGTTTTCCAAACATGTTTGGCAACGAGATTGAGTGTGAGCAGTACATAGGATCCGTAGACCGACAGACCGACCGGAAGAAACCTTTCAGAGAACCGGAGTTACGGTAAGTGTTGTACCGCCGATTGCAAGAATAATCGAATGTTGATAGAAAATGGGTGTATATGAACATAGCCAGAATTGGCTTATATAAAGCGTCCGGTAGATATCGTAGACCGGAATGAGAAATTGTTGTAATGAAACCAGAGAGTTGAAGAGTCAACCTGAAAACTGGAGATTACTATATTGGAAGAGTAACCTCGGCTATTTTCTTAGATTCCGGGACGGAATCCTTTTAAGGAGGGGAGACTGTAATAACCCCAAATTTTGGACTTAGTTTAATTTTTTTTTTGATGAATAGTAAAATCCTGATGAATAGTAAATTTCTGAACTGAAAAAGATTTTCAGACCACCCTATGTACGAGTCGGGATAATGAACTTTCGAAGTCGTATTAGTGATCTACTTTGTAAATGAAGGAATGCAAAAGTTGTCAGAATCGGAAAAATAGCATTTCTGTTTTCTCCGAAATTTCACCAATAACGGACGGATTAATTATTATTTGAAAGTATTGGAGGATTTAAATTATCAATTCCATGGATATGGATTTAATAAAAGAATTAGTGATGTCAAGAACGTTTACGATAAACTACTTCGATAGAACACTTAAGAAAACCCTGCGAACAATCTACGCGATTAAACGGAGACGGAACAACGAGACACTTACGGAATTAAATTATAGGCATGGAAGTAACATGTAACAAGATTAATTCGAGAAATGCAACATTTGGATCATCCATGTGAAAGGAAACAAACCAGTAAAGCAAATCAGTAAAGCTACTTTATCAAGACCGTTGCATGTGCGACAAGTGTCCCTGTGACAAGGCAAATGTGATGACTCACCATTTGACCAACAAATATCAGCATTTTTATCAATCAACAAGGCAAGAAAGAAAAAGAAAACTCTCCCCATTTCCATTTCAGATTTCTGCTCAGCTTGCATAAGGAGCAAAGAAAAATTCATAACTCCAAATCTACTTGTCCTAAAATCACCAAAATTTAACCATAGCTTCTCCACTTCATGGATAACATTCGGTCAGAATTTCATAGTCAACAAAGGAGTGTAGCCTAGCCAAATCCCTTCCCCAAGTTGGGGAACCCAAACTGTTCAGTTTCTGTCCAGCGGAAAGATGGGGCTCAAAACCCTAGCTAGGAAGCTTCAAATTTGGCGATCTATAACTCAAAAGAAATCTTATGAAGAGCACAATGTCTGGTAATAATCTTAGCACCGAACTCTTATTTTTCGATTTGTTATGGATTTTACAAGATGAGGATGAATAGTAACTTTTCATGATTCTTGATTTTGTTTCTTAAGGATTAAGCTTGTTAAGGTTTGTTCAAAGCTCAAGGAAGGATTATAAACTATTGTTAGTGTATATGAAGCATCAAGGAAGGTATAAACTCTTGAAACCCTTAGTTATAAATTGATTTATATGGTTAGTTTTAAGTATAGTTTAGTTAGTTTGATTATAAGGATGATTAAGTGATTTTGATGAAAGTTTGATGTTGATTTGATGATAAGCACGTAGATGTTGGTTTTGACTGGTTGATGATGATTATGGGTTAGTAATGATGTTGAGGATTTGACTTGGTGATTTGGTTGGATTGATTATGTAAAGTTTATGATTCAACTTTGGAATCGTTAAAACCTAGCCGTTATAATGCCCGAATTTCCTTAACCTTGTTTTGCTTGTGATATTCGAACCTGGTAACTTCTACCCAAGATCACCATGGCCCCTGTTTGTGTAGGCCTTAGTTCAAGGTTCGTTTTGGTGCGAAGATCGTGTGAATCCGATTTACGGTTTAGGAGAAACAAGTGTTTTAATGAAGTATGTTTCGTAAAACCAAACCGTGCCACTTAGTCAACTTTGAGGTTATGATCGAACCACTTAGAGGTCATAATAGAATGTGAAACTTTGTGATAACATGCGAGGTACAGTAAAACCTCTATAAATTAATACTCGATAAATTAATAATCTCGATAAAATTAATAATTTGTCCAGTCCCAACTTGGGACCAGTATAAAATTGGACTCCAATCGATAAAATAATAAGATAATAACTTTTTTGAAATACCAAAGTATATTGTAACAGCCCAACTTTTCGGACTATTAAATCTAAACCTAAACTGAAATAAAACTCATTTTATTAACAAAAAATCTAGTACAAAGATAACTATTACAAAAGCGCAGCTAACAATGATCTAAATGACAAACTGCTCCAAACCTAAGATCCTCGAACTCCAAAGCTATCCCACTTGAGTTACACCGAACCTGAAAATTGTAAGGAATGAGCCATACAGCCCAGCAAGACCCCAATCGATCCACCTAGTCGGGCAAATAACATATATACATACAAGATAATACGATATTAAATACGATACAATAACGATACACAATACATAGTTTTGAAAAATACTAGAAAGAACAATCGGAAACTTACGTCGACGCAACCTAGATCATATGTCCAATTCTGATCAATTCTGTTTTTACCCCTTTTGACCCTCTAAACGATGTTTTCTTAAAAAACTTAAACCACCAAAGTCGTAGAGCACGAAAATACCTTTCAGAAAAGATATGCCTCATCAGAATCGGACTTATAACGAATCGGGAATTGAATAAAACGTCCTCTGAATTTGAACATAAACTGAAAAACAAGATCTGTTTGTATTTTGTGATTTTAAGAACAGTTCAGAGCATAATATGGAAAAACACTATGAAGCAAAAGTTGTAGAAAATTGAAAGATCTTTCCGAAAAGTCCAGAATCATCAAATTCCGACTTACGATGAAGTTTCTACGAATTTTTCAAGACAGCTGATTTTTGTGAGAAAAAGTTCTACGAATTTTGACTAAAAAGATTAGGAAGAAGACTATGATGTTTATATAACGATACAAAAGCCTAACTCCAGACCTATTACTTATCCAAACTTAAATCTGATCCATATTTTAGGTCCATCAATCTAATTCAATTTTAAATCCTATTCTTTTTCCAATTTTAATCCTTTTTTATTACTCTTTTATTATTTTTAATCTAAAAATTACGGGATATTACAAACTACCCTCCTTAAAAAGAATTTGGTCCCCAAATTCACAAGAATACTATCACATGACACGTCTACCCACTAATCTCCTGCAAATCAAACTTAAACTATCGTCCACAAGACCACACCCTAGAGAATGTATTAGTCTCATACCTAACACACTCCAAAGGACAGCCCGCTCTGATACCAACTGTAACAGCCCAACTTTTCGGACTATTAAATCTAAACCTAAACTGAAATAAAACTCATTTTATTAACAAAAAATCTAGTACAAAGATAACTATTACAAAAGCGCAGCTAACAATGATCTAAATGACAAACTGCTCCAAACCTAAGATCCTCGAACTCCAAAGCTATCCCACTTGAGTTACACCGAACCTGAAAATTGTGAGGAATGAGCCATACAGCCCAGCAAGACCCCAATCGATCCACCTAGTCGGGCAAATAACATATATACATACAAGATAATACGATATTAAATACGATACAATAACGATACACAATACATAGTTTCGAAAAATACTAGAAAGAACAATCGGAAACTTACGTCGACACAACCTAGATCATATGTCCAATCGGAAACTTACGTCGAGGGTCTTCCTAAACATATGTATTGGAGAATCTTCCTTTCCAACCTAGATATGACTACTGAGTGGAGTCGTATCAACAAGTATTACACTTGGAGAAAAGAGGACGATCTTTACGTTTCAGAGTCATGGATTTCATCTGAACTAGGAGCAAGTGTAAGAGGTCGAGTGGCGCCGATCCATCATTTTATTGCCCCAAATGGGCCGGAAGATCCAGAAAGGCGGTAGACAATGTCAGGGTGTCGTGATTCTTCCATCTACATGTAGAAAACATATATTTTGTTGTACAACCTGCTACTGATCATAGTAAGGTTGGTACGACGGGCGCGGAGAAGGCTCCAGTATTGGTTCATCATCCAATTTGGATATTCCTGCAACATGTATTGGGGTGAAGAACCAATCCTGTTGGCAGGGGGTCGAAAATTGTTTGGAAATGAAGTGACAATAAATTCATGCAACTTCATCTTTTATTTTATGAGTTATGACTCTGATAAAACCTGATTAAGGATATATATGCATAAGTGGATTTTGGGTTACGGAAACATTATATTAATTTTCCTCGTAACTTCATCCTTTATGTTATACTTGTCTCTTATCCGTTTAATGCATAGAATGTGGTTACAAAGATATTTTCGAACTATATAGTGTTTGAATCAATGAATAGGCTTTAAGCCTTGATTCCAATATTTGATATCTATTTTAAAAAGATATGTTTTGAGTCCTGGTTTATCATACTGATACCAAGGATTTCCAAATGATTACGAAGAGTATATGAGTATGATTATAAGTCATAAGGTATTTTAAACGGTATACTATTTTGGGGTTAGACCCTAATAGTGATAAAAGCTTTGATCCCTTATGGATTATCTCCCTAAAAGGTTTAAAGATTTAAACTGGAATAGAATTCTTGCTGAGCATTATTAGCTCATTCTTGCTTTATTAAATATTTCAGCATGAGGAAAACATTGCCGAATCTACCTCGTGTTACGAAAGCAAGGGAATTGAGAGACTACCCTGGAGTTAGTTGATGCAGGATGGATACTGTCAGTGTGAGTAGAATGGTTACAGCTTGAATTAGTGAGAATTATTTTGAGTGGGTTTGTATTTCTAAACCTTGTATAGAACTGTGAGGTCCTGGATAGTACATTTAGGTTGTAATAACAAATGTTGATTATTGTTGCTCATTTCCAAGGCTATAACTTGTGTGTGTGTGCGTAAGTGATTGGGGTCTTTGGAGTTGTATTATGAGAATGTTGTAAGTAATGCAGGTTTTGTATCATTGATGGAGCGTGACAACCCAGATTCCTGACCCCGGATCTGGGGGTGTTACATCACGGCCCAAGTTTACAACCTTTCTGCTTCGATCATCCAATTTTTGATTAAGTACTCCAGGTGTCTTCATATGAGCCACACATCCAAACACCCTGATATAGCTGATATCGGGCTTTGTTTCATACCAGGCTTCGTATGGAGTTTGACCCGTTAGGGCTCTTGTAGGGAGCCTATTCAACAGATAAAATGAATTTCTGACTGCTTCACCCCAGAATTTTGCAGGCTTCTTTGTCTCTTTTAAACAACTACGCGTCATCTCAGCCACTGTTCTGTTACGACGCTCTACTATGCCATTTTGTTGAGGCGTGTAGGGCGTAGTATAGTGTCTCTCAATCCCAGCATCATTACAATACTCTTTGAAATCATTCGATGCAAATTCACCCCCTCGATCAGTTCGGAAAACCTTGATTTTTTCATTTGATTCTTTCTCAACCGCAGCACGAAAGATTTTGAACGTCTTGAGAGCTTCATCCTTATTTTTCAGAAAATATACCCACATAAAATGACTAAAATCATCAACTAGCAGAAAGAAGTACCTGTAAGCTGATGTTGTTTCCGGGGAAATTGGCCCGCATAGATCACCATGCACCAACTCGAGTACTTTCTTTGCTTTGTAATTGGCTTTGGTGGGAAATTGTCTTCTAGTTTGCTTCGACAGAAGGCATACATCACATACCCCATCTGGATTAACAGTTTTTGGTATCCCATGTACCATTCCAGTTCTTGACATCAATGAGATGGCTTGGTAATTTACATGGCCAAGTCGTCTATGCCACAGCTTCGAGTCCTCGTCCACCTTTGTCAACAGACAGACCTGCTTGCTGGTTTCCAAAATTATCTTATACAATCTGTTGGTAGATCTTTTGACTTTCATCAACAGTCTTTCGTCTTGATCATAAATACGAAGATACTCCCCATACATCACTACTCTGTTGCCCTCTTCTGACATTTGACCCAAACTCACAATGTTATTTCGTAAACTCGGAATGTAATACACATCATGAAGCTCCTTCTGTTCCTCATTCTTGCACTGTAGTTTGATGGTACCATTTCCTTTAATCTCGACAGTTGACCCATCTCCAAATCTCACCTGGCCGTGAATTCCTTCATCTAAATTTGTGAATTTCGCCTTGAATCCAGTCATATGGTTGCTCGCGCCATTATCAAGATACCATAGGTTGGATTCACTTATTACTTTATCATTTTTTGACAGTAGTGATAGTATTACCTCAGTGCCATCGAGTGTCAACCCCGGTTCTCCTCTTTCGTACTTAGCTAGTAACAGTGTTGGTTCCTCGTCGTCCACTAGAGCCATGTTCACCTCCTGTTTCTGCTCTCTCATTTTTTTTGGCCTCTTACATTCAGTTGCGTAATGTCCGTACAAGCCACAATTGAAGCACTTAATTTTGCTCTTGTCAAAGTTTCCTCGACTCCTAGCTCCTGTAGATTTTTGCCCACCGTTACGTGTAAAGCATAATGTAACATAAGATGTAAAAGAGATAACTACAACTCAACAAAGGACAAGACAGACAATAATATTAACAGAAGCACAGGAATCCAGAATCAAAGAAGAAAAGGTAAACTCAAAAAATCAAAATACGTTATGTATTCTTGAAGTCCGTAAACAGGTCACGGAAAGAAGTTCATGAAAATGTTCAAGCCTCAGTGACAACAAAAGAAACAAGACTTTCAAGACGACAGAAGTATGTGAATGATTTAGGGTTAAGTACCACGGTATTCCAGTGATTTAAATGAAGTAACCAGAACGACAAGAGACGTATCAGCAACATTGAATTGAAGACATAAAAGAAGAATTGATCAAGTGTTATTCATCTGTGAACCAGACCAGTTGCACTAGGTGACGGCACTGAAAAGATCAAGTTGTTTTATCATCTCAGAAGAAAGTGATACAGTCTATTACTTAAACACCCAGGAGCTCAGTGGAATCATTAATTGATAAAAGACAAGAAACAAGAATTCGATAGTTTTTCAATTAAGAAAAATATCGAATGGTATAATAATGATTCATTGAAAACCATGTTTACTTTAATTTGGTATTCGATAGTTTTGATTAAAAAACTATCGAATGGTAAATTAAAGTATTTCATTCGATGGTTTTTAATTAAGGAGCAGGTGAAAAGTATTCTTGTTTTATAGGTTGAAGTTGAAGATGGACGACCAGGATTGTTTCTACATTCCTAGTTCGATAGTTTTCAATTGAAGACTACAATTAATACAGAGAGAAGATAGTGTCTTCTTCAGTCGGAGTTATTTCACAGAAGCAATAACTGAGAGAGAGTTTGAGCCAGAGAGAAAATACCAGAGAAATTAATTCTGCTTGAATTCTATCAAAGTTTTGATTGTGTATAACTTAGAACTCATTGAAGCTAATCTACGGATTAGAAATTGTAGCACCCTTCGAGGTTTATATTTATAAAAAGATATATTCCCCGAAACTTGATTTGGTTTGGTGTGTTTGATTTCGTTATAGAACTGAATGATTAATCCGCGAACGAAATTGAATTATTTGTGAGTATCGTATTCAACCCCCCCCCTTCTACGATACTTTGGACCTAACAATTGGTATCAGAGCTACTTGATTGATATACAAATTAGATCCGGTGAATGAGACCAAAATCAAACGTAGCGTGAAAATTCGAAGCAAATTTTTTAACTTTCAAATTTTTTCATTTAATTGGAATTTCTTGAATTTTAAACAATTTGAAATTTTCAGAAACCATGAGTGCTCCAAAGACAACCGCTGGTATTAAAGTTCCCCCGTTTAATAGAGATGATTTCGGTTTGTGGAAGATGAAGATGTTGTTATTTATCAAGGCATCTAATCTGTTGTATATTGGCATATTAGAGAACAGACCGTTTGTACCAATGAAACCAGTTAGTGAATCTACAGCTCCTGATGGTAGCATGATTCCTCAAGGCACCCAACCTAAGGATATTACTGAGTATACAGATTCTGACAAAGAACTGATTCGATTGGACACCGGTTTAATGTTGATATTGGCGGACTCCGCAGACAAGGAAATGAGCTATCAGTTGATGAACTGTACAAGCGGGAAACATATGTGGGATACCATTAACTTAATAATGGAAGGAACTGAAGACGTGCAGGAAAACAGATTGGACATTATGACTTCTCAATACGAAGCGTTTAGGTCACTGCCAGGAGAAAGTATAACTCAGGTCTTTGAGAAGTATACTAAGCTTCTCAATGAATTGGCAATGAAAGGAAAGACCTATCCACTGAGAGAATCAAACAGGAAGTTCATGATGACGCTTCCCCATCATGTAGAACACAAGTCATCATCCATTAGGGAAAGAATTGACTTCACAAAGATGTCATTAGAAATGATCAATGGCAAGTTGAAGACCTATGAGATGGAACAGGAACAAAGGGTGATAATCTACGGATCAGGGACAGTGGAGAACAAGAACAATGCACTTTTGAGATCAGCAGCACTTGTAGTGGATGAACCAATAACTTCTGAGATTCAGGTTCAAACCCCTAGAGCTGGAAAGGAGGTGATAATAGAAGCAGAAATGGATTCTGTGAATCTGGGTGTTGATGAAAGTGATTACTACACCCTAGAAGAGCTTGAGCAAATGGAAGACCAAACCATGGCGTACTTAGCTGCAAAGTTTAGTCACATTCGTTTCAAAAGAAACCCTAAGTAAAAGTTCAAGGGTTCAACCAACAGATTCCAGAAGAGCAATTATACACCTAGTACAGGCTTTAAGGGAGGCTACAAGACTGGCATGATTGATAGAAGCAAATCAAGATGCTACAACTGCAATGAGTTAGGGCATTTCGCCACTGAATGCCGGAAGCCTCGTCAAGCGAGAGACATGAAAGATGTCTATGGAAAGAAGGATTCTTATGATGAGTTGAAGAAAGAGAATGCCAAGCTTAAACAGCAATTGGAGGCATTCTCTGGAAAGCAGAAAGGGAAAGCTTATATAGCAGAGGGAAAGCACTGGGATGATACTGATTCAGATGAAGAGGAGGAATATGTAAATGTTGCTCTAATGGCTGACTCTTCAGAGGAATCACCACAATCATCTCAGGTACCTATCTTAACTACAATTGATATGTCTAATTCTGAGTACAATAAAACTGTGCAAGTTCTTAGTGTAGAATTGTTTAATGTACACACAAGCATGCTAGCATCAGAAATGGAAAATGCTAAACTAGTTCTTAAGATTAAAAAGTTAGAATCTAAAAATGAAGAACTAGAGCTTGTAGCTGTAACATTATAAGATCTTAAGCAAAAGAATGTGTACTTAGAGAACAAGGTCAAGTGTAATGCTGAGATAGAGACTATCCTCAGGAAGCAGATTTCAAATCTAGATTTGAAGTTGAATGCTTTTAAGAATTCCGCTCTAGTGGCTAAGGAAATCATTGATACTCAGGCCATAGAGAATAAAACTGCTATAGGATTTGACTATAACAAGAAAGCTGGTAAGAAGATTGTGGAATTCCCTGCGACACCTTCAGTTGTCAAAAGGAATACTCCACATGTTCTTAAGAATGTTGATTGTCCAGTTTTTGTTAAGCCGTTTCCACCACTTTTTCATGAGGATGACCTTTTCATAAGACAAGAATTGCTTGAGGAGGATTTGTTGAAGGAAATAGAGGTAAAGACTCAGTTGCCTAGGAAATCAGTAAAAAATGAATTACCTAAACCTGATTTACCTAAAACTGAAGTAGGTGACGTAGTTAGTAATGTTAAAAAGAACAGGAATGGGAAGAAGAAGATTGTTAATCAGGAAATGGTTCCATTTTCACCCATTGCATCTAGGAAGTTGTGCACTATTTGTAATTCTGCTGGACACCTTACACATGCATGTAAAAAGGTTAAAGTAGAAACTGCTAATGCTTCTGAAATGCATAACATGTCTGACATGCCTGATCTTCATGAACCCTGTGGAAAGAAAGATTGTTTGCTATGTAAGTACAACATCATGCATGCTTATTTTAAGTTGATGTCTGATAGTAGCAATAGCACTGTTAATGTCAAATCCACAGATACTATGAATATCAAACAGGGTAAGACTAAATTGAATGTTACTCCTGTTAAATCAACTAAACCTTCAGGACCCAAACAATTTTGAGTACCAAAGTCCGCTTAATCAATCTGTGATTGCAGGGTAAGGTTAAAAGCTCAAAGGTTGTGTGGATTCTGGATAGTGGCTGTTCTAGACACATGACAGGTGAAGAGTCCCTGCTTACAGGGGTGGTTAAGAAGACCGGCCCGATTGTAACCTTTGGAGATGACAGCAAAGGATACACTACGGGATATGGTAAATTGAAAGCTGGAAATGTCATCATTGAAAACATCTCTCTTGTTGAAGGATTAAAGCACAATCTTCTAAGTATCAGTCAGTTCTGTGATAAAGGCTACAATGTAGATTTCAAAAAGGACAAGTGCTTGATCACAAACAGGAAGGATGAGAAGCTTACTCTACTGGGAGTGAGAAGAGGAAATTTTTTTATAGCTGACTTAAGTTCTACCAGTGAAGGAGAAGTTACATGTTTCTATGCAAAGGCATCTTCAGAACAAAGTTGGCTATGGCACAAGAAGCTCTCACATCTGAACTTCAAAACTATGAACTCTTTGGTAAAGAGAGAGTTAGTGAGAGGGTTGCCCCTGATGGAATTCAATCAGGAGGGACTATGTGAAGCATGTGAAAATGGGAAGTCGAAGAAAGCATCACATGGAAGCAAAGGAATGACAAGCATTACTGAACCATTACAACTGATTCATATGCATTTATTTGGTCCAGTTAATGTTATGTCACTTTCAAGGAATAGATATGCATTGGTGATGGTGGACGACTACTCCAAGTACATGTGGGTGTTGTTCATACAAACAAAGGATGAAGCAACACAACTAATCATTGATCACATCAAGAAGATAGAAGTGGAAGCTAAGCTACCTATGCGGACAATCAGATCAGACAATGGAACTGAATTCAAGAATGCAGTTCTTAATGATTTCTGCTCAGAGAAAGGAATATCAAGACAGTTTTCAGCCCCAAGAACTCCTCAACAGAATAAAGTAGTGGAAAGGAAAAACAGGACCTTGGTTGAAGCAGCAAGGACCATGTTGAGTGAATCAAAACTTCCCACTTACTTTTGGGCTGAAGCAGTGAATACAGCTTGCTACACTCAGAATCGAACCCTGATCAACAAAAAACATGAAAAGACTCCGTATGAGTTAATGGCCAACAAGAAACCAACACTGAAGTACTTTCATGTGTTTGGTGCAAAGTGCTTTGTACTTAAAGATGGAGAACATCTTAGCAAGTTTGATGCCAAAGCAGATGAAGGCATTTTTCTGGGCTATTCTCTGGAATCTAAGGCTTTCAGGGTATACGTGATTGAAGATAAGAAGGTGTTGGAAAGCTTTAATGTAACATTTGACGACACCAAAAGACCAGGTCTGCAAACTGGAGAGAACTCTGAATCCTTGGTATTTGAAAATCTATCAGGAGATCTCTCTGACAATGAAGAAGTACCTGAAGTTGTTACAATCATTAATAATAATCATAATGATAATGATTCTGGACAAAGTGGTGACCAAAGTGGAGATCCTCAACATTCTACAGGATCCACTAGTCAGTCTTCAAAATCAACAGATCAAACCGTCAACAACTCAGGGGGAGCAGGAGAAGGATCAACTAGTCACACTCCACAACATCTAGAACAAGGAGAATCATCAAGATCGCATCTGCCAAGACAAAGGGTATGGAATAGAGATCATCCCTTTCACTTGATCATTGGTGATCCGGACACAGGAGTGAGAACTAGGAGAACATCACAAAATGAATGTCACTATTCTGGGTTTCTTTCAGAAACAGAACCTAAGAAAGTTGAAGATGCTCTAGATGATCTAGATTGGGTGATTGCTATGCAAGAGGAACTCAATCAGTTTGAAAGGCAGAAAGTTTGGAAGCTGGTACCCAGGCCTAAGGGAAAATCTGTTATTGGAACACGATGGGTATTCAGAAATAAGTTGGACGAAGATGGCATTGTAACGAGAAACAAAGCCAGACTGGTTACTAAAGGTTACTCTCAAGAAGAGGGTATAGATTATGATGAAACCTATGCACCAGTAGCAAGACTTGAGGCCATCAGAATGTTTCTGGCATTTGCTGCACATTCCAATTACAAGGTATATCAAATGGATGTGAAGAGTGCTTTTCTGAACGGGGAGTTAGAAGAAGAAGTGTATGTGGAACAACCTCCAGGTTTTGAGGATTCAAAACTGGCAGACTTTGTGTACTTTCTATTCAAAGCTCTCTACGGACTCAAACAAGCTCCAAGGACATGGTATGACACTCTCTCTGAATTCTTACTTGAAAATGATTTTACAAGAGGTGTTGTAGACAAAACTCTCTTTGTCAAAAAACATAAAAATGATTTGATATTGGTGCAATTATATGTTGATGACATAATATTTGGTTCTACTAATGATGATCTATGCAAGAGATTTGCTAAGTTAATGCAGAGTCGTTATGAAATGAGCATGATGGGTGAATTGTCATTCTTCCTTGGACTGCAAGTATACCAAAGACAAAATGGTATATTCATTTGTCAGTCCAAGTACATCAAAGATCTTCTGAAGAAGTATCAAATGGAAGACTCATCTACAGCAAAGACTCCTATGCCAACTGCCACTAAGCTTGATAAGGATGAAACTGGTAAGAAGGTTGACATCACAGGCTACAGAGGTATGATAGGCTCATTACTTTATCTCACTGCAAGTAGACCAGATATAATGTTTGCAACATGCTTGTGTGCTAGGTTTCAGTCTGATCCTAAAGAATCTCATCTAATAGCTGTTAAGCGAATATTTAGATATCTTAAGGGGACCCCAAATCTTGGAATTTGGTACCCTAAAGATACAGGATTTGATCTTATTGGATACACAGACTCTGATTTTGCAGGTTGTAAGATTGATCGGAAGAGTACTTCAGGAAGCTGTCAGTTTCTTGGAAGAAGGTTAGTTTCCTGGTATAACAAGAAGCAGCATTCAGTTTCCACATCAACAGCTGAGGCTGAATACATTGTTGCTGGAAGCTGTTGTGCTCGGATCTTGTGGATGAGAAACCAACTCCGTGACTATGGACTTTTGTTGACAAAGATTCCAATATTTTGCGACAACACAAGTGCCATAGCAATCTCAAACAACCCAGTGCAACACTCGAGGACGAAGCACATCGACATCAGGTATCATTTTATCCGAGAGCATGTCATGAATGGAACTGTGGAGTTACATTTTGTACCCACAGAGGATCAAATTGCAGACATCTTTACTAAACCGCTTGATGAATCCACTTTCAATAAGCTGGTTGGTGAACTTGGGATGTTAAATCTTTCTAATTGATTTTGATTAGAAGTCAGTAACTGCAGAGAGTCCTAGTGAATACATGAGTTTAAGAATTTCTATATCTTTAGGACTCGTGAATTTATTTTCTGGAGCAATTCTCGTAGTTAGGATTAGTATACTAATTTTATGTCATAATTATGGATGATATATCTTCTGGCATTTAATTGGTTATTAATTCTAAAAATTATTTAAGTGCTAATATTTGTTCTAAATATTCAAGCATTTATTTAATTTGAATTAATTTACTTTGTTTTTTAACATTGTAGATTAATGCAGCATAATTGATTGGATTTTAATTGGTTAATATCACTCAATGATATTTAATTGATTTTATTCTAAGAAAATTGTGAATTTTCTATTAACAATTGATTTTGGTAAATTTTAAAAGATTTATTAAAATTAAAACTTGACAGAAAATAAAAAGATCTGATTTTTAGAACATGAACAGGTTTTAGAAATTGGAATGAAGCAAAAATCATCGAATTTAGGAAATTCGATAGTTTTTCAAGTACAAAGATAAATCTATCGAAATTAATTTTCGATAGTTTTTGAAAAGGAAAAGAAAAACTATCGAAAACAATTCTCGATAGTTTTTGAGATAAATTTTAAAATATATCGAAGGAATTTACCTAATTCAATATTTAAATTCTCGATAAATTTTGAAATACAAGGGAAAAAGTATCGAAGTGAACTTAATTAATTAATATTAAAATTCTCGATAGTTTTTCCAAAAGAATTAGTTCGATAGTTTTTCAAATTTTCAAAGAAAAACACTTCGATAGTTTTCTGATAAACGTTCTAAATTCTGATTTTCAAAAAACTTCGATAGTTTTCTAAAAACTATCGAAGGTGAGTTGACAGTTTTGCCCCTTGCAGAAAACCATCGAATGCACTTTTAAAAACCATAGAACACTAAAATGACTAAAATACTGTTGTTACTTCTGTGAGTATAAATCACTGCCTTGGACGTTTTTCTTTTCTTATTCTGAGATCTAAGTGTTTTTGTCATATACTTACAATCATACATACAACCAAAAAAACTGTAACACTCGATAGTTTCTTCTGATTTCACTGATATTAACTTTCAAGAATCCGTTTTTACCACAGTCATTTCATTTCTACCGTGAGGTTGTTGTGGATTTGTGTTCTTTTGAGTTTTCAATCAGAAAACCATCGAAACTGAGTTTTAAACCTTAGTAATTTGATATTGCAGAACTTACTTAAGTTTGTATTGTTTTCACAAAATTTTCTTAAGTTTGTAGTTCATTTGAAACTTATCAATTTACAAATTAGGGTTCTTAATCTCGGGAAGTGTTTGTGGTTAAAGTTTTTTTTAATAAAGGAAAAGGGTATTTTCTATCAAGGTTGATTAATTAGAAATAATTAATTAATTTAAAAGTAAAATTAGTTTTGGTTTATTTAAATTTTCTGGAAATTTTAAAATGGCTGGAGAATTTATTATTACCAAAACTAATCATGTCTCGTTTCAAAACTTGCAATCCATAATGAACTTACAGTTTCGTACATGGGCAGAGTTTTTGAACACACGTTCATTAGTGGCATATGATGTGAGTACTCCCGTGGTCCTTTGCATCGATCAATTGACTGTGTTGTACACAACCGCCACGGATACGAGTGAGAATAACGTAAGGTCCTTCAGTTTTGTTGTGCCAGGGGGCAGAACAATAAGGGTGACGGAACATGATTTTAATCGAATCTTACATTTTCCTACAGAAAACCTTGTTCTGGATCCCACGACTGAGGAGATACATGCTTTCTTCACTCTCATTAGAAGTCAACAACCTAACTTCTTTGTGGGAGAGTTCCTTAAGCATTACTTGCCAAAAGCATGGAACTTTTTCTTTCATACCCTAATCCATGTTTTTACTGCCAAACTAACAAATCTGCATGGTATTCCCTTATTCCTTCAAAAGATAGGGTTTGCCATTGCCAACAATAGGCATATTAACATTGGACGGTTACTGATTGATCAAGTAATCATATGCATGGGACCACTGGATGAAAGAACAGGCATAGATGATGTGCTTTGTTTCTATCCTAGGTTCCTACAGCTAATTCTCAATGATATCTTAACAGATGATGAACGGGAGACATTTGATGTCGAGGAGAACCAGGATTGTATGAAGATAAAGAGCAATGCCATAACCGCTCTGATAAGGAAGAACAACTATCTTCCAGGGGTACCCACTGTTCTCACTGAATATCTAAGAACGGTGCCCCTACCACTTCTACCCCCAGGGGAACAGGTAAATCAAGGTAACATTCATGAACCTGAACTGGCTCCTGAACCACAACCTATGGATGTTGATCCAGAGCCCTTAGTTGCCATTCCTGACCAGGAGGTTGCAAACCCACAACCTCTAACCACGGTCGAAGAGCCTTTGGAAGAGCCAAATGAAACAATAAACGAGCCTCCTTCCCATCCTATACCCAATATTCAGACATCCGTGAGTGTAGAGGGAGATAGTGCCTTAGCAGCACCACATAAGGAGATATACCCTTCAACAGCAGCTCTGCCTTCCTCTAAAAGGAGACGAACAGAAACCGAGGCAACTGTTGATACTTTATTTCAAACTTCCAAAGCGCCCTTTATTGATTTTTCTGATGCTGATTGGGCTACGCTAACGAAAGCTATATCTGAACCATTAGCTCAATCAGGTAAGGAAGAATTGACGGAAGCAACTGGTGTTCCGACCATATTACGGTCAGGTTCACTGGTTGAAGGTTCTAAGAACCAAGGGTCTTCACAGACGTCGAGAGAAGGCTTTGACCTAAATGCATAATCTAAAGGGTCATTGTCTACCTTCCCAGATGGAACATATCTGGATCCTGCGGGTAAAGGGTCTGACGTAGGTGCAGATCGGCAACTCGTTGACAATGAATCAATTATTATTGAGGAGTCAACTGAGGTAAAGTCTTCACAGACTATCGGGGAAGATTCGGGATCTCTGCTGTTAAAAGAGCCTGTTTCTAACCCCCTAGAGATTCAAACTCTAGATCCTACAAAGGATATATCATCTAAGGATGATCAGCAACTTGGTTTATCCAAGGACGGGGACTTGCGAAGCCCCATTGCACCACCGGTGACCTCCTTAAGGATGGCTACGGTGTTTTCTTCTGCAGGTACAATCAGCACAAAGGATTTGAGTTAAACAAAAACACTTACACCTGGCCTGAGTGGGAAAGGAAAAATGATTCAAACACCGACGGAAACGTTGAGTGTACACCCAGAGCCAAATGTGAGGAGTGACACCCTAACCCTACCTAATATTGATGATTTGTTGTTACCGACAGAAAGAGAGCTACAAGTTCAATCTTCCCTCAAGGAGATGACAGTTCATGACAAAGAAGGAAATCCATTATTCAAGGTTCTACTGCGACCTTCCTTTGACCAAGGGATCTCCTCTAGTCAAGCCAATGCTTCTTTAAAGACTATTCAAGATAAGGTTGACTTGGCTGCAGCTGATTCCAGAAGAACATTCAGGGTCATTGGCAGTGCATCTGGCACTATAACAGGTACGAAGCAGGCAGTGGACTCCTTAAAGAAGGAAGCTATGGATGAACTGATCGAGTTGAGGACGGACGTCAAGGAACTTAAAGATGGTTTCATGAATGAAGTGGATGCTTTGCAACAAGGACAAGAAGCTTTGAAAGAAGACGTTCTGGTTATCCGGGATGGTCAAGCTAGGGTAAAAGATGCAATGAACACCCTTTCTAGAGTGGAGTCTAAGCTGAACCAGAGATTGGACAAGATTGAGAAGACTACCAACTCCAGATTGGATGACATTGACCTGAAGCTGACTTCTATGCAAGAGATGAATAAGGATCTATTGGATTTCATGGAAAATCAAAGTGATGGAGTACAGTCTATATGGACTATGCTGAAGAACCAACAAACTGGCCAACCTGGTCCTTCAAATCAGCAACCTGATCCTTCTACTACCTTTTATGCTGAGGATTCTTTTATCGAGGATTCCTCAACTAAGGGGGGGGGGAAGTTGGAGAAAGGGAGAAAGAGAAGCCTAAGGATGGATGGGGAGTTTGGGAGACAGTTGAAGCTATTCCTATCAGACAGTACTGGATAGAGGAACTTGTAGAAGAAAAGAAGGAGAGTGAAGAGGAATTTGAGGTCATGCATGAGCAACCTATTCTAGAGGAGCATGAGCCATATTATCCAGAGCCCATTGAACATCCAATCTGGGAGGATAATATGGAAGAAGAAGCAAATTCTCTATCACCTGAAGAAGAAGCTACCTTGGAAGCAATAAGAGCTCAGAGAGCTGCAATAGATGCCAGGCAAGCTGAGAAAGAGAAACAACAAACAATTCTGATGAGTGAAAAACTGAAGAGATTCAAGGTGTATAATGAAGTGAGGAGGAAGAAGATGATAGATCTGGCAAAGAAAGAAGGTAATGAATGGGAGATGGCTTATAAAACCTTTTGCGGAGTTGAAGACGGATTAGAAGTCAACGACAATGTTGAGGTGGAAGTTATCATTCAGGACATCAGAAGTGCCAATCTTGAAGATCAGACTTACTTCAAAGCATTGAGAAACTCTATGATCTTTCTGAAGCTGGGGTTAAAGCAAATGGAGCCTGGAACATCCTGATCAATTTTCTGGAGAAAGGTACATTTGTGATTTCCACTAAGTTTTTAGAACAGATGACATACACAGAGTTGCAGGTTATTCTCATCAAGATTCAAAGGACGACAAGGTTGAATGAACTGCTCCGTGAGCATGTTAAGGAGATCTTGATGAAAGTCGGTCCAGAGATTACCGAAGATCCTCCAATGGTTAGATTCATGACGAATGACTTGTTCAGAATCTGCTATTTGGCTGAGGACAAACTGAGGGACTACCCAAGTATCTATCTAATCTCAGTTGAGAAGTATCTTAGATCCACTGGATTCTCATCAACGGAGAAGGACAAAGCAGCAGACACTCTTAGAAGATTTCTAATGGAGAATGTTCCTTACTATAGGAAAAGAGTGGAAAGAGGATTGGAAGTGCATACCAGACTGCCAAACATGCCAAAGCTAAACAAGAAAGATGTTAACATTGCATGGTTATGGGCTGGAGTGGGTCAAGAGGTTGAATATATTGGAAGACACATCCAAGGAGCAATCCTTAAACCTGGAGAACCACTGCACTATCTATCAGTGATTGATTATCAAGCTGCTAACTCTGATCCAATGATTGAAGAAGGTGAGATTGGAATGGACTGAAGATTGAAGCAAAGAACAAAAGAACTATCAGCTCAGACTAGAGGAGCAACTTCATTGTATAAAGTTTAATTGTTTTTTGATTTATGAAATCTGGAAATGTATATATATCTGATCCAGAATGCATTTAATATTATTACGTTGTCTTACTTTAATTAGTTTCATTTTTCCTTAGTTAGTTGAGTTATCCTCGAAATATTTGTTTGTCGAACTCTATCCAATCAAATAGGGGGAGATTGTAAAGCATAATGTAACATAAGATGTAAAAGAGATAACTACAACTCAACAAAGGACAAGACATACAATAATATTAACAGAAGCACAGGAATCCAGAATCAAAGAAGAAAAGGTAAACTCAAAAAATCAAAATACGTTATGTATTCTTGAAGTCCGTAAACAGGTCACGGAAAGAAGTTCATGAAAATGTTCAAGCCTCAGTGACAGCAAAAGAAACAAGACTTTCAAGACGACAGAAGTATGTGAATGATTTAGGGTTAAGTACCACGGGATTCCAGTGATTTAAATGAAGCAACCAGAACGACAAGAGACGTATCAGCAACATTGAATTGAAGACATAAAAGAAGAATTGATCAAGTGTTATTCATCTGTGAACCAGACCAGTTGCACTAGGTGACGACACTGAAAAGATCAAGTTGTTTTATCGTCTCAGAAGAAAGTGATACAGTCTATTACTTAAACACCCAAGAGCTCAGTGGAATCATTAATTGATAAAAGACAAGAAACAAGAATTCGATAGTTTTTCAATTAAGAAAACTATCGAATGGTATAATAATGATTCATTGAAAACCATGTTCACTTTAATTTGGTATTCGATAGTTTTGATTAAAAAACTATCGAATGGTAAATTAAAGTATTTCATTTGATGGTTTTTAATTAAGGAGCAGGTGAAAAGTATGCTTGTTTTATAGGTTGAAGTTGAAGATGGACGGCCAGGATTGTTTCTACATTCCTAGTTCGATAGTTTTCAATTGAAGACTACAATTAATACAGAGAGAAGATAGTGTCTTCTTCAGTCAGAGTTATTTCACAGAAGCAATAACTGAGAGAGAGTTTGAGCCAGAGAGAAAATATCAGAGAAATTAATCCTGCTTGAATTCTATCAAAGTTTTGATTGTGTATAACTTAGAACTCATTGAAGCTAATCTACGGATTAGAAATTGTAGCACCCTTCGAGGTTTATATTTATAAAAAGATATATTCCCCGAAACTTGATTTGGTTTGGTGTATTTGATTTCGTTATAGAACTGAATGATTAATCCGTGAACGAAATTGAATTATTTGTGAGTATCGTATTCAACCCCCCCTTCTACGATACTTTGGACCTAACATTACGCTTAATCCATTCTTCCCGAGTCAGCAATAATTTCCCATCACCGTTTTCCCGTCTGTTCCACTCTTCTTCAGTGAGAAAAAGTTGGCTCTCCCCCATCCCTGTCTTTCCTTTGACACGTTCTTCATGAGCCTTGAGAGAGCCCACTGCCTCCTCCACAGTCACGGTTTCCAGATTACCAAACTGCTCCATGGTGGATGTGATTTGTAGGAATCTTGCTGGTACAGCCCTCAACAATTTTTTAACCACATACGGTTCTGCCATTGTCTCTCCTAGGGCTCGTATGTTAGTAACCAGCCCATTTAATCTCATGTGAAAATCATCGATGTTTTCACTATCTTTCATACACAAGGCCTCAAATTCCGATTTGAGAGTTTGTATTCTTGCCTTCTTCACACGGTCGGCACCTTGACACAACGTCTTTATTGCCTCCCATACCTCCTTAGCTGTTTTCTTCTCAGCCACAGAAAGCAACACGTCCTCGGATATACCCTGGTATATCATAGCCATTGCCACCTTGTCAGCCTTCTCTTCGATTGTGGCTTTAGGGTCGGACGACTCCACTGTATTCCACACCCCTTGTGCCTGCATAAAGACCTTCATCTTGAGAGCCCAAGCCGTGTAATTACTCCTCGCCAACATGGGATAGCTCAAGCCTATTGATCCTCCTTTCAGTTTGCTCGTCTCCATCGTTGGAGTTGTTGACATCAATCAAGGATCTCCTACTCTGATACCAAATCTAGCGAAGATAATTTACTAATTATGGCAACAAATGTAAGTTCAGCAGAAAATACTTGCTGTGTTCTTTTTCAAACGAAGCATTACAATGTAAATAAAGAAACTGGCTAAACAGAGTGCTACAAACTAGGACACTACTTGAAAGACACTTCCTAGAATAACTCTAACAGAAGCTGACTTATTCCTACTCCTATAATCACGTTAGAAACTAACGTTAACAAAACAAATCAAACAACCTTATTCAAATACTGTGAATAACTCAGACACAGCTGTAATAAACAAAACCAATCACAGATTTGGGATTAATCACAACATAATTTTGCAGTATTAAGTCTATGTTTCCAACAGTTGGTTGTCGTAGTAGTTTTCTTCTTTACCAAGTCTGTTGTGTTGTTTTGTCTCGCTTAAGTTTCTTGCTTTCTTTTGATCTTGGTGTTTGGTCCTGTTGCATGCTTGCTTCAAAAATAACCCCTAAAAGATGACATTATAATTGACGGATTATAGGTTCAGGAGGTTGATGTTTGTTTCTTATTCTCACATTCTTTGTTTATTATTTTTATAAATAGACAACAACAAAATCTTGAAGAGGTAGTTTATGATTGTCGAAAAATAATTTTATTTAGTTTGTGCATATTACAATTAGATTAGTTTTTATATTTTATATATCAATCAATATACTTATATAAAAACGTATAGATGTATATCATTTTGTCTTAAGATAAAAAAATTCAATTTTCTTAAATCGTCTAAATTTATTTTTTTAATATTTTCTAATTTTTGAATTAGTTTATGGAAAAATTCTTAATAACCTAATATTTTCTTAAACTTTTTCTTTAACTCAAATTATCATATTAATATTTTACTATATTTTCTTAAATTCTCCCATTTAACTAAAAGTTACTCCCTCAGTCCCCCTCAATTGTTTAAATTTTTATTTAGAAAAAGAAAGTTTTAAAAATAAGTTGTAGACCTATAAAGCCTTAAAATGTGTGTCAGTAAAAAAAATGTAAAAAAATGAGAGGGACGGAGAGAGTAACATTCTAATAGTCTTCAAAAAAAATTTCCAAGTTCTAAATTTCTTTTATCATCTTAATGTTGTTCTAAACTTTTTTTTCAAGTCAAACTTGCCATATTATAAACTTTCTCTTCAAGTCAATTTTTTTAAAAAAAACATTATAATTTTTTAAATATTGTAGAATAAAAAAAAAGAAAACTATATATATGATGTTAATATTTTCATAATTTCTATTCAAGTCAAATTAACATACTAATATTTCTTTAAATTCTCTCCTTTAAATCAATAGTTACCATCTTAAAATTCTCCTAAATTTTTTCTTCAAGTTCTAAATTTTTTATTATCATCTTAATATTGTTCTAAACTTTCTTTACAAGTCAAACATGCCATCTTCTAAGCTTTTTCTTCAACTCAGTTTTTTTAAAAAAAATAATGTTTCAAAAATTAACAAATAAAAAACTATAATCTTAAAAAAATTCTAAAAGTTTTTTATTATCCAAAAAGAAGATAATAATTATACGTTATCTTCAAATTTATATATAACAACAAGCTTAAAACTTGCGATGCACGTATTGTTTTAATAATTGTTATTTTATTTTTTAAGTTTTAATATTTTATTAATTATATTTGTTTAAAAACTAGGCATGTTAAAATATGAATTTTTTTTAATATAATTAAAAACATTAAAATAGGTTTTAAAATAAATAAGTAAGTCCGTGATATTTTTGGAAAAAGAGAGGTGTTAGTAAGAAAAAAGAGAAAAAATAACATATTTTAGTTGAAAATGGTAATTGTCCATGATATTTTTTCAAAAAGAGGGGATTTTATTAGAAGAAATAGAAATTACGTTTTAATATTTTATTAATTATATTTGTTAAATAAATAAGTAGGCAGGTTAAATTACGTAAATATTTTTAAATAATTAAATTATTAAAATATGTTTTAAAATAAATAAGTAAGGGTTTGCCTACGATATATTTAGAAAATGAGGGTTTTAGTAAGAAAATATTGAAAAAATAACATGTTTTAGTTAAAAAAATAATAATTACCCGTGATATTTTTGCAAAATGAGGAGATTTTATTGTAAAATTAGAAAAAGTAATGTGTATTAGCTGAAAAAGGTAATTGATTATAAATAGGTACTGTTATTATTTAATAATATTTTTTAAAAAAGATTATTGATTATAAATAGGTACTGTTATTATTTAATAATAATTTTTTTATAAATAAATAAGGGTAGTTTGATAAAAAACACTTACAGTACCTACCAACCAAACTTCTTTAAATGTTCATTGTCTTAGTAGTAAGAACTCTGGATTAAATGTCGAGAATTGATTGAATATTCAATCATGTGCACGTTAGTTTTTAACTTTTTTTTGTTAAATTAGTTTGCATATTGCTACTTGGTCAAAAGGTTACAGAAAACTATCACATATTTACACTTGGTATTTTTCTTACAAGTGTCTCGAACAAGAGCCTTTAAAATCTCAATTGCATAATTTTTTTAATTTTTTTAATTAATAATATTAAAAATTAGAAAGAAATTTATTTGTCTTTAAAATGTTTACTAATGGATGAAACTAATGATTATAAAAAATCTCAATTGCCTTTAAAATTTTTACTAATGGAGAAAACTAAAAAAACTCAATTGCCTTTAAAATCTTTACTAATGGAAAAAATTAAATATTTTATAATGAAGAAAAGTAATATTTAATTTAAATATCCTACTAAATTTTTTATTAAAAAATATCTTAATTGTCTTTTAAATTTTTTCTAATGGAGGAAACTAAACACACAATTTTAACATTCTCGCCTTTAAAATATTTACTAAAGAAGAAAACTAAATATATAATGTTAATATTCTCCTAAATTATAATTATAAATCAAATTTAAAAAAAAATGAAATCTCCAAAAATTATAAACCAAACTGTTGATGGTAATTATTTTAATCTTGGTAATGTTGTCTTACAAGAAACAACTGTCCATTATTACAGCTATACTATATATCTTAATCTTCATTATCCATGTACTCAATTCTTAAGTGTATTGTTTGTTTTCTAACCTTCTAATGTACTATATGTTATTTGTATTTTTCGATCTTCTAATGTATTATATGTTGTTTCATGATTGCAGGATTGTGCATTATAATTTTATGATTAACACAATTTTAATATTCTTGCATTTATAATATTAGATAAATTCTCAATTTCTTTCTTAGTATTTTCTAACCGACCAAACTAAATATAGTATGTTACTCCCTCTGTCCCATCCATTTCTTTACAGTTTTTTTACACTGCTTGGCACGCATTTTAAGGCTCCTATAAAGTATAGTTCTACAACTTATTTTTAAAATTTTCTTTTTCTAAATAAAAATTTAAACATTATATTTTTATTCAGAAGAAAAAAAAATTTAAAATAATTTATCGAAATATATATTAAAGGAGCCTTAAAATGCGTGCCGAGTCCCCGTCCCCCAATGCAAAGAATTGGGTGGGACGGAGGGAGTAATATTCTCCTAAACGCCCTGGTCCAATCAATATCAATATTTTTATATATATATAAAGGAAAACTCCGGGAGTTCTATAATTGCTCGATTCATATTTATCTATTTTTTTAGAGCTCCTCAATTTTAATTCAATAAAATTAAATTTCTTTATTTACATACGAATTTTTAGGGAAGATATTCCTTATTTACACTTAAATTTTCAAGGAAGACAATAAATGTATAAAAGTCCATCCTATTTAAAATATAATTAAACAAATATTACTTTTTTCTCAACTAACTTAAATCATATTTAAGTTTTAATCTATTTTTCTTGAGTTTCACTATTCTAATTCAATTCGATTTTTTAGGAAAGACAATAAATATATAAAAGTCAATCCTATTTATTTAAAATTTAATTAAACAAAATTAACTTATTTTCTCAACTAAATTAAATCCTATTTAAGTTTAATATATTTTTCTAGAGTTTCTACATTTTTATTCAATAAAATTAAATTATCTTACTTAAATTCGAATTATAGGAAAGACAATAAATATATAAAAATCAATATTTTTTAGAATTAAATATTTATTTTCACGTTATATTACAATTCTATTTAGGATTTAATCTTTATATTATAATCCCATTTAGAATTTAATCTTAATATTATATCATAAATTGCCTATAAAAATATGACTTACTAATTAGTTCGTCACAAATTTAAGGATTTTATGATAATTCGTGTGCATTAATAACATTACATATTGATGATAATTGTTTGTATATTTTAATTTATTTTCTTCTTTCTAACATAAGGAGAATTTACTGGCACGATAGAAAAATTCTCTACCTAAGCGACTTAAAATCATGTTTTTATCAATTTTTTTCGTAAATCTAACCATACCGATGAAAAATTTATGCAAAAATAAGTAGGTGCAAAATTTTATAAATTTTACTCTTTAAGAATACATTTAATTTAACATGGTATTTTATATATCGTTTAATATGAATGCAACGGGTCAAATTTTGTATCATTTAGTGATTTAAAATTGCATCATATACAAAAATCAATTTCTATGTAATTTTGTGTACCCATTAATTTTTGATAATCTTTTAATCCGTATAATCGAAAATATGAATTTGAAAATGCTTAGGCATAGAATTTTTCTAGGCTGCACAAGAAGAGTGTGTGGATACAATTTTTTCTAATTTGGTTTAGTTGATTTTTATATTTAATAATAATTATATTGAATATTATCTTTTTATATAGTTTTTGATATATTCTTTTTGAGATTTTGGGAATTAATTAGAGTTATTCAATACCATTATCTCATAATTTTTTTAATTAATCATATTTAGAGATTTGAATTAATTTCTTTATTTACATTCAAATTCATAGTAAAAACAATAAATATATAAAAATCAATCATGTTCAGAATTCAATTAAACAAATGTTATTTACATTCAAATTCATATGAAAAAGACAATGATTATATAAAAATTGATTATGTTTCCGGGATTAACATTTTATATTATAATGACGCACATGTACATACTAAAAAAGTTTTATTACAATGTCTAAGAATATTTAAAAATTTTGTAAATTTTATGATAATACAAATAGTTGAAGTTTGAAGCGGTGGTTAATAATTAAATTTTTATTATTGCTTAATTTTATTATTTTTAATTTATATATATATTTAGTGCAATGGGCGTCGGCTGAAGAAAGTATGACACAAAATCGGCATATAAAGTCTAGGGGATATTTAAGAAATTTATAATTTTTGTTATGATACTAATAGTTGAAGTTTGAAGCGGTGGTTAATACTTAAATTTTATTTATTGCATATTTTTAGTATTTTTTATTTGTATGTACTTATGCAACGGGCGTCGGTTTAAAAAACATGACACTAATCGGCATATAAATTCCAGAGATATTTAAGAAATTTAAATTTTTTGTGATTATACGTATGTTTGAAGTTTGAAGTGGTGGTTAATACTTAAATTTTATTAATTTTATTTGATAAAAAATAAGTTGACATGTTTAAATAGGTAAACGTTTTTAAATAATTAAAAACATTAAAATTAGTTTTAAAATAAACAGGCCCGTAAACTGGTCGTGGTAAATAGGTCTTGGAAATGTCTTTTAATTAAAATAGTTAAATTTATTTTAATTATTATAACTTTTTAAAATAATTAGGTCATTAAAATATGTTTAAAAATAAATAGGGCGGTTACTCGAACCAAGTAGATGGTATTAACCGAATTTTGTTAATAAAAAATACGGTCATTTAGAAATTTTATTTATATGTCCATATGTGTAAAAATATAGATATGTATAATAAATAAGTCTAAATATTATGAGTAACTAAGTAAAATAATATTGTATCAAAAAATAAATATTAAAGTGTTTGTTAATAATTTAGTAAGAGTAATTAAGTAAAAATAATTAAGTACGTACAGTTAAATAAGGCAAGTACCATACCGTACCAAAAAATAGGTACCAAATTTTTTTATATTTCATCTTTAATAATATAGTATAGATAGTATACATTTATTGATTTTATATTTATTTTTCTTAAATAGTTAATATTTAAAATTTTACAAAAAATATTATAGGGCCGCTGCGAAACGCGTCTTAGTCGACTAGTTATTTATATAATAAGTACAAATATTTTAAAGTTTAGTATGCTGCTAAAAAATAATTAAAAGATCAAATGCTAAATTTTAAATTAATCGAAAATAATTAAATGTCTATAAAAAGATTCTTTTTTAAATACATGAAAAACATGTACATGTATATCATAAACTAGCTTATAGCCCGTATTGCACGGGTATGTTTTTAATATTTTTTATTATATTAATTCATAATTTCATTTTTATTATTCATATTTGTTTTAGTTTTTTAGTTTTATTAATAATTATTATTCTAAGAAACAATTTTTTTAATATTTTGTTAACGAATTTCGAACCTTTGACCTTTGAAAAAATAATTTATCTATTAAAGTTAAAATATACTTAATATTATATTCAATAGTTCTCATTTATTTATTTTAATATATTTATTTTAAGATTCAATGATGCTTACTTTTTTGTAGTATTATCGTCCCTTAGCGACCAAAATTTTGGATTTTCTTTTTTAATATATTTAGAGACAAAAAAATTAATTTTTATATTTGATACGTTGTTGATGGAGTTTGAACACCTCACGAATATTATCTATTTATTTTAAAATTTAACAATTCTTATTTTTTTATAGTATTGTATCGTGATGATCAAAACTATAGATAGTATATATAAGGATTTTTTTTTGATAAATTATTTCCTGATAAATTATTTATTTATTTCATGATAATTTAACAATTATTTTTCGCCTCAAGCTACCTCAAAATTGAGGAGAAAAGACGGTTACAAATTATTAAATTGATATTCTATTCTATTTAATAATGTATTATTACTTGGTTTTAAATCATTAAAATACATTTTTAGGAGTAATGTAACACCCCCAGATCCGAGGTCGGAGATCTAAGTTGTCATGCTCTCTTTTTTTCCAACTTAAACATTTGATACTGGAATCATAATAATAAATCAACACACACTGTGACCCCACAATATATATACTCACACCAGTTATAGTCTCAGAAACGAAGTTACATAAATAGTAGTCATATGATCCATAATGTAAAGTTATTACAACCCAAAAGTAATTGCACTAGAAACCTGCTACCAATATGATTTCTACTTGAAACCATAAAGGCGGCGCAAACGTTTGTTCTTGTTCATTAATATACATAAGTCATACTTATAAATAAACCGGAGCAGCAAGAGTTGCACTCCGAACCAACTCAGCATTCCTACTTGCGGTGCTGCAACAACAACTCTACGGAACGTCCGCACGTCCCTAACGCGCTTCCGAGCGGTGAGGTAAGTCTTGGCCATCTACCCTAGATGTTGTGTTGTTATATATATATATAAAAGAAGCAAGAGTGAGCACTATAGCCCAGCAATAATATAAATCAGTTTAAATAAACTCTGTACGCTTTTTATATCATTTGAAAGATTTGAAATCTCATTCGTATGCAGAATGATGTTTTAAAACAATCTTTTCGTCAAAACATTACCATATAGTTCAAGTACTGTATGAGGTATAATACTTGTTAAAATATTATTAATAATATCCGTAACCGGTATCTGACCAAAGTTACAAATCATTCCTTAATTCCAACTGGAAAAGGGGAAACTATACAGGGACACGCATTTCGGTATACGATGATCAGTCGTATAACCACTTAACTTCTCTACTAGTAGATGGATAATCCCGAAGGTCATTACCCTTAGTCGCATATGGGTTTTTAATTTGATTGGACTGGTGTCAACCCAGCCTCTTACGTACTCATGGCGACATTAAGTCCATACTTAGATGGACCGTGCGTTACTCGGCCACTTACACTGTCCAATTTCTGGTTCCCCGCAGAATCCTATCTATAACTGTAACAGATGTTACTCCAAGTTCCCCAAGCATATGCTTGTTGATAGATTTTTATAAACAATATTCTTACTTCCGGAATTATTTTGGAAGTAAGTCACAATGTGGGTTGATCGTTGTCAACTGACCTCGATTATCGAGTATAGTTCCTTGAAATCACGATCTGAGAGTTTATTATAAAATATCTTTAGTTCTGATAAGTCAGAAATCCCAAAACATAATTGTTTTCGATGAAAAAGGCAAGTGAAATCATATGTTCACTTCCTGGATTGGATTCCCAATTTTTAATAAGTCAAATGACATTTATTCGCGTTCGAAAGAATTTATTAAATTCAAAATAAATATTTAGGAACCCCTACTATATTTAGATAAATTTTCTGAAGGTCAGAAAATATTTTAAATAACTATTGGAACCTTAAATAATATTTAAATAAGGTTCTATGATTTTTAAATCATATTTGAAATAACTAATAAATATTCAAAAAATAAATATTAAATCACTATTCAATTAAATCCCTATTTAAATGAATATTCGAAATAATATTCACTTAATCAAATAAATATTCAAAGAATATTTTTAATAATATTATTCAAATATAACTCAACTTAAATATCCAAGATATTATTTTTGGAATATTTAAATCAATGATTGAAATATAGATATACCTGGAAACCTCCAGCTTTTTATGACAGTAATTCAAAACAAAATAATAATCCGACTCTCGGTCTAAGTTTGAAAATATACTACAAGTACTCTACGCTAGGGATGATCGTGGTTCGGTTTGGTACGGTTTCAGCCTAAAACCAAAGCGTAACCAAAATTATGCGATTTCTAAAATTAGAAACCAAAACCAAACCAAAGATCATTGGTGTGGTTCGGTTTTCGTAAATTCGGTTTCGGTTTTAAGTGGTGCGGTTTCGGTTTTACAACCAAATCTAATCATAAATAATAAAATATAATTTTTTCGGCTTTGTGATATGATATAATTGTGAATGTGTGATCTAATACCAATATTAAGTTGTTGCCTCATCAAGTGTTGCCTAATCTTAACATCCCAGATTATCTAAAATAGAATGCATCCTATACTCCATATATCATAAGGGAAACTCCATCCAAGTTCTGTATTTTCTATGTTAGCAGAAGACAATAGACTAGACAGAAGGTTGGATAAGTCGACTAATAAACTAAGTATAAACTTCAAGGCATCCTTAATAAATGTTTTGAATTGGGCTAGGACATGTGACTTGTGACTTCACTTGGGCCAAACTATACATTTTAATTTATTTGATTCACTAAACAGCTTAATACTAACACAGTGACATGTATAAAAATTCTTATAAATTTATACTAGTTTAAAACCCGTGCGATGCACGGATTGTTATTAATAATTATTATTTTTATTATTGATGTTTTAATATTTTATTAATTTGCATTTGCTAAAAAAAATAAGTAGGCGTGTAAAACTTTTTTAAATAATTAAAAGTATTTAAATAGATTTTAAAATAAATCAATAACTGTTTGTCCGTGATATTTTTGGAAAAAGAGGGGTCTTAGTAAGAAAAAATAGAAAAAGTAACATGTTTTAGCTGAAAAGGTAAGTGTCCGTAAGTAAAAGTATTTAAATAGATTTTAAAATAAATAAGTAAGGATTTGCCCGGGATATTTTTGGAACATGAGGGGTTTTAGTAAGGAAAAATAAAAAGAGTAACATGTTTTGTTAAAAAAAATAATCGCCCCTGTTTTTAAAAAAAAAATAGAGGATTTTGTTAGAAAAAAGTAAAAAAAGGGTAATGTATTTTAGCTGAAAAGGTAATTGGTAAGTGATAGTTTTTAAAAAAATAAGTAAGAGTAATTAAGTAAAATCACTAAGTACCGACCGTCCGTCCGTCCGACTACCAAACTTTTAATGTTTCGTCTTTAATAATATAGCTTAAAACCTGTGCGATACACGAATGGTTTTTAATAATTGTTAATTTTATTATTTATATTTTATATTTTATTAATTGAATTTATTAAAAAAAATAAGTAGCCGTGTTAAACATTTTTAAATAATTAAAAGTATTAAAATGAATTTTCAAATAAATAAGTAACGGTTTGCCCGTGATATTTTGGAAAAAAAGGGGTTTTAGTAAGAAAAATAGAAAGTAACATGTTTTCGTTGAATTTTAAAATATAAAAGTAACGATTTGTCCGTGATATTTTTGAAAAAAAGAGGAGTTTTAGTAAGAAAAATAGAAAATGTGACATGATTTAGTTGAAAAAAGTAGTTGTCAATTAAAAGTATTAAAATAGATTTTAAAGTAAATAAATAAGTGTAATATCCGTGAATTTTATTATTTGATTAAATGATATATTTAATCTAAAATATTTATTTTGGAATATTGGAATATTATTATATGATATTTAGTGTGTGATTATGTGCTAAATGGTGAGTCAGAAGCCCCTTTCAAAAATTTCGTCATTTGGAATTTTCTTCAAATTTGAGCCGTTTTGATAATTCAAGGCCCCGTTGAAATTTCGTACATTCATTTTTAATTCTTCGTCTTTCGTATTCGAATCGTTATCGAAAGGGTTATGGGATTCTATTTAACCCTACCTATTTGATTCTGCAAATCAATTTCAATTTTTGATCCGAAAAAGGAAAAATCGTTCCGAACCCTAATTGCTTAAGGGGACGGATTTATCATTCTATATCAATATTGAAGTTGTTATAGCCCTAGTATTCTTGAGCATTAGTTATATAATGATATATATCAATTTGGATAATCATCAACCTTTTTAACCCCTTATTTTTCGTAAAACGTGTTTTTGACCTAATTAGGGTTTTTAAACGATCTAACGAATCAATATCGATCCAAAAATGTTATTTGGGGTATTATTTTTCCAGAAATATAAAAAGACAAATCAGACTTCATAACTCATAGCAAATCTTCAGCAATTACTCAAAAAATCCGAAATTCCCAAAAATTATTTTTGTGTTCTTGATCTTCAATCAATTCGTTCTAAGTGTTATTGAAGTCCAAATTTGAAGTTCTTATACTCAAATCAAAGCTCCAAAAATCTAGTTTCAGAATCTTCCAACCTCATCATCATCTGGTAAGTATTCGATTTTATATTGATTTTACAAGTTTCGAATTATAACTAGGGTTCTTGATTCGATTTGGGGATTTTCATTCTGTTGATTCTCCGTTCAATTGGTTGCTTCTAACATGTTCCTAGGGTTCTAATTAGCAAGAATCCATGCTTTAATTTCATGTTTATGTTCAATTTAGTCGGGTTTTGATTTCGGGTTTTGACCCGATTTCTTCTTTCGATTCGTACGTTCTTGATATTGATCTGACATTGTTTTTGATAAAGGGCTTTTATTGTATGAGTTATAAGCTTCATTTTGGTATATTAATCTTTGAGTTTCATGTACGGAATAGGTAGATCGGGTTTCCGGCCGAGGTCGTTGCCGGAGAATTCTTTGAACGGATTCTGGGCACGATTCCGGCTAGGGACAGAAGTTTTGATGTGTGGGTTTTGTTTGGCTTGAAAAGGCGAACAAAAGCCCTCTGGTTTGATTTGTGTTTGGACGGAATCGAAGAATTCCGGCGGCCGGAGACCGGCCGGATTCTGGAAAACCCAGAATCCGGTGGGTTGTTCTTGGCGACCCGGAATTGTTCTTCCCGACCCGTTTACCCGATTTTTCGACCCGGTTTCAATCTTCAAAACCCTAATTCATTTTCAGAAAACTGTTTTTGAATTTTATTTTTAAATTTAATTCGAAAATAGTTTAAAAACTTTAAAAATTCATATTTTTATTTTAAAAATATATTTTAATATCAGAAAAATTCTGATAAATTATATTTATTATTTTAAATCCGAAAATTGATTAAACTTAATTATTTTAATTATTTTTAATTAATAATTAATTTATTAATTAATTGGTTAATTCTTTTAATCAATTAATTCTTAAAAATTAATTATTAATTAGATTTAATTAATTGAAAATTCAGTTTAATTATTTTCAAGCCTATTTAATTATTTAAAAATAGCTTGAGTATTTAAAGAGTGTCAATTAATTTTATTAATTGATTTATTTTCATTTAAATGTTTATATTGGATTTAAAAATCCGATTTTTGATTTAAAAATTAGTAATGACTTATTAAAATTCGAATAAGTTCCGTATGATGTTTTAAAAATGTTTATAAGTGCTATATGGTTCATATTAATTGTGTGTTGTGTTTTATAGTCTGTATATGCCCGTACTAGGGCAAATATCTGAGTTTTAAATATCGTAAACTATACCGGACGTCCGATACGTAACCGGTTACTTGTTTAAATGTGATTATTGGTTGAATAAGTGTCGAGAGTAGAACGAGAATAGTTAGACTTATTGTGATGAGTTGTTTAATTATAGAATCGAGTTCCCGGAGCAAGGGAAAGGGGAAAGTAGAGTGAGCAGAGTCGATCCGACAGCAGCTTAGACCAGGCAAGTATCTGTGCCCTTACTTGTGATAAAATTTATTATTGTCTTGATTACTTGAATACCGTTATCCCCAGAACAATTCAAATTATCAATCTTTTAACCGCATTTGGACAACTGATTCCATTTCCTTAGAGATTCTTGATTCTTTGATTTGATCTGCATCGGAAACCCTTATTTCCAATTCACTTGATTATTGTTTACCACCTATTGTTGTTATTTATCATCCTTTGATTATCATTGACAACCATTGATTATTTGACTTCCATCTTGACTACCGATTACGGTCATTGATTAACGATTACCAATATTGATTTCCTTATTGAATGAGTACACTGTACCATTGAAATTACTCCATGATTCTTTCTCGATCTTCGTTGATACTGAACAGTTGAAGCTCTTTTGCAATTACTATACATTCAGTTTATCTTATTGAGCATGTTATTGTTTATACCCTATTATAGATTTGGCATGTGTTTTTAAAAATGGACCAGTAATTGGTCGGGCCATATTTATGGTCGGAATAACTTAAGGCCCAGATTGGCCTGGGATCCAGTAGAGGACTATGACATGAGCTAGTCCGGGGTTGATGCGTGGCTGGCCAGCAGCACAACCTTTGATTTGAATAAAATGTATAAGCCAAATTCTAATTCTTTACTTCAATCATTATTGATACAAAGCATGTGTTAGCTAAATATTGTTGATTCTGATATCATAAATTCATATCCTTACAACTGTGATAGAAATGATTCGTTGATGTTTGCTGAGCAATTTTGGCTCACTCTTGCTTGTTGTTTTCTAACCCTATTCCAGTGAAGCGAGAGTATGAGTTGGCATAGCGTGACCGATAGTTCACCAGCAGCCAGGAGAGCCCCTCGAGTCATTGTTATTGGCAGGGTAGTTGTTGTTTTGCTTTTCTAGATTAATGTCTAGATTTGAACTTTAGTTGTGATGTAATAACTCTGATAAAACTGGTATTGTAATAATAAAAGATTGTAGTAGTTTGTGTTCATTGCCATAATCTGGATGCGGTCTTGGTCAAGGAGTAATTGTGTCTTTATATATATTATGCATGTGTTAAATAGTGTTCCGTTGGTCGGATGACTCCTCAAATCTATACCCCGGGTTTGGAAGGCGTCACAATAAGGGTTTGCCGTGATATATTTGGAAAAGGAGGGATTTTAGTATGGAAAATAGAAAATATAACATGTTTTAGTTGAAAAAGGTAATTCCCCGTGATTTTTCTAGAAAAAAAGGGGAAAGGTAATTGCCAATTAAAAATATTAAAATAGGTTTTAAAATAAATAAGTAAGAGTTTGCTCATGATATATTTGAAAAATGAGGGATTTTAGCAAGAGAAATAGAAAAAGTAACATGTTTTAGCTGAAAAGGAAATTGCCCGTGATTTTTTTAGAAAAAAATGGTAATGTATTTTAACTAAAAGGGTAACTAATTATAATAATTAAATAAATAATTAAATAAGGCAAGTACCACATCAAAAAACACGTACCAAAACTTTCAATGTTTCATCTTTAATAATATAGTATAGATAGAGAGAGATAAATTTATAATATTAGTATTTTATGCTACTAAATGGAATAGCCCGTGATTTTTTTAAGGTTTTAGTTAGGAGAAATATTGGTTAGAAAATATAAAAAAGAATATACATTTTGGGAAAAAAGCTAATCGGTTAGTCATTAATAATTATAATTATTATTTTATTTTATTAAATAGAATTGTTCGTGATATTTTTTGAAAAAAGAGAGGTTTTATTTAGAAAAAATAGAAAAGTAGAAATTTTAGTTTGAAATTATAAAAAAAAATACACTTTGGCTAAAAATGGTAATGAGTTAGTTATTAGCAATTATAACCTTATTATGTTATTTTATTAAATGAAACTGTCCGCGATATTTTTGGAAAAAGAGATGTTTTAGTTAGGAAAAATAGAAAAGATATTCTATATAATAATTTTAATATTTTATCTAACGGTTCTCATCGATTTGATCAGAAATATCTAACGACTATGAATAGAGTGACCAGACTACAAAAATTTTCAGGACCAAACTACAAAACTTTCAATGTTTCGTCTTTAATATAATAGTATAGATTACAAATATTATTTATATAATTAGTTTTAATATATATTAACTCCTTATATATAATAAGCGTAAGGGAGATCTTATCCAAAACTTTGGTTGGTCATTGTACTACCAAAAGTATACGATCCGTTGGATTATAAAACTATAAATATTCAAATCGATGAGGACCGTCGGATATAATAATAAAAATTGTATTTTATTAATAATAGGATAGTATTTAAATACTAAAAGATGTATTTTGATAATTTAAACCTATTATAAATGGGTTTTCTATATTGAATAGAAATCTTTATGTAAAAATTCGTAATTATCTTTTCTCTTTATTTTATAGATAGTTCCTGTTAGATAATAATTATTAAACCATCATTAAATTAAATATAATTTTGTAAGCTTCGCGTGGGCTGTAAAATCGTTAAAATCTGTTGTCTAAAACTCAAGATAGAGGCCAAGAGCCCAAACTGTAAAGTTATTATCTAAATTTTAATAAATATTTTTTTATTATTGTTGCACCAATTTAATTGTTTTTTCCTAATTCTTTTAAATTTATAAATTCTTTGTTTATTTCAATAAAATATAAAAATCAATTGAAGAAAAAATTAAAATCGATCTGGTCCGTGTACGATCAGTATACGACCAAATTAATAATTATAGATCGATGAGAATGGTTAGATCTAATATTAAAAAGTGTATCTGATTAATAATATAATTATATTTAAATACTAAAAAGTGTATTTTGATAATTTAAAATTTTTCTATGTAAAAATTCTTAAATATCTTTTCTCTTGAATTTATGTATAGTTCCAGTTAGATAATAATTGTTAAACCAAATATCAAGATAACAATTCATATCGATTACAATGATACCCTGCGTTATAAGAGACTTAGGAGAACTCATGTACATGAATAAATTTAAACACTTTTTTTCTGAAGGAACATAACAATTCGATTAATCCAAATTATAATTATATTATTTTACATATAACAAACATAAAAGGATAATATCAAAATATTATTAAAATGTTGAGGGTTTCATATTCATAAACGATAATTTTGAATATAATACTTATATTAAAATGTGTATTTAATTAAATGTAGGGTTATATTTAAATACTAAGAAGTGTGCTTTGATAATTTAAACCAATTATAAATTGGTTTTCTATATTGAATTGAATTCTTTGTGTAAAACTTCATAACCATCTTTTCTTTTCAGTTTATTTTATGGGTAGGTCAACTGGTCAAGTTAGATAATAATTATTAAACCATCATTAAATTAAAGATAATTTTGTTAGTTTCGCATGAGTTGTAAAATCGTCAAAATTCAATTTCTAAAACTCATGATAGAACCCAAATATTAAAGTGAGTATCTAAATTTTAATAATTTGTTTTTTATTATTGTAGCACCAATTTATTTATTTTTTCACTAATTCTTTTAAATATAGAAATTTTATGTTTATTTCAATAAAGTATCAAAATTAATTAAGAACAAATTCAAATCGATTAAAAATATAATAATATGAGAATAAAATTTTATATAATCATAACATAATTTTTATTCTATTTCATAATTTTTATGTAATAATATATTTTAAAATTTTATTTACACCGTAAATAAAACCGAAACATTAAAAGTAAAAGTAGTTAGTAAGATACTTATATCAGTATATACTTGATATCCTTATTATTATTAAATCCTTATATATAATAATCATAATAGGGATCTTATTCCAAATTTTGGTCGTAGACAACCAAATTAATAAGGACCAATAGATCTTAACTAGATAAATGAAAATCGTTAGATCAAATATTAAAAAAGTTTATTTTATTAATAATAGGATTATATTTAAATTCTAAAAGGTGTACTTTTATAATTTAAACCAAATATACCAAATATAAATAAGTTTTCTATATTAAATAGAATTCTCCATGTAAAAAATCCGTGACTTTCTTTTCTCTTCCATGGACAATTCCACCTAGATAAAAATTGTTAAATCATATTTTAATTAAAGATAATTTAGTTATCTTCATGTGGGGTGTAAAATCGTCAAAATCTGATTTTTAAAAAACAAGATAAAGCCCAAATTAATAAAGTGAATATTTAAATTCTAATAATAATTATTATGTCATCATTATTTTAACACCAATTTAATTACTTTTTTCTAACTATTTTAAATTTAAAAATCTATGTTCAAAAATTAAAATCAATCTAAGAAAAATTCAAATCAACAAAGAATATAATAATACGAGGATAAAATTTTATAAAATTGTGCATATTTTTAATCCTATTTTATTAAGTTTTATATTATAACGAATCAAATATTATTTATTATTAAATAATAAATTATACGTAAATGGTGATTTTGTTTTATAAGAACTCATACAGACCTAATTTCATTGTTAGCAGAACTATATTCATATTAAAAAAAAACCTTATTTTGAAATTTTAGACTCAGCTACAGAAGAGACCAAACTTTTTAAACCTATATACATCGTAAATTATTAAATTCGAAACTTTAAAAGTTTGTTAATCAATTAGTATAGTACTTTTGTGAAAAATCGTACTTTGCAAAAAATATTATCAAATAACATATGTCTGCCAGAAAAAATGAAAAAATTCTCATTTTTCAAAAAAACCTATAAATTTTAATATGTTGTTGGTAGATTCAAAACTTAGATCATTCTACATGATAATTTTAATGTTATATCTAACGTTTTTCAACAATTTAATTTGAAAGATTCAACGATTATGGATTGAGTGATCAAACAAAGCGACCAAACTTAACTTATAAGGAAGCTTTCATTATTTAGTCTTTAATATAATAACATAGATATTTACCGGATATACTATAAAAAAAATGAAATTTATACAGAATTTTGATCACGATGTACTACTTTAAAAGAAGAACTATTACAAAAAAATATATTTTAATTGATATTTTATTTTCTCAAAAGTTCAAAGTTCCCGCATCTTTAACATATTACAAAAAAGAGTATATTATATTTTAGCAATAAATATTTAAAAAAATTATAAATATTAAGAAAAATTAATGATGTTATCATGGTAGTTTGGTCCTAAATACCGCCAAAACATTCTCAACCGTTAGATCCAATACTTTTAAAAATACATGATCAAGATTATATCATATAAAAAGAAGTTATTATCTAAAAATGATATAAGTTAAAAGATATTATATTAGGATTGGATTTTCTAAAAAGTCAAAACATAAAAATAGTTGTAATTAAATAAGGAAACTCATTTAATACCAAAATAATAAAAATCGTTTAATGTTAAATAAATAGGTGAAAACTGTTAGATTTAACATTAAAAACTGTATTTGGTTAATAAAGGGTATTCTAATAATCTAAACTACATATAAGTAGATTTCCTAAATCGAATAGAATTTTCAACATTAAATTTCATCACTTTATTCTCTTTTTAGTTTTAGAATAGTTTTTAATTGAAAAAGAACTATTAAACCACAACTAAATTAAAGATTATTTTGTGAATTTCATGTGGACTATAAAATTGGCAAAATCTAATTTTTATAACTCAATATAAACAAATATTAAATTGAGCGTGTAAAATATAATAAATATCAAAATTTTAACCATAATTTTTTTGGCTAAATCTTTTTTAACAATAATTTAATCATGTAAACTAATAACTTTTAAATATTAAAATATTCATAAATAAATATAATTATAAATATTAAAAAAACAATCGTGTGTTGCATGGGTAATAAAAATATATTTATAAATAAAATTTAAGTAACCGTGCATTGCACGGGCTATAAGCTAGTATATAATAAAATATATTATTAATATTATTATGGTTTGGTTCGCTTTCTATTCGGTTTAAAAATTTTAGAAACCAAACCGTAACCAAATTATTGGTGCGGTTTTTATTCGGTTCGGTTTTAAAATGGTACAGTTTCGAGCGGTTTTTCGTGGTTTCGGTTTTGGTTTCGGTTTTCGGTTTGGTTTTGCTCATCCTTATTCTACGCTTAGAAACCTTATACACCTTGGTTTATATTAATATACTCATAACATATAAATCACAAATTATTACGAAAGATTTAAATTAATATATAAATCAATTGGTAAAATATTTAAAGGGCATTTGTGGATTCCAGAGTGTAATCTAATTTCTAGCATCATCTACACAGGATCCTAAGACATTTCTCCTAATATCAGTAGGCCAAGGCCCAATACGTTCTAATTGTATTTAAGTCAATGATCCAATAAAAGCAATATGATGTGTTCTCTAACGAAAATTGTACGAGAGAATTACAAAGTAATTAGTCAAGAAAAGCTTATATAATTGGTTCACTTTGGATAAGCGTAGCATACATAAATGAGTGATAGGTGGCCAAGTTAAGCACCGCAATTAGGAAGTTAATGCGGATAGGGACTTGTAATTTGTAGGCTTTTAAAGACTATTGTTGACCCTTTTGGGGTTCTAATTTGGAGGCTTTTAATGTGACAATTTGTTTGTGTTTGATTAGGGACAGGCATCGGATTACTTCGGGGTCGGGAGTGCTATCCTCGTTTCCGAATCCGTCTCAATCTTTGAACGCAAATTTTTCTACTGCTTGATCCCTGTTTCAAACGGGGAACGGCAATACCCACAGAAAATTGGGGAATTCATTTTTATTTATTCTAAAAAATTATAAATTATGAATAATGTTTTCGAATATAAATTAACATGATAAATTATAATTTATATTTATATTTTAAGATAATATTTTAAACCTTAATTTGAATTAAATCTTATTTATACTATTAATAATAGGCAAAACTAATATTATTATAATTAAATTATATCACAATATGTATTTTTTAAATTATTGAGTGGATAAAAAATTAAAATTGTAATGTTACCTGTATATATTCTTTCTAATTTATTTAATATACATGTAAAATATAATTAATTTTATTATAAAAGAAGGGGTTCGGGGAGCGGGAACGAGGATCGGGACGGGAAGACCCTAATCCCCTCCCCGTCCCGATCCGATCCCCTAATTTTTCATAAATCTATCCTCGATCCCGAAAAACTCCTCGATTTCCCATTCGAGACGGGGATCGGATCGGATAAACATTGAAAATAATAAAAAGTAAAATGTCCAACAGTTGATTATTAAAAGTTGAGATTTTGAATGTCTGCCTAACTTCGTTTTTTGAAACGGAAATTAATTCATTAATAAAAAGTCATACGGCATCTACAAAAACAATCGAGTCGAACAAACGTAAAACAGATCATATCGCTGATTATAGTCTTCATGGAGAGACAATCAAGCGATTTGTTGAAGTTGATATATACACATGTACGTCCTTCGTCACAACCAGTTTGAGCTATCGACCGTAATTGCAATCCCATAGAAATCTTCATCACTGAATCAAAAACTTGAAAATCACGCAGATCTAACATCTCGAACGCTAGATTATTCCAAAACACACCAAGCTCTCACAAGGAGAGGATAAACAAAACCCAAATGAATTGGGAACAAAACTCATCAAGATGAGGTTTAATTAAACAAACAAAACAAACTAAAAGGACATAAATCCTTACTAGGAAAGAGAATTATTGAAAAAAAACAAGAATAAATCAAAGAAATTAATTGATTTGAGGCTTTCCACTGATGAAAATCCTTACACTGCTACGAAAAAGGAGGCCGTGTGAAGGAGGGAGAGAATGTCTGCCTAACTTTAATTTATAATGGACATAATTAATTTTAGGGAAAAGATCTCCGATATCGGTAGAAGAGAAGGAAACAATAGCGTGTTAAGATATGCTATCTCGGTCTGTTTATGATGATCGAATTCCTCTTTTTCTTTGTTGAAAGTTGAAACCAAGTTTTTGTACAAAATTTATATACGGTCAATTAAATTGTTTACAGCAACAATAACAATGAGTTTGAAGCACTAGCGGAAACGGAAATAATTAAGACAACAAAATTGATTCTAATAAATTTTGCAATATTATTTTGGACTTAAAATAATAATTCTTAACTCAAAAACAAAGATTGAGAAAAAAAAAATCATACAAAATTTGAGGTTCAATCAAATTGCAGCCTACCTAGCTCACCACCTTTTCATTCCATTGGTAGACTTCAAAGTACATCATTTTGCATATCAATTGGTATTATATTATTAAATATGAAATATTAAAAATTTAATTAATACAATGTCTATGTCTTGGTATTTCACATTTTTACTTAATTATTCTTAATTATTTATAAATTTTTTTAAATAATAACATATTTATTAATAATCAATTATATTTTCTTACATTTTTCAGCTAGAACACGTTACTCTTTTCAACTAAAATATGTTATCATTTTCTATTTTTCTTTACTAAAACCCCTCTTTTTCCAAATATAAAACAGACAAATCCTTACTTATTTATTTTAAATCTATTTCGATGATTTCAATTATTTAAAAAAATTATCTATTTTAAAATACCTACTTATTTCACATTATTTTTTCTAACAAAAATTGTCTCATTTTCTTAAAAAAATCATGGACAATTATATTTTTCAACTAAAATATGTTAACTTTTTTCATTTGTTCTTGTTAAAACCATCATTTTCCCAAAAATATTGGCAAAATCCTTACTTATTTATTTTAAAACATATTCTAATGATTTTAAGTATTGAAAAAAACTTACCCATTTTAACATGCATACTTATTTTTTTAATAAATATAATTAAAGAAATATTAAAACATAAATAATAGAATAACAAATATTATAAACAATCTGTGTATCACACGAGTTACAAGTTAGTATTGTATTCCTTCCATCTCATATTATGTGTCATGTTTAACTTTTTTGTGATCAAATTAACTCAAATTTCATCGAAAATTATAAATTATTCCTTTATAATTTCAAATAATTCATAAATACATTATAAAGTTAATTAAATATATTTTTTTAATGATATATTTTTTATAAGTTTTTTCAATTATATACTCCCTCCGTCCCTCTCATTTTTTTTACAGTTTTTAACACTGTTTGACACGTATTTTAAGGCTCCTATAAAGTATAGATCTACATCTTATTTTTAAAACTTTCTTTTTCTAAATAAAAATTTAAACATTATATTTTTATTCAGAATAAAAAAAAATTTAAAATAATTTATCGAAGTATATATTAAAGAAGTTTTAAAATGTGTGTCAAGCCCCCGTCCCCCAATATAAAGGGGGCGGTGGGAGTAATATACATAATTTGTAATCAAACTTTAGTTAATTTAATCACTAAAAAATCAAACGTGACACATAATATGAGAGGTAGAAAATATCTTATTATTTGAAAATTCATGATTCACTTTTTATGTGTCACACATCGTTATTAATTCATTAATGTGTTCTTTTATTGTTGTTAATTGTTTTACGCCGTTTAAGCTTTAAAAAATCTGGTTATTTTGTGTACATTCTAGTTGGCATTTATTTTCAAAAAAATGTCGTCAATTCTCGGATTTTTATAATCTTAGGTCATGTTTGTTTGGGAGGATTACAATCCCGAAATTATTATTCGGTGATAAATAATCCCCTTAATTAATGTGCTAGGCATTATAATTCTTTATAATTCTTTAAATTATGTTAACCCATATTTGTTTTGAAGTTAGGATTGGAATATAATCCTTTTTTGTTTTGAGGGATAATCATGGGATTGGACTATTATCCTTTAAAATTTTCAATTCTATGTTTGTTTTGTACAGGATTATAGTGAGCATCTCCAATGGTGTTATGTATATTGGTTATGTAAAATAGTAATTTTGTAAAATTTGTTGAACCTGTAAGCTAACCTACTCCAATGATATTATCTAAAATGATTGGCTATATACTAGAAATACATAGAAATGATGATGTCATTATAAGTGTTCACCTTTAGAGCTTTTGTAAAAATATTTAGATATTGACTATATATGACCAGCTAGAAACAAATTATCTATATTTTTAGACAAAGGATAAAGGGTTGGAGATGAGAAAAATAAAACTCTTATGTAAAATTATTGCCACTTCATCTTTTTAGCTAAAGGGAGTGTAACATTGGAGATGCTCTGAGAGGATTATAATTCTTTATAAAAAGGGTTAAATATCAAAGTGGTCATTGAAGTGAAGACCATATATCATTTTCATCACTGATCTCAACGGGGTATCGTTTCAATCACTAAAGTCATCATAAATATCAAACATATAACTCTAAATATGTGTTCGAAAAGTAAAAATAAATTTTCTCGAGTTCTACACATATTTCTTCAATACTACTACAACCAAATGAAAAATTATGAATTCTAGTATTTCAGATAATTTATTTAGATTTTAAAAAATTCAATTACTATTTATTTTTAATTAAATCAAAGTAAATAACTATAAAATTAAAAATAAATAGTAAATAATTTTTTTTAAATCTAAATATAATATCATAAATACTAGAGTTCATAACTTTTTATTTGGTTGCGTTAGCATTCAAGAAATATGTGTACAACTCGATATACATTATTTTTACTTTTCGAACACATATTTAGAGGTATCCGTTTGATATTTATGACGACTTTAGTGATTAAAGTGATACATCGTTGAGATCGGTGATGAAAGTGATATATGGTCTTCACTTCAGTGACCACTTTGATATTTAACCCTTTATAAAAATGACTTGTTAGAATGGATTAAATAATACCTCCTCCAACCAAGTATTAGATGTGATTATAATCTTATCCCCTACTCCAACAAAACAAACACGAGATAAGAAAATTTAAAGGATTAATCCTTGCACTAATCCTAAAAAAGTTTTTGAACAACAAACAAGAAATAAAAAAATTTAAAAAATTATTATCCTATCTTATACTTAATACCATATAAAACAAACATACCTTAATTCACCTCGAGAACCAAAGATAGAAACTGAAAGATAGAATAAATTGTTTATATCCACACACTTGTCCTTGTGTCCTCCTATCAATTCTAATTAAAATCAATGGCATAGAGCGAGATCGAGATAATTAAGCTGCAAAACATATTAAAGGTTAAATTTTGCACATGTATAAAACTCACTAATTTTATAAATATATTTTAAATTGGAAAATATTTGTTCTCGCTCATAGGTTGACAAGTCGATAGAAAGCGAAGTCCCCTGATCTTACTTGTTTTACAAAAAAATTAAATAATATATTTTATTTTTAATAATTTAAAATAATAATAATATACTATTTTTAAAATATAGAGTCAACCAAATTAAAATATATGATTTTAGTGATTCAAATTTTAATTAATTATTAATTAATGTTATTATAGCTCAAAGATGCTTTAGACTCTTTTTTTTTTGCCAGAAAGAAATCGAATTTTATTAATCACTCAAGTCTTTCAACAAAACAGAATTGAAATCGGGGTGGACATCTCCCACCTTCCATATACGATCGGCTATAGAACAACTGGTTCTCGCTAGAAAGTGAGCAACCCTGTTCGCAGACCGTTTTACAAACTTAAACTTCACGTTTTTGTTACAAAGGCTTGCTAGAATGTTTCGACTTTCCTCCACCACTCGTCCTAAATATGAAAAACACATAAAAATACTCCGAATGGCTTGAACAATCTACAAGCAGTCAGACTCGACCACTACATTAGAAATCCCTTCATTCTTCACCCAACTCAGTGCCTCTCGTATTCCTATTCCTATTCCTTCTGCTAAATCTGCACTAGTTCTTCCCCTTGAACACTTTGAACGAGCTTCAATCAAGCTACCTTTATCATCACGAACAACAAAGGCATAACTGTAACAATTTGTTTCCTCGAAAATGGCTGCATCAGAATCCACCTTAACACTCTTAGATGATGGTAAGCTCCAGTGTTCGTCCCCATCTTCATGGGACATAAATCCCAGAAAACGATCGAAAGTACGATCCTGAACACTTTTCCATTGGTTAAGGACAGAGAGTGCTGATTCTACCACCTCTCGAAAGTACGATCCTGAACACTTTTCCATTGATTAAGGACATAGAGTGCTGATTCTACCACCTCTGAGGGATCCAAACTGTGCTGGTTCCATACGACCTCGTTTCTGTTCTTCCAAAGCATCCAACATACCTTAACTATAACTGATATATCCTCGTTCCTATGTTGTAAAAAAACTGTACCGAACCATTCTGCAAACGAAGCAAAACTACCTTGCACCTTTAAAATGTCAACCTTCTCCCAACTAGCGACAACATGAGGACATAAAACTATGATATGTAATGCAGACTCTGAGTTGTTGTTACATACAGGACATAACTCGTTCACCCGAACTCTCTTCACTCGAAGCATGTCTTTAGTAGGTAAGCAATTTGAGCAAGCACGCCATAAATTTTTTTTAACCTTAGGTGGAATTTTTAAGTTCCAGAGTTTCCGCCAAAAACCAGAATTAGCGTTTATGATGTTTCCATTCTTATCCTCCTCCATAATTAAGTAAGCACTCTTAACTGAGTAATTACCTAACTTTTCTTTTCTCCAAAACCAAGAGTCTTCAACTTCAGAGTTTAATGGCACTGAAAGGACAATACTTGCGTCTCTGGTGTTGAACATATCCAAAATCAAATCAGAATCCCAACTATTATCACTAACATTGATTAGAGATGATACCTTCAGACCTTGCAATGCAGCATCATTCGTTTGAATATAAGCATATTCCTCTAGAGGCAGCCATGGATCCTCTAATATGTTAATACTCTGACCATTACCAACTCTACAACCAATTCCTCGCTTAATGACAGATTGAGACTCTAACACGCTCCTCCAAATATAACTTGGATTATTCCCTGCTTTAGCATTTAGAAAAGATCCTTTGGGATAATATCGTGCCTTAAAAATTCTACTAACCAACCTCTCTAGACATTTAAGTAGCCTCCAACCCTGATTACCCAAGAGAGCAATATTGAAATCCCTCACGCTTCTGAATCCCATTCCTCCATTCGATTTCCTCTTGCACATCGTACTCCAACTCTGCCAATGAATGTTTCTGTCTTTCTTTGAGTTGGGTTTCCACCAAAATTTACACATCAGCCTTTCGAGTTGTTGACACAAGTCTATAGGGAGCAAAAAAACACTCATGGCATAATTCGGTAACGTCTGAGCAACCGTCTTCAACAACACCTCTTTACCTCCCTTTGACAACGTCTTCTTATCCCACCCCTGAATACGATTCTGCATTTTGTCCTACAAAAAACCAAAGATTGAAGACTTGTTCCTACCAATCGTATTTGGTAAACCTAAATACTGACTTTGTTCATTAGCCTCCACAAATCTGAGCCTCTGACATAACTCCCTTTTTAAATGATTAGGAGTATTTATGCTGAAAAAACCCGAGGATTTTTCAACGTTAATCTGTTGCCCTGATGCCTTTCAAAAATCTCTAACAGCTGCAACACATTGTGAGCACTCTCCATATTTGCTTTGCAAAAAATATACGAGTCGTCTGCGAAGAACATGTGCGAAATATGAGGTGCATTCCTAGCCACTTTAATACCTTGAATCAACTTGCGCCTTTCATAATCATGAAGCAATGCTGTCAAACCCTCTATACATATCAAAAACAAATACGACGACAACGGATCTCCCTGTCTGAGACCCCGTTCTGGAACAATAGAACCAAAATTCCTTCATGCATGGGATATCTTATAATTCACTGAGGAGATGCAACCCATAAACAACTGAATTACTCTCTGATCAAACCCCATCTTTATCAACACAGCTTCCAAATAATTCCATTCAACCCGATCATAAGCTTTAGACATGTCAAGCTTTAAGGCCATCCAACAATCCTTCCCTTTTGTCTTCCGTTTCATATAATGCATAACCTCAAAAGCAACCATAATATTATCCGTAATTAACCGTTCGGGAATAAAAGCACTCTGAGTATCAGAAATAATTAGATCAATAATTCCCTTCATTCTGTTCGCCAACACTTTAGAAATTACCTTATAAACCACATTACAAAGAGAAATAGGTCTAAGGTCCGTCATGAAAACAGGGTTCTGCTTCTTTGGAATCAAGGCAATATTTGTACTTTGAAGCTGAACATCAATATTACCAGTCTCAAAAAAACTTTGAACTATTGACACCACATCTGCCTTCACGATGTTCCAACACTTTTGATAAAAACCCGGGCTCATACCATCTGGGCCCGGAGACTTATCTAGATGCATATTGAAAAGAGCTGTCTTAACTTCCTTTTCTTCAACCTTTGCAAGCAACATCTCATTTTGATCTGGAGTAACTCTATTAGAAACAAAACTGGTAACATTCTCCCAATCCGTGTCTGTAGCAGTGAACAAACGAACAAAATACTCCTCCATCAACTCTTCTAAACCATTGTCCCACTGTACTTTATTACCCTGACCATCTTGCAGCGAACTGATGTGATTCGCTTTCCTTCTGTTCTTTGTGGCTGAGTGAAAAAACTTGCTATTTCTATCACCTTCACGAAGCCACAGTTGTTTTGACCTTTGACGCCAAAAAACCTCTTGTTGCGCATACGTTTCTGACAACTTTTTCTTCTCTTCCTGAATTTTTTTTGCTGAGTGAACGTCCCTTATACCTTTTAAAGCTTTCAAGATTTTCTTACTTCGATTTATTCGCCCCTTAAAATTGCCAGTAATCTCCTTTCCCCAAGCTGACAAAACTTCAGAACAAAGAATCAGTTTATCATAGAAAGAATTCGAATTGTTACTCCAAACATCCTCTACCAACTGGTAACACATGGGCTCTCTGAGCCAAGCATTTTCAAAACGAAAAGCTGATTTTTTGTTTACTACTGTACCCACCTCTGGTTCCAACCATATTGGACCGTGATCAGACGTTGACACTTCTAGATTTGTAAGTTTGGCTTCTTTGAAAATACTCAGAAAATATGGACAGACAAGTGCTCGATCAAGTCTTATCTCTATATGTTTGTCTGTACCAACTCCTTACTCCCAAGTGAACGGATACCCACACAAGTCCATATCCACCAAATCACAATCATTAAGCACCTCTTGAAAACCTTGTAACAGTCTTTGAGGGTAAGGCCTCCCACCTTTTTTATCATTCTGTGTTAAGACGTTGTTCATGTCTCCAATCAAACACCAAGGAATCGAGCTACGAATAGCCAAATTTCTTATTAAGCTCCAAGTTTCCTGTCCTTTTGAACGATCTGGTTCGCCATAAACTCTAGTAAGCCTATACTTGATGCCCTCTTTTGTTGGTACAGTCACATCGATGTGGTTTTTGTTAAACGAACTCAATGAAATTTCATCCTTATTCCTCCATAAAAGAGCAATACCTCCACTATGGCCACTAACATCCACTGATATCATCCCTTCAAAACCTAACATCTCCTTTACTTTCTCTACTGTTTTATTCTTACACAAAGTCTCACTAAGGAAAATATAATTGGGTTTCTTTTGGAGCACAATCTCCTTTAGGAATTGTAAAGCCCATGGGGTCCCAAGCCCATGGCAATTCCAACTAATAATACTCATAATGCTAGGCGAGTACCTCCGTGGATACTCGCCTCCTGCCTGTTTTTTGAAACTTGAATATTATCTGGACTTACTTGATCAAAGCCTATTGTCACATCCGCATCAACATCTAATAATACTTCGTTATTTAGGCTCATTTGATTATTTAAGCCCGTATCCTCATCTGTCTTTCGCTTTTTTGTCTCAATAATTGATACTTCTTTCCTTATAATTATTGGCGTAATTGTAGCACTGGTACTGTGCACATTCCTTATCATAGAATTCCCGCCCACTTGATTATTTTGAAAAACATTATCACCAGTAATCCCTCCTTTCTCAACTGACCCCAGATTTTGTGGAGAAAAATGAGGAACGTAATTACTGCTGCTACCATCTCGAGGATTTTGAATTTCTGCCTCCATTGAATTCCGATCAACACTGTCAATTCCGTTGCGAAGCCATCTTGCACCTATAGGCTTGACTTGCCTCTTGAAAGGAGCTCTCATCCAGGGACCATATGGTTTAACAATATCAACTTCTGGAGTTTCAAACAACTTACTACAGAACTTCTTAGAGTGACCTAATATTCCACAAATGAAACAGAACATTGGTACATTCTCGTACTTAAACGTTATCCAGTACCACTCATCCTCTGCCTTCTTGATCTTCATCCTTCATTTAAGAGGCTTTGTAACGTCTATGGTCACACGTACACGAAAATATTCCTTCCAAACTCCAGTAAAATTGCTAGAACAAGATGCAAAAAACTTCCCAATATTGTTTCCCACTTCTGTAATGATTCTCTCCGTCATAAAACCAATCTTAAGATCATAAACCTGAACCCATAAATCCATAGTATTCAGTTCTACACTTCGAGGGTTTTCACCATCCTTCAGACGACGCATTAACAGAGCTCTCCTATTGAACGACCATGGACAACCCTCCATTACCCTTTTTACGTCGACTTCGTGATAAAATTGAAACAAGAAAAGATACATCTCCAACTCCTTGATGTATACTCCCCTTCCCGGCTTCCAAAGCGCTGCCAGTGCTTGTTGCATAGCCGGAAAATCTACACGACCCTCAGATAAAAAACGTGCTACAACACAAATGATATGGGCCGAAATATAACCCTAGATATAATTAATGATATATTAATTAGACCTAGTTTGGTCCAAGAATTAGGCCCGACAAAAGGCCCGAAACCCTAATTATTTATTAATTTCGTAATTAATAAATAAAGGAAAATACGCAGCTAATAAAAGAGTCCAAATATGATAATATCTTCAGAGAAGGATCCAGAATCCCAATCAAATATTACGATGAGTCACAACACTTATCAGATGAGGATAATACTTGCCTGCCAAGCAAACACTCCTTATCAGTTATCAATAACGAGACTTATCCATTAAGTCTTCTAAACATACTCTAAATACAAGGCTCCTGACGCCTATATAAGGACCCTCGTCCTTCATTCTAGAACTACGTTTTATTGGCTTGATTCTCTATACAGCAGAGATACGTAGGCATCTTGTGAGGACCGATTTAGTCTCGAAACACAAGAGCAGCCATTAAAGCTTGAACGCTCACAAACCCTAGCATTTAATTCACAAAGCACGTTTTTTAATCTATAACAACAAAGTTTTGCATCAAATCCTTGCAACGGTTGTGCATTCCCCTGCAATTCTTCTGACCCCAATAACAAGCCCCCCTCATCCTCATCTTCCAAAGAGATGTTGTTCATATCATTAACTAACCTGTTTGTTGAATCCATAATAACAATATGACGTAAAGGACAATAGACAATCAAACTATGTCACACAGACAAGTCATATATATATATATATTATATATATATATATATATAAAATTGTTCTATGTCCAGTTAATTAATTTGGTTGTTTAGCAAATTAAACTTGTCATTATTATTCACATAGATGCTTTAGCCTCTAAGTACATCATTCAAATGATAATTACACGTAAATTAGGACAAAAATATCCTGTCAAAATGAAAGGACAAAAAAACAATATGAGTTAATCAATCAGATAACAACGATAACTTGAAATAAAATTACAAAAAACAAGGATGTAGCGCAGTGCAATACAAATGCAGGAAGCAAATATACTAATCAAGAATCACGTCCCTCAATCACCAAGTCACTGTCCAGGGATGGCAAAAAAATCCGACTCGATGGATACCCGATCCATTCCGATCTGATTGGATTTTACCGAACCCGATATTTTGGATTTGGATATGGATTTGGATCCAATTTTTAAACCCGAATGAGTTTAGATTTGGATTTGGATATTAGGTATTCTGATCCAAACCCGACCCGAAATCCAAAACCCGATCCAAACCCGAAACCCGAAAAATAATCCAATTATATATATATATATATATATATATAATATTATATATAAATTAATATTACTTTTTCAATTTTAATTTATACTTTTGTTATATTATTTACTATACCCATAATCCATCCCTATCCAGTACTCGACCCAATTGTCTAATACCTACTTACATTACATAACAGTAACACTCATAGAATCATATCAATTAGTCTCATACCTCTAGGGGTTGAACACTTTTGCAGTTGGATAACAATTTGTCGCATGCTTGGTTCTCCCTAACATTTAATGAATTTTTAAATTTCTATTCTAGTACCTCGTGTTTGTTTTAATTTGTGGATTAAAACTCTAAAGTCGAAACTTTAATTGTATTTCATAAGAATTTGTAAAAAAATAAATTTGTACTCTAAAGTACTTTTTAATTAAAAGTAAAGTTCCATGAATTTTCGGTTCAAAGGAAAAGTTGGTACGAAGTTAATTTTTGTTTATTTGAAATTTTGGATTTGGATAAACCCGAACCCGATCCGAAACCCGATGGATTGGATTTGGATTTCAATTTTAAAATCCAATTGAATTTGGATTTCAAAAAAATATTTGGATTTGGATATCTCAGAAATCCAACCCGATCCGACCCGTTGCCTTCCCTATCGCTGTCTACTCATTGAAAACTATTATGAGACCTAAATTGGTTGGTCTAGATGACCGATACCAACTAAAAAATGATAAAAAATTTTTTGAGAAAAAAACTAAAAAATAATACTTACTCATAGTTGTTAAGTTTAGAAAATATAGGTACGCCTTTTTAGCTTATAAATAATATTAAAATATTGAAAAACATTAGGGAAATTAACGCAAATAGGAGTAAAATTCTTATAACATCTCCGACAGTTGATTAAAATAATATAAAATACTAATTATATAAAATTTGCAGTAAAATGTTATTTCAACTTCTTACAAATAAAATATATTATTTTAATAAGACAATGGAAGATTCACAAGTTTCTAGAGTTTCAACAATATAGCCAAGATAATAGGCTTGGCTAAAATTTTACATATGCATAATGTAACATTGGATTGCAAAATATTTTAAACATTTTTTATAATTCTTATTTATGGTAAAGATCTCTTTCATTGGAGATGCTCTACTATAAAAGTATATATGTGTAATTTATTAATTTGTTTTTGCTAAGTAGTATTTTATTAAGTTGCAGAAATGTTTAAATAGTTCACGAATGATAAAAAATTGCTAAATGTAGTAAATTTTTATTTAATGCAGTAATTAACAATTATTCTAATATCCATGTATGCATTAAATGTCAAATATTCTATTAGGTGGAGTTTGACTAATTAGTGACATATATATTGTAATAACCCATATTTTTGGTATGTATGAATGAACTTGATGAATAGTACTTTTGCTGATATGAAAAAACTTTTCAGACCACCCTATGTGGGAGTCGGAAAACTGAGGTTTCGAAGTTGTATCGTTGTTGTACTAGGTAAATAAAAGAATATAAAAGTCGTCAGAATTCGAAGATTTCCATTTTTACTATTTCATCAGGAATATATACGAGATATTGCAAGATACGTCGATTATATCAAGGCTTAGGAATTTAATAAAATTAGAAATCCTACGAGTATACATTCCACCAAGGTACTAACACACTAAGGATATTCACCTTGAACATTTTGTAACAAAACGATTTAGAAACCGTTCAGACTTTATAAGGAGGTTAAGCAATAAAGCGAATGCATAGCAAATTGCGATTAAACGAGAAAAGAACGTATTAGGCAAGTGGATATAAGATGATCACAACCAATGACTCATCAAAGCTAGCTCCCATGACTCATCAAAGCTAGCACCAATGACTCACCTCTTCACTTTTTTTGCCTAACTAATTGATCAACACTTGGCAAAAGGATGAGATCATCAAGCATATGTCATCAACCAAGATTTAAAATACATACTACTTCATTATTTGTGTCATCAACCATGCAAATATCAAGAAAAAGTTCTCATCCTCTCCACCAAAGCAACTTTCGAATTTTTCAAAGAAAGGCTTGATAAAATTTTCAAAATCCTACTTCCAAGCTTCCATAAATCACAAATAATAGCTCTTTGGATTGCTAGCAACTAGATTAAGGTAGGATCAAAGTTTCATTACCATCCATTAAGGATATCATGTTCAAATGTTCATTCAAAGATGAGGAGTGAATAGTAAATGACTTATGCTAATTTGTGTTCTTGGTTTTCTTTTGTAAGATTAAGGATATTAAGCTTATATCAAGGCTCTATTAAGGATCATAAGCCATTCTTAGTGTGTCTAAAGCTCAAGGAAGGTATAAACAACCTCTCACCCTTTTTATTATATGTTTGTTATAGTAGTTATATGATTGAACTTGAAGAAAGTTGAGTTGGTTAAGTTATGTGATATAGTTTTGAGAATGGTTGTGTTTTGATGGATAAAATGAGTAGATGTTGGATTTGACTTTGGGTGTGAAGATGATGGTTTGGTTGAGATGATAAGTGGTTGATAACGATGATTTGGTTTGGTTGAATGATGTTTTGGTGTAGTTAAATGTTGGGAATCACTTGTTTCCAGCCGTCGTAATTGCGAAATATCATTAGCCCTGTTTTACACATAAAACCCGAAGCAATAAAATCATTTTAATAGAAACCACTGGCCACCTTTAGCTAGACCTTGTTTCATAGTTTGTTTTGGCGCGAAAATCATGTTAATCCGATTTACGGTTTAGGAGAAAAGTGAGTTTTAGTAAACGCCGTTCGGAGAACCAACCCATCTCGGGTCAGTCACTTTGCGGCCATGTTTGGACCACTTAGAAGCCCTATTAAAATGTGAAACTTTGAGGAATAATACTAGAGACAATTAGGAAGACTCACGAAAACGATTCGTATTAAAAAGATTAATTTTCTATTTTATATAAATGATTAAGTCAAGGTTGCGCAAATGGTAATCCTTAGAAACTAGCATGTAATGGCCATTTACTAGTGACGAGTAACTAATTATGTTTTTTTGCTATAATTCTTAGATTATCGGAGTGACCCGATACCTACCACTACCCCTCGACTTCAAGGCAAGTTTACTTTCTCAAATACATATACCAATGTTTTAGCATGTTGTGTTTACGGTTTTGATATCAAGTATAATTGTTCGATTCATATTATGAACTTTATATGTTAAAGTTTTGACAAAGTATACCTCGTTAATAATGGTATTTTGGATTTAATATTCGGACGACGGCTCTATGGATGGAGCGCGTTGGTCCAAAAAGTAGAGTTGACCGGGGAGCGGTATTTTGCCTCCACATATTTTAAATATGTAAACCCAAAAGGTTCTTCGGGAGATAGTATATGTACTTACGAATATTAATTGAACTTTATTTACTTAAAGATTCCAAAAATATTATCTTGGATTAAATACATTATTTAAATATTATCAAACACTTTAAACGCTTCCGAAAATACTTAGAATATTATTTTAAATGATCCAAGATGCTTCAAAACTTTTATATACGTATACTTTCTCACTCGAAATCATTTTGTGAAAACCCCGGTCATGGTTTGCTCAAGTAGCGTTGTTTTTAAGCAAGAATTGGTCGACTAAGGTCGGACCTTAACTACTCATTTTCTATTCAAAATGATTCTCAAAAGAAAATAAAAACGGGACTCTGGCGCGAGCAGGACCGTTGACAAACGATCCTGAAATTTATATATAAGTGGCCGTTAGCCAGGCGGTCCATCAATACTCTAGTGCGAGCAGGACCGTTGATGAACGATCCTGAATTTTTCATATAGGTGGCCGTTAGCCAGGCGGTCCATCAATTATTGGCCGTATGCGCCAGGATGATTACAGATGGAGTTCTCATCCAGGACGATTACAGATGGAGTTTTTGTCCAGGGTAATTACAGATGGAGTTTTTGCCCTTCTACTAGTAGAAAAGACCCGCGGTGGATATGAAGGTGGCGACTGATCATCGTCACTTCATATTGTGTTTTCTATTTTTGGATAAGTCCCTTCCTTCCAGTTTGGAAATTTAATTAACACTGTGACGAAAGCCTAGGTGCTGAGTTACCGATAGTGTTAACTTTAGCGTGAATGATTTGATATCTTGAAAACTATTATTAAAAATATGAAATGATATAGTTTTGATATTTTGCTGAAAGATCTTAACTTAACGATTAAGTAACAACTTTAAAATTCTTCTTTCAAAAGTATTTTGGGTTACAAGTAAATGATGATATAAGTTACTTGTGGGGCAATTTATCTCACTCTTGCTTTATTTCTTTTATATAAACACAACAGCTAGTAGCCATGGCAAGGACGCAACGAACTACCCGCAAGCGAGTGGGAAACACCAGGCGTTTCCGTGAGCAGTTTTTAGCTATCATCCCTGAGGTAGAAGAAACCAGTTGGATGGATTTACAAATTTTGTTAGTTTGTTTTAATTACAAGTATGACCGTGTAAGGAAATCTATCGGAAAAACACTCAAGCCGCTAATATAACTTAACTTAGAGGTTATATTAGTAGCGGAACTTAGTAATCATTTTGGGTTGTAATAACTTTAAACTTATGATATTGTTTAGTAATGATTATTGTATGTCGTTTCTGAGACTCTAACTTGTGTGAGGGATATTATTATGGGGTCAACAACATGTGTATCTATATTATTGTGAGTGAAACAGGTGTACTATTGGGTTAAGGAGATTGTGACAACCTAGATCCCCGACCCCGGGTCTGGGGGTGTTACAAAAATGGCATCAGAGCCTTAGGTTATAGTCCTCAGAAACGATAGTAGGTCAAGAAGTATAACTTTAATAATAATAATAATAATAATAAGAACTCTCATCGAGTTCATTGTCAAGTTATCGGATATAGCCTTGACCGTCTTAAGCCCATAAAGAGGGAACTTCTCCTTAAAAACTCTTTTTCAGAATAGTGACATATTTTCCTTTGGATTGTAGATGCTCCCTGAGATACCTGATCCAGAGGCATATGAGCGAGAGCACGATGATGCGCTCCTGACGATGGAGGATGACCCTATTGAGGAGCCAGAGGAGGACCCCATGGACGACCCCATGGAGGATTCAGAGGAGGATCCGGAGGAGGACCCCTTAGAGACAGGACATGTTTCCCCTATCACCCTGACAGCTGGTATTGAGGATGAGCCCCTAGACGATGACGTGGGTTGGAGAGATGTCCACATTCATCCACTTCCTACAGTGAGGTCCCCTTCACCCCCTATGCCCCCATGGAGCCCTTTACCTTCTGATGATGATTTTGAGGAGCTCACCCCTGAGCCCGATGAGGCTGACCCTACCCCTGATGATGATCCTGACACACCACCACCATCTCCCTTGCTAGTGGTACCCGCTTCCTATCATGATTGGATGGTGGGTAGCTTGACCGCTGACTTGATTGCAGCAGATGCTAGAGTTGATGAGCTTAAGAGGCAGTTAGCTGAGGAGAGAGAGGCTCGCTACACGTCCCAGGGCGGGATGAGATTCTCCACCCCTAGAGAGGCTAAGAGGGCGATTACCGGGATTGAGCTGAGGAGCCGACTTAGGCTTAGAGAGCTGACTGTTGATAAGGATGGGAGGATAGCCAGAGAGGATGCAGATTGGGTACTAACAGATGCTATGGCGAGGATGAGGGATCTGACTCGCCCTACTGTTGAGCCATGATGGTATATGTGAAGGAATTTACGGATGAGCGGAAGCGTGATATAACAATTATTCCGTAAAAACCATGTATCGCACATATAGAAAAACATATAAAATCTAGATCGAGGGGAATCGTAACCATACCTTGAAAATCGAAGCTTTATAAAATGGATTCTAGCAGTTGCTCCTCAGAGTGTGAAGCACTCTACCGGTATCCACCAAGAATAATCCTTCGATGAAGCTTTTTTATAAAACTAAGCTTTTATAAAAATGGAGTTTTTCTTCTTTTGAGAGAGAGAGAGATGAAGAAGAAGAAGAGGGTGGCAACTAGGTTTTCACAAAAACTTTAGTCATTTAGAATGAACTATCTCATTCTATTTATAGGGCTCTCCTAGGGGTTTTTAATATATCTTTATATATATATTAACCCCACACTTTATCTTATAAAATGCTTTAATAATAAATAAAACTATTTTAATCATTATTTCCTTTTCTAAACTATTTAGAAAATAACTTGCTCTCTCAAAATACCTTCATCAATAAATTAATCTTTTATGGTGTGACCCTGTAGGTTCAATATTAAGCCGGTAGTAGAAATAAATAATAATAAACTTTTATTTATTATTTATATGAATTCTAATAATTCATTAAATATAATTAACTGATTAATTATATTTATTCTACATCGTGAGTGATGCTTCTCAACATATCGCGACTATCCGGATAATATGAATTCACTGCTTAGAATACCAAGAACCTGTCAGTGACTAGTTACAGTACAATCAATTCCTTCTACCCTACAATATCCCGATTAAATACAAGGCATGGATCTCGTGTCAAGCCTATCTAATTTAATCATATGCTTTCCTATTCACTATGTCTAGTTCCGATTAATGCAAATTAGAAACTTCTTTCTAATTTCATTCACTCTGGCCAGAGGTTCCTGAACTAGCATAAATGGAATAACATAGGACATTCTCTTCCTTCACTGGAAGGGGCAGATCCTTTATTGATCATTCACTATCTTCGTGCACAAATTCCTATACCCAGAAGAGCACTAATTATTGTCCCTCGAGACTAAGAGCTAAACCAAAGTATAGTTCAGTGTACACAAGATGACTATGATGATCTCAAGTCAAAGGACACTTGTACAACCATCACTATATGAACAACTACTGACACATGAGTGAACTCCATTAGTTGTTCAACTGATCGAGTCATGTTCAGTGAACTTATTCCTAATAAGCACCTACATACTAGCTATAGTGTCACCACACAAATGCCTATGAGAACAAACATCCTTCATAGTGAAGCAAGCATAGTATGTACCGATCTTTGCGGATTAATTAACTACCAATTAATTATCCTACGACCAGGAACTATTTAAGTTTAGAGTTCTCATCTTTAAGGTCTCATTATAATGATCTCATCATAATCCATTAAAGCTTTACTCTAAACTATGGATCATCTAATTTAAACACTTTAAATAGATAAAGCCCGTTATAAAACATATTACCATTTTATTAAATTAAACAAACTTGAATCAGATTGAACAAAGTATCTCCTAACTCATCATCCATGATTGGATTTAGGACACACGTCTTTCAATCTCCCACTTGTACTAAAACCAATCACGTTGGTATCTCATACACAACTTCTCCTAATAGAGAACAAAGCGATTTTCAAATAACGGTTTAGTAAATGGTCTTTACTATGTTATGGGTGTCAAGTCAATATTGACTTAAACATCTCTACTTTCAACGATCTCATATATCATATGAAAGTGCCGCAACTTGGATCTTGAATCCCTGATTAAACCTAGGTTCCATAGTCTGCGCTACTACCATATGTTGTACCGATACAACAATATAAATCTTATTCTAGGAACCATGTCTAACCAGCGAAAACAGGTTTCGCTATCCAAAGAACCTCCTTTGCAGCTTCACTTATAGCTATATACATATAGTGCTTCCACTACGGAATCAGTTATCTTAAGCTGCTTGGAATTCTTCCAACAAACCGCTCATCCATTCAGAATTAACACTTATTTTGACATGGATTTTCTTTCACATTTGTCCTAAGAAAATCATAGTGTTTATAACACTCGATTTTCATTTTGGACCCACCATAATCAAGAAAGATGTCCTTAATTCTTCGAAAGTATTTAAGGACGTTCTTCCAGCTTACTATCGCGCTTCTCAAGGACTAGACTAGTGCTCGCTTATCTCGCCTAGTGAGTTAGCGATCATCAAGTCTTGTATAGTACATCAGGTATTTTGATAGATACATTTGCCGAAGCATAATAAATCTTAATCATACGTCATTTCTCCTCAGATGTCGTAGAAAGACACTATCTTGGAGAAAGTAACTCCGTGACTTAACAATTCAAGTAACTTCTTGGAGTTATTTATGCTAAACATCTTAGCATATAAATGATGTACACACTTTGGGTTTAGCCCAACACTTGGTTTATCCTATAAATTATCATTCCTATATCATAGGAAGCCATTCCCAAGTCCTTTATAGAGAATATGTTAGATAACCACACTTTGACTAATTTTAGCGTCGATACATCATTCCTTATCATAAGTATGTCACATACATTATTAGGAATGTCATCACGCTCCCACTAACCTTCTTGTAGATCCATGATCCATCATTGTCTTTGATAAAATCAAACTATTTGATTGTCTCATCAAAACAGATGTTCGATCATTGAGAAGCTTGCTTCAATTCATAAATGGATTGTCGTGGCTATTAGACCATAGATTTGCTACTCATAGCAATAAATCCCTCAAATTGTGTCAACTACACATCTCTTCAATTTTCCTATCGAGGAGGGTCGATCGTTCGACCATTATTAGATATTATAGTATTACTAGCCGCAAACGCAAACAAAATCCGAATAGACTTGAGCACTACTTCATGTGAATTTTTTTTTCATCAAGGTCAATCTCTTTGCTTTGATTGAATCCTTTCACAATAAGCAAGGACTTATAGGTCTTTACCCAGCCAATCACTCCAATCTCCCTTTTATAGACTCACTTGTACCCTTCCGGTTATGACACCTTTAGGTCCTCAACCATAGTCCGTACTTGGTTGATGTACATGGAATCTATATCGGATTTCATGGTACTATGCCATTTCTCCGAGTCATAACTCATAGCTTTAGTATAGGTCATAAGGTCATTATCATATAATTGACAACTCATTGTCATTCTTAATGACAAGGCAGTCAACCTCTCAGGTTGGTGATAAAATATCAAGACCTATACTTAAGCTAACCTACAAAAAGTTATCCTGTCTGAAAATGTTCTTCCTATAGAACCTTTGTAATTTGTGGTGTTTGAACTTAGTTAAGTTCAACCTTCCTCCCACTGAACCCTTCTAGAATGAACAATTCCTCTAAGTAGGCAGTATGTCATACACACTATATTCAGTAGAATATTCAACCAACATCCTTGACTATCATTAGGATATCTCACAAACTTACATTTTGGATCTACCATCTAGCTTATCAAATTAAACATTTTGACATAAGCTAGACATCCCAAATCTTAACAAGTTTAAGACTTGTGTTCCTTGCACTACATATCTCATATGACAACTTAGGAACATATTAAGAAGATACTATATTCAGCAGATATACTGATATTTATAAAATTCAACTCTAAACATATATTAGAAGATCAATTTAGCTTAACATGAACCGAACGATGTCTAACAAAGTTCGTTCGCTCCTTCGTACATTCCATCTACCTGTAGAATCTCAGGATCTGTCCAACGTGAAGCTTTAAACTTAATATTTGAGATAACCTCAAAACACTCACTCAAGTGTATATCTTTTTGATCTTATCAAATAGTCCCAACACTTGCTGTTTTGTTTTGTATTTCATTATTATTCATTTTGAAACACTCCAAAAGATTCGAATTTGTATTGTACCAAATACATATATCTGAATCCGGATCATATCCGTGAATTCTAATGAAGCGTGTGAATCCTTTTCTGGCATGTGTTGTCACTGGTGCACATACAATTATGTGTACTAATTTTAACACTTTTGTTGCTCATTATCTCTCTATTTCAAGAAAATAGAGATATAGCGGTCTTTCGAGTGAGACGAGTTTCGCATGCATAATGTGATTCAATAATCATATGGTTCTTGTAACCCATCACCATGCAACAAGCGAATACTCTTCTCACTCGTGCAAACAAGCCTATAATTCTTTGGATTTCCATTACATCTATTCCATAGTCCCTATTTCAAAATGAGAAGTTTCAGTCCCACTAAATTTCTCTAATTCTTCAACTCTACAAGACAACTCTTGTAGTTGATCTTCCAATAACCCACCTTTGATAGCTGGCAACAAACTCTTTTGCTTTTGGAGTCAAACTTAGCCTTTGACTAATTATGTTATCACTCACTAACAAACTTCTTCTTGATGGTATGGTTCATCTCCCACTACTTGATTCCAGAACCGTTACCAGTTTGAAGAACAAAGCTCTCTAAGAAGGAAATACGTCTCAACAATCTTTAACATGAAGTAGATTTCAGACAATCTGATATCCAACCTTTTCATGTAAGAGTTCACAACAAATTTGCGAGTTCGTGTTCGGAAGCTAATTCAAGATCATATCTCGACTTAACTTCCATCTATGACAAAATCAACCTACCCTAGACGATCAATCAAATTGATTGTCTTGAGTCTATGATTATTCATAGATCAACCCTCAACATAACTATTATGGAATAGCTCATTCGATATCCTATATTGAATCGTCTTATTTATCACATTCTACAACTCTTATAGAAGCAACAAGGTAGCCCTGAATGTCCTTGTGCTCATACTGTTTGCACAGTCTCAAGCTCATAGACATCAGTTTGGTTTACTTTGCAACATTTGCATTATTAGACCTCTCGCACTTGGTCTCATACACATCTCCATGTGCATCACAAATAAGACACTTTGTATTAACGAGTTAAACATTTCGTCTAACTTTTCATTCTTGAGAACATTTCTCAAGTTTCAAAGTTCATCATCATATTCGGGATAAGTCAACGTGTTATTCTACTACGATGTGTGATAGTGCAGAAATTATAGTATATATATAATTCTATTAGTGAATACACATAACTACTAAGTAAATATTCAATTTTATTCTTACAACACCATATAAATCGGGTCTTTATTCATTGGTGGCTCCCACTATTTTATTAAGTTATACAACCCTCTATATGTATAACTAAACATTCATAATGTTAGTGAGATTAAGGATCCTATTTTCCATCACATCACCTCGGCTGTGGCACGAAACGCAATGTGATGTTCCATAGGAAGACAACTCTTGTCAACTACATCTCATGTTATTCCTTATTATCTTTTAGCCTCTTGAATCATTGAGTCTCGGCTGTGGCACGACTCACTCAATATTCTAAGTCAAGTCAAACCCAACATCTTGCATAATTAAATTAGAATTCCAAAAGCCCACGGCTGTAGCACGTAACGACAATTGAAACCTAATTTATCATACACATCTCATGTGATAGACAAGCATCTCTTAATCTCAAAACAAAGCCCTCGGATGTAGCACAAAACGACAATGCCTCAATATAAGAACTCTACTTGCTATTATGTTGGAAGGCTATGACCGACACAAGCCCGTTGTGCCATTGGCCATTTACTACTTGATATAAATTTTAATTAAGAGGGATTATATTATGTTGCAACCATAATCATATTACTACGAGATTCTCTTTTTCTTGAACAAAATACAATTATGATATTTAAATGAAAAATTCCCAGTGTGTTGGAGGGGTCACATCGGTCCCGCTTAAAACCCAACGGCCTAGACAGAAATTTTCATTTTCAACATCAAAAGAGTATTTCACTCTATGTTTCATAAACATAAGAATCTCATGGTTGTACTCATAATATTATCGTTAAGGCAAGAAACGAATCTCATTCTAGATTTTCTAGAGCACGCCTTATATTGATTTAAGTTCACCTAAATCTATCATCGCATGGTAAATATAGGCATATATCTCATATATAAAAATAAACAAACAAGTAAGCATGCAAGTAATATCATGTCATACAATGATATAATGATGTATGGATTTATTATAGTATTTAAAAGCAATTAAAATAATTAATACATGCTTTAAAACATTTCCGGGAATATAAACAGTTCCAAACTTTTATATAAAAAATATTTGACCACTCCATTAGATCCGTCTCGGAAAAACGAATCCAACGGTATATTGTACGCCCAAAACGGAGTTACCAAACTCCCAAAAAATCAAATTTAATGTGGACAGAGGGGCTGTAACGCATGACGCTCATGCGTTACAACAATTAAAAGCTATTAAATGTGTAACGCATGACGCTCATGCATTACAGGCAGTTTTTTTTTATTTATTTAATGCTAAGTAAGTTACAACAATTCTATGCTATTTTATTTAATGCTTGTAACTCCTTTAGCATTAAAACACTAACTTAGCATTTATAACACTTAAAAAAAAAAAACTCCTCTAGCCATTAATGCCCTTTATTGTTATTATTATTTTATTTTAATATTAATAAATTAATTAACAATTAATTAATAAATTAATAAAAAATCAAAATAATATGATTTCTGAAATCAAACAAAAGCAAAAATAAGCAAGCATCTATGGGGTCCTTGTACAAATTTTAATTCATATATTTCAACATGTATAATTATTTTATGAATTTTAATTAAAACGATTTTAAAAATTTCATAACAAATAATCTACACATCACAAAATTATGAAAAAAATACCTAGATCATCCACAACACTTGTAGAACCCAGATCAATGATCAAAATCTCATGCAAATAATATTTCGAATTAATTCATAATTAAATCTAAATATACTTGCAAAAATCATAATAAATCCATACATGTATAAAAAAATCTGAATTTTTTTATATGAATCTCTATATGCAAAACCTAGCTATGATGCCATTGAAGGAATTTATGGATGAGCGGAAGCGTGATATAACAATTATTCCGTAAAAACCATGTATCGCACATATAGAAAAACATATAAAATCTAGATCGAGGGGAATCGTAACCATACCTTGAAAATCGAAGCTTTATAAAATGGATTTTAGCAGTTGCTCCTCAGAGTGTGAAGCACTCTACCGGTATCCACCAAGAATAATCCTTCGATGAAGCTTTTTTATAAAACTAAGCTTTTATAAAAATGGAGTTTTTCTTCTTTTGAGAGAGAGAGAGAGATGAAGAAGAAGAAGAGGGTGGCAACTAGGTTTTCACAAAAACTCTAGTCATTTAGAATGAACTATCTCATTCTATTTATAGGGCTCTCCTAGGGTTTTTTAATATATCTTTATATATATATTAACCCCACACTTTATCTTATAAAATGCTTTAATAATAATTAAAACTATTTTAATCATTATTTCCTTTTCTAAACTATTTAGAAAATAACTTGCTCTCTCAAAATACCTTCATCAATAAATTAATCTTTTATGGTGTGACCCTGTAGGTTCAATATTAAGCCGGTAGTAGAAATAAATAATAATAAACTTTTATTTATTATTTATATGAATTCTAATAATTCATTAAATATAATTAACTGATTAATTATATTTATTCTACATCGTGAGTGATGCTTCTCAACATATCGCGACTATCCAGATAATATGAATTCACTGCTTAGAATACCAAGAACCTGTCAGTGACTAGTTACAGTACAATCAATTCCTTCTACCCTACAATATCCCGATTAAATACAAGGCATGGATCTCGTGTCAAGCCTATCTAATTTAATCATATGCTTTCCTATTCACTATGTCTAGTTCCGATTAATGCAAATTAGAAACTTCTTTCTAATTTCATTCACTCTGGCCAGAGGTTCCTGAACTAGCATAAATGGAATAACATCGGACATTCTCTTCCTTCACTGGAAGGTGCAGATCCTTTATTGATCATTCACTATCTTCGTGCACAAATTCCTATACCCAGAAGAACACTAATTATTGTCCCTCGAGACTAAGAGCTAAACCAAAGTATAGTTCAGTGTACACAAGATGACTATGATGATCTCAAGTCAAAGGACACTTGTACAACCATCACTATATGAACAACTACTGACACATGAGTGAACTCCATTAGTTGTTCAACTGATCGAGTCATGTTCAGTGAACTTATTCCTAATAAGAACCTACATACTAGCTATAGTGTCACCACACAAATGCCTTTGAGAACAGACATCCTTCATAGTGAAGCAAGCATAGTATGTACCGATCTTTGCGGATTAATTAACTACCAATTAATTATCCTACGACCAGGAACTATTTAAGTTTAGAGTTTTCATCTTTAAGGTCTCATTATAATGATCTCATCATAATCCATTAAAGCTTTACTCTAAACTATGGATCATCTAATTTAAACACTTTAAATAGATAAATCCCGTTATAAAACATATTACCATTTTATTAAATTAAACAAACTTGAATCAGATTGAACAAAGTAGCTCCTAACTCATCATCCATGATTGGATTTAGGACACACGTCTTTCAATATGGATCGCTTAGTCTTCTAGATTCAGATGGCCCTAGTAGTGCCGTTTTTGGTGGGATAGTTAGCTTGTGTAGTAGCATTCCCTTCTGATTAGTAGATAGGCAAGATGACTTTACTTTTGTTAGAAGTCGGATGTGGCTTGTTGATGTGATTTACTTTTGCTAGACGATGACTGTTGGAAAGTTTTAACCTGATGATGTTATGTATATATTTCAGTTTCAGTTCAGTTTCCTTTGAAAGTTGATCTCGAGTTGTTTATACTTTTACAAAGATACTCTGTTTTATCTGTTTTGATATAAACTGTTAATTTTCAACCCGTAACGATACAATCACGAAATATACTTGCAAAAAAAAAAAAATTGTGTTTCCTCAACTACCATATTTTTTATATATGAATATATATTTTTTTGACATTATTTCTCAAATTACCGATCTTATTTAAAAAGAGTGTTTTAAAGATGGTTATTTAACCCCTACCTTGGTTTTGCGAAATGTCTGTTAATAAAATGGTATATGCATATATATATATATATATATATATATATATATATATATGCACGCAATTCTTTTAAGCAAACTTTCGATTTTGACAAGTGTATATAAATTGTTATTACCAGAAAAATGCCACCCAGAAGAGTAGGAACCGAGCGCACCCAGCTGCCTCAGAGGACCAAGGCAGCCACAATGAAGAAAGTGGACACCAGAATTATGAGGAAGACAACCTAGACTTTAATGAGGAGGATGATAGGGATTACAATGAATATGAGGACCCTGAATACGAGGAAGAAGATGTTGAAGATGACACTCAGGAAGGGGGAGACCAGGGAGGGAATCCTATGGATCAGTTCATGAACCTACTTAGGCAAAATCTGAACCATTAGCCCAACCCACCGCGACCTGACAATTCGGTTGCGAATGCTTTTAGGACCTTTAAGTCACTGAAACCCCCAGAGTTCTAGGGAACCGCAGACCCCGTAGAGGCAAGAGCTTGGCTGAAAGAGATGGAAAAATCCTTCGAGATACTGAAGGTTGCAGAGGAACAAAAGACCCTTTTCGCCACCTATCTCTTAAAAGGAGAGGCAAACTACTGGTGGGAAGCTAAGAAAAATCTGGAAGGAAACGTCGTGGTAACTTGGGAGAGATTTAGCCAGCTGTTTTTAGATAAATATTTCCCTCGGTTCATTGAAACACAAATGGAGTTAAAGTTTTTAGAGCTCAAGCAGAACAATATGACAGTGACAAACTATGAGGCCAAGTTTACTGAGTTGTCTAGGTTTTTACCAGAGTTCGTTAATACAGACGCAAAGAGAGCCCAGAGGTTTCAACAAGGGCTAAAACAGTGGATCCAGAATCGTGTGGCCATTCTTGAAATAACAGATTACGCCACCCTAGTGCATAAAGCATCAATTGTGGAAGCTGGGAGTGAACAGAGTCAGAAAGAGAGAGAAGGAAAGAAAAGAAAGATGGATAGCCAAAAAGGAATTTCTATAGGTAGGAGTTTTCCAAGCAAGTTCACCCGGGGGACGCCACCCCAACCCAACCGAAATTTTGGATTCAAAAGACTGAAAGTTGGAGCGTGGGCCAGGGCGGCCGGCAGACTGTGGTGTCTCACTCCAACCACCCTCGACCCCCACTGCCAGATTGTAACAAATGTGGAAAGAAACATACGGGCACGTGTGGCTTACAAGGGGTAAAGTGTTTTAAGTGCGGACAGTTAGGGCATTATGCTACCATTTGCCCAGGATACAACGCTAAAGCCAACATGAACGTTACTTGGTTTAAGTGCGGGAAGTTAGGGCACATGGCCAGGGAATGTCCCCCTACTGGGCCAGTTGCATCAAGAGTTAGTGGAACTGCCTCAAATAGACTACCCACCGCTAGGACCTTCAACATGAATGTACAGGATGCCGTGAGAAACACGGACATGATAACAGGTACACTTTTACTGAACACAGTTCGTGCCAATGTTTTATTCGATTCTGGAGCTACCAGGTCCTTTATTTCTACAGACTTTGCATGCAAATTAAAGCTTAAGTCCAAACCATTAAAAAGGTCATTACAAATAGAAATAGCCAACCACGAAGTAATTACGGTCAGTCAAGTGCATCCGGACTGTAGCCTAGAATTAGAAGGAAGGAAGTTCCGTGTAGACTTAATCCCTTTTAAACTAGGGGAATTTGATGTAATACTAGGAATGGATTGGCTAGCCAGCAATGGCGCTCGAATTGACTGTGAAGAAAAGAAAGTTAGGCTGAAATCACCAGGGGAAAAGGAGATCGTGTTCAAAGGACAACGTCAAACTAGAAAGTTCCTGAGAATGGCCCAGACCAACAGGTTACTACGGCAATGATGTGAAGCTTATCTAGCTCACGTAGTAGACACAAAGCGAGAGGCCCCGAGGGTACAAGACATCGCAGTTGTTAATGAATTCAAGGACGTATTTCCTGAGGATCTTCTGGGGTTACCACCGGACAGGGAAATAGAGTTCGCTATAGATTTAGCTCCGGGAACGGCGCCAGTCTCAAAAGCCCCGTACCGATTAGCCCCCGTAGAAATGAAGGAGCTAGCTGCCCAGTTACAAGAACTGTTAGAGAAAGGAATGATAAGACCAAGTGTATCACCATGGGGGGCACCAGTGTTATTTGTAAAGAAAAAGGACGGCGACATGAGATTGTGCATAGACTACAGAGAGTTGAACAAGTTAACTATTAAGAATAGATACCCCTTACCTAGGATTGATGATTTGTTCGACCAGTTAAAGGATGCCACATGCTTTTCCAAGATTGACCAAAGAACCGGATATCACCAATTAAAGATCAGACCGGAGGATATACCCAAGACTGCATTTCGCACTAGGTATGGACACTACGAGTTTCTGGTGATGTCCTTTGGATTGACCAATGCACCCGCAGCCTTTATGGATTTGATGAACCGAGTGTTCAAAAAGTACTTAGATATATGTGTGATAGTCTTCATTGATGATATTTTGGTTTACTCAAAGACTGAGGAGGAACATGCGGAACACCTGAGAGTGATCCTAGAGATTTTGAGAAAAGAAAAATTGTACGCCAAATTCGCGAAGTGCGAGTTCTGGTTAAAGGAAGTCCAGTTCTTAGGACATGTAATTAGCAAAGAAGGGATTTTAGTTGACCCTGCTAAGATAGAAGCTGTCTCGAATTGGGAAAGGCCAACCACACCTACTGAGGTGAAAAGTTTCATAGGATTGGCTGGATACTATAGGAGGTTTGTTAAGGATTTTGCCAAGATAGCAGGACCCCTAACTCGACTTACTCGTAAGACCGAGAAGTTTGTTTGGATGGAGAAGTGTGAGGAGAGCTTTCAAGAGTTAAAGAAGAGATTAGTGACAACCCCTGTGCTAGCATTACCAGATGAAAAAGGAAATTTTGTGATCTACAACGATGCGTCTCATAAGGGTTTAGGTTGTGTACTTATGCAACATGGTAAGGTAATTGCTTATGCATCCAGGTAGCTGAAAGAGTACGAGATAAGATACCCCACCCATGATTTAGAATTGGCCGCGGTAGTTTTCGCTTTGAAGATGTGTAGGCACTATCTGTACGGCGAGAAGTGCGAGATTTTCACAGATCACAAGAGTCTTAAATATATTTTCACTCAGAAAGAATTAAACATGAGGCAAAGGAGATGGATAGAGTTAATTAAGGATTATGACTGTGAGATCCTCTACCACCCGGGGAAGGCCAATGTGGTGGCCGATGCCCTTAGTAGGAAAGAAAAGCTTAAGATGATAACTCCATCAGAAGATTTAATCCGAGGATTTGAAAGGATGGAAATTGAGGTCAAGGTTACGGAAAAAGGGACAGAAGGATTGTTTGAAATTATAATGCAACCCGAGCTGATAGAAAAGATCCGAATATGTCAAGAAAGAATGATGAGGGAAGATAGGGAATCAATGACAGGAGAGGAGATAAAGTGTGATAGAGATGAGAAAGGAATCATGAGATATACCTACCGGATTTGGGTTCCGAATATTCAAGAATTAAAAGACGAGATCTTGTATGAAGGCCATAACTCCAGATACACAATTCACCCTGGCGGTACCAAAATGTATAGGGATCTAAAGGAGTTCTATTGGTGGCCGAACATGAAGAAAGATGTAGCAGAATGGGTAAGCAAGTGCTTGACCTGCCAGAGAGTAAAAGCAGAGCACCAGAGACCAAGCGGATTGCTCCAAGCCCTAGAAATTCCCGAATGGAAATGGGAACACATAGCCATGGACTTTGTAGTGGGCTTACCAAGAACCAAAACGAATCACGATGCAATTTGGGTAATCATAGACCGACTGACTAAGTCAGCCCACTTCCTCCCGAATAAGGAAACTTACACTGTCGAAAGATTAGTGGAAATGTATATAAAAGAGATTGTGGTACGACATGGAGTTCCCGTAGCCATTGTGTCAGATAGAGATCCCAGATTTAACTCCAGATTTTGGAGAAGCTTTCATGATTGCGTAGGGACTAAGCTAAACATGAGTACCGCCTACCATCCCCAAACGGACGGACAGAGTGAAAGGACCATCCAAACATTAGAGGACATGTTGAGAATGTGTGTGATAGACTTCAAAGGAACTTGGGATGAACATCTGCCCTTGATAGAGTTTGCTTACAACAATAGCTACCATGCGAGCATAGGAATGCCCCCATACGAAGCCTTATATGGTCGGAGATGCCGTTCCCCCTTATGTTGGGAAGAGGTCAGCGAGAGAAAGATACTAGGGCCTGATTTGGTTCAACGGACAAAGGATATCATCGACCTAGTCAAAGGGCGCTTGACAGCGGCCCAGGACAGACAACGCAAGTACGCAGATCTAGCCCGGAAGGACAGAGAGTACGAAATAGGAGACCTTGTATTTCTAAAAGTGTCCCCATGGAAAGGGTTGATGAGATTCGGTAAGAAGGGAAAGTTGAGCCCAAGATTTATTAGACCGTTCGAGATCTTAAGACGCGTCGGACCCGTCGCTTATGAATTAGCCTTACCCCCAAACCTACAACAGGTTCACAATGTGTTCCATGTGTCTATGCTAAGGAAGTACAATGCAGACGCCAGACATATAGTCGAGTACGAGCAGGTAGACCTTCAGCCAGACCTGTCCTATATAGAACAACCTGTGGAAATCATTGACAGAAAGGAACAAGTGCTCAGAAATAAAGTTATCAAGCTAGTAAGAATCTTGTGGAAAAACCATAATGTTGAAGAATCAACCTGGGAACTAGAAAGCGCAATGCAAGAAAAGTACCCCCATTTATTCTCGATGTGATTCCGGGACGGAATCCTTTTAAGGAGGGGAGACTGTAATAACCCATATTTTTGGTATGTATGAAGGAACTTGATGAATAGTAATTTTGCTGATATGAAGAAACTTTTCAGACCACCCTATGTGGGAGTCGGAAAACTGAGGTTTCGAAGTTGTATCATTGTTGTACTAGGTAAATAAAAGAATATAAAAGTCGTCAGAATTCAAAGATTTCCATTTTTACTATTTCATCAGGAATATATACGAGATATTGCAAGATATGTCGATTATATCAAGGCTTAGGAATTTAATAAAATTAGAAATCCTACGAGTATACATTCCACCAAGGTACTAACACACTAAGGATATTCACCTTGAACATTTTGTAACAAAACGATTTAGAAACCGTTCAGACTCTTATAAGGAGGTTAAGCAATAAAGCGAATGCATAACGAATTGCGATTAAACGAGAAAAGAACGTATTAGGCAAGTGGATATAAGATGATCACAACCAATGACTCATCAAAGCTAGCTCCCATGACTCATCAAAGCTAGCACCAATGACTCACCTCTTCACTTTTTTTGCCTAACTAATTGATCAACACTTGGCAAAAGGATGAGATCATCAAGCATATGTCATCAACCAAGCTTTAAAATACATACTACTTCATTATTTGTGTCATCAACCAAGCAAATATCAAGAAAAAGTTCTCATCCTCTCCACCAAAGCAACTTTCGAATTTTTCAAAGAAAGGCTTGATAAAATTTTCAAAATCCTACTTCCAAGCTTCCATAAATCACAAATAATAGCTCTTTGGATTGCTAGCAACTAGATTAAGGTATGATCAAAGTTTCATTACCATCCATTAAGGATATCATGTTCAAATGTTCATTCAAAGATGAGGAGTGAATAGTAAATGACTTATGCTAATTTGTGTTCTTGGTTTTCTTTTGTAAGATTAAGGATATTAAGCTTATATCAAGGCTCTATTAAGGATCATAAGCCATTCTTAGTGGGTCTAAAGCTCAAGGAAGGTATAAACAACCTCTCACCCTTTTTATTATATGTTTGTTATAGTAGTTATATGATTGAACTTGAAGAAAGTTGAGTTGGTTAAGTTATGTGATATAGTTTTGAGAATGGTTGTGTTTTGATGGATAAAATGAGTAGATGTTGGATTTGACTTTGGGTGTGAAGATGATGGTTTGTTGAGATGATAAGTGGTTGATAAGGATGATTTGGTTTGGTTGAATGATGTTTTGGTGTAGTTAAATGTTGGGAATCACTTGTTTCCAGCCGTCGTAATTGCAAAATTTCATTAGCCCTGTTTTACACATAAAACCCGAAGAAATATAATATTTTAAGAGAAACCACTGGCCACCTTTAGCTAGACCTTGTTTCATAGTTTGTTTTGGCGCGAAAATCATGTTAATCCGATTTACGGTTTAGGAGAAAAGTGAGTTTTAGTAAACGCCATTCGGAGAACCAACCTATCTCGGGTCAGTCACTTTGCGGCCATGTTTGGACCACTTAGAAGCCATATTAAAATGTGAAACTTTGAGAAATAATACTAGAGACAATTAGGAAGACTCACGAAAAAGATTCGTATTAAAAAGATTAATTTTCTATTTTATATAAATGATTAAGTCAAGGTTGCGCAAATGGTAATCCTTAGAAAGTAGCATGTAATGGCCATTTACTAGTGACGAGTAATTAATTATGTTTTTTTGCTATAATTCTTAGATTATCGGAGTGACCCGAGACCTACCACTACCCCTCGACTTCAAGGCAAGTTTACTTTCTCAAATACATATACCAATGTTTTAGCATGTTGTGTTTACAGTTTTGATATCAAGTATAATTGTTCGATTCATATTATGAACTTTATATGTTAAAGTTTTGACAACTATACCTCATTAATAATGGTATTTTGGATTTAATATTCGGACGACGGCTCTAGGGATGGAGCGTGTTGGTCCAAAAAGTAGAGTTGACCGGGGAACGGTATTTTGCCTCAATATATTTTAAATATGTAAACCCAAAAGGTTCTTCGGGAGATAGTATATGTACTTACGAATATTAACTGAACTTTATTTACTTAAAGATTCCAAAAATATTATCTTGGATTAAATACATTATTTAAATATTATCAAACACTTTAAACGCTTCCGAAAATACTTAGAATATTATTTTAAATGATCCAAGATGCTTCGAAACTTTTATATACGTATACTTTCTCACTCGAAATCATTTTGTGAAAACCTCGGTCATGGTTTGCTCAAGTAGCGTTGTTTTTAAGCAAGAATTGGTCGACTAAGGTCGGACCTTAACTACTCGTTTTCTATTCAAAACGATTCTCAAAAGAAAATAAAAACGGGACTCTGGCGCGAGCAGGACCGTTGACAAACGATCCTGAAATTTATATATAAGTGGTCGTTAGCCAGGCGGTCCATCAATACTCTGGCGCGAGCAGGACCGTTGATGAACGATCCTGAATTTTTCATATAAGTGGCCGTTAGCCAGGCGGTCCATCAATTATTGGCCGTATGCGCCAGGATGATTACAGATGGAGTTCTCATCCAGGACGACTACAAATGGAGTTTTCGTCTAGGGTAATTACAGATGGAGTTTTTGCCCTTCTACTAGTAGAAAAGACCCGCGGTGGATATGAAGGTGGCGACTGATCATCGTCACTTCATATTGTGTTTTCTATTTTTGGATAAGTCCCTTCCTTCCAGTTTGGAAATTTAATTAACACTGTGAGGAAAGCCTAGGTGCTGAGTTACCGATAGTGTTAACTTTAGCGTGAATGATTTGAAATCTTGAAAACTATTATTAAAAATATGAAATGATATAGTTTTGATATTTTGCTGAAAGATCTTAACTTAACGATTAAGTAACAACTTTAAAATTCTTCTTTCAAAGGTATTTTGGGTTACAAGTAAATGATGATATAAGTTACTTGTGGGGCAATTTAGCTCACTCTTGCTTTATTTCTTTTATATAAACACAACAGCTAGTAGCCATGGCAAGGACGCAACGAACTACCCGCAAGCGAGTGGGAAACGCCAGGCGTTTCCGTGAGCAGTTTTTAGCTATCATCCCTGAGGTAGAAGAAACCAGTTGGATGGGTTTACAACTTTTGTTAGTTTGTTTTAATTACAAGTATGACCGTGTAAGGAAATCTATCGGAACAAACACTCAAGCCGCTAATATAACTTCATTTAGAGGTTATATTAGTAGCGGAACTTAGTAATCATTTTGGGTTGTAATAACTTTAAACTTATGTTATTGTTTAGTAATGATTATTGTATGTCGTTTCTGAGACTCTAACCTATGTGAGGGATATTATTATGGGTTCAACAACATGTGTATCTATATTATTATGAGTGAAACAGGTGTACTATTGGGTTAAGGAGATTGTGACAACCTAGATCCCCGACCCCGGGTCTGGGGGTGTTACATATATCTAGCTTATTTACTACCATATCTACTTAAGACATATTTAACACTTCTATATTATTTAATAACATATCTACTTAATATCTTATTTAATAGCATAACCACTTAATATCTTATAAGAACCCTTTTTAAAAAGGCTACGTTAAAGTGTTTAGTCGGGTTATTGATTGCCTAGAGGGTTCTAGGTACATAAACCCTAATTTAAATAAAGTAATTATAAATTTTATTTTTAAAATTTTGCAACCTCCAAGTAATTCCTAAAATACAATCTATACTACTCCCTCAGTACTCCTCAATTCTTTACATTGAGGGGACGATACGGAGATTAAGAAAAAAGTGTAAATTCATAGGGAAAAGTAAGAAAAATGAGTAATATAATTTTATATAGTTATTAATAAGTAACTAATTGTCTTTTTAAGGACATTGTCTGTTTTATATTTTTTCATTGAAACAACTCATATTCGAATTAAAAATAACACGGGCAAAATATAGAAATAATGACAATATTATTATATTAAACTTATAAAATCCATATTTAATATAATTTTTTTATAATATTGAATTTAAATAGATAATTGATTAAAAAAATAAAAAGTAATAGAATATGTTAAAAGAAACTCGGCACATTACAGGGCACATATTTTGTTATTTGCACTTTAGTCACTCTTAGATTTTTTAAGAGCAAATAAATACGAACCGTTAGATCTATTATTTAAAAATATTTTTCTATTTTAATATTTAAATACTACTAAAGATTACGTCAACAATTTATTAAATTAAAATACTTATATTATTATATATATAAGTCCAATTTATTATATACACATATAAATATATATTAAAATTTCATCAAAAAAGATATAATTACAAAAATTTAAATAAAAATAATAAAATATTAAAAAAAACCGTGCATATGGTAATATTTTTATATATAATTATTAATAAATAACCACTTACCCTTTTCAGCTAAACACATAACCTTTTTTATTTTTTTAACTTAGACAACTAATTTTTCTAAAAGTAACACGAACAACATATACAGAGAAAGGTAATATAATTTTCTATTTTCTAATTTAAAGAACTAATTTTCTAAAAGTAACATGGACAACATATATATATATATATATATATATATAGATATATATATATATATAAATGTAACATAATTTTATATAATTATTAATAAGTAACTAACTATCTTTTTAAGGACATTTTCTGTTTTATATTTTTTAATTGAAACAACTCATATTAGAATTAAACATAAAAAGGGCAAAATATAGAAATAATGACAATATTATTATATTAAACTTATAAAATCCATGTTTAATATAATTTTTGTAATATTCAATTTAAATAAGATAATTAATAAAAAATAAAAGTAATATCATATGTTAAAAGAAACTCGGCACATTACAGGGCACATATTTTGTTATTTGCACTTTAGTCACTCTTAGATTTTTTAAGAGCAAATAAATACGAACCGTTAGATCTATTATTTAAAAATATTTTTTTATTTTAATATCTAAAATACAACTAAATATTACGTCAACAATTTTTTAAATTAAAATACTTATAATGTTAGATATATAAATCCAATTTATTATATACACATATAAATATATATTAAAATTTCATCAAAAAAGATATAATTACAAAAATCTAAATAAAAATAATAAAATATTAAAGAAAACTGTGCATCGCACGGGATATAAGCTAGTATTTTAATATACACAATTAACTAAAAACAAAAATATCAATTTTCTATAATATTTTTACATTTTTGTCCCAATAATAACAAATTTAAACTTGTAAATAAAATATTGCAAATCCTTTGTTAGCCGCTGTTGTGGAATAAAAAACGTACTTTTGAATTTAATGCTAGGGATTAAGAGCTTTCGAGCTTTAATGGCCGGTCTCGTGTTTCGTGGCTGAAGCTGCCCTCACAAGATGCCTACGTATCTGAATCAATGCTGAGAATTAAGCCAAAAAACGTAGCTCTAATATGAAGGATCAGGGTCCTTATATAGGCGTCAGGAGCCCTGCATTTAGAGTAAAATTAGGTGACTTGAGGGCCAAATCAACTTCTTAGATCAGGATTGTGAATCCTATTTTGTAGGAGGCTGACTCATATTAGGTTTGGATGCCTTGGAGGCTAATCTTTGAATTATTTCACACACCTTGGACTCTTTTTATGAGCTATAGATTTTCTCTTTTTATTAATTACGAAATTAATAAATAATTAGGGTTTCAGGCCTTATTAATTGGGCTTAACTCTTGGACCAATCTATATCTAATTAATACATCATTAATTATATTTTCAAGGTTGTTTTTGGCCCATATCATTTGCCCCCCAACTTCTAGGAAAATCTTTTTTAGATTATCATAGAAGTTATTTTGACCTTATTCGAGATTTTAGGAGTCTCTTTCGCATTTTTCATAATTTTCTGGTTCCTCGAACATGTAGTTTCAAGTCAATTTCGGCTGCTCTAATCTTCCAAAATAAAAAATCGGGAGCTTTTATTAATTTCCTGGAAAATAATACAAAATTTTAAAAATTCTGTACAATTTCGACCAGGATTCTGGTCGAATTTTCATGTCTTTTTGGCTCCTGGTTGAACGCCTTCGACCAGGATTGAGGTCGTAGGGTTCGACCAGGAATGAGGTCGAACATTTGCTTCATTCTGGCTCCTGGCCGAACACCTTCGACCAGGATTGAGGTCGTAGGGTTCAACCAGGATTGAGATCGAATTTCTGATTTATTTTGGCTCCTGGTCAAACACCTTCAACCAGGATTGAGGTCGTAGGTTTTTGACCAGGAACGAGGTCGAACATTTCTCCTATTTTGGCTCCTGGTCGAACTATGTCGACCAGGATTGAAGTTGTAGGGTTCGACCTCGTTTAAGGTTGAATATTTCCCCCATTTTGGCTCCTGGTCGAACTATCTCGACCAGGATTGAAGTTGTAGGGTTTGACCTCGTTTGAGGTCGAACATTTCGCTCATTTTGGCTCCTGGTCGAACTATCTCGACCAGGATTGAAGTTGTAAGGTTTGACCTCGTTTGAGGTCGAACATTTCGCCCATTTTGGCTCCTGGTCGAACTATCTCGACCAGGATTGAAGTTGTAGGGTTCGACCTCGTTTGAGGTCGAACATTTCGTCCAGTTTGGTTCATGGTCGAACTATCTCGACCAGGATTGAAGTTGAAGGGTTCGACCTCGTTTGAGGTCGAACATTTCGCCTAGTTTGGCTCCTGGTCGAACTATCTCGACCAGGATTGAGGTCGTAGGGTAGAAATACTTATATTTCTTTTCTTACTTATTTTTGGGCCGTTTTCTCTTGGGCTTTGCTCAAAATTTATTGGGTTGTACCGGATAATGCCGGTTGTCCTCCCTTTTGACTGGCCCAGTGATCGGCTGTACTTTCTATATAAGTGCAGAGTTTCACTCCTCATTTCTCTATTCTTATTTCTCAAAGTCATTCTGTAAAATTTCTCTCAAATTTTCTCTGCCTAGCTCTGCTAGGGTTCTACAGTAAGGCGATTCCCGACGAGTTTTTCCGATTGAAAATCATCGGTTTCTGGATTTTTTACTTGAATATTTGAAGTTTTTCTTGATTTTCGTTGAAGATTTGAAGAACTTTTTATGGGTTTCTTGTTGAAGATTTGAAGAATTTTTCTGGGTTTTTAACTTCTAAATGGCTGATCGTGCTTCCCAACGCCTTCAGAAAATGAACTCTGCATCCAAACGAGGTACCCCCATTTCTATTCGTTCTAAGTACATGTCTTTACATGATATGATCAACGAACGTGGGGATGAGTACCCGTCTGTTTCTGCTTTAGATTCTTATGATTGTAGCAATAGATTTCATGATGTCGACAAAATTAAGGTTTACAATAAAATGTATAGGGTTAAGGCTCCCTTAAAGTTAGTTCCCACCAGTGCCGCTGATCGTTCTTGTCATTTGCGGTCTAATGTTCTTTGTATTTATAAAGATGCTATAGTTGCCGGTCTTAGGTTTCCATTTCATGAATTTATACCTAGACTTCTGGCTGATATTCAAGTAAACCCCTGTCAATTACCTCCAAATGCCTGGAGGATAATTCATTGTTTTATGGTTTTGTGCTTGCGTAACAATTTTCCTTTTTCCATCCATTTATTTAGGAAAATATTTCAGTTTAAGAATAGTTCTGCGAGTAATTTGGGTTGGGTGTACATTAGTCACCGAGTTCGCCTTCCCTTCATTTTCCACCCAAAATCTACTCCTGATAACAACCCTAGGTGGAAAAATGAATTTATGTACCTCGTTTGGGAAGGTGGGGATTGGGGAACTTTATTCCGCAAATCGTTTGGTAGAGTTGTGGATGGTAGTCCCAACAATATAATTTTGAATGATGAGGAGTCCCATGCCTATTCTGAGCTAATCAAAGACAATGGGACTACTGTGGCTTGGGAGCTTCTGGACGAATTTGTCCCCAAGTCTGTTCACCTTTCAAGTGTTTCAGACAAGGGTAAATCTCCTTACTTTCTTTGTTTATTCTTTTCCTTTTTGAGATTTCTTATACCCATTCTTGTTTTGTTTTTATATTTACAGCTGCGGCCTTTATCAACAAAACTAATGAGCCCAAAGACGATGAGACTTCCAGGATGAAGAGGGCCAGGATATGAGATGATCCTCGTGGGAAACCTTATGCTCCCAGTTTTCTGATCCCTCCCCAGATTCGTGTGGATGAGGCAGATACTCCTGTATCTTCAAAGTCCTCGGTTTAGCGCCCCAACTGGGGTATTAGGAAAAGGGACACCGTTGCTGGGGTGTCCAAACATGTTGTTGAGTGGTCGTACCACTCACTCACTCCCTACGACTACAAAGATTTTGTTGCAAATTCTACTATCGAGGGAGTTGAGCATTTGGGCACTCAAGCCATATCTGCGGTACTTTTCTTCATTTGTCCAGTATTCTGCAGGATGGGAGGATGCTGTTCAAGCCATCTCAGCTAAACATCCTGAAGCTTTTGATCCTACTCACTTCCCAACTCCCAACTCCTCACCCTCCTACTCCTCTAGAGTGCATTCTGGCTGGGACAGCTAACATGGAGGAGGATGATAGGATTTTGGATCCTGAGCATTCCTCACCTCCTGGTGATACGTATGTCAATGATCCCGAGGCTACTGATCCCAGTTCTGGTTCCAGCTCGGGAAAGGAGACTGATACTGGCAGCAGAGGCGGGGGTGATTAGTTTTTAGATATGCTTATCTTTATATGGCCGCGTGTGGCTATTTATCATGTACGTTCAGCCTTCGGGCTTAATTTAAACTTTTTATGTAAGTCTAATTTAATATCGTTTGATTTCCTCATATTCTTACCATAACATGTTTATTAACACTTGGTGCACATAAATTGTCACAAAAATACTGGAACGTTGAATAAAAACATAACTTGAAAATGGGTTCAACCCTTACATAATACTCTACTTTCTACGTCGAGTTTAAAACTCAGATTGGTTTCGTCGACCTTATTTCTACTTGCCCTAGCAGTGAGTCCGGTTAGGAAACACTAAACATAATAAATTTTTAGATTTGCAGCATGCCAAGTTCTCGGCACCTCAACCCCTTCAAGAGTTTCCAACTTATATGAACCTCGCCCAAACATGCTCTTGACTCGGTATGACCCTTCCTAATTTGGAGCCAACTTTCCTTTTTGTCCGACCCCGGATGCCTCAATATTTCGGAGGACTAAATCTCCTTGACGAAAGAATCTCTCTTTAACCCTTAAGTTATAATAGAAAGATGCTCGTTTCTGATGTTCAACTACCTTAGCATTTGCCTCATCTCTAACTTCATCAATTAGATCTAAAGCCAGCCTCATTCCTTCTTCATTTGCTCCTGGCTCGTAGGCTTCCACTCTTGGAGAAGTGTGAGTAATCTCCACTAGAAGCACGACTTTTGATCCATATGCTAACAGAAACGGAGTTGCCCCAGTGGTGACCTTAAAAGTGGTACGATATGCCCACAGTATGGGGAGCAATTCATCCACCTAAGTATTTCTAGAGCGTTCAACTCTTTTCTTCAGTCCAGCTAGGATAATTCCATTTGCTACTTCAGCTTGCCCATTTGCTTGAGGATTAGCAACATAAGTGAAACGTAGTTCAATATCATTCTCTTCCACAATACTTTTTGAAATCTTCGTTATTAAACTGAGTTCCATTATCCGTGACCAAGATTCGTGGAAACCCATACATGCATATTACATTCTCCCAGAAGAATTGCATTACTTGCTTGGTGGTTATCTTGGCTAAAGGTTTAGCCTCAATCCACTTAGTGAAGTAGTCAATGGCCACTATCAAGAATTTTCATTGTGCACTTGCCACTGGAAATGGTCCAAGTATATCCATTCCCCACATGGCAAATGGAACAGGTGAATTTATAGACGTTAACATCTCAGGTGGTTGTGTAACCACTGGTGCATGCTTTTGACATCGTTCACACATTTTCACATAGTTTTTTGCATCTGCAAGCACATTTGGCCAATAGAATCCTAGACGAGTGATTTTATGAGCAAGGGCCCTGCCCCCCAAGTGCTGCCCACAAATTCCCTCATGTACTTCCCTTAGGGCCAACTCTACCTCCTGGGGTCTAAAACATTTCAAGTAGGGGACAAAGAAAGACTTTTTATACAAGATTCCCTAAATCAAGGTGTACCTTAGTGCTCTCACATATAACTTTCATGCCTCTGAAGTATCGTTAGGTAACCAACCGATTTCTAAATGAGACTTGATGGGATCCATCCAACAACTAGCAACATCAATGGGTGCTATTAACTTTCCATTGAAGTTTGGGGTCTTCAAGACTTGGAAGTATACGCTTCCTCCGTAGTTCTCAATTTCAGAAGAAGCAAATTTGGACAAGGCATCAGCCTTCATGTTTTTTTCTCCAGGAATGTGTTCCACATAACACTCATCAAATTGAGTCATGATGGCTTTGACAAGTTTCAGATACTTGGCCATGACTTCATCTCTAGCCTCAAATTCTCCATTTTACTTGGGAAACTACCAGCCTCGAGTCTCCACATACTTTAAGAGTCTTAACTCTCAAGGCTCCAGCCAGCCCTAAGCCAACTATCAGGGCTTCGTACTCAGCTTCATTGTTTGTCGTTGGGAAGTACAGTTTTAGTGCATACTCTATGAGAAATCCATCGGGACTTTGCAGCACCAAACCTACTCCACTTGATTTTGTTTTTGATGCCCCATCAAAATAGAGCACCCAACATTCTTTGGACACCATGTCTTCATCTTTCTTGTCTTCTTCTTTTCCTTCCAATACTACTTCCTGCCCCCCGACTTCCTGGTTGTCAATAGTGCATTCAACCATGAAGTCAGCAAGTGCCTGAGCTTTTATTGTCGTTCGAGGCTTATACTTGATGTAAAATTATCCCAACTCAATAGCCCATTTGATCAATCTTCCACTAACTTGAGGACTGTGTAAGATGTTTTTTAGAGGTTGATTAGTCAAGACTTCTATCTTGTGCACGTGGAAGTATGGGCGTAGTTTTCTTGAGGCCATGATCAGGGCTAACACAAACTTCTCTATCATAGAGTAGTTTATTTCTGCTCCATGTAGAATCTTACTTACATAATAGATGGGTTTCTGAGCCTTCAACTCTTCCCTAACCAAAACGGCTCCTAGGGCAGGGTTCGAGACTGCCAAGTATAAGTAAAGAATCTCTCCCGGTTTTGGTTTTGCCAACAATGGTGCTTCAGTCATGTACTTTTTCAAGGCCTCAAAGGCTTCTTGGCTTTCTGTTGTCCATTCAAAATTCTTCATGTTTTTCAGTGCTTTGAAGAAAGGCAAGCACTTCTCCCCTGACTTGGAGATGAATCTCCCCAATGCTGCCACTCTTCCTATTAGCTTCTGAACATCCTTGACGGACCGTGGCGGTTCCATGTCCAGAATTGCTTTGATTTTATCGGGGTTAGCCTCAATTCCTCGTTTAGAGACCATCAGGCCTAAAAACTTTTCTGACCCTACGCCGAAGGCGCACTTAGCTGGATTTAACATCATCCTATGGTGCCTCAGTACCTCAAATGCTTCCCTTAGATGGTTTATATGATCCGCCTTATCGAGGCTTTTAACCAACATGTCATCCACATAAACTTCCATGGTTTTTCCGATCAGGTGTTCAAAAATTTTGTTCACCAACCTTTGATATGTCGCACCTGCATTCTTGAGACCAAATGCCATAACCAAATAACAGTAAACACCAAAGTTAGTGATAAAAGATACCTTGGAGATGTCATCCTTGTGCATTTTGATTTGGTTGTATCCACTGAAGCCATCCATGAAACTCAACATCTCGTGCCCAGCCGTGGCATCTATTAGAGTATCAATTCTTGGCAAGGGAAAACAATCCTTATGTTAGGTCCAAAGTATCGTAGAAGGGGGGGGGGGGTTGAATACGATACTCACAAATTATTCGATTTCGTTCGCGGATAATTAATTGTGTTCTTGTCCGAAATCAAATTTACCAAATCAAAACACGAGTCGGGGAATATATCGTTTTATAAATGTAAACCACGAAGGGTGCTAAAATTCTAATCCATATGATTAGCTTCAATGAGTTCAAGTTACAGTAATCAATACAAATGATAGAATTTAAGGCACTATTAATTTCTTCTGTAGAATTTCTCAAGCTCTTAACTTCATAAACGTAAATGATCAACTGTAAATTTATACCTCAAAAATTGACTGAAATGTCTTATAAGATGAGCTTTTTATAATTTATGAACGAACAACGATCAAAACAATAGTGTTGATGCAATTACGGGAAACTACATATATAACGACTTCAAGTTAAATGGGAATTAGAGTAATAACATACTATTGTTATGTTAAATTAGACTATTACAAAACTAATAATTTAAAATATATTATATAAACACAAATATATATACATATATATTGCATTTTGGATCGGGTTCGGGTTTGGTTCGGGTTCGGTTCCATTTTTGTGTTTCGGGTCCGGTTCGGTTACGACAAAACCCAAACCCGACCTAAAATTTATTCGGGTCTAAAAATAAATCCTAAACCCGGACCCAGATCCAAAATTTCGGATTCGGTTAGACCAATCAGTTCAGAAAGAGTCGGGTATCCATCGGGCCGGGTCAAATTGCCATCCCTACTATCGGGAACAGATCCAGGAGAAGCTCTGAGTAAGATCAACCATGAGTCGTTTTTTATGAATCTTTAGTGCAGAGGTAGCTGGTCCTGCCAAGGACCTCCGCCAGCGACTTGGGGGTTGACCATTCCCGAACATTCCGACCACTAGATCGATGAAGAATCTCTCCAAATATGTTTTTTGATCGATGATTCACCGGCCACTAGATCCAGGGATCCCACCTTATTCTCAAACATGGTGGTTTGGTTGATTGGCACTCCTGTAGGTGCACCTTGCATACAAATTCTGGGGTCCCAAGCCCAAGCCCTGCGTCCATCAAGAAAATGTCTTCATTTAAGCGTTTTCTTTGACCTTGTCCATGTCAACAAACAATTCAAAATAACTCGACGTTTTTAGAACAGGTCCGAGTTAAGTGGCCACTGCAATCTTTATGCTCAAACCCCCGACTCAAGTAGTCATTTATATGGTACCAACCAATGAGCATGAACTATTAAGTTGTATAGCTTCGCATTTGTTATGACTTGTCCCTTTTATGGCAAATATTGGCGCACAGACTTCTTCTATATTTTTTGAGAAAGAGAATCGATATATGACCTATTCGAAGCTGCTACCAGTATGCAAATGATGCTTAATTATTTTTGTATCAGAGGAGTCACTGTTGATTTACCTTATGGTTGGGTAGATAAATGTTTGGATATTTGTGATTTTTTTTAAATATCTATATAAATCTTAAATATCCCATTACAATATATCTAATACAACAACATGGGGGTTTGGGTAAGCAATTTAAATCGTGGACTATTTTACCCTCATTTCTAATATATTTTTCAGGGTTATTTTAGTCTTTTAATTTTAATATATTTATTGCATTCTATTAAATGCTGCACAATAAATATGCATATTTGTTACATTCTATTTAAATGATGCACAATAAATATGCATACACACACACACACATACATATATATATATATATATATATATATATATATATATATATATACATACATATATACATACTACATACATACATACATACATACATATGTGCATACATACGTACATACATACATACATACATATGTGCATACATACGCACATACATACATACATTCATACATACATATACATTATGTGAATATATAATAATATTTGATTGAGCGATTTGAATTTTTTGGTTACTCGCATACGTATATACATACATACACATAACATACATGATAATATATGACCATATACGCTAATATATACCATATCTCATTATATTATTATTTGGATGCATGTGTATTGTAATTAATTATTTATACCTCATAATCTTTAACATATTTTAAGTATTAGATTTGTATGACACAAATACGTTCAAATCAACACAAGATAATAAAAAGAACAAAAAACTTTTATGTATATAAATGCAATACAAACTTGTATGAACTTTACTTATTGTATAACTCATAAATTGATATTGTAGCTGATTACAAAAATTGATATTCTACTACACAAACGTACAAAAAAACCGAACAAATCAATAGTTTACTTATATTTAGAATATGCCCGTGCATTGCACGGGCTAAAGAGCTAGTTACAATATAATGGTTAAAGTTTACCCGCAATTTAAAAAAGGTGTCCACATTTAAGATTTTTCAAATTAGTGGCTGTTTTTTATTTTTGTTTTCAAAATGGTGGCCCTCCGTTAATTATATAAACGGAGAAATATTAGACTTAAATGAGAGGTGCAAAATTCAGCGGTTAGTGTTGAGTTAGGTAGCCAGGGAGAGAGACAACAAGATGGTCCATAAGAAACTAAAATACACAGATTAAAGATACATTTAAACAAAAGTTGTGTACATGTTTGTATATGCATATACACTTGTATATATCATAATTATGTGCGTTTAAAAATTGGTGCATTGTGGCATGAGTAAATGCGAATGCTTACACACACCGAAAGGTCAGAAGAAGTTCACATGCATCAAGCTTCTGTCAATTTTTGTTTTACAGTTAAAAGATGGTCGATGAAGATGCAGTATGTGCGGTGTCTGTTCAAGCCAACTACTACTATATTTAACTTGAATTAATATATATGTGTATAATTAATATAATTCACCACCTTTTTTCTGTGTCGCGAGATTTTCGTGATACTGTACCCTTAAACTCCTTGCATATACTTACATGCATGACAGATAAGTAAAGTTAAGAATGTGCAGTGCATGCAATTTTGTTCTACAATTTTTCCTGGGGTATCACATACTTAATTTCTTAACGATTCCTAAAACGATATAATTTTCTTTACTCATTTTAATAGATCTATCAAATTATACACTAGCTAATTCTTCTCTTTTGTTCACTCTCTTTGAATTTTGTGTTCCACAAAGATGTTAATAATAGGATGGGACGGAGAAGGAGAGTGCTGGTGAATATTGCTGCAACTTTCTTTCGAGCTCTGAAGTTTCCTAAGTATTCGATTTACTCGACTCTCTAAGTACATCTATTGTATGAGTTTATATATAAATGTAGACATGGGCATATCTATATATTAAGAAGCACCGGGACACGTAACCGTCTTCTAAAATAAAAAATTTACAATTTTTTACTATTAAATTTTTTGAAAACATATGACAATACCTTCACAAAAATTTAAAAATACGAAGGTGTTTTCACAAAATTTACTCGCGATATCTCTCTGAATCAAATTTTCTGGATCCGTACCTAAATGTAGAACATTGAAATTTTAAAGTCTAGACACAGATCATGTCCTTTTAAGAGATTAAATATAATCTTACTAACCTAAAAACTTAGAAGCAGGACATACTGTTCATAAAGCAGTCCTAAATTCATCAAGGTCAAGGACAGTTGCTGATTAATGTACCAAGCTAGTACAATAACTCTTAACCTTTGAACTATGTAAAGTTAAGAGTTGATTAATGTATACGTGATATATATTATTAATAAATGTGTCTAATAATAAATTATTATTTTGTAAATAGATCGGGGGCAGGGAATCTAGAGGGCCGTTTACGGATTTTGTTAGTGTTTGAGATTGCAATATCGAGATACGGATTTTCTTCTATTTTATTCAGTGTTGCTCCTATTAAAAATATTAATGATAAATTCGTTTTGATCTCAAATCTGTTCGTTTGGTTTTTAATCATTTTGATTCTGAAAATTTATTTTGACTTTGAAAATTACTTTTAAATTTGTTTCGGATTATCTAAATATCTGTTTCTGTGATTTTTTGATTATGACGAAAAGATACATTTGTGACGAAAACTATACTTATGACGAAAACTCTTCTTGTGACGAAATTAGTAGTTATGACGAAAGGCATACTTGTGACGAGAATGACATTTGTGAAGAAAATGTGAACTTAAGACTTGAGCAAAAATGACGAATTTTTTTCGTCGTAATTGGACCAATTGTGACGATTTCAGTGTAAAATTTCCGTCATAATTGCCCAGATTTGTTGTAGTGATTTTATATCTGTTGGAAATATTGAAAATATATGTTTATGTGATTTTAAAAGTTTTGCGAAATATTATATTTGAACCCTTAGTGAGATAGGGTATACCGAGTTAACTAGCTGTAGGCGTACTACAACCATGTCATTGCGGCACCAGTGACATGACACTTCCATGGCAGTGTGATTGGTCATGTCGTATCCTTCTGTTAGCTCTTGGGAGGAGTTTTTGCGCATTTTGATATTTGTTTCAGGATACGTGGGTGCACCCAGAATTTGTGATTTGATTTGACGGTGACGTTGTACATGCCGTACACGTTATCTGATTTGTTGCACACATTATACCCTATGATATGTGTATTTGTATATGTTCTGTTCTGATCTCGGTATGAAATATCCTACCCATTTCGTTGCTTCAGCCGTACTTGTTTTTAAAATAATTGATTTATTATAAATTTTCAAATATTTATATATGTTTTCTGTTTTATAAACTGTATTCCAAATCCGTACAGGACGATTGGCTCATGCCGTATTCTTTTTATAGCAGGTGCTTAGGGGAATTTGAGACTGTGTGATGGAGAGTCACCTAACTTCATTGATTAGGATATTCGGATTGCTATTATTATGTAGACTTAAATATTTATCTAGGGATTTCAGTTTTTCATATTTATTACTTTGAACGGATTGGAGATTTAATATTGTTTGAAGATATGAGACCATTTATTTATTATTTAGAGATTATTAGTGCTCTATTTACGGATTTAATGATTTAATAAATAGCCTCTTATTTAAATTATAGACGGGGTGTTACATTCCCTATTCAACTACTCTAGTTTTTGCTGTCTTTGTACATATACTCCATGTACATAGTTTTCTCTCATCAATATTTATTTAAGCTACAGACATTCTTATCTCCCCCGGGGGTGGGGAGTGGAAGGACCATCATAATCACTGTTACATTATGTCAAGTCACCTTCAGATTCAGAGGTACACAATTACTGCCTAATAAATTTTCCGGTGGAATCAAAATTATTGTATGACTTCGTCTAATAAGTGGATTCTAAGCAAACCCTCCAAGCACTCTGGCTCATCCTTCTCGGATGCTAAATTTTCACTGAACCCTAGACTAGCACTACGAAAAACATAGCATTTACCGATCGCATAAACGGTCGGTATAAGCCAAAAACCGGTCGTTATTGAGTAAAAACAACCGACAGCCGTCGGTCGTATTTAGCGATCGAAAAACCCTGTTTCTTGTAGTGTAGCCTACTTTTCCTGTAAATCCATTCGTTACGTAATATATTCTGGATTAGTTTATACTGAATTGTTTAAAATATTAAGAACATATGAAAATAATGCAAGTAAAAAGTAACTTTACAAAACATCCATCGAATACAAGATTAATTAAGTTACAATAACCAAAGGATCCCAACTTTTTGGAATCCTCCGTAAAACAAAGTTTAATTAGCCTCAAAATTTTATTACCTCATGAGTTTGTGAGGAGATAAATGAAGGAAAGAGGCCTAAAAATAATTAATAAATTATTAAAACAGCATACAGAGCATTTGGCTCTAATTCAAACCATGCTAATATTTGTGATCATCATGTTGAGAATATAGGTGGCAATTCCATCAGGTCTTCTACTTGAGCAGTTGTAGAGGCTTCTTCCAAGAGCCATTTTTCAAGAAAAGATAATGGAGGTGGAGGAGGAGGAGGGTTTGTATTCATATGATCATGATCGTTCACTTCCTTGGCTAAATTTCCATGATTTTGCTCAACTTCATCGTGATCATGGTCATCGTCATCAGGATCATCAGCTTTGTCGGAGTAATTCTGATCATCCCAATTAGCCATATTACTAGCAGCAGTGTTTATGTTATCTAATGATAATATAGACTCAAATTCCTCGTTAGATATTAGTTCTTGGTTGCAATATTCTTTGTGCTCATCAGCCTTTTGCGTAAACCCAAAAATTGTAGTTCTCGAGGAGTCATGACTTCCATAAAGATGCACAGAAGAAGAAGAAGCAGAAGCGTCTAGATTATTCATCTTCTTCGTCGTTGGAGAAGATCTCATCCATCCTTCAAGAAGTCTCGAAATATTCTCTGTGCTAGAGGCATACACTGTATTAGAATTACTACAAGAAGACTTGCTGGCATGGTCTAACCTGAAAGTACTAGTAGTTGTGGAAGCTTGATCTGTCATATAATCTGTTTTGTCAGTTCTGATGTTGAATATTTTCTGATCATCTGAAGAAGATCCTGAATTCTGTAAATTCTTTATTACTTTCTTCTTCAAGTGAGTATTCCAGTAATTCTTAATGTCATTATCTGTTCTTTGGGGAAGGTACGAAGCTATTGCTGCCCATCTGCAACATAATTTCGGTAATAAATATAATCAATAATATTTTACCATGCTCGAATGATTAAATACATAAAAATTGATCTGAAATAATACTAGCAATGAAAGAAATTGATCAAAAATTAATGAAATGAACATACTTGTTGCCAAGTAAAGATTGGAGGTGAACAATCATCCCTTCTTCATGAGGGGTGAAGTTTCCTCTTTTGATTCCTGGTCTCAAGTAATTGGTCCACCTCAGTCTGCAACTTTTGCTACACCTCATCAACCCTTTAAAAATAAGAACAAGAGTAAGTATATATGTAAGGATTGTGTTCAACTACAAACCTGTAAAATTTACTAATAACAACCAGATACACTAAAACCTTTCTGTACATCTATATCTGTGGGTGCATGTGAGGGAGGGGAGAGAGGGAGAGGGGAGGGAGGGGGGAGGGAGGGGGGGAGGAGAGAGAGAGAGAGAGAGAGAGAGAGAGAGAGAGAGAGAGAGAGAGAGAGAGAGAGAGAGAGAGAGAGAGAGAGAGAGACCGGTGTTTGTAGGCACAGATCTCCAGTTACCAGGACCATGATCCTGGACGTAGGAAACAAGAACGATATCTTCTTCAGGGGTCCAAGGCCCTTTCTTAATACCTATTTTCTCACAGCATGGAGGCCTCCCCATGCCCTAGCTACCCCTATTTCCTCTCCTTCCAACTGATCGGATCTTCTATCTTTTAGCTTCTACAGTTCCACTTGTTGTGTGTATATATATACATGTACACTTTAATGTTTGTGTAGACCTTTATTAATTAATAAAGTGGCATGGTCATGTGAGCTTCATATAAACACCCCACAGAAGTTGACCTAAAGAAGAGGAAAGCCCAGCTAGCTAGCTCTTACTTAAATGTTCAATTTTCATCCTTTATCATAAAGAAGTGTATATATACACAGGAAAGAAAATTTGTAGACCATACAAATAGTACACAACAATCAAAAGAAATTAAATTCTCTACAAAAATAGTTGTCGCGACAAACGGTTTTTAATAGCACCCTATATACATTTCTCTTGCTATTTAGGTGATTGTATTTTTGGTCTTATGCTTTCTCTTGAACTTTGTGTGTCTTAAAGGAATTTCAGCCTTTAATAATGAAAAATGATGTTCTATAAAAGGGGGCGGTGAAAACAATTTTTCAGGGGCTATAATAATCAGGTGAGGGTTTAAATTTAATATTTGGCAGGGTTCTAAAAATTATTGAGTCGATTGTGTTTTAGGGTATGATCCAATTTGGTTGGCAAGGTGACCCCTTATCACCTTACCTTTTTATCATTTGTGCAGAAGGTCTGTTCGCCATGATCAGGCATTACGAAATCAACAAGTGGCTTCACGGAATCAAGGTTTGCAGGAGAGCTCCAGTTATAAGCCACATGCTTTTTGCTGATGACAGTTACCTATACTGTAAAGCTGACTTGAATGAAGCAGGCAAAGTTATGGAGTTGTTGGAGTATTGTGAGAAGGCTTCGGGACAACGTATTAACATAAGTAAATCCACGGTATTCTTCAGTGCAAACGTTATCCAATATAATAAGGATTTGTTTTGTCAGATCCTTCAAATCCCAGAGGCAGATGACAATGCTCGATATCTGGGACTTCCTAATACTTTGGGAAGGAAAAAAAACCGTGATCTTTAGCTACCTCAAAGACAGGGTTATTGCTAGCATCCAGAAGTGGAATGAGAAGTGTGTCTCTAGACCTGCGAAGGAAATTCTTATCAAGTCGGTTGCACAGACGTTGCCATCTTATGCTATGAATGTTTTTCTGCTCCCAATTGATCTGATTAGGGACATGGAGAAAGCAATGGCTAAATTCTTCTGGAATACTTCGAAGAACTCTAATTCGGGAATCATCTGGATGGCATGGTGCAGGATGCCAGGTCATAAACATACAGGTGGACTAGGTTTTAAGTCTTTACGGGATGTAAACTTGTCGATGCTGGGGAAACAGTGCTGGAGATTTATCACGAATCCTGAAAGCTTGGTCGCTAGAGTTTATAAAGCTAAGTACTTCCCAGACACAAATTTTATGGAAGCAAAACTAGGTAATAGCCCTAGTTTCATCTGGAGGAGTATTGCTGAAGCTAGGAGTGTTATTTCTTCAGGGTCTAACTGGAGAATTGGTACAGGAAAGGAGATTGCTATTATGGGACAACCATGGCTGAACAATAAAGAGGACCCTTATATATCTACTGTTTCGCCTTCTCTGGAAGATCAAAAGGTATCCTCTTTATTTCAGACAGGAACCAAGGAATGGGACATGGATGTGATAGATGATATTTTTTATGATAGAGATAAACAGTGCATTGCCAACACGAGAGTGGAGCAAGAACTGGATAGTGATATACTTTGTTGGAAAATGGAGAACTCGGGAAACTATTCAGTGAAATCTGCATACAAACTCATCCAGAAACAAAAAGGAGCTTGGAGTACTGAATTGAGCAGTGTGTTCTGGAAGAAAATATGGAATGTCAAAGAACCTCCAAAGGCCTTACATTTAATTTGGCGTGCTGTTTCTCATTGTCTTCCAACTAAGACAGTTCTTCAAACAAAGCGTGTCGTTGTTGATAATATCTGTCCGGTGTGCAATGAGGAGATGGAAACCATTTTTCATAGCTTGGTCCAGTGCAAATCTGAAGCTTTATGCTGGCATATATACAATGATAGGATCAACACGGATGTTAATATGGATTTTTCGGACTGGTTAGAAGCAAACTTCTCGAATCATTTGGCTCAAACGAACGCAAGGATTATCATTTTATGCTAGTCAATCTGGAGAGCCAGAAATGATTTGTTATGGAATAATAAAAGATGGACGACAATGCAAATTGTTGCGAAGGCGTGGGAGTATCTTTCACAGTGGAAGCTAGCTCAGACTAGAGGGTATTCAACACCAATTCAAGCTTCAGTTTCAGGGGATGGTGCAATTATCTGGGCGAAGCCACATCATAATGCAGTAAAGATGAACGTTGATGCAGCAACTTTTGTGGATCGAGAAGCTTCAGGCATAGGAGTGGTTACTCGAGATCAAGATGGAAGGTTAGTGTTTGCCAAAGTCAGATATCTTCGGGAGGTATTGGATGCAACTTTTGTGGAAGCCATAGCAGTGAAAGAGGCATTGAGTTGGGCAAAGGAGTGGTCGAACAACACTGTTATTATCGAATCCGACTGTTTAGTGGTTATTCAACTGATTCGAAGTAACAGTCCGCTGCGTTCAATGCTTGGGCAAGTGGTGTTGGAATGTAGGAGAATGCTTAGAGATTTAAACAACGTTAAGTTGTATTTCGTTAAACAGTCTGCGAATATGGGTGCACATGATTTAGCTCGTGTGGCCCATATGTATCCTGATTGTAAGCTTGATTGGAGTTCTGTTCCGATCAAAGTTAAATAGTGTATTTTGAATGAGTTAATGGAGTAAATTTGCATTTGGTCAAAAAAAAAAACCCCCATTTTTACATAGTTAATATTCGGTCAAATACTTTGAGTTAAATCCAGTTTTGAATTATTCAGTTTTTTTTTATTATTTTTTTAAATTCTATTGCAAAATGCATGTATTTTAACTTGTGATATGGATAGAAAAGTAATTATAGAAATATAATTGTTGATTCTTTGGAAAGGCCAAGTATTTAAGGCCCAAAACCCAGATTATTTATTAATTTCGTAATTAATAAATAGGGAAAATATACAGCTCATAAAAAGAGTCCAAAATATGGTAAATTCATCAAAGAAGGATCCAGAATCCCAATTAAAGGCAATTAATGAGTCATAGCCTTTATCAACAAGGAAAAGACATATCCTGCAAGAAATACAATGTTTATCCATTATCAATAAGGAGACTTATTCGCTAAGACTCCTAAACATACCATAAATACTAGGCTCTAGACGCCTATATAAGGACCCTGATCCTACAATCAGAACTACGTTTTGGACACAGCTTCATACGTCATCTACAACGTTTTGGACACAGATCCATAAGTACTCTACTACGTTTTGGACACAGCTCCATACGTCATCTACAACGTTTTAGACTTCATCCTCGAATAAGGACATACAAGTCACTACGTCCTTGGTGTGCCCCTGCCGTCATAGCCCCGAGGGCAACACCAAGAACTACGTTTTATTGGCTTGATTCTCTAAACACTAGAGATACGTATGCATCTTGTTATGACCGAGTTAGTCCCCGACAACAAGAGCAGCCACACCATTAAAGCTCTAAGCTCTCTTAAATCCTAGCAATTAATTTACAAGTACACTTTTTAATCCATAACATTTGGCGCCGTCTGTGGGAAGACAACATCAACCATGGCAAACACACGAAGAACAACTCGAGGTCCTCAAACTTCTGATGGACTTCCTCTTACTTCTGCAACAGAAACTCAGGGGAGCCAACCACCGCCAATCACTGGCACTGAAGGAGCAGATGCCCCCATCACCACCACTCAAGGACCGGAAGTCCCGATTACTGCTGAAGGGACGAATCCCCTACAAATGGTTGTTCATGGACGAGATCCACCAGAGACCACTCTCCAGCAACCAATCATAACCACTCCATTGCTTGCAAACGCACCACGTGGTCTCCAACTTCACACCACGGATCTCCCCCAATATACTACCCAAACTCTCGGTATGCCAGCTTATGGTATGCCACCTCGACCCCCGATGGGCAGTAGTGGTGCGAACCTCATCTATCACGAGGCCTATGTGCCCCCATATATTCAAGGTCTGGGACCCCCATATGAGAATTACTCAACAGGAGATGAGAGGGATGTTGCCCCAAGAAGGAGACGTTCCTCCCAAACCAATCGAGAAACTACTAAGGAAAAACTTGCGTCCCTTGAAACCGAGGCTGCAAGGCTCAAAAATTTATTGGCAGAAGAGGATGCCACAAGGACACAAAATCAAGGAAGAGTCCTGGTGATCAACCTCGACCCAATACCAAGGAGAAGCAGTAGGGCTGAGGCCCCAAGGGGTGATCCTACTGATTTGTTGCCCCTAGGAGATCCTGATGATCCAACACCACCCTTCACTCAAGACATCATGAAAGCCAACATCTCTAGAAAATTCAAGATGCCGACGATCAAGGCTTATGATGGAACGGGAGATCCCGCTAACCATGTGAGAACCTTCTCCAACGCACTGCTGTTGCAGCCGACCAACGATGCAGTCAAGTGTAGGGCGTTTCCCCAAACCTTGGCAGGCATGGCACAACGTTGGTATAGCCGCTTGCCTCCCAATTCTATTGGGTCCTTCAAGGAATTGAGCAAGGCGTTTACCAACCAATTCGTAAGTGGGAGAGTGCACGAGAAAAGCTCTGCATCGCTCATGGGAATTCAGCAAGGAAAGAATGAAGCCTTGAGAGATTACATTAATCGATTCACTAGAGAGGCTCTAAAAGTCCTAGACTTGGAGGACAAAGTGGCTATGATAGCCCTACAGCAAGGAACTACTGATGATCACTTCAAGAGATCATTGGCCAAGCACCCACCTGAGCATGTTAAAGCTCCAAGACAGAGCCGGCAAATACATCAAGGCAGAAGAAAGCATGAGAAAGCATGAACCCACTACTGGTGGTAATGGGAACTCAAAGAAAAGGAAGGAAACCCAAGAGTACGATGTTAGGGAAAAATTTCCTAGAACGTCAAAGAGATCTGATTCTCCACCAAAAAAGAGCAACTTTGGGCCAAAATTTACAGAGTATGCAAGATTGAATACTCCTAGGAGTCAAATTCTGATGGAGATAGAAAAGGAAGAGGATCTCAAATGGCCGAAGCCAGTGAGGGCTGACTTGTCCAAACGGAACCAAAACCAATTTTGTCGGTTCCACAAAGAAGTTTGTCACGACACCGACGATTGTAGACAACTGAAAGACGTGATTGAGTTTCTGATACGAAGAGGAAAACTCAGCAAATTCACCAAGGATGGAAATCAAGGAAGTCAAAGAGGAAATTATGAAAGGAAGGATTATGACAGAAGGGACAACGACCAAGATCGTAATCCTAAGCCCCGAGGGCCAGTCATCAATATGATATTTGGAGGACCAACTGCTGCTGGGTCCTCCCGAAACTCAAGGAAAGCTTATGCCCGAGAGGTAATGATTGTGGTTGGAGAAGCACCGAAACGTGCCAGAACAGAAGTGTCAATTGGTTTTGATGATTCTGACTTGGAAGGAGTGAAGTTTCCCCACGTTGATCCCTTAGTCATCGTACCTGTGATAGGCAATTCTGAAACGAAGAGAGTTCTAGTTAGCAATGGAGCTTCAGTGGACATCTTGTTCCATGATGCTTTTATCAAGATGGGCTATACTGACTCTCAGTTGACACCCTCGAATATGCCCATATATGGATTCAATGGAGTGGAGTCAAAGGTGGAAGGCACAATCCAACTCCCTATGACAATGGGGCAAGGGTCAAATACGTCTACTCAGATGTTGAACTTCATAGTTATAAAGGCAACTTCAACCTACAACGCAATCATTGGAAGGATGGGTCTTCATGCGTTCAAGGCCGTTGCCTCATCTTATCATCTGAAAATCAAGTTCCCAACAAGGAATGGAATTGGTGAAGAACGGGGAGACCAAAAGATGGCTAGAAGCTGTTATGTAGCCGCGTTAAGGCCTGATGGAATCGGGGGGCAGGTTCTCCCCATTGAAGACATGGATACTAGTGATAATGAGGACCGAAGAGGGAAACCAACTGAGGATTTAATCCTAATTCCCTTGGTCCCTGGTGAACCGGAGAAGGTGACTTATGTTGGAGCACTATTACTTGAACCATTGAAAAACAAGCTCATATCTTTTCTTCAAGAGAACAATGATGTTTTTGCTTGGACAGCGGCGAACATGCCAAGGATTGATCCCCATTTGATAACCCACAAATTGAATGTGGATCCTGAAAGGAAGACAGTGAAACAGAAAAAGAGAAATTTTACTCCAGAGAGGCAAGAGGCCATCAAACAAGAAGTAGATAAGCTTCTGAAAGCCGGGTTCATTGAAGAAATACAATTTCCAGAATGGTTGGCTAACCCAGTTATGGTAAAAAAGCCAATGGAAAATGGAGGATGTGTGTAGACTTCAATGATTTAAACAATGCATGTCCTAAGGATTGTTTTCCCTTACCAAGGATTGATGCCTTAATAGATGCCACAGCTGGGCACGAGATACTGAGTTTCATGGATGGATTCAGCGGATACAACCAAATCAAAATGCACAAAGATAACATCTCCAAGGTATCATTCATCACTGAATTTGGTGTTTTCTGTTATCTAGTCATGGCATTTGGACTTAAGAATGCAGAGGCAACATACCAAAGATTGGTGAACAAAATTTTTGAACACCTGATTGGAAAAACCATGGAGGTCTATGTGGATGACATGTTGGTTAAAAGCCTCGATAAGGCCGATCATATAAACCATCTACGGGAAGCATTTGAAGTGCTGAGGCACCACAAAATGATGTTAAATCCAGCTAAGTGTGCCTTTGGTGTAGGCTCGGGAAAGTTCTTAGGCCTGATGGTTTCCAAGAGAGGAATTAATGTTAGGTCCAAAGTATCGTAGAAGGGGGGGTTGAATACGATACTCACAAATAATTCAATTTCGTTCGCGGATTAATCTTTCAGTTCTATAACGAAATCAAACACACCAAACCAAATCAAGTTTCGGGGAATATATCTTTTTATAAATATAAACCTCGAGGGGTGCTACAATTTCTAATCCGTAGATTAGCTTCAATGAGTTTAAGGTTACACAAATACAAAACAATGATCAAGTTCTTAGCACTATTAATTCTCTGATAATTTCTCCGGCTTAGTTCTCTCTCGTAGTAATGTTTCTGTGTTGAATGCCTTAACTGAAGAAGACACTATCTTCTCTCGAGTTAATTGTAGACTTGAATTGAAAAACCATCGAACCATTTAGAATAGAATATTCTTGGCCGTTGGATCTTCATCAACCTGTCAGGAAAGCACAACTTTTCACCTGCTCCATGAATTGAAAAACCATCGAATGGATTAAAAAACCATCGAATGGATTAAATCAATTTGCCATTCGATAGTTTTTAAATCAAAACTATCGAATGCCAAATTAATTTACTTTGTTTTTCAATGAATCACTTCAACCACCATTCGATAGTTTTTTCCATTGAAAAACTATCGAATCCTTTTTCTTGTCTTTTGTCCTTTAGTAATTACTCCTGAGCTCCTGGGTGTTTAAGTTTTAGACTGTATCAATTTCTTCTGAGACGATAAAACAACTTGATCTTTTTAGTGCCGTCACCTAGTGCAACTGGTCTGGTTCACAGATGAATAACACTTGATCAATTCTTCTTTTATGTCTTCAATATAGTGCTGCTGATAAGTCCCTTGTCGTTCTGGTTGCTTCATCACTGGAATCCCGAGGTACTGAACCCTAAATCATTCACATACTTCTGTCGTCTTGAAAGTCTTGTTTCTTTTGCTGTCACTGAGGCTTGAACATTTTCATGAACTTCTTTCCGTGACCTGTTTACGGACTTCAAGAATACATAACGTATTTTGATTTTTTGAGTTTACCTTTTCTTCTTTGATTCTGGATTCCTGTGCTTCTGTTAATATTATTGTATGTCTTGTCCTTTGTTGAGTTGTAGTTATCTCTTTTACATCTTATGTTACATTATGCTTTACAATTAAGGCTAACCCCGACAAAATCAAAGCAATTCTAGACATGGAACCACCACAGACTGTCAAAGATGTCCAAAAACTAACGGGAAGAGTGGCAGCATTGGGAAGATTTATCTCCAAATCAGGAGAAAAATGCTTATCTTTCTTCAAAGCACTCAAGAATGTGAAAAACTTTGAATGGACAACTGAAAGCCAGGAGGCCTTTGAGGCCCTGAAGAAATACATGGTTGAGGCACCATTGTTGGTAAAGCCCAAGCCAGGGGAAATTCTCTATTTGTACTTGGCGGTTTCTAGCACAGCCCTTGGAGCCGTTTTGGTAAAAGAAGAATTGAAGGTTCAGAAACCCATCTACTATGTGAGTAAGATTCTACATGGGGTAGAAATAAACTACTCAGCGATTGAGAAGTTTGCCTTAGCCTTGATAATGGCCTCAAGAAAGCTACGCCCGTACTTCCAGGCTCACAAGATAGAGGTCTTGCTTGATCAACCTCTAAGAAACATCTTGCATAGCCCTCAAGTTAGTGGAAGGTTGATCAAATGGGCCATTGAATTGGGAGAATTCGACATCAAGTATAAGCCTCGAACGGCCATAAAAGCTCAAGCACTTGCTGACTTCATGGTTGAATGTACCATTGACAACCAAGAAGTCGGGGGGCAGGAAGTAAGAGTGGAGGATGAGAAAGATCAAGAGATGGATTTCAAAGAATATTGGGTCCTCTATTTTGATGGAGCATCAAAAACAGAGATGGATTTCAAAGAATATTGGGTGCTCTATTTTGATGGAGCATCAAAAACAAAATCAAGTGGAGCCGGTTTAGTGCTACAAAGTCCTGATGGATTCCTCATAGAGTATGCACTAAAACTTGACTTCCCAACGACAAACAATGAGGCTGAGTATGAAGCTCTCATAGCTGGCTGGAGTCTTGAGAGTTAAAACTCTGAAAGTATGTGGAGATTCGAGGCTAGTGGTTTCCCAAGTAAATGGGGAATTTGAGGCCAGAGATGAAGTCATGGCCAAGTACTTGAAACTTGTCAAGGCCATCATGACTCAGTTTGATGAATGCTATGTAGAGCACATTCCAAGGGAAGAAAACATGAAGGTTGATGCCTTGTCTAAATTTGCTTCTTCCGAAATTGAAAACTATGCAGGGAGTATATACTTCCAAGTATTGAGGACCCCAAGCATCAACGGAAAGTTGGTAGTACCCATTGATGTTGCTAGTTGTTGGATAGATCCCATCAAGGCTCATCTGGAAACTGGGTGGTTACCCAACGACACTTCAGAAGCACGAAAGCTGTATGTGAGAGCACTAAGGTATACCCTGATTGAGGGAATCCTATACAAGAAGTCTTTCGTCATTCCATATCTGAAATGTTTGAGACCTCAAGAGGCAGAATTGGCCCTGAAGGAAGTACATGAAGAAATTTGTGGGCAACACTTGGGGGGCAGAGCCCTTGCTCATAAAATCACTCGTCTAGGTTTCTATTGGCCAAGCATACTTGCTGATGCTAAAAGCTACGTGAAGAAATGTGAACGGTGCCAAAAGCATGCACCAGTGGTTAGACAACCACCAGAAATGATGACATCCATTAACTCACCTATCCCCTTTGCCATATGGGGAATGGATATACTCGGGCCATTTCAAATGGCAAGTGCTCAACGAAAGTTCTTGATAGTAGCAATCGACTACTTCACCAAGTGGATTGAGGCTAAGCCATTAGCCAAGATAACCACCAAGCAAGTAATGCATTTCTTCTGGGAAAATGTGATATGCAGATATGGAATTCCACGAATCCTGGTCATGGACAACGGAACTCAGTTCAACAATGATGAATTCAAGAAGTATTGTGATGAGAATGATATCAAGTTGCACTTCACTTCTGTTGCCCATCCACAAGCAAATGGGCAAGCTGAGGTTGCAAATCGAATTATCCTAGATGGACTGAAGAAAAGAGTTGAACACTCCAGAAACACTTGGGTAGACGAATTGCTCCCCATACTTTGGGCATATCGTACTACCTGCAAAGTCACCACCGGAGCAACTCCATTTCTATTGGCTTATGGAGCAGAGGCAGTGGTTCCGGTGGAAATTACTCACATGTCTCCAAGAGTTGAGGCTTATGAACCAGAAACAAATGAAGAAGGCTTGAGGCTAGCTTTAGATATAATTGACAAAGTTAGAGATGAGGCAAACGCCAAGATAGTTGAACATCAAAAGAAGGCATCTTTCTACTACAACCTAAGGGTTAAAGAAAGGTTCTTTCGGCAAGGAGACTTGGTTCTACGAAAGATTGAGGCATCCAGAGTTGGACAAAAAGGCAAGCTGGCCCCAAATTGGGAAGGACCATATCGCGTTAAGAACATATTTGGTCGAGGCTCCTACAAATTGGAAACCCTCGAAGGGCATGAGGTGCCAAGGACTTGGCATGCCTCAAATTTGAAAGTCTATTACGTTTAGTGCATCTTAAAAGGATCCGCTAGTAGGACAAGTAGAAATATGGTTCGATGAAATCATGAGCTTCCTGGAAAGAAGATGAAGGGTTGAACCCGTTTTGATTGGTAGAAACATCCTCAAAGCATTGTCAAGACAAACTACAAATGAATGCAAAGGAAAGTATACAAAATATGCATGTCAACTGCACAAATAGAGCTGAATACAACGAACCCCGAAGGGTGAATGTTGCTAATAAACATACAAAAGAAAGCCTAAGATGCTTATTGTTAATTACCGAAAATTTCAAGCTCAAGAGAAGTTTGATATGATAGACTTGAGAATGAATCACTACGAGCGGAGCCATCAGTAAGAACTCGTAAGGGTGAAGGGTTGAAACCCCAGAAACCTAAGACATTCAGTCCAAACCCCATCATTCGATATGCTCAATGAAAGGCTTGAAGCCAAAACAAGACGGTATAAGACATAAAAGGCTTATGCAAATGTCAAGTTAGCCTCGAGTAAGGCAAAATCGTCGTAAATGTGTAGGTCGCTCCACACTTTACACCAAGACGATACTCGTGAAACACTAGTGTATATTAAAATCCCCAAAAAGGGGTAGTAAGTCCCAGGTAAGGGATAAAAAGACCCCAAGTCTCGAAAAAGTCCGGTATAATTTCTATGAAATCCTAGTGCATTATCATAGACGTGGGGAAGCGCGATCAACCATTTTAAACCCAGAATCTTCAAGAAATCTTTAAATCTTCAAAAGAACCCAGAAACCGGTGAGTTTAAACAGAAAACCTCGCCGGGAATCGCCTTGCCACAGAACCCTAGCAGAGCTTTGCAAAGAGAATTTTGGAGAAAATCTAGCAGAATATTTCTGAGAAATGAAAAGTGAGAAGTGAGTTGAAACAAGTGAGATTTCACCCTTTTATAGGGGCAACAGCCGGTCAATGGGCCGGTTGAAAGAAGAGCAACCGTCTATAGCCAGTTAAGGCCCACGAATCCATTTATGGATTATAGAAATTGAAGCCCAAACAATTTGGGTCTCAGGCGAATTCGAAACCCAAAACAATGAGGCCCAATAAGGCCCAATGCTGGAATAATTTAAGTCCAATTAAAAATTGGGCTAGTTAAGGCCCAAGAAAGAATGAAATTTGGAATGAAATTAAGGCAAAAACAAGGATAAAAGATTTGAGGTCGAAAAGACCCTAAAACAAAATCGTACGACCAAGGTCGAAAATACATGAGAAATCGAGGTCGTATCCATCGACCTCGCTCCCAAATAAAAACGAAAAATTGAAGATTTGAGGTCGAAAAAACCTTAGAACGAAGTCGTACGACCGAAGTCGAAAATTTACAAGAAATCGAGGTCGTATCCATCGATTTTGCACCAAAATAAGGCACAAAAATTAAAGATCTAAGATCGAAAAGACCCTGGATCGAGTTCGAAGGCTCGAGGTCGAAAATGGCCCAGAAAATGAGCTCGAGGCATTCGATCTCGCACCAATTTGAGGTCGAAAGTATGAGAGATCGAGGTCGAATGACCGAGGTCGAAAATGACTGCGAAGTCGAGGTCGAAGCCATCGACCTGGGACCAATTTGAGGTCGAAATCCAGGTCGAATTTCAAGTCAAAAATGACCTGTTTCCTGACCTAATTTGAGGTCGAAAATGCCCTTAAAATGGAAAATTTTGAGGAAAAACACGTTATAACTTCTACGAAAACCCCAAGGAGATTTTCCCAGAAGTTGGGGGACAAATGATATGGATAGAAAAGTAATTATAGAAATATAATTGTTGATTCTTTGGAAAGGCCAAGTATTTAAGGCCAAAAACCCAGTTTATTTATTAATTTCGTAATTAATAAATAGGGAAAATATACAGCTAATAAAAAGAGTCCAAAATATGGTAAATTCATCAAAGAAGGATCCGGAATCCCAATTAAAGGCAATTAATGAGTCATAGCCTTTATCAACAAGGAAAAGACTTATCCTGCAAGAAATACAATGTTTATCCATATCAATAAGGAGACTTATTCGCTAAGACTCCTAAACATACCATAAATACTAGGCTCTAGACGCCTATATAAGGACCCTAATCCTACAATCAGAACTACGTTTTGAACACACCTTCATACGTCATCTACTACGTTTTGGACACAGATCCATACGTACTCTATTACGTTTTGGACACAGCTCCATACGTCATCTACAACGTTTTAGACTTCATCCTCGAATAAGGACATACAAGTCACTACGTTCTTGGTGTGCCCTTGCCGCCATAGCCCCGAGGGCAACACCAAGAACTACGTTTTATTGGCTTGATTCTCTAAACACTAGAGATACGTAGGCATCTTGTTAGGACCGAGTTAGTCCCCGACAACAAGAGCAGCCACACCATTAAAGCTCGAAGCTCTCTTAAATCCTAGCAATTAATTTACAAGTACGCTTTTTAATCCATAACAACTTGTTTTCGGTTGTATTGATATAAATGATATTAATATTTGGACATTAGTGTTGCTAGTACGTTTTTCAAAAAATTAATAATTTTAATTTTTATATTTATATTAGATTAAAGACGAAATTTCAAAATAATCTAAAATTTAATTTAGTTATCAAAATTTATATTAATTTATATTTATATCAATTTTATATTTATATAAATTATATTTTGTTATCTAAAATAATTTATATCCTAAAATTTATATTAATCCTATATTTATATAAAATAATAAAATAATTTATTAATCTAAATATAAAGTTATTAATTTCAAAATTTATATCACTAATATTACTCTCAAATTTCACTAACTATTATATTAAAGACGAAATATTAAAATGTTTTGTAGTCGGTTTGTAGTCTGGTCCTCCAGGTCATCCAATCTCTAACCGTTAAATCTTTTAAATTAAATTAATGAGAGCCATTGGATATAATACTAAATATTTTTTGGTATGTTGTGATTTTACTTAATTGCCCTTACTTAATTATACTTCGTGTTTTTACTTAATTACCCTTACTTATTTATAAAAAATATTATTAAATAAAACATATAAGTTTTTTATTTTTGCTTACTAAAACCTATCATTTTCCAAAACTATCACGGACAGTTTCATTTATTAAAATAAAATAATAAAATAATAATTGTTAATAACTAACCAATTACCTATTTTAGTCAAAGTGTATATTCTTTTTTATATTTTCTAACTAAAATTTTTTACTTTTCTATTTTTTCTAACTAAAACCTCTAATTTTTCAAAAATATCACGGACAGTTCTTTTTAATGAAATAAAATAATAATATTTATAATTACTAATAACTAACTGATTAGCTTTTTTTTCGCAAAGCGTATATTCTTTTTTATATTTTCTAACTAAATTTTTTCCTAAGTAAAATCTCACATTTTTCAAAAATATCACATGCAATTTCATTTAGTAACATGAAATAGTAATATTATAAATACTAATAATTAACCGATTATCTTTGTTAGCCAAAGCGTATATTCTTTTTTATATTTTTTAACTAAAATTTCTTATTTTCTAAAATTATCGTAGACGATATCTATCTATATTATACTATTATATAATAGCCGAAAGATTGAAAGTTTTGATTTCAATTTTCGGTAATTTATTCTATTTTATCTATCTATCTGCACTATTATTTAATAGCCGAAACATTAAAAGTTTTGATTTTCGATTTTCTCACATATATAACATAACTACAAACTCTTTTAATTATATTTTACTTAGAATTCAAAAACACGACCTTTTTTTAGAAAATATTTATATTTATATTTATATTTATATATATTACAAGAAAATATATTGATAATTTTGACGGTTATTTTACTGACATGCTTACTAAGCTAATAAACTATTATAAAATCTATTAAAAATAGATTTAAAATATTAAAGTAGTACTTTTAATTCTTTTATAAATGTAGCATTTCAGAAGTATTAAAATCTCAAAAAATTTAAAAGTAAATTTCAAAATTAATATTAAAGTCGTCTACACGGGTTATAGGCTTGTATTATATTAAAGACGAAACATTAAAATTTTTTGTAGTCAATTTGTAGTGTGGTCCTTTGATCATTCAATCTTTAACCGTTTTTAAATTAAATTAATGAGAGGCATTCGATATAATACAAAATATTTTCTGGTATATTGTGATTTTACTTAATTGCCCTTATAATTCGTGTTTTTACTTAATTACCCTTACTTATTTATAAAATATATTATTAAATAATAATATTACATATTTATAACCAATTACCTTTTACATCTAAAATATATTAATTTTTTATTTTTTCTGAAAAATTCCCTTATTTTTCCAAAAATATCACGGACAATTATCATTTTTAACTAAAACATATAAGCCTTTTATTTTTGCTTACTAAAACATCTCCTTTTCCAAAAATATCACATACAGTTTCATTTATTAAAATAAAATAATAAAATTATAATTGTTAATAACTAACCAATTACCTATTTTAGCCAAATTGTATATTCTTTTTTATATTTTCTAACTAAAATTTTTTACTTTTCTATTTTTTCTAACTAAAACCTCCCATTTTCCAAAAATATCACGGACAATTCTTTTTAATGAAATAAAATAATAATACTTATAATTACTAAGAACTAACCGATTAGCTTTTTTTTCCCAAAACATATATTTTTTTTTATATTTTCTAACTAAAATTTTTCCTAAATAAAATCTCACATTTTTCAAAAATATCACATGCAATTTCATTTAGTAACATAAAATAGTAATATTATAAATACTAATAATTAACCGATTACCTTTGTTAGCCAAAACGTATAATTTGTTTTATATTTTTTAACTAAAATTTCTCTTTTTCTAAAATTATCGCAGACGAAATCTATCTATACTATACTATTATATAATAGCCGAAATATTGAAAGTTTTGATTTTGATTTTCGGTAATTTATTCTATTTAATATATCTATGTGTACTATTATATAATAGCCGAAACATTGAAAGTTTTGATTTTCAATTTTCTCACATATATAACATAACTACAAACTCTTTTAATTATACTTTACTTTGAATTCAAAAACACGACCTTTTTTTAAATAATATTTATATTTACATATATTACAACAAAATATATTAATAATTTTGACGGTTATCTTTACTGACATGCTTACTAAGCTAATAAACTTTTATAAAATCTATAAAAAATTTAGATTTAAAGTATTAAAATAGTACTTTTAATTATTTTTAAAAAGGTATTTATATATAGTATTCTTTCTTTAATTTTTCATTTTTCAAATTGTTTTAATATTTTTCTTGCATTTAGTAGTATCTTAATTACAGTATTACACCTATTAAATATTTATAACATTTTATTATTCTATGTAATAAAAGCTTGGAAAAGTTTATTTGATATTAATTATTTTGGGTATTATAATTATTTAGGTATTTAATAATTATTTTGGAATATTTATGAAATTAAGTAATAAAATTATTTTATTTGATATAAATTGTGATCCTTCTTTTAAATAAATATTTTGCATTTATTTATTTTATATACTCTTTTAAATAAGTCTTAAACCCATTTTTCTTTCAATTTTTTTAAGTTATGTCATCATAATAGGTTGCATAAACCAAAATCTTGGAGAGAACAATGTTAAAAAATAGAACATATAAAAACATCAAAATACTATTTTAAGATTAATAGAAACAAATATTTAAATATTTTTGTAATGAATTGAACAACTTAATTAAAAAATAAGAAATTTATAAGAACATATAAAAACATTAAAAATTTAGTAAACAATTGTATAACCAAAATTAATATTAAATGCAAACATGAATTATTTTTATATAAAAATTTAGTAAATAGTTATATTGGCTTATTTAGGTTGAAATCGTTTAAAAAAATTTGAAATTTTAGTTGCAAACATTATTTTGCCAAATAATTTTGAAATTATATAAAAAAGTGAAATGTGTAATTATTATTATTTTTTAAACATTAAATAAAGCAGTGTATTTAGTTAGATGTATTGTGCAAATTATTTTAAATCAAAATTTTAATGAATAACTTTAAATATTTTAAGATAGTGTTTTAAAAGTCGGGCGACCAACCGATTAATCGGCTGACGGATCGGTCCCGTCTCGATTAAGGATAAATCGGGGCAAAGAGCGGTTTTTTAATAAATCGATCAAAAGTCGGCCGAGATGAGAATAATCGGTCGAGACGGGTTAAAAATAAGTATTAAACGGTCAAACTTAAAAATATTAAAAAAAATTACAAAAAAAAAAAGTTACTCAACTATCGTAGCTTTGATGAAAAAATTGTGGATTTGATTTATTTTAGTATGTGTTCGTTGAAATTTAATTATTTTTGTAAATGTCGTATAAGTTTTTATCAATGAATTATTTGATTTTCAAAAAGAAAAAAGTTAATAAACAATATGAATAATGTTAGGGGTACCAAATTGGATCCCAAAATGGATCATAAATACCACATGTCATGTTCTGGTTGGTTACAACTCAATTAATAATAGTGGACACTCTTGCATTCACATTAAGTCCTCCAATAAAATCATTTCAAATTTCCACATTATTTGGTACCAAAATTCGGTAGCTCTAGCATTACTCAAACAATATATTGACTATTATATGGGTATTAGCTATTAATTTATTGACTAAATCATTAATATACGATTATTCTCTGAAATTGATTTATTCTTTTCGTTATATACAAGTATGGACTAATAATATGCGATTCTTTTATGTAAATTTTATCATATAAACATCAATATTGAACTAATGATATGTGATATTTTTTTTGTAAATCTTTTGAAAAATTGATGATATTAAAAATAAAATTATATATTATTATTTATTAAATAAATTATCTTCAATTAATTAATTCAATTAATCACTAATTATTTAATTAATTATTACAAGGTAATTCTAGTAATTTATGTCGATTTTCGCCGTTTGAACACACTGCCTTGAGAGTTAAAAGGTCAATCCTTTTTATTAACCAGGTAAAAATCTTTGGTCCAAACGCCAAACAGCCATTTAGATATTGATGATTGATGATGAACACAAGTCAAAACACAAGACTAAACACGAAAAAGTCAGAATTAATTGAGGACGGCAATTGAATGCAATTTTCTTTCACTTTCTATTGAGACTCACGTGGCTAAGCTGCAGCTGTGAGCTGGCTAACTCTCCTAATCACCCTCTTAATAAAAATCTCAGCCTTCCCCATCCTCTTAACTCATTTTTGCCGCCTCAACCGGTCATTTAGGTGCACCTCACTTTGCCAAATTTATTGAACAGGCACTGCTTCACTAGTATCACTCATTTCTGAGAAATAAGGAATAAACTTAAATACGACATTTGTCTTTAGAGTGTCAACAAAGTTCATTCTGACAATCCCAATAACATCCATATATTTGTAATAATGTCCATGATCAAGAAGATATATGTTGCAGTAGGAATCCAACTAGTTCTGAGATTACTTTTCCAAATAAAACTCTATACTTCAATATTTTCGGGCCTCATCCGCTGGCTCAGAGCAGAAAATAATTAAATTCTAGCAAAGATAATAATCAAGTAAAAGAATGTCTACTTGTACAAAAAATCGCAGTTGTACTTTTTACTTATCCTCGGTGGGTTCTGCTTCTAAGCTGTCTTCTTCTTTGGCTTCAGTGACATCCACTAATCCCTCTGATTCCCCAGATTCTAGCACTGATTCGGATTTTGCAGGCCCCGGACCAGCTGATACCTTCACCATTGATGGACGTAACAGTCTGTCACCAAGCTTAAACCCCTTGCGAAATTCTTGAAGTATAATGCCTTCTTCAAACTCATCAGAATCTTCACGCATGATAGCTTCATGCAGCTTTTACAAACCAAAAGAAGAAAAACGTCAAAATAATTTTTAATATAGTAACATAAATCAATTTGGATGCTCATCGTGGGACAATCAGACAGTAGCATTCCATCATGCACCAACACAGTAATATGTGATGCAAACATGTTGCCCCTCCTTTTCTACACTAAACAAAATTGAAGAAATGAAAAAGAATGATAATTATTGCATTATAAAGTAAGGTTTAGTTACAAGGTTAGGTCCTCGGGGCACATTGTTGCTCATGCTAACTCACCTGAGTTGGCTCAAAACAATCAAGACATAGTTTAAACTAAATGCATATCAGATCTTCTTAGAGCCTGATTTAACTCTATTCAGCATTTGGAATAGTTGATTAAGTAATCGACTGAATTTGGAGCCAACTCGGGAGCTTGCCTGCATCAAGCCAATGATTGAAGGGACAAATCATTATGAGCAGTAAACGAATGCCAGTAAAGATGTGACTTTTTTCACTGGAAAGTGAAAGCACATACTTTGACATTTTACTGGAAATGCATATCAATTTACTGGAAATTCATATCAATTTAAAAGTAAGATCTATATAGCAGACTTAAGTTTGAGAAGGAGATAGAAGGAACGTAGACATATCTGACTTGAAAAAATAAAAACTTATGGTACAGTGTAGAATAACTCAGCTCACCATGGGATCAAAGGGATTCCCAGTTGTCTCAACAGGTACAACACCAAGAGACCCTAGAACCTCCGCAAATTGCTTGGATATGCTCTGATAGCTGTTGTTGATTTTCTCCTCTCCCTCCGTCTCTACCTTAATCTGGGTTTTGGCCCTTTCAAAATTGTCTAAAACAGGTAAAAGACTTTCCACAACTTCCCCTTTTGCATTTGTTAGAAGCGAAAACCGTTCCCTTTCAGTTCTTTTCCGGAAATTTTCAAAGTCTGCACTAATCCGAAGAACACGGTCCCTCTCATATGAAATTTCTGCAGACAAAGTAGCCACTTTGCTTTCAAGAGCCACTTTTTCATCTTCAAGAGATTTTAAAAGAGCTTCTATCTCAGCAATTTTGGTCTCGTCACTGTTTGCTACTGCCTCTTTGTAAGACTGCAACGAAACTATGATGGCTGAAGCTGGTTCTTCTGCATCACTAGTCTCCTCTTCAGTTGCAGTCTCCCCATCGTCCTCCACAGCACTGCTGTCTGAATCGTCCTATTAGATATAAGTATAATAAATAAAAAAGCTCAGTAAGAATAATTAACATTAAATGAGAAAGTAACTATTTTCAAATTTTGAAATATTTAAAGCTTCACACAGGTTTCACTACAAGGTACACACACTAAAAGCACATATAAAGAAACAGGCCTTCTTGGCGACCAACAAATTCTGTGACCAAGCATACTAACGAGAGATACAGCAGTTAAAACAAACAAGAGATTTGTTTCCAAATAATAATTTATAACTTTATAATATCTTCTTAACCATATCAACAAATTACTGCAGCATAAAACCACATCGGAGCAGTCAAGAGCGCGGCTTCAGCTATGTAGAGTAAATATCATGAAAGAATAACAAATATCAGAGATGAAATCCGTTCGCTGGTAAAATCAGATACGTAATCTGGAAAAGCAAAATATTTATCATTTTCTTATAAAGGAAGATCTACTGGGAGTCTGAACAAGAATGTGCTAAAAAACTTTTAAAATTATTGCTAAATTGGAGAATAAAAGAGATATCATTTACGAATTCAATTAATCAACTTAAAGTTTTTCTGTACATTATAAAGAAGCTACAGAGTGTAAGGCATGACTATATAAACGAAGTGGAAAATCTATGAAAATCCTGATAATATCCCAACTCCAAAGTGGTCCTGGAATCCCAGGATTTAAAAGTAGATAATGAATTAAGTAGAGGCACGGCTTTGAGTAATTTGTGTTGATAGGATTGTGCATGGAGACATTTTTGGGTGCAGCAATTTAGTCCCAACATAATATTAAACCTGTGTACTTTGCTCATGTCATTCTTTAAGAGTGGCTCACACAAGATTAGTACTATTTTATAAGCTAAAACACAATTAGATTTAGTCATACTTCTATAATTGGATCTCTTAGTCATAGTTGTTTATCAAGAGGCCCCCGGAGCTTTGGCACAAATGGAAAAAGAAACATTAATATGTGTTTACATGTATATATTTTGACAATATGATAAGGATTAACAGTGGTAACACATAAAATTGCTTTAAACCAACAAGCACGACTCATTTTCCTAAATATGAAAGTGATTTAAAAACTAAAGAAGTTAACTTGTGCTACTTCTTCAAACATGTCTGAGAATCTGACAAAATAAAACATAATTCATATTTAGGTACATATTAACATGTATGAGAATCTAATAAAATATAACTTGATTCAAATATAAGTATAGACTAAATTGGAGCTTGTATCCCTTAACTGAAGCTGATTTACACTTCGAACCTAGAAGTTAAAGAACCGTCAGATTGCATCCCAGTGGTTTCAAACCCGCTACTTTTTGCACCATTTTTACACAACTCGATCAACTTTAACCGTTACCGTCTATTTTTGAGGGGTATAGTTATTATTTGAATTTATACCTATTTCAATGCCCATTTAGATTTCGTAAGATTGAGTTATACACCTCTATCATACATATATAAGTGAAAGATGTATTTGTGAGTTGTGACGATTGGGTTGTCTAACAAACAGCATTGACACAAGCATATGCAAGTCATAGATTCATGGCGTGCTGTGATTAGTAATTAACGATTCATAATTTGGAAGTGGCACATCAATATCATCTTCGAACATCTTTGATTTACCTCTCATATATATTAACTTAAATGTAATTAAGTTTAACGATTCAGATTAATTACAGTTTGAAGAGGGAATATGGTTTCTCATTTAGGTTTTGACTATAAGTTGGGCAATTCAGGGAACTAATACAATACATAAGTTTTGTTATGTATAAACTGTTGCAATGACTTCTACCCTCAAAAAATAGACGGCGACGGTTAAATTTGACAGAGTTGTGTAAAAGGGTGCAAAATGTAGCGGGCTTGATGCCACTGGAATGCAATCTATCAATTCTCCAATTACTGGGTGCGAAGTGCAAATCAACTTAAGTTAAGGGATGCAAACTTCAATTTAGTATAAATATTATGGTCACTTTATAAATTCTAATAGAGAAGGAGCCTTATAGATATAATATAAATACACATGACATATATACGAGGTTAGCAAATAAAACCAAACAATTTACATATATTGTTTGGATGATTTTTTAGATGAATACTTTAAACAAATACATTTAAAATCTCCTTACTTTTAAATATAGAAGAAAAAATGATTTCTATTGATCTAATAAAATTTATATTAAAAAGTTCAAACCCCAAAGGAAAAGACTGCCTCCCTTTTTCTCTCTCTTTTTGGATAGTTAAAAGAGCACCTTTTCTTATAATGAAAAATAACGACGACAAAAAAACATATGCCTATCACCCTTTAGGCCAGGGTAATATGCATCTCCAAGATGTGAAACACCCCATGTTTTTCCATTAAAAAAATAAATTATATTATGAATGCGCATGTTGAACATGCATGTCCAATATGCTCATGTCATGGGTATTTAAAAGTTATTATGAGCGCATTTGCAAGATGGAGTATTTAAGACCTTCACCCTCTTTTTTCTATTAGCTAATATAATACTGCATGTCTTCACCTTAATACAGGCAAAAACTATTGTATATGTATATCTTACCCTCATGTGCATGAGAAGTAGCTATAAGCCTTTAAGCTAGGAAGCTGGTAAAAATTTAAAATACCGAAGCTCAAATTTAGGGAAGCATCTAAGCAGTACAATCCAATTGAGGTTGAACTAGACCCTCTTGAAATTCACGAGAGAACTTTTGTCTTTTATTAAAAACAAATATTGTCAGGCTACTTTCGGTGTTCGTATAGTAATTCGGTGATAACAATGACGTACACGATTCAAAAATGAAGTCACATCTAGGCAATCTTACACAAGTGTGCTTCATGGCTCAATATTCGATTGAGTTTCTTTAGAGATTTGTGCTCTCTCTGCTTTGCGTAGGCCGCAACTTCAATGAAGTTTCTGAGCTTTTTAGATTAAAGCACAAACCCATCACGTCGCCCCTCTTTGGACTGTGATTTAATGTCAGGAACTAGGGAGTTCTTGACTGTTTTGGAGTATATTTTTGGTATTTTCTGTTTATAACAAGTAAGATAAACTAGATATAGGATAGTTGCAGAGAATTAGAACAGAAATAGATGAGAAAACAGAAGAATTGGGATGAGAACAGATCAGAACAGAGTTTAGATGAGAGAGAGAAACCCTAGGAGAGAGAGAGAATTCTGTTATAGAGAGAGAAACAGAATTGGTGGCAAATGCCAGTTTTCATATATTCAAAGATAATTGAAATGAAACATTACATCTCCTATTTATAGAACACAGATTACTAGTAACTAACTGGTAAATGACTACACTACCCCTTCCCTTGCTTATACTACTACAGTTCTATTTATACTAATAAGCTGTATCCTGACAATCCTTCCCCCTTAATTTGCACCATGTCCTCATGGTTGCCAACTGAACATTATCTTCAATGCCTTGGGCCACCAGCCTTCAAGCATCTTGGATACTCAACCTTTGTTCTTTCTTTTCCTTCAGTGTACAAGTCCTTGAACATCTTGTAACAGTTGTTAAAATTATGGTAATTCGGTAGAAACAAGTAGAACACTATGAAGACAACTAAATCTCCTCCTGGATCAAAAATATAAATTGTAACACTTTTCCTTGATCCTTCATGGTATTCAGGTCTTGTTGAACTTTCAATTTCAGGTCTGCCTTGTTCAAGCACCAGGGATTTGTACTTATAGGGCAGTACAATCATCCAAGTTCTCATAGAATCCATATATTGTTGATTAATCTCATTTATAATTTTGTCAAATCTGCCAGACTCTTCACAAACTTTTTGAATGTCCTGGCCTTGCAATTGCTCAAGTTGATCACAAGCTGGAATTATTACTGCCACTTCATCCAGATTCATGTTCTGCCCAAACATCTCTTTGACCATTTTAAATACTTCTGTTGACTCATAACCACCTGGATCAAAGATAATCATCACATTCTTACCAAGATTGCTGGGCTTCTCACTCAACTGAATTGCACATATTACATCGTTATTGGCCCTTCTCTGTTGTATGCAATGTATGTATGGCAATTCTACCAGCTCCATTGAGCTGTCATATGTGCAGATTTCAGTTGTTTCCCTTGCACCTTCTTCATTCATGACATCAATAGAATCTTTAAATCCATCTCCACCATTGGCAACTTGTACTCTCATTGGTAGAGTTTTCACCAGTTCACATTTAAGTTTACTGGCAACCTGCTCATCAATAAAGCTGTGAGTACTTCCTCCATCTATCAATATGGTAAACTGATGCTTACCTCTATGTCCTGTCACTGTGATTGTCTTATTACTATGAAAACCCTCAATTGCATGTACCGAGACTTCCACGGTTTCCTCAGTTGAAATTTCAACCTTTTGCTCCTTAATCATCACCTCCTGGCCTTGATGATTGTCTTCTTTGTCACTGTTTACATCTAGCTTAATCATAAACTGACAAGGTTGCTTGCAATAACGTTTTACTGTCTCTTTGTCTTCACAGTAAGGACAAAACCCCTCCTCTAACCTTCTTTCCATCTTCCTAGAGGTAAACTCAATCACTTTCATTTGTTTTGTTGCCTTTCCTGATGAACACTGTAGGCTAGCCAACTTTCCCTCTGTAACTGCACGTCTATCCACTTTGATTTTAGTAGACTCACCATTCCTATTCTCTCTTGCTTTAGCTGGTTCAGGTTCTGCACATTGCTTAGCCAATCTGTAAGCTTGTAATATAGTAGTGGGACTGATCAGTTTTAAGGTGTCTCTGGCCTTGGTTGACAGGCCACCAATGAAACACTCCACAAAGTACGCTTCAGTCAGGAATGGCATCTGTTCCTTAAGTTGCTCTTGGTATTTCTCAAACTGTTCTAGATACACTTCCATAGTAGAGTGTTGTTGGAGTTGTTTAAAGTTTTCATGTAAGAGTTCTTGCTCCCAAGATCCAAACCTAGCCACCATCAGCTTACAAAATTCTGGCCACTGTAACAGTACACCAGGTCTTGCCACTATCTGAGTCTGAAACCAACTCCTGGTACTTCCTTGTAAGTGAAGTCCTGCTACTGCTACTTTTTTATTATCTTCCACCTTGAACACTAGGAAATATTGCTCACAATCTTGTATCCACTCCGACACTCCAGCTCCTTCCACAAATTTAGGAAAATTGAGCTTTAGATGCTGCAAGGATTCACCTCCTATGTCTTTTTTACATCCTAATCTTGTTCGGACACTGTGAGTCTTCTTCTTTTTTGCTTGCTTCACTTGCAGCAAGTTCAACTGTTGAGCTGCTTCCTTTAATGACTCCTCCAACTCCTGAAATCTCTTATCAACTGTTTCTTGATAGTCTACAATCTGTTGGTGTAGTGATGATACAGGTACTTCACAATTTAGTTCTATACTTGCTTCCATTCTTATTCTCTCCACCACTAATAACTCCAGTTCTCAGACACAATTCAACAAACACCTTCCGTGCATACACTTTCTGATTGAATCTTTCCTAAAAAATCCACACTGCTTCACTCACAATATCACTTAAGGACACACAAAAACACAGTTAACAATTCACCAAGTTTCGCACTACTCACAGAGTTTCACCGAGCAATGCAGTAAGAACAATCACAAGTACTGATCTCAACTAAACAAGTAACAATTGACTCGTATTGATCAATGCTCCACAATACAATCAATTCACAACTAAAACACAGCAGAAACAACTTAAACTACTGCAAAAAACAACAGAACTACTCGTTGAGACAGAAAATCAAACACCTGGTGTGCAGAAACCCTAACTTCCAGAATACAATTGCGATTACTGTGATTATAACTTCGCTCTGCTCGGATTCAAGTGCACAACTCAATCGAAGCAATGGCTGATCGATTAGAACAGCTCTGATACCAATTTGTCAGGAACTAGGGAGTTCTTGACTGTTTTGGAGTATATTTTTGGTATTTTCTGTTTATAACAAGTAAGATAAACTAGATATAGGATAGTTGCAGAGAATTAGAACAGAAATAGATGAGAAAACAGAAGAATTGGGATGAGAACAGATCAGAACAGAGTTTAGATGAGAGAGAGAAACCCTAGGAGAGAGAGAGAATTCTGTTATAGAGAGAGAAACAGAATTGGTGGCAAATGCCAGTTTTCATATATTCAAAGATAATTGAAATGAAACATTACATCTCCTATTTATAGAACACAGATTACTAGTAACTAACTGGTAAATGACTACACTACCCCTTCCCTTGCTTATACTACTACAGTTCTATTTATACTAATAAGCTGTATCCTGACATTTAAGCAAGCACCTAACCGTGACTTTCACAACTATGCTCGCAGTTACTTTCTTTTTATAAATTATATGTATATCACCTGATGAAAGGCACACAATGAAACAAGTTGCATAGTTTGAAAAACTAATACCAAATACGATAATAACTATAACCTACATACAAAATTACTAATAAGACTATCTGATATAGTTAAGTATACTGATGTAAGGTGGAGTTGATAACACAATGAAGTAAATACACTCTACCGGTTACTTTTTTTTTTATAAAGATGAAAGGCACTGACACACAATGAAACAAGTTGCATAGATTGAAAAACTAATACCAAGTATGATAATAACTATAACATACATGTAGAATTACTAATTAAGAATATCTAATATTGTCAAGTATACTAATGTAAAGTGGAGTTCATAACACAATTAAGTAAATACACTCTATGAGTGTCCATATCTAAAATTCTTATTAAGTGTGTGGAATGCCATTCAATCTTATCCTCAAAATCAACCCAGTTCTATTCAAGCTCTGAAAGTAGCTAATAATATGAGTTAGGCCGATGTGAGGTTGAGCAGGTCGACGTAGTACATAATTACATATACAATGAAACAACCTAATGTGGACATCTTGTCTAAGGTAAAGAGTCCAACATTGTCGTTAGCTCGTATTAAATAATATTTGTAATCAGCAAGATAGATACATTACAGAGAAGAATGGATACAAGGATAAATGATTGGCTGTTTGGCCAGAACAAAGCGCCCTTGGACAAGATTCCACCCCGTCCATGTAACCCAATGTGAACACATGATAAGTGATAACTATGCCACAATAATCAAGGTGTTTTCGTAACGCATGCTCAACAGCTGCATAAGAACCCACAAAATATACTATTTAATTAAGTTGCATCTTCTTTATTAATAATCAGGTGACCAGGTCCTTTCTCAATCCACTGGTCTGGCGATTAATAAGCTTCAATTTTGTTGCTTTGATTTTGTAAAGCTTCTTCCTATCTTTACCAACTTTTCCTACAACACCTAGCCTCATGCATGTCTTGCATTACCAATAAACTATGAAAATTAAACATCTCCAAATGCAATCATTCTTTTGACGATAAACTAAACTCGCTCGTTTGTGGAACGAACTGGATTTTAATAACATATACACAGTATTACAAATCATTTTGTATATTAGCTGCTTTTGCACTTTGCTAGACAGTATCAAGATTATCTGAACAGTGCATCCATTAGTAATATAAACCTTGACTTATTCGGAGAACAGTATGTGATTTCTTCGAAAAAATATTTTAAAAGCATTCCTTAAAAATCTCAGCACCACACAGTCAATGATTTATGAACATCAAAAATACTTTCTATTTATCTAGGTTAAGGTTAACTATAAAATTACCAGCAACTTAACAGAACTAGTGCTTCCCCAGATATTATTCTGTCAGGTAAAGGGGTGTACTTTTTGCATCTTTAAACCTAATCAATCTAGTATCTTCCTACTAATCATACACATATATAGTAATATACACCTAAAACTCAAAATATATGATATAAGCCTAACAATCATCACAACTAATAATATCACAAAGCAACAACTCTATATCCACTACAATTCTACCAAGTGGCCGAACCAGGGCTCGTAAAGACCCGTCCTGGAGCTGAAATTTTTAATACTGAGTATCCAATTCAGCCAGTGCGAAAAGTTCAGAATATATATATATATATATATATATATATATATATATATATATATATATATATATATCCTACTGCTTTTTCCAGACCCTCAGGATTCAGGGGGATTCAGTCTTAGTTAGCCCTCCCGGGTTTTGCTACTAAAGACTACAAGGCTACAAATATTATATCCCTACCTTAACTCAAACACCAACCATAACACCAATTCTTGAATTTCAATAACACACACACACATACTTAAAGCTCGAATTTTTACAATCCAAATACAAAATGAAAACTACCCTTCAATACAAAACCATTATAAATCTCAAACTACATACATACATACATAAACATACAAAATAAAATTCATGGGTGTGTCTGAAATGTACCTGAAGCTGAGAATCAAGAACCTCCTCTTCCACTTCTTGGGTCTCAACACTTTCTCCAGACGAAGCAAAACAAACAGACCCAACACCAAAACGATGTCGTTTCAATACTTTAGGACAAAACTGAGCAGAATTGAACTTCAAACTAAGACAATGACTTGTTTGCTTTCTTGTTAAAATAGGAAAGGTTACAAGTTTAGGACAAAAATTTTGATATGGGTTTGTTAATGGAGCTTGAGGGGTGGCTGTTCTAAGCACAGTTGTTGCCGCCATTGATGCAGAGAAGAGAGATATGCAGATGGGGCTGTGTGTATTTATACGATGGTTGAGGATAAAAGGACCAATCAACAGTTGCACTGGATTTAGGGAGGGAGGGATATGTTATGCTGCGGCGAGTTTCAGTGTAAACAAGTGTGTGTTTTTTGTGAATTTTGCATTTTGTTGAAGATTTTGATATTTTTTGTAATTATGAAAATATTTACATGTCTCAAGATTATCTTCTTCTGTTCTTCTTTTTTGTGAACAAGGTTTATTTGAAAACATTAAAAGAAATATTTTACTGAGAAATGCATATAATTAGGTCTTGTATTATTTTCCGATTACAAAACAACAAATTAATATTAATATATTAATCAACATGTTCCAATTAATAATCGATTTAAATCATAATCGAATCTAGTATTTCAAATAATTTTTGGTTCATATAATTTTTGAATCACATCAAATTAATTTTCCAATCTTTTTTTCAAATTTATCAATTCGGATACAACATAATACCAGGTTTCACAAATTCCCTAAAATGATTTGGAACTCATCCCTAAAATTTAGGATGTGATATTAAAATTTATACCAAAATTGATATAACACCACAACCATCTTTAATTGAATTTTATGGGATGCTGGATTATTCATTTCATTTCATGATGATACCAAAAACTCTGGCCAACGCATAAGTAGACCACATATTTGCAGATTGCTTGACAAACAACATGTGCTACCACCAAAGCAATCAATTTCAACCTGGACATGGTGTCATTAGTTGTTTTTGAACTAGCTTTATGCCTTTCTCAGACAGATAATTTTCTCTAACAAGGTTCCTGAAGCATCCTGGATGCAACTAATTTCCTGAAACCCCTCTCTTTTCAATCCATTTTACACATCGGACAAAGAGGGCTAACTTGAACATGCCGCGTAGTTGTTGGGAGACGCCATGTTTTTATCTTGGAGAGACCACGGAATTTCAGAGTTTGCGGAAACATGCCATACTAGCTCCATGAAACCCACCTGCCATGAAATTTCTGAACAATTCTATATGCAATTCCAAAAGAGTAATTACCTTGTGCTTCTTCTACTACCAGACATCTCCATTTATGGCTCATATTCACTACCATTATTTCATCAGTCTCTTACAGGTCTGATACGAAATCTTCTCCCCTCCTGCATCACTCAATTCAATGCTCATTCTACCATGACCATTCAAATTCTCACGCCCAACTCCCGTTTACTTCAAGAAAATAAAATAATAATAAACTGAAAAAAATACTTTAATTGTTGGGATGGAACAGTAAGAATGCAATAACTGTAAAGAAACATATATAAAGAACAACAAAATCTGAAAATAGCAAGAGATATAGGTCACTCAATTTTATTTTAGGCACATGCAGCAGCCATCTAAGACTTGAGAGTTGAGTTGCTCAGACACAATAAACAGTCATCAATACACAAACATAACAACAGAACAGTTAGAGGTCTCGGTAACACAGAAAGAGTTGCACGGAATACTAGTTTACACTGACACGAACAATTAATTTGACATTCCCGAGAGCAGCTTGTTCATTTGGGAGATAGCTCCATGCCCCCACCACACAGTAGCGACCCATCACAATACGAAATCCCTGGGAAACAAAGGTTGGTGAATGAAGCATCTGACTGAGAGACCAAACCACAGGCGTCCTTGTTTTCTCTCGCAATATATCAAAAGTTACTATTAAAGAGTAAAATAGAACCAAAATAAAAATCTTAAGCAAGTTGACATGTTTATATAAGTAGAATTTCAAGAAAATATAAAAGCTGTAAAGAAATGTAGAATAACCTGCAGCAGAAAGGCAGGGACAACTGATGACTTGATCAGGATGATTTTCACAAGAATAAATTAAAGATCATACATGATAGACATAATCATGAATAAACAAGATGCAGAGATAATTGAGAGCAAATGATATATATAAATTCTGCATAGTCTTAGAAATGAGTACATAGAGCTGAATAAATAGAACAAGACAAATAACTAAAAACAAACTGTTATCAATAATAAGCTAACAAACTTTCTTGGGAGTTAGTGCCAATCATTAGAGACAAAAATCTTCTGAGTGGTCCTGGGATAGATGGCCTAACAACCACTTATTTCCACATAATTCAACAACAACATCACTCACCAACTCTTGAGATCTTTGTAGAACCGGTTTGATGTCCTGCAAAAGCCACACAATGCGTTCTTATTATAGGTTCCAGTATCTCCCTAATTTACTCGATAAAATAAAAATCAAGAAACGCAAACCTTAATATGCATCCGCATTTTCAGTTTTACTTTTTATACATCTATTTTATCTAATATGATATATTTGTCAATTTACTGATTGCTTTTACCTTGACTGAGCAGCATAGTATGAACTCCTGATGCTTACGCAGAAAATTCAGAGATCCATCTGATATGATTGTTGCCTTTACAAAGCGTAGCATGACAGAAACATCAATAATAATGCCATTGACTAAAAAATTACTCAAATCTGAGCAGTTGTTTAGAGAGATCTCCCTTAGTCCTCCAAAAAACTGCAACACATTCAATTACGCGGTTATATATTTATGACTCATGATCCAGGATATATAAGAAAAATAGACACTTAACAGACTCCAATTAACTTAATTTCAATTTTGTAACACTATTGAAAAGGACATATTTCTCCATAAGTAGATGAATTTTAAAATTGACGGATTATCTTTGAACATTCACTTGGAACATGCCAAGTTGGGAAATTCATCTGAATTAAAAAGTAAAGATTAGCATATATATTGTTCAATTATGTTAGTAGATTCAATGTTGTGTGGCTTTTGCCTATAAATGCTTTGACTTATATTGTGAACTTAACAAATATAATAATTGTAGGGAAATGTTAGTCATATAAGAATTGACCAAAAAAACATATTTAGAATGACAATTTTAGAATGACAGGCTTTAGTGAACAATTGAACCCGAAAAAAAAGGAATAAGAAATTATATCACAGTATTGTCTTTGATTGCTAATAATCTAAATACAATTTTATTCCTTGTTTATCTCTCCCCAGGCGATGACATTACATTAAACTTTACTACAAAATATATTTTTTAACGTAAGATAAAAATAATATATTAGGTGATAATATTTTTATGTATACTAAATTTATTGGAACTGTTTAAACCCTTCAGAGATGGCCAGGGCATGTTTGGAAGAGATCATCTTAAAATTTTCTATGTGCTTGCAGAAAAGTTGAAAGGTACAGCATACCCTTATACTCTGTTAACAGAAAATTCTAAGAAAAAATGGGATTTGATAGGTCAAAATTATAGCATTCTATAGTTAGAATTCTGCACTTCAGAAATATTTTCTATGGTATGCGTACCCAGTTCAAGCAACACAATGCCTCCACAGCTATGTAAATGTCATAGAATATGAGATAGTAAAGATTCAAAACCTTCATCCTTGGGACAGAGACACGGTTGAGTTCAATTGGTGCTTTGAGGGGGAACTTGGCTATGATCCCAGAAAGCAAACACGACCTATGATAGAACAAAGAAGTGAGAAGAGTGGCCAAGTGAAATTGGTATCATAGACATATTGAAGATCTGTTTTTAAGTTTATTTGCACAGAAGTACCCCTTGGAACTATCAGCAGCCCTAGACCAAGACCGATAGGAGTTGAACTCAAATTCACTGCTTGATTCCTACAACAAATGTGTCACCCAGATAAAGAAATGTTAGCAAGTGTTGTACATTATGAAACAAGAGTGCTTACTGGATCAATTTACATGTTTGTTATTCTCAACATGTGAGAATAACGATAAATTGTATATAGAATAATTTTCAAGGAACACATAAGTTTCAAATCTCTTTTTTACTGTAGTTTGCTTATGTTCACTAAGCGGTTAGCAGACGAAGTATCTTGTTCAGCATCTTCCAAATCACTTAGGTAGCTATCCCTATTTAAATACTTAATTAAACAACTCCTTGATAAATTGATCTCATATTTCAATCAGTCTTGCAAGACCTAACAGAAGCATATTCGCTATCACTTCTCTTACACATAAGCTAAGGTGTCTCTGGGAAAAAATGGTGAAGCGTTAGTTATCGGTTGCTGCCTTAGTGAGTATGGCAGGCTACAAACACTGGTGATCTTTATAGAAAATGGGTGTGGAGAGTTAATTAAAAAATTTGGTGTAAATTGAACCTAACAAAAGGGAGAAAAGGCTTTCTAGGGGATGGCTGTTCGGGGTTATGAATTAGCAATTTTAGAGGAATTCGGATTAGGAACCTACATACTGATGCGAAGGATAATGTTCAAGGGCTGATTAGACCCTTTGATAGTTTAACTGGGTTTTTAATTTGGTTTAGCGGATAGCAAATAAAGAACTAATTATATAGAAAGACTGAAAGGAAAATGACCAAGCTATTAAAGGAAGAATTTCATATCCGTAGAGGAGACAAAATGCAGAAAGCAATCAAAAGAAGAAGAAGAATTTAGGATAAATCTAGAATAACATATATATTCAAATGTGTCAACCCCGGGGAAACAAATAGATTTTCTCCATCCATGATTTTCCCAAACAAGATAATCTTACACTCATATTTCAACTTCACTTGCAACAGTAAATATGTCTTCGGTTTAGTTTGTGAAGAAATTAAGTATAAACATTTCAAAAGAAAAATAATCTATTGTTGCCATTTACTTTACTTAAATTACTTTCATCATCAGTGACGACAATAGAATGGAAAGAATATAATAAAATTTATGTTCATCAATTTATTCCATCATAATAAAAGATAAAAATGTAGTATAAATCACTGCAAAGGCAACATAAAAGCAATTAAGTAATCTTATCAAAAAAAAACCATTAAGTAGACAAAAGCAACAAGTAATATCATCGCATGATATCAACATGACTAAGAATGCGACAAACATTAGCAATCGTAATCCCTAAATTATTAATATGACCTTGAGAGAAAAATTCACACAAAGATCAAAAGTCAGTCAATGAACCTAGCAAAGTTGCAGCCATTAGATCCCAAAATAGATGGAAACCGACAAAGTACATATTTAGCCGTTGATAAATTTTACAATAACCAAAAATCGCATTTTTTGTTGTTTCTTACACTCATATTGCAGCTTCACTAACAATAGTAAACATTTTTGCAGTTTATTCTATGTATAGCTGATGAATAATTTAAAATAAATATTTCAAAAAGGAAAAACATAACTTTCTGTAGCCGTTCATTTATCTTCGTGTGGATGATCAAACAGACGCAACACATATTTTTTAATGCACATAAATTATATCAAATTCAAAATAAAAGTGAGACAAAATCTAGCATTTAAATTTTCAGATAATATCAACCTGACAGATAATACAACAAACATTCGCAATCGCTTGCCCTAAATTACAAAAAATGTCTCTGACAAGAAAAAAACACGCAAGGATCAGAAATAGTCAATGAACCTGACAAAGTCTTGCAATCATTACGTTCCTGTAATCAATCGAAAGCTACAAAACTTATAAAAATAGCATTGGATAAATTTTAAAATAACCAAGAATCATACTATTTCAGCACAAAGTCAACAAATTTACCAAAAAAAAATCATTAGGAATATGTTAATACATGAAAATGATTTTGGAGATTATAACGAGACGATTTGTACCCGATTGAAACAGAAGCATAGGCATACCGCGTATGTATGAAATGTCTAATTAATTAAAGCGAGTAAGCAATTATTGGAAACGAGTCATACATTTTCCAGTAGATTCTGAATATATTCTTTCTCCCTATGCAACTGCTGCACCTCTTTATGAAGGTATTCATTATGCAACAGAAGTACCCTCCTCGTTCCAACCATCTTCACATTTTTAAAAACAGATCTTGGAACTTCTAAAGCAAGAAAAGACTCGAGTGAAGCCTGCATAAAAAAAAGCACAGGTAAGCAGTGAAGTATTATAAACCTAACTGTAAGTGGAAGTACTTTTTAAAATATGCATACATATTGCAGCAGCTTGCGAATACACGCCTTCTCTCTAAGCAACTGCTGCACCTCACGATGAAGGAAATCACTCTCTAAAAGCAGCACTCTCCCAATTGCCCCCACCTTCTCATTTAATAAATTGAACACAAACGCATCCTTCTTCTTTTCCTCAAGAAACCTATAAAAGGTAGATGAGGTAAAAAAAAAAGAGCAGCAGTTAATTATTTAGTCCTTCCGGCAACCAAAACTCTGAAAATACACCAAAGACATTACATCTGGCAAATAAATAGGTACAAAAATGAAACAGATTAAGCTGATTTAAGCATTGAAATTGACCAAGTACAAAGAGTCATCCAACAGTTCAATCTTCACAAAAGATGACATGGACTTGGCAAATTACTAGTTAATAAACAAAGTGAATTAATTATACAAAGTAAGGATACTCATTCCAGAACCCAAAAACTTTACCTGCGGTTTTCAAACCAAACCTGGATCTGCTGAGAGTTGAGGCTAGAAAGTACAGAATTCTCACGAATCATTGCAACCCTCATAAGAAGACTTGGCTAATTGCTCAAGAACCATGACCTGATCAGGCGAGTAGTGCATAAACTCCCCCACAATCCCTTGGATGTCACCGGTGCATATGATATAGTTTCCAGAACCATGACCCCCCTGCATGTCCATTTTCAACCTTGAACTCAGATTTCACAGCCTTGAAATGTGTGGTTATCTGAAGGTTAAATCCCTAACACTCGAGTACTTGACTGTAAACCAAGCTACTTTGTAAATCAAGTGCCACGTGGACTTGACTGTTGGTTAAAGCATGGTGAAATGTATACTGATAACACCAAGATCAATTTTAGCATAAGATTGCTGAGACGGGGGGAGGTTGGCTTCGTTGTAACGCTCACATTTTGTTTGTTTATGGGATTAATATTAAACTGATTTTGTCTTTTTTGTTGAGCCAGCACCATAGATAAGAAAACAAGGACACGACCCCCATCGTCTTCTTTCCAACAACAGATGTTAAAACTCTGAACAAAATGACAACCACTTGAGTTTTCATTCAACTTCTACGAAATTTCTTCAGTATAACAAGGAACCCATATTACATGGAGCATATTCTTTTCAACAAGGAAACATATAAAAACACACTCAAAATGCTTGTAATTATGAATCGAACAAATTAGATAAACCAATAATCAAGCCAATTAGTCGATTAACTTCCTATGTTAGTCTTAAGTACTTGTTTCATTAAGGGCAGAGGACGTGTGTGACTTACGTCATAGTATTGTACAGAAATGGAATAGAGCTATCTACATAAAGAGGAGCAGCATCAGTAGTTACAAACTTTGAAAATTATATATTGTTTGTTTCTAATTTTAGTAAATGACGGAGATGACCACATCGACGGCGACCAGAGAATAAATTTCGGGTCACTGTTTTTAAACCGGTTAATTCCCGGCTCAATATTGGTGTCCTTTTTTAAGTCGTCTAATTCTGACCTAAAAATGTCAATATCCCCCTAATTTTTTTCATGGCTTGTTGAGAATTGTTGGGGGCCCAACCGAGATCGGGCCGAATAGTGATTGGGCCGAGAAGTAATTGGGCCGAACGGTCACAGCCCACTTCTTCGTCTAGGTCCGTTGGATCTGACCGTTGCTTGACCGAGTCACCCGACTATTCAGGCGTAAGAACAGGACCACGCACGTGGCTGTTGCTCCCGAACAATCCGGGCGAACGGTTACCAGAGTGCCTATAAAAGCACCTGACAGGTTTGAATGAAGGGATAATACTCATTTTACGCTCACAAATACTTACACGTTCATTTAAACCTAATTGGAACCTCTAATTTATTCTCACACCGGAGGTGAATCGGGGGCCCAATCCCTCGCATTCTTCTCTTTTGACAGGTCGCCCCGAAGAGCTTCCTGGAGTGCAACCCGACAGAAAACTGGTTCCAACATTTGGCGCCGTCTGTGGGAACGTGTAAGCCAATTCGTGACGTTAGCTGAGAACGATGGCAATCGATAGTTCTGAGGACAGGGTGCTCGGTTTTGCTGAAATTCATCGGCAGGGTCCCTCCACGACTACACCCCCCATTAATCGGGTTCTCAATTTTGATGATGATTTGGAGGAGGGACCGATGCCCACACCCGAAGAGCAAAAGGCCATGATTCTTAAATGGCGTGAAGAAACTGCTGCCAAAGGAGGAAGGCAGAATGAAAAGGAAAGGCTGGAGGCCGAAGCCCAAGCTAGGGCGAAGAAGAGAGAGGAGGATCTCTCTAAGCTAGAAGCAATTAAAAGGCGAAGGGCTGAGCTGGATGCTGAGGAAAAGGCTCTCCAAGGTGCTGTGGAGACCGGAGAACAACTATTGGTACAGACCAGTCACAGGAGAGAAAAGAGGGTGCATAATGATGAAGATGGATCTTCGGATTCTGAATCACATCCCCGAAGGATCCGTTCAAAGGTGGTCGTACGATCGGATACCGACGAGGAAGGAGATCCTCGCATGAAAGACAGGCTGAGCCGAATGGAGAAGGCGATGTTCGGCGATCGTAGAATTAGTCACGAGCCGGTAGTGTCGGAGGAAATCGAGCAGTATAGACCTCCCCCTGGAAGACAATTCCCGAAGATGAACGAATTCAATGGGAAAGGCGACCCTGAAGACCATTGCGAGAAGTATGAGTCCCTTATGACATGCATGGGGCACTGTGATGTCATGCTTTGCAAAATGTTCAAGACATATCTGAAGGGTCCAGCTACCATGTGGTACAGGTCAATGAAACCAAGGTCGATATGTTCTTACGACCAACTAAAAAGAAAATTCTTGAGGCACTATTCGCATCTGTGCCGAAGAGAGAAGGATACCGAAGCTTTAATACACTGTAGACAAAGGCCGAACGAAGAGTTGGGAGATTATTTGGCTAGGTTTAAGGAAGAGGCTGGAATGGTAACAAATTTGGACAAAGTAAAGGCTGTTGGGTTCTTATCGGCAGGACTAGACCCCATCAAAGGTAAAAAACTCCGATCTTCTCTTTATGATATTCCCCATAAATCCCTGAATGATATATACTTGAGAGGTGAGAGTATCCGACGGAAGATGGAATCCATCGGGGGGTTTAAAGAAGCCAAGAGAGAAGATAGGGGGAAAAAAGGATATGACAGGTACGATGCAGGGCGAAGATTCGATGATAGGCGTGATGAGGCGAAGGGTCGCGATAAAGCTGCCGAACGAAGGAGAGATAGGGATGGCACAGCATTTACCCCTCTGAATGCACCAATCTCGAAGATTCTCCACGAGATAAAAGGAAAGCCTGGCTTCGTTCGCCCAGCACGAATGAAGATGCCCGATTATAAAAAAAATGGTAACAAGTATTGCGATTATCATCAGGACAAGGGTCACAACACTGATGAGTGTTACCATCTAAAAAAGCTGATAGAAAAGATGATCAAGGAGGGAGAACTGAATAAATTTGTCAAAGACCTGAGGGACAAGCTAGCCCCGAAGGAAGACAAACGAAAAGAGCCCGAAGAGGTCGAAAGGTACAGAGGCGAAGTAAAAACCATATTCGGTGGAAGCACCCTGGGACGAGATAGCGAGACGGCCAAGAAAAGGTACGCAAAACAGGTTTACAATTTGTACCAGTTTCAATCTGCCAAACAGGCGATGCCGATCATGTTTACCGAGGATGACTATGAGGATGTGATTTGGCCTCATGAAGACCCTTTGCTCATCAATCCGGTAATCGGGCAAAACAAAATATGGAAAGCTCTGATAGACGGGGGGAGCTCGGTGAACATTCTGTATCATCGGACGTATAGTAAAATGAACCTTGGAGGCGAACAGCTGGAACCCTGCCATGAAGCTCCCCTGTACGGCTTCGGGAATCAGCCAGTCCCTATTGAAGGTACTATCACTCTATCTGTCCTTTTGGGTAAAGCTCCATATACTGTGGAAAAGCAGGTCAAGTTCTATGTGGTTCGGGTTGAAAGCCCCTACAATGCCATTCTCGGAAGGCCAGCTCTTACTTCTTTTCAAGCGGTAGCATCAATACCCCATCTTAAATTGAAATTTCCGACTGAGCATGGAATCGGGGAAATGAGGGGCGATCAAAAAACTGCTCGAATCATCATGTTGGACGATCTGGACAAGGATCAAGATTTTGAGATGACCGAAGGAGGTAAGAGAAAAAGGGCCGAAGGCGAAATCAGCGGAAGTCGCCAAACCCTAAATATTGAGTTAGAGAAATTTGGTGCGGACCTATCCAACCCAATTGCCGAACCAGCAGCAGAAACCGAAGAGGTGGAGCTATATGCGGGCTGTTCGGGAAAAATGGTGCGAATCGGGAAAAATATGGAACCTGACCTCAAGAGGAAAGTGATCGAAGTTGTCAGACAATACCACGACGTCTTCGTCTGGGGGCCGGAGGATATGCCTGGCTTGGATCCAAAGACGGCGAAGCATTGTCTCAATGTTAAACCCGAGGCAAAGCCAGTAAAGCAAAGAAAGAGAACATTCGCCATGGAACGACAGAAGATCATTGAAGCTGAAGTGGAAAAACTTTTGGAAGCAAAATTCATAGAGGAAATCGAATACCCGGACTGGCTAGCCAATGTGGTGGTGGTAAAGAAAGCTAACAATAAATGGCGAATGTGTGTGGACTACACCGACTTAAACAAAGCATGCCCTAAGGACCACTACCCACTTCCTAGCATTGATCAGCTGACAGACGCCACTGCTGGATATCAGGTACTTAGTTTTTTGGATGCTTTTTCAGGATACCATCAGATTGCAATGAATGCCGAGGATATTCCAAAGACAGCATTCATCACCCCGAAAGGAACATATGCCTACATCAAAATGCCTTTCGGCCTGAAAAACGCAGGAGCCATATTCCAAAGAGTGGTCAATCGGATTTTCCATAAACAAATTGGGAGAAACATGGAATGCTATGTGGATGATATGATTGTTAAGTCCCAGTTCGAAGATCACATGGAAGACCTCAAAGAGTGCTTCGAGACATTAAGGAAGCACGGCATGAAGATTAATCCGAATAAGTGTACTTTCGGAGTCTCCAGTGGGAAATTCCTAGGGTACATGGTCAGCGCCCGAGGGATCGAGGCAAACTCGAAAAAAATACAAGCAGTGATCGACATTGAACCGCCGAAGACAGTTCGGGATGTACAGAAATTGACCGGTCGAATGGCCGCCTTGCGAAGATTTATTTCCAGATCAGCAGAAAAGGCCCTGCCTTTCTTTGAAGCACTCCGGGGATCGAAGAATTTTGAATGGGGATCGGAGTGCCAGAGAGCATTCGAGGAGGTGAAGGAGTATCTCACCAAGGCGCCTCTCCTGATGAGGCCCGATCCGAAGGAAACCTTACAGCTGTACTTAGCAGTGAGTGACCGAACTCTTGGAGCAGTACTAGTTAAAGAACATAACAGCTCTCAACACCCGGTGTTTTATGTATCCCACATGCTGAAGGATGCGGAAACAAGATATCCAAATGCAGAAAAGTTCGCCTACGGCCTTGTAATGGCGACCCGAAAGCTACGTCACTATTTTCAAGGGCGAACGGTACAGGTTATAACCGATCAACCCCTCAAGAAAATTTTGACAAGACCAGAGGCATCCGGAAGGGTGGTAGCTTGGTCCATCGAGCTGGGAGAATATGATTTGGAATACATACCCAGAACGTCCATCAAAGCCCAAGCATTGGAAGACTTCATGGTCGAATGCTATTTTTCAGGACCAAAAGACCTAGCTCTCGAAGAGCAGCTGGTCCGATCGCCAGGCAAGTGGAAATTGTTCGTAGATGGGTCGGTAGCCGGGTCAAAGTGTGGGGCAGGATTAATCCTTTCAAGTCCAGACGGGTTCGAAATCTGCCAAGCAATAAGATTCACTTTCCCGCTAACCAATAATGAGGCCGAGTATGAAGCATTGCTAGCCGGTTTAAACCTGGCCAAAAATCTCGAGGTAAGAAATTTACGAGCATTTAGTGATTCTATGTTAGTGGTGAAGCACTTTTCAGGAGAGTACGAACAAAGAGAGCTTCGACTCAAGGCTTACGCCGCAAAGGTAAAGGACTCATCGGTCTCATTTGAATCCTTCGAATTAAGTCAAGTAGGGAGAGAGGATAACAGCCGAGCCGATGCTCTGTCAAGATTGGCTTCAGCCGAAACACACAACCTCACAGGTTCCATCTACCTGACTGAAGTGAAAAGCCCTTCAATCGACAAGCAACAATGCATGGAAATCCACCAAGGCATTAACTGGATGACCCCGATCAGGGCCTATCTAGAAAAAGATACTTTGCCCCTGGACCGGAGAGAGGCTCAAAAAGTGAAGTACAGGGCAGCAAGCTACACCATCATCGGTAACAAGTTGTATAGAAGGTCAGCAACAGAACCCCTTCTCCGATGTTTGGATCCCGAAGAACAAATACTGGCCTTAGAAATAGTTCACGAAGGAATATGCGGAGAACATCTTGCCGGTCGGTCACTTGCCTTCAAAATCCTCAGACAAGGGTTTTATTGGCCGACTTTGCGAGCAGATGCGGCCGATTACGCAAAGAAGTGTCGACAATGCCAGTTATTCAGTACTATCCCGAAGCAGCCACCAGAAGAAATGGCATCAGTCCTAAGCCTCATTCCTTTCGCCATGTGGGCTGTAGATATCGTGGGAATTCTACCTAAGAGCACGAAACAAGCCAAGTACTGCATAGTGGCGATCGACTATATGACCAAATGGGTTGAAGCAAGACCTCTGGCGACCATAACCGAAGAAGCAGCAAAAATATTCATGTTAGAGCAAGTCATACTCAGGTTCGGGATCCCGAAGGTCTGTGTATCCGACAATGGGACCCAATTCATCGGGAACAAATTCCGGAAGTTCTTGACGCACTTCGGAATACAACAGAAATTTAGCTCGGTCGGTCATCCTCAAGGAAATGGAGCAATCGAAGCTGCAAACAAAATCATCTTCGATGGAATAAAAAAGCGACTAGGAGACGCCAAGGGCCTTTGGGCAGAAGAGTTAAACTGGGTGTTGTGGGCATACCGAACAACCCCACGTTCATCAACCGGAGAAACACCTTTCAAGTTGGCATTCGGGACCGACGCCCTGGTTCCTGTTGAGGTCGGACTGGACTTCTACCGAACGGAGGTATTCAACGTCGAAGCAAACGAATTCGGCCTTCGGGCCAATGTGGATCTATTGGAAGAAGAGAGAGAGGCGGCTCACCTAAGGAATTTGAAATATCAGCTCCAGGCAACCCAATACTACGACGCCGGAGTAAAGAAAAGGACCTTCATGGTGGGAGATTTGGTGCTGCGAGAATTGGCTACTTCTATGCCAGCTAAGCAGGGAAAACTAATGCCAAACTGGGAAGGCCCGTACAAAGTAACTGAGGTGGTTCGACCTGGTACCTACAAATTAGCAACCACGTCTGACGACCCGATCAAGAACACATGGCACGCCTCTAGGTTACAAAGATATTACCAGTAGCCTTCATCCAATCTAGAGGAATATGGCCGAACAAAAGGTGCTCGCCACTCAAGTTCTTGTTTTCACTTCATACTAAGTTTTTTTTCTCTGAAAAGCATGTAAAGTTGAATAATTTATCAATAAAATACATGTTCCCCTGTTCTACTTATTTTATCAGTTATGCATTATAATGTTATAAGTCGGACATTTATCTGGGGACGACCAGAAACGATAAATGCCACGACTTCTTGAATAATGTTTCATAAATTTGGCGATCGGATAACCAAACAGCCAAACTTGGGGAGAATCCAGACATGTTAGGCGAAAAAGAAAGCCGAAGATACATATAATGGTTAAATTTTATTAATTATGTTAAGGCAAAATGAAGCCGAAGACACATAAAACTGATTGAATTACGTTAAGGCGAAGTTGATAAGCCGAAGACACGTAAATTTTATTAATTATGTTAAGGCCAAATGAAGCCGAAGACACATAAAACTGATTGAATTACGTTAAGGCGAAGTTGATAAGCCGAAGACACGTAAATTTTATTAATTATGTTAAGGCCAAATGAAGCCGAAGACACATAAAACTGATTGAATTACGTTAAGGCGAAGTTGATAAGTCGAAGACACGTAAATTTTATTAATTATGTTAAGGCCAAATGAAGCCGAAGACACATAAAACTGATTGAATTACGTTAAGGCGAAGTTGATAAGCCGAAGACACGTAAATTTTACAAAATATGTTGAAGGCAATGATTGAAGGCCGAAGATGCATAAAATTTATAAATTATGTTAAAGGCGGAATAAAAGCCGAAAACTCACTAATAAAAGGCCCGAAGGCTTAATAAAGTACAAAGAGTTAAAACCCGAAGGCTTAATAAAGTACAAGCTACAAAGGGAAATATTACTGCCCGAAGCCCTAATCTGACAGATCCTCGTCTTCGCCTGAGGAGACCGCCGGAAGCTCGTCCTCATCAGGGCGACCGACGGGATCGCTGAAACCAGGCTCTATCAGGGGCTGATGATCCAAGCCCATGGCGGCCGCCCTCCTCACGACTTTGTCGTGGTCCATCTGGTAGCACCGCTCTTCGGCGATCAGCCGCAGCTTGGTCTCCTTACGAGCCAGCTTCCTCGAAGCCTTGAGGGACAGGTTCCGACGAGTCAGCCTAGCCCGAAGGGAATCCAGCTCCTTCTGCATCGCCTCCTTGTCAGCCCTTAGCGCCATAGATTGGCCTTCTAGCCTTTCCACATCGCCAACAGCTTGGCGGAGAGCAGCCTCCGATCGGACCGACCGAACCTCCAGTTCCCGAAGTTGGTCGAATCTACCCTGCATATCCTTCACCTTGTCGGTGATAACAGCAGCCATCGGCGTCGCCTAAAATAAGGAAAAAGACCTTGGTTAGAAAAATGCAAGAACAAGAAATTGAAAGGAAAAACAAATATATTACCAAAGAAAGGAAGGCCATCATGTCGGCGCAGGCATCAGCGATATCCAACCGATCGTAGTTAGGGCGATCAGCCGGAAGCACCAAAGCCCGGCATAAATCAGGAGCTATCTCCTTGATCGCCTTAGGGCCGGCCGAGGTGACAGCATCGGACTCCAGGATCGCTCACTGAGGAACGTACGTCTTCAGAACGTCCCCCCGCCGAACCCTCTTCCTGACCAGGGGAGTCTCGGTCACCTGCTCCGCATTCTCGGTTCGAGAGGGAGACGTCGGGACCGATTGTTCAGGTGCCCGTTTATCGCCCTCCTGGCGATCCTCATTAGTCGCAGCCCCCGTCCCGGCCGCTTCGGCTGCCTCGGCCGCTTCAGCCATCCTAGCCGCTAAAGCTGCCTGCTCCGCCTCAAACTTGGCCCTCTTTCGTTCAACGATAGCCTGGCGAGAAGACACTGTAAAAGGAAGAAAAAGGTGTTAGACATTTTAAAAGACAGCATAAAAAGGAAGACAGAAGCACATAAGAAAGAAAAGTAAAAATCTAGTGCAAGGGACGAGGAATGTTACCATTACCCCATAGGGCGAAAAGCCATTGGCGATCCCTAATGTCCTCTAAGGGAATCCGGCCCATATCAAAATTGCACAACCTTCGGTATTCATGCAATTCGCCACCCGAAAGGGTGGGTTTAACTATTTTGGTCGAAGGATCGACCACCTGCCACTGAGACGCAGCACCGATCTTAGGGCCCGAGATAAAGCACCACTTGTCGTGACTGCCTTTGTTGTTAGAATTGGTCTCTACCCACTCGGCCCTGTTAGTACGGCGAACGATGGAGTAGAAACCCTTGCTCTTACCATTCTTTCGGAAGTCGTGATGGTGCCAGAACAGGGCGGGAGTTGGGTCAACGTTGGCCGCCAGACATCGGCATTGGAAGCCGTTCATATGCAAAAACCCATTTGGATCCATTTGGCCCAAAGCTATCCCCATCTGGGCGAATAGTTGCTTCACTATGGGAAGCATCGGAACCCGAAAACCGCATTTTAAAGCGGCTTCAGAGATTCCGGTGGCCACATCACCATAGCCCTTCGGGACAGGAGGATTGAACCATATCCGGTCGGCAGCTCTCGGCAGATACGTATGCCAGGCACCGGTCGGGATATCGAACTCTTTCGGTAACTTAGCCACCCTGTCCTCAGACAACCGAGTCGGATGATTCGCCGCGGGGAATTCATCGACATCATGAAACGGGTATCTGTCCGGAGATATAGATCTGGGAGATTGTCTCGATGTAGAAGCCGACCGATCCATAATTCCTGCATTAATATGAAGAAATTAGCCTTGTACTCGGACATGGACAAGAAAGAGAAGAAAGGAAAAGTGGTCGCCGAGTACAGGGGGCTTGGATCGGTCGGGGAGTTACTAGCTTCTAAGCCAATGAAAAAAGGAGTAATCTCTAAAGGAGCTACGCAGCCCGAAGACTGTGCTAAGGGTTGACCCGTCCCGAAGGTTGTTCTAAGGACGAATTCATCCCGAAGATCGTTCTAGGGACAAATTGGCCTCAGAAATTGTTCTTAGGATGAATCTACCTACTGGTCTGACTACCGACATAATTATGGCTACATTTTCAACAGCAAGTATAACCCAAAGCAAAAAATACTATTATACCTAAATTATAGTGGACATAATCGGAAAAGTTCAACGTGAAATGGGAAATCGCGAAAAAAGATACAGAGAACTTACTTGTGATACGAGCTGGAGGAGGATTTGAACTCGAGACAATGGAGATTGTTGATAACTGCAAATAGATGGGCTGGAGAGAAACTGGCAGAATGTCTTTGCTTTTGAATATGTGAGTGACGACGATTGGGGGGAAATTTGGCATTTATACAGAAGGATATGTGACGTTTGGACAGTAAAATGTAAGCGTTTAATCTCGATCGCACGATCCAAGTCGTTTGGGATTCGACGGTGATGATCCAGTACTAATCTCGAGAAATTACGGCTGTCATCATTAATTACGACACGATTCTCTAGGTGACATGTCATAAACGGATAGACACGGAACCGTTGGAGTCTATCCCGAAGAGAAGTAGAGAGCTAGGACTCCGGACGCATTGACATCCGACCGAAGTCCAGGGACATGTTGGGGGCCCAACCGAGATCGGGCCGAATAGTGATTAGGCCGAGAAGTAATTGGGCCGAACGGTCACAGCCCACTTCTTCGTCTAGGTCCATTGGATCTGACCGTTGCTTGACCGAGTCACCCGACTATTCAGGCGTAAGAACAGGACCACGCACGTGGCTGTTGCTCCCGAACAATTCGGGCGAACGGTTACCAGAGTGCCTATAAAAGCACCTGACAGGTTTGAATGAAGGGATAATACTCATTTTACGCTCACAAATACTTACACGTTCATTTAAACCTAATTGGAACCTCTAATTTATTCTCACACCGGAGGTGAATCGGGGGCCCAATCCCTCACATTCTTCTCTTTTGACAGGTCGCCCCGAAGAGCTTCCTGGAGTGCAACCCGACAGAAAACTGGTTCCAACAAGAATTTTGATTCGTCGACAAAATTAAATTTGGCAAAGATGACCGTGTAAATTACACTATTAATTATTAATTTTATTACAATACTCAAATAAATGTAATATTTATTATTGATAAAGTAATAAACTCAGTAAAGTAACGGTTCCAAGGTTATTATTTAAAGAGGTTCTCCATAAATTGTATGTATTGGTTAGGTAGTTATTGAAGCATAGTCAATTATCTCTCTTTACGACAATCTCTTTCTTCACCGTAATTCTCTCTGTGTCTTTTCTCCTGTGATTTCAATGAACTTATCTCTTTTCGGCGACCTCTCTTCGGCGATTTGTCTCTTATCCTGTGCTATTTTCAACAAAAACTATGGCTTCTTCTTCAAATTAACCTCAAAATTTTGATTCTACTGTTGATAGTGAGTCTTCGTCGGGTTTTGTTCTTCATCTTTCTTTATTTTATCTTAATTATTGTGAATTCAAGTTCGTCTTAACGAATTAAACTGTTAATTTATGTATTCACATCAATATTCTTGAGATTTAGTTTAAGATTGTTGCTTACTTTTGATATAAGCTTCATATTTGTTATTTTTAATAGATTTGTTGTAAAGTACTTCTATTTGTTTTTGAGTTTGATTCTTTTAATTTTGAAGAGAATGTAATTGGATGTCTATTTATTTATTTGGTTTGCTTTCGTCTTTCAGGAAACGTTTTCAATATCCAAAAATATGCTTCAGTCGGAGGTGTTTGTGATTCAACTATTAGTAGTGTGATTGAAGAGTTATGGAAGTGTTTGATGATTCATTCGGTTGGATAGAATATCTGAAAGGCATATGCACTAGCCTATTTGTAAACATCGAGTATTCGACTCAACTTAACTTAAACAAGAATATAATAAGTAAATATTAGATTATATGTCACATGAATCTCAGAGGGTTTTATCAGTCAAGAGAATGAAGATTTAAAGTCATCTATTGACTTGGAGTAATTCTACACTGGAAGAAGTTCATTTATTTGATCAAGCCTCAGTGAAGTATTCAAGAAAGTGGATCTATTGAAAGTGACAGAGATTTCAGAAGTGTGACCGGAAGCGTACGGGTTACAGGTTTTGTCAAAGGGAAAAGAAGATGGACCACAGCTTAAAGTCAAAAGATGAAGAATAGACATTGCAGTTAGTCACTTATGAAACAGACAATACATCGAGTGTCAACGTCATTCAGTGGAAGTTCGTTATTATTTTCATTGGTTCACATATTGATTCGAACTTATTTTAGAATTAATTAAAAGCATACTTTCCAAATGAACTAGTAGTACTTCAGTTAGTACTGCCAAGTCATTGGACAGTACTACCGATAGTACTGCCAGTTCATTGGCTAGTACTACCGATAGTACTGCCAAGTCTATGGTCAGTACTACTAATAGTACTGCCAAGGCTAAGGACAATACTACCGATGGTACTGCCAAGTCTTTGGCTAGTACTACCGATAGTACTGCCAAACCAAGTCAGTACTACCGATAGTACTGCTAACTAAAAAGGAAAATTGCGTACACAAATATGAGGGGCAGTTAACAGAAAGATTATTAAGACAGAACACATATCAAGACAGCAGAAGTCATCAACATTATATCCTTCTCTCTGCTTCAACAAACAAAAAACTGTCTGAGCTTAAAATTTCTCAGAGCATTCATTTCTAGTATTTATTGTAAAATTTGAACCACTAGAATTTGATTGCTTGTATTGCTTTGACTATCTAGCGGATCATTATCACTAGAATTAATCTCGAACTACTTTTTAGTATTCGATCTTTTTATCACAAAAATAGATAAATTCATATCGAATTTATTCTAGATTTGTTTTAAATAGTTTGATATTCAAACCTTGTAATTTGTATTGTATTTGTAACACCCTTCAAGTTTAATATAAGTTATATTTAACTTGAATCTTGTTTCATTTAATTCCGCACTAATTTATTCTTGAATTGTTATATCACGAACCGAACAAATTCGAGAAAACAGTACCGTTTGTATTCAACCCCCTTCTACAAACTTATCAGGACCTAACAATATCCACTTAAGGAGTTCTGAGAGAATATTGTCATGAATTTATAATCACCGATTGATGGTTTTTAGACGTATTTAAAAATCAGTTATCTTGATTTATTTAGTACTCATTCAAAGTTATGAAATTCTGCATGTCTTAGTGGTTACTATAAAGAATCGTAAATGACATTTATCATGAAATTTTCGAGGGTTGTATGAGTTGGAATAAGCCCCAAGCATTCTTCATGTTGAGAACATGTTCGTCACAAGAAACAATTTATTTTGGGAAGTACATCTGATTCGTGAGTGATATATATGATTTTTCCTTTTCTTAAGATAATGAACTAGACTAGTTTAAATTGTGTTATATATTACAAATAAAAAATGACTTAATCAATTGGAGTATGTTACTAGATAAAGTTGATGTTCTTATTGTTGACTCAAGTTGAAGGAGTAATGATCCTCACAAGACTGATACCTATTCTTTTGAGTACCATACACATGAACACATGTTAAGCGAGGTTTACATTTCACTTTCTTAAAAGTTTTTTTTAATTAATTTGACAATAAACATTCTTTATCACATGCTTTATTTTTAGGATGTTAATCGGTTTTGTAAATATCTCTAGGAGTGAACTTGAACAAAATTCATATTTTGTTGAGGTGTACCTGATGATGGGTATAGCCTCAAGGAGAGATTACTCTGTTTTTATTGTTGCAGAAACAACTAAAAGTCATAAATGTCAACAAGTATGAATGAGCCGAAGCTGTATCAGTTACAGTAAAAGAATCTGTCCAGAGGAATCCGATTGCTCAAAGGATAATACTTCAAAATCAAAGAAACTAAAAAATGTCAAACGAAGCAAAGTAGAATCTGGGGATGTTCTCATATTTGATGGCAAGTCTAGACATATATATATATATATATATATATATATATATATATATATATATATATATATATATATATATATATATATATATATCATGGCATGGCACTCGCTCTGTTGCAAGAATCAAATCTTCGTCTATTCCGTGTAAATTTGACATCTAGAAATTACTAGCCATCCTTGTGTAATGTGTTGTATTGCCTTATATGATTTATTTTAGGGACCTTATTTGATTCTTTTAGCTAATTGTTTTATATAGTTATTAGTTGACTTTTGGTTGTAAATGTGGATATCAATCTCACATAAAGGATTTCTTACTTAGAAGTGTATGGCATACCATCTAACAGGGTCTTGGTTCAACTTAATGGCTTATGTTCAACCCTCTGAGTTCTGAAGAATTTTTTCTTATTTTTCATAAACTTAACTTAAGGTTTTATATCAGACGTGTAATGTTATAAGCATCAATGAGGCATTTAGACATTGAAGAATCTTTACTTGGCCATTTTTTAGCTCTGAAATTATATTGTGATTAATTTCTTCTTTTCAAATGATAAAGCTTGAAGTTAATAGATGAGAGTAGATAACATCACCTTGTACCACTAAAACTGCAATGATACAAATTCGTATTAATCACTTTGTTGTAGATTCCAATAATATTTTAACAACATTTACATTCAAAGTTTGGTGTTCTAAGATTGAAAACTAGTATGTTATATTGTATATTGATTTTTTTAGCATTTTTCTTATAAATAGGGTCGGTACCACGTTAAAATATATTAAAAGGAAAAATTTTAGTATATAAAGACTTGGTAGGACTTCTCCATAAAGAAAAGAAAAATAAGTCTCCTTGAACAAGTCCCAAACAGAGAAAACACAAGAAAGCAAACAAGACACTATCTAATTCTAAAAAGGTCTCCGACTTGGGAGAAAACCCAAAACAAAGTATCAATGAATCGAGAAAAAATCAACCAAACTAGCAACCTCGCACAATGATCTACCAAGCACTCAGAAAGAAATTAGAACCAAATTACAAAATCTCTACTTCTAGAAGTCGTAGCACATTCACCAGTAAAATCTTATAAGAAAGATTGTGTTCAAATTCACCAATATAGTTATCAAATTTAAACTAGTAATGACAAATTAAGTTGGTTCCACTACCAGACTTGATAGCACGGAGATACATGCATTGTAGGTGTGTATCATAGAACTTTTTCATCTCCAATTAAATCACACTAATCACTTTCTACAAGATCAGACATAAGCTACCAATTTTGGAGGCCAGTGCTTTGTTTAAGAACCTGACCATTCCGTAGGTAAATAAGTGTGCTCTTCTAGATGTTGCCCAAATCAGTAAAAACTCTTAGGGCCTTCACTTAGTTCTCATCTTTACTACTTAGGTAACATTTTTAAGTTAAATGTGATGCTACAACTCAACTTGACCAATCATAGCAAGATCCCCAAGACCATTTCCTAGGATAGAGTTTAAGGATTTAACACACCTTAGGGGGTACATGTTATTCCCAAACAATATGATCACGGGATTGTAGAAGGGGGGGGGGGGGGGGTTTGAATACAAACCTTTAAAAATTACCTATTCTTTGCAGACAAGAGATACTTAAGAACAAAAATTGAAATTGTAATAAATAAAAACACAAGGATTAAAAATTCAGGTGGATTGATTGTTCCACCTGAGAGATTTTTATTTGAAGAAATCTCTGTGATGTTTGGAGCAAACACACAGCTGCAGTTACAATGTTTATGCTTTAGCAATTTACAAGAGAATATTGCTTAAGCTCTAGAAAACTAAAAACATATTTCTTACTTACAAAAACATTGATACACTTGGTCATATACTCCAAGTTTACAAGCCTAATTGAACAACATAAAATATTCAGTAGGTAAATTCCAAAAGCTTGTTTTTCCACTCTAAATCCAGTGGTCCTTGAAATGATTTGCATTTTAGCTGAATATCCTTCTTCAATCATCTCTATTGACCAGATGAAAATAGAATGTTTCCTTTTTCTTCAGGGTTCCCCAAAATGCTGGTTTCCATGCTCCTTTTTATTCCATCAACCCATGTGACTTTTCAGGACTGTCCCTTTCACAATTTCAACTGCTAATAATTGAACTAGCATCAGTTGATGTTAATCTTCTAGCATCCATTGAGAGTGTTATGGATGCATCCGTTGAGGCTTCCCAAGGTGCATTCGTTGAAGGCTGAATGAGTATCCGTTGAGATACAATTTCACTTATGTAGAATTACAAGGCATAGACTATTTACAATTAGCCTTCCTATTCTACATATCAGTTAAAAGTCAACATGACTTATACAGCCTAAACTATTACACTTCAACTGCGATTACAGAACCAAAAAGATTATGTTACAGTTAGTCTTATCAAGTGATAAACTACCCTTCAACGGATACTGTATACACATGATATCCGTTGAAGGCTACATTTTTACTTATACAAATTTTACCTAGTTAATTTAGTTATCATCAAGAATCAACATAATTCCTAACAATACAAGTTAGAGAAATTATCATATAGTTCTTGTTTAGCCTCTCCACACATACCTATAAATAAATAGTGAAACTATTTAGACATTAGTAGAAATGGAAATTCAATTAAGGAAGGTACAAACAATAGCGATATTTAAAAAGAAAGAGTTAAAAGAGAAATAATAACAAATTAATACAAAATATTACATTATTTGACAAAGTCAAGCACCCAAGTAACAAAATACAATATTTGTGATATAATATTTTAATATTTTCCTTAATTACTAAGAAGGTATCACCCATTGTTTACCTTTTGATTCTACTATGGAACCAAATTTGTTTTTTTGATTCCATTGTAAAACCAGATTTGAAACATACTCTAATTTTTTAAAAAAATAACATGAAATCATAATTTATGAATTCTGTCAATACATCAACTAGAGCTTGTCTTTTCTTTCCTGCACTTGTTCCAGCATGATAAAAGCCAAAAAATAGAGAGAACAAATGATTTAGTTAATAAGTGATGCGTATACATGACACATAACATACCTATCTAGTCCCTACATGTATGTATTCTGGTTTCTACCTTTGACTTCGGCACTCATGTAAAAGCTCTGCAACAGTGCTATTACTACAACACACCTTAAAAATTGTTATCTATAATTGAACATTTTATAGATACCTTTTGATTCCTCACCTTCTGATTCCAGTGCATAACCAAATTTGTTTTTGATTCTGCTGTAGAACCAAATTTGTTTTTAGTTCATTTCAGTAAGTTTTTAAGAAGGTATCATCAATTTCTCACCTTTTAATTCTACATTAGAACCAAAACTATAATGATTCTAGATATAGCCAAATATCAAACTTGCACGCAAAATATAGACCTCTGGTAGCTAAATATCGAAATATTAAAAAAGAATTACTAAGTCGAATTGTAAACAAGGAGCAGTCCTAAAATCTTATAATCGGGGAAATGAACTATATATTTACTACAGAACTCCTAAATTCGGTAATTCTTTACTTTATTCCAAGGTTCATATACTCTGTTCATTCATTAGATCATTGTGACACAATAAAACGCATACGAGGCAGAATTACTAATTAGACTTAGTATATATTATATAATACTACGCACCGAACGATAATTTAAGTCATTTTTAAAATATTAAAAAATTATCATTATGATATTTAACACAAAATTACTTGAGAAATTGTTTTCAATGCCCACTATTCATGATCACATGCCCCATATACCATTTTTTGGAAATATAATCCTATTCTTCACCAACACTGTAACTCATCAACAATGCAAGACATGCATGTTCTAATCCAAAGTAAAAAACATGTTCTTATAACACTTGCATTTTTTCTCTGGGACACGCTTGAAGTAATGGGAGGTATACGTAGTTGATATGTACACGCTTTTTACGGAGATTTTACATTCACGCATTTTTCAGTAGCATCCTACTACCCACAACCCTCCTCTCCTGTATTCCACCCACGCCTTTCCAGGATATGTGTACTCCACCAACGCTTGTCACGAATTCATGTGCTTTCCTAGTCAGATAGCTACGTAATTAGCAACGTATATCCGGCATATGTGTGGTCACAATTGAGCACGCTTTTGGGAGATGCGCGTAAGTTGAGCACGTTCTTCCTAGCATCTTGTTCAGTATTACTAATATGTTATTATACATGATATGGGTATCCAACTCCTTCATGGATGCGTGGAAGTGCCTACGTAGCTAGTGAATGCGCGTAGCTAGACGTACTGTTGGTGGTTTGTAAGAGATGCGAAAGAGATGCGAGGACGGGTATTCCCGAAAATCTTATACACTAATCACATATCCAACATATGCGTGAGCACGTCTTATTATTGCATGATTTCTATATTATGCACTTCGGGAAGTTTAAAAAGTAAAGGGAGTGACAACGCATGATACACAAGAGTTTCATCAAAGGCCAAAACCACCACCAAAAGATAATATGAGTAACTTATATTAAAAAATAGGGTTAAATATCAAAGTGATCACTAAAGTGAAGACCATATATCACTTTCATCACTGATCTCAACGGGGTATCACTTTAATCACTAAAGTCATCATAAATATCAAACGGATACCTTTAAATATATGTTTGAAAAGTGAAAATAATTTATATCGAGTTCTACATATATCTTTTCAACGCTACCGCAACCAAATGAAAAGTTGTGAACTCTAGTATTTAACATATTATATTTAGATTTTAAAAAAATATTTAATATTTATTTTTAATTTTATAGTTATTTACTTTGATTTAATTAAAAATAAATAGTAAATAAAAATTTTAAAATCTAAATATATTATCTGAAATACTAGAAATCATAACTTTTTATTTTGTTGTAGTGGCTTTGAAGAAATATGTGTAGAAATCGAGAAAAGTTAATTTTAGTTTTCGAACACATATTTAGAGTTATTTGTTTGATGTTTATGATGACTTCAGTGACCAATTTGATATTTAACCCTTAAAAATATTAAAAAGGCCTTCACCCTTACCCTTATTTATATGAATTATATTTATATAAGTATACCTAAATTTAAGTATAAATTTTATAAAAAAAATTGTTTAATTAAAAAGCATTGAAATTTTTTATATTTATTGATTAGTTTAATAATCAGTAATCATATCGTTGAAACATTGTGCAAAGCTAACCTATTTATTAGATGGATATCGAGTAACAAATTTGAAAAGTGCACATCTCACTTTCATTACATAAATACGAATTGCCCCCGAAATAGCAACTGAGCCTCTCCAGACATTTGTGATTCGTAGTCTAATGAGACAACATATTGCTTCAAGTACAGGATTTGCAATGAAGAAAATATCCAAATGATAGAAAATAGATAAATCTATGATAATGAAAAATATAGATTTATGAATTATAATTTTAAATTCCTTTGCATAACTTACTCTACTACCAAATAATAAAATGTTTGATAATCTTTCTCTATGTGAGATGTGAATCCATATGTCTAACCGATTGCATAGTATTCGGGTATTATAATTTATCATTATTTGTAATTTTTTTAGTTTGTCACATTTTTTGGTTCTATATAGTTCATGTCTGACAATGTTAACCATATAGATATTAGGGTAATTCATTCGATACAGCCACCTCGTATAAATACCGTTCTTTTCTGTCTTGTGCTCATTAGTCGGTGATAGTTTTTAGCCCGTTCTACCTCGCTGAGAGTGGTGTTCAATTGCCGATACATCACTATGATTCATTTTATCCTGGGAAGTTGTTCGTTCGCACATATGGTGAGGGCTAATAAGCTTTAAGGAGACAGCTCCGCGTTGGACTCGAATCTTTAATATCCTTTTTGGATCCTTTGTTTTACGTTCATCACTTATTGATTTATCATCCGTTTATTGCAACATCATTTAACATAAATTACTTTATTTAAATTATAATTGTTAAGTAATCATGATTGGTATATCAAGGATTAATCAGATGTATTTTAATATAATAATATTATTTAATATATTATTCTGATTTTATTAGTTATTTATTAACTAATATTTACTTATCATATTATAAAATCAAAAATTATTCATATTTGATTAATAATTATTTTAGTTCTAACAATATATTATATATATATTTTGATCAAGAAGTATCCATAAAATTTAATATGACATTAAAGATCGAAGTGGTTGGCCACCTGTTGAGGATTAAACGGATATTAATCGGCTATATTGGGGTCTTTAGAACCATGCTTAAAAGACCTATTTGAAAAACATATTTAATAGAATCTAATATTTTAATGAAAGAATCCTAAAATAATTTCAAGTAGGAGACGTAATATTTGTTTTGCTACGAACTCTATAACAATGAGGTCATCTATGTCTCCCACATCTCCATCTCGCCCATCTCCTTGGTATTATATTAAAAAAATTGAGGATCAACATAAAACATGATTACATATTTCACAATTTAGGATTAATCGGTTATTAATCAAAGATTTTTTGATAAATCAGAGATTTTTTAAATAAATCAAGACATTTAAATAATAAATAAAATATTTGATAAAAGATTAATCTTGAATTTTTAGAAGAATAGTATAAAGAGAAGAAGAACATGATGAATCAAAATTAATTAAAAAGAGATTGGCATGTGTCTTCCTCAAAGTAACTATTTGATTGTGAATATGAAAAAAAAAAGAACTATATTGTGGAAAGAAACATTAGGGCTAGCCACAAAAGAAGAAAAACATTGAATTTTGGACGCTTGAGTTAGTTAAATATAATAGTGGATAGATGTTATAGCTACAATATATAATTCGTAATATATAATTTTATAACTGTGGTTAAATTTAAATTAAAAAGTATAATATAATCGTGATAAATTTTAAATTAAAAGAGTAAGTACATTTGATTTTAAATTAAAATAGTGATTTGTTAGTAAATATAATTTGGCTTAAAAAAAGATGTTATATATGGTTATGTTAAATGAAGTAATTATATTTAAATTCAAATTGTTAATTAACCACGGTTAGTAAAAAAAGATGAGAATAGTAAATAAGGAATTTTTTAATATAATGTGATTGACATAAAATTTAGGAACGCTATGTGATTGGTCCTAAAATAATTCAAAATTTCTGATTGATTAATCGCATACCTGGATAGACTCGGGTATTATAATAAAAAAATGGAAAACAATTACTTATCATATTATAAAATAAAAAATTATTCATATTTGATTAATAATTATTTTAGTTCTAACAATATATTCTATATTTCGATCAAGAATTATCCATAAAAATTAATCTGATATTAAAGGTCGAAGCAGTTGGCCACCTGTTGAGGATTAATCGGATATTAATTGGCTATATATGGGTCTTTAGAACCATGCTTAAAAGACCTATTTGAAAAACATATTTAATAGAATCTAATATTTTAATGAAAGAATCCTAAAATAATTTCAAGTAGGAGACATAATATTGGTTTTGCTACGAACTCTATAACAATGAGGTCATCTCCGTTTCCCACATCTCCATCTCGCCCATCTCCCTGGTATTATATAAACAAATTTGAAGATTAACATAAAACATGATAACATATTTCACAATTTAGGATTAATCGGTTATTAATCAAAGATTTTTTGATAAATCAGAGATTTTTTAAACAAATCAAGATATTTAAATAATCAATAAAATATTTGATAGAGATTAATCGTGAATTTTTAAAAGAATGATATAAAGAGAAGAAAAACATGATGAATCAAAATTAATTAAAAAGAAATTGTCATGTGCCTACCTCAAAACAACCATTTGATTGTGAATATGAAAAAAAAGAACTATATTGTGGAAATAAACGTTAGGGCTAGCCACAAAATAAGAAAAATATTGAATTTTGAACGCGTGAGTTAGTTAAATATAATAGTGGATAGATGTTATAGTTATAATATAAAATTTTATAACTCTGGTTAAACTTAAATTAAAAATTATAATGTAATCGTGATAAATTTTAAATTAAAAGAATAAGTATATTTGATTTTAAATTAAAATAGTGATTTGTTAGTAAATATAATTTGGCATAAAAAAGATGTTATATATGGATATGTTAAATAAAGTAATTATATTTAAATTGAAATTGTTAACTAACCATGGTTAGTAAAAAAGGATGAGAATAGTAAATAAGGAAATTTTTTAATATAATATGATTGGTCTAAAATTTAGGAACGCTTTGTGATTGGTCCTAAAATAATTCAAAATTTCTGATTGGTTAACCGCATACCTGGGTAGACTCAGGTATTATAATAAATGATAATAATTAACTTTAAAGAACTTAAGTACTAGACAAACAAATAATGAGATACTTTAAACCAATAAAATTAATCACTAAAATTGTTCTTGACAAAGATAATCAAACACAGTTACATTTATAGAACGATCTCAAAACTTCATGAAAACTACACTCATAAATATGCTCTACGGTGGAATCAAATAAATAAAATCTAGCCAAATAAATCAAACATATATTCAACGAAACTGAAATTTGATTCTATGATAGAATATGATAATTGATTCTGATTCTATTGTGGAAACCTTATTAGTTAAAAATGCACAAATTCACATATGCTTCTAGAGTAATGAAGTTTCTATAGTGGAATCAAACACACAAATACAAATACACATAAGTTTCTATAGTAGAATAAAAAAATAATATAAAAATCTACTACAACAACAAAATATACAAATAGTGCTTCTACTATAGAATAAAAAACTAAATAAATGTAGAATACAAGTAAAATGTCTTGCATCAATTGCAAGGTCTTGTTCATGTAACAAGGTTTATATCTTTGCTTAAGTTTTGTGTTCGTTAATCTGAGTTCATGAGGAAATGGCGACATCTGTAACAAATCTGGAGGAACTGTATTCACGTCTTACATTGGAGGAGGAGGAATAAGGAGGGGTAATAGTTACGGAGGGAGAAGTTGTACAATAGAAACAGACGTATGTTCTGGTAGGGCATTTTCTTACGGAGAAAAATGTTAATTTTAATGCTATGAGGAATGTGCTCGCTTCACTGTGGCGACCAAAGGAAGGAATGAAGATTCATGACCTTGAGGGCATCGTTATTCATTTGTGTTTTATCATATATTGGATATGTTGAAAGTTTTAGACGGGGGGCCATGGACATTTGAGTAGAGCCTTCTAGTATATCATCAGCTTCAAGAGAATGAGGATCCACACCTTGTTAATCTACATAAAAATGACATTTGGGTACATATTTACGATCTGCCAAAAGGACTCTCCTCGGAGAACATATTAATGAATATAGGGAATTTTGTGTGTAAATTTGTGAAGTCTGATCTCGCAAATTTTAAGGGTGGCTGGAGAATGTACATGAGGATACGAGTAACTTTGGATATAGATAAGCCATTGAAAAGAAGGATGAAGATAAAACGGGAAGGAGGGGATTGGAGTTGGGTGAATTTTAAATATGAACATTTAAGTACTTTCTGTTTTGTATGCGGAGTTCTGGGACATTCAGAAAGAGATTGTAGTCTTGTGTATGCAAACCCTGAGAAGGACATTGTGCGAACATATGGAGCATGGTTGAGGGCACCAACAAAAAATATGCAGTCACAAAACCTGGGAGCAAAATGGTTACGTAATGGTGGTGAAGGAAGTAAAGTTTGGGAAGGAACTGGAATGCAGATGCATCAGACAACCACCGTACAGGGCAGAGACATGGCGGAGGTACAATCCATGGAGGTGGAGGGAAACATACACGACAATTTAGGCGAGAATGGGGGGATAAGAGTGGTGTCGAGAAATCAGGAGGATGGGATAGGGGCCACTAGTGTTTCAAATCAAAACACGGAAAATTTGGGAGGGAATCCAGGTGATAAGGATACAGTTGTTATAGATCCGAAAAGGCGACGAGTTGATGATGTGATATTTCAGATGGGCCTATGTTCAAAAACGGGCCAAAAAACTTGCGAGAGGCGGGTCCTGTGGTACAGGCCCGCCTAGAACAATGAGTTTATTAGCATGAAACTGTCGTGGGCTGGGCAACTGACGAGCAGTTAGGTTTCTTAAAGAAATTGTGGATCAAAATAAGCCCAGTTTTATTTTTTTATCAGAAACATTAACCATGAAAAATAAAATAGAGGACGTATGTAAGGCCCTAAATTTTGCAGGATGCAAAGTCGTGGATGCTCAAGGCCATAGTGGCGGTCTGGCTTTGTTTTGGAGAAATGAAGGTGGGTGTAAAGTAAGTGAGGTAGGTAATCATTTTATTGACTTTGAAGTAGAGCATAATCTAGTGGGGCGTTTAAGGTATACTGGGTTTTACGGGTGTCCAGAGCGAAGCCGAAGACAGGAATCATGGAATCTGATTCGTAATTTAGCAAGAAAGTTGGCGCTTCCGTGGTACATTATAGAAGATTTCAATGATTTCATGTTCGCAGATGAGAAGAGGGGTGGTAGGGATCATCCTCGCATTTGTTTGGATGGGTTTTGTGATACAATTAGGGATTGTGCTTTAATGGACTTGGGATATGTTAGGGAGAAATTTACATGGGAGAAATCTAGAGGGAAGAACAATTGGGTGCAAGAGAGGTTAGACCAGGGATTGGCTACGTAGACATGGCACGATTTGTTTCCGACAGCCGAAGTGAGGGTTCTTGAAGTGGCTATGTCTGACCACCTGCCGTTGTATTTGAATTTGAATACGCAGGTGTATGTGCCAAGAAGTAAGCGTTTTAGATTTGAAAATGTCTGGATAAAGGAGAAAGAGTGTTTCAACTTGGTAAAGAACAATTGGGACTATACTGCAGGGCAGTAAATGTTGGAAAGAATAAGGTACTGCTGTCTAAAGCTCGAGGAATGGGGATGTGGAATAAGCCAAGAGTTTAAAAGAAAGTTACAGGAGTGTCGTCAAAAGCTTAGAAAACTCAGGGCTCGAAGGGATCCTCATGGTATCCAAACTTAGAATGCGGTGAGATGAGAGTTCTTAAACCTTTTGGAGAAAAAAGAATTGTACTAGCGTCAACGGGCAAAGCAATTTTGGCTTCAAAATGGAGATCAAAACACTAGATTTTATCATAGTTTTGCATCAGGCCGGAGGAAAAATAATGGATTTCAGCGAATTTAGGATGGGAGAGGCGAATGGAAGGACACGGAGAAGGAGATTCAGAATGTTGTTACGGATTACTTCTCACAGGTGTTTCAGTCTTCAGGCGCGAGTGGCAGGTTGTCAGAGAGGGAAAAAGTTTGTAATGTTACGGAGGAGCAGAACACTGACTTAGTGGCTGAGATTACACCAGAGGAGGTGAAGGAAGCGGTATTCTCTATGCATCCGGAAAATCGCCAGGGCAGGATGGATTAAATCTGACATTCTTTTAGACGTATTGGAGTATCATTGGGGAAGATGTGGTTAATTTTTGTAAAGAATTTATGAGAACATGAGAGCTCCCAGGGGATGTTAACCGAACAGTAGTGTGTTTGATTCCGAAAATCAAAGTGCCCCAGTCAATGACAGATTTACGACATATATCCCTCTGTAATGTTTTGATTAGAGTTTTGTCTAAGGTTTTATCGAATAGATTAAAAACCTGTTTAGGCTCTATAATCTCGGATAAGCAGAGTGCTTTTATAGAAGGGAGGCTCCTTACGGATAACGCGTTGATTGCATTCGAAATTAATCACTACATGAAAAGATTGACTCAGGGAGTAAAGGGTCTGGCAGCTTTTAAATTTGATATTTCGAAAGCATATGACAGGTTGGAATGGAATTTTATTAGTAGCATGATGGAGAAATTTGGTTTTTTAGAAGTGTGGATAGCTCGAATTATGAAGCTTACCAGTTCAGTTTCGTATAGTTTTATTCGGGATGGTAATGTATTTGGAGATGTTATTCCGCAAAGGGGATTGCGTCAGGGTGATCCAATATCCCCATATATTTATATTATGTGCACAGAGGGGCTTAGTTCAATTATTAGACGTCATGAAGAAATGGGTTTATTACATGGATGTACTATTGCTCGGGGTGGACCTACGATTTCTCAATTATTGTTCGCAGATGATTGTTATCTCATTCTTAGAGCTACGAAGACAGAAGCGAGTGTTATGAAGAGAATTCTTTGTAGATATGAAAGCTTATCGGGGCAGATAATAAACTATGCTAAATCGTTAGTTACATTTTCCTCGAATACCTCAGAAACTAATAGGTAGGAAGTCTGTGATCAACTTGGGGTCAGTGAAGTGCAAAATCCGGGTAAGTATTTGGGGATGCCCATGTGTGTAGGGCGAAGGAAGACTGCATCCTTTTCGTTTCTGTCAGAAAGAATTGATCAAAAGTTACGAACCTGGCAAAACCAAACGTTATCAAAGGCAAACAAAGTTCTCTTGTTAAAGACTGTAGCTCAGGTTGTTCCAAACTTTTGGATGAGTATGTTTCTGATTCCAATGGAAGTCTGTGACAGAATTGAGAAGAAGATGAACGCTTTCTAGTGGGGGAATGGAAACTCGAGTGGAGGGATTAAATGGATGTCATGGGAGAGGCTTTGTTCAGTAAAGGAGAATGGTGGTTTGGGGTTCAAAAGTTTGCGAAGTTTCAATATTGCCATGCTGGCCAAGTAGGCTTGGCGAATCATTACTAATGCAAACCCCTTAGTGACTGATATCTTACGTGCGAGGTATTTTTCAAACTCAAATTTCCTAGATGCAAAGATTGGGGGGAATCCCAGTTATGTGTGGAGAAGTCTATTAGAGACGCAAGAGGTTATTAAACAAGGATGTCGACGTCGTATTGGAGATGGTCGAAGTACAAAGATATGGCAAGTGCCATGGCTTCCTTGTGTAGAGAACGGTTACCTAACTACTGCCATGCCTGAGGAGCTTAAAAATGCGACAGTTCATGGCCTGTTGGACGACAAAGGTAGATCATGGGATGAAGATGATTTAAACGATATCTGCAATGAGAGGGATAGGGAACTCATCAAGCAAATTCCTGTACCAAGAAGAAGCATAGGTGATTCTTGGTTTTGGCTTCCTGATGCGAAAGGAAATTTTTTAGTAAGAAGTTGTTATAGGCATATTCGAGGGGAAGAAGAATGCCAGGATAGAGTTTTTTGGAGGAAATTATGGAGTATCAATCTTCCTGGTAAGGTTATAAATTTTATATGGAGAACGTGTCGTCGTGTGTTACCTACAGTTGCTGGATTAATTGGAAAGGGTGTTGATATTAATCCGCTTTGTTCATGGTGTCAGAGGTATGGGGAAGATGATTTGCATGTTTTATTCCAATGTGTTTTTGCTCAGGAGGTGTGGGCCAAAGCAGGTTTGAGTGCTGCTGTTGTTACGATGCAAAATGATATTGCTATGACACTGTTTCAACGAGTGTTTCAGAGTGGAAGTAAGGAACAAAATGCCATGATGGGTCTGATTTGCTGGAACTTATGGCACAGACGAAATAATTGGGTATGGAATCGATTCAACACATCATGTTTTGGAGTTCAGTCTAGTGCTTGTAATATGTTCACTGACTGGAAGAGTGCTATAGAAGAGAAAATGAAGCAAGTAGCTCAGAATCAGCGAAGCCCTCGTGTATGGTGTAAACCTCCTCATGGATGGGTGAAGATTAACGTAGATGCTGCTTGTACTCCGAGGTCTGGGCAGATGGGTGTGGGCTGTGTAATTCGTGATGATCGGGGAAGATTTATTCGAGCTCGTAGTAATGTGGTTCATGGTAGATGGATGCCCAGAGAAGTCGAGGCTATTGGGTTACGTGAAGCATTATCCTGGACTAAGAACTGGCGACGTCACAAATGTATCTTTGAGTGTGATGCTAAATGCTTGGTTGATGCAGTTAATGGAAGCGTAGGACAATTTTTTTTTGATACTATTGTTGATGATTGTCGAGAAATTCTTAAACACTTTGATGAAGTGTTAGTCGTGTTTGTTTATAGATCTGCGAATACTGTAGCGCATTTGTTAGCACAAGCTACATATTCTATGTCAGGTTTTCAGGAGTGGCTATCTGCTGCTCCGGATTTTATCATTTGTAATCGTGCTTCTGAGGAAGTTTAGTTGAATGCAAGTACGTTTTTTTCAAAAAAAAAACTACATAAATAAAATTATGCTTCTAACTCATAAATTTATACTTCTACAATAGTATCATATTCTACTGTAGAATCAAAAGTTTCACACATAAAATTATGCTTCTACTATAAAAATTAGAAATAAAAAAAATACAAATAGTGCTTCTATTGTAGAATCAGAAGTTACACACATAAAATTATACTTCTGTACTTGAACAACAATCTACACAAATAAATTAAATATATTAATCTTTCTTCTATTGTAGAATGAAAACTACACACGTGCAACTATAAATGAAGCTATAAACAACCTACAAAAGTCAGATTTAATAAACTCATATAATATTATCATTTGATTCTACCGTAGAATCTATGAACAAACACAAACGACTAGATCTGAATTCTACAATAGAATCTTACCTATTCGGAGAAACATTATTCAATGTGAATTTTAAGCTGAAATTGACCTGAAAAATATGAATTAAGGGAAGAAAATGAATCTAAATCTTATTACGATGTAAAAAATTTCATATCAAAACGGTAAATGTACGAATTAAAGAGATAAAATGAATATTGAAAGAATAACAAAGATAATAAACCTTTTTGTGAGGAGTATTATGAAAACTTCGAATCTCTGGCGGTAATCAACGATTGATAGTGTTTTTAGATCGTTTGTGTATAGCTGTCCGTACAGCTGTTAGAGTAGCAATAGTGATTACTTTTTAAAACACTCTTTATCTTTGTTTAAATTACAATTATGCCATTTGAATTTTAATTCCATCCCGATCTTTAAAAATATAAAGATGAGATGGATGGTTGAGATGTTGGTTCTCTCATATTCTCCTTATAACATATTCTCCCTAGAAGGGGACTCATGTATGGTCATCCTAAATTTAGCCACCAAGATTTACCATACTTTTTGTACAAGTCTTCCCATTCTTGACGCCTAATTACCTTTTATGATCAAGACACACCATATATATTAGAATTGTCTACACATGCAATTTTTATCGAACTTATATTTGTCTTGGATCACACGAGACCCAAACTATCATATAGAGTTGAAACTCTATAATCCTCCCCTTCAACTCAATACTATTGCATATCGAATTGAAAAATAACCATGTTGAGTATGAGTTTCACTAGAAGATAATATAGAAGGGGGGGGGGGGGTGAATATATTATCAGTTGCTTCTTTGATTATCTTCGTTTTGATTCTACTTTTTAATGTAGCTTAAATTTTTTTTGTTGTATACTAAATAATGCGGAATAAGAACAACATACAAATTCACTTTTAACCTAATGTTGTATTAGATTGAAAGGTGCTACAAACTGTGAATTCGAACATGAATTATCAGCTTTATTTTTCTCAGTGAGATACAGCTTGAATGTGATTGAAAAACTTACAACTAAAGATAAGGAAGTTGTGTATTTATAAAACTACAGACATCTTGCTTTTACAAAACTAGTAATAGACAAAAAGATTGCCAAACTATGTCTATACTATTTTGGTGAAAGTTGGCATCTTGTGAACTTCATTTGTTTTGCATACTGCCAGGTCCATATCTTTAGCTGTAACCTTTGACTGTCTCTCTAAGCTTCTTTGTAGTCTTCCCATGTGCATACTGCAAGTGATGGTGACAATTGCATATGCCTTGGTTTGATTTGATTCCTTGTTCCCTAAACTTTTGTCTGATGTTGATTAGGAATTCTGCTAAGTCCCGCATTCGATATCTCAGAGATGTTTGGGTCGATAACTTGACTTCTTGAATAAGTGTAAACTGACTTCTCGAATCAGTATAAATACACTTCTCGAATTGGCTATCTTCACTTCTCGAACCAGTAATACTAGTACTTCTCGAATCTGTATAGTGACATCTGGAATCATGACATCTCGAATCAGTGTATTTTGACTTCACTGATTTAGACATGTCGAATCAGTTCATTTCTTCATTTCTCGAACAAATATACTTGACTTCTCGAATCTTCACATTTAGCACTTCTCGAATGGATGACTTCTCGAATTAGTACATTTTGACACTTCTCGAATCATAACTTAGACAAATTTTATTCTTCAATATTGTAACATATTTATTCTTCATCTTGTCTTCAAATGTCTTGAGGCATGATCTTGTGATCTTCTTTCAAGTCATAATTAGAACTTATTACATAGTTACAAACATTGAATTTACAGAAATATAGAACCTTTAGAAACAAAGGGATCCCCTAGTAAAAGGGTCACGTAAGTGAAATAAAGTGACATAATACTATAGGCTTGTTATTTATATGTTTTACATGAATGCCTTTATGACTAACAAACCATAAAGACAACAACGTTCGTTTGTAGATTCCCCTCCTCGAACAAGATCCTCACCTTGTTTCTACAATCATTTAGTAGCACTAGATTGCGCTTACTGAACTCTAAATTACTGTTCCTCATTATAGTGATGTATCCATCCACAAATTCATGTGCATCAACCACAAGTTCTCTTCTGGCTGATGGGTCACCTGATCCAAAAGCAATCTTTTGGTCTCTAGAAGAATAACACTAGTATTATTTAAATCATTTAGTTGGTTGATCAAACCACTGAAAAAATTACGATGATATCTTTCATCTTCTTCCATCTCGAGTCTGAACAAATCCTTCTTGAGAAACAACTCCTCAAGATTATCATGATTAATCCACGGTAAGGGCCAACTGTCATACCCTAGGTAACTTCGTAACTTCGTATCTTCCTACTTTTTATTTTTGAGAGTTCGTATCTTCCTACTTCACTAAGCTTCTTGTCGGCAAATTCAACATCGTACTCTGCCATATCAATTCATTCTCGAACTTTCTCTCAATTTCATCCATCACGAACCTTGCTTTTAATACCACGTGTAAGAAACTACACAAATATGAGATTCACCAACCAATTCAAAGTGCATACAAAATATATGACGCGGAAAAATTACATCCCATTTTGTATTACTAATAAAAACACACTTCAATGATATTTCAACTCATACCTAATGAAGTCTAACAATACTTAAGTATCTGCCAAACAATACCTAAGTATACATTTTAAGTATTCTCCCTATCAAACAAATTATGATTATCTATATATAGTCATCTCAAACTTGACCACCAAGTCTTCCCATATTTTTTGTACGATTTTTCACATATTTGTTGTACAAGTTTTCCATTATTGCATGTAACTACTTACCTTTATTTATTATTTACACATATATTTATTATTTCAACCCATATTTGTCTTGGATCATCCAAGATCTAGATTATCATATTGAATTAAAACCCAATACGAATTTGATGAAAGATGTAATATCAAAACTTCAAAGATGAACCTAACTAGATTGCGGTGGAAGAAGATGAGTAGCTCTCAGAACGAGAGTATTTGATTCGGAACATATCTAGATTACACTCTGCTCCAAAATCATAAATTATATTTGGAATTTTTAATGATACCCTCGTACATACTTATTTTATTTAATATTTTATTAATTATAATTGTAAAAATTACGTTCATACTGTGATTGCTTATAATTTTTTTAAGATTATTAAAATTTTAGATATAAAATGATATTAATCTTTCAACTTATAATTCATGTAAATATTTTGAGTTAATCTTATAAAAAAATTCTTAAAATAGTTATCAATGTTTTTAATTAACTAAAAATTATTTTTACTTTTTTTAATATTTAAAAACAAAATATTATAAGACACACAAAACAAAACATGAATAAATAACAACATTTTATCTAAATCTTTCACTTTTATTTAAAGTGGATCATCTTACACTCCATTTTTAATTAATTAATGATATAGCAAAATGACTATAGTCATCTTTAGTTCTAAATATAACTAAATATACAATACAATTAGGTATTCATTTATACATCAATAGGTTTCCTCTCCTCTCTTCGCCGCCGCCCCTTCCCCATTTTTCTTGTTTAACGTGATCAGCGGGGCTTCCATCGGTTTATCTCCGGTGGAAAGCCCCAATCCTTTTCTTTTTTTAATTTGTTTTTTAATAATCTTTTTTTTTTGGATTTAAGATCTTTTCATTTGGATTTTTATTTTGCAATTTCAGTATTGTTTTTCTCTCCATGGTGAGTGTGTGTTGTTTTCTCTCCTTTATTGTTGTGAGTGCTGGTTTTGATTTAGTGATTAAAGTTTGTATGGAATTGCAATCATGATCGATAGCTCAAACAGGTTACGATGAAGCGGGTGGAGTGAGTAAAGCGGGTATATGTAAATACATCATCTTCAACAAATTGCTAGACTAAGGATAGACAATTGTTTCGATTTTATGTTTGTTCGACTCGACTATCTTTGTAGATGGCATCTGGCTTTTTATTAATAAATTGATTCCATTCTTTTTCAAAAAAAAAGTATTCATTTATACATTTATCTATCTAAAAATAACTATGCATTAAAATTGAATTTTTTAATTTTAATTTTATATTATAGTTATAGAACTAATTATAATTATGCATTGAAATTGCTTCATAAATAAAAACAAATCTTAGTTTCCTACCCACTCCAAAAGATTACAATAAAACAGGAATATACTCTAACTAGAACTGAAGCTTACCTCTTTGTTTATTCCCCAACAATTATTTAAGTTGACAAATATGCTTGTCTCGCGTCCCAAGTTTCCGAGAATACTTACTTTTTTAATGTAATTGTTAATGGTCTTGCTTTCTTATTGCATTTATACTTTTTTGAACTAAAAGTTATTTTTAAATGATTATTCGACACAATACATTCATTTTTTTTTGCCGTTTCTTCTGTATTTTTACAATTTTATTAAAATAACTTTAATCATCTATACTATATTATTAAAGGCGAAACATTGAAAATTTTGATTTTCGGTCATTTATTCTATTTAATAAATAATAAAATAATATAAAAATAGTAACTAAATGATTGCCTTTTACAATTAAAATATTTTTTTCTAACAAAATCTATTACTTTCAAAAATATTACGGGCAATAATCTTTAAATAAAAATATATTACCTTTTATATTTGTTCTTACTAAAATTTCTATTTTCCAAAAATATCAGGTACAACCGTTACTTATTTATTTTAAAATTTATTTAATGTTTTTAATTATTTAAAAAAGCTTACCTATTTTAACATGTCAACGTATTTTTTTAACAAATACAATTAATATAATTAAAACACTTCTAAAAATCACGGACAGTTAATTTTTTAAATTAAAATATGTAAGCTTTTCTATTTCTCCTTATTATTTGCCTTTTATAAATAAAACACTTTTTTCTAATAAAATATACTTTTTTTTCCAAAAATATCATGGGCAATTACCTTTAAATTAAAACATATTACATTTTATATTTGCTCTCACTAAAATCTCTTTTTTCCAAAAATATCATGTGCAACCTTACTTATTTATTTTAAAATATATTTTAATGTTTTTAATTATTTAAAAAATCTTACATATTTTAACACGCCTACGTATTTTTTAACAAATACAATTAATATATTTTAAAGTTCCTATTATTATTTTTAATTGATCAATTTTAATCTCTTTTTGATGACCCGCGCGGGTTATAGACTAGTATGAATAAATTTCAATACATTATTGTTTTGTTAATTTTATATAAAATTAATATATTAATCTATCTAAATTATTTGCCAACCCATAAATCTAAACATACATTTTCACTTGTACCGTACGTAAAGAAAAGATAAAGAAATAACCCTTTTTTATTTCTCACTTATTTTCTTAACCTCAGTGCCAATTGTATAGAGTTAATTTAAATAAAATTATGATAATAGTTGCGTGATTCACAATATTTTAAAGTTGAATTAAAATTACAGATTGTATATTTGTGTAATAAAATTTCGAGATTTGTTAAAGAATAAATTTATATTTTGTTTTGTGAAAATATATTTTTTGTCGTTTGTAAAAATGAGTTTTTTCAAATTATTTTTAAAAAATACTATTTTTTAGGCATGTAAAAATATACTAATTTACAATGAATATAATCATACTAGCTTATAACCCCGTGCAAGGCACATGCCATCAAAGTAAATTGAAAAATGACAAACTAAAAAAATTAATGAGAACAAAAAATATTAAATAAAGAATAAAAATTAATATGATAAATTATAAAATGAGAAACTTAAATATTAATTAGAACATAGAAAAAATAAATAAATAATACAAATGTGGCTAATGAATATAAATAGAGCATTATTAATATTATTTTATTATTTAATAAAATAATATCAATAATAAGGACAAATAAAAAAGCTAACATGTTTTAATTAAAAAAAATAACTGCCCGTGATATTTTTGGAAAAAAGAGATTTTAGTGAGAACAAATATAAAAGTAATAAGGACAAATAGAAAAACTAACATGTTTTAATTAAAAAAAGTAATTGACCGTGATATTTTTGGAAAACAAATATTTGAGTGAGAACAAATATAAAAGATAATATGTTTTAATTTAAAGATAATTGCATTTTTGGAAAATGAGTAGATATTATTAGAAAAAATTGTTTTAATTATAAAAGACAATCATCTAGTTACTATTTTTATATTATTTTATTATTTATTAAATAGAATAAATCACCGAAAACTGAAAACCGAAAACCGAAAACCAAAATTTTCAATGTTTCGGCTTTAATAATATAGTATAGATATAACTAAAATTAATCTCAAAATGCAACAAAAAAGAAGTGCAATATTTCTATAAAAATATTAAAAAATTGTACCATGTTACTTTTATTTGCAAAATATACAAACAAATCTTATCGAACTGACTTTGATTGAAAACTATATTTTCATAAATATTTTTAAAAATAACAGTAATATAAATAAATATTATTTTTGGTTATTCTCCAAAACTTTCAAAACATTCAAATGTGTGAAAAAAAATCTAGGATTTAGAGTGAAATGTAACCATCAAATCAAATTATTTCCTCATCCTAAAATGTACAATAGAGAATCTAAGATACCAAAGAATCCAGGAAGCAACCAAACACTCCCCTCCAACCCCAAGTCCCAATTACCTTATATAAGATAAACATGTAAAATATGAGTATAGCCTTTTCCAGGAAGTTCAACAAAACAAAGAAATATTTGAAGACAAAGTGGCAGTCCCATAATATATTTGTCTAAGTTCAAGGTAATTTTTTTTTACTCTTCAAAGATTCCCATCATACAATTTCTTAGTCAGATCATAATAATTTGATTCCTAGTAATTTTTTATTGTTTATGGGTCAGCTGCAAGGATATATGATCATCATTCATCAGTTTGTACTACATATTTATGTATGTAAGCATGTATGTATATGTATGTACCATTCTTGATTTGATGGGGGATGTTAAAAATTGAAACCTGGGATTTCCTATCACTCTATTACACTCACCTGGGTGGATTTGATCATTAGTTTATATAATTATATGCATGTATGTGAATTATCATTTGACTGTAACTATTCTCTGGTTTGCTAGTAGTAGTTCTTAACTGTTGACTAAAAGGAAAGATGGTAGGCTTTTCAAGTCAACATGTACTTCATTTTAAACTAACAACAGCTAGTATGTGTCTTGTCCATATTTTTTGACTCATTGCTCACACTTTTTTCATGGATTAAAAAATTTGTGTTTTTGTACATGTTTGGTCAATTTTCATATATTGTGGACTGTGCATGCTCTATATGGATGGGCTATCTCTTGTTTGATTTTTCGAATCTTGTTTGATTTTTCTTTTGGGGTAGAGGCCAATTGCTGAAATTTATTGTCAAACTTACCTATGATGTCTTCTGTATCAGGCCTTGAAACTATGGAATTATTTGGATTAAACGAGATCCAGATTCTTGGTGTTGCTGTTGCTGCCGTTGTTGTTGCTGTCACAGCTGCCTTCGTTTTCTCCTCCAAGAAATCTAAAGGTTTTGACCAATCACTATTACGATAGACAAACACCTGGGTTAACAGAAGAATTATGTCGATCTTATGGTTATGTTTGATTACTTATCTTTGTATTCTTCACAGGAAAATGGTTTGTTAATTATGTAGCTATTAATCTAATGAATTTTGGAATTGATGCTTTTCGTAAATGTAATTGAAACTCTGAATGTGCTTGATAGGATGTCTGAATCCTGAGAGCTTTAAGAAATTCAAGCTGGTTGAGCGTAAACAGCTCAGCCACAATGTTGCTGAATTTAAATTTGCACTACCCACGCCATCTTCAGTGCTGGGACTTCCAATCGGACAACATATCAGTTGCAGGTCTACCTAATTGACTCTTTCATTTACATTGGTTTACAAACTTTTGATTATACTCATAAATGACTTTTAGCATTATAACATTGGCGCATTACTGTTCAACTACTCTAAATATAGTTAATAAAACAGAGGGAAGGATAGTCAAGGTGAAGAGGTTATTAAACCGTACACTCCAACTACCCTGGACTCGGATGTTGGACATTATAAATTAGTTATAAAGGTATAAATTCTAGTTCTTTTCTATAACACGGGTTTATTGGCTACATTAATCATGTTTGTTTCATTTGTTTATCTACTGTGATTCTTATGCTTGGGGGTTTCATGCATAAAGATGTATCCACAAGGAAGGATGTCACATCATTTCCGGGAGATGCGTGTTGGTGATTATATGGCTGTAAAGGGACCCAAGGTATAAAGTTTGCTCCATAAGGTGCTTTTTTTTATTCTTTTTAATAAACTTATTGGACATGCTGGGAGTCTATTGATACGGTACCCACAAAGAACTTCATTTCTAACTTTAAACTATAAGTATTGTATAGTTGCTCCATTGACACTCAAACTCGGGGGCATATATAAAAACAGATAACTAGCCAATCTATGCCTTATTCCGTTGTTATGTTTACTGATCCGAAATATTATATGATGTATTATGTTGGGTTCTACACTAGCAGGAGTAAGCATTTTCTGTTTTGAAATTGAGAACTGAACCTAACAGGGAAAATAATTGGTTCCGGTTCTCATTTTCCATATATAGTCCGGTTCAGATCTCGTTTTATAGTCAATTGGGTTCCCCGTTCGCTTCCAGTTCTCAACATCCAAGAACTATAAAAACGGAGAACAGTACAGACATACTATACATTGTATTTACATAATTGATATAAATTATAAGATATTGTTATACATTAAATATACATATATAGTATAATACGAAGGAATAATCTATACTCTTATCATCTTTAGTTACGAACATTTGAAACCAAAACATGCAAAAACCACTTAATGACATAATTTTATCTATAAACACTGATGGTTTTGATTGTAAATGGATTAATTCATTGAATTATCATTACTACTTTCGAGCTCAAGTTACTCTTTGATTTTAGTATGTAATCCAATATACGTACCGCATATCATGTATAAATAAATATGCATTAAATACTCCATATCATGAAAGTGTAATTACTTTGAACAGAGTGATAAATGGCTACGCAGAGTATACACAGTTTGTTTTGATTTGTTCAGAGAAATGATATACAATCGTTTCCGTTATATATAGTAAAACCGAACCGATCCATAGTTTCAGTTGAAAATCGGGTTCAGTTCTATCACAAAAACGGCAGACAGCGCCGGTTGCGGTGTTTAAAAGAGTACCAATATCTACGTGCCATGGCTCTAGAGGGTGCCATCCTATTTTGAGTCGCAACTTGCAAGGGTGCTCAGAGGCTCCCAACAAAAGTTGTCAACTTGTAGAACCCTTTAAAAGTGGATGAAGTGTATATGTCCAGCACCGCTTGTGAGTACTTGTATAGGAGCTACTCTTAACTCTTCTGAAATTTCCATTTTCTAACGTATTCCCCGCTTACTATATGCCTAAAAACAATATGCGGGTAAAATAGTGGTAAGGATTGGATTTCTTTGAGAAGATATCAGCATTATAAATAAGTGGCTCATGTACTGCTACGTACAGTATTCTTTTTTTCCTTCTTATCAGTCCCTATTGTGAAAATTCGCATTCAGATGACCACAAAAATAATCTACAAAGTATGCTTTTAAGTTCGAAAGTTAGTGTTTACTGCAACCCGTGACTTCTGAGTTCTGACTAGTATGTAAGGAAAGACTATCTGACACCCGTACTTATTTTATGATATGTTTGAGTGTATTGTTAATGTTTACCAACTTTTGACATATTCATTCAAAGACATACCTTTTCTGCTGGCCTATTGTAATTTGTAAGTAACCTTGATGACCCCTGCAGTCTTGCATGTTTCTTGTTTTTTGATGACTGATAAGCACCCCAATTAGTGACCAATGTCAAGTAAATAATACTCGACTTCAGTATTCAGTAGCATCCTGTCATTATATCTACATTCTAGATCGGCAAATCCTGGTTGTGATGTCAGATTTTTCATCTTACTGAAAAACCTTGAACAGCTGACATTTTACAGTACTTTTGTGGAGTACTGATTACTGAAGCTTATTCAGCTTAACAGCCACTGCACAACCCCTCTTCTTTCAAACCTAAGCCCCATAGGGAAACTAGCATGTAGCTTATATACCTGAGGTCTGAACTTTCTTGTTTTAATACATTCATCTGGCTTCATGATGCAATTGTTTTAATCTTTTTGATATGTTGTAATTGTAGCTCTGAAAGTTGTTTTCTTACTAATCCTGACATTGATGTTTGGCAGGGCCGTTTCAAGTATCAACCTGGTCAAGTGAGAGCCTTCGGAATGCTTGCTGGCGGTTCTGGCATTACTCCAATGTTCCAGGCATTACTTTTTACTGTCTATTATTCATCCGATTAATTTTGAGGTTTCTGCCTATGTTAAATCAGCTAGGGTTTAGTATTAAAATTATTGCTAGCTTTCTGTTTGTCTTGCAGGTTGCTAGAGCTATATTAGAAAACCCGAACGATAACACTAAGGTGCATCTCATTTATGCCAATGTTTCTTTGGAGGACATTCTTTTGAAGGTAAATAACACTTCTTTTTCTTTCTTAAGTATTGTTTCTATGATAAAAGAAAAATTTGAAACTTCTTGCAACTTTAGTTCAGTATTGAAGTGGGTTTGATTGAAGAACAGACATCACGTGCCTCAAAGGTATTAAAAACTAATATGCAGCTTCTGTATCTCCCCCCTCCCTCCGTTCTGATGACAAGTTGTTTCTCTGCACTGGTGGAGTACCTTGTCATATAGTAAACAACTGTGGTGATAAGGCTGCAGTCTGTTGATGCTTAGCTGATGTATTTTAAAAAGTATTTACTAATTTACTTGGTTAATATGATGCCCGACAAGTTGCTATTAGTTGACGACTAGTTGTTAAGTTGGTATACTATAACTAGGACCAGCGGCTTGAGTGTTGTCGACTAGGTCAAAACTCGGGACATACTCAACTAATAATGTCACACAAGAGAGTCAGGGACTAGGTCAAAACATGGATCAGACGGAAGCAAAAACGTCACACAAGAGAGTGAGGAGAGAGGAGAGAGAGTTTAATTCTTATTTAATGCAGAATATAACAAACTTTTTTTTCCTTTGTTAAGCTGTTTTAATAGTATACACGGTAAAGGATGTTTGTTACGTCACGTTAAACTGTATTCTAACGCCAAATTTTTGTTGTAATAAACGAGTGGCAGAAGTTTTTCACTCACTTCAGTGTCTTGTTCGTCTTCTTAATGCAGATGGCCCAAGCTTCATGATAATATATATGTGACATTTATATATATTTAGAATTTATTAGTTTTAACCTGTGGGCTAGCTGACAGTTAGTCAATGACTAGTCGGCTAGCCAGACACTCGTCTACTCGACTCAACTTACCATGTGTACTTACAACCACGCAACGGTAACAACTAACAATTATCTCCTCATATACGAAATGTTGTTCTAGGGTTTGATGTTATAAATTTTCCAAAGTTGAGTTCCATCAAATGAGGTATAAAATTGTTAGGCAGTTTCATTAAAAGCTAAACATATCCATTTAGCTAAGAAAGGAAATTTTTTAAACATATCCTTCTGGTGGAATGATCTTCAGGATGGATTAAGAAACATTACTAAAGATAACTAACCACCATAAATAGCTTTGATGATCGCCGATGGCCTGACAGTTGTTTCCCATGGGTAATAGTCCACGTAAATACTCAAGACCCTTGTGACATTCCAAGCTAAATTTTAGTAAGAAGTAAGAAGACAGAGTCTCAACATTTTGCTTATGTAAATGAATGATTTAACCTATTATGTATTTCAGGAAGAAATAGACGTACTTGCTTCCAACTACCCTGACCGATTCAAAGTTTACTATGTACTAAATCAGGTTAGTTTCTCTCTTATTTTCCTGGTATTATACTGACACTTTATAATATCGAGTATGGAGGACTAATCATTGTACGTATGCTTCTGCAGCCCCCGGAAGTTTGGGATGGTGGTGTAGGATTTGTAACCAAGGAAATGATCCAAACTCATTGCCCCGCCCCAGCATCTGATATTCAGGTAGATTTTGGTCTATACCAACATAATATTGTGAAAATATTCCAAAAGTAGCTGAACTTCTTCTTAAAATAAAAATGGCAGATTCTGAGGTGTGGACCACCACCGATGAACAAGGCAATGGCTGCTAACCTTGAAGCTCTGGGATACGCACCGAAAATGCAGTTTCAGTTTTAATTTTGTCATAAGAACTTACATGCCTTAATCAGAGATTCAGCTTTCTATTGGTTAAACTTCAATGTACTTGTGTTAGAACATTTAGCCATTGAAACACAAATATAATATACTTCATTTGACTCAATCCTTACCAAAGAGGATTGCCTAATATACAACTGTTATGCATTTTTGTTTCCAGATCAGCTAATATTTTCAAACAAAATGAGTGGTCTCTCTCTATACTTGTAAAAAAGTTACCCAAATTTATTTCAAACTCTAGGTCTGTAACTACAATAAAACAATCCTTAAAAACATATCCATACTAAATTGGCACATTAGCATATTGAGACAAAGTTTGTTTTTAGACTGCAGATTTTTTTTTAATATATTCAATTTATAATATATGATCACCTTGTATATGCTGGTGCCTATCAATAAAATATTAAATTTAATTGATTAATTCCATTATAGATAGCATTGTTTTACCTTTTGGTCTATAACATTATTATTTATAGATAGGTCCTTTGACGGTTACTCACTACAACTCCTTTAAGAAGGAAAATACACAAGCCTTTTCCTATCCTTCATCCTTAGCTAACATTGCTCTTCATCTTATTATCTCAAATACTCTACAAATAATAAGTACAAACTCACTCCTAGGTCCTCTCATCTTCCGATACAGATAAAAATCAGCTAGCATGAGAAGAATGGAGACTATTTACGAAGAGTACGATAATATTAATCCACATTACGATGATGCCATCACCACTGACGAAGAAGAAGAAGAAGAAGAAGTGCAAGAAGAAGATGACGAAGACAGCTCGGAAGAAAGCTTGGAGGAGTACAGAAGCAGCTACGGATGTGTTGGTGGAACTCGAAGAAGAATACTGGGATCATCATCAAGAATGTCATGGTTACGAGAATGGGACCGTGTGTTTCCTTTGATATCAGCTCTATGTTTGTTTATTGATCCTACTTTCTTTTTCACACTCTCTGTTAATGAAGATGGCATGTGTTTTTTCATTGATGGGTGGTTTGCTCTCGGCCTCTCGCTTCTCCGATCAGTTGCAGATGGCTTGCACATCTGGAATATGTGGCATCAGTACCGCAGCTCATCGTCTGTGCACGGGGTCAGGAAGATCTACTACGGTGGTTTAGCATTCCAGAATATCATCAAGAGCAAAATGGACTTCTTCCTTTATGTGTTTGTCATCTTACCTTTGCCACAGGTCAGAAATTATTCCTTATAATAGTTATCTAAACATAATGAATTACCAATAAAATCAAAATAAAATTTTCAAAATCGAAATCATAGTAGTTGGTTGCATCTGATCGCAGTAGGTGTTTACAAATTTGCTCTTATTTGGATGCATGTACTTCAATGAGTATTAACAGATAAAAAGTTTATAAAGATGACAATTTTATGCATGTCACCGTAGTAATGACTCTGGTACCCAGTGTTGGTAAACACACACACGCACACGATAGTATAGAGTAAGTGATAAGTTGATGAATTCTTATACGAGTGTTTGAATAAATTTATTTATAAGTTAGTGAAGAATTTGCTAAATTAAATTTTAAAAAATAATTTTTAAATACAATGATTTCAACACTTGTATTTTAAATTAAAAAAATATTTAAAAACACAAATGAAAAAATATAAAATATTAGAAAAATAAAGAAATCAAAGAATAAGTTGATAAGATAAGTAAAATGTTGGTGATTTATAACATTCAACTTATAAGTTATCATGAGTACACAAACACCTATCAACTTATAATACATAAGCTGAGTAAGCCATGCCGGTAATAAGTTGAGCTTATCTCTTCTTTTTTCTGTTTTTTCCTTACAATTTGCTTCAGAAATTCGGAATGTCTTTTTTGTTTTTTTAACTGCACGATATCTAAATATTATTTAAATTATTTATTTCTGATGTTATATTATTATGCGGGAAATAATTACGAATTTGGTATTCACTGTAGGTTGTAGTATGGTTTGCGGTTCCAGCACTGTTGAAGAAGGGTGAACAAACAAGAGCGATGACTCTGATGCTCATAATATTTCTATTCCAATACCTCCCCAGGATATATAATGCTGTTTGCCTACTGCGTCGCATGCTCTTTCAATACATTTTCGGAACAGCTTGGTGGGGGATCGGTCTAAATCTCATTGCAATTTTCGTAGCCTCACATGTAAGTTGACACTCACACATATATAATTACAGTTTTCTTTTAACTTAAGCAGTGAGGCATTGCAGGTGGTGGGATCATGTTTCTACTTGCTAGGAATACAGAGGTCAGCTAGGTGCTTGATGGAGCAATGCAAGAAAACAGAGAGTTGTACTTTTAATGTTCTTTCTTGTGAAAATCCTTTCTTTTTTGGGAGCACGTATAAGGTGAGAGACAATTTGCGAATGTCATGGGGAAATAACAACGATGCCAGATCCTGGTGCCTACAAAGCAGTGATGATAGTCACTATGATTACGGAACATTTGAATGGATAACTCTACTTGTTTGCAAAAACAGTCGTATGGAGAAGATGCTTCTTCCCCTCTTCTGGGGTATCATGATGCTTTGGTAAGTTCATCATCCATTACATTATTATTTTTTCTAATTACACGTGTGCATAATCAACCTTGGTTTTGTATGATAATTGATGCAGCACTTTTGGGAATCTGGGGAGCACTGATGACTGGTTAGAAATTGTCTTCATGATAATTGTAACTGTGTGCGGCCTCGTGCTGGTCACCATGTTAATTGGCAACATTAAGGTAACCATTTTCTTAATTAAAGAAGTTGGAGGTTTGAGTAGAGACAATTAGTTTGGACTTTTATAAGACAATTTGAAATGTCTTAAGCTCAATAGTTCAAGTTTTAACCACGGATTCACTCGCTTAGTTCATGTGAACTATACAAAGATTAAAAGGAATTTCTTTTTTATTTGCATTTAGTGACCGATTATGTGTCTATATTCAGGTTTTCTTGATGGCAACATCGTCAAAGAAACTTGCAAGGAAAGTAAACATAAACAATATGGAATGGTGGATGAAGAGGAGAAACATGCCACAAGGATTGCGGCAGAGAGTACGTAACTATGAGAGGCAGCGTTGGGTTGCAATGCGAGGCGTAGATGAGGGTGACATGATCCATAGCCTTCCCGAGGGTCTTAGGAGAGACATCAAGTACCATCTCTGCCTGGAATTGGTGAGACAGGTATATCAAGAACCACTAAGTTTTGTCTAGCAACACCTTTTCTAGAGCTTTGCAAAACTTCCAGCAGTAATAAAAATTTGCTTCACTTTGTAATCATGAATAGAGTAAAGATGATGGTTTTATAAATTAACTGAAACGTTGTACATGTATCAGGTACCTCTGTTTCAACATATGGATAATTTGGTACTGGAGAACATCTGCGATAGAGTGAAATCCCTCGTCTTTCCTGAAGGAGAGACTGTGAGTGGTGAATTCTGACTTGATACATACGAATTTGATTTAAGAACATATTCCTTTATACATCAATTTTATTTGCAGGTAACTAAAGAAGGTGATCCAGTACAGAGAATGTTATTTATTGTAAGAGGTCATCTCCAATGCAATCAAGTAGTTCACAGTGAAATCAACAGTTGCTGCATATTAGGCCCCGGAAATTTTTGCGGAGATGAGCTCTTGTCATGGTGTGTGAGAAAGCCATTCATAGAAATTCTCCCACCGTCTTCATCTACGCTAATCAGTCTCGAAGCAACAGAAGCATTCGGGCTGGAAGCAGAAGATGTAAAATACGTGACACAACATTTTCGCCTGAATGAAAAAGTGAAAATGAGTGCTCGATATTATTCCGCTGGGTGGAGAACCTGGGCAGCTGTTACCATTCAGCTAGCTTGGCTGCGGCACCGCCTAAAACTTACATCTCTTCCATTTATCGTGCCTAGGAGAACATTGTCGAGGTCTGCTTCGCTTGGGGAGGAAAGGCTCAGGCTCTATACTGCAATGCTCACTTCACCTAAGCCCCATCAAGATGAGAATGTTCCCTAGATAAAGTAACTGAGAACTGTACAAGTTCAGAAACATTCTGATAATTTAGTACTTGAAGCTGGATTTAAATAAAATCTATTTGTTTTTCACAATATTATTTTATTTATACGGGCATGCTATGAAAAATCTATGAAAAAATGTGTTGTGGGATGGCAAAATTACAAAATTAATTAAAAAATGATTTTACTTGTAAAATTTTTGGCCAGCAAAGGCAACACCCAAGTTCTCCAACCACGAGAATAATAGCAGGCACTCATTTTTACCTTTTTCAAGCAAATATGTAGTGTTACATACTTTACATCCCCTGCTTCCGGCCCGAAAGCTTCTAGTGCTTGAAGAATGACAAGCGTGGATAAAAACGGCGGGAGGATTTCGATGAATGGCTTCCTTATGTATCATGACAAGAGCTCGTCGCTGCGAAAGTTTCCAGGGTCTAATATACAGCAACTATTGACTCCACTTCCGACTACTTGACCGTATTGTAGATGTCCTCTTAATAACATTCTCCGTGCTGGATGACCTTATTTAGTTACCTAAATTTGAAAACAAATTAATACTCACCATTTCTCTTTTAGTAAAAAGGACTGATTTCACTGGATTGCAGATGTTCTCTCGGACCAAACTATCCATGCACCGACACAAAGATACCTGGTTAATTTTTAAACCAACATGTTAATTTATTCATGATTGATCACACACACAACATCAAATGACAATTTCCGGGACATTTTACAAGTCGAGAAAAGTAAAATTACATCCAACAAATATGTGTCTTTCATCTATTATCTTCCCTACGCAATTCATGAATAATAATATATAGATGTACCTTGATCAAAGTCCGAATCATCTACAGCTTCGTGGGCTCATCTTGCTTTTCATCATCTTCTACCATATCTCTACTGAAATGCCAATCCTCTTTCAAAATTTAAAGCCTACTACAAAATTGAAAAGTTTGCTTAATTTGTAACCAACTAGCTCTGCTACTATAATAGGAGAAAGAGGCGATTCATAATATAATGTGCTTGTTCATAAATATACAGATAAAAACTAGCCGTTGTAATTTAAATTAAACTCTTAGACGTTTTCATAATTTAGGTAACCGTTGTAAATTGTAATTGAAATTAAGCTACTATCCGTTTTTGTAATTCAAATTGTAGGGACCGTTTAGAAATACTCACGAGTTGTGACATTATTCTAATGGTTACTAATGCATTTTTCTTGTGGGATTAAATATAATAGGACAAAATATATCGTCATTTGAAATATTTACCCTTTAAAGCATGACAATACATAATTTTATGCGATACAAAATGATGAGATAAATATCTTCTCAATTAAACAATTTACATTTTAAGCACTTAAACAATTTATATTCTAGACATGACAAAATTTGAACTGTTATAAAATTTTGGCCAAACGCAAAATTGAATAATAAACATATATAAATACTGTTATGTAATCCCGTTATACTAATGGCTATTATATTTTAATAATAAGAATATTTCAAATTATTTCATAAAAAACATATACTCAAAATTGAATAAATAAGAATATATGGTGCAAGTGTTTGCTCTTTTTTTTTATTCAAATGTAGAATCAAATTTGTATTGACCATATTCTATTTTATGCGGTTCATTTCTTATCCACATGAGCTTTTTTATTAGAATCAATTTATGTGCGTGATTTATGCAATTTTTTATGTGCTTAATATAGTAGAATCAACTCATGTATTTACTTTATATGGTTCCTTATTATACCCCTACCAGCTTTCATATTAGAATCAATTTATGTGGTTCTTTTTTCTATTCATATAAGTTTTTATATTAGAATTAATTTTATGTTCATATGATTTTTAATATTAGAATTAATTCATGTGCCTAAGCTTAAATAAAGAATATTTCTTAATATTAGATCTAACATACTGTTCTCATCTAATTACTAAAAATCTAGCGGTTATTTGAACTAAACTACAATAATTATACTCATGTTTACTTATTATGGCACTTGCTCAAGTGAGAACCTCATGTTATGGTGAGACCTAAGATCTAATCTCAGTCATTCAAAATATTATTTTAAAAATCTCCGGCGTACATATTTTCATTTCATTTCACCTGTCATTTTCTTCCTGTAGTCAACCACTGTATTTCTGTAATCGTCTCTCTCGCTCATCTTCACTTTTCTGATCAGAGTCATCTTCTCGATTTGACTCCATCGCCATTCTACAATCTCAACCCCCACCCCCTTTACACATATACATATATATATATATATATATATATATATATATATATATACATATATATCTCGATTTTCATTCTTTGTAATTTGAATAATATATACATGTTTATTAACACTTATGCTAGATTTGAAAATAATATTGACTCGAGCCACTTTCAACATATGATTACGGTTCTTTGTAGAGATCAATCGACTTAGAGAACTCGAGAGGTTGATTCAAAAACCAAGCAACGAGGATATTGATTACGACAGTGATGACGAATACGCCGTCGATTTGGGGAATAGATGCTCCATATCTGATTTACGCCGTCAATTTGGGGAATGGATGCTCATAAATCTAGTTTAATTATGATTTACGTCGGTGATTTTAATTCGAATTTTTGTGATTTTATATTAAACATTTGGTCATTATGTTGAATGAAATTTCGGTGATTTGACGAATACTTGGTGATTCGGGAATTTGTGCTGATGGAGGTTGTTTTGATGGTAAAGATGGTGACGATGGTATGTGGTGGTAACACTGATAATTATAGTTATTGGTTGGCGTTAGTTGTAATGTGATGATGATTAATGCTAATAGTCTGGTAATTTGTAGTTGTCCGAAAATGATCATCCGAAGTAGTGGCTAGAAGTGATATGGTGATTTTCGTTTTATGATGGTTATTGGATAGTATCAACAGTGGTGGTGGTAGTTTATATTTTGGCGATTTTTTTTTGTGATTTTGATGGCTTTTTATGATTTTGTTTTAATTTTGGTGGTGATATAATGGTGTATTGGTGGTGGTAATGTTGACGGTAGTGTGTTGACGGTGGAGGTGGTGACGGTGGTGTGGTGGGGGCAATGACGGAGGAATATTGTATGGCGGGGTGGTGATTTTTGATAACAGACGGTGATTTATGATGACAAAAGGTGGTGATTTGTGTTTTCCGGTGGTGATTTTTTGTTTTCCGGTGGTGGTCGGAGGTGATGGCAGTGTGGTGATTTTTTTTTTACGGTGGTGATTTTTTGGGTTGGCCGGAATTGGTCGTCAGAGATGGTGACCGGAGTTAGTGGTGGCCGGAAATAGAGATTCCCGGTGACCGGAGGTGGTGGATGGGTGGGGGTGATGGAATACTAAAATATTAATAAATTTAATGAGTTTTGGGAGATTACTATAGGGTATATTAATAAATGGCTAGGATTAGATCTCATATCTCACAATAGTGGAGGTTCTCAATGGAGCGCGACCCTTATTACACATCTCTGGAGTACGAAACAATCAAATTCAGGTTTGCCTGCAATGTAGTTTTTTGTTTCTTGGCAAATTTAACATGTGATACATCATCACTTTTGTGTAGGCATGAGCAGTTTAGGCAGTAGAGGGTAGGTGTAGCAATTGATTAGTAATTTAACTTGCTTTTAGTGCAGTTGCTCCAGAATATAATGAGGTCAACTAAACTGGCTTTTCCTCAACATTCAGGGAGTTTCAGCTCATAGATTTGTGCCGTAAGTTGCTGCAGCCTAATCCAGGTCTATTTTGAATAGAGTGAGAACAAATTTATGATTTTACAATGTTTTAGCTGTTAGAGGCTGTAGAAATATTATTGCTTTGATCTACGCCTTCTCGGTGTATAAACTTCTCTATTTATGTTCCTTTGTACCTACCTCATTAGAGATATAAACGTATGCCCAATTTATGGCTAATAGTAATCCTGAAGTGTAGACATCACATACATCAACAAAACATGTAGATAGATTTTTTTGTTTCTGCAAAATGAAGAATTAAATACCTGGGATGATTTGTGTTCCTTGTAGTTTCGTAAGAAGTGAACTCAAAAATAACATAAGATATTAATAAAACTAGCTCATAACCCGTGCGAAGCACGGATTAAGAATAAAAATTAAATTATTAAAAAAACAATTTAAAATATTGAGAAAAAAAATAATTTATAAGTTTTATTTAAATATGTACTTGCAGAGAATTTAACATGAAATTAATATGAAAGTCTATATAATAAACAAATATTATTTAATTATGTCGATAGAAAGAATCAAAAATTTGGTAAAATCAAAGAATTGAAATTGAATAAATAACTAACTTATATAATTGTAGTTGCAGCGATTCGAACACGAGTTTGGAATGAAACCAATTAATTTAGATATATCATACTAACCAAAATTTGGCTTTGTACTATTGTTTTGCAACGAATAAGAGTTTTCCTCATCAATAAAGTCCCCGATCCCCCGAATAATTTTATTATACTTCTTTCCATTCCCACCATCAATTCCGGAGTTGTTTTTATACTTCTCTCTGTTCTTGTTCTCAACGCAAATAATTTCTTAAATTCTCGTTGCTGAATGGGGTGGAGAACACAGCAAGATCGACAGGACGGATAAAATACTCATATGTAGTTGTTAGAAGTATGAGAGATACCCAAATTTGGCTTTGTACTATTGTGTTCCAACGAAAAAGAGTTTTCCTTATCAATCAAGCCCCAATCCCGAATTATTTTTATGTACTTTTCTCCGTTCCCGCCACCAATCCCCGTGTTATTTTTATGTTTCTCTTCTCTCTGTTCCTGTGTCCTGAACATGAATAATGTCTCAAATTCCCGTCCCGAATGGGGCGTGAGAACAGAGTAAGATCGACGGGACGGATAAAATACTCATCTGTAATTGTTAGAAGTAGGAGAGATATGAATTGTACCGATCGAAAGTAACTTATAAAATAATAGGTAATATAAAAAATCTTTTGATCTCAATCAAATTATACGTGTACGGCGGTATACATAACATATCAACATATGAGAACATTAAGTTGGATATCTGATTTTGATTTTATAATAAATCTTATTTATATTAATTAAGAATTATGTTAATTATATTAATATAATAATTATATTTTTACCGCTGTATATGACATACTACTCCCTCAGTCTCATCCATTTATTATCGTTTCAAATGGGAGGTTCGACACGCATTTTAAGGCTTCTATAAAATATAGTTTCATTACTTATTTTTAAAAAAAGTTTTCTTTGAATAAAAATCCAAACATTTAATTTTTATTCAAAGAAGAAATTTTTTAAAAATAAATAATGGAATTATATTTTATAAGAGCCTTAAAATGCGTGTCAAACCTTCCATTTTTAATGATAACAAATGGATGGGACGGAGGGAGTACATTATTAAGAGTGGGTTTTTGATTTTAATAAAGTAATAAAAATTAACTTTTAATTAAATAATAAATCCTATTATATTAATTTAGAATTATGTTAAATATATTAAGATAATAAATATATGTATACTGTGGTATGTGGTATACATGGTATAACATACCAATAACTGTTTTTAATAAAGAGTAAGTATAGGTTTTTAATTTAATAATAAATCTTATTATATTTATTTAGAAATATATTAATAATATTAAGATAAAAATAATATGTATACCGCGGTATACATGGTATACCATTAAGAGGGGCTTTCTGCTTTTAATAAAGAGTATAGATGTAGTCAATATAATGTTGGTAACATCCAAAGCCTAACAATTAAATTTAGTAATTACAAACTCAAAAATTATTAGTACATCCACATCCTATAATTATTTCATAATTATAATAGAATTATTTATAATGTATGCAAATTATCATAATTATTTGAAATACTTCTTACAGTGAGTTATGTTTTGAGAAAGTACCAACTATAACTACATTACTGGTTATAATCTAAATGTCAGAGGAGGTTGGAATATTTTCAGTCAAATTTAAATTGCTCAAGTTGATGTCAACATGACATCTCAAGTTGATGTCAACATGACATAGCAATATTGCTGCTTTTGATCTAGTTGCTCACGGCCATTTCTTCGCGGAGGGAGAAGACTGTTACAGTACTATGCTCTCTTGCGGAAACAGGAAGTTATTGTTTTACCTGTGTTTTCAGTTGACGACCGAGATTGAAAGTTCAAGATAATCTAATGGTTTGTAATGAACTGTTGTGTATTCATCCGGATTGGTTCAATAAATATTTTTCCTTAAAATTGTGTTTTCGTATATCACTTTAAAAACAAGACTTAATTGCAGTAAAATGACCTAAACTATTTTTTTTTTGCAGAAAAATGGCCCAAGTATAGAAACTACCACGTAAGTGGCTGAACAATTTTTTTTTACGTACAATACCCGATTGCATTCTGTTAAGTGACGTTGACGAAAGTTAAATTTTGAGGGGTGAATTTGTCCAAGTTCATTTCTATCTATATATTTCCCCAAATTCCTTATGAACAAATCCTAAAATCCAAATATCAAATATTACAACTTATAATTAAAGAAAGAAGCTGAGTACTGAGAGATACAAAACATTAATCAAGGTTGAAATAAAGATTTTTGCAATGTTATCCTTGTTTTTTGTGACAAGGCTTAAAGATATGGTGTAAGTAGGGCTTTAAACGAACAGAGTCGAGCCGAGTTTTGTCCGGATCGAGGCGAGATTGACTTTTTTTTAAAACAAACCGAGTCGAGCCGAGGTTTCTGTTAGGATTTATTAACTTTGTGTTTTGTAATACTTAATTTTATTAAGTAGAACATACTGTCACAGCCAGAGTATGTTCTTGTAGCCATTTCATTTGCTGTAATAAACTTGTTTATAAATCTTGGAAGAAGTTCATTCGTTTGTTCAAGCCTCAAGAAGTATATCAGGATAATGGCAAGAATAAATGTTACTGTCATCTCACTGACAGTAAGGTTACAAGAAGACAGTATGTTGCAAGTCATGACAACATATTTTCTCTGACAGCAACATTGGCGGAAGCCTTGAGACAGCAACTCTCTATTCTCCTGACAGCAAGTTTGGAACTCCTGACAACATCTATTGCGGGGATTTCTTACTATCACCAAAAGCGCATTCTTGTGACAGCAAACTTGGAAATGAAAGATATTGTCTCAAAGGGATAAACTTTGAATTGGGGATCTACCCAGTCAAACATGTGACAGTTTGGATGTTCAAGAAACAGGCGTGCTGCAGTATCCCAACACTGCATCAGGTCTGCAAGACTACGACAGAAGCTTGAGAGATCACATGACAAAGCTCACCAATTCAAGAGTATGACAAATCAACATCTACTGGAATTGTGTTAGCTAAATATAGAATGTATCTAGATTACTCTTTTCTGTAATGATAAACTTGTTTGTATAGCAATTTAGGTAAGACACACGGGCAGGCAAATTGTAAGAAGCTGCCACATGAAAATGACAGCAGCTTCACAAACCCGTGATGATAGAGATATGATGAGTTTACTTAGACTACCTCTTTCATTCTATACTGTGTAACTTGAGGAATCGAAACTTGAGAAAAATATACTTTCTCTCAAGGTTGTAGCAACACTTTCGCAAGATAAATAAAATATTTATTTTGTGAGAAACTACTTGTGATTGCATTTATTCTACTGATAGGATTTAATCTTAGTTTCAGTTGTTGAAGCATAGATTGAATTTTATCAGTATTGTATTCAACCCCCTTTTTGCAATACTCAAGGACCAACACTTTCTAATCAAACAAAAAGTGATGTTCAAGAACGGCTCGTTAATAAACGATCCGAACATGAGTTTGGTCATGAACATTTTCGAGTCGAGCCGAACACGAACCGAACTCGAGCCGAATCGAGTTGTTCACTAATAGTCGTAGTTTTATACTCGACTTACAGTCTCACGCCTAAAATTACATCTTAAGAACACACGGTTATATTTGATTTTTAATACTAAAAGTTAATTTATTTATTTCTAATAATTATATTTGGTTAATATTTGTATTTATGAGTAATCAAACTTTACTCACTTCACTTAATAACAATAATTAAAATAAAATAATTTTATTACTAACTTAGAGCCTCTCCAAGAGCTTCTTTATCTTAGCTCTTAACTTGAAATTTGAGGAGATTTACAACTTTTTTCCTCCAAGAGACACTTATTGACCTTAAATTTACTAAAAGTATCATCATTTTTCTCAATTTTAAGAGCTACTATCCACTTTTAACTAATATTATATAATAAATTAATAAGATAAACTCTTTTATATTCACTTTCTTTTGTAATTTTATGAATGCAACTTATAAATTTTAATAATAAAAAATTAAATTTGGATTGGATATAAAAAGTTCGACTTTTGGTAAAACTTTGATGTTATCCCTTTTACGTTTATTATAGATAAGAAATAACAAATATAATTCACTATTCAACCACAATAATAATTAAAATAGGTTGCGGTAAAGTTTTATTTAACATATTTAAATTATTAGGGATATTAATATTTATGAAATGCATAAATTTATAATTAGTTAATGAACCGAGCCGAGTTTAACGAGTTCGAGCCTATCCCGAGCAAAACGAGCCGAGTTCGAGTTGAACGGGTGTAAAGCTCGGCTCGAGCTCGTTTACTAACCGAACACATTTTCATGTTCAAGCTTGTGTTCAATTAGAAACGAACCGAGCCGAATACATCCAAAATGAGCCGAGCTCGAATTTTTTTCATGAACGGCTCTGTTCGGCTTACAGTCCTAGATGTAAGTGGCCCAGAGTCTGTTGTAGCTCAGGACTCAAATGGTTGAACAATTGATTCACCTGCATCTCCAATTTTTTAATAAATATTGTGATTAATTACATATGCTCAATGATTAACACAGTATACCCAAAAAACAAATAATAGGTCATCATAGTTCTTGTGGTACTCATATTGTTCAGGGTGCTACTGTAATATCCCTAATTTTTCTTATAATTTTAATAGATTTTAATTTGCTAGAAATTAGAATTAGAAGTGGATTAAAATTTAAGATAATTATATAATTTGACTTTAGAATAAAATTGGATTAACGGGCCGTACTAATTTAATTTAGTTGGGCTTTAGTTTAATTGAATGATTTTGGTTAACCCAAGTTAATTAAATGGACTACTATATAGATACAAACGTAGGTAATTTGAAAAAAAATGTTGAGAGAGAGAGAGAGAGAGAGAAAGGGGTAAAGATTCTTTAATTAACAAAATCGAAATATAGTATTTGATTGATTTTGATTATGTTAAGGTTCTTTGTAGTTTTCTTGTGGTAATGTTTTGATTTCAATAGATTGTCGTATTTGGTCTTCTACATATGCTGAGTTCTTTGTTTTGTCTATTGTGTTTGTTTGACTACTCCGATTTTGTATATATACTCTATAAAGTCTGAATTCTTGTAAAAATCATATCGGATTCGTTATTTATCGTAATTTTATGATATTAGATTTTCTGAAAAGGTATTTGAATTATATACGACTTTGATTCTTTGTGTTTTTCGAAATTAGGTCTGTAGATATGAGTTTTTCTGGGATTTATTGACCAACCAATATGTTTTTGAAGCTGAGATGTCTAACTTTGAAAATTCGTAATAAATTGAGTTTTTATGCTAATTTAATGAGTAATATCAATATTGAAAGGTATTTTTGTGTTTTGTGTTTCTTGTTTACACTCTGCTGCTATATTATGTGATTTGGATGTCGTAAATAGCATAACACTATATAAATCAGGGGCTGATTCTGTTCTGCAGTCCGCAAATGTCCATGCTCTGAGTTCGTTACTTGTCCGTTTTTAACGAGCCTTATCATTCTGGAAAGGTCTCAGAATTGCCTACATTTTTCGTGTTTTGTACTTTTTCAGATAAAATCATTTTCATAGAGTAAATTGTCAATTTTCAGAGCTGGTCAGGATTGAGTTTGTTAACAATAGTCTATTTTGCAAGATATTTTGATGTTTGATGTTTGGAATCTTTTTTGAGTAAATTATATGTAAACGCCACGTGAGGTCTATTGAGTTGTGTACTTGTTTGCTTTATTTGACTGTTAATAGATTATAAATTAATATTTAGGATTTGTTGTGATTTTATTTTCAGGGTGCAACATCGGTATCGAGGTAAGTGACTTTTCGTTGCTCACTAATATTATCAAATCTGTTTTCATTCAGTTATCTTATAATATTCGAAATATTTTATTTTGAAACTTGTGATATCGAAAATAGATTTTAGAAAAGATTTTTATAGAATTCCCCAGTTTTAGTTGCGCATCGAATCATAGAATCCGGTCACTAGATAGTGTGACATATAGAACTAGTTTACGCACGTTCCGGAACACATAGATACCTCGTTGAGTTTGTCTTATCGAGGGACGTAAACTGGCCCCCATCGAAACATCGAACTATAGAAGCCGTGTCACTGGCATAGTGTGACCGTAATTTAGAACTGTGGGAACAAAATATGATTTTATCGTTTAGACTGTTTTATCGATTTTAAAGTTCAGAAATTCTGTTTTAAATATTATTTTGAGCTGTTGGGCGATAGTTACTTGCTGGGCTTTGCAGCTCATTGTTTTAATATATTTCAGGTTCGGACTTTTGAAAACTAAGTAAGAATAAGGATGTGGAGTTATGGATTTTGTGCTATATGATTTTGCATAAGACTATTCGAACAATTTGATTATCTGTTAGACATTGAATATTATTGGATTTATGGAGCTGTGTCTCCGAATTTATGTTTTTGAATTATTGAGTTTGACCATCACGTTGACTTTTGTGGAATATTGAATTTATCGAATAAGGAATCTATTTTTATTTAAGTTTCGTATTTGGAATAATAATTCGAAAAGTCGGGTTGTTACAGCTACTGCCGCCACAAACATAGAAAAAATAATGAGAAAACAGTGTGCGCATTTCTTCCTCAGTATAGTGATGAATGGTGATCGCATTCTTGACGCATTGTAATCCGGAGAATTGGCACATAGGGTGCCCCTTGAATCCACCTCTCCCACTTTCACTTCCATCCACCAGAATCTCTAAATTCAATTGCGGTCTTGCGTACTACTTTTGTCCAAATATAAATACCTAATACATTTCATACGAGATATTTCAAATGTTAGACCACATTTTTGATAAAGAACATCTTTTACCAGTTACCACCCTTTATATGTTAGTTTCTATAATATTCTTTAAGCTTCATGCATAAATCATTCTAACAATCTGGTGTTTAGAAAAAAATTGTTCAGCCACTAGTTTCTATACTTGGTTTTGCAAAAAATTAATAGTTTACGCCATATTACTGCAATTAAGTTTAAAAACAAAAAGTAACATAAATATGGTTTTTTAACAAGACATTCATTTTTGAATATTTTGAAAAAAGATTCTACTATTAATCTTTTTAATAATGTATTACATTTTCATGGAAAAAATGTAATTAAAAATATGTTCAACTAAAATATTTCAATTTTCAAAAATAAATATTATTATATTGAAAAATACCTCAACTGATAGATATAACGAATGTGTACAAATAATTAAGAGGTTTTTGATAAAATATTGTTTTTTATATAAAAAATATGTTTTTTTTCTAAAAATTGCAAAAATATGACTTGTTCGATGCGGTCAAAAGAAATTTCAATTACTTTTCTAAAATCATTCAAAAAAATTGTCTTTAGTTTTTTATTGTAATGAACCATATTTTTGCAAATATTTTCATGTTATAGTAAAATCGGAAAAAGACTTAAAAAATACTTCATTTTTAGATTATCGTAAAATGGGAAAAAGACATTACAAAAAGTACTACATTTTTAGATTTATATTTTTGATTCTCAATACGTAAAATTTTAAAGCTCTAAATCTAATTACATGTTTTTTTTGCAATAGATACATTCTCATAAAATAATACAATATCTCAAAAATAAATTTACTTAATTCAAAAAAGTTATCATCTTATTCAAGAACACAATAAAATTTTAATGTATGAAAAAAGAACACCAGCAAAAAAATAATACAGTACTTCAAGAGATTACAGCAGCAGAGAGGCACAATAATATAATCATTGATGCTTGAAGAGAGAGCAGCTACACTAGCTACACTACTACATACTACACTGCACCAAACAAGAGTTTGTTAGAGAGTTTGTTAGCGAGTTTGTTGCAGTTAGTTACATTTCATTGCTTTAATTCAGTTTGTATAAATAGCATAATGAACATCTTGAATAGCAAGATGAAGATACACAACTATGAGATTGTAACAAACTCTTAAGTTTAGTTCTAAGTTTCAATTGCTTCACTTTTCTTCATGGTATAAGAGCTGCAATTGTTTAGATCGGGCGTATACTGAGTTTATCTCTTACGATTCATCGTTAACAGTGAACAAAGACGAATTTGAAGATTGAAAAGCTTGGAAAAGCTTAACAATGGCGTCAAGTAGTCGATTTACATTCACTGGTCTACAGAATCCTTTGTTTTTACATCTGAGCGATGGACCTATATCGGTCAATGTGTCAAAATTGCAAGGTGCTGGTGATTACCGGACGTGGAAACGGTCTATGGAGATCCAGTTATCGTCAAAGCGAAAGCTAGGGTGAAACACGCAGTTCAACAGAGGCAACTGATGTGATTCAATGGGATACCTGCAACACTATGGTAATTTCTTGGCTGCACAACAACATTTCTGATTCGATCAAGAAGTCTATACTGTTTGTGAATTCTGCGTGTGATGTTTGGAAATTGTTAGAGAAACGATTTCAAGTAACTAATGGATCTCATAAATACAAATTGAATAAGGATCTGTTTAGCTTGAAACAAAACGGAGTTTCATTGGTTGAATATTATACTGCAATTAGTATTGTTTGGGAAGAAAATAGAGGATATGAATTCTTTACCTGTAATTGTTGCACAAACTGATGAGGTCAAGATATTTCTTAAGGCGTTGGATGTCAATAAACAAGAAGCTAGGTTGTTTCAATTTCTCAATGGTTTGGATGACGTTTATGGCCCACAAAGAAGTCAGATCTTAATGATGTCACCACTGTTAGGAATATGTTGTTCTTGATGATAAACATAAAACACTTAGTAGAATTTGTGTAAAGTCATTTTGTAGCTGTCAACGAAATGGCATGCTTTGCAGCATTCCGTTGACAGGAAGCTCATCAACGAAATGAGTGATGTAGCAATTGCACTGTACAATACTTCACAGTTTGATATGCATTTTGTTGTATGTATTAGATAGGTTTTCTAAGTCATGTTGACTAAATGATAGATAGGCAAAATAGGTTGGTTAATTGTAAATATCTTGTGCCTTGTAATTTTGCCTAAGTGAAGACATGTCAACGGAATGAAGATTACTCTGTCAACGGAATGAAGTTTACTCATCAACGAAATGAAGTTTACTCATCAACGAAATGGAGAATAAAGCTATCAATGAAACACATCTCCCTGCTATCAACGAATCATTATTGCTTTTCTGAATAGTTGACAAAGTGATAGTGACAGTTTACTGAACAGATCTAAAGGTGATGTGGAAGTGTACTTTGCATTGGAAACCATTAAAATGGACATGGGGAATAAGGAAACATCCCAGTTTCCAATTGGGCTCTTGGGAGTGATCATAATAAGCATGAAGACAAAAGCAAGGATCTCCAAGGACCACTGGATAAAGGGATGAAAAGCAAACTATTGGCGGTTACCTTTAGTGTACTTTAGTGTAGCCAAAAATAGCTTTGTAAACTTGGGAATATATAACCAAGTGTAGCAGTTAAAATAAGAGTAAGAGAAGAAAAACAAATAGATTGTATTAGCTATCTTTGAGAGCATACTTCTCTACATTCTTGTAACTGAGCAGCTGTGTACATTTTGTATCACAGATTATTTCCGCAATAAAAATCACTTCAGTTGGATCATCAAACAATCCAACTGAAATTATTTATGTGCTTGTGATTTTTACTTTAAGTTCAGTTTTATTTGTAAGTTGTTTTTTAAGTTTAAGAAATATCAAGAATTGTATTCAACCCCCCCTTCTACAATTCTGTTAGGTCATTTGGGATTAACAATTGGTATCAGAGCAAGCTTCTAACATACAAGAAGTTTAAAGATCAAGACCAAAACAGTAACCATGGTGAAGAAGGATGCAGGAGTAAAGATACCAGTTCTTGATAAGGACGATTACTTTCACTGGAAAGTAAAGATGCACTTACATCTCATGTCTATGGATGAGAGGTATGTAGACTGCATTGAGAAAGGTCCACACATTCCCATGAAGTTTGCATCTAGAGTTGGAGTGCCAGATGATGCTCCTGATGTGGAAATTCCAAAACTTGTCTCAGAATGGACTATTGAAGATCTTGCAGAAATCCATAAAGATAAGAGAACCATGAACATTCTGTTTAATGGTTTGGAGCAAGAGATGTTTGACAATGTCATCAACTGTACAACCTACAAAGAAGTATGGGACACTGTTAGAACTCTCTGTGAAGGAACTGAGCAAGTTAGGGAAAATAAAATGCAACTCCTTATACAAAAATATGATCATTTTCATTTTAAAGCTGGTGAAACCCTAAATGACACGTTTAGTAGGTTTCAGAAGCTTTTGAATGGATTAAAGCTGTATGGGAGGATCTATCAAACCAAGGATTCAAACCTTAAATTTCTCAGAGCTCTTCCAAAAGAATGGAAGCCTATGACTGTTTCTCTCAGAAACACTCAAGAGTACAAAGACTACACTCTTGAAAGGCTTTATGGAACCTTGAAGACATATGAGTTGGAAATGGAGCAAGATGAAGAAATTGAAAAGGTACAGAAGAAAGGTGGATCCATTGCATTGATTGCATCTGTGAACCAACTGGAAGATGACAATGAAGAAGCTGCAAAGGCCACAACTAGTCGAGCTAGTTGTAGAAGTGATGTTAGCAAGGGTAAAGACAAGATGACAGAAGAAGAAGAACCAGAACCAGCCAACTTGGATGACTTAGATGAAATTGATGAACACATTGCTTTTCTGTCAAGAAAATTCTCTAAGTTCAAGTTCAAGAGAAACTCAGAAGCAAGGCCAGCAAGGAGAGACTTTCAACCCAGCAAAAATAACTGGATTGAAAAGTCTAAATCTAAATGTTTCAATTGTGGAATGCTTGGTCACTTTGCTGGAGACTGCAGAAAGCCCAAGGTTGAGAAGGGCAACAGGAAATTTGAGACTGTTGATTATAAAAAGAAATACTTTGAACTTCTCAAGCAAAAAGAAAGGGCTTTCATGTCTCAGGAGTATGATTGGGCTGGTAATGGTGAAGATTCTGATGATGATGTTGAATATGTCAACTTGGCTCTTATGGCTAACAATCATGAGCAGGAAGCAAGCTCCTCAAGCAACCAGGTAACAATTACTAATATTTGCGTATTACTCTTAAATCACTTACCAAAGAGAATTCAAGAATAAAAGAGACTAATTTGCTCTTAAGTGATAGGAATGCAATGTTAGAAGCACAACTCATTGATTTTGAGAAAATGAGGTGTGTAAGTAGGGATGCTAAGAAGGAACTTGAGAACGTGTTAGAAAGGGAAGAAATTCTTAAGGCACAACTTGAAATAGAACAAAGTGTGATTGCTAAATGGAAAGATGCCAGGAATGTTGCTACCAACATCATTAATGTTCAAGGTATGGAATCTTTCTGTGAACAATCATGGAAAAAGAACAAAGAGAAGCTAGGGTATGTTGGTGAAACCTTAGAATCAGAAACAGAGTCAACAAACAACAATGATCATTTGTTGAAGGTTGATATGTCAACGGAATGCAATGTTTCGTTGATAGATGAACCATCAACCGATCAGGCTGTTTCGTTGACAGAGAAAAGAAAAGATGGACTCACTAGACTTAATAATAAGTATGGTCCTGTTACCAAGAACTTTGTTTAAGGTGAGTCTAGTAAATCAAAGAAAGTTGAGAAGTCTATTGAGAGAGCTAATGTAGGTCACTTGTCCAACAAGCAATTGAAAGTAAGTTAGAGAATGTTCAAGTTGAGGCTAAGGGAAATAAAAAGAATAACAGGAATGGCAAAGTAGGGATTAACAAACACAACAATTACACACCTGATAAATATGCTCCTTGAAAGACATGTGTTAATTGTGGAAGTGTTAGTCATTTATCTACTAACTGCAAATCTGTTAAGAAGACTGCCAAAGTGAAAATGTCTAAGCCTGCTATGAATGGTTTTATGCCTACAATGCCTGTTATGCCTAACATGTTTGCTCCATATGCACAATTTCAAAATCCATATGCCAGCATGCCATTTGTGCCTAATCCATACATGAATATGTTTAATGTGCCACAAATGCCATGGAATATGAATAACATGTTTGTTCCTCCAACTATGCATGCTGTGAATGAAAATGTGAGCAACCCTCAGAAATCAACACCAATGATAAAGATTGATTTAAATCAATCTGAGCCCAAGGTGAAAAATGATATAAAAGGAAAAGCAAAGGCTAACAAAACAGGACCCAAGGAAACTTGGGTACCAAAATCAACTTGATTTGGTTTTATTGTGTGCAGGGAGACAAAAGGAATCTTTGGTACTTGGATAGTGGTTGTTCAAGACACATGACTGGTGATTCTACCCTGCTCACAGAGTTTCAGGAAAGAGCTGGCCCTTGTATTGCTTTTGGAGATGACAGCAAAGGCTACACTAAGGGATATGGCTTGATTTCAAATGAGAATGTCATCATAGATGAGGTTGCATTGGTGGATGGTCTTAAGCACAATTTGCTTAGTATCAGCCAACTTTGTGACAAAGGATTTTTAGTTACTTTTTCTAAAGAAGCCTATGTTGTTTCTAAAGGAGGAAACAACAATGTGGTAATGACTAGATTCAGAAGAGGGAATGTGTACATTGATGACTTTAGTAGCACAAGTCCAGAAACCATCACTTGTCTTTTCAGAAAGGCAAGCAAGGATGAAAGTTGGCTATGGCACAAGAAATTATCTCATCTGAATTTTAAAGTTATGAATGATTTGGTGAGGAAGGATCTTGCTAGAGGAATTCCACAGGTGGAGTTTTCCAAGGATGGTTTGTGTGATGCCTGTCAAAAAGGGAAACAAAAGAAGGCATCATTCAAAAGCAAGACAGAGTCATCAATTGTCCATCAGCTTGAGTTGCTTCATATGGATTTGTTTGGCCCTGTAAATGTCATGTCTATTTCAAAGAAGAAATATTGTCTTGTGATTGTTGATGATTTTTCTAGATTTACATGGACTTTCTTTTTGCACTCCAAAGATGAGGCAAGTGAAATCATTATCAATCACATCAAGATGGTAAACAATCATCCTGACTTGAAAGTAAGAAGGATTAGGAGTGACAATGGGACAGAATTCAAGAATTCAAGCATGAAGGTGTTCTGTGAAGAAAATGGTATTTTGCATGAGTTTTCAGCAGCAATGACACCACAGCAAAATGGTGTAGTTGAAAGGAAAAACAGAACACTTATTGAAGCTGCAAGGACAATGCTAGATGAATCAAAGTTACCAACTTATTTTTGGGCGGAGGCAGTTAATACATCTTGCTTCACTCAAAATATTTCTTTGATTAATCAGGCCAAAGGAATGACCCCTTATCAGCTACTCAAAAGAAAAAAGCCACTATTGGATTTTCTTCATGTCTTTGGATGCAAGTGCTTTGTTCTGAGAAATCAAGCTGAGCATTTGGGAAAATTTGAAGCAAAGGCAGATGAAGCAATATTTGTGGGATATGCAGCAGGTAAATCTTACAGAGTCTATAATCTCAGAACCAACATTGTTATGGAATCTATACATGTTGTTTTTGATGATCTCAAAATTCAAGGTCTCTGTGATGAAGGTTTCCATGAAAGTCTTTCTTTTGAAAATGAGGAAGGAGATCAAGTGAATCATGTTAAGGCTACTGAGAAACAGCCTAAAGTTGTTGTATCTAGCACAGATGAAAGCAGCAGTGAAGATGAAATTGCTGCATTAAGATTGAAAAGAATAGCTGCTAGCAGACCAAACGGTCATTTCGTTGACAGTCATGTTGGTGGATTCGTTGACAGTCAAAATGAGCGTTTCGTTGACAGCCAAAATGGTCATACCGTTGACAGTCATAGAAATGCTTCTAGAAGTGATCAATTGGGGACAACAAACTCAGGGGGAGTTTCTCAAGGACAAATATCCAATCAAGGCAATCATGATCATGAAGCTACCTCTTCAAGAGCAAATCTACCTCCCTCAAGGAAATGGACTAAAGATCATCCCTTTGAACTTATTATAGGTGATGTTTCTTCAAAAGTTCAGACTAGAAGAGCAACTCAAGAAGAATGTCTATATAGTAGCTTTCTGTCTCAAGATGAGCCAAAGAAAGTTGAGGATGCACTTCTAGATCCAGATTGGGTTTTGGCCATGCAAGAGGAGCTAAACCAATTTGAGAGGAATAATGTTTGGAAGCTGGTGCCCAAGCCTAAGGACAGGAGTGTCATAGGCACAAAATGGGTGTTCAGAAACAAGATGGATGAAAATGGCATAGTCACAAGGAACAAAGCTAGATTGGTTGCAAAAGGCTATTCACAGGAAGAAGGAATTTATTTTGATGAAACCTTTGCTCCTGTTGCAAGACTAGAAGCAATAAGGATTTTCCTAGCCTGTGCAGCCCATGCCAATTTCAAGGTCTATCAAATGGATGTGAAGAGTGCTTTTCTGAATAGGGAATTGGAAGAGGAGGTGTATGTAAGTCAACCTCCTGGTTTTGAAGATGATGACTTTCCAGAATATGTATACTTCCTCCTCAAAGCACTCTATGGTTTGAAACAAGCACCTAGAGCCTGGTATGACACACTTTTACAGTTCCTCCTTGAGAATCACTTCACTAGAGGTACTGTAGATAAAACTCTTTTTCACAGGGTTGTGAATGGCTCTACTATACTTGTTCAAATTTATGTAGATGACATAATCTTTGGGTCTACAGATGTGAAACTTTGTCAAAAGTTTGCCAAGCTTATGCAAAGTAAATATGAAATGAGCATGATGGGAGAATTAACTTACTTTCTTGGTCTTCAAGTGAAGCAAGTTAATGAAGGCATTTTCATTAGTCAAACAAAATATATTCATGATTTATTAAAGAAGTTTAACTTAATGGAATGCTCTCCTGCCAAAACTCCCATGCCTACTGCCACCAAACTTGAATTGAATACTAAGGAAAAATCTGTGGACATTTCAGGTTACAGAGGCATGGTAGGCTCACTTTTATATTTAACATCTAGTAGACCTGATATTATGTTTGCTACATGTCTATGTGCTAGATTTCAAGCTGATCCTAGGGAATCCCATTTAGTTGCTATTAAAAGAATTTTCAGATATCTCAAAGGAACACCAAACCTTGGCATTTGGTATCCTAGAGAATCTGGCTTTGAACTAATTGGTTATTCAGATGCAGATTTTGCAGGATGTAAAATTGACAGGAAAAGCACAACAGGCACCTGTCAATTCTTAGGAAACAAGCTTGTCTCATGGTTCAGCAAGAAACAAAACTCAGTTTCTACCTCCACAGCTGAGGCTGAGTATATTGCAGCTGGAAGTTGTTGTGCACAGATTTTATGGATGAAAAATCAACTACTTGATTATGGAATAAGAGTTGAGAAAATTCCTATTTTCTGTGACAACACTAGTGCCATTGCCATTACTGAAAATCCAGTGCAGCATTCAAGGACCAAGCACATTGACATCAAGTACCATTTCATTAGAGAACATGTTATGAATGGTACTGTGGAGTTACATTTTGTTCCAAGTGAACAACAACTTGCAGACATCTTTACCAAGCCACTTGATGAATCCACATTCTCAAGATTAGTAAGTGAGCTAGGTATGCTAAATTTCACTTAATTATTTTGAGATTTTTGCAAGTTAAAATGCAGCCAGAAATTTGCTATGTTTTTCTGTGAATTAATTTTCTCAGGAAAAAGTAAAATTTTGTCTAAGTCAAAATTACTATGTCAACGAAACGAACCATTTCGTTGACAGTCTTAGCATTTTTCTGGGTGATTCGTTGATAGCTCTTTTATATCAACGAAACGCAGCTTTATCAACGAAATAAGACGGGACTTTAACCGCCCAATCCTGATTCGTTGATTTAGCGCAATTAATCTGAACCGTTGAAATTTGACACGTCCGTTACCACGATCTATGCATACACCCCTGTAAGTATAAATCATGGTAATTCTTTAAAAGTAACGGTTATATTTTTTAAGCCAATCCAGTAATTTACATTTATTATTGGACCCTTTTTCTGAGAATTTTTGGGGGAGTATTTAAGAAATTCTAATTTCTTTAATTTCTTTTTACCTGTTCTCAAAAATTCCAAAGGCTTTTCTCTTTTCTTCTCTCTAACAAGCAATTTAGTTCGAAGCTTTTCTTCACACAACAATGGCACCCATAGTCAAGCTTATGTCAGCAGGAGGGTTCATTTATGAAAAGAACAACTCAATTCCATTTGTTGTCAAGGAAAGTCCAAACAGTATCTTTTTCAAGATGATGGACTTCATGAAGAACTACAAGTTGAGCTATGCAATGTTTCACTCAACTCCTCTCTATAATGAGATAATCGAGGAGATTTGGACCTCGTGTGAGTATAGTGGAACAAACTGCACACTACAATTCACCATCCAAGGTAAAGAGTACATAGTTAATTCTGATGTATTGCAAGCATGTCTACATATTCCTGAAAATAACTGTAATGCTTTGCCTACAAATACTGAAATGGTTAACTTGCTAAACTCCATAAACTACTCTTTGCCTACTGATAATCTGGGTAGAATAATTAGGAGAGGATTGGTTAGAGAATATAGTTATTTAGCTGATGCATTTATCAAGGTATTTTCTGGTAAGATTAGCAATTTTGATGCATTGACCAATTCTATGTTAATTCTATTTACCATGCTCCTAACTGATAGATATTACAACTTTAGCACCCAACTTATGTATGAAATTGGTGCTAAGTTGGGTGATAAGGCTAATAGGAAAAAGAATATCTATTATGCTAGGTTTCTGATGATGTTGGCTAATCATGTTAGTCCAACACCATTAGTTATCTCTAACCCTGTTTCCAAGTTTGAGTGTTTTGTGCAAGAGAAAAGGGTTCTGACAGATATACTGAGACTTAACCACAATGGTGATGTCCCAATGGTGTATTTGCCCATCATTGAGGTAACTTCTTCTAACCCTGTTAGTATAGTTGCTACTTCTATTATTTCACCCACCAATGTTGCTACGGAGTCTGTAGCTGTGTCCCAACAGGCTCCTGCCCAAGCAGCAAAACCTAAATCAAAGAAATCCTCAAAGCCAACCTCAGGTGCTTCTCAAAAGGCACCTGTTGCAAAAACTACTTCACAACCAAAGGGGAGTGATTCAGGAGTTGTGAGAGGTGGGGGAAGGGGTGAAAATCAAGGAAACCCTAAGAATAAGGAAGGAAAGCAGAGTGAAATCCAGCCAAGCCCCATTGTGTCTTCCCAACAAGGCACAATGAGTAAAATGGATTTAAACACAAGTCTAGTTGCATCCTCCCAAAAGGATGTGATTATTGAAACAAGCTCTCCTCCAAGAGCACACTCCAAAAGGGTAAGGGACACTTCAAGCCCACAGTCTACATTTTCCCAATACCAAAGGAGAGTGAAACAAAAAACCAAGGGTACACAGGGTGCACACACTCTGGAAGCAACACTTCCAGTTTCACAAATTCAGTTTGATGTAACCCCTATCATTACTCTGGGGTTACAGTCCCATTCTCTAAACATCAACCTTGAACTATCTCCATCAAATTCACCAACTCAATCTTTAGATGTGGACATGATCCATTCATCTATTCATGATTCTCCAACTCTAATCTTGGAGAAGCCCCACTCTGAAGCTGGTGGTCATCACTTATTAAGTGATTTGTTGGGCCATCAACCAACTTTTTCTGAAGTTGCAAGAGGATCTGTGGACCAATCTCTAAAATCAATCACCACAGATTCTACTGTAATTTCACTTTCTCAAAGTGCTTTATTGACTTCATCAACGAAACAGCCTCTTTCGTTGACAAGTGTTTCTCCATCAACGGTATCCATACCGTTGACAGTTCAAACTACCATTCCGTTGATAGGTCATTCTACACCCCTTATTGAAAATCAAGTTGTTTCCACAACTAGTGTAGATGACCTGGTGGTAGTTGAGACACTTTTAGGTTTGAGAGGGAGTGAAATTGAGAGGCTGGCTTGCAGCCAGGCAAAAGGAGAGACTGAGAGTGAGAGGCTGGCTATTTCTTCCATCCAGGCAAAAGGAGAGATTGAGAGTACCACCTTAGTAGGTGAAGGTGAGGGTGTGAGAGGTGTGAGCCATGGGGAGCCCATGATGCAAGAAAAGAGTGGAGAGAGAGAAGGGACTACAGGAGTGATAAGGGAGGAAACAACCATTGCTAGTGAGTTAATGGGGGTCAGTGAGGGAGAAAGGGAACTTACCTTCCAAGAGCATTATCAACAAACTCTGGATAGTATTTCCCTAGATCCTGAGACCTTTACTCATCCTGTGCCAGCCTATCAAGTTATGGCTCAACAGGGCAATGTGGAGGCAGAAAGGTCACTCAACTTAATTCATACTACTGCATCAATGCAAAGAGCAAAGGATGCCCTGACCAATCTATCTCCAGCAGCTGCAGCAAGTGGAGACTTTAATTTTTCTGATGATGAGGACAGCTTTGGTGACAATCTACAGGTGGCCACTACTACACAGACTGGGACTTCTGTGGTGCCTCCTACACCAAACTGGCTTTCTCAGGATATGCATGGTAGATGCAACTTGGATGCTGCTATCACAAGGCAGTACAATGAGGCATATCTAGCTCATGAGTCTGCAGAAGCAAGGGACAAGAAATTCTACAAGGCCATAATGGATTCTCTGGAAATTCAAAGGCTACAAATGTTGCAGACAAGGATTGAGGCTACAGAAATCAAGGATTCAATTAGCAACCTTAGGGATGCTACTGACAGGAGACTAGATGAAAAGCTTCCTCTTCACACTGTCTCCAAGATGTCAAGGTTTTTCACCAAGGAACCTGGAGTGTCCTCATCTTTGAAAACTCTCTCCTCTAGAGTGGACAAAGTTGAGGCTACACTTTCTCACATGCAGAAGGAACAGGAGAAGCAAACTCAGCTACTCACCCAGCTTCTGGCAGCTCAAGGAATCCCTATCATCTCACTTGATGATAACAAAAAGGGGGAGAAAACTAAGGAGCTAGAGAAATCTAGAGAGCTTGATATACAAATCACAAAGGTTTTGGTCCCAGCCATCTCCTTACCAGAAGAGCCATTAGCAATGGGGGAGTTTGGAAAGAAGAAAAAGGATGGTATTGACCTGATCCAGGAAGCCTCTATGAGGATGAAACTTGCAGAACAGATTAAGGATCACTGGTCAAATATAGAAGCAAGAGTCAAGAAGTTAGCTGACACTGCAAAGGCGTCAACGGTTCAAGCTACTTCAATACCACCATCAACAAATGCAATGGTGATAGTACAAATGGAGCCACAGTTCAAGAGTTCTTATGCTATAGAGCCCCTTCAGCATGGAATCCTTCAAGATTCAAGAAATGAGAAAGGCCAATCTTCATGCTTTAGGAATGTGGATGCAAGAGGGATATCTCCAATATCACCTGTCAAACCCAAAGGCAAGAACATTGAAAGGATATTTTATCCTCCACCAAAGCCAGATGAGTTCAAAGTCCTAGGGAAGCTGATCATTGAGAGCAAGGAAAGCAATCATCCAAGCATAAGGAATCAAAGGGCCATCATCTACAGGGACAGCAAGGAAATCTGCATTTGGGTTGGTCACCCAAATTTTGCTAAGGCCAAAGCTGAAGAATCTGAAAGGGCAGCAATGCAAGCACTGGCAGTTGCTCAAGCACTTGAAGATGAAGAAACCTTACAGGAAGAAAAAGCCAAGGATGGAGCTAAGGAAGCTGAAAATGCAAGGAAAAGTGTAAGGCAACCAAAGGCTAGAGCTAAAAGGAATCTGGACTTTGATAAAGAGGATTCTCAGGACACTGCTCAAGCCTCTTCCACAACAAGTGCACATCAAATTCCTGTTGATCTACCTCATGAAGGAAAATTGGCATGTGATCCTGCACATCCTGTCAACTTTCATGATCAACCAATCATGCCAAAAGAGGAGCCTATTGAATTTGATGAAGCCTATTTTCCAAGGTTCCTATTTGAAAAGGATCAGCCAATAAAGTCAAAGAAAAGGGCTGTCAAGGCAAAGCCAGTATTTGTGAGAAAGCCACAACCTCAGAAACCCCCTGCAAATCCAAGGGACTGCATGTACATTGCTGACATCAGGGAAGAATCTAGCTTACATCTTGATTTAGACAACCTGGTGGAAGTAAGGGGCATTGCAGCTTCTCAAAAGTTTCCTGAAAGATTAGTTTTCACATTCAAGGGTGGTAGAGAACAAGTGTGGCCTCTCTACAGAATTTTAGGAGAAGACTACCAAACACTACTCTCAGTGTTTAGATGCTTGAAGAAGGACTTTGGCTTCACCAAAACAGCCAAGTCTGAGGTGGTCTCCAAAATATGTCAGATAAAGGCTAGCTGGAACAGGCCTGAGGCTCTTCCCAGGATGCTTAGAGTGCCCTCAACAGGAAAGAAGATCCATCTTCAACCTTACTGGATGATGGAATTTAAGGACAAGGACAACTGCAGAAGATTCTTCAGGATGGAAGACCAGCTGGATAAGGCATCTAATCAAACTCTAAAGTTTATGCAATCCATGCTTGGTGATCAAGATGAGGAAGAGAAGATCTTTTACAGAAGGCTACAGGTCCAAATTGAGGAAAACAACTCAAAGGAAGGGAAGAAGACTATGCCACAAAGAAGACCAAGATGAATCATTTGCTCAGTCTAGAGGAGCACTTCTGGGCATTAGTCTTGTAAGTCTTGTATTTTGTTTAAAATATTATGAAGCTTAATGCATTTTCTACTTTTGTAAATTATGATGTATCTGAGTGTTTTTGTTATCATCAAGTCTCTTGATTTATGGTTGTTATTCTATCAGTCATAAATTGGGGGAGATTGTTAGGAATATGTTGTTCTTGATGATAAACATAAAACACTTAGTAGAATTTGTGTAAAGTCATTTTGTAGTTGTCAACGAAATGGCATGCTTTGCAGCATTCCGTTGATAGGAAGCTCATCAACGAAATGAGTGATGTAGCAATTGCACTGTACAATACTTCACAGTTTGATATGCATTTTGTTGTATGTATTAGATAGGTTTTCTAAGTCATGTTGACTAAATGCTAGATAGGCAAAATAGGTTGGTTAATTGTAAATATCTTGTGCCTTGTAATTTTGCCTAAGTGAAGACATGTCAACGGAATGAAGATTACTCTGTCAACGGAATGAAGTTTACTCATCAACGAAATGAAGTTTACTCATCAACGAAATGAAGTTTACTCATCAACGAAATGGAGAATAAAGCTATCAACGAAACACATCTCCCTGCTATCAACGAATCATTATTGCTTTTCTGAATAGTTGACAAAGTGATAGTGACAGTTTACTGAACAGATCTAAAGGTGATGTGGAAGTGTACCTTGCATTGGAAACCATTAAAATGGACATGGGGAATAAGGAAACATCCCAGTTTCCAATTGGGCTCTTGGGAGTGATCATAATAAGCATGAAGACAAAAGCAAGGATCTCCAAGGACCACTGGACAAAGGGATGAAAAGCAAACTATTGGCGGTTACCTTTAGTGTACTTTAGTGTAGCCAAAAATAGATTTGTAAACTTGGGAATATATAACCAAGTGTAGCAGTTAAAATAAGAGTAAGAGAAGAAAAACAAATAGATTGTATTAGCTATCTTTGAGAGCATACTTCTCTACATTCTTGTAACTGAGCAGCTGTGTACATTTTGTATCACAAATTATTTCCGTAATAAAAATCACTTCAGTTGGATCATCAAACAATCCAACTGAAATTATTTATGTGCTTGTGATTTTTACTTTAAGTTCAGTTTTATTTGTAAGTTGTTTTTTAAGTTTAAGAAATATCAAGAATTGTATTCAACCCCCCCCCCCCTCTACAATTTTGTTAGGTCATTTGGGATTAACAACCACTACCTAGTGTTGAGATGTCTTATTCTTTGATTCAACAAGAAGAATCTCATAGGGATACTTTGAAACTACAAGATGTAAACTCTGAAATTGCTGCAGTGTATAGTAAAAGTAATAATGCTGAAAAGTATACTGAATGTGGTGGTAGAGGACATAGTAAGGAGAGATGTTGGACTATTATCGGATATCCAAAATGGCATAGCAAGCATAAGAAGTCATTTATTGATAGAAATGTTGCTGGAAATCGATGGTCTGGAAACAGAAATACTGGAAATACTGGAAATTCTCAGAAAATGGCACATAATGTGAGTATGCTGCATGATGATTGTGATAGTACCAGCAACAATGATACTAACAATGTTATGATCTCAGCTAAGCAATTTGAACAGCTACTTAAGTTGTTGCCAGTTCAGAAAGAAGAAGGTTCAAATTTGGATTGTTCTTTTTCTGGTATGGTCGTATGCAACTCAGCAACTGCTATTCACAATGATGTAGACACCTGGATCATGGATTCTGGTGCTACAGATCATATGATTGCTGCTTTGAATTTATTAAGCAATGTCAGGGAGGCACCTGCGAATCAAACTATCAAATTACCTACTGGAGATATAGCTGGAATTTCTCATATTGGTGATGTGATTTTGGAGAATGGACTGAAGCTATGTTGTGTGTTATATGTGCCAAAGTTCAATCATAATCTTTTGTCCATACACAAGCTGGCACATGATAATGTTTGTCAAGTCTTGTTTAAGTCAGATAAATGTATAATAATGGATTCAGCAACAAGAGAGGTTCGAGGTGTAGGTGTGCTACAGAATGGTTTATACTTTCTGCATTGTTCATCTGGCAGGAAATGCAATCAAGTAGTTACATTTGATTCAGGATCATCTGAGTATGACACATGGCACAATCGCCTTGGACATGCTCCATTGTCCAAGATCATGTCTATTCCTAGAGTAAAGGATCAGGTTCATTCGATTCCTTCTCATGTTTGCATTACTTGTCCAATGGCAAGATTTACTAAGTTGCCTTTCAATTCGAGTACTTCACATGCTAGTTCTGTTTTTGATCTATTACATGCTAATATTTGGGGACCATACAAGGTGCCTACCAGAGGTAAGTATAGATACTTTATGACATTGGTTGATGATTGCTCGAGAATGGTGTGGGTGTATCTACTGCAGTTCAAATCTGAATTTTTGTAGTGCTTGAAAGCTTTTTATGCTTATACTGCTAATCATTTTAACTGTTGTCTCAAGGTTTTGAGGAAAGACAATGCTCTTGAATTTAAAGACAAGGATTGTGTTCAGTTTTATGCTGAGAATGGGATATTTCATCAAACTTCTGTGTCTTACAAGCCACAACAGAATGGCAGAGTTGAGCGTAGGCATAGGTATATCTTGGAAATGGCTAGGGCTTTGAAGTTTCAATCTGGATTAAGTGATGATTATTGGGGAGAGTGTGTTTTAACTTCTGTGCATATTATCAATAGACTTCCATCTTCTGTGTTAAAAAACAAGTCTCCATATGAGGTTTTGTATAACAAGTCCCCCACTTATGACGACCTTAAAGCTTTTGGTTGTTAAGCCTTTTCTGCAAATCCTGTTCCCAGCAAAGACAAATTTGATCCAAGGGGCATTCCTTGTGTATTTCTGGGATATACACCATCACAGAAGGGAGTCAGATTATTGAATATTGCTACCAAGTCAATCTTTGTTTCCAAGGATGTTACATTCAGAGAAGATGTCTTCCCTTTCAATCATCAGTCTACAGTTTCTTATTCACTGCCATTGCCTGTGTCTATGCTAGGGCTGAGCAAAACCGAACCGAAACCGAAAAACCGATCCGAACCGAAATATTTCGGTTCGGTTTGGATTGAGTTTTTTCGAAAATTTCGGTTATTTCGGTTTTTTGGATTAAACCGAAATAAAATCGGTTCGGTTCGGTTTTCAGAATTATGGTTCGGTTAAAAACCGAAAAACCGAAATATTTTTATATGTTTTTTAAAATTATATATATATTAGCTTAAAACCCGTGTGATGCACAAATTGTTTGTAATAATTGTTACTTTTATGTTTTAATAGGTATTAAAATAAATAAGTAAGGATTTGTCCGTGATATTTTTGAAAAAGAAAGTATTTTAGTACCGAAAAATAGAAAAAGTAACATGTTTTAGTTGAAAAAGTGTAATTCTATGTATCTTTTTTAGAAAAAGCGGGAATTTTGTTTGAAAAAACCATGTATTTTAGCCGAAAAGGTAATTGATTATAAATAATGTTACTATTTAATAATAATTAATAATTTTTTAAAAAAATGTTTTTAAATTTCGGTTTTTTATAAACCGAACCGAAAAACCGAATTATTTCGGTTCGGTTTTCAGTTCGGTTTTCAGTTCGGTTTTAGTAAAACTTCGGTTCGGTTCGGTTTCACAAAATCGATAGTTCGGATTTTCGGTTTTTCTAATTCGGTTCGGTTTTTAACCGAATTAACCGAATGATCAGCCCTAGTCTATGCCTACTACTGTTACTGAGGGATCTTCACCATCTTACTGTGATGTAGATTTTGACTTGGGCCTCATTCCAAGTAGTGGTGATACAGTACATACTGAATCTTCGACAGAGTCTCATAATTCTTCAGAAGGTTCTACTGAAGTTTCTGCAGCTACTGATAATCATATGAGACGATCTATCCGAACAAAGAAGCCTCCTTCTTGGTTGCAATCTTATGCCTCTAATCTGGTGCAGTCGGAATGTCAAAATATTTCAACTGTGATTGATAAAGAAGTTTCTCCTTTCTTTGCTTGTTTTCTCACTTTTGTTACTACTCAAGAAGATCCTACAATGTTCAAACAAGCTGTCAAACATGCTCATTGGGTTGAAGCTATGAACGTTGAAATAGAAGCCCTGTAAAGAAATGGCACTTGGATTATAACCTCATTGCCTCCTGGTAAGATTGCAATTGGCTGTAAATGGTTGTATAAAACTAAGTTTCGATCCAATGGAGCCATTGACAGGTTTAAGAGTCGACTGGTTATCTTGGGTTGCAAACAACAACCAGGGGTGGATTTTGGAGAAACGTTTTCTCCAGTTGCCAAGATGGTAACTGTGCGAACGTTGCTAGCTGTAGCAGCAGTGCAAAATTGGTCCACATTGCAAATGGATGTTACTAACGCATTTTTACATGGTGACTTGACTGAGGAAGGCTACATGGGTTTTCCACAAGGATACAGTGGTTGGGGTAGTCGAATTACAGTTTTCTCAAGTACTAATCCTATCCTTACAGACTCTACAGGTCACATAATGGTGTGCAAACTGATAAAGAGTTTATATGGCCTCAAACAGGCGCCTCGGTGTTGGTTCAGCAAATTATCCTCTACCTTACTTGCTAATGATTTCACTCAGTCCAAGGCTGATTATAGTCTCTTTACTAAGATTATTTCCACAACAATTGTGATCACTCTTATCTACGTTGATGACTTGCTTATAGTTGGTAACTCCAATGCTGCTATTTCGTGGTTGAAAGCTATGTTGTCAGATAATTTTCACATGAAGGATTTGGGGAAAGTCAAGTATTTTTTAGGTTTGGAAATCTATCGAACTCCAGATGGGTTTTTTGTTTCTCAAAAAAAGTATTTACTTGATTTGCTCAAGGACTACCATATGACTGATGTTAAATCTAGCAAACTTGTAAAGCATAATGTAACATAAGATGTAAAAGAGATAACTACAACTCAACAAAGGACAAGACAGACAATAATATTAACAGAAGCACAGGAATCCAGAATCAAAGAAGAAAAGGTAAACTCAAAAAAAAAATCAAAATACGTTATGTATTCTTGAAGTCCGTAAACAGGTCACGGAAAGAAGTTCATGAAAATGTTCAAGCCTCAGTGACAGCAAAAGAAACAAGACTTTCAAGACGACAGAAGTATGTGAATGATTTAGGGTTCAGTACCACGGGATTCCAGTGATGAAGCAACCAGAACGACAATGGACTTATCAGCAGCACTATATTGAAGACATAAAAGAAGAATTGATCAAGTGTTATTCATCTGTGAACCAGACCAGTTGCACTAGGTGACGGCACTAAAAAAAGATCAAGTTGTTTTATCGTCTCAGAAGAAATTGATACAGTCTAAAACTTAAACACCCAGGAGCTCAGGAGTAATTACTAAAGGACAAAAGACAAGAAAAAGAATTCGATAGTTTTTCAATTGTAAAAACTATCGAATGGTGGTTGAAGTGATTCATTGAAAAACAAAGTAAATTAATTTGGCATTCGATAGTTTTGATTTAAAAACTATCGAATGGCAAATTGATTTAATCCATTCGATGGTTTTTTTAATCCATTCGATGGTTTTTCAATTCATGGAGCAGGTGAAAAGTTGTACTTGTCTGACAGGTTGATGAAGATCCAACGGCCAAGAATATTCTATTCTAAATGGTTCGATGGTTTTTCAATTCAAGTCTACAATTAACTCGAGAGAAGATAGTGTCTTCTTCAGTTAAGGCATTCAACACAGAGACATTACTGAGAGAGAGAAGAGTCGGAGAAAATTATCAGAGAAATTAATAGTGCTCAGAACTTGATCATTTTTTTGTATTTGTGTAACCTTAAACTCATTGAAGCTAATCTAAGGATTAGAAATTGTAGCACCCCTCGAGGTTTATATTTATAAAAAGATATATTCCCCGAAACTTGATTTGGTTTGGTGTGTTTGATTTCGTTATAGAACTGAAAGATTAATCCGCGAACGAAATTAAATTATTTGTGAGTATCGTATTCAACCCCCCCCCCCCTTCTACGATACTTTGGACCTAACAATTGGTATCAGAGCTTCTTGATTGATATACAAATCAGATCCGGTGAATGAGACCAAAATCAAACGTAGCGTGAAAATTCCAAGCAAATTTTTTAACTTTCAAAATTTTTCATTTAATTGGAATTTCTTGAATTTTAAACAATTTGAAATTTTCAGAAACCATGAGTGCTCCAAAGACAACCGCTGGTATTAAAGTTCCCCCGTTTACTAGAGATGATTTCGGTTTGTGGAAGATGAAGATGCTGTTATTTATCAAGGCATCTAACCCGTTGTATATTGGCATATTAGAGAACGGACTGTTTGTACCAATGAAACCAGTTAGTGAATCTACAGCTCCTGATGGTAGCAGGATTCCTCAAGGCACCCAACCTAAGGATATTACTGAATATACAGATTTTGACAAAGAACTGATTCGATTGGACACCGGTTTAATGTTGATATTGGCGGACTCCACAGACAAGGAAATGAGCTATCAGTTGATGAACTGTACAAGCGGGAAACATATGTGGGATACCATTAACTTGATAATGGAAGGAACTGAAGACGTTCAGGAAAACAGATTGGACATCCTGACTTCTCAATATGAAGCGTTTAGGTCTCTGCCAGGAGAAAGTATAACTCAGGTCTTTGAGAAATATACTAAGCTTCTCAATGAATTGGCAATGAAAGGAAAGACCTATCCACTGAGAGAATCAAACAGGAAGTTCATGATGACGCTGCCCCATCATGTAGAACACAAGTCATCATCCATTAGGGAAAGAATTGACTTCACAAAGATGTCATTAGAGATGATCTATGGCAAGTTGAAGACCTATGAGATGGAACAGGAACAAAGGGTGATAATCTACGGATCAGGGACAGTGGAGAACAAGCACAATGCACTTGTGAGATCAGCAGCACTTGTAGTGGATGAACCAATAACTTCTGAGATTCAGGTTCAAACCCCTAGAGCTGGAAAGGAGGTGATAATAGAAGCAGAAATGGATTCTGTGAATCTGGGTGTTGATGAAAGTGATTACTACACCCTAGAAGAGCTTGAGCAAATGGAAGACAAAACCATGGCGTACTTAGCTGCAAAGTTTAGTCACATTCGTTTCAAAAGAAACCCTAAGTACAAGTTCAAGGGCTCAACCAACAGATTCCAGAAGAGCAATTATACACCTAGTACAGGCTTTAAGGGAGGCTACAAGACTGGCATGATTGATAGAAGCAAATCAAGATGCTACAACTGTAATGACTTAGGGCATTTCGCCACTGAATGCCGGAAGCCTCGTCAGGCAAGAGACATGAAAGATGTCTATGGAAAGAAGGATTCTTATGATGAGTTGAAGAAGGAGAATGCCAAGCTTAAACAACAACTGGAGGCATTGTCTGGAAAGCTTATATAGCAGAGGGAAAGCACTGGGATGATACTGATTCGGATGAAGAGGAGGAATATGTAAATGTTGCCCTAATGGCTGACTCTTCAGAGGAATCACCACAATCATCTCAGGTACCTATCTTAACTACAATTGATATGTCTAATTCTGAGTACAAGAAAACTGTGCAAGATCTTAGTGTAGAATTGTTTAATGTACACACAAGCATGCTAGCATCAGAAATGGAAAATGCTAAACTAGTTCTTAAGATTAAAAAGCTAGAATCTAAAAATGAAGAACTAGAGCTTGTAGCTGTAACATTAGAAGATCTTAAGCAAAAGAATGCGTACTTAGAGAACAAGGTCAAGTGTAATGATGAGATAGAGACTATCCTCAGGAAGCAGATTTCAGATCTAGATTTGAAGCTGAATGCTTTTAAGAATTCCGCTCTAGTGGCTAAGAAAATCATTGATACTCAGGCCATAGAGAATAAAACTGCTATAGGATTTGACTATAACAAGAAAGCTGGTAAGAAGATTGTGGAATTCCTTGTGACATCTTCAGTTGTCAAAAGGAATACTCCACATGTTCTTAAGAATGTTGATTGTCCAGTTTTTGTTAAGCCGTTTCCACCACTCTTTCATGAGGATGACCTTTTCATAAGACAAGAATTGCTTGAGGAGGATTTGTTGAAGGAAAAAGAGGCAAAAACTAAGTTGCCTAGGAAATCAGTAAAAAATGAATTACCTAAACCTGATTTACCTAAAACTGAAGTAGGTGACGTAGTTGGTAATGTTAAAAAGAACAGGAATGGGAAGAAGAAGATTGTTAATCAGGAAATGGTTCCATTTTCTCCTATTGCATCTAGGAAGTTGTGCACTATTTGTAACTTTGTTGAACACCTTACACATGCATGTAAAAAGGTTAAAGTAGAAACTTCTAATGCTTCTGAAATGCATAACATGTCTGACATGCCTAATAATCATGAGCCCTGTGGGAAGAAAGAGTGTTTGCTATGTAAGTACAACATCATGCATGCTTATTTTAAGTTGATGAATGATAGTAGCAATAACACTAGTAATGTTAAATCCACAGATACTATGAATATCAAACAAGGTAAGACTAAATTGAATGTTTCTCCTGTTAAATCATCTAAACCTTCAGGACCCAAACAATTTTGGGTACCAAAGTCCGCTTAATCAATCTGTGATTGCAGGGTAAGGTTAAAAGCTCAAAGGTTGTGTGGATTCTGGATAGTGGCTGTTCTAGACACATGACAGGTGAAGAGTCCCTGCTTACAGAGGTGGTTAAGAAGACCGGCCCGATTGTAACCTTTGGAGATGACAGCAAAGGATACACTACGGGATATGGTAAATTGAAAGCTGGAAATGTCATCATTGAAAACATCTCTCTTGTTGAAGGATTAAAGCACAATCTTCTAAGTATCAGTCAATTCTGTGATAAAGGCTACAATGTAGATTTCAGAAAGGACAAGTGCTTGATCACCAACAGGAAGGATGAGAAGCTTACTCTACTGGGAGTGAGAAAAGGAAATTTGTTTATAGCTGACTTAAGTTCTACCAGTGAAGGAGAAGTTACATGTTTCTATGCAAAGGCATCTTCAGAACAAAGTTGGCTATGGCACAAGAAGCTCTCACATCTGAACTTCAAAACTATGAACTCTTTGGTAAAGAGAGAGTTAGTGAGAGGGTTGCCCCTGATGGAATTCAATCAGGAGGGACTATGTGAAGCATGTGAAAAAGGGAAGTCGAAGAAAGCATCACATGGAAGCAAAGGAATGACAAGCATTACTGAACCATTACAGCTGATTCATATGGATTTATTTGGTCCAGTTAATGTTATGTCACTTTCAAGAAACAGATATGCATTGGTGATGGTGGATGACTACTCCAAGTACACGTGGGTGTTGTTCATACAGACAAAGGATGAAGTAACACAACTAATCATTGATCACATCAAGAAGATAGAAGTGGAAGCTAAGCTACCTGTGCGGACAATCAGATCAGACAATGGAACTGAATTCAAGAATGCAGTTCTAAATGATTTCTGCTCAGAGAAAGGAATATCAAGACAGTTTTCAGCACCAAGAACTCCTCAACAGAATGGAGTAGTGGAAAGGAAGAACAGGACCTTGGTTGAAGCAGCAAGGACCATGTTGAGTGAATCAAAACTTCCCACTTACTTTTGGGCTGAAGTAGTGAATACAGCTTGCTACACTCAGAATCGAACCCTGATCAACAAAGATCATGAAAAGACTCCGTATGAGTTAATGGCCAACAAGAAGCCAACACTGAAGTACTTTCATGTGTTTGGTGCAAAGTGCTTTGTACTTAAAGATGGAGAACATCTTGGCAAGTTTGATGCCAAAGCATATGAAGGCATTTTTCTGGGCTATTCTCTGGAATCTAAGGCTTTCAGGGTATATGTGATTGAAGATAAGAAGGTGTTGGAAAGCTTTAATGTAACATTTGACGACACCAAAAGACCAGGCCTGCAAACTGGAGAGAACTCTGAATCTTTGGTATTTGAAAATCTATCAGGAGATCTCTCTGACAATGAAGAAGTACCTGAAGTTGTTACAGTCATTAATAATAATCATAATGATAATGATTCTGGACAAAGTGGTGACCAAAGTGGAGATCCTCAACATACAGGCTCCACTAGTCAGTCTTCAGAATCAACAGATCAAACCGTCAACAACTCAGGGGGAGCAGGAGAAGGATCAACTAGTCACACTCCACAACATCTAGAACAAGGAGAATCATCAAGATCACATCTGCCAAGACAAAGGGTATGGAATAGAGATCATCCCTTTCACTTGATCATTGGTACCGGACACAGGAGTGAGAACTAGGAGAACATCACAAAATGAATGTCACTATTCTGGGTTTCTTTCAGAAACAGAACCTAAGAAAGTTGAAGATGCTCTAGATGATCCAGATTGGGTGATTGCTATGCAAGAAGAACTCAATCAGTTTGAAAGGCAGAAAGTTTGGAAGCTGGTACCCAGGCCTAAGGGAAAATCTGTTATTGGAACACGATGGGTATTCAGAAATAAGTTGGACGAAGATGTCATTGTAACGAGAAACAAAGCCAGACTGGTTGCTAAAGGTTACTCTCAAGAAGAGGGTATAGATTATGATGAAACCTATGCACCAGTAGCAAGACTTGAGGCCATCAGAATGTTTCTGGCATTTGCTGCACATTCCAATTACAAGGTATATCAAATGGATGTGAAGAGTGCTTTTCTGAACGGGGATTTAGAAGAAGAAGTGTATGTGGAACAACCTCCAGGTTTTGAGGATTCAAAACTGGCAGACTTTGTGTACTTTATATTCAAAGCTCTCTACGGACTCAAACAAGCTCCAAGGACATGGTATGACACTCTCTCTGAATTCTTACTTGAAAATGATTTTACAAGAGGTGTTGTAGACAAAACTCTCTTTGTCAAAAAGCATAAAAATGATTTGATATTGGTGCAAGTATATGTTGATGACATAATATTTGGTTCTACTAATGATGATCTATGCAAGAGATTTGCTAAGTTAATGCATAGTCGTTATGAAATGAGCATGATGGGTGAATTGTCATTCTTTCTTGGATTGCAAGTATACCAAAAACAAGATGGTATATTCATTTGTCAGTCCAAGTACATCAAAGATCTTCTGAAGAAGTATCAAATGGAAGACTCATCTACAGCAAAGACTCCTATGCCAACTGCCTCTAAGCTTGATCAGGATGAAACTGGTATGAAGGTTGACATCACAGGCTACAGAGGTATGATAGGCTCATTACTTTATCTCACTGCAAGTAGACCAGATATAATGTTTGCAACATGCTTGTGTGCTAGATTTCAGTCTGATCCTAAAGAATCTCATCTAATAGCTGTTAAGCGAATATTTAGATATCTTAAGGGGACCCCAAATCTTGGAATTTGGTACCCTAAAGATACAGGATTTGATCTTATTGGATACACAGACTCTGATTTTGCAGGTTGTAAGATTGATCGGAAGAGTACTTCAGGAAGCTGTCAGTTTCTTGGAAGAAGATTAGTTTCTTGGTATAGCAAGAAGCAGCATTCAGTTTCCACATCAACAGCTGAGGCTGAATACATTGATGCTGGAAGCTGTTGTGCTCAGATCTTGTGGATGAGAAACCAACTCCGTGACTATGGACTTTTGTTGACAAAGATTCCAATATTTTGCGACAACATAAGTGCCATAGCAATCTCAAACAACCCAGTGCAACACTCGAGGACGAAGCACATCGACATCAGGTATCATTTTATCCGAGAGCATGTCATGAATGGAACTGTGGAGTTACATTTTGTACCCACAGAGGATCAAATTGCAGACATCTTTACTAAACCGCTTGATGAATCCACTTTCAATAAGCTGGTTGGTGAACTTGGGATGTTAAATCTTTCTAATTGATTTTGATTAGAAGTCAGTAACTGCAGATAGTCCTGGTGAATACATGAGTTTAAGAATTGCTATATCCTTAGGACTCGTGAATTTATTTTCTGGAGCAATTCTCGTAGTTAGGATTTTTGTACTAATTGTATGTCATAATTATGGATGATATATCTTCTGGCATTTAATTAGTTATTAATTCTAAAAATTATTTAGGTGCTAATATTTGTTCTAAATATTTTAGCATCTATTTAATTTGAATTAATTTGCTTTGTTTTTAACATTGTAGATTAATGCAGCATAATTCATTAGATCTTAATTAGTTAATATCATTCAATGATATTTAATTGATTTTATTCTAAGAAAATTGTGAATTTTCTGTTAATAATTGATTTTGGTGGATTTTAAAAGGTTTATTAAAATTAAAACTTGACAGGAAATAAATCAGTCTAAATTTTTAAAACAAGAACAGGTTTTAAAATGAAGACAGAAGCAAAAATATCGAATTTAGGAAATTCGATAGTTTTTCAAGTACATAGATAAATCTATCGAAATTAAGTTTCGATAGTTTTTGAAAAGGAAAAAGAAAATCTATCGAAAACAATTCTCGATAGTTTTTGATAAATTACAGAAAAATATATCGAAGTGAATTTATTAATTCAATAATCAAATTCTCGATAGTTTTTCTCACAAATGATCCCTCGATAGTTTTTTGGTTTTTCAAGGCAAAACTTTCGATGGTTTTTCAAAAAGGTTGGTTTAAATTCTGATTTTTAAATAATTCGATAGTTTTTCAAAATCTATCGAAGAAAATTGACATTTTTACCCCTACAGGAAAACCATCGATAGTTCTTTTTAAAAACTATCGAACCTGAAAAGACTATTTTGCCCCTGTCAGTTTCAAAGTATTTAACCGTGCCTTAGCTCTTTTCTTTTCATTTTCACAGATCTGAGAGAAAGACTTTGGTCGAGAGAATACTTACAAAAATACACACATCCAAGAACGTCTTTATCGATAGATTTCTCCATTTTTTAATCGAGAAAAGCTTGAAATTTTACTGTTTTTCACTGTTGAATTCATTTTAACCGTGAAAACTTTATTGTTTTAAGTGTTTAGTACTTTCAAAAGAAGAAACCATCGAACTAAAGCTTTGAACCTCAGAAAAGTGATAACAGTTCTTATCTGTAGAAATTGATTGTTTTACAATTGATTTCTTTGGATTTTAGTAGTATTCTGAGATTCAATAATTTAGAGTTTTTTAAAGTCAAGGGTTCGTGTTTGTGTTTTTAAAGTCAAAAGGGGTAATTTTGTTAAGGGTTTGATTAATTACCAATAATTAATTAAATTTAAAAGGAAAAATAGTTTTGGGTTATTTAAATTCTCTGGAAATTTTAAAATGGCTGGAGAATTTATAGTAACCAAAACTAATCATGTCTCGTTTCAAAACTTGCAATCCATAACGAACTTACAGTTTCGTGCATGGGCAGAGTTTTTGAACACACGTTCATTAGTGGCATATGCTGTGAGTACTCCCGTGGTCCTTTGCATCGATCAATTGACTGCGTTGTACACAACCGCCACGGATACAATTGAGAATAACGTAAGGTCCTTCAGTTTTGTTGTGCCAGGGGGCAGAACAATAAGGGTGACGGAATATGATTTTAATCGAATCTTACATTTTCCTACAGAAAACCTTGTTCCGGATCCCAGGACTGAGGAGATACATGCTTTCTTCACTCTCATTAGAAGTCAACAACCTAACTTCTTTGTGGGAGAGTTTCTGAAGCATTACTTGCCAAAAGCATGGAACTTTTTCTTTCATACCCTAATCCATGTTTTTACTGCCAAGCTAACAAATCTGCATGGTATTCCCTTATTCCTTCAAAAGATAGGGTTTGCCATTGCCAACAATAGGCATATTAACATTGGACGGTTACTGATTGATCAAGTAATCATATGCATGGGACCACTGGATGAAAGAACGGGCATAGATGAAGATGTGCTGTGTTTCTATCCTAGGTTCCTACAGCTAATTCTCAATGATATCTTAACAGATGATGAGCGCGAGACATTCGCCGAAGAGGAGACCATGGAGTGTATGAAGATGAAGAGCAATGCCATAACCGCTCTGATAAGGAAGAACAACTATCTTCCAGGGGTACCCACTGTTCTCACCGAATATCTAAGAACGGTGCCCCTACCACTTCTACCCCCAGGGGAACAGGTAATTCAAGGTAACATTCCTGAACCTGAACTGGCTCCTGAACCACAACCCATGGATGTTGATCCAGAGCCCTTAGTGGCCATTCCTGACCAGGAGGTTGCAAACCCACAACCTCTAACCACGGTCGAAGAGCCTTTGGAAGAGCCAAATGAAAACATAAACGAACCTCCTTCCCCTCCTATACCCAGTAAAGAACCATCCATGAGTGTAGAGGGAGATAGTGCCAAAGCAGCACCACATAAGGAGATACACCCTTCAACAGCAGCTCTGCCTTCCTCTAAAAGGAGAAGAACAGAAACCGAGGCAACTGCTGATACTTCATTTCTCTCATCCAAAGCGCCCTTTATTGATTTTTCTGATGCTGATTGGGCTACGCTAACGAAAGCAATATCTGATCCAATAGCTCAATCAAGTAAGGAAGAATTGACGGAAGCAACTGGTGTTCCGACCATATTACGGTCAGGTTCACTGGTTGAAGGTTCTAAGAACCAAGGGTCTTCACAGACGTCGAGAGAAGGCTTTGACCTAAATGCACAATCTAAAAGGTCATTGTCTACCTCCCCAGATGGAACATATCTGGATCCTGCGGGTAAAGGGTCTGACGTAGGTGCAGATCGGCAACTCGGTGATGATGAATCAATTACTATTGACAAGTCAACTGAGGTAAAGTCTTCACAGACTATTGGGGAAGATTCGGGATCTCTGCTGTTAAAAGAGCTTGTTTCTAACCCCCTAGAGATTCAAACTCTAGATCCTTTAAAGGATACATCATCCACGGATGATCAGCAACTTGGTTTAACCAAGGACGGGGACTTGCGAAGCCCCATTGCACCACCGGTGACCTCCTTAAGGACGGCTACGGTGATTTCTTCTGCAGGTACAATCAGCACTAAGGATTTGAGTGAAACAAAAACACTTACACCTGGCCTGAGTGGGAAAGGAAAAATGATTCAAACACCGACAGAAACGTTGAGTGTACACCCAGAGCCAAATGTGAGGAGTGACACCCTTACCCTACCTAATATTCATGATTTATTGTTACTGACAAAAAGAGAGCTACAAGTTCAATCCACTCTCAAGGAGATGACAGTTCGAGACAAAGAAGGAAATCCATTATTCAAGGTTCCACTGCGACCTTCCTTTGACCAGGGGATCTCCTCTAGTCAGGCCAATGCTTCTTTAAAGACTATTCAAGAGAAGGTTGACTTGGCTGCAGCTGATTCCAGAAGAACATTCAGGGTCATTGGCAGTGCATCTGGCACTATAACAGGTACGAAGCAGGCAGTGGACTCCTTAAAGAAGGAAGCTATGGAAGAACTAGTCGAATTGAGAATGGACATCAGGGAACTTAAAGATGGATTCATGAATGAAGTAACTGCACTGTCACAGGGACATGAAGCTTTGAGAGAAGACGTTCTGGTTATCCGGGATGGTCAAGCGCGAGTGAAAGATGCAATGAATTCCCTTTCAAGAGTGGAGTCTAAGCTCAACAAGAGGCTGGATCATATGGAAAAGACTACCAACTCAAGATTGGAGAACATTGACCGGTCGCTAGCTTCTATAAATGAGTTTAATAAGCAGCTTATGGATTTCTTGGAGAATCAAGGTGACGGAGTAGAGTCTATTTGGAGTATGCTGAAGAATCAACAATCTGGATAACCTGGTCCTTCAAATCAGCAACATGATCCTTCTACTACCTTTTATGCTGAGGATGCTTTTATCGAGGATTCCTCAACTAAGGGGGAGAAAGTTGGAGAAGGGGAGAAAGAGAAGCCTAATGATAGATGGGGAGTTTGGGAGACAGTTGAAGCTATTCCTATCAGACAATACTGGATAGAGGAACTTGTAGAAGAAGAGAAGGAGAGTGAAGAGGAATTTGAGGTCATGTATGAGCAACCTAATCAAGAGGAGCATGAGCCATATTATCCAGAGCCCGTTGAACATCCAATCTGGGAGGATATTATGGAAGAAGAAGCAAATTCTCTATCACCTGAAGAAGAAGCTGCCTTGGAAGCAATAAGAGCTCAGAGAGCTGCAATAGATGCCAGGCAAGCTGAGAAAGAGAAACAACAAGCAATTCTGAGGAGTGAAAAACTGAAGAGATTCAAAGTGTATAATGAAGTGAGGAAGAAGAAGATGATAGATCTGGCAAAGAAAGATGGTACTGAATGGGAAATGGCTTATAAAACCTTTTACGGAGTTGAAGACGGATTAGAAGTCAACGACAATGCTGAGGTGGAAGTTATTATTCAGGACATCAGAAGTGCTAATCTTGAAGATCAGACTTACTTTAAAGCACTGAGAAGCTCTATAATCTGTCTGAATGTTGGGGTTAAAGCAAATGGTGCCTGGAGCTTATTAATTAGTTTTCTGGAGAAAAGTACATTTGTGATTTCCACTAAGTTTTTAGAACAGAGGACATATACAGAATTGCAGGCTATACTCATCAAGATCCAAAGAACTACAAGGCTAAATGAACTGCTCCGTGAGCACGTTAAGGAGATCGTGATGAAAGTCAGTCCAGAGATTACTGAAGATCCTCCAATGGTTAGATTCATGACGAATGACTTGTTCAGAATCTGCTATTTGGCTGAGGACAAACTGAGAGACTACCCAATCAACTATCTAATCTCAGTTGAGAAGTATCTTAGATCCACTGGATTCTCATCAACGGAGAAGGACAAAGCAGCAGACACTCTTAGAAGATTTCTAATGGAGAATGTTCCTTACTATAGGAAAAGAGTGGAAAGAGGATTGGAAGTGCATACCAGACTGCCAAACATGCCAAAGCTAAACAAGAAAGATGTTAACATTGCATGGTTATGGGCTGGAGTGGGTCAAGAGGTTGAATATATTGGAAGACACATCCAAGGAGCAATCCTTAAACCTGGAGAACCACTGCACTATCTATCTGTGATTGATTATCAAGCTGCTAACTCTGATCCAATGATTGAAGAAGGTGAGATTGGAATGGACTGAAGATTGAAGCAAAGAACAAAAGAACTATCAGCTCAGACTAGAGGAGCAACTTCATTGTATAAAGTTTAATTGTTCTTTGATGTATGAAATCTGGAAATGTATATATATCTGATCCAGAATGCATTAATATTATTACGCTGTCTTACTTTAAGTAGTTTAATGTTTCCTTAGTTAGTTGAGTTATCCTCGAAGTATTTGCTTGTCGAACTCTATCCAATCAAATAGGGGGAGATTGTAAGGCATAATGTAACATAAGATGTAAAAGAGATAACTACAACTCAACAAAGGACAAGACAGACAATAATATTAACAAAAGCACAGGAATCCAGAATCAAAGAAGAAAAGGTAAACTCAAAAAAAAAATCAAAATACGTTATGTATTCTTGAAGTCCGTAAACAGGTCACGGAAAGAAGTTCATGAAAATGTTCAAGCCTCAGTGACAGTAAAAGAAACAAGACTTTCAAGACGACAGAAGTATGTGAATGATTTAGGGTTCAGTACCACGGGATTCCAGTGATGAAGCAACCAGAACGACAATGGACTTATCAGCAGCACTATATTGAAGACATAAAAGAAGAATTGATCAAGTGTTATTCATCTGTGAACCAGACCAGTTGCACTAGGTGACGGCACTAAAAAAAGATCAAGTTGTTTTATCGTCTCAGAAGAAATTGATACAGTCTAAAACTTAAACACCCAGGAGCTCAGGAGTAATTACTAAAGGACAAAAGACAAGAAAAAGAATTCGATAGTTTTTCAATTGTAAAAACTATCGAATGGTGGTTGAAGTGATTCATTGAAAAACAAAGTAAATTAATTTGGCATTCGATAGTTTTGATTTAAAAACTATCGAATGGCAAATTGATTTAATCCATTCGATGGTTTTTTTAATCCATTCGATGGTTTTTCAATTCATGGAGCAGGTGAAAAGTTGTGCTTGTCTGACAGGTTGATGAAGATCCAACGGCCAAGAATATTCTATTCTAAATGGTTCGATGGTTTTTCAATTCAAGTCTACAATTAACTCGAGAGAAGATAGTGTCTTCTTCAGTTAAGGCATTCAACACAGAGACGTTACTGAGAGAGAGAAGAGTCGGAGAAAATTATCAGAGAAATTAATAGTGCTCAGAACTTGATCATTGTTTTGTATTTGTGTAACCTTAAACTCATTGAAGCTAATCTACGGATTAGAAATTGTAGCACCCCTCGAGGTTTATATTTATAAAAAGATATATTCCCCGAAACTTGATTTGGTTTGGCGTGTTTGATTTCGTTATAGAACTGAAAGATTAATCCGCGAACGAAATTAAATTATTTGTGAGTATCATATTCAACCCCCCCCCCCCCCCTTCTACGATACTTTGGACCTAACAAAACTCCCTATGGAAACTCAACATAGGTTGGCACCAGACAAAGGAGAGCCTTTGCAAGATATACAGACTTATCAACGACTTATGGGCAAATTGATATATCTCACAGTCACACGGCCTGACATTGTGTATGCAGTACATATTCTCACAAAGTACATGCAACAACCCACTACAGAGCATATGACGGCTGTCAAACACCTTCTAAAATACTTGGCTGGTAATGCAGGTCAAGGCATCTTGTTGGCTAGTAAATATGCAGCTCAATTAACTGCGTATTGTGACTCTGATTGGGCTAGTTGTGCCTTCTCTAGGCGATCGACCTCAGGTTTTTGTATCATGTTGGGTGCCTCCCCAATATCTTGGAAAACGAAAAAACAATCTGTGGTTGCTAGATCCAGTGCTGAGGCCGAGTATCGAGATATGGCACTAGTAAGTTGTGAAGTGACGTGGTTGTCTACATTGTTGAAGGACATGGGTCTTCATGATTTGCCTCCTACTGTTCTTAATTGTGACAATCAAGCAGCACTGGCGATAGCTGCGAATCCAGTCTTGCACGAGCGTACTAAGCACGTGGAAATTGACTGTCATTACATTCGTGACAAAGTGAAAGCTGGGGAGATTAAAACTAAACATGTTCCTTCGTATGCTCAAGTTGCAGATGTGTTTACTAAGCAGCTCACTGCCAAACAACATTCCTATTTGCTGACAAAGCTTGGTGTTTGCAGCCTCAAGCCGGGGGGGGAAGTGAAGAGAGAGCAGCTACACTACTACATACTACACTGCACCAAACAAGAGTTTGTTAGAGAGTTTGTTAGCGAGTTTGTTGCAGTTAGTTAGATTTCATTGCTGTAATTCAGTTTGTATAAATAGCATAATGAACATCTTGAATAGAAAGATGAAGATACACAACTATGAGATTGTAACAAACTCTTAAGCTTAGTTCTAAGTTTCAATTGCTTCACTTTTCTTCAATGCTCAATAATATAATCAGCAGCAGAGATGCACAGAGGCTACAAGAGAACAGTTTTGGCTTGTGCAAGGATTAAAATTAAAACATTGCCGCAAGAGAGCTAAAGGACACGTTGCCAGTACATACGACAAGAAAATTCAAGTGCTATCAGAGCAGTGGCGTAATTAAAAAATGGAGTCTGCAGACAGAAAAAGAAAGAAAGAATGGTAACAAAATTCAAGGTCCAAAAAACCAATTATTGGAAAGCAGCAAGTGTCCGGCACAGTAAATACTGTAAGCAGCCTTGCTTAGCAAAATATGGCTAGAAATAAAACAGCAGCAGGGGTCTTAGAAGAAACAACAATGATACATTTGTTGATTGACACAAGAGAATCCTGGAGCCGAAGCCAGATCAAATATTACATTGCTGGGTCAACACCAACACATGCATACATATTTTCTGGTCCGGAAATATGGAGATTGTGATTTAGAAATTAAAAAGGAGCAGGAATATCCAATGAACTATAGACGACTTGACTATGGTTAAATGCAACAAAACTGGGTTAGCAAACTGTAACAGCTAGGAGGCCGGATTTCAACAACGGAAATGATAAACAATCTTTGTGCCCTGATCCTACAAAAGAAAAACAAGTATGTGAATCTTGAACGTGAAGAATTCAAACCACAATTGAGATTTATCTGTTCACTGCTATGTACTTTAGTATGAGTCAATCAGAGAGTCAGAGAGGAGGCCTCAAAGACCAGGAAAAGGCGCAAACCTCGAGGAAAATGAAGACATGTGAGCAGCTTTCTGACGAACTTGATTTTCCAATAGCAAAATTCAAATCATTGTCAACTCTGCATCTGAAAAAAGACAGCAGTAACAACATAAGATGCACACTGTCTATCCAGAATGCATGTCTTGTCTTGATGGAGGAGTATGACTCCAAAATCAAAACCGACTCAACAAAATCAAGATAAGTATTATTTTTCATTTAGCACTTACTTATTTCATGTCGTGTATAAAATCAATTTTATCTTTCAAGTTTTATGTGGCCAGGTCATGAAAGGAAAATATTAAACCGATCCAGAAAAGTGTTCAAGAGGGTCACTTAGGGGCAATGAATTCGTTAAAGTTCCGGACTAGTGACCCATAGTCAAACATCTGGAATAAATCAAATTTTAATCCTAGACTTATGATCAATCGACAATCATTTGAGGGCAACAAATTGATCAAACAAGTCCTAGACTTATGATCTATCGACACTCACATGAAGATACAAATATATATCCGTCCTTAAATAAAGCAATAAGACACTTGGGGACAAAGGATATATCGGGTCGGATATACGCTTCAGTACGAAGCTATGATGATTCGATTGAGATTACGAAGCTATGATGATTCGACTGAGATAAGAAAGTGGTGATCTATAATCTTTTAGATTTAACATTTTATAGATCATATAGTATATCTCATCGGTTCGCAACCCAGATTAAATCTACTTATGTAAACTTTGAGGATTGAAACATAATGGAACCGAAAACTACATTTAATGCTATGATAGTTCATATCTCGGGGACTTTGTACGGAGGAGATGAGAAATTGGTAAGCATAGTCTGTTGACAATTTTGTGGCTTATCGATGACTTCTCATCTATATGCTAGCAAAGTCAAGTAAGATTTTTTATAAATCGAATTACTTGACGCTTGGAAACATCTACTATGCAAGCGAAATCAAGTAAGATTTGGGCCTAAATCGAATCGCTTAATGCTTGAAAACCACACGGACAAAAACAAAGTAGAAACACACAAAATTTAGTATCGCGGAAGATTAAAAAAATAGCTAATCTTTAAAGCTACATCATTATTCCGGCCCGAAGACACAAATATATTGGCAAATGTATTGAAAAAAACAAAGCGCAAACACACAAAATTTAGTATCGCGTAAGATTAAAAAAATAGCTAATCTTTAAAGCTACATCATTATTCCCGCCCGAAGACACAAATATATTGGCAAATAATCACAACTTAAGATGTGTGATCGTAAGTTGATGACATAAAATCAAGAAGGTGTTCACCGAAGAAAATACCTTCGGTAAGCACCGGGACTGTTCCAGTGGGTCATTAATTCTTACCTTGCAAGAAATCCAATACAATTGGGAATATAATAAATGAGAAAAGTTAACATATACACTTGCTCCTAAAGAATAGGAATACGAGCGTAAACAGGATTTGGTACCGAAAAGAACTACTTGAATTTGATTCCTATAAAAGAAGGATACTTAGACAAATTGATCCCGAAATTCTATGATATATCTGAATTATTTTTCTCAAGCGCATGCCCAAATCACATAAACTCCGATCTTCCCGATCCCTAACTTTTCTAGCTCTATACAAATACTCGATTATAAAATAAATTTTGATTTGAATTGTTATAGCTGGGGGAACTCACCAGTTTGAAGCTAAAATTATAAATCTAAAAACTTTTTAGAAGATACTTTTCCAGTCCTCTATCAATTCGATGGCTTCTCTGAATTCAAATCGAGTAAAGTGAAACTAGACAATCACATTGTTTCTATCCTTTGAGCTACCAACCATTGCATTTTAAATTCAGATGCTAAGAGCAACTTCAAGAGACTAGCTATCTCAACTCCTAAGTTTAAATTTAAGGAATTTGACAAAAAATTGCACTCCAACAATCTCCTAAATGATTCCTTAAAAGTTAAGACACAACTCCCATGCCTTATTTTTAAGGAAGCTATAGTCATCTTTTATCCTATTTTCATCAATAAAATATTCATTTCCCTCCCTTTTTTATATGTCTTTTCTAAACCTCTTTCTTAGTGGAGTTTAAATTTAATATTTTTATATTTATAAGGAGTAAATATAAGGAGTATTGTTGGAGTTGACATACCCTATAATATCCTAAATTACTAAGAGTCGTATTTTTTATAATATTTTTAAGGAACATGTTAAGAGACTGTTGGAGTTGCTCTAATTTAAAGAAAACAAAGGAGTCCTTATTTATCCCCTTAATTCTCAGTTTAATTTCCATGACTGCACTGCAAACCCAATCGGCTCCTGTGTTCCAATCTCACCTTTCCGAGAAAGCTATCAGCTCCAAGCTCGATGGACCAGCATGAGCATGTCCATGTGTACTTTTGGACTTCAGATTCATGTACCTGTTATTTCTCGAGCTTGCATGTATTTTCTCAAAACAACTTGGTGATATTCATTCTGTTGCAAGTTTGTATCATCCGTAAAAGTCTAGGCAACTAGGCGCTAGATACATAATGATATTACACAATCTCAAAGACGTTGCTCGATACATTAAATATATGAATCAAAACTCACCAATTTTAAAACAGAGAATGCATTGCAGTCCACTCCATAGAGGCATCTCTTAGAACATCAACACCATTGAAAACTCTCTCAATGTAATTTGTCTCCAAGTGTAATGCAGCTAGGAATCTGACTCGTTAATTTCAATTCCTTTAACCCTAATGATTTGTTCGGTTGGGAATATATGGTTGGGTCTCTGTACTGATTTAAATTCCTTTGAACTATATCGTGGTTTAAGTTCTAGTAATGAAAACGAAAGGGATGGAATGGAAGCTGTCTCCGAATGTAATGGAGGGTTTAAGTTCTAGTAATAGTAATGTAAGTCATGTATTCAGATCTGCAACTCCCTGAGCAGGGGTAAATTTATTGCATTTCTCTTTTCATATTTAAAACTATAATTTTCATGGTTTAGGCACCACCACACCAGGCATCAGTATAGAGCAGTCTCTAGCTATACGCAATCCTGTTTGAAGTGTACCTGTATACATAACTGTACATAATGTAATAATTTGGCCATCACACAGGCACTTTAAGAAATATCTGGGGTGATACATACAGAAACGGTGCAATTATTGAAAGTTCACTGTATCCATCAATGTTAACCATCTAAACTTGTACAATGCATACAGAAACGGTACAATGCTAAACTGAATTATACCGAAACATCCATCAATGTTAAACTTGACTTCTCCGGGTGTTTTTCAGACTACAAAGATATGCATTCGAGAAAGTAAACTTGTGTAACCTTATCTAACAAACTCATATTCACAGACCAAAATACCAGTTAAGTAAAAGATTGTTTAGCATATACAAAGAACTTGCGAGCAAAGCACTACCGCAGCTTTGTCAAATCCTTTACCATCTCCTTCAGCACTTCAACCGATTCACTCATGGCCTTCGAAACGACTTCCATTTCAGTTAAGCTAAGATCAAGAAATGATTCGATAAGATCACCATCTAAGAAGTTTTTAGCATCTTCCATTTTCACTTTCGACTCCACTGCAGAAATGTAAGATCTCCATTGCCGGTGACTCAATCCTCCAACGCTCTTGACAACTTCTATTAATACTGATTGAAGTTTATCTAAAACAAAGTACTGGTCCTGAGGAATGGAGGCGATAATCCCAATGGAACCGCTCTCAGTTCCAAAAATGCAGGTTGGAATTTCGCCAATGCATGATTCCGGCATTCCCATTAAAAGAGAGCCATGGTGGAACCGGATAACTAGTTCACCGAGATGGTACTTTCCGATCCCCTGAAGACGTTCTTTTTTAATTGCATTATCACTGTCCTTGCAAACTGTAAAAATATTGGATTCGGTATCGCCAGCAAGGTATAGGTCATCATCAAGGATCTTGATTGATGTGGACCAATTACCACGATAACAATCCAACTCCTCAATAGCCCTTTTCTCATGCTGAAAGACAATAAAATATATACATGACAATAAAAGGCTTTATCTTTGACTCAAAACAAGAATCAGTTATGGAAGATATCAAAATAGTAGGCGCTAGCAAAACATGTCAAACTAAGAATCTATCAAACAAAGCAACAGGGAAATTTACCTCGTAAATCATGACAGACAATGTTTCCTCCAATTCACCGCCGACAAGAATAAGATTTCCTCGAGTTTCTAGAGCTGAGCAAGAAAATGTTCCAACATTTTCACATTCAAATTGTAACTCACAGGTACCATCTTCATGAAGCAGCCACTTGTACAACTTGACTTTATTGTCTGTCAAAACAAGAAGTTTTCCCTGGAATGCATTCAAGGACCCAGCACACTTGTTGATTTGTTTTTCTGCGATTAATTTCAGTCTCCCATCTTCAACTAAAAGTATCAGAACTCTCCCCTACGGTTTTTCAAAAAACATTTAGTCAGTTAACAATTTAAAGCAACCAATATTCAACAAATTCATCAATCAAGAGAACTTTTAAGCAGGATAACAATTGATATTTATATGAAAAATACTATCATATAAGAAAAAACACAAGGACATGAAAAGCATTTAGTATATTACCTTTTCAATGACATTCAGGTGCTCGTCCGTGTACCCGGTCCCAACACAATAGTAGACATTATCATCACCATAGAACGAGCAACTAATTATAGATGTACCGAATTCATATTGGTCAAGAGAGAAACTGGATTTGAATTTAAGAGACTGGTCATTCAATAAGTGAATACTCCCTATGCGTTCTCTACTAGGCTTCATAAACTTTTCACAACACAAGGCAAAACTTTGAGAGTAGTTTTGATGACATAATACAACTGCTTGTTCTTGAAGCGGGACAGACTGAATGAGGAACTTCGGGTAGTCTACTGTGCAAATGGTTAACTCACCATCTTCTGCAAATGCAAGACTGTTGAGAAACCAAAACATGTTATCAGAACAAGAATTTTACTATCAGCATATATAGAAGCAGATAAAACATTAACATGCTTTCCAAGGCACGCAAAAACTTGCAAACCGAAATATATGATTAAAACTTTAATAATAAATTTCCTCTGGAAGGGTTTTGTTGATGTTGAAAATGAGCATCCAATAACTTTCGATGTTTCCTTCTATTTTTCTTGCTACTTTATCCTTGAAAAAGTTGCATGGACTAACAATTTTTAAACTACACTATATTCTCCAGGAAAGAGAAAGGTACAATAATATCTTAGCAAAAGAAATGTAGGAGTCTAGCTACAGACAGAACTTTGATAACAGAAGATACAGCCAATTGATTATACATTTTGGTGATCTAGCCATATGACTTGCAAAATCTGGAAAGGATTATACCTATCAGGGAATGCAGCAGTGTTGAAAGGGCACACTTGACTAACTTCTTTCAGATCTATTACACTGCTGTAGAGCAGTTTCTTGTTACTGCTATATATAACAGCTGGTTTGTCTGATGCGGCAAAAATATGTGTAGTATTTTTGAATGAGAAGGTACGAAGTGATATGGGCTGCGACCCAAGGGGCACCTTGATCATATCTGTTAAGCGACCAGTCTTTTGGTTCAACAGAAAGATTAGAAGATGGCCATCTCCGATAGCGCATAACAAGTACGATATCTGGAACATAAAAAAAATGATCTGAGACAGGAACATTGACGAGAACTTACAGTCATAATTTCCGATGATTATATGTTGGAAGTATCAAGATTAGATGACATCTTAAGAACAGCACATACCCCATCAAGTTTGCACATTAGAACTGAACGTGATACATTTCCTCCACCCAAATACTCCTTGGTCAGTAGTTGAAGATTAGGAAGTACAAAAATACCTACACATGTGTTTGTCCACATTCCAACTGTAGCTAGTTTACTATACTCTTGATCTTCGCCAATTGGACTTATGTCAAGACAAGACACATCATACTTAATTGTTTCATACTTCATTTCATTTAGTACCCCAACACCTATTTCCAGGTACACCAAGTAGTCATGGCCGGCTAATAAAACCTGCAAGATAGCATACAAATTTACAACAAACCACTACTCTTAAAAAAGAAATAATCAAATAAAGGGGTGGGGGGGGGGGGGGGGGGGGGGGAGGGGGGGGACAGAGCAGATGTATTGCGTGTGGACCAACATAGACTCTGCGATATGTGTTGGTCACCTCTCTGAAGTAATTGATATATATTTTTCACTCTACCTATAAGTAATAGGGAAAATACTATTGTTGACTTTCTGCTGAAAGCCTGAAACTCATATTAGCAGTAGATGCGGTCAGGGTCCAAAGCATCTACTGGTGATTCTAATGACAAAAATGAACCCCAAAAGAAAAAAACTGGTGTGAACCTGCTTCCTATTTGCAGTAGCAACAATGATCGGCTTATCTGAAGCTTTCCACTCGTCAACGAGCTCTCTAGATGTGAAACTGACAAGCCTGACCGAAGTTGAGGTGACCTGAAACACATTTATTGGCACAAGGATGTAAATTTTGCTATACACTTCTAAATATATGTTTAATATATGCAATAAATTAGATGCAGTAAAACACCATAAGATGATGTACAGACCTGAATTAGTTGATTATATTGCGCTTCATGACAGAACAAAGTTTGAACTTCTGACAAAAACCCCTTGACCTCAGTCTCTTCCAACTCATCTTCTTTACTCATTTCTAATATCCTTGTCTCTTGAACAAAGCTAACAACAAGCAACAAATCAGATGTAGCCGATTGCAGTGACCAAATCCCTGTAATTCCTTCGCATTGTGCTGATGCCTAGACATGTGTTTTTAAGTTCGCATGTATTATGTGATTGGTAAACAAGAATAATATTAAGCAAACAGATCTGAGTATAAGAAGGCAAACCAGCTTGTCAATCCCAAATCCATAACGCAGTATGCAAACAGAACCATATTTTGCTGATCCTGAGCATGTTGCGATTGTGCCTTTTCCATGCCTCTGTGATTCTACCACACATAAGTCGAAAATTGGACCAAGATTGACATAGCTCTCAAGAGCTTCAGCACATGAACCATATCCATCATCCAGGGGTCTTATCTTTATAAGCTGAAGCCAAAATTGATCAAGCTAGTTGTTATTTTCTCACCAAAATGTATGGAGTCACCACAAGATAATTTTGGACAAGTAGTTTTTTTTATTAAGACAAATAAATCAGATATATTTATCTAGTAGAAAATTTTGGAGGATGTTTCATGGTCTGTTGTTAAATCGAGCATCTCATTTGCTATTCGCTTATAACCGTACATATGTCTGACAAGTGATAAATTTTCCTGATGGACATTGAGAATATAGAAAATGAAACCCAAGTTATGCATTTCCACTATTTTTGTCCAGAGTTGTAAGTTGAGATAAAACTTGTAGTATACTGTCCCTTAATCAAAAGATAAATTGGGAGTTGGGACTGGGACTAGAGCATGCCTACTCGTTCTGCTAATCAGGAAGCTTCGGACATTCTTGTCTTACCTGTGAATCTCCGATGCACGAACCAACGTATACAACTTCTTTTCCAACAGATGAAATAGTTGAAGCAGCAGAAGCTTCCCCAACAAGGTTAACATCCAATCCAACAAATCTAGATAACAAAAATCACACCAAGGACTGTGATGCAAAAACTGTGCTTAAAGTGTAAAAAAGCATAGTTATGCCAAAACTGTTCATTAAGGGGGGAAATCATCTTGACATTAAATATAAACATGTTGCTCAGGTGTTACGACTATGTGGGAACTCACTTTCCGTTTTCCTGAGTAATGAGGAGCAGGTGAAGAAGCCCGTTTCTGTCCCCGAGTAAGTACCTCAACTCATCTCCATCAAGCCTCCCATAATGTCTTGTAGTTGCCTAGAAAACACATAATGGGTTATGATTAATAATAATTCGTTGAAAAAGAAAGTGTTTACAAAATAGCCAAAGATCAGTCTAAAGGGTGAATCTTACATTTATAAATTCGAAAGATTTAGACACGGAGGCACTAAAATATTGAACACTTCTCTTCCCGATTATGAGAATACCATAAAGAGGTGAAGGAACTGGTATCAGCAACCTGGCCTTACTACATAAATTTATAGACCATGGACCTTCACTGGAGCAGATTTCTTCGTCTTTTAGGAAGATTTCATATGTTTTAACATGATAATCATTATCACCAGTCTGCAACGAACCACATTAACATTGATACAGATTCAGTGAATAGTTGCCATAATTTATCTATATTACCCGGACTCAAGTACAGATATACGGATCCAAGTGTCGGATTCTTACTTTTCGAAAAATTAGGATTCTTGGATATGGATCCAAAATTAGAAATGGGTGCAGGGACTCAGTAAGTAAATTTTAAACATAGTTTCTTATTATTCTTCATTTAGTGTACTTCTTCCATTAATATTGCCAATTCAGATGAACTTAGCTAAAAAGCGAAAAAATCAGGTGGACATAATTATATATGACTGTTAATAAAATTAATAAAATTAAATTACAAGTCTAAGCTAAAATCAAGTCATACAGATGCTTTAGATTACATATTGGACTTGACTAAGAGAGGGTGAAGTGTCCGGTCTCAACATAAAAATCCAACTTAGATCCAATACCTACACCCATTCATGTCCACATGGGTATAATTGAAAAATTAAAGTCCTGATAACAAATTAATTTAAAACAAATGTATGACTTATAAAATCTATATATATAAGAAGTTGCTTTAATGGTGGAAGTATACCGCATAGAGTACAACAAGAGTAGGTTTCGCACAACCAAAAAGAAATTTGATGTCCATCACATTGTTCTCCTCAAGCCTGCAAATTTTAAAATGAATATAGACCAAAATCTACAAAACATCCATATATGAGTGTGGAAATATTATAAGTAAATGGAAGAATATTGAGAAAAAAAATACTCTATATGAGATGCGTTCTTGAAATGGCCTTTTTCATCCAGTGGAATGACCTGATTGCATGATATCATAAAAAAATGAAATATTTATTAGTGGGTACAAAGAACAAAACTTAAAAATATTTTGAGAGAGATTAGTTTAGTGGTTACACAACCTCAAGGAACCCAAAAAACAGATGCAGTCCAATCAGTCTGCAATCTGGATCAATAACGGCGATCTACAAAAACAATTAAATAGAGGTCATGTAAGACAATGAGAGAATATAAACATTCAAATTAGCAGGTGATGCAGGACAGGCTATAAAAAAGCCCAAAGAGACAATTTGGGAGCAACATAGAAGAAGGCTTTGGAAGCCCAATGTTTAGAAGACTCTAGAATATATGATTAGGAAAGATTGATTGAGTTTTATTATGTATTGGGATTACCTCTTGTAATTGGAGACTATTATGATTGATATTTGATAGTAATTTTGTGTTATTTGTTCTCTGCGTGAGAATTATCAGAGAAACCATCTATCAAACCCTAATTTAACCCTTCTACTGCTAATATTGCGTGTGGACCAACATAGACTCTGCGATATGTGTTGGTCACCTCTCTGAAGTAATTGATATATATTTTTCACTCTACCTATAAGTAATAGGGAAAATACTATTGTTGACTTTCTGCTGAAAGCCTGAAACTCATATTAGCAGTAGATGCGGTCAGGGTCCAAAGCATCTACTGGTGATTCTAATGACAAAAATGAACCCCAAAAGAAAAAAACTGGTGTGAACCTGCTTCCTATTTGCAGTAGCAACAATGATCGGCTTATCTGAAGCTTTCCACTCGTCAACGAGCTCTCTAGATGTGAAACTGACAAGCCTGACCGAAGTTGAGGTGACCTGAAACACATTTATTGGCACAAGGATGTAAATTTTGCTATACACTTCTAAATATATGTTTAATATATGCAATAAATTAGATGCAGTAAAACACCATAAGATGATGTACAGACCTGAATTAGTTGATTATATTGCGCTTCATGACAGAACAAAGTTTGAACTTCTGACAAAAACCCCTTGACCTCAGTCTCTTCCAACTCATCTTCTTTACTCATTTCTAATATCCTTGTCTCTTGAACAAAGCTAACAACAAGCAACAAATCAGATGTAGCCGATTGCAGTGACCAAATCCCTGTAATTCCTTCGCATTGTGCTGATGCCTAGACATGTGTTTTTAAGTTCGCATGTATTATGTGATTGGTAAACAAGAATAATATTAAGCAAACAGATCTGAGTATAAGAAGGCAAACCAGCTTGTCAATCCCAAATCCATAACGCAGTATGCAAACAGAACCATATTTTGCTGATCCTGAGCATGTTGCGATTGTGCCTTTTCCATGCCTCTGTGATTCTACCACACATAAGTCGAAAATTGGACCAAGATTGACATAGCTCTCAAGAGCTTCAGCACATGAACCATATCCATCATCCAGGGGTCTTATCTTTATAAGCTGAAGCCAAAATTGATCAAGCTAGTTGTTATTTTCTCACCAAAATGTATGGAGTCACCACAAGATAATTTTGGACAAGTAGTTTTTTTTATTAAGACAAATAAATCAGATATATTTATCTAGTAGAAAATTTTGGAGGATGTTTCATGGTCTGTTGTTAAATCGAGCATCTCATTTGCTATTCGCTTATAACCGTACATATGTCTGACAAGTGATAAATTTTCCTGATGGACATTGAGAATATAGAAAATGAAACCCAAGTTATGCATTTCCACTATTTTTGTCCAGAGTTGTAAGTTGAGATAAAACTTGTAGTATACTGTCCCTTAATCAAAAGATAAATTGGGAGTTGGGACTGGGACTAGAGCATGCCTACTCGTTCTGCTAATCAGGAAGCTTCGGACATTCTTGTCTTACCTGTGAATCTCCGATGCACGAACCAACGTATACAACTTCTTTTCCAACAGATGAAATAGTTGAAGCAGCAGAAGCTTCCCCAACAAGGTTAACATCCAATCCAACAAATCTAGATAACAAAAATCACACCAAGGACTGTGATGCAAAAACTGTGCTTAAAGTGTAAAAAAGCATAGTTATGCCAAAACTGTTCATTAAGGGGGGAAATCATCTTGACATTAAATATAAACATGTTGCTCAGGTGTTACGACTATGTGGGAACTCACTTTCCGTTTTCCTGAGTAATGAGGAGCAGGTGAAGAAGCCCGTTTCTGTCCCCGAGTAAGTACCTCAACTCATCTCCATCAAGCCTCCCATAATGTCTTGTAGTTGCCTAGAAAACACATAATGGGTTATGATTAATAATAATTCGTTGAAAAAGAAAGTGTTTACAAAATAGCCAAAGATCAGTCTAAAGGGTGAATCTTACATTTATAAATTCGAAAGATTTAGACACGGAGGCACTAAAATATTGAACACTTCTCTTCCCGATTATGAGAATACCATAAAGAGGTGAAGGAACTGGTATCAGCAACCTGGCCTTACTACATAAATTTATAGACCATGGACCTTCACTGGAGCAGATTTCTTCGTCTTTTAGGAAGATTTCATATGTTTTAACATGATAATCATTATCACCAGTCTGCAACGAACCACATTAACATTGATACAGATTCAGTGAATAGTTGCCATAATTTATCTATATTACCCGGACTCAAGTACAGATATACGGATCCAAGTGTCGGATTCTTACTTTTCGAAAAATTAGGATTCTTGGATATGGATCCAAAATTAGAAATGGGTGCAGGGACTCAGTAAGTAAATTTTAAACATAGTTTCTTATTATTCTTCATTTAGTGTACTTCTTCCATTAATATTGCCAATTCAGATGAACTTAGCTAAAAAGCGAAAAAATCAGGTGGACATAATTATATATGACTGTTAATAAAATTAATAAAATTAAATTACAAGTCTAAGCTAAAATCAAGTCATACAGATGCTTTAGATTACATATTGGACTTGACTAAGAGAGGGTGAAGTGTCCGGTCTCAACATAAAAATCCAACTTAGATCCAATACCTACACCCATTCATGTCCACATGGGTATAATTGAAAAATTAAAGTCCTGATAACAAATTAATTTAAAACAAATGTATGACTTATAAAATCTATATATATAAGAAGTTGCTTTAATGGTGGAAGTATACCGCATAGAGTACAACAAGAGTAGGTTTCGCACAACCAAAAAGAAATTTGATGTCCATCACATTGTTCTCCTCAAGCCTGCAAATTTTAAAATGAATATAGACCAAAATCTACAAAACATCCATATATGAGTGTGGAAATATTATAAGTAAATGGAAGAATATTGAGAAAAAAAATACTCTATATGAGATGCGTTCTTGAAATGGCCTTTTTCATCCAGTGGAATGACCTGATTGCATGATATCATAAAAAAATGAAATATTTATTAGTGGGTACAAAGAACAAAACTTAAAAATATTTTGAGAGAGATTAGTTTAGTGGTTACACAACCTCAAGGAACCCAAAAAACAGATGCAGTCCAATCAGTCTGCAATCTGGATCAATAACGGCGATCTACAAAAACAATTAAATAGAGGTCATGTAAGACAATGAGAGAATATAAACATTCAAATTAGCAGGTGATGCAGGACAGGCTATAAAAAAGCCCAAAGAGACAATTTGGGAGCAACATAGAAGAAGGCTTTGGAAGCCCAATGTTTAGAAGACTCTAGAATATATGATTAGGAAAGATTGATTGAGTTTTATTATGTATTGGGATTACCTCTTGTAATTGGAGACTATTATGATTGATATTTGATAGTAATTTTGTGTTATTTGTTCTCTGCGTGAGAATTATCAGAGAAACCATCTATCAAACCCTAATTTAACCCTTCCCCAACCCTTGTCTTACATCAGCAGGCAACAACGAAATGATTCATACCTGCTCATCCGCCTCTGTCCGGCAAATTTTTAACGACTCCAAGAAGACTCCCTTTGACCTACACAATAACAAACTCAGGCTGGAAAAGTATACAGAAAAACCAAAAAAAAACATGAATATTATATTGCAACCATCAGGGCCAACATTATTTTCAAGTTTTATTTGTGATACATAAAAGATCATAGGGGGACAGAAGAATCATTTCAGCGAAACAGTAGAAAAAATTTGGCATCACAGGGGGTTTAAATTACATAAGATTGAGAGAAAAAACTACACTTTTGCAAACGTTCAGGTTGAGAAGTACCTACATATTTGCGCCCAGTAATCAACAACGACGACCTTCATGACATAGATTATAGGCTTATAGCCCAAAATAAATACACTTGGTTTGGTCCCAGTACCGTAAGAGTAAACTGGACAGGGCCATTACTAACATCTATTGGCCAAATATCCGTAGATAGCATTCCAAGGTAATGCACCGGAAACAGTCCGAGACCACAAACATATCTAGGTAAAAATCCGGACACAAACCATTCAAGATTTTATTGAAGTTTAAGGATCATTCTCCACTAGGGGTCAATGGTCATTGGCCAATGGGTCATCAACAGTAAACTCAACGGCATTTTAGGTGCATATCAATCTATCTTCAGTCTGACTAAGAGATAGAGAAGCAACAATAGACATTAGAACCGAATTATGGCGATCCCAACAAAAATCAAGATGGCAGAAGGTGAAATCAAGAAAGCTAACAAGTTCTATCATATAATCCACAACAGAAGACAAACATTATCGGAGGAACTTTTGAAGTTATACAAACTCAGCATAATTACCATTTTAAAAACTTCCTCACTCAAGTAATTCAGAGACTGTTTTCCAATTGGGTAACCTTGCTCTACCAACCTTCACCCCAGAGGATCAACTAATTTTGGATCCTCTGTCTGCTCACGAACTAGACGGAGATTTGGTGAATGCGTGATTAAAGCTCTAAGACTGGAGGTATTCAATGTGGGAGCCTTGAAATCAATATGAGGTCATTTCAAGAACCACGTTATGAGTATTTTTTCCTCATTTTCATGAGAAAAATCGCATTTCAGGGTCATTGTTTATAGCCCTTAACCTTAAGATTCAAATGCCAAGGAAACCATCTGACTACAGGCCTATTATTCTCATTAACCCCACCCTAAAGCTGCTACTCAGATGATGGATAACAGGCTCGAAACATTATTAGATGAATAGATCTCAGCTCAACAATCTGTTTCTGTTAAAGTAGACGGAACACAGAAAGTATTCTGCTAACTACTGAGAATCTGAGCTTGTACATCATGTCCAAACAGACAATAGACAGGCATCATCCTCGACTTGGTTTGAAAAGGCTTTAGACACGGTGAATGGGGAATTTCAATTTTAATTCCAATAGAAGATGAGGTTCGGACAGAATTAGATTAAATTGGTTAGAGGCATTTACCATTCTATCAGAATCTCTGTTCTCATTATTGGTTCCATTGAGTCGGACATTGATACCCTTTATCACCTCGTGAAGTACTACAGTACAGAAGCTTTTAGAGAAGCTAAGTAATATAGGCCTTGCAAGAGGTATCAGGTTGTTCAAAGGGTGATAGATCACTCATCCATTATTCACATGTAGGATAAACTTCAACAAGAGTTAATTATATTCCTGCCTAGAGGATAGCAACATTTTACGAAGTTACATATATATATATCTCTGTAGAGGACTACAACATTTCATAAGAAATGGGCCACGATTCTTGGTTGCCGATTGGGTTCATGGCCACTCAACTATCTAGGGGCACAGATAGGAATATCATGCAAGAAGATCACTTTTTGGCAACCGTTTATAGAGAAGAATAAATACAATTTTAAAGCCTGGGATAGTAGGAAACCCAATGGAGAGAAAGCTCATACTACTTCGAGCTACTATAGATAGTTTACCAATCTACTGGTTCAGTCTGTACATTGTACAAAATACCAGTTGGTTCAAGTATGTGGCCATTTCTCATAGACAAGATCAGGATGAATTTTCTGTCAACTAAACTTGGAATCATTAGTTGAAAAAAAAGTCTGCTCTCTGAAATCAGGAATGGAAACTGCAGATATTCAGAGACGTAACTATGCAGGGCAAGTAGTTGGGGGAGTCTATATGCAGAGAGAGAAAAATACTGGAACCAAATTTCTACTGAAACATACGGTAATTAGGCCACGCATAATTTACAGAGCATGGGAATCGTTGAATAAGGTTTCTCCAATCATTGAGAGCGTATCAATGGAGGGGCAGAACACCAACAAACAGTTGCCAAAGACCAAATTGAAATGGCCACTGAGCGGTAAACTACTAGAATTTGGGAGGATTGGAGTTAGAAAGGGCCTCCTGACATATAAATACAAAAGACTGTACAGATTAACAACAATGAGTCAATGGCACATAATAATATTCTGAGCTTGAATGTGTTTGGCAAAATAATCGATCTACGCTATTATGGTGGACAGTGGAGACAACTTAAAAGGATGGGAACTGGGACATCTAACTATTTCACTCTAGTGACAGTACAGGGGACACACCAGACCAGTTGAGATGGCTGCCATATACAATGTAAGAATGCCTTAGGACAACAACCAACCACAATCTACTCAAACATGGAACAAACTATGAAGCTTAGTGACATCTCAGAATTATTTCTTCCCTTAGGAGAGAACGACATAATCCTTGCGTCGAAGTTGCTAATTGCACAAAGGATCAGGGCTCATAATATGGGTACTACATATGATATCAATTGGCGGACGAGGATACTGATCTATTATGTGAGATGTGAAGCCGCAATTTGGGCTTGGTCCCACATCTATTATTGGGGGTACTTACCAAATTGTCACACACTGGAATGTTTTACCCTTTAGACTTATAGAAATTGAATAACATACAACATTTGTTAAGCCAGTTTAGGAAATAGTGATAGCACCAGCCATGTGGACTATCTGGTTATGCCACAAAAAGTGTGTTACAAAAAAACAAACAAGAGGTGATCACACATCAACCTGAGATCGCTGAAGTTAATGCAATACAGGAAACCATACAAACAACTGACACTTGATCAATGGCAACCAAACGGTAATCAAACATAAGTATATTCAATACAGTTGCATACCTTGTCACAAGTTCACATTCCACTGGGTCCCACTGTAGAACAAGATATTCTAACATTTCCGTGAATACAAATAAAAGATCACACAGTTCACCCTGTTAAAATTGAACATAGAACATTTAGCTGCAAGCTGTAGTAAAGTTCTGCAATTATAATAATAGTTGTTATAATGATAAAGAATAAGTGAAAAAAATAGATTTCTCACACAAGGACGAAAAAGCTGAAGTGTCCTAATTCTCCCATTAATCGTTGTGTCCAGCACACTTTTCAAAGTATCATCAGCAAATATGAAAATTTCCATTCTGTTTCCCTTTCTGTTAAAATGTCATACAATACAACTATCAACTAAACTTAAAGATATAAATTAGTTGAAATAACAATAACATGATAAAAGGATGTTAATAAGTCAATAGTAGTATTCGTAATCAACTGATGAAATCCTACAAGTCAATACAACCCTAAAAGCAACGTCTAGCTACTTAGTAAACAATAACATGATTAAAAGAGTTCACAAGTTCAAATTTCTAATCAAATGATGAAACCTAGAAGTCAATGAAACCCTAAAAACAACATCTAGCTACTTATTTAGTAAACAATGACATGTAAAAAGAGGTTAATAATAAGTTAATTGTAATCAGTGAAATTATTACCCTACGATGAGATTTACGACGTCGCTTCCGGTAAAATTACCGGCAACGGAATCGTAAACTGTCGACGCCTTAACAGCAGTAGCAACGTAATTGTATTTCGTCATTTCGTCATCGACGGAGAAAGCTAAATCAGTTGAGATCGATAGGGAGAATTTGTAAAAAAAATAAGAGTTATTTGCGCTGAAGATGAGAGAGAGAGAGAGAGAGAGAGAGAGATTGTTTGTGATGAATACAGAGAGCTAGAGAGAGAGAGGGGGAGATTGTTTGTGATGAAGATCAGAGCTAGAGAGAGATAGAGACCTAGAGACCTAGAGAGAGAGAGAAAAAATTAAAGACGCCTTCCACTCTGTTTCCCGCCAACAGAGTAGCTTCCCCTTTTTAATCCTTTATAATCTATTTTGGTTTTGTTTTTATTTGGCTTGTATAAAAATGAGTCTATATTTATTTCTATGCGTCGTAAAATGCGGGAATCAGAGTTAATTGGTGAACACATCGTTCAGGGATTAATCGGATCATTAATCGGAATAAATTTAATAATATTTTTTTATATACAATTATAAAATTGTTTCGTTATTTCAACTAAACATACGTCATTATCATATATTTATGCAAATATGTTAAAAATGTTATATAATTGTAATAAATAAAATTTTGAAGGTTTAACTTTTCAATTAGAGATTAATTTAAGAGGAAAAACTTAAGAGAATTTACGATTTAGACATCTAAAATTATAATTATATGTACAAAAATAATATTTTTTCTATTGTTTAATCAAGTTTCTACCTTTTAAATTTATTTTATTTTTTTTAATTTTAACTATTTTTTAATAATTAGTCCGATTTTTGACCGATTAATCCGATTTTTTACCGATTCAGCCGATTTTTGACCGTTTTTTAGAAAAAACGATTAATTGACCGATTTTCGCTTAATCAGTTCGGTGGCCCGCCGTCTAGCGATTAATCGACGATTAATCCCGATTAATCGCCGACTTTTAGAACACTGATCTCGATTAACAAATGAATCATTAGAATAATAATAATTTATTGGACCATAAAATCCTATCAAATTGTTAATATTTAGCTGTAGAAACATAAACAGTGAAAAACAAAAAAAATCGATATTTTTAAAATTAAATATATGTAAAAATCTCATCAATTTTAATATATTCAAAGTGATAACTATTATATTATTATTTTTAATATATATATATATATATATATATATATATATATATATACTCAAGGTTCAATAGAAAATATTTAAAAAAGAAAATGAGAAAATTATTTAAAAATTCAATTTTAAAATTAGGAATAATTAAAATATATTTTTATATATTCACTATGCTTCCAAAAAAAATTGATTACAAGTAACAATTTATTTGTAAATAAAGAAAATTATGAGAAAAATCTAGAACCTATTTTCGAATTTCATACATTTTTAAGAATTTATGTATGAATCTCACAAATATTATGGATCTATTTTTGAATCTCACTTAATAGTTTTGAAAATATCATATAAATATATGGCAGCCATTTAAGAGAGAATTTTCTTAATAATGGACAAAATCAATTTTAAAAATTAATTTAAAAAGTTGAAAAAAATTATAAATATTTTTTTATGTTTTTACTGTGCTCCCTATAAGTCAATTACAAACAAACATTTGTTTATAAATATAATTTTTTTTAATAAATCACAGTTTGAATCTCATAATTTTTAAGAATATGTTCTTAAATCTGGTAAATTTTGAAAATCTACTTTTTAATCTCTCACCCCACAATTAATATAATTATATTAAATCACAGTCGTTCAATTATATATCATCCAAACTGCATATCTCTTTACATTTCTCACCTCTTCACTGCCAACACATATCTATCTCTGAACACCAAAACTTCTGGCCACCAAACCTCTGGGCAAATGTATATTTTCACGGCTCATTTTCTCGGATCTAAAATTCTCACATCTCGTTCACCTCTCTTCTCCATCTTCGGCGACATCTCCTTCTCCTCCGCAGTCACTAACAATCACATCCATTTTTTATCTGAAATTTGAGTTCCGATCTAACATCATCATTCAGTCGTACTCAAAATTGATGTTGATTGGTTAGAGTAAGAAGCTGATGATGATGTATTCTGATGCATATGGACATTTTTGTTTACAAAAAAAAATGTATCTATCTAAGTATTTTCATTTCTATTTTTGATTTAAAAGTTCTGGTGATTTACATTCAACATTTGGTGATTCGCGTTCAAATTTTCAGTGATTTACTGTTAAACTTATTAAATTTGTAGATGATGGCGATATTAGAGGGTTGTAATTTAATTTCAGTGATTTGTGTTGAATTTAATGATTTTTAAAGTGGTTTCAACGTGTTTACTGAAAATGACATCATTTTATTGTAGATAAGTGACTTGATTATGTAGATGATAATGATGATTATGAGGAGGAAGGAGGTGGTGGTTGTAGATGTTGTGAAAGTGTTTAGAATCGATGATGATGAACGGAGAAGGGGTGGTGGAGATTTATGATGTTGATTAAGGATAGACTCATGAGAGAGATGCTCTGATTTTTAGTGATTTGCGTTCATAATTTCGGTGATTTGAGACGAATTTTGGTGATTACCGGAGATGTGGTGGGGGAGATGGGTGTTGGTGGTCATGGCCATGGGAATCGTGATTAGCAGCGAAAGGGGAAGCGAAGGGCCGAGTCTCGTCTTGGTAGTGGAACATGGAAATAAAAGGATGATATATGAATTCCTTTTTTTAATTTGTACGTTGTAATTTTGACTGCCCAGACACTTTAAATTTATTACAAAAATGCCACCGAGTTCTCAGTTCTCATTATAGTAAGGTTCTCATTAGAGTAGCCCTCTATATATTTAGAGTAGCCCTATATATATATATGGCTACTCTAATGAGACCCCTTCTTATTGTGAGAACTGCATGCTGGGCCATAAATTAAGCCCAATATCAAACTCACCCCTGAAAACTTTATCCTTCAGTCTGTTCTTAGGGCAAACAGTGCCCATATTCAAACCATCCGCAATGTGTTTCTTAAGACCAGTTAGCTTCCAAATTTTTAGATTTCACAGGACATCTCAAGAGAGCATGAAAAATATCCTCCACATCACCAGAATTACCCCGACTGCAATGCCTGTCAATGACAACACCTCATTACATGCCTCATTACATCACTGTCCCTTCTTCCTTCTTCCACCACGACACCATTCATCATCACCATCATAATTCCCAGTCAATTTCTCACCAAAACCACCACCATTCAACAACCACCAGTCCACCATATCTATATTAACTGTCACCATCATCTTTATCGCCACCATCACAACAACCACCAGTCCACCACCACCGTCACTACATCGCAATCACCACCCCCTACTACAATGTTGACAACCCACAATTATCAATAAACCACAACCACCACTAATACACCCCGATCAATATACTACCACTACATCACCAGATTGCCACAATCACCACAACCAGAATCACTAAATTCATGAAATCCATAAAACAAAAATCACCAACATCATAACCACTACTTCCAGAATCATCAAATTAAGAAAATTTTAAATCACCAAAATTTAAACTAACATCACCGACATCTGTTCATAAATCGTAAAATATACATACACAAATCACCAAATAAAAAAGTGATTCATACACAAATCACCAAATAAAAAGGTGATTTATATTTTTTTTTAAAAGGTGATTGATCATAAAAAAAGGTGATTAGTGTGCAAAATTGACTTCTAACAACACACCTTATTTTTGTCTCTCGTTCATTTCATTCAATAACCTTGTTTTATTTGTATCCATTCAATTGCGTTCTTCATTCAATACATACGTTGTCATCAGATCCGAAGATGGTGTTGGGGTCGGAGATAACTAGATAACAAATCATAACAACAATGACATCGTAGATCTAAGTGTTAATAGAGAATCATGATTTAATGGTATCATGATTTAATGGTGATGAAAAAAGGCGGGGGAGGTGTGGCGAGATTCATAGGAGGAAGACGATGGAGAAGAGAAGTGCTGTAGAGGTTCCGACGATGGAGGTTCCGACGATGGAGAAGACGATGAAGAAGAGAAGTGATGTAGAGGTTCCGATGAAAGAGAGAGAAGAAGAGAGAGAGAGAGAGAGAGAGAGAGAGAGAGAGAGAGAGAGAGAGAGAGAGAGAGAGAGAGAGAGAGAGAGAGAGAGAGAGAGAGAGTTGAAAATAGATGGATGAGAGGGATAAATGATATAAAATAAAATTTAGATTTTTATTTGTATGGCCAGGATTTAATTTAGATATTAAAATTGTGGGGCTGAGATTGGGTCTCAGTTCTCATTTTAACACAGGGTCTCATTTGATCATTTGCCTATATATATATATATAAATATATATATATATATATATATATATAATCTCAATTTGAATCAGAAGTTCTCTGATTATTTTTTATTTTTTTTAAAGCGTTCTTCCTTAAACTTTTCTCTTTATTTATATATACCAAAAAAGTAGTCCAAAATTTAATGTTTAATGAATATGTAATAAGTCAGGTTAAATTTTGAACCTTTTTGTAAATTGGATCAAGTTGTTTCTAATTCAAAATAAGTTGAAATACAGTGGACGTTTGGGGTATCAAGCAAAAGTTGACTTATATAGCTTAAAATGAGTAAGTGCTTTATAAGTGATAAGTTGATGGATTGTTATAAGTGTTTAGGAGAACTAAAAAAAGTGAACTTATGTATTATAATGAGTAAGTGCTTTATAAGTGATAAGTTGATGCAAACTTATAAGTTACGTAAGTGTTTGGATAAATTTACTTATAAGTTAATAATTTTTTTGTTAAATTAAATTGAAAAAATAATTAATTAATATAATGATCTCGATAAATACATTTTAGATTAAAAAACATTTAAAAGTATAAATATAAAAATATAAACAACTAAATTGAAAAAATAATTAATTAATATAATGATTTTGATAAATACATTTTAGATTAAAAAACATTTAAAAGTATAAATATAAAAATATAAACTACTAAATAGATAAAGAAATCATGAAAAATGAAATAAGTTGAGCAAAATGTTAGTATTTTCTAACATTCAACTTATCAATTTATAAGTTAGATTATAAGTTGGGTAGACAAACACCCTCCATAAGTCATAAGCTAAAAAAATAAGTTAGAATTTATAAGTTAATGAAATAAGTTGAGTACACAAACACCCCCCATAAGTCAAAATTGATTTATAAGTCATAAGTTGACTTATAAATCAATTGCCAAACAGGCCCTAGTAATGCAAATATAAGAATTAGAGTAATCCAGCCTCTTTAATTTATATAACATGAATCTATTCTTCAGACAAACCCCCAAGCTACATTTTGAAAATGAACGCTAATGCTTATGACGTAATAATAATATCATTCAGCTTGGAAAGAGTTTTGTTTCTTTCATCTAACATGCTGATCAAGGGAGTTCCCTCACTTCAGTGGCTAGAATAGCATTTACACATTTACGCCATAACCTTTCGAGCATTCTGCTCTCAGAGGATTTGAGGGAGCTTTAAACATAAATAAGTCAAAGCCAACTAAGCATCTACTACTATTTTGAACAAAAAATATTAAGCTAAAGGTACAGAATTATGTCATTTGCTTCCTTTGGACATCTGCACGTTTCACTAATGCTGAGCTCCTACTCCATCTGAAACATATGTTTTAACTCTTTCACATTGGTAAGTATACTCAAGCCCCCAATAAGCAGCGTGTTCCTTTGCTTGTTATACAGTGTTCTCTTTGAGCTCTTCTTATTTTACCATGCTGAACACCGACTGCTTCGCTCAGTGTAGAGTGGATCTGAGCACATCAATCAGAAAATAACCTCAAAAGGCAGTCACGTCCTGAAAAAATATATAACATATAATAGTTCCACTGCATTCAATATATTACGCAAAGATGGAGACACAAATACAACAGGTTTCAACCATTAGAATAATAATGAAATGTTGTTTAAAGATCACTGACCCGGTTCAAGTTAGAAATTACATAGAAAAACCCCAATAAAACACAAAAAATACATGTAAACAACAAGATCAATTTCCAATCATAATTGACTAAGAATACCTTCTGTAGCAGAATAAACAATATGATAAATGATTATCGAGGTTTAATAACAACAGCTGAGGTGCATAAGATTAATGAAGTCTTGTTTTGATCATTTTTGCATTCTGCTCCCTCGGCCATTTATTCTACTAAATTCTTCTTCATAATTCTGCTATCTAGTCATTGTGCTTGTCCATCTTTCGTCGATTATCTTGGTTTGTACCGAACTTCGATTATAGCCAGGAACTTGAGATTGTTCCATGTCTTGCAATTAAAAGGTGTTGATTAGTTAGAGTTCTCTTGATTGTATCTATAGGTAAAACCAAGAGCGATGATTTCATGATTGTCCCAGAATACTGAAAAAATAATTGAAAGAATTTTGGCTGGGAAATCAGTCTGGCATGATATTTGTAAATGCATCATGAATATTTATGGGGGGAAATGTAAGGTCTTAAGATTTGGCACCAAATAGGCACATAATTCATTAGGTTGACAAAATTCTAAAAATTTGAGAGATACAGAATGGCAAACAGTCATGTTATTCAACCAAGCCCAGTGGAACCAGTACAACACTGCTGTAAAGTTCTAACTTGAAGGTAATGGAGGACAGTTGTATAAAAACATTGTTCAAAACTTAATCAACTTATACTTGCTGCAATTTTCAATATTAGACTACAGAAAAGACTCTCTGGATTAAACTGATATCATTTTTAAGAAGAACCAAGATATGTAAAATAGCATACCCATCTTAATTAAATTCATTATAAATCTCGTGTAGTGACAATATCTTTTATTCACATAATCTCTACTTATATAAGTATTGGCCAAGGAACACAGAAATGTCTTAAAAATGCTAAATCAAAAACCAACTAAGCAACTTATGTTAGAGTTGAAGTAAGATTTAATTGATGACTTTGGAGAAGATTAGGGAAAAAACTGTCTTTGAGGACAATAAATGGCACCTTATTTTTCTTGACTGAGTTTTTGAGCGAGCCAAATCCTGCAAATACCTTGATCCTGCATGCATTGGCTAACTTTGTCAAGCTTTCACAACGCATGCACCACAGTGAACAAAGCAACTGTCAAGGCGATAGAAATCGTGCATTCCTTTAGAAGATAGAACCTATGTTTCTGCCCAAGAAGTATACACATATTATTACCATACGCATTAGTAAGTTCAATACATAACAAAGTTCACATATATACAAGCAAACATATATGCTGCCACAAGCAACCATAATTACAAATTGCTAACCAATAATTGTATGGCAAAATATGTAATTCTGTAAACTCAACAAAATAAAGTTATATATGCACTTACGAGTATATACTAATCAAGCATACTAATAACTAAAACTTGCATCTTTGTCCAAAAGTTTGGGGATTTGAGAAGAGTATGGCTGCCTCATTGTTCCTTCACAAATGCTGTACTAGGAACAGATGAAAACAGTCGGAAGTTTTTAAATTTATTAGAATATACTTAGAACCAAATAACTTGACAAGAAAATTAAAAAATTATCTCTAGAAAGTCTAGTATTTAATCTGATGAAACTCTTTAAGCCCGCCATGCTGAGATAAAAAATTTGCAACAACTCTATACCTTCAGGCTTCAGCAGATTCAGTCTGCACGCTAGATATCTCAACGTTGAACTATGAACACAAATTTCTTGATTGCTCCAATTGTTTCGCATGATCAAAAGCCCCGTTTTGTGATTTCTTAAGAGCTTCATGTGCAAGGATAAGCTCCTGCTCTAGATTATATACAGCTTTCAGTTATTTTTCAAGATCTCTCTTGAGATCATCTATTTCATGAAATAAATAAGCAACTAAAACTTTCCTTTTGCTCACTTCATCCAACGCAAGCACGAGCTGTTCTTTTAGGTGGCGAAGTTTGTTATTTCTATCTTCCAAGATCTGGGCATCAGAAATTGCTTTCTTTGCTGCAGAGGACTTCAAGTCATCGTATTCCTTTCCAATGACGCCAAGTTTTCTGTTGGCTTCGTCTCTTTCAGAAATGAAGGAGCTTACTCTTGCATTCAAATCATAGATTGTGGGAAATTTGAGCACACAACTAATATGGCAAACAAAAATAGTAAATAAGCCTAACATTTTCAGAAGAATGTTAATGCCGTAGCTGCATTACATTCTGGGTAGCGCCTACGTTCTGATCCAGCTAGCAGCTATGCACCAAAACTGTGCTGGTACTTTTTTGTGCCCGTATTTTATAGAGGTGAACTACTGAGTGTGAGGCAAAACGTAAAATTGCATATTGTGATCTGATATGTTCAATTGCCTCCTGCCCATCATACATGTGGAGCTGAGCTTATTTAGGAATCCGACCATCTAGTCGGAACCATTGCTTATACTCTTGCCAACACTGCCACCAAAAAAGCACAGGGGAAAAACATTATTGTACAGCCGAAAATTACTGCAGAACTTTTTAACAGCCGATAATGGGGGAATAAGGGAGAATTTGGGAAAATTAGCTATTGTTAAAGAGGGAGTATGTGGCGACAGTAGAACAAAAGCTTCCTAAATTTAGCACAAAGTGCGTACATGGGTTTTGGGGCAACAGGATCCATCTTTAGTGCACCTAAATTGTTTTTTTAATATGATAAACATTCTAATCAAGCCTGGAAAATGGCTTAGATTCAAACATAATTCTCCACCAGTAACAAAGATATACTTGATCTAGCATATGTGAATAATGAAATTAAGAGCTTCATGTAAACTATTCCACTGCATATAATTCTCCAACTGTCTCTAGCACTGTAATTGAATTCCTAAAAAGAAGTTGGCATCTCTAAGTAGTGTTTAAGTCGGTAAGGGTTGTAGCTCTATTACGATAAAGGTCTACAACAGCTTTTCCTTTTTGCCCTCGAACAAAACAATATATAAACAAAAAAGATCAATTTGAAGCAGACATTTCAACAGCCAAGACAACAACTCGTTATTCTGGATCGAGAAAAGAAAAACCTATTGTGCAAAATGGACAACTAAAATCTAACTCCTATGAAGGTGTTTTTTAATTTTTGGACAACATCAAAATTAGAGAAAGGAACCTGACCTCGAGGAATGCCTAAAGAATAACATATGATGCTGCTGCAATTATACGAAGTTAATTAACGCGCCCATGGTTGCCCAAAGAAATTGCCTTAGTTTAGTTTCAAAAGTGTTTCATCTGCAAAAGCAGAAATTAGAAATTAGTAAGCTATAATTTTCAGTAAGCAGAGCGGTTCACGGGAACTTGGCGTTAAAGAAAGGGAAACATTTGATCAGCGGAAGGGTCAAAGTATGTATAATAGCAGATATGAGATAACTGAGGTTTGACGGACTTGTAACAGAGCTGAGGTGGAATAAATTGGCTTATGGAACCCCCAAGTTCTGCTATTAAATATATAATAGATAGATGTACGATCTATCTTTGTTGATCATATATACAAATTACTGAACTTTTTTATTACCCTGGCTTAACATAAAGGGAATGGCAAAATACAAGATAAATAGTCTACAACCAACACAAATTACTAATTCCATTAAAAGGTTAATTTCATGCAAAATTCTCATAAGGAACTTAAACGGGCTGTAAGCCCATTCCATCTTATCACATGTTTTTTGGCTAGTAACTTGTTGAATTTAGATGGGGGCTTACGTAGTCATAAGTAAAAAGTAATGGACCTTGAACTTTTTCCTTACGTTTTCAACTCATCTCAAAATAATGATCGAACTATATCGCTTTTTATTAACATAATACCATGACTCTTTTCAATTTTGAAGTTATATGATTATATCTTATTAGGTTCTTGTTGCTAAGTTATGTGTATTTTGTTTAATACTTACATATTTAAATGGATACCCAAATGTTTTTTTATAATTAGTTTAAACTTTAATCCTTTTTAAATCTTAGGTTTTTAATTTAAAATTTACACATTAACCAAATTCTTGATTAAACTTGAATAAAGTTTTTAAAAGAAAACTTGAATAACTTAAAAGTGATTTTTACCAAACACCAAACTTAATTTATATATACATTTTTACTTATAACTTATATGTCACTTGTTAAATTTAAATAATAAGTAACTTATTTTAAGATATCACAAACAAGCCCTAGGTATCACAGCAAGGGACCATTCCCGAGATTTAGGATAAGAAAACTGCAGATAGGGGTGGCCGGGTGGGGGGGGGGGGGGGGGGGGGTTCGAGGAGGTTAACAAACTCTTTAAGTCAGTTCAAAGTGAAAACAACCGTCTCAAGAAGAGATATAATGAGGTAGTATGTGTTCAAATTCAGACATTCATTTGCTTGATAACAGAAATCAAGTATTTTTCAAGCGAAATGTATATACTCAACATGAGGCTGTATAACAATTTAAGAGTTGAACACTAGTAATGACAGTAGCCAGATTACTTCAGTCATGCCCTCATTGAATACTCTTATGTGCTAATACTTTGGAAGGGCAAGAACTAGTAAATTTAGATATAAAGATATCAAAGCAACCGAGACCCTCAGTGAATACCCTATATGCTAATACTTGAGGTCAAGAAACAACAAACTAAGAAATAAAGCTACTTGAATTAGAACATACAATATGCATTCAATCATTAACATTTAATCAACCACTAATATTGTGCAAAAGGTACTACTTGAAAAAAAAATGCCAAACAAGGTAGTATGCGTTCAAATTCAGACATTTATTTGCTTGATAACAGAAATCAAGCATTTTCCAAGCGAAATGTATATACTCAACATGAGGCTGTATAACAATTTAAGAGTTTAGTTGAACACTGACAGTCGCCAGATTACTTCAGCCATGCCTCTTATGTGCTAATACTCTGAAGGGCAAGAACTAGCAAATTTAGATATTAAGATATCAAATATCAAAGAGCAACCGAGACCCATACTGAATACCCTATATGCTAATACTTAAGGTCAAGAAATAACAAATTTAAGAAATAAAGCTACTTGAAATAGAACATACAATATGCATGCAATCATTAACATTTAATCAACAACGAACATTGTGCAAAAGGTGCTACATGAAAAAAAAAAAAAAAAACAAGATTGCCAATAATGTCTACAAAACACAACCAAAAATTAACATTGATAAACACAGACATCACAGATTATTAAAAAAAATGAGAGAAGCACTTCTGCAGATTTGTCTTACAAAAGATGGGGAGTTCTAATAAGAAACGAAGAAGGTTAACAAAGCTTTACATAGTCGTGTCACTGCACAATTTGCATATGTCTTCGTATTCAATTGCTGGAAGAACCCTTCCGTCATATAACCCCTTCTCAATCTGCACCTTGGCAGAAAAGTTAGTTGTATCAACAGCTAATAACCTGGCAATTGATCCACGATAGGCACCATTAACAATCTTGACCAGGGCGCCAATTTGAGGAATCACTGTCTCAAGCTCTTGTTGATCCACTCTCAGCACATGCTTAGTCTCAATCATTTCAATCTCCCCAACATACTTATCAATCACTTTCTGAACAACACCTTTTTGCTTATAATAACCATTATCCGCTAAAGGCTTACACATAAGCTTAACAACAATCCCCTGACATAACCAATAATCGTGCCTGTTACTCCACTCTTTCGCCTCCTCTTGCTCTCTCATCAATTCATCCAAAGCTGATTTACAACCACTAGATTTATCTTTCTTCAATTTCTTGTTCTTACTCAGAATTTCGTCCTCCTCAAGTATCATCAATCTCAAACTGTCCCCATTCTTCTTGTTGACAAAATTCTTCCTAAGCTTAATTTTAACCTTAATATCATCACTCTTTTCTGTTTTCAAAACCTTATGTTGCTGCTCCATGTGAACCTCAACCCCATCCTTAGTCCTGATTTGTTCAGAGGCACGCTCAATCTGTGTCCGTATCTCCCACTCGTCATCAACCAAATCCGCCCTTGTCCTCTTCCTCTTGTCCCCAAAAAACATTTCCGAATATTGATCAACATAAGTAATAAACCACCCCTTGATCGTCTCCTCAACTTTACACTTGCCCGTCCTCCCCAAGTGCTTAACAAAGTCAGTCAACGTAGCCCACTTAGTTGAATTCATGTGAACATGATGCCTGTCAGTAATAAAGTCATTATAAACAACAGTCGCCGCAACTCTACTAAACCTATGACTCCTCTTGACATGTTCCAAGAAAGCTGTCTGAAATTCCTCCGTAAAACTCTCGATAACACCATCAGGGTTTTGCCCGAAAACCTCCATCTGTCTTTGATGACTTTCACTTAAACAATGGCACTTAAATCCATTCTCATCCCGACAGTGTTTTCGACACATCTGACAATAGTATTTTAATTTGAGAAGCCCTTTGGCTTTTATCCTCTTAGATACTTCCTTTGCCGAAAATACATCATTCTTCCCCATCCAAAAATTCAACTATATCTACTCCAACAAAATTAAAATTCAGAAAACAATATGCTTTTTAATACAAACCCTAACAATCTTTTCAGACAAACTTGCCCAATCTGTTTCTTAGATATATATCTATATAGACATATTATTGTAGCCCAAATCCGACAGGAATTTGGTTTCGGCCCTTGGTTTTTGTTACCGACCTGTCAAGCCCAATAAACTTCATAAATTTTGGTTTTACACTAGAGTATGGCTTGTACGTACGTGCACGCTACTTGTAAAAATCTTATTTAATAAATGGGAATTGGTCCACAGCCACGGGTGGCTGTGAATTGACTACCAGCCACCAACCGCAATGCATCATTGCGGGGGTTCCGAACTTATTTAATAGGATTTTTTTTTATCCTGTAAATTCAAATTTAAATAAGCAACTTTAATTTTATTGAATAAAAATTGAGAAATGAAATAATCTTAAAATTGTATATCAGTTTCCTCCATTAGTAAAGATTTAAAAGATATTTCATATTTTTCTATCCTATACATTCCAATTTAAATAAGGAAATTTAATTTTATTGAATTAAAATTGTATATTTAGTTTTCTCCATTAACAAAGATTTAAAAGACAATTGAGATTTTTTCTATCATATAAATTCAAATTTAAATAAGGAACTTTCATTTTATTGAATCAAAATTGAGAAAAGAAAGAAATTTAAAATTATATATTATATTTCCTCCATTAGTTAAAATTTAAAAGGCAATTGATATTTTCTCTATCCTATAAATTTGAATTTAAATAAGGAAATTTAATTATATTAAATTAGAATTCAAGAGCTCTAAAAAAATAAATAAATAGTTATAGTTAGTTTCATTTATTAGTAAAGATTTAAAAGACAATTGAGATTTTTTTCTAAAATTGAAACTCCATTAGTAAATATTTAAAAGGAAATTGAGATTTTTTCTATCCTATAAATTCAAATTTATATAAGGAACTTTCATTTTATTGAATAAAAATTGAGAAAGGAAAAAATCTTGAAATTGTATATCAGTTTTCTACATTAGTAAAGTTTTAAAAGGTATTTGATATTTTTTATCCTATAAATTCTAATTTAAATAAGGAAATTTAATTTTATTAAATTAAAATTGTATATTTTGTTTCCTCCATTAACAAAAATTTAAAAGATAACTTAGATTTTTTCTATCCTATAAATTCAAATTTAAATAAGTAACTTTAATTTTATTGAATTAAAATTGAGAAAGAAAAGAATATTAAAATTGTATATTCTATTTTCTCCATTAGCTAAAATTTAAAAGACAATTGATATTTTCTCTATCCTATAAATTTTAATTTAAATAAGGAAATTTAATCATATTAAATTAAAATTCAAGAGCTCTAGAAAAATAAATAAATAGTTATATTTAGTTTCTTTATTAGTAAAGATTTAAAAGGCAATTGAGATTTTTTCTATCATATAAATTCAACTTTAAATAAGGAACTTTCATTTTATTGAATCAAAATTGAGAAATGAAATAATCTTAAAATTGTATATCAGTTTCCTCATTAGTAAAAATTTAAAAGGTAGTTGATATTTTTTATCCTATAAATTCGAATTTAAATAAGGAAATTTAATTTTATTGAATTAAAATTTAGGAGCGGATAAATAGCTTTCGGACGATCTGAGAGCTCTGGGGTTTTCCTTTATATATATAATAAAGACTAGTTTACTAAGTCGCGCTTCACAGCGGCTTTATATAGGGCTGAGCAGAACCGAACCAGAACCGAAAAACCGAACCGAATAGTATAATTTCGGTCCGGTTCGGTTCTAATTTTCTGAAAATCTGGTCTTTTCGGTCCGGACCGAATAGACCGACATAAATATCGGTTCGGTTTGGTTCTTTCAAAAAAAATTCGGTCTGAACCAAATAGACCGAAATGTTTTTATTTTATATTTATATAATTTTTATAGATATAATATATTAATTTTATATGTATGTATATATTCAAAATTTTGTGTGTCTTATTTTTGTTTCGAGATTTGAAGTTTAAACTATTATATTTACATTTCATACTTGTATTTCATTAGCTAATATTTTTATTTTTAGAAAAATCATATTTTTTGGTTTTTTTTTAAATAAAAATTTTTTATTTGAAAAAATTTCGGTTCTTTTATGAAAGAACCGAACTGAATAGAATTATTTCGGTTCGGTTCGGTTCCGGTTCTGGACCAAACCGACCGAATGCTCAGCCCTAGCTTTATAGTAATTTTTCAATTTTTTTTTTAAATATTATACAAAAATTATTTTTAAATAAAATAAATAATTATATTTTTAGCATAAGGTTTGTTTTGGGGTTTCCGCGTCGTATTGGTCATTCACGAAAATTCTGAATAAATATAGAAAAAAGGTAATTGTTTAATATTTTCATTATATTAATATTATGTTGAATATTATTATATTGATTACCATTTATTTTTTTCCCAAAATTTAAATTATAACTTATATTTTAAAAATACATAACATAATATTAATATTTCATTCTAACATATAATACGTTGCTTCTAATGAACCGCTCTCCCTTTAAAGATGTTTACTCACAGTGGGCCACTCTCTTATTATTACCAAATCTAACAGATAATACATTAATCTACTTAATAAATTACATAATTTTTAAATTTGTTTTGTACTCTTAACATATAATACAATAGTTAAAAATCTCACATTTATAGTCTTGAAGATAGTTTTAAAAAAAATTCTTTTTTAAGAATTTTGGACCAAAACCTACATTTAATAACGATGAGATGTACCATATTTAAAAACCAGAGAAAATTCGGAAAAACATAAAAAAATAATAAAATAAATATACTAAAGATTTTATCAAAATAATATTAAAACTAAATTAGATAGCATAAGATCTCTACCTTGCAGTAGCCTAGTAGGGAGGTGAGGAGATTAATTCGTCTGAATCACAATTGATACGTCATACATGCATCCATTATCTTACTTTGATAATACGACTAATGTCATCAAAATCTCTTATTTGTAATACAACAAAACTTTAGCCTCAGTTCTTTATCTTCCTTTAAACAAAAACAATCAAAAGCAAGAGTAAGTGAGTAAAAGTTCAGGTATGAGAATGTAAATATTTTAAAAGCAAACACAAATATGAGTTGGATGAAACAAAGAGCAAAAAAATAAATTTGTTTATATAATCGTCTGAATCTATCTATCTATTACTATATATTATATGCCAACACAAGGGCAAAAGTTGCCAATTAAATGGCCGCGAAATTACTGTTTTATCCTCTTTTTTTTGAAAAATAACAAAAATGTCACTCGTATATTATTATACAAAAATGTTTTAATAGATGTGATACTACAAAGAATCGAACCTCCAACCTCCTTCCAAGATATCCATGGTCTTAACCACTACGCTACATGTCTTTTTGAGTTTATTTCAAAAAACTTATTAGATAACTCATGTCTTTTATCTCTTATATTATTTATTTTTTTGATGTTTGAATAAATAAAATATTGGTTTGAATTATTTATATAAATTTGTTTTTCTTTTTTCCTTTTCGTAATTTTATATATCAATATATTCAATCACTATATATTATTACAGTTGTATGTTTTCAATTTAATATATATTAATTATGTTGATTATAATTCATAATTTATATTACATATTTATATTGTACTTTATTTGAATTAAATTAATTATTCATGCATAAAATATACTATTAAAATTCGATCTAATATAAGAAGTATTATACACATTATATCTCTCATTATTAGTTATTTCTATAATTTTTAAATTAAGAACATTAGCATTCAAATTATACAAAAAATTTGTCTACCTACTTTGTTCGTCACATCCATTTCTTAACAATTTTCTTTTCCAGAATGTATTGTTCATTTGTTAACATTTTCTAAAGTAACATGTCATTCTTTATTAACTTATCTATATCTTTTTCCACCTTTCTAACCCCCTCCTCCAGTGACGTTCGTGTCAAAAATCGGGGTGAGTTTTAAAATATAGGATATTACATAGTATATAATTACATAATGATCAGTCAGACTGTTAGTAGACGATTAAGTTTGGGAAAATTGAAAATTACAAATTTTGAAAATAGAATTTCAAATTGTATTCCAAAAATTATTGTACGATGTTAAAAAAAAGTATAATCTTTCATAATAATAATAGAACTTTATAGAATACATTAAATTGATTTTTAATGTCATATAATCATTTTAATAAAATGAAATTCTAAATAGGGTTTGGGGGTCCTTGACGACATCCTCTACAACATATACAATATTTCTTATATTAGGTCGAATTTCAATAGTATATTTTATGTATGAATAATTAATTTAATTCAAATAAAGTATAATAAAGATATATAATATAAAAGTATGAATTTTAAACAACATACTTAATATATATTTAATCGAAAACATACAACTGTAATAAAATTCAGTGATTGAATATATAGGTATATAAAATTACAAAAAGAAGCTTTTGGGCCTGTAGATGAGTTGGTGAAAGCACTGGTTATTGACCAAAGCATTCAAGGTTCGATTCATGGGAGCGTGGGGAATTCTTCCTGCACTCTAGGGTCTGGCGTGATACTGGTTGGGGTGTCCGGAAAATACACTTTTTGACCAAAATTACGAAAAGATGAAAAGAAAAACTGATTTAGATAAATAATACAAACCAATATTTTTTAATTTAAAAATCAAAGTAAAAATAATATAAGATAAGAGAGGAAAGACGTGGATTATCTAATAAATTTTTTGAAGTAAACTCAAACAGGCATGTAGAATATTTGTTAAACCCATGAACATCTTAGAAGGAGGTTGGAGGTTTGTTTCTTTGTATAACAACTATTAATATATTTTTGCATAATAATATATGAGTGACATTTTTGTGACGGCCATTTAATTAGAAACTTTTGCCCTTGTGTTGAGGTTTAATATATAGTAATAAATTGTATTAAAATTTGTAACTGTAAAACGATATTCCAAACACATTATTAATGCATTTACTAAGTGTGTTAATATAATTTAATATAAAGACGAACACATGAGAGGAGTGCATAATCAGTTCCCAAGTAAAAAACTAAAAACAAATAGGTGACATGAATACTCCAAACTGTAATAGGTGTTCATCTCCCAAAGTGTTTATCACAAACTTGAGTGACGTGAGAGTGTGTAAAGATGCGTCGACCTTCAGCTTCGTTTTAAAATCCTCTATCTCATTCATGCATGTTCGATTATATTACAACAACATTTCATGCATATAACCTATTCATAATCTAGATTGCAAAAAAAAAAAAAAAAACCAATCGATTCCCGAAAAACAGATAACAACTGCTCTCTAACGCAAATGACCAATCTACAAACTATTTTTCTCTGACACACAAAACTCAGGTAAACCTGCTTATAATCGCAAGAAGAACAATAGTACACTCGTGCTTCAAATTCTACACTATTTCAAACTGGTCTCAAAATCAATAACAGTCACTTTAAACAAGTCTTAGAGCCTTGACATAGTTACGTTTGTGATTCAAAGTAATTACACTATTCGCCAACAAAATTCTTAACTCTTCACTATGCATGAACCATACTTCTCATTTTACGCTCTCAAACTTAAGACTACACAATCCTTAAGCTAATAAATCGATCACGACCAACTTTTTCACAATAAAAATTATTGACATCTCTATGTAGGCCCGTGCCTTGCACGGGCTGTTACGCTAGTCCACTATATCTATTATACGAGAACATCTCTTTCAAATGAGCAATTTTATTCCTTGTGAAAGGACGTATATGCCCTCTTATTGACCTGCTTCGCCTTTACCCTCGAACTAAAGCCTATCCTTTAAATACTCTTCGTATCATGGAATTTTGTTGTCTTGCTCGCTTTCTCGCCGTCTGCCCCCTGCCGTTCAAGTGGCGCTTTTCCCCTTTGGCCGAGGTCAGGAGGGCCAATTTCCGGTACAACCTCATAGCCATATTATGTGTGTTAGTTGTTGTGTACATGTTTGTCATTATAATTTTGCCTGGGTTTTGCTTTGCAATTTTGTTTCGATGATTTATCTAGAATAGTTGCTGTATTTTGTGCCTTCAAGCTATTTAGATGGATCTCATGTTTGTACTTTGTTGATTTAAATATTTAACATCAAGAGGAAGATTCCCTTTGTTTGATGTGATGTGTTTTGGAAAGAAATTTAGTGACTTCCCAGTGTAAATGATTATCCTACAATCATGTCTCATAATTTTGTTAGTGTTCTTTGTATATAAGGATTTCTCCTCGTGATTTTGAATTGAATATATATGTTCAGTTTTTCTCTTTTGCGTTCAAATGACTGCACAACTTTTTTCCTATTGATATCTTGGAGACTAGAAATTAGTTTCGGCCTTATGATTGGATACTCTTATTATTGGATACTGATGTGCAGAAATTGAGATTGGATGCTCATTAGAAACCTAAATTCCTGGTTTGGACCCTTGCAAGTTTAAACTAACAATTATATTTACACTTTGTTCAAACTGAATATTATGTAGACACTTTGTGAAATCGCTCTTTTGAAGAATGTCATATGCAATAATTGGGTCGTTGATTTTAAACATTACAGCCAGCAGACCAATTTTTAGTTGTCTATCTGATAGTATGACTTATTTTTGTGGGGTGCATGTTAGGCTCGGGTGTGAATTAGATTACTATGATCATTGGTTTGCGATGGGTGCTACATTTATTGTGTTTGTGCTATACTAATTTATGGGAACATGTGACAGCTTGAGCCACCACCGAGGTTTGAAGTGACGCAAAACTTATTGATATTGAGGAGGTAATACTATTTATCTAAATTAAGTTTCTCTTTGCTATATTTTTTGCATCCGTATTCAGCATTCACTTTGGGCCAAGATGTGACTGAGGTAATTTAAATTAATTTATTTTATATGCGCAGATGGATATGTCTACATCCTGTTTGTAGGTCAATATATTGAAATTGTTCAATAAAGAGTTAGATATAGATACTTGATTCTGAATTCATATATCGAGAATAAATGATTCAAAAGTTAGCACTGAAGAAAATATATTTTCTTTTTGGACAGTTTACTTCTGTTCTGGATGCTCGTGTGAATGCAGAGTTTATGATATCAACTAAAGGAGTAGTATGCAATGCAGGTGTTCCTGGAACTGAATCTGCCAGCACGAGCCTACCTGCAAGACATCTCGTGTTTTAAGGTACACTCTTTGTTGATTTAAACCAATGCCAGGATCTATTGACAAGAGTGAGTACCTTTTTATCTTCTTTTTATTTTGAGCTTTGATTATTTTGTTAAATATTGGTTGGTAAGCAATGATTAATTCCTGCTTATACTCATATCTTGCAAGAGGTAGACATTTTCCGGGCTTATAACAACAAGATTTTTAATGAGGATTCAACACTCAAAGCTATGAGGCAACAAATGTATTAATTCTTTTTCATCCTTCTTTTCTCGATATTGAATTTTTATGAAGTAAAAATTGCAGTTATGGAAATTTGAAACTTTATAAATATAATGTTGTGTTCTGATAAAGAGGTCTCGTGCATATATACTTTTTCAATCGATTGTTAGAAACTATGATGTTTTGTTTTTCATAAGTTAGTCATTGGCCAGTTAGGCGTAATAATAAGTAATATATGTTGGACGTGAAATTTTGATTGTAGTGGTGCAACACCTTAAGAGGAATCGATGATCTGGATTATCCTGAGCTTTCAGGAGAAAACAAAGAGCCCTTTTATGCATCAGAATTTATGTAAAGTTTGATGTTTACTTGTATGTTTATGGTTAGCGTTCTACTGTAGACTGCTACTAATAGAAATGATGTCCTAGAACTAACATTGAAAGAGCCCCTACAGGTTTCGAAGGACTGGAGTTTGGGTTGGTAGGCTTGGGTAGTCTTATTGTGATACTGGTCTAATGTATTGTCCCATTGATGTGTGCATTCTTTCAGTTGAATGTGGAGTAATTTAAATATTTTGATTAAAAAGTACCATAAAGAAGATTAAACAAATAGGATGGAAAATCAGTTGCCAAGTAAGGCATGTCCATTAGATACATCATAGGAATATGATTTCTCCTCTATACGAAAATTTGTATTGCGTAACTTTGCATTGTTATGATATAGTCATTGGGAAAGCTGCAAAAGTAGACACATAAATGGTTGTTGATGATGTTAATAAGGATCTAACAATTCTTTATGGGACTTGCTTCAGGTTGATTTCGGAGGACTACTCTAATTGAAGAAGAGACCAATTGATATCATATCGTCAGCCGTTAAGGTTTAAAACTTAAAAAATAACTATTAACGGGTTACTCGTATCGACCCATATATGTGATGCATGTGTACTTTTTTCAGATTCATGGGAGCTCGTACCATGTTCCGTGCTGTGAAACATTAGTTCTACCTGCCAACAATAACACACTCTTGTTGTGACTTCAGCGTGATATTATTATTAAAAATCTATTCTTAAAAATTTGATTGAAAGTAGTCTACGATCTGGGTTAAAAATTTAGACCAAAGTAAGAACCACCCTGTAAAATAAGTGCTATCAAAAGTTTGGATCTGGTTACTTTTATCGCTTATATTGTTTGTATATTACGTTATGCCAACTTTCTTCATATAATTTGTTTCGATGCTTGCCTCATGGATGTACCATATAAGTATAATTGTTATTATGTTGTAGAAAATTGTTAATAACTCTAATGCCTTTGTTGCCTTATTTCTTTGCCTCCTGTATTTTTCTTCAGGCAGGTTTTGTTGGAGAGGACGTAGAGTTGATATTACACAAACTTCTTATGGTAGGTTTTTTGTTCACATCACATGGTTTCTTGTTGGGCTAGAATTATTAGAAACATTACATACTTAATTTCTTGAATCGTAATTTTCTTTGATATGCTTATTACTTGATGTATATTAGATAGAGTGTATTATAGAATCAAAATCTATTACACCATTACTCCATTTGTCCTATCTGTCTACACTCGAAATTTAGATGTGCAATTGTGTATACTTGTCAGGAACTAGGGTTCCTTAGTTTTCAATTTTTGAATGTTTTCGTGTTTGTGATTTTAGAAGCTAAAAATACAAGTGATTAGCAAATAACAAGTTAGAAACAGACAGATAAGCACTTTTCTAATTATAGTGCTATAGCTTTTCACCTGAATTGTCTATCTTTGTTGACAATGTTCCATTCTATTTCTTTGCATACTTGTCCAGGTGACTTTAACATAAAAGAATTTCTCTCTGTTTGCACTAATATACAAGTTCCTGGATGAATTGATGTATTGTAATTGATTTGCATCCCTCCTGATCTAGGCCCCAACGAGTCATTTGGTAATTTGATTGATCGTTGGTTTTCTTGAGCAAGCAGGGGTGTGTATAATGTAGATGCAAATTGCTTTGGTGTACCTCCTAGCACACTAGAAAACAGATTAAGAAGGAGTAATTAAGAAAAAGAACACGATTCTAAACACATTTTCAGCAATTTTACAAGCCTAACCTGCATAGCCCTCCAATAATATGGAAGGAAACTTCCCCAATATCGTGGCCTAAAAGTTTTATATTGGTCCATCTCACTCAGACACTTCTTTGGTGGAGATTGGAACACTTGAAGGACCTGTGAGTATAGCACAGTGCGATATGGGGACTTGCAGGTTCTGCAAGATCAACCCGTTTATCCCGTTGTTGTAGGATCAGTGAAGGGAACTAAGGTTACACTCTTGGACATAACAACTATATCTCAGCCGAAAGACGAGGATCACATATCTAGATACAACATTAAAGCCACACCTGAAATGCAGGATTGCTTGAACTGGTGCCTACCTGGGGTTCCTGATGCATGGGACGAACTCCTTTTTGCACAAATTTAGTACAAAGCGGGCATGCTCATACTTCATAAAAATGTGTAGCATACTCTCCTGTTGCAATAGTACCATGTGCTCTGTGGTACATGCTACCACTACAGAAGCTATACTGCTGGAAAACAGAGAAAGGACTGGAACACTTCTTGCATTTCTTGGCAGTTGTCATCAGGTTACTGGCATTCATATTACTTTTTTAGTTGGTTACTGTACTAGCGCATTGTTTATTAATTCCCCTTATTTTTTCTTTCGACTTGTGATTATACGTAGTTATAGAGTTTCTCAAATGAGTTTGTCCAACCAAGATCCAGTGTAGTAACCTTAGTCCCCAAGTCAAGGGGAAAGAAAATATAGTATAAATACGTCGATTCTTAAAGGGAAGCAAAGACTTAATCCCCTCTGCGGTTTACCACTCCTACACTAAGTGGCAAAGAGGTACGTAAGTTAAAGCATCTATTTATTATCTAATAATAAAGTTAGTTAGTTTCTGAGTTCCCTGTTGCAATTTGCAAAATTTGTAAATGCTTGTTATGTTGACTAAAACTTGAGGAGGGTATGTTTCTTGGTTTATAAAATTGGTTTCACGTTTGACAAATGCAAAACACTTAATTTACGCTATCAAATACAGATAATTTTTGAGACAACGGTTGTATATATGTATGTACAAGACTTAAGCACCACAAGATATTGCTTACAGTCCCTGTGTAAGGGATCGATATTTGGTACCATGATGGCCGCTATTAAGAAGTTTTGATTATGTACTGAGGATTTAATTACTTTGCATCCCAGTTTTCTTCTGCTCTGTTTAGGTAATTAATTACTTTACACTATAGTTTGATCATAATTTTTTAATTAATTTACATTAGTTGATTGTATCTTTTTTCTTGATTGACACATTTTAAATCTGAACACTTGATATTTAATTAAGCCATCTATCGGTAGTACGGTTTCCACTGGAACCGGTGAAGACTTCGAGCTTGCTGGTTGAGGTGTTTGCCATGGAAAATGCAACAGAGTGCTAATTTCATTACCTTATTATTATTATTCATAATGTAATGACATTTTTATGTAAATTTATTCATTTGCAACGTGCATTCCTCTCAGATGATTTCTTTTGCAAGTAAATTTGTCAAAGTGAAAGTTGAACTTTCTTCTGGATTGTTTATTGACCATTTCATAATAATTATCATACTATATTTTTAAAAATCATTAAAAAATAATATGTTATGAGTTTGTATACGAGGCCCGTGCCTCGCACGGACACTAATTCTAGTTATTATATATATAATAGAACAACTAGGGGTTGCTTGAGACAATTTAATCGGTATGAAATTACCTAATTACCCCTTCTTATTGTATTAATGATAAAAAAATTGTTTCTAATGGGAGTCGAACCATTGACCTCTAAATTAAAGAGGATAACTCTAACCACTATGCTAGACATCAATTTTGGTTATATCATAAAACTCTTTATTAATATGTGCAAATACTCAATATGGTATATTCTATTTTGGTCTCTTCTTGTAATCTACTTGGTAAGGTAGATAATCTATTTTCACAAGTGCCTTAGAATCATATATTTGACCATATTAGAGAAAAACTCATGCAAAATAGATATACAAAATGTTATAAATTGAAACTGGTCCATTGGAAAAAGAATTATATTAATATTTTTATATTGTAAATCATGTTTATTTGCAATAAGTATATATTTGCTCAGATTATATATACTATTAGATTACAAATTCTATATGCAATCAATATATATTAAATTACTAAATTACCCTTTCAATATTATATTGATAAAATCAAATTACTAATACCACAACAATTGTATATTGATGATAAAAAAAACTATTTTCATAAGTGCCTTAAAAGCATATATTTGACCATATTAGAAAAAAACTCATGCAAAATAGATATAAAAAATGTTATAAATTGAAATTGGTCCATAGAAAAAGAATTTTATTAATATTTTTATATTGTAAATCATGTTTATTTGCAAAAAGTATATATTTCCTCAGATTATATTGACACTATTAGATTACAAATTCTATATACTATATATATATTAAATTATTAAATTACTCTTTCAATATTATATTGATGAAATCAAATTACTAAATTACCCCACCAATTGTATATTGATGATAAAAAAAATTGTTTTTAATGTGAACTAAACTATGACCGGTGATAGTGTGATAAATGTTGACATCTATAGTCACTACCACTTATTATTTTCTCTTTTAATATTTATTTTAAAATTGAAAACTATCGACATATTTACACCTTTTCAATTATATCCTTATATGTAATAAGCGAGGATATTACACTCAATAATATTTTGAATATGATGATTAAACTTATAAACACTTGTCCACACGTAAGAAAAAATCACCGAGGATATTACTCAAATAGTCAACAACATTGTACATAAGAATTATTCGAAGTATAAGAATTCATTTTCACTAATTTCTTTCCTTAGAAACTCCTTAATTTCTTTAGCACAGACTAACTCATTTTTCAATTTAGCATTCTCTTGTGTTAAAGATTCTGAACGACTGGTCTTTAACAAAAGAAAATCATTTTCAGAAGTGAGTTCTTCATTCAATTTAGTTAACCTAGCAATTTCTTCATTAGTTGCAGTTAAACTAGTATGAACATGAAACATCTCTGCACTCAATTCCTCAACAGTTTGCTTGTATTCATCTTTAGACATATCAAGTAAGACAAGTGAGGGTACCTGACTTGGAGAGCTAGATGAGGCCTCTTCAGATTTAGCCATGAGTGTTAAATTCACATATTCCTCTTCCTCTTCATCATCACTATCATCCCAGCACTTTCCTTCAGCCACATAGGCCTTTCCCTGTCCTTTCTTGAAGTGTCCACTTGACCCTTTATCCATCCTTTGATTTTGCTTTGGCCTTCTGCATTCAGTAGCAAAATGGCCAAGCTCATTGCAGTTGTAACACCTAAACTTGGATCTGTCCACCATCCCTGTTTTGTATCCACCTCTTGTGGCACCACCTTCAACTTTGGAGAAGTTCCCTTTGCTGAACCTTGATGTTTGACCTTGAGACTTATATGGCTTGTTTCTCTTGAACCTTATGTTCTTGAATTTCTTAGCCATGTAAGCCATGGTTGGATTATCCATCTTTTCCATTTCTTCCAAGGAGTAGAAGTCTTCATCTTCAACAGCAGTTAGCTGCAGTACAACTTTCTCCTCATCATCCACAATCTCTTCAATCTTGAGAGTAGGTACTGGAGCAGGTTGGATGACTTGAGTTGCTTCAGTAGGTTGTGTGATTCTTGGTACATGAGCCACGAGAGCACCTGACATATTGGCAATCTTTCCTCTGGATCCAGCTAGAATAGCTCTTTTCTGAAAAAACTCAAGCTCATATGATTTAAGCACACCATATAAAGTTTCAAGTGAGATATTGTTCATATTTCTTCCTTCTCTTATGGCAGTGACTTTGTGCTCAAGATGCTCAGGAAGTGTGAGCAAGAACTTGACATTTAATTCCTTTCTATCATAGTACTTGCCATGAATCTGTAGCTCAGTCATATGTTTACTAAACCTCTCAAACATTGTTGTTAGGTATTCTCCTGACTTTGCCATGAAGGCTTCATACTGTGAGATAAAGATTTGTCTCTGGTTGTCTTTCACTTCTTCACTTCCTTCACACAGCAGCTCGATCTTATTCCACATATCCTTGGCTGATGAGCACCCAATGACATTCCCACACATGGCTTTGTCCAAAGTGAGAGCATCTAGTAAGATGAGTTGCAAGTAATCATCCAAGGCTACCTTCTCCTTTTCTGGCTCCAGAAACTCTGAAGGTAATTTGTTGACCCAATATGCTGGAACAAGAACACCATCCACAGTTGAGGCTTCAATTTCTTTACGTGGCACGAAGGGACCATTCTGGAGGATACCCAAGTATAATGGATTCGCAGCTTTGATAAACAACATGATTTTTCTTTTCCATACATTGTAGTTCTCCTTATCAAAAGCTGGAATCTTTATGCTACTTGACTTCTGCATACTTGTCATGATCTCAGATTTTTTGAACAATCTGTCCGCTTTGATACCAGTTGTTGGTCCTTGACTATTGTAGAAGGGGGGGGGGGGGTTGAATGCAATACTGATAAAACTTAATCTATGTTTCAACAACAAAAGCTAAGATTAATGTTTGTCAGTTTATGAAATGCAAACACAAGTAGACACACGAATAATTCTCATAAAATAAATGTTTTATTTATTTTGCAATGGGTTGCTACAACCTCAAGAAAATGTTTGTTTTCTTGAGCTTCAGTTTCTCGAGACTTTGATCATTACAAAGAATGGATTGATAGATAGTCTTAGTGAACTAAACCTATAACTATCAACACGGGTCTAGTGAAGCTGCTGTCATTTTCAAGTGGCAGCTTCTTACAAATTGCCTACCCGTGAGTCTTTCCCAAATTGCTATACAAACAGCTTATCAGTACATAACAAAGCAATCTAGAAACTTTCCATATTAAGCTAACACAATTCAGTAGATGTAGATTTTTCATACTCTGGAATTGGTGAGCTTTGTCATGTGATCTCCTCAAGCTTCGGTCGTAGTCTTGCAGACTTGTTGCAGTGTTGGGGTACTGCAACACGCCTGTTTCTTGAACATCCAAACTGTCACAAGTTTGACTGGGTAGATCCCCAATACAAGTGATATCCCTTCATGACAGTATCCTGATGGCTAAGCTTGCTGTCACAGAATTGCGCTTTTGGTGACAGTACAAAATCCCCGCATAAGGTGCTGTCAGGATTTCCAAGCTTGCTGTCAGGCTATGGTAAAGTTGCTGTCAGAGGGCTTCCGCCAATGTTGCAGTCAGAGTGAATGTACTGTTGTGACTTGCAACATGTTGTCTTCAAGTAACCTTACTGTCAATGTTGTGATAGTAACATTTATTCTTGCTGACCATCCTGAGCACTTCTTGAGGCTTGAACAAACAAATGAACTTCTACCAAGATGTACTAGACTCTTATTAGCAGCAAACAAAAATGGTTACATAGACATACTCTGGCTGTGACAGTATGTTCATACTTAATCAAAATAAGTACATGAAGTATCTAGTTAAGTTGTCTCATAGCTATCACCCATAAATACTAACAGATGAGCCGAGCCCGAGCCCATTTTCGGCTTCATCCTACGTAACCAAATACTAAATCATCCTCCCGTCTCATTATACATGTCTATTTTAAAAAAAAAATTGTAACAGCCCCAAATCCGGGGTCGGGGATTTAGGGTTGTCACGATCCATGTACTCCTTGCCTTACCTGTATCACTCACACCATTCATAATTCACCTGCTCATGACCCCACAATATATGTCTCACACACACACACACAGGTTAGAGTCTCAGAAACGACACAATACAACAACTGCGGAATAAATAATTTTTATTACAATACCCAAATGTCTTTTGAATCTGTTACTGATACAATTTTCTAAGTATTGTTACATTACCAACTTAGGCTTCTGATGCTTACAGTCCTCTAATACCATTCATGTCTATACATAAGTTGAATGCCAAAAGCCATAGCCTGATTCGATTGGTTCGTACTACTCTTCGGGATCACTGCTAGAAACTGTTTATGGAAACGCCTTGCGGGGTATGTGCCGTCCCATTGGCATCCTGCTTCGCTGCTATATAATATATATAAAACAATAGCAAGAGTGAGCGATAGCTCAGCAAGGTAATAAAAATATGGCATAATCCCGCCTTTAACTCAACCCAGAATAAATCGGGTATAAGACAATAATTTGTCAAAATATCTCGATACTGAAATTATTTCCTTATCGGAATGTATTCCCAAAAACAGTACCATTAATGTACTTCAAATATCATTTCATAATATTTCTGCAAGCTTTTGCTATATTATGAACAAAGTTCTAGTATAATATAAAAGATAAGGTTTCAAAGTAAACCAATATAACTCTTCCAAAAATACCTGCTATGTAAGCAGAATATCAACACATAACTTAACAGAAGTTATAAGATGATTCAGTATAAACAACTCCCTTACCATAACTCATGTTATGTAAGGTATCCACAGAGTCATATGATATAAAAGAGGAAGTTACGAGGAAAATTACTATAATATTTCCGTAACCCAAATTCCACTTAGGCATATATATATCCTTAATCAGGTTTTATCAGAGTCATACTCATAAAATAAAAGATGAAGTTGCAAGGATTCATTGTAACTTTATTTTGAACACTTTTCGACCCCCTGCCAACATGGCCGGTAAACCTGTACCACGGTGTCATCCTTGGTCCCTTTCAATACATGTTGCAGAATCCCTCTGCCAACATGATCGGTAAACCTGTACCAACGGAGCCATCCGTGGTCCCTTTCAGTACATGTTGCAGAATTATCCAAAATGGATGATGAACCAATACTGGAGTCTTCTCCGCGCCCGTCGTACCAACCTTACTATGATCAGTAGCAGGTTGTACAACAAAAATATGTTTTCTACATGTAGATGGAAGTATCACGACATCCTGACATTGTCTACCGCCTTTCTGGATCTCCCGGCCCATTTGGGGCAATAAGGTGATGGATCGGCGCGACTCGACCTCTTACACATGCTCCTAGTTCAGATGAAATCCATGACTCTGAAACGTAAAGATCGTCTTCCTTTCCCCAAGTGTAATACTTGTTGATACGACTCCACTTAGTAGTTATATCTAGGTTGGAAAGGAAGATTCTCCAATATTTTCCAAGCGATGCTTGTTAATGGATATCGACTTGTTCCAGGAATTTACCCCTCGAGCGTTGAGGTGGTAACACAATACTTGACTGGCAGAATCAAATTGCTCCGAAAAATATCTGTCCTTAGACAGTTTTTGTTTTGAGTTGAGAGTTTAAAAAGAGTAGTAGTCACTTAAATCAGGTTTCCCATATTTTTGATAGTTGAGCGAGCATTTAAATCCCCTTTAAAAGACAGATTTAAATGGAAAAACATTGTTTTGGGAACCTCTTTTTGATTTGAAAATAATTAATAATATTTATTAAATAAGTACCCTTAAACGAATATTTGAAATAATATTCATTAAGTAAGTATCCTCAAATGAATATTTGAAAATAATATTTATTAAATAATTAAGCCTCAAATGAATATTCAAAATAATATTCATTAATTAATAAATTTCAAGTGAATATTCGAAAATAATATTCATTAAATAATTAATCTCAAATGAATATCCTAAAGTAATATTCATTAAATAAATAATCAATCCTCGAATGAATATTCAAAGGTAATATTCATTAAACAAATGAATATTCAAACATACTATTCATTACATAATCCCCAGATGAATATGTACGATAATATTCTTAAAGTCAATATCCTCAAATGAATATAAATAATATTATGTAAGTCGATAATCATCAAATGAATATTAATAAATAATATTCTTAAAATGAATATTAATAAATAATATTCTTAAAATGAATATTAATAAATAATATTCTTAAAGTCAATAATCCTCAAATGAATATTCATAAATAATATTCTTTAAATAAAATAATTAACCCTCGAATAACAGTTACCCGATATCTTTATCGGAAAATAACCTTTAACATATACCGAAATATAATTACTTCTGATCTTAGAGAAAATCACCCGCCCTTATCCTAGGGCAATTATAAAATCCTGGCTTATAGCTGATATCCCATATCTAACTCATAAGCCCCAACTTCAAGTCATAACCTCAAGTATTGCTATACATAGCAATTCGAAAACAAGTATGCAATAACACATGTATACTTCTCATTTGCATATATAACTGAAATAGTATTCAAATAGTATTTCTCGACCGAGATAATACTCAAATAACATTCCTCAAAACACATAGTATTCTGCCGATGGAATCCCTCCGGGTTTTCACGGCTATCTACATATCTCAAAATACCGACTCCCGATTTAGAGTCGAAAACAATGAATATGCTCTTATATATAGAGCTACAAGGTATACCGGTTCATAAGTACATTATCCCAAAGCTCGTATATAAACCAAAATCAAACTCTATTTTATACAATATATAACATGTATCGCAAAACTGTATAACTCCACACATGGCAAAAGCAGTAATATATAATCAATACTTCAAAGTATAGATTTAGAAAACTTGCCACAATACTTGCAACAAAGATTTGGTATATAAATTGGGAATACACAAGTATTGAACATCGGAAAATATACCTACTCTGAATAATAGCGTAAGGTTTAGTAAACTTGCCTGATGCTCGAGAAGTGATAGGGGTTCGCGACGATGCCGGACAATCTAGACAAAGTCAAAGAAAACGTACGATTAATCCCCTGGATAATCCACTTGTACTCAATGCTTAAACACGTAAGCGAAACACAACCAAGGCATTACTAGCTCGTCATAGGCTCATACTAAGTCCATGTTAATCGACAATTACTTAAGTCGTAGGTTTAGTCCAAAATCGATCCTCGAATACAAGTTATACTTAACCATTTACAACATTGGTTTCTAAGTCATGTTCTTAGTGGTTTTCACTTGCGCAACCTCTGTTGTCGCATTTCTATAAAATCGAAAAATAATCTTTTTAATACGAATCTTTTTCGTGAGCCTTCCTAACTGTCTCTAGTATTATCCCTCAAAGTTTCACATTTTAATATGGCTTCTAAGTGGTCCAAAAATAGCCTCAAAGTGACTGACCAGAGATGGGTTGTTCTTCCGAACGACGTTTACTAAAACTCACTTTTCTCCTAAACCGTAAATCGTATAGACATGATCTTTATACCAAAACAAACCTTAAAACAAGACCTACATGTTCATGGTCAGTGTTGTTCAAAAATATTTCAAGACCAGTTCGTAATTCTTGCTCAAAACAGCCTTAAATCAAATGGGCATTACGACGGCTATAATCGTAACGTTTCCCGGTTTTTGTTATGTCAAAACCTCTTAAAACCAAATGAATTCAACAACCCAACAACTTTTACAACATGACCAGTTCATATACTTCAAGAACACATCACCAACATCAGCCAACAACAAGTATTCATCAAGAATTAACCATACATACTCCAAATTCCATAAACACGCTTATTCTTAAACATTACTAGAAACTACACTTAAATCTCAACATAAATCAAATGGGTGGATGAGTGGTATACCTTCCTTGAATCCTTAAACACATCACAAGAGCTTGTAAGCCTTAAGAGAGTCTTTATCCATGGTTATCATCCTTAAACTTGCAAAAGAAAATCAAGAACAAGTTATGAATTCTCGGAGTTACTATACACCGGTTTAAAGAACTGGAACAATGAAGGTCTTACCTTGCTCAAATGGAAGACACTTGTGAAATAGGAAATGTAGGTTATCTCAAGACCTTTCCAACAAGCTATAGATCGCCATTTGCCACCGAGAAATGAAGGAGCTATGATCTTTACAATCCGGCAGTCTGTTTTTGGCCGAAAATGAAGAGATGAATTTGTTTTTCTTTTTGGGTTTTGGCTTTTGACTTGATTAATGATAATGCTGATTTTTGTGTTAAAAGAGTGGTGAGTCATAGCTCTAAGGCTCTCTCCTTGTGACACTTGTCCAACATGCATTGACTTAGATAAAGTAGCTTTACTGGTTCGCTTTCCTTTCACATGGATGATCCAAATGTTGCATTCCTCAAATTAATCTTGTTACATGTTACTTCCATGTCTATATTTAATCCTGTAAATGTTGTCTTGTCCCTCTTGAAATGATTCGAAATATTTTTCTAAAGGGCGAATAAAACTCTACGCGTGAAAGGCATATGTTTAGGCCTATTAATATTCCGAGGAAACAACTTAATTTAAACAAGTATGTAATAAGTAAATAATAAGTTTATATGTCACAGGAATCTCAGATAGTTTTATCTGTCAAGAGAATGGAGAATTAAAAGTCATCTACAGACTTGAAGTTATTCTACATTGAAAGAAGTTCAAATTATTGTTCAAGCCTCAGTGAAGTATTCAAGATAGTGGATTTACTACAGTGACAGAGATTTCCAGATGGTGACGGAAGAAGTACAGGATACAGAGTTTTGTCAAAGCTAAGATAAAGAAGCCACAGCTTTAAATGTTTTAAAGATGAAGAATTATCATTGAAGTCAGTTATTCATGAAACCAGACAGTGCATCGAATGACGACATCAATCAGTGGAATTCAATCATCTATATTCAGTGGTTTTCAGAAGAGGGAGGAATGCTAGGTTTTAAAGATATCTTATTTGATTTAATTAATAAATTAATTCCATCAGAATTAATTTATTTATTAAATTAATTAGGTTAGTAGTTTAAATTATTTATTAACTTAATTCTATTTAAAAGAATTAATTTAATCTATAATTTAATCTAACTAATTAAATTAAAAGGATTTTCTGGAAATAACTAGTATGACCTGTTTTATTAATTCTAGAAACTCGGTATGACCTTGATGGATAATTCGGTATGACCTATTTCAAGGTTCTACTGAATTATTTATTAGGTCATATTAAATCATTTCTCAGGTCATACCAAGTACTTTTTCAAGGTCATACAATCTTCTTTTTTGGTCATACCGAAAATTAGAAATTGTGTTGGCAGGTCATAGTGATCTTAACAGGTTCTACCGAGTTCTGTTGGCAGGTCATACACGGCTTAATTGATTTGTATTAATTGCCAGACAGAATAGAAAAGGAATGTAGTTGAAGAAAACATCAAGAACACAGAAGCATTAACTTTCAAGAACAAAGAAGCTTTAAATCTTATTTCTTCTCAAGCAATTAATTCTAGTTTGTATTGTTAAATCCAAACCACTAGAAGTTGATTACTTGTATTGCTTTGACTATCTAGCGGATTTTTATCCCTAAAACGAATCTCAAATTATCAAATATTGTTAAATCATTTTATTACAAAAATAGATAAATTCATGTCGAATTTATTCTATATTTGTTTTAAGTTATTTGAGATTCAATCTTGTATTCAGTACCATTTGTAACACCCTTCAAGTTTAATATAGTTTTATTTAACTTGAATCTTGTTTCATTTTATTCCGCATCAATTTGTTCCTTAACAGTTAAATCATTTAAAGAACAAATTCGATAAAACGGTATAGTTTGTATTCAACCCCCCTTCTACAAACTTATCAGGACCTAACAATTGGCATCAGAGCCTTTTGATTGATATACAAATCAAAGATCCAATTGTTTTGAGATTTTTCTTTTAAACTCTGATTTTTTATTTGAATTCTAAAAATCTTAAAAGATGTCTACTACACAGAAAGTGGGGACAGTTAAAATCCCAATATTCAGCAAGGAGCATTATCCAATGTGGAAGAAGAAAATGCTCCTATTTCTTAAGGTTGCAAATCCTAAATACTTGAATGTGCTGAAGAGTGGTCCCAAACTCCCTATGATTATTGATCCTGAAGTTGTTGAGAATAATGTTGTGACTAGGGCTGCTAGAATGTACCCTAAAGATCCCAAAGAATACACTCCTGATGAGAAAGAGGATGTTACCTTGGATTCCTGTCTTCAGTTGATCCTTATTGAGAGTCTTGATCCTATCATGCATAATCATGTCCTAAAATGTGAAACTGCCAAACATATTTGGGGAACCATAGAGATAATCAATGAGGGGACAGAAGAAGTTAGGGAGAATATGCTGGAAATTCTCACTTCACAATATGAGCATTTCAGATCAAACCCTGGTGAAGGTATCTCTCAGGTTTTTGAAAGATACAACAAATTAATCAATGATCTGAATCTCAATGGGAAGCACTACACCAACAAGGAGATTAACAAGAAGTTCCTTCTTACCCTACCACCTCATTTGGAGCACAAAATATCTGCCATTAGAGAAGCAAGAGATATGAATGAGATTGCTTTGGAGAGATTGTATGGTGTGCTGAAGACCTATGAGCTGGAGCAGATTCAACAAAGGGAGCTGTATGGAACTGGGAAAATTGTTGGTACCTCTACTGCACTGGCTGCTGAAGTCCCACAGAGACTGGAAGTGAAGGCTGTTCAACCTTCTAGTTCTCATATGAATGTTATTGATGCTGAATATGGATTAACATCCATTGATCAATCTGGTGGTGACTTCTATTCTTTAGAAGAACTTGATCAGCTGGAGGATGGTGACTTGGCTTTGATAGTCAGGAAATTTGGGAAGTTTAGATTCAAGAGGAATCCCAATCTTAAGTTCAGACCCAGATTTCAGAGAGGTGGATCTTCATCTTCAAGTGGCACAAGGGGTGGCTACAAAACTGGAACTGTGGACAGGAGTATAATCAGATGCTACAATTGCAATGAGTTGGGTCACTTTGCTACTGAGTGCAGAAAGCCAAAGCAAGTGACTAGAAACACATTTGATTCTAGCAAGAAGAACAAGATTGGGAAGGCCTATGTTGCTGAGGGAAAGAGTTGGGATGACACTGACAGTGATGAAGAAGCAGGTGAGATTGGGAACCTTGCTTTAATGGCTAAAGAGGAAAGCACTTCATCCAGATACATGTCAGAGGTAACCTTTACTGACGCTGAAATGATTTATCATCTTGGTGGCACCATAAGTTGTGCACGCACTGAAAATGATAGAATAAATCTTTTAAACACAAATCTTGAAAAGGAATTAAAAGAATTGAAACTTGTGCATGTTAATCAGGATGAACTTACTGAGAAAATTGCTTTTCTTGAGAATAGGGTTAAATGTTATATTCAACTGGAAACCATTCTCAAAGATCAGATTAGTGAGCTTAAGACCAAAGCTAATGCTTACTTCAGTTCTTGTAAGACTGCTAAAGAAATTCTGAATAAGCAAGCTGTTGGTAATCATGTCAGTATAGGGTATGATTATAATGAGGCTATTGGACTTCTTGGAATTAATTCCCCTTGTAACTTCAAATCTGAAGGGAAGGCTGTTCCATATATACTTAAGGGTATTAAAACACCCTTCTGTAAGGAGTCTGAGGCAGAGCCTATGAATGAAAACTCTATCATTATTGCTGAGGAGATTCATGAAGAAGATGTTGCTTTAGAAGCTGAGCAATCCAAAAAGTGCATATCTGATATTCCAGTCAAAGTTGCTACAACTAAAAAGACTAAATCAGATATTCATAAGTTGGATCAAAACAATTGTTCTAACATGCCTATTATTAATTCTTCTCATAAAGCATGTGGTGTGGATAATTGCATGTCTTGTGCTTTCAATGTTATGTATGCTTATTTTAATAGTAAGCATGTATCTAGTGATAAGACTTCTCCACGTCAACATGTTAATAGTAAGAAGCATGTTAAAGCTAAGACTGCTAATCCTCCTAATATTAAAGTGGATTCATTTATCCCTAAGCCTACTCAGAAATGTGTTAAGGCTGGCTATAAATGGAAACGCTCTTATGTGAAAGAGGTTGAAGTAGTTTTAGTTAGAAATGTTGTTTTGCCTGACAAAGGCCAGTTTTTTAAGTATGCCGGACCCAATCAATTTTGGGCTCCGAAGAAGGACTAATCAATCTGATATTGTAGGGAGTTAAACAGGTAAACCGAGTTATGTGGATTCTGGACAGTGGCTGTTCAAGGCATATGACCGGAGATAGAGCCCTGCTATCAGATGTGGTTGTGAAAGCTGGCCCAGTAGTTACCTTTGGAGATAACAGCAAGGGTATTATGAAAGGATATGGCTGTTTGAAGTACGGAAATGTTATCATTGAAGATGTTTCATTTGTGGAAGGTCTGACGTTCAATCTTCTCAGCATCAGTCAGTTCTGTGACAGAGGATATGCTGTTTCCTTTGAAAGAGAGAAGTGTCAGATCACTCACAAGAAGAATGGAAAGCCTGCTCTTCAAGGAGTAAGGAAAGGTGACTTGTTCATAGCTGATCTGAACTCGGGATTCAAAGATGAAGTTAATTGTTTTTATGCTAAAGCTTCATCAGATGATAGTTGGCTATGGCACAAGAAGATGTCTCACCTTAACTTCAAAACTATGAACTCTTTAGTCAAGAGGGAATTAGTTAGAGGTTTGCCTCAGATGGAATTTACACAGGAAGGACTGTGTGAGGCATGTCAGAAAGGAAAGTCAAAGAAAGCTTCTCACAAGGGCACTGACACATCATCAATAACTGAACCTCTTCAGCTACTGCACATGGATTTGTTTGGTCCAGTTAATGTGATGTCCATGTCAAAGAAACAATATGCACTTGTGATTGTTGATGACTATTCAAAATATACATGGGTTTTATTCCTACATTCCAAGGATGAGACCCCATTCCTGGTGATTGGCCATGTAAAGTTGATTGAGCTGGATTCTAGATTCCCTGTTAGAGCCATAAGGTCAGATAATGGTACGGAATTCAAGAATGCCATTCTAACTGATTTTTGTGCTGATAAAGGAATAACAAGACAGTATTCTGCCCCTAGAACTCCTCAACAAAATGGAGTAGTGGAAAGAAAGAATCGTACATTGATTGAAGCAGCTAGGACTATGCTAAGTGAGTCCAAACTTCCAATGTACTTTTGGGCTGAAGCAGCGAATACAGCTTGTTATACTCAGAATCGAACGTTAATCAACAAGGACTTAATGAAGACTCCGTATGAGATCATGAACAACAAGAAACCAACTATCAAGTACTTTCATGTATTTGGAGCAAAATGCTTTGTGCTTATAGATGACAATGTTAAACGTGGCAAGTTTGATGCAAAGGCACAAGAAGCTATTTTTGTTGGTTACTCAAGAAGATCTTACAGGGTCTACGTGGTTGGCAGTCACACAGTAAAGGAAAGTGTCAATGTTTCTTTTGATGACACTAAGTTCCCTAGTATCCAAAAAGAAGACTCATCTGAAAAGCTGAAGTTTGATAACTTGCCAGACTCAGAATCAGATGATGAAGCCCCACCTGAAGTTATTGCTGGCAATGATAATAATAATGATGATAATGATCATGGTGATGGTGGTGGAAACACTGGTAACAATGGAGATACCACCAACACTGGAGAAGAATCATCAAGGCAATCAAGCAACAACTCAGGGGGAGCAAATGAAGGATCAACTAGTCACTCACAACATCAAAGTGAAATTCAAGGCGAATCATCAAGATCAAATCTTCCAAGACAGACTGTTTGGAATAGAGCTCATCCTTTTGAGTTGATCATTGGTGATCCAGATGTTGGAGTTAAAACTAGAAGTGCTTCTCAGAATGAATGTCTTTTCTCAGCATTTTTATCTAAAATGGAGCCAAAGAAAACTGAGGAAGCACTGACTGATCCAGATTGGGTGATTGCTATGCAAGAAGAACTCAATCAATTTGAACAACAGCAAGTCTGGAAGCTGGTACCCAGGCCAAAGAACAAGAAAGTAGTTGGTACAAGATGGGTATACAGGAACAAGCTAGATGAGGATGGCATTGTCACAAGGAACAAGGCAAGATTGGTTGCACAAGGGTATTCACAAGCTGAAGGCATTGATTATGATGAAACCTATGCACCAGTGGCTAGACTTGAGGCCATCAGGATGTTCTTAGCATTTGCTGCTTACTCCAATTTTAAAGTCTATCAAATGGATGTTAAGAGTGCATTCCTGAATGGTGAGCTTGATGAAGAAGTGTATGTTGAACAGCCCCCTGGCTTTGAAAATCAGGAGCTGCTGGACTTTGTGTACTTTCTCTTCAAGGCTATTTATGGTCTCAAGCAAGCCCCAAGAAAATGGTATGACACTCTCTCTGGTTTTCTTTTAGAAAATGGTTTTGTTAGAGGTATCATAGACAAAACTCTCTTTTCAAAGAAACACAAAAATGATATGATATTAGTCCAAGTCTATGTGGATGACATCATATTTGGGTCTACTAATGATAATCTCTGTAAGAGATTTGCTGAGCTAATGCAGAGTAAGTTTGAAATGAGTATGATGGGTGAGCTGAAGTTCTTTCTTGGATTACAAGTAAGTCAAAGGTCAACTGGTATAATTATTTGTCAATCCAAGTATCTCAAAGAACTCCTCAAGAAGTATCACATGGAGGATTCAGCATCAGCAAGGACTCCATCTTCAACAGCCATCAAACTTGGAGCTTCTGACAAATCTATCAAGGTAGATGTTACAAGCTACAGAGGTATGATTGGCTCCTTACTCTATCTCACTGCTAGTAGACCAGATATTATGTTTGCTACATGCTTGTGTGCAAGGTTCCAAGCGGACCCTAGAGATGTACATCTCATTGCTGTGAAAAGAATCTTTAGATATCTTAAGGGTACACCTAATCTAGGTATCTGGTACCCTAAAGATTCTGGTTTTAATCTTGTTGGATATACAGATTCTGATTATGCAGGTAGTGTTGTGGACAGAAAGAGTACCTCTGGGAGTTGTCAATTCCTAGGAGGTAGGTTGATTTCCTGGTATAGCAAGAAACAGCAAACAGTTTCCAATTCAACAGCAGAAGCTGAATATATTGCTGCTGGAAGCTGTTGTGCTCAGATCTTATGGATACGGAATCAATTAAAGGACTATGGCTTTGCATTAGACAAAATTCCCATATTTTGTGATAATACAAGTGCCATAGCAATCTCCAACAACCCTGTGCAGCACTCGAGAACAAAGCACATTGATATCAGGTATCATTTTATCAGAGAGCATGTTATGGATGGAACAGTGGAGTTGCACTTTGTACCCACTGAAGAACAGACTGCAGATATTTTCACTAAATCTGTTGACGAATCCACATTTATCAGGTTAGTTGGTAAATTGGGTATGTTGAACAGTCTTAGTGATTGATAATATCTCCAGGTTTGTTCTTAACTAAATCATTTTCTCTTGTTGATTTTAAGATGTTAAATATTGCCAATCCATGTTTATTGTATAAAGCTTGTTAATTTAAATATTCTGAATAATTTAATTTCTTTAAAAATATTTTTCTCATTTTCCATGGAGAAATGTATTTTTATTGAAAATATATTTATTTAGAATCATTTAAGTTATTTTCGGATTATAAATATTTTTGTTCAGATTTTTATGCAGGTTTATAGTAATTTTATGTTTTTGTTATCTTTTATGCAGTAGGTTTCAGCTGTTTTAGATTATCATGTGAATATTTTCTATGTTTTGCTGCTACTGATTGTATATATAAATCTCGGTATGACCCTCTAGCTTGGTCATATTCGAATTTATTTTTGTTTATTTAATTTCAAAAACACGGTATGACCTCAGGTATGGTCATCTTGGTTTTTATTTTGTTTATTTGACTTCAAAAACACGGTATGACCTATCTTAGAGGTCATATTGAATTTTATTCTTTTAATTAATCAGTATTTTCTTTGTTTTCTCGGTATGACCTCCAGGAAAGCTCGGTATGACCTTAAGCAAAACTCGGTATGACCTCCCTTTAGGTCATACCGAGCTCAGCAGAACCAATCTCTATAAATACCAATGCTTTTCAGGTTCTTTTGCTCTTCATACCTTTTTAACTCAAGTTTTTACTTAGTTAACTTTGCTCTGGTTTGTGTTTTATTCTTAGAACAACGAACTATTGCAAATTTTTCTTGTGAACTACTTGGGATTTTATTTCTTTTCTGATAATTATTATTATTAATTGCTGTGTTATTCTAGTAATATTTTTAATTTTATTATTTATTTTTAAATGGCTGCTGAGTTTGTTGTTGAACGTTTTAATAATTACGTTGGCTATTGTGATCCCCTTAAGTGTTCTGTTGAACGTTTTAGGCCGTGGATTCATTTTTTAAATGAACAATCAATTGTTAGCTATGCTATCACTGCTTCTGTTGATTTAAAGATTGAACCCCTTCGTCTATTATGCTTAACTGCTGTTGTTGCTGAAGATATGCGATCTTTCACATTCACTATTTCTGATCGTCAGTACACAGTAACTAAGGAGATCTTTTGTCAAGTGCTTCATTTTCCACTTGATAACTTTGTTAGATTCCCTACTGATCCCGAGTTAGTTCAATTTTTCTCTAGTATTGATTACCAAGGAAATATTGTTCTTCCTCGTTTGAATAAAGGCAATCTAGCTTGTGAGTGGGATTTGTTCTTTGACTGTTTAGATAAAGTTTTTAGTAATTCTACCAAAAACAACTTTCCCGTCATAACTTCTCTTCTACAAAACATTGCATATGCTGCTGTTTATAACCTGAGAGTGGACATAGGAACTCTTCTGTGGGATCTCTTGATAAGGAGGATTTTCAATTACCCTAGAGATATTGAAACTGGAAAGAAAGTTAGATGCTTTTATTCTCGTTTCCTTTCTCTAGTGTTGAATCATGTTCTTTCTGATGAACATAAAACCTTTTTTCAAAACACTCCTTTTCAAGTCCCCGCACATACTAATCCTCTCATTTATTCAACTTTGTCCACAAGCTCCAAGTCTGGAAGGAGACCCCTAGTTCCACAATCTTATCTGCGAGAGATTTTGCAACCACAGTTACCTTTACTCTTTATTGAACATCCAGTGGTTGGATCCTCGTCAGCAGGAACTTCAATGGCGCCTCCTAACACCATGCCACTTCAGGTAATATATCCTCTCTCAACTGCTCCACTAACCCAAGAGGTTCTTAGGATTGACCAAGGGATTGTAGAACCACAATCTCTGTCCCCGCTCATAGAGCCACACACAGAGTCAAATCCATTGACCGATCCCCTAGAACAATCAGCTACTACAAGATTCATAGAACAAGTTGAAGTAGATACTAATGTGAGTGATCCCACAGCTCTGCCTCCACCACTAAAGAAGAGAAGAACACTACTTGAGGCATCTGTTAGCCAGTCTGTATCCTCCCAAAAGGATATGGATTCTCAAAAGGCCAATGAACAGTTACTAGAGACATCCTCTCAACAGGATGAATCTATTGAAATTCGCCATCAGGCCATGGCATTCTGTACAGAGTCAAGCACTCTCCCATTACTCACAATGGGAGAAAACACTTCTGAAACATTAGTAGAGACTCTTGCACAGGACACTCTGAGAGGAGAGCACATAGGAATGATTGGTGAAACAGTGCCTACCATTGTCACGGTAGAAGAGCCTTCACAGGCTTCAGAGGGAAAATCTGGTTCTTTGCCCACAATAATAGAATCATTTTCTCCCCTTCCAGAGGGAACATCTCTGGCTCCCCTAAGGGATTCTTCACTCGCAGTTTCAACTGGAGAAAGTGAAGGGCAACATGGTAAGTCTATATCTGAAGCAATTCAGTTTTCAATTTCTGATGAATTTTTGGACCTTACCATGGATTGGGATTCGCGAACTCCCATTGCACCACCAGTGACCTCTCAAGAAGGGGCTATGGTGATTTTTTCTGCAGGTACTTCAACTCCAACCATGGATAAACAGCTAGTGGTTAGTTCTGAGAGACAAACACAGAGCGATACACAAGCACGTGAGGTGAGTGAAACACCATCGAGAGAAATTGAGATGAGTGCACACAATGACACATACACTGCTTCATTATTGGCTCAAATAGCTGGTTTACAGAAACAACTTCAAGAGACCCAGGCTGAAAAGGAAATTCTCAAAGCACAAGTGGTTGACCAGTCTTCTTCTTCCACCTCTGTCACTAATCAGCTGGGTCATATTAGAGATGAAATACAAGGAATCAAGGTCACATTAGTCCCCAAGATGAATGCTATTCAAGAATCACAAGTGTTAATGGCTTCAGATATGTCAGAGCTTCTGGTTTCTAATGCTGAGATCAGGGAGGCTGTCAAGCAGATTCCTAATATTTCAACCAGGGTAGACTCAATTCAGGAGACTGTTGATGAACATCAGTGGTACAATGATGAGAGGTTTACCAAGATTGAAGGAGGGCTGCAACATCTGAACGAGGGCATGAAACATCTGTATACTATGATCAAGGTCTCACATCAACCCAATGTTGAACAGAAGAAATTCTTTGAGGGTGATGATGATGAAGGGGGCAATGGTGACAGGGATGGTGAAAGAGAAAGAGAAGGTACAGAGGAGGATCCTAAAACTGATAAAGTTAAATCTTTAGAGGATTCCTCAACTAAGGGGGAGAATAAGGAGAAGGAGTTACAAGGAGGAGAAGGTCAAGGAGGAGAAGCTGGAGGTTCTGGTTCTGCAAAGGATAAAGGGAAGCAGAAGTTAACTTTTTCTGATGCTGACTACTATCAAGGTGAAGAGGGAGTATTTGATGATGTTGAATCTGAAGCCCCTGAAGATATCTTTGGTGAGGTAGAAGTTGAAGGAGAGGCTGACTATGCTGACTGGGAAGATGAACATGTAGTGGATCCTGCCTTTGAAGTTGAGTTGGTGAGACAAAAGGCTGATTTGAAGAGGAGAGAGGAGGAAAATGCAAAGGTATCTGACATCATTTCCAAGCATCTTGTCATTCAAAAAGCTGAGCAACAAGAAAAGCAAAGGCTTCACAATCTGAAGGTCAGTGATAGAAAATTATATGTAAGGCTCAAGCAAGGAGTGGAATGGGACAAGGCAAGAGAAATGTTTGCACATCAAGAAGGAATTAATAATGATGCAAAGTTTCTTGGGATGTTGGAAAGGTACAGACATGTCAATCCAGACAACACAGTATATATGAAAGCTCTTCATGCAGAGATTTCAAGGATCACAACTGGATATGACAGAGTTAGAGAGGAGTTAAAGATCTATGTTTACACTCACAATGAGGGAACCTTCTTAGTGTCTCTCAATCTTCTGGAAAGCAGAACTCTCTCTGAACTATGGGTCTTCATGTGCAAGGTAAAAAGAACTTCTCCATTAGCTGAGCTGCTGCATGATCAGTTAAGAGATTTTGCAATGAAGGCTAGTCCTCAAGTTGTGGATGTGCCATATGAAGTTAAATTTTATAAAGGAAGGGCACTTCAAACTTGTGGTATGGACCCCATCTCTTTGAAAGACTATCCTGCCAGGCATCTTGTCTATATGGAGAACATGTTGAGGACAACAGGGTTTGCTACACAAGAAAAGACAGAAGTTGCTGATTTGATTCAAGACTATTGCATTGCAAATATCAAGAGATATCATCAAATGAAGAATAGGCTGAAGAAAGTCACAGCTCAACCTGTCAGACCTAGTGGCATTACTTCTGAATCTGATCGTGTTCTGGACAAGGAGTTGCTTGAAGCACTTGAAGAAGGAGAGATGTTTGAGTCTGAAATTTGAAGAAGCTCTAGTCTGTAAATGTTATATGTATAGAGCTTAGGTATTTCAAGATAGGATAAATGTAAACACATGTTCAGTCTAGAGGAACATCTATCTTGTATTTATCTTTAATGTTTGAATCTGGAAATGTTATATATAAACCAGAACTTTTCTTGTTATTTACTTGGCTCTTAAAAGTCATTTCTATTTCTTGTTTAAGTTAGTTGAGTTATCCTCTAGGTATTTGATTGTTATTCTCTAACAAACAAATAGGGGGAGATTGAAAGGCATATGTTTAGGCCTATTAATATTCCGAGGAAACAACTTAATTTAAACAAGTATGTAATAAGTAAATAATAAGTTTATATGTCACAGGAATCTCAGATAGTTTTATCTGTCAAGAGAATGGAGAATTAAAAGTCATCTACAGACTTGAAGTTATTCTACATTGAAAGAAGTTCAAATTATTGTTCAAGCCTCAGTGAAGTATTCAAGATAGTGGATTTACTACAGTGACAGAGATTTCCAGATGGTGACGGAAGAAGTACAGGATACAGAGTTTTGTCAAAGCTAAGATAAAGAAGCCACAGCTTTAAATGTTTTAAAGATGAAGAATTATCATTGAAGTCAGTTATTCATGAAACCAGACAGTGCATCGAATGACGACATCAATCAGTGGAATTCAATCATCTATATTCAGTGGTTTTCAGAAGAGGGAGGAATGCTAGGTTTTAAAGATATCTTATTTGATTTAATTAATAAATTAATTCCATCAGAATTAATTTATTTATTAAATTAATTAGGTTAGTAGTTTAAATTATTTATTAACTTAATTCTATTTAAAAGAATTAATTTAATCTATAATTTAATCTAACTAATTAAATTAAAAGGATTTTCTGGAAATAACTAGTATGACCTGTTTTATTAATTCTAGAAACTCGGTATGACCTTGATGGATAATTCGGTATGACCTATTTCAAGGTTCTACTGAATTATTTATTAGGTCATATTAAATCATTTCTCAGGTCATACCAAGTACTTTTTCAAGGTCATACAATCTTCTTTTTTGGTCATACCGAAAATTAGAAATTGTGTTGGCAGGTCATAGTGATCTTAACAGGTTCTACCGAGTTCTGTTGGCAGGTCATACACGGCTTAATTGATTTGTATTAATTGCCAGACAGAATAGAAAAGGAATGTAGTTGAAGAAAACATCAAGAACACAGAAGCATTAACTTTCAAGAACAAAGAAGCTTTAAATCTTATTTCTTCTCAAGCAATTAATTCTAGTTTGTATTGTTAAATCCAAACCACTAGAAGTTGATTACTTGTATTGCTTTGACTATCTAGCGGATTTTTATCCCTAGAACGAATCTCAAATTATCAAATATTGTTAAATCATTTTATTACAAAAATAGATAAATTTATGTCGAATTTATTCTATATTTGTTTTAAGTTATTTGAGATTCAATCTTGTATTCAGTACCATTTGTAACACCCTTCAAGTTTAATATAGTTTTATTTAACTTGAATCTTGTTTCATTTTATTCCGCATCAATTTGTTCCTTAACAGTTAAATCATTTAAAGAACAAATTCGATAAAACGGTATAGTTTGTATTCAACCCCCCTTCTACAAACTTATCAGGACCTAACAACGCGGTTCTCGTAGTGAATAGTAACTATTCACTATTCATTCCAACAATCGAATCCTTAAATCGACTTTAATAAAATAATAAAATTCCAAAATATTAAATCCTCAAATCCTCAATTCTAATATCTCTTTTCTTGAATATAATAATAATAAATCACTGCCCGGTCAAATACTACACCAAAATAAAATTCGGAATTTCTGAATTCCGATCGTCTTTGCATTCACTTATTTACTCCGTAGATCACTGATATGACTTCGGAATATTCACACTACGTCTCGTACATAGGTGGCATGAAAAATTTTCTTAACCCTCAAAATCACTATTCATCCACCAAATTCACTATTCACTGATGCACTTAATCATAATAAGAAAAGTTTTAATTTTACCAAAAATTTGGGTTATTACAGTCTCCCCTCCTTAAAAGGATTCCGTCCCGGAATCAGCTTAGGAATAACTGAGGGTACTTCTCTCCCATTGCACTTTCTAACTCCCAAGTGGATTCTTCCACTTCTTGATTTTCCACAAATCTCTCACTAGCTTGGCAACCTCGTCACTTAGCACTTCCTCTTTTCTATCCGTGATTTCCACAGGTTGTTCTTTATAAGTCAGACCAGGTTGTATATCTACCTGCTCGTACTCTAACATATGCCGGGCATCTATAGTCTACTAACGTAGCATTGACACATGAACCCCGTTATGACCATTCTACAAGTTTGGGGGGCAAGGCTGGCTCGTAGGCCACCTTCCTGACGCGTTTTAAAATCTCAGACGGCCCAATGAATCTCGGGCTCAACTTCCCTTTCTTTTCAAATCTCATTAATTCTTTCCATGGAGATACCTTTAGCATCACGAATCTCTAACCTCATACTCTCTATCTTGTTTGTACAGAAATACACCAGCATAAACTTGTTTGTCATTCATCAACTTGCCATTTAGCTTATTAGTAGCAGTATTATCTCTATACTCACGGGCTTAGTCCGCATACTTTCTCTGTCTGTCTTGGTTGTCACTAGCCGCTTGTTCGTGAAATCTTTTGTCTTTCTAGTTTGTTGGACTAACTTGGGTTTTGTGTAAAATCTCATCCTTTAATTCCCGATCACTCGGAATCCATCTCTGACTCATTTTAATCAAGGGTATCGGCCACCACATTGGCCTTTCCCGGATGGTAGTGTATCTCACAGTCATAATCCTAGGTCAATTCTAGCCATTTCTCCATCTCATGCTATCTACTATCACGGGTAACTCAAAGCCAATTCATTACATTCCATAAAATTTGTGGGTGCATTAGTCAACCCAAAATAACCTTGCTGAAAACTCGAAGTATCTATTCCTAGTACGAATCGCAGTCTTGGGTATATCCTCGGATTTAACTTCCAACTGGTGATACCCAGTTCTTAAATAGATTTGGGAATACACAGCGTTCTTCCGCTGATCAAACAATCATTTACAAGGGTACCTATTCTCCATGTCGAACTCATACAACTCTCGAGGTTCGATACATAATTTTGTGCTAACATCTTTCTTTCTTACAACAACACTGGGCTCTCCATGGTGGTACACTGGGTCTTATCATACCCCTGTACAACAACTCTTGTAACTGAGTCACTAACTCTTTCATTCCCACTATACCCTGAATACTCGGTATTCATTCTCATGCCATCCAAATCGATATCTGGTAGCTCATTAAAACCTTGTACAATCTCCCAAAATCATTGTAGTTTCCTTTATACTTGGTATCTCTAGCGTAGTAGTTTCTTAGTCTGAACTATATTCAAGAATCTCTGAATCTGTCTCCATTCTTTATTTATTACTCTCTCTCCCTTACAATCAGTCTGGGCTCCATTGGGTGTCAACCAACCCATTCTTATTATAATATCAACTTCTCCCAACTTGAAAGGAATCAGGTCTATCGAAAGTGTCGACCTCATATTTCTAGTTCACAACCTGGATGTACCCGTCCTATGGGAAAATCCCTCGATTGACCATTTCTACTTGTAATTATTCCCTTAGCAGCTCGGCCTTAAGGTTTAATTGTCATGCAACTTCTTGATATACAACGATACATTAGCTCTGTCTAAACAGTATAGAAGGGCACCTGCTATTTAAAGGTCCTGACAGTGGGCTGCTTGTTGGAGGTAGCCCTGGTTGAAGCCTACTGGCTTTCTTTCCTTCTGTGTTCACAAACTCTGGAACAAACCTCGATAACTCGGAGAACTTGGCCTCATTCTCGGTCACAATCATGGTTTCTTGTTTTAACTCTTTAACTTTCATTTTCATCCGGGTCTGCATATATTTCCGAAAATTATTACTCTAAAAACAACACACGCTGCGCCTCTCCCAAGTCACAATACCATCTCCCTCTGACTCCATCGTCAGTACTTATCTTGCTAACCCAGAGGTAGTGTCCATTCGTAAACAACTCCTCCAAAATCTCAATTCCACTATAGGGCATCTATCTAACACTGTTGTCACTGGAGTTCACGGCACATCTCCATTCCTTTCACATATATCGATTGACACGCTTTCCATTATCATAATATCCTTGGGAGAATAAACCAATTTCATCGATATGTCACTAACATTCTATTCGTCTTAGGGATTCGCTCCTGTCATAGGCGATTTCGTTGCGAATCTAATTCCTATCAGCGAATTTTGACTTATTTGACCTGGTTGGCCTCCCCTTAGAATTCAATGAGGATAACAAAAATTATGGGGCCTTGAAAAGACAGCTCCCATATCAAGGAAAACGTCGCACACTGGTTATGAGTTTTAAGGTAACCTTATTGGAGGTAAAAGAATTTTACCGAGAGATCAATATGATCATAAGAACTCAACGTTGTGTGCTTCAATTGAGACATTACTAAAGGTAATTAGCCTTCTTGTATTTCACAACTTACAAGTGATGGCGTCCCATCCAACTTCTATCACACAGACAGATAGTCCTTGTAGCCCCTATATGTATAGGGTTGTTCGTCTCAGTGGAAGTTGAAAAGTATGAAAGCAATTCGAGATCAATTTAATGATTATCGCCTTTCGACAATATTTCTCAAGGGAACACCTTGGATTAAAATTGAACAGATTCCAAAGGTGCGGTTTCCAAAGAAAATACAAAGAAAAGAATAACCAAAAGATACTGGTACTTAACAACAAGTGGTGAGGTATCACCATAGGGTCATTCATTATTTGAAGAAAAGTAAAAGCTTAAATAACATTATTTGACAGGGCTTCGAAAACCTGAAAGTAGGCATTGTGACAGCCTCTGGCACAAGTGAAACTGAATATGGTTTATCACAAGTGTTATAAAACAACTTCGAAGAGGGAATATACCCTTTATCAGAATTCTTTCCTGGAGAGAGGTCAAGATAGATCATAGATTGGGGAGGTACCCCACATAATTTGCAAATGGGGAGGGTACTACCAAGGTCTCTACGGATGCCTTTTATGTCGGCTCCTCTAATGGATAATCGTTCAATTCCAAAGCTTTTCTTTTCCACGCACCCTAAGTTGTTCGATACTTACGTCATTGCCGACTTATAATAGTCGCTAAGAATTCAACCATCAACATTTGCAATCGCAGGGAATTCTATTCGACTAGGCGCAAACATCTCAAGTAAGCGTTCTATTCTATAAGAAGACTTCGATACCGTTGTCACCCATAACAATGACAATTCCTCATGTCGACTGGGCGGTACTCCGGAAGATCGTTAGAATCTACAGGCTTAAATCCGGTCTCTATTTCAATCATCCTTATACCCAATACTCCTTCTCCCATATCGATCCCGTGTGCTACATAAGCTTAACACTTTTGGCACAATAGCCTTTTCATTTAAGTCAATCCCGGAATTTCTCAGTCCGTCTTGGTCCTTAAATATATTTCGCCTTTACCGTCCAATCTCAACTTCATCATTTTATCTCTACAATCAATTATAGCAATCAGGGTCTGTCCACCAACCCATATAACGACTATCTTATCCAATCCACAGGGTTCACTCTAATTTCCACTCTCTTTGGTGACATCCTCTGGTAATCAGAAAGACAAGGTTTGCCAAAATTTTCTGAATTTCTTTCCAAAATCAGGGAAACTTGATCAATCTATTTACCCACTAGTAATACTCGGATCTGATTTCCGACCTTTCTGTTCTATCCTCATAATTCCTTCCTGGTTTCCTGAGGGTGGTAAATCTCATTCTCGATTCCGTCTTAGCGTGCTTGTCTTACAATAACGTTTGCATGGTACATATACCCAAAATTCTCCTTGAGATAATAAAATCCCTCAACGATGTAATAGACACTATTTCCAGTGGAATCGCTGGTCGTGGGGGATTGAAACCTCATAGCCAAAGCAATTCCTTTCACTATTCTTAGGCAACTAGGTACCCTTAATCGTTCTTAAAAATCCGAACACCTTGGTTCTTACGTATGCCGCCTCCTTATGGGCAACTATAACCGACTACGAGTAACAGGTTTCGTTCAAGTCGAATCAATCCACTGATACTGGCTATACTGCCTCTACCTCTTCTGCTTTGGAGACTCTATTCCATTTTCTTTGTCATATCTCTCGATGAATCATAAACGATCCTTAAACCCTCGTCTCGGCACTTATTTGACCTCTGAAGGTTCGTCCGGTCCTATTATACGACCTCAAGTAACATACTACATCTTTATCAATCAACACGTCCTCTACAAGATTCTTTCCTTGACCCACTATGGGGTCTTCCTCTAGATCCTCCTATGGATCTTCCTTTATCGGGTCTCCGTCCATTTCAAGGAACGCATCATCAATTGCCTACTCGAAGGCCTCGGGGTCTGGTATCTCAGAATCCCATCAATCTATAACTCATACGACTCGAGGTGACTAATCACGAAGTCCTAAGTACGGTTTCCCAGAAGAAGTCCCCTCTCGGGCTTCATCTTAAACAGTCAGGGTCATGTCCTCTAACCCGACTACGAACTCAATTTGAGCTCTAGATGCTCTTATCATTATTAAGGGTATTGTAAGACTCGATCTCCTATCGTTTCTGAGGACTGTAACCTAACGCTCTGATACCATCTCTGTAACAGCCCCAAATCCGGGGTCGGGGATTTAGGGTTGTCACGATCCATGTACTCCTTGCCTTACCTGTATCACTCACATCATTCATAATTCACCTGCTCATGACCCCACAATATATGTCTCTCTCACACACACACACACAGGTTAGAGTCTCAGAAACGACACAATACAACAACTGCGGAATAAATAATTTTTATTACAATACCCAAATGTCTTTTGAATCTGTTACTGATACAATTTTCTAAGTATTGTTACATTACCAACTTAGCCTTCTGATGCTTACAGTCCTCTAATACCATTCATGTCTATACATAAGTTGAATGCCAAAAGCCGTAGCCTGATTCGATTGGTTCGTACTACTCTTCGGGATCACTGCTAGAAACTGTTTATGGAAACGCCTTGCGGGGTATGTGCCGTCCCATTGGCATCCTGCTTCGCTGCTATATAATATATATAAAACAATAGCAAGAGTGAGCGATAGCTCAGCAAGGTAATAAAAATATGGCATAATCCTGCCTTTAACTCAACCCAGAATAAAGCGGGTATAAGACAATAATTTGTCAAAATATCTCGATACTGAAATTATTTCCTTATCGGAATGTATTCCCAAAAACAGTACCATTAATGTACTTCAAATATCATTTCATAATATTTCTGCAAGCTTTTGCTATATTATGAACAAAGTTCTAGTATAATATAAAAGATAAGGTTTCAAAGTAAACCAATATAACTCTTCCAAAAATATCTGCTATATAAGCAGAATATCAACACATAACTTAACAGAAGTTATAAGATGATTCAGTATAAACAACTCCCTTACCATAACTCATGTTATGTAAGGTATCCACAGAGTCATATGATATAAAAGAGGAAGTTACGAGAAAAATTACTATAATATTTTCGTAACCCAAATTCCACTTAGGCATATATATCCTCAATCAGGTTTTATCAGAGTCATACTCATAAAATAAAAGATGAAGTTGCAAGGATTCATTGTAACTTTATTTTGAACACTTTTCGACCCCCTGCCAACATGGCCGGTAAACCTGTACCACGGTGTCATCCTTGGTCCCTTTCAATACATGTTGCAGAATCCCTCTGCCAACATGATCGGTAAACCTGTACCAACGGAGCCATCTGTGGTCCCTTTCAGTACATGTTGCAGAATTATCCAAAATGGATGATGAACCAATACTGGAGCCTTCTCCGCGCCCGTCGTACCAACCTTACTATGATCAGTAGCAGGTTGTACAACAAAAATATGTTTTCTACATGTAGATGGAAGTATCACGACATCCTGACATTGTCTACCGCCTTTCTGGATCTCCCGGCCCATTTGGGGCAATAAGGTGATGGATCGGCGCGACTCGACCTCTTACACATGCTCCTAGTTCAGATGAAATCCATGACTCTGAAACGTAAAGATCGTCTTCCTTTCCCCAAGTGTAATACTTGTTGATACGACTCCACTCAGTAGTTATATCTAGGTTGGAAAGGAAGATTCTCCAATATTTTCCAAGCGATGCTTGTTAATGGATATCGACTTGTTCCAGGAATTTACCCCTCGAGCGTTGAGGTGGTAACACAATACTTGACTGGCAGCAATCAAATTGCTCCAAAAAATATCTGTCCTTAGACAGTTTTTGTTTTGAGTTGAGAGTTTAAAAAGAGTAGTAGTCACTTAAATCAGGTTTCCCATATTTTTGATAGTTGAGCGAGCATTTAAATCCCCTTTAAAAGACAGATTTAAATGGAAAAACATTGTTTTGGGAACCTCTTTTTGATTTGAAAATAATTAATAATATTTATTAAATAAGTACCCTTAAACGAATATTTGAAATAATATTCAATAAGTAAGTATCCTCAAATGAATATTTGAAAATAATATTTATTAAATAATTAAGCCTCAAATGAATATTCATTAATTAATAAATTTCAAATGAATATTCGAAAATAATATTCATTAAATAATTAATCTCAAATGAATATCCTAAAGTAATATTCATTAAATAAATAATCAATCCTCGAATGAATATTCAAAGGTAATATTTATTAAACAAATGAATATTCAAACATACTATTCATTACATAATCCCCAGATGAATATGTACGATAATATTCTTAAAGTCAATATCCTCAAATGAATATAAATAATATTATGTAAGTCGATAATTCTCAAATGAATATTAATAAATAATATTCTTAAAATGAATATTAATAAATAATATTCTTAAAATGAATATTAATAAATAATATTCTTAAAGTCAATAATCCTCAAATGAATATTCATAAATAATATTCCTTAAATAAAATAATTAACCCTCGAATAACAGTTACCCGATATCTTTATCGGAAAATAACCTTTAACATATACCGAAATATAATTACTTCTGATCTTAGAGAAAATCACCCGCCCTTATCCTAGGGCAATTATAAAATCCTGGCTTATAGCTGATATCCCATATCTAACTCATAAGCCCCAACTTCAAGTCATAACCTCAAGTATTGCTATACATAGCAATTCGAAAACAAGTATGCAATAACACATGTATACTTCTCATTTGCATATATAACTGAAATAGTATTCAAATAGTATTTCTCGACCGAGATAATACTCAAATAACATTCCTCAAAACACATAGTATTCTGCCGATGGAATCCCTCCGGGTTTTCACGGCTATCTACATATCTCAAAATACCGACTCCCGATTTAGAGTCGAAAACAATGAATATGCTCTTATATATAGAGCTACAAGGTATACCGGTTCATAAGTACATTATCCCAAAGCTCGTATATAAACCAAAATCAAACTCTATTTTATACAATATATAACATGTATCGCAAAACTGTATAACTCCACACATGGCAAAAGCAGTAATATATAATCAATACTTCAAAGTATAGATTTAGAAAACTTGCCACAATACTTGCAACAAAGATTTGGTATATAAATTGGGAATACACAAGTATTGAACATTGGAAAATATACCTACTCTGAATAATAGAGTAAGGTTTAGTAAACTTGCCTGATGCTCGAGAAGTGATAGGGGTTCACGACGATGCCGGACAATCTAGACAAAGTCAAAGAAAACGTACGATTAATCCCCTGGATAATCCACTTGTACTCAATGCTTAAACACGTAAGCGAAACACAACCAAGGCATTACTAGCTCGTCATAGGCTCATACTAAGTCCAAGTTAATCGACAATTACTTAAGTCGTAGGTTTAGTCCAAAATCGATCCTCGAATACAAGTTATACTTAACCATTTACAACATTGGTTTCTAAGTCATGTTCTTAGTGTTTTCACTTGCGCAACCTCTGTTGTCGCATTTTTATAAAATCGAAAAATAATCTTTTTAATACGAATCTTTTTCGTGAGCCTTCCTAACTGTCTCTAGTATTATCCCTCAAAGTTTCACATTTTAATATGGCTTCTAAGTGGTCCAAAAAATAGCCTCAAAGTGACTGACCAGAGATGGGTTGTTCTTCCGAACGACGTTTACTAAAACTCACTTTTCTCCTAAACCGTAAATCGTATAGACATGATCTTTATACCAAAACAAACCTTAAAACAAGACCTACATGTTCATGGTCAGTGTTGTTCAAAAATATTTCAAGACCAGTTCGTAATTCTTGCTCAAAACAGCCTTAAATCAAATGGGCATTACGACGGCTATAATCGTAACGTTTCCCGGTTTTTGTTATGTCAAAACCTCTTAAAACCAAATGAATTCAACAACCCAACAACTTTTACAACATGACCAGTTCATATACTTCAAGAACACATCACCAACATCAGCCAACAACAAGTATTCATCAAGAATTAACCATACATACTCCAAATTCCATAAACACGCTTATTCTTAAACATTACTAGAAACTTCACTTAAATCTCAACATAAATCAAATGGGTGGATGAGTGGTATACCTTCCTTGAATCCTTAAACACATCACAAGAGCTTGTAAGCCTTAAGAGAGTCTTTATCCATGGTTATCATCCTTAAACTTGCAAAAGAAAATCAAGAACAAGTTATGAATTCTCGGAGTTACTATACACCGGTTTAAAGAACTGGACAAATGAAGGTCTTAACTTGCTCAAATGGAAGAAACTTGTGCAATAGGAAATGTAGGTTATCTCAAGACCTTTCCAACAAGCTATAGATCGCCATTTTCCACCTAGAAATGAAGGAGCTATTAACTTTACAATCCGGAAGTCTGTTTTTGGCCGAAAATGAAGAGATGAATTGATTGATATATATATATATGACCATGTAAACATGTATGTGTGTGTGGGTGTGTGTATATGCATGTATCGAGGTGTGTGTGTAAGGTGGAGGGTGACATGCAATGGTGAAGAGGTAGTGTTTGAGTGAATTGGTGGAGGAATAAGGACGGATATTGTGATTGGGGGTGGTGTGCGGTTGTGTGGACCCATTCCGGCCATCACCGTGAACCACGCCACCGGCGATGATCGGAAGTGAGCCGGTGGCCTGGGTTTGAAGTTAACTAATGCCCCGGCTGTGTTTATGGATTTGATGAATCGAGTTTTTCGAACGTATTTGGATAAGTTTGTGATTGTATTTATTGATGACATCTTGATATATTCAAAGTCTTCGAAAGATCATGCTGAGCATCTAAGGATTGCATTGGAAATCTTGAGGAAGGAAAAGTTATATGCGAAGTTCTCCAAGTGTGAATTCTGGTTGGAAGAAGTACAGTTTCTTGGACACGTTATTAGTCGAGAAGGAGTGAGAGTGGACCCTGCCAAGATTGAAGCTGTGGTTAATTGGGAAAGATCAAAGACCCCTACTGAAGTGAGAAGTTTTCTCGGATTAGCTGGATATTACCGGAGATTTGTTCAAGATTTTTCAAAGATAGCCACACCGTTGACTGCACTGACGCGGAAGAATGAAAAGTTTGTCTGGACTGAGAAATGTGAGGAAAGTTTCCAAGAGCTGAAAGGAAGATTAGTGACACCACCAGTGTTAGTCTTACCAGATGATCAAGGAAATTTCGTTATCTACAGTGATGCTTCACACAAAGGATTGGGATGTGTTTTAATGCAACATGGAAAAGTGATCGCGTATGCTTCACGACAACTCAAACCGCACGAACAAAAGTACCCAACTCATGATTTAGAATTAGCAGCTATCGTGTTCGCGTTGAAGATTTGGAGACATTATCTATACGGAGAGAAGTGTGAAATCTACACGGATCATAAAAGCTTAAAGTATATATTCACTCAGAAGGAATTGAACATGAGGCAACGGAGATGGTTGGAGCTAATTAAGGATTATGATTGTAGTATTAACTTTCACCCGGGAAAAGCGAATGTTGTGGCGGATGCGTTAAGTCGAAAAGAGAGATTGAATTTGTTCACAATACCTAAAGAATTGCTTCAAGAATTTGAGAAGTTGAAACTAGAAGTTTATGATTCGGAAGTTACCAACGAAGTTCTCAACGGTATGACGTTTCAACCGGAATTGTTGGAAAAGATACGAAGATGTCAGGAGGAGGCTATGAATCAAGAGATGAACACGTTGACTGGTGAAGAGGTCTGCACCCAAAGGGATGACAAAGGAATTTTGAGATTTTCTACAAGGATATGGATTCCAAATGTGACGGAACTGAAGAGTGAAATCTTGCGGGAAGGCCATAGTTCATAGTACTCAATTCACCCTGGTAGCACGAAGATGTATCGAGATTTGAAGGAACATTTCTAGTGGCCTGATATGAAGAGAGAAATTGCTGAATGGATAAGTAAGTGTTATACTTGTCAACGAGTCAAAGCCGAACATCAAAAGCCGAGCGGACTATTGCAACCATTGGATATTCCTGAATGGAAGTGGGAACATCTTGCCATGGATTTTATTGTTGGACTCCCGAGGACAAAAGCTAATCATGATACCATATGGGTAATTATAGACCGTCTGACCAAGTCTGCACATTTTCTCCCAATCAATGAAAGATTTTCACTGGATAGGTTAGTACAGCTATATCTGAAGGAAGTTGTGACACGCCACGGAGTCCCAGTAACCATTGTGTCGGATCGTGATCCAAGGTTTAACTCCCGATTTTGGAGACAATTTCAAAAATGTCTGGGTACCAAGCTTAAGATGAGTACCGCATATCATCCACAAACTGATGGCCAGAGTGAACGAACAATTCAAACCATTGAAGACATGCTTAGAGCTTGTGCGCTGGATTTTAAAGGAAGTTGGGATGAGCATTTACCATTGGTAGAGTTTTCGTACAATAACAGCTATCACGCGAGTATTGGAATGCCTCCGTATGAAGCTTTGTATGGAAGGAAATGTAGATCGCCTGTGTATTGGGAAGAAGTGGGAGAACGAAAAGTTTTGGGACCCGAGCTAGTACAACAGACAAAGGAAAAGATTGAAATCATTCAGAAAAGACTAGTTACGGCACAAGACAGACAACGGAAGTACGCTGACCAAGACAGGAAGGATATAAGCTTTGAAGAAGGAGACCAAGTGTTGCTAAAAGTGTCGCCATGGAAAGGAGTTACGAGATTTGGCAAGAAAGGGAAACTTAGCCCGAGATATGTAGGACCGTTTGAGATACTGAGACGTATTGGAAAAGTTGCATATGAGTTAGCGTTACCACCACACATGGAGCACATTCATAACGTTTTTCATGTATCAGTGCTTAAGAGATTTAATCTTGATACAAATCACGTGATCGAGTATGAACCTATTGAGATTCAACCTGATTTGTCATATGTAGAACAACCTGTAGAAATTCAGGATCGTATGGATAGGAAACTAAGGAATAAGACTGTTAAGTTAGTTAAGGTTTTGTGGAGGAATCCCAAAGTTGAAGAATTGACTTGGGAACTTGAGAGCGAGATGCTTGAAAAGTATCCGCATCTATTTTTAGAAGGTTAGATTCTGGGGACAGAATCTTTTTAAGGGGGAAGGTTATAACGACTCAGAAAAACGCTTGTACAGTTTTAATATTTAATAATATTTGAGATCTATGATATGTGAATATTGTGTGAAAGGTGGATATTTGAAAAATGTGATGATTAGATGTTTACTTGGTTAATGGTGTGGATTAAATATATGTGTATGCTTTTAATTACAATTTATATGAATTTATTATTAAAAATTAGTTCTTTTTGACCTTCCGGGAATTTTATAAAATCATTGGATATTCTTTTTATTGTGAAATCTTTTTCACAACCTTTCTTTTATATTCTATTATTTTCTAAAATTAGTGGAGGAATTTATTTGTGGCATTAAGGATTTAAAAACGATTTTATGAGTTAAATGTCATTTATGTGATCTAAACTTTGAAAATTCATATTTAATTCAATTTTGATCATAAAAATATTTTTCAAATATGTGTGAGCTTGTAAATTTGTATTCTCTGTTTTAAAAATAAAATTTTGATTTTAGATATTATTTTCATTTTATTTCGGATTTTAGAAAGCCATTATATTGGTTTTCTTCTATTAAAAATCAGATTTTAGAATTGTGAACTTACTATTTTGCCCTTGGGGCTTATAAAACCCCCAAGCCCAGCATTCTCCTTTTTTTCTTATTTTGGTCGACACATCTGCTCTCTCTCTCTTTGCTGTTCTCTCTCGGTCATTCTTCTTTTCAGTAAAAATCTTCATCTCTTCTCTTTTCTCTCTACATAATTGATTGATATATATATATATATATATATATATATATATATATATGACAATGTATACATGTATGTGTGTGTGGGTGTGTGTATATGTATGTATCGAGGTGTGTGTGTAAGGTGGAGGGTGACATGCAATGGTGAAGAGGTAGTGTTTGAGTGAATTGGTGGAGGAATAATGACGGATATTGTGATTGGGGGTGGTGTGCGGTTGTGTGGACCCATTCCGGCCATCACCGTGAACCACACCACCGGCGGTGATCGGAAGTGAGCCGGTGGCCTGGGTTTGAAGTTAAATAGCTCTATCTTGATTTTAATCCATGTCTTTAACTCTGCATGTTAGTTTTTTTTTATGTTATGTGAACAATTTCAGTTTGCATGTGAATTCTTTGACCGGAATTAATGTGTAAATGGAAGATTGTGAATGATTTTGAGTTCTTATGAATTGCATGTTAATATTTGAGTGGTTATTAGTTTGGTCTTAGCAGAGAAATCAGTTTTTATAATAATGATAAGTGTTAGGGGTCTTAGTGTTTGGACTTTAATTAAAAAGATGATGAGAATCATGATGGTTTGTCAAGAAACTGCCCTGTTCTGCTCTGGTAATTCGTGACTGCTTGTTCCCTGTTTTGGACAGTGGGTATAGAATGTAAATGTTCTACTCGGAGTCTAGTTTATCCACGCGAAAACCTTGTGTCATTTAATTTAACGAGTAAAGAGTTATGCATGTTTTACTAAAGGTTGCGCAGCAGGATTTTCTGTGCTTCAGTATACACTTTAAACCTGTTCGTTTTTAGTCTAAATGAACTGTTCTGAATTTGAAAGTTTTATGCTAAGTTGGATTAGTAACCAGGAAGTAGCCTGTCAAATATGGTATTTGTTTGATTATTTTTGGATTTATGATAAATGTTTTGGTAAGGCATGCGCAGCAGATTTTTCAGTTTTTGAGATGAAAACATTGTTTGTAAAGGTGTTAAGGATATGGTTATCATTGATCAAGATGATTTAAGGGTATACCAAGTGTGGTATGATTTGAAAGTCAGATTATATATTTATATATATATTTATATATATATTTATATAAAGGGAGTATGTTATGTGTACTTAAATGGCGATGTGCGCTTATATGAGTTGTTGCCTATTTCATGGTTGTAAATGTTATGTTATATAACTATTGTGTGTTTACGCGCTTAGGATGCGTTGGGTAGTTTAGAATAAAGGTTAGCATTTTAGAGAAAGCATACTAAGATAGAATATATTCTTTTGTAGAGTCCAAGGAAGTGGAACTTAGAGATAAAGGAAATACCAAGGTGGAGAACCAGTGATTTCTCATTACCCTTTTTGCTACTTAAGGCAAGTAATTCTGACTTGCTTTCGTTTCTAAATTCCATTCTTTCATTTCGACAGATATAAATTGCTATCTTGTTTATATGCCTTAAATTCTGAAAATACATCTTGTTCATTGATACACCTGATTTCTGTTCATATAACCATGTTGTTCTGTATATCATACTTTGTTTAGTTCTTTTTCCTTAAACCTTATATCCTGTTCATATCCATGAATTGAAACCTAATGACCTATGATTCTATAACCTGAATTTGATCATATACTTATGCATTCCCTTTTATACCTGAAAGTGAATACACCTAACTCTCATTCTAGTACATTCCCAGAACATACCCGATGACAAATATTTCTTATATTTCACTAATAGAAATCCAGATTGTTTTGATTGAACTTATCTGATTTCCAAAAGACTTCTTTATATCTGAATATGTTTTAAAAAGGAATAAAGTTTAGATTCATTTAAATTCTGATTTATGGTTTCCACGGATTCCTAAGATTGGAGGCGTAAGAGGCCGAGTGACGCCGGTCCAGCACTTTTTAATTATAATAAATGGACTAGGGATGGACTAGTCTAAAGGCCATTGTGTGCCTATTGGGACCCAATACAAGGACCAGAGGGACTGTGTGTCCGGTATGGGGACTTTACGTGGCTGATCACCCGTATTGTCCGGTGCGTTGTGAAAAATCTCCAAATTACTCAATGCTCTTCTTGAAAACAGATATCTTGATAATGAAATTGGTTTACCCTTTGAAATTGTATATTCAATTCATTGGTCTGATAATCCCTTGATATGGATTCTGCTATAACCATGCCATACAGATTGATATTGGAAACTGTTTCACAGTGGTTGACTATTTGGTTATATTATTACTTGCTGAGCATTCGGCTCATTCTTTTCCCTGTTCTAACCCACAGTTAAACGAGGAGATGGTACGCACTTTTCAGACAGCTAGGAAGTCTTCTATTAGGGTTACTTTTGGGATGCCAGCTCAGGTAGGTGATGACCACTTGTAGAAGGCGTTTTGTGAAAGGGAACATAGAACTTTTAAGACATGGTTGTAATAACTTTTGAGACTTATGTTATGTATTAATATGAATTAGATAGTTGATGCTTGTTTCACACCATTAATTGTTAAAGATCCAGGGTAGAGTTGGGGTCACGTCTGCATATTTATTTTATATTGTTTATGGGTTTAATGTGTAGAGGTTGTAGTGACTCCCCGATCATGACCCCAGATTGGGAGGGCGTCACAGGTTGGTATCAGAGCTGTCCGTTTTTGGTCACTGAAACAAGCCAGGATTAGGATCCCTATTAATAAAAGATGATTAAGATAGTTATGAAAGGAGTAGGAATCTGTTAGGATATTAGATTAATAGATGCTAAGTAGCCACGGTAGGCGTAAGTACTTTCTTTTAGGTTAAGTTTTTAGAATTAAGATAACCTGTTATTATATAAGTATCTATATCTATATTGTTATCGCAGGAGATGGACGTTATTGGTGGAGACACACCCCCTCACCCATCCATCATACTATCTGACCCTATGCATACTTTATCTGCTCATGAGGAGGATCCAGTGGAGATAGCTAGTCCTAGTGTTCAGCCCGTTGAGCTACCATTTGCACATGTACCTGTTCAGACTACTATCCCTTGGAGAGCAACATCTTTTGATTCTCGTGTTTCGATCATGGGAGATCCCGCATCTATTTTTCTCCATGCACATATAGACCTTGCTAGAGACCTAGAGACCCTTTCCGGATAGAATACCGAGCTTCAGACCCTTGTAGACCAGATGTATGATGAGGCGGACCGTCGTGTTGCTGTTACTGAGGCGGAGTGGGAGGATAGGATTCGTACTGTAGAGGAGACAGCGCGAAAACGCCTAGCTAAGGGACCAGTCAATGATGATGCTTTAGAGGAGGCCAGGAGAGTGAGTAGGATTGTTAGCTGGATGTTGTGTGAGCTGAGAGCTGTTCGTGGTGGACGAGACTAGAGATTGTTGGATTCTGAGAGTGGGACATCTGTTAGAGCCCATTGGTTTTAGTACTGGTTACTTGCACGGATGACTACTAGCTGTTAGGATGTTTTCCCTTTTTCCTAGTACTAGTAGACAGTATTATATTATCTGCTTTGACATTGACTCTTCTATGACTTTATGTGGTGATCATGTACCCTGTCATCTGTTGTACCTGACCCGTATCTTTATATTATGCCCGTACTTTTCTTATAACTTGCTTTAAACTGTTTTACCATTTATTGTTAACCTGTTCCTATAATACCTATGCTTACCCTGTTTACCCTGTTACGGAGACGAGCAAGTTATCTAACAATATGGCTAAAAGTTTAAATTTTTTTTTTGTTGCATACAGTTTTATAAACGTTTTTAAAAAGAGTTTACATGTTAGTATATATATATATATGCATATTGTTTCATAAATTGCTTATCTCTTATCAGAAAAATGCCACCAAAGAAAAAGACTACTGTTTCTACTCAACAGACAACCGATACCGGAGCCCAGAACTCGGTAGACCCAACTATAACTAAGATACTTCAACTACTTCAACAACAAACTGCTGCCTTGACTCAACAACAACAACAACAACAACAAACTGTTCAACCACTGACAACCTTTAAATCATTTCAAGCTGTACACCCACCTGAATTTAAAGGTACTCTAAACCTTGTTGAGGCGAAATTATGGCTAATCGACATTGAGAAAGCTTTTGCGTTAGTTAAGGTTGGGGAAGATCAGAAAACTGAATTTGCTAGTTACTACCTGAAGGCAGAAGCTAATTTTTGGTGGGAATCTGTGAAGTTAGGAGAAGGAGAAATTACTTGGCAAAGATTTACGGAACTATTTCAGGAGAAGTATTTACCAAGGTACCTACAAGATCAGTTGGAAGTTCAGTTCTTAGAATTAAAACAAGAAGGGATGAGTGTGGCAGAATACGAAGCCAAATTTACTGAATTGGCAAGATTTGCACCTAGGTACGTAGGAGATGATGTCAGTAAGGCTAGAAAGTTTCAGCACGGATTAAAGCCATGGTTAAGGAGTAGAGTTGCAGCTTTTGAATTGAGAAGTTATACTGCGGTAGTACAAAAAGCGATGATCATTGAGGGTGAAAGCGAATTAGTTCAAAAAGAGAAATTTGGAAAGAAACGGAAGTTTGGGGGATCTGAAAGAAGCCAAGGTGATGAAGGACAAGGAAGTTCTCAGAATAGGAAAAGGTTTGGAAATCAACCAGGAGGAGATAGGAATTTTCAGAAACAAAGGAGTGGATTTGGAAGTTCAGACAAGAAACCTCAAGGAGGAAAACCACCAACTATAACGGGAAAGCCATCTATACTAGAGTGCAAGACGTGTGGTAAAAGACATTCGGGAATCTGTAACAAGTTGAACATCACATGTTTTAAATGCAACAAGAAGGGACACTATGCTGATGGATGTCCAAGTTCAAAGCCAGGAGGACTAACATGTTTTAAGTACGGAAAAGCGGGACATTTTGCGCGGGAATGTAAGGAACCGGTCGAATCTGCTAATGTACTTAGGCTCACTGCACCACCAACACGGTCACAGTCATCTCAACCTCAAGCAAGAACTTTTAATATGTCAATCAATGAAGCGGTTCAGGACAGAGATGTAGTAGCAGGTACGCTTCCTGTGAATTCTGTTAAAGCTAAAGTGTTAATTGATTCTGGAGCAACTAGATCTTTTATATCTGAAAGATTCCTTGATAAATTGCAATGTGAGATAAAACCATTAGAAAGGGCGTTAGTAATAGAATTGGCTAACCAGGATAGAGTTCCCGTAGACCAAGTGTGTCCTAACTGTAAAATAGAGATCGATGGATATCTTTTTTATGCGGATTTGATACCGTTCAAGATGGGAGAATTTGATGTTATCCTAGGAATGGATTGGTTAGTAGATTGTGATGCGTAGATTGAATGTAGGAAAAGCAAGCAAGATTGCGTATGAACGAAGACCAAGAAGTGGTGTTTCAAGGTCAAAGACAAACTAGGAAGTTTTTAACGTTTATGCAAATGACACGACTACTTCGACAAGGTTGTGAAGCTTATTTGGCTCATGTAGTGGATGTGGAGAAGCAAGTATTGAAGATGGAAGAGATACCAGTTGTAAATGAGTTCCCTGAAGTTTTTCCTGACGAACTACCCGGATTACCTCCAGATCGAGAAGTAGAATTTACGATTGATTTGGCACCTGGAATGGAACCAGTATCAAAGGCACCTTACAGAATGGCACCAGCAGAAATGAAGGAATTGGCTACGCAGCTACAAGATCTTCTTGATAAAGGAGTTATAAGGCCTAGTATATAGCCGTGGGGAGCGCCAGTTTTATTTGTCAAGAAGAAAGACGGAAGTATAAGATTGTGTATAGATTATCGAGAACTCAACCAGTTGACGATAAAGAATAAGTACCCGTTACCACGAATCGATGATTTATTTGATCAACTCAAAGGAGCAGCCTATTTTTCAAAGATTGATTTAAGATCTGGATACCATCAACTAAAAATCAAGCCTGAAGACGTTTCGAAAACTGCTTTTCGCACGAGATATGGACATTACGAATTTTAGTGATGCCATTTGGATTAACTAATGCCCCGGCTGTGTTTATGGATTTGATGAATCGAGTTTTTCGAACGTATTTGGATAAGTCTGTGATTGTATTTATTGATGACATCTTGATATATTCAAAGTCTTCGGAAGATCATGCTGAGCATCTAAGGATTGCATTGGAAATCTTGAGGAAGGAAAAGTTATATGCGAAGTTCTCCAAGTGTGAATTCTGGTTGGAAGAAGTACAGTTTCTTGGACACGTTATTAGTCGAGAAGGAGTGAGAGTGGACCCTGCCAAGATTGAAGCTGTGGTTAATTGGGAAAGACCAAAGACCCCTACTGAAGTGAGAAGTTTTCTCGGATTAGCTGGATATTACCGGAGATTTGTTCAAGATTTTTCAAAGATAGCCACACCGTTGACTGCACTGACGCGGAAGATTGAAAAGTTTGTGTGGACTGAGAAATGTGAGGAAAGTTTCCAAGAGCTGAAAGGAAGATTAGTGACAGCACCAGTGTTAGTCTTACCAAATGATCAAGGAAATTTCGTTATCTACAGTGATGCTTCACACAAAGGATTGGGATGTGTTTTAATGCAACATGGAAAAGTGATCGCGTATGCTTCACGACAACTCAAACCGCACGAACAAAAGTACCCAACTCATGATTTGGAATTAGCAGCTATCGTGTTCGCGTTGAAGATTTGGAGACATTATCTATACGGAGAGAAGTGTGAAATCTACACGGATCATAAAAGCTTAAAGTATATATTCACTCAGAAGGAATTGAACATGAGGCAACGGAGATGGTTGGAGCTAATTAAGGATTATGATTGTAGTATTAACTATCACCCGGGAAAAGCGAATGTTGTGGCGGATGCGTTAAGTCGAAAAGAGAGATTGAATTTGTTCACAATACCTAAAGAATTGCTTCAAGAATTTGAGAAGTTGAAACTAGAAGTTTATGATTCGGAAGTTACCAACGAAGTTCTCAACGGTATGACGTTTCAACCGGAATTGTTGGAAAAGATACGAAGATGTCAGGAGGAGGCTATGAATCAAGAGATGAACACGTTGACTGGTGAAGAGGTCTGCACCCAAAGGGATGACAAAGGAATTTTGAGATTTTCTACAAGGATATGGATTCCAAATGTGACGGAACTGAAGAGTGAAATCTTGCGGGAAGCCCATAGTTCACAGTACTCAATTCACCCTGGTAGCACGAAGATGTATCGAGATTTGAAGGAACATTTCTGGTGGCCTGATATGAAGAGAGAAATTGCTGAATGGATAAGTAAGTGTTATACTTGTCAACGAGTCAAAGCCGAACATCAAAATCCGAGCGGACTATTGCAGCCATTGGATATTCCTGAATGGAAGTGGGAACATCTTGCCATGGATTTTATTGTTGGACTACCGAGGACAAAAGCTAATCATGATGCCATATGGGTAATTATAGACCGTCTGACCAAGTCTGCACATTTTCTCCCAATCAATGAAAGATTTTCACTGGATAGGTTAGTACAGCTATATCTGAAGGAAGTTGTGACACGCCACGGAGTCCCAGTAACCATTGTGTCGGATCGTGATCCAAGGTTTAACTCCCGATTTTGGAGACAATTTCAAAAATGTCTGGGTACCAAGCTTAAGATGAGTACCGCATATCATCCACAAACTGATGGCCAGAGTGAACGAACAATTCAAACCATTGAAGACATGCTTAGAGCTTGTGCGCTGGATTTTAAAGGAAGTTGGGATGAGCATTTACCGTTGGTAGAGTTTTCGTACAATAACAGCTATCACGCGAGTATTGGAATGCCTCCGTATGAAGCTTTGTATGGAAGGAAATGTAGATCGCCTGTGTATTGGGAAGAAGTGGGAGAACGAAAAGTTTTGGGACCCGAGCTAGTACAACAGACAAAGGAAAAGATTGAAATCATTCGGAAAAGACTAGTTACGGCACAAGACAGACAACGGAAGTACGCTGACCAAGACAGGATGGATATAAGCTTTGAAGAAGGAGACCAAGTGTTGCTAAAAGTGTCGCCATGGAAAGGAGTTACGAGATTTGGCAAGAAAGGGAAACTTAGCCCAAGATATGTAGGACCGTTTGAGATACTGAGACGTATTGGAAAAGTTGCATATGAGTTAGCGTTACCACCACACATGGAGCACATTCATAACGTTTTTCATGTATCAATGCTTAAGAGATTTAATCTTGATACAAATCACGTGATCGAGTATGAACCTATTGAGATTCAACCTGATTTGTCATATGTAGAACAACCTGTAGAAATTCATGATCGTATGGATAGCAAACTAAGGAATAAGACTGTTAAGTTAGTTAAGGTTTTGTGGAGGAATCCCAAAGTTGAAGAATCGACTTGGGAACTTGAGAGCGAGATGCTTGAAAAGTATCCGCATCTATTTTTATAAGGTTAGATTCTGGGGACAGAGTCTTTTTAAGGGAGAATGTTATAACGACTCAGAAAAATGCTTGTACAGTATTAATATTTAATAATATTTGAGATCTATGATATGTGAATATTGTGTGAAAGGTGGATATTTGAAAAATGTGATGATTAGATGTTTACTTGGTTAATGGTGTGGATTAAATATATGTGTATGCTTTTAATTGCAATTTATATTTTATTATTAAAAATTAGTTCTTTTGACCTTCCGGGAATTTTATAAAATCATTGGAGATTCTTTTTATTGTGAAATCTTTTTCACAACCTTTCTTTTATATTCTATTATTTTCTAAAATTAGTGGAGGAATTTATTTTTGGCATTAAGGATTTAAAAACGATTTTATGAGTTAAATGTCATTTATGTGATCTAAAATTTGAAAATTCATATTTAATTCAATTTTGATCATAAAAATATTTTTAAAATATGTGTGAGCTTGTAAATTTGTATTCTCTGTTTTAAAAATAAAATTTTGATTTTAGATATTATTTTCATTTTATTTCAGAATTTAGAAAGCCATTATATTGGTTTTCTTCTATTAAAAATCAGATTTTAGAATTGTGAACTTACTAATTTGCCCTTGGGGCTTATAAAACCCCCAAGCCCAGCATTCTCCTTTTTTTTTCTTATTTTGGTCGACACATCTACTCTCTCTCTCTCTTTGTTGTTCTCTCTCGGTCATTCTTCTTTTCAGTAAAAATCTTCATCTCTTCTCTTTTCTCTCAACATAATTGATTAATATATATATATATATATGACCATGTATACATGTATGTGTGTGTGGGTGTGTGTATATGTATGTATCGAGGTGTGTGTGTAAGGTGGAGGGTGACATGCAATGGTGAAGAGGTAGTGTTTGAGTGAATTGGTGGAGGAATAAGGACGGATATTGTGATTGGGGGTGGTGTGCGGTTGTGTGGACCCATTCCGGCCATCACCGTGAACCACACCACCGGCGGTGATCGGAAGTGAGCCGGTGGCCTGGGTTTGAAGTTAAATAGCTCTATCTTGATTTTAATCCATGTCTTTAACTCTGCATGTTAGTTTTTTTTATGTTATGTGAACAATTTCAGTTTGCATGTGAATTCTTTGACCGGAATTAATGTGTAAATGGAAGATTGTGAATGATTTTGAGTTCTTATGAATTGCATGTTAATATTTCAGTGGTTATTAGTTTGGTCTTAGCAGAGAAATCAGTTTTTATAATAATGATAAGTGTTAGGGGTCTTAGTGTTTGGACTTTAATTAAAAAGATGATGAGAATCATGATGGTTTGTCAAGAAACTGCCCTGTTCTGCTCTGGTAATTCGTGACTGCTTGTTCCCTGTTTTGGACAGTGGGTATAGAATGTAAATGTTCTACTCGGAGTCTAGTTTGTCCACGCGAAAACCTTGTGTCATTTAATTTAACGAGTAAAGAGTTATGCATGTTTTACTAAAGGTTGCGCAGCAGGATTTTCTGTGCTTCAGTATACACTTTAAACCTGTTCGTTTTTAGTCTAAATGAACTGTTCTGAATTTGAAAGTTTTATTCTAAGTTGGATTAGTAACCAGGAAGTAGCCTGTCAAATATGGTATTTGTTTGATTATTTTTGGATTTATGATAAATGTTTTGGTAAGGCATGCGCAGCAGATTTTTCAGTTTTTGAGATGAAAACATTGTTTGTAAAGGTGTTAAGGATATGGTTAGCATTGATCAAGATGATTTAAGGGTATACCAAGTGTGGTATGATTTGAAAGTCAGATTATATATTTATATATATATATATATTTATATATATATTTATATAAAGGGAGTATGTTATGTGTACTTAAATGGCGATGTGCGCTTATATGAGTTGTTGCCTATTTCATGGTTGTAAATGTTATGTTATATAACTGTTGTGTGTTTACGCGCTTAGGATGCGTTGGGTAGTTTAGAATAAAGGTTAGCATTTTAGAGAAAGCATACTAAGATAGAATATATTCTTTTGTAGAGTCCAAGAAAGTGGAACTTAGAGATAAAGGAAATATCAAGGTGGAGAACCAGTGATTTCTCATTACCCTTTTTGCTACTTAAGGCAAGTAATTCTGACTTGCTTTCGTTTCTAAATTCCATTCTTTCATTTCGACAGATATAAATTGTTATCTTGTTTATATGCCTTAAATTCTGAAAATACATCTTGTTCATTGATACACCTGATTTCTGTTCATATAACCATGTTGTTCTGTATACCATACTTTGTTTAGTTCTTTTTCCTTAAACCTTATATCCTGTTCGTATTCATGAATTGAAACCTAATGACCTATGATTCTATAACCTGAATTTGATCATATACTTATGCATTCCCTTTTATACCTGAAAGTGAATACACCTAACTCTCATTCTAGTACATTCCCAGAACATACCCGATGACAAATATTTCTTATATTTCACTAATAGAAATCCAGATTGTTTTGATTGAACTTATCTGATTTCCAAAATACTTCTTTATATCTGAATATGTTTTAAAAAGGAATAAAGTTTAGATTCATTTAAATTTCGATTTATGGTTTCCACGGATTCCTAAGATTGGGGGCGTAAGAGGCCGAGTGACGCTGGTCCAGCACTTTTTAATTATAATAAATGGACTAGGGATGAACTAGTCTAAAGGCCAATGTGTGCCTATTAGGACCCAATACAAGGACCAGAGGGACTGTGTGTCCGGTATGGGGACTTTACGTGGCTGATCACCCGTATTGTCCGGTGCGTTGTGAAAAATCTCCAAATTACTCAATGCTCTTCTTGAAAACAGATATCTTGATAATGAAATTGGTTTACCCTTTGAAATTGTATATTCAATTCATTGTTCTGATAATCCCTTGATAGGGATTCTGCTATAACCATGCCATACAGATTGATATTGGAAACTGTTTCACAGTGGTTGACTATTTGGTTATATTATTACTTGCTGAGCATTCGGCTCATTCTTTTCCCTGTTCTAACCCACAGTTAAACGAGAAGATGATACGCACTTTTCAGACAGCTAGGAAGTCTTCTATTAGGGTTACTTTTGGGATGCCAGCTCAGGTAGGTGATGACCACTTGTAGAAGGCGTTTTGTGAAAGGGAACATAGAACTTTTAAGACATGGTTGTAATAACTTTTGAGACTTATGTTATGTATTAATATGAATTAGATAGTTGATGCTTGTTTCACACCATTAATTGTTAAAGATCCAGGGTAGAGTTGGGGTCGCGTCTGCATATTTATTTTATATTGTTTACGGGTTTAATGTGTAGAGGTTGTTGTGACTCCCCGATCACGACCCCAAATTGGGAGGGCGTCACATCACATGCATATATTGTTTGAATCTGCACGAAAATAATCACGTACATATCAAGGTCAGCAAAACAAAAACCCAAGAGAAGATATCACGGAGAGAAAAAAATAAAATAGTTTGTAGAGCAAAATTAGAAGAACAAAAAAAATTAGCACAACAAAAGCGAATAGAAGAAGTCAGAAGAGAGAATTTGCAGAAGGAAGAATTTATATAATACATAATTCGATTTAAAAAAGTTAACGTTCTCTGAAATAGTAAATAAATTAAACTTGTAGAAGATAGTAGAAAGGAAAATATTATATTTTAATATTTAATATTTTTTAAAATTTTAAACATTGACTTTCAGGAGAATATTAAGATAATATATTTAGTTTGCTATGTTATTAAGTACTAGCTTAAAACACGTGCGATGCACGAATTGTTAATTGTTATTTTATTATTTTTTTTTAATATTTTATTAATTGTAATTGTGCAAAAAATAAGTAGGCATGTTAAAATAGCTAAACACTTTTAATTAATTAAAAATATTAAAACAAATTTTAAAATAAATAAGTATGTGTTTGATAAGAAAAAATAAAAAATGTAACATATATTTAGTTTAAAAAGTTAAATGCCCGTGATATTTTTGGAAAATGAGATTTTAAAATTTAATAATTAAAAGTATTTAAATATGTTTTAAAATAAATAATTAAAGGATTTCATGTGATATTTTTGAAAAAAAAATAGATTTAATTGAGAAAAATAGAAAAAGTAAATTGTAAAAGACAATTTCCCGTGATATATTTAAAAAAGGATGGACTTTGTTTGAAAAAATATATAATGTGTTTTAGCTAAAAAATTAATTGATTATAAATAGGTATTTGATTATTTATATTTTAATATTTTTAGTAATTGCATTTGTTAAGAAAAATAAGTAGACATGTTAAAATAGGTAAACTTTTAAAAAAATAATTATAATATTAAAATAGGTTTAAAAATAAATAACTAAAGGTTTGTTCGTGACATTTTTGGAAAATGAGGAGTTTTAGTAAGGAAAAATAGAAAAACTTACATATGTTTAGTTAAAAAAAGGTAATTGACCGTGATATATTTGAAAAAGTAGGGGAATTTGTTAGAAAAAATATAAAAAATAATGTATTTTAGGTGAAAAAGATAATTGGTTATAAATAGGTAATATTATTATTTAATAATATACTTCTATAAATAAATAAGGTTAATTAAGTAAAAACATGAAGTACAGTTAATTAAGGGCAATTAAGTAAAATCACAACGTACCATACCGACCGACCAAACTTTTAATGTTTCGTCTATTATATAATAGTATTGATATTTATAAATAAAAAATTTAAAAAAAATATTAAAATTGTATATTTAGTTTCTACTATTTGTAAAGGAGATATTTTCTAATCAAAAATTTAGGTGAATATTAAAATATATTATATTTAGTTTCCTCCGTTAGTAAAGATTTTAAAAGGACTTGTCTTTTATAATAGGAGTTATAAAAAAATATATTAAAAAGTTTCAATTTTTTTCCTCAAAAAATAGGACATAAATAAGGAAATTTTGATTTTAAATATTTAAAATAGAAAAGCTCTAAGAAAATAGATAAATATGAATGAAGCGATTCTATATTTATTGTATTCCCTAAATATTTGAATTGAATTAAAATAGTGAAACTTTAGAAAAATATATTAAAACTTAAGTATGATTTAAGTTAGTTGATAAAAAAAGTTATATTAAGATTTAAGTTAGTTGAGAAAAAAATGGTAATATTTGTTTAATTAAATTTTAAATAGGATTGACTTTTATATATTCATCATCTTTCCTGAAAATTTGAGTGTAAATAAGTAATGTCTTCCCTAAAAATTCGAATGTAAATGAGGAAATTTAATTTTATTGAATTAAAATTGAGGAGCTCTAGAAAATTAGATAAATATGAATAGAGCGATTCTAGAGCTCCCGGGAGTTTTCCTTTATATATATAATAAAGATAAAGATATTGATTGATTGTTTGATTAATAAATATTTATGAAACTTTAATTATAAATATGATAGTATAGTTGTGGCTGATTTTAAAAGATCAAAAATATAAATATAGATTAAAGTTGTAAAAATTATACATATACTCATAATATTTCCTCATTAATTGTGTTAGATCATAGAGTGGTGTTAAAAATTTATTTATAAAATATAATTGGTGATCAAAATTTCGAAGTATATAATTATCATAAAGGATTTAAATTCTAACAAAAAATAAAATAATATTAATTGATAATCAAAATTTTAAAATATATAGATATATTAGTTAGAAGATTTAAATTCTAATTAAAAACAAAATAATTTTTGAATTTCTATTGATTAATCCCGTTGTATGGATAGCCTAACCAACTATAATTAATAAAATTATTTGAGAAAAGTTTTAATTGATTTAAATTCTAATTAAAACCAAAATAATTATTGAATGTTGATTGATTAATCAAGTTGTATGGATAGTCTAAACACTCTTGGTTAATAAAATTATATGAGATATGTTTTAATAAATTTAATTTAAATTAAAAATAAATTAAAATTTGAATTTTGATTGGTTAATTGTGTTGGTTGGATAGTCTAACTACCATTGGTTGATAAAATTATATGAGAAAAGTTTTAATTGATTTAAATTCTAGTTTAAAATTATATGATTAAAGTTTTTAATTTTTTGTGATTGGTCTAAAATTTAGGATTGACCACCCTTGGTTAATAAAATTAAATGAGGAAAGTTTTAATGAATTTAAATTATAATTGAAAATTAAATAATTTTTGAATTTTGATTGGTTAATCGCGTTGTATGGATAATCTAACCACCCTTGGTTAAAATAATTATATGAGAAAAGTTTTTAGATTTTTATCATTCGTCTAAAATTTAGGATTGACATATGACTGGTACTAAAATAATTAATATTTATTGATTAGTTAACTGGATAGTGTGGTAGACTCAGGTATTATAATAAAGTATATTAAGTTACTAGCTTAATTTAGATATTACTAGCTTTATACCCGTGCCACGAGAAAAATATATTTAATTGTTATATTAAATTCAAACATTTATATATTTAACTTTTAATTTTTTGATAATATTTTATTATATAATTATAATTTATTGATCATGTTGCGTAAGTTCTAACTTTTATATCGAGACAACTCTAATAATTATTTTTCATTTGCAATTTTTTTACAAAGCTACTCTTTTATGTTTTTATTTTTAAATTCAAATAAAATTATCACATTTAATATTAGAAATTTACCGAGAACATTTTTTTGTATTTATTTTATCTTGGTAATGTATATATAATCTATACTATTATATTAAAGACGAAACATTGAAAGTTTTGTAGTCTGATCCTCAAAGTTTTGTAGTCTGGTCACTCCATTCGTAGCCGTTACATATTTCTGATCAAATTGTTTAGAACTGTTAGATAAAATATTAAAATTATTATATAGCATATCTTTTCTACTTTTTCTAACTAAAACATCTCATTTTCCAAAACTATCGCAGACAGTTTCATTTAATAAAATAACATAATAAGGTTATAATTGCTAATAACTAACTCATTACCATTTTTAGCCAAAATGTATATTCTTTTTTATATTTATAACTAAAATTTCTACTTTTCTATTTTTCCTAAATAAAACCTCTCATTTTCCAAAAATATCACGAACAATTCTATTTAATAAAATAAAATAATAATATTATAATTATTAATTACTAACTAATTAGCTTTTTTTTCCAAAACGTATATTTTTTTTATATTTTCTAACTAATATATCTCCTAACTAAAATCTCAAAAATATCATGGGCTATTCTATTTAGTAGCATAAAATACTAATATTATAAATCTACCTCTCTATCTATAATCAATACTATCAATCAATACTATCAATACTATTATATAATAGACGAAACATTAAAAGTTTGGTCGGTCGGTCGGTATGGTACGTTGTGATTTTACTTAATTGCCCTTTCTTAAATTCGTGTTTTTACTTAATTAACCTTACTTATTTATAGAAATATATTATTAAATAATAATATTACCTATTTATAACCAATTACCTTTTTCACCTTAAATACATTATTATGGTACGTTGTGATTTTACTTAATTGGCATTTCTTAAATTTGTGTTTTTACTTAATTAACCTTACTTATTTATAGAAATATATTATAAAATAATAATATTACCTATTTATAACCAATTACATTTTTCACCTTAAATACATTTTTTTTTCTAACAAATTTCCTTACTTTTTCAAATATATCACGGACAATTACCTTTTTTAACTAAAACATGTTAGTTTTTCAATTTTTCCTTACTAAAACCCCTCATTTTCCAAAAATGTCCCGAACAAACCTTTAGTAATTTATTTTTAAACCTAATATTATAATTATTTTTTTAAAAGTTTACCTTTTTTAACATGCCTACTTATTTTTCTTAACAAATGCAATTACTAAAAATATTAAAATATAAATAATCAAATAGCTATTTATAACCAATTACCTTTTCAGCTAAAACACATTATAGATTTTTTCTAACAAAGTCCCTCATTTTCTAAATATATCACGGGAAATTGCCTTTTTCTATTTTTCTCACTAAAATTTATTCTTTTTCTAAAAATATCACGGACAAACCCTTTACTTATTTATTTTAAAACGTATTTAAATAATTTAAATTATTAAAATTTTAAAACCTCATTTTCCTAAAATATCACGGGAATTTACCTTTTTAAACTAAGTATATGTTACATTTTTTATTTTTCCATACTAAAACCCCTCATTTTCCAAAAATATAACGAGCAAACCCTTACTTATTTATTTTAAAATCTGTTTTATTGTTTTTAATTAATTAAAAGTGTTTAGCTATTTTAACATTCCTACTTATTTTTTCAACAAATACAATTAAATAATAAAATAAAATAACAATTAACAATTCGTGCATCGCAAGGGTTTTAAGCTATCAATACTATCAATACTATTATATAATAGACGAAACATTAAAAGTTTGGTTGGTCGGTATGGACTATGGTACGTTGTGATTTTATTTAATTGCCCTTAATTAACTGTACTTAGTGTTTTTACTTAATTAACCTTACTTATTTATAGAAATATATTATTAAATAATAATATTACCTATTTATAACCAATTACCTTTTTCATCTAAAATACATTTTTTTTCTATTTTTTCTAAAAAATTCCCCTACTTTTTCAAATATATCACGGGCAATTACCTTTTTTTAACTAAAACATGTTTCATTTTTATTTTTCTTTACTAAAACCCCTCATTTTCCAAAAATATCACGGACAAACCTTTAGTTATTTATTTTTAAACATATTTTAATATTATTATTTTTTAAAAAGTTTACCTATTTTAACATGTCTATTTATTTTTCTTAACAACTGCAATTACTAAAAATATTAAAATATAAATAATCAAATACATATTTATAACAAATTATCTTTTCAGCTAAAACACATTATATATTTTTTCTAACAAAGTCCATCATTTTCTAAATATATCACGGGAAATTGCCTTTTATAATTTACTTTTTCTATTTTTCTCACTAAAATTCATTTTTTTCCCAAAAATATCACAGGAAACCCTGTACTTATTTATTTTAAAATGTATTTAAATACTTTTAATTATTAAATTTTAAAACCTCATTTTCCAAAAATATCACGGGCATTTACCTTTTAAAACTAAATATATGTTACATTTTTTATTTTTTCTTACTAAAACCCCTCATTTTCCAAAAATATAACGGACAAACCCATTATTATTTATTTTAAAATATGTTTTAATGTTTTTAATTAATTAAAAATGTTTAGCTATTTTAACATGACTACTTATTTTTTTCCCAATTACAATTAATAAAATATTAAAAAAATAATAATAAAATAACAATTAACAATCCGTGCATCGCACGGGTTTTAAGCTAGTATTATATAATAGACGAAACATTAAAAGTTTGGTTGGTCGGTATGGTACGTTCTGATTTTATTTAATTGCCCTTAATTAACTGTACTTCGTGTTTTTACTTAATTAACCTTACTTATTTATAGAAATATATTATTAAATAATAATATTATCTATTTATAACCAATTACCTTTTTCACCTAAAATACATTATTTTTTCTAACAAATTCCCCTACTTTTTCAAATATATCACGGACAATTACCTTTTTTAATTAAAACATGTTAGTTTTTCTATTTTTTCTTACTAAAACCCTCATTTTCCAAAAATATCACGGACAAACATTTAGTTATTTATTTTTAAACCTATTTTAATATTATAATTATTTTTTAAAAGTTTACCTATTTTAACATGTCTACTTATTTTTCTTCACAACTGCAATTACTAAAAATATTAAAATATAAATAATCAAATATCTATTTATAACCAATTACCTTTTCAGCTAAAACACATTATATATTTTTTCTAATAAAGTCCCTCATTTTCTAAATATATCACGGGAAATTGCCTTTTACAATTTATTTTTTCTATTTTCCTCACTAAAATCCATTTTTTTTCCAAAAATATCAAAGGAAACCCTTTACTTATTTATTTTAAAACGTATTTAAATACTTTTAATTATTAAATTTTAAAACCTCATTTTCCAAAAATATCACGGACATTTACCTTTCTAAACTAAATATATGTTACATTTTTTATTTTTTCTTACTAAAATCCCTCATTTCAAAAAATATAAAGGGAAAACCCATACTTATTTATTTTAAAATTTGTTTTAATGTTTTTAATTAATTAAAAGTGTTTAGCTATTTTAACATGTCTACTTATTTTTTGCACAATTACAATTAATAAAATATTAAAATAATAATAATATAACAATTAACAATCCGTGCATCGCACATGTTTTAAGCTAGTATAAGTAATTTTTGTCGTAGTAGAAAATCGAATCACGAACTTTCTGATAGTAATAATTCTGAAATTACAATTTTAGCCATGACGACCAAACATGTTAACTTTCCTATGCTAATTATATATAGGATATAATATAATAACTAGCTTAAAACCCGTGCGATGCACAGATTATTATTAATAATTATTATTTTTATTATTTATTTTTTAATATTCTATTAATCTGCATTTGCTAAAAAAAATAAGTAGGCGTGTTAGACTTTTTTAAATAATTAAAAGTATTAAAATAAATTTTAAAATAAATTAATATCTGTTTGCCCGTGATATATTTGGAAAATGAGGGGTCTTAGTAAGGAAAAATAGAAAAAGTAACATGTTTTAGCTGAAAAGGTAAGTGTCCGTAATTAAAAGTATTTAAATAGGCTTCACAATAAATAAGTAAGGATTTGTCCGGAATATTTTTGGAAAATGAGGGGTTTAGTAAAGAAAAATCAGAAAGAGTAACATGTTTTAGTTGAAAAAGGTAATTATCCGTGATTTTTTTAGAAAAAGAGAAGATTTTGTTAGAAATGATAATGTATTTTAGCTAAAAAGGTAGTTGGTTATAAAAATATTATTATTTAATAATAATTTTTTTAGAAAATGAAAAAATAGAAAAAGTAACATAATTAAAAGTATTAAAATAGATTTTAAAATAAATAAGTAAGGGTTTGCCCGTGATATTTTTGGAAAATGAGGGGTTTTAGTAAGGAAAAATAGAAAGAGTAACATGTTTTTGTTAAAAAAGATAATCGCCCGTGTTTTTTTAAGAAAAAGAGAGGATTTTGTAAGAAAAATAAAATAAAATAAGGTAATGTATTTTAGCTGAAAAGGTAATTGGTTATAAATAATGTTATTATTTAGTGATAGTATTTTTTAAAAAATAAGTAACGATTTGTCCGTGATATTTTTGGAAAATGAGGTAATTGGTAAGAAAAATAGAAAAGGTGACATGTTTTAGTTGAAAAAGGTATTTGTCAATTTAAAGTATTAAAATAGATTTTAAAATAAATATGTAAGAGTTTTCGCGTGATATATTTGAAAAATGAAGGATTTTAGCAAAGGAAATAGAAAAAGTAACATGTTTTAGCTGAAAAGGAAATTGTCCCTGATTTTTTTAGAAACAAATGGTAATATAATTTAATTGAAAGGGTAACTGATTATAATAATTAAATAAACAATTAAATAAGGCAAATATTGTATCAAAAAACAGGTACAAAAAAACAGGTACCAAAACTTTCAATGTTTCGTCTTTGATAATATAATATAGATAGAGAGATATATTCATAATATTAGTATTTTATGCTACTAAATGTAATAGCCCGTGATATTTTTGAGATTTAGTTAAGAAAAATATTAGTTAGATAATATAAAAAATAATATACGTTTTGGAAAAAAAAGCTAATCGGTTAGTCATTAATAATTATAATATTATTATTTTATTTTATTAAATAGAACTATTCGTGATATTTTTGAAAAATTAGAGGTTTTATTTAGGAAAAATAGAAAATTAGAAATTTTAGTTAGAAAATATAAAAAAGAATACACTTTGGCTAAAAATGGTAATGAGTTATTTATTAGCAATTATAACCTTATTATGTTATTTTATTAAATGAAACTGCATGTGATATTTTTGGAAAATTAGATGTTTTAGTTAGAAAAAATAGAAAAGATATTCTATATACTAATTTTAATATTTTATCTAACGGTTCTCAATGATTTGATCAAAAATATCTAACGGTTATGAATGGAGTGACCAGACTACAAAAACTTTCATGACCAAACTATAAAACTTTCAATGTTTCGTCTTTAATACTAGCTTATAGCCCGTGCGATGCACGTTTACTTAAATTTTATTTATAATTATTTTGTTTATAATTATATTTTAATTACCCATGGAACACACGATTTTTTTTTAATATTTATAATTATATTTATTTATGAATATTTTAATATTTAAAAGTTATTAGTTTACATGATTAAATTATTGTTAAAAAAGATTTAGCCAAAAAAAATCATAGTTAAAAATTTGATATTTATTATATTATACACGCTCAATTTAATATTTGTTTATATTGAGTTATAAAAGTTAGATTTGGCGAATTTTACGGTCCATATGAAATTCACAAAATAATCTTTAATTTAGTTGTGGTTTAATAGTTCTTTTTCAATTAAAAACTATTCTAAAACTAAAAAGAAAATAAAGTGACGAAATTTAATATCGAGAATTCTATTCGATTTAGAAAATCTACTTATATGTAGTTTAGATTATTAGAATACCCTTTATTAACAAAATACAGTTTTTAATGTTAAATCTAACGGTTTTCACCTATCTATTTAAGATTAAACGATTTTTATTATTTTGATATTAAATGGGTTTCCTTATTTAATTACAACTATTTTTATGTTTTAACTTTTTGGAAAATCCAATCCTAATATAATATCTTTTAACTTATATCATTTTTAGATAATAACTTCTTTTTATATGATATAATCTTGATCGTCTATTTTTAAAAGTATTGGATCTAACAGTTGAGAATGTTTTGGCGGTATTTAGGACCACCAGGATAACATCATTAATTTTTTTAATATATATATATTTTAATTTTTTTTATTTAAATATTTATTGCTAAAATATAATATACTCTTTTTTCTAATATGTTAATGATGCGGGAACTTTGAACTTCTGAGAAAATAAATTATCAATTAAAATATAATTTTTTTTTGTAATAGTTCTTCTTTTAAAGTAGTACACCGTGACGATCAAACTTCTGTATAAAATTCATTTTTTTATAGTATATCCCGTAAAAAAATATGTTATTATATTAAAGACTAAATAATGAAAGCTTTCTTATAAGTCTGGTCGCTTGATCACTCAATTCATAATCGTTGGATCTTTCAAATTAAATTGTTGCGAAACGTTAGATATAACAGTAAAATTATCACGTAGAATGATCTAAGGTTTGAATCTACCAACAACATATTAAAATTTACAGGGGTTTTTTGAAAAATAAGAATTTTTTCATTTTTTTTCTTGTAGACATGGGTTATTTGATAATATTTTTATAAAGTACGATTTTTCAAAAAAGTACTATACTAATTGATTAACAAACTTTTAAAGTTTCGAATTTAATAATTTACAATGTATATAGGTTAAAAAAGTTTGGCCTAGCTGAGTCTAAAATTTCAAAATACGGTTTTTTTAAATATGAATATAGTCTTGCTAACAATGAAATCAGGTCTCTATGAGTTCTTATAAAACAAAAACACTATTTGCGTATAATTTATTATTTAATAATAAATAATATATAATTAGTTATGATATAAAATTTAATAAAACAAGATAAAAAATATGCACAATTTTATAAAATTTTATCCTCGTATTATTATATTCTTTGTTGATTTGAATTTTTTTTAGATTGATTTGAAATTTTGAACATAGATTTCTAAATTTAAAATAGTTAGAAAAAAGTAATTAATTGACATTAAAATAATGATGACGTAATAATTATTATTAGAATTTAAATACCCACTTTACTAATTTGGGCTTTATCTTGTGTTTTAAAAATTAGATTTTGACGATTTTACACCCACATGAAGATAACTAAATTATCTTTAATTAAAAGATGGCTTAACAATGTTTATCTAACTGGAATTGTTGATGAAAGAGAAAAGAAAGTCACGAATTTTTTACATGGAGAATTCTATTCAATATAGAAAACTTATTTATATTTGGTATATTTGGTTTAAATTATCAAAATACACTTTTTAGAATTTAAATATAATCTTATTATTAATAAAATACACTTTTTTAAAATTTGATCTAACGATTTTCATTTATCTAGTTAAGATCTAATGGTCCTTATTAGTTTGGTTGTCCAAGACCGTACGATCAAAATTTTGGATAAGATCCCTGTTATACTTATTATATATAAGGATTTAATATAATAAGGATATCAAGTATATACTGATATAAGTATCTTACTAACTGCTTTTACTTTTAATGTTTCGGTTTTATTTACAGTGTATATAAAATTTTAAAATACATTATTACTTAAAAATTATTAAATAGAATAAAAATTATGTTACGATTATATAAAATTTTATTCTCATATTAGTATATTCTTTATCGATTTGAATTTGTTCTCAATTAATTTTAATACTTTATTGAAAGAAACATAAAATTTCTATATTTAAAACAATTAGTGGAAAAATAAATAAATTGGTGTACAAAAATAAAAAAAATATTTATTAAAATTTAGATACTCACTTTACTATTTGGGTTATATCCTGAGTTTTAGAAATTGAATTTTGACGATTTTACAACCCATGCGAAACTAACGAAATTATCTTTAATTTAACGATGGTTTAATAATTATTATCTAACTTGACCGGTTGACCTACCCATAAACCGAAAAGAAAAGATGGTTAAGAATTTTTACATAAAAAATTCAATTCAATATAGAAAACCAATTTATAATTGGTTTAAATTATCAAAACATACTTCTTAGTATTTAAATATAATCCTACATTTAATCAAATACACATTTTAATATAAGTATTATATTCAAAATTATGGTTTATGAATATGAAACCCTCAATATTTTAATAATATTTTGATATTATTCTTTTATGTTTGTTATATCTAAAATAATATAATTATAATTTGGATTAATCAAATTGTTATGTTCCTTCAGAAAAAAAAGTATTTAAATTTATTTATGTACAAGAGTTCTCGTAAGTCTCTATAGGTTCATGTGTATCATTGTTAGTATGATATACATCAACATTATATTGATAATTTTTAATATTGTAATCAATATGAATTGTTATCTTGATATTTGGTTTAACAATTATTACCTAACTAGTTGAAAAAGCCGCGCTTCGCGGCGGCGTAATAATTTTTTTAAAAAACTTTATCAAATAAATTACGAAAATTATTCGATCCTCGCTAATAATCCGTCCTCCCGTGAAACACGTTTTCCTTTTTAAAATCAAAAACTCAAATTTAATATATTGAATATATACTTGTCTTATATATTAATTTTTATGTTACCATATATGAGACACTCTTTCGTTGAAAAAACAAATATCTAACTTTACATATTCTACTTCAAATAGAACTTTTAGTTATGTATTATAAACGCTTATTCTACTTCCAATAGAACTTTTAATTGCAAGTACTTCTTTTATATCCGAACTCTTCTCGTTTATAAATCGAAACACCTATTCTACTTCAAATAGAACTTTCCAAGTACTTCTTTTATATTTATTTGAACTCTTCCCCTTTACAAATTCAAACACCTATTCTACTTAAAATAGAACTTTTAATTGTATGTCTTCGCTATAAATTCGAACTCTTCTCCTCAATAAATTCGAACATCTATTCTACTTCTAATTTGTTAAAGGATATTTTTTGATTTATTAGTATTTAAAATTCAAAAACTCTAGAAAATTAGAAAAATAGATTGAGACGATCTTAGGAGCGCCACCTAACCTCCCGCGTATCCTCCTTTATATATATATACTAGTTGAAAAAGCCGCGCTTCGCGACGACGTAATAATTTTTTTAAAATTTTTTATCAAATAAATTACAAAAATTACTCGGTCCTCGCTAATAAGCCATCCTCCCGTGAAACACGTTTTCTTTTTTAATATCAAAATCTCAAATTTAATATATTGAATATATACTTGTCTTATATATTAATTTTTATGTTAGCATACTCCTTTCTAATGAGACACTCTTTCGTTGAAAAAACACCTATATAATTTTACATATTATATTTCAAATAGAACTTTTAGTTATGTATTACAAACACTTATTCTACTTCTACTTCTAATAGAACTTTTAACGACAAATACTTCTTTTATATTCGAACTCTTTTCCTCTGTAAATCGAAACACCTATTCTACTTCAAAAATAGAACTCTGCAAGTACTTCTTTTATATTTGAACTCTTTCCCTCTACAAATTCAAACACCTATTCTACTTCAAATAGAACTTTTAATTATATGTATTCGCTATAAATTCGAACTCTTCTCCTCTATAAATTCGAACACCAATTCTACTTCTAATATGCTAAAGAATTTTTTTTATCAGTATTTAAAATTGTAAACCTCTAGAAAAATTAGAAAAATAGATTGAGACAATCTTAGGGGCGCCACCTCACCTCCCGTGTATCCTCCTATATATATATATATTGATTGGAACTATACATAAATTTAAGAGAAAAGATATTTAAGAATTTTTACATAACAAACTTTTAAATTATCAAAATACACTTTTTAGTATTTAAATATAATTCTATTATTAATCAGATACACTTTTTAATATTAGATCTAACAATTCTCATCGATCTATTTAAGATCTAACTGTAATAATTAATTTGGTCGTATAGTGATCGTACACGGACCAGATCAATTTTAATTTTTTCTTAAATTGATTTTAATATTTTATTGAAATAAAAATAGAATTTATAAATTTAAAAGAATTAGGGAAAAAAATAAATTGGTGCTACAATAAAAAAAATATTTATTAAAATTTAGATAATCACTTTATTGTTTGAGCTCTATCTTGAGTTTTAAACAACAGATTATAACGATTTTACAGCCCATGCGAAGCTAACAAAATTATCTTTAATTTAATGATGGTTTAATAATTTTTATCTAACTAGAACTATCCATAAACTAAAGAGAAAAGATAATTATGAATTTTTACATAAATATTTCTATTCAATATAGAAAACCCATTTATAATTGGTTTAAATTATCAAAATACATCTTTTAGTATTTAAATACTATCCTATTATTAATCAAATACAATTTTTAATATTACATCTAACGGTCTCATCTATTTGAATATTTATAGTTTTATAATCCAACGGATCATATACTTTGCTTATTATATATAAGGAGTTAATAATAGTATAGATTAGCTAAAACTTGAATTGATTTGAATTCGGGGAATATGACAAAATTGAATAAAAATTTGAAAATGTAAAGGAATAGAATTCGTTGATATCTCTATATAAGGAAGGCGAACCCCAATTGATCATTAATCAAAAACCCCTGAAACCAAACACCTCCAAATCTCCAATGGCTGACAACGAATTCCCCTCGCATCAATTAAGCGAAAGGCGAGAACAGCCTCCTGCTGTTGCTCCCCATCTCGTACCAGTCATCACCAGATCAGCTTGTTCCTCTCGATCTGATTTTGCAAGGCCTTCTCTTGACGACACTGATTATGTGAGTATAATATTTCTTCTTTTTTAATTTTTTACACTACCGGCTTACTTTTTTTTATTTATATTAGATTCTTCATGTGTAAATTTTTTGAGCTGAGAGTGGGAAAGGGAGAGGGGGAGAGAGGGTGTGAGTGTGTGTATCCATATGTAGATTTCTAGAGAGAGAGAAAGAGTGTGTGTGTCCATATGTAGATTTCCTTTAGAGAGGGGAGAGGGAGAGGGAGAGGGAGAGGGAGAGGGAGGGAGAGAGAGAGATTGTGTGTGTCCATATGTAGATTTCCTTTAGAGAGAGAGAGAGAGAGAGTGGGGGGAGAGGAGAGGGGGAAGAGAGAGATTGTGTGTGTGTGTGTCCGTATGTAGATTTCTTTAGAGAGAGAGAGAGAATGGGGGAGAGAGAGATTGTGTGCGAATGTGTGTGTGTACATTTCTTTATTTGATGTGTTGATCAGTTAGTGATCTAGTCTGTATATTATTGCCGCTTTTTTAGCATGAACCGACGACACTAACTCCCTTCTTGTCGTTGTCCACCTGCAGACTCCAAATTTACGCAAGACTTGGCCAAATGGTTCTTCGCGTATACGATGGTTTCATTATGAGAGACTGATGGGTAAGCCCTTGGACCTTTTTCTATTGACTAATTTTGATTTAATTCCATATATATATGTACCCAGTTTGTTGGGTGGAAATTACTTGCTGCAACAATCTGATATGTACACCATTGGTTAGAATACACATTATCGGACCATATTCCTTGTCTACACACATGAATGCTTTTGTTAGTAAGTGACTTAGTACCGGTTAAATTAGGAAGGGAAGTAGATGATTTAGAGACTCAAGAACCCTTGCATTTTAACAGTTGTGCTTCCAGAGTTTATGTAAAAATTTAAAGTAAGGTAAGATGGAGTAAGATTCAGACCACTTTCCTCCCGAAACTATCACTATAAAATTAGAATGAAATTGAAGGAAGGCGAGTCTCACCTTTATAAAAGATGAATTTCAATATTAACTCTCTGTTTTGATGGAATTAATTAGTATAACTCCTTGTATCAATCCATGCTTTGCCCTTCAGAAACAATATGTAACTCATTACTTGAATAAACTTGTATAATTTTAGAAAATACTTTTGAAGCATATTATACCATTTACTTTTTTGATATATTTATATATATATATATTTTTATAATTAGATGGTTAGAATTGTTATTGAATAAGTTGGAAAATATTAATAATGTTGTTGGCCTTCCATGAATCTGCATAGGTCGTTCACGGGACCCTCAAGTTGCAATTGAAAAACTATGGAGGAAGCATGAAAAGCGTCTTAGACGAGCTCAGATCGAGTCTAACGAGGATGCTCCAGTAAACCTTACCAAGGATTAGAATTCCGGAATCGCGCTTGTGCCTTTTGCGATTTCTGGGAACTTATTTTATTTGGCAACAGTGCATTAGACGCAATTTCCGAACTTTATCTATTTGTGGAAACATATTTTCTCTGTGGATGTTTTTGACAAGGATTATATAATGCCTTTAGGCACTTTGGTTTAAAGTAATTTGAGTTCATGTTATGATTGACTCTCTTTTTCCTTTTTTATTATTGTAAAATACAGAATTCTAAATTCTCACACACCAACGAGCTCAGATCGAGTCTAACAAGGATACTCCAGTAAAACCTAAGGATTAGAATTCCGGAACTGCACTTGTGCCTTTTATATATACCCACCTATTGTGATTTTTGTATACATTTTTATCTTTTTTTTCAATCAATAATGAGAGTTCTCTTTTATTTAAATGTGCAATCTGTGTACGAATTTACTTCAAGTATTCCATGTATATAGAGCTCAATAGCTCATATATTTCAGGGACATTTTATTAGGGCTTTTTACATAAGCTCGTGACTATTTTTTAATTCCCTCGAGTGTTCATGGTCAAGATTATTTCAGGTAGCAAGGACTTCTATTTCAGTATAGGCATCTGTCGGTTTCTCTTTTTTGAAGGCTTGAGGGATGAAGAGCGAAAACATGATAGCCGCTGCTGTTAGAGAACTGAAGGCTTCAGATTGGGGTTTAGATATGCTATCTTTTGCTTTTGTGTGAGAAGAGTTCTATCAGAGTAAATGTGGAGTGGAGATGCACAATGGGTACAATTAGTGTTTTTTGTTGTTTTTGCAAGAAATGTCCCCAACTGGAAGTACTGCAAAGACTAATACAAAGTAGATTTTTTTTATTTGTTCTCATGTTTAAGAAGTTCAATTAATTAGTGTGTAAATACTAATAATTGTAGTCGCTAGACTTGGACAAAAAATATTTGATGAAATAAGATATATTTCATTTCATAAAATTATTAATCTTAGCATACTTGCAGATGTTAAAATGTTCTTCATTCTTGTTTGCAGGCGGACTGGAATATAAATTATCAATTACTCCGGAAAGTTTTCAAATTGGCAGCCGGAAAATACATCAGTTGTCGATCAGCTTCCAATCTTGTCAGCCTATAACAAGCTCCTAAACATCCTATTCTTATTCGTCGTCATTGTTTGGTGGTACCACGGGAAAGGAACAGCTTATGCACTACAACAACCTCTCTCTGTGATGTATTCTCCTCCCTCTAGCCTGCAGATTCAGATCTCCAATGTCAAGTATGTCGATGCTGACTTTATAGCTCACTGTTTCATGGATCATATATGTAACAATAACAATACATATATATATATATACATATATATATATATATATATATATACACATATATATATATATATCTGTGTGTGTGTGTGTGTAATTGTATATTTGAATTGATGGTAGATGATGGATTTATTGGATTTTTTTTGTTCTATGTCTAAATTAAAGTACAGTTGATTCTACCTGTGAATTTGCTCATGTCTCCACTGCTATGTGATCTCTTTTGACTGGCTTGTGGAGATTGGCTCTTGTGATCCCTTTCGTCTGTAAATTACATGTCTTTATCTTCCTGAGCATGTACTTTACTTAATTGTTTCCATCTGTTATCTTTTTCTTTCTTTCTTTTGTCAGTGTCTACGTTTACGATTTTGTATCAGTGTTACTTACAAACACCTAATAAGATAAATTTCATATTTATGCTTTAGTTTAAATTTGGCTGGCTACGTATTTTAAGGGCCATCGTTTATGTTAACTGTAATTTGTCCCCTGATGATTCTTGATGGCCCGGATGACCCTTACTTTGCTCCGGTTACAAGGAGTCAAATTATATAAACAGGGTGATTCGCTCGGTGCATCCGTTCATGTGCCCCTCCGCTGCTATTGTGGACCTAATGATCCCTTTCGACTGGTTGAAGGGTTGGCTCTTGTTCCTTAAATCCTTAAAGCACATGTAAATATTATTAGTATGTTTCTTAATTTTTTTTGAAGTCCAAGAAAAGAGGGAAAGAATGTCGTGCAGCCAAATTTAATTGATTTAAATGTACCATTTGAGGAGGCTTTAGTTCATATATAAAATGAATGCGAGTTTTTTTTACTGTTACTAGTTCATGGCGCCTTCTATTAACATTTTGTTAATGAAACATTTAGTTTATCTTATACATACTGTCAGAAGCCAGTGTATAGCTTTTAAACTTTTTTGATTTCTTAAGATTACATGTATTTTTATAATTTGTAGTTCTGATATTAATTTGTAACCATGTGTTGCAGGATCTTGTTCCGAGGTTGACTGAGAGAGGTTACTCCAGAGACATATAAGATTGAGACATTGCTGAATGCTGAACTAAACAGAGTAAGATTTATGGTTCCCTGAAAATTTATAGTTTTTTCATCTAGCTGATTTCAGAAATTGCTAAACTTGGATCTGCATAAATAGTCTGATGCAGGTGCAGGCAGGAAGTGAAAAGTTTAGATGTCACTTTGGGTAATGGGGGATGTTCTGATTGTTGGCACTGCCGAATTGGCTAATGCTAGCTGTCACTTTGTAGTTCTGACATTAACTTGTAACCATGTGTTGCAGGATCTTGTTCCGGGGTTTTGACCGAGAGAGGTTACTCCAGAAAAATATAAGATTGAGACATTGCTGAATGCTGAACTAAACAGAGTAAGATTTATGGTTCCCTGAAAATTTATAGTTTTTTCATCTAGCTGATTTCAGAAATTGCTAAACTTGGATCTGGATAAATCGTCTGATGCAGGCAGGAAGTGAAAAGTTTAGATGTCACTTTGGGTAATGGGGGATGTTCTGATTGCTGGCACTGCCGAATTGGCTAATGCTAGTTGGAAGTAATATGCATCAGTTATGACTAGTTTGTAGGTAGAGCTTAGTTGAATCAGGATTTTACATAAAGAGACATTGTTCTTTTGAAACTTCGAATGTTTTATTTTTGTAGTATTGTAGTGGTTTAGACGATAGCCACACTGAGCAGTGTTTGTTTTATTTTCTTACTTTTCCAGAGAAACGCATTCTTAAAGTTTATAGAGACATTGGTTCTTAAAGTTTCCCCAGTATAAGGCCAGAGATTTGTTCAAAACAAGAGAAAGTTATGCAGGTCACTATGTTCCTCAGCTTGCACCTTATAGTTAATTACAGAGATTCTTAAAGTTATGACGTGTTCTTGGACAATGAGACTGTCAATTATTTGAATAGTAAAGATGTCCAGAAGGCACTTCATGCTCGCCTTGTTGGAGTCCGCAAGTGGGATGTTTACAACAATGTTTTGGACTCTATGACTGGCTTAGCATTGAGATACCTACTATCTCTATAGTGGGATCACTTCTTTAGTAAGGAATTCCACTCTTGGTTTACAGCGGGGATCAGGATTCAGTTTTTATGTCAACTGGAAGTCGTAAATTGGTTCAAAGGCCGGCAAAACAACTCGGACCAAAAATAACTGTACCTTACAGTGTCTGGTTTAAAGGCCAACAGGTTGGGGGATGGACTCAAGTTTATGCTGATATCCTTTCATTTGGTACGGTGAGAGCCGAGAGGTGCTGCATATGAAGCTCCTTTCTCGCAGCCAGAACGATCCTTGGTGCTATTCAAGTCATTTTTAAAAGGCATGTCTTTACCAGACTCTTTCTCCTGACCAGAACCAAAAATAGTATCATCCCTAGTAAATAGATTGAGATACACCTATAGACCTACTTTGTGAATGTTGAGCGGCATACAGCTGCTGAGATGTATTGATAGCTTCTCTACTCCGTTGACCCTCATGTTCCTCCTCCGCTTGTTATTGAGGTCCAAGTTAGATATAGATAAACTGGATATATTTCAAGGTCACCATGCTTTTTCCAAACTTAACAAGTAAATAAATTATACGTAGTAATTTATTTTTGCCAAGTTATATAGAGTGATCTTTTTCTGAGAAAATCAAGGTAGTTTTTACAATCCTTGATATACATTCAATCTTACTTGATGTTATTCTATTAAATTTGCCTTAGATTGAACAGGCATGCCATAACAGTAATTTAAAAATTCTTACATCCGCAATTTGAACTATAAAATATCAATACTATTATTATATAATAGACCAAACATTAAAAGTTTGATCGGTGTATGTTGTGATTTTACTTAATTGTTTTTTCTTAAATTCGTATTTTTACTTAATTAATCTTACTTATTTATAAAAATATATTATTAAATAATAATATTATCTATTTATAACCAATTACCTTTTTCACCTAAAATACATTATTTTTTTTTATTTTTCTAACAAATTTCCCTACTTTTTCAAATATATCACGGGCAATTACCTTTTTTAGCTAAAACATGTTAGTTTTTCTATTTTTTCTTACTAAAACCCCTCATTTTCCAAAAATATCACAGACAAACCTTTAGTTATTTATTTTTAAACCTAATATTATAATTATTTTTTTAAAAGTTTACCTATTTTAACATGCCTACTTATTTTTCTTAACAAATGCAATTACTAAAAATATTAAAATATAAATAATCAAATACCTATTTATAACCAATTACCTTTTCAACTAAAACACATTATAGATTTTTCCTAACAAAGTCCCTCATTTTCTAAATATATCACGGGAAATTACCTTTTTCAATTTACTTTTTCTAATTTTCTCACTAAAATCCATTCTTTTTCTAAAAATATCACGGACAAACCCTTTACTTATTTATTTTAAAACGTATTTAAATAATTTAAATTATTAAATTTTAAAACCTCATTTTCAAAAATATCACGGGCATTTACCTTTTTAAACTAAATATATGTTACCTTTTTTATTTTTTCATACTAAAACCCCTCTTTTTCCAAAAATATAACAAGCAAACTCTTACTTATTTATTTTAAAATTTGTTTTAATGTTTATAGTTAATTAAAAGTGTTTAGCTATTTTTACATGCCTACTTATTTTTTTTAACAAATATAATTAAAAAAATAATAATAAAATAACAATTAATAATCCGTGCATCGCACAGGTTTTAAACTAGTATTTTGTTATTTTAAAAGTGTGCCTTTACTGTTACTCCCGATAATTGATGTTAGAGCAACTCCAACCAGTTGCTCCTCTTAGTTAAAACTGCTTAGCTGGCATCTAAGAGTATCTATATAGATATTCCCCTTCAAATACACAACTCCAACCACACCTATATGTTAGGTAAAATTATACAAATTCACAATTCACACGCTAACCACACCTATATGTTAGGTAAAATTATACAAATTCACAACTGTTGACCGTCAAGCTCGTCTTCTATATTAGCCACCTCATCTCCCGCCCTTTTCTCTCCCGCTTCTTCTTTCTTCTACTGCATCAACATCAGTTTTGGCACAGGTATGAGTTCATCTTCAATCATTTAAACTATGTATTGAAGTAAGATGTAATATCCCGTAATTTTTAGATTAATAATAATAAAATATTAATAGAAAAAGGGTTAAAATTTGATAAAGATTAGGATTTATAATTAAATTAGACTAATGGGCCTAAAATATGGATCGGATTTTGAGTACGGATAACAAGTAGGTTTGGAATTAGGGTTTTGTATCGTTATATAAACTACTTATTTTTCTTCTCCATCTTTTTAATCAAAATTCGTAGGTCTCTTCCATACAGAAATCAGCTGTCTTGGAAAATTCGTATTTAATTCATCATAAGTCGGAATTTGATGATTCTAGACTTTTCTGAAAGATATTTCAATTTACTACAACTTCTATTTCACACTGTTTTTCTAGATTATGCTCTGAACTGTTCTTAAAATCACAAAACACAAACAAATTTTGTTTTTCAGTTTCTGTTCAAATTCAGCGGACGTTTTATTCAATTCCCGATTCGTTATAAGTCCGATTTTGATGATTCATATCTTTTCAGAAAGGTCTTTTAGTTCTCAACAACTTTCGTCCTTTGAGTTTTTAATGAAAACATCGTTTAGAGGGTCAAAAAGGTTAAATACAGTTCTGGTCAGAATTGGGTACGTGCTCTAGGATGATTTGATTCTTAATTTTTCGCGTTGAGGTAAGTTTCCGATTGATTTATCTAGTATTTTCGAAAGTATGTGTTGTGTGTGTGTTTTGATTATATAAACTCGGGCTTAGTGATGATATATTTTGAAGTGATATGTATTATTTGATATGTGTTATGTGTAATCAATAGTCTTGTGATTCAGATTTGTGCCATGGTTTGTGAAAATATCGAATAAGAATAAGGACCAAGTCACCGGGTTATAGTGACAGTTTTATGAAAATTTAGGACCGTTATCACCGGGTTGTAGTGGTCGTGGCATGAATTTTGGGTTTCGAGTTATTGTTGTTATGTGGTATCGTATTTATCGAATAAGAAAAAGAATATGAATGTGTATCATAAGTTATAGTGTATATTGTTATCGTATCGAATATTGTATTCTTCTATATGTGTATACATGTTATTTGCCCGACTAGTTGGATCGATTGGTTTCTTGCTGGGCTTTGCAGCTCATTGTTTTAATATATTTCAGGTTCAGACTTTTGGAAGCAAGTAAGAATAAGGATGTGGAGTTATGGATTTTGTGCTATGTGATTTTGCATAAGACTATTCGAACAATTTGATTATCTGTTAGACATTGAATATTGTTGGATTTATGGAGCTGTGTCTCTGCTTTTATGTTTTGAATTATTGTTAAGTTTGTCCGCTTCTTTGACTTTTGTGCAATTTCGTATTTATTGAATAAAGAAATACTTTTATTTACGTTTTGAATTTAGAATTAATAGTCCGAAAAGTCGGGCTGTTACATAAGATTCTTGATTCCATTTGATTACATCTTTGTGTGTTCCTTTCGAAATCTTGTGTTATTATATATATAGATATAATTAGGCTTTTGGTTTAGAATTTTGGGGATTTTTCAGTAAATTAATCAATTAGTTCTTGTGTTCTTGTTGTAGAATTAGAAATGGAAGGCTCGTTTATTTCTTTACTCAATGAAGGCTCATTCTCACAGTTTGAAGATATGGTAGTTTCTGAACCAACCCCTCAATCCCAACCCCAACAAGAGGCTCTGAAACAGAAAAAAGGCAAGAGGTCAAAGAATTTCTTAATTGAAGAAGATATGTTGCTTATTTCGGCTTGGCTAAATGTTAGCACGGATCCGGTGCAAGGTAATAATCAGACACATACATGTTATTGGAATAGGATTTGGAATTATTTTGAGGAAAATAAAGCAGGGCTTACAAGTGAACGAACTGCTAATTCGTTGTGTAATCGATGGTGCACAATCAATGAAAAAGTGGCCAAGTTTATTGGATTCTACAATAAAATATGCGGAAGAAATCAAAGTGGATTAAGTGAGCAAAATAAGGTATTTGATGTTTTTTTTAATTTTTAAGTTTGCTTTTCTAGAAAATTGATGAAGTACTGATTATGTTATTAAGTTTTCTGTTGATACTCTGGCTTTGATGTTGTTGGACGATTGGTTTAATGAACAATTACAATGCATTTTACAAGATGTTTTTTTTGGTGAAATCCAACATCTGCAATTGTTTAACAAGAGATATAAATGTTGCTGAGAGTTATCTCAAAAGATTTATACGATCTTCAGATTTTGTGCACTTGTACGCTAATGTCGTCAAGCTAGCTGCTAGGTGAGATGAGGCGCTATGATGCGACAAAATTTTAACAGTCCTTGTATTCCTGCCAACTATTTTAATTTGCAGGAAATCAAGAAACCTTGTCCTGTATTCCTGCTTGAGGCGCTTAACAGTCCTTTAGTGTCTCAATATTTTCCCTAATTAATTGCTAATTAAGGTGTCAAGTTTGTCTTAAAGATTTGTAATTTTACATAGAGTTATTTTGTTTATTTAAAATTCTGATTTTTTCTTCGAGGGGATTTAAAAATTACAAAAATAAGATAATGCAAAGAGTTATGAATGATGAAATCAGGTTAGTATCGTGTATCTGGACTTGGTGCTTTGTTGAGAAGGAAGGAGTTGCTGGTGCTTATTTGTGTAAGCTGTTCAACCATGTTACTTCCAAAGTGAATTGGGCAGTTAGGTACTCCAAATTAATTTTTCTTCGGTTTCAAAAAGGACTCTTGGACTTGGAGTTACAAAAATTAGTGTTTTTTTCATGGTGATTTCTACCCTGTTGTTGTAAAATTGCTAATCATGTTGTTGATGATGTGTTTTGATTCTAAAGACTAATTAGTTGTTGATCCTGATTGCATCTTGGTTAGTGTTTTTGTATAATGTGAATACCTTGATTGAGATGGTAGAAAGTTCAAGGGAAGACTTGAAAGTTTTAGGTTGTAGTTGCTGGTTTACAGTTTGTTTATATATCATTAGATAAAAAAATTCTGAGATTTTAAAAGAGTCCTTGCAGTATATGATTGAGTGGCGAATCTCTCAATCGTTTTCTGTTTCAAACCTGAATTTGCTTCTTCCATTCTATTATCTATTCCATTTTCATTTACTTAATCATGTAGAAGTTTCACTTCTCTTAAGAGCTTAAGTTCATAGACTTTATTCTGAATAAGATTTTGGACAGCTTCTAGCTGTTCATTGAGTACAATATTCTGGAATATCATTGCTTCTGTGCAATGTAGGCTGGCTAGCTCTAAGTTCACTTGTGGGCGTCCATCAATCGTTTACTCATATAGACTGAGGTGTCCATCAATCGTTCCTTTCCCTCAGATTCTGATCCCCCAACTTAAGGGGAAAAAAAAGGTCTGATCCCCAAGCTTCTGCTTTTGTTGGAAGAATTATATATCCATTCTACTATAAAAAAGTTCACCTGGAATATGTCAAGCGTTGACTGGAGCAGTGCTTGCAGGTTTTAGAGAAACTATAGGCAGGTTTTAGTTGTTTTCTTTCAATGCTCTGAATTAGTTGGAGCGATAGGAGTTATAAGCCAAAGAATCAGGTGTAAGAACTAAATGCTGCTTTCTTCTTCCCAGGGGGATTGCAGACTTGCACTTTGCAATGTAGAATCTTTGCTTTCTTGCGATTTTAGATGCAACATTTTTATTTATGAAGTTTTGTGCTTTGTTATTCACAGAAAATTGGCCAGGGAGATCAATTAGAGTCCTGGTTACAGAGTTTCCCCAGCATAAATGTCTTGGTATTCCTTGGCCAAATGTTGAAAATGGATGGTTAAGTTTGAATGACTTAGTAAGCGACTCTCTTTTTCCATTACATGTGTTGGAGCTGTTAATTTGTTATCCCGATAGCAGTCTAGTATCAGGTTTATGCATCTTAGGGACTATTAAGGAATAGTAAGAAGAAAAAGGTCCTGGGACAAAAAGGAATATTAAGCATGCTCAATTAGTTTGCTTTGCTTGTAAAACAATGTAGATATGAGTTCATATGCCCTCTTATAATATACTTGTGTGTGTTGTCACCTGCTCATAATAATTCATAGGATTCCTATTTATGTGTAATTTCATTTACATTTTTTTATCTGCTGATTGTCCTTGTGACCTTGATCATTCCCTATTGCTGTACTGCATGTATATTTACTCATTTTTTGTTTGATTTACTTCAACTCAATTTCCTTTCCTGTCAAAAGATATCTCAGCTCAGCAAATGAAACTCTTTCTGTAAAACAAAACACTAACAGGTTGCAGTGAGTTGCAGAAAAGAACACAGGGCCTTGTTCTATACAGTTATTTGATTTTAAGACCAGAACTATAAACTAGAGGCACCATAGTTGAGTGTTCTCAGTAATCTATCTTGAACAGGACATAAATAATTTCCATGCTTGTCCGAGATTATTTTTGCCACTGGTAATGTGTTGGGTTTGTTGTGCAGGTCGACCAAGCAATAGAGATGTATGAGCAGGTTATGAAAGAGAAATTTATGTTCATACGTCACTGGAATGCACTGCGGTTTTCACCAAAATATCAATCTAATTTGGCCAAAAAAACAAGCCAGCTAAGGACAAAGATGCATCTTCACAATCTGTTGATAGTCAGATTCCTATAAGCCTAGAATTTGATGAAATGATGGAACGTCCAATTGGAAGGAAAGCTGCAAAGAAATTGAAAAGAGCTGCAAATGAAGCAAAAGATGAGGAAGGCCTGGAAATTCTTAAAACAATGCAGAAAGATGCATTGGCCATTGCAGAATCAAGAAGTGAATCACTTCAAATGAGCTTGCAATTGCAGAAGGAAATGATGCAGTTACAAAAGGAGGAGTTGCAGCTCCGCTTAGCTAAGGAGGAGCGGGAGAGACAAAAAGAGGAGCGAGAGAGACAGGTTTATGAAGCATCCATCATGGCAGTGGATACTAGTAAAATGCTACCGGATCAAGCTAAATATTATGATGCTCTGAAAGCTAGGATCATGAAAAATATATCATAATTTGTGTTTACTTTATGTACTTGACTTTATTGTGCAGATATTGTGTATTAGACTTAATTTTGCTAATTTTATGAATCAATGCTTCTTATCATTCTAAAGCAAATTACATAACAAATAACTATTACGAAAGCAAAATACATAGAAAATTACATAACAAATAACTATTACGAAAGCAAAATACATAGAAAATTACATAACAAACAATTAATTCATGTCACCACCATGAATCTGCCAAAGATGCTCCACAAGATCATTTTGCAACTGAACATGAGCTTGTTTGTCTCGAATCTGCTGGTGCACTTGTATGAATTCTCTAAGGGTACTTGGATGACGTGGTTCTCTTTCAATAGTTGATTCAGCATTTGTATCAAACTGTTCTTCTTCCGTATGTAATTCCCTTTCATCCTCAATTATCATATTATGTAATATAATGCAGGCTGTCATAATATATTTCATTGTGCCCACATCCCAAAATCGTGAAGGTCCACGAATCATTGCAAACCGAGATTGTAACACTCCAAATGCTCTCTCAACATCTTTTCTAACAGATTCTTGTGCATTTGCAATATACTTTTTTTTGTTACCTTGAGGTTTTGAAATAGTTTTGACAAAAGTTGGCCATGAAGGATATATACCATCAGCAAGATAATATCCCATGTTATATTCATGCCCGTTGATGGTATACCTCACTTCAGGTCCACGACCTTCTGCCAATTCTTCAAACAAATGAGATCGATCTAATACATTAATATCATTTAACGATCCCGGTAACCCAAAAAAAGAATGCCAAATCCACAAGTCTTTTGAAGCTATTGCTTCTAATATAATAGTTGGTACATGAACATGACCTGTATACATACCTTGCCAACCAGTTGGACAATTCTTCCACTTCCAGTGCAGACAGTCAATACTTCCCAACATTCCGGGAAAGCCTCGTTATTCGTTTTCTGCTAACAATCTAGCCACATCTTCTTCATTTGGTCGTCTTAAATATTCAGCACCGAAGACTTCAACGATTGCTTTAACAAATCTTCTTAGACTCCTCTATTGCTGTACCCTCACCAATTCGAACGTAATCATCAACATCATCGGCTGCCGTTCCGTATGCAAGCATCCTAAGTGCAGCTGTCACTTTCTGGAGTGATGATAGTCCACGCATTCCCACAACATCAGTTCGTTGAATAAAATAATTGTCGTGAGCTGTAACTGCTTCTTCAATTCTTAAGAACAACGATCTACGCATCCGAAATCTTCGACGAAACTGTGTATCTGTGTATGTCGGTGTATTAGAAAAATAATCACGATACAATCTATCATGACCTTCTTCTCTATTCCGATCAATTACACGATGATTCATTGTAGAACCACCGTGATGTGATTCAGAATTCGCTCTTTGTCGCCGATGATGAAGGTAAGCAACACTCATTCTCATTCTTGCTTCATGCTCCTCTTCTTCCGCTTGCATAATATCAAGAATCATTCGTGTGGTGTTTTCCATTACAAATGAGTATTTTAGAAGTGTGAATAAATTTAAGTTTGTCTGCAGTTTGTATTTAGTTCAGTTCTGAATTTCGTTATTTATAACCATAAAAATATGACTGTTGGAATATAGCCGTTGGAATATGACCGTTGGAATATAGCAGTTGAAATATGACCGTTGGAATATAACCGTTGGAATATAGCCGTTGAAATTTGAAAATAATAATAAAATACTGTTTTTGAAATATAGCTAACCATTATAGCTAACCATTATAGCTAACACCATTGGAGTACAACACCTTACAGGTTCAGCAAGTTTTACATAACCATTACTTTATATTATTTTAGCTAACCATTTTAGCTATCCCTCTTGAAGATGCTCTTATTCCATTAATATAAACTGGCATTTAATGTTACTCAAGAATTCACACAAGTCAATATAACTCAAAATGTTGTCCCAAACTTCTGCCAATAATGCTATCATTCTTTAAGGATGCTTTCTTGAAATATTATTGTTGTTCTTGTAATCATGATGTCAATAATGCCAATGACAATATCTTTATTCTGTATTGTCAAACTAGATACTTCCATGAGATATGATCAAAATAATGAATTTCTTTCAAGTAATATTTTTTATTTTTATTAACAATACCATTTATTTTCATATTGTCATTGTATTAGACAATAATAGGAGACATACTCTAACTCTGTGACAATATGTTTAACTTAGCCTTTTTCAGACTAAAAATAAATACATAGTTAAGTGATTTTGTATATATTGCAATCACCTATAACTCTTAACAATCCCCTCAATTTGCTTTTACGAACCACAACAACAAATTTAACATGCAGACAAACATATATCAAAACGGTATAATTTGGAATGTTTTCAAGAGGTCCTAACCTTACAAGGATGAAACGTTTCAGCTTCAATGAAATAAATATAGATATCTCAGTAACTTGGAATCGTACTCTCATTTTAGTAATTTTTAATTTTCCGTATCCACTAGAGTTCTTGATTTTGATTGGAATATGTTTTTATGTAATCATTTGAAAAGCTAGCTTATAGCTTATAAATATGGATTGTTTGTCAACCCAACTTATAAAACAACTTATAACTTATATGTTCATAAGTTGAATGTTAGTAACAACATACATTTTGCTTAACTTATTGACTTATTACTTGATTTATTTATCTTTTAATACTTCATATTTTTACATTTGTGTTTTTAAATGTTATTTTAATTTAAAATGCATGTATTTAGCTCATTGTATTTAATAATTATTTTTAAAATATAAATTAGCAAATTTGTAACTAACTTATAAGTAAATTTATCCAAACACCAATACAACTTATAAAAATTCATCCACTTATCACATATATGACACTTATTCATTTTAAAGTATAAGTCAACTTTTTTAAGATAACCCAAACACGCACATAATTTTTTCGGAATTTTTGGGTTGTTTTTGGTTCGTCGAAAAACGATTGTGTCTCTGTCTTTTTTTGTTGTGTGAATGAATTTTGATTTAATTCTGGGTCGTAGCTGTTTATAAGGGTGTATAGATTGTAAGAGTATTAATTTCTTGAGTTTTGAGACTATTTTGCATGTGACCGGATTTTTGTTGTCCGGAAGGCGGTGGTTGATTTGTGGACATTTTCCATATTTTGGTGAATTTAACGTCTATTAGTCATTTTTTAAAGGAAGGACTTTAATCAGAAAATTGTAAAGTTAAATTACTCAAAATACGGAATTGTGTGTTCAGAGACCTAAACAATAAAATAACAATAGTTTAAGGACGATTCAATTTATTTTTCCATTATTATAAATAATTTTTATTTCTCAAAAAACACTATATATTATAGAGGAAGGTAATCATTTTTAATAATTTATTATAAAATCTATATACATTATAACTTGAAATATAGTAGATTTTGGTCATTAAAAAATTAAAAAAATATTGAATATTTCACTTTATATATAAAGAACGTAAATTATATTATAGATGGTGAGATTTTAACATCAAAACATTTTGGTGTCATGGAGACCGTTTTAAAGTTGTTAGAGCATGTCCGATGATAGTGTTAAAAGAGATGTAGTTATTGTTAATAATGATCATTCTTCCGGAGATAAACATCTTATAGAGTCTCGTATCATAACATTGATATTGTTATTATTATTTCATAAATTATAAATTTTGATTCTCATATAAAATACTACGACATATAAATTTTATAATAACTATATCACTTAAAACTTGAGCAACAAGTTTGATTTTAAATTTGGTTCTATAGTAGAATAATTTGGGATAATTTTGATTCTTCTCTAGAATTATGCCAAAATATTTCATAATTTTCAATAATTTTTGAAAGGAAAAAGTTGTAGGATTTCGTTTTTGATTTATTAAATTAAAGTTTGAAATTAAATTTAATTAAAAATATGTATTATATGTTTTTTTTATAATGGTGTGCTACATGAATCTATATAAGAGGGTGTGCTCTAGAAGACTGCCCTTGTTATAATTTAGCACAAAATAGTGTTTTTTGGTGATAAAATAGTACCATGTCTCTGAATCTTGTTCATACATTCATAGGTTGAAAAAAATAATGTCCCTACTTTTTCCATTTTTGCCACATTTTTTACTTTAGATAAGGTGACAATTGTAGCTCCATCTATTTTTTGTTCTATATATAGAATAAATTATAGAATTGTGCTATTTTAGCACAATATTTAACACATTATTGAGGTAATAAATTTTAATTTTTCATCAATAATCAATATACTTATATAAAGGAGAAGATGATGACGGTGATGTGGCTCCTCTCAAATCGCTTCGATCTAATTTTCTCAAATTTTTGAATAATTAATGTTAACAATTCGAAAATATCTCAATTGACTTTAAAATCTTTACTAATGGAGAAAACTAAATATGCAATTATAATATTATTGCCTTCAAGATCTTTATTAATGGAGGAAACTAAATATACAATTCTAATATTCTTGCCTTTAAAATCTTTACTAATAAATGAAGCTAAATTTACAATTATAATAGTCTCATAAATTATTTTATTAGAAAATATCTTAATTGCCTTTTAAATTTTTACTAATGGAGGAAAGTAAATATACAATTTTAATATTCTTGCCTTAATAATATTAGATAAATTCTCAATTTCCTTTTTACTATTTTCTAACGGAGGAAACTAAATATAGTATGTTAATATTCTCATAAACGCTCTCTATTGATCCAATCAATATACTTATATAAAGGAGAAGACGGGGTGGTGATGTGGCGTCTCTCAAATCGCTTCGATCTATACTTCTATAAATATAGTTTTCAAATTAGTTACCTAATTGAGTCATTTTTGAAATAAGGGACTAATTTGATACATTTGAACCAAATGGGTGATGACTTTGATAATCATCCATTTCTTTAATACTATTTTTCAATGAAGGAAGTTAAATATGTTATGTTATATAAAAAATGGTTTGCTTGACTGTCAAAAAAAAAAACTTCAAATGGAGGAAATTAAGTATACTATATTAATATTCTCCGAAACTTACTCCACGAGTCCAATTTATTTACTAATTTTTATTTAATATATTTTAATCGAGAAAAATAATAAAGAAGACAATTTGTGAGGTGCTAGACGATTTGAGTAGAAAATATCTAAATTGACTTTTAAATCTTTAGTAATGGAAATATTAATCAACTTATATTCTCAAAAACTTTCTTCTTAAGTTAAATTACTATCTTAATATTGTCCTAAAATTTATCTTTAAGTCAAATTATCATGTTGATATTTTCTTAAATTTTCTTTTGAACTTAAAGTTACCATTTTAATATTCTCATATATTTTTTCGTGAAATTCTAAAATTTATCTTGAAATCATATTATCATCTTTACATTCTCCTAAAACAATTATTAGAAAATATGTTCTCATAATTTTTTTGTAAAAAAACCCACGTTTAATTTATCTATATGTTTTACATATACATTAAAATTATTATTTTTTAATTTTTTACCTTCTAATTATGTAGAAGATAAAACTTACAGAAAATGCAAGTTTCTATATAATAAAATGAAATAGAGGAGCCTTATTTTCTTTTCATTTCTTTTCTCGAGTACCTATATTTTAAACAATAAAAATTAGAATTTTGAAAAAGATTTGAATTAAATTTTATGATATAATAAAATTGATTAATAGATGATGTAATTGATTAAGTAATTAGTTTGTTTTATGTTCAATTTGGTAACAACGTGAAAGCGGATCAGTGGGAGGAAACATGTTTAACGAGAGAGCGATTCATTAGGAGGAGCATATCATATTTTATGCTAGAATTTAATATTTATGTATTTTTAAATAGAAGTAGCAATATAAAGTTTTAAAAAATAAAGTGATTAATATACTAATATTTGATATAATATTAAAAAAATGAAATATATTAAACAATTGACATTTTCTATAATTATTCAAAATTTTGGTAATGAACAACACTAAACGAAGAATTTTAAAAAAACCTTAATTTCATGTTTTAAATATAATTTTGTTTTAAAACATATTTTTAAAAAATAATTTTTAGAAAAATTTGAAAAAATTATTATAAAACCGCTGCAAATCGGGGTAGATATAGAATAAGATATAGCACACACGAATGAGAATTTGTTTGAAAAAATATATTTTTACCAGTTCCAGCTGTTTTCAACTATCCTCAGAAAGATCCAAATAAGATTCCTAAATTTTACTACATCTGTCCAAACCAATTATATACATGGGGCTGGGCACAGAGACCAAGAAAAGAAAACATATAAAAAATGAGTAAAATTAAAGGAAAAGTGGGTAAAGTGGTGGGACCTATCAATATTTAATAATAGATAGTGGGTGTAATAGTGTTTTATATTATTAAAAATTACTATTTTTGGAATGTATAAAAATAAAAGAGATATCCAAAGTGTATAAAAATGAATGAGACGTAGTATGTTTAACAGCTTGTACCCCACGATACATCATATCCTTGGCTAACATCGCTCTTGTAGTTCTAGTGTTGTACAAATAAATAGTGCATACATGTTGTAAACTCTTACTCCTAAAGCCTTATATATCCCTGATACACTAAAATCAATTATCTCATAGCTCCCGTGATAAGAATGGAAACTATTCACGAAGAATATGAGAATAATAACCCACATTTATACGATGTCGTCAACACTTCAGACGAAGAAGAAGATGACGAAGATAGCTCAGAAGAGTACAGCAGCAACACGGACAGCGAAGAATGTTGTGGTGAAAAAAGGATATTAGGATTATCGTCAAAAATGTCATGGTTACGAGAATGGGACCGTGTTTTTCCTTTAATCTCAGCTCTATGTTTGTTCATTGATCCCACCTTCTTTTACACACTTTCTCTCAACGGAGATGGCATGTGTTTCTTCATTGATGGCTGGTTCGCTCTCGGTCTCTCGCTTATTCGATTGATTACAGACGGCTTGCACGTCCGGAATATTTGGCATGTGTACTTCAGGAAGGACCATCGTCATAGCTCATCATCCGCGTACTGGTTTCACAGGATTTACGGTGGTTTAGCATTGCACAATATCAAGGGAAAACTGGACTTCTTCATTTATGTGTTTGCCATCTTACCTTTGCCGCAGGTCAGAAACTATTAATTCAAAAATCCTCTTTTTTTTTTTTAATTAGTCACCTTTTCTGAAAAATGAGACAATTCTGAGAGTACCAATCACAACGTACAGTCACAGAAATCACTGATGATTTGCATTCAAATCTTCATTAGTTCTATTTTTCTTCTAGTTAATTATAAAGATCTTCGGTTCTTGTTTCAAGTTGAATCGGATGTCGAATGTATCCCGATTAAATTAAATATATTTTTAAACAATTAAATAAAATTGCATCATCTGAAGCAGATGATAAGAATGAAAACTTTTTGTTTCTCTGATGTATATCGTGCCTTCGTTTGGAAGCTTGTACTTGAGTGTAATTGAATTTCAGGCACGTCACCTGTATTAACGTAGCCGTCGTATACAAACAATTCCACACACAAAAAGTACATATGTGTGTGTAATTGTTAAGCTTATCCTTGCAGTCAGAAAAAAGTTGAGCTTATCTTCTTCTTTTTCTCTTAATTTCTCTTTACAATTTTTTTTTTTAATTTAACTAATTTCGATGTTACGTTATTATTCGAAATGAATTTGTGATTGCTGTGTAGGTTGTAATATGGATTGTGGTTCCGGCATTGTTGAAGATGGATGAACAAACGAGAGTGATGACAGTAATGCTGATACTGTTTCTATTCCAGTACCTCCCCAAGATATATATTGCTGTTTGCCTCTTGCGTCGCATGCTCTTTCAGTACATTTTTGGAACAGCTTGGTGGGGGATCGGTCTAAACATCGTTGCAATTTTTGTAGCCTCGCATGTATGTATGAATCTTAATATACTTGAAAGATATTAAAATATTAAAAAAGAACTTTTAAAGAATCTATATGCGCTAAGAATTCACAATATGGTTAGACAACCTGACAAAGTTTTTTTAAATTGGATTCGAACGTGAGACCCTCCCTAAAATTAGCCCTGATATCATATGTTAAGTAACCGATCGCTCTAAAACCTTACGGTGCAACATGATCTTATGGTATCCAACATATGTCACTATTATAAGAGCTAGTGGAGAGTTCAAGTAGAGCAAGGTCTTGACTCTTGAGTACATTAACCAATTATACGTAGTGTGTGTGGGCGCAACTCAAGCGTGTAATTCAGCGATTGAACAATGTGCAGGTGGTGGGAGCATGTTATTACTTACTAGGAATCCAGAGGTCAGCTAGGTGTTTGATGGAGCAATGCATGAAAACAGAGAGTTGTAGACTCGATGCACTTTCTTGCAGCAACCCATTCTTTTTCGGGAGCACATATAAGGTGACAGACAATATGCGAATGTCATGGGGAAATAACAACGATGCCAGATCCTGGTGCCTAGAAAGCAGTAATAATAGTCGGTATTATTACGGATCATTCCAATGGATAACTCTACTTATTTGCAATAGCAACCGTATGGAGAAGATGCTTCTTCCCCTCTTCTGGGGTATCATGATGCTTTGGTAACTTCTTCATCCATTAGTTCTCTTTTTCTTTTTTAATTTAACTATACCGAACCGTATTTTTATCTGAAAATCTCTGCAGCACTTTTGGGAATCTGGTGAGCACTGACGACTGGTTAGAAATTGTCTTCTTGATAATTGTGATCGCGTGCGGCCTTGTGCTGGTCACCATGTTAATTGGCAACATTAAGGTAAACAATTCAAAAGTTGGAGTTTGAGTAGAATCAATTCCTTTAGCCCTCTCAAAAATTTAGTTAAAATGTTATTTTAACTTGATAAGTTCATGTTTCAACCACCAGTTATTTGATTAGTTCATGTTCTCTATTCTCAATTGTAAGATTGAAGGGATACGTTTCTATTTGTTTGCACCTAATCAGCGAATGCTGCGTTTATGTTCAGGTGTTCTTGATAGCAACATCATCGAATAAACATACTAGGAAAGTAAACATCAACAATCTCGATTGGTGGATGAAGAGGAGGAACATGCCACAAGGCTTACGGAATAGAATACGTAACTATGAGCGGCAACGATGGATTGCAATGCGTGGCGTAGATGAACTTGACATGATTTCTAACCTTCCCGAGGGTCTTAGGAGAGACATCAAGTACCACCTCTGCCTGGACTTAGTGAGACAGGTATGTATCTGCCTCACCTAAAAACTTGCATAAATCTGATCTGTAAACACTATATAAAGCTAAGAACAATATAGAATATTACCTCAAAATGACACAAGTGATTCATAAATAGCATTAGATAAGATACTAATGACACATAATCCACACCCAGCATTAGTTAATTGGTGGTTTAGAATGCTACTGAAATGTTGTTGTATATATCAGGTACCTTTGTTCCAGCACATGGATAGTATGGTCCTGGAGAGCATCTGCGATAGAGTGAAATCACTCGTCTTTCCTCAAGGAGAGATTGTGAGTGGTGAATTCTAAATTGAATAATTGATACATATGGATATGATCTAAGCACGTATTGATTTATACATGCATATATATTTTACTTGCAGATAACTAAAGAAGGTGATCCAGTACAGAGAATGCTATTTATTGTAAGAGGTCATCTCCAATGCAATCAAACAGTTAGAAGTGGAATCAGAAGTTGTTGTATGTTAGGCCCTGGAAATTTTATCGGTGACGAGCTCTTGGCATGGTGCGTGAGGAAGCCTTTCATAGAAATCCTCCCACCATCTTCATCTACGCTTATCACGCTTGAAGCAACCGAAGCATTTGGGCTGGAAGCAGAGGATGTAAAATATGTGACACAACATTTCCGTCTGAACGAAAAAGTGAAAATGTGTGCTCGCTACTATTCCCCTGGCTGGAGAACCTGGGCAGCTGTTACCATTCAGCTGGCTTGGCTACGATGCAGGCACCGCCGAACACTTGCATCTCTTCCATTTCTCATGCCTAGAAGACCATTGTCGCGGTCTGCTTCGTTTGAGGAGGAGAGGCTCAGGCTTTATACAGCACTGCTGACTTCACCTAAGCCCCATCAGGATGATATGCTCCCCAGATCAGATAATTGAGAACCAAAATAGTTATGAAGTATTCAAATATCGGACTCAAAAATATTTGTTCTAAATATGTAATGTTCTAGAAGTTTGTAATCGTTTCTCTGTTTAAGTTTTAAATTGCAACTGAATTTGGCTTTCTTTTCTTTTCACAATTAACATCACATTGTTCATAGCAGCGTTCTAAAAGTCGGCGATTAATCGGGATTAATCGCTAGACGGTGAACCACCGAACTGATTAAGCAAAAATTGGTCAATTAATCGTTTTTTCAGAAAAACGGTCAAAAATCGGCTGAATCGGTCAAAAATCGGATTAATCGGTAAAAAATCGGGCTAATTATTAAAAAATAGTTAAAATTTTAAAAAATAATTAAAATTTTAAAAGATAGAAACTTGATTAAACAATAGAAAAAAACATTATTTTTGTACATATAATTATAATTTTAGATGCCTAAATCGTAAATTCTCTTAATTTTTCTCTTAAATTGATCTCTAATTGAAAAGTTAAACCTTCAAAATTTTATTTATTACAATTATATAACATTTTTAACATATTTGCATAAATATATGATAATAACATATGTTTAGTTAAAATAACGAAACAATTATATATATAAATATAAATGTATATAAAAAGTATTACTCCCTCTGTCCCCCTAGGTTCTTTACATTGGGGGACGGGGGCTCGACACGCATTTTAAGGCTCCTATAAAGTATAGTTATATATATTATTTTAATTTTTTTTCTTTTGAATAAAAATTTAATGTTTGAATTTTTATTCAAAAAAAGAAAATTTTAAATTTATACGAGCCTTAAAATGCGTGCCAAACAGTGAAAAAAAACTGTAAATAAATGAGGGGGACAAAGGGAGTATTAAATTTATTCCAATTAATGATCCGATTAATCATTCCGATTAATCCCTGATTACCCCGATTAATCCATGGACGGTGCCTTCACCGATTAACTCCGATTCCCGTTTTTTACAACACTGGTTCAGAGTATTAGTTGTTAATTATGAGCCTTTCTAGCGACATTACAGTTAAACATTCAGATTAACTGCTAAATACACATCGAATCTTTATGTAATTATATATTTTTTTCTTAATTTTCTTGTACACGTATAACAATTGGGATGAGACCGAGAAAGTAACATTAATGCAAGTCGTCTGTAGCCGCTATATTCCACAAACGAGTAAAAAAATTTAAGATGAATTCTAACATTGATAGATAACTCAAAATCAAGTTCTTTTTTAGCGCACACTATAATTTTCTTTCATTGATACGACAGGGCTTTGATCCAAAGACTGGATCATCTATAGCTGTTTCACTCATCATCTGTTCCTTATCAGCTTCTTATGCAGAATTTGTATCATTTATCAACAGGCGAAATCCAGTTTCTAATATATAAATTTTTGTAAGATGATAAATACGTAATTCATTTATTTTGCGATCGTTTTATTTAAATGTCTCCATTCGTAACCAAGAAACAGCAGGCAAATTTGTTGATCAAAATATTACTCAATTATCAACTTTCCATTAAAACTTCAAAAGCCTGGTAGATTACTTAGCATTTGAAGAATGGATTGAAGTCTAACAATAATATTAAGATGATAGGTTTCGGTCTCGTAAATAAGTCGTCAAACTGAACCGAATTCTTAATTATACATGTTTTGGCTCGTTAAGAATTTGTCAAACTTCAACTCCAACTTTTATCCAACATGTTTCACAAGTTACTGTTCAATAACAACTTATGAATATATTTGTTTTTTACCAAATAACAACTTATGAATACTAGCTTATAACCCGTGCCAAGCACGGGCCGAGCATAAATCTACATTTAAATATTAGTATTAATAAATTATTAATAAGTATTATTTAAAAATGTATTTCTCGAGAATTGAATGATAAAAATATATAATAAATAAATTACTATTTAATTATGTAGTTATAGACAATCGAACTGTGCATAAAGCTAAAGAAATTAAAGTAAATAAATAAATCTTGTATGATTACGTAACTGCAAAGAATCTAACGCTCGATGAAACTATTGAATTTAAAGTAAATAAATAAATCTTGTATAATTACGTAGTTGTAAGGATTCGAACCCTGGTGAAGTTAAAGAATTTAAAATAAATAAATCTTGTATAATTATGTAGTTGCGAGGAATCGAACCGGGTTAAGTGATAACCAAATTTGGTACTTTGGTACTTTAGTACCTTAGTACCACGTGCCATTTTCATATTGTTTTGCTTATTAATAAAGAGTATAGATTGCTTGCGAGCTATTGTTCACTAACAATTCCGCTTACGAATTTGTTCCCACGAACTAAAGAATATTTTCAAATTTTTTTGCTTGTTTTGCTTTCTAACAAACACTAAAACAACACATAAAATGTTTATTTATGTATAATGAATGAATTTAGTGAACTAATACATAAATTCTTATTCACTAGCTATCTCGTCATAAACGCAATCGCGTTTCACAAGTATATATAATTAACTAGCATAAAAACCCGTGTAAGGCACGGACCGCTAGTTTAGATTGTGATTTTAAACTAAATTACGCATTATCAATATCATTTGACATATATGATTGTATATTTTTGATGTTCATAGAGTTTTTATTGTTAATGTTATGACTATGCTCTACTTGTTTAAATATGTTGAAGTTTATAATGTGAAAACTAATACGAGTAGTTTTGATAAATCATGTCTGTTTTTAATTTTGTTGTGGATCATAGAATAGAATGAGAGTGTTTTATGGATGTTTTCTAATTAAGAAGACATTTTTAAAATTATAATCCTAAAAGTTTTTCAGTTCTTCAAAAATGATGCATTCATTTAGTTCATCTCCGACAATATTCAAGGTAGAAACTAAATAGCCTTGAAAATGATGTAGTATGAGATTGTAGGTTTTAGTACTGATTTTACTCAAAAGCTTTCCTAAATCTTCTAATACTCTACTTAGGCCTTGCGTTTTCAGTTCTTAAAACTTTCTTTGTAACTCTTTTATGTCTTTTCTTCTGACCTCTTGATTTTAAGCATTTTTTATCTTTATTTCTCTTCCCCTGTCTACCTAAATTTCAGAACATAGGATAATGTAGCTAATTGACTTAAGTGGAACTACCTTGTGCCAAATCATTCTATTATTAAGTACGTTTGGTACCATTTCAATGTGTTTCAATTCTTTCAAACAAACAGACTTTTTTTTTAACTCTGAACTTGAGAATTGATCAATTATGGATGGATAAATATTTTTTGCTTATATCATCGTAAGTTAAAATTGCTCATATGCCTTCTGAGTTCTGTCCGTGTTTTGACAATGAATTCATCCTTTATTTTTTTCAAAAATACACATCTTTAATAATTAAAACACAGGTCATTTTTCTAGCAATTAACATAAATTTCTATTTTTTGCGGTTATTTTTTTTTTCTAGGTATGATTGCACATTTTTTTCATCTGTTACAATGTACTTACTTTAATTTATATAGATAATTTGATTGATCGGGGACTATAATTTTAAATAACCCGGGCTATATAATGTGATTTGATCTGATCATAATGTACGATATCCAATATCATGTTTTTTAAATTTGTTATGGACTATATATTTTAATCTGTTTATTGTTTACACAAATTATTATCAAAATTTTAGAATATATAATTCATTTAATTGTTTTGTTGTACTATCTATTTATTTTTATTATCTCGCCTTTTACAATATATTTACTCAAAACAAATAGTTTTTCATATGTTTTAATTATTTATGTTTTTTAGTTATTTTACACACACACACACATATATATATACCAAATAATTAATTATTTTCTTTCATAAAATTAATTTAAAATTCATTTGATAATAACAAAAAATGTGTCATATATATATAATGCATCCAATCTAATTATAAATCTAGTCACTCCTATTATATATATATATATATATAATGTACGATATACTATATTATTACAACCGAAACATTGAAAGTTTGATAGTCAGTCGGTACGGTTTTCATATTTTGATATTTGTACTTTAATTCTTTTATTTTTACTACTTTATTCAATTTATTAAAAACAACAATTTTATTCAAAATATAGTTTGGTAGTCGGTCGGTCACTACGACATTCATATTCTGATATTTGCACTTTAGTCCCTTTTCTTTTGCAATGTGACCTTAATTTATTAAAAACAACAATTTTAATTAAATATATTTTTAAAATATTTTTAAACACAAAACTCTTAAAACATAATTTAATCACACTCAAACAGAAACACACACGTCAATTCAACATTAAGTTCAACAATCACATAAAACTATTCAAATTTAAGATGAACTTCAAACAAAGTAAATATAAATGTAAAATAAGAAGAATATGAATGTCGTATTCATCACACCGACTTTATACTTGTAGTATAGATAAGAACAGATAATTATAAATATCATGTATACATGTTATCAATATGTGCTATTTAACAATGATTATTGTGCGATAAATAATGTAATTCTCGTTCGAGGATTGAGACGGGTTCGACGAATGAGTTCATGTTCGGAGTCTCCCATACCTAAATTATTGTCTAATTTTTACACATATTTTTACACTAATTTCATTAATTTAAAAATAAATAAGTCATAAATATGTAAATAAACTACTTGTAATATGTTATTTATGTTATATCAATGTTTAATAATACATTTTATATATTAAATATTTGAATAATTCAAATATATTGCGTAGTACAAGAAAAGTTTGACTCTGATGCAAGAAAATAGAATATATTATAGCTATCGATACATATACAAAATATTTGTTTAGTTAAAAGAAAGATAAAAAACACCACACATAATATTGTTTTTAAAACTTAATATTAATATTTTATAAGACTGGTAGTATATATGATTCTGTATGATATTTTAAGTAATAAAAAAATAAAGTTTAATAAATATTATAAATCACCTTAATTTTTACTCAAAAATTTAAATAATAATAAATATAGGATAAGAAAGATGTGAGGTTTATGTCATATGATTTTTAGTTCAAAATCAAAAGGAATCATGTAGCTCAATGGTTAGAAGAATGATTTCTTTAGTGAATGTTAGGGGTTCGATTCCTGACTAAAAGATTATTTACTCAATTTTTTCCTCCAGATAAGAGAGTTGTGGCATGACATGTAATTTCTTAATATATAAGGGTAAAATAGTAATTTCACAAGGGATTTATCGGCTCAAAATGTCCTTAAATTATCACCTTTATAAAATCAAACGTTAAATTATGTTCATGTTCGATTCAATTAAAAATTGAACGAAATTTGAGCCAAATTTTATTCAGTTAAATACCAAATTAAACGTGTATGTATTGACTTATTTACGGTCTTACTTACTAGACACTCGTAAATTCAAAGAGTAAATCCAATAAAATAATGAATTCCAATAATTTGGAATAGTATTTTGTACATCAACTTGTTCTTTTTACAGAGAAAGATGATTGAAGACTCTTCAAAATTAAGGATGCCCTAAAGCTCCAAATGATCTAGGGAACCATTAAAGCACTATCTTCTTGTGCTAAATTTTCCGGTATGTAATTTAGGAACTCATATAAAAAAATCGTTGGACTTGTTCTCCTCATGTAACTATTAGCACACAACTCAAAACTCAAATATATTCATCAAATAATCAAAATTATACTAACTTATAAGGTTACTTTTAATACTATGTTTACTTTTTAAATATTTTTTTTTGATTATTATAAATTCTTAAATACATTAAAATATTTTATTCTATTTTGGGCTCAAGTAACGAAAATTAAGTAATATTAAAATCCGGTTTCAATACCTAAATTTTAGTATCGGGTCTTATTAGTAAATCAAAATAGAATGAAAATAGGTTTTAAAATAAATAATTAAGGGTTAACCTTGATATTTTTGGAAAATGATGGATTTTACTAAGTAAAAATAGAAAAAATAATGTGTTTTAGCTAAAAAAAGGTAATCGATTATAATACTATTTTTTATAGATAAGTAAGGTTAATTAAGTAAAATTACGAATTACCGAAAAATAGGTACCGTACCGATCAAGCTTTTAATGTTTCGTCTTTAATAATTGTTATTTTATTTTTTATGCTTTAATATTTTATTAATTGCATTTGTTAAAATAACTAGGCATGTTAAAATAGGTAATTTTTTTTAAATAAATATAAGTAAGGGTTTTCTCGTGATATTTTTTGGGAAAAAAAGGGTTTTAGTAAGGAAAAATAGAAAAGTAATATGTTTTAGTTGAAAACTAAGTAGGCATTTTAAAATAGGTAAACTATTTTTAATAAATGGATGTAAGGGTTTGCCCGTGATATTTTTTGAAAAAAAGGGGTTTTAGTAAAGAAAAATAGAAAAAGTAACATGCTTTAGATGAAAAAGGTAATTGTTATGCCCAAAATCTTGCATGGATATTTAGGTATTGGGTTAAGCTATGTTGGGCTTGGTCAACAAGATCCAGGTGAGTTTTTGTTGAAATATGTGCCAACTTGAAGGGTGAGGGCGAGCCCTCGGTCCTCCAGTATGGAGGGAAATCCCTCAGTCCTTCAACATGGAAGGCGCCCCCCAGTCTTCAAGAGTTGAGGGAAAGCCCTCAATCCTACACCATGGAGGGCACCCCCTCAGTCTTCCAACATTGAGGGAAAGCCCTCAATCCTTCAGCATGGAGGGCACCCCCTCAAGCATTCAACATGGAGGGCACCCCCTCAGTTTTCCGGCGTTGAAGGAAATCCCTCAATCATCAAATATTGATGGCAAGCCCTCAGTCTTTCAGCGTTGAGGGAAAGCCATCGATAGTCCTCCACCATTGAAGGCAAGCCCTCAGTCTTCCAGAATTATGGGAAAGCCCTTGGTCCTTCATCATTGAGAGCAAGGCCTCCACACTTCAAGGAAACGTTGGTTTAAAGATTGTGATAGTTTCTTAGAGATATCATGAGAAAGATTTTCCTCTCCATCCGAGGGCTTTAAAGATTGTGATAGTTACTTAGAGATATCATGAGAAACATTTCCCTTTCCAGATCGAGGGCGGATGGAGAGGTCAGTAGAATATTCAAAGAAAGGCTTATTGGGCTAGAATCCGGAAAATTCATGAGAAAAAGTAAAAGTTCTCTGAAGAGTTAGAGGAACAGGGCTCGTCCTCTTCCCTGTGATACGGAGGGCGCACCCTCCGTGATTAAGAATTGAGTGAATGTTGACGAGCCCTTTGTTAATATCATGAATACATGTTGACGAATCCTCCGTGAAAAGGAATAGAGTGGATGTTGACAAGGTTTCCATAATTACATGGATTGTGTGGATGTCGACAAGGTCTCCATAATTACATGGATTGAGTGGATGTCGACAAGGTCTACATAATTACATGAATTGAGTGTATGTCAATAAGGTCTCCATAATTACATGATTTGAGTGAATGTCGACAAGGTCTCTGTAATTACATGGATTGAGTGGATGTCGACAGGGTCTCTGAGATTCCAAGAATTGAGTGAATGCTGGCGAATCTTATTTCTGAGAGAATGACGACGAAGTCTAATTCTAATGAATTAGAAAAGAATTCCCTCGTAGGATTCTCCCTCAGAGGGGGATGCCCATTGTTGAAGGCCTCCAGGGGTTTGCCTGATGAATGAAGAATTCCCTCCTAGGTTGCGCCTTAGGAGGGGGATGTCCGTGATTGAAGGCTTCCGGGGGTATGCCTGATGATTGAAGGTCTCCTCCTGTATTCAATGGGTGCGTTCTCATTGGGGATGTGGGGTGAACCTTTGTGTGTGCTTTGGGAGCTCTGTTCCTGCATTCAATGGGTGCGTCCTCATTGGGGAACTTTGGAGTAATCCTGCACTTTGCACCCAAACGCTTGGGATCACTTGTCCTGCAATCTGGTGGGTGCTTCTCATTCGAGGGACAAGAATGCGTCTGACATTTGAGTTAAGTCATGGCTACACCTACGTCTATAAAATAAGGAAATAGCTGGTAACGAATAGGACTAGTCCTCGACGGGGGAAGTTTCCTTATCCATGAAGTCCTTAAAGCATAGACGAGCCTTAGGCCTTTTTGACTAGGCCTCATCGTAGGACATTCCTAAAGCGAGTCGAAGACCAATTCGAGAAGACGGATCAAGTATCCTAGTGGGCCTCGGAAATCAGAGACCAAGCTCACATAGGTTACCTTCTCTCCGAGAACTACGTAGGGCTTGATCCCCTATAAATACGGGGTACGTAGGCACATTGTGAGGGGTTGGAAGCGAGAGCTCTGATAACAGCCACCTCTACCCTAGCAAATTCAGCCCCCAATTCATAGAAATCATCACACTCCGACGACTTTTACGGTGAAGAACCACTATCGTAGATCTTGATTCCGACGACAAATCTCAAAATTATTTGTTACCAAATTCCTCCGTCAACAGTAATTGTTCGTGACATTTTTGGAAAATGAGTTGATTTTGTTAGAAAAACTTAAAAAAGTAAAAGGTTTTAGCTGAAAATGGTAATTAGTTATAAATATGTATTCTTATTATTTAATAATATTTTAAGATAAGTAAGGGTAATCAAGTGTAAAATCCCTTAATTTTATATTTATAGTTTAAATATTAGATATTGGATATTAAGTAATTTTATTTAGATAATTTATATTTAGAAAATTCTGGAAACTTTTTGAAAACAAGTTAGTTTTGATAATGATAAGATTTGTTATTATGGGAAAAAAGTGTGAGAATATTTTAATGAATCGGTATATTTTTATTTATGTAAATTGTGTGTTATAGGATATTTTATTTTAAGAAATTACTTGGAGAGATTGTAAAAATTATAGGAGGAAGTTTTAGAGATACCTAGTTTAAGTTTTATATATCTATATAAGAATTTCGGTGGTAAAAAAAAAGGGGCGTATAGAACTTTGCCACCAGATTAGTTTTTCTTTTATAATTTTGTATACATGTATGTCTGCCATGCTCATTTTTCTATGAATCTATTGCCTGATTAGTGTGAGAATGTTGCGACTGCTAATTGAATATTTTCTTTGCTTTTATATTGTGCCAGCATGTTAATATACATTTGATTAACTAGGTTTTGCTAACTGAGATTATGACATAGAAATTGTACGCACTCCTTTGTTTATATCAAATATTTTACGTGTATATGATTGAATCTTACATGATATTATATTAATAAATTATTATTTGCTTCATTAAATTATGAAATTTTAATAGGATTTGAATATTGCTTCAAGTGTTATATTTTTATTTATTGACCATGACAATATTAATTTTATAGGTATGCTAGATTTTATGTGAATCGTGCTTAAAATTTTGTGATCAAATAGGTATTTTTATTTTTCTAATTTTAATGTCTTGTTTTCGTAAAATATGATTACAAAATCTATGAGAACATGTACTTGTTAAATTAATAGCCATAATCCTTTTTGCTGTGTACAGAGAATTTGCTATGTTACAATTAGTGGCCAGCTCCTGTTCGTATTCTTTTCTTAATTGCTGTTAAATGATGCTATATTAGATTTTTGGAGACCATGTTAATTTGTGCTCTGTTAAGTTTTAAATGATTCTGTGATCAGTTTACTAATTATTTATTAAATTAAATGTTAATTATAGGATTTGTTCGGGTATTAATCTATAGTGTTGGTCGCTATCGATTTAAGTGACTTTTCGTTGTTCACTTATATTATCAAATCTGTTTTTATCCACTTTCGAAATATTTGTGATATCAAAAATAGAATTTAGAAAAGATTTTTATAGAATTCCCCAGTTTTAGCTGCGTATCGAATCATAGAATCCGGTCACTGGATAGTGTGACATATAAAACTAGTTTACGTACGTTCCGGAACACATAGATACCTTGTTGAGTAAGACTTAATGAGGGATGTAAAATGGCCCCCATCGAATCATCAAACTATAGAAGTCGTGTCACTGGCATAGTGTGATCGTAATTTAGAACCGTGGGAATAAAATGTGATTTATTTGTTAAAGATTCTTTTATCGATTTAAAGTTCAGAATTCTGTTTTAAATATTATTTTGAGCCGTTGGGCGATAGTTATTTGTTCGGCTTTGCAGCTCATTATTTTGATAAACATTTCAGGGTTTGACTTTGGAAGTTTATTGAGATTAGGGATGTGTGGATTTTCGTGCTACCTGATTTAGATGCAATTATTGAAAAGACATATCGCATTATTTAAATAAATTTTGATATTGAATATTGGATTTGTGGAGCTGCGTCTCCATTTCATGTTTTTGAATTATTTTTAAGTTTGACCGCTGCATTAGACTTTCGTTATTTATTGAATAAAGAATATGTTTTATATAAGTTTTGTTTTTAGAAATTATAGTCCGAAAAGTCGGGCTGTTACATCAAGTAAAATCACGAATTACCAAAAAACAGGTACTGTACCGACAAACTTTTAATGTTTCGTCTTTAGTGATACTTGCTTAAAACCTGTGTGATGCACGAATTGTTTTTAATAGTAATTTTAATAGTTGTTATTTATTATTTACATTTTAATATTTTATGAATTGTGTTTATTAAAAAAAGTAGGCACATTAAAATGGACAAACTTTTTTAAATAGTTAAAAGTATTAAAACAGGTTTTAAAATAAATAAGAAAGAATTTGCCGGTGATATTTTTGGAAAAATGAGGGTTTTTATTAAGGAAAAAAACGGTAACTTGTTTTAGTTGAAAAGGGTAATTCCCTGTGATATTTCAGGAAAATGAGGGGATTTTGTTAGAAAAAATAAAAAAGATAACGTATTTAGCTGAAAAAGGTAAATAATATTTAATATAATTATTATTTTAAATAATTAAAAGCATTAAAAGACGTTTTAAAATAAATAAGAAAGGGTTTTCCCGTAATTTTTTTGAAAAATGAGGAGTTTTAGTAAAGAAAAATAAAAAATTGTAACATTTTTTAGTTGAAAAGGATAATTGCCCGTGATATTTTTGGAAAAGAAGAAGATTATGTTTTATTAAAAATAGATAAGTATAAGTAAGGGTAATTAGGTAAAATCACGAAGTACCAAAAAACAGGTACCAAACAACATGTACTGTACCCACCAAACTTTTAATATTTTTGAAATTTATTTTTAAAAGTTTTGAGATTTTAGTAGATCTGAAAATATTACCTTTTTAAAAAAAGTATTAAATATACTAATTTAATACTTCAAATCTAAAAAAAAACTGATAAATTTTATAAAAGTTTATTAGCTTAGTACGCATGTAACCGTCCAAATTATCAATATATTTTTTTGTAATAATATAAATATAAATTGAAATGTTTTTTAAAAAAGTCATTTTTTTTTAATTTTAATTAAAGTATATGTTAGGATTTATGGGTGATAGCTATGAGGCAACTTAACTAGATACTTTATTTACTTAATCTTTATTAAGTATGAACATACTGTCACAGCCAGAGTATGTCTTTGTAGCCGTTTTATTTAAATAAGATTCTAGTGCATCTTGGTAGAAGTTCATTCATTTGTTCAAGCCTCAAGAAGTACTCAAGATGGACAGCAAGAATAAAGATTATTGTCACAGCGCTGACAGTAAGGTTACAAGAAGACATCATGTTGCGAGTCACGACAGTACATTCACTCTGACAGCAACTTTACCTTAGCTTGACAGCAAGCTTGGAAATCCTGACAGCACCTTCAGCGGGGATTTCTTACTGTCACCAAAAGCGCATTCCTGTGACAGCAAGCTTAACCATCAGGATACTGTCATGAAGGGATAACATTTGTATTGGTAAACAACCCAGTCAAACTCGTGACAGTTTGGATGTTTAAGAAACAGGCGTGTTGCAGTATCCCAACACTATAACAGGTCTGCAAGACTACGACTGAAGCTTGAGAGATCACATGACAAAGCTCACCAATTCCAGAGTATGACAAATCTACTTCTACTGAATTGTGTTAGCTTAAAATAGAATGTTTCTAGATTGCCTTGTTATGTATTGATAAGCTGTCTGTATAGCAATTTAGGAAAGAATAACGGGCATGCAAATTGTAAGAAGCTGCCACTTGAAAATGACAGCATCTTCACAAGACCCGTGATTGAAAGTGATAGGTTTAGCCTACTTAGTCTATCTCTCAATTCATTCTCTGTAATCACTCGAGAAACCGAAGCTCAAGAAAACAAACATTTTCTTGAGGTTGTAGCAACCCATTGCAAAATAAATAAAACATTTATTTTGTGAGAATTACTCATGTGTCTACTTGTGTTTGCATTTGATAAACTGATAATCCTTAATCTTAGTTCTTGTTGTTGAAAACTTAGATTGAGATTTATCAGTATTGCATTCAACCCCCCCCCCCCTTCTGCAATAGTCAAGGACCAACAACTGGTATCAAAGCCCTAACAGATTGTTCTACAAATCTGAGATCATGACAAGTATGCAGAAGTCAAGTAGCATAAAGATTCCAGCATTTGATAAAGAGAACTACAATGTATGGAAAAGAAAGATCATGTTGTTTATCAAAGCTGCGAATCCATTATACTTGGGTATCCTCCAAAATGGTCCATTTGTTCCACGAAAAGAAATTGAAGCCTCAAATGTGGACGACGTTCTTATTCCAGCCTACTGGGTCAACAAATTACCTTCGGAGTTTCTGGAGCCAGAAAAAGAGAAGGTGGCCTTGGATGATTACTTGCAACTCATCTTACTGGATGCTCTCACTTTGGACAAAGCCATGTATGGGAATGTCATTGGGTGCTCATCAGCCAAGGATATGCGGAATAAGATCGAGCTGCTGTGTGAAGGAAGTGAAGAAGTGAAATATAATCAAAGACAAATTCTTATCTCACAGTATGAAGCCTTCATGGCAAAGTCAGGAGAAGACCTAACAACAATGTTTGAAAGGTTTAGAAAACTTATGACTGAGCTATAGATACATGGAAAATACTATGATATGAAGGAGCTAAATGTCAAGTTCTTACTCACACTTCCTGAGCATCTTGAGCACAAAGTCACTGCCATAAGAGAAGGAAGGAATCTTAACAATATCTCTCTTGAAACTCTATATGGTGTGCTTAAATCATATGAGCTTGAGTTTTTCCAGAAAAGAGCTATTCTAGCTGGATCCAGAGGAAAGATGGCTAATATGTCAGGTGCTCTAGTGGCTCATGTGCCAAGAATCACTCAACCTAGTGAAGAAGGTCAAATCACTCAACCTGCTTCAGTACCCTCTCTTAAGATCGAAGAGGTTGTGGATGATGAGGAGAAAGTTGTACTGCAGATAACTGATTACATGGCCAAGAAATTCAAAAACATAAGATTCAAAAGAAACAAGCCATTTAAGCCTCAGGGTCAAACATCAAGGTTCAGCAGAGGGAACTCTTCTAAGGTTGAAGGTGGTGCCACAAGAGGTGGTTACAAAACAGGGATGGTGGACAGATCCAAGTTCATGTGTTACAACTGCAATGAGCTTGGTCATTTTGCTACAGAGTGCAGAAGACCAAAGCAGAATCAGAGGATGAATAAAGGGTCAAGTGGACATTTCAAGAAAGGACAGAGAAAGGCCTATGTGGCTGAAGGAAAGTGCTGGGATGATTCTGATGATGAAGAGGAAGAGGAATATGTGAATCTAGCCCTCATGGCTAAGTCTGATGAGGCCTCCTCTAGCTCTCCAAGTCAGGTACCCTCACTAGTCTTACTTGATATGTCGAAAGATGAATACAAACAAACTGTTGAGGAATTGAGTGCAGAAATTTTCAATGTTCACACTAGTTTAACTGCAACTAATGAAGAGATTGCTAGGTTAACTAAATTGAATGAAATAATCACTTCTGAAAATGATTTGCTTTTTTTAAAGACCAGTCGTTTAGAATATTCAACACATGAGAAAGCTAAACTTAAAAATGATTTAGTCTGTGCTAAGGAAATTGAGGAGTTTCTAAGGAAAGAAATTAGTGAAAATGAATTCAAGATGAAAGCCTATAGAAAATCATCGAAACAACTTCGGGACTATCATGAGAAACACACAGAGGATCAAAAAGTAGGGATAGGTTTTGAGTCTGGCAAAAAACCTGGTAAAGAAATTGTCAGTCAGGATTGTTCAACTGATACTACTGTCAAACCTCAAATTCTCAAGAAGATCAACAAACCCATTTTTAAACTTTCTGAACTTGAGTTTGATGAGGAAGCCATGCTCATCAAGCAACAACTTGATGATGAGGATGAAGGTCTTGACAGTACAACAGTTGATGGAAAAGATACTGTCACAATCCTCAGGACAATAACTTCCCCAAACAATCTGACAGAATGTTCCAAAGATGCTGTCAATAATGGCAGGACAGTAGCTTCCAAAGGTACTGTCAAGAGAGCCTCAAAGACAGTGACTTCCTGTTAGGTCCTGATAAGTTTGTAGAAGGGGGGTTGAATACAAACAATACCGTTTAATCGAATTTGTCCTTTTAAAGATTTAACAATATAGAACAATTTATTGCGGAATAAAACTGAAACAATATTCAAGTTAAATATAACTCTATTAAACTTGAAAGGTATTACAATTCTGATCACTGATTACAATGAACTTGATAAAACAAACCTAGAATAAATTCGACATGGATTTATCTATTTTTGTAATAAAAAGGATCGAATACTAAAAAGTAGTTCGATATAAAATCTAGGGATTATGATCCGCTAGAAAGCTAAAGCAGTACAAGAGAATCACTTCTTATGAATTAAATGATTAAGAACAATCAAGAAGTAAATTCATCCTGCAGAATTTAAGCTTGGCAGTTGAGAGAAGTAAAGACAGAGAGAAAGGTTTTAATGTTAAAAGTCTTCTGTGTCTTTTTGTTCTTCAGTTGTAGTAGTAATCAATATGTCTTCTGATTGCTTTCCATTTATATCAATCCGTTTGTAGTATAAACCCACGTGCACATCCACTTGACAGAAATGCAATTTGCCTTTGGAAGACTTGCACGAAAACAATGTTTTTGGCCTTGGAAGACTTTCGGGAAGACAACCATTGTACATGGAAGACAACCGGGAAGACTAGGGTTTGGCCTAGGAAGACTTTCGGGAAGACAACCTTGGTATTCTTCCTAGTTCAAAAAACTAAGTCTTCCTAGTTCAATCCTCAGTCTTCCTAGTTCAAATTTATTCTATTTTAAGTAATTAATTAAATTAATTATGTATTAAATTAATTCTTTACAGAATTAAATTAATAAATAATATACTTAATAAAATTAATTATTTATAAGAGAATAAATAGAATTAGTTGACTTCTTAAACAATTCCAGAATCACTTAAAACTTAGATAAATAACAATCATAATAGTACGTTGACACTCGATGCACTGTCTGGTTCATGAGTGACTAACGACAATGTCTGTTCTTTATCTGTTTAACTTTAAGCAGTTATTCACTTCCTTCTCATTCAAGAACTCCGTAATCAGTATCTTTTTCTGTCACCACTTGAAATCTCCGTCACTATAATAAATCCACTAAGCTTGAATACTTCATTGAGGCTTGATCAATAAATTGAGCTTCTTTCAATGTAGACTCACTCCAAGTCTGTAGATGACTTTAATCTTCATTCTTTGACATATATAATCTTCTAAGATTCCCGTGACAATTTGAATTATTACTTACTTATTACAGACTTGTTTAATGTTGAGTTAATTCCTCGATGTAAACAAATAGGCTTAAACATATGCCTTTCAATCTCCCCCTATTTGTTTGTTAGAGAATAACAAGCAAATACTTAGAGGATAACTCAACTAACTAAACAAGTAGAAATAAGACATTAAAAGCTAAGTAAATAATAACACAAAGTTCTGGATTTCATTTAACATTATCCAGATTCAAACATTACAGGTAAGTACAAGATAGATGTTCCTCTAGACTGAACATATGAATACATTTATCCTATCTTGAATCACCTAAGCTCTAAACATTTAATATTTACAAACAGAGCTTCTTCAAATTTCAGACTCAATCATCTCTCCTTCTTCAAGTGCTTCAAGCAAATCCTTGTCCAGAACACGATCAGATTCAGAAGTAATGCCACTAGGTCTGACAGGTTGAGTTGTGACTTTCTTCAGCCTATTATTCATTTGATGATATCTTTTGATATTTGCTATGCAATAGTCTTGAATCAAATCAACAACTTCTGTCTTCTCTTGTGTAGCAAATCCTGAAGTCCTCAACATGTTCTCCAAGTAGACAAGATGCTTGGCAGGAAAATCTTTCAGAGAGATCGGATCCACACCACAAGTCTGAAGTGCCCTTCCTTTAAAATTTTTTACTTCATAAGGCACTTCCATCACTTGTGGACTAGCTTTCATTGCAAAGTCTCTTAGCTGGTCATGCAGCAGCTCAACTAATGGAGAAGTTCTTTTTACTTTGCACATGAAGACCCATAGTTCAGAGAGAGTTCTGCTTTCTAGATGATTGAGAGACACTAAGAAAGTTCCCTCATTATGAGTGTAAACATAGATCTTTAACTCCACTCTAACTCTATCATATCCAGTTGAGATCCTTGAAATCTCTGCATGAAGAGCTTTCATATATACTGTGTTGTCTGGATTGACCTTCTTGTATCTTTCCAACATCCCAAGAAACTTTGCATCATTGTTAGTTCCTTCTTGATGTGCAAACATCTCTCTAGCCTTGTCCCATTCTTCTCCTTGCTTCAGCCTGACATACAATTTTCTCTCATTGACCTTCAGATTGTGAAGCCTTTGCTTTTCTTGTTGTTCAGCTTTTTGAATGACAAGATGCTTAGAAATGATGTCAGATACCTTAACATTCTCCTCCTCTCTTCTTTTCAGATCAGCCTTCTGTCTCACTAACTCAGCTTCAAAGACAGGATCAACATTTGACTCTTCTTCCCAGTCAGCATAATCAACTTCTTCTTCAACCTCCACGTTACCAAAGATATCTTCAGGGGCTTCTTCAGATTCTACATAGTCAAAATCTCCCTATTCACCTTGATAATAGTCAGCATCAGAAAAAGTTAACTTCTGCTTCCCTTTGTCCTTGTTTGAGCCTCCAGCTTGATTTCCTCCTTGTTTCTCCACATTCTCCCCCTTAGTTGAGGAATCCTCTACAGATTTTACTTTAGTAGCTTCAGGATTCACCTCACTTCTTCCCCTTATTGCTCCTTGATCACCTCTATTTCCTCCATCTCCTCCTTCATCATCGTCATCCTCATCATCATCAACATCACCTAAAAAGAATTTCTTTTGTTCAACATTGGGTTGATGTGAATTTTTGATCATGTTATACAAGTGCTTCATTCCTTCATTCAGATGCTCTATCCCTCCTTCTATCTTTGACATCCTTTCTTCATTAAACTTTTGATTTTCATCAGCTGTTTGCAGAACAAAGTCCACCTTGGCAGAAATGGTAGCAATCTCCTTGACACTCTCTGATATTTGAGCATTTGACATTTTAAGATCAGAGATGTCTGAAGCCACAAGTACTTGAGACTGTTGGATGACATTCAACTTTGGGAGTAGAGAACCCTTCAATCCTTCCAAATCATCCTTGATAGTACCCAGCTGATTAGTTACAGAGGTGGAAGAAGAAGACCGTTCAACCACTTGTGCTTTGAGAAGATCCTTTTCAGCCTGGGTTTCCATGAGTTGTTTCTGAAGACTAGCTATCTGAGCTAACAACAAATCAGTGTTTGTGTCAGTGTGTGCACTCACCTCAATTGCTCTCAGTGGTGTTTCACTCACCTCACGTTCTTGTGTATCACTCTGTGTTTGACTCTCAGTTCTCACAACAAGTTGTCTTTCCATGTTCTGATTTGAGGTACCTGCATGAAAGATCACCCTAGCCTCTTCTTGAGAGGTCAGTGGTGGTGCAATGGGAGTTCGCAATTCCCAATCTCCAATGAAATGCAAATCTGATTGAATTTGAAACTGAATTGCTTCAGTGTTGGATTCATTAGGTTGCCTTCCACTTTCTCCAGATAAATCTGCAAGTGGAAAATCCCTTAAGGGAGCCACAGATGTTCCATCTGGGAGGGGAGAAAATGTTTCTATTTGATTTGGCAAAGAATCAAATTTTCCCTCAAATGCCTGTGAAGGCACTTCTACCGTAACAATGATAGGCACTGTTCCAAAGTCAAAATTAAAGTTCTCTCCTTGCATAGTGTCCTGAGTGTCATCTATTTGGTTGTCTTCTCCCATTGTGAGTAATGGGAGAGTGCTTGACTCAGTACAAGATGCCATGGCCCGATGACGAATTTCAATAGATTCATCCTGTTGAGAGGATGTCTCCAGAGACTGTTTAGTGGCCATATCAATGTCCATATCCTTTTGAGAGGATACATATGGGCTTACAGTTGCCTCCCTATAGGCTCTTCTTTTCTTTAAGGGTGGAGACAGAGCTGTGGGAACACTCATTGCAGCTATATCACTAACTCTTCTTGAACTGGTTTGAATATTAGGCTCAGGTTGTGTATCAGGAGTGTTTGACTCTCTGTTTGGCTCTATGACCTGGGTCAGAGATTGTGGTTCTACAACCTCTGGGTCAGCCCTAACAACCACTTGGGTTTGAATTAAAGTACTAGAAGAAGAACCAGGGTTAGGAATAACTACCTGTAGTGGAACTGGATGTGGCTCAGGAACTTGTTCACCAAAGATAGGAAGATTAATGAATTGACTCATCAATGGTGAAACAAGAACATGGATGTTGGGGAATTTGGATGAGACATCAAGTCTGGTGTAGAATTTGGTGTCTGTGGTTGGAGAGGTTTCAAATCTGGCTTCTTGAAACAGTTCTACCTGCTCAGCAGTGAGAAGATGATTAATGATAAGAGTGAGAAAGCGAGGGTACCAATACTTTACTTTCTCATTATTATCAGAATCTCTCCTAGAGTGAGCAAGCCTGTTGAGCATTAGGTTCCACAGAATCTCAGGAAAATTCAATCTACGACCAAATACTATAGCATAAGCAATATACTAATTAAGACTGGTAATGCAATGAAAATTTGTTTTTGTGCAGTTACCAAATACTCTTGCTATAGTATCAAAGAACAGATCCCATTCCCTTACAACAAAGCTTTTGGACAATTTAACCATTTGGAAGGGACCCTGATAATGAATATTCACAAAGAACTGTGATAACTCATCATCAGTGGGTAAGGGATCAAACCTGTCCTTTGGAAAATGCAACACATCACAGAATAACTCAAAAGTAACTGTATATTGCTGGTTTAGAATATTGAAAGAAAAAGATTTTGAATCTCCAGCAATAACAGCACTTGAACACAACATCCTTAATGGATCAATTTTAAGAAGTGCATTGGCACAAATAGCATGACTGACACAAGTCTCACTATTTAAAAATTGAATCCATGGTCTAAAACGTTCCACTTTACACTTAGATGGATCAAAATACCCAACATAATTATTTAAAACGAGTTCAAAATTAGGATCCATTTAGATAAAACAAGAAATTTTAATCAATTTAAAATAAAATTAAAATTTTAGGGATTTTTAGAATTAATTAAAATTAATTAAAATCCACAAAATTAAAATTTTCTTTAAATTAACCAATTTTAAATTTTGATCCTAAATATTCGAACTAAAACTCTTTGTAATGCAAAATGAAGGGGGTAAATGATCTAAGGCACACACACAGTTAAACACACTTACAGAAACTTATAAGATCACTAAAGAATGAAGAACCACTTAGCAAATCAAAAAGAAACAAATCGAATGGTTTTCAAGAAAAGTGAAAATTTTAACATCAGTTCGACTTATAACCTTGATTTTTAAGAAAAACAGAATTGATTTGCTAAGTTAAGACTTGAGCAATAAGAACACTGATCAAAGTTCACTGCAGAATGGATTGGATTCGAAAGGGGGGGGGGGAAATAAAAAACTGCTAAGGAAAAAAAATAGAAAACTGAATGTGCGTGCAGTGTATGTATGTGTGTATATATATATATATATATGTTAGAATAAAACAATAAAACTGTAAAAGAAAAGATACTGAACGGTTTTATTTTAAATTTGAATTGGGAAGACAATTGGGAAGACTTAGGATAGTCTTCCCAGTAGTCTTCCTAATTCAAATTAGAAAGTCTTCCGGATAATAAAATAAAACAAAAACAGAAAATAATAGAAATATTTCTAAGTCTTCCCGATAATCTTCCTAGTTCAAAAACTGGGAAGACTTAGGAAAAGACTTAAAAATAAAAGGAAAAAACAAAAAACAAAAACAAAAATTCTTAGTTTACCCGGTAGTCTTCCTAGTGTAAAACTGGGAAGACTTATAGAAAAACTCAGAATTTAATTAAACTATTTACAGAAAAATGCATAAAAGTAATAAAAATGCATGAAATATTTATAAAATAATAGAAAAATTCACAGAAAATTCCTTAAATCCTAGAAAAATATGCAGAATAAAATAAAAATGCATAAAAATAAAATTAATATAAACTTACAGAATTATTTAAACAACAATATTTACAATCTGAAAAACACCTAAATAATTCTAAATAAATATATTTTCAATAAAAATACATTTATCCACTTAAAAAAATATGAGAAAAATATTTTTAAAGAAAATAAATTATTCAGAGCTATTTAAATTTACAAGCATGTAATATTAAATGAGAATAAACAATAAATATCATTTAAATGACAAGAGAAAATGAATTTTTGAAAGAACAAACATGAAAGAAATATTGTTAATCACTAAGACTGTTTAACATACCCAATTTACCAACTAACTTGATAAATGTGGATTCATCAACAGATTTAGTGAATATATCTACAGTCTGTTCTTCTGTGGGCACAAAGTGTAACTCCACAGTTCCATTCATGACATGCTCTCTGATAAAATGATACCTGATATCAATGTGCTTCGTTCTCGAGTACTGCACAGGGTTGTTGGAGATTGCTATGGCACTTGTATTATCACACAAAATGGGAATTTTGTCTAATGCAAAGCCATAGTCCTTCACTTGATTCCTTATCCATAGGATTTGAGCACAACAGCTTCCAGCAGCAATATATTCAGCTTCTGCTGTTGAATTGGAAACTGTTTGCTGTTTCTTGCTATACCAGGAAATCAATCTACCTCCTAGGAATTGACAACTCCCAGAGGTACTCTTTCTATCCACAACACTACATGCATAATCAGAATCTGTATATCCAACAAGATTAAAACCAGAATCTTTAGGGTACCAGATACCTAAATTAGGTGTACCCTTAAGATATCTCAAGATTCTTTTAACAGCAACGAGATGTAAATATCTAGGGTCCGCTTGGAACCTTGCACACAAGCATGTAGCATACATAATATCTGGTCTACTTGCAGTAAGATAGAGTAAGGAGCCAATCATACCTCTGTAGCTTGTAACATCTACCTTGATAGAATTGTCAGAAGCTCCAAGTTTGATTGCTGTTGAAGATGGAGTCCTTGCTGATGCTGAATCCTCCATGTGATATTTCTTGAGGAGTTCTTTGAGATACTTGGATTGACAAATAAATATACCATTTGACCTTTGACTTACTTGCAATCCAAGAAAGAACTTCAGCTCACCCATCATACTCATTTCAAATTTACTCTGCATTAGCTTAGCAAATCTCTTACAGAGATCATCATTAGTAGACCCAAATATGATGTCATCCACATAGACTTGGACTAATATCATATCACTTTTGTGTTTCTTTGAAAAAAGAGTTTTGTCTATGATACCTCTAACAAAACCATTTTCTAAAAGAAAACCAGAGAGAGTGTCATACCATTTTCTTGGGGCTTGTTTGAGACCATAGATAGCCTTGAAGAGAAAGTACACAAAGTCCAGCATGTCCTGATTTTCAAAGCCAGGGGGCTGTTCCACATAAACTTCTTCATCAAGCTCACCATTCAGGAATGCACTCTTAACATCCATTTGATAGACTTTAAAATTGGAATAAGCTGCAAATGCTAAGAACATCCTGATGGCCCCAAGTCTAGCCACTGGTGCATAGGTTTCATCATAATCAATGCCTTCAGCTTGTGAATACCCTTGTGCAACCAGTCTTGCCTTGTTCCTTGTGACAATGCCATCCTCATCTAGCTTGTTCATGTATACCCATCTTGTACCAACTACTTTCTTGTTCTTTGGCCTGGGTACCAACTTCCAGACTTGCTGTTGTTCAAACTGATTGAGTTCATCTTGCATAGCAATCACCCAATCTGGATCAATCAGTGCTTCCTCAGTTTTCTTTGGCTCCATTTCAGATAGAAATGCTGAATAATGACATTCATTCTGAGTTGCACTTCTATTTTTAACTCCAACATCTGGATCACCAATGATCAGCTCAAAAGGATGAGCTCTATTCCATACAATCTGTCTTGGAAGATTTGATCTTGACGATTCACCTCGAAATTCACTTTGATGTTGTGAGTGACTAGATGATCCTTCATTTGCTCCCCCTGAGTTGTTGCTTGATTGCCTTGATGATCCTTCTCAAGTGTTGGTGGTATCTCCATTGTTACCAGTGTTTCCACCACCACCACCACCATGATCATTATCATCATTGTTATTATCATTACCAACAATAACTTCAGGAGGAACTGCATCATCTAATTCTGAGTCTGGCAAGTTATCAAACTTCAGCTTCTCAGATGAATCTTCTTTTTGGATATTAGGGAACTTAGTGTCATCAAAAGTAACATTGACACTTTCCTTTACTGTGTGACTACCAACCAAGTAGACTATGTAAGATCTTCTGGAATAACCAACAAAAATAGTTTCTTGTGCCTTGGCATCAAACTTGCCACGTTTCACATTGTCATCTATAAGCACAAAGCATTTTTCTCCAAATACATGAAAGTACTTGACAGTTGGTGTAATAGCCCCAGATCCGGGGTCGGGGATCCGGTCGTTACGGTCTCAATTCCCATCAATAATACTTGCACTTGAATCAAAACAATTAAACTGCATGCTGTGACCCTACAATAACAACACCACACACACACACAACTAGTTATAGTCCCAGAGATGAAATTGGAATAAGTATATAGTTATAGGATCCACAAGTTATAAGTTAATACAAACCCAAAAGATTACAGGGTACACTTGATAGTTATTGCCGTTGCTTACATTAATCATAAATATAAATAAGTCTGATACACAAAAGCTGTAGCTTAGACTACTGGTTACTACTACCTCAGCTATGGCGGCTACGACCTCAGCGGGTAAATCCCTGACGGCTGCTACCTGCTTGCGCAGAGTGTGCCTGTTGCGGGCCATCTGCTCTAGCTGTTGTTGTGATATAAATAAATGAAGCAAGGGTGAGCAATAACGCCCACTAAAATAGTTTATAACAAATTATCAGTATATAACAGTTCAAAGATATTTTTGTAGCCACATGTTATGCCTTCAACGGATAAGAGACTAGTATAATATAAAGGATGAAGTTACAAGGAAAACTAATATAATGTTTCCGTAACCCCAAAATCCACTTATGCATATATAATCTGAGTAAAGTTTTATCAGAGTCATAACTCATAAAATAAAAGATGAAGTTACAAGGATTTATTTCAACTTCATTTTCTTTGAACACTTTTCGACCCCCTGCCAACATGATCGGTAAACCTGTACCACGGGTGTCATCCTTAGTCCCTTTCAATACATGCTGCAGAATCTCTCTGCCAACATGATCGGTAAACCTGTACCAAGGATGTCATCCGTAGTCCCTTTCAATACATGTTGCAGAATTATCCAAAATGGATGATGAACTAAGACCGGAGTTGCTACCGCGCCCGTCGTACCAACCTTACTATGATCAGTAGCAGGTCGTACAACAAATATATGTTTTCTACATGTAGATGGAAGAATCACGACAGCCTGACATTGTCTACCGCCTTTCCGGATCTCCCGGCCCATTTGGGGCAATAAAAATTGATGGGTCGGCGCAACTGGACCACTTACACCACTCCTAGTTCAGATGAAATCCATGACTCTGAAACGTAAAGATCGTCCTCCTTTCCCCAAGTGTAATACTTGTTGATACGACTCCACTAAGTAGTTATATCTAGGTTGGAAAGGAAGATTCTCCAATATTTCCCAAGCTATTGCTTGTTAATGGATATCGACTTGTTCCATCAATTTACCCCTCGAGCGTTGAGGTGGTAACACAATATTTGACTTGCAGCAACTAAATTGATTTGAGAAAATATCTGTCCCCTAACAGTTTTGAGTTGAGAGTTTAAAAAGAGTAGCAGTCACTTAAATCAGGTTTCCCATATTTTTGATAGTTGAGCGAGCATTTAAATCCTCTTAAAAGACAGATTTAAATGGAAAAACAGTGTTTTGGGAACCTCTTTTTGATTTAAACATAATTAATAATATTAAATAAATAAGTAAACCTTAGATGAATATTCGAAAATAATATTCATCAAGTAATAATGATTAAATGAATATTCAAAAATAATATTCATTAACTAAATAAGGATTGAATGAATATTCAAAATAATATTCGTTAAATAAATAAACCTTAAATGAATATTCAAAAATAATATTCATTAAATAAATAAATGTTAAATGAATATTCAAAAATAATATCCATTAAACAATTAATCCTTAAATGAATATTCAAAAATAATATTCATTAAATAAATAATCCTTAAATGAATATTCAGAATAATATCCATTAAATAAATATTCCTTAAATGAATATTCAAAATAATATCCATTAAATAAATAATCATTAAATGAATATTCAAAAATAATATTCATTAATTAAATAGTCATCGAATAACAGATACCCGATATCTTTATCGGAAAATAATCTTTAACATATACAGAAAATATATTTACTCCTGATCTAAAGAAATATCATACGCCCTTAACCTAGGGCATTTATAAACAAATCTGGCTTATAGCTGATATCCCATATCTAGCTTATAAGTCCCAACATCAAGTCATAACCTCGAGTATCGCTATATATAGCAGTTCGAAAACAAGCATGCAATTTATATATCGCATTTGCATATCATATATGAAAACAGTTATTATCACAACAACAATAGTATAGGTTTCGAAAACTTGCCCGGTGGTGAGGTAGGGGTAGTGTGCCTCGGGTTGATCCGGCGATCTATACATAGTCAAAATATCCGAGGTTAATCACTTAACACTTTCATGATACTAAGTACGTACTATCTCAAGTAACAAGTTCATTTTCAAGTTAACGCTTTAAGAACTTCTACTCGCGTAAGCTTGTTCACGCATTTTTATAAATTTGAGATTAAATCCTTTTAACACGAAATCTTTTCGAGGGTCTTCCTAAACGTACCTAGCATGTTAACACAAAGTTTCACATTCTAATTAGTCGCTTAAGGGGTTTGATCATTGCCTCAAAGTTGGCTAAGTGGTATAGTTTGGTTTCGCGAAACATCCTTTACTAAAACACTTGTTTCTCCTAAACCGTAAATCGGATTCACATGATTTTCGCACCAAAACGAACCTTGAAACAAGACCTACACTATAATGGGAAGTTGTGACCTTGGACAGAAGTCCTTATGTTCGAATATCACAAACAAAACAGGGTTAAGGAAAATCGGGCATTATAACGGCTATGTTTTAACGATTCCAAAGTTTTATCATAAACTTTACATGATCAATCCAACCAAAACCTCAAGTCAATTCCTCAACATCAATACTAATCCATAATCATAATCAACCAAAGTCAAAACCAACATCTACTTATTCATCCTCAAAACAACATCAAACTTTCATCAAAATCAAACAATCATCCTTATGATCATACTAACTAAACTATACTTAAAACTAACCATATAAATCAAATTATAATCAAGGGTTTCAAGATTTATACCTTCCTTGGAGTGTATATGAGCTTAATAAGCCTTGTATAGTCCTTATATCCTTAAGATAGCTTGAATCAACCAAAGAAATCAAGAAACCAAAGTTAGTTCTTGAAATTACTATTCATGCCTAAACTTTGCACAAGGATTTGATCATGCTAACCTTAATGGATGATAATGGGACTTGGTGCTCTTCTTAATCCATCCTAGAGCTTTCCAAAGAGCTATTACTTGTGATTTATGGATAAGTGGAAGATTGATTTTTGAAAAAGTAGGTTGGATGAAACTTTTTGGCCGAAAGTTTTTGTTCTTCAAGGTGGGAGAGTTTTTCTTTTTCTTTTTGCCTTGGTTGATTGATATAAAATGAGATATTTTGTAGTTTAAAGTGATGAGTCATAGTTTATGGTCTTGTCATCGGGACACTTGTCGCGCTGTGGGAGAGTTGGAGATAAAGTAGCTTTACTGGTTCGTTCTCTTTCACATGGATGATACAATTTTTGCATTCCGTGGATTAATCTTGTTACATGTTACTTCCATGTCTATATTTAATCCTGTAAGTGTCGCATTGTTCCGTCACCGGTTAATCTCATAGAATGTTCGCAGGGTTTCTTAAATGTTCTATCGAAGTAGTTTACCGTAACCGTCCTTGACATTACTAATTCTTTTATTAAATCCATATCCATGGAATTGATAATTTAAATCCTCCAATATTTTCAAATAATGATTAATCCGTCCGTTATTGGTGAAAATTTCAGAGAAAACAGAAATCCTATTTTTCCGATTCTGACAGCTTTTGCATTCCTTCATTTACATCGTAGATCACTAATACGACTTTGAAAGTTCATTATACCGTCCCGTACATAGGGTGGTCTGAAAAAAAATTTAAATGGAAAAGTTACTATTCATCAGTGGTTTTTAACAAAAGTTACTATTCATCACTAGTTCTTAAATAAGTACAAAATTTGGGGATATTACAGTCTCCCCTCCTTAAAAGGATTCCGACCCGGAATCAGTTTGAAAACAAATGGGGGTACTTTTCCAGCATAGTACTTTCTAGTTCCCAGGTTGATTCTTCCACATTATGGTTTTGCCACAAAACTCTGACTAGCTTGATGACCTTGTTTCGGAGCACTTGTTCCTTTTGATCTATGATTTCAACTGGTTGCTCCACATAGGTTAGGTCTGGCTGCAGGTCTACGTGTTCGTATTCCACTATGTGCTTAGCATCCGGGTTGTTTTTTCTCAGCATTGAAACATGAAACACATTATGCACTTGTTGCAGGTTTGGGGGTAATGCTAGCTCATATGCTAACTTCCCAATACGTCTTAAGATCTCAAATGGTCCAATGTATCTAGGACTCAGTTTTCCCTTCTTTCCGAACCTCATCAAACCTTTCCAAGGAGATACTTTTAAGAACACTAGGTCTCCCACTTCATATTCCTTGTCCTTCCGGGCCAAATCAGCATACTTCTTTTGTCTATCTTGGGCTGCTACCAGCCGTCCTCTGATTAGGTCTACTATGTCCATAGTCCGTTGGACCACTTCGGGCCCAAGCATCTTTCGCTATCCAACTTCATCCCAATACAAGGGAGATCGGCATCTTCTTCCATAAAGGGCCTCGTAAGGCGGCATTCCTATGCTTGCATGAAAACTATTGTTGTAGGAAAACTCAATCAGTGGTAGGTGGTCATCCCAACTTCCTTTAAAGTCTATAGCACTGACTCTTAACATATCCTCTAGGGTTTGGATGGTCCTTTCACTTTGTCCGTCTGTTTGCGGGTGATAGGCAGTACTCATGTTCAACCGGGTTCCTACACATTCTTGGAAGCTCCTTCAAAATCTGGAGTTAAATCTGGGATCTCGGTCAGATACTATGGCGACTGGGACTCCGTGTCGCACCACTATTTCTTTCAAGTAAATATCCACTAGTCTGTCGACAGTGTACCTTTCGTTGATCGGAAGAAAGTGTGCTGACTTCGTCAGTCTGTCTATGATTACCCATATGGCGTCATGATTGGCCTTGGTCCTTGGTAAACCTACTACGAAGTCCATGGCTAGGTGTTCCCATTTCCATTCGGGAATCTCTAGGGGTCGTAAAAGTCCACTGGGCCTCTGGTGTTCCGCTTTCACTCGTTGGCAGGTCAAGCATCTGCTTACCACTCTGCTACGTCCTTTTTCATATTAGGCCACCAGTAGTATTCTTTCAAATCTCCATACATCTTGGTGCTTCCTGGGTGAATTGAATACCTTGAACTGTGACTCTCGTGTAAAATCTCGTCCTTTAGTTCTCGAACATTTGGAACCCAAATTCGGTAAGTATACCTCCTTATTCCTTTGTCATCCTTGACAGTGTGGATCTCTTCTCCTGTCATTGACTGTCTGTCTTCACTTATCATTCTTTCTTGACATCTTCTGATCTTTTCTAACAACTCTGGCTGCAGTGAAATCTCAAACAGCTTTTCGGTACCGTCTCCGGTTACCTTCACTTCTATTTCCATCTTTTCAAATTCTCTAATCAGCTCTTCTGAGGACATTATCATCTTGAGTCTCTCTTTCCTACTAAGGGCGTCAACCACCACATTGGCTTTCCCTGGGTGATAAAGAATTTCACAGTCATAATCCTTGATCAGCTCTAACCATCTTCTCTGGCGCATGTTGAGCTCCTTCTGGGTAAAAATGTACTTGAGGCTCTTATGGTCAGTGTAAATCTCGCACTTCTCTCCATACAAGTAGTGCATCCAAATCTTTAAAGCAAAAACTACTGCTGCTAGTTCTAGATCATGAGTGGGATATCGAATCTCATATTCCTTTAATTGTCTTGATGCATACGCGATTACCTTACCGTGCTGCATCAGCACGCACCCTAATCCCTTATGCAAAGCATCACTGTAAATCACAAAATCTCCTTTTCCATCTGGCAATGCCAACACAGGGGCAGTCACCAATCTCTTCTTTAGCTCTTGGAAACTATTCTCGCATTTTTCCGTCCATTCAAACTTCTCAGTTTTACGGGTAAGTCGGGTTAACGGGGCTGCGATCTTCGCAAAATCCTTAACAAATCTTCTATAATACCCTGCTAATCTTATGAAACTTCTCACCTCGGTTGGTGTGGTTGGTCGTTCCCAGTTTGAAACTGCCTCTATCTTGGAGGGGTCAACCAACACTCCCTCCTTATTGATCACATGTCCTAAAAACTGGACCTCATTTCGCCAGAATTCACACTTCGCAAATTTGGCATACAATTGTTCCTTCCTGAGTATTCCTAGGGTTATCCTCAAATGTTCTGCATGTTCTGCCTCTGTCTTTGAGTAGATAAGAATATCATCGATGAAAACTATAACGAACTTATCCAAATACTGCTTAAACACCCTGTTCATCAAATCCATGAAAGCTGCTGGGGCATTGGTCAATCCAAACGACATCACCAAGAACTCATAATGTCCATATCTGGTACGGAATATAGTCTTTGGGATATCTTCGGGTTTAATCTTTAATTGGTGATATCCGGTTCTCAGGTCAATCTTAGAGAAGTACACAGCATCCTTTAGCTGGTCGAACAAATCGTCTATTCTAGGTAATGGGTACTTATTCTTTATAGTTAGCTTGTTCAACTCTCGGTAGTCGATGCATAACCTCATACTCCCATCCTTCTTCTTAACAAACAACACTGGTGCCCCCTACGGCGACACACTGGGTCTTATCATACCTTTCTCCAACAGTTCTTGTAACTGGGTAGCTAGTTGTTTCATTTCTACTGGGGCTAACCGGTACGGGGCCTTCGAAACTGGCGCCGTCCCCGGGGCTAACTCAATGGCAAACTCAATTACCCTATCGGGTGGTAATCCTGGAAGGTCTTGTGGAAACACATCTTCGAACTCGTTAACTACTGGGATGTCCTGTAACCTGGGCACCTCTTTCTGGGTGTCTACAACATACTATAAGTAAGCCTCGTTTCCCTTTCGTAACAATCGTTTGGTTTGCGCCATGGTTAGAAATTTTTGTGTCTGTTTTATTCCCTTAAACACTATTTCCTTCTTCCCTGGGGTATTTAATTTAACCTTTTTCCCTTTACAATTTATCTGCGCATTATTGCGAGACAACCAATCCATCCCCAAAATGACATCAAATTCCCCTAATTTAAAAGGAATCAAATCCACATAAAAAGACTGTTCCCCTATTTCCAATTTGCAGTTTGGGTGAATCCGATTAACTGGGACTATTTCGTGGTTAGCTATTTCTACTTGTAGGGAATCCCTTAATGGTTGGGCTTTAAGTTTTAATTTATGCGCAAAATCCCTCGATATAAAAGACTTAGTTTCTCCAGAATCAAATAAAACATTTGCGCTAACTGAATTCAGAGAAAAGGTACCTGCTATCACATCCGTGTCCCTCACGACATCCTGCACTGTCATGTTGAAAGTCCTAGCAGTTGGTGGTTTGTTGGAGGCAGCTTTCCTTGCCCCTGATGCTGCGGGTCGGTTCGTGGGGCAATCCTTCTTCATATGACCTTGACGTCCACACTGAAAACAAGTGGGGTTTCTGTTGACGCTAGGGTTAGCTGCGGTAGAAGAGTTAGCATAATGGCCCACTCGTCCACACTTATAACAGGTTGCCTGTTTCTGGTTGCACACACCGGGGTGTCTCCTTCCACAAGTTGTACATACTGGTATTGGAGGTCGAGATTGGTGGGAGTGGGACACTCCTGATGGGTTGCCGCCCTGATTTACGCTTGCGCTTACGGTTCGTTTGAAACCCATACTCCTTTCAGGTAGGGAGACTGCCCCGCGGTTAAACCTATTTGGGGGGTTTCTTCCTGCAGAACCTCCACCCATACTTGCATGTTTCCTTTTTATCCCCCCTTTCTCTCTTTCCCTCTGCATCTGATCACTCCCTGCTTCCACGATCGAAGCCTTTTGCACCAATGTGGCATAGTCTGAAATTTCCAAGACTGCCACGCGATTCTGAATCCACTGCTTCAATCCTTGTTGAAATCTATTAGCTTTCTTTTCTTCAGTATCTACAAACTCTGGCACAAACCTTGATAGCTCGGTAAATTTTGCCTCATAATCAGCCACCGTTAGGTTATTCTGCTTCAGTTCCAAAAACTTGAGCTCCATTTGAGTCTTCATAAACCTTGGGAAATACTTCTCTAGAAACAATTTTTTGAACCTTTCCCAAGTTACGATAGCATCCGTCTCCATGTTCTTCTTGGCCTCCCACCAATAGTTGGCCTCTCCTTTCAGAAGGTAAGTGGCGAAAACAGTCTTCTGTGCCTCCTCAATGCTTAATATCTCAAAGGACTTTTCCATTTCCTTTATCCAGGCTCTTTCCTCTACTGGGTCAGCCGATCCTTGGAATTATGGGGGCTTGAGTGACTTAAAGGCCCTGAAAGAGTTTGCCACAGTGTTGTTGTTTCCTTGGGGTGGTTGGGGATAACGGTCCAAATTTTGCCTAAGTAGATTCATGAACTGACCAATGGGATCTCCACCTTGGTCCTCTCTCCTTTGTTCCACTTCAACTTCCTCTTCTTCAGTCTCAAATTCCGCAGTGAAAAAGGATTCATCTGCCTCTCCATACTGGGAGTCGTCCTACTCATTATAATCTTCATCTATCTCTTCCTCATATTTGGGGTCTTCCCTATCCTGGTTGTGGCTTTCTTGATCATTAGATTCATGGGGGTTAGCCCTAGTTCTCATTCTTCGTGGAGGCATCTTACTGAAAATTTGGAAAATTTCATGTTAGGTTCATTCACTTAGTTACAGATTTTTCTCTTGTACGGTCGTTACCTAATTGGAAGTAGACTCTCGCAGTTCCATATTTTATCACAATTTAATCATAATAGTACAGACAACAGTATAATAAACTTGTGATCGCATCACAACAGAACGGGATTCAACTGAAATTAAACAAATATATACATGGTACCAAAGATACACAATCTGAGTCAACATCGACAGTTTACAAGTACAACTGTCCTAACATCATCTAGTCAAAAGTGAAATACATGGTCTATCCTTCTAGTCAGAAAAGGGATACTATATACAATGGAACAATCCCACAAAAATCGGCACTACTATGTCCGTACATGACTAGAAGACTAGACTACTACATCACAAACTCTGAAATCAGCCACTAGTGCGGTCCAATGCCCTCACCCTCGCCATAGCCATGCGGAGAATCTCCTCCGCATCAATCCTGGATACCCTGCCATCGCCATCAGTAGGCAAAGCTCGAATCCTCATCCGTGCCCTCAGCTCAATGCGAGTCATCGCCCTCCTGGCAACTCGAGGGGGAACAGACCTCCCGCCGCCCTGGCGTACAATCCTGGCAGCCCTCTCTGCTGCTAGCTGCATCCGTGACTCTGCTAGTCTAGCCTCAGCCACTACCAAATCCGACTGAACTCTGCTCACTGTCCAGTTATGCACACACACTGGTATCCCCTCTAACGGGACATGAGGTGGGGTAACCGGGTCTGCTGGTGGTGCAGCCTCTGTCTGCTGTGGCTCAGGGGTAAGCTCCTCAAAATCATGATCATTATCATCATTGTTATTATCATTACCAGCAATAACTTCAGGTGGAGCTGCCTAATCTGATTCTGAGTCTGGCAAGTTATCAAACTTCAGCTTCTCAGATGAATCTTCTTTTTGGATATTAGGGAACTTAGTGTCATCAAAAGTAACATTGACACTTTCCTTTACTGTGTGACTACCAACCAAGTAGACTCTGTAAGATCTTCTGGTATAACCAATAAAAATAGCTTCTTGTGCCTTGACATCAAACTTGCCACGTTTCACATTGTCATCTATAAGCACAAAGCATTTTGCTCCAACTACATGAAAGTACTTGACAGTTGGTGTAACAGCCCCAGATCTGGGGTCGGGGATCCGGTCGTTGCGGTCTCAATTCCGATCAATAATACTTGCACTTGAATCAAAACAATTAAACTGCATGATGTGACCCCACAATAACACCACACACACACAACTAGTTATAGTCCCAGAGATGAAATTGGAATAAGTATCTAGTTATAGGATCCACAAGTTAGAAGTTAATACAAACCCAAAAGATTACAGAGTACACTTGATAGTTATTGCCGTTGCTTACATTAATCATAAATATAAATAAGTCTGATACACAAAAGCTGTAGCTTAGACTACTGGTTACTACTACCTCAGCTATGGCGGCTACGACCTCAACGGGTAAATCTTTGACGGCTGCTACCTGCTTGCGCAGAGTGTGCCTGTTGCGGGCCATCTGCTCTAGCTGTTGTTGTGATATAAATAAATGAAGCAAGGGTGAGCAATAGCGCCCACCAAAATAGTCCCTTTCAATACATGCTGCAGAATCTCTCTGCCAACATGATCGGTAAACCTGTACCAAGGATGTCATCCGTAGTCCCTTTCAATACATGTTGCAGAATTATCCAAAATGGATGATGAACTAATACCGGAGTTGCTACCGCGCCCGTTGTACCAACCTTACTATGATCAGTAGCAGGTCGTACAATAAATATATGTTTTCTACATGTAGATGGAAGAATCACGACAGCCTGACATTGTCTACCGCCTTTCCGGATCTCCCGGCCCATTAGGGGCAATAAAAATGGATGGGTCGGCGCAACTGGACCACTTACACCACTCCTAGTTCAGATGAAATCCATGACTCTGAAACGTAAAGATCGTCCTCCTTTCCCCAAGTGTAATACTTGTTGATACGACTCCACTAAGTAGTTATATCTAGGTTGGAAAGGAAGATTCTCCAATATTTCCCAAGCTATTGCTTGTTAATGGATATCGATTTGTTCCATCAATTTACCCCTCGAGCGTTGAGGTGGTAACACAATATTTGACTTGCAGCAACTAAATTGATTTGAGAAAATATCTGTCCCCTAACAATTTTGAGTTGATAGTTTAAAAAGAGTAGCAGTCACTTAAATCAGGTTTCCCATATTTTTGATAGTTGAGCGAGCATTTAAATCCTCTTAAAAGACAGATTTAAATGGAAAAACAGTGTTTTGGGAACCTCTTTTTGATTTAAACATAATTAATAATATTAAATAAATAAGTAAACCTTAGATGAATATTCGAAAATAATATTCATCAATTAATAATGATTAAATGAATATTCGAAAATAATATTCATTAACTAAATAAGGATTGAATGAATATTCAAAATAATATTCGTTAAATAAATAAACCTTAAATGAATATTCAAAAATCATATTCATTAAATAAATAAATGTTAAATGAATATTCAAAAATAATATCCATTAAACAATTAATCCTTAAATGAATATTCAAAAATAATATTCATTAAATAAATAATCCTTAAATGAATATTCAGAATAATATCCATTAAATAAATATTTCTTAAATGAATATTCAAAATAATATCCATTAAATAAATAATCCTTAAATGAATATTCAAAAATAATATTCATTAATTAAACAGTCATCGAATAACAGATACCCGATATCTTTATCGGAAAATAATCTTTAACATATACAGAAAATATATTTACTCCTGATCTAAAGAAATATCATACGCCCTTAACCTAGGGCATTTATAAACAAATCTGGCTTATAGCTGATATCCCATATCTAGCTTATAAGTCCCAACATCAAGTCATAACCTCGAGTATCGCTATATATAGCAGTTCGAAAACAAGCATGCAATTTATATATCGCATTTGCATATCATATATGAAAACAGTTATTATCACAACAACAATATTATAGGTTTCGAAAACTTGCCTGGTGGTGAGGTAGGGGTAGTGTGCCTCGGGTTGATCCGACGATCTATACATAGTCAAAATATCCGAGGTTAATCACTTAACACTTTCATGATACTAAGTACTATCTCAAGTAACAAGTTCATTTTCAAGTTAACGCTTTAAGAACTTCTACTCGCGTAAGCTTGTTCACGCATTTTTATAAATTTGAGATTAAATCCTTTTAACACGAAATCTTTTCGAGGGTCTTCCTAAACATACCTAGCATGTTAACACAAAGTTTCACATTCTAATTAGTCGCTTAAGGGGTTTGATCATTGCCTCAAAGTTGGCTAAGTGGTATAGTTTGGTTTCGCGAAACATCCTTTACTAAAACACTTGTTTCTCCTAAACCGTAAATCGGATTCACATGATTTTTGCACCAAAACGAACCTTGAAACAAGACCTACACTATAATGGGCAGTGGTGACCTTGGAAAGAAGTCCTTATGTTCGAATATCACAAACAAAACAGGGTTAAGGAAAATCGGGCATTATAACGGCTATGTTTTAACGATTCCAAAGTTTAATCATAAACTTTACATGATCAATCCAACCAAAACCTCAAGTAAATTCCTCAACATCAATACTAATCCATAATCATAATCAACCAAAGTCAAAACCAACATCTACTTATTCATCCTCAAAACAACATCAAACTTTCATCAAAATCAAACAATCATCCTTATGATCATACTAACTAAACTATACTTAAAACTAACCATATAAATCAAATTATAATCAAGGGTTTCAAGAGTTATACCTTCCTTGTAGTGCATATGAGCTTAATAAGCCTTGTATAGTCCTTATATAACCTTAAGATAACTTGAATCAACCAAAGAAATCAAGAAACCAAAGTTAGTTCTTGAAATTACTATTCATGCCTAAACTTTGCACAAGGATTTGATCATGCTAACCTTAATGGATGATAATGAAACTTGGTGCTCTTCTTAATCCATCCTAGATATTTCCAAAGAGCTATTACTTGTGATTTATGGATAAGTGGAAGATTGATTTTTGAAAAAGTATGTTGGATGAAACTTTTTGGCCGAAAGTTTTTGTTCTTCAAGGTGGGAGAGTTTTTCTTTTTCTTTTTGCCTTGGTTGATTGATATAAAATGAGATATTTTGTAGTTTAAAGTGATGAGTCATAGTTTATGGTCTTGTCATCGGGACACTTGTCGCACTGTGGGAGAGTTGGAGATAAAGTAGCTTTACTGGTTCGTTCTCTTTCACATAGATGATACAATTGTTGCATTCCTTGGATTAATCTTGTTACATGTTACTTCCATGTCTATATTTAATCCTGTAAGTGTCGCATTGTTCCGTCACCGCTTAATCTCGTAGAATGTTCGCAGGGTTTCTTAAGTGTTCTATCGAAGTAGTTTACCGTAACCGTCCTTGACATTACTAATTATTTTATTAAATCCATATCCATGGAATTGATAATTTAAATCCTCCAATATTTTCAAATAATGATTAATCCGTCCGTTATTGGTGAAATTTCGGAGAAAACAGAAATGCTATTTTTCCGATTCTGACAGCTTTTGCATTCCTTCATTTACATCGTAGATCACTAATACGACTTTGAAAGTTCATTATACCGTCCCGTACATAGGGTGGTCTGAAAAACTTTTTAAATGGAAAAGTTACTATTCATCAGTGGTTTTTAACAAAAGTTACTATTCATCACTAGTTCTTAAATAAGTACAAAATTTGGGGATATTACAGTTGGTTTCTTGTTGTTCATGATCTCATACGGAGTCTTCATTAAGTCCTTGTTGATTAAAGTTTGATTCTGATTATAACAAGCTGTATTCGCTGCTTCAGCCCAAAAGTACGTTGGAAGTTTAGACTCACTTAACATAGTCCTTGCAGCTTCAATCAATGTACGATTCTTTCTTTCCACTACTCCATTTTGTTGAGGAGTTCTAGGGGCAGAATACTGTCTTGTTATTCCTTTATCAGCACAAAAGTCATTTAGGATTGCATTCTTGAATTCAGTACCATTATCTGACCTTATGGCTCTAACACGGAATCAAGAATCCAGCTCAATCAACTTTATATGGTCAATCACCAGGTGTGGGGTCTCATCCTTGGAATGTAGGAATAAAACCCATGTATATTTTGAAAAGTCATCAACAATCACAAGTGCATATTGTTTCTTTTACATGGACATCACATTAACTGGACCAAACAAATCCATGTGCAGCAGCTGAAGTGGTTCAGTTATTGATGATGTGTCAGTGCCCTTGTGAGAAGCTTTCGTTGACTTTCCTTTCTGACATGCCTCACACAGTCCTTCCTGTGTAAATTCCATCTGAGGAAAACCTCTAACCAATTCCCTCTTAACTAAAGAGTTCATGGTTTTGAAGTTAAGGTGAGACATCTTCTTATGCCATAGTCAACTTTCATCTGATGAAGCTTTAGCATAAAAACAATTAACTTCATCTTTGGATCCCGAGTGCAGATCAGCTATGAACAAGTCACCTTTCCTTACTCCTTGAAGAGCAGGCTTTCCATTCTTCTTATGAAGGATCTGACACTTCTCTCTTTCAAAGGAAACAGCATATCCTCTGTCACAGAAATGACTGATGCTGAGAAGATTGAACCTCATACCTTCCACAAATGATACATCTTCAATGATAACATTTCCAAACTTTAAACAGCCATATCCTTTCGTAATACCCTTGCTGTTATCTCCAAAGGTAACTACTGGGCCAGCTTTCTCAATCAAATCTGATAGCAGGGCTCTATCTCCGGTCATATGCCTTGAACAGCCACTGTCAAGAATCCACATAACACGGTTTACTTGTTTAACTCCCTGCAATATCAAATTTATTAGTCCTTCCTCGAAACCCAAACTTGATTGGGTCCGGCATACTTAAAGAACTGGCCTTTGTCGGGCAAAACAACATCTTTAACCTTAACTACATAAACCTCTTTAACAAAAGAGCGTTTCCATTTATAGCCAGCCTTAACACATTTCTGAGTAGGCTTAGGGATAAATGGATCCACTCTAGTCTTCAGAGGACTAGTAGTCTTAGCTCTAACATGCTTCTTATTATTAACAAGTTGACGTGGAGCAGTCTTATTATCAGATACATGCTTACTATTAAAATAAGCATACATAACATTGAAAGCACAAGACATGCACTTAACCACACCACATGCTTTATGAGAAAGATTAATAGCATGCATGTTGGTTCTACAGTTGTTTTGATCCAACTTATGGATATCTGATTTAGTCTTTGTTGTTGAAACAACTTTGACTGGTTTATCAGATACACACTTGTTGGACTGTTCAACTTCAAAAGCAAGATCTTCTTCACGAATCTCCTCTGCAATGATAATAGAGTATTCATTTATAGGTCCTGCTTGAGATTCTCTAAATAAGGGTTTATCAATACCCTTAAGCACATCTGGAATACCCCTTTCTTTAGCACTGACTCTATTAGGGGTATTTATGCTTAACTTACCAATAGACTCATTATAGTCATACCCTATTCCTACGGTCTGACTAATACTTTGTTTATTGATAATTTCTTTAGCAGTCTTACAAGAGTTGAAATAGGCATTAGCTTTGGTCTTAAGCTCACTAATCTGATCCTTGAGAATGGTTTCCAGTTGAATATAACATTTAACCCTATTCTCAAGAAATGCTATTTTCTCAATAAGTTCATCCTGATTAACATGCACAAGTTTTAATTCTTTTATCTACTTTTCAAGAGCTGTGTTCAAAAGAATTATTCTATTATTTTCAGTGCGTGCACAAGAAATAGTACCACTAAGATGACGAATCATTCCAGTGTCAGTGAACTTTACCTCTGACATGTATGCAGATGAAGTGCTTGCCTCTTTAGCCACTAAAGCAAGGTTCTCAATCTCACCTGCTTCTTCATCACTGCCAGTGTCATCCCAACTCTTACCTTCAGCAACATAAGCTTTCCCAATCTTGTTCTTCTTGCTAGAATCAAATGTGTTTCTTGTCACTTGCTTTGGCTTTCTGCATTCAGTAGCAAAGTGACCCAACTCATTGCAATTGTAGCATCTGATTGTGCTCCTATCCACAGTTCCAGTTTTGTAGCCACCCCTTGTGCTACTTGAAGAGGAAGATCCACCTCTCTGAAATCTGGGCCTGAACTTAAGATTGGGATTCCTTTTGAATCTGAACTTCCCAAACTTCCTGACTATCAAAGCCAAATCACCATCCTCCAACTGATCAAGTTCCTCTAAAGAATAGAAGTCACCACCAGATTGATCAATGGATGTTAATCCATATTCAGCATCAATAACATTCATGTTAGAACTGGAAGGTTGAACAGCCTTCACTTCCAGTTTCTGTGGGACTTCAGCAGCCAATGCAGTAGAAGACGTACTAACTATCCTCCCAGTTCCATATAACTCATCCTGTTGAATCTACTCCAGCTCATAGGTCTTCAGAACACCATACAGTCTTTCCAAAGCAATCTCTCCCAGATCTCTTGCTTCTCTAATGGCAAATATTCTGTGCTCCAAATGACGTGGAAGTGTAAGTAGGAACTTCTTGTTAATTTCCTTGATAGTGTAGCGCTTCCCATTTACATTCAGATCATTGATTAATTTTTTGTATCTCTCAAAAACCTCAGAGATACCTTCACCAGGGTTTGATCTGAAATGCTCATATTGAGAGGTGAGAATTTCCAGCTTATTCTCTCTAACTTCCTCTGTCCCCTCATTGATTATCTCTATAGTTTCCCAAATGTGTTTGGCAGTATCACAGTTTAGGACATGATTATGCATGATAGGATCAAGACAATCAACAAGGATCAACTGTAGACAGGCATCCAAGGTAACATCCTCTTTTTCATCAGGGGTGTAGTCCTTGGGATCCTTAGGGTACATCCTAGCAGCCCTAGTAACAACCTGATTCTCTATTAGTTCTCCCTCAATAATCATAGGGACTTTGGGACCATTCTTCAGCACATCAAAGTATTTAGGATTAGCAACTTTAAGAAATAGGAGCGTTTTCTTCTTCCACATAGGATAATGCTCCTTGCTGAACATTGGAATTTTGACTGCACCCACTTTCTGTGTAGTAGACATCTTTTAAGATTTTTAGGAATAATAAAAATTTCAGAGTTTAAGAAAAAATCACAAAACAATTGGATCTTTGATTTGTTTATTAATCAAAAGGCTCTGATGCCAATTGTTAGGTCCTGATAAGTTTGTAGAAGGGGGGTTGAATACAAACAATACCGTTTAATCGAATTTGTCCTTTTAAAGATTTAACAATATAGAATAATTTATTGCGGAATAAAACTGAAACAATATTCAAGTTAAATATAACTCTATTAAACTTGAAAGGTGTTACAATTCTGATCACTGATTACAATGAACTTGATAAAACAAACCTAGAATAAATTCGACATGAATTTATATATTTTTGTAATAAAAAGGATCGAATACTAAAAAGTAGTTCGATATAAAATCTAGGGATTATGATCCGCTAGAAAGCTAAAGCAGTACAAGAGAATCACTTCTTATGAATTAAATGATTAAGAACAATCAAGAAGTCAATTTATCCTGCAGAATTTAAGCTTGGCAGTTGAGAGAAGTAAAGACAGAGAGAAAGGTTTTAATGTTAAAAGTCTTCTGTGTCTTTTTGTTCTTCAGTTGTAGTAGTAATCAATATGTCTTCTGATTGCTTTCCATTTGTATCAATCCGTTTGTAGTATAAACCCACGTGCACATCCACTTGACAGAAATGCAATTTGCCTTTGGAAGACTTGCACGAAAACAATGTTTTTGGCCTTGGAAGACTTTCGGGAAGACAACCATTGTACATGGAAGACAACCGAGAAGAATAGGGTTTGGCCTAGGAAGACTTTCGGGAAGACAACCTTGGTAGTCTTCCTAGTTCAAAAAACAAAGTCTTCCTAGTTCAATCCTCAGTCTTCCTAGTTCAAATTTATTCTATTTTAAATAATTAATTAAATAAATTATGTATTAAATTAATTCTTTACAGAATTAAATTAATAAATAATATACTTAATAAAATTAATTATTTATAAGAGAATAAATAGAATTAGTTGACTTCTTAAACAATTCCAGAATCACTTAAAACTTAGATAAATAACAAACACAATAGTACGTTGACACTCGATGCACTGTCTGGTTCATGAGTGACTAACGATAATGTCTGTTCTTTATCTGTTTAACTTTAAGCAGTAATTCACTTCCTTCTCATTCAAGAACTCCGTAATCAGTATCTTTTTCTGTCACCACTTGAAATCTCCGTCACTCTAATAAATCCACTGAGCTTGAATACTTCATTGAGGCTTGATCAATAAATTGAGCTTCTTTCAATGTAGACTCACTCCAAGTCTGTAGATGACTTTAATCTTCATTCTTTGACAGATATAATCTGTAGAGATTCCTGTGACAATTTGAATTATTACTTACTTATTACAGACTTGTTTAATGTTGAGTTAATTCCTCGATGTAAACAAATAGGCTTAAACATATGCCTTTCACTTCCAAACCTACTGTCATGACCGAAGGTGCGAAAGGTACTATAAAGAAAGGCTCGACAGCAACTTCAGAACATCCTGTTGACTCAATAACCTACAAGTCTAGAAACAGGAATGGTAAGTTAGGAAATGGCAATGCTAATGCTCCTAGAAAACTATGCAATAATTGTGGCTCTTCATATCACTTAACTCATGTTTGTAAGAAACCAAAGGAGGTCAAGAACAATGTGACCATGCTAGATGGTAACTTACACAGAACCCCCATTATGCATAGATCTATGGTAGTCTGCAATAATATTGATTGTATGACTTGTAAAGTGACTGCCATGAGTACTTGTTTCAATTTGCCTATTTCATCTACTGAACCATGTCTCTATATGCAAACTGGTGAGACTCCTGAGCCTACTGGAAATAGTAAGAAGGCCTCATCCACTAAGAAGAAGACTAAGTCTAATTCTAAAGATACGTGGGTGAAGAAATGAGTCCAACAGAAGATTCCTGATGTGATGATTAAAGTTGAAAATGATGATTATGCTTATGATACTGAAGTGACTGGACCCAACAAGGATTGGGTACCATATGCCTCTTAAATACAATTTGTCTTGCAGGATAAGAATAAGGAGCAAGTCACTTGGATCATTGACAGTGGCTGCTCTAGACAGATGACTGGTGATAAAACCCTGCTGTCATAATTTGTAGAGAAAGATGGCCCAATCATAACCTTTGGAGACAACAGCAAGGGTTACACAGTGGGATATGGATGTTTGGAAATTGGAAATGTTGTCATAAATGATATTGCACTTGTTGATGGATTGAAGCACCACCTGCTCAGTGTCAGCCAATTCAGTGACAGGGGATTCAAGGTTGATTTTGACATGATGGTGTGCAACATCTATCACAAGAAGGATGGAAGCCTTTCTTTGAAATGAGTAAGAAAAGGAAGCCTGTTTGTTGCTGACTTAAGATCAACAAAGAAGGACAAAATTTACTGTTTTTACAGTAAAGCTACTGTTGGTGACAGTATGCTTTGGCACAGGAAACTCTCACACCTCAACTTCAAAACAATGAATATGTTGATGAAGAAGGAACTAGTGAGAGGACTACCTCAACAGGAATTCTGTCAAGAAGGACTGTGTGAGGACTGCCAAATGGGAAAACTGAAGAAAACTGTGCACAGATCAAAGCAAGTCAACACCAACACTGGACCACTCAAACTAATTCACATGGATCTCTTTGGACCAGTCAATGTTCCATCATTAGCAAAGAAGAGATATGCATTAGTTATGGTGGATGACTATTCTAGGTATACTTGGGTGAAGTATCTAGAATCAAAAGATGAAGCATCTCAAGTCATCATTGATCACTTAAGAGTCCTTGAAAGAGCTCCAAATGCCAAAGTTCAAATGATAAGAAGTGACAATGGGACTGAGTTCAGAAATGCCACTCTTGGTAACTTATGTAAAGATGAAGGAATTGTACAACAATTTTCTGCTGCAAGGACTCCTCGACAGAATGGAGTTGTAGAAAGGAAGAACATGACTCTCATTGAAGCTGCCAGAACTATGCTTCATGATGCAAAATTACCTACATAATTCTGGGCAGAAGCTATCAACACAGCCTGCTACACACAGAACAGAACCTTGATCAACAAGACTCATGGGAACACTCCTTACTATCTGCTCAATGAAAAGAAACCTACTGTCAAGTATTTTCATGTGTTTGGGAGCAAATGTTTCATGATGAAAGACAACCATGAAAAGAAATTGAAATTTGACACCAAAGCTTATGAAGGCATTTTCATGGGGTATGCTTTAGAAAGGACTGCCTACAGAGTCTATCTTTTGGAACACAGAATCATCGATAAAAGTGTGAATGTCACATTTGATGAAACCAAGTTTCCTGGACTGCATGAAGAAGGTCAAATGCAGATTCTTAGATTTGAGAATCAAGGATACTTGGAGGAAGAAGAAGTTGTTGATGAAGAACCTACTTTCACTCAAACTGTTGAAACAGAAAAGGATGCTGTCATTGAAGATAATGTCAATCAAACTCCAGCCCAGTCACAGAACATCACAGGAAATACTCAAATTGATGGTGACTCTGGAGACATTGAAGAAAATGGTGGAGACAATTGCCCTGGTGAAGAATCAGTTCCTCTAATTGAGGTTACTGTCTCAAATCAAACAAGAAGCTTGCCCAAAACCACTAGGTGGAACATGGATCACTCAAATGATCTAATAATTGGAGATCCCTCTTCTGGGGTGAGGACCAGGAACAATGTTTCTGCTGACAGCATGTTTTCTTGTTTTCTTTCTCAAATAGAGCCTAAAGCAATTGATGAAGCATTGTTAGATTCTGATTGGGTGATTGCTATGCAAGAGGAACTCAACTAGTTTGAAAGGAACAATGTATGGAAATTGGTTCCAAGACCTAACGGAAAGTCAGTTATTGAGAAAAAGTGGGTTTACAGAAACAAGTTAGATGAAAATGGGAATGTGACTAGAAACAAGGCAAGGCTAGTAGCTAAAGGTTACTGTTAACAGGAAGGAATAGACTATGATGAGACATTTGCACCTGTTGCCAGACTTGAAGCTATCAGGATTTTCCTAGCCTTTGATGCACACTGTAACTTCAAAGTGTTCCAAATGGATGTCAAAAGTGCTTTTCTGAATGGAGAGTTGGATGAAGAAGTGTATGTTGAACAGCCTCCTGGTTTTGAAGATGTTGAAATGTATGATTTTGTATACAAGCTGTTCAAGGCACTTTATGGATTGAAACAAGCTCCAAGAGCATGGTATGATACCCTCTCTGCCTTTCTATTGGAAAACCAGTTTACAAGAGGTGTAGTAGATAAGACCTTATTCTACAAGCATCATGGCAAAGACATCATTTTGGTTCAAATTTATGTTGATGATATCATCTTTGGTTCATCAAATGAGAAACAAATATGAGATGAGTATGATGGGAGAACTGTCATTCTTCCTTGGTTTACAAGTTCTTCAGAAAGATGATGGGATCTTCATTTGTCAAGCAAAATATGTCAATGAACTTCTCAAGAAGTTCAACCTAGAAGATTCATCACCTGCCAAGACTCCTATTTCTACCTCAACTAGTCTGGATCTAGATTCCAAAGGGAAGAAAGTGGACTCTAGTGCATACAGAGGCATGGTTGGATCTCTTCTCTACCTAACTGCTAGTAGACCTGACATAATGTTTGCTACATGTCTCTGTGCAAGGTTTCAAGCTGATCCAAAGGAGTCACACTTGGTAGCAATCAAGAGAATTTTTAGATACCTTAAGGGCACTCCTAATCTAGGCCTTTGGTATCCTAAAAACACTGGATTTGAGCTAGTGGGGTATTCTGATTCAGATTATGCTGGATGTAGGATTGACAGAAAAAGCAATACAGGAAGCTGTCAATTTCTTGGTGGAAGATTGGTATCCTGGTTCAGTAAAAAGCAACACTCAGTTTCTACATCAACTGCAGAAGCTGAATACATTGCAGCTGGAAGTTGCTGTGCACAAATCTTGTGGATGAAGAATCAACTGTTGGATTATGGCTTAGTGTTAAATAATATCCCCATCTACTGTGACAACACTAGTGCCATAGCCATCTCAGACAATCCTGTTCAACACTCTAGAACTAAGCACATTGATATCAGACATCATTTCATAAGAGAGCATGTTGAAAGAGGAACTGTGAAGTTGATCTATGTGCCCACAGAAAAGCAACTTGCAGACATTTTTACAAAACCACTGGATGAAGAAACCTTCAACAGGATGGTAAGTGAATTGGGAAGGCTAAATCTGGTATGTTAACTTACTAGTTTTTCATTCTATTATTCAAATGGAGCTTGTGACAGTAACAACTTCAGAAGTTGCTGTCATGAGAAAAGTTACTGTCTACTTAAATCCCTATCTATTTTTGACAACATGTTTACTTTGACCTTGTTAAATTGAATTTCGTGCTAGTCTCACTTTTGATAGTTTGTTCAAGTATGATATTAACTTGCATGGTTTTTACTGCTGAAATTGGTCAAGGATTCTCCTTAATTGGTCAGTTTTGCCTTGATTATTGTATTAGTGGTAGACATCACTTAATTGCAATCTGTGGTAGTTGTATGGGTATTCCAAACTGTTGACCGTTTACATCCCTCCTTGATTATTGTATTAGTGGTAGACATCACTTAAATGCATATTTTAAATAAAAAAATATAAAAATTAGTGAGACCCACTTGTGGGGCCCACTTTTTTCTGTGGGCCCCACCTTTTTTAATATTATTTTTTAATTAAAAATTAATTATTAATTAATTATTAATTAATTTTTAAATAAAAAATAGAAAAATTAGTGGGACCCACTTATGGGGCCCACTTTTTTCTGTGGGCCCCACCTTTTTAAATATTATTTTTAATTAAAAAATAATTATTAATTAATTATTAATTAATTTTTAAATAAGAAATTGAAAAATTAGTGGGTCCCACTTGTGGGGCCCACTTTTTTCTGTGGACCCCACCTTTTTTAATATTATTTTTTAATTAAAAAATAATAAAAAAATAATTAATAATTAATTTTTAAATAAAAAATAGAAAAATTAGTGGGTCCCACTTGTGGGGCCCACTTTTTCTGTGGGCCCCACCTTTTTTAATATTATTTTTTAATTAAAAATTAATTAAAAATTAATTATTAATTAATTTTTAAATAAAAAATAGAAAAATTAGTGGGACCCACTTGTGGGGCCCACTTTTTTTAATATTATTTTTTATTAAAAAATAATTAAAAAATAATTATTAATTAATTTTTAAATAAAAAATAGAAAAATTAGTGGGTCCCACTGTGGGGCCCACTTTTTTCTTTGGGTCCCACCTTTTTTAATATTATTTTTTGATTAAAAATTAATTAAAAATTAATTTTTAATTTAAATCAAATGCAACACTATGTCGATAGAGTAACACGAGGAGTCTTTTGCAACAGAGTCGGTTCTATTGCAACAGAACGTTTATGTGTAATGTAACACTGTCTCCGAAGTATTGCAGTAGTTAAAAAATAGTGTATCAATTGTTACACAAAGTGGGCGTTGCAATTTAAAAGTATTGCATCCGGCCATCTATGGCGTAGTGTAGGCTATATTAGTGAATCATTTAGAAAGAGGGTAAAATGGAAAACAAAGCAGGAATTGAATACAGACCTAAGGCTTGTGGGAGTGAGCCCTACAATGAAGAAGTAGAAGCGTTATTTGATGAGTTATGGGATATCCTCGATGAGGAAGAAGAAAGGAAACTTGCTGCCAAGGCCATTGAAGAGGCTAAAGAGTAAGAAGAGGAAAATGAGTTCAAACACTCCTCAAGGAGGAAGGAACATCTGAAGAAATAGTTAGGGCTGAAGTTCTAGAATTGGTTAAGAAAGACTGTAATGAATAGTTAATCTCACCAATTGTAGTAATTTAACCCTTTTTAATTAATAAAGCTTATCAATTTTCTTCTATATTTTCCTCTTGCTTGATGTATGTGTTGTTACTTGTTAATTGCTTAACTGGTTGAATGTTGTTATGAATGAATAATGAATCAGTAATAAATATTGTAAATGTTTAACTGGTGTCTCTTTAGTTAAGTTATTAATCATAATAGTTTCAATACAAAGTCCTGACAGTTGTTGTTTTCCCGCAAAGGTTGCTGTCATCAAGAAAAGTTGTTGTCATAGTTCTTTGACAGCTAACTTCTCGACAGCAGTAAACAACCTTCTGTCATGACTCGTAAAAGACACTGTCATATGAGAACTTAACGATGACAGTAAGTTTTGCACGAAATGTTTCTGTCACGCAAAACATGATGTCATCACACCAAAGTTACTGACACGGTTGTTTTGAGCGCACAGGTTACTGTCAAATTAGTGGACCGTTAAAATTGGACACTCATCCTCCATGAGGCCGAGAGAGAAATCAGCCAGTAACCCACGTGACTACTAAGTGGGTTAAGACAGGATTTCACTTTTCCAGTTTGTCAGTTAAACGCTTGAACTTCCCTCTAAATTCATCAAACATACAACTGTTCTCAAAAAGCAAACACAACACTCACCTTTCTCATATCCCCAAGCAATTCATCTCCTACCTTCTCTCTTCGTCTCTCAAGCAAAACAAATGGCCCCCAAACAATCAATTTCACAAACCAACTTTGCTGGCATCTACTCTCCAAGTGATGCTGGTGAGGGTTTTAAAGGACTTGTTTATTTCATGAATAAGTCCTATCTTGGGTATGCAATTACCTCCACTCCTGTTCTTGACCTAGACAGGATTGAAAATTTTTGGGAGACATCCGTTGCTCAAGAAGATGGTGACATCTCCTCCATTCAGTTCAAAATCAAGGAGCACAGCTACTCTCTCACTGTTCAGGGCATCAATGCAGCTTTGGGAATTGTGCTAGAACCAGGAAAGGATTATGCTGAGCTTGCTAGTGATGAGACCCTGAATAAGCTCTTCTTGAAGATTGGGCATTCTGGCCCTATTCTTGAAGAGGGAACAACAAAATGGTACCCCTCTGGTGAAATGGACAGGAAATATCTCCGCAGGGAATGGAGTATGGTGTTTGATGCTATGGTGAAGGTGTTCTCTACTAAGACCACCGACTGGAATGGAATTCCCACCTACATCAAGAAGCTCACTCACTCTCTTGTTCATGGGTACAAAGTGGATGTTGGAAAGCTGCTCATGGCACACCTCAAGGCTGCCATAGGTAAGAAGGTAAACATATATCCTCGCTTTCTAATGTTATGCATTAATTCTTTATGTGACTTTGATGAGAATGCCCCTCGATTAGAAGTGTGCCCAGTACTGAAAAGAAACACTCACACAACTCTCACTTCACAGAATTTAAATGCACATATTCCACTATGTTTCACCAAACACATGGTTGATCAAGTGACTGACCTTGATTTTCCATTACCTTCTGGTTTTGACACCTTCACTATTGAGACTGAAGCTGGATTAGACCCAAATTCAGCTAACCCTCATTCTACCCCATACACTCAGCCTAGGTTCTCTAGACTTCCCAAAGTACAGAGGCTAGCCTTACAAGAAACCAGAAAAAGGCCCCTAGAGACTGGTGGTAGTGGTAGTGTTGAGAGTCAAGAGGGAGTTCCTGCACCTAGTGCAACAAATAAGGAAGGTAGTCAAACAGAACCCACAGTGGTTCCTCCTGGGCCTAAGAAGAAGAGAACTAAGAGGACCAAAACCACTGTCAGCCACCCTGCAGTCTCCCAAAAGACTATAGAGGAATCAAGGGAAATAAACTTCTCCCTAGATGTGTCTTCTCAACAAGGGACATCTATTGAAATTGGCTTGTCTCCCAAGGCACCCTGTAAAGATTCTGCACAACCTCATGGTCCAACTCATGAGGAACCTCCACTTGCAGAAACACACATGGAGTCAGGACACAGTGAGGATTTCACTTCCCCCTTTGATGCTTCACAAGTTCCATCTGTGGAGCAACCATCATTCTCTTATCCACTTTCACCTTCTTCCTTCCCTACACATTCATTTGTTTCTTCTCCACAACCTAGAGAGGGGGACAGTCCCAACCCTTCAGGTTTTGATCATCCATCTCCAATCATGGATGAGCCCCTTTCAATGGTCCACAAGAACTCATTTCTCAAAGTGAGATGGACACCACTCATTCAAACACTGAGAAAGAGCAAGGTACAACTCTGCTAGAAAGTGAAACAGCCAGTACCTTGTTCAATCTCCAAGGAGCATCTTACCTCAGGGAAGATGCTGTCACAACCCAAGTTGATGTCAAAGACACTGTGGATGTTGCTGTCACATGTGATTCTGCTGTCAAGGAATCAGTTGAAGTCACTGTCACGACCAAACCTGCTGTCCAAGTTGCAGTGGAATCTACTGTCAATATTCCAACTGACAGTAACATTCATGGCAAAGCACATGTCATCTCTTCACAGCCTGATCTTGATGCTGTAACTGTCGAGGATGTTTCTGATGATGATGTGCCACTATCTCAGTTCTTAAAGATACATTCTAAACCATCTATTTCATTGCATGTAAGTACTGCTCATACCCATGCATCTAGGATGAGTGAGGGTGAGCAAAAGAAAAGAGAGATAAAAGAAAAGAGAGGTGAACATCAAAATGAGAGGCAGCCAAATGAGCTGGAAAAAGGCGAGGGACTTGAGCATGTCCAGAGTGAAATTGAGGGAGCCTCACATGTCCAGGCCTTAGGCCATGAGAGTTCTTTTGTGAGGAGTGATGAGATCACTCAGAAAAACACTGAGAGTGTGCGAACCCCCACAGCCTCCAAGCCCCAATCTTTTCCTTCACCCCCAATAAGGTTAAGATCAGGTGGCCCCTCTACCTCTTTCAGGTTGCAAGATCTAGAGAACAGGTGTCTGTCCATGGAATCCAAACTTGACAGCTTGTCTACCATGGTGGCCTCTGGATTCTCTGCCATTCAGGAAGCCATTCATGCTCTGTTTGACAATCTTGATGCTGCCAACTTACCTAAGGGGGAGAAAGGGGTAAGATCAGAATCTCAAAAGGCAGAATCAGAAAGGGAAAGATCAGGAAAAGAAGGTTTCCCCAAACAGGATGTTTCTGAGGGGGAGGCTGTCTCAAAGAAGGCTTCAAGGAGTGAGGGGGAGCCTGCAGCTAAAAGAAGATCAGTGTCTGCAAAGAAGAAAAGGGGAACTAAAGGAGATTCAGGAAGTAAGGGGGAGCAAGTACAAGGAACTAAGCTCCACTATGAAGAAGATGATCTCCAAAGCAATCTCCAACAGAGCTGAACAAGGAGAAAGCTGCTCCTATAATGTTCCTCATGATGAAGATGATGAGTTGGATGGTAGTGGAGGAACTGGAGAAACAAGAAATGCTAGTGGAAGCACTTCTGGGAATGTTGGATCAAAGTCCCAGGAGGAAAATAAAGAAGAAGCTCTTGTACAAGAAAAGGAAGATGATGGAGCAACATAAGAAGAGGAGTCAGTAATTCTTGAAGCTTTGGAGGCAAATATCTTAAGATGTGCTATTGACAGTATAAATGCTGAAAAAGATACTGTCACCAAAGAGACTGTCACAGAAGACACTGCCCTCAAGGAAGCTGTCAACAAAGGAGTTGTCACAGAAGAAGCTGTCAAGAAATATACTGTCATGGAGGACACTGTCAACAAAGATGCTGTCAAGGAAGGAATCAAGCCTATTGTCAAGCCAAAGAGGACAAAAACCTTAGCAAGGGCCTGGTTCTCTAGACAGGAACCTGAACCTGAGGAGACTTCAAAAGCAATAAAAAGAAAACAGAAGTACTCAGGAAAGAAGAAAGCCACTGGGCTTGGCAGGAATTTGAAGAAGCCTATCCAATCAAAACTCTACAGCTCTTTGGATCTTTTGGAAAAGGAAGCTGATCAAATCAAGAGCGTCGAGGTAAAGTTGGATAACAACAATGAAGCAACTGAATATGTTCTTTGGTTTGATGCATCAAGACTTGTGAAAGTCAAAAAGGATTTTACAATGGAAGTGTCATCATATGATGTATCAAAAACTCTTTCAATGAAAAGGAGAACAGAAACAAGGAGAGTTGAATACTTCTACTTGGTAAGGATGGTCGATTTAATGCAAGGTTATGACAATGTCCCTGAAAGTGTCATGAACCATGTGTTGGCATACAAAGCTGTGAGAGATGAAGAATTCTATCAGAAATTTGGGGATTGGTCACTGTTTGATGATAATGACATTGCCCACTTACTGGAATATTCTGATGAAGAAATGGCTGAGTATGAAGATGATATTCCTGAAGAAGTGGTGCAAACCCAACCAAGTCAAGAAGAATCCTCAGAGCCTACAAAAAGAGAAACCACTGAAGATACAGAAGATACATTCTTGGATAAAAGCAGAGAAGCCAACAGGGTGGAAAGTGAAAGACCCAAATACCAATCTTGTATGCTTGAGAATCCTCTGAGAATCAAGTTCATATGGGAAGAAATTCCAGTAAGAAGCTTTCATAAACTTAGAACCAGTGCTCTGAAAGACTTACTCTTCTTAGTAATTGGATCAATTCATCCATTGGAACAACAATGCTCTTCTGAGATTGAGGGCATTCTTCAAGCAAGAAAGGGTGAAGACTCAAAGCTGGATAAGTCAAGGAGAAAAACTCTAAATGCATACCCTGGAAGTAAATTCAAAGATTTTAATGGCACACTGAAGTTCAGAACTCATGCTTTTGGCAAAGACTTATGGTTGGATCTTCAGGATGCTAGGGTATGTCTCTCCAAGACACTCCAAAAACACATTGATGAGATTGAAGATGAGGCTATCACTCCTGATGAAATAGCACTGGTGGAAGGACTCAAAGAAGTTCTTAAGGAAGCTCTCAATAGAGAGGATGAAGCAAGACAGAAAAAGAAATCTGAAGCTAAGTAAAATTCTTTTGTTAAATTCTGATCTTGTTAGTTAAGTTGTTAGCATGTATTAATTGTAAATTTGTTGTTATTATCCATAAAAACAAATTGGGGGAGATTGTTAGGATTTATGGGTGATAGTTATGAGGCAACTTAACTAGATACTTTATTTATTTAATCTTTATTAAGTATGAACATACTGTCACAGCCAGAGTATGTCTTTGTAACCGTTTTATTTAAATAAGATTCTAGTGCATCTTGGTAGAAGTTCATTCATTTGTTCAAGCCTCAAGAAGTACTCAAGATGGACAACAAGAATAAAGATTACTGTCACAGCGCTGACAGTAAGGTTATAAGAAGACAGCATGTTACGAGTCACGACAGTAAATTCACTCTGACAGCAACATTGGCGGAAGCCCTCTGACAGCAACTTTACCTTAGCCTGACAGAAAGCTTGGAAATCCTGACAGCACCTTCAGCGGGGATTTCTTATTGTCACCAAAAGCGCATTCTTGTGACAACAAGCTTAGCCATCAGGATACTGTCATGAAGGGATAATATTTGTATTGGTAAACAACCCAGTTAAACTCGTGACAGTTTGGATGTTCAAGAAACAGGCGTGTTGCAGTATCCCAACACTGTAACAGGTCTGCAAGACTACGACTGAAGATTGAGAGATCATATGACAAAGCTCACCAATTCCAGAGTATGACAAATCTACATCTACCAATTCTAGAATGCCTTGTTATGTATTAATAAACTGTCTGTATAGCAATTTAGGAAAGAATCACGGGTAGACAAATTGTAAGAAGCTGCCACTTGAAAATGACAGCAGCTTCACAAGACCCGTGATTGAAAGTGATAGGTTTAGCATACTTAGTCTATCTCTCAATTCATTCTCTGTAATCACTCGAGAAACCGAAGCTCAAGAAAACAAACATTTTCTTGAGGTTGTAGCAACCCATTGCAAAATAAATAAAACATTTATTTTGTGAGAATTACTCGTATGTCTACTTGTGTTTGCATTTGATAAACTGATAATCCTTAATCTTAGTTCTTGTTGTTGAAAACGTAGATTGAGATTTATCAGTGTTGCATTCAACCCCCTTCTGCAATAGTCAAGGACCAACAGTATAACTGAAAGAGTTTGTAGTTATGTTTGTGATTTTTGATTGAATTATATGAATTTTTAATTATGCTTAATATTTTATTAATTGTATTTGTTAAAAAAATAAGAAGGCATGTTAATATAGGTAAAATCTATACTATATTATTAAAGCCGAAACATTGAAAATTTTGGTTTTCGGTTATTTATTCTATTTAATAAATAATAAAATAATATAATAATAGTAACTAACTGATTGCATTTTATAATTAAAACAATTTTTCTAACAATATCTACTCCTTTTCCAAAAATATCACGGACAATTAACTTTAAATCAAAACATATTACCTTTTATATTTGTTCTCACTAAAATATCCCTTTTCCAAAAATATCAAATGGAACCCTTACTTATTTATTTTAAAATCTATTTTAGTAATTTTAATTATTTAAAAAAGCTTACCTATTTTAACATGCCAACGAATTTTTTTAACAAATACAATTTATATAATTAAAACACTTCTCAAAATATTACTTTTTTTAATTAAAACATGTTAGCTTTTCTATTTATCCTTATTATTTTTCTTTTATAATTAAAACACTTTTGTCGAACAAAATCTACTTTTTTTTCCAAAAATAACACGGGTAATTATCTTTAAATTAAAACATATTACCTTTTATATTTCTTCACAAAAATAAGATCTTTTCAAAAATATCTTTTAATTAATAATATTTTTTCAAAAATAAGCAAGGGTAATTAAGTAAAATCATTTATGACCGACCACACAAACTTTTAATGTTTCGTCTATTATATTATAGTATAGATTTTATAGTTTTATGGGTTGCAGTTTGACCAAATCATTTTAAGATCCTTACGTTGGTTAGAAAAAGAAATCCTAATTATTCTTTCTAACATAATTTAAAATTTTTATTTTACTTTTTTAATTATTGATTCTAATGAATTTGTTAGGATACATGTATTTAAAAATTAAGTTAAAAACTCCATGAAACACAAATAATAATGAATAAATATTCAAACGCAAACTATTAAAAATAATAATGAATAAATATTCAAACGCAAACTATTTTTAACTTAACTAGTAAACTCAATGCAGGCAACACACCTATAATCAAAATTTTGAAATTACATCATTATACAAAATTGTATGATAAATTTACAGTATTGGTGCCAAAAATAACAAATCAAATTTAGTCGGAGAGGTTTACATGTTTCAAATACTTATAAAATATTTGTATATTGTCCCTCTTTAATTATGTAACTAGTGTAACAGCCCGTGCAACTGCATAGAAACGTCAATAATTTTTTTGCGAGGAGGTCAATTTATTAACGTGAGGTTTGTGTAATCATAAGTTTGATCGTGTGAGTTGTGGAGAGTAGTAAGAAATTTTGTTGGCGAATAATGTAACTACTTTGAATGATGAACGTACCCTTGTCAGGTTTTGAGACTTGTTCATATATTAATTAAATAATTTCTCACTAAATTTGTTCATATATCGAAATAATTTTATAATTAAAAATACATTAGATGATAATATTTGCAATTTATCGTAAATTTGTAATATTGCGTACCGTTTTCATGAACTTGTAAATTTAATTAGATTTCGTAATATTCAACTAATATATATATGATAAAAGGCACATGATTATTTTTATCGATGTAATAATGATTAGACAACATTAATGACTTATGCATATATATAATTTCCAAACAACTATTTTTTGGTTCCATCTTTTTTCCCCTTCCTATAGAGTGGGTTCATGTTATAATGACGTAAGTAAATGTTTCAACTCAATCATCATAAATAATTGAAATCCTAAATTTTAAAAATTCATATATAATTCAAATTGAATTATCTTATATACATTTCTCAAAATTCATGTATTTTGCTCAGTTATATAATTTTATAAATATATGGTACAAATTAATGAATTCTGAATAAACTATAATCTATACTAAACTATAATAAACAAAATGGGGTATAATTTATCATTTGGTTCACAACTCATATTGGTTATCCTTTTCAATCACAATCGATACTGATGGGTTTTTGAAGTCAAATTGATTGGAACATCTAGATGTATTACTAAAAGTTATGCTACATAGAAGTTTAAGGTTCGAATCTCATCAACAACATATTAAAATAAAGATTTATTACAAATATGTTAAAATTAATATTTACTCTGAACAGCTGATCCGACAGAACAACTCAAAAATTTAAAACATAAATAAAAGTAAAATACATGAATCACTCGTGACTATATTTAATTTGATTATAATAATTTAAATAAAAAAGTAAAATGATACAAAAAATAACTCGTGCTTTGCATGTGTTATAAATAAATATATACTGATAAATATATCATTTTTAAGACTAATTTTTTTTTTTAAAAAGTAATGTAAATGTGATAACTTTATAAATGTCCAAGGATTATTCATCTATTTAAAAGTGAAAAATAACCATGATTTTGACCTGAAGACTTATACGAGGTTATACTGTTTTTTCAATACAAATATTTAATGACATTTTTGTAATAATAAACTCAACCTTTTCAGTGTTATAATTCGACGATATCCTCAAACCCACAAACCCCACAAACCCTATTAAGAATTTCATGTATCAAAATGATTTTATGATATTACACATCCAATTAATCTATTATATAAAATTCTATTATTATTAAAGACTTATACTTTTTTTTAACATCATTCAATAATTTTTTTACATAGAATTTGAATTTTTATTGTTAAAACTTATAGTCTAACTGGTCGTCATTAATAGTTAGACAATTTTATAATTCTTATGATCGAGAAAAATCATATCTTATTTTCATCTATTGCATATTAATCATGTTGATTTTTTATTTAAAACATATATCATGTTTTTGAGTTATCGTCATTTTGGAATCAATTCAATTGTATCTTCTACGTTTTCAAATATTTATCTTTTTAGTCGAATTATACATTTAAACCTCTCAAAGTCAAAATGTTTGATCAATAAAACATTTCTAATTTAACTCAAATATTTGATATTTTATATACTTAAAAATTATGATATATAGTTCATATTTGACGTAGTTATATATTATGTATGATTTTATAGATAGAATTTATATATTTTTATTTAAATAGTATAATACATTTATATATATCCAAAGAGAAAAATGAAAATGAATTTTTTTTATCCGGAATAATTTACATTCATGTGTAACATGTGAAATTATATCATATAAATTTTATTTTACATACTCATCATTTATCATGACAAAGAGAGTGTAAAGATTTTATTTTTTACATTTATCATTTATAATGAAAGAAAACCTTTTTTTTAATTATATACTTCGTAATATTCTACATTTTAAATCATCATCCCGATTTTTGACTCGGACATCAACCGGGGGATTAAAATGATGTAAAAAGTGAAAAAATTGACGAAAAAATGAGTAAATTAGAGATATGCCGAAGTTTATAAAGAATGACATGTAGTATTAGAAAATATCAACAAATGAAGTGTTCATTTTGAAAAGAAATTTGTTAAGAAATGAATGTGACGAACAGAGTGTATAAGCATTAGCATTACATAATTTTGATGCTAATTTTCTTAATTTTAAATTATAGACTTAACAAATAATGAGATACATATAACATATACAATAGTTCTTATATTAGATCAAGTTCATTACTATATTTTATGTATAATTAATTAATTCTAATAATATCAAATAGTGATATATAATATGATATAAAAATATGAATTATCAACAACATAGCTAAAGTATATTTAATCAAAAATATACAACTATAATAAAATTTTAAAACGATGATTGATCATTTACATATATATATATATATATATATATATATATATATATATATATATATAATAACGTAAATAAAAAATATAGATTTATATAAATAATATGGACCAATATTTCCTTTAGTCAAAGGTTAAAGTAAAAAAAAGAATATAGAATTAGAGGAAATAATGTGACTTATCTAATAAAATCTTTAAAATAAACTCAAAAAACAACGTAGCATAGTGGTTCTGCTTTGGACTTCTTAGAAGGAGGTTGAAGGTTCGATTCTCTACATTAGCAAATATTAACATTGTTGTGGAATAAAATCTGAGCTTACGAATTTAATGCGAGGGTTTAATGAGCTTCGAGCTTTTATGGCTGCACTTGTGTTTCGAGACTAAATCGGTCCTCACAAGATGCCTACGTATCTCAATTCGTTATTGAGAATCAAGCCAAAGACGTAGTTCTTGGTGTTGCCCTCGGGGCTATGGCGGCAGGGGCACACCAAGGACGTAGTGACTTGTATGTCCTTATTCGAGGATGAAGTCTAAAACGTAGTTCTAGGGGTGCCTTTATGGCTTGTTGCGCCTTCGAGGCGTTGTGACGTATGGAGATGTGCCCAAAACGTAGTAGATGACATATGGAGTTGTGTCCAAAACTTAGTAGATGACGTATGGAGCTGTGTGCAAAACGTGGTAGATGACGTATGGAGCTGTGTCCAAAACGTGACGTATGGATCTGTGTCCAAAACGTGACGTATGGATCTGTGTCCAAAACGTTGTTCTGATTGTAGGATCAGGGTCCTTATATAGGCGTCTAGAGCCTAGTATTTATGGTATGTTTAGGAGTCTTAGCGAATAAGTCTCCTTTTCGATATTGGATAAATATTGTATTTCTTGCTGGAGAATTCGTTTCCTTGTTGATAAAGGCTATGACTCATTAATTGCCTTTAATTGGGATTCCGGATCCTTCTTTGATGAATTTACCATATTTTGGACTCTTTTTATGAGCTGTATATTTTTCCTATTCATTAATTACAAAATTAATGAATAATTAGGGTGTCGGGCCTTAAATATCGGCCTTTCCATTGACTTGTCAATTATATTTCTATAATTACTTTTCTGACCATATCAAACATATTTTTGCAGTGATGCACGGATTATTTTTAATAATTCTTATTTTTATTATTTATGTTTTAATATTTTATTTATTGCATTTGTTAAAGAGGTTGAGGATCCTAAGGTCGACCTCACATAGAATTTCTAAGGTTATACTCAAATCTCATATTAAAACACGAGGATATTATTATAATTTCAGAATATTATGTGTAATTACAAAATTGCCATTAAAAATTTAAACTAAAAAACTCTATTACCTTAGAAAATTTCATAAAGTTAATCTTTGGTTCCTTTTTCTCTGTGTTAAAAACAGATAAGTAGGTCTATTAAACTTTTTAAAATAATTAAAAGTATTAAAATCATTTTTTTTAAAAGTAACATGTTTTAGTTGAAAAAGGTAATTGACCGTAATTAAAAGTATTAAAATAGGTTTTAAATAAATAAGTAAGGATTTGCCCGTGATATTTTTGAAAAGGGAGGGATTATAGTAACGAAAAATATAAAAATTAATCTGTTTTAGTTGAAAAAGGTAATTGCCTATGATTTTTTTAGAAAAAGAGGGGGTTCTCTTAAAAAAAATAGAAAAATTCATGTATTTTAGCCGAAAAGATAATTGGTTATAAATAATGTTATTATTTAAACATAAATAAGGCTAATTAAGTAAAATAATTTAAGACCGACCGACAAAAATTTTAATATTTCGTATATTATGATATAGTATAGATAGTATAGATTTTCTAAATTTTCTTTTTTATGGTTAAATATTAAAAATAAGTTTTTATTCATAAATAAATATTTTAAAGGATAATATTAATTTTTCTTTTTATGGGTTAAATATTAAAAATAAGTTTTTATTCATAAATAAAGATTTTAAAGAGTAATAATTTTAACTAGGTTTAAATACCATATTAACTAAATAAAGATTTAACTAGGTTAAATATATCTCTATTGTTGACTTAACAACAACCAAAGCACAGAATTCCTGAGCACTATAATAATAAAAATTAGCATTGCTTATAACTCAAAGCTAATTAGCCTAGTCAAAATAGGAGGTCTCTAGCTACCTGGTACAGACAATATATCTAATTACAATCCTATAAAACTACATTGGAATCAATACATATAATAAAACCCTACTAGAATCCAACGCAGGCTTTCGCAATCTTATTTAAATCAAAAGTCGACCAATAGAACTTGAAGAAACCTCACATTCACATGATTAGTATCATTAAACCCGCCCAAATGTTCTGCTAATACTTTAGTTTAATCCTTAACCAACATCCGTCGATAATAGATTGGTTATTCCTGTCGGTTCAAGTCAAGTTGACAAATATTTTTCATAGGTCTTCGAGTTTAGGAAACGAGTACTGTACCATTCAAAGCTATAAGCTGCACCTTGATGATTATAATAAGACGGAGAATATATAATGATGCTTTGACATCATATTAAGCAAAAGATCATGCACTTTGCATATAATATGAAACTACAAAAAGTTCAATCGACAAGAGAAGTGTTAAAAAATGAATATCCTGGGTGTATACTGGTTTTCAAAAAAAGTTATGAATATACTGGGTGCACTGTTTTCAACAAGTGCTGCATCTGTAATCTGTATGTGCCCCGTCTACCATAGTGAGCTCGCTTAGATTATCACTCATTATTGGGCCAAAAAATTAATTAACGAGTCGTTAATTTTTTGTACATCAAACCTGTAAACTATTTTTATAAAAAAAAAAAAAAAAATTCTCTCATTTTTTTAAAAGTTAGAGTTAAGCTAGGCTCGGATAATTGATGGATTCTGTTTCTTATTATGGTATCTAAAATTAAGTCAATTCAAATAGGGATAACTGATGCAGAGTTCAGATATTTTAGGTTAAAACATGTATTTTGGTTATATTATTTTCTCGTATTCTTCTTTAAATAGGTTATCTTTTGTGTTTTCGATAATATTGATTTATGTTTTTAATCGTGATTAATTTTTTTTTTGTCTTGAATTAGTTAATATAAAGGTTGTTTTGATTAGAGAACTAGTTTTCGCTTTGATTGTTTAAGTTTGAGTTATATGTCATTTTCAATTATATGCTCTTACGATTGGTTCTTGAATTTTACTTTCTCATATTGGTTGGAAAATAACCCTATAAGTGTAATTGATGATATATTAATTAGACCTAGATTGGTCCAAGAATACGGCTCAATAAAAAAGGTCCGACACCCTAATTATTTATTAATTTCGTAATTAATAAATAGTGAAAATATACAGCTCATGAAAGAAGTCCAAAATATGGTAAATTTTTCAAACAAGGATCTAGAATCTCAATTAAAAAAAATAATTAGTCACAGTCCTTATCCTACAACAAGGAAAAGACTTGCCCACCAAGAAATACAATACTTATCCACTAGGAGACTTATTCGCTAAGTCTCCTAAACATACTCTAAATACGAGGCTCCTAACGCCTATATAAGGACCCTGATCCTTCACATTAGAACTAAGTTTTTTGGCTTGATTCTTAGCATTGATTGAGATACGTAGGCATCTTGTGAGGGTAGATTTAGCCACAAAACACGAGACCAACCATTAAAATATCGAAAGCTCTTAAACCTTAGCAGTAAATTTACAAGTACGTTTTTTATTCCACAACATTTGGCGCCGTATGTGGGAAGACAACATCATGGCAAACACACGAAGAACGATTCGAGAAACTCAAACTTCTGAAAGACTTCCTCTCACCTCTGAGGCATGTACTCAAGGAATCCAACCACCGCCAACTACCCAAGGACCAGAAATCCCGATTTCGTTTGAAGGGACGAATCCCCTGCAAATGGTCGTTCATGGACCTAATCCACAATAGACCACTCTCTAGCAACCAATCACAACCTCCCCACTGCTCGTGAACGCACCACGTGGCCTTCAACTTCATACCACAGATCTCCCCCAATACACAACTCAAACTCTTGGGATTCCAAGCTATGGCATGCCCCCTTGACCCACGGTGGGCAGCAGTGGTCTCAATCCCACTTACCATGAAGCATATGTTCCCCCTTACATACAAGGCCTGGGACCCAAACCAACAAACTCAAACTCAACGGACCCCTTTGATTCAAGATTACTTGGGACCCTACACTGAGGATGAGAATGACTCAACTGGAGAAGAGAGCGATCTTGCCCCACGGAGAAGACGTTCTTCCCAAACGAATCGGGAGCAAACTACCAAGGAAAAGATTACAGCCCATGAGGCAGAGGCTGCAAGACTCAAAAAATTACTGGCTGAAGAGGAGGCTGCCAAAGCACAAAGCCAAGCAACTGAAAGAGTCCCGGTGATTAATTTAGATCCGGCACCAAGAAGAACCAAGAGGGCTGAAGCCCCAAGGGGTGTAATAACCCCAAATTTTGGACTTAGTTAAATTTTTTTTTTGATGAATAGTAAATGTGATGAATAGTAAATTTGCTGAAGGAAAATTTTTCAGACCACACTATGTGGATGATATGGAATGAATGTTTCGAGGTTATATTATTGATGTATAGGAAAAATAAGTGAATGTAAACGCGATCAGAATCAGAAGATTCCCATCCGAGTTTTAAGTCACTATTCACTGGACAATCAAGAACGTATTGATTTGATCGTTTTAAAAAAGTATGTGGAATGAGAAATACATGATCATATCTTAAGCTAAGGTGAGAAATCTAGGATCATATATTAAACCAAGGTAATGGAAGGATAAAGGAAGTACCCTAGCTTTGGTATAGGGAAACGTCTTTAAAACCACTAGAAACTATCGCGAAACAAAAGCGTAACAAATTATGGATTAAACCCTAACCAAAGGAGGAGTATTATATGAGATCATCAAGTGCAATATATAAAAGAATTGAGGATGCAAAGGATGACATAAGCATGATGCAAGGGGATGACATAAGCATGACAAAGTGATGACAGGGTGATGAATCACCACCTTGTCACCACTTTCACCACCACCACAAGTTCATTTTGGCCTTGTCATTGATGACAAAACCTTGTCTTAGCCACACAAATCAGATGACAAAGTGTTAAAGGTTTATTAGACAAACAAAAGGAAAAGAAAAACAAAAGAAAACAAAACAAAAGAAGATGAACAAGAAGAACATCAACTTTCGGCTCTTTTCTTCATTCAAGTCCTTAAAACTTTTGCTCCAACTTCCACTCCACCAAAAATCATGATCTTGGGCTCTAAATCACCCCCTTCAAATATCCAAGGTAGATCTCTAATCTTAGCTTCATCCATGTATGATAGCTTGGTCAAAATTGAATGCAAAGTTGATGATGAATAGTGATGTGAATAGTAACCTCATAGAATCTTGATTTGTTTTGATGTTTTTAGGTTTGATTAGCTTAGTTAAGGAGCAAGGAAGGGTATATCATCCATATATAGCCTTTGTTAAGATCCAAGGAAGGTATAAACTTCTTTCTTTTTATGATTTTTGCTTGATCTAGTAAGTTAGAAGTGTTAGATTGAAACTATGTTAGAATAAAGCATGTATGCATGATTTTAAGCATGTTTGATGGATGATTTGTGGATGAACTTGTGAAATAGAGGGTGACCTTATTTGGACAGTTAAATGATATTATAGACTTGAGTTTGATTGGTGGTTGGTTGATGGTTGATTGTAGTGTGGATGAGTGTTTGAAAAACACGGGAAGTACGCATAAGCGCCGTTACCATGTCGGATTTTACTTAGGTAGTTTAGACAGAAACCATGACTGCAAAATAGGGCATAAACTTGAGGTTTCTGACCATGAGCATGTAGGCTCTATTTCCTAGATTACTTTGGTGAAAGAATCGTATCGTTTTGGTTTACGGTTTAGGAATAGCGTCCGTTTTAGTAAAAGCGGTTTCGCGTAACGAGATAGTTCATTGTATGAACTTTGAGATAGGGATCAAGCCCTTTAAAATTGGAATTGGATTGAGATATTAAAATGGATACTAGTATGTATAATAAGGAAAGGAAGCCTAGAAGAGTTCGAGTTAAAAAGATAAGTTGGTGATTTTATAAAAATACGCGAACGAAGGTTGCGCGAGTGAAATACCCTTAAGGGGATGGTGTAAAACAAGGAAATGGTAAAGGATAAATACTTGGGATTTGTGAATAGGTTTTCACCCAAACTTTTGACTTAGAAGTTTACGGAATGTTATGAGGTTATAGATGACCAAGAGCGAGACAATTGATGTTCGTTAATAGAACGTTAGTGCTTAAGTTAAATGCACTTTAAATGATTAAGCCAGGGGACTGATCGGGTATTTCTTTGTTTATAGATTTCCCGGCAAGTTCTCGAACCCATAACAACCAAGGACCCAAGGCAAGTTTTCTCATCCCATGCTGTATTTTAAAATACAATATTCTGATAATATGCATATGATAGATGCATGCTTTCCAAAAGTAATATATGCATACGATATTATGCATGCTTTCAAACCTGACATCGTATATAAATGTGATGGCATTAAAAATGATGAGATGTGATGTATGCATATGATAGATGCATGCAAGTCTTCAAACCCTACACCATATAATGATGATGTTGTGATATTGATACATATGCTGCTTTATGCTGTGAAATGACTTATAAACTGTTTTCGCTTTTTAATAAAAAGCGGTATAAGATATAAGGTTTATATGCTAGCTAAGTACTAGATATATACCAAGGTTAAGGATTAAGGACTCTAAGTATAGAGTACTTGTACGATGGTTTTAAAAACTTAGACCGGGAGTCAAATTATTATTTTGTTTTAAACTACTGTCAGAAACTGGAAGGTTCCAGGGACGGTTATACTTTAAGGGTATTTTAAATATTCCAATATCGATATAATTGGATATTTAAGGTGAGATATTTAAATAATATTATAATATATATTATTTGAATATTATTTAATTAAGTGAATATTATCTCTTTAAATTATAAAGCCTGAAGGGTATAACACAGCAATTTTACTATAATAGCCTCCTCATTTGTTCCGTATTTATAGAGATTGCCACTTGACTTATTGACTTATACGGTTTCTACACGTGTGAGTGTTGCTGTATGAAATATTCACAATTTATTCCCCCTTTCTGACCACGTATGTAGCTTAATAAATCCCTAAATTCAAATACTTCTTTCAATCTGCTATCCACACGAGCCGATGAGAATTGCTTTTCGGAAGACAGCTGGTTGTCAAGTGCGAGGCAAATAGTGTGTGGATCCCTAATCTGCAGGTTACCTATCTTAATTTGAATTTTGAATTTCAAAATCACATCTATGTATTCAATTGTTAATCTATATCTATATTTTTCCCTCTTTGTCTCTCTCTTTCTCTCTACTATTTTCTCTCTTTTCATAAATCTTATTTTTTTTATTTAAACTAAAATTGAAAGCTAATTATGGTTGTTTAATTGTTTCAGATAATTTTGATTATCGATTTGAAGATATTCTGGATGTTGATAGATAACCACCGTCATTGTTTCTTCCGATTTTTGGTTAGTTTTTTTCTTCTTCTTTTGTTAACACTTTCTTGACATCTTCAAGTTAGGATAACATTTACCAAGTGTTTGATATAATGCTTAAATGAATTTTGGTGATTGTAATGAATTGTAACCCCCGCGCAGGTTCCGAGGAAAAGAAAAGTGATGTGATATTACTCCAACGCGTTTCTATGTTGAATTCTTTATTGCGATATTCAGATGTATGTTGTTTCTGATTACAACCTCTATCTCTAATAATTTTTCTTCAACCATAGAAGATTCCTCACACAGCCATCCTCTCTTCTTTACTGGAGTAAGGTTTGTATATAATTATAATTTGTGTTGGTATCAAAACTGCCTAACCATTACATCTTAACTAAAGCTGCATTATATAATATTGTGTAATGTGTTTTTGATGCAAGAAGAATGAATGATAAATGACCATGATTTGTGGGATGATAACTCCAAGATCGGTGATGCACTTGAGAATCTACCATATGAGGTTATTTAGTGTTGCCATTTTTATTTGTGTGATAAAGCATATTGATCATCCTTCTATTTAGGCCAAAAAAAGCTAGGCTAATAAAAATAACTACTTGACACAACTTAGTTTTGTGTGAATAGTCTCTGCATTTGAAGGTATACGTTAAGCCTGATAGTTGTGTATGTATATCTCTGACGAGATCATGTTTGTCTTCCCATGCATAATATAATTAGTAACAGGGTTACTTTTGGTTGCATTATCTAATGATGCAGCAAATATTTTCTATAGCTCAAGTAAGTCTGAAATTGTACATAATATGTTAATTAGTTCATTATTATTTCTTAATTGTGGGTTTTTATTTTAAAATGCAGGTGGCATTCTTTGCCATTCTATTATGCGATTGTTGCAACTGAATATTTCTCAATTAATATGATATCAGTTCTGCTATAAAGTTCCTGCATAGAATTTTCTTTGCATCTAGAGGCTTATTTAGAGATAAAGATAACTAGAACATAAATCATATGGTAGCAACCGTTGAGCAAGTTGGAATCACCACTTCTAAAATTGTGAGTAAATTATCGATATTTTCTTTGATTTTATGACCTCTTAAAGCATATTTAATATGGTGTGTATTATTGACACCGATGTCTTAGATAATGTGGTATATTTATGTTGAATGCTCTGACTATTGCTTCATACAATACCACCCCCATTGTATTTTGTTGCACGATGGTGAAAATGGAGAAAGATATTGAAAGAAAAGATTGAAATTTTTTGATTGGAAGAGCAGTTGAACATTCCGGAGTTGAGCAACAACTTGATGCAACTTATTTTATGTAGATAGTCCCTAAAATTTAAGGTATGCACTCTCAAACCGGACATGCATTCTTTTCAAAGTTGGGATTTGTGTTTCTTTTGAGGACTTACTGAGTTGCAGACCTAATTAATTGTATGCAGATTTTGCTGCTTTCGTGATCTACAATGTCTGTGAGGATCTCGAATGAATATAATGTATAGAAGAGTGTTTATTGTACGGTTTTCAAACTTTTAAGAGTTCTAGAAAATTTGTAATTTAGTTAGTTTATCACTGTTGGATTTTCGTATGATTTTATGTTTGCATTATATTTTTTCTGTCTTATGTTTTGGTTTTTATGTTAAGTCTTTAACTTTTGTTTTTACTAATTTTATGTCATGTCAAATTCCCTATCTTCAATTATACCATGCACATCGCTCAGGCCATGAGTGTTCATCTTTGATGTTTCATGAATAAACCGTCCAATTAATTTTAAGGTTTTTTTTTATTTATGTTGTGATCGGGAAGAATTGCATGCTATGTAGGTTCTATTCTTAATCTTATTTTATATAAATTATATTCTGTTGAACCTGCTTTTAATATTTGTGCAAGGTTTGCTAAGATTATATAAAATCTAAACCAAAGACTATGATTTACTATCTCTAAAATCTTTTGATGAAGAACCTGGAATTACCTGTAATTTAGTTTTAAGAAAAGCTGTTGGAGAACACTTACATGTCTTCAGCCACATGCGTCTCAAGATGTATATAGAGTTGTTCATTTACATATAAAAAATTCTACTTCAAATATAAATTACTAAACACACACTGATTTGCTTTTTCATCTGACTTTGTTTTCTAACTATTAAAATATTGTTTCTTTTGAAATGAAAGCTTGAATTGTGTGAAGTTGGATAAAGAGAACATTTGCTGGAAGTATGTTAACGGTAAGGACTCTGCAAGCCTGGGACTAACATCTGGAAGAAGGAAGGTAAAATTTTATCTACCTGGGAATTAGAACTTTTGAAAGTGATACTGTGTCAAATGGTAAATCATGTTCTTGAATAAATTTTAAGTTTCTTTGACGAATTAGTGAACCTACATATTGTAGAAGAATGAAGAAATGAATATGAATTGAGTTTTTATAAGAAATATTAGGTTGAGATATAATCTTCGTCCGATTTCTTTAGAACTTTCTTAATGGTCTTGACATGGTTACACCTTTAAATCAAAATTTTAAACTTTTGATACGACTATCAAATTTTTGTAACTGTTGCATATAGTTTATATTAATTAACTTCACTCGTGAGAGCTTATTTAAAGGTTGTAATCAATTAGTGATTGCAATATTGTAATGATTTCGGGTGTGCTTTTTTATTTAGATACAATTTAGAAAGCCAGTGATTCAGTCTTAAACTTGCAGGTGATGTTCAAAATTGTAGTTATGTACTAATCTTTTTATATGCAACATGGTAGATGCTTTCTTAATAGTCAATTAGTGATTTAAAGATGAAGGCACACAAAGTACTGAACTACACCAAAATCAGTTCGTAGACTTTTCAAAGTCCTTCCATTTTTTGGATTTATTTTTAAAAGTAATAATTTCATCATCGTCTTTTTGTGTTTACATATGAACAACTACCATACTTGATATTGCTAGCCGCCAAGTACTGCTACATGGTCCAGTGTTTTTCTTGCTTTAGGTTGGTTAAGTATGAACCATAATAACTAATTCAAAAGCACAGACTGTACATTTACTTGAAACTCTGTCGTCAAAGTAATTTTTCTACTACTCACTAAAGGTGTACCAGAATCTATTATATTTTTCTTAACCTTTTATCAATAATTAGTGACTTATCAACAACTTCTTGCTCTCAATTGTTCAAAATATGTGCTAATGACGAGTTCAAAACATGTGTTAATGTTGCAGCCCCTGGAGGTAGGATCACAACTTAGTTAGTCTATAAAGGAATCTTATTGCAATTGATGGTTTAGAACACCTTAAAAATGGTAAGGGAAAAGAGTCAATTGGTGAGGAAAATGAAGCATTTTTCAAGTACAAATGGTGATGATCCAAGTGAAGGTGAGTTATCTTGTGAGTTATGTAAGGTGCCAATGGTAGAGATAGGATGTCATGCTTGCTGTTAGTTGATTATTGCCTATTGACTTTTGGGATCGGATGAGATGATCAGTAAAAATGGTCATGTTTTTCGGCCACCTAGGAACTCTTTTTTTTTTTTAAACCAAGGTTAAGATGTTTTTATGAACAATTTGAGAAGTTTGTGTGAGAGATACTCCCCTAAATATTATTATTTTTCTGATTAGTATAGTGAAATAATTTCGGTTATTGTATTTATTTATTTTCTCGATTATTGTTGTGAAATAATCTTTGTTATTGTATGTCTCAGCAATTACACGATATAATTTAATTCTTTTTGTGAACTTTTATTTCAATAAGCCATGAAAAAATCTAATGAAAACGTACTTATAATATAACGAGTAAAAGATATAAAATAAATATTTGCAAGATAACTACCAAAATCTCATAATAAATTTCATACTTACTTTTCTAAAAAAAAATTCTACTTCTCCGGTCCATTTGTGTTATTCATCTACATTTTTCAGTGATGCAAGATATTATAAAGAAAATACATTGCTTAATAATATAATAATAAAATAATTCCTGACTTAAGTCACAAGTGATATAAGAAATCGAGGATACACTACTTTGATTTTCTATAGACTCGAGACAACATTTAAATTTCACGTGATTTTACGTTAATATACATAGTATTTAAATTAAAATAGGTATAAATTTGATATTATTAATAATTATATTAGATAAATAAAAATCGAGGCATCGTCGGAAGCGATGCCGAGAAAATATAATTAATAGTGAAAATGTCAAAGTAAATAATGTAAAAAATTACTCAATTATAAGTTTTTTTATTATGACGGGACTAAATTGTAAGTTAAGCAACTAATGTATTACAATTTTGAAAACATGCTTAATTGATAGTTTTTTTTTTAATAAATCCTACATTTTTAAGTTAAAGTTTATTTAATTTCACAATTATTAAAAAATGTCATACGGTTTTTTTTAATAAGGTTCACTTAACAAAGTGCACCTAATTTTGTAAAATTCAATTTTTATTACATGTGTTTATTAAAGTAAATATATTCAAAAACAGTTTTCAATTTTTACCTCTTCAGCAAAAACTGGTGTCGTGTGTGTATTGTCAAAGGTACCTAAATTATTATTATCTAACTTACTAAATTCCATCTAAGAAAAATAAAGAAAACAATATCACAGACAAACAAACAAAATTTTAAATCACAATCAAAAGTTTTCAATCATGCTAAGCTGGAAAACCCGGGTGGCGATGATCCATATCTTTAATTATACGATTAACTAACAGAAATAACAGAAAGAAGACACACGACATTTAGGAAATATTTTTTGGAAATTTTGTTTGACTTCTTAATATTTTTCATAGCGCAATAATAACAATAAACAACGTTAGAGATAACTTTAATATTTTTTTAATTCAATTACAATTATTATAAAAAAGATTGAATTAATATTTAAAAAAATATGTTAAACCAACCGTGCGTAGCGGGCAAACTTTCTAGTTTTGAATATTCGCTTAAGTGTTTTATATTGAATAATAATTCAATATTTATTATTTGAATATTATTTAAATGAGTGAATATTATTTCGAATATTCACTTAAGTGTTTTATATTGAATAATAATTCAATATTTATTATTTGAATATTATTTAAATAAGTGAATATTATTTTGAATATTCACTTAAGTGTTTTATATTGAATAATAATTCAATATTTATTATCTGAGGATTATTTAACTAAGTGGATATTAATTTGAATATTCACTTAGGTGGGTTTATATTGAATAATAATTTAATATTTATTATTTGGGTATTTATTAAATATTCCAAATATGATTTAAAATCATAGAACCTTATTATATGATTAAAGGTTCTATTATTTACACAAAAATATAAATTTCTGATTTTCAGAAAAGGTATTAAAATAGAGATTCCCAACTATTATCTTAAGATAATTAAAGGTAATTAAATGCGAATAGTATTTTTCCAACTCATCGAAAACTGGGAATCTAGTTCAAGAATTAGAGGACAGTGATTTACTTCCACTGTTCCTCTAAAGTATCTATAACTAGGGGATGGCTCCCCCATTCAAATAAGAGTTTTTCAAACTCTCTGAACTCTGATATTTCAATAAACTCCCTGGTCATAATTTCAAAATACGCAGTAACCATCGGTAGTCTCGTTGACTAATGTCAACACACACTTTGACTTACTCCTTTCAATTACTATGGAGTAAGGTGTTCTAAACGGTTACAAAGTTTTGACAAGTATTCGTACTTGGGAAATGTGGAATTAAATTCCGATTTCTGTTTCGTTAATGTTTTTCTTCATGGGAATTGGAAAGGCCTACACGGCAATGAAATAGGTGCCGGGGTAGTGCCAAATTATCAAGGCTTACCCGGTGATGAAATAGGCCCGAGGTAGTGATCTCTTGCGTGCTAAGGCTTACATGGTGATGAAATAGGCCCGAGGTAGTGATCTCTTAGCACAGTGGCCCGTATGCGGTCAGGGTGATAACCGAACAGGAAGTCGTCCTTCTACTAGTAGAAAAGAAAAGTTACGATACAACGGCTGATCACCGTGTATCGGGTGTTCCAGTACATTCCCTTCCCTCCAATTGGAGTTGTGCTGCACATTGTAATGAAAGCCTAGGTGCTGAGTTACTGATAATGTGGCAGTGATGAGTAACGATGTTCCTCATACAGTAGTTGTACTGTATGGCATGTTTTGACGAAAAGAATAATAAAATGTCATTCTGTATACGAATGAAGTTTAAAGGTTTTCTTTCATGATATAAGCTTACATATATGATTAAGCTGCTATATCTGATTGTCGAGCTATAGTGCTCATTCTTGCTTCTTTTACAAAAGGTGTTCATTACTGATATTCTACAGTATTTTGAACAGTATGAGATATCTAAATAGATATGTGAGTATATACGTGGAAAAGATATTTAAGATATACAGTATGTTGAACCGTATAGTATTTTGAATCGATGGATAGGCTTTAAGCCGTGATTCCATCATTTGATATCTATTTTAAAAAGATATGTTTTGAATCTTGGTTCAGTATATCGATACCAATGATTTCTAAATGAATTACGAAAAGTATTTGAGTATGATTATAAATCATACGGTATTTTGAATGATATACTATTTTGGGGATAAACCCTAGTAGTTTTAAAAATGGATCCTATGTGGATTATCTACCTGAAAGGTTTAAGGATTTAAACTGGGATAGATTTCTTGCTGAGCGCTATTAGCTCATTCTTGCTTTATTAATTTTTTCAGCATGAAGGAAACATTGCCGATTCACCTCGTGTTACGAGAGCAAGGGAATGGAGAGACCACCCTTGAGTTAGTTCAGCAAGATGGATACTGTCGGAGTTAGCAAAACAGTTGCAGACTGAATTAGTGAGAATTATTTTGAGTAGGTTTGTATTACTAAACCTTGTATAGAATTGTGAGGTCTATTATTTTAACTTCAGGTAGAGGTTGTAAATGATAGATGAGATCCTGGATAGTAAATTTGATTTGTAATAACAAATGTTACTTATTGTTGCTCATTTCCAAGGCTATAACTTGTGTGTGTGTGCGTAAGTGATTGGGGTCAATTGGAGTTATATTATTAGAATGTTGTAAGTAATACAGGTATTGTACAATTGATGGAGCGTGACAACCCAGATTCCTGACCCCGGGTCTGGGGGTGCTACAGGGTGATCCTAGTGTTTTGTTGCCCCTAGGAGATCATGATGATCCTACACCACCATTTACTCAGGACATCATGAAAGCTAACATATCCAGGAAATTTAAGATGCCAACGATCAAAGCTTATGATGGAACGGGAGATCCCGCGAATCACGTGAGAACCTTCTCTAATGCACTGCTGTTACAGCCAACTAATGATGCGGTCAAGTGCAGGGCGTTTCCACAAACCTTGGCAGGCATGGCCCAATGTTGGTATAGCCGTTTACCTCCCAATTCCATTGGGTCTTTTAAATAACTAAGCAAGGCGTTTATCAACCAATTTGTTACTGGGAGGGTGCATGAGAAGAGTTCTGCATCGCTCATGGGAATCCAACAAGGAAGGAATGAAGCCTTAAGAGACTATATAAATCGATTCACTAGGGAGGCTCTAAAAGTCCGAGACTTGGAGGACAAAGTAGCTATGATAGCCCTACAACAAGGAACCACTGATGATCACTTCAAGAGATCCTTGGCAAAGAATCCACCCGAGAGCATGTTGAAGCTCCAAGATAGAGCCGGAAAGTACATCAAGGCTGAAGAAAACATGAGAAAGTATGAACCCGCTGCTGGTGGCAGTGGAAATTCAAAGAAAAGAAAGGAGACCCAGGAATACGATGTTAAGGAAAAGTTTCCTAGAACGTCAAAGGATTCTGATTCTCCACCTAAGAGGAACAATTTTAGGCCAAGGTTCACGGAGTATGCAAGATTAAACACTCCCAGGAGCCAAATTCTGATGGAAATAGTAAAGGAAGAGGATCTCCGATGGCCGAAGCCACTGAGGACTGACATATCTAAAAGGAATCAAAACCAATTCTGTCGGTTCCACAAAGAAGTTGGTCATGACACAGATGATTGCAGACAACTGAAAGATGAGATCGAGTTTTTGATTCGAAGAGGAAAACTCAATAAGTTCACTAAGGATGGAAATCAAGGGAGTCAAAGAGGAAACTACGAAAGGAAGGATTACGACAAAAGGGACAACGATGAAGATCGTAATCCCAAACCCCGATGGCCTGTCATTAACATGATATTTAGAGGACCAACTACTGCTGGGTCCTCCCGAAACTCAAGGAAATCCTATGCCCGAGAGGTAATGACTGTGGTTGGAGAAGCACCGAAGCGTGCCATAACGGAAATAGCAATAGGTTTTGATGATTCTGACTTGGAAGGAGTGAAGTTTCCCCACGATGATCCCTTAGTCATCGTACCTGTGATAGGCAATTCTGAAACGAAGAGAGTTTTGGTTGACAATGGAGCTTCAGTGGACATCTTGTTCCATGATGCTTTTATCAAGATGGGCTATACTGACTCTCAGTTGACACCCTCGAATATGCCCATATATGGATTCAATGGAGTGGAATCGAAGGTGGAAGGCACAATCCAACTCCCTATGACAATGGGGCAAGGGTCAAATACGTCTACTCAAATGTTGAATTTTATAGTTATAAAGGCAACTTCAACCTACAATGCGATCCTTGGAAGGACGGGCATTCATGCATTCAAGGCTGTAGCCTCGTCTTACCATCTGAAAATCAAGTTCCCAACTAGAAATGGAATTGGTGATGAACGGGGTGATCAAAGAATGGCCAGAAGTTGTTACGTAGCCGCGTTGAGGCCTGATGAAGTTGGGGGGCAGGTTCTTCCCATTGAAGATATGGACACTAGCGACAATGAAGATAGAAGGGGGAAACCGGCTGAGTATTTAATCCCCATTCACTTAGTTCCCGGTGAACCAGAAAAAGTTACTTACATTGGAGCATTGTTACCTGAACCATTGAAGAGCAAGATCATATCTTTTCTTCAAGAAAATAACGATGTTTTTGCTTGGACAGCGGCCGACATGCCAGGGATTGATCCCCAGTTGATAACACACAAATTGAATGTAGATCCTGAAAGGAAAACTGTAAAAACAGAAGAAGAGAAATTTTGCTCCAGAGAGGCAAGAGGCTGTTAGGTCCAAAGTATCGTAGAAGGGGGGGGGGGTTGAATACGATACTCACAAATTATTCAATTTCGTTCGCGGATAATTCTTTAGGTTCTAATACGAAATCAAATGCACCAAATCAAAACACGAGTCGGGGAATATATCATTTTATAAATATAAACCGCGAGGGGTGCTACAATTCTAATCCGTAGATTAGCTTCAATGAGTTCAAGGTTACACAAAATCAATACAATGATAGAATTCTGAGCAATATTAATTTCTCTATGATTCTCTGGCTCAAGCTTCTCTCTTCGTAAATGCTTCTGTGAAGGTCCTTAACTGAACTGAAGAAGACACAACTTCTTTTCTCTATAATTGTAGACTTTTGTTTTGAAAAACTATCGAACCAAAATCAATTAAATCCTGGCCCTCCAATTTCCCAATCAACCTGACACAACAACAAAATCTCACCTGCTCGTGTAAATGAAAAACTATCGAATGATTAAATTAGTTTTTCCTTCGATAGATTTTAAATAAAATCTATCGAATGAAAAACTAATATTCGATGGTTTTTCTATTTGATTCTCTTGAACACATTCAATGGTTTTTCTTAAAAGAAAATCATCGAGCCTTTTCTTTTGTACTTTGATCTTTTGAAAATCCTTTTGAGTTTCAGAGTGTTTTAGATTTAGACTTAAATCAATTTCTTCTGAGATGATAAACATCTTGATCTTTTAAGTGCTGACAACTGGTGCAACTGGTCTGGTTCACAGGTGAATAACACTTGATCAATTCTTCTATGTCTTCAATTCAATGCTGCTGATAAGTCCTTTGTCGTTCTGGTTGCTTCAATTAAATCACTGAAACCCTATGGTATTAACTCTTAATCATTCAAATACTTCTGTAGTCTTGAAAGTCTTGTTTCTTTATTTGTCACAGAGGCTTGAACATTTTAATGAACTTCTTTCCGTGACCTGTTTACGGACTTCAAGAATACATAGCATATTTTGATCTTTTGAGTTTACCTTTTCTTCTTTACTTCTGGATTCATGTGCTTCTTTTAATATTACTGTCTGTCTTGTAAACTAGATTACAACGTATTTTTGAAAAACATTTCTGTAACTTGGATATTTTTTTAAAAGCCCTAAAGTAAACTATATATAAAGCAATCTTGACCTATTTCATATGGTGTTTTTACATATTTGAAACATTTCTGCAACTTGAATATTTTTTAAAAAGCCCTAAATTAAACTATATATAAAGCAATATCTTGACCTATTTCATACGGTGTTTTTACATATTTGACAAGTTCAGTCTAAAATCATCTTAACTGTCTTTTTCAGTTCATGCTTGTAATTGTATTTGTCAATCTAAAATTTTTTATTGTGGTATAAGAAGACGACATTTATTATTTAATTTTGGAATCAAAATAACTTCAAATGTAGTAAAATATAATATGAGATTGATATATTAATTTCTCATACAAATATTTGAATTTTCGGAGTTGGGTTTAGTAAGATGCATGTGATAGAGTACGGGAAACCTTGACCAAGTCGATTGCTCTCGAATGCACAAAATTCCGAGTCATGAATAAAAACTTGATACAACAACTACAAAGACAGAAGGAAAATAACTTGATGGTGGTAGTGTATATGGAGTCAAAATTCTGGCAGACAGGCAGCCACTCATTTGCAGGGGGTTGGTGCTTCTTGAAGATTCTACTTTAAGTAGGTCTTGGAACCTGTACATAATGCAGATACATGCTACATGTAAGTATGTATATTTTTCAAGTCTTTATATATAGTATTCTTAAGCAGACAGAGCTATAAGCTAAGTAGCAAGCACAGGGGTGCTTAGTACTGGGACAAATGAATTCGATAAATTTAAAATTATGGGAATACGGGTGCGGGGGAAACATTATTAATAAATATAAATTTTTATTTATATTTCATGTTACGCATATTTTGAACCAATTTGCAGAACTAAAATATGTATGCAAACTAAATGAAATGCATAATTTGTTCATTCAAAATACAAAAGTATGAGTTTAATCTTTTCATTTATGCAAAAATGAAAATGATCATCAACACTTTTGTATTTGTTTATAGACATTGATACTTGATTTTGTGAAGATAGATATTTGAAAATAAAAATTGAAGTGTTCAAGAATCCGAGACGGGGACTCGGTAGGTTACGGAAGTGTCCCTTCTTCCTCGGCTATAAGTATTCAACTTAAATTATGTATGGAAGGAATCTGGAATTTACTGCCACTTTAAGGCTGTTTGACGTTGAAATTTTGGATTAACTGTGCACCTTTTGGAATACATTTTGATTTTCGTAAAGCAGAATTTACGACGGAACTAGGATTTTATAAGACGTAAGACTAAGATAAATCTATACTCTTTATTAATAAACAAAACGATGTGAAAATGGTGTGTGGTACTAAAGTACCAAAGTATCAAATTTGGTTATCACTTAACCCGGTTCGATTCCTCGCAACTACATATAATTATACAAGATTTACTTACTTTAAATTGTTTAGATTCATCCGGGATTCGATGCTTAGATTCTTTGCAGCTACGTAATTATACAAGATTTATTTATTTACTTTAATTTCTTTAGTTTTATGCATAATTCGATTGTATATAACTACATAATTAAATAGTTATTTATTTATTATATATTTTTATCATTCAATTCTCGAGAAATACATTTTTAAATAATATTTATTAATAATTTATTAATACTAATATTTTAATGTCGACTCATTTTCGTTCGTGCCAAGCACAAGTTATAAGCTAATATTTATAAAAATAATTATATTACTTCTTTTAAGATAGGGACGGAAGAAAATTATTAGCTTGGTTTTACGAGTTCGGTGGGACTAGCATCCTACCACACTCATCTGGTTTCTCTTATGCTTAAAACACACAGGAGTGCCTGATTTGATGAAATTTGTTTAGCAGATAATCAAAAATTTTAAGAGGGGCACTAGCTGTACTGCAGCTATACACAATCATTTGGAAAACATAAAATAAGTGAACCAATATGTTAGGCACTGCTACAACACTGTAACATGTTTTTGCACAACTTAGCTGTTTCGACATTTTTCCACCAAAAGATAGAAATAGAATGGTCATTATTAGATCGAATTTTTTGTTAAATATATATATAATATGATTCTGATAAGCTCGTTTCATTAATATCTTAAGGTTTTAGAAAAACTAGCAACTTATCAAATTTGAAAATGTAACAAACGAATGAATACATACCAGGAAATAGCTTTCACCATGCTGAAGGTCATAACCGAATTCGTTGACAGGGACTCCGGTTGGGTGAACTAGTATTAAGTCTTGACCAAACATCCCTCTCATGTCTACTGGACGCGTAGGTAGCTTTGTCGCTTTCCCATTGATAAATACTCTTATTGATCCTAAACCTGAACATATATGCAAAGAGCACATTGCTAAATCTTAACACATTGTAGTGATCATGTTTAAATTCTAAACAATCATAGGACAGAAAATGAAGAGGTAAAAATGCAGTGGCTTATTAATTAGCAATATACTAATTCTTGGCTTCTTGTTTGCGATCAACACACTTATTGTGAATGCGATATGATTATCAAGTACGAAAATATGTATGAAAATAATTAAGGCAGCAGGGGAGGTTTATGAATCATACCAGCTGGGCCTGGGTGGTTAGGCATATAGGGATGATTGGTTGCGTCTGGGAACATAGAAACTGAAGAAGAAACATCGGAATTCTGCTCATAATTGTAAATCGTGGAAGACGAAGAGTTGTGAATATGAAAATTATCATTGGAATGAGGATAAAAAGAAGATTGAGGTGAAGGCTCAAAGTTGAAAACAGGAGGTGAAAAATGAATATGGTTATTAGCATTACAACTAATAGGATCAACTGCAGCAGTAGAGTCACTACGCATTTGGCGTAGACGACGGGACCAACGAGACCTGCGATTCTGGAACCAGTAAAAGATATTAACATCTTCAACAGGACCGAATTGCTCAAGTTGTTTGCGTATGTTGGTTGTCACGTCTTTTGGAGGATTCACTGTTCCGCTGTTAAATATGTGGTCAAGTATGGTGATTTGTTGCGCTGTTGGTTTCCACCTCACTCGACCTGTTTCGTTGCTTGTTTTGGAACCTGAACCGGAAGCAGAGCTGCGGTTGTTAGGCCTGTTTGGAGACGGGGCTGCTTGTTGTTGATGATGGCCATCTTGCATTGTAACTAGAATTATATATTGATAGGATAATGAGAAAGATAAATAGGGATTTATATATATAGGAGGAACTAGTAACAACAAATTTAAATGTAAGTCTATGCAAGATTTGAATGGCATATGCACTGTGCAGGACTGTTAGGAGTATTTATAGGATGGGAGGGGTAGTTAGTTTCTCTGTGTACCCTTTTCCTAGAAATGCACGTATATATGTCTGTGTATGAACATATAGCCAGTCAATAATCTCCATCTAGGTACTGTTTGATACAGGAGATGTTTGGATTAGGGCTGACTTTAACTAAAAATTGTAAAAAATATCAAATAAAATCACACCCAACTACTAAAATTGATCGTTTTGGTGACAAATGTGTATCACACCAAAAATCAAACTAAATTTATGCAACAAGAAGTATATTGAATTTATATATTTTAGTAAGATCAAATTTAAATATATTCAACGTGTAATGATAGGTGCATAAATTTGATTGTACTATATATTGAGTGTAACAGTTGATTCATTGTACTTACTTTTTATTTCCTGGAGTTTAAACAGTTGCAATCTCAATCATATTTAGAAATCTCAAGGAGTCTAATTTTACTTGAAGAATACTCAAGTACACAAATGCGTTTTAAAAAATTACTCTGATAAGTCAACGTAAAGAAACACTCAAGCTACCTATATCTCTCTCATCTGTGTTTATTTCTCTCTTCCCATCCATCTCATTAACATTTACATTGTTATATATTACATTAAAATTAATATTACACTGAAATTTTGACATCTGTGTACTTTTGACATTGAATTTGATGTGTCATTATTCATTTAATTTAAATTTACATTGTTATATATTACATTAAAATTAATATTACCCTAAAATTTATTGGGAATAATCTAAACGTTAGAAGCTGTCTGAGACCGGGTCAAGCCACATAGCTGTTACAAGAATTAGTCTTCAGTAATAGTCGGGCAAAAAAAACAATAAGTGGCAGTAGTGGGTATTTGTTAGGATTTCATTCCTTTAGTCACTCCTGATTTGTAGGAGATTTAGTTGGTTTTTGAACTTTATTTTTCCATATATGTTAGCGTTTTCTTTTCTCCTGTAATCAGTCGAGAACCTTGTCAATAAGAAAATCCATCAGTTTTGTTTTCTTTAATGTCTGTGTGAGTGTGTGTTGCAAGGTTATATATTGAGGTGTTCTAAATTTGAAACCAACATTTGGTATCAGAGAGATGTTACTGGTGAATGCCAAAGTATATGCCAAAAAGACAGACGATGGAGGGAAACAAAGGGAAAGATGGATCTGTGACACTGAATTATCCGATGCTGACGAAGACCAATTATACGGCGTGGTCGATTAAGATGAGGGTCTATATGCAGGCCCACGGCATCTGGCAGGCTGTAGAACCTGCGGATGAGAAAGCCAGCGTGGAGGATAAGATGGATAAAGTAGCATTGGCTGCAGTGTATCAAGCTATCCCTGAAGACATTTTGTTGTCGATTGCCGAGAAGAAGACGGCTAAGAGTGTGTGCGAAGCTATCAAGGTGATGTGCCTGGGGGCTGAACGAGTGAAAAAGGCTCGGGTACAAACGTTGAAAACAGAGTTTGAGAATCTGAGTATGCAAGAAAAGGAGACTGTTGATGAGTTTGGCATGAAACTGAACGAATTGGTAGCCAATATTCGGGCACTTGGGGAAACAGTAGATGAAAGTTACGTAGTGAAGAAAATACTAAGGGCAGCCCCATCCAAGTTTCTGCAAATCACGTCAGCAATAGAACAGTTTGGTAAATTGGATGAAATGTCTGTGGAAGAAACTGTTGGATCTCTTAAAGCTCACGAGGAGAGGCTTCGAGGAAAAACAGAGAACAACAGTGGACAACTTTTGCTATCCGAGGAGGAATGGTTGCAGCGAGAAAGAAGCAAAGGACAATTGCTTTTTACCAAGGAAGAGTGGATGAAAAGGAAGAGCCAGAAATCTCGTGGTACAAGTAGCTATCAAGGTGTCCGAGACAAAAGCAGGGTGAAGTGTTTCAACTGTCAAGGGTATGGTCACTTCGCAGCAGAATGTCGCAGACCAAAACGTGAGAAAGAACAAAAACCTGAGGTGAATTTGGCTCAAATTCACGATGACGAGCCAGCACTGTTACTTACGGAGTGTGAGAAGAGTGAAGACAAAACTTTGCTGCTAAATGAAGGTGGTGTGATGCCAAGATTGGATTTAAACAAGAAGAGTGAAATTGAGTCAAATGTGTGGTATCTCGACAACGGTGCAAGCAATCATATGACGGGACAACGATTGAAATTTAAAGAATTAGACGAGAAAGTAACGGGACAGGTGAAATTTGGAGATGGCTCTATGGTTGAGATTAAAGGGAAAGGCTCAGTGATGTTCAAGTGTAAAAATGGAGAGGACGTGATCTTTCGTGATGTTTACTACATTCCCACCCTTTGCAACAATATAATAAGCCTTGGACAATTATCCGAAGATGGAAACAAGGTTATCCTCAGTGGGAGCTATTTGTGGGTACATGATAAACAAGGGCGTCTTCTAATGAAGGTGAAACGATCGACTAATAGATTATATAAGATTATTCTGGACTCAAGCAAACCTGCCTGCTTGATGTCAAAAGTCGAAGAATCGACATGGCTTTGGCACCTACGCCTTGGCCATGTGAACTTCAGAGCCATGAAGATGTTGTCTGATGATAAGATGGCGCTGGGATTGCCAAACCTGGTGCAACCAAAAAACGTCTGTACTGGGTGTTTAATGTCAAAGCAAGTGAGAAATTCCTTTCCCAATCATACTGATTTTCACGCAACACAAGCTCTGGAGCTAGTACATGCTGACCTATGTGGGCCGATTTCTCCATCAACTAAAGCAGGTAATAAGTACTTCCTACTTCTAGTTGATGATTATAGTAAATTGATGTGGATCTATTTGATCAAGAGCAAGGATGAGACTCTGGAAACGTTTAAAAGGTTCAAAGCCTGCGTAGAAAATGAGACTGAAAAGAAAATTAAGGTGTTACGGTCAGAAGCTGTCTGAGACCGGGTCAAGCCACATAGTTGTTACAAGAATTAGTCTTCAGTAATAGTCGGGCAAAAAAAACAATAAGTGGCAGTAGTGGGTATTTGTTAGGATTTCATTCCTTTAGTCACTCCTGATTTGTAGGAGATTTAGTTGGTTTTTGAACTTTGTGTTTCCATATATGTTAGCGTTTTCTTTTCTCCTATAATCAGTCGAGAACCTTGTCAATAAGAAAATCCATCAGTTTTGTTTTTTTTAATGTCTGTGTGAGTGTGTGTTGCAAGGTTATATATTAAGGTGTTCTAAATTTGAAACCAACAAAATTTACACTATTTTAAAATTATTGTGTTGCATTGGGATTGTTCTGAAATGTATAAATTCCATTTTGGTCATATATTATGTGTACATGTTTGAGTGTCTGTACAAGTTCGATTTTAGAATCATATATTGGACGTACAAGTTGGACTTTGAAGCCAGTTACAATTAGGTTCTATATATGTAACGCAAAGAGATCAAATGCATGAATAAAATTTTTTGGACGGAATCTTGATTTACAGGAGCTGGAAGAGTGGAATTTATGTGACACTCTCTTACTAATCTGTTAAAGCAGTCAACAACACGTCCATGCATCTTGTCGTTCACATCTGTGAAGGAAATAATTTAAAGAAAAAACGAAGGATAGCAATGCCTTTCCTCAATTATATTTCTGTGTGCCGAACACTTGCCTTGTTATCCTCATTCCTCCAGTTTGAAGGTCCATACTGCAACAAATTTATTCCTTTCACTACCACCAAAAGCAAAACATTTTGTGTCAAATGCCGGATGTCCATTATCAAATCTCATTTTCCTAGTCTTTTCTCCCACAACTTACGAGCTTTAAGCGATCATTAAAATTGGTTAAAAACCAATGTTAGTGACCACAAATAATTTACAACTCTCGAAATATCATAATGCAAAGTTTTTAGTGCCCGATTCTATTTAAACGTCCGTTTAGAAGGTCGCATAAAACGCTTTTTACAATTCTGCTTGTGACAATATCAATTTAATTGTTTTGGTTTTCTTAAACCAGGATGTTACAAGTTAAAATAGGGCTTTCTTATTAAAGTGCATGTGTTGCAGCATTATTAAATTTAGTTAGAATAATTAGCTTCTATGTATGTTTTGCTTTTGAGTGATTGACCGACATAAGGTCATTAGGTAGGGGACTGAGGGTGGCAAGCAGCAGCAGAGGCACCGTCATTTTAGTTATAAAAAAATAATTGAAGAATATTTTGATGGTAAAATGTTGGCTTAAACACTGCCAAATAATTACAAAAAACGGTATGGGCAGACTAAAATAAGAAACAAAACAACAGTTGTTTTCATTTACATACAGAAGTGTTCAATTCATGTCGATTGCTGTTTGCCGCCCACTTTTGTACCTTCGCCTTTAAGTTTATGCACACGTGAACGGGATTTATTGAATATGAGGGTTGTATTTGGGCAGATCATCTAAATATTAATCAGCGAAAAAAGTCCGTGTTTTCTTACGGTGTATATTGTAATTGTACTTTAATATACATTAAAAACATATTATTTTACATCAGTTAAGTTCTATGGATACCACCTTTTTTTGTGGAGATCGGAGAGTTCTGCAATTTGAATTTAGTAAAATATAATATTTTATAAATTATGTTCTATGAAAATAACTATTTTCATTTAAAATCTTTAAAATTATATATGTTTTGCAAGTAAAACATAGCAAAACATATTGTTCTGCAAAACATGTTCGGTTTGCAGAACATTCATGTTTAGTTTGCAGAACTTACATGATTTTCAAGATTTTCAATGAAATAGTGATTTTCATAAAATATACTTTGCAAAACAGTACCGTTTGCAAATTTTTTATTACAAAATATGATCTATTTTGCAAATTTAGATTACAGAATGATCTCCAGGTCTCTAAAAAGGTGGTCTCCATAGAACTTTACTCTATTTTACATTACTAGCTTTATACCCGTGCGATGCACGGGATGATTTATTAATATTTTTTATATAATTTTATATATTTTATATTATTATTATTATTATGTTACATAATATTTATCTCAATTTAGTTTTTGAAAATAAAATTTATCTGCTAACTAATAATTTAAAAATATTCATTTACAATCTTACAATGTTACTAATTATATAGAATATTCAACCTCTATTAAGATATTTTAAAAATATAAATTTTATAATATATAAGATATGTTTAATTTGTTACTAAAATTGGTGAATTTTACGGTCAAATATCAAATTATAGAAATGAGAGTTTTACTTTAGAATATTTAGATACCATACATAACAATTTTTTTGATATATTTTCTACAAACTTTTTGGTAACACCTTTTTCTTTTCACGTGTGTGTCATATTTCCTTTTTAATTATAATAATAATTATAAATTTACTAATTTAGCCCTCACGATCAAACCACCTAAACTCTTTTATGCCAATTATATATAGGATATAATGTATTACAATATGTTTAATAGTCTAAATGGTTTGCCCTAAATTTTACCCTAAGTATGTCCTCGAATAATTATTAAATTTTCATATACTCCAACATAACTATAAAAAAACAGTTCTTCTTAACAATTATTTCAAATAATGTAAATTGTGATGTAAATTAATATTTTAAAAGTCAAAATTCTACAAAAAAAACTCTGTGCAGGAACCTCGTTAACTACAAAACAACCAGTGCATCTCTTGTGCATGTCTCTTTTCTCTCTGCCCACAGTTTATAGATAGTTTTGACTCTCTGTTGTTGGTGGCCGGTGATAAGGATGGGTCTGAACAACCTTTTTATTCAACCATGTTGAAGCACCTTATACAAAGGTCTTCAGATTAAATTTGAGGATTTATTACAGTTAGCTAAAATAAAAATATAATAGCTGAAAATAATTCGAGAATTTAAGTATGTCATTTCCTCGTTAGCCTATCTAAATTTACTGTTAAAACTACTCTCTCAAAACACATTGCACAATACAGCTATTGTATATTTGTATGTTGCAGACTTGCAGGAGGAGTTTTGATACCCTAGACTTGATTAATGTTGGTCCCTTATATATTTTGGGGACTTTTAGATGAGAATCAGAATTGTAATATCAAGAAGAAGAAAATTATTTGCCCATCTAAAAAGGATGATCTTTCTATTTTCATACAAATAAGTTAATAATTCAAAAATTAATACATTGAGCTTCCTGTTTATATTAATCAAATACCCCCCTTAATATAATTTCACATTATTTTCGATATACTTACAAATTTGTTAGCACTAATTTATTGAGACATCTTTTTTCTTTTTGCTAATTCTAATTTCATAAGGTTGGAATGATCTTTTCTTTTTTACTAACCATTTCATTTTAATAAATAAATATGCTAAAACATCATGTACGTTGGATATTAGGGAATACAACTTTCGGCAAACCGAAAAGAATATATAGCCTCCGGAGGATGTTAGGTTGGGTATCTACACACAAATTCGAGATTCACAACACACCGCAGAGCACACACAAACACACGATTAGTTGACAAGTTACACATAGTATATATGACGCGGAAACACCCACGTCCCAACTTTTATTATTAATCAAAACGGTTAACAATAATACAATCAAAACAATAACATGGTGTCCTAAACTCGATACTTAAGCCTAACACTACTTAAGTATCCGCTCTCGAGCGATACCTAAGTCTACATCTTAAGCATACATCAAACAAAATATGACTATGTATCACTACTGGAAAAACATGCTACAACATTGGTTACAAGTCGATGTCAAAGTTTTTTTAAACCGATGTCTTCGCATGTGTAGTTGTAGGTCGGTGACTATAACGTCGGCCAATAGCCGATGTCAAAGAGTACTATACACAACGTTTTTAATTAATAAAACTGATGTTTTTCACTCATATTTGTATTAATATTGTATGACTACAATTTGAACATTGCGATATTAGAAGGCTTATATCGTTATAAACATATAACACATAAGAACAAAAGAATCATATACATCACTTTTTTTAAATAAAATTGATGTCTTTTGCTTCTTATAACATCAGTCGGTTACTGAACCGATCTGTCAACCAAGGATAGACATTAGTTATGTTAGTAGAACCGATGCCAAACCCTTAGATATACATCGGTTGTTTTAATGCCCCAATGTTAAATTCTCATATAGACATTGGTTATTTAAATGCCTGATGTTAAATCCTCAAATAGACATCGGTTTTTTTGTGCAGAAATCGATGTTATTAGCTCCAATAGACATCGGTTGCTTGTTCAGAGTTCGATGTTATTAGCTTTTTTACACATAATTGTTCTGGTAGGAAACTGGTGTTAAATCTACATTTACACATCAGGTTTACAATAACATTGTGATGTGCATTTTAGCTCTTTTAAATCAGTTTTTCCTACAATTATGTGATGTTAAATCTAAAATTTTTTACCAATAAATCTGCTCATTTATGCGTAAACCAACAATTCAAATCTAAAACCAAAAGATACAAAAAAAACATACATTCTTCAAAATAGCTTATAGCTATTACTTAAATTTCAACAAATATTCCAACATCCAACAAAAATCAAGTCGCCAACATCCAACAAATTCCAACATCAGTTAATTCTAAACATCCAACATCAAAACAACACAACATCCAAACTTGTAATTAAACCAAGTCATATATATACCCCCAGTCTAAATAGCCCAACAACATCCACCCCAAGCTAAAAATGATAATATAAAGTCAAACATATTAGCTTCCAAAAACAAATGATTAATGTTCGATGAAATTAAAAAGCAGCCTCATAGCATTTTGTCTTAGATAAATGTTGCAGCCTTCGCACGCACCTCATCAAGCTCCTTTATTTGTAAGAAGTCCGAGTCTTGGTCGCCCACTAAAAAGTACAACACACGAAAATTAATAAGCATAACCACCAGATATATACACTACTGTTTTTACATTGATTAGCAAAAACATTAGATATACCTTGGTCGTAAAAGTCATTTCCATGTCCAAAATGATCTCTATCATATAGCGCATGACAACGTAGCCGCATTCAGTTCCATCCGGCTGTTTAGGCGATCCCTATTTCGATAATAAGTCATCAATATATATCCATCAACAACAAAAAAAGGAACTTGACCACACATGTAGGACAAATCAAACTAATTAAAGTGCAATATACTTACGACAAGATTCTTTGCTACTGGAGTTATGTTTCCTCTTCCCGTTTCAGCATTGAAAGATCTTATTGCGTTGTATAATAGATTAACAAAATTTCAAAAATATATGCATAAATAGTCACATGTTTTGTATACAAAAAAGTTACCCTAAAATAATTGAAACAAATATATTACCTTGATAGTGACTTTTCTAATGCAGGAAATTTCAGAGGATAAGACAAAGGATTACAGAAGTAAATGTCACAATTCCATATTATGACCAAAATCCAGTGTTTACTATTTTGATTACAAAATATATTGTTAGATATTATTGATTTAATGAGTGCATCAGGAATGGTGACATCAGTACTGGGTGCATCAGTAGATGTAAATGTTCCGTCAATCAACAATAAAATATATACTCTTGTAATTGTTGATGAATATACCAGATATGCATGGGTATATTTGTAAAGCATAATGTAACATAAGATGTAAAAGAGATAACTACAACTCAACAAAGGACAAGACAGACAATATTATTAACAGAAGCACAGGAATCCAGAATCAAAGAAGAAAAGGTAAACTCAAAAAATCAAAATACGTTATGTATTCTTGAAGTCCGTAAACAGGTCACGGAAAGAAGTTCATGAAAATGTTCAAGCCTCAGTGACAGCAAAAGAAACAAGACTTTCAAGACGACAGAAGTATGTGAATGATTTAGGGTTAAGTACCACGGGATTCCAGTGATTTAAACGAAGCAACCAGAACGACAAGGGACGTATCAGCAGCATTGAATTGAAGACATAAAAGAAGAATTGATCAAGTGTTATTCATCTGTGAACCAGACCAGTTGCACTAGGTGACGACACTGAAAAGATCAAGTTGTTTTATCGTCTCAGAAGAAACTGATTCAGTCTATTACTTAAACACCCAGGAGCTCAGTGGAATCATTAAATGAGATAAAAGACAAGAAAAGGATTCGATAGTTTTTCATTTCAGAAAACTATCGAATGGAATGAAAAGTGATTCAAAGAAAACCAAAGTAAATCAATTTAACATTCGATAGTTTTGTTTAAAAAACTATCGAATGGTAAAATGATTTATTCATTCGATGGTTTTTAATTTGAGGAGCAGGTGAAAAGTGTGACTTGTTGTCAGGTTGATTTTGAAGATGGACGGCCAAGATTGTTCCTACAAACTTGGTTCGATAGTTTTCAAATCCAAGTCTACAATTACTATCAGAGGAAGTGTGTCTTCTTCAGTCGGAGTTATTTCACAGAAGCAATAACTGAGAGAGAGTTTGAGCTAGAGAGAAAATACCAGAGAAATTAATTCTGCTTGAATTCTATCAAAGTTTTGATTGTGTATAACTTAGAACTCATTGAAGTTAATCTACGGATTAGAAATTGTAGCACCCCTCGAGGTTTATATTTATAAAAAGATATATTCCCTGAAACTTGATTTGGTTTGGTGTGTTTGATTTCATTATAGAACTGAAAGATTAATCCGCGAACGAAATTGAATTATTTGTGAGTATCGTATTCAACCCCCCCTTCTACGATACTTTGGACCTAACAATTGGTATCAGAGCTACTTGATTGATATACAAATCAGATCCGGTGAATGAGACCAAAATCAAACGTAGCGTGAAAATACGAAGCAAATTTTTTAACTTTCAAAATTTTTCATTTAATTGGAATTTCTTGAATTTTAAACAATTTGAAATTTTCAGAAACCATGAGTGCTCCAAAGATAACCGCTGGTATTAAAGTTCCCCCGTTTACTAGAGATGATTTCGGTTTGTGGAAGATGAAGATGCTGTTATTTATCAAGGCATCTAATCCGTTGTATATGGGTATATTAGAAAACGGACCATATGTACCAATGAAATCAGTTGATGAATCTACAGCCCCTGATGGTAGCAGGATTCCTTCAGGCACCCAACCTAAGGATATTACTGAGTATACAGATTCTGAAAAAGAATTGATTCGATTGGACACAGGTTTAATGTTGATATTGGCGGACTCCGCAGACAAGGAAATGAGCTATCAGTTGATGAACTGTATAAGCGGGAAACATATGTGGGATACCATTAACTTGATAATGGAAGGAACTGAAGACGTGTAGGAAAACAGATTGGACATCCTGACTTCTCAATATGAAGCGTTTAGGTCTCTGCCACGAGAAAATATAACTCAGGTCTTTGAGAAATATACTAAACTCCTCAATGAATTGGCAATGAAAGGAAAGACCTATCCACTGAGAGAATCAAACAAGAAGTTCATGATGACGCTGCCCCATCATGTAGAACACAAGTCATCACCCATAAGGGAAAAAATTGACTTTACTAAGATGCCATTGGAGATGATATATGGCAAGCTTAAAACTTATGAGATAGAGCAAGAACAAAGAGTGATAATCTACGGATCAGGGACAGTGGACAGCAAGCACAATGCACTTGTGAGATCAGCAGCACTTGTAGTGGATGAACCAATAACTTCTGAGATTCAGGTTCAAACACCTAGAGCTGGAAAAGAGGTGATAATAGAAGCAGAAATGGATTCTGTGAATCTGGGTGTTGATGAAAGTGATTAATACACCCTAGAAGAGCTTGAGCAAATGGAAGACAAAACCATGGCGTACTTAGCTGCAAAGTTTAGTGACATTCGTTTCAAAAGAAACCCTAAGTACAAGTTCAAGGGTTCAACCAACAGATTCCAGAAGAGCAATTATACACCTAGTACAGGATTTAAGGGAGACTACAAGACTGGCATGATTGATAGAAGCAAATCAAGATGCTACAACTACAATGAGTTAGGGCATTTCGCCACTGAATGCCGGAAGCCTCGTCAAGCGAGAGACATGAAAGATGTCTATGGAAAGAAGGATTCTTATGATGAGTTGAAGAAAGAGAATGCCAAGCTTAAACAGCAATTGGAGGCATTCTCTGGAAAGCAGAAAGGGAAAGCTTATATAGTAGAGGGAAAGCACTGGGATGATACTGATTCGGATGAAGAGGAGGAATATGTAAATGTTGCCCTAATGGCTGACTCTTCAGAGGAATCACCACAATCATCTCAGGTACCTATCTTAACTACAATTGATATGTCTAACTCTGAGTATAAGAAAACTGTGCAAGATCTTAGTGTAGAATTGTTTAATGTACACACAAGCATGCTAGAATCAGAAATGGAAAATGCTAAACTAGTTCTTAAGATTAAAAAGTTAGAATCTAAAAATGAAGAACTAGAGCTTGTAGCTGTAACATTAGAAGATCTTAAACAAAAGAATGCGTACTTAGAGAACAAGGTCAAGTGTAATACTGAGATAGAGGCTATCCCCAGGAAGCAGATTTCAGATCTAGATTTGAAGCTGAATGCTTTTAAGAATTCCGCCCTAATTTCTAAGGAGATCATTGATACTCAGGCCATAGGGAATAAAACTGCTATAGGATTTGACTATGACAAGAAAGCTGGTAAGAAGATTGTGGAATTCCCTACGACACCTTCAGTTGTCAAAAGGAATACTCCACATGTTCTTAAGAATGTTGATTGTCCAGTTTTTGTTAAGCCTTTTCCACCACTCTTTCATGAGGATGACCTTTTCATAAGACAAGAATTGCTTGAAGAGGATTTGTTGAAGGAAAAAGAGGTAAAAACTAAGTTGCCTAGGAAATCAGTAAAAAATGAATTACCTAAACCTGATTTACCTAAAACTGAAGTAGGTGACGTAGTTAGTAATGTTAAAAAGAACAGGAATGGGAAGAAGAAGATTGTTAATCAGGAAATGGTTCCATTTTCTCCCATTGTATCTAGGAAGTTGTGCACTATTTGTAATTCTGCTGGACACCTTACACATGCATGTAAAAAGGTTAAAGTAGAAACTGCTAATACTTCTGAAATGCATAACATGTCTGACATGCCTGATCTTCATGAACCCTATGGAAAGAAAGAGTGTTTGCTATGTAAGTACAACATCATGCATGCTTATTTTAAGTTGATGAATGATAGTAGCAATAACACTGTTAATGTTAAATCCACAGATACTATGAATATCAAACAGGGTAAGACTAAATTGAATGTTACTCCTGTTAAATCATCTAAACCTTCAGGACCCAAACAATTTTGGGTACCAAAGTCCGCTTAATCAATATGTGATTGCAGGGTAAGGTTAAAAGCTCAAAGGTTGTGTGGATTCTTGATAGTGGCTATTCTAGACACATGACAGGTGAAGAGTCCCTGCTTACAGAGGTGGTTAAGAAGACCGGCCCGATTGTAACCTTTGGAGATGACACCAAAGGATTCACTACGGGATATGGTAAATTGAAAGCTGGAAATGTCATCATTGAAAACATCTCTCTTGTTGAAGGATTAAAGCACAATCTTCTAAGTATCAGTCATTTCTGTGATAAAGGCTACAATGTAGATTTCAGAAAGGACAAGTGCTTGATCACCAACAGGAAGGATGAGAAGCTTACTCTACTGGGAGTGAGAAAAGGAAATTTGTTTATAGTTGACTTAAGTTCTACCAGTGAAGGAGAAGTTACATGTTTCTATGCAAAGGCATCTTCAGAACAAAGTTGGCTATGGCACAAGAAGCTCTCACATCTGAACTTCAAAACTATGAACTCTTTGGTAAAGAGAGAGTTAGTGAGAGGGTTGCCCCTGATGGAATTCAATCAGGAGGGACTATGTGAAGCATGTGAAAAGGGGAAGTCGAAGAAAGCATCACATGGAAGCAAAGGAATGACAAGCATTACTGAACCATTACAACTGATTCATATGGATTTATTTGGTCCAGTTAATGTTATGTCACTTTCAAGGAATAGATATGCATTGGTGATGGTGGACGACTACTCCAAGTACACGTGGGTGTTGTTCATACAAACAAAGGATGAAGCAACACAACTAATCATTGATCACATCAAGAAGATAGAAGTGGAAGCTAAGCTACCTGTGCGGACAATCAGATCAGACAATGGAACTGAATTCAAGAATGCAGTTCTTAATGATTTCTGCTCAGAGAAAGGAATATCAAGACAGTTTTCAGCACCAAGAACTCCTCAACAGAATGGAGTAGTGGAAAGGAAAAACAGGACCTTGGTTGAAGCAGCAAGGACCATGTTGAGTGAATCAAAACTTCCCACTTACTTTTGGGCTGAAGCAGTGAATACAGCTTGCTACACTCAGAATCGAACCCTGATCAACAAAGATCATGAAAAGACTCCGTATGAGTTAATGGCCAACAAGAAACCAACACTGAAGTACTTTCATGTGTTTGGTGCAAAGTGCTTTGTACTTAAAGATGGAGAACATCTTGGCAAGTTTGATGCCAAAGCAGATGAAGGCATTTTTCTGGGCTATTCTCTGGAATCTAAGGCTTTCAGGGTATATGTGATTGAAGATAAGAAGGTGTTGGAAATCTTTAATGTAACATTTGACGACACCAAAAGACCAGGCCTGCAAACTGGAGAGAACTCTGAATCCTTGGTATTTGAAAATCTATCAAGAGATCTCTCTGACAATGAAGAAGTACCTGAAGTTGTTACAGTCATTAATAATAATCATAATGATAATGCTTCTGGACAAAGTGGTGACCAAAGTGGAGATCCTCAACATTCTACAGGATCCACTAGTCAGTCTTCAGAATCAACAGATCAAACCGTCAACAACTCAGGGGGAGCAGGAGAAGGATCAACTAGTCACACTCCACAACATCTAGAACAAGGAGAATCATCAAGATCGCATCTGCCAAGACAAAGGGTATGGAATAGAGATCATCCCTTTCACTTGATCATTGGTGATCCAGACACAGGAGTGAGAACTAGGAGAACATCACAAAATGAATGTCACTATTCTGGGTTTCTTTCAGAAACAGAACCTAAGAAAGTTGAAGATGCTCTAGATGATCCAGATTGGGTGATTGCTATGCAAGAGGAACTCAATCAGTTTGAAAGGCAGAAAGTTTGGAAGCTGGTACCCTGGCCTAAGGGAAAATCTGTTATTGGAACACGATGGGTATTCAGAAATAAGTTAGACGAAGATGGCATTGTAACGAGAAACAAAGCCAGACTGGTTGCTAAAGGTTACTCTCAAGAAGAGGGTATAGATTATGATGAAACCTATGCACCAGTAGAAAGAATTGAGGCCATCAGAATGTTTCTGGCATTTGCTGCACATTCCAATTACAAGGTATATCAGATGGATGTGAAGAGTGCTTTTCTGAACGGGGAGTTAGAAGAAGAAGTGTATGTGGAACAACCTCCAGGTTTTGAGGATTCAAAACTGGCAGACTTTGTGTACTTTCTATTTAAAGCTCTCTACGGACTCAAACAAGCTCCAAGGACATGGTATGACACTCTCTCTGAATTCTTACTTGAAAATGATTTTACAAGAGGTGCGTAGACAAAACTCTCTTTGTAAAAAAGCATAAAAATGATTTGATATTGGTGCAAGTATATGTTGATGACATAATATTTGGTTCTACTAATGATGATCTATGCAAGAGATTTGCTAAGTTAATGCAGAGTCGTTATGAAATGAGCATGATGGGTGAATTGTCATTCTTTCTTGGACTGAAAGTATACCAAAAACAAGATGGTATATTCATTTGTTAGTCCAAGTACATCAAAGATCTTCTGAAGAAGTATCAAATGGAAGACTCATCTATAGCAAAGACTCCTATGCCAACTGCCACTAAGCTTGATAAGGATGAAACTGGTAAGAAGGTTGACATCACAGGCTACAGAGGTATGATAGGCTCATTACTTTATCTCACTGCAAGTAGACCAGATATAATGTTTGCAACATGCTTGTGTGCTAGGTTTCAGTATGATCCTAAAGAATCTCATCTAATAGCTGTTAAGCGAATATTTAGATATCTTAAGGGGACCCCAAATCTTGGAATTTGGTACCCTAAAGATACAGGATTTGATCTTATTGGATACACAGACTCTGATTTTGCAGGTTGTAAGATTGATCGGAAGAGTACTTCAGGAAGCTGTCAGTTTCTTGGAAGAAGGTTAGTTTCCTGGTATAGCAAGAAGCAGCATTCAGTTTCCACATCAACGGCTGAGGCTGAATACATTGCTGCTGGAAGCTGTTGTGCTCAGATCTTGTGGATGAGAAACCAACTCCGTGACTATGGACTTTTGTTGACAAAGATTCCAATATTTTGCGACAACACAAGTGCCATAGCAATATCAAACAACCCAGTGCAACACTCGAGGACAAAGCACATCGACATCAGGTATCATTTTATCCGAGAGCATGTCATGAATGGAACTGTGGAGTTACATTTTGTACCCACAGAGGATCAAATTGCAGACATCTTTACTAAACCTCTTGATGAATCCACTTTCAATAAGCTGGTTGGTGAACTTGGGATGTTAAATTTTTCTAATTGATTTTGATTAGAAGTCAGTAACTGCAGATAGTCCTAGTAAATACATGAGTTTAAGAATTTCTATATCCTTAGGACTCGTGAGTTTATTTTCTGGAGCAATTCTCGTAGTTAGGATTATTGTACTAATTGTATGTCATAATTATGGATGATATATCTTCTGGCATTTAATTAGTTATTAATTCTAAAATTATTTAGGTGCTAATATTTGTTCTAAATATTTTAACATCTATTTAATTTGAATTAATTTGCTTTGTTTTTAACATTGTAGATTAATGCAGCATAATTCATTAGATTTTAATTGGTTAATATCACTCAATGATATTTAATTGATTTTATTCTAAGAAAATTGTGAATTTTCTGTTAAGAATTGATTTTGGTAAATTTGAAAATATTTATTAGAATTAAAACTAGACATGAAATAAAAGTTTCTGATTCCTAAAACAAGAACAGGTTTTAGAAATTGGAAAAGAAGCAAAAATTTCGAATTTTTAGGAAATTCGATAGTTTTTCTAAGTACTAGAAGAAAACTATCGAACTCAAGCTTGATAGTTTTTGAAAAGGAAACCATCGAAAACAATTTTCGATAGTTTTTGAAATTGAATTGAAAAATCTATCGGAGGGGTTTAGTTTTTCAATAATTAAATTCCTTGATATTTTTTTTCAAATATTTGAGAAATTCTATCGAAGATAGTTAATGTTCTCGATAGATTTTGGTAACAGCAGTTCGATAGTTTTTGGCATTTGTAATGTTAAAGTTTTCGATAGTTTTGTTCAAGGGACTGTTGAAATTCAAAAGAAGTCAACTTCGATAGTTTTTCAAAAACCATCGAAGTCCTTTTTACTCTTTTACCCCTCTGAAAAAACCATCGAAAGCTCTTTAAAAAACCATCGAACAGTGTAATACCAAAAATACCCCTGACAATTCAAAAAGTATAAAACACTGACTTAGGTGTTTTTTTATATTTTTAGATCTAAGCAGTTGTGTTATATACTTACAGAGAGATACACGACAAGAACATCTTAATCGATAGTTTTCTAAAGCTTTTTAACCGATTAAAACTTCATAAAGTTACTGTTCTTTCACTGTATCTTGTTGATTAACCATGAAAGTGTGAGTATCTTGAGTTTTTAATTCCTTTCAAGAAGAAACTATCGAAAGTGAATATTCTAAATCCTAAGGACTATTGACTGTGTTCAAGTTTAGAAAGAAATTGTTTTTCAATTGATTTCTTATTTGTTGATATTGAGGTTACCAGATTACGGTTCTTGATAATTCTGTTCGAGTTTGTGTAATTAAGGTAAAGGGGGTAATTTTTGAAGAAGTTAATTAATTAGAAAATAATTAATTAATTAACTTAAGGTTAATTTTGGTTTTTATTTTAAATTTTCTGGAAAGTGTGAACAAACAATGGTCGGGGAATTTATTATTACCAAGACTAATCATGTCTCGTTTCAAAACTTGCAATCCATAACGAACTTACAGTTTCGTGCATGGGCGGAGTTTTTGAACACACGTTCATTAGTGGCATATGCTGTGAGTACTCCCGTGGTCCTTTGCATCGATCAATTGACTACGTTATACACAACCGCCACAGATACAAGTGAGAACAATGTGAGATCCTTCAGTTTTGTTGTGCCAGGGGGCAGAACAATAAGGGTGACGGAACATGATTTTAATAGAATCCTACATTTTCCTACAGAAAACCTTGTTCCGGATCCCACAACTGAGGAAATACATGCTTTCTTCACTCTCATTAGAAGTCAACAACCTAACTTCTTTGTGGGAGAGTTTCTGAAGCATTACTTGCCAAAGGCATGGAACTTTTTCTTTCATACCCTAATCCATGTTTTTACTGCCAAGCTAACAAATCTGCATGGTATTCCCTTATTCCTTCAAAAGATAGGGTTTGCCATTGCCAACAATAGGCATATTAACATTGGACGGTTACTAATTGATCAAGTAATCATATGCATGGGACCACTGGATGAAAGAACAAGCATAGATGACGATGTGCTTTGTTTCTATCCTAGGTTCCTACAGCTAATTCTCAATGATATCTTAACAGATGATGAGCGCGAGACATTCGCCGAAGAGGAGACCATGGAGTGCATGAGAATGAAGAGCAATGGCATAACTGCTCTCATAAAGAAGAACAACTATCCGTAAACGAACCTCCTTCCCCTCCTATACCCAATATTCAGACATCCGTGAGTGTAGAGGGAGATAGTGCCTTAGCAGCACCACATAAGGAGATACACCCTTTAACAGCAGCTCTGCCTTCCTCTAAAAGGAGACGAACAGAAACCGAGGCAACTGTTGATACTTTATTTCAAACTTCCAAAGCGCCCTTTATTGATTTTTCTGATGCTGATTGGGCTACGCTAACGAAAGCTATATCTGAACCAATAGCTCAATCAAGTAAGGAAGAATTGACGGAAGCAACTGGTGTTCCGACCATATTACGGTCAGGTTCACTGGTTGAAGGTTCTAAGAACCAAGGGTCTTCACAGACGTCGAGAGAAGGCATTGTCTACCTCCCCAGATGGAACATATCTGGATCCTGCGGGTAAAGGGTCTGACGTAGGTACAGATCGACAACTCGTTGACAATGAATCAATTACTATTGAGGAGTCAACTGAGGTAAAGTCTTCACAGACTGTTAGGAAAGATTCGGGATCTCTGCTGTTAATAGAGCCTGTTTCTAACCCCCTAGAGATTCAAACTCTAGATCCTTCAAAGGATATATCATCTACGGATGATTAGCAACTTGGTTTATCCAAGGACGGGGACTTGCGAAGCCCCATTGCACCACCGGTGACCTCCTTAAGGATGGCTACAGTGTTTTCTTCTGCAGGTACAATCAGCAAAAAGGATTTGAGTGAAACAAAAACACTTACACCTGGCCTGAGTGGGAAAGGAAAAATGATTCAAACACCGACAGAAATGTTGAGTGTACACCCAGAGCCAAATGTGAGGAGTGACACCCTAACCCTACCTAATATTGATGATTTGCTGTTACCGACAGAAAGAGAGCTACAAGTTCAATCTTCCCTCAAGGAGATGACAGTTCATGACAAAGAAGGAAATCCATTATTCAAGGTTCCACTGCGACCTTCCTTTGACCAAGGGATCTCCTCTAGTCAAGCCAATGCTTCTTTAAAGACTATTCAAGAGAAGGTTGACTTGGCTGCAGCTGATTCAAGAAGAACATTCAGGGTCATTGGCAGTGTATCTGGCACTATAACAGGTACGAAGCAGGCAGTGGACTCCTTAAAGAAGGAAGCTATGGACGAACTGATCGAGTTGAGGACGGACGTCAAGGAACTTAAAGATGGTTTCATGAATGAAGTAGATGCTTTGTCGCAAGGACAAGAAGCTTTGAGAGAAGACGTTCTGGTTATCCGGGATGGTCAAGCTAGGGTAAAAGATGTAATAAACACCCTTTCTAGAGTGGAGTCTAAGCTGAACCAGAGATTGGACAAGATTGAGAAGACTACCAACTCCAGATTGGATGACATTGACCTGAAGTTGGCTTCTATGCAAGAGATGAATAAGGATCTATTAGATTTCATGGAAAATCAATGTGATGCAGTACAGTCGATCTGGACTATGCTGAAGAACCAACAAACTGGCCAACCTGGTCCTTCAAATCAGCAACCTGATCCTTCTACTACCTTTTATGCTGAGGATGCTTTCGTCGAGGATTCCTCAACTAAGGGGGAGAAAGTTGGAGAAGGGGAGAAAGAGAAGCCTAAGGATGGATGGGGAGTTTGGGAAACAGTTGAAGCTATTTCAATCAGACAGTACTGGATAGAAGAACTTGTACACGAAGAAGAAAAGAGTGAAGAGGAATTTGAGGTCATGCAAGAGCAACCAATTGAGGAGGAGCATGAGCCATATTATCCAGAGCCCGTTGAACATCCAATATGGGAGGATATTATGGAAGAACAAGCAAATTCTCTATCACCTGAAGAAGAAGCTGCCTTGGAAGCAATAAGAGCTCAGAGAGCTGCAGTAGATGCCAGGCAAGCTGAGAAAGAGAAACAACAAACAATTCTGAGGAGGGAACAACTGAAGAGATTCAAGGTGTATAATGAAGTGAGGAGGAAGAAGATGATAGATCTGGTAAAGAAAGAAGGTAATGAATGGGAGATAGCTTATAAAACCTTTTGTGGAGTTGAAGACGGATTAGAAGTCAACGACAATGCTGAGGTGGAAGTTATCATTCAGGACATCAGAAGTGCCAATCTTGAAGATCAGACTTACTTCAAAGCATTGAGATTCAAAGGACGACAAGGCTAAATGAACTGCTCCGTGAGCATGTTAAGGAGATCTTGATGAAAGTCGGTCCAGAGATTACTGAAGATCCTCCAATGGTTAGATTCATGACGAATGACTTGTTCAGAATCTGCTATTTGGCTGAGGACAAACTGAGAGACTACCCAAGCAGTTATCTAATCTCAGTTGAGAAGTATCTTAGATCCACTGGATTCACATCAACGGAGAAGGACAAAGCAGCAGATACTCTTAGAAGATTTCTAATGGAGAATGTTCCTTACTATAGGAAAAGAGTGGAAAGAGGATTGGAAGTGCATACCAGATTACCAAACATGCCAAAGCTAAACAAGGAAGATGTTAACATTGCATGGTTATGGGCTGGAGTGGGTCAAGAGGTTGAATATATTGGAAGACACATCCAAGGAGCAATCCTTAAACCTGGAGAACCACTGCACTATCTATCAGTGATTGATTATCAAGCTGTTAACTCCGATCCAATGATTGAAGAAGGTGAGATTGGAATGGACTGAAGATTGAAGCAAAGAACAGAAGAACTATCAGCTCAGACTAGAGGAGCAACTTCATTGTATAAAGTTTTATTGTTTTTTGATTTATGAAATCTGGAAATGTATATATATCTGATCCAGAATGCATTTAATATTATTACGCTGTCTTACTTTAATTAGTTTAATGTTTCCTTAGTTAGTTGAGTTATCCTCGAAGTATTTGCTTGTCGAACTCTATCCAATCAAATAGGGGGAGATTGTAAAGCACAATGTAACATAAGATGTAAAAGAGATAACTACAACTCAACAAAGGACAAGACAGACAATAGTATTAACAGAAGCACAGGAATCCAGAATCAAAGAAGAAAAGGTAAACTCAAAAAATCAAAATACGTTATGTATTCTTGAAGTCCGTAAACAGGTCACGGAAAGAAGTTCATGAAAATGTTCAAGCCTCAGTGACAGCAAAAGAAACAAGACTTTCAAGACGACAGAAGTATGTGAATGATTTAGGGTTAAGTACCACGGGATTCCAGTGATTTAAACGAAGCAACCAGAACGACAAGGGACGTATCAGCAGCATTGAATTGAAGACATAAAAGAAGAATTGATCAAGTGTTATTCATCTGTGAACCAGACCAGTTGCACTAGGTGACGGCACTGAAAAGATCAAGTTGTTTTATCATCTCAGAAGAAAGTGATACAGTCTATTACTTAAACACCCAGGAGCTCAGTGGAATCATTAAATGAGATAAAAGACAAGAAAAGGATTCAATAGTTTTTCATTTCAGAAAACTATCGAATGGAAAGAAAAGTGATTCAAAGAAAACCAAAGTAAATCAATTTAGCATTCGATAGTTTTGTTTAAAAAACTATCGAATGGTAAAATGATTTATTCATTCGATGGTTTTTAATTTGAGGAGCAGGTGAAAAGTGTGACTTGTTGTGAGGTTGATTTTGAAGATGGACGACCAAGATTGTTCCTACAAACTTGGTTCGATAGTTTTCAAATCCAAGTCTACAATTACTATCAGAGGAAGTGTGTCTTCTTCAGTCGGAGTTATTTCACAGAAGCAATAACTGAGAGAGAGTTTGAGCCAGAGAGAAAATACCAGAGAAATTAATTCTGCTTGAATTCTATCAAAGTTTTGATTGTGTATAACTTAGAACTCATTGAAGTTAATCTACGGATTAGAAATTGTAGCACCCCTCGAGGTTTATATTTATAAAAAGATATATTCCCCGAAACTTGATTTGGTTTGGTGTGTTTGATTTCGTTATAGAACTGAAAGATTAATCCGCGAACGAAATTGAATTATTTGTGAGTATCGTATTCAACCCCCCCCCTTCTACGATAATTTGGACCTAACAATATTTCCTATTTAGGAAGGATGAAACTCCAGAGATTCTAAGCGATCACATTGTTATGCTGGAAAATGGATCTAGCAACAAAGTGAAGATTCTAAGAAGTGATAATGGAACTGAGTTTAAAAATTCAAAGATGGAAGAGTTCTGCAAGGCAAAAGGAATTGTGCAGCAATTCTCAGCACATGGTACTCCTCAGCAGAATAGAGTAGTAGAAAAAAAGAACAGAACTTTAATAGAAGCTGGCAGAACCATGTTGGAAGAAGCAAAACTGCTTACGTACTTTTAGGCAGAAGCAGTCAACACAGCATCCTACACTCAAAATTGTACACTGATAACTCAACATGGAAAAACTCCCTATCATATGATCAAAGGGAAGAAGCCAAGTTTGAAGCATCTACACATCTTTGGCTGTAAATGTTTCCTTCTGAGAACTCATCCTGAGAAGCTCGAGAAATTTGAGCCAAAAGCAGATGAAGGATTTTTTGTTGGTTATCCTGATAACACACGAGCATACAAAGTGTATAATTTGTGAACAAGAATTATCAGTCTTTCAGTAAATGTATCATTTGATGATAGAAAAATTACTGGAATTAATGAAGATGTTCATGAAGAGTTGATCTTTTGTGATGAACTCGAAGATGATACTGGTAATACTACTGATCTAATTCCTGATGAAGGTACTGATACTCATGTTGAGGGGGAGCATGAAAATTCTCCTCATGAAGTGAATACAAGCAATAATGATACTGATATTGATACTAGTACTTTAACTAGTACGGATACTTGTAAAGCATAATGTAACATAAGATGTAAAAGAGATAACTACAACTCAGCAAAGGACAGGACAGACAATAATATTAACAGAAGCACAGGAATCCAGAATCAAAGAAGAAAAGGTAAACTCAAAAAATCAAAATACGTTATGTATTCTTGAAGTCCGTAAACAGGTCACGGAAAGAAGTTCATGAAAATGTTCAAGCCTCAGTGACAGCAAAAGAAACAAGACTTGCAAGACGACAGAAGTATGTGAATGATTTAGGGTTAAGTACCACAGGATTTCGGTGATTTAATCGAAGCAACCAGAACGACAAAGAACTTATCAGCAGCACTGAAATGAAGACATAAAAGAAGAATTGATCAAGTGTTATTCATCTGTGAACCAGACCAGTTGTACTAGGTGACGACACTAAAAAGATCAAGTTGTTTTATCATCTCAGAAGAAATTGATACAGTCTAAAACTAAAACACCCAGGAGCTCAGGAGTAATTACTAAAGGACAAAAGACAAGAAAAAGAATTCGATAGTTTTTCATTTGTGAAAACTATCGAATGGTGTTAAAGGTAATTCTATTTAAAACAAAGTAAATCAATTTGGCACTCGATAGTTTGGATTTAAAAACTATCGAATGGTAAATTGATTTAAACCATTCGATGGTTTTTAAATAGGGAGCAGGTGAAAAGTTTGTTTTGTTTTGTATGGTTGATGAAGATCCAACGGCCAAGATTGTTTCTACAAGTTTGGTTCGATTGTTTTCAATTCAAGACTGCAGTTAATACAGAGATGAAGAAGTGTCTTCTTCAATTAAGGCTAAACACACAGAGACATTACTGAGAGAGAGAATTGAGCCAGAGAAATTATCAGAGAATTAATAGTGCTCAGAACTTGATCATTGTATTGAATTTGTGTAACCTTAAACTCATTGAAGCTAATCTACGGATTAGAAATTGTAGCACACCTCGAGGTTTATATTTATAAAAAGATATATTCCCCGAAACTTGGTTTGGTTTGGTGTGGTTGATTTCGTTATAGAACTGAATGAATTATCCGCGAATGAAATTAAATTATTTGTGAGTATCGTATTCAACCCCCCCTTCTACGATACTTTGGACCTAAAAATTGGTATCTGAGCTACTTGATTGACGTACAAATCAGATCCGGTGAATGAGACCAAAATCAAACGTAGCGTGAAAATTCGAAGCAAATTTTTTAACTTTCAAAATTTTTCATTTAATTGGTATTTCTTGAATTTTAAACAATTTGAAATTTTCAGAAACCATGAGTGCTCCAAAGACAACCGCTGGTATTAAAGTTCCCCCGTTTACTAGAGATGATTTCGGTTTGTGGGAGATGAAGATGTTGTTGATAACTCCAAATCCCGATCTAGTCCTTCCCGGCCGATCCCACGCCTGGAAGCGGTGTCGCTGCGGTTGGGATTCTGCAAAACAACACCGGAGGGGGGTTTGGACCCTGGCGGCGCCTCCGGCGTGAGAATAAGTAACGGCTTTGGAAAGGTAGACGGGACTGTAGAGATATCTAAAATGTAGAGGGTGTGTGTATAGGTAGTATATAATACAGGCTTAGTGTGTAAAAGAGAATGTCACCCCTAGACCTCTTTTCCTTGGTCTATTTATAGGCCAAGAATTAGGGTTTAGGGGTTGTACCTGCAATCATGAGCGTTGAATCCTAGGTAGGTAGGACACCTGGGTGATGTTGATGGATTGCACGTGTCTAGGTCCTGGATTGTGGTGTCGTGTGTCAGGCTCCTGCTGGCGTGTGGCTTGAATAGGACATAATTGTCCCAATCATTAGGTATTCTTACGTGTCGTTATTAGGTGTGGCCGTTAGTGATGACCTAGGCACGTCACGTAATGAGGGATAGTTCTTCTCACGCGAGATATTGCCTTTGTCGCCAGGAGAGTCAGACTTATAGATGAGACATTGCCTGGCTATGAGTCCGGACTGGTATATAGGTCATGACTCCAAGACGAGTCTGGACTAGGAAGTGAGCCATGGCTCAAATGGTAATCCGGGTTCCAGGTAACACCTGACTCAGAGATAAGCCTGGGTTATACATAGCCTATCATTTGCCCCCCACTCCCTTATTCAGATTTTCTGGATGGGGGAGTAAAAACTTCTGAATAGGTAACTTTGAAAAAATTCTTGGCTTGATTGTTGCCCCCCAACCCGGATTGTTATCAAGAATGGCAATCCGGTGTTAAGAATAAGTCATGGTTCTTTCTCGAGTCCAAAGCTGTGACGCTTTGGGTAACTTGAAAAAAAATTTGGCTTGATTGTTGCCCCCCAACCTGGATTGTTATCAAGAATGGCAATCCGGTGTTAAGAGTAAGTCATGGTTCTTTCTCAAGTCCAAAGCTGTGACGCTTTGGTTAACTTAGAAAAAATTCTTGGCTTGATTGTTGCCTCCAACCCGGATTGTTATCAAGAATGGCAATCCGGGGTTAAGAGTAAGTCATGGTTCTTTCCCAAGTCCAAAGCTGTGACGCTTTGGGTAACTTAGAAAAAATTATTGGCTTGATTGTTGCCCCCCAACCCGGATTGTTATCAAGAATGGCAATCCGGTGTTAAGAGTAAGTCATGGTTATTTCCCAAGTCCAAAGTTGTGACGCTTTGGGTAACTTAGAAAAAATTCTTGGCTTGATTGTTGCCCCCCAACCCGGATTGTTATCAAGAATGGCAATCCGGGGTTAAGAGTTTCCGAGGTAAACGAATCCGGACTGTGTAGAATTTTATCAACTCTGGAATATGAAACGATTTCAGTTTTCCCCCCCTTTTCTTTTGAAAAGGTACTGCTCCCTTTTACCTCGGAAATCGAGGTAAACCGCTGTCGCAATTATTACTCCTGTCTTTTCTTCGTATTTGTATTTTCTTTTCGTACTTTATTTTCTTGCCAGACAATAGGGTGTTGCCACCTGTCTCTATAGGGGTTACCTGTATACCTTTAGAAAACCCCTTTCTCATTTCCAATTTTATTCTTTAACCTCACCCGAAACTCTTTTTCGGCGATTTCCTCTTCCGACGACTGTTGTGTTTCTGCTGTGAAGCCATCATACTCTCCTGCTTGTTTGTAAGTCTCTCGATTCTCTTCGCCTTTTATCTTGTCTTTGCCTCTATTCTTGCATCGTTTTGTCTGGAATTGGGATTATATCATGACTGTTCATCTTCAATTTTTGAGGGTATTGTTGGGTTTTTTGCATATTTGCGATTTTGATATTTGCTTGTGTTTATAATAGTCATGTGTATGTTTTGTTGTGTTTTGAGGTTTTTGTTTGATGGTTGCATGTAGTGGTAATTGTTTGGTTTTGGTTTTTAATTCTGGGTTTCAAAAATCCTCTTTCGTGTTCTTGGTTGAAGCTTTGTGTGTATTGTTGTGTGTATGTACTTTGATCTTGTTTTTGTGATATGCTTTTGGTTTAAAGTGTTTTTAACGGTTCATGTTTCTGAGGCTTTGTAAGTAGTCCGGTCTTGTCTTAATCTGAGTAGTAATAATTTATCTTGTTTATGAATTGGCTAGTATCTGATCCGGTAATGGTAGGAGATAGGAACCAAATTCTAACTGCTAGGTAATAGAAGTATATATAACTGAGAATATGTAATCCGGACTGAACAATAAGACTTACTTCAAATTGATCTTTCTAGGTTTATGGTTCGGACCAAGGCTCGTGCCCGTCGCGTACTCATTCCCCTTTCTGACCCTTCTAATTGTAGTGAGTCTTCACCTTCTAGTAATCCAGAGATAATAGAATTATATTGGTGTAGAATGGCTAAGAAGAAGAAACAATCCGGACCTCTAGTAACCCAACTCTTTGTTCATGAGCCTCCCCGTGGTGGTGTACTCAATACTCCGGACGGATATTGGTCGGATACTAGCTATTTCTTTGTGAAGAAAGATCCAGCTATAGAAGAGGAGTTTTATTATAGGGATCTTAGCATTTGTTACCGAAGCAGACAAGAATTTGGACATCCCGGGCCATATAATGAATCCGAATTTGATGCTGCTTTTTCTAAAATGGGTATTAGCGAAGCCCCTTATCCTTTGAAAGAAAAATTTTCTAGTCTCCCGGATACTCAAATGGACAAACTGGTTCGGGCTGCTTTTCACTTGGGGTCTGAAATTAGCTGGAGATGGCCTCAGCCCGGGGAGAGGATTTACCACAGACCTGCAGATGGTTATGTTGGTGTCTGGCTTGAGACCCTTCGATCCGGATGGAACCCCAGGTGCCATCAATTTATCAAACACTTGTGTAAGTATGTATATAAAATTTCAATAATGCAAATTACCCCTAACGGGGTTAAGTGGATGACCTGGTTCCTTTCTTCTTGCAATAAAATGGGGTATCAGCCCACATTAAGACTCTTCCACCAACTTTTTAAACTAGTCCAATCTAACAAAGAACCTTTATATGAAATCCGGTTCCGGGCTGAAGAATGCGGTTATCCGTCTGGAACTACTAAACCCGTCATACAGCAATCTACTTTGAAGTATTGGAGTGGGGAATTAATATTTTTGAAAGGTTTGGATTTGGAATTCCTGCCTTATATAGTTTCTGGGGTTGAAGCAGAAGTATTTGATACTTATACACTTGAAGGAGAGGCCTTAGCTCAAATTCACCGGTTTTGTGAATGCCTTGGTTTTCAAATGACTCGGGATAGTTTCATGAAACATGATAAGTTGTTTGAACTTGGATGTAAGTTATTGTAATTCTTCCTTTTGGTAGCCCGGACTAATTCTTTTGATTTACTGATGTCCTTTTTCTTTCTGCAGGTTTGCCTTACTTCAAATCCGATTTGTACGGCATCATGTCTTCCAATGCTCTTGCTGCCTCTTTTAAGAAGCTTGGTGGTGTCCACAGCACTAAGAGTCCGGGCGATGTTGGGGGGTCCGGTTCCAGTGCTCTGAAGGAGGGTGGTGCCGAATCTGTTGCCCCGAATGCCCATCAACCCGAACCTGTGGTTGATGCTGCTGACATTGACATACTAGATGATTTGGAGCTACGTTCTTCGAAGAAGAGGAAAATTCATGTTGGAAGGAAACCGCCTGCCAAGGCGAAAGTCACTGTGGACAAAATTGTTGCTGATGATGATGGGAAGGGTCCGGATAAAGAACCTATCCGAATTGGAAACTTTACTCTGGAGGAAATGGCTGGTATGTGCGCTGATATTCCTACTGATACCGATTTCGAAGAGATGGAAAACTCTGGTAGCAATGCTTTCCTGAAACGTCTTGTTGGCTACTGGGGACATGTATGTTGATTCTTGCTGGAGACTATTTTTATGTCGTTTACTCTTGTCTTTTCGATATTTGATTTTTGACTTGTGTTTTGTAGACCGGTAGTTTAATCAGCGCACTTGCCAGTATTATTGTTACTGAACGGAAGTCTGCAAAGGAGGTCGGCAATCAGAAGGATGCCCGGCTCCGAGATTTAGAACTTGAAGTTGCTTCTTTGAAAGCCAAGAATATTGAGAAGGAGGCTGAGTTCACTTCAAAATTAGCCGGGCTTCAGGCTGAAATTTCAGTGGTTGAGAAGAAGGCCAATGATCTGGACGAGGTCAACAAACAACTTGTTTTGGAAAATGCCAATTCCCGTGAAGCTGTTATAGCCGAATTCAAAGAAGGTCCGGAATATGACCAAGCTGTTGCAGATGCTGCTGCTCCTGAAATTCTCCGGGCTTGGCTTGTTTCCGAACGTCATGTGAAGACTGATCCGGAGGCCACTTGGGATTCTTTTGTTGGTGAGTTCTTGGCTGCAAAGCTTTCAATCGAGCAAGGGAAAGGAGAGCCCCAGCCTTTTGATGGCCCTGTCCCGAGCTTCCTCCCAAGTTCCTCTAACCCGGACATTCCCACTCCGGGCGATCCTGCTGATAAGTAACTGCTTAGTATATTCCCCTTGAACTTTTGAGGCTTATTTCTGTTGTAACCGTAAACTTGTTGTTGCTGTTTTGGCTCCATACTGTTGGGGATGTTTCCGGGTTGTACGGCCACCCCGGGTCCCTGTACTTGCTCTAATTTCTTTATATAATCGTTTTCAATCCTGCATCTTATATTTTTTATATCTTTTCGTTTTTCATAGCTTGGTTCTGAGCCGGACTCTTACTTCGAATAAAATCTAAGTAAATGGTTTTATTGTATATTGCTAGTGAGTCCGGTCTCATAGCTTGGTTCTGAGCCGGACTCTTACTTAGAATAAAATCTAAGTAAATGGTTTTATTGCATATTGCTCGTGAGTCCGGTCTCATAGCTTGGTTATGAGCCGGACTCTTTTCTTTCGTACTTACTCGTGAGTCCGGTCTCATAGCTTGGTTCTGAGCCGGACTCTTACTTAGAATAAACTCCAAGTAAATGGTTTTATTGCATATTGCTCGTGAGTCCGGTCTCATAGCTTGGTTCTGAGCCGGACTCTTGATCTGCATATTGCTGGGGACCCCGGCTCCTTTGCATGCCTATGGCTCTGAGCCAGGGTTGTAGAGTTGCATATTGCTCGTGAGTCCGGTCTCATGGCTTGATTCTGAGCCGGACTCTTTCTTTCGTTCTTGGAATAAAATCTAAGATTTTGGTTTTGGTGCGTGTTGCTGGGGACCCTGGCTACAATATTTTCATATGGCTCCGAGCCAGGGTTACTAGTTTGTGTATTGCTGGGGACCCGAGCTACATGTTATGCATATAGCTCTGAGCCCGGGCTAATACAAGAAATTGAAATTTACTGGAAGTGAAAAATACATAATAATATGGAAAGAAAACAAAATCACTAGACCGTTTTTATTTATAGAAAAATCAGGGATACAAAGTTCTTATTCTATTCTGGGCTTTTGGGAGCTCCTTATTTTTTTTTATCCGGTCATTGCAATCTTCTTACTGGTAAAATTTTCGGAGTCTAAGGCCATGCCAGGTGTTGGGGTCCTCAGAGCCATCCATGTGAACCAACTTGTACGTTCCAGGCCGGAGTACCTCCATTATCTTGTAGGGTCCTTCCCATTTTGGCATGAGCTTCCCGGTATTGGTAGGGACGGAAGCCTCAGTATCTCGAAGGACCAGGTCTCCAACTTGAAAGTTTTTAACCCGGGCCTTCTTGCCGAAGTATTCTCTTGTCTTCTCCTTATACTTCCTCATCCTTTCAATAGCTTGGTCTCGAACCTCATCCACTAGAACCAAATTAGTCTGGAGCCCTTCTTCATTTGCAATCTCCTCAAAATTGATTGCCCGGTGAGAGGGATTTCCAACTTCAATAGGTAGCAATACTTCAGTACCATAAGCTAGCTTGAATGGGGTCTCACCAGTGCTAGTCCGGGGACTAGTCCTTGTTAATCCCAAATGACCTAACAGAATTGTAGAAGGGGGGGTTGAATACAATTCTTGATATTTTCTTAAACTTAAAACACTTATAAATAAAACTGAACTGAATAAGTAAAAACACAAGATATAAATAATTCAGTTGGATTGTTTGATGATCCAACTGAAGTGTTTTTATTTCGGAAATAATCTGTGATACAAATGTACACAGCTGCTCAGTTACTAGATTTGTAGAGAAGAAAATGCTCTCAAAAATAGCTACTACAATCTATTTGTTTTTCTTCTCTTGTTCTATTTTAACTGCTACACTTGGTTATATATTCCCCAAGTTTACAATACTATTTTTGGTTACACTTAAGTACACTAAAGGTAACCGCCAGTAGCTTGCTTTTCATTCCTTTTGTCCAGTGGTCCTTGGAGATCCTTGTCTTTTGTCTTCATGCTTATTCTGATCCCACTCAAGAACCCAATTGGGAATTGGAATGTTTCCTTATTTCCAGTGACCATTTTAATGGCTCCCAATGCAAATGCACACTTCTACATCTCCTTTTGATCTGTCAGAAAGCTGTCACTATCACTTTGTCAACTATACAGAAGAGCAATAATGATCCGTTGATGGCAGGAGAATGTATTTCGTTGATAGCTTTATTCTTCATTCCGTTGATGGTGTATCCTTGTTTCGTTGATAGAGTAATCTTCATACCGTTGACATGTCTTCACTTAGGCAAAATTACAAGGCATGATATACTTACAATTAACCAACCTATTTTGCCTATCTAGTACTTAGTCAACATGACTTAGGAAACCTATCTAATACATACATCAAATGCATATCAAATTGTGAAATATTGTACAGTGCAATTGCTACAACACTCATTCCGTTGATGAGCTTCCTGTCAACGAAACACTGCAGAGCATGCCATTCCGTTGACAGTTACAAAATGACTTAATACAAAATCTACTAAGTGTTTTTATAATTATCATCAAGAACAACATATTCCTAACAATCTCCCCCAATTTATGACTGATAGAATAACATCCATAAATCAAGAGCTTTGATGATAACAAAAACACTCAGTCAACTTACACATGATAAAAGTAGAAATTGCATTGAGCTTCATTGAATTTAATTAAATTTCAAAGTAGAAAATCTTACAAAACAAGTGCACAGAGTTGCTCCTCTAGACTGAGCAGATTTTTCATCTTTGCCTCTGTGGTCTTGTTTTCTTACCTTTTCTTGCATTGTTCTCCTCAATCTGAGCTTGAAGTCTTCTGTAGAAAATCTTCTCTTCTTCATCTTGATTCCCCAACTTGGATTGCATTAATCTTAGAGTTTCATTGGATGCCTTCTCCAGTTGGTCTTCTATTCTGAAGAATCTTCTACAGTTGTCCTTGTCTCTGAATTCCATCATCCAAAAAGGTTGGAGATGAATCTTCTTTCCTGTTTGAGGGACCTTCAATACTCTGGGAAGTGCGCCAGGCTTGTTCCAGCTAGCTTTGATTTGGCAAAATTTGGAAACAACTTCAGACTTAGCTGTTTTGGTAAAACCAAAATCTTTCTTCAGGCATTTAAACACAGATAGCAGTGTCTGATAGTCTTCTCCCAGAATTCTATGTAGAGGCCAAACCTGTTCTCTCCCACCCTTGTAGACAAACACCAATCTCTCTGGTAGTTTGTAAGAAGCTGCTATTCCTCTCACTTCAACTAGGTCATCAAGATTGATATGTAGGTCAGACTCCTCCCTGATATCAGCAATGTAGATGAAGTCTTCTGGGTTGGTAGGAGGTTTTTCAGCTGGTGGTCTCCTTACTAGAATTGGCTTAGCCTTGGTAGCCCTTTGCTTAGATTTCTTCTTTGGATCCATCTCAAAGAGGAATTTTGGAAAGTTGGCCTCATCAAACTCAATTGGCTCTTCCTTTGGCTCAATTGGCTGATCATGGAAATTAACAGGATGTTTGGATCAAAGGCTAACTTTACCCCTAGAGCTGGATCAGGAATTGTTGGAGGTGCAGTTGGTACAGAAGAGTCTGATGCAATACTCTGAGAGTCATCATTCTCAAAGGCTATATTTCTCCTAGCTCTTGCCTTTGGTTGCCTTGTGCTCTTCTTTGCACTCCTTTCCTCTCTGGCTTTTTCTTCTTGCTGTCTTTCTTCTTCATCAAGAGATTGAGCAACTGCAAGTGCTTGCATTGCTGCTCTTTCTGACTCTTCAGCCTTAGCTTCAGCAAAGTTTGGGTGACCAGCCCAAACACAGATTTCTTGTCCATTCCTGTAGACAATTGCCCTTTGCTTCCTTACCTCAGTATCATTGCTTTCCTTGCATTTAGTGATAAGTAATCCAAGAAGCTTGAGCTCATCTGGATAAGGTGCAGGATAGAAAGTCCTTGCTATATTTTTGCCCTTTGGTTTAGCAGGGGACTTAGGAGATAAGCTTCTTTGCAATGTAGCTTGTTCCACATCCCTAATGCATGAAGTTTGTCCTTTCTCCTTCCTTGAACCTTGAGTGACTCCATGTAGAAGGGGCTCTATCTTATATAAAGAATTGGTCTGTGGCTCCCATTCCGTTGATGCTAAAACCATGGCATCCGTTGATGGCTCTGTAGAAGAAGCTTGATTCGTTGATGGATCTGAAATCTTTGCAGAATCAGCTAACTTCTTGACTCTTTCATCTATCCTGGACCAGTGGTCTTTAATTTGTTCAGCAAGCTGTAGCTTCATAGATGCTTGCTGAATCAGGTCAATGCTGTCCAGTTTAGCTTTTCCTGACTCCCCCATAGCTAGTGGCTCCTTTGGCAGGGAAATGGCTGGGACCATAACCTTTGTGATCTGAATGTCTAGCTCCTTAGATTTCTCCCCCTTTTTGTTATCATCAAGAGAGATGACTGGGAGTCCTTGAGCTGCCACTAGCTGGGCCAAGAGTAGTGTCTGCTTCTCCTGTTCCTTTTGCATCTGAGATAAAGTAGCTTCCACCTTGTCCACTCTAGAAGAGAGAGTCTTCAAGGAGGTAGCCACCTCAGGTTCCTTAGAGAAAAACCTGATCATCTTGGACACAGTGAGAAGAGGAAGCTTTTCATCTAGCCTCCTTTCATTAGCATCCTTGAGATTTCTAATTGAGTCCTTGATTTCTCTAGCCTCAATCCTTGTCTGCATCATCTGTAGCCTTTGGATTTCCAGTGAATCCATAATAGCCTTGTAGAATTTCTTGTCATTGGCATTTGCAGACTCATGAGCCAGATAGGCCTCATTGTACTGCCTTGTGATTGCAGCATCTAGGGAGATCCTTCCTTGTAAATCTTGAGAAAGCCAGTTTGGTGTAGGAGGCACCACAGAAGTCCCAGTCTGTGAAGTAGTGGCCACCTGATTGTCACCAAAGCTGTCCTCATCATCAGAGAAATCAAACTCACCACTTTCTGCAGCTCCTGGAGATAGATTGGTCAAGGCATCCTTTGCTCTTTGCATTGATGAAGTTGTATGAATTAGTTGTAGTGACCTCTCTGCCTCCACATTGCCCTGTTGAGCCAAAACTTGATAGGCTGACACAGGATGAGTAAAGGTCTCAGGATCCAGGGAAATACTATCCAGAGTTTGTTGATAGAGCTCTTGGAAAGTAAGTTCCCTTTCTCCCTCATTGACCTCCATTGACTCACTAGCAATGGCTGCTTCCTCCCTTATGACTCCTGTAGTCCCTTCTCTCTCGCCTCTATTTTCTTGCATCATGGGCTCCCCATGGCTCACACCTCTCACACCCTCACCTTCACCTACTAAGGTGGAACTCTCAATCTCTCCTTTTGCCTGGCTGGAAGAAATAGCCAGCCTCTCACTCTCATTCTCTCCTTTTGCCTGGCTGCAAGCCAGCCTCTCAGTTTCACTCCCTCTCAATCCTAGAAGTGTCTCAACTACCACTAGATCATCTGCACTAGTTGTGGAAACAACTTGATTTTCAATTAGAGGTGCAGAGTGAACTATCAACGGTATGGTAGTTTGAACTGTCAACGGTATGGATACCGTTGATGGAGAAACACTTGTCAACGAAAGAGCCTGTTTCGTTGATGAGGTCAAGAAAGCACTTTGAGAAAGTGAAATTACAGTAGAATCTGTGGTGATTGATTTAAGAGATTGTTCCACAGATCCTCTTGTAACTTCAGAAAAGGATGATTGGTGGCCCAACAAATCACTTAACAAGTGATGGTCACCAATGTCAGAGTGGGGCTTCTCCAAGAAAAGAGTTGGAGAATCAGGGATAGATGAATGGATCATATCCACATCTAATGATTGAGTTGGTGAATTTGGTGGAGATAGTTCAAGATTGATATCAAGAGAATGGGACTGTAACCCCAGAGTTATGATAGGGGTTACATCAAATTGAATTTGTGAAACTGGAAGTGTTGCTTCCAGTGTGTGTGCACCCTGTGAAACCTGGGATTTTTGCTTTACTCTTCTTTGGTACTGGGAAATTGTAGACTGTGGGCTTACAGTGTCCCTTGCCCTCTTGGACTGTGCTCTTGGTGAAGAGCTTGTTTCAATAATTACATCCTTTTGGGAGGATGCAATTAGACTTGTGCTTAAATCCATTTTACTCATTGTGCCTTGTTGGGAAGACACAATGGGGCTAGGCTGGGAAACACTTACCTCACCTTCCTTATTCTTGGGGTTTCTTTGACTTTCACCCCTTCCCTCACCTCTCACAACTCCAGACTCACTCCCCCTAGGTTGTGTGGTAGTTTTTACAACAGGTGCCTTTTGAGAAGCACCTGAGGTTGGCTTGGAGGATTTCTTTGATTTTGGTTTTGTTGCTGGGGCAGGAGCATGTTGGGTCACAGCTACAGACTCCATAGCAACTAGGTTGGATGAAACAATGGAAGTAACAGCTATACTAACAGGGATAGCAGTAGTTACCTCAATGATTGGCAGATACACCACTGGAACATCACCATTGTGGTTCAGCCTCAGTATGTCTGTCAATACTCTCTTCTCTTGCACAAAGCACTCAAACCTGGCAGTAGGGTTAGAGATAACTAATGGTGTTGGACTAACATGATTAGCCAGCATCATCAGAAACCTTGCATAATAGATATTTTTCTTCCTATTTGCCTTATCACCCAACTTAGCACCAATTTCATACATAAGTTGGGTGCTAAAGTTGTAATATCTATCATTTAGAAGCATGGTTAGGAGAATTAACATAGAGTTAGTTAATGCATCAAAATTACTAATCTTTCCAGAAAAGACCTTAATGAATGCATCAGCTAAATAGCTGTATTCCCTAACCAAACCTCTCCTAATTATCTTACCCAAGTTATCAGTAGGCAAAAAGTAGTTTATAGAATTTAGCACGGTAGTTATTTCAGTGTTAGTAGGCCAAGCATCACAGTTATTATCAGGAATATGTAAACATGCTTGCAAATCATCAGAATTAACTATGTACTAATTACCTTGAAGAGTGAATTGCAGTGTGCAGTTTGTTCCACTATACTCACATGAGGTCCAAATCTCCTCGATTATTTCATTGTAGAGTGGTGTAGAGTGAAACATCGCATAGCTCAACTTACAGTTCCTCATGAAGTCCATCATCTTGAAAAAGATGATGTTCGGACTCTCCTTAACAACAAATGGAATAGAATTGTTCTTCTCATAGATGAACCCACCAGCAGACATAAACTTGACTATGGGTGCCATTGTGGAGTGAGGAAAAGCTTCGAGCTGTATTGCTTGTTAGAGAGAAGAAGATAGAAAAACTTTTGGAATTTTTGAGAACAGGTAGAAATGAAATAAAGAAATTGAAATTTCTTAAATACTCCCCCAAAAATTCTCAGAAATTAAGTCCAATAATTAATCTAAATTACCTGATTGGCTTAAAAAAGTAACCGTTAGAATTAAATATTACCACGATTTATACTTACAGGGGTGTATGTATAGATCGTGATAAAGAACGTGCAATTTCAACGGTTCAGATTAAAAAGCGCTACATCAACGAATCAGAATTGGGAATTTTAGGTCCCTCCTATTTCGTTGATAAAGCTGCGTTTCGTTGATATAAAAGAGCTATCAACGGAACACCTAGAAAAATGCTAAGACTATCAACGAAATGGTGCGTTTCGTTGACATAGTAATTTTGACTTAGACAAAATTTCACCTTTTCCTGAGAAAATCAATTCACAGAAAAATTATAGCAAATTCCTGGCTGCATTTTAACTTGCAAAAATCTCAAAATAATTAAGAGAAATTTAGCACACCTAGCTCACTTACTAATCTTGAGAATGTGGATTCATCAAGTGGCTTGGTAAAGATGTCTGCAAGTTGTTGTTCACTTGGAACAAAATGTAACTCCACAGTACCATTCATAACATGTTCTCTAATAAAGTGGTACTTGATGTCAATGTGCTTGGTCCTTGAATGCTGCACTGGATTCTGAGTAATGGCAATGGCACTAGTGTTGTCACAGAAAATAGGAATTTTCTCAACTCTTAATCCATAATCAAGTAGTTGGTTTTTCATCCATAAAATCTGTGCACAACAACTTCCAGTTGCAATATACTCAGCCTCAGCTGTGGAGGTGGAAACTGAGTTTTGTTTCTTGCTGAACCATGATACAAGCTTGTTTCCTAGAAATTGACAGGTTCCAGTTGTGCTTTTCCTGTCAATTTTACATCCTGCATAATCTGCATCTGAATAACCAATTAGTTCAAAACCAGATTCTCTAGGATACCAAATGCCAAGGTTTGGTGTTCCTTTGAGATATCTGAAAATTCTTTTAATAGCAACTAAATGGGATTCCCTAGGATCAGCCTGAAATCTAGCACATAGACATGTAGCAAACATAATATCAGGTCTACTAGCTGTTAAATATAAAAGTGAGCCAACCATGCCTCTGTAACTTGAAATGTCCACAGATTTTTCTTTAGTATTCAATTCAAGTTTGGTGGCAGTAGGCATGGGTGTTTTGGCAGGAGAGCATTCCATTAAGTTAAACCTCTTTAACAAATCATTAATGTACTTGGTTTGACTAATGAAAATGCCTTCATTAACTTGCTTTACTTGAAGACCAAGAAAATAAGTTAACTCTCCCATCATGCTCATTTCATACTTACTTTGCATAAGCTTGGCAAACTTTTGACAAAGTTTTTCATCTGTAGACCCAAAAATTATGTCATCTACATAAATTTGAACAAGTATTGTAGAGCCATTCACAATCCTATGAAAAAGAGTTTTATCTACAGTACCTCTAGTGAAGTGATTCTCAAGAAGGAACTGCGACAATGTGTCATACCAGGCTCTAGGTGCTTGTTTCAAACCATAGAGTGCTTTGAGGAGAAAGTACACATACTCTGGAAAATCATCATCTTCAAAGCCAGGAGGTTGACTCACATACACCTCCTCTTCCAGTTCCCCATTCAGAAAAGCACTCTTCACATCCATTTGAAAGACCTTGAAATTGGCATGGGCTGCATAGGCTAGGAAAATCCTTATTGCTTCTAGTCTTGCAACAGGAGCAAAGGTTTCATCAAAATCAATTCCCTCTTCCTGTGAGTAGCCTTTTGCAACCAATCTAGCTTTGTTCCTTGTGACTATGCCATTTTCATCCATCTTGTTTCTGAACACCCATTTTGTGCCTATTACACTCCTGTCTTTAGGCTTGGGCACCAGCTTCCAAACATTGTTCCTCTCGAATTGGTTTAGCTCCTCTTGCATAGCCAAAACCCAATCTGGATCTAGAAGTGCATCCTCAACTTTCTTTGGCTCTTCTTGAGACAGAAAGCTACTATATAGACATTTCTCTTGAGTTGCTCTTCTAGTTTGAACTTTTGAAGAAACATCACCTATAATTAGTTCAAAAGGATGATCTTTAGTCCATTTTCTTGAGGGAGGTAGATTTGCTCTTGAAGAAGTAGCTTCATGATCATGATTGCCTTGATTAGATATTTGTCCTTGAGAAACTCCCCCTGAGTTTGTTGTCCCTAATTGATCACTCCTGGAAGCATTTCTGTGACTGTCAACGGAATGTCCATTTTGACTGTCAACGAAACGCTCATTCTTACTGTCAACGAAATGACCATTTGGTCTACTAGCAGCTATTCTTTTCAATCTTAATGCAGCAATTTCATCTTCACTGCTGCTTTCATCTGTGCTAGATACAACAACTTTGGACTGTTTCTCAATAGTCTTATCATGATCCATTTGTTCTCCTTCCTCATTCTCAAAAGAGAGACTTTCATGGAAACCTTCATCACTGAGACCCTGAATTTTGAGATCATCAAAAACAACATGTACAGATTCCATAACAATGTTGGTTCTGAGATTGTAGACTCTGTAGGCTTTCCCTGCTGCATAACCCACAAATATTGCTTCATCTGCCTTTGCTTCAAATTTCCCCAAGTGCTCAGCTTGATTTCTCAGAACAAAACACTTGCAACCAAAGACATGAAGAAAATCCAATAGTGGTTTCTTTCTTTTGAGTAGTTGATAAGGTGTCATTCCCTTGGCCTGATTAATCAAAGAAATATTTTGAGTGAAGCAAGCTGTGTTGACTGCCTCAGCCCAAAAATAAGTAGGTAACTTTGATTCATCTAGCATTGTCCTTGCAGCTTCAATAAGTGTTCTGTTTTTCCTTTCAACTACACCATTTTGCTGTGGTGTCCTTGCTGCTGAAAACTCATGCAATATACCATTTTCTTCACAGAACACTTTCATGCTTGAATTCTTGAATTCTGTCCCATTGTCACTCCTAATTCTTCTCACTTTGAAATCAGGATGATTGCTTACCATCTTGATGTGATTGATAATGATTTCACTTGCCTCATATTTGGAGTGCAAAAAGAAAGTCCATGTAAATCTAGAAAAATCATCAACAATCACAAGACAGTACTTCTTCTTTGAAATTGACATGACATTTACAGGGCCAAATAAATCCATGTGGAGCAACTCAAGCTGTTGAACAATTGATGACTCTGTCTTGCTTTTGAATGATGCCTTCTTTTGTTTCCCTTTTTGACAGGCATCACACAAACCATCCTTGGAGAATTCTACCTGTGGAATTCCTCTAGCAAGATCTTTCCATACCAAATCATTCATGACTTTGAAATTCAGATGAGATAATTTCTTGTGCCACAGCCAACTTTCATCCTTGCTTGCCTTGCTGAAAAGACATGTGATGGTGTCTGGACTTGTGCTGCTAAAGTCAGCAATGTACACGTTCCCTCTTCTGAATCCAGTCATGACCACATTGTTGTTCCCTACCTTAGAAACAACACAGGCTTCTTTTGAAAAAGTAACTAAAAATCCTTTGTCACAAAGTTGGCTGATACTAAGCAGGTTGTGCTTAAGACCATCCACCAATGCAACCTCATCAATGATGACATTCTCTTTTGAAATCAAGCCATATCCCTTTGTGTAGCCTTTGCTGTCATCTCCAAAAGCAATACAAGGGCCAGCTTTTTCCTGAAACTCTGTGAGCAGGGTGGAATCACCAGTCATGTGTCTTGAACAACCACTATCCAAGTACCAAAGATTCCTTTTGTCTCCCTGCACACAACAAACCAAATCAAGTTGATTTTGGTACCCAAGTTTCCTTGGGTCCTGTCTTGTTAGCCTTTGATTTCCTTCTCAGATCATTTTTCACTTGTGTTGATCTTTGAGGGTTGCTCACAGTTTCATTCTCAGCATGCATAGATGGAGGAACAAACATGTTATTCCATGGCATTTGTGGCATGTTAAACATATTCATGTAAGGGTTAGGCACAAATGACATACCAGCATATGGATTTTGATACTGTGCATATGGAGCAAACATGTTAGGCATAACAGGCATTGCAGGTATAGAATCATTCAATGTAGACTTAGGCATTTTCACATTAGCAGGTTTCTTAACAGACTTGCAATTAGCAGATAGATGATTAACACTACCACAATTAACACATGTCTTTCTAGGTGCATATTTATCAGGTGTGTAATTGTTGTGCTTGTTAATCCCTACTTTTCCGTTTCTGTTATTCTTTTTGTTACCTTTAGTCTCAACTTGAACTTTCTCTAACTTGTCTTTCAATTGCTTGTTAGACAAGTGACCTACATTAGCTCTTTCAACAGGCTTCTCAACTTTCTTTGATTTACTAGACTCACCTTGAACAAAGTTCTTGGTGACAGGACCATACTTTTCATTAAGTCTAGTGAGTTCTACTTTCTTTTTCTCTGTCAACGAAACAGCATGATCGGTTGATGGTTCATCTGTCAACGAAACATTGCATTCCGTTGACGTATCAACCTTCAACAAATGATCATTGTTGTTTGTTGACTCTGATTCTGATTCTAAGGTTTCAACAGCATACCCTAGTTTCTCCTTGTTCTTTTTCCATGATTGCTCACAGAAAGATTCCACACCTTGAACATTAATGATGTTGCTAGCAACATTCCTGGAATCTTTCCATTTTGCAATCACACTCTGTTCTATCTCTAGTTGTGTTTTAAGAATTTCTTCCCTCTTCAATACTTTCTCAAGTTCCAGCTTAGCATCCCTACTAACACATCTCATTTTCTCAAACTCAATGAGTTGTGCTTCTAACATGGCATTTCTATCACTTAAGAGCAGATTTGATTCTTTAATCCTTGAATTCTCCTTGGTAAGTGATTTAAGAGTAACACGCAAATTATATAGTACAGTAGACATTTCATTTACTGCACTATCGCATTCCTCTTTAGAAAGCTCAGAAAGTTTAGTAATTGTTACCTGGTTGCTTGAGGAGCTTGCTTCCTGCTCATGATTGTTAGCCATAAGAGCCAAGTTGACATACTCAACATCATCATCAGAATCTTCACCATTACCAAACCAATCATACTCCTGAGACATGAAAGCCTTTTCTTTTTGCTTGAGAAGTTCAAAGTATTTCTTTTTATAATCAACAGGCTCAAATTTCCTGTTGCCCTTCTCAATCTTGGGCTTTCTGCAGTCTCCAGCAAAGTGACCAAACATTCCACAATTGAAACATTTAGATTTAGACTTTTCAATCCAGTTACTTTTGTTAGGTTGAAAGTCTCTCCTTGGTGGCCTTGCTTCTGAGTTTCTCTTGAACTTGAACTTAGAGAATTTTCTTGACAGAAAAGCAATGTGTTCATCAATCTCATCTAAGTCATCCAAGTTGGCTGGTTCTGATTCTTCTTCCTCTGTCATCTTGCCTTTTCCCTTGCTAACATCACTTATACAACTAGCTCGACTAGTTGTGGCTTTTGCAGCTTCCTCATTGTCATCTTCCAGTTGGTTCACAGATGCAATCAATGCAATAGATCCACCCTTCTTCTGTACCTTCTCAATTTCTTCATCTTGCTCCATTTCCAACTCATATGTCTTTAATGTTCCATACAGCCTTTCAAGAGTGTAATCTTTGTACTCTTGAGTGTTTCTTAGAGAAACAGTCATAGGCTTCCATTCTTTTGGAAGAGCTCTTAGAAATTTAAGGTTTGAATCCTTAGTTTGGTAGATTCTCCCATACAACTTTAATCCATTCAGAAGCTTTTGAAACCTACTAAACGTGTCATTTAGGGTTTCACCAGCTTTAAAGTGAAAGTGCTCATATTGTTGTATAAGGAGTTGCATTTTGTTCTCCCTTACTTGCTCAGTTCCTTCACATAGTGTTCTGACAGTGTCCCATACTTCTTTGGAGGTTGTACAGTTTATGACATTGTCAAACATCTCTTGCTCCAAACCATTAAACAGAATGTTCATGGTTCTTTTATCTTAATGGACTTCTGCAACATCTTCAATAGTCCATTCTGAGACAAGTTTTGGAATTTCCACATCAGGAGCATCATCTGGCAGTCCAACTATAGATGCGAACTTCATGGGAACGTGTGGACCTTTCTCAATGCAGTCTACATACCTCTCGTCCATAGACATGAGATGTAAATGCATCTTTACTTTCCAGTGAAAGTAATTGTCCTTATCAAGAACTGGTATCTTCACACCTGCATCCTTCTTCACCATGGTTTCTGTTTTGGTCTTGATCTTTAAACTTCTTGTATGTTAGAAGCTTGCTCTGATACCAATTGTTAATCCCAAATGACCTAACAGAATTGTAGAAGGGGGGGTTGAATACAATTCTTGATATTTTCTTAAACTTAAAACACTTATAAATAAAACTGAACTGAATAAGTAAAAACACAAGATATAAATAATTCAGTTGGATTGTTTGATGATCCAACTGAAGTGTTTTTATTTCGGAAATAATCTGTGATACAAATGTACACAGCTGCTCAGTTACTAGATTTGTAGAGAAGAAAATGCTCTCAAAAATAGCTAATACAATCTATTTGTTTTTCTTCTCTTGTTCTATTTTAACTGCTACACTTGGTTATATATTCCCCAAGTTTACAATACTATTTTTGGTTACACTTAAGTACACTAAAGGTAACCGCCAGTAGCTTGCTTTTCATTCCTTTTGTCCAGTGGTCCTTGGAGATCCTTGTCTTTTGTCTTCATGCTTATTCTGATCCCACTCAAGAACCCAATTGGGAATTGGAATGTTTCCTTATTTCCAGTGACCATTTTAATGGCTCCCAATGCAAATGCACACTTCTACATCTCCTTTTGATCTGTCAGAAAGCTGTCACTATCACTTTGTCAACTATACAGAAGAGCAATAATGATCCGTTGATGGCAGGAGAATGTATTTCGTTGATAGCTTTATTCTTCATTCCGTTGATGGTGTATCCTTGTTTTGTTGATAGAGTAATCTTCATACCGTTGACATGTCTTCACTTAGGCAAAATTACAAGGCATGATATACTTACAATTAACCAACCTATTTTGCCTATCTAGTACTTAGTCAACATGACTTAGGAAACCTATCTAATACATACATCAAATGCATATCAAATTGTGAAATATTGTACAGTTCAATTGCTACAACACTCATTCCGTTGATGAGCTTCCTGTCAACGAAACACTGCAGAGCATGCCATTCCGTTGACAATTACAAAATGACTTAATACAAAATCTACTAAGTGTTTTTATAATTATCATCAAGAACAACATATTCCTAACAGTCCTGTATGCCCACAATACGCTAGGCAACTCCTTAGGCCACTTATTCTTGCTTTCCTGTAGCCTTTTCTCAATCCCTCTAAGCAAGATGCGGTTTGTCACCTCGACTTGTCCGTTCCCTCTAGGGTATGCAACAGATGATTTTTTGTGCTTGATTCCTCTTTCTTTCAAGTAACCTTTGAATTCGGACCCCACAAATTGTGGTCCATTGTCCGAAACTAGAACCATTGGTAGCCCGAACCTCATTAGTATGTTGTCCATAAACCGGATGCAATCGTGTTGGTTGATTGTTCTCATTGCCTTAGCCTCTTCCCACTTAGTCATATAGTCGATTGCAACCAGCAAGTACCTTAAGTCTCCCTTAGCCCTGGGAAAGGGACCCATGATATCAATACCCCAAACAGCAAATGGGATAGGAGACAAGACTGAGGAGGGTAAGACCGGGCTCTGTCTTGGGACATTGCTGAAAAGTTGGCAATTTTTGCATTTTTTCACGAATTCAACAGCATCATTATGAATTGTAGGCCAGTAGTATCCTTGTCTAATAATCTTGTGAGCCAGGGCTTTGGCAGCCATGTGATCACCACAGATGCCTTCATGAACTTCTTCCAAAAAATAGGTAGCTTCAACCGGTCCAACGCATTTTAGAATTGGTGCAGAATAAGTCCGGCGATAGAGCATACCTTCTTCCAAAAAGAACTTTGCTGCTTTATTCTTGAGTCTTTGAGCTTGACTCTTCTCAGGGGGTAGTTCTCCTTTTTCCAAATACAGAATTATAGCAGTCATCCAGCTTGTTTGATCCTCAATTTCCATGATTTCTTCTTGATCGATTGTTGGTTTATTCAACTCTTCAAAATAGACCGATCTATCCAACTCAGACGAGTTCTGGACTAGTTTGGATAGAATATCAGCCTCATCGTTATCTTCTCTACTCACTTGAATGATTTCAAATTGTGGTATCACAGCTAGGTGACCTTGAACCAGGGCCTGATACCTCCCCAAAATCGGGTCCTTTGCAACATATTCTCCAGTTGTTTGCTTGACCACTATCTGCGAATCGCTGAAAATCCTTAGCTTTTTCACCCTTAGATTTCGGGCTAGACGAAGTCCGGCTAGAAAAGCTTCATACTCCGCTTGGTTGTTAGTTGCTTGGAATTCAAATCCGATCGCTTGCTTTATTTTGAAACCATCCGGACTCTTGAGTATGAGCCCTGCTCCAGATCTCTCGCTTTTTGATGAACCGTCTACATGCAACATCCAGGTTTCATGATCGGGTGTGGTTTCTTCCCCGGGTTCTGTCTCCATTGAAATGTTAACCGGCTCCGGGAAAGAACATTCCACAATAAAATCGGCTAGAGCTTGGGCCTTGATAGATGTTCTTGGGACAAAAGTGAGGGAAAATTGACTTAGCTCGACAGCCCAATTAACCAATCTCCCCGAGATGTCAGGTTTGTGAATGATTTTCCGGAGTGGTTGATCGGTGATTACTTTGATTTCCCTCCCTTGGAAATAATGTCTCAGTTTCCAGGATGCAGTGACCAGAGCGAAAGCAAATTTTTCCAGATTCGGGTAACGTGTTTCAGCATCTTTGAGCACTTGGCTTACGTAATAAACAAGTGTTTGCTGACCCTCGCGATCCTGGATAAGGGCCGCACCCACAGCCAGGGTTCCTGCGGACAGGTAAAGGCTTAGAGGTTCTCCGGGTTCGGGTTTGGTCAGGATTGGTGGTGCTGCTAAGTATTCCTTGAGTGAATCGAAAGATTGTTGACATTCCGAGCTCCAGACAATATCCTTCTTTTTCTGCGCCCCTTTTAGCAAATTGAAGAAAGGCAGACAGCGTTCGGCAAGTTTAGGAATGAACCTGCGCAATGCTGCCAAAGATCCAGCTAGCTTTTGTATGTCTCTCTGAGTCTGGGGTGCTTGCATCTCAGTAATGGCTTTGATTTTTTCCGGGTTCGCTTCAATTCCCCTCTGGCTAATCATGAAGCCCAAGAATTTCCCAGCTCCTACGCCGAAGGTGCACTTATCCGGATTAAGTTTCATTTCTTGCTTCCTCAAATTCTCAAAACACTCTTTTAGATCGGAAATGTGGTCTTGGATAGCTGTTGATTTTGCTATCATGTCATCGACATAGGATTCTAAGTTTCTCCCCAGCTGACTCTTGAAAATTTCCACCATTGCTCTCTGGTACATAGATCCAGCGTTCCTTAATCCAAAAGGCATAAGCTTGTAGGCGTATACTGCCCGGTGTGTTATGAAAGCCGTCTTGGCTATATCAGCCGGGTTCATCTTTATTTGATTGTAACCGGAGAAGGCATCCATGAAGCTCAGCATGACATGTCCGGCTGTTGCGTCGATGAGTTGGTCAATGCTGGGAAGTGGGTAAGGGTCTTTGGGACAGGCAGCATTTAGATCAGTGTAGTCTACGCACATTCGCCACTTTCCGTTTGGTTTCTTGACTAAGACTACATTGGCTAGCCACTCCGGATACTTTATTTCACAGATTATATCAGCTTTGAGTAGTTTTTCAACTTCTTCATCGATTGCCTTTTGTCTTTCCGGGGCAAAGTTCCTCCTTTTCTGCTTTACCGGCTTCTTTCTAGGATCAACATCCAAGTTGTGCATAGCAACAGATTCCTGGAGCCCGGGCATGTCATCTGGGCTCCAAGCAAAAACTTCGGCATACTCCCGGAGTAACTCAGTTAGCTCCTTCTTGAATACTGTGTCCAGTCCGGTTCCAATTTTAACTTTCCTCTCCGGGTTTCCTTCTTCTAGCTCAATGTTCTCGAGCTCAACGGCAGCCTCTACTTTTCCCATTTCTGCCTTTGCGACATACTGTTGAACCCGAGCTTGCACCACCTGGTCAATGTAAGTCCGGGCTGATGGGTTTTCTATGTTTTGGACTTCCTTGCCGGGTTCTTTTTTCTGGTTGTACATGTGCTTCTTTCTGCTGATGTTCTTTTGGGACGAATTCGCCTTCCTTTTGTTTTCCGGGTCAGTTTCAGCCATGACCAAAGCCTGGCCGTAGCATCGGCTAGCCATTTCGAAATCTCCCCGGACTTCGCCAATTCCACCGGGTGTAGGAAACTTGAACTTTAGATGTGGGGTTGAAGTTCTAGCTTGGAGCTTTGTCAAGGCTGGCCTTCCCAGAATGAAATTATAAGAGGAGGGAGTGTTGATGATATAAAATTTAACCAGGTTTCTAACCTGCTTCGGGAAAGTGCCAAACAATACTGGGAGATATAGAGTTCCCTGGATTGGGACCAAGTTGTTCCCAAATCCGTAGAGAGGGTCTTCCCTACAGTCATTCATCTTCACACTTCCCAGCTGCATTCGATCCATGGTGTGTTTGAACAAAATGTTGACAGAAGAGCCGTTATGAACCAGGACTCTTCTGACCTCATTATCAGCTATATCAAGAGTTACAACAAGAGCTTCATTGTGGTTTGGGTTTATTCCTTCGAAGTCATTTTTGCTAAAGCTTATCACCTGCTCCGGGCAAGATTGCACCATCATTACTTCATCTCCCGAGTCCGGGCTCCTTGGAGGTGAATTGGATCCCCCCATAACAACATTGACAACATTCTTGTCTTTTCCGGACCCTTCTCCTCGGTCGGCAATTCTTCGAGCTGTATACTGTCCCATGTTGCCTTTTTTGACTTGGTCCTCCACAAAGAATTTCAAAGATAAGCAATTTTCGGTTGTATGCCCATGTGTTTCATGGTAATCACAATGTTTATGGACTGATCGGTTTTCTGGGGCTGTGAGCATTGGTTTGGGAGGGTAATAGAATGGCTTATCTCGCACCTCTTTGAGAATATCCGCGCGAGCCCGGTTGAGAGGAGTCCAATTAGGTTCAGGTCTGGGCTCACGATTGGGTTTAGGCTGTCCGGACTCCACACTTTGATTGGAGTTCGGTGTTGAGGTTAGCAAAGCGAGCTGCGAGCTTTGGATGTAGTTGCTCTGCCTGTTGGGTTTGAACCTTTTATCTTGGTGGCTGTAATTGTTTTTTGGTGGATCTTGGATTCGGGTTGGAGAAATGCCCTGCCTAGTCATCCTCATTGCTTGGAGGACATCTGTTTCTTTGATAAACCGGGCTACCATGGAATAGGCCGCCGCCAGGCTCTGTGGTTCTTTGTGTATGAGATCGAGGACATACCTCTCATTATTGTCCGGGTCTAGGTTTCTTCAAAAAATTGTAAGAGCTTCACGCTCATCCAGGTTGCTCACATTGTTGATGGCTTCCTGGAAGCGTTTCATGTAAGTTGCCAGTGCCTCTCCCCGAGCCTGCCGGACTGTCTCTAGGTGGCACATGTGCATTTCATGGGTTTTATTGGCTCTGAAACGTCTCAAGAAAGCATCACGAAACTGCTTCCAATTGTGAATGCTACGAGATGGGATTCGGCTGAACCATCTTTGTGCACCGGATTTAAGAGTAGAGGCGAAAAACCTGCACTTGGTTAAATCATTATAATAGTAGATCATGGAAATCTGTTCAAAGTAATTAACATGCTCTTCGGGGTCACCCAAGCCATTGAAGGAATCGAAGTTATAGTGTTTGAGATTTTTCTGCCTGGGTGTAGCCTCCAGAGAGTAGCTAAATGGTGTCAGGGTATCCCCTATATCAATTCCCGAATCATGGCCAACTTTTTTCCGGAGCTCGTGGATCATCTCCATCAAGTCCTCCTGGGGTTCTTCTTCATCTGATATTATGTCAAGACTTGGAGCCCGGGTCCTTCTCCTGTCATGAGTTTTTCCCAGAATCCGGGCTTCTTCCTCCTGAATTCTTTTCTGGATTCTTAGGTCGAGTTTAGCCTGCTCTTCAACCCGGATTCTCTCCCTTAGCTCAGCTAGTTTTTTGAGCTTCTCAGCTTCAGTGTCTTGGTTTTTACTGTGAGTTCTGTGTTGGGTTCTTTTTCGGCCTTCTTTGTCTTTGCCCCCAATTCGGTCAAAAACCGAGGCACGAGATCGGTGAGATTCTCCAGAATCATGAGAGTGCTCATTTTGATCTACTTCGTTCATCCGAGCTTCTTTGTACATATGGACTGCATCAGAAATCTGGTTCCCAGTTAGGTTCTCCATGAGTCCGGGTTCCATGTCAACATCAGTGTATTTGTATTTGTTAACTTCAATTTCCACCCGAGCATCATTAGGCCGGATTATCTGAGATGCCAGAGCCAGGGCTGTTGGTACTTCCACAGTATTTGGGTTCAGGTTGGGTGGTGGTTCTTGTCTTGGGGTACTGGTGGCGGGTCTCAGTGTGGGCTTGCTTCCTCGAGCCATGGTTCAAGAACAACAATTTTGCACAAAATTTTTGACACAATTTATAGCAATTTTCGATGACAAAGAAAATCTCAACTAGATCTGGGTTTACTTAATGAAGGTAAATTAGTGTATGCATGCACTTTCTGGGTTTAACGTTTCTCTAAGCAAGAAAATTGGTTTTCAAGACAGATCTATAAGAGAGCAATGTAGATCTAAGCAACAACTGGAGCAAGAAAGCTAGATAATGCTAAACAAGGCTAAAAATAAACAGATCTGGGCTAAATAAGGTTAAGAAGCATGCATACGTTAAAGAGGTTGGCTAAGGAGTTCATTTTCATGGTTACAGAAGGTGGGTTTGTTTAGATCTTACTGGATTTAACTAGGACTCCTTCAAAAATGAAGGAGCTTGTTGATGACGGTGAGTCCAGTGGGACCGAGACCAAAGGACAGGGTTCCCCTCCTTCTAGCGCCAAATGATAACTCTGAATCCCGATCTAGTCCTTCCCGGCCGATCCCATGCATGGAAGTGGTGTCGCTGCGGTTGGGATTCTGCAAAACAACACCGGAGGGGGGGTTTGGACCCTGGCGGCGCCTCCGGCGTGAGAATAAGTAACGGCTTTGGAAAGGTAGACAGGACTGTAGAGATATCTAAAATGTGGAAGGTGTGTGTATAGGTAGTATATAATACAGGCTTAGTGTGTAAAAGAGAATGTCACCCCTAGACCTCTTTTCCTTGGTCTATTTATAGGCCAAGAATTAGGGTTTAGGGGTTGTACCTGCAATCATGAGCGTTGAATCCTAGGTAGGTAGGACACCTGTGTGATGTTGATGGATTGCACGTGTCCAGGTCCTGGATTGTGGTGTCGTGTGCCAGGCTCCTGCTGGCGTGTGGCTTGAATAGGACATAATTGTCCCAATCATTAGGTATTCTTACGTGTCGTTATTAGATGTGGCCGTTAGTGATGACCTAGGCACGTCACGTAATGAGGGATAGTTCTTCTCACGCGAGATATTGCCTTTGTCGCCAGGAGAGTCAGACTTATAGCTGAGACATAGCCTGGATATGAGTCCGGACTGGTATATAGGTCATGACTCCAAGACGAGTCTGGACTAGGAAGTGAGCCATGGCTCAAATGGTAATCCGGGTTCCAGGTAACACCTGGCTCAGAGATAAGCCTGGGCTATACATATCCTATCAACTGTTATTTATCAAGGCATCTAATCCGTTGTATATTGGCATATTAGAGAACGGACCGTTTGTACCAATGAAACCAGTTAGTGAATCTACAGCTCCTGATGGTAGCAGGATTCCTCAAGGCACCCAACCTAAGGATATTACTGAGTATACAGATTCTGAAAAAGAACTGATTTGATTGGACACCGGTTTAATGTTGATATTGGCGGACTCCGCATACAAGGAAATGAGCTATCAGTTGATGAACTGTACAAGCGGGAAACATATGTGGGATACCATTAACTTGATAATGGAAGGAACTGAAGACGTTCAGGAAAACAGATTGAACATCCTGACTTCTCAATATGAAGCGTTTAGGTCTCTGCCAGGAGAAAGTACAACTCAGGTCTTTGAGAAATATACTAAGCTCCTAAATGAATTGGCAATGAAAGGAAAGACCTATCCACTGAGAGAATCAAACAAGAAGTTCATGATGACGCTGCCCCCATCATGTAGAACACAAGTCATCATCCATAAGGGAAAGAATTGACTTCACAAAGATGTCATTAGAGATGATCTATGGCAAGTTGAAGACCTATGAGATGGAACAGGAATAGAGAGTGATAATCAACGGATCAGGGACAGTGGACAGTAAGCACAATGCACTTGTGAGATCAGCAGCACTTGTAGTGGATGAACCAATAACTTCTGAGATTCAGGTTCAAACCCTTAGAGCTGGAAATGAGGTGATAATAGAAGCAGAAATGGATTCTGTGAATCTGGGTGTTGATGAAAGTGATTACTACACCCTAGAAGAGCTTGAGCAAATGGAAGACAAAACCATGGCGTACTTAGCTGCAAAGTTTAGTCATATTCGTTTCAAGAGAAACCCTAAGTACAAGTTCAAGGGCTCAACCAACAGATTCCAGAAGAGCAATTATACACCTAGTACAGGCTTTAAGGGAGGCTACAAGACTGGCATGATTGATAGAAGCAAATCAAGATGCTACAACTGCAATGAGTTAGGGCATTTCGCCACTGAATGCCGGAAGCCTCGTCAAGCAAGAGACATGAAAGATGTCTATGGAAAGAAAGACTCATATGAGGATTTGAAGAAGGAGAATGCCAAGCTTAAACAGCAACTGGAGGCATTTTCTGGAAAGCAGAAAGGGAAAGCTTATATAGAAGAGGGAAAGCACTGGGATGATACTGATTCGGATGAAGAGGAGGAATATGTAAATGTTGCTCTAATGGCTGACTCTTCAGAGGAATCACCACAATCATCACAGGTACCTATCTTAACTACAATTGATATGTCTAACTCTGAGTACAAGAAAACTGTGCAAGATCTTAGTGTAGAATTGTTTAATGTACACACAAGCATGCTAGCATCAGAAATGGAAAATGCTAAACTAGTTCTTAAGATTAAAAAGTTAGAATCTAAAAATGAAGAACTAGAGCTTGTAGCTGTAACATTAGAAGATCTTAAGCAAAAGAATGTGTACTTAGAGAACAAGGTCAAGTGTAATGATGAGATAGAGACTATCCTCAGGAAGCAGATTTCAGATTTAGATTTGAAGCTGAATGCTTTTAAGAATTCCACCCTGATTGCTAAGGAGATCATTGATACTCAGACCCAGGGTAATAAAACTGTTATAGGACTTGACTATTCCAAAAAGGCTGGGAAAAGGACTTTGGAATTTCCTGTGACATCTTCTGTTGTCAAGAAGGATATTCCACATATTCTTAAGAATGTGGTCAGTCCAGTCTTTGTCAAGCCGTTCTCAGAACCTTTTCATGAGGATGAACTTTACATAGCACAAGAATTGCTTAAGGAGGATTTATTGAAGGAAAAAGAGGTAAAGACTAAGTCGCCTAGGAAATCAGTAAAAATTGTTATACCTAAAACTGAAGTAGGTGACTTAGTTAGTAATGCTAAAAAGAACAGGAATGGGAAGAAAAAGAATGTTAATCAGGAAATGGTTCCATATTCTCCCATTGCATCTAGGAAGTTGTGCGCTATTTGTAATTCTGTTGGACACCTTACACATGCATGTAAAAAGGTTAAAGTAGAAACTGCTAATACTTCTGAAATGCATAACATGTCTGAAATGCCTGATCTTCATGAACCCTGTGGAAAGAAAGAGTGTTTGCTATGTAAGTACAACATCATGCATGCTTATTTTAAGTTGATGAATGATAGTAGCAATAGCATTGTTAATGTTAAATCCACAGATACTATGAATATCAAACACGGTAAGACTAAATTGAATGTTACTCCTGTTAAATCATCTAAACCTTCAGGACCCAAACAATTTTGGGTACCAAAGTCCGCTTAATCAATATGTGATTGCAGGGTAAGGTTAAAAGCTCAAAGGTAGTGTGGATTCTGGATAGTGGCTGTTCTAGACACATGACAGGTGAAGAGTCCCTGCTTACAGAGGTGGTTAAGAAGACCGACCCGATTGTAACCTTTGGAGATGACAGCAAAGGATTCACTACGGGATATGGTAAATTGAAAGCTGGAAATGTCATCATTGAAAACATCTCTCTTGTTGAAGGATTAAAGCACAATCTTCTAAGTATCAGTCAGTTCTGTGATAAAGGCTACAATGTAGATTTCAGAAAGGACAAGTGCTTGATCACCAACAGGAAGGATGAGAAGCTTACTCTACTGGGAGTGAGAAAAGGAAATTTGTTTATAGCTGACTTAAGTTCTACCAGTGAAGGAGAAGTTACATGTTTCTATGCAAAGGCATCTTCAGAACAAAGTTGGCTATGACACAAGAAGCTCTCACACTTGAACTTCAAAACTATGAACTCTTTGGTAAAGAGAGAGTTAGTGAGAGGGTTGCCCCTGATGGAATTCAATCAGGAGGGACTATGTGAAGCATGTAAAAAAGGGAAGTCGAAGAAAGCATTACATGGAAGCAAAGGAATGATAAGCATTACTGAACCATTACAACTGAGTCATATGGATTTATTTGGTCCAGTCAATGTTATGTCAATTTCAAGAAATAGATATGCATTGGTGATGGTGGACGACTACTCCAAGTACACGTGGGTGTTGTTCATACAATCAAAGGATGAAGCAACACAACTAATCATTGATCACATCAAGAAGATAGAAGTGGAAGCTAAGCTACCTGTGCGGACAATCAGATCAGACAATGGAACTGAATTCAAGAATGCAGTTCTTAATGATTTCTGCTCAGAGAAAGGAATATCAAGACAGTTTTCAGCACCAAGAACTCCTCAACAGAATGGAGTAGTGGAAAGGAAGAACAGGACCTTGGTTGAAGCAGCAAGGACCATGTTGAGTGAATCAAAACTTCCCACTTACTTTTGGGCTGAAGCAGTGAACACAGCTTGCTACACTCAGAATCGAACCCTGATCAACAAAGATCATGAAAAGACTCCGTATGAGTTAATGGCCAACAAGAAACCAACACTGAAGTACTTTCATGTGTTTGGTGCAAAGTGTTTTGTACTTAAAGATGGAGAACATCTTGGCAAGTTTGATGCCAAAGCAGATGAAGGCATTTTTCTGGGCTATTCTCTGGAATCTAAGGCTTTCAGGGTATATGTGATTGAAGACAAGAAGGTGTTGGAAAGCTTTAATGTAACATTTGACGACACCAAAAGACCAGGCCTGCAAACTAGAGAGAACTCTGAATCCTTGATATTTGAAAATCTATCAGGAGATCTCTCTGACAATGAAGAAGTACCCGAAGTTGTTACAGTTATTAATAATAATCATAATGATAATGATTCTGGACAAAGTGGTGACCAAAGTGGAGATCCTCAAAATTTTACAGGATCCACTAGTCAGTCTTTAGAATCATCAGATCAAACCGTCAACAACTCAGGGGGAGCAGGAGAAGGATCAACTAGTCACACTCCACAACATCTAGAACAAGGAGAATCATCAAGATCGCATCTACCAAGACAAAGGGTATGGAATAGAGATCATCCCTTTCACTTGATCATTGGTGATCCGGACACAGGAGTGACAACTAGGAGAATATCACAAAATGAATGTCACTATTCTGGGTTTCTTTCAGAAACAGAACCTAAGAAATTTGAAGATGCTCTAGATGATCCAGATTGGGTGATTGCTATGCAAGAGGAACTCAATCAGTTTGAAAGGCAGAAAGTTTGGGAGCTGGTACCCAGGCCTAAGGGAAAATCTGTTATTGGAACAAGATGGGTATTCAGAAATAAGTTGGACGAAGATGGCATTGTAATGAGAAACAAAGCCAGACTGGTTGCTAAAGGTTACTCTCAAGAAGAGAGAATTGATTATGATGAAACCTATGCACCAGTAGCAAGACTTGAGGCCATCAGAATGTTTCTGGCATTTGCTGCACATTCCAATTACAAGGTATATCAGATGGATGTGAAGAGTGCTTTTCTGAACGGAGAGTTAGAAGAAGAAGTGTATGTGGAACAACCTCCAGGTTTTGAGGATTCAAAACTGGAAGACTTTGTGTACTTTCTATTCAAAGCTCTCTACGGACTCAAACAAGCTCCAAGGACATGGTATGACACTCTCTCTGAATTCTTACTTGAAAATGATTTTACAAGAGGTGTCGTAGACAAAACTCTCTTTGTCAAAAAGCATAAAAATGATTTGATATTGGTGCAAGTATATGTTGATGACATAATATTTGGTTCTACTAATGATGATCTATGCAAGAGATTTGCTAAGTTAATGCAGAGTCGTTATGAAATGAGCATGATGGGTGAATTGTCATTCTTTCTTGGACTGCAAGTATACCAAAAACTAGATGGTATATTCATTTGTCAGTCCAAGTACATTAAAGATCTTCTGAAAAAGTATCAAATGGAAGACTCATCTACAACAAAGACTCCTATGCCAACTGCCACTAAGCTTGATAAGGATGAAACTGGTAAGAAGGTTGACATCACAGGCTACAGAGGTATGATAGGCTCATTACTTTATCTCACTGCAAGTAGACCATATATAATGTTTGCAACATGCTTGTGTGCTAGGTTTCAGTCTGATCCTAAAGAATCTCATCTAATAGCTGTTAAGCGAATATTTAGATATCTTAAGGGGACCCCAAATCTTGGAATTTGGTACCCTAAAGATACAGGATTTGATCTTATTGGATATACAGACTCTGATTTTGCAGGTTGTAAGATTGATCGGAAGAGTACTTCAGGAAGCTGTCAGTTTCTTGAAAGAAGGTTAGTTTCCTGGTACAGCAAGAAGCAGCATTCAGTGTCCACATCAACAGCTGAGGCTGAATACATTGCTGCTGGAAGCTGCTGTGCTCAGATCTTGTGGATGAGAAACCAACTCCGTGACTATGGGCTTTTGTTGACAAAGATTCCAATATTTTGCGACAACACAAGTACCATAGCAATCTCAAAAAACCCAGTGCAACACTCGAGGACGAAGAACATCGACATCAGGTATCATATTATCCGAGAGCATGTCATGAATGGAATTGTGGAGTTACATTTTGTACCCACAGAGGATCAAATTGCAAACATCTTTACTAAACCGCTTGATGAATCCACTTTTTCTAAGCTGGTTGCTGAACTTGGGATGTTAAATCTTTCTAATTGATTCTGATTAGAAGTCAATAACTGCAGATAGTCCTAGTGAATACATGAGTTTAAGAATTTCTATATCCTTAGGACTCGTGAATTTATTTTCTGGAGCAATTCTCGTAGTTAGGATTATTGTCTTCTGGCATTTAATTAGTTATTAATTCTAAAAATTATTTAGGTGCTAATATTTGTTCTAAATATTTAAGCATCTATTTAATTTGAATTAATTTAATTTGTTTTTAACATTGTAGATTAATGCAGCATAATTTATTTGATTTTAATTGATTAATATCATTTGATGATATTTAGTTGATTTTATTCTAAGAAAATTGTGAATTTTCTGTTAACAATTGATTTTGGTAAATTTTAAAAGACTTATTCAAAATCAAACTTGACAGAAAATTAAAAGATCTGATTTTTAGAACATGAACAGGTTTTAGAAATTGGAAAGAAGCAAAAACCATCGAATTTAGGAAATTCGATAGTTTTCAAGTACATAGATAAATCTATCGAATTTAATTTTCGATAGTTTTTGAAAAGGAAAAGAAAATCTATCGAAAATAATTCTCGATAGTTTTTGAAAATGGATTGAAAAAATATCGAAAGGAATTCACTTGATTTAATATATGAATTCTCGATAGTTTTTCAAAAAGTCATTCGATAGTTTTTGGAAATTAAACTGAACAGACTTCGATAGTTTTTCAGAAAAGTGTTTTAAATTCCAATTTAAAAACACTTCGATAGTTTTTCAAAAACCATCGAAGTGCAGATGACTCTTTTGCCCCTCTGAAAATCTATCGGTAGTACATTTAAAATCTATCGAAACCTGTATTGACAAGTTTGCCCCTGACAGTTTCAAAATGTATTTAACAAGCACTTAGTTCTTTTTCGTTTCATTGTTCACAGATTTGAGAAAAGCTTTTGTTTATACTTACAAGAATACACACATCCAAGAACGTCCCTGTCGATAGTTTTCTCCATTTTTAACCAAGCAAAGCTTAAAATATTTACTGTTTTTCAGTGGTAAATCTTTTTTTAACCGTGAAAAACTTGATTATTTTGAGTTTTGAAACAAAGTAAGGGAGAATCCATCGAACTAGGCTTTTGAACCTTAGAATCGATCCATAGACTGATTTTTCAGGTTTATAGATTTAGGGTTTTTGGTCAAATTTTGTTCGAGGTTGTGTTTTTCAGATTTAAAGAAAAGGGGTAATTTTGTTAAGGGTAATTTTGTGACAAGTTTGATTAATTATTGATAATTAATTAAATTTAATTGGTAAATTAGTTTTGGTTTAAAATTGAATTTTCTGGATATTTGAAAAATAATGGCTGGAGAATTTATTGTTACCAAAACTAATCATGTCTCGTTTCAGAACTTGCAATCCATAACGAACTTACAGTTTCGTGCATGGGCAGAGTTTTTAAACACACGTTCATTAGTGGCATTTGTTATGAGTACTCCTGTGGTCCTTTGCATCGATCAATTGACTACGTTGTACACAACCGCCAGGGATACAACTGAGAATAACGTAAGGTCCTTCAGTTTTGTTGTGCCAGGGGGTAGAACAATAAGGGTGACAGAACATGACTTCAATAGAATCCTACATTTTCCTACAGAAAACCTTGTTCCAGATCCCACGACTGAGGATATACATGCTTTCTTCACTCTCATAAGAAGTCAACAACGTAACTTCTTTGTGGGAGAGTTCCTTAAGAATTATTTGACAAAGCCATGGAATTTTTTCTTTCATACCCTAATCCATGTTTTTACTGCCAAGCTAACAAATCTGCATGGTATTCCCTTATTCCTTCAAAAGATAGGGTTTGCCATTGCGAACAATAGGCATATAAACATAGGAAAGTTACTGATTGATCAAGTAATTCTATGCATGGGACCATTGGATGAAAGAACGGGCATGGATGATGTGCTTTGTTTCTATCCTAGGTTCCTACAGCTCATTCTCAATGATGTCTTAACAGATAATGAACGGGAGATATTTGAAGGTGAAGCCACACAGGAGTGCATGAGAATGAAGAGCAATGCAATAAACGCTCTCATAAGGAAGAACAACTATCTTCCAGGGGTACCCACTGTTCTCACAGACTATCTAAGAACGGTGCCCCTACCACTTCTGCCCCCAGGGGAACAGGTAATTGAAGTTAATATTCCCCCACCTCAACCTGAAATGGCACCTGAACCAATGGATGTTGATCCAGAGCCCTCAGTGGCCATTCCTGACCAGGAGGTTGCAAACCCACAACCTCTAACCACGGTCGAAGAGCCTTTGGAAGAGCCAAATGAAACAATAAACGAACCTCCTTCCCCTCCTATACCCAATATTCAGACATCCGTGAGTGTAGAGGGAGATAGTGCCTTAGCAGCACCACATAAGGAGATACACCCTTTAACAGCAGCTCTGCCTACCTCTAAAAGGAGAAGAACAGAAACCGAGGCAACTGTTGATACTTTATTTCAAACTTCCAAAGCGCCCTTTATTGATTTTTCTGATGTTGATTGGGCTACGCTAACGAAAGCTATATCTGAACCATGTAGCTCAATCAAGTAAGGAAGAATTGACGGAAGCAACTGGTGTTCCGACCATATTACGGTCAGGTTCACTGGTTGAAGGTTCTAAGAACCAAGAGTCTTCACAGATGTCGAGAGAAGGCTTTGACCTAAATGCACAATCTAAAGAGTCATTGTCTACCTCCCCAGATGGAACATATCTGGATCCTGCGGGTAAAGGGTCTGACGTAGGTGCAGATCGGCAACTCGGTGACAATGAATCAATTACTATTGAGGTGTCAACTGAGGTAAAGTCTTCACAGACTATTGGGGAAGATTCGGGATCTCTGATGTTAATAGAGCCTGTTTCTAACCCTCTAGAGATTCAAACTCTAGCTCCCTCAAAGGATATATCATCTACGGATGATCAGTAACTTGATTTATCCAAGGACGGGGACTTGCGAAGCCCCATTGCACCACCGGTGACCTCCTTAAGGATGGCTACAGTGTTTTCTTCTGCAGGTACATTGAGCAAAAAGGGATTGAGTGAAACAAAAACACTTACACCTGGCCTGAGTGGGAGAGGAAAAATGAGTGAAACAATAACAGAAACGTTGAGTGTACACCCAGAGCCAAATGTGAGGAGTGACACCCTAACCCTTCCAAATATTGATGATTTGCTATTACCGACAGATAGAGAGTTACAAGTTCAATCTACCCTCAAGGAGATGACAGTTCGTGACAAAGAAGGAAATCCACTATTCAAGGTTCCACTGCGACCTTCCTTTGACCAAGGGATCTCCTCTAGTCAAGCCAATGCTTCTTTAAAGTCTATTCAAGAGAAGGTTGACTTGGCTGCAGCTGATTCCAGAAGAACATTCAGGGTCATTGGCAGTGCATCTGGCACTATAACAGGTACGAAGTAGGTAGTGGACTCCTTAAAGAAGGAAGCATTGGAGGAACTGATAGAGTTGAGGACGGACATCAAGGAACTTAAAGATGGATTCATGAATGAAGTAGATGCTTTGTCACAAGGACAAGAAGCTTTGAAAGAAGACGTTCTGGTTATCCGGGATGGTCAAGCTAGGGTAAAAGATGCAATGAACACCCTTTCTAGAGTGGAGTCTAAGCTGAACCAGAGACTGGACAAGATTGAGAAGACTACCAACTCCAGATTGGATGACATTGACCTGAAGCTGGCTTCTATGCAACAGATGAATAAGGATCTATTGGATTTCATGGAAAATCAAAGTGACGGAGTACAGTCAATCTGGACTATGCTGAAGAACCAACAAACTGGACAACCCGGACCTTCACAACAACAACCTTATCTTTCTGCTGCCTTTTATGCTGATGATGCTTTTATCGAGGATTCCTCAACTAAGGGGGAGAAAGTTGGAGATGGGGAGAAAAGTAAGGATGGATGGGGAGTTTGGGAAACGGTTGAAGCTATTCCGAGAAGACAGTACTGGATAGAAGAACTTGTACAAGAAGAAGAGAAGAGTGAAGAGGTATTTGAGGTCATGCAAGAGCAACCAATTCAGGAGGAGCATGAGCCATATTATCCAGAGCCTGTTGAACATCCAATCTGGGAGGATATTATGGAAGAAGAAGCAAATCCTCTGTCACAAGAAGAAGAAGCTGCCTTGGAAGCGATAAGAGCTCAAAGAGCTGCAATAGATGCCAGGAATGCTGAGAAAGAAAGACACCAAGCAGTTCTAAGGATTGAAAAGCTAAAAAGATCCAAGGTGCAAGCTGAAGTAAGGAAGAAAAAGATGATGGATTTGGCAAGCAAGCATGGAAGTGAATGGGAGATGGCTTATAAAACCTTCTGTGGAGTTGAAGACGGATTAGAAGTCAACGACAATGCAGAGGTGGAAGTCATAATTCAGAACATAAGAAGTGCAAATCCTGATGATCATGTTTACTTCACTGCACTGAGGAATACTGTGATCTTTCTGAAAGCTGGGGTTAAAGCAAATGGAGCCTGGAACATCCTGATCAATTTTCTTGAGAAAGGTACATTTGTGATTTCCACTAAGTTTTTAGCACAGAGAACATACACAGAACTGCAGGTGATACTCATCAAGATCCAAAGAACTACAAGACTAAATGAACTGACCCGTGAGCATGTTAAGGAGATCTTGATTAAAGTCGGTCCAGAGATTACTGAAGATCCTCCAATGGTTAGATTCATGACGAATGACTTGTTCAGAATCTGCTATTTGGCTGAGGACAAACTGAGAGACTATCCAAGCAACTATCTAATATCAGTTGAGAAGTATCTTAGATCCACTGGATTCACATCAACGGAGAAGGACAAAGCAGCAGACACTCTTAGAAGATTTCTAATGGAGAATGTTCCTTACTATAGGAAAAGAGTGGAAAGAGGATTGGAAGTGCATACCAGATTACCAAACATGCCAAAGCTAAACAAGGAAGATGTTAACATTGCATGGTTATGGGCTGGAGTGGGTCAAGAGGTTGAATATATTGGAAGACACATCCAAGGAGCAATCCTTAAACCTGTAGAACCACTGCACTATCTATCAGTGATTGATTATCAAGCTGCTAACTCCGATCCAATGATTGAGGAAGGTGACATCTGAATGGACTGAAGATTGAAGCAAAGAACAAAAGAACTATCAGCTCAGACTAGAGGAGCAACTTCATTGTATAAAGTTTTATTGTTTTTTGATTTATGAAATCTGGAAATGTATATATATCTGATCCAGAATGCATTTAATATTATTACGCTGTCTTACTTTAAGTAGTTTCATGTTTCCTTAGTTAGTTGAGTTATCCTCGAAGTATTTGCTTGTCGAACTCTATCCAATCAAATAGGGGAGATTGTAAAGCATAATGTAACATAAGATGTAAAAGAGATAACTACAACTCAACAAAGGACAAGACAGACAATAATATTAACAGAAGCACAGGAATCCAGAATCAAAGAAGAAAAGGTAAACTCAAAAAATCAAAATACGTTATGTATTCTTGAAGTCCGTAAACAGGTCACGGAAAGAAGTTCATGAAAATGTTCAAGCCTCAGTGACAGCAAAAGAAACAAGACTTGCAAGACGACAGAAGTATGTGAATGATTTAGGGTTAAGTACCATGGGATTCCAGTGATTTAATCGAAGCAACCAGAACGACAAAGGACTTATCAGCAGCACTAAAATGAAGACATAAAAGAAGAATTGATCAAGTGTTATTTATCTGTGAACTAGACCAGTTGCACTAGGTGACGGCACTAAAAAGATCAAGTTTTTTTATCGTCTCAGAAGAAATTGATACAGTCTAAAACTAAAACACCCAGGAGCTCAGGAGTAATTACTAAAGGACAAAAGACAAGAAAAAGAATTCGATAGTTTTTCATTTGTGAAAACTATCGAATGGTGTTAAAGGTAATTCTATTTAAAACAAAGTAAATAAATTTGGCACTCGATAGTTTTGATTTAAAAACTATCGAATGGTAAATTGATTTAAACCATTCGATGGTTTTTAAATAGGGAGCAGGTGAAAAGTTTGTTTTGTTTTGTATGGTTGATGAAGATCCAACGGCCAAGATTGTTTCTACAAGTTTGGTTCGATGGTTTTCAATTCAAGACTGTAGTTAATACAGAGATGAAGAAGTGTCTTCTTCAGTTAAGGCTAAACACACAGAGACATTACTGAGAGAGAGAATTGAGCCAGAGAAATTATCAGAGAATTAATAGTGCTCAGAACTTGATCATTGTATTGAATTTGTGTAACCTTAAACTCATTGAAGCTAATCTACGGATTAGAAATTGTAGCACCCCTCGAGGTTTATATTTATAAAAAGATATATTCCCCGAAACTTGGTTTGGTTTGGTGTGTTTGATTTCGTTATAGAACTGAATGAATTATCCGCGAATGAAATTAAATTATTTGTGAGTATCGTATTCAACCCCCCCCCCCTTCTACGATACTTTGGACCTAACAATACTGCAGAAAATTCAAGCAACAGTACAACCTCTGATGATACATCAGGAAATGATCAAGAGTCAGGCTCAAATACTGATGATTATTCAGAAGAAAATCAAGGAAACTCAAACTTAGGGGGAGCTTCTCAAACTACTCAAGAAAGTTCTTCTGAAGAGGCAACTGATGCAGGGGAAGTATCAAGTTCAAGAACTTAGTTATCAACAACGAGAAGATGGACTCAAGCTCATACTCCTGACTTGATAATAGGAGATCCTGATGCTGGTGTTCTAACTAGGAATGCAACTCAAAATGAATGCCTATTTCACAACTTTCTATCTCAAGTGGAACCTAAGAAAGTTGAAGATGCATTACAAGATGCTGGCTGGGTAACTGCAATGCAAGAAGAACTGAATGAGTTTCAAAGAAATGAAGTCTGGAAACTTGTTCCAAGACCCAAAAACAGGTCTATTGTTGGGACAAAATGGGTCTTCAGAAATAAGACTGATTCTGATGGAATTATTACCATGAATAAAGCAAAGCTTGTATCAAAGAGGTATTCTCAGCAAGAAGGTATTGACTATGATCAAACCTTTGCTCATGTGGCAAGACTTGAGGCTATCAGAATATTTCTGGCATATGCTGCACATATGAAGTTTAAAGTTTTCCAGATGGATGTAAAAAGTGCTTTTCTAAATGGAGAATTGGAGGAAGAAGTCTATGTTGAAAAACCTCCAGGTTTTGTTGATCCAAAATATCCAGATCATGTCTATAGACTGGATAAAGCTCTTTATGGACTTAAGCAAGTACCAAGAGCATGGTATGAAACACTTACACAGTTTCTTCTTGAAAGTGGTTTCACAAGAGGTACCATTGATAAAACTCTGTTTTATATGCAAAAGGGTAAAGACTTGCTTTTAGTTCAGATTTATGTTGATGATATCATTTTTGGGTCTACTAATGACAAGATGTGTCAGAAGTTTGCTAAGTTAATGCAGTCGAGATATCAAATAAGCATTATGGGAGAAATGAGCTATTTCTTGGGATTGCAAGTGAAACAGACTGAAGAAGGGATCTTTATCAATCAGTCTAAGTATACAAGGAATCTTCTCAAGAAGTTTAACATGCAAGACATTGCTACTGCTAATACTCCCATGGCTACTGCTACCAAGCTTGATTCTAAAGAAGGAATTGAAATAGATGTGACAAGCTAAATATGAATGATTGGATCCCTCCTATATCTCACTACAAGCAGACTAGATATCATGTTAGCTACCTGTCTGTGTGCTAGGTATCAATCACAACCTAGAGAACCTCATCTCATAGCAGTAAAAAGGATATTCAGATATCTTAAAGGGACACCAAATTTGGGTTTATGGTATCCCAGAGCATCAGACTTTAATCTGATAGGCTATTCAGATGCTGATTTTGCTAGATGAAAGATAGATAGGAAAAGTACATCAGGCAGTTGTCAGTTCTTGGGAGGAAGATTGGTTTCATGGTTTAGCAAGAAACATAAGTCAATCTCAACATCAACTGCTGAAGCTAAGTACATTGTTGCTGGAAGCTGTTGTGCTCAGATACTATAGATGAAAAATCAGCTGCTGGACTATGGTTTGCACTTTTCTAAAATCCCTATTTATTATGATAATCAAAGTGCTATTGCGATGATAGGAAATCCAGTCCAACATTCATTGACCAAGAATATCAGTATCAGGTATCATTTCATACGCGAACATGTGATGGAAGGAACAATTGAACTTCATTTTGTTCCTACTGATCAACAATTGGCTGATATTTTCACCAAGCCACTAGCAGAAGCAGTATTTACTATACTTGTAAATGAACATGGAATGATTACAAGTGAGTAACTACTGATGGTAAGTACTGATGGTTAGTATTTATGTTTTCATGACCTGTATTGTTATTATAAGTTAACTGCTTTAAGTGATATCTTTTCTTTCACTTTGTAGTTAATTCACTGATATACAGGTGGTCAGGATTTGATAGTCAAGTACTGATAGCTTTTGAGACACTGATACTATTTCAATTGCTATTGTTGATCAATTCAATTACTTTTGCTTAAGTAATTAGTGTTATTCATAGATGCATTCATCAAGTACTGACATTTTGCTCATAAAGTAAAGTCACAAAAAGAAATAAACAAAGAAATCTTTTGAGTCTTTTCATTCATTGATTCACAATATTTCTTATATTTGACTTTATACAAAAATACTATCATACAACTATATCTAGCTAATCTCTCTCTTGGATCTTGTCTAACGTTGTTGCTGCAGAGAGTTACAGGTCATAGTAATTTGCTCATCAGAAGGAGAACAGATAGAGTCAGAAGCTATTGTGTAGCTATCCCTCTGATGGCGTTTATGTGCATATTTAGTTGGAAAGGATGATAGAAGGAATGTCAATTGCTTGACATCCTCTTGATGTTGAGTCATCATCATCATATCATTTTCTTTTTCCTGCTTGCATTTTGCAGGAATCAAGAACATCCTCATCTTTTGTTCCTTCCAAGTAGCTTCTTCGAAGGAGCAAGAGACAAGCCTCGGCAGCCACATCCTCTACCAGAACAGGCGCATCATAAGGACCAGGGCGAATGATAGGAATGTAAGGGTTTGAAATAGGACCCTCGGCTATCTCATCATCCGCTGTGAGCCCTTCTCTATCAAGAAAGACGAGTGCCCATAGCTCGTCAATCAAATAATTTGTCTGTGACTCCCATTCCATGTCAAGAAACTTTTCGATAGGCATGAATTCGAATGTTCTTGCCATGGAAGTGAAAACAAAAGTTTTTTTTCAAAAAATTACAAGAAAAACTGAAAAGGCTGAAGTGTGTGGTTTGATGAGGAAAACAGGAGTCATTTATAGAATGAAGTTGGGGCATGTGAAGAATTTTGCTAAGTTACGATAGGGTTTTACACTAGAGTGTGTGTAAACTGTGGAGTTCCGAGACAGCTTAAACGGCTGACATCTTTTAAGATTTTATTTTTGGGTTGCGAGGAAAAAGAATTTAAAATCACTATCTTATTTTGATTTTAAACTCTTAAAGTGTTGATATTATTGCATGAATTATTTCTTAACGAAATTTGTGTTCCTGATTGACAGGTGTCACCACGCGTGATGTTCACGCGCTGATATACACATATGATGTATGTATTACACTATAATCACGCGTGCATCAGAAATCGTGTGTAGTCATTTTTACACGATTCCATTATCATCATTACTCTTGTTTTTTGGAAGAAAATTTGATGCTAATTTCAAACAAACGATATTGCACATCTCATAAAATTGTTTTCACCTTTTTCTCAAGTGCAAATTTTTTTTCTCTCTAGAACCCTAATTTTCAAATTGTAGCAATTCACTTTCCATCTCCAACAAACAAGAACTTCACCCCTGAGGATATTGTGTTTGTCACAAATAATTTTACATTGATTCTTGATAAGACTAAAGCTCCTGCTGAGTTTCATCTTATACAAGATTTTCTCGCTTCAAGCTCAATTGGATATGCTCTCACTGAACCCCGAGCAATTTCTGCAAAGGCTGTGATTCAGATTTGGTGTACTTCCTCTTATACCCTCGGTATTGACAGTACTCAACCAAGGTTAACCTTTTCTTACAGGAACGATGTATTGTTAGGTCCAAAGTATCGTAGAAGGGGGGGGGGGGGGGGTTGAATACGATACTCACAAATTATTTAATTTCGTTCACAGATAATTCTTTTAGTTCTAATACGAAATCAAATGCCCAAATCAAACCACGAGTCGGGGAATATATCGTTTTATAAATATAAACCGCAAGGGGTGCTACAATTCTAATCCGTAGGATTAGCTTCAATGAGTTTAGGTTACACAAAATCAATACAATGATAGAATTCAAAGCACTATTAATTTCTCTGTCAATTCAAGCTCAAAACTCTCTCTTCGTAAATGATGTTCTGTGATTTTACTTAATTGAAGAAGACACTGTCTTCACTCTCCAATTATAGTCTTTGAAAACTATCGAAGGCTTTAGGAAGAATCCTGGCCGTCCAAATTTTCAATCAACCTGACAAAGTGACACAAGTTTCACCTGCCCCTTATTTAAAAACTATCGAAAGGAATTGTTTTTCTTTCCTTCGATAGATTTTAAATAAAATCTATCGAATGGAAAAACAATCCTTCGATGGTTTTTCTTTCAACTTCACTTGATCCACTTCGATGGTTTTTCTTAAAAGAAAACCATCAAATCTTTTTTCTTTTACAGATTGACCCTTGAAGTTCTTTCCTTTTACAGCAAGCAAATTGTATCTCCATTTAAACCTAAACATACCTTGTAATATTCTTTTCACTTCCAGGGTGTTTCAGATTTAGACTTAAATCAACTTCTTCCGAGACGATAAACATCTTGATCTTTTAGGTGCTGACAACTGGTGCAACTGGTCTGGTTCACAGATGACTAACACTCGATCAATACTTCCATGTCTTCAATTCAATGTTGTTGATAAGTCCTTTGTCGTTCTGGTTGCTTCAATTAAATCATTGGAATCCTATGGTACTAATTCTTAATCATTCAAATACTTCTGTAGTCTTGAAAGTCTTGTTTCTTTATTTGTCACTGAGGCTTGAACATATTAATGAACTTCTTTCCATGACCTGTTTACGGACTTCAAGAATACATACCATATTTTGATTTTTTGAGTTTACATTTTCTACTTTACTTCTGGATTCCTGTGCTTCTGTTAATATTATTGTCTGTCTTGTCCTTTGCTGAGTTGTACTTATCTCTGTTACATCTTATGTTACATTATGCTTTACATGTATACACAATCACTCTAAGAGTGGTTCAAGAAGCTTTGCATTTGGGAACTCCTACATCTTTTACTCCATCATTTTCTGAGAATGTGCTCAGAGAGTTCCTCACTCACCTTGGGTACAATGGTGACATCTCTCGCATGGGAAGAGTAGTGCGGACAAGGCTTCGACAAGAATGTAATTTTTTCTTTGATTCCATCGTAAAGTTCTTCATGAACAAGTGTTCAAACTTTGATGCTCTTACACAGGCCACACAATACATTGGGTACTCTCTAATCTATGGGTATGATTATAATATTGCTAGCATGCTTATTGAGTCCATAGGGAGTCGCATATATGAAAATTGTGTAGTTGTCTATTTTAGTAGATTTCTTCATTTGATTTTTAAATATCTTTGTCCTAATGTTACATTTTTGGAAGATGAATTGTTATCTGTGTTTCATAATACTCCTAGATCCTTTCATGAGTATATGGTTAAAAATAAACAGTTCTTCACTGGTGATGTTGTGTATCCTGAGCAGGTTAGGCATCTCTTACGGCAGAGATTGCCTACTATTTATGACATTGTTCCTAGTACTATGATTCATAGTTCTGATGTTGATACCCCCTCTGGATCTAACCTAAGTACTCAACCTAAACAGTCTCACACACAGTTACAACCAACCTCTGGTGGCTCTCAAAAGCAACCAGTTGTATCACATACAAGATTAGATAAATCTGTGCGGCAATTCCAGCCTACAGGATTGAGGATCTTGTCACCACCATCATCACAAATCATGGAGAAACAAGGTGGTCATTCAGCTGGTATGATAGAAAACCTATTGCCTTAAAGGAGGAAACATACGGCTGTCATTGATTCTGATTCTGATTCTGACGATGACACGATACCTCTGTCAGTACTTGTAATATCCCGGATTTTTTTTTGTAATTTTAATAGTTTAAAATTTGCTAGAAATTAGAATTAGAAGTGGATTAAAATTTAAGATAATTATATAATTTGATTTTAGAATAAAAATATAGAATTAATGAGTCTTGCTAATTTAATTTTGTTGGGCTTTAGTTTAAAGTTTTAGTTGACCCAATTTAATTAAAATTGACCTGTACATATCTAGATACGAGCGTGTTAAAAAAAAAGAGATGAAAACCCTAACAAACATGAGAGAGAGAGACGCCGAAAGAGAGAGAGGAGGAGAAGGAGAAGAAGAAGAGCACGAGAGGAGGTCTCATAACAAGTTTAGAAGAAGAGGTAACGATTCTTTAATTCTCTTGTTATTCGTGTTATTTCACGTGTATGATATTTGATTTATTTTGATTATGTCAAGGATCTTTATATGTTCTCTTGAGTATTTGTATATGTGATAATGTTTTGGTATATAATATGATATATATCCATGAGTTCTTTGTTTTGTTCATTGTGTTCTTATGACTACTCCGATTTTGCATGTATACTATATATAAAGTCTGAATTCTTGTAAAAATCGTATCTGACTCGTTATTTGTCGGAATTTTATGATATTAGACTCTCTGAAAAGGAATTTGAATTATCTACGACTTTGATTCTTTGTGTTTTCCGAAATTCGGTCTGCAAACGTGAGTTTTTCTGTATTTTCTTGACCTGCCAGTGTGTTTTCGAAATTGAGAAGTCTAACTTTGAAAATTCATAGTAAATTGAGTATTTATCCAAAAATTACGAGAGATACCATTCTCGAAAGATCTTTTCGATCTCTGCGTTTTGTTTTTCATTCCTCTGACTATTTCTGTGATTGCGATGTCTTAAACGTCGAAATACTAACCTGATCAGGGGCTGATTCTGTTCTGCAGTCCGCAAATGTCTATGTTCTGAGTTCGTTACTTGTCCGTTTTTAACGAGCCTTATCATTATAGAAACGTCTCGGAATTGCCTACGTTTTTCATGTTTTGTACTTTTTCAGATAAAGTCATTTTCATAGAGTAATTTATCAATTTCTAGAACTGGTCATAACTGATTTTGTTAATAAAGGTCTATTTTGCAAGATGTTTTGGTGTCTGATTTTTGAAATTTCATTGAGTAAGTTATATGTAAGCGTCGCATGAGTTCTATTAAGATGGTGTGAACATTATTTGACTGGTTTAATAAAATTATAGGATTTGCTCGCATTGATTTCGGTATTTGATCGCTTTTGAGGTAAGTACTTTTTGACTTACTTTCATTTTCGGAAAAGATATTTTGATTCTGCTTTGAAATTTCGTATAAGATATAAGAAATATTGTTTCGAACTATATAAGATATAAGATACGAGAATCTTTTGAATCCCTTAGTCTGTACGTTATCGAACCCGTTCGTAATTTACGCTATAGTTCCGGAACTAGCCTTAGATACCCTTAGTAGGCGCACAAGTGTGCAATGTTAGATACCTATTAAGGGCGCGTAATTATTGAACTTTAGATGCCGGTCACTGGAAAAGTGTGGCGAAAGTATAAGAATAAGAATAAGAATTTCGTTTCTGTTTTAATTTTGTTTCTGTTCTGGATTTTGAAAATATAAACTTTGGGCTGGATTTGTTTTCGCAAATATTTTACAAAATTAGTATTGTTTTGAGAAATCTGTTTTATTAAAACGCCCATTGATTTTCGAGAATATCGGTAAGTCAATCTATTACTTACTGAGCTCTGTAGCTCGCCCTTTTCTAATATTTCAGGTTGGTACGTTGTGGAAGCTTATTGAGAATATGGATGTGAACTTGTGAATTTCGTGCTACGTGATTTGATGTAAATTATTGGTTTAGAATAAATGTGCTATTAGAATAAATTTTGTTAAGTACAAGATATTGATTATTGAATTATGGAGCTGCGTCTCTGATTTTATTTTTTGATTATTAAGTTTGACCGCTGCATTTGCCTTTTGTACAATTTTGTATTTATTGAATAAAGAAATGTATTTTATTTAAGTTTTGTATTTAGATTTAATAGTCCGAAAAGTCGGGCTGTTACAGTACTGTTCAAGAAACCAGATCCTGATGCTGTCATTGAAGAAAGCCAACCATCTTCTCCACCAAGGAAAATGAGATTAATAAAGGCCAATATTACTTCTCATTTTGCTGCAGTTGATGCATTGCACAAAACACTTCATGAGAAGGATGACACTGATGGTATGGTTACTGAGAGCTCTATTGTCCAAGTCAGTACTGATCCTATATCCACTCCTGACGGACCAGCAATTACTGATGAACTGGTCACTCCTATGATACCACTCATATTGTTCCTGTTTCATCAACAGAGGAAGTTGTTTCTGACTCAAGTCCAACTCCATCTCCACAAGGGCGGATTATTGAAATATCATATGAACGTGTCAAAGCACTTGAAAAGGAAGCAAGGAAGGAAATTGTTGAATTGGTTGGACACAAAAGAAAGATCTGCTTTGCCAGATGTAACACCCCAGTCCCACATTGAGGAGATTTGGGACTTTTGTTCAGTTTATATGGCAAAGTACTACTACTAATTAGCACCAACAAATCATGATCTTTTGGGGGCCTGTGGTGGGCTAGTCGTTACCCAAGTTGGCTGCGTTTGGGCCAGTAGGCTTCGGCTTATTCGGACTCGGAATCGAGATTTGACCCAATTTTTGAAAAAGACTCGGGATTTGACCCGGGTTGTCACACCAGATGAAAGAGAAGGACTGTGAGGGCAAGGACATCTAATGTTCCTATTGTTGATCTGGATACACAAGAACTTGGTTCTCAAAGTGAACTAGCAGTCCAAATTGATCAAGCCCCACAAGAACCATCTACTCAAAGTGTAGATGCAGGCATGGAGCACCAGACTGATCAGACATCTTCACTGATAATTCTTGATGTTGCTCAATGGAATCTAGAAGATGAAATCATTGCTCATTTTGATGATCATGTCTTTGAGGGAAGCACACAAGAACCTACACAAAGGAGTGATGTAGCAGCTTCTGAACCTCTGGTCACACAAGAACCATCTAAGGATGAAGACCAACTCAAGGGATAGGCTCCACAAGAACCTCATGTTCAAAGTATTGGGAGAATGCCACATTGTTCCTATGGCAATTGCCGATTCAAGTATTGTTTCTAATCCTGATTCTGCTATTATTGTTTACTCTCCTGGTGCTAGTATGATTAATGATATAACCTTAATTGAGGGGACCCCTATCTTTATGACTGCACCTCACCTTTCTCTGCCACCCCTTATTCTTCTTTTCTGAGAGCACTGAGCCTTTCTAGTGAGAATGAGAGAAAAGATCTAGAGAAAAACAGAATTTCTGAGGGACAGTCTCCTGAACTGGAAAAAGGAGAGGTAGAATTGAGTGTGAATGCTTTGCATTCTAGTGAGCTAAATCTGACTCTTAAAAGTTCAAACAGTGTGTTAGTGAGCAGTGATGAGATCACTGGAAAAGAAAAGAGAGATTTCGGACTTCATTATTTATCTAATACAGGTACTTTGGTTGTTTCCACTTCTAATCATGTGCCTCATGTATCTCTTGATTCTGATAACGAGCCTGATACTGCTGATGTCAGTTCTGATGATTCTGATAATTCTGGTCTTGAGGATGATCCTACTGATGTATCTTTAGCTCATAAACGGGCTCAATGGGATTTCTCTTGGTCAGATCTAAAGACTGAAATTGGAATTAGCAATGTTCACTCTCATATGGCTAATGCTTTCAAGAAAATCAAATCTACTGATCTCCAAACTCATCTCAAAGGTACTTCTTTCATGCTTAAAGCTATTTTTGAGGAGATTGCTGAGGTCAAGAAATCAAATGCCAAGAGTGTTGCTTCTATAGTTGAGGATCATGCTATGTTTGTTACTCGTTGATCTAGACACTTTAATTTTTTTCATAAAGATCATGTCTCTCTTGAAAAAATAATTACTGCTCTGGAGAAAAAGACTGATTCTATGGATGCTAAGTTAGATTTACTTATATCTGCTCTGGTTCCGGATGATGGTACTGATGCCAAAAAGGGGGAGAAAGTATTACAGACAAAATGCTCTCCGGAGTTAACTATTCAGAGAAGAGATGATGCTCCTGATGGAGGTTCCAGTCAACAGAAAGAGATCGTTGATGTTGTTATCTTAAGGGGTGTTATGACTAGTCAAGGTCAAAGACGTTAGTCAACTCAAGTCTCTGGATCTGAAACTAAACAGCAATCTGAGGATGTGTTAGTGACAACTACTGATCAAGAAATGCAGTTTCATCAAACTGTGAATATTGATGGGACAGAAAAAGTTGTGCACTACAGAGATCCAAGACTGGAAGCTTTTAATGAGCAAGAAGCAAGAAAATTACTTCAAGATATGTATCCTGATGAGGATATTGAAGTAATGGTCCAAGCTCAACATGCTGAATTTAATGCTCTGCAAACACGTAAGAAGAAGAAGTCGGAAAGTGGAAGAGGAAGTAGAGGCAGAGGCAGAGGTAGAGGAAGAAAAGAACAAGGTTCTGTACAAACTCAGAAAGGCATTGTTATTGATGAAGCTTCAACAACAACAAGATCTGTAGCAAATGTTCCTTCAATTTCTGTAAAGGAGAAAGGGAAGAAAGTTTTTGAAGAATCCTCTCAGACAAATGTTATTGGGATGAGTTTTGAAGAAGAAGAGAATGAAGAAGCTATTCCTTTAGTCAGAAGAAGAGATTCAGAGAAGAAAGATAATCCAGACAATGACAGACAAATTTTCTTTGTAAGAACTCCTATAAATGAAGAAGCAGTTCGATAAGCTGAAAGAGATTACTTTAAATCTTTACAAGGAGTCAATTTTACAAAGTCTGGAATTATACTAGAAGAATATTTGAAGAAGAAGGAAGATATCTCTACAAGTACAATGAGTTTCTCTGATTTCAAGAAGAAGAAAGGCTACAAGGAAAAAGGCTATGATGTAAGAGATGAGAAATCTAATCTTCAAATGAATGAGATTTTCAGGTCTAGTGGAAATCTTCGAAGTTTGTCGGATATTGCTGGTTTTTGCAAGTCAGATAAATTTGAAAGATGTTATAAAGAATTTGCAAAGAAGAAGAATGAATTTAGGAAAATAGGAACATATGGAGGACTTGGGCATCCTGAAGCTGAAATAGTTACTCAAGCATTGTCATATGATCAAACATGTCTAACTGAAAATCTGAGTGATAGATTGACTCAAAGACATCTTGACAAGCTTATATATGTTCAAATGGTATATGATGTACATGATGGAAATCTTCCGCAAGAAAAACTTTTGTATTTTCTCAAAGATGGAACGATATTTGTACAGACAGCTCTGGATGTTATACTGAAAAGATTGGAAGAATTGAAGTATGTTCTGTTTCTATTCATTCATAAAGATGAAGTGTGCTTAAGATGGAGGAAGAAGATTCAATCCAGTATTGATCTTCAGTTAAAAGCTATGAATTCTAGAGATACTGGATATACTCATAAGTACATTGATATGGATGGACGTGAAGTTGAAATGAAGAAGTGCAATACCTATATAGAGACATCTTTCGGTATGACACATCTGCATTTCAGTCCTGACTGTTAGGCTCAAGACATGTCTGAATACCACTATTAACAAGCCTATTCTTTGTGACTATGTCACTCTACATGACCTAGCTTTATCTTGTATGCTCAAAGTTATAATGAGCTTAGTAAGCTTCTTGCAATCTAGAATGTACATAGGCCATGGAATAATTATCCCGGTAGAAGTTCAGAAATGTTCATGCAGCAGGATGGAGATGAATAAGGCCCTGAAGAAATAAGTTGCAGAAGTTTTTCTAAGTCTCTATACCGTGAAGTCAAAATAAAGCTATGTCGTGAAGTCTAAAATATCCATGTCGTGAAGTACTGAGATCGTATAGTCCTAAATGAACTATGTCGTGAAGTCTTCATTACTCATATTGTGAAGTGTTGATACCGTAAATTCAAAATGTATTGGATCGTGAAGTCCTCAAAAGGCCTAGATCGCGAAGTCCCCAAAAAGGCTATGTCGCGAAGTCCTCAAAAAGACTAAGTCGCGAAGTCCTCAAGAAGGCTATGTCGCGAAGTCCTCAAAAAGCCTAGATCACGAAGTCCTCAATAAGGCTATGTCACGAAGTCTTCAAAGGCTATGTCGCGAAGTCTTTAAAGGATATATCGTGAAGTCAGGAACACACTGGAGTTCACGATGTCAACACTTAGCCGTTCATAACAAGACAAATCAAGGTGCATAACCAAAATTCAAAGGAGACAAATACTGAAGCATCTGTTCTGGTAAGGTGGTCCAAAGAACAGATGGCAAATCTACAGCTAAACTTGGAGAGAAAGACAAGAGACAAGCAACTACAGGAACGGGAAAGACTACGAAAAGCAAGTGGTCCTTCCTGACACAGTTAACTTCTTATGGCATGACAAGTTGGACTTACAGTGAGGGGTAACTGTGTAAATAGGTGTGTGCACTAGTTTGTATAAGATATATATATCTTGCACACCCTATTGTTAGCTGTAAGAGAGTGTAGTACACAGAAATATTCAAGAACTCTTTTCTCTGTAAGCAAAGCAAGAAAACATTGTTCTTGTTTAGAAGCCAGAATTTCACCTGTGAAATTTTGGAAGATGTAGTATTTAATTTACTTAATACAAAGTAGATTAAAGTGATTGTGTGTGTGTTCTGTTTATTTTCATTCCGCATTTTACACAACATAATCTCTCACAGCTTATTTAGTTTTCAAGAATCGAAAAATATCAAAACTATCCATTCACCCCCCCCTCTGTCTAGTTTCTAAGTGGTATTCATTTCTAACAAGTGGTATCAGAGCGGACTGTTGATATACAAACAGGAAAAGATCAAGAATGAGTTCACAGAAACTAAGCAGTATCAAGATTCCTCCCTTTAACAAGGAGCACTACAGTCTATGGAAGAAGAAGATGTTGCTTTTCATCAAAGCTTCAAATCCCATGTACTTAGACATTCTAAAGCATGGTCCCTTTACTCCAATGATTGAGATTGCTGAAACAACTGTTGGTACTGAGATAATACTAGCAAGACATGTTCCTAAAGACCCCTCCAAATACACTGATCTTGAAAAAGAGAAAATAGCACTAGATGAACATCTCCAACTTTTCATTTGTGAATCTATGGATTTCAACATGTATGGAACTGTTTCTCACTGTAGTAGTGCAAAGAAAATGTGGGATCTTATAGAAGTGTTATGTGAAGGAACTCCAGAAGTAAGAAAGAACAAGAAGCAGATTCTGGTGTCTCAGTATGAAGCTTTCATGGCTCAGCCAAATGAGGGAATCACAGAAGTGTTTGAGAGGTTCAACAAGCTGATAAATGAACTCAAACTCTATGACAAACACTATGAAATAGAAGAACTCAACATGAAGTTTTTGCTGACTCTACCAGATCACTTGGAACCAAGAATCTCTTCCCTCAAAGAAAGGGATCTAACCAATATTGGTTTTTGATGTGTTGTAAACATATGAGCTAGAGTTGTTTCAAAAGAGATCCATTCAAGCAAAGCAAGGATTAATGGCCAATACTTCTTGTGCCCTTATTGCTGACAATTTAGGTCAAAGAATGGAATCTCTTAAAGTCAGTCAAGTCAAGATTGAAGAGCTGGAAGTTGAAGACACTGGTGATGAGACTCAAGTTGTCTATGATTTTCCTGAGGAAGATGAGTTCTATAGCATAGATGAGCTAGACAAGATGGAAAACAAATCTTTTGCTTATATGGCTAGGAGATATCCTAACATTAGGTTTAAAAGGAAGCAACCATTTAAGTCCAAGTTTAATGCTGGTGGATCAAGTGGCTCAAACTTCTTCAATAAAGGAAAAGGAATTGCTGGTGTTGCTAAAGGAGGATACAAGTCTGGGAGTGTGGATAGGTCCAAGATAAGGTGCTATAACTGCAATGAACTTGCGCACTTTGCCACAGAGTGCAAAAAGCCCAAACAGGTCAAGAAGGACAAAGCATACTTAGAGCTTGAAGCTAAGTATGAAGATCTACTCAAGAAATAACAGGGTAAAGCTTTTATTGCAGAGGGAAAGTGATGGGATGATTCTGATGAAGAAGAAGAACAGGAGTACTCAAACTATGCCTTGATGGCATTTTCTGATGATGGTGATTCCTCAAGTCAGGTACCTATTCTTACTTCTCTTGATATGACTCCCTTTCAATACAAGCAAACTGTTGAAGACATGAGTACTGAGATGTTGAACATTCACACTAGCATGTTAGTTTCCAATGAAGAAATTGACAGACTAACTGCTAAAAATATTGAACTTACAGAAAAGAATGAGGAACTTGAATTAATGGTTGTGAGTCTTGATGGTTTGAAAAAGGAAGTGGAGTATCTTAAGAATAAAGTTGCTTGTGCTGAACATATAGAAATAGCTCTTAGGGAACAAATTGCTGAAAATGAATTAAGAATAAGAAGCTATAGAAACTCCTCTGAACTTATTCAAACCTATCACAAGGAACACACTGAAGACTGTAAGGTTGGAATTGGTTTTGATTATGAGAATGATAAGGGAAGGAAGAAGGCTAAGGGCAAAGGAAAAGAATCTTTTGCAAACAAAAATGCTCCAACTATTTTGTCCAGTGTCAAAGAGCCCATCTTCAAAAAGAGTGTTGTTGAGTTTGATGAGGATCTACTAGTTATCAAACAACAACTATTTGAAGAAGATGAGGCTGCTAAGGACACTTCCTCCTCTCCCAAGTCTGTTTATCAGAAAGAAACCAAAGACAACCTTGTCAAGAGTCCTAAAATCAAGAAAGAAGTTGTTAAGAAGAAGAAACAAAACAGAAATGGTAAGGTAGGTGTCAACAAGGGCAACAATTATACTTATGTGCCAAATGCTCCTAGAAAACAGTGTCAGAAATGCTTATCTGTGAATCATTTGACTCATAAGTGTAATAAACATGTAAATGTTGAAGTTGATAACCTAAGTAACCATTCTATTGGCATGAACACTATCCATGATTCCTTATGTGGTAATTCTAACTACATGACATGCTATGTGACTGTGATTGCTAACTGTTTATCTCTAAAGCATAAACTTGATTCTGCACAATCCTGTGAATCACACACACATATGCACACTCACAGGACAGGATCCCCAATCAAGGTTGAGAGGGTAAAAACTTCATGTGAGCCCAAGAGTGTAAACTCTAAAGCCACAAACAAAGTGAAGTCTCCTACTGTGAAGAATGTTATTAATGATAGAAGAATCAATAACAAAACTGTTTCTAAATCAACTGGACCCTACCAAGTGTGGGTACCAAAAACAACTTAGTCAATTTGTGAATGCAGGGCAACAGGAATAAAGGAGTCATATGGATCTTGGACAGTGGATGCTCAAGTCACATGACTGGTGATATAGCCCTGCTATCACATTTTAAGGAGAAGGCTGGCCCATTAGTAACCTTTGGAAATGACAACATTGGTTATACAATGGGATATGGCAGTGTTAAATATGGAAATGTCATTATTGAAGATGTAGCATTTGTTGAAGGACTAAAGCACAACCTCTTGAGCATTGGACAATTCACCAACAGGGGTTTCAAAGTGGAATTTGATGAAGATCATTGTCTAATCTCAAAAAGAGGAAGTGGTGAAGTTGTTTTAACTGATGTGAAGAAAGGAAGCTTGTTTGTAGCAAACCTAAAGGCTGCAGACAAGGGAGAAATTTGTTGTTTCTACACTAAAACCATCAATGAAGAATTCTGGCTATGGCACAAGAAACTGTCTCACTTGAATGTTCAGGCAATGAACTCTCTGTCAAAGAGAGAACTCATCAAAGACATGCCTGCTTTGGAGTTTGTGCAAGATGGAGCATGTGAAGCATGCCAAAGAGGAAAGATAAAGAGGTCAAGCCACAAGAACAAATTGCTCAAATCAAACTCAAAACCTCTGCAACTAATTCACATGGATCTATTTGGCCCTGTGAATGTAATGTCCCTTTCCAAGAAGAAATATGCTCTAGTCATGGTTGATGATTATTCAAGATACACTTGGGTGGAATTCCTGTTCTCCAAGGATGAAGCACCTCAAGTATTCATAGAGCATATCAAGAGAGTTGATAGAGAAGCACAAAGCACTGGTTCCTCTGTAGTTGCTTTGAGAAGTGATAATGGAACTGAGTTCAGAAATTCAACATTGTATGAGTTCTACAAAGATAAAGGAATTTCTCAACAGTTTTCAGCTCCTAGAACACCTCAACAAAAGGGAGTAGTTGAGAGAAAAAATAGAACTCTCATTCAAGCTGCAAGGACAATGTTGTTGGATGCAAAGCTACCTACTAGCTTTTGGGCTGATGCTGTTAACACAGCATGCTATGTGCAAAATAGAACATTGATCAATAAGAAGTCTAGAAAAACTTCTTACTCATTGATGACTGGAAAAAGAGCATCCTTCAAGCATCTTCATGTGTTTGGAAGCAAGTGTTTTGTGATGAAATATACTTCTGAACATGTTGGAAAATTTGATGCTAAGGCATTTGAAGGTATCTTCATTGGATACTCTGTAAAGCATAATGTAACATAAGATGTAAAAGAGATAACTACAACTCAACAAAGGACAAGACAGACAATAATATTGACAGAAGCACAGGAATCCAGAATCAAAGAAGAAAAGGTAAACTCCAAAAATCAAAATACGTTATGTATTCTTGAAGTCCGTAAACAGGTCACGGAAAGAAGTTCATGAAAATGTTCAAGCCTCAGTGACAGCAAAAGAAACAAGACTTTCAAGACGACAGAAGTATGTGAATGATTTAGGGTTAAGTACCACGGGATTCCAGTGATTTAAATGAAGCAACCAGAACGACAAAGGACTTATCAGCAGCATTGAATTGAAGACATAAAAGAAGAATTGATCAAGTGTTATTCATCTGTGAACCAGACCAGTTGCACTAGGTGACGACACTAAGAAGATCAAGTTGTTTTATCGTCTCGGAAGAAATTGATACAGTCTAAAACTGAAACACCCTGAAGCTCAGAAGATTAAGTAAAAAGATCAAGTCAAAGAAAATGGCTCGATGGTTTTTCTATTTAGAAAACCATCGAATGTGATTCAAGAATTCTATCTTAATTTATTTATAAAGTAATTGGCACTTCGATAGTTTTTATTTAAAACTATCGAATGGTGAATTACTTTTATAAATTCGATAGTTTTCTAATTGAGGAGCAGGTGGAAAAGTGTTTGTCTGTCAGGTTGATTAGAGAATTGGACGGCCAAGATTGTTTTAACAATTAAGGTTCGATAGTTTTCTAAAACTAAGTCTACAATTACTAAGAGAGAAGAAGTGTCTTCTTCAGTCTGGTTATTAACACAGAAGCAATTACTGAGAGAGAAGTTTAAGCCGGAGAAGATCAGAAAAATTAATAGTGCTCAGAATTTGATCATTGTATTGATTGTGTTTAACCTAGAACTCATTGAAGCTAATCTACAGATTAGAAATTGTAGCACCCCTCGAGGTTTATATTTATAAAAAGATATATTCCCCGAAACTTGATTTGGTTTGGTGTGTTTGATTTCGTTATAGAACTGAATGATTTATCCGCGAACGAAATTGAATTATTTGTGAGTATCGTATTCAACCCCCCCCCCCCCTTCTACGATACTTTGGACCTAACATACTCTCTGGAAAGGACATCATATAGAGTGTTTGTACCTGAACAACACAAAGTAATGGAAAGCATGGATGTTACCTTTGATGACAAGAAAACTCCTGGACTTGCAACAAGTGAAAAAGATAGTGTGTCATTAAGATTTGAAAATCAAGGATATCTTGAGGATTCTGAAAGTGAGGATGAACCACATGTTCTAACTGTTACACATGTTGAAACTCTTGAAGTCAATGTTCTTCTTCAAACACCTGTGCAAGGGAACACAAACACATGGGGAGAAGAAGAGAATGCAACTATCAATCAAACTGACCCTGAGACAAGTCAAGGAGATGAACAGGGTCACACGAGGAAATGGGACAGAGCCCACACTAGGGATCAAATCATTGGAGATCCTAGTGAGGGAGTTAGAACTAGAAGGGCAACAATGAATACATGTCTGTATAGCTGCTTTCTGTCACAAGAAAAACCAAAAGTAATTGAAGAAGCCTTGAAGAATTCTGACTGGATTGTTGCTATGCAAGAATAGTTTAATCAATTTGAGAAAAACAAGGTATGGGAACTAGTGCCACCTCCTGAAGGTAAGAATGTTATTGACACCAAATGAAGAAGGTGTGGTAATAAGAAACAAAGCAAGGTTGGTTGCCAAAGGATACTGTCAACAAGAAGGCATTGACTATGATGAGACATTTGCACCTGTAGCTAGACTAGAAGCCATCAGGATCTTCTTGGCTTTTGCAGCACACTCAGATTTTAAGGTGTATCAAATGGATGTGAAAAGTTCTTTTCTCAATGGTGATCTTGCTGAAGAAGTTTATGTATCCCAACCTCTTGGCTTTGAGAATGAAAACTTCCCAAACTTTGTGTATAGACTGCTCAAGGCACTCTATGGACTCAAACAGGCACCGAGAGCCTGGTATGAAACTCTATCTCAATTTCTTCTTGAGTATCAATTTACCAGGGGTACAATTGATAAAACTCTATTCTTCAAGAATTATGGAAATGATATCATTCTAGTTCAAATTTATGTGGATGATATCATCTTTGGCTCTTCAAATGAAAAACTCTGTCAACGGTTCTCTAAGTTGATGCAAAGTAAATATGAGATGAGTATGATGGAAGAGTTAACCTTCTTCCTAGGCCTGCAAGTACATCAAAGGGAGGATGGCATCTTCATAAATCAATCTAAGTATGTTAAAGATCTCTTAAAGAAATATGGTTTAGAAGAGTCATCCCCAGAAAAAACTCCAATGTCCACTGCAATCAAGCTTGATGAAGATAAGAAGGGCAAACGAGTTGACATCAAGGTCTATAGAGGAATGGTTGGATCATTACTCTATCTCACTGCTAGCAGACCAGGCATCATGTTTGCCACATGCCTTTGTGAAAAGTTTCAATCTGATCCCAAAGAATCTCACATGATGGCTATCAAAAGAATCTCAAGGTATCTGAAAGGGACTCTTAATCTTGGGCTATGGTATCCAAAGGGCACTGGGTTCAACCTGGTTGGTTACACAGATTCTGATTATGTTGGATGAAGAATTGACAGGAAGAGCACCTCTGGAAGCTGCCAATTCTTAGGTCAAAGGTTAGTGTCCTGGTTCAGTAAGAAACAACAATCCACAGCAACATCTACAGCTGAGGTTGAATATATTGCTGCTGGAAGCTGTTGTGCTCAATTGCTTTGGATTAGAAATCAACTCATGGATTATGGACTGGTGTTGGAACACATTCCCCTCATGTGTGACAATACCAGTGCAATATCCATCGTTGCCAATCTTGTTAATCATTCTACTACAAAGTACATTGAGATAATGTACCATTTCATTAGGGAACATGCTGCAAATGGTACTATAGCAGTCTCTTATGTTCCAACTGAGAAACAATTAGCTGACATTTTTACTAAACCTCTAAATGAATATGTCTTCAACAGACTTGTGAGTGAAATTGGAATGCTCAATCCTTCATTTAGTTGTTCTAAGTAAGTATGCTAGTTAATTGTTGCAGCAGTAAATTTTCACTGTATTTAGATGCTCTATTTATTTGGAGTGAAAATTAGCTGGGATATGATTTATAAATATTTCAGTATTTTACTGCATATTTTTCAAATCATACTTTTATGAGAGTTATGAGCTTTTGAGACATCTCTACATAGGTGATTTTGAGAGTTCACGACTTAGTTCAAATAAAACAGACTTATATCGCAAACTGTTGAAATTGTGAGACTTCGCGATATAGTTCATTTCTTGAGTTTGCGACATAGTTCATTTTATGACTTTGCGACCTAGAATAACTATATCGACAAGTCTCAATATTTAGCAGAATTTTGATTTAAATTAATTTTATTTCAAAATTTTGATATAAGTATGACAAAATGCTTGGAATTCCAAAAAGGGAGTTTTAGACAAGGTATTTTTACTATATCACAAAGTCTCCCCATACTTTCTAACCTTAAGACTTTCCGACATAGTTCATCTTTGGACTCTGCGATATACCTTGCAAGACTTCGCGATATAGGCTATTTTGAGACTTCACGACATCAAAATAGCATGTACAAATTCATAACTCCATATCGCAGTGTCTCTATCATATAAATACTCTTTTCTAACCGTTCACAACTTTTCATCTTGTCTATTACTCTCAATTCTCAAACCTAAACTCAAATTCTCTTCTCTCTTCTTCACTCTCAATTTCAAATGGCACCCAAATCTCAAGCAGCGTCTTCTTCAAACCCTTTAACCATACCCAAAGAGACCAACCTTCTCACTATCCCCTCTGAGGCTGAAGCAAATCCCCGGTACAAGTGTTTTGTACGGTTCTTAAACACATCCTACCTTCGCCAAGCTTTAACTATGAACCCCACTCTGTATGTTGATGTATTGGAAGGATTCTGGAGAACAGCTTTGGTATCAACACTGGCTAGGGAGGATGGGACTTCATTTCAGGAAATCAACTGCACAATTGGGGGCAAGCACTTGCAATTTGGAGAAAAGGAGATAAATGAAGCGTTGGGTTTCAAAACTGAGGGTCATGATGCGGAGGCCAATGATACTGGAATGGTGGCATTCTTGGATTTAATCAAGTATGCTGATGAGATAGACATGGCTAAGCTTAACAAGAAGCATGTCATGAGGGAGTGGTCATTTTTGTTTGACGCACTCCAAAAGGTGTTCTTGTGCAGGAAGACAGGATGGGACCACATCAGTCACATTGCTGTGAGGCTAGCCTACTCCTTAGCTTATAATCAGGAGATTAATGTAGGAGCAATCGTGGACAAGGTAATGAGATCTTTTACCCTCGTTTTATTCAGTGCATTTTAAATTATCTTGATAATAATGTGCATGAATTAGCTGGTATAGATCAAACAAAATTGCCTTATTCCAAGTTCATGTCCAAAGTTCTATTTGGTTCATTGGATACTAGGAATCAAGTGGATGTGATTCTGAGTGTGACTAAGCATATGCAAGACACATTCACATCCTATCCACTTGATAAGCCCATATATCATGAACTTTCCTGGAAAGGGAAGGCTAAGACAGAAGGAGCTTCAAAGTCTAACCCTAGCCTTCCTATCCCATCCAGTGACCCTCCTGCAAACACAACTTTAGTAATTAGGGAGCCAAGTGCACCAGTCTCTCAAAAGGCCGGTGTTACTAAAAAGAAGACCAAGAAGAGAACCCTTGCTATAATTGATGAGACTATAGATTTAGGAAGTGAGGAACCTGAGTCACAGCTCACTAGACAAAAGAAGAAATCCAAAACTCTAGCTACCACTGAATCCTCCCAACAGGATTTAGATGTGCAAACAGGGGTACACCTATTACTATCAATGTCCTCTCAACAGGGAATTGGTATTGAAAAGAGTAGTCTCCCCACTATAACCTGTATAGAGTCAGCACAGAGTCAAGAACTCACTCTTGACTCAAGTGGAAATAAGGGTGATCAATCACTGAGTGGAGAGCACATCAACTTTGAAACTCCTCCTATTTCTCAGGGGGAGTTGCCAAAATCAAGTCTAAACTCCTCTTCTCTTCTAGATTCTACATCTAAAATTTCTTCTCTACAGGAAAGTCATTCACATGACAATTCTGCTCTTGATCATTCACATGTTTAATCTGTGATTGAGCCCATTTCAAGTGACATGGTGCTTGACACTGTGCTCACCACCCAGGACCCTCCTTTAGTTGGTCAGGAAATGCACGCTGGGGCATATTCTAATGACACCAACAAAAACACAAAGGATTCACCAGTCTTTACTGGAGACTCTGTGCCAACCTCTCCAATCCTTAGGGATTTGGAATTGCCTTCACAGGCACATGGAGATGATGCTGTAACACATCCCATTTCAATGGAGACAGCATCAGACTCCACAGTCATTCCAAGACTGGAGGAAACTCAGATCTCTGTCCCCCATGAGGTGCCTAGCACTAGCTCTTACTTGGCTCAGGCCACCTTGTCAGAATGGCTGAAGCCTGTGCAACATGACAGGCCTTCAGGATCATCATCTGTGCCATCACAATTGACGGAAGAAGAACTCCAAAATCTTCATGTGGCACAGATTGATGAGATCTCTAAAATAGCTCAACATCTCCTAACAGCAAATCTTCCAAATTCAGACTATGAAGCCATTCTTCTGTGTCACAAGGAGGATGTTGAGACTCAACAGGAAAATATTATAGATGAGGCCCAACAGGATGGAAATATTGATGCCTGGTTGGATGCCAAGAGATCTGTCAAGCTGAAGGATGCACTAGCTTTTCTCAGGGAGGACTACTTAACTGCTTTGGGGTCTAATGCTAAAGGTCTCTCTCCTGCAGAAATCTATGATAATGTGAATGAAGTGTACAAGAGTCAGCTAAAGGCTATGCATTTCCTTGGGAAAGGTCTCCAGTTAGAAATATCCACAATCAAAGAAGAGACAGATCATTCTATGGCACAGCTCAGGAACTGTTATCTCTCTGACTTTCCCAAGGTGGATGGCATCCTGAAGGAGGTGCAGAAAACTTCTCAACATGTCACAAAGATGGATCTCACTCTAGCCTTGGTTTCAGATAATATGAAGAAGCTCTCTGCCAAGCTAGAAAACCAAATGCAAGCCAACATCAACTCCAACTCCATGCTCACTATCATGTGGAAGAATCAGTATGGAAACAAGCTTGTGGATGAAGTTCCCATTTCTGACATCTCTAAATTTGACTTCTCAAGGATCAAGGATCAATATCTGAATTCATTCAAATCTCAACAACTCTTCTCAAAGGTGGATGGCTTGAAAAGGGAAGTAGCTGAACTCAAATCTGAAAACAAAGTGCTTTCTCACTCCTTGGAAAAGCTCAATGCTAAGTTGGATGACCAAAGCAATGCCACTTCTAATATCTTGCTAGTCCAACAGCAAATGATGACAACTCTGTTAAGAAGTATGAACCTTCCTGTTCCTGGAGAAGCTCAAGACATCTTGTTTGATCCCAAGCCTAAGGGGGAGAAAGGAAAGGAGGTCATTGTGGAAAAGAAAGGGGGAGTACCAGCCAAGCAACAGAAGCTAAAGGGCAAGGTCACTGAAGAAACTCTAAAACCAATCACTCTCCCCTCTGTGGATGTCATAAATCAACAAGGTCAAAGAAGCACAGTTACAACCACCTACTATCCCTCTACAATGCCAATGGATATCTCAGCTCCTCAAATCATAACAAGTGCCAAACCAATCAAAGTAAACATGGTCACTGATGCCAAGCTACAGGAAGTTGCCAATTCTCACATCTATCATGATGAGGCCTTCCTGGAGTTTCTGAAAGACATTCAAACCAGTGTACAAGGCAACACTCTCAACTACAGAAGCAAGATCAATGAACAAATCAAATATTTTACAGTGGCAGTCAGGAAAATCAAGGATGCTCATCTAAGAGAAATTATCATGGTATCCAAGGACAATTGCTTGTGGCATTTATCCTTTGAAACTCTAGAGAAGCTGAGGTTTACTGAGCTGAACACACTTCTGGAGTTGATTGAGAAGCATGGGGAGAACAACAAGAGGCTGTATGATGACTTAAAGAAAGACCAATTTCAAAGATTGCCTGAAGTTATCTCTAACCCAAGGACAATACTCTTTCAAAGTCTAAGCAAAGCAAACAGTATTGATCAACTGGTGATTCCTGCTCATTTGACAATAAAGAACAGAGACAAAGCAAATCAAGTGTTACAAATGCTGAGAGCAAAGAGAGGAGTCAGGACTGCAGAATAGCTAGAGACAATTCAAATTCTCCAATCATTCCTAATTCATGGCAGAATTCCTGAGTCACTCAAAGAAAGGAGAGATAAGAAAGATGATGAGGAGGATGATGAAGAAAAGACCTACAGGAGGAAAAGTTAAACAAGGAGTGATAAGGATGGAGCAAGTGATAGCAGCAAAAGCAAATCTTCAAATAAATCTAAGGATGTTGATGATGACAAGAATGACTCCAAGGGAAAGAAAGAATCTGTTAAGAAGAGGAGTGGAAATCAGCAAGTCAAGGACATTGTTAGCAGTACCTTAACCACTACACAAGACTCTAAGTCCAGGGTGGGTACTGTTAGTAATGATCCTCCAAAATCAATATCCAAGACTTCTGAAACTGATTTGCCACAGAAGAAATTTGCAGCCACAAAAGAAAAATCAAAAAGACACTTCCACAAAGTCACAGCCAGTGGAGTGTTACAGTGGATGAAAGGGAAAGGGATGAAGCTACTTCCAAATGATGTGGCACTGAAGACTAAATCTCCCTATTCCAGAAAGCTACCTCAAGTGAAGCATTTGAAGATCAAGAGTGTAGCAAAAAGAACAAGGATAACAAAGAAGAATGGGGTGATCACAAATGTAGTTGGGATTAATGTTCTTCCTCTGGATGAAGACTATGATTAAGATGCCCTAGCATTTCTGAGAGCTCAACGAATCTTTGAAGTCAAAGTGAAGCAAAGTCATCTAGAGATGAAATACACTGATGGAAGAGGAAAGAGAAATGAGGCAAGGAAGCTGGCAATACTTTCCTCAATATGAGCTTGAAAGAATAAATTCACTTCTGAACTTTGAAGAAAAGGAAGAAAGATTGTGGAAGATAGAGATTGCCAGATTCCTGAAGATGAACTCTGATTACAAAGAAAATCAAAGGAAGCTAAATGAAGAGAAGAACATTCAGAAAGAGGAAGAGATGGTTGAGATGGAAGAGAGAGCTAAAGAGCTAAGAAAGAAAGGGCTGTGTAAAGTGAAACAAAATCCTTATGTTGTGGAATACAAAAATCAAAATGGAGGCAAAAGCAAGATAAGGATGGAGTTTTTAGATTCCTATGTGGAAAGTGCCCTTAGAGCTGCAATTGAAGATCTAAAAGACTCACCTCTTATTGAAGAACTAATTGCAAGAGATGAAATTCAAGAAGCCATCTCAGATATGAAGAGAAAGGAAGAAATGAGAAAGAAGAAATTTTATGATGACTATCTTGAGAAGCAAATGGAAACAGAAGCAGTTCAGCAACAAAGATAATCTGTAAGCTTTCACTTTTAGTATGTAATAAAAATTCTGTTCATAGTGTTCATCTTTTGTTCTCTCTGAAATTTAATTCCTTTTATGTAATTTAGGCTTGTTATCAGACATGAAATTGTGCCTAAGTTTCTTACTCACAACTTGAGGGAGATTGTTAGGCTCAAGACATGTCTGAATACCACTATTAACAAGCCTACTCTTTGTGACTATGTCACTCTACATGACCTAGTGAATTCTTTCACTGGGATATAGTATAGGTCTCTATTATACTTGTCTTGTTTTCATGTACTTAGCTTTATCTTGTATGCTCAAAGTTATAATGAGCTTAGTAAGCTTCTTGCAATCTAGAATGTACATAGGCCATGCAATAATTATCCTGGTAGAAGTTCAGAAATGTTCATGCAGCAGGATGGAGATGAATAAGGCCCTGAAGAAATAAGTTGCAGAAGTTTTTCTAAGTCCCTATACCGTGAAGTCAAAATAAAGCTATGTCGTGAAGTCTAAAATATCCATGTCGTGAAGTACTGAGATCGCATAGTCCTAAATGAACTATGTCGTGAAGTCTTCATTACTCATATTGTGAAGTGTTGATACCGCAAATTCAAAATGTATTGGATCGTGAAGTCCTCAAAAGGCCTAGATCGCGAAGTCCCCAAAAAGGCTATGTCACGAAGTCCTCAAAAAGCCTAAGTCGCGAAGTCCTCAGGAAGGCTATGTCGCGAAGTCCTCAAAAAACCTAGATCGCGAAGTCCTCAATAAGGCTATGTCGCGAAGTATTCAAAGGCTATGTCGCGAAGTCTTCAAAGGATATATCGTGAAGTCAGGAACACACTGGAGTTCACGATGTCAACACTTAGCCGTTCATAACAAGACAAATCAAGGTACATAACCAAAATTCAAAGGAGACAAATACTGAAGCATCTGTTCTGGTAAGGTGGTCCAAAGAACAGATGGCAAATCTACAGCTAAACTTGGAGAGAAAGACAAGAGACAAGCAGCTACAGGAACGGGAAAGACTCCGAAAAGCAAGTGGTCCTTCCTGACACAGTTAACTTCTTATGGCAGGACAAGTTGGACTTACAGTGAGGGGTAACTGTGTAAATAGGTGTGTGCACTAGTCTGTATAAGATATATATATCTTGCACACGCTATTGTTAGCTGTAAGAGAGTGTAGTACACAGAAATATTCAAGAACTCTTTTCTCTGTAAGCAAAGGAAGAACACATTGTTCTTGTTTTGAAGCCAGAATTTCACCTGTGAAATTTTGGAAGCTGTAGTATTTAATTTACTTAATACAAAGTACATTAAAGTGATTGTGTATGTGTTCTGTTTATTTTCATTCCGCATTTTACACAACATAATCTCTCACAGCTTATTTAGTTTTCAAGAATCGAAAAATATCAAAACTATCCATTCACCCCCCTTTGTCTAGTTTCTAAGTGGTATTCATTTCTAACACTGACAGTGAAAGATTCAAGTGTAGTTATCTGGGAAGGAGTATGCGGAATAGCTCTGTTGAAGACCTGAGGGCAGTTATTCATCAGACTGATAAATATGATGAAAAGTTGAGGAAGCTGAGGAGAAAGATGATTGATTTGTTGTTGACTGGAGAAGACAAGTTACTGGAGAATTTTCTTCAGAAAAATCTAGGGTTCATCAAAGTTGCTGATTTTGAAGAAGTATCTAAGGTAAAATCCTACTTTGATCCTGCGAGCATTTGTTAGAAGTTTTGGCATCATTAAATCAAGGAAATTTATGCTTTATTTCACAAACTATAAATCGGGGAGATTGTTAGATATTATTGATTTAATGAGTGCATCAGGATCTGTGGCATCAGTACTGGGTGCATCAGTAGCTGATGACATGTGACATCATAATCAGTAGTTATACTGATTGATATTGTTCCATGATTTCAGGAGAGGATTGTTTTGCAAGATATATCTGTTTGCATCAAGTCAGGGATATCAGCTATTTTATAGAAGATAGATGACAAGTCTATCAATCTCATTAAATACAGATTATCTTCTGTAACAGAAACAGTAGTTATGTATCTATATAAACACAGGATATGTTTTACATATATTAATAACTTACACGAGTATTTTGTAAACCTAGCAGCTATTAAGAATTCATAGTTTCTTGAGAGAGTTTGTATCAGTTTTTATAAAGATTAATAAAAGCTGGTATTGATTGTTTATATCTGTTTCAATTTCGATTATTTTGTACGATTATATTCAACCCCCCTTCTATAATCGTTCTTTACTAGGCAACATATACTAAAGTTAGAGTTTGCAAAATCAATTTACCTAAATATCAAAAAATAAATAAACATTTACTTCTGGTTATGTGGCATTAAGAATAAGCGATCATCATTACCCTCTTTCAACCGATTAACAACATAAGATTCTAATTCTTTGTTGACGGTAAATGTGGCTCCAGGATCGCAAAAGGCATAGAGGTCTAAATCATCATTCCTCCGGACAACAGTATGCAAGTAGCTATACACAAATAAAATATTATTGTTAATCAGTGTATGCTTGTGTGCAGAATGACAAGAATAAAAATAAGACACTGACGCCATGTATGTAGATATTATAGATTGTCCGAGCATGTCAATATGTAAATTATTTTCTCTACTCCAAAGACCTCGAGATCACAAGGAATGGGTATTGAGGTCCCAGTATCTTTCATGAATGATTTTGCATGTTTATACAACAGGCTAAAGGAGCTTGACACATTCTTATGTGCCTTCGTTTCTCTAAATGCTTTTACTAGGCCTTGCAATTCATTTTTTGGTTTATGAGGCAATCCCTTTCTCTTTTTCTGAAAATTAATAATCAAGCCTTTAATACATATAATCCCCTTTTTACATGAAATGAAAAAATATTGAGGTCTACGTACCATATTTTTCACAGTTGGGAAGATTATCAAGTTCCAAGGCCATGTTAACTGAGAGCCAATAGCTTCTTCAACCCTCTCTATTTCACCAAGTACTGGTACGGGAACCAAGGCATCTTTTTGAATGATCCTGTCCACTAAAACACGAACACATCCTTCCTGCATAGGCACTCCATGTACTAATTTATTCATTTCCACCTGTTCCAAAACCATGCCAAATGCAACCTTATTTTCAATAGTGTCCACAGCTAGCTCACATTTTCTGGGACCCTATATTAATTCATAAAAGAGGTCAAAAATTAAAAAGTTTGCATTATCACACACATATATATATACACACACTGACACAACTTGTTTTTTTGCCTTTTGCTCAAATGAAGGGGTGTCAAAAGCAACACAATCCTAATCTTCTAACAAAAACTTTTTCGGAATTTTTTGTTTTTCCTACGTTGCTTCCTGATTAGCCATTTTGCAGCTTGCTTTCTCAGAAATTGAAGATATCAATGCCTTTAGAGCTTCAATTTGCGACTGGAATTCCTGTTTCACTCTTTCCATCTCTTCATCCCTCTCCCGATCACGAGCCAACAACTCAGCCTTCGTAATTCTCGTTCTTTTCTCTTTAGGCAAATTAAAGTACAACTTTGGAGTGAAGAAGCCTCCAACTCCTCGAACCCTGCCTGAATGCTCTGGAGTTTCCAGTGTCGTACTCAACACATCTACGGTACCCGACGGTTGAAATTCACCTTTTTCCTTCTTTTCCAGCAAGATATCTTGTCCACAACACAAAAAAATAACAAAAAAACCAAAATTGTTTAAGTTTTTTCCCTTGTTGTAAATTCCAGTAAAAGAAAAAAACAAATACCATAAATAGGAAAAAAAATATATGCTTACAAATTTTTCATATATCTTTATTAGCTCTTCGTCATCCTTCCCGTCCTTTCGTTTACGACCTTTTTTCCAACAAGCCTTCCTTTACCTGTTTAAAATGTAGAAACATTTAAAATCCTTCCAAAACAACAAATAATTACAATAATAGTGATAAGTTCTAACTAGATCTTCTAGTAAACCGATGTACCCCTTTTCTTGACATGCGGTGTGGATACTTCCGCTTCTTCACTCTCGCGCTTTGTTTCTTACATAATGGTTGTAGCAAAAAATTTAAATAATTAAATATACAACTCTAGAAGTATTTATAGATAATTTTCAATAACTGATCTTATGTAAGTACTCTACCATGCTCTTGTAACAAAAAATTATATACACAAGTCTTTTATACCTGCCAACTCTCGGAAGTCCTTGATGTAACAAAATTCTTCTAAGCATCTTTACCGACAAATTCATATTTCTTTGGAGGCTTTCTCAATTTTTTCTTCTCTCCAAGAAATGGCATCACATGCTTTTATGTTAACTTAGTTTTGAATTGTCTCCACTTCACCCCTGCTGACTGTAAAATTGACGATTCGAGTTATGGAAGAACTTTGAATGTATCCTAAAGACCAATATATAAGCACATGGATTAAACATAAGATATACTCAGATGTAATTGTTGTTTGTGTGTTAAATGTAAAAATCTTACAGTGATATCCTTCCATAGGTTGTCTTTAAATTGACGAACCACATTTGGCCACCTCGAAATGCCAATTGGAATCGTAATCCTAGCCACCATCCCTACGTAGGACTATAAGGTCTTTCTAGCATCTCCCACAGGCTCTCCATACCTATTGCATCTAACTTTAATTTTCTTTCCCTGAGCCTTTTTCACCAGCACTTTGTACATTCTTGAAACAACTCGCACAGATCCATAGCTTTTCTTTGTTGTTTGAGTACTGGTAATTGCTGCTACAGATTCAGATTGTTGAGGTTCTGTTTCTTTTGGTCCATCAAGCTGATTAGGACTCGATGTTTTGCCCTTGAGAGGCAACTAATTGGCGTCTTCGGAGCACTTTGGGACTTCTTCTTTCAATCACTACGCCATAAATGACTTTCTACAACGCTTTTGCAAGGTGTTGCCATCTACAAGTATTGTAATAGCCCTTCTGAATCCTGCCTATTACAACATCCATTCCACGTGTTAGCGTAGACATGATAAAGTGTTGGCATAGTTATTGTACAAAACAAAAAACTTATATTACTATAAGAAAAAATTAAATCAAATAATAATTTTATATATGAAAAGTAATAAAATTTATGAAAATGATTTATTTATAAATTTATTGAAATCTGAATTGGGGTGACGGATAATTTTTTTTCGTAAATAACATATTTTGATAATTTTAAATTAATGAACAAATTTTTAAAAATAAAATAAATTATTTGAAGAAAAACTTTATAATTAATATATATTAATAAAAATTAAATTAAATAATTAATTACATAAAAGCATTTATTAGTTATATCGAAAATGTACGTTATTCAACTAGGAGTTTCATGATGATTTATTTAATAATTTTAAAATGAACAAATAAAATATAAAAAGGAAATATTTTCAGAAATTAAATTACTAAAAAACAAGGGAGCGGGTCAATTGACCAAATTGACGAGAGCGACAAAATCTACCGCCTCCCCGACTTTGGCCAAATTTTATTAAAAAGGAAACCTTAGTCAATTATTGTCTCTCACTCTCACAAACACAAACACTCACTCTCTCTAACAATTAGGTTTCATGTCTTCGCAGCAGTTCAATTAGGGTTTCGAGTAAGGGGCTTCAAGGGGATTCTATTAGGGTTTCGAAGCAAGGGGATTTACAAGTTAGGGGTTCAATTAGGGTTCCAATTGAAGTTTAAGGGTTCAATTAGAGGCTACAAGTTTTGGGTTAAATCTAAAGGTATCGTTCTCCCTGACTTTAATTTGCCAATTTGTGTTAATTCGTGTTTTGTATGCATAAATGTATAGATGTATCTGTATATATGTGTATTTGTCTCTCTCTAGTCTTATCTCGCACTCTCTGTCTCACTCTATCTCTTTCTCTCTCTCCCTCACTTTCTCTCTCCATCTCTCTCCCTTTTTCTCCCTCTTTCTCCCTCTCTCTCTGTGAGTGTATGGGTGTGTGCTTACATGGGTAGGTAGGCATGTATGTGTCTGTGTGAGAACTTTAATCTACTTGTTTATTGGTTTTGCCCTTTACTTGCACTAAGATCTGCCTTTCTTAATTGATTTATATTTCAAATAGTGTGATTCTAATATTTGTAGCTCACCCCTCTTGTTCTTTAATTTCATGTCTAACAACATAAACCCCCTTGTTAAAATTTGTTTTACTGTTTTGGGGTTTTGTTGATTTTTATTGATTTTATTGGAAATAATAGCTGTAAATGAGGTTCTACTTTTTATTCAACCAAACATACTCCCCAAATCTCCAAAACAGAGCCAAAACAAGGTATTAATCAGTAAACCAGGGTTCTAATATATTTTGCCTTGTTCCCATCTGACTCATTTGATTAGGTGCCCCTGAAATAACAGGTGAACTAGGCTTCATATATTTCCTTTCTTAGACAGTTTTTTTTACCCGAGTAGCAGAGTAGAATCATGTTTTCGTCTTGTGGCAGGACGACATAAAAATCAAAGTGTGGTAGCAACTAGCAAGGGCTTTACTGATTAGAGCCAAAAAAGTACAGGAAAGTAAAACTCACTGTACTTTGTTGTCCCAACTTTTACCCCTAATAGTTAGCTATAACATGATATTGAGGGTTCTGTTGTAATCTAACTTGGCTTGTTTTCATCTAGCTCATTAGGTTGGTTACCCCTGAATAAACACCTGAACTATGTTTAGATTTATTAGTGGTCACAAACACATACACAATTACTTGTTTATGTTAATATTAGCGTGCTTCATAAATGTAGCGATGAACGACGATGAAAACATCTGGATAAAGCTTCCAAAGTGTAGTGATGAGTACATGAGAGGAATAAAAGATTTTATTCGAAATGCATTTTCTAGATTCAACGTAGGTGATGAAATTACTTGCCCTTGCAAAATATGTAATAATATCAAGTGGCGTCGTAAGGATATAATATACAATCGTCTCATATACAATGGTCCATCTCCATTGTATATGAAATGGATTTTTGAGGTTTCCCTCCCACAATTCGAAAGGAGTGATGAAGATATGGATTTTCAAGCTGGTACAAATTTTGGAGATAATCTCGACGAGATGTTTCACCGTATGCACAACTGTAAAGATGGGTAATATGCTAGACCAAGTGTCGATGTTGAGAAATTGTGTCGTCGTGTTGACGAGGGTAAACAGCCATTATATCGTCGTGTCGAAGAGGGTAAACAACCATTTTTTTGCTTCTTAGGTGCCATTTCAATAACCTGTAAAATGCAACATAAAACTATTAGTCATAGGTAAACAAATGTGATAATCAGTAAAGTCAGGCAAATACATACCAATAATTTAAAAAGCAATTAAAAGTAAATTAGAAAGCAACTTCAAATATATGTACACGAAGCAAAAAATGTAAACTAAAAGTACTAATTAACCAAAAGTGAACTGAAATAAAATGGTAACACTTGTAGCATAGTTCAATTAGTTACAAAAGATATATTACATGGATAAGGTTACATTTTAATTATAGACAAGAAAAAAAGTAAGACACAACGCGGTACATGATGCTACATCACATAGTTGTCTTTTTAACCCAAATTCCCTCAATATTTTCCCTAAACCTATGCTCCACATCATCGGAGACATCGCATGCAGGAATTTTATAGCAGAATGGTTGATGTTCCATAGTTGTGTCTCCTAAATCATCTTCATTATAGATATCGTGATAGTCTCGAGTCGTGGAGGTTAATACAATAGACCAGGTAGCATCATTCGGATCTTCAACATAAAACATTTGTTTCACTTGGTCAACGTAAACATATTTATCTCTCTTGTGGCCTTGTCGACTAAAGTCCACAAGTGTAAAGCCAAGATCATCCACCTTGATTCCTCTATCATTCGATGCCCATTTGCACAAGAACAATGGGGCTTTAAATGCGTGGTAATCCAACTCCCATATTTCTAAGATGATGCCATAGAACGTCATATCACTCTCTACGGGATTTAAATCCCTAGCACTAGATACTTGGACAGTCTTAGCAACTAAAGAAACACCACTATTTTGAAAAACCCTTAATTCATCACGATCTTTTATGAAGTATCGAACCCCATCAACTAGATAACCTTCGTAAGAAGAACAGAAAGTGATGGTTTGGCAGCCAACCATCTTATCGTTTTCGAAACACCACCATGATTCTCCTTCAGTTCACTCGTAACCTACACAAATTATCGCAAACTAAATTTCAGAATCTAATTAATAATACGCGCTAAAGTACATAACAAAAGAAAAGGTAAGAAACCAATTTTGTTTCTAAACCAATCAGCAAATAACCGATTATGCTCTCCCATCAGCCAATGAACACTTTTCTTTTTCCCTCGGTGAAGTTCTTCCATATACTCCTTATGTTTTCTGAAAAAATGCGTATATTAAATAAACAACCATGAAAATACGCATCGATGGAGGATTTTACAAGAGGAAAAAATATTAAACTTACATTATATAAAGAAACACTTCAGGGTTGTTTAGAAGGACAGTCAAATGCACCTCATCTCACTCTTTCTCATCCACTTCCTTCATTTTCACAATGGATAATGGACTAGAAAGCTTGCTTTTGTTTTTCGGAACACCGGCTGTTTTGAAACTCTCTTTAAGAAACTCCGAGCAGAATTCTACTGATTCCTCACCAAGATAACTTTCTGCAATACAACCCTCCGGATAACAACGATTTCATACATAAATTTTCAGCACTTTATTGAACCGTTCAAATGCATACATCCATATATAGAATACTGTTCCAAATAAAAAGCAATTCCCAAACCAAGTGGACTACGAGATGTACCATTACATCGAAAAATGAGGAATTAAATATTTTTTTGAGCTCACACAAGGTCAATATTACATCGAACTGCAGTTTATCCAGTTTTGCAACATCTACTACTTTGTTACACAAGGAGTTGAAAAATAAACACAATCTAATTATTGTGACCATAACATGTTTTGGAGGAACAGAACGAATTGTAATCGGGAGTAATTGTTGGAGGAGGATGTGGCAGTCATGGGACTTCAAGCCGTACATCTTTAAATCACCCATGGACACGCAGTTTTTAATGTTTGATACATGTCCATAGGGAAGTTTCATAGACGTGAATGACTTCAACATTCTATTTTTTCAGCCTTTGACAGGGTAAAATCAGAAGGAGGTAAATAGGTTTTCTTTTTTCCTTCTTGTGTAGTTAACTCAACCCTAACACCCATATCAACCATATCACGACGAGCTGCCTCACTATCTTTTGACTTATATCGTAGACTTTAACAGCGTCCCGATCAGATTATCGCACACGGTTTTCTCGATATGCATAACATCAAGACAGTGATGAACATGGTGAAACTTCCAATATTCTAAGTCGAAGAATATAGACTTTTTCTTCCATGGACAGTCCACCTTTTTTTAACTTTTTCATTACCTTTCCAAAAGAAAATTCAATCTGCTCCTGTTGCGCTAAAACTTCTTCTCCAGAAAGGGGTGGACGTGGATGCCGAAACTCTTGTTCTCCATTAAAATCTAACTTCTGCCTCCTATACGGATGATGGTCAGCCAAATATCGACGGTGACCTTGATAACACATTTTTTTACTATGAGTTAAATACTTGGCAACAGTATCATCACCACATATGGGACAACTCTTATAACCCTTATTGACAAAATCCACTACACCATAAATGGCCTACGGCAAGCCCTGAAAATTGTTGGCGTATGTCCAAAAATATGTTGCTGTAGGCCCAAAAATTGCAAAGCCAACACTTTTTTTGTGTTGGTTTTTTTGATGTTAGCTTTGGGGTCTATGCCAACATTATCCTCCTCTATGACAACATGAGTTTTGGTGTTATAATAGACTGCTATGACAACAATATTATTACCCTACACCAACATAATATCCATGTTGCCTTTGTGTTATATTTTCAGTAAAATGAAGTGGGACCCACCGCTGGCCCACAAAGTGAGCCCCACCTGTGGGGTCTAATATGGGGCTCACATGTTCTAGAAACATCTTTTTAACGTCAATTGTTCTTTTCTCAACACTTTAAGCATCAATGAAAACACTTTTTTGTTTACAAAACAAATACATAATTTGTATATATGCATTCTAAAACAACCAAATCAATATAACCTATTTTTTCATTTAACATCATATTACATAATAATCCAAACCAACAATTCTAATTAATCGACTACAAGAGTATCTCTAAACACAATATTCAACCACCTACGAGAGTATCTCCAAACACAAGGACAAAAAATAATCTGTGTTAGACACCTTTTGCCTAGCCTTCCATGCTACAGGGTTGTTAAATGCCATGCTCCTTACATTGTCATAGTAGCAGCTAGGTAGCAGCTAAAGTAAAACCTTTCTATCTACAAGCGTGAGTTTTAAATCTCCGGGAAATCCTCTCAGAAGTAGCAAAAGCACTTCTAGGACCTCTTGTTTGCCTAAACAACCAAGGAAATCTCACCAGTTTGCCAGTTTCATCAACTGACATCGAATTCTGGACAACAGTTTAATCCTTTGGACGTGGCATTGCCTACACAGGTGTGACTGAAAAAATAAATTATATATCATACATCAAACATGACAAAACATCAACTAGTTAATAAACAAATTACTACTCACAAGCGAAGTAGAGGTTGTTGATGCAGATGCTGCTCCACTAGGTCTTAGGGTAGGAATTGGGACCCTGCATTACCCATCTTCAAGTAATCACAAGATGCTCTCGATGTCTATAGCAACTGGAGCATGCCTTACAGAGACTTTTGCTACAACACAGTTCTTAACTCCAGTTTGCCTTATAATCTGCACCACTCTTAGAAGTCTTCTTGGAAAGTTTTTTAAGGAAATGGCGGACCTTCGATGAAGAACCGTCACTTTTTGTAGACTTTTCTACTGAATCGGCATTCAAACCCATAGTTGGTTTTATTAGTGAAGGATGTTCTGTGTTTAAAGTAGTATATTGCTAAAGTCTCGGTCTCCACTTTAATTGGGTATTTTTTGGCCCTATTAACAAAATACATACATTAAAGCAACCATGAATTTGTCTGTGTTGATAAGTGGACATAGACAGAGATCAACTTGTGATTGGCAACCCCCATAAATGGTCTGTTGCCCAGTAATAAACAATTGTAGAAGGGGGTTGAATACAATTGTATACGATTCTCGACTTTAAACACAAATATGAATAATAATAACAGCTTTATTAATTCTGATATAAAACTGTTACAAACTCTCTCAAGAAATTCTGATGTTCTTGAGAGCTTCTAGGTTACAAAATACTCGTGTATGTGATCGATATAAATCAAAACCTAAACTGTGTTTATATACTACACAGCTTCTCTATCAATTTCATGATAAGTCCTAATCAATTACAAAGATTGAAACCTATCCTAAATTGATAGCTACGTTCCTACAGACCATGAACCGACAAAATAAACATCCTTATTTAACTAGACTCCAAATATAACTCGAAGTAGAAATCCTGATCAGCTTCCAGTCCTGATGATCAATCCTGATCCCAGTCCTGATATGAAATCCTGATATCAATCCTGATCCTGACGATCATGCAATCATGATGGCTATGCAATACTGATGACGTCAGCAATCCTGATCAGTTGAGTCTAGATCCTGACGATCATTGAATCCTGATCTAACAATCTCCCCCAATCTCATACTTTGTAAAATAAAGTATAGATTTCCAAGATTCAATGATGTCAAAATATGTATACAAAATGTACAAGTATTTACAGTAACAAACTTATCTCCTCAGATTTTCTGGTAGAACATATTCATCTTCAAGAAGCTTGACAACATATTTTCTTCTTTGTCTTCAAGAATCTGAATAAGTCTTTCTTTTAACTCTTTAATTTCTTCATCCTCTTCATTAATCTGATAGATAGCTGCTCTCAAATTCTGAATTGAACTTCTTTGTAGACTATGATCTTCAACCAGAAGGTAAGCAATTTCCTTCCCATCAGGATTAAGAATAAGTTGCTTCATGCCAAAGGATATTTCTTTAACAGAAGTACCCCTTTGCATTTCCACATCTTGTCCTCTTATATTTATGTACATGGGAGTATAATCACCATTATAATTCTTTCCTTCATCAAATCTCCCCCTTATAGTTGACAGAATCATGTCACTCCATTCCTTGCACACTTTATTCTTCCATCTCAGCAAATAATGAACATATTTCAGTTCCTTTGTAGTTTTCATCAATAGCTCTTGAATGGACAGAATCTTCACAGTGCCATCTTTCATGAAGTACAAAAGCTTTTCTTTCTTTTCATAACCATCATGACAATCTATAACTATATCAACAGATAATAAATTGTTCAGGTTTTCAGAAGTTATATTACCTCCAATATCAGTCATAGAGTGAGGGTCAACATATGGCATGTTCAGAAACTCAGCATCTCTGTGACCTATTCCTTTTCTTGAATTGGTTGGCATTTGTCTTAGTTTGGAAAACATCTGTAACCAGAGTGCTCTAGATCTTTGAGAATCAGCAATATTAGCAGCACTGGGAACATTTGTTATAATCCCGCCAGAATGAAAAGTGATAGGTCTATCACACCTAAGTGTGTCAATGTGTTTCCACTTCTTATCTCTCTCTTTCTCATAAGAATAACTCTTCTCTATTTGAGGTTGTTGTCTTCTAACATTTCTCCACAACCCTTTATTTGAAGTTTTGAGTCTTTGCTTATAGAGCTGAAAATCTCTATTTGTTGACCTTGTTATTCTTCTTCTTTTGTCTTCTTCTTCTTCATCTACTTCCTTATTGTGAGAATCAACCACTGTAGAAAGAATTAATAAATCAACCTCTTGCAGAATTTCAGAATCATCAGGATCTTGAATATTGTCAGGAACAATATCAGGATTAGACTCTTCAATTTGATTTGTATTGCTGAGAGTTGATTGTCTTGGTCTTCTTCTCAATTCTGGTTCTTCTTCATCAATTCCATCATCACCAAACGTAGACCTGTCAGGAACTACTAGAGTTTGAGTAGGTTCAGGAATTTCTTCAATCCTTAATCCTCTAGACCTTGTTTGTCTAGGCATAAATGGAGTTGATGAGCTTCTTCTACCTCTTCTTGCACTTCTTCTACCTCTGCCTCCTCTACCTCTAGCAGGAGCAGGATTCTTGAAACTCTCCATCATTTCTCTTTGAGAATTTAAGAACTCTTCATGAGAGAGATCAGGATATTCTTCAGTAGCAGTAGAAAGTGTCTTTCTAGCAAATAACTGTTGTACCCTCTTTCAGTATGATAAAGAGTCACAACATCACCTTTCTTTGTTTTGAACTTCTGGAATAAGTTTGATGCTTCTTCAGGATTATCAATGATTACATCTTTATCACCCTCAGGAATTGTAGAAAGAATTTGTCCTTGACCAAGCGTCAGGATTTGATCATCCATCAGGATTTGATCACCTGTCAGGATTTGCTCTTCCGTCAGGATTTGAGATTACACCAATGTCCTCGCTGTCTTTACTCCAGAATCAGAAACATGAGTTGACTGCGTTGTTTGACTTTGAGAAGTTTGAATAGTCTTCATAACAGTAGCATCAGAGGTTTCTCCTTGTAGTACTTTGTCACCACCATCATTTCCAGTATCATCATCATTTTTCCTTAATACTAGATCAGGTGTACATTTTGTATAACGTACCTTCTCCCCCTTTTTGACATCAGGATTTGACAATATATTCAAAATTAAGGCAAAAGAGGTTTGTATATCAGTTACCTTAGAATCAAGAGAATCAATTCTGATATTAATGGAGGTTTGTTCAGTAATGACTGACTTGACTTGGGATTCCAGTATTTTTAGTTGAAAAGCAGTAGGCACCTTTGTGAAGTTTTGAGAAATAGCAGTCCTTACTAATTTTGTAGCAGCCTTGATAGAATCAATTTCATGTTTGAGACATTTGGATAAAAGAGTAGTGGCCTTCAAATGATTCTTCAAATCTTGATTCTCAATCAATTTCACTGCATCATAGGCATGATCCAAAGCAGAAGGAAAGCTAACGGATTCAGAAGATCTGTACCATGAATTGTTCCATTCATATTGTCTAAGTGCCTCAGCAGGAGAAATTTCAGAAGGAACAGAAAAGTCTTGACGTAAGTCCTTTCCAGAAGTAGCCTTGCCAGCCATAAATGTTCTTGATGAACCAAAGTTGGTTCCAAGACTAGCTTTGATTGCTGTAGCAAGCTGATCCTTCTCATCATTATTATCATCACTGTCATCACTATCATCAGCATCAGAATCATCAGGAACATTAGGATCAGGAATAGCAATACCTTTTAATTTATCCTGTGATTCTGTGATAGTATATGTCATTGGTCTGGAGCTAAGTGGCTGTATCAGGATTGGCTCAACATCAAGAGCACCACTAGCGTCAGGAGCAACATCGTCAGGATTTGATAGCTTGCATCAGGATTTGATACTGATGGTTCTTGTGTAGCATGAGGTTCAGAAGCTTCTTTAACACTTTGAGTTAAAGGTTCTTGTGTACTTCCCTCAGTGATAGTGTCCTCGACCAATCTTTCATTTTTACCAGAAACCCCTTGAGCATTGTCAGGAAATTTCTCAGAAGCTGTAGCTTTGCCTACATCTTCAGAAGTAAAAGATGGTTCTTGTGTGGCTGGAATGTTGATGTCTTCATTCTCCCTTTGAGAAAATGGTTCTTGTGGGACCATTCCAATAGCTATGCCTTCACCCAAACTTTGATTGAGTGGTTCTTGTGGGGCAGGATCATCAATAGCTGCTGAATCACATTGAGATTCAGGTTCTTGTGGGCTTGATCCTTTCAGCTTCTTTTGTCTCTGAAAGACTAACTCCTCTGCTTTTCTTTTCTTTTCTTTTCCATGGGATGTGAAAACCCAAGCTTTGAAGCAGTCTCAGCAACCTTCTCCCATGAAATTTCAACAATCTTTGCAGTTGGAGAGGCTTTTGCTGGAGTGTCTGAGATAGAGACAATTTTTGGTTGTGCATCAGGAATACCAACATCGGGATTTGGTTGAGCATCAGGAATAGATGACTCATCAGGATTTGATGTCTGAATATCAGTATCCTTCATTTGCACCTTCAAAGGAATATGATACCTGCTTTTAGATAATTTCTTTTTCTTCTGTGGCTTATCAGATGGAGTCATAGCTACAATAGCAGTATCAGCAACTTCCTTGACTATCTTGATCTTTGAGGAAATAGGTAAATCATCCTCAGAATCAGTCTCATCCCTGAGAACTAATTTTCTCTTCACAGAAACAGCCTCAATCGCCTTCTCAGCCTTCTTTTGAACCAGGACCCCTTGTACACCCCCTTGTACCTTCTTTTTAATGTGTGGTGTAGAGGAGAAATCCTTTGATCCTGATTGTCTTCCAGACACATCAGATCTAGTTGATTTCTTAGGTTTTACAACTAAAGTCTTTTGGGAGACAATAGAGGTGGCTGTTGATTGTTTAGACTGTTTGGGAGGCATGCTTGGGTCAGGAACAAGGTGTGATTGGCCTTGCCCCATAGCATTAGAAATTAAACCATAACAAGTATGCATTTTCTCATGCAAGAAAAGCCTGACCTCATCAGGAATAAAGGCATTGCCTATAAAACCATTTGCCTTATCACAATTGACTAAGGACTTCAAGTTGTTTTCTGTAATTCTACAAATGGGTAGAATCACATCATCCTCAAAAGTAACACCAGGACATAAGTGATTGAATATTAATTGGAAAAATCTAATAAAACAAACATAGCCTAATTTATCAGTTTTTCTATCACTTAAAGCTTTCAACACAAAACTACCATAATCAGAAACTTTAGAGTAGATAAGAGAGTACCCAATTTTGAGTGATCCTGATGGCAGAGCATCAAAATTAGATGTCTTATTCAGGAAGCATCTACTGAGTGTGTCAAAGAAATAATTCCACTCCCTTTTGAGCTTCGTCCTGAAGAGATTACCATATCTCTTAACTTCCCTATTGTAACCTAATTTTGTAACAAACTCAAAAAGAGTCGAGTCTGAAACATTATCAGGAACAGCATCACCAAGAACAGGTAAATGCAGGGCTTCCTCCACAATTGCAGGAGTCACACAGTGATTAACTCCATTCCATTCAAAGTTTATCAGGATTGAGCTAGAATCGTCTTTTCCAAAAGAAACTGTATTCCATACCTGCATAACTGACTTGAAAGAAACACTCGCAGGTTCTGTTAGAGCATACTTCAATGGACTTGAAGTAAGAAAATCCTGGATTATATGGAACTCAGTAGGCAATTCCTGATGGTCTAGAATAGCTACAAAATTATTAGTGGCAAAAGTAACACCACTAATCACAGTCTGTTTGTTCATGAATGATGAAGACGCCATTAAAACAATATAGAAAGCTTGAGAATTGAGATATAGAAAATAGGGTTCTTGAGTACAGAGAGAAAGAAGATGAAAAACTCATGAAGAGAGAGTAATCAGGAATTTTGAAAATCAAATGTATTTTGTTAAAACAAAATATTACTCTCAATGACATATGGCAAAATATGATTTGTGCAAAAATGATTAATGGACAAATTACGTGTGTAATTAAACATAACTGCACCGCTTTTTATGTGTATCTATATGTATATATCTATCAGTGTGACACACACGCGCATACAGTTGTCCAATAAAAACTCAAACGTTTCTCATCAGTAACTGACGAAAAATCAGGCACAAATTAAGCAATGAAATACTGACCTGTACATCAGGATTGACCAGTTGACTTCCTGTCAGGATTGAGTCCTATTAGGATTTGATCAGAATTACATACCTTTCTGAATGACCATCAGGATTTGACAGTCATCAGGAATTCCTCTCTGTAGCTTTCCTCAGAAATCCTCAAAATTCATCATTCCAAGTTCATTCACCAACTTATTGAAAGTAGCTTCAGGCAGTGGCTTGGTGAATATATCAGCTAGTTGTTGATCAGTAGGAACAAAGTGAAGTTCAATTGTTCTTTCCAGAACCTGTTCTCTTATAAAGTGATATCTAATACTGATGTGTTTAGTAAGAGAATGCTGAACTAGATTTCCTGTCATTGCAATAGCACTTTGGTTATCACAATAAATAGGGATTTTTGAGTATGACAGACCATAATCTAACAACTGATTTCTCATCCACATTATCTGAGCACAACAACTTCCTGCAGCAATGTACTCAGCTTCTGCAGTTGAGGTAGAGATTGACTTTTGCTTTTTACTGAACCAAGAGACTAATCTTCCACCCAAAAACTGACAGCTTCCTGAAGTACTTTTTCTGTCTATTTTGCATCCTGTAAAATCAGCATCTGAATAACCACACAAACCACAATCCGATTCCCTTGCATACCAAAGGCCAAGAGAAGTAGTGCCTTTGAGATATCTGAAAATTCTTTTAACTGTAATCAGATGAGGTTCCCTAGGCTTTGCTTGAAATCTTGCACACAGACAGGTTGCAAACATGATATCTGGTCTACTTGCAGTGAGATACAATAAAGAGCCAATCATTCCTCTATAATGAGTTACATCTACCTCAGCACCTTGATCAGGATCAAGTTTGGTAGCTGTAGCTATGGGAGTATTTGCAATAGCACAATCTTGCATGTTAAACCTTTTCAATAAATTCCTTGTATATTTTGACTGATTGATAAAAATACCATCTTCAGTCTGTATAAATTGAAGACCAAGAAAGTAACTCATTTCTCCCATCATGCTCATTTGATATCTTGACTGCATAAGCTTAAAAAACTTTTCACATAGCTTATTGTTTGTTGACCCAAAAATGATATCATCCACATAAATCTGAACTAAAAGCAAATCCTTACCATGATTCAAATAGAATAGAGTTTTATCAATAGTACCTCTTTTGAATCCACTTTCCAGTAATAATTGAGCTAGAGTTTCATACCAGGCTCTTGGAGCTTGCTTTAATCCATAAAGTGCTTTATCCAATCTATAAACATGATTTGGATATTTAGGATTAATGAAACCAGGAGGTTGTTCAACATATACTTCTTCCTCCAGTTCACCATTTAAGAAAGCACTTTTAACATCCATCTGGAAAACTTTGAATTTCTTGTGAGCTGCATATGCCAGAAAGATCCTGATGGCCTCTAGTCTTGCAACAGGAGCAAAAGTTTCATCATAATCAATTCCCTCTTGTTGAGAATACCCCTTTGCAACTAGTCTTGCTTTGTTTCTGATAATTACACCATCTGAATCAGTCTTATTTTTGAAAATCCATTTTGTACCAACAATTGACCTGTTCTTTGGTCTTGGCACCAGTTTCCAGACTTCATTCCTTTCAAATTCATTCAATTCTTCTTGCATTGCAGTAACCCAATTAGCATCTTTAAGTGCATCTTCAACTTTCTTTGGCTCCTCCTTTGACAGAAAGTTATTATATAGACATTCATTTTGAGTTGCACTTCTTGTCTGAACACCTGCATCAGGATCTCCAATTATCAAATCAGGAGTATGACTTGCAGTCCATTTCCTTTCTGGTGGTAAGTCATTCCTTGATGTAGATGCTCCCCCTGGATTGGTGTTATCTTGATTAGAAGAATTTGTTTCATTAGAAGATCCCCCTAAAATATTGCTATTTCCTCCTGATGAATTATCAGGATTGTCACTTGAATCAGTATCTGATGAATTTTGTCCTGATGATTGAGCTGACTCTGAATTTGTAGTAGTTTGCTGTTGCTCCCCCTCAACACTTGCACTACTAGTTGAATCATCATTATTTGCATCATCAGTATTAGCACCATCAGTATTTGGTACTTCTTCAGGATTTGGTGTGTCATCAGGATTTGATGGATTATCAGAATTTGGTGACCCATCAGTATCTGATGAATTTTCAGGATCTGATTCATTTTCTTCAGGTTCCTTGGTAGCTTCATTTTCAAAAACCAATCTATCATGTGAGTCTTCATTCAATCCAATTATCTTCTTGTCATCAAAAGATACATGTATTGACTCCATGACAGTCCTTGTTCTCAAGTTAAAAACTCTGAAAGCTCTTGAGGCTAGATATCCAATAAAAATTCTTTCATCAGCCTTAGTTTCAAATTTTCCTAGCTGTTCAGGATGAGTTCTGAGAACAAAACATTTACAGCCAAAGACATGCAGATTCTTCAAACTTGGTGTCTTCTCCTTGAGCATTTGATAAGGAGTTACACCATGTCTGTTTATCAATGTGAGATTCTGAGTATAGCATGTTGTATTGACTGCTTCTGCCCAGAAATATGTAGGCAATTTAGCTTCTTCCAACATAGTTTTTCCAGCTTCAATAAGAGTTCTATTTTTCCTTTCCATTACTCCATTTTGCTGAGGTGTGCCAGGAGTAGAGAATTGTTGAATAATTCCTTTGTATTTACAGAACTCTTCCATCTTTGAATTCTTGAATTCAGTACCATTATCACTTCTCAGTATCTTGACTTTGTACTTTGTGGTTGTCTCAATCATTCTCACATGATCCAACAGTATTTCAGGAGTTTCATCTTTTATGTGCAGAAAATACACCCAGGTGAATCTAGAGTATTCATCAACAATTACAAGAGTGTACCTTTTCTTAGGTAATCCTCTCACTAACTCTTTCTTAACCAACTCATTGATATTGCTGAAGTTGAGATGAGAAAGCTTCTTGTGCCAATTCCAACTTTCATCTACTGATGCTTTACTGATGAGACATGTAGGGGAGCCATCAGTATTTGAGAGAATGTTGGCTCCATAAATGTTACCATGTCTGTATCTAGTCAATGCAATCTTTCCTGTTTCTTTGCTGACTACTTCACAATGTGTGAAATAGAAATTGACATGATAACCTCTGTCAGTGATTTGACTAATACTCAACAGGTTGTGTTTTAGTCCCTTCACTAGAGCTACTTTTTCAATGATGACATTTCCAATGATTATATTGCCATATCCCAAAGTTTGTCCAATGTTGCCATCTCCATAAGACACAGTTGGGCCAGCTTTTTCCTCATATTCTGATAACAGGGCTTTGTTTCCAGTCATGTGCACAGAACATCCACTATCCATGACTAACACATTTTTTTTTTACCCTGCAATCAGAATGTTAAAACACTAGTTAGAATGTTTAGGAACCCACACTTGTTGGGTTCCTTTTCCATGCATTTTATTAATTTTAGCAGCAGAAGACTTTCTGATTTTAGTAGTCCTGACAGGATTTACTCCATCAGGATTTTCTTTGTCAGTATCAGTATTAACAAAAGCATGCTTCACTTTCACATTCTTAAGGCTACCAGAATTTGCACTATTTTTAAACTTAGGTAATGGATCATAAAAGTTATAGTACAAATCATGGTATTCTTCACATGTATAAATAGAATGCCATTTACTACCACAATGAAAACAGGAATTCTGTGGTTTATAAAATACTGATCTATTCCTAACACCAGACCTTGGAATTTCAGTAACCTTCTTTTTACTCTTTCTGCAATCAATAGCAAGATGATTAGAGTTACCACAGTTAAAACAACATTTTCTAGTTGCATTTGGGACATATTTATAACTATTTTCTTTATTAATCCCAATTTTACCATTCCTGTTTCTTTTGACACTAGGTTCCTTCTTCTTATCTGTAACTTCACAGATTTTATCCTTGAGTTGTTTCTGAGACAGTAAACCTACATTCTTAGTAACTTTACTCATGACAGGTTTAGACTTAACAATTTTAACACTTTGAACAGAAGTTGATCCCTTTTCAAAAGTTGAATTGGAATCCTTACCAAAAACAAAATTAACAGGAGTAATCTTAGATTTGGTTTTGTCTATAACATGTATATAGGTTTTTGGACTAACTGTCTCATCAACAACAATTTTCTCTTTCAATTTTTTATCTTCATCTGACTTATACCCTAGACACTCTTTCCAATTATTAGAGGTATTAATCTCATGAAATTTTCTACCAGAGTCTGTCCAGGTTCTGATTTTCTCATTAGCATATTCAAGTTCCTTTTTAAGAGCAGTACATTTAAATTTCATCTCTAAGTACATGTGTTTAGCATTATCACATTATATCTGTACTTTTTGCATAAAAGAAAATTCATCTTCTAAATGCTCATTCCTTTTTCTAAGTTCAGACATTTCAGATAAGATTCTAGTATTTTCAGCAGTTTGACTTCTAAAGCTAATATGCAATGACTTTAGAAAACGTCTTAACTCAGAAGCATTATCAGTATCAAAATCAAAGACAGTATTTAGTACCTTATCATCAGGAATAGCAGTATCATCAGTATTGGCCATTAGGGCATAGTTGACCACCTCAGTATCAGATTATGAGGAAGAGTCCATCCAATCATTGCTTGATGTGATGAGTGCCTTTGTCTTCTTGCACTCAGTAGCAAAGTGTCCCATACCATTACACTTGTAGCATCTAACCTTTGACTTGTCAGATTTGCTACCCTTGTTGTCCTTTTTGATGTATTTGTCTTTGTTAGTATTGAAGGTCCTTTTCTGGAAGTTGCCTTGTCTTCTAGCCTTCCTAAACTTCATATTTTTGAAGCCTCTGACTATCATAGCAACCATCTCTTCCATGTCTGAGTCAGAAGAATCATCATCAGTATTAGCATCAGGATTGCCATCGTATATGATCATGAGTTCAAGAGTTCTTAGCATCCCATAGACTTCATCAAGAGACACAGTGTTGAGATCATACTGATGTCTAATGATCGAGGTTTGAGTATCCCATTCTTCTAGTAAAGCTCTCAGAAACTTGGTATTTGAATCTTCAGAAACATATTCCTTGCCAACTAAAGATAGACTATTCAAGAGTGTCAGAAATCTATCATATAAATCAGTCAGGCTCTCATCGGGTCTAGCATCGAATTGTTCATATTCTTGAATCAAAAGAGCCCTTCTGTTTTTCTTGACAAATACAGATCCCTGGCACTGAGTTTCCAAAGTATCCCAGATTTCTTTTGCAGACTTGCGTGCTTCTCTATTGGACATGACAACATCAAGACTATTGTGCAGGATATTCTTTATCTTTGCCTCCCTGAGTACATGAGCTTTTTCTTCTAGAGTCCATTCACTCTTGGCCTTGACCACATAGTGCTCAGGTACAGTTTCTGTTCGTTCTATAATTCTGGTAGGAATATATGGTCCATCACGAATCCTGTCCAAATAATCAGGATCCATAGCCTCTAGGTACATCAGCATCTTTACCTTCCATGTTGGATATTCAGACTTCTTCAGGATGGGAATTTTCATGCTTTCATACTTGGTTGTCGACATCTTATATCGTATCTAATTCAAATTTAAATCAGTTTGCTCTGATACCAATTGTTGCCCAGTAATAAACAATTGTAGAAGGGGGGTTGAATACAATTGTATAAGATTCTCGACTTTAAACACAAATATGAATAATAATAACAGCTTTATTAATTCTGATATAAAACTGTTACAAACTATCTCAAGAAATTCTGATGTTCTTGAGAGCTTCTAGGTTACAAAATACTCGTGTATGTGATCGATATAAATCGAAACCTAAACTGTGTTTATATACTACACAGCTTCTCTATCAATTTCATGATAAGTCCTAATCAATTACAAAGATTGAAACCTATCCTAAATTGATAGCTACGTTCCTATAGACCAGGAACCGACAAAATAAACATCCTTATTTAACTAGACTCCAAATATAACTCGAAGTAGAAATCCTGATCATCTTCCAGTCCTGATGATCAATCCTGATCCCAGTCTTGATATCAATCCTGATCCCGACGATCATGCAATCCTGATGGCTATGCAATACTGATGATGTCAGCAATCCTGATCAGTTGAGTCTAGATCCTGACGATCATTGAATCCTGATCTAACATGGTCAATCTAGGAAAAGGCAAAGTAACGTCGACCAAACATAGAGTACCTGTGAAATATGCAAAACAGTACAAAAAAATAGTAGGATTCATAAATTACTCTCTCTTTCTCACTCTTTCCATGGAATTCCCATATCTTCTTGATGGAAAAGTATCACTTCACATGCACTCAGTTAAACTCTATCTGATATGATAAAGACGTGGACATGTATTATCAAGAGCATCCATACCAAATCTAATCCTTTGTACGTAGATTTTACTAATGTAGCATTTTCTGATTAATCTAACCTCTGACAATCAGCTAGTTAACTGAAACAGATAATTATGCAAACAAATTTTGCATTGCTTCTTGACTAAAAATACCCGCTTTAATGAACCAGCTCGAGTAAAATAGGTCAACACGTCTTGGTTTTTGTCGTCTGGCAATAGAAGAGAATGGCACTCCCTAGTAGAGAACAAATAGCAGTACAAGTAATGCTATACAACAAAATTCTAAAGTTTAGAACAGTTTACAACTCTGACAAGATTCTTCGTCTGAATGGACTTAACAATCTTTACTAGAGTATTGGTCATTACTTTCTAGACTAAACTTAATGATTAATAACATTACCAATTGCCAATCCAAGAATGTACAAGTTATTTTTAGAAAAAGTTTCCAACATTCCACAAGTTACTATTGAGATTATTTAGCTTTTCGAGTTATTAATGTAAAATGCTAATTATTTTGGCTACGCGGGGGATTAAGTGTAATGGCAATAAAAATGATCGATCTCTCTCTAACTAACACAGCAAACAGGAATTGTACTGCTCTTTTAATTGTGTAACTGAAGGTTTTACTGTTGGAAATACCTTAGTAACACAGTAGTATGATCTTCCTGATTCCCATATCCGACGTCCAATGATGTATTCTCTATCACTACAGAAGAAGGGAAACTGTACAAGCATAACCAAAAATATTGTTACGAGTTGCTTGCAAAATCTATACTAACATCAATAGCTATATAATCCAAAATAATATATATAACACAAAAAACATATAATCCACATATCAAATAGAAAGAGATAGAATATTTACCTTAAACTCGAAGCCCCAAATTAAACCCAATTGAAACCCTAATTTTGAAATCCAAAATTGAACCCGATTGAAGCCCCACAATTCAAATTGAAGCCCTAATTTCATAAATCAGTCCTAGACACAAAGAAAGCCTAAATCAATTGTAATATAGTGAAAAACACCCTAAAATAAAAGCAAATTGAAAAGCCCTGATTTGAAGAACCTTAAAGTAAAAGTGTGCAGCCGTGTGAGTAGTAGTGTGAGTAGTTTAGCAGAGAGAGAGAAGAAAAAAAGAAAGTGAATAGTGAAGTCTAGGCAATTTTCGTTTTGGCAATTTTGTGAGCGGGTCTTCTGAATTTTGGTTGAGCGGTCTTTTTACCGCTCAACAAATTCTCGCCAATTTTCATGTTTTTCTATATATATATATATATATATATATATATATATATATATATATATGTTACTTTGTATATCTAAGTCGTAAATAGATTTTTTTTTTAATTTTAAAAAAAATGTTTTAACTTTTTAATTTATTGTTCAATTTCTTTTTACATATTTATACTAATATATTCAAATACTTTTTATCACACACAAAAAATTTATTAGTATATTAAAATACATTTAGAGACTAAATTATTTACTTAAATTTCTTGAATAATAATTTAATAATTATAAAATAAAAAATTCATCTCAAAAAAATCATATTTAACATTTTTTATTTCGTTGTTCACTTATTTTGTCATATTCTTAATTTTTATGAATTATCCAATTAAATCTATTAATTTTAATGTCAAATAAAAATAAATATTTTTACATTTAGTTTAAAGAAAAAAATATATTTATTATAAAATTATGGCAACACAATTTTATACCTACGTCAACATACCAACACTTTATACCTACAACAACATTTTTCTGATGCCTGAGCCAACACCAAATTGATAATGTTGTAGTAGTCAAAAATATGCATGGCAAAGCCAACAAAATCAAAGGCAACATCACCTCTTAATGTTGTAGTAGGCCATTTATGGTGTAGTGATCGGACAGATTTGTATACCCTGGAAACTAATTTATCGTCCACATTAAAATTGCTCTTAAAGTGAAATAGGATTTATTATAATCGTCATACACTTTTGGTTGACCACCTTCCGAAAGCATCTTCAAATCATCAATTAACGGTTGTAAGTATACGTAAATATTATTACCTGGCTCATGCGGACCAGGAAATAATATTGATAACATTAAAAATTTCCACTTCATACATTACCATGGAGGAAGATTATAGGCTGCCAATACAACGGGCCAATAACTGTACATATTGTTTAGGCCATTATTATGCGGGTTTATTCCATCTGTTGCTAAAGCTAGCCGAAGATTTCTTGGCTCACTAGCAAAGGCAGGCCAGCGATAGTCGATATTCCTCTATGAAGGAGAGTCGGTTGGATGCCACATCTAACCATCATTTATTCGCTGTTTTGAATGCCAAATCAACTATTCATCAATATCAGGATATTTAAACATTCGTTTAAATCGAGGAATGATCCAAAAGTACCACATAACTTTGGATGGAAGATTGACCCTAGGTTTACCATCATTTCCTAGCTTCCAACGAGATAGACGACATTTAGGACACTCAGTTGCATTAAGATTTGTACCCCTATATAGTATGCAATCGTTCGGACACGAATGAAATTTTATATACTCGAGGCCTAAATCAGATAGGGTTTTTTTGCCTCATACACATTAATTGGTAACACGTGATCTTCAGGAAAGAAAAAGCCAACAGATGTGAGAAGATCAGTGAGGGCACTATCGCTAATACCAAACCTAGCTTTCCAATTATGTAGTTTTGACATTGACTCTAACTTTCTGCATTCACTACCCTTGTATAGAGGTTGTTCAGCATCAACCACAAAGCTCTTGAAGTCCTACAAATCATAATCACCCGAATTAAAAGCTGTTTCACAAAATTCGACGGTTTCGAATTGAGGAATCTGCTACTTAGGAGAAAAAGTACTACCAGCAGATGACCTATTCTTAGAGCACTTTTCTCCATGCCAAATCCAATTAATATACCCTAAACTGAAACCTTTTTCATATAAGTGACCCCTGATTACATTTATGGGAATTTTTTTTAAAATTGACGCAGCGTGCACAAGGGCAAAGAATCTTCTTAGGGTCAGTAGAATTTTCTTCTACATATATCAAGAAACTTTCAACCCCTATTTCATATTCTAAAGAATCCCTCTCTTTTAAAATCCATGACTTATCCATATATTCGTAAGACGAAATGCTACCTACCTGATTGTCATTTAAACATCAGAAAGTAAGCAAGTCGTAGTCTTAATTACTTAATTATATATGATTATATTTACAATTAATTGTAATAAGTATAACTACATACGATTTTATTTACTTAGATAAGTAAGCAAGGTTACACTCATAAGCAAGTCTAAATAATCTATAAATATATCGCTAACTAAAATATATAAATAACACAATAAACTTTTAGCCAGGTCCGACCCCTAATCCTATGGTCTACGTCCTAGTCCCTTACCAACCCGGTAAGAGAATATATTATTGATCAACGAAATAAATCAATTAAAAGATACAATAATGTATCTCCCTCAATTCCCTGTTGCTGACAAATGGCTAGCTGAAACGTCCTGTTCCTCGAACCCTTTGCTCTCTAAGCCCTACACTTCCCAAGTATAGACTTCTCTAGCCTCTAGTTCCCTGAACCCTTATTTCACAAGCTCACTTATCCAACAAAACCAATTACAACTGAACAATACAATCGAAAATAAGATGTTCGAGTATTACAACTCAAGCTATAAACTCTCTTGTATAATATAAGCGTATATAACAATAAAGCTCAGAATTTATGTGTTTAGTGTTTGAGAGAGATGAGAAAAACGTGTGTATACAAGTCTCAAAATTTGTGCGTTTTCTTTAGCTTGGTTCCTTACAAGAAATATTGTAAGTGTATATATATGAAAAACACACAACGGCTAGCTGAAGATTTGGTGCAATTAAAAAGATTTGATTGCACAAAATATTCTCCAACATTTATATTAGTTAGAAGATCAGTATTTGAAAATTTGAAAAGATTTGAAACTTCTAACAAATATGAGATCTGAATTTCCAACAACTATAAAAAGATATGAACGAATCTTGGTTGTTTTGGAAATGTTTAGATATGGTAGAGATTGAGTAAAATCTGTTTTAAGTGGATAAGGAAAGGTAGATCATAATTCCCATAAAATAAGAACATATTTTCAACTTGATTTGAGCACTATTAATTATATAAACTTTATATTATATAATAGAGTTCTTACATATATAATCCTAGCAAATCTCTGATATCCTTAAGCAATCTCCAAGAAATCTTCAAGATCAAAAATGACTTAGAACAGCTTCTGGCGAGTCCATGTCAGCTTGTTGTTCTTCCCTGTCAGCTTGTTGTTCTTACCTGTTAGCTTGATGTTTTGATATTGACCATGTGAAGTTGGCTTTCCAAACTGACTATGTCCAACACTAATGGCTTGCTGTTTAGAAACCCTGCAAAACCAAGTTAGTACATATGACAATATAGTTAGCTGCTTTACACCTATAAACACAAACAACTTGCTAATAGTGTCATCATCAAAACCCATTGAGTTTCAAAAACCAATTTAATTAATCCACTTTCACAAAAAACAAACACCAAAACCCCTAAATTATAACAAAAGAAAATACAATAAAAACATCAAAGATTACACATGTTTACAACATTAAAGAAAGTGTTTACAAATTTTACAGTTTACAAGTGTTTCAAACAAACACACAAAGATGTATGCATACATGTTTATACATATATATATATATATATATATATATATATATATATATATATATATTCATGCAAAGAAAGGGAGATGTATCTTACTATGAAGAAAGCTCTAGATCTGTACTAATGAAGCTCTGATTATAAACAATTACTTCAAGCTCCAAAAGTAATTAGGGTTCGAAGCTTAATTAGGATTTATAAATTTGGGGTTCGTACTAATAAGGGTTCAGATGGGAGAGGGAGGGAGAGGGGTGAGAGAGAGAAGTGAGAGTGGGAGAGAGAGAAGTGAGAGTGAGTGTGTGTGTGTGTGTGTGTGTGTGTGTGTGTGTGTGTGTGTGTGTGTGTGTGTGTGTGTGAGAGAGAGAGAGAGAGAGAGAGAGAGAGAGAGAGAGAGAGAGAGAGAGAGAGAGAGAGAGAGAGAGAGGGCGACGATAGGAAAAGGGGAAAAATGGGGGGGGGGGGGGGAGTGAAATTTTGACTAAGGGGGAAAATAGAATTTTGACTAAGTGGGGAATTATTTGTGTAGTAAGGGGGGAAGTGAGGACCCGACATGTTTTCATTATTTAAAAAAAAAATAGACAACAGCTATTTTAGTAAGCGATGTATGAAAGGTGTTTTAACATCGCTAAAACACAAACCGATGTTGAAAACACGTTTAACATCGGTGACTTTTCTGACCGATGTTAAACGACCGATGTTATATCTACTTTTTATAGTAGTGTATATATAGTCACCCAAAACTTAGCCACCAAGACATACCATACTTGTTGTACAAGTCTTCTCATACATGTTATACAAGTCTTCCAATTCTTGGCACCTATTTACCTAACTTAATGATAAGACATACCATATATAATAATTGTCTACACATAAAACTATTACCATATATGTCATGGATCACCAAAACCCATACCATCATATTGGGTTGAAACCCAACAATCATCCCCTTCAACCCAATACTCATATCAGATTAAACGGGAATCACATCAAGGACATCAACATCCGTCCGTCATGCCTCCCCTCGAACAAGAATCTCCTCAATCTTGCTCTTCCAATCTTGAGAATCACTAAAACTCATATAGTGACCTCCAAACCATCATTATTCATCATAACGGTATATCCATCTACAAAATCATGTGCATCAACCAGCACGAGTGCCCTTCCATCAGTTGAATCACCTAATCTTTGCTTTCTCAATCTTTCGGCCCCTAGAAGTAGGAGTGAGCATTTCTTGGGTCAGAACCGGGAACCGAACCAAAACTTTGGGTCCAGTTCGGGTCTTACACAATTCGGGTCCGGTTCGGTTCTCATTTTTTTATAATTTCAGTTCTTGGTTCGGGTCGGTTCTTAGCATCATAGAACCGTAAGAACCAAATCGAACCGTGTATATATATATATATATATATATATACACACACACACAGACACTGGCATTTTACCCGTTCTATGCAACGAAAAAACAATCTTAAATTCTTTTAAAATAATTATAAATATATTATACAACAAAACTCATAATAATATTTTTGCACATATTTTTACTAACATTTCATGTTTTAACGACATAAAATATAGCTGAAGTGTTTTTATCAAATTGGCATGCATGTATAGTCCGTCCCACCAGGTTCTTTACTTTTGGGACGGAGGGCTCAACACGCATTTTAAGGCTTCTATCAAGTGTAGTTCCATAAATTATTTTAATTTTTTTTCTTCTGAATAAAAATTCAATGTTTAGATTTTTATTCAAAAAAAACATTTAAAAATAAGTGATGAAACTATACTTTATGGAAGCCTTGAAATGTGTGTCAAGTAGTGAATATTAAATATAAATAAATGAGAGTAACATATGAAGTATTAATTATGTTATTGGTTGCTAAGTAAATAAATATTCATTTAAATATTCAATACATAAAATATTGATTGAACAGATAAATAGAATGTTACCATCATAACAAAATAACATAAACATACAATATTAGAATTTGTTTGAAATGTAACATAAAATTTTAAATTAATAAAAATGTTGAATGTCCTAAACCATTTTAGATTTATACTTCATATTAACTCCATTATCATTGACGTGGACGATTTTGACTACAGATTATCATCAATAAAATTATTATTATTAGCTGAATCAGGCACCTGATTGAAAAGAATAAAATGATTGAGTTATTAAAAATGAGAAAGACAAATTTTATATTGGACAAATATCTCAATTATATTTTAATTAAAAATTTTACGTTCAGCACAACAGAATCAAAATTGTATGATGTGATTTTAGATTCTTTGAGGGCATTCTCTAGAGTTTGAACTAATTTTACCACATTCAAAGGCGAATTATATTGTATTACTCTGCACTAAGTTTCAATCATTCAAAGATATAGTGAATGATAGATTTTGTTTTCTATAGTGATTTTCAATTTTTCACTGATTTTCATTTTCTTCTTATGACGGAGGTTTTAGATTTTGTGTAAATAAATTTTAATGTTACATTTAATATGCTATATTTTAGGATTTTGTATTTATTACGCCATTACTTTTAAATTTTGACCATTGAGGTCGTTATCAACATTTGTTGATATTGACCGCCTCACTACACAATCTTTAAACTACTTCACTTGAATTAATAATGTAGATGCAAAACTAATAAAATTATATATAATTATGGTAATGAAGAAAAGAAGAATTATATATTTGAAGTAATTGATTTATTGAACATGATGTCTCCTGTTCGGATTTGCGACGATTTTGTCTCATTTGTATTTGTAGGTATGGTTAATGATACAGAGTTCCTCTGCGCATGAGTCACATCTTCGACACTGCAAATTCATAAATGAGACATCGCCTTCATCTACATTAAAATTTTAAAAGTTCAACAAAAAAATTTGTGAGTCTAATGACTTACTCAATTGATAACGGAATAAATAAGAAGTTACATACCGTTGTACTGTCTGAACTTCTGAGATCTGTAGTATACTTTTATAGAATATATTATCAAGCTCTTATGAAAACATGTCATATTAAAAAATTAAAAGTACGTAAAAGGATGATCTATTCATTCACGTCCAATTTTAAAAGTTAATTATGAATTAAAATAATTTAAAATTTTATGTTAATATTCGAATTAATGTTGTGAATAGTATTCTAAAACGGACTGAAAACAGTTTAGCTACAAACCATTGACCCCATATGTAATTTGAGAAATATAAGTTTAAAATATTTTTACATTGATAATTTGAATTTATAATACTTCATTGACATATATTGTTCTAAAATTTATTTCTTTTACTTTTAAAATATAATTTTGTTTGAATTCAAAGGTTTTATACTTAAGAAGATGATGTGTTTGCTCAATTATGCTTTTAAAAGTTAACCTTGAATTGAAATAATTCAAAATTTTAAATTTAATTGAATTCAAATTGTTTATTACTTTAAATCGACGTAAAAGACGGCTTAGTTAACAACCAACATGTTCTTTTAAATTTTTTTTAATATAATCAATTAACATCAGATTTTTTTAATTATAATAAATAATATTAATATATGATAATTACCCTCACATCTCTTTGTAAAAATATTAAATTATGGTATTTAACAATTAAATAATTACAAATATTATATATTAAAGTGGTAAATATTATACTTATACTCACAATGCTTCATCATTCGTCATTATGTGTGTTAGACAATCGAGTGGTATTAAAAGTTATTTATAAAATAGACGATTCTATATTAAACGCATAGTACAATTAGTGATCAAAATCTCGAAGTATATAAATATAATAAAGGATTTAAATTTTAAGTAGAAATGAAAATTTTGTAATTGATAACCAAATTTTCTAAATATATAAATATAACAATTAATCGATTTAAATTCGAATTAAAAATAAAATATTTTTTGTATTTTGATTGGTTAATCGTGTTGTAGGGAAAGTCATACACTCTTGATTAATAAAATTATTTGAGAAAAATTTAATGAATATAAATTCTAATTAAAAGCAACATAATTTTAGAACGTTGAGTGGTTATTCGCATTGTTTGGATAGTCTAACTACCATTAATTAATAAAATTATATGGGGAAAGTTTTAATGGATTTAAATTATGATTAAAAATAAAGATAATTTTTGAATTTTAATGGTTAATCACATTGTATGGATAGGCTAACTACCCTTAGTTAATAAAAGTATAAGAGGAAAATTTTAATGGCTTTAAATTCTAACTAAAAAACTAATTTGAATGTTGATTGGTTAATCCCGTTGTATGGATATAACCATCCTTAATTGATAAAAGTTATATGAGAAGAGTTTTAATGGATTTAAATTCTAGTTTAAGGTTTGGATCAGCCGGTATTGATCGGTTTCAGATAATTATGCTCAACTCTACTTACATATCTGTGTAAAAACCTTTAATTACGACCTTTAACAATTAAATAATCTATTAATTATTATATTTAACACATAGTACAATTGGTGATCAAAATCTCGAAGTATATAAATATAATAAAGAATTTAAATTATCCTTAAAAATAAAATAATTTTAATGATAACCAAATTTTCTAAATATATAAATATAACGATTAATGAATTTAAATTCTAATTAATAATAAAATAATTTTTGATTGATTAATCATGTTGTATGGAAAGTCTAACCACGCGGTTGATTAAATTATATGAGGAAAATTTTAATGAATTTAAATTCTATTTAAAAACAAAATAATTTTTAAAAGTTGATTGGTTAATCGCGTTGTATGGATAGTCTAACCACCCTTAATTAATGAAAATTATATGAGGAAAGTGTTAATGGATTTAAATTTTAATTAAAACTAAAAATATTTTTTGAATTTTGATCGGTTAATCACATTGTGTGGATAGTCTAACCTCTATTGGTTGATAAAATTATATGAGGAAAATTTTAATGGATTTAAATTCTAATTAAAAATAAAATATTTTTTGAATGTTGATTGTTCAATCACGTTGTATGGATAGTCTAACCGTCCTTAATTAATAAAATTATATGAGTAATGTTTTAAAGGATTTAAATTCTAATTAAAAATAAAAAATAAATTAAAATTTTTATTGGTTAATCGCGTTGTATGGATAGTCTAACCGCCTTTGGTTAATAAAGTTATATGAGGAAAGGTTTTAGGCTCTTGTGATTGGTCTAAAATTTAGGATTGATATCTGATTGGTCCTAAAATAATTCAAAATTTCTGATTGGTTAACGGCATACCTGGGTAGACTCAGGTATTATAATTATTTTTTATGCATTATATTAGATTATATTTATATAAATATCCAAAACAAACATATAACACTATACAATATTATCAATTTGTATAAATATACATGATGCTTATATTATTTTCGTTAATATATTTTTTTATTAACTTTTAGAAAGTAGTCGAATACAAAATGACTTATCCCAAATAAATAATTTTTCTTTAGGCTAAGTTATCCTTAATAAATAATCAAAATTTGTCAAAACTAATAAATTTGAAGTATAAATTATATTAAAATAAATAAATTTGAAATAAAATAAAATTTCGGTTTTTCGGGTCCGGAACCGAACCGAAATTTGCGGTTCGGGTCCGGTTCTGTTCTTCCATAAAACGAGTCCGGTTCTGTTCTTAAAATATTGTTATTTCGGTTCTCGGTTCTTTCGGGTTCGGTTCGGTTCGGGTCGGTTCTGACCCGTTGCTCACCCCTACCTAGAAGAACAACACTAGAATCATCCAAAATTTTCACATGGTTGATCAAGCCATTGAAACAATTGCGATGATCATTCCCATCTTCTTCCATCTCGAGCCCGAACTAATTGATCCACGGTGCAAGTCAACCTTCATGCCGCACATAACTTTGTCTCTTCCTACTTTAGTAGGCTTCTTGTCAGCAAATCCTTCATTGTACCCCCCCCCCCAATTAATTGAACCTCGAATCTCGAATCACGAACCTTGGCTCTTGATACCACTAGTTAGGTTGGGGGGACTACACACAAATTCGAGATTCACAACACACCAATGTAGAGCACACACACACACAAACACACGATTAGTTGACAAGTAACACACACGATATATATGATGCGGAAACACCAACGTCTCAACTTGTATTATTATTCAAAACGGTTAGCAATAACACAATCAAAACATCAATGGTGTTCCAAACTCGATGCTTAAGCCTAACACTACTTAAGTATCTGCTCTCGAGCGATACCTAAGTCTATATCTTAAGCATACATCAAACATAATATGACTATGTATATATAGTTACCCAAAACTTAGCCACTAAGTCATACCATACTTGTTGTACAAGTCTTCCCATACATATTATACAAGTCTTCCAATTCTTGGCACCTATTTACCTAACTTAATGACCAAAACATACCATATAAAATAATTCTCTACACATACAACTATTACCATATATGTCATGGATCACCAAAGCGCATACCATCATATTGGGTTGAAACCCAACAGAGGATACATATTAAGTTCATGGAATCGAAATTCCAAAATTCAAATAAAGTGCAACAAACAATAGGACAGAACAATCCATTCAAAATAGCACAAAATTCATAAATTAGAGATAAGACCAACAAGACTTATGACTAACTATTTCTTTTGTGAGTTACTACATTGAAGATTTTCTTGTCGTGCCTATGACAAGTGTTTCTCACCTAGCTTCAGTTGCTCCATTTACTTTCACACCACCTTTTTGGTAGTTCATAATATTTTCAAGGCCAACATAATTAACAATAGTTAGCCACATGTCGTGTTTGCTATTGTTCTTCATGTTTCCTCCTCCACACATGAGAACTAGACTCCATGTTTCTTGTTTGACAACATCCCCCATTATATTCATAGAACACTGAGAAATCATGACCGAATTCACATAACAGTTTGTCCAAAGCATCAAACCTTCCTGAGTTAGTTTCTCACAATACGGAATTTCTACAAAGATAAAGCACATAAAAGCAAACATTTTACTCTCCTGCTTCTTAGCATTAATATGCACTAGATCATACATATGTGTTTCACAAAAGTAACTGAAACCAACAGTTGTCCATTGTGAATCAGAGCTAGTTACAAACAGACCTTGACAATAAATATCCTAAATCAACTGAATGGCGTATTGAAAATCCATCAGGAGTTTAACACATAGTCTACCATCAGTACTTCCAAATAAAATGTTGTATGTCCAAGCAGAGTTAACATCTAAAACTGGTGAACTAAGAGATATTGTAAAAACCTGAAGTCTAAAAGATTTGTGCCCGAAATCTGAAATCACCGTCGTAGGCCAAGTCTCAGGCAATTCAACAATTGGATAAGCACTCAGAAACATCATTTCAAGGGAATCATGAAAAATTATCAAAATATCGTTGTTCATAACATTTTTCTCCCAAACAAATGTAAGCAAATTACTATAATCCAGATTTGATGTTATCACAGCTTTAAGGCTAAGACTACTTTCCACAACAAAACTAGAAGCATTCTCAAACTTAATTAGGCTATTGATCCCATTCTTAAATGCAACCATTGCAATTTTTGAGCAGTTCAATTTGCATACCTTGCCTTGTGCCATAGAAAATAAATTCTTATTGTCAACCTCTCTGAGAACGCTTAAGAGTATACCCGTCTTTTAAGAAAGAAGTTTCTCTAAGCATAAGTTTCATTCAAAAATCTGAAAAAACCAAACCCGAGTTCAATAGTAAGATTAGAAGTATTGGAAAGAGGGTTAAATTTTTTCTATTTCAAATACCCATTTTACTTTTGTTTGATAGATATTTAAATTATCAAGAACCAAATAAATTTCTGAAAGACAATTTAAAGATACACCATCAAAGATGATGGATCTGGAGGGACAAGGGAAATCCAAACCATTTTCCAATTGAAAGGATGTAACATCCACAAGAACAACATAATAAGAGAAAGTCCAAGGTAGAGGAAGATAATCATCCTCCAAAACAACAAGAAGAATCTAGGATAGAAAAAAATAAAATATATATATATATATATATATATATATATATAAGTAACACAATACCTTTTAGGTAAAAATGCTACGTCATTGGCATTTTTTTTGTAAAAATTATTTTAGAAAGTAGGTCCTTATACAATCACTTAATAAAACAAAAGTGACTGAGCGATGACAACCAGGAAGTGGGTTTGGAAGCAACTATCCTTTGAAAAAAGCGTAATAGCTCAATAAGCTAACTATATTGCGGCGAAAATGTATCACTTCTCTGCATTCCTTTAATTTGACTAACAAGATTTTTAGTTTGTCAAATTGTGTCTTGCGTGCCCATGAATTCAGCCAACAAAAATACCATTGATTATTTTCATTCTATTTAGATAAAAGAATATAACAACATCATGCCATTCTTATTTTTTTTAATTTCTCTATTTTCTTTTTCAATTTTTGATTTCCTAAAGAATCGAAGAACTCAACTTAATAATGGTTGAATCTTCTACGAATCGCAAGAGATGTATGCCTAGCATACAATTCACTACTTTACTTGCATCACATTTCAGACATGTTCGGATCACTTATAATATATGGGTCTATGACGAAAGGGCTTGGTTAGTATCATTTTCAATACAATTCTTTTTCTATAATTGTTCGATGATAAATATGTAACGAAAAATAAATTCATCTTTTGAATTATTTTGTTCACTCTTCTCAACATCCTTGAAAATAATTAAGAGATAAAAGAGATTTGAGCTTGTTTCTTAATACTCATCTTTAATCTTTAATAGTTGTTATATATATATCGAAAATAATATTAAAATTATGTAAAAAACTGGAGAGGTCAAAGACTTTCGTCTCAATCGTGCTTCTCGGGCCTCCACACTCCCCCTCTCCCCTATAAATAAGTAAGGCTCTGTCATTTGGGCGAAGGATCAAGGACGAAGATAAGGATAAAGAGAAAGGATTGTGTAGAATTGAAAATTTTCTAACGAATAGATAAATTATAACTCCTCCTGCTCCATCTCGTTTATGTCTCATGTTTTGACTAATTTGTGATAGATATATCAAATTCTGACCACAAATGGCACATAATATATAATTTAAAATTTAAAATTTATATTATTAGAAAATACATATAACACTTTAAAATGTTTTTTCAAGTTTTGAAATTATTATTTATTTTTTAATTATCAATTAAAATTGGGTCAATTTGACAACAAACTAGTCAAAACTTTTCTTCTCTCCCGTAAAAACTCGTGCACACGATTACTCAACATCTTAGAACCGAGGAGCATAGTTAGTATTCTTTTTTTGACAAAATATTATGCATTTCATTAAAAAGACTGGACTAGACTGGGACAAACCCCCTAAACGGGCTATACAACATGGTTGAGAAACAAATAAACAAGCTAATAGCCACTTTGTTTCCGGATCATTTAAGATACCGAATAAAAATATTATTTGAATTAAAAAATATTACAATGGCTTCTCCAGAAATCCAACTTATACATCATCTCTGAAATCAGTAGCATCACAATTGATCTTCACACAATTAATTTTGGTCTTAATTTCGGTCTTAGAACTCTCTCGAGAGTCGACCTCAACCCTATCCCGCCTCCAAAATATTTAAATCTATCCCTTTTCTCCACCAATAAGACCTTCTTTCTCTCACAAATTCACTTTCATCTTTCTTTCTCTCATCTAATCACTATATTTCTTATTTTTCTTTCAATAATCATCCTTCTTTTGTGAGGGTTGTTGTTGTACCCAATTTTTTGGGTGTTTTGTTTGTTATCGTTTTGGAGTGGTTGTAATGGTCTTGGTATTTTTGGTTTGTTGTTTTGTCTCTTTGAAAATGATTCAATTAGTGTTTTAAGAGATGTGGAAAGTGCGCATCAAGACTGGGTCGGTGGTGAAAATCGCAAAAAGCTAACATTTTATAACGGAAGATTATTCATATTATGAGGACATCTGTTCTTCCAATTTCAATTGGTGCAATCAAGTTCTGAACATTGGATTACAATTAGTATTCTTTACTTATCTTATTTTCAAATGAAATTTACTATTTTGAAAAAAATATTTAACCGACAAACATGCACTGTTACTATTACTTAAGCGGTACAAGTAAATATAATAAGTGCATTTTATTAGGATGCCAAACGCATGACAAAATGTTAGAAGGGGCTAATGTTCCAAATCCGTTACTTATATGTACAACTTTATTTAAAACCAGTCAACTGGATACGCACTTTATTTAATACTAGCTAGTCAACTAGACCATGCTCTTGTCTTCCCTTGATAGCTACTCTCGTCTCCTCCCCTTGATAGCTCCTTCACCCGCCTCCGTAGTTTAAACTGCAAGAAAATAATAGGAAACATGAATGCCAAGAACCATTTTCATTAAGGTATCACTGCTACTTAAAATTCATGCTTAACTAGAAGATTTGATGGGTAATTTCTTAACGGGTTAATGGCTATACAGCTCTAAACGTGGTCAAGAAACTAAAAGCCTATGTTTGCTACGACTGACAAATGAAATCAACTTTACCCCAACTTGAGGGATGTATCTGAGCTTTCATAGTCTCGTGGGAGGCGACTAGAGTTCGTTGCAGACTCAGAGGACGGACCTTCCCCACGGATTGTGTTTTCCAAATCAGCTGGGATTGGCTGTCGTCCACCTCTAGCCATCTCCATCACCATTTTCTGGAAACATTAGTAGGGCTTCTCATTAGCACAAGTTGAAGCAACACTAAATGCTATGCGTCAATGAAAGTAGAAATTTCAAGACAGAGATAAAGGCAACTTTGACCTGATGTTTTAGTCGATTGTTTTCTTCCATTAGTTCCCTTCCCTGCATATGTTTTTAAAATATCATGAAAATAACGGATGAGTTGCAAAATATTCTTCGTACACCTGATATGTAATCGCTGCACAAGACATGGTTTAAGCTAACCTTTTGTTGTAGAGACTCAATCTCTGTCGTAATCTTTTCAGCCTAAGGAATATTAGAGCCAGAGAAATTATTAGTTTTTCTTTTAAAAGAGAGAAATTATTTTCCACAATCGGGTATTTAAGTGCATGATCATATTCTTAAGGACAGTGTGTTGGTCATATTACATGACACATTTCCACCTGGCACTTATTGTATAATTTGTTATTAGTTTGATCAGTTAGTTAGTTAGCCAGCTGGCTTTGTAACAGTTTTTCCCGCCATAGCTGACTTGTATTTAAACACCATCTCTGTACATTTGTAAAGTTCAAGTAACAATAATATCATAGAAAATTTCTTTCTTCTTGTGTATATACATACAAATACTTACAACAGATTAATTAGTTTTACATGGTATCAGAGCAACTGAATCGATCTTTCTCTTCATCAATGGTGACATAAACTTTTCCGCATCTCCTTTCTTCCGCATTTTCCAGGTTCTGTTTTCATGATCTCTTTCGCGATTTCTTTATCTCTTTCGTGATCTCTTTCACGATTTACCGCAAGTTCTTTGCGATTTTCTTTGCTTTGCGAAATTTATCACAATCTATCACAATTCGTGTAATCTTGCGAAATTTGTATTGATTCGCGTTGGTTCATAGGTGATCGTGGTTCTTATTCCACAAGATTCTTGTGTTTTCTATATTGTACACAACGTGTTTGTGTAAATTCCTCATTGAGTTTTCTTGTGTTTTTTCTCAATTGTGTTTCATAATGACTACTCCACAAACTGATGATTCTGAGCATACAACTCACACGACACATGCTCAAACCACTGAAGACACTTCAGCACTTTTCGATCTATATCGCAATCTTTCTGCCAATTCTTCTTCTCTTCAATTCGATAATCCACTTCACTTACAGTCTTCTGATAGTCCTGGTATGAAGTTAGTCAATGAAGTTTTCGATGGTTCTGGTTTCAGCAACTGGAAACGTTCCATGTTGATAGCACTTTCAGCACGAAACAAGTTATGCTTTGTGGATGGTTCTATGCCTAAGCCACCTCCTAGTTCATCTTCTTATAAGAGTTGGTCTAGGTGTAATGACACCGTCATTTCTTGGATTCTTGGTGCTCTATCTAAAACCATTGGTCGAAGTGTTATATATTCTACCACAGCACATGAAATGTGGCTCGAACTTGAAGAACGTTATGGTATATCAAATGGAGCTCAACTGTTTGGTTTGCATAAGGACTTGACTGAAGTTTCTCAAGGAAATCAGAGTATTTCTTCTTACTTCACTAAGATCAAGATGCTTTGGGACGATATTGACTCACTTGCACTAGCACCAGTTTGTACTTGTGGTTGTACGTGTGGTGCCACTCAGAAACTATCTCAATTTCACCAAGACCAACGAGTCATCCAATTTCTCATGGGTCTTAATGATTCATATCACATGATAAGAGGTTCCATTCTCATGAAATCACCATTGCCTACTCTGGGAACCGTCTACAGTTTATTGTTGCAAGAAGAAGCACAAAGGGAAATTCATTCCACTAGTGGTCATTTCTTGGCTGACTCGGCATCTCTAAATGTCAACTCTACAAGACCTCCTTTCTCCAAGAACAGGGCATCTAATTCTGACACACGAAAGGGTTCTCTTCACTGCAACTACTGCAAAAAGCCTGGACATCTCATTGATAAGTGCTATAAGCTTCATGGTTTCCCTGCTGACTTCAAATTTACAAGAAATACTCAAACTAATCAATTTAAGAAGTTTGCTGGTCAGGTTGAAACTTCTCAACCGACAATCAATTCCAGTTCTCAAGAGTCTGATAAGCCTACTTCCACTACTGCTTCTCTTCCAGCAAACATTACACCAGAACTCTGTTCTCAACTCATGAACATGCTCAAGTCTATTCAACATTCAGAAGCTCCTTCATCTGCAAACTTTGCAGGTACATTTTCTGTATTCTCCAATATGGCATGTTTCTCTACTTCCAATACACCTGTTTGGATCCTTGACAGTGGTGCTAGTGACCACATGTGCTTTGATAAGTCTTTATTCTCATCCTTAAACACATTATCAACACCTATCACTATATCTCTACCTAATGGTCATGTTCTTGAAATTTCTGCCACAGGACAAGTTTCTATCTCACATGACATTGTTTTAACTGATGTCTTATATGTCCCTATGTTCAAATACAATCTTATATCCATTCCTAAGTTGACACAGCAACTACAATGCATAATCAGTTTCACTCCTAATGCCTGTTTTTTGCAGGGGTCTTCTCAGAAGAAGCCTCTGGTTCTTGGTAGAAACTTCAAAGACCTTTATCTACTCTCAACCACTCCTTCTCAGTCTGCTGCTATTCTGAATTCCTCTTCCTTTGCTGATAGTTCCAGTTTGTCTGTTCATAATTCTAGTTGTAATAAAGATATCTTGTTATGGCATTCCAGACTGGGTCATTTACCCTTGTCTAAACTCAAATCTTTGTCTCTTTGTAAACTTGATTCTGATTGTGTCAATATATTGTCTACTTGTGATGTCTGTGCCAAGGCTAGACAGCATAGACTTCCTTTTCCACACAGCACCATTCATACCACTGCTAAATTCCAACTTTTACATGTTGATGTTTGGGGGCCATATTCTGTCCCTACATACAACAAGTACAAGTATTTTATAACTATTGTTGATGACTTCACAAGAAGTACATGGACTCATCTATTGAGCAACAAAGGCAGTGCCTTTGACTTTATCAAGTTTTTTGTCATTATGGTCAAAACACAATTTAATTGCCAAGTTCAATGCATCAGAACTGATAATGCATTTGAATTGGGTTGTTCTAAGTCTGCTACAACTTACTTTCTTTCTCAAGGTATCACACATCAAACCTCATGTCCCTACACACCACAACAAAATGGTGTGGTGGAAAGGAAACATAAGCATATTCTTGAGACCTCCAGAGCTCTTTTATTTCAATCCAAACTTCCTTTACCTTATTGGGGAGATTGTGTACTCACAGCTACCTATCTCATAAATAGGTTTCCTTCAAAATTGTTACAAGGCAAGTCTCCTTATGAACTCTTATTTGGTAATAAACCATCTTACTCCCACCTTAAACCATTTGGATGCTTGTGTTATGTATCTACCCCTAAACCTTATAGAGATAAGTTTTCTCCTCGAGCAGATGCTTGCATTTTACTAGGTTATCCATTTGGAAAGAAAGCATACAAGGTTCTTAATCTCACTACTCACAAAATTCAGTTTTCTAGAGACATTATTTTTCATGAGACTACATTTCCATTTGTTCCAAACCAAACTGATTGTTTCATTCCAGAGAGCATACCTGATTTTGGTTTTCCACATGAGTCTTCTACTATCTCCCCCACTGTCACTCAACATGATCATGTCATTACTTTTACTCAACATGATACTGATCACATTACTGTTGATCAGTCAACTCCTGATGATCCTGACAATACTGATGCATCTATTCACATTTCAGATTTTACCACATCTCTTGGTACTTCACAAAACCACATTGTTCCTATACCACCATCTAGACACTCCACCAGGTTATCCAAATTGCCCAACTATCTTCAGGATTACATTCATCCTTATTCATCATCTTCTGTTTGTAACTCTGTCACTTGTGATCACACTATCACTTCCTTATGTGTTCACAATTCAACTTCTGATCCCCTTAAATCCATTTGCTGCAATGCTACTGTCATTTCTGCTTTACTTCCACCTGCTGAACCATCTAGTTTTGAAGAAGCCTTTGCTTATCCTCAATGGCAACAAGCCATATCAAATGAATTTTCTGCTTTAGAAGCTAATAATACATGGGTTCTTGTACCTCTTCCTCCTGGAAAAAAAGCCATTAGCTGCAAATGGGTCTTTAAGGTAAAGCATCATTCTGATGGGAGTATTGAGCGTTATAAGGCTCGCTTAGTTGTCAAAGGATTCACTCAAAAAGCAGGTATTGATTACACAGAGACGTTTTCACCAGTTGTTAAGATGACCACTATACGTAGTCTTATTGCTGTTGCTGTCAAAAAAGGCTGGAGGATGTCCCAATTGGATGTAAACAATGCATTTCTTCACGGTGATCTCCATGAAGATGTCTACATGAAACTTCCTCCAGGTCTTATTGTTTCTGATTCCACTCTTGTCTGCAAGCTTCTCAAATCTTTATATGGCCTCAAACAAGCTTCCCGTAACTGGTTTGAAAAATTGACTACTGCACTTTTTTCTTTGGGATATACTGCTTCAAAGAATGACTACTCTTTACTCTATAGAAAGTTTGGTACCTCTGTGGTTTACATAGCCATTTACGTTGATGATATCTTGTTGGTGGGTAATGATGACACTGAAATATCACGGATTAAGAATTTTCTTGATTCTACTTTTAAGATCAAGGACCTTGGTCTTCCTCACTACTTTCTGGGTCTAGAATTACAACATGTTGCTGATGGAGTTATACTTTCTCAGAATAAGTTTGCCTGTGATTTGCTCTCTGAATTTGACTGTGACCGTCTTTCTCCTGTAGTCTGCCCTCTTGATCTCACTATCAAGCTACTTCCTGATTCAGGGGAACTCTATTCAGATCCATCTCAATATCGTACTCTTGTGGGTAAGTTGAACTTTCTGACTAATACTCGTCCGGATCTATCCTTTGCAGTTCAACATTTAAGTCAATTTATGGCTTCTCCTCGACTTCCTCATTGGGAGGCTGCCACTCATGTCCTAAGATACCTCAAGAACAATCCTTCCCAGGGTTTATACTTTAATTCTTCTTCATCTTTTGCTCTAGAAGCATATTGCGATGCTGATTGGGCAGCTTGTTCCCATACTAGAAAATCAGTCAGTGGTTATGCCATCCTTCTTGGTGGTGTTTTGCTTTCATGGAAATCTAAAAAGCAACACACCGTGTCTTTGTCTTCAGCCGAGGCTGAGTATAGGTCTATTCCTCGTATTACTGCGGAATTGGCATGGTTATCCCGTCTTCTACATGAACTGGAAGTTCCTGACATCCTTCCTGTACCCGTTAAATGTGACAACCAAGCTGCCATTTACATTGCTAAGAATCCTGTCTTCCACGAAAGAACAAAACATATTGATCTCGACTGCCACTACGTTCGTACTAAACTCTTATCTGGTCTCATTTCCTTGTCATATGTTCCAACTACTAATCAACTCGCCGACATTCTTACTAAACCTCTAACTGGTTTGCAGCATCACAGCATTTTTGGCAAGTTAGGAATGGCTTCTACCCCTTCCAACTTGAGGGGGGGTGTTGGTCATATTACATGACACATTTCCACCTGGCACTTATTGTATAATTTGTTATTAGTTTGATCAGTTAGTTAGTTAGCCAGCTGGCTTTGTAACAGTTTTTCCCGCCATAGCTGACTTGTATTTAAACACCATCTCTGTACATTTGTAAAGTTCACGTAACAATAATATCATAGAAAATTTCTTTGTTCTTGTGTATATACATACAAATACTTACAACAGATTAATTAGTTTTACACAGTGACAAGAAATGATACATGCCTTTTTCATTTGCAGACGACTTAATCCAGCTTCAAGAGATTTCTCTAGCTGCTCCAACTCTTCTGTATTCATACCTTGCAAATGTTCTCCGATCATCTTCCTGTTTTAATAATATTTAGTGAAAGTGTCAAACTATCATCAGGTATAAACAATAATTCCGTAATAGTTACCTCAGTGGACCCATTTTCTCTGCCGCTTCCTTGCTTAACATGGGGCGCTCAATCTCTACTGGCTGCATCACAATGTTCTATTTTCTAAGATTGTGTTGGAGTCCAATAACATTAAGCTATATTAAAATCCTGATTCATATGAAAACTTTTCAGAACCCCTGGATTGTAGTGAAGAGATAATCACCGATCCCTGTGTTATTTTCCTAACTGAGACTAGCCAGCTAATCTATTAGCTACAACACAAGTTCCCCTGATCTTCAAATACTGTACTACTTTATGGGAATATAGGAGTAATGAAATTTCTCTTTCCATTGTACTTGAATTGTATCAAAGAGTTGACAGCAAAAAAAGAAACTTCACCTGAGACTCTGAAGAAGATGGTCGTTCCGTCCTTTCGATGTTTTGCGAGTGTAAGCGATACCTTTCAAGTATTTCATTCATGCTGCAAGAGATGTTAGTAACCCGAAGTTATATGGCATATATACAAGGAAGGGACACTGTTTTTGCATTTATTTATATGTTGAGAGCCAAATATGGCTTTATCATTTTAGAGCAACTCCAAGAGACTAGCTATCTCAACTCTCCCATACCTTATTTTTAAGAAAGTTATAGTCATCTCTTATCCTATTTTCATCAATAAAATATTCATTTCTATATGTCTTTCCTACACATCTTTCTTGGAGTTTAAATTTAATATTTTTATATTTATAAGGAGTATTGTTGGAGTTGACATACCCTATAATATCCTAAATTACTAAGAGTCATATTTTTTATAATATTTTTAAGGAACATGCTAAGAAACTCTTGGAGTTGCTCTTAGCAAGTCAATTAACTAGCAAAGTTGGTCCATATAAAATTAAATTGAAAACCTAAATAATGTTAGTTAAAATTGAAATTAGAGATATATAATTCTAACAAACATTAAGTCTTAGAATTTTGTTTTGAATTGAAAAATACTTTATAATTTTAAATACATTAATATACCTATGACTATTTTTACATTATAAGTATAATGCTCACACAAAAATATTGTACTACATTATAAAATGAATACTTTTTTTGATATCTTGCTATTTTTTTTAATCCATTTATAACTTGATTTAGATTACAATATGTTTTCATGTGTAGCACTAACAATCATTATATTTCATTTTAATAAAAAATGTAGCACACATGGGATGAGACAAAAATTGCTAATGATTAATAACTATATCCGATATCAAAAATACATCTTTAAATACTAATGTTTTTTCATCTAAAATATTTTGAACATTAGAATTAATGTGTATATATTTATTTTTACAACAAATCTTTATTATAAGAAAATATTACACAAAAAAAGATAATTTATTTATCATCTTTTTCCATTTTCATGTGCTAGTAGCTACAAATTTAATGTCACATATCTTGTTTTCTAAAAGTTATACTTTAATTAATAATACTTTATCATTGATATTAAGCCAATTATTGTATATTTGTTATACTTTAATTAATGAATGAATACTTTATCTTTAATATTAAGCCAACTATTGTATATTTCGATTATGAGTTTTGTCATTCATATTTTATCAAATATAAAACTAACAAAACTGATGAAATGTTTACCATAACATAAATTTGGATCATGACATATTCTTTGAATCATGACGTGTTCAGGTGTTAAAATATAACCATTCAAAAGTTTTTACAATGTAAGCAATGATTTTAACATTAATATCTAACATAGACTAGTAGACTACGTGGGTGTTTGGGTATCAAGCAAAAGTTGAATTATAGCTTAAAATGATTAAGTGCTTTATAAGTGATAAGTTGATGGATTGTTACGAGTGTTTGGGAGAACTTAAAAAAGTGAACTTATGTATTATAATGAGTAAGTGCTTTATAAGTGATAAGTTGATGCAAACTTATAAGTTACGTAAGTGTTTAGATAAATTTACATATAAGTTAATAATTTTTTTGTTAAATTAAATTGAAAAAATAATTAATTAATATAATGATCTCGATAAATACATTTTAGATTAAAAAATATTTAAAAGTATAAATATAAAAATATAAACTACTAAATTGAAAAAATAATTAATTAATATAATGATCTCGATAAATACATTTTAGATTAAAAAACATTTAAAAATATAAATATAAAAATATAAACTACTAAATAGATAAAAAAATCATGAAAAATGAAATAAGTTGAGCAAAATGTTAGTATTTTCTAACATTCAACTTATCAATTTATAAGTTATAAGTTAGATTATAAGTTGGGTAGACAAACACCCCCCATAAGTCATAAGCTAAAAAAATAAGTTATAATTTATAAGTTAATGAAATAAATTGAGTACACAAACACCCTACATAAGTCAAAATTGATTTATAAGCCATAAACTTATAAAATAAGCTGCGGCCAAACAGGCCCTTAATAAATACATACAAAATTACATACTCCGTACACTATATTACTAACAGCAACTGGGCTCTTGCTTGCATGCATCTTACATGTTGTACTTGTGTGTGATATTTTCAACATTTGCCCTGACAGACACAGACTCCTTGTCCCCTTCAGCTTCTCCAACAACACTTTCTTTAATTTTCTGAACAGACCATAGGCTTCTTCTGCATTCTTCTGCGCCACCGCTCATACTCTGTGCTCGCTTATAGGCCGTTGGATCTTATTCATTTCAAAGGTCAGGATTCAAAGTATTTGTAAATTATTCTCTCTCCTCCAATTCTTATTAATTATTGTACACATTTGGGCCGAAATGTTTACGTTTTGGTGAATATTATTGTACTAGAGTATAAAAATTTCAAATTTCAAATTTTGGTGGATATTAATACAGCTGATTTCGAATTCAATTCACTACAAACTCATATTTAAATAATATTTATTTAATAAATTTAATCTCAGAACTATTTAGTTTAAAATCCTAATAATTCGATTTTTTTTTAAAAAAACTTAACAAATGACCCCTGAGACATTAACGATCCAAAATTCATTTTTTTTGCCATCCGGGAAACTTTCGTACTTAGTTTTATCAAACAACACCATCATGATTCAAACTTAATATTATTTTAAAATATTACATTGAGCTCAGTCACCCAGCCCAATCTATAAATTAATATTAATTATTTAAAATTATAATATAAATAGTTAAATACACTTTTGGCATCATCTTCTTCCTCTGCTCATTTCTCTGTTCATCCCCTTTTGCTCTCCTCTCTTGCTTTCTATGGCTTCATCTCTTTCTTTCCGAAATTCACCAAACACAAAGTTTGTGCCTCTTAGTGATTCTCTCAACTCATTGTATCTTTGGGCTTCAAGAAATGTTTTGAATGAAAAAGTAGATTGGGACCTGATAGAATATATATTTGTATATATTTTAGATGATTTTATTCCCATATTAGTTATATTTTGTATTTAATTGGATCTTTATTAATTAGATTTTAATATTTTATTGTAGGAAGCAAGGAATTCTAAATTGGAAAGGATCGGAGCTAAATAAGAAGGAAATTCGGATTTATTGGGCTACACGCACAATACACATTGTTTGGGCCGTATCTTGAGTTCTAGATATCAGATTTCGGTGATTTAACAGCCCACGCGAAGATAGCGAGATTTTATTTTATTATAAAGTGGCTCAGATATTAAAATCCAATTGGAGCAGCCCTGGAACAGCAGAGAAAGTCAACTACGAATTTTGACTTTAGAAATCTTTTCGGTTTGGGAAATCTTGTGTATTCCTTAAAACAATATAAAAATACTTTGTAATTAGGTTATTATCATTAGAAATAATAGACACATATCCATAGCCACCAAGGGAGAAGCCAAGAGGAGGAGAAGGATGACTTTATGCTTGGAGATTTCAACATAGGGATAACTCTTCTTCCTCTATACTTTGTATCGTATTTTAACCTCCTTATGTATTTTATGACTTTTATTATGATTATGGTTGGCTAGATATTATTGTTGGATGGCTGTTTTGAAGCCCTAAATCTTATGACAATTGTGCAAGTTTGATATTCTGAGATGTGTTCTTGATTGTGCTTATATATACGTCAATGCTTGTAGAGATACATGAATTAACTATGGTATGTGGTCATCCAAATATGTTTTGTGATTGCTATCTCTATAAAGTCAATTAATCTTTCTATGTGGTCATTGGATTAATTGTATTAGTGTGTAATTCGTTTTAACCTTTCTATGTGGTTCATGGGGTTAAATGGATAGCAGAACTTGTTTCTATGTGGTCATGGCAAGTTCTCTATAAGTATCTTTCAGACATATCATAGGAGTTTCAGAATTGTGTCATGTGTTTAGGGTGGATCTACATGCTTTCCAACATGTTTTAGGAATTGCTTACAAACAAACTTTCCCTTGTTTACTAGTTAATTTAGTCATTAGATAAAAACAACAAACCAAATCCATCTTTAATATTATTAGCAGAATAGAAGAAAAGTGATCCCTTGATCCTTGGCGTAGAACGATACCCTATTTACTCTAAATTACAAACGACACAAAAAGGGTTTAAATTGAGTCACATCAATTTTTGGCGCCGCTGCCGGGGATTGAAATTTTCTTTTCTTTTGTTTTGTTTTGTTTTGTAAATATATTTTTCTTTTTCTTTTCCATCTTTTCTCCGCCTATTCCTGGTTGTGTTTCAGGTATAGGTGAATTTTTTGAGTGATTGACATGGCTGCAATTCCTACACTTCGTGATGATATTGCAGTGTCGATTGCTGGTATTGGGCGTACTTGCATGGTGTATCCTAATCCTGCTGAAGGAAAGAGCAGTACTTTTGAGCTCAAACAAAATCTTCTTATGAGACTACCAGTCTTCCATGATCTTCCTACTGAGGAACCGAATCAACATCTCTCTCGGTTTGTGGCCATTGTTGAGTGTATGGGACCATCTACGGCAGATTCTCAAATTTTGAAGATGAAGGCTTTTCCGTTTTCTCTTGATGGAGTAGCTTTGGATTGGCTCGATGATTTGCCCACGGGATTCATTACTTCTTGGGAGAAGCTAGCACAAGAGTTCTTGCAGAAGTTTTATCCAGCAACTAGAGTGATGAGCATGAGAAGTCAAATTGCTGGACTTCAACAATATGCAACTGAGACATACATGGAGTACTATGCTAGATTTCAGAGGTTACAGAAGAGGTGCCCACAACATGGTTTCACTAAGGGGAGTCTGCTACACTTCTTTTACCAAGGTTTAGATGTGACAGAGAAGAGACTACTTGATTATGCTGCTAAAGGAGCTTTTGTAGATTTGACTCATGATGCTGCTGAACAATTGATTTCCAAAAGAGCTGCTAATGAACTACAATATGGGGCTTATCCGAGGTCAGAATCAATTCCTGGAGTTGAATCTAATCCAAGTTTGACAAAGATTGAGCAGAACATTGAGAGGTTGAGTGCATTGATTCTAAAGGAAAGAACACCTCGAGCTCAAGTATGTGGTATTTGTGCAATTCCTGGCCATTTTGATAATGCATGTCCGTACTTGATTGCACCTTGTTATGAAAGTGTCAATACTATTGAGTATCAAGGAGAAAACCCGTTCTTAGATTCATATAATCCAACATGGAGAGGTCACCCCAACTTGAGGCATGGTGATCACAATCAAATTGGGTTTGAGCGTCAAGACACTTTTATGCATTCTGATTTTCAACAAAGAGAACAAGTCCATCAAGATTCAGCTAGTGGAAGCAACATTGAGCAATTGTTGGCAAGGTTAACCGAAGGACAGTTGAAGATGCAAAAGAAGTGTGCCAAAGATTCACAAGACATCAAGGAGGTGCAAAAACAACTTTGTGATGTGGTTCAACAAACGAATCAAAAGCAAGAGTTTCCTGAAATTCCTGCAGCTATAGCACTACAACAAAAGTTTGAGTATGTGAATGTCATTACAACCAACAACTCCTTAGGTGAAGGAATTCTGAATTCACAAGCTAATGATATACTTGATGTTCCAAATAAAAAATCTGGTTGTTTTCATGATGACATAGAGGAAGTGCTTGCTACAACACACAAAGTGAAGTCTCCTAAAATTCCTTATCCATTGGGTACTAATAGTCGCTTTGATTACATTCCTTTTCCATCTAGATTGATGCAAATTAAAGTGAATGAGATGGAGAATAAGGGCCATATAGATACAAACGTATGTTTCTTGGAGAGTAGAAGAGAGAGTGTTGTGCAAGAAGACCTTACGGTCATGAAGAGAGAAGAGGTGGAAGACATAATTATTGAAGATCATGCTAAAGATTTTCTAGTGGAGGAGTATGTTGGAATTGATGAGAGTTTTGTGCCTCACGCAAGTATTGTTGAAAAACCAACTCCTCCATTTATTCTCGAATTTGAGCGTGAAGAAATTCATATTCTTGAGGGTACACCAAATATTGTGAAAGAGTTATTGAGACATCCTGTCTTGTGTGATGAAGCTAAGTTGGAGCGGAAACCTTCACCAACTCATTTGATGTATCATATACCATTTTCTGATCGGATTGGTGATTTTTCATCAAGTCACATGTGCCCAACGGGCACTACAATTCTATTTGAATTATGCAATTCACATGCCGCCTTTCACATGCTGGAGATGGAGCAAATATCGTGGATGTACCCGCCTTGAAATTGAGAGGTACATAGTCTAGCCAAAGACATTAAAGAAAAGCGCTTTTTGGGAGTCAACCCAAAATTGTTGTAAAATTTTGTGTGGAGGTTAAATAAAAATAAACAAAAAAAAAATGCTAGTTAAAAAAATGGAGTGCACAAGGAGCTTCCCGCGGTGCATAAATTCCTAGCTACGGTGCATATTTTTCTGAGAATTTGGGTATTTATTTCATTACCCACGGTGCACCCCTAGCTACCTGCGGTTTTAGAATCCCTGTTTCTTCAGCGGGATTTCAAGCGCGCGCGACAATTCTCTGTGTGTGCACTTGACTTTGACGTTGCTGAAGGAGTCCAATATCAGACACATTTAGTTGCAGAACGAGGCCCATATTTGCTGTCCACCAGCCCATCTCTTGGTGAGCAGAACAGCTGGCCAATTTTGTGTCCAAGTCCACTACTGTGATCTGTCCGGTCCAGCTCAGCACAGCCCACTAGCGGTCCAGCCCAATTTCTGTCCAAGTCCGCTGCTTTGCTTTGTTCAAGGAAAAAAATTATATTGCTGTTGTTAGGATTTGAACCCGTGACCTGTGAGCTGAGTTTCTATTTGGACTTCTCAACCACTTGAGCTACACCAACTTTGTGTTAATAATCAGTTTGCACTGCTTATAAAGGGCAGCTGGCCTTGAGATTTAATTATTTGAAGGGGTTTCATGATTCTTTTTCAAAGAGGCACTTCATGCAATAGCACAGGGGAGTATTTCTAACTTTTCTTTATATATAAATTTCTTAATTTTATTTTTGTATTTATTTGTTATGATAATTTCTCATTTTTTTTATTATTTGTATATATTATATATTTTATTCATTGAGGACAATGAACCATTCAAGTGTGGGGAGGTGTTTTCAATGTTATTAAAAAATTCAAAAAAATTAGAAAATTAAAACCTTTTGTATATAATTGCCTTGTCAAGAGCATGTTAGCGAGGATAAGTACACATTTTGTAGACTAATTTTGCATGATTAATTCTGAGTGTGCTATCAACGAATAAAAATCGTTTGTTACTTGATGATTCCTTGTGTGTGCTTGCGAAAATTCTAAAACTTGAGATGCGTCTTAGTCAAATTTAGTAAGTTGAGCATGCTTTCACCTTGTGAGATTTTGAGCCTAATTTATGATTGATACATTTTATATCAATCGAATTCTTTTGTTGTGCGGTGTTCGTCATTTAGCATGTGCTCTAGAACTTGTTTTGATACCATTTTGAGACTACGTGATATGTGTATGCATGAAAATGATAAAGGCACTAGGGTTAACCTCATTGACCTAAACACTACCTTTATGAGTTATATCCTTAGTGAACCCCCTTGAGCTTATATCCGTTTCTTCCATATATCACCACTCTAAAAATTTTGAGCCTACTTGTTCATTCTTGTCTTGATTTACTGGTAGAGCATTGTGATTCAACTTAAGGGTGGGTGAATATTTAAGTGTGGGGATCTTCTGTTAAAGTCTGATATTTTGGTGGGGATTAATAAGATGTGGTTACTTGATCTTTGTTCATAAAAAAAAAAAAAAATTGAAAAAAAAAAAGAAAATGAGAAAAAAGATGAGAAGAAGAAGATTGAAGAGAGTTATTGTTCATTGTTTATTGCAATATGAAAATGGGAAAGTACATAGTCATGTGCTTATGGGTTTAATGATTGTGAAAGCTTGATCACCTTTTACATGATCTATATTTCATGTTGAGTGCTACAATTGAAAATGAACATGATGCTCTATTAGTTTATCGAGTTTAGCCACTTGTGAGCCTTTTCTTTGAATTCCTACCCTGTCCCTAAGCCACGTTACAACCTTTAACAAAGACCTTTTGATTCGTACATGCATATATACGAAGTAGTGGAGATTTGGTGGACAACCAAGCATATGGCAACACATGTCTATTTTGATTGAATTTGAGTGATACACTACACTTATACACTTGTGTGAAATGAGAGTGATGTGAGATTTTATATCCATAGCGTGCTTGCTAATTAAAGGCGACTTTGATGTTTATTTCTTGATATTTTTGTCTATCCAGACATGTGTGCATACTTGGATTGTTTTGTACAAATTGTGTACTTTCAGATATTCTCAGGTTGTTGTGTGATTGAGGTTTGCATATGTGGCGTACTATGAATTGTTGCATGTTTGAGACTCGGTGATTGAAAATATTTGATTTTGTGGGTATATCTTCTATAAACCCTCACGAGACACAACTCGTCCTACTAGGGCTGCCTAGGGGTTTAAAGGCTTGTTGCATATGCTCAATGCAATCGTGTCATCTACAAAAGTGGTGTTTGTTAGTTAGTTAGATTAGATTTTATTCTTTTTATTTGCCCGAGGACGTGCAAAATGCTAAGTGTGGGGATATTTGATAGAATATATATTTGTATATATTTTAGATGATTTTATTCCCATATTAGTTATATTTTGTATTTAATTGGATCTTTATTAATTAGATTTTAATATTTTATTGTAGGAAGCAAGGAATTCTAAATTGGAAAGGATCGGAGCTAAATAAGAAGGAAATTCGGATTTATTGGGCTACACGCACAATACACATTGTTTGGGCCGTATCTTGAGTTCTAGATATCAGATTTCGGTGATTTAACAGCCCACGCGAAGATAGCGAGATTTTATTTTATTATAAAGTGGCTCAGATATTAAAATCCAATTGGAGCAGCCCTGGAACAGCAGAGAAAGTCAACTACGAATTTTGACTTTAGAAATCTTTTCGGTTTGGGAAATCTTGTGTATTCCTTAAAACAATATAAAAATACTTTGTAATTAGGTTATTATCATTAGAAATAATAGACACATATCCATAGCCACCAAGGGAGAAGCCAAGAGGAGGAGAAGGATGACTTTATGCTTGGAGATTTCAACATAGGGATAACTCTTCTTCCTCTATACTTTGTATCGTATTTTAACCTCCTTATGTATTTTATGACTTTTATTATGATTATGGTTGGCTAGATATTATTGTTGGATGGCTGCTTTGAAGCTCTAAATCTTATGACAATTGTGCAAGTTTGATATTCTGAGATGTGTTCTTGATTGTGCTTATATATACGTCAATGCTTGTAGAGATACATGAATTAACTATGGTATGTGGTCATCCAAATATGTTTTGTGATTGCTATCTCTATAAAGTCAATTAATCTTTTTATGTGGTCATTGGATTAATTGTATTAGTGTGTAATTCGTTTTAACCTTTCTATGTGGTTCATGGGGTTAAATGGATAGCAGAACTTGTTTCTATGTGGTCATGGCAAGTTCTCTATAAGTATCTTTCAGACATATCATAGGAGTTTCAGAATTGTGTCATGTGTTTAGGGTGGATCTACATGCTTTCCAACATGTTTTAGGAATTGCTTACAAACAAGCTTTCCCTTGTTTACTAGTTAATTTAGTTATTAGATAAAAACAACAAACCAAATCCATCTTTAATATTATTAGCAGAATAGAAGAAAAGTGATCCCTTGATCCTTGGCGTAGAACGATACCCTATTTACTCTAAATTACAAACGACACAAAAAGGGTTTATATTGAGTCACATCAGGACCCTGAAAAAATGAGTGACATACACACTCACGTGGATTATGCAAAACAACAAGGAAGGTTTGCGAGTACAGATTTTGAATATTCAGTATTTCTTTTAGGAACTAGATGCTTGGACGATAACAATCCCCAAAAAGAAACGATTATAAATGAGCTTTATGCTTGTAAGCTCAATAAAGTTCAACATGCTGTTTTTGGTAGGAATGTGGGTGGAAATGAAGAAGTCGTGGCAGATGTTGATGTGTATAAAAGGAATCAACTGAAAGTTGCTGATGATCTTGCCGTTTTATTTACCGGAAAACCAATGTTGAGGGAGCAAGTGAGGAAAGAATGGATGGAGCACCTCTCATACGAGCCTCATACAGAAGCAGGTGATAAATTTCTTGCTTGTTATCTTTACCATGAATGCAGTTTTCTAATTAAGGAGTATCTGAAGCATGGACCAGAGGTTGGTTTATCGGTGGCCGAATATATTGATTTGACGTCAATATTGTTCAAACACTGCAACCCGGTTGAATGTTTAGACCACCAGATTAACCAAAAAAAATCTTTTGCACTCAAACATCCGTTTACGAAAGCAGAACTGTCTTCTAAATTAATTTCACCTCCGAATCCCGATCAACCAATTCCGAGAGAAGTTATTTGTGAGTGCACTGCAGGACATTATTGTATGTTAATCGAAGTGAGATACAAATTTCTGTGGAAACATGGAAAGTTAGTTAATCGGGCTGTAAAGAGAGTTAGAACCCGGATTGAGAGTTGTGAAATCCCGGATAATGCCCATAATATTTATTATTTTACTGAAAAGGATCGTTTAAGCTATAAACAATGCTTGGAAGATGAGGGAAAGATTGATGTTGTTGATAAGATAAAAAAGATTGTTATTGATAAGGATGGATTCGTAACCGTGACGAAAGGCAAGGGAAGGGGTCGTAAGTAAATGGCGGTGAGAGGATTATCACACTTAAATCGAGGACAATGATATGCGATTTAGGTGTTTTGATACGTACAATGTTGAGTATGATGTGATAAAGTATTTTGCTAAACCAATGAATCTGCTGTTTTACGATGATAAGGAATATCTAGCTAAACAAGGGTATGCAGGGCACCTTGTTGGAGAAAATTCTCTCTATATATATATGACTTTCACAATATTACTAATATGACTAGCAGATTGTGGATGTACACGCTGGTACACAGTATAATTGTACTAGAGTATAAAAATATAAACTACTAAATAGATAAAAAATCATGAAAAATGAAATAAGTTGAGCAAAATGTTAGTATTTTCTAAAATTCAACTTATCAATTTATAAGTTATAAGTTAGATTATAAGTTGGGTAGACAAACACCCCCCATAAGTCATAAGCTAAAAAAATAAGTTATAATTTATAAGTTAATGAAATAAATTGAGTACACAAACACCCTACATAAGTCAAAATTGATTTATAAGCCATAAACTTATAAAATAAGTTGCGGCCAAACATGCCCTTAATAAATACATACAAAATTACATACTCCGTACAATATATTACTAACAGCAACTGGGCTCTTGCTTGCATGCATCTTACATGTTGTACTTGTGTGTGATATTTTCAACATTTGCCCTGACAGACACAGACTCCTTGTCCCCTTCAGCTTCTCCAACAACACTTTCTTTAATTTTCTAAACAGACCATAGGCTTCTTCTGCATTCTTCTGCACCACCGCTCATACTCTGTGCTCGCTTATAGGCCGTTGGATCTTATTCATTTCAAAGGTCAGGATTCAAAGTATTTGTAAATTATTCTCTCTCCTCCGATTCTTATTAATTATTGTATACATTTGGGCCGAAATGTTTACGTTTTGGTGAATATTATTGTACTAGAGTATAAAAATTTCAAATTTCAAATTTTGGTGGATATTAATACAGCTGATTTCGAATTCAATTCACTACAAACTCATATTTAAATAATATTTATTTAATAAATTTAATCTCAGAACTATTTAGTTTAAAATCTTAATAATTCGATTTTTTTTAAAACTTAACAAATGACCCCTGAGACATTAACGATCCAAAATTCAATTTTTTTGCCATCCGGGAAACTTTCGTACTTAGTTTTATCAAACAACACCATCATGATTCAAACTTAATATTATTTTAAAATATTACATTGAGCTCAGTCACCCAGCCCAATCTATATATTAATATTAATTATTTAAAATTATAATATAAATAGTTAAATACACTTTTGGCATCATCTTCTTCCTCTGCTCATTTCTCTGTTCATCCCCTTCTGCTCTCCTCTCTTGCTTTCTATGGCTTCATCTCTTTCTTTCCGAAATTCACCAAACACAAAGTTTGTGCCTCTTAGTGATTCTCTCAACTCATTGTATCTTTCGGCTTCAAGAAATGTTTTGAATGAAAAAGTAGATTGGGACCCTGAAAAAATGAGTGACATACACACTCACGTGGATTATGCAAAACAACAAGGAAGGTTTGCGAGTACAGATTTTGAATATTCAGTATTTCTTTTAGGAACTAGATGCTTGGACGAGAACAATCCCCAAAAAGAAACGATTATAAAGGAGGTTTATGCTTGTAAGCTCAATAAAGTTCAACATCTGTTTTTGGTAGGAATGTGGGTGGAAATGAAGAAGTCGTGGCAGATGTTGATGTGTATAAAAGGAATCAACTGAAAGTTGCTGATGATCTTGCCGTTTTATTTACCGGAAAACCAATGTTGAGGGAGCAAGTGAGGAAAGAATGGATGGAGCACCTCTCATACGAGCCTCATACAGAAGCAGGTGATAAATTTCTTGCTTGTTATCTTTACCATGAATGCAGTTTTCTAATTAAGGAGTATCTGGAGCATGGACCGGAGGTTGGTTTATCGGTGGCCGAATATATTGATTTGACGTCAATATTGTTCAAACACTGCAACCCGGTTGAATGTTTAGACCACCAGATTGACCAAAAAAAATCTTTTGCACTCAAACATCCGTTTACGAAAGCAGAACTGTCTTCTAAATTAATTTCACCTCCGGATCCCGATCAACCAATTCCGAGAGAAGTTATTTGTGAGTGCACTACAGGACATTATTGTATGTTAATCGAAGTGAGATACAAATTTCTGTGGAAACATGGAAAGTTAGTTAATCGGGCTGTAAAGAGAGTTAGAACCCGGATTGAGAGTTGTGAAATCCCGGATAATGCCCATAATATTTATTATTTTACTGAAAAGGATCGTTTAAGCTATAAACAATGCTTGGAAGATGAGGGAAAGATTGATGTTGTTGATAAGATAAAAAAGATTGTTATTGATAAGGATGGATTCGTAACCGTGACGAAAGGCAAGGGAAGGGGTCGTAAGTAAATGGCGGTGAGAGGATTATCACACTTAAATCGAGGACAATGATATGCGATTTAGGTGTTTTGATACGGACAATGTTGAGTATGATGTGATAAAGTATTTTGCTAAACTAATGAATCTGCTGTTTTACGATGATAAGGAATATCTAGCTAAACAAGGGTATGTAGGGCACCTTGTTGGAGAAAATTCTCTATATATATATATGACTTTCACAATATTACTAATATGACTAGCAGATTGTGGATGTACACGCTGGTACACAGTATAATTGTACTAGAGTATAAAAATATAAACTACTAAATAGATAAAAAATCATGAAAAATGAAATAAGTTGAGCAAAATGTTAGTATTTTCTAAAATTCAACTTATCAATTTATAAGTTATAAGTTAGATTATAAGTTGGGTAGACAAACACCCCCTATAAGTCATAAGCTAAAAAAATAAGTTATAATTTATAAGTTAATGAAATAAATTGAGTACACAAACACCCTACATAAGTCAAAATTGATTTATAAGCCATAAACTTATAAAATAAGTTGCGGCCAAACAGGCCCTTAATAAATACATACAAAATTACATACTCCGTACAATATATTACTAACAGCAACTGGGCTCTTGCTTGCATGCATCTTACATGTTGTACTTGTGTGTGATATTTTCAACATTTGCCCTGACAGACACAGACTCCTTGTCCCCTTCAGCTTCTCCAACAACACTTTCTTTAATTTTCTGAACAGACCATAGGCTTCTTCTGCATTCTTCTGCACCACCGCTCATACTCTGTGCTCGCTTATAGGCCGTTGGATCTTATTCATTTCAAAGGTCAGGATTCAAAGTATTTGTAAATTATTCTCTCTCCTCCGATTCTTATTAATTATTGTATACATTTGGGCCGAAATGTTTACGTTTTGGTGAATATTATTGTACTAGAGTATAAAAATTTCAAATTTCAAATTTTGGTGGATATTAATACAGCTAATTTCGAATTCAATTCACTACAAACTCATATTTAAATAATATTTATTTAATAAATTTAATCTCAGAACTATTTAGTTTAAAATCTTAATAATTCGATTTTTTTTTAAAACTTAACAAATGACCCCTGAGACATTAACGATCCAAAATTCAATTTTTTTGCCATCCGGGAAACTTTCGTACTTAGTTTTATCAAACAACACCATCATGATTCAAACTTAATATTATTTTAAAATATTACATTGAGCTCAGTCACCCAGCCCAATCTATATATTAATATTAATTATTTAAAATTATAATATAAATAGTTAAATACACTTTTGGCATCATCTTCTTCCTCTGCTCATTTCTCTGTTCATCCCCTTCTGCTCTCCTCTCTTGCTTTCTATGGCTTCATCTCTTTCTTTCCGAAATTCACCAAACACAAAGTTTGTGCCTCTTAGTGATTCTCTCAACTCATTGTATCTTTCGGCTTCAAGAAATGTTTTGAATGAAAAAGTAGATTGGGACCCTGAAAAAATGAGTGACATACACACTCACGTGGATTATGCAAAACAACAAGGAAGGTTTGCGAGTACAGATTTTGAATATTCAGTATTTCTTTTAGGAACTAGATGCTTGGACGAGAACAATCCCCAAAAAGAAACGATTATAAAGGAGGTTTATGCTTGTAAGCTCAATAAAGTTCAACATGCTGTTTTTGGTAGGAATGTGGGTGGAAATGAAGAAGTCGTGGCAGATGTTGATGTGTATAAAAGGAATCAACTGAAAGTTGCTGATGATCTTGCCGTTTTATTTACCGGAAAACCAATGTTGAGGGAGCAAGTGAGGAAAGAATGGATGGAGCACCTCTCATACGAGCCTCATACAGAAGCAGGTGATAAATTTCTTGCTTGTTATCTTTACCATGAATGCAGTTTTCTAATTAAGGAGTATCTGAAGCATGGACCGGAGGTTGGTTTATCGGTGGCCGAATATATTGATTTGACGTCAATATTGTTCAAACACTGCAACCCGGTTGAATGTTTAGACCACCAGATTGACCAAAAAAAATCTTTTGCACTCAAACATCCGTTTACGAAAGCAGAACTGTCTTCTAAATTAATTTCACCTCCGGATCCCGATCAACCAATTCCGAGAGAAGTTATTTGTGAGTGCACTGCAGGACATTATTGTATGTTAATCGAAGTGAGATACAAATTTCTGTGGAAACATGGAAAGTTAGTTAATCGGGCTGTAAAGAGAGTTAGAACCCGGATTGAGAGTTGTGAAATCCCGGATAATGCCCATAATATTTATTATTTTACTGAAAAAGATCGTTTAAGCTATAAACAATGCTTGGAAGATGAGGGAAAGATTGATGTTGTTGATAAGATAAAAAAGATTGTTATTGATAAGGATGGATTCGTAACCGTGACGAAAGGCAAGGGAAGGGGTCGTAAGTAAATGGCGGTGAGAGGATTATCACACTTAAATCGAGGACAATGATATGCGATTTAGGTGTTTTGATACAGACAATGTTGAGTATGATGTGATAAAGTATTTTGCTAAACCAATGAATCTGCTGTTTTACGATGATATGGAATATCTAGCTAAACAAGGGTATGCAGGGCACCTTGTTGGAGAAAATTCTCTATATATATATATGACTTTCACAATATTACTAATATGACTAGCAGATTGTGGATGTACACGCTGGTACACAGTATAATTGTACTAGAGTATAAAAATATAAACTACTAAATAGATAAAAAAATCATGAAAAATGAAATAAGTTGAGCAAAATGTTAGTATTTTCTAACATTCAACTTATCAATTTATAAGTTATAAGTTAGATTATAAGTTGGGTAGATAAACACCCCCCATAAGTCATAAGCTAAAAAAATAAGTTATAATTTATAAGTTAATGAAATAAATTGAGTACACAAACACCCTACATAAGTCAAAATTGATTTATAAGCCATAAACTTATAAAATAAGCTGCGGCCAAACAAGCCCTACATGTAAAGTTGTTCATTTTTTATTCTTTTATTTTTAACACTGAAAGTATGTAGACTATATGTATAAAGAGAGAACCTGGAACTCGAGTAGGGAAAAAGTTTTCCGGTAGAGGAGATAATGATGAGGGAAACATCAGCATCACAAAGAATGGAAAGTTCTTTAGCCTTTTTGAAAATCCCTTTTCTTCTTTTACAGAAGGTCGCCATCTTGGCTTTGTTCTTCTTTTTCATCTCTGTCTTTTCTTTATCCATGACTTTTACTCAATTTTTTGCTCTACACAACACTCAATGAAAGTATATATAAATAAGACGTGGAAACGAAAAAAGAAAGTATAAATATGAAGTGAAATCTTCATAGCATCTCCAAGAGACTCTTTATATGAGTTCTTAAATGAAAAAATAAAAAATATTATAAAAATTAGAGCTCTAAGAAATTCTTAGAGACTCTTTAAAATTTTAAGAACTTCTTCTCACTCCTTACTTTTTTTAAGAGCTAATAGTTAGCTCTTAACTTCTTTTTACCAATTAAATATTCATTTCCTCCAATACTGCCAGTGCCACTATTTGAGTTTGAATTTTTGTGATATTGGAGTTGAAATATTAATAAAATATAAATAAGGAGCCAATATAGAAACACGATAAACAATGTAATAACTTTTTAATAACTTTAGTTTTTATAATATATTTCAAAGTGAACTAAAAGACTCTTGGAAATGCACTAAGTAACAAAGCCAGCTTTCCATTTATATATAATATATTTTATGTATGTAAGAATGATAACAACATTCTTCTTCCAAATTAAGGGACACGACAAAACTCCACATTGAGATACGAGAGGCAGGACAAAAAGATGGACACGTTACATTTTTTTTAATTAAGAAACACTCAAACAGGAAGTTCCCGAGAAAAATTAAACCCCACAAGCAATTAAAAGACACAAACATGAGCACATAGAGAACACAAGCATATAAAGAGGCGGTTTGGGTTATATATATATAGAGTCGCGCTCCATTGAGAACCTTATTTTTTGTGAGATATGAGATCTAATCACAGCCATCCATCTTATATATTAAAACTGTCAAATTTTTTAAACACTCGGTGGTTATTTTGTAATTATTACAAGTTTGATGGGTAATTGCTGATATTCATTCACTCACATAACACAATTTGAGAAAAAAAAGGGCAAACAAACCCACTCACGCACTACAGTCCTGCCCCCATTCTCTCCCACAGTTTTCAATACATTCAGCGACTTCCACCACCATCTCCGGCGGCCACACCTTCCAACCACAACCTCTGACTACCACTACTAATCACCGCACTTAAAACAAATCACCATAAAAGTATCTCCAACTTCCACCATCATCTTCAACCACCTCCGGCAACCACCACAAATCACCACAAAAAAATATTACCATAATTAAAATAAACTAAACACGTCAAACCACCACATCACAATCATATCCAGCCAAAACTTCCAACCACAACCTCCACAACTAATCACCACACTCAAAACAAATTACCACAAAATCAAATCATGATAGCCAAAAAAATATCACCACGATGAGACAAAAATCACCTCAATCAACCCACCACAAGTACTACTATGCAATCATTACCAACCACCAACCAAAAACCATCCAACATGATACCAAAATCACTAGATTTTAACATAAATCACCATAGTCGCCCTGAAAAATCACCAGAAAATTGAACAAAAATCACCAGAAAAACAGATCTGAGAACCAGAATATAACTCATATCGGAAAAAATCAATCTTCTTCACTCATTTTCGATGTCCATGGCCTGAAACAAGGACGTGGTGAAGTTAAACGATGGTTTGGTGGTAGCAGATTAGGTCATCAATGGTACTTATCGAAGGACAATGAGTGTTGCGATGTTATAATTGGAGAAGAAGGATGGCAGTATATTTGAAAATGTATCGGTGAACGGAGAAGAAAGAAGGTTGGTGGGAGGTTGGTGGCGAAGCATAACCAGAGGCGATGATAGGAAAAGAAATGGGTGACTAGATTAGATGGTAGGGGTGATACACATAGGTGTTTGTATATATTTTAAATGAGTGGTTAGGATTAGAAGGAAACGAAAGGTTGAGATTAGATCTCAGTTCTCATTTTAATTGTGGTTCTCATTTGAGCAAAAGCCTATATATATATATATATATATATATATGAACTAAGGTTTTACATATTCTTTAAACTAGGAAATTAGCTCGATGAAATTTTATGAATTTATATAATATTTTATAATATAATATTTATATTGAATATTATTTAATCAATTATTGTATTTACATTAAATAGTGTTAAATAATATTTAATATTTATATAAAATATGTAGGTTTTATCTTGTTGCCAAAATACAAAAATATTTCGAATATATATTTATATAATAATCATAGATCAACTAAAAATTAAGTTATACAAAAATTTATATAATAAAGAAGAAAAATAGTATTTAGATGAATAAATAATAGTATTTAATTATAATATAGATTCACTTGTGAAATTTATAATAATTTTTGGATACATGAAATAAAATTGAAGTATATTTTATATAGTTAAAATATTATAAAAACAAGGTAAGTTGTTAACATTATCTCTAATCTTCAAACAAATAAAATGTCTCAAAATTCTATTGTATGTATTTTTCAATTCTACGTAAATTGATTACAAATTATACAAAATCTTTTTTCATCAAAGTAAAACATAGACGACACTTGTGTTATTGACCATCTCTACAATTTAAAATAAGAAATTGTGAATTAAAAAGAATATAAAATTTGAAGAATAAAACTTAAATGCATAGGTAAAAGGTTTAATATTTTTGGCAACGCCACTGATCCCATTCACCCCAATAATTTGAAAAACAATTATTATAAAATTTTTGAACGTTAGTGTCAACATGCTCCAATCTATGTTGTTAATCTATGTATTCAATATTAGTAATATACTCTAATATTTTTGAAAAATATAGCAGGTTTTATTTAATAAAATAACATAATAAAGTTATAATTGCTAATAACTAACTTATTACCATTTTTAGTCAAAGTGTATATTCTTTTTTTTTCTAACTAAAATTTCTACTTTTCTATTTTTCCTAAATAAATCTCTCATTTTTCAAAATTATCACGAACAGTTCTATTTAATAAAATAAAATAATAATATTATAATTATTAATTACTAACCGATTAGCTTTTTTTCCCAAAACGTATATTTTTTTTTATATTTTCTAACTAATATTTCTCCTAACTAAAAGGGTTATTCCATTTTGTAGCATAAAATACTAATATTATAAATCTATCTATCTGTCTATCTATACTATATTATGAAAGACGAAAAATTGAAAGTTTTGGTACCTGTTTTTTGGTACGTTACTTTGCCTTATTTAATTGTTTATTTAATTATTATAATGAGTTACTCTTTCTATTTCCCTTACTAAAATCCCCATTTTTCAAATATATCACGAGCAAACCCTTACTTATTTATTTTAAAACTTATTTAATACTTTTAATTGACAATTATCTTTCCCCTCTTTTTCTAGAAAATCACGGAAAATTACCTTTTTCAGCTAAAACATGTTAAATTTTCTATTTTTCTTAGTAAAATCGCTCCTTTTCCAATATATCACGAGTAAACCTTTATTTATTTACTTTAAAATCTATTTTAATACTTTTAATTGACAATTACCTTTTTCAACTAAAACATGTCACATTTTCTATTTTTCTTACTAAAACTTCTCTTTTTCAAAAATATCACGGGCAAATCTTTACTTTTATATTTTAAAATTCAACGAAAACATGTTACTTTATATTTTTTTTACTAAAACCCTTCTTTTTCCAAAATATCATGGACACACCGTTATTTATTTATTTTAAAATCTATTTTAATACTTTTAATTATTTAAAAATGTTTAACACGCCTACTTATATTTTTTAATAAAGGCAATTAATAAAATATAAAAAATAAAATTAACAATTATTAAAAACAATCCGTGCATCACACGTGTTTTAAGCTATATTATTAAAGACGAAACATTAAAAGTTTGGTAGTCAGACGGACGGACGATCGATACTTAGTGATTTTACTTAATTACCCTTACTTATTTTTTTTTTAAACTATAACTAAATAATAACATTATTTATAACGAATTACCTTTTCAGCTAAAATACATTACCTTTTTTTATTTTTTTCTAACAAAATCCTCTCTTTTTCTAAAAAAACACGGGCGATTATCTTTTTTAACAAAAAAATGTTATTCTTTCTATTTTTCCTTACTAAAACCCCTCATTTTCCAAAAATATCACGGGCAAACCCTTACTTATTTATTTTATAATCTATTTTAGTACTTTTAATTATGAGCACTTTTTCAGCTGAAACGTGTTACTTTTTCTATTTTTTCATTTTATAAAGAAATTATTATTAAATAATAACATTTTTATAACCAATTACCTTTTCAGCTAAAATACATTAGTTTTTCTATTTTTTCTAACAAAATCCTCTTTTTTTCTAAAAAAATCACGATGAATTACCTTTTTCAACATGTTACTCTTTCTATTTTTACTTACTAAAAGCCCTCATATTCCAAAAATATCTTGGGCAAATCCTTACTTATTTATTTTGAAACCTATTTAAATATTTTTAATTACGGACACTTACCTTTTCAGCTAAAACATGTTACTTTTTCTATTTTTCCTTACTAAGACCCCTCCTTTTTAATTTATTTTAAAATCTATTTTAATAACTTTAATTATTTAAAAAAGTTTAACACGCCTACTTATTTTTTTTAGTGAATGCAAATTAATAGAATATTAAAACATAAATAATAAAAATATTAATTATTTATAACAATCCGTGCATCGCACGGGTTTTAAGCTAGTATATTATTAAAGACGAAACATTTAAAGTTTTGTAGGTAGGTTGGTAGGTATAGTTTTTTGGTATTTCGTGTATTTACTTAATTACCCTTACTTATTTTTAAAAAAAATATTATTAAAATTTCAGTAAAAGGTTTCTCGGCGACACCTCGCAATTCGAACACTATACAATTAAAAACTCAAAAAAAAAAACTAAAAACTTAGGATATAAAATTACTATAAGTGACACTAAAAATGTATACATCAACTAATTTATTTTTGATCATATTTTGCATATTTCTGTAATTAAAAAAACACTAAACAAATATAAGTGTACTATAGAAATGGACATATTAAAATTTCAAATATTAAAATATAAGTGTACTATATAAGCACAAACTACTAAGAGAAAAAAATACTAAAATTACAAATATCATAGGTTAATCCAAACAAATATAAGTATAAACAAAATTTATTGAATTAAAACCTGATTTCTTTGACGAATTGAATTCTACGGATACTAAGACGTTTGTAATTAAGTGGTACAACAAATACGATTTTTGAAAAACCTTGTCATGGATACACATGTAAATTAGTTTGCAATTAACGATCCAGTTACTTAAAAATATACAAACAAATTTATGAAAATACAAACAGAAAAAAATTCATCATGAGTAAGTAAAACAAAGAAAACATGACTAACGAAAAAGAAGAAATTTCAAATACAAAGCAAATTAACTAAACACATCAAATATATATCAATATTATACACAACAATATATTGTTCAATTATACGTATTTAGGTATAATTTGATTTAAAAAATTACAATAATTTATCAATATCTGGTCTACCTTCCGTGAGCTCTTATGTATTGACACATACATAAATGTATTTGAGAATTAACAATCGTTAAAGCAACTCTACTAAGGATCATCCATGTTTCATCTTATGCAAGTTCAAATATATATGGTGTAAGTAATGATACATTATACACAATCACAAATATAAACCCTCACACCAATAGAATGAGTTACATACATATAAACAATCAAAACTTTGAATTTGAAAAAATGATAACACCAATTAAGGATTGATTTGAAACAGTTTCTATAATTTAAAAATTTATTTTTATATTTATCCATAATATAAGGATGAAACTGAATTCACGTATATCCATTGTAGGTGTCATAGTGGAAAAAAATTAAATGTTTTAGATCATAACAAATTAATGAATTATTTTATTTATAAGGAACATGACATAAGAGTATTAAATTTAAATTTGGAAAATGTAAGGTTTTAGAAAATTTGAAAAGATTTGATTGAAAAAATTGATTATACTTTGTACACTGATCTAATTTACATATTTACTTGTGTATGTGTATACTTCCACTAATTATGCAAATAAAATATATGATACTTTATTAATTTGATATATTATTAACTTTATATTCTTACTTTCAGAAGAACTTTATATTCTTGATTGGTGTGCAAGTATAACTTTGTTATATATGTTTATTTGTTGTATATATATAACTCTACAAAAACTATCCAAATAGTATATGTTAGGAACTATGTTGTTTCTTGATGATAACTAGACTAACTTAGTGAAAATTGTATAAGTAAAATGTAGCCTTCAACGGATAGCATGCTTTTGCAGTATCCGTAGAAGGGTAGCTTATCTATGGATAAGACTCAGTGTAACATGCTTGTGTATTCCTGATTTGTAATCCTGATGTTGAAGTTGAAGTATTAGTTTTTAGGCTGAATAAGTCATGTTGACTATTAATGGATATTTAGAATAGAGAGGCTAATTGTAAATAGTCTATGCCTTGTAATTTTACATAAGTGAAATTAACTATCTACGGATAGTATCATTAGCCTTCTACGGATGTGGACAACGTACTGTCTACGGATAGCAGTACTAGTTGTCTACGGATGTGATCAGGATACTCTCAACGAATACAACTCAAATAGCTTCTACGGATACATACTATACTTTTTGAAAGGGACAGTTCAGACAGTGCACATGGGTTGACAGAATTCACAGAGCATGGAAACCAGTATTTCTGGAAAACTCTCGAGAAGAAGAAGCATCCTATTTTGTCTGGTCAAATGTAGCATTTCTATAAAAGATAATCAGTCAACAAGGGCAAGCTACCAACACATGGACCACTACTCAGAATGGAGAAATAAGGATCTTGAACATATTTACTTTTTATATTATTGATTTTTCGAAATATCTTGTAAGCTGTTAGAAAATGGAAAGTTTGAGGCATATTTTAAATATGTTCTTGATGGAATTTCCAAAAACTAAAAATTGGAAGTTGTTCCTTGTAACGAGGACTTAAACTTTCATGTTTGGATCTAAGACATTTTCTTAGTGGAATCCATAAATAAATTGAGTTGAAATAGGTTGCTTGAAATGGGTTATGTGGGTTGTTTAAGTTGAAATAACTTATATCCCACATAGAAATGGTAATGAGAGGTTGATGGGTTTGTATAGAACCATGTGCAAGAGTAGTGTACAACTACTAAGGCATGTGGGTGTTCATGGTGTTATTATGTGCCTCACACGCGCGCACACACACGCACGCGCCACCGCCGCCCGCCTCGCCTCGCCACGCCACGCCACGACTCGACTCGGGTCGGGTCGGGTCGAATGGCGATTTGGACGAATGTCTCGGCGTCTCGTGTACGCGAGGCGACCTGGGCGAGGAATTTTATTACCTGTTTATTTAATATTATTTATTGATTTAATTTAACAATATCAGTATTTATTTGTAACAGCTCAACGAACTGGGTCAGGATTTATATTAAATCCTGATGGATCAGTTCTTGGATCAAATCCTGATGGCTAGTGTCAGTATTTGGAGTTAAATCCTGATGACTACTGATCCTGATGGCCTGGGTTAGTACTTGGATCCTGATGATGGTCCAATCCTGACGAAATCCTGATGGTTGGTCAAGTACTGATGTCACTCCTGACGGACAACAAGTCCTGATGGCTTGAAGTACTGATGATGATCAAATCCTGATGGACCAGGAAATCCTGACTGAGCTGTAACTGATATTAAATACTGATAACAACTGGTATGATAATTAAATCAGAATATTTGGTATTAAATGTCATATCTTCAGTTACAATATTTGGTCTGTTACGTTTTATTTTGTATTTTATATATACAAAACAGAACGTTTGACGAGGATATACGTAACTCAGAAAACCCTAGTATCATATTCTTCTCTGCTCTCTCTTAACAGATACATAATATACATAGGTTTTTGGGCGAACTGAGGTGTAGGTCGCTGTTGATCAGTGCCATTACTGTGAGTGGATTGATCTGAGCTATTTTATCCTGGAAGTGATATTGCTGCAACCCAACACAGCGTAAGTGGGGCAATAATCTCTTCAAGAACAGTCAAGACTTCTCTAAGGTTTGGCGACTCAGCTGTTCTTTATCTTTCAGTATTTGTTAAAAGCTACAGAGAGATACATGTTCTTTCTTATCTTGTTATTTACAGTCTCTAATTATATTCTTGTTTCGACCTTCGTGTTTGTTTTGTTAATTGGTACATTTGCATGTTCGTGTTAATACAAAACATATATAATTGCCCTATTGTTGTTTTGTAGTTAGTGAATTATACCCAACAATCTTGAAGAGATTATTCTGTGTTATATATTGTTAATTAGCAAGATGGTTAACGAAACTGAAACTCCTGTTGGTGCTATTGCTTGTGGTTCTGGTGTTACTGTACCCACCATTGATTGGACCACGTACCGTTTCCCACAGCCTATCGATTTGTCAGGAATGCCTGATAAATTTGGTGGGGGTGTTGGTTTTTCTCGTTGGCAGAAAAAGATGAAACCGTGGCTTACGGTAAAGGGTCTATGGTCGGTGGTGCAGTATGAGAAACCGGTTATTGATCAGGAAAGGGGTGAAACTGTTAAGGCTTATGTCATGTGGGAGGAAAAAGATGGGGTGGCTAGGGCTGCTATACTAGCTGTAAGAACCCTGATTTTTGTAATATTTTAAAATTATCATGAATAGTGATTTGTGGGAATTATGGAGAACTTTTGAGATCACATTATATGAATGATGGAATATTTGTATTTTTGAGAACGTAATATTATTGTACAAAGGAATTAAGAGAATGCAAAAGTCGACGGAATGCGAAGATTTTCACTTCCACTTGACATTTATAAAAATGTGGGACATTGAGGATAATGGGAACCCTAGGTTAAATTAAATCCCATGGCAAGGAAATGATGGAAATTAAAGAGATTATCAAAATCAAGTGCTTAAGAATGACGATAGAAATCTCTACGCGACAAAATGTGTTCGTAGAAAAATTATCGAACTTGCATAAAGGATTAAGTGAAAAGGATTGGGTAATTAATAAGCTAAGTATTATACATGCAAGATACCATGCAAGATGCCATGAAAGATTCCATGCAAACTAGCTAGTTAGAAAAGCAAACTACAAGTACATCTAACCAACTATGAATAATAAATGGGGGAGACCATACTTCCTTAAAATGAGGATAAATGAGAGTATTATTGTACTAAGCTAGGGTACTAGGAGTATGGCTAACAAACTTTTACATTATTGGGTTACATAACTCACATTATACATAAACAAAAAAATAGAAAGTGGAAGTATCCCCCCCCCCTTGAAGAAAACCTCTCGGCCAAAATTCAAGGGAGAAAAAGAAGAAATTTCTTCTTCAACTTCCACACCCCCCATAAATCCTCAAATTAATTCATAAGCTTCCTCTCATCATATCTAAGGCATGTTAAATATTTCAAGCCAACCCACCAAGTGGATTCTTGGAAAATAATTACTTAAGTTTCAAGAATTTCAAGAACTCAAGAAACTAACTTGTTCTTTTGGTTGTTTTCACGATGGATCTAAGCTTTTAAGGATTTATCAAGCACTATTAAGACTCCCAAGCCATAGTTAGTGTTAGTTCTACTTCAAGAAAGCTATAAAACTCTCTACACCTTTTAATTATGTTAAGTATTGAGCTTGGTTTTAAGATTTGAGAGTATAAGTATAGTTCTTGGTATTTTGATGTTTAGATGATGAAATCTTGATGATAAATGGTTGTGGTATGAAGTTTGAAAGACATATGTATAGGCCTATTTGTAAACATCGAGGATTCCACTCAACTTTAATTAAGATGTAATAAGTAAATAATAAAAATCAAATGTCACAGGAATCTCAGAAGATTATATCTGTCAAAGAATGAAGATTAAAGTCATCTACAGACTTGAAGTTATTCTACATTGAAAGAAGCTCAATTTATTGATCAATCCTCAGTGAAGTATTGAAGCTCAGTGGATTTATTAAAGTGACAGAGATTTGAAGTGGTGACAGCAAAGATACTGGTTACAGAGTTCTAGAATGAAAAGGAAGTGAAGCACTGCTTAAAGTCAAATAGATGAAGAACATACATTGTCGTTAGTCACTCATGAACCAGACAGTACATTGAGTGTCAACGTTCTAAAATGTTTCCTCATCAGCATTATCAGACTTTGCCCTGTTGGCCCTTCTTTTCTTTAACCTTTTCTTCTGAGGCATATCTTCAGTATTTGATACCCCAGCTTCAGTTTCTGATGGCCTCACTCTTGCAGACTTAACAGCCCTTACCTTAGACTTCTTTGACCTCTGTGATTGAGACGCAGAAGGTCCAGCTTCAGCGTTTGCAAGTTGTTGTTGTTGTAAGTTGACCAGGAATTGTTGCACAGACTCAGGTAGCAACAAAACACCAACATCTCCTTTCTTGTTATCTTTATTGGTTAGATCAGAGAATATGCGTTTATGTAATTTAAAACAGGGAATCACATCATTCTCATCTATCTCTACGTCAGAAACACATTCAGAGAATATCAATTGACAAAATCTTGCAAAATAGACTACACCTCTGTTTTCATTCATTTTCTCACCTATATTATTTAGAACTAGTCTAGCAACATCAAAATTACCTCCATAAAGAAGAGAATACCCGATTTGCAGACTATCCGTGGGAATAGCATCCTAATTCGTGCATTTCTTGCCGAACGCCCTTGTTATGCAGTCGAAAAAGAAACTCCATTCATTTCGCAAGAGCGGTCGTTTCAACTGACCAAGCTTTGTCAGTGACCCAGAGTATCCTATGTTAGGAATATGTTGTTCTTGATGATAAACATAAAACACTTAGTAGAATTTGTGTAAAGTCATTTTTGTAACTGTCAACGAAATGGCATGCTTTGCAGCATTCCGTTGACAGGAAGCTCATCAACGAAATGAGTGTTGTAGCAATTGCATTGTACAATACTTCACAGTATGATAGGCATTCTGTTATATGTTTTAGATAGGTTTTCTAAGTCATGTTGACTAAGTACTAGATAGGCAAAATAGGTTGGTTAATTGTAAATATGTTATGCCTTGTAATTTTGACTAAGTGAAGACATGTCAACGGTATGAAGATTACTCTGTCAACGGTATGGAGTTTACCCATCAACGAAACGAGGGAAACACCATCAACGGAATGAAGAATGAAGCTATCAACGAAACACATCTCCTTGCTATCAACGAATCAATGTTGCTTTTTGAACAGTTGACAAAGTGATAGTGACAGTTTACTGAACAGATCTAAAAGGAGATATGGAAGTGTACTTTGCATTGGAAGCCATCAAAGTGGATACTGGAAATAAGGAAACATTCCAATTTCCAATAAGGCTCTTGGAAATGATTATAATGAGCATGAAGACAAAAGCAAAGATCTCCAAGGACCATTGGACAAAAGGAATGAAAAGCAAGCTACTGATGGTTACTACTATTATTCTTTAGTTTAGCCAAACGTAGAATTGTAAACTTGGGATTATATAACCAAGTGTAGCAGTTACTTTAGAAAGGAGAGAAGAAAAACAAATAGATTGTATTAGCTATTTTTGAGAGCAATTCTTCTCTACAACCTTGTAACTGAGCAGCTGTGTACTTTTGTATCACAGATTATTTCCGCAATAAAAACACTTCAGTTGGATCATCAAACAATCCAACTGAATTATTTATATCTTGTGTTTTTATTTATTCAGTTCAGTTTTATTTTAAAAAGTGTTTAGTTTCAAGAAAATATCAAGAATTGTATTCAACCCCCCCTTCTACAATTCTGTTAGGTCATTTGGGAATAACAATTGGTATCAGAGCGAGCTTCTAACATACAAGAAGTTTAAAGATCAAGACCAAAAACAGAAACCATGGTGAAGAAGGATGCAGGTGTGAAGATACCAATTCTTGATAAAGACAATTACTTTCACTGGAAAGTAAAGATGCATTTACATCTCATGTCTATGGATGAGAGGTATGTAGACTGCATTGAGAAAGGTCCACACGTTCCCATGAAGCTTGATTCTAGAGTTGGACTGCCAGATGATGCACCTGATGTAGAGATTCCAAAAACTGTCTCAGAATGGACTGTTGAAGATATTGCAGAAGTCCATAAAGACAAAAGGACCATGAACATTCTGTTTAATGGTTTGGAGCAAGAGATGTTTGACAATGTTATCAACTGTACAACCTCTAAGGAAGTATGGGATACCGTTAGAACTCTCTGTGAAGGAACTGAGCAAGTCAGGGAAAATAAAATGCAACTCCTTATACAACAATATGAGCATTTTCATTTTAAAGCTGGTGAAACCCTAAATGACACGTTTAGTAGGTTTCAAAAGCTTTTGAATGGATTAAAGTTGTATGGGAGGATCTATCAAACCAAGGATTCAAACCTTAAATTTCTTAGAGCTCTTCCAAAAGAATGGAAGCCTATGTCTGTTTCTCTCAGAAACACTCAAGAGTACAAAGACTACACTCTTGAAAGGCTTTATGGAACCTTGAAGACTTATGAGCTGGAAATGGAGCAAGATGAGGAAATTGAAAAGGTACAAAAGAAGGGTGGATCTATTGCATTGATTGCATCTGTGAACCAACTTGAAGATGACAATAAAGAAGCTGCAAAGACCACAACTAGTCGATCTAGTTGTAGGAGTGATGTTAGCAAGGGTAAAGACAAGATGACAGAAGAAGAAGAATCAGAACCAGCCAACTTGGATGACTTAGATGAGATTGATGAACACATTGCTTTTCTGTCTAGAAAATTCTCTAAGTTCAAGTTCAAAAGAAACTCAGAAGCAAGGCCACCAAGGAGAGACTTTCAACCTAGCAAAACAAACTGGATTGAAAAGTCTAAGTCAAAATGTTTCAATTGTGGAATGCTTGGTCACTTTGCTGGAGACTGCAGAAAGCCCAAGGTTGAGAAGGGCAACAGGAAATTTGAGCCTGTTGATTATAAAAAGAAATACTTTGAACTTCTCAAACAAAAAGAAAAGGCTTTCATGTCTCAGGAGTATGATTGGGCTGGTAATGGTGAAGATTCTGATGATGATGTTGAGTATGTCAACTTGGCTCTTATGGCTGACAATCATGAGCAGGAAGCAAGTTCCTCAAGCAACCAGGTAACAATTACTAATCTTTCTGAGCTTTCTAAAGAGGAATGCGACAGTGCAGTAAATGAAATGTCTACTGTATTATATAATTTGCGTGTTACTCTTAAATCACTTACTAAAGAGAATTCTAGAATAAAAGAGACCAATCTGCTCTTAAGTGATAGGAATGCAATGTTAGAAGCACAGCTCATTGAATTTGAGAAAATGAGATGTGTTAGTAGGGATGCTAAGAAGGAACTTGAGAACGTGTTACAAAGGGAAGAAATTCTTAAAACACAACTTGAGATAGAACAAGGTGTGATTGCAAAATGGAAGGATGCCAGGAATGTTGCTGCCAACATAATTAATGTTCAAGGCGTGGAATCCTTCTGTGAGCAATCATGGAAAAGGAACAAAGAGAAGCTAGGGTATGTTGGTGAAACCTTAGAATCAGAAACTGAGTCAACAAACAACAAGGATCATTTGTTGAAGGTTGATATGTCAACGGAATGCAATGTTTCGTTGACAGATGAACCATCAACCGATCAGGCTGTTTCGTTGACAGAGAAAAGAAAGGATGAACTCACTAGACTTAATAACAAGTATGGTCCTGTCACCAAGAACTTTGTTCAAGGTGAGTCTAGTAAATCAAAGAAAGTTGAGAAGCCTGTTGAGAGAGCTAATGTAGGTAACTTGTCTAACAAGCAATTGAAAGACAAGTTAGAGAAAGTTCAGGTTGAGGCTAAGGGAAATAAAAAGAATAACAGAAATGGCAAGGTAGGGATTAACAAACACAACAATTACACACCTGATAAATATGCACCTAGAAAGACATGTGTCAATTGTGGAAGTGTTAATCATTTATCTACTAACTGCAAATCTGTTAAGAAATCTGCTAATGTGAAAATGCCCAAGCCTGCAATGAACAGTTCCATGCCTAAAATGCCTGTTATGCCTAACATGTTTGCTCCATATGCACAATTTCAGAATCCATATGCTAGCATGCCATTTGTGCCTAATCCTTACATGAATATGTTTAACATGCCACAAATGCCATGGAACATGAATAACATGATTGTTCCTCCAACTATGCATGCTATGAATGAAAATATGAGCAACCCTCAGAAATCAACACCAAGGGTAAAGATTGATTTGAATCAATCTGAGCCCAAAGTGAAAAATGGTACAAAAGGGAATGCAAAGGCTAACAAGACAGGACCCAAGGAAACTTGGGTACCAAAATCAACTTGATTTGGGTTTATTGTGTGCAGGGAGACAAAAGGAATCTTTGGTACTTGGATAGTGGTTGTTCAAGACACATGACTGGTGATTCTACCCTGCTCACAGAGTTTCAGGAAAGAGCTGGCCCTTGTATTGCTTTTGGAGATGACAACAAAGGCTACACAAAGGGATATGGCTTGATTTCAAAAGAGAATGTCATCATAGATGAGGTTGCATTGGTGGATGGTCTTAAGCACAACTTGCTTAGTATCAGCCAACTTTGTGACAAAGGATTTTTAGTTACTTTTTCGAAAGAAGCCTGTGTTGTTTCTAAAGGAGGAAACAACAATGTGGTAATGACTGGATTCAGAAGAGGGAATGTGTACATTGCTGATTTTAGTAGCACAAGTTCAGAAACCATCACCTGTCTTTTCAGCAAGGCAAGCAAAGATGAAAGTTGGTTATGCCACAAGAAGTTATCCCATCTGAATTTCAAAGTTATGAATGATTTGGTGAGAAAGGATCTTGCTAGAGGAATTCCACAAGTGGAATTTTCCAAGGATGGTTTGTGTGATGCCTGTCAAAAAGGGAAACAGAAGAAGGCATCATTCAAAAGCAAGACAGAGTCATCAATTGTCCAGCAGCTTGAATTACTTCATATGGACCTATTTGGCCCTGTAAATGTTATGTCCATCTCAAAGAAGAAATACTGTCTTGTGATTGTTGATGATTTTTCTAGATTTACATGGACTTTCTTTTTGCACTCTAAAGATGAGGCAAGTGAAATCATTATCAATCACATCAAGATAGTAAGCAAACATCCTGATTTCAAAGTAAGAAGGATTAGGAGTGACAATGGGACAGAATTCAAGAATTCGAGCATGAAGGTGTTCTGTGAAGAAAATGGTATTTTGCATGAGTTTTCAGCAGCAAGAACACCACAGCAAAATGGTGTAGTTGAAAGGAAAAACAGAACACTTATTGAAGCTGCAAGGACAATGCTAGATGAATCAAAGTTACCTACATATTTTTGGGCTGAGGCAGTTAACACAGCTTGCTTTACTCAAAATATTTCTTTGATTAATCAGGCCAAGGGAATGACCCCTTATCATCTACTCAAAAGAAAGAAGCCACTATTAGATTTTCTTCATGTCTTTGGATGCAAGTGCTTTGTTCTGAGAAATCAAGCTGAGCATTTGGGGAAATTTGAAGCAAAGGCAGATGAAGCAATATTTGTGGGATATGCAGCAGGGAAAGCTTACAGAGTCTATAATCTCAGAATCAACATTGTTATGGAATCTGTACATGTTGTTTTTGATGATCTCAAAATACAAGGTCTCTGTGATGAAGGTTTCCATGAAAGTCTCTCTTTTGAGAATGAGGAAGGAGAACAAGTGAATCATGATAAGGCTACTGAGAAACAGCCTAAAGGTGTTGTATCTAGCACAGATGAAAGCAGCAGTGAAGATGAAATTGCTGCATTAAGGTTAAAAATGATAGCAGCTAGCAGACCAAATGGTCATTTCGTTGACAGTCATGATGGTGGATTCGTTGACAGTCAGAATGAGCGTTTCGTTGACAGCCAAAACGGTCATACCGTTGATAGTCATAGGAATGCTTCTAGAAGTGATCAATTAGGAACAACAAACTCAGGGGGAGTTTCTCAAGGACAAATATCCAATCAAGGCAATCATGATCATGAAGCTACGTCTTCAAGAGCAAATCTACCTCCCTCAAGGAAATGGACTAAAGATCATCCCTTTGAACTTATTATAGGTGATGTTTCTTCAAAAGTCCAAACTAGAAGAGCAACTCAAGAAGAATGTCTATATAGTAGCTTTCTGTCTCAAGATGAGCCAAAGAAAGTTGAGGATGCACTTCTAGATCCAGATTGGGTTTTAGCCATGCAAGAAGAGCTAAACCAATTTGAGAGGAACAATGTTTGGAAGCTGGTGCCCAGGCCTAATGACAGGAGTGTTATAGGCACAAAGTGGGTGTTCAGAAACAAGATGGATGAAAATGGCATAGTCACAAGGAACAAAGCTAGACTGGTTGCAAAAGGCTACTCACAGGAAGAGGGAATTGATTTTGATGAAACCTTTGCTCCTGTTGCAAGACTAGAAGCAATAAGGATTTTCCTAGCCTATGCAGCCCATGCCAATTTCAAAGTCTATCAAATGGATGTGAAGAGTGCTTTTCTGAATGGGGAATTGGAAGAGGAGGTGTATGTAAGTCAACCTCCTGGTTTTGAAGATGATGATTTTCCAGACTATGTGTACTTCCTTCTCAAAGCACTCTATGGTTTGAAACAAGCACCTAGAGCCTGGTATGACACTCTCTCACAGTTCCTCCTTGAGAATCATTTCACTAGAGGTACTGTAGATAAAACTCTTTTTCACAGGGTTGTAAATGGCTCTACTTTACTTGTTCAAATTTATGTAGATGATATAATCTTTGGGTCTACAGATGTGAAACTTTGTCAAAAGTTTGCCAAGCTTATGCAAAGTAAATATGAAATGAGCATGATGGGAGAATTAACTTACTTTCTTGGTCTTCAAGTAAAGCAAGTTAATGAAGGCATTTTCATTAGTCAAACAAAATACATTCATGATTTATTAAAGAAATTTAACCTAATGGAATGCTCTACTGCCAAAACTCCCATGCCTACTGCCACCAAACTTGAATTGAATACTAAGGAAAAATCTGTGGACATTTCAAGTTACAGAGGCATGGTAGGCTCACTTTTATATTTAACAGCTAGTAGACCTGATATTATGTTTGCTACATGTCTATGTGCTAGATTTCAGGCTGATCCTAGATAATCCCATTTAGTTGCTATTAAAAGAATTTTCAGATATCTCAAAGGAACACCAAACCTTGGCATTTGGTATCCTAGAGAATCTGGTTTTGAACTAATTGGTTATTCAGATGCAGATTTTGCAGGATGTAAAATTGACAGGAAAAGTACAACTGGAACCTGTCAATTCCTAGGAAACAAGCTTGTGTCATGGTTCAGCAAGAAACAAAACTCAGTTTCTACCTCCACAGCTGAGGCTGAGTATATTGCAGCTGGAAGTTGTTGTGCACAGATTTTATGGATGCAAAATCAACTTCTTGATTATGGATTAAGAGTTGAGAAAATTCCTATTTTCTGTGACAACACTAGTGCCATTGCCATTACTGAAAATCCAGTGCAGCATTCAAGGACCAAGCACATTGACATCAAGTACCATTTCATTAGAGAACATGTTATGAATGGTACTGTGGAGTTACATTTTGTTCCAAGTGAACAACAACTTGCAGACATCTTTACCAAGCCACTTGATGAATCAACATTCTCAAGATTAGTAAGTGAGCTAGGTATGCTAAATTTCTCTTAATTATTTTTGAGATATTTGCAAGTTAAAATGCAGCCAGAAACTTGCTATGTTTTTCTGTGAATTAATTTTCTTAGGAAAAAGTGAAATTTTGTCTAAGTCAAAATTACTATGTCAACGAAACGAACCATTTCGTTGACAGTCTTAGCAGTTTTCTGGGTATTTCGTTGATAGCTCTTTTATATCAACGAAACGCAGCTTTATCAACGAAATAAGACGGGACTTTAACCGCCCAATCCTGATTCGTTGATTTAGCGCTTTTAATCTGAACCGTTGAAATTTGACACGTCTTTTACCACGATCTATGCATACACCCCTGTAAGTATAAATCATGGTAATACTTTAAAAGTAATGGTTATATTTTTTTTAAGCCAATCCAGTAATTTACATTTATTATTGGATTCATTTTCTGAGAATTTTTGGGGGAGTATTTAAGAAATTTTATTTTCATTATTTCTTTTTACCTGTTCTCAAAAATTCCAAAGGTTTTTTTTCTCTCTTCTTCTCTCTAACAAGCAATTCAGTTCGAAGCTTTCCTTTAATCAACAATGGCACCTATAGTCAAGCTTATGTCTGCTGGAGGGTTCATCTATGAGAAGAACAACTCCATCCCTTTTGTTGTCAAGGAAAACCCGAACAGACTGTTCTTCAAAATGATGGATTTCATGAAGAATTGCAAGTTGAGCTATGCAATGTTTCACTCTACACCACTCTACAATGAGATAATCGAGGAAATTTGGACCTCATGTGAGTATAGTGGAACAAACTGCACACTACAATTCACTCTTCAAGGTAATGAGTACATAGTTAATTCTGATGTTTTGCAAGCATGTTTACATATTCCTGATAATAACTGTGATGTTTTGCCTACTAACACTGAAATAACAACCATGCTAAATTCTATAAACTACTCTTTGCCTACTGATAATCTGGGTAGAATAATTAGGAGAGGTTTGGTTAGGGAATACAGTTATTTAGCTGATGCATTCATTAAGGTCTTTTCTGGAAAGATTAGTAATTTTGATGCATTAACTAACTCTATGTTAATTCTCCTAACCATGCTTCTAAATGATAGATATCACAACTTTAGCACCCAACTTATGTATGAAATTGGTGCTAAGTTGGGTGACAAAGCAAATAGGAAGAAAAATATCTATTATGCTAGGTTTCTGATGATGTTGGCTAACCATGTTAGTCCAGCACCATTAGTTATCTCTAACCCTAATGCCAGGTTTGAGTGCTTTGTGCAAGAAAAGAGAGTATTGACAGACATACTGAGGCTGAACCACAATGGTGATGTTCCAGTGGTGTATCTGCCAATCATTGAGGTAACTACTACTATCCCTGTTAGTGTAGCTAACACCTCTACTGTTTTACCTTCCAATGTTGCTATGGAGTCTGTAGCTGTGACCCAACAGGCTCCTGCCCTAGCAACAAAACCAAAATCAAAGAAATCCTCCAAGCCAACCTCAGGTGCTTCTCAAAAGGCACCTGTTGTAAAAACTACCACACAACCTAAGGGGAGTGAGTCTGGAGTTGTGAGAGGTGAGGGAAGGGGTGAACATCAAAGAAACCCCAAGGATAAGGAAGGACAGGTTAGTGTGTACCAGCCAAGCCCCATTGTGTCTTCCCAACAAGGCACAATGAGTAACATGGATTTAAACACAAGTCTAATTGCATCCTCCCAAAAGGATGTGATTATTGAAACAAGCTCTCCTCCTAGAGCACAGTCCAAAAGGGTAAGGGACACTTCAAGCCCACAGTCTACATTTTCCCAATACCAAAGGAGAGTGAAGCAAAAGTCCAAGGGTACACAGGGTGCACACACACTGGAAGCAACACTTCCAGTTTCTCAAATTCAGTTTGATGTAACCCCTATCATTACTCTGGGGTTACAGTCCCATTCTCTAAACATCAATCTTGAATTATCTCCATCAAATTCACCAACTCAATCTTTGGATGTGGACATGATCCATACATCTATTCCTGATTCTCCAACTCTAATCTTGGAGAAGCCCCACTCTGAAGCTGGTGGCCATCACTTGCTAAGTGATTTGTTGGGCCATCAACCAATTTTTCCTGAAATTGCAAGGGGATCTGTGGACCAATCTCTAAAATCAATCACCACAGACTCTACTGTAATTTCTCATTCTCAAAGTGCTTTCTTGACTTCATCAACGAAACAGTCTATTTCGTTGACAAGTGTTTCTCCATCAACGATATCCATACCGTTGACAGTTCAAACTACCATTCCGTTGATAGTTCACTCTGCACCTTTAATTGAAAATCAAGTTGTTCCCACAACTAGTGCAGATGATCTAGTGGTAGTTGAGACACTTCTAGGACTGAGAGGGAGTGAAACTGAGAGGCTGGCTTGCAGCCAGGCAAAAGGAGAGAATGTGAGTGAGAGGCTGGCTATTTCTTCCAGCCAGGCAAAAGGAGAGATTGAGAGTTCCACCTTAGAAGGTGAAGGTGAGGGTGTGAGAGGTGTGAGCCATGGGGAGCCCATGATGCAAGAACAGAGTGGAGAGAGAGAAGGGACTACAGGAGTAATAAGGATGGAAGCAGTCATTGCTAGTGAGTTAATGGAGGTCAGTGAGGGAGAAAGGGAACTTACTTTCCAAGAGGTTTATCAACAAACTTTGGATAGTATTTCCCTGGATCCTGAGACCTTTACTCATCCTGTGTCAGCCTATCAAGTTTTGGCTCAACAGGGCAATGTGGAGGCAGAGAGGTCACTACAACTAATTCACACAACTGCATCAATGCAAAGAGCAAAGGATGCCTTGACCAATCTACCTCCAGGGGCTGAAGCAAGTGGAGAATTTGATTTTTCTGATAATGAGGATAGCTTTGGTGACATTCTACAGGTGGCCACTACTGCACAGACTGGGACTTCTGTGGTGCCTCCTACACCAAACTGGCTTTCTCAAGATATGCATGGTAGATGCAATTTGGATGCTGCCATCATAAGGCAGTATAATGAAGCATATCTAGCTCATGAGTCTGCAGGAGCAAGGGACAAGAAATTCTACAAAGCCATCACGGATTCTCTGGAAATTCAAAGGCTACAAATGTTGCAGACAAGGATTGAGGCTACAGAAATCAAGGACTCAATTAGCAACCTTAGGGCTGCTACTGACAGGAGGCTAGATGAAAAGCTTCCTCTTCACACTGTCTCCAGGATGTCAAGGTTTTTCACCAAGGAACCTGAAGTGTCTTCATCTTTGAAAACTCTTTCCTCTAGAGTGGACAAAGTTGAGGCTACACTTAGTCACATGCAAAAGGAGCAGGAGAAGCAAACTCAGCTACTCACCCAGCTTCTGGCAGCTCAAGGGCTCCCTATCATCTCACTTGATGCTAACAAAAAGGGGGAGAAATCTAAGGAGCTAGACATTCAGATTACAAAGGTTATGGTCCCAGCCATCTCCTTACCAGAAGAGCCATTAGCAATGGGGGAGTTTGCAAAGAAGAAAAAGGACAGTATTGACCTGATCCAGGAAGCCTCTTTGAGGATGAAACTTGCAGAACAAATCAAGGATCACTGGTCAAATATTGAAGCAAAGGTCAAGAAGCTAGCTGACACTAAAAAGGTATCATCTGTACAAGCTACTTCAATACCACCATCAACAAATGCAATGGTGACAGTGCAAATGGAGCCACAATTCAGGAGTTCCTATGTCATGGAACCCCTTCAGCATGGAGTCCTTCAAGATTCAAGGAATGAGAAAGGACAAGCTTCATGTTTGAGGAATGTGGATGCAAGAGGGATATCTCCAGTATCTCCCATAAAACCCAAAGGCAAGAACATAGAAAGGATAGCTTATCCTCCACCAAAGCCAGCTGAGTTCAAAGTCTTAGGGAAGCTGATCAAGGAGAGCAAAGAAAGCAATCATCCAAGCATAAGGAACAAGAGGGCACTCATCTACAGGGATAGCAAGGAAATCTACATTTGGGTTGGTCACCCAAATTTTGCTAAGGCCAAAGCTGAAGAAAGTGAAAGGGCAGCAATGCAAGCTCTTGCAGTTGCTCAATCACTTGAAGATGAAGAAGCCCTACAGGAAGAAAAGGCCAAGGATAAAGCTAAGGAAGCTGGAAAGAAGAAGAGAACAAGTCAACCAAAGGCTAGAGCTAAGAGGAATCTGAACTTTGATGAAGATGATTCTCAAGGAACTGCTCAAGACTCTTCCACAACAAGTGCACATCAAATTCCTGTTGATCTACCTATTGAGGGAAAGTTGGCTTGTGATCCTGCACATCCTGTCAACTTTCATGATCATCCAATCATGCCAAAAGAGGAACCTTTTGAATTTGATGAAGCCTACTTTCCAAAGTTCCTGTTAGAGAAGGACCAACCAATGAAGACAAAGAAGAGGTCTGTCAAAGCAAAGCCTGTTCTTGTGAGAAAGCCACAATCTCAAAAACCCCCTGCAAACCCAGAGGACTGCATGTACATTGCTGACATCAGGGAAGAATCCAGTCTACATCTTGACTTAGACAACCTGGTGGAAGTAAGGGGAATTGCAGCTTCTCAAAAGTTGCCTGAAAGACTAGTGTTCATATTCAAGGGAGGTAGAGAACAAGTGTGGCCTCTCTACAGAATTTTAGGAGAAGACTATCAAACACTACTCTCAGTGTTTAGATGCTTGAAAAAGGACTTTGGTTTCACCAAAACAGCCAAGTCTGAGGTGGTCTCCAAAATCTGTCAGATAAAGGCTAGCTGGAACAAGCCTGAGGCTCTTCCCAGGATACTTAGAGTTCCCTCAACAGGAAAGAAAATCCATCTTCAACCTTATTGGATGATGGAGTTTAAGGACAAGGACAATTGTAGAAGATTCTTCAGAATGGAAGACCAGCTGGAGAAGGCATCTAATCAAACTCTAAAGCTGATGCAATCCAAGCTTGGTGATCAAGATGAAGAGGAGAAAATCTTCTACAGAAGGCTACAGGTCCAGATTGAGGAAAACAACTCCAAGAAAGGGAAGAAGACTATGCCACAAAGAAATCACAGATGAAACATTTGCTCAGACTAGAGGAGCATTTGTGGGCATTAGTCTTGTAAGTCTTATATCTTGTCTATAAAATTTTGAAGCTTAATACATATTCTACTTTTGTAATTTATGATGTATCTGAGTGTTTTTGTTATCATCAAGTCTCTTGATTTATGGCTGTTATTCTATCAGTCATAAATTGGGGGAGATTGTTAGGAATATGTTGTTCTTGATGATAAACATAAAACACTTAGTAGAATTTGTGTAAAGTCATTTTTGTAACTGTCAACGAAATGGCATGCTTTGCAGCATTCCGTTGACAGGAAGCTCATCAACGAAATGAGTGTTGTAGCAATTGCATTGTACAATACTTCACAGTATGATAGGCATTCTGTTATATGTTTTAGATAGGTTTTCTAAGTCATGTTGACTAAGTACTAGATAGGCAAAATAGGTTGGTTAATTGTAAATATGTTATGCCTTGTAATTTTGACTAAGTGAAGACATGTCAACGGTATGAAGATTACTCTGTCAACGGTATGGAGTTTACCCATCAACGAAACGAGGGAAACACCATCAACGGAATGAAGAATGAAGCTATCAACGAAACACATCTCCTTGCTATCAACGAATCAATGTTGCTTTTTGAACAGTTGACAAAGTGATAGTGACAGTTTACTGAACAGATCTAAAAGGAGATATGGAAGTGTACTTTGCATTGGAAGCCATCAAAGTGGATACTGGAAATAAGGAAACATTCCAATTTCCAATAAGGCTCTTGGAAATGATTATAATGAGCATGAAGACAAAAGCAAAGATCTCCAAGGACCATTGGACAAAAGGAATGAAAAGCAAGCTACTGATGGTTACTACTATTATTCTTTAGTTTAGCCAAACGTAGAATTGTAAACTTGGGATTATATAACCAAGTGTAGCAGTTACTTTAGAAAGGAGAGAAGAAAAACAAATAGATTGTATTAGCTATTTTTTAGAGCAATTCTTCTCTACAACCTTGTAATTGAGCAGCTGTGTACTTTTGTATCACAGATTATTTCCGCAATAAAAACACTTCAGTTGGATCATCAAACAATCCAACTGAATTATTTATATCTTGTGTTTTTATTTATTCAGTTCAGTTTTATTTTAAAAAGTGTTTAGTTTCAAGAAAATATCAAGAATTGTATTCAACCCCCCCTTCTACAATTCTGTTAGGTCATTTGGGAATAACATCCTATTTCCCTCATCATTCGAACTAACTCAAAATCTCCAACAGAGATTGTGAAAGCATTAAAGTCTTCAAGGCCCAGAGCATCACGAACAGTTGTAGGAGTAACTACAAACTCTTCTCCTTGAAATTCAAAGATAATAGATGGAGACCCAGACTCTCCTCCATTGTCATAAGTACCTGTCTGCCAAAAAGATCGGATTTGAGATGCAGACAGCTTCAACGGTGCTGTGAGAGCAGTTCCAACATCAGAGTTTGACAAGAAATCTTGAATCAAATGAAACGCCTCCGGTGCGTTCTCATTTGCCAAAGGAGCAGCATAGTTATTAGGAACAAATTCTAACCCAGAAGCAGTAAACATTGTAGTAGCCATTAGAAAAGTTTAGAAGAAAGATAGAGAAAAGTATCGAATGTATGCAGTGAAAGTGTTTGAGACAGTGTTTGTGAGTAAAAACTTATAAAAAGATGAAGTGTGTAAAAGAATGAACCGTTTATGTGTAGTAAGTTTAAATAATAACAGTGAAAATTAAAACCCAATCGTTTTAATCATTACTACACACAGCAGGCGTCTTTGAAAAATGTGTGAGTGGGACAGATGTCAAACATGTATACGCTGACAGCTGTATGTAACAACTTCCAATACACACGCGCAGTAAAAATAGCCATAATTACCGCTTTTCACACTGTTCAAAACACTCAACCTCTCTCTCCTCTGTTTAATACAAATTTGAACCGTGTGTACTCATACTCTTTCGTATTTCTAAACAATTGTCTAATCTCAAAATTATAAAATGTCTGAAACAAAGAAATCATTTTAATCATCAGAGATTAAAACAAAATTACCTCGGCGTATTTCTCACAATACATCAGTGTTTACCATTTGTCCTTCTTTGTCAATAAACTCTTTTCTCAAACTGTACAGGTGTGAATAATTGTGTGTGCTATAGCAGAGTTTACCGAAATCAATATTTAGACCATCTCAAAGTGCATAAAATCCACAAACTTAAGTAGTAAAAACTGGTTGCCTAAACTCTCATGTAAAACATAAAATCTGATTTTTATATCTAAACTCTGTATTTTGATATCCTTTCATTTGGATATATCTTTTATTCTTCACCCCCTTCATATATATATATATATATATATATATATATATATATATATATATATATATATATATATATATTTTATTTTTATTTTTTTATTTTTATTTTTTAATTTTTCCAGTAATCAGTGGTTGGCACTAGTCACCAAAAATCAAAGATTTTAGCCCTTATTTCATACAATAAGTTCCTGGATCTTCCTAGGCACAACATGATCTCAAAGGAATTTGTGCTCTTTTTGGCATCTTTTGATTTGAGAGTGAATTATTTATAATTAATAATCAGAGTTTAGACTTTTCATCAGTTAATGTAATTAATTTATGAGAGAAAATGCAAACAGCTAATACAACTTCAGTGTATAGAATCAATAAACTAAGAGATGCTATAAATATAGAGACAGTATCATGCTGTGTTAACTTACTGCACATATTTGAGATCAGAATCTAAACAACTCTTAAGGATTCACAATTACTTACTGAGAATTATGTTCCATACAAATTTCTTCATTGGTCCATACGTTTCAGACAAAATTACAATCAGAGTATAGCATTAGACTGTAACTATCAGAGTATGACCAACACTTTATGACTAACAGAGTTTAGCATCAGAGTTTACTTTCAGAGTTTATGACACTGGTACTCATAACAGTTAATACATGCAAAGAATCATGAGCATAAAAATTAAACATGTATTGTTTTTGAGTCTAACCCGTATCTCTAGTCGAAACCAGAGATCATTCCAAGTTCATTTACCAATCTTGTAAAAGTAGCTTCACTCAAAGGTTTGGTGAAGATATTTGCAAGTTGTTGGTCTGTAGACACAAAATGAAGCTCAATGTTTCCTTCTTCCACATGTTCTCTGATAAAATGATACCTTATGCTGATGTGCTTGGTCATGGAGTGCTGTACTGGATTTCCTGTCATAGCAATAGCACTTTGGTTATCACAGAAAATAGGTATTTTAGAGTACCTCAAACCATAATCCAGCAACTGATTCTTCATCCACAGAATCTGTGCACAACAGCTACCAGCTGCTATATACTCTGCTTCTGCAGTGGATGTAGAAATTGATTTCTGTTTCTTGCTATACCAAGAAACCAATCTGTCACCTAAGAATTGACAGCTTCCACTTGTACTTTTTCTGTCTATCTTACAGCCTGCAAAATCTGCATCAGAGTAACCAATTAACTTAAACTCTGATTCTCTAGGATACCACAAACCCAAGGTTATGGTTCCTTTGAGATATTTGAAAATTCTTTTTACAGCTGTTAGATGAGGCTCTCTGGGATCTGCTTGAAATCTTGCACAAAGACATGTTGCATACATGATATCAGGTCTACTTGCAGTAAGATACAGTAACGACCCTATCATTCCTCTGTAGTTTGTCATATCTACTGAGGCTCCTGTGTCTTTGTCTAGCTTTGTTGCAGTAGTCATGGGAGTTGTAGCAGATGAACTATCAAGCATACCAAATTTCTTGAGAAGATTTCTGGTATATTTTGCTTGATTGATAAAAATACCATCATCTGTTTGCTTGACCTGTAAGCCTAGAAAGTAACTAAGCTCTCCCATCATGCTCATTTGGTACCTGGATTGCATAAGCTTTGCAAACTTCTTACAAAGTTTGTCATTAGTAGATCCAAAGATAATATCATCTACATAAATTTGAACTAAAAGCAAATCATCACCAGAATTGAAATAAAACAAGGTTTTATCAATTGTACCTCTTGTGAACCCACTTTCTAAAAGAAATTGAGCAAGAGTTTCATACCATGCTCTTGGTGCTTGCTTTAGTCCATATAATGCCTTGTCAAGCCTGTAGACATAATCTGGATGCTTGGGATCTACAAATCCTGGTGGTTGTTCAACAAACACTTCTTCTTCAAGCTTCCCATTGAGAAAAGCACTTTTCACATCCATCTGAAAGACTTTAAACTTCTTGTGTGCAGCATAGGCCAGAAAAATTCTTATGGTCTCCAATCTTGCAACTGGAGCAAAGGTTTCATCATAGTCAATCCCTTCCTGTTGTGAATAACCTTTAGCCACAAGTCTAGCCTTGTTTCTTGTAATCACACCTTCACTGTCAGTCTTGTTTCTGAAAACCCACTTTGTACCTACAATTGATCTATTCTTTGGTCTAGGTACAAGTGTCCAGACTTCATTTCTTTCAAATTCATTTAACTCTTCTTGCATTGCTGTAATCCAATTAGCATCTTGAAGAGCTTCCTCCACCTTCTTTGGTTCTGTTTGAGACAAGAAAGCATGATACAGACACTCATTATTTGTTGCACTTCTAGTTCTCACACTAGCATCAGGATCTCCAATTATGAGATCAGGTGTGTGTGCCTGTGTCCACTTTCTTGCTATTGGTAAGTAGTTTCTTGCATCATTATTGGATCCTCCCCCTTGATCCATGCTCTCCTGATTCATATGTTGACTTTCTGCAGCATCTGAGGCTCCCCCTGAATTGGATGGCTCAGAGTTTGAACTGTCAGAGTTTGAATCAGTTTCCTCAACTGACTCACTTGCTGTGTCTTGTTGAGCTTCTTCACGCTCCCCCTCAACTGGTTCTCTATGTTGTTCAATTTGAGAATTTTCAGTTTCTCCAGTATTTACCAGTAGAGGTTCAGAGTATGCTTCGTCAGAGTTTATCAGAACCGCTCCATCAGAGTTTGTCGGTACTGCTTCATCAGAGTTTACATCATCAGAAAATAAACCTTCATTTTCAAAGCGCAGTTGATCATATTCAATTTCATCTTCAAGTCTAGTTATTTTCTTGTCATCAAATGACACATGTATGGATTCCATGATCACTTTAGTTCTCAGATTGTAAACTCTGAATGCTTTTGTTGATAATGGATAGCCAACAAAGATTCCTTCATCAGCTTTTAACTTGAACTTGGTCAACTGTTCAGGATGAGTCTTCAACACAAAGCATTTGCATCCAAATATATGAAAATATTTCAAATTTGGCTTCTTATTTTTCACCATCTCATATGGTGTTTTCCCATGCTTGTTAATCAATGTTGCATTCTGAGTAAAACAAGCAGTTTGAACAGCTTCTGCCCAGAAATAGGTTGGTAACTTTGCTTCATCAAACATTGTTCTGGCAGCTTCGATTAAAGTTCTGTTCTTTCTTTCAACTACACCATTTTGCTGTGGAGTTCCAGGTGCAGAAAATTCTTGTTTCACTCCTCTTTCTTTGCAGAAAGCTTCCATGATTGAGTTTCTGAATTCAGTTCCATTATCACTTCTTATAATTTTCACTTTGTGCTGTGATCCTTTGTCCAGTAGATTTACATGATCCATCAGAGTTTGAGCAGTTTCATCCTTCTTTGATAAGAAATACACCCATGTATATCTAGTATATTCATCAACAATTACTAGAGCATATTTATTTCTGCCCATAGACATCACATTCACTGGTCCAAAGAGATCAACATGTAGAAGATGATAAGGTTCCACTACTGAAGATTCAGATTTGCTCTTGAAAGATGACTTCCTTTGCTTGGCTTTTTGACAAGAATCACATAGGCCATCTAAGCTGAGTATTGACTTGGGAAGTCCCCTTACAAGATCCTTTCTTATTAGCTCATTAATGTTGTTCAAATTGAGATGAGAGAGCTTCTTATGCCAGTTCCAACTCTCTTCATTTGACATTCTTGCAGTCAGACACACTGTTTTTCCATCAGAGTTTGTTACCAAACTTGCTTCATAAATGTTGTTGTGCCTGTGTCCAACTAGAACAACTCTTCCAGTAGATTTACTGATAACTTCACAGTATTCAGTATGAAAATCTACATGGTTTCCTCTATCACAGATTTGACTCACAGATAGCAGATTATGCTTGAGTCCTGAGACTAGAGCTACATTTGTGATGATGACACTTCCAAGATTAATATCGCCATATCCCAGAGTGTGTCCAATGTTGCCATCTCCATAGGAAACCTTTGGGCCAGCCTTCTCCTCAAAGTCTGATAGCAGGGCTTTGTTTCCAGTCATATGTCCTGAGCATCCACTGTCCAAGATAAGTGTGCTCTCTTTTATACCCTGCAATCACAAACAAACACTAAGTGTTAGTTTTAAGGACCCAGACTTTCTTGGATCCTTTGTCTTTCTTAACAGTGTTAGCTTTTGCAGCGGAATTACTATCAACAGAGTTTAAACTAACATTGTCAGACTTTACACTTGCAGAGTTTGCTCTAACCCATTTCAAGTTGGGTTTTAGCTCATAATAGTTGTGATAAATAGCATGATAACTCTTACAAGTATAAATAGAATGCCAAGTGCACCCACAGTGTGTGCATAAAGTCTGTGGTTTAACCCTTACATAATCATTCTTTACTCCTGATGTAGAAGGTAAAGAATTAATATGTTTGTTCTTATTGCAAAATCTAGCAAGATGATTAGAACTACCACAATTATAACATGTTTTCCTTGGAGCAGCAGCAGTAGGCAAATGATTATTTCTTTTATTTATGCCTATCTTTCCATTCCTATTTTTCTTGGATCCTTTTGGTTTCATGGCAGATTTTACCTCTTTGAGCTTATGATTGAACTGTTTTCCTGTCATTAAACCAACATTAACCTGTTTTTCACAGACTTTTACTGGTTTTCTAACAGCTTCTAATTCCATAAGTTTTTCTGTTATAATATTTTCCTGTCTTTCACAGGTTTCATCTGATTCCATATCAGCTTCTCTTATTACAACAGATTTTAACTTATTGGTTTCTGGAACAAATTTCACAGGTTTAAGTTGTGGTTTAACCTTAACTTTGTCTTTAAACCTAAGTTCATCATTTTCACAATAGCCTAAACCTACAGAATCTGTCTAAAACACTTGATGAGTGTCTCTTCCAGAGTTTGTCCAAGTCTTGATTATTTTTCTTTCTTTTTCTAGATCAGATTCTAGTTGCTTATATCTTTTGAGCAACTCCTGTTCAACATAAACAGCATCATCTCTTTCTTTTTGAATCTGTTTCATATTTTCAAGTTCTCCTTCAAGAAACTTGTTTCTATTTTTAAGACTAAGATTCTCAGATTTAATTCTCTCATTCTCTAAAGTCTGATCCCTATAACTAACATGTACACTTTTCAGATATACTCTTAATTCAGATATATTGTCAGTATCATAAGCATAAGTAGTTAGGGGTACCTTATTTCCAGATGATTCAGTCTCATCTTTGACAGTTGCCATAAGAGCATAATTTACTCCATCATCAGAGTCTGAAGTATCTGCCCAGTCTTTGCCTTTAGAGATGAGTGCTTTCTCAGATTTGCCTTTCTTGCACTCTGGGGCATAGTGACCCATCTCCTTACACCTGTAGCACTGGATTTCAGATTTATCCTTCTTGCCAGACTTGGTCTCCCTTCCATCAGACTTTCTAAAACTTTTCCTTTCAGAGTTTGAATCTTTCCTTGAGAATCTCTTTCCTTTCTTGAAGTTCTTGAATCCCATCTTCTTGAAGGTCTTCACCATCAATGCAGCCATTTGCATCATCTGTTCTTCATCATCCTCAGAGTCAGAAGCTTCATCAGAGTTTGAGTCATCATCAGAGTTTGATGACTCACTTTCAGATTTAATGACTAAAGCCTTTCCTTTGGCTTTCTTCCTTGATGATTCCTTCTTGATGGGCTTCTCCTCAACTTTGAGAGCAACAGATTTTGTCTTTTTACTCATTCTTCTATTCCTTTGTTCTATCTCCAGTTCATGAGTTTTCAACAACCCATAGATTTCATCAAGATCTGTATCAGGAAGTTCATAATTATCTCTTATTGTTGTTGTCTTTAGATCCCACTTTTCAGGTAGAGATAACAGAAACTTGAGATTAGACTCTTCAATATCATATTCTTTATCAACTAGAGATAGATCATTCAAAAGTTTACAAAATCTGTCATAAGTCTCAGTCAAGGTTTCATTGGCTCTTGAATCAAAGTGCTCATATTCCTGAGTTAGTATGGTCCTCCTATTCTTCTTAATAGCACCTATTCCTTGGCATCTGACTTCTAGAGCATCCCATATTTCTTTGGCAGTTTTGCAGCCAATTACTCTATTAGACATCACATTATCTAAGGCACTGTGGAGAAGATGTCTTACCTTTGCATCCTTAGCAATTGATGAGATGTCCTCAGGAGTCATATCTTTCTTTTCCTTTGGAACAGTCTTTTGTTCTTGACCATCAACAACAGGAGACAATTTAGTCGGCATGTGTGGACCATCATATATTCTGTCAAGGTATTCTGGATCTGTAGCCTCCAGAAACATGGTCATCTTCACCTTCCAAATTGGATACTCCACTGGCCTGAGTATTGGAACCCTGATTGTTTCATACCGACTCACAGAATTAGGTTTAACCTGTTCAACCTTGGGAGAAGTTTGATTTTCTTCAGAAATGATTATTACTGTGTTTGAATCGAAAAACTGTATATATTAAACAGCCTTGGCTCTGATACCAATTGTTAGGCCGATTACACAATATATAATCAAGTATGTATGAGAATAACAATCAAGAACACAAGTTTGTAAATCAACAAACTGAATTATATTAAATAATTCTCTCTTAGTGATGTTAATGAATCACAAAGAGCTACTAGGTTACAAGAATAATATTTCAATAATCGCATCCCTTCTAGGGATAACCTATCTGTGTTTATATAGTACACAGTTACATACAATCCATCTCTAATTGATATTCCTATAAGTTAGCTATACAATTCATATCAATTAAGGATTGCTTTAGTCTTCTATTCCGTTTCCTTAGCTGTATCAATATATTCTGCTTCTTTCCATCTTCAGAATATATTGCTTCTAGAATCTTTATCTTTGCACCGACAGCTAAGTCAACTATCACCACGTCAGACTTTATCAAACTCTGACTGGCTTCAATGTAAACTCTTCACCCAGTCAGACTTTATCAAACTCTGACTGGCTTCTAGATAAACTCTGATATGTACCTGGTACTTAAACACTGATGAACAAACGTCAGCAATTATATCTAACATGATTTATATACACCTGGCCCATTGTTTCAAAAGGAGCTGAAGAAGCAGCAAGCAGAACTAAGGAGAAAGGAGGATGATAATGCAAAGGTCTCAGACATCATATCTCAAAGTCTAAAGATTCAAAAGGCTGAACATGAAGACAAACAACGTCTTCATAGAATTCATGTCAAAGAAAGGAGATTGGATGTGAGGATGAAGCAGGGAAGCACATGGGATAAAGCAAGGGAGATGTTTGATATCCCTCAGAGAAGCACAAACAATGATGGTACTTTTCTGAAGTTACTTGAGAAGATCTGAACTGTTAATCCGGACAATTCATTATACATGAAGGCATTGAAGGAAGATATCCTAAGGATTACATCTGCATTTGATCAAGTGAGGCAAGAACTGTATATCTATGTGTCAAGTGCTCTTGAAGGGTCATTCACTGTTTCTCTTGAACTACTCCAAAGAAGATCTCTCTCTGAATTGTGGATTCTAATGAGTAAGGTAAAGAGATCTTCATGCTTGAATGAGCTTCTATACGACAGACTGAGAGACTCTGCAATGAAGGTCAGCCCTCAAGTTGTACACTTTCCTTATGAAGTCAAAATCTGTAGTAACCCGAATTTTCAGGGTTTCTTAATATTATTATTTAAATATTTTATTGTTTTTCTCAAAGAGGAGGAACGAAATTAAGTGGGTATTTTATTTTAAAAACATTTGTGAAAGCTGGTTATTTTATCTGGGAAATTAGGTGCGAATTTCCTATTTATTTGAATAATAAAAATAGTAATATTTATTTATTTCCAGTAAATTAAAAAAAATTTGTTGCATTGTGTGATTAAATGTTTAAATAACATTATGTGGATATGTGAGGTGGTATTATGTGTTAAAAATTTATTTTTGACAATTATTAGTAAATTTGAGTCCGACATATTTGTTTTAAGTAAATTAGTAAAACAATTTGTTTAATTATGAATTTTGTGCATTTAAATATTTTTGGAGTAATTATAGTATTTAAAAATTATTTTTATGAGTCAGGAGTTATTTTAGTAGTACCGAATAATTTCTTTTAGAATTATTTGTTACAAATTATTTTTCAGTACCGGGCAAGTTAGCGTTAGGTGCAGTCATTTTTTTTGTGCTAATTGCGGGCACCACCTAACCCATCCTTATCTCTAAAACTTTCCTAATCTAATTATATAAATACACACTCACAAAAAAAAAAAACTACACAAGTAATACACATACACTGCCATTTCTTTTAATTAGTTTTGGTAAAGTAGTAAAGAAAAGAAGATAAGAACATCAGTTCTTCTTCTTCCCCGTTCAGTCTCTTCACACAGCCACCACCACCCTCAATTCTCTTCTTCTTTCTGCACCACCAGTGCTGTCTCACCACCGCTGTTTCCGCAGCCGCCACAAACTGCCGCCGTTTTATAATTTCGGCCAGTACTCCGTTCTATCGCGCACAGCCGCGCCGCGCCGCGCCCCGCCGCCGTGGTTACTGTTCGACTCCGTCCGCCTCTTCTGTCAAGCTTTCCAGCCATCTTCCTTGATTCGCTTTCTTCAATATCTGGTGGGTATAACAGCAGAAACCTCTGTTTAATCTTTCGTTTCTTTTGCTATATGTGATTCGATATTCGTTTTTTTTAGTAATTAAGTACAAACTCGTGTGTTTATTTTTGGTTTAGATTATTAAAAGAATGGTTTTGTAGAAACTTGTTATAGATTGGTTTAAATGTGATTAGTTAATAAAGTTGTTTTAATAAATTATGATGTGTATAATTTCATTTTTAGTGATTATATGTTAATTATCATTTCGGTTGGTTTAGTTAATTCGTGTTATTTAATAAATTGTTTAGTGATTAACCGTTTATAAAGTGTGTTAAATGGTTAAGTTGTATTTTATATACGTGCCAGAATGTATTAAATTCTTTTGATGTTAATTGTTTAAATTTAGTGTTAAAAAGTTTACGGGTGTTGTTTAGCGATTTTAGTTAGTGTGTACGTTGTGCATTTTAAATGATTCGAGAGCACTATTTGATTTTAGTGTTAGGTATGGTTTTATTTTGATGAGTTGATAATTGTTAAATCTCAAATGGTTTTATGAATGTTAATTATGGTGAAGTGGTTTAGTGTAGAGATTTAGTTTTGATACTCGAGTTGGTATATTGGTGATCATTAGTGTGGATTATTTAGGGATTGTGTACAAAGGTTGATTTTGTGATGTATTTAAGTTGGTTGTAATTTAAAGTTTAGTTTTGAGTTATAAATTAGTTGGGATAGTGATTTTGGTACTCTGGTTTAAATTCCCAGCTTGGGGAATTGTTCTAGTTATTGGTTGAAGTATTTGTGTTGTTACTTACTATTAAACTATACAGGTTATTGTTGTGCTGTACTATGTGATCCGTCCTATGATTGGGGACGCAGCATAGTACATGCAAAATTTCTGTCTAGTCCTGTTTACGAACGGGTCATGCCGAATTTTCGAAAAATCTATTTATTTATTTTATTATTTGTTTTATAATTGTTAGAGTTGAAGAGTAGTTGAATTTGATTATTCTTAATCAATTCTAAATAATAATGTAATTGATTTAATTGACCAATTAACTGAGTAGTTAATTGGTGAATTCTATTAATTAATGAGTAATAAGCACTTTGTGTACCTACACTTTGTGTGTCAGACCACTTGGGATACTACACTTTAAAAACTCTCACTTACAATACCAAACTTTCTAACTTTTTACAAGTTGTGTACTCCCGTCAAATATCTCTCACTCCGTTAATTTCTTTGAGGGTATTTCAGTCATTGCTCACTTTAACACAGTTAATTACCCCCAATTGATTCTTCTCTTTCGTTTATTTAATCATAATCGTATACATACAAATCATATATGTCTTTACACATTTGGGGGTGTTTTACATCGCATACTGAAGATGCAGATGGATCCAGACCCGAACCCCATCAATTTCAAGGTCCTGGATACTCACGAGCAGTATTCTGCAACCAGCCTCAGAGGCACCAAAAGAAGCCTTTTAAATACATCTCGAATTACATATCAACCACAAAGTATAATATCATTACATTTCTACCTAAGGCTACTTTTGAGCAGTTTCGTCGAGTTGCCAATGTTTACTTTCTTCTAGCTGCAATTCTGTCACTGACACCTGTTACGCCATTCTCGACTGTTAGTATGATTGCCCCTTTGGCCTTTGTGGTCGACCTCAGTATGGCATAGGAGGCTTTGGAAGACTGGCGCAGATTTATTCAGGATATGAAAGTAAATTTGCGGAAAGCTAGTGTTCATAAAGCGGATGGGGTTTTTGCTTATAAGCCATGGATGAAGATTCAAGTTGGAGATGTGGTAAAATTAGAGAAGGATCAGTTTTTCCCTGCAGATTTGTTACTTCTGTCATCTAGTTATGAAGATGGAATCTGTTACGTTGAGACCGTGAATTTAGATGGTGAAACAAACTTAAAGGTGAAAAGATCTTTGGAGGTAACTTTACCCCTGGATGATGATGAAGCTTTCAAGAACTTTGCGGGAACAGTTACATGTGAAGACCCAAACCCACATAGCCTCCGATCTCTCCCAATCGGACGCTCGGACGGCGCTGCCGCTTTCCCGCCGGAGCTTCATCGGCGTTTGTGTATTTCTCCGGTTGGTTTGATTTGGTCATCTTCGAGTGTGTAGATTCGCCTGCTTTGTGAGATGATGGAGACATATATGATTTGTATGTATACGATTATGATTAAATAAACGAAAGAGAAGAACCAATTGGGGGTAATTAACTGTGTTAAAGTGAGCAATGACTGGAATACCCTCAAAGAAATTAACGGAGTGAGAGATATTTGACGGGAGTACACAACTTGTAAAAAGTTAGAAAGTCTGGTATTGCAAGTGAGAGTTTTTAAAGTGTAGTATCCCAAGTGGTCTGACACGCAAAGTGTAGGTACACAAAGTGCTTATTACTCTTAATTAATTATTATTTAATCTTGATTGATTATAAATCAAATTCAATTAATATTTTCAAAAATTGTTTTATTATTTACCTAGTTTGATTAATTGTTTGAATTATTGAATTGGTTGGTTTTGATTAATTTTATTTAATCTAGTGATAATTAGATCTAATGTATAATGATTGTTTTCGATCCATAGATGTTATATTCAAATCTTTATAAAAGAAAGACCAAATATTTTCCAAAAAGAGTTTCAACTTTATTACGTGTTATGTGACTGGTGTAAATGGTTGAGAAGTCGTGGATGTATTATGATGATTTTGGATATGGTATGTGTTTAACCGAGTTTATGAATGCCATGAAAGGCTGATACTTAGAGTCGAGCTATTAATTGGTTATAATGATTGTCTCGGGAATTAAATGTTTATTTTCTAATAATAAATTCGGTATTGTATAGTGGCATGTGAACTGATAAGTGCTATGTGTTTAGATGATATATGGGGTTGAGTATGTTATTTTAAAATTGTGAGTTCAGATTGATTAAGTTCAGTTATGTAAATCTGTTAGTTTGTAAATTGATTCTTGGCTGTTGATATTAGTTTAAAACAGGTGGATTGCTATATAAATAGAGGAAGTGCTACCGAATTTCCGGCAGAACTATTAAATTAACATTATTTGGTAAATGTATATGATATGATAAGCTAGTTTAAATGCGTACGTAAATGAAATGTGTTTAGGTGTTAAATGTGCAGCTAGTAATTTGTATAATTATAGGAGTTGTCAGTCCAAGCATGTGCTATGTGTTATTTGAAGTATATGAAATTATGTGAATTAGATGATGGACGTTGTAATAACCCCAAATTTTGGACTTAGTTAAAAAAATATATATTATTATTTTTTTATTTTTTTGATGAATAGTAAATTTCTGAACCGAAAAAGATTTTCAGACCACCCTATGTACGTGACGATATAATGAACTTTCGAAGTCGTATTAGTGATCTACGATGTAAATGAAGGAATGCAAAAGCTGTCAGAATCAGAAAAATAACATTTCTGTTTTCTCCGAAATTTCACCAATAACGGACGAATTAATCATTATTTGAAAATATTGGAGGATTAAATTATCAATTCCATGGACATGGATTTAATAAAAGAATTAGTGATGTCAAGAACGTTTAGGATAAACTACTTCGATAGAACCCTTAAGAAATCCCTGCGAACGTTCATCAAGATTAAGCCGTAACCGAACAACGAGACACAAATCGATTTAAATACGAGATTAAGCGGTGACGGAACAACGCGACATTTACAGGATTAAATATAGACATGGAAGTAATATGTAACAAGATTAATTCGAGGGATGCAACATTTGTATCATCCGTGTGAAAGAGAACGAACCAGTAAAGCAAACCAGTAAAGCTACTTTAGCCAAACGCGTGCATGTGCGACACGTGTCCGATGACTAGCCAAAATATGATGACTCACCACTTCTTATACAAAATATCTCACACTTTCCAAGATCAACCAAGGCAAAGAAAAGAGAAAAGAAAAAAAAACTCTTCCCCATTTTCCAGATTTCTGCTCAGCTTGCACAAGGAGCAAAGAACAATTCATAACTCCCAATATACTTGTCCTAAAATCACCAAATTTTAACCATAGATTCTCCACTCCATGGATAACATTCGTTCAAAATTTCATAGTCAACAAAGGAGTGTAGCCTAGCCAAATCCCTTCCCCAAGTTGGAGAACCCAAACTGTCCAGTTTCTGTCCAGCGGAAAGATGGGGCTCCAAACCCTAGCTAGGAAGCTTAGAATTTGATGCTCTATGACTCAAAAGAAAGCTTATGAAGAGAACAAGGTCTGGTAAAAAGGTTAGCACCGAACTCTTATATTTCGATTTGTTATGGATTTTACAAGATGAGGATGAATAGTAACTTTTCATGATTCTTGATTTTGTTTCTTAAGGATTAAGCTTGTTAAGGTTTGTTCAAAGCTCAAGGAAGGATTATAAACCATTGTTAGTGTATATGAAGCATCAAGGAAGGTATAAACTCTTGAAACCCTTAGTTATAAATTGATTTATATGGTTAGTTTTAAGTATAGTTTAGTTAGTTTGATTATAAGGATGATTAAGTGATTTTGATGAAAGTTTGATGTTGATTTGATGATAAGCAAGTAGATGTTGGTTTTGACTGGTTGATGATGATTATGGGTTAGTAATGATGTAGAGTATTTGACTTGGTGATTTGGTTGGATTGATTATGTAAAGTTTATGATTAAACTTTGGAATCGTTAAAACATAGCCGTTATAATGCCCGATTTTCCTTAGCCTTGTTTTGTTTGTGATGTTCGAACATAATACCTTCTGTCCAAGGTCACCACTGCCTAGTATAGTGTAGGTCTTGTTTCAAGGTTCGTTTTGGTGCGAAGATCATGTGAATCCGATTTACGGTTTAGGAGAAACGAGTATTTTAGTAAAGGATGTTTCGCGAGACCAAACGATACCACTTAGTCAACTTTGAGGCTATGATCGAACCACTTAGAGGTCATAATAAAATGTGAAACTTTGTGATAACATGCTAGGTATGTGGAGGAAGACCCTCAAAAAGATTTCGTGCAAAAAGGATTAAATCTCAATTTTATAAAAATGCGTGAGCGAGCATGCTCGAGTAGAAGTTCTTAAGGAGTTAACTTGAAAATGGACTTTGTACTTGAGATAGTATATACTTAGTATGGTGAAAGAGTTTAAGTTATTAATCTTGAACCTTGTGTTGATTCTAGATTACTGGACCAACCTGAGACTTATTGCTACTTCGGGATTTCCAGGCAAGTTTTCTAAACCCATACTTTGAAGTATTAGATATAATACTGCTTTTGCCATGTATAGTGTTGTATAGTTTTGAGATAAATGATTATATCATGTTAAATAGAATTTGACTTTTGGATATTATACGAGCTTTGAGATAATGTACTTATGAACCGGTATACCTTGTAGCTCTATAGATAAGAGCATGGTTATTGTTTCGACTCTAGACCGGGAGTCGATATTTCGTTATATAGATAGTCGTGGAAACCCGGAGGGATTCCAGCGGCAGAGTACTATTCATCTTGAGGAATATTATTATTAAACATTATTTATGTTCCGGAAAGTATTTATTACTTGGAAATGATTTGATTATGGGCTTCTAAGCTAGATATGGGATATTAGTTAGAAGCCAGGTTTTTATAAATGCCCTAGGATAAGGGCGTGTGATTTTTCTTTAAACCAGAAGTAATTATGTTTTCGGTATATGTTCGAAATTATTTTCCGATAGAGATATCGGGTAACTATTATTGAGGATTATTTATTTAATGAATATTATTTATGAATAGTCATTTGAGGATTATTGACTTAAAGAATATTATCTATGAATAGTCATTTGAGGATTATTGACTTAAAGAATATTATTGTGAATATTCATCTGAGGATTATTTAATGAATATTATTTTTTTTGAATATTCGTTTGAAGATTATTTAATTATTTAATGAATATTATTTTTGAATATTCATTCGAGGATTAATTATTTATTTAAGGAATATTATTTGTGAATATTCATTTGGGGTTTACTTATTTAATGAATATTATTTTCGAATATTCATTTAAGGCTTAATTAATTCACGAATATTATTTTGAATATTCATTTAATCTTTGTTTATTTAATGAATATTATGTTAAATATTCATTCGAGGTTTATTTATTTAATGAATATTATTTTGAATATTCATTTAATCTTTGTTTATTTAATGAATATTATGTGAAATATTCATTCGAGGTTTATTTATTTAATGAATATTATTTTGAATATTCATTTAATCATAATTTACTTGATGAATATTATTTTTGAATATTCATTTAAGATTTACTTATTTAATAAATATTATTAATTATTTTTAAATCAAAAAGAGGTTCCCAAAACAATGTTTTTCCATTTAAATCTGTCTTTTTAGAAGATTTAAATGCTCGCTCAACTATCAAAAATATGGGAAGCCTGATTTAAGTGAATTCTACTCTTTTTTTAAACCCTCAATTCAAAAACTGTCAAGGGACAGATATTTTCTTGGAGCAATTTAATTGCTGCCAATCAAATATTGTGTTACCACCTCAATGATCGAGGGGTAAATTCATGGAACAAGTCGATATCCATTAACAAGCCTAGCTTGGGAAATATTGGGGAATCTTCCTTTCCAACCTAGATATAACTACTTAGTGGAGTCGTATCAACAAGTGTTACACTTGGGGAAAGGAGGACGACCTTTACGTTTCAGAGTCATGGATTTCATCTGAACTAGGAGTGGTGTAAGTGGTCCAGTTGCGATTGACCCATCCAACTTTTATGGCCCCAAATGGGCCGGGAGGTCACCGGAAGGCGGTAGACAATGTCAGGCCGTCGTGATTCTTCCATCTACATGTAGAAAACATATTTGAGCGGTGCGACCTGCTACTGATCATAGCAAGGTTAGGCACAGCGGGCGCGGTAGCAACTCCTGTATTAGTTCATCATCCAATTTGGATATTCCTGCAACATGTATTGGGGTGAATAACCAATCGTGTTGACAGGGGGTCGAAAAGTGTTTGGAAATGAAGTGACAATAAATTCATGCAACTTCATCTTTTATTTTATGAGTTGTGACTCTGATAAAACCCGATTAAGGATATATAAGCATAAGTGGACTTTGGGTTACGGAAACATTTTATTGATTTTTGTTAGGTCCAAAGTATCGTAGAAGGGGGGGTTGAATACGATACTCACAAATAATTTAATTTCGTTCGCGGATTAATCTTTCAGTTCTATAACGAAATCAAACACACCAAACCAAATCAAGTTTCGGGGAATATATCTTTTTATAAATATAAACCTCGAGGGGTGCTACAATTTCTAATCCGTAGATTAGCGTCAATGAGTTTAAGGTTACACAAATACAAAACAATGATCAAGTTCTGAGCACTATTAATTTCTCTAATAATTTTCTCCGGCTCTTCTCTCTCTCAGTAATGTCTCTGTGTTGAAATCCTTAACTGAAGAAGACACACTCTTCTCTCAGTATTAATTGTAGACTTGAATTGAAAACCATCGAACTAGAATTGAAGAATCAATCCTGGCCGTCCATCTTCAACTTCAACCTGTAAACAAGAATACTTTTCACCTGCTCCTTAAATAAAAACCATCGAATGGAATTCTTTAATTTACCATTCGATAGTTTTTTAAATAAAACTATCGAATACTAAATTAAAGTAATCATGGTTTTCATTGAATCATCATTACACCATTCGATAGTTTTCTTATTTGAAAAACTATCGAATACTTATTTCTTGTCTTTTATCAATTAATGATTCCACTGAGCTCCGGGGTGTTTAAGTAATAGACAGTATCAATTTCTTCCGAGACGATAAAACAACTTGATCTTTTTTAGTGCCGTCACCTAGTGCAACTGGTCTGGTTCACAGATGAATAACACCTGATCAATTCTTATTTTATGTCTTCAATATAGTGCTGCTGATAAGTCCCTTGTCGTTCTGGTTGCTTCATCACTGGAATCCCATGGTACTGAACCCTAAATCATTCACATACTTCTGTCGTCTTGAAAGTCTTGTTTCTTTTGCTGTCACTGAGGCTTGAACATTTTCATGAACTTCTTTCCGTGACCTGTTTACGGACTTCAAGAATACATAACGTATTTTGATTTTTTGAGTTTACCTTTTCTTCTTTGATTCTGGATTCCTGTGCTTCTATTAATACTATTGTCTGCCTTGTCCTTTGTTGAGTTGTAGTTATCTCTTTTACATCTTATGTTACATTATGCTTTACAATCTCCCCCTATTTGATTGGATAGAGTTCGACAAGCAAATACTTCGAGGATAACTCAACTAACTAAGGAAACATAAAACTACTTAAAGTAAGACAACGTAATAATATTAATGCATTCTGGATCAGATATATATACATTTCCAGATTTCATAAATCAAAAAACAATTAAACTTTTTACAATGAAGTTGCTCCTCTAGTCTGAGCTGATAGTTCTCTTGTTCTTTGCTTCAACATTCAGTCCATTCCAATCTCACCTTCTTCAATCATTGGATCGGAGTTAGCAGCTTGATAATCAATCACTGATAGATAGTGCAGTGGTTCTCCAGGTTTAAGGATTGCTCATTGGATGTGTCTTCCAATATATTCAACCTCTTGACCCACTCCAGCCCATAACCATGCAATGTTAACATCTTTCTTGTTTAGCTTTGGCATGTTTGGCAGTCTGGTATGCACTTCCAATCCTCTTTCCACTCTTTTCCTATAGTAAGGAACATTCTCCATTAGAAATCTTCTAAGAGTGTCTGCTGCTTTGTCCTTCTCCGTTGATGAGAATCCAGTGGATCTAAGATACTTCTCAACTGAGATTAGATAGTTGCTTGGGTAGTCCCTCAGTTTGTCCTCAGCCAAATAGCAAATTCTGAACACGTCATTCTTCATGAATCTAACCATTGGAGGATCTTCAGTAATCTCTGGACTGACTTTCATCACGATCTCCTTAACATGCTCACGGAGCAGTTCATTTAGCCTTGTAGTTCTTTGGATCTTGATGAGTATAGCCTGCAATTCTGTATATGTCCTCTGTTCTAAAAACTTAGTGGAAATCACAAATGTACCTTTCTCCAGAAAACTGATTAATAAGCTCCAGGCACCATTTGCTTTAACCCCAGCATTCAGACAGATTATAGAGCTTCTCAGTGCTTTAAAGTAAGTCTGATCTTCAAGATTAGCACTTCTGATGTCCTGAATAATAACTTCCACCTCAGCATTGTCGTTGACTTCTAATCCGTCTTCAACTCCGCAAAAGGTTTTATAAGCCATTTCCCATTCAGTACCATCTTTCTTTGCCAGATCTATCATCTTCTTCTTCCTCACTTCATTATACACCTTCATTCTCTTTAGCTTTTCACTTCTCAGAATTGCTTGTTGTTTCTCCTTCTCAGCTTGCCTGGCATCTATTGTAGCTCTCTGAGCTCTTATTGCTTCCAAGGCAGCTTCTTCTTCAGGTGATAGAGAATTTGCTTCTTCCATATCATCATCCAAGATAGGATGTTCTATTGGCTCTGGATAATATGGCTCATGCTCCTCTTGAATAGGTTGCTCATGCATGACCTCAAATTCCTCTTCACTTTCCTTGTCTTCCTCTACAAGCTCCTCAATCCAGTACTGTCTGATTGGAATAGCCTCAACAGTCTCCCAAACTCCCCATTTATCCTTCACCCCTTCTCCAACTTTCTCCCCCTTAGTTGAGGAATCCTCGATAAAAGCATCCTCAGCATAAAAGACATTAGAAGGATCAGGTTCCTGATAGGAAGGACCAGGTTGTCCAAATTGTTGGTTCTTCAGCATACTCCATATAGACTGTACTCCGTCACCTTGATTCTCCAAGAAATCCATAAGCTGTTTATTAAACTCATTTATAGAAGCTAGCGACAGGTCAATGTTCTCCAATCTTGAGTTGGTAGTCTTTTCCATGTGATCCAGCCTCTTGTTTAGCTTAGACTCCACTCGTGAAAGGGTATTCATTGCATCTTTTACCCGCGCTTGACCATCCCGGATAACCAGAACGTCTTCTTTCAAAGCTTCATGTCCTTGAGACAGTGCAGTTACTTCATTCATGAATCCATCTTTAAGTTCCCTGACGTCCATCCTCAGCTCGACTAGTTCTTCCATAGCTTCCTTCTTTAAGGAGTCCACTGCCTGCTTCGTACCTGTTATAGTGCCAGATGCACTGCCAATGACCCTGAATGTTCTTCTGGAATCAGCTGCAGCCAAGTCAACTTTCTCTTGAATAGACTTTAAAGAAACATTGTCTTGACTGGAGGAGATCCCTTGGTCAAAGGAAGGTCGCAGTGGAACCTTGAAAAGTGGATTTCCTTCTTTGTCTCGAACTGTCATCTCCTTGAGGGAAGATTGAACTTGTAGCTCTCTTTCTGTTGGTAACAGCAGATCATCAATATTAGGTAGGGTTAGGGTGTCACTCCTCACATTTGGCTCTGGGTGTACACTCAACGTTTCTGTCGGTGTTTGAATCATTTTTCCTTTCCCACTCAGGCCAGGTGTAAGTGTTTTTGTTTCACTCAAATCCTTTGTGCTAATTGTACCTGCAGAAGAGATCACCGTAGCCGTCCTTAAGGAGGTCACCGGTGGTGCAATGGGGCTTCGCAAGTCCCCGTCCTTGGATAAACCAAGTTGCTGATCATCCTTAGATGACATATCCTTTAAAGGATCTAGAGTTTGAATCTCTAGGGGGTTAGAAACAGGCTCTTTTAACAGCAGAGATCCCGAATCTTCCCCGTGAGTCTGTAAAGACTCCACCTCAGTTGACTCCTCAATAGTAATTGATTCACTGTCAACGAGTTGCCGATCTGCACCTACGTCAGACCCTTTACCCGCAGGATCCAGATATGTTCCATCTGGGGAGGTAGACAATGACCTTTTAGATTGTGCATTTAGGTCAAAGCCTTCTCTCGACGTCTGTGAAGACCCTTGGTTCTTAGAACCTTCAACCAGTGAACCTGACCGTAATATGGTCGGAACACCAGTTGCTTCCGTCAATTCTTCCTTACTTGATTGAGCTATTGGTTCAGATATTGCTTTCGTTAGCGTAGCCCAGTCAACATCAGAAAAATCAGTAAAGGGCGCTTTGGATGAGAGAAATGAAGTATCAGCAGTTGCCTCAGTTTCTGTTCTTCTCCTTTTAGAGGAAGGCAGAGCTGCTGTTGAAGGGTGTATCTCCTTATGTGGTGCTGCTTTGGCACTATCTCCCTCTACACTCATGGATGGTTCTTTAATAGGTATAGTAGGGGAAGGAGGTTCGTTTATGTTTTCATTTGGCTCTTCCAAAGGCTCTTCGACCGTGGTTAGAGGTTGTGGGTTTGCAACCTCCTGGTCAGGAATGGCCACTAAGGGCTCTGGATCAACATCCATTGGTTCAGGTGCCATTACAGGTTCAGGTTGTGGAATATTACCTTGATTTACCTGTTCCCCTGGGGGTAGAAGTGGTAGGGGCACCGTTCTTAGATATTCAGTGAGAACAGTGGGTACCCCTGGAAGATAGTTGTTCTTCCTAATGAGAGCGGTTATGGCATTGCTCTTCATTCTCATGCACTCCTGGTTGGCTTCACCTTCAAAGATCTCCCGTTCATTATCTGTTAAGATATCATTGAGAATTAGCTGTAGGAACCTAGGATAGAAACAGAGCACATCGTCATTTATGCATGTTCTTTCATCCAGTGGTCCCATGCACAGAATTACTTGATCAATCACTATCTGTCCTATGTTAATATGCCTGTTGTTCGCAATGGCAAACCCTATCTTTTGAAGGAATAAGGGAATGCCATGCAGATTTGTTAGCTTGGCAGTAAAAACATGTATCAGGGTATGAAAGAAAAAATTCCATGGCTTTGGCAGGTAATGCTTTAGGAACTCTCCCACCAAGAAGTTAGGTTGTTGACTTCTGATAAGAGTGAAGAAAGCATGTATTTCCTCAGTTGTGGGATCCGGAACAAGGTTTTCTGTAGGAAAATGAAGTATTCTGTTAAAGTCATGTTTCGTCACCGTTATTGTTCTGCCCATACAAAGGACTACGGGAGTACTTACAACGTATGCCACTAATGAACGTATATTCAAAAATTCTGCCCATGCACGAATTTGAGGATTCGTAATGGCTTGCAGATTTTGAAACGAGACATGATTAGTTTTGGTAATAATAAATTCCCCGGCCATTGTATTTTCACACTTTCCAGAAAATTTAAATTTAAACCAAAATTATACTTTACTTTACTTAAATTAATTAATTATTATTAATTAATCAATTTCTTCAAAAATACCCCTTTCAAACTAATTGAAAACCTTAACCAAGAATAGTTCCCAACTAAAAGAACAGAAACAATGTAATCCGTAGACTTTTAACTAAATTGAAATTAAATCCAAGAATGAATCAGATTTCAACTAAGTATTTTCACACTAGATCACTTAACAGTTCTTTATTGTTCACAAACACACTTCGATGGATTCTCTTTTCTGTTTTGATTCACAAACTGAAAAGAAACTCTCTTTCACGGTTAAAATCGATTAACAGTGATGGAAGGTGACTTTTTCAAGTTTAGATCGGTTAAAAACAAGAGAAAAGTATCAATGGTGATTTTCTTGGCTGTCTCTATCTGTAAGTATATAAAACTGACTTAGATCTCAGAAAATGAAAACAAAAGAGAATGTCTAAGTATTAGTTTTATACTCACAGACATGGCAAGGGTATTTTGGTCATCCCATGTTCGATAGATTTTACAAACTACTGTCGATGGTTTTTCTTTGGGGACAAAAGAGTCTATTTCCGTTCGATAGTTTTTGAGAAAACTATCGAAGAGTTTTAAAAAGAATGCAAACAGACTTTTAGGAGAAAAACCATCGAGGCATTTTTGAATTAAACACAAAAACTATCGAAGACATTTATTTGAAAAATCTATCGAGAATTTCAATATGAACTAAAGTAAATTCCATTCGATATATTTTCAATTTAATCTCAAAAACTATCGAAAAATGTTTTCGATAGATTTTCTTTTTCCTTTTCAAAAACTATCGAAAATTAAATTCGATAGATTTATCTATGTACTTGAAAAACTATCGAATTTCTTAAATTCGATATTTTTGCTTCTGTCTTCATTTTAAAACCTGTTCATGTTTTAAAAATCAGAATTTGTATTTTCTGTCTAGTTTTAATTCTAATAAATCTTTTCAAATTTACCAAAATCAATTCTTAACAGAAAATTCACAATTTTCTTAGAATAAAATCAATTAAATATCATTGAGTGATATTAACCAATTAAAATCTAATCAATTATGCTGCATTAATCTACAATGTTAAAAACAAAGTAAATTAATTCAAATTAAATAAATGCTTGTATATTTAGAACAAATATTAGCACTTAAATAATTTTTAGAATTAATAACTGTAACGCCCCCAAATCCGGGGTCAAAGGATTTGGTCGTCACACTGCACTCTTAATCCAAACAACCTGTTCAATATAAAATCAACACAATAATAATAATATCTGTGACCCCAACTCTACCAAGAATCTTTAAAGGTTATAGTGCTAGAAACAAGAATCCAAAATTTCATTACAACAATCTTTCTTCTTTACAACCATTCTCTTTACACAAATTCTAATACACCAGTATAACTTCGATAAGAATTATACCAGGCAACTAACTTTACACAATATATTATTCAATAGAAAACATCTATATACAAAACCTCTCACTAGCTCCAATGCTCTGGATCAAAACGTCTTTACGCTAACATCTTTCCCCATCTCTGATCAGCTACGCGGACAACTCTCGCCAATACACCTTCTTTCTGGCAGGCTAAAATATATATAAATAAAACAAGTATGAGCGAACGAATTGCTCAGCAAGCGCATTATTAAATATAATACGAAAGGTTTCCAAAATAAACTTTGGATTTTCAAATAAACAAGCCTTTGGCTTAAACATTTGTAATCTCTAATATTTTCAAAACAAGTTTGGTAATTTACCACAATTTCTCATTCTTCTTCTCTCAATTGAATAGTTTAAAACACAAAAAGATTTATACTGGTCGTTACGGCGACCGAATCAACAATATCTACAATAGTAAGTAGAAAATATGAAATAAATATAACTCATACATCTTCAAGACCATAGTTTGTATAAAAATACTAGTTTTGAAGATAACAAATCTATTCACAACATTTTCTGAAACCAACAACTCTGGAAGGTTAGAATAATCAAGGGGTAAGAATGAGCCAACACGCTCGGTCATGGAATAAGGAACGCACTTCAAGGCTTCAATATGGTACCGACTAGATATGCGGTATGAATAAAACTCATCAAGATAGATATCTCACGACTGCCAATGGAATCAAGGAAGTGGATTTCGACTATTTGGAATCCAAATGTATTAAGAGTAAGTGATTTCAGCAAGATTGAAACCACTATTATTAATCAACGAACCAACAACTTCACGCAACGAATAAACCTGAGAATCAGGTCATAACTCATAAGAACAAAACATATGGATGTAACTCATCTCAGAAATAAGAACTTATTCTAGAATTGGATTTTCACATTTTATCAAATCAAAGGTTGTGCTGCTGGCCAGCCACGCAACAACCCCGGACTAGCTCATGCATAGTCCTCTACGGATCCAAGGCCAATCTGGGCCTAAATTACATCGACCATAAATGGCCCGACCAATAATTGGTCCATTTTTAAAAACATTCCAATTCTATTTTATATACGTCAGGTGTCAGAACCAATGACAACCTTACTTCGACAATCAGGTGTCGGAAGAATCGACAACCTTGATACAACAATTGCTGGAAAACTCACGTTCCAGGAAACAGTTCAATTATGAAGAATCAATAAAAGGATAGCAATATAATCTAGTATCGACGAGATCGACACAACAATGGGGAGGTGCACATGAAAAGTGACAATATAATAAGCATCGACGAGTTCGATGTAACAACTAGGATATAATGAAGAATAACAATGACATGCTCAACAAGATTGAATCTGATATGAAACGGGCATTATGATATCAACAGAATTTGTAACAACTCAATATAGAATAGGGTTCAAAGAACAGGCTCTAGATGGCCTCAACAGTTCAAATTATCACATCATGGAAGAATTAGTTAAGATTCAACAATCTGGTAAGTGACAAGAAAGTCAAGTTCAAGTTTAAGAAAAATTCAGGGTGAAGTTTATAAATGAAGAAAACAAGGGTTTATCTACTTCTGACAGAAATAGTTCAAGTCCTTCGAACATGTACTTATAATAGATAAGCCTTGTACTTGAAGGAAGTAAACTAAATCATGCACAGCATATATGAATTCGAATCAGGGAATGGATCAGATGATCGCATTAACAAGAATGGATAACAAGGTTTGCATAGGTGCAAGGTGAAAAACGGAATACTTGAAGGGCAAGCAACACCACTTCAGAATTTCAGAATAAGTTTTCCCTCATAGGGTTCACAAGTTCCTGCTCATCTAGGGTTGGTAATATTCCAACTTAGCATTTTTAAATCAAGTCTTTGAAAGAAGGCCTTAGTATACAGCCCATAACTATCTTTTCAATCATTTCAATATAATAATTATATCTCTCCGATCAATATGAAAATATGAATCCAAACCAAAAAGGTATAAAAGAGTACTCGTCAATTTATGAGATTAAATAACATACTTGCAATTCAATGCAAAGAAATCAACATTTGAAAATTCAGTAATAAGCATTCAACATGCATAATAATAATTCAAGATAATATCCCTTAATTAATAAGAAAGGGTATAAACACTTGCCTCTGGTCCTTAGATATTTCGTAACGCTGAAACAATACGATTTCCTCCTTATTCTGTCTTGTCGCACGATTCTCTACTTCCGTCCTTCTTTGCTTTAACGCTCTTGCGAATACCACTAGTCTGCTTTTACCATTTCGAATCCACGTGCCAGCCTCGATAGTCAAACATGAGACGGTACTTAGTCTTCAACGTATGATTTCACATTCCATAAACGATCGTAACTTAACTTCGATAATCTGACTCGTCTCGTCCAATAGCCTTTGTTGCACAGACAACCACATTTCAATTGATAGACCAATCGCAATCAACCACATAAGTAATCCACGTAACTCGCTTGACGACAATCCCCATACTATAAAAGTCAACATCTAAGTCAACGGCCTCGTAAATCTCACTTTCTAACATAACCGACAAATTTCTATCCCAACTACCCCTCGTGATGATATTAGACACGACCAAATACTCAAACAAGTCTCAACACAATTTATTCGCATGCATGACTCAACAACAGATAATTCACATCATTCACATAACATATTTAAACAAGTAACCGGTTACGTATCGGACGCCCGGTCTAATTTACGATATTTAAAACTCAGACACTAGCCCTAGTACGGGCATATACGGACTATAAAACACATTACACAACTCATACAAACCATATAGCACTTATAACTATTTTTAAAACATCACACGAAACTTATTTGAATTTAAATAAGCCACAAACAATTTTTAAATCAAAAATCGGATTTTTAAATCCAATATAAGTATTTAAATGCAAATTAAATCAATTAATAAAATTAATTGACACCCTTTAGATGCTCAAACTATTTTTAAATAAATAAACCAAGATAGAAAATAATTAAACTTAATTGTAATTAATTAAATCTAATTAATAATTAATTATTAAGAATTAACTGATTAAAAGAATTAATCAATTAATTAAATTAATTAATTATTAATAAAAAATAATTAAAATAATTAAATTTAATCAATTTTCGAATTTAAATAAATATTTATGAATTTATAAAATTTTCGGAATAATAAAATGTATTTTTAAATCAAAGATATGATTTTTAGAATTTTTAAAACAATTTTTGAATTATTTTAAAAATAAAAATCCAGAAACACTATTCATCTTCTTCCTTGGAAGCTTCAAGCCAGCTTTAATGGTTGACCGGCCGCCGCCGGCGGTAACTCCGGCCAAAATCCGGCCAAATCGTTTTTACACAAAAACTCAACCAAACTCAACGTTCTATACACCAAAACAAAGCTTGAAACACGTACAATCTAACCCACATATCCACATACACAAACAATCAACAGAGTTTACGAACTAATGGTTTGAAAATTCGAAAAAACTTAACAATTTGATCTAACAATTCTAGGAATAGAATGACTCAATTAAACATGCAAATCGATTACCCATGATCATATGAAGCTATAGGAACCATCAAAATCAACGGACAAACTCTAAATCAAAAAGCCCCAATTTTCGAGCTCAAGAACCCTAACTTTCGAATTGGACAATCCGGGAATCAAACAATGAAATTGAACACATATTTGGACTCCCTACAACCATACGAAGCTATACATACCATCAAATCACATGAACAAGCTCAGAATTAAAAACCCCCAAATTTCACATGAACCCTAATTTTCCAGATTTAAAGAAAAATTCGTATGAAGTTGAAATATTACCTGACATGAAATCTGTTGGTATATTATGAAACTAGATTCCAAGACCTTCGATTTGACTATAAGAACGTCGAAATCGGATTCCGATAACGCCTTCAAAAGTTGGTTTGATTCTCAAGAACACGAAGAACACGTTCTAGGGTTTTTCGGATTTTTAACTGTAATTAAGCTTGATTATACGAAAACAAAGTACGATTTGCCTTTTTATATTAAACGGAAAATAATACCCCAAACGACATTTTTGGATCGATACTGATCCGATGGATCGCTTTAAATACAATATAACAGAATATATGCTTTAAACCTTTAATAAAGCAGAATACACGTTTCACGAGACGATAAGCATCCATAAAGTACGGATAACTACAAGTATCGTTTAATTCAAAATATACGAACCAAAATACCTTTATTGCGAATATTTTCGAATACTTCCTACTTTAACGAATGAAATATTGGTACGAACGATATACCAATCTCCCGAATAATTTGGGAACGATCCAAATTTTCTTTTCGATAATTAAAATAAAATAAAATAGTATGACACCCTTTTCAAAATAATTTCAAATTCCCCACACATTTCACATAGCACCACAATATCACATATTCAATCATTTAACGAATAACTTAGCACGTTTAAACAGATAAATCATTTAATAACTCTTAATATGAAATTAAAATTTCATTTCACATCACATATTAACACGTAATATTCCCGGATCTTACATCCTTCCCCCCTTAACAGGATTCTGTCCTCAGAATCAACTTGCGCAAACATAGGTGGATATTTTCCAACATCTCATTCTTAAATTCCTAGGTTGACTCTTCAACCTTAGGATTTCTCCTCATACTCATACTAATTCGACTCCTCTATTACTTAACACTTTCTCATACTGACTCAATATCTCAATCGGTTGCTCAACATAGAACAAATTTAACTAGGTCTCTATAGGTTCATATTTTATGAAATACACTATGAATACACCACTCATGGAGTGGTACGCAAACTTATACGCAACTTTCCCAACACGCAGTAAACCGACATAAGGTAGCAATTCAAAATCGTCATAATAACTGTTGTCGTAAGGAAATCTAATCATCTGTAAATGGTCCTTCCAATTATCTTCAAAATTTAGTACACAACCATAGTCTGTCTGAATTCTTTAATTAAGTCGCGGATCTCTGCCAAATACAATTGAACCCGTCATTCCATGTCGTAATCTTATCTCATTCAAATAGAGACGAACCAACTCACCCAATGAATACCTCTCATTAATCGGTCAATAATAACTCAAATACTATCATGATTAGCTCTAAGCCTTAGCAACTCTACTGCAAAGTCTATCTTAATATGTTTCCACTTCCATTCAGGAATCTCTTTAGTTGTAATCGTCTTCTATACCTCTGCTATTCTGTCTTCATTTTTCCAACACCTCAAGTACTTAGATATTCACAAACACTAGTATCCTTTTGAAACCCCTCATATGTATTCTTGCACTTCTTTCTTATTCCTTATACTTTCTCGTTCCCTCCTATAATTGAATCCTTTTCTTTTTCCATAACTCTTTCCTTTATGTGGCCCTTTCTCTTTAATCAATCCTGGTTGAATTCTTATTTCCGTCATTCCTTCTAGTTGATCTCTTGTTATCATAACCTTAAAGCTCTATCCTTTCTAATCCTTGTACCGAAGATATTTACATCTCTGATCTCTCTTTTTTCTACTCATACTATCAGCCATCCATATTCTTGGGTCAACTTTATCTACCTCCAATATATTTAACAACTGCTTTCAACGATCGCATACCTTCCGTGCCAAACAAATATTCAGTTTAAAACAATCACTCATTACCTCATCCATTGTCTTTAAATCCTTATCAACACCTCTTCATCTTCTTTCCCTATCTATAATTGTGAGAATATTCCTTATCAGCTTGGTGACTTAATCCATATCTTTAAAAATTGTTCTACTTAGTTCCAATAACTTAATTGCTCTCCATCTGATTCCTAAAAAAATTCAGAAGATACATTCACAGTAACACTTAGGACACCTTTTCCATGGTTCCATCTCAATTCCCAAACAGCTTTGTTGCCCAGTAAATAACAATTGTAGAAGGGGGTTGAATACAATTGTATAAGATTCTCGACTTTATATAACACAAATATGAAAGATCAATAATAATAACAATAACAGCTTTATTAACTTTGATATAAAACTGTTACAAACTCTCTTAAGAAATTCTGATGTTCTTAAGAGCTGCTAGCTTACAAAAACTCTCTCAAGAAATTCTGTTCTTAAGAGCTTCTCTCTTGATTCCCTCGATTATGTTCTCTCTCGAATGAATACATAAATCGAAATCAAGACTGTGTTTATATAGTGCACACAGCTTCTCTATCAATAACAAGATAAGTCCTAATCATAACAAAGATAGAAACATATCTTTAATCGATAGCTGCATTCTACAAACCAGGAACAAATAGAATAAACTTCCATGTTTATCTAGACTCCAAATATAACTCGAAGTAGGAATCCTGATCAGCTTCAAGTTCTGATGATCAATCCTGATCATAGTCTGAGTAGGAATCCTGATGATCAATAAGATACTGACGCTTGATCAAATACTGATGACCATGCAATACTGATGACGTCAGCAATCCTGATCAGTTGAGTCTAGCTTCTGACAATCATTGAATTCTGATCTAACAATCTCCCCCAATCTCATACTTTGTGAAATAAAGTATAGATTCCAAATATTCAATGATGTCAAAAACATGTATCAAAATGTACAAGTATCTTCAGAAACAACTTATCTGTTTAAGCTTTTTGATAGAACAAATTCATCTTCAAGAAGTTGGATAATAAACTTTCTTCTTTTTCTTCAAGAATTTGAATCAGTCTTTCCTTAAGATTTCTGAGTTCTTCATCTTCCTCATTAATCTGGTAGATAGCTGCTCTGAGATTCTGTATGGAGCTTTTCTGTAGACTGTGCTCTTCAAGCAAAAGATAAGCAATTTCCTTCCCATCAGGATTGAGAGAAAGATGAGTCATGCCAAAATTTACTTCTTTAACAGCAGTACCCCTTTGCATTTCCACATCCTGACCTCTTTGATTTAAGTACATGGGAATATAATTACCATCGAAATTACTGTTTCCATCCAGTCTTCTTCTTATAGTTGACAAAATCATGTCAGCCCATACTTTGTACACTTGGTTCTTCCATCTTAACAGATAGTGAACATATTTCAGTTCCTGTGTTGTTTTTATCAGCAGATCTTGAATAGATAGAATCTTCACACTACCATTTTTCATGAAGTACAGAAGCTTTTCTTTCTTTTCAAAACCATCATGACAATCTATAACTATATCAACAGCTAATAAATTGTTCAGGTTTTCAGAAGTTAAAGTACCTCCAATTTCTGTCAAGGAGTAAGGATCAACATATGACATATTCAGATATTCACCATCTCTGTGTCCAATACCTCCTCTTGAATTACTTGACAATTGCTTCAGATTCGAAAACATCTTTAACCAGAGTGTTTTTGATCTAGCCATATCAGACAAATCAACAACACTTGAAGCACTTGTAATAATTCCACCAGACTGAAAATTGATAGGTGTATCACAACTTAATGTGCTAATATGTTTCCACTTCTTGTATTTCTCCTTTTCATGAGCGTAGCTCCTTTTCATGAGCGTAGCTTCTTTCAAGTAAAGATTCTTGTCTGCTTGAATTTCTCCATTTTCTTTCATTTGAAACTTTAAGCCTTTGTAGATAGAGATTGAAATCTTCATTTGTTCTTTTTGTAATATCTCTTCTTCTGGCTTCTTCTTCTTCATCTACTTATTTGTTGTGACAATCAACAACAGTAGATAAGATTATCAAATCAACCTCTTGCAGAATTTCAGATTCATCAGGATCTTGAATATTGTCAGGATTAGAATCTTCAATTTGATTTGTATTGCTGAGAGTTGATTTACTTGATTTTCTTTTCAATTCAGGTTCTTCTTCAACAATTCCATCATCACCAAAAGTAGATCTGTCAGGAACTACTAGAGTTTGAATAGGTTCAGGAATTTCTTCAATTCTTAACCCTCTAGACCTTGTCTGTCTAGGTATTGTTTGAGTTGAAGAACCTCTTCTACTTCTTCTAGCACCTCTCCTACCTCTGCTTCCTCTACCTCTAGCAGGAGCAGTATAGCTTTCCATTGTCTCTCTCTGTAATCTCAAGAATTCTTCATGTGAGAGATCTGGATATTCTTCACTTGCTGTAGAGAGTGCTTTTCTTGCAAATAATTGTTGAACTCTTTTATCAGTGTGATATAGAGTAACAACTCTGCCGTCTTTTATAGAAAACTTCTGGAATAAATTTGATGCATCTTCAGGATTATCAATAATCACATCTTCATCACCTTCAGGAATTGTAGCAAGAATGTGTCCATGACCAGGTGTCAGGATTTGATCTTCCGTCAGGATCTGAGATTGCACCAATGTTCTTACTGTCTTAACTCCAGAATCAGAAACATGAGTTGACTGCGTTGTTTGACTTTGAGAAGTTTGGATTGTCTTCATAACAACAGCATCAGAGGTTTCTCCTTGTATCACTTTGTCACCACCATCATCTCCAGTATCATCATCATTATTTCTTAATACTAGATCAGGTGTACATTTTGTCTGAATAACCTTCTCCCCCTTTTTGACATCAGGATTTGACAATAATTGCAAAATTAAGGAAAGAGAGGCTTGAATTTCAGTTACCTTAGTATCCAGAGAATCAATTCTTTGATTGATTGAGGTTTGTTCTGAAACAACAGATTTCACTTGGGATTCCACTACCCTTAGTTGTACAGTAGTAGGCACCTTTGTAAAATTATTAAAGATATCAGTCCTCACTTTTTCAGTTGAACCCTTGATAGAATCAATCTCACTTTTCAGGCTTTTGGATAACAGAGTAGTAGCCTTCAGATGATTCTTCAAGTCTTGATTCTCTATAGACTTCACTGCATTATAGGCATGTTCAATAGCAGAAGAAAAACTGATAGATTCATCAGATTGGTGCCATGAATTGTTCCATTCATTCTGTCTAAATGCCTCTGCAGGATCAAAGGAAGGAATAGAAAAATCTTGTCTCTGATCTTTCCCAGTATAAGCATTGCTAGCCATATATGTACTTGATGAACCAAAATTAGTTCCAAGACTAATTTTGAGTGCTGTAGCAAGCTGTTCCTTCTCTTTTCGATTCTCATTATCATCATCACTATCATCATCAGAATTATCATCATCAGAACCATGAGATATATCAGGATCAGGAATTGCAATACCTTTCAGTTTATCCTGTGATTCTGAGATAGGATGATCCATTGGTCTTGAACGAAGTGGCTGAATCAAAATAGGTTCATTATCAGGAGCACCACTAGCGTCAGGATGAACATCGTCAGGATTTGATATGCTTGCATCAGTATTTGCTACCAATGGTTCTTGTGGAGCTGGAGGTTCAGAAGCTGCTTCAACACTTTGAGCTAAAGGTTCTTGTGTGCTTCCCTCATTGACAATGTTCTCGACCAATCTTTCAACAGAAGCTGTAGCTTTGCCTGCATCTTCACTTTGAGAAGATGGTTCTTGTGTAGCTGGAATGTTGATGTCTTCATTCTCCCTTTGAGAAAATGGTTCTTGTGTGACCATTCCACTAGCTAAGCCTTCACCCAAACTTTGATTGAGTGGTTCTTGTGTGGCAGGATCAACAGTAGCTGCTGAATTACTCTGAAATTCAGGTTCTTGTGGGCTTGATCCTTTCAGCTTCTTCTGTCTCTGATAGACTAACTCTTCTGCATTCCTCTTTTTCTTTGATGTAGGTGTAAGACCAACCAAGGAAGCAGTTGTAGAAACCTTCTCCCAAGAATATCTTCGAATCTGAGATGGAGAGGCTGGAGAGTCTGATATAGAGACAACTTTTGTTGCTGCATCAGGAATACTAACATCAGGATTTGATGTCTGAATATCAGTATCCTTCATTTGCACTGTCAAAGGAATATGATACCTGCTCTTTGATAATTTCCTTGTCTTTTGTGGTTTTGATGAAGGTACCACAGCTTTAGTAGCAGTATCAGCAACTTCCTTGTTCACATTCATCACAGAGGATATAGGTAAGTCATCCTCTGAATCACTTTCATCAATCAACCTTAACTTCCTTTTCACAGGAACATCCTTAACAACCTTATCAGCTTTCTTCACCAGGACCCCTTGTACACCCCCTTGTATCTTCTTTGTAGTGAGTGGTGTAGAGGAAAAATCCTTTGAACCTGATTGCCTTCCAGACACATCAGTTCTAGCTGATTTCTTTGATTTTACAACTAAAGTCTTTTGAGAGACAGTAGAGGTGGTTGTTAACTGGTTAGACTGTTTAGGTTGCATGCTTGTGTCAAGAACAAGGTGGGTTGGGCCTTGCACCATAGCATTAGAAAGTAGTCCATAACGAGTAGGCATTTTCTGATGTAAGAAAAACCTAACCTCATCAGGAATAAAAGCATTTCCTATGAAACCATTTGCCTTATCACTGTTGACTAAGGACTTAATATTATTCTCAGTAATTCTACAGATTGGTAGAACTACATCATCCTCAAAAACAACATTAGGACATAAGTGATTAAATATCAACTGTAAAAATCTAAGAAAACAGACAGAACCCAATTTATCTGATTTCCTATCACTTAAAGCTTTTAAGATAAACGACCCATAATCAAACACTGTAGAATGGATAAGAGAGTACCCAATTTTAAGAGATCCTGATGGAAGAGCATCAAAATCTGATGTCTTGTTCAGGAAACAGCGGCTGATTGTATCAAAGAAGAAATTCCATTCCTTCTTAAGCTTTGTCCTGAAGAGATTTCCATATCTCTTTACTTCACCATTGTAGCCCAGTTTCTTGACAAACTCAAATAGAGCAGAGTCTGAAATCACCCTAGGAACTTGTTCACCCAGAATAGGCAAATGCAATGCCTCTTCAATAACAGCAGGGGTGACATGATGAGTTACCCCATTTGATTCGAACTGCATTAGAATGGTTCCTGTAGAACTTTGACCAAAAACAACTGTGTTCCAAACCTGCATTACAGACTTAAAAGAAACACTTGCAGGCTTTGTTAAAGCATACTTCAATGGGCTTGAAGTAAGAAAATCTTGAATTAAATGGAACTCAGTAGGCAATTCTTGATGGTCTAGAATGGCTACAAAGTTATTAGTGGCAAAAGTAATATCACGAATTACTGTTTGTTTGTTCATGAAAGATGAAGACGCCATTGTAATGCTTTTGAAAACTCGAGAATTAAGATTTGAAGCAATTAGGGTATGAAAGCACAGAGAGAGATAGAAAACGAAAAACTGATGATAAGAGAGTAATTAATGATGTAGACCAATAAAAAGTATTTTGTTAAAACAAAATATTACTCTCAAAGACAGGTGGCAAAATATGATTTGTGCACAAAGAATTAGTGGACAGATTACGTGTGTCATTTAAATAAATCTGCACCGCCTTTTATGTGTATGTATTGATATATCTATAATAGTGCAACACACGCGCGCATACAGTTGTCCTACTAAAACTCAACCGTCCATCAGCAGATACTGACGAAAAATTAGGCACAAATTAAGTAATGAAATACTGACCTGTACATCAGGATTGACCAGTTGACTTCCTGTCAGGATTGAGTCCTATCAGGATTTGATCAAAGATACATACCTTTCTGAATAACCATCAGGATTTGACAGTTATCAGGATTTCCTCTCTGTAGCTTTTCCTCAGAAATTCTCAAAATTCATCATTCCAAGTTCATTCACCAACTTATTGAAAGTAGCTTCAGGTAGTGGCTTGGTGAATATATCAGCTAGTTGTTGATCAGTAAGAACAAAGTGAAGTTCAATTGTTCCTTCCAGAACCTGTTCTCTTATAAAGTGATATCTGATACTTATGTGTTTAGTAAGAGAATGCTGAACTGGATTTCCTGTCATTGCAATAGCACTTTGGTTATCACAATAAATAGGGATTTTTGAGTATGACAGGCCATAATCTAACAACTGATTTCTCATCCACATTATCTGAGCACAACAACTTCCTGCAGCAATGTACTCAGCTTCTGCAGTTGAAGTGGAAATAGATTTCTGCTTTTTACTGAACCATGAAACTAGTCTTCCACCCAAAAACTGACAACTTCCTGAAGTACTTTTCCTGTCTATTTTGCATCCTGCAAAATCAGCATCTGAATAACCACACAACCCAAAATCTGATTCCCTTGCATACCAAAGGCCAAGTGAAGGAGTGCCTTTGAGATATCTAAAAATTCTTTTGACTGCAATCAGATGTGGTTCTCTAGGTTTTGCTTGAAATCTTGCACATAGACAGGTTGCAAACATGATATCTGGTCTACTGGCAGTGAGATACAATAAAGAGCCAATCATTCCTCTGTAGTGAGTTACATCTACCTCTTCACCTTGATCAGGATCAAGTTTGGTAGCTGTAGCTATGGGAGTTGAAGCAGGAGTACTGTCTTGCATGTTAAACCTTGTCAGTAAATTCCTTGTGTATTTAGACTGATTAATAAAAATCCCTTCATCAGTCTGTTTAACTTGAAGACCCAGAAAGTAACTCATTTCTCCCATCATGCTCATTTGATATCTTGACTGCATAAGCTTGGAAAACTTTTCACACAGCTTATTGTTTGTTGACCCAAAAATGATATCATCAACATAAATCTGAACTAACAGCAACTCCTTACCATGATTCAAATAAAATAGAGTTTTATCAATTGCACCTTTTTTGAATCCACTTTCCAGTAAGAATTGAGCTAAGGTTTCATACCATGCTCTTGGAGCTTGCTTTAGTCCATAAAGTGCCTTATCCAGTCTGTAGACATAATCTGGATATTTAGGATCAATGAAACCAGGAGGTTGTTCAACATAAACTTCTTCCTCCAGTTCACCATTTAAGAAAGCACTTTTAACATCCATCTGGAAAACCTTGAATTTCTTATGTGCTGCATAAGCAAGAAATATCCTGATGGCTTCTAGTCTTGCAACAGGAGCAAAAGTTTCATCATAGTCAATTCCCTCTTGTTGGGAATACCCCTTTGCAACTAGTCTAGCTTTATTTCTGATAATGACTCCATCAGAATCAGTCTTGTTCTTGAAAATCCACTTTGTACCAACAATTGATCTATTCTTTGGTCTTGGTACCAGTTTCCAGACTTCATTCCTTTCAAATTCATTCAGTTCTTCTTGCATTGCAGTAACCCAATCAGCATCTTTAAGTGCATCTTCAACTTTCTTAGGCTCCTCCTTGGATAGAAAGTTATTGTATAGACATTCATTCTGAGTTGCACTTCTTGTTTGAACACCTGCATCAGGATCTCCAATTATCAAATCAGGAGAATGATCTTTTGTCCATTTCCTTGCTGGTGTCAAATTGTTTCTTGAAGAAGATGCTCCCCCTGGATTGGTGTTATCTTGATTGAAAGAATTTGATTGATTTGAAGCTCTTCCTGAATTATTGCTATGCCCTCCTGATGTGTTATCAGGATCTTCACTTGAATCAGTATCTGAAGAATTCTGTCCTGATGATTGAGTTGACTCTGAACTTGTAGTTGAATGTCGTTGCTCCCCCTCAACATTAGCACTACTAGTTGTATCACTATTGTTTGCATCATCAGTATTAGCACCATCAGTACCTGGTGAGTCATCAGGATTTGGTGACCCATCAGTATCTGATGAATTGACAGGATCTGATTCACTTTCTTCAGGTTCCTTGGAAGCTTCATTTTCAAATAACAATCTATCATGCGAGTCTTCAATGATTCCAGTTATCTTCTTATCATCAAAAGATACATGAATTGACTCCATGACAGTTCTTGTTCTCAAATTAAAAACTCTGAAGGCTCTTGATGTAGGATAACCTATGAATATTCCTTCATCAGCCTTTGTTTCAAATTTCCCTAGCTGTTCAGGATGAGTTCTGAGAACAAAACATTTACAGCCAAACACATGCAAATGCTTCAGACTTGGTTTCTTCTCCTTGAGTGACTGATAAGGAGTGACACCATGCCTGTTTATCAATGTGAGATTTTGTGTATAGCATGCTGTGTTGACTGCTTCTGCCCAGAAATATGTAGGTAATTTAGCTTCTTCCAACATAGTTCTGTCAGCTTCAATAAGAGTTCTATTCTTCCTTTCTACTACTCCATTTTGCTGAGGTGTGCCAGGAGCAGAGAATTGTTGAATGATTCCTTTGTATTTGCAGAACTCTTCCATCTTTGAATTCTTAAATTCAGTACCATTATCACTTCTCAGAATCTTGACTTTGTACTTTGCGGTTGTCTCAATCATCCTCACATGATCCAACAGAACTTCAGGAGTTTCATCTTTTCTGTGCAGAAAATACACCCAGGTGAATCTAGAATATTCATCAACAATTACAAGAGTGTACCTTTTCTTACTGATGGACATGATGTTGACTGGACCAAACAGATCAAGATGTAGCATGTGATATGGTTCTTCAATAGAGGATTCTGATTTACTCTGGAATGATGTCCTTCTTTGTTTTGCTTTTTGGCATGCATCACAGAGTCCAACAGGTGTATATAAGACATTAGGTAATCCTCTTACTAACCCTTTCTTAACCAACTCATTGATGTTGCTGAAGTTGAGATGAGAAAGCTTCTTGTGCCAATTCCAACTTTCATCTACTGAAGCTTTACTGATGAAACATGTAGGGGAGCCATCAGTATCTGAGAGAATGTTGGCTTCATATATGTTACCATGCCTGTAGCCAGTTAGTGCTTTCTTTCCTGTTGCTTTACTGACTACTTCACAATGTGTGGAATAGAAATTGACATGATAACCTCTGTCAGTGATTTGACTAATACTCAACAAGTTGTGTTTTAGTCCCTTCACTAGAGCTACTTTTTCAATGATGACATTTCCAATGATTATATTGCCAGATCCCAAGGTTTGTCCAATGTTGCCATCTCCATAAGACACAGTTGGGCCAGCTTTTTCCTCATATTCTGATAACAGGGCTTTGTTTCCAGTCATGTGCACAGAACATCCACTATCCATGACTAACACATTTTTCCTTTTACCCTGCATCAGAATAGTAAAACACTAGTCAGAATGTTTAGGAACCCACACTTGTTGGATTCCTTGTTCATGCATTTTATTAAATTTAACAGCAGAAGACTTTTTGACTTTAGCAGTCCTGACAGGATTTACTCCATCAGGATTTGCTTTGTCAGTATCAGTATTAACAAAAGCATGCTTCACTATGACATTTTCAGTTCTATCAGACTTTGTACTACTTTCAACCTTAGGCAATGGATCATAAAAGTTATAGTACAAATCATGATACTCTTTACATGTATAAATAGAATGCCATAGACTACCACAATGAAAATAGGAATTCTGTGGTTTTTAAAATACTGATCTATTCCTAACATCAGACTTAGGAATTTCAGCAATTTTCTTCTTACTCTTTTTACAATCAATAGCAAGATGATTAGAGTTACCACAGTTAAAACAACTCTTTCTAGGTGCATTTGGGATATACTTATAACCATTTTCTTTATTGATCCCAATTTTACCATTCCTGTTTCTCTTAACAGTAGCTTCCTTTTTCTTATCTGTAACCTCACAGATTTTATCCTTAAGCTGTTTCTGAGACAATAGACCTACATTCTTAGTGACTTTGTTCATGACAGGTTTAGACTTTATAATTTTAATTCCTTGAGTAGAAGAAGATCCCTTTTCAAAAGTAGAATTGGAATCCTTACCAAAAACAAAATTAACAGGAGTAATCTTAGATTTGGTTGAGTCTATAACATGTCTATAGGTCTTTGGACTGACTGTCTCATCAATGACAATTTTCTCTGCTAATTTCTTATCTTCATCTGACTTATATCCTAGACACTCTTTCCAATTCTTAGAGGTATTAATCTCATGAAATTTCCTACCAGAGTCTGTCCAGGTTCTGATTTTCTCATTAGCAATTTCAAGTTCTTTTTCAAGGGAAGTACATTTAGATGTCATCTCTAGGTGCATGTGTTTAGCATTATCACATTCTTTTTGTACTTCTTGCATACGAGAAAATTCAGCTTCTAGTATCTCATTCCTCTTTCTAAGGTCAGACATCTCAGATAAGATTCTAGTATTCTCAGCAGTTTGACTTCTAAAGCTAATATGTAATGACTTTAGAAAACGTCTTAACTCAGAAGCATTATCAGTATCAAAATCAAAGATAGTATTTAGTACCTTATCATCAGGAGCAGCAGTTACATCAGCATTGGCCATTAACGCATAGTTGACTACCTCAGTATCAGATTCTGAGGAAGAGTCCATCCAATCCTTGCTTGATGTGATGAGTGCCTTTGTCTTGTTGCATTCAGAAGCAAAGTGACCCATACCATTACACTTGTAGCATCTAACCTTGGACTTGTCAAATTTGCTACCCTTGCTGTCCTTTTTGATATACTTGTCTTTGTCTGCTTTGGAGGTCTTTTTCTGAAAGTTGCCTTGTCTTCTATTCTTCCTGAACTTCATCCTTCTGAAGTTTCTGACAATCATAGCAACCATCTCTTCCATGTCTGAATCAGAAGATTCATCACCAGTATTGGCATCAGGATTGCCGTCAGTATCTGATGAAGAGTCGTCAGGATCTGATTCAGCTACTCTTGCTTTCCTTCTAGAGACCTCCATAGCTTTCCCTTTTGATTTTGCTTCTACATTCAAAGCAATTGACTTTGCCTTGCTGCTTTTCTTGTTCTTTCTCTGTTGAACTTCAAGATCATGAGTTCTTAGCATCCCATAGATCTCATCAAGAGACACAATGTTCAGATCATACTGGTGTCTAATGATTGAGGTCTGAGTATCCCATTCTTCAGGTAAAGCTCTAAGAAATTTGGTGTTTGAATCTTCAGTTTCATATACTTTGTCAACTAAGGATAAGCTGTTCAATAGTGTCAGAAATCTATCATATAGATCAGTCAGGCTCTCTTCAGGTCTTGCATCGAATTGTTCATATTCTTGAATCAATAGAGCCCTTCTGTTTTTCTTGACAGATGCAGATCCCTGGCACTGAGTTTCCAAAGTATCCCAGATTTCTTTTGAAGACTTGCATGCAATCACTCTGTTTGACATGACAGCATCAAGGCTATTATGCAAGATATTCTTTATCTTTGGTTCCCTGAGTACATGAGCTTTTTCTTCTGGAGTCCATTCAGCTTTAGCTTTGACCACATAATGTTCTGGTACTGTATCTGTTCGTTCTACGAACTTTGTTGGTATATATGGTCCATCACGAATCCTGTCCAAGTAGTCAGGATCCATAGCCTCCAGGTACATCAGCATCTTTACCCTCCATGTAGGATATTCTGATATCTTCAAGATGGGAATCTTCATGCTTTCATACTTGGTTGTCGACATCTTTAGATCGTATCTGATTCAGAATTAAATCAGTTTGCTCTGATACCAGTTGTTGCCCAGTAAATAACAATTGTAGAAGGGGGTTGAATACAATTGTATAAGATTCTCGACTTTATATAACACAAATATGAAAGATCAATAATAATAACAATAACAGCTTTATTAACTTTGATATAAAACTGTTACAAACTCTCTTAAGAAATTCTGATGTTCTTAAGAGCTGCTAGCTTACAAAAACTCTCTCAAGAAATTCTGTTCTTAAGAGCTTCTCTCTTGATTCCCTCGATTATGTTCTCTCTCGAATGAATACATAAATCGAAATCAAGACTGTGTTTATATAGTGCACACAGCTTCTCTATCAATAACAAGATAAGTCCTAATCATAACAAAGATAGAAACATATCTTTAATCGATAGCTGCATTCTACAAACCAGGAACAAATAGAATAAACTTCCATGTTTATCTAGACTCCAAATATAACTCGAAGTAGGAATCCTGATCAGCTTCAAGTTCTGATGATCAATCCTGATCATAGTCTGAGTAGGAATCCTGATGATCAATAAGATACTGACGCTTGATCAAATACTGATGACCATGCAATACTGATGACGTCAGCAATCCTGATCAGTTGAGTCTAGCTTCTGACAATCATTGAATTCTGATCTAACAAGCTTGATCAACTCAACGTCATTTTGATTCTCATTCTATACATCCACATTGACTGGCAAGATCTACCTTAACTATCGTGAGCAAAAGACTTGCAACCATATCATACAATCCTGAAATACTCAAAGATCAACTCATTCTCCATTATTAGCCTATCATCAAATTTTAAAAGTTCTTCTCCTTGAGACAAAAATCTATTATGTTCATCTTCCACAACATGGGATATCATCAGCACAACTACACATTTTTCCCCAATTTCCAATCAACTCTTGAATTATCTAACTTCACATTTCCATATCGTAACGTTAATCGATAGAAAGAGAACAACTGGCTCCGTTATATGTTACTAGTATTCTAATCGCATCGTAATCCGCTTTCGCTCGTGGTAATTCAATCGCAAATTCTTCGTTCATTATGGTAGGGTAAATTTCAATTCACCCTAATGGCATACCTCCCAGATTATTTGGTATAACAAAAATTCATGATATTTTGAAGTGAAAGATTCTATAACGTAGCAAATGTCCCACAATTGGGGTTACCAAATCTGCATATTCCAAAGCAAACATTATTGGAAGTGAAAGAATTACTGAGAGACCAATTTGATCACATGAACTCAATGTTGTGTGTCTCTATTAAGACAGTACTAAAGGTAATTAGCCTTCTTGTATTTCACAACACACAAGTGACGGCGTCCCGTCAGACTTCTATCACATAGACAGATAGTCCTTGTGTCCCCTATAAATAGGGTTGTTTACCTCAGTTGGAGTAGAGAAATATAAAAGAAATTTAGAGTCGGAATGACAACCAGGGCCTTTCGATAAGAAATCTCAAATACACACCTTGGATTGAAATTGAATAGATTCCAAAGGTGTTATTTCAGAAAAGAAGAACAACCAGAAAGGAAGTATCAACAAATAGTGTTACATCACAATTAGAGTTATCCACTCCGGAAGAATGAAGGAGTTGGAATTTAAATAACATATTTTTCAACAAGTCTCAAAATTTGAAATAGGCATATCAACAATCTTTGGCGCAATTTAAAACATGATTGATCAAGAGTATCAAATACAAGATCAACAGGTGGAATATATCCGTCAACACAGGTTTCTCTTTAAAGGAATGTCAAATATTTCAGTAGGATGGGAAGGTATTACCAAGGTCTTCACATATGCCTCCTCCGTCGACTCCTTCGATAGCTCGTTATTCGATTTCAGCCCTTCTTTTCCACGTTATTCGATTTCAGCCCTTCTTTTCCACGTTATTCGATTTCAGCCCTTCTTTTCCATGTCGCAAGGTTATCAATATCGTACGTCGTCGTCGACTCGTAATAGTCCTTGAAGATTCCGCCATAGACGTCTACAAACGTAAGAAGTTCTATCCATCTCAGCACAACTATCTCAATCAAATACCTCTATCTTAACTCACTCAGCAGTACTATATCCAATAGTCCAATACGAACTCTAAATGAGCTCTGACGTTCCTTATATAACTATATACACTCCCACACACTCTCGTTTCTAGTTTTACTATAACCCTTGCTCTGATACCAACTGTAACGCCCCCAAATCCGGGGTCAAAGGATTTGGTCGTCACACTGCACTCTTAATCCAAACAACCTGTTCAATATAAAATCAACACAATAATAATAATAACTTTGACCCCAACTCTACCAAGAATCTTTAAAGGTTATAGTGCTAGAAACAAGAATCCAAAATTTCATTACAACAATCTTTCTTCTTTACAACCATTCTCTTTACACAAATTCTAATACACCAGTATAACTTCGATAAGAAGTATACCAGGCAACTAACTTTACACAATATATTATTCAATAGAAAACATCTATATACAAAACCTCTCACTAGCTCCAATGCTCTGGATCAAAACGTCTTTACGCTAACATCTTTCCCCATCTCTGATCAGCTACGCGGACAACTCTCGCCAATACACCTTCTTTCTGGAAGGCTAAAATATATATAAATAAAACAAGTATGAGCGAACGAATTGCTCAGCAAGCGCATTATTAAATATAATACGAAAGGTTTCCAAAATAAACTTTGGATTTTCAAATAAACAAGCCTTTGGCTTAAACATTTGTAATCTCTAATATTTTCAAAACAAGTTTGGTAATTTACCACAATTTCTCATTCTTCTTCTCTCAATTGAATAGTTTAAAACACAAAAAGATTTATACTGGTCGTTACGGCGACCGAATCAACAATATCTACAATAGTAAGTAGAAAATATGAAATAAATATAACTCATACATCTTCAAGACCATAGTTTGTATAAAAATACTAGTTTTGAAGATAACAAATCTATTCACAACATTTTCTGAAACCAACAACTCTGGAAGGTTAGAATAATCAAGGGGTAAGAATGAGCCAACACGCTCGGTCATGGAATAAGGAACGCACTTCAAGGCTTCAACATGGTACCGACTAGAAATGCGGTATGAATAAAACTCATCAAGATAGATATCTCACGACTGCCAATGGAATCAAGGAAGTGGATTTCGACTATTTGGAATCCAAATGTATTAAGAGTAAGTGATTTCAGCAAGATTGAAACCACTATTATTAATCAACGAACCAACAACTTCACGCAACGAATAAACCTGAGAATCAGGTCATAACTCATAAGAACAAAACATATGGATGTAACTCATCTCAGAAATAAGAACTTATTCTAGAATTGGATTTTCACATTTTATCAAATCAAAGGTTGTGCTGCTGGCCAGCCACGCAACAACCCCGGACTAGCTCATGCATAGTCCTCTACGGATCCAAGGCCAATCTGGGCCTAAATTACATCGACCATAAATGGCCCGACCAATAATTGGTCCATTTTTAAAAACATTCCAATTCTATTTTATATACGTCAGGTGTCAGAACCAATGACAACCTTACTTCGACAATCAGGTGTCGGAAGAATCGACAACCTTGATACAACAATTGCTGGAAAACTCACGTTCCAGGAAACAGTTCAATTATGAAGAATCAATAAAGGGATAGCAATATAATCTAGTATCGACGAGATCGACACAACAATGGGGAGGTGCACATGAAAAGTGACAATATAATAAGCATCGACGAGTTCGATGTAACAACTGGGATATAATGAAGAATAACAATGACATGCTCAACAAGATTGAATCTGATATGAAACGGGCATTATGATATCAACAGAATTTGTAACAACTCAATATAGAATAGGGTTCAAAGAACAAGCTCTAGATGGCCTCAACAGTTCAAATTATCACATCATGGAAGAATTAGTTAAGATTCAACAATCTGGTAAGTGACAAGAAAGTCAAGTTCAAGTTTAAGAAAAATTCAGGGTGAAGTTTATAAATGAAGAAAACAAGGGTTTATCAACTTCTGACAGAAATAGTTCAAGTCCTTCGAACATGTACTTATAATAGATAAGCCTTGTACTTGAAGGAAGTAAACTAAATCATGCACAGCATATATGAATTCGAATCAGGGAATGGATCAGATGATCGCATTAACAAGAATGGATAACAAGGTTTGCATAGGTGCAAGGTGAAAAACGGAATACTTGAAGGGCAAGCAAAACCACTTCAGAATTTCAGAATAAGTTTTCCCTCAAAGGGTTCACAAGTTCCCGCTCATCTAGGGTTGGTAATATTCCAACTTAGCATTTTTAAATCAAGTCTTTGAAAGAAGGCCTTAGTATACAGCCCATAACTATCTTTTCAATCATTTCAATATAATAATTATATCTCTCCGATCAATATGAAAATATGAATCTAAACCAAAAAGGTATAAAAGAGTACTCGTCAATTTATGAGATTAAATAACATACTTGCAATTCAATGCAAAGAAATCAACATTTGAAAATTCAGTAATAAGCATTCAACATGCATACTAATAATTCAAGATAATATCCCTTAATTAATAAGCAAGGGTATAAAAACTTGCCTCTGGTCCTTAGCTATTTCATAACGCTGAAACAATACGATTTCCTCCTTATTCTGTCTTGTCGCACGATTCTCTACTTCCGTCCTTCTTTGCTTTAACGCTCTTGCGAATACCACTAGTCTGCTTTTACCATTTCGAATCCACGTGCCAGCCTCGATAGTCAAACATGAGACGGTACTTAGTCTTCAACGTATGATTTCACATTCCATAAATGATCGTAACTTAACTTCGATAATCTGACTCGTCTCGTCCAATAGCCTCTGTTGCACAGACAACCACATTTCAATTGATAGACCAATCGTAATCAACCACATAAGTAATCCACGTAACTCGCTTGACGACAATCCCCATACTATAAAAGTCAACATCTAAGTCAACGGCCTCGTAAATCTCACTTTCTAACATAACCGACAAATTTCTATCCCAACTACCCCTCGTGATGATATTAGACACGACCAAATACTCAAACAAGTCTCAACACAATTTATTCGCATGCATGACTCAACAACAGATAATTCACATCATTCACATAACATATTTAAACAAGTAACCGGTTACGTATCGGACGCCCGGTCTAATTTACGATATTTAAAACTCAGACACTAGCCCTAGTACGGGCATATACGGACTATAAAACACATTACACAACTCATACAAACCATATAGCACTTATAACTATTTTTAAAATATCACACGAAACTTATTTGAATTTAAATAAGCCACAAACAATTTTTAAATCAAAAATCGGATTTTTAAATCCAATATAAGTATTTAAATGCAAATTAAATCAATTAATAAAATTAATTGACACCCTTTAAATGCTCAAACTATTTTTAAATAAATAAACCAAGATAGAAAATAATTAAACTTAATTTTAATTAATTAAATCTAATTAATAATTAATTATTAAGAATTAACTGATTAAAAGAATTAATCAATTAATTAAATTAATTAATTATTAATAAAAAATAATTAAAATAATTAAATTTAATCAATTTTCGAATTTAAATAAATATTTATGAATTTATAAAATTTTCGGAATAATAAAATGTATTTTTAAATCAAAGATATGATTTTTAGAATTTTTAAAACAATTTTTGAATTATTTTAAAAATAAAAATCCAGAAACACTATTCATCTTCTTCCTTGAAAGCTTCAAGCCAGCTTTAATGGCTGACCGGCCGCCGCCGGCGGTAACTCCGGCCAAAATCCGGCCAAATCGTTTTTACACAAAAACTCAACCAAACTCAACGTTCTATACACCAAAATAAAGCTTGAAACACGTACAATCTAACCCACATATCCACATACACAAACAATCAACAGATTTTACGAACTAATGGTTTGAAAATTCGAAAAAACTTAACAATTCGATCTAACAATTCTAGGAATAGAACGACTCAATTAAACATGCAAATCGATTACCCATGATCATATGAAGCTATAGGAACCATCAAAATCAACGGACAAACTCTAAATCAAAAAGCCCCAATTTTCGAGCTCAAGAACCCTAACTTTCGAATTGGACAATCCGGGAATCAAACAATAAAATTGAACACTTATTTGGACTCCCTACAACCATACGAAGCTATACATACCATCAAATCACATGAACAAGCTCAGAATTAAAAACCCCCAAATTTCACATGAACCCTAATTTTCCAGATTTAAAGAAAAATTCGTATGAAGTTGAAATATTACCTGACATGAAATCTGATGGTATATTATGAAACTAGATTCCAAGACCTTCGATTTGACTATAAGAACGTCGAAATCGGATTCCGATAACGCCTTCAAAAGTTGGTTTGATTCTCAAGAACACGAAGAACACGTTCTAGGGTTTTTCGGATTTTTAACTGTAATTAAGCTTGATTATACGAAAACAAAGTACGATTTGCCTTTTTATATTAAATGGAAAATAATACCCCAAACGATATTTTTGGATCGATACTGATCCGATGGATCGCTTTAAATACAATATAACAGAATATATGCTTTAAACCTTTAATAAAGCAGAATACACGTTTCACGAGACGATAAGCATCCATAAAGTACGGATAACTACAAGTATCGTTTAATTCAAAATATACGAACCAAAATACCTTTATTGCGAATATTTTCGAATACTTCCTACTTTAACGAATGAAATATTGGTACGAACGATATACCAATCTCCCGAATAATTTGGGAACGATCCAAATTTTCTTTTCGATAATTAAAATAAAATAAAATAGTATGACACCCTTTTCAAAATAATTTCAAATTCCCCACACATTTCACATAGCACCACAATATCACATATTCAATCATTTAACGAATAACTTAGCACGTTTAAACATATAAATCATTTAATAACTCTTAATATGAAATTAAAATTTCATTTCACATCACATATTAACACGTAATATTCCCGGATCTTACAATAACTAATTAAATGCCAGAAGATATATCATCCATAATTATGACATAGAATTAGTATAATAATCCTAACTACGAGAATTGCTCCAGAAAATAAACTCACGAGTCCTAAGGATATAGGAATTCTTAAACTCATGTATTTACCAGGATTATCTGCAGTTACTGACTTCTAATCAAAATCAATTAGAAAGATTTAACATCCCAAGTTCACCAACCAGCTTATTGAAAGTGGATTCATCAAGCGGTTTAGTAAAGATGTCTGCAATTTGATCCTCTGTGGGTACAAAATGTAACTCCACAGTTCCATTCATGACATGCTCTCGGATAAAATGATACCTGATGTCGATGTGCTTCGTCCTCGAGTGTTGCACTGGGTTGTTTGAGATTGCTATGGCACTTGTGTTGTCGCAAAATATTGGAATCTTTGTCAACATCCATAGTCACGGAGTTGGTTTCTCATCCACAAGATCTGAGCACAGCAGCTACCAGCAGCAATGTATTCAGCCTCAGTTGTTGATGTGGACACTGAATGCTGCTTCTTGCTATGCCAGGAAACTAACCTTCTTCCAAGAAACTGACAGCTTCCTGAAGTACTCTTCCGATCAATTTTACAACCTGCAAAATCAGAGTCTGTGTATCCAATAAGATCAAATCCTGTATCTTTAGGGTACCAAATTCCAAGATTTGGGGTCCCCTTAAGATATCTAAATATTCGCTTAACAGCTATTAGATGAGATTCTTTAGGATCAGACTGAAATCTAGCACACAAGCATGTTGCAAACATTATATCTGGTCTACTTGCAGTGAGATAAAGTAATGAGCCTATCATACCTCTGTAGCCTGTGATGTCAACCTTCTTACCAGTTTCATCCTTATCAAGCTTAGTGGCAGTTGGCATAGGAGTCTTTGCTGTAGATGAGTCTTCCATTTGATACTTCTTAAGAAGATCCTTGATGTACTTGGACTGACAAATGAATATACCATCTTGTTTTTGGTATACTTGCAATCCAAGAAAGAATGACAATTCACCCATCATGCTCATTTCATAACGACTCTGCATTAACTTAGCAAATCTCTTGCATAGATCATCATTAGTAGAACCAAATATTATGTCATCAACATATACTTGCACCGATATCAAATCATTTTTATGCTTTTTGACAAAGAGAGTTTTGTCTACAACACCTCTTGTAAAATCATTTTCAAGTAAGAATTCAGAGAGAGTGTCATACCATGTCCTCGGAGCTTGTTTGAGTCCATAGAGAGCTTTGAATAGAAAGTACACAAAGTCTGCCAGTTTTGAATCCTCAAAACCTGGAGGTTGTTCCACATACACTTCTTCTTCTAACTCCCCGTTCAGAAAAGCACTCTTCACATCCATTTGATATACCTTGTAATTGGAATGTGCAGCAAATGCCAGAAACATTCTGATGGCCTCAAGTCTTGCTACTGGTGCATAGGTTTCATCATAATCTATACCCTCTTCTTGAGAGTAACCTTTAGCAACCAGTCTGGCTTTGTTTCTCGTTACAATGTCATCTTCGTCCAATTTATTTCTGAATACCCATCGTGTTCCAATAACAGATTTTCCCTTAGGCCTGGGTACCATCTTCCAAACTTTCTGCCTTTCAAACTGATTGAGTTCTTCTTGCATAGAAATCACCCAATCTGGATCATCTAGAGCATCTTCAACTTTCTTAGGTTCTGTTTCTGAAAGAAACCCAGAATAGTGACATTCATTTTGTGATGTTCTCCTAGTTCTCACTCCTGTGTCCGGATCACCAATGATCAAGTGAAAGGGATGATCTCTATTCCATACCCTTTGTCTTGGCAGATGCGATCTTGATGATTCTCCTTGTTCTAGATGTTGTGGAGTGTGACTAGTTGATCCTTCTCCTGCTCCCCCTGAGTTGTTGACGGTTTGATCTGTTGATTCTGAAGACTGACTAGTGGATCCTGTATGTTGAGGATCTCCACTTTGGTCACCACTTTGTCCAGAATCATTATCATTATGATTATTATTAATGACTGTAACAACTTCAGGTACTTCTTCATTGTCAGAGAGATCTCCTGATAGATTTTCAAATACCAAAGATTCAGAGTTCTCTCCAGTTTGCAGGCCTGGTCTTTTAGTGTCGTCAAATGTTACATTAAAGCTTTCCAACACCTTCTTATCTTCAATCACATATACCCTGAAAGCCTTAGATTCCAGAGAATAGCCTAGAAAAATGCCTTCATCTGCTTTGGCATCAAACTTGCCAAGATGTTCTCCATCTTTAAGTACAAAGCACTTTGCACCAAACACATGAAAGTACTTCAGTGTTGGCTTCTTGTTGGCCATTAACTCATACGGAGTCTTTTCATTATCTTTGTTGATCAGGGTTCGATTCTGAGTGTAGCAAGCTGTATTCACTGCTTCAGCCCAAAAGTAAGTGGGAAGTTTTGATTCACTCAACATGGTCCTTGCTGCTTCAACCAAGGTCCTGTTCTTCCTTTCCACTACTCCATTCTGTTGAGGAGTTCTTGGTGCTGAAAACTGTCTTGATATTCCTTTCTCTGAGCAGAAATCATTTAGAACTGCATTCTTGAATTCAGTTCCATTGTCTGATCTGATTGTCCGCATAGGTAGCTTAGCTTCCACTTCTATCTTCTTGATGTGATCAATGATTAGTTGTGTTGCTTCATCCTTTGTTTGTATGAACAACACCCACGTGTACTTGGAGTAGTCATCCACCATCACCAATGCATATCTGTTTCTTGAAAGTGACATAACATTAACTGGACCAAATAAATCCATATGAATCAGCTGTAATGGTTCAGTAATGCTTGTCATTTCTTTGCTTCCATGTGATGCTTTCTTCGACTTCCCTTTTTCACATGCTTCACATAGTCCCTCCTGATTGAATTCCATCAGGGGCAACCCTCTCACTAACTCTCTCTTTACCAAAGAGTTCATAGTTTTGAAGTTCAAATGTGAGAGCTTCTTGTGCCATAGCCAACTTTGTTCTAAAGATGCCTTTGCATAGAAACATGTAACTTCTCCTTCACTGGTAGAACTTAAGTCAGCTATAAACAAATTCCCTTTTCTCACTCCCAGTAGAGTAAGCTTCTCATCCTTCCTGTTGGTGATCAAGCACTTGTCCTTTCTGAAATCTACATTGTAGCCTTTATCACAGAATTGACTGATACTTAGAAGATTGTGCTTTAATCCTTCAATAAGAGAGATGTTTTCAATGATGACATTTCCAGCTTTCAATTTACCATATCCCGTAGTGAATCCTTTACTGTCATCTCCAAAGGTTACAATCGGGCCGGTCTTCTTAACCACCTCTGTAAGCAGGGACTCTTCACCTGTCATGTGTCTAGAACAGCCACTATCCAGAATCCACACAACCTTTGAGCTTTTAACCTTACCCTGCAATCACAGATTGATTAAGCGGACTTTGGTACCCAAAATTGTTTGGGTCCTGAAGGTTTAGATGATTTAACAGGAGTAACATTCAATTTAGTCTTACCCTGTTTGATATTCATAGTATCTGTGGATTTAACATTACTAGTGCTATTGCTACTATCAGACATCAACTTAAAATAAGCATGCATGATATTGTACTTACATAGAAAACACTCTTTCTTTCCACAGGGTTCATGAGTATCAGGCATGTCAGACATGTTATGCATTTCAGAAGTATTAGAAGTTTCTACTTTAACCTTGTTACATGCATGTGTAAGGTGTCCAGCAGAATTACAAATAGAACACAACTTCCTAGATGCAATGGGAGAAGATGGAACCAATTCCTGATTAACAATCTTCTTCCTCCCATTCCTGTTCTTTTTAACATTACTAACTAAGGAACCTACTTCAGTTTTAGGTAAATCAGGTTTAGGTAATTCATTCTTTACTGATTTCCTAGGCAACTTAGTCTTTACCTCTTTTTCCTTCAATAAATCCTCCTCAAGCAATTCTTGTCTAATGAAAAGGTCATCCTCATGAAAGAGTGGTGGAAACGGCTTAACAAAAACTGGACAATCAACATTCTTAAGAACATGTGGAGTATTCCTTTTGACAACTGAAGATGTCACAGGGAATTCCACAATCTTCTTACCAGCTTTCTTGTTATAGTCAAATCCTATAGCAGTTTTATTCTCTATGGCCTGAGTATCAATGATTTCCCTAGCCACTAGAGCGGAATTCTTAAAAGCATTCAGCTTCAAATCTAGATCTGAAATCTGCTTCCTGAGGATAGTCTCTATCTCATCATTACACTTGACCTTGTTCTCTAAGTACGCATTCTTTTGCTTAAGATCTTCTAATGTTACAGCTACAAGCTCTAGTTCTTCATTTTTAGATTCTAGCTTTTTAATCTTAAGAACTAGTTTAGCATTTTCCATTTCTGATGCTAGCATGCTTGTGTGTACATTAAACAATTCTACACTAAGATCTTGCACAGTTTTCTTGTACTCAGAATTAGACATATCAGTTGTAGTTAAGATAGGTACCTGAGATGATTGTGGTGATTCCTCTGAAGAGTCAGCCATTAGAGCAACATTTACATATTCCTCCTCTTCATCCGAATCAGTATCATCCCAGTGCTTTCCCTCTGCTATGTAAGCTTTCCCTTTCTGCTTTCCAGAGAATGCCTCCAATTGCTGTTTAAGCTTGGCATTCTCCTTCTTCAACTCATCATAAGAATCCTTCTTTCCATAGACATCTTTCATGTCTCTTGCTTGACGAGGCTTCCGGCATTCAGTGGCGAAATGCCCTAACTCATTGCAGTTGTAGCATCTTGATTTGCTTCTATCAATCATGCCAGTCTTGTAGCCTCCCTTAAAGCCTGTACTAGGTGTATAATTGCTCTTCTGGAATCTGTTGGTTGAGCCCTTGAACTTGTACTTAGGGTTTCTTTTGAAACGAATATGACTAAACTTTGTAGCTAAGTACGCCATGGTTTTGTCTTCCATTTGCTCAAGCTCTTCTAGGGTGTAGTAATCACTTTCATCAACACCCAGATTCACAGAATCCATTTCTGCTTCTATTATCACCTCCTTTCCAGCTCTAGGGGTTTGAACCTGAATCTCAGAAGTTATTGGTTCATCCACTACAAGTGCTGCTGATCTCACAAGTGCATTGTTCTTATTCTCCACTGTCCCTGATCCGTAGATTATCACCCTTTGTTCCTGTTCCATCTCATAGGTCTTCAACTTGCCATAGATCATCTCTAATGACATCTTTGTGAAGTCAATTCTTTCCCTAATGGATGATGACTTGTGTTCTACATGATAGGGCAGCGTCATCATGAACTTCCTGTTCGATTCTCTCAGAGGATAGGTCTTTCCTTTCATTGCCAATTCATTGAGGAGCTTAGTATATTTCTCAAAGACCTGAGTTATACTTTCTCCTGGCAGTGACCTAAACGCTTCGTATTGAGAAGTCAGAATGTCCAATCTGTTTTCCTGCACGTCTTCAGTTCCTTCCATTATTAGGTTAATGGTATCCCACATATGTTTCCCGCTTGTACAGTTCATCAACTGATAGCTCATTTCCTTGTCCGCGGAGTCCGCCAATATCAACATTAAACTGGTGTCCAATCGAATCAGTTCTTTGTCAGAATCTGTAAATTCACTTATATCCTTAGGTTGGGTGCCTGAAGGAATCCTTCTACCATCAGGAGCTGTAGATTCACTAACTGGTTTCATTGGTACAAACGGTCCGTTCTCTAATATGCCAATATACAACGGATTAGATGCCTTGATAAATAACAACATCTTCATCTTCCACAAACTGAAATCATCTCTAGTAAACGGGGGAACTTTAATACCAGCGGTTGTCTTTGGAGCACTCATGGTTTCTGAAAATTTCAAATTGTTTAAAATTCAAGAAATTCCAATTAAATGAAAAATTTTGAAAGTTAAAAAATTTGCTTCGAATTTTCACGCTACGTTTGATTTTGGTCTCATTCACCGGATCTGATTTGTATATCAATCAAGTAGCTTTGATACCAATTGTTAGGTCCAAAGTATCGTAGAAGGGGGGGTTGAATATGATACTCACAAATAATTTAATTTCGTTCGCGGATTAATCTTTCAGTTCTATAATGAAATCAAACACACCAAACCAAATCAAGTTTCGGGGAATATATCTTTTTATAAATATAAACCTCGAGGGGTGCTACAATTTCTAATCCGTAGATTAGCGTCAATGAGTTTAAGGTTACCAAAATACAAAACAATGATCAAGTTCTGAGCACTATTAATTTCTCTGATAATTTTCTCCGGCTCTTCTCTCTCTCAGTAATGTCTCTGTGTTGAAATCCTTAACTGAAGAAGACACACTCTTCTCTCAGTATTAATTGTAGACTTGAATTGAAAACCATCGAACTAGAATTGAAGAATCAATCCTGGCCGTCCATCTTCAACTTCAACCTGTAAACAAGAATACTTTTCACCTGCTCCTTAAATAAAAACCATCGAATGGAATTCTTTAATTTACCATTCGATAGTTTTTTAAATAAAACTATCGAATACTAAATTAAAGTAATCATGGTTTTCATTGAATCATCATTACACCATTCGATAGTTTTCTTATTTGAAAAACTATCGAATACTTATTTCTTGTCTTTTATCAATTAATGATTCCACTGAGCTCCGGGGTGTTTAAGTAATAGACAGTATCAATTTCTTCCGAGACGATAAAACAACTTGATCTTTTTCAGTGCCGTCACCTAGTGCAACTGGTCTGGTTCACAGATGAATAACACCTGATCAATTCTTATTTTATGTCTTCAATATAGTGCTGCTGATAAGTCCCTTGTCGTTCTGGTTGCTTCATCACTGGAATCTCGTGGTACTGAACCCTAAATCATTCACATACTTCTGTCGTCTTGAAAGTCTTGTTTCTTTTGCTGTCACTGAGGCTTGAACATTTTCATGAACTTCTTTCCGTGACCTGTTTACGGACTTCAAGAATACATAACGTATTTTGATTTTTTGAGTTTACCTTTTCTTCTTTGATTCTGGATTCCTGTGCTTCTATTAATACTATTGTCTGCCTTGTCCTTTGTTGAGTTGTAGTTATCTCTTTTACATCTTATGTTACATTATGCTTTACAATTTTCCTTATAACGTCATCTTTTTTGTTATACTAGTATCTTATCCGTTTAATGCATAGCCTGTGGTTACAAAGATATTCTCGAACTGTGTATATGTTGAGAAGGTATTTAAGATATACAGTATATTGAACTGTATAGTGTTTTGAATCAATGAATAGGCTTTAAGCCTCGATTCCAATATTTGATATCTATTTTAAAAAGATATGTTTTGAGTCTTGGTTTATCATATTGATACCCAGGATTTCCAAATGATTACGAAGAGTATATGAGTATGATTATAAGTCATACGGTATTTTAAACGGTATACTATTTTGGGGTTAGACCCTAGTAGTGATAAAAGCTTTGATCCCATATGAATTATCTCCCTAAAAGGTTTAAAGATTTAAACTAGGATAGATTTCTTGCTGAGCACTATTAGCTCATTCTTGCTTTATTAAATCTTTCAGCATGAGGAAAACGTTGCCAAATCCACCTCGTGTTACGAGAGCAAGGGAATAGAGAGACCACCCTGGAGTTAGTTGATGCGGGATGGATACTGTCAGTGTGAGCAGAATAGTTGCAGCTTGAATTAGTGAGAATTATTTTGAGTGGGTTTGTATTACTAAACCTTGTATAGAATTGTGAGGTCTATTATTGTAACTTCAGGTAGAGGTTGTAAATAATAGATGAGATCCAGGATAGTACATTTGGGTTGTAATAACAAATGTTGATTATTGTTGCTCATTTCCAAGGCTATAACTTGTGTGTGTGTGTGCGTAAGTGATTGGGGTCTTTGGAGTTGTACTATGAGAATGTTGTAAGTAATACAAGTATTGTATCATTGATGGAGCGTGACAACCCAGATTCTTGACCCCGGATCTGGGGGTGTTACAGAAATGGTATCAGAGAGTTAAGTTATAAACTTGGATATGAGAGTGTTAAGAGTTATATCGAAGTAAGAGAATGACGAGAGGACTCATATAGAGTTCGTTAAGTGGACTACCGGAAGTAGTGTCACTGAGGATGTTAAGATTAAAGAGTTTAGTTGAGGACTTATCGGGGGACCGATAGGACCGTTGAAGAACATCATAATGATGAGAAAGACGTTTAGAATTGTACACGGATTATCAAAAACATTAAGATAAAACGCGAAGCGGAGTCTCGGTTGCAGTTGGGGTAAGGTCGGAATGGCCAATACCAATGGATAACTTGACTTAGTAAGAACCTAAGTGTTTGAAGTTCATCGTAGATCGCCACGAGAAGGCAGTACATGTGAAGATTGAGACGTTTACAGTCCTTTACGCGATCCGAATTACTAAATTGCGTGGACTAGTTAGGGCATTATCTTGTGTATGAGGTCCAAGCCTTGAGAACAACGATTCCACAAGAGTTGGTGTCTTTTCCGTCGATGGGTATTTTGTTACCTAAAAAGGAGACTGTTGCGTACGTGTAGTACCAGAACGTTATCGTGAGACGAACGTGCTAAATCGCATCGCGAGTACATTTCGTACGATAGGCCATGATGGCTCAACTCAGAAATCAAAGATATGAAGAATGCATAGCGTGATTCTGATAAAGACACGTATGGTTGCAACGAGCAATGCGACAATCTCAGGACCCACGAGAGACGAGACCTATGGTGGTCTGGGGTTGGATTCGTTCGATATGACTAGTGTTAAGAAATTACATATACGTTAATCGACCTTCATCTTTTGAGGATGTGTCGATGAAGCCGTAGGAGGCCCAATCTTTGAACAATTATCGGGGAATGGCGAATATGTTTCGAACTCCCGACCTAGTTAAAGACTTGTACGATTTTGAGGTACCGTTGATTAGTACCCTTAGCCGTAAAGGCAGAAAGATAAGATCATCCTCGTACGGGGGATGTTAGAAATTATGATGACCATTGACTTTTTGGTATCTACTTGCCGGTACACTCCTCAATCTAAAAACTGTTCCTGCCTATGTTACCTTGAATAATTCATGTCAGGTAACCCTTCTAGTTTCCTACTTCAACTTGGGATGCAACCAACGACTGTTATATTCAGTTTATTCATTTTCTTTCCTCCACTCATTACCTTAAGGGTTAAATACGCAGAATTTAGTTACCATTACTCACCGGAGCGTTTTGTTCATGTTCCAGGATGACCTGAAAAGGGAACCATTATTCATTTATCCTTCCAGGTCTATAATTTATTTCGTATTCTTTCAATTATCTAAGGAATGTTCAATTAATGCTTCCTTAATTATTTGATGAGTATTCTTTAACGATTATCTTGTAAAGCGATTTCTCCTTTCATACTTGGACTCCTCGAGTTCATAAATATCAAACTGTTTATTTAAAACATAGATGATATATATTTCAGAGATTACTCGGGAATTCTTTTCTCCTAGTAAGGAGAGATTTGCACATCAGACGTTGAAGTCGTAGAAAGGATATCAATTTGATATTGATATTCCGAATTCAATTCTATTGGAAAATTTGATAAAGTTTATGTACGGAGACACCTTTGGGTGGACCGTTTCACTGATGAGAAATGTTTGGTGGGAGGTTATCGATTGTTCTGATACCAAGAATTTCCTATCCATATCATATCTTCTATTCAAATGTTATAATTACCTTGTTTGTCCCAAACTTATTTATCCTTCTTTTTCAATTCATTATTCGAGTAGTCAAAATTTTGTTTTCTTTCTTTCTTCGGCTACGATGTCGAGATTTTGTACTAGTAGATTGAAAATGGCTAATTGTATTTGCCATTATGAGTGACTAGTTAATTGTTCTAACTAGTTGAAATTTTAATGATATGATGAAAATCTAGCTAATTATCCTAGCTAGATGCTGCGTCCCAAACTAATCAAACTAGCAAATTTTGTTCAGCTAGTTGTTAATGTTTATTGAAATGAACTAGTTATTGTATCACTAAGTTCAACTTTCGGTCAAATTTATATAAGTGAATTCACTATGCATTTGTATGCAGTGAAGTATGGTGGGAAGATTTTCAAACGATAATTTGATTGAGACCTAACCAGGTTGCCCCCTCAACGAGAATTTGTACAAAGTTTTTATATAAAGCATTCTGTTGCTTGAAGTATTCTTGGTACCATGCAAGTATTTTCCTTAGTATTTGGAAAAAGGAGAGTGTTGAAGCTGAGAGCTAAGATAAATGAGTAAGACAAATTATGAATCGAAGTTTACGGAAATTGCCAAGGTTTGTTTCGCATGATGCGAATTCAGAATAACGAAGTGTTCGAAACGACTGATTATGTTACCTTGGTTAATGAAACGACTATGATAGAAATGAAAGCAAAGTGGACGAGAAAGAAATGGGAATAAAGAAAATAGAGTATGAAACACGAATAGATTGAGAAAGAAAGGAAGGAAGTAAGAATTCAGATTGTCGGACGAGGAAACGTTTGACCTCCAAGAAGATGAAACTTGTTTAGCGACTATGATGGATACGAAACGAGAAGCACCTAGTATGCGGAATATCCCCGTCATCAACGAATTCGAGGATGTATTTCCAGGAGATCTTCCGGGGTTACCACCCGAAAGAGAAATAAAGTCTGGTATAGAATTAGCTCCAAGAACGGCGCCAGTTTCGAAGGCCCCGTACCGACTAGCTCCAGTCGAGATGAAGAAATTAGTCTCTCAATTGTAGAAATTGTTAGGGGAAGGAATGATAAGACCAAGTGTGTCACCTTAAGATGCACCCGTGTTATTGGTGAAGAATAAGGACGACAACATGAGGCTGTGCATAGAGTATCGAGAGCTAAATAGGCTAATTGTTAAGAATGAATACCCCTGCCAAGGATCGGTGATTTGATCGATCGGCCGCATGATGAAGTTAAATTCTCGAATACTGATTGAGAACTGGATACCACCGATTGAATATTAAGCCTGAGAACGTACCCAAGACTGCGTTTCGCACCAAGTATGGACACTACGAGTTTTTTTTTGTAATGTCGTTTGGGCTGACGAATGCCCTTGCAGCTTTCATGGACGTGTTGAATCGACTTTTCAGGAAGTATTTGGATAAGTACGTCATAGTGACATCGGCAATATTTAGGTTTACCTCAAAGACCGAGAAAGAACATGCAGACCATTTGAGGATCGTGTTAGAAGCACCGAGGAGAGAAAAGTTATATGCCAAGCTCTCAAAGTGCGTGTTTTGACTAAAGGAAATACAATTTTAGGACATGTGGTCAACAGTAAAGGAGTACTGGTCGAACCTGCAAAGATAGGAGACGTTTCAAACTAGGAAAGACCAACCACACCAATCGAGGTGAGTAATTTTGTGGATTTAGTCGGATATTACCGAAGATGTGTACAAGATTTTGCTAAGATAGCAGCCCCACTGACCAGTTCGGAATGACTAATAAGAAGAACTGAAAGGATGAAGTTTGAAGTCACGAGAACACAAAGGATTATTTAAAGGTCCTGATTGAGCCAAAATAAATCAAGGAATAAAGATCTGTCATAAAGAGACAGCCACACCGAGAGTACAAAAAGGTAAAGAAAGTTAAGGAAAAGTTATAAGTGGTCGGATAGATAAAAAGGGATTTATCAATTCGTAAGTAAATATTGAATATGTCAAAAATGAAGGCAGAACAAAGACCTAGTTGACTATCACAGTTAGTAGAGATTCCTGATTAGGAATGTAATGTTACTATAATGGATTCTGTGATAGGATCAACAAGAATCGAGTCGGACTATGACGTCAATTGAGCTATAATTGATGGATCAAATGAGTCTACTCATATTTTGTTATCAGCAAGAGATCGTTAACCGAAGAGTTACGAAAGAGATAGTTGGGTGACGATGAGTTCCAGTCACCATCGTGTCAGATAAGAACCAATGATTGAACTCCCGATTCGGGAGGAGTTTTCCAAACATGTTTGGCAACGAGATTGAGTGCGAGTACTACGTAGGATCCGCAGACCGACAGACCGACCGAAAGAAACATTTCAGACAACCGAAGTACGGTAACTGTTGTACCGCCGATTGCAAGAATAATCGAATGTTGATAGAAAATGGGTGTATATGAACATAGCCAGAATTGGCTTATATAAAGCGTCCGGTAGATATCACAGACCGGAATGAGTAAGAGTTGTAATGAGACCAGAGGGTTGAAGAGTCAAACTGGAGACTTCTATATTGAAAGAGTAACCTCAGCTATTTTCTTAGATTCCGGGACGGAATCCTTTTAAGGAGGGGAGACTGTAATAACCCCAAATTTTGGAAAATATTGGGGAATCTTCCTTTCCAACCTAGATATAACTACTTAGTGGAGTCGTATCAACAAGTGTTACACTTGGGGAAAGGAGGACGACCTTTACGTTTCAGAGTCATGGATTTCATCTGAACTAGGAGTGGTGTAAGTGGTCCAGTTGCGATTGACCCATCCAACTTTTATGGCCCCAAATGGGCCGGGAGGTCACTAGAAGGCGGTAGACAATGTCAGGCCGTCGTGATTCTTCCATCTACATGTAGAAAACATATTTGAGCGGTGCAACCTGCTACTGATCATAGCAAGGTTAGGCACAGCGGGCGCGGTAGCAACTCCTGTATTAGTTCATCATCCAATTTGGATATTCCTGCAACATGTATTGGGGTGAATAACCAATCGTGTTGACAAGGGGTCGAAAAGTGTTTGGAAATGAAGTGACAATAAATTCATGCAACTTCATCTTTTATTTTATGAGTTGTGACTCTGATAAAACCCGATTAAGGATATATAAGCATAAGTGGACTTTGGGTTACGGAAACATTTTATTGATTTTCCTTGTAACGTCATCTCTTATGTTATACTAGTATCTTATCCATTTAATGCATAGCCTGTGGTTACAAAGATATTCTCGAACTGTGTATATGTTGAGAAGGTATTTAAGATATACAGTATATTGAACTGTATAGTGTTTTGAATCAATGAATAGGCTTTAAGCCTCGATTCCAATATTTGATATCTATTTTAAAAAGATATGTTTTGAGTCTTGGTTTATCATATTGATACCCAGGATTTCCAAATGATTACGAAGAGTATATGAGTATGATTATAAGTCATACGGTATTTTAAACGGTATACTATTTTGGGGTTAGACCCTAGTAGTGATAAAAGCTTTTATCCCATATGAATTATCTCCCTAAAAGGTTTAAAGATTTAAACTATGATAGATTTCTTGCTGAGCACTATTAGCTCATTCTTGCTTTATTAAATCTTTCAGCATGAGGAAAACGTTGCCAAATCCACCTCGTGTTACGAGAGCAAGGGAATAGAGAGACCACCCTGGAGTTAGTTGATGCAGGATGGATACTGTCAGTGTGAGCAGAATAGTTGCAGCTTGAATTAGTGAGAATTATTTTGAGTGGGTTTGTATTACTAAACCTTGTATAGAATTGTGAGGTCTATTATTGTAACTTCAGGTAGAGGTTGTAAATAATAGATGAGATCCATGATAGTACATTTGGGTTGTAATAACAAATGTTGATTATTGTTGCTCATTTCCAAGGCTATAACTTGTGTGTGTGTGCGTAAGTGATTGGGGTCTTTGGAGTTGTACTATGAGAATGTTGTAAGTAATACAGGTATTGTATCATTGATGGAGCGTGACAACCCAGATTCTTGACCCCGGATCTGGGGGTGTTACAGACGTGCTATGTGATAAATGTGAACGTGATTGCTTATTTCTAAATAGAGCTATTGCAAGTCAAGACATGATTATGTTCTTATATGTTTACTACAAGTCAATGCAGGATTATTTCTTATATGTTTACTGCAAGTCAATGCAGGATTATTTCTTATATGTTTACTGCAAGTCTATGCAGAACTATTTATTATATGTTTATTGCAAGTCGAGGCAGATTATGTGAGTATTAAATAAATTGTGAATTGTGTGTGGGTGATTGGATTAGTACTTTTGGTATTTTGAAAGCAGGGCAATGTCCACTTTTCAAATAGGTCATGCCCAATTTTCTGTATAATATATATGCGCTTAAGTTTATAAACATTTATATTATGTAGAAGTTATAGTACGAAGGCTAAAGTATATGTTATATTTAACTAGTGAATAGTTGGGCGGGCACGATCTCGATAGTGCAGACTCGTACCAATCGCATATGCGCCGGAACCAAGGGTTACCAGAATAGAAATTGTGATGACATAAGATAGAAGAAGATGAAAATCATATTACTTCGGCTTTACGTAATAGCTAACGACCAAAGGCAAGTTTACTAACTCGTACTCTTTTGTTCAAAGTATCGTATCAAGATTCATGTTTTCAATTCTTAATTTAATTACTGTTTCATAACCAGATTCTTTTATTATCCTGAGATTGAGATAACCTATTGTTCTTGATTTGACAAATTCTATTTCATTTCATAACTTATACCTTGCAGCACCTTGTATTGTCAGATTTTACCTTGATTCCTTGTGATGGGAAATTTAATTCTTATGCATTTGTTTTACCCTAATCCAGTTGATAAAGTTAATCAGACAGTTGAAAGTAATAGTTTGAATTATTGAGGTGGTCGATTGTTCCGACACCTAACTCCCAGTATTAAGTTTGAATTGGAAGTTTTTAATTAAAATGAAATGTTTTTAAGGACTGCAGACGCCAGTCAGAGTATCAGTATTATGTAGGCCAAAGTGGCCTTGGATCCAGTTCAGTAATTGGACATACCGTGGGTATGGTCCGGAGTTTTAGTGTGACTGATCATCCACTATAACTCATTGCGTCAGTAAAAATCCAATTCTAACTTACAGTTGATACTGATTATTATTGTTGATCATTTTGCCAGTTAAATTGATTCTCTCATATATTGCCATTTTCTTGGCCAGCTGAGTTCATTTTTATAAATATTGTTATTATTGCATCATTATTTGATCTTGTGCAGTACTATATACTTGCTGAGCTTCTTTTGCTCACTCTTGCTTGTTTTACCTTTTAACCCTCCAGTGAAAAGGTAGATTGCCAGTATTTAATTGCATAACTATGGAGCGGAAAGAGTCAAGGTGACGTTGGGAAGATGAGTTGATGCAGGGCATTTGGATCTAGTGTAAGGGTATTGTATATAGTTGATTTCTAGTAAATATTATATTGTATAAATTTAGTTTTGCCTGGTATACTTCACATCGAAGTTATATCAGTGCTATAGATTTTATGTAAAAAGTATTGTTGTATAAGAAAGTTAAAGTTTAATAAAGTTTGGATTCTTGTTTCTAGCACTATAGCCTAAAAGATTCTTGGTAGAGTTGGGGTCACAGATGTTATATTGGTATTGTTTAGTATTTAACAGGTTGTTTAAATTGAGATTTTAGCGTGACGGCCAAATTCCCTGACCCCGGATTTGGGGGTGTCACAAAATCTACAGAGGAACAACTTTGGAGACTGTAAGGATGGATCCTGATTCTTTGAAGCTACAGACTGCTATGCAACTGGTGAAGTTGGAGAATCTTCTTAGAACTTCTGGGTTTACCACTATAGAGAAGTCTGAGGTTGCTGATATGATTTCAGATTACTGCACGGAGAAAGTTCCAAGGTATGCTCAGATGAAGAACAGACCGAAGAAGATCACCTCTCAACCAGTAATGCCAAGTAGAGTGGTTTCTGAAAGTGATCGTGTCCTTGACAAAGATCTTCTAGACACCTTGCAAGAAGAAGAAGAAGAAGGTGAAATTAGAGATTAAGGCATGATGTAGTTAGCTCAATTTGTAAATGTTATAAGTTTAGAGCTAGGTAAATCAAGATAGGAAAATGTATCATTTGTTCAGACTAGAGGAACATCTATCTTGTATTTATCTTTATTGTTTGAATCTGGAAATTGTTATATTTAATCCAGAACTTTTTATTATTTGTTTGGCTCTTAAAAGTCTTATATATTCTTGTTTTAGTTGAGTTATCCTCTAGAGGTATTTGGTTGTTATTGTCTAACAAACAAATAGGGGGAGATTGAAAGGCATATGTATAGGCCTATTTGTAAACACAGAGGATTTTACTCAACTTTAATTAAGATTTAATAAGAAAATAATAAAAATCAAATGTCACAGGAATCTCAGAAGATTATATCTGTCAAAGAATGAAGATTAAAGTCATCTACTGTAACAGCCCCAGATCCGGGGTCGGGGATCCGGTCGTTACGGTCTCAATTCCCATCAATATTACTTGCACTTGAATCAAAACAATTAAACTACATGCTGTGACCCCACAATACATCACCATACACACTCAACTAGTTATAGACCCAGAGATGAAATTGAAATAAGTATCTAGTCATAGGATCCACAAGTTATAAGTTATTACAAACCCACAAGATTACAGAGCATTTAAAAGTTCTTGCCGTTGATTACATTAATCGTAATATAAATAAGTCTGCTACACAAAAGCTGAAGCTGAGTACACTAGTGGTTACTACCTCAGCTATGGCGGCTACGACATCAACGGGTAAATCTCTGACGACTGCTACCCGCTTTCGCAGGGTGTGACTGTTGCGGGCCATCTGCTCTAGCTGTTGTTGTGATATAAATAAATAAAGCAAGGGTGAGCAATAGAGCCCACCAAAAATAACTTATAACAGATTACCAAAATATAACAATTCAAATATATATTGCAGTCACATGTTATGCCTTAAACAGATAAGAACTAGTATAATATAAAGGATGAAGTTACAAGGAAAATTATTAAAATCTTTCCGTAACCCAAAATCCACTTGTGCATATATATCCTTAATCAGGATTTATCAGAGTCATAATTCATAAAAGGTGGAGTTGTATGAATTTATTGCCACTTAGATTTCAAGAATTTTCGACCCCCTGCCAACAGGACTGGTTCTTCACCCCAATACATGTTGCAGGAATATCCAAATTGGATGATGAACTAATACTGGATTTGCTACCGCGCCCGCTGTGCCTAACCTTGCTATGATCAGTAGCAGGTCGCACCGCTCAAATATGTTTTCTACATATAGATGGAAGAATCACGACGGCCTGACATTGTCTACCGCCTTTCAGTGACCTCCCGGCCCATTTGGGGCCAAAAAGTTGGATGGGTCAATCGCAACTGGACCACTTACACCACTCCTAGTTCAGATGAAATCCATGACTCTGAAACGTAAAGGTCGTCCTCCTTTCCCCAAGTGTAACACTTGTTGATACGACTCCACTAAGTAGTTATATCTAGATTGGAAAGGAAGATTCCCCAATATTTCCCAAGCTAGGCTTGTTAATGGATATCGACTTGTTCCATGAATTTACCCCTCGATCGTTGAGGTGGTAACACAATATTTGACTTGCAACAATTACATTGTTCCGAAAAATATCTGTCTCTTGACAGTTTTTGAATTGAGAGTTTAAAAAGAGTAGTAGTCACTTAAATCAGGTTTCCCATATTTTTGATAGTTGTGCGAGCATTTAAATCCCCTTTAAAAGACAGATTTAAATGGAAAAACATTGTTTTGGGAACCTCTTTTGATTTACAAATACTTAATAATATTTCTTAAATAAGTAAATCTTAAATGAATATTTGAAAATAATATTCATTAAGTAAGTAATCCTCAAATGAATATTTGAAAATAATATTCATTAAATAAATAATTCGCAAATGAATATTTGAAAATAATATTCATTAAATAAATAATTAATCTTCAAATGAATATTCAAAAATAATATTCATTAAATAATCCTCAGATAATACTCACAATAATATTCTTCGATTAAGTAAACCTCAAATGAATGTCTGAAATAATATTCCTTAATTAATAATTCTCATTTGAATATTCGAAATAATATTCATTAAATAAATAATCCTCAAATGAAAATAATATCCTTTAAGTTAATAATCCTTAAATGAATATAAATAATATTCTGTAAGTCAATAATCCTCAAATGAATATTAATAAATAATATTCTTAAAATGAATATTAATAAATAATATTCTTAACGTCAATAATCCTCAAATGAATATTAACAAATGATATCCTTAAAATGAATATTAATAAATAATATTCTTAAATAAAACAATTAACCCTCGAGTAACAGTTACCCGATATCGTATCGGAAATAACCTTTAACATATACCGAAATATAATTATTCTTGATCTTAGGGAAAAATCACCCGCCCTTATCCTAGGGCATCATATACAAAACTGGCTTATAACTGATATCCCATATCTAGCTTATAAGCCCCACATCAATCATATCCTCAAGTATTGCTATATATATATATAGCAGTTCAAAAACAAGCATGCAATTTATATATCGCATGTACACAACATATATGAAAACAGTTTATTATCACAACAACAGTAGTATAGGTTTTGAAAACTTGCCTGGTGGTGAGGTAGGGGTAGTGTGCCTCGAGTCAATCCGGCGATCTATACATAGTCAAAAGATCCAAGGTTAATCACTTGAATACTTACGCGAAACTAAGTATGTACTTTACTTAAACCAAGACATGATTTCTAGTTAACTCCTTAAGAATCCTCTTGCGCATGCTCGACTCGAACATTTTTATAAAATAGAGATTAAATCCTTTTATCACGAAATCTTTTCGAGGGTCCTCCTAAACATACCTAGCATGTTAACACAGAGTTTCACATTCTGATTGGTCACTTAAGGGGTGTGATCATTGCCTCAAAGTTGGCTAAGGGGTATAGTTCGGTTTCTCGAAACGTCCTTAATTAAAACACTCGTTTCTCCTAAACCGTAATTCGGAATCATATGATCTTTATATCAAAACGAACCTTGAAACAAGACCTACACAATACTAGGCAGTGGTGACTCTGGACAGAAGTCCTTATGTCCGAACATCATAGACAAAACAATGGTTATGGAAAATCGGGCATTATAACGGCTATGAATCGGATAATCCCAAATTTCAACCCATTCAACTTGCTCACCAATCTCTCCACACAACATATACATCTTATACATCCAAGAACTGAGGCCAAGCAATGCCTTTACGTTCTTAAAACTCAATACAACTCATAACAAAGCCCAATCATAGCTACTAAGATCATAAACATGCTTTTACACCATTAAAGCTAAAAAATCACTTAATACTTTCAAGGGTTCAAGGTCCATACCTCCTTGGTGTGTGTATAAGCCTAATAATCCTTGTATAGCCCTTATATATCCTTAAGCTAGCTTGAATCATCAAAAGAAACCAAGAATCAAAAGTTAGTTCTTGAAAATTACTATTCATCTCCATCTTTGACCTCAAATTCAAACATGAAAGACTTAACGAAAAGCTATAAGATTCATGGCTCACCTTGTACTAATCACTAGCTTCGTTTTAAGCTCTTGTTTGCAATTGTTGGTGGAAGAAATCTCTACTTTTCTCTTCTCCTTTTCTTGGCCGAAAGTTTTGAAGAAAAAATGGTGATGATGCTTGATTTTTCTTTTTGTTTAATTACTTTGATATTTGTGATCTTTTAATGGTCAAATGGTGAGTCATGGTCCTTGGCATCTTCTCCTTTCGACACTTGTCGCACATGCAACGGCTCTTGTTAAAGTAACTTTACTGGTTCGTTTCCTTTCACATGGATGATCCAAATGTTGCATTCCTCGAACTAATCTTGTTACATGTTACTTCCATGTCTATATTTAATCCTGTACGTCCTTGATATCTCTAATTCTTTTATTAATCCATATCCGTAAAATTGATAATCTAAATCCTTCAAATATTCTCGAATAATAATTAATTCGTCCGTTATTGGTGAAATTTCGGAGAAAACGGAAATGCTATTTTTCCGATTCTGACAGCTTTTGCATTCCTTTATTTTCATCGTAGATCACTAATACAGCTTTGAAAGTTCATTATATCGTCCCATATATAGGGTGGTCTGAAAAACTTTTTGAACGACAAAATTTTACTATTCATCAAAAGTTACTATTCATCAGTGGTTTTTAACAAAAGTCACTATTCATCCATAATCATTTGGATCATTATCCGTTCCAACATTCCTGTTTTATTTCCTCTTTATTTCTTGTACTTAGACAATGTTCTATAGCTTTCTCGGGCATACGCTATCTTGTTTACGGAGTTGTCGGATGCATACCAGATATCGATTTGGATGACATAAAAATACTTTTCTTCCTTGGAATATTGTAGTCTTATTCTCCAGAGAGATTATTCTTATCTATATGTTCAGTCCATTCTTACTATTCTCAAAAATGTTTGAAAATCGAAATTCATATTCATTTCATAACTTAATTCTTAAAGTCATTGCCACCATCCATATTTACATCAGCATATAACAAAAGTTTTAATCCTGCCCAAAATCTGGGGTCTTACAGTCTCCCCTCCTTAAAAGGATTCCGTCCCGGAATCATTCTGAAAACAAATGGGGATATCTTTCTAGCATCTCGCTCTCTAGCTCCCAAGTCGATTCTTCCACATTATGGTTCTGCCACAAAACTCTAACTAGCTTGATGACCTTGTTTCGGAGCGCTTGTTCCTTTTGATCTATGATTTCCACTGGCTGCTCCACATAGGTTAGGTCTGGCTGCATGTCTACTTGTTCGTATTCCACTATGTGCTTAGCATCCGGGTTGTACTTCATCAGCATTGAAACATGAAACACATTGTGCACTTGACGCAGGTTTGGGGGTAATGCTAGCTCATATGCTAAGTTTCCAATACGTCTTAAGATCTCGAATGGTCCAATGTATCTAGGACTCAGCTTTCCTTTCTTTCCGAACCTCATCAAACCTTTCCAAGGAGATACCTTTAAGAACACTAGGTCTCCCACTTCATATTCCTTGTCCTTCCGGGCTAAATCAGCATACTTCTTTTGTCTATCTTGGGATGCTACCAGCCGTCCTTTGATTAGTTCTACTATGTCCTTAGTCCGTTGGACCACTTCGGGTCCAAGCATCTTTCGCTCCCCAACTTCATCCCAATACAAGGGGGATCGACATCTTCTTCCATAAAGGGCCTCATAAGGCGGCATTCCTATACTCGAATGAAAACTATTGTTGTAGGAAAACTCAATCAGTGGTAGGTGGTCATCCCAATTCCCTTTAAAGTCTATAGCACAGACCCTTAACATATCCTCTAGTGTTTGGATGGTCCTTTCACTTTGTCCGTCTGTTTGGGGGTGATAGGCAGTACTCATGTTCAGCCGGGTTCCTACACATTCCTGGAAGCTCCTCCAGAATCTGGAGTTAAATCTGGGATCTCGGTCAGATACTATGGCGACTGGGACTCCATGTCGTACCACTATTTCCTTCAAGTAAATATCCACTAGTCTGTCGACAGTGTACCTTTCGTTGATCGGAAGAAAGTGGACTGACTTCGTTAATCGGTCTATGATTACCCATATGGCATCGTGATTACCCTTGGTCCTTGGTAAACCCACTACGAAATCCATGGCTAGATGTTCCCATTTCCATTCGGGAATCTCTAAGGGTCGTAAAAGTCCACTGGGCCTTTGGTGTTCCGCTTTCACTCGCTGGCAGGTCAAGCATCTGCTTACCCACTCTACTACGTCCTTTTTCATGTTAGGCCACCAGTAGTACTCTTTCAAATCTCCATACATCTTGGTGCTTCCTGGGTGGATTGAATACCTAGAACTGTGACTCTCGTGTAAAATTTCGTCTTTCAGTTCTCGAACATTCGGAACCCAAATTCGGTAAGTATACCTCCTTATTCCTTTATCATCCTTGACAGTGTGGATCTCTTCTCCGGTCATTAACTGCCTGTCTTCACTTATCATCCTTTCCTGACACCTTCTTATCTTTTCTAGCAACTCTGGCTGCAAGGAAATCTCAAACAGCTTTTCGGTACCGTCTCCGATCACCTTCACTTCTATTTCCATATTTTCAAATTCTCTGATCAGTTCGTCTGATGTCATTATCATCTTGAGTCTCTCTTTCCTACTAAGGGCGTCAGCCACCACATTGGCTTTCCCTGGGTGATACAGAATTTCACAGTCATAATCCTTGATCAGCTCTAACCATCTTCTCTGGCGCATGTTGAGCTCCTTCTGGGTAAAAATGTACTTGAGGCTCTTATGGTCAGTGTAAATCTCGCACTTCTCTCCATATAAGTAGTGCCTCCAAATCTTTAAAGCGAAAACTATTGTCGCTAGTTCTAGATCATGGGTAGGATATCGAATTTCATATTCCTTCAATTGCCTCGACGCATATGCGATTACCTTACCGTGCTGCATCAGCACGCACCCTAATCCCTTATGCGAAGCATCACTGTAAATCACAAAATCTCCTTTTCCATCTGGTAATGCCAACACAGGGGCAGTCACCAACCTCTTCTTTAACTCTTGGAAACTACCCTCGCACTTTTCCGTCCATTCAAACTTCTCAGTTTTTCGGGTAAGTCGGGTTAACGGGGCTGCGATCTTCGCAAAGTCCTTAACGAATCTTCTATAATACCCTGCTAATCCTATGAAACTTCTCACCTCTGTTGGTGTGGTTGGTCGTTCCCAATTTGAAACTGCCTCTATCTTGGAGGGGTCAACCAACACTCCCTCCTTATTGATCACATGTCCTAAAAACTGAACCTCATTTCGCCAGAATTCACACTTTGTGAATTTGGCATACAATTGTTCCTTCCTGAGTATTTCTAGGGTTATCCTCAAATGTTCTGCGTGTTCTGCCTCTGTCTTTGAGTAGATAAGAATATCATCTATGAAAACTATAACAAACTCGTCCAAATACTTCTTGAACACCCTATTCATTAAATCCATGAAAGCTGCTGGGGCATTGGTTAATCCAAACGACATCACCAAGAACTCATAATGCCCATATCTAGTACGGAACGCAGTCTTCGGAATATCTTCGGGTTTAATCTTTAATTGGTGATATCCGGTTCTCAGGTCAATCTTAGAGAAGTACACAGCATCCTTTAGCTGGTCAAACAAATCGTCTATTCTGGGTAATGGGTACTTATTCTTTATAGTTAGCTTGTTCAACTCTCGGTAGTCGATGCATAACCTCATACTCCCATCCTTCTTCTTAACAAACAACACTGGTGCCCCCCATGGCGACACACTGGGTCTTATCATTCCCTTCTCCAACAGTTCTTGTAACTGGGTAGCTAGCTCTTTCATTTCTACTGGGGCTAACCGGTACGGGGCCTTCGAAACTGGCGCCGTCCCCGGGGCTAATTCAATAGCAAACTCAATTACCCTATCGGGTGGTAATCCTGGAAGATCTTGTGGAAACACATCTTCGAACTCATTGACTACTGGGATGTCCTGCAATCTAGGTACCTCTTTCTGGGTGTCTACGACATATGCTAAGTAAGCCTCATTTCCCTTTCGTAACAATCTTTTGGTCTGCGCCATGGTTAGAAATTTCTGTGTCTGTTTCATCCCCCTAAACACTATTTCCTTCTTTCCTGGGGCATTCAATCTAACCTTCTTCCCTTTACAATCTATCTGCGCGTTATGGCGAGACAACCAATCCATCCCCAAAATGACATCAAATTCTCCTAAATTAAAAGGAATCAAATCCACACAAAAAGACTGTTCCCCTATTTCCAATTTGCAGTTTGGGTGCATCTGATGAACTGGGACTATTTCGTGGTTAGCTATCTCTACTTGTAGGGAATCCTTCAATGGTTGGGATTTAAGTTTCAATTTATGCGCAAAATCCCTCGATATAAACGATTTAGTCGCTCCAGAATCAAATAAAACATTTGCGCTAACTGAATTTAGAGAAAAGGTACCTGCTATCACATCCGTGTTCCTCACGGCATCCTGCACTGTCATGTTGAAAGTCCTAGCAGTTGGTGGTTTGTTAGAAGCAGCTTTGCTGGCCCCTGATGCTGTGGGTCGGTTCGTGGGGCAATCCTTCTTCATATGACCTTGACGTCCACACTGAAAACAAGTGAGGTGTCTGCTGACGCTAGGGTTAACTACGGTACAATTCTGAGCATAATGGCCCCCTCGCCCACACTTAAAACAGGTTACCATTCTCTGGTTGCACACACCGGGAAGTTTCCTCCCACAAGTCGTACATACTGGTAATGGGGGTCGAGATTGGTAAGAGTGGGACACTCCTGATGGGTTGCCGCCCTGGTTCACACTTGAGCTTACGGTTCGCTTGAAACCCGTATTCCTTTCAGGTAGGGAGACTGTCCCACGATTAAACCTATTTGGGGTGTGTCTTCCTGCCGAACCTCCACCCATGCTTGCATGTTTCCTTTTTGTTCATCCTTTCTCTCTTTCCCTCTGCATCTGATCACTCCCTGCTTCCACAATCGAAGCCTTTTGCACCAACGTGGCATAGTCCGTAATCTCCAAGACTGCCACGCGATTCTGAATCCACTGCTTCAATCCTTGTTGAAATCTATTAGCTTTCTTCTCTTCGGTATCTACAAACTCTGGCACAAACCTTGATAGCTCGGTAAATTTTGCCTCATACTCAGCCACTGTCAGGTTATTCTGCTTTAGCTCCAAAAACTTAAGCTCCATCTGAGTCTTCATAAACCTTGGGAAATACTTTTCTAGAAACAATTGCTTGAACCTTTCCCAAGTCACGATAACATCCGTCTCCATGTTCTTCTTGGCCTCCCACCAATAGTTGGCCTCTCCTTTCAGTAGGTAAGTGGCAAAAACGGTCTTCTGCGCCTCTTCAATGCTTAAAATCTCAAAGGACTTTTCCATTTCCTTTATCCAAGCTCTTGCCTCTACTGGGTCAGCCGATCCTTGGAATTCTGGGGGCTTGAGTGACTTAAATGCCCTGAACGAGTTCGCTACGGTATTGTTGTTTCCTTGGGGTGGTTGGGGATAACGGTCCAAATTTTGCCTGAGTAGATTCATGAACTGACCCATGGGATCTCCACCCTGGTCCTCTATTCTTTGTTCCTCTTCAACTTCCTCTTCTTCATTCTCATCGTCTGCGGTGAAAAAGGATTCCTCAGCCTCCCCATACTGGGAGTCGTCCTGTTCATTATAATCCTCATCCATTTCTTCATTATACTCAGGGTCTTCCCTATTTTGATTATGGCTTTCTTGATCATCAGATTCAGGGGGATTAGCCCTAGTTCCCACTCTTCGTGGAGGCATCCTACTGAAATTTGGAAAATTCACATTAGGCTCATTTACTGGGTTACAAATACAGTCGTTACATAATTGGAAGTAGACTTCCGCAGTTCTATATTTTATCGCAATTCTATCATATGGTGCAGACAATAGTATAGTAAACTTGTGATCGAGTCATAACAGGACTGGATTCAACTGAAAGGAAACAAATATATACATGGTACTGAAGATACAAAGTCTGGGTCAACATCAACAGTTTATAAGTACAACTGTTCTACCAACATCTAGTCAAAAGTGAAATACATGGTCTATCCTTCTAGTCAGAAAGGGATAACATATACAATGGAACAATCCCACCAAAAATCGGCACTACTATGTCCGTACGTGACTAGAAGACTAGACTACCATATCACTAACTCTGAAATCAGCCACTGGTGCGGTGCCATGCCCTCACCCTCGCCATGGCTATGCGAAAGATCTCCTCAGCATCAACCCGGGATATCCTGCCATTTCCATCAGTAGGCAAAGCTCGAATCCTCATCCGTGCCCTCATCTCAATACGAGTCATCGCCCTCCGGGCAACCCGAGGGGGCACAGACCTCCCGCCGCCCTGGCGTACCATCCTGGCATCCCTCTCTGCTGCTAGCTGCATCCGGGACTCTGCTAGTCTAGCCTCAGCTACCACCAAATATGTCTGAACTCTGCTCACGGTCCAGTTGTGCACACACACTGGTATCCCCTCTAACGGAACGTGGGGTGGGGTAACCGGCTCGGCTGGTGGTGCAGCCTCTGCCTGCTGTGGCTCAGGGGTAGGCTCCTCATGATCATCAGGGTAAGGGCTCAAGGGCAGTGGTGGAGGGGTAGGGGCTCTCTCAATAGGAAGTGGAGTCTGGTCCTCCGCATCCCCCTCCATATCCTCAGTATCTGCTAGGGTCTGATCCTCCTCTGGATCCTCATCATCAGAATCCTCAATATCCTCGGTATCCGCATCTATCTGGACCTCCTCCGGGTCCTCCTCAATATCCTCATAGTATGGATCTGAAGTCCTAAGCAAGTCCTCGTCGTGCTGTCTCTCATAAGCCTCAGGGTCAGAGATATAGCTCACCTACACAATAACGAACTATGTTACTATCATGATATTAAAGTTCCCATAAGGGTTTTAGTCGAACTTGGCAAGAGTTCTGTAACGCCCCCAAATCCGGGGTCAAAGGATTTGGTCGTCACACTGCACTCTTAATCCAAACAACCTGTTCAACAAAAAATCAACACAATAATAATAATATCTGTGACCCCAACTCTACCAAGAATCTTTAAAGGTTATAGTGCTAGAAGCAAGAATCCAAAATTTCATTACAATAATCTTTCTTCTTTACAACCATTCTCTTTACACAAATTCTAATACACCAGTATAACTTCGATAAGAAGTATACCAGGCAACTATCTTATACAATAAATTATTCAATAGAAAACATCTATATACAAAACCTTTCACTAGCTCCAATGCTCTGGATCAAAACGTCTTTACGCTAATGTCTTTCCCCATCTCTGATCAGCTACGCGGACAACTCTCGCCAACACACCTTCTTTCTGGCAGGCTAAAATATATATAAATAAAACAAGTATGAGCGAATGAATTGCTCAGCAAGCGCATTATTAAATATAAAATATAAAGTTCCAAATTAATCTTTGGATTTTTCAAATAAACAAGCCTATGGCTTACACATTTGTAATCTCTGATATTTTCAAAACAAGTTTGGTAATTTATCACAATATCTCATTTAGCTTCTCGCAGCTGAATAGTTTAAAACATAAAAAGATTTATATTGGTCGTCACGGCAACCGAATCAACAATAACTACAATAGTATGTAGGAAATATGAAATAAGTATAACTCTTATGTCTTCAAGACCATAGTTTGTACAAAAATACTAATTTGAAGATAACAGGTCTATTCACGACATTTTCCGAAATCAACAACTCTGGAAGGTTAGAATAATCAAGGGGCAAGAATGAGCCAACACGCTCGGTTAAGAAATAAAGAACGCACTTCAAGACTTCAACAGGGTACCGACTGGATATGCGGTATGAATAAAACTCAACAAGATAGATATCTCACGACTGCCAATGGAATCAAGGAAGTGGGTTTCGACTATTTGGAATCCGAATGTATTAAGAGTAAGCGATTTCAGCAAGATTGAAACCACTATTAATAATCAACAAACCAACAACTTCACGCAACGAATAAACCTGAGAATCAGGTCATATCTCACAAGTACAAAGTATATGGATGTAACTCATCCTAGAATGAAAATTCATATTAGAATTGGATTTTTAACAATTATCAAATACAAAGGTTGTGCTGCTGGCCAGCCACGCATCAACCCCGGACTAGCTCATGTCATAGTCCTCTACTGGATCCTAGGCCAATCTGGGCCTTAATTACATCGACCAATAATTGGTCCATTTTTAAAAAACATTCCAATTCTATATTATTTATACGTCAGGTGTCAGAACAATTGACAACCTTACTTCGACAATCAGGTGTCGGAAGAATCGACAACCTAATACAACAATTGCTGGAAAACTCACGTTCCAGGAAACAGTTCAATTATGAAGAATCCATTAAGGAATAACAATATAATCTAGTATCGACGAGATCGACACAATATGGGGAGGTGCACATGAAAAGTGACAATATAATAAGCATCGATGAGTTCGATGTAACAACTGGGATATAATGAAGAATAAACAATGACATGCTCAACAAGGTTAAGTCTGATATGAAACAGACAATATGATATCAACAGAAAAGTGTAACAAGTCAATATAGAGTAGGGTTCAAAGAATAAACAATAACATGCTTAACAAGATTGAATCTGATATGAAACAGGCATTATGATATCAACAGAATTTGCAATAACTCAATATGGAATAGGGTTCAAAGAACAGGCTCTAGATGGCCTTAACAGTTCAATTCATCACATTATGGAAGAATTAGTTAAGATTCAACAATCTGGTAAGTGACAAGAAAGTCAAGTTCAAGTTTAAGAAAAATTCAGGGTGAAGTTTATAAATGAAGAAAACAAAGGTTTATTAACTTCTGGCAGAAATAGTTCAAGTCCTTCGAACATATACTTATAATAGATAAGCCTCGTATTTGAAGGAAGTAAACTAAATCATGCACAGCATAAATGAATTCGAATCAGGGAATGGATCAGATGATCGCATTAACAAGAAATGATAATAATAGTTGCAAGGGTGCAGGATGGAAAAATGGAATACTTGTAGAACAAGTACCACAACTTCGGAATTTAAAATAACGTTTTCAACATAGGGTTCGTAAGTTCCCACTCATCTAGGGTTGGCAATATTCCAACCTAATATTTTAAAATCAAGTCTTTTAAAAGAAAGCCTTAGTATACGGCCCATAATTATCTCTTCAAGCTTTTCAATATAATAAGTATATCTTTCCAATCAATATGAAAATATGAATCTAAACTCAAAAGGTATAAAAGAGTACTCGTCAATTTACGAGATTAAATAACATACTTGCAATTCAATGCAAAGAAATCAACATTTGAAAATTCAGTAATAAGCATTCAACATGCATACTAATAATTCAAGATAATATCCCTTAATTAATAAGCAAGGGTATAAACACTTGCCTCTGGTCCTTAGCTATTTCGTAATGCTGAAACAATACGATCCCTCCTTATTCTGTCTTATCGCACGATTCTCGACTTCCGTCCTTCTTTGCTTTAACGCTCTTGCGAATACCACTAGTCTGCTTCTACCATTTCGAATCCACGTGCCAGCCTCGATAGTCAAACATGAGACGGTACTTAGTCTTCAACGTATAATCCTCATATTATATAAATGATCGTAACTTAACTTCGACGCACTTACCGATCTTACCGATATCTCTGTTGCATAAACATCCACATCTCAACTGATAGACCAATCGCAATCAACCACATAAGTAATCCACGTAACTTGCTTGACGACAATCCCCATACTATAAAAAGTCAACATCCAAGTCAACGGCCTCGTAAATCTCACTTTCTAACATAACCGACAAATTTCTATCCTATCTACCCCTCGTGATAACATTAGACACAACCAATTACTCAAACAAGTCTCCACACAATTTATTCGCATGCATGACTCACACAGATAATTCACATTGTTCACATAACACATTTAAACAAGTGACCGGTTACGTATCGGACGCCCGGTCTAATTTACGATATTTAAAACTCAGACACTAGCCCTAGTACGGGCATATACTGACTATAAAGCACATTACACAACTCATACGAATCACATAGCACTTAAAACTATTTTTAAAACATCACACAAAGCTTATTTGAATTTAAATAAGCCACATACAATTTTTAAATCAAAAATCGGATTTTTAAATCCAATATAAGTATTTTAAATGCAAATAAATCAATTAATAAAATTAATTGACACTCTTTAAATGCTCAAACTATTTTTAAATAATAAAACAGGTTTGAAAATAATTAAACTGAATTTTTAATTAATTAAATCTAATTAATAATTAATTTTTAAGAATTAACTGATTAAAAGAATTAATCAATTAATTAAATTAATTAATTATTAATTAAAAATAATTAAAATAATTAAGTTTAATCAATTTTCGACTTTAAATAAATATTTATGAATTTATAAAATTTTCGGAATAATAAAAATGTATTTTTAAATTAAAGATATGATTTTTAGAATTTTTAAAACTATTTTTGAATTATTTTAACAAAATAATTCCAGAAACACTGTTCATAACAAAAACTAGGGCAGGAACGGATCAAACAGCAGTCCCACGAAGAACACCGCCGGAAAGCTGAAGAACAGCTCGCCGGAAATCTGGAAATTCCAGAATCCGGCCGGCGAGTTCTTCCGGCAACCCCAAAACACCGCAACCTTAACAAAAGAAACACGGGGTTACGATCCCCAGCATCCCCAACAGTTAATTAACACAGAAAAGGCGCAAAAACGAACCAAACAATTCAGAAAACTCCCCCGCCGGCGAGTTCTTCAAATTTTCCGGCCGATTGAAAACTAACACCAAAATCATAACTAATTATACGAATAGATTCCACTTTCAACGATCTAATCAATGGTACAAACGTTATCAAGGTTCATTTAGCCAATCAAAATCCCGACCAAACTCCGGTGACTTTTACAATTTCCGATTTGCTCGAATTCGAGCTCTAAAAATCAAATAAAAATCATCACAACACTCAGCACAACACACACAATCCATTCATATCATCAATTAACAAGAACAATCAATAACAAAGAAAACCCCAAATTAAATCAATAAATTCGAAATAAATAAATAGATTAAAAATCGGAAAAATCAGAAAATCATACCCACATGAATTTTGATGGTGGATTTAGGTAGAGGATGATGAGAGATTCATTTTGGTTACAAGAACATCGAAATTGGATTCCGATAACGTCTTCAAAAGTGAGTTTGATTCTCAAGAACACGAAGAACACGTTTCAGGGGTTTTTAGCTTTTTTAACTGTAATTAAGCTTGATTATGCGAAAAACAAAGTACGATTTGCCTTTTTATATTAAACGGAAAATAATACCCCAAACGACATTTTTTTGAATCGATACTGATCCGATAGATCGCTTTAAATACATTTTAACAGATAAAACACTTTAAATCTTTAATAAAGCAGAATACACGTTTTACGAGACGATAATCATCCATAAGGTACGGATAACTACAAGTATCGTTTAATAATAGATATACGAACCAAAATACTTCTATTACGAATATTTTCGAATACTTTCCACTTTAACGAATGAAATTTTGGTACGAACGATATACCAATTGCCCGAATAATTTGGGAACGATCCAAATTTTCTTTTCAATAATTATAATAAAATAAAATAGTATGACACCCTTTTCAAAATAGTTTCAAATTCCCCACACATATCACATAGCATCACATTGTCACATATTCAATCATTTAACGAATAATTTAGCACGTTTAAACCGATAAATCATTTAATAACTCTTAATATGAAATTAAAATCTCATTTCATATCATATAATAACACGTAATTTTCCCGGATCTTACATCCTTCCCCCCTTAACAGGATTCTGTCCTCAGAATCAGCTCGCGCAAACATAGGTGGATATTTTCCAACATCTCATTCTCAAATTCCTAGGTTGACTCTTCAACCTTAGGATTTCTCCTCATACTCATACTAATTTGACTCCTCTATTACTCATCACTCTCTCATACTGACTCAATATCTCAATCGGTTACTCAACATAGAACAATTTAACTAGATCTCTATAGGTTCATATTCTACGAAATACACTATGAATATACCACTCACGGGGTGGCAAGCAAACTTATACGCACTTTCCCAACACTCAATAAATCGTCGTAAGGTAGCATTTCAAAATCGTCATAGTAACTGTTGTCGTAAGAGAATCTAATCAACGGTAAACGATCCTCCCAATTACCTTCAAAATTTAGTACACAATCATAGGCTGTCTGAATTCTTCAATTACGTCGCGGATCTCTGTCAAATACAATTGAACTCGTCATTCCATGCCGTACCATTATCTCTCATTAATCGGTCAATAATAACCTAAATAACACCACGATAAGCTCTAAGCCTTAGCAACTCCATACCACAGTTTATCTCAACATGTCTTCGTCTCCATTCAGGAATCTCTTTAGTTGTAGTCGTCTACTATACCTCTGTTATTTTGTCTTCATTTTCCAACACCTCAAGTACTTAGATATTCAGCAACACTAGTATCCCTTTTGAAACCCCTCATATATATCCTTGCATTTCCTTCTTATCCCTTATACTTTCTCGTTCCCTCATATAGTTGAATCCTTTTCTATTTCCATAACTCTTTCCTTTGTGTAGCCCTTTCTCTTTAATCAATCCTGGTTGAATCCCCATGTCCGTCATTCCTTCTAGTTAATCTCTTGTTATCATAACCTTAAAGCTCCATTCCTTCTAATCCTTGTACCGAAGATATTTACATCTCAATTCTCTCCTTTTACCACTCGTACTATCAGCCATCCACATTCTTGGGTCAACTTTATCTACCTCCAATATATCTAACAACTACTTTCAACAATCACATACCTTTCATGCCAATTAACTCTTCACCTGAAAACAACCCTTCATTACCTCATCCATTGTCTTTAAATCCTTATTAACACCTCTTCATCTTCTTTTCCTATCTTCACAGTAACACTCATGACACCTTCTCCATGGCTCCTTCTTATTTCCCAAACAGCTTGATCAACTCGACATCGTCTTGATTATCATTCTATACATCCACATTGACTGGTAAAATCTACCTTAACTATCGTGAGCAAAAGACTTGCAACCATATCGTACAATCCTGAAATACTCAAAGATCAACTTATTCTCCATTATTAGCCTATCATCAAATTTTTAAAAGTTCTTCTCATTGAGACAGAAATCTATTATGTCCATTTTCCACAACCTGGGATAACATCAGCACAATTACACATTTTCCCCAATTTCCAATCAACTCTTGAATTATCTAACTTCACCTTTTCCACATCGTAACGTTAATCGATAGAAAGAGAACAACTGGCCCCGTTATATGTTACTAGTATTCTAATCGCATCGCAATCCGCTTTCGCTTGTGGTAATTCAATCGCAAATTCTTCGTTCAATATGGTAGGGTAAATTTCAGTTCACCCTAATGGCATACCTCCCCGATTATTTGAAATAAGAAGTTCATGATAGTTTGAAGTGAAAAGATTCTATATCGTAGCAAATGTCCCACAATTGGGGTTACCAAATCTGTATATTCCAAAACAGACATTATTGGAAGTGAAAGAATCACTGAGAGACCAATTTGATCACATGAACTCAATGTTGTGTGTCTCTATTAAGACAGTACTAAAGGTAATTAGCCTTCTTGTATTTCACAACACACAAGTGACGGCGTCCCGTCAGACTTCTATCACATAGACAGATAGTCCTTGTGTCCCCTATAAATAGGGTTGTTTATCTCAGTTGGAGTAGAGAAATATGAAAGAAATTTAGAGTCAGAATAACAATCAGGGCCTTTCGATAAGAATTCTCAAATACACACCTTGGATTGAAATTGAATAAATTCCAAAGGTGTTATTTCAGAAAAGAAGAACAACCAGAAAGGAAGTATCAACAAATAGTGTTACATCACAATTAGAGTTATCCACTCCGGAAGAATGAAGGAGTTGGAATTTAAATAACATATTTTCAACAGGCTTTACAAATTGAAATAGATGTCGCAACAACCTCTGATGCAATTGCAATCATGATTGATCAAAAGTATCAAGTACAAAGTCAAAAGGTGGAATATATTCACCAACACAAGTTTCGCTTAAAGAAATGTCAAATATTTCCTTAGGATGGGAGGGTATTACCAGGGTCTTCACACATGACTCCTCCGTCGACTCCTTCGATAGCTCGTTATTCGATTTCAGCCCTTCTTCTCCACGTTATTCGATTTCAGCCCTTCTTTTCCACGTCATTCGATTTCAGCCCTTCTTTTCCACGTCGCAAGGTTATCAATATCGTACGTCGTCGTCGACTCGTAATAGTCCTCGAAGATTCCGCCATAGACGTCTACAAACGTAAGAAGTTCTATCCATTTCAGCACAACTATCTCAATCAAATACCTCCATCTCAACTCACTCAGCGGTACTATATCCAATAGTCCAACACGAACTCTAAATGAGCTCTGACGTTCCTTATATAACTATATACACTCCCACACACTCTCGTTTCTAGTTTTACTATAACCCTTGCTCTGATACCAACTGTAACGCCCCCAAATCCGGGGTCAAAGGATTTGGTCGTCACACTGCACTCTTAATCCAAACAACCTGTTCAACAAAAAATCAACACAATAATAATAATATCTGTGACCCCAACTCTACCAAGAATCTTTAAAGGTTATAGTGCTAGAAGCAAGAATCCAAAATTTCATTACAATAATCTTTCTTCTTTACAACCATTCTCTTTACACAAATTCTAATACACCAGTATAACTTCGATAAGAAGTATACCAGGCAACTATCTTATACAATAAATTATTCAATAGAAAACATCTATATACAAAACCTTTCACTAGCTCCAATGCTCTGGATCAAAACGTCTTTACGCTAATGTCTTTCCCCATCTCTGATCAGCTACGCGGACAACTCTCGCCAACACACCTTCTTTCTGGCAGGCTAAAATATATATAAATAAAACAAGTATGAGCGAATGAATTGCTCAGCAAGCGCATTATTAAATATAAAATATAAAGTTCCAAATTAATCTTTGGATTTTTCAAATAAACAAGCCTATGGCTTACACATTTGTAATCTCTGATATTTTCAAAACAAGTTTGGTAATTTATCACAATATCTCATTTAGCTTCTCGCAGCTGAATAGTTTAAAACATAAAAAGATTTATATTGGTCGTCACGGCAACCGAATCAACAATAACTACAATAGTATGTAGGAAATATGAAATAAGTATAACTCTTATGTCTTCAAGACCATAGTTTGTACAAAAATACTAATTTGAAGATAACAGGTCTATTCACGACATTTTCCGAAATCAACAACTCTGGAAGGTTAGAATAATCAAGGGGCAAGAATGAGCCAACACGCTCGGTTAAGAAATAAAGAACGCACTTCAAGACTTCAACAGGGTACCGACTGGATATGCGGTATGAATAAAACTCAACAAGATAGATATCTCACGACTGCCAATGGAATCAAGGAAGTGGGTTTCGACTATTTGGAATCCGAATGTATTAAGAGTAAGCGATTTCAGCAAGATTGAAACCACTATTAATAATCAACAAACCAACAACTTCACGCAACGAATAAACCTGAGAATCAGGTCATATCTCACAAGTACAAAGTATATGGATGTAACTCATCCTAGAATGAAAATTCATATTAGAATTGGATTTTTAACAATTATCAAATACAAAGGTTGTGCTGCTGGCCAGCCACGCATCAACCCCGGACTAGCTCATGTCATAGTCCTCTACTGGATCCTAGGCCAATCTGGGCCTTAATTACATCGACCAATAATTGGTCCATTTTTAAAAAACATTCCAATTCTATATTATTTATACGTCAGGTGTCAGAACAATTGACAACCTTACTTCGACAATCAGGTGTCGGAAGAATCGACAACCTAATACAACAATTGCTGGAAAACTCACGTTCCAGGAAACAGTTCAATTATGAAGAATCCATTAAGGAATAACAATATAATCTAGTATCGACGAGATCGACACAATATGGGGAGGTGCACATGAAAAGTGACAATATAATAAGCATCGACGAGTTCGATGTAACAACTGGGATATAATGAAGAATAAACAATGACATGCTCAACAAGGTTAAGTCTGATATGAAACAGACAATATGATATCAACAGAAAAGTGTAACAAGTCAATATAGAGTAGGGTTCAAAGAATAAACAATAACATGCTTAACAAGATTGAATCTGATATGAAACAGGCATTATGATATCAACAGAATTTGCAATAACTCAATATGGAATAGGGTTCAAAGAACAGGCTCTAGATGGCCTTAACAGTTCAATTCATCACATTATGGAAGAATTAGTTAAGATTCAACAATCTGGTAAGTGACAAGAAAGTCAAGTTCAAGTTTAAGAAAAATTCAGGGTGAAGTTTATAAATGAAGAAAACAAAGGTTTATTAACTTCTGGCAGAAATAGTTCAAGTCCTTCGAACATATACTTATAATAGATAAGCCTCGTATTTGAAGGAAGTAAACTAAATCATGCACAGCATAAATGAATTCGAATCAGGGAATGGATCAGATGATCGCATTAACAAGAAATGATAATAATAGTTGCAAGGGTGCAGGATGGAAAAATGGAATACTTGTAGAACAAGTACCACAACTTCGGAATTTAAAATAACGTTTTCAACATAGGGTTCGTAAGTTCCCACTCATCTAGGGTTGGCAATATTCCAACCTAATATTTTAAAATCAAGTCTTTTAAAAGAAAGCCTTAGTATACGGCCCATAATTATCTCTTCAAGCTTTTCAATATAATAAGTATATCTTTCCAATCAATATGAAAATATGAATCTAAACTCAAAAGGTATAAAAGAGTACTCGTCAATTTACGAGATTAAATAACATACTTGCAATTCAATGCAAAGAAATCAACATTTGAAAATTCAGTAATAAGCATTCAACATGCATACTAATAATTCAAGATAATATCCCTTAATTAATAAGCAAGGGTATAAACACTTGCCTCTGGTCCTTAGCTATTTCGTAATGCTGAAACAATACGATCCCTCCTTATTCTGTCTTATCGCACGATTCTCGACTTCCGTCCTTCTTTGCTTTAACGCTCTTGCGAATACCACTAGTCTGCTTCTACCATTTCGAATCCACGTGCCAGCCTCGATAGTCAAACATGAGACGGTACTTAGTCTTCAACGTATAATCCTCATATTATATAAATGATCGTAACTTAACTTCGACGCACTTACCGATCTTACCGATATCTCTGTTGCATAAACATCCACATCTCAACTGATAGACCAATCGCAATCAACCACATAAGTAATCCACGTAACTTGCTTGACGACAATCCCCATACTATAAAAAGTCAACATCCAAGTCAACGGCCTCGTAAATCTCACTTTCTAACATAACCGACAAATTTCTATCCTATCTACCCCTCGTGATAACATTAGACACAACCAATTACTCAAACAAGTCTCCACACAATTTATTCGCATGCATGACTCACACAGATAATTCACATTGTTCACATAACACATTTAAACAAGTGACCGGTTACGTATCGGACGCCCGGTCTAATTTACGATATTTAAAACTCAGACACTAGCCCTAGTACGGGCATATACTGACTATAAAGCACATTACACAACTCATACGAATCACATAGCACTTAAAACTATTTTTAAAACATCACACAAAGCTTATTTGAATTTAAATAAGCCACATACAATTTTTAAATCAAAAATCGGATTTTTAAATCCAATATAAGTATTTTAAATGCAAATAAATCAATTAATAAAATTAATTGACACTCTTTAAATGCTCAAACTATTTTTAAATAATAAAACAGGTTTGAAAATAATTAAACTGAATTTTTAATTAATTAAATCTAATTAATAATTAATTTTTAAGAATTAACTGATTAAAAGAATTAATCAATTAATTAAATTAATTAATTATTAATTAAAAATAATTAAAATAATTAAGTTTAATCAATTTTCGACTTTAAATAAATATTTATGAATTTATAAAATTTTCGGAATAATAAAAATGTATTTTTAAATTAAAGATATGATTTTTAGAATTTTTAAAACTATTTTTGAATTATTTTAACAAAATAATTCCAGAAACACTGTTCATAACAAAAACTAGGGCAGGAACGGATCAAACAGCAGTCCCACGAAGAACACCGCCGGAAAGCTGAAGAACAGCTCGCCGGAAATCTGGAAATTCCAGAATCCGGCCGGCGAGTTCTTCCGGCAACCCCAAAACACCGCAACCTTAACAAAAGAAACACGGGGTTACGATCCCCAGCATCCCCAACAGTTAATTAACACAGAAAAGGCGCAAAAACGAACCAAACAATTCAGAAAACTCCCCCGCCGGCGAGTTCTTCAAATTTTCCGGCCGATTGAAAACTAACACCAAAATCATAACTAATTATACGAATAGATTCCACTTTCAACGATCTAATCAATGGTACAAACGTTATCAAGGTTCATTTAGCCAATCAAAATCCCGACCAAACTCCGGTGACTTTTACAATTTCCGATTTGCTCGAATTCGAGCTCTAAAAATCAAATAAAAATCATCACAACACTCAGCACAACACACACAATCCATTCATATCATCAATTAACAAGAACAATCAATAACAAAGAAAACCCCAAATTAAATCAATAAATTCGAAATAAATAAATAGATTAAAAATCGGAAAAATCAGAAAATCATACCCACATGAATTTTGATGGTGGATTTAGGTAGAGGATGATGAGAGATTCATTTTGGTTACAAGAACATCGAAATCGGATTCCGATAACGTCTTCAAAAGTGAGTTTGATTCTCAAGAACACGAAGAACACGTTTCAGGGGTTTTTAGCTTTTTTAACTGTAATTAAGCTTGATTATGCGAAAAACAAAGTACGATTTGCCTTTTTATATTAAACGGAAAATAATACCCCAAACGACATTTTTTTGAATCGATACTGATCCGATAGATCGCTTTAAATACATTTTAACAGATAAAACACTTTAAATCTTTAATAAAGCAGAATACACGTTTTACGAGACGATAATCATCCATAAGGTACGGATAACTACAAGTATCGTTTAATAATAGATATACGAACCAAAATACTTCTATTACGAATATTTTTGAATACTTTCCACTTTAACGAATGAAATTTTGGTACGAACGATATACCAATTGCCCGAATAATTTGGGAACGATCCAAATTTTCTTTTCAATAATTATAATAAAATAAAATAGTATGACACCCTTTTCAAAATAGTTTCAAATTCCCCACACATATCACATAGCATCACATTGTCACATATTCAATCATTTAACGAATAATTTAGCACGTTTAAACCGATAAATCATTTAATAACTCTTAATATGAAATTAAAATCTCATTTCATATCATATAATAACACGTAATTTTCCCGGATCTTACAAGTTCTTATTATCTTAGTGAATTTATTATTGTAACGTCGCATCATCTCTGGGGTTTATAACTCTAACTCTCTGATACCATTTCTGTAACAGCCCCAGATCCGGGGTCGGGGATCCGGTCGTTACGGTCTCAATTCCCATCAATATTACTTGCACTTGAATCAAAACAATTAAACTACATGCTGTGACCCCACAATACATCACCATACACACTCAACTAGTTATAGACCCAGAGATGAAATTGAAATAAGTATCTAGTCATAGGATCCACAAGTTATAAGTTATTACAAACCCACAAGATTACAGAGCATTTAAAAGTTCTTGTCGTTGATTACATTAATCGTAATATAAATAAGTCTGATACACAAAAGCTGAAGCTGAGTACACTAGTGGTTACTACCTCAGCTATGGTGGCTACGACATCAACGGGTAAATCTCTGACGACTGCTACCCGCTTTCGCAGGGTGTGACTGTTGTGGGCCATCTGCTCTAGCTGTTGTTGTGATATAAATAAATAAAGCAAGGGTGAGCAATAGAGCCCACCAAAAATAACTTATAACAGATTACCAAAATATAAAAATTCAAATATATATTGCAGTCACATGTTATGCCTTAAACATATAAGAACTAGTATAATATAAAGGATGAAGTTACAAGGAAAATTATTAAAATCTTTCCGTAACCCAAAATCCACTTGTGCATATATATCCTTAATCAGGATTTATCAGAGTCATAATTCATAAAAGGTGGAGTTGTATGAATTTATTGCCACTTAGATTTGAAGAATTTTCGACCCCCTGCCAACAGGACTGGTTCTTCACCCCAATACATGTTGCAGGAATATCCAAATTGGATGATGAACTAATACTGGAGTTTCTACCGCGCCCGCTGTGCCTAACCTTGCTATGATCAGTAGCAGGTCGCACCGCTCAAATATGTTTTCTACATGTAGATGGAAGAATCACGACGGCCTGACATTGTCTACCGCCTTTCAGTGACCTCCCGGCCCATTTGGGGCCAAAAAGTTGGATGGGTCAATCGCAACTGGACCACTTACACCACTCCTAGTTCAGATGAAATCCATGACTCTGAAACGTAAAGGTCGTCCTCCTTTCCCCAAGTGTAACACTTGTTGATACGACTCCACTAAGTAGTTATATCTAGATTGGAAAGGAAGATTCCCTAATATTTCCCAAGCTAGGCTTGTTAATGGATATCGACTTGTTCCATGAATTTACCCCTCGATCGTTGAGGTGGTAACACAATATTTGACTTGCAACAATTACATTGTTCCGAAAAATATCTGTCTCTTGACAGTTTTTGAATTGAGAGTTTAAAAAGAGTAGTAGTCACTTAAATCAGGTTTCCCATATTTTTGATAGTTGTGCGAGCATTTAAATCCCCTTTAAAAGACAGATTTAAATGGAAAAACATTGTTTTGGGAACCTCTTTTGATTTACAAATACTTAATAATATTTCTTAAATAAGTAAATCTTAAATGAATATTTGAAAATAATATTCATTAAGTAAGTAATCCTCAAATGAATATTTGAAAATAATATTCATTAAATAAATAATTCGCAAATGAATATTTGAAAATAATATTCATTAAATAAATAATTAATCTTCAAATGAATATTCAAAAATAATATTCATTAAATAATCCTCAGATAATACTCACAATAATATTCTTCGATTAAGTAAACCTCAAATGAATGTCTGAAATAATATTCCTTAATTAATAATTCTCATTTGAATATTCGAAATAATATTCATTAAATAAATAATCCTCAAATGAAAATAATATCCTTTAAGTTAATAATCCTTAAATGAATATAAATAATATTCTGTAAGTCGATAATCCTCAAATGAATATTAATAAATAATATTCTTAAAATGAATATTAATAAATAATATTCTTAACGTCAATAATCCTCAAATGAATATTAACAAATGATATCCTTAAAATGAATATTAATAAATAATATTCTTAAATAAAACAATTAACCCTCGAGTAACAGTTACCCGATATCGTATCGGAAATAACCTTTAACATATACCGAAATATAATTATTCCTGATCTTAGGGAAAAATCACCCGCCCTTATCCTAGGGCATCATATACAAAACTGGCTTATAACTGATATCCCATATCTAGCTTATAAGCCCCACATCAATCATATCCTCAAGTATTGCTATATATATATATAGTAGTTCAAAAACAAGCATGCAATTTATATATCGCATGTACACAACATATATGAAAACAGTTTATTATCACAACAACAGTAGTATAGGTTTTGAAAACTTGCCTGGTGGTGAGGTAGGGGTAGTGTGCCTCGAGTCAATCCGGCGATCTATACATAGTCAAAAGATCCAAGGTTAATCACTTGAATACTTACGCGAAACTAAGTATGTACTTTACTTAAACCAAGACATGATTTCTAGTTAACTCCTTAAGAATCCTCTTGCGCATGCTCGACTCGAACATTTTTATAAAATAGAGATTAAATCCTTTTATCACGAAATCTTTTCGAGGGTCCTCCTAAACATACCTAGCATGTTAACACAGAGTTTCACATTCTGATTGGTCACTTAAGGGGTGTGATCATTGCCTCAAAGTTGGCTAAGGGGTATAGTTCGGTTTCTCGAAACGTCCTTAATTAAAACACTCGTTTCTCCTAAACCGTAATTCGGAATCATATGATCTTTATATCAAAACGAACCTTGAAACAAGACCTACACAATACTAGGCAGTGGTGACTCTGGACAGAAGTCCTTATGTCCGAACATCATAGACAAAACAATGGTTATGGAAAATCGGGCATTATAACGGCTATGAATCGGATAATCCCAAATTTCAACCCATTCAACTTGCTCACCAATCTCTCCACACAACATATACATCTTATACATCCAAGAACTGAGGCCAAGCAATGCCTTGACGTTCTTAAAACTCAATACAACTCATAACAAAGCCCAATCATAGCTACTAAGATCATAAACATGCTTTTACACCATTAAAGCTAAAAAATCACTTAATACTTTCAAGGGTTCAAGGTCCATACCTCCTTGGTGTGTGTATAAGCCTAATAATCCTTGTATAGCCCTTATATATCCTTAAGCTAGCTTGAATCATCAAAAGAAACCAAGAATCAAAAGTTAGTTCTTGAAAATTACTATTCATCTCCATCTTTGACCTCAAATTCAAACATGAAAAACTTAACGAAAAGCTATAAGATTCATGGCTCACCTTGTACTAATCACTAGCTTCGTTTTAAGCTCTTGTTTGCAATTGTTGGTGGAAGAAATCTCTACTTTTCTCTTCTCCTTTTCTTGGCCGAAAGTTTTGAAGAAAAAATGGTGATGATGCTTGATTTTTCTTTTTGTTTAATTACTTTGATATTTGTGATCTTTTAATGGTCAAATGGTGAGTCATGGTCCTTGGCATCTTCTCCTTTCGACACTTGTCGCACATGCAACGGCTCTTGTTAAAGTAACTTTACTGGTTCGTTTCCTTTCACATGGATGATCCAAATGTTGCATTCCTCGAACTAATCTTGTTACATGTTACTTCCATGTCTATATTTAATCCTGTACGTCCTTGATATCTCTAATTCTTTTATTAATCCATATCCGTAAAATTGATAATCTAAATCCTTCAAATATTCTCGAATAATAATTAATCCGTCCGTTATTGGTGAAATTTCGGAGAAAACGGAAATGCTATTTTTCCGATTCTGACAGCTTTTGCATTCCTTTATTTTCATCGTAGATCACTAATACAGCTTTGAAAGTTCATTATATCGTCCCATATATAGGGTGGTCTGAAAAACTTTTTGAACGACAAAATTTTACTATTCATCAAAAGTTACTATTCATCAGTGGTTTTTAACAAAAGTCACTATTCATCCATAATCATTTGGATCATTATCCGTTCCAACATTCCTGTTTTATTTCCTCTTTATTTCTTGTACTTAGACAATGTTCTATAGCTTTCTCGGGCATACGCTATCTTGTTTACGGAGTTGTCGGATGCATACCAGATATCGATTTGGATGACATAAAAATACTTTTCTTCCTTGGAATATTGTAGTCTTATTCTCCAGAGAGATTATTCTTATCTATATGTTCAGTCCATTCTTACTATTCTCAAAAATGTTTGAAAATCGAAATTCATATTCATTTCATAACTTAATTCTTAAAGTCATTGCCACCATCCATATTTACATCAGCATATAACAAAAGTTTTAATCCTGCCCAAAATCTGGGGTCTTACATCTATAGACTTGAAGTTATTCTACATTGAAAGAAGCTCAATTTATTGATCAAGCCTCGGTGAAGTATTCAATGTTAGTTATGAATGACACTAAGAAACTAGACAGAGGGGAAGTGAATGGATAGTTTGAATAGTTTTCGGTTTCTTGAAACTAAAATGCTCTGAGAGATTGTGTTGCATAAAATGCGGAATTAAAATAAACATAACACACAGAATCACTTTAATCTACTTTGTATTAAGTAAATTAAATACTACAGCTTCCAAAATTTCACAAGTGAAATTATGGCTTCTAAACAATAACAGTGTTTTTCTTGCTTTTCTTACAGAGAAAAGAGTACTTGAATATTTCTATGGGTTACTCTCTTACAGCTAACAATAGGGTGTGCAAGATATATTTTTCCTATACAAACTGGTGCACACACCTATTTACACAGTTACCCCTAACTGAAAGTCTAACTTGTCCTGCCATAAGAAGTTAACTGTGTCAGGAAGGACCACTTGCTTTTCGGAGTCTTTCCCGTTTCTGTAGCTGCTTGTCTCTAATCTTTCTCTCCAAGTTTTGCTGTAGATTTGCCATCTGTTCTTTGGACCACCTAACCATAACAGATGCTTCAGTAGTTGTCTCCTTTGAATCTTGGTTCTGTACCTTTATTTGTCTTGTTATGAACGGCTAAGTGTTGACATCGTGAACTCCAACATATTCCTGATTCTTTGACTTGTCGACATAGTGCATTCTTGACTTTGATATATGAGGACTTTGCTATATGACTATTTCAGGAGTATGCGATATAGGCTTAGTGAGGACTTCACGATATAGCCTTCTTGAGGACTTCGCGACATAGGCTTTTTGAAGACTTCACGATCTAGTACATTTTGACTTTGCTGTATCAACACTTCACGATATGAGCCTTGAATACTTCACGACATAGTTCATTTAGGATTATGCGATCTCAGTACTTCATGACATGGATTTTGAGGACTTCACGACATAGCTTTATTTTGACTTCACGGTATAGGGACTTAGATAAATTTCTGCAACTTATTTCTTCAGGGCCTTATTCATCTCCATCCTGCTGCTTGAACATTTCTGAACTTCTACCAGGATAATTATTCCATGGCCTATGTACATTCTAGATGCAGGAAACTTACTAAGCTCATTATAATTCTGAGCATACAGAATAAAGCTAAGTACATGAAGAAAAGACAAGTACAATAGAGACCTATACTATATCTCAGTGAAAGAATTCACTAGGTCATGTAGAGTGACATAGTCACAATGTGTAGGCTTGTTAATAGTGGTATTCAGACATGCCTTGAGCCTAACAATCTCCCCCAAATTGTGAGTAAGAAACTCGGGCACAATTTCATGTGTGATAACAAGCCTAACTTACATAAAAGGAAAGTGAGAGCTTACAGATTATCTTTGTTGCTGAACAACTTCAGTTTCCATTTGCTTCTCAAGATAGTCATCATAAACTTTCTTCTTTCTCATTTCTTCCTTTCTCTTCATATCTGAAATGGCTGCTTGAATTTCATCTCTTGCAATTAGTTCTTCAATGAGAGGAGAGTCTTCTAAATCTTCAATTGCAGCTCTAAGGGCACTTTCCACATAGGATTCTACAAACTCCATCCTTATTTTGCTTTTTCCTCCATTTTTATTTTTGTGCTCCACAACATAAGGATTTTGTTTCACTTTGCACAGCCCTTTCTTCCTCAACTCTTTTGCCTTCTCTTCCATCTCTGCCATCTCTTTTTCCTTCTGAATCATCTTCTCTTCATTTGACTTCCTTAAATTCTCTTGATAATCAGAGTGCATCTTCAAGAATCTGGAAATTTCAATCTTCCATAGCCTTTCTTCCTTTTCTTCAAAGTTCAGCAGTGCATTAATTCTTTCAAGCTCATACTTTGGAAAATATTGCCCGCTCCCTTGCTTCATTTCTTTTTCCCTTCCATCAGTTAATTTGATCTCTGGATGATTTAGCTTCACTTTGACTTCAAAGATTCTTTGAGCTCTCAGAAATGCTAGGGCATCTTCATCATAGTCTTCATCTAGAGGAAGAACATTGATCCCAACTACATTTGTGATTACCCCATTCTTCTTTGTTATCCTTGTCCTTTTGGCTACACTTTTGAGTTTCCAATTTCTGACTAGAGGTAGCTTTCCAGAACAAGGGGATTTAGTCTTTAGTGCCACATCATTTGGAAGTAGCTTCAACCCTTTCCCTTGCATCCACTATAACACTCCATTAGCTGTGACTTTGTGGAAGTGTCTTTTTGATTTTGTTGTGGTGGCGTTACTTTTCTCCAGTGGCAAATCAGTTTCAGAAGTCTTGTTTATTGATTTTGGAGGATCATTACTAACAGTACCCACCCTAGACTTAGAGTCTTGTGTAGTGGTTAAGATACTGCTAGCAATGTCCTTGACTTGCTGATTTCCACTTCTCTTCTTTACTGTCTCTTTCTTTCCCTGAGTGTCTTTCTTGTCATCTTCAGCATCTTTAGATTTCTTGGAAGTTTTGCCCTTGCTGCTCTCACTTGTCCCATCCTTATCACTCCTAGACTGACTCCTTCTTCTATAGCTCTTGTCTTCATCATCATCCTTGTCATCTTTTTGAGCTTTCTTTGCCTTGAGTGATTCAGGTATTCTTCCATGCATTAAAAATGATTGAAGAATTTGGATCATTTCTAGCTCTTCAACAGTCCTGAATCCCCTATTGGCTCTTAGCATTTGGAGCACATTGTTGATCTTGTCCTTGTTCTTCATATTCAGCTGAGCAGGGATGATTAGTTGATCAATGGTGTTTGCCCTGCTGAGACCTTGGAAAATGACTGTTCTTGGATTGGTGATGACTTCAGGCAATCTTAAGAATTGGACTTTCTTCAAGTCCTCATACAAAATTCTGTTGTTCTCACCAGTCTTCTCTATTAGCTCCATAATAGTGTCTAGTTCAGTAAATCTCAGCTTCTCCAGAGTTTCAAAAGACAAATGGCATAGGTCATTTTCTTTAGATACCATGACAATTTCTCTTAGATAGGCATTCTTGGCTTTCCTGACTACCACAGTGAGATACTTGATATTTTCCTAGATCATTGCCCTGTAGGTCTCAGTATCACCTTGTACACTGATGAAGATGGTTTTCAGAAACTCCAGAAAGGCCTCATCATGATAGATGTTTGTGTTGGCAACTTCCTGTAGCTTGGCCTTAGTGATAATACTTGCTTTGACAGGCTGAGCACTTGTGGAGATGAGAGGAGCAGAGACATCCATGGTCATTGTGCCAGGATAGAAGGTTGTAGTCACACTACTTTTCTGGCCAGTTAAACTGGTGACAGAAATAGTAGGAAGGGTCATGGGCTTTAGATCTTTCTCTGTTAACTTGCCATTTAGCTTTGCTTCCTTTTTATTTTCCAGAATCCCTTCCTTTCCTTTCTCCCCCTTAGGCTTGGGATCAGACAAGATGTCTTGAGCTTCTCCAGGAATAGGAAGGTTCATGCTTCTCATTATAGAGGTCATCATTTGTTGTTGGACTAGCAGAATATTTGAGGTGGAGTTGCTTTGGTCATCCAACTTGGCATTTAAGAGCTCCAAGGAATGAGAAATCCCTTGGTTTTCAGACTTTAGCTCAGCCACCTCCTTCTCCAATTGATCTACCTTTGAGAGGAGTTGCTCAGATTTAAAGGGATTGAGAGTCTGTTCCTTGATCTTAGAGAAATCAAATTTGGAGATATTTGAGATGGGAACTTCATCTACCAGCTTGTCACCATACTGGTTTTTCCACATGACTGAGAGCATTGAGTTTGTGTTGATGTTGGATTGCAGCAGGTTCTCTATCTTTGTAGACAATTTCTTCAAGTTATCAGCCACCACAGCTAGAGTGAGATCCATGGTAGAGACATTCTGAGTAGTCTTCTTTACTTTCTTAAGGATACCATCCACCTTGGGAAAATCAGAAAGATAGGAAGTCTTGAGCTGAACCAAGGATTGGTCAGTTTCTTCTTTAATAGTGGAAATTTCTGATTGAAGACCTTTCCCAAGGTAGTGCAGAGCCTTCAATTGACATTTGTACACTTCATTCACATCTTCATAGATTTCTGAAGGAGAGAGACTTTTGGCATTTGACCCCAAAGCAGCGAGATAGTCCTCCCTGAGAAAAGCTAGAGCATCCTTCAGCCTTACTGACCTCTTGGCATCCAACCAGGCATCCACATTGCCATCCTGTTGTGCCTCATCCACAATCTTCTCCTTCTGGGCCTCAACATCCTCCTTATGACACAACAGAATAGCTTCATAGTCTTTATTTGGTAGTCCAAATGTGAGAAGATGTTGGGCAATCTTTGAGAACTCATCAATCTGTGCCACATGAAGATTTTGTAGTGCTTCATCCATCAATTGTGTGGGCACAGATGATGATCCTAAAGGCCTGTCATGTTGCACATACTCCAGCCATTGTGACATAGTGGCCTGAGCCAAGTTAGAGCTAGTGCTAGGCACTCCTGTCACAGATGAGGGTTCTGCAACAGGTATGAATGTATTTAGAGTTTCCTCCAGCCTTGGAATAGCTGTGGAGTATGATGCTGTCTCCATTGAAATGGGATGAAATATAGCATCATCTCCATATGCCTATGAAGGCAAGTCCAAATCCCTAAGGATTGGAGAGAGAGGCACAGAGTCTCCAGTAAGAACTGGTGAATCCTCCATGTTTTTGTTGGTGTCATTAGAATATGCCCCAGCATGCATTTCCTGACCAACAGAATGTGGTTCCTGGGTGGTGAGCACAGTGTCAAGCACCATGTCACTTGAAAGGGGCTTAGTCTTAGAAAGAAGTTGTGACTGATCAAAAGCAGAATTGTCATGTGAATGACTTTCCTGTATAGAAGAAATTTCAGGGATTTGAGATTCTGTAAGAAAAGAGGAGTCTAGATTAGATTTTGGCAACTCCCCTTGAGAAATAGGAGGAGTTTCAAGAGTGATGTGCTCTACACTCTGTGTTACAACAACCTTATTCCCACTTGAGTCAAGAGTGAGTTCTTGACCCTGTGTAGACTCTGTACAAGTTGTAGTGGGGAGATTACTCTTTTCAATACCAATGTCCTGTTGAGAGGACATTGACAGTAATAGGTTTACCCCTTTTAACACATCTGAATCCTGTTGGGAGGATTCAGTGATAGCTATATCTTTTGATTTCTTCTTTGGTCTGGTGAGCTGTGACTCAGGTTCCTCACTTCCTAGTTCTACAAACTCATTAATGATAGCTAAGATTCTCTTCTTTGTCTTCTTTTTAGTAACACCAACCTTTTGAGAGATTGGTGCACTTGGTTCCCTAATCACTAAGGTACTGTTTGCAGGGGGTTACTGGATGGGATAGGAAGGCTGGGGTTAGACTTTGAAGCTCCTTCAGTCTTAGCCTTCCCTTTCCAGGAAAGTTCATGATATATGGGCTTATCAAGTGGATAGGATGAGAATGTGTCTTGCATATGCTGAGTCACACTCAAAATCACATCCACTTGATTCCTAGTGTCCAATGAACCAAATAGAACTTTGGACATGGACATGGAATAAGCCAACTTTGTTGGATCTATACTGTGACGCCCCCAAATCTGGGGTCGGGATTTGGTGCCACTATCACTCTGAATAAAACATAATTATACAAACGACCCCTTAGCTAAGGATCGATTGCAGGTTATGGTATGAAACAAGAATCTAAAATATTAAAGTTATTACAACATCTAATTTAGTTTTATCACAAACCGTTGCCACTATCCAAACATTGGTTAGATCTAAGATGAATTCTATCTGCCCGACAACTAGAACCTACTTCTTGAATCAGGCCTCCTCACGGTCTCCTTTGCGGTTACTCGAAGATAGCTAACTTCATTCTTAACTGAAAGGTTAGGGAAAAACAGCAAGAGTGAGCCAACAATGCTCAGCAAGTGTATAATAATAATCAACAAGCATTGAACATGATATAAGAAATGAATCAGGATATCTGATAAATAAATAGAGTTTCATAATATGAATCAGGATGTTAATGTTTCATTCACAAGAATATATCAAGTCCATAAAGGAATCAAAAGACTATAAACATTGTCCTCAAGTTCTTCAATTTCAAATTCTATATAAAAAGAAGTAGTTGGAATATCACGATAAGATGCTACGAGCTAAGCTAGCTGATCAGCCAACGCATTAGCTCTGAACCATGCTACACATGATTCTCAAATATAAATGGATCCATAGGCAACACATTGGCCTTAATTAACATCAATAAAAAGAGACCGGCGCCTCGGTCAAAATTATTCCAACTTTCGGGATAAATATCAATAAGAATTTCAAAATGAGATTTTTCCTTGTTTAACGAGTAAAGCAATATGACAAGGTTCGACAATATCCATTCTTCAATATCCTCTGAGCAAGTATGTGTAAATCATGAATTATGAACAAATTGCAGTTTCAAGATTTCAATGTCATAAAATAGGGAGTCAACAAAACAAAGTCCGAATCAAGTTATTCTTAAACATTGGATATAGATAGGGACAAGGCTTGTCACTTGTTTTTAATCATGGAAAAAAGGGATACAAATGATGGCATATGTCGAACAAAGAATTATGAAATTTAGATATGAAAGGAAAAATGAAATTAGCACACTTGCCTCAAAAGCCGATAAACTAACTCAATACTTTGTACACCACTCTGACTTTATGTACACATGCTACTTTCTTGGCCTCCTACTTGTACCTATATAAAGTTATAATACCCTCTTAGTACCTCAACTTGTTTACGTTAGCCTATCGACCCATATTCTACCCCAACGATATTTATTTACACGCATATACCACATTATAATATAGCACGTTGCCACATAACACATAATATTTTCTCAACATGTAACATAATCTCAAATGGCTAAGGTGAAACATTAGTGTGTGTTCTTGATGCAACTAACACATAATAGTTCTCAGATTCGACACAAAGTTCTAGTTAGTACGATCACAGAAAAAAATATCTTTAATAATTAGTTACTCTACCCTTAATATAAGGACCTATATAACTCTTACAATCTATATACTTAACCTCCATACTAGTTTTAAAGTCCACTCTAGCGGGTTAGATTTGAAAAATCCCAATTTACCAATAAAATATCAAAACAGAATTTTTATAAAACTGCGTTACCAACACACCAACAGTTTTAATAAATCAAAAATTCATAATATATATTTGAAATTTTTATGAGACCTTCATAAACCTACTGACTTGCTACAGAAAACGTTTCAACTTGAAATTCAAAGCTTAAGCAATTAAATCGTAGCTTAGAAAATCAGAAACCGTAACAGTTTAATACTCTGCGCGTACACTATCAAAATAATCATAATAAATAGCTCAAAAATCGGATTGCTTCCAAATTTTCGCGTGCTTACACTAGATTATGAGGAGCTCATGAATTTCAGAGAATTGCAACCCAAGGGTGACCTTGAGCTGCTCTAAACAGAGCAGTGCTGCTGCAAAAATTTGAGCGACTATGGACTTACGTAATTTACCCGTCCTATACAATTCACACACTAATCACACAAACACATATCTCACACAAGTTTTCATCCTCACATCTTCAACTCTCAATTGTTTTCCTTCTCTCGGCCTTATGGCCCCAATCACACCAAACACACACGTAGCTCTGTCTCTCTCACACACTAACTCAACTTACACAATAACACAACCTTTGTGAAAATACACACTACCCAAATTCACATTTTTAAACATCACGCACACTTTTAAAATCACATTTTAAGTCACTCACACCAAATCTTGTTTTTGAAAGATTACGCACACACAAGAATACAATTTCGAAAGAATACACACAAAACACATTTTAAAATAACACACACACAAAAATCACATTTTGAAAGTACACACACATACTCACTCAAAATTCCATTTTAAATAACACACATACACATGAAAATATCATTTAAAATCTTCGACTCTCTCTCAATCTCTCTTCCTCTCGGCTCCCACAATCTCTCAACATCTCCCTCTCTCTCGGTCCCTCTCTCTCTCACCATCTCCTTCTCTTTCAAAACTCCTTCCACCTTAACTCCCATCTTCAAACCAACAATCAATCCACAACATTACATGCATCAAGATCACTTCAAAGAAAATTAAATTAAAACTACCCATAATGAAATATCACTATAAAATCGACATTCAAGTTCTTATCATCATCAAATCCTCAACTATAACAACTAACTTACTCCATAACTCAAAACCACAAAATAATCGAAACCCACAACTTGTAAAACAATAACTTCAAGAAAATATCAACATGCAACTTCATTTGGACCTTAAATCAACATAAAATCATGAACCCATGATCTTAAAACTCTTAAAATCACATGATTCAATACTATTATCAACATGCAATCACTAAAACTCTTAATTACTAATTACCCATTATCAAACATATCATATGTACTAAAATTAACAAGTACCCATCATCATACATAACTATATACTAACAATAATTAAAACCCACTATCAAACTCTAATTAAAATCATCAAATATCACCAAATTAGTGGCATGCATCAACTTTAAATACTCAAGTTAGCAAAAACGAATTGAAATCAAACCAATATAAATGAAATCAAGATCATCGGCTCACATGGATCATCGCCGATGGTTGGTTCCTTCTCGGATGAGCCCAAAAATGATGGGTCTCATCGAGAATGGACCTCTATACTTACAATCAATCATTGCATGCAAGTTGTATACAAAAAGAACCCAAAATCCGAAAATCCCCAAATTTGAAAACATGGTAAAACTCGAAATTAGATACACAAATGGGTAGAGGGTTGAGAGAGGTTTGATTTGAGTACTCACACTTGAAATTTGGATAAGAGAATCACAAATTGTGGTGGGTTTAATCTTGTAAAAGGAAAAGAACAAGAGAGTGTTTAGATGAGAGGGGGTCGGGAGAGAAAAAGAGAGACAGGGGCGAGAGATGTTGAGGGTGGGGGTGGGTTTTGTGGGAAAAGTAGAATAAAAGTAAAGTAATATTGTTACTTCTAGGATGGTTCTAGAATTTAATTATAGAATTACAAAATTGCCCACTAATTCAAATGCTAAAATAACAAAAATATGGACTATGGTGTAATTTCATAATCTCACTTCTAGACCAAGTAAAAATAATATTTTACAAATAAGTTTTGTAGTTTAAATAAATAAAATTGCTTTTACAGAAAAATAATCAAATAAAATGCATTTTAAATCTCAAAAATAGTTATAAGTAAAAATTTACAACTCACTTGGTAAATAAATAAAATGCCCATTGTAAATAAATAATCTAAAAGAGGTAGCATCTCTTAGATTGAATAATTAAAATAAATAAATATCTTTTATGACCTGAATAAATTTACAAAGTACTTGAAAAAATTTAAAATCCATATACACAATTAACTACCTATCCACAAAGCACATAATTCAAAATTTTAATCACATAATAATCATGGCACATAATTTCACATTTTAAGCACATAATATTTATGATACATAATTACACATCTAAATTCACAGAATAAAAATACACTTTTTCATTTAAAATATATAAGTCAAAATTTGGAGTCGTTACATATACCATCTAATTCATGCACAGTATTATCAAGAAAATTTAAAATGCATTGAATAAAACGAGGGTAAAAGATCTCATTACCTCGTCCACGAACAGTCCTGCCTAACCTCTGAGCCAATTCCTTTAGAATGATGGCTCCTACATTAATCTCCTGATTATGAGCTAAGGAGTAGTCTAGCTTCACTGCAATGTGACTGATGTGGTCCCATCCAGTCTTCCTGCACAGGAACACCTTCTGGAGTGCGTCAAACAGAAATGACCACTCCCTTCTGACATGCTTCTTGTTGAGCTTAGCCATGTCTATTTTATCTACATACTGAATCAGGGTCAAGAAGTCCACCATTTGCTTATCAGTGGCTTCTTCATCATGGCCCTCAGTCTTGAACCCCAAAGCTTCATTAATTTCCTTTACCCCAAACTGCAATTGCTTGCCTCCAATTGTGCAAGTAATCTCCTGAAATGAAGTCCCATCCTCCCTTGCCATTGTAGATACCATAGCTATTCTCCAGAATCCTTCCAGTACATCAACGTACAGAGTGGGGTTCATTGTCAAGGCTTGGCGAAGGTAGGATGTGTTCAAGAATCGTACAAAACACTTCTACCTGGGGTTTGCTTCAGCTTCAGACGGGATAGTGAGAAGGTTGGTCTCTTTGGGTATGATTAAAGGGTTTGAAAAAGAAGTTGTTTGAGATTTGGGTGCCATTTGAAATTGAGAGTGAAGAAGAGAGAAGAGAATTGGAATTTAGGTTTGAGAAGTGAGAGTAATAGACAAGATGAAAAGTTGTAAACGGTTAGCAAAAAGTATTTATATGATAGAGACACTGTGATATGGAGTTATGAATTTGTACAGGCTATTTTGATGTCGTGAAGTCTCAAAATAGTCTATATCACGAAGTCTTGCAAAGTATATTGCAGAGTCTAGAAATGAACTATGTCGCAAAGTCTTAAAGGTATAAAGTATGGGGAGACTTTGCGATATAGTATAAATACCTTGTCTAAAACTCCCTTTTTGGAATTCCAAGAATTTTGTCAGACTTATATCAAAATTTTGAAATAAAATTAATTTAAATCAAAATTCTGCTCAATATGGGGACTTGTCGATATAGTTATTCTAGGTCGCGAAGTCGGAAAAAGAACTATATCGCAAACTCAAGAAATGAACTATATCGCTATGTCTTACAATTTTAGCAGTTTGCGATATAAGTCTGTTTTATTTGAACTAAGTCGTGAACTCTCATCACCTATGTATAGATTTCTTAAAAGCTCATAACTTCACAGAAAAGTATGATTTGAAAAATATGCAGTAGAATACTGAAATATTTATAAATCATATCTCAGCTAATTTTCACTCCATATGAATAGAGCATTTAAATACAGTGAAAATTTACTGCTGCAACAATTAACTAGCATACTTACTTAGAACAAATAAATGAAGGATTGAGCATTCCAATTTCACTCACAAGTCTGTTGAAGACAGCTACATTTAGAGGTTTAGTAAATATGTCAGCTAATTGTTTCTCAGTTGGAACATAGGAGACTGCTATAGTACCATTTGCAGCATGTTCCCTAATGAAATGGTACCTTATCTCAATGTGCTTTGTAGTAGAATGATTGACAGGATTGGCAACTATGGATATTGCACTAGTATTGTCACACATCAGGGGAATGTGTTCCAACACTAGTCCATAATCCATGAGTTGATTTCTAATCTAAAGCAATTGAGCACAGCAGCTTCCAGCAGCAATATATTCAGCCTCAGCTGTAGATGTTGATGTGGATTGTTGTTTCTTACTGAACCAGGACACTAACCTTTGGCCTAAGAATTGGCAGCTTCCTGAAGTGCTTTTCCTGTCAATTCTGCATCCAGCATAATCAGAATCTGTGTAACCAACCAGGTTGAACCTAGTGCCCTTTGGATACCATAGCCCAAGATTAGGAGTCCCTTTCAGATACCTGAAGATTCTTTTGATAGCCATCATGTGAGATTCCTTTGGATCAGATTGAAACCTTGCAAAAAGACATGTGACAAACATGATGTCAGGCCTGCTAGCTGTGAGATAGAGTAAAGATCCAACCATACCTCTATAGACCTTGATGTCAATTCTCTTGCCCTTCTTGTCTTCATCAAGCTTGATTGCAGTGGACATAGGAGTTTTTGCAGGGGATGAATCTTCTAAACCATATTTCTTTAAGAGATATTTAACATACTTAGATTGATTTATGAAGATATCATCCTCCCTTTGATGTACTTGCAGGCCTAGGAAAAAGGTGCAAATGTCTCATCATAGTCAATGCCTTCTTGTTGACAGTATCCTTTGGCAACCAACCTTGCTTTGTTTCTTATCACCACACCTTCTTCATCCATTTTGTCCCTGAACACCCATTTGGTGTTAATGACATTCTTACCTTCAGGAGGTGGTACTAATTCCCAAACTTTGTTTTTCTCAAATTGATTCGACTCTTCTTGCATAGCAACAATCCAGTCAGAATTCTTCAAAGCTTCTTCAATTACTTTTGGTTCTTCTTGTGACAGAAAGCAGATATACAGACATGTGTTCATTGTTTCTCTCCTTGTTCTAACTCCCTCACTAGGATCACCAATGATTTGATCCCTAGTGTGGGCTCTTTCCCATTTCCTTGTGTGACCCTGTTCATCTTCTTGACTTGGCTCAGGGTCATTTTGATTGACAGTTGCATTCTCTTCTTCTCCCCCTGTGTTTGTGTTCCCTTGCACAGATGTTTGAAGAAGATCATCAACTTCGAGTATTTCAATATGTGGATCAGTTAGAACAAGTGTTTCATCCTCACTCTCAGAATCCTCAAGATATCCTTGATTTTCAAATCTTAATGACACATTGTCTTTTTCACTTGTTTCAAGTCCAGGAAATTTCTTGTCATTAAAGGTAACATCCATGCTTTCCATCACTTTGTGTTACTCAGGTACAAACACTCTGTATGTTGTCCTTTCCAGAGAGTATCCAATGAAGATACCTTCAAATGCCTTAGCATCAAATTTTCCAACATGCTCAGAAGTATCTTTCATCACAAAGCACTTGCTTCCAAACACATGAAGATGCTTGAAGGATGCTCTTTTTCCAGTCATCAATGAGTAAGAAGTTTTTCCAGACTTCTTATTGATCAATGTTCTATTTTGCACATAGCATGCTGTGTTAACAACATCAGCCCAAAAGCTAGTAGGTAGCTTTGCGTCCAACAACATTGTCCTTGCATCTTCAATGAGAGTTCTATTCTTTCTCTCAACTACACCATTTTGTTGAGGGGTTCTAGGAGCTGAAAACTGTTGAGAAATTCCTTTATCTTTGCAGAACTCATACAAGGTTGAATTTCTGAATTCAGTTCCATTATAACTTCTCAAAGAAACTACAGAGGAACCAGTGCTTTGTTCTTCTCTATCAACTCTCTTGATATGCTCTATAATTACTTGAGGTGCTTCATCCTTGGAAAACAGGAATTCCACCCAAGTGTATCTTGAATAATCATCAACCATGACTAGAGCATATTTCTTCTTGGAAAGGAACATTACATTTACAGGGCCAAATAGATCCATGTGAATTAGCTGCAGAGGCTTTGAGTTTGAATTGAGCAATTTGTTCTTGTGACTTGATCTTTTTATCTTTCCTCTTTGACATGCTTCACATGCTCCATCTTGCACAAACTCCAAAGCAGACATGTCTCTGATGAGTTCTATTTTAGCCAGAGAATTCATTGCCTGAAAATTCAGGTGAGACAATTTCTTGTGCCACAACCAAAATTCTTCATTGGTGGCTTTATTGTAGAAACAACAAATTTCTCCCTTGTCTACAGCCTTTAGGTTTGCTACAAACACGCTTCCTTTCTTCACACCAGTCAAAACAACTTCACCACTTCCCCTTTTTGAGATTAGACATTGATCTTCATCAAATTCCACTTTGAAACCCCTGTTAGTGAATTGTCCAATGCTCAAGAGGTTGTGCTTTAGTCCTTCAACAAATGCTACATCTTCAATAATGACATTTCCAGATTTAACACTTCCATATCCCATTGTATAACCAATGTTGTCATTTCCAAAGGTTACTGATGGGCCATCCTTCTCCTCAAATTCTGATAGCATGGCTATATCACCAGTCATGTGACTTGAGCATCCACTGTCCAAGATCCATGTGACTATTTTATTCCTGTTGCCCTACATTCACAAAATGACTAAATTGTTTTTGGTACCCACACTTGGTAGGGTCCAGTTGATTTAGAAACAGTTTTGTTATTGGTTCTTCTATCATAAACAGCATTCTTCACAGTAGGAGACTTCACTGTGTTTGTGGCTTTAGAGTTGACACTCTTAGGCTCACATGAAGCCTTTACCCTCTCAACCTTGATTGGGGATCATGTCCTGTGAGTGTGCATATGTGTGTGTGATTCACAAGATTGTGCAGAGTCAAGTTTATGCTTTAGAGATAAGCAATTAGCAATCACGGTCACATAGCATGTCATGTAGTTAGAGTTACCACATAAAGAATCATGGATAGTGTTCATGCCAACAGAATGGTTACTCAGGTTATCAACTTCAACATTGACAGGTTTATTACACTTATGAGTCAAATTATTCACAGATAAGCATTTCTGACACTGTTTCCTAGGAGCATTTGGCACATAAGCATAACTATTGCCCTTGTTGACACCTACTTTGTCATTCCTGTTCTGTTTCTTCTTTTTAACAACTTCTTTATTGACCTTAGGACTCTTGACAAGATTGTCTTTGGTTTCTTTCTGATTTACAGATTTTGGAGAGGAAGAAGTGTCTTTAGCAGCCTCATCCTCTTCAAGTAATTGTTGTTTGATGACCATTAATTCTTCATCAAACTCAACAACACTCTTTTTGAAGATGGGCTTTTCAACATTAGACAAAATGGTTGGGGCATTTTTGTTTATAAAAGATTCTTTTCCTCTGCCCTTGGTCTTCTTCCTACCCTTGTCATTCTCATAATCGAAACCAACTCCAACCTTGCAGTCTTCAGTGTGTTCCTTGTGATAGGTTTGAACAAGCTCGGAGGAGTTCTTAAAACTTCTTATCTTTAATTCATTTTCAGCAATTTGTTCTCTAAGAGATGTTTCTATTTGTTCCGCACAAACTACTTTGTTCTTAAGGTACTCAATATCCTTCTTGAAACCATCAAGGCTCACAACCATTAATTCAAGTTCCTCATTCTTTTCTATAAGCTCAAAATTTTTATTAGTTAGCCTATCAATTTCTTCATTGGCAACTAACATGCTAGTATGAATATTGAACATCTCAGTACTCATGTCTTCAACAGTTTGCTTGTATTGAGAGGGGGTCATATCAAGAGAAGTAAGAATAGGTACCTGACTTGAAGAATCACCATCATCAGAAAATGCCATCAAGGCATAGTTTGAATACTCTTGTTGTTCTTCTTCATCAGAATCATCCCAGCACTTTCCCTCTGTAATAAAAGCTTTACCCTGCTGTCTCTTGAGTAGAGCTTCATACTTAGCTTCAAGCGCTAAGTATGCTTTGTCCTTTTTGACCTGTTTGGGCTTCTTGCACTCTGTAGCAAAGTGCCCAACTTCATTGCAGTTATAGCATCTTATTTTGGACCTATCCACACTCCCAGACTTGTATCCTCCTTTAGCAGCACCAGCAATCCCTTTTCCTTTACTGAATGAGTTTGAGCCACTTGATCCACCAGCATTTCCAGCATTAAACTTGGACTTAAATGGCTGCTTCCTTTTGAACCTAATGTTAGGATATCTCCTAGCCATATAGGCAAAAGATTTGTTTTCCATCTTATCCAATTCATCTATGTTGTAGAACTCATCTTCCTCAGGCAGATCATAGATTACTTGTGACTCATCTCCAGTGTCTTCAACTTCTAGCTCTTCAATCTTGACTTGATTGACTTTCAAAGATTCCATTCTTTGACCTAAGTTGTCAACAATAAGGGAACAGGAAGTGTTGGCCATCAGTCCTTGCTTTGCTTGAATGGATCTCTTTTGAAACAACTCTAGCTCATATGTTTTCAAAACACCATACAACACATCAAAAACAATCTTGGTTAGATCCCTTTCCTTGAGGGATGAGATTCTTGGTTCCAAGTGGTCTGGTAGAGTCAGTAAGAACTTCATGTTGAGCTCTTCTGTTTCATAGTGTTTATCATAGAGTTTAAGCTCATTTATCAGCTTGTTGAACCTGGTTGAGCCATGAAAGTTTCATACTGGGAGACCAGAATCTGCTTCTTGTTCTTTCTCACTTTTGGAGTTCCTTCACATAGCACTTCTATGAGATCCCACATCTTCTTTGCACTACTACAATGAGCAACAGTGCCATACATGTTGAAGTCCATAGATTTACAAATGATAAGTTGGAGATGTCCATCTAGTGCTATTTTCTCCTTTTCAGGATCAGTGTATTTGGAGGGGTCTTTAGGCTCATATCTTGCTGGTAGTATCTCAGTGCCAACAGTTGTTTCAGCAATTTCAATCATTGGAGTAAAGGGACCATGCTTTAGAATGTCTAAGTACATGGGGTTTGAAGCTTTGATGAAAAGCAACATCTTCTTCTTCCATAGACTGTAGTGCTCCTTGTTAAAGGGAGGAATCTTGATACTGCTTAGTTTCTGTGAACTCATTCTTGATCTTTTCCTATTTGTATATCAATAGCCTGCTCTGATACCACTTGTTAGTTATGAATGACACTAAGAAACTAGACAGAGGGGGGGGTGAATGGATAGTTTGAATAGTTTTCGGTTTCTTGAAACTAAAATGATGTGAGAGATTGTGTTGTATAAAATGCGGAATTAAAATAAACAAAACACATACAATCACTTTAATCTACTTTGTATTAAGTAAAATAAATACTACAGCTTCCAAAATTTCACAAGTGAAATTCTGGCTTCTAAACAAGAACAGTATTTTGCATGCTTTTCTTATAGAGAAAAGAGTACTTGAATATCTCTATGTGTTACTCTCTTACAGCTTACAATAGGGTGTGCAAGATATATATATTTCCTATACAAACTGGTTCACACACCTATTTACACAGTTACCCCTAACTGAAAGTCTAATTTGTCCTGCCATAAGAAGTTAACTGTGTCAGGAAGGACCACTTGCTTTTCGGAGTCTTTCCCGATTCTGTAGCTGCTTGTCTCTAATCCTTCTCTCCAAGTTTTGTTGTAGATTTGCCATCTGTTCTTTGGACCACCTAACCGTAACAGATGCTTCAGTATTTGCCTCCTTTGAATCTTGGTTCTGTACCTTGATTTGTCTTGTTATGAACGGCTAAGTGTTGACATCGTGAACTCCAACATATTCCTGATTCTTTGACTTGTCGACATAGTGCATTCTTGACTTTGCTATATGAGGACTTTGTTATATGACTGTTTCAGGAGTATGCGATATAGGCTTAGTGAGGACTTCACGATATAGCCTTCTTGAGGACTTCGCGACATAGGCTTTTTGAAGACTTCACGATCTAGTACATTTTGACTTTGCTATATCAACACTTCACGATATGAGCCTTGAATACTTAACGACATAGTTCATTTAGGACTATGCGATCTCAGTACTTCATGACATGGATTTTGAGGACTTCACGACATAGCTTTATTTTGACTTCACGGTATAGGGACTTAGATAAATTTTTGCAACTTATTTCTTCAGGGCCTTATTCATCTCCATCCCGCTGCTTGAACATTTCTGAACTTCTACCAGGATAATTATTCCATGGCCTATGTACATTCTAGATGAAGGAAACTTAATAAGCTAATTATAATTCTGAGCATACAGAATAAAGCTAACTACATGAAGACAAGACAAGTACAATAGAGACCTATACTATATCCCAGTGAAAGAATTCACTAGGTCATGTAGAGTGACATAGTCACAATGTGTAGGCTTGTTAATAGTGGTATTCAGACATGCCTTGAGCCTAACATTCAAGCTCAGTGGATTTTTTAAAGTGACAGAGATTTCAAGTGGTGACAACAAAGATACTGGTTATAGAGTTCTAGAATGAAAAGGAAGTGAATCACTGCTTAAAGTCAAACAGATGAAGAACAGACATTGTCGTTAGTCACTCATGAACCAGAAAGTACATTGAGTGTCAACGTTCTAAAATGTTTATTCTTTATCTAAGTTTTAGTGATTCAGGAATTAATTGAGAAGACAAAGAATTCTATTTATTCTCTTATAAATAATTATTACTATTAAGTAAATTATTTATTAAATTAGTTATGTAAAGAATTAATTTAATACATAATTTATTTAGTTAATTATTTAAATTAGAATAAAAATGAACTAGGAAGACTAAAGTTTTGAACTAGGAAGACTCAGTTTATAAACTGAGAAGACTTAGAAGTAAGTCTTCCCAATAGTCTTCCTAGGTCATTTCCTTGTCTTCCCAATAGTCTTCCCAATTCATTTCCTTGTCTTCCCGATTGTCTTCTAAGGCAAATTGCTTGTTTTCCTGGTAGTCTTCCTAATGCATTTCTTTTAATGAATTGCACGTGGGATTAAAAAGGAAAGCATTGGTTTAAATACAGAAGACAGAAGACATCAAGACATTACAACATAAAAAACACACAGCAGACAAAAGCATTCAACATTTCATTAAAAGCTATGTGTTCATTCTTCAACCGCAAAGCAAATCATTTTATTCCAGTGGATTTAATTCTTGTTTGTTTGTATCATTTAATCTTTGAGAATCAATTCACTTGTACTGCTTTGACATTCTAGCGGATCATAATCCCTAGATATTATATCGAACTACTTTTTAGTATTCGATCCTTTTTATTACAAAAATAGATAAATTCATGTCGAATTTATTCTAGATTTGTTTTATCAAGAACCTTTGTAATCAGTGATCAAATTGTAACACTCCTCAAGTTAAATATAAGTTATATTTAACTTAAATATTGTTTCAGTTTTATTCCGCATTAATTTGTTCTAAATTGTTAAATCTTTTAAAGGACAAATTTGATTAAACGGTATAGTTTGTATTCAACCCCCCTTCTACAAACTTATCAGGACCTAACAAAGTTGATGACATGTTCATGAAGTTTAGAGACTAAGATATGTTAAAGATGATTGTCTTGATGATTTAAAAGATTATTGATGGAGTATCTTGGTTAGGGATGAAAGTTAAGTTTTGTATGAGCAAGCTTGTGACTCTTGAGAGTAGTACTGTCTTGTACCCCAAATTCGGACCAAAGATAATTGTGTTCTTAACAACCACTGACCATACTTGTCAAGATCTGGTCTTTTAGTTTCCATACATATAAAGTTCATGTTGAGGTGATTTGTGGTTTAAAAGTTATGGTCAATTTAGTGTAAGTGATTCAAGAACAAAAAGCTGCTACAAAACACTGGATTGTAAATTGAATTCGGACCCCTTAAAAGATTGATAAAATTCTGAAAATTTGATGACAGAAATTTGAGACATAAAGGAAAATGACCCATAAAGAAATAAGTGAAAATTCAAAATTTTCGATTTTACAAAAATGTTTGAACAGAAAGTGCGCAAGTGGAAAACCTCTTAAGTGGATAGTTCGACACGAACCTAAGTTACGATTTAAAAAGGAGTCGATTTTGAAAATCATTACGAACTATAAGTGATGAGTGGATAACATGGACTTTTAAGAGGCTAGTACGGGTTAATTAAGGGTCGTTAAGAAGTCTCATTATTATATGGTGTCGTAGTATAATTGAATCGTTAAGGGACTAATCGGATGTTTAATGACTATTCATAGATCGTCATCCCAATTCCCGAGACCCGACCACCCCGAGATATCCAGGCAACTTTCAAACCCGAAGCTTAAGTATTCGGTTATTTTTGTACACTGTTGTTGTGATATAACTGCCTTAAATATATGATTGTTTTGATTATCATACGAGTTTTCAAATGTCGAATGATTGTTTTATATGCGATATACATATATAGATATATATCAGAGTATATGGTACTCTACAGGGTAGAGTGTATTTTGATATTCAACTTAGACTGGGAGTCGGAAATAGCTTTCATAAACGCTGTCATAAAAACCCGGAGATTACCGGAGATAGATTATTTTCAAATATTTATTTAAAATATTCCAATAAATATAAGTGGGATATTTTAAATATAAAATGATTTAATTTATATCAATAAATATTATTTGAATATTTATTTAATTAAATGAATATAAATTTGAAAATTCATTTAAAAAGGAATTGTTTAATTGTTTATTATTTAATAAATATTATTTAAATATTTATTAAATATTCCAAGTTGCTTATTTATTTAATAAATATTATTTTGATATTTATTAAATATTCTAAAATGATTTAAAAATCATAAAACCTTATTTTAAAAAAAATAAGGGCTTGATTAATTATTTAAAATATTTTCTGACCTTCGGGAAAATTATTTAAATATAGTAGGGGTTCCCAAATATTATTTCCGAGTTCATTAAAATATTTAAACATGAATAAATATTTCCCAACTCATCAAAAATTGGGAATCTAGTTTAAAAGTCGAGCAAATGATTTTACTCTTTCTATTCCTCGACAACATTCATATCTTGGAAATTCTACTCTGTCCAAATCAAAAGTTTTTCCATCTCGCTAAATCCAGAAAAACTCCGATTTACTCTCAGGTCGTGATTTTAAATTTTTATGGTATAACCATTTCATTCGTTGACCAAAGTCAACCCACATATTCTTATTGCTTCCTCAAACTTTCGGAAGTAAGTATGGTACTGAAATCCAAACTTATCAACGAGCATGACGCTCGGGGAACGAGGATTAAATTCTGTTCCAAGTGAAGATAGGGTTCATCAAAGGACGGGAGAAACATAGGCAGTGGTGCTATAGGTACCGGGTGGCCTTATGAACGTAGGCAGAGATACTGTTGGTATCGGGGTGCCTACATCCATATGCAGAGGCACATAAGGGGCCCGGGGGAGCATATGTTAGCCCGTATGCGGCTAGGGTGATAACCATAAAAAGGTGTCGTCCATCTACTAGTAGAAAAAGTGTTATTTGTGATACGACGACTGATCATCGTGTATCGTGGTGTACTCCTGAACGTCCATTCTTCCAACTGGAATTGTGCTGCACATTGTAATGAAAGCCTAGGTGCTGAGTTACCGATAATGTGTCACTGATTGAATAATGATATCCCTTGTACAGCCTTGGGTGCTGTGAGATGGTTTGTTAAAAATGATTCATTGTAGTATTTTGATACTAAGATTTGTGGTCTATTAAATGACTTGAAAGTTTTTCCAAAAAGGTTAAAGTTATGTTTTAACTACTTAAATTATATGTTGAGCTATATTGCTCACTCTTGCTTTCTTTATATATCACAACACAACAGATCAGCAGCATGGCCAGATAAAGGACCACTGTTCACAAGCGCATGGGAAACGCGCAGCTCTACCGTAGGCTGTTTGTCCGAGCCCCACACCAGGTAGATGGATGTAGTCGGATAGGGTCCCAGCTTTGGTTGGTTCGCCTTATATTTAAGTATGACTTATGTAAGACCTTTAAATCAAGCAAACATTTTGGTTCCGATATTTTTTCAAATAGAGGCTTTATCGGTAACTACCTTTTGGAAGGATAACACTTGGTCTGTAATAATTTAAATTTGATGGATTTGATGACTCTATGGTAATGTTAATTATTGTTTCTGAGACTATAATCTGTGCGATGTAATAACTTGGAGGGGTCATAATATGTGATGGTTACTAACTCGTGGTAAGCATTGTAAATTGGGAATTTATGTGGTAGTGACAACCTGGATCTCCGACCCCGGATCTAGGGGTGTTACACTGGCAGCTTTAGCGAACACTCTATTTGATGTTTATTCATCTGATTGTTTCACTGCTAAGCTCTTATGGGAGAAGCTAGACTAGACACATAATACTGACTCGCAAGGGTTGGAAAATTATTATGTGGCTAGGTTTCTTGATTTTAAACTGGTGGATACAAAATCCATGACTGAGCAGGCACACGAGTTTGAGATGTTGGTGCATGCTTTGAAGGAGTCCGGAATGGACCTTCCTGAAAAGTTTCAGGTTATGGTTGTGATTGAAAAGCTCCCTAAGTCTTGGGAAGAGTTTGTTATCTCCCTAAAAAGACAGAAAGGAGAGATCACTTGGACAAACCTGATGTTGGACATCTCTGTGCAGGAACAGCACAAGTCCAAACAGGGACATGTGATGCCTGTTGAACGTGGGAGTTCGAAGGTGAATGTAGTGACTGTTGGACAGAAAAGAAAGAATGTCACTAAGAAGGATAACACTAAACCTAAAACTAACAAGAACAAGGCTAAGAAACCAAAGACAAACAAACCTTGTTGGTCTTGTGGACAGGTTGGTCATTGGAGCAAGGACTGTCCTGTAAAGAAAGCTAAGAAACCTGTGGGAGCACAAGATAATACTGTGCTTGGAACCACTGATGGGCCTAAGGTTAACATGGTTGTTGTTGAGGTTGTTGCCTCTGGAACCAATGATGGGTATGTTACCTACAACCCTGTACTTCTTTCCACTTATCTGTCTCATGAATGGTTGATTGATACTGGAGCTAATGTACATATTTGTACTAATATTACTCTTTTTGTATCTTATCAACAAACTCATGGATTGACAGTGATGATGGGGAATGCTAGTGCTACTCAAGTTCATGGAATAGGAAACGTGGACCTGAAGTTTTCTTCTGGGCGTGTTCTATCCCTCACTAGAGTGCACCATGTTCCTGATATTCGTAGAAATATAATAAGTGGAAGTTGTTTAGTTAAGAACGGTTTTGAACTTTCTTTGAAATGTAATAAAGTAGTTATTACACATACTGGTGTATTTTTTGGCAAAGGTTACATTTCTGATGGTTTATTTTTAATAAATGTTGAGCCTGTTTTGGGCAGTTTTATTAATGATAGTGTTGCACCTTCTGTTAATTGTGTTGAATCATCCGATTTGTGGCATTCTAGACTTGGTCATTTAAATTTTGGTGCTCTAAAGAATATGATGAATTTAGAGTTGATTCCAAAACATGTCATTGATAAGAAATCTAAATGTCAAGTATGTGTGACTACTAAACAAACTAGGAAACCCTTTCATAATGTTGTTAGGGATTCAGGAGTATTAGATTTAGTACACACAAACATATGTGAGTTTGGTGGCATGTTGACTAAGGATAATTTATAGATGATTATAGTAGATACTATTATGTTTATTTACTTTGACATAAAGATGAAGCACTAGAAAAATTCATTATGTTCAAAACTGAAGCTGAAACACAAACTGGTAAAGTACTTAAACATTTGAGATCTGATAGAGGTGGTGAGTATACAAGTACCTCGTTTAATGAATTTTGCGCAAGCAATGGTATAGTTCATGAGGTGACTCCACCATACACACCTGAGTCTAATGGGGTGGCTGAACGAAAGAACAGAACTTTTAAAGATATGATTAACAGCATGCTTCTTAATTCTGGGTTGCCTAAGTACATATGGGGAGAGGCTTTGAATACGGCTTGCCATATTCTAAATAGAGTCCCTCTGAAACATATGGACAAGACACCTTATGAATTATGGAAAAGTAGAAAGACAAGTTTAAAGTATCTTCGTGTGTGGGGGTGCCTTGCAAAGGTGCTTGTCCCTGAACACAAGAGAAAGAAACTAGGTCCGAAAACTGTTGATTGCATCTTTCTTGGCTATATTGAAACCACTACGGCTATGAGATTTTTAGTTTTAAAATCTGACATAGATGGTATAGTGGCTAACACTATAGTTGAGTTTCGTGATGCAACATTCTTTGATGATGTGTTCCCTATGAAGACTGGCATACCTCAAGATATTTCTAATGATGATCCTACTCACATATCGAGTTCTATTCCTGATCATGTGGAAAAGATGACAAATGTAGGGTCAGATCCTGATAGTAGTTCTACTCCTGACGAAGTAGATGAACCTAGAAGGAGTAAGCGTGCAAAGGTAGTCAAGGACTTTGGAAGTGATTTTGTCACTTACAATGTTGAGGATGAACCTTTAACTTTCCGACAGGCCATGGATTCTTTGGAGTCAAGGCACTGGAAAGGTGCTGTAAAGAGTGAGATTGACTCTATTGTTTCTAACGGAACATGGGAGTTGGTTGATCTTCCTCTTGGGTGTACTACTATAAGATTTAAGTGGATCTTCAAAAGGAAGATGAATCCGGATGGCTCAATAGATAAGTATAAGGCTAGGTTGGTAGCTAAGGGTTTTAGGCAAAAGGAAGGCATTGATTACTTTGACACATACTCTCATGTTGCAAGAATGACTATAATCCGAATGCTTATAGCATTGGCTTCTGTACATGGTCTTATCATCCATCAAATGGATGTAAAGACATCTTTTCTTCATGGTGATCTTGAAGAAGAGATTTATATGGATCAGCCTGAGGGATTTGTTGCTTCTGGTAACGAGAGGAAAGTATGTAAGTTGATCAAGTCTATATATGGCTTAAAACAAGCTCCTAGAAACTAGCATAAAAAGTTTGATGATACTGTTTTAGAATCAGAATTTGTAGTTAATGAAAGTGACAAGTGTGTCTACTATATGGTTAAAGGAAATGAATGTATTATCGTGTGCCTATATGTGGATGATATATTATTGTTTGGAACCAATATTGAGATTATTAACAAGACAAAAAGGTTCTTGAAAAGGCACTTTGAAATGAAGGATATGGGTGAGGCTAGTGTGATTCTTGGGGTCAAGTTGACACATTCAACTGATGGAATAACATTGTCACAATCTCATTATATAGAGAAATCTATACTTGAGAAGTATGGTTATTCAAATTGTAGAATCGCTAGTACACCGTACGATCCTAAAGTTACCCTAGTCAAGAATAGTTCAGGTATTCCTATGTCTCAGTTAAGGTATTATCATATTATTGGGAGTTTGCAATATCTTGCTAATGTGACTAGACCAGATATTTCTTATTCTGTGTCTAAGTTAGCTAGATATACAAGCTGTCCGAACAAGACTCATTGGGAGGCACTGGATAGAGTTCTTAAATATCTTAAGGGAACTATTTCCCTTGGTTTGCATTATCAAAGATTCCCTGGAGTACTCTAGGGATACAGTGATGCAAGTTGGATAGCTAAGAAATCTGGTACCAATGGAGTGACTGGATATTTGTTTACCCTAGCAGGTGGAACAATATCCTGGAAGTCTACTAGACAGACTTTGATTACTCGGTCAACTTTTGAGGCTGAGTTGTGTGCACTAGATGCCACGGGGACGGAGGCTGAATGGTTGCATGGACTTATGTCAGTGTTACCTGTAGTAAGCAGACCGCTTCCAGCCATTGATGTTCATTGTGATAGTCGTACAACTATCGACAAGATCAGTAGTGAAAAGTATAATGCTACAACAAATAGACACATCCAAGTTAGACTTAAGTCTATAAGGGGTCTAGTGTCTGAAAGGATTATTGCTGTAGAGTTCATTGGAACTCAGGATAATATAGTTGATCCTTTGACTAAGGGACTTGAGCATGCAGTAGTCCTTAAGTCTAGGTTGGGGATGGGACTGATAGCCCATAATGATTAGCCTTCTACGGATGTGGACAACGTACTATCTATAGATAGCAGTACTAGTTGTCTACGGATATGATCAGGATACTCTCAACGAATACAACTCAAATAGCTTCTACGGATACATACTATACTTTGTGAAAGGGACAGTTCAGACAGTGCACATGGGTTGACAGAATTCACAGAGCATGGAAACCAGTATTTCTGAAAAACTCACGAGAAGAAGAAGCATCCTATTTTGTCTGGTCAAATGTAGCATTTCTATAAAAGATAATCAGTCAAGAAGGGCAAGCTACCAACACATGGACCACTACTCAGAATGGAGAAACAAGGATCTTGAACAGATTTACTTTTTATATTATTGATTGTTCGAAATATCTTGTAAGCTGTTAGAAAATGGAAAGTTTGAGGCATATTTTAAATATGTTCTTGATGGAATTTCCAAAAACTAAAAATTGGAAGTTGTTCCTTGTAATGAGGACTTAAACTTTCATGTTTGGATCTAGACATTTTTTTAGTGGAATCCATAAATAAATTGAGTTGAAATAGGTTGCTTGAAATGGGTTATGTGGGTTGTTTAAGTTGAAATAACTTATATCCCACATAGAAATGGTAATGAGAGGTTGGTGGGTTTATATAGAACCATGTGTAAGAGTAGTGTACAACTACTAAGGCATGTGGGTGTGCATGGTGTTATTATGTGCCTCATGCGCGCGCGCACACACACGCGCGCACCGCCGTCGCCCGCCTCGCCACGTCACAACTCGGGTCGGGTCAAAGGGTGATTTGGGCGAATTTCTCGGCGTCTCACATACGTGAGGCGACCTGGGCGAGGAATTTTATTACATGTTTATTTAATATTATTTATTGATTTAATAGTAACTTTTGTCGATTAATTAAAACTTTTCATACCACACCATATACGTGTCGGAACATTGAAGTAGCAAAGAAGTATTGTTGATCCTGAGAATATAGGATCATATGTGGGACTCGTTGGAATTTGAGAATAAGTAATTCTGGAATTAAGACGATTAAAAATGATCCCAAATGAATAGTAAAAAATTTCGGACTCCAAATGATTTGAAATTTCAGAGGGAGCTTTGTGGAATTAAATGATGACTAAATGCGCAATCAGAATTTGAAAACGAGATCAAGGACTCGAGAAAGTAGAATAAAAACGAGTGCACGGAAGAGGTGGTGGCTAATAAGCCACGTGAGAGCATTATTGGCTTGTTGTGAGCCAAGCAACCTTTCTACCACAAAGTACAAACACATCACCACAGTTATTTCCATCAAAATACACCACACAAACTCCCCATCTGATCTAAACACTTTCTCCGATTTCTTTCTTCAAAAAATTCGAAGGTAAGAGGAAGCAAAAATGGAGGAAGAAGAAATGGCGATAACTCGGGTTTCGTTCGGCGTATTTTCGCATTCTACCACTCAAATCGAAGCCCTCGAGAAGCTCTACGCATCTAGGGTAATCACTCTCCTCACCTCCTTGATTATCATGTTCGTTTCCAATGTGTTACAGTTAGGTGAGATGTTGTTTTAATGGAGTTTAGCTTAGTTGGTGAAGATGAAAATTGAATGCTTGTATGCTTAGTTCTTGTATTATGCTTAGTTTATAAGTACTTTGACTTGAGTTAAGAAAGGTTTTCTGATGTGGGTTTCACTAGATTGAACTGGTATGATGTTGAAAATAATATTTATGGATTGCTATGAGGTTGATGATGAGTCTTGGAGTTGAATTGAATGAGATTTAAATCTCGGAAACATCCCGGTTATAGCCGTCGTAATGCCCGATTTTCATTAACTCTAAAAACTGTCTAGAATCCGAAAACTTAACTGCATATTTTGGCTCATTTATGAACATAAGTATGTATAGGATTGTTTCTAGTTTACGTGAGCGCAAGAATCGCACCGATCCGATTTACGGTTTGGGAGAAACACCCGTTTTAGTAAAAATGGTTTCGGGAAACCAAGTTGTCCACAATGTGAGATTTGAGGCTATGATCAAGCCCCTTAAATATGGATATAGGCCATGAAACTAAGGTTAATAATAGTATGGACAGTTAGTAAGATAACTGAGAAGGTTTCATGTTAAAAATATAATTTTTCGATTTTATAAAAATGTCGCAACCAAAGCTACGCGAGGATGGAATGGTTTCTGCACCATACTGCCTTAAACTGCTGCTCTCGGGATTTTCATCCCCTAAACCAGAAAAACATTTTCAAACATTTTGTTCCATTATTTCTCTAGATAGTGCATGCGAAAACGGTGTGTCATTTCAGTTAACGGTTAAGGAGAAATGAGTGTTTTAGTGAAAGTAGTGCGAATAGTAACTTTCCGTAGCACATCCAAGTTTGAAAATACATTTCACCAAGTTAAACCCCTGTTTTGAGATCAAAACTTTTATGATAAATATCACAAATACTCAAAATGATTTTAGAAGTGGTTTCGTATTTAAATGTGAATTTTCTGATTTATTAAAAGTGTTAGAGTGTGAGTCGTGTAATAGTAACTCTATGAAAAGTCAACTCTAGGGGTACTAAACGAGATTCGAAACGAGTTTATGTAAAATGTGTTTAAGCTTAAACCTTGGACTAGAACTTACATGTTAAGTATTACGTGATGTGTTTGACTTATGGTTGACTTAAAGTGAGTGTCTTAAGGATAAGAGAAGTATTACGAGTGAGTTGTTTTGAGCAAATGATTAAGCTAGGGGACTGATCGAGTATTTCTTTGTTTATAGATTTCCCGACAAATTCTCGAACCCCTAACAACCGAGGACTCAAGGCAAGTTTTCTCATCCCATGCTGTATTTCAAATTACAATATACTGATGATTGCATATGATACGATGTTATGCAAGCTTTCAAACCCTACATCTTATATAGATGTTGTTGTGTTTAAAACTGTTGAGATTATGATATTGCATATGGTATATGTTATGCAAGTTTTCAAACCCTACATCTTATACAGATGCGGTTGCAATAAAACTGTTGTGATTGTGATATAAACTGTTTTAGTATTTTTAGATGCTTTACGAATTGATTTATATTATGAATTAAATCTTTCGTATTAAATTATGGTTTATATGCTATGAGTATATTAGATATAAACCAAGATGTCTAAAGGCTCTAAGCGTAGAGTACTTGCACTATAGTTTTAAACTTAGACCGGGAGTCAACGTATTATTTTGTTTTGAATTACTGTCATAAAAAACTGGAGGTTTCCGGGGACAGTTATATTTGAATTATTGATTAAATATTCCGATATTTATACCTTGGTTATTTAAGGTGAGATATATTTAAATAATATTACTATGAATATTATTTGAATATTTATTTGATTAAGTGAATGTTATTTTGAATATTCATGTAAGTAGTGATTTATTGAATTTATTGAATAGTAATTCAATATTTATTATTTGAATATTTATTAAATACTCCAAACATGATTTAAAAACAATTGAACCTTATTTAAACATTATGTAAGGTTCCAATAGTTATTTAAAATGTTTTCTAACTTACAGAAAGTCTATTTGATTATAGTAAGGGTTCCCAACTATTTTGGTTAGATTTAGTAAATGATTTCAGACGCTAATAATCGTCCTTTGACTTACTAAAAATTGGGAATCCATTCCAGGAAGTGAACATATGAGTTCACTTGCCTCTTTCATTAAAAGTAATTATGTTTTGGGTTTCTGAATTATCAGAACTAGTATATTTTACCAAACTCCCAGGTCGTGATTTCAAAGTATTATATTTAATATCCGAAGTCAGTTGACAGCGGTCAACCCACATTGTGACCTACTTCCATGACTAATCCGGAAGTAATGGAATTTTTATAAAAACCTATCAACAAGCATATGCTTGGGGAATTCGGAGTAATATCCGTTCCAGTTATAGATAGGAGGGAACAAATTCGCGTAAGTGGCCGAGTAACGCACGGTCCAGCAACGTAACTACTTATGGCCTTGATGTCGCCATGTATTATATAATAAGAGGCTGGATGACGCAAGTCCGGTGGAATCCGCTGTCAGGGAGCGATCCACTTATTTGGCCTTGATGTCGCCATGTATATATCTAATTAATAAGAGGTCGGGTGACGCCGATCCAAATCAAAGCCCAAAAAGATGGCTAGGGTATGAGACCTTCGGGGTATCCTTCTACTAGTAGAGAAGTAAAGTGGTATGACGACTGATCATCGTATACCAATGTGTAGCCCTGAACAGTTCCCCATATTTTTCCCAAAGTTGGATTTCAGAAATGTTTTGGTAACTACGGTCAGATACCGGTTAAAGATAGTTGCTAATAATATTTTAACAAAGTATTATACCTCATACAGTAGTTGAAATGTATGGCATGTTTTGACGAAAAGATTACTTTAAACACATCATTTTGTATACGAATGAGATATGTTTTATATAAGCTGCTTTATATTATTGTTGAGATTTAGTTCTCACTCTTGCTTCTTTTATTTATCACAACACAACAGATTCGAAAAGTGTTCATGATTGATATTTTACAGTATTTTGAACAGTATGAGATATCTATATATGTGTGTATATATATTGAGAAGGTATATATGAGATACAGTATATTGAATTGTATAATATTTTGAATCAATGTATAGGCTTTAAGCCTTGATTCCAATGTTTAATATCTATTTTAAAAGATATGTTTTGATACTTGGTTTATTATATTGATACCAAGGATCTCTAAATGATTTACGAGAGAATTTGAGTTATGATTATAAGTTATATAGTATATTGAACTGTATACTATTTTGGATCAAACATTAGTAGTTTAAAACTTTGATCTTATATTGAATATCTACCTTAAAGGTTATATCAACTTTACAAAAGGTCTAAAGAATTTAAACTGGGATAGATTTCTTGTTGAGCGCTATTAGCTCATTCTTTCTTTATTAAAACTTTCAGCATGAAGAAAACATAGCTGATTCACCCCGTATTTCGAGAGCAGGGGAATAGAGAGACCACCCATGAGTTAGTTCAACATGATGGATACTGCCGGAGTTAGCAGAACAGTTGTAGATTGAATTAGTAAGAATTGTTTTCGAGTAGGTTTGTATTATTAAACCTTGTATAGAATGGTGAGGTCTATTATTGTAACTTCAGGTAGAGGTTGTAAATAATAGATGAGATCCTGGATAGTACATTTGATTTGTAATAACAAATGTTACTTTTGTTTCTCGTTTCCAAGGCTATAACTTGTGTGTGTGTGCGTAAGTGATTAGGGTCTTTGGAGTTGTATTATTAGAATATGTAAGTAATGTAGGTATTGTATAATTGATGGAGCGTGACAACCCAGATTCCTGACCTCGGATATGGGGGTGTTACAATAGCCAAGGAGTCATGGCTTCTTTATATTCCTCTTGCACACTTTTAAAACGGGATCAAGCAGGCTTAGGTACCCAAGTTTCCTTTAGTTTTGACTTTTTAGCTTTGATGACTGTCATTTTCTCTTTCTGAACTTTGGGCTTTAAAGGATTCAAATCAATTTTATCCCTAGATACTGGCTTTGGAAGATTGGCATCCACATGTTGCTCTGAAACATCAAAGTTTGATGCTCGACAAGGAAATGTTTGAGCATACAGATCATTCAAGTCAGGCATGCTCCATGACATTTGAGGCATATTGAATTCATACCAATATGGATGAGGAACAAATGGCATGTTGGCTTATCTGGTTGAGTCTTGAGCATTATGAGCAAAAATGTGATGCATGACAGGCATATCAGTCATAAGCAGTTGAGCAGACCTTGTTTGAACAGATTTGCAAGTAGTATACAAGTGATTAACACTACCACATCGAATACATGGCCTTCTGGAAGTACTTTCTTCTTATATGTAGCTGCTATTACTGTTAACCATTGTTGGTTCATTCTTGCTCTCCTCTGCATCTGCCTTTGACCCTTCTTCCTTGATGGTTTTGCTGCTAAATGATTGAAAATGGTTTTTGAAACCTGGTTCAACCTTATTGCTCAGTTTCTCTAGAGTCTGATTACTCCTAAATGGTTTTAACATCGTTAGAGCAGTCTCCACATCCTCTAGCTTCTTGTTAAGACAGCCTCAAGTTCTTGTTTTGCATTTAGGCAATCAACTTTTGTTTTCTCAAACTCAGAGACTTAAGTTTCCAACATAGCATTTATCTCACTAAGCATAACATTAGTTGCTTTGAGTCTGACATTTTCTCCAATGAGAGTGTTAAAAGAAATATGCACATCATGTAATTCATCAATTAAACTCATTGCAGTGCTGCAACATACTTCTTTAACATGCTTTGTTGGCTCCAGAGAAAATACCTGATTGATGGTTGAACTTGCTTCTTGATTTTCATTGGTCGTGAGTACAAGGTTGATAGATTCCTCTGTTAACGTTGAATAACCCTCTTCAATTGAAACCCTTTGCTCAAAAAGGACTTCATCTTCCAATGCCATTCTTTCCTTGTCCTTGTCTGATGCGGTTCTAATACATTCACAGATCTTCAAGTTGAATGTTGAGCTTGCTGCTTCTGTTCTCTCCTCTTCTTTCGAATCTTGGTTGGAGATGACCACATCTCTGGTTTTTTTCTCCCTTTTATCTCTGATAATCTTTGCGTCTTTTACAGCCTCAAGATTACTGTCTTCGAGAGTGCTTAACAGATCGCTAAGAGTTAGATCTTTGGACTCAATGGTGTTTTTGATAAACACAGAGATATGCTTCCATTTCCTGGGTAAAGATTCTGCAAACATTAAGTTTGAGTCCTTGCTTGAAAACTCCTTCCCACACTTTTTTGAATCTTGTAAAAATCTCTGAAATCTTGAAAGAAAATCAGATAATTCTTCACCCGTTTCATAGTGAAACAAGTCAAGTTTATGTGTGAGTAGACACAATCTTTTCTCTTGGACTTGCTCAGTTTCTCCATGATTTGTATGAATGATGTCCCTTCTATCGTTATGAGATTTGAGGCTCAGGAAATCTTCATACATGCCATGGACAAGATTATTGAGAATAATCATGATGCCCTCGTGTCTGACTTCTCTGATGTCTTCAGAACATTTGAGAAGAGCACTTGGAACTGATTCATATTTCCCAGCTTCTTCGTTGTCACCTCTCTCCATGGTTGTAGTTTCTTTTGATCTTTAAACTTCAGGTATGTTTGAAGCTTGCTCTGATACCAATTGTTATTCCCAGAACAATGCAACCTAGATTGTAGAAAGGGGGGTTGAATACAATCTAGTTAATTTTACAAAACTTTTTCAAACCTTGTAAAGTATGAACATATGAGTTTGTAAATTAACTAAAATTCAGTCAAGCTTTGAACAAAAATGAATTCTTCAAGTTAAAAAGAAATGCAGGAGACAAGCAAACTTTTCAAACTTTTCAGGTGGGTTTATCAGAAAAAGCCCACCTGAGATGTATATTGAAGAATTCTCTGGTTTTGTTTTACAACAAACTCCAGCTACTTACACAGATGATGAAAGAGAGCCTAAGTGTTTTTCTTTTGGTTTGGTGCTCTCTTCACACTTTTCTATGCTACACCATACAGTCTTATATACATCAACTGTATGTTACAATCAAAACCTACAACATAATAAAATATTACATTATTGGTTCTGCTTGTTCACATGTTCGACTCTGAAGCTCTTCTATTTGGGAAATGCCTTGGCTGGCATCACAGATAAACTTGTATAGTCCCAAAGAGTGCTTTCTGGTTCAATGTGCTTCTTTCTTCAAGAATTGCTAAGTTCATGTAAATTGACCTAGCTTTATCCGTAGATGAGATAAGACTTCCATAGCTTTATCCGTAGAACATATATCTTTAGCTTCATCCTTAGATAAAACATCTCTCATCCTTATTGACTCACCATTACTGAGTTGTTTTGGCAGACTTACCACTGAAACACTTGGTGCTTGATTAGACGTCTGTTGGCTTGCTACTGAATTGCTTCCTAACTTGATGACAGAATATCTTCCATACATTTGATGTGGCTTTTAGACCTTGGATAGATAAAGTGCCTTCTAGTTAGCTTCCTGATTATCAGCTGCTGTGATTTAACTTTCTGACTATCAGCTTCGATATCATGATCAAATTCTTGTCTTGAGTATTTTGTTATCATCATTCCAAACGTATCAACCCTAACAAGAAGGATTATGGAGTTAAAATTACAGTTCTTGATAGAGAGAATTATTTTCACTAGAAAGTAAAAATGCGTCTACATCTAATGTCTATGGATGAATGATATGTAGAGTGCATAGATCATGGCCCTCATGTACCAATGAAGCCAAACACCTCAATAGCTCAAGCACCTTCAGGAGCTCCAAGCACCATTCCAAAGTTACCTTCATAATGGACTCCTGAAGACAACATTGTAGTTCATAAAGATAAGAAGGCCATGAATATTTTGTTCAATGGTCTTGATTCTGACATGTTTGACAATGTTATTAATTGTTCTACAGCAAAGGAGATTTGGGACACTGTCCAAACCATCTGTGAAGGGACTGAGCAAGTAAGGGAAAACAAGATGCAGCTCCTCATACAACAGTATGAACACTTTCACTTTAAGAGTGGAGAATCTTTGAATGATACCTTTAGTAGATTTCAAAAATTACTGAATGGATTAAAGTTGTATGGGAGGGTGTATCAAATCAAAGATTCAAATCTTAAATTTCTCAGAGCTTTGCCAAAGGAGTGGAAGCCTATGACTGTTTCCTTAAGAAACACTCAAGAGTATAAGGATTTTACTCTTGAGAGGCTGTATGGAACCCTAAAAACATATGAGCTGGAAATGGAGCAGGATGAGGAAATTGAGAAGGTCCAAAAGAAAACCGGATATGTTGCCTTGGTAGAAAGTGTTGAAATGGCTGAGGACATGAAAGAAGAAACTACTGAAGCTACACCAAGCACAAGTGCTTGTGAAGGTAGGACTGAATCAAGAAAGTGCAAAGGGAAGATGATTGAAGAAAGTGAGTCTTCTAACCAAGATGAAATGGATGAGCTAGATGAACACTTAGCTTTTCTGTCAAGAAAATTCTCAAAGCTCAAGTTCAAGAGAAACCCTGAGGTGTCCAAACCATTCAGAAAGGACTTTCAATCAAACAAGAATTATGTTGAAAGGTCCAAGTTTAAATGTTTTAACTGTGGAATGGGAGGTCACTTTGCTAATGAATGCAGAAAACCAAAAGTTGAGAAGAGTGACAGGAAATTTGAGTCTGTTGACTACAAGAAGAAATACTTTGATCTTCTCAAGCAAAAGGGAAGAGCATTCATAACTCAAGACTATGACTGGGCTGAAGATGAGAATGATTCTGAGGAGGACACTGAATTTGTGAACCTTGCACTGATGACCGATTCAAGTGAGCAGGAGGCCAGTTCATCATCTAATCAGGTAATTACCACCAATATCTCTGAGCTTTCTACTGAGGAATGCAATAGTGCAATTCATGATATGTCTACTAAATTGTACCATATGCGTATTTCTCTTAAATCACTTACAACAGAAAACACCAGGATTAAAGAGGCTAATCAGTTTTTAAGTGATAGGAATGTTGTTCTAGAAACTCAATTTATTGAGTTTGAGAACATGAAACTAGAGTGTCAAGTTGCCGAGGATGATTTGCTGATTGTGCTAAAAAGAGAAGAAATTATCAAAGCAAAGCTAGCTAAAGAACATGAAACAATTGTTAGATGGACTGATTCCAGGAATGTTTCCACAGACATTATTAAGGCTCAAGGTGTGGATACATTCTACAAGGAATCAGTAGGAAAAGATAATCAGAAACTAGATGTTGAGTATCTAGAAGAAGACACATCTACGGATAGTGATCATCCGTTGATGGGTAACACCTCTACGGATGTGACTTGTCCAAAGAAGTGTACATCTAGTGTTAGTCAAGAGAAACTTGAGAAGCTGAACAAAAAGTATGGTCCAAACAGCAAAAAATTTGTTCAGGGAGAATGTAGAAAAACCAAAGCGAAGGATGTCAACATAGGTCACTTGTCCAACAAACAATTGAAGGGAAAGTTAGAAAATATATAGGTCAAGGCTGAGGTGAAAAAGAAAAAGAACAGAAATGGTAAGGTAGGGATTAATAAGCATAGCAACTACACACACGACAAGTATGCTCCTAGGAAAACTTGTGTAAAGTATGGTAGTGTTAATCATTTATCTACCAATTGCAAAACTGTTAAAACTTCATATGTTCAAATGTCAATGCATGTACCCAATATGCATATGCCTTCTATGCATAACATGTTTGCACATACTGATCATGCATCAAATTTGTATGCCAACATGCCATTTGTTTCAAATCAATATATGAATGCATTCACAATGCCACAAATGACATGGAGCATTCCACACATGAACACTATGTATGCACAGCATCCTCAAATGCCTGCATCAAACATGTATGCATATGAACATCCTCAACATGTTGTCTCTCAAAGGTCAACACCCAAGGTCAAGGTTGATTTAACTCAACCTGAGATTAAGGTGCAAAATGACAAGAAAGGCAGAGTTAAAGGTAACAGGAAAGGACCTAAGGAAACTTGGGTACCAAAATCAACTTGATTTTGTTTTGTTGTGTGCAGGGAAACAGAAAGAATCTATGGTATTTAGACAGTGGCTGTTCTAGGCACATGACTGGAGATTCTACCCTGCTCACAGAGTTTGTGGAGAAAGCTGGCCCTAGCATTACCTTTGGAGATGACAGCAAAGGTTACACTAAGGGATATGGCTTGATTTCAAAGGAAAATGTCATCATTGATGAAGTAGCACTAGTTGATGGACTTAAGCACAACTTGCTTAGCATCAATCAACTATGTGATAAGGGTTTCTCAGTATCATTCAATCAAGGAGCCTATGTTATTTCAAACAAAGAAAACAACAATGTGGTGTTGACAGGCCACAGAAGAGGTAATGTGTATATAGTTGACTTCAATTCAACAAGTTCAGATTCTATCACTTGTCTTCTAAGTAAAGCAAGTAAAGATGAGAGTTGGCTATGGCACAAAAGGTTGTCACGTTTGAACTTCAAGTCAATGAATGATCTGGTAAGAAGAGACCTAGTAAGAGGAATTCCACATCTGGAATTTTCCATGGATGGACTTTGTGATGCTTGCCAGAAAGGGAAGCAAAGGAAGATTTCTTTCAAAAGCAAGCTAGATTCATCAATTAAGCACCCTCTACATCTGTTACACATGGATTTATTTGGACCAGTAAATGTCATGTCTATTTCAAAGAAAAGATACTGCCTTGTGATTGTGGATGATTTTTCAAAGTTTACATGGACATACTTCCTGCACTCTAAAGATGAGGCAAGTGAAATCATAATCAATCACATCAAGGCTGCTAACAATCATCCTGATCTCAAAGTCAGAAGAATCAGGAGTGACAATGGCACTGAGTTCAAGAATTCAACAATGAAGCTGTTTTGTGAGGAGAATTAGATCATTCATGAGTTCTCTACAGCAAGAACACCACAACAAAATGGAGTGGTGGAAAGGAAAAATAGAACTTTAATTAAGGCTGCAAGAACAATGCTAGGAGAATCAAAGTTACCTACATATTTTTGGGCTGAAGCAGTTAACACTGCATGTTTCACCCAAAATATCTATTTGATCAATCAAGCTAAAGGAATGACTCCATACCATTTGTTCAAAGGAAGAAAACCATCCTTAAGTTTTCTACATGTCTTTGGATGCAAATGTTTTGTATTGAGAAATCAAGGTGAAAATCTTGGAAAATTTGAGTCAAATGAAGATAAAGCCACTTTTATAGGATATGTAGCTGGAAAAGCCTACAGGGGTTTCAATCACATAATCAACATTGTTATGGAATCTATACATGTTGTTTTTGATGATGCCAGAATTCAAGGTCTCACTGATGAGGGTTTTCATGAAACTCTCAGGTTTGCGAATGAGGTGGAAGGTCTGTTTTATGATGATGAAGGTGATGATTATGATGATGAATCAGTCCCCCCAAGAATGATTATTTCAAATATGAATAACTCAAGTTCAAATGAGTCATCCATAGAAGGGACAAATGGAGCATTCGTAGGAAGCCAAATTGGAGCATCCGTAGGAAGCCAAAATGAAGCATCTGTAGGTAGTCATTTTGAAGCATCCGTAGGTGGATCACAACACAGGGTTACCACCCCAATAAACTCAGGGGGAGTTTCTCTGAGTCAAGGATCAACCTCAATTCCACATGATCATGCTTATGAGAATGATGCTACATCTTCAAGACCTACACCAGCAAAAAGAAGAAAATGGACAAGGGATCACACATTTGAACTGATCATTGGTGATGTATCCTCAAATGTCCAAACTAGAAGAGCTACTCAGGATGAATGTTTATACAGCAACTTTCTTTCATAAGAAGAACCAAAGAAAGTTGAGGATGCTCTTTTAGATCCAGATTGGGTGTTAGCTATGCAGGAAGAGCTAAACCAATTTTAAAGAAATAAAGTGTGGAAGCTGGTACCCAAACCTAAAGACAGAGGTGTTATAGGAACAAAGTGGGTATTCAGAAACAAGATGGATGAAAATGGTATTGTCACAAGGAACAAAGCTAGATTGGTTGCTAAGGGCTATTCTCAAGAAGAAGGAATAGATTATGATGAAACATTTGCCCATGTTGCTAGATTGGAAGCAATAAGGATATTCCTAGCCTATGCAGCTCATGCCAATTTCAAGGTCTATCAAATGGATGTCAAGAGTGCCTTCTTGAATGGAGAATTGGAAGGGGAGGTGTATGTCAGTCAACCTCCTAGTTTTGAAGATCCAAATTATCCAGAATTTGTCTAATTCGTACTCAAGGCACTCTATGGACTGAAGCAAGCACCTAGAGCCTGGTATGACACTCTGTCACAGTTTATTTTAGAGAATCACTTCACTAGAGGTACTGTTGACAAAACTCTTTTCTTTAGAAATGTTAATGGCTCTAGTATACTTGTTCAAATTTATGTAGATGACATAATTTTTGGGTCTACAGATGAGAACCTTTGCAAAAGGTTTGCCAAACTTATGCAAAGTAAATATGAAATGACCATGATGGGTGAACTTACCTATTTCCTTGGCTTACAAGTTAAGCAAGTGAAAGAAGGAATCTTCATTAGTCAAACTAAATACATCTTTGATCTATTAAAGAAGTTTGATCTAATGGATTGCACTCCTGTTAAAACACCCATTCCAACTGCCACTAAGCTTGAATTGAATACTAAGGAAAAATCAGTGGACATTTCAAGCTATAGAGGCATGGTAGGCTCACTTTTATATTTAACAACTAGTAGACCTGGTATTATGTTTGCTACATGTCTATGTGCTAGATTTCAGGCTGATCCTAGAGAGTCTCACTTAATTGCTATCAAGAGGATTTTCAGATATCTCAAGGGAACACCAAACCTTGGCATTTGGTACCCTAGAGAATCTGGTTTTGATCTAATTGGTTATTCAGATGCAGACTATGCAGGTTGCAAGATTGACAGAAAAAGTACAACAGGCACCTGTCAATTTCTAGGAAACAAGCTTATTTCATGGTTCAGTAAGAAGCAAAATTATGTCTCTACCTCTACAGCTGAGGCATAATATATTGCAGCTGGAAGTTGTTGTGCACAGATCCTTTGGATGAAAAATCAACTAATAGACTATGGTCTAACAGTTAATAAGATTCCAATCTTCTGTGACAACACTAGTGCAATTTCCATAACTGAGAATCCAGTGCAACACTCACGGACCAAGCACATTGACATAAAGTATCACTTCATCAGGGAACATATGATGAATGGTACTGTGGAACTTCATTTTGTTCCAAGTGAGCAGCAAATTCCAGACATTTTTACCAAGCCACTTGATGAATCAACATTCTTAAGGTTGGTAAGTGAGCTATGTATGCTTAACTACTCTTAATTTATTTAAATGTCTGATAATTTGTAATGCAGCCAGTGTCAACATGATTTTCATGAGAATTAAAACTCTCTGAAAAAGAAGAATTTTGTCTAAGTCAAAATTTCTCCCTCTACGGATATCCTTATACATTGATGATCATTTTTTACACTGGATTTTCTCTACGTCTACGAATATTGCTTTTTACTCCTCTACGGATGTCGAATCTCAAAATGTAAATCCTATACGTAGATAGTGTAGTTTTAATCATAACTGTTAAAGTCACAATCATATCTGTAGTTACATGCGTACAGTACGTGTATGTAATTGCAGTAAACTCGTGGCTTTACTTTTTAAACTGTTATTTTCTTGCCCAATCAAATAATTTCTTTCAATTATTCTGATTTTCTTAGTGAATTATTTTGGGGGAGTATAAATTGATTTTTACTCCCAGTTAATCATTTTCTATCAATTTCCAAAATTCACTAAGGCAAGAGCTCATCTTCTCTCTCAAAGCAAATACCTCTCTCTGTAATTCCAAGCTTAACATCAATGACACCAACCAACAAGACTATGTCTCTCACTGGTTTCACATATGAGAAGAACAACTTCACTGCTTTGGTGGACTTCGATGAGAAGAACGCATCATATCACACTATGATGAGGTTTCTCCAGAACTGCAAGCTCTCGAAGGCAATGTTCGAAGCCTCCAAATTATATTTCGAGGTGACTGAAGCCATCTGGGAATCAGCTGTGTTTGATTTTGTCAATGCTACTATCACTTTGGTTCTTCAAGGTAAGGAATATGTGATAAATAGTGATGCAATTACAACATGCTTAAATTTGACTGAAAACAATAGGTTAGAAAAGCATAGTGACACTGATATTGTTAACTTGCTAAATTTGATTAACTATGCTTTGCCTACGGGTAATTTAAGTAAGATTCATAGAAGAGGTATGGTCAAGGAATGGAGCTTTTTCTTTGATGTCATCCTTAAGGTTTTCTCTGGTAAAATTAGCAACTATGATGTAGTTACATTCTCTATGCTAGATATTGCCTATATGCTTCTAACTGATAGCTACTATAACCTAGGATCCCTAATTCTATTTGAACTAGGTGCTAAGCTAGGAAATAAAGCATCTAGAAGTAAAAAATGTATACTATGCCAGATTTATCATGTTGCTAGCTAACCATGTAGAGAGTAACCTGGTGGTCCAATTCCCTGCAAACTCCAAAGATTGTTGGGTTCAAAATAACAGAGTCCTTGAGGACTTGAATAGGCTGAACCACAACAAGGAGTTACAATTGATGTATCCACCAATTTTCAATGCAGCTCAGGAGGCACAGGTAAGTCGGGTAATTTCCTCAACTGTACCTTCCTCCATTGTCATTTCTTTGATTTCAAGTGCCACCATGGAGGTTGGAACTGTCCAACAGCCTCCTACCCAAGTGGCCACCTCTAAAATTCCAAAATCCAAATCCAGAAAGCCAACCTCAGGTGTCTCTCAAAAGGCACCTGTTGTAAAAACTACCAAAACCCTTGAGGGGAGTGTGAAGGTGGTAGTAAGTGGTGAGGGAAGGGGTGAACATCAAAGAAACCCCAAGAACAAGGATGGTGAGATTAGTGTGTCCCAGCCAAGCCACCTTGTATCTTCTCAAAAAGATACAGTGGTTGAAAAGGAAGTTATCACATCCCTAGTGGCATCCTCCCAAAAGGATGTTGCTATTGAAAATAGTCCCCATCCAGGGACACAGCACAAGAGGGATAGGGACACCAGAAGCCCTACAGATACAATCAAGGCCTATGAAAGGAGAAAGAGGTCTAAAACATTTGGGGTTGCACAAGGATCACACACAGTAACAATGGCACCATCACAAATTCAGTTTGATGTGGCTCCAGTAAATGTGGAGTCACAGCCCCATTCTCTATTCATTCAAACTGACACAGAAATCCCAAGCTCACATACTCTCTCTTTGGATGTGGACATGATTCACAGATCCATTCCTGATTCTCCATCTTTAACCTTCTTGGAGAAGCCTCACTCTGAAATTGGTGGTCATCATCTTCTTGATGATTTGTTGGACCACCAATCTATCATTTCTAAGACTTTGGCTCCATCTGTGGCTCTCAATTTAAAATCAATCTCCACAGATTCAGCCATAGTCTCAATTTCAAAAGCTACTTCTTTTTCTTCATCTACGGATATCTCTCGTCCGTTGATGGGTGTTTGTCTGTCTACGGATATGCCTCAAATCAGCTATCCATTGACATATACTTCTACTACCTCTACGGATACTCCTTCCACACTTTCACTTCAAACTTCAAATATTACAACTTCCAGTATGGATGAGTTAGTAGTAGTTCAAACACTCTTAGGATTGAGGGAAGGGTGTGAAGCTATTGAGAGTGAGGGGTTGGCTTGCAGCCAGGCAAAAGGAGAGAAAGAGAAAGAGGGACAAACTATTTCTTCTAGTCTGATAAAAGTGAGAAATGAGAGTTCCACCTTAGTAGGTGAAGGTGAGGGTGTGAGGGGTGTGAGCAAGGGGGAACCCCTGATGCAAGAAAAGAGAGAAAATGAGAGAAAAGCAGGTACAGGAGGAATAAGGGTGGAAGACTCAGCCATTGCAAGTGAGTTAATGGATGTCAGTGATGCAGACAGGGAGAGGCTGTTCCAACTTGAATATCAAAATGAGTTGGATCAAATCAACCTGAATGCTGAGACATTTACTCATCCTGATCCAGCTTATCAAGTCTTGGTTGGACAGGGCAATGTGGAGGCAGAAAGGATGTTGCATTTGGTACACTCTACTGAATCAATGTCTAAGGCAAAAGAAGCAATCACTAATCTGCCTCCAGGAGCTTGTGAAGATTTTGAGTATGATGAAGACTCTGAAGACCTGGAAGAAGACTCAGATGGTGGTGAATGAGGTGATGAAAGCCCTTCCACCTCAGGAAGCACACCAGGTCAGTTGTTTGACACGGAAGCCAAATCTGATGCAATCAACCTGGTGATCTTAAAGGGAATATCAAAAAAATTCCATTGAGTTTCAATTAGCTAATCCATCCCAGAAGCTCATCTTGTCCAAGTTCATAACAATCCTCCAATTACAGAAGATGCAGCTTCTACATCAAAGGACCCATGCAGATGAGGTCAAGGAAATCATTGACAATGTCAAGGATAGCATTAACAAGAGACTTGATGCTGCATTTGTAAGATCCGTGAACTTTATTAATAATATAAATTATATTATATGTGTAGAATACTTATTATGAAGTATTTTGAGTTATAATGATAAGGATTGTTAAGTGATTATGTGCTAAATTGGTGTGTCGAAAGCCCCGTTCAAATATCTTGTCATTTGAAAATATCTTCAATTTTGAGCCCCGTTTTGATAATTCAAGGGCCCCGTTGAAATTTTGTTCATCATTATTATTCCTTCGTCATTTGTGTTCGAATCATTATCGGAGGATTTCTTCGTACTATTATATCCCTTATTATCCGATATTATCAATAGTATTTGTTTTATTCAAAGGAAGAAAAATTATTCTAAACCCTAACCCTAATTTTTCTAGGGTATTTGATATATCGTCCGTATCAATAAATACATCTGTTATAGCCCCAATATTCTTGAGAATTAGTTATATAAAATGTTATGTATTGATTTGGATAACTATCAATCTTTTTGGATAGCTATCACCTCGTAAAACGTGTATTTTACATTATTAGGGTTTTAAAGCGAACCAGTGGATCAATATCGATCCAAAAATGTCGTTTAGGGTATTATTTTCCACTAAGTATAAAAAGGAGAATCGTACATTATACTTCATATAATCCGTATTAAAAATATACAAAAATATAAAATTCCCGAACCGTGTACGTTCTTCGTGTTCTTGAAAATCAAAATCAATTTCGAAGGTGTTATTGAAATCCAAATCCAAAGTTCAAGTACTCAAATCAAAGATATTGAGCTCTAGTTTCAGAATCTTCCAACCTCATCATCATCTGGTAATTTTTCGATTTTATATGAATATTTCAAATTCGAATTAAAATTCGGGTTTATATTCGAATTGGGGATTTTCATTCTGTTGATTCTCCGTTCAATTGATTGCTTCCAACATGTTCCTAGGGTTCTAATTAGTAGGAATTCATGCTTTAATTTCATGTTTATGTTCAATTTGTTCGGGTTTGATTTTCGGGTTTTGACCCGAATTCTTCTTTTTAATAGTCCGTTCTGGTTATTGATCTGACATGATTTTGGATATAGGGCTTTCATTGTATGTGTTTTTAGCTTCATTTTAACATAAAGAACGTAGAGTTTCATGTAATATTTTAGTAGATTGGAAAATTGGTTTAAGGTCGCCGGAAAATAGTCGGGTTTGAAGTTCCGGTGATGTTTTTGGTTTGTTTTTGATCGGAATGTATTGGTATGGTTATGAGGAATGTTTTGGTACCAAAAGCCCCAAATTTTATTGTGTTTTTGAGTCGCCGGATTCTGGGAATTTTCCGGCAAGTTCTTCGCGACCCGGATTGTTCTTGGCGACGCGTGACCCGATCCAGTAACCCGTTTTCTGACCCGGTTTCAATCTTCAAAACCCTAATTCATTTTCAAAAAACTGTTTTTGAATTTTATTTTTAAATTTAATTCGAAAATAGTTTAATTATTTATAAAAATCATATTTTTTATTTTAAAAATACCTTTTTAAATTCAGAAAATTCTGGAAAATTATATTTAATTATTTAAATTCGAAAACTGATTAAATTTAATTATTTTAATTATTTTTAATTAATAATTAATTTATTTAATTAATTGATTAATTCTTTTAATCAGTTAATTCTTAATAATAAATTATAAATTAGATTTAATTAATTTAAATTAAGTTTAATTATTTTCTAGCTTGATTTAATTATTTAAAAATAGTTGGAGTGTTTAAATAGTGTCAATTAATTGATTTAATTGCTTTTAAATACTTATATTGGGATTAAAAATCCGATTTTTTATTTAAAAATTATTTGTGACTTATTTAAATTCAAATAAGCCTCGAATATTGTTTTAAAAATATTTATAAGTGCTATATGGTTTATATGAGTCGATTAATGTGTGTTAATAGTCCGTAAATGCCCGTACGAGGGCTAATGTCTGAGTTTTAATTACCGTAAAATTAGACCAGGCGACCGATAAGTACCCGGTTACTTGTTTAAATGTGATAATGATTATGATTGTGTGTCGAGGATAGAATGAGGATAGTTAGACTTACTGTTATAAGTTGTTTATTATATAATCAAGTTCCCGGAGCAAGGGAAAGGGGAAAGTAGAGTGAACGAGATAGAATCCCGTCAACGATGTAGACCAGGCAAGTATCTGTGCCTTTACTTGTTGATTCAATTATAATTATTCATCAGAATTTCATATATGTTACCACCAGAACGATTCAGATCATTCAATCTTCACCCGTATTGAGCACTTGATGTTATTTCCTTGTATATCCCTAACTTTTGACTTAATCCACAATCGTGTTAGATATCAGAAACCTTCACCTTCAATTCAGTTTATATTGATGATAACCATTGTTGACTTTCTTAAATGAGTACGTTGTACCCTTGAAACCATTCTGAATCTATTTCTCGGACTTTCTTTGATATTGAATAGTTGAAGCTCTTTTGCAACTATTACACCCCGTTATTGTGTACTTATCTTGTTATGCATGTTATTGTTTATACCTTGTGATAGAATTGGCATGTTTTAAAATGAGACCAGTAATGGTCGGGCCATATTTATGGTCGTAATAACTTAAGGCCTAGATGGCCATGGATCCTAGTGGAGGACTATGCTATAAGCTAGTCCGGGGTTGATGCGTGACTGATCAGCAGCTCAACCTTTGTATTTGAAAAATGTAGAAGTCCAATTCTAATCCCTCTTTCTTCATTAAAGATTGTTAAAATCATATGTTTGACTTGTATATTGTTGACTCAGATAATTGAAATCTTTCCTTTCATTATGGAACTGTGATTGATATATATATATCATGTTTGCTGAGCACATGTGGCTCATACTTGTTTTGTTTCTAACCCTATTCCAGTGAAGCGGGAGAATGAGCAGACACAGCGCTAGTGACAGTTCTCCCGATGCTAGGAGACCACCCCGAGTGATTTTCATTGGACGGGTAGTTGTTTTACTTTGGAAGTTAGACTAGATGTCTAGCTTTGTATATTAAGTGTGTAATAACTCTGAAAACTGGTTTGTAATAAATATGACTTAGAAGCTTGTTTATGCCATAATCTGGATGCGGTCTTGGATAAGGGGTATTTTATGTTATTATATTATTATGCATGTGTTAGATTCAGGTATATTATGTTTCGTTGGTCGAGTGACTCCCCAAATCTGTACCCCGGGTTTGGAGGGCGTCACAGCATTCCCTCTCTCCACCATCAGGACTATTCAAAGAAGAGTTGTTGAAGAAAACACTCTATCTAAGAGTGTGGAATCTCTATCAAATAGGGTGGATAAAATGGAGGAGAAGCTGGATCTCTTCCTGGAGCAACAAAAATTGCAAACACAGCTCCTCCAACAATTGTTACAGGCCCCTGGTGTTACTCAAACCCTTGATGATAACAAAAAGGGGGAGAGTACACTAGTGGTCTCTGAACTAGCTAGGATTGAAGTGGTGAAAGCATCTACTGAGGGGGAGATTCAAGAAGTAATAGCTAATCCAAGTGAATTCCAATTCACTATGGTCCCTCCAGTCTCAATCAAACCAAGAGAGTTGGATTTCTCTGGTCTAAGTGAAGAGGAGGTGATTTCAAGGCAAAAGGAGGTATCTAAAGCCAATGAAGCCATAGAGCAAAGAATTCTCAACACAGAAAGGTTGATCAAAGAATCAATCTTTAAAGTTGTGACTTCAACTCTCTTCAAAACTACAGAGCTTGCCACTACTACTACAATTCTCAAAGTTCTTACTCCTGAGGTTGAGCTCCCAAAAAGTTTCTATGATGCTGAGCCATCTCTCTACAAGGAGTGTGAAGGCATATGGAGTGGTAGGTTTGGTTCTCCAACCAAGAAGCATGGCAAGAATAAACTCCAAGTGGATTTTCCACTTCCCAAGCCAGATGCTAAGAAACTCTTGGGCAAAGACATCAAAGCATTCAAGGAGACCAGGGATGTGGAATTCAAACATGGGATGGCTGTGATCATCAGGAATGGAAAGGCAATTCATATAACAATCAGTCATCCCAGGTTTTTGGAAGCTAAAAGGGAGGAGGTAGCTAGACTTGCAAGAGAAGCCAATCCTGAGGGATATGAGTCTACTCCTGAAAAGCAGGATAGATTGGCCCAAGAATTGATGAGGGAGATGGAAGAAGATAGTAGTGAGGTTGTAGAGGAAGAGGCCCCTACTAAAAGAAAGTTAAACAAAGGGAAGACAGTGCCTAAGACAAATCCTATTTCCAGGAGGATAAAATTCAAATCCAAAAGGCATGTCTCTCCAGAAAAACAAGAGGAGATTGGGAAACCAAATAGAAGGACCTTCACAATTGATGATATCATCAAATCCTCAAGCACCCTAGTAGAGCCTAAGGAAGAGCCCATGGAGTCTGATAATTTGCTATTCCCAAAAATTTTCTTAGAAGCTGAAAGGAAGAAAAGAGCAAGGGAACCAAAGAAGAAAACTCCAAAGGGGCCAATGAAACTTCAAATTGTACCTCAAGTTGTCAAGCCAATTGAAGACAAAGCTGATTTTATTTACATTGCTAACATACAAGAGTTTACAACATTGGATATCTTCCTGGATGAAATTATTGAAGTAAGGGGCATTGACAAACACAAGAATCTGCCAGAAAGATTGGTGTTTGTCTACAAAGGTGGAGTAGAAAGGACATGGCCCTTGCAGAGAATTCTGAATGAAGGATATCCCACATTGGTCAAAGTGTTTTCAAGCTTCAAGAGCTCAAAGGGATTTTCTCCAACTGCAAGGAGCCTAGTGATGAGGAAGATTGAAGGGATAAGAGCTAGTTGGAATCAACCTGAAAGCTTACCAAGTAAATTGAAGATCCCATACAATGGTCAAAGAATCAACCTCCAACCTTACTGGATGATGGAGTTCAGAGATAATGAGGGATGTAGAAGATTCTTCGGGCTAGAGGACCAACTGTCTAAGGCTAGTTCCAAATATCTTAGGTGGTTGCAATCCAAGCTAGATCCAAAGATAGTTGAAGAAGACACCTTCTACAGGAAGCTTCAGGAGCAAATTGAAATCAACTATGCCAAGCTAGGAAAGAAGAAGGTTCAACCTCCAAGAGAGAAGAAAAAGAATTAAATCTGCTCAGCCTAGAGGAGCACTCTCTATGTACATTTCTCAACTCTTCAGCATTTCAAATAATGCACCTTAATACAATTTTTATTGTTTATTGTTTATTTGTTAGAAGTGGTTTTGTTATCATCAAGACTCTTAATTTATGTCTGATTCTCAACCAGGCATAAATTGGGGGAGATTGTTAGGAACTATGTTGTTTCTTGATGATAACTAGACTAACTTAGTGAAAATTGTATAAGTAAAATGTAACCTTCAACGGATAGCATGCTTTTTGTAACACCCCCAGATCCGGGGTCGGAGATCCGGGTTGTCACGTCCTCAATTCCAACAATAATACCTGTACTATCTCAATAATCCAATAATACAACACCAAAAGACCCCAATCTCTTACACACACCAGTTATAGCTTCAGAAACGAGTCGCACAAATAACATTAGTTACTACAACCAAATGTACTATCCAGGATCTCACTAATAGCAGCTGAACCCATGCAACTTACATCTGCATTAACCATTCTGAATTGGACTACCTCAAGGTTGAATCTTCCACTTCCCTTCTCTTGTAGTATGGAATAACTGACTAGGTTCTCTCTTCACTGGAAGTTTAATATAAAGTAAAGCAAGAATGAGCGAAAGAATGCTCAACAAGTATCCCATAATAAAATAAATAGTTTCACAACTATAAGTCTGAAATCCAATAACATTTGTTGGTATAACAACCAAACCTTAAAGTATAACATTTGAGTTAAAATACCATACAGTTCAAAATATTGTACTAGGAATAGTAAGATTCCACAATATTTGAAAATAACATATAGTTCAAGATACTATATCAGAAGTCTAAACACTTCCCGCCAAAATATATAATCTCGCCAAAATATATAATCTGCAGCGGATAAAAATAACTTTAAACATTTCTATAAGGTTTAGAAATCATTTGCTAGCACAACATATAGGCAAAGGTTCAAAGTATAACTTTTAAATCAAGCTAAATCAGGTAGCTTATTGAAAATACCAGTTTTGGATATTTCTCAACATACTGCCAACATTATCGGTAACTGAGCTCCTAGGCTTTTGTTACAATGTTGCAGACACAATTCCAATTGGAAGATGGGGGATATTACCGGAAAACACCACGATAAGCGCTGATCAGTCGTTGTACCGCATAAACACTTTCTCTACTAGTAGAAGGACGACTTCCTTTTTCGGTTATTACCCTGGCCGCATTTGGGCCCTTCATGCTATACTGGCACCTATTTCATTGCCGAACATGGAGTCATACTATACTGGCACCTATTTCATTGACGAGCATGACTTCATACTATACTGGCACCTATTTCATAGCTGAGCACGACCTCGTACCATACTGACACCTATTTCATTGCCGAGGACGAGTTAATTCCAGTCCCCAGATGAAAATCAACGTCACGGGAAACAGATGTTAATCCTGTTTCCCCGAGTATGTGATACTTGTCCCTTTTTTAAAACATTTCTTGGTCTCCTTACTTTCGGGATAATAGAGGAAGTAAGTTACCATGTGAGTTAACCTCTGTCAACAGAATTAGAATCAGATAAGATTTCTCTTTAAAAGATTACGACCCGGGAGTCAAACTATTTGGAAATCTTTAAGGGTATTCTCGTCCCATTTGAGTAGTCAGCGAATATTTAAATCATCTCTTAAGATAGATTTAAATTAAAATAATATTTGGGAATCCCTACTTTGATTAAAATAAATTACATAAAGGTCAGAAATATTCTTCATAGTTATTGAAGGTCAAAGATAATTTTTAAATAATATAAATCATTTTTAAATTGCTTAAAAAATATAATAAATAATAAATGATTAAATAATAATCATTCACTCAATAAATATCTAATAATCTATAGGTGAATATTAAAATAATATTCCCTTGAATAATAAAACAATTGAATATATCTATTCAATATACTTATCTGAAAATAAACATCAATGGTCTAAAGAAAATATACCGACTCCCAGTCTAAGTTCAAAATACGATCCACATGCTCTACTCTAAGAGCCTTTACAAAAACCCGGCTTATAACTATCATAAAGTATAGCTTATAAACCAATCACAATTCTCAAAAGATTCAAGTATAACAACAATATTATATTTGCAATATATATGAAACACTTATCACAACAACAACAGTAAGATATAAGTTTTGAAAACTTGCATCAACAGGAATTAAATATTTTGATAAGTAGAATATAGTACGCTCTACATCGTAGAGCCTCATGTACTCCAGTTTATATCTATATCGATAAATAGCATATGAACAACCGTTCAGCATTTGAAAGCTTATACGATAAGTAAAACAGTTCGTGCATTTGTAGCAGTCATATCACAACAACAACAGTTTAAAAATATAGCCGAATGCTAATGCTTCGGGTTTTGAGAAACTTTCACGATACTTGGAACAAAGAGCATACATAAATATTTGAACAACCAAGTATTATACGTTTGAAAATATACCTACTCTGAACAATAGAGTAATGGTTAGTGAACTTGCCTGGAAATCCCGAAGTAGTAGTAAGTCTCAGGTTGGTCCAGTAATCTAGAATCAACACAAGGTTCAAGAATAATAACTTAAACGCTTTCACCATACTAATTATATACTAACTCAAGCACAAAGTTCACTTTCAAGTTAACTCCTTAAGATCCTCTACTCGAGCATGCTCGCTCACGCATTTTTATAAAATTGAGATTTAATCCTTTTAGCACGAAACCTTTTCGAGGGTCTTCCTAAACGTACCTATCATGTTATCACAAAGTTTCACATTTTATTATGACCTCTAAGTGGTTCGATCATAGCCTCAAAGTTGACTAAGTGGTGCGGTTTGGTTTTACGAACGCCTTACACTAAAACGCAAGTTTCTCCTAGACCGTAAATCATAATGACATGATTCTTGTGCTCACGTAAACTAGAAACAAAGCTCTACACACTCATGTTCATCACTGAACCAAAAGAGGCAGTTAAGTTTTCGGATTCTAGGCAGTTTTTAGCGTTACCGAAAATCGGGCATTACGTCGGCTTAAAACTTAACATTTCCGAGATTCAAATGTCATTCCAATTCACCACCAATCATCATACACATCAATTACAACACTTAACATCCATTATCAATCTTAAACCGAGCCAAACCAGTTGGTATCACATTTAAAATCATCCACCACTCATCCAACAACTAAACAAACTACATAATCCACTTACTCATGACCTTAACAATACATTCATGCTTCCATCTTTCAATTATAAACATAAAACTCAACAAAACACTATTCATCATCTTCTTTAACTTAATAAAAGAGATATCTAGAGTTCATGGGTGAGAGAGATGTTACCCTAGATGCAAAGAGCTTGGAAAGGGCTTCGATTCGAGTGGTAGAACACGAGAAACAAGCAATCAAGCATTCCATCTTCTTCTTCTTCTTCTTCTTCTTCTTCCATTCGTTTTTTTCATCAAAAAATGGGGGTGGGGGGCTGCTCCATTTGTGTGTGAAATGTGTGGTGGAGGTGTGGTGATATGGTAGAAACGATTCTCGCAGTGAATAGTAACTATTTACTATTCGTCCTAACAATCGAATACTTAATTAAAATGGTTCGAGCGTGAATCTTGGAATATAAATGGGATTTATATACTCTCATTTGTGTCGCCTTGTTCTGTTACCGCTTTAATCTTGTTGAACGCTCGCAGGGATTTCTTAAGTGTTCTATCGAAGTAGTTTACCGTAAACGTTCTTGATATCTTAATACCTTTACTAAATCCATATCCATGGAATTGATAATTTAAAATCCTCCAATATATTTAAATAATGATTAATCCATCAGTAATAGGTGAAATTTCGGAGAAAACATAAAATGCTATTCTTCTGATTTTGACAGCTTCTGCATTCACTCATTTACATAGTAGATCACTAATACGACTTCGAAAGTTCATTGTCCTGGCCCGTACATAGGGTGGTCTGAAAATTTTCTAAACGACAAAAATTACTATTCATCAGTGGTTTTTAAATAAGTACAAAATTTGGGGTTATTACACTTTTGCAGTATCCGTAGAAGGGTAGCTTATCTACGGATAAGACTCAGTGTAACATGCTTGTGTAATCCTTATGTGTATTCCTGATTTGTAATCCTAATGTTGAAGTTGAAGTATTAGTTTTTAGGCTGAATAAGTCATGTTGACTATTAATGGATATGTAGAATAGGGAGGCTAATTGTAAATAGTCTATGCCTTGTAATTTTACATAAGTGAAATTAACTGTCTACGGATAGCATCATTAGCCTTCTACGGATGTGGACAACGTACTGTCTACGGATAGCAGTACTAGCTGTCTACGGATGTAATCAAGATACTCTCAACGGATAAAATTCAAATAGCTTCTACGGATACACACTGTACTTTGTGAAAGGGACAGTTCAGACAATGCACATGGGTTGACAGAATTCACAGAGCATGGAAACCGGTATTTTTGGAAAACTCATGAGAAGAAGAAGCATTCTGTTTTGTCTGGTCAAATATAGCATTTCTATAAAAAGATAATCAGCCAAGAAGGGCAAGCTACCAACACATGGACCAGTACTCAGAATGGAGAAACAAGGATCTTGAAGAGATTTACTTTTTGTATTATTGACTGTTCGAAATATCATGTAAACTTGGGATATATAACCAAGTGTAGCATTATTCTAGAACTAGAGAAATTAGTTAGGCAATTTTGAGAGCTCAAAGTAATATCCTTTATAAATTGCTGAAGCTAGAATAGTGTGTATGCAGTTGTGTGTTTATTCATAAACATCACAAAGATTTCTTCTAAATAAAATCTCTCAGGTGGATAAATCAATTCACCTGAATTTTAAATTCTTGTGCTAGTTTTATTTATTTGTTTTTCTGTTCTTGAATTTACTTTCATATCACTACTGTCAAGAACTAAAGAATTTTTAAAGATTGTATTCAACCCCCTCCCCCTTCTACAATCTTGATTCATTGTTTGAGAATAACAGTATATATGTGTATATATGCACACATATAGAATGATAATAGAGAAATATGAGTCATAAATTTCTCCAAAATCAATTCAAATATCCTATTTAAATGACATTCATTATGATTATCACCATAATTTATGACCATATATATATCAATAAAACCTTTGATTTAAGTACCGATTGAGTAATAAACAAAAAAGGAAAGAAATTGAATGAGCTTTTCAATTTTCAAAAATTATGAGATCGGATGATTTGAATGTTGAGATGATACAAATTATAAATTTAGAATTGGAAATATTGGAAATATATATATCAAATAGTAATTAAGTTGCCATAAAATTTCAGTTAAAGTCTTCTCGGTGTCGCCTAACGACAATCCCTCACCATTTAAACCATATACATTTTAAAACTCAACTAAAAAAAAGAAGATAAAGTAACGAAATACATATGATGTAAATTACTAAGTGTAGTTTCAATATCACCCACCAAAATGTGTACATATTTCTGCTTATGATCAAATACTATAATTATTTATTATATATTGCATATGTTATATAATTGAAATATTTTGAATAAAAATAAGTGTACCATACACGTAAACGTTTAAAACATTTAACATTCGAAAGAGGCACAAACTACTAAAAGAAAATTAAAATTATAAACATCACAAATTAATCTAAATAAATGTAATTATGAGTAACAAAGTAAGTCACAATTATACGGATATCTCAAGTTGCAATCACGCATACAATTCTTTTAAAACATAGATATCATCTATACTAAATATCATGAACACAAAAAGAAGTATGATTAAACATCCATCAAACTAATATTATTCCAATATCAAACGAATAACATTCAACTAAAAGTGTACAGATACATCAATTTAACAATACATTATATTAACATTAGTTGATTCTGTTGAGAAATTCGAGTCCATGGATACCACGATCTCTTACGATCAGGAGTTTCATGGATACCACAATCTCTTCCAGTCAAGAATTTCAATATATAGGATTTGAGATTCATTTGCAATTGGTTTAACGTTCAACACAAAATAAATAAATATTTAGCAAATTTAAGTAAACGACAAATATATTCGACAAAAAGTGTATATATGCATTACATAAATATAAAACGTAGCCTTTATTTTTTGTGCACTTTGAATACATGTATACCATGACCTCTTATGATCAAGAACTCAAGTCTATAAGATTTGGGATTCACCTGCAATTATTATATAACAAAATTAACGTAAGTAACGATGCAATGTAGCTTATATACATTTTTAATTATCATGCTTGTTGTCTTTGAAAAAATGATTCAAGCTTTTGTATTCTGCACAATTTAAACAAACATTAGTAACATATTTAAGTAAGCAACAAAAACACATACATATATATATATAAACATGTATAATCAACACAAACACTAACGAAAAAAAAAGGAAAAACAGTAGACAAAGAACAAGAGAAAAAATGGAAAAAATAGAGGGAAATAAGATATTAACATTAACATTATGAATGGTGAAGATCATAGTTTTATAGTCAAGAAATACTTGTAACCAATTATGAATTTAAATTTTGAAAATAGATGACAAAAATCACGGATAGAAATACATATATTTGTATGTGTATTTATATTCAAAATTTAAAACTAAAATATGGATATTAGTTGTTTATTGATTTAAAGGATATGGAAAGTATTGATTGCATGTGTGACTATATGGATATTATTGTTGAATGATCCACAATTTAAGGTAGATATTAATTATTTCTTTTAATTACCTTAAATTTTTTTGATTATGAGATTTTAATATTGTTAAATTGATTTTTGGTAAACCAAATTTAAAATGAATAATATCCATTTATGTTTATGGATAACTGACAATCTGCATATTCAAAAATTGGAATAAATTACAACATTGATTATGATTTATACATTAATTTGACTTTCATATCTACTTGTATATGGCTTATTGTTCATTATGAAATTTATTTATATGATTATTTAATGATTCCACTCATTGAGCCAATAAATAAATATTAACTTTTTGATCTGATATATTGTCAATTTTACATTCTTAATTAGTGCGTGATTATAACTATCGTATAATATAATAAGGGGATGATATCATGTTGATATAATATTTTAGAATTGAGAATTTACCAAAATAACCTTAAACTGTATGAATTGGATAGATGATGTAAGATATGATGATGTAAGATGACATAATATTTTCTAATTTGGAATTTACCAAAATAGACATAAATTGTATGTAGGGGTAAAAAATTTAAAGGTACTTGGTGAAATTATCCAAATCCTTCACCGTTCTTTGCACACGGAGTCTAGTAAATTTTTTTTTTTTTTTAAATAAGGTATATTTAAATAAAATTATCAAGAAAATTCTTTTTTCGCAAACACTGTTATAAACATATTGTCGATAGGATGGTGTAGTGACTATTTTATAAGCGAAGGAAAATTAAACATCACTGTTAAACATTTTTTCGGATATGTTTTATTTTATTTTTGTAATCTTGGTAAATAAAACTAACATGTATAAAACTATGTTCATTCTCATATTTTTATCAATATATACCATTTAAATGTAATCTTAATTATTTCTGTAATTATTTATAATCTGTTATTTAATAAGAAAAAACCAAAATTAAAAGAATTATATTAATTACATTATATATAACTTAATTAATAACTAAGTCATGTTTTATAATTTAGTACATATAAAATAATTTATTTAAGCAAATATTTTGTAAAAATAATAGAAGTAAAACAATAGAAAATATAAATAAAATTCTAAATTTATTGATTCCACTTATTACAATATCAAATGAAATTTTAATTTTATTAATTTTATTCAAAATTGCACTCAAAGAAAATCATATTATCCTATAACATATTTCAATTAAATACAATTTTGATATGGGTTAAAAATAACCCTAAAGACATAATTAATATTGCATTAATTAAACCTAGTTGGTCCATAAATAAGGCCCATTAATAAGGCCCGAAACTCTAATTAAATATTAATTTCGTAATTAATATTTGGGCTAGAAGGACAACCTGTATTAGGAGACGTCCAATACAAGCTTGTTCAAATACAAGTGGGCTTCTTTCAATAGAAGTCCGTTATGATATGGAAATAACTCCTACAAGGAAGGATCTAGAATTAATATGTATCCACCGTCAAGGATAAGACTTATGCTTCAAGGAAGTGATAATACTTATCCACCGTCAAATATAAGACTTATCCTTCAAGGAAGTGATAATACTTATCCACCGTCAAGGATAAGATTTATCCTTCAAGGAAGTGATAATACTTATCCACCGTCAAGGATAAGATTTATCCTTCAAGGAAATCAATACTTATCCACTAGGATTCTAAACGCCTATATAAAGGGTCTGACCTCTCATCTCAGAACTACGTTTTAGACTTCATCCTCGAATAAGGACATACAAGTCACTACGTCCTTGGTGTACCCCTGCCACCATAGCCCCAAGGGCAACACCTAGAACTACGTTTTTTGGCTTGATTCTCTAAACACTAGATATACACCATAGCCCCGAGGGCAACACCAAGAACTACATTTTTATTGGCTTGATTCTCTAAACACTAGAGATACGTAGGCATCTTGTTAGGACCGAGTTAGTCCCCGATAACAAGACCAGCCATTAAAGCTCGAAAGCTCTTAAACCCTAGCATTAAAATTTAAATTACGTTTTTTATTCCACAACATTTGGCGCCGTCTGTGGGAAAACAACATCAACCATGGAAAACATGCGAAGAACGACTCGAGAAACTCAGACTTCTGAAGGACTTCCTCTTACCTCTGAAACGGAGACTCATGAAAGCCAACCACTGGCACTCAAGGGGTAATTATACCCCTAACCACCACTCAAGGACCGGAAATCCATATTTCGGTTGAAGGGACGAATCCCCTGCAAATGGTCGTTCATGGACCTAATCCACAAGAGACCACTCTCCAGCAAGCAATCACAACATCCCCACTGCTCGTGAATGCACCACGTGGTCTTCAACTTCATACCACGGATCTTCCCCAATACGCAACTAAAGCTCTAGGGATGCCAACTTATGGTATGCCACCTCGACCCACGGTGGGCAGCAGTGGTATCAATCCAAACTACCATGAAGCGTATGTCCCCCCTTACATTCTAGGTTTGGGACCCTAAAATCAACAAACTCAAACTCGGCAGATCCCCTTGATTCAAGACTACTCAGGACCCTATACTGAGGATGATAATTACCCAACTGGAGAAGAGAGAGATGTTGCTCCAAGAAGAAGACGTTCTTCCCAAACGAATCGGGAACAACCCCAAACCACTAAGGAAAGGATTGTGGCCCATGAGGCAGAGGCTGCAAGACTCAAGAAATTACTGGTAGAAGAAGAGGCTGCAAAAGCACAAAACCAAGCAACTGGAAGAGTCGATGTGATCAATTTAGATCCTGCACCGAGAAGAACCAAGAGGACTGAAGCCCCGAAGGGTGATCCTATTGTGTTGTTACCCTTAGGAGATCTTGATGATTCCACACCACCTTTCACTCAGGATATTATGAAAGCTAATATATCCAGGAAATTCAAGATGCCAACGATCAAAGTTTATGATGGAACGGGAGATCCCGCGAATCATGTGAGAACTTTCTCTAATGAACTACTGATGTAGCCAACCAATGATGTGGCCAAGTGCAGGGCGTTCCCTCAAACCTTAGCAGGCATGGCCCAACTTTGGTATAGCTGTCTACCTCCCAATTCTATTGGGTCTTTTAAGGAGCTGAACAAGGCGTTTATCAACCAATTTGTTAGTAGAAGGGTGCATGAGAAAAGTTATGTGTCTCTCATGGGAATCCAACAAGGAAGAAATGAAGCCTTGAGAGATTATATAAATCGATTCACTAGGGAGGCTTTGAAAGTCCCGGACTTGGAGGACAAAGTAGCTATGATAGCCCTGCAACAAGGAACCATTGATGATCACTTCAAGAGATCCTTGGCAAAGCATCCACCCGAGAGCATGTTGAAGCTCCAAGATAGAGTCGGAAAGTACATCAAGGCTGAAGAAAGCATGAGGAAGTATGAACCCGCTGCTGGTGGAAGTGGAAATTCAAAGAAAAGAAAGGAGACCCGGGAATATGATGTTAAGGAAAAGTTTCCTAGAACGTCAAAGGATTCTGATTCTCCACCTAAGAGGAACAATTTTGGGCCAATGTTCATGGAGTATGCAAGATTAAACACTCTCAGGAGCCAAATTCTGATGGAAATAGCAAAGGAAGAGGATCTCCGATGGCCGAAGCCACTGAGGACTGACATGTCTAAAAGGAATCAGAACCAATTCTGTCGGTTCCACAAAGAAGTTGGTCATGACACGGATGATTGCAGACAACTGAAAGATGAGATTGAGTTTTTGATTCGAAGAGGAAAACACAATAAGTTCACTAAGGATGGGAATCAAGGAAATCAAAGAGGAAATTATGAAAGGAAGGATTACAACAAAAGGGACAACGATCAAGATCGTAATCCCAAACCCCGAGGGCCTGTTATCAATATGATATTTGGAGGACCAACTGTTGTTGGGTCCTCCCGAAACTCAAGGAAAACCTATGCCCGAGAGGTAATGACTGTGGTAGGAGAAGCGCCGAAACGTGCCAAGACAGAAATAGCTATAAGTTTTGATGATTCTGACTTAGAGGGAGTGAAATTTCCTCATGACGATCCCCTGGTCATCATACCTGTGATAGGCAATTCTGAGACAAAGAGGGTTTGGGTTGACAATGAAGCTTCAGTGGACATCTTGTTTCATGATGCCTTTATCAAGATGGGCTATACTGACTCTCAATTGACACCTTCGAATATGCCCATATACGGATTCAATGGAGTGGAATCAAAGGTGGAAGGAACAATCCAACTCCCTATGACAATGGGGCAAGGTTCGAAAACGTCTACTCAAATGTTGAACTTTCTAGTTATAAAGGCAACTTCAACCTACAATGTGATCCTTGGAAGGATGGGTGTAACAGCCCCAAATCCGGGGTCAGGGATTTAGAGTAGTCACGATCCATTTACTCCTTGCCTTACCTGTATTACTCACACCGTGCATAATTCACATGCTCATGACCCCACAATATATGTCTCACACACACACACACACACACACAGGTTAGAGTCTCAGAAATGACACGATACAACAACTGCGGAATAAATAATTTTTATTACAATACCCAAATGTTTTTGAATCTGTCACTGATACAATTTCTAAGTAATGTTACATTACTAACTTAGCCTTCTGATGCTCCCAATCCTCTCATACCATTCATATCTATACATAAGTTGAATACCAAACGCTGTAGCCTGATTCGATTGGTTCGTACTACTCTCGGGATCACTGCTAGAAACTGTTTATGGACACGCCTTGCGGGGTATGTGTCGTCCCATTGGCATCCTGCTTCGCTGCTATATAATATATATAAAACAATAGCAAGAGTGAGCGATAGCTCAGCAAAGTAATGAAAGTATGGCATAATTCTGCCTTTAATTCAACCAGAGTAAAGCGGGTATAAGAAAATAATTTGTCAAAATATCTCGATACTGAAATTATTCCCCTATCGGAATGTATTCCCAAAAACAGTACCATTATTGTAATTCAAATATCATTTCATAATATTTCTGCAAACTTTTGCTATATTATGAACAAGGTTCTAGTATAATATAAAAGATGAGGTTTCAAAGTAAACCAATATAACTTTTCCGAAAATATTTGCTATGTAAGCAGAATATCAACATATAACTTAAAAGATGAAGTTATAAGGTGATTCAGTATAAACAACTCCCTTACCATAACTCATGTTATGTAGGGCATCCACAGAGTCATATGGTATAAAAGATGAAGTTACGAGGAAAATTAATAAAATGTTTCTGTAACCCAAAATCCACTTATGCATATATATCCTTAATCAGGTTTTATCAGAGTCACAACTCATAAAATAAAAGATGAAGTTGCATGAATTTATTATCACTTCATTTCCAAACACTTTTCGACCCTTGCCAACACGATTGGTTCTTCACCCCAATACATGTTGCAGGAATATCCAAATTGGATGATGAACTAATACTGGAGTTGCTACCGCACCCGCTGTGCCTAACCTTGCTATGATCAGTAGCAGGTCGCACCGCTCAAATATGTTTTCTACATGTAGATGGAAGAATCACGACGGCCTGACATTGTCTACCGCCTTCCAGTGACCTCCCGGCCCATTTGGGGCCATAAAAGTTGGATGGGTCAATCGCAACTGGACCACTTACACCACTCCTAGTTCAGATGAAATCCATGACTCTGAAACGTAAAGATCGTCCTCCTTTCCCCAAGTGTAACACTTGTTGATACGACTCCACTAAGTAGTTATATCTAGGTTGGAAAGGAAGATTCTCCAATATTTCCCAAGCGATGCTTGTTAATGGATATCGACTTGTTCCATCAATCTACCCCGCGATCGTTGAGGTGGTAACACAATATTTGACTTGCAGCAACTAAATTGCTTTGAGAAAATATCTGTTCCCTGACAGTTTTGAGTTGAGAGTTTAAAAAGAGTAGCAGTCACTTAAATCAGGCTTCCCATATTTTTGATAGTTGAGCGAGCATTTAAATCTTCTTAAAAGACAGATTTAAATGGAAAAACATTGTTTTGGGAACCTCTTTTTGATTTACGAATACTTAATAATATTTATTAAATAAGTAAATCCTAAGTGAATATTTGAAAATAATATTCCTTAAGTAAGTAATCCTCAAATGAATATTTGAAAATAATATTCATTAAATAAATAATCCTCAAATGAATATTTACAATAATATTCATTAAATAAATAATTAATCTTCAAATGAATATTTAAAAAATAATATTCATTAAATAAATAATCCTCAAATGAATATTTACAATAATATTCATTAAATAAATAATTAATCTTCAAATGAATATTTAAAAATAATATTCATTAAATAAATAATCCTCAAATGAATATTTACAATAATATTCATTAAATAAATACTTAATCCTCGAATAACAGTACCCGATATCTTTATCAGAAAATAACCTTTAACATATACCGAAATATAATTACTTCTGATCTAAAGAAATATCATACGCCCTTAACCTAGGGCCTTTATAAAAACCTGGCTTCTAACTAATATGCCATATCTAGCTTAGAAGCCCATAATCAAATCATTTCCAAGTAATAAATACTTTCCGGAACATAAATAATGTTTAATAATAATATTCCTCAAGATGAATAGTACTCTGCCGCTGGAATCCCTCCGGGTTTCCACGACTATTTATATAACAAAAATATCGACTCCCGGTCTAGAGTCGAAACAATAAACATGCTCTTATCTATAGAGCTACAAGGTATACCGGTTCATAAGTACATTATCTCAAAACTCGTATAATATCCAAAAGGTCAGATTCTATTTAACACGATATAATCATTTATCTCAAAACTATACAATACTATACATGGCAAAAGCAGTATTATATAACTAATACTTCAAAGTATGGGTTTAGAAAACTTGCCTGATGCTCGAGAAGTGATAGGGGTTCGCGACGATGTCGGACAATCTAGACAAAGTAAAAGAAAACGCACGATTAATCCCCTGGATAATCCACTTGTACTAAATGCTTAAACATGTAAGCGAAACACAACCAAGGCATTACTAGCTCGTTATAGGCTCATACTAAGTCCATGTTAATCGACAATCACTTAAGTCGTAGGTTTAGTCCGAAATCGATCCTCGAATGCAAGTTATACTTAACCATTTACAACATTGGTTTCTAAGTCATGTTCTTAGTGGTTTTCAATTGCGCAACCTCTGCTGTCGCATTTTTATAAAATCGAAAAATAATCATTTTAATACGAATCGTTTTCGTGAGCCTTCCTAACTGTCTCTAGTATTATTCCTCAAAGTTTCACATTTTAATATGGCTTCTAAGTGGTCCAAATATAGCCTCAAAGTGACTGACCAGAGATGGGTTGTTCCTCCGAACGACGTTTACTAAAACTCACTTTTCTCCTAAACCGTAAATCGGATTAACATGATTCTTGCGCTCACGTAAACTAGAAACGAGGCTCTACACACTCATGTTTATCATTGAACCAAAAGATGCAGTTAAGCTTTCGGATTATAGGCAGTTTATAGAGTTACCGAAAATCGGGCATTACGACGGCTTAAAATCGAATAATCCAATTTTGTCACAACATAACCAAGCCACACCGGGCATACCATACATCCACAACCTCAACAAACAACCATCATACACCTCTAAGATCGGTGGCAAGGCTCAAATCCAACACTCATCATTTTACACATTTAAACAAAGCCAAACAATCACTAAATCACTTAATCATGATCTTAACTTTACATGAACATCAAAACCACTTCAAAACTCATATAATCAAAAAGGGGCAGAGGTTTTTATACCTTCTTTGATGCTTCATATACACTAACAATGGTTTATAATCCTTCCTTGAGCTTTGAACAAACCTTATCAAGCTTAATCCTTAAGAAACAAAATCATGAATCATGAAAAGTTACTATTCATCATCACTTTGTAAAATCCATTTAAAATCGAAAAACAAGGGTTTGGTTCTCAACTTTTTACCACACCTTCTACTCTTCAGGGGATTTCTTTTGTATCCTATCTCATCACCATGGGATGCTTGAAGCTCGACTTATTGGCTTTCTAAGGTGAGTGGTCGAAACTGGAAAATGCAGGACAGTTTCGGTTCTCCGACTTGGGGAAGGGATTTGACTAGGCTACACTCCTTTGTTCGCCATGAAATTTTGAAATACTGTTGCCCATGGAGTGGAGAAGCTATGGTTAAAATTTGGTGATTTAAGGATGGATAGAAATGGAATTATGTATTTTTCTTTGGACTCTATTTCTGCTGGGGAAAATGGGGGGGGAGAGAGTTCTTCTCTCTTTCTTTTTCTTTTCTTGGTTAATAATAATAATGCTGATATTTTTTATAAAAGTGGTGAGTCATCAAATTTTGGTGAGTCACCAGGACACGTGTCGCGCATGCATGCGTTTGGTTAAAGTAGCTTTACTGGTTCGTTTCCTTTCACATGGATGATCCAAATGTTGCATTCCTCGAATTAATCTTGTTACATGTTACTTCCATGTCTATATTTAATCCTGTAAATGTTGCCTTGTTCCTCTTGAAACGATTCGAAATATTTCCTAAAGAGCGAATAAAACTCTACGCGATTCTCGCAGTGAATAGTAACTATTCACTATTCACTCCAACAATCGAATCCTTAAATCGACTTTAATAAAATAATAAAATTCCAAAATATTAAATTCTCAAATCCTCAATTTTAATATCTCATTTCTTGAATATAATAATATATAATTCGCTGCCCGGTCAAATACTATACCAAAATAAAATTTGGAATTTCTGAATTCCGATCGTCTTTGCATTCACTTATTTACTCCGTAGATCACTAATATGACTTCGGAATATTCACACTACGTCTCGTACATAGGTGGCATGAAAAATTTTCTTAACCCTCAAAATCACTATTCATCCACCAAATTCACTATTCACTGATGCACTTAATCATAATAAGAAAAGTTTTAATTTTACCAAAAATTCGGGTTATTACAGTCTCCCCTCCTTAAAAGGATTCCGTCCCGGAATCAGCTTAGGAATAATCGGGGGTACTTCTCTCCCGTTGCACTTTCTAACTCCCAAGTGGATTCTTCCACTTCTTGGTATACAACGATACATTAGCTCTATCTAAATAGTATAGAAGGGTACCTGCTATTTAAAGGTCCTGACAGTGGGCTGCTTGTTGGAGGTAGCCCTGGTTGAAACCTACTGGCTTTATTTTCTTCTGTGTTCACAAACTCCGGAACAAACCTCGATAATTCGGAAAACTTGGCCTCATACTCGGTCACAGTCATGGTTTCTTGTTTTAACTCTTTAACTTTCATTTTCATCCGGGTCTCCACATATTTCCGAAAATTATTCCTCTAAAACAACACACGCTGCACCTCTCCCAAGTCACAATACCAGCTCCCTCTGACTCCATCGTCAGTACTTATCTTGTTAACCCAGAGGTAGTGTCCATTCGTAAACAACTCCTCCAAAATCTCAATTCCACTATAGGGCATCTATCTAACACCGTTGTCACTGGAGTTCACGGCACATCGCTATTCCTTTCACATATATCGATTGACACGCTTTCCATTATCATAATATCCTTGGGAGAATAAACCAATTTCATTGATATGTCACTAACATTCTATTCGTCTTAGGGATTCGCTCCTGTCATAGGCGATTTCGTTGCGAATCTAATTCCTATCAGCGAATTTTGACTTATCTGACCTGGTTGGCCTCCCCTTGGAATTCAATGAGGATAACAAAAATTACGGGGCCTTGAAAATACAGCTCCCATATCAAGGAAAACGTCACACACTGGTGATCATAAGGTTATGAGTTTTAAGGTAACCTTATGGGAGGTAAAAGAATTTACCGAGAGATCAACATGATCATAAGAACTCAGCGTTGTGTGCCTCGATTGAGACATTACTAAAGGTAATTAGCCTTCTTGTATTTCACAACTTACAAGTGATGGCGTCCCATCAGACTTCTATCACACAGATAGATAGTCCTTGTAGCCCCTATAAGTATAGGGTTGTTCGTCTCAGTGGAAGTTGAAAAGTATGAAAGCAATTCGAGACCAATTTAATGATTATCGCCATTCGACAATATTTCTCAAAGGAACACTTTGGATTAAAATTGAACAGATTCCAAAGGTGCGGTTTCCAAAGAAAATACAAAGAAAAGAATAACCAAAAAGATACTGGTACTTAACAAACAAGTGGTGAGGTATCACCATAGGGTCATTCATTATTTGAAGAAAAGTCAAAGCTTAAATAACATCATTTGACAGGGCTTTCGAAAACCTGAAAGTAGGCATTGTGACAGGCTCTGGCACAAGTAAAACTGAATATGGTTTAGCACAAGTGTTATAAAATAAATTCGAAAAGGGAATATACCTTTTATCAGAATTCTTCCCTGGAGAGAGGTCAAGATAGCTCATAGATTGGGGAGGTATCCCACATAATTTGCAAATGGAGAGGGTACTACCGAGGTCTCTACGGATGCCTTTTACGTCGGCTCCTCTAATGGATAATCGTTCAATTCCAAAGCTTTTCTTTTCCACGCATCCTAAGGTGTTCGATACTTACGTCATTGCCGACTTATAATAGTCGCTAAGAATTCAACCATCAACATTTGCAATCTCAGGGAGTTCTATTCGACTCAGCGCAAACATCTCAAGTAAGCGTTCTGTTCTATAAGAAGACTTTGATACCGTTGTCGCCCGTAGCAATGACAATTCCCCATGTCGACTGGGCGGTACTTCAGAAGATCGTTAGAAACTACAAGCTTAAATCCGGTCTCTATTTCAATCATCCTTATACCCAATATTCCTTCTCCCATATCACTCTCGTGTGCTACATAAGCTTAACACTTTTGGCACAATAGCCTTTTCATTTAAGTCAATCCCGGAATTTCTCAGTCCGTCTTGGTCCTTAAATATATTTCGCCTTTACCGTCCAATCTCAACTTCATCATTTAATCTCTACAATCAATTATAGCAATCAGGGTCTGTCCACCAACCCATATAGCGACCATCTTACCCAATCCACATGGTTCGCTCTAGTTTCCATTCTCTTTGGTGACATCCTCTGGTAATCAGAAAGACAAGGTTTGCCAAAATTTGCTGAATTTCTTCCCAAAATCAGGGAAATTTAATCAATCTATTTACCCCCAAGTAATACTCGGATCTGATTTCCGACCTTTCTGTTCTATCCTCATAATTCCTTCCTGGTTTCCTGAGGGTGGTAAATCTCGTTCTCGATTCCGTCTTAGCGTGCTTGTCTTACAATAACATTTCCATGGTATATATATCCAAAATTCTCCTTGAGATAATAAAATCCCTCAATGATGTAATAGACACTATTTCCAGTGGAATCGCTGGTCGTGGGGGATTGAAATCTCGTAGACCAAAACAATTCCTTCCACTATTCTAGGCAACTAAGTACCCTTAATCGTTCACGAAAATCTGAACATCTTGGTTCTTACGTATGTCGCCTCCTTATGGGCAACTATAACCGACCACGAGAAACAGGTTTCGTTCAAGTCGAATCAATCCACTGATACTGGCTATACTGCCTCTACCTCTTCTGCTTTGGAGACTCTACTCCATTTTCTTTGTCATATCTCTTGATGAATCATGAACGATCCTTAAACTCTCGTCTCGTCACTTATTTGTCCCTTGAAGGTTCGTCCGGTCTTATTATAAGACCTCAAGTAACACACCACGTCTTTATCAATCGGCACATTTTCTACAAGATTCTTTCCTTGACCCGCCATGGGGTCCTCTTTTAGATCCTCCTATGGATCCTCCTTTATCGGGTCTTCGTCCATCTCAAGGAGCGCATCATCAAATGCCTACTCGAAGGCCTCGGGATCTGGTTTCCTAGAATCCCATCCATCTATAACTCATACGAATCGAGGTGACTAATCATGAAGTCCTAAGTACGGTTTCCCAGAAGAAGTCCCCTCTCGGGCTTTATCTTAAACAGTCAGGGTCATGTCCTCTAACCCGACTACGAACTCAATTTGGGCTCTAGATGTTCTTATCGTTATTAAGGGTATTGTAAGACTCGATCTCCTATCGTTTCTGAGGACTGTAACCTAACTCTCTGATACCATTTCTGTAACAGCCCCAAATCCGGGGTCAGGGATTTAGAGTAGTCACGATCCATTTACTCCTTGCCTTACCTGTATTACTCACACCGTGCATAATTCACATGCTCATGACCCCACAATATATGTCTCACACACACACACAGGTTAGAGTCTCAGAAACGACACGATACAACAACTGCGGAATAAATAATTTTTATTACAATACCCAAATGTTTTTGAATATGTCACTGATACAATTTCTAAGTAATGTTACATTACTAACTTAGCCTTCTGATGCTCCCAATCCTCTCATACCATTCATATCTATACATAAGTTGAATACCAAACGCTGTAGCCTGATTCGATTGGTTCGTACTACTCTCGGGATCACTGCTAGAAACTGTTTATGGACACGCCTTGCGGGGTATGTGTCGTCCCATTGGCATCCTGCTTCGCTGCTATATAATATATATAAAACAATAGCAAGAGTGAGCGATAGCTCAGCAAAGTAATGAAAGTATGGCATAATTCTGCCTTTAATTCAACCCAGAGTAAAGCGGGTATAAGAAAATAATTTGTCAAAATATCTCGATACTGAAATTATTCCCCTATCGGAATGTATTCCCAAAAATAGTACCATTATTGTAATTCAAATATCATTTCATAATATTTCTGCAAACTTTTGCTATATTATGAACAAGGTTCTAGTATAATATAAAAGATGAGGTTTCAAAGTAAACCAATATAACTTTTCCGAAAATATTTGCTATGTAAGCAGAATATCAACATATAACTTAAAAGATGAAGTTATAAGGTGATTCAGTATAAACAACTCCCTTACCATAACTCATGTTATGTAGGGCATCCACAGAGTCATATGGTATAAAAGATGAAGTTACGAGGAAAATTAATAAAATGTTTCTGTAACCCAAAATCCACTTATGCATATATATCCTTAATCAGGTTTTATCAGAGTCACAACTCATAAAATAAAAGATGAAGTTGCATGAATTTATTATCACTTCATTTCCAAACACTTTTCGACCCCTGCCAACACGATTGGTTCTTCACCCCAATACATGTTGCAGGAATATCCAAATTGGATGATGAACTAATACTGGAGTTGCTACCGCGCCCGCTGTGTCTAACCTTGCTATGATCAGTAGCAGGTCGCACCGCTCAAATATGTTTTCTACATGTAGATGGAAGAATCACGACGGCCTGACATTGTCTACCGCCTTCCAGTGACCTCCCGGCCCATTTGGGGCCATAAAAGTTGGATGGGTCAATCGCAACTGGACCACTTACACCACTCCTAGTTCAGATGAAATCCATGACTATGAAACGTAAAGATCGTCCTCCTTTCCCCAAGTGTAACACTTGTTGATACGACTCCACTAAGTAGTTATATCTAGGTTGGAAAGGAAGATTCTCCAATATTTCCCAAGCGATGCTTGTTAATGGATATCGACTTGTTCCATCAATCTACCCCTCGATCGTTGAGGTGGTAACACAATATTTGACTTGCAGCAACTAAATTGCTTTGAGAAAATATCTGTCCCCTGACAGTTTTGAGTTGAGAGTTTAAAAAGAGTAGCAGTCACTTAAATCAGGCTTCCCATATTTTTGATAGTTGAGCGAGCATTTAAATCTTCTTAAAAGACAGATTTAAATGGAAAAACATTGTTTTGGGAACCTCTTTTTGATTTACGAATACTTAATAATATTTATTAAATAAGTAAATCCTAAATGAATATTTGAAAATAATATTCCTTAAGTAAGTAATCCTCAAATGAATATTTGAAAATAATATTCATTAAATAAATAATCCTCAAATGAATATTTACAATAATATTCATTAAATAAATAATTAATCTTCAAATGAATATTTAAAAAATAATATTCATTAAATAAATAATCCTCAAATGAATATTTACAATAATATTCATTAAATAAATAATTAATCTTCAAATGAATATTTAAAAATAATATTCATTAAATAAATAATCCTCAAATGAATATTTACAATAATATTCATTAAATAAATAATTAATCCTCGAATAACAGTACCCGATATCTTTATCAGAAAATAACCTTTAACATATACCGAAATATAATTACTTCTGATCTAAAGAAATATCATACGCCCTTAACCTAGGGCCTTTATAAAAACCTGGCTTCTAACTAATATGCCATATCTAGCTTAGAAGCCCATAATCAAATCATTTCCAAGTAATAAATACTTTCCGGAACATAAATAATGTTTAATAATAATATTCCTCAAGATGAATAGTACTCTGCCGCTGGAATCCCTCCGGGTTTCCACGACTATTTATATAACAAAAATATCGACTCCCGGTCTAGAGTCGAAACAATAAACATGCTCTTATCTATAGAGCTACAAGGTATACCGGTTCATAAGTACATTATCTCAAAGCTCGTATAATATCCAAAAGGTCATATTCTATTTAACACGATATAATCATTTATCTCAAAACTATAAAATACTATACATGGCAAAAGCAGTATTATATAACTAATACTTCAAAGTATGGGTTTAGAAAACTTTCCTGATGCTCGAGAAGTGATAGGGGTTCGCGACGATGTCGGACAATCTAGACAAAGTCAAAGAAAACGCACGATTAATACCCTGGATAATCCACTTGTACTAAATGCTTAAACACGTAAGCGAAACACAACCAAGGCATTACTAGCTCGTTATAGGCTCATACTAAGTCCATGTTAATCGACAATCACTTAAGTCATAGGTTTAGTCCGAAATCGATCCTCGAATACAAGTTATACTTAACCATTTACAACATTGGTTTCTAAGTCATGTTCTTAGTGGTTTTCACTTGCGCAACCTCTGCTGTCGCATTTGTATAAAATCGAAAAATAATCTTTTTAATACGAATCGTTTTCGTGAGCCTTACAAACTGTCTCTAGTATTATTCCTCAAAGTTTCAAATTTTAATATTTCTTCTAAGTGGTCCAAATATAGCCTGAAAGTGACTGACCAGAGATGGGTTGTTCCTCCGAACGACGTTTACTAAAACTCACTTTTCTCCTAAACCGTAAATCGGATTAACATGATTCTTGCGCTCACGTAAACTAGAAACGAGGCTCTACACACTCATGTTTATCATTGAACCAAAAGATGCAGTTAAGCGTTCGGATTATAGGCAGTTTATAGAGTTACCGAAAATCGGGCATTACGACGGCTTAAAATCGAATAATCCAATTTTGTCACAACATAACCAAGCCACACCGGGCATACCATACATCCACAACCTCAACAAACAACCATCATACACCTCTAAGATCAGTGGCGAGGCTCAAATCCAACACTCATCATTTTACACATTTAAACAAAGCCAAACAATCACTAAATCACTTAATCATGATCTTAACTTTACATGAACATCAAAACCACTTCAAAACTCATATAATCAAAAAGGGGCAGAGGTTTTTTATACCTTCTTTGATGCTTCATATACACTAACAATGGTCGTTTGGTTAAAGTAGCTTTACTGGTTCGTTTCCTTTCACATGGATGATCCAAATGTTGCATTCCTCGAATTAATCTTGTTACATGTTACTTCCATGTCTATATTTAATCCTGTAAATGTTGCCTTGTTCCTCTTGAAACGATTCGAAATATTTCCTAAAGAGCGAATAAAACTCTACGTGATTCTCGCAGTGAATAGTAACTATTCACTATTCACTCCAACAATCGAATCCTTAAATCGACTTTAATAAAATAATAAAATTCCAAAATATTAAATTCTCAAATCCTCAATTTTAATATCTCATTTCTTGAATATAATAATATATAATTCGCTACCCGGTCAAATACTATACCAAAATAAAATTTGGAATTTCTGAATTCCGATCGTCTTTGCATTCACTTATTTACTCCGTAGATCACTAATATGACTTCGGAATATCCACACTACGTCTCTTACATAGGTGGCATGAAAAATTTTCTTAACCCTCAAAATCACTATTCATCCACCAAATTCACTATTCACTGATGCACTTAATCATAATAAGAAAAGTTTTAATTTTACCAAAAATTCGGGTTATTACAATGGGTCTTCATGCATTCAAGGCTGTAGCCTCGTCTTACCATCTGAAAATCAAGTTCCCAACGAAAAATGGGATTGGTGAGGAACGAGGTGATCAAAGAATGGTCAGAAGTTGTTACGTAGCTGCGTTAAGGCCTGATGGAGTTGGGGGGCAGGTTCTTCCCATTGAAGATATGGACACTAGAGACAATGGAGATAGAAGAGGGAAGTCGACTGAGGATTTAATCCCAATTCCCTTAGTTCCTGGTGAACCGGAGAAGGTTACTTACATTGGAGCATTGTTACCTGAACCATTGAAAAGCAAGATCATATCTTTTCTCCAAGAAAACAATGATGTTTTTGCTTGGACAGCAGCCGATATGCCAGGGATTGATCCCCAGTTGATAACCCACAAATTGAATGTAAATCCCGAAAGGAAGACTGTGAAACAAAAGAAGAGAATTTTGCTCTAGAGAGGCAAGAGACCATCAAGCAGGAAGTCGATAAGCTTTTGGAAGCCGGGTTCATTGAAGAAATTCAATTTCCAGAATGGTTGGCTAACCCAGTATTGGTCAAAAAAGCCAATGGAAAATGGAGGATGTGTGTGGACTTCACTGACTTGAACAATGCATGTCCTAAGGATTGTTTTCCCTTACCAAGAATTGATACTCTGATAGATGCCACAGCTGGGCACGAGATGTTGAGCTTCATGGATGGCTTCAGTGGATACAACCAAATCAAAATGCACAAAGATGACATCTCTAAGGTATCATTTATCACTGACTTTGGTGTTTACTGTTATTTGGTTATGGCATTTGGGCTTAAGAATGCAGGAGAAACGTATCAAAGGTTGGCGAACAAAATTTTTGAACACCTTATTGGAAAAACCATGGAAGTCTATGTGGATGACATGTTGGTTAAAAGCCTCGATAAGGCGGATCATATAAACCATCTACGGGAAGCATTTGAAGTGCTGAGGCACCATAGGATGATGTTGAATCCAGCTAAGTGCGCCTTCGACGTTGGGTCAGTGGTACCATTTGGAAGTCAAAAACTTTCGATGGTACCAAATGGAAAAGCCAATTGTACAATGGTACCAAATGGAATATCCCTAAAATGAATATATGACACTTCCGTATTCTTGTTACTTGTCGTTGATTTAGAAAACTACACATGTTTAGCAGCCTTTTTTTTTTTTTACAAACTTCATCCTTTAATTATTTAGCTTTTTATGTGACAAATTTATAAACTTCTCCGCCTCTGATTTTTTCTTCTTCTTTTTTTCCAAATTAAAAAATATATATATAACTTGATGATGATATTAATTACGACATTCAATTATAAAAATATTACTATAGAAAAAAACCGAGAAAAAAAATTGAAGTCGTGGCTACTTTTCTCTCTCTTCAGGAGTGCTTGGAGTTTCATATGGGCTTAGCAGGAGTAGGGATAGCTCCAAATTTCAGTGAATGGGATGTTTTTTCAACGCCCCCACCCCGTTATCTACTACTTCATCTGAAGTGGAACAAATCCTAAACCCAAAAGAGTCGGAGGAAGAGCTACATCATCTCTCAAGAAGACACTCAAAATCCACATTGCAATCCCGTGATCATTTTTAATCAAAATATTCAGTTCAATGTTCAACTCAACTCCAATGTTAGCATTGATCCTCAGCAAGAGCATGCCCCTCGCCCACGGACAAAGGTAAGGAAAAACTCTACTCAGATTTTGATTTTAATAATGATGGCATTTTGTCTCAAGAGGCTGTGCAGATTCTGGAGAACGGGAATCTCTTAATGTATTCTCTAATGCTTCTGAAAAACCTATTTTGGACTTGGAAGAGCAAATACTTGATAGCTATTGTGTCAAGATTCCAATCTTGAGTCCAAAGTTCAGTGGGTCTAAAACTTTCAGGGCAGGTGATGGTTTTCATAACATAAAGATGTTAATGGTGGAAGAAACTATCGCCATGCAAAATGGAGACGTTTAATATTAGCCATAGTCACTTGTGTGTCTTTCATTGTCTTCTAATTATGTCAGTTAAGTTAGTTGCTTTCTGTCTTATGTCTTATGTTTCACAGGTAACTCAGTCTGTAGGGGCCCTTATTTCTGCCCTTGGTTTATGTCGGGCATGGATAGAAAATCATGTAGTAAAAAGAAGTTCTGTTTTCTTATCTATGTGCTGATGTTAACTCGTAGGCTTGGTCCTGTTCTTAATATATCTTATCGCTTACGTATCAAGAAATGAAATAAATTATAGAGCAAAAATAGAATGTAAATACATCAAATATTGATATTACAGACCTTATTTTTACTAATGATTTTCTATCCAAGCCCGAGTGGACTTGTAATATTGATAAATGAATAATTCTGTAATGAAAATGTATTGAACTCCATTGTTGATCTAATACAAGCTTGCTAACTAACCATCTCTACAAACATGTAAGCTTTACTATTTTCCAGAATACAAAAACTAACTCACAAGAATACAAAGAAAAGATTATATACAAGATAAAGTTTGCTATGCTGATGTGGACAATTGCTTAGCTGGATAACTAACTAACTAACAAGAAAATATTCCATATTGACTTAACCATAGCCTCCAATACCCCCCTCAAGTTGGAGAATGTGGAAGCAATGTCTAAGGCAGAATCAGACATTCCCAACTTGGATAAAAGCTCCTTGTACTGTGGTGAGGGGAGAACCTTAGTGAGAACATCGACAAGCTGGTGTTTAGTTGGCAAATAAGAGAGTTGAAGAAGCCCTTCAAGAACTTTATCCCGAGTAAAATGGCAGTCTAACTTAATATGCTTAGTCCGTTCATGGAACACTGGATTCTTAGCAATGTAAAGGGCCGATTGATTATCACAATGTAAAGTAACAGGTGTTAAATCTGTAACACCAAGTTCCTGTAGAAGACGAACCAGCCAAGTAATTTCAGAAGCTGTAGAAACCATGGCATGATACTCAGCTTTAGAAGAGGAACGTGAAACAGTACTTTGTTTCTTGGATTTCCAAGAAACAGGCGAAGAACCAAATAGAACAATGTAACCAGTAAGCGACCGTCTAGTGTCTGGACAAGACCCCCAGTCAGAATCAGAAAAAGCTTGGACAGTAAGACTATTAGAGGCCTTCAATAGTATACCTTGGCCAGAAGAAGAAGAAACATACCTGAGAGTATGTGTTAAAGCATGTAAATGTGGTAATCTGGGATGCTGTATAAACTGACTTATAGTCTGAACAGTATATGATAAATCCGGCCTAGTATTTGTGAGATAATTCAATTTACCAACCAAAGATCTATAGAGCTCAGGCGTATCAATCAAAGCACCTTCAAACTGTGATAATTTCAGATGTACAGGAAATGGAGTTACAGCAGCCTTTGATATATCGAAAGGACATGCTTGAAGTAGATCAGATGTAAACTTCTTTTGAGTCAAAAGTATGCCTTCTTGGACATAACCAACCTCAATACCCAAAAAATAATGCAACTTCCCTAAGTATTTAATACTGAATACCTTGTGAAGATGCTGCTTCAGAGAAGAAATTTCTGGAAAATTATTACCAGTGACAATTATGTCATCAACATAAATAGCAACAATAGTAGTAAGGTCACCAGTTTTCTTAAGAAATAAACTGTAATCATTCTTTGACTGTTCATAGCCCTGAAAAACCAACTCCTGAAGAAGCTTTGAAAACCATTCTCTAGATGCCTATTTTAAACCATATAAGGACTTCTTTAACCTACATACTTGATTAGGTTTATGAGGCACTCCTTCAGGTACTGTCATATACACCTCTTCTTTAAGATCACCATGCAAAAATGCATTGTTCACATCTAACTGAAACAAATCCCAATGCTTGTTGGTTGCTAGGGCAATCAGGCATCTAACTATAGTCATCTTAATCACAGGAGAGAAAGTTTCTTCATAGTCTATTCCATACTTTTGATTAAAACCCTTGGCAACTAATCTTGCTTTACATCTTTCAAGGGAACCATCTGCATTGAGTTTTACTTTAAACACCCATTTATTGCCAATTGGTTTCTTACCAGGTGGGAGATCCACCAAATCCCATGTATTATTATCATTTAATGCTTTGAGTTCCTTAGCCATAGCCTCAACCCAAAGTGGGTGTTGAGATGCCTCTTTATAACTAAGGGGTTCATGAATGTCAGAAGTGACAACAAGAAAAGCTTTGTGGGCAACAGGAAATTTATCAAATGTAACTAAATTGCACCAATGAGGTGAACCTTTCAAAGGAGCTAACTGACTGAAATTGCATTTATAGGAATCCAAATAAGCAGGTATTTTTCTAGGTCTGGTAGACTGTCTCGCAGGAACAGAAGAAACAGTAGAAGATGTGGTGAGTAACTCAGTAGAAGATATAGAATCTGTTTGATCAGGATTTGAATGAGAATGTGATGAATTAAGAAAATCAGAACTAGCAGTTGTCGGAGTTGTAAAAGTATGAGATAATGGAATATAATCATCACAGACTAAATCATCAAAGTCAGGAGTACAAGAAGTAACAGTAGGCAAAAATATAGCTGAAGAATAGACATTGGAATGAGAGTGAGATTGAGAAAGATTATGATATGGGAAGTGATGTTCATGAAAAACAATATCTCTAGAAATAAGAATGGTTTTACTGTCCAAATTAAGAACTTTTTATAGGCCTTTTGATTAGCTGGATATCCAATAAAAACACAAGGAGATGCCCTTGGATTAAACTTTGATCTATTAGGTTTAGGAGTTGAAATATAACATAAGCATCCAAAAACTCTAAGGTTGTCAAGAGAAAGTGGCTTAGAGTAAAGTTTCTGATAAGGAGTCATATTATCTATACTCTTAAGAGGCATTCTGTTTATCAAATAACAAGCACAAAGTACACATTCACCCCAATAATGAGAAGGTAATTTGGATTGAAAAGATAATGACCTGGCCGTTTCAAGTAAGTGTTTATGCTTCCGTTCCACTACTCCATTCTGCTGAGGAGTATAGCTGCATGATATTTGATGAATTATGCCTTGAGTTTGAAAGAAAGATTTCAATGTACCTTCACTGATTTCTTTTGCATTATCTTACCGTACACAAGAAACTATAGAATTAAACTGCACTTTGGCATATTGGACAAACTTGATAAGAACATCCACAATTTCTGACTTAAATTTGATCAAATGTACCCAAGTATATCTGCTGAAATCATCCACAATAGTGATGAACTGATTACATCCATTATGATTTTTAACTCTGTAAGGACCCCAAATGTCTACATGAATCATTTGAAAAATTGAAGTAGTTTTAATACTGCTAACTTGAAAAGAACTCCTGCACTGTTTTGCCAAAGGACAAATGTGACATATTGTATCTTCTAAATGTTCCTGTACTGAACAAGACGGTTGAAGTAACTTGAGTTGCTGAAAAGATATATGGCCAAGCCGTAGATGCCATAACTTGGTCTCTTCTGAAATGCTGAGAAAAGCCCCTTTATTGTGAAAAAACTTGCCATTGGAAGTAGTACCATGTGAAACTGATGCAGGAACAGTATATAAACCATTCTAAAATTCACCAAGATGTTGTGGAGGATGATTCTGAGAAAAGTCCTGAAGATAACACTGTTTTTCAGAAAAAAGAATAGAAGAATGCATATCCTCACACAACCTCTGCACTGAAATCAACTTATATTTGAAATCTGGAACTAAGAGTACATTTTTTAGAGTGATATTAGCATTAAGAATGACTGTGCCAATATGAGTGACCATGATTTTTCTTCCATCAGGAACAGTAATGTGACTATTGTTAGGCTCAAGACATGTCTGAATACCACTATTAACAAGCCTACACTATGTGACTATGTCACATTACATGACCTAGTGATTTCTATCACTGGGATATAGTATAGGTCTCTAAATGTACTTGTCTTGTTCTCATGAACATTAGCTTGATCATGTATGCTCAAATTTATAATGAGCTTAGTGAAGTTTCTTGCATCTAGATTGTATATAGGCCATTGAATAATTATCCTGGTAGAAGTTCAGAAGTGTTCATGCAGCAGGATAGAGTTGAATAAGGCTATGAAGAAATAAGTTGCAGGAATTTGTCTAAGGCATTATATAGCAAAGTCAAAAGAAAGCTATGTCGTGAAGTCACCAATATCCATGTCGTGAAGTACTATATCGCATAGTCCATTTTGTACTATGTCGAGAAGTCCTCAAGACACATGTCGTGAAGTGTTGAAGTCAGCAAAGTCAAAAGAGCCTAGATCGTGAAGTCCTCAGAAGCCCTATGTCGCATAGTCATCAAATGACCTATGTCGCATAGTCATCAAATGACCTATGTCGCATAGTCATCAAATGACCTATGTCGCATAGTCATCAAATGACCTATGTCGCATAGTCATCAAATGACCTATGTCGCATAGTCATCAAATGACCTATGTCGCATAGTCATCAAATGACCTATGTCGCAAAGTCTTCAAAGGCTATATCGCGTAGTCCTCACAAGGGAGATCGCGAAGTCAGGGATAAAGTGGAGTTCACGATATCAACACTTAGCCGTTTATAACAAGACAAATCAAGGTACAGAACCAAGAATCAAAGGAGACAAATACTGAAGCATTTGTTCTGGCAAGGTGGTCCAAAGAACAGATGGCAAATCTACAGCTAAACTTGGAGAGAAAGATAAGAGACAAGCAGCTACAGAAACGGGAAAGACTCCGAAAAGCAGGTGGTCCTTCCTGACACAGTGAACCTCTTATGGCAGGACAAGTTGGACTTTCAGAAGGGGTAGCTGTGTATTATTGTGTGGGCCTAGTTTGTATAGGTGAATATATATATTGTGTACACACAACTGTAAGCTGTAAGAGAGATACACATAGTTATTTTCTAAGCTCTTTTCTCTGTAAGCAAGCAAGTTCAAACTGTTCTTGTTTAGAAGCCAGAAATTCGATTGTGAATTTCTTGGAAAGCTGTAGTATTTAATTTGCTTATACAAAGTAGATTAAAGTGATTGTGTGTGTTATTTACATTCCGCATATTACATATCATAATCATATACAGCTTATACTTAGTTTCAAGAATCGAAAAATATATCAAACTATCCATTCACCCCCCCTCTGTCTAGTTTCTAGTAGTATTCATTTCTAACAAGTGGTATCAGAGCGGGCTGTTAACATACAAACAGTAAAAGATCAAGAATGAGCTCACAGAAACTAAGCAGTATCAAGATTCCTCCCTTTAACAAGGAGCACTACAGTTTATGGAAGAAGAAGATGTTGCTTTTCATCAAAGCTTCAAACCCCATGTATTTAGACATTCTAAAGCATGGTCCCTTTGTTCCATTGATTGAGATTGGTGAAACTACAGTAGGCACTGAGATAGTACCAGCAAGGCACATTCCTAAAGACCCTTCAAAATACACTGATCCTGAAAAGGAGAAAGTAGCACTGGATGGACATCTTCAACTTATCATCTGTGAATCTATGGATTTCAACATGTATGGCACTGTTGCTCACTGCAGTAGTGCAAAGAAGATGTGGGATCTCATAGAAGTGCTATGTGAAGGAACTCCTGAGGTAAGGAAGAACAAAAAGCAGATTTTAGTCTCACAGTATGAAGCATTCATGGCTCAACCAAAGGAGGGAATCACAGAAGTATTTGAGAGGTTCAACAAGCTGATAAATGAGCTCAAACTCTATGACAAACACTATGAGACAGAAGAGCTTAACATGAAATTCTTACTAACTCTTCCAGATCATTTGGAACCAAGAATCTCTTCCCTCAAAGAAAGAGATCTAACAAAAATTGGTTTTGATGTGCTGTATGGTGTATTGAAAACATATGAGCTAGAGCTGTTTCAGAAAAGATCTATTCAAGCAAAGCAAGGATTAATGGCCAATACCTCCTGTGCCCTTATTGCTGATAATCTAGGTCAAAGAATGGAATCTCTGAAAATCAGCCAAGTCAAGATTGAGGAACTAGAAGATAATGATGATGCTGGTGATGAAGCTCAGGTTGTGTATGATTTGCCTGAGGAGGATGAGTTCTACAGCATAGATGAGCTGGACAAGATGGAAAATAAATCTTTTGCTTACATGGCTAGGAGATATCCTAACATTAGGTTCAAGAGGAAGCAGCCATTCAAGTCCAGGTTCAATGGTGGGAATGCTGGTGGTTTAGGTAGCTCAAACTCCTTCAACAAGGGAAAAGGGATTGCTGGTGCAGTTAAAGGAGGATACAAATCTGGGAGTGTGGATAGGTCCAAAATAAGATGCTATAACTGCAATGAACTTGGGCACTTTGCAACAGAGTGCAAGAAGCCCAAACAGATCAAGAAGGATAAAGCATACTTAGAGCTTGAGGCAAAGTATGAGGCTCTACTCAAGAAACAACAGGGTAAGGCTTTTATTGCTGAGGGAAAATGCTGGGATGACTCTGATGAAGAAGAAGAACAAGAGTATTCAAACTATGCCTTGATGGCATTTTCTGATGAAGGTGATTCAAGTCAGGTACCTATTCTTACTTCTCTTGATATGACTCCCCTTCAATATAAGCAAACTGTTGAAGATATGAGCACTGAGATGTTTAATATTCATACTAGCATGTTAGTAGCTAATGAAGAAATTGACAGACTAACTGCTAAGAATGTTGAGCTTACAGAAAAGAATGAGCAACTTGAGTTAATGGTTGTGAACCTGGATGGTTTGAAAAAGGAGGTTGAATATCTTAAAAACAAAGTGATTTGTGCTGAGCAGATAGAGAAAGCCCTTAGAGAACAAATTGCTGAAACTGAACTGAAACTAAGAAGCTTCAAAAACTCCTCTGAACTTATTCAAACCTACCACAAGGAACACACTGAAGACTGCAAGGTTGGAGTTGGTTTTGACTATGATAATGACAAGGGAAGGAAGAAGGTCAAGGGCAAAGGAAAGGAAACTTTTACAAACAAAAATGCCCCAACCATACTGTCAAGTGTTGAACTGCCCATCTTCAGAAAGAGTGTTGTTGAGTTTGATGAGGAACTACTGATCATCAAGCAACAACTACTTGAAGAAGATGAGGCTGCTAAGAACACTTCTTCCTTTCCTGAACTTGTCAATCAGAAAGAGACCAAAGACAATCTTGTCAAGAGTCCTAAAGCAAAGAAAGAAGTTGTTAAGAAAAGGAAACAAAACAGAAATGGTAAAGTTGGTGTTAACAAAGGAAACAACTATGCTTATGTGCCAAATGCTCCCAGGAAACAATGTCAAAAATGCCTATCTGTTAATCATTTGACTCATAAGTGTAGTAAGCCTGAAATTGTTGAAGTTGACAACCTAAGTAACCTTTCTGCAAGCATAAATTCTAGTCATGATTCTTTCTGTGGTAAGCCAAACTGCATGACATGCTATGTGACTGTGATTGCTAACTGTTTATCTCTTAAACATAAACTTGACTCTGCACAATCTGGTGAATCACACACACACATACATTCTCATAGGACAGGGTCCCCAATCAGGGTTGAGAGGGTGAAAACTTCATGTGAGCCTAAGAGTGTAAACTCCAAAGCCACAGAAAAAGTGAAGTCCCCTACTATGAGAAATGCAATTTATGACAGAAGAATTATTAACCAAAATGTTCCTAAATCATCTGGACCCTACCAAGTGTGGGTACCAAAAACAACTTAGTCACTTTGTGAATGCAGGGCAACAGGAATAAAAGAGTCATATGGATCTTGGACAGTGGATGCTCAAGTCACATGACTGGTGATATGGCCCTGCTATCACATTTTGAGGAAAAGGCTGGCCCATCAGTAACCTTTGGAAATGACAACATTGGTTATACAATGGGATATGGCAGTGTTAAATCTGGAAATGTCATTATTGAAGATGTAGCATTTGTTGAAGGACTGAAGCATAATCTCTTGAGTATTGGACAGTTTACCAACAGAGGCTTCAAAGTGGAATTTGATGAAGACCTTTGTTCAATCTCAAAAAGGGAAAGTGGTGAAGTTGTTCTAACTGGTGTGAAGAAAGGAAGCTTGTTTGTAGCTAATCTTAAGGCTGCAGATAAGGGAGAAATTTGTTGTTTCTACACAAAAGCCACAAATGAGGAATTCTGGCTGTGGCACAAGAAACTGTCTCACTTGAATGTTCAGGCAATGAACTCTCTAACCAAGAGAGAACTCATCAGGGATTTGCCTGCCTTGGAGTTTGTGCAAGATGGAGCATGTGAAGCTTGTCAGAAAGGGAAGATTAAAAGATCAAGTCACAAGAACAAGTTGCTCAATACAAACTCAAAACCTCTGCAACTAATTCACATGGACTTATTTGGCCCTGTGAATGTAATGTCCCTTTCCAAAAAGAAATATGCTCTAGTGATGGTTGATGATTATTCAAGATATACTTGGGTGGAATTCCTATTCTCCAAGGATGAAGCACCTCAAGTCATAATAGAGCATATCAAGAGAGTTGATAGAGAAGCACAAAGCACTGGTTCCTCTATAGTTGCTTTGAGAAGTGATAATGGGACTGAGTTCAGAAATTCAACATTGTATGAGTTTTGCAAAGATAAAGGAATTTCTCAACAATTCTCAGCTCCTAGGACACCTCAACAAAATGGAGTAGTTGAGAGAAAGAATAGAACTCTCATTGAAGCTGCAAGGACAATGCTGTTGGATGCAAAGCTACCTACTAGCTTTTGGGTTGATGCTGTTAACACAGCATGCTATGTGCAGAATAGAACATTGATCAATAAGAAGTCTGGCAAAACTCCTTACTCATTAATGACTGGAAAAAGAGCATCCTTCAAGCATCTGCATGTGTTTGGAAGCAAGTGTTTTGTGATGAAAGATACCTCTGAGCATGTTGGAAAGTTTGATGCTAAAGCATTTGAAGGTATCTTCATTGGATACTCTCTGGAAAGGACAGCATACAGAGTGTTTGTACCTGAGCAACACAAAGTCATGGAAAGCATGGATGTTACCTTTGATGACAAGAAGATTCCTGGACTTAAAACAAGTGATCAAGACAGTGTGCCATTAAGATTTGAAAATCAGGGTTATCTTGAGGATTCTGAAAGTGAAGACGAACCACCTGTTCAAACTGTTCTAGAAAATGAAATTCTTGAAGTTGACAATCTTCTTCAAACACCTGTGCAAAGATTCACAAACACAGGGGGAGAAGAAGAGAATGCAACTGTCAACCAAAATGAGATTGGAACAGATCAAGGAAATGAACAGGGGCACACAAGGAAATGGGACAGAGCCCACACTAGGGATCAAATCATTGGAGATCCTAGTGAGGGAGTTAGAACAAGAAGGGCAACATTGAATACATGTCTGTATAGCTGCTTTCTGTCACAAGAGGAACCTAAACTTATTGAAGAAGCTTTGAAGAATTCTGATTGGATTGTTGCCATGCAAGAAGAGTTGAATCAATTTGAGAAAAACAAGGTATGGGAACTAGTGCCACCTCCAAAAGGAAAGAATGTTATTGACACCAAATGGGTGTTCAGGAACAAGATGGATGAAGAAGGAGTGGTAGTAAGAAACAAAGCAAGGCTGGTTGCCAAAGGATATAGTCAGCAAGAAGGCATTGACTATGATGAGACATTTGCACCTGTAGCTAGACTGGAAGCCATAAGAATCTTCCTGGCTTTTGCAGCTCACTCAGATTTTAAGGTGTATCAAATGGATGTGAAAAGTGCATTTCTCAATGGTGATCTTGCTGAGGAAGTTTATGTGTCTCAACCACCTGGCTTTGAAAGTGAAGACTTCCCAAACTTTGTGTATAGACTGCTCAAGGCACTCTATGGACTCAAACAGGCACCAAGAGCCTGGTATGAAACTCTATCTCAATTCCTTCTTGAGCATCAATTCACCAGGGGTACAATTGACAAAACCCTATTCTTCAAGAAGCATGGAAATGATATCATTCTTGTTCAAATCTATGTGGATGATATCATCTTTGGCTCTTCAAATGAAAAACTCTGTGAAAGGTTCTCTAAGTTGATGCAAAGTAAATATGAGATGAGTATGATGGGAGAGTTAACCTACTTCCTAGGCCTGCAAGTACATCAAAGGGAGGATGGCATCTTTATAAACCAATCTAAGTATGTCAAGGATCTTTTAAAGAAATATGGTTTAGAAGAGTCATCCCCAGCTAAAACTCCTATGTCTACTGCAATCAAGCTGGATGAAGACAAGAAAGGCAAGAGAGTTGATATCAAGGTCTATAGAGGAATGGTTGGATCCCTACTCTATCTCACAGCTAGCAGGCCAGACATCATGTTTGCCACATGCCTTTGTGCAAGGTTCCAGTCTGATCCCAAGGAATCTCACATGATGGCCATCAAAAGAATTTTCAAATATCTAAAGGGGACTCCTAATCTTGGGCTATGGTATCCAAAGGGCACTGGGTTCAACCTGGTTGGTTACACAGATTCTGATTATGCTGGATGCAGAATTGACAGGAAGAGCACCTCTGGAAGCTGTCAATTCCTAGGTCAAAGGTTAGTGTCCTGGTTTAGTAAGAAACAACAGTCCACAGCAACATCCACAGCTGAGGCTGAATATATTGCTGCTGGAAGTTGCTGTGCTCAATTGCTTTGGATTAGAAATCAACTCATGGATTATGGGCTAGTGTTAGAACACATTCCTCTCATGTGTGATAATACTAGTGCAATATCCATAGTGGCCAATCCTGTTAATCATTCTACTACAAAGCACATTGAGATCAGGTACCATTTCATTAGGGAACATGCTGCAAATGGTACCATAGAAGTCTCTTATGTTCCAACTGAGAAACAACTAGCTGACATATTTACTAAACCTCTGAATGAAGCAGTCTTCAACAGACTTGTGAGTGAAATTGGAATGCTCAATCCTTCATTCAGTTGTTCTAAGTAAATATGCTGGTTAATTGTTGCAGCAGTAAATTTTCACTGTATTTAAATGATCTATTTCTTTGGAGTGAAAATTGGCTGAGATATGATTTATAAATATTTCAGTATTTTACTGCATATTTTTCAAAATCATATTTGTTGGTGGAGTTGTGAGCTTTTGAGACATCTCGATATAGATGATTTTCAGAGTTCACGACATAGTTCAAATTAAACAGACTTATATCGCAAACTGTTGAGATTGTGAGACTTCGTGACATAGTTCATTTCATGAGTTTGCGACATAGTTAATTTTATGACTTCGCGACTTAGAATAACTATATCGACAAGTCTCCATAGTTGACAGAATTTTGATTTAAATTAATTTTATTTCAATATTTGATAAAAGTCTGACAAATTGCTCAAAATTCCTACAAGAGAGTTTTAGACAGGGTATTTCTACTATATCGCAAAGTCTCCCCGATCCTTTCATTTTGAAGACTTTGCGACATAGTTCATTGTTGAGACTATGCGATATATTTTGCAAGACTTTGCGGTACAGGCTATTATTGACTTAGCGACATACACATAGACTGTACATATTCATAACTCCATATCGCAGTGTCTCTATCATATAAATACCTTTTTCTAACCGTTCACAACTTTTCATCTTGTCTATTGCTCTCAAATTCTCAAACCTAAGCACAAATTCTCTACTCTCTTTCTTACTCTCTCTTTTGAAATGGCACCCAAATCTCAAACCGTATCATCCTCTATTCCTTTAACCATACCCAAAGAAACCAATCTTCTCACCATTCCCTCTGAGGCTGAGGCAAAACCAAGGTACAAGTGTTTTGTACGGTTCTTAAACACCTCCTACCTCAGCCAATCCCTAACCTTGAACCCTACACTGTATGTCGATGTGTTGGAAGGATTTTGGCGAACGGCGTTGGTATCAACAATGGCTAGAGAAGATGGAACTTCATTCCAGGAGGTTGCTTGTTCAATTGGAGGCAAACACTTCCAGTTTGGTGAAAAAGAAATCAATGAAGCATTGGGGTTCAAGGTGGAGGGTCATGACCCAGAAGCTACTGATGCTCAAATAGTAGACTTCATGACCCTCATTCGGTATGCAGATGAGATAGATACCGGAAAGCTGAACAAGAAATTTGTAAGAAGGGAGTGGTCATTCCTATTTGATGCACTCCAGAAGGTGTTCCTTTGCAGAAAGACAGGATGGGACCATATCAGTCACATTGCTGTGAAGCTGGCCTATTCCCTAGCCTACAATCAGGAAATCAATGTCGGAGCAATAATCCTCAAGGAATTGGCTCAAAGGCTAGGGAGGACAGTCCGTGGAAGAGGTAATGACATCTTTTACCCTCGCTTTCTTCAAGTTATTTTAAATTATCTTGATGCTAATGTCCATGACTTGGAGGGTATAGATAAATCAAAGATGGCTTATTCCAAGTCCATGTCCAAAATTCTATTTGGTTCATTGGATACGCGGAATCAAGTGGATGTGGTCTTGAGTGTGACCAAGCATATGCAGGACACATTCGAGTCTTATCCACTTGATAAGCCCATATACCATGCTCTTTCCTGGACAGGGGAGGCTGAGACTGAAGGAGCTTCACAGTCTAACCCAAGCCTCCCTATCCCATCCAGTAACCCCACTGTAAACACCACTGTAGAGGCTAGTCAGCCAAGTGCATCAATCTCTCAAAAGGTTGATGTCACTAAAAAGAAGAAGAAGAGAACCCTAGCTATTATCCATGAATCTGTAGAGTTAGCAAGTGAGATTCCTGAGTCACCTCTCACCAGACCAAAGAAGAAATCAAAATCTGTAGCCACCACTGCATCCTCTCAACAGGATTCAGATGTGGAAAAAGGGGTACACCTGCTACTGTCTATGGCCTCTCAACAGGTCATGGGCATTGAAAAGAGCAGCCTCCCCACTGCAAGTTGTAAAGAGTCTGCACAGGGTCAAGACCTCACTCTTGACCCTAGGAGTGATAAGGGTGATCAAACACTAAGTGGAGAGCACATCAATGTTGAAACTCCTCCTATCTCTCAGGGGGAGTTGCCAAAATCTAATCTGAACCCCACTTCTCTCTCAGATTCTTCCACTAAAATTTCTTCTGAACAAGAGAGTCATTCTCATGACAATCTTGCCCTTGATCAATCACAATCCAGCCCTGTGATTGAGCCAACTTCAAGTGACATGGTGCTTGACACTGTGCTCACCACTCAGGACCCACATTCAGTTGGTCAGGGAATGCATGCTGAGGCATATCCTAATGACACCAACACAAACATGGAGGATTCACCAGTTTTCACTGGAGACTCTGTGCCAAATTCTCCCATCCTTAGGGATGTGGAAATGTCTTCACAGACAAATAGGGCTGATGTTGTAACACATCCCATTTCAATGGAGACAACATCAGACCCTACAGCCATTCCAAGGCTGGAGGAGACTCAAACTCACACATCTCATGAAGTGCCTAGCACTAGCTCTCACTTGGCTCAGGCCACAATGTCAGAATGGCTGAAGCCGGTGCACTATGACAGGCCTTCAGGATCATCATCTGTGCCCTCACACTTGACAGAGGAAGCCATTCAAAATCTTAATGTGGCACAGATTGATGAGTTCTCAAAGATAGCTCAACATCTCCTCACCTCCAACCTTCCAAATGCTGATTATGAAGCTATCCTGCTATGCCATAAGGAGGATGTTGAAGCCCAACAGGAGAAGATTGTGAATGCAGCTGAACCAGAGGGAAATGTAGATGCCTGGTTGTATTCTAAGAGGACTGTAAATCTCAAGGATGCCCTAGCTTTTGTGAGAGAAGAATACCTCACTTCTCTGGGCTCCAATGCTAAGGATCTTTCTCCTGTTGCCATCTATGAGGCTGTAAATGATGTGTACAAGAACCAGTTGAAGGCTCTGCATTATCTTGGGAAAGGGCTTCAATCAGAGATTTCTTCAATTCAGGAGGAGACAGACAGATCCCTCACAAAGCTCAAAAGCTCTTATCTCTCTGATTTTCCCAAGGTGGATGGTATCCTCAAAGAAGTCCAGAAAACCTCCACAAATGTGTCCATGATGGATGTGACTCTTGCCATGGTCACAGACAACATCAAGAAACTGGCTTCTACACTGGAAAATCAAGCAAAAACTACCATCACCACCAATGCTATGTTGAATGTCATGTGGAAAAATCAGTATGGTGATAAGCTGGTGGATGAAGTCACTCTGTCAGACATCTCAAAATATGACTTTGCCAGGGTCAAAGATCAATCTCTAAACTCCTTCAAGTCTCACCAATTATTCTCCAAGGTGGATGGCTTGGAAAAGGAAGTGGCCTCTCTCAAGGATGAAAACAGAATGCTATCTACCTCTCTAAACCATCTCAATGACAAACTAGATGATCAAGGCACCAATACAACAAACATTTTGCTGGTACAGCAACAGATGATGACTTCAATGATGAGATCCATGAACCTGCCTATTCCTGGGGAAGCTCAAGACATTTTGTCTGATCCCAAGCCTAAGGGGGAGAAAGGAAAGGAGGTCAATGTGAAAAAGAAAGGGGGAGCACCTGCCAAGCAGTCAAAACTTAAGGGCAAGCTCATTGAAGAGACAATAAAGCCAATCAATCTTCCCCCTGTAGAGGTCATCAATGCACAAGGTCAGAAAAGCACAGTCACCACAACATTCTATCCATCCACAATGCCTAAAGACATCTCAACCCCTCAACCTGCTATACCTACTCCAATTGCTAAACCTACCCAAGCTACACTTATCACTGAGGCCAAGCTACAGGAAGTTGCCAACTCTAACATCTATCATGATGAGGCATTCCTGGAGTTTCTGAAAGCCACCTACAAGAATGCTCAAGGAGATGCACAAGTGTACAGAAAGAAGCTCAGGGAAAGTATCAAGTACTTCACAGTTGCAGTAAAGAAAATCAGGGATGTTTATCTGAGAGAAATAATCATGGTGTGCAAGGACAACTGCTTGTGGCACTTAGCATTTCAAACTCTAGAGAAACTGAGGTTTACCGAAGTGTCAATAATTCTGGAGTTGATTGAAAAGAGTGGGGCTAACAATGAAAGTCTTTATAATGACTTGGAGATGGATCAAAATCAAAGACTGCCTGAGGTCATACCCAAGCCAAGGACAGTAATTTTTCAAAGTCTATCCAAAGTCAGAAGTATTGACCAACTAGTCATTCCCAAAGATCTGCAAATGAAGAATAATACAAAGATCAATCAGGTGCTGCAAATGCTGAGAGCAAAGAAAGGAGTCAAGACAGCAGAGGAATTAGAGATGATTAACATTCTACAATCTTTTCTGATTCATGGTGTTTTGCCAGAATCTGTCAAAGAAAAGAACAAGAAGAAGGATGGGGAGGATGATGATGAGGAGAAAACCCACAGGAGGAGATCTCATGACACAAAGGGGGCAAAGGAGACAGTAAAGAGAACTAGGAGTGGAACTCAGCAAGTCAAGGACATTGCTGGCAGTACTTTAACCAAAACACAAGACTCTGAGTCTAGGGTGAGTACTGTTAGTAATGATCCTCCAAAATCAGTATCTAAGACTTCTGAACCTGAGTTGCCACAGAAGAAGGGTGAAGCCACAAAAGAAAAATCAAGAAAACACCTCCACAAGGTCACAGCCAGTGGAGTGTTGCAGTGGATTAAGGGCAAAGGAATGAAGCTACTTCCAAATGATGTGGCAGTAAAGACAAAGTCACCTTGTTCCAGAAAGGTACCTCTTGTGAGGCATATGAAGATCAAGAGTGTACCCAAAAGAATAAGGATAACAAAGAAAACTGGAAAACTCACAAATGTTGTTGGCATCCATGTGTTTCCACTTGATGAAGACTATGATGAAGATGCCCTAGCATTTTTGAGAGCTCAAAGGATCTTTGAAGTCAAACTGAAGCTAGATCATCTAGAGATTAAGTACACTGATGGAAGAGAGAAGATAATGAAGCAAGGAGGCTGGCAACATTTCTATATATATGAGCTTGAAAGGATAAATGCCTTGTTGAACTTTGAAGAAAAGGAAGAAAGGACATGGAAGATAGATATTGCCAGGTTCTTGAAAATGCATGCTGATCATGAAGAAGACCTGAGGAGAGAGAATGAAGAAAGGAGATGGAAGAAAGAGAAGGAGTTGGCCGAGATAGAAGAAAGAGCAAGGGAGCTAAGAAAGAAAGGGCTGTGCAGGGTAAAACAAAATCCTTATACTGTGGAGTACAAAAATCATTATGGAGGAAAAAGCAAGATAAGGATGGAGTTTATACACTCATATGTGGAGAGTGCCCTCAGAACAGCAGCTGAAGATCTAAAGGACTCTCCTCTCATTGAAGAAATGACTGCTAGAGATGATATTCTAATGGCCATCTCTGAGATAAAGAAGAATGAAGAAATGAGGAAGAAGAAGATCTATGATGACTTCTTAGAGAAACAATTGGAAACAGAAGCTATGTAGCTCAAGGAAGAATTCTGTAAGCTTAAATTTCCAAGTTGTTATCAAATTCTGTGCTTAACTGTATCTTCCTTATATCTGTTCTTTTTATGTTAGTTAGGCTTGTTATCAGACATGAAATTGTGCCTAAGGGTCTTACTCACAATTTGGGGGAGATTGTTAGGCTCAAGACATGTCTGAATACCACTATTAACAAGCCTACACTATGTGACTATGTCACATTACATGACCTAGTGATTTCTATCACTAGGATATAGTATAGGTCTCTAAATGTACTTGTCTTGTTCTCATGAACATTAGCTTGATCATGTATGCTCAAATTTATAATGAGCTTAGTGAAGTTTCTTGCATCTAGATTGTATATAGGCCATTGAATAATTATCCTGGTAGAAGTTCAGAAGTGTTCATGCAGCAGGATAGAGTTGAATAAGGCTATGAAGAAATAAGTTGCAGGAATTTGTCTAAGGCATTATATAGCAAAGTCAAAAGAAAGCTATGTCGTGAAGTCACCAATATCCATGTCGTGAAGTACTATATCGCATAGTCCATTTTGTACTATGTCGAGAAGTCCTCAAGACACATGTCGTGAAGTGTTGAAGTCAGCAAAGTCAAAAGAGCCTAGATCGTGAAGTCCTCAGAAGCCCTATGTCGCATAGTCATCAAATGACCTATGTCGCATAGTCATCAAATGACCTATGTCGCATAGTCATCAAATGACCTATGTCGCATAGTCATCAAATGACCTATGTCGCATAGTCATCAAATGACCTATGTCGCATAGTCATCAAATGACCTATGTCGCATAGTCATCAAATGACCTATGTCGCAAAGTCTTCAAAGGCTATATCGCGTAGTCCTCACAAGGGAGATCGCGAAGTCAGGGATAAAGTGGAGTTCACGATATCAACACTTAGCCGTTTATAACAAGACAAATCAAGGTACAGAACCAAGAATCAAAGGAGACAAATACTGAAGCATTTGTTCTGGCAAGGTGGTCCAAAGAACAGATGGCAAATCTACAGCTAAACTTGGAGAGAAAGATAAGAGACAAGCAGCTACAGAAACGGGAAAGACTCCGAAAAGCAGGTGGTCCTTCCTGACACAGTGAACCTCTTATGGCAGGACAAGTTGGACTTTCAGAAGGGGTAGCTGTGTATTATTGTGTGGGCCTAGTTTGTATAGGTGAATATATATATTGTGTACACACAACTGTAAGCTGTAAGAGAGATACACATAGTTATTTTCTAAGCTCTTTTCTCTGTAAGCAAGCAAGTTCAAACTGTTCTTGTTTAGAAGCCAGAAATTCGATTGTGAATTTCTTGGAAAGCTGTAGTATTTAATTTGCTTATACAAAGTAGATTAAAGTGATTGTGTGTGTTATTTACATTCCGCATATTACATATCATAATCATATACAGCTTATACTTAGTTTCAAGAATCGAAAAATATATCAAACTATCCATTCACCCCCCCTCTGTCTAGTTTCTAGTAGTATTCATTTCTAACAACTATCAACATCAGTCGCACATTTATAAGTATCAAAATCTAGCATGGAGTTGCTTATGTGATCAGTGGCACCACTATCCAAAAGCCATTCAGTGGAAGGAAAAGATGTCAGACAAACTTTACCTGCTAGAAGGGCATGACCAGAAATTTCTGTTTGCTTAGTTCCATCAGGATAAAGAAGCTTCTGCTTGTTTAGTAACTCAATTAGTTGATTATACTGCTGCATAGAGACTGGAGCTGATTGATCCTGTTTGGAATTAGTAAATTGATCTTCATGCTCTACTGCTGCAGCAAATCTCCTTTCCTTATGTTTGAAACCAGGTGGGTAACCATGCACTTTAAAACATCTCTCTATATTATGCCCTTCAATTTTGCAATGAGTACAGAAGTATGTATTTGCAGGCTTGGAATTAAACTTCTTCTGAAATCCACTGAAATTAGGAGCCTGTTTCTGAAAGCTAGTAGAATTAGAACCATAAGCTTTGTTAGGTTGATAGGAATCAACCTTCCTTTTGTCTGCAACAAAGGCCAAACTATCATTCTGGTTAGTAGTTTGACAGAAGTCCTTGTGACTTTCTTCTTGAGCCACAATTCGATAAACTTGAGTCAGATCAGGTAGCGGTGTTGCGATGAGAATATTAGCTCTTATCATAGAGAATTGATCATTTAGTTTCATCAAAAATTGCAGTACTCTGTGATCTTTCTGCATCTTCTTAGTTCTGTCAGACAAAACACATGTACAGTTACCACAAGTACAATTTGGTAAAGGATCTGCATCATCAAGTGAATCCCAAACCGTTTTGATTTGAGTATAGAACTCAGAAACACTCTGTTGTCCTTGTTTCATCTCAGCTAATTTTTGTTCCAATGAAAAAACTTGTGTAACTGAAGTAAAACCAAATCGATTTTCCAAATCTCTCTTGCTGTTCTGAGGAAAAGTACACTTCTAGCAATATTCTCATCAAGATTGAATAACAACCACGAAATCACTAAATCATTGCATCTCTCCCAGTATTTGTAATCAGTAGAAGAAACCTCAGGAATCTCAATAGTTCCATTAACAAATCCAAGTTTGTTTTTAGCAGACAAAGTAAGCTTCATGCTTCTTTTCCAATTGTTAAAATTCTCTCCATTGAATTTAACAGAAACAAGTTGATTTGTGTTCGAATCAGAAGGATGAACAAAATAAATGCTTGAAGGATCTTGAACAATTCTTGTAGCCATGACTTTAATCAAGAATCTAATCAGTACATGTACAAATTGTAAACTAATTGTATATGGTCTGTTTAACAAAATGCTCTTCGAAACTTAGACTTTAGGTCATCAATACTCAGAGATTCACAAACTTGCGAGCACAAAAATCATCTCAAATCACAAAATCATCTTCACAAAATCATGAAATGATCATATAATCGCAAAACAATCGCAAAATAAGAATGAATAACACCTGATTTCTTCGAGAAAAGAGCTTAGAACTTCAAATCTGTATAGTCTGCGGAAGTGTTAGATCGTACGAAGCTTGAACGATGGCTCTGATACCATGATAAACGAATAATTCTGTAATGAAAATGTATTGAACTCCATTGTTGATCTAATACAAGCTTGTTAACTAACCATCTCTACAAACATGTAACCCACTGTCTTCTATACTTTGGAGAAGTTTTTCTCATAATTCAGGTACAAACACATTTTTAAAAAATATTTATTATAACCGGTAAGTTGAATGATCGTGGACAACGAAATTCAGTATATTTTATGCTTAAATTGTGCTAAATAAAACATATGGAACTCTATTTTATATTCCTAATTTAAAAAAAAAAAATACACTATAATTATCATATTTTGGATAAGTATATAAATTTATTTATTTTTAATTTATTGTTTTTAGGTATCCGATTGAAACCCGAACCCGATCTGAAACCCGAAAAAACCTGACAGATCGGCTTTGGATTTGCATTTTACATATCCAAACCCGAACCCGAACCGATCCGAAATATAATAGATTGGATTTGGATTTTGAGAAATCCGAACCGATCCGACCCGATTGCCATCCCTAGTTACCAAGGTCCACCCTGGTCACTACAAGTTACATAGTTATCAAATATATAATCATTAACTACTTACCAAAATTAATCATATACTATATAGTTACATAGTAATAAACCAAACACAAACATTTCAATTACCTTGGAACCTATAATTATAAATTAATTACCGGGAAGTTCAAGTTTCTATGTAACTATAAAATTGACGAAACAAACGAGACCTGAAAGTTCCCTTTTAGTTAAATTGTGAACATCGAGTAAATGTAATTTTTTAACAATTTCTCAATGAAATAAGAGTTTATTGCATCAATCACCACAAAGTTAAAGAACCCAAATCCACAACTTTAAACCAAATGATTGATAATTCATGTGTATTGCGTGGAAGATTCCATTATAAAATCAGAAGAAAAATGCACATTACACAAATCAACGGCCTGATTTCCTGATTAACTAACTAAACAAAAAAAATGACAGTATAATGTAATCAGAATTATAAATTTGATTGTTTCACACACTCACACAACAATCAGACACACATATGATGTAGACAAATGGCAGTTATAATACATCACTTAAATAAATAATATAATTGAAAATCAGTCCATGTGATATACTAGTATTTATGCCCCGGTGCCCGGCTTTGCAACACAATAAATTAATAAAAATTAATTTTGAAGTAGAACTTTTCCTTTTATTGCTTGAGAATGTAATTTTGTAAGTGCAAATATGTTTTCTTTAATGTCTTAACCTTTTTTTTAATGACATGTACAATTATTTTGTTGTCTATACCAATAATTTGAACACTCCATAATTCTTGCGTGAAAGTGATTTTCGCAATAGAATTTTTAAATAAATAACTAAAATAATTGAATGAAACGCAAAAGTACACATCGTTTAAAGAAATGTGGATAGCACCCAATTCTAATTGGAAAATTTTAATTTCATTTGTTTTCACCTTTCATCCTTCACTTTACAAACCTCTGTTTTGTGTTTCAAATGATTATTAGATCCATATAATTTTTCTGTGTATGGCCTTAGTAACAAAGTAAATAAAAGATTGTTTTTTGAAAATTATAATAGGAGCAACTTCAGATCGATGTCGTAAATCTACGATATATAAAATAAAACCAAAGTAACATAAAATATAATATTTCTTCAAAAAAAAACATAAAATATAATATATGATGAAGATATCTTAAAACTTAGTGCAACAACCCCATGTACCTGGTTGAGCTCTAGGCTTTATTTATTCAAAAATATATTAAATAAATTCTACATCTTTTAAATATAAAGTAGTTTCAAATTAAAGAGGAAAAAAACTTTAAATTATGAATACATGTTATTAATATCAATTTTTAGAGTTAATATAAACTCCTCGGTCGCCTTTGACGGCGCCTTGACCTCTATTTTTAAAAAATAAAATAAAATTATATTAAATAAATCCTACATCTTTAAAATATATTTACATCCACTGCTTAATATTTGACAAAAGCAATATTAAATTAGGAATATTTTGATTTATGAATATATTTTATGAAATCTTCAGAAGACCTTTCACTTCTAAATATAATATGAAATACTAAATTTTAGCATTAATATTCTTTTACCTCTAATAATATTCCTTATATCATTTTATCTAATTTTTTATAATTAAAAATATTAATTAGTTGCAATATTGATATAAATATTTTCTACTTTTGTAAGTATATTACATCGAATGAATGCACTGAGTATTGATACAAACTCCTCCGGTACTCTGTATATGGCCGAGCTCTAGGTTGGGTGAAAGCCCGAATTATCTATTTTTCAGCAAAATATATTCAAAATATCAATATTCACTAAACATGATCCTAAATACTCACTTAATACTTCACCGGTATTGAAGTATTAGAATGATACGTTGTTAGGTCCCGATAAGTTTGTAGAAGGGTTGAATACAAACAGTACCGTTTTATCGAATTTGTTTGGTTTATGATTTTACAATCCAAGAACAAATTATTGCGGAATTAAATGAAACAAAATTCAAGTTAAATATAACCTATATTAAACTTGAAAAGTGTTATAAATACAGTACGGATTAAAATGATTGAATCTCACACTAATTAAAACAAATCTAGAATAAATTCGACATGAACTTATCTATTTTTGTAATAAAAAGAGGGTTAATTATCTTGTTGGTCACTAAAGTGGGCCTAAAGTATCAAGTTGGTCACCAAACTGAAAACGGTCTCAAACAGGTCACTAAAGTCAGCTACAGGTACATTCTATTATATAACTTACTTTTTTCTGGACGAAAAACACTAATATTAATGATAATTTCTTCGATTTTATGGTATGAAATGGGTATGTTACCCTACCATGTAGATATCACATTGAATATATTTTAATATATCATCATTTTTCGTCTAAAAAAAATTATTTATTTAGCGGAGTGTACCTTGTAGCCGACTTTAGTGACCTGATTAAGACCATTTTCAGTTTGGTGACCAACTTGATATTTTAGACCCAATTTAGTGATCAACAAGATAATTAACCCAATAAAAAGATAGAATACTAAAAGATAGTTCGAGATAAATTATAGGGATAAAGATCCGCTAGATAGTCAAATCAGTACAAGTAATTGATTTCTAGTGGTTTGGATATAACATTCAAGGCTAGAAATAAATTCGCTTGAGAAAAAGATTCTGGCAGTTGAGCTTTGGTTTAAGACAGTGAGTTAATATGAAAATGTTCAGTGTGTTACTGAGATAGTTCCTGAAAATAAATCCAAAAATGAATCTATGACTAATTCACATGTTAAGTCAGTTTCTGAGGAAGATAAAGTGTCTCACATGAAATCTGCTTATGATTGTCACAAAGAATATGTTCCTAAAACTCATGTTAAGGTTAACACTAAATCTGTTTAGAAAAGTGTTAAAAAGGAAAAGAACATAGGATTACTTTCTTCTGATCAGTTAAAGAAGAAATTAAGTGAAGTAACTGGTACTGTCAAGAGAAAATTCCTAAGAGGAATAGGAATGGAAAACAGGGAATTGATAAGTCTAACAACTATAAATTTGTTCCTAATGCACCAAGGAAGACTTGTCATAGTTGTGTTAATACTAATCATCTTGCTATTTACTGCAGAAAGAATAAAAAGAAGAGGTCTGAAATTCCTACATCTAATGTTAGGAATAGAAAATTTAGTTATAGGCCATAAAAGCATAGTGAACTTTATGAAGGGTAATGCTTGGAGTACATTGAAGAAGAGTCCCAGCCTCTGCTGCTTTTGGAAGTCGGGAAAACTTTACTACTAGTCCCTAAATTCTGGATAACAATGCAAGTTGGTGACAAGTTGGTCGTGGCCACGACGACAATGGAAACGAGCATAAAGGCGTTGTAGATAAAAGAGATGATCAAGATGGTGATATGGATGTCATTGATGACGATGGCGAGGATGGTGATATGGGACATAGTTGCTTCTGCTGTTGGTGAGGAAGGAAATCCCGTTACTCTGAGTTTGGTCTCCGGGGCTGATCAGGGACACCTTAGTTCTGGTTCTGGCTTTCCTGGAGAGAATAATGGTGATAAGGATGGTGATCATGTTGATGCTCGACGCTCGAAGGACTCTTTTTAGTTGTGTTACACGCTCTATGAGTTGCTTTTTGTTTATGTTAATTTGACTATGTTTATGGCGCTGTAATTTAACTATGGTTTGTATGGTTGTAAACTTTGCTTTTGCACCTACTGTTTAGGTTGCGTGTACTCGCTCCTACGGGAGCTGGGAGTACTATAATGGTCCCTATGTTTCTTTCTCAATTATTAATATTAAAAGGGTTACCCAAAAAAAATTTGTAGTGCTGCTTGGTTATCACAAAACAATTTGGCAGGTAGAACGGGGACTTGCAAATCTTTCAACAAATATCTTAACCATGAGATTTCACATGTCGGCGTAGCCATTAACCGGTATTGAGCTTTTGCAGCAGATGACCACGAAACTATTACTTGTTTTTTTTTACTCTTTCATGATATTAATGATAAAAGAGTAAAGTGCACTTTGTGTACTCGCACTTTGGGTGGTGTCAGACCACTTGAGATACTGAACTTTTAAAACTACCACTTGTTATACTGGACTTCTAATTTTTTTTACAAGACGTGTACTTCCGTCAAGTATGATTAATTCTGTTAACTTTTTCAAGGGTATTTTAGTCTTTTTATCATCATCTTCTTCCTCAACCCCATTTTCACCATTGTTGAAACTTTTGAGAAATTAAAAGTTGAATATCTCATTCATTTCTTAACGAAATCAAGTCATTCAAGTTGCAACATAATCATCTTTTCTTCCTCTACAAATAGACATTGATTTTCACTATCAATATTTTAATTTGGTGAAAATAATTTAAAAGGACATAACTTAACAAGCTATACATGAATTGAAGTTTGTTAAATATATAAATTCTTGAAAGTAAATTTTTAATAATTATAATTGATATCCCATTGTAGAGAAGAAAAAGACGATTATATTGCTATTTAAATGAATGTATTTCGTTATTAAACGAATGATAAAATTCGAGTTGTAAGTTTTTACGAAGATTATCAATAGTAAAAATGAGTTTGGGGAAGAACATGATTGATAAAAGATGAATATACCCCTGAATTTCCTAACGGTGTCAAATAAATTTAACAGAAGTACACATATCGTAAAAAGGTTAGAAGTCCAGTATAGCAAATGGTAGTTTTAGAAGTTCAGTATCTCAAGTGATAAGTACACAAAATGCATTTTACTCTTATAAAAATACAATAAGCAGTTACAGAACGCCTTGTAATTGGGCACCTTGCCCAGTCTGCATCACAGGGCCTGTTTGGCAACGAGTTTATAAGCCGACTTATGGCTTATAAACCCGTAAGAGCGTATGGAGGGTGTTTGCCAACCCAACTTATGACCTCAACTTATAACTTATATGTTGATAAGTTGAATGTTAATAATGAGGTACATTTTCCTGAACTTATTGACTTATTACTTGATTTCTTTGTTTTTTAATACTTTATATTTTTACCTTTGTATTTTTAAATATTTTTTAATTTAAAATGCAAGTGTTGAAATCATTGTATTTAATAATTATTTTTTCAAATTTAATTTAGAAAACTCTTAACTAATTTATAAGTAAATTTATCCAAACACTCGTATAACTTATAAGAATCCATCAACTTATCACTTATAAAGCACTTATTCATTTTAAGTTATAAGTCAACTTTTTTGTGATACCCCAAACACGCACATAATATCATATCACGTCAAGTGGGTTTCTTGATGAGAACAACAATCCTTGACTAGGTGCAGATTTCAAATACCGAAGTAAGTGATGAGCTGTTGACTTAGTGTATTCACAGTGTATGTGTTGTCGGGTCGAGTAATTGTGAGGTGGATCAATTTGCCAACTAGTCTTCTATACTTTCTTGGATCATTGATTGTTGCACTTTTTGTTTCCGCTAAGTTCAAATCACGCTCCATCAGAATGGTAGTTGGTTTTGCCCCTAGTAACCCTACTTCCTCGAGTAAGTCCACTTTGTATATGCGTTGACAAATTATTGTTCCTGCTGTAGAACGAGCAACTTCGATGCCACGAAAATATTTTAGAGGGCCAAGATCTTTTATTTTGAAATAAGTTTTTAGAAATTACTTCAGCTTTTGGATATCATTATCATCGTTCCCGGTTATCACCATTTCATCAACGTTAATCAGCACAATTGTGATTGAATTTCCATTAACCACGTGAATAATGAGTAATTCGCCTTGGATTGTATAAAACCTTTTTATTAATAGCCTCTGAGAAACGTTTGAACCAAGACCGTGATGATAGCCTGAGACCATAAATCGATTTATTGAATCAAACATACAATATTATTCCCCTGTCGATGATAACCCAGAAGCAACCATGTACTTCCTCTATCAAATTACCATGAAGGAAAGCATTTTGCACATCCATCTGGTACAAAGGCCAATTATGAATTGTTGCAACTGTCAACAAACATCGAACAATGATTCATTTAGCCACATGTGCAAAGGTATCCTTGTAATCGATACCTTCACGTTAAATGACACCTTTTCCACTAACCGAGCTTTGTAACGCTCAATGCTAACATCAGAATTGGACTTGATTTTAAAAACTAATTTACAACCTTTAGGTTGTTGATCAGGTGGAAATGGGACCATAGACCATGTATGATTTTATTCAAGTGCTTTGATTTTAGTATCCATTGCTTCAACCTATTTAAGACCATAACTGACTTCCTCATAACAAGATGGCTCAACCAACCGAGAAATATTATACAGAAATGTAAAAGAGACTAGAATAAGACACATACATGTGTAGTGGATAACGAGTACCAGGCGGGAACAAAGAGTTCTCATGGCGCAAGGCACTTGCATGGTATGTTTGGAAGGCATTAAGGTGGTTAGGGATTCGGCAATTTCTAGTGGAACAATGAAGAGTGGGCTCATCAGCAATGAGCTTAGGCTTGTCGGGAACTAAGTTTACAAGGTCAGAAGTAACTTCAGATAAATCTTGTGGTGTAGTAGTAGTTGGTGAAGCAGGATGATAAATTAATTGTGTGTTATCAGGTTCATTTTTATGTTGGCGACGAAAGTATGTCATTAGTGGTGGTTTTTCTTGAATATTTGGTGTTTTATGTGGTTTTTCTTGAAAATGTTTGTTTGTGGAGGTCATAAACTTGATGACCCTTTTGTCCAGATTTGTAAGGTAGCAAAGACAACCAAAAACTCAAAATTTTGAGTAATTTAAAGGTTTTTCCTGAAGTAGTTCATATGGAGATTTATAGAAAAGTAGGGGTGTAGGTAGCCGGTTAATGAGGTAGCAGGTAGTCTGGATTGTCTCACCCCCAAAAATGGTCAGGTAAGTTAAGGGCTCGAGATACATTAAGAAGATGTCGATGTTTTCTATCCATCACCCCCATTTTGTTGTGGGGCGTAGGGACACGTATGTCGAAAAATGGTTCCACGCTCTTCAAGGAATGAACGCAAGGATATGAATTCCCCTTCATTGTCTTTACATAAAAATTTTGATGATGTGGTAAAAGAAAGATTTTAAAATGGATCGGTGTTGAATTTTGCACTCATAAGATGTACCCATGTCCGTCTAGTAAAATTATTGACTATAGTAAGAAAATAACGAGATCTAGAATGTGGGTGAATTTTGTGCGGACTCCAAACATCATATGTTGTGTTTGGTTGGTTTGATTGGAATGAGATTTAAAATATAAAATAGTTAAATACTCGTAACTTTCAATCTTTAGCTCATTTCATTATTAACCACCTACATTATAATTTAAACACCTCATTTTGAGATGGAATGCTCCATTCCTTAACTCATTCATTTTCTTCACATTTCTTATCATAATAATTTTGCATTATCTCATTTTATTTCAAATCTTCCCTCCAACTCTGAATATTTTACTTTAATTTCATCCATTCCATTTCATTCACCCCAACCAAACACAACAATAGTGAATCATATCTAAATGTGCAACTGTATTTATTAAACTTGAAGAAAATGACAATCCAGTTTGTTTTGCCAACAGACGAACTTCACAAAGATGACTAGAATTAAAGATAATTTTTGGGAAACATATTGATAAATGATAAAGTAGGGCTGCTAATGGGTGTCCTAGGCGTTGGTGCCAAGTGTTGGATACACGAGATATGTGTTTGACAAGTTTGTGATCTTGGGTAGCTGAAAGGTAGTAGAGTCCGTAAAAATCCTTGTCCGGGCCAATTTTCCTCCTCGTATCCACGTCATGTACGATACAAAAATCTGGGTAAAATACCACATCTATTATCTATTATTATATATATAATAGAGCAACTAGGGGGTTACTTGAGACAATTTAATCGATGTGAAATTACCAAATTACCCCTCATATATTAGGATGACAAAAAAATTGTTTCTAATGGGAATTGAACCCTTGACATCTAAATTATAAGTGACATTCCTTACCACTATGCTAGACATCTACTTTGATTATATAATGAAACTCTTTTATAATATACGCAAATACTCAATATGTTATATTCTATTTTGGTCTCTTCTTGTAATCTACTTGATAAGGTAGATAATTTATTTTCACAAGTGCCCTAAAATCAATCATATATCTGACCATGTTAGAGAAAAACTCACGCAAAATAGATATACAAAATGTTATAAAACTGTAATTGATCCAAAAAATATAAAACTCTTTATTAATATCCACAAATACTCAATATTTTATACTCTATTTTGGTCTCTTCTTGTAATCTACTTGGAAAGGTAGATAATTTATTTTCACAAGTGTCTCAAAATTATATTTCAGGAAAAAACTCACGCAAAAATAGATATACAAAATGTTATAAAATTGGATTTATCCATTAAAAAGGAATTATATTAATATTTGTATATTGCATGTTTATTTGCATTAGGTACATAATGGCTCATATTATATATATTGTTAGCTTACAAATTATATATACTATCAGATTATATATATATATTAGATTACTAAATTACCCTTTCAATATTATATTAATGATATTAGATTACTAAAGTACTCCTCTGAATTGTATATTGATGATAAAAAAATTTGTTTTTAATAGGAATTGAACCATGACCTAGGTCATAGTGTGACAAATGTTGACATCTATAGCCAATATCAACTATTATATTCTGTTTTAATATTTATTTTAAAATTTAGAACTATCAACATATTTACTCATTTTCAATTATATCCTTATCTATAATAAGCGTAAAACGGATTTTTATTCATTATTTAACATTTATTACTGCTTCATTATAAGATTTTAACAACTTATAATTATATACGCATTTTTGAAATTTTAGTTACTAATATAGATTAAAACTGTAGTTTTATTATGGTCCAATATATTATAAGTCTCGTCCTCAATAGATAAATTTTATACGTTGATCATTTTCGAAAAATATACTATTACTATATAAGTATTGAACCCGAAAAATGCAAAGAGTTTTTTCTTTCTATACTAATAAAAAAGTTTGTGTTGGTGATTTTTACAAGGAAGTTGAAGATGTCATTGTACAACTAAATCAAATATAAACTAATATCTCTTTGAATTTTTTGAATATCTATGATAAAATATTAAAAGTATTAAATGTTAAATTATTTGTGTCAAGTTTCAATTGTAAGGTGAAACGAGTAACTTATCACGAATGCTTCTTGAGAGGTATAAGTAATAGTTTTCAGAAATAAAGTATATCCACAACTGTACAATTATTGCATTCATCGTGTCTGCAGGGAGACCCTTCTTAAAACGGGCAAAGTGGTATGCATTCGTTTAAATGGTATATCCACACGTACTAATACAACTTATATTTCTACACTTTTACTCCATTATACACACCGATCAAATATTACAACACCCACTTAACGCCCCATGAACTACAAACAGGTAAATGGAGTGTCAATGTTCCCCGGGCAATGGAAATGGTAAAAGGCGCCCGATGCTTTTTTAAAGTGACACTAAAATCATCTTCTCATTCAAATATGGCTGACAAAATTATAATCGACAAAATCTTGTAGTTCACAAAGGTCGTGCGTGCCAACACAACATGTTAATTAGTCAAAATATTTGCGCCTACTCAGGTTGTAATAACAACCTTATAGACTGGGATTTTGCAGAACATGTATTATCAAAACTTTGACTTATTTTCTACTAATATATCGTTACATGCTTACGTCTTTTCTTCTACATGCATTACTCCAAACGATGAGACCAACGTAATCGAAAAATAGCTAGAGCATGTTCGTGCCTGCACGGGCTACAAAACTAGTTACATCTTAATGCTTGAGTTAATTCACTCACAAATATTAAGTTCACACGAAACATAAGGACATGCAAAACATCATCAAGCATTACATCCGAAGACAATTTAAATGATCCAACATTTTCAATGCGTGTTTGTTCTCCAATAGGTAAACAAACAAATTCATGTTCTCGTCTTTTAATGAGGAAGACAAAGAATCTACATCAGGCTCAGAACTTGTTTCTTCAAAGTTTGTGCTAAAGGATCCCTCCAAATGGACAGAAACTGAGAGAGAAAAGGTGGAGGGCCTGTTTGGACTAGGGTTTATAAATCAGCTTATGACTTATAAACTCATTTCAGTTTATGAGGGGTGTTTGTGTACTCAGTTTATTTCATTAACTTATAAATTATAATTTATTTTTTTAGCTTATGACTTATGGGGGGTGTTTGTCTACCCAACTTATAATCTAACTTATAACTTATAAGATGATAAGTTGAATGTTAGAAAATACTAACATTTTGCTCAACTTATTTCATTTTTCATGATTTCTTTATCTATTTATACTTTTAAATGTTAATATTTAATCTAAAATGTTATTTTTATATTTTACTAACATTTTAGTAGTTTATATTTTTATATTTATACTAACATTTTATAGTAGTTTATATTTTTATATTTATACTTTTAAATGTTTTTTAATCTAAAATGTATTTATCGAGATCATTATATTAATTAATTATTTTTTCAATTTAATTTAACAAAAAAATTATTAACTTATAAGTAAATTTATCCAAACACTTACGTAACTTATAAGTTTGCATCAACTTATCACTTATATAACTTATCATTTTAAGCTATAAGTCAACTTTTGTTTGATACCCCAAACGCCTACGGATTTGGACAACAATCAATATACTTATATAAAGGAGAAGACGGGGGCAGTGAGGTGGCGCCTCTAGAATCGCTCCGTTCTATTTTTCTAATTTTCTCAATTTTTCACAATTTTTAATTTTAATAATTACAACTTCTTTTATTATTTTCGATTTTGTAGGAAGGAAATTGAAAATTACATTTTTATTATTTTTAAACTTGATAGAACTTTCTTTTATTATTTTCAAACTTGATAGAACTTTCTTTGATTTAGAAAATTACAACTTTCTTATTATTTTCGAATTTGTAGGACTTGATAGAACTTTCTTTGATTTAGAAAATTATAACTTCCTTATTATTTTCGAATTTTTAGGCTTGATAGAACTTTCTTTTATTATTTTCAAACTTGATAGAACTTTCTTTGATTTAGAAAATTACAACTTCCTTATTATTTTTGAATTTGTAGGACTTGATAGAACTTTCTTTGATTTAGAAAATTACAACTTCCTTATTATTTTCGAATTTGTAGGACTTGATAGAACTTTCTTTGATTTAGAAAATTACAACTTCCTTATTATTTTTGAATTTGTAGGCTTGATAGAACTTTCTTTTATTATTTTCAAACTTGATAGAACTTTCTTTGATTTAGAAAATTACAACTTCCTTATTATTTTCGAATTTCCTTATTATTATTTAGAATCGCTCGATTCATATTTATCTAATTTTCTAGAGCTCCACAATTTTAATTCAAAATAAATATTTTCCTCATTTACGTTCGAATTTTTAGGGAAGACATTCCTTATTTACACTCAAAATTTTAGGTAAGACAGTAAATATATAAAAGTCAATCCTATTTAAAATTTAATTAAACAAATATTACCTTTTTTCTCAACTAACTTAAATCCTATTTAAGTTTTAATATATTTTTCTAGAGTTTCACTATTTTAATTTAATTTGAATTTTTAGGGAGTCCAATCAATATCTTTATCTTCTTTATATATATAAAGGAAAACCTCTGGCAACACTACAATTGCTCGATTCATATTTATTTAAAACTTCCTTTTTTAAGTCCTACTTTTTAGAAAAGAAAATCGAAACCTTTTAGAATAAAATTTAGTTTCCTTATATTACTTTCGAATTCATAAAAAAAAATCAAAAAATATATCAAATCAATCCTGTTTTTTATAGGCAAGACAATAATTATATAATTGAGTCCCTTTTAGAATTTAAATTATATATGCACCCAAGGTTAAATCTTATCCATCTTCCGAAAACCAAAACTCTTATATATACCCAAGTTAATGCCTAAGTCTAGATAATCTGTAATTGAATTCTCAGATTGTTTTTTGCTCTAAAATTTTACTTTGGGGTTTGTCGTATTTTATTATAACGCATTAACGTTTATCTTTTCTAATTTTTTTGTGTTTATTGTTGTTGCAGAAAAGTTTCATCAAGGTTTAGGATAATATTTTAGGATAATATTTGATTATTTGATGCATGGAATCATTGCCTGCACCGTTCCATATTTCGGAGAGTTTTTACAAGTTTATAACATCCGGTAAGATGTTACTATTATTCCGATAGACATTGTTCCCTGTAGTTGATCGATTACGGATTTAGGGGTAAGATTGATAACTATTGTGTTTTTTAATGTTACTATAAAGTGAAAGTTGATGTACGTATTGAAGCGTGAAATTGTATTGTAAATCGGGTGCATGGGGTGGAACACGTGAAGAGATTCATGGATTATGTATGAATTACATATTAGGGTATATTTAATTAAACTACTTTGATGTTGTATTTGTTACTGTAAATTATTTAATACATGAAATTTCATTGTTATAATGTTTATATGTATTATTTAAAAATTGTCGATAACACTATTGTTTTGGCCGGATCAAAACAATACATACATAAAGTGAAGTTCTATCTTTTGTTGATCATGTACTTTGTATTCGTACTGCAAGATTTATTTTCATTATTTTATTTTAATTTTTTTATTTGTTATATCTTTTTATTTTAATAATATATATATATATATAATTTATATTTTTCTAAAAAAATTTATGTTATTAATTAGAAAGTGACAAATTTTAAATTTGAGAATTCTATTCGATTTAGAAAATTTTCATGTATTTGGTTTAAATTATCAAGATATATTTTTGGTATTTTCAATATAATTCAACTAACAACCAAATACATTCTTTCATATTTGATCCAACGATTCTTATCTATTTATTTTAAAATCTAACGATCTTTATTATTTTGATATGTAATAGTTACAATTACTTCATATTCAATTCTAATACCAATACTTCCACTTTTGACTTATTTCCTTTTTAGATAATAATTTCTATTTTTATATAATATAATCTTGATCGTTTATTTTGACTATTTCCTTTTTATTTATTTTTTTTTTACTTTTTTTTTTGTTTATTTTATTTTTTATATGGTGTATAATTTTTTTATAATCTTGATTGTTTTTTTATTTGTTATAAACAAAATAATATTTTGTTTATTTTGATCTTTTATTTTTATTTATTTTTAAATTAATCTATTTTTTATTATTTTCTTAGAAGATATAAGTTGAGTATAATTTACTTATTAATTATACTGGTCTCTTTATTAATTTATGATTACTTCCGAATTTAGAACTTTTGAAAAATACAATTCTATACAACCTCTTTGAGCTTATATTCTTTTTAGATAATAATTTATTTTTTATATGATATAATCTTGATCGTCAATTTTAAAAGTTTTGGATCTCATGGCTGAAATTGTTTTGACGGTACTGACAAAATTTTTGGGATAACATCCCTCCTATACTTATTGAAAACGTGATACAAATCGGTATAAATAAATAATATATAAAAGTAATTTATTGTATTATCTATATTTAGTTAATTTGTACTAAATATAGTGTTTTCTAATTTGTAAAATAGTAAGAAAATTTGGGGGAAATCAGTATAAAATATGTATATGATTATTTATAGTTGTCTATCTATATATAATTCGTACGACAAAGTATTCACAAATTTATATGATATATTAGATTTATTTCTCGATTTGTTCTTAAATAATATTCATTTGAACTTTTTTTTACAAAAATATGATAAGGCCGCCGCGAAGCGCTGCTTAAGGGTCGTTTGACAAATTTGAATCGTTCAAATTTCTGAATGATATGAATTGTTCATCCATCTAAATTAAGAATGAGTAAGACTGTTTGATAAATAAATTGCATTAAAATCTGAATGATTTTTACATAATATCCATTTAAATTAATTATATTTTACTAAAAAATTATTTTATAATTTATCTAATTGATATCATATTTTTCTATTTTTGCTAAACTTTGAATATCATTTTTTTTTCAAAATATTTAATATCTGTGATGTAATATACTCATAATTTTTTTGAAAAAAAAACTCACGTTTAATTTATATATATGTTTTACATATACATTAAAAATCATTTTTTAAATTTTTTACCTTCTAATTATGTAGAAGATAAAACTTACAGAAAATGTAAGTTTTTATATAATAAAATAAAATAGAGGAGCTTTATTTTCTTTTCATTTCTTTTCTCGAGTACCTATATTTTGCACAATAAAAATAATGAAATATATTAAACAATTGCCCTTTTCTATAATTATTCAAAATTTCGGTAATGAAAAACATTAAACGGAGAATTTAAAAGAAACCTTAATTTCATGTTTTAAATATAATTTTGTTTAAAAACATATTTTTTAGAAAAATTTGAAGAAATTATTATAAAGCCGCTGCAAAGCGCGGCTTAGTAAACTAGTTTATTATTAATCCTTATGCAAATCACTTTTAAGGTCAACTACAATCTTTGTAATTATTCCGAATATCCTTTGCTTCAAGATATATGAGAAGTGCTCAGTTAAGATATTAATTCTCTTCGTCCTATAAAATGTAACATGGCTTTGCATATAAACAAAGACACTATTTACATTCCCATATATAGGTCCCGGTAAACAAAGACACTATTTACTATTGACGGGGTTGGGGATAGAGAAAAAATTTAGAAGGAATCAATCATGGGATCTGTTCAGAAGATTTGGGTTGAAATTAGTCGTTGATTCTAATCTCACCCGTTCAGTTTGCTTCCTCTGCGAAATGGTAGGACGATAGAGGATCAGCGAGCACTAGGCAGGTGGCTCCCTGAGTCGTGGACACTTTTTGTTCCGAAGAGTAATGCTACATAACAGTGTTGTCATGGTGACACCGGCAGTGAAAAACAAGAGAGTTTAACCCCTTACGCATTGGTCTACGTGGTGTTCTGGTTGTCATAAGCCTCCAGCACAGATCAGTTTTACCATGCCCGGGTCTCTTTTTCCTGGTGTTCTGGTTTTCATATTCTCCGGACATCGCTCAGATCAGTTTTACCATGCCCGGGTCCTTTTTTTTTTTTTTTTGAGATTATACTCTATTTAAATTATAACATTTAACTATATAACAACCATAATTACATGATTACAGTTATTTATTCCATTTATAGGCTTGGAATATTAAAAAATTGATAACAATTAAGCTCTAAAATTTATCTAAAAACAAATGTGAGTGTGTGTTTGGGTGTTTACACATGTTTGAATATATACGTGGTTGGGAGGAGTTAAACGCCATAGAACACCTTATTCCCAATGCGTCCTGGCACTCCTAATCAAAGCCGTGGCACTATAACAACTATGCCACAGAAGTAGCGACAATGACCGACAAATCTCTGATAGCATCACAGCAACTAAGTTCTGTTTCCTATCTTGCAGACTCGTGTTTCAATGTCATGGCGACAGGCTTGCATTTCAGCATATGGACTAACACAAAAGGAATTAAAGGAATACAGAGATGACAGTAATTTCAAAAGATACATAGATCACATGTTCAATCATCAGAAACATTGTTTAGATAGGCAGGCCAAATATATGGCATGTCTCTTATGAAAAACATAAAAATAAGCTAATGAATTTAACTTGTGTAACTCAACTCAAATGTCAAACACAACTCCTGACAAAAAAAAAAAAGTCAAACACAACTGCTTTGACAGCAACAAAGACATATAATTGCTACTCTGCATTGCCCTAATAATGAAGGGTCTGTCAGTAGCTACTTGTATGTAATTAATGGCCAAGGTAAGGTTACATTAGTATCGCATAGAATTTGAGATGGCCACGTTAATTTGTAACCAAGAACACGAATATTTCCCAAGAATACACAATATTGCATGTGTTGGTTAATAAGAAAATATACATTAATATCCACACAAGTATTTAAAAGGGTTAGTTATATGTTCTTTCCTTCTATTCTATGATAAAAAGATTACTTTTGAAGTGCAATACAAAATTTACTGAATATTATCGCGCTAAAAGAAATGAAAAACTCTCGAAGGAACTTGCGAAAAAATAACTTGGACGGGTTGGAAACTTACAAACAAAATTTCTTGAATACAAACAAAGTACAAACATGATGTAACAGAATACAGGTTCGAACCTTACAAATTAGGACATCCAACATGACCTCTACCACCACATTCTGAGCACATGATGTTACCAGTTCCACCACATCCTGCATGAAAATTTAAGCATATAAAAGTTTCAGTACACAAGTAATAGTATGATTTCTTACATGAAAAACACTTGCTAATTGTACATATGCACAAGATTATTATATATGTCAGGAATGAACTAATCCAGAGTTATAAAGCATTGAAGAAGACATACAAAAAACTTCTACTGCTTTGCTCAGTAAAGAACATACTCCTGAACTAGGACACATACTGTTTAATATTTAGTTTACTGAAACAACTTTATAAACTATGTGCAGGAGTGTCCATGAGATAAAGGTCAAAGTCTATTAAGCTCCACAACCTGTTCCATACCATACGAAGGCCTAGGGAGAAATTAAAAACTGGGCCTTCACTTTTATGTCTTCATAAAAATGAAATATTATAATGTGAATTAAGATCCCAGCAAATATGATACTCCCTCCATCCCATTCATTTAGTCAATCAACAAAAATTTCATGTTTTTTACCAATTTCCTAAAAAACTTTTTCCATTTCTACTCAAAAAATACCATATTTGTAAAATTTTAACATATTTAACGTTTAATTTACCTTAGTTCCTGAATATGACAAACTTTTTGGGACAGGTAAAATATGAAATGTGATCAAAATGAATGGGACGAGGGGAATAATACAAAAATATTAACGGAATCAAGATAAGACCAAAAAAAACCGAAAAATGGGACCTCAATTTTTTTCTTTTACTTTCTAAAAACAATATATGATCATGCAAACTAAGATCCAGGTTAATATGATAATGCATAAACATTAACAAAATTAAGATAAGGTAAGGTAAAATAAAGCTGAAACTTTGAGAAAACAATAAAAAAAAACCTAACCTATATAATATTACAATTTCACAAAATCAAGATGAGACTAAACTACTTAAAATTAAGAGATATAACAGCAAAACTGAAGAAAGAAGCCCTAAATCAAATTATACATTGTTAGTAACAATTTAAAGCTTCTAAATCTTAATCCTAACTTCTAATAATTGTACATTTAGTATATGTTTTGGTCATTTGGTGTATATAGTATCTACATATTCTAGATTTATACTTAAGTACACATAACGAATTAGAGAGATGGATTACCTGAAGATAAAAAGCCCCAAATTTGTGAAATTGGAAAATCCCTAAAGCTATACACACTAACACACGCGACTCATGAGCAAGAAAACAGGCACTGGGATAAATGTATTCTATTGGCGGATGCGTACTATTACTATTATTACTATATAGGTAATTAGTTAAATTTTGGGCCCCAGGAAGGCCAGCTCCTCGGTAAAATGTATACATACTAGTTCAAATAAAAGGTAAAAGAAAGCGGCACACATTACATTACATCTAACAATAAATTTTTTGTTTTCCTTTACTAGGTTTTTCCACTTGATGAATATGTTGATGCCCTGGAGCATGAAACACAACGAATCACAAACTTTGCAGCCTCCCTTTTCGACCTTTTTCTCAATGACTCTATGTTTCTCATATATCTAAATTGTTGGCCTTTGAGATAGTAGCCTGCAGTAAACTGGTAGAGGGTTCAAGGTAATATAGAGCTATGTCTGAAATACTAAAAATACATTACGCTTACCCATTACCCATGAAACACTTCGTATCTGAAAATTTAACATTTCCCGCCAAGAAGAGGTGCTCAAATGGAAGACACGACTACTTTGGTTTGCGGACAATATTTAGTGGTTCGCCTGAAAAACTAACAAATTACACACCGAAACAGGTGCCTCGACAGCCATGCCATTGCGTACACCATGTAGCACTACACACTTTCTTTTTCTTTTTGTTTGGAGAAGCTTAAACATGAGTACATTTACATACATTCTACTAATTTGCATATGATACAACAGATTCAGAGCAAGTGGAATGAATCAACTGCTAGTACAAACTAAAGACCTACTAAAGAGTTCAGGGAAACAATAAAAAAAACCATTAATTGTCACTACAAGATGTAGATAATTAAAGTATTGGGAATTACTAGAATATCTAAGGTATAGAAATGATTCTTAGTAAAAATGCAGCAAGGCAAACAAGTGTTCCACTGCATGGAGAGATACGCATAATTTTTTATGTTCTGAATACCTCTTGTACATGGATTGGGAAAAATGAGGTTACCTAGACATCGGATTTTGACAATGATTCCCTGGCTCTCCATTATAGAGTCTACATATAAGCCAGAACCAGAACAAGTGGCACAAAGTACAGCACCTTTTGCCTCGCATTCAGAGCACCTGGTGTTATCTCCAACATCCTTTTGAGACAAGGATATACCAACTGGCTTCTCGATAATCTCCTCAGGTATAGCTTTCTCATAACAAAATAATGACTCGGGCTTTCTATTCTTTCCAAATGCATCTATTACTACACATGACCCACGCTGCAGGGAAAAAAAACTTAACAAACTGTTAGGTGTAGGTACAAAGTAGAGATGGTTGTGCTTAATTATCAGAATTCAATATATAGAAGCACGCTGACAGGTTCTAATACACAGACATGCATGCAGATGACATGATCTTTAGAAAAAGTAGCCTTATGTTGCGTTTGATTAGGGTTGTAAGCGAACAGAGCCGTTCGTGAACAAAACTCGAGTTCGGCTCGTTTTAGATGAACTCGGCTCGGTTCGTTTACTAACTGAACACAAGCTTGAACATGAAAATGTGTTCGGTTAGTAAACGAGCTCGAGCGGAGCTTTACACCTGTTCGACTCGAACTCGGCTCGTTTTGCTCGGGATCGGCTCGAGCTCGGCTCGAACTCGTTATACTCGGCTCGGTTCGTTTAACTAATTATAAATTTGTGTTTCATAAATATTAATATCCTTAACAATTTGAATATGTTAAATAAAACTTCATTGCAATCTATTTTAATTATTATTGTGGTTGAATAGTGAATTATATTATTGGAGGGGAATAAATTTGTGTGGGAATGAAATAAACTTTTTGTACCATTTTGCAACTAATATCCATAATTTTCTTTCCTTTCTCCATCCTATTGATACAAATTTTAGCATGAGATCAATCCCACAAGTTTGTTGATGAATGCTTTATTCCTTTATCTACCCAGTTTCCTCACAAACTTCATCATAAAATTTAACTCTCTCAAATTTTTTAACTTTTCCTTTTACATCCTTTATTTCACTTGTCAAATTTTGCTCACATATTCATTCCATTCCAATCTCTCCAACCAAACGCAGCATTAGGGTTTTAGAACTAATAACTTGTGACGTGGGTTTATAGGAAAAATTCTGATTATAAGTGGGGATGGCTAAAGATAAAAGCAAATAAGAAAAAGAATTTGTTATGTCATCAATCAGGTAATAGTACTGATTGTAGTAGTACTACCAGCTATTCATGCGTAGAGCATCTAGTTCTTAAAAAACTGTACTTAGTTCGGTTGGGAGGAAGTAAATAAGGTGGGAATGAAATGAAATGAAATTTGAACTCTTATATGAGTAATTAATCACAGATTCTATTCTCTCCTCGATTCATTTCAAACAAATTGAAACTATAGCTCAATCTCAGGACATTCAACTCCTACTTCTACTTGCTACTCATTTTGTTCACAAACCTTAACATGTAAGTTTGTGATATGTCATTTTTTCACTCATATTTTCTTCCATCTTTGATTTTAAACACGATCTCATTATATGCTTTCTTAAAAAAATGGACTACTATGATCCGTTTGATTAGGCAAGAACAAAATGAAATTTATACAATACTCCATTTATATATTGATGAATTTGAGTTTAACAAAGAAACAACTAGATTGATAAATCTTATACCTCCCTCCCTCCTCCATTCCATTCGTAAAATACTAATACTAGAACTCAACCTCACAAATTTAGGAATAATTGCGTAATTCCTCTTTGTACTCATTTTTCTTCACTAAACTCATCATACAAATTTTTACACTCACATTTCCACTCTTCCCTTCTTACATCATTTCTTTCACCTCATCCATTACAACCAACCCGAGCAATAATAAGTTGATTACAAAAGTATTATCCGGAACGCAGCAAATACGATATGAAATCAATAGCATCTACTCAAAAACCCCTAAACAGGCAAAAATGATGTCGAAAACAGGAATTAAAAAAAACAGGTAAGGATTGAATTTATAACCTGAAGCCGGTGCGGAGAATACGAGAGAGGAAGGGCGGTGAATTTGATAGTGGTGTGGCCGCTAAAACGTGAATTGCTGAGAACGTAACAATTACAACAACTAGTTTGTGTAACAATCGTGTTCATCACAAAATCCATAGTGCAAATAGGAATGATTAAGATGACACAAGTGAAATGAATGAGTCTGGGAAATAAATATCCAAGAGTGCTGGCTGGGTTTCTATCGACTGAATGCTGTATTGCTTTACGCCAATTTTCTCATTCCAACAGGCACTATTCTTTTTCTTTCTTTTTTTGACAAGGAACAAACACCCTAGACTAGGTCCGTCAACGGGTCGGATTCGGATCGGATTATACTGATCCGTATCCGATCCGTTCGGATTTCGGGTTATTGGATCGGAGATCCGACCTGTTTAATATATTAAAAAAGAATAATTTTGTTCATTTTTTTTAATTCAAAAAATAAGATTTTTTATTTTTTTTTTACGAAATTAAATTAAATTATAACATATATATAGACAAATTCAAATTTAAATTTCAAAATAATAATATTTATATAAGATATAAAATATTATATATGTTTTACATATAATTAATATATATTATATATATATTATATTAATATATAAAATATAAAATAAATATAATATATTCGGATCGGATCATACTAAATCCATATCCGCTCGTTATCGGATCGGACCCTTATCGGATCGGATCATTAACGGATCGGATTTTTTTTGACATGATCCATACCCGTTAATTTAGCTACGGATAGGATCGGGTTGGATCTCCGATCCATTGACAGACCTACTCTAGACTAGACACTCTATTTAGAGCAGCTAAAAGTATACAAAAAATGCCATAAATAAAAATTTAAGAGAGTACGTAAATTTTTCTCCACTCCACAAAACTGTTAGTCAAAATTTTAACCAAAATTTTACCCGATCCCAACATATCGACTATTTTTGTCGAATCCCTGTAGATCTGTAGTAATATTACACATCATTTATTATCATATTCAAATTAAATATTCTATTTTTAACAACTTAAAATAATAATAACATTCTATTTTTAAGATATAGCCAACTCGTATAGCCAATTTCATTGGACAACAATACCTTACAGGTTCAATAAATTTTACATAATCAATTTTTTTAATCATTTTAACTAACGATTTTAGCTAATCACGTTGGAGATGCTCTTACCGCGATACAATTTTTCAGCTGTGTGCAGATGTAACCTCTCTTTTTTTATCCCCAAGGAAAATATGTTACGGAATATGTTTTTCTGCCGAGGCAACGAGACATGGTTATAGATTTTGAAAATCGGAACAAATTATTGAGATACTCATTATTGATTTACCAAAAATTAGAAATTTATCAGGTGACATATTGAAACAAAATCAGATAAATATTAATATATTAATTTTATTTATAATAAAATATATCTTTCAAAAATAATTTATAGCAATAAATTAAATTTTAAAAATTAAATAGATTAAATATTTCTTAACAATAAATTAAAAATTTATGAATGATTTTTCAAAATTGAACGATTTTTAGAATACTACCTCAAAAATACAACTATGAATTTTTACTTCACCATAATGGCTTCTTTGGCCGGCCTAATAGATGCTCTTAATAACTCAATTCAAGTCATTACTATCCAACGCGGTTCTATTTATGAATCATGTTAGGTTTAATAAAATGCGACATTGGGCCTGTTTTGCAAACCCGTAAGAGTTTACGGGGTTTGTAAACCCAATTTATGATATTAACTTATAACTTATACTATCTTATATCGCGATGCACGGTTTCTTTAATATTTTTTTATTTTTTATTTAGATTTTAGTTATTATATATAATTTGATAAAATTTTAATATATATATTGTATTTATAAATCTAACAATATAATATTTAAATTTAATATATTATTGACGTAATCTATATTAGTATTTTAGATATTAAAATATAAAATATTTTAAAATAGCATATCTAATAATTTGTATTTTTTTACTTTTAAAAATCTAAAAAGGGACTGAAGTGCAAATATCAAAATATTTGCTCGTACAATATACCGAGTTTATTTGAATATACTATTACTTTTATTTTCATTAATTATCTCGTTTAAATTGAATGTAAAAAAAATATAATAAACATGAATTTCATAAGTTTAATATAATAATATTACCAATATATCTATCTTTTGCACGTGTTATTTTTAATTTGAACATGAGTTGTTTCAGTTAAAAAATATAAAACATGTAATATCCTTAAAAAGATAATTAGTTACTTATTAACAATTATATAAAATTATATTACTTTATATATATATATATATATGCCTGCATTACTTTTAGAAAATTAGTTGTTTAAGTTAGAAAATATAAAAGAGGTAATGTATTTTAGCTGAAAAAATAACTGGTTATTTATTAATATTTATATAAAACAATATTACCATTGTATATTTATTTTTCATGTATTATATTTAGAAGATATGTTGTTTTAGTTAGAAAATATAAAACACATAATGTGTTTTAGTTGTCGGTAATAAATATATAATAATATTACCATTTTATAAATATGTTGCCCGTTTTATTTTTAGAAAATGATTTATTTTAATTAAATAGATATATGAAATAAGTAATATGTTTTAGCTGAAAAAGGTAATTGGTTATTAATAAATTGGTTTCCATATATGTGTCATATTTAGAAGATGAGTTGTTTCAGTTAAAAAAATATAAAAATAATGTGTTTTAGCTGAAAAGGGTAATCAGTTATAAATATATAATAATATTACCATATTATATATATGTTGCCCGTTTTATTTTTAGAAGATTAGTTGATTTAGTTTAAATATATATATATATAATAGGTAATGTATTGAAAAAATTAATTGGTTATTAATAAATTGGTTATAGATAGGCCCGTGAATCGGCCCAAATACCGACCGATAGACCGACGATCGACCAAAACTTTTAATGTTTCGTCTTTAATAATATATAGTATAGATGTTGATAAGTTGAATGTTAATAATGGGGTACATTTTGTTGAATTTATTGACTTATTACTTGATTTCTTTGTTTTTTAATACTTTATATTTTTACCTTTGTATTTTTAAATATTTTTTAATTTAAAATGCAAGTGTTGAAATCATTGCATTTAATAATTATTTTTTTTAATTTAATTTAGCAAACTCTTAACTAACTTATAAGTAAATTTTATCCAAACACACGTATAACTTATAAGAATTCATCAATTTATCACTTATATTTATATGGCACTTACTCATTTTAAGTTAAAATTCAACTTTTTTGTGATATCTCAAACACGCACATTAATTATATTTTTAGGGTTATTTTCAATCCATGTCATATAATAATAAATATTTTATTAAAAAAAATTGTAAAAAAGTCATACAACTAATCAAGTAAAAGTTCTCCCACATAAACATCACATAGATTACTAAAATTTATTCGATACTTGTGAGAAAGAAGATTCTCTCTTTTTTTTTTCTCATATGTTGAGTATCCATTTTACTCGTTCGTCAGGAGTCGTTCAGGAAATTATCATCTTTTGTTTTGGTATCGAGCAATTTAAACGCCTCTAAATTGATATCTTCACTTGATTTGGAACCTTCTTAATAGCATCCCATATAATATATGTTCTTTCGAGTTTTCTTTTTCCCAACCATCCATTAACTCCTTCAAAAGTTGTCGTAAGTTTAGCAAGTTGCATTAAAATATCATTTTCGGAAGAGTTTTCTGATACAAAACGTGATGGTTTTGTGATAATATATAGTAAGAATAAGCAGATCGTAACCTCTGGATCTCGAAATATGATGAAACAAAACTCAAACTCTGAATCTATATGTTACTATATATTAAACCTCGACACAAGGGCAAAAATTGTCATTTTAATGGGTATAAAGTTATAATTTTACCCTTATATTTTCTAAAATTACAAAAATATCATCCTTTAATAATTATGTTAAAAATAGTGAAATTATCGGAATTGAACCACTAACATTTTCTTACCAAACTCATGCTATAGCCAATCGTGCTACACTTTGTTTTAAAATTACTTTCAAACTTTTATTAGATAAACCACATTTTCTCCCATCTTTTTTAAATTTTAGTTTTGAGTAAATAAACATTAGTTTATATTATTTTCTAGAATATTTCTAGAATAAGCATTGGTTAAGATAAATATTTCTAGCGATCGAGTATAATCTATAATTCTCTTTTGCTAATTTAAATTATTGATATATGTCATTTTAATATATTTGAATTTATGATTTTCCCCGTACATGTTAAAAAATTACAAAAACACCACCCCCTTTATATTTATGCAAAGAGTACATGAAATTATGTTAGTGTGGGAATCGAACCACTAACCTTCTCTAATCAAGCTCATACATAAAAATTGTACTACATTTTTATTTTGAGTTTTCGTTAAAATTTTATTAGATAAACCACATTTTCTCTGTTTCTCCCCTGTATTATTTATTTTTTTAATTTCTAAGTAAATAAAATGCTGGTTTATACTATTTATAAAATATTACATAATATATAATTACAAAAAATATTTTAATGGATTGAGCATACTTTACAATTCCCTTTTGCAATTTTAAATGATTGATATTAAAAAAAATTAAAATAGTATAAGATTGTAGATAAATGTAATCGTGCGAGTCTGAAAAAAGATATGAGTTTATTAAATCACACATAAACATAATTTTTAGGTATATAAAATTTTAAATATGTGAGTCATATTAGAGATATTTGTTCGATCAACAATTTAGACTTTTAGCGATTTAGAGGTATGATTGGTCTAAAAACATAAAATATAAAAAACAAAATAATTGAATTTATGTTAAAAATATGACATCTCTAAAAATAAATAATTGGATTTATGTTATATGTATATAGAAAAATGCAACCAAAAGCAATTTCAAATGCAAACTTAAATGTAACTCAAATGTAAGTGTAAGGGGGTGTTTGATTCGCGGACGTAATTGAGAAAGGGAAAGGGAAAGGGAAACAAGGGGACTCATTCCTTTTGTTTTTATTTATTTTATAAAAAATGTCATTCTCTTTCCCCTTTTTTTAGTTTTAGGTTTTAGCCATTATCCCTCAAAACTCATTCTCCACCCCCAACTAGGCGATTTCCCAATTTTTTTCATTTTTGATTATAGTTTATGTGTTAAATCATTAACACAATAAATTAACATGTAAATTATTTTTAAAAATTATAAATAATTTATAATTTTATTTTATAAATTAAAAAGTAATTTTGATATAATTTAAAAATTAATGATACTATTAAATAATAAATTATATTAATTTATTAAAATGTAAATTACTATACTGTTACAAATAAAAATATACCCGTCTCTTTTGAAATTATTTAATATTAGAAAAAAAATACAAATATAATCCTATAATTTTCATTCCATTTTGGATCAAACCAAACAGGTAAAACAATTCAGTATCATTCCATTCCGTTTCCCCAACTCGAACCAAACACCTCCTAAATACTTTTTAGAAAAACGTAAAAAAAGGTTGTATTTGGTTGCATTTCGTATTTTTTGCAAATATTTTCAAAAAACGATAAAATCGCAATAAAAAAAAATTAAAAAACTAATATTTTTGATAAATTTTGTAAAAGATGTCAATAATTAAAAATAATAACCTTATTCAAAATTATTATATTTATCAAACCTTACTCGATAAATGAATTGAAGATGCGAATGAGGCGACACTGGCATACAGCCCAAGCGCCCTGACTAGAAAAAACTGAAAAAGAAGGAAGTAGAATGAAAAATCCAAAAACAGGCCCAGAAAGCCGTAGTGGAAAGCCCAATGAAGAAATGAAAGCACGACCTAGAGGAGAAGAATACGGATAAGTGAGACTCACACTCCCTCCATTGTTTTGTTTGGCTTCATGTTTGAAGCACAGGCACAGCTACTACCTAACTCAAAATGTTAATGAATTCTTCTAGCAGCAGCTGCTTGTACGGACGCCCTTCTCCGTTACTCCCGCACGCAAATCGATGCAAACTCACTCACTTATGCCCTACCTTTCTCAACTCTAAACCTACTTATTCTCTAAATTCAACCAGGACAAGTAGATTTACTAGGCGGAATAGCTTTAGAATTCGTGCTTTAGATAGCTCTGATGTTCTGCAAACTACCACCGAGTCGCCGCAGCGATTCTCCGTTCAAATTCCTGTTGGTGATCGTCATGTGAGTTTTTTTCGTTCCATTTCATAAAATGTCTTTGCTAATTTCACTTGATAATTTGGTAATATTTATTGCGAATGTGCTTATTTCATCGAATTGTATGCATACGAGATACGACTACGAGTTTCCAAAGTTTAAAATAGACAAGTTTGCTACTAGTGCACCTTGAACTAACTAGTTTCGATAAATGTAAAATGTAAGTTACTTATATTTCATTTCGTAAAACGTATTGTGAAATTGTATGTATGCGCATATAAATGAGGCATTCTAGCAAATCTAGTTAGATTTGACGATTTGGTACTTTGTACTGTAAATGTGGCAATGCCAGTGAATTGTCTACGTATTTTATAATTACATGAATGTGATATTTTATAAATGAGGCGCATATGAATGAATGTATGCTTCTGATGTTGCAGATATTGGTGGAGACTGGTCATATGGGAAGACAGGCTAGTGCTGCTGTCACTGTTACAGACGGAGAAACTGTAAATTTCCGACTTAAGTTTCATTCCTATTATAAATGCTTCACAGTTTTAATCGAATCTACTTATATTTTATGCAACTCATCTTAGTTCCACCTACTGTAACTGTTTTTCATCTCCGATGCAAATCAGATTATTTTTTGTTGTCACTCTATATAAAGACTAGGCTGGGTCTTTCATAGAGATGTATCATAATAAGAATTTGTGGTCACATTAGCTATCAATATGCACCTGAATATTCTTAGGAAAGGCACACTATATTCAATTACTACCAAGTCAATATTCATATTAATTCATGATATCTAAGACCCAGTTAAGGGGATTTTAGGGTAAGAAATTTACACTAATATTAAGTCATTACAACCTGAGAGACTCTTTTACTTGCAATACCTTTTTGTTCTGTCCATACTATTATTAACATATAGGTTGGTAGCAATTGTTCTATCTGTTTGATTTATCAATATATGTAACTATGTTGCTAAGGTTAGCTTTAATTGCATGCTCATGCTAACATATATTTTTGTTTCCTTTCAGATTGTTTACACTACTGTGTGCATGTCTGATGTACCAAGTGAACCTTCTGACTTCTTCCCTCTTTCCGTGCATTATCAAGAGCGTTTCTCGGCAGCTGGAAAAACTAGGTTTATCTTGTGCTTTTTTCTTTCATTTGATTAATTAGTAATATAAAAATTGAAGTGATTATCACTATGATTATCTTCAACTGGGCCTCTATGTCAGTGGAGGATTTTTCAAGCGCGAAGGAAGGGCGAAAGATCACGAGGTATCCTTTTTATGTCACGGGCTACTATCTTTGTTTGGATAGATATTGTACCATATTATTTCAATACTTATGCATGTTCCTAAACAGAATCTTGTTGGAGGCAGGTGCTTATTTGTAGATTGATAGATAGACCATTGCGTCCAACCATGCTTAAGGGCTTCTATCACGAAACTCAGATACTGTCTTGGGTGAGTTCTATATGCTCTTTTAGAGTGTTCCTTATATTTGATGCTGTTTTACTTGTATGTTATTGGATTTGTCAAATCATTTAAAAATAGACAAAGTATGTTGTCTTACGTTCAACTGTAGCTGGAAAAGTTATGTTGCAGTAAGGTTTTGGTTGTGTGATGCTGCAAAAGATGGGCATGAGTATATACTTGCTTAGCTACTGTAAATTTTCCTAAAAGATTTAAAATGCATTGTGTGTCCACTCTTTAGTGTTTGACTGAATGGGGTCTCATTGTCAACCAGGAACAAAACATGCTAAAAGATTCCAGGATAGACAGGAACTATTACAAGGAAATGAATCCAACCCCTTTATGTTTAACAGGAAGAAGTTTTGGAAGATTAATTTACTCTAGCAAGACTGCCAGAGTGAAATATACAATGTCATTAGCTCCATCAAGAATGATTTGAATATAATTTTTCTTTAGGGATGTGTTGGTATGCATTTAGAAAGACAAGTTAGTAGAATATATTTTTACATAGAATGAAATTGTTTAATTGCTCTCTATTTGGTTTTCCCAACCTGCTTAGAGTTTTTACTTTTATTGGTGCATTTGATTTCAGGTGTTTAGCTATGACGGTTTACATTCCCCAGATTCTTTGGCAGTTACAGCAGCCGGGATTGCAGTGTAAATCAGATTTAGTTTTTTTTTTAAATAAAAAATAAATAAGTTGGTTTAAAACTTCATTACTTTCATGTACTTGTTTCTTAAACCTTGTATTTGAATTTAACAGCGCTCTGTCGGAATTGCCAAGTTCAGATGTTGTTGCTGGAGTCCGAATCGGTTTGATTGGAGATAAGTTTGTAGTCAATCCAACAACCAAAGAGATGGAACAGTCAAAGCTGGACTTATTGCTAGCAGGCACTGAAAGTGCAATACTAATGATAGAGGTCAACTATCAATCTTTTTTTAGTTCTAGCAAATTAGAGGATCATTTTTTCAATAAATACGCTCCTAAACTTAATGCAATCATTTAAAGAAAAATTCCATAAACTCGAAATTATGATAGCTGATCTATATGCATCCTATTATTAAAAAGGAACCAGACTATGGCCAATATCTGGATAAATCTAGATTTGCGCTTATTATTCTATGACCTTGGTTTTAAATAGTTATTATTCCTAGCTTGGAGATGCTGACCTACATTTGCCTCGCATTTCTAACCATAAGAACCTTATTGAATAAATCGTCCTTATAATTCTATTTAATGTAATCCTTCTATAGACTACCACTAATACGCTACTACTTCCTATGTAATGAACGTTATTGACTCTATATTGTGGTGTGTTTTTAACTTTTTCTTGCAGGGTTACTGTGATTTTCTTCCAGAAGAGAAGTTGCTTCAAGCAGTAGAAGTGGGGCAGGTTGTTTATTTGATTGAATTTATTTTCTGTATCACTTGTCTCTTACTCTTTGGTAAGATAATGTCGCCTACCTTGCAGCCTGTTTGCTACTGTATAAATATTACTCCATCAGTCCCAAATGAATCAGTTCCCTTTTAAGTATGTGCCAAAACAAAAGTAAAATCTTCCTTTTAACAACTTGAGAGTACTTTCTACAGCTGTTAGTATTAGTGCACCATGCAATAGTTCTTGGATGGCTTCTGCTCTGACCTTTGAAGTCTTAAGTGATTGAGATTACACCAGCCAGTCTAGTTGGTCTATTTTGATATCGCTTTTAGTAGTATTATGAAATTTGTATTTGTGTCGGTTTGACACCACTATTGCTTGTATTTCCCGATTTGGTGCACCCTGTCCCTGTAGCCTGTATAGTTGGACATGGATGACCAAGATGCAATAGTGTACAAACCAGAAACTGAATTCTACTAGTATTTCATCTAAAAGGATGCAGAGTAATAAGGACTCAGTTATGAAGTTTGCTCTACTATCATGGGGAGCAGTAATTACTTTGTAATTTATTAAAGTTTTGTAAATTTTAATGCTGGGTGATTTGCAAGTAACATATGGTCTTAAGTTAACTTTGTGGGAATAATGACTAGTAATTGTCAACAGACAGCATTATGTCTGTAGGTAAGATATTGTATATTTGTTTTTTGTAGCTCGCGGTTCTAACAACTTAATACCTATGGATTGCTTAAAAGTGTCGTGCGTGTACTAAAACTTATTTCCCTACCAGGAGGCTGTACGAGCTATCTGCAAAGAGGTGAAAACATTGGTTAAGAAGTGTGGGAAGCCCAAAATGCTTGATGCAATCAAACTACCCCCTCCCGAGCTATATCAATTCGTCGAAGTACTCTTTTTTTTTCTTCTTATCTACTGAATATTTGATTTTTTTTTGCTGTTTTCATTTGTTGTCGAGGACCGATCAACTATCTTACTTGTGAGTTATTAGTGTTTTCGGACTTGTGGCTAAAGTAATCACTTGCCACATTAAAAGTATGAGATAGCCATTTGATCTTCTATCTACATCTAAAAGAGTGGTGGCTTAATTACTGATTTGACTTGGTTTGTACTAATAATTCAATAAATGCACACTTCACTTCATTCTATTAAATCTCATCCTTCATTGACCGAGATGCCAACATTTAGGTCTTATTTCATTTTTAAGGATATTCTACTGTTTTTGAAGGTCATGATATTGATAGGACTGTTATTCTATCTATAACTTTAGGAAATTGCTGGTGATGGGTTGGTCAAAGCACTTCAAATCAAGAAAAAAATACCAAGAAGAAAGGCCCTATCATCTCTGGAAGATAATGTTTTAACTATACTTACAGAAGAGGGTTATGTGAACAAGGATGAAACTTTTGTAGTTGCCGAGCCGGTTCCAGGTGTGTTTGAGGATGAAGATGAGGACGAAGAAATAGTTGTTGACGGGGAAGTTGATGAAGGAGACGTTCACATTAAACCAGTTTCAAAAAGACCCACTCCTTTGGTATTCCTCTTTCATCCTTAAATATAATATTTTTAGTATTATATCTTAGCAAGGTTGTATCACAGTGGGAGTGGTAGCATGATATAGTTGTTTTTCTCTTTCTCGTGTACCATTTTGTTTTAAATTCTTCTTCTTGTTTGGCCATGTACTTGAGATATTTGACTTAGTGAACTGCCTGTTTTTAATAGCTTTGTGTCGCTAGCCTCAGGCATTGTTTTCAGACATCTTCATTGCTTATTTGGTATCCAGATATCTCAAGTCTAAAAAGTTGCACCTTCGTTTCTGATAAATAGACATAATTAGGACCGCCCAGACCCTTCCCAGTGCTCTGTCCATTGCCACTAAGGCCTCTCAGCTGTCTACTTCATCATTAACCTGTATTTGGTCAAGAAAGCATCACATAAATGCTTCTAATCCTGTAAAGTGCATATACATCGCTTATATTACAATTAGATTTCCTTATAACAGCATTTGTAGAAGATGTACTGATTGTATCTTTTCATTTGCACATTGACAAGTTTTTATGTATCTTTCTCTTGTAGCTATTCTCGGAGGTAGATGTGAAGTTGGTGTTTAAGGAAGTTACATCCAAATACCTGAGGAAACGTATAGTGGAGGTATGATCTTATTATAATTGTACATGCTTAAATTGTTTCTATCTGAAGAGAACAACTGTACTAGCACGCTCAGGTCAACTCAAGCCTCATGCGACCTATGCCTGCTAAATCCATGACTTTTAGGTAGTCTGTGGCTAAGATGATACTGCAGCGTACAAATAATTTGCTGTGGTGCAACAAAACTCGTCAATAAATTAAATACTAATTGTTCTCTTAAAAATTATGCTGCGAAAATCCACAGAACTTCCTTTCTACCGCAGTTTTATGGTCTTTTCCTTCAAGAGTAAATTGGGGTCCTTACCAGTTACCAGATCTGGATTATCAAGCACTGAATGGCCTCAGAAAATCCCAATTCAAAACGTTTTTCAAACTTCTCTAAATTGAAGATTCTGTATTATGCTATAGGAATTAGATTCGGACATTCGGTAGAGAACCACATAAAGGTGAGAACCAAAAGGTCTGCACTTTTTTTTTCGTGTAGTGATTCTGCAAATTTTGTTCTACAAAATCTTTGGATCTGCAAATTTTTGTTCTGCAGAAGCTTTGGTTCCCACAGTTTTTTTGGTTCTCATTCGAACCAAACCCTATAATTTTAAACCATAGGTTTGCATGTTCACTTTCTTTTGTAAAATTAGAGTTGAACTTGCCTTTTGCTATGTCTAGCAAAACCCTTGTTGCGGCTAAATCCTTGAAATGTGTTGGTCCTGAAAATTTTCTTCTGCGTATAGGGAGGAAAAAGAAGTGATGGTAGAACTCCAGACGAAATACGTGTAATTAATTCACAATGTGGATTACTTCCCAGAGCACATGGGAGTGCTCTCTTTACACGTGGAGAAACCCAGGTATATTGCTATTATGATTTTGGATGTTAACCATTATGAGTAGCCTGTCTCTTTGCATGATGAGATCAATTCTCATTTGTTCTTATTTAGAATTGAACGTGAACACCTAGCAGATTTGGTACCATAGCAAGGCCCATTCTACATACACTTGGTCTATTGCACTTGGCGATATCATTTACACTGCATATTGGCATGCCTCGGTTTATTAGTTTTGTACTAGCTAAAATCTAACATTGGATGATACTATCAATATTTAGCTAAAAGACACTATGAACCTTTAACTATGACCCTACGTGCACCATGATCCATGAACCTCTAATTTATTTTGTCCAGACACGGTAAACCTTAATGTTTGATAGTTGATTGTTAAAAAAAGATGTATGATAGTTGAGAAGTTGAACCCTGCTACGACCCTTCAAATCTTCTTGTTGATTTTTTTTTTCATTTCCATCCATATCCATTTTACTTTTTCTAGTGCTATTTGTTTTTTTTTCTTTAATAAACCCTGGACAGGTTATTAGTATTCAGATTTTAGAATAATTACTATTTTATGTGTATAAATATTATACTATATAGTGATATTTGATATGTAATAGGTAGTTATATTTGCACACCTCCGTATATTCTTGCTCGCCCAGCCACGTCGCAGTCTTTTTCTTTTCTTTTCTTTTTTGTGTGTGGATAGTAGATGATATCTGTTAAGTATAGGAGGGGTGGGAAGGGGGTGAGAATCAAACTCTGGACCTCTTCTAGCTTTAACTGCACCTTTGTGATCACTTGGGCACTCCTTGATTCTCCACATTGCAGTGATTTTCATGTTTTCTGTTCGGAGTGTCATTTAATCTAAAGATTAATATATCAATAGTTTAATTCATAGTCAATCTAAGAGAAGCCTTTTTTCAGTAAATTTACTTTTAATATATATTTAATCAGTGATTTTTACACTCTGTTTTGTCTTTCCTCTTTCCTTTATGGTTTACAGGCATTAGCGGTGGTCACACTTGGTGATAAACAGATGGCACAAAGAATAGACAATCTTGTGGATCTGGACGATGTGAAGAGATTTTATCTTCAGGTGCATGGTTTGCTGAATTTCTGTTTTTTTACCCGAGTCTGAGTATCTTTTTATAAATAGATCTTTAAAATATGCAAAAACTGCTTCCCTCCCTAACAGCGGTTGCGGGTTGGCAGGGGGGATTATCCTTTGCTTTCTTGTCTGACCGCGTACAGGCCTACCCAACTATATATCGTTTTCTTCACCTTTTTACTTCAAATACTGTCTTGAATTATTTAAGAATAATGGAAAATTTTAAGCGTAAATTTACAAATTACAATTGAAACTCAGATGGAGTTTTCTCTAATATGCTGTTAGTTTAATTGTTCAGTACTGCTTTCCGCCATCATGTGTTGGAGAAGCTGGAAGGATGGGTGCACCAAGCAGAAGAGAAGTTGGTCATGGTATGCTTGCAGAGAGAGCCCTTGAACCTATATTGCCCTCCGAAGAATCATTTCCCTACACTGTACGTGTCGAGAGTACCATAACTGAGAGCAATGGCTCATCAAGGTGAGCAGCTAATGTGTATAGCTTAAGATTAAAGTACATATCTTTGTTGGCCTGAAGTTCTTTTATGTAAAAGAAAAAATATAAAACTTGTTGAATTCCTAGAATGTCTCTGCATTAAATATGCAGAATCATATTTTCTTGTGTGAATTATGTTTGACTTCTTGCAACTTAATCTGTGGCAGTATGGCATCTGTTTGTGGAGGATGTTTAGCATTGCAGGATGCAGGGGTTCCAGTAAAAGGCTCTATTGCTGGTATAGCAATGGGTATGGTCTTAGACACAAAGGAATTTGGAGGTGATGGTACCCCCCTCATCCTTTCAGACATAACTGGATCTGAAGATGCCTCTGGAGATATGGACTTCAAGGTCTCTAAACATAATTTATGTTAATTTTTCAAATATATAGTTATTGAGTATTCTGGTCGAACTAGTGCTGCTCATTGTTGATGTGGAAAAGGGGATTGTGAAAATATAAAGTAATACTTCAGTGATTGTAATAATGCAGGTTGCTGGGAATGAACACGGTATAACTGCATTTCAGATGGATATAAAGGTAGTATGTAGTCTTCTATTTTTTTAAGATTAAGGCAATTGTTTGTAGTTACACATGCATATGTATGGTTTGTAATCTAAAGTAGCACATGCATGCTTGCGGCAGCTATGCTTTTTTCCTTGACCAATGATCACTCGTCACAATCACTCTATCTTCTAATATTGGGTAATGGGTACATGACAGGTAGGAGGGATTACTTTACCAATTATGAAGCAGGCTCTCTCACAAGCAAAAGATGGGAGAAAGCAGATTCTTGGTAAATTTTAACAACTGAAGATTCAGTATTCTTGTATACTTTTTGTACATGGACTACTACCATGTTATATGTTTTAGGATCTTTAGGTACATTCCGTTTCTCTCATCATCTTCTTTTTTTTCAGCTGAGATGTCCAAATGCTCACCTCCTCCTTCAAAAAGTCTTTCTGAATATGCCCCACTTATTCATGTTATGAAGGTTGATGTTTCAGATTGTTTTCAATTTCTATCTGTGGTAATCAGGATAAATATGGTCATTAACTCTTTTTGCGGTTGGTTTCTAGGTCAAAGCATCAAAAGTAAATCTAATCATTGGTTCTGGTGGAAAGAAGGTGAAGAGTATAATTGAAGAAACTGGTATCGAAGGCATTGACACACATGATAATGGAATAGTATGCTCAGAGGAAGACCTTATCTACTAACATGTGTTTGATGCTCCTGTTTACTGTAGTCTTACACCTGTTTCCTTGTTGCAGGTAAAAATAACTGCAAGAGATCAGGCAAGCCTAGAGAAGGCAATATCTATTATTAGTAGTTTGACGATGGTTCCAGTTGTCGGGGAGATTTATAGGTCTCTTAACTTCTATATCTAGCAATTAATATAGCAATTAACTTCTATAGGTCTGTAACTTCTATAGGTTTCCAGGAGTTCTATAATATGGCATTCCTGCATCCATCTGTAGTTTATTACTTCTAAAGATAAATTCCATGATTAGAAAGTATAATACCTTGTCAGTATTTCAAGGTTTAATAGCATTGCAAGTTTTCTTTTAAAGATCAATGAAGTTATAATGACTGTTACTGACAGTATTTCAACTCTTTGATGTCTTTTAAACAGAAACTGTGAGATCAAGTCCATAGCTCCTTATGGAGCCTTTGTTGAGATAGCACCTGGCAGAGAGGTATGTTTATTACTCCAGTGTCAAAAATCAATTACACATTTTATATTTTTATGAGGTTCAAGTATTATCTCTATATATGCAAACACAACGTACATAGAAAGTTTGGGAAGGGCAATGGAACCAACTATTGTTTTGAATATCATATACCTTAAAATGTATGCATATTTGGAGGTCAAAGAAGAAGTAGGAAGATGGTGATGACCTCATTTCAAAATTGTACATAACCTGACATGATATTATTAAATTTTGTCTTTCATTCTTCAATTTATTTAATGCAAGCCTAGTACTTGAAGCCTGCTCACTCACCTACAAAGTTCTCTTCTTACTTTTGCTGCCAGCACCTTCACAATTCAGTGAAATCAACCTTCTTAGTATTCTTCTCTGTTTTGGTTTTTGCTAGCAGCTTACCGTTGCAATACATGTGCAAAGATGTAGAAAGTATAACTTTTGTGCTGCATGAAGTTTTTGCATAAAAAAAATGAACTGGTAGCATTAACTTGCCATTTTAATTTGAATTTTCCCGTGAATCGGTGAGCTTTTTTTGAAATTCGACTTCACTGTATTTTTCTCCACCTCCCAACGATCAATTTGCATACCATATGTGATATTTCGACGCGATTCAAGAATTTTTTTATTTAGTTTCTAGTTTCTAGTTTAAGAGGGGTTTCTATTTGAGTAAGACCCTATTTTATTTATATGTTTCAATTTTTGTGGCGCAAAAAATATTGTACTCAATTTTTTTATCTTATTTAGAGAGTGATGGAATTTACTCCTCATTATTTACTTTATAGGTCATATGTATAGCACATGACCCCAAATTTGTTAAGATGGGCCTGGAGTCATGCTCCTCACATCTCGATGATATTTGCATCTCGCGTTGTAGCTGGGCACACTTTACAAACAAGCTTCTCTTGTTACTGTTTCTGTTTTAATCAAAATTACTATTATACAGTTTCTTGCTTTTATTTATCCTGTATAGTCTCATGCTATAAATTTTTAACAATGAATTTGTTCCTCAATCTTGTTACCCAGTTTTATTGAATATCTTAAATAAGTATTCAGTCAAAGTAAACACAAATTCATGGTTGAGATTGGATTTAATGTCGTTGCAGGGACTTTGCCATATTAGCGAGTTGAGTGCAGATTGGCTGGCAAAGGCAGAGGACGTAAGTAAATTATATGTCTATTTTTTCAATCTAGTGTGGATATCTTGCAAAATTTATTTTTCTTTGTTCTATTGATACAGGCTTTCAAAGTGGGAGACCATGTTGATGTTAAACTCATTGAGGTCAGAAACTTGTTATCGTTTTACATGTTATAAAATATATTATTTATTATTTACTTGTAAATTTTGATCTGCTCATAATTATTTTGTGCTATGAACATTTCTGAATACTCTTATATAGTTTTCCTCCATTATACTCTCATATACGACTAGCATGTATTCCAGGTAAATGAAAAAGGACAACTTCGTCTAAGCCGGAAGGCACTTCTTCCTGATCCAGATCCAGAGAAATCTGAAAAAAATAGTACAAGCAGCCTTAACAAGGATGGTTCCGTGTCACCAAAAACTCCTGATAAAGTTAAATTCAAGAAGGCATCAAGTACTGGTAGTCTGGCAGACGCGAATGCCGAACATCCCAAGGAAAAGAGTGCTTATGTTAGGTCCATAAGCCCAACTAAAAGCAGTGATGTCAAAAAGTTGAGTGGCATTGCCAAGGATAGACCTTACACTAAGAAAGGCAAGATAGAGGATAGTGGCAGGGGAGCAGGTATCGACATTTCTAGCTAAAGTGCAAGCCCATTGATTAATGCCGAGAGTAAAGTGGGCTAGCAGATCCGTGTTTTGTTGGATTCAGATCAAATGGTGAGCAGCCAGAAAGGTGGTTGATGATCACTTAATAGTGCATGATGAAATGGAACAAGGTTCGTTTTTACCACCGAAGTGATTATTGTTAAATTTGTTAACATTATTCTGTCAACATGGTTTTTCTCAATAACACACGACAGATACAATCAATAACTGTTGTATACATTTTCCAACATGCAAGATATGCATAGAGACAGTTTCACATTGTTGTTTGAAGTCCTATTGATGCTTTGATTTTCCTGTGATAGAATTTGCTTTGATTTCCCTATAAAAAGAAAGCCTAAGATTTTCCTTCGTTTCTTATTAGCAACTCAAGTAAACCCTTATTTTATTTTTGAGACTCAAATTAGCCTGATCACAAATTAGTCGTCTCCTCATAAATACTTGGCCTGTATGAAGTTTACTTTTCTGTTTAATACATATAATATCTGTGTGAATAGATGGCTTAGTCTTCTTTCTCAATCCTGTTTATTCGGACTTATTTACCTAATATGCCCATCATTTTCTGCAGGCCATTCTATATGGGGATGGTGTCAGGAGTACTACTGTTTATATTTAACCGATAAACCAAGAACCTAACATGACGTAGCACTATTGTGATGACTTCAGTTCATGGCTAGAAGCTCAACATTGTAGCCATACCTTGGTGAAGTTCCATTTTTGAGTTGCACCCGAAAATACCTGAAAGTTTTGTATTACATAGCTTCTCGTGTTCCAGTCACATAGAGCTGCTCAAAATTCCCCGAAAATTATGCGTTCCAATGTCAATTGTAACATTATTTTAGTAAATTGTTGTGCTTTTGTTGTAACGTTGGAGCAATACAAGGTTTTGGACCCAAAATAATATTAATGCGGGGAAACTTTAGCATTGTATTATATACAGAATGAAAGTTGTATTATTGTCATATAAAAAACATATAAAATTAAATTATAAATTATTTTTCAGTTTTTGAAATAATTTACGTGTTATTCTATTCTTAATTATTTAAGGTATAAATTATAATTAAATATAGAAAAGAAATTAAGAAAGGCTATTGATGATTGGGAATGAATACTTTGAAATATATTGATAAATATAAAACTAAAAAGGTCAAAGATAATGACAAATTATATTAAACAAACACTCTTGGGTGTTTCTTTTTTCTTTGTTAGAGCATCTTCAATGGTATTGCTTAAAATAGTAAGCTAAAATAAAATAGTAATTATTTAAAATTGTTGAACCTGTAAATGGAGTTGTTATAATTATTAGTTATATTTTAAAAATAATATGTTATTATTATTTTAGATCTTTATAAATAAAATATGTTATTTTGATATAATAATAGATGAAGTGAAATATTGCAGGTAGGTTAAACAAATATAGCCAATATAACAAATATAGGTTGACTAAATTTTTTGCCAAGGATAATGAATTATTATAGTTTATTTTTTTAACATAATATTTATAATTCATATTTATGATATGTTAAATTGAATTTTAGTCAAAAGATTGCTCCAATTAAAGATGCTCTTAATTCTTAACATGGTTTAGGACCATGGCAGGTTTTAAGAACGTTGAGGAAAAAGAATATTTTCTTAAGATGTTTTTAAAACAAAATAAAAAGATAGGAATGATATATTTTGAACAAGAGCCAAAGAAGATATGATTTGGCTTGTTGTTGTTCATGTTCCCTCACTGTTTACTACAAACCTTAAAACCCAACGAGTAACCTATAAGTATTATGAATCTATACACACATTTGTAGATTTTGGGGGCACTGCAATGGGGATGCTTACAAGCTGTAGTTTGGGCGCTTCAAATTCAACTTTGTGCAGCAGACTAAAGGGTATCGGTATTTTGGGTGATCGTGTTCGAATCATGGCAACTACAAATTATTTGTCTAATACTTGTTTTTTGTGTAAACACAAGATATGTCATACATATAAGTTGTTTCCTCAAAGGGGTGTTGATAAATTCAAGATTTTTAGTGCTAGTAGTAATAATGATAGTAGCAATGATGACGGGGAAGATGAAAATTTAAGTGAAGATTCCAACTTTGCGACCGAAGAGATGGAAAGTGGAAGTGAAGAAGAGACATCAGGGGTGAGTGACTGTTCTCTGTTTCTCTATTACTTGTGTCTGTTTATGTCTCTTGGTTTGAAAATGGAATTTAGTTGTGTAAGTAAGATTTTGATTGGATGGTATTGTTATATGTATTTTTAATTGAGCTCCTGTTCAAATAGTTATCGAGTCGAGCAAGACTGTCAAATTACTCAAATGTGATTAGACATTGATTCAAGTGAGACGGGGAGCTTGAAAGTTTTCAGCTCAGCTCGAATTCATGGCTGTTTTTAATTAGTCCATCTCTCATTTTTCTTATTATCTTATTTGGATTTATAAAAAGTCTTATATCTAGAAAGCTGCATACTGTACTTGAGATGTTTTGATATCAAAGTGACTAAAATTATACATGTTCTTACTGTTTACAGAAACCTATGCTGAGGTTCTACCTTTCTATTTTTTTTTGGTATAAGAATCAGTTTATCCATTTTAGCCACCCAACTATACATGTGCATATTAGATAATGAGAACATTGTTTTTTTAAATATTTTAATATAAGATTCGGAATTGGAAATCAGGGAAAGGCATCCTGGAACCTTAACAGACAGGACCGTAGGTGGTAGCTTCTGAGGTCAAATATATGTTTAAACCAGTACTCTTAATTTTATTTATAGTGGCGAATGTATCCCATGGCTTGATGCTGAGGGACAGACAATTTCAATACAATCTGTGATAATGTCAATTCTCAAGTAGCATTAGTATTCTGCCTGAGCCATGCGTTTGATCATGAAATACTGCTAGGCTATGAACTTAATGCATTTATCTTTTCAATCTCAGCCACCCACTACATTTGGTTCATCATACAACAATTTTCAATTTGACTCCATTAAATTGATAGAACTCCTCGGACCAGAAAAGGTTGATCCCACTGATGTAAAGCTTATCAGGAAAAAGCTATTTGGATATTCAACCTTTTGGGTCACGAGAGAAGAGCCATTTGGAGACCTTGGAGAAGGTGTCCTTTTCCTTGGTAATCTAAGAGGCAATAGGGAAGAAGTTTTTGCACAACTCCAGAGTCGGCTTGCAGAAATTATGGGCGACAAGTATAACTTGTTTATGGTAGAGGAACCGAATTCAGAAGGACCGGATCCACGTGGCGGCCCTCGAATTAGCTTTGGTATGTTGCGGAAAGATGTTTCAGAACCAGAGCCTACAACACTATGGCAGTATATCATCGCGATGCTGTCGTTTCTTCTAACAGTTGGTACCTCTGAGGTGCTGGGAATTGCATCTCAAGTATGCCAATAGTCCAAGTATTATTTGTTCGTGTGATTCGAGTTTTTCCTACTTCTCTGTGTGTATGCATGCAGGCACGCACAAGTCCGTAGTAGTTTTTATTTACATGTTAGCTCACTCTATAACTCGAAGCATGTATGCTACAATATTTTCATGCAGATTGATCGGCTTCCTCCAGAGGTAGTCAAGTACTTCACAGATCCTGATGCCATTGAACCACCAGATTTGCAGCTTCTATACCCATTCGTGGATTCTGCTCTACCCCTAGCATATGGAGTGTTGGGGATTCAGATATTTCATGTAAGGAATACTCTTCCGAATTGTTTCTTTCATTTAAAGTGTCAGTCTTTTGAAAAAGACATTTGGCTAAACCCTGTAGTCCTCTGACTAGTATAGATTCCCTACATTTCCCTTATGTGGTGTATCAATTCACATACACTGTTTTCACTCTTTGGCAGCCACTACAGAATAATGTGCTCAAGCAGAGATTAAGAAAAACTTACTATTTTCAGGTGGGTAAGCAAATAAAATCTGAAAAGAAAATTAAAAATTACCAAAAATGTTGGAGAAATGCGAACTAAAATACCAAATTCCGGAAGCAACTAAATAGCACGCACGTAACACATAAGTGGCAGGTGATAAAAAAACAGTACCCCAACAGCTATTAGAACGCACTAACTAAATGGAATTTTTGCAAAGATGAAGATATTTGACGAATGAAGACAACTTATTGCCATTAGTATTTGAGTTTCTATTATTATGATAAAATTAGTTTTATATCATTGACAAAAGCTACTTGAACCTTGTGCCGTGGACAATATTTTTATTTTTTGAATTGTGCTAATATTAATTCTATTATTATTATTTTTTATTTAGTGTGCTTCCTTTTGGTGAAGTGCTCACTTCGCCTTGGACAAACACTTAAGCTCTAGGAAACCCTTACTCTTTGTTGCGCTTTTTCGCGTTTGACAACTATTCCCCACAGAATACGCTAGGTCCCAATTAATATTAAGAAGTCCCGCATGCCTCTGACAAGAATTACCTCCTCCTGGTGTTGAACAAGTCTTACATGAGGACTGTGTGTGGTATTTTGAGCTTCATTTTTTTAATTGTGGTATTTTGGGCGAAATAACCTCAGATTGTGGTACCTTGGGCCTTCACCCATATAGTTATTGGATATGATTTTTTTTTAAGTAAAATGTGTTTACAAGATTTGTGAGATGATATATATAGGTTTGCTTTGTGACAGTACTGGTTCAGAGAGGTCAACCTAGCTGGACACCATTTCTAAAAAAATCCGTTGGATGTACAAGTTGCACTGAGCAATTGATTGAATTAAAATTTAATTCTTGTATCCAGAGCTGTTCGAATAGTTTGTCCTGATTAAAATGTATCAAATGTACCTACTTGCTTCATTAGAATACTAGTATAGATCATGGAAATTTTCATGACATATTCCAGTAATTAATTTCTCTCGTTTGAATATGATTTGTTCGCCAGCATCGTTCCAGGATGAATTCAAGTTTCCTGTCTTATTTAGTTACATCTGTTTCTACAAAATTTCATATATTTTAAATTCAATCATAATACTATTTATGTTTTAGCATGGACATATAAAGAGTTAATTTTTTTCAGGAAGTTGGGCATTTTCTTGCAGCATTTCCAAAAAATGTGCAGCTGAGCATTCCTTACTTTATTCCTAACTTTACTCTTGGTAGCTTTGGTGCAATAACTCAGGTGAGCATTTCATATTATTGTTCCACAAAATTTTCACTCTTCTTTCCTGAGCATGATTATTAATTTTACATTAAATCTATACGAAGAAATCCTTTGCTTTGACTAGTGAAGATACTTGATTTAAGGAATCTCTGTTATCTACTGGAAATTATTATTTAGTTTAATTTACATCCTGACATCATGTGAAGATAAAAGCCCCTTGCTGCATTGCATGCAAATTCTTAAGAATTGTCGTTGAGATAGTCCTCACACCTCAACATGGTAGACAGCTCGAGGGAATTTAAATATAACCTTCTTGGTGGCAAAATGTTTTAAACTGTAAAGAAAAATCACCATGAGCGCCTTTTTGATATCTTCTTTGGATCAGATTGCATTGTAACTTCTCTTCACTAAATAGTTTCTATCTATCACCAGTGGTCGCCTTCTTATGTTTGTTTTTTCCATTTCTGTGCAGTTCCAATCTGTTCTTCCTGATCGAAAGACGCTGGTAGACATTTCTCTAGCAGGCCCATTTGCTGGTGCCGTTCTATCTTTTTCTATGTTCGCTGTTGGACTGCTGCTTTCATCAGATCCAAATGCAGCACGAGATATGGTTCAAGTTCCAAGCATGATGTTCCAAGGGTCGTTGCTTCTTGGTCTCATTAGCAGAGCCAGTCTTGGTTATGTGTATGTTCCTTGTTTCTCGCTTTAGTTAAACTGGTGAATTGTTTGCATGGAAATTGAATTTTCATGCTTGTTATACAATTTTGGCTGGTACACCTTGATTTACACAGGACCTTTAATGTTCTTTCTTCCCAAAATATATAGATAAGATAGTAGGCCAAAGAGTTTGATATGTCTAAAACAAATTTCTATTTTGCAGCCTATGTTATTTGAAGTTCTGCCAAAATCTGGAAACAATATTTAATAGACTTTGCTAAACAAATTTGCAGAGTAATGCATGCAGCTACAGTACCTATCCATCCTCTTGTGATCGCAGGCTGGTAATATGTCGCTTTAATGCTTTTTTACTCCCTAGGTCCCAGTGTATCTGCAACATCTGACATTGCACAATTTTTGAAATGACGTTGCACAAAAATTAAACAGGAATTTGAAATAATTGGACATCCAAAAAAATGTTGCAAATAAAATGGGACAGAGGTGGTACTATGCTTTTCTTTTTTTGGTGCTAAATGTTTACAGGTAGGTTAATAAGTTCCTAAAGTTCAAGTGCTTTTAACAGGTGTGGTTTAACTACATCAGCTCTTAATATGCTTCCAGTTGGATGCCTTGATGGTGGAAGGGCTGTGCAGGTATCAATTTCATTCTTCTCTTTACGTTAGCCAATCCTGAGACTGAAGCTGTCTCTTTAAGGTTGCATCCTTTTTTTCATTTGGGCCGTTAAATGATACTTTTGATTATTTTGTTTACCTATTTAAATATTTGAATGAATGAGAACAACAGCTACCCAATGCCCATTCCGTCTTACTTGATATCATGTTCTTCAACTCCACTTCGAGGTCATCAACAAAAGTCATCTGAAACTTCCCAACATTCCCAAAACTTACGTCTGAGTTGCATTATTTAATTACTGAGAATAAATGTAAAAGTTCAATTTTTGGATAGCCAGTTGTTTCGAACATGCATCAACAATATTCATCTTGAAACTTCACGACAAGCCCAACATTTGTGTCTGAGTTATATTTATAATTACTGAGAAAAAAATAGAAGTTCAAATTTGGAGAGCAAATATTTTCGAACATACAAATTGCAAATCATAAGTCTACTTGTTTGTAACATTGTAGACATATTTATGTTTGACAGGGAGCGTTTGGTAAAAATGCACTGCTTGGATTTGGCTTAACCACTTATTGTTTGCTTGGATTGGGAGTGGTATGTCTTTTCTTCAATTATTTCGTATGTTCTGGATATTAGCATGGCTATATTTAAATACGATTTTATGTAGTATGTAAGGTTTTATATGGAAGACACTGTTTTTGTGTCTTAATTACTAAATTTAAATCTTAAAGATCGCTAGTTAGATTTTTTAGCACACAATTGACATTAAAGGCAAATTGAGATGTAGATCTTTTTCTTAAGAACAATATCTACTAATTGAATGTTCCTGAAATAATTCTTGAAACGACGTAAAGATAAATGTGAACCATTTTGGATGACTACTTTCTTACCTGTTTAAACTGGCTTTTGCTTTTAACACTGTATATATACAGCTCTATGCATATCCCCTATACCAGCCCCAAGTAATTTGAGAGAGATTATTTCGGAATTTGTTAGCTGGTTTTCTTTACCCAACAATTTTAACTTTCTCCTTTTAGCTCGGTGGACCTTTGTCACTTCCTTGGGGATTGTATGTGCTTCTCTGTCAGGTATAACGAGTTATGTTGATTCTCAAAACCATATTCGAATATAATCTTTTGGCGCAAACAGTTAAATATCAGTTTGTATTTGCATAATTTATGACAATAATATGTGCACAGAGGACACCAGAAAAGCCTTGTCTAAATGATGTTTCGGAGGTTGGAACTTGGAGACAGACGGTGCTTGCAATTGTCATTTTCCTTGTTGCATTAACACTACTTCCTGTAGGGGATGAGCTTGCTGAGGAGCTTGGTATAGGTTTGGTAACCACTTTTTGATAGTTGTTACTTCAATAAATCCAGTTCAACATAATATTAGATATGTAGGGATGGGACAAGTTCAACTATGTGGTGATAGGAAGCTGTGTTCATATATATTACGCATTTGGTAAATTTTTGCCCAGAATTACACTAGACTAGTTTAGGGCTTGTTCATTTCTTTTGTTGTTATCCAGCTGGTTTTCTACAACATTTAGGGGCATATACTGATCGTATCATGTAAGTTTTCTCCAAATTTACTTCATAGTCTTTGTTTCTGTAGAGGTTGCAGACTCTGTAATTTGTGTTTTTGGTTGGAACGGGCTATAGTTTCAATTCTGTCCATTTTTTTTTAAGAATTTGAAGAACAAAACATTGATGCGAGCAACACCATTTCACATTATGCAACCTGACAAGGAGAACCTCCTGGTAGTTTACTCGAAATGAAATGAAACATATGGAGTAGAAAATTAAATGAAAAGGAGAAGGCAGCCCTCTGAGGAAATGGATGTGCCTAAGATGAGTCACCTTAATCAGCTCGCCCAGACGCGAACGTATGTAGTGAGTGCAAAAAGTCATTTCAAAATATAAATTCATTGTTATAAAAGTTAGTTTTTTACTGAATACTTCTAGAGCTAGAAAGTGGAGAGATTGCAGAGAGGAATTGGAGCATATAGGAATAATAAAAATTGCAAGTTTCACCTCTTGGTGTAGAGTAGAGGTAGGGTTCGAACCGACAAGATGGGTGTGTACGTGTGTTTAAATAGCAAAAGAAAATTTACAAGTTTGCAGCAGAAACATCTTTTACAACTTTGTGGATAAAATGGCTTCAAAATAACAAATATCTTTAGCAGGAAAACCAGTCATATGCCAACGATTCAGAAGTGCTCAATAGTTCCACAACTTCGATGGTTGAAAGATCTTGATTTCATTCAAGTGCTCAAACATTTCATGTACTTTCTCGACACGAGATCAAATAAAACATATGGTGTAACAAAATATGCTAGAAACCTGTGTGAAGTTGAACAACTCTTACAAGATACAAAACAAGCATTCAGACACTAGCATGACAATTGGTTTAAAATACACAACAAGAACAGTTTAGTGCAAAGTCAATAAGCATAATACCCCAACAGTACTGAAGACCTCAGGACTGGACAAAAGACAATTACTAACACATCCAAAAAACTCTCAAACGTACAACCAACCCATGAAAGTTAGGCACCAGACAGTAGATCATCTCCGATGAAACCAACGGCAAGGTCAGTGCCCAGAGTTCAAAAGCTTACTGAATTTCTGTCATCTTCTCCATACAAAGCGCCTGCCAGTCTTGCAATTTAGTTTTTGCATCATCAACATGAGCCTGCAGATCTTGGAGTTCACTTTTGGCATCACGAGCCTGCGGATCTTGTAGTCTACTTTTCTCATCATTAATACGACAGTCAATTGTATATAGGTCCAGAATTAGGGGTTCTGAAAACCGCAGATGTTCTTTGTAGTTCAGGCAACACACCGCCCAACTTATATTGAATCCCAAATTCTGCAAGTAAGCAAATACATCCCTGTAATCAACAATTCTTTCAGAATCAACCTCAGTCACAGATTATTTGGTAAAGTCATTGAAGGAGGTGCACAACATATTCAGTCTCATTGTTTATAACTTCTTGCTTTTGGTTGTAAAAGTGCTCAAAGGCTTCCGAGCATGCAAAATGTCAAGTAGGCATACAAACTCAGAGTTAACCACATGCCCGCCACAGCCCAAAATCACTCTTCCCAAAAGAAGAGCACGCCTGATCTTGGCATATTCCTTTCAGTGGAGCATCAATCTCTATAATCTTGTCATAAAACACCTGAGGGCATGTTCTGACGATAGTGGATCTTGAAGAGCCACCAGGTGCATACCTTCGAAGAGCATTACGCATACTTGATTCTTTATATTCCCATGGTAGCTTCACAAACTTCAACCTATAGAATGAAGACGGAAGACTTGCAAGAATGTAAGAAAATGCAGAAAGTGCCTACAAATAGATTGAGAAAAAACACAAAACATCAATCAAATGATATGTAATTTGGATAAGCATATCAAACTTTATAAAATAATAACAAGCCTATTGATTATGTATATCTTTTTGAAGTATCTGATTCTGCAGGAAGCAAGATCACTCGTGAAGCTAAAGAGAAGTGAAATAATTACTTTTTGTCTGGGAAACTCATAAAGACTGCCCACCACATAACTTCGAAAGGCACAATGAGTACAGTTGTTACCTTCAAAATTGCTCAAGTTTGGTAGTCAATTTGAACTGGAACATTAATGCTCAAGGTTAAAACCAGAATAGATGCTTAGAACATACTATAATTATAGAAATAACTTCATATTTACATTCTCCAACTCATGATCTCCAAAAGAGATGGAAATGATACCAACAGAACAGAAATAGCAGAGTTTTGGTGCCAATACCACAATGTTACCTTGAAGAGAATAATGGTAGCTGGTTGTGATTTTTAGGTTCAGCAACTGAGGACAGGATATGAGAATATCTTGGTTTACAGCAACCTTTTCTAAAGTATTGTGAGATTTTGCAAATTGGAAAGTGAAGAGAATATGTGATTGATATTCTCACATAAATTGAGATCTAGACTTATTAAAGCTGGGAGGTTCCAGATTGTATCAGACAATACATGGTCAATTAGACGGAGAGTTTTTAAATTACGCAAACTGAAAGAGAAGGATGGAAATGTTAAATTCCAATCATCAAGACACAGAGTTGTTAAGGCCAGCAAGCATGCCAAACATGAATCTGATAAGACAGATATTTCATGGTGATACGGGACTTTCAAGTACAGGGTTGTTAACAAAGGTAAATTCCAACAATTTCACAAAAAATCCATCAAGTTTCATTCGCAATGTCAGTTTCTCCAACAGACTAAAACAGAAATTGGGCAACCTCTAAGGATTATGAATATATTGCAAGCTAATATTTAAGCATTTAAAATTGTGCGCGATTGCATACTCTTAACAAACTTGTGAAGTAATTAAGCATTTAATTTTACTGTACCTTCCACGTTCCCTTATCAGCAACAGCTTTTCTTTTCTTTTGTCCTTTCTCCCCCTGGTTATCCTCAACGATCTGAGCTAGGGTTGATTGAGAGGACTTCCCAGATGGTTAGTTGTTCAGGAGTTGAATCAATATGTCTTTGAACACTTTCATTTGAGAATTAACCTCTTCCAGCGTCCTTTGCATGCTTGAAACATTAGCTTCAAGAGTTGTGAATCTTTGACTAAGTGCTTCAAATTGAGAAATTGTGATTGTTGGAGGTGCAGTTTGGGTTAAGGTAGGTGTCTCGCTAGTACGTTCTGCTGGTGTTCCGCTACGCTCAAGATTTTCACTTGGTTTCAGGGTCAGGGTATCACTCAATCGTTCTGTTCGTGTATCACTCATTCCCTCAGAGCTCCTAGCTCCAGCTGTACCTGCATAAGAAATCATCGTAGCCCCTTCTAGAGAGGTCACCGATGGTGCAATGGGGTTTCGTAAATCCCCAACCTCGACTGAATCGAGTTGCCTACCATCTTCAATGGATGGTAGATCCCTTGAGGGATCCAGAGATGTTCCCTCTGGGAGGGTAGACAAGGGCCGAATGAGTGGCACGGATCCCAAGTTCCCCTCTGATGCCTGTAAAGGTGCTTGATTCATTTCTGAATCGATAACTGTAGTTTCATTCCGTGAAATGGAAGAAAGAACAATTGCTGCCGTCAATTCATCCTGAGTGTATGTCGCTCCTCTCAGTGCATTTGTAATTGGTACATTTAGATCCAACATTGTTTGAAGGTGTGTGTCTGACTCAGTGTTTGACTTTGTACAGGGTGTCCTGGCTGACAGGCAAATTTCAATAGACTCATCCTGTTGGGAGGAAGAGCCTAGAGACTGTTTATGTTCCTTTATCAACTCTATATCCTGTTGAGAGGAAATAGATGGGCTAGCAGTTGCCTCGGTTTCCATTCTCCTAGCCTTAGCTGAAGGCAGAGCTGCTGGGCTTATCTCAGAAACTTCCTTATTTGGTGCACTAAAGGCACTGACTCCCTCATGCTCATCAGGTTTGCGTTTTAGTGGCAGGAGTGTTTGGGATGTTTCTGTTTCAGTATTTGGCTCTATGACATGGGTTGGAACCTGTTGGTTTTCAGGTTCGTTGTCAAATCCTAAGGCCACTGAGGGCTCAATAGTATCATGTAAGCTCACAGTACCATGAAGGAAATTAGATTCAGTGTTAAAGGCATTACCTGATGGAGATCCCGGATGATATGTTTCTGTAATTGTTTGCTGCTCCGGTGCATGTCCTTCAGGTTCAACCTGAGCCTCTTCTTCGTCAACTTGAGCTATACTTTTAGGTTGTGCTGCTTCCTCTGGAATAGGTTCAATTTGAGGTATTTCCTGAGGGTTCACTGAGTTCATATCATCTAAGCATCTCCTGAAAAAATCTGTTAAGATTGCAGCATTGTTATTGAGATATTCTCTCCGACTTCCAAGTGAAGATATAACATGATTTTTCAACTTGAAAGCAGGAGAGGTTACACTGTTAGCATATCTTAGCTTCTCCTCTCGAGTTAACACTACATTAAGCACAAGTTGTAGGAACCGAGGATAAAGACATTCAACATCATAACTCTGAATGTCCCTGTATTCCAACGGCCCCATTGTAATAAGAATCTGTTCCATTAACAATTTTCCATAGTTTATACGAAGATTATTCGCCACAGCATAACTTATCTTTTGGATAAAGTTAGGTAAGCCATGAAATCCTCCCTTTTTAGGAGCAAACACATGGTTAATTGTATGAAAGAAGAAGTTCCATTCTTTTGGAAATCGATGTTTGTACATATCACCTAAGTGATCTACACTAAAAACTCCTTCATCTACGTGATAGCTTATTGTATCGAAGAAATCAAAGAGCTCTTGAGTTGTCGGATCAGGAACAAAATTATTTGCAGGGAACTGTAAAATACGGTTCAAATCAAGTTCCGTCACCAAAATAGCTCGATTTCCTAGTTGGAATGTGAAACTCAAGACTTCCTCTTCAGTCGACTCGAATGCTGTACAATAACACTCACGTAACGCGTCATGATTAAAAACAGCGTCCTCAGTTAGAGCATAACGAACATAAGAATATTCGGTTAAAAATCGTACCCAAAATCTAAATGGAGAGCTAGACAAGGGTGCGAGATTAAAAACCGCCACAGAATTCGTGTTAACGAATTTGAACTTTCCAACCATTTTTATTAAATTAAAAATGTCTGAAAATTTTAGTTCTAAAAATAAAGTAGCAGTATAATGTCGACTCCAATCTATACTAAATAAGTAGGCAGCAGAAAAATCAAAAATTCTCGTATCATAACAAAATTAAGATAGGTTATACTTATACTACGAGAAATGTGAGAAACACACACGCGTTTAGATTAATTTTTCGAGCCCTAAAAGAATTATAGATCTACAGTCGGAACTAATGAAGTCGAAAAATTTACTTGGCCCAAAACTCAAGCCAGATAACACGACTTGAATAAAATACATAAACAAACAAAGCGGGCTGTGTAATTAGATTTGAATTTCACTGATAGATTTTGAAAAATTAAATTGGATGGTTTTGAAAGCTAACCTCGCGGTCGACAAAGTGGGGAATGAGTCGACGATGTTTAACAGATAAGGGGAAAGAAGAGTGTGTCGAGAGAGAAGCACAATAAGAAAGAAAGGCAAAATAAATAAATAAAAGAAACACCAACCGATGTCGTTGACCGACGGCGGAGGCAGACAAGTGAAGTTGAAAACAGCACTGTCGACTGTCCCAAGTAGAAAATGCAAGGTGTCGCTGGGTGTAAACAAAACAATAACTAACGCAGCACAAAGGCCAACAACAGGGACGACCGAAAACAGAAGAGTATTTCACGGAAAATAAATGAGTCAAAATAAAAATAAAAGTAAAATTAATCATTGTTTATAATTATATCTTTACCGGCCTAGGTTATCTGTGCGATACACGTATGGATTTTAGGAAAAATTAATAATGTATGTATGATGTTATTGTAAGCATTTGTTTGTATTTTGATAATAAATTTTTTTAATATATTGTCAACGGGAATAATATCTTGAACTTCTGAATGTAGCTTAGAAAAATAGGTAATATAAATATTTAATAATAATATGTTGTTGACGAGATTCGACCCTTGAACTTGTGGGAGCATTTTGAATATCAAGAAAAAAATATTTTTTTAACATCCAACGGTTCTCCTTTTATCTATCATTCAATTTAACGGTTGTTATTTAAACTACAAACGACCAACTAAATAGAGGCTAATTTGCTTATAATAATATAGTATAGATATGTAATAAGAGCAAGAGGGATAATAGGGGGTCATTTGTTTTCATCTTCATCCTTCTTAATAATGTTAGCTTAATGCTTAAGACCATTTGGGTGTCTCTTTTCTTGTCTTAATGATTAATAATTTTCTTAATGGTTAAAATAAAAAAAAAGCCCGCTGAAGTCATCGTTAAAGTCAAAAAACTAACAGGTATGATGATTTCTTTCTCATACAGCTTATTAACAATATAGGTTGCTTTCCACCGTTAAAGTCACGTATAATAGGATGCATACAAAATACAATTCTTACCGTATTAATATTATTATATAATAGACGAAATATTAAAAATTTGGTTGATCGGTATGGTACGTTGTGATTTTACTTAATTGTCCTTAATTTTGGTTGGTCGGTATGATACGTTGTGATTTTACTTAATTGCCCTTAATTAACTGTACTTTGTGTTTTTACTTAATTAACCTTACTTATTTATAGAAATATATTATTAAATAATAATATTACACATTTATAACCAATTATCTTTTTCACCTAAAATACATTATTTTTTCTATTTTTTCTAACAAATTTCCCTATTTTTTCAAATATATCACGGGCAATTACCTTTTTTTAACTAAAACATGTTAGTTTTTCTATTTTTTTTCTTACTAAAACCCCTCCTTTTCCAAAATATCACGGACGTTTAGTTATTTATTTTTAAAACTATTTTAATATTATAATTATTTTTTAAAAGTTTACCTATTTTAACATATCTACCTATTTTTCTTAACAAATGCAATTACTGCAAATATTAAAATATAAATAATCAAATACCTATTTATAACCAATTACCTTTTCAGCTAAAATACATTATATATTTTTTCTAAAAAGTTCCTTCTTTTCTAAATATATCACGGGAAATTGTCTTTTACAATTTACTTTTTCTATTTTTCTCACTCAAATCCATTCTTTTTCCAAAAATATCACAAGAAACCATTTACTTATTTATTTTAAAACATATTTAAATACTTTTAATTATTAAATTTTAAAACCTTATTTTCCAAAAAATATTACGGGCATTTACCTTTCTAAACTAAATATATGTTACATTTTTTATTTTTTCTAACTAAACCCCTCATTTTCAAAAATATAATGGGCAACCCCATACTTATTTATTTTAAAATCTGTTTTAATTTTTTTTAATTAATTAAAAGTGTTTAGCTATTTTAATATGTCTACTTATTTTTTGCACAATTACAATTAATAAAATAATAATAAAATAACAATTAACAATCCGTGCATCGCACGGGTTTTAAGCTAGTAAGATGGATGAATCCTCTGTGAATGATCTACATGCTACATGTTGTATGATTATGTTTTGTTCGTTCTAATTTTGTAGCTATTCTACGTGTTCTTTCTTAGATTTACATGTGTGATAATTGAGATATGTTTAGACCCAAGAGACTCCATGAATAGTTGCAGATGTATTAGACATTGCTTAAGCCACCACTTTGAAACTCTTCCCGGGTAAAATTGTCCTTCTTCTTGTCGACACCATATAAAATAACTGATTGTTTGTCCACACTAATTAAATATTACACCGTAAATTTTCTTTTTATCATTGCTATGTTTACGCCTCATTTGATATCCGAGATAGCACCTCCGGGGAAAAGTTGATCTTGGCTTTTAAGCAACAGATTGCATGGCAACACACACGCCTGGTGGTTAGTAATTTTCCAGGGCAATAAGTGTATATTCGAGACAGAGGGAGACTTAGGAGTCAGGGTGCATGGAGAAATTAAAGACCATGGACTAACACATAATTGTTTACTAATTAAGACAACATGAATTGCATTTTACCTCTCTTTTTACATCCTCTCTTAGTCTCTTCTATTAACTTATTAACATGAATTGTATAGTACCGGCTTTTCTTCCTCCGTCTATAACTTATTATCTTATTTTAATTTAGGTATGGATGAATCTGTTGATTCTCAAATTGAATCAGCTGAAACTCAGACTCAAACTAAAAAAAAATAGGATATCATGGAAAGATGAAGCTTTAAACAAAACTTTTCTTAAAGCGTGTATTCATGAAGTTACAATTAATGGTAGACAATGTATTAGTTTGCAACCACAGTCATGGATCAAAGTAGGAGAAATACTTAAGAATAAACATAGCTTTGATGTTAGCTCTAGGCCAATACGAAATTGGTACGATTATGTAAAGTTCAGATATAGTGCTTGGTGTCTACTCAAGTCAAAGACAGGAAACCATTATGACCCGACGACAAACAAATTCAACTTTACTGATGCAGAATGGACACAGAACTCTCGGGTTTTTTCCGAAATGTTAAGTCAACTTAAATTAGCCATATAATTTAAGACCATTTAATTTAGTTGTTAATATTATATGTGCAGGCAAATACATATGTGAACACTTTAAAGAATGCACCATTGTTATTTCCAGACTTGTGCAAGAATCTTTATGTAGTCAAGAGTTCGAATCTCATTAACAACAAACTAAAATTTTAATATTTATAATTTAAAATACATAAGCTGGCGTAAGAGCATCTTCGATGCTCAAATCACTTAGCTAAAAAATCTCTGTGACATGCCAAAATTAAGAATTTATAGATAATCTTTAAAATTTGAGTCACTTCAATGAAGATGCTCTAAACAAGCACAGTAACAGCAACACACAAACTTAAATCTCAACAAAAGAATAAAGAAACTAAAAACAAGTGTAATGACATGATATGTATTGATGCTATATGAAGGCTATGTACTTAAATCACCTATGTATATTAGTGGCGCAAGCCAATTAAAACATATATGTACAAATTGTAATAATAAATCGCATGATGAATATCTAAAAATACTTGGATTTATCTCACAAATATTTGAATTTTGCTAATGTTATAGTATGAATTTTCATATATCGATTTAGAGCATCTTTAAAGGATTATCTATAATAATTAATTAAAATAGTATAAATAAATAATTATATTGAATTTGTTGAATCTATAAGAGCAATATAAAGATCTTCAACAGTGTTGGTTAAAATGGTTGGCTAAAATAATGTAAAATACTAATTATGTAAAATTTGCTGAATTTGCAAGATGGTGTGCTTCAATGGAGTTGGTTATAATACTTGGATATATTTTTAAAATAGTATGTTTTAATTATTTAAAGTTTTTATAAATATAATATATTATTTTAATATGGTAATAGATGATGTGTGATTTCAGTACAGGTCCTAGAGGGTTTAACAAATATAGTCAATCTGTTAGGTCGACAAATTTTTTGCTAACAGTTTTGTGCCACTGGAGTTGTAATTTTTGTATATAATATATATAAATCTTATTTATGATATGCCACATAACATTTTAGCTAAATGTTTTACCCCATTGAAGATGCTCAGTGTTAGCTAAATTAGTTGACTAAAATTTGTAGAAACTGTAAGTTATACTCCAATGTGATTGACAATAATAATTGGTTCAAAAAATATAGTTAATATGATAAGATTGTTAAAATATAGACAAGAGGAATGTCTCGATAAACTTTTTACGCATTATATTCTTATACATAATAAACATAAGTTAGATCTTATTCAAATTTTGGTCAATAACGAGTGTTATCCTCAACTCAGCTACACACCCGAATACCATTATTCAAATTTTTGGTCCCCACTATATTAGTCATTAGGTACCAAATACCGTAAAAATAATAATAACTGTTAAATCTATATTTAAATCATTATCTATCATTATATCTATTAATAGATAATGTTGGTCCTTGACTATTGTAGGGGGGGGGGGTTGAATGCAAACACAAGTAAACACACGAGTATTTCTCACAAAAAATGTTTGTTTTCTTGAGCTTCAGTTTCTCGAGTTATTACAAAGAATGGATTGAGAGATAGTCTAAGTAGACTAATCCTATCACTATCAACACGGGTCTTGTGAAGCTGTTGTCATTTTCATGTGGCAGCTTCTTACAAATTGCATACCCGTGATTCTTTCCTAAATTGCTATACAAACAGCTTATCAATACAGAACAAAGCAATCTAGAAACATTCTATATTAAACTAACACAATTCAGTAGATGTAGATTTGTCATACTCTGGAATTGGTGAGCTTTGTCATGTGATCTCTCAAGCTTCGGTCGTACTCTGGGTTGTTCCCCAATAAAAATGTTATCTCTTCATAACAGTATCCTGATGGCTAAGCTTGCTGTCACAATAATGCGCTTTTGATGACAGTAAGAAATCTCCGCAGAAGGTGCTGTCAGGATTTCCAAGCTTGCCGTCAGGCTACAGTAAAGTTGTTGTCTGAGGGCTTCCGCCAATGTTGCTGTCAGAGTGAATGTACTGTCGTGACTTGCAACATGTTGTCTTCTTGTAACCTTACTGTCAATACTGTGACAGTAATCTTTATTCTTGCTGTCCATCTTGAGTACTTCTTGAGGCTTGAACAAGTGAATCAACTTCTACCAAGATGTACTAGAATCTTATTTGTACTAAACAAAAACAGTTACAAAGACATACTCTGGTTGTGACAGTATGTTCATACTTAATAAAATTAAGTATTTAAAATAACTAGTTAAGTTGTCGCATAGCTATCACCCATAAATCCTAACAATCTCCCCCAATTTGTTTTTATGGACAATAACAACAAATTTACAATGAATACATGCTGACAACTTAACTAACAAGATCAGAATTGACAAAGGATTTTTACTTAGCTTCAGAATTCCTTTTCTGTCTTGCTTCATCCTCTCTGTTGAGAGCTTCCTTAAGAACCTCTCTGAGTTCTTCCACCAGTGCTTTTTTATCAGGAGTGATAGCCTCATCTTCAATCTCATCAAGGTGCTTTTGGACTGTCTTGGAGAGGCATACTCTAACATCCTGAAGATCCAACCATAAGTCTTTACCAAATGCATGAGTTCTGAACTTCAGTGTGCCTTCAAAAACTTTGAATCTACTTCCAGGATATGCATGTAGGGTTTTTCTCCTTGACTTATCCAGCTTTGAGTCTTCACCCTTTCTTCTTTGAAGAATGCCCTCAATCTCAGAAGAGCATTGCTGTTCCAATGGGTGAATTGATCCAATCACCAGGTAGAGTAAGTCTTTTAGGGCACTGGTTTTGAGATTATGAAAGCTTCTCACTGGAATTTCTTCCCATATGAACTTGATTCTCAGAGGATTCTCAAGCATACAAGATTGATAATTGGGTCCTTCACTCTCCACTTTATTGGCTTCTCTGCTTTTATTCAAGAATGCATCTTCCATATCTTCAGTGGTTTCTCTTCTTGTAGGCTTTGAGGATTCTTCTTGACTTGGTTGGGTTTGCACCTCTTCTTCAGGAAGATCATCTTCATACTCAGCTATTTCTTCATCAGAATATTCAAGTAACTGAGCAATGTCAGCATCACCAAACAGTGACCATTCCCCAAATTTCTGATAGACTTCTTCATCTCTCACAGCTTTGTATGCCAAGACATGGTTCATGACTTTTTCAGGAACATTGTCATAACCTTGCATTAGATTGACCATCCTTACCAAGTAGAAGTATTCAATTCTCCTTGTTTTTGTTCTTCTACTGTATTCAAGAGTTTCTGATACATCATGTGATACCATCTCCATGGCAAAATCCTTTTTAACTATCACAGATCTTGATGCATCAAACCAAAGAATATATTCAGTTGCTTCTTTGTTGTTATCCAACTTTACCTCAACATTCCTGATTTGTTCAGCTTCTTTTTCCAAAAGATCCAGAGAGCTGTAGAGTTTTGATTGGATGGGCTTCTTCAGTTTCCTTTCATTGCTTTTGTAGTCTCCTCAGGGTCAGGTTCCTGTCTAGAGAACCAAGCCTTGGCTAGGGATTTTGTCCTCTTTGGCTTAACAGTAGGTTTGATTCCATCCTTGACAGCATCTTTGTTGACAGTGTCCTCTATGACAGTATCTTCCTTGACAGTGTCTTCTGTGACAGCTTCCTTGAGGACAGTGTCTTATGTGACAGCTTCTTTGATAACAGTATCTTTTTCAGCATTAATACTGTTTATAGCACATCTTAAAATATTTGCCTCCAAAGTTTCAATCAATACAGACTCCTCTTCTTCTGTAACTCCAGCATCTTTATTTTCTTGCACATGAGCTTCTTCTTTATTTTCCTCCTGGGATTTAGATCCAACATTCCCAGAAGTACTTCCACTAGCATTTCCCGCTTCTCCAGTTCCTCCACTACCATCCAACTCATCATCATCACCATGAGGAACATCATAGGAACAGCTTTCTCCTTGTTCAGCTCTGTTGGAGTTTGCTTTGGAGATCATCTTCTTTATAGTGGAGCTCAGTTCCTTGTCTCTTTTCACCAGCAAGTCATAGATTGCCTTGACAGCAAGAACTCTTTCCTTGTTGGCTTTAGAGTTGAGAATCATGTTTAACACCTTCAATATTGCCCTTGACTCCATTGTTGAAGTGCCTCCTAGACTCATGTATGCACATCTCCTGCTACCACTTTTAGTGGTACTTTCATAGTAGACACAAAATGGGTTGGTGTAGACTTCTGGAAGTTTCTCTGAAATTAAATTCAGCATTTGCAGATGTAAGATCTCATTGAAGGATGTATGGTTTTCCTTGATTTTGTTCTTCATCACTATTAGCACCTTTGCTGGAAGGCTCTGCAATAGCTGCATGGTGATGAATGAAGATATCCCAGTGTTTAAGTACACATCAATAGCCCACCTCTTTTCTTCATTGATCTTTACACATACACTGGTGATTTTCTCTTTAAGCAAGGTTGAGCAGTTATTCAACCTTTTACTAGGCTCTTTCATAGCTTCATCAACTATATTGTAGAAGTCCTCATCATGATTCTTCGAAGTGCTTTCCCTGTAGTCAACCATCAAAGCATTGGCATCTTCCTGGCTGAACTCTGTTCCTTCACTCCATGTGTTGTCTGACAGGATGTATTCATGCATTTTGTCTTTCCCTTTTCCCAGCCTATTCTGCTCCTCCTTTTCTCTCCATTGCTTCTCAAGAGCACTCTCCTTTGGCATTGGAGTTGGCTCTCTTATTGATACAGGAGGTAGTACTGGTCTCTTGGAAGGAACATTCCCTTGCATTTCTTCCAGGGCTTCTTTAGACATAAGAACTATTTCTCCAGCCATCTCATATTCAAAGAGATTTTCTGCTTCTTGCTCTTGCTCCCCCTTAGTTCCTGAACCTTCTTTTGCCCCCCTTTTTCTTTTTGCAGGTACTGTTTTCTTTTTAGCTGCAGGCTCCCCCTCACTCCTTGAAACCTCCTTTGAGATAGGCTCCCCCTGAGCAACATCCTGCTTGGGGACACCTACTGATTCTGATTGCTCCATTCCTGATTCTGCCCTTTGAGATTCTGATCTTTCCCTTTTCTCCCCCTTAGGTAAGTTGGCAGCATCAAGACTGAAAAAAAGAACCTGAATGGTTTCCTGAAGACTGGAGAAGCCAGAGGCCACTATGGTAGACAGGCTGTCAATCTTGGATTCTATGGAGAGAAACTTGTTCTCTAGAGCTTCCAACCTAAGTGCAGTAGAGGGGCCACCTGTTCTTAACCTTCTTGGGGGTAAAGGAAAAGATTGGGGCTTGGAGGCTATGAGGGTTCTCACACTCTCCTTGTTTTTCTGAGTGATCTCATCACTCCTCACAAAAGAACTCTCATGGCCTAGTGCCTGTAAGTGTGGGGCTCCCTCAAATTCTCTCTGGACATGCTCAAGTCCCTCACCTTTTGCCAGGTCATTTGGCTGCCTCTCATTTTTATGCTCACCTCTCTTTTCTTTTATCTCTCTTTTCTTTTGCACACCCTCACTCATCCTAGATGCATGGGTATGAGCAGTACTTGCATGCAATGAAACAGATGGTTTAGAATGTACCTTTAAGAACTGGGATAGTGGCACATCATCATCAGAGACATCTTCAACAATACATCATCAAAAGCAGGCTGAGCAGAGGTGACAGGAACTTTGTCAGGAATGTTATTGTCAGTTGGAATATTGACAGTAGGTTCCACTGCATCTTGGACAGCATGTTTGGTTGTGACAACAATGTCAGCTGAGTCCTTGACATCAGGGTCACCTGTGACAGCAACATTCTCAGAGTCTTTGACAGCAACTGAGGCTGTGACAGCATCTTCCCTGAGGTAAGATGCTCCTTGGAGATTGAACAAGGTACTGGCTGTTTCACTTTCTAGCAGAGATGTACCTTGCTCTTTCTCAGTGTTTGAAGGAGTGGTGTCCATTTCACTTTGAGAGATGGGTTCTTGTGGACCACTTGATGGGGGCTCATCCACGATTGGAGATGGATGATCAAAACCTGAAGGGTTGGGACTGTCCCCCTCTCTAGGTTGTGGAGAAGAAACAAATGAATGAGTAGGGAAGGAAGAAAGTGAAAGTGGAGAAGAGAGTGATGGCTGCTCCATAGATGGAACTTGTGAAGCATCAATGGGGGAAGTGAAATCCTCACTGTGTCCTGACTCCATGTGTGTTTCTGCAAGTGGAGGTTCCTCATGAGTTGGAACATGAAGTTGTGCAGACTCTTTATAGGATGCCTTGGGAGACATGCCAATTTCAATAGATGTCCCTTGTTGAGAAGGAACATCTAGGGAGGAGTTTATTTCCCTGGTTGCCTCTACAGTCTTTTGGGAGACTGCAGGGTGGCTGACAGTGGTTTTGGTCCTCTTAGCTCTCTTATTTTTAGGCTCAGGAGGAACCACTGTGGGTTCTGCTTGACTACCTTCCTTATTTGCTGCACTAGGTGCATGAACTCCCTCTTGACTCTCAACACTACCACCAACACCAGTCTTTAGGGGTCTTTTTCTGGATTCTTGTAAGGCTTGTCTCTGTACTTTGGGAAGTCTAGAGAACCTAGGCTGAGTGTATGGGGTAGAATGAGGGTTAGCTAAATTGGGGTCTAATCCAGCTTCATTCTCAACGGTGAAGGTGTCAAAACCAGAAGGTAATGGAAAATCAAGGTTAGGCACTTGATCAACCATGTGTTTGGTGAAACATAGTGGAATATGTGCATTTAAATTCTGTGAAGTGAGAGTTGTGTGTGTGTTTCTTTTCAGTATAGGTCATACCTCTAAACGAGGGGCATTCTCATCAAAATCACATAAAGAATTAATGCACAACATTAGAAAGCGAGGATAGATGTTTACCTTCTTACCTATGACAGCCTTGAGGTGTGCCATGAGCAGCTTTCCAACATCCACTTTGTACCCATGAGCAAGAGAGTGAGTGAGCTTCTTGATGTAGGTGGGAATTCCATTCCAGCCTGTGGTCTTGGTAGAGAACACTTTCACCATTGCATCAAACACCATGCTCCACTCCTTGCGGAGATACTTCCTGTCAATTTCACCAGAAGGGTACCATTTTGTTGTTCCCTCTTCAAGAATGGGTCCAAAATACCCAATTTTCAGGAAGAGCTTCTTGAGGGTCTCATCACTAGCAAGCTCGGTATAGGTCTTTCCTGGTTCCAGCACAATTCCCAAAGCTGCATTGATGCCCTGAACATTGAGAGTGTAACTGTGCTCCTTGATTTTGAACTGAATGGATGAGATGTCACCATCTTCTTGAGCAACAGCTGTCTCCCAGAAATTTTCAATCCTGTCTAGGTCAAGAACAGGAGTTTAGGTAATTGCATACCCAAGATAGGACTTATTCATGAAAGAAACAAGCCCTTTGAAATCATCACCAGCATCACTAAGAGAGTAAATGCCAGCAAGGTTTGTTTGTGAGATTGATTGTTTGGGGGCCATTTTTGCTTGTTGAGAGAAGAAAGAAGGTAGAAGATGAATTGCTTGGAGAGAAGAGAAAGGAGAGTGTTGTGTTTGCTTTTTGAGAACAATTGTATGTCTGATGAATTTAGAGGGAAGTTCAAGCGTTTTTAATTGACAAAGTGAAATCGTGTCTTAACCCAATTAACAGTCACGTGGGTTACTGGTGGATTTCTTTCTCCTCGTGGAGGATGAGTGTCCAAAATTAACGGTCAACTACTTTGACAGTAACCTGTGCGCTCAAAACAACCGTGTCAGTAACTTTGGTGTGATGACAACATATTTTGCATGACAGAAACATTTCGTGCAAAACTTATGGTCATCGTTAAGTTCTCATATGACAGTATCTTTTACAAATCGTGACAGAAAGTTGTTTACTGCTGTCGAGAAGCTTACTGTCAATTAACTGTGACAACTACTTTTCTTGAAGACAGCAACCTTTGCAGGAAAACAACAACTGTCGAGACTTTGTGTTGAAACTGTTATGATAAATAACTTAACTGAAGAGACACCAGTTAAACATATGCAATATTTATTAGTGATTCATTATTCATTCATAACAAATTCAACCATTTAAGCAATTAGCAACACATATAGAAAGCAATAAGAAACTACAGAAGGAAAATGATAAATTTTATTAATTGAAGAGGGTTAAATTACTACACTTGGTAAGATTAACTATTCATTACAGTCTTTCTTAACCAATTCTAGAAATTCTGCCCTAACTTCCTCTTCTGAGGTTCCTACTTCCTTGAGGAGTGCTTGAAACTCCTTCTCCTCTTCTTGCAACTTAGCCTCCTCAGTGGCCTTAGAAGCAAGTTCTTTTTCTTCCTCCTCATCGAGGGCGTCTAACAATTCATCAAGTAACGCTTCAACTTCTTCTCTGTAGGGAGAATCACAGCTTGCCTTTGGCCTGTATTCGATTCCTACTTTGTTTTCCATTTTACCTTTTATAAATGATTCACTAATATGGCCTAAGGTTCATTTTATAGGCATACTAGGTAAAGGGAAGGTAAATGGTCAACAGTTTAGAATACCCATACAACTACCACAGATTGTAATTAAGTGATGTCTACCACTAATCCAACAATCAAAGCAAAACTGACCAATCAAGGAAATTCCTTGACCAATTTCAACAATAAAAACCATGCAAGTTAATGTCATACAGAATCTAACTCTCAAATAAAAGACTAGCACAAAATTCAATTTAACAAAGTCAAAGTAAACGTGCTGTCGAAAACGGATAGAGACTTAAGTAGACAGTAACTTTCTCATGACATCAACATGTTAGGGTTACTGTCACAAGCTTCATTTTAGAAACTAGAATGGAAAAACTAGTAAATTAACATACCAGATTCAGCATTCCCAATTCACTTACCAACCTGTTAAAGGTTGCTTCATCCAGTGGTTTTGTAAAGATGTCTGCAAGTTGCTTTTCTGTAGGCACATAGATCAACTTCACAGTTCCTCTTTCAACATGCTCTCTTATGAAATGATGTCTGATATCAATGTGCTTTGTTCTAGAGTGTTGAACAGGATTGTCTGAGATGGCTATGGCACTAGTGTTGTCACAGTAGATATGGATATTATTTAACACTAGGCCATAATCCAACAGTTGATTCTTCATCCACATAATTTGTGCACAGCAACTTCCAGCAGCAATGTATTCAGCTTCTGCAGTAGATGTGGAAACTGAATGTTGCTTCTTACTAAACCAGGACACCAATCTTCCACCAAGAAACTGACAGCTTCCTATAGTACTCTTTCTGTCAATTCTACACCCAGCATAGTCTGAATCAGAATACCCCACTAGCTCAAATCCAGTATTTTTAGGATACCAAAGGCCTAAATTAGGGGTGCCCTTTAGATATCTAAAAATTCTCTTGATAGCTACTAAGTGTGACTCTTTTGGATCAGCCTGAAACCTTGCACAGAGACATGTAGCAAACATTATATCAGGTCTGCTAGCAGTTAGGTAGAGAAGGGATCCAACCATGCCTCTGTAAGCACTAGAGTCCACTTTCTTCCCTTTGGAGTCTAGATCCAAGCTAGTTGAAGTAGAGATGGGAGTCTTGGCAGGTGATGAATCTTCTAGATTGAACTTCTTGAGAAGTTCTTTGACATACTTTGCTTGACAAATGAAGATACCATCATCTTTCTGAAGTACTTGTAACCTAAGGAAGAATGACAGTTCTCCCATCATGCTCATCTCATATTTATTTCTCATTAGAGATGAAAACTTCTCACACGGCTTCTCATTTGATGAACCAAAGATGATATCATCAACATAAATTTGAACCAGAATGATGTCTTTGCCATCATGCTTGTAGAATAAATTCTTATCTACTACACCTCTTGTAAACTGGTTTTCCAATAGAAAGGCTGAGAGGGTATCATACCAGACTCTTGGAGCTTGTTTCAAACCATAAAGTGTCTTGAACAGCTTGTACACAAAATCATACATTTCAGCATCTTCAAAACCAAGTGGTTGTTCAACATACACTTCTTCCTCCAACTCTCCAATTTGAAAAGCACCTTTGACATCCATTTGGAACACCTTGAAGTTCAGTGTGCAACAAAGGCTAGAAAAATCCTGATAGCTTCAAGTCTGGCAACAGGTTCAAATGTCTCATCATAATCTATTCCTTCATGTTGACAATAACCTTTAGCTACTAGCCTTGCCTTGTTTCTAGTCACATTTCCATTTTCATTTAGTTTGTTTCTGAAAACCCACTTTGTCTCAATAACTGATTTTCCTTTTGGTCTTGGAACCAACTTCCACACATTGTTCCTTTCAAACTGGTTGATTTCCTCTTGCATAGCAATCACCCAATCAGAATCTAACAATGCTTCATCAATTGCTTTTGGCTCCATTTGAGACAAAAAACAGGAAAACATGCTGTCAGCAGAAACATTATTCCTGGTTCTCACCCCAGAAGAAGGATCTCCAATAATTAGGTCATTTGTGTGATCCTTGTTCCACCTTGTGGTTCTGGGCAAGCTTCTTGTTTGATCTGAAACAGAAGCCTCAGTTTGAGGGACTGAGTCTTCACCGGGGCAATTATCTCCACCATTTTCTTCAATGTCTCCAGAGTCACCATCATTTTGAATATTTCCTGAAATTGTTTGTGATTGAGCTGGAGTTTGATTGACATCATTTTCAATGACAACGTCTTTTTCAGTTTCAACAGTTTGAGTGAATGTGGGTTCTTCATCAACAAATTCTTCTTCCTCAAAGTATCCTTGATTCTCAAATCTAAGAATCTGCATTTGACCTTCTTCATGCAGTCCAGGAAACTTGGTTTCATCAAATGTGGCATTCACACTTTCATCTATGATCCTGTGTTCCAAAAGATAGACTCTGTAGGCAGTCCTTTCTAGAGCATACCCCATGAAAATACCTTCATAGGCTTTGGTGTCAAATTTCCCTTTCTTTTCATGGTTGTCTTTCATCATGAAACATTTGCTTCCAAACACATGAAAATACTTGACAGTAGGTTTCTTTTCATTGAGCAGATAGTAAGGAGTGTTCCCATGAGTCTTGTTGATCAGGGTTCTGTTCTGTGTATAACAGGCTGTGTTGATAGCTTCTGCCCAGAAGTATGTAGGTAGTTTTGCATCATGAATTATAGTTCTGGCAGCTTCAATGAGAGTCATGTTCTTCCTTTCTACAACTCCATTCTGTTGTGGTGTCCTTGCAGCAGAAAATTGTTGTATAATTCCTTCCTCTTTGCAGAAATTACCAAGAGTGGCATTTCTGAACTCAGTGCCATTGTCACTTCTAAGAATTTGAACCTTGGCATTTGGAGCTCTGTCAAGAACTCTTAAGTGATCAATGATAACTTGAGTAGCTTCATCTTTTGACTCTAGATACTACACCCAAGTATACCTAGAATAATCATCCACCATAACTAATGCATATCTCTTCTTGGCTAATAATGGAACATTGACTGGTCCAAAGAGATCCATGTGAATTAGTTTGAGTGGTTCTGTGTTGGTGTTGACTTGCTTTGACCTGTGCACAGCTTTCTTCAATTTTCCCATTTGACAATCCTCACACGGTCCTTTTTGACAGAATTCCTGTTGAGGTAGTCCTCTCACTAGTTCCTTCTTCATTAGCATATTCATTGTCTTAAAGTTGAGGTGAGAGAGTTTCCTATGTCAAAGCATACTGTCACCAACAGTAGCTTTACTGTAGAAACAGTAAATCTTGTCATTCTTTGTTGAACTTAGGTCATCAACAAACAAGCTTCCTTTTCTTACCCCTTTCAGAGAGAGGCTTCCATCCTTCTTGTGATAGATGTTGCACACCATCATGTCAAAATCAACCATGAATCCCCTGTCACTGAATTGGCTGACACTGAGTAGGTTGTGCTTCAATCCATCTACAAGTGCAATATCATTAATGACAACATTCCCAATTTCCAAAAAACCATATCCCACTGTGTAACCTTTGCTGTTGTCTCCAAAGGTTATGATTGGGCCAGCTTTCTCAACAAATTGTGATAGTAGGGCTTTATCACCAGTCATGTGTCTTGAGCAGCCACTATCAATGATCCATATGACCTGCTCCTTATTCTTGCCCTGCAAAACAAATTGTATTTAAGAGGCATATGGTACCCAATCCTTGTTGGGTCCTGTTACTTCCATATCATAAGAATAATCAACATTTTCAACTTTGATCATCACATCAGGAATCTTCTGTTGGACTCCTTTCTTCACCCACTTTTCTTTAGAATTAGACTTGGTCTTCTTCTTAGTGAATGTAGCCTTCTTACTGTTTCCAGTAGGCTCAGAAGTCTCAACAGTTTTCATATAGAGACATTGTTCAGTAGATGAAATAGGCAAATTGAAACATGTACTCATGGCAGTTATTTTACAAGGCATACAGTCAATGTTATTGCAAACTACCATAGATCTATGCATAATGGGGGTCCTGTGTAAGTTACCATCTATCATGGTCACATTGTCCTTGACCTCTTTTGGTTTCTTACAAACATGGTTAAGTGATGTGAAGAGCCACAGTTATTGCATAGTTTTCTAGGAGCATTACCAGCATTAGCATTCCCATTTCCTAACTTACCATTTCTGTTTCTAGACTTGTAGGTAACTGTGTCAACAAGATGTTCTGAAGTTGCTGTCGAGCTTTCTTTGACAGTACCTTTCACACCTTTTGTCTTGACAGTAGGTCTGTAAGTTACTGTCTTTGAAGCTCTCTTGACAATATCTTTGGAAGTTTCTGTCTTGCCATTTCTGACAGCATCTTTAGAACATTCTGTCAGATTGTTTGGGAAAGTTGTTGTCTTGGGGATTTTGACAGTATCTTTTCCTCCAACTGTTGTGTTGTCAATGCACTCATCCTCATCATCAAGTTGTTCTTTGATGAGCATGGCTTCCTCATCAAACTCAAGTTCAGAAAGTTTGAAAATTGGTTTGTTGATCTTCTTGAGGACATGAGGTTTGACAGAAGCATCAGTTGAACAATCCTGACTTACAGTTTCCTTACTAGGTCTTTTACCATACTCAAAACCTATCCCTACTTTTTGATCCTCTGTGTGTTTCTCATGATAATCCTGAAGTTGTTTGGATGAGTTTCTATAGGCTTTAATTTTGAATTCATTTTCACTTATATCTTTCCTTAGAAACTTCTCAATTTCTTTAGCACATTCTAACTCATTTTTAAGTTTGGCATTCTCCTGAGTTAGAGATTCTAATCGACTGGTCTTTAACAAAAGCATGTCATTCTCATAAGTGAGTGTTCCATTAATTTTAGTTAACCTAGCAATTTCTTCATTTGCTGCAGTTAAACTAGTATGAACATTAAACATTTCAGCACTCAATTCCTCAACAGTTTGTTTGTATTCTTCTTTAGACATTTCAAGTAAGACAAGTGAAGGTACCTGACTTGGAGAGCTAGAGGAGACCTCATCAGTCTTAGCCATGAGGGCTAGATTCACATATTCCTCTTCCTCTTCATCATCAGAATCATCCCAACATTTTCCCTCAGCCACGTAGGCTTTTCCTTGTCCTTTCTTGAATTGTCCACTTGACCCTTTTTCCATCCTTTGATTCTGCTTTGGTCTTCTGCACTCAGTAGCAAAATGACCAAGCTCATTGCAGTTGTAACACCTAAACTTGGATCTGTCCACCATCCCTATTTTGTAACCACCTCTTGTGGCACCACCTTCAATCTTGGAGGAATTCCCTCTGCCGAACCTTGATGTTTGACCTTGAGGCTTAAATGGCTTGTTTCTCTTGAATCTTATGTTTTTGAACTTCTTAGCCATGTAAGCCATGGTAGGATTATCCATCTTCTCCCTTTCTTCTAAGGAGTAGAAGTCTTCATCTTCAACATCAGTTATCTGCAGAACAACTTTCTCCTCATCATCCACAACCTCTTCAATCTTAAGAGTAGGTACTGGAGTAGGTTGGGTGATTTGAATTCCTTCAATAGGTTATGTGATTCTTGGCACATGAGCCACAAGAGCATCAGACATATTAGCCATCTTTCCTCTGGAACTAGCTTGTATAGCTCTTTTCTGGAAAAATTCAAGCTCATATGACTTAAGCACACCATATAATGTTTCAAGAGAAACATTGTTTAGATTTCTTCCTTCTCTTATGGCAGTGATTCTGTGCTCTAGATGCTCAGGAAGTGTGAGTAAGAATTTAACATTTAGCTCCTTCGTATCATAGTACTTGCCATGAATCTGTAGCTCAGTCAGCAGCTTGTTAAACCTCTCAAACATTGTTGTTAGGTCTTCTCCTGACTTTGCCATGAAAGCTTCATACTGAGAGATAAGAATTTGTCTTTGATTGTCTTTCACTTCTTCACTTCCTTCACATAGCAGCTCGATCTTATTCCACATATCCTTGGCTGATGAGCACCCAATGACATTCCCACACATGGCTTTGTCCAAAGTGAGAGCATCCAATAAGATGAGTTGCAAGTAATCATCCAAGGCCACCTTCTCTTTTCTGGCTCCAGAAACTCTGAAGGTAATTTGTTGACCCAGTAGGCTGGAACAAGGACACCATCCACAATTGACGCTTCAATTTCTTTTCTTGGAACAAAGGGACCATTTTGGAGGATACCCAAGTATAAAGGATTCGCAGCTTTGATAAACAACATGATTTTTCTTTTCCACACGTTGTAGTTCTCCTTATCAAATGCTGGAATCTTTATGCTACTTGACTTCTGCATACTTGTCATGATCTCAGATTAGTAGAACAATCTGTCTGCTCTGATACCAGTTGTTGGTCCTTGACTATTGCAGAAGGGGGGGGGGGTTGAATGCAATACTGATAAATCTCAATCTACGTTTCAACAACAAAAGCTAAGATTAAAGTTTATCAGTTTATGGAATGCAAACACAAGTAAACACACGAGTATTTCTCACAAAATAAATGTTTTATTTATTTTGCAATGGATTGCTACAACCTCAAGAAAATGTTTATTTTCTCGGGCTTCAGTTTCTCGAGTTATTACAAAGAATGGATTGAGAGGTAGTCCAAGTAGACTAATCCTATCACTATCAACACGGGTCTTGTGAAGCTGCTGTCATTTTCATGTGGCAGCTTCTTACAAATTGCCTATCCGTGATTCTTTCCTAAATTTCTATACAAACAGCTTATCAATATAGAACAAAGCAATCTAGAAACATTCTATATTAAGCTAACATAATTCAGTAGATGTAGATTTGTCATACTCTGGAATTGGTGAGCTTTGTCATGTGATCTCTCAAGCTTCGGTCGTAGTCTTGCAGACCTGTTGCAGTGTTGGGATGCTGCAACACGCCTGTTTCTTGAACATCCAAACTGTCACAAGTTTGACTGGGTTGTTCCCCAATACAAATGGTATCCCTTCATGACAGTATGCTGATGGCTAAGCTGGCTGTCACAATAATGGGCTTTTGGTGACAGTAAGAAATCTCCACAGAAGGTGCTGTCAGGATTTCCAAGCTTGCTGTCAGGCTACAGTAAAGTTGATGTCCGAGGGCTTCCGCCAATGTTGTTGTCAGAGTGAATGTACTGTCGTGACTTGCAACATGTTGTCTTCTTGTAACCTTACTGTCAATACTGTGACAGTAATCTTTATTCTTGTTGTCCATCTTGAGTACTTCTTGAGGCTTGAACAAGTGAATCAACTTCTACCAAGATGTACTAGAATCTTATTTGTACTAAACAAAAATAGTTACAAAGACATACTCTAGCTGTGACGGTATGTTCATACTTAATAAAATTAAGTATTTAAAATAACTAATTAAGTTGTCTCATAGCTATCACCCATAAATCCTAACAGATAATATTCCTTTCTTTTCATTAGTTTATGATAAGAATTTGGATTAAAAAATTCTTTTGTATATGTCTTAAAAAAAACACAAAATAAAAATTACATCAATGTATGTACATTATTGTATTCTATTTTACCTAATCATAAAATTTTAAATTTTAAAGGAACGCGTGCTTTGCATGAGCTATAAACTAGTTTTATTTTATTGTGATAAGTATGAGGTTTATCGAAAAATAGGAATTTTTTTATTTATTGCAAATATTATGTTTTTAATTTATTTTAAAAAAAACGATATTTCAGATTTTTTCTGCAAAAATACGAATTACATTTTTTTTGCTAATTACGAATTACATTCTTACATGTAATAAAAGATAACTTCAATAATTTTTCATAAAAACGTAAAAGCAAGTTGCATTTGGTTGCAAATCATAAAAAAAAATTGCATAGATTCTTGTTACAAAATATTTTTTGCAAATAATTCTAAAAGATAGTAGTGCTGCAAAAAAAAGTAGTATTTTCGATAATTTCTCGTGAATATATAACTATTTTTATATCTTTTTGAAAATATATGTAATATAGGATAAATGGAATCTACCTGGCACGATAAAAAATTTCTCTACCTAAGTTTTCTCAAATTTATATTTTCAATAGATTTTTAGCAAATTCAACTACACTGATTAATAGATTATGCAAAAAATAGTGGGTATACTAAATTTACATAGAAATTGATTTTGTATATGATGCAATTTTTAATCAAAAAAGTTATAAAATCCGAGCCGTTAAATTCATATAATAAACAACATATAAAATACCATATTAAATTAGATATATTCTTAATGGATAAAATTTATAAAATTTTGCACATCTACTTATTTTCACATAAATATTACATCGATACGATTAGATTTACAAAAAAGTTGACAAAAACGTGATTTTAAGATGCTTAGGTAGAGAATTTTTTACCGTGTCAGGTAGATTATCTTTACCCATATATATAATATTTGTAATTTTCTTTAAAATTTATGGTGAAAAATTCCTCCCCAACTCATTTGTTTCTACTTATACTTATACTTATAATATACCGTACCGCACTCTCAACTATTCAATTTTGCAATCAAATTTCTTGCGAGTTGTTCGTCGTCATCATCATCAAATTTCTGATCACCTCCGTCAAATTTATCACGTATGTATCTTTAATTATGATTGTCACAATTAAAGATGAGCTGAAAGACATTTGATGTTTGATGAAGTATGAATTTCTCGTATCACTCATTCTGGCTAATCCTATTAGAGTTTCTAATAAGATCATAGCTGAGAATTCTTCTAAGAGAAGATATCTCTGTTTCTATCTGCATAGAAAACTTATTATAAAACCGAACCTGTTCAGTTTTAAATTCTTCTAGATCCCAGATAAGGGCTCTAATGGCTCTATTGTCTTTGTTCGAGACAACTTTCCTAGATACCTGTAAAAGGTGTTCTAAGTATTGATGGTTATCCATATAAATCATGACATTACCTTCTATGTTCACAAACCACGGATGTGTTTTGTCGATCATTATATATAAATATATATGAATCAGAATAAATTTAAAGATAGAGATTGTAAATGATATTACCGGGTATTCCAGTTAATGAACTCCATTTGTAGCAGTGATTATAACGTTGAATAAAGCTTCAGTTTAAATTCTTCTTCTCGTGCTAATCTGCCTTGTGGTCGCTCAATCCATGGTCGGCGATTTCCCTAAACGGTCACCTGCCTAAAGCGGTACTTTCCTGTGACCCAAGCGGACTCCAGAGTCTAAGACCAGACACTAAACATGAGACAGATTTTTAATTCAAACTAGACCATTTTATTCCATACAATATATTACAATGGATTCATTATGAATCCCTTCATACCACTTACAATCCCTAATGGGACTACTCACTCATAGTATTTCTTTGATAACTGATGTGTTCAGTGTGTCAAATTTTTGATGTCCCTTATTGAAAACCAAACTCATCCTTTTATAACATAAGGCATGAGGATCTGTACAAATTATCCTACGTTATTTCTTATGTAGATTTCACATTATTGCTGCATTCCGAGTGAAGAGATAAGGTTCTTTGTCGGCAATGCTTTAAAGTAGATTCTTTTATCTACTTTTCTTCTTGTCCGCTGCTTTCTTCAGTGGAGGAGGTGGATGGTCCTTCTTCTGTCGACAATACTTTGTCTTTAGAAGTACCGGGTCCACATTTTTGACAATTGAGGGATATGCCAAATTTCTTTATCTCTTTTTCCTTTCTTTTGCAAAAGAGACTTTGATGTGATCCTACCACATCTTTGTGGAGGAGCTGTTTTCTGAACGCCACTATTTTGTCATACTCTTCTTCACTTAATCTTTTGTGTGAATAAGAGGTCATTAGAGTATAGACTGTTGCAAGATTAACATGTAGTTTATCTTCCTTCTTAATGCCAAATAGCTTATTGATTAAAATCAATAATTTTTGTTCAGCAAGTTCTCTTAAGTCCTTCTTCTCTAGTGTAGACTCCATGGCTTGACTAGGGGAATAGACTTTTTATTTTGCGGAACCAACCTGAACATAATGAAAAGGCTGATTTGGTGGACAGTCGTATTCTTCTTCATTTTCCCAACAGATGACTGTGCTGGTTGTTTTGATGAATATTTCGACATCCTGATTTCTAAGACAATTCTTCTTATATGCCTTAACCGCATTTCTAAATTCCTCGGGGAACCTAGATAATTCCAGAAGGTTATTGGATGGATAAACCTGAGCCAATATGCCATACTGATATGCCTCATACACCATTTCTGGATTGGCATTAGGATAGAAGTTGAAATAGCTAATATTCTTCTTGTCTGTAGTGAAGAAATGCTCATCAAAGAACTTCCTTTCCGTGGCTTCTCTGCCATAATGATAGAGATATCTGAACCCTGAATATAGAGTTTCTATGGTATCTTCATCTGTTTGCATCAGCAGTGGTTGCTGATTCTTTGGAATTGAACCTAAGACTGTTTTGCTCGAGGTTCTTTCTTCCTTTGTCAAAGCTCCTTTGTAAGTTGGTTGTAAAGCTTCTGCTGAACTGATCAACTCTAAGGGTGGCTTGAACTCTTGCGTAGTATAAATGCATGCTGCAACTTTTGCTTCAGTAAACGATTTATACTTCTTGTGCTTGATGCCTGAAAAGCCTTTAATTGCTTTCTCGGCAATCTCCCATGTGGTGTAAATCCCTGCATTTGGACCATTAAAAATCACATAATAGGCTTTGGAATTGCCTTTGAATCCGTGAGGAAATGCTGAAGTTTGACCTTCAGTCTTTGTTGGGATTGGAATTCCCCGTTAGGTTTCAAACTTAAGTCTGAAGGTTTAACTAACGTTGTTGAGGTCTGTACCTCAGTCTGAATTTTTGGCAAATTCACAGCCTTCAACGGATTTGTTGAATCTTTACCTGGAGCCGTTTGCTCAGGATTAGCTTCTACTTTACTTATTTCTAAGGAAGGCGCAAAAATGACCTTTTGTTGTTCAGGAAGAGAGTACTTCCTTACAAATTCGATCTTGGTTCTGACAAGCTCGAGTTCCTTCAATAGAATGCACTCTTTAATCAAAAGCTGTTCTATATCTTCCATTTCTGATATATTAAGATATCAGCCTGTAAATCCAAATAGGCTCTGGGACAAATTGCCCTTTAGTTCTGTGAAGAACTTTGCTATCTCTAGGAGTGTTTGAAGTGTTTGAGGTGTTTATCACTTGAGTTGTGATTTCCTTCATTCTAAGCTCCTATATTTATAGCTAAAAATTCCTGTAAAAGCAAACGAATGATGCACTGAATGATGTCATTAGTTTTTACCTTTTACTTTTGGAATTCTCTAGTTAAGAAGTCGGCAAGACAATTCTTAACTCCGTCAAGGTGTTTAACCTTGAAACTGTACCTGGAAAACCACTGTTGACAGCGCACTAGTCTTCCCTGTTTGTTATCTCCTTCAATTTTTAATTTAAGGAAATAAGTAAAATTCTTGTTATCCGTCCTGACTAGAAATGTTACAGGGGTAAGATAAATAGAGAATTTACTAATAGCTCTTTTGACCGCTAGATACTCTTTCTCATTAGAATGATATCGGGTTTCCGCGTCTTTAAAGCTCCCTGATGCGTATCGACATATTAATTTTCTTTTATCAGAATTAACTGCTTTGAGAACTCCACCCCAATGTTCGTTGGATGCGTCTGTCTCTACGATAAGCTCGTCTTCTGGCTCTGGATGATAGAGCTTGGGAAAACTTACTAACTGCTTCTTAATCTTTCGCATGTAAGAAGTGTCAGTTTCTATCCATTTCCATGGATTTTCTTTCTTCAACTTGACCTGTAAGGGTAACCTTAAAGCTGCAAGTTTAGGAATATAATCAGATGCATAAGTTAGTATACCTAAAAATCTCTGCAACTATTTTTTGTCTTCTATCTGATCTGGAAACTTATGAATGTGTTCCAAGATATGATTTTGAGGACAATGTGTTCCTTGATCAATTTCTAAGCCTAGAAAGTTGATCTTTGTTTTGAAGAGCTGAGCCTTTTTCTTGGATAGGATTATGCCAAGGGTCTCGCATTTCTTCAATACTGCTGCTAGATGTCTGAGATGTTCCTGTTCATTGTTAGAGAAAACAAGAATATCGTCTACATATACACAACAAAATGTTTCATAAGGTCTGAATGCTTCTTGCATGTGCCTCTGAAATATTGATGGAGCTTGTTTTAAACCGAATGGTAACACTCTCCACTGGTAATGTCCTTGTGGACATGTGAATGATGTCAATAGATGTGATTCTTCATCTAACAATACCTGCCAGAATCCTAATTTACAGTCTAGTGAACTAAACATTTTCTTACCACGTATAAGGGTTAGTAAACTATCCTTATTGGGTAAATTGTGACCATCACATATAGTAAGATCGTTCATCTTTTTATAGTTGACAACCATTCTTTTCTTGTCGCGTCGTCGTTCAGCTTCATTTTCTACTAGGAATGCTGGTGACATGTGGGCTGATTTACTTGGAATGATAACCTTCATTTCTAGTAACTCTTTAATTTTCTTTGCAAATTCTTCTACATCATATGGACTGTACTTCATAGGTTTTACCCTACAAATATCCTTTGGATTGTGTAGTTTTATAGCTGCTTTCATCCATTTCTTGGTCTTTATTGGATCCAATGGATTTTCTGAGCATACTTTTTCTAAGAGCTGTTCGATCTTAGATTTCCTGTCAATATCTAGAGATAAATTTGTCATAATAAAATTCATTTCTCGATATTTTTGCAACATATCTCTCCCCCTCTCTAAAATCTGGATTTTATTTTGGGAAATATTGATAGGTTGTACTGGTTTGGCTTTAGAATTCTTTTTCTTGGATTCTAAATAACCTTCGAAACCTACTCGTTGTGCACAAGTAATTTTCTTAACCCATATTTCTTCTCCTGCAAGAGTAAATATGATTTTTCTATTGTCAAGCTGAGTAAAAGGGCTATAAGTTAAGCAAAAATTATTGCCTAAAATAAAGTCTATACCTGCTTCTTGTTGATAGACAGTAGGAATATGAAATAATTCTTCTGCTATTAATATGTCAAGGTTTTTACGTACCTTGTTAATTGTAATGGTCTTACCATTAGCAATTTTTACCTTTATAGGTCTTTCGGCATTCACCCAATGCTCTGGTGGGATGACGTGTTTACTTGCTATGCATAGGCTTGCACATGTATCAACATAACAATGTAATTCGATTTTTCTATATCCAGTAAACTTGAGTGTACCTTTGATATAAATCGATGATGGATTAGTAATGTTTGGCATTACTAATTCTTCTTGTGAATCTTCAATCGCTTTCACTTGATGATTCATCTTCTGACTCCTCGGATGTTGGTCCAGGGTCAATTTCTTGTATGATGAATACCTCTTGTGCTTCGTCATATTCATATTCCACTGGTTCATATCCTATGTGGTAGATTTCTTCTAATACCTTGATTTTATCAAGGTATTGTTTTCGGTTAGGGCATTCATTTGCATAATGTCCTTCTTCGTTGCAGATCCAACACCTGCAATTCTTCTTTCCTTTCGGACAGAATTTCTTTTTATTGTTAGTAGAAAAGTCTTTCTTCTTAACATATTTACCTGGTTTAAAAGGCTTTTTCTTCTTTCTAAACCTATATTTTGAAGATATATTCTTCTTAGAATATTTCTTTTTCTTCTTATATTTTTTGTCATAATTAGGATTACAACCAAAATTATAAGATTCTTCTGAAAGCTTAGCACAACATCTTTTTCTAAACTTCTTCGGTTTCTTCTGTGTCCGACTGAAATCACAATAGCTAAGGATTTCATTCTTGACGATTCGTTGAGCAAAAGCTAAACTATGCTGTGTCAGGACTGTTCTTTCCTGCAAAAACTTAGTCATGGCTTTTTCACCTACCAATGGTATCTTGCGAATGTAATCTTCAACATAGACATGATACTGATTTTGGTCTCCTATGTTAATCATATGCATTTCATATATACAAAAGAATTTATCAATGAGGCATATATCACACAATTGCATTTTACTAAGTGCTAACTTAGCATTCTGCTTGATCTTATCTTTTTCCTGTTCTTTAGCATGGATATAATCAACACCTAAAAACATGGTATAGATAGCATCTACAATTTTATTAAAGGCTTCTATTGGTTCAAACATGTCGAGATTCCAATTTACATCTTTAATAAATCTGTTAACAACTCCTGCTGTTTTATGATCAACTAATAACAAAACTGTATTAGTATCATCATAAGATATAGGATTAGTTTGAATTATTAAACTAATTTCCTTTTCCCAACTATCGATTAATATTTTTCTACCTGATTCACAATCGATATTTAGTACATTAGAACCAAATAGACTTTGATTCGTTCTGAACTCAGTAGTAGGTGGATAAAAGTTACCTTTTTCCTGTTTACTGGTCTTTTTGTTCCTGAAGTTGATGTTGCGAATGGATTTTCATCCTGATTCTGATAAACATCTTCTTCTTGTTTATTCATCCTGAATGTTTGTTGAGCAAACTCTCCTTCTGATGAATATTCTTCTTGAGAATTTGACTCTTGGGAATTATCCCCGGGTGAGCTAAATTCTTCAATGATATTTAGATAATTAGTAGAATTAAAGCCAAATAAGGATTGTAATTCTAAATTATCTGCTACTTTTTGATTAGCAAGCTTGTTGTCTTCTAATCCCAGTAGTTCTAATGCTTTCGCAAATTGTTCTTCCTGTTGGTCGTCTTAAATTTCTGACTCAAGTACTTTCCAAAAGAATTTCTCTATGTCTTGCATATAGTTCATGCCTTCTTTATTGATGGTGAACTGAATGGCCAAGTCATATTGTTCGGATTCTTTCCTGTTCTGAGTTCTTCGTTACCTACATCATGGTTAGGATAACTATATCGATAATGGTTTTTACCTTTATCTCTATTTCCTTGTTCTGTTGATGTGACAAGTTGTTTATTCTCTGGAGCCCTCGATTGTTTGTTGATGGCTTCAAGAATTTCTTTATTGCAGTGACAATCTTGAATTGTTGTTTTCAATTCTGTAATTATCTTTGCAGCTGCGGCTTCAATAACATTGTTAGCACGTTGTTCTTTAAGCAACTTAAGAATTTCTTCTATCTGTGGCTTAATAATATCTTGGAATTCTTTAAGACTCATCCTAAGATTTTCTTAAGGTATTCTTCGATTTCATTTAATTTAGAAGTGAAGTCTAAAACTTCATTTCTGTCGATAGGAATTTTTTCAAGATGGTTTATCTTTTCTTCTATTCTATCGATTTTCTCAATGTTTTTAATTAAAAGAGTTCTTAGGTCTTCTAATTTATGGTTATCTCTCCCTTCTAAAAGAGTGGAGAATTTGTCATAAACACTTTTTGTTTTAGACAATTCTTCACTGGGATCCTTACTGAGTCCAAAATAACTCAATAGTTTATAACATCCTAGTAGAATTCTACCTGTAATCTGATTAAGATTATTAGTAGAATAAATAAGAGTTGTAAGACTCTGATATCCACTAAAGATATACTTTCTTTGCTGACTATCTGATCCTTCATTCAATTTCTTGATATTAAGGATTTTTCCTTTCTTATAGATGTATGGCTGCATCATAAAAGGGGTAGTCATTATTGTAAAAGTTCTAATCTTTGACATAGATTATCAACTTTTTTAGAGACGCTTTTTAGCAAGTTGTTATTGGATGTCTCACCAATTTCCAGACTGTTTCTTCTGAAACTCATCCTAGGTTGTTGTCCTAGTAAAGGTTTATCTTTGGCAATGTCAATTGCCCAAGAATTATCTACGAGTCTTATTTCGGAGAATTACTTCTCTTCAACCGATCCTATTTCTGAGAAAACATCTTCTAACTCTATGTTTTCTTCTTTCCTATAGTCGATACTATGATGACTATTGGTTAACGCATAAGCTACTAAATAGGTTATGCTAAAGACTTTATCTCCTGGATTCATCAGATTCTTTCTTTCGAATTGATATACAAAAGATAATACTTGATCTATGTTCTTAGTGTCTTTGTTAAATGCATATTTAGGATAGACTGTGAACATAAATTTCTGGTAAGCTAAGTTTCCTCTAGCTGCACCTAAAATACAATCACTACGGTCATTGATTCTGTTGTCTATTAAGGCCATCTTAATAGGTGAATCTATGCCTTCTTTAAATTCTGCTTTCAACAGAATTTTTATAGCTCCTAAATGAACTACGTTAATGGTTGCTCTAATTTTAGAGTCAATCTTTTGAAGGTTTCTATTGATCTCGTCCTTAGTGATAAGGGGTAAGAACACCGAACCTTTAGTATCTTTAATATCTATATGCATTTCTTTTGTCTTAACAAAATAGAATATAGAATTTTTTCTTTTTAAGAAATTTAACATCGGGATGTTAAATATGTTCTCTTTTTTCAAATCAAGTTTTGTTTTCCTGATTTTAGAAAGAATTTCTTGCTTTACTAAAAAGCTACCTCGAAAACCTTTTTCATTTTCAGTTCAAAATTATTATGAGTTTCCTCAGAGTTTTCCTCAGGATTTTCTTCATCTAAAATATTCATTTTAAATAAAAACATGGCTCTGATACCAAGTTGGGGGATATCCAAATAATATAGAAGCATAATTAAATACTAGAATATTTATAGGATTTTGCGGAAAAATAATTAGAATTAAATCTAATTTTTTCAATTTATTATAAATTTTACAAGTCTTTAAGAGTTAAATGAAACAAGTAAAGAATGTGTGGTTGAAATGGATTCCTATGTGTGGTTGAGATAGGTTTCCAGTTCTCATTTAAGGCTAAGTTTGTAGTTGAACAAAAGCCTATATATATATATATATATAGTTGCACTCTAGGAAGAACACCTTATATAAAGAACAATAAAGAACACCATCATAAACACTTTATTTTTCATAAAAATTGATTTTTTAAAATTAGAATCATAAAATTGAACAACAATTAAGCCTAACATATCGAATTTAACGTAGAATCTTGTTAGCAATGAATATCACCTAGAAACTAGACAGAGGGGGGGGGGTGAATGGATAGTTTGATGGATTTTGGTTTTCTTGAAACTAAATATAAACTGTAAATGATTATGCTATGCAATATACGGAAAGTAAACAACACACACAATCACTTTAATCTACTTTGTATAAGCAAATTAAATACTACAGCTTTCCAGGAAATTCACAATCGAATTTCTGGCTTCTAAACAAGAACAGTTTGAACTTGCTTGCTTACAGAGAAAAGAGCTTAAGATAAAAACTATGTGTATCTCTCTTGCAGCTTACAATAGGATGTGCATGATATATATAAGCCCTATACAAACTAGTGCACACACCTATTCTTACACAGTTACCCCTTGATGAAAGTCCAACTTGTCCTGCCATAAGAAGTTAACTGTGTCAGGAAGGACCGCCTGCTTTTCGGAGTCTTTCCCGTTTCTTTAGCTGCTTGTCTTTTATCTTTCTCTCCAAGTTTAGCTGTAGATTTGCCATCTGTTCTTTGGACCACCTTGCCAGAACAAATGCTTCAGTATTTGTCTCTTTTGATTCTTGATTCTGTACCTTGATTTGTCTTGTTGTAAATGGCTAAGTGTTGATATCGTGAACTCCACTTCATTCCTGACTTCGCGATCTCCCTTGTGAGGACTACGCGATATAGCCTTTGAAGACTTTGCGACATAGGTCATTTGATGACTATGCGACATAGGTCATTTGACGACTATGCGACATAAGTCATTTGACGACTATGCGACATAGGTCATTTGATGACTATGCGACATAGGTCATTTGATGACTATGCGACATAGGTCATTTTGATGACTATGCGACATAAGGCTTCTGAGGACTTCACGATCTAGGCTTCTTTGACTTTGCTGACTTCAACACTTCACGACATGTGTCTTGAGGACTTCTCGACATAGACCAAAATGGACTATGCGATGTAGCACTTCACGACATAGATATTGGTGACTTCACGACATAGCTTTCTTCTGACTTTGCTATATAATGCCTTAGACAAATTTCTGCAACTTATTTCTTCATGGCCTTATTCATTTCTATCCTGCTGCATGAGCATTACTGAACTTCTACCAGGACAATTATTCAATGGCCTATATACAATCTAGATGCAAGAAACTTTACTAAGCTCATTATAGATTTGAGCATACATGATAAAGCTATTGTTCATGAGAACAAGACAAGTACATTTAGAGACCTATACTATATCCCAGTGATAGAAATCACTAGGTCATGTAGTGTGACATAGTCACATAGTGTAGGCTTGTTAATAGTGGTATTCAGACATGTCTTGAGCCTAACAATCTCCCCCAAATTGTGAGTAAGATCCTTAGGCACAATTTCATGTCTGATAACAAGCCTAACTTACATAGAAGGAAATTAAGTAACAGAGAAGACAATTTATGAACATTGAGATTAGGAATTTGATTACATAGAAAAATTTGAAAGCTTACAGACTATCTTTGTTGCTCAGCAGCTTCAGCTTCCAATTGCTTCTCTTGAAAATCATCATAAATCTTCTTTTTCCTTATCTCTTCTCTTCTTTTCATGTCTATGATGGCTTCTTGAAGTTCTTCTCTTGCAATCAGTTCTTCAATGAGAGGTGAGCCTTCCAAGTCATCAATTGCAGCCTTGAGTGCACTTTCTACATAGGAGTCCAGAAACTCCATCCTTATTTTGCTTTGGCCTCCATGTGAGTTTTTGTACTCCACAATGTAAGGATTTTGTTTGACCCTGCACAGCCCTTTCTGCTTTAGCTCTTTAGCCCTCTCCTCCATCTCAGCCATTTCTTTCTCTCTCTGTATGTTTTTCTCTTCATTCTCTTTCCTCATGTTTTCTTCATAATCAGCATGCATTTTCAAGTACCTGGCAATATCTATCTTCCAAGTCCTTTCTTCTTTTTCTTCAAAATTCAGTAAGGCATTTATCCTCTCAAGCTCATACTTATAGAAATATTGCCAGCCCCCTTGCTTCATAATCCTTTCTCTTCCATCAGTGTACTTGATCTCTAGATGATCTAGCTTCACCTTGACTTCAAACATTCTTTGAGCTCTCAAGAATGCTAGGGCATCTTCATCATAGTCTTCATCAAGAGGAAGCACTTTGATCCCTACAACATTAGTGATTATCCCATTCTTCTTTGTTATCCTTGTCCTCTTAGCTGCCCTCTTGATCTTCATGTGCTTCACTTGAGGTAGCTTTGTGGAGCAGGGAGAATTAGTCTTCAGTGCCACATCACTTGGAAGTAGCTTCATTCCTTTTCCCTTCATCCACTGTAACACTCCACCAGCTGTGACTTTGTGGAAGTGTCTTTTTGATGTTCCTTTTATGGCTACTTCTTTCTTCTGTGGCAATTCAGGTTCAGAAGTCTTAGATAATGATTTTGGAGGATCATTACTAACAGTACCCACCCTAGACTTAGAGTCTTGTGTTGTGGTTAAAGTACTGCTAGCAATGTCCTTGACTTGCTGAATTCCACTCCTTGTTCTCTTGACTGTTTCCTTTCCTCCTTTTGAATCCCTCTTGTCATCACCAGCATCTTTTGATTTCTTTGAATATTTGCTCCTGCTGCTCTTCCTAGGTCCATCCTTATTTCTCCTTGACTGAGATCTCCTTTCATAGGTTTTCTCCTCATCATCATCATCCCCATCCTTCTTTTTGCTCTTTTCTTTGACAGATTCAGGAATGACTCCATGAATCAGAAAAGATTGTAGAGTGTGAATCATCTCTAGTTCCTCAGCTGTCCTGACTCCCCTCTTGGCCCTTAGCATTTGCAGCACCTGGTTGATCTTTGCATTATTCTTTCTTGTCAAATCTGAAGGAATCACCAACTGTTCAATGCTGCTGTCTTGAGATAGACTTTGGAAGATTATTGTCCTTGGCTTTGAGATAACCTCAGGCAGTCTTAGATGTTGATCTATCTTCAAGTCATCAAACAGTCTCCTGTTGTTGGTCCCATCTTTTTCTATTAAGTCCAGGATTATTGACAGCTCAGTAAATCTCAGTTTCTCTAGAGTTTGAAATGCTAGATGCCACATGCAATTGTCCTTGCACACCATGATAACTTCTCTTAGATGGACATCATTGATTTTCCTTACTCCCACAGTGAAGTACTTGATGCTTTCCTTGATCTTCTCTCTGTAGACTCTTGCATCCCCTTTTGCATTGCTGTAGATGGCTTTTAGAAGCTCCAGGAAGGCCTCACCATGATAGATGTTTGAATTTGCAATTTCCTGTAGCTTGGCCTGGGTGATTATTGTGGCTTTGATAGGTTTGGCATTTGAAGTAGGTTGAGGAGCTGAAATGTCCTTTGGCATTGTAGAAGGATGGAAGGTAGATGTGACTGTGCTCTTCTGGCCTTGTGCATTTATGACCTCTACAGGGGGGAGGATTATTGGCTTTATTGTTTCTTCAGAAATTTTGCCCTTAAGCTTCTGTTGCTTGGCAGGTACTCCCCCTTTCTTTTTCAGAATGACCTCCTTTTCTTTCTCCCCCTTAGGCTTGGAATCAGACAAGATGTCTTGAGCTTCCCCAGGGATAGGCAGGTTCATATGTCTCATCATTGAGGTCATCATTTGTTGTTGCACCAACAAAATATTAGAAGTGGAGTTGGTTTGATCATCCATCTTTGCATTAAGCTGCTCCAAGGAGTGAGATAGTCCTTTGTTTTCTGCTTTCAGATCAGCTACCTCTCTTTCCAAGCTGTCCACTTTTGAGAAAAGTTGTTGAGATTTGAAGGAGTTAAGGGATTGATCCTTGAGTTTGGAGAATTCAAACTTGGAGATATCAGAAATAGAAACCTCATCAACAAGCTTGTTCCCATACTGATTCTTCCAGAGTACTGTAAGCATGGAGTTTGAGTTGATGTTGGCCTGCACCTAATTGTCTAGCTTGGTAGAGAGCTTCTTCATATTATCTGAAACCATAGCTAGGGTGCAGTCCATCTTGGTGACATTGGAGGCAGTTGTCTGGACTTCCTTAAGAATGCCATCTACCTGGGGAAAGCCTGAAAGAAAACAATTCTTTAGTTGAGCATTAGAATGAGCTGTTTCCTCCTGAATGGTGGAGATTTCTGACTGAAGACCCTTCCCAAGAAAATGCATAGCTTTAAGTTGGCTCTTGTAGACATCATTAACTGCATCATAGATTTCAGCAGGAGAGAGACCTTTGGCATTTGACCCCAAGGCTGTAAGATAGTCCTCCCTGAGAAAAGCTAGAGCCTCCTTGAGCTTTACTGTCCTTTTGCCATCCAGCCAAGCATCCACATTTCCAGCTTGTTGGGCTTCATCCACAATTTTATCTTGTTGTGCTTCAACATCCTCCTTGTGAGTGAGAAGAATAGCCTCATAGTCAGAATTTGGGAGATTTGCAGTGAGGAGATGTTGAGCAATCCTAGAGATCTCATCAATCTGTGCCACATGAAGATCTTTTAATTCTTCTTCCATCAATTGTGGTGGCACAGAGGATGATCCTGAAGCCCTGTCATGTTGCACAGGTTTCAGCCATTCAGTTATTGTGGCCTGAGCCAAGTGAGAGCTAGTGCTTGGCACTTCATGAGGAATGGTTGAGTGAGTTTCCTCCAGTCTTGGAATGACTGTAGAGTCTGATGCTGTCTCCATTGAAATGGGATGTGTTACAACATCAGCCCTATTTGTCTGTGAAGACAGTTCCACATCCCTAAGGATGGGAGAATTTGGCATAGAGTCTCCAGTGAAAATTGGTGAATCCTCCATGTTTGTGTTGGTGTCATTAGGATATGCCCCAGCATGCATTCCCTGACCAACTAGATGTGGTTCCTGTGTGGTGAGCACAGTGTCATGCACCATGTCACTTGAGGTTGGCTCAATCAAAGTGTTGGATTGTTGTTAGGTCCAAAGTATCGTAGAAGGGGGGGTTGAATACGATACTCACAAATAATTTAATTTCGTTCGCGGATTAATCTTTCAGTTCTATAACGAAATCAACCACACCAAACCAAATCAAGTTTCGGGGAATATATCTTTTTATAAATATAAACCTCGAGGGGTGCTACAATTTCTAATTCGTAGATTAGCGTCAATGAGTTTAAGGTAACACAAATACAAAACAATAATCAAGTTCTGAGCACTATTAATTTCTCTGATAATTTTCTCCGGCTCTTCTCTCTCTCAGTTATGTCTCTGTGTTAGAATCCTTAACTGAAGAAGACACACTCTTCTCTCAGTATTAATTGTAGACTTGATTTGAAAAACCATCGAACCATTTAGAATAGAATATTCTTGGCCGTTGGATCTTCATCAACCGTTCACAACAAGTTACTTTTCACCTGCTCCTTGAAATGCAAAACCATCGAATGGATTAAAAAACCATCGAATGGAATTACTTTATTTACCATTCGATAGTTTTTAATTCAAAACTATCGAATACTAAATAAAGTAAAAGTGGTTTGCCAATAATTACTTTAACCACCATTCGATAGTTTTCTCAATTGAAAAACTATCGAATACTTTTCCTTGTCTTTTGTCCTTTAGTGATTACTCCTGAGCTCCTGGGTGTTTAAGTTTTTGACAGTATCAATTCCTTCTGAGACGATAAAACAACTTGATCTTTTCAGTGCCATCACCTAGTGCAACTGGTCTGGTTCACAGATGAATAACACTTGATCAATTCTTATTTTATGTCTTCAATACATTGTTGCTGATACGTCCCTTGTCGTTCTGGTTGCTTCATCACTGGAATCCCGTGGTACTGAACCCTAAATCATTCACATACTTCTGTCATCTTCAAAGTCTTGTTTCTTTTGTTGTCACTGAGGCTTGAACATTTTCATGAACTTCTTTCCGTGACCTGTTTACGGACTTCAAGAATACATAACGTATTTTGATTTTTTGTGTTTACCTTTTCTTCTTTGATTCTGGATTCCTGTGCTTCTGTTAATATTATTGTCTGTCTTGTCCTTTGTTGAGTTGTAGTTATCTCTTTTAGATCTTATGTTACATTATGCTTTACAATCTCCCCCTATTTGATTGGATAGAGTTCGACAAGCAAATACTTCGAGGATAACTCAACTAACTAAGGAAACATGAAACTACTTAAAGTAAGACAGCGTAATAATATTAATGCATTCTGGATCAGATATTTATACATTTCCAGATTTCATAATTCCAAAAACAATTAAACTTTATACAATGAGGTTGCTCCTCTAGTCTGAGCTGATAGTTCTCTTGTTCTTTGCTTCATCATTCAGTCCATTCCAATCTCACCTTCTTCAATCATTGGATCGGAGTTAGCAGCTTGATAATCAATCACTGATGGATAGTGCAGTGGTTCTCCAGGTTTAAGGATTGCTCCTCGGATGTGTCTTCCAATATACTCAACCTCTTGACCCACTCCAGCCCACAACCATGCAATGTTAACATCTTTCTTGTTTGGCTTTGGCATGTTTGGCAGTCTGGTATGCACTTCCAATCCTCTTTCCACTCTTTTCCTATAGTAAGGAACATTCTCCATTAGAAATCTTCTAAGAGTGTCTGCTGCTTTGTCCTTCTCCGTTGAAGAGAATCCAGTGGATCTAAGATACTTCTCAACTGAGATTAGATAGTTGCTTGGGTAGTCCCTCAGTTTGTCCTCAGCCAAATAGCAGATTCTGAACAAGTCATTCGTCATGAATCTAACCATTGGAGGATCTTCAGTAATCTCTGGACTGACTTTCATCACGATCTCCTTAACATGCTCTCGGAGCAGTTCATTTAGCCTTGTAGTTCTTTGGATCTTGATGAGTATAGCCTGCAATTCTGTATATGTCCTCTGTTCTAAAAACTTAGTAGAAATCACAAATGTACCTTTCTCCAGAAAACTGATTATTAAGCTCCAGGCACCATTTGCTTTAACCCCAGCATTCAGACAGATTATAGAGCTTCTCAGTGCTTTGAAGTAAGTCTGATCATCAAGATTAGCACTTCTGATGTCCTGAATAATGACTTCCACCTCCGCATTGTCGTTGACTTGTAATCCGTCTTCAACTCCACAAAAGGTTTTATAAGCCATTTCCCATTCAGTACCATCTTTCTTTGCCAGATCTATCATCTTCTTCTTCCTCACTTCATTATACACCTTCAACCTCTTTAGCTTTTCGCTTCTCAGAATTGCTTGCTGTTTTTCTTTCTCAGCTTGCCTGGCATCTATTGCAGCTCTCTGAGCTTTTATTGCTTCCAAGGCAGCTTCTTCTTCTGGTGACAGAGAATTTGATTCTTCTTCCATAATATCCTCATCCAAGATAGGATGTTCTATTGGTTCAGGATAATATGGTTCATGCTCCTCTTGAATAGGTTGCTCTTGCATGAATTCAAATTCCTCTTCACTCTTCTCTTCCTCCACAAGTTCTTCTATCCAGTACTGCCTGATAGGAATAGCTTCAACTGTTTCCCAAACTCTCCATCCATCCTTAGTTTGCTCCTTCTCCCCTTCTCCAACTTTCTCCCCCTTAGTTGAGGAATCCTCGATAAAAGCATCCTCAGCATAAAAGACATTAGAAGGATCAGGTTGTTGATAGGAGGGACCAGGTTGTCCAGATTGTTGGTTTTTCAGCATACTCCATATAGACTGTACTCCATCGCCTTGATTCTCCAAGAAATCCATAAGCTGCTTATTAAAATCATTTATAGAAGCTAACGACAGGTCAATGTTTTCCAATCTTGAGTTGGTAGTCTTTTCCATATGATCCAGCCTCCTGTTGAGTCTAGACTCCACTCTTGAAAGGTTGTCCATTGCATCCTTCACCCGCGCTTGACCATCCCGGATAACCAGAACGTCCTCTTTCAAAGCTTCATGTCCCTGGGACAGTGCAGTTACTTCATTCATGAATCCATCTTTAAGCTCCCTTACGTCCATCCTCAAATCGACCAGCTCTTCCATAGCTTCCTTCTTTAAGGAGTCCACTGCCTGCTTCGTACCTGTTATAGTGCTAGATGCACTGCCAATGACCCTGAATGTTCTTCTGGAATCAGCTGCAGCCAAGTCAACTTTCTCTTGAATAGACTTTAAAGAAACATTGTCTTGACTGGAGGTGATCCCTTGGTCAAAGGAAGGTCGCAGTGGAACCTTGAATAATGGATTTCCTTCTTTATCATGAACTGTCATCTCCTTGAGGGAAGATTGAACTTGTAGCTCTCTTTCTGTTGGTAACAGCAGATCATCAATATGAGTTAGGGTTTGGGTGTCACTCCTCACGTTTGGCTCTGGGTGTTCACTCACAGTTTCTGTTAGTGTTTCACTCATTTTTCCTTTCCCACTCAGGCCAGGTGTAAGTGTTTGTGTTTCACTCAAATCCATTGTGCTGGTTGTACCTGCAGAAGAAAACACCGTAGCCGTCCTTAAGGAGGTCACCGGTGGTGCAATGGGGCTTCGCAAGTCCCCGTCCTTGGTTAAACCAAGTTGCTGATCATCCTTAGATGATATATCCTTTGTAGGATCTAGAGTTTGAATCTCTAGGGGGTTAGAAATAGGCTCTTTTAACAGCAGAGATCCCGAATCTTCCCCGTGAGTCTGTAAAGACTTCACCTCAGTTGACTCCTCAATAGTAATTGATTCACTGTCAACGAGTTATCGATCTGCACCTACGTCAGACCCTTTACCCGCAGGATCCAGATATGTTCCATCTGGGGAGGTAGACAATGACCTTTTAGATTGTGCATTTAGGTCAAAGCCTTCTCTCGACGTCTGTGAAGACCCTTGGTTCAGAGAACCTTCAACCAGTGAACCTGACCGTAATATGGTCGGAACACCAGTTGCTTCCGTCAATTCCTCCTTACTTGATTGAGCTATTGGTTCAGATATTGCTTTCGTTAGCGTAGCCCAATCAGCATCAGAAAAATCAGTAAAGGGCTCTTTGAATGAGAGAAATGAAGTATCAGCAGTTGCCTCAGTTTCTGTTCTTCTCCTTTTAGAGGAAGGCAGAGCTGCTGTTGAAGGGTGTATCTCCTTATGTGGTGCTGCTTTGGCACTATCTCCCTCTACACTCAGGGATGTTTCTTTACTGGGTATAGGAGGGGAAGGAGCATCATTTATGTTTTCATTTGGCTCGTTCAAAGGCTCTTCGACCGTGGTTAGAGGTTGTGGGTTTGCAACCTCCTGGTCAGGAATGGCCACTGAGGGCTCTGGATCAACATCCATTGGTTCAGGACCAAGTTCAGGTTCAGGTTGAGGAAAGTTACCTTCATTTACCTGTTCCCCTGGGGGTAGAAGAGGTAGGGGCACCGTTCTTAGATATTCAGTGAGAACAGTGGGTACCCCTGGAAGATAGTTGTTCTTCCTTATTAGAGCGGTTATGGCATTGCTCTTCATCTTCATACACTCCATTGTGTCTTCAGCTTCAAATGTCTCACGTTCATCATCTGTTAAGACATCATTGAGAATTAGCTATAGGAACCTAGGATAGAAACAGAGCACATCTTCATTTATGCCTGTTCTCTCATCCAGTGGTCCCATGCACAGAATTACTTGATCAATCACTGTCCGTCCTATGTTAATATGCCTGTTGTTCGCAATGGCAAACCCTATCTTTTGAAGGAATAAGGGAATGCCATGCAGATTTGTTAGCTTGGCAGTAAAAACATGTATCAGGGTATGAAAGAAAAAAATTCCATGGCTTTGGCAGGTAATGCTTTAGGAACTCTCCCACCAAGAAGTTAGGTTGTTGACTTCTGATAAGAGTGAAGAAAGCATGTATTTCCTCAGTTGTGGGATCCGGAACAAGGTTTTCTGTTGGAAAATGTAGAATTCTATTGAAGTCATGTTCCGTCACCCTTATTGTTCTGCCCCCTGGCACAACAAAACTGAAGGACCGTATGTTATTCTCAGTTGTATCCGTGGCGGTTGTGTACAACGCAGTCAATTGATCAATGCAAAGGACCACGGGAGTACTTACAGCGTATGCCACTAACGAACGTGTATTCAAAAACTCTGCCCATGCACGAATTTGAGGATTCGTTATGGATTGCAGATTTTGAAACAAGACATGATTAGTCTTGGTAACAATGAATTCTCCAGCCATTTGTTTAAAATTTCCAGAAAATTTAAATAACCAAAACTAATTTTTCACTTAAATTAATTAATTATTTCTAATTAATCAACCTTGACACAAAATTACCCTAAAAACAAACTTACCCCTCTTTCTCAAAAATACACAAATTCGAACACTTAAACTTGGTAACCCTAATTGTTAAGTTTTGAATATTCACTTAAAACTCAAGGAACTTAACTGATAAATCACTTAAACCCTTAAGATGAGCACAGTTAACAAAGATTAGAGGTATACAAGTCACTTCGATGGTTTCTAAGAAGAAATAAGAAATTGGAACCCCAATTGACTGTAAACACAAAAACTTTCACGGTGAAATGAAATTACTGTGGTAAAAAGTCAGATTGTGTGGTTAAATCTTAAGAAACTCTCGAACAAACTGTTCTTGAATGTATATATGTTTTGTAAGTATATAACTGAAAGCTCAGTTTTCTTAGATCTGTTGAAAATGAGAAGAAAACCACTAAGGCAGCGTTATATACTTGTGAAACTTTTAGGGGCAAAAATGTCCTTTCAGGTATCGATAGTATTTAAATGTACTTCCGATAGTTTTTCATAGGGGCAAACCTGTCATCTTTACTTCGATAGTTTTTGGAAAACTATCGAGGTTTTTTGAAATACGGAATTTAAAAAGGTTTTCAGAAAAACTATCGAACTTTGAAACCTAAAAAAAAAAAACTATCGAACTGACTTTTGGAAAAACTATCGAGGAGTTTAATTATAGAAAAATTAAATCCTCTCGATAGGTTTTTCACTTTGATTTTAAAAACTATCGAGAATTAAATATAGACTTGATATTAATTCACTTCGATATATTTTTAAAAGTAACCTCAAAAACTATCGATAAATGTTTTCGATAGATTTTCTTTTCCTTTTCAAAAACTATCGAAAATTAATTTCGATAGAATTATCTATGTATTTGAAAAAACTATCGAATTTCCTAAATTCGATATTTTTGCTTCTTTTCCAATTTCTAAAACATGTTCTTGTTTTAGGAATCAGAAACTTTTATTTCCTGTCCAGTTTTAATTCTAATAAATCTTTTCAAATTTACCAAAATCAATTCTTAACAGAAAATTCACAATTTTCTTAGAATAAAATCAATTAAGTATCATTGAGTGATATTAATCAATTAAAATCCAATCAATTATGCTGCATTAATCTACAATGTTAAAAACAAAGCAAATTAATTCAAATTAAATAGATGCTTTAATATTTAGAACAAATATTAGCACCTAAATAATTTTTAGAATTAATAACCAATTAAATGCCAGAAGATATATCATCCATAATTATGACATAAAATTAGTATAAAAATCCTAACTACGAGAATTGCTCCAGAAAATAAACTCACAAGTCCAAAGGATATAGCAATTCTTGAACTCATGTATTTACCAGGACTCTCTGCAGTTACTGACTTCTAATCAAAATCAATTAGAAAGATTTAACATCCCAAGTTCACCAACCAGCTTATTGAAAGTGGATTCATCAAGCGGTTTAGTAAAGATGTCTGCAATTTGATCCTCTGTGGGTACAAAGTGTAACTCCACAGTTCCATTCATGACATGCTCTCGGATAAAATGATACCTGATGTCGATGTGCTTCGTCCTCGAGTGTTGCACTGGGTTGTTTGAGATTGCTATGGCACTTGTGTTGTCGCAAAATATAGGAATCTTTGTCAACAGAAGTCCATAGTCACGGAGTTGGTTTCTCATCCACAATATCTGAGCACAACAGCTACCAGCAGCAATGTATTCAGCCTCAGCTGTTGATGTGGACACTGAATGCTGCTTCTTGCTATGCCAGGAAACCAATCTTCTTCCAAGAAACTGACAGCTTCCTGAAGTACTCTTCCGATCAATCTTACAACCTGCAAAATCAGAGTCTGTGTATCCAATAAGATCAAATCCTGTATCTTTAGGGTACCAAATTCCAAGATTTGGGGTCCCCTTAAGATATCTAAATATTCGCTTAACAGCTATTAGATGAGATTTTTTAGGATCAGACTGAAATCTAGCACACAAGCATGTTGCAAACATTATATCTGGTCTACTTGCAGTGAGATAAAGTAATGAGCCTATCATACCTCTGTAGCCTGTGATGTCAACCTTCTTACCAGTTTCATCCTTATCAAGCTTAGTGGCAGTTGGCATAGGAGTCTTTGCTGTAGATGAGTCTTCCATTTGATACTTCTTAAGAAGATCCTTGATGTACTTGGACTGACAAATGAATATACCATCTTGTTTCTGGTATACTTGCAATCCAAGAAAGAATGACAATTCACCCATCATGCTCATTTCATAACGACTCTGCATTAACTTAGCAAATCTCTTGCATAGATCATCATTAGTAGAACCAAATATTATGTCATCAACATATACTTGCACCAATATCAAATCATTTTTATGCTTTTTGACAAAGAGAGTTTTGTCTACAACACCTCTTGTGAAATCATTTTCAAGTAAGAATTCAGAGAGAGTGTCATACCATGTCCTTGGAGCTTGTTTGAGTCCATAGAGAGCTTTGAATAGAAAGTACACAAAGTCTGCCAGTTTTGAATCCTCAAAACCTGGAGGTTGTTCCACATACACTTCTTCTTCTAACTCCCCGTTCAGAAAAGCACTCTTCACATCCATTTGATATACCTTGTAATTGGAATGTGCAGCAAATGCCAGAAACATTCTGATGGCCTCAAGTCTTGCTACTGGTGCATAGGTTTCATCATAATCTATACCCTCTTCTTGAGAGTAACCTTTAGCAACCAGTCTGGCTTTGTTTCTCGTTACAATGCCATCTTCGTCCAACTTATTTCTGAATACCCATCTTGTTCCAATAACAGATTTTCCCTTAGGCCTGGGTACCAGCTTCCAAACTTTCTGCCTTTCAAACTGATTGAGTTCTTCTTGCATAGCAATTACCCAATCTGGATCATCTAGAGCATCTTCAACTTTCTTAGGTTCTGTTTCTGAAAGAAACCCAGAATAGTGACATTCATTTTGTGATGTTTTCCTAGTTCTCACTCCTGTGTCCGGATCACCAATGATCAAGTGAAAGGGATGATCTCTATTCCATACCCTTTGTCTTGGCAGATGCGATCTTGATGATTCTCCTTGTTCTAGATGTTGTGGAGTGTGACTAGTTGATCCTTCTCCTGCTCCCCCTGAGTTGTTGACGGTTTGATCTGTTGATTCTGAAGACTGACTAGTGGATCCTGTATGTTGAGGATTTCCACTTTGGTCACCACTTGGTCCAGAATCATTATCATTATGATTATTATTAATGACTGTAACAACTTCAGGTACTTCTTCATTGTCAGAGAGATCTCCTGATAGATTTTCAAATACCAAGGATTCAGAGTTCTCTCCAGTTTGCAGGCCTGGTCTTTTAGTGTCGTCAAATGTTACATTAAAGCTTTCCAACACCTTCTTATCTTCAATCACATATACCCTGAAAGCCTTAGATTCCAGAGAATAGCCCAGAAAAATGCCTTCATCTTCTTTGGCATCAAACTTGCCAAGATGTTCTCCATCTTTAAGTACAAAGCACTTTGCACCAAACACATGAAAATACTTCAGTGTTGGCTTCTTGTTGGCCATTAACTCATACGGAGTCTTTTCATGATCTTTGTTAATCAGGGTTCGATTCTGAGTGTAGCAAGCTGTATTCACTGCTTCAGCCCAAAAGTAAGTGGGAAGTTTTGATTCACTCAACATGGTCCTTGCTGCTTCAACCAAGGTCCTGTTCTTCCTTTCCACTACTCCATTCTGTTGAGGAGTTCTTGGTGCTGAAAACTGTCTTGATATTCCTTTCTCTGAGCAGAAATCATTTAGAACTGCATTCTTGAATTCAGTTCCATTGTCTGATCTGATTGTCCGCACAGGTAGCTTAGCTTCCACTTCTATCTTCTTGATGTGATCAATGATTAGTTGTGTTGCTTCATCCTTTGTTTGTATGAACAACACCCACGTGTACTTGGAGTAGTCGTCCACCATCACCAATGCATATCTGTTTCTTGAAAGTGACATAACATTAACTGGACCAAATAAATCCATATGAATCAGCTGTAATGGTTCAGTAATACTTGTCATTCCTTTGCTTCCATGTGATGCTTTCTTCGACTTCCCCTTTTCACATGCTTCACATAGTCCCTCCTGATTGAATTCCATCAGGGGCAACCCTCTCACTAACTCTCTCTTTACCAAAGAGTTCATAGTTTTGAAGTTCAGATGTGAGAGCTTCTTGTGCCATAGCCAACTTTGTTCTGAAGATGCCTTTGCATAGAAACATGTAACTTCTCCTTCACTGGTAGAACTTAAGTCAGCTATAAACAAATTTCCTTTTCTCACTCCCAGTAGAGTAAGCTTCTCATCCTTCCTGTTGGTGATCAAGCACTTGTCCTTTCTGAAATCTACATTGTAGCCTTTATCACAGAACTGACTGATGCTTAGAAGATTGTGCTTTAATCCTTCAACAAGAGAGATGTTTTCAATGATGACATTTCCAGCTTTCAATTTACCATATCCCGTAGTGAATCCTTTGCTGTCATCTCCAAAGGTTACAATCGGGCCGGTCTTCTTAACCACCTCTGTAAGCAGGGACTCTTCACCTGTCATGTGTCTAGAACAGCCACTATCCAGAATCCACACAACCTTTGAGCTTTTAACCTTACCCTGCAATCACAGATTGATTAAGCGGACTTTGGTACCCAAAATTGTTTGGGTCCTGAAGGTTTAGATGATTTAACAGGAGTAACATTCAATTTAGTCTTACCCTGTTTGATATTCATAGTATCTGTGGATTTAACATTACTAGAGCTATTGCTACTATCAGACATCAACTTAAAATAAGCATGCATGATGTTGTACTTACATAGCAAACACTCTTTCTTTCCACAGGGCTCATGATTATCAGGCATGTCAGACATGTTATGCATTTCAGAAGTATTAGCAGTTTCTACTTTAACCTTTTTACATGCATGTGTAAGGTGTCCAGCAGAATTACAAATAGAACACAACTTCCTAGATGCAATGGGAGAAGATGGAACCAATTCCTGATTAACAATCTTTTTCCTCCCATTCCTGTTCTTTTTAACATTACTAGCTAAGGAACCTACTTCAGTTTTAGGTAAATCAGGTTTAGGTAATACATTCTTTACTGATTTCCTAGGTAACTTAGTCTTTACCTCTTTTTCCTTCACTAAATCCTCCTCAAGCAATTCTTGAGCTATGAAAAGATCATCCTCATAAAAGAGAGGTGGAAACGGCTTAACAAAAACTGGACAATCAACATTCTTAAGAACATGTGGAGTATTCCTTTTGACAACTGAAGGTGTCACAGGGAATTCCAAAATCTTCTTACCAGCTTTCTTGTTATAGTCAAATCCTATAGCAGTTTTATTCTCTACGACCTGAGTATCAATGATTTCCTTAGCCACTAGAGCGGAATTCTTAAAAGCATTCAGCTTCAAATCTAGATCTGAAATCTGCTTCCTGAGGATAGTCTCTATCTCATCATTACACTTGACCTTGTTCTCTAAGTACGCATTCTTTTGCTTAAGATCTTCTAATGTTACAGCTACAAGCTCTAGTTCTTCATTTTTAGATTCTAGCCTTTTAATCTTAAGAACTAGTTTAGCATTTTCCATTTCAGATGCTAGCATGCTTGTGTGTACATTAAACAATTCTACACTAAGATCTTGCACAGTTTTCTTGTACTCAGAATTAGACATATCAATTGTAGTTAAGATAGGTACCTGAGATGATTGAGGTGATTCCTCTGAAGAGTCAGCCATTAGAGCAACATTTACATATTCCTCCTCTTCATCCGAATCAGTATCATCCCAGTGCTTTCCCTCTGCTATGTAAGCCTTCCCTTTCTGCTTTCCAGAGAATGCCTCCAACTGCTGTTTAAGCTTGGCATTCTCCTTCTTCAACTCATCATAAGAATCCTTCTTTCCATAGACATCTTTCATGTCTCTTGCTTGACGAGGCTTCCGGCATTCAGTGGTGAAATGCCCTAACTCATTGCAGTTATAGCATCTTGATTTGCTTCTATCAATCATGCCAGTCTTGTAGCCTCCCTTAAAGCCTGTACTAGGTGTATAATTGCTCTTCTGGAATCTGTTGGTTGAGCCCTTGAACTTGTACTTAGGGTTTCTCTTGAAACGAATATGACTAAACTTTGCAGCTAAGTACGCCATGGTTTTGTCTTCCATTTGCTCAAGCTCTTCTAGGGTGTAGTAATCACTTTCATCAACACCCAGATTCACAGAATCCATTTCTGCTTCTATTATCACCTCCTTTCCAGCTCTAGGGGTTTGAACCTGAATCTCAGAAGTTATTGGTTCATCCACTACAAGTGCTGCTGATCTCACAAGTGCATTGTGCTTGCTGTCCACTGTCCCTGATCCGTAGATTATCACCCTTTGTTCCTGTTCCATCTCATAGGTCTTCAACTTGCCATAGATCATCTCTAATGACATCTTTGTGAAGTCAATTCTTTCCCTAATGGATGATGACTTGTGTTCTACATGATGGGGCATCGTCATCATGAACTTCCTGTTCGATTCTCTCAGTGGATAGGTCTTTCCTTTCATTGCCAATTCATTGAGGAGCTTAGTATACTTCTCAAAGACCTGAGTTATACTTTCTCCTGGCAGGGACCTAAACGCTTCATATTGAGAAGTCAGAATGTCCAATCTGTTTTCCTGCACGTCTTCAGTTCCTTCCATAATTAGGTTAATGGTATCCCACATATGTTTCCCACTTGTACAGTTCATCAACTGATAGCTCATTTCCTTGTCTGCGGAGTCCGCCAATATCAACATTAAACCGGTGTCCAATCGAATCAGTTCTTTGTCAGAATCTGTAAATTCACTTATATCCTTAGGTTGGGTGCCTGAAGGAATCCTGCTACCATCAGGAGCTGTAGATTCACTAACTGGTTTCATTGGTACAAACGGTCCGTTTTCTAATATGCCAATATACAACGGATTAGATGCCTTGATGAATAACAACATCTTCATCTTCCACAAACCGAAATCAACTCTAGTAAACGGGGGAACTTTAATACCAGCGGTTGTCTTTGGAGCACTCATGGTCTCTGAAAATTTCAAATTGTTTAAAATTCAAGAAATTCCAATTAAATGAAAAATTTTGAAAGTTAAAAAATTTGCTTCGAATTTTCACGCTACGTTTGATTTTGGTCTCATTCACCGGATCTGATTTGTATATCAATCAAGTAGCTCTGATACCAATTGTTAGGTCCAAAGTATCGTAGAAGGGGGGGTTGAATACGATACTCACAAATAATTTAATTTCGTTCGCGGATTAATCTTTCAGTTCTATAACGAAATCAACCACACCAAACCAAATCAAGTTTCGGGGAATATATCTTTTTATAAATATAAACCTCGAGGGGTGCTACAATTTCTAATCCGTAGATTAGCGTCAATGAGTTTAAGGTAACACAAATACAAAACAATAATCAAGTTCTGAGCACTATTAATTTCTCTGATAATTTTCTCCGGCTCTTCTCTCTCTCAGTTATGTCTCTGTGTTAGAATCCTTAACTGAAGAAGACACACTCTTCTCTCAGTATTAATTGTAGACTTGATTTGAAAAACCATCGAACCATTTAGAATAGAATATTCTTGGTCGTTGGATCTTCATCAACCGTTCACAACAAGTTACTTTTCACCTGCTCCTTGAAATGCAAAACCATCGAATGGATTAAAAAACCATCGAATGGAATTACTTTATTTACCATTCGATAGTTTTTAATTCAAAACTATCGAATACTAAATAAAGTAAAAGTGGTTTGCCAATAATTACTTTAACCACCATTCGATAGTTTTCTCAATTGAAAAACTATCGAATACTTTTCCTTGTCTTTTGTCCTTTAGTGATTACTCCTGAGCTCCTGGGTGTTTACGTTTTAGACAGTATCAATTCCTTCTGAGACGATAAAACAACTTGATCTTTTCAGTGCCATCACCTAGTGCAACTGGTCTGGTTCACAGATGAATAACACTTGATCAATTCTTATTTTATGTCTTCAATACATTGCTGCTGATACGTCCCTTGTCGTTCTGGTTGCTTCATCACTGGAATCCCGTGGTACTGAACCCTAAATCATTCACATACTTCTGTCGTCTTCAAAGTCTTGTTTCTTTTGTTGTCACTGAGGCTTGAACATTTTCATGAACTTCTTTCCGTGACCTGTTTACGGACTTCAAGAATACATAACGTATTTCGATTTTTTGTGTTTACCTTTTCTTCTTTGATTCTGGATTCCTGTGCTTCTGTTAATATTATTGTCTGTCTTGTCCTTTGTTGAGTTGTAGTTATCTCTTTTAGATCTTATGTTACATTATGCTTTACAATTGTGATTGATCAATTGCAGAAAAATCATGTGAATGACTGATCTGTTGAGAAGAAATGTTAGATGTAGAATCTGGAAGAGAAGTGTGGTGTAGATTAGATTTTGTCAACTCCCCTGAGAAATAGGAGGAGTTTCAAGTGTGATGTGCTCTCCACTCAATGTGTCAGCATCCTTATTTCTCCTAGGATCAAGAGTGAGTTCTTGATCCTGTGCAGACTCAGTACAGGTTGTAGTGGGGAGACTACTCTTTTCAATGCCAATAACCTGTTGGGAGTCCATTGACAGTAATAGGTGTACCCCTTTTTCCACATCTGAATCCTGTTGGGAGGATCCAGTGGTAGGTTTGGATTTGGATTTCTTACTATGTCTGGTGAGAGGTGACTCAGGATTCTCACTTTCTATCTCTACAGTTTCTTGAATCACTTTTAGGGGTCTCTTCTTAGTCTTCTTTTTAGTAACATCAGTCTTTTGGGAGACTGATGCACTTAGCTCCCTAATTTCTACAGATGTGTTTGCAGTGGGGTTGCTGGATGGGATGGGAAGGCTGGGGTTAGACTGTGTAGCTCCTCCAGTCTCAGCCTCCCCTGTCCAGGAAAGTGCATGGTATATGGGCTTATCAAGTGGATAAGACTCAAATGTGTTCTGCATATGCTTGGTCACACTTAGAATCACATCCACTTGATTCCTTGTGTCCAATGAGCCAAATAGTACTTTGGACATGGACTTGGAATAAGCCATTTTAGTTTTATCTATACCCTCCAATTCATGGATATTTGCATCAAGAAAATTTAAAATAACTTGAAGGAAACGAGGGTAAAAGATGTCATTACCTCTACCACGAACGGTCCTGCCTAGCCTCTGAGCCAATTCCTTGAGAATTATGGCTCCCACATTGATCTCCTGGTTGTTGGCCAGGGAGTAGGCTAGCTTCACAGCAATGTGACTGATATGGTCCCATCCTGTCTTCCTGCAGAGAAACACCTTCTGGAGTGCGTCAAACAGAAATGACCACTCCCTTCTCACAAACTTCTTATTTAGCTTTCCAGTATCTATCTCATCAGCATACAGAATGAAGGTCATGAAATCTACGATTTGAGCATCTGTAGCTTCTTGGTCATGACCCTCCACCTTGAACCCCAAAGCTTCATTGATTTCCCTTTCACCAAACTGGAAGTGTTTGCCTCCAATTGAACAACTAACCTCCTGGAATGAGGTTCCATCTTCCCTAGCCATTGTTGATACCAACGCCGTTCTCCAGAATCCTTCCAACACATCGACATACAAGGTAGGGTTCAGGGTTAGGGCTTGGCGTAGGTAGGAAGTGTTCAAGAACCGTACAAAACACTTGTACCTTGGGTTAGCCTCAGCCTCAGAGGGAATGGTGAGAAGATTTGTTTCTTTGGGAATGGTTAAAGGGCTTGAAGAGGAAGTTGTTTGAGATTTGGGTGCCATTGAAATTGAGATTGAGATTGAAGAAGAGAGAGAAGAGTTTAGGTTTTAGAAATTGAGAGCAAATGACAAGATGAAAAGTTGTGAACGGTCGACAAAAAGTATTTATATGATAGAGACACTGCGATATGGAGTTATGAATATGTACAGACTAAATGTATGTCGCGAAGTCTTAAAATGGTCTGTACCGCAAAGTCCTTGCAAAGTATATCGCAGAGTCCTGAATTAAACTATGTCACAAAGTCTTGAAGATATCAGAATTTGGATGACTTTGCGATATAGTGAAAATACCTTGTCTAAAACTCTCTTTTTGTCAGTAAGATTTTGTCAGACTTAAATCAAAAATTGAAATAAAGTAAATTTAAATCAAAATTCTGTCAAATATGGAGACTTGTCGATATAGTTATTCTAAGTCGCAAAGTCATTAAAATGAACTATGTCGCAAACTCAAGAAATGAACTATATCGCAAAGTCTCACAATTTTAACAGTTTGCGATATAAGTCTGTTTGATTTGTATTATGTCGTGAACTCTCAAAATCATCTATATCGAGATGTCTCAAAAGCTCATAACTCCTCAACCAAATATGATTTGAAAAATATGCAGTAAAATACTGAAATATTTATAGATCATATCTCAGCTAATTTTCACTCCATATGAATAGAGCATTTAAATACAGTGAAAATTTACTGCTGCAACAATTAACTAGCATACTTACTTAGAACAACTAAATGAAGGATTGAGCATTCCAATTTCACTCACAAGTCTGTTGAAGACAACTTCATTCAGAGGCTTAGTAAATATGTCAGCTAATTGTTTCTCAGTTGGAACATAAGAGACTTCTATGGTACCATTTGCAGCATGTTCCCTAATGAAATGGTACCTGATCTCAATGTGCTTTGTAGTAGAATGATTAACAGGATTGGAAACTATGGATATTGCACTAGTATTATCACACAATAGAGGAATGTGTTCTAACACTAGTCCATAATCCATGAGTTGATTTCTAATCCAAAGCAATTGAGCACAGCAACTTCCAGCAGCAATATATTCAGCCTCAGCTGTGGATGTTGCTGTGGACTGTTGTTTCTTACTAAACCAGGACACTAACCTTTGACCTAAGAACTGACAGCTTCCAGATGTGCTCTTCCTATCAATTCTGCATCCAGCATAATCAGAATCTGTGTAGCCAACCAGATTGAACCCAGTGCCCTTTGGATACCATAGCCCAAGATTAGGAGTCCCTTTCAGATATTTGAAAATCCTTTTGATAGCCATCATGTGAGATTCCTTGGGATCAGACTGGAACCTTGCACAAAGGCATGTGGCAAACATGATATCAGGCCTGCTAGCAGTGAGATAGAGTAGTGATCCAACCATGCCTTTGTAAACCTTGATGTCTACTCTTTTGCCTTTCTTGTCTTCATCAAGCTTGATTGCAGTGGACATGGGAGTTTTTGCAGGGGATGAGTCTTCTAAACCATGTTTTCCATAACTTTGTGTTGCTCAGGTACAAACACTCTGTATACTGTCCTTTCCAGAGAGTATCCAATGAAGATACCTTCAAATGCCTTAGCATCAAATTTTCCAATATGTTCTGAGGTATCTTTCATCACAAAACACTTGCTGCCAAACACATGCATATGCTTGAAGGATGCTCTTTTTCCAGTCATTAATGAGTAAGGAGTTTTGCCAGACTTCTTATTTATCAATGTTCTATTCTGCACATAGCATGCTGTGTTAACAGCATCAGTCCAAAAGCTAGTAGGTAGCTTTGCATCCAACAGCATTGTCCTTGCAGCTTCAATGAGAGTTCTATTCTTTCTCTCAACTACTCCATTTTGTTGAGGAGTCCTAGGAGCTGAAAATTGTTGGGAAATTCCTTTATCTTTACAAAACTCATACAATGTGGAATTTCTAAACTCAGTTCCATTATCACTTCTCAGAGCAACTACAGAGGAACCAGTGCTTTGAGCTTCTCTATCAACTCTCTTGATATGCTCTATTATGACTTGGGGAGCTTCATCCTTGGAGAATAGGAATTCCACCCAAGTATATCTTGAATAGTCATCAACCATCACTAGAGCATATTTCTTTTTGGAAAGAGACATTACATTCACAGGGCCAAATAAGTCCATGTGAATTAGCTGCAGAGGTTTTGAGTTTGTATTGAGCAACTTGTTCTTGTGACTATATTTTTTAATCTTTCCTTTCTGACAAGCTTCACATGCTCCATCTTGTACAAACTCCAAGGCAGGCAAATCCCTGATAAGTTCTCTCTTGGTTAGAGAGTTCATTGCCTGAACATTCAAGTGAGACAGCTTTCTGTGCCATAGCCATAATTCCTCATTTGTGGCTTTAGTGTAGAAACAACAAATTTCTCCCTTATCTGCAGCCTTGAGATTAGCTACAAACAAGCTTCCTTTCTTCACTCCAGTTAGAACAACTTCACCACTCTCCCTTTTTGAGATTGAACAAAGGTCTTCATCAAATTCCACTTTGAAACCTCTGTTGGTAAATTGTCCAATACTCAAGAGATTATGCTTCAGTCCTTCAACAAATGCTACATCTTCAATAATGACATTTCCAGATTTAACACTGCCATATCCCATTGTATAACCAATGTTGTCATTTCCAAAGGTTACTGATGGGCCAGCCTTTTCCTCAAAATGTGATAGCAGGGCTATATCACCAGTCATGTGACTTGAGCATCCACTGTCCAAGATCCATATGACTCTTTTATTCCTGTTGCCCTGCATTCACAAAATGACTAAGTTGTTTTTGGTACCCACACTTGGTAGGGTCCAGTTGATTTAGAAACATTTTGATTAACAATTCTTCTGTCATAAATTGCATTTCTCATAGTAGGAGACTTCACTTTTTCTGTGGCTTTGGAGTTTACACTCTTAGGCTCACATGAAGTTTTCACCCTCTCAACCTTGATTGGGGACCCTGTCCTGTGAGAATGCATATGTGTGTGAGATTCACCAGATTGTGCAGAGTCAAGTTTATGTTTAAGAGATAAACAGTTAGCAATCACAGTCACATAGCATGTCATGCAGTTTGGCTTACCACAGAAAGAATCATGACTAGAATTTATGCTGGCAGAATGGTTACTCAGGTTGTCAACTTCAACAATTTCAGGCTTACTACACTTATGAGTCAAATGATTAACAGATAGGCATTTTTGACATTGTTTCCTGGGAGCATTTGGCACATAAGCATAGTTGTTTCCCTTGTTAACACCAACTTTACCATTTCTGTTTTGTTTCTTTTTCTTAACAACTTCTTTCTTTGCTTTAGGACTCTTGACAAGATTGTCTTTGGTCTCTTTCTGATTAACAAGTTCAGGAAAGGAAGAAGTGTTTTTAGCAGCCTCATCTTCTTCAAGTAGTTGTTGCTTGATGATCAGTAGTTCCTCATCAAACTCAACATCACTCTTTCTGAAGATGGGCTGTTCAACACTTGACAGTATGGTTGGGGCATTTTTGTTTGTAAAAGTTTCCTTTCCTTTGCCCTTGACCTTCTTCCTTCCCTTGTCATTTTCATAGTCAAAACCAACTCCAACCTTGCAGTCTTCAGTGTGTTCCTTGTGATAGGTTTGAATAAGTTCAGAGGAGTTTTTAAAGCTTCTTAGTTTCAGTTCAGTTTCAGCAATTTGTTCCCTAAGGGCTTTCTCTATCTGTTCAGCACAAATCACTTTGTTTTTAAGATACTCAACCTCCTTTTTCAAACCATCCAGGTTCACAACCATTAACTCAAGTTTCTCATTCTTTTCTGTAAGCTCAAGATTCTTAGCAGTTAGTCTATCAATTTCTTCATTAGCTACTAACATGCTAGTATGAATATTAAACATCTCAGTGCTCATATCTTCAACAGTTTGCTTATATTGAAGGGGAGTCATATCAAGAGAAGTAAGAATAGGTACCTGACTTGAATCACCATCATCAGAAAATGCCATCAAGGCATAGTTTGAGTACTCTTGTTCTTCTTCTTCATCAGAGTCATCCCAGCATTTTCCCTCAGCAATAAAAGCTTTGCCCTGTTGTTTCTTGAGTAGAGCCTCATACTTAGCTTCAAGCTCTAAGTATGCTTTGTCCTTCTTGACTTGTTTAGGCTTTTTGCACTCAGTGGCAAAATGCCCAAGTTCATTGCAGTTATAGCACCTTATTTTGGTCCTATCCACACTTCCTGTCTTGTATCCACCTTTAGCAGCACCAGCAATCCCTTTTCCTTTATTGAAGGTGTTTGAGCCACTAGATCCACCAGTGTTTCCAGTATTGAACTTGGACCTGAATGGCTGCTTTCTTTTAAACCTTATGTTAGGATACCTCCTAGCCATATAAGCAAAAGATTTGTTTTCCATTTTGTCCAGTTCTTCCATGCTGTAAAACTCATCATCCTCAGGCAAATCATAGACAACTTGGGCCTCATCACCAGTGTCTTCAACTTCCAGTTCCTCAATCTTGACCTGACTGATTTTAAGAGAGTCCATTCTTTGACTTAGGTTGTCAACAATAAGGGCACATGAAGTATTTGCCATTAACCCTTGTTTAGCTTGAATGGATCTCTTTTGAAACAACTCCAGCTCATAGGTTTTCAAAACACCATACAGCACATCAAAACCAATATTAGTTAGATCTCTTTCTTTGAGGGAAGAGATTCTTGGTTCTAAATGGTCTGGAAGAGTTAGTAAAAACTTCATGTTAAGCTCTTCTGTCTCATAGTGTTTGTCGTAGAGTTTGAGCTCATTTACCAGCTTGTTGAACCTCTCAAACACTTCTGTGATTCCCTCTTTCGGCTGAGCCATGAAGGCTTCATATTGTGAAACAAGAATCTGCTTCTTGTTCTTTCTTACTTCAGTAGTTCCTTCACAGAGCACTTCTATAAGATCCCACATCTTCTTGGCACTAGTACAGTGAGCAACAGTGCCATACATGTTGAAATCCATAGATTCACAGATTATAAGTTGAAGATGTCCATCCAGTGCTATTTTCTCCTTTTCAGAATCAGTGTACTTTGTGGGGTCTTTGGGAACATGTTTTGCTGGTATTATCTCAGTGCCTACTGTTGTCTCACCAATCTCAATCATTGGAACAAAGGGACCATGTTTTAGAATGTCTAAAAACATGGGATTAGAAGCTTTGATGAACAGCAACATCTTCTTCTTCCATAAGCTGTAGTGCTCCTTGTTGAAGGGAGGAATCTTGATACTGCTTAGTTTTTGTGAACTCATTCTTGATCTTTTTTTGTTTGTATGTTAACAGCCTGCTCTGATACCACTTGTTAGCAATGAATATCACCTAGAAACTAGACAGAGGGGGGGTGAATGGATAGTTTGATGGATTTTGGTTTTCTTGAAACTAAATATAAACTGTAAATGATTATGCTATGCAATATGCGGAAAGTAAACAACACACACAATCACTTTAATCTACTTTGTATAAGCAAATTAAATACTACAGCTTTCCAGGAAATTCACAATCGAATTTCTGGCTTCTAAACAAGAACAGTTTGAACTTGCTTGCTTACAGAGAAAAGAGCTTAAGATAAAAACTATGTGTATCTCTCTTGCAGCTTACAATAGGATGTGCATGATATATATAAGCCCTATACAAACTAGTGCACACACCTATTCTTACACAGTTACCCCTTGCTGAAAGTCCAACTTGTCCTACCATAAGAAGTTAACTGTGTCAGGAAGGACCACCTGCTTTTAGGAGTCTTTCCCATTTCTTTAGCTGCTTGTCTCTTATCTTTCTCTCCAAGTTTAGCTGTAGATTTGCCATCTGTTCTTTGGACCACCTTGCCAGAACAAATGCTTCAGTATTTGTCTCTTTTGATTCTTGATTCTGTACCTTGATTTGTCTTGTTGTAAACGGCTAAGTGTTGATATCGTGAACTCCACTTCATTCCTGACTTCGCGATCTCCCTTGTGAGGACTACGCGATATAGCCTTTGAAGACTTTGCGACATAGGTCATTTGATGACTATGCGACATAGGTCATTTGACGACTATGCGACATAAGTCATTTGACGACTATGCGACATAGGTCATTTGATGACTATGCGACATAGGTCATTTGATGACTATGCGACATAGGTCATTTTGATGACTATGCGACATAAGGCTTCTGAGGACTTCACGATCTAGGCTTCTTTGACTTTGCTGACTTCAACACTTCACGACATGTGTCTTGAGGACTTCTCGACATAGACCAAAATGGACTATGCGATGTAGCACTTCACGACATAGATATTGGTGACTTCACGACATAGCTTTCTTCTGACTTTGCTATATAATGCCTTAAACAAATTTCTGCAACTTATTTCTTCATGGCCTTATTCATTTCTATCCTGCTGCATGAGCATTACTGAACTTCTACCAGGACAATTATTCAATGGCCTATATACAATCTAGATGCAAGAAACTTTACTAAGCTCATTATAGATCTGAGCATACATGATAAAGCTATTGTTCATGAGAACAAGACAAGTACATTTAGAGACCTATACTATATCCCAATGATAGAAATCACTAGGTCATGTAGTGTGACATAGTCACATAGTGTAGGCTTGTTAATAGTGGTATTCAAAGGTGTTCTTTATTGTTTTTTATATAAGAGTGTTCTTCATGGAGCAATGACCTATATATACTAGCTTTGTACCCGTGCGATGCACGGAACGATTTAACAATATTTTTATGAATTTATATAATTTAAATATTTTTTAATATATTATTCCTCAAAAGTGCCATATATGTTATCATAATATGAAATTTTGTTTTATTTACTTCTAATGATAATTTTTTATGTGTAATTTATAATTATATAGTTAAGATAATAGTGGGTGATATGGTAATTTCTAATAATAATTAATGAAATTTATAATACTTTTTCTAGTAGTATTGATTTTTAATAATTTAGTTTATCACATTTATGTTTTCCAATTTTTAAATTATTAAGTTATTAAAATTTTATACTTCTCACTCTGTTTATTTAAACACTATATTTTCCTAATTCTTTCATTTCATGTCTGTGTCCGATAAAATGTGATTAATGAAATTTATAATACTTTTTGTAGTAGTATTGATTTTTAATAATTTAATTTATCAAATTTATGTTTTCCAATTTTTAAATTATTAAGTTATTAAAATTTTATACTTCTCACTCTGTTTATTTAAATACTATAATAATTTAAATACTCTGTTTATGTTTATTTATTTGTTAAATTATTTATTGAAGTAGTGGGGTTTATAGTTTATGTTGTTGTTAATCCTCGTATATACATTTTATATTAAGTTAAGTTTGTAGTCATGAGTAATCGAACCTTGATCTCTTCCCTCAATAATACTACTTCTGAAATGACTTTTTTAGCCCTGACGACCAAACCACATTAACCTCCTTAGACTAATTATATATTTAAAATTTTATACTTCTCACTCTGTTTATTTAAATACTATAATAATTTAAATACTCTGTTTATGTTTATTTATTTGTTAAATTGTTTATTGAAATAGTGGGGTTTATAGTTTATGTTGTTGTTAATCCTCGTATATACATTTTATATTAAGTTCAGTTTGTAGTCATGAGTAATCGAACCTTGATCCCTTCCCTCAATAATACTACTTCTGAAATGACTTTTTTAGCCCTGACGACCAAACCACATTAACCTACTTAGACTAATTATATATAGGATATAATATATGAATAGATTATTGATCTGGGCAATTTTTTTGTGTCTTAAGAATTGTGAGTGTGAATTCAGTAAGATGTTTTGTTATATTTGCTTTATGTTGATTTTGATCAATTTGAGTTTTATATGATTAATTACAGTTACATTTGGTTGTACATGAATGAAGTTAGTTGATTTTTGACATTAATTAGCACAACTTGTTATGCGACTCGTTTTCAACTTTGTACAACTTCGATTATTTTAAAATTATATTTATAGTTAACTTTGGTTGCATAACATCGCATATATAGTTGCGAAGTTGCAAACTCTTTTGCAACCGAATATAACTTCAATTATTTTTTAAGGGTTCAAAGTAGCATTTTTTGTTGATTTTGATTGCTTTCAAATATAGTTGCAAATTTACAAATCGTATTCTTGCAAATTAGTTTCAGAAAATCGTCTTTTTGTAATTTTTAAAATAAAAATTATGTTTTTGCAAGAATAATAATTTTGATAGGTGATTTTGGAAAACCCTACTCACATTAACAAAAGTTTCATTGATTCAATGCAGGGACTTTGACCAACAAATTTTTGGAGTTGATTGATGTATTGCATAAAAATAAGGTGGATGTGGCTTATATACGAGAAACTAAATGGAAGGGGGAACGAACCAAGAAGGCAAATGAGTTTAACTTGGGGTATTCAGGATTAGTTAACCCCCGCAATAACGTAAGTCTCGTTGTCTAAGGACATGAAAGATAAAGTGAAGGAAGTAAAAAAATGTGGTGATAGAATCATACATATTAGATTAGTCGTCAACTCGTTGGAATGGTCGTTAGAATTGTTTTTTGTATATGCTCCCTAAGTTAGGCTGATGACTAAATCCAGAGATTTTTGGGGTTGTTTGGATAATTTGGTTACAGATATTATTAGTGATCAATCTCTATTTGTCGGTGATGACTTTAGTGGTCATATTGGTGTCCGAGTAGATGACTTGACTATTAGGGTAGTCATGATGATTTTTCGTATAATGTAAGAACGATATTTTGGAATTTGCAAGAACTCACGACTTGGTGACTGTGAATTCTTACTTAAAATTGTGATGATAATTTAATTACTTTAAGAGTAGGGGGGATATCACTCAATTGATTATCCATCTGATTCATAATAGGGATATTAAAATTTATAAGGACTATCAGGTTTTTCAAAAAAAAAAATGTATTTTTCACACCACCGTGTGTTAACGTTAGTTATGGACTTATCTACGAGTAGCCGATTGACGGAGAGGGATAAGACCGGTTACACCAAGAATCTGGAAGAATTAAAAGCAGCATAATTTAAGAAAACGTTTTAAAATTGCTTCAAGAAGGAGACATAAGTGTGGACTGACATGATCAATTTAATTAGAAATATATCAAAGAAGACATTGAGGGTGATATCAGACAAAGTAACCACTTACAAAGAGTATTGGTGATGGAACAAAGAAGTACACATGGAATTGTATGCGGAGAAAATGTATTGTGTGGAGCTAATTTCATGTTTAAAAGGAGTAAACATGTCTAAATATACGAAAAATGAAGAAAAATAATGTTTAAAATTGTAAAAAGAATATTAAAAAAGACTATTGCCGAAACAAACTCTCTTTCCTTTTTATTTTATATATGTGATATTACATACGATCTTTTAAATTTGTATTTTAATTATCTTTAGTTTGCTTTGAAACTTAACCCAACATATCACTAAAATACTAAATGTCTTGTTATCGAACTTTCAAAACAATAAAAACATATTTTAGAAATTGAGCATAAATACATATAATATTTACTTTCTATTTTATTAAGAAAATTTTTATAAATATTTTTATTATCATTGCTTTTAAATCAATATATAATTTGTGTCTATTTTTCTCACAATACTTTTTAATATTTAAAAGAGTATTGTCATCACATCGTACTAGTATTTTAAAATTCCAATTATAAATTTAACAATAGCATTAATAATCATAATTGTTCACCAAAAAAAATATATGAACACATAAATTCGTTATATCAAATAAAATATCGCGACGTTTTTAAATTCACATATTTTATCATTGTGTTTGATTTGTGTTCAAAATTATTTTTTACACATCGTCGCGATAATACACATATGTCAAATATATTTTTAAACTTGCGAACAGAAATTGTCAAGTAGGGTAGCCTCAACAAATTATAATTCCTGTAACGCTACACGCTTGAAGAAAGAAGTCAGTAATTACACTGGATTATTGCATACCTTGCTCCCTAAAGGGAGTCCAAAAAAATCTTGTTGAAGGCCCATGGCCAGACCTGCTAGAATTGCATGGGTGAAAGGATCGCACGTATTTTGTCCTTAGGACCACATCGCATGGCTAGGTTCCAAGGAATCGCATGCGAGGTCCTCATATGGCTTCACTATATTTTTTATTATTAGTCCGGGATCGCATCTCACGGCCAGGCCCTAAGGGGTCGCGTGCAAGGTCCGCCATGATTGTAAGATCCGTGAACTTTATTAATTATATAATTTGTATTATGTGTGTAGAATAATTATTATGAAATATTTTGAGTTCTAATGATAAAGGATGTTAAGTGATTATGTGTATATTGGTGTGTCGAAAGCCCCGTTCAAATATCTTGTCATTTGAAAATATCTTCAATTTTGAGCCCCGTTTTGAAAATTCAAGGGCCTCGTTGAAATTTTGTACATCATTATTATCCCTTCGTCATTCGTGTCCGAATCATTATCGGAGGATTTATTCGTATTATTATATCCCTTAGTATCTGATACTATCAATAGTATTTGTTTTATTCAAAGAAAGAAAGAGAAAAATTATTCCAAACCCTAACCCTAATTTTCTAGGGTAATTGATATATCGTTCGTATCAATAATACATCTGTTATAGCCCCAGTATTCTTGAGCATTAGTTATATAAATGATATGTATTGATTTGGATAACTATCAGTCTTTGTGGATAGTTATCACCTCGTAAAACGTGTATTTTTCTAAATTAGGGTTTTTAAGCGTACCAGTGGATCAATATCGATCCAAAAATGTCGTTTAGGGTATTATTTTCCACTAAGTATAAAAAGGAGAATCGTACATTATTCTTCATACAATCTGTATTAAAAATACAGAAAAATATAAAATTCCTGAACCGTGTTCTTCGTGTTCTTGAAAATCAAAATCAATTTCGAAGGTGTTATAGAAATCCAAATCACAAGTTCAGGTACTCAAATCAAAGATCTTGAGCTCTAGTTTCCGAATCTTCCAACCATATCATCATCTGGTAATTTTTCGATTTTATATGAATTTTTCAAATTTCGAATTAAAATTAGGGTTTATGTTCGAATTGGGGATTTTCATTCTGTTGATTCTCCGTTCAATTGATTGCTTCCAACATGTTCCTAGGGTTCTAATTAGTAGGAATTCATGCTTTAATTTCATGTTTATGTTCAATTTTTAAGAATTCGATTTCTAGGGTTTTGCCCGATTTTTCTTTTTAATAGTCCGTTCATATGAATGATCTGACATTGTTTTTGATAGAGGGCTTTTGTTGTATGTGTTCTTAGCTTCATTTTAACATAAAAAGCGTGGAGTTTCATGTACGATTTTGGTAGATCGGAAAATTGGTTTAAGGTCGCCGGAAAATAGTCGGGTTTGAAGTTCCGGGGATGTTTTTGGTTTGTTTTTGATCGGAATGTGTTGATATGGTTATAAGGAATGTTTTGATATAAAAAGCCCAAATTTTTATCAAGTTTTCAGGTCGCCGGATTCTGGAATTGTCACCGGATTCTGGGATTTTTCCGGGTTGTTCTTTCCGACCCGTTTACCCGTTTTCCTGACTCGGTTTCAATCTTCGAAACCTTAAAATATTTTCAGAAAACTATTTTTGAATTTTATTTTTAAATTTAATTCAAAAATAGTTTAAATATTTATAAAAATCATATTTTTATTTTAAAAATACATTTTTAAATTCAGAAAATTCTGGAAAATTATATTTAATTATTTAAATTCGAAAACTGATTAAATTTAATTATTTTAATTAATAATTAATTAATTAATTTAATTAATTGATTAATTCTTTTAATCAGTTAATTCTTAATAATTAATTATTAATTAAATTTAATTGATTTAAATTAAGTTTAATTATTTTGTAGCTTGATTTAATTATTTAAAAATAGTTTGAGCATTTGGAAATTGTCAATTAATTTTATATTAATTGATTTAATTGTTTTTAAATACTTATATTGGGATTAAAATCCGATTTTTGATTTAAAAATTATTTGTGACTTATTTAAATTCAAATAAACCTCGAATATTGTTCTAAAAATATTTATAAGTGTTATATGGTTCGTATGAGATGTGTAATGTGTTTTATAGTCCGTATATGCCCGTACGAGGGCTAGTGTCTGAGTTTTAAATAGCGTAAATTAGACCGGGCGTCCGATAAGTACCCGGTTACTTGTTTAAATGTGAAAATGGTTATGAGTATATATCGAGGATAGAATGAGGTTAGTTAGACTTACAGTTATAAGTTGTTTATTATAGAATCGAGTTCCCGGAGCAAGGGAAAGGGCAAAGTAGAGTGAACGAGGTAGAATCTCGTCAGCGACGTAGACCAGGCAAGTATCTGTGCCTTTACTTGTTGATTCAATTATTATTATTCGTAAGGATTACATGTATGTTACCATCAGAACGATTCAGATTATTCAGTCTTCACCCGTATTGAGCACTTGATGTTGTTTCCTTAAAAATCCCTAACCTTTGATTTAATCCACAATCGTGTTGGATATCAGAAACCTTCACCTTCAATTCAGTTTATATTAATGATAACCATTGTTGACTTTCTTAAATAAGAATGTTGTACCCTTGAAACCATTCTGAATCTATTTCTCGGACTTCATTTGATATTGAATAGTTGAAGCTCTTTTGCAACTATTACACCCTGTCATTATGTACTTATCTTGTTATGCATGTTATTGCTTATACTCTGTGATAGAATTGGCATGTTTTAAAATGAGACCAGTAATGGTTGGGCTATATTTATGGTCATAATAACTTAAGGCCCAGATGGCCATGGATCCTAGTGGAGGACTATGCTATAAGCTAGTCCGGGGTTGATGCGTGACTGATCAGCAACACAACCTTTGTATTTGAAAAAAAATGTAGAAGTCCAATCCTAATTCCCCTTTCTTCAATAAAGATTGTTTAAATCATATGTTTGACTTGTATATTGTTGATTCAGATAACTGAAATCCTTCCTTTCATTATGGAACTGTGAATGATATATATTATGCTTGCTGAGCACTTGTGGCTCATACTTGTTTTGTTTCTAACCCTATTCCAGTGAAGCGAGAGAATGAGCAGACACAACGCTAGTGATAGTTCTCCAGATGCTAGGAGACCACCTCGAGTGATTGTCATTGGATGGGTAGTTGTTTATTTTGATAGTTAGACTAGTTGTCTAGCTTTGTATATTAAGTTGTGTAACAACTCTGAAAACTGGTTTGTAATAATATGACTTAGAAGCTTGTTTCTTGCCATAATCTGGATGCGGTCTTGGATAAGGGGCATTTTATGTTATCGTTATATTATGCATGTGCTATATACAGGTATGTTGTGTTTCGTTGGTCGAGTGACTCCCCAGATCTGTGACCCGGGTCTGGAGGGCGTCACAATGATCATATCTTTACGCCTCTCGTCGCAGGGGTGAACACAAACATATCCTTATGTGATCGCTAGACACTTGAAAAACATGTATTCTAATTCGGGCTATATACAAAATGCCAAGTTCTAACTTGACATTGAAGACTCCTAAGGGGTCGCGTGCAAGGTCCGCCAGGATCATATCTTTACGCCTCTCGTCGCAGGGGTGAACACAAACATATCCTTATGTGATCGCTAGACACTTGAAAATCATGTATGCTAATTCTGGCTATATATAAAATGCCAAGGTTCTAACTTGACATTGAAGACCACAATGGATTTCAAAATGACATTACTTATGCTCACACTTTTAAAACCTTGGGAAAAATATATATCTTAATATGGTTCATTGCATGGTGTCATACTAGCATCCGTATACAAGTTACGGGCACTGTAATCCTCTAAGATTTGCTAATCATCTATTTTCAGCTTTTTCAGTAACCGAAGAAATTTGGAAGCTCGAAGAAATTTTAGTTCTCTACTGCAGCAAGCTATACTGAAGAACTGGGGCCAAGTTGTTATGACACATTTTGGCATAGTCGCAAATTTATTTTATATTAATTATTAATTAATTCATATTAATAATTATTGCTTAACCACTAAGTAATATCCTCTCTCTAAAATAAGGAAAGAATTAATCTCAACTCAATCAACGAATAACGGAAAATATCTCCAAACGATATCCTTCAAATCATGAATATATCACAATGCCAAGATAATGAAATATAAAATATGTAATTGCCCACATTAACTAAGTTTATCCCTAAAATTTCTAAGGGATAGACACAATTTCACAGAATTGCGTGGACTTGATCCAATATAAATTGGTACGCAGGCATTTTGGCAAAAAAGATCTGATATACGAGACAAATCGAGACACCTCTCAAGTCCAGCCCCCCATATCTATACTATTATATTAAAGACGAAAAATTGAAAGTTTTGTAGTCTGGTCCTGAAATTTTTTGTAGTCGGGTCACTCTATTCATAGTCGTTAGATATTTCTAATCAAATCGATGAGAACCGTTACATAAAATATTAAAATTATTCTAGAGAATATCTTTTCTATTTTTCCTAACTAAAACATCTCATTTTCAAAAAATATCGTTTTGTAGTCTGGTTCTGAAAGTTTTTGTAGTCTAGTCATTCTATTCATAGTCGTTAGATATTTCTAATGAAATCGATGAGAACCGTTAGATAAAATATTAAAATTATTATATAGAATATCTTTTCTATTTTTCCTAACTAAAATATTTTATTTTCCAAAAATATCGCAGGGAGTTTCATTTAATAAAATAACATAATAAAGTTATAATTACTAATAACCAACCCATACCTTTTTTAGCCAAAGTGTATATTTTTTTATATTTTCTAACTAAAATTTCTACTTTTCTATTTTTTATATCTAAAACCTCTCATTTTCCAAAAATATCACGGACAGTTCTATTTAATAAATTAAAATAGTAATATTATAATTACTAATGACTAACTAATTAGCTTTTTTTTTCCAAAACATATATTTTTTTATATTTTCAAACTAAAATTTCTCCTAACTAAAACTTCAAAGATATCACGGACAATTTCATTTAGTAACATAAAATAGTAATAATTAATCAATTACCTTTATTAACCAAAACATATATTCTTTTTTATAACTAACATTTCTACTTTTTTATTTTTCATAACTAAAACATCTCATTTTCCAAAAATATCACAGGCAGTTCTATTTAATAAAATAAAATAATAATATTATAATTACTAATAACTAACCGATTAGCTTTTTTTTGCCAAAGTGTATATTTTTTTATATTTTCTAACTAATATTTCTCCTAGCTAAAATCTCAAAAATATCACGGTCTATTCCATTTAGTAGCATAAAATACTAATATTATAAATACTAATAATTAACCGATTACCATTATTAGCCAAAACATATATTTTTTTATATTTTCTAACTAAATTTTTTAATTTTCTAAAATTATCACATACGACATCAATACTATCTTATAATACACGAAACATTAAAAGTTTGGTAGTCGAACAGACGGACGGTCGGTACTTAGTGATTTTACTTAATTGATCTTACTTATTTTAGAAAATATTATTAAATAATAACATTATTTATAACGAATTACCTTTTCAGCTAAAATACATTACTTTTTCTATTTTTTCTAACAAAATCCCATCTTTTTAAAAACAAATCACGGACGATTACCTTTTTCAACTAAAACATGTTACTTTTTCTATTTTTTTCCTTACTAAAATTTCTTTTTTTTCAAAAATATCCCCATTTTTCTAAAAATAATCATGGCCAATTATCTTTTTCAACTAAAACATATAAAATTTTCTATTTTTCCTTACTAAATTCCATGCTTTTCCAAAAATATCATGGACAAATACTTAGTTATTTACATTAAACCAATTTTAATACTTCTAATTACGGAAAATTACCTTTTTTTTAACTAAAACATGTTATTTTCTCTATTTTTTCTTACTAAAACCCTTTTTTTCAAAAATATCACGGGCAAACCGTTGCTTATTTATTTTAAAATCTTTTTTAATAATTTCAATTATTTAAAAAAAATTAACACACCTACTTTTTTTTAAACAAAAATCCCTCATTTTCCAAAAATATCACGGACAAATCCTTACTTATTTATTTTAAAATCTATTTTAATAATTTTAATTACGGAAAATTACATTTCTCAACTAAAACATGTTACGTTTTTTATTTTTCCTTACTAAAACCCCCCATTTTACAAAAATATCACGGGCAAACCGTTACTTATTTATTTTAAAATCTATTTTAATACTTTTAATAATTTTAAAAAGTTTAACACGCCTACTTATTTTTTAAACAAATGCAATTAATAAAATATTAAAATATAAATAATAAAAATAACAATTCTTAAAAACAATCTGTGCATCACACGAGTTTTAAATTAATATTATATAATAGCCGAAACATTGAAACATTTGATTTTCGATTTTCGGTCATTTATTTTATTTAATAAATTAAAAATAATATAAAAATAGTAAATAAGAGATTACCTTTTATACTTAAAACATATTATCTTTTAATGAAAATATATTATCTTTTATAAACATTACCCGTGGACCTATGATATCTATACTATATTATTAAAGACGAAACATTAAAAGTTTTGGTCGGTCGGTCAGTCGGTCGGTCGGTCGGTATTTGGGTCGATTCACGGGCCTATCTATAACCAATTTATTAATAATCAATTACATTTTTCAGTACATTACCTATTTTATATTATTTTTAAACTAAACCAACTCATCTTCTAAAAATAAAACGGGCAACATATATATAATATGGTAATATTATTATATATTTATAACTGATTACCTTTTTCAGCTAAAACACATTATTTTTATATTTTTAAATAAAACAACTCATCTTCTAAATACACATATATGGAAACCAATTTATTAATAACTAATTACCTTTTTGAGCTAAAACATATTACCTATTTCATATATCTATTTAACTAAAACAAATCATTTTCTAAAAATAAGACGGGCAACATATATATAAAATGTTATTATTTAACCGACAGCTAAAACACATTATTTATTTTATATTTTCTAACTAAAACAACTTATCTTCTAAATATAATACATGCAAAATAAATATACAATGGTCATATTGTTTTATATAAATATTAATAAATAACCATTTATTCTTTTCAGCTAAAACACATTACCTCTTTTGTATTTTCTAACTTAAACAACTAATTTTCTAAAAGTAATGCAGGCGACATATATAAAAAAAGTAATATAATTTATATAATTGTTAATAAGTAACTAATTGTCTTTTTAAGAAAATTACCTGTTTTATGTTTTTTAAATGAAACAACTCATATTCAAATTAAAAATAACACAGCAACAGATAGATATATTGGTAATATTATTATATTAAACTTATGAAATTCATGTTTATTATAATTTTTTTAACATTCCATTTAAACGAGATAATTAATGAAAATAAAAGTAATAGTATATTCAAATAAACTCGGTATAATGCACGAGCACATATTTTGATATTTGCACTTGAGTCCCTTTTTAGATTTTTAAGAGTAAAAAAATATGAATCATTAGATCTGTTATTTTAAAATATTTTATATTTTAATATCTAAAATACTACTACAGATTACGTCAAGAATATATTAAATTTATATATTAAATTGTTAGATTTATAAATCCAGTATATATATTAGAATTTTATCAAATTATATATAATAACTAAAATCTAAATAAAAAATTAGAAAATATTAAAGAAGACCGTGCGTCGCACGGGATATAAGCTAGTTTATATTAAGGGATGACAGATGATTAGGCTAGATTATGAAAATATATTTTCCGTCGACTGAATGATTTTGTTGCGATGGAAAGAAAGCGACAACAAATATTAGTATTTAGTTTAGAGTTTAAAAACTTTGAAATTTATATATCTTTCAATTATTAATTCATTTTAAAAAATATCAAACACAACAACTTCTTAATAAAAATGTCAATTAAACTATATTTCATTTATTTCTATTATTAATATAAAATAAATTATATAAAAAATATTTTTACTATAATAAAAATATTATATTATATTAAAAGAAGCTCGTGCTTCGCACGGGTTATAAGCTAGTTTTCATAAACCTTAAACCCCTAAAAAAATAGCCACATACATGTATAATTCGCTATATTATCCAACAATAATATTATTCATAATCAATATACTTATATAAAGGAGAAGATGAGGGCGGTGAGGTGTCGCCTCTCAAATCGCTTCGTTCTATTTTTCTAATTTTCTCAGTTTTTCACAATTATTAATATTAATAATTACAACTTTCTTTATTATTTTCGATTTTTTAGGAAGGAAATTGAAAAATTCCTTTTATTATTTTTGATTTTGTAGGAATGGAATTGGAAAATTGCAACTTCTCAGATTTGTAAGATCTAATGTCGATTTATTTATTTATTTCGAACTTTTAGGATCTAATGCATTATTATTTAGAATTTTCTTTTATTATTTTTAAACTAGATAGAACTTTCTTTTATTATTTTCAAACTTGATAGAACTTTTTTTTATTTTCAAACTTGATAGAACTTTCTTTTATTATTTTCAAACTTGATAGAACTTTCTTTCAATTAGAAAATTACAACGTCCTCATTATTTTCGAATTTGTAGGATCTTATGTTAATAATTGCAATTTTCTCTTTTATTATTTTCAAATTTGTTAAAACTTTTTTTATTATTTTCAAATTTGATAAAACTTTTTTTATTATTTTCAAATTTAATAGAACTTTCTTTTATTATTCTCAAATTTGTAAGATTGGAGGAATTAGAAAATTACAACTTCCTTATTATTTTTAAATTTTTAGGATCTTATGTTAAAACTTCCTTATTATTTTCAAACTTGATAGAACTTTCTTTTATTATTAAGGAGAAGACGGGGGCTGTGAAGTGGCGGCTCTCAAATCGCTTCGTTCTATTTTTTCTATTTTTCTCAATTTTTCTCAATTTTCAATATTAATAATTACAACTTCCTTTATTATTTTCGATTTTGTAATTATTTTCAAACTTGATAGAACTTTCTTTTATTATTTTCAAACTTCATAGAACTTTCTTTCAATTAGAAAATTACAACTTGCTTATTATTTTCGAATTTGTAAGATCTTATGTTAATAATTGCAATTTTCTCTTTTATTATTTTCAAACTTGATAGAACTTTCTTTTATTATTTTCAAACTTGATAGAACTTTCTTTTATTATTTTCAAATTTGTAAGATTGGAAGAATTAAAAAATTACAACTTCCTTATTATTTTCAAAATTTTAGGATCTTATGTTAAAACTTCCTTATTATTTTTAAACTTGATAGAACTTTCTTAATAATTTATTATTAAGGAGAAGACGGGGGCGGTTAGGTGGCGGCTCTCAAATCACTTCGTTCTATTTTTCTAATTTTCTCAATTTTTAATATTATTAATTACAACTTTCTTTATTATTTTCGATTTTGAAGGAAGGGAATCGGAAAATTGCAACTTCTCAAATTTGTAAGATCTAATGTCGATTTCTTTATTCCTTTCGAACTTTTAGGATCTAATACATTATTATTTTCAAACTAGATAGAACTTTCTTTTATTATTTTCAAACTTGAAAGAACTTTCTTTTATTTTCAAAATTGATAGAACTTTCTTTTATTATTTTCAAACTTGATAGAACTTTCTTTCAATTATAAAATTACAACATCCTTATTATTTTCGAATTTACATGATCTTATGTTAATAATTGCAATTTTCTCTTTTATTATTTTCAAACTTGATAGAACTTTCTTTTATTATTTTCAAATTTGTAAGATCGGAGTAATTAGAAAATTACAACTTTCTTATTATTTTCAAATTTTTAGGATCTTATGGTAAAACTTACTTATTATTTTCAAACTTGATTGAACTTTTTTTTTATTATTTTCAAACTTGATAGAACTTTCTTTGAATTAGAAAATTACAATTTCCTTATTATTTTCGAATTTGTAGGATCTTATGTTAATAATTGCACTTTTCTCTTTTATTATTTTCAAACTTGATAGAACTTTCTTTTATTATTTTCAAACTTGATATAAATTTCTTTTATTATTTTCAAATTTGTAAGATTGGATGAATTAGAAAATTACAACTTCCTTATTATTTTCAAATTTGTAGGATCTTATGTTCAAACTTCCTTATTATTTTCAAATTTGTAGGATCTTATGTTAATAATTACAATTTCCTTTTATCATTTTCAAATTTGTAAAAATGGAATTGAAAAATTGCAAATTTGTAAGATTTAATGTTAATTTCTTTATTACTTTCGAATTTTTAGGATCTAATGCATTATTATTTACAACTTTCTTTTATATTTTTAGAATTTGCAATAATTATTCATATACGGACCCTAACTCAAACAGTTTCTTTCCTTCCTCGGCATCTTCTTTAACGACTAAAGAGTATGCTTATAAGAAAAGTTGTATAACTTTTACAAATTAACTTAACATCTGAAAGATAAGTTACTATTTAATACTTTTTGACTTTTAAACATAATGGATTTCCATGTTATTCACCTTACAAACACCTATAAATTAAAGGTCATTCATAACGAAAAATCTACACCGAAACTTTTTAACATAACTCCAAATCTTTACAACCATATTTACAATTAATATAACTATGGCCTACACCATGTTGGATGCTTTGAACGACAGCAGCTATACCTGGATGATAAAAGTACGAGTGTGTAGAATGTGAGAATCTGTCAATCCAAATACTAAAGATCTGATCAGTCTTGACATGATTTTGATCGATGAAAAGGTTAATAAATCAATATACTTATAACTTATTAGTTTGTCAAATTGTATGATGTTATTAACTTTTCTAAGATATGTTGTATGACAGGAAAATTTGATCTATGCTACGATCCCAAAGATTCTGGTCTCTCGGTTTAAAGATCTTTTAGAGGAAGGCTCCGTGTACATCATCAACAATCTGAAAATTGTTTCAAGTACAGGGAAGGGAAATATAGACTACTATCACATGGGTCTAAATTGCTATTCATACGCATAACGTCATCTAAGAGATTGGAAGAAGACATCGTCAACATATCACTGCACGGATTTTAGTTCATATGTCTGGATATGATTTATGCACGTAATAATAACACTAACATACTCTTAGGTATTTTAATGCAGTAATATATTAGAGTAATATAAAAGTAATACCATTATATAAGTTAAAATTCAAACTATCATGTTCTAATATTATCTTTTCTAATAATACTATATAAATATAAGTAATATTATATGTTTATATTGATTTTTATCAATATAATTATATATATATATATATATATATATATATATATATATATATATGGCAATGATATTGGTTCAAGAAAATAAAAAATCAAACTATATAAACAAAAGGAATATGTAAATAATTTATAATATTACCTACCCAAATGCAAATTTTACAGAATATATTTTATTTGATAATTTATATAATTTTGTAGATATTTATTTTACAAATTCTATTCGAATATTCTTTTTCTTTAACAAATATATTCTAATGCCGCTTAGTAACCTAGTTAACTGTGCCCATTTATTAAAAAGTCATTTACATTGTAAATATTTCTTTAATTAACCAAATACATGGTAACTAAAAATGTAATTAAAGTAATTTTAAAAAAGAATAAAAATAACTTTGTCCCGAAATCGATCAGAATCAATATATATATATATATATATATATATATATATATATATATATATATATATATATATATAGGTCATTGCTCCATGAAGAACATTTTTATATAAAGAACAATAAAGAACACCATAGAATCTTACATAAATTGCATGTTGATTCTAATTTTCTCACCAAAAAAGGTTTATTACGAATAAAAATAGAATCTAACAAAAAATTAGAATCAAATAAAACATGATTACATGTAATTTCATTGTGATAAATATATATACAAGATTATGTACTGGATTCTATACTGGATTATATGTAATGTTTAATTTTTAAATTTAGATGAGATTCTATGTTAAATTCGATATGTTAGGCTTAATTGTTGTTCAATTTTATGATTCTAATTTTAAAAAATCAATTTTTATGAAAAATAAAGTGTTTATGATGGTGTTCTTTATTGTTCTTTATATAAAGTGTTCTTCCTAGAGTGCAACTATATATATATATATATATATATATATATATATATATATATATATATATATAGAGGTTCAAAAGAGACCCTTGCTTATTGAGAGACCAAGAGACCATCCATCTTAACCATTAATTTCATTTTAATCTTGTGGCCTAGATAATTCTAATATCAATCAGTATTTATACACATTTATACCTATTTAACACTATAAGGGCAGTATTTGTAAACAAGAAATACAACTTTCATATACATACAATCTACATATTTAATCAAATTCTTACCATAACTGAAAAGATTATATTAAATCTACATATTTAATCAAATTCTTACCATAACTGAAAAGATTGTATTAAATCTTGTCTGCTTCAGCAGTCTCACACGCTCTAGTTCATATATTACCATATTTCTGTTTACATTAACACACCGATTTATGATTTTGTTATTATATCGATTTGATGGACTCTGAAACAATTTCTGACACAAAAACCAGACATCATTCTTATCATATTTAACACACCTTATCAAAGTTTAGAATACAAAGTTAGGTTTACGATTCTACGTACATCTCTCTAATAATTAACTTGTTAATTTGATGTTGTTGTCATTATAAGGATTTCATTGTTGTCGTCGATCTTCATACTATTACATCACTTTTGTTATCATCGATCTCCATATGATTGGATTCTTGAATGAACCATTTATAGGTTAGGTCTTTACTGACTTGAAGAGAACATTTAAATTCTATAACGACTATGGGCGCATGTATGGTTTTGTGATAGTTAGTCAACTGAAAAGAGGGACAAAGAGAAGAAACAAGTGGAATTATTTTTTTTTACTATTGTTGATTTACCAGAAAGCCGTACTCCCATAATTCAAAACATTCAGTGGAGGACGAGAACAAATGTGATTGTCTTGCTAAGCTTGTCGTTGCTGCAGACTGGAAAGATGGTTTTTGTGTAAAGAAGTTTATAGAAATCATTGTCAGAGTCCACAAAACATGTTATAGGTTTTTAAGTGTTTTTTCAAAGAACACATACTAGAACACCACCATGGCGTAGAAGTCTCAATATTAAAATTTTCTCTTTCCTCAAACAAAAATTTTGCTGAAGATTTGTGTGATTCTAATATTTTTGTTTCCTTAAATGTTTCTTTGAACATCATGATTTATGTTGACTTTTCATAAATAATTTAAAAATACTTAATTATCATTGTACACCATCCAATCTTTTTATAAAATGAAAGAAAACAAATCATAAAGCATATTCAATATGACAATACATCTACAAAGAAATAAATCAAAAAAAATATTAGCATTTAATATACTAATATTTTTAGTACTATTTTTTATTTGACTTTAAATACAAGGAAACAAATCAAAATTTTTTAAAATATTTAGAAATTGGCGTATTCATTTTTAATATTACATTTATAATTTGACTTTTCTAATTAGATTTTTTATTTATTTAATGTTTGTTAAAAGATTGGTATATGTATTTCAAAATTTAGATATCATAAAATTTATGCTTTTTTTAAAGATTCGCTTAAGTGTTTCAGAATAATTTTGAGAAAGTTTCTTATTTTGAGAAAAATGAAATTCAGTATGACCGTTTACAAAGATTAAAAAAACATTACGAGATTCTCTCAAGCGTTTTAGTAAAAAAAATTCCAATATAATATTATTTCTTTTTACAAAAATTATTTAATTAAGATTTTATTAAAATTCTTTTAAGTGTTTTTAAAATTCTTTTAAATAGATATTTTATTTTTCAGTTGTTCTTAAGTAAAAGGCACATTAAGATTTTATTAAGATACTCTTTAAGTATTGTAATATTAGCTTAAGTGTTTGAGAGTGGATTTTAAGAATGTAAGTTATTTTAATGCAATGAAATTCAATATTGTCCTTTTTACAAAAAATGTAAAAAATTTAAATTTTTACGAGATTCTCTTGACTATTAAAGAGTAATAATCACAATAATGTATAGTTTAAAATATTTAATTTTCTTATAAAAATTAGTGTAGATTTAGAAATTTGACTTTTTTATAAGATTACATTTTTTTTTAATATTTATTATAAGATTTGTATATGTATTTTAAAATTTAGATATTATAAAAGACATACTAAAAATATTTTAAAAGATTCGCTTAAGTGTTTCAGAGTAATATTGATAAAGTATCTTCATCTGAAAAAAATGAAATTCAATATGATCATTTACATAATTAAAAAAATATATAATTTTTATGAGATTTTCCTAAGTGTTTTAATAGAATATTAAATTTTTTTGGAGTTTTTTATCTGCAAATTCATTAAATAAGTTAACGTATGTTAATCCCAAATGACCTAACAGAATTGTAGAAGGGGGGGTTGAATACAATTCTTGATATTTCTTAAACTTAAAACAACTTACAAATAAAAACTGAACTTAAAGTAAAAATCACAAGCACATAAATAATTTCAGTTGGATTGTTTGATGATCCAACTGAAGTGATTTTTATTGCGGAAATAATCTGTGATACAAAATGTACACAGCTGCTCAGTTACAAGATTGTAGAGAAGTATGCTCTCAGAGATAGCTAATACAAACTATTTGTTTTTCTTCTCTTATCTTTAAAGTAACTGCTACACTTGGTTATAAATACCCAAGTTTACAATTCTACGTTTGGCTAAACTAAAGAACAATAGTAGTAACCATCAGTAGCTTGCTTTTCATTCCTTTTGTCCAATGATCCTTGGAGATCTTTGCTTTTGTCTTCATGCTTATTTTAATCATTCCCAAGAGCCTTATTGGAAATTGGAATGTTTCCTTATTTCCAGTAACCATTTTGATGGCTTCCAATGCAAAGTACACTTCCATATCTCCTTTAGATCTGTTCAGTAAACTGTCACTATCACTTTGTCAACTGTTCAAAAAGCAATAGTGATTCGTTGATAGCAGGGAGATGTGTTTCGTTGATAGCTTTATTCTTCATTCCATTGATGGTGTTTCCTTCGTTTCGTTGATGGTGTTTCCCTCGTTTCGTTGATGGGTAAACTCCATACCGTTGACAGAGTGATCTTCATACCGTTGACATGTCTTCACTTAGGCAAAATTACAAGGCATAATATATTTACAATTAACCAACCTATTTTCCCTATCTAGTACTTAGTCAACATGACTTAGAAAACCTATCTAATACATACAACAGAATGCATATCAAACTGTGAAGTATTGTACAGTGCAATTGCTACATTACTCATTTCGTTGATGAGCTTCCTGTCAACGGAATGCTGCAAAGCATGCCATTTCGTTGACAGCTACAAAATGACTTTATACAAAATCTACTAAGTGTTTTTATAATTATCATCAAGAACAACATATTCCTAACAATCTCCCCCAATTTATGACTGATAGAATAACAGCCATAAATCAAGAGCCTTGATGATAACAAAAACACTCAGACATATTACACATGATAAAAGTAGAAATTGCATTGAGCTTCATTGAATTTAATTGAAATGCAAAGTAGAGAATCTTACAAAACAAGTGCACAGAGTTGCTCCTCTAGACTGAGCAGATTTTTCATCTTTGCCTCTGTGGTCTTGTTTTCTTCCCTTTTCTTGCATTGTTCTCCTCAATTTGAGCTTGAAGTCTTCTGTAGAAAATCTTCTCTTCTTCATCTTGATTCCCCAACTTGGATTGCATTAACCTTAGAGTTTCATTGGATGCCTTCTCCAGTTGGTCTTCTATTCTGAAGAATCTTCTACAGTTGTCCTTATCTCTAAATTCCATCATCCAAAAAGGTTGGAGATGAATTATCTTTCCTGTTTGAGGGACCTTCAATACTCTGGGAAGTGCACCAGGCTTGTTCCAGCTAGCTTTGATTTGGCAAATCTTGGAGACAACCTCAGACTTGGCTGTTTTGGTAAAACCAAAATCTTTCTTCAAACATTTAAACACAGATAGCAGTGTCTGATAGTCTTCTCCCAGAATTCTGTGTAAAGGCCAAACCTGTTCTCTCCCACCCTTGTAGACAAATACCAATCTCTCTGGTAGTTTGTAAGAAGCTGCTATTCCTCTCACTTCAACCAGGTCATCAAGATTGATATGAATGTCAGACTCCTCCCTGATATCAGTAATGTAGATGAAGTCTTCTGGGTTGGTAGGGGGTTTCTCAGCTTGTGGTCTCCTTACCAGAATTGGCTTAGCCTTGGTAGCCCTTTGCTTAGATTTCTTCTTTGGATCCATTTCAAAGAGGAATTTTGGAAAGTTGGCCTCATCAAACTCAATTGGCTCTCCCTTTGGCTCAATTGGTTGATCATGGAAATTTACAGGATGATTAGGATCACAGGCTAACTTTACCTCTAAAACTGGATCAGGAATTGTTGGAGGTGCAATTGGTACAGAAGAGTCTGATGCAATGCTCTGAGAGTCATCATTCTCAAAGGCTATGTTTCTCCTAGCTCTTGCCTTTGGTTGCCTTGTGCTCTTCTTTGCACTCCTTTCCTCTCTTGCTTTTTCTTCTAGCTGTATTTCTTCTTCATCAAGGGACTGAGCAACAACAAGGGCTTGCATTGCTGCTCTTTCTGACTCTTCAGCTTTAGCTTCAGCAAAGTTTGGGTGACCAGCCCAAAAACAGATTTCTTGTCCATTCATGTAGACAATTGCCCTTTGCTTCCTTATCTCATAATCATTGTTTTCCTTGCTTTTTGTGATAAGTAGACCAAGAAGCTTGAGCTCATCTGGATAAGGTGCAGGATAGAAAGTCCTTGTTATATTTTTGCCCTTTGGTTTAGCAGGGGACTTGGGAGATAAGCTTCTTTGGAGTGTAGCTTGTTCCACATCCCTAATGCATGAAGTTTGTCCTTTTTCCTTCCTTGGACCTTGAGTGACTCCATGTAGAAGGGGCTCTACCTTATAGAAAGAATTGGTATGTGGCTCCCATTCCGTTGACACTAGAACCATGGCATTCGTTGATGGTTGATCCGTTGATGGATTTGAGTCCTTTGTAGTTCCAGCAATTTTCTTGACCCTTGCTTCTATGTTGGACCAATGGTCTTTGATTTGTTCTGCAAGTCTCATCCTCATAGAAGCTTCCTGGATCAGGTCAATACCATCCTTTTTCTTCTTTCCAAACTCCCCCATTGCTAATGGCTCTTCTGGCAAGGAGATGGCTGGGACCAAAACCTTTGTGATTTGTATCTCTAGCTCCTTAGTTTTCTCCCCCTTTTTGTTATCATCAAGTGAGATGATAAGGATTCCTTGAGCTGCCAGAAGCTGGGTGAGTAGGCTAGTTTGCTTCTCATGTTCCTTCTGCATGTGAGAAAGTGTAGCCTCAACTTTGTCCACTCTAGAGGAGAGAGTTTTCAAAGATGAGGACACTTCAGGTTCCTTAGTGAAAAACCTTGACATCTTGGAGACAGTGTGAAGAGGAAGCTTTTCATCTAGCCTCCTGTCAGTAGCATCCCTAAGGTTGCTAATTGAATCCTTGATTTCTGTAGCCTCAATCCTTGTCTACAACATTTGTAGCCTTTGAATTTCTAGAGAATCCATTATGGCCTTGTAGAATTTCTTTTCCCTTGCTTCAGCAGACTCATGAGCTAGATATGCCTCATTGTACTGCCTTGTGATAGCAGCATCCAAGTTGCATCTACCATGCATATCCTGAGAAAGCCAGTTTGGTGTAGGAGGCACCACAGAAGTCCCAGTCTGTGTAGTGGTGGCCACCTGTAGATTGTCACCAAAGCTGTCTTCATCATCAGAAAACTCAAAGTCTCCACTTGCTGCAGCTCCTGGAGGTAGATTGGTCAAGGCATCCTTTGCTCTTTGCATTGATGCAGTAGTATGAATTAAGTTGAGTGACCTTTCTGCCTCCACATTGCCCTGTTGAGCCATAACTTGATAGGCTGACACAGGATGAGTAAAGGTCTCGGGATCCAGGGAAATACTATCCAGAGTTTGTTGATAATGCTCTTGGAAGGTAAGTTCCCTTTCTCCCTCACTGACCCTCATTAACTCACTAGCAATGGCTGCTTCCATCCTTATTGCTCCTGTAGTCCCTTCTCTCTCTCCACTCTTTTCTTGCATCATGGGATCCCCATGGCTCACACCTCTCACACCCTCACCTTCACCTACTAAGGTGGTACTCTCAATCTCTCCTTTTGCCTGGCTGGAAGAAATAGCCAGCCTCTCACTCTCAGACTCTCCTTTTGCCTGGCTGCAAGCCAGCCTCTCAATTTCACTCCCTCTCAAACCTAAAAGTGTCTCAACTACCACCAGGTCATCTACACTAGTTGTGGAAACAACTTGATTTTCAATAAGGGGTGTAGAATGACCTATCAACGGAATGGTAGTTTGAACTGTCAACGGTATGGATACCGTTGATGGAGAAACACTTGTCAACGAAAGAGGCTGTTTCGTTGATGAAGTCAATAAAGCACTTTGAGAAAGTGAAATTACAGTAGAATCTGTGATGATTGATTTTAGAGATTGGTCTACAGATCCTCTTGCAACTTTAGAAAAAATTGGTTGATGGCCCAACAAATCACTTAACAAGTGATGGCCATCAACTTCAGAGTGGGGCTTCTCCAAGATAAGAGTTGGAGAATCAGGAAAAGATGTATTGATCATGTCCACATCTAAAGATTGAGTTGGTGAATTGGATGGAGATAAATCAAGATTAATGTTTAGAGAATGGGACTGTAACCCCAGAGTAATAATAGGGGTTACATCAAACTGAATTTGAGAAACTGGAAGTGTTGCTTCCAGTGTGTGTGCACCCTGTGTACCCTTGGATTTTTGCTTCACTCTCCTTTGGTATTGGGAAAATATAGACTGTGGGCTTGAAGTGTCCCTTACCCTTTTGGAGTGTGCTCTTGGAGGAGAGCTTGTTTCAATAATCACATCCTTTTGGGAGGATGCAACTAGACTTGTGTTTAAATCCATTTTACTCATTGTGCCTTGTTGGGAAGACACAATGGGGCTTGGCTGGATTTCACTCATCTGTCCTTCCTTATCCTTAGGGTTTCTTTTATGTTCACCCCTTCCCTCACCTCTCACAGCTCCAGAAACACTCCCCTTAGGTTGTGTAGTGGATTTTACAACAGGTGCCTTTTGGGAAGCACCTGAGGTTGGCTTGGAGGATTTCTTTAATTTTGGTTTTGTTGCTGGGGCAGGAGCCTGTTGGGACACAGCTACAGACTCCACAGCAACAGGACTGGGTGATACAGTTGAAGTAACAACTATACTAGAAGGGATAGCAGTAGTTACCTAAATTATTGGCAGATACACCACTGGAACATCACCATTATGGTTCAGCCTCAGTATGTCTGTCAATACTCTCTTTTCTTGCACAAAACACTCAAACTTGGAAACAGGGTTAGATTTTACTAATGGTGTTGGACTAACATGATTAGCCAACATCATCAGAAACCTAGCATAGTAGATATTCTTTTTCCTATTAGCCTTGTGTAATATCCCGTAATTTTTAGATTAATAATAATAAAAGAATAATAGAAAATTAGATTAAAATTTGAAAAAGAATATGATTTAAAATTAAATTAGACTAATGGGCCTAAAGTTTGGATACGGTTAACTTGTATGTCTGGAGTTAGGGTTTTGTAACGCTATATATACATCTTATTCTCCTTTCTCGTGTTTTCTATCAAAATTCGTAGGGTTTTTATACATACAATTCAGCAGTCTTGTAAAATTCGTATAATATTCATCGTAAGTCGGAATTTGTTGATTCTGGACTTTTCAGAAATCTCTTTCAATTTTATACAACTTTTGTTTCACAGTGTTTTTCCATATTATGCTCTTAACTGTTCTTAAAATCACAAAACACAAACAGATCTTGTTTTTCAGTTTCTGTTCAAATTCAGAAGACGTTTTATTCAATTCCCGATTCGTTATAAGTCCGATTCTGATGAGTCATATCTTTTCAGAAAGGTATTTTCATTCTGTACAACTTTCGTCCTTTGAGTTTTTCAAGAAAACATCGTTTAGAGGGTCAAAAAGGTTAAATACAGTTCTGGTCAGAAATGTGTACGTGCTTAGGATGATTTGATTCTTGATTTTTCGCATTGAGGTAAGTTTCCGATTGATTTTCCTAGTGTTTTCGAAATTATGTGTTATATGTATATATTTGATTATACAACTTGGGCTAAGTGAGATTATATTTTGAAGTGATGTGTTTATTTGATATGTATTATGTGTAAGCAATAATAGTTTTGGAATTCTGATTTGTGCCATGGTTTGTGAAAATATCGAATAAGAATAAGGACCGTTGTCACCGGGTTGTAGTGACAGTTTTCTGAAAATTTAGGACCGTTATCACCGGGTTGTAGTGGTCGTGGCATAAATTGTGGGTTTCAAGTTATTGTTGTTATGTGGTGTCGTATTGTATGTATCGAATAAGAATAAGAATATGTGAATCGAAAGTTACGTATTGTGTATCGTTATTGTATCGTATTGAATATTGTATTATGCTATATGTATACATGTTATTTGCCCGACTAGTTGGATCGATTGGTTTCTTGCTGGGCTGTATGGCTCATTCCTTACAATTTTCAGGTTTGAGTTAAGATCGAGTTGGATAGCATTGGATTTCGATGAGCTTAGGTTCGGAGTAGTTTATCTTTTAGATCATTGTTAGCTACGCTTTTGTAATAGTTATCTTTGTACTAGATTTTTGGTTAATAAAATGAGTTTTATTTCAGTTTTGATTTAGAATTAATAGTCCGAAAAGTCGGGCTGTTACAGTTGGTATCAAGAGCAGTCTGTCCTTCGGAGTGTGTTAGGTATGGGACTAATACATTCTCTAGGATTCGTTTCTGTGGACCATAGATTAAGTGTGGACCATAGATTAAGTTTGATTTGTAGGAGATTAGTGGGTAGACGTGTCGTGAACCTTTTGGAGTATAAGATTGTTGTGAATTTGGGGACCAAATTCTTTTTAAGGAGGGTAGTATGTAATATCCCGTAATTTTTAGATTAATAATAATAAAAGAATAATAGAAAATTAGATTAAAATTTGAAAAAGAATATGATTTAAAATTAAATTAGACTAATGGGCCTAAAGTTTGGATATGGTTAACTTGTATGTCTGGAGTTAGGGTTTTGTAACGCTATATATACATCTTATTCTCCTTTCTCGTGTTTTCTATCAAAATTCGTAGGGTTTTTATACATACAATTCAGCAGTCTTGTAAAATTCGTATAATATTCATCGTAAGTCGGAATTTGTTGATTCTGGACTTTTCAGAAATCTCTTTCAATTTTCTACAACTTTTGTTTCACAGTGGTTTTCCATATTATGCTCTTAACTGTTCTTAAAATCACAAAACACAAACAGATCTTGTTTTTCAGTTTCTGTTCAAATTCAGAAGACGTTTTATTCAATTCCCGATTCGTTATAAGTCCGATTCTGATGAGTCATATCTTTTCAGAAAGGTATTTTCATTCTGTACAACTTTCGTCCTTTGAGTTTTTCAAGAAAACATCGTTTAGAGGGTCAAAAAGGTTAAATACAGTTCTGGTCAGAAATGTGTACGTGCTTAGGATGATTTGATTCTTGATTTTTCGCATTGAGGTAAGTTTCCGATTGATTTTCCTAGTGTTTTCGAAATTATGTGTTATATGTATATATTTGCTTATACAACTTGGGCTAAGTGAGATTATATTTTGAAGTGATGTGTTTATTTGATATGTATTATGTGTAAGCAATAATAGTTTTGGAATTCTGATTTGTGCCATGGTTTGTGAAAATATCGAATAAGAATAAGGACCGTTGTCACCGGGTTGTAGTGACAGTTTTCTGAAAATTTAGGACCGTTATCACCGGGTTGTAGTGGTCGTGGCATAAATTGTGGGTTTCAAGTTATTGTTGTTATGTGGTGTCGTATTGTATGTATCGAATAAGAATAAGAATATGTGAATCGAAAGTTACGTATTGTGTATCGTTATTGTATCGTATTGAATATTGTATTATGCTATATGTATACATGTTATTTGCCCGACTAGTTGGATCGATTGGTTTCTTGCTGGGCTGTATGGCTCATTCCTTACAATTTTCAGGTTTGAGTTAAGATCGAGTTGGATAGCATTGGATTTCGATGAGCTTAGGTTCGGAGTAGTTTATCTTTTAGATCATTGTTAGCTACGCTTTTGTAATAGTTATCTTTGTACTAGATTTTTGGTTAATAAAATGAGTTTTATTTCAGTTTTGATTTAGAATTAATAGTCCGAAAAGTCGGGCTGTTACACCTTGTCACCCAACTTAGCACCAATTTCATACATAAGTTGGGTGCTAAAGTTGTAATATCTATCAGTTAGGAGCATGGTAAAAAGAATCAACATGGAATTAGTTAATGTATCAAAATTACTAATCTTTCCAGAAAAGACCTTGATAAATGCATCAGCTAAATAACTATATTCCCTAACCAAACCTCTCCTAATTATTCTACCCAGATTATCAGTAGGCAAAGAGTAGTTTATTGAATTTAGCATGTTAACCATTTCAGTGATTGTAGGCAAAGCATCACAGTTATTTTCAGGAATATGTAGACATGCTTGCAATACATCAGAATTAACTATGTACTCATTACCTTGGAGAGTGAATTGCAGTGTGCAGTTTGTTCCACTATACTCACACGAGGTCCAGATCTCCTCGATTATCTCATTATAGAGAGGAGTTGAGTGAAACATTGCATAGCTCAACTTGCAGTTCTTCATGAAGTCCATCATCTTGAAAAAGATACTGTTCGGGTTTTCCTTGACAACAAAAGGGATGGAGTTGTTCTTCTCATAGATGAACCCTCCAGCAGACATAAGCTTGACTATGGGTGCCATTGTTGTGTGAAGAAAAGCTTCGAACTGAATTGCTTGTTAGAGAGAAGAAGAGAGAAAAGCCTTTGGAATTTTTGAGAACAGGTAAAAAGAAATTAAAGAAAATAGAATTTCTTAAATACTCCCCCAAAAATTCTCAGAAAAAGAGTCCAATAATAAATGTAAATTACTGGATTGGCTTAAAAATATAACCGTTACTTTTAAAGAATTACCATGATTTATACTTACAGGGGTGTATGCATAGATCGTGGTAAAAGACGTGTCAAAATTTCAACGGTTCAGATTAAAAGCGCTGTATCAACGAATCACAATTGGGCGTTTAAGGTCCCGTTTGTTTCGTTGATAAAGCTGCGTTTCGTTGATATAAAAGAGCTATCAACGAAACACCCAGAAAAATGCTAAGACTGTCAACGAAATGGTGCGTTTCGTTGACATAGTAATTTTGACTTAGACAAAATTTCACTTTTTCCTGAGAAAATTAATTCACAGAAAAACATAGCAAATTTCTGGCTGCATTTTAACTTGCAAAAATCTCAAAGTATTTAAGAGAAATTTAGCATACCTAGCTCACTTACTAATCTTGAGAATGTTGATTCATCAAGTGGCTTGGTAAAGATGTCTGCAAGTTGTTGTTCACTTGGAACAAAATGTAACTCCACAGTACCATTCATAACATGTTCTCTAATGAAATGGTACTTGATGTCAATGTGCTTGGTCCTTGAATGCTGCACTGGATTCTCAGTAATGGAAATGGCACTAGTGTTGTCACAGAAAATAGGAATTTTCTCAACTCTTTTTCCATAATCAAGTAGTTGATTTTTCATCCATAAAATCTGTGCACAACAACTTCCAGCTGTAATATACTCAGCCTCAGCTGTGGAGGTAGAAACTGAGTTTTGTTTCTTGCTGAACCATGAGACAAGCTTGTTTCCTAAGAATTGACAGGTGCCTGTTGTGCTTTTCCTGTCAATTTTACATCCTGCAAAATCTGCATCTGAATAACCAATTAGTTCAAAGCCAGATTCTCTAGGATACCAAATGCCAAGGTTTGGTGTTCCTTTGAGATATCTGAAAATTCTTTTAATAACAACTAAATGGGATTACCTAGGATCAGCTTGAAATCTAGCACATAGACATGTAGCAAACATAATATCAGGTCTACTAGCTGTTAAATACAAAAGTGAGCCTACCATGCCTCTATAACCTGAAATGTCCACAGATTTTTCCTTAGTATTCAATTCAAGTTTGGTGGCAGTAGGCATGGGAGTTTTGGCAGGAGAGCATTCCATTAAGTTAAACTTCTTTAATAAATCATGAATATATTTTGTTTGACTAATGAAAATGCCTTCATTAACTTGCTTCACTTGAAGACCAAGAAAGTAAGTTAATTCTCCCATCATGCTCATTTCATATTTACTTTGCATAAGCTTGGCAAACTTTTGACAAAGTTTCACATTTGTAGACCCAAAGATTATGTCATCTACATAAATTTGAACAAGTATAGTAGAGCCATTCACAACCCTGTGAAAAAGAGTTTTATCTACAGTACCTCTAGTGAAGTGATTCTCAAGGAGGAACTGTGAAAGTGTGTCATACTAGGCTCTAGGTGCTTGTTTCAAACCATAGAGTGCTTTGAGGAGGAAGTATACATATTCTGGAAAATCATCATCTTCAAAGCCAGGAGGTTGACTTACATACACATCCTCTTCCAATTCCCCATTCAGAAAAGCACTCTTCACGTCCATTTGATAGACTTTGAAATTGGCATGGGCTGCATAGGCTAGGAAAATCCTAATTGCTTCTAGTCTAGCAACAGGAGCAAAGGTTTCATCAAAATCAATTCCTTTTCCTGTGAATAGCCTTTTGCAACCAATCTAGCTTTGTTCCTTGTGACTATGCCATTTTCATCCATCTTGTTTCTGAACACCCATTTTGTGCCTATGACACTCCTGTCCTTAGGCTTGGGCACCAGCTTCCATACATTGTTCCTCTCAAATTGGTTTAGCTCCTCTTGCATAGCTAAAACCCAATCTGGATCTAGAAGTGCATCCTCAACTTTCTTTGGCTCATCTTGAGACAGAAAGCTGCTTTATAGACATTCTTCTTGAGTTGCTCTTCTAGTTTGGACTTTTGAAGTAACATCACCTATAATAAGTTCAAAGGGATGATCTTTAGTCCATTTCCTTGAGGGAGGTAGATTTGCTCTTGAAGAGGTAGCTTCATGATCATGATTGCCTTGATTGGATATTTGTCCTTGAGAAACTCCCCCTGAATTTGTTGTTCCTAACTGATCACTTCTAGAAGCATTTCTATGACTGTCAACGGTATGACCATTTTGACTGTCAACGAAACGCTCATTTTGACTGTCAACGAATCCACCATCATGACTGTCAACGAAATGACCATTTGGTCTGCTAGCAGCTATTCTTTTCAACCTTAATGCAGCAATTTCATCTTCACTGCTGCTTTAATCTGTGCTAGATACAACAACTTTAGGCTGTTTCTCAGTAGCCTTAACATGATTCACTTGATCTCCTTCCTCATTTTCAAAAGAAAGACTTTCATGGAAACCTTCATCACAGAGACCTTGAATTTTGAGATCATCAAAAACAACATGTACAGATTCCATAACAATGTTGGTTCTGAGATTATAGACTCTGTAGGCTTTCCCTGCTGCATATCCCACAAATATTGCTTCATCTGCCTTTGCTTCAAATTTCCCCAAATGCTCAGCTTGATTTCTCAGAACAAAGCACTTGCATCCAAAGACATGAAGAAAATCCAATAGTGGCTTCTTTCTTTTGAGTAGCTGATAAGGGGTCATTCCTTTGGCCTCATTAATCAAAGAAATACTTTGAGTGAAGCAAGCTGTATTAACTGCCTCAACCCAAAAATAAGTTGGTAACTTTGATTCATCTAGCATTGTCCTTGCAGCTTCAATAAGTGTTCTGTTTTTTCTTTCAACCACACCATTTTGCCGTGGTGTCCTTGCTGCTGAAAACTCATGCAAAATACCATTTTCTTCACAGAACACCTTCATGCTTGAATTCTTGAATTCTGTCCCATTGTCACTCCTAATCCTTCTTACTTTCAAGTCAGGATGATTGTTTACCATCTTGATGTGATTGATAATGATTTCACTTGCCTCATCTTTGGAGAGCAAAAAGAAAGTCCATGTAAATCTAGAAAAATCATCAACAATCACAAGACAATATTTCTTCTTTGAAATAGACATGACATTTACAGGGCCAAACAAATCCATATGAAGCAACTCAAGCTGATGGACAATTGATGACTCTGTCTTGCTTTTGAATGATGCCTTCTTTTGTTTCCCTTTTTGACAGGCATCACACAAACCATCCTTGGAAAACTCCACCTGTGGAATTCCTCTTGCAAGATCCTTCCTCACTAAATCATTCATAACTTTAAAATTTAGATGAGATAATTTCTTGTGCCATAGCCAACTTTCATCCTTGCTTGCCTTGCTAAAAAGACAAGTGATGGTTTCTGGACTTGTGCTACTAAAGTCAACAATGTACACATTCCCTCTTCTGAATCCAGTCATTACCACATTGTTGTTTCCTCCTTTAGAAACAACACAGGCTTCTTTAGAAAAAGTAACTAAAAATCCTTTGTCACAAAGTTGGCTGATACTAAGCAAATTGTGCTTAAGACCATCCACCAATGCAACCTCATCTATGATGACATTCTCTTTTGAAATCAAGCCATATCCCTTAGTGTAGCCTTTGCTGTCATCTCCAAAAGCAATACAAGGGCCAGCTCTTTCCTGAAACTCTGTGAGCAGGGTAGAATCACCAGTCATGTGTCTTGAACAACCACTATCCAAGTACCAAAGATTCCTTTTGTCTCCCTGCACACAATAAAACCAAATCAAGTTGATTTTGGTACCCAAGTTTCCTTGGGTCCTGTTTTGTTAGCCTTTGCTTTTCCTTTTATATCATTTTTCACCTTGGGCTCAGATTGATTTAAATCAATCTTTACCCTTGGTGTTGATTTCTGAGAGTTGCTCACATTTTCATTCATAGCATGCATAGTTGGTGGAACAAACATGTTATTCATATTCCATGGCATTTGTGGCACATTAAACATATTCATGTATGGATTAGGCACAAACGACATGCTAGCATATGGATTCTGAAATTGTGCATATGGAGCAAACATGTTAGGCATAACAGGCATTGTAGGCATGGAACTATTCATTGCAGGCTTGGGCATTTTCACATTAGCAGTTTTCTTAACAGATTTGCAGTTAGTAGATAAATGACTAACACTTCCACAATTGACACATGTCTTTCTAGGAGCATATTTATCAGGTGTGTAATTGTTGTGTTTGTTAATCCCTACTTTGCCATTCCTGTTATTCTTTTTATTTCCCTTAGCCTCAACTTGAACTTTCTCTAACTTGTCTTTCAATTGCTTGTTAGACAAGTGACCTACATTAGCTCTCTCAACAGGCTTCTCAACTTTCTTTGATTTACTAGACTCACCTTGAACAAAGTTCTTGGTGACAGGACCATACTTATTATTAATTCTAGTGAGTTCATCTTTTCTTTTCTCTGTCAACGAAACAGCCTGATCGGTTGATGGTTCATCTGTCAACGAAACATTGCATTCCGTTGACATATCAACCTTCAACAAATGATCATTGTTGTTTGTTGACTCTGTTTCTGATTCTAAGGTTTCACCAACATACCCTAGCTTCTCTTTGTTCTTTTTCCATGATTGCTCACAGAAAGATTCCATACCTTGAACATTAATGATGTTGGTGGCAACATTCCTGGCATCTTTCCATTTTGCAATCACACTTTGTTCTATCTCAAGTTCTGTTTTAAGAATTTCTTCTCTTTGTAACACGTTCTCAAGTTCCTTCTTAGCATCCCTACTAACACATCTCATTTTCTCAAATTCAATGAGCTGTGCTTCTAACATTGCATTCCTATCACTTAAGAGCAAATTAGTCTCTTTTATTCTTGAATTCTCTTTGGTAAGTGATTTAAGAGTAACACGCAAATTATATAGTACAGTAGACATTTCATTTACTGCACTATCGCATTCCTCTTTAGAAAGCTCAGAAAGATTAGTAATTGTTACCTGGTTGCTTGAGGAGCTTGCTTCCTGCTCATGATTGTTAGCCATAAGAGCCAAGTTGACATACTCAACATCATCATCAGAATCTTCACCATTACCAGCCCAATCATACTCCTGAGACATGAAAGCCTTTTCTTTTTGCTTGAGAAGTTCAAAGTATTTCTTTTTATAATCAACAGGCTCAAATTTCCTGTTGCCCTTCTCAATCTTGGGCTTTCTGCAGTCTCCAGCAAAGTGACCAAGCATTCCACAATTGAAACATTTAGATTTAGACTTTTCAATCCAGTTACTTTTGTTAGGTTGAAAGTCTCTCCTTGGTGGCCTTGCTTCTGAGTTTCTCTTGAACTTGAACTTAGAGAATTTTCTTGACAGAAAAGCAATGTGTTCATCAATCTCATCTAAGTCATCCAAGTTGGCTGGTTCTGATTCTTCTTCTTCTGTCATCTTGCCTTTACCCTTGCTAACATCACTCCTACAACTAGCTCGACTAGTTGTGGCCTTTGCAGCTTCTTCATTGTCATCTTCCAGTTGGTTCACAGATGCAATCAATGCAACAGATCCACCCTTCTTGTGTACCTTTTCAATTTCTTCATCTTGCTTCATTTCCAACTCATATGTCTTCAAGGTTCCATAAAGCCTCTCAAGAGTGTAGTCTTTGTACTCTTGAGTGTTTCTGAGAGACACAGTCATAGGCTTCCATTCTTTTGGAAGAGCTCTAAGAAATTTAAGGTTTGAATCCTTGGTTTGATAGATCCTCCCATACAACTTTAATCCATTCAAAAGCTTTTGAAACCTACTAAACGTGTCATTTAGGGTTTCACCAGCTTTAAAATGAAAATGCTCATATTGTTGTATAAGGAGCTGCATTTTGTTTTCCCTAACTTGCTCAGTACCTTCACAGAGAGTTCTAACAGTGTCCCATACTTCTTTGGAGGTTGTACAGTTTATGACATTGTCAAACATCTCTTGCTCCAAACCATTAAACAGAATGTTCATGGTTCTTTTATCTTTATGGACTTCTGCAACATCTTCAATAGTCCATTCTGAGACAAGTTTTGGAATTTCCACATCAGGAGCATCATCTGGCAGTCCAACTCTAGATGCAAACTTCATGGGAACGTGTGGACCTTTCTCAATGCAGTCTACATATCTCTCATCCATAGACATGAGATGTAAATGCATCTTTACTTTCCAGTGAAAGTAATTGTCCTTATCAAGAACTGGTATCTTTACTCCTGCATCCTTCTTCACCATGGTTACTGTTTTGGTCTTGATCTTTAAACTTCTTGTATGTTAGAAGCTCGCTCTGATACCAATTGTTAATCCCAAATGATCTAACAGAATTGTAGAAGGGGGGGGGGGGGGGTTGAATACAATTCTTGATATTTCTTAAACTTAAAACAACTTACAAATAAAAACTGAACTTAAAGTAAAAATCACAAGCACATAAATAATTTCAGTTGGATTGTTTGATGATCCAACTGAAGTGATTTTTATTGCGGAAATAATCTGTGATACAAAATGTACACAGCTGCTCAGTTACAAGATTGTAGAAAAGTATGCTCTCAAAGATAGCTAATACAAACTATTTGTTTTTCTTCTCTTATCTTTAAAGTAACTGCTACACTTGGTTATAAATACCCAAGTTTACAATTCTACGTTTGGCTAAACTAAAGAACAATAGTAGTAACCATCAGTAGCTTACTTTTCATTCCTTTTGTCCAATGGTCCTTGGAGATCTTTGCTTTTGTCTTCATGCTTATTTTAATCATTCCCAAGAGCCTTATTGGAAATTGGAATGTTTCCTTATTTCCAGTAACCATTTTGATGGCTTCCAATGCAAAGTACACTTCCATATCTCCTTTAGATCTGTTCAGTAAACTGTCACTATCACTTTGTCAACTGTTCAAAAAGCAATAGTGATTCGTTGATAGCAGGGAGATGTGTTTCGTTGATAGCTTTATTCTTCATTCCGTTGATGGTGTTTCCTTCGTTTCGTTGATGGTGTTTCCCTCGTTTCGTTGATGGGTAAACTCCATACCGTTGACAGAGTGATCTTCATACCGTTGACATGTCTTCACTTAGGCAAAATTACAAGGCATAATATATTTACAATTAACCAACCTATTTTGCCTATCTAGTACTTAGTCAACATGACTTAGAAAACCTATCTAATACATACAACAGAATGCATATCAAACTGTGAAGTATTGTACAGTGCAATTGCTACATTACTCATTTCGTTGATGAGCTTCCTGTCAACGGAATGCTGCAAAGCATGCCATTTCGTTGACAGCTACAAAATGACTTAATACAAAATCTACTAAGTGTTTTTATAATTATCATCAAGAACAACATATTCCTAACAACGTATGACTTTTAATATTGTTTTATAAATAGAAATTCTCATTTTTCAGTTGTTTTTAATTATAAGCTACTTTAAGATTTTCTTAAGTGTTTTAAGATTCATTGAAAAATTATTCTCAATTATTGAAAAATTATTCTCTCATTATTCTCAATTATTCTCTTATAATTTTTGGCACAGAGATAGAATGAGAGAGATAAAATGATTCTCTTATGTGTTGTAAGATTCAGTTTAGTGTTTTAGCGTAGATTTTGAGAATTCTGTGTTAATTTGTCAAAAATTAATCTTTTACACGGTTCTCTTAACTTGAGAGAGTATTTTTAAAAAATATTTTAAAGAATCGCATAAGTGTTTCAAAGAAATTTTGAGAAAGTATATTATTTTTGAAAAATGAAATTTTATATGTTCATTTACAAAGATAAATTTTTTTTTACAAGATTCTTTTATGTACAATATTTTCAATTTTTTGGGTTTTTAATCTTTCAATTTATCAAATGAGTTAACATATAACTTTAAATATTATTTAAACAATAAAGATTTCACTTTTCAATTATTTTTATGTATAAAGTTACATACAAAAAAATCTACTAGCAACACACTTAAAATAATAATTAAAAATAAAAATAAATAGTTAAAACACTTAATAAAGTATGAGAATGGGGTTTACCTTAGGGATATATAGAAAATGTCACAAACTGAAAAAGAATATTGTGTTTAACCATGTAAGAAAATATATTTTAAAAATTCGCTGAAGTTGTTTCAGAATAATATGGAGAAAGAAGCTTATTTTGGAAAAAATAAACTCAATATTTTATTTTACAAATGTATAATAATTTTTTTATGAGAATCTCTTAAGCATTTTAGTACAATATTTTCTAATGTTTTGGGGGGTTTTAATCTTTTAATTTATTAAGTTATTTAATGTATGACTTTTAATATTATTTATTATAAGTTGAGATTTCATTTTCAACCAATATAAGGTACTTTAAGATTTTATTAAGATTTTCTTACATGTTCTAAGATTTCATTTCCGAGTAAAAAATGTATTTAGTTTTCTATAAAATGGATTTTCCAATAATAATAAGATTATGCTAAGATTTATTATTAAGATTTTAGTAAGTGTGTTACTCGTTAAGATTTTATTAAGATTCTCTAATGTGTTGTAAGATTCAGTTTAGTGTTTTAGTGTAGATTTTGAGAATATATGTTATCATAATATAATAAAAATCACTATTGTCTTTTTGCAAAATTTGTCAAAAAATTAATATTTTACGCGGTTCTTTTAATTGCTTGAGAGAATATTATAATCTTAAAATTATAATAAATAGTACTAAGAACATTTCATATATCTTAAACTGAATTCAAATAATTTAAAATAAACTTTAAAGAATCTTTTAGTTTTTAAATGAATACAGTAAAGATTTCTATAATTTTACTAAAGAATATCTTAGATACATTTACCTATGACCAAAAGTCCGAGAAAATGCATCACAGTATACATGAGACATCTACCTTATATTACATAACTATGAAAAAACAATGCAGGCGGACATGATAATCACCAATGTATTGCACTGGGACTCTGGGAGAGTACTAGGAGAGGTTCTGTATTTTCTACCTCCTTTGCCTGAACGTGAAATTCTTCCAGCACATCCTCACCGACATAGATATTATATCCCTGCTAAAGATTTGCTCCACAATTCTCCAAAAGCTCTACACCTTGAAATCTAACTATTAAAACTAAAATTGGTTCATCCGTCATCACCAAGATTTGGAAAAAAACATTTGGCCTTCATTCATATGAATTCTAATCAACTAGTATCTCTGTTGGGCCTTTTCATCAATAAACAATTGTCTTCATTTGGTGTCTTGCAGGGTTCTTTCTTGTGCATAATTTTAGTTTAAAAAATTATTTATTTTGTTCATCGCTTCTTCTAAAAAACTCTGGGGAAGAAAAGGTCCATCCAACATTGGAAACTTAAAAAGTGTGAAACATAACTCAAAAGAAAATAAGTTGTGCTCTGAGCTAGAACTAAATATAAGAACTCTGACATATACTAAGACATATACTAACTTGTACTACATAGAACAAGAAAGACTACAGTAGAACCCAAGTTATTAAATATTTGTAGTTCGGAGCCTAATGAAACATGACACTTTCTATCACAAAACAAAACCTATTGCATACCAGAAAGTTTTAGAACATAAAACAAAATGACAACCAAAAACCACCAGACTAGCTCCAAGCTTTAGAACAAAAAACAAAACGAGAACCAAGAACCAAGAACTACCAGACCTCCTCTTGATCACCACTATCAGATACACCATAACTAGTATTAAAGTCATGTCCATGGATTTTGATTTCAGCAAAAAAAATGCAGAAGAAAGTTACAGTCAACAACAACCTGGTAATTATATGACCACTAGAAAAAAGTCACACATGCACAAAATCAACTACTAGAAGACACACACGCCCTTAGTGGTGTGCTCCCACAGAAACACAAAATCAGTCTCAAGTGCATTGATAAATTTTTATTTCATCATCAACCATTTAATGTTGGTATCCACTTTCTAGACGATGGAGCCTTTTCTAATGTTGTCTTTCTCTTCCTTTTTCTTACTCTTCCAGTCTGTGTGAAAGCAGTTAATAGAAATCGAGATGCTTATGAAAGTCCAAGTCCATCCTTATCATAATAGCATTAGCATGAAGAAAGGTATATCCACCACATGACTTTCAACCATGATATGCCTTTGACTAATAAAAACGAGCATGGTGAATAATGTAACAGTGCTAGTCTTAAACATGAGAGTCTAAAGACCTGATATTGGATCATCTTAGTGAGGCTTTTCATATCCACACCATCACATTTCAAAAAAAACACCTTAACGAATCTGAAACACATAATAGAATCTTGTTAGAACACATACAAGAAAAACACATAATAGAACTTCTAGTATCTTTTTTGTTTCAAAAAAATATATGTGAATCAAAGAAGCCAAAGGAGAATTTAGAAAAAAAATTGAAACGAATATATGTGAATCATCTTCATAAATTTATCAACAAGAACTAATTCCTTTTTGTCCAAACAAAAATACTTTAATCCATACTCACTATAGAAGACATTACAGAATCTCAAACACATGACAGAAGCACGTACCAGAATCTGAAACACATAATAGAATTTTGTTAGAACACATACGGAAAAAACACATAATAGAACTCCTAATATATTTTCCGAGCAAATAAAATCAAAGAAGCCAAAGTTGAGTTCAGAACACACATGATCATATGTATGGGTATCACGATAAACCATTCTTCCTGGTCATATATGATAAGAATCCAAAACGAAGTAATATATCACATTTGTTTTGATCCTCTGTCAAAGAAGATATCGCATCTGTCAAGATCTATGGTTGAAACCATACAAAAAAAAAGTTTTTCTTCATCTTATGGTCGACACTTCAGTTATGGCCGATTCCATTGCACACCTATAACAAAAAACAAGTGTTCTTAACAGTGTTCTACAAAAATACAGTAGTTTAATTGGTTAACTCTAACAAATGAAAAATTATTACATGATTTAATCGTCTTTTTCCTCCATTTTCTTCTAAAGTTAAGCATATAGGTTTTTGTAGCGTTGTAAAATTGGAAATTTGTATGGTCTAAACCATATAGACAACTGTTGTTACGTGATATTTGTGTCTTGATATTCTTTCCAAATTTTTAAAAGATTGTGTTCTACAATAAAATTTTAATTTAATGATTCTTTCCTTTTCTAAATGATATTATACGTATAATACTTGCTGATGGATTCTAAATGACCATGATCATTCTAATTTATTACAATACTGCCATTATGTCTTGTATAATGTTATTAAAATAAAATTTAATGAATGGATGGTCTCTTGGTCTCTTGATAAGAATGGTCTCCTTAGAACCTTACCCTATATATATATATATATATATATATATATAGGAGGATACGCGGGAGAAGAGTTCGAATTTTTAGTGAAGACATATTATAAATAAAAGTTATATTTGAAGTAGAATAAGTGTTCAAATTTATAAAGGAGAGAATAGTTCAAATTTATATTTGCGGCATAGAATTAAAAGTTTTATCGAAAGTAGAATATGTTTTTAAATTTTTAGAATATAAGAATTCGAATTTATAAGAAAAATGTATAATTAAAATTTCTATTGGAAATAAAATAGGAATCCAAATTTATGTAGTTAATTTTTCAACGAGATAGCGACTCATTAGAAATGAGTAGACAAGTATTCAATATATATTAAATTGTGTGTTTCGATCTTAAAGCGTGTTTCACGGAAGTACGGAACGAGTAATTGTTGTAATTTAATTGATAGAGTTTTTTGAAAAATTTATAACGGTATCGCAAAGCGCGACTTTATCGGCTAGTTTGGATAAATATTTGAAAAAAAAAAATGTAAAATACATAGACCGGAATTGGGTTTTGTTGATTTTTCTTTTTCTTATTTTTTTAGAAAAAGGAGAAAAAGAATCGGGTGTTGTCTTCATTCTTCAACCTCCAACGACCAACACTACCCTCACCAACCTTTTTCCATTTTATTAAAATAAATAAAAGAATATATGATTCCAGAACAACATATTTTAACAAGATCTCTTCTGATAACAATCAATCTCCCAAGATACTTTTACCTACACCCGTGTGTGTATTTATTCATTAGAGAGAGAATAAGTGGTATTTGAAGAATGTCAACGCCGGCAAGAAAAAGGCTGATGAGGGATTTCAAGAGGTTGCATCAAGACCCTCCTGCCGGTATTAGTGGTGCTCCTCATGACAACAACATCCTCCTTTGGAACGCCGTCATTTTTGGGTACTTTCTTTTCTATTTTTTTCGACTTTTCGTAATAGGGATATCTGTTAGGCTAACGTTTCTGGGTTATGTGCCCTTTACTTTGTTTTTGTCTAATTTATTTGTTTTTTTCTTGTTTCAGGCCTGATGATACTCCTTGGGATGGAGGTTAGTGCCTTTTGGTTCTCTCAAATTTACGATTTTTATTCGTCTTTACGGTTTTATATTGCCTGGTTTATGATTATGTGATAAATTACATGTTTGATTGTTCTTGGGTGGGTGTACTCTTGTAATACTGTGATATGGTTTTTTAGGGATTTTATGATTTTGTGGATGGAACTGCTTTACGTTCTTGAATTATATTGGCCCCTTTGAATTTGATTCTTGGCTTTTGAGTTTTTTTGGTTAATTTTTCTTTTTTGGGTTTTAATTGTTAGAGTGAAGGCTTCTGGATGGTTTTAGGGTTATGTACATTTGGAATTAAAGAGAATGTTATTAGGGTTTCCTTGCTAATGGAATAAATGAATATACTTTTTACTAACTCAAGGAGATCAGTTTATACTTTATTCATTGGATGCTAGGGGAAGTCCTAATTCTAGGTCACGATTTAAAGCTGCTACTGGGATAAAAATATTATGATTAAAGGTGTTCAGGGAATCATTTTCCAGTTGACATGAGGGTTTTAGGGCTTGCAAATGGATAGAAAAACCTAGGGTTTGAACCTGTGTAAAAATGGTCACCAAGAATGGTTTCTGTTGAAATAAGTATATAAAAATTATATATAATTTTGTTTGACTAGCCTACTAGGAACATGGAAACAATTTCCTTTTTCTCACTAATTAGGGCTAGAGGAGGTACAAGTATAAAAGTTGATGAGACTGACAACATAAGGAGGGGTGGTTTGTAATATCTAAGCACCACACTAATTTCAATAGTCTCCGCTTTTTAGATCTATTACTGAGTTCGGCCTAGTTCTTCAATTTTCTTTCCGAGTTAGTCACTTCTTGTCCATCAGATATGCTTCTTCTTCATCCCTTCATTTCTTGATCACATATTGTACTGTTTTTCTGCTGAGTTCGGTCTATATGTTTGACGTGTGTACATACAGTTAGTATATATATAGATATATTTGTATGTGTAGCTACATTACTTACTAGTACGTTATATATATATAATGTTCTTTACATATGTTATTAAGGCAATATGAATCTTACAAATTTTAATGTTTATATATATATATATATATATATATATATATATATATATATAATGTTCTTTACATATGTTATTATGTAGGCAATATAAATTTTACAAATGTTATATATCTATAAATGTTTTTGTATGCATGTTTACAGTATAGGTGTTCTTTTGTATATAATTATATGTTATATATATCATATATGTAATATAACAGGTAACTATTCATAGTTAAATTTTTGTTTTACATTGAATTCTTTTGTATGATAACTTTATTTATTTTTATTAAACCATAAATTAGTTTGATCATATTAATCAATTACTTAAACAATGTTGTTACATGATCTTGTTGCCATCTTCAATTAATGGAGGTACAAATTTTACATATGTAAATTACTTACTGTGATGCTGAACATTTTTGCAATTTAAGTGCAGATCCTTTGTAAACTACTGCTTATATTGTGATAACTGATCCATCATTCAAGACCTGCTCTTTCCAATCTTTCCCCATTCATCCCCTCTTAGTTCTTATATTACATAACGGTGCAGTGTTAATTGTTAATTAATAAATGTTTAGGCGATGAGTTATGGGTTAGTTTCAGGTCAAGCTTTTGTATTGGATGTAATAATGTTGCCAATTACAAGTTGAGTAGGACCTTTTAATATTCCTAATCTGTTTATCTACACAGAATACTACTGATAGTAAGTATAAATGTCCATTATTGTAATATTTTTCTGTGTTCAGTCGATCTATACAGAATGAATGGGTCCCTCAGGAAACCCTAAAAGGGCTGCTGTCTGGTGGGTACACATAAGTGGCTATCGACAAAGTTTCTTTGACTAAAGAATTATGCCTATTTGTTGGAGCGAAGTTATATATATACACATAGTGGACACTGACGATAAATGTAAATAATTAAATTTGTTACATTATAATAAGATATTAATGTTACGGTATCTTTAATACTTAAATAATTAGAATAAAGAACTATAGTTTCCTTATGTATTTGATAGATATATTTTCCTCTCATTCTTTTGCCCCGACACCTAAATCTGAACTGACAAAGAAAAGTGACAGTGACTGTAAAGGCAAACCAATGCATCTAATTAAGGTGGCACGTGCATGCCTTTTATTTAATAAAAAAAAACAACATGTTTGGTCGGGTTGCACCAGTAAACAAATAGTTGAAAACTGATCGACCAAGTTGACTCCAATTGACTACATACACCTGTGGTCAATTGAATTTTTCTCTTTTCCTTGAAACAGTCGGTTAAGTTGTTAGGAATAAACCGGTGGATGACCCAACAACTAGTGGCATTCACCTCTCTAAAAGGCTACAACTAAATCCTGTATAAGTCTCAAGACAAATGGTATATCCTCTCAGTTCTCCTATATTCAAGTTGCAAGAGCAGGAAGTTATACTCGGATTTTTTTGCACTTATAACTAAACCCTAAAATTGCAGTTGATATCTTACATAAGTAAATGACTCCTTTGGAAATTAATCATTAAGTGGGTAAGGAATGGACCTCAAGATATTGTGTGCTGATGTGGCTGTTCTCCAGTTTGTCCGAACAAATGTGGCTGCTACAGGCTCCACAAGCCTTAGTTTATGTTCCAATAATAGCTCTACCAATTAGAAGTGCATTCCTTCGCTGACCAAGTGATTATGACCTCATCTTTCTGGTTTAATGGTAGCATTATCGTGAAACTTTGTTTTTTGTACTATCCTGCATCTTAAAAATGTTGTCTTGGTAAAACAAAATGCAGTCTCCTTTTTGAATAATATCATGTTTTACTTGGTAGATGTAGTGAGTTTAATTTGTAATAACCAAGCCCTGGGTTTTCGTATCTCAATGCTTAACATACTGGGGGTTCTTGAATCTTTGGTAGCACCTTTAGATTGTAACTTTTAGGGGGATTTTTGTTTGCAAAATAATTAGTTTATTTCTCACACTAATAGCTAACCAAATATTTGTTGAATTCAACTATTGTTTTTTTGTTCTGTGATTTTGTTAACTTTGTTCTAAAACTTCTATTTCTTAGTTATATCGGCATCTCTTTGAATGCAGGAACGTTCAAGTTGACTCTGCAATTTACAGAGGATTACCCTAATAAACCACCCGTAGTCCGATTTGTCTCCAGGATGTTTCATCCTAACAGTAAGTTAATTGCTTATTATTATTCATTTATATCTTTACTCGGCCTTAAATGTGCCATTACTTGCTGGTCATATATTTGCCATTAACCATAATTTATATTATTTATTTTTTATTATTGTGGCCTGTCATTATCTAACTCGGTGGATTTTAATCAGTTTATGCAGATGGAAGTATATGCTTGGATATTTTACAGAATCAGTGGAGTCCTATATATGATGTGGCTGCTATACTTACTTCCATCCAGGTGTGCCTTGTGATGTATATTTGTATTGCCTGTGTATAAGTTGCATACATGTTAGGGGAACATGTCTCTACTTGTTCGGTGAAGCCTTCTTTGCCACCGAGTATTCTGTTCTACATTTATGTTCTGTTCTCATCCATAAGTTGCATATGAGTGGACTGGTTGTTTTGCTTGTTTAGATGAAAAAACTGTATAATTGACGTGCCTAATCTAAAAAGATCAGCTTATCTTGTAGCATGTAGATAATTATATATGATCTTGGATATGACTTTTTTGAACTTGGATGAGCGTTGTTACATAGCCATGAAATTATATTATTTGTAATACCATCCCACATCTTACAAAAGGAATTAAGTGCTACCAATTTTTGGGCAAATAGCAACTACTTTTAGTGATGGAAAATAATGTTCTCAACTTTTGTCATGTTTTTATTTTAAGCTGCACTTTGCAATATAGCAATTAATGGACCACCTGCTACTGGAACTTTCTTTTTGTTTTGTTAGAATCTTTTATTAAGTTTTCTTCTTTATCATATTTGATCAGCGGTTTCCAAGTGTTTCTGTAGGTTTTGCCTGGTTATACTGGGTGAGTGGGGGGGGGGGGGGGGGGGGATGGGATATTTTGATTACTGACTGCCTTTTTCCAATATTATTACACGCCCTTCTGTTATTTTTTACTTATTTGTCCCACTCTGATCATTAATCCTTCAGTATGCTAACGAATATGATATTTTGATTACTGGCTGCCTTTTTCCAATATTCTTACACGCCCTTATGTTATTTTTTACTTATTAGTCCCACTCTGATCATTAATCCTTCAGTATGCTAACGAATATTAAAATTTTGTTTCTCAGTCCTTGCTTTGTGATCCGAACCCAAATTCCCCTGCAAACTCTGAAGCTGCTCGTATGTTTAGTGAAAATAAGCGGGAGTACAACCGAAGAGTTCGTGAAGTAGTAGAACAGAGCTGGACAGCCGACTAAGTTAAATAATTGTGCATTCCGTGTTCGTAGTTGCAGAAGGAATGTGCTTTTATTGGACCTGCATTTGTGCTTTGTTATTACTGTCTGCCTTGCTTTTACAGATTCTGGGAGAGTTACAAACTCTATTGACATCTTATACTTGTATTTCTATGAGATCTTGTTCATGAATGCAAGTATGTCGATGTAGGCAGTGTATATGACCTATTGTTGTTCTATGACTTGGATTATATTTGTTCTGGATTTTGCGATTTGCCTTTGCTGGGGAAAGCGTAGACTGTGTTTCGACTGTAATATGGATGAAACATTATTTGAAGTTAGATGCGCTGATTTAGGTCTTTATTATTTGTCTAGGTATATACGGTATGAATAATTCCCATACCATCCTGCTCTAAACATGGTAAAAGGGATTGTAGTTGAAACATAGCAGAAACATTTTTAAATTGTTTAAAAAACTAGAGAAATCAGACTCAAGAAAAATATCGAATAGCTTCTCTGTAGATGCTATCCCATCAGAAAGACATTGGTGCTGGACAATGCATGACTATGGAAAAGCCTTCTGCGTTACATGAAAACAATTAAAGTGAAGGTATTACAGATTTGGAAGGGTTTTGAACAGGTTCTGACTCAAAATACTACAACACTACTCTTACTCTTACAAGTAGACCTGACAATTTGGTACACGACACGTGAACACGACACGAATAATTAGTGTTTGGGTGCAAAAATTTGGTACACGAAAGTATACGAACACGAAAATACACGAATACAATTAGTGTCGGGTTTGGGTTTTCACAATAGGTACACGACACAGAACGAAAGTACACGAATTAATGAAGTAAATAAATTATTTAAAAATATATATATTATTTATAGTATTGCATATTTAGAAAATATATAAGCAATTACATATGAACAATAAATAAAAGTTTCACGACTAATTGGCAGTAAGTTATACATTTATATATAAGAAGTATACATTTCTATATATAAGTTATATTTACAAATTTTTGTAAAATTGTATGTAATACATATTTAATACACATTTCATAAAAATTTACATAATTAAAATAGTTTTATAATATATAAATTTTAATTAAATTTAATTTATATTTTTGTTTAATGTACACGAATACGACACGTAAAGTACACGACACGTTTTGAATTGGATATGTGTTTCAAATTTAGTACACGAATTCAAAACGGGTCGGATATGGGTTTTACATTCAAGTACACCAAAACACGAAAGTACACGACACGGTCCATTGTCAGGTCTACTTACAAGGCAGTTCTTATATATTGTGGTTCTTATATATCGTGAACGCCTTTCTTAATTGATCCGTAATATACAAAAGTACAAATGAAAATTAAAAAATCTTAACCTCAACATACTTCATCATAGGTCTGTACATTGGTACATAAGGGCATTGGTATGGATGTTCAGAAAACCATAACTATACAGATCTGACCATATGCAAAATTAGTTTTCAGAATCTGTGATAATCAGAATTGTTCCCAATCGATTTGCACAATTCTCTCCACAAACGTCAGGCAATTTTGTTTGACAAAGCTCATAGGCTCCTGGGTGCTTAATATGTATTCATATAGTTTTCAAAGCTGATAATCCAGCCCATCTACCAAAAGCTATGATGTACTTTATATGAACATTGTGGTCTGTGGAGTTGTCTTTTTAAATTCTCCTTCCTAAAATGTAAACTCTGAAGAGGCAAGTAGAGAATCTATTGAAACTAGAGACAGACATAAACTTAATCATCGTGTCCACCTCCAGAAAGCAATTAGCACGATGATTGTCAAGGCCATGCCTGCATATTTAATCCACTGGTCAACACGATTTCGCCTCTCTATAAGCCTTAAAACAGAATTTGATAGCCCCAATGTGTTGAGAACATCCAATGCTTTCCGTTGAGCTTTCTGCATTCATATGAAGTTTTATTGAGTCCATAAAAGTATATCAGGTAGATGTGAAATTATTCAGTGGCAGTTGAGCCATATGAAACTTTCTGCATTCATATAGGTTATTCAATATGTACAAGAAAACATTGATATGTAATGTGATTATGTGAAATACTATTCTCTATGCTGATCACAATTGGCAGTTTTGAGAAAAAACTCATACTGAGGTTTGGGCCAGATTCTAATAAGATTATTTAAGAATATACCTAGACATATCAAACAAACCCACTTAAAACACACGCAGAAGCCAAATGTTATACTATAATACAAGTGAAGGTCCATTCCCCAGCCATTCAATACTTTTCGCCTGATCATTATCTTCCCATATGCTTGAAAGTATGTATGTAAATGTGTGTGTGCGTGTGTGATATATTTTGATATAGACACATCACATGTGTGTGTTAAGGTAGTCCTAGTTGAATATTAGACGACAATAAGTAGGCTTCAACAACATGTACAGCAGCCATCTGCCTGCATTTTCATGGCTGCGAGCGAGAACCAAGAAAACTAGGAGGGAGAATTGAGATGAGGCCAGGAGTGTCACAGATCCAAGGTCTCATAATGGAGGGTATAACCATTTAAATTTAACCGAACAGAGGGATGCTAGACATATTTAATGTCGGATAAAAAAAAATGACATTCAGTCTTGATAGAAAGTCAATGGGGTATGAGGGTGTGTGCACTATCAACTAATCCAGGTGCGTAACCACTCATAGGCATATGATAATGTTCGCAACTCTATTCTTCATTGTAGATAACACTGCTAGTGACCAAGCATCTATGCAGCACATATGTTAAATGCATATCAAAAAATCTTCATTTGCCTACTTATATAGCCTTGGCAAATGGCCTTGCAAAAACAAAACTTAGGACGACGGTCTTGTGATTTTGCAGTATATGGGGGCAAGGACGATCATTTCATGAATAGGATTTGCAGAATTAAACTCAATGTGCATACCTTCAAATGATCTCTTTGTTCAGCATATTTGGAGAGAATAGCTACTCCGGTTGCATTAGCTTCTTCCAGCATCCTTGAAGAATTACGAGCAGACTGCATCGCTTGTGCTTCCTCATCAAAAATTCTCAACACATGTGATGATTCCCCATTCTATAATAGTACCGTGCAAATACATGAGAAATCAAAATTAAAGAAGACGCACAAAAGATTCTACAACATAAATCTACAGCGAGAGAGAACTACATACAGCTCTTCCCAACAATGCTGCCCTGTCTTGAGCTTCTTGCATCCGTCTTTGATGGCGTTGAAAGTATTTGTCCAGACTGTCTTTCATAGAGTCCGCCTCTTCAGCCACTTGTTCCACTTTTCTTTTTAATCAAATTTATACCAAACAAGTAAGTAATAAACATTCCAATAAGCAACTCTGAAGCAACTCAGTAGAAAACAATTTGACAGGCTTCTCAAACACCAATACATAAAAATAATCCTACATATGAGAATCACGATTGCCGCACTTTTAATATACTCCTATACAGCAAAATAGCCAAATCAAGTTTCACGAGATCAGCATCATTCTATAACTAGAGGCGTTCTGTAATATTTCCAACAGAATATCTAGGTATTTCCAACAGAATACCTCGGTTACCTATCGATTTAATATTCTCCTATACAGCAAAATAGCCAAATCAAGTTTCACGTGATCAGCATGATTCTATAACTAGAGGCGTTCCGTAATATTTCCAACAGAATACCTAGAGTCACCTATCGATCTCAAGGAAGAGTTTAAAACATACAAGTACTCCACTACTAATTTACAACATACACGCATATACATAACGAAATTAATTTACGGACACACACATAAATCAGAAACATATATCAAAACAGAAATTACGAAGCTCGGTGTGTGCAACAGTTTAAATACACCTGGTCTCCTGTATAACCTAATGTAGGCAATTCATAAAATCAAACAATTCCGATATCGATTACACGAAAAACTTGACAATTGACACACAAACACGCATAATAAATGAAAACTGTAATAGTAAAATTCAAAGGTAATCAACAAGGCGTTGATCGAGATAGGATGAGATTAAATTAAAAAAACCTTTTCCAGAGATCACGCTGAGGCTTGTTAGCAACGGACCGCCAAAGGAGATCCATGTTAGTGCAGAGAGTGTGGATCTGAGAAATGTCTCGCTGAACGGAATAAGAAAGCTCCGGCGAGTCACCGGCAGAAGTGGAAGAATATTCGAGACGCTCGAGGCGTTCCAGGCCATCTCTAGATTTTAATAACAACTTCTTAGAGGATTGGTATAGCTCCGAGAGCGTTGTTCCCCCTCCTTCCATGGCCGTTGAGAGTTTCCAGAAAAATGAATTCAGAGAAGTTTGTTGGAATTTTTTTGGTTAAATTGCTATTTGATTACTTAAGTTTGATCTATTTTTTGTTAGAAAATTGTTCAACCGAAAACAAGTTTACATTTGAGGAACTAAACATGTATAAACTTGCAATTAGGATGTACAATCATCGATATCTTTATATATATAAAGGAAACCTCCGGTAAGAAAGCTATTTATCTATTTTTCTAGAGATTCTGAATTTTAATTCAATAAAATTAAATTTTCTTATTTAAAGTCGAATTCATAGGATAGAAAAAATAGCAATTGCCTTTTAAATATTTACTAATGAAGGAAACGAAATATACAATTTTTATATTATTTCCTTTCTCAATTTTAAATCAATAAATTAAATTTGCTGATTTAAAATTTGATTTTATAGAATAGAAAAAATCTCAATTGTCTTTTAAATCTTTACTAATGGAGGAAACTAAATATACAATTTTAATATTCTTTCCTTTAAAATATTTAATAATGGAAGAAAGTATATATACTATTTTAATATTCACCATCTTTATCTTTTTATCTTATCAATCTTTATCTTCTAGGAAAGATAATAAATATATAAAAGTCAATCTTTTTTAAAATTTAATTAATCAACTATTTTTCTAGACAATAAAGTTAAATTTTCTTATTTACATTCGAATTTTTTGGGATAAACAATAAATATATAAAAATCCCTCTTTTTTAAAATATAATTAAACAAGTATTGCCTTTTTATTTGGATAGGATAACTTTAGTAGATTTCGGTCATTAACTTTTTTTTGGAAACACAGGTGATGGCACTTATTTCTATAATTACAAAGTTAGCATTGTATCCATCAATTGTGTGATGAGATACTAGGTAAATTAACATTATTTTTAGCTAGTTTGTAGGTTTCTAAATTGAATCCTCGTGTCTTGTCTAATGACATGGTTGTGATGTTTGTTTAGTGGTTTTTATGTTTCAGAGATTTTAAGGTTTTCTTATCTATTTCCTTAGTGAGGCTGTCGTCGGTTTAGCAAGGCAACAGGCGTAATGGATCATCAAGAGCAATCGATTAAGATGATTGAGGAGAGATATGCAGCGATGACACTGGAGGAGGAGGAAGCAGGTGGGGTAGAATATGAAGAACTAGAAGGGGAGGAGGAAGGGATAGACACAAGGTGGGCACTGGTGGGGCGTTTTCTATCGGATATTCCCATTGATTTTAACGTTATGAAGAATATGATGGCAGGACTTTGGAAGCCTGGGAAAGGAATGTATGTGAAGGAGCTGGGAAATAATCGATATCTTTTTCAGATGGCTCATGAAATTAGTATTGTGAGTTGGAATTGCTGTGGGCTTGGGAACCCACAGAGAATTCAATTCCTAAAAGATATAGTTTATCAAAAGAGGCCCAATCTCATATTTTTATGTGAGACCCGTAGTAATAAAGAGAAAGTGGTTAGATGTGCTGAGCAATTAGGGTATGAAGGTTGCTTTGTGGTCGAAGCGGTAGGTCAAAGCGGAGGCTTAGCTATGTTTTGGAAAGTGAGTGGAGATGCAGAGATTATGAGCTATTCGATTAATCATATAGACGTCAAAGTCTTGATTGGCGGTAGGGGAAGTTGGCGTCTTACTGGATTATATGGGGAACCTAATAGGAGCCTGCGGCGTAATACTTGGGATCTTATACGGAATTTAAAAGATAAGTCGACGTTACCGTGGTGTCTAATAGGTGATTTTAACAATGTGTTATCTCAAGTAGACAAGAGGGGAGGCAATCCATATCCGAATTGGTTGTTAGAGGGATTTCAACGAGCAATTGATGACTGTGGTCTAGTAGATTTGGATTTGATAGGCTATCAGTTTACTTGGGAGAGAGGGCGTGGTACGGCTGGTTGGGTGGAGGTCAGGTTGGATAGGGCGATGGCAACCGTGGAGTGGGTGGATAAATTCAGTTCAGCTCGTTTATTTAATCTTCAGGTATCTCTTTCAGACCATTGTCCTATTTTTTTAGACCCGAATTATAAACATCAGGAGCGCTCTAGCAGAGGTTTCAGATTTGAGAATGCCTGGTTAACTGATCCTCTTTGCAAAGAACTAGTTAAGGACATTTGGAAACAAAGTGGGGTAGAGTCTCTACAAAGGAAGCTTTTGAACTGTAGTAGTGCTCTCGAGGGGTGGGGGAAAAACATTACAGGTAACTTTAAGGAAAGAATTAGACTTTGTAAGTCCAGAATTGCGTATTTGCGAGGGAGGCGGGATCAGTTTTCTGTAGAGCAATTTAAGAGAGCCCAGAACGAGCTGATTTTAATTTATCAACAAAAAGAGATATATTGGCGACAACGCTCCAAACAATTGTGGTTACAGTATGGTGACGCCAATACTAAATTCTTCCACGCTTATGCTTCTACTCGGAAGAAAAATAACGAGATTCTGAGACTGCAGAGGGAGGACGGATTATGGGTGGATAAAGAGAATGGTTTATTTGAGCATATGAAGGAGTATTTCCAAAAGATGTTTACAGCTGAAGGTACGGAAATGGAGTTGATCTTAGCAGAGGTTAAAAGAACGATCACAGAAGTTCAAAATGAAGTGTTAACAGCTCCAGTGAAGGGGGAGGAGGTTTACACGGCCTTGTTTAGTATGAACCCAGACAAGGCGCCGGGTCCGGACGGTTTCACACCAGCGTTCTATCAGAAATGTTGGTCAGTTGTGGGAGAGGATGTAGTAGCTGCAGTTCAGCAAGTCTGGCAAACAGAAACCATTCCGGATAAGGTTAATGACACGGTTCTGGTCCTTATTCCTAAGAAAACAAATCCAGTAATTATGGGCGATCTGAGGCCCATTGCCCTTTGCAATGTGCTTTATAAAATTATTACTAAAGTCATTGCGAATAGGCTGAAAGTAGTGCTTCCCCAGGTCATTTCGGAGAATCAGAGTGCGTTCTTACCGGGTAGACTTATTTCAGATAATGTGATGATTTCGTTTGAAGTGTTGCATTATTTAAAAAGGAAAACTCAAGGGAAGAAAGGGTATATGGCACTCAAACTGGATTTAAGCAAAGCGTATGACAGAATAGAGTGGGTGTTCCTTAGGGCCATGATGGAAAAAATGGGTTTTTGTGATAAATGGGTCCGAGTTGTTATGAGTTGTGTTCAGTCGCCCAGGTTCGCTATTAGAAGTACAGGAGAGACTTTTGGTGATATCGTTCCTTCCCGAGGGATTAGGCAGGGTGATCCTCTTTCCCCTTACTTATTCCGTCTTTGTGCTGAAGGATTATCAGCTATTATTCAGAAATTTGAACGCAAAGGATGGATTCATGGATGTAAAATAGCTAATGGAGCTCCAGTTATTTCGCACATGCTCTTTGCGGATGATAGTTATCTATATTACAGGGCGTCTATTGAGGAAACAACTCGTATTGTGGATATGCTGAATCAGTTTGAAGGTGCCTCTGGGCAAAGGATTAATATGGAAAAATCTTCAGTCTTTTTCAGCAGAAATGTGATCCAAAGTAACAAAGTTGAAATTCTAGCTAAACTGGGTATGCATGAGGCGGATGAAAATAGCAAATACTTGGGTTTACCAAGTACTCTTAGCAGAAATAAGACAGCGGTATTTGGCTATTTGAAGGATCGTATTAATAAGAGAGTCCAAGGGTGGGACAATAAGGCAGTGTCTCGAGCTGGGAAGGAAATTCTGCTGAAGATGGTAGTCCAGGCCATTCCTACATACACGATGAGTGTATTTCTTATTCCAGCAAAGGTTTGTCAGGATATGGAGAGGCTTATGAACAAATACTGGTGGTCGTCTAATAAACAGGGTAGAAGCATCCATTGGAAAGGTTGGGATACGATGTGCTTGCACAAGAACAAAGGAGGTATGGGTTTTAAGAATCTTAGCGATTTTAACATGGCACTTCTGGGTAAACAAGTTTGGAGGCTGCTATCAAATGGGAATTCTTTAGTGGGTAGATTATTTCAGGCGAGATATTATCCCAGGGGGACAGTTCTAGAGGCGGAGCTGGGAAGCAATCCCAGTTACGTTTGGCGCAGCATTGTGGCAGCGAGAGATTTGGTGAAATTGGGTAGCAGATGGAGGGTGGGGGATGGGGACCAGATTTGTGTGTTGGGGCAACCTTGGTTACCTGATATAGAAAATCCTTATATCACTTCGGATCAGACAGCTCTTCAAGATGTGTGTGTGAGCAGTTTAATGAAGGAAGGCATGCGAGAATGGGAGGAAGACATAATCGAGGACCTGTTTAATAGTCGAGACAAGGCTTTGATTTACAGCATCCCGTTAGGGGGGTCTATGGCAGGAGATTCTTGGTATTGGCTATGGGAGAAAAATGGTAAGTACAGTGTTAAAAGTGCTTACAAACGTCTCCAAGTCTGCAACGGAAGATGGAGGGATGGAGATAATTCTGGTTTTTGGCGTAAGATTTGGAAGTTGGGGGTCCCAGCAAAGGTTACGAATTTTATATGGAGGTCTTTAACTAATTGTTTACCTACGTTGACACAATTACAGGAAAAAAGAGTCCCAGTGGAAGGAATCTGTAAGGTCTGCGGATCAGATGTTGAGAGCATATATCATTGCTTAATCTGGTGTAATTTTGCTAGATCTTGTTGGGCTATCGTTGGGTTAGATGGAGTTGGCAACCAGTACAGTAGCTTCCAGTCGTGGATGGAGGAGGTCAGTAACACTTGCTCGGAGAAATTGGAATTAGCTGGTATGCTGTGTTGGGGGATATGGAAAGCACGTAATGAGCTGGTGTGGAACAGTTCAGCTTCGAGGGCAGGTACGGTGGTTTTTAGGGCAAATGCTTACCTTTCACAATGGAGAAGCGTTCAATTTGTGAGGTCCTCAGGACCGTCTGCTGCAGTTCTGTCAACTGGAGCCAGAGAACGTTGGACAAAGCCGAGTGGCAACTGTGTTAAGGTCAATTGCGATGCAACCATATTTCATATGTTTTCGAAGTTTGGGGTGGGTTGGATAGCCAGAGACAGTGCAGGGGAGATGATTGAAGCCAAAGCAAGAGTGTACTCAGGAGTTATGGATTCTTAGTGTGCGGAGGCTATCGGGATCAGGGAGGCTCTAAGTTGGATAAAAAACGAGCAGGAGCATGCAGGAGCTATGGGTCTGGATACTCAGTTGTCCTATATTATCGAGTCTGACTGTCAGAGTATAGTCCAAGCGATCAAAAATGCAAGTACTATGCTCTCGCCCATTGGAGTAGTAATTGATGATTGCTCGAGGATAATTAGAAATTTAAAGAATGTTTCAATTCAATTTGTAAAACGATCTGGGAACAAAGCTGCTGACTTCTTAGCTAGCTTTGCTTGTTTCAATCCAGGTTGTATAGCCAGGGGGAGTGTCCCAACTGAGCTTCAAGCTATTCTTGTAGATGATTTGAGTTAATATTATATCTCTGTTGGTTTCAAAAAAAAAAAACTTTTTTTGGAAACACAAAGAGGTTAATTGCCGACACAATCTCTGTGTATATATCATTACATGCAATTGTATATGCTATATGCAACATTAGTTTTTAATATATGTTATTTTTTATACTTATAAATTTATCGATTTGTGTACATATTCGTTGATCCTTTTTGTCAGGTGTACAAATTCATTAATACTTCTACTTTGTTGCTTTGGTTGATTTTAGGTTGAGCTTCATGGTGATTTTATCCAAGAAAAGAAGACCTCATTAAAATTTATAAGATGTGAAGGTTTGTAGTACTCATCAACTTTTGTATAGAATTATTAGAATATTTTTCTTATTACAGGATTGCAAACTCCTCAACATATTACTCAAATCAGGCAACGACTATGCAACACTCACCTTTATCATGCTAATAATGATATTCTTTTGTCAGGGATGCTAATAATTAACTCGTTATATATAATAAGCGTAAGGGAGATATTATCCAAAATTTTGGTTGGTCACTATATTAACAAAAGTATACGATCCGTTGGATTATTAAACTATAAATCTTCAAATTAATGAGGACCGTCAGATATAATATAAAAAATTGTATTTGATTATTAATAGGATAGTATTTAAATACTAAAAGATGTATTTTGATAATTTAAACCAATTATAAATAGGTTTTCTATATTGAATAGAAATCTTTATGTAAAAATTCGTAATTATCTTTTTTCTTTAGTTTATGGATAGTTCCAGTTAGATAATAATTATTAAATCATCATTAAATTAAAGATAATTTTGTAAGTTTCGAGTGGGCCGTAAAATCGTTAAAATCTGTTGTCTAAAACTCAAGATAGAGCCCAAACAGTAAAGTTATTATCTAAATTTTAATAAATATATTTTTATTATTATAGCACCAATTTAATTTTTTTTTTCCTAATTCTTTTAAATTTATAAATTCTATTTTTATTTCAATAAAATATTACAACCAATTTAAAAAAAATTAAAATCGATCGTCCGTGTACGATTACGACCAAATTAATAATTATAGTTAGATCTTAAATAGATCGATGAGAATTGTTAGATCTAATATTAAAAAGTGTATCTGATTAATAATCGAATTATATTTAAATACTAAAAAGTGTATTTTGATAATTTAAAATTTTTCTATGTAAAAATTCTTAAATATCTTTTCTCTTGAATTTATGTATAGTTCCAGTTAGATAATAATTATTAAACCAAATATCAAGATAACAATTCATATCGATTACAATGATACACGTGGACCCTACGTTATAAGAGAACTCATGTACATGAATAAATTTAAACATTTTTTTTTTCTGAAGGAACATAACAATTTGATTAATCCAAATTATAATTATATTATTTTACATATAACAAACATAAAAGGATAATATCAAAATATTATTAAAATATTGAGGGTTTCATATTCATAAACGATAATTTTGAATATAATACTTATATTAAAATGTGTATTTGATTAAATGTAGGATTATATTTAAATACTAAGAAGTGTGCTTTGATAATTTAAACCAATTATGAATTGATTTTCTATATTGAATTGAATTCTTTATGTAAAACTTCTTAACCGTCTTTTCTTTTCAGTTTATTTTATGAGTAGGTCAACTGGTCAAGTTAGATAATAATTATTAAACCATCATTAAATTAAAGATAATTTCGTTAGTTTCGCATGAGTTGTAAAGTCGTTAAAATTCAATTTCTAAAACTGGATAGAACCCAAATAGTAAAGCGTGTATCTAAATTTTAATAAATATTTTTTTATTATTGTAGCACCAATTTATTTATTTTTCCACTAATTCTTTTAAATATAGAGAAATTTTATGTTTCTTTCAAAAAAGTATAAAAATTAATTAAGAACAAATTCAAATCGATAAAAAATATAAGAATATAAGAATAAAATTTTATATAATCATATAACAATTTTTATTCTGTTTAATAATTTTTAAGTAATAATGTATTTTAAAATTTTATATACACTGTAAATAAAACTGAAACATTAAAATTAAAAGCAATTAGTAAGATACTTATATCAGTATATACTTGATATCCTTATTATATTAAATCCTTATATATAATAATCATAATAGGGATCTTATCCAAAATTTTGGTCGTAGACAACCAAATTAATAAGGACCATTAGATCTTAACTAGATAAATGAAAATCGTTAGATCAAATATTTAAAAAGTGTATTTTATTAATAATAGGATTATATTTAAATTCTAAAAGGTGTATTTTGATAATTTAAACCAAATATAAATAAGTTTTCTATATTTAATAGAATTCTCTATGTAAAAATTTAGTGATTTTCTTTTCTCTTCCATGGATAATTCCAATTAGATAAAAATTGTTAAACCATCTTTTAATTAAATATAATTTAGTTATCTTCATGTGGAGTATAAAATCGTCAAAATATGATTTTTAAAACACAAGATAAAGCCCAAATTAGTAAAGTGAATATTTAAATTCTAATAATAATTATTATGTCATCATTATTTTAATACAATTTAATTACTTTTTTCTAACTATTTTAAATTTAGAAATATATGTTCAAAAATTAAAATCAATCTAAGAAAAATTCAAATCAACAAAGAATATAATAATACGATGATAAAATTTTATAAAATTGTGCATATTTTGTTTTTTGCTAAGTTAAAATTGTGCATATTTTTAATCCTATTTTATTAAGTTTTAGATCATAACTAATCAAATATTATATATTATTTAATAATAAATTATACGTAAATGATGATTTTGTTTTATAAGAACTCATAGATACCTAATTTCATTGTTAGCAGGACTATATTCATATTAAAAAAAAACGTATTTTGAAATTTTAGACTCAGCTACAGAGGCCAAACTTTTTTAACATATATACATTGTAAATTATTAAATTCGAAACTTTAAAAGTTTCTTAATCAATTAGTATAGTACTTTTCTGAAAAATCGTACTTTACAAAAAATATTATCAAATAACCTATGTCTGCAAGAAAAAAAATGAAAAAATTCTTTATTTTAAAAAAAAACCTATAAATTTTAATATGTTGTTGGTAGATTTAAAACTTAGATCATTCTACATGATAATTTTACTGTTATATCTAACGTTTTTCAACAATTTAATTTGAAACATCCAACGATTATGGATTGAGTGATCAAACAAAGCGACCAAACTTACAAGGAAGCTTTCATTATTTAGTCTTTAATATAATAACATTGATATTTATAGGATATACTATAAAAAATGAATTTTATACAGAATTTTGATCGTCATGGTGTACTACTTTAAAAGAAGAACTATTACAAAAAAATTATATTTTAATTGATAATTTATTTTCTCAAAAGTTCAAAGTTCCCGCATCTTTAACATATTACAAAAAAAAAATATATTATATTTTAGCAATAAATATTTAAAAAAATTAAAAATTAAAAAAATTATAAATATTAAGAAAAATTAATGATGTTATCATGGTAGTTTGTTTCTAAATACCGCCAAAACATTCTCAACTGGTAGATCCAATACTTTTAAAAATAGATGATCAAGATTATATCATATAAAAAGAAGTTATTGTCTAAAAATGATATAAGTTAAAAGATATTATATTAGGATTGGATTTTCTAAAAAGTTAAAACATAAAAATAGTTGCAATTAAATAAGGAAACTCATTTAATACCAAAATAATCAAAATCGTTTAATGTTAAATAGATAGGTGAAAACCGTTAGATTTAACATTAAAAACTGTATTTGGTTAATGAAGGGTATTCTAATAATCTAAACTACATATAAGTAGATTTCCTAAATCGAATAGAATTCTCAACATTAAATTTCATCACTTTATTCTCTTTTTAGTTTTAGAATAGTTTAGCGTGTAAAATATAATAAATATCAAATTTTTAACTATAATTTTTTTGGCTAAATCTTTTTTAACAATAATTTAATCATGTAAACTAATAACTTTTAAATATTAAAATATTCATAAATAAATATAATTATAAATATTTAAAAAACAATCGTGTGTTGCATGGATAATAAAAATTTAATTATAAACAGAATAATTATAAATAAAATTTAAGTAACCGTGCATCGCACGGGCTATAAGCTAGTATATAATAATAATGAAAAGGAGTTTAGTTTTCTTAGGTTCTGTTTGGGATAGATGTTAAAAATTGTTGTGTTGTTGAAAAAAGTGCTGTTAAAATAAGTGTTGTTGTGAAAATCAGATAACTGTTTGGTAATATTTTTGATATGTGCATGTTTTGGTGTATAATATAAAAAATTAATATTTTTTGGTGAGTTTTGATGTTGAAACCAGTAGCTGCTTCCCGCAAAAGCTGAAAATCAGCCTTTTTTAAAAGCATGGGGACATGCTTTCTCTAAAAACAGCTTTTCAGCCAAAAGCGCTTTTCAGAAAAGCAGCTTTTAAATTTTACCAAACATTGCAACAGCAATGCCAAACGGAACCTTAATCATCACTATAAGAGCATATGCACCAATGAAAAAAAATAGTTGATCCGTTAGACGGATTGACGGATTGGCGGAGTTTAGTTATGCAGCAGTGCTTTTTTAGTCCGTCAATAAAATTGAACTCCGCCAATCCGTTAGCTACTCCATCAAAAATTGATGAAGTAATTGATGGATTGATGGCTTGATGGACTAAAAAACATTGTTAAAAAATAGAAAAATAGTTTTTTTTTTTGCATATTAATAAAATCCATCAAAAAAATTGACAAATTAACGGATTAAAGGTCAGGAATTGATACGGATGCTCTAATGTCCGTTACATTTGATATTGTATATTACTCATAGGGAAAATAAATAGGATGAGATACCAGAATTTTTTAGCTATTTGATTGTCAAGTACAATGACGTCATAGGCTATTCAAGAAATCATCTTCTGGTAATCTATTATATTTTTGTATTCGGTAATCCATGTATGGAGCGACCAATGTTTTAATACTATTCGATCACATATCTATTTGTTTTACTTTTTCTACGTATACACTCCTTTTTAACACACATATATGATTATTGTTTGGTTTAATTATCGATCGATTTTAAAAAACTGATATGCCAGGAGTATAATATGGTTGACACTCGACACTTTGTATTTCTCTATTTCTCTACAGACTTTTTTTGCTATGTTTATCCTATCTTGCATGGTATAATTGGTACATAGAGGCTAGTGCATAAAGGTACTATGATATAAATGTTGTGTTGGTGTTTTAGTTTATTGAAATTATAATATGTGGACGGCCGGACGGGTGTAATATTGTTTTTTAACAATAATTGACATGGTGACATTAAGGTGACATTATTTGATTTTCATAAATAAGAGTAGTTGTGTTTTATGAATATAAAAAGGGATAAAAGGTTTGGTCCAAGGGATAAGTATGTCAATGCAACTTACTTTTTTTTTCTATCTTGATTTTTCAAAAGAAAAAAATATTATTTAAACAATAACAAAAAAATGAAGGCTTTTCAAATGAAACAAATGTTATTATATTTCACATTCTCAATAAATTTGATGCATCTGACCTCGCTTTAAATTCCAAGTTGTTTACATGTTAACTTCTGCTTTAATTAAAAATTACATAATAGAACAATGAAATTGAATTATGTGATATTTATTCGAAGTTGATTGACTATTGTTTAAGATATTTTTACCATTTATCTTATTAACCGTAAAAATTTGATATTTATCAGGTTTGAGATTCTCAATTCCCTGGAATTTCTAAAAATAAGATTTGTAGTGACACGCGAAACTTACAAAATAAAGTGATAGTTTAACAATCTTTTTGAACCGAAGAAAAAAGAAAGTAACAAAATTTTTATATTGACAATTCTATTCGATTTAAAATTTTAATTTTGTTTGGTTTAGAATCAAAACACATTTTTTAGTATTTAAATATAATTATACTAACAATCAATTATACTTTTTAATATTAGATTCAACGGTTCTCATCTATTTATTTCAAGATCTAATGTTCCTTATTATTTTGGTATATAATAGAAATTTATTATCAGTTCACGTATTAATTAAACCTATTAATTAAACATGTGTACCTTTGATATATTCACTATTTATATATACTAGCTTAAACCATTGCGATGCATAGATTGTTTTTAATAGTTATTATTTTATAATTTATGTTTTAATACTTTATTAATTAAATTTGTTAATAAATATAAGTAGTCATGTTAAAATAGGTAAACTTTTTTAAATTAATAAAATATTAAAATAAGTTTTAAAATAAGTAAGTAAACATTTGCCCATGATATTCTTGAAAAAAGGGTTGGTTTTAGTAAAGAAAAAAAAATAGAAAAGATAACATATTTTAGTTGAAAAGGGTACTTGCGATAATATTTTTGGAAAATGAGGGGATGTTTTTAGAAAAAATAGAAAAATTATTGTGTTTTATCTCAAAAAGGTAATTGATTATAAATAGATAATGTTATTATTTAACATATTTTTTATAGATGTGTAAGGGTAATTAAGTAAAAACATGAAGTACCAAAAAAATCTAACGACCAACCGAACTTTTAATGTTTCGGTTATTATAAGATAACTAACTTAAAACCCGTGCGATGCACGGATTGATAATTGTTATTTTATTATTTTATTATTTTTTTAAAAATATTTTATTAATTGCATTTGTTAAAAAGATAAGTAGGCATGTTAAAATAGCTAAATGCTTTTATTTAATTAATAACATTAAAATATATCTTAAAATAAATAAGTAAGGGTTTACCCGTTATATTTTTGGAAAATGAGTAAGGAAAAATAAATAATGTAACATATATATTTAGTTTAAAAAAGGAAAATGCCCGTGATATTTTTGGAAAAAGAGGTTTTAAAATTTAATAATTAAAAATATTTAAATACATTTTAAAATAAATACGTAAAGGGTTTGTCCGTGATATTTTTAGAAAAAGAATGGATTTTATTGAGAAAAATAGAAAAAGTAAGTTAAAAAGGGTTATTTCCCGTGATATATTTAGAAAAGGAGGGACTTTGTTAGAAAAAATCTATAATGTGTTTTAGCTAAAAATGTAATTGGTTATAAATAGGTATTTGATTACTTATATTTTTAATATTTTTAGTAATTGCATTTGTTAAGAAAAATAAGTAGGCATGTTAAAATATGTAATTTTTAAAAAATAATTATAATATTAAAATATGTTTAAAAATAAATAACTAAAGGTTTTTCCGGGAATTTTTTGGAAAATGATGGTTTTAGTAAAGAAAAATAGAAAAACTAACATGTTTTAGTTAAAACAGATAATTTCCCGTGATATATTTGAAAAAGTAGGGAAATTTGTTAGAAAAAATAATGCATTTTAGGTGAAAAAGGTAATTTGTTATAAATAGGCAATATTATTATTTAGTAATATATTTCTATAAATAAGTAAGGTTAATTAAGTAAAAACACGAAGTACTAAGGGTAAATAAGTAAAATCACAACATACCATAGAGACCAACCAAACTTTTAATATTTCGTCTATTATATAATAGTATTGATAACTAGCTTAAAACCTGTCAGATTGTTAATTATTGTTTTGTTATTTACTTTTTAATCTATACTATTATATTAAAGACGAAACATTAAAAGTTTTTGTAGTCCGTTGGTAGTCGGTTTGTAGTCTGGTACTCCATAGTTTGGTAATCCAATCTCTAACCGTTAGATCTTTTTAATTAAATTAATGAGAGCCATTGGATATAACACTAAATATTTTTTTGGTATATTGTGATTTTACTTAATTGCCCTTACTTAATTGTACTTCGTTTTTTTACTTAATTACCCTTACTTATTTATAAAAAATATTATTAAATAATAATATTACCTATTTATAACCAATTACCTTTTACACCTAAAATATATTTCTTTTTTTATTTCTTCTTAAAAATCCCTTACTTTTTCAAAAATATCACGGACAATTACCTTTTTTAACTAAAACATGTAAGTTTTTTATTTTTGCTTACTAAAACCTCTCTTTTTCCAAAAATATTACAGACAGTTTCATTTATTAAAATAAAATAATAATATAATAATTATTCTTTTTTATATTTTCTAACTAAAATTTTTACTTTTCTATTTTTTCTAACTAAAACCTCTCATTTTCCAAAAATATCACGGGCAGTTCTTTTTAATGAAATAAAATAATAATATTTATAATTACTAATAACTAACCGATTAGCTTTTTTTTCCCAAAGCATATATTCTTTTTTATATTTTCTAACTAAAATTTTTCCTAAGTAAAATATCACATTTTTCAAAAATATCACATGCAATTTCATTTAGTAACATAAAATAGTAATATTATAAATACTAATAATTAACCGATTAACTTTGTTAGCCAAAGTGTATATTCTTTTTTATATTTTTAACTAAAATTTCTCCTTTTCTAAAATTATCGCAGACGATATCTATCTATACTATACTATTATATAATAGCCAAAACATTGAAAGTTTTGATTTCAATTTTTGGTAATTTATTATATTTAATCTATCTATATGTACTATTATATAATAGCCGAAACATTGAAAATTTTGATTTTCGATTTTCTTACATATATAACATAACTACAAACTCTTTTAATTATACTTTACTTAGAATTCAAAAACACAACCATTTTTTAGAAAATATTTATATTTATATGTATTACAACAAAATATATTGATAATCTACTAAGCTAATAAACTATTATAAAATCTATAAAAAAAATTAGATTTAAAGTATTAAAGTAGTACTTTTATTTCTTTTTAAAAAGATAGCATTTTCAGAAGTATTAAAATCTCAAAAAATTTAAAAGTAAATTTCAAAATTAATATTAAAGTCATCCGTGCGTTGCACGGGTTATAGGCTTGTATTTTATTAATTGTATTTATTAAAAACATTAGTAGACATGTTAAAATAGCTAAAGGCTTTTAAATAATTAAAAGTATTAAAATATATTTTAAAATAAATAAGTAAGGGTTTGTCGGTTATATTTTTGGAAAGGGGTGGATTTTAGTAAAAAAAATAGAAAATGTAACATGTTTAGTTCAAAAAAGTTAACTATCCGTGATATTTTTGGAAACAATCAGAAAAGTAATGTGTTTAGTTGAAAAAGGTAATTTGTTATAAATAGATAATTTAATTTTTGAATAATTTTTTTTATAAATAAGTAAGGGTGATTAAGTAAATACAACTATATTTTTAATGTTTCGTCTATTATATAATAGTATAGATATGTTGCTTGTGATAATTTCAGAAAAAGAAGGTTTTAGTTAGAAAATATAAAAATGGATATACACTTTGTCTAAAAAAAGGTAATCAATTAGTTATTAGTAATTATAATAATATTATTTTAATAAATGAAATTGCCCATGATTTGTTTTGGAAAATGAGATGTTTAGTTATGAAAAATTAGAAAAAGTAATGTCTTTTAGCTGAAAAAAGATAATTAGCTATTTATTAGTAACTATACTATTATTATTTTATATTATTAAATAAAATTACTCATAATGTTGTTAAAAAGAGAAATTTTAGTTAAGAAAATATAAAGGTGTACTATATATAATATTATTTAGTATTTTATCTAACGATTGTTATCGATTTAATTTGAAAGATCTAACGATTATGTATTAAGTGACCAAAATATGGAGGACCAGACTAACAATAAACTTTCAATGTTGCGTCTTTAATATAATAGTATAGATTTTATATATATTTTTCTTGATTTTTTTTAAATGGTTAATATTTATAATTTTATAAAAATATTATAGGGCCGCCGCGAAGCGCGGCTTAGTCGACTAGTACTTATATAAAGGAGAAGACGGGGCGTTGAGGTGGCGCTTCTAGAATCGCTCCGTTCTATTTTTCTAATTTTATCAATTTTTCACAATTTTTTATTTTAATAATTACAACTTCCTTTATTACAACTTCCTTTATTATTTTCGATTTTGATAGAACTTTCTTTTATTATTTTCAAACTTGATAGAACTTTCTTTGATTTAGAAAATTACAAATTCCTTTATTACAAATTCCTTTATTATTTTCGATTTTGATAGAACTTTCTTTTATTATTTTCAAACTTGATAGAACTTTCTTTGATTTAGAAAATTACAACTTTCTTTATTATTTTCGATTTTGATAGAACTTTCTTTTATTATTTTCAAACTTGATAGAACTTTCTTTGATTTAGAAAATTACAACTTCCTTATTATTTTCGAATTTGTAGGACTTGATAGAACTTTCTTTGATTTAGAAAAATTTTTGATTTACAAAATTACAACTTCCTTATTATTTTCTAATTTGTAGGACTTGATAAAACTTTCTTTTATTATTTTCAAACTTGATAGAACTTTCTTTGATTTAGAAAATTACAACTTCCTTATTATTTTCGAATTTGTAGGACTTGATAGAACTTTCTTTGATTTAGAAAATTACAACTTCCTTATTATTTTCTAATTTGTAGGACTTGATATAACTTTCTTTGATTTAGAAAATTACAACTTCCTTATTATTTTCGAATTTGTAGGCTTGATAGAGCTTTCTTTTATTATTTTCAAACTTGATAGAACTTTCTTTGATTTAGAAAATTACAACTTCCTTATTATTTTCGAATTTGTAGGCTTGATAGAGCTTTCTTTTATTATTTTCAAACTTGATAGAACTTTTTTTGATTTAGAAAATTACAACTTCCGATTTTTTAGCAATCTTGATAGAACTTTCTTTTATTATTTTCAAACTTGATAAAACCTTCTTTTATTATTTTCAAACTTGATAGAAATTTATTTTATTATTTTCAAACTTTATAGAACTTTTCTTTTATAATACTTCTTGATTTTTAAACATGATGGATTTCCATGTTATTCACCTTACAAACACCTATAAATTAAAGGTCATTCATAACAAAAAATCTACAACGAAACTTTTTTACATAGCTTCAAATTTTTACAACCATATTTACAATCAATACAACTATGGCCTACACCATGTTGGATTCTTTGAACGACAGCAACTATACCTGGATGATAAGAGTACGAGTGTGTAGAATGTGGGAATCTGTCAATCCACATATCCACATACTGAAGAACTGATCAGTCTTGACATGATTTTGATCGATGAAAAGGTTAAAAAATCAATATACTTTTAACTTATTAGTTTGTTAAATTGTATGATGTTATTAACTTTTCTAAGATATGTTGTATGACAGGAAAATTTGATCCATCCTACGATCACGAAGATTCTAGTCTCTCGGTTCAAAAATCTCTTAGAGGAAGGCTCTGTGTAGAACATCAAAAATCTGAAAGTTGTTTCAAGTACATGGAAATATATACCACTATCACATGGGTCTAAATTGCTCTTCATACGCATAACTTTGCCTAAGAGATTGGAAGAAGACATCGCCAACATATCACTGCATGAATTTTAGTTCATATGTTCGGATATGATTGATGCACGTATTAATGACACCAACATACTCTCAGGTTTTTGATGCAGTAATATATAAGTAATACTATTATATAAGTTATAATTCAAACTTTGATGTTCTAATATTATTTTTTCTATGTTGATTTAGATGTTGTGGGCTGATTGACCTACTTGGGTGAATTGAAGTTGTCAAAGGCGGTTGGAAAAAAGAGATCTCAAAATTGTCACAAATTAGTAACTTATGCATTATATTAATTTTAATCTAACTGTTAATTGTTTTTTATTGTTTTTGTAATTTTATATTACTTCTTCGGTTACCCCAATTTATTTGTTTTACTTATTTAATTTGTTCTAATTTTTTTCTTAAATAGCTCCATCACTAGTACCATAACTTTGTGTGAAAAGTTGGTCGAGATAGTTGATACAAATTTATACAAGAAGGATGGTGGACCCTATATAATAATTGTCACATCTACCCAGATTAAAAAATTTAAAAGTAATTATCTTTATTAATGTTTTTATAATATATAGTTTTAGAAATTGCACATATATAAATCTATCTTATCTCGATTCAAAGAATATCATTAGATATTATACAAATATTTGTTTCATTGATATTATTGATTTAATTCTTATATTAGTTTTTTAACAATTTATTTACTCTTATATGCAGATACAATTAGTTTTTCTACCACAATTTAAATAATTTTAAATAATTTATATATTTTATTTGATAATTTAAATAATTTTGTAGATATTAATTTCACAATTTTTATTCTAATATTCTTTTTATTAACAAATATATTCTAATGCCGATACGAAGCGCGGCTTAGTAATCTAGTTTTAAAATAATTTTCTAGTCTAGGAAGCTTCATTAAGCAGTTGTTTTCGAGTCAAAATGAATTGTTTTTTTTATCATTTTTGAATAATGTCTGTTTTTATGTCTCTTTTCTTTGTAACCATTAGTCATTAATATTCTTAATCCTAAAATTTTCCTTTCTTCGTGACTTAAGATAGACATGCAAATTGTACTGTTCAATAGACATCTATCTATTATCTCTTCTATATATAATAGGAGAACAAGTGGATAATTTAAGGGCATTGAAAAAATTGAGTAAATAATGTTTTAGTCACGGATTGAACCCCTGACATTCGCTAAAGAAGTCATCCTTATAACCATTGAGCTACATGATTCTTTTTGATTTTGAGCTAAAAATCATATGACATAAACCTCACATCTTTCTTATCCTATATTTATTATTATTTAAATTTTTGAGTAAAAATGAAGGTGATTTATAATATTTATTAAACTTTATTTTTTTAATACTTAAAATATCATACATAATCATATATACTTCCAGTCTTATAAAATATTAATATTAAGTTTTAAAAACAATATTATGTGTGGTGCTTTTTAACTTTATTTTAACTAAACAGATATTTTGTATATGTATCGATAACTATAATATATTATATTTTCTTGCATAAGAGTCGAACTTTTCTTGTACTACGCAATATATTTGAATTATTCAAATATTTAATATTTTAAAATGTATTATTAAACGTTGATATAACATAAATAACATATTATAAGTAGTTTATTTACATATTTATGACTTATTTATTTTTAAATTAATGAAATTAGTGTTAAAACATGTGTAAAAATTAGACAATAATTTATGTATGGACAATCGGTCACTTCAGGGTCGGGGAGACTCCGAACATGAACTCATTCGTCGAACCCGCCTCAATTCTCGAACGAGGATTACTTTATTTATCGCACAATAATCATTGTTAAATAACACATATTGATAAAATGTATACGTGATATTTATAATTATTTGTTCTTATCTATACTATAAGTATAAAGTCAGTGTGATGCATACAACATTCATATTCTTCTTATTTTATATTTATATTTACTTTGTTTGAAGTTCATCTTAAATTTGAATAGTTTTATGTGATTGTTGAAATTAATGTTGAATTGACGTGTGTGTTTCTGTTTGAGCGTGATTAAATTGTGTTTTAAGAGTTTTGTGTTTAAAAATATTTTAAAAATATATTTAATTAAAATTGTTGTTTTTAATAAATTAAGGTCAAATTTCAAAAGAAAAGGGACTCAAGTGCAAATATCAGAATATGAATGTCGTATTGACCGACCGACTACCAAACTATATTTTGAATAAAATTGTTGTTTTTAATAAATTAATTAAAGTAGTAAAAATAAAAGAACTAAAGTACAAATATCAAAATATGAGAACTGTAGCGACCGACTATCAAACTTTCAATGTTTCGGTTTTAATAATACAGTATATGTATATATATATATATGTATATAATAGGAGTTACTAGATTTATAATTAGATTGGATGCATTATATATATGACACGTTTTTTGTTATTATCAAATGAATTTTAAATTAATTTTATGAAAGAAAATAATTAGTTATTTGGAATTGAATTAATACACACACACACATACACACACACACACACACACAGATATATATATATATATATATATATATATATATATATATATATATATATATATATATATATATATATCTGTGTGTGTGTAAAATAACTAAAAACATAAATAAAACATATGAAAAATTATTTGTTCTGAGTTAAAATATTGTAACAGGCGAGATAATAAAAATAAATAGATAGTACAACAAAACAATTAAATGAATTATATATTCTAAAATTTTGATAATAATTTGTGTAAGCAATAAACAGATTAAAATATATAGTCCATAACAAATTTAAAAAAACATGATATTGCATATCATACATTATGATCAGATCAAATCACATTATACAGCCCGGGTTATTTAAAATTATAGTCCCCGGTCAATCAAATTATCTATATAAATTAAAGTAAGTACATTGTAACAGATGAAAAAAAAGTGCAACCGTACCTAGAAAAAAAATTAACCGCAAAGAATAGAAATTTATGTTAATTGCTAAAAAAATGACCCGTGTTTTAATTATTAAAGATGTGTATTTTGAAAAAAATAAAGGATGAATTCATTGTCAAAACACGGACAGAACTCAGAAGACATATGAGCAATTTTAACTTACGATGATATAAGCAAAAAATATTTATCCATCCATAATTGATCAATTCTCAAGTTCAGAGTTAAAAAAAAGTCTGTTTGTTTGGAAGAATTGAAACACATTGAAATGGTACCAAACGTACTTAATAATAGAATGATTTGGCACAAGGTAGTTTCACTTTAGTCAATTAGCTACACTGTCCTATGTTCTGAAAGTTAGGTAGACAGGGGAAGAGAAATAAAGGTAAAAAAATGCTTAAAATCAAGAGGTCAGAAGAAAAGACATAAAAGAGTTACAAAGAAAGTTTAAGAACTGAAAACGCAAGGCCTAAGTAGAGTATTAGAAGATTAAGGAAAGTTTTTGAGTAAAATCAGTACTAAAACCTACAATCTCCTACTGCAGCATCTTAAAGGCTATTTAGTTTATACCTTGAATATTGTCGGAGATGAACTAAATGAATTCATCATTTTTGAAGAACTGGAAAAAATTTAGGATTATAATTTTAAAAATGTCTTCTTAATTAGAAAACATCCATATAACACTCTAATTCTATTCTATGATCCACAACAAAATTAAAAACAAACATGATTTATCAAAACTACTCGTATTAGTTTTCACATTATAAACTTCAACATATTTAAGCAAGTACAGCATAGTCATAACATTAACAATAAAAACTCTATGAACATCAAAAATATACAATCATATATGTCAAATGACATTGATAATACGTAGTTTAATTTAAAATCATACTCTAAGCTAGCGGCCCGTGCCTTGCACGGGTTCTTATGCTAGTATATATAATGGAGCAACTAGGGGTTGCTTGAGACAATTTAATCGGTGTGAAATTACCAAATTACCCCTACTTATTATATTAATGATAAAAAAGTTGTTCTTAATGGAAGTCGAACCCTTGACCTCTAAATTATAAAGATGACACTTCTAACCACTATGCTACACATCAATTTTGGTTATATAATAAAACTCTTTATTAATATGTGCAAATACTCAATATGTTATATTCTATTTCGGTCTCTTCTTGTAATCTACTTGGTAAGGTAGATAATCTATTTTCACAAGTGCCTTAAAATCATATATTTGACCATATTAGAGAAAAACTCATGCAAAATAGATATACAAAATGTTATAAATTGAAATTGGTCCATTGAAAAAAAATTATATTAATATTTTTATATTGTAAATCATGTTTATTTGCAATAAGTATATATTTGCTCAAATTATATATACTATTAGATTACAAATTCTATATACAATCAATATATATTAAATTACTAAATTACCATTTTAATATTATATTTATGAAATCAAATTACTAAATTACCCCACCAATTGTATATTGATGATAAAAAAAAACTATTTTCATAATTGCCTTAAAATCATATATTTGACCATATTAGAGAAAAACTCATGCAAAATAGATATACAAAATGTTATAAATGGAAATGGTCCATAGAAAAAGAATTATATTAATATTTTATATAGTAAATCATGTTTATTTGCAATAAGTATATATTTTCTCAGATTATATAGACTATTAGATTACAAATTCTATATACTATCAATATATATTAAATTATTAAATTACCCTTTCAATATTATATTGATGAAATCAAATTACTAAATTACCCCACCAATTGTATATTGATGATAAAAAAAAATTGTTTTTAATGTGAACTAAACCATGATCAGTGATAGTGTGACAAATGTTGATATTTATAGTCACCACCACTTATTATTTTCTCTTTTAATATTGATTTTAAAATTTAAAACTATCGACATATTTACACCTTTCCAATTATATCCTTATATGTAATAAGCGTAAAATGAATTTTATTGATGATATCAAATTACTAAATTACCCGATCAATTGTATATTGATGATAAAAAAATTGTTCTTAATGAGAACTGAACCATGACCGGTGATAGTGTGACAAATGTTGACATCTATAATCACTATAACTTATTATTTTCTTTTTTAATATTTATTTGAAAATTTAAAACTATCAAAATATTTATACCTTTCCAATTATATCCTTATATGTAATAAGCGTAAAACGAATTTTCTTCATTATTTAACTTTTATTACTGCTTCATTATAAGATATTAACAACTTATAATTATATACGCATTTTTGATATTTTAGTTACTAATATAAATTGAAACTGTAGTTTTATTATGATACTATATATCATAAATCTCGTCTTCAATAAGTGAATTTTATACATTGATCATTTTCAAAAAAAAATACACTATTAGTATATAAAGTGTTGAACCCGAAAAATGCAAAAGAGTTTTCTCTTTGTATACTAATAAAAAAGTTTGTGTTAAATTTTTTTATAAGAAAGTTGAAGTTGTCATCGTACGAAAAAAATCAAATATAAACTAATATCGGTTTATATTTTTTGAATATCTATGATAAAATATTTAAACGTATTAAATGTTAAAAAAATTTTGCCAAGTGGCAATTGTAAGGTGAAACAAGTAACTTATCACAAATCAGTTTAGCGGCTTCTTGAGAGGTATAAGTTATAGTTTTCTAAAATAAAATATATCCACAACTGTACAATTATTGCATTCAACGTGTTTGCTATTATATTTAAATTATTACATTTATAGTTAAATGAACTTAAATTCAAATGGAGATTACGAATATCAAATTTTTATGTATATAAGCATAACACTTGAACAAATTACGGGATCGTTAACTTCACAACACATATTGATGTCAATATTAACTATCGTATATTTGATTTATCGGGGGGTTGTTTGAGACAATTTATTCAGTCTAAAATTACTAAAATACCCCTATTTATTATATAATAATAATTTTATAATGAATGCATGTATTAATTACATCTAATTCATTAATCATCATTAACACGTCTATATTTATTAATCCATCATTATTAAATATTATAATTTATAATTATATTTATCTATCCACTAATACTTAAATGATTAGATAATTAATATCTATAATTATATTTAACTCATTATCATGCAAGTATTGATTACAAAATAATTAGTATAGTTAATGAATATTAGTTATTAATGATTAAAGACATTAAAATGTATTAATAACGAAGATATTAATATGAAGTAAATAGAGTAAAGGGTTGAAAAGTCATTTTATACTTTGAGGGTATAATCGTTTTTTAATGGTGAACAAATTGGCTCAATGTACAACCAAAGAGATAGTAAAAGAGGGATAAGATAGATAAGAGAGGGGTCTCCAGAGAGTGACGTCGAAAATATAAGGCAACCATCGTAGGAGGGGCATGAAAGGGGGAGAGAGAGAGAGATCAAAAAACAGATCCAAAACAAAAGTTGAGAAGAAAAAAGCGGATGAGACAGGGAAAAAGGAAAGAAAAAGCCAAAGAGACAGTAAAAGAGGGATAAGAAGGATAAGAGAGGGGTCTCTAAAGAGTGATACCGAAAATAGAAGGCAACCACCACCATAGGAGGATGCATGAGAGAGAGAGAGAGAGGCAAATAACATAAATAAATTAACCCCAAAAAAAGTACAAACTCGACAATATCGACAAAGAACAATTTGTCACTGCCAGCTCAAACAACAACCCATGACAAATATTTACTTTAATGAGCAGACCAACTCCAAGTGCATTTACATGCACAAAGCCTACAAATTTGGTTCAAGCATTCCATCAAACACATAATACACACTCTAAATAAACACAAACTAAACAGTCAAAGAATGCATTTGAGTAAACAATTATGACGCAACCTAAATAAACGAAACATAACATGCATTTCAGTAAATGTGTTGTAATATATTACATCTTCCCGATGATCATCACATGAGATACGGGTCTCTAGATGTTAGATCAGAATTCAATGATCGTCAGGAGCTAGACTCAACTGATCAGGATTGCTGACGTCATCAGGATTGCATGGTCGTCAGGATCATAATGCATATCAGGACTGGGATCAGGATTGATCATTAGGACTGGAAGCTGATCAGGATTCCTACTTCGAGTTATATTTGGAGTCTAGTCAAACATGGAAGTTTATTTTGTCGGTTCCTGGTTTGTAGAATGTAGCTATCAATTATGGATAGGTTTCAATCTTTGTAATTGATTAGGACTTATCATTGATAGAGAAGCTGTGTAGTATATAAACACAGTTTAGGTTTCGATTTATGTACGAGAACATAAACATATAGAAGCTCTCAAGAACATAGAATTTCTTGAGAGAGTTTTTGTAAGCTAGCAGCTCTCAAGAACATCAGAATTTCTTGAGAGAGTTTGTAACAGTTTTATATCAGATTTAATAAAGCTGTTATCTTTCTTTCATATTTGTGATATACACATCAAAGAAGTCGATTATCTTATACTATTGTATTCAACCCCCCTTCTACAATAGATTATTACTGGGCAACAATTGTTATCAGAGCAAACTGATTTAATTCTGAATCAGATACGATCTAAAGATGTCGACAACCAAGTATGAAAGCATGAAGATTCCCATCTTGAAGAAATCAGAATATCCAACATGGAGGGTAAATATGCTGATGTACCTGGAGGCTATGGTTCCTGACTATTTGGACAGGATTCGTGATGGACCATATATACCTACGAAGTTCATTGAACGAACAGATACTGTACCTTAACATTATGTGGTCAAAGCCAAAAGTGAATGGTCTCCAGAAGAAAAAGCTCATGTACTCAGGGAACCAAAGATAAAGAATATCTTACACAGTAGTCTTGATGCTGTCATGTCAAACAGAGTGATTGCATGCAAGTCTTCAAAAGAAATCTAGGATACGTTAGAAACTCAGTGCCAGGGATCTGCATCTGTCAAGAAAAACAGAAGGGCTCTTTTGATTCAAGAATATGAACAATTTGATGCAAGACCTGATGAGAGCCTAACTGATCTATATGATAGATTTCTGACACTATTGAACATTTTATCTTTAGTTGACAAGGAATATGAAACTGAAGATTCGAACACCAAGTTTCTAAGAGCTTTACCTGAAGAATGGGACACTCAGACCTCGATCATTAGACATCAGTATGATCTGAACACTGTGTCTCTTGATGAAGTCTACGGAATGCTAAGAACTCATGATCTTGAAGTTCAACAGAGAAAGAACAAGAAAAGCAGCAAGGCAAAATCTATTGCTTTGAAAGCAGAGGCTAAATCAAAAGGAAAAGCTATGGAGGTCTCTAAAAGGAAATTGATTGAAGCTGAGTCAGATTCTGATAACTCTTCATCAGATACTGATGGAAATCCTGATGCCAATACTGATGATGACTCTTCAGACTCAGACATGGAAGAGATGGTTGCTATGATTGTCAGAAACTTCAGAAGGATGAAGTTCAGGAAGAATAGAAGACAAGGCAACTTTCAGAAAAAGACCTTCAAGGCAGACAAAGATAAGTATACCAAAAAGGACAGCAAAGGTAGCAAATTTGACAAGTCAAAGGTTAGATGCTACAAGTGTAATGGTATGGGTCACTTTGCTTCTGAGTGCAAGAAGACAAAGGCATTTATCACATCAAGCAAGGATTGGATGGACTCTTCCTCAGAATCTGATACTGAGGTAGTCAACTATGCTCTAATGGCCAGTGCTGATGTAACTGCTGCTCCTGATGATAAGGTACTAAATACTATCTTTGATTTTGATACTGATAATGCTTCTGAGTTAAGACGTTTTCTATTAGCTTTAGAAGTCAAACTGCTGAAAATACTAGGATCTTATCTGAGATGTCTGAACTTAGAAAAAGGAATGATATATTAGAAGCTGAATTTTCTCGTATTCAAGAAGTACAAAAAGAATGTGATAATGCTAAACACATGTACTTAGAGATGAAATCTAAATGTACTTCTCTTGAAAAGGAACTTGAATATACTAATGAGAAAATCAGAACCTGGACAGACACTGGTAGGAAATTTCATGAGATTAATACCTCTAAGAATTGGAAAGAGTGTCTAGGATATAAGTCAGATGAGGATAAGAAATTGAAAGAGAAAATTGTCATAGATGAGACAGTCAGTCCAAAGACCTATAGACATGTTTTAGATAAAACCAAAACTAAGATTACTCCTGTTAATTTTGTTTTTGGTAAGGATTCCAATTCTACTTTTGAAAAGGGATCTACTTCTGCTCAAGGAATAAATATTATAAAGTCAAAACATGTCATGAAGAAAGTCACTAAGAATGTAGGTCCATTGTCTCAGAAACAGCTTAAGGATAAAATCTGTGAGGTGACAGATAAGAAAAAGGAAGCTACTGTTAAGAGAAACAGGAATGGTAAAGTTGGGATCAATAAAGAGAATGGTTATAAATATATCCCAAATGCACCTAGAAAGTGTTGTTTTAACTGTGGTAACTCTAATCATCTTGCTATTGATTGTAAGAAGAGTAAGAAGAAGATTACTGATATTCCTAAGTCTGATGTTAGGAATAGATCAGTATTTTATAAACCACAGAAGTCCTGTTTTCATTGTGGTAGTATATGGCATTCTATTTATACTTGTAAAGATTATCATGAGTTGTACTATAACTTTTATGATCCATTGCCTAAAGTTGATAAAAATAGTGCAAACTCTGGTAGCATTGAGAATGTCAAGTTGGAATATGCTTTTGTTAATACTGAAACTGACAAAGCAAATCCTGATGGAGTAAATCCTGTCAGGACTGCTAAAGTCAGAAAGTCTTCTGCTGCTAAAATTAATAAATTGCATGGAAAAGGAACCCAACAAGTATGGGTTCCTAAATGTTCTAACTAGTGTGTTTCTATTCTGATTGTAGGGTAAAAAGAAAAATGTGTTAGTCATGGATAGTGGATGTTCTGTGCACATGATTGGAAACAAAGCCCTGTTATCAGAATATGAGGAAAAAGCTGGCCCAACTGTGTCTTATGGAGATGGCAACATTGGACAAACTTTGGGATATGGCAATATAATCATTGGAAATGTCATCATTGAAAAAGTAGCTCTAGTGAAAGGACTAAAACACAACTTGTTTAGTATTAGTCAAATCACTGACAGAGGTTATCATGTCAACTTCTATTCCACACATTGTGAAGTAGTCAGTAAAGCAACAGGAAAGATAGCTCTGACTGGCTACAGGCATGGTAACATATATGAATCCAACATTCAATCAAATACTGATGACTCCCCTACCTTTCTGATCAGTAAAGCATCAGTTGATGAAAGTTGGAATTGGCACAAGAAGCTTTCTCATCTCAACTTCAGCAATATCAATGAGTTGGTTAAGAAAGATTTAGTGAGAGGATTACCTAAAGTTTTGTATACTCCTGATGGACTCTGTGATGCATGTCAGAAAGCAAAACAGAGAAGGACATCATTCCAGAGTAAATCAGAATCCTCAATTGAAGAACCATATCACATGCTGCATCTTGATCTATTTGGTCCAGTCAACATCATGACCATCAGTAAGAAAAGGTACACTCTTGTAATTGTTGATGAATATTCTAGATTCACCTGGGTGTATTTTCTGCACAGAAAAGATGAGACTCCTGAAGTTCTGTTGGATCATGTGAGAATGATTGAGACAACCACAAAGTACAAAGTCAAGATACTGAGAAGTGATAATGGTACTGAATTTAAGAATTCAAATATGGAAGAGTTCTGCAAATACAAAGAAATCATTCAACAATTCTCTGCTCCTGGCACACCCCAGCAAAATGGAGTAGTTGAATGGAAAAATAGAACTCTTATTGAAGCTGGCAGAACTATGTTGGAAGAAGCAAAATTACCTACATATTTCTGGGCAGAAGCAGTCAACACAACATGTTATACTCAAAATCTGACATTGATAAACAGACATGGTGTTACTCCTTATCAGTCACTCAAGGAAAAGAAACCAAGTCTGAAGCATCTGCATGTGTTTGGCTGTAAATGTTTTGTTCTCAGAACTCACCCTGAACAGCTAGGGAAATTTGAAACAAAGGCCGATGAAGGAATTTTCATAGGCTATCCTGCATCAAGAGCCTTCGGAGTTTTTAATTTGAGAACAAGAACTGTCATGGAGTCAATACATGTATCTTTTGATGACAAGAAGATAACATGAATCAATGAAGACTCTCATGATAGATTGATTTTTGAAAATGAAGCGACTAAGGAACCTGAAGAAAGTGAATCAGAAGCTGTCAATACATCAGATCCTGATGGGTCACCAAATCCTGATGACACACCAGATGCTGATGGTGGTAATACTGATGATGCAATCAATAGTAATACTTCTAGTAGTGCTAATGTTGAGGGGGAACAACAACATTCTACTACAAGTTCAGAGTCAACTCAATCATCAGGACAGAATTCTTCAGATACTGATTCAAGTGATGATCCTGATAACTTATCAGGAGGAGATAACAATAATTCAGGGGGATCTTCAAATCAAGCAAATTCTTCTAATCAATATAACACCAATCCAAGGGGAGCATCTACTTCAAGGACTGATTTACCACCAGCAAGGAAATGGACTGCAAGTCATACTCCTGATTTGATCATTGAAGATCCTAATGCAGGTGTTCAAACAAGAAGTGCAACTCAAAATGAATGTTTATACAACAACTTTCTATCCAAGGAGGAACCAAATAAAGTTGAAGATGCACTTAAAGATGCTGATTGGGTTACTGCAATGCAAGAAGAACTGAAGTCTGGAAACTGGTACCAAGACCAAAGAATAGATCAATTGTTGGGTACAAAGTGGATTTTCAAGAACAAGACTGATTCTGATGGAGTAATAATCAGAAACAAAGCTAGACTAGTTGCAAAGGGGTATTCTCAACAAGAGGGAATTGACTATGATGAAACTTTTGCTCCTATTGCAAGACTAGAAGCCATCAGGATATTTCTTGCTTATGCAGCACATAAGAAATTCAAGGTTTTCCAGATGGATGTTAAAAGTGCTTTCTTAAATGGAGAACTGGAGAAAGAAGTCTATGTTGAGCAACCTCCTGGTTTCATTGATCCTAAATATCCAGATCATGTCTACAGATTGGATAAGGCACTTTATGGACTAAAGCAAGCTCCAAGAGCATGGTATGAAACCTTAGCTCTATTCTTACTGGAAAGTGGATTCAAAAGAGGTGCTATTAATAAAACTCTATTTTATTTGAATCATGGTAAGGACTTGTTGTTAGTTCAGATTTATGTTGATGATATCATTTTTGGGTCAACAAACAATAAGCTTTGTGAAAAGTTTTCCAAGCTTATGCAGTCAAGATATCAAATGAGCATGATGGGAGAAATGAGTTACTTTCTTGGTCTTCAAGTTAAACAGACTGATGAAGGGATTTTTATCAATCAGTCTAAATATACAAGGAATTTATTGACAAGGTTTAACATGCAAGATAGTTCTCCTGCTACAACTCCCATAGCTACAGCTACCAAACTTGATCCTGATCAAGGTGCTGAGGTAGATGTAACTCACTACAGAGGAATGATTGGCTCTTTATTGTATCTCACTGAAAGTAGACCAGATATCATGTTTGCAACCTGTCTGTGTGCAAGATTTCAAGCAAAACCTAGAGAACCCCATCTGATTGCAGTCAAAAGAATTTTTCGATATCTCAAAGGCACTCCTTCTCTTGGCCTTTGGTATGCAAGGGAATCAGATTTTGGGTTGTGTGGTTATTCAGATGCTGATTTTGCAGGATGCAAAATAGACAGGAAAAGTACTTCAGGAAGCTGTCAGTTTTTGGGTGGAAGACTAGTTTCATTGTTCAGTAAAAAGCAAAAATCCATTTCCACTTCAACTGCAGAAGCTGAGTACATTGCTACAGGAAGTTGTTGTGCTCAGATAATGTGGATGAGAAATCAGTTGTTAGATTATGGCATGTCATACTCAAAAATCCCTATTTATTGTGATAACCAAAGTGCTATTGCAATGACAGGAAATCCAGTTCAACATTCTCTTACTAAACACATCAGTATTCGGTATCACTTCATAAGAGAACAAGTTCTGGAAGGAACAATTGAACTTCACTTTGTTCCTACTGATCAACAACTAGCTGATATATTCACCAAGCCACTACCTGAAGCTACTTTCAATAAATTGGTGAATGAACTTGGAATGATGAACTTTGAGAATTTCTGAGGAAAGCTACAAAGAGGAAATCCTGATAACTGTCAAATCCTGATGGTTATTCAGAAAGGTATGTATTTTTGATTTATTCCTGATAGGACCCAATCCTGACAGGAAGTCAACTGGTCAATCCTGATGTTCAGGTCAGTATTTCATTGTTTAATTTGTGCCTAATTTTTCGTCAACATCTGCTGATGGACGGTTGAGTTTTAGTAGGACAACTATATGCACGCGTGTGTTGCACTGTTATAGATATACATATACATACACATAAAAAGCGGTGCAGTTTCATTTAAATTACACACGTAATCTGTCCACTAATTATTTGTGCACAAATCATATCTTGCCACCTGTTATTGAGAGTAAAGTTTTGTTATAACAAAATACTTTTACTTATTCTAAATCATTAATTACTCTCTCATCATCAGTTTTTCGATTTTCTATTTCTCTCTGTGCTTACGAACCCTAACTATTTTCAAACATCAATTCTCAAGATTTTTAAGAATTACAATGGCGTCTTCATCATTCATGAACAAACAAACAGTGATTAGTGGTGTTACTTTTGCCACTAACAATTTTGTGGCTATTCTAAATCATCAAGATTTACCCAATGAGTTTCATATAATTCAAGATTTTCTAGCTTCAAGCCCATTGAAGTTTGCTTTAACAGAACCTGCAAGTGTTTCTTTTAAGTCTGTAATGCAGGTGTGGAACTCAGTTTCTTTTGACAAAGGGTATTCTGACACCATCTTGATGAGTTTTGAACATAATGGAATTACTCACTATGTGACTCCTGTAATTGTGGAGGAAGCCCTGCATTTACCTATTCTTGGTGATGTTATTCCTGCTAATGTTTCAGACTCTACTCTTTTTGAGTTTGTTACAAAGTTGGGCTACAATGGTGAAGTAAAGAGATATGGCAATCTCTTTAGGACAAAGCTTAAGAAGGAATGGAATTTCTTCTTTGATACGATCAGCCGCTGTTTCCTGAACAAGACATCAAATTTTGATGCTCTTCCATCAGGATCTCTCAAAATTGGGTACTCTCTTATTCATTCTACAGTGTCTGATTATGGGTCGTTTATCTTGAAAGCTTTAAGTGATAGAAAATCAGATAAGTTAGGTTCTGTCTGTTTTCTTCGATTTTTACAGTTGATCTTTAATCACTTGTGTCCTAATGTTGTTTTTGAGAATGATGTAATTCTACCTATCTGTAGAATTACTGAGAATAATATTAAGTCCTTAGTCAACAGTGATAAGGCAAATGGTTTCATAGGAAATGCTTTTATTCCTGACGAGGTTAGGTTTTTCTTACATAGGAAAATGCCTACTCGTTATGGTTTAATTTCTAATGCTATGGGACAAGGCCAATCACACCTTGTTCCTAACCCAAGCATTCATCCTAAACAGTCTAAACAGTCAACTGCCACCTCTAATGTCTCTCAAAAGACTTTAGTTGTAAAATCAAAGAAGTCAGCTAGAACTGATGTGTCAGGAAGGCAATCAGGTTCAAAGGATTTTTCCTCTACACCACTCACTAAAAAGAAGTTACAAGGGGGTGTACAAGGGGTCCTGGTGAAGAAAGCTGCAAAGGGAGGTGAGGTTGTTTCTGTTAAAAGAAAGTTAGTGCTCAGGGATAAGACTGACTCAGAGGATGATTTACCTATATCCTCTATAATGAATGTGAATAAGGAAGTTGTTGATACTGCTTCTGCAGCTGTGGTTCCATTGTCTACACCACAGAAGAAAAGGAAGTTATCAAGAAGCAGGTATCATATTCCTTTAAAAAAGAAGCAGGATACTGATGTACATGAAACTTCTATTCTGATTGAGCAATCAGTTTCTACTGCTCAAGAAAATCCTGATGTTAGTATTCCTGATGCTGCACCAAGTCAAGTGGTTTCTATTTCAGACTCTCCAGCACAGGACTCTCCAACAAAAAGACATGTTGATATTTCATGGGAGAAGTATGGTGCTGCTGCTTCCAAACTTGGGATAAAACATCCAATGGAAAAGCAAAGGAAGGCAGAAGAGTTAGTCTATCAGAGACAGAAGAAACTGAAAGGATCAAGCCCACAAGAACCTGAACCTCAAAGTGGTTCAGCAGCTCTTTCTGATGATCCAGCCACACAAGAACCACTCAATCAAAGTTTGAGTGAAGGCTTAGCTAGTGGAATGGTCCCACAAGAACCATTTTCTCAAAGGGAGAATGCAGACATCGACATTCCAGCTACACAAGAACCATCTTCTCAAAGTGAAGATGCAGGCCAAGCTACAGTTTCTGAGAAATTTCCTGACAATGCTCAAGGGATTTCTGGTGCAGATGAAGTTCAAAGATTGGTCGAGGACACTGTCAATGAGGGAAGCACACAAGAACCTTTGACTCAAAGTGTTGAAGCAGCTTTTGAACCTCAAGCTCCACAAGAACCATTGGTAGCAAATACTGATGCAAGCATATCAAATCCTGACGGTGTTCATCCTGACGCTAGTGGTGCTCCTGATGCTGAGCCTATCCTGATACAGCCACTTCGTTCAAGACCAATGGATCATCCTATCACAGATTCACAGGATAAAATGAAAGGTATAGCTATTCCTGATCCTGATGTTACTCATAGTACTGATGATGATGACTCTGATGATAGTGATGATGATGAGAATCGAAAAGAGAAGGAACAGCTTGCTACATCACTCAAAATTAGTCTTGGAACTAATTTTGGTTCATCAAGTACATATATGGCTGGAAATGCTTCCACTGGGAAAGATCAGAGACAAGATTTTTCTATTCCTTCCTTTAATCCTGCTGAGGCACTTAGACAGAATGAATGGAATAATTCATGGCACAGATCTACTGAATCTGTAAGTTATTCTTCTGCTTTGGAACATGCCTATGATGCAGTGAAATCTATAGAGAATCAAGACTTGAAGAATCATCTGAAGGCTACAACTCTGTTATCCAAAAGCCTAAAAAGTGAGATTGATTCTATCAAGAACTCAACTGAGTTGGTGAGGAATGATATTTCTCAAAGTTTTACAAAGGTGCCTACTGCTTTTCAGGTAAGGGTAGTAGAATCCCAAGTGAAATCTGTTATTTCTGAACAAACCTCCATCAACAGAAGGATTGATTCTCTGGATACTAAGGTAACTGACATTCAAGCCTCTATTTCCTTAATTTTGAATTTATTGTCAAATCCTGATGTCAAAAAGGGGAAGAAGGTTAGTCGGACAAAATGCACACCTGATCTAGTATTAAGGAATAATGATGATGATACTGGAGATGATGGTAGTGACAAAGTGATACAAGGAGAAACCTCTGATGCTGCTGTTATGAAGTCTACAATTCAAACTTCACAAAGTCAAACAACGCAGTCAACTCATGTTTCTGATTCTGGAGTAAGAACAGTAAGAACGTTGGTGCAATCTCAGATCCTGACGGAAGAACAAATCCTGACACCTGGTCATGGACATACTCTTGCTACAATTCCTGAAGGTGATGAAGATATTTTTATTGATAATCCTGAAGATGCATCAAATCTATTCCAGAAGTTCTCTACAAAAGATGGCATAATTGTTACTCTATATCACACTGATAAAAGAGTTCAACCATTATATGCAAGAAAAGCACTATCTACAGCAAGTGAAGAATATCCTGATCTCTCACATGAAGAATTCTTAAGACAACAGAGAGAAATGATGGAAAGCTTTAATAACCCTGCTCCTGCTAGAGGTAGAGGAGGTAGAGGTAGGAGAGGAGCTAGAAGAAGTAGAAGAGGTTCTTCAACTCAAACAATACCTAGACAGACAAGGTCTAGAGGGTTAAGAATTGAAGAAATTCCTGAACCTATTCAAACTCTAGTAGTTCCTGACAGATCTACTTTTGGTGATGATGGAAATATTGAAGAAGAACCTGAATTGAGAAGAAAATCAAGAAAATCAATTCTCTGCAATACAAATCAAATTGAAGAATCTAATCCTGATGTTGTTCCTGATAATATTCAAGATCCTGATGATTCTGAAATTCTGCAAGAGATTGATTTGATAATTTTATCTACTGTGGTTGATTCTCACAACAAGGAAGTAGATGAAGAAGAAGAAGCCAGAAGAAGAGAAATCACAAGAAAAACAAATAGAGATTTCAATCTCTATAAACAAAGGCTTAAACAGTCAAATGAAAGAAAATGGAGGAACCCAAGCAGACAAGAATCTTCACTGGAAAGAAGCTATGCCTTTGAAAAGGAAAAAGATAAGAAGTGGAAACATATTAGTACACTGAGGTGTGATACACTTATCAATTTTCAGTCTGGAGGAATTATTACAAGCGCTTCAAGTGTTGTTGATTTATCTGAGATAGTTAGATCAAAAGCACTCTGGTTAAAGATGTTTTCAAATCTGAAGCAATTGACAAGTAATTCAAGAGGATGTATTGGACACAGAGATGCTGAATATCTAAATATGTCATATGTAGATCCTTACTCCTTGACTGAAATTGGAGGTACTTTAACTTCTGAAAACCTGAACAATTTACTAGCTGTTGATATAGTTATAGATTGTCATGATGGTTTTGACAAGAAAGAAAAGCTTCTGTACTTCATGAAAGATGGTAGTGTGAAGATTCTATCTATTCAAGATCTGCTGATGAAAACTACACAGGAACTGAAATATGTTCATTATCTTTTGAGATTGAAGAATCAAATGTGCAAAGAATGGAGTGACATGATTTTGTCAACAATAAGAAGAAGACTGGATGGAAACAGTAATTTCAATGGTAATTATACTCCCATGTACTTAAATCAAAGAGGTCAGGATGTGGAAATGCAAAGCGGTATTGCTGTTAAAGAAGTAACTTTTGGCATGACAGAACTTACTCTCAATCCTGATGGAAAGGAAATTGCTTATCTTTTGCTTGAAGAACATAGTCTTCAGAGAAACTCCATATTAAATCTCAGAGCAGCTATCTACCAGATTAATGAGGAAGATGAAGAACTCAGAAATCTTAAGGAAAGACTGATTCAAATTCTTGAAGAAAAAGAAGAAAATTTGTTATCCAACTTCTTGAAGATGAATCTATTCTATCAAAGAATTTAAACAGATAAGTTGTTGCTGCAGATACTGTACATTTTGTATATATGTTTTTGACATCATTGAATCTTAGGAATCTATACTTTATTTCACAAAGTATGAGATTGGGGGAGATTGTTAGATCAGAATTCAATGATCGTCAGGAGCTAGACTCAACTGATCAGGATTGCTGACGTCATCAGGATTGCATGGTCGTCAGGATCAGAATGCATATCAGGACTGGGATCAGGATTGATCATCAGGACTGGAAGCTGATCAGGATTCCTACTTCGAGTTATATTTGGAGTCTAGTCAAACATGGAAGTTTATTTTGTCGGTTCCTGGTTTGTAGAATGTAGCTATCAATTATGGATAGGTTTCAATCTTTGTAATTGATTAGGACTTATCATTGATAGAGAAGTTGTGTAGTATATAAACACAGTTTAGGTTTCAATTTATGTACGAGAACATAAACATATAGAAGCTCTCAAGAACATACAATTTCTTGAGAGAGTTTTTGTAAGCTAGCAGCTCTCAAGAACATCAGAATTTCTTGAGAGAGTTTGTAACAGTTTTATATCAGATTTAATAAAGCTGTTATCTTTCTTTCATATTTGTGATATATACATTAAAGAAGTCGATTATCTTATACTATTGTATTCAACCCCCCTTCTACAATAGATTATTACTGGGCAACACTATAGAGTGACACCGAAAATAGAAGGCAACCACCATTGGAGGGGGCATGAAAGGGGAGAGAGAGAGCGACCAAAATACAGATCCTAAACAAAAGTTGAGAAGAAAAAGGTGGAGGAGACGAAGAGAAAGAAAATAAAATTCAAAGAGACAGTAAAAGAGGGATAAGAAGGATAAGTGAGGGGTCTCCAAAGAGTGATGTCGAAAATAGAAAGCAGCCACCACCGTAGGAGGGGGCATGAGAGGGGGGGGGGGAGATTTCAGGATGGGGTGGAGAATGCAATAATTTTTCAATGAACTAAAAATTTCAATGAGTCAATTTATTCAATGCGAAATGATAATTATACTCTCAAATTTCAAAATGACATTTTAATCTATATTATAATTATCTCATATCAATATATCTGTAACTCATAAAATACGTTGAAATTAAAGAAATTTACGCAATATTCAAGAAAATGCCCGTGCCTCGCACGGGCTATAAAGCTAGTTTTATCAATAATAGATTAGCATTAGTCATTTGTATTAGTTAAGAGTGCAAAGTTATTATACTCCTTATCAGAATCATTTTTATTTGTAACACAATCTCTTTCTTCTGAAACAAGTGCTTTCTATTTTGTTCTAAAACAACAAAATACTTTTTCTTGTAATTAATTATTTTATTTTATTTATATTCTTATCATTTGATAAGTCAATACAACTTTTTATCAGATGACAATCTCTTTGAAACTGTGATCCCGATTTGGATATGCCTTGAAATTCAGCTTAAAGAATTTTCTTGTAAAATGCTATATGCCCATCAGTTTTATCAAGTTCCTCTTGAACATATGAATTACTATATTCAGTTCTGGACTTCCTTTTACTAGATTCCACCATGTCACCAACAACCTTGCTCACTTCAGCGTTTATATAATTATGACCATATTCACTTTCACCATCTTCTTGAGTTTCCTTGCCTTTTGCCATCAATGCAATGGAAGTTGACTTTTATTTGATTCTTGTCAATCTCATCATCTTGTTGCAGTTCCAACTCTTATAATTTCAAATTACCATATAACTTTTCAAGATTATAATCTTTGAACTCAAAAGATTGTCTAAAAAAAGTATCATGGATTCCATTCTTTAGGTTAAAATTTTAGATTAGTATCTTCAGTTGAGTACGCCATTTCGCATAGTTTAAGACCATTTAAAAGTTCATGAAACCTGTTAAGTATCATTTATTAGTTCACATTGTTCATGGTGAAAGACTTCATACTTTCTATCAAGAGTTGTATCTTGTCTTTTGACTTGCTCAGTTCTTTCACCCCAGAATTTGTATGGTATCCTAAAATTCTTTGGAAGCATGAAAGTTTATAATATTGATAAACATATCTTTATCCAAACCATAAAATAGAGTGTTTATCTTCACTTTGTGCACTTCTCATCTTCTTCAGTATACTCAGGTAGAAGTTTAGGGGTAGACTTATCGGGTGCCAATTTCCATTAACATTCACACCTATAAAAACCTGTATAGGAACATGAGGTTCTTTCTTAATGCATTTCACATTAGAAGCATCAAATGAAAGTAAGTACAGATGCATCTTAACATTTTAATGAAAGTAGTTTTCATTTTCTAACATAGGAATTTACTGATGGGTTTCGGGCATGAAAACGCAGCGTAAACATCGCGAAAAACAATAAAAACAGAAACTCTCCGCAGGATCCATACGAAAAATCGATATTTAATTCGTGAATAGAATTGTTTACCTTTTGAAGCTTTACGAACGAATGACTAATGGAGGTCCTTTGCTACGATCACCACGTATCCCGCCTTGCGATATACGTCTCTAATCAGTCCACACGAACGCTTGATCGTCCAACGATCACCGAAGTTGGTACTAGCCAAGAAACTGCCCTCAAAATTCTCTATCTCTCTCTATAGCCTCTCCTTGATGTGGATCAACTAGGGTTTTTTTATAAAAACGAATTATAAGATTAAACCCTAAAATAATACATCATTATGTATTTATAGGGATAGAGGAATGGGCTGAACCCTAATCTGATTGGGCTTCCAAAACCCAGTCCGATTTTAGTTGTATTATTAATAAATTCGAATTATAGTATAATTAATCAAGTCACACTTAATTAATTCAATAATTCAATATAATAATAATAATTTATTTAAATTCGAAATTTAATAAAGCTCCGTTTAAAACGTTCTATGTGTGTGACCCTTTAGATTATTATTACGTTGACAATAATTTTAATATCTAATAATAAAATTATAGACAATGAGCGACATAGTAATGCATCATTGCTACCCAAGTAATAATAATAATTGATGATCCAATTAAACCTTTTGTGAATAATGTTCCATATAATATAATCCTTTTAACCTTATATTATAGATTAAACTCGAGGCATGGTTTGTGTCACCCTCTTCATCATTTAATCCTGGTTTATTTGATCAATGAGTAGACTATTAAACAAATCACTATTTGAGCATGGTCATGCATTTCATAGTCTCACTCAATCAAGAGGCCAATAATATCACTCCTAAAATAGGAGGGTTAAATCTTATGTCTATCATTCATATTTCTCATATGATTCATAACATACCCAATGTCCACCTTTATCATCACCCGGTCAAAGGTAACTTTGAGTAGAATCAAAGTATATTAATTCTCATATAAAAATATACCGATTTCAAGTCTAAGGATCATTACACCATTATCATTGTGAGAATCACTTATGACACTTGATAACATTTACCATGAAGAATTCTCACGGTGGGTCTATCAAGTGCCATGTATTTCTAACGTGCACTTATGTCTTTGACTTTAGTATCACAATACCTATGACCAATGAGATGTGGTCATCAGTCAACAAACATACTAGTCTGTATGCATTATTATTGCCCTTAAATAATAATACTAAACTATGGACTTTTAGGATTATCAACACTATTCATATAATCTCATTTCTAAGTCACATACTTAGAGATATATAATTCATGCTTATATTCCAAGGACATTAATTATTCTAATATTTATATCGTAGTTAATAAAGACATAATAAATGAATAAAGAAAATCAGTAGAACATAATCATTAATAATCAAAATGTCTTTCCTAAGAACATTATAGTATTGTCTCTAGGGCACAAATACTAACAATCTCCCACATGCACTAGAGCCAATCACCCATGTATCTAATACCCATGGAACTAGTGTGACCTTCGTGCTTCTGCTACGACAAAGCCTTAGTCAGTGGGTCTGCAATGTTATCATTAGTATGCACTTTACATATATGTATATCTCTCTTCCTTGTAATCTCTCGAAGTAGATGACATCGTCTAAGTATATGCTTTGCTCGGGAATGGGACCTTGGTTCCTTAGCCTGCGCAATAGCTCCATTGTTATCGCAATAAAGATCAACTGGATCTGCGATCGATGGAACTACTCCAAGTCCCTCAATGAATTTCCGAATGCAAACAGCCTCTTTGGTTGCTTCACTGGCAGCAATATACTCAGCTTCCATTGTAGAATCAGCTATTGTCTCTTGCTTTGAACTCTTCCAGCTTACAACACCTCTATTTAGACAAAACACAAATCTAGACTGAGACACATTATCGTCTATGTTCGTCTGGAAGCTAGCATCAGTGTAACCTCTTACAACTAGCTTCTCATCTCCTCCATATACCAAGAATGAATCTTTAGTCCTCTTGAGATACTTAAGAATATTCTTGACTGTCGTCCAGTGACCCTCACCTGGATTAGACTGGTACCTGCTCGTCATGCTCAAAGCATACGAGACATCAGGTCGAGTACATGTCATTGCATACATTATAGAACCAATTACCGAAGCATATGGTACCTTTTTCATACGGTCCTTATCATATGATGATTTAGGACATTCATCCTTTGAGATCGATGTCCCATGAGTCATAGGGAAGAATCCCCTATTTGCCTCTTGCATCCCAAAACGATGCAATACTTAATCAATGTATGTACTCTGACTTAAGCCGATTAATCTTCTAGATCTATCTCTATAGATCCTGATCCCTAATATATAGGTAGCATCGCCTAAGTCTTTCATCGAGAAAATTTTTCCCAACCAAGTTTTAATAGCCTGAAGAGAAGGTATGTCATTCCCAATTAGTAATATATCATCAACATATAATACTAGGAAATCCACTTTCCCACTAACCTTCTTGTAAACACACGACTCATCATCATTTTGAATGAAGCCAAACTCTTTGACTGTTTCATCAAAACGAATGTTCCAACTCCTTGAGGCCTGCTTCAATCCATAAATAGATCGTAGTAGCTTATAGACCATTCTAGCAAATCTCGGATCGACAAAACCTTCTGGTTGTATCATATACACTGTTAGTATTTGTGCCCTAGAGACAATACTATTATGTTCTTAGGAAAACTATTTTGATTATTAATGATTATGTTCTATAGATTTTCTTTAGTTATTTATTATGTATTTATTTACTGCGATATAAATGTTAGAATAATAAACGTCCTTGGAATATAAACATGAATTCTATATCTCTAAGTATGTGACTTAGAAATGAGATTATAAGAATAATGTTTATAATCCTAAATATCCCTAGTCGAGTATTATTGTTTAAGAGCAATAATAATGCATAAAAACTAGTATGTTTGTTGACTGATGACCACATCTCATTGGTCATAAGTATGGTGATACTAAAGTCAAAAACATAAGTGCATGTTAGAAACACCTGGCACTGGATAGACCCAAGTGAGAATTCTTCATGGTAAATGTTATCAAATGTCATAAGTAATTCTCATAGTGATAATGGGCTAATGATCCCCAGACTTGAAATAATTACATTTTTATATGAGAATTAATATAGTTTGATTTTACTCAAAGTTAAAGGGTAATGATAAATATGGACATTGGGTATATGATGAATCATATGAGAAATATGAATGATAGACATCAGATTTAACCCTCCTATTTTAGGAGTGATATTATTGGCCTCTTGATTGAGTGAGACTATGAAATGCATGGACATGCTCAAATAGTGATTTGTTTAATGGTTTACTCATTGATCAAGTAAACAAGGATTAAATGTTAAAGAAGGTGACACAAACCATGTCTCGAGTTTAATCTGTATTAATACAGGATTAAAAAAATTATATTACATGAAACATTATTCACGAAATGTTTAATTGATCACTAATTATTATTATTGCTTGGAGTATTTCGTAGAATGTTTTAGAAAAATTTAGAGTAATTATTAATATAATTAATAAACTAAATAATAAATATTAATTTTTTTCTTTCTAATTTTTAAAAAATATTATTAATATTTATGTTATTAATTTTTGTTATATTATTTATATTAGTTCTTCGATCTATTTTTCTAATTTTCTCAAAATTTTGAATTATTAATATTAAAAATTCGAAAATATCTCAACTGCCTTTAAAATGTTTACTAATTGAGGAAACTAAATATGCAATTTTAATATTTTTCTAACTTTTTAATTAGAAAATATCTCATTTTTCTTTTAAATCTTTAGTAATGAAAATCTTAATTACCTTATATTCTCCTAAACTTTATTCTTAAGTCAAATTACTATCTTAATATTCTTCTAAAATTTATCTTCAAGTCAAATTACTATGTTGATATTCTCTTAAACTTTCTCTTGAACTCAAAGTTATCATCTTCATATTTTCATATATTTTTTCCTTAAAGTTTAGAAAATATATTTAAATCAGATTATCATCTTAATATTCTCTTAACAAAAACTATTAGAAATTATGTTCTCATAATTATTTAAATAAATGTTAATTATTTTATATTCTCCTGAACTTTCTTATTAAGTCAATTACTATCTTAATTTTCTCCTAAAATTTATGTTCAAGTCAAATTAACATGTTGATATTGTCTTAAACTTTCTCTTGAACTCAAAGTTACCATCCTAATATTTTCATATATTTTTTTATGAAGTTCTAGAATTTATCTTGAATTCAGATTATCATTTAATATTTTCCTAAAAACTATTACAAATTATGATCTCATAATATATTTGTAAAAAAACTCACGTTTAATTTATCTATATGATATATATATATATATATATATATAATCATTTTTTTAAATTTTACTTTCTAAGTTATATAGAAGATGAGACTTATAGAAAATGCAAGTTTCTAAGAAATAAAATAAAATATAGAAGTCTTATTTTCTTTTCATTTATTTTCTCGAGTATCTATATTTTAAACAATAAAATTTAGAGTTTTTAAAAATATTTAAATTAAATTTTATGATATAATAAAATTAATTAACAGATTATGTAATTTGTTTAATAAATTAGTTTGTTATATGTTTACATTTGATAACAACGACAAAGCGGGTTATCGGGAGGAAACATGTTTACGAGAGAGCGATTCATTAGTAACATATTATATGCTAGAATTTAAATATTGATGTTATATTATGTATTTTAAAATAGAATTAGGAATATGAATTTTGAGAAAAATGAAATTGGTGATAAATATACTTATATTTGATATAATATTAAAAATGAATAATATTAAAGAATTGACATTTTTCTATAATTATTCAAAATTTCGGTAAATAACCAAGACAAAACAGAGAATTCAAAAAAAAAAACTTAATTTTATGTGAGAAATATTATTTTATGTAAAAACATATTTTATAGAATGATTTTAAAAAAATTAAGATAAATTATTACAAAGCCGTTGCGAATCGCGGTTTAGTAAACTAGTTTGTTATAAAATGATATAACATTTATAAAAAATTACATATATTATTTTTATTCATTTTTGTACCCAATTTAGTATCTCTAACATTATTTTACTATATTTTGTTCCATTTTTGGTTCATTATTTACAAAAAGAGAAGATTTCTCCTCCTACAGAAGCAAAATAAACTCTCCAAACAGTACCATATAATCTAGTTCGATTATGATATTTTAGCAGCTCAACTCTAGGCGTCTAGCCCGGTTTAAGAGAAATGCAGAAAAATATATAGAAACGAGACCGGTTTGGTCCTAAACCCGGTCTAAGGAATACAGTAGAACAGCCTTTGCATGGAAGACACGTGTTAGAAAAATCCAACACCTGGCAGTTGTTGTAATGAGGAGGATAGCTCTTCTGACATATCCAAATATCTCTGCATATATTTCCGTGTATAATAACTGTACCGAAGCGTAAACCTATACATATTTTTATTCAGTAGACAAAAACTTAATTATACTGGAATCGACGATGACTATGGAAAGAAAACAGCTATCCACCATTGCAAACGACGTCCTTCTCAGATGTTCCCAGTAATCTCTCTCTCTCTCTCTCTCTCTCTCTCTCACGTTTACTTGTTCACTTTTGTTATTAGTAGCTCTGCAGAGGCAGTTGCATCAATTTATGATAATTCATGTCTATTTTCTTTTTAAAAAAGACTGAACCATGTTTTATTATTGTTGTAAACAGGCGATTTTAATTTAATAATTTAATTGATTGATATCTTAAGAGTAAATAATTTTGATATTGTCATCAGTGTAAATTTTATCTTGGGTATTATTTCAGGAAACTCGATATTTCTCTTACTGTAATGGTAGAGGAATTTGAGAGTATTTGGACACCGGAGAATGGTGAGTATTCAAGGAAACTGGTGGAATTTTGGTGCTCAAGGGCTCTAATTGACATGTGTTGTAATATAGAAGAACAAATAAGCGATGGTTCATTCAGCCGCTTTTCATTTGATATGATGCGTGCTTGGGAGAAGCCTAGTTGCACTGATGATGAACATGACTCATTTTCGGTCGGTAATTCCAATATTGCAAACACATTTTGTTTACTTGAGTAAAAGAATGTTTTATTTTGTGTTGTTCATTCCACTGTTTGTCATTTATGTGAGAGAATTTAATCCAAGTATAATGGTAATTTTAACAAGTTTATGAAACCAGTGTAGGCACTTGTCTTCATAGTTAAAAAGATGAACTGTGATTCACAACTTGCTAAAGTTTTTAAAAGGGGCACTTGATAATATATATATATATGTGTGCAGATTTATACCATAAATTACTAATAAATAAATATTCAAAAATAATTCTCTGGGACATGTCCTCATAGGCCTCTACTGTAAAACCTCTGTAAATTAATACTTGGTAAATTAAAAACCTCTCTAAGTTAATAATTTTCTCCTAGGATGTGGAGTTTTTGTAATGCATCAAAACGTTATTAAGTATTTTTGATGACTTGAGCACTTTTTTCCGTATAACAAGTTCCAAAAGTGTTGTTTCTTCTTCTGTATCACCTTCAACATTATTTTCAAAGATGGTGTATTTTGAATCTTACAAGTATACATTAAATTTGTAAATCATTATATATTGAATAAATTTAATTAAGTATAAAATATAAATTATACAATTGATTTTATTTAAGTTTATATAACTAAAAGTCAATTTTTTTTTATCAAAAACTCTCTATTAATTAATAATTATTAATTTATCGATTAATTAATACCTCTCTAAATTAATAGAATTCTCTGGTCCCAACTATATTAATTTATAGAGATTTTACTGTACTGAAATTCGCCCTTTAGTTAAACAGTTGATTAAAAACCTGATTTTAGATTTTAACAAGTAAATACTTCGGACCTGAGAGTATGCGATAATTGTACAGTTACAACCTGATTTTGGCTGCAGGAAAGTGTAGCAAAAGAGAAAGAGGAGGAGAAGGTGCCTACAAATCTAAATCCAGAAGATGATGACATTCCTCTTTTCTATTCAGACCTCATGCCACTTCTTGTATGGATTCTACTTCTCTAGTTTACAACCATCTTGTATACCATGCTTTATAGTATACCACCCGTTCCCATTATAAGGAAAAAGGTTACCTGTATAGCTTTTTATCAAATTTAAGTTGTCTATCTTCTTTGTGGTAGAAAACTAGTTTTATACTTCATTGTTGTGGCATGTTGCATGTTTGGTACTTTATTTTTTTGACTTAATTACTATGATAAATTTAGTTTTAGTAGTATAAATACTACATATATGAATATTATTTAAAATTTTACCCTGTCAGGTTGACAATGGACCCAGTGTTGGAGAAGGTGCATTTGTGTGGTTGGCCACAGTAGCTCCAATAATAGCAGATGTTGTCAATGGAAAGTTTACTTTCGAAACTCTGACTGCAACAACTCGTAACCGGCTTCATTACCCTGCTTACAACATATTCCTTCAGGAAATTGACAAGTAATCAATCTCAATCCTATTTTTCGTTTCTGTTCACATGCTGGATTAATGATCTGAGTGACTATCATTGGAATGACTAAGTATCTATGACAAAGTAGATTAACATTTAAAGAAATGTATATGAGTGTAGCACGTCAGCATGTGCAAGGTTTTAGTTATGGCCCGTGAGTGTTAAATTTGGTGAATAAGTTTCTTGTAAAAAAAATTCAAAAGCGTTAAGGAATCATTTGGACGTACATTTTATATCCATTTTAGTCATTAGATAGCATGCAGTGAAGTCCAGACCCTCATCAGCTGCACATAAAAACTGGTCCACGGAATAACTTGGATGAGTTTCATATTTGTAGCTGCAGAGAATGGATTGGAAATTTTTTCTTCAAACTTTATTAATGATTTGTCTATACTTAATTTTTACTTCATTGGAAGATTTAATTTCCCTGATCAAATTGTGGAAGTAGCCTATAGAACAGTCATTTCTGCTGCATGGATAATCGAAAAAGCTTATAGTCACTATGACTTCACTTGTCTTCGAGTTTGTCTGCGTTACTGTTTCATAACATCTTGTTGGATGAATTTTCAGATGCATAAAACAGTTGCAGGGGCAAAAAATTCCTTCTGGAGTTGAGCTAGCAGATGATGAATTCATTCTTCACGTGGAGGGAACTGCAAGCACTTCGAGGGTAGTGCGTCATATTGGAGGAGCTAGTTGGCCTGGTTGGTTCTACAAATTTAGTGATGTAGAATAGATGTTTTCTATGAAAAAAAGTTTGCAGTTATTATTATCTTTTTAGCAGAGTACATATATTTGATAGATTTAATACTCTTTTCTGCATCTGAAACAATAGGTAGGCTGACATTGACCAATTATGCTCTCTACTTTGAGGCTTCTGGAGTTCTAGCCTATGAAGATGCTTTGAAGCTCGACCTTTCGAAGGGAACTGAAAAGAGTGTCAAACCAGCTGCCACGGGTCCATGGGGTGCTCCTCTTTTTGACAAGGCCATTATATACGAGTCACCCGAGTTGTAAGATAATTCTGTTATTGCTGTTATTGTTTTTCTTAATCCCTATCAATGTTGTGGTGTATACTGTCGTTCGTAGTACTAATCAATTCAATTGAGAACTTATTGATGAAAATAACTTCTGCCTTTCAAGACTGAAGGGGCAAAAATATCCCTATCAATTATGACCAAGACAATTTGTTTTTTAAGAACTAAAGCATATAAATATTATAATTTGTTAGAAGTTATTCGAGTTGCAAAAAATCAGCACTAGAAAATACCCTAATGAGATGCTGATTCAAACCAATCAATGCATACTTATTGGTGTTTAGACAGATGAACTTGGATGCATGTTTTACACAGTCCTTTAAATTTTGTTATTTCCATTGACATGGTGTGTCAGGGAAGAGAGTATCGTGTTGGAATTTCCAGAGATGACAAGTTCCACCAGACGTGATCACTGGCTCGCACTCGTGAAAGAGGTTCTTCTGTTACATTTATTTCTGTTAAAATTCAAGGTGACATCTGCCTTGCAAGTCTGGGAGATGCATGCAAGGACCATCCTTGGAATAGTCCGCCTCCATGCTGCTCGAGAAATGCTTCGAACGTCACCACCAGCTCCAAAAAGTTTCTTGATCTTCTCCTTGCTTGAGGTGTTACCTAAAGGAGATATTGTATTAGAAGAGCTTTCCAAGTGTATAACGAACATCACTGGTGGACAATCATGTAGTGCTAGCTCAATTCTGAGGAATTTGAATGTCTCACAAGCATGTGTTCCAAGTATGGGGGAGGGAGAAATTGCCGAGAGAATTGAAACATTGAACATACAAGCAGAAAACCTGTTGTCACTGGAGAGCGCCATTGACCAAGTTAGAGAGGAAGCAAAAGAATCTGGTATTGCCAAAGCTACTGTTGAAGGGCTAAAAGAGGAAGGTGTATCTGATAGTGCTGCTGTTTTAAAGGTAATAAATTGGTTTAGATAATTTTCAATAACGTATCGGTGATGAATTGATATTTTTATTTTCGTTATTATAACCTCGTTTGCCACCCTCAGGACTCGGTTAAAAATATATTGATCTTACCTAGTTTAAGTTTAACTGTACAGGAGCTGCTGAAACCAATCAATACTGCATTATGGCCTTGGTTTCAAGAGGTGCTAACATGGCAAAAACCAGAAACCACTGTAATTGTAATCGGTCTTACACTCTTAATTATCTACAAGTGAGTTTGTCCAAGTTTAAATTTTAATTATTTGAACAATGATGTACTTGATTTACCTGATTGTGTGATGATATTGCTCATAAGCCATTAAGTGTTAAAGAATATATTATCACATAATTTTGTTGGCACAGAGAGTGGATTGGAATTGCAATAGCAGCATTGTTACTGTGGATGGTGAGTAAGATGATATGGGCGAGGAGGAACAGGATCGGTGACAAATACGACAAATTAGTGGTTTGCACGGCATCAGATAAGACAGCAATTGAGAGCATGGTGTCAGCACAACATGGATTGCTGACTGCAAGTGAAATGTTGCGGTTGGCCAACATTTCAATACTGAAGGCTTGGTCCATATTTTTCTCCAAGGCGCCAAAGGTAAGTGGAAATATAGTGGATAATCTAACAAAATGTGTCTGTTGGAACCTGAACAAATACAAAAACTGTTAAACCAATATGCCACGACCCTCAAGATCTCTGTTTCCATATCATGTGCTTTTTTTGTGTACATACAATGCTTTAAAATTTGAACCCTTAACTGTGCGGCTAACATAAAATGTTGTTTTGAGTACCAAGTATTGTTCAAGGTCTACCTATAGGCCATGGCTCATTTATCGAGGAAAAGAAAGGGGGGGGGGGGAATTTAAGAAAAAATACAACAAAAAAAACAGCACTAAAGAATAGAAGATAAGCAGGAGTCTTGGTGGTTCTTTTTTTTTTTTTTGCTAATTGTCTTGGTGGTTCTTTAACATGGGTAACCTAGTTATCTGCAACTCTTTTCTGTCTTCCCTTAACTTTTCTTGTTCCTGATTGCAGCATACAGATATGGTGATGATGGCAATGACAGGGTTAGCCATTTTTGTAGCTGTGATCCCATTCAAGTTTATACTTATGGTCCTCGTGCTGTGTTTATTCACAACCACATCCAGGCTGAAAAAGCGCTCGAACAGTGATCAAGGAAACAAGGGAAGTAGGCGTTTAAAGGAATGGTGGGACTCCATTCCTGTCATTCCGGTCGAGATTTTAGACAAGCTACCAGAAGACACAACATAGCTTACCAGGTCATTGTCTTCGTACAATGGCATTTCTATTATGCACTGAAGACTCTATGTGAAAGTACAGATTCGTATCAGTGTGCTTACAAGAACTACACTAGTCATATATCAGTGGTGAAAATTTGGGAATTGAACGAACACAAGTCCATACTGTATGCTGTCTGTTGTGTAGCAATATGTGTTTAATAAGTAAAATCAATGTCATTCCAACTTAAAAGATCAAGTTTCTGTTACGGCTTTTGCATTATTGATCTTCATTGCATTTTCAAAGGGAAAAAAACGTGCAGGTGAAAATGGAAAATGATGATGGCTTAAAATGGCAAAAACTAATTAGTTTTCTCGGTGTTGTTGGAGGAATTTCGTAACAACTCGAATCGGAGGTTGCTGGAATAACGAATTATGAAAATAGGGGCATTTGAGATTTTTGGATGTTTGGGGCTGAGCTCGTATGATGACTCCTCAGAAATTGAATAGAGAATAGGTTGTTTCTCTTCCTCCTTCCCGAGTGTCAATTGTCGTGTACCACTGTACCACTGTACCACTGTGTACCATACAAGGTGCCTACGTACCCATTTATATAGGGATCAAGTCTCACGTAGTTCTTAGAAAACAAGTCATTGGATAAGTTCATTCAGTCTAATCCCATAAGATAGTCAAGATTTATGTTCCCATAAACAGCTCAAGGATTATCAATCCTCTTCAAGTTCCCATAAATAGTTCAAGGATTATCAATCCTCTTCAAGTTTTCATAAATAGTTCAAGGATTATCAATCCTCTTCAATTTCCCATAAATAGTCCGGTCTTCACACGTTTTCCTACAATCTCGCGGCATCTCCGCATTTCTTTCCATGATTTGAAGAATATCGTTGATTGAGATTGATTCTTTCCTCGTTTCAGAGAGAGGATATTGCTTATTGGTTAAGCAATTAATTATTAATCTGAATTAATAATGATTAAACGGAGAAATTTGGACTATGCCAAAATATGGCATAACAACAAGCCCCCAGTTCTTCAGTGTAGCTTGCTGCAGTGGAGAACTAAAAATCTTCGAGCTTCCAAATTTCTTCGGTCGACGTTTTTCAAGTGTCATTGTCCACGAGCCCCCGAGCTGAGGCTTTAATAAGATACCCAATTTCAAATGTCAGGCTTTCAGCCCATATCACGTCCAGTCTCACATGTTTTCCTACAATCTCGCGGCATCTCCGCATTTCTTCCCGTGATTGTAGGAATGTTTTGTGACAACCAAGAAATATCCATCTACCAATGGACCTTCAATAATGTAATTTTATTCATGGACTCTCCTCTGAGAGTAGGGTCTTCAATATTAATCCTCCTTGGAAAAGAGAGCTTTCGAAAATAGTACCCTTATCAGATAAGGACCTTCCACACTTATTTTTGTCCATGCACGAGCTATTGAAGTAATCAAATCACGCGCTACGAATATTGCATCACAATTCTTTAACATCTCCATGATTCAGATTCTGTCCAGATCTGTTTTTCACCTTTTTGTCCCTGTAAACGATGTTTTCTTGCAAAACACAAAACATGAAAGATGTAGAAAACGAAAAGATCTTTCCGATGATATATGGCTCGTCAGAAACAGACTTATAATGAATCGGGAATCAAATAAAACATCTGCTGATTAACTTCTCAATACTGAAAAACGGGATCTGATTATGTTTTGTGATTTCAAAAATAGACCTGAACATAATCTCAGAAAACATCAAGAACGAAAGTTATAGGAAATCACGAAAGATTTCTGGATCATAAAAAATCATCAAAATCTGACATGTATTAAATTTACTACGAATTTTATAAGATAACTTATGTATACGGACAAAAGCATAAGAAAACTTATCTTAATTTTGAAAAGAATCATGAATCACCGCCTCCATCGTTCTTCTCCTCCATTAAAGCCGCTCCATAGATGATTTGATTGTCCTCCACAATCAAAAAATAATGCCCTCCTTCTAGCGCCAATTGTTTTTGGAGGAATTTCGTAACAACTCGAATCGGAGGTTGCTGGAATAACGAATTATGAAAATAGGGGCATTTGAGATTTTTGGATGTTTGGGGCTGAGCTCGTATGATGACTCCTCAGAAATTGAATAGAGAATAGGTTCTTTCTCTTCCTCTTTCCCGAGTGTCAATTGTCGTGTACCACTGTACCACTGTGTACCATACAAGGTGCCTACGTACCCATTTATATAGGGATCAAGCCTCACGTAGTTCTTAGAAAACAAGTCATTGGATAAGTTCATTCAGTCCAATCCCATAAGATAGTCAAGATTTATGTTCCCATAAACAGCTCAAGGATTATCAATCCTCTTCAAGTTCCCATAAATAGTTCAAGGATTATCAATCCTCTTCAAGTTTCCATAAATAGTTCAAGGATTATCAATCCTCTTCAATTTCCCATAAATAGTCCGGTCTTCACACGTTTTCCTACAATCTTGCGGCATCTCCGCATTTCTTTTCATGATTTGAAGAATATCGTTGATTGAGATTGATTGTTTCCTCGTTTCAGAGAGAGGATATTACTTATTGGTTAAGCAATTAATTATTAATCTGAATTAATAATGATTAAACGGAGAAATTTGGAATATGCCAAAATATGGCATAACACTCGGTGTCTGGGAGATTGAAATATGTTTCTTGCTGTTTACAAGGGATCGTATGGGTGTCGAGAGTTCCATCTTTTTTTTTTCAGATAATTTTTAAGGTGGCCGGCATCCTAGCCATATATGTTCTGTAACCCTTGATCTATAGTCTGCCCTTGATCTAGCAAGTTTGTGTAAATAATATGTGGACTATGGGCACAAATGTGGGTGTGAATGTGTGGCAACAAATCAAAATCCGTCATGTATTTGGGAATAATTTTGCCTCTAGCATTTTCCCAGATAAAAGTACATATTTTTTAACTAATCCTAAATTTAAGAATATACAACTCTACATACAACCAAAACCTTATTCTTAATTATTTAATATCTGCTTAATACTTATTCAAAGTGTCTTAGTAATATATTTTAATGAGAATATATTAAAATTAAAATATTGAAAATTTTGTTAATAGTTTAAATTAGTTGGTTGGTTGATAAAAAAAATAATAATCTTATAATTTCAAATTAAAATTAAATAGTTGAGACTTGTTAGATATAATATTATAAAATATTTTATTTTTAGGGTATATTTGTTATCTAAATCACTAGTACAAATGTAAGTGCGGATTTTAACAATAATATAAATATTTTTATTATTAGTTGTAAATGTTGAATCTTATCAAGCATACAAAATAGGTTCAAATATAATTTTAATAGTTCAAAATATTGTAAACTATATTTAGGGAAAATGATATGTGCGTTAAAGTAGATAAAACTAATTAAATATGAATTTTAATTTTCATAGTTTATCGTTGAATAATTTTTTTCTTTTTTCCATTATTTGATGAGCTAAACATAGAAGAGTTAACAAGCAATTTGCTAAAAAGTTTGTTATCAATTTATTTTATTCATTTCCTACGTCGAAACTGCTAAATAAAAACATTTGAAGATATTTGATAACAAGTTCTCACAAAAATTAGTTCACTCTAATAACTTATACCATTTATTTATTATTTTCTTGTCTATTTAGAAAAATAACTAAGAAGAATTCTATAAATAAAATTGTTCAGTCTATTATTAATAGTAAAATATCATGTTAATAGTGCTCCCTTACCTAATCATGCAATCTTTTATATAATCAGAGCAATCATATTTCAAATTTAAATTTATATTATAATCATTTATATCATCTAAAATTATACACTCCTGTATTATATCCATCTTGTGGTAATTTGATTTTATTGACCAAATTAATTAAATTTTGATTCTTAACAATAATTCAACTTTTTATGTGCTTGTACATTTGAAAATTGAATAGTATAATACTATATATGTAATTTGTGACAGTGATTTTTTTAAAAGATGTACATATTATATTATTTATGTAATTTTTATTATAAAAATGATCCATTGAACCAACCAAAATTTAATCAAAGTAATAAAATGTACAGGGAAGAATTATCATCATTCTACTTCTTTCTGTTTTTTGGTTTAGTTACTGTTGGGATTTATGGGTGATAGCATAAGAACAACTTAACTTTGTATATACTTAATTTTTTAATTAAGTAGAACATACTGTCACAGCCAAAGTATGTTCTTGTAATCAGTATGCAATGTTATTTTAATTGTAATGCATATTAGATGACATCATGAATAAAGGTTACTGTCATAAGCATTGACAGTAAGATTACAAGAACACAGAATGTTGCAAGTCAAGACATCATATTCACTCTGACAGCAACATTGGCGGAAGACTACGCGACATCAACTTTAGCCCTCGACAGCAAGTTTGGAAACCTCGACAGCACATTATGCGGGGAACTCCTACTGTCACCAAAAGCACATTCCTGTGACAGCAAGCTTTGCGGCAAAAGTAACTGTCTCGAGAAAGATCTTTTTTCTAGGTATCTTTCTCAGTCAAATCCCGTGACAGTTTCAATGTTCAAGAAACAGGCGTGTTGCAGTATCCCTAAGCTGCACCAAGTCTGCAAGACTACGATAGAAGCTTCAAGCACTGCAAACAAAAGCGAATCAATTCAAGAGCAAGGTCAAGTCTCTATTTGCTGAATTGTTTTAGCTAGAAATAGAATGAATCTAGGTTGTTTTCTTTGTAACGTCTATCTGACATTGTTAGCAATTTAGGAAAGTCACATGGGTAGACACTTTGTAAGAAGCTGCCACTTGATAATGACAGCAGCTTCACAGACCCGTGTTGATAGTGATAGGATTAGTCTTATACTTAGACTATCAATTCATTCTAGGGATAAGAAAAAGAAAGACAAGCAAGTGTCTTGAAGAAAAACTGAAGCTCAAGAATTCTCTCTTGAGGTTGTAGCAACACTTTGCAAAATAAATAAAACATTTATTTTGGGAATCAAGTCTTCTCGATTATACTATTTGTGAATGCATACATATTATTGATAACATTAAATCTTAGTTTTGGTTGTTGAAACTGAGATTGAATTTTATCAGTATTGCATTCATCCCCCCCCCCTTCTGCAATACACGAGGACCAACAACTGGTATCAGAGCAAACAGATTAACATACATATCTGAGATCACGACGACAATGCAGAAATCAAACAGTATCAAGATCCCAGCTTTTGATAAAGAGAACTACAGCATTTGGAAAAGAAAGATCTTGTTGTTTATCAAAGCTGCGAATCCACTGTACCCAGGTATTCTCGAGAATGGTCCTTTCATTCCAAGGAAGGAAATTGAAGCCACAACAGTAAATGGTGAAGTCATTCCTGCACATTGGGTTCCCAAAGATCCCTCTGAATTTTTGGAACCTGAGAAGGAGAAAATGGTGCTAGATGATCACTTGCAACTCATCTTGCTCGATTCTCTCACGTTGGATAAAGCCATGTGTGGAAGTGTGATAAGCTGCACATCTACCAAGGAGATGTGGATCAGGTTAGATTTACTATATGAAGGAAGTGAAGAAGTTAAGGGCAATCAAAGGAAAATATTGATATCACAATATGAGGCATTCATGGCCAAGCCTGGTGAAGACTTAACTTCCATGTTTGAAAGGTTCAGTAAGCTCTTAACTAAACTACAGATACATGGCAAGTACTATGACAGAAAAGAATTAAATGTCAAGTTCTTGCTTACACTGCCTGATCACCTTGAACACAAGACAACAGCCATACGAGAAGGAAGAGATCTCAACAATATAACCTTTGAGACACTTTATGGCATTCTGAAATCTTATGAACTTGAACTCTTTCAAAAGAGAGCCATACAAAGTGGAACAAGGAACAAGATGGCCAATATGTCAAGTGCCCTAGTAGCACAAGTGCCAAGGATCACACAACCAAGTGAAGTACTACAAATCACACAACCAACCCCTGTACAATCCTTGAAGATAGAAGAGGTTGTTGAAGATGATGAGAAAGTAGTACTGCAGCTCAAGGATGTGGAAGATGAAGACTTCTACACAATGGAGGAACTGAAAAGCATGGACAATCCTATTATGGCCTACATGGCTAAGAAGTTCAAGAACTTTAGGTTCAAGAAGGATAGGTCATTCAGGCCCCAAGGCCAAGCATCCAAGTTCACCAAGGGAAGCTCATTAAAGGCTGCTGTGGGAAGCTCATCCAAAGGAGGATACAAGACTGGATTTGTGGATAGATCTAAATTCAAGTGTTACAACTGTGGTGAACCTGGTCATTTTGCTACTGAATGCAAAAGACCCAAACAGGTTCAGAGATTTGAGAAAGGAACTGGTGGATACTCTAAGAAGAATCATGGTAGAGCCTATGTGGCTGAAGGAAAGTGTTGGGATGAGTCTGATGATGAAGATGAAAAAGAATATGTCAACCTAGCTCTCATGGCTAGCACTGATGAAGTAACATCAACATCTTCAAGTCAGGTACCTTCACTTGTCTTACTTGATATGTCCACTGATGAGTATAAGAAAACCATTAAAGACTTAAGTGCTGAAATGTTCAATGTCTATACTAGCTTATCTGCTGCTAATGAGGAAATCACTAGGCTGAGTAAGTTAAATGAAACACTAAAGTCTGAAAATGAATCTCTTGTTCTCAAAACCAGTTCACTAGACTCTTTAGCTCAGGAGAATGCTAGACTTAAAAATGAATTAAAATGTGCTAAAGAGGTTGAGGAATTCCTGAGGAATGAGATTGCTGAAAATGAATTCAAGATTAAGGCTTACAAAAACTCATCTAAGATAGTTCAGGATTACAATGATAAGCATACAGAAAATCAAACTGTTGGCATAGGTTTTTCATATGGTAGGAGACCTGGAAAGGAAACTGTGATTCAAGATTGTTCTGGAAGTGCTGCTGTCAAACCCACCATTCTCAAGAAGGTTAAAACTCCTATTTTCAAAGCTGCAGAAATTGAGTTTGATGAAGAAGCCATGCTCATCAAACAAGAAATTCTTGATGAGGATGAAGGTGTTGACAACACATTCAAGGATGGAAAGGATACTGTCACAATCCCCAAGACAGTAAACTTACCAAGCAATCAGACAGTAAGTTCAAAAGATGTTGTCACAGTTGGCAAGACAGTATCTTCCAAAGATGCTGTCAAGAATGGTTCCAAGACAGTAACTTCCAAACCTTCTGTCAAGACAGTAGGAATAAAAGGTACTGTCAAGGAAAGTTCGACAGCAACTTCTGAACATACTATCAATCCAGTAACTCCCAAGTCTAAGAATAGGAATGGTAAGGTAGGTGTCAATAAAGGAAATGGATACACTAATGTTGGAGGTGCTTCTAGGAAACTATGCAATAACTGTGGATCTTCCCATCATTTAACACACGTTTGTAAGAACCCAATTGAGGATAAGATCAATGCTACTGAACTCAATGGTAACTGACACAGAACCCCCCTTATGCATAGAACTATGAGTGTCTGTAATAATGTTGAATGTATGCCATGCAAAATCACTGCCATGAGCACATGCTTTAACTTACCTATTCTCACTACTGAAAAATGCTCATACATGCACACTGTTGAGACTTCTGAGCCTGCTGGTGACAGCAAAAAGGCTTCATCCACTAAGAAAAGGATCAAGTCCAATTCTAAGCCTAAGTGGGTGAAAAGAGAAGTCAAACAGGAGGCTATTGATGATGCTTGTGAACTTGTAACTGGAAGAAACTCAGGAGACACTAAAGCTGCAGGACCCAACAAGGATTGGGTACCATATGCATCTTAAATACATTCTGTTTTGCAGGGCAAGAAGAAAGATCAAGTCATGTGGATCATTGATAGTGGCTGCTCAAGACACATGATAGGTGATAAAGCCCTGCTATCACACTATGTAGAGAAAGCTGGCCCAATCATAACCTTTGGAGACAACAACAAGGGTTACACAGTGGGATATGGCTGTCTGGAAATTGGAAATGTTGTCATTGAAGATATTGCTCTTGTGGATGGATTGAAGCACAATCTACTCAGTGTCAGCCAATTCAGTGACAGGGGATTCAAGGTTGATTTTGATATGATGCTGTGTAACATCTATCACAAGAAGGATGGAAGCCTCTCTCTAAAAGGGGTTAGAAAAGGAAGCTTGTTTGTTGCTGACTTAAACTCAACAAAGAAGGATAAAGTTTACTGTTTCTACAGTAAAGCAACTGTTGGTGACAGTATGCTTTGGCATAGGAAGCTCTCACATCTCAACTTCAAAACAATGAATATTTTGATGAAGAAGGAGTTAGTGAGAGGTTTGCTCAACAGGAATTCTGTCAAGAAGGACTGTGTGGAGATTGTCAAATGGGCAAACTAAAGAGAGATGTGCACAAGTCCAAGCAAATGAACACCAACATAGAAGCACTCAAGTTGATTCATATGGATCTTTTTGGACCAGTCAATGTACCATCTATGGCCAAAAAGAGATATGCCTTAGTAATGGTGGATGATTACTCAAGGTACACTTGGGTGAAGTTTCTTGAATCCAAAGATGAAGCTTCTCAAGTGATTATTGATCAAGTCAGAGTTCTTGATAGAACTCCAAACTCAAAAGTTCAAATCTTGAGGAGTGACAATGGTACAGAATTCAGAAATGCCACACTTGGAAATTTCTGTAAAGATGAAGGAATTGTACAACAATTCTCTGCTGCAAGGACTCCACAGCAGAATGGAGTTGTAGAAAGAAAGAACAGGACTCTCATTGAAGCAGCTAGAACTATGTTGCATGATGCCAAACTGCCAACATATTTCTGGGCTGAAGCTATCAACACAGCTTGTTATACTCAAAACAGAACCATGATCAACAAAACTCATGCAAGTACACCTTACTGTCTGTTAACTGGAAAGAAACCTACTGTCAAATATTTTCATGTGTTTGGAAGCAAATGCTTTATGATGAAGGATAACCATGAGAAGAAAGGAAAATTTGACACTAAGGCATTTGAAGGACTATTCATGGGTTACAGCACAGAAAGGACTGCCTACAGAGTTTATGTTATGGAACACAGGATTATTGAAGAGAGTGTAAATGTCACATTTGATGAAACCAAGTTTCCAGGACTGCATGAAGAAGGAAAGATGCAGACATTCAGATTTGAGAATCAAGGATACTTGGAAGCTGAGGAAATTGTTGATGAAGAACCTAGCTTCACTCAAATTGTTGAAGTTGACAAAGATACTGTCAATGCCACTACTGTCAACCAAACTCCAGCTCAGTCACAGACCATAACTTCTAACATTCATTACAATGATGACTCTGGAGACAATGAAGAACATGGTGAAGACAATGGAATTGGTGAGCATTCAACTCAACAAACTGAAGCAACTGTTCATGTACAATCAAGTAGCTTGCCCAGAATCACCAAGTGGAACAAGGATCACACAAATGACCTTATCATTGGTGACCCTACTTCTAGAGTGAGGACAAGGAACAAAGTCTCTGCTGACAGCATGTTTTCATGCTTCCTGTCTCAAATGGAACCCAAGACAACTGATGAAGCATTGTTGGATTCTGACTGGGTGATAGCCATGCAAGAAGAGCTAAATCAGTTTGAAAGAAACAATGTATGGAAGTTGGTTCCAAGACCTAAGGGAAAGTCAGTCATTGAGACCAAATGGGTTTTCAGAAACAAGCTTGATGAAAATGGATCAGTGACAAGAAACAAAGCAAGGCTAGTGGCTAAGGGTTACTGTCAACAGGAAGGAATAGATTATGATGAGACATTTGCACCTGTTGCAAGACTTGAAGCTATAAGAATCTTTCTAGCCTATGTTGCACACTGCAACTTCAAAGTATTTCAGATGGATGTCAAAAGTGCCTTCCTAAATGGAGAGTTGGAAGAAGAAGTGTATGTTGAACAGCCACCAGGGTTTGAGGATGCTAAAATGTATGATTTTGTATACAAACTCTTCAAAGCTTTGTATGGACTAAAGCAAGCACCCAGGGCATGGTATGACACACTTTCCACCTTTCTTTTGGAAAATCAGTTTATTAGAGGAGTTGTGGACAAGACAATTTTATACAAACACCATGGCAAGGACATCATTCTGGTACAAATCTATGTGGATGACATCATTTTTGGTTCTACAAATGAGAGGTTGTGTGAGAAGTTTTCCTCTCTCATGAGTAACAAATATGAGATGAGTATGATGGGAGAATTGTCATTCTTTCTGGGATTACAAATTCTTCAACAACCTGATGGAATCTTCATTTGTCAAGCTAAATACATCAAGGAACTTCTCAGAAAGTTCAACTTGGAAGATTCATCACCAGCAAAGACACCAATGTCCACTTCAACTAGTCTGGATCTTGACCCTAAAGGGAAGAAAGTTGACTCAAGCACCTATAGAGGCATGGTAGGATCTCTCCTATACTTAACTGCTAGCAGACCTGACATCATGTTTGCTACATGTCTCTGTGCAAGGTTTCAAAGTGATCCAAAGGAGTCTCACTTAGTAGCCATCAAGAGAATCTTTAGATACCTAAAAGGCACTCCTAACCTAGGCCTTTGGTATCCCAAGAACACTGGATTTAATCTAATTGGCTACTCAGACTCAGACTATGCTGGATGCAAGATTGACAGAAAGAGTACTACTGGTAGCTGTCAATTTCTTGGTGGGAGATTGGTCTCATGGTTTAGCATGAAGCATCATTCAGTTTCTACCTCAACTGCAGAAGCTGAGTATATTGCTGCAGGCAGTTGCTGTGCACAAATTCTATGGATGAAGAATCAACTTCAGGATTATGGTCTAGTGTTAAGAGATATTCCTATCTACTGTGACAACACTAGTGCCATAGCTATTTCAGACAATCCAGTTCAACACTCTAGGACAAAGCACATTGATATAAGACATCACTTTATCAAAGAGCATGTTGAACAAGGAACTGTGAAGCTGATCTATGTCCCAACTGACAAGCAACTTGCTGACATCTTCACTAAGCCATTGGATGAAGCAACCTTCAACAGGTTGGTAAGTGAATTGGGAATGCTGAATCTGGTATGTTGATTTACTCAGTTTTCTATATTTCCAAATTCTCTTTTGAAGCTCATGACAGCAACTTCAAACCTGTTGTCAAGAGAAGTTACTGTCTACTTGGTCTATGTCTGTTATGTGACAGCATGTGTTGATTTGACTTTTCATGTCAGTATTTTGTGCCAGTCTCATACTTTTAGACCGTGTATGACATTAATGTGGTTACTTGTTTAGTTTGAGAGATACAAATCTGTTCCATTGGACTTTCACACCTTTTTGCATTAATCTGTAGGATTAAAGGAGGACACGACCATTAATTACTTTTGTGGTAGTTGTATGGGTACTCTAACTGTTGACCATTAGACTTTAATCCTTAGACGGGTTTGCCTATAAATTAACCTTAGGTTTCACCAGTCTGCTCTCAGTTTTAAAGTAAATAATGGAAAACAAAGTAGGAATTGAAGTCGGGCTAAAACGGTGCGATAGTGAACCCTACAATGAAGAGGTTGAGGAGCTCTTCGATAATAATAAAGTCTCTTGTTCTTGTGGTTTTTGAGTTTCTGATTTGTCTGTGTTAATTGCATAATATCTGTGTTCAAAAGATTACATTGCTAAATCCATAATTTGTCAATTTTAGGTTAAGTTTATGAATAAAGCATTCTAATAAGTTCATGACAGAAACAATTCCCAATCGAAGTTACTGTCATTAAGAAGGATACTGTCGTGTGTTTCTTGACAGCAACCTTCTTGACAGCAGGGAAAGACTTTATGTCAAGACTTGTAAAGGATACTGTCATTCATATGCTTAACGGTGACAGCAAGTTTTTGCGCAATAGTTGCTGTCGCGCAAAACCTACTGTCACCACCTCTTATTGCTGACAGATTGTTTCTAGCGCACAGGTTACTGTCAACAATAGTGGACCGTTGAAATTGGATATTTATCCCACGTTGGTCAGTGAATAACGGGCAGTAACTCACGTGTTATAAGAGTGGGTTAAGACACGTTCTTTAATTCCACTTTTTGTGCACAACGTTTGAGATACCTCTATTTATTCCCCAGTTACTCAGACATATCACTCTCATCGAACTCAAGGCAAAATACTTTTCTTCAAGCAAAAAGCCACTTTCTTACTTTCTTCTTTTCCTGAAATCTCCATGGCACCCAAACAGACTCTCTCTCAAACGAACTTTGCTGGCATCTTTTCCCCAAATGATGCTGGTGAAGGTTTCAAAGGACTAGTGTTTTTCTTGAACAAGTCCTATCTTGGTTCTGCCATTACCTCAACACCCATTCTCGACTTAGACAGAATTGAGGCATTTTGGCAAATTGCTGTTGCTCAAACGGAGGGTGAGAACCCATCCATTCAATTCACAATCAATGGGCAACACTACATTCTTACAGCTGAGGTCATCAACACTACTCTTGGAATTACACTTCAAGAAGGCAGAAATTTTGCTGAACTTGCTAATGATGACACTCTCAAGAAGCTCTTCTTGAAGATTGGGTATGCTGGCCCTATTCTCGAAGAGGGCACAACCAAATGGTATCCGTCTGGTGAAATGGATAGGAAGTATCTGCGAAAGGAGTGGAGCATGATACTTGATGTGATGGTCAAGGTGTTCTCTACCAAGTCCACAGGCTGGAATGGAATACCCTCCTACATCAAGAAACTGACACATTCTCTTGTCCATGGATACAAGGTGAATGTTGGAGCTCTCCTCATGGCACACCTCAGGGCTTCCATAGGTAAGAAGGTATCAATCTACCCTCGCTTTCTTATAATGTGCATTAATTCATTCTGTGATTTTAATAATGATGCCCCTCGTTTAGAGGCCTGCTCAGTTTTGAAAAAGAACACACACACACTGTTATCCTCACAGAATCTCAATGCACATATTCCACTTTGTTTCACTCAGCACATGGTTGATCAAGTGTCCAACCCTGATTTACCATTACCCTCTGGTTATGACTCTTTCACTCTTGAGAATGAAACTGAATTAGACCCAAATTCAGTTAACCCACATTCAACACCATACACTCAGCCTAGGCCCTCTAGACTTTCCAAAGCCCAAAGAGAAGCCTTGCTTGAATCCAGAAAAAGGCCTTTAGAAGCTGATGTTGGTGGAAGCTCTGTTAGTCAAGAGGGAGACACTGCACCTAGTGCAGCAAATAAGGAAGGTAGTCAAACAGAACCCCCAGTGGTTCCCCCTGAGCCTAAGAAGAAGAGAGCTAGGAGGACCAAAACCACTGTTAGCCAAGCTGCAGTTTCTCAACAAACTGTAGTTACTGAAAGGGATTCAAACACCTCCCTAGATGTGCCTTCTCAACAAGGTGCATCTATTGAAATTGGCCTGTCTCCCAAGGCACCCTGTACAGAGTCTGCACAATCTCATGGTTCACAACCTGAGGAACCCCCACTTGAAGAAACACACAGTGAGTTAGGGCACAGTGAGGATATCTTTATTCCTTTTGATGACTCACATTTTTCTTCTGTGAATCAGCCCCAACTCTCTGCTACACTTTCACCTTCTTCCTTCCCTACCCATTCTTTTGTTTCTTCTCCACAACCTAGAGAAGGGGATAGTCCCAACCCTTCAGGTTTTGATCATCCATCTCCAATCATGGATGAGCCCCCATCTAGTGGTCCACAAGAACCCATTTCTCAAAGTGAAATGGACACCACTCCTCGAAACACTGAGCCAGGGCAAAGTGGTAGTTTGTCAAAAAATGAAACAACCAACACTTTGTCTGAACTCCAAGGAGCATCTTACCTTCAGGAAGATGCTGTCATAGCCTCTGTTGTTGTCAAAGACACTGGCAATGTTGCTGTCCTGGACACAGCTGCTGTCATGGGTGGAGAGAAAGATACTGTCACTATAGAACCTACTGTCACTCCACATCCCAAAGATGCTGTCATGCCAGAACCTGCTGTCCAGACTCCAACTGACAGTAACATTCCTGCCAAAGATACTGTCCAGTCCTCTCAACCTGATTTTGATGCTGTAATCATTGAGGATGCCTCTGATGATGATCTACCTCTTGACAAACTCTTAAAGGTACATTCTAAATCTTCTCCTTCCATGCATGTTAGTACTGCTCATACCCATGCATCTAGGTTGAGTGATGGTGTGCAAAAGAAAAGAGAGATAAAAGAAAAGAGAGGTGAGCATAAACATGAGAGGCAGCCAAATGAGCTGGCAAAAGGAGAGGGACTTGAGCATGTCCAGAGAGACTTTGAGGGAGCCCACACTATTCAGGCATTAGGCCTTGAGAGTCAATCTGTGAGGGGTGATGAGATCACTCAAAAACACCCTGAGAGTGTGAGAAGCCCCATAGCCTCCAAGCCCCTTTCTTTTCCTTCCCCTCCAAGAAGGTTAAGGTATGGTGGCCCCTCTGCTACTTTTGGTAACAGGATTGCAGCTCTGGAAGGACAGTGTGCTAGTTTGCACTCAAAGATGGACTCTCTCTCTCAACTGGTGGTTGATGGTTTTGCTGCTACTCAGCTCTCTATCCAGTTCCTTACTGGCCTAGTAGCTGCCAACTCAACTAAGGGGGAGAAGGTAGCAAAATTAGAATCATTGTCTATTCAGGAATCAGGTGGAACTCAGGGGGAGCCAGTAACTATGAAGACCAAAGGGGGAGCTAAGGGGAAAGCAATGTCTAAGGGGGAGCAAGTCAAACCAAGCAGTGGACAACCAAAGGATAAAGCTGAAGAACTTGTTGAAGTTGACTTGGATGGAGAAAGGGTGTTAATGTCTAAGGCAACTCAAGATGCACTGCAAAGAAGACCTGCATCTAGACACCCAATTCTACCTCCTGTGACAATTAGAGAACCAACCTCAACAACTCAAGAATCTGCTCTACAAAGAAGATGGAAAGAAATGGAGGAACAGAATAAGGTTGGGAAAGGTAAAGGGAAACTGCCTGAATCCATCCATAAAGGAAATACTTGGTCCAATGGTACTGAGTATGATCAAGAAGAAGTCAATACTTTAATGGTGGATTACAGGGAGAGCACATTACACAACCATGACAGTGAATTTAGCAGTTTGGTGGAAGAAGCAATGAATGCTCCAAGCAACCGTCCAACCAACACCACAAAACTGTTAAAGGATCAAATCACCAGTGTTAGTGTAATGGTGAATGATGAGAAAAGATGGGCTGTAAGTATCTATTTCACTTCTGGCATATCTTATTTCATCACAATGCAGTTATTGCAGAGTCTACCAGCAAAGGTGTTGCGCTCTTTGAAGGGAAAGATCAGGGCAACTCAAACACCATTCAATGAAATATTGGATATGCAAATCCAGAACCTGATCACACAGAAGCTACCTGAAGTCTACACAAATCCACCAAGTGTTTTCTACAGATCTAAAACTAAGGATGGCACAAGAAGGAACAGCTTCATGAATTTGGTTAGCTCATCCAGAATGGAAACCAATTCAATTCTGAAAGTGTTAGATGGAATACTCAGTTCAAATGCCAATCCAGGAAGAGTTCATGTTGTTCAAGAGATCTACAAAATGCTGGTGTTGAGAGACAAGGCACTGGGAGCTAGAGTGAAGGAACTAATCTCTAGAGCCAATGCCAAAAGAAATGATCAAGGTGGAAGCTGTCTCTATGACATTCCTCCTCAGGATGATGATGATGATGATGATGATGAGGTTGGAGGTGGTGAAGCTTCTGGAAATGTTGGTGGAAGTAATTCTGGGAATACTGGTATTCAATCTCAGAATGAAGGCAATGAAGAAACTCCTAGTCAAGAAAAGAAAGATGCTGATGCAACAGATGAAGAGGAGCCAAGAATACTGGAAGCTTTGGAGGCAAGCATTCTTAGATGTGCTATTGATTGCATAAATGCAGAAAAAGATGATGTCACCAAAGGTATTGTCGACAAGGAAACTGTCATAGAAGATGCTGTCATGGAAGATACTGTCGACAAAGGTACTGTCAAGAAAGGTTCTGTCAAGGATGAAACCAAATATACTGTCAAGCCCAAAAGACTGAAAGCTAAAGCAAAAGCATGGTTGTCTAGACAGAAACCTGAAGGAAAACACAAGTACTCAGGAAAGGAAAAGGCCACTGGATTTGGCAGGAATCTTAAGAAGCCAATTCAATCAATACCTCCCAACAGTCTTAAGATACAACAGATGCAATCTAGAGAAATCAAGAGTGTTGAGGTTAAGATAGATGCAAATCAAGAGGTCACTGAGTACATTCTGTGGGGGAAGAATCAAGATCTACCAAGGTTGATAAGGATTTCAATCTGGTATCCACATCAACCAGTGGTAGGATATCAACCTTAGATAAAAGGAGAATTGACTTCTTCTACCTGGAAAGAATGGTAGAGTTGCTGGAGAGCTATGATAATGTTCCAGAGTCTGTTATGGAACATATTCTGAAATATCAAGCTGATAGGGATGCTGAATTCTATCAGAAATTTGGCTACAACTTTGCAGATTTTGATGATGCTGATATTTCAACTGATTTACCAGCTTCTCCTATACCATATCACTGGTACTATGAGTTTGATGATTCACCCACAGAAGAAAGGCAAACCCAACCCACAGAGGAAGGGCAACCCAAGCCAAGCAAAAGACCTGACTCTTCTCAGTACTCTCAATATCAGTCAGAACTTGATAAGAAGGAAGCTGAACTCCTGGAAAGATGCAAGACTGCCAACAAGGCAGAAAGTGAAGCTCCAAATTATCAAACATGTATGCTGGAAAATCCCTTAAGAATCAAGCATCTAAAAGAAGAAATCTATGTTTGCAGCTTGCACAAGCTAAAAACAACTATTCTGAAGGATTTACAGTATATGGTAGCTGGATCAATTCATCCCCTGGAGCAGATCTGTTATGATAAGATAGAGGATGTCTCTCAATGCTTATCGTGGAAGTAGATTCAAGCTCATTCATGAAGAACTCCACTTTAGAAGCTATCCATTTGATCAAGAGCAATGGTTGAATCTCAGGGATGCTAGTTCTCTTATCTCTCCTACCATCAAGAAGATTATTGAAGAAATAGAAGATGTTGCAGTCACACCTGCTGAAATCTCTCTTGTAGAAGGTCTAAGAGGCTGCTTGGTAGAAGCTCTCAAAAGAGAGGATGTATCAAGACAGAAGAGGAAATCTCAAGCTAAGTAAAAACTCTTAATCCATTCTGATCTTGTTAGTTAAGTTGTCAGCACATATTGTAAATTTTTTGTTATTGTCCATAAAAACAAATTGGGAGAGATTGTTGGGATTTATGGGTGATAGCATAGGAACAACTTAACTTTGTATATACTTAATTTTTTAATTAAGTAGAACATACTGTCACAGCCAAAGTATGTTCTTGTAATCAGTATGCAATGTTATTTTAATTGTGTAATTTGGAAGAAGTTCACTTTCCGTGTTCAAGCCTCAAAGAATGCATATTAGATGACAACATGAATAAAGGTTACTGTCATAAGCATTGACAGTAAGATTACAAGAAGACAGAATGTTGCAAGTCAAGACAGCATATTCACTCTGACAGCAACATTGCCGGAAGACTACGCGACAGCAACTTTAGCCCTCGACAGCACATTATGCGGGGAACTCCTATTGTCACCAAAAGCACATTCCTGTGACAGCAAGCTTTGCGGAAAAAGTAACTGTCTCGAGAAAGATCCCTTTTCTAGGTATCTTTCTCAGTCAAATCCCGTGACAGTTTCAATGTTCAAGAAACAGGCGTGTTGCAGTATCCCTAAGCTGCACCAAGTTTGCAAGACTACGACAGAAGCTTCAAGCACTACAAACAAAAGCGAATCAATTCAAGAGCAAGGTCAAGTCTCTATTTGCTGAATTGTTTTAGCTAGAAATAGAATGAATCTAGGTTTCTTTCTTTGTAACGTATATCTGACATTGTTAGCAATTTAGGAAAGTCACATGGGTAGACACTTTGTAAGAAGCTGCCACTTGATAATGACAGCAGCTTCACAGACCCGTGTTGATAGTGATAGGATTAGTCTTATACTTAGACTATCAATTCATTCCAGGGACAAGAAAAAGAAAGACAAGCAAGTGTCTTGAAGAAAAACTGAAGCTCAAGAATTCTCTCTTGAGGTTGTAGCAACACTTTGCAAAATAAATAAAACATTTATTTTGTGAATCATGTCTTCTCGATTATACTGTTTGTGAATGCATACATATTATTGATAACATTAAATCTTAGTTTTGGTTGTTGGAACTGAGATTGAATTTTATCTGTGTTGCATTCATCCCCCCCCTTCTGCAATACACGAGGACCAACAGTTACATTATGAAACATATCGACACAGTGAAGTGATGTTGTTATTTACCTTGGTATATTGTGATATTTTAGCAATCACCAGGACTAATAGTTTTAAAGTTTAAATTTAAATAAAAGATATTTAAATTCCTTAATCAAATATTTTCATCAAGTAGAAGTTAAAGAAATAAAATTAAGAGAAATTATCAAAAATATTGTTTTTAAGGTTCAAAGATGATTTCAAATATTAAAATTTTAAATTTGTATTTGTGGTTAATTTTGATTAATTTTAGTTACAAACTAGGTTATTAAGCCGCGATTCGCAGCGGCATTATAATATATTTGTTAAGAAAAAGAATATTAAAATAAAAATTGTGAAATTAATATCTATAAAATTATTTAAATTATCAAATAAAATATGTTCTATAATTAAAACATTTTTTTCTAACAAATTCTACTCCTCTTCAAAAAATATCACGGGCAATTACCTTTAAATTAAAGCATCCCGTGATATTTTTGGAAAAATAGTAGATTTTGTTAAAAAAAGTGTTTTAATGATAAAATGTAATAAGCTAGTTAGTATTTTTATATTATTTATTATTAATGGTAATATGTTTTAAATTAAAGGTAATTGTCCGTGATATATTTGAAAAAATGATTAGATTTTGTTATAAAAAAGTGTTTTAAAGATAAAAGGCAATCAACTAATTACTATTTTTATATTATTTTATTAGTTATTTTCATCCTATTAATAAACATTTTTTCGTCAGGCGACATTACGGAGAGAGAGTCTCCACTGATTTATAATTTAGTAGAGAGGTGAGCAAATCTCTCTCCCAGGGATGACACATACGGTGTATTCAGATTTGTATATATTTTACTATTTTTTGTGGTAGAAAAACTAATTGTATCTGCATATAAGAGTAAATAAACGGTTAAAAACTAATATAAGAATTAAATCAATAATATCAATGAAACAAATATTTGTATAATATCTAATGATATTCGTTCAATTGAGATAAGATAGATTTATATATGTGCAATTTCTAAAACTATATATTATAAAAAACATTAATAAAGATAATTAATTTTAAATTTTTTAATCTGGGTAGATGTGACAATTATTCTATAGGGTCCACCATCCTCCTTGAATAAATTTCTATCAACCATCTCGACCAACTTTTCCCAAAAAGTTATGGTACTGGTGATGGAGCTGTTTAAGAAAAAAATTAGAACAAATTAAATAAGTAAAACAAATAAATTGGGGTAACCAAAGAAATAATATAAAATTACAAGAACAATAAAAAACAATTAACATTTATATTAAAATTAATATAATGCATAACTTACTAATTTGTGACAATTTTGAGATCTCTTTTTTTCCAACCGCCTTTGACAACTTCAATGCCACCCAAGTAGGTCAAGCAGCCCACAACATCTAAATCAACATAGAAAAAATTGTTAGGTCCAAAGTATCGTAGAAGGGGGGGGGGGGGGTTGAATACGATACTCACAAATAATTCAATTTCGTTCGCGGATTAATCATTCAGTTCTATAACGAAATCAAACACACCAAACCAAACCAAGAGTCGGGGAATATATCGTTTTATAAATATAAACCTCGAAGTGTGCTACAAATTCTAATCCGTAGATTAGCTTCAATGAGTTTCGGTTAAACACAATCACTAAAACGATAGAATTCTGAGCTATATTAAATTCTCTGTAAATTTCTCTGTCAAGAACTCTCTCTTCGTAAATGATCCTTCTGTGTTCTGCCTTTAACTGAAGAAGAACACTTCTTCAAACTCTATTTATAGACTTGATTTGAAAAAACCATCGAACCAAAAGAATTGGTTTATTCTTGGCCGTTGGATCTTCATCGACCTGACAAACAAAGAATACTTTTCACCTGCTCCACAAAAGAAAAACTATCGAATATTAAAAGTTAATATTCCATTCGATAGTTTTTAAATAAAAACTATCGAATGAAACATTAACTCATATTAGTTTTCTAATGGTTTCTTTTTATCTCATTCGATGGTTTTTATTAATCAAAAACCATCGAACCTTTTTCTTTTGACCTTGAATTATTTAAGAAAACCTTTCTGAGCTCCTTGGTGTTTAAGTAATAGACTGTATCAATTTCTTCTGAGACGATAAAACAACTTGATCTTTTTAGTGTCGTCAACTAGTGCAACTGGTCTGGTTCACACATGAATAACACTTGATCAATTCTTCTTCTATGTCTTCTTTGATTCTGGATTCATGTGCTTCTGTTAATATTATTGTTTGTCTTGTCCTTTGTTGAGTTGTAGTTATCTCTTTTACATCTTATGTTACATTATGCTTTACAATCTCCCCCTATTTGATTGGATAGAGTTTGACAAGCAAATACTTCGAGGATAACTCAACTAACTAAGGAAACATGAAACTAATTAAAATAAGACAGCGTAATAATATTAAATGCATTCTAAATCAGATATATATACATTTCCAGATTTCATAAATCAAAAAACAATAAAACTTTCTACATAGAAGTTGATCCTCTAGTCTGAGCTGATAGTTCTTTTGTTCTTTGCTTCTTTTCTTCAGTCCATTCCGATCTCACCTTCTTCAATCATTGGATCGGAGTTAGCAGCTTGATAATCAATCACAGAAGGATAGTGTAGTGGTTCTCCAGGTTTAAGGATTGCTCCTTGGATGTGTCTTCCAATGTACTCTACCTCTTGTCCCACTCCAGCCCACAACCATGCAATGTTAACATCTTTCTTGTTTAGCTTTGGCATGTTTGGTAGTCTGGGATGCACTTCCAATCCTTTTTCCACTCTCTTCCTATAGTAAGGAACATTCTCCATTAGAAATCTTCTCAGAGTGTCTGCTGTTTTGTCCTTCTCCGTTGATGAGAATCCAGTGGATCTAAGATACTTCTCCACTGATATCAGATAATTACTTGGATAATCTCTCAGTTTGTCCTCATCCAAATAACAGATTCTGAACAAGTCATTCGTCATGAATCTAACCATTGGAGGATCTTCAGTAATCTCTGGACCGACTTTCATCAAGATCTCTTTAACATGCTCACGAAACAGTTCATTTAGCCTTGTAGTCCTTTGTATCTTGATGAGCATAACCTGCAATTCTGTGTATGTCCTCTGTTCAAAAAACTTAGTGGAAATCACAAAGGTACCTTTCTCAAGAAAATTGATCATATGTTCCAGGCACCGTTTGCTTTAACCCCGGCTTTCAGAAAGATCATAGAGTTTCTCAATGCTGTGAAGTAGGTCTGATCTTCAAGATTGGCACTTTTTATGTTCTGAATGATAACCTCCACCTCAGCATTGTCGTTGACATCTAATCCATCTTCAACTCCGCAAAAGGTTTTATAAGCCATCTCCCAGTCACTTCCTTCTTTCTTTGCCAGATCCATCATCTTCTTCTTCCTCACTTCACTATACATCTTGAACCTCTTCAGTTTTTCACTTCTTAGAACTGCTTGTTGTTTCTCTTTCTCAGATTGCCTAGCATCTATTGCAGCTCTTTGAGCTCTCATCACTTCCAAGGCAGCTTCTTCTTCTTGTGACAGAGAATTTGCTTCTTCTTCCATATTATCCTCCCAGGTTGGATATTCAACAGGTTCTGGATAATATGGTTCATGCTCCTCCTGAATCGGTTGCTCTTGCATGAATTCAAATTCCCCTTCACTTTCCTCTTCTTGCACCATGTCCTCAATCCAGTACTGTCTAACTGGAATAGCTTCAACCGTTTCCCAAACTCCCCGTCCATCCAGACCTTTCTCCCCATCTCCAACTTTCTCCCCCTTAGTTGAGGAATCCTCGACAAAAGCATCCTCAGCATAAAAGGCAGTAGAAGGATCAGGTTTCTGATTTGAAGGGCCAGGTTGTCCAGTTTGTTGGTTTCTTAGCATAGTCCAGATTGATTGTACCCCGTCGTTTTGGTTGTCCAAGAAATCCATAATCTGCTTATTCATTTCATTCATAGAAGCTAGCGACAGGTCAATGTTATCCAATCTTGAGTTGGTAGTCTTTTCCATATGATCCAGTCTCTTGGTCAGCTTAGACTCCACTCTTGAAAGTGTGTTCATTGTATCTTTTACCCGTGCTTGACCATCCCGGATAACCAGAACGTCTTCTCTTAAAGCTTCATGTCCTTGCGACAAAGCAAATACTTCATTCATGAATCCATCTTTCAATTCCTTGACGTCCGTCCTCAATTCGACCAGTTCCTCCATTGCTTCCCTCTTTAAGGAGTCCATTGCCTGCCTAGTACCTGTTATAGTGCCAGATACACTGCCAATGACCCTGAATGTTCTTCTGGAATCATCTGCAGCCAAGTCAACCTTCTCTTGAATAGTCTTTAAAGAAGCATTGCCTTGACTAGAGGAGATCCCTTGGTCAAAGGAAGGTCGCAGTGGAACCTTGAATAATGGATTTCCTTCTTTATCACGAACTGTCATCTCCTTGAGTGTTGATTGAACATGTAACTCTCGTTCTGTAGGCAGTAGCTGATCATCTATGTTTGGTAGGGTTAGGGTGTCACTCCTCACATATGGCTCTGGGTGTAAACTCAACGTTTCTGTCAGTGTTTCACTCATTTTACCTTTCCCACTCAGGCCAGGTGTATGTGTTTTTGTTTCACTCATTCCCTTTTTGCTAGTTGTACCTGCAGAAGAAAACACCGTAGCCGTCCTTAAGGAGGTCACCGGTGGTGCAATGGGGCTTCGCAAGTCCCCGTCCTTGGATAAACCAAGTTGCTGATCATCCGTAGATGATATATCCTTTGAAGGATCTAGAGTTTGAATCTCTAGGAGGCTAGAATCAGGCTCTATTAACAGCAGAGATCCTGAAGCTTCCTCAATAGTCTGTGAAGACTTCACCTCAGTTGACTCCTCAATAGTAATTGATTCATTGTCACCGAGTTGTCGATCTGCACCTACGTCAGACCCTTTACCCGCAGGATCCAGATATGTTGCATATGGGGAGCTAGGCAACGACCCTTTAGATTTTGCATTTAGGTCAGAGCCTTCTCTCGACGTCTGTGAAGACCCTTGGTTCTTAGAACCTTCAACCAGTGAACCTGACCGTAATATGGTCGGAACACCAGTTGCTTCCGTCAATTCTTCCTTACTTGATTGAGCTATTGGTTCAGATATAGCTTTCGTTAGCATTGCCCAATCAAAATCAGAAAAATCTGTGAAGGGTTCTTTGGATGAGAGAAATGAACTATCAACAGTTGCCTCGGTTTCTGTTCTTCTCCTTTTAGAGGTAGGCAGAGCTGCTGTTGAAGGGTGTGTCTCCTTATGTGGTGCTGCTTTGGCACTATCTCCCTGTACACTCATGGATGTTTGTATACTGGGTATAGGAGGGGAAGGAGGTTCGTTTATGTTTTCATTTGCCTCTTCCAAAGGCTCTTCGACCGTGGTTAGAGATTGTGGGTTTGCAATCTCATGGTCAGTGATGGCCACTGAGGGCTCTGGATCAACATCCATTGGTTGTGGTTCAGGAGCCAGTTCAGGTTCAGGAATGTTACCTTCATTTACCTGTTCCCCTGAGGGTAGAAGTGGTAGGGGCACCGTTCTTAGATATTCAGTGAGAACAGTGGGTACCCCTGGAAGATGAGTCTTTCGTATCAGAGCGGTTATTGCATTGCTCTTCATCCTCATGCACTCCATGGTCTCCTCGCCATCAAAAATCTCCCGTTCATCATCTGTTAAGATATCATTGAGAATTAGCTGTAGGAACCTAGGATAGAAACAAAGCACATCATCTATGCCTGTCCTTTCATCCAGTGGTCCCATGCACAGAATGACTTGATCAATCACTAGCCTTCCTATGTTAATATGCCTATTGTTAGCAATGGCAAACCCTATCTTTTGAAGGAATAAAGGAATACCATGCAAATTTGTTAGCTTGGCAGTAAAAACATGGATTAGGGTATGAAAGAAAAAGTTCCATGGCTTTGTCAGGTAATGCTTAAGGAACTCTCCCACAAAGAAGTTAGGTTGTTGACTTCTAATGAGAGTGAAGAAAACATGTATCTCCTCAGTCGTGGGATCCGGAACAAGGTTTTCTGTTGGAAAATGTAGTATTCTATTGAAATCATGTTCCGTCACCCTTATTGTTCTGCCCCCTGGCACAACAAAACTGAAGGACCTTATATTATTCTCACTTGTATCTGTGGCTGTTGTGTACAACGCAGTCAATTGATCGATGCAAAGGACTACGGGAGTACTCAAGGAATATGCCACTAATGACCGTGTATTCAAAAACTCTGCCCATACACGAAACTGTAAGTTCGTTATGGATTGCAAGTTTTGAAACGAGACATGATTAGTTTTGGTTACGATAAATTCTCCAACCATTATGTTTCAAATTTCCAGAAAATTCAATTAAAACCAAAACTAATTTATCAATTAAATTTAATTAATTATTACTAATTAACTAAACTTTTTAACAAAATTACCCTTTTCCTTTATTAAAAACCTTAACCACAAACACTTCCCGAGATTAGGAACCCTAATATTTAAATTGACAATTTTCGAATTAACTACACACTTAAGAAGAAGATTGTGGAAACAATACAACCTTAAGTAAGTTCTGTTAAATCAAACTACTAAGGTTCAAAAATCAGTTTCGATGGTTTTCTCTTGAAACCGAATAAAGACTCAAAAGAACACCAATCCACAACAATTTCACGGTTGAAATGAAATGACTGTGGTAAAAACGGATTCTTGACATTGAAAATCAGTTGTAAAGAGGAGAAACTATCGAGTGTTACAGTTCTTGGACGTGTGTATGTTTGTAAGTATATAACAAAAGCACTTAGATCTTAGTATAAAGAAAAAAAAACGTCCAAGGCATTGATTTATACTCACAGAAATATCAAGGGTAATTTAGTAACTTCAGTGTTCGATGGATTTCATTTGAACTACTGATAGATTTTCAGAGGGGCAAAAGTGTCATCTTTACTTCGATGATTTTCTAAAAACTATCGAAATGTATGAGAGTTAGAATATAAAACTCTTTTCTGGAAAAACTATCGAAAGTTTTCTTTATTAAATCCAAAAACTATCGAACACCTTTTGTTGAAAAACTATCAAGAATTAAAATAAAGGAAAAATTAATTCTCTCCGATAGATTTTCTTTTTATTTAAAAAACTATCGAGAATTTAGATAAAGATTAATAAAATTCAATTCGATGCTTTTTCAAATTTTCCTCAAAAACTATCGAGAATTGTTTTCGATAGTTTTCCTTTTTCCTTTTCAAAAACTATCGAAAATTAATTTCGATAGAATTTTCTTTGTACTTGGAAAAACTGTCGAATTTCCTAAATTCGATACTTTTTGCTTCTTTTCAAATTTTAAAACCTGTTCATGTTCTAAAATTCAAATTTTTGTATTTCCTGTCAAGTTTTATTTTGAATAAATCTTTTTAAAATTTACCAAAATCAATTGTTAACAGAAAATTCACAATTTTCTTAGAATAAAATCAATTAAATATCATCAAATTATATTAATCAATTAAAACTAATAAATTATGCTGCATTAATCTACAATGTTAAAAACAAAGCAAATTAATTCAAATTAAATAGATGCTTCAATATTTAGAACAAATATTAGCACCTAAATAATTTTTAGAATTAATAACCAATTAAATGCCAGAAGATATATCATCCATAATTATGACATAAAATTAGTACAATAATCCTAACTACGAGAATTGCTCCGGAAAATAAATTCACGAGTCCTAAGGATATAGAAATTCTTAAACTCATGTATTCACTGGGACTATCTGCAGTTACTGACTTTTAATCAAAATTAATTAGAAGGATTTAACATCCCAAGTTCACCAACCAGCTTTGAAAAAGTGGATTCATCAAGTGGTTTAGTAAAGATGTCTTCAATTTGTTCCTCTGTGGGTACAAAATGTAACTCCACAGTTCCATTCATGACATGCTCTCGGATAAAATGATACCTGATGTCGATGTGCTTCGTCCTCGAGTGTTGCACTGGGTTGTTAGAGATTGTTATGGCACGTGTGTTGTCGCAAAATATTGGAATCTCTGTCAACAAAAGCCCATAGTCACGGAGTTGGTTTCTCATCCACAAAATCTGAGCACAGCAGCTACCAGCAGCAATGAATTCAGCCTCAGTTGTTGATGGGGACACTGAATGCTGCTTCTTGCTATACCAGGAAACTAACCTTCTTCCAAGAAGCTGACAGCTTCCTGAAGTACTCTTCTGATCAATATTACAACCTGCAAAATCAGAGTCTGTGTATCCAATAAGATCAAATCAGGTATCTTTAGGGTACCAAATTCCAAGATTTGGGGTTCCCTTAAGATATCTAAATATTCGCTTAACAGCTATTAGATGAGATTCTTTAGGATCAGACTGAAACCTAGCACACAAGCATGTTGCAAACATTATATCTGGTCTACTTGCAGTGAGATAAAGTAATGAGCCTATCATACCTCTGTAGCCTGTGATGTCAACCTTCTTACTAGTTTCATCTTTATCAAGCTTAGTGGCAGTTGGCATAGGAGTCTTTTCTGTAGATGAGTCTTCCATTTGATACTTCTTAAGAAGATCTTTGATGTACTTGGACTGACAAATGAATATACCATCTTGTCTTTGGTATACTTGCAGTCCAAGAAAGAATGACAATTCACCCATCATGCTCATTTCATAATGACTCTGCATTAACTTAGCAAATCTCTTGCATAGATCATCATTAGTAGAACCAAATATTATGTCATCAACATATACTTGCACCAATATCAAATCATTTTTGTGCTTTTTTGTAAAAGAGAGTTTTGTCTACAACACCTCTTGTAAAATCATTTTCAAGTAAGAATTCAGAGAGAGTGTCATACCATGTCCTTGGAGCTTGTTTGAGTCCATAGAGAGCTTTGAATAGAAAGTACACAAAGTCTGCCAGTTTTGAATCCTCAAAACCTGGAGGTTGTTCCACATACACTTCTTCTTCTAACTCCCCGTTCAGAAAAGCACTCTTCACATCCATCTGATATACCTTGTAATTGGAATGTGTTGCGAATGCCAGAAACATTCTGATGGCCTCAAGTCTTGCTACTGGTGCATAGGTTTCATCATAATCTATACCCTCTTCTTGAGAGTAACCTTTATCAACCAGTCTGGCTTTGTTTTCAGTTACAATGTCATCTTCGTCCAACTTATTTCTGAATACCCATCTTGTTCCAATAACATATTTTCCCTTATGCCTGGGTACCAGCTTCCAAACTTTCTGCCTTTCAAACTGATTGAGTTCCTCTTGCATAGCAATCACCCAATCTGGATCATCTAGAGCATCTTCAACTTTCTTAGGTTCTGTTTCTGAAAGAAACCCAGAATAGTGACATTCATTTTGTGATGTTCTTCTAGTTCTCACTCCTGTTTCCGGATCACCAATGATCAAGTGAAAGGGATGATCTCTATTCCATACCCTTTGTCTTGGCAGATGTGATCTTGATGATTCTCCTTGGTCTAGATGTTGTGGAGTGTGACTAGTTGATCCTTCTCCTTCTCCCCCTGAGTTGTTGACGGTATGATCTGTTGACACTGTTGATTGACTAGTGGATCCAGTAGTAGTTTGAGTATGTCCACCACTATCACCACTTGGTCCAGAATCATTATCATCATGATTATTATTAATAACTGTAACAACTTCAGGTTCTTCTTCATTTTCATAGAGATCTCCTGATAGATTTTCAAATACCAAGGATTCAGAGTTCTCTCCAGTTTGCAGGCCTGGTCTTTTGGTGTCGTCAAATGTTACATTAAAGCTTTCCAACACCTTCTTATCTTCAATCACATATACCCTGTAAGCCTTAGATTCCAGAGAATAGCCCAGAAAAATGCCTTCATCTGCTTTGGCATCAAACTTGCCAAGATGTTCTCCATCTTTAAGTACAAAGCACTTTGCACCAAACACATGAAAGTACTTCAGTGTTGGTTTCTTGTTGGCCATTAACTCATACGGAGTCTTTTCGTGATCTTTATTGATCAGGGTACGATTCTGAGTGTAGCAAGCTGTATTCACTGCTTCAGCCCAAAAGTAAGTGGGAAGTTTTGATTCACTTAACATGGTCCTTGCTGCTTCAACCAAGGTCCTATTCTTCCTTTCCATTACTCCATTCTGTTGAGGAGTTCTTGGTGCTGAAAACTATCTTGATATTCCTTTCTCTGAGCAGAAATCATTAAGAACTGCATTCTTGAATTCAGTTCCATTGTCTGATCTGATTGTCCGCACATGTAGCTTAGCTTCCACTTCTATCTTCTTGATGTGATCAATGATTAGTTGTGTTGCTTCATCCTTTGATTGTATGAACAACACCCACGTGTACTTGGAGTAGTCATCCACCATCACCAATGCATATCTTTTTCTTGAAAGTGACATAACATTGACTGGACCAAATAAATCCATATGAATCAGCTGTAATGGCTCAACAATGTTTGTCATTCCTTTGCTTCTATGTGATGCTTTCTTCGACTTCCCTTTTTCACATGCTTCACATAGTCCCTCCTGATTGAATTCCATCAGGGGCAACCCTCTCACTAACTATCTCTTTACCAAACAGTTCATAGTTTTGAAGTTCAAGTGTGAGAGCTTCTTGTGCCATAACCAACTTTGTTCTGAAGATGCCTTTCCATAGAAACATGTAACTTCTCCTTCACCGGTAGAACTTAAGTCAGCTATAAACAAATTTCTTTTTCTCACTCCCAGTAGAGTAAGCTTCTCATCCTTCATGTTGGTGATCAAGCACTTGTCCTTTCTGAAATCTACATTGTAGCCTTTATCACAGAACTGACTGATACTTAGAAGATTGTGCTTCAATCCTTCAACAAGAGAGATCTTTTCAATGATGAAATTTCCAGCTTTCAATTTACCATATCCCGTAGTGAATCCTTTGATGTCATCTCCAAAGGTTACAATCGGGCCGGTCTTCTTAACCACCTCTGTAAGCAGGGACTCTTCACCTGTCATGTGTCTAGAACAGCCACTATCCAGAATCCACACAACCTTTGAGCTTTTAACCTTACCCTGCAATCACAGATTGATTAAGCGGACTTTGGTACCCAAAATTGTTTGGGTCCTGAAGGTTTAGATACTTTAACATGAGTAATATTCAATTTAGTCTTACCGTGTTTGATATTCATAGTATATGTGGATTTAACATTAACAGTGCTTTTGCTACTATCATTCATCAACTTGAAATAAGCATGCATGATGTTGTACTTACATAGCAAACACTCTTTCTTTCCACAGGGTTCATGAAGATCAGGCATGTCAGACATGTTATGCATTTCAGAAGTATTAGTAGTTTCTACTTTAACCTTTTTACATGCATGTGTAAGGTGTCCAGCAGAATTACAAATAGTGCACAACTTCCTAGATACAATGGGAGAATATGGAACCATTTCCTGATTAACAATCTTCTTCTTCCCATTCCTGTTCTTTTTAGCATTACTAACTACGTCACCTACTTCAGTTTTAGGTAATTCAGCTTTTACTGATTTCCTAGGCAACTTAGTCTTTACCTCTTTAACCTTCAACAAATCCTCCTCAAGCAATTCTTGTCTTATGAAAAGATCATCCTCATGAAAGAGTGGTGGAAAAGGCTTAACAAAAACTGGACAATCAACATTCTTAAGAACATGTGGAGTATTCCTTTTGATAACTGAAGGTGTCACATGGAATTCCACTATATTCTTACCAGCTTTCTTGTTATAGTCAAATCCTATTGCAGTTTTATTCCCTATGGCCTGAGTATCAATGATCTCCTTAGCAATTAGGGCGGAATTCTTAAAAGCATTCAGTTTCAAATCTAACTCTGAAATCTGCTTCTTGAGGATAGTCTCTATCTCATCATTACACTTGACCTTGTTCTCTAAGTACGCATTCTTTTGCTTAAGATCTTCTAATGTGACAGCTACAAGCTCTAGTTCTTCATTTTTAGATTCTAGATTTTTAATCTTAAGAACTAGTTTAGCATTTTCCATTTCTGATGCTAGCATGCTTGTGTGTACATTAAACAATTCTACACTAAGATCTTGCACAGTTTTCTTGTACTCAGAGTTAGACATATCAATTGTAGTTAAGATAGGTACCTGAGATGATTGAGGTGATTCCTCTGAAGAGTCAGCCATTAGGGCAACATTTACATATTCCTCCTCTTCATCCGAATCAGTATCATCCTAGTGTTTTCCCTCTGCTATATAGGCCTTCCCTTTCTGCTTTCCAGACAATGCCTCCAGTTGCTGTTTCAGCTTGGCATTCTCTTTCTTCAACTCATCTTAAGAATCCTTCTTCTCATATACATCTTTCTTGTCTCTTGCTTGACGAGGCTTCCGGCATTCAGTGGCGAAATGCCCTAACTCATTGCAGTTGTTGCATCTTGATTTGCTTCTATCAATCATGCCAGTCTTGTAGCCTCCCTAAAAGCATGTACTAGGTGCATACTTGCTCTTCTGGAATCTGTTGGTTGAGCCCTTGAACTTGTACTTAGGGTTTCTCTTGAAACGAATATGACTAAACTTTGCAGTTAAGTACGCCATGGTTTTGTCTTCCATTTGCTCAAGCTCTTCTAGGGTGTAGTAATCACTTTCATCAACACCCAGATTCACAAAATCCATCTTAGCTTCTATGATCACCTCATTTCCAGCTCTAGGGGTTTGAACCTGAATATCAGAAGTTGTTGGTTCATCCACTACAAGTGTTGTTGATCTCACAAGTGCATTGTGCTTGTTATCCATTGTCCCTGGTCCGTAGATTATCACTCGTTGTTCTTGTTCCATCTCATAGGTCTTCAGCTTGCCATAGATCATATCTAATGGCATTTTTGTGAAATCAATTCTTTCCCTTATGGATGATGAATTGTGTTCTACATGATGGGGCAGTGTCATCATGAACTTCCTGTTTGATTCTCTCAGTGGATAGGTCTTCCCTTTCATTGCCAATTCATTTAGAAGCTTAGTATATTTCTCAAAGACCTGAGTTATACTTTCTCCTGGAAGAGACCTAAAAGCTTCGTACTAAAAAGTCAGGATGTCCAATCTGTTTTCCTGCACGTCTTCAGTTCCTTCCATTATCAAGTTAATGGTATCCCACATATGTTTCCCGCTTGTACAGTTCATCAACTGATAGCTCATTTCTTTGTCTGCGGAGTCTGCTAATATCAACATCAAACCTGTGTCCAATCAAATCAGGTCTTTGTCAGAATCTGTATACTCAGTAATATCCTTAGGTTGGGTGCCTTGAGGAATCCTGCTACCATCAGGAGCTGTAGATTCACTAACTGGTTTCATTGGTACAAACGGTATGTTCTCTAATATGCAAATATACAACGGATTAGATGCCTTGATAAATAACAGCATCTTCATCTTCCACAAACCGAAATCATTTCTAGTAAACGGGGGAACTTTAATACCAGCGGTTGTCTTTGGAGCACTCATGGTTTCTGAAAATTTCAAATTGTTTAAAATTCAATAAATTCCAATTAAATGAAAAAAATTTGAAGGTTAAAAAATTTGCTTCGAATTTTCACGCTACGTTTGATTTTGTTCTCATTCACCGGATCTGATTTGTACGTCAATCAACTAGCTCCGATACCAATTGTTAGGTCCAAAGTATCGTAGAAGGGGGGTTGAATACGATACTCACAAATAATTCAATTTCGTTCGCTGATTAATCATTCAGTTCTATAACGAAATCAAACACCAAACCAAACCAAGAGTCGGGGAATATATCGTTTTATAAATATAAACCTCGAAGGGTGCTACAAATTCTAATCCGTAGATTAGCTTCAATGAGTTCCGGTTAAACACAATATAAAGCATAATGTAACATAAGATGTAAAAGAGATAACTACAACTCAACAAAGGACAAGACAGACAATAGTATTAACAGAAGCACAGGAATCCAGAATCAAAGAAGAAAAGGTAAAATCAAAAAATCAAAATACGTTATGTATTCTTGAAGTCCGTAAACAGGTCATGGAAAGAAGTTCATGAAAATGTTCAAGCCTCAGTGACAGCAAAAGAAACAAGACTTTCAAGACGACAGAAGTATGTGAATGATTTAGGGTTAAGTACCACGGGATTCCAGTGATTTAATCGAAGCAACCAGAACGACAAAGGACTTATCAGCAGCATTGAATTGAAGACATAAAAGAAGAATTGATCAAGTGTTATTCATTTGTGAACCAGACCAGTTGCACTAGGTGACGACACTTAAAAAGATCAAGTTGTTTTATCGTCTCAGAAGAAATTGATACAGTCTAAAACTGAAACACCCTGGAGTACAGAAGCTTTTCTAAATGGTTAAGTACAAGAAAAGATTTCGATGGTTTTTCTATTTAGAAAACCATCGAATGTGATTTAAGAAAACCATCTGAAATCTAGAATAAAGTAATTTAGTTTTCGATAGTTTTTATTTAAAAACTATCGAATGGTAAATTTCTTTATTCATTCGATAGTTTTCAAAATGGAGGAGCAGGTGAAAAGTTTACTTTGTTTGTCAGGTTGATGAAGATCCAACAGCCAAGAATAAACCAATTCTTTTTGGTTCGATGGTTTTTCAAATCAAGTCTACAATTACTAATAGAGGAAGTGTGTCTTCTTCAGTTAAGGCATTCTACACAGAGACATTACTAAGAGAGAGAATTGAGTTGGAGAAATTATCAGAGAAATTAATAGTGCTCAGAACTTGATCATTGTATTGAATTTGTGTAACCTTAAACTCATTGAAGCTAATCTACGGATTAGAAATTGTAGCACCCCTCGAGGTTTATATTTATAAAAAGATATATTCCCCGAATCTTGGTTTGGTTTGGTGTGTTTGATTTCGTTATAGAACTGAATGATTTATCCACGAACGAAATTAAATTATTTGTGAGTATCGTATTCAACCCCCCCCCCTTCTACGATACTTTGGACCTAACAATTGGTATCAAAGCTACTTGATTGACATACAAATCAGATCCGGTGAATGAGACCAAAATCAAACGTAGCGTGAAAATTCGAAGCAAATTTTTTAACTTTCAAAATTTTTCATTTAATTGGAATTTCTTGAATTTTAAACAATTTGAAATTTTCAGAAACCATGAGTGCTCCAAAGACAACCGCTGGTATTAAAGTTCCCCCGTTTACTAGAGATGATTTCGGTTTGTGGAAGATGAATATGCTGTTATTTATCAAGGCATCTAATCCGTTGTATATTGGCATATTAGAAAACGGACAGTTTGTATCAATGAAACCAGTTAGTGAATCTAAAGCTCCTGATGGTAGAAGGATTCCTCAAGGCACCCAACCTAAGGATATTACTGAGTATACAGATTCTGACAAAGAACTGATTCGATTGGATACAGGTTTGATGTTGATATTGGCAGACTCCGCAGACAAAGAAATGATCTATCAGTTGATGAACTGTACAAGTGGGAAACATATGTGGGATACCATTAACTTGATAATGGAAGGAACTGAAGACGTGCAGGAAAACAGATTGGACATCCTGACTTCTCAGTACGAAGCTTTTAGGTCTCTTCCAGGAGAAAGTATAACTCAGGTCTTTGAGAAATATACTAAGCTTCTAAATGAATTGGCAATGAAAGGGAAGACCTATCCACTGAGAGAAACCAACAGGAAGTTCATGATGACGCTGCCCCATCATGTAGAACACAAGTCATCATCCATAAGGGAAAGAATTGACTTCACAAAGATGTCATTAGAGATGATCTATGGCAAGTTGAAGACCTAGAGATGGAACAGGAACAGAGAGTGATAATCTACGGATCAGGGACAGTGGACAGCAAGCACAATGCACTTGTGAGATCAGCAGCACTTGTAGTGGATGAACCAATAACTTCTGAGATTCAGGTTCAAACCCCTAGAGCTAGAAATGAGGTGATAATAGAAGCTGAAAACGATTCTGTGAACCCGGGTGTTGATGAAAGTGATTACTACACCCTAGAAGAGCTTGAGCAAATGGAAGACAAAACCATGGCGTACTTAGCTACAAAGTTTAGTCATATTCGTTTTAAGAGAAACCCTAAGTACAAGTTCAAGGGCTCAACCAACAGATTCCAGAAGAGTAATTATGCACCTAGTACAGGCTTTAAGGGAGGCTACAAGACTGGCATGATTGATAGAAGCAAATCAAGATGCTACAATTGCAATGAGTTAGGGCATTTCGCCACTGAATGCCGGAAGCCTCGTCAAGCGAGAGACATGAAAGATGTCTATGGAAAGAAGGATTCTTATGATGAGTTGAAGAAAGAGAATGCCAAGCTTAAACAACAATTGGAGGCATTCTCTGGAAAGCAGAAAGGGAAAGCTTATATAGCAGAGGGAAAGAACTGGGATGATAATGATTCGGATGAAGAAGAAGAGTATGTAAATATTGCCCTAATGGCTGACTCTTCAGAGGAATCACCACAATCATCTCAGGTACCTATCTTAACTACAATTGATATGTCTAACTCTGAGTACAAGAAAACTGTGCAAGATCTAAGTGTAGAATTGTTTAATGTACACACAAGCATGCTAGCATCTGAAATGCAAAATGCTAAACTAGTTCTTAAGATTAAAAATCTAGAATCTAAAAATGAAGAACTAGAGCTTGTAGCTGTCACATTAGAAGATCTTAAGCAAAAGAACGCGTACTTAGAGAACAAGGTCAAGTGTAATGATGAGATAGAGACTATCCTCAGAAAGCAGATTTCAGATTTAGATTTGAAGCTGATTGCTTTTAAGAATTCTGCCCTAATTGCTAAGGAGATAATTGATACTCAGGCCATAGGGAATAAAACTGCTATAGGATTTGACTATAACAAAAAAGCTGGTAAGAAGATAGTGGAATTCCCTGTGACACCTTCAGTTGTCAAAAGGAATACTCCACATGTTCTTAAGAATGTTGATTGTCCAGTTTTTGTTAAGCCTTTTCCACCACTCTTTCATGAGGATGACCTTTTCATAAGACAAGAACTGCTTGAGGAGGATTTATTGAAGGAAAAAGAGGTAAAGACTAAGTTGCCTAGCAAATCAGTAAAAACTGAATTACCTAAACCTGATTTACCTAAAACTGAAGTAGGTGACTTAGTTAGTAATACTAAAAAGAACCGGAATGGGAAGAAGAAGATTGTTAATCAGGAAATGGTTCCATATTCTCCCATTGCATCTAGGAAGTTGTGCACTATTTGTAATTCTGCTGGACACCTTACACATGCATGTAAAAAGGTTAAAGTAGAAACTGCTAATACTTCTGAAATGCATAACAGTTCTAACATGCCTGATCTTCATGAACCCTGTGAAAAGAAAGAGTGTTTGCTATGTAAGTATAACATCATGCATGCTTATTTTAAGTTGATGAATGATAGTAGCAAAAACACTGTTAATGTTAAATCCACAGATACTATGAATATCAAACAGGGTAAGACTAAATTGAATGTTACTCCTGTTAAAGTATCTAAACCTTCAGGACCCAAACAATTTTGGGTACCAAAGTCCGCTTAATCAATCTGTGATTGCAGGGTAAGGTAAAAGCTCTAAGGTTGTGTGGATTCTGGATAATGGCTATTCTAGACACATGACAGGTGAAGAGTCCCTGCTTACAGAGGTGGTTAAGAAGACCGGCCCGATTGTAACCTTTGGAGATGACAACAAATGATTCACTAAGGGATATGGTAAATTGAAAGCTAGGAATGTCATCATTGAAAACATCTCTCTTGTTGAAGGATTAAAGCACAATCTTCTAAGTATCAGTCAGTTCTGTGATAAAGGCTACAATGTAGATTTCAGAAAGGACAAGTGCTTGATTACCAACATGAAGGATGAGAAGCTTACTCTACTGGGAGTGAGAAAAGGAAATTTGTTTATAGCTGACTTAAGTTCTACCAGTGAAGGAGAAGTTACATGTTTCTATGGAAAGGCATCTTCTGAACAAAGTTGGTTATGGCACAAGAAGCTCTCACACGTGAACTTCAAAACTATGAACTCTTTGGTAAAGAGAGAGTTAGTGAGAGGGTTGCCCCTGATGGAATTCAATCAGGAGGGACTATGTGAAGCATGTGAAAAAGGGAAGTCGAAGAAATCATCACATGGAAGCAAAGGAATGACAAGCATTGCTGAACCATTACAACTGATTCATATGGATTTATTTGGTCCAGTCAATGTTATGTCACTTTCAAGAAAAATATATGCATTGGTGATGGTGGATGACTACTCCAAGTACACGTGGGTGTTTTTCATACAATCAAAGGATGAAGCAACACAACTAATCATTGATCACATCAAGAAGATAGAAGTGGAAACTAAGCTACCTGTGCGAACAATCAGATCAGACAATGGAACTGAATTCAAGAATGCAGTTCTTAATGATTTTTGCTCAGAGAAAGTGTTAGGAATATGTTGTTCTTGATGATAATTATAAAAACACTTAGTAGATTTTGTATTAAGTCATTTTTGTAACTGTCAACGGAATGGCATGCTTTGCAGTGTTTCGTTGACAGGAAGCTCATCAACGGAATGAGTGTTGTAGCAATTGCACTGTACAATACTTCACAGTTTGATATGCATTTGATGTATGTATTAGATAGGTTTCCTAAGTCATGTTGACTAAGTACTAGATAGGCAAAATAGGTTGGTTAATTGTAAGTATATCATGCCTTGTAATTTTGCCTAAGTGAAGACATGTCAATGGTATGAGGATTACTCTATCAACGAAACGAGAGAAACACCATCAACGGAATGAAGAATAAAGCTATCAACGAAACACATCTCCCTGCTATCAACGAATCATTATTGCTTTTCTGAATAGTTGACAAAGTGATAGTGACAGGTTACTGAACAGATCTAAAGGTGATGTGGAAGTGTACTTTGCATTGGAAACCATTAAAATGGACATGGGGAATAAGGAAACATCCCAGTTTCCAATTGGGATCTTGGGAGTGATCATAATAAGCATGAAGACAAAAGCAAGGATCTCCAAGGACCACTGGACAAAGGGATGAAAAGCAAACTATTGGCGGTTATCTTTAGTGTACTTTAGAGTAGCCAAAAATAGTATTGTAAACTTGGGGAATATATAACCAAGTGTAGCAGTTAGAAAGAGTAAGAGAAGAAAAACAAATAGTTTGTATTAGCTATCTTTGAGAGCATTCTTCTCTACAACTCTGTAACTGAGCAGCTGTGTACTTTTGTATCACAGATTATTTCCGCAATAAAAACACTTCAGTTGGATCATCAAACAATCCAACTGAATTATTTATATCTTGTGTTTTTGTTTATTCAGTTCAGTTTTATTTTATCAGTGTTTTAAGTTTAAGAAAATATCAAGAATTGTATTCAACCCCCCCCCCCCCCCCCCTTCTACAATTCTGTTAGGTCATTTGGGAATAACAATTGGTATCAGAGCGAGCTTCTAACATACAAGAAGTTTAAAGATCAAGACCAAAACAGAAACCATGGTGAAAAAGGATGCAGGTGTGAAGATACCAGTTCTTGATAAAGACAATTACTTTCACTGGAAAGTAAAGATGCATTTACATCTCATGTCTATGGATGAGAGATATGTAGACTGCATTGAGAAAGGTCCACACGTTCCCATGAAGTTTGCATCTAGAGTTGGAGTGCCAGATGATGCTCCTGACGTAGAAATTCCAAAACTTGTCTCAGAATGGACTATTGAAGATCTTGCAGAAATCCATAAAGATAAGAGAACCATGAACATTCTGTTTAATGGTTTGGAGCAAGAGATGTTTGACAATGTCATAAACTGTACAACCTCCAAAGAAGTATGGGACACTGTCAGAACACTATGTGAAGGAACTGAGCAAGTAAGGGAGAACAAAATGCAACTCCTTATACAACAATATGAGCACTTTCACTTTAAAGCTGGTGAAACCCTAAATGACACGTTTAGTAGGTTTCAAAAGCTTCTGAATGGATTAAAGTTGTATGGGAGAATCTACCAAACTAAGGACTCAAACCTTAAATTTCTAAGAGCTCTTCCAAAAGAATGGAAGCCTATGACTGTTTCTCTAAGAAACACTCAAGAGTACAAAGATTACACTCTTGAAAGGCTGTATGGAACATTGAAGACTTATGAGCTGGAAATGGAGCAAGATGAGGAAATTGAAAAGGTACAGAAGAAGGGTGGATCCATTGCATTGATTGCATCTGTGAACCAACTGGAAGATGACACTGAAGAAGCTGCAAAGGCCACAACTAGTCGAGCTAGTTGTAGAAGTGATGTCAGCAAGGGTAAAGGTAAGTTGACAGAAGAAGAAGAACCAGAACCAGCCAACTTGGATGACTTAGATGAGATTGATGAACACATTGCTTTTCTGTCAAGAAAATTCTCTAAGTTCAAGTTCAAGAGAAACTCAGAAGCAAGGCCACCAAGGAGAGACTTTCAACCTAACAAAAGTAACTGGATTGAAAAGTCTAAATCTAAATGTTTCAATTGTGGAATGCTTGGTCACTTTGCTGGAGACTGCAGAAAGCCCAAGATTGAGAAGAGCAACAGGAAATTTGAGCCTGTTGATTATAAAAAGAAATACTTTGAACTTCTCAAGCAAAAGGAAAAGGCTTTCATGACTCAGGAATATGATTGGGCTGGTAATGGTGAAGATTCTGATGATGATGTTGAATATGTCAACTTGGCTCTTATGGCTAACAATCATGAGCAGGAAGCAAGCTCCTCAAGCAACCAGGTAACAATTACTAATCTTTCTGAGCTTTCTAAAGAGGAATGCGATAGTGCAGTAAATGAAATGTCTACTGTATTATATAATTTGCGTGTTACTCTTAAATCACTTACCAAAGAGAATTCAAGAATTAAAGAGACTAATTTGCTCTTAAGTGATAGGAATGCAATGTTAGAAGCACAGCTCATTGAATTTGAGAAAATGAGATGTGTTAGTAGGGATGCTAAGAAGGAACTTGAGAACGTGTTACAAAGGGAAGAAATTCTTAAGACACAACTAGAAATAGAACAGAGTGTGATTGCTAAATGGAAAGATGCCAGGAATGTTGCTACCAACATCATTAATGTTCAAGGTATGGAATCTTTCTGTGAACAATCATGGAAAAAGAACAAAGAGAAACTAGGGTATGTTTGTGAAGCCTTAGATTCAGAAACAGAGTCAACAAACAACAATGATCATTTGTTGAAGGTTGATATGTCAACGGAATGCAATGTTCCGTTGACACATGAACCATCAACCGATCAGGGTGTTTCGTTGACAGAGAAAAGAAAAGATGAACTCACTAGACTTAATAATAAGTATGGTCCTGTCACCAAGAACTTTGTTCAAGGTGAGTCTAGTAAATCAAAGAAAATTGAGAAGCCTGTTGAGAGAGCTAATGTAGGTCACTTGTCCAACAAGCAATTGAAAGATAAGTTAGAGAATGTTCAAATTGAGACTAAGGGAAATAAAAGGAATAACAGGAATGGCAAAGTAGGAATTAACAAACACAACAATTACACACATGATAAATATGCTCCTAGAAAGACATGTGTCAATTGTGGAAGTGTTAGTCATTTATCTACTAACTGCAAATCTGTTAAGAAGACTGTTAAAATGAAAATTCCCAAGCCTGCAATGAATAGTTCTATGCCTACAATGCCTGTTATGCCTAACATGTTTGCTCCATATGCACAATTTCAAAATCCATATGCCAGCATGCCATTTGTGTCTAATCCATACATGAATATGTTAAATGTGCCACAAATGCCATGGAATATGAATAACATGTTTGTTCCTCCAATCATGCATGCTGTGAATGAAAATGTGAGCAATCCTCAGAAATCAACACCAAGGATAAAGATTGATTTAAATCAATCTGAGCCCAAGGTGAAAAATGATATAAAAAGAAAAGCAAAGGCTAACAAAACAGGACCCAAGGAAACTTGGGTGCCAAAATCGACTTGATTTGGTTCTATTGTGTGCAGGGAGACAAAAGGAATCTTTGGTACTTGGATAGTGGTTGTTCAAGACACATGACTGGTGATTCTACCCTGCTCACAGAGTTTCAGGAAAGAGCTGGCCCTTGTATTGCTTTTGGAGATGACAGCAAAGGCTACACTAAGGGATATGGCTTGATTTCAAAAGAGAATGTCATCATAGATGAAGTTGCATTGGTGGATGGTCTTAAGCACAATTTGCTTAGTATCAGCCAACTTTGTGACAAAGGATTTTTAGTTACTTTTTCTAAAGAAGCCTGTGTTGTTTCTAAAGGAGGAAACAACAATGTGGTAATGACTGGATTCAGAAGAGGGAATGTGTACATTGCTGACTTTAGTAGCACAAGTCCAGAAACCATCACTTGCCTTTTCAGCAAAGCAAGCAAGGATGAAAGTTGGCTATGGCACAAGAAATTATCTCATCTGAACTTTAAAGTTATGAATGATTTGGTAAGGAAAGATCTTGCTAGAGGAATTCCACAAGTGGAGTTTTCCAAGGATGGTTTGTGTGATGCCTGTCAAAAAGGGAAACAAAAGAAGGCATCATTCAAAAGCAAGACAAAGTCATCAATTGTCCATCAGCTTGAGTTGCTTCATATGGATTTGTTTGGTCCTGTAAATGTCATGTCTATTTCAAAGAAGAAATATTGTCTTGTAATTGTTGATGATTTTTCTAGATTTACATGGACTTTCTTTTTGCTCTCCAAAGATGAGGCAAGTGAAATCATTATCAATCACATCAAGATGGTAAACAATTATCCTGACTTGAAAGTAAGAAGGATTAGGAGTGACAATGGGACAGAATTCAAGAATTCAAGTATGAAGGTGTTCTGTGAAGAAAATGGTATTTTGCATGAGTTTTCAGCAGCAAGGACACCACAGCAAAATGGTGTAGTTGAAAGGAAAAACAGAACACTTATTGAAGCTGCAAGGACAATGCTAGATGAATCAAAGTTACCAACTTATTTTTGGGCTGAGGCAGTTAACACGGCTTGCTTCACTCAGAATATTTCTTTGATTAATCAGGCCAAAGGAATGACTCCTTATCAGCTACTCAAAAGAAAGAAGCCACTATTGGATTTTCTTCATGTCTTTGGGTGCAAGTGCTTTGTTCTGAGAAATCAAGCTGAGCATTTGGGGAAATTTGAAGCAAAGGCAGATGAAGCAATATTTGTGGGATATGCAGCAGGGAAAGCCTACAGAGTCTATAATCTCAGAACCAACATTGTTATGGAATCTGTACATGTTGTTTTTGATGATCTCAAAATTCAGGGTCTCTGTGATGAAGGTTTCCATGAAAGTCTCTCTTTTGAGAATGAGGAAGGAGAACAGATGGATCATGATAAGACTATTGAGAAGCAGTCCAAAGTTGTTGTAACTAGCACAGATGAAAGCAGCAGTGAAGATGAAATTGCTGCATTAAGATTGAAAAGAATAGCTGCTAATGTACCAAATGGACATTCCATTGACAGTCAGATTGAGCGTTTCGTTGACAGTCAAAATGGACAATCCGTTGACAGTCACAGAAATGCTTCTAGGAATGATCATTTAGGGACAACAAACTCAGGGGGAGTTTCTCAAGGACAAATATCTAATCAAGGCAATCATGATCATGAAGCCACTTCTTCAAGAGCAAATCTGCCTCCCTCAAGGAAATGGACTAAAGATCATCCCTTTGAACTTATTATAGGTGATGTGTCTTCTAAAGTCCAAACTAGAAGAGCAACTCAAGAAGAATGTCTATACAGCAGCTTTCTGTCTCAAGATGAGCCAAAGAAAGTTGAGGATGCACTTCTAGATCCAGTTTGGGTCTTGGCTATGCAAGAAGAACTAAACCAATTTGAAAGGAACAATGTTTGGAAGCTGGTGCCCAAGCCTAAGGACAGGAGTGTCATAGGCACAAAATGGGTGTTCAGAAACAAGATGGATGAAAATGGCATAGTCACAAGGAACAAAGCTAGATTGGTTGCAAAAGGCTATTCACAGGAAGAAGGAATTGATTTTGATGAAACCTTTGCTCCTGTTGCAAGACTAGAAGCAATAAGGATTTTCCTAGCCTATGCAGCCCATGCCAATTTCAAAGTCTATCAAATGGATGTGAAGAGTGCTTTTCTAAATGGGGAATTGGAAGAGGAGGTGTATGTAAGTCAACCTCCTGGTTTTGAAGATGATGATTTTACAGAATATGTATACTTCCTCCTCAAAGCACTCTATGGTTTGAAACAAGCACCTAGAGCCTGGTATGACACACTTTCACAGTTCCTCCTTGAGAATCACTTCACTAGAGGTACTGTAGATAAAACTCTTTTTCATAGGATTGTGAATGGCTCTACAATACTTGTTCAAATTTATGTAGATGACATAATCTTTGGGTCTACAGATGTGAAACTTTGTCAAAAGTTTGCCAAGCTTATGCAAAGTAAATATGAAATGAGCATGATGGGAGAATTAACTTACTTTCTTGGTCTTCAAGTGAAGCAAGTTAATGAAAGCATTTTCATTAGTCAAACAAAATACATTCATGATTTATTAAAGAAGTTTAATTTAATGGAATGCTCTCCTGCCAAAACTCCCATGCCTACTGTCACCAAACTTGAATTGAATACTAAGGAAAAATCTGTAGACATTTCAGGTTACAGAGGCATGGTAGGCTCACTTTTATATTTAACAGCTAGTAGACCTGATATTATGTTTGCTACATGTTTATGTGCTAGATTTCAGGCTGATCCTAGGGAATCCCATTTAGTTGCCATTAAAAGAATTTTCAGATATCTCAAAGGAACACCAAACCTTGGCATTTGGTATCCTAGAGAATCTGGTTTTGAACTAATTGGTTATTCAGATGCAGATTTTGCAGGATGTAAAATTGACAGGAAAAGCACAATAGGCACCTGTCAATTCTTAGGAAACAAGCTTGTCTCATGGTTCAGCAAGAAACAAAACTCAGTTTCTACCTCCACAGCTGAGGCTGAGTATATTGCAGCTGGAAGTTGTTGTGCACAGATTTTATGGATGAAAAATCAACTACTTGATTATGGAATAAGAGTTGAGAAAATTCCTATCTTCTGTGACAACACTAGTGCCATTGCCATTACTGAGAATCCAGTGCAGCATTCAAGGACCAAGCACATTGACATCAAGTACCACTTTATTAGAGAACATGTTATGAATGGTACTGTGGAGTTACATTTTGTTCCAAGTGAACAACAACTTGCAGACATCTTTACCAAGCCACTTGATGAATCCACATTCTCAAGATTAGTAAGTGAGCTAGCTATGCTAAATTTCTCTTAATTATTTTGAGATTTTTGCAAGTTAAAATGCAGCCAGGAACTTGCTATATTTTTTTTGTGAATTGATTTTCTCAGGAAAAGGTGAAATTTTGTCTAAGTCAAAATTACTATGTCAACGAAACGCACCATTCCGTTGACAGTCTTAGCATTTTTCTGGGTGTTTCGTTGATAGCTCTTTTATATCAACGAAACGCGGCTTTATCAACGAAATAAGACGGGAATTTAACCGCCCAATCTGATTCGTTGATGTAGCGCTTTTTAATCTGAACCGTTGAAACTGCACATTCTTTATCACGATCTATGCATACACCCCTGTAAGTATAAATCGTGGTAATATTTAATCCTAACGGTTACTTTTTTAAGCCAATCAGGTAATTTAGATTAATTATTGGACTTAATTTCTGAGAATTTTTGGGGGAGTATTTAAGAAATTTTAATTTCTTTATTTCATTTCTACCTGTTCTCAAAAATTCCAAAAGTTTTTCTATCTTCTTCTCTCTAACAAGCAATACAGCTCGAAGCTTTTCCTCACTCAACAATGGCACCCATAGTCAAGCTTATGTCTGCTGGTGGGTTCATCTATGAGAAGAACAATTCCATTCCATTTGTTGTTAAGGAGAGTCCGAACAGCATCTTTTTCAAAATGATGGATTTCATGAGGAACTGTAAGTTGAGCTATGCGATGTTTCACTCTACACCACTCTACAATGAAGTAATCGAGGAGATTTGGACCTCATGTGAGTATAGTGGAACAAACGGCACACTGCAATTCACTCTTCAAGGTAATGAGTACATAGTTAATTCTGATGTTTTGCAAGCATGTTTACATATTCCTGATAATAACTGTGATGCTTTGCCTTCTAACACTGAAATAACTACCATGCTAAATTCTATAAACTACTCTTTGCCTACTGATAACTTGGGTAAGATAATTAGGAGAGGTTTGGTTAGGGAATACAGTTATTTAGCTGATGCATTCATTAAGGTCTTTTCTGGAAAGATTAGTAATTTTGATGCATTAACTAACTCAATGTTAATTCTCCTAACCATGCTTCTAAATGATAGATATTACAACTTTAGCACCCAACTTATGTATGAAATTGGTGCTAAGATGGGTGATAAGGCAAATAGGAAGAAAAATATCTATTATGCAAGGTTTCTGATGATGCTGGCTAATCATGTTAGTCCAGCACCGTTAGTTATCTCTAACCCTACTGCCAGGTTTGAGTGCTTTGTGCAAGAAAAGAGAGTATTGACAGACATACTGAGGCTGAACCACAATGGTGATGTTCCAGTGGTGTATCTGCCAATTATTGAGGTAACTACTGCTATCCCTGTTAGTATAGCTATTACTTCCATTGTTTCATCCAACCCAGTTGCTATGGAGTCTGTAGCTGTGACCCAACAGGCTCCTGCCCCAGCAACAAAACCAAAATCTAAGAAATCCTCCAAGCCAACCTCAGGTGCTTCTCAAAAGGCACCTGTTGTAAGAACTACCACACAACCTAAGGGAAGTGAGTCTGGAGTTGTGAGAGGTGAGGGAAGGGGTGAAAGTCAAAGAAACCCCAAGAATAAGGAAGGTGAGGTAAGTGTTTCCCAGCCTAGCCCCATTGTGTCTTCCCAACAAGGCACAATGAGTAAAATGGATTTAAGCACAAGTCTAATTGCATCCTCCCAAAAGGATGCAATTATTGAAACAAGCTCTCAACCTAGAGCACAGTCCAAAAGGGTAAGGGACACTTCAAGCCCACAGTCTACTTTTTCCCAATATCAAAGGAGAGTGAAGCAAAAATCCCAGGTTTCACAGGGTGCACACACACTGGAAGCAACACTTCCAGTTTCTCAAATTCAGTTTGATGTAACCCCTATTATCACTCTGGGGTTACAGTCCCATTCTCTTGATATCAATCTTGTACTATCTCCACCAAATTCACCAACTTTATCTCTAGATGTGGACATGATCCATACATCTATTCCTGATTCTCCAACTCTAATCTTGGAGAAGCCCCACTCTGAAGCTGGTGGCCATCACTTGTTAAGTGATTTGTTGGGCCATCAACCTATTTTTTCTGAAGTTGCAAGGGGATCTGTGGACCAATCTCTCAAATCAATCACCACAGACTCTACTGTAATTTCTCATTCTCAAAGTGCTTTCTTGACTTCATCAACGAAATAGTCTATTTCGTTGACAAGTGTTTCTCCATCAACGGTATCCATACCGTTGACAGTTCAAACTACCATTCCGTTGATAGGTCATTCTACACCCCTTATTGAAAATCTAGTTGTTTCCACAACTAGTGTAGATGACCTGGTGGTAGTTGAGACACTTTTAGGATTGAGAGGGAGTGAAACTGAGAAGCTGGCTTGCAGCCAGGCAAAAGGAGAGAATGAGAGTGAGAGGCTGGCTATTTCTTCCAGCCAGGCAAAAGGAGAGATAGAGAGTTCCACCTTAGTAGGTGAAGGTGAGGGTGTGAGAGGTGTGAGCCATGGGGAGCCCATGATGCAAGAATATAGAGGAGAGAGAGAAGGGACTACAGGAGTCATAAGGGAGGAAGCAGCCATTGCTAGTGAGTCAATGGAGGTCAATGAGGGAGAAAGGGAACTTACTTTCCAAGAGCACTATCAACAAACTCTGGATAGTATTTCCCTGGATCCTGAGACCTTTACTCATCCTGTGTCAGCCTATCAAGTTTTGGCTCAACAAGGCAATGTGGAGGCAGAGAGGTCACTACAACTAATTCATACAACTGCATCAATGCAAAGAGCAAATGATGCCTTGACCAATCTATCTCCAGCAGCTGCAGCAAGTGGTGAGTTTGATTTCTCTGATGATGAGGACAGCTTTGGTGACAATCAGGTGGCCACTACTTCACAGACTGGGACTTCTGTGGTGCCTCCTACACCAAACTGGCTCTCTCAAGATTTACAAGGAAGGATCTCCCTGGATGCTGCAATCACAAGGCAGTACAATGAGGCCTATCTGTCTCATGAGTCTGCAACTGCCAATGACAAGAAATTCTACAAGGCTATTATGGATTCACTGGAAATCCAAAGGCTACAGATGATGCAGACAAGGATTGAGGCTAGAGAAATCAAGGACTCAATTAGCAATCTCAAGGATGCTAATGACAGGAGGCTAGATGAAAAGCTTCCTCTTCTCACTGTGTCCAAGATGAACAGGTTTTTCTCTAAGGAACCTGAGGTGGCTACCTCCTTGAAGACTCTCTCTTCTAGAGTGGACAAGGTGGAAGCTACCTTATCAAAGATGCAAAAGGAACAGGAGAAGCAGACTCAACTACTGGCCCAGCTAGTGGCAGCTCAAGGACTCCCAGTCATCTCTCTTGATGATAACAAAAAGGGGGAGAAAGCTAAGGAGCTAGACATTCAAATCACAAAGGTTATGGTCCCAGCCATTTCCCTGCCAAAGGAGCCACTAGCTATGGGGGAGTCAGGAAAAGCTAAATTGGACAGCATTGACCTGATTCAGCAAGCTTCTATGAAGCTACAGCTTGCTGAACAAATTAAAGACCACTGGTCCAGGATAGATGAAAGAGTCAAGAAGTTAGCTGGTACTGCAAAGAGTTCAAATCCATCAACGGATCAAGCTACTTCCACAGAGCCATCAACGAATGCCATGGTTTTAGCATCAACGGAATGGGAGCCACAGACCAATTCTTCATATAAGGTAGAGTCCCTTCTACATGGAGTCACTCAAGGATCAAGGAAGGAGAAAGGACAAACTTCATGCATTAGGGATGTTGAAAAAGCTACATTGCAAAGAAGCCTATCTCCCAAGTCTCCTGCTAAACCAAAGGGCAAGAATACAGAAAGGACTTTCTATCCTGCACCCTATCCAGATGAGCACAAGCTTCTTGGTCTTCTCATCACAAAAAGCAAGGAAAACAATGATTATGAGATAAGGAAGCAAAGGGCAATTGTCTACAGGAATGGACAACAAATCTGTGTTTGGGCTGGTCACCCAAACTTTGCTGAAGCTAAAGCTGAAGAGTCAGAAAGAGCAGCAATGCAAGCACTTGCAGTTGCTCAATCTCTTGATGAAGAAGAAAGACAGCAAGAAGAAAAAGCCAGAGAGGAAAGGAGTGCAAAGAAGAGCACAAGGCAACCAAAGGCAAGAGCTAGGAGAAATATAGCCTTTGAGAATGATGACTCTCAGAGTATTGCATCAGACTCTTCTGTACCAACTGCACCTCCAACAATTCCTGATCCAGCTCTAAGGGAAAAGTTAGCCTGTGATCCTAAACATCCAGTTAATTTCCATGATCAGCCAATTGAGCCAAAGGAAGAGCCAATTGAGTTTGATGAGGCCAACTTTCCAAAATTCCTCTTTGAGATGGATCCAAAGAAGAAATCTAAGCAAAGGGCTACCAAGGCTAAGCCAATTCTAGTAAGGAGACCACAAGCTGAAAAACCTCCTACCAACCCAGAAGACTTCATCTACATTGCTGATATCAGGGAGGAGTCTGACCTACACATCAATCTTGATGACCTCGTTGAAGTGAGAGGAATAGCAGCTTCTTACAAACTACCAGAGAGATTGGTGTTTGTCTACAAGGGTGGGAGAGAACAGGTTTGGCCTCTACATAGAATTCTGGGAGAAGACTATCAGACACTGCTATCTGTGTTCAAATGCCTGAAGAAAGATTTTGGTTTCACCAAAACAGCTAAGTCTGAAGTTGTTTCCAAAATCTGCCAAATCAAAGCTAGCTGGAACAAGCCTGGTGCACTTCCCAGAGTATTGAAGATCCCTCAAACAGGAAAGAAGATTCATCTCCAACCTTTTTGGATGATGGAATTCAGAGACAAGGACAACTGTAGAAGATTCTTCAGAATAGAAGACCAACTGGAGAAGGCATCCAATGAAACTTTAAGATTTATGCAATCCAAGTTGGGGAATGAAGATGAAGAAGAGAAGATTTTCTACAGAAGACTTCAAGCTCAGATTGAGGAGAACAATGCAAGAAAAGGGAAGAAAACAAGACCACAGAGGCAAAGATGAAAAATCTGCTCAGTCTAGAGGAGCAACTCTGTGCACTTGTTTTGTAAGATCTTCTACTTTGTATTTTAATTCAATGAAGCTAAATGCAATTTCTACTTTTATCATGTGTAATTTAACTGAGTGTTTTTGTTATCATCAAGGCTCTTGATTTATGGCTGTTATTCTATCAGTCATAAATTGGGGGAGATTGTTAGGAATATGTTGTTCTTGATGATAATTATAAAAACACTTAGTAGATTTTGTATTAAGTCATTTTTGTAACTGTCAACGGAATGGCATGCTTTGCAGTGTTTCGTTGACAGGAAGCTCATCAACGGAATGAGTGTTGTAGCAATTGCACTGTACAATACTTCACAGTTTGATATGCATTTGATGTATGTATTAGATAGGTTTCCTAAGTCATGTTGACTAAGTACTAGATAGGCAAAATAGGTTGGTTAATTGTAAGTATATCATGCCTTGTAATTTTGCCTAAGTGAAGACATGTCAACGGTATGAGGATTACTCTATCAACGAAACGAGAGAAACACCATCAACGGAATGAAGAATAAAGCTATCAACGAAACACATCTCCCTGCTATCAACGAATCATTATTGCTTTTCTGAATAGTTGACAAAGTGATAGTGACAGGTTACTGAACAGATCTAAAGGTGATGTGGAAGTGTAACTTGCATTGGAAACCATTAAAATGGACATAGGGAATAAGGAAACATCCCAGTTTCCAATTGGGCTCTTGGGAGTGATCATAATAAGCATGAAGACAAAAGCAAGGATCTCCAAGGACCACTGGACAAAGGGATGAAAAGCAAACTATTGGCGGTTATCTTTAGTGTACTTTAGAGTAGCCAAAAATAGTATTGTAAACTTGGGGAATATATAACCAAGTGTAGCAGTTAGAAAGAGTAAGAGAAGAAAAACAAATAGTTTGTATTAGCTATCTTTGAGAGCATTCTTCTCTACAACTCTGTAACTGAGCAGCTGTGTACTTTTGTATCACAGATTATTTCCGCAATAAAAACACTTCAGTTGGATCATCAAACAATCCAACTGAATTATTTATATCTTGTGTTTTTGTTTATTCAGTTCAGTTTTATTTTATCAGTGTTTTAAGTTTAAGAAAATATCAAGAATTGTATTCAACCCCCCCTTCTACAATTCTGTTAGGTCATTTGGGAATAACAGAAAGGAATATCAAGACCATTTTCAGCACCAAGAACTCCTCAACAGAATGGAGTAGTGGAAAGGAAGAACAGGACCTTGGTTGAAGCAACACAGACCATGTTGAATGAAGCAAAACTTCCCACTTACTTTTGGGCTGAAGCAGTGAACACAGCTTGCTACATTCAGAATCGAACCCTGATCAACAAAGAACATGAAAAGACTCCGTATGAGTTAATGAACAACAAGAAACCAACACTGAAGTACTTTCATGTGTTTGGTGCAAAGTGCTTTGTACTTAAAGATGGAGAACATCTTGGCAAGTTTGATGCGAAAGCAGATGAAGGCATTTTTCTGGGCTATTCTCTGGAATCTAAGGCTTTCAGGGTATATGTGATTGAAGATAAGAAGGTGTTGGAAAGCTTTAATGTAACATTTGATGACACCAAAAGACCAGGCCTGCAAACAAGAGAGAACTCTGAATCCTTGGTATTTGAAAATCTATCAGGAGATCTCTCTGACAATGAAGAAGTACCTGAAGTTGTTACAGTTATTAATAATAATCATAATGATAATGATTCTGGACAAAGTGGTGACCAAAGTGGAGATCCTCAAAATTCTACAGGATCCACTAGTCAGTCTATAGAATCATCAGATCAAACCGTCAACAACTCAGGGGGGGCAGGAGAAGGATCAACTAGTCACACTCCACAACATCTAGAACAAGGAGAATCATCAAGATCACATCTGCCAAGACAAAGGGTATGGAATAGAGATCATCCCTTTCACTTGATCATTGGTGATCCGGACACAGGAGTGAGAACTAGAAGAACATCACAAAATGAATGTCACTATTCTGGGTTTCTTTCATAAACAGAACCTAATAAAGTTGAAGATGCTCTAGATGATCCAGATTGGGTGATTGCTATGCAAGAGGAACTCAATCAGTTTGAAAGCCAGAAAGTTTGGAAGCTGGTACCTAGGCCTAAGGGAAAATCTGTTATTGGAACAAGATGGGTATTCAGAAATAAGTTGGACGAAGATGGCATTGTAACGAGAAACAAAGCCAGACTGGTTGCTAAAGGTTACAATCAAGAAGAGGGAATTGATTATGATGAAACCTATGCACCAGTAGCAAGACTTGAGGCCATCAGAATGTTTCTGGCATTTGCTGCACATTCCAATTACAAGGTATATCAGATGGATGTGAAAAGTGCTTTTCTGGACGGGGAGTTAGAAGAAGAAGTGTATGTGGAACAACCTCCAGGTTTTGAGGATTCAAAACTGGCAGACTTTGTGTACTTTCTATTCAAAGCTCTCTATGGACTCAAACAAGCTCCAAGGAAATGGTATGACACTCTCTCTGAATTCTTACTTGAAAATGATTTTACAATAGGTGTTGTAGACAAAACTCTCTTTGTCAAAAAGCATAAAAATGATTTGATATTGGTGCAAGTATATGTTGATGACATAATATTTGGTTCTACTAATGATGATCTATGCAAGAGATTTGCTAAGTTAATGCAGAGTCGTTATGAAATGAGCATGATGGGTGAATTGTCATTCTTTCTTGGACTTCAAGTATATCAAAAACAAGATGGTATATTCATTTGTCAGTCCAAGTACATTAAAGATCTTCTGAAGAAGTATCAAATGGAAGACTCATCTACAGCAAAGACTCATATGCCAACTGCCACTAAGCTTGATAAGGATGAAACTGGTAAGAAGGTTGACATCACAGGCTACAGAGGTATGATAGGCTCATTACTTTATCTCACTGCAAGTAGACCAGATATAATGTTTGCAACATGCTTGTGTGCTAGGTTTCAGTCTGATCCTAAAGAATCTCATCTAATAGCTGTTAAGCGAATATTTTTATATCTTAAGGGGACCCCAAATCTTGGAATTTGGTACCCTAAAGATACAGGATTTGATCTTATTGGATATACAGACTCTGATTTTGCAGGTTGTAAGATTGATCGGAAGAGTACTTCAGGAAGCTGTCAGTTTCTTGGAAGAAGATTAGTTTCTCGGTATAGCAACAAGCAACATTCAGTTTCCACATCAATAGTTGAGGCTGAATACATTGCTGCTGGAAGCTGCTGTGCTCAGATCTTGTGGATGAGAAACCAACTCCGTGACTATGGGCTTTTGTTGACAAAGATTCCAATATTTTGCGACAATACAAGTGCCATAGAAATCTCAAACAACCCAGTGCAACACTCAAGGACGAAGCACATCGACATCAGGTATCATTTTATCCGAGAGCATGTCATGAATGGAACTGTGGAGTTACATTTTGTACCCACATAGGAACAAATTGCAGACATCTTTACTAAACCGCTTGATGAATCCACTTTTTCAAAGCTGGTTGGTGAACTTGGGATGTTAAATCTTTCTAATTGATTTTGATTAGAAGTCAGTAACTGCAGATAGTCCTAGTAAATACACGAGTTTAAGAATTTCTATATCCTTAGGACTCGTGAATTTATTTTCTGGAGCAATTCTCGTAGTTAGGATTATTGTACTAATTTTATGTCATAATTATGGATGATATATCTTCTGTCATTTAATTGGTTATTAATTCTAAAAATTATTTAGGTGCTAATATTTGTTTTAAATATTTAAGCATCTATTTAATTTGAATTAATTTACTCTGTTTTTGACATTGTAGATTAATGCAGCATAATTTATTGGATTTTAATTGATTAATACCATTTGTTGATATTCAGTTGATTTTATTCTAAGAAAATTGTGAATTTTCTGTTAACAATTGATTTTGATAAATTTGAAAAGATTTATTCAAAGTAAAACTTGACAGAAAATTATAAGTTTTGAATTTTAGAACATGAACAGGTTTTAAAATTTGAAAAGAAGCAAAAAGTATCGAATTTAGGAAATTCGATAGTTTTTCAAGTACAAAGATAATTCTATCGAAATTAATTTTCGATAGTTTTTGAAAAGGAAAAGAAAAACTATCGAAAACAATTCTCGATAGTTTTTGAGAATAACTTCAAAATATATCGAAGTGAATTAATATTACTTCTATATTTAATTCTCGATAGTTTTTTTGAAAGTTGTCTGAAAATATATCGAAAAGAATTCACTTAATTTAATATATGAATTCTCGATACTTTTTCAGATTTTACCTCGATAGTTTTTGGTTTTTCAAAGAAAACTTTCGATGGTTTTTGAAAAGGTCGGTTTGAATTCTTATTTTTTAATACTTCGATAGATTTTCAAAAACTATCGAAGAAAAATTGAACTTTTTACCCCTAAAATAAAATCATCGATAGTTCAATTAAAAAACTATCGAACCAGAAATGACGGTTTTACCCCTGTCAGTTTCATTTAGTATATAACGTTGTCTTGGTAAATCTCTTTTCATTTTTTCACAGATCTGAAAAACTAAGCTTCCAATTATATACTTACAAAACATATCTACAGCCAAGAACAAGAACATTTGATAGTTTCTTCATACTTCACTGTGTATTCACTCAGAAAACTCATTTTCATCACAGTAATTTCACTTTCACTGTGAAACTTCTGTTTGTTTGGATTTTAGTTGAGTTAAAAATTCATTTTGTTTAGAAAAACTATCGACAGTGACAAAGAACCTTAAGGATTTTGATATTACTGAGCTTTGTTGAAATTGCATTGGTTAACCAATTGATTTCTTCAGGAAAAGCACTTGTTAAAAAAAATATCAATTCATATTAGGGTTCTTATTTTCGAAAGTTGTTTTTGGTTAAGGGTTTCTATTTTGAAAAAAAAGGGGTATTTTTGTCAAAAGTTTGATTAATTAGAAATAATTAATTAAATTTAAAGGAAAAATAGTTTTGGTTTATTTAAATTTTCTGGAAATTTAAAATGGCTGGAGAATTTATTATTACCAAGACTAATCATGTCTTGTTTCAAAACCTGCATGCCATTACGAACTTACAGTTTCGTGCATGGGCAGAGTTTTTGAATACATGTTCATTAGTGGCATATTCTTTAAGTACTCCCGTAGTCCTTTGCATCGATCAATTGACTGCGTTGTACACAACCGCCACGGATACAACTGAGAATAACGTAAGGTCCTTCAGTTTTGTTGTGCCAGGGGGCAGAACAATAAGGGTGACGGAACATGATTTCAATAGAATCCTACATTTTCCTACAGAAAACCTTGTTCCGGATCCCACGACTGAGGAGATACATGCTTTCTTCACTCTCATAAGAAGTCAACAACCTAACTTCTTTTTGGGAGAGTTCCTTAAGCATTACTTGACAAAGCCATGGAACTTTTTCTTTCATACCCTAATCCATGTTTTAACTGCCAAGCTAACAAATCTGCATGGTATTCCCTTATTCCTTCAAAAGATAGGGTTTGCCATTGCTCACAATAGGCATATTAACATAGGAAGGCTACTGATTGATCAAGTCATTCTGTGCATGGGACCACTGGATGAAAGAACAGGCATGGATGATGTGCTTTGTTTCTATCCGAGGTTCCTACAGCTAATTCTCAATGATATCTTAACAGATGATGAACGGGAGACATTTGAAGGTGAAGCCACACAGGAGTGCATGAGGATGAAGAGCAATGCCATAACTGCTCTGATCAGAAAGAATCATCTTCTAGGGGTACCCACTGTTCTCACAGATTATCTAAGAACGGTGCCCCTACCACTTCTGCCCCCAGGGGAACAGGTAATTGAAGGTAATATTCCTCCACCTCAACCTGAAATGGCACCTGAACCAATGGATGTTGATCCAGAGCCCACAGTGGCCATTCCTGACCAGGAGGTTGCAAACCCACAACCTCTAACCACGGTCGAAGAGCCTTTGGAAGAGCTAAATGAAACAATAAACGCACCTCCTTCCCCTCCTATACCCAGTAAACAAACATCCTTGAGGGTAGAGGGAGATAGTGCCAAAGCAGCACCACATAAGGAGATACACCTTTCAACAACAGCCCTGCCTTCCTCTAAAAGGAGAAGAACAGAAACCGAGGCAACTGTTGATACTTCATTTCTCTCATCCAAAGAACCCTTCACAGACTTTTCTGATTTTGATTGGGCAATGCTAACAAAAGCAATATCTGAACCCATAGCTCAATCAAGTAAGGAAGAATTGACGGAAGCAACTGGTGTTCCGACCATATTACGGTCAGGTTCACTGGTTGAAGGTTCTAAGAACCAAGGGTCTTCACAGACGTCGAGAGAAGGCTCTGACCCAAATGAAAAATCTAAAGGGTCATTGCCTAAATCCCCAGATGGAACATATCTGGATCCTGCGGGTAAAGGGTCTGACGTAGGTGCAGATCGGCAACTCGGTGACAATGAATCAATTACTATTGAGGAGTCAACTGAGGTAAAGTCTTCACAGACTATTGAGGAAGCTTTAGGATCTCTGCTGTTAATAGAGCCTGATTCTAGCCTCCTAGAGATTCAAACTCTAGATCCTTCAAAGGATATATCATCTACGGATGATCAGTAACTTGGTTTATCCAAGGGCGGGGACTTGCGAAGCCCCATTGCACCACCGGTGACCTCCTTAAGGACGGCTACGGTGTTTTCTTCTGCAGGTACAACTAGCACAAAGGGATTGAGTGAAACAAAAACACTTACACCTGAACTGAGTGGGAAAGGTAAAATGAGTGAAACACTGACAGAAACGTTGAGTGTACACCCAGAGCCAAACGTGAGGAGTGACACCCTAACCCTTCCAAATATTGATGATTTGCTATTACCGATAGAACGAGAGGTACATGTTCAATCCACCATCAAGGAGATGACAGTTCGTGACAAAGAAGGAAATCCATTATTCAAGGTTCCACTGCGACCTTCCTTTGACCAAGGGATCTCCTCTAGTCAGGGCAATGCTTCTTTAAAGACTATTCAAGAGAAGGTTGACTTGGCTACAGCTGATTCCAGAAGAACATTCAGGGTCATTGGCAGTGCATCTGACACTATAACAGGTACGAAGCAGGCAGTGGACTCCTTGAAGAAGGAAGCTATGAAAGAACTGATCGAATTAAGGACGGACGTCAAGGAACTTAAAGATGGATTCATGAATGAAGTAGATGCTTTGTCACATGGACAGGAAGCTTTGAGAGAGGACGTTCTGGTTATCCGGGATGGTCAAGCGCGGGTAAAAGATGCAATGAATACACTTTCGAGAGTGGAGTCTAAGCTGAACAAGAGGCTGGATCATATGGAAAAGACTACCAACTCAAGATTGGATAACATTGACCTGACGCTAGCTTCTATGAATGAGATGAATAAGCAGATTATGGATTTCTTGGACAATCAAGGTGACGGAGTACAGTCAATCTGGACTATGCTGAAGAACCAACAAACTGGACAACCTGGTCCTTCAAATCAGCAACCTGAGCTACTACCTTTTATGCTGAGGATGCTTTCGTCGAGGATTCCTCAACTAAGGGGGAGAAAGTTGGAGATGGGGAGAAAGGTAAGGATGGATGGGGAGATTGGGAAACGGTTGAAGCTATTTCGATAAGACAGTACTGGATAGAAGAACTTGTACAAGAAGAGAACAGTGAAGAGGGATTTGAGGTCATGCAAGAGCAACCAATTCAGGAGGAGCATGAGCCATATTATCCAGAGCCTGTTGAATATCCAATCTGGGAGGATAATATGGAAGAAGAAGCAAATTCTCTGTCACAAGAAGAAGAAGCTGCCTTGGAAGCGATAAGAGCTCAAAGAGCTGCAATAGATGCTAGGCAAGCTGAGAAAGAAAGACACCAAGCAGTTCTAAGGATTGAAAAACTAAAAAGATCCAAGGTGCAAGCTGAAGTGAGGAAGAAAAAGATGATGGATTTGGCAAGCAAGCATGGAAGTGAATGGGAGATGGCTTATAAAACCTTTTGTGGAGTTGAAGACGGATTAGAAGTCAACGACAATGCAGAGGTGGAAGTCATAATTCAGAACATAAGAAGTGCAAATCCTGATGATCATGTTTACTTCACTGCACTGAGGAATACTGTGATCTTTCTGAAAGCTGGGGTGAAAGCAAATGGAGCCTGGAACATCTTGATCAATTTTCTTGAGAAAGGAACATTTGTGATTTCCACTAAGTTTTTAGAACAGAGAACATACACAGAACTGCAGGTGATGCTCATCAAGATTCAAAGAACTACAAGACTAAATGAACTGCTCCGTGAGCATGTTAAGGAGATCTTGATGAAAGTCGGTCCAGAGATTACTGAAGATCCTCCAATGGTTAGATTCATGACGAATGACTTGTTCAGAATCTGCTATTTGGCTGAGGACAAACTGAGAGACTATCCAAACAACTATCTAATATCAGTTGAGAAGTATCTTAGCTCCACTGGATTCTCATCAACGGAGAAGGACAAAGCAGCAGACACTCTTAGAAGATTTCTAATGGAGAATGTTCCTTACTATAGGAAAAGAGTGGAAAGAGGATTGGAAGTGCATACCAGATTACCAAACATGCCAAAGCTAAACAAGGAAGATGTTAACATTGCATGGTTATGGGCTGGAGTGGGTCAAGAGGTTGAATATATTGGAAGACACATCCAAGGAGCAATCCTTAAACCTGGAGAACCACTGCACTATCTATCAGTGATTGATTATCAAGCTGCTAACTCCGATCCAATGATTGAAGAAGGTGAGATCGGAATGGACTGAAGATTGAAGCAAATAACAAAAGAACTATCAGCTCAGACTAGAGGAGCAACTTCATTGTATAAAGTTTTATTGTTTTTTGATTTATGAAATCTGGAAATGTATATATATATATATATATATCTGATCCAGAATGCATTTAATATTATTACGCTGTCTTACTTTAATTAGTTTCATGTTTCCTTAGTTAGTTGAGTTATCCTCGAAGTATTTGCTTTTCGAACTCTATCCAATCAAATAGGGGGAGATTGTAAAGCATAATGTAACATAAGATGTAAAAGAGATCACTACAACTCAACAAAGGACAAGACAGACAATAGTATTAACAGAAGCACAGGAATCCAGAATCAAAGAAGAAAAGGTAAACTCAAAAAATCAAAATACGTTATGTATTCTTGAAGTCCGTAAACAGGTCACGAAAAGAAGTTCATGAAAATGTTCAAGCCTCAGTGACAGCAAAAGAAACAAGACTTTCAAGACGACAGAAGTATGTGAATGATTTAGGGTTAAGTACCACGGGATTCCAGTGATTTAATCGAAGCAACCAGAACGACAAAGGACTTATCAGCAGCATTGAGTTGAAGACATAAAAGAAGAATTGATCAAGTGTTATTCATCTGTGAACCAGACCAGTTGCACTAGGTGACGACACTTAAAAAGATCAAGTTGTTTTATCGTCTCAGAAGAAATTGATACAGTCTAAAACTGAAACACCCTGGAGTACAGAAGCTTTTCTAAATGGTTAAGTACAAGAAAAGATTTCGATGGTTTTTCTATTTAGAAAACCATCGAATGTGATTTAAGAAAACCATCTGAAATCTAGAATAAAGTAATTTAGTTTTCGATAGTTTTATTTAAAAACTATCGAATGGTAAATTTCTTTATTCATTCGATAGTTTTCAAAATGGAGGAGCAGGTGAAAAGTTTACTTTGTTTGTCAGGTTGATGAAGATCCAACGGCCAAGAATAAACCAATTCTTTTTGGTTCGATGGTTTTTCAAATCAAGTCTATAATTACTAACAGAGGAAGTGTGTTTTCTTCAGTTAAGGCATTCTACACAGAGACATTACTGAGAGAGAGAATTGAGCCGGAGAAATTATCAGAGAAATTAATAGTGCTCAGAACTTGATCATTGTATTGAATTTGTGTAACCTTAAACTCATTGAAGCTAATCTACGGATTAGAAATTGTAGCACCCCTCGAGGTTTATATTTATAAAAAGATATATTCCCCGAATCTTGGTTTGGTTTGGTGTGTTTGATTTCGTTATAGAACTGAATGATTTATCCGCGAACGAAATTAAATTATTTGTGAGTATCGTATTCAACCCCCCCCCCTTCTACGATACTTTGGACCTAACACACAATCACTACAATGATAGGATTCTGAGCTATATTAAATTCTCTGTAAATTTCTCTGTCAAGAACTCTCTCTTCGTAAATGATCCTTCTGTGTTCTGCCTTTAACTGAAGAAGAACACTTCTTCAAACTCTATTTATAGACTTGATTTGAAAAACCATCGAACCAAAAGAATTGGTTTATTCTTGGCCGTTGGATCTTCATCAACCTGACAAACAAAGAATACTTTTCACCTGCTCCACAAAAGAAAAACTATCGAATATTAAAAGTTAATATTCCATTCGATAGTTTTTAAATAAAAACTATCGAATGAAACATTAACTCATATTAGTTTTCTAATGGTTTCTTTTTATCTCATTCAATGGTTTTTATTAATCAAAAACCATCGAACCCTTTTATTTTGACCTTGAATTATTTAAGAAAACCTTTCTGAGCTCCTTGGTGTTTAAGTTATAGACTGTATCGATTTCTTCTGAGACGATAAAACAACTTGATCTTTTTAGTGTCGTCAACTAGTGCAACTGGTCTGGTTCACAGATGAATAACACTTGATCAATTCTTCTTCTATGTCTTCAATTAAATGATGCTGATAAGTCCCTTGTCGTTCTGGTTGCTTCATTTAAATCACTGGAATCCTGTGGTACTTAACCCTAAATCATTCACATACTTCTGTCATCTTGAAAGTCTTGTTTCTTTTGCTGTCACTGAGGCTTGAACATTTTCATGAACTTCTTTCCGTGACCTGTTTACGGACTTCAAGAATACATACCGTATTTTGATTTTTTGAGTTTACCTTTTCTTCTTTGATTCTGGATTCCTGTGCTTCTGTTAATATTATTGGTTGTCTTGTCCTTTGTTGAGTTGTAGTTATCTCTTTTACATCTTATGTTACATTATACTTTACAAAAATAATATTAGAACATGATAGTTTGAATTATAACTTATATAATAGTATTACTTATATATTACTCTAATATATTACTGCACCAAAAACCTGAGAGTATGTTGGTGCCATTAATACGTGCATCAATCATATCCGGACATATGAACTGAAATTCATGCAGTGATATGTTGATGATGCCTTCATCCAATCTCTTAGGCAACGTTATGCGTATGAAGAGCAATTTAGACCCATGTGATAGTGGTCCGTATTTCCCTGTACTTGAAACAACTTTCAGATTTTTGATGCTGTACACGGAGCCTACCTCTAAAAGATTTTTGAACCGAGAGACCAGAATCTTCGAGATCGTAGCATGGATCAAATTTTTTTGTCATACAACATATCTTAGAAAAGTTAATAACATCATACAATTTGATAAACTAATAAGTTATAAGTATATTGATTTATTAACCTTTTCATCGATCAAAATCATGTCAAGACTGACCAGTTCTTCAGTATTTGGATTGACAGATTCCCACATTCTACACACTCGTACTCTTATCATCCAGGTATAACTGTTGTCGTAGTTGTATTGATTGTAAATATGGTTGTAAAAATTTGAAGCTATGTAAAAAAGTTTCGGTGTAGATTTTTTTGTTATGAATGGCCTTTAATTTTTAGGTGTTTGTAAGGTGAATAACATGGAAATCCATTATGTTTAAAAGTCAAGAAGTATTATAAAAGAAAAGTTCTATAAAGTTTGAAAATAATAAAAGAAAGTTCTATAAAGTTTGAAAATAATAAAAGAAAGTTTTATCAAGTTTGAAAATAATAAAAGAAAGTTATATCAAGATTGAAAATAATAAAAGAGAAAATTGCAATTATTAACATAAGAGCCTACAAATTCGAAAATAATAAGTAAGTTGTAATTTTCTAAATCAAAGAAAGTTCTATCAAGTCCTACAAATTCGAAAATAATAAGGAAGTTGTAATTTTCTAAATCAAAGAAAGTTGTATCAAGTTTGAAAATAATAAAAGAAAGTTCTATCAAGCCTACAAATTCGAAAATAATAAGGAATTTGTAATTTTCTAAATCAAAGAAAGTTGTATCAAGTTTGAAAATAATAAAAGAAAGTTCTATCAAGCCTACAAATTCGAAAATAATAAAGAAGTTGTAATTTTCTAAATCAAAGAAAGTTCTATCAAGTCCTACAAATTTGAAAATAATAAGGAAGTTGTAATTTTCTAAATCAAAGAAATGTTCTAAATCAAAGAAAGTTATATATCAAGTTCTACAAATTCGAAAATAATAAGGAAGTTGTAATTTTCTAAATCAAAGAAAGTTCTATCAAGTTTGAAAATAATAAAAGAAAGTTCTATCAAGCCTACAAATTCGAAAATAATAAGGAAGTTGTAATTTTATATATCAAGTCCTACAAATTCGAAAATAATAAGGAAGTTGTAATTTTCTAAATCAAAGAAAGTTCTATCAAGTTTGAAAATAATAAAAGAAAGTTCTATCAAGCCTACAAATTCGAAAATAATAAGGAAGTTGTAATTTTCTAAATTAAAGAAAGTTCTATCAAGTCCTACAAATTCGAAAATAATAAGGAAGTTGTAATTTTCTAAATCAAAGAAAGTTCTATCAACTTTGAAAATAATAAAAGAAAGTTATATCAAGTTTGAAAATAATAAAAGTGTAATGTTAGTCCTTGTGTATTGCAGAAGGGGGGGGATGAATGCAATACTGATAAAATTCAATCTAAATTTCAACAACTAAAATCAAGATTAAACGTTATCAGCAATATATGCAATCACGAACAGTATTCAGTAAGAACAAGATTCACAAAATAAATGTTTTATTTATTTTGCAAAGTGTTGCTACAACCTCAAGAAAGAATTCTCGAGCTTCGGGTTTTCTTCTGAGACACTTGCTTGTCTTCGTTACTTTTCTAGAATGAATTGATAGTAGGTATAAGACTAACCCTATCACTATCAGTCACGGGTTTGAGAAGCTGCTGTCACTGTCAAGTGGCAACTTCTTACAGATTGTCTTACCCATGTGACTTTCCTAAATTGCTAACATGTCAGATATACATTACAAAGAAAGCAACCTAGATTCATTCCATTTCCAGCTAAACCAATTCAGCAGATAAAGACTTGACCTTGCTCTTGAATTGATTCGCTTTTGTTTTGCAGTGCTTGAAGCTTCTGTCGTAGTCTTGCAGACTTGGTGCAGCTTAGGGATACTGCATCACGCCTGTTTCTTGAACATTTAAACTGTCACGGGATTTGACTGAGAAAGATACCTAGCATAAGGATCTTTATTGAGACAGTTACTTTTGCCGCAAAGCTTGCTGTCACAGGAATGATCTTTTGGTGACAGTATGAGTTCCCCGCATAGAGTGCTGTCGAGGATCCCAAACTTGCTGTCGAGGGCAATAGTTGCTGTCGCGTAGTCTTCCACCAATGTTGCTGTCAGAGTGAATATGCTGTCGTGACTTGCAACATTCTGTCTTCTTGTAATCTTACTGTCACAGCTTTAGGACAGTAACCTTTATTCATGTTGTCATCCAAAAAGCATTCTTTGAGGCTTGAACACATAGGTGAACTTCTTTCAAACAATACAACTAGAATAACATTACATACTGATTACAAGAACATACTTTGGCTATGACAGTATGTTCTACTTAATTTGAAAAATTAAGTACAATCAAAGTTAAGTTGTTTCTATGCTATCACCCATAAATCCCAACATGTAATTTTCAATTTCCTTCCTACAAAATCGAAAATAATAAAGGAAGTTGTAATTATTAAAATTAAAAATTGTGAAAAATTGAGAAAATTAGAAAAATAGAACGGAGCGATTCTAGAGGCGCCACCTCACCGCCCCCATTTTCTCCTTTATATAAGTATATCAGCATCATCAAAATCTGCAAAGTTATAGCCAAATTTCTGATAAAATTCAGCATCCCTATCTGCCTGATATTTTAGAACATGTTCCATGACAGCCTTTGAAACATCATCATAGCTCTCCAGCAACTCTACCATTCTTTCCCGGTAGAAGAAATCAATTCTTCTTTTATCTATGGTTGATGTACTTTTCTTGGTTGATGTGGCTACCAGATTGAAGTCCTTGTCAATCTTGGCTGACCTTGATTCTTCCCACCACAGAATGTACTCAGTGGCCTCTTGATTTGCATCCAGCTTAACCTCAACGCTCTTTATTTCTCTTGATTGCATTTGTTGAATCTTAAGACTGTTGGGAGGAATTGATTGAATTGGCTTTTTGAGATTCCTGCCAAATCCAGTGGCCTTTTCCTTTCCTGAGTACTTGTGCTTCCCTGTAGGTTTCTGTCTAGAAAACCATGCCTTAGCTTTAGCTTTCAGTCTTTTGGACTTGACAGTAGCCTTGGCTTCATCCTTGACAGAACCTTCCTTGACAATACCCTTGTCGACAGCATCTTCCAAGACAGCATCTTCTATGACAGTATCCTTGTCGACAATACCTTTGGTGACATCATCTTTTTCTGCATTTATGCAATCAATAGCACATCTAAGAATGCTTGCCTCCAAAGCTTCCAGTATTCTTGACTCCTCTTCATCTGTTGCACCAGCATCTTTCTTTTCCTGGCTAGGAGTTTCTTCATTGCCTTCATTCTGGGATTGAATACCAGTATTCCCAGAATTACTTCCACCAGCATTTCCAACATTTCCAGAAGCTTCACCACCTCCATCCTCACCATCTTCATCATCATCATCATCATCATCGTGGGGAGGAATGTTATAGAAGCAACTTCCACCTTGATCATTTCTTTTGGCATTGGCTCTAGTGATTAGCTCCTTCATTCTAGCTCCCAGTGCCTTGTCTCTCAACACCAGCATTTTGTAGATTTCTTGAACAGCATGAACTCTTCCTGGATTGGCATTTGAACTGAGTATTCCATCTAGTACCTTCAGAATTGACTTGGTTTCCATTCTGGATGGGCTACCCAAATTCATGAAGCTGTTCCTTCTTGTGCCATCCTTAGTTTTGGATCTGTAGAAAACACTTGGTGGATTTTAGTAGACTTCAGGTAGCTTCTGTGTGATCAGGTTTTGGATTTGCATATCCAGTATTTCATTGAATGGTGTTTGAGTTGCCCTGATCTTTCCCTTCAAAGCACACAACACCTTTACTGGCAGACTCTGCAATAGCTGCATTGTGATGAAATAAGATATGCCAGAAGTGAGATAAATACTTACAGCCCATCTTTTCTCATCATTCACCATTACATTGACACTAGTAATTTGTTCCTTTAACAGTTTTGTGGTGTTGGTTGGACGGTTGCTTGGAGCATTCATTGCTTTTTCCACCAAACTGCTAAACTTACTGTCATGGTTGTGTAATGTGCTCTCCCTGTAATCCACCATCAAGACATTGGCTTCCTCTTGATCAAATTCAGTGCCATTTGTCCAAATAATTCCACCATGAATGGATTCAGGCAGTTTCCCTTTACCTTTCCCAAGTTTGTTTTGTTCCTCCATTTCTCTCCATTTCTTCTGTAAAGCAGTTTCTTGAGTTTCTAGAGTAGGTTCTCTAATCACCACAGGAGGCAAGATTGGATGTCTAGATGCAGGTCTTCTTTGCAATGCATCTTGAGTTTCCTTTGACATTAACACCCTTTCTCCATCCATTTCCACTTCAACAGGCTTTTCAGCTTTATCCTGTGGTTTTGCACTGCTTGGTTTGACTTGCTCCCCCTTAGACATTGCTTTCCTTTTAGCTCCCCCTCTGGTCTCCACAGCTACAGGCTCCCCCTGAGTTCCACCTGATTCTTGAATAGGCAATGATTCTGATCTTGCTACCTTCTCCCCCTTAGTTGAGTTGGCAGCTACCAGGTCAGTAAGGAACTGAATAGAGAGTTGAGTAGCAGCAAAACCATCAACCACCAGTTGAGAGAGAGAGTCCAGTTTGGAGTCCAAAGTAGCACACTGTCCTTCAAGAGCTGCAATCCTGTTACCAAAAGTAGCAGAGGGGCCACCAGACCTTAACCTTCTTGGAGGGGAAGGAAAAGACAGGGGCCTAGAGGCTATGGGGGTTCTCACACTCTCAGGGTGTTTTTGAGTGATCTCATCACCCCTCACAGTTTGACTCTCAAGGCCTAGTGCCTGAATAGTGTGGGCTCCCTCAATATCTCTCTGGACATGCTCAAGTCCCTCTCCTTTTGCCAGCTCATTTGGCTGCCTCTCATTTTTATGCTCACCTCTCTTTTCTTTTATCTCTCTTTTCTTTTGCACACCCTCACTCAACCTAGATGCATGGGTATGAGCAGTACTAACATGCATGGAAGGAGAAGATTTAGAATGTACCTTTAGGAGTTTGGCAAGAGGTAGGTCATCATCAGAGGCATCCTCAACAAGTACAGCATCAAAATTAGGCTGGGAGGGCTGGACAGCATCTTGAGTAGGAATGGTACTGTCAGTTGGAGTCTGGACAGCAAGTTCTGGCATGACAGCATTTTTGGGAGGTGGAGTGACAGTAGGTTCTGTAGTGACAGTATCTTTCTCTCCACCTTTGACAGTAGCTGTGTCCAGGACAGTAGCATCCCCAGTGTCTTTGACAGCAACAGAGGCTGTGACAGCATCTTCCTGAAGGTAAGATGCTCCTTGGAGATCAGACAAAGTGTTGGCTGTTTCATTTTCTGACAAAATACCACTTTGCCCTAGCTCAGTGTTTGGAGGAGTGGTGTCCATCTCACTTTGAGAAATGGGTTCTTGTGGACCACTAGATGGGGGCTCATCCATGATTGGAGATGGATGATCAAAACCTGAAGGGTTGGGACTATCCCCTTCTCTAGGTTGTGGAGAAGAAACAAAGGAATGTGTAGGGAAGGAAGAAGGTGAAAGTGTAGTAGAGAGTGGGGGCTGATTCACAGATGAAACATGTGAACCATCAATAGGAGTAGAGAAATCCTCACTGTGCCCTAACTCACTGTGTGTTTCTTCAAGTGGGGGTATCTCAGGTTGGGAACCATGAGGTTGTGCAGACTCTGTACAGGGTGCCTTGGGAGACAGGCCAATTTCAATAGATGTCCCTTGTTGAGAAGGCACATCTAGGGAGGAGTGTATTTCCCTGGTTTCCTCTACAGTCTTTTGGGAGACTGCAGGGTGGCTGACAGTGGTTTTGCTCCTCCTAGCTCTCTTCTTCTTAGGCTCAGGGGGAACCACTGTGGTTCTGTTTGACTACCTTCCTTATTTGCTGCACTAGGTGCAGTGTCTCCCTCTTGACTAACAGAGCTACCACCAACATCAGCTTCTAAGGATCTTTTTCTGGATTCTTGCAAGGCTTCTCTTTGGGCTTTGGGAAGTCTAGAGGGCCTAGGCTGAGTGTATGGTGTTGAATGGGGGTTAACTGAATTTGGGTCTAATTCAGTTTCATTCTCAAGAGAAAAAGAATCATAACCAGAAGGTAATGGATAATCAAGGTTGGACACTTGATCAACCATGTGCTGAGTGAAACAAATTGGAATATGTGCATTGAGATTTTGTGATGATAATAGTGTGTGTGTGTTCTTTTTCAAAACTGAGCAAGCCTCTAAACGAGGAGCAGCATCATTAAAATCACAGAATGAATTAATGCACAACATAAGAAAGCGAGGGTAGTGTGATACCTTCTTACCTATGGCAGCTTTGAGTTGTGCCAGGAGGAGAGCTCCAACATTCACCTTGTATCCATGGACAAGAGAATGTGTCAGTTTCTTGATGTAGGAGGAGAGCTCCAACATTCACCTTGTATCCACTCCTTCCTTAGATACTTCCTGTCCATTTCACCAGACGGGTACCACTTGGTTGTTCCCTCTTCGAGAATAGGGCCTGCATACCCAATCTTCAAGAAGAGCTTCTTCAGAGTGTCATCATTAGCAAGTGGAGCAAAGTTTTGGCCTTCTTCCAGTGTAATTCCAAGAGCAGTATTGATGACCTCAGCTGTGAGAATGTATTGTTGCCCAGAGATTGTGAATTGAATACCAGGGTTCTCACCCTCAGTTTGAGCAACAGCAGTTTGCCAAAACGCCTCAAGTCTGTCTAAGTCGAGAATGGGGGTTGAGGTTATGGCATAACCGAGATAGGACTTGTTCAAGAAAAACACTAGTCCTTTGAAACCTTCACCAGCATCATTTGGGGAAAAGATGCCAGCAAAGTTTGTTTGAGAGAGAGTCTGTTTGGGGGCCATTGAGATTTCAAGAAAAGAAGAAAGTGAGAAAGTAGCTTTTTGCTTGAAGAAAAGTATTTTGCCTTGAGTTTTGTGAGAGTGATATGTCTGAGTAACTGGAGAATAAATATGGGTATCTCAAACGTTTGCTCAAAAAGTGGAGTTAAAGGACGTGTCTTAACCCACTCTCTTAACACGTGAGTTACTGCCCGTTATTCACTGTCAATCGTGGGGTGAATATCCAATTACAACGGTCCACTATTGTTGACAGTAACCTGTGCGCTAGAAACAATCTGTCAGTAATAAGTGGTGGTGACAGTAGGTTTTGCGCGACAGCAACTATTGCGCAAAAACATGCTGTCACCGTTAAGCATTTGAGTGACAGTATCCTTTAAAGGTCGTGACAGAAAGTCTTTCCCTGCTGTAAAGAAGGTTGCTGTCAAGAGACACGGGACAGTATCCTTCTTTGTGACAGTAATTTAAATGGGAAATTGTTTCTGTCAGGAACTAATTAGAATGCGTTGCTCATATACTTAACCTAAAATTAACAGAATATGAATTTAGCAATGTAATCTTTCAAACACAGATATTAAACAAGTTACACAGACAAGTCATAAACTCAGTAACCACATAAACAGGAACTTTTATTATTGTTAATAAAATCATTAATATTGAACATTGAGTACATCATTCTATGATTTTATCAACTAGTTCTAAGACTTCTTCCTTAATCTCTTCTTCAGAGCGGCCTTCTTTTTCAAGAAGTGCCTGAAGCTCCTTCTCTTCTTCCATAGCCTTGGCCTCCTCTTCCTTAGCCTTGGCCTCCTTTTCCTCGTCTATCTCATCCATGGCGTCCAACAGCATTTCAAAGAGCTCATCGATCTCTTCATTGTCGGGTTCACTATCACACTTCTTTAGACCAACTTCGATTCCTACTTTGTTTTCCATTATTTACTTTAACACTGAGAGCAGACTGGTGAAACCTAAGGTTAATTTATAGGCAAAACCGTCTAAGGATTAAAGTCTAATGGTCAACAGTTAGAGTACCCATACAACTACGACAAAAGTAATTAATGGTCGTGTCCTCCTTTAATCCTACAGATTAATGCAAAAGAGTGTGAAAGTCCAATGGAACAGATTTTTAACTCTCAAACTTAACGGATAACCACATTAAAGTCATACACGGTTTAAAAGTATGAGACTGGCACAAAATACTGACATGAAAAGTCAAATCAACACATGCTGTCACATAACAGACATAAACCAAGTAGACAGTAACTTCTCTTGACAGCAGGTTTGAAGTTGCTGTCATGAGCTTCAATAAGAATTGAAAATTTAGAAACCTTAGTAAATTAACATACCAGATTCAGCATTCCCAATTCACTTACCAACCTGTTGAAGGTTGCTTCATCCAATGGCTTAGTGAAGATGTCAGCAAGTTGCTTGTCAGTTGGGACATAAATCAGCTTCACAGTTCCTTGTTCAACATGCTCTCTGATAAAGTGATGTCTTATATCAATGTGCTTTGTCCTAGAGTGTTGAACTGGATTGTCTGAGATGGCTATGGCACTAGTGTTGTCACAGTAAATAGGAATTTATCTTAACACTAGACCATAATCTAGAAGTTGACTTTTCATCCATAGAATTTGTGCACAGCAACTGCCTGCCGCAATGTACTCAGCTTCTGCAGTTGAGGTAGAAACTGAATGTTGCTTCTTGCTAAACCATGAGACCAATCTTCCACCAAGAAATTGACAGCTACCAGTAGTACTCTTTCTGTCAATCTTGCATCCAGCATAGTCTGAGTCTGAGTAACCAATTAGATCAAATCCAGTATTCTTAGGATACCAAAGGCCTAGGTTAGGAGTGCCTTTTAAGTATCTAAAGATTCTCTTGATGGCTACCAAGTGTGACTCCTTTGGATCACTTTGAAACCTTGCACAGAGACATGTAGCAAACATGATGTCAGGTCTGCTAGCAGTTAGGTATAGGAGGGATCCTACCATGCCTCTATAGGTGCTTGAGTCAACTTTCTTTCCTTTAGGATCAAGATCCAGACTAGTTGCTGTGGACATTGGTGTCTTTGCAGGAGATGAATCTTCCAAGTTGAACTTTTTGAGAAGTTCCTTGATATACTTAGCTTGACTTATGAAGATCCCATCAGTTTGTTGAAGAATTTGTAACCCCAGAAAGAATGACAGTTCTCCCATCATGCTCATCTCATATTTGTTGCTCATGAGATGGGAAAACTTCTCACACAGCTTCTCATTTGTAGAACCAAAAATGATGTCATCCACATAGATTTGTACCAGAATGATGTCCTTGCCATGATGCTTGTAGAAAAGTGTCTTGTCCACAACTCCTCTGGTAAACTGGTTTTCCAGAAGAAAGGTGGAAAGTGTGTCATACCATGCCCTGGGTGCTTGCTTTAGTCCATACAAAGCTTTGAAGAGTTTGTACACAAAATTATGCATTTCAGCATCCTCAAACCCTGGTGGCTGTTCCACATACACTTCTTCTTCCAGCTCTCCATTTAGAAAGGCACTTTTGACATCCATCTGAAATACTTTGAAGTTGCAGTGTGCAGCATAAGCTAGAAAGATTCTTATAGCTTCAAGTCTTGCAACAGGAGCAAATGTCTCATCATAATCTATTCCCTCCTGTTAACAGTAATCTTTAGCCACTAGCCTTGCTTTGTTCCTTGTCACCAATCCATTTTCATCAAGTTTGTTTCTGAACACCCACTTGGTCTCAATAACTGACTTTCCCTTAGGTCTTGGAACCAATTTCCATACATTGTTTCTTTCAAACTGATTTAGCTCTTCTTGCATGGCTATCACCCAGTCAGAATCCAACAATGCTTCATCAATTGTCTTGGGTTCCATTTGTGACAGGAAACATGAAAACATGCTGTCAGCAGAGACTTTGTTCCTTGTCCTCACTCCAGAATTAGGATCACCAATGATAAGGTCACTTGAGTGATCTTTGTTCCACTTGGTGATTCTGGGCAAGCTACTTGACTGCACAGGAACACTTCCTTCAGTTTGTTGAGTTGAGTGATCACCAATCCCATTGTCTTCACCATGTTCTTCATTGTCTCCAGAGTCACCATTGTCATGAATGTTAGAGGATATGGTCTGTGACTGAGCTAGAGTTTGGTTGACAGTAGTGGCATTGACAGTATCTTTATCAACTTCAACAACTTGAGTGAAGCTAGGTTCTTCATCCACAATCTCCTCAGCTTCCAAGTATCCTTGATTCTCAAATCTGAATGTCTGCATCTTTCCTTCTTCATGCAGTCCTGGAAACTTGGTTTCATCAAATGTGACATTAACACTTTCTTCAATAATCCTGTGTTCCATAACATAAACTCTGTAGGCAGTCCTTTCTGTGCTGTAACCCATGAATAGTCCTTCAAAAGCCTTGGTGTCAAATTTTCCTTTCTTCTCATGGTTGTCTTTCATCATAAAGCATTTGCTCCCAAACACATGAAAATATTTGACAGTAGGTTTCTTTCCAGTTAACAGACAGTAAGGAGTACTTGCATGAGTTTTGTTGATCATGGTTCTGTTCTGAGTATAACAGGCTGTGTTGATAGCTTCAGCCCAGAAATATGTTGGCAGCTTAGCATCATGCAACATAGTTCTAGCTGCTTCAATGAGAGTCCTGTTCTTTCATCTTTGCAGAAATTTCCAAGTGTGGCATTTCTGAATTCTGTACCATTGTCACTCCTCAAGATTTGAACTTTTGAGTTTGGGGTTCTATCAAGAACTCTGACTTGATCAATAATCACTTGAGCAGCTTCATCTTTGGATTCAAGAAATTTCACCCAAGTGTACCTTGAGTAATCATCCACCATTACTAAGGCATACCTCTTTCTGGCCATAGATGGTACATTGACTGGTCCAAAGAGATCCATGTGAATTAACTTGAGTGCTTCTGTGTTGGTATTTACTTGCTTGGACTTGTGCACAGCTCTTCTCAGTTTGCCCATTTGACAATCTTCACACAATCCTTCTTGACAGAATTCCTGTTGGGGCAAACCTCTCACTAACTGTTTCTTCATTAGAATGTTCATTGTTTTGAAGTTGAGATGTGAGAGCTTCCTGTGCCAAAGCATACTGTCACCAACAGTAGCTTTACTGTAAAAACAGTAAACTTTATCCTTCTTTGTTGAGCTTAGATCAGCAACAAACAGGCTTCCTTTTCTAACCCCTTTTAGAGAGAGGCTTCCATCCTTCTTGTGATAGATGTTGCACACCATCATATCAAAGTCAACCTTAAATCCTCTGTCACTGAATTGGCTGACACTGAGTAGGTTGTGCTTCAATCCATCCACAAGAGCAATATCTTCAATGACAACATTTCCAATTTCCAGACGGCCATATCCCACTGTGTAACCCTTGCTGTTGTCTCCAAAGGTTATGATTGGGCCAGCTTTCTCTACATAATGTGATAGCAGGGCTTTATCACCTGTCATGTGTCTTGAGCAACCACTGTCAATAACCCACATGACCTGATTTTTCTTCTTACCCTGCAAAACAGAATGTTTCTAAGTTGCATATGGTACCCAACCTTTGTTGGGTCCTGCAGTTTCAGTGTTTCCTGAGTTTCTTTCAGTCACAACATCACAAGCATTATCAAAGACTTCCTGTTTGACTTCTCTTTTCACCCACTTAGGTTTAGAATTGGACTTGGTCCTTTTCTTAGTGGATGAAGCCTTTTTGCTGTTGCCAGCAGGCTCAGAAGTCTCAACAGTGTTTAGGTATGAGCATTTTTCAGTAGAGAGAACAGGTAAGTTAAAGCATGTACTCATGGCAGTGATTTTGCATGGCATACAATCAATGTTATTACAGACACTCATGGTTCTATGCATAAGGGGGGTTCTGTGTAAGTTACCATTGAGTTCAGTAGCATTGATCTTATCCTCAATTGGTTTCTTACAAACATGTGTTAAGTGATGAGTAGATCCACAGTTATTGCACAGTTTCCTAGAGGCACCTCCAACATTAGTGTATCCATTTCCTTTATTGACACCTACCTTACCATTCCTGTTTTTAGACTTGGGAGTTACTGGATTGACAGTATGTTCAGAAGTTGCTGTCGAACTTTCCTTGACAGTATCTTTTATTCCTACTGTCTTGACAGAAGGCTTGAAAGTTACTGTCTTGGAATCATTCTTGACAGTATCTTTGAAAGATTCTGTCTTGCCAACTGTGACAGCATCTTTTGAACTTACTGTCTGATTGCTTGGTAAGTTTACTATCTTGGGGATTGTGACAGTATCCTTTCCATCCTTGAATGTGCTGTTAACACCTTCATCCTCATCAAGAATTTCTTGTTTGATGAGCATGACTTCTTCATCAAACTCAATTTCAGCAGCTTTGAAAATAGGAGTTTTAACTTTCTTGAGAATGGTGGGTTTGACAGCAGCATTTCCAGGACAATCTTGAATCACAGTTTCCTTTCCAGGTCTTCTACCATAAGAAAAACCTATACCAACAGACTGATTTTCTGTATGCTTATCATTGTAATCCTGAACTATCTTTGATGAGTTTCTATAGGCCTTAATCTTAAATTCATTTTCAGCAATCTCATTCCTCAGGAATTCCTCAACCTCCTTAGCACATTTTAATTCATTTTTAAGTTTAGCATTCTCTTGAGCTAAAGAGCCTAGTGAACTGGTTTTGAGAACAAGAGAATCATTGTCAGACTGAAGTGTTTCATTTAGCTTACTTAGTCTAGAGATTTCCTCATTAGCAGCAGATAAGCTAGTATAGACATTGAACATTTCAGCACTTAAGTCTTTAATGGTTTTCTTATACTCATCAGTAGACATATCAAGTAAGACAAGTGAAGGTACCTGACTTGAAGGAGTTGATGCTACCTCATCAGTGCTAGCCATGAGAGCTAGATTGACATATTCTTCCTCTTCTTCATCATCAGAATCATCCCAACACTTTCATTCAGCCACATAGGCTCTACCTTGATTTTTCTTGGAGTATCCACCAGTTCCTTTCTCATATCTTTGAACCTGTTTGGGTCTTTTGCATTCAGTAGCAAAATGACCAGGTTCTCCACAGTTGTAACATTTGAACTTTGATCTATCCACAAATCCAGTTTTGTATCCTCCTTTGGTTGAACTTCCCACAGCAGCCTTTGATGAGCTTCCTTTGCTGAACTTGGATGCTTGGCCTTGAGGCTTGTATGACCTATCCTTCTTGAACCTGAAGTTCTTGAACTTTTTGGCCATGTAAGCCATAGTAGGGTTGTCCATGCTTTCCAGTTCCTCCATTGTGTAGAAGTCTTCATCTTCCACATCTTTGAGCTGTAGTACCACTTTCTCATCATCTTCAACCACCTCTTCTATCTTCAAGGTCTGTGTTGGGGTTGATTGTGTGATCTGTGGTACTTCACTTGGCTGTGTGATCCTTGGCACATGTAATAACCCGAATTTTTGGAAAAATTAAAACTTTTCTTATTATGATTAAGTGCATCAGTGAATAGTGAATTTGGTGAATGAATAGTGATTTTGAGGAGTAACAAAGTTTTTCATGCCACCTATGTACGAGACGTAGTATGGATATTCCGAAGTCATATTAGTGATCTACGGAGTAAATAAGTGAATGCAAAGACGATCGGAATTCAGAAATTCCAAATTTTATTTTGGTGTAATATTCGACCGGGCAGCGAATTATATATTATTATATTCAAGAAATGAGATATTAAAATTGAGGATTTGAGGATTTAATATTTTGGAATTTTATTATTTTATTAAAGTCGATTTAAGGATTCGATTGTTGGAATGAATAGTGAATAGTTACTATTCACTGCGAGAATCGCGTAAAGTTTTATTCGCTCTTTTTGGAAAATATTTCGAATCGTTTCAAGAGGAACAAGGCAACATCTACCGGATTAAATATGGACATGGAAGTAACATGTAACAAGATTAATTCGAGGAATGCAACATTTGGATCATCCATGTGAAAGGAAACGAACCAGTAAAGCGAACCAGTAAAACTACTTTATCTGGGCCAGTGCATGTGTGACATGTGTCGGAAGGAGAAGCAACCAAGGGTGATGACTCACCACTTTTGACATAAAAATCAGCATCCTTATCTAATTATCAAAACAAAAAGAAAAAGGAGAGGAAGAACTCTTCCCCCCATTTTCGGCTCAGCTTGTGCAAGGAGGAAAGAAAAATCCATAACTCCATTTCTATCCATCCTTAAATCACCAAATTTTAACCATAGCTTCTCCACTCCATGGGTAACATTCGTTCAAAATTTCATGGACAACAAAGGAGTGTAGCCTAGTCAAATCCCTTCCCCAAGTTGGAGAACCCAAACTGTGCAGTTTGTGTCCAGCGGAAAGATGGGACTCAAAACCCTAGCTAGGAAGATTTAAATGTGGCGATCTATAGCTCAAAAGAAAGCTTATGAAGAGTACAAGGTCTGGTAAAAATCTTAGAACCAAACTCTTGTTTTTCGATTTTATATGGATTTTACAAAGTGATGATGAATAGTAACTTTTCATGATTCTTGATTTTGTTTCTTAAGGATTAAGCTTGATAAGGTTTGTTCAAAGCTCAAGGAAGGATTATAAACCATTGTTAGTGTATATGAAGCACCAAGGAAGGTATAAAAACCCCTGCCCCTTTTTGTTTATATGAGTTTGAAGTGGTTTTGATGTTTATGTAAAGTTAAGATCATGATTAAGTAATTATATGAATTGTTGGTTGAGTTTGGAGGATGGGTTATGAATTTGTTTTGATTATTCATGGAGGATTTGACTGAGTGGAGGGTGTATAAGGTGGATGGTGAGTTTGGGATTAATTGGTATTGATTTGGTTGTGTTTTGGAAAAGGAAAACATTACGATTATAGCCGTCGTAATGCCCATTTGATTTAGGGCTGTTTTGAGCAAGAATTACGAACTGGTCTGGTAATATTTTTGAACAGAACTGACCATGAACATGTAGGTCTTGTTTTAAGGTTTGTTTTGGTATAAAGATCATGTCTATACGATTTACGGTTTAGGAGAAAAGTGAGTTTTAGTAAACGCCGTTCGGAAGAATGACTCATCTCTGTCCAGCAACTTTGAGGCTATATTTTGACCACTTCAGAGCCGTATTAAAATGTGAAATTTTGAGTAATAATACTAGAGACAGTTAGGAAGGCTCACGAAAAAGATTCGTATTAAAAGGATTATTTTTCGATTTTATAAAAATGTTTTAGCCGAGGTCGCACAAGTGAAAATCCCTAAGAGCATGACTTAGAAACCGATGTTGTAAATGGTTAAGTATAACTTGGATTGGTGAATGGATTTCGAACCAAACTTGTGATATAAGTATTGGACGAATAACATGGACTTAGTATGAGCCTATAACGAGCTAGTAATGCCTTGGTTGTGTTTCGCTTACGTGTTTAAGCATTTAGTACAAGTGGATTATCCAGGGGATTAATCGTGCGTTTTCTTTGACTTTGTCTAGATTGTCCGGCATCGTCGCGAACCCCTATCACTTCTCGAGCATCAGGCAAGTTTTCTAAATCTATACTTTGAAGTATTGATTATATATTACTGCTTTTGCCATGTGTGGAGTTATACAGTTTTGCGATACATGTTATATATTGTATAAAATAGAGTTTGATTTTGGTTTATATATGAGCTTTGAGATAAAGTAGTTATAAACCGGTGTACCTTGTAGCTCTATAGATAAGAGCAGGTTTATTATTTCGACTCTAGACCGGGAGTCGATATTTGTGTTATATAGATAGTCGTGGAGACCCGGAGGGATTCCAGCGGCAGAGTACTATTCATCTTGAGGAATATTATTATTAAACATTAATTATATTTCTAGAAAGTATTAGTTACCTGGAAATGATTTGAGGAATGTTATTTGAATATTACCTCATTCGAAGGTTATTATTTGAAAATGATTTGGTAATTGGCTTATATGTTAAATATGGGATATTAGTTATAAGCCAGTATTCTTATATATGCCCTAGGATAAGGGCGTGTGATTTTCATTAAGGATCAGAAGTGATTGTATTTCTGTATATGCTAAAGATTATTTTTCCGATAAAGACATCGGGTGACTGTTATTTGAGATTTATTAATTAATGAATATTATTTATGTATATTCATTTGAGGCTTACTTGTTCGAGGGTTAATTATGTATTTAATGAACATTATTTATGTATATTCATTTGAGGACTATTGACTTTAAGAATATTATTGTGAATATTCATCTGGGGATTATTTAATGAATATTAATGTCGAATATTCATTCGAGGATTATTTATTTATTTAATGAATATTAGTTTTGAATATTCATTCGAGGATTATTTATTTATTTAATGAATATTAGTTTTGAATATTCATTTGAGGATTAATTATTTATTTAATGAATATTGCTTTTGAATATTTATTTGAGGCTTATTTATTTAATGACTATTATTTCCTAATATTCATTTGAGGTTTATTTATTTAATGAATATTATTTTAGAATATTCATTTAAGAGTTATTTATTTAATGAATATTACCTTTGAATATTCATTTAATCTATATTTACTTAATGAATATTATTTTCGAATATTCATTTAATCAGTATTTACTTAAGGAATATTATTCCGAATATTCATCTAAGCTTTACTTACTTAATCAATGTCATTGATTATTTTTAAAATCAAAAGAGGTTCCCAAAACAATGTTTTCCATTTAAATCCGTCTTTTAAGAAGATTCAAATGCTCGCTCAACTATCAAAAATACGGGAAACCTGATTTAAGTGACTACTACTCTTTTTAAACTCTCAATTCAAAAACTGTCAAGGGACAGATATTTTCTTGGAGCAATTTAATTGCTGCCAGTCTAATGTTGTGTTACCACCTCAATGATCGAGGGGTAAATTCATGGAACAAGTCGATATCCATTAACAAGCATAGCTTGGGAAATATTGGAGAACCTTCCTTTCCAACCTAGATATAACTACTTAGTGGAGTCGTATCAACAAGTGTTACACTTGGGGAAAGGAGGACGATCTTTACGTTTCAGAGTCATGGATTTCATCTGAACTAGGAGTGGTGTAAGTGGTCAAGTTGCGTGGGCCCATCCAACTTTTATATTGCCCCAAATGGGCCGGGAGGTCATAGTAAGGCGGTAGACAATGTCAGGCCGTCGTGATACTTCCATCTACATGTAGAAAACTATTTGAGCGGTGCGACCTGCTACTGATCATAGTAAGGTTAGGCACAGCGGACGCGGTAGCAACTCCAGTATTAGTTCATCATCCAATTTGGATATTTCCTGCAACATGTATTGGGGTGAAGAACCAACCATGTTGGCAGGGGGTTGAAAAGTGTTTGTAAATGAAGTGACAATAAATTTGTGCAACTCCATCTTTTACTTTTGAGTTATGACTCTGATAAAACCTGATTAAAGATATATATGCATAAGTGGAGTTTGGGTTACGGAAATATTATATTAATTTTCCTCGTAACTTCATCGTTTATATTATACTAGTTTCTTATCCACTTAAAGCATATCATATGACTCTGTGGATACCCTACATAACATGAGTTATGGTAAGGGAGTTGCTTATATTGAATTTTCCTTATAACTTCATCTTTTAAGTTATATGTTGATATTCTGCTTATATAGCAGATAATTTTTGGAAAGGTTATATTGGGTTTATTTTGAAACCTCATCTTGTATACAAGAACTTTGTTCATAATATAGCAAAAGAGTTGCAGAAATATTATGAAATGATATTTGAATTACAATAAAGGTACTATTTTTGGAATATCTTCCGATAAGGAAATAATTTCAGTATCGAGATATTTTGACAAATTATTGTCTTATACCCGCTTTATTCTGGGTTGAGTTAAAGGCAGAATTAGGCCATACTTTCATTACCTTGCTGAGCTATCGCTCACTCTTGCTATTGTTTTATATATATTATATAGCAGCGAAGCAGGATGCCAATGGGACGACACATACCCCGCAAGGCGTTTCCACAAACAGTTTCTAGCAGTGATCCCGAGAATAGTACGAACCAATCGAATCAGGCTACAGCTTTTGGTATTCAACTTATGTATAGATATGAATGGTATGAGAGGATTGTGAGCATCAGAAGGCTAAGTTGGTAATGTAACCTTACTTAGAAATTGTATCAGTGACAGATTCAAAGACATTTGGGTATTGTAATAAAGATTATTTATTCCGCAGTTGTTGTATTGTGTCGTTTCTGAGACTCTAACCTATGTGTGTGTGAGACATATATTGTGGGGTCATGAGCAGGTGAATTATGCACGGTGTGAGTAATACAGATAAGGCAAGGAGTAAATGGATCGTGACTACCCTAAATCCCTGACCCCGGATTTGGGGCTGTTACAGAAATGGTATCAGAGTGTTAGGTTACAGTCCTCAGAAACGATAGGAGATCGAGTCTTACAATACCCTTAAGAATGATAAGAACATCTAGAGCCCAAATTGAGTTCGTAGTCGGGTTAGAGGACATGACCCTGACTGTTTAAGATGAAGCCCGAGATGGGACTTCTTCTGGGAAACCGTACTTAGGACTTCATGGTTAGTCACCTCGATTCGTATGAGTTATAGAGTGATGGGATTCTGAGATACCAGACCCCGAGGCCTTCGAGTAGGCAATTGATGATGCGTTCCTTGAAATGGACGGAGACCCGATAAAGGAAGATCCATAGGAGGATCTAGAGGAAGACCCCATAGTGGGTCAAGGAAAGAATCTTGTAGAGAACGTGTTGATTGATAAAGATGTAGTATGTTACTTGAGGTCGTATAATAGGACCAGACGAACCTTCAAAGGACAAATAAGTGACGAAACGAGAGTTTTAAGGATCGTTCATGATTCATCAAGAGATATGACAAAGAAAATGGAGTAGAGTCTCCAAAGCAGAAGAGGTAGAGGCAGTACAGCCAGTATCAGTGGATTGATTCGACTTGAACGAAACCTGTTACCCGTAGTCGGTTATAGTTGCCCATAAGGAGGCGGCATACGTAAGAACCAAGATGTTCAGATTTTCACGAACGATTAAGGGTACTTAGTTGCCTAGAATAGTGTAAGGAATTGTTTTGGGCTATGAGATTTCAATCCCCCACGACCAGCGATTCCACTGGAAATAGTGTCTATTACATCATTGAGGGATTTTATTATCTCAAGGAAAATTTTGGGTATAAAGATGATTGAAATAGAGACCGAATTTAAGTTTGTAGTTTGTAACGATCCTCCGGAGTACTGCCCAGTTGACATGTGGAATTGTCATTGCTATGGGCAACAACGGTATCGAAGTCTTCTTATAGAACAGAACGCTTACTTGAGATGTTGCGTCTAGTCGAATAGAACTCCCTACGATTGCAAAGGTCGATGGTTGGATCCTTAGCGACTATTATAAGTCGGCAATGACGTAAGTATCAAACACCTTAGGGCGCGTGGAAAAGAAAAGCTTTGGAATTGAACGATTATCCATTAGAGGAGCCGACATAAAAGGCATCCGTAGAGACCTTGGTAGTACCCTCCCCCCTTTTGCAGATTATGTGGGATATTTCCCCAATCTATGATCTATCTTGACCTCTTTCCAAGAAAGAATTCTGATAAAGGGTATATTCCCTCTTCGAAGTTATTTTATAACACTTGTGTTAAATCATAATTAATTTCAATTGTGTTAGAGGCTGTCACGATGCCTACTTTCAGGTTTTCGAAGCCCTGTCAAATGATGTTATTTAAGCTTTCACTTTTCTTCAAATAATGAATGACCCCATGGTGATACCTCACCACTTGTTTGTTAAGTACCAGTATCTTTTTGGTTATTCTTTTCTTTGTATTTTCTTTGGAAACCGCACCTTTGGAATCTGTTCAATTTTAATTCAAGGTGTTCCTTTGAGAAATATTGTCGAGAGGCGATAATCATTAAATTGATCTCGAATTGCTTTCATACTTTTCAACTTCCACTGAGACGAACAACCCTATACTTTTAGGGGCTACAAGGACTATCTGTCTATGTGATAGAAGTCTGATGGGACGCCATCACTTGTAAGTTGTGAAATACAAGAAGGCTAATTACCTTTAGTAATGTCTCAATCGAGGCACGCAACGTTGAGTTCTTACGATCATGTTGATCTCTCGGTAAATTCTCTTACCTCCAATAAGGTTACCTTAAAACTCATAACCTTATGATCACCAGTGTGTGACGTTTTCCTTGATATGGGAGCTGTCTTTTCAAGGCCCCATGAATTTTGGTTATCCTCATTGAATTCTAAGGGGAGGCGAACCAGGTCAAATAAGTCAAAATTCGCTGATAGGAATTAGATTCGCAACGAAATCGCCTATGACAGGAGCGAATCCCTAAGACGAATAGAATGTTAATGACATATCAATGAATTGGTTTATTCTCCCAAGGATATTATGATAATGGAAAGGGGATCAAGTGATATATGTGAAAGGAATAGTGATGTGTCGTGTACTCCAGTGACAACGGTGTTAGATAGATGCCATATAGTGGAATTGAGATTTTGGAGGAGTTGTTTACGAATGGACACTACCTCTGGGTTAGCAAGATAAGTACTGGCGATAGAGTCAGAGGGAGCTGGTATTGTGACTTGGGAGAAGTTGACATTATAATAAGGACGGGTGGGTTGACACCCAATGGAGCCCAGACTGATTGTAAGATAGAGAGAGTAATAAATAAAGGATGGAAACAGATTCAGAGATTCTTGAATATAGTTTAGACTAAGAAGCTATTACGCCAGAGATCCGAGGCTTAATTAGCTCTTATGGTGGACGCCAAGAAAAGAGATACCAAGTAAAAAGGGAACTACAATGGTTTTGGGAGATTGTACAAGGTTTTAATGAGCTACCAGATATCGATTTGGATGACATGAGAATGAATACCGAGTATTCCGAGTATAGTGGGAATGAAAGAGTTAGAGACTCAGTTATAAGAATTGTTGTATAAGGGTATGATAAGGCCCAGTGTATCACCGTGGGAAACCCCGGTGTTGTTCGTAAGAGAGAAAGATGTTAGCACAAGATTATGCATCGAACCTCGAGAGTTGAATGAGTTCGACCTGGAGGATAGGTACCCTTGTAAATGATTGTTTGATCAGCGGAAAAACGCTGTGTATTTCCAAATTTATTCAAGAACTGGATACCACCAGTTGGAAGTTAAATCCGAGGATGTACCCAAGACTGCGATTCGTACGAGGAATAGACACTTTGAGATTTTAGCGAAGTTATTTTGGGTTGACTAATGCACCCACAAATTTTATGGAATGTAACGAATTGGCTTTGAATTCTCCGCGATAGTAGATAACGTGAGATGGAGAAATGGCTAGAATTGACCTAGAATTATGACTGTGAGATACACTACCATCCGGGGAAGGCCAATGTGGTGGCTGATACCCTTAATTAAAATGGGACAGAAATGGATTCCGAATGATCGGGAATTAAAGGATGAGATTTTACACAAAACCCAAGTTAGTCCAACAAACTAGAAAGACAAAAGATTTCACCAACAAGTGGCTAGTGACAACCAAGATAGACAGAGGAAGCATGCGGACTAAGCCCACGAGTATAGAGATAGTACTGCTATTGATAAGCTAAATGGCATGTTGATGGATGACAAGCAAGTTTATGTTGGTGTATTTTCTGTACAAACAAGATGGGGAATATGAGGTTAGAGATCCGTGATGCTAAAAGATATCCATGGAAAGAATTAATGAGATTTGGAAAGAAAGGGAAGTGAGCCCGAGATTCATTGGGCCATCTGAGATTTTAAAACGCGTCAGGAAGGTGGCCTACGAGCCAGCCTTGCCCCCCAAACTTGTAGAATGGTCATAACGGGGTTCATGTGTCAATGCTACGTCAGTATACTATAGATGCCCGGCATATGTAGAGTATGAGCAGGTAGATATACAACCTGGTCTGACTTATAAAGAACAACCTGTGGAAATCACGGATAGAAGAGAGCAAGTGCTAAGTGACGAGGTTGACAAGCTAGTGAAAGGTTTGTGGAAAATCAAGAGGTGGAAGAATCCACCTGGGAGTTAGAAAGTGCAATAGAAGAGACGTACCCCAGTTACTCCTAAGTTGATTCCGGGACGGAATCCTTTTAAGGAGGGGAGACTGTAATAACCCGAATTTTTGGAAAAATTAAAACTTTTCTTATTATGATTAAGTGCATCAGTGAATAGTGAATTTGGTGAATGAATAGTGATTTTGAGGAGTAACAAAGTTTTTCATGCCACCTATGTACGAGACGTAGTATGGATATTCCGAAGTCATATTAGTGATCTATGGAGTAAATAAGTGAATGCAAAGACGATCGGAATTCAGAAATTCCAAATTTTATTTTGGTGTAATATTCGACCGGGCAGCGAATTATATATTATTATATTCAAGAAATGAGATATTAAAATTGAGGATTTGAGGATTTAATATTTTGGAATTTTATTATTTTATTAAAGTCGATTTAAGGATTCGATTGTTGGAATGAATAGTGAATAGTTACTATTCACTGCGAGAATCGCGTAAAGTTTTATTCGCTCTTTTTGGAAAATATTTCGAATCGTTTCAAGAGGAACAAGGCAACATCTACCGGATTAAATATGGACATGGAAGTAACATGTAACAAGATTAATTCGAGGAATGCAACATTTGGATCATCCATGTGAAAGGAAACGAACCAGTAAAGCGAACCAGTAAAACTACTTTATCTGGGCCAGTGCATGTGTGACATGTGTCGGAAGGAGAAGCAACCAAGGGTGATGACTCACCACTTTTGACATAAAAATCAGCATCCTTATCTAATTATCAAAACAAAAAGAAAAAGGAGAGGAAGAACTCTTCCCCCCATTTTCGGCTCAGCTTGTGCAAGGAGGAAAGAAAAATCCATAACTCCATTTCTATCCATCCTTAAATCACCAAATTTTAACCATAGCTTCTCCACTCCATGGGTAACATTCGTTCAAAATTTCATGGACAACAAAGGAGTGTAGCCTAGTCAAATCCCTTCCCCAAGTTGGAGAACCCAAACTGTGCAGTTTGTGTCCAGCGGAAAGATGGGACTCAAAACCCTAGCTAGGAAGATTTAAATGTGGCGATCTATAGCTCAAAAGAAAGCTTATGAAGAGTACAAGGTCTGGTAAAAATCTTAGAACCAAACTCTTGTTTTTCGATTTTATATGGATTTTACAAAGTGATGATGAATAGTAACTTTTCATGATTCTTGATTTTGTTTCTTAAGGATTAAGCTTGATAAGGTTTGTTCAAAGCTCAAGGAAGGATTATAAACCATTGTTAGTGTATATGAAGCACCAAGGAAGGTATAAAAACCCCTGCCCCTTTTTGTTTATATGAGTTTGAAGTGGTTTTGATGTTTATGTAAAGTTAAGATCATGATTAAGTAATTATATGAATTGTTGGTTGAGTTTGGAGGATGGGTTATGAATTTGTTTTGATTATTCATGGAGGATTTGACTGAGTGGAGGGTGTATAAGGTGGATGGTGAGTTTGGGATTAATTGGTATTGATTTGGTTGTGTTTTGGAAAAGGAAAACATTACGATTATAGCCGTCGTAATGCCCATTTGATTTAGGGCTGTTTTGAGCAAGAATTACGAACTGGTCTGGTAATATTTTTGAACAGAACTGACCATGAACATGTAGGTCTTGTTTTAAGGTTTGTTTTGGTATAAAGATCATGTCTATACGATTTACGGTTTAGGAGAAAAGTGAGTTTTAGTAAACGCCGTTCGGAAGAATGACTCATCTCTGTCCAGCAACTTTGAGGCTATATTTGGACCACTTCAGAGCCGTATTAAAATGTGAAATTTTGAGGAATAATACTAGAGACAGTTAGGAAGGCTCACGAAAAAGATTCGTATTAAAAGGATTATTTTTCGATTTTATAAAAATGTTTTAGCCGAGGTCGCACAAGTGAAAATCCCTAAGAGCATGACTTAGAAACCGATGTTGTAAATGGTTAAGTATAACTTGGATTGGTGAATGGATTTCGAACCAAACTTGTGATATAAGTATTGGACGAATAACATGGACTTAGTATGAGCCTATAACGAGCTAGTAATGCCTTGGTTGTGTTTCGCTTACGTGTTTAAGCATTTAGTACAAGTGGATTATCCAGGGGATTAATCGTGCGTTTTCTTTGACTTTGTCTAGATTGTCCGGCATCGTCGCGAACCCCTATCACTTCTCGAGCATCAGGCAAGTTTTCTAAATCTATACTTTGAAGTATTGATTATATATTACTGCTTTTGCCATGTGTGGAGTTATACAGTTTTGCGATACATGTTATATATTGTATAAAATAGAGTTTGATTTTGGTTTATATATGAGCTTTGAGATAAAGTAGTTATAAACCGGTGTACCTTGTAGCTCTATAGATAAGAGCAGGTTTATTGTTTCGACTCTAGACCGGGAGTCGATATTTGTGTTATATAGATAATCGTGGAGACCCGGAGGGATTCCAGCGGCAGAGTACTATTCATCTTGAGGAATATTATTATTAAACATTAATTATATTTCTAGAAAGTATTAGTTACCTGGAAATGATTTGAGGAATGTTATTTGAATATTACCTCATTCGAAGGTTATTATTTGAAAATGATTTGGTAATTGGCTTATATGTTAAATATGGGATATTAGTTATAAGCCAGTATTCTTATATATGCCCTAGGATAAGGGCGTGTGATTTTCATTAAGGATCAGAAGTGATTGTATTTCTGTATATGCTAAAGATTATTTTTCCGATAAAGACATCGGGTGACTGTTATTTGAGATTTATTAATTAATGAATATTATTTATGTATATTCATTTGAGGCTTACTTGTTCGAGGATTAATTATGTATTTAATGAACATTATTTATGTATATTCATTTGAGGACTATTGACTTTAAGAATATTATTGTGAATATTCATCTGGGGATTATTTAATGAATATTAATGTCGAATATTCATTCGAGGATTATTTATTTATTTAATGAATATTAGTTTTGAATATTCATTCGAGGATTATTTATTTATTTAATGAATATTAGTTTTGAATATTCATTTGAGGATTAATTATTTATTTAATGAATATTGCTTTTGAATATTCATTTGAGGCTTATTTATTTAATGACTATTATTTCCTAATATTCATTTGAGGTTTATTTATTTAATGAATATTATTTTAGAATATTCATTTAAGAGTTATTTATTTAATGAATATTACCTTTGAATATTCATTTAATCTATATTTACTTAATGAATATTATTTTCGAATATTCATTTAATCAGTATTTACTTAAGGAATATTATTCCGAATATTCATCTAAGCTTTACTTACTTAATCAATGTCATTGATTATTTTTAAAATCAAAAGAGGTTCCCAAAACAATGTTTTCCATTTAAATCCGTCTTTTAAGAAGATTCAAATGCTCGCTCAACTATCAAAAATACGGGAAACCTGATTTAAGTGACTACTACTCTTTTTAAACTCTCAATTCAAAAACTGTCAAGGGACAGATATTTTCTTGGAGCAATTTAATTGCTGCCAGTCTAATGTTGTGTTACCACCTCAATGATCGAGGGGTAAATTCATGGAACAAGTCGATATCCATTAACAAGCATAGCTTGGGAAATATTGGAGAACCTTCCTTTCCAACCTAGATATAACTACTTAGTGGAGTCGTATCAACAAGTGTTACACTTGGGGAAAGGAGGACGATCTTTACGTTTCAGAGTCATGGATTTCATCTGAACTAGGAGTGGTGTAAGTGGTCAAGTTGCGTGGGCCCATCCAACTTTTATATTGCCCCAAATGGGCCGGGAGGTCATAGTAAGGCGGTAGACAATGTCAGGCCGTCGTGATACTTCCATCTACATGTAGAAAACTATTTGAGCGGTGCGACCTGCTACTGATCATAGTAAGGTTAGGCACAGCGGACGCGGTAGCAACTCCAGTATTAGTTCATCATCCAATTTGGATATTTCCTGCAACATGTATTGGGGTGAAGAACCAACCATGTTGGCAGGGGGTTGAAAAGTGTTTGTAAATGAAGTGACAATAAATTTGTGCAACTCCATCTTTTACTTTTGAGTTATGACTCTGATAAAACCTGATTAAAGATATATATGCATAAGTGGAGTTTGGGTTACGGAAATATTATATTAATTTTCCTCGTAACTTCATCGTTTATATTATACTAGTTTCTTATCCGCTTAAAGCATATCATATGACTCTGTGGATACCCTACATAACATGAGTTATGGTAAGGGAGTTGCGTATATTGAATTTTCCTTATAACTTCATCTTTTAAGTTATATGTTGATATTCTGCTTATATAGCAGATAATTTTTGGAAAGGTTATATTGGGTTTATTTTGAAACCTCATCTTGTATACAAGAACTTTGTTCATAATATAGCAAAAGAGTTGCAGAAATATTATGAAATGATATTTGAATTACAATAAAGGTACTATTTTTGGAATATCTTCCGATAAGGAAATAATTTCAGTATCGAGATATTTTGACAAATTATTGTCTTATACCCGCTTTATTCTGGGTTGAGTTAAAGGCAGAATTAGGCCATACTTTCATTACCTTGCTGAGCTATCGCTCACTCTTGCTATTGTTTTATATATATTATATAGCAGCGAAGCAGGATGCCAATGGGATGGCACATACCCCGCAAGGCGTTTCCACAAACAGTTTCTAGCAGTGGTCCCGAGAATAGTACGAACCAATCGAATCAGGCTACAGCTTTTGGTATTCAACTTATGTATAGATATGAATGGTATGAGAAGATTGTGAGCATCAGAAGGCTAAGTTGGTAATGTAACCTTACTTAGAAATTGTATCAGTGACAGATTCAAAGACATTTGGGTATTGTAATAAAGATTATTTATTCCGCAGTTGTTGTATTGTGTCGTTTCTGAGACTCTAACCTATGTGTGTGTGAGACATATATTGTGGGGTCATGAGCAGGTGAATTATGCACGGTGTGAGTAATACAGATAAGGCAAGGAGTAAATGGATCGTGACTACCCTAAATCCCTGACCCCGGATTTGGGGCTGTTACAGCACATGTGCTACTAGGGCACTTGACATATTAGCCATCTTGTTCCTTGTTCCACTTTGTATGGCTCTCTTTTGAAAGAGTTCGAGTTCATAAGATTTCAGAATACCATAAAGTGTCTCAAAGGTTATATTGTTGAGATCTCTTCCTTCTCGTATGGCTGTTGTCTTGTGTTCAAGGTGATCAGGCAGTGTGAGCAGGAACTTGACATTTAATTCTTTTCTGTCATAGTACTTGCCATGTATCTGTAATTCAGTTAAGAGCTTACTGAACCTTTCAAACATGGAGGTTAAGTCTTCACCAGGCTTGGCCATGAATGCCTCATATTGAGATATTAGAATTTGCCTTTGGTTGCCCTTAACCTCTTCACTTCCTTCACAGAGTAAGGCTAACCTGATCCACATCTCCTTGGCTGATGTGCAGCTTATCACACTTCCACACATGGCTTTATCCAGCGTGAGAGAATCGAGCAAGATAAGTTGCAAATGATCATCTAGCACCATTTTCTCCTTTTCAGGTTCCAAGATTTCTGAGGGATCTTTGGGAACCCAATGTGCAGGAACAATCTCACCATTCACTGTTGTGGCTTCAATTTCCTTTCTTGGTATGAAAGGACCATTCTCGAGTATACCTGGGTATAGAGGATTTGCAGCTTTGATAAACAACAAGATTTTTCTTTTCCAAATGCTGTAGTTCTCTTTATCAAATGCTGGGATCTTGATACTGTTTGATTTCTGCATTTTCTTCGGGATCTCAGATATGTATGTTAATCTGAAAGCTCTGATACCAGTTGTTAGTCCTTGTGTATTGCAGAAGGGGGGGGGGGATGAATGCAATACTGATAAAATTCAATCTAAATTTCAACAACTAAAATCAAGATTAAACGTTATCAGCAATATATGCAATCACGAACAGTATTCAGTAAGAACAAGATTCACAAAATAAATGTTTTATTTATTTTGCAAAGTGTTGCAACAACCTCAAGAAAGAATTCTCGAGCTTCGGGTTTTCTTCTGAGACACTTGCTTGTCTTCGTTACTTTTCTAGAATGAATTGATAGTAGGTATAAGACTAACCCTATCACTATCAGTCACGGGTTTGTGAAGCTGCTGTCACTGTCAAGTGGCAGCTTCTTACAGATTGTCTTACCCATGTGACTTTCCTAAATTGCTAACATGTCAGATATACATTACAAAGAAAGCAACCTAGATTCATTCCATTTCCAGCTAAACCAATTCAGTAGATAAAGACTTGACCTTGCTCTTGAATTGATTCGCTTTTGTTTTGCAGTGCTTGAAGCTTCTGTCGTAGTCTTGCAGACTTGGTGCAGCTTAGGGATACTGCATCACGCCTGTTTCTTGAACATTTAAACTGTCACGGGATTTGACTGAGAAAGATACCTAGCATAAGGATCTTTATTGAGACAGTTACTTTTGCCGCAAAGCTTGCTGTCACAGGAATGATCTTTTGGTGACAGTATGAGTTCCCCGCATAGAGTGCTGTCGAGGATCCCAAACTTGTTGTCGAGGGCAATAGTTGCTGTCGCGTAGTCTTCCGCCAATGTTGCTGTCAGAGTGAATATGCTGTCGTGACTTGCAACATTTTGTCTTCTTGTAATCTTATTGTCACAGCTTTAGGACAGTAACCTTTATTCATGTTGTCATCCAAAAAGCATTCTTTGAGGCTTGAACACATAGGTGAACTTCTTTCAAACAATACAACTAGAATAACATTACATATTGATTACAAGAACATACTTTGGCTATGACAGTATGTTCTACTTAATTTGAAAAATTAAGTACAATCAAAGTTAAGTTGTTTCTATGCTATCACCCATAAATCCCAACATGTAATTTTCAATTTCCTTCCTACAAAATCGAAAATAATAAAGGAAGTTGTAATTATTAAAATTAAAAATTGTGAAAAATTGAGAAAATTAGAAAAATAGAACGGAGCGATTCTAGAGGCGCCACCTCACCGCCCCCATTTTCTCCTTTATATAAGTATATTGATGATTGCATTTTTGCAAATATTTTTTCTAAAATCGATATTTTTGCAAAATAGTTCAATAACGACAATATTTTCGCAAAAAGGTTTGTGACTTTAGGTACTTATGAAAAACACCCAAAAAATTAAACAATAATTTTAGAGACACGACTCCACAAATTCAACAATTAATATCTTGTTCTTAATAAATTTATTCTATGATCAATCTAATCTAATAATTATGATAAACCACTTAACACAAAATTCACAAAGTTCGAATTTTCAATCTCAGTAAACTTCTAGAAGTAAGGAACTGAAATATATTTAAAATATTGAGATACAAATCACAACAATTTAATATCGTTCAATAGTTCAAAATAATATTTTCAAGAAAAAATTAAATTTAAAATTGATAAAATAAACTATGTAATACAATTATATATTTTTTATTTTCACAATTCCAAATTACGATCAGCACACGATTTCTATAATTTGTTGATGACCAGTCTATGTCCCTTGTCAAAACAAAGCAAAGCCAACCTCAATTAATTATATGTTCCCAAATCTATTGTACATGTTCCGAAACATGCATAAATTAATTATATGTTTTATATTGTGTTAGTAATCGATTTCTATAATTCGACATGAAACAAAAATTAGAATTTTTTTAGAAAATTCTTTTTAAATATCTATGCTGGGTATCTCAATTTTAGAGTGTTTTAATGGACATTATTATTGTGAAAAACAAGTTAATAACTAATTTTTTACAAACCCCAAGAGTTGTATAAACTAACCAGTATTCGAGTGAATTTTTTTTAGACTTATCGTGTAGAGCATCATAATCATCCAACTATATTTATAGCCATATCTACATTATGTCATAATCTAAAAAAAAAACTTATTGTGATAATGTCTGATCCATGTCTTAAGAATAGTAACATGTTTGCATTCAGCTATTTTATACATAAAATTTAAACACATGTAAATAATACTAGGTTTATATTGAGTAACCAGTTTATCTTCAATTTTAAGATATTAGAGAAAAACCTCAATTGGATCATATAGTATATTTAACATTCTCCCTTTTTTTGACCATACCATATTAAGTTATCAACTCATCTAAAACCTTAAAGTGTTAGAGAAAGGTCCCAATTGGATCATATAGTATATTTTACATCTACATAAGAATCAAGAAGAATATACGATAATACAAATAATAAAATATTAAATAAAATATTGAAGTCTTCTACATGCATTATTGCATTACAAGAGGTTCATTTTGTACAAGACTTCACAATTGCATTGTAAAGGAGATATGAAGATCAAGTTTAGTGCTAATCGTTTATGATTTAGATGAATTAGATTAGTGCACAAAGCGCCAGCTCTAGAGAAAATTCAGACGATATTAATCTCAAACTGATGTAATTGACGCGAAGCCACTACGCTAACAAGTTAATAAACAATTAGCCACCACTTTCGTGTAAACAAATTATTTTTCATGTATGTATAGAATAATTTAGTCTCAAATGTAATATGAACTCATCCTAAATCCTGAAAGTCTTTTTTACAACATATTGCATCTTTAAAGACCGACATATTCGATATGCATGATACACTTAAAATTATGGCGCTAACACACAACAATATAATATTATAGGCACAACACTTTGTCTTCAAAGGATAATAAATTGTGGTTTCAAAGTAAATTATTATAAAACAAAAGGACATAAATCCTTCAAATCAACAACATAGTTTTAAGTAAGACGAAAATGCATGTGACAAGTGTACGAGTCGCTACCTATACTTTGAAAAATAAAACGTATCTAATTTCACATATCCATGACGAACAAATATAATTTTTACGAAAGCTAAACGCTTTTTCATAATTAATTTGGTACTAATTATGATCCAATAAAAACCAAATTTATATTGATAGCATGAACTTTAACCAGTTCAAATCTAAAACAGATCGGAGATGAGTCACAATAATCAAAGACTAAATATTAAGACGAAAAAGATTCAACCTCGAAATATTAAATAAATTATTTGCAAAGTCACCGCTTCGATCTTATATGAAAATTTACAAGAAAAAAATGTTATATTCACCTCTAAGTCATATGTATAAACATATGAAACACCTAATTAACCTTACTTGGATTTGAAATATTCAACACCATGAATATAAAGATCAAAATCTAGGAAAGTACATTAAATTTAATTCTCTTTGTCATTTGAGATACGTTAACGTTGGGATGATTTTTTTTTTCTGGTAACCAATTTTAATATTAAAAATAAAGGGAAAATATAAACAACTCGTTTTAAGAACGAGTCAAAATCACCAAGAGTAGCTAAACAACACTAAAGAGGTTTAGCTACCCAGTCTACCAACCAATACATCAAGTATATCAAACTACCTACCAAACCACCAAGTCTACCAAGTCAAAGACTACCATCAACCACCTCTACTGCAACTGCAACCAATACATCAAGTATATCAAACTACCTACCAAACCACCAAGTCTAGAAAGTCAAAGACTACCATCAACCACCTCTACTGCAACTGCAGGAAGGTCCTTATAGAAGTTGGTAAGCTTACACGACTTCTAATATTCACACTAATGCTTCAAAATAGGTATTCTAGTGAGAGAACATCACCATCATGTCTTCGTTGATTACGCTGTCTCCAAGTATGATGACAATAAACCTGAAAAGCCAAGCCAATAATAGCCTGCATAGGTTTGTTGTGGTTCATCGCCCCAATAAAAAATAATAGTTGAAGCCAAGAAGTAAACTACTGGTTGAGATCTAGATTACAGGCGAGGAAAAACATTTCTAGAATGTGTACAATATAAGGGCAAAGAAGGAGAATGTGGTCCTGAGTCTTTTTTCCTGAGATGCAGAATGGACATTGAGCATCAATAGAACAGCCAAACCTGACAAGACTAGCTGCAGTGGGTAACCTATAAAGACAGGCAAGCCATTGAGTAAAGGCGAATCTATGTATAACCAGTTTTCCCCAAACAAGTTTTGTCCATGGCTCCGGAAGACTAAAGTACCAAATGGTATTCCAAATAAATCTAGTTTTTACTGAGCAAATCTTCTTACCATTCCAACGATAATGATCAGGAAGAATACTTAAGCTTGGAAGAGCTTCATAACCAGAGCTGAGTAGCCATCTGATAACATCAATGTGCAAACAATCCGAGATATCAGGGAGCCTACCTTGTACCACCACCTCTCTAACCGTAGTGCTGATATTCACTGCCTGAGTAATAATACTCTTATCCTCCCAGGGCTCATTCCAAATTCTCGTATCAGCTCCATTTTCTATAGTCACCCTAAGGTGTCTTGCAACATCAGGCCTAAAAGAGAAAAAAAAATTCCATGTCCAAGAACAGTCTCTAGAAAGGGGGACTGTCCAGAAGCAATAGCTACCAATGTGATACCTCCTGACCCAATCTGTCTAAATAGAGTGAAAATCCTTATTAAGGATGAGACATATCAAAGTAAGAAATTGGGCTTTATTCCAATCCTTGAAATCCTGTATCCCCGTTCCTCCTTCCTCCTTAGATAAACGCACAGTCTTCCAATTAACCTTTGCTCCTCCCTTATATTCCGTATTACCTTTACAAAGAAATATGGTGAACAACCTTCTGAGTAATTTAAAGACTGCACCATGTAAAACAAAGTGATGTGTCCAGAAGGACAGAGTAGAGCTCAAAATTGATTTAATCAATTGTAATCTGTCTGTATATGAGAGGTACTTAACCGTTCAAGCATTAATTCTCTTTTGAATTTTCTCCAATAGAGGTGGTATACACATGTGGATGGATAGTCTAAAAGTAATTAAGGGAACTCCCGAAAACTTGTCAGGGATGTTACCTTTGGGATACCCCATCTCTTATCAAACCAAATAAGTACTGAAGTTTTAGCATTACAAAAAAAGGAGGAACTCTTGTTAGGATTCGGGTGTAAGCCACTGCAAATGGAGAATTGATTAAGACATTCCAACACCATTTTGAGGAAAGCAGCTCTAGCAAAGTGCATAACATCACCTGCAAGAAATAAATGAATTAGATTAAGATCCTTATAATTTTAATAAAGAGCATAACAACATATGCAAAAAATAAATTGATTAGATTAAAATCCTTATAATTTTAATGATGTTTAAATGAATGTCTCATATTATTGAGCAAAACAGAAAAAAATATCATATTATATTATAAAATAAAATCAAAAAAATTAAATTTATAAAAAACACGATATTTTTATTCACATAACACAAAAGTTACCTTTTCATTTTCTCAAAATTAAATAACTCCGCGAAGCATCAAGAAATGATTAAAAAATATTTAGTGACTTTATTTCTTTTGAGAAAAGTATTAATTTTACAGAATAATAAAATTATTCAAAATCAAATTTAATGCTGGAATAATACATTTTTTACAACATAGGAGTCCAACCAAAGCCACAAGTTTGCATCATTTTAGAGTCAAAGTTCCCTCTCCTCCTCTTTGCGATCATGCTTTCCGACACCTCTTCTTCTCTCATCCGTCTCAACATCGGTAATATTGCCTTATCAATATCTTTTAAAATGCATTATTTGTCAAATTGCTTCTGGAATTATTGCAGTTTAAACCCTAATTTCACTTTTTTGCTTATTTTACTCATTCTGTACTCTGTTAATTGAGCTTTAGTTTTGGTAATTTGTTGTATCTCGTGTGTGTATTGTGTTTGTCACACAGGAGGAAAGAAATTTTGCACTACTATTGATACATTGACGCAGCGCGAGCCTGATTCGATGCTCGCTGCTATGTTCAGTGGTCGCCACGCTGTCTCTGCCGACTCTGGGAAGGTATATCATTATACATTATGCTGCTTGTTTAACTAATTGCAGTTTCATCCCGTTGCGATTGTAATTGGTCTATTTGCTGATGTTTTTCGTGTTATGTGACAGAAATGTGGACAATTATCGTATTTAGCTTATTAATGTATTTCTACTTAGTTCTCGTATTTAGCTTATTAATGTAGTAGTACTTATTTTCCTATTTATGTGTATCAGTTTTTCAAGTTTTATTTATAGTGAGTTGTTTGGATTGTGCTGCACAGCAAGCCACTTATTGCTCGTTTCGTTATTTTTCCAGGGGTATGTTTTTGTGGACAGGGATGGGAAACATTTTCGTCATATATTGAATTGGTTAAGGGATGGCGTAGTTTCTACACTGAGTGAATCCGAGTATTCAGAGCTTCTTCGGGAGGCAGAGTACTTTCAGCTTTTGGTTAGATATTCTTTCTTTGAGTTTATTAATGTGTAGTCTTATAGTGTAGATTGTTGGGAGCACTGTGAGCTATTAATTATTTTTTTCCCTTCATTTAGTGCTGAAAAGTGATTGAATGTTGTATCTTAAATTATTGATTTAGCATTAGGTACATATTTTGGGAAAATAACTTAATGGATCCTATATTAAAATCCCTTTTTTGGATTGAAGAGTGGGTCACTAGGAGCTCATCTTTTGGGGCAATATTCAACTCTACGCTCCAAATTAATATTTAAGAATGCTGGAGTTCAAACTCCTCTTCTACATTTTAAAGTGACCAACCCTCCCCAATACTTTAACATTTTGGGGAAAGCAACCAAACGGATCTTATATCTTTAGCACAAACTACTTTCTGTTATGTGCTTGCTTTTTTTGCTTTTGATTGGTGGTTTACCTGATTTCTGCCTTTTAATATTTCAGTTAATTTCCATTTTTTGGGTTATATATATAAATTTTAGGTATGCTTATCCCTATCATTCCCAGGATAGCAAAACCCATGATCAATATCTGAACTGCGGGCAGAAAAGATAATGAAAAAGTAACGGGTATGCTAAATTATCACTAAAGAATATTACTTCATATAGTGCATATAAATGTTCTGTGCCCCCTGTTGATACTGAAAACGCCAGTGTAATTCTTGCTAAGGTAATTGCAGTATCCTCTACAATTTTTCTCAAGGCCATTATGGAGCAATAAGTATTTCACTATCCTTATTATATAATAAAGGATTTTAGTTAGAATAAAGCAGATTATTCTGGAAATACTACCCGTCAATATACAAATAGAAGGTCTACTAGAAGCTAATACCTAATATACATATATATTGAAAAAAATACATTCTGCTTAAAATTAAATTTCTTTGTTCTCTGCTAGATGATACTGTTGCTTGGTTACTATATGTACTTGATTTATTCAATACAAATGAAAACATACATTTCAGGGACTGATGGATGAAATCACGACTGTTTTAAATAATAGAAAGGAGGACGAGGAGCTGAATACTGAGTTGACACGTACTGATATTATTAAATGCATACAATCTGAAAAAGTCAGATTTAGAGGAGTGAATCTTTCTGGTCTCGATCTTTCTAAATTGGTAGGTTTCTGTATATTTAGGCAACTTCCCTATCCCTACATTCACGAATCCAAGTACACTTCTATTCATGTTTGCACTTCTCCTACACAAGAATAAGGAATTCAATCGTAGCTTTTAGAGTTTACTATAGTCGAATTCTTTCTGTTTTTTTCCTGAACTTTTCTGTTGTTTTCCTGAATTTGCAGGATCTGTCATATGTAGACTTCAGCTATGCATGCCTTAAAAATGTGTTCTTCTCACGTGCTAATCTTCAGTGCGCGAAATTTCGGGTGGGTGTGTCTCTTACTTACCAGTTCTGCTACTTCTGTTCTGTACTATCGTCACTAGTTTTGTAGTTTTCCAAAATGGAAATGTGAATCTGCTCTTTATATTATAATTTGCAATTTTATGATGTGTGGCCATTTATGTTCAACAAAGTTAACGTTTTTTTATAAATGTTATGTGCTATTTGCATTTCTCTAATCTACAATTATCTTTTAAATATTAATACAGGATGTGGATGCTGAGGGATCTATATTTCATAATGCAACATTGCGCGAGTAAGATTAGTAAATGTGCCTCTACTAAAACTTTTGTTGCATTTGGCTAACAAGCATCTTTGAGCTTCCAACATGTACCATCATATGAATTGAGCACATCCATCTAATACAGATGTTGTTAATTCAATGCAAGCCTTATGTAGACATGTTTCAGTCCTTAATTTTAGAAAAATGAAAAAATTAAACTTTTCTTTAAGGTAATACTAAGAAATATCCTCTTATGTGAAAAGTTGAAGAGGTATATATAACAGACCTGATAAGTGCTTTGTACAATGTGGACTGCCACCTCAGATGGTTTTTGTCTTGCCTAGGGAAGATGTGAATTCACAGGAGCCAATCTTCGTGGAGCATTATTAGCTGGAGCAAATCTTCAAAGTGCAAATCTACAAGGTAAACTTACATTGCTTATAATATAATTACTTATTGACTTTTGTTTTTAGTTTAAGGATATTATTATCCGTGGATAAAAAGTAACACTTCGAACAGTGCAAGTGTAAACCCTGGTGTTTCCAGGGTTAACCAGTAATTGTGTATTTTAGTCTCTCACAGCTGGCTTCATTTGTGAAATAGCAAAAAGAATAAAATGGTTGTGTTTGTATAAAGTTCAAGATTTCTAATCCTGGCAGGGCTTGTTTCATTAGTTTTTTGTGAGAATCAAATGGGTGATTTTCTCCCCAACCATGTGCACTCGTCAAGAAGTTCTCCCTCCGAACATTACTGATCTGCTTGATTATAATGTTGGAACTATAAATTATTCCCTCCGGCATTTCTGTGTGCATCTGCCTGTATATTGCTAATTTATTTTTTATATGTACTAGCTTAAAACCCGTGCGATGCACGGATTGTATTTAATAGTCGTTATTTTGTTATTTATATATTAATATTTTATTAATTACATTTGTTAAAAAAATTAAGTAGGCATGTTAAAATAGTTAAATTATTTTTAATAATTAGAAGTATTAAAATAGGTTTTAAATTAAATAAGTAAGGGTTTTCCCGTGATATTTTTGGGAAAAAAGAGGTTTTAGCAAGTTAAAATAGAAAAAAGATAACATGTTTTTTTTTTGAAAAAAAAAAGAAGAAGATAACATGTTTTAGTTGAAAAAGGTAATTGCTCATGATATTTTTGGAAAAGAAGGGTATTTTGTTAGAAAAAAGAAAAAGTAATGTGTTTTAATTGAAAAAGGTAACTGGTTATAAATAGTTAGTGATATTTTTGGAAAAGAAGAGTATTTTGTTAGAAAAAATAGAAAAAGTAATGTGTTTTAACTGAAAAAGGTAACTGGTTATGAATAGTTGTGATATTTTTGGAAAAGAAGGGTATTTTGTTAGAAAAAATAGAAAAAGTAAAGTGTTTTAACTGAAAAAGGTAACTGGTTATAAATAGTTATTGTTATTATTTAATAATATATTTTTACAGATAAGTAAGGGTAAAATTTTTTTATATATTTATAATTATAATATTAAATTTTAATATGAAGTTTTATATTATAAATGTTGTTACGGCTGTAAATATATTTTTCAGGTTTTTAAATATTTGTTTGAATAATATACTTAAAGTAGATTTAGTTTATTTAAAATATTGAGTTGTAAATAGTATGCGATAATATTGCTAAAAGATGTTTGAAAAATAAATTAAGTAATTAGAAAAATGAAAGAAAGGAGAAAGAAAGAGAATTAGTGGAGTTGATAATTAATGAAGAGAGAGAAGCGGGAATTTTTTTAATAAGAGAATGACATGTGGCAAGTTATTGAGTTAGTGTGTCTTACTTTTAGTATTAGTATAGATTTGGTACTAACTTAAAATTAGCTTAAAACTCAATACACGGATTATTATTAATAGTTGTTATTTAATTATTTACGTTATAATATTTTAATTACATTTGTTAAAAAAATAAGTAGTCATGTTAAAATAGATAGATTTTTAACAAATCAAAAGTATTGAAATTAGTTTTAATTAAGGGTTTACCTATTAATAGTTGTTATTTAATTATTTACGTTATAATATTTTAATTACATTTGTTAAAAAAATAAGTAGTCATGTTAAAATAGATTAATTTTTAACAAATCGAAAGCATTGAAATAAGTTTTAATTAAAGGTTTACCCGTGATATTTTTGGAAAAGTAGGGGTTTTAGTAAGTAAAAATATAAAAGATAACATATTTTAGTTAAAAAAGGTAATTGCCCGTGATATTTTTGGAAAATGAGGTGATTTTGTTAGAAAGGTAATGTGATGTAGCTGAAAAAGGTAACTGGTTATAAATATATCTTATTATTTAATTATATTTTTTATAGATAAGTGAGGGTAATTAAGTAAAATCACGAAGTACCAAAAAACACGTACCAAAAAACAGGTACCGTACCGACCAAACTTTTAATGTTTCGTCTTTAATAATATAGTATAAATAGATGCTAAAGTGAAACTTTTTGCTACAATCATCTTTCAGGCTACTTTGACTTTCTCTCATCTCAAAAATGGAATTCCATCTTGCATTTAAAAATTTATATTGTGCTTTGCAGATGCTTGCCTGATAGACTGTAGTTTTTGCGGGGCAGATTTGCGCTCGGCTCACTTACAGGTATTTTGATGTTTACTCTTGTTTGCCTGACTTCACTCTTTTTCTTAAGAGACATAACCTCAATGTGTCTGATTTTTCCTCACACCAATTTATAATGGATTTTGAAAGCAATATTCGTACTTCTGCATATATTCTGTAACCTTTTTGATGCAGGATCTTTATATTCAGCGCTTAAAACTTTAGACTGAACAATTCAGGAATGGAATACAGAGAGAATGATGAACAGATTTATGAAACGAAAAGGATAAACTAGGCCTCACACCTAGATTGCAGATTCCAGGCCTCACACCTAGAGTACTTAGGTCTCACACCCAAGAAAGTAATAAAACTTAGGCCTCACACCCAAGAAAGTAATAAAACTGAATTCATTCAACTCTGCCGCAAAAAAATCTGATTACAAATATTTATAGGTCCATTAGGAAGATTCTAGCTAGATAGTATTAAATCTAGGGACCTTTAAATTCCAAAGAGACTTCTAGACTCCATACAATTAACTTGAATATGAAATGAATATGTACATTCACTGAACTTGTTAATTTTCTGGAACCCTCTTTTTGTTTCTTGAATATACTTTTCCATATTTCTTTGAATTTGCATCACTTTTTGAACGCTAAAGCTTGAGCATGCTTTTGAAGTGATGCTACTAAGAGTCGGATAATTTAAGCTTATGGACTAACTAGTGACTATAACAAGAGTATTAACCAAGAAAAAAGGACACTTAGACACTGATGCCAAGTTACAGACCATCGTGGACAGGATCCTCTTGTTTCTCCTCTTCTCCACCCAAATCTAGAGTATTTACCGAACTAAAGGATTATAGAAGCACTCAGTTTGGTAGTATATGATGCCAATCCAGATGAGTTAGTATTTAGTAATAAGGCTGCCAAATTATTATTATTTTTGAAATTATAAAAAAAAAATTGTCTAGAACACAAACTCAGTATAGTCCACTTGATCGGGGAGGATGAAGGAAATATTCTGCAAGTGTATATTTTTGTTGATTAGATTGTATTACATTAGTACTAGTCATTGTTTAATGATTTTTCCATCTCAAGTGCAAATTTTGAGTAGCAAAAGTGCTTTAGCTCAAGTAATGGATACTTAGAAGACTACAGAATTTGTGTATCTTCTTTTGTTGTCTGTGGATTTATGTGTGTTTTTAGAGTGCTGTTGACCTTGTGCTTTTATATGTGCTTTCAGACTGCTGACCTTACGAATGCCAACTTGGAGGGAGCTAATCTTGAAGGTGCAAATTTGAAGGTAAAACCTCGCTAATCTAGGCTACTCTTAAATGGTCTAACAGAAGGGGTTAACATGAATATAATATAGCCATAACATCCTCATAAAAAAATTATGTAGTTTATATGCATGTAAGAGTAAATTATGATAGTTGATTTCATGCAACTTCTGTGTTTAATAATCACTCTTTTTGAATGTTACAATGAACATAATTAGTTAAATGATTTGTAACCACAAGACAATAATTTATACCTATAACATGTTTATGTGCAATTTTGTTTATGCCTTTTTATATACATTAACAAAAAAATGTAGGAAATGAAATAAACTAGTTATGATTATTATTTTCATTATTTATTATTGCAATGGACGTTCAGCAAACCGTTCATTAGTGGTTCAGGGACGCAGATACGGGAGTGCGCGGATATGGTAGAGGCACAGCTTGGCATGTTCCCCTATATTAGAGTAGTGGGGAGTGGGATGGTTTGGTGACCCATTAAAATATAAACAAAATAGAACTGGGGGTATGCAATACTTTATAAATCGATAAAAATCTACAAGTAAACGATTTTATACTCTTTTTTCAAGTCGACTTTTGGTCTGTCCACTCCCCAAAACTGTCTTTGGCTGCCGATGCTGCTACTTTTCTAGTCTAAGATTTATAATCTATGTATATATCGTATGACTTCTAGTCTAAGATTTAGAATTTATGTGTATGCTATATACTGTACATAAAAACCTTAGAGAACTAATACAGGTTCTTCAGCAAATTATTACTATTATATTTTATTATTAATTACATTTTTACATAGTCAATTTTTGTAAATATTTATATAAGAATGAGAGATATTTTATCAGTCTAAAAAGTAATTTATTTTTAAAAGAATATTTATTTTGTAGAAAAAACACATTGTTCAACAAACGATACCTAACATATAAATATTGCTGTTGATTAAGCACACATCTAAGGTTTAGGTGAGTTCTAAATTTTAAATCAGAGCATAGTTCTAATTTGAACCTAACCATATATATAGAGGGCTGCTCTAATGAGACCCCTCTTATTGTGAGAACTGCATGCTGGGCCATAAATTAAGCCCAATATCGATATGTATCCACCATCATCACTGAAAAATATCTACACCACTAAATCATCATCATCATCGCTATGCAGAATTATTGATCTGTTATTGGTGTGTATTGATCTTATAATATTTTAATAACCGTCACTTTCTATCACTAATTCATTCTCACCAATACAATCATCGCCACTACACACCGTAACATCCACAAACACAAATCTCATAAAATCACCAGAATCATCAAGTAAAAATAACAATCACCAAAATTCAGAACATCCACCACACCATCTACACCACCACCACATATAAAGTCACCAGAAGCAAGCCTAAAATCACCGAAACTCAACTCAAATCACCATATTTTATAAACAAATCACTAAAAATTTAAACCCAAATCTTCAAAAAAAATTGAATACAAATCAGAAAAAATATTAGACATCAATACCTGAATCACTTATGCAGAATCACCAAATCTAAGTTTTAATCACTAATGCAATACAATCATGTCAGTAGACTAAACACATCACCAATACAATCATCGCCACTACACACCGTAACATCCACAAACACAAATCTCATAAAATCACCAGAATCATCAAGTAAAAATAACAATCACCAAAATTCAGAACATCCACCACACCATCTACACCACCACCACATATAAAGTCACCAGAAGCAAGCCTAAATCACCGAAACTCAACTCAAATCACCATATTTTATAAACAAATCACTAAAAATTTAAACCCAAATCTTCAAAAAAATTGAATACAAATCAGAAAAAATATTAGATCTAGACTATCACCATTCAACTCTTAAAGAATCACCAAAATTGGAACAGAAATCACTAAAATTTACACAAAAATCAATCAAAAATTGACTACAAATTTATCAAAATAGTTGAAATCTGAGTTCAACCACCGTGACTCCACGTCAAGCTCGCGACTCGTGTTCTAAGTCTCTACTCTACTCACCGGGAAAAGCTGCCTTGTTACCAACTCAAAAGAACGAGCATTACTCGCCGGAGATCCGTTGATTACGGTGGAGAAACAAGCGTCAGAGGTAGATGTTTGAGCTGTATCGTTTATATTCAGATCCAACATAGTGTTGTATGTGTTTGTGTGGACTGGAGGTAGATGGAGAAGAAAACACACAGCTTGAGGGGGAGAGAGAGAGATGTGACTGATGCAGAGAGAATATGGAGAGAGAGAGAATTAATATATGTGTGTATAATTTAAGTCGTGGGAGAGAGAGAGAGAGATGGATAGATCGGGAAGTGGGTGGATGAGTGATGTGAGGAGAGAGAAATAATTATTCTAATTTAAAGATATGTGTGTTTATTTGTGGTCCAAATTAAAAGTAGTTTTAAAATTGAGTGGCTGAGATTTAGTCTCAGTTCTCATTTTAACATAGGGTCTCATTTGATCACTTGCCTATATATATATTATATATAAATATTTTGATAAATCCATCCGCACCCGAATCCCCCTATTTCCAAATTTGTTAAATTCTCGTCCTCGCAACCCCTTGCCCTCGTATACTTGCTTCTAAGCTAAAATGTAAATTGATTTATATAATAATCTTACATCAAATTTTCAGTGAGTATATTTTATATTGTAGTTTAGCGATATGTTAAAATGATATATTCACACTCACACGAGACATTCCTTGATGGGTTTTTCATCATTTCGTGACATCTTTGATTGAAATTTTGCCTTATAAATGTATGAAATCCACAAACATCTAAGGCCATGTTTGCACTGTTGTCCCCAACCTGCTGTTGGGGGAAGTTCTGTGGGGAAAAGCTAATCAGTGTTTGGTAAATAAATTATAAAAGTTTGAATTTTAAGGTTAATTTTTTTTATTAGATTTGATAAAAATTATGTTAAAAGTTGATATTATTTTAATCTAAAATTAGTAGTATCTTTGTTTTAATAAAATGTGAAAGCTGCCTTCCGGAAACTACAAATTGTAGCTTTCCCAGTTTATGAAGAAAGCATTTCAGTAGTTAGTTACCAATCACTGCTTTTGGCCAGATTAGTTGGGACCATTGGGAAAGCAATTGTAAATGGGGCCTTGGCCATTCTAGATTTTTCACTGCAAGGATAAACTATTAAAATGAGATATTGAGATGTTTTTAGCCCAAGTCCCTTCTTTAGATAGTGATATTAAATTACATAGTCCTGATTTTGAGTCTGGATTTGAAACAGATCTATTAAGCTAGCAGTTTGTGTCATTATACTTTTTATTGCTACTAGTTTGTTTTTAGGCTTGATATTAATTATTCTGATGTGTAATTACAGGGTGCAAAGTTACATAATGCCAACTTGAAGGGCGCAAACCTACAACGAGCTTATTTGCGACATGTGAATCTCCGTGATACTGTACGTATACATGCGACTTTGCCAGTTTGTTTGCATAATGTTCTTGCAGTAGTAGTGTAGAATATACATGCATGATCGCGGGTTCTGGTTCCATATTGGTTCCCTAGTCCTTTCTCACATCGTACTAATTCTCATGGATATTACATTATAATTAGATTTTGTTGGAAGACAAGCTGAAGTTGGTATCAGGCTTGACAAAAAATATCAGACTTAGAAATTGAGAAGTAGATTTGATGTGGTTATAAGTGGGTTAATGTTCATTATATTTATAGGGCACAGGCCCTGCTATTGACAACTGCAGTCAGCCCAATAGCACAGGGCCCAAAAGTTTGAAGGGGCCCTATATTTCTCAGTCAAGAGTAACATAAAAGTACTGTTGCAGTAGGCCAGTAGTTAACAAATGTATTGTGTCTTAGTCTTACTCTCAGCCTTAAAACTCAAAAATGGTGTCCACCTCTCATTACCAATCTTAATCTCTCAATACCAACCTTAAAAATAAAAAAACTGTTACATAATTTTCTTTTTTCTTTTTTACTTCTCAGATATATCAATTACCTTGAGATTAGTCCAGTCTATTATTTTCATTTTATTGCATTGCCTACATGATCTAGCTGTGTGAAAGCTAATCAATTTTGATTTTTAATGATTTATTTTATTAAAAGAATAATCTGTATATAAAATTACTTGTATATATATCGCATTTAGTAATATTTTGTTAAGGGCCTATTTTTCAAAATGAGCACAGGCCTCCATATTCATCGAGCCGGGCCTGATAGTTCAAATGCTGCTATCTCATAAATATAATGCGTGGGGATCCCACTCATACAAGAGTATCTCCAATGGAGTTGGCTAAAATGGTTGGCTAAAATAATATAAAATAATGATTGGCTAAAATTTGCTGAATCTATAAGGTATTGTGTTCCAATGGGGTTGGCTATAATGGTTGGCTATATTTTGAAAATTGTGTTTTATTATTTTAAATAATATTTTTTTAATAATTATTAAATTTTAGTAAATTAATATTAACAGTAATTGATCAAAAAATGTTGTCATATATTTAGAATTTGAAATTATGACTAAATTTTTATTCCTAAATTATGATAAACTAGATTATAACTAACATTAAAACAATTAATTTGATTAAAAAAAAAAAGAGAAAAAGAAGATGCAAGAGGCAGCCAGGCAGGAGAGGAGAAATAAGCTCACGTGGATTGTGCTAGGGATCTGTAGTGCTTGGCCATATATAGCCAACAAATCAAGAATGGCTATTAATTTAGACGGGGAACTGCTGGTTGGAGAAAAAAAAGTGTGAGATGTTGGCTATAATTGTTCCTGTACACTGCCAGCTCTGCACATTTTAGCCAAGGGCATCTCCGGTTGGAGATGCTCCAAAGTGAACAAATTGGAAAGCAAGAAAGAAGGCTTTTAAAAAGAGTGAAATTCTGTTACAAACTTCATGTTGTAGCTGGTATAGATGGCATGTTTCAGTTTTTGCCATGTAGTTGATGTGTATACACTTGTGAAGTCTGATTTTGAGAATGGTTTGGTTGCAGCATTTGGAAGGTGCAAAGCTTGATGGTGCAAACTTGTTGGGTGCAATCAGATAACAACATGGAGATGGCCTGTAGATGAATAAATAAGTTATACATGTGCAACTCTTTCTTTCTGGATAAGTTTCTTATGCAACTTCACATTTATACACTGCTATGTATTAAATGTTTGCTTATAACTTATAAGTAGTGACGACGACAATGTAGTTCATAAATTTACCATCACACAGTTAAACCACTGTGTCCGCGTTTTATTCTGAGATAAATTTACCATCACACAATTAGACAACTGTGTTTGCATTTTATATCTGAAAAACCGTGAATAATTTATGAACCTCGTACAATATCATAAGTTGATGCATAGAGAGAAAGTGCATGTCATTTCGTCTTTTAGTTTGCCTTGTAGGACTTGAAAGATGTATGTATGACACAGTAAGAGTGTGATATGTGAGCAGTAGCAAGGTCTAAACTTATTTTTTGACAAATAAACGGAATAGTATGCTGGTTTTAGAAGATATTGACAGAAAAAAGGGGATTCCGTTTGAGGAAATGTTATTTTCCGGTGCAAATTGTGAATGCGGGGGGAATATATTACAAAATAATACGGGGAGAAAAGTGGTATGAAATGAACAATTAAAATGGGGTATGTGGAGAAAGGACACAGACAGTAACCAATAAACTTTAGAGATACGAAATTATGGTAGGGGGTATGCATAGCTATCGTGGTCCTTGGGGAAGAAGAATAGAATATAAATCCGCTAATGTCGGTAAGCGTCGTGGAATGCGCACCGTCCGCGTCTTAAAATAAAAAAGGAAAAGTTGAACGTAGTCGAGAAAAACTTAGATAAGAAAAATAAAAATAAAAATAAATATATATATATATATATACGGGGATAAGTCGATAAGATGAGATTCGATTGGGACGTGATGATGGGGGAGGCAGGAAGGGGACAGCTACTTTGCTTCTTTCCATGAACTTCCCGTTGCTGTACTTGTTATTCCTTGTTTTTTTTTTTTTTTTTGCTTTTTCTGTTTTAACCCTCGCTCTGTTTTGGCAACTCCAAATTCTGACCACACAATATTTCCAAAATATATTTGTTCAATTTCATTATGAAAATTACCATAAATTATTTTGGAAAGAATTTTAGAATTTTTTTGATAACTCTGTCATTTTTCTATCCACTTATGATCTGTATGTATGCGTTTATTTAAATTTGACACTACTTTTGTCCAGTTTATTTATTGAATGATTTGATACTACATTTTTGATTTTTCATAATTATCTTTGAAAATTGTATATATGTAATATTTTGAGGAAAGTTTCCTTCGATATCATTTTTGATTAAAAAGTTGCATATGTGGTTGATTTTGGTTGCAGTTGCAGATATGGTTGAAAGTAGTTGCAGATCGTATTTTTGCAAATATTTTTAAAAAATTGATATTTTTGCAAATATTTTGATATTTTCACAAAAAAATTAAAAAACGCATAATTTTTTTTTTTTTTTGAGTTGAGTATTTATGAAAAAAATCCTAAAATAAATTAAATGTCAAATTACATTCAATTAAAGATAATGAAAAAGAGTAGGTTAATTGATGTCGGTAGAACGAGTAAACGGATAAGGTTAAAAGTGAGGACATTATTTCCCTACCTCTCCCTTGGACTTGGTCCTATAAATACCCTCCCCCGTCCGTCTACATAACTCACTCATTCACATCCTCAACAACTAACTTAAATACAAACTTATCAAGACAAGATGGCCAACATCATCCACAACATCCAGGAGAAGCTAGGCATGGGAGGAGACCACAAGGAAGCAGAGAAGCACAAGGAAGAAGAGCACAAGAAGACTAGTGAACACAAAGAAGGTGGTGGAAGCATCATTGACAAGGTCAAGGACAAGATCAGTGGTGGAAGCAGTGAGGAGAAGAAGAAGGATGAGCATTATGGAGGAGATCATGAAAAGAGCCATGATAAGAAGGACAAGAAGGAGAAGAAGGATAAGAAGAAAAAGAAGGATGGTCATGAGAAGAAGCATGGTGGTGATAGCAGTAGTGACAGTGACAGTGATTAACTCATTTTCTTAACCAATCAATAATCATGATCCTCCCCCATGTTTATGGATCTCTATCTGTGTCTATCATCTTTATGTGATGGATGCCTAGCAACTTATTACTATTATGGTGTGTAATAAACAAAGATTTTATGGGGGATTGTTGATTATATCAATGTACTTGCACCAGTTTTAGTTATCATCTTGTTGCTTTTTGGACATGTTGGTTTTTATGGATTATTATGACCATATTTAGCATTATCTGTTCTTGTCAAAGATATTATTAAGAAGTTTATTTCATTCTTGTTTAGTAAGTTACCTATCTTTTTTTTTTTCTACTTATAATATTATTGCAACAGGAGGAAAATTAGGGGGGGAATCGATGCTTTGACAAAAAATTAAGCCAACTTTTGGGGATTCAAGATTCAACCCTTATTTTTTACTAGTAGTTATTAATTTATCATCCAAATGAAGTCAGATTTGACATTTCTTTAACTATTAGAATTAAGAAAAAAACTAAGCACAAGTGGAATTGATTCTTAAAATAAATTTGGGAACTACATAACAATAATATAAAACAAAACAATGATTAAAGTGGATATGAGAAAATTAAGTGGAACAAAATGTAAGTTAGTTCTGAAGTAAGCCCAGCCCAAACCTTTCAAGTTGAAGCTTAACAATGTAATGAATTTGATTACACCTTGGGTCTGTTTCTAATCATCATATAAATACACGAGGTTGCTATTGTAAGATTTAATCATAAATTTATAATTATGTCATAAAAAATGTATTACATATAAATCTCATCTTTTTTCTTACAAAAATACCCAACTTGTATTTTTATTTTAAAATTCCTTTATACTCACCCAACTTAAATGATTACGTAATTAGGAACATTAATCCCTTTTAATATTCTTAACATCCATCATCACTCACAAGAATGGAGCATCATAAACAAGCATGAAAACTAAGAATCGTAGTAGTATCGGCGCTTATAAACAACGGTAAAAGAAAAGAAGAAAAGACAATTGACAATTTTATATTCAGACTCAGACTTAAACATAAACTAATTAAGTTGGTGACAAGCTAATGAAAATTTTGGAAATTGGTGTAGAATAAAATCAAGAACAAAGTACCAAATGTCAAGTGTTTGTTAAATAGCGAATCCGTCCTCCTCGCCACAATCTCAGCTAAAAATTGGCATTTGGACACCGTGTTATTAATCGAATAATAATTATGCTGTTTTTATTGGAATTTTGGAAAATTAAAATGCTCTTCACAACTCTTTTTAGCTGCCTTGTCTTGACACACTTTACTATCGAAGAAGAACAGGTCCCGGGGATCCTCAGACCAGATGAAGTTACTGTCTATTTTGATCTGGGCGGAACCAAGGGGGCTAGCCCCGGCGCCAGCCCCGGCTGAACTAAAAAAAACAAGTACAATTTTTTCTTTTAGTCCGGTCAAATTTGAAAATAACTATGTATTTTTTTATTACAGCTGTTGGTACTAGAAGTATCAAAGCAGCTTGTAAGATCAGTGGTACTTTGTCAAAAAAGTGCATATTTGATCATTATTGAGTAGAAAGTGATATGTAAGACATACCACTTACCCGAACTCTCAACTAAAATGTACCGAGACATATAACTTATTACTTATTGAGCCCTAAGTTAGAAGTGATGCTACACATTACTTAGCTCAAAGTGATGATACACATTACTCACTAAACTCAAAGTGATTATACACATCACTTATTTAGCTCAAAGTGATGATACACATCACTAACTAAGCTCAAATCGATGAGACCATCAATTACTAACAGTAGGAGAATGAAACGTATGATCACTAAACATTGATATAAGACTTGTTCCTGAATACTAGGAGAGTGCTGCGTTGAAACTCTATCTGATAGGCTATGTATAGCCCGGACCCGTCCTGGATCCCGGATCACTACCAAAGAACCCGGACTCATATCTCAATCATGGTCCATCAACTAGTCTGGATTCATATTTTGTCATGACTCACCTACAAGTCCTAACCCATATTGGAGTCATGGCTCATCTATAATCCTAGCCCATATTGGAGTCATGGCTCGTCCATAAGTCCGAACTCATATGGGAGTTATGGCTCATCTAGTAATCTGAACTCATCTCGGAGTCCTGGATTGTCAGAAAATCCAAACTCATATTAGAGTCCTGGCTCGTCTACTAGTCCGAACTCGTATCGGAATCCTGGTCCATCAATAAGTCCGAACCCATATTGTAGTCCGGGCTCACCTACAAAACTCGAGTTCACAGATGTGGCTTAAGTTCAAAGTTTAACTCATTCCTGGCGACCAAGGCAATAATCTACGTGAGAAAGACTACACAGTGTTACGTGACGTGTTTAGGTCATCACTGAGGGCCACACCTGGAGAGGACACGTAAGAATCCCTAATGATTGGCACAATCGTGTCCTATTCAAGCCACACGCCGGCAGGAGCCTGGCACACGACACCACAATTCTACACCTGAACACGTGGAATCCATCAACATCACCCAGGTGTCCTACCTACCTAGGATTCGACGCTCATGATTGCAGGTACAACCCCTAAACCCTAATCCTTGGCCTATAAATAGACCAAGGAAAAGAGGTCTAGGGGTTACATTCTCTTTTACACACTCAACCCATACACACACCCTCCATATTTAGATTTCTCTATAGTCTTATCTCCCTTTCCAAAGCCGTTACTTATTCTCATGCCGGAGGTGCCGCCAGGGTCCAAACCCCCCTCCGGTGTTGTTTTGCAGAGTCCCAACCGCAGCGACACCGCATCCAGGCGTGGGACCGGCCGGGAAGGGCTAGATCGGGATTCAGAGTTATCACTATCAATTGATGATTCCTAAAAAACTACGTAGACTTGATCTCTATAAAAGGATACGTAGGCATCTTGAGAATATGATACGAAAATTATCACCGGATTCTCTAAAGAACAATATTAATACACCATTAAAGCTATACAATTTTACCTATAATCTTCTTATATCTCTATAAAAAAACCCATCTACATGTTTTAATATTGGCTAGATGTTTTAATATTGGCATCACGTCCTTGACGAAATTTGATTCCAACAATAGGCCATGTTACATTTTAAAGGTTTGACAATTTTTTTTTTATGATAATTTAGTCCGGGATCAAATTTAATCCTGGTTCCGTCACTGATTTTGATCCAAGTTGGTAAATGCCAACTTAAGTTTGCTTTCGCCCTAATAAATCTTGATTAAACTTAGGCTTATCTGTCATGTTAGATAAGTTTATATATCTCGACCAATGTTGAAGACTTTGGTTTAACAATACTAAGCTCAAACAGTTGAAGGCTTGACCCAACATTTATGAATATACATAATATCATTGCAACAGTTGGTTGACAGTTAACACATAGGCCAAACAGGAGAAAGTTGTCCTAATGTTTTTCAACAAACCAGAAAAAAATACAGTTCAGCACTTGTTAAAAAATTAAAATGACAATTTCAATGGAACAGAAGAGTAGGGGCTGACTTGTACTGATGTCTGCTAGGTCCGGCTGACTTGTATCGTCTGAAATGCTGATTAAGTAATTTTATTCATTTTTGCATTGTTATTCGGAACAGTCGCGGGTTAGTTGGACTTGTGCGAGTCCGAGTGTGTGTGATCACATTATACCCAAGTGTTATCTGTTGTGCAGAGCTGATCATTAGCTGGATAAATGTTGGTGAAGCATCAGCATCTAGATGATTTTCGGCTAATATGATATGCACGAATCTAAATCCTGTCCTGGTATGTGCCTAGTTTATTAGACAATCAACAATGTTGTATTCTGCACAACTATATACATCAACCAAATGTGCCACAATAGACACACTAACACAAATGTATTGACCGGTGTTTGGATAAATTTACTTATAAGTTAGTTAAGAGTTTGCTAAATTAAATTTGAAAAAATAATTATTAAATACAATGATTTTAACACTTTCATTTTAAATTAAAAAAATATTTAAAAACACAAAGGTAAAAATATAAAATATTAAAAAAATAAAGAAATCAAAGAATAAGTTGATAAGTTAAGTAAAATGTTGGTGATACTCATAAGCTCTTATGAATTTATAATGCATAAACTAACTTATTTTCCATTACCCAAACAGGTCCTATATCCCAAAATATGTGCAAAATGGTGTATCTCTGGATGTGCAAAATTTCATAACCCTACACAAAATGTTGACATGTTGCATTCAGTAAATAAAATTTTAACTTGTATGAAGTTATTTAATTAGTTTGCAAGTTGGACACCGAATAGAACAAGTCTAGCATTGTTTGTTACACCATCTGGCACAACCTTGTTAATGCCGGCCATTCTTTCCCTCCCCTTATATTTATCACCTACCTAACCTTTCTTCTTATAAACTTAATTCCTTCACTAATTCTCTCCTTCATGGCTTTTGCTCTTTCTTCAACAATAAACACAACTCCACTCTAACATTGATTCAGAGAAAAGAGCTTCGAAATTTACTTATGGATAGGCTTATCAGCTTAGAGCCATCAAACCTTGTGGCAATCAGAATTGAAAAGGGCCAGAGATGTTATGGTGAGCTCATTTTACGCAATGTTATGCATACCATGCCTGTGGCATTTCGCCTACAACCCATGGACAAGAATCGTTACACCATCCGTCCTCAATCCGGGATCATATCTCCACTTGCTACCCTTACAGTTCAGATCACTTATGAATCACCTCCACATTCTCTTCTTCCTGAATCGTTTCCCTATTGTGATGATACATTCTTGTTGCATAGTGTTGTTGTACCTGGCGCAGTTGCTAAAAATCCGGCCTCAACGTTAGATACCATTCCTACAGAATGGTTTACTACTAGAAAAAAACAGGTGTTTATTGATAGTGGTATTAAAGTCATGTTTGTTGGATCTCTGGTTTTAGCCCAACTTGTTGCCATCGGTGCTATGGACGAAATAAGAGATGTGTTGGAGAAAAGTGATCCTGCTTGGAAGGCTGTTGAGTCAGCTGATGCTGATGGCCAAACTTTACTTCATTTGGCTATTAATCAAAGCCGCCCTGATCTAGTGCAGCTTCTACTGGAGTTCAAGCCTGATGTTGAGGTTTCCAGTGGATCAGGTTCGACTCCCCTAGAAGCTGCAGCAGCGTCAGGAGAGACTCTGATTGTAGAGCTCTTGTTGGCTCATCGAGCCAACATGGAAAGATCAGAGTCATCCACGTGGGGTCCGATTCATCTTGCTGCTGGTGGTGGACACGTGGAGATTCTGAAGCTTCTTTTACTTAAGAATGCTAATGTTAATGCTCTTACTAAAGATGGTAACACCGCGCTACACATAGCTGTCGAGGAAAGGCGAAGGGACTGCGCCAGACAATTGTTGACTAATGGCGCCAGAGCTGATATCCGTAACTCTGGTGATGGTGATACTCCATTACATATTGCAGCAGCATTAGGGGATGATCACATGGTTAAGCTATTACTTCAAAAGGGGGCTAACAAAGATATTCGTAATAAAGTTGGTAAAACTGCTTATGATGTTGCAGCAGAGCACGGGCACAACAGGTTATTTGATGCCCTGCGTCTAGGGGAGAGCTTAAGTATAGCTGCACGGAAAGGAGAAGTGAGGACTATGCAAAGGCTCCTTGAAAACGGAGCCTCTATAAATGGCCTTGATCAACACGGGTGGACTGCACTGCATCGTGCCTCGTTTAAAGGATGGCTTGATGCTGTCCGAACATTAATTGAGAAAGGCATTGACATTAATGCCAAAGACGAGGATGGTTACACTGCACTGCACTGTGCTGTTGAGTCCGGACATGTTGAAGTGATTGAACTCCTTGTCAAGAAAGGGGCTGATGTTGAATCAAAAACTAATAAAGGCGTTACAGCAATTCAAATCGCGGAGGCTTTGAAATATTCGGGAATTACTAGGATTTTGGTTTATGGAGGTGCGACAAAAGATGGTCCGGTTTCAAAGTTTCAATTGCCTGCAACTTCACTAGTGTCATTTGGGAAGGGAAGAAGAGACCAACAAAATATGGACAATGCAGCGATAAAGAAGAAGACTGTAGTGCGTCCAAGGAGTGTACGAAGCAGCTATGATCGGACTAGAACAGCCGCTGTGATGTAGCTAAAATAGCTGCAGGAAAAATGAGTTTTGGGCTAGCTTTTGGGTCAATTGAGAGCTTAGTTGCATCATTCTTTTGCTTAGCTAGAGTATGCTGAACACAATGTGGGACTTCGGGAAACTGATGCATGTTCACTTCTGTTACTATATATTTGTAAAGATTTACGTAGTCCTCGTCAAGTATACATGTAATACACTTTAGTTAAAGACCTCTTACAACGCTGGTTTCATAATCATGCAAATATCCCAACTCTTAAATTTTACAGGCCTAATATGCGTAAATTCATTCGACAATTTACCACAAGTACTTTTAACTTGATAATTCAGTAACCATCAATGAATGTATTAGATACTCCACCCGAGACTTTCATCGACCTCGCAAACAAAAAAAAACGCTATGCAAGACAAATTTGGCCGAATCTTATACTATTTTTAATGCTCTCAGCCAGTGACGGACCTAGAACATTTTTACAGGAGGGTCCATATATTTAACTAAAATTTTTAAAAAGGAAAAATTCACTGAAATATGAATTTGATACCTAATTCATATTACATATTACATATAATGTTCTATTTGGTGCGACAAAACACTAAATTCTACTAAATACTAAACATCAAAGTCAGGATACTAAGCAAAAGTCAGGATACTAAGCAAAATGCACGCTATTATTTATAAAATTTTTTTTTTTTTTTTTTTAAAAAAAAAAAATCCAGGAGGGGCCAGGGACCCCCCTGGACCCCCAGGTCCGTCCCTGCTCTCAGCTAAACTTGCTGAATAATTTGTATGAAATTATTCGACAACCTACCACAGGTCCACGGTTGTCACATGTCGATCCAAAACATGTTATAATGAAACGTTTCAAATCTATCTATACTATTTATTAATAAGCAAAACAATGTTAAAATGGCGTGCGCTACTAAAGTACAAAGTACCAAAGTACAAAATTTGGTTATCACTAAATGTGGTTCGATTCCTCGCAACTACATTATTTTACAAAATTTGTTTACTTTAAATTTTTTATCTTCATTCGATTCCTTACAACTACGTAATTATATAAGATTTATTTATTCACTTTAAATTCATTAGCTTAATCGAGGGTTCGATTACTTGCAGATACGTAATTTATACAAGATTTATTTATTTACCTTAATTTCTTTAGCTTTATCCACAATTCAATTGTCTATAACTAAATAATTAAATAATGGTTATTTATTATATTATTTTTATCATTCAATTCTCGATAAATAAATTTTTTAATAATATTTATTAATAATTTATCAATATTAATATTTTAATATCAACTCATATTCGGAGAGTGTTTGACAAAATTAACTTCGAACTCACGATGTTCAAATCAAAGATGTGTATCATAAAATTTAAGGTGGGTTCGCTTTGTTTTTGCTGGTAAAGCTAATTGAGTGCAACAGATGTAGGCGGATAATTCAAGGCAAATCAATTCCTTCTATATCTTTGTGTGTTTGTCTTCTTCAACCTTGGTAACAAGATAGATTTGTTGTGTTGTGTGTAGTTTAAAGAGCAGAGCATCTCCAATGGTATAAAATCCTTAGCTAAATAATTCATGTGGTATCTATGTGTCATTTTTTAGATAATATGTAAAAGGTGTAACACTCCAACCATATGCCCTTAGCAAAACAATATAGACAACCATTTTTTGATTGGCTATATTTGTTGAACCAATAAAGCCATTGTATATAATTTTACCTAACAAGAAATATAGATAAGACCATTGAAGTATATGTCTTTACCCTTAGCAAAAATATTTCATAATCATTATAGCCAACAAGATAGCCAACCATTTTTACATATTGTCATTGAGATGCTGTTACACATCCCACACCTTGCAGATGTTTTTTAAACATATATATAATCACTTGTATTCCAATGTTTTTTAGTTATTCAAATCCATATGCAAATCCTTAATTTTCATATGTCCGATATTCGAATGCATACATTTCAAACCTTCAATATCCATATTATAATTCTTAATTTTCGTTGCCAAATCTTTTTTCTTTTTCACATCTACTTCGAATATCAAATTTTTACTTTTTAAGTTGTTTTCGGAATCAGACAAGCATACAAATTCACACTTTCTAAGTAACATAGTGTTAGGATCGTTTCCACTGTAGATCAACGTTAATCAAACACAATAACAAGCACGAAAGTAAAGAATACAACAATGTAACTTGGAAACCCCTCACGGGAGGGTAAAACCACAAATCCACTATGAATGTATTACAAGATTGGAGTCGCTCCTTCATCCAACACTCTTGAATACAATCAACTCACCTTGATTACAAAAACTCTATCTTGTGTATCGCACACTGTTAGACAATCTGTGATATTAGTACATAAAACAACGTGGGCGTGTGTGAATAACAGATAAGGTGTATGTAAACAGTAAACAAATAAACAAATAAAAATAAGGAGACAAGGAACAAAACCGAGTTCAGCGCGTGATTGTCTCCTTAAAGCGTATTAGCCCTCACCGTATGTGCGAGCGAATTGCTTCCCAGGACAAAACGGTTTGCAGTGAGGCTGTCGAATAGCGTCACTCTCAGCGAGCTTGAGACGAACAAGAGAACTATCACCGGATGAAGAGAAGAGAGATGTGTGTAAGAGATGATGTATTTTCGAATGAATAATCCTAAGGCTATACGAGTTTATATAGGCTAGGAAAACTTGTGCGCTACACAATTGCCATAATTAATTAACCGCGTTAATCAATTATGTCGGTTGACAATTTCCTTAATTAATTAGTCAAGCTAATTAATTGCATCGGTGGCAATTATGTTGGTCGCAATTTCCTTAATCAATTAGTCAAGCTAATTAATCGCGTCAATGGCAAAAAATCCGAAGTTAAAAACAGAATTGATTTTACCAAATCAATTAACTCACCCATACCATAATTCACCCATATTTTCCAACAATCCCCCACATGGGTGAAATTGATGTTTCAGTAGCATGCACAAGTCAGACTGACACGGAATTTGGCTTGGTGATAGTTTTTTCGATTAGATATAGCATACGATAGGTAGAGAATGTTTCTTGAACCTGCGCTCGAGTAAGCATACCGACTTTACTGGTAGACAGTAGACGCGAGTGTCTTTGAACTGTTCGACCGTTTGTGTAAACGATGATATACTTATCACTATATCCTTTCTGATTCGTCCAGCTATCATAATTATGTCCATTTTGGCCATGGAACATCGTCCTGGTTCTGCAGAAGTTTCTAAAGAATTGTGCCTCGTAATTCTCCTTTGAAGCGGCCCCACTTCTCTCCCACATAGGTGATCTTTATCTTATAGAGTAACCCGCGTTTACTCAACTGAATTCCATGCATTCAAAACCTTGAACTCCATGTATTCCATGAAAGATCATTAAAAACTCGAAAGTTTACCCTTGTACCGTACGGGTCTCACTGTTTCTGCATCATATGAACAGGCCAGGGGTTACCCCCACAGTGATTTGGTCATCATGATTTAGTTGGCCCATTGAACCAAGTTCTTGGGACCCCCAGTCAGCAATGGTTGGGTGTCCACCATGACGCCGTTAAACAATAGGCTTAAGGCCCATCCCTCTCGATGATTTTACAACTATCTCTCGGTATAACCAGATTTTCTTGGCTTAACAAGATTCTCTCAGTTTAACCATCTGGTTAGTGGATCCACAATGTTTTCTCTTGACTTTACAGGGTCAATACCGATAATTCTCGTTGAGAGTAGTTGGTCTAATGGTATTATGTCTATGCCATAAAAGACGAGACTTACCATTGAACACATAACAATGTGATCTTCCAATTGCATATTGATTACACAATACATGCACATTGAAAACACATGTTTCTTGTCATTTAGGAATATCCTTTAGAAAATGGCTACGAAATCAGCCTCTTACATGCATAAATCTTATGCAATAGACTCGTATTCTATCATGAATTGAGCTATATAAAATCGTTTGTTTAGGATTTTCCACGACACGATTGCTTCCTTTAAAGTGAATTATATTTATCAAAGACTTTTAGAATATATAAAGTCAAACATCTAATTTCCATACTATATCCCCATAGTACAATTAGATATCCCTTGAAAGGCAATCATAGATCACGAGTTCATTACTTACACCTTAATATCAATTCAATCACTTCCATGTGACTATTTTTCATTATACTCATGCATCTACTTAGTCTACCAACTGAGAAGTATATGTCTGATAAAGTACAAATGAACAAGTACAATAGACTTTCAATCATTCTTGAGAGATCCTCATTCATCTATTATTGGATGGATGCAAATTCAATCTAGCTATATTAGATTATGTTATGTTGATCTCTTTAAGATTCACATCACTATCATGTGACATGTATCCTTTAAGACTTTTAAATTATTAAGATTTTAATTTTAAAATCAAACTTCAAGTCTCACCAAAATTGCTAGAGATTACCCTCTCGTCAGTACTTCTCGTAAAGATCAGATCACTCATATGCAATCATTATAATCGTGTCATCTCATGTATCACTAAAACATACACACTTGTCAATTCATTGATTTTCTATCAATTTGACATCTCAACATTGGCATCTGTCGCATTTTGGTAATCAATTTTCCAATCATCAGCCAAAGCTTCAAATCGTTGTTGACATTACCAAATTTTAGCATCCCAAAAATTAGCAACTTCAACTTAACTTATTACCAAGTTTAAGCGTCCCCAAACTTGCAATATTGATTAACTTAGTTACCAAATTTAAGCGTCCTCAAAGTGGCAACTATATCATTCATTATGAAGCCCTTGCTCGTTACAACAATATCAAAATTTATATGCCAATATTCGTGTCTATGTTGTTTCAATCAACGTAACATGTCTATGTTGTTTCAATCAACATAATGACCGAAATGCAGACTTTCTACTCTTGCCTTAGCCAGAGTATGCCAATATTCGTGTCTATGTTGTTTCAATCAACATAACGTGTCTATGTTGTTTCAATCAACATAATGACCGAAATGCAGACTTTCTACTCTTGCCTTAGCCAGAGAAACCCACATGTTCACGTAGATTTCTCCTAATATCTACTTAGAAAGACTATTCCAACGTTCATTGATGTACTTTAAATTTCGCATTGCCGACAATTTAAGTAACATCTTGATGAACTGTATTCTCATAACTCAAGAATATATCATAAAGTAAGTTGGGTCTTCACTTTTGACTATAATCTCTGATTATCAGTCTGGCCTTTTACTTTTCTTTGACCCATATATTTATTTTCTAATTTGAAAATTCGTTTGGATCCCATGGCATCTATCTCGCTAGAAGATCCATATTTAATCAAACACAATCCTGTCATATAGAATCAGTTCTCTTTATTTCTTAACATCCTTTTCCCCCACAAATGATATAGAGAGATCATATTTATAATCAATTTCTCTATTGATATCTTTTTTTTTTCTCGTAGGATCATAAGAGAATTTTCATAACTTCTCTCAAGCTTTGTGATCACCTTCAAGCAAATTTCCAGACATTTTTAGACTAACAAAATTTTGGAATCTTTTGCTCTGTCTATGTTCAGCCTCACATCATCCAATAACTCATAGTTTATTCGGATAAATTTTAATTACAGATCTACAAGGAACTACTAGATCATCATAGAAACATTCCTAGATTCTGTAATTGCATACTAATGAATCTCACAAATTAGATTCATCTGCAGGATATCGTTAGACTCAATCATTATCTATATATCTATCCAAAATACCTTAACTGATTTTGGATCTTTACCTTCATAGGTATTGGTATCGAGACATCTTCAAGATACCCCCACACTTTAATAATTTTAAGAATGTTGCACCACATTCCACTCTTCATAGAAAATTCTATAATTTTCTATTCCAGATACCCCCACAATTTTAGTATTTTTAAGAATGTTTCACTACATTCCAGAATAATAGGAAGTTCAATTATTTTCTTCTATGGTATCTAGTTTGAACATAATTAGTCTCTTCATGACTAATTGTTAGGTCCAAAGTATCGTAGAAGGGGGGGTTGAATACGATACTCACAAATAATTCAATTTCGTTCGCGGATTAATCTTTCAGTTCTATAACGAAATCAAACACACCAAACCAAATCAAGTTTCGGGGAATATATCTTTTTATAAATATAAACCTCGAGGGGTGCTACAATTTCTAATCCGTAGATTAGCTTCAATGAGTTTAAGGTTACACAAATTCAAAACAATGATCAAATTCTGAGCACTATTAATTCTCTGATAATTTCTCCGGCTCAGTTCTCTCTCTCTCAGTAATGTCTTTGTGTAGAATGCCTTAACTGAAGAAGACACTATCTTCACTCTGTATTAATTGTAGACTTCATTTGAAAAACCATCGAACCAAACTTGAAGAATCAATCCTGGCCGTTGGATCTTCATCAACCATATAAAACAAAACAAACTTTTCACCTGATCCTCAATTAGAAAACTATCGAATGGATTAAACGTATTTTCCATTCGATAGTTTTATAAATAAAACTATCGAATGACAAATACTTAATTATAGTTTTCTTAAAGAATTTCCTTAACCATATTCGATAGATTTCATTTATGAAAAACCATCGAACATTTTCTTTTGTACTTAATCATTTGAAAAACCTTTTGAGTTACAGGGTGTCTAGTTTTAGACTGTATCAATTTCTTCTGAGACGATAAAACAACTTGATCTTTTTAGTGCCGTCACCTAGTGCAACTGGTCTGGTTCACAGATGAATAACACTTGATCAATTCTTCTTTTATGTCTTCAATTCAATGCTGCTGATAAGTCCTTTGTCGTTCTGGTTGCTTCATTTAAATCACTGGAATCCGGTGGTACTTAACCCTAAATCATTCACATACTTCTGTCATCTTGAAAGTCTTGTTTCTTTTGCTGTCACTGAGGCTTGAACATTTTCATGAACTTCTTTCCGTGACCTGTTTACGGACTTCAAGAATACATAACCTATTTTGATTTTTTGAGTTTACCTTTTCTTCTTTGATTCTGGATTCCTGTGCTTCGGTTAATATTATTGTTTGTCTTGTCCTTTGTTGAGTTGTAGTTATCTCTTTTACATCTTATGTTATATTATGCTTTACAATCTCCCCCTATTTGATTGGATAGAGTTCGACAAGCAAATACTTCGAGGATAACTCAACTAACTAAGGAAACATTAAACTAATTAAAGTAAGACAGCGTAATAATATTAAATGCATTCTGGATCAGATATATATACATTTCCAGATTTCATAAATCAAAAAACAATTAAACTTTATACAATGAAGTTGCTCCTCTAGTCTGAGCTGATAGTTCTTTTGTTCTTTGCTTCAATCTTCAGTCCATTCCAATCTCACCTTCTTCAATCATTGGATCGGAGTTAGCAGCTTGATAATCAATCACTGATAGATAGTGCAGTGGTTCTCCAGGTTTAAGGATTGCTCCTTGGATGTGTCTTCCAATATATTCAACCTCTTGACCCACTCCAGCCCATAACCATGCAATGTTAACATCTTTCTTGTTTAGCTTTGGCATGTTTGGCAGTCTGGTATGCACTTCCAATCCTCTTTCCACTCTTTTCCTATAGTAAGGAACATTCTCCATTAGAAATCTTCTAAGAGTGTCTGCTGCTTTGTCCTTCTCCGTTGATGAGAATCCAGTGGATCTAAGATACTTCTCAACTGAGATTAGTGTTAGGTCCAAAGTATCGTAGAAGGGGGGTTGAATACGATACTCACAAATAATTCAATTTCGTTCGCGGATTAATCTTTCAGTTCTATAACGAAATCAAACACACCAAACCAAATCAAGTTTCGGGGAATATATCTTTTTATAAATATAAACCTCGAGGGGTGCTATAATTTCTAATCCGTAGATTAGCTTCAATGAGTTCTAGGTTATTCACAATCAATACATTGATAGAATTCTGAGCACTATAAATTTTTCTGATCTTCTCCGGCTCAAACTTCTCTCTCAGTAATTGCTACTATGAAATAACCTCGACTGAGGAAGACACTGCCTCTCTCTTAGTAATTGTAGGCTTTGATTTAGAAAACTATCGAACCTTAATTGTTAAAACAATCTGGGCCGTCCAATTTTCAATCAACCTGACAAACAAAGAAAACTTTTCACCCACTTTACAAATTGAAAACTATCGAATGAATAAAGTAGATATTCTATTCGATGGTTTTTAAATAAAAACTATCGAATGGAACATTTACTTTATCATAGTTTTCATTTCCTTAATACTTTTCATTCGATGGTTTTCTAAATAGAAAAACCATCGAATCTTTTCTTTTTGTTAGCCTTTTAGAAAAGTTTCAGGGTGTTTAAGTTTTAGACTTTATCAATTTCTTCTGAGACGATAAAACAACTTGATCTTTGTAGTGCCGTCAACTAGTGCAACTGGTCTGGTTCACAGATGAATAACACTTGATCAATTCTTCTTTTATGTCTTCAATTCAATGCTGCTGATAAGTCCTTTGTCGTTCTGGTTGCTTCGTTTAAATCACTGGAATCCCGTGGTACTTAACCCTAAATCATTCACATACTTCTGTCGTCTTGAAAGTCTTGTTTCTTTTGCTGTCACTGAGGCTTGAACATTTTCATGAACTTCTTTCCGTGACCTGTTTACGGACTTCAAGAATACATAACGTATTTTGATTTTTTGAGTTTACCTTTTCTTCTTTGATTCTGGATTCCTGTGCTTCTGTTAATATTATTGTCTGTCTTGTCCTTTGTTGAGTTGTAGTTATCTCTTTTACATCTTATATTACATTATGCTTTACAATCTCCCCCTATTTGATTGGATAGAGTTCGACAAGCAAATACTTCGAGGATAACTCAACTAACTAAGGAAACTACTTAAAGTAAGACATCGTAATAATATTAAATGCATTCTGGATCAGATATATATACATTTCCAGATTTCATAAATCAAAAAACAATAAAACTTTTCACATTGAAGTTGCTCCTCTTGTCTGAGCTGATAGTTCTTTTGTTCATTGCTTCAATCTTCAGTCCATTCCGATCTCACCTTCTTCAATCATTGGATTGGATTTAGCAGCTTGATAATCAATCACTGATAGTGTTAGGCCGAATACACAATATATAATCAATATAAGTATAATAATAACAATTGAGAACACTGTTTATGAATCAACAACTGAATTATATAAATAATTCTTCTCTTAGTGATGTTAAAGAATCACAGAGAGCTGCTAGGTTACAAGAATAATGTATTCAGTATTCGCATCCCTTTTAGGGTTAACCTATCTGTGTTTATATAATACACAGTTACATAATCAATCTCTAATTGATATTCCTATAAATTAGCTATACAAATCATATCAAATTAGGATTGCTTCTGTCTTCTGTTCCGTTTCCTTAACTGTCTCAATATATCTTGCTTCTTTCCATCTTCAAGATATATTGCTTCTAGAATCTTCATATTAGCACCGACAGTTAATGAACTCTTCACCCCGTCAGACTTTATCAAACTCTGACTGGCTTCTAGTAAACTCTGATGAGTACCTGGTACTTAAACACTGATGAACAAACGTCAGCAATTATATCTAACAATCTCCCCCAACTTGTGCATAATGAAGATGTACAAGTTAAATAGATAATTGATGATGTCAAAACATATAACAAATGCAGTGTTTAAATATAACAGAGTTTAACTTTAACTTAGAACAGAAAACTTTAAAAACTTACAGTCAGACTTTACTTAATCTCTTCAATATCAGGCACTGTCCTGAGATAATCGATGAGAAGTCTTCTTTCAGCCTTTTCTAGCTCTTCTACCATGATCTCTTTCAATTCCTTGAGCTCTGGATCACCTTCTCCAGTCTGGTAGATAACAGCTCTCAGAGAATAAATGCTGTTCTTTCTCATTTCATTCCCTAGCCGGATATAATATGATTTGTCTGACTCCAGATTGAATTCCAAGACTTTAATACCCAGTGCGGTCTTAAACTTAGCACTATTTCTCTTCATCTCAACAATCTTTCCATAAGCATCTCTGTACTTAGGAATATATGCACTAGAAACACCTCCTCCAAGCATAGCTTTTGTCTTCAGCATCCTTTCTCTTAGAACTAAAACAGCATTGTGAGTACTTCTATTTTTGACTTTGAGAAGGTATAAAACATACTCAAGCTCTTCCCATAGCTTCAATTGAACATCAGCTTCTCCTACTCTGTATACTCTTCCATCAGACATAAAATATAACAGAACCTCTTTCTTCAATCCTTTATGATAGACCATCTGAACAGATTCTAGTTTATCAAGGCTCTCTTGAGATACCCCAATACCAGCTTCTGCCAGTGATGTTTGATCTAAAGATCTGTTATTTATTCTCTTTTCCCTGTGTGAACCTAAACCAGACTTGTCGTAAGATTCTTTTCCAAGTACTGTCCCGGTTTGAGAAAAATCAACAGCTTCTAACGTCAGAGTTTCAGAAAGTACAGGTCTTAAGAAACCTTGAAGTTGTGGAGCTAGCTGAGTTTGTACAACTTGAGCCTTGTCAGAGGTTGTCACAACTTTAGTAGAAATATCAACATGAGCAACGTCAGAGGTTGATTTGTTTATCCTTGATTCAACTTGAGCAACGTCAGAGGTTGAATAATTTTTCTTTGGTAACTATCCTTCTTCTACCAGTATACCCTTTCCTTTATCAGTATTTGCAATCACAGGTCTCCTTGTGTATTGTATACTCTGTTGAGTATTTTCTTTGATAGAAATTCCAATTTCTTTCTTTCTAGGAGCCTTTACTGATTTCTTCTTATAAGTACCAGAAGCAACTTTCTTTTTATGTTCTTCAGACAGCATCTTCATTTCTGCTTCCAAATCCTCAACTGTCACTTCACCATCATGCTCATCTAAAAACAGCTTGGCTGCAATCTCTTCATCAGTTATGGGATTAGCTGAAATCACTAGACTCTTAAGTCTTGAAGAAGATTGAGCATGAGTACCAGATCCAGTAGCACCAGAGTTTATCATATCAGAGTTTGTCTGTCTAGCAGAGTTTGACCTAAGTCGCCCTTGCTCTTGAGAAGACTTTGACCTTTTCTCTGGTTCCCTGCTTCCACCATCATTTGAATCATCCCTCAGTCTCAAAGTTGGAGTCCTTCTGTATTTGTCTTTAGGTATCTTCTCCCCCTTTTTGACATCATCAGGAATTAGAACTGATGTCAGCAATTCTAGTGATGCAGCAATAGAATCAATTTTTCCAGACATCAAAGTCTGATTCTCTTCAACCTTCAGTAACCTGGAGCTAAAATCCTTTTGTTCTTGACACAGGGAAAGATATAAAGATTTATCCTTTTTCAATGTAACTTCCCTGGAAACTATGTCATTTCTCAGTCCATCAATAACCTTATCAGTAGTATCAAAGCGATTATGCAATGATTTGACTTGGACAATTGTGGCTTTGAGATGAGTTAAAAGTTCAGGATTTTGAATTTCCTTAGAAGACTTGGTCACAAAATCAGCAGCTCTTTCATCAGAAAAGATAGTTTCTCTGCTTGACCAATTAGAAAAATACATTTCCTGAAAGTGAGCGTCTGTAGCATGTTGAGCAGCAACTCTTTGAGATATATCAACAGAGTTTGCAGAAGACGCAGCATTAGAAGAAATAGAAACATCTTCGTCAGCATTATCTTGTGCTCTCTCAGGAAGATCAGAGTTTACAACTATATTTTCTGCAGCTTCTTCAACAATATGTTCTGCAGTAATGTCAACATTCTCTGCTGCAACATCATCTTTCTCAGCATCTTCTTCTATAATCTGCTTCTCAGCATTTTCAACAATCTGCTCAGAAGAGACAGATCTTGCTGCCTGATCAACCTCTTCACCAACTTCAATAACTTGATTAGTGACAGAGAGAATCTCTGTATGAGTTGCCATTGACTCTTCAATTACCAGAGTGGCTTGATCAGCTGCCACATCCGCAGTGTCACAAATACTGACAGTAGGATGTGCTTCAATCTCTTCTTCATTGTCCATCTCCAATATAGGTTCAAGGAACACCTCAGGAGCTTCATCAGAATTTACTCTGTCCACTATAGGCACAGTAGTGTTATCATCGACAACAATCTCCTCAATAACAACATCAGCCTCATCAGCATGTGCTCTGATCTCATCAGTAACAACCTCCTGATTTTCAGCTTCAGGAGCTTCAGCGTTGACAAAAACTCTGTCCTCATCAGCAGTAGTTACAACATGCTCCTCAACAAAATCTTCTGGAGCTTCATTCTGGACAACTTCAGCATTTGGATCAGAAACATCCAACTCCTCAAAAAGATAATCAGCCACCAACTTTCTTCTTTTCTGATGTGAAATCTCACTGTCAGCAAAAGATGGCCTATTTGCCCTTCTTTTCTTCCTTGAAGTTCCAGCAGATGTTGACACCCCAATATCAACTGATGATTTAGAAATCCTTGCTGGCTTAGAACCCATATGCTTAGTTCTACCACTAGATTTTGGTTTATTGGGAAGAACAGTATCTAGAGGTTCAGGCTGTGGTTCAGATTGAGAAGAAGCCTGTGTTGGTGGATTTACTTGATCATTTATAAACTGTTGCACAGAGGCAGGTAGCAACAAGTCTCCAACAACCCCTTTCTTAACATCCTTATTTATAAGATCAGAAAATATCCTCTTGTGTAATTTAAAACAAGAAACATCTTCATCAATTACTTCTACCCCTTCAACACATTAAGAGAATAAAATATGACAAAATCTAGAAAAGTAAACTACTCTTCTATTTTCTGTCATTTTCTCCCCTAAGTTATTCAAAACAAGTCGTGCAAAATCAAAATGATTATCATATAACAGAGAGTACCCGATTTGCAGACTGTCTATGGGAATAGCATCCCAGTTGGTGCATTTCTTTCCGAACGTCCTTGTAATGCAATCAAAGAAGAAGCTCCACTCCTTCCTTAAGAACGGTCATTTCAACTGTCCAATCTTAGTCAAGGGTCCAGAATACCCAATCTCTCGCATCATCCTTATCAAATCTTCATCACCCATTCCAATAGTATACGACGAAAACTCAGGAAACCCCATTGCAGCCCGAATGGTTCCAGCAGTAATTACATACTCTGTTTCTTCAAATTCAAAGATAATAGATGGGTTACCAGTCTCACCACCATCATCATACATCCCGGACTCCCAAAACGCCTTGATTTGTAAACCAGAAAGTTTTGATGGTTCAACTAAAGCACGCCCAATCGCTGACTGAGCAAGAAAATCTTGAATCATATGAAAAGCTTCTGGTGCGTTGGCAGTGTTTAATGGTGCTGCATAGTTATTTGGAACAAATTCTAACCCAGAAGAAACAAAAGCTGTAGTCGCCATTAGTAAGATTTGAAAGAAATCAAAGAAACTGATGCAAAAGCTTCGAAAGAGTTTGTAAGTAGAAAGGTGTTTGTGAATATGTGTGTGTATCAATAGATGTGAATTGAAGTAAAATGTGAAAGGTTTAGACGTATGTTTGTGTATTGTATAAATATGAAATTCAAAATTAAAAACTGAACAGTTTTTAATCATTAATACACAACTGTCTTACTCCGTTAACTGTGTGAGTGGGACACGTGGCACACATGCAATGACTGACAGCAAATAATTGACAGTTTCCAATGCGCATGCGCAGTAAAAACAACAATTATTACCGCCCTTTACACTTTTCTAAACACTCAACCTCTCTCCTCTGTTTAATACAAATTAGAACTGTTACCAATCATACTCTTTTATTTTCAAGAATGTTTTCTCAAAATTGTTAACTGTCTGAAACAAATAATTAATTTTAATCATCAGAGATTAAAATAAAATTACCTCAGCGTAGAGTACATAGTTCATCAGTGTTTACCAATCCTCCTCCTTTATAAATAAACTCTTTTCACAAACTGTACAGGTGTGAGTATTTGTGTGTGAATTAGAAGAGTTTACTGAATATGAATATTTAGATCATCTCAAAGTGCATAAAATCCACAAACTAAAGCAGTAAAAACTGGTTGCTCAAACTCTCATATAAAATAAAATCTGATTTTTATATCTAAACTCTGTATTCTGATATCCTTTCATTTGGATATATCTTTTATTTTCACCCCCTTTATATAATTTTTTTTTTAATTTTATTTTTCCAGTAATCAGTGGTTGGCACTAGTCACCAAAAATCAAAGATTTTAGCCCTTATTTCATACAATAAGTTCCTGGATCTTCCTAGGCACAACATGATCTCAAAGGAATTTGTGCTCTTTTTGGCATCTTTTGATTTGAGGGTGAAATATTTGCAATTAATTAACAGAGTTTAGACTTTTCATCAGTTAATACAATTAATTTATGAGAGAAAGTGCAGACAACTAATACAGACTCAGTGTATAGGATCAATAAACTAAGAGATGCTATAAATATAGAGACAGTATCATGCTGTGTAAAATTTCTGCACATTTTGTAATTTAGAATTTATAATACTTAGAAGGATTCATGATTACTTACTGAAAATCATGCTTCATACAGCTTTCTTCATCGGTCCATATGTTTCAGACAATATCACAATCAGAGTTTAACATTAGAGTTTAACCGACAGAGTATGACTAACAGAGTTTACTATCAGAGTTTAACATACTGGTACAAATAACAGTTAACACGTGCAAAGAATCATGAGCATAAAAATCATGTATAGAGTTTGAATCTAACCAGTATCTCTAGTCAAAACCAGAGATCATTCCAAGTTCATTTACCAGCCTTGTAAAGGTAGCTTCACTCAAAGGTTTGGTGAAGATATCTGCAAGCTGTTGGTCTGTAGAAACAAAATGAAGCTCAATGTTTCCTTCTTCCACATGTTCCCTGATAAAATGATACCTTATGCTGATGTGCTTGGTCATGGAGTGCTGTACTGGATTACCTGTCATAGCAATAGCACTTTGATTATCACAGTAAATAGGTATTCTAGAGTACCTTAACCCATAGTCCAGCAATTGATTCTTCATCCATAAAATCTGTGCACAACAGCTACCAGCAGCTATATACTCTGCTTCTGCTGTGGATGTGGAAATTGATTTCTGTTTCTTGCTATACCAAGAAACTAATCTGTCACCTAAAAATTGACAGCTTCCACTTGTGCTTTTTCTGTCTATCTTACAGCCTGCAAAATCTGCATCAGAGTAACCAATTAATTTAAACTCTGATTCTCTAGGGTACCACAAACCGAGGGTTATGGTTCCTTTGAGATATTTGAAAATCCTCTTTACAGCTGTTAGATGTGGCTCTCTGGGGTCTGCTTGAAATCTTGCACAAAGACATGTTGCATACATGATATCTGGTCTACTTGCTGTCAGATAAAGAAGAGACCCTATCATTCCTCTATAGTTTGTCATATCTACTGAGGCTCCTGTGTCTTTGTCTAGCTTTGTTGCAGTAGCCATGGGAGTTGTAGCAGATGAACTATCAAGCATACCAAATTTCTTGAGAAGATTTCTGGTATATTTTGCTTGATTGATAAAAATCCCATCATCTGTTTGCTTGACCTGTAAGCCTAGAAAATAACTAAGCTCTCCCATCATACTCATTTGATATCTTGACTGCATAAGCTTGGCAAATTTCTTACAGAGTTTGTCATTAGTAGACCCAAAAATTATGTCATCCACATAGATTTGAACTAACAGCAAATGATCACCAGAATTAAAATAGAACAAGGTTTTGTCAATTGTACCTCTAGTGAACCCACTTTCTAAAAGAAATTGAGCCAGAGTTTCATACCATGCTCTAGGTGCCTGCTTTAGTCCATATAATGCCTTATCAAGCCTGTAGACATAATCTGGATGTTTGGGATCTACAAACCCTGGTGGTTGTTCAACAAACACTTCTTCTTCAAGTTTCCCATTGAGAAAAGCACTTTTCACATCTATCTGAAAGACTTTAAATTTCTTGTGAGCAGCATAGGCCAGAAAAATCCTTATTGCCTCCAGTCTTGCAACTGGAGCAAAGGTTTCATCATAATCAATTCCTTCTCTGTGAATAGCCTTTTGCCACAAGTCTAGCCTTATTCCTTGTAATCACTCCATCACTGTCTGTTTTGTTTCTGAAAACCCACTTTGTACCAACAATAGATCTGTTCTTTGGTCTTGGTACAAGTGTCCAGACTTCATTCCTCTCAAATTCATTTAACTCTTCTTGCATTGCTGTTATCCAATTAGCATCTTGAAGAGCTTCTTCCACTTTCTTGGGCTCAGTTTGAGATAAGAATGCATGAAACAGACATTCATTATTTGTAGCACTTCTAGTTCTTACACTAGCTTCTGGATCTCCAATTATCAAGTCAGGTGTATGGGATTGTGTCCACCTTCTTGTTGTTGGTAATTGGCTTCTATTTTCATTATTAGATCCTCCCCCTTGATCCATGCTCTCCTGATTTTATTCTCGACCATTCGCATTCTCCGAGGCTCCCCCTGAATTGGACTGTTCAGTATTTGAACTTTCAGAGTTTGACTCAGAGTTTCTGTTGGATTCTTCATTTGACTCTCTTTCAGAATTTGAGTCATCACTTTGAAAAGTTTCTGAAGTTTCTTCACGCTCCCCCTCAACTGGTTCTCCATTTTGTTCTGTCAGAGAAAATTCTTCAGAGTTTACCAGTAGAGGATCAGAGTATGCTTCGTCAGAGTTTGTTGGATTTGCTTCATCAGAGTTTACATTTTCAGAGTATAGATCTTCATTTTTAAAGCGAAGTTGATCATGATATCCTTCATCTTCTAGTCCAGTTATTTTCTTGTCATCAAATGACACATGTATAGATTCCATGATCACTTTTGTTCTTAGATTGTAGACTCTGAATGCTTTAGTTGATAGTGGGTATCCAACAAAAATTCCTTCATCAGCTTTTAAGTCAAACTTGGTCAACTGTTCAGGATGAGTTTTCAACACAAAGCACTTGCATCCAAATATATGAAAATATTTCAGATTTGGCTTCTTATTTTTCACCATCTCATATGGTGTTTTCCCATGCTTGTTGATTAGTGTAGCATTTTGAGTAAAACAAGCTGTTTGAACAGCTTCTGCCCAGAAATAAGTTGGCAATTTTGCTTCATCAAGCATTGTTCTGGCAGCTTCGATAAGAGTTCTGTTCTTTCTTTCAACTACACCATTTTGCTGTGGAGTTCCAGGTGCAGAAAATTCTTGCTTCACTCCTCTTTCCTTGCAGAAAGCTTCCATTACAGAATTTCTGAATTCAGTACCATTATCACTCCTTAGAATTTTCACTTTGTACTGTGATCCTTTGTCCAATAGCTTCACATGATCCATTAGAATTGAGGCAGTTTCATCCTTCTTTGCTAAGAAATACACCCATGTGTACCTAGTGTACTCATCAACAATAACTAGAGCATATTTCTTTCTGCCTAACGACATTATATTTACTGGACCAAAAAGATCAACATGTAGAAGATGATAAGGTTTCACAACTGAAGATTCAAATTTACTCTTGAAAGATGACTTCCTTTGCTTGGCCTTTTGACAAGAATCACACAGACCATCTAAGCTGAGTATTGACTTTGGAAGTCCCCTTACAAGATCTTTTCGAATCAGCTCATTGATGTTGTTCAAGTTTAGGTGAGAGAGCTTCTTATGCCATTTCCAACTCTCTTCACTAGACAGTCTTGCAGATAGACACACAGTTTTTCCTTCAGAGTTTGTTACCAAACTTGCTTCATAGATGTTATTGTGCCTGTGTCCAACTAGAACAACTTTCCCTGTAGATTTACTGATAACTTCACAATGTTCAGTATGAAAATCTACATGGTATCCTTTGTCACAGATTTGACTCACAGAAAGCAGATCATGATTGAGTCCTGAGACTAGAGCTACATTTTTGATGATGACACTTCCAAGATTGATATTGCCATATCCCAGAGTATGTCTTATGTTGCCATCTCCATAGGAAACTTTTGGGCCAGCTTTTTCCTCAAAATCTGATAGCAGGGCTTTATTTCCAGTCATATGTCCTGAGCATCCACTGTCCAAGATAAGAGTGCTCTCTTTTATGCCCTGCAATCACAAACAATCACTGAGTGTTAGATTTAAGGATCCAGACTTGCTTGGATCCTTTGGCTTGCTTAACATTGTTAGCTTTTGCAGCGGAATCACTATCAACAGAGTTTAAACTAACATTGTCAGACTTTACACTTGCAAAGTTTGCTCTAACCCACTTCAAGTTGGGTTTTAGCTCATAATAGTTGTGATAAATAGCATGATAACTCTTGCAAGTATAAATGGAATGCCAAGTGCTCCCACAGTGTGTGCATAAAGTCTGTGGTCTAACCCTAACATAATCATTCTTTACTCCAGATGTGGAGGGTAAAGAGTTAATATCTTTGTTCTTCTTGCAAAACCTGGCAAGATGGTTAGTACTACCACAACTATGACATGTTTTTTTAGGAGCAGCAGAATTAGGCAGATAATCATTTCTTTTATTAATGCCTACTTTTCCATTCCTATTCTTCATAAACATTTTCTGTTTGTTGACAGACTTTACTTCTTTGAGCTTATGTTTGAATTGTTTCTCTGTCATTAAACCAACATTAACCTGTTTATCACAGGTTCTTACTGGTTCTTTAACAGCTTCTTTTACTACAACAGACTTTAGCTTACTGTATTCCGGAACCAATCTACAGTATCTGTCTGAAAAACCTGATGTGTGTCTTTTCCAGAATTTGTCCAGGTTTAAATTACTTTTCTCCCTTTTTCCAACTCAGATTCTATTTCCCTATATCTTTTAAGCAACTCCTGTTCAACATAAACAGCATCATCTCTCTCCTTTTGAACTTGTTGCATGTTAACAAGTTTCTCTTCAAGAAATTTATTCCTCTCTTTAAGACCTAGATTCTCAGATTTGATTCTTTCATTTTCTAAAGTCTGATCCCTATAACTAATATGTATGCTTTTAAGATAAATTCTTAATTCAGATATGTTATCAGTATCATAAGCATAAGTTGTTAGGGGTACCTTGTTTCCAGATGACTCAGCTTCATCTTTAACAGTTGCCATGAGAGCATAATTAACTCCCTCATCTGAGTCTGAAGTGTCTGCCCAGTCCTTGCCTTTAGTGATGAGTGCTTTCTCAGATTTTCCTTTCTTGCACTCTGGAGCATAATGACCCATCTCTTTACACTTGTAGCACTGGATCTCAGACTTGTGGTTCTTTCCAGACTTGGTATATTTTCCCTCAGACTTTCTGAAATTTCTCTTATCAGAATTTGAATCTTTCCTTGAGAATCTCTTTCCTTTCTTGAAGTTCTTGAATCCCATCTTCTTGAAGGTCTTCACCATTAAAGCAGCCATTCTCATCATCTCTTCTTCATCATCCTCAGAATTAGAAGCTTCATCATCAGTGTTTGAGCCATCATCAGAGTTTGATGACTCACTGTCAGATTTAATGACTAAAGCCTTTCCTTTGGTTTTCTTTCTTGATGATTCCTTCTTGACAGGCTTTTCTTCAACTTTAAGAGCAACAGATTTTGTCTTCTTTCCAGATCTTTTGTTTCTCTGTTCTATTTCAAGTTCATGAGTTTTAAGCAACCCATAGATTTCGTCAAGATCTGTATCTGCAAGATCATAATTGTCTCTGATTGTTGTTGCCTTTAAATCCCATCTTTCAGGTAGGGATAGAAGAAACTTGAGATTTGACTCTTCAAGTTCATATTCTTTATCAACCAGGGACAAATCATTCAACAATTTACAAAATCTGTCATATGTATCTGTCAAACTTTCATCAGATCTAGAGTCAAAGTGTTCATACTCCTGTGTAAGAATAGTCTTCCTATTCTTCTTTATAGCACTTGTTCCTTGACACCTGACTTCCAAAGCATCCCAAATTTCTTTGGCAGTTTTGCATCCAATAACTCTGTTAGACATTACATTATCTAAGGCACTGTGTAGTAGATGTCTAACCTTTGCATCCTTTGCAATTGATGAGATGTCTTCAGGAGTCAAATCTTTCTTCTCTTTTGGAACAGTCTTTTGTTCTTGCCCAGTAATAACAGGAGACAATTTAGTTGGCATATGAGGACCATCATTGATTCTATCAAGGTATTCTGGATCTGTGGCTTCCAGAAACATGGTCATCTTCACCTTCCATATTGGATATTCAACTGGTCTGAGAATTGGAACCCTTATAGTCTCATATCGACTCATAGAAGTAGGTTGAACCTTCTGAGCATTAGAACCTGCATTAGAACCTTCCTGAGAGTTGTCAGCCATGATTATACTTGTGTTTGGATCGATAAACTGTATATATTAAACAGCCTTTGCTCTGATACCAATTGTTAGGCCGAATACACAATATATAATCAATATAAGTATAATAATAACAATTGAGAACACTGTTTATGAATCAACAACTGAATTATATAAATAATTCTTCTCTTAGTGATGTTAAAGAATCATAGAGAGCTGCTAGGTTACAAGAATAATGTATTCAGTATTCGCATCCCTTTTAGGGTTAACCTATCTGTGTTTATATAATACACAGTTACATAATCAATATCTAATTGATATTCCTATAAATTAGCTATACAAATAATATCAAATTAGGATTGCTTCTGTCTTCTGTTCCGTTTCCTTAACTGTCTCAATATATCTTGCTTCTTTCCATCTTCAAGATATATTGCTTCTAGAATCTTCATATTAGCACCGACAGTTAATGAACTCTTCACCCCGTCAGACTTTATCAAACTCTGACTGGCTTCTAGTAAACTCTGATGAGTACCTGGTACTTAAACACTGATGAACAAACGTCAGCAATTATATCTAACAGATAGATAGTGCAGTGGTTCTCCAGGTTTAAGGATTGCTCCTTGGATGTGTCTTCCAATATATTCAACCTCTTGACCCACTCCAGCCCATAACCATGCAATGTTAACATCTTCCTTGTTTAGCTTTGGCATGTTTGGTAATCTGGTATGCACTTCCAATCCTCTTTCCACTCTTTTCCTATAGTAAGGAACATTCTTCATTAGAAATCTTCTAAGAGTGTCTGCTGCTTTGTCCTTCTCCGTTGATGTTAATCTAGTGGATCTAAGATACTTCTCAACTGAGATTAGATAATTTCTTGGGTAGTCCCTCAGTTTGTCCTCAGCCAAATAGCAGATTCTGAACAAGTCATTCGTCATGAATCTAACCATTGGAGGATCTTCAGTAATCTCTGGACCGACTTTCATCAAGATCTCCTTAACATGCTCACGGAGCAGTTCATTTAGTCTTGTAGTTCTTTGGATCTTGATGAGTATCACCTGCAGTTCTTCCTCAAAACTGCTTGGTGTCTTTCTCTCTCAGCTTGCCTGGCATCTATTTCAGCTCTTTGAGCTTTCACCATCTCCAAGGCAGCTTCTTCTTCCAATGATAGAGAATTTGCTTCTTCTTCCATATCATCATCCAAGATAGGATGTTCTATTGGATCTGGATAATATGGCTCATGCTCCTCCTGTAGTGGTTGCTCTTGCATGATCTCAAATTCCTCCTCACTTTGTTCTTCTTGCACAATGTCTTCAATCCAGTACTGTCTAACTGGAATAGCTTCATTGGTTTCCCAAACTCCCCATCCAGTTGTTTGCCAACCTTCATTAATCACTTAATTTGTTTCCCCTTCTCCAACTTTCTCCCCCTTAGTTGAGGAATCCTCGATGAAGTTATCCTCATTGTAAAAGGTAGTAGAACGATCAGGTTGTTGCTGTGAAGGTCCGGGTTGTTGGTTCCTCAACATATTCCATAATCTCCTTGAGGGTGGATTGAACATGTACCTCTAGGTAATAGCAAATCATCAATATTTGGAAGGGTTAGGGTGTCACTCCTCACGTTTGGCTCTGGGTGTACACTCAACGTTTCTGTCGGTGTTTCACTCATTTTACCTTTCCCACTCAGGCCAGGTGTAAGTGTTTTTGTTTCACTCAGTCCCTCTTTGCTCGTTGTACCTGCAGAAGAAAACACCGTAGCCGTCCTTAAGGAGGTCACCGGTGGTGCAATGGGGCTTCGCAAGTCCCCGTCCTTGGATAAACCAAGTTGTTGATCATCCGTAGATGATATATCCTTTGAAGGATCTAGAGTTTGAATCTCTAGGGGGTTAGAAACAGGCTCTATTAACAGCAGAGATCCCGAATCTTCCCCGATAGTCTGTGAAGACTTTACCTCAGTTGACTCATCAATAATAATTGATTCATTGTCAACGAGTTGCCGATCTGCACCTACGTTAGACCCTTTACCCGCAGGATCTAGATATGTTCCATCTGGGGAGGTAGATAATGACCCTTTAGATTGTGCATTTAGGTCAAAGCCTTCTCTCGACGTTTGTGAAGACCCTTGGTTCTTAGAACCTTCAACCAGTGAACCTGACCGTAATATGGTCGGAACACCAGTTGCTTCCGTCAATTCTTCCCTACTTGATTGAGCTATTGGTTCAGATATAGCTTTCGTTAGCGTAGCCCAATCAGCATCAGAAAAATCAATAAAGGGCGCTTTGGAAGTTTGAAATAAAGTATCAACAGTTGCCTCGGTTTCTGTTCGTCTCCTTTTAGAGGAAGGCAGAGCTGCTGTTGAAGGGTGTATCTCCTTATGTGGTGCTGCTAAGGCACTATCTCCCTCTACACTCACGGATGTCTGAATATTGGGTATAGGAGGGGAAGGAGGTTCGTTTATTGTTTCATTTGGCTCTTCCAAAGGCTCTTCGACCGTGGTTAGAGGTTGTGGGTTTGCAACCTCCTGGTCAGGAATGGCCACTGAGGGCTCTGGATCAACATCCATTGGTTGTGACACAAGAGGCAGTTCAGGTTCAGGAATGTTACCTTCATTTACCTGTTCCCCTGGGGGTAGAAGTGGTAGGGGCACCATTATTAGATATTCAGTGAGAATAGTGGGTACCCCTGGAAGATAGTTGTTCTTCCTAATGAGAGCGGTTATTGCATTGCTCTTCCTTTTCATGCACTCCATGGTCTCCTCACCTTCGAATGTCTTTGTTGTTTAATACAAAAACTATCGAAAACCTTTTGTTGAAAAACTATCGAGAATTAAAATAAAGGAAAAATTAATTCTCTCCGATAGATTTTCTTTTTATTTCAAAAAACCATCGAGAATTTAGATAAAGATTAATGAAATTCAATTCGATGCTTTTTCAAATTTTCTTCAAAAACTATCGAGAATTGTTTTCGATAGATTTTCTTTTCCTTTTCAAAAACTATCGAAAATTACTTTCGATAGATTTCTTCTAGTACTTAGAAAAACTATCGAATTTCCTGAAATTCGATATTTTTGCTTCTGTTCAAATTCTAAAACCTGTTCATGTTCTAAAATTCAAACCTTTTATTTCCTGTCAAGTTTTATTTTGAATAAACTTTTTCAAATTTACCAAAATCAATTGTTAACAGAAAATTCAAAATTTTCTTAGAATAAAATCGACTAAATATCATTGAATGATATTAACCAATTAAAATCCAATAAATTATGCTGCATTAATCTACAATGTTAAAAACAAAGTAAATTAATTCAAATTAAATAAATGCTTAAATATTTAGAACAAATATTAGCACTTAAATAATTTTTAGAATTAATAACCAATTAAATGCTAGAAGATATATCATCCATAATTATGACATATAATTAGTATACTAATCCTAACTACGAGAATTGCTCCAGAAAATAAATTCACGAGTCCTAAAGATATAGAAATTCTTAAACTCATGTATTCACTAGGACTCTCTACAGTTACTGACTTCTAATCAAAATCAATTAGAAAGATTTAACATCCCAAGTTCACCAACCAGCTTATTGAAAGTGGATTTGTTAATCCCAAATGACCTAACAGAATTGTAGAAGGGGGGGGGGGTTGAATACAATTCTTGATATTTCTTAAACTTAAAAACAACTTACAAATAAAAACTGAACTTAATGTAAAAATCACAAGCAAATAAATAATTTCAGTTGGATTGTTTGATGATCCAACTGAAGTGATTTTTATTGCGGAAATAATCTGTGATACAAAATGTACACAGCTGCTCAGTTACAAGAGTGTAGAGAAGTATGATCTCAAAGATAGCTAATACAATCTATTTGTTTTTCTTCTCACACTTCTATTTTAACTGCTACACTTGGTTATATACATTCCCAAGTTTACAATACTATTTTTGTTACACTAAAGTACACTAGTAATAACCATCAGTAGTTTGCTTTTCATTCCTTTTGTCCAATGGTCCTTGGAGATCCTTGCTTTTGTCTTCACGCTTATTATGATCACTCCCAAGAGCTTTATTGGAAATTGGAATGTTTCCTTATTTCCAGTAACCATTTTGATGGCTTCCAATGCACAGTACACTTCCATATCTCCTTTAGATCTGTTCAGTAAACTGTCACTATCACTTTGTCAACTATTCAAAAAGTAATAGTGATTCGTTGATGGAATGAAGATGTGTTTCGTTGATAGCTTTATTCTTCATTTCGTTGATGGTGTATTCCTCGTTTCGTTGATAGAGTAATCTTCATTCCGTTGACAGACTAATCTTCATACCGTTGATAGAGTAATCTTCATACCGTTGACATGTCTTCACTTAGGCAAAATTACATGGCATAATATATTTACAATTCACCAACCTATTTTGCCTATCTAGTACTTAGTTAACATGACTTAGAAAAACCTATCTAATACATACAACAAATTGCATATCAAACTGTGAAGTATTGTACAGTGCAATTGCTACATCACTCATTTCGTTGATGAGCTTCCTATCAACGAAACACTGCAAAGCAAGTGCCATTCCGTTGAGCTTCATTGAATTTAATTGAAATACAAAGTAGAAAATATTACAAAACAAGTGCACAGAGTTGCTCCTCTAGACTGAGCAGATTTTTCATCTTTGCCTCTGTGGTCTTGTTTTCTTCCCTTTTCTTGCATTGTTCTCCTCAATTTGAGCTTGAAGTCTTCTGTAGAAAATCTTCTCTTCTTCATCTTGATTCCCCAACTTGGATTGCATTAATCTTAGAGTTTCATTGGATGCCTTCTCCAGTTGGTCTTCTATTCTGAAGAATCTTCTACAGTTGTCCTTATCTCTGAATTCCATCATCCAAAAAGGTTGGAGATGAATTATCTTTCCTGTTTGAGGGACCTTCAATACTCTGGGAAGTGCACCAGGCTTGTTCCAGCTAGCTTTGATTTGGCAAATCTTGGAGACAACCTCAGACTTGGCTGTTTTGGTAAAACCAAAATCTTTCTTCAAACATTTAAACACAGATAGCAGTGTCTGATAGTCTTCTCCCAGAATTCTGTGTAGAGGCCAAACCTGTTCTCTCCCACCCTTGTAGACAAATACCAATCTCTCTAGTAGTTTGTAAGAAGCTGCTATTCCTCTCACTTCAACCAGGTCATCAAGATTGATATGAATGTCAGAATCCTCCCTGATATCAGCAATGTAGATGAAGTCTTCTGGGTTGGTAGGGGGTTTCTCAGCTTGTGGTCTCCTTACCAGAATTGGCTTAGCCTTGGTAGCCCTTTGCTTAGATTTCTTCTTTGGATCCATTTCAAAGAGGAATTTTGGAAAGTTGGCCTCATCAAACTCAATTGGCTCTCCCTTTGGCTCAATTGGCTGATCATGGAAATTTACAGGATGATTAGGATCACATGCTAACTTTACCTCTGAAACTGGATCAGGAATTGTTGGAGGTGCAATTGGTACAGAAGAGTCTGATGCAATGCTCTGAGAATCATCATTCTCAAAGGCTATGTTTCTCCTAGCTCTTGCCTTTGGTTGCCTTGTGCTCTTCTTTGCACTCCTTTCCTCTCTTGCTTTTTCTTCTAGCTGTATTTCTTCTTCATCAAGAGACTGAGCAACAGCAAGGGCTTGCATTGCTGCTCTTTCTGACTCTTCAGCTTTAGCTTCAGCAAAATTTGGGTGACCAGCCCAAACACAGATTTCTTGTCCATTCCTGTAGACAATTGGCCTTTGCTTCCTTATCTCATAATCATTGCTTTCCTTGATTTTTGTGATAAGTAGACCAAGAAGCTTGAGCTCATCTGGATAAGGTGCAGGATAGAAAATCCTTGCTATATTTTTTCCCTTTGGTTTAGCAGGGGACTTGGGAGATAAGCTTCTTTGGAGTGTAGCTTGTTCTACATCCCTAATGCATGAAGTTTGTCCTTTTTCCTTCCTTGGACCTTGAGTGACTCCATGTAGAAGGGGCTCTATCTGATAGAAAGAATTGGTCTGTGGCTCCCATTCCGTTGACACTAGAACCATGGCATCCGTTGATGGTTGATCCGTTGATGGATTTGAGTCCTTTGTAGTTCCAGCAATTTTCTTGACCCTTGCTTCTATGTTGGACCAATGGTCTTTAATTTGTTCTGCAAGTCTCATCCTCATAGAAGCTTCCTGTATTAGGTCAATACCATCCTTTTGCTTCTTTCCAAGCTCCCCCATTGCTAGTGGCTCATTTGGTAAGGAAATGGCTGGGACCACAACCTTTGTGATTTGAATGTCTAGCTCCTTAGATTTCTCCCCCTTTTTGTTATCATCAAAAGAGATGACTGGGAGTCCTTGAGCTGCCACTAGTTGGGCCAATAGTTGTGTTTGCTTCTCCTGTTCCTTTTGCATCTTAGATAAAGTAGCTTCCACCTTGTCCACTCGAGAAGAGAGAGTCTTCAAGGAGGTAGCCACTTCAGGTTCCTTAGAGAAAAACCTAGTCATCTTGGACACAGTGAGAAGAGGAAGCTTTTCATCTAGCCTCTTGTCATTAGCATCCTTGAGGTTGCTAATGGAATCCTTGATTTCTGTAGCTTCAATCCTTGTCTGTAGCATCTGTAGCCTTTGAATTTCCAGAGAATCCATGATGGCCTTGTAGAATTTCTTGTCCCTTGCATTTGCAGACTCATGAGCTAGATATGCCTCATTGTACTGCCCTGAGATAGCAGCATCTAGAGTGAATCTTCCATGCATATCCTGAGAAAGCCAGTCTGGTCTAGGAGGCACCACAGAAGTCCCAGTCTGTGAAGTAGTGGCCACCTGTAGATTATCACCATAGCTGTCCTCATCATCAGAAAAGTCAAAGTCTCCACTTGCTGCAGCTCCTGGAGGTAGATTGTTCAAGGGATCCTTTGCTCTTTGCATTGATGCAGTTGTATGAATTAGGTTTAGTGACCTTTCTGCCTCCACATTGCCCTGCTGAGCCATAATTTGATAGGCTGGCACAGGATGAGTAAAGGTCTCAGGATCCAGGGAAATACTATCCAGAGTTTGTTGATAATGCTCTTGGAAAGTAGGTTCCCTTTCTCCCTCACTGACCTCCATTAACTCACTTGCAATGGCTGCTTCATCCCTTATTGCTCCTGTAGTCCCTTCTCTCTCTCCTCTATTTTCTTGCATCATGGGCTCCCCATGGCTCACACCTCTCATACCCTCACCTTCACCTACTAAGGTGGAACCCTCAGCCTCTCCTTTTGCCTGACTGGAAGAAATAGTCAGCCTCTCACTCTCAACCTCTCCTTTTGCCTGGCTGCAAGCCAGCCTCTCAGTTTCACTCCCTCTCAAACCTAGAAGTGTCTCAACTACCACTAGATCATCTGCACTAGTTGTGGAAACAACTTGATTTTCAATTAAAGGTGCAGAATGAACTATCAACGGTATGGTAGTTTGAACTGTCAACGGTATGGATACCGTTGATGGAGAGACACTTGTCAACGAAAGAGACTGTTTCGTTGATGAAGTCAAGAAAACACTTTGAGAAAGTGAAATTATAGTATAATCTGTGGTGATTGATTTAAGAGATTGTTCCACAGATCCTCTTGTAACTTCAGAAAAGGATGTTTGGTGGCCCAACAAATCACTTAACAAGTGATGGTCACCAATGTCAGAGTGGGGCTTCTCCAAGAAAAGAGTTGGAGAATCAGGGATAGATGAATGGATCATATCTACATCTAATGATTGAGTTGGTGAGTTTTGAGGAGTTGGTTCAAGATTTATATTTAAAGAATGGGACTGTAACCCCAGAGTAATGATAGGGGTTACATCAAACTGAATTTGAGAAACTGGAAGTGTTGCTTCCAGTGTGTGTGCACCCTGTGAAACCTGGGATTTTTGCTTCACTCTCCTTTGGTATTGGGAAATAGTAGACTGTGGGCTTGAAGTGTCCCTTACCCTCTTGGAGTGTGCTCTTGGAGGAGAGCTTGTTTCAATAATTACATCCTTTTGGGAGGATGCAATTAGACTTGTGCTTAAATCCATATTACTCATTGTGCCTTGTTGGGAAGACACAATGGGGCTTGGCTGGATCTCACTCATCTTTCCTTCCTTATCCTTAGGGTTTCTTTTATGTTCACCCCTTCCCTCACCTCTCACAGCACCTACAACACTCCCCTTAGGTTGTGTAGTGGATTTTACAACAGGTGCCTTTTGGGAAGCACCTGAGGTTGGCTTGGAGGATTTCTTTGATTTTGGTTTTGTTGCTGGGGCAGGAGCCTGTTGGGTCACAACTACAGACTCCATAGCAACAGGACTGGGTGATACAGTTGAAGTAACAACTATACTAGAAGGGATAGCAGTAGTTACCTCAATTATTGGCAGATACACCACTGGAACATCACCATTGTGGTTCAGCCTCAGTATGTCTGTCAATACTCTCTTCTCTTGCACAAAACAATCAAACCTAGACACAGGGTTAGAGATAACCAATGGTGCTGGACTAACATGGTTAGCCAACATCATCAGAAATCTAGCATAATAGATATTTTTCTTCCTATTTGCCTTATCACCCAACTTAGCACTAATTTCATACATAAGTTGGGTGCTAAATTTGTAATATCTATCAGTTAGGAGCATGGTGAATATAATCAACATGGAATTAGTTAATGCATCAAAATTACTAATTTTACCAGAAAAGACTTTAATGAATGCATCAGCTAAATAACTGTATTCCCTAACCAAACCTCTCCTAATTATCTTACCCAAATTATCAGTAGACAATGAGTAGTTTATGGAATTTAGCATGTTAACCATTTCAGTGAATGTGGGCAAAGCAGAGCAATTATTTTCAGGAAGGTGTAAGCATGCTTGCAACACATAAGAATTAACTATATACTCATTACCTTGGATGGTGAATTGCAAAGTGCAATTTGTCCCACTGTACTCACATGAGGTCCACATTTCTTCGATTATCTCATTGTAGAGTGGTGTAGAGTGAAACATTACGTAGCTCAACTTGCAATTCTTCATGAAGTCCGTCATTTTGAAAAACAGACTGTTCGGGCTTTCTTTGACAACAAAGGGAATGGAGTTGTTTTTCTCATAGATAAACCCTCCAGCAGACATGAGCTTGACTATGGGTGCCATTGTTGAGTGAGAAAAAGCTTCAAACTGAATTGCTTGTTAGAGAGAAGAAGAGAGAAAAGCCTTTGGAATTTTTGAGAACAGGTAAAAAAGAAATTAAGGAAAATAGAATTTCTTAAATACTCCCCCAAAAATTCTTAGAAAATGAGTCCAATAATAAATGTAAATTACTGGATTGGCTTAAAAAATATAACCGTTACTCTTAAAGTATTACCATGATTTATACTTACAGGGGTGTATGCATAGATCGTGGTAAAAGACGTGTCAAATCTCAACGGTTCAGATGAAAAGCGCTATATCAACGAATCAGATTTGGGCGTTTAAGGTCCCGTCTATTTCGTTGATAAAGCTGCGTTTCGTTGATATAAAAGAGCTATCAACGAAACACCCAGAAAAATGCTAAGACTGTCAACGAAATGGTGCGTTTCGTTGACATAGTAATTTTGACTTAGACAAAATTTCACCTTTTCCTGAGAAAATTAATTCACAGAAAAACATAGCAAATTTCTGGCTACATTGTAACTTGCAAATATCAAAAATAATTAAGAGAAATTTAGCATACCTAGCTCACTTACTAATCTTGAGAATGTTGATTCATCAAGTGGCTTGGTAAAGATGTCTGCAAGTTGTTGTTCACTTGGAACAAAATGTAACTCCACAGTACCATTCATAACATGTTCTCTAATGAAATGGTACTTGATGTCAATGTGCTTGGTCCTTGAATGCTGCACTGGATTCTCAGTAATGGCAATGGCACTAGTGTTGTCACAGAAAATAGGGATTTTCTCAACTCTTAATCCATAATCAAGTAGTTGATTTTTCATCCACAAAATCTGTGCACAACAACTTCCAGCTGCAATATACTCAGCCTCAGCTGTGGAGGTGGAAACTGAGTTTTGTTTCTTGCTGAACCATGACACAAGCTTGTTTCCTAAGAATTGACAGGTGCCAGTTGTGCTTTTCCTGTCAATTTTACATCCTGCAAAATCTGCATCTGAATAACCAATTAGTTCAAAGCCAGATTCTCTAGGATACCAAATGCCAAGGTTTGGTGTTCCTTTGAGATATCTGAAAATTCTTTTAATAGCAACTAAATGGGATTCCCTAGGATCAGCCTGAAATCTAGCACATAAACATGTAGCAAACATAATATCAGGTCTACTAGCTGTTAAATACAAAAGTGAGCCTACCATGCCTTTGTAACTTGAAATGTCCACAGATTTTTCCTTAGTATTCAATTCAAGTTTGGTGGCAGTAGGCATGGGAGTTTTGGCAGGAGAGCATTCCATTAAGTTAAACTTCTTTAATAAATCATGAATATATTTTGTTTGACTAATGAAAATGCCTTCATTAACTTGCTTCACTTGAAGACCAAGAAAGTAAGTTAATTCTCCCATCATGCTCATTTCATATTTACTTTGCATAAGCTTGACAAACTTTTGACAAAGTTTCACATCTGTAGACCCAAAGATTATGTCATCTACATAAATTTGAACAAGTATAGTAGAGCCATTCACAACCCTGTGAAAAAGAGTTTTATCTACAGTACCTCTAGTGAAGTGATTCTCAAGGAGGAACTGTGAAAGTGTGTCATACCAGGCTCTAGGTGCTTGTTTCAAACCATAGAGTGCTTTGAGGAGGAAGTATACATATTCTGGAAAATCATCATCTTCAAAACCAGGAGGTTGACTTACATACACCTCCTCTTTCAATTCCCCATTCAGAAAAGCACTCTTCACATCCATTTGATAGACTTTGAAATTGGCATGGGCTGCATAGGCTAGGAAAATCCTTATTGCTTCTAGTCTAGCAACAGGAGCAAAGGTTTCATCAAAATCAATTCCTTCTTCCTGTGAATAGCCTTTTGCAACCAATCTAGCTTTGTTCCTTGTGACTATGCCATTTTCATCCATCTTGTTTCTGAACACCCATTTTGTGCCTATGACACTCCTGTCCTTAGGCTTGGGCACTAGCTTCCAAACATTGTTCCTCTCAAATTGGTTTAGCTCCTCTTGCATAGCTAAAACCCAATCTGGATCTAGAAGTGCATCCTCAACTTTCTTTGGCTCATCTTGAGACAGAAAGCTGCTATATAGACATTCTTCTTGAGTTGCTCTTCTAGTTTGGACTTTTGAAGTAACATCACCTATAATAAGTTCAAAGGGATGATCTTTAGTCCATTTCCTTGAGGGATGTAGATTTGCTCTTGAAGAGGTAGCTTCATGATTATGATTGCCTTGATTGGATATTTGTCCTTGAGAAACTCCCCCTGAGTTTGTTGTCCCTAAATGATCACTTCTAGAAGCATTTCTATGACTGTCAACGGTATGACCATTTTGGCTGTCAACGAAACGCTCATTTTGACTGTCAACGAATCCACCATCATGACTGTCAACGAAATGACCATTTGGTCTGCTAGCAGCTATTCTTTTCAACCTTAATGCAGCAATTTCATCTTCACTGCTGCTTTCATCTGTGCTAGATACAACAACTTTAGGCTGTTTCTCAGTAGCCTTAACATGATTCACTTGATCTCCTTCCTCATTCTCAAAAGAAAGACTTTCATGGAAACCTTCATCACAGATACCTTGAATTTTGAGATCATCAAAAACAACATGTACAGATTCCATAACAATGTTGGTTCTGAGATTATAGACTCTGTAAGATTTCCCTGCTGCATATCCCACAAATATTGCTTCATCTGCCTTTGCTTCAAATTTTCCCAAATGCTCAGCTTGATTTCTCAGAACAAAGCACTTGCATCCAAAGACATGAAGAAAATCCAATAGTGGCTTCTTTCTTTTGAGTAGTTGATAAGGGGTCATTCCCTTGGCCTGATTAATCAAAGAAATATTTTGAGTAAAGCAAGCTGTGTTAACTGCCTCAGCCCAAAAATAAGTTGGTAACTTTGATTCATCTAGCATTGTCCTTGCAGCTTCAATAAGTGTTCTGTTTTTCCTTTCAACCACACCATTTTGCTGTGGTGTCCTTGATGCTGAAAACTCATGCAAAATACCATTTCTTCACAGAACACCTTCATGCTTGAATTCTTGAATTCTGTCCCATTGTCACTCCTAATCCTTCTTACTTTCAAGTCAGGATGATTGTTTACCATCTTGATGTGATTGATAATGATTTCACTTGCCTCATCTTTGGAGTGCAAAAAGAAGGTCCATGTAAATCTAGAAAAATCATCAACAATCACAAGACAATATTTCTTCTTTGAAATAGACATGACATTCACAGGACCAAATAGATCCATATGAAGCAACTCAAGCTGATGGACAATTGATGACTCTGTCTTGCTTTTGAATGATGCCTTCTTTTGTTTCCCTTTTTGACAGGCATCACACAAACCATCCTTGGAAAACTCCACTTGTGGAATTCCTCTAGCAAGATCTTTCCTCACCAAATCATTCATAACTTTGAAATTCAGATGAGACAGTTTCTTGTGCCATAGCCAACTTTCATCCTTGCGTGCCTTGCTGAAAAGACAAGTGATGGTGTCTGGACTTGTGCTACTAAAGTCAGCAATGTACACATTCCCTCTTCTGAATCCAGTCATTACCACATTGTTGTTTCCTCCTTTAGAAACAACACATGCTTCTTTAGAAAAAGTAACTAAAAATCCTTTGTCACAAAGTTAGCTGATACTAAGCAAATTGTGCTTAAGACCATCCACCAATGCAACCTCATCTATGATGACATTCTCTTTTGAAATCAAGCCATATCCCTTAGTGTAGCCTTTGCTGTCATCTCCAAAAGCAATACAAGGGCCAGCTCTTTCCTGAAACTCTGTGAGCAGGGTAGAATCACCAGTCATGTGTCTTGAACAACCACTATCCAAGTACCAAAGATTCCTTTTGTCTCCCTGCACACAATAAAACCAAATCAAGTTGATTTTGGTACCCAAGTTTCCTTGGGTCCTGTTTTGTTAGCCTTTGCTTTTCCTTTAATATCATTTTTCACCTTGGGCTCAGATTGATTTAAATCAATCTTTACCCTTGGTGTTGATTTCTGAGAGTTGCTCACATTTTCATTCATAACATGCGTAGTTGGTGGAACAAACATATTATTCACATTCCATGGCATTTGTGGCACATTAAACATATTCATGTATGGATTAGGCACAAACGACATGCTAGCATATGGATTCTGAAATTGTGCATATGGAGCAAACATGTTAGGCATAACAGGCATTGTGGGCATAGACCTGTTCATTGCAGGCTTGGGAATTTTCACATTAGTAGACTTCTTAACAGATTTGCAGTTAGTAGATAAATGACTAACACTTCCACAATTGACACATGTCTTTCTAGGAGCATATTTATCAGGTGTGTAATTGTTGTGTTTGTTAATCCCTACTTTGCCATTCCTGTTATTCTTTTTATTTCCCTTAACCTCAACTTGAACTTTCTCTAACTTGTCCTTCAATTGCTTGTTAGACAAGTGACCTACATTAGCTCTCTCAACAGGCTTCTCAACTTTCTTTGAATTACTAGACTCACCTTGAACAAAGTTCTTGGTGACAGGACCATACTTGTTATTAAGTCTAGTGAGTTTATCTTTTCTTTTCTCTGTCAACGAAACAGCCTGATCGGTTGATGGTTCATTTGTCAACGAAACATTGCATCCCGTTGACATATCAACCTTCAACAAATGATCATTGTTGTTTGTTGACTCTGTTTCTGATTCTAAGGTTTCACCAACATACCCTATCTTCTCTTTGTTCTTTTTCCATGATTGCTCACAGAAAGATTCCATACCTTGAACATTAATGATGTTGGTAGCAACATTCCTGGCATCTTTCCATTTTGCAATCACACTTTGTTCTATCTCAAGTTGTGTTTTAAGAATTTCTTCCCTTTGTAACACGTTCTCAAGTTCTTCTTAGCATCCCTACTAACACATCTCATTTTCTCAAATTCAATGAGCTGTGCTTCTAATATTGCATTCCTATCATTTAAGAGCAAATTAGTCTCTTTTATTCTTGAATTCTCTTTGGTAAGTGACCAAGCATTCCACAATTGAAACATTTAGATTTAGACTTTTCAATCCAGTTACTTTTGTTAGGTTGAAAGTCTCTCCTTGGTGGCCTTGCTTCTGAGTTTCTCTTGAACTTGAACTTAGAGAATTTTCTTGACAGAAAAGCAATGTGTTCATCAATCTCATCTAAGTCATCCAAGTTGGCTGGTTCTGATTCTTCTTCTTCTGTCATCTTGCCTTTACCTTTGCTAACATCACTCCTACAACTAGCTCGACTAGTTGTGGCCTTTGCAACTTCTTCATTGTCATCTTCCAGTTGGTTCACAGATGCAATCAATGCAATAAATCCACCCTTCTTTTGTACCTTTTCAATTTCTTCATCTTGCTCCATTTCCAACTCATATGTCTTCAAGGTTCCATAAAGCCTTTCAAGAGTGTAGTCTTTGTACTCTTGAGTGTTTCTGAGAGAAACAGTCATAGGCTTCCATTCTTTTGGAAGAGCTCTAAGAAATTTAAGGTTTGAATCCTTGGTTTGATAGATCCTCCCATACAACTTTAATCCATTCAAAAGCTTTTGAAACCTACTAAACGTGTCATTTAAGGTTTCACCAGCTTTAAAATGAAAATTCTCATATTGTTGTATAAGGAGCTGCATTTTGTTTTCCCTAACTTGCTCAGTACCTTCACAGAGAGTTCTAACAGTGTCCCATACTTCTTTGGAGGTTGTACAGTTTATGACATTGTCAAACATCTCTTGCTCCAAACCATTAAACAGAATGTTCATGGTTCTTTTATCTTTATGGACTTCTGCAACATCTTCAATAGTCCATTCTGAGACAAGTTTTGGAATTTCCACATCAGGAGCATCATCTGGCAGTCCAACTCTAGATGCAAACTTCATGAGAACGTGTGGACCTTTCTCAATGCAGTCTACATATCTCTCATCCATAGACATGAGATGTAAATGCATCTTTACTTTCCAGTGAAAGTAATTGTCCTTATCAAGAACTGGTATCTTTACTCCTGCATCCTTCTTCACCATGGTTACTGTTTTGGTCTTGATCTTTAAACTTCTTGTATGTTAGAAGCTCGCTCTGATACCAATTGTTAATCCCAAATGACCTAACAGAATTGTAGAAGGGGGGGGGGGGTTGAATACAATTCTTGATATTTCTTAAACTTAAAAACAACTTACAAATAAAAACTGAACTTAATGTAAAAATCACAAGCACATAAATAATTTCAGTTGGATTGTTTGATGATCCAACTGAAGTGATTTTTATTGCGGAAATAATCCGTGATACAAAATGTACACAACTGCTCAGTTACAAGAGTGTAGAGAAGTATGCTCTCAAAGATAGCTAATACAATCTATTTGTTTTTCTTCTCACACTTCTATTTTAACTGCTACACTTGGTTATATACATTCCCAAGTTTACAATACTATTTTGGTTACACTAAAGTACACTAGTAATAACCATCAGTAGTTTGCTTTTCATTCCTTTTGTCTAATGGTCCTTGGAGATCCTTGCTTTTGTCTTCACGCTTATTATGATCACTCCCAAGAGCTTTATTGGAAATTGGAATGTTTCCTTATTTCTAGTAACCATTTTGATGGCTTCCAATGCACAGTACACTTCCATATCTCCTTTAGATCTGTTCAGTAAACTGTCACTATCACTTTGTCAACTATTCAAAAAGTAATAGTGATTTGTTGATGGCATGGAGATGTGTTTCGTTGATAGCTTTATTCTTCATTTCGTTGATGGTGTATTCCTCGTTTCGTTGATAGAGTAATCTTCATTCCGTTGACAGACTAATCTTCATACCGTTGATAGAGTAATCTTCATACCGTTGACATGTCTTCACTTAGGCAAAATTACATGGCATAATATATTTACAATTCACCAACCTATTTTGCCAATCTAGTACTTAGTCAACATGACTTAGAAAAACCTATCTAATACATACAACAAATTGCATATCAAACTGTGAAGTATTGTACAATGCAATTGCTACATCACTCATTTCGTTGATGAGCTTCCTGTCAACGAAACACTGCAAAGCATGCCATTCCGTTGACAGTTACAAAATGACTTAATACAAAATCTACTAAGTGTTTTTATAATTATCATCAAGAACAACATATTCCTAACAGGATTCATCAAGCGGTTTAGTAAAGATGTCTGTAATTTGATCCTCTGTGAGTACAAAATGTAACTCCACAGTTCCATTCATGACATGCTCTCGGATAAAATGATACCTGATGTCGATGTGCTTTGTCCTCGAGTGTTGCACTGGGTTGTTTGAGATTGCTATGGCACTTGTGTTGTCGCAAAATATTGGAATCTTTTTCAACAAAAGTCCATAGTCACGGAGTTGGTTTCTCATCCACAAGATCTGAGCACAACAGCTTCCAGCAGCAATGTATTCAGCCTCAGTTGTTGATGTGGAAACTGAATGCTGCTTCTTGCTATACCAGGAAACTAACCTTCTTCCAAGAAACTGACAGCTTCCTGAAGTACTCTTCCGATCAATCTTACAACCTGCAAAATCAGAGTCTGTGTATCCAATAAGATCAAATCCTGTATCTTTAGGGTACCAAATTCCAAGATTTGGGGTCCCCTTAAGATACCTAAATATTCGCTTAACAGCTATTAGATGAGATTCTTTAGGATCAGACCGAAACCTAGCACACAAGCATGTTGCAAGCATTATATCTGGTCTACTTGCAGTGAGATAAAGTAATGAGCCTATCATACCTCTGTAGCCTGTGATGTCAACCTTCTTACCAGTTTCATCCTTATTAAGCTTAGTGGCAGTTGGCATAGGAGTCTTTGCTGTAGATGAGTCTTCCATTTGATACTTCTTTAGAAGATATTTGATGTACTTGGACTAACAAATGAATATACCATCTTGTTTTTGGTATACTTGTAGTCCAAGAAAGAATGACAATTCACCCATCATGCTCATTTCATAACGACTCTACATTAACTTAGCAAATCTCTTGCATAGATCATCATTAGTAGAACCAAATATTATGTCATCAACATATACTTGCACCAATATCAAATCATTTTTATGCTTTTTGACAAAGAGAGTTTTGTCTACGACACCTCTTGTAAAATCATTTTCAAGTAAGAATTCAGAGAGAGTGTCATACCATGTCCTTGGAGCTTGTTTGAGTCCGTAGAGAGCTTTGAATAGAAAGTACACAAAGTCTGCCAGTTTTGAATCCTCAAAACCTGGAGGTTGTTCCACATACACTTCTTCTTCTAACTCCCCGTTCAGAAAAGCACTCTTCACATCCATCTGATATACCTTGTAATTGGAATGTGCAGCAAATGCCAGAAACATTCTGATGGCCTCAAGTCTTGCTACTGGTGCATAGGTTTCATCATAATCTATACCCTCTTTTTGAGAGTAACCTTTAGCAACCAGTCTGGCTTTGTTTCTCGTTACAATGCCATCTTCGTCCAACTTATTTCTGAATACCCATCGTGTTCCAATAACAGATTTTCCCTTAGGCCTGGGTACCAGCTTCCAAACTTTCTGCCTTTCAAACTGATTGAGTTCCTCTTGCATAGCAATCACCCAATCTGGATCATCTAGAGCATCTTCAACTTTCTTAGGTTCTGTTTCTGAAAGAAACCCAGAATAGTGACATTCATTTTGTGATGTTCTCCTAGTTCTCACTCCTGTGTCCGGATCACCAATGATCAAGTGAAAGGGATGATCTCTATTCCATGCCCTTTGTCTTGGCAGATGCGATCTTGATGATTCTCCTTGTTCTAGATGTTTTGGAGTGTGACTAGTTGATCCTTCTCCTGCTCCCCCTGAGTTGTTGACGGTTTGATCTGTTGATTCTGAAGACTGACTAGTGGATCCGGTAGAATGTTGAGGATCTCCACTTTGGTCACCACTTTGTCCAGAATCATTATCATTATGATTATTATTAATGATTGTAACAACTTCAGGTACTTCTTCATTGTCAGAGAGATCTCCTGATAGATTTTCAAATACCAAGGATTCATAGTTCTCTCCAGTTTGCAGGCCTGGTCTTTTGGTGTCGTCAAATGTTACATTAAAGCTTTCCAACACCTTCTTATCTTCAATCACATATACCCTGAAAGCCTTAGATTCCAGAGAATATAGCCCAGAAAAATGCCTTCATCTGCTTTGGCATCAAACTTGCCAAGATGTTCTCCATCTTTAAGTACAAAGCACTTTGCACCAAACACATGAAAGTACTTCAGTGTTGGTTTCTTGTTGGCCATTAACTCATACGGAGTCTTTTCATGATCTTTGTTGATCAGGGTTCGATTCTGAGTGTAGCAAGCTGTGTTCACTGCTTCGGCCCAAAAGTAAGTGGGAAGTTTTGATTCACTCAACATGGTCCTTGCTGCTTCAACCAAGGTCCAGTTCTTCCTTTCCACTACTCCATTCTGTTGAGGAGTTCTTGGTGCTGAAAACTGTCTTGATATTCCTTTCTCTGAGCAGAAATCTTTAAGAACTGCATTCTTGAATTCAGTTCCATTGTCTGATCTGATTGTCCGCACAGGTTGCTTAGCTTCCACTTCTATCTTCTTGATGTGATCAATGATTAGTTGTGTTGCTTCATCCTTTGTTTGTATGAACAACACCCACGTGTACTTGGAGTAGTCGTCCACCATCACCAATGTATATCTATTCCTTGAAAGTGACATAACATTAACTGGACCAAATAAATCCATATGAATAAGTTGTAATGGTTCAGTAATGCTTGTCATTCCTTTGCTTCCATGTGATGCTTTCTTCGACTTCCCTTTTTCACATGCTTCACATAGTCCCTCCTGATTGAATTCCATCAGGGGCAACCCTCTCACTAACTCTCTCTTTACCAAAGAGTTCATAGTTTTGAAGTTCAGATGTGAGTGCTTCTTGTGCCATAGCCAACTTTGTTCTGAAGATGCCTTTGCATAGAAACATGTAACTTCTCCTTCACTGGTAGAACTTAAGTCAGCTATAAACAAATTTCCTTTTCTCACTCCCAGTAGAGTAAGCTTCTCATCCTTCCTGTTGGTAATCAAGCACTTGTCCTTTCTGAAATCTACATTGTAGCCTTTTTCACAGAACTGACTGATACTTAGCAGATTGTGCTTTAATCCTTCAACAAGAGAGATGTTTTCAATGATGACATTTCCAGCTTTCAATTTACCATATCCCGTAGTGAATCCTTTGATGTCATCTCCAAAGGTTACAATCGGGCCGGTCTTCTTAACCACCTCTGCAAGCAGGGACTCTTCACCTGTCATGTGTCTAGAACAGCCACTATCCAGAATCCACACAACCTTTGAGCTTTTAACCTTACCCTGCAATCACAGATTGATTAAGCGGACTTTGGTACCCAAAATTGTTTGGGTCCTGAAGGTTTAGATGATTTAACAGGAGTAACATTCAATTTAGTCTTACCCTGTTTGATATTCATAGTATCTGTGGATTTGACATTAACAGTGCTATTGCTACTATCAGACATCAACTTAAAATAAGCATGCATGATGTTGTACTTACATAGCAAACAATCTTTCTTTCCACAGGGTTCATGAAGATCAGGCATGTCAGACATGTTATGCATTTCAGAAGCATTAGCAGTTTCTACTTTAACCTTTTTACATGCATGTGTAAGGTGTCCAGCAGAATTACAAATAGTGCACAACTTCCTAGATGCAATGGGAGAAAGTGGAACCATTTCCCGATTAACAATCTTCTTCTTCCCATTCCTGTTCTTTTTAACATTACTAACTAAGGAACCTACTTCAGTTTTAGGAAAATCAGGTTTAGGTAATTCATTTTTTACTGATTTCCTAGGCAACTTAGTCTTTACCTCTTTTTCCTTCAACAAATCCTCCTCAAGCAATTCTTGTCTTATGAAAAGGTCATCCTCATGAAAAAGTGGTGGAAACGGCTTAACAAAAACTGGACAATCAACATTCTTAAGAACATGTGGAGTATTCCTTTTGACAACTGAAGGTGTCGTAGGGAATTCCACAATCTTCTTACCAGCTTTCTTGTTATAGTCAAATCCTATAGCAGTTTTATTCTCTATGGCCTGAGTATCAATGATTTCCTTAGCCACTAGAGCGGAATTCTTAAAAGCATTCAGCTTCAAATCTAGATCTGAAATCTGCTTCCTGAGGATAGTCTCTATCTCAGCATTACACTTGACCTTGTTCTCTAAGTACACATTCTTTTCCTTAAGATCTTCTAATGTTACAGCTACAAGCTCTAGTTCTTCATTTTTAGATTCTAACTTTTTAATATTAAGAACTAGTTTAGCATTTTCCATTTCTGATGCTAGCATGCTTGTGTGTACATTAAACAATTCTACACTAAGATCTTGCACAGTTTTCTTGTACTCAGAATTAGACATATCAAATGTAGTTAAGATAGGTACCTGAGATGATTATGGTGATTCCTCTGAAGAGTCAGCCATTAGAGCAACATTTACATATTACTCCTCTTCATCTGAATCAGTATCATCCCAGTGCTTTCCCTCTGCTATATAAGCTTTCCCTTTCTACTTTCCAGAGAATGCCTCCAATTGCTGTTTAAGCTTGGCATTCTCTTTCTTCAACTCATCATAAGAATCCTTCTTTCCATAGACATCTTTCATGTCTCTCGCTTGACGAGGCTTCCGACATTCAATGGCGAAATGCCCTAACTCATTGCAGTTGTAGCATCTTGATTTGCTTCTATCAATCATGCCAGTCTTGTAGCCTCCCTTAAAGCCTGTACTAGGTGTATAATTTCTCTTCTGGAATCTGTTGGTTGAACCCTTTAACTTGTACTTAGGGTTTCTCTTGAAACGAATGTGACTAAACTTTGCAGCTAAGTACGCCATGGTTTTGTCTTCCATTTGCTCAAGCTCTTCTAGGGTGTAGTAATCACTTTCATCAACACCAAGATTCACAGAATCCATTTCTGCTTCTATTATCACCTCCTTTCCAGCTCTAGGGGTTTGAACCTGAATCTCAGAAGTTATTGGTTCATCCACTACAAGTGCTGCTGATCTCACAAGTGCATTGTGCTTGTTCTCCACTGTCCCTGATCCGTAGATTATCACCCTTTGTTCCTGTTCCATCTCATAGGTCTTCAACTTGCCATAGATCATCTCTAATGACATCTTTGTGAAGTCAATTCTTTCCCTAATGGATGATGACTTGTGTTCTACATGATGGGGCAGCGTCATCATGAACTTCTGTTAGGTCCTGATAAGTTTGTAGAAGGGGGTTGAATACAAACTATACCGTTTAATCGAATTTGTCCTTTTAAGATTTAACAATTTAGAACAAATTATTGCGGAATAAAATTGAAACAATATTCAAGTTAAATAAAACTCTATTAAACTTGAAGGGTGTTACAATTTTGATCACTGATTACAAATAACTTGATAAAACAAATCTAGAATAAATTCGACATGAATTTATCTATTTTTGTAATAAAAAGGATCGAATACTAAAAAGTAGTTCGATATAAAATCTAGGGATTATGATCCGCTAGAAAGTCAAAGCAGTACAAGAGATACAATTCTTATGAATTAAATGTTGAAGAACAATCAAGAATTAATACTCCTGCAGAATTTGAAGCTTGACAGTTGAAGAAAAGTTATGAAGACAGTTGAGAGAAATGTGATGTTGAATGTTTCTGTCTTTTCTTTTCTGTTGTAATAATTGAATGAATTCGTGGCCAATTGTCTTCTGTCTTGTATTTATCATTTCTTTTCTTTTAGTAAACCCACGTGCAAGCCACTTGAAACATTGTAATTGCCTTTGGAAGACTAGCAGAAAGACAATCACTTTGCCTTGGAAGACTCTCGGGAAGACAAGACTTGGCCTAGGAAGACAACCGGGAAAACAATGGTTTGGCCTAGGAAGACTTTCGGGAAGACTCACTTGTGAGTCTTCCTAGTTCATTTTTCTAAGTCTTCCTAGTTCAAACCTAAGTCTTCCTAGTTCATTTTTATTCTAATTTAAATAATTAACTAAATAAATTATGTATTAAATTAATTCTTTTACAGAATTAATTTAATAAATAATATACTTGATAGTATTAATTATTTATAAGAGAATAAATAGAATTAGTTGACTTCTCAATTAATTTCTTTTTATTCTAATTTAAATAATTAACTAAATAAATTATGTATTAAATTAATTCTTTACAGAATTAATTTAATAAATAATTTACTCAATAGTATTAATTATTTATAAGAGAATAAATAGAATTAATTGACTTCTCAATAAATTCCAGAATCAATTAAAACTTAGATAAATAACAAACACAATAGTACGTTGACACTCGATGCACTGTCTGGTTCATGAGTGACTAACGACAATGTCTGTTCTTTATCTGTTTGACTTTAAGCAGTGATTCACTTCCTTCTCATTAAAGAACTCCGTAATCAGTATCTTTTTCTGTCACCACTTGAAATCTCTGTCACTTTAATAAATCCACTGAGCTTGAATACTTCATTGAGGCTTGATCAATAAATTGAGCTTCTTTCAATGTAGAATAACTTCAAGTCTGTAGATGACTTTAATCTTCATTCTTTGACAGATATAATCTTCTGAGATTCCTGTGACATCTGATCTAATATTTACTTATTACATTCTGGTTTAAGTTGAGTAGAATCCTCGAATTACAAATAGGCTATTTCATATGCCTTTCAATCTCCCCCTATTTGTTTGTTAGAGAATAACAACCAAATACCTAGAGGATCACTCAACTAAAACCAAGAAAAAGATAGGACTCTTAAGCCTAAGTAAATACTAGAAAGTTCTGGATCAAATATGACATTTCCAGATTTCACCAGTAAAGATAAATACAAGACAGATGTTCCTCTAGACTGAACATATGATAACATTGAACCTGTCTTGATTTACCTAAGCTCTATACATATAACATTTACAAAACAGAGCTAATTTACCTTTACTCCCCTGAAACTCCTCATTTTCCTTTTATATCTTTTTCAGCTCCCTTTTACTAGCTTCTCCAAAAATTCTCTAGAAACTTCTCCCCCTTAGTTGAGGAATTCTCTACAGTTTTAACTTTATGAGTATCTGAAGCCAGTAGGAGTTGAGATTGTTGATGGAGTTGATCTTGGGTAGTAAATTTGTCTTCAAAATTTCCTTGAGTAGTCCCAGCTGATTGTTGACAGAGGTGGAAGCAGAAGACCGTTCAACCACTTGTGCTTGCAAAAGTTCTTTATCAGCCTGGGTTTTGAATAGATGTTCCTGTAGATCAGCTATGTGAGCTAACTACATTGCAATGTATGTGTCTGTGTGTGCACTCACTTGAATTTCTCTTGTAAGTGTATCACTCATCTCACGTGCATGTGTTTCACTCAGTGTTTGACTCTTATCACTCAACATTATCTGTCTGTTTGCTCCTTTTTGATCAGTACCTGCATTGAAACTCACCCTAGCCTCTTCAAGAGAGGTCAGTGGTGGTGCAATGGGAGTTCGCAAATCCCGATCCTCAATCATGTCTATCAAATCACTTGGATTTGAAATCTGAATTGCTTCAGTGATAGACTGACCAAGTTGCCTTCCACTTTCTCCAAATAAATCTGCGAGTGGAAAATCCCTTTGGGAGCCAGAGGTGTTCACTCTGGGAGGGGAGAAAATGATTCTATTTAATTTTGGCAAAGAATCAAATTTTCCCTCAGATGCCTATGAAGGCACTTCTACCGTAACAATGGTAGGCACGGTAACCAGTTGCAGGTGCTCTGCTTTCACTGTGTCCTGAGTTTCATCTAATGAAATTGTCTTCTCCCATTGTGAGTAATGAGAGTGTGCTTGACTCAGTACAAGGTGCCATGGCCCTATGGCGAATTTCAATAGATTCATCCTGTTGAGAGAATGTCTCTAGAAACAGTTCATTGGCCATTTCAAAGTCCATATCCTATTGAGAGGATACAGATGGGCTGACAGATGCCTCAGTATATATTGAATTTCTTTAGAGGAGGCAGAGCTGTGGGATCACTCACTATTTCAATCAAAATACTTCTTTGTTTAACATTTGATTTCTGTTTAGGCTGAGAGGTCAAGTAATTAAGTTGTAGACTCATTGTTTGGCTCTAAGACCTGGGATAGAGATTGTGGATCTACAATCCCTTGGTCAGCCCTAACAACCACTTGGGTTCAGCAACAGTAGAAGAAGTGGATTGAGAGATAGAAAGTAATACCTGAATTGGATTTGGCACTGAATTTCCAGCTAAGCAAGAGCTAGATCAGAAATAATATATACAATATATTTTCAAAAACAACTAAGAAAAATAGAAAATAAAAGATAATAAATAATAATAATAAAAATAAAATACAATAATATATATACATATAAAAACTATTAGAGGAAAACTAAAGAAAGAAAATGAATTAAAATAAAATGCAAAAACTATTTACATGAAACTATTTACATGCAATAACTATACAGAAAAATATAGAGGTGCATAAAAATAATATAAACTTGCATAAATATTTAAACAACAATATTTACAATCTGAAACTAACTTAAATGATTCTAAATAAATAAATTTTCAATAAAAATAAATTTCTCCATTTTTTTTAAAAAATGAGAAAAATATTTTTAAAGAAAATAAATTATTCAGAATATTTAACTTAACAAGCTTTACTCTAAACAAGAATTGGCAAAATATATCATTCAATATCAGCAAGAGAAAATGATTTTGAAAGAACAAACATGACAGAGATATTGTTAATCACTAAGACTGTTTAACATACCCAATTTACCAACTAACTTGATAAATGTGGATTCGTCAACAGATTTAGTGAATATATCTGCAGTCTGTTCTTCTGTGGGTACAAAGTGTAACTCCACAGTTCCATTCATGACATGCTCTCTGATAAAATGATACCTGATATCAATGTGCTTCGTTCTCGAGTGCTGCACAGGGTTGTTGGAGATTGCTATGGCACTTGTATTATCACACAAAATAGGAATTTTGTCTAATGCAAAGCCATAGTCCTTTAATTGATTCCTAATCCATAAGATCTGAGCACAACAGCTTCCAACAGCAATATATTCAGCTTCTGCTGTTGAATTGGAAACTGTTTGCTGTTTCTTGCTATACCAGGAAATCAATCTACCTCCTAGGAATTGACAACTCCCGGAGGTACTCTTTCTATCCACAACACTACCTGCATAATCAGAATCTGTATATCCAACAAGATTAAAACCAGAATCTTTAGGGTACCAGATACCTAGATTAGGTGTACCCTTAAGATATCTCAAGATTCTTTTCACAGCAACGAGATGTACATCTCTAGGGTCCGCTTGGAACCTTGCACACAAGCATGTAGCATACATAATATCTGGTCTACTAGCAGTAAGATAGAGTAAGGAGCCAATCATACCTCTGTAGCTTGTAACATCTACCTTGATAGATTTGTCAGAAGCTCCAAGTTTGACGGCTGTTGAAGATGGAGTCCTTGCTGATGCTGAATCCTCCATGTGATACTTCTTGAGGAGTTCTTTGAGATACTTGGATTGACAAATAAATATGCCATTTGACCTTTGACTTACTTGCAATCCAAGAAAGAACTTCAGCTCACCCATCATACTCATTTCAAACTTACTCTGCATTAGCTCAGCAAATCTCTTACAGAGATTATCATTAGTAGACCCAAATATGATGTCATCCACATAGACTTGGACTAATATCATATCACCTTTATGTTTCTTTGAAAAAAGAGTTTTGTCTATGATACCTCTAACAAAACCATTTTCTAAAAGAAAACCAGAGAGAGTGTCATACCATTTTCTTGGGGCTTGTTTGAGACCATAGATAGCCTTGAAGAGAAAGTACACAAAGTCCAGCAGCTCCTGATTTTCAAAGCCAGGGGGCTGTTCCACATACACTTCTTCATCAAGCTCACCATTCAGGAATGCACTCTTAACATCCATTTGATAGACTTTAAAATTGGAATAAGCAGCAAATGCTAAGAACATCCTGATGGCCTCAAGTCTAGCCACTGGTGCATAGGTTTCATCAAAATCAATGCCTTCAGCTTGAGAATACCCTTGTGCAACCAGTCTTGCCTTGTTCCTTGTAACAATGCCATCCTCATCTAGCTTGTTCCTGTATACCCATTTTGTACCAACTACTTTCTTGTTCTTTGGCCTGGGTACCAGCTTCCAGACTTGTTGTTGTTCAAACTGATTGAGTTCATCTTGCATAGCAATCACCCAATCTGGATCAGTCAGTGCTTCCTCAGTTTTCTTTGGCTCCATTTTAGATAAAAATGCTGAAAAATGACATTCATTCTGAGTTGCACTTCTAGTTTTAACTCCAACATCTGGATCACCAATGATCAGCTCAAAGGGATGAGCTCTATTCCATACAGTCTGTCTTGGAAGATTTGATCTTGATGATTCGCCTTGAATTTCACTTTGATGTTGTGAGTGACTAGTTGATCCTTCATTTGCTCCCCCTGAGTTGTTGCTTGTTTGCCTTGATGATTCTTCTCCAGTGTTAGTGGTATCTCCATTGTTACCAATGTTTCCACCATCACCACTATGATCATTATCATCATTGTTATTATCATTACCAGCAATAACTTCAGGTGGGGCTTCATCATCTGAATCTGAGTCTGGCAAGTTATCAAACTTCATTTTCTCAGATGAATCTGTTGTTTGGATATTAGGGAATTAGGTGTCATCAAATGTAACATTGATGTTCTTATTGACTGATAACATTTCTTGATTTCAAATAGGCCATATCCTCAGTTATACCCTTGCTGTTATCTCCAAAGGTAAGCACTGGGCCAGCCTTCTCAACCAAATCTGATAGCAGGGCTCTATCTCCGGTCATATGCCTTGAACAGCCACTGTCAAGAATCCACATAACACGATTTACCTGTTTAACTCCCTGCAATACCAGATTGATTAGTCCTTCCTCGGAACCCACACTTGATTGGGTCCGGCATACTTAAAGAATTGGCCTTTGTCAGGCAAAACAACATTTTTAACTAAAACTACTTCAACCTCTTTCACATAAGAGCGTTTCCATTTATATCCAGCCTAAACACATTTCTGAGTAGGCTTAGGGATAAATGAATCCACTCTAGTCTGAGGAGGACTAGTAGTCTTTGCTTTAACATGCTTCTTATTATTAACATGTTGACGTGGAGCAGTCTTATCACTAGATACATGCTTACTATTAAAATAAGCATACATAACATTGAAAGCACAAGACATGCAATTAATCACACCACATGCTTTATGAGAAGAATTAACAGCAGGCATGTTAGTTCTACAGTTGTTTTGATCCAACTTATGGATATCTGATTTAGTCTTTTTAGTTGAAGCAACTTTGACTGGAATATCAGATATACACTTTTTGGACTGTGCAACTTCCAAAGCAATATCTTCTTCACGAATCTCCTCAGCAATAATGATAGAGTATTCATTCAGAGGATCTGCCTCGGACTCCCTACAGAAGGGTGTTTCAATACCCTTAAGCACATATGGAACAACCTTTCCTTCAGATTTGAATCTACAAGGGGAATTAATTCCAAGCAGTCCAATAGCCTCATTATAATCATAACCTATACTGACATGATTACCCATAGCTTGTTTATTCATAATCTCTTTAGCCGTCTTACAAGAGTTGTAATAGGCATTAGCTTTGGTATTAAGCTCACCAATCTGATCTTTGAGAATGGTTTCCAGTTGTTGATACAATTTAACCCTATTCTCAAGAACTGCTACATTTTTAGTGAGTTCATCTTGATTAATATGCACTAGTTTTAATTCTTTTATCTCATTTTCAAGATTTGTGTTCAAAAGAATTATTTTATCATTTTCAGTGCGTGCACAACTTAAAGTATCACCAAGATGACGAATCATTTCAGTATCAGTGAACTTTACCTCAGACATGTTGGGTGAAGATAACATGGACTGAAAGAGTTTGTCTCCTATTGCCATGAGTGCAAGATTCCCAATCTCACCTGCTTCTTCATCACTGTCAGTGTCATCCCAACTCTTTCCTTCAGCAACATACGCTTTCCCAATCTTATTCTTCTTGCTAGAATCAAATGAGTTCCTTGTCACTTGCTTTGGTTTTTTACATTCAGTAGCAAAGTGACCCAACTCATTGCAATTGTAGCATCTGATTGTGCTCCTTTCCACAGTTCCAGTTTTGTAGCCACCCCTTGTGCCACTTGAAGAGGAAGATCCACCTCTCTGAAATCTGGGTCTGAACTTAAGATTGGGATTCCTCTTGAATCTGAACTTCCCAAACTTCCTGACTATCAAAGCCAAATCACCATCCTCCAGCTGATCAAGTTCTTCTAAAGAATAGAAGTCACCACCAGATTGATCAATGGATGTTAATCCATATTCAGCATCAATAACATTCATGTTAGAACTGGAAGGTTGAACATGCTTAACTTCCAGTTTCTGTGGGACTTCAGCAGCCAGTGCAGTAGAAGTACTAACAATCTTCCCAGTTCCATATAGCTCCCTTTGTTGAATCTGCTCCAGCTCATAGGTCTTCAGAACACCATACAATCTCTCCAAAGCAATCTCATTCATATCTCTTGCTTCTCTAATGGCAGATATTTTGTGCTCCAAATGAGGTGGAAGTGTAAGAAGGAACTTCTTGTTAATCTCCTTGTTGGTGTAGTGCTTCCCATTGAGATTCAGATCATTGATTAATTTGTTATATCTCTCAAAAACCTGAGAGATACCTTCACCAGGGTTTGATCTGAAATGCTCATATTGTGAGGTGAGAATTTCCAGCATATTCTCCCTAACTTCCTCTGTCCCCTCATTGATTATCTCTATGGTTTCCCAAATGTGTTTGGCAGTATCACAGTTTAGGACATGATTATGCATGATAGGATCAAGACAATCAATAAGGATCAGCTGTAGACTGGAATCCAAGGTAACATCCTCTTTTTCACCAGGAGTGAAATCCTTGGGATCCTTAGGGTACATCCTAGCAGCCCTAGTAACAATGTTATCCACTTTTAGCTCTTCCTCAATAATCATAGGGATTTTGGGACCACTCTTCATCACATCAATGTATTTAGGATTTGCAACCTTAAGAAATAGGAGCATTTTCTTCTTCCACATTGGATAATGCTCCTTGCTGAACATTGGGATTTTGACTGTACCCACTTTCTGTGTAGTAGACATCTTTTGAGATTTTTAGGAAAAATAAAAATTCAGAGTTTAAGAAAAATCTCAAAACAATTGGATCTTTGATTTGTATATCAATCAAAAGGCTCTGATGCCAATTTTTAGGTCCTGATAAGTTTGTAGAAGGGGGGTTGAATACAAACTATACCGTTTAATCGAATTTGTCCTTTTAAGATTTAACAATTTAGAACAAATTATTGCGGAATAAAATTGAAACAATATTCAAGTTAAATAAAACTCTATTAAACTTGAAGGGTGTTACAATTTTGATCACTGATTACAAATAACTTGATAAAACAAATCTAGAATAAATTCGACATGAATTTATCTATTTTTGTAATAAAAAGGATCGAATACTAAAAAGTAGTTCGATATAAAATCTAGGGATTATGATCCGCTAGAAAGTCAAAGCAGTATAAGAGATACAATTCTTATGAATTAAATGTTGAAGAACAATCAAGAATTAATACTCCTGCAGAATTTGAAGCTTGACAGTTGAAGAAAAGTTATGAAGACAGTTGAGAGAAATGTGATGTTGAATGTTTCTGTCTTTTCTTTTCTGTTGTAATAATTGAATGAATTCGTGGCCAATTGTCTTCTGTCTTGTATTTATCATTTCTTTTCTTTTAGTAAACCCACGTGCAAGCCACTTGAAACATTGTAATTGCCTTTGGAAGACTAGCAGAAAAACAATCACTTTGCCTTGGAAGACTCTCGGGAAGACAAGACTTGGCCTAGGAAGACAACCGGGAAAACAATGGTTTGGCCTAGGAAGACTTTCGGGAAGACTCACTTGTGAGTCTTCCTAGTTCATTTTTCTAAGTCTTCCTAGTTCAAACCTAAGTCTTCCTAGTTCATTTTTATTCTAATTTAAATAATTAACTAAATAAATTATGTATTAAATTAATTCTTTTACAGAATTAATTTAATAAATAATATACTTGATAGTATTAATTATTTATAAGAGAATAAATAGAATTAGTTGACTTCTCAATTAATTTCTTTTTATTCTAATTTAAATAATTAACTAAATAAATTATGTATTAAATTAATTATTTACAGAATTAATTTAATAAATAATTTACTCAATAGTATTAATTATTTAGAAGAGAATAAATAGAATTAATTGACTTCTCAATAAATTCCAGAATCACTTAAAACTTAGATAAATAACAAACACAATAGTACGTTGACACTCGATGCACTGTCTGGTTCATGAGTGACTAACGACAATGTCTGTTCTTTATCTGTTTGACTTTAAGCAGTGATTCACTTCCTTCTCATTCAAGAACTCCGTAATCAGTATCTTTTTCTGTCACCACTTGAAATCTCTGTCACTTTAATAAATCCACTGAGCTTGAATACTTCATTGAGGCTTGATCAATAAATTGAGCTTCTTTCAATGTAGAATAACTTCAAGTCTGTAGATGACTTTAATCTTCATTCTTTGACAGATATAATCTTCTGAGATTCCTGTGACATCTGATCTAATATTTACTTATTACATTCTGGTTTAAGTTGAGTAGAATCCTCGAATTACAAATAGGCTATTTCATATGCCTTTCAACTTCCTGTTTGATTCTCTCAGTGGATAGGTCTTTCCTTTCATTGCCAATTCATTGAGAAGCTTAGTATATTTCTCAAAGACCTGAGTTATACTTTCTCCTGGCAGTGACCTAAACGCTTCGTATTGAGAAGTCAGAATGTCCAATCTTTTTTCCTGCACGTCTTCAGTTCCTTCCATTATTAAGTTAATGGTATCCCACATATGTTTCCCGCTTGTACAGTTCATCAACTGATAGCTCATTTCCTTGTCTACGGAGTCCGCCAATATCAACATTAAACCGGTGTCCAATCGAATCAGTTCTTTGTCAGAATCTGTATATTCAGTAATATCCTTAGGTTGGGTGCCTTGAGGAATCCTGCTACCATCAGGAGCTGTAGATTCACTAACTGGTTTCATTGGTACAAACGGTTTGTTCTCTAATATGCCAATATACAACGGATTAGATGCCTTGATAAATAACAGCATCTTCATCTTCCACAAACTGAAATCATCTCTAGTAAACGGGGGAACTTTAATACCAGCGGTTGTCTTTGGAGCACTCATGGTTTCTGAAAATTTCAAATTGTTTAAAATTCAAGAAATTCCAATTAAATGAAAAATTTTGAAAGTTAAAAAATTTGCTTCGAATTTTCACGCTACGTTTGATTTTGGTCTCATTCACCGGATCTGATTTGTATATCAATCAAGTAGCTCTGATACCAATTGTTAGGTCCAAAGTATCGTAGAAGGGGGGGTTGAATACGATACTCACAAATAATTCAATTTCGTTCGCGGATTAATCTTTCAGTTCTATAACGAAATCAAACACACCAAACCAAATCAAGTTTCGGGGAATATATCTTTTTATAAATATAAACCTCGAGGGGTGCTACAATTTCTAATCCATAGATTAGCTTCAATGAGTTTAAGGTTACACAAATTCAAAACAATGACCAAATTCTGAGCACTATTAATTCTCTGATAATTTCTCCGGCTCAGTTCTCTCTCTCAGTAATGTCTTTGTGTAGAATGCCTTAACTGAAGAAGACACTATCTTCACTCTGTATTAATTGTAGACTTCATTTGAAAAACCATCGAACCAAACTTGAAGAATCAATCCTGGCCGTTGGATCTTCATCAACCATATAAAACAAAACAAACTTTTCACCTGCTCCTCAATTAGAAAACTATCGAATGGATTAAAAGTATTTTCCATTCGATAGTTTTATAAATAAAACTATCGAATGACAAATACTTAATTATAGTTTTCTTAAAGAATTTCCCTAACCATATTCGATAGATTTCATTTATGAAAAACCATCAAACATTTTCTTTTGTACTTAATCATTTGAAAAACCTTTTGAGTTCCAGGGTGTCTAGTTTTAGACTGTATCAATTTCTTCTGAGACGATAAAACAACTTGATCTTTCTAGTGCCGTCACCTAGTGCAACTGGTCTGGTTCACAGATGAATAACACTTGATCAATTCTTCTTTTATGTCTTCAATTCAATGCTGCTGATAAGTCCTTTGTCGTTCTGGTTGCTTCATTTAAATCACTGGAATCCGGTGGTACTTAACCCTAAATCATTCACATACTTCTGTCATCTTGAAAGTCTTGTTTCTTTTGCTGTCACTGAGGCTTGAACATTTTCATGAACTTCTTTCCGTGACCTGTTTACGGACTTCAAGAATACATAACGTATTTTGATTTTTTGAGTTTACCTTTTCTTCTTTGATTCTGGATTCCTGTGCTTCGGTTAATATTATTGTCTGTCTTGTCCTTTTTTGAGTTGTAGTTATCTCTTTTACATCTTATGTTACATTATGCTTTACACTAATATCCTCATATTCAGTGATAGTCTGAACTGATCAAAATTGTTTTTCTCATCTACATTAGAGAGAAATTCAAACCTGCAACTACTCCTTTTATATAAAGCGAGTAAGATGCAATGACCTCGTGAATATTCTCGTTCTGAACAAAATTCACCCAGTGATTATTCACTACCAAAGTCATCATTTACCATCTTATTTCCGTATTAAGTGGTTTTTCGGTCTAGAGCTTATTGATATAATCTTCTCTATACAGCTTCATTTTTACTCTTTAATGAGTATACACAATCAATGTATTACCATCACTTTAGAAATTAATTACATTTTTATCACCATCTCTCACTACAGCTGGTTACGTCATCAATCGTTAAAAACTTTTTAGTAATACAACAAGAAAAGGCCCACGGAAGAACATAAACTTCCAACAAAACCCACATTCAGTGATTCTTGATCAACCGATGCGTTAAGGTTAACAAAATTCTGGATTTCTCCAAATTTCAGTATGAGCTGACCGCAATGCCTTATTAAGTATCATAACGATCACCTTAATAGACTCGTGTGTCACTGCCGCAGCAGACCGACATCAACACGAGAAATAATAATTTTATTGGAGGAACAAATCCAACCAAAAAATTATAAAAACTCATGCCGATCCACAACCTAAGCTTTAGACCCATTAGGTTTTTAACATTTCAAAAATTCTCGACGAGTTTTAGCACAATTTCCTGCGATCACTGTTTACGGTAAATAAGTTAGCACAACAATGCAAGAAGTCCATGCATATACAACTCTGGTCAAGAGTAGGGTAAAACATTGACTTTCAGGAATAATTTAAAATTTTTACAACACAATACCAACTTGTCATGATAAAACTTCGCAAGAATCTACTCACATGTCTTGTATTCTTCAAGTACAGGTGACCATTAGCTTTGATCTGGTGTGAACCTATTCTGATGGCATCTTTTCATATTAATTAACAAATCATGCAACTCACATATTCCCGTACACTCGTATAATCCACCAGGAAACAAATAACATTAATATTAATATGCATAATATTACAATATAATCACAACTCACAAGGAAGTGATATCATGAAAAACTACCAAGTAAATCTCCAAAATTAACACATGGCAGTGACAACATACATGTTAACAATTAACATTTAATTGTTGCATGTTTTGTTACATTCATAATAATAACGAAAAATCACTTTATCTATGAACTTATATAGTATGTCATACACATAAGACCACCACATTCAAAACAAATGACAAAGTAATTAATATAATTAATTACTCACAAAATAAAAAGAATTAAATATCATTTGATATATGTTATTTTCACGTACATGGCAAACTAGTCAGATTCATAATGATAAATGAATCATTGTCCGTGCTTGTAAACACATAAATTATGCTATTAACTAAAGCATAATAATTTTGCCCTCAATTACAAAACAATAGACATGTTAAAGAATCACAATTAAGCTAATATAAATGTCTATTCACGGCACACAAGTTAAATCATTTAAATGATTAAATGATTATTGCCCACAAATTATCCAAAAAAAAAACATTGATTGCCTTTATTGGTAAAATAGTTAACCACACACAAGTCTGGTTCTTTAAGCCACCGTCCCTAAAACACAACAAAATAGTTACATAATTTATGTTCGCCGTAAATTATATGAGATCGAAACCAATACAAATTGCTTTAAATTTGTTTACAGTTTCAATATTTTCCATAGATCTGTTACTCAAAAATCAAACAGAGTCAGATGTATTAGTCACAAATTTAAATATTATAATACGCTTTAAGATTGTTAGACAATCTGTGATATTAGTACATAAAACAACGTGGGCGTGTGTGAATAACATATAAGGTGTATGTAAATGTTAGGGTTGATACGTTTGGAATGATGATAACAAAATACTCAAGACAAGAATTTGATCATGATATCGAAGCTGATAGTCAGAAAGCTAAATCACAGCAGCTGATAATCAGGAAGCTAACTAGAAGGCACTTTATCAATCCAAGGACTAAAAGCCACATCAAATGTATGGAAGATATTTTGTCATCAGGTTAGGAAGCAATTCAGTAGCAAGCCAACAGACGTCTAATCGAGCAACAAGTGTTTCAGTGGTAAGTCTGCCAAAACAACTCAGTAGTGGTGGGTCAATAAGGATGAGAGATGTTTTATTTAAGGATGAAGCTAAATATATCTGTTCTACGGATAAAGCTATGGAAGTCTTATCTCATCTACGGATAAAAGCTGAAAACATCTTTTCTCATCTACGGATAAAAGCTGAGAACATCTTATCTCATCTACGGATAAAAGTTGAGGACATCATATCCATCTACGGATAAAGCTGAAGATAGTTGATCTACAGATACAACTAAGGATGTCATGTTCTATCTATGGATACAGCTTAGGATATTACTTTTACTGATATTCTGAGATTACTATTCTACGGATAAATGAAGTAGAATAGTAGTCTATGGATAAAGAATTAATACGCCTACTGATATTCATCTCATTCAACAAGAAAAGCAAATCTATGTAAAGAAATCTTTTGGAGTTTTCTTTATTTAACAGGTTGAATGTAGGACAGTCTCAGATATCACCATTACACACCCGTGACTACAAGATGGTGGATAACGACGTAAAAGATGTATGGAATATGGAGTCAAACTGTAAATATTCGAAGGCTCAAATTCCTACAAATGAAATGTGAAGTCATCCATTATCTTCTATGTCTCAAAGGATACATAAGAGTTACAGCAGCTACCTAGAAGTTTATCTTCTAATTGGACGCAAAGGAAAAGCTTGACAAACATGAGGACCTATATGCAAAACTACATGTTCATTTATCTCAGCTGATAGTGACCTGACAGTTGTGTATCCAAGGAAAGGTCTTTTTCATGCAGATGTCACGTGGGCTTGGAAGCTAGGTCAATTTACATGAACTTAGTAATTCTTGAAGAAAGAAACACATGGAACCAGAAAGCATTCTTTGGGACTATACAAGTTTATCTGTGATGCCAACCAAGGCATTTCCCAAATAGAAGAGCTTCAGAGTCGAGCATGTGAACAAGCACAACCAAAAATGTAATATTTTATTATGTTGTAGGTTTTGATTGTAACATACAGTTGATGTATATAAGACTGTATGGTGTAGCATAGAAAAGTGTGAAGAGAGCACCGAGCTAAAAGAAAAACACTTAGGCTCTCTTTCATCATCTGTGTAAGCAGCTAAGTTTGTTTTAAACAAACCCAGAGAATTCTTCAATATACATCTCAGGTGGGATTTTTCCGATAAACCCACCTGAAAAGTTTAAAAAGTTTGCTTGTCTCCTGCATTTCTTTTTAACTTGAAGAATTCATTTTTGTTCAAATCTTGACTGAATTTTAGTTAATTTACAAACTCATATGTTCATACTCTACAAGGTTTGAAAAAGTTTTATAAAATTAACTAGATTGTATTCAACTCCCCCCCCCTTCTACAATCTAGGTTGCATTGTTCTGGGAATAACAATTGGTATCAAAGCTAGCTTCAAACATACCTGAAGTTTAAAGATCAAAAGCAACTGCAACCATGGAGAGATGTGACAACGAAGAAGCTGGGAAAGATGGATCAGTTCCAAGTGCTCTTCTCAAATGTTCTGAAGACATCAGAGAAGTCAGACACGAGGGCAACAAGATTATTCTCAATAATCTTGTCCATGGCATGTATGAAGATTTCCTGAGCCTCAAATCTCATAACGATAGAAGGGACATCATTCATACAAATCATGGAGAAACTGAGCAAGTCCAAGAGAAAAGATTGTACCTACTCACACAGGAACTTAATTTGTTTCACTATGAAACGGGTGAAGAATTGTCTGATTTTCTTTCAAGATTTCAGAGATTTTTACAAGCTTCAAAGAAGTGTGGGAAAGAGTTTTCAAGCAAGGACTTAAACTTATTGTTTGCAGAATCTTTACCCAGGAAATGGAAGCATATCTATGTGTTTATCAAAAACACCCTTGAGTCCAAAGATCTAAATCTTAGCGATCTGTTAAGCACTCTCGAAGACAGTAATCTTGAGGCTGTGCAAGACGCAAAGATTATCAGAGATGAAAGGGAGAAAGAAACCAGAGATGTGGTCATCTCCAACCAAGATTTGAAAGAAGAGGAAATAACAGAAGCAGCAAGCTCAACATTCAACTTGAAGATCTGTGAATGTATCAGAACCGCATCAGACAAGGGCAAGGAAATAATGGCACTGGAAGATGAAGTCCTTTTTTGAACAAAGGGTCTCAGCTGAAGAGGGTCATTCAACTTCAATAGAGGGATCTATCAACCTTGTACTCACGGCCAATGAAAATCAAGAAGCAAGTTCAACCAACAATCAGGTATTTTCTTTGAAGCCAACAAAGCAGGTTAAAGAAGTATGTTACAGCACTGTAATGAGTTTATTTGATGAATTACATGATGTGCGTATTTCTTTTAATATTCTCATTGAAGAAAATGTTAGACTCAAAGCAACTAATGTTATGCTTAGTGAGATAAATGCTATGTTGGAAACTCAAGTCTCTGAGTTTGAGAAAACAAAAATTGATTGCCTAAATGCAAAACAAGAACTTGAGGCTGTCTTAAGAAGAGAAGTGGTTCTGAAAGAGTAGCTGAAAAGGGAACAAGAAGTTATTGCAAGGTGGAATAATTCCAGTTGCATTGTGTCCAACATTATCAAGATTCAAGGAATGGACACATTTTGCAAGGAGACCTGGAATTGCAATAACAAGAAGCTAGAGGATGTGGAGACTGCTCTAACGATGGTAAAACCAGTCAGGAGTAATCAGACTTTAGAGAAACTGAGCAAGAAGTTTGGACCAGGTTTCAAAAACCGTGTTCAATCATTAAGCAGCAAAACCATCAAGGAAGAAGGGTCAAAGGCAGATGTAGAGAAGAGCAAGAATGAACCAACAATGATTAACAGTAATAACAGCTACCTATCAGAAGAAAGTACTTCCAGAAAGCCATGTATTCGATGTGGTAGTGTTAATCACTTGTATACTACTTGCAAATCTGTTCAACCAAGGTCTGCTCAACTGCTTATGACTGATATGCCTGTCATGCATCACATTTTTGCTCATAATGCTCAAGACTCAACCAGATATGCCAACATGCCATTTGTTCCTCATCCATATTGGTATGCATTCAATATGCCTCAAATGTCATAGAGCATGCATGACTTGAAATATTTGTATGCTCAAACATTTCCTTGCCGAGCATCAAACTTTGATATTTCAGAGCAACATGTGGATGCCAATCTTCCAAAGCTAGTACCTAGGGATAAAATTGATTTGAATCCTTTGAAGCCCAAAGTTCAGAAAGAGAAGATGACAGTCATACAAGCTAAAAAGTCAAAACTCAAGGAAACTTGGGTACCTAAGCCTGCTTGATCCGGTTTTGAAAGTGTGCAGGAGGAAAATAAAGAAGCCATGGGTCCTCGGCTATGGAAGCTCTAGACTCCTACTAGAGTTTCTATCCTACTCACAGAATGCTCAGAGGAACGTAGCCCTTCTACTTGTATGTAGAGATGATATTTATAGTCATGATTAAGGAATGAAGCATGACTTTGGTAAACAATATCATCAGTTAGGGTTGAAGTACTAGTTGATGGATATAAGAATTACTTGATGTGTATCAATCAAGCATGTGACAAAGGAAACTTTGTATATTGAAGCCTGAATTGTCAAAAGCTAGAAAGACAATGAAGTGGTTAGCACTGGACCCTTGATAGAAAAGTGTATGCAACTGATTACAACTCTGCTTTGGTGGATTCTACGTCTTGACTTCTATGAGACAAGGCAAAATCAGGTCAACAGTAACCAGTGCATCAGAAGCTGTCTCAAGGAAGGATCTTGATAAGAGGAACCCCAGGTTTTTGCCAAGGATGGGTTAAAGGATGCATGCCATCAATGGAAGCAAAAGAAGACCTCTATCAAGAACAGGACAGATCACACGTTTGATAAAATCTTTCATCCACTGCACATAAAATCTCCTCAATGATTCAGCTCAAGAATCTATTGTGAAGAGGTTTTATGAAATAAATGACAAATTCTGCATGGACTATGCTTGGAGAATCAGGATAACTCATTGAGCTCTGGAAAGTTGTAGCAGTTTCTACTTATTGCAGCCAGAGTGTTTTCTTGATCATACAAGCACTGGAAGGAGGACTCATCAAACTGTGTGAATAGGTGAAGCCAACAATTTTCTCCTATCACTTTCTTTAGCCAAGGAATAATTGGAATCTTAGCTAAAGGAGTTCAGGGAATTTGCGTTGGGAATAAACTTGAAGAACATTTATTCCATGATCGAAGACTTAACCCTCTCTTGGACGTTAAGTTTAACAGACATCTGGATTAAAGTTCCCAAGGAATTGATGAGTGGAAGAAAAGATCTATGTTAGTGGAAGTAGAGGTGAAGCTGAGAATGATGGTCTCTTCTACGTGCATTTCTGGCTATCTTCCATAAGAAATGTCAACCATCTGTAGAAGATAATGAGCAGCCAACCATGGAATCATATGTTCATTCCCGAAGGTTCTTCTGTAAGGAACACCTACTCAGGGTGAGCATCTCTCAGAAAGTGTTGATCTACTTCTGCAACTTCAAGAAGACATCCTTTCAAAGATCTGATCTCTTATTTACTCAGAAGCCCAGTTTGGGAAAGCAACTCAAAAGGAGTGCATGCAACTGGAAAAGCCTACAGGGCTTTTAATCACATAATCAACATTGTTATGGAGTTTGTACATGTTGTTTCTGATGATGCCAGAAAACAAGATCTTACTGATGAGGGATTTCATGAAACTCTCATATTTCAGAATGAGGTGGAAGGTCGCTATTGGTATGATGAAGATGATGATTGTGTGGATGAATCAGTACCTCCATGAATGATTGTCTCGAACATGGATAACTCAAGTTCAAATGAGCCATCTATGGAAGGGACAAATGGAGCATCTGTAGGAAGCCAAGTGGACCATCCGTAGGAAGCCAAATGGAGCATCCGTAGGAAGCCAAAATGGAGCATCCGTAGGAAGCCAAAATGGAGCATCCGTAGGAAGCCAAAATGGAGCATCCGTAGGTAGATCACAACACAGAGTTACCACCCCAATAAACTTAGGGGGAGTTTCTTTGAGTCAAGGATCAGCCTCACATGATCATACTGATGGGAATATTGTTGCATCTTCAAGACCTACACTTGCCACAAGAAGAGCAACTCAAAAAAAAAAAAAGAATGCCAAACAAGCATTCTTCTCCAAAAGAATCAAATCTATTGAGTATGCTCTTCCAAGGCTAAATTGGTATCTAGTTGAACCAATTTGCACAGAAACTTGTTCCAAAATCCAGAAGAAAGTCCTCTTGAAGATATCTATTGGGTTGAAGGAATAAGGTGTTCAGCACAAGCACAACCACTTGGATCAAGGCAAGATTTTCTGACTACTGCATACCTCCATGTCTACTTTTCTGGACATCAAGTCTTTCTCCTTAAGTAAAAGTCTCGGTTAAAGAAATGAGTGGAACATCTGCCTCGCAAATTTCAAGATCTATTGTACTCAGACCAGTTTCTTCAAGGGTTTTCACTAGAAGGATTCTGTGTTGAACAGTACAGTAGAAATATATTTTGATCCAAGTGTGACTCAACATAGCAGACATCAGTACCAAGCTACGTGGTAAATCATGCTCTCCAGGATGGTAAGTAAGTGAGGTATGCATAAACTCTCTTAATTTTTGATGTCTCTAATGCAACCAGTGTTCAAATGATTTTCTTGAAAACTAAGTTTTCCAGAAAGAGTGAAAATTTTGTCTAAGTCAAAATTTGCTTTGTCTATGGATATCTTTATCCGTAGATAGTCATTTATAACACTGGGATTATTTTCTTTATTTTGTCTATGGATACTATTATCCGTAGGTAATTTTCTACATCTATGGATACTACTTTTGTTCCTCTACGGATTAGGCAAAAAGGCAGTATCTGTATCTGTAAAAATTATGCTTTAAATCACAGCCGTTGTAAGTCATATATCCTTAGATGAGATACTTGTAGTATACATAATATCTGGAATTATTGATCAGTAGCTCTGCTGGAAGGCTGAAAAGCTCATGCAAATTAGTTTTGAGGAGCTAAATGAGTATTTTCTTTTAAATTTTCATACCAACTATTGACAAAACTGAATTGAGTACCAAGGTAGAAAATTCATGTTTTGAAAATTAGTTGGTGATCTCTCTCATGACTAAGTACCAGTATGTCAGAAATTATGTTAACCACTTGTTTATGTACTAGTACCTAAATTTATCCTGGAATCATTTTTGTATCTCAAAGAGATTATCAACCTTTCAGTACTTGATAATCCAAGAGATACTTGCTGTGTTCTAATTGGCTTCCTAGATGTTGACACTTGCAGGATAATTTCCTAACCGAAAAGACACAGCACATTCATGCCAACTCCAAGGAAATAAGTTCAGGTCATGGCTCAGAAGGAATGCTTAACTTAATATCAAACCAAAAGATGTTGCTGAAGCATCCAAGCATTTCTCAAAAGAGTCAAGCACATAAACCTCATGCACTTTGCTATTGGAAGAGTGATGTGCATGATAAAGTGGAACTACACTGTGTTCCTAGGGAACAACATTTAAACATATATCTTACCAATGCTCTTAATGCAACAACTCTCTCAGGTTGACAAATGAGTTTGGTAGGTAATAATTTCCTATTCTCTTGAATATCTGTGTTAAATGCATGCAGCCAGTGATTTTTTTTTCTTTGGAATTATTTGTTTATTTTTTTTGTGGTTTATTTGTTTTATTTTGTTGTCATGACAAATCAATACAGCTGAATGATGTTATGCATCAAGTGAAGTTATCTTTGAAATGATCCTCTAAGTAATATTCAATGAGATAGCAAGCTACTTTTCTCATTGGTATTAAATAGTTGATCATCTCTAGACGTTAACAAGCTAATGCATTGCTGTTCTTTGACTTTTCCTATGGATGAATATTCAGGGATATCATTTGTCAAATGTCACACATTTAATGAATGATGTCAGCTGAATATGTGTCTTGAAAATTCAAATAACTTGCTTGTCCCATTGTTCAAATGATATTGATTTTCTGTCATGTCACTTGTCTAGAGATATTCTGTTTAAAATGAATAAGTTGGACGTTTTTATATGACAAACTATTCATTTTACTCTTATCTCAACTCAAATATCTTTGTCATGATAACTTTTTAATCTGAGCTGAGACGCATTTTTCACTCTAGGAACTCGAGTAGTCTCTTTATTTACACTAGGGTGATTTAATGCATGTCTCCTCAGTTTTCCTAACCCCCGTTTAACCCTAGTTAAACACAAGGGTTATCTAGAAACTCCCTGCCTATTTAAAGGCACAGGTTGAGCTCTCATCCTCATCCTCATCTCATTTTCTCTCTTAAAAATGGCACTTGGAATTCTTGACATAACCCCTGAGGAGTTCAATGAGCTGTCAACAGTAGACAAAATACTCCATCTCCAGGAGAAAATTGACCAGCTTATTCAAGTTGAGCAGGAGGAGATAGTCAGGATGAGAGAGGCCTTGGCTATTCTGGTAGCCCGCAACCGTTGGGGAGGTCCCGATGGAGGCCTTGATGGAGCTTGTGGTGAGGCAGCAGCAGCAGCTTAACTGTTGTCTGACTGCTTTTCCAGTTGAGGGGGCTGGGGACTTGGAGGCTGGGGTGTTTGTTTTTGTTTTCTGTTTTTGTTTATCAGATCTTGTAATTTATTTATTTTTTAATAAAAATTGTTAGGGGTTTTCCCCTCTTTTTATTATCTTGCTTGTGTGATGTGAATGTTTAATTTTCTTTCTGCACATTTAGATCTATTGACATGTCTAACTTCTTAAAAATGGATTGCATGTTAACAAGATTTAAACTCTAACAAAAAGAACATTTAACAAACGTCTTATAAACAACAAAAAAAGGGGGAAATTACATATAGAAATATGATCTGTTAAACTATTTTTTTTCTTTTCGATGACTTGATCAAAGTGTGACATATGGAAATTATCATAACATCAGCTTTGATTCAGTTATCAAGGAACCCTAAATTTTACAACTAACAGACTAGTGAGCTCTCTGAGCTACACAGTTCTTGTTTCATCTGTTTTGCATGAACTCAAAGAAGAAAAATTAGAAGAATACTTGAAGAAATTACAAGTATTTGACAGATTAATCAAGTTGTCTGTTTGAAGCTTCTGATGATCTTTGTGAGGATGTTGTAACAATTAAAGGGAGACTGGTAATCTTGGACTTTAAGAGAATAAAACTTTAATGTAGAAGGCTCTTAAAAGTACATCACTGATAAAGGTAAGGTATTTCTCTAACCTTTTTCAGACTCTCACATGCTAAATCTAAATCATAATTCTTTGCCTTTCTAAAAACTGAGATGAGAACTGATTGGAATGACCCCCAAGTTCTCTACCCTATCAGTTACACCCTAAATGTAATAAACAACTCCTAACCCCCTCTACAGTTTCTGAACAAACTGTAGTTGCAAAAACTAGCAAATCTCAACCAGTGGGGAGTGATAAAGGAGTTAAGTGAGGGTGAGGGCAGTGGTGAATATCAAGAAACCACTAGAAGGATTGTGAGGGTGAGATTACCAGCCTACCTTATGTCTTCTCAAAAAGGCATACTGGTTAAAAATGGATTAGCTATTTTCTGGTTGTAGTCTCTCAAAAGATTATTATCATTGAAAAATGCTCTTATCCAGGAGCACTAATGAGGGTTTGGAACACTGTGTACAAAATGTGACTTAATACCATTTCTATTTCTTGAAGTAAGAAGGAAAAGTATGCACATGCACAGGGGGAGCACACACTTTTCTTAAATTCAGCTTGATGCATCTTCTTCAAATGTGAGGATGCAGTCCCTATTCCATTTCACCTCATTAAGTGATAACAACAGCATTCAACTCATGAGTACTTGATTCTCCATTTTCTGAACTCTTGGAGAAGCTCCATTCACCTAGCGATCATTCTCTTACAGAGAATTCGTTGGATCACTAGTCTCTTCTTGATGATCTTGATGTAGGCACTGTGCACTTAAATGTCACATTCAATCTCCACAGAACTTACATCAATTTCTACTTCACAAGTCCATTGTAATAACCCCAAATTTTGGACTTAGTTAAATTTTTTTTGATGAATAGTAAATGTTGATGAATAGTAAAATTTGCTGATGAAAAATATTTTCAGACCACACTATATGGAAGACATGGAATGAATGTTTCGAAGTTATATTAGTGATGTATAAGGAGAATAAGTGAATATAAACGCGATCAGAATCGGGAGATTCCAACTTTAAATTTTGATCACTATTCATCGGACAATCAAGGATGTATTGATTTGATCGTTTTGAGAAAGTATGTAGAATGAGAAATCCATGATCATATCTTAAGCCAAGGTGAGAAATATGGGATCATATATTAAGCCAAGGTAATGGAAAGATCAAGGAAGTATCTCCTAACATTGGTACAAAGAAACGTTTTCAAAATCACTTGAACCTATCGTGAAACAGAAGCGTAACGAATTATGGATTAAACCCTAACCAAAGTGGAAGTATCATATAAGATCATCAAGTGCATCATGTTAGAGGATTGATGATACAAGAAATGACATAAGCATGACACATGAGGATGACATAGGTGATGACAAGGTGATGAATCACCACCTTGTCACCACTTTCACCACCAAACCACAACAAGTTGACATGTGGCATGGGATGACAAAACCAAATAAAGACCACACAATTAAATGGCAAGTATTAAGGGTTAATTCAAAAAAAAAAATCAAAGAAAGAGATGCATCAAAGGAGAAGAAACTTTCGGCCATTTCTTGTTCAACAAAGTTAAGAAACTTTTCTACAAGTTCTACTCCACCATAATTCATGTTTTTGGGCTCTAAATCACCCTCATCCATAGACTAAGGTAAATCCTTGATCCTAGCTTCATCCATGGTTGTTATCATGCTCAAATGTTGAGCTAAAGTTGATGATGAATAGTAGAAGTGAATAGTAATGTTTGAATTTCTTGTTTGATCTTGAAGTTTTAGGCCTGTAAAGGATAATCAAGGAGCAAGGAAGGGCATACTAACCATTTATAGTCTATATTAAGTACCAAGGAAAGTATAAAACCTCTCACACTTGTGTTTATACTTTGATAGTAGTGATTTAAATGATAGTGATTAAGGATAGTGTGATGTAGACGTGATATGCATGATATGTATGATGTTTAGTGGATTAAATGATGGTTGAACTTGTGAATAATGTTATGAGCATGTTTAGACAGAAATAAGTTGGTTTAGATGAGATCCTTGAGTTATGATTGCTTGGGGATTGATTGATGAATGAATTTGAGTGTTTTAAACACGGGAATCACGTTTAAGCGTCGTTACCATGTCAGATTTCACTTAAGAAGTTTGGACAGAGACCACGGTTACCTTATAGGCATAACCATAAGGCTTTCTGACCATGATCATGTAGACTCTGTCTTGTAGTTTGTTTTGGTGAAAGAATCGTATCGTTTCGAATTACGGTTTAGGAGAAACATCCGTTTTAGTGAAAGCGGTTTCAGATAACTAAGTAGTTCACTGCATGAACTTTGAGATTGTGATCAAACCCTTTAAAAATGGAATTGGGTCATGATATTAATGTACATACTAGTATGTACAGTTAGGAAAGGAACCGAGAAGGTTTCGTGTTAAAATGATGATTTTTCAATTTTATAAAAATGCGAGAACCAAAGTTGCGCAAGTGAAATACCCTTAAGGGGATAGTTTAAACCATGAGTTTAGTAATGGTAAAGTACTTGGGTTTTGTGAATGGATTATCAACCAAACTTTTGAATTAAGAGTATAAGGAATGTCATGAGGTTATAAGTGACCAAGAGCAGGACATTTGATGTTCGTTAATAGAACGTTAGTGCTTAAGTTAAATGCACTTTAAATGATTAAGCTAGGGGACTGATCGAGTATTTCCTTGTTTATAGATTTTCCGGCAAGTTCTCGAACCCCTAACAACCAAGGACCCGAGGTAAGTTTTCTCATTCCATGCCATGTTTTCCATTACTTATACTGATGATGCATATGATATGATATCATGCATGTTTTCAAACCTTACATCGTATATAGATGTGATGGTATTAAAAATGTTGAGATATAGTATATGTATATGATATGATATCATGCATGCTTTCAAACCTTACATCGTATATAGATGTGATGGTATTAAAAATGTTGAGATGTAGTATATGCATATGATAGATGCATGCCAGTTTTCAAATCATGCATCTGATATAAGATGCTGTGAATTTTAATGATGCGACTATGTTATAATGCTTTAATGTTGTAAAGAAGATTATAAACGGTTTACGCTTTTGATAAAAAACTTTATAAGATATAAGGTTTATATGCTATGTAAATACTAGATATAAACCGAGATTTTAAAGGCTCTAAGGATAGAGCACTCGTACGATGATTTTAAAATATTAGACCGGGAGTTAAATTACTATTTTGACTTGATTATACTGTCAGAAACTGAAGGGTCCAGAGACAGCTGTATTTTATATATGTTGATTAAATATTCCAATATATATATTATTGGATATTTAATGTGAGGTATTGAATAATATTATTAAAAATATTATTTTGAATATTTATTTGATTAAGTGAATATTATTTTGAATATTCACTTAAGTGGAATATTATTGAATAATAATTCAATATTTATTATTTGGATATTTATTAAATATTCCAAATATGATTTAAAAATCATAGAACCTTATTATATTATTATTTAAGGTTCTAGCATTTAAGCAAATATTTCTGGTCTTCATAAAAGATATTTAAAACAGAGATTCCCAAATATTATCTTAAGTTTATTAAAAATATTTAAAGGCGATTAAATATTTTCTAACTCGTCAAAAATTAGGAATCCAGTTCAAGGAGTCAGGGAAATGGTTTTACTTCCTCTATTCCTCTAAGAGTACCTATAGCTGGGGATGACTCTCCTACTCAATCAAAAAATTTCAAACATGCTGAAATCTGAAAATTTCAGTAAACTCCCTGGTCATGATTTCAAAATACGTGGTAATCATTCGTAGTCTCATTGACTGATGTCAACCCACACTGTGACTTACTACCTTCAAATACTCTGGAGTAAGAAAATCTGAACTATTGCAACGTTTTGACAAGTATTTGTACTTGGGGGAAATAGGATTAAATTCTGATTCTCGTTTCATTGATTTTTCATCCAGGACCAGGAGGAAACGTGAAGGAGGCTGTGGGACAGTACCTCTGAATAATAGCGTAAGAGGCTGCTGGGCAGTCCAGCACTTATCTCGCGTAGGAGGCTGTAGGACAGTCCAGCAGATACAAAGCCCGTATGCGGCTAGGGTGATAATCGTGTTAAGATGGCGTCCATCTACTAGTAGAAAAGTGTGAGTACGATACAACGATTGATCATCGTGTATCGTGGCGTGCTCCGGAAAAAGGCCACTTCCCTCCAATTGGAGTTGTGCTGCACATTGTAACAAAAGCCTAGGCGCTGAGTTACTGATAATGTGACAGTGATGAGTAATGATGTTCCTAATACAGTAGTTGTACTGTATGGCATGTTTTGACAAAAAGAATGTTTAAACATATCGTTCTCTATATGAAAGGAGTTTCAAAGGTTTTCAATTATGATATCAGCTTACATATATGATTGTGATGCTATATCTTATTGTTGAGCGATAGTGCTCATTCTTGCTTCTTTTATATAACACAATACAACAGCTTCAAAAAGGTGTTCATTACTGATATTTTACAGTATTTTGAACAGTATGAGATATCTAAATAGATATGCGTGTATATATGTTGAGAAGGGATTTAAGATATACAATATATTGAACTGTATTGTGTTTTGAATCAATGAATAGGCTTTAAGCCTTGATTCCAATATTTGATATCTATTTTAAAAGATATGTTTTGAATCTTGGTTCATTATATCGATACCAAGGATTTCTAAATGATTTACGAAGAGTATTTGAGTATGATTATAAGTCATACAGTATTTTGAACGATATACTATTTTGGGGTCAAACCCTAGTACTGTTAAAACTTTGATCCTATATGGATTATCTACCTTAAAGGTTTAAAGATTTAAACTGGGATAGATTTCTTACTGAGCGCTATTAGCTCATTCTTGCTTTATTAAACCTTTCAGCAAGAAGAAAACATTGCCGATTCACCTCGTGATACGAGAGCAAGGGGATGGAGAGACCACCCTTGAGTTAGTTCAGCGGGATGGATACTGCCGGTGTGAACAGAATAGTTGCAGCTTGAATTAGTAAGGATTGTTTTCGAGTAGGTTTGTATTACTAAACCTTATATAGAATGGCGAGGTCTATTATTTTTAACTTCAGGAAGAGGTTGTAAATGATAGATGAGATCCTGGATAGTACATTTGATTGTAATAACAAATGTTAATTATTGTTGCTCATTTCCAAGGCTATAACTTTTGTGTGTGTGCGTAAGTGATTGGGGTCTTTGGAGTTGTACTATTAGAATGTTGTAAGTAATGCAGGTATTGTATAATTGATGGAGTGTGACAACCCAGATTCCTGACCCCGGATCTGGGGGTGTTACAGAAATGGTATCAGAGCGTTAAGTTATAAACTTGGATATGAGAGTGTTAAGAGTTATATCGAAGTAAGAAAATGACGCGAGGACTCATATAGAGCTCGTCAAGTGGACTACCGGAAGTAGTGCCATTGAGGATGTTAAGATTAAAAAGTTTAGTTGGGGACTTATCGGAGGACCGATAGGACCGTTGAAGATCATCATAATGATGAGAAGGACGTTTAGAATTGTACACAGATTATCAAAGACATTAAGATAAGACGCGGATCAGAGTCTCGGTTGCAGTTGGGGTAAGGTCGGAATGGCCAATACCAATGGATAACTTGACTTAGTAAGTACCTAAGTGTTTTTAGTTCATCGTAGTTTGCCACGAGAAGGCAGCATATGTGAAGATTGAGACGTTTACAGTCCTTTACGCGATCCGAATTACGAAATTACGTGGACTAGTTAAGGGATTATCTTGTGTATGAGGTCCAAGCCTTGAGAACAACGATTCCACCAGAGTTGGTGTCTTTTCCGTCGATGGGTATTTTGTTACCTAAGAAGAAGACTTTTGCGTACATATAGCACCAGAACGTTATCGTGAGACGAACGTGCTAAATCGCATCGCGAGTTTATTTCGCACGATAGGCCATGAAGGCTCGACTAAGAAATCAAAAATATGAAGAATGGATAGCGTGATTCTAATAAAGACACGTATGGTTGCAACGAGCAATGCGACAATCTCGGGACCTACGAGCAAAGAGACCTATGGTGCCCTGGGGTTGGATTCGTTCGATACGACTAGGGTTAAGAAATTACATATACGTTAATGGACCTTCATCTTTTGTGGATGTGTTGATGCGGCCGTAGGAGGCCCAATCCCTGAATGATTATCGGGGAATGGCGAATATGTTTCGAACTCCCGACCTATTTAAGGACTTGTACGATTTTGAGGTACCGTTGGTTAGTACCCTAAGCCATAAGGGCAGGAAGATATGATCATCCTTGTAGAAGGTGATGTTAGAACTTATGATGACCATTGACTTTTGGTATCTACTTGTTGGTGCACTACTCAATCTAAAACTGTTCATGCCCGTGTTACCTTGAATAGTTCATGTCAGGTAACCTTTCTAGTTTTCCACTTCAACTTGGAATGCAACCAACAATTGTTAAATATTCATTTTATTTCTTCATATTTGGACTCCTCAGTCGAGTTCATAAATATCTAGCTATGTGTTTAAAACAGAGATGATATATATTTCAGAGACTACTCGTGAACTCTTTTCTTCTGTTAAGGAAAGATTTGCACATCAGACGTTGAAATCGTGGAAAGGATATCAATTTGATATTGATATTCCGAATTCAACTCTATCGGAGAATTTGACAAAGTTTATGTACGGAGACACCTTTGGGTGGACCGTTTCACTGATGAGAAATGTTTGGTGGGAGGCTATCGATTGTTCCGATACCAAGAACCATCTATTCAGACCTTATATTCTATTCAAGGGTTATAATTACCTTGTTCGTCCCAAACTTATTTACTCTTCTTTTCAATTCATTATCCAAATAGTCAAAAGTTTGTTTTCTTTCTTCTTTGGTTACGATGTTGAGATTTTGTACTAGTAGACTAAAACTGGCTAATTATATGTGCCATGATGAGTGACTAGTTAATTGTTCTAACTAGTTGAAATTTTAATGATATGATGAAAATCTAGCTAATCATCCTAGCTAGATGCTCCGTTTCAAACCAGTTGAACTAGCCAGTTTTGTTCGGCTAATTGCTAATGATTCTTGAAGTGGACTAGTTATTGTATCACTAAGTTCAACTTTCGGTCAAATTTATATAAGTGAATTCACAATTCATTTTGTATGTAGTGAAGTATGATTAGAAAATTTTCAAACGATAATTTGATTGAGACCTAACCAGGTCGCCCCCTCAGCGAGAATTTTTACAATGTTTTATATATATATATAAAGCATTCTGTTTCTTGAAGTATTCTTGGTACCATGCAAGTATTTTCCTTAGTATTTGGAAAAAGAGAGTGTTGAAGCTTAGAGCTAAAACAAATGAGTCCGATAAGTTATGAATTGAGGTTTACGGAAATTGCCAAGGTTTGTTTCGCATGATGCGAATTCAGAATAACGGAGTGTTCGAAACGATTGATTATGTTACCTTGGTTAATGAAACGACTGTGATAGAAATGGAAGCAAAGTGGACGAGAAAGAAATGGGCATAAAGAAAATAGAGAACGAAACGCGAATAGATTGAGAAAGAAAGAAAGTAAGAATTCAGATTGTCGGACGAGGGAACAATTGACCTCCAAGGATGTGAAACTTGTTTAGCGACTGTGATGGATACGATACGGGAAGTACCTAGTGTACAGAATATCCCTGTTGTCAAAGAATTCGAGGATGTATTTCCAGAAGATCTTCCGGGGTTAGCACCCGATAGAGAAATAAAGTTTGCTATAGAATTAGCTCCAAGAACGGCGCCAGTTTCGAAGGCCTCGTACCGACTAGCTCCAGTCGAGATGAAGAAATTAGTCGCTCAATTGTAGGAATTGTTAGGGAAAGGAATGATAAGACCAAGTGCGTCACCGTGGGATGCACCCGTGTTATTGGTGAAGAAAAAGGACGACAGCATGAGGCTGTGCATAGAGTATCGAGAGCTAAATAGGCTAACTATTAAGAATGAATACCCCTGCCAAGGATCGGTGATTTGTTCGATCGGCTGCATGGTGCAGTTAAATTCTCGAAGATTGATTTGAGAACGGGATACCACCAGTTGAATATTAAACCTGAGGACGTACCCAAGACTGCGTTTCGCACCAGGTATGGACACTACGAGTTTTTAGTGATGTCGTTGGGCTAACGAATCCCCCTGCAACTTTCATGGACTTGATGAATCGAGTTTTCAAGAAGTATTTGGATAAGTGTGTCATAGTGACATCGACAATATTTTGGTTTACCTCAAAGACCGAGGAAGAACATGCAGAACTTTTGAGGATAGTGTTAGAAGCACTGAGGAGAGAAAAGTTATATGCCAAGTTCTCAAAGTGCGAGTTTTGGCTGAGGGAAGTACAGTTTTTAAGACATGTGATCAACAGTGAAGAGGTGATGGTGGACCCCGCTAATATAAAAGCTGTTTCGAACTGGGAAAGACCAACCACACCAACCGAGGTGAGTAATTTTGTGGGTTTAGCCGGATATTACCGAAGATGTGTACAAGATTTCGCTAAAATAGCAGCCCCACTGACCCGACTACTTGAAAGACTAAAAAGTTGAATGGATCGAGAAATGTGAGAAAATTTCCAGGAATTAAAGAAGAGACTAGTCACCACCCTGTGCTGGTACTGCCAGATGGGAAGAGAGGTTTTGTGATCTACAGCGACACATCGCATAAAGGAGTATGGTGTGTGCTTATGTAGGATGGAAAGGTAATTACGTATGCATCCAGACAGTTAAAGGAATATGAATTTAGATACCCTACACATGAATTATAATTGGCAGCGATAGTTTTCGCTTTAAAGATTGGAGGCACTACTTGTATGGAGAGAAGTGCGAGATTTACACAAACCATAAGAGCATTAAATGCATTTTTCCCAGAAAGAACTTACCATGAGAATAGAAAAGATAGCTAAAGCTAATCAAGGATTATGACTGTAGGATTCTTTACCACCCAGGGAAGGCCAATGTGGTGGCCAATGCCCTTAGTAGGAAAGAGAGACTTAAGATGATAACATCGTCGGATAAAGTTGATCCAAGGATTGAGAAAATGGAAATTGAGGTTAAGATAACCGGAAATGGTACTGAGAGACTATTTGAGATTGCAATGCAACCGGAATTGCTACAGAAAAGCAAGTTATGTCAAGAACGAATGACGAGTGAAGGTATAAAGTCAATGTTGAAGAAAGAATTAAAGAATGAGAAAGATGATAAAGGAATCATGAGGTATTTTTTTACCGAGTTTGGGTTCCTAATGTTCAAGAGATAAAGGATGTTAATTTTTCAGAATGACTAATAAGAGGAACTGAAAGGATGAAGTTGAAGTTAAGAGTACGACAAGGATTATTTAAAGGTCATGATTGAGCCAGAATAAATTAAGGAATAAAGATCTGTCATAAAGAGACAACTACACCGAGAGTACGAAAAGGTAAAGAAAGTAAGGAAATCTTATAGGTGGTCGGATAGATAAAAAGGATATTATCGATTGTTAAACAAATATTGGATATGTCAGAAAATGAAGGCAGAACAAAGACCTAGTTGACTATCACAGTTAGTAGAAATTCCTGATTAGGAATGTAATTTTACTGTAATGGATTTTGTGATAGGATCAACAAGAATCAAGTCGGACTATGAAGTCAATTGAGTTATAATGGATGGATTAAATGAGTCTACTCATATTTTGTTTTTAGCGAGAGATCTTTAATCGAAGAGTTACGAAAGAGATAGTTGGGTGACGTGGAGTTCCAGTCACCATCGTGTTAGATAAGGACCAATGAATGAACTCCCGATTCGGGAGGAGTTTTCCAAACGTGTTTGTCGACGAGATTGAGTGCGAGAACTACGTAGGATCCACAGACCGACGGACCGACCGAAAGAAACATTTCAGACAACCGAAGTTACAGTAAGTGTTGTACCGCCGATTTCAAGAGTAGTCGGATGTTGATAGAAAATGGGTGTATAAAAATACAACCAGAATTGGCTTATATAGAGCGCCCGGTAGATATCACAGACCGGAATGAGTAAGTGTTATAATGAAACCAGAGGGTTGAAGAGTCAACCTGAAAACTGGAGATTTCTATATTGGAGAAGTAACCTCGGCTATTTTCTTAGATTCCGGGACGGAATCCTTTTAAGAAGGGGAGACTGTAATAACCCCAAATTTTGGACTTAGTTAAAAAAAATTGATGAATAGTAAATGTTGATGAATAGTAAAATTTGCTGATGAAAAATATTTTCAGACCACACTATATGGAAGACATGGAATGAATGTTTCGAAGTTATATTGGTGATGCATAAGGAGAATAAGTGAATGTAAACGCGATCAGAATCGGAAGATTCCAACTTTAAATTTTGATCACTATTCATCGGACAATCAAGGATGTATTGATTTGATCGTTTTGAGAAAGTATGTAGAATGAGAAATCCATGATCATATCTTAAGCCAAGGTGAGAAATCTAGGATCATATATTAAGCCAAGGTAATGGAAAGATCAAGGAAGTATCTCCTAACATTGGTACAGAGAAACGTTTTCAAAATCACTTGAACCTATCGCGAAACAGAAGCGTAACGAATTATGGATTAAACCCTAACCGAAGTGGAAGTATCATATAAGATCATCAAGTTCATCATGTAAGAGGATTGATGATACAAGAAATGACATAAGCATGACACATGAGGATGACATAGGTGATGGCAAGTGATGACAAGGTGATGAATCACCACCTTGTCACCACTTTCACCACCAAACCACAACAAGTTGACATGTGGCATGGGATGACAAAACCAAATAAAGACCACACAATTAAATGGCAAGTATTAAGGGTTAATTAACAAAAAAAAGAAAAGAAAATGAAAGAAAGAGATGCATCAAAGGAGAAGAAACTTTCGGCCATTTCCTGTTCAACAAAGTTAAGAACATTTTCTACAAGTTCTACTCCACCATAATTCATGTTCTTGAGCTCTAAATCACCCTCATCCATAGACTAAGGTAAATCCTTGATCCTAGCTTCATCCATGGTTGTTATCATGCTCAAATGTTGAGCTAAAGTTGATGATGAATAGTAGAAGTGAATAGTAATGTTTGAATTTCTTGTTTGATCTTGAAGTTTTAGGCTTGTAAAGGATAATCAAGGAGCAAAGAAGGGAATACTAACCATTTCTAGTCTATATTAAGTACCAAGGAAGGTATAAAACCTCTCACACTTGTGTTTATACTTTGATAGTAGTGATTTAAATGATAGTGATTAAGGATAGTGTGATGTAGAAGTGATATGCATGATATGTATGATGTTTAGTGGATTAAATGATGGTTGAACTTGTGAATAATGTTATGAGCATGTTTAGACAGAAATAAGTTGGTTTAGATGAGATCCTTGAGTTATGATTGCTTGGGGATTTATTGATGAATGAATTCGAGTGTTTTAAACACGGGAATCGCGTTTAAGCGTCATTACCATGTCGGATTTCACTTAGGAAGTTTGGACAGAGACCACGGTTACCTTATAGGCATAACCATAAGGCTTTCTGACCATGATCATGTAGACTCTGTCTTGTAGTTTGTTTTGGTGAAAGAATCGTATCGTTTCGAATTACGATTTAGGAGAAACATCTGTTTTAGAGAAAGCGGTTTCAGATAACTAAGTAGCTCACTGCATGAACTTTGAGATTGTGATCAAACCCTTTAAAAATGGAATTGGGTCATGATATTAACGTGGATACTAGTATGGACAGTTAGGAAAGTAACCGAGAAGGTTTCGTGTTAAAATGATGATTTTTCGATTTTATAAAAATGCGAGAACCAAAGTTGCGCAAGTGAAATACCCTTATGGGGATAGTTTAAACCATGAGTTTAGTAATGGTAAAGTACTTGGGTTTTGTGAATGGATTATCAACCAAACTTTTGACTTAAGAGTATAAGGAATGTCATGAGGTTATAAGTGACCAAGAGCGGGACATTTGATGTTCGTTAATAGAACGTTAGTGCTTAAGTTAAATGCACTTTAAATGATTAAGCCAGGGGACTGATCGAGTATTTCCTTGTTTATAGATTTTCCGGCAAGTTCTCGAACCCTTAAAAACCAAGGACCCGAGGCAAGTTTTCTCATTCCATACCATGTTTTCCATTACTTATACTTATGATGCATATGATATGATATCATGCATGTTTTCAAACCTTACATCGTATATAGATGTGATGGTATTAAAAATGTTGAGATATAGTATATGCATATGATATGATATCATGCATGCTTTCAAACCTTACATCGTATATAGATGTGATTGTATTAAAAATGTTGAGATGTAGTATATGCATATGATAGATGCATGCCAGTTTTCAAATCATGCATCTGATATAAGATGCTGTGTATTTTAATGATGCGACTATGTTATAATGCTTTAATGTTGTAAAGAAGATTATAAACGGTTTACGCTTTTGATAAAAAGCTTTATAAGATATAAGGTTTATATGCTATGTAAATACTAGATATAAACTGAGGTTTTAAAGGCTCTAAGGATAGAGCACTCGTACGATGATTTTAAAATATTAGACCGGGAGTTAAATTACTATTTTGACTTGATTATACTGTCAGAAACTGGAGGGTCCAGGGACAGCTATATTTTATATATGTTGATTAAATATTCCTATATATATATATATATATATATATATATATATTATTGGATATTTAATGTGAGGTATTGAATAATATTATTAAAAATATTATTTTGAATATTTACTTGATTAAGTGAATATTATTTTGAATATTCACTTAAGTGGAATATTATTGAATAATAATTCAATATTTATTATTTGGATATTTATTAAATATTCCAAATATGATTTAAAAATCATAGAACCTTATTATATTATTATTATTTAAGTATCTAGTATTTAAGCAAATATTTCTGGTCTTCAGAAAAGATATTTAAAACAGAGATTCCCAAATATTATCTTAAGTTTATTAAAAATATTTAAAGGCGATTAAATATTTTCTAACTCGTCCAAAATTGGGAATCCAGTTCAAGGAGTCAAGGAAATTGTTTTACTTCCTCTATTCCTCTAAGAGTACCTATAGCTGGGGATGACTCTCCTACTCAATCAAAGAATTTCAAACATGCTGAACTCTGAAAATTTCGATAAACTCCCTGGTCATGATTTCAAAATACGTGGTAATCATTCGTAGTCTCGTTGACTGATGTCAACCCACACTGTGACTTACTCCCTTCAAATACTCTGGAGTAATAAAATCTGAACTATTGCAACGTTTGACAAGTATTTGTACTTGGGGGAAATAGGATTAAATTCCGATTCCCGTTTCATTGATTTTTCATCCGGGACCAGGAGGAAACGTGAAGGAGGCTGTGGGACAGTACCTCTGAATAATAGCGTAAGAGGCTGCTGGGCAGTCCATCACTTATCTCGCGTAGGTGGCTGTGGAACAGTCCAGCAGATACAAAGCCCGTATGCGGCTAGGGTGATAATCGTGTTAAGATGTCGTCCATCTACTAGTAGAAAAGTGTGAGTACGATACAACGACTGATCATCATGTATCGTGGCGTGCTCCGGAAAAAGGTCCCTTCCCTCCAATTGGAGTTGTGCTGCACATTGTAACAAAAGCCTAGGCGCTGAGTTACTGATAATGTGATAGTGATGAGTAATGATGTTCCTCATACAATAGTTGTACTGTATGGCATGTTTTGACGAAAAGAATGTTTAAACATATCGTTCTGTATATGAACGGAGTTTCAAAGGTTTTCAATTATGATATCAGCTTACATATAGGATTATGATTCTATATCTTATTGTTGAGCTATAGTGCTCATTCTTGCTTCTTTTATATAACACAATACAACAGCTTCAAAAAGGTGTTCATTACTGATATTTTACAGTATTTTGAATAGTATGAGATATCTAAATAGATATGTGTGTATATATGTTGAGAAGGGATTTAAGATATACAGTATATTGAACTGTATAGTGTTTTGAATCAATGAATAGGCTTTAAGCCTTGATTCTAATATTTGATATCTATTTTAAAAGATATGTTTTGAATCTTGGTTCATTATATCGATACCAAGGATTTCTAAATGATTTACGAAGAGTATTTGAGTACGATTATAAGTCATACAGTATTTTGAACGATATACTATTTTGGGGTCAAACCCTAGTACTGTTAAAACTTTGATCCTATATGGATTATCTACCTTAAAGGTTTAAAGATTTAAACTGGGATAGATTTCTTGCTGAGCGCTATTAGCTCATTCTTGCTTTATTAAACCTTTCAGCATGAAGAAAACATTGCCGATTCACCTCGTGATACGAGAGCAAGGGGATGGAGAGACCACCCTTGAGTTAGTTCAACAGGATGGATATTGTCGGTGTGAACAGAATAGTTGCAGCTTGAATTAGTAAGGATTGTTTTCAAGTAGGTTTGTATTACTAAACCTTATATAGAATGGCGAGGTCTATTATTTTTAACTTCAGGAAGAGGTTGTAAATGATAGATGAGATCCTGGATAGTACATTTGATTGTAATAACAAATGTTAATTATTGTTGCTCATTTCCAAGGCTATAACTTGTGTGTGTGCGCGTAAGTGATTGGGGTCTTTGGAGTTGTACTATTAGAATGTTGTAAGTAATGCAGGTATTGTATAATTGATGGAGCGTGACAACCCAGATTCCTGATCCGGGATCTGGGGGTGTTACAGAAATGGTATCAGAGCGTTAAGTTATAAACTTGGATATGAGAGTGTTAAGAGTTATATCGAAGTAAGAAAATGACGCGAGGACTCATATAGAGCTCGTTAAGTGGACTATCAGAAGTAGTTCCATTGAGGATGTTAAGATTAAAAAGTTTAGTTGGGGACTTATCGGAGGACCGGCATTACCGTTGAAGATCATCATAATGATGAGAAGGACGTTTAGAATTGTACACGGATTATCAAAGACATTAAGATAAGACTTGGAGCAGAGTCTCGGTTGCAGTTGGGGTAAGGTCGGAATGGCCAATACCAATGGATAACTTGACTTAGTAAGAACCTAAGTGTTTGTAGTTCATCGTAGTTTGCCACGAGAAGGCAGCACATGTGAAGATTGAGACGTTTACAGTCCTTTACGTGATCCGAATTATGAAATTGCGTGGACTAGTTAAGGCATTATCTTGTGTATGAGGTCCAAGCCTTGAGAACAACTATTCCACCAGAGTTGGTGTCTTTTCCGTCGATGGGTATTTTGTTACCTAAGAAGAAGACTTTTGCGTACATATAGCACCAGAACGTTATCGTGAGACGAACGTGCTAAATCGCATCGCGAGTATATTTCGCACGATTTGCCATGAAGGCTCGACTAAGAAATCAAAAATATGAAGAATGGATAGCGTGATTCTGATAAAGACACGTATGGTTGCAACGAGCAATGCGACAATCTCAGGACCTACGAGAAACGAGACCTATGGTGGCTTGGGGTTGGATTCGTTCGATACGACTAGTGTTAAGAAATTACATATACATTAATGGACCTCCATCTTTTTTGGATGTGTTGATGTGGCCGTAGGAGGCCCAATCCCTGAACGATTATCGGGGAATGGCGAATATGTTTCGAACACCCGACCTATTTAAGGACTTGTATGATTTTGAGGTATCGTTGGTTAGTACCCTAAGCCATAAGGGCAGGAAGATATGATCATCCTTGTAGAAGGTGATGTTAGAACTTATGATGACCATTGACTTTTGGTATCTACTTGTTGGTGCACTACTCAATCTAAAACTGTTCATGCTCGTGTTACCTTGAATAGTTCATGTCAGGTAACCCTTCTAGTTTTCCACTTCAACTTGGAATGCAACCAACAATTGTTAAATATTCATTTTATTTCTTCATATTTGGACTCCTAGGTCGATTTCATAAATATCTAGCTATGTGTTTAAAACAGAGATTATATATATTTCAGTTCATACAGATCTTCATGGCCTATCATACCTCTATAGCCTGTGATGTCAACCTTCTTACCAGTTTCATCCTTATCAAGCTTAGTGGTAGTTGGCATTGGAGTCTTTGATGTAGATGAGTCTTCCATTTGATACTTCTTCAGAAGATCTTTGATGTACTTGGACTGACAAATGAATATACCATCTTGCCTTTGATACACTTGCAGTCCAAGAAAGAATGACAATTCACCCATCATGCTTATTTCATATCGACTCTGCATTAACTTAGCAAATCTCTTGCATAGATCGTCATTAGTAGAACCAAATATTATGTCATCAACATATACTTGCACCAATATCAAATCATTTTTATGCTTTTGTAAAAGAGAGTTTTGTCTACGACACCTCTTGTAAAGTCATTTTCAAGTAAGAATTTAGAGAGAGTGTCATACCATGTCCTTGGAGCTTGTTTGAGTCCATAGAGAGCTTTGAATAGAAAGTACACAAAGTCTGCCAGTTTTGAATCCTCAAACCCTGGAGGTTGTTCCACATACACTTCTTCTTCTAACTCCCCGTTCAGAAAAGCACTCTTCACATCCATTTGATATACCTTGTAATTGGAATGTGCTGCGAATGCCAGAAACATTCTGATGGCCTCAAGTCTTGCTACTGGTGCATAGGTTTCATCATAATCTATACCCTCTTCTTGAGAGCAACCTTTAGCAACCAGTCTGGCTTTGTTTCTCGTTACAATGCCATCTTCATCCAATTTATTTCTGAATACCCATCTTGTTCCTATAATAGATTTTCCTTTAGGCCTGGGTACCAGCTTCCAAACTTTCTGCCTTTCAAACTGATTGAGTTCCTCTTGCATTACAATCACCCAATCTGGATCATCTAGGGCATCTTCAACTTTCTTAGGTTCTGTTTCTGAAAGAAACCCAAAATAGTGACATTCATTTTGTGATGTCCTCCTAGTTCTCACTCCTGAATCTGGATCACCATTGATCAAGTGAAAGGGATGATCTCTATTCCATACCCTTTGTCTTGGCAGATGCGATCTTGATGATTCTCCTTGTTCTAGATGTTGTGGAGTGTGACTAGTTGATCCTTCTCCTGCTCCCCCTGAGTTGTTGACGGTATGATCTGTTGACCCTGTTGATTGCCTAGTGGATCCAGTAGTAGTTTGAGTATTTCCACCACTATCACCACTTGGTCCAGAATCATGATCATTATCATTATTATTAATAACCGTAACAACTTCAGGTTCTTCTTCAATGTCAGAGAGATCTCCTGATAGATTTTCAAATACCAAGGATTCAGAGTTCTCTCTAGTTTGCAGGCCTGGTCTTTTGGTGTCGTCAAATGTTACATTAAAGCTTTCCTACACCTTCTTATCTTCAATCACATACACCCTGTAAGCTTTAGATTCCAGAGAATAGCCCCGAAAAATGCCTTCATCTGCTTTGGCATCAAACTTGCCTAGAGGTTGTCCATCTTTAAGTACAAAGCTCTTTGCACCAAACACATGAAAGTACTTTAGTGTTGGTTTCTTGTTGGCCATTAACTCATACGGAGTCTTTTCATGATCTTTGTTGATCAGGGTTCAATTCTGAGTGTAGCAAGCTGTATTCACTGCTTCAGCCCAAAAGTAAGTGGGAAGTTTTGATTCATTTAACATAGTCCTTGCTGCTTCAACCAAGGTCCTGTTCTTTCTTTCCACTACTCCATTCTGTTGAGGAGTTCTTTGTGATGAATACTGTCTTGATATTCCTTTCTATGAGCAGAAATCATTAAGAACTACATTCTTGAATTCAGTTCTATTGTCTGATCTGATTGTCCGCACAGGTAGCTTAGCTTCCACTTCTATCTTCTTGATGTGATCAATGATTAGTTGTGTTGCTTCATTCTTTGATTGTAAGAACAACACCCACGTGTACTTGGAGTTGTCATCCACCATCACCAATGCATATCTTTTCCTTGAAAGTGACATAACATTGACTGGACCAAATAAATCCATATGAATCAGCTGTAATGCTTCAGCAATGCTTGTCATTCCTTTGCTTCTACGTGATGCTTTCTTCGACTTCCCTTTTTCACATGATTCATATAGTCCCTCCTGATTGAATTCCATCAGGGGCAACCCTCTCACTAACTCTCTCTTTACCAAAGAGTTCATAGTTTTGAAATTCAAATGTGAGAGCTTCTTGTGCCATAGCCAACTTTGTTCTGAAGATGCCTTACTGTAGAAACATGTAACTTCTCCTTCACTGGTAGAACTTAAGTTAGCTATAAACAAATTTCCTTTTCTTACTCCCAATAGAGCAAGCTTCTCATCCTTCCTGTTTGTGATCAAGCACTTGTCCTTTCTGAAATCTACATTGTAGCCTTTATCACAGAACTGACTGATACTTAGAAGATTGTGCTTCAATCCTTAAACAAGAGAGATGTTTTCAATGATGACATTCCCAATTTTCAATTTACCATATCCCGTAGTGAATCCTTTGTTGTCATATTTACAATCGGGCCGGTCTTCTTAACCACCTCTGTAAGCAGGGACTCTTCACCTGTCATGTGTCTAGAACAACCACTATCCAGAATCCACACGACCTTTGAGCTTTTAACCTTACCCTGAGATAATTGTGGTGATTCCTCTGAAGAGTCAGCCATTAGGGCAACATTTACATACTCTTCATCTTCATCCGAATCAGTATCATCCTAGTGTTTTCCCTCTGCTATATAAGCTTTCCCTTTCTGCTTTCCAGACAATGCCTCCAGTTGTTGTTTCAACTTGGCATTCTCCTTTTTCAAATCCTCATAAGAGTCTTTCTTTTCATAGACATCTTTCTTGTCTCTTGCTTGGCGAGGCTTCCGGTATTCAGTGGCGAAATGCTCTAACTCATTGCAGTTGTAGCATCTTGATTTGCTTCGGTCAATCGAGCCAGTCTTGTAGCCTCCCTTAAAGCCTGTACCAGGTGAATACTTGCTCTTCTGGAATCTGTTGGTTTAGCCCTTGAACTTGTACTTAGGGTTTCTCTTGAAACGAATGTGGCTAAACTTTGCAGCTAAGTACGCCATGGTTTTGTCTTCCATTTGCTCAAGCTCTTCTAGGGTGTCGTAATCACTTTCATCAACACCCAGATTCACAGAATCCATTTCAGCTTCTATAATCACCTCCTTTCTAGCTCTAGGGGTTTGAACCTGAATATCAAAAGTTGTTGATTCATCCACTACAAGTGATGCTGATCTCACAAGTGCATTGTGTTTGTTATCCATTGTCCCTGGTCCGTAGATTATCACTCGTTGTTCTTGCTCCATCTCATAAGTCTTCAGCTTGACATAGATCATCTCTAATGACATTTTAGTGAAGTCTATTCTTTCCCTTATGGATGAGGACTTGTGTTCTACATGATGGGGCAGCGTCATCATGAACTTCCTGTTTGTTTCTCTCAGTGGATAGGTCTTCCCTTTCATTGCTAATTCATTAAGCAGCTTAGTATACTTCTCAAAGACCTGAGTTATACTTTCTCCAGGAAGAGACCTAAATGACTCATACTGAGAAGTCAGGATGTTAAATCTGTTTTCCTGAACGTCTTCAGTTCCTTCCATTATTAAGTTTATGGTATCCCACATATGTTTCCCGCATGTACAGCTCATTATATGATAGCTCATTTCTTTTTCTGCGGAGTCTGTCAATATCAACATTAATCCTGTATCCAATCGAATCAGTTATTTGTCTGAATCTGTGTACTCAGAGATATCCTTAGGTTGGGTGCAAGCAGGAATCCTGTTACTGATAACTCTAAATCCCGATCTAGTCCTCTCCGGCCGATCCCACGCCTGGATGCGGTGTCGCTGCGGTTGGGACTCTGCAAAACAACACCGGAGGGGGGTTTGGACCCTGGCGGCGCCTCCGGCGTGAGAATAAGTAATGGTTTTGGAAAGGAAGACAGGACTATAGAGAAATCTAAATGTGGAGGGTGTGTGTATGGGTTGTGTAGAGAGAGAGAGATTAACCCTGAACCTTTCCTTCTTGGGCTATTTATAGGCCCAGAATTAGGGTTCAGGGGGTACCTGCAATCATGAGCGTTGGATCCTAGGTAGGTGGGACACCTGGATGATGTTGATGGGTCACACGTGCCCGGGTGAGAATTGTGGTGACATGTGCCAGGCTCCTGCTGGCATGTGGCTTGATTAGGACATAATGATGCCCATCATTAGGTGTCCTTACGCGTCACCACCAGGAATCCTGAGTCCGGGCTCGGGTACCGTTGAATATGCCACCAGGAGTCCTGAGTCCAGGCTCGGGTACTAGGTTTGGGAGTCAGGGCTCTTGTAGCCTGTCACTGGGAGTTTGGGCTCTTATAGCCTATCATTTGCCCCCCACTCCCTTATTCAGATTTTCTGGATGGGGCAGTAGAATTCTCCACATAAGAACTTCGATGACTTGGAAAAAATTTTGGTTGGTAGTTGCCCCCCAATCCGGGTTGTTGTTAGTGACATGCGCCCGGATTCGAGAGTAAGACAGAATTCTTTCTCAAGTCCGAGGTTGTGAGCCTTGGGTAATTTAGAAGAAATTTTGGTTAGTTGCCCCCCAATCCGGATAGGTGTCAGTGACATGAGCCCGGATTTGAGAGTTGATAGAGTTATGTCTCAAGTCCAAGGTTGTGAGCCTTGGGTAACTTAGAAGAAATTTTGGTTGGTAGTTGCCCCCCAATCCGGATAGGTGTCAGTGACATGTGCCCGGATTTGAGAGTTGATAGAGTTCTTTCTCAAGTCTAAGGTTGTGAGCCTTGGGTGACTTGGAAGAAATTTTGGTTGGTAGTTGCCCCCCAATCCGGATAGGTGTCAGTGATATGAGCCCGGATTTGAGAGTTGATAGAGTTCTTTCTCAAGTCCAAGGTTGTGAGCCTTGGGTAACTTAGAAGAAATTTTGGTTGATTGATGCCCCCAAATCCGGATAGGTGTCAGTGACATGAGCCCGGATTTGAGAGTTGATAGAGTTCTTTCTCAAGTCCAAGGTTGTGAGCCTTGGGTAACTTAGAATAAATTTTGGTTGGTAGTTGCCCCCAATCCGGATAGGTGTCAGTGACATGTGCCCGGATTTGAGAGTTGATAGAGTTCTTTCTCAAGTCCAAGGTTGTGAGCCTTGGGTAACTTAGAAGAAATTTTGGTTGGTAGTTGCCCCCCAATCCGGATAGGTGTCAGTGACATGAGCCCGGATTTGAGAGTTGATAGAGTTCTTTCTCAAGTCCAAGGTTGTGAGCCTTGGGTAACTTAGAAGAAATTTTGGTTGATTGCTGCCCCCAAATCCGGATTGTTTTCAATGACCTGAGTCCGGATTCATGAGTAGCTGAAAAGAAATTTTGGTTGATTGTTGCCCCCCAATCCGGATTGTAGGTGGACAGGATTATTCTATAGCCAGGGTTGATGAGAGTCCGGGTTCCCAGATCAAATTTGTTTCCGTTTGGAATTTCAATCGATTTCAAAGCTTCCCCCTAAAACATTTGAATTTGAATTACCCCAAATCTCCTCGAAACTCGCACACCAGTACTGTCAGCCATAATTACTCTTGTCTTTTCAGTTATTTTTCCATTATTCTTTTTTCTTTTTTTTTCTCCCACTTTTCTGCAGCCACGTGTCCATTGGGGGGGGGGGGTAGTCTCTTGGTTTTCCATATAAAACCCCTTTTTACTTCCTCTTCTTACTTTTACTTTTACAGAATTTGTTCCTTTCTTCTTCCTCTTCCGAGTTTGCTTTCTGGGCGTCTTTGATTTCAAGCTTACATACCGTGGTCATCTTGAAGCCATCATTTTCTCCAGCTTTTTGTAAGATTCCACTCTGTTCCTTTGCCTTTCTTTCTTATTTGCTGCGCTATCTCCTTATACTTGCTTCGATTTGCGTAACTGTTCGTTTTCGAATATTGGGTTTTCTTGAAGATTATGTGTTGGTTTGTTGGATTGTGTTTCTGTGTTTGTTTTGTGTTTGTATTGTTGTTTTGTCCACAAAATTTGTTTGCATGTGAAATTACTTGTGGGTTTGGGGGCTTTGGTTTCTGGGTTTCGCGGCTTTGTTCTTGGTGTTTCTGGGATGAGGAATGTATATGTAGTCGTATCTACTTGTTTTCAATCTTTGTTTAGGTGTTTGATTTTGTGTGGATTGTGTTTCTAGGGTTTCAGTTTTTGAAAAGAGCCCGGGTTGTTCATTATCCGGGCTCCCTGTCTGTATAGTGTAGGTGCTTGTTGTGTAGCATACTTGTTTTGTGTTTGACTTGGGTAATTGTATCCGGTAAGCTTTGAGACCGGGTTGCCAGGGAAAAAGCTGAACCTTAGAAAAAGACTATAGAAATTATTAAGTTCGTACTAACTGTAGAAATTGGAGCCCGGTTTGGTTTGATAATAGGTGAAGAGTGATATTGGATTTTAGACAGAGGTTGAGACCGGGTTAGATTTGATTTGCTATAGATTTTTGGCATATGTATTGCCCGGGCTCTGTGTTGTTTTGACTAACTGAAGATTGAATCGGTTTATTTCTAGGTGTATGGTTCGGACGAAAAGGAGGGCTAATAGAGTTTTGATTCCGGATTCCGAGCCATCCACAAGTTCTAATTCAGATTCAGAAGTAGTAGACATAGTAGACTTACATTGGGGTGTGATGGCGAAGAAGAAGAAAATTCCTGTGGTTACCCAAATTAATACCAAAGTTCTTGCTGACCGGGGTAGCCTCATTACCCCTGATGGGTATTGGGTTGATACCGAGTTCATGTTTGTTAGGAAGGATCCTGACGAAGACATGTCTCGACTTTATAATTCATTTAGTTTCTCGTACAAGCATAGGCACGAACACGAAGATCCCGGGCCATATGACAAGGCTGTTATGGATGCTCAGTTTGCTAAGACCATTATTGGCGAACCCCTCCCCCCACTAAAAGAAAGTTTTAAAAATCTATCGATCTCCGAGATGGATGAGATAGTTCGGGCTACTTTTCATCTTGGACCCCGGATACAGTGGAGATGGCCGGAGCCCGGGGAAAGGGTATATGATAGAACAGATGATGGGTTTGTTGGGGTGTGGTTAGAACACTTGCGTTCAGGATGGAATCCGGAGTGCCATATCTTTGTTAAACATCTCTGCAAGTATGTGTATGAGATTCCTATTACCCAAATAACTCCAAATGGTGTGAAGTGGATAACCTGGTTTCTTGCCTGTTGTGAGAAATCCGGGCTCCACCCCACCTTTAAACTATTTCACCAGCTCTTCTACATGTTGAGATCGAATAAAAGACCATTTTATGAGTTGAGATTCTGGGCTGATGAGTGTGGGTATCCGTCCGGTAGCGCGAAGCCAGTGATGCAGAACATTTCCCTCAAGGGTTGGAATGGGGAGGTGATTATGCTGAAGGGTTTAGATTTGCTTTACATGCCGCACTTTGTGGTCGGAGAGAATCCTAAGAAACTTCCTTACTACAAACTTGAGGGACAAGCCCGGGCTAAGATTCGTGCCTTCTGTGAATGTCTTGGTCACCAATTAACCCGGGATACCTTTATGGACCATAGGAAATTATATGAACTTGGATGTAAGTAATTGCTAACCCTGCCTACGACTCCGGTTTACTTGTGTATTCTCTAATCCGGTTTCTCTGTCTTTTTCAGGTCGTCCTTTTTACAAACCCGACTTAGACGAAAAAATGGCTTGCAAGAACTACTCTTTTTCTTTGAAGAATCTTTTTGCCGTCCACACCCCCCGACCTCGGGCAGATGGTGAGTCCGGGTCTAGCGCCCACAACGAAGGTGGTGCGGAATCTGTTGCTCCCATCCACCCCACTCCCGATCCAGCTATTGAGGTTGATACCGGGCTTCCTGACACTGAACTTACTAAGAGGCCCCGGAAGCAAAAAAGGAAGACGGGTCCTAGAACCCCGGGTTCTGATAATTTGGAGAATCGGGATGGTAAGGTGGATCCAGTTGTTGAAAATTTGGAGACCGGAGTGGTTGAGCCCCGGGTTGGTAAGCTGAGTCGCGAGGAGTTTGCTGAGTATGTTGGCCACCTCCCCTCTGAAGAGGACTGGAAGGAGATGGGAGAGTCCGGGATGAGGGGGCTTTTGGTAGACCTGATTGGTGGTATTGGTCAGGTATGTTTTCTTCCTCTTTCTTGCCTTTATTAATGAATACTTTGACTTATTTTTCTCTTATTTGCATTTGTAGGTTGCTGTGAAGGCTGCCGGTGTCTCAGCCATGTTCAGGGCGAAGGATGAGAAGTTGACCGGGGTTATGTTGAAAAAGGATGAGCAAATTCTTGAGTTGGGAAAGAAACTTGGCGAAATGAAAATTCTTTATGATGGTGAGGTGTCCGGGCTCCAAGTTGATTTGACTAAGGAAAGAGACCGGAATGCTGATCTTTAGAAGAAAATGAAGGAGGCTGAGGAGAAGCTTGCTGCCATGAAACCTGAAGCTGATATTATCAAGGAATTCCAGGAGACCGATACTTATCTTCAGGCAGTTGCTGATGCCGGTGCCCCTGAAATTTGAGATCTTGGAAGGTGGCTGAGACCCTGATCAAAACCAACCCTGAAGCCAACTGGGAGACCTTCGTTGATGCTTTCTTAGCTGCCAAGGAGGCTATTGAGCGTGGTGAAGGCGAGCCCGAGTGCTTCCAGGGTCCAAACCCTCTTATCTTTCCAAGTGATATTCCTGTCCTCAATACCGAAGACAAGGTTGCGGAATAGGCTATATTAATTGTGTTTCACTTGTAATCATTGACTATTTGTATCCGACTTTAACTTTCTGGAGTGTTTCCGGGTTGAACGGCCAACCCGGGCTCCCGTACTCGTTTATCCTTGATGTGTATTTCATTTACTGAGTTCTTCCTTTTTTAATATTTTGAATGCGTATTTTCTTCTGTTGTCGCATGTTCTTCGAGGGTCCGACCTCCTAGCTTGATCTTTGGCCGGGCTCTTGCCCATCCTTTTAGAATAGAATTTGTAATTTCCTTTGTTGCATATGGCTCGTGAGTCCGGTCTCATGGCTTGATTCTGAGCCGTACTCTTTCTTTTGTACTTAGAATAGAATCTAGGATTTCGATTTGATTGCATATTGCTCGTGAGTCCGGTCTCATGGCTTGATTCTGAGCCGGACTCTTGATCTGCATATTGCTGGGGGGCCCTGGATCCTCTGCATGCCTATGGCTCTGAACCAGGGTTATAGAGTTGCATATTGCTCGTGAGTCCGGTCTCATGGCTTGATTCTGAGCCGGACTCTTTATTTTGTACTTAGAATAGAATCTAAAATTTCGATTTGATCGCATATTGCTCGTGAGTCCGGTCTCATGGCTTGATTCTGAGCCGGACTCTTGATCTGCATATTGCTGGGGACCCTGGCTCCTCTGTATGCCTATGGCTCTAAGCCAGGGTCGTAGAGTTGCATATTGCTCGTGAGTCCGGTCTCATGGCTTGATTCTGAGCCGGACTCTTGATCTGCATATTGCTGGGGACCCTGGCTCCTCTGTATGCCTATGGCTCTGAGCCAGGGTTATAGAGTTGCATATTGCTCGTGAGTCCGGTCACATGGCTTGATTCTGAGCCGGACTCTTGATCTGCATATTGCTGGGGACCCTAGCTCCTCTGTATGCCTATGGCTCTGAGCCAGGGTTGTAGAGTTGCATATTGCTCGTGAGTCCGGTCTCATGGCTTGATTTTGAGCCGGACTCTTGATCTGCATATTGCTGGGGACCCTGGCTCCTCTGTATGCCTATGGCTCTGAGCCAGGGTTATAGAGTTGCATATTGCTCGTGAGTCCGGTCTCATGGCTTGATTCTGAGCCGGACTCTTGATCTGCATAGTGCTGGGGACCCTGGCTCCTCTGCATGCCTAAGGCTCTGAGCCAGGGTTGATAGAGTTGCATATTGCTCGTGAGTCTGGTCTCATGGCTTAATTATGAGCCAGACTCTTTCTTTTGTACTTAGAATAGAATCTAAGATTTTGGTTTAATTGCATATTGCTCGTGAGTCCGGTCTCATGGCTTAATTCTGAGCCGGACTCTTGATTTGCATATTACTGGGGACCCTGGCTTCACTGCATGCCTATGGCTCTGAGCCAGGCTTGATAGATAAATGAACAATACAAAAAATGTAGGAGTCTAATCTTGTAATATTATAGAATGGCCAAATGCCTAGTTTTTGGAGAAAGATCTGGAATACAAGTCTCTTAATTTTACTTCAACACAAAAGATCAAACAATTTGCTGAAGATTCTGGGCTTTAGGGAGCTCATTGTTATAGTTCCGGGCTCTGAATTCTTCGTATTGATAGAACTTCCTTTCCGGGCTCTTTCCCTTCGTTGAATTTATGTCTCTTTTGGGTCATACTGTTCTGGTAAGAGTTGGCTTTCCTTTTATTTTTTGCATCTGTTTCAGCCATGGCTAAAGCTTTCTCATAGCATCTACTAGCCACTTGATAATCCCCCCGGACTTCTCCCATGCCATAGGGTGTGGGAAATTTGAACTTTAAGTGCGGGGTTGAGGTTACAGCTTGTAGCTTAGTCAGGGCTGGTCTCCCCAGGATCCCATTGTAGGAAGAAGGAGTATTGATGACATAGAATTTAACAATGTTGTTGACTTGATTCGGATAGGTCCCAAACAGTACTGGTAGGTACAGGGTTCCTTGAATTGGGACTGAGTTGTTCCCAAAACCGTAAAGAGGATCTTCGGTGCACTCGTTTATCTTGACACTTCCCAACTTCATCCGGTCCACAGTATGTTTGAACAAGACATTGACAGAAGAGCCATTGTCAATCAGGATTCTTTTAACTTCATTGTCAGCTATGTCTAGACTGACAACTAGGGCTTCATTATGACTTGGGTCGAGTCCTTCAAAATCATCTTTGTTGAAACTGATTATTTGCTCTGGACCGGTCTGAACCATCATTATCTCATCTCCCGAGTCCGGATTCCGGGGTGGCGAGATAGACCCCCCAATACAACATTCACAATATTTTTACCCTTCCCGGATCCTGTTCCTCTGTCATCCGTTCTCCGGGATATGTATTGTTCCATGTTTCCTTTATTGATCTGTTCTTCCACAAAGAACTTTAGAGACAGGCAGTTCTCGGTTGTGTGTCCATGGGTTTCATGATAGTCACAGTGTTTATGGACAGACCGGTTTTCTGGTCCGGTAACCATGGGTTTGGGAGGATAGAAGAAAGGCTTGTCTCTTACTTCTTTCAGAATGTCGGCCCGAGTCCGGTTAAGTGGAGTCCAGTTCGGCTCTGGTCGGGGCTCGGGCTTTGGTTTGGTTTGTTCGGGCTCTCTTCTTTGATTGGAGTCCGGGGTTTGGGTAGATAATACCAGCTGAGAGCTCTGAATGTAATTGTTTTGTCTGTTGGGTTTAAATTTTTTGTCTTGGTGGAAACTGTTCTTTGGGCGGTCCTCAGCCCGGGGTGGAGAGAGTCCTTGCCTTGTCATTCTCATTGCTTGAAGAACATCTGTTTCCTTAATGAACCGGGCTGCCATGGAATATGCCACCGCCAAGCTCTGTGGTTCCTTATGGATGAGGTCAAGAACATACCTCTCATTATTGTCGGGATCTAGGTTTCTGCGGAAAATTGTAAGAGCTTCACGCTCATCTAAGTTGCTCACATTGTTGATGGCTTCCTGGAAGCGTTTCATATAGGTGGCCAATGCCTCTCCCCGGGCTTGCCGAACCGTCTCTAGGTGGCACATGTGCATTTCGTGGGTTTTATTGGCTCTAAAACGTCTCAGGAAAGACTCACGAAACTGCTTCCAATTGTGGATGCTCCGGGATGGGATTCTGCTGAACCATCTTTGTGCCCCGGATTTAAGAGTCGAGGCGAAGAACCTGCACTTGGTGAGATCATTGTAGTAATATATCATTGCAATTTGCTCGAAGTAATTAACATGCTCTTCCGGGTCCCCCAGACCATTGAAGGAGTCAAAGTTGTAGTGTTTGAGATTTTTCTGTCTGGGTGTAGCCTCTAGAGAGTAACTGAAAGGTGTCAAGGTATCCCCTATGTCAATTCCCGAGTCTTGACCAACTTTTTTCTGGAGTTCATGAATCATGTCTATTAAGTCTTCTTTGGGTTCTTCATCTGAGACTATGTCGAGGCTAGGAGCCCGAGTTCTTCTCCTGTCTTGCGTTTTGCCCAGGATCCGGGCCTCCTCTTGAATTCTTTTTTGGATTTTGAGGTCAAGTTTAGCTTGCTCTTCGTTCCGGATTCTTTCCCTCAATTCAGCTAGCTTCCTGAGCTTCTCAGCTTCAGTATCTTGATGTTTACTGTGAGTTCTGTGGTGAGTTCTTTTCCGGGCTTCTTTGTCTTTACCCCCAATTCTGTCAAAAACTGAGGCGCGAGATCGGTGAGATTCTCCAGAATCATGAGAGTTCTCATTTTGTTCAACTTCATTTAGCCGAGCTTCCTGATACATCCGGATTGCATCAACCAACTGGTTCCCGGTCAAGTTTTCCATGAGTCCGGGTTCCATGTTGACATCCGTGTACTTGAACTTGTTAATTTCAATTTCAACCCGGGCAACACCAGGCTGGATTATCTGAGATGCCAGAGTCTGGGCTGGTGGTAGTTCAATCACATTCGGGTTCGGGTTTAGGGGTGGTTCTTGTCTTGGGGTGTTGGTTGCGGGCCTCATTGTGGATTTGCTACCTCGAGCCATGGTTCAAGAACAACAAAAATTTACACAAATTTTGGCACAATTTTCCAATAATAGAGTAAATCTTATCTAGATCTGGGTTTTATCAATGAAGGTGAATCAATGTACGCATGCCTTTTCTGGGTTTTATGTATCTTAAAGCAAGAAAACTGGGTTTTTAATATAGATCTATAAGGGAACAATGTAGATCTAAGCAACAAAATAGAGTAAGAAAGCTAAACAGGACTAAAAATCAACAGATCTGGGCTACACAATGGCAAGAAACATGCATACTTTAAAGAGAAAGGCAATTGAGTTCATTTTCATGGTTAAAAATGTAGGATTGGTTTAGATCTTACTGGGCTTGAAGATGGTGATCCTAGCGGCACTATGACCACAAGGCAGGGTTCCCCTCCTTCTAGCACCAAGTGATAACTCCAAATCCCGATCTAGTCCTCTCCGGCCGATCCCACGCCTGGATGCGGTGTCGCTGCGGTTGGGACTCTGCAAAACAACACCGGAGGGGGGTTTGGACCCTGGCGGCGCCTCCGGCGTGAGAATAAGTAATGGTTTTGGAAAGGAAGACATGACTATAGAAAAATCTAAATGTGGAGGGTGTGTGTATGGGTTGTGTAGAGAGAGAGAGAGATTAACCCTGAACCTTTCCTTCTTGGGCTATTTATAGGCCCAGAATTAGGGTTCAGGGGGTACCTGCAATCATGAGCGTTGGATCCTAGGTAGGTGGGACACCTGAATGATGTTGATGGGTCACACGTGCCCGGGTGAGAATTGTGGTGACATGTGCCAGGCTCCTGCTGGCGTGTGGCTTGATTAGGACACAATGATGCCCATCATTAGGTGTCCTTACGCGTCACCACCAGGAATCCTGAGTCCGGGCTCGGGTACCGTTGAATATGCCACCAGGAGTCCTGAGTCTAGGCTCGGGTACTAGGTTTGGGAGTCAGGGCTCTTGTAGCCTGTCACTGGGAGTTTGGGCTCTTATAGCCTATCAGTTACCTTCAGGAGTTGTCGTTTCATCAACTGATTTCAATGGTACATATGGTCCGTTCTCTAAAATTCCAATATACAACGGATTCGATGCCTTGATAAATAACAACATCTTCATCTTCAACAAACCGAAATCATCTCTTGTAAACGGGGGAACTTTAATACCAGCAGTTGTCTTTGGAGCACTCATGGTTTCTGAAAATTTCAAATTGTTTAAAATTCAAGAAATTCCAATCGAATGAAAAATTTTGAAAGTTAAAAAATTTGCTTCGAATTTTCAAGCTATGTTTGATTTTGGTCTCATTCACCGAATCTGATTTGTACGTCAATCGAACAGCTCTGATACCAATTTTTAGGTCCAAAGTATCGTAGAAGGGGGGGGTTGAATACGATACTCACAAATTCTTTAATTTCATTAGCGGATAAATCATTCAGTTCAACTACGAAATCAAAGGTACCAAATCAAAACAAGAGTCGAGGAATATATCGTTTTATAAATATAATCCGCGAGGGGTGCTACAATTCTAATCCGTAGATTAGCTTCAATGAGTTCAAGGTTACACAAATTCAATACAATGATAGAATTTTTAGCACTATTAATTTCTATGATTTTCTCTGGCTCAATCTTCTCTCTTCGTAAATGATTATGTGTTCTTCCTATTAACTAAAGAAGACACTTCTTCTCTCCTGTATTAATTGTAGTCTGAATTGAAAAAACCATCGAACCAAAAGAAAACAATTAATCTTGGTCGTTGGATCTTCATCAACATGTCAAACAAATCAATTTTCCACCTGCTCCTCAAAATGAAAACTATCGAATGTATAAAGTTAATTTTCCATTCGATAGTTTTATTAATAAAAATATCGAATGACAAATTAACTTATACTAGTTTTCTATTGATTTCTTTTCATCTCATTCGATGGTTTTCATTTATGAAAAACCATCGAACCCTTTTCTTTTGTCTTTGATCTATTAAAAAAATCTTCTGAGTTCCAGGGTGTTTAGTTTTAGACTAAATCAATTTCTTCTGAGACGATAAAACAACTTGATCTTTTTAAGTGCCGCCAACTGGTGCAACTGGTCTGGTTCACAGATGAATAACACTTGATCAATTCTTCTATGTCTTCAATTCAATGTTGCAGATTAGTCCTTTGTCGTTCTGGTTGCTTCAAATAAATCACTGGAATCATGTGGTACTAACCCTAAATCATTCATATACTTCTGTAGTCTTGAAAGTCTTGTTTCTTTAATTGTCACTGAGGCTTGAACATTTTCATGAACTTCTTTCCGTGACCTGTTTACGGACTTCAAGAATACATACCATATTTTGATTTTTTGAGTTTACCTTTTCTTCTTTGATTCTAGATTCATGTGCTTCTATTAATATTATTGTTTGTCTTGTCCTTTGTTGTGTTGTAGTTATCTATGTTACATCTTATGTTAATTTATGCTTTACAATGAGTTTGATGATCAGGATTACGAAGAGGAAGAGTATGAAAGTACTCAGAATATGGAGGTCCCCGGTTGAAACCCGATGGACCAATTCATGCACCTACTCTGACAGAATTTGAACCAGCACCCACCACCACCACCACCAGGCCCCAATACTGCGGGGCAGAGTGCTTTTAAGGCCTTCAAGTCCCTTAGGCCCCCGGAATTTCAGGTATCCGCTGTTGAGGCAAGAGCTTGGTTAAAGGAAATGGAAAAATCGTTTTAAATCCTAGGTATCGAGGAAGCCCAAAAGACCATCTTTGCCACTTACCTCTTGAAGGGAGAGGCTAACTACTGGTGGGAATCGAAGAGGAACTTAGAAACAGATGCCATTATTACCTGGGCAAGGTTTACTACCTTATTTATGGAAAAGTATTTTCCTGTATTCATGGAAGCCCAAATGGAGCGAAAGTTTTTGGAACTAAAACAGGATAACATGACTGTGGCGGAGTATGAAGCCAAGTTTACTAAGTTGTCTAGATTTGTGCCAGAATTTGTCAATACCAACTTGAAGAGGTCAAGGAGGTTTCAGCAAGGGCTAAAGCAATGGATTCAGAATAGAGTAGCTGTTAGGAATATGTTGTTCTAGATGATAATTATAAAACACTTAGTAGATTTTGTATTAAGTCATTTTTGTAACTGTCAACGGAATGGTATGCTTTGCAGCTTTCGTTGACAGGTAGCTCATCAACGAAATGAGTGATGTAGCAATTGCATTGTACAATACTTCATAGTTTGATATGCATTTTGTTGTAGGTATTAGATAGGTTTTCTAAGTCATGTTGACTAAGTACTAGATAGGCAAAATAGGTTGGTGAATTGTAAATATATTATGCCTTGTAATTTTGCCTAAGTGAAGACATGTCAACGGTATGAAGATTACTCTATCAACGGAATGAAGATTACTCTATCAACGAAACGAGGATTATACCATCAACGAAATGAAGAATAAAGCTATCAACGAAACACATCTTACTTCTATCAACGAATCATTATCACTTTTCTGAATAGTTGACAAAGTGATAGTGACAGTTTTCTGACAGATCAAAAGGAGATGTGGAAGTGTACTTTGCATTGGAAGCCATCAAAATGGTTACTGGAAATAAGGAAACATTCCAATTTCCAATTAGGTTCTTGGGAGTGATCATAATAAGCATGAAGACAAAAACCAAGATCTCCAAGGACAATTGGACAAAAGGGATGAAAAGCAAGCTACTGAAAGTTACTTTAGATTATTTTAGAGTAGCCAAAAATAGCATTGTAAACTTGGGTTATATAACCAAGTGTAGCAGTTCATTTTATAAAAAGTGAGTGAGATAAAATACTTTTGTATTATCCTTCTTAAGAGCACTCTCACTTTGTATCAAGAACTGAGTAGTTGTGATACTTTTGTAACACAGATTATTTCCGCGATAAAATTATCTCAGTTGGATCCTCAAAACATCAAACTGAAATTTTATATTTGTTTGTGTTTTTATTTCAGTACAGTTTTATTATTGTAAGTTGTTTTAAGTTTTGAAATATCTAGAATTGTATTCAACCCCCCCCCCCCCCCCCTTCTACAATTCTGTTAGGTCATTTAGGATTAACAATTGGTATCAGAGCAAGCTTCTAACATACAAGAAGTTTAAAGATCAAGGCCAATACAGTAACCATGGTGAAGAAGGATGCATGTGTAAAGATACCAGTTCTAGATAAGGACAATTACTTTCACTGGAAAGTAAAAATGCATCTACATCTCATGTCTATGGATGAGAGATATGTAGACTGCATTGAGAAAGGTCCACACGTTCCCATGAAGTTTGCATCTAGAGTTGGACAGCCAGATGATGCTCCAGATGTGGAAATTCCAAAACCTGCCTCAGAATGGACTATTGAAGATGTTGCAGAAATCCATAAAGACAAAAGAACCATGAACATTCTGTTTAATGGTTTGGAGCAAGAGATGTTCGACAATGTTATAAATTGTACTACCTCTAAAGAAGTATGGGACACTGTTAGAACACTCTGTGAAGGAACTGAGCAAGTTAGGGAGAACAAAATGCAACTCTTTATACAACAGTATGAGCACTTTCATTTTAAAGCTGGTGAAACCCTAAATGACAAGTTTAGTAGGTTTCAAAAGCTTTTGAATGGATTAAAGTTGTATGGGAGAATCTACCAAACCAAGGATTCAAACCTCAAATTTCTTAGAGCTTTTCCAAAAGAATGGAAGCCTATGACTGTTTCCCTGAGAAACACTCAGGAGTACAAAGACTAAACTCTTGAGAGGCTTTATGGAACTTTAAAGACATATGAGTTGGAAATGGAGCAAGATGAAGAAATTAAGAAGGTACAAAAGAAAGGTGGATCTATTGCATTGATTGCATCTGTGAACCAACTATAAGATGACAATGAAGAAACTGCAAAAGCCACAACTAGTCAAGCTAGTTGTAGGAGTGATGTTAGCAAGGGTAAAGGCAAGATGACAGAAGAAGAAGAACCAGAACCAGCCAACTTGGATGACTTAGATGAGATTGATGAACACATAGCTTTTCTTTCAAGGAAATTCTCAAAGTTCAAATTCAAGAGAAACTCAGAAGCAAGACCACCAAGGAGAGACTTTCAACCTAGAAAAAATAACTGGATTGAAAAGTCTAAGTCTAAATGTTTCAACTGTGGAATGATTGGTCACTTTGCTGGAGATTGCAGAAAGCCCAAAGTTGAGAAGGGCAACAGGAAATTTGAGCCTGTTGATTATAAAAAGAAATACTTTGAACTTCTCAAGCAGAAAGAAAAAGCTTTCATGTCTCAGGAGTATGATTGGGCTGGTAATGGTGAAGATTCTGATAATGATGTTGAGTATGTCTACCTGGCTCTAATGGCTAATAATCATGAACAGGAAGCAAGTTCCTCCAGCAATCAGGGAGACAAAAGGAATCTTTGGTACTTGGATAGTGGATGTTCAAGACACATGACTGGTGATTCTACCCTGCTCACAGAGTTTCAGGAAAGAGTTGGCCCTTGTATTGCTTTTGGAGATGATAGCAAAGGCTACACTAAGGGATATGGCTTGATTTCAAAAGAAAATATCATCATTGATGAGGTTGAATTGGTGGATGGTCTTAAGCACAATTTGCTTAGTATCAGTCAACTTTGTGACAAAGGATTTTTAGTTACTTTTTCAAAAGAAGCCTGTGTTGTTTCTAAGGTAGGAGACAACAATGTGGTAATGACTGGATTCAGAAGAGGGAATGTGTATATTGCTGACTTTAGTAGTACAAGTTCAGACACCATCACTTGTCTTTTCATCAAGGCAAGCAAGGATGAAAGTTGGCTATGGCACAAGAAATTATCTCATCTGAATTTCAAAGTTATGAATGACTTGGTAAGGAAAGATCTTGCTAGAGGAATTCCACAGGTGGAATTCTCCAAAGATGGTTTGTGTGATGCCTGTCAAAAAGGCAAACAAAAGAAGGCATCATTCAAAAGTAAGACAGAGTCATCAATTGTCCAACGGCTTGAGCTGTTTCATATGGATCTATTTGGCCCTGTAAATTTCATGTCCATTTCAAAGAAGAAATACTGTCTTGTGATTGTTGATGATTTTTCTAGATTTACACGGACTTTCTTTTTGCACTCCAAAGATGAGGCAAGTGAAATCATTATCAATCACATCAAGATGGTAAACAATCATCCTGATTTCAAAGTAAGAAGGATTAGGAGTGACAATGGGACAGAATTCAAGAATTCAACTATGAAGATGTTCAGTGAAGAAAATGGTATTTTGCATGAATTTTCAGCAGCAAGGACACCACAGCAAAATGGTGTAGTTGAAAGGAAAAACAGAACACTTATTGAAGCTGCAAGGACAATGCTAGATGAATCAAAGTTACCTACTTATTTCTGGGCTGAGGCAGTTAACACAGCTTGCTTCACTCAAAATATTTCTTTGATTAATCAGGCCAAGGGAATGACCCCTTATCAGCTACTCAAAAGAAAGAAGCCACTATTGGATTTTCTTCATGTCTTTGGATGCAAGTGTTTTGTTTTGAGAAATCAAGCTGAGCATTTGGGGAAATTTGAAGCAAAGGCAAATGAAGCAATATTTGTGGGATATGCAGCAGGGAAAGCCTACAGAGTCTATAATCTCAGAACCAACATTGTTATGGAATCTGTACATTTTGTTTTTGATGATCTCAAAATACAAGGTCTCTGTGATGAAGGTCTTCATGAAAGTCTTTCTTTTGAGAATGAGGAAGGAGATCAAGTGAATCATGATAAGGCTATTGAGAAACAGCCTAAAGTTGTTGTGTCTAGCACAGATGAAAGCGGCAGTGAAGATGAAATTGCTACATTAAGATTGAAAACAATAGCTGCTAGAAGACCAAATGGTCAATTCGTTGACAGTCATGATGAAGGATTCGTTGACAATCAGAATGAGCGTTTCGTTGACAGTCAAAATGGTCATACCGTTGACAGTCAAAGAAATGCCTCTAGAAGTGATCATTTAGGGACAACAAACTCAGGGGGAGTTTCTCAAGGACAAATATCCAATCAAGGCAACCATGATCATGAAGCTTCTTCTTCAAGAGCAAATCTACCTCCCTCAAGGAAATGGACTAAAGATTATCCCTTTGAACTTATTATAGGTGATTTTCTTCAAAAGTCCAAAATAGAAGAGCAACTCAAGAGGAATGTCTATATAGTAGCTTTCTGTCTCAAGATGAGCCAAAGAAAGTTGAGGATGCACTTCTAGATCCAGATTGGGTTTTAGCTATGCAAGAGGAGCTAAACCAATTTGAGAGAAACAAAGTTTGGAAGCTAGTGCCCAAGCCTAAGGACATGAGTGTTATAGGCACAAAATGGGTGTTCAGAAACAAGATGGATGAAAATGGCATAGTCACAAGGAACAAAGCTAGATTGGTTCCAAAAGGCTATTCACAGGAAGATGGAATTGATTTTGATCAAACCTTTGCTCCTGTTGCAAGACTAGAAGCAATAAGGATTTTCCTAGCCTATGCAGCCCATGCCAATTTCAAGGTCTATCAAATGGATGTGAAGAGTGCTTTTCTGAATGGGGAATTGGAAGAGGAGGTGTATGTAAGTTGTAACACCCCCAGATCCGGGGTCAGCAATATGGGTTGTCACGCTCCATCAATGATACAAAACCTGCATTACTTACAACATTCTCATAATACAACTCCAAAGACCCCAATCACTTACGCGCACACACACACAAGTTATAGCCTTGGAAATGAGCAACAATAATCAACACTTGTTATTACAAACCAAATGTACTATCCAGGACCTCATCTGTTATTTACAACCTCTACCTGAAGTTACAATAATAGACCTCACAATTCTATACAAGGTTTAGTAATACAAACCCACTCAAAATAATTCTCACTAATTCAAGCTGCAACTATTCTGCTCACACCGACAGTATCCATCATGCATCAACTAACTCCAGGGTGGCCTCTCCATTCCCTTACTCTCGTAACACGAGGTGGATTCGGAAATGTTTTCCTCATGCTGAAATATTTAATAAAGCAAGAATGAGCTAATGGTGCTCAGCAAGAAATCTATCCCAGTTTAAATCTTTAAACCTTTTTGGAAAATAATTCATATGGGATCAAAGTTTTTATCATTACTAGGGTATAACCCCAAAATAGTATATCGTTTAAAATACCGTATGACTTATAATCATACTTATATACTCCTCGTAACCATTTGGAAATCCTTGGTATCAGTATGATAAACCAAGACTCAAAACATATCTTTTTAAAATAGATATCAAATATTGGAATCAAGGCTTAAAGCCTATTCACTGATTCAAAACACTATATAGTTCGAAAATATCTCTGTAATCACATGTTATGCCTTTAACGGATAAGAAACTAGTATAACATAAAGGATGAAGTTACGAGGAAAATCAATATAATGTTTCCGTAACCCAAAGTCCACTTATGCATATATATCCTTAATCAGGTTTTATCAGAGTCATACTTCATAAATTAAAAGATGAAGTTGCATGAATTTATTGTCACTTCAATTTCAAATACTTTCGACCCCCTGCCAACATGATTGGTTTTTCATCCCAATACATGTTGCAGGAATATCCAAATTGGATGATGAACTAATATTGGAGTTGCTACCGCGCCCGCTGTGCCTAACCTTTCTATGATCAGTAGCAGGTCGCACCGCTCAAATAGTTTTCTACATGTAGATGGAAGAATCACGACGGCCTGACATTGTCTACCGCCTTCCAGTGACCTCCCGGCCCATTTGGGGCCATAAAAGTTGGATGGGTCAATCGCAACTGGACCACTTACACCACTCCTAGTTCAGATGAAATCCATGACTCTGAAACGTAAAGGTCATCCTCCTTTCCCCAAGTGTAACACTTGTTGATACGACTCCACTAAGTAGTTATATCTAGGTTGAAAAGGAAGATTTCCCAATATTTCCCAAGCTATGCTTGTTAATGGATATCGACTTGTTCCATGAATTTACCCCTCGATCATTGAGGTGGTAACACAACATTAGACTGGCAGCAATTAAATTGCTCCAAGAAAATATCTGTCCCTTGACAGTTTTTTTTTAATTGAGAGTTTAAAAAGAGTAGTAGTCACTTAAATCAGGTTTCCCATATTTTTGATAGTTGAGCGAGCATTTAAATCTTCTTAAAAGACAGATTCAAATGTAAAAACAGTGTTTTGGGAACCTCTTTTTGATTTGAAAATAATTAATAATATTCATGAAATAAGTAATCCTTCAATGAATACTCGAAAATAATATTTAATAAGTAATTAAATATTAAATGAATCTTCAGAATAATATCCGTTAAATAAATAGCCTTGAATGAATATTCAAAATATTGTTCATAAATAAATAATCCTCGATACGTAAACCTCAAATGAATATTCAAATTAATATTCACTAATTAATAAATTTCAAATGAATATTCGAAAATAATATTCATTAAATAAATAATCCTTAAATGAATATTCACAAATAATATTCATTAAATAAATACTTAATCCTCGAATGAATATTCAAAAGTAATATTCTTAAAGTCAATAATCCCCAAATGAATATAATTAATATCCTTTAAATCAATAATCCTCAAATGAATATAAATAATATCCTTTAAGTCAATAATCCTCAAATGAATATAAATAATAATATTCATTAAATAAATAATCCTCAAATGAATATAAATAATAATATTCATTAAATAAATAATTCTCAAATGAATATTCTAAAATAATATTCATTAAATAAATAATCCTCAAATGAATATTCAAAATAATATTCATTAAATAAATAATCCTCAAATGAATATTCTAAAATAATATTCATTAAATAAATAATCCTCAAATGAATATTCTAAAATAATATTCATTAAATAAATAATCCTCAAATGAATATTCAAAATAATATTCATTAAATAAATAATCCTCAAATAAATATTCTAAAATAATATTCATTAAATAAATAATCCTCAAATGAATATTCTAAAATGATATTCATTAAATAAATAATCCTCAAATGAATATTCAAAATAATATTCATTAAATAAATAGTCCTCAAATGAATATTCTAAAATAATATTCATTAAATAAATAATCCTCAAATGAATATTCTAAAATGATATTCATTAAATAAATAATTCTCAAATAACAGTTACCCGATATCTAGCTTATAAACCAATTACCAAATCATTTCCAAGTAATAAATACTTTCCGGAACATAAATAATGATTATTAATAATATTCCTCAAGATGAATAGTAATCTGCCGCTGGAATCCCTCCGGGTTTCCACGACTATCTATATAACCAAAAATATCGACTCCCGGTCTAGAGTCGAAACAATAAACATGCTCTTATCTATAGAGCTACAAGGTATACCGGTTCATAAGTACATTATCTCAAAGCTCGTATAATATCCAAAAGGTCAGATTCTATTTAACACGATATAATCATTTATCTCAAAACTATACAACACTATACATGGCAAAAGCAGTTTTATATAACTAATACTTCAAAGTATGGGTTTAGAAAAACTTGCACCTATTATATGCATACCTCAGAATATGGTACTTTAAAATACAGCATGGAATGAGAAAACTTGCCTGGAAATCCCGAAGTAGCAATAAGTCTCAGGTTGGTCCAGTAATCTAGAATCAACACAAGGTTTAAGATTAATAACTTAAACGCTTTCACCATACTAAGTATGCACTATCTCAAGTACAAAGTCCATTTTCAAGTTAACTCCTTAAGAACTTCTACTCGAGCATGCTCGCTCACGCATTTTTATAAAATTGAAATATAATCCTTTTAACACGAAATCTTCTCGAGGGTCTTCCTAAACACACCTATCATGTTATCACAAAGTTTCACATTCCACCAAGTCGTTTAAGGGGTTTAATTATTACCTCAAAGTTGGCTAAGTGGTATGGTTCGGTTTCTCGAAACATCCTTTACTAAATTACTCGTTTCTCCTAAACCGTAAATCGGATTCACATGATCTTTATACCAAAACGGACCTTGAAACAAGACCTACACTATACTAGGCAGTGGTGACCTTGGACAGAAGTTCTTATGCTTGGACATCACAACCAAAACAATGGTTACGTAAAATCGGGCATTATAACGGCTATGTTTTAACGATTCCAAAGTTTAATCATAAACTTACAAGATCAATCCAAACCAAATCACCAAGTCAAATCCTTAACATCATTACTAATCCATAATAATCACCAATCAGTCAAAACCAACATCTACTTGCTTATCATCAAAACAACTTCAAACTTTCATCAAAATCACTTAATCATCCTTACGATTACACCGACTAAACTATACTTAAAACTAATCATATAAATCGATTTATAACTAAGGGTTTCAAGAGTTTATACCTTCCTTGATGCTTCATATATACTAACAATAGTTTATAATCCTTCCTTGAGCTTTGAACAAACCTTAACAAGCTTAATCCTTAAGAAACAAAATCAAGAATCATGAAAAGTTACTATTCATCCTCATTTTGTAAAATCCATAAAAATTCGAAAAATAAGAGTTCGGTGCTAAGATTTTTACCAGACCTTGTGCTCTTCATAAGATTTCTATTGAGTCATAGATCATCAAATTCTAAGCTTCCTAGCTAGGGTTTTGAGCCCCATCTCTCCGCTGGACAGAAACTGGACAGTTTGGGTTCTCCAACTTGGGGAAGGTATTTGGCTAGGCTACACTCCTTTGTTGACCATGAAATTTTTAACGAATGTTACCGATGGAGTGGAGAAGCTATGGTTAAAATTTGGTGATTTTAGGACAAGTAGATTTGGAGTTATGAATTTTTCTTTGCTCCTTATGCAAGCTGAGCAGAAATCTGGAAATGGAAATGGGGAGAGTTTTCTTTTTCTTTTGCCTTGGATGAATGATAGAAATGCTGATATTTTGATGGTCAAAGTGGTGAGTCATCACAATTTGGCTTGTCACAGGACACGTGTCACGCATGCAGGAGTTTGGATAAAGTAGCTTTACTGGTTTGCTTTACTGGTTCGTTCTCTTTCACACGGATGATACAAATGTTGCATCCCTCGAATTAATCTTGTTACATGTTACTTCCATGTCTATATTTAATCCTGTAAATGTCGCGTTGTTCCGTCACCGCTTAATCTCGTATTTAAATTGATTCGTGTCTCGTTGTTCGGTTACGGCTTAATCTTGATGAACGTTCGCAGGGATTTCTCAACGAAGTAGTTTACCGTAAACGTTCTCGACATCTCTAATTCTTTTATTAAATTCATATCCATGGAACTGATAATTTAATCCTCCAATACTTTCAAATAATGATTAATCCGTCCGTTATTGGTGAAATTTCGGAGAAAACAGAAATGTTATTTTTCCGATTCTGACAGCTTTTGCATTCCTTCATTTACATCGCATATCACTAATACGACTTCGAAAGTTCATTATCCCGACTCGTACATAGTGTGGTCTGAAAATATTTTTCGGTTCAAAAATTTACTATTCATCAAAAATAAAAATAAAAATAATTTTTTTTTTAACTAAGTCCAAAATTTGGGATTATTACAGTCTCCCCTACTTAAAAGGATTCCGTCCCGGAATCTAAGAAAATAGTCGAGGTTACTCTTCCAATATAGTAATCTCCAGTTTCCAGGTTGACTCTTCAACTCTCTGGTTCCATTACAACACTTTCGCATTCCGGTCTGTGATATCTACCGGACGCTTTATATAAGCCAACTCTGGCTATGCTCATATACACCCATTTTCTATCAACATTCGATTATTCTTGCAATCGGTGGTACAACACTTACCGTAACTTCGGTTGTCTGAAATGTTTCTTTCGGTCGGTCCGTCGGTCTGCGGATCCTACGTAGTATTCGCACTCAATCTCGTTGCCAAACATGTTTGGAAAACTCCTCCCGAATCGGGAGTTCAATCATTGGTTCTTATCTGACACGATGGTGACTGGAACTCCACGTCACCCAACTATCTTTTTCGTAACTCTTCGGTTAACGATCTCTTGCTGATAACAAAATATGAGTAGACTCATTTGATCCATCAATTATAGCTCAATTGACGTCATAGTCCGACTCGATTCTTGTTGACCCTATCACAGAATCCATTATAGTAAAATTACATTCCTAATCAGGAATCTCTATTAACTGTGATAGTCAACTAGGTCTTTGTTCTGCCTTCATTTTCTGACATATCCAATATTTGTTTATCAATCGATAAATCCTTTTATTTATCCAACCACTTATAACATTTCCTTAACTTTCCTAGTTTGAAACGTCTCCTATCTTTGCAGGGTCGACTAGTACTCCTTTACTGTTGACCACATGTCCTAAAATTGTATTTCCTTTAGCCAAAACACGCACTTTGAGAACTTGGCATATAACTTTTCTCTCCTCAGTGCTTCTAACACGATCCTCAAATGTTCTGCATGTTCTTCCTCGGTCCTTGAGGTAAACCTAAATATTGCCGATGTCACTATGACATACTTATCCAAATACTTCTTGAAAAGTCGATTCAGCACGTCCATGAAAGCTGCAAGGGCATTCGTTGGCCCAAACGACATTACTAAAAACTCGTAGTGTGCATACTTGGTGCGAAACGCAGTCTTGGGTACGTTCTCAGGCTTAATATTCAATCGGTGGTATCCAGTTCTCAATCAATATTTGAGAATTTAACGGCATCATGCAACCGATCGATCAAATCACCGATCCTTGGCAAGGGTATTCATTCTTAACAATTACCCTATTTAGCTCTCGATACTCTATGCACAACCTCATGCTGTCATCCTTTTTCTTCACCAATAACACGGGTGCATCCCACGGTGACGCACTTGGTCCTATCATTCCTTCCCCTAACAATTTCTACAATTGAGCGACTAATTTCTTCATCTCGACTGGAGCTAGTCGGTACGGGGCCTTCGAAACTGGCGCCGTCCTTGGAGCTAATTCTATACCAGACTTTATTTCTCTATCGGGTGGTAACCCTGGGAGATTTTCTGGAAATACATCCTCGAATTTGTTGACAACAGGGATATTCTGTACGCTAGGTACTTCCCGTTTCGTATCCATCACAGTCGCTAAACAAGTTTCATCTTCTTGGAGGTCAAACGTTTCCTCGTCCGACAATCTGAATTCTTACTTCCTCTCTTTCTCAATCTATTCGCGTTTCATACTCTATTCTCTTTATGCCCATTTCTTTCTCGTCCACTTGGCTTCCATTTCTATCATAGTCATTTCATTAACCAAGGTAACATAATCAGTCGTTTCGAGCACTTCGTTATTCTGAATTCGCATCATGCGAAACAAACCTTGGCAATTTCCGTAAGCTTCGATTCATAGTTGTCGTACTCATTTATCTTGGCTCTCAGCTTCAACACTCTCCTTTTTCCAAATACTAAGGAAAATACTTGCATGGTACCAAGAATACTTCAAGCAACAGAATGCATTATATAAAAAAAAAATTGCAAAATTCTCGCTGAGGGGGCGACCTGGTTAGGTCTCAATCAAATTATCGTTTGAAAATCTTCCCACCATACTTCACTGCATACAAATGCATCGTGAATTCACTTATATAAATTTGACCGAAAGTTGAACTTAGTGATACAATAACTAGTTCATTTCAATAAACATTAACAACTAGCTCAACAAAATTTGCTAGTTCGATTAGTTTGGGACGCAGCATCTAGCTAGGATAATTAGCTAGATTTTCATCATATCATTAAAATTTCAACTAGTTAGAACAATTAACTAGTCACTCATCATGGCACATATAATTAGCCATTTTCAATCTACTAGTACAAAATCTCGACATCATAGTCGAAGAAAGAAGAAAACAAAATTTTGACTACTCAGATAATGAATTGAAAAGAAGAGTAAATAAGTTTAGGATGAACAAGGTAATTATAACCCTTGAATAAAATATATGATATGAATAGGAAATTCTTGGTATCGGAAAAATCGATAACCTCCCACCAAACATTTCTCATCAGTGAAACGGTCCACCCAAAGGTGTCTCCGTACATAAACTTTATCAAATTTTCCAATAGAACTGAATTCAGAATATCAATATCAAATTGATATCCTTTCTACGATTTCAACGTCTGATGTGCAAATCTCATCTTAAAATATAATAAAAGAATCTACGAGGAATCTCTAAATAATAGATCCTCCATGTTTAAACAAATAGTTAGATATTTATGAACTCGACTGAGGAGTCCAAGTATGAAAAGAAGAAATCGAATATCAAGATAATCGTTAAAGAATATTCGTCAAATAATAAAGGGAATATTAATTGAACATTCTTTAGATAATTGAAAGAATACGAAATAAATTATAGACCTGGAAGGATAGATGAATAATGGTTCCCTCTTCAGGTCGTCCTGGAACATGAACAAAACGCTCCGGTGAGTAATGGTAGCTTAATTCTGCGTATTTAACCCTTAAGGTAATGAGTGGAGGAAAGAAAATGAATAAACTGAATATAACAGTTGTTGGTTGCATCCCAAGTTGAAGTAGGAAACTAGGAAGGTTACCTGACATGAATTATTCAAGGTAACACGGGCATGAACAGTTTTAGATTGAGGAGTGTACCAGCAAGTAGATACCAAGAAGTCAATGGTCATCATAATTTCTAACATCCCCCTGTACGAGGATGATCTTATCTTTCTGCCTTTACGGCTAAGGGTACTAATCAACGGTACCTCAAAATCGTACAAGTCTTTAAATAGGTCGGGAGTTCGAAACATATTCGCCATTCCCCGATAATTGTTCAGAGATTGGGCCTCCTACGGCTGCATCAACACATCCACGAAAGATGAAGGTCCATTAACGTATATGTAATTTCTTAACACTAATCATATCGAACGAATCCAACCCCAGGCCACCATAGGTCTCGTTCCACGTAGGTCCTGAGATTGTCGCATTGCTCGTTGCAACCATACGTGTCTTTATCAGAATCACGCTATTCATTCTTCATATCTTTGATTTCTGAGTTGAGCCATCATGGCCTATCATACGAAATGTACTCGCGATGCGATTTAGCACGTTCGTCTCACAATAACGTTCTGGTACTACACGTAGGCAACAGTCTCCTTTTTAGGTAACAAAATACCCATCGACGGAAAAGACACCAACTCTTGTGGAATCGTTGTTCTCAAGGCTTGGACCTCATATACAAGATAATGCCCTAACTAGTCCACGCAATTTAGTAATTCGGATCGCGTAAAGGACTGTAAATGTCTCAATCTTCACATGTGCTACCTTCTCGTGGCAAACTACGATGAACTTCAAACATTTAGGTTCTTACTAAGTCAAGTTATCCATTGGTATTGGCCATTCCAACCTTACCCCAACTGCAACCGAGACTCTGCTTCGCGTCTTATCTTAATGTTTTTGATAATCCGTGTACAATTCTAAACGTCCTTCTCATCATTATGATGATCTTCAACGGTCCTATCGGTCCTTCGATAAGTCCTCAACTAAACTCTTTAACCTTAACATCCTCAGTGGCACTACTTCCGGTAGTCCACTTAACGAACTCTATATGAGTCCTCTCGTCATTCTCTTACTTCGATATAACTCTTAACACTCTCATATCCAAGTTTATAACTTAACGCTCTGATACCATTTCTGTAACACCCCCAGATCCGGGGTCAGCAATCTGGGTTGTCACGCTCCATCAATGATACAAAACCTGCATTACTTACAACATTCTCATAATACAACTCCAAAGACCCCAATCACTTACGCACACACACACAAGTTATAGCCTTGGAAATGAGCAACAATAATCAACACTTGTTATTACAAACCAAATGTACTATCCAGGACCTCATCTGTTATTTACAACCTCTACCTGAAGTTACAATAATAGACCTCACAATTCTATACAAGGTTTAGTAATACAAACCCACTCAAAATAATTCTCACTAATTCAAGCTGCAACTATTCTGCTCACACCGACAGTATCCATCATGCATCAACTAACTCCAGGGTGGCCTCTCCATTCCCTTACTCTCGTAACACGAGGTGGATTCGGAAATGTTTTCCTCATGCTGAAATATTTAATAAAGCAAGAATGAGCTAATGGTGCTCAGCAAGAAATCTATCCCAGTTTAAATCTTTAAACCTTTTTGGAAAATAATTCATATGGGATCAAAGTTTTTATCATTACTAGGGTATAACCCCAAAATAGTATATCGTTTAAAATACCGTATGACTTATAATCATACTCATATACTCCTCGTAACCATTTGGAAATCCTTGGTATCAGTATGATAAACCAAGACTCAAAACATATCTTTTTAAAATAGATATCAAATATTGGAATCAAGGCTTAAAGCCTATTCACTGATTCAAAACACTATATAGTTCGAAAATATCTCTGTAATCACATGTTATGCCTTTAACGGATAAGAAACTAGTATAACATAAAGGATGAAGTTACGAGGAAAATCAATATAATGTTTCCGTAACCCAAAGTCCACTTATGCATATATATCCTTAATCAGGTTTTATCAGAGTCATACTTCATAAATTAAAAGATGAAGTTGCATGAATTTATTGTCACTTCAATTTCAAATACTTTCGACCCCCTGCCAACATGATTGGTTTTTCATCCCAATACATGTTGCAGGAATATCCAAATTGGATGATGAACTAATATTGGAGTTGCTACCGCGCCCGCTGTGCCTAACCTTGCTATGATCAGTAGCAGGTCGCACCGCTCAAATAGTTTTCTACATGTAGATGGAAGAATCACGACGGCCTGACATTGTCTACCGCCTTCCAGTGACCTCCCGGCCCATTTGGGGCCATAAAAGTTGGATGGGTCAATCGCAACTGGACCACTTACACCACTCCTAGTTCAGATGAAATCCATGACTCTGAAACGTAAAGGTCATCCTCCTTTCCCCAAGTGTAACACTTGTTGATACGACTCCACTAAGTAGTTATATCTAGGTTGGAAAGGAAGATTTCCCAATATTTCCCAAGCTATGCTTGTTAATGGATATCGACTTGTTCCATGAATTTACCCCTCGATCATTGAGGTGGTAACACAACATTAGACTGGCAGCAATTAAATTGCTCCAAGAAAATATCTGTCCCTTGACAGTTTTTTTGAATTGAGAGTTTAAAAAGAGTAGTAGTCACTTAAATCAGGTTTCCCATATTTTTGATAGTTGAGCGAGCATTTAAATCTTCTTAAAAGACAGATTCAAATGTAAAAACAGTGTTTTGGGAACCTCTTTTTGATTTGAAAATAATTAATAATATTCATGAAATAAGTAATCCTTCAATGAATACTCGAAAATAATATTTAATAAGTAATTAAATATTAAATGAATCTTCAGAATAATATCCGTTAAATAAATAGCCTTGAATGAATATTCAAAATATTGTTCATAAATAAATAATCCTCGATACGTAAACCTCAAATGAATATTCAAATTAATATTCACTAATTAATAAATTTCAAATGAATATTCGAAAATAATATTCATTAAATAAATAATCCTTAAATGAATATTCACAAATAATATTCATTAAATAAATACTTAATCCTCGAATGAATATTCAAAAGTAATATTCTTAAACTCAATAATCCCCAAATGAATATAATTAATATCCTTTAAATCAATAATCCTCAAATGAATATAAATAATATCCTTTAAGTCAATAATCCTCAAATGAATATAAATAATAATATTCATTAAATAAATAATCCTCAAATGAATATAAATAATAATATTCATTAAATAAATAATTCTCAAATGAATATTCTAAAATAATATTCATTAAATAAATAATCCTCAAATGAATATTCAAAATAATATCCATTAAATAAATAATCCTCAAGTGAATATTCTAAAATAATATTCATTAAATAAATAATCCTCAAATGAATATTCTAAAATAATATTCATTAAATAAATAATCTTCAAATGAATATTCAAAATAATATTCATTAAATAAATAATCCTCAAATGAATATTCTAAAATAATATTCATTAAATAAATAATCCTCAAATGAATATTCTAAAATGATATTCATTAAATAAATAATCCTCAAATGAATATTCAAAATAATATTCATTAAATAAATAGTCCTCAAATGAATATTCTAAAATAATATTCATTAAATAAATAATCCTCAAATGAATATTCTAAAATGATATTCATTAAATAAATAATTCTCAAATAACAGTTACCCGATATCTAGCTTATAAACCAATTACCAAATCATTTCCAAGTAATAAATACTTTCCGGAACATAAATAATGATTATTAATAATATTCCTCAAGATGAATAGTAATCTGCCGCTGGAATCCCTCCGGGTTTCCACGACTATCTATATAACCAAAAATATCGACTCCCGGTCTAGAGTCGAAACAATAAACATGCTCTTATCTATAGAGCTACAAGGTATACCGGTTCATAAGTACATTATCTCAAAGCTCGTATAAGTACAGTGGGACAAATTGCACTTTGCAATTCACCATTCAAGGTAATGAGTACATAGTCAATTCTGATGTGTTGCAAGCATGCTTACACCTTCCTGAAAATAATTGCTCTACTTTGCCTACATATACTGAAATGATTAACATGCTAAATTCCATAAACTACTCTTTGCCTACTGATAATCTGGGTAAAATAATTAGGAGAGGTTTGGTTAGGGAATATAGTTATTTAGCTGATGCATTCATCAAGGTCTTTTCTTGTAAAATTAGTAATTTTGATGCATTAACTAACTCAATGTTGATTCTATTTACCATGCTCCTAACTGATAGATATTACAACTTTAGCACCCAACTTATGTATGAAATTGGTGCTAAGTTGGGTGATAAGGCTAATAGGAAAAAGAATATCTACTATGCTAGATTTCTGATGATGTTGGCTAACCATGTTAGTCCAGCACCATTGGTTATCTCTAACCCAGTTTCCAGGTTTGATTGTTTTGTGCAAGAAAAGAGGGTTTTGACAGACATACTGAGGCTGAACCACAATGGTGATGTCCCAGTGGTGTATCTGCCAATAATTGAGGTAACTACTACTATCCCTGCTAGTATAGCTGTTACTTCTACTGTTTCACCCAACCCTGTTGCTATGGAGTCTATAGTTGTGACCCAACAGGCTCCTGCCCCAGCAGCAAAACCAAAATCAAAGAAATCCTCCAAGCCAACCTCAGGTGCTTCTCAAAAGGCACCTGTTGTAAAATCCACTACACAACCAAAGGGGAGTGGTGTAGGTGTTGTGAGAGGTGAGGGAAGGGGTGAACATAAAAGAAACCCTAAGAATAAGGTAGGAGAGATGAGTGAGATCCAGCCTAGCCCCATTGTGTCTTCCCAACAAGGCACAATGAGTAATATGGATTTAAGCACAAGTCTAGTTGCATCCTCCCAAAAGGATGTAATTATTGAAACAAGCTCTCCTCCAAGAGCACACTCCAAGAGGGTAAGGGACACTTCAAGCCCACAATCCACAATTTCCCAATACCAAATGAGAGTGAAGCAAAAATCCCAGGTTTCATAGGGTGCACACATACTGGAAGCAACACTTCCAGTATCTCAAATTCAGTTTGATGTAACCCCTATTATTACTCTGGGGTTACAGTCACATTCTTTAAACATCAATCTTGAACCAACTCCACAAAATTCCCCAACTCAGTCATTATATATGGATATGATCCATTCATCTATTCCTGATTCTCCAACTCTTTTCTTGGAGAAGCCCCACTCTGACATTGGTGGTCATCACTTGTTAAGTGATTTGTTGGGCCACCAATCATCCTTTTCTGAAGTTACAAGAGGATCTGTGGCACAATCTCTAAACTCAATCACCACAGATTCTACTGTAATTTCATATTCTCAAAGTGCTTTCTTGACTTCATCAACGAAACAGTCTCTTTCGTTGACAAGTGTTTCTCCATCAACGGTATCCATACCGTTGATAGTTCATTCTGCACCTCTTATTGAAAATCAAGTTGTTTCCACAACTAGTGCAGATGATCTAGTGGTAGTTGAAACACTTCTAGGAATGAGAGGGAGTGAAACTGAGAGGCTAGCTTGTAGCCAGGCAAAAGGAGAGGCTGAGAGTGAGAGGCGGACTATTTCTTCCAGTCAGGCAAAAGGAGAGGCTGAGGGTTCCACCTTAGTATGTGAAGGTGAGGGTGTGAGAGGTGTGAGCCATGGGGAGCCCATGATGCAAGAATATAGAGGAGAGAGAGAAGGGACTACAAGAGCTATAAGGGAGGAAGCAGCCATTGCAAGTGAGTTAATGGAGGTTCATGAGGGAGAAAGGGAACTTACTTTCCAAGAGCATTATCAACAAACTCTGGATAGTATTTCCCTGGATCCTGAGACCTTTACTCATCCTGTGCCAGCCTATCAAGTTATGGCTCAACAGGGCAATGTGGAGGCAGAAAGGTCTTTCAACCTAATCCATACAACTGCATCTATGCAAAGAGCAAAGGATGCGATCACCAATCTGTCTCCAGGAGCTGCAGCAAGTGGTGAGTTTGATTTTTCTGATGATGATGACAGTTTTGGTGACAATCTACAGGTGGCCATCACTTCACAGACTGGGACTTCTGTGGTGCCCCCTACACCAAACTGGCTTTCTCAGGATATACAAGGAAGAATCACCCTGGATACTGCAATCACAAGGCAGTACAATGAGGCCTATATGGCTCATGAGTCTGCAAATGCCAATGACAAGAAATTCTACAAGGCTATTATGGATTCACTGGAAATCCAAAGGCTACAGATGATGCAGACAAGGATTGAAGCTAGAGAAATCAAGGAATCCATTAGCAATCTTAAGGATGCTACTGACAGGAGGCTAGATGAAAAGCTTCCTCTTCTCACTGTGTCCAAGATGAACAGGTTTTTCTCTAAGGAACCTGAGGTGGCTACCTCCTTGAAGACTCTCTCTTCTAGAGTGGACAAGGTGGAAGCTACTTTAACTCAAATGCAAAAGGAACAGGAGAAACAAACACAACTCTTAGCCCAGCTAGTGGCAGCTCAAGGACTCCCAGTCATCTCTTTTGATGATAACAAAAATGGGGAGAAATCTAGGGAGCTAGACATTCAAATCACAAAGGTTATGGTCCCAGCCATTTCCCTAACACAGGAGCCATTAGCAATGGGGGAGTCAGGAAAGGATAAACTGGATGGTATTGACTTGATTAAGCAAGCATCTATGAGGCTACAACTTGCTGAACAAATAAAAGACCACTGGTCCAGCATAGATGCAAGAGTCAAGAAGCTAGCTGATACTGCAAAGAATTCAAATTCATCAACGAATCAAGCTTCTTCTACAACACCATCAACGAATGCCATGGTTTTAGTATCAACGGAATGGGAGCCACAGACCAATTCTTTCTATGATGTAAAGTCCCTTCTACATGGAGTCACTCAAGGTCCAAGGAAAGAAAAAGGACAAACTTCATGTATTAGGGATGTGGAACAAGCTACATTTCAAGGAAGCCTATCTCCCAAGTCTCCTGCTAAACCAAAGGGCAAAAATATAGCAAGGACTTTCTATCCATCACCTTATCCAGATGAGCTCAAGCTTCTTGGACTACTTATCACAAAATGCAAGGAAAGCAATGATCCTGAGATAAGGAAGCAAAGAGCAATTGTCTACAGAAATGGACAGGAAATTTGTGTTTGGGCTGGTCACCTAAATTTTGTTGAAGCTAAGGCTGAGGAGTCAGAAAGAGCAGCTATGCAAGCCCTTGCAGTTTCTCAATCTCTAGATGAAGACGAAAGACAGCAAGAGGAAAGAGCCAAAGAGGAAATGAGTACAAAGAAGAGCATAAGGCAACCCAAGGCAAGAGCTAAGAGGAACATAGCTTTTGAGAATGATGACTCTCAGAGCAATGCAACAGACTCTTCTGCACCTCTTGCACCTCCAACAATTCCTAATCCAGTTTCTGAGGTAAAGTTAGCCTGTGATCCTAAACATCCAGTAAATTTCCATGATCAGCCAATTGAGCCAAAGGAAGAGCCAATTGAATTTGATGAGGCCAACTTTCCAAAATTCCTCTTTGAAATGGATCCAAAGAAGAAATCTAAGCAGAGGGCTGCCAAGGCTAAGCCAATTCTTGTAAAGAGACCACAAGCTGAGAAACCCCCTACCAACCCAGAAGACTTCATCTACATTGCTGATATCAGGGAGAAGTCTGACCTACATATTAATCTTGATGACCTGGTTGAAGTGAGAGGAATAGCAGCTTCTTACAAACTACCAGAGAGATTGGTGTTTGTCTACAAGGGTGGGAGAGAACAGATTTGGCCTCTACACAGAATTCTGGGAGAAGACTATCAGACACTGCTATCTGTGTTCAAATGTCTGAAGAAAGATTTTGGTTTTACCAAAACAGCCAAGTCTGAGGTTGTCTCCAAAATTTGCCAAATCAAAGCTAGCTGGAACAAGCCTGGTGCACTTCCCAGAGTATTGAAGGTCCCTCAAACAGGAAAGAAAATTCATCTCCAACCTTTTTGGATGATGGAATTCAGAGACAAGGACAACTGTAGAAGATTCTTCAGAATAGAAGACCAACTGGAAAAGGCATCCAATGAAACTCTGAGATTAATGCAATCCAAGTTGGGGAATCAAGATGAAGAAGAGAAGATTTTCTAAAGAAGACTTCAAGCTCAGATTGAGGAGAACAATACAAGAAAAGGGAAGAAAACAAGACCACAGAGGCAAAGATGAAAAATCTGCTCAGACTAGAGGAGCAACTCTGTGCACTTGTTTTGTAAGATTTTCTACTTTGTATTTCAATTAAAATTCAATGAAGCTCAATGCAATTTCTACTTTTATCATTTGTAATTTGTCTGAGTGTTTTTGTTATCATCAAGGCTCTTGATTTATGGTTGTTATTCTATCAGTCATAAATTGGGGAGATTGTTAGGAATATGTTGTTCTTGATGGTAATTATAAAACACTTAGTAGATTTTGTATTAAGTCATTTTTGTAACTGTCAACGGAATGGTATGCTTTGCAGCTTTCGTTGACAGGTAGCTCATCAACGAAATGAGTGATGTAGCAATTGCATTGTACAATACTTCATAGTTTGATATGCATTTTGTTGTAGGTATTAGATAGGTTTTCTAAGTCATGTTGACTAAGTACTAGATAGGCAAAATAGGTTGGTGAATTGTAAATATATTCTGCCTTGTAATTTTGCCTAAGTGAAGACATGTCAACGGTATGAAGATTACTCTATCAACGGAATGAAGATTACTCTATCAACGAAACGAGGATTATACCATCAACGAAACGAAGAATAAAGCTATCAACGAAACACATCTTACTGCTATCAACGAATCATTATCACTTTTCTGAATAGTTGACAAAGTGATAGTGACAGTTTTCTGACAGATCAAAAGGAGATGTGGAAGTGTACTTTGCATTGGAAGCCATCAAAATGGTTACTGGAAATAAGGAAACATTCCAATTTCCAATTAGGTTCTTGGGAGTGATCATAATAAGCATGAAGACAAAAACCAAGATCTCCAAGGACCATTGGACAAAAGGGATGAAAAGCAAGCTACTGAAAGTTACTTTAGATTATTTTAGAGTAGCCAAAAATAGCATTGTAAACTTGGGTTATATAACCAAGTGTAGCAGTTCATTTTATAAAAAGTGAGTGAGATAAAATAGTTTTGTATTAGCCTTCTTAAGAGCACTCTCACTTTGTATCAAGAACTGAGCAACTGTGATACTTTTGTAACACAGATTATTTCCGCAATAAAATTATCTCAGTTGGATCCTCAAAACATCCAACTGAAATTTTATATTTGTTTGTGTTTTTATTTCAGTACAGTTTTATTATTGTAAGTTGTTTTAAGTTTTGAAATATCTAGAATTGTATTCAACCCCCCCTTCTACAATTCTGTTAGGTCATTTGGGATTAACAGTAGCTGTGTTGGAAATAACGGACTATGCCTCGCTAGTGCAAAAGGCAACCATAGTGGAATCAGGTAGTGACCAGAGTCAGAAAGGAAGAGAGGAGAAAAAGAGAAAGTTTGGTAGTCAAGGAGGAAGCTCTGTGAGTAGGAGTTTCCCAGCAAAACCATTTGGAGGAACCAGGTCCCAACCCTTAAGGAGTTCCGAATTCAGGAGAACTGAGAACAGGAGCCTAAGCCAGGGCGGCAGACAGATTGGAGTGTCCCATTTTAGTCAACCCCGACCCCCACTACCTGACTGCAAGACTTGTGGAAGGAAACATCTGGGACAATGTACCCTAAAGTCGGTAATCTGCTACAAGTGTAACAAGACGGGGCACTACTCCAAAACATGCCCTCAAAACTATCAGAAGTGTTTTCAATGTGGGAAATTTGGACACATGAAAAGAGACTGCCTGTTGGTCCTTGACTATTGCAGAAGGGGAGGTTGAATGCAATATTGATAAATCTCAATCTACGTTTCAACAACAAAAACTAAGATTAACGTTTATCAGTTTATGGAATGCAAACACAAGTAGACACACGAGTTTTTATCACAAAATAAATGTTTTATTTATTTTGCAATGTGTTGCTACAACCTCAAGAAAAATGTTGGTTTTCTTGAGCTTCAATGTCTCGAGAGACACAAAGAATGGATTGAGAGATAGTCTAAGTAAACTAATCCTATTTCTATCATCACGGCTTTGTGAAGCTGCTATCATTTTCATGTGGCAGCTTCTTACAAATTGTCTACCCGCGAGTCTTTCCTAAATTGCTATACAAACAGCTTATCAGTACTGGACAAAGCAATCTAGAACCATTCTATATTTAGCTAACACAATTCAGTAGATGTAGATTTGTCATACTCTTGAATTGGTGAGCTTTGTCTTGTGATCTCTCAAGCTTCGGTCGTAGTCTTGCAAACTTGGTACAATGTTGGGATACTGCAGCACGCCTGTTTCTTGAACATCCAAATTGTCACATGTTTGACTGGGTAGAACCCCAATACAAATATTATCCCTTCATGACATTATCCTGATGGCTAAACTTGCTGTCACAAGAATGCGCTTTTGGTGACAGTAAGAAATCCCCGCATAAGGTGCTGTCAGGATTTCCAAGCTTGTTGTCAGGCTAAGGTAAAGTTGTTGTCTGAGGGCTTCCGTCAATGTTGCTTTCAGAGTGAATGTACTGTCGTGACTTGCAACATGCTGTCTTCTTGTAACCTTACTGTCAGTGTTATGACAATAACATTTATTCTTGATGTCCTTCTTAGAGCACTTCTTGAGGCTTGAACAAATAAATGAACTTCTACCAAGATGTACTTAAACTCTTATTTAACAACAAACAAAATGGTTACAAGAACATACTCTGGCTGTGACAATATGTTCATACTTAATAAAATTAAGCATTAAAAAAGTATCTATCCATTAATATGCATTCAGGGTTTTTCTCCTTGATCTATCCAGCTTTGAGTCTTCACCCTTTCTCCTTTGAAGAATGCCCTCAATCTCAGAAGAACACAGATGTTCTAATGGATGAATTGATCCAATCACCAGGTAGAGTTAGTCTTTCAGGGCACTGGTTTTGAGTTTATGAAAGCTTCTCACGGGAATCTCTTCCCATATGAACTTGATTCTTAGAGGATTCTCAAGCATACATGATTGGTAATTGGGTCCTTCACTCTCCACCCTGTTGGCTTCTCTGCTTTTATTCAAGAATGAATCTTCCATATCTTCATTGGCATTTCTTGTTGCAGGATTGGAAGGTCCTTCTTGACCTGGTTGGGCTTGCACATCTTCTTCAGGAATATCCTCTTCATAATCAGCTACCTCTTCCTTAGAATACTCTAACAAGTGAGCAATGTCAGAATCATCATGATCTTCAAACATGCCAAACTTCTGATAGAATTCCATATCCCTTTCATCCTTGTACTTCAGAACATGTTACATGACCTTGTTGGGTACATTGTCAAAGCTTTGGAATAGCTCCACCATTCTGTCCAAAAAGAAGTAATCAATCCTTCTCCTGACCTTTGTTTTTACAATCACAGGGATGTCATTCACAGAAATTGACTCAATTTCCATGATGAAGTCTGTATCCACCTTTATTGACCTTGATGAATCCCACCAGAGAGTGTACATGCTTGCCTCCTGATTGGCATCTAACTCCACTTTAACACTTCTGATTTCTTTGGATTTTGCATGTTGTACTTCAAAAGTGTTTGGGTATTTGACTTAAAGAGGCTTCTTCAGATTCCTGCATAGCCCTGTAGCTTTCTGAATTCCTAAGTACTTGGTCTTTCCTTTCCTTGCTTTAGAAGTCTCCTTAGGTTCAGGTTCCTGTCTAGAAAACCAAGCCTTGGCTAAGGATTTTGTACTTTTTGGTTTGACAGTAGGCTTGATTCCATCCTTGACAGCATCTTCTTCGACAGTGTCCTTCAAGACAGTATCTTCTTCCATGACAGTGTCTTCTAAGACAGTATCTTCTTCCATGACAGTGTCTTCTAAGACAGCTTCTTTCAGGACAACATCTTTTGTGACAGCTTCTTTGGTGACAGTATCTTTTTCAGCATTTATACTGTCTATAGCACATCTCAAGATATTTGCCTCTAAAGCTTCACATATTTCAGACTCCTCTTTTTCTGTAACTCCAGCATCTTTCTTTTCTTGCACAGGAGCTTCTTCTTTATTTTCCTCCTGGGATTTAGTTCCAACATTCCCAAAAGTACTTCCACTAGCATTTCCTGCTTCTTCAGTTCCTCCACTTCCATCCAACTCATCATTATCATCAAAAGGAACATCAAAAGAGCAGTTTTCTCCTTGATCAGCTATTTTGGAGTTTGCTTGGATGATCATCTTCTTCATCGTAGAGCTCAGTTCCTTGTCTCTTTTCACCAGCAAATCATAGATTGCATTAACAGCTAGAGCTCTTTCCTTGTTGGCTTTAGAGTTGAGAATCATGTCTAGCACCTTCAGAATTGACTTTGACTCCATTGTGGAAGTGCCTCCTAGACTTATATATGCACACCTCTTTTTGCCATCCCATGTGGTAGATGCATAGTAGACATAGAATGGATTGGTGTAGACTTCTGGAAGGATGTATGGTTTGCCTTGATTTTGTTCTTCATCACAGTTAGCACCTTTGCTGGAAGGCTCTGCAATAGCTGCATAGTGATGAACATAGATATTCCGTTGTTCAGGTATACATCAATATCCCACCTCTTCTCTTCATTGATCTTCACACATACACTAGTGATCTTCTCCCTTAGAAAAGTTGAGCAGTTATTCAACCTTCTGCTAGGTTCCAACATAGCTCCCTCAACTATCATGCTGAAGTCCTCATCATGATTCTTTAGAGTGCTCTCCATGTAGTCAACCATCAAAGCATTAGCTTTTCCCTGACTGAACTCTGTTCCTTCACTCCATGTGTTTCCTGACAAGATGTATTCAGGCATCTTGTCTTTCCCTTTTCCCAGCCTATTTTGTTCATCCTGTTCTCTCCATTTCTTTTCAAGGGCACACTCCTTTGGCATTGGAGTTGGCTCTCTTATTGTCACAAGAGGTAGTACTGGTCTTTTGGATGGAGCATTCCCTTGCATTGCTTCCAGTGCTTCTTTAGACATTAGCACTATTTCTCCAGCCATCTCATATTCAAAGAGATTTCCAGCTTCTTGCTCTTGTTCCCCCTTGCTCCCTGAATCTTCTTTTGTTCCCCTTTTCTTCTTTGCAGACACTGATTTCCCCTTAGCTGCAGACTCCTCCTTAGAAGCAGGCTCCCCCTTAGATGCACCATCTTGCCTGGGGTCAAATTCTGGATCAAATTCTGATCTTGCCCTTTTCTCCCCCTTAGGTAAGTTGGCAGCATCAATAGTTGCAGATAGAGCATGGATAGCTTCCTGAATGCTAGAGAAACCAGAGGCCACCATAGTAGACATGTTGTCAAGCTTAGTTTCCATGGAGTGACACCTGTGCTCTAGGGCTTCCAGTCTGTTAGCAGTAGAGGGGCCACCAGTTCTTAACCTTCTTGGAGGGGAAGGAAAATAATGGGGCATGGAGTGTAGTAACCCGAATTTTCAGGGTTTATTAATATTATTATTTAAATATTTTATTTCTTTTCTCAAAGAGGAGGAATGGAATTATGTGTGTATTTTATTTAAATTTTTTGTAAAAGCTGCTTAGTTTATCGACATTGTCAAATTGAGTTTGTTTTAGAATTTCGAGGATCGAATCGGTATTTTAGTTGCGCCAAAATTTTATCTGATATTCTATTCGGATTCAAAGTTTTATTTTGTTTAAATTATAATAGTATTCCAAAAGTTAGTATTTTTACATTTTTGGAAGATTTAGAATATTTGGGAATTTTTGGTATCAAAGCGGTATTTTATTAGTACCAAAATTTTACCCGGTATCTTATCTGTGCCCCCATTGGTATTTGGGTGAGTTATAAAAATATTTAAAATTCAATATTTTTGCAATTCTGAAAAATCTGGGCTTTATAAAAATTTGGTGCATAATTATTTCAATTTTAGAGTAAATAAATTTTTTTAATATGTATCCGCTAATTGAGTGGAAGTTATAATTTCGTGCTAAAAATATTTTAGTGGCTGAGAATTATTTATATTACCGAGTATCTTTTATTTTAGAATTATTTTCGTTCATAAAAGATCGTTCAGTACAGGGCTATTTGATGTTAAGTGGGGAAATTGTGTCAATTATTTAACACCCCACCCCACCTAACCTTATCATATACCTATCTAATTACTAAACTAAGATATACACAAACAAAAACACACGCAGGCAAAGAAAAAAGGAAAGAAAGATAAAAAGAAACCCACTGTCTTCTTCCCCCCCCCCCCCCCCCCCCCCCGGTTCTTCTTTTTTCTGCGCCGCCACCGCACCACCGCGCCGCACCTCCGCCGATTCCGGCTAGAAACGCGACCGCCCCACTCTGTTTTCGAGCCACGGTCCTTCCCCATCGCGACAGCAACTTGTATTCGCAGTTTCTGGGAGACATTAATTCGGTTTCCTTTCTAAATTTTGCAGGGGAAGCTTAGACTCCGTTTTGTGTTGGTACAAATTCGAAACCCTTGTGTTATAATTCGTTTTCTGTATATAGGATGAAGTTTAGTTCGTTTTTATATATATGTGTGATGTTTATAAATTCATTTTTTTAATTAATATATGATAATTATCATTTCGTTTGTGTTTATTTAATTTGTGTTAATTAGTAAATTCGTTTTTAGTAATTAATCGTTTATAAATTGTGTTAAATGGTTAAGTCGTATTTTTATATATATGTGCCATAATTACTAAATTCATTTTGTGTTAATTGTTTAAGTATGGTGTTAAATAGTTTATGCGGACTTTTTAAATGATTTTAGTTAGTGTGTAAATTGTGATGGTTAATCTGTATTTATATATATGTGTATGGTAATATTCGAACTTATTTATGCAAGTTAAAATGTCAGTTATAATTTTTAGTTTTTCGAATAAATTTAAAATGTTAGTAGCTTATGTATATTTAGTAATTCATTTTAGTATGTCGAGATTGATTACGAAATATGTTTTCGTAGTTTCGTTAATGTTTCGAGTAATTGCTAGTCTTGTATTTTAAATGGTGGTATTTAAAGTTCGTTTGTAAAGTTAGAGTTTAATTTTGAGTTATAAGTTAAATTGTGTGTTGTAATTTCCTTATTGATTATATATGTATATTATTGTGTTTTAAATGGTTTTAAAGCACCATTTAAATTTTAGTGTTATTATCATTTAATTAGTGAGTTAAATTATTTTCACTGTGAAATTAGTTTTAGCTCGTTTATATGTATGTTAAATATGTGGAGTTGATTTAAGTTGTAAGTTAATTGTGATAGTGATTTTAGTTTATTTTGTTTAATTCCCAGGGAATTTTTGTTGAAGTTCGTTATTTGGTGGAGTTTATGTTGATTAGTGAATGTTGATATACAGGTTGTGGTTTGTGATGTACTGTGTTGTCCGTCCTGTGCCTGGGGGCGCAGCATAGTACATGCAAAAGTTTGGGATAGTCCTATTTACGAACGGGTCATGCCGAAATTTTTTAAAATTTATATATGTATTTATTATTTGCATTTTATTATTAGTATCTCAAGGAGTAATTGAATTTGATTATTTTAATCGGTTTTAAATAATAATGTAATTAATTTAATTGACCAATTAATTAAATAGTTAATTGGTGAATTTTATTAATTTATTATTATTTAATCTCGATTATTTATAAGTCAAATTTAATTAATATTTTTTTCAAAGCTATTTTATTATTTTAATTCCCGGCTTGACCTGATTTATTGTTTGATTAAATGAACTAGCTGATTTTGATTAATTATAGTTACTCTTGTACTTATATATATAATATAATATAATGTGTGATTAAATGCTATGTGCAGTTATATGTTGATGAGTTATATCAGTATGTGATTAAATTATGTGATTTAGGAGTTTCGAATGTTGAATTATTTGTGTGAACAGGGCTGAATCTGCTTCTGCAGCAGCTTGTTTTAAAAAGTTTGGTATCGTATGGTGGCATATGAACTGATAAGTTCTATGTGTTTAAATGGTACATCGAGTTGAGTATGTTATTTTATAGTTGTGAGTTCAGGTTGATTAAGTTAAGTTATGTAAATATGTTAGTTTGTAAATTGATTTTTGATTGTTGGTATTAGTTTAAAACAGGTGGATTGTTATATAAATAGAGGAAGTGCTGCCGGATTTCGGGCAGGAGTATTAATTGAATATTATTTGGCAATTGTATATGATATAATATGCTAGTTTAAATGCATACGTGAATGAAATATGTTTATGTGTTAAATGTGTAGCTATTGAATTTGTATAATTATAAGAGTTATCGGTCCAGTCATGTGCCATGTGTTACGAGAAGTATAAGAAATTATGTGAATTAGTTATTTGACGTGCTACGTGATAAATGGTATACGTGATTGCTTATTTCTGGATAAAGTAACTGTAAGTAAAGGCAGAATTATTTTCTTATATGTTTACTGCAAGTCAAGGCAGAATTATTTTCTTATATGTTAACTGCAAGTAAAGGCGGATTATTTTCTTATATATTTACTGCAAGTCAAGGCAGATGAGTGGAGTATTGAAATAAATTGTGGATTGTTTGTGGATGATTGGGTTAGAATTTTTGGTATTTTTAAACAGGGCAATGTCCACTTTACGAATAGGTCATGCCCAATTTTCTGTAGAAAATACATTCGCTTAAGTTTATAAAAATTATATTATGTAGAAGTTGAAGTCCGAAGGCTAAAGTATATCCACTTTGTACCCATGAACAAGAGAGTGAGTGAGCTTCTTGATGTAGGTGGGAATCTCATTCCAGCCAGTGGTCTTGGTAGAGAACACCTTCACCATTACATCAAACACCATGCTCCACTCCTTTCTTAGATACTTCCTGTCCATTTCACCAGAAGGGTACCACTTTGTTGTTCCCTCTTCAAGAATGGGTCCAGAATACCCAATTTGCAAGAAGAGCTTCTTCAAGGTCTCATCATTAGCAAGCTCAGTGTAAGTCTTTCCTTGTTCTAGCACAATTCCCAGAGCTGCATTGTTGCCCTTGATGGTGAGAATGTAACTGTTCTCCTTGATTTTGAACTGAATGGTTGTGTTGTCACCATCTCCTTGAGCAACAGCAGATTCCCAGAAGTTCTCTATCATGTCTAGGTCAAGGATAGGGGTTGAGGTAATTGCATACCCAAGATAGGACTTATTCATGAAAGAAACAAGCCCTTTGAAGCCTTCACCAACATCATTTGGAGAGATGATGCCAACAAAGTTGGTCTGAGAAATTGATTGTTTTGGTGCCATTATTGTGAAGAGAGAGAAAATGAGTATGTTGAGTGAGTAGAGAGAGAAATTTAGCAGAAAGTTTGTTTGCTTTTGGTTGTTCTGTGTCAGGTTTGCTTTTGTCTGATTAACTGATGTATAAAGAGTAGTTCAAGCGTTTAGCTGAAAAAGAGGATATTTGGAATCGTGCTAATACCCAATAACACCACCACGTGGGTTACTCCCTTTAATTTCTGTCAACGTGGAGGTTGAATTTGCAATTTTAACGGTCCACTAATGTTGACAGTAACTTATGAGGCTGAAACAAACTGTCAGTGACATTTGGGTGATGACAGTAGGTTTGTCTTGACAGTAACATTGTCGCGAAAAACTTACTGTCATCGTTAAGTACTTTGATGACAGTATCTATGAAAGCTCTTGACAGTATGTTATTTACTGCTATCAAGAAACTAGCTGTCATGAAGTTCCGTGACAGTTCTTTTCTTGATGACAATAACGTTCTAGGAAGAACAGTAATTGTCATGAGTTTTAATGAATGTTGTCATTAATGTACTTAACTCAATACATACCATTCACAATTATGCAATAGATGACAGATTCATTATTCAGGCACATTAGATTAATCAACTTAACGAAACTGACACACAGAAAATAATAAGGAACCGTAGAAGGAAATTGATAATTTTATTAAAAGAAACGAAAGGTGAAATTACTACAATTGATTAATGCAACTATTCATCATAGGTTTTCTTAATCAATTCTAGAAATTCTGCCCTAACTTCTTCTTCTGAGGTTCCTTCTTCCTTGAGGAGTGCTTGGAACTCCTTCTCCTGTTCTTGCCACTTAGCTTCTCATTAGCATATTCAAGTTCCTTTTCAAGAGAAGTACATTTGGATTTCATCTCTAAATACATGTGATTTGCATTATCACATTCTTTTTGTACTTCTTGCATACGAGAAAATTCAGCTTCTAATATATCATTCCTTTTCCTAAGTTCAGACATCTCAGATAAGATCCTAGTATTTTTAGCAGTTTGACTTCTAAAGCTAATATGTAAAGACTTTAGAAAACGTCTTAACTCAGAAGCATTATCAGTATCAGAATCAAAGATAGTATTTAATACCTTATCATCAGGAGCAGAAATTACATCAGCGTTGGCCATTAGAGCATAGTTGACCACCTCAGTATCAGATTCTGAGGAAGAGTCCATCCAATCCTTGCTTGATGTGATAAGTGCCTTTGTCTTCTTGCACTCAGAAGCAAAGTGACCCATACCATTGCACTTGTAGCATCTAACCTTTGACTTGTCAAATTTGCTACCCTTGTTGTCCTTTTTGATATACTTATCTTTGTTTGGATTGAAAGCCTTTTTCTGAAAGTTGCCTTGTCTTCTACTCTTCCTGAACTTCATCCTTCTGAAGTTTCTGACAATCATAGCAACCATCTCTTCTATGTCTGAGTCAGAAGAATCATCATCAGTATTGGCATCAGGATTGCCATCAGTATCTGATGAAGAGTCATCAGGATCTGACTCAGCTACTCTTGATTTACTTCTAGAGACCTCCATAGCTTTTCCTTTTGATTTAGCCTCTGCTTTCAAAGTAATTGATTTTGCCTTGCTGCTTTTCTTGTTCATTCTCTATTGATTTTGCATTGCTGATTTTTCAAGATCAACAGTTTGAGTGTATGTGGGTTCTTCATCAACAATTTCTTCTTCCTCCAAGAATCCTTGATTCTCAAATCTAAGAATCTGCATTTAACCATCCTCATGCAATCCAGGAAACTTGGTTTCATTAAATGTGACATTTACACTTTCATCTATGATCATGTGTTCCAATAGATAGACTCTATAAGCAGTCCTTTCTAGAGCATATCCCATGAAAATACCTTTATAAGCTTTGGTGTCAAATTTTCCTTTCTTTTCATGGTTGTCTTTCATCATGAAGCATTTGCTTCCAAACACATGAAAATACTTGACAGTAGGTTTCTTTTCATTTAGCAGATAGTAAGGAGTGTTCCCATGAGTCTTGTTAATCAAGGTTCTGTTCTGTGTATAACAGGCTGTGTTGATAGCTTCTGCCCAGAAGTATGTAGGTAACTTTGCATCATGAAGCATAGTTCTGGCAGCTTCAATGAGAGTTCTGTTCTTCCTTTCTACAACTACATTCTGTTGTGGTGTCCTTGCAGCAGAAAATTGTTGCACAATTCCTTCATCTTTGCAGAAATTACCAATTGTGACATTTCTGAACTCAGTGTCATTGTCACTTCTCAGAATTTGAACCTTGGCATTTGGATTTCTGTCAAGAACTCTTAAGTGATCAATGATGACTTGAGCAGCTTCATCTTTTGATTCTAGATACTTCACCCAAGTGTACCTAGAATAATCATCCACCATAACTAATGTATATCTCTTCTTGGCTAAGGATGGAACATTTACTGGGCCAAAGAGATCCATGTGAATTAGTTTGAGTGGTTCTGTGTTGGTGTTGACTTGCTTTGACCTATGCACATCTCTTCTCAATTTTCCCATTTGATAGTCCTCACCCAGTCCTTCTTGACAGAATTCCTGTTGAGGTAGTCCTCTTACTAGTTCCTTCTTCATCAGCATATTCATTTTCTTGAAGTTTAGGTGAGAGAGTTTCCTGTGTCAAAGCATGATGTCACCAACAGTAGCTTTACTGTAAAAACAGTAGACTTTGTCCTTCTTTGTTGAGCTTAGGTCATCAACAAATAGGCTTCCTTTCCTTACCCCTTTGAGAGAGAGGCTTCCATCTTTCTTGTGATAGATATTGCACACCATCATGTCAAAATCAACCTTGAATCCCATGTCACTGAATTGGCTGACACTGAGCAGGTTGTGCTTCAATCCATCAACAAGTGCAATATCATTAATGACAACATTTCCAATTTCCAAACAGCCATATCCCATTGTGTAACCTTTGTTGTTGTCTCCAAAGGTTATGATTGGGCCAGCTTTTTCCACAAATTGTGATAGCAGGGCTTTATCACCAGTCATGTGTCTTGAGCATCCACTGTCAATGATCCATATGACTTGCTCCTTATTCTTGCCCTGCAAAACAAATTGTATTTTAAGAGGCATATGGTACCCAATCCTTGTTGGGTCCTGCTACTTCAGTATCACAAGAGTATACAATATTTTCAACTTTAACCATCACATCAGGAATCTTCTGTTGGACTCCTTTCTTCACCCACTTTGCCTTAGAATTAGACTTGGTCTTATTCTTAGTGGATGTAGCCTTCTTACTGTTTCCAGTAGGCTCAGAAGTCTCAACAGTTTGCATATAGAGACATTGTTCAGTAGATGAAATAGGCAGATTGAAACAAGTACTCATGGCAGTTATTTTACAAGGCATACAATCAATGTTATTGCAGACTACCATAGATCTATGCATAATGGGGGTTCTATGTAAATTACCATCTATCTTGGTCACATTGTCTTTGAACTCTTTTGGTTTCTTACAAACATGAGTTAAGTGATGTGAAGAGCCACAGTTATTGCATAGTTTTCTGGGAGAATTACCAGCATTAGCATTGCCATTTCCTAACTTACCATTCCTGTTTTTAGACTTGTAGGTAACTGTGTCAACAGGATGTTCTGAAGTTGCTGTCGAGCTTTCCTTGACAGCACCTTTTACACCTTCTGTCTTGACAGTAGGTTTAGAAGTTACTATCTTTGAAGCTCTCTTGACAGTATCTTTGGAAGCTACTATCTTGCCATTATTGACAGCATCTTTAGAACACTCTGTCTGATTGTCTGGGAAAGTTACTGTCTTGGGAATTGTGACAGTATCTTTTCCATCAACTGTTGTACTGTCAATGCTTTCATCCTCATCATCAAGTTGTTGCTTGATGAGCATGGCTTCCTCATCAAACTCAAGTTCAGAAAGTTTAAAGATTGGTTTGTTGATCTTCTTGAGAACATGAGGTTTGACAGAACCATCAGTTGAACAATCCTGACTCACAATTTCCTTACCAGGTCTTCTACCATACTCAAAACCTATCCCTACTTTTTGATCCTCTGTGTGTTTCTCATGATAATCCTGAAGGTGTTTGGATGAGTTTCTATAGGCTTTAATCTTGAATTCATTTTCACTTATTTCTTTCCTTAGAAACTTCTCAATTTCTTTAACACAATCTAATTCAATTTTAAGTTTGGCATTCTCATGTGCTAGAGATTCTAATCGACTGGTCTTCAACAAAAGCATGTCATTCTCAGAAGTGAGTGTTTCATTCAGTTTAGTTAACCTAGATATTTCTTCATTAGCTGCAGTTATACTAGTATGAACATTAAACATTTCAGCACTCAATTCCTCAACAGTTTGTTTGTATTCTTCTTTAGACATTTTAAGTAAGACAAGTGAAGGTACATGACTTGGAGAGCTTGAGGAGACCTCATTAGACTTAGCCATGAGGGCTAGATTCACATATTCCTCTTCCTCTTCATCATCATAATCATCCCAGCATTTTCCCTCAGCCACATAGGTTTTGTCCCTGTCATTTCTTGAAGTGTCCACTTGACCTTTTATCCATCCTTTGATTTTGCTTTGGTCTTCTGCACTCAGTAGCAAAATGACCAAGCTCATTGCAGTTGTAACACCTAAACTTGGATCTGTCCACCATCCTTGTTTTGTAACCACCTCTTGTGGCACCACCTTCAACCTTGGAAGAATTCCCTCTGCTGAACCTTGATGTTTGACCTTGAGGCTTAAATGGCTTGTTTCTCTTGAATCTTATGTTTTTGAACTTCTTAGCCATGTAAGCCATATTTGGATTGTCCATCTTCTCCATTTCTTCTAAGGAGTAGAAGTCTTCATCTTCAACATCAGTTATTTGCAGCACAACTTTCTCATCATCATCCACAACCTCTCCAATCTTAAGAGTAGGTACTGGAGCAGGTTCGGTGATTTGAATTCCTTCAATAGGTTGAGTGATTCTTGGCACATGAGCCACAAGAGCACCAGATATATTAGCCATTTTTCCTCTTGATCCAGCTTGTATAGGTCTTTTCTGGAAAAATTCAAGCTCGTATGATTTAAGCACACCATATAATGTTTCTAGAGAAACATTGTTTAGATTTCTTTCTTCTCTTATGACAGTGATTATGTGCTCTAGATGCTCAGGAAGTGTGAGCAAGAACTTAACATTTAACTCTTTCCTATCATAGTACTTGCCATGAATCTGTAGTTCAGTCAGAAGTTTACTGAACCTCTCAAACATAGTTGTTAGATCTTCTCCTGACTTTGCCATGAAAGCTTCATACTGTGAGATAAGAATTTGTCTTTGATTGTCTTTCACTTCTTCACTTCCTTCACCTAACAGCTCAATCTTATTCCACATATCCTTAGCTGATGAGCACCCAATGACATTTCCACACATGGCTTTGTCCAAAGTGAGAGCATCCAGTAGGATGAGTTACAAGTAATCATACAAAGCCACCTTCTCTTTTTCTGGCTCCAGAAACTCAGAAGGTAACTTAGCAACCCAGTGTGCTGGAATAAGAACACCGTCCACAGTTGAGGCTTCAATCTTCTTCTGCGGAACAAAGGGACCATTTTGGAGGATACCCAAGTACAAAGGATTCGCAGCTTTGATAAACAACAAGATTTTTCTTTTCCACACTTAGTTCTCCTTATCAAACGCTGGAATCTTTATGCTACTTGACTTCTGCATACTTGTCATGATCTCATATTTGTAGAGCAATCTATTTGCTCTGATACCAGTTGTTGATCCTTGACTATTGTAGAAGGGGGGTTGAATGCAATACTGATAAATCTCAATCTACGTTTCAACAACAAAAACTAAGATTAACGTTTATCAGTTTATGGAATGCAAACAAAAGTAGACACACGAGTTTTTCTCATTAAATAAATGTTTTATTTATTTTGCAATGTGTTGCTACAACCTCAAGAAAAATGTTGGTTTTCTTGAGCTTCGATGTCTCGAGAGATACAAAGAATGGATTGAGAGAGTCTAAGTAAACTAATCCTATCCCTATCATCACGGGTTTGTGAAGTTGCTGTCATTTTCATGTGGCAGCTTCTTACAAATTGTCTACCCGTGAGTCTTTCCTAAATTGCTATACAAACAGCTTATCAGTACTGGACAAAGCAATCTAGAACCATTCTATATTTAGCTAACACAATTCAGTAGATGTAGATTTGTCATACTCTTGAATTGATGAGCTTTGTCTTGTGATCTCTCAAGCTTCGGTCGTAGTCTTGCAGACTTGGTGCAGTGTTGGGATACTGCAGCACGCCTGTTTCTTGAACATCCAAACTGTCACATATTTGACTGGGTAGAACCCCAATACAAATATTATCCCTTCATGACAGTATCCTGATGGCTAAACTTGTTGTCACAAGAATGCGCTTTTGGTGACAGTAAGAAATCCCCGCATAAGGTGCTGTCAGGATTTCCAAGCTTGCTGTCAGGCTAAGGTAAAGTTGTTGTCCGAGGGCTTCCGTCAATGTTGTTGTCAGAGTGAATGTACTGTCATGACTTGAAACATGTTGTCTTCTTGTAACCTTACTGTCAGTGCTATGACAGTAACATTTATTCTTGTTGTCCTTCTTAGAGCACTTCTTGAGGCTTGAACAAATAAATGAACTTCTACCAAGATGTACTTAAACTCTTATTTAACAACAAACAAAATGGTTACAAGAACATACTCTGGCTGTGACAGTATGTTCATACCTAATAAAAGTAAGCATTAAAAAAGTATCTAGTTAAATTGTCTCATAGCTATCACCCATAAATCCTAACATTGCCCCATGGCAAACCCCGCCAGTTCAAGAATCAGTGGAGCCGCCTCCAACAAGCCCCCGATTGCTAGAACTTTCAACATGACTATGAAGGATGCCGTGAGGGACACAAATGTGATAGCAGGTACCCTTCTACTCAATACCGTCAATGCAAATGTTTTATTTGATTCGGGAGCTACCAAGTCTTTTATTTCAAGGGATTTCGCGAGTAAGTTAAAACTTAGAGCGGAACCATTAAAAGAAGTGTTAAAGGTAGAGATAGCAAACCGGGAAGTGATTCCAGTTGATAAGGTACACCTAGACTGTAGTCTAGAGATAGAAGGTCAACAGTTTCGTGTAGACTTGATCCCATTTAAATTAGGGGAATTTGATGTTATTCTGGGAATGGATTGGCTGTCGAGCAATGACGCTCAGATCGATTGTGAAAGAAAGAAAATTAAGTTCAAAGTATCCAAAGGACGGGAGGTCGTGTTCAAGGGACAATGACAAACCCGTAAGTTTTTAACCATTGCCCAAACCAAGAGGTTGTTGCGACATGGGTGTGAGGCTTACTTAGCCTATGTGATAGATACAAATCGAGAAGTTCCTAAGTTACAGAATATTCCTATTGTTAATGAATTTAAAGATGTATTTCCAGAAGACCTTCCAGGATTGCCACCCGATAGGGAAATAGAATTCGCTATAGAATTAGCTCCAGGAACGGCGCCAGTTTCGAAGGCCCCATACCGGTTAGCTCCAGTGGAGATGAAAGAGTTAGCTACTCAATTGCAGGAATTGTTACATAAGGAAATGATAAGACCCAATGTGTCACCATGGGGTGCACCAGTTCTATTTGTGAAAAAGAAGGATGGCAGCTTGAGATTGTGCATAGACTATCGAGAGCTAAACAAGTTAACCATTAAGAACCGATATCCTTTGCCAAGGATTGATGATTTGTTTGACCAATTGAAAGATGCGGTTCACTTCTCCAAGATTGGCCTAAGGACTGGATATCACCAGTTAAAGATAAAACCTAAGGATATACCAAAGACTACATTTCGCACTAGGTATGGACACTACGAGTTTTTAGTAATGTCGTTTGGGCTGACGAATGCCCCGACAGTTTTCATGGACCTAATGAATCGAATCTTCAAGCAGTATTTGGACAAGTGTGTCATAGTTTTTATCGATGATATTTTAGTCTACTCCAAGACAGAGGAGGAACACGCAGAACACTTGAGGATAGTGTTAGAGACGCTGAGAAGGGAGAAGTTGTATGCCAAGTTCTCAAAGTGCGGGTTTTGGCTAAGGGAAGTACAGTTTTTAGGACATGTGGTCAGCAGCGAAGGAGTACTGGTTGACCCTACGAAGATAGAAGCCATTTCAAACTGAGAAAGACCAACCACCCTGACTGAGGTGAGAAGTTTTGTAGGCTTAGCCGGGTATTATCGGAGATTTGTGCAAGATTTTGCTAGAATAGCAGCCCCATTGACCCGACTTACCCGAAAGACTGAGAAGTTTGAATGGACTGAGAAATGCGAGAAGAGTTTTCAGGAATTGAAGAGGAGGCTAGTTACTGCCCCTGTACTGGCACTGCCAGACGGAAAGGGGAATTTCGTGATCTACAGTGACGCTTCACACAAAGGGTTAGGATGCGTGCTTATGCAACACGAAATTCCCTGTCAGTTGACAAGAGTCAACCCACATGTTGTGATTACTTCCTCAACATTTCTGGAAGTAAGTATGGTAATGAGTTAAACCTATCAACGAGCTAGCATGACGCTCGGGGAACGACGATTAAGTTCGGTTCCAGATATAATGATGGGATTCATCAAGGGACTGGAGGTGTTATATATTAGCTGAGGCATTACGAGTACCGGGACGCACATGCAAACTTAGCTGAGGTACTACGGATGTCGGGATGCAACTTTAGCTGAGGTACTTCGGGTACCGGGACGCTAATGATAGCCCGTATGCGGTTGGGGTGATAACCATGAAAAGGTTTTCGTCCACTACTAGTAGAAAGAAATGTTTTGCGATATAGCGACTGATCATCGTGTATCGTGGTGTGCTCCAGAATGTCCCCTTCCTCCACTTGGAATTGTGCTACACATTGTAACGAAAGCCTATGTGCTGAGTTATCGATAGTGTGACAGTGATTGAACAATGATGATCCTGGTACGGTATTTTAACTGTATGGCATGTTTTGCCAAAAAGAATATTTCAATATATCATTCTGTATACGAATGAAGTTTTTAAAAGCTTTCAATTATGATATAAGCTTTCGTATATGATTATACTGCTTTATATTATGGCTGGGCTTAGTGATCACTCTTGTTTTTTTTTATATATATCACATAACAACAGCTAGAGTAGATGGCCAGGATCCGCCGTACCGCTCGGAAGCACGTCTGGGACGTGCAGACCGCCCGTAGGATGGTTGTTGCAGCACCTCAGGTAGAATTACTGAGTTGGTTCGGAGTGCAGTTCTTGTTGCTCCGGTTTTATTAGAAGTATCACCTATGTATATTAATGAACAAGAACAAACATTTGCGCTGCCTTTCTAGTTTCAAGTAGAAATCATACTGGCAGTAGGTTTCAAGCATTTTACTTTTGGGTTGTAATAACTTTACTTTGTGGATCATATGACTACTATTTTTACAATTTCGTTTCTGAGACATAACTGACGTGAGTATATTGATGGTGGGGTCACCATGTGTGTTGATTTATTATTATTGAGATTCGAGTATCAAGTGTTTGTATGGAATAAGGAGTGTGACAACCTAGATCTCCGACCCCGGATCTGGGGGTGTTACAGCCTATGAAGCTAAAGATCCCATACAATGGACAGAAGATTCATCTCCAACCCTTTTGGATGATGGAATTCGGGGATGAAGATGGTTGCAGAAGGTTTTTCAGACTGGAGGACCAACTATCTAAGGCAAGCACTAAGTATCTTAGATGGTTGCAATCTAAGCTAAATCCTAAGATTGTTGAGGAAGACAACTTCTACAACCAACTTCAGTGGCAAATAGAGGCCAACTATGCCAGGCAAGGGAAGAAGAAGATATTGCCTCCCAGAGAGAAGAAAAGGAACTAAAACTTGCTCAGACTAGAGGAGCACTATCTCTGTAATGTACTTCACAATCCAACTCTTTCATATTATTATAACTTTGTAGCTCAATACAAATTTTGCATCAGTCTATATATTCTTAAAGAGTGTTTTGTTATCATCAAGTCCTTAATTTATGTCTGATTCTCAACCAGGCATAAATTGGAGGAGATTGTTAGGAATTATGTTGATTCTTGATGATAAATAATTAACTCAGTAAAATTTGTATAAGTAAAAATGTAGCCTTCAACGGATAATATGTGTATACAGTGTCCGTTGAAGGGTAGCTTATCACTTGATAAGACTAACTGTAACATACTCTTTTTTGTTCTGTAATAGCAACTGAAGTGTAACATTTTAGGCTGTATAAGTCATGTTGACTTTCAACTGATATGTAGAATAGGGAGACTAATTGTAAATATTCTATGTCTTGTAATTCTGCATAAGTGAAATTGTATCTCAACGGATATTCATTCAGCCTTCAACGGATGCACCTTAGGAAGCCTCAACGGATGCAGTCACAACACTTTCAACGGATGCTAGAAGATTAACCTCAAGTCCTCAACTAATGCTAGTTCAATTATTAGCGGTTGAAATTATGAAATGGATAGTCCTGACACGTCACATGGGTTGATGGAACAAAAAGAAGCATGGAAACCAGCAATTTGGGAAACCCTGAAGAAAATAAAGCATTTTATTTTCATCTGGTCAATAGAGATGATTCTACAAGGACAATCAGCCAAAAGGCAAGTCATCAGAAAGGACCAGTGGACTAAGAGTGAAAATGCAAGCCTTTGGACTTTACCTACTGTTTATTTTCATGTAGTTCAATTAGGCTTGTAAACTTGGGATATATAACCAAGTGTAGCAATGTTTTTGAAGTCAAGAAATCAGTTTAGTTTTCAAAAGCTTAAGAAATATTCTCTTGTAACTTGCTGAAGCAAAAACATTGTGACTGCGGTTGTGTGTTTGTTCAAAATATCACAGAGATTTCTTAAAATAAAATCTCTCAGGTGAAATAATCAATCCACCTGAATTTTTAATCCTTGTACTTTTATTTACTGCAATTTTAATTTCTGTTCTAAAGTCCTTTGTCTGCAAAAGAATTGGAAATTTTAAAGGATTGTATTCAACCCCCTTTCTACAATCCTGTGATTACATTGTTTGGGAGTAACACTCTTTTTAACTCAATGTCTATTATTTTATATACTCTTTCGAACATTCATGTATTTTACTCGATAAAAATTAATAATTTTAAAGTACAAACTAATAATCTCTTACTCAAGTAAAATTTATATTAACAAATTTACTATTTTTCTTAGTTAAAAATTTATTGAAAGATAATGTGAATGTGATAACTTTTTGAATGTTCAGTGATTGTCCACGTATATAAAATTACATTTATTAAACTGAATTATATGATATAATGCAACGATTTAATATATTATATAAATTCGTATTATCAAACTTTATAGTCGAGTAATAATTTAAAGGATTATTACAAATAACTAGTGTAATTTTCTAATATTTATGATCCAAAAAAGTTATAACTTATTTGCATGTAACATTGCTATTAATCGCGTCATTTTTTATATACAATAAATAGAACCATTTTTTTAGTCCTCATTTTTTAACATAAATTCAATTGTTTTTGTAAAATTTTAAATATTTATCTTTGTTATACCTATTGCATATTTAGATCACTCAAAGTCTAAATAATTGGTCGACCAAAAATCTCTAATAAAACTCACATATTTAAAAAAATTATATATCTAAAAGTTATATGATACAATTATATATTATTTTTGATTTTATAAATAAAATATAAATCTTTCTTTAAACACAATCTTATTTATTATTTCAATAGTCTAATATATACATAGAGACAAATGTTAACAGTTACATTTATTTATAATTTATAATTTCATTTTTTATAACTAATATTTACTAAAAATTTGTTGAGTATAGAGATTACCTCAAGAAATTACCTGAGGTTATTAAAATTTTCTCATATAAATACACGTGGATATATTATTATAATTTCTGAATAATTTACATATTTACAAAATTACCATCACTTTTTTGTACTAAAACAAGCTCTTACATCAGGTATCAGGTAACCTGTAACCTCAAATAACCTCATAATCTTTTTTTTTTCAAATTTGTTTACTTAAAAGTTAGATTAAAAAAGAGAGACATTATAAGAGAATGTGAAGTTTAGAGCATCTTCAATACGATTAACTAAAATGATTGGCTAAGAGTATCTTCAACCATCAAGACCCCTTAGCTATAAAAGATTTTTTTTCAAATTTGTTTACTTAAAAGTTAGATTAAAAAAGAGAGACATTATAAGAGAATGTGAAGTTTAGAGCATCTTCAATACGATTAACTAAAATGATTGGCTAAGAGTATCTTCAACCATCAAGACCCCTTAGCTATAAAAGATTATGTGGCATGCCATAAGTATAATTTTTAGAGAATATTTAAAAATTACTTATCTCCAATGAGACACTAGTGTTAGCTAAAGTTTTAGCCAACCCCTTCATGTTGGTTATTTTTGTCGAACCTATAAAGATCTGTAGAAAATTTCCACATCACATATTACCATATTAAAATTATATATTATATTTTTAACAACTTGAAATAATAAAGACATACTATTTTTAAAATATAGTCAGTCATTATAGCCAACTCCGATCCATTGGGGCACAACACCTTACAAATTTAACAAATTTTACATAATCATTATTTTATACCATTTTAGCTAACGATTTTAGCTAGTATCATTGGAGGAGCATCTCCAACGGTAAAAAATCCTTAGCTAAATTATCTATGTGGCATATAGGTGTCACTCTTTAGATAATATGTAAAAATTTGAGCACTCCAATCATATAGCCTTTAGCAAAAAAATATAGACAATTATAATTGATTGGTCATATTTGATTAAATGACATAAAGTAACGATTGACTAAAATTTGTTGAACCTGTAAAACATTTTTCTCCAATGGAATTGGCTATATTAGTTGGCTATATTTTAAAAATGATATTAAACTATTATTTCAAGAAGGTAATAGATGATGTGTATTCACTACATGCAACATATATAGTCAACATCAAGAGATTAACTAAAGTTTTACCTAAGGGAAACTTACCATTGGAGAGATACAAATATTAAAAAAAATTATAATTTTTTATTTTGGATATGCCACGTAAATATTTTAGCTGAGGAATTTTAATATTGGAGATGCTTTTACCTAATAATAATATTAGAGTAAATTTAAAAATTAGTGTGATAACATGATTATGATACTTTGTTTATAAGGGAGAAATTGGGTTGATTCGTGAAAGCAACAAAAAATATTCAATTTATTGTATAGATTATTGAGAATATTTTGTTCTGGCTTTTAAAATATAAAAGTATGAAGAAAGAAAAATATTAGGGAATCATAAAAATTTTTTATAAATTTTTTTATAATATTATATGTCATTCTACCACTGGTTGATATAATAAGAGTAAATAGCATTTTGTGTACCTAAATTATACAACTTCTGCATTTTGTGTATCTAAACTATCAATTGAGCACTTTGTGTACTTGAAGTATGCGAAAACAAACAATTTGTGTACTTCCGTTGTTTATTTATTCAAATGATGCATTTTGTGTATCTTAACTATTAAAATTGAACAATTTATGTACTTGAAGTTTACTAATATAACTAGCTTTATAGCCCGTGCAAGGCACGGGCTCTAGATCGCATAAAATATTTCAGCCTTAGTCTTTATTCATGATTTTTTTCGTTACAGTTTTGAGGGTGGAGACAACCATCTTTAAGAATTAGGTAATTAAAAGTATGAACTGTAACATTACCTTATTTTTTTCGCCTGAAATTGTAAAATAACTGACCAATGGCCTATTTTTGGCTGACTATGTTTTGGCAAAGTATGGGACTACGGGGGTTGATCTTGTAAAAGCCAAGATAGTTCCGTAAGTATTGAACTCTTCACCAAATCAGTGGGGTACACACAAATTCAAAAGCCCCTCAAACCAACCCTAGTACTAACATCAAAGAGTCTCGTCCCAATTTCAATGTATCGTGACCAAACTAAGAAGCATTTCCTAAAGTTTCATGTGCCATTCTCGGGACCAATCCCTTGAACAGACCCTTCATACCTGCTGATTGGGAAACAATGTTTTGGTACATCCATCAGACCCTATACTTTATTGCATGCCAGATGAGCCAACATGTGGTAAGCCGATATTGAAACATCGTCGAAGAAAATTTGATATTTTCACCGAACATCCTTTTGCAGCCCCAAACGCCAAAACCCTACTTAAAAACATATTGAAAGACACGCATCAATGCTTCATAATAGTACTCGTAACGGGATTTAAACTCATAAAACCTTTAACTTGTTTTTTCAAAATACCAAAAAATAATTACAATAATTATTGTAAAAGAATTAAGGAAATATGAAAGTTAGCTTTTTTTCATTGCTCAGCAAGCACTGCCTTTTGCAGCTAGGGCTTCCATCTCAACTCTAAAAGTTCAGCCAAAAAATTACGAGTGAAACTGAATAATGTAATTAACTAAAATAGTTATTGTATAATAGATAACAAATGTATAACTGAAATCTGTTCAAGCTACACTTATATTCAACAAAGAGGTAATATTCATCATAGCCCATGCTAATTGTCAGAGATAACAGAACTTGTATACGGGCTAGATAAAAAATGAGCTCCCATATATGTGCCACGAAATTTTCATTCCATCAAACTAAGTTCTATAAAAATAGAGTAATTAAATATAATTAATTTGAACCTTTGTACTTTTAAGGAGTTCTAATAGTATCATTTACTACTGGTGGATTTAAAGGAACAACTTGTTCAGAAGTAGAAGGCAAAGAGCTTCCAGTGGCTTTTTCCTTGAAGACGACAATGCTGCATATATTATATATAATTACAGCTATAAAATAGATATTTTCAATCATTTTTATGAGCTTTCTCTGATGTAATGCAGATGGCGACACTCACAAACATTGCATCATTTACATCATAAAATGGGATACACATTAAGAATGGTTTTTTATGGTAATGACTTGGTTCTGCCTAAGACATTTGAATTGCATTTATGATTGGTATGTAATTTGAAGCAAACACTTTATGGCTGCAAATTGTATATCACTCTGCTCAAATGCCTCTTTGTAGGTTAAAGTCATTTGAGAAATCTATAAATTTTACATTCTACAACATTAAACTGACAATGTGATGGTCTCATAAGCACTGCCTTTACGTGGAAACTTAATAAAACTGCAAAACAAAAAACTTTTACGTACCTAAATTGTTTGGCCAGTGAACCACATTGTATTTTGTCACCTGCAAAACTCGAAAGCTCTTCTGCTTTAAGGAAATAAAAGAAAAGTTTTAAATTAATAATGGACATAATCTGACATTTAAATTTCTGGTCTTCCATGTGAACCATAAGCCTGTTTTTGTCCAAGATCACTTGGTACTTGGGAAGCCTTTGCTAAAACCCTAAGTGAGAGAAAAAAAACCCTAAGTCAGAAACATAAAATTTCACTATGCAATATAATACGTAACCAAAGAACATAAATTTTCTAAAACTGTAAAACAAAATACTTTACAAACCTAAATTATTTTGGTTCGTGAACCAGAATATGTTGTCACCTGGAGAAGGTATAAAGAGGCATGTCCCAGCATTTACGCTTTCAAGAACTTCCTAAATCAACCTTAGAAGACAACGCATGTGTAAGCTCCCTAAATGGATAAGTTGAGAAGGAATTCCTTAAAACAGGGTAGTGTAAGCTCCCTAAATGGATAAGTTGAGCAAGAATTCCTTAAAACAGGGTAGGACGATGCTAGAAAATTAACATTTAATAAAGCCACAAACAAAGTTACGTACATACAATTTTCCAGTAGACTATTCCTCATTGTTAGTGAGTATAAAAGCTTCCTTTCTTTTCTTTTCCTGGAAACTCTTAGTACGAAAGCTACCCTTCACTCATAAGACACCTCAACCTTCTCTTCATATCCGTAATAGACGAATTATGTAAATATCAGATCCTGACAATGTACAAGGTCAAAAACAATTTGAATGCAAAATGAGTGTATACTATATTATGTTAGTCAATTAAGCATCATAACTTTTTAGGTTCTCAGTTTGTCACTGAAGCATTACAAGGTTCATCAGATCCTGCAAATTTTAGTTGCCAGTATTTTATGCAGGTTTTTCCTGACATCTATAGATACTCTAAAAGAGACGGTAAAGAAGCCTTGTGATTTTTCTAATTTTTTAGAAGAAAACATACAGAAATTGCTCAGGTAAAGAATGTGCGTTTAAAAAGAATTTGTGGAGATACTAAACATTTATTCATAGGCATCTTCATCCACATAGTAGCGGATCAGTCAAAGGATGCGCCTAATATGTGTTAAATTCAAAAAAAATGCATCAAAAGTTTAGGATGAATGGTCCACACACCATAGAGTGTGTCCGTAGTTGCATAATCACAAAGATTTGACGAGGCACGTACCCTCTTTTTCTCTTGCACTTTTCTAGCATCCAATTGCACATTTTCTGTGAAGATATCCATTGATGCCATAGCCAATTGTCTAATGTGATCCTCAAATAGCATAGTCCCAAAAAACATTGTAGAAATAGTAGCAGGATCAATGATTGCATCGCTGCAACAAAGAGGATATACACACTTATATGACTAACATGCAAATGAACCTGCAAGTCCAATTATATACTTAATGTACTCGAAAATACTTCAGCTTTAAAGAAATAGAAGAAAACTTAAATACACATGCATAATCCGACATTTAAATTTCTGGTTTTCCACATGCATTATAAGTCTGTCTTTGTCCAAAATCACTTGGTTCTTGGTAAGCCTTTTCTAAAACCCAAAGTGGGAAACACAAAAGTCGCTTCAATATTCGTTTCGAGCTCTTTTTCTTGCAATATATTAGATAAATATTTGAAGTGGCTACTGGCTACACATGAAATATATTCACAGTTCGATACCTATTATATTGAAGTCAACACATGTGTTGTTCTTCAAGCACTGCACCATAAGCGGGCTCATATTACTTTTCCATGATTAAATATATTATATGGAGATACAAAATGAAGATTTAAAGTAAATACCTAAGTACTAGCGTATACATATCAACTACCACACCGCCGTGTATATATATATATAACACATATAGTGACCTCCACAATGTATATAGTTTGCGCATGCTCATCAGCGGCACTAAATTACAAGATTCATTGGCAAAAAAAACTGGAATATTATTTTTATTGCAACACAAATTAAGGCTAACATCTAACAACCCAAACTGCTCAAGGAAGAATGGCATGTAATAAACCTGGACACAGGACACTCAAACGATGGTAAAAAATATCATCTTTGGACTGACCTTTGCGAAATAACATCACCAGCAGTAAACAGGAAACTAAAAGCACACTAACATTCAACCTATGTAACATTTCTGGAGAAATAATGATGTGATCAACCACCAAGGCAAAAATCTTGTTTATTTACACAAGTAAAGGAGTATAACGAATTGTTTTTAATGCGTGTGCATGTATCAATAAGGGTGTGCAAAAGGTTGCATGCACAACAAAGCAATCCAAAGTAAAATTGTTGGCCAGTATTTTTAATTGGATTCCGCTGTAGATAGTAATATACTGTTAGAGAATGCAATCCATTTAGCGTAAAACACAACTAAAGTGTTTTGGGATGACACCACTAAATTAACTTGCAACCTATGTAACATTTCTGGAGAAATAATGATGTGATCAACCACCAAGGCAAAAATCTTGTTTATTTACACAAGTAAAGGAGTATAACGAATTGCTTTTAATGTGTGTGCATGTATCAATAAGGGTGTGCAAAAGGTTGCATGCACAACAAAGCAATCCAAAGTAAAATTGTTGGCTAGTATTTTTAATTGGATTCCGCTGTAGATAGTAATATACTATTAGAGAATGCAATCCATTTAGCGTAAAACACAACTAAAGTGTTTCGGGATGACACCACTAAATTAACTTGCAAAAAGGGATAATTAAATGGCAGTAGATAAATACTACAAGCAGAATTAACCAGATTTTGCTACATATGAGTCCTAAGTAAGCGTATATATACACACTTGATCACCTGTAAATTATAGCCCTCTGGAAAACCCCTGTGGCAAGCGTTTCAGTTTTGCTTTGACAACCACCTCTGTTCTACAACATCTTGAGTGATAGGTAGATTGGGTTGGTCTCTTTTTTTTAGCAGCTGAATTCATGTAAGCATATTATGATCATAATATGTAATGTCAAACAATTTCACAAAGATATCAGCACATATTACCAAACTTAAAACAATTCAGCAACATAGGCAAAGGTTAGAAATTGACTTTTGACAAGAAAAGCCCGAAGTTAAGAAAAAATCAGAATAAAGAAAGACAAAAGAATGGCATGAGCAATTTAGTAAAGTCTAAGACCCGATTTTCAAATCAGAGTTACAGAAGGTGCAAGCACGCAAAAGAGGTTGAATACGATATTAGGTTGTTCCCTAAGTAGAACTACTTGTGGTGTCCAAATCATTGAAAAGGAGATGACAATAAACTAATGCTTCTATGGTTAGTTTTTAAATTTTCATTAACAAACAGAGCTTTAATCTTTCTTTCGGTTAGGTAACATTGTTGCGAGTTTGCTTATTACAACCTAAGTCTAATTTTTCCTGTAAGCTAACTAACTAATCCTCCAACATATTAATTCTTACGAAAGACATAAAAATACACTGCAACAAATCAAACACTCCAATAAACATCATATAAGCATTTCAGGCATGCATAGCAAATATGGAATCAAAATAGATCATATAATGATTTAACGACTTAAACTACACACAATATGATCCATATAGAACCCGAAGGCCGCAACGACAATAACATGAGATATAAAATACATAAAAACCTAAAAGCAACACCAACCGACATTCATATCTCCACATACCATCGCTTCCGCACAGAGAATATTCATTGCCGCAACTTGTTATTTGAGGAATCATTACATCGAACACCTTATATACAGAGTTGCCTAATGATATTGCCATATTTAGTTTGAATAATGCTTCACTACAAAAACAGATATTATAAGATTTCGATCCTAAAAAATATAAACTTAGAGTGGCCTCGATCCATTCGTTGTGGGTAAATCGCACTGCAAACATGAACGAATGAGGAGATATTGATTGATATAATACACACACGTATATACATATAATCAATTGTTGAAATTGACATTTTATCACCTCTATAATTCACAGCGTGCAATGATTTAGGGACTGGGCGTTAGAGAAAAGCAAAGTATAAGAGCAGTTGAAAGGTTCGAAGGCAGCAAGGATACATAGAGTAGATAACGGAGGAATAACGGAGCGTTAACGGAGCTGACGTGGCGTCTTGCTGGAATAAAATGACTCACGGAAGTGTAAGTTGCAGTATTAGATATATAATAGATTGATAACACATTTTTTCTATATATTTAATTATATGTATATTAATGGAATATCAAAAAATAAATACTAAAAAATAATATGAAGTAAAAATATAACATAACTTGATATAATAGAAGTAAATAATATTAACTAAAATATTTACTATTTTGACTTATTAAATACATTCAAAAAAATTATATACACAATTTTTATGAAATTTTATTATTATATTGTGTAATTATATTAAATAATGTTTTAAATTTAGTTACAATTAAATTAAATAAAGAATTTTATAGTATTTATCCTTAATTTTTTTTAATCATACTTTATATGTAAATATAATTATTATTTTTGAATAATAACTTTCGAAAAAATTATTTAAAAAAATAAATTTTTATATATACATGCAAAGTTGAGATACACAAAGTGCATATATAAAGTTTAGGTACATGATTTTTATAAAATTCAGATATACAAATTGCATAATTGATACTATAGGTACATAAATTACAAATTATGCATACTTAAGGTACACAAAATGCATTTAACTCATATAATAATTAATGCAATCACAAGATCGAAGGGGATTGAACGCAGGACTGAATGGAGTCGAACCTGCATCAATGTGGGCTCATACGGGACTGTAACTGGACTAATGACCCCGCCCAAGTTCTGACAATAACAGTCTTGCAAGATATTCGAAATGGGATTGCAGGTCCCAAATTTACAGTCTAATTTATTGATTCAGTCTTTCAGATCGATAATTTATTTATTAATTTGTGTAGCACTAGAAATGAAATGTGGCACATACTAGGCCGACAGGATTAAGGAAAGCGTGACAGCTGGGTGGGGTAAAGGAGCGACAAATAAGAATTGGAGAGACGAGCAGCCAGCCGAGTGAGTGAGGTCACTTCTATTGTCGGCCTCTATGTGAAATGTTGACTTAACTGTATCCAATTTGCCAATTCATATTAACTAGCTTTATAGCCCTGCAATGCACGGGACATTTAATAAGTTATTTTATTTTAGTATTTTTATAATTTTATTTATTTATTGATATCTTTGTTTATTTTCATAAAAATATAAATTCATTAAGTTAATAATATATTTTTTTCATATGTATATATTATTTCGGTTTATGTTGTACTTCTTGAAATGATAAAAATTACGAATTTTTTATATATACAAATTCACTAAAATCATGATTATTTATATGTTTATTCATTGTTTTTATAAATTCAATTTTAATAAATTTTAGTGTAAATATTTAAAATATTAAAATTATACTACTTCTATTATTCTTTACTTTTATAGAAATATTACTTTTTCTCTAAAGTAGAGCATTATTAATAACTGTGTAATTGTTTTATAGTAGAGAGTTTTTAGCTATGTAGACCCGTAGAGAATTTTTAACTATGTAGGACCCGCGGACGACCAACCAAACCATACCATTTAAGTGCTTTACACTAATTATATATAAAGATTCACTAAAATCATGATTATTTATATGTTTATTCATTGTTTTTATAAATTCAATTTTAATAAATTTTAGTGTAAATAATTAAATATTTAAAATATTAAAATTATACTACTTCTATTATTCTTTACTTTTATACAAATATTACTTTTTCTCTAAAGTAGAGCATTATTAATAACTGTGTAATTGTTTTATAGTAGAGAGTTTTTAGCTATGCAGGGCCCGTAGGGAATTTTTAATTATGTAGGACCTGCGGACGACCAACCAAACCATACCATTTAAGTGTTTTACACTAATTATATATAAAGATATAATTCCTTCTTTTCGAATACACTATACTAGCTTAAAACCAGTGTTATGCACGGATTGTTAATTGTCATTTTATTATTATTATTTTTAATATTTTATTAATTGTAGTTGTGCAAAAAATAAGTAGGCATGTTAAAATAGTTAAACACTTTTAATTAATTAAAAATATTAAAACAGATTTTAAAATAAATAAGTATGGGTTTGTCCGTTATATTTTTGGAAAATGAGGGGTTTTAGTAGGGAAAAAAAATGTAACATATATTTAGTTTAAAAAGATAAATGCCCGTGATATTTTTGGAAAATGAGGTTTTAAAATTTAATAATTAAAAGTATTTAAATACGTTTTAAAATAAATAAGTAAAGGGGTTCCTCTGATATTTTTGGAAAAAGAATGGATTTTAGTGAGAAAAATAGAAAAAGTAAATTGTAAAAAGCAATTTCCCGTGATATATTTAGAAAAGGATGGACTTTGTTAGAAAAAATATATAATGTGTTTTAGCTGAAAAGATAATTGGTTATAAATAGGTATTTGATTATTTATATTTTAATATTTTTAGTAATTGCATTTGTTAAGAAAAATAAGTAGACATGTTAAAATAGGTAAACTTTTAAAAAATAATTATAATATTAAAATAAGTTTTAAAAAAATAACTAAAGGTTTGTCCGTGATATTTTTGGAAAAGGAGGGGTTTTAGTAAAGAAAAATAGAAAAACAAACATGTTTTAGTTAAAAAGGGTAATTGCCCGTGATATATTTGAAAAGGTAGGGGAATTTGTTAGAAAAAATAATGTATTTTAGGTGAAAAAGGTAATTGGTTATAAATATGTAATATTATTATTTAATAATATATTTCTATAAATAAGTAAGGTTAATTAAGTAAAAACACGAAGTACAGTTAATTAATTAAGAGTAATTAAGTAAAATCACAACGTACCATACCGACCAACCAAACTTTTAATATTTCGTCTATTATATAATAGTATTGATAGTATAGATTAAGTATAGATAGTATAGATAAGTAAATGGTTTACCCGTGATATTTTTAGAAAAAGAAGAGATTTTATTAAGAAAAATAGAAAAAGTAAGTTGAAAAAAGTAATTGTCCGTGATATTTTTGGAAAAGGATGAATTTTGTTAGAAAAAATCTATAATGTGTTTTAGATAAAAAGGTAATTGATTATAAACAGGTAATGTTATTATTTAATTTTTTTTTATAAATAAGTAAGGGTAATTAAGTAAAAACACTTTGTTAAGTAAGGGTAATTAGGTAAAAACACTTTGGTACCGACCGACCAGAATTTTAATGTTTCGTCTATTATATAATATTATAGATAGATAATATACATATTTTTTTGTGCACCTGATTTTTTTGAAAAATGTAATTGCCCGTGAAATTTTTGAAAAAGGATTAGATTTTGTTAAAAAAAATAATGTATTTTAGCTGAAAAAGGTAACATGTCATAAATATGTCTTATTATATAATATTATTTTTTTTATAAATAAGTAAGGATAATTAAGTAAAATCACGAAGTACCAAAAAACGGGTACCGTGCCGATAGATAGTATAGATGTCGTTTGTGATAATTTTAGAAAAGGAAACATTTTAGTTAGAAAATATAAAAAAATATATACGCTTTGGCTAAGAAAGGTAATCGGTTAATTATTAGTATTTATAATATTAGTATTTTATGCTACTAAATTGAATAACCCGTGATATTTTTGAGATTTTAGCTAGGAGAAATATTAGTTAGAAAATAAAAAAAAATATACACTTTGGCAAAAAAGGCTAATCGATTAGTTATTAGTAATTATAATATTATTATTTTATTTTATTAAATAGAACTGCCTGTGATATTTTTGGAAAATGAGAGATTTTAGTTAGGAAAAATAAAAAGTAGAAATGTTAGTTATAAAAAAGAATATATGTTTTGGTTAATAAAGGTAATTGATTAATTATTAGTATTTTATGTTAGTAAATGAAATTGCCCGTGATATCTTTGAAGTTTTAGTTAGGAGTTGAAAATATTAAAAAATATACGTTTTGGGAAAAACAATCTAATCAGTTAGTTATAAGTAATTATAATATTATTATTTTAATTTATTAAATAGAACTATATGTGATATTTTTGGAAAATAAGAGATTTTAGTTATGAAAAATAGAAAAGTAGAAATTCTAGTTAGGAAATATTAAAAAGAATGTACTTTTTGGCTAAAAAAAGGTAATGTGTTAGTTATTTACAATTATAACTTTATTATGTTATTTTATTAAATGAAATTGTCTGCGATATTTTTGGAAAATGAGATGTTTTAGTTAGGAAAAATAAAAAAGATATTATATATAATAAATTTAATATTTTATCTAACGGTTCTCATCGATTTGATCAGAAATATCTAACGGATATGAATAATGTGACCAGACTACAAAAACTTTCAGGACCAGACTACAAAACTTTCAATGTTTCATCTTTAATATAATAGTATAGATTAAAGATAAAGATAGGATATTTATCAAAAATACCACTTTTTTTAAAAAAAATTGCGATTTTACCATCTTCTCAAAATATTTACAAAAATACCTTCTTTTTAAAAATAATTTGCGAAAATACCATCTTTTAAAAAGATTTTTGCAAAAATACGTTCTGCAACTAAATACAACCTACGTAGGTTGCATCCGGTTGCATGTGTTATTGCAACTAGATGCAATTGGATGCAACTTTCCAAATACAACCTACGTAGTTTGCATCCAGTTGCATATGTGGTTGAAACTAGATGCAACCAGATGCAACTTTTTAAAAAATAATTGAAAAAACAGCTAAGAATTCAAAAAAAAATATTAATAAAAGGGGTAAACTTGTGGTCTTGGTTTACCCTGGGGTTCAATAGTTAACTTTTGGGGTTCAATGTTTCTATTTTGGATTTTAGAAATATTAAGAATGACGAATAATTCGTATAGAGACTTAGGGTTTAGGGTTGTCCCTAAACCCTAGACTCTAAACCCTAACCTACCCTGATTTTAGGGTTGTAACCTAAAATCAGGGTACCGGAAAAACACCATTATTAACAAGTTGCATCTGTGGTTGATTTTGGTTGCAGTTTGCAGAAGGTATTTTTGCAAATAAGATGGTATTTTCGCAAATTTTTTTTTTTTGAAAAGGTATTTTTGTAAAAATATTTCTGGAATAGGATATTTATGAAAAAAGCCCTTAAAGATATCAAGTCAAGTACCGGAATAATTGGAGTGAAGAAAATTTTATTAACAAAAATAAATTATATTTTTTTAAACTTTTAAAATTGTGGAAAAGGAGTAAGCGCTTAAATTTTAAAATATATCTTATAATATCTTGAAGATCTAACATTTTATAACATTCTTTATTTTATTTTTTTTACTTAAGAATTTGTATAAAAAAATCTCTTGAAAACAGTTTTATGGGCATATTCAATTCAAATTTCAAAAGGATTTTTTTGGATTCTTAAAATCCTGATGTATTCGATCTGGATTTTAAAAAGTCATTTCAATCTTGTGGCATTCAATAAAAAATTTTAATTTTTTTTAAAATTTGGGTGTATTTAATCTAGATTTTAAATTTTTGATTAAAATTTTGTACCGTTCAGTTTGATAAAATCGTGAATTTTGAAAAAATTGTTAGTGTATTTTATATCATGAAATTTAAAATTCATGAGATTTTGAAGGATTTGTCGAAAGATTTTATATCAACTCCGCCAAAATTAAAATCAATAATAATCTTTTAAAATTCACATACTTTTATCAATTTAATAAAATCTAAATCGAATATACTCCTTTGGGACTATAATGATTGATTATATTTTAAAAATAATATATTATTTCAAGTTGTTAAAAACAGAATACATGATTTTAATATGGTAATAGATGATATGGAAGTTTGCTATATATTCAACAAAAATAACCAACAAAAACCAGGGCCGTCTAGGAGGGTGTGCAAGGAGCCCAATAACACAGGACCCCAAAATTTTAGGGCCCCCAAATCAGAAAAGCCCATGTAAATATTCTATATGTCCATCTAATTATCAGCAAAATTCCACCAAAATTGACTTATTTAGTTACTCATGTCTAGATTAAGGGTCTAATTTTATAATTAGCAGAGGGCCTTGTAAAGTTTGAGACGGGTCTGACTAAAACGAGTTAAATTAGTACATAAGAGGATGTCCCGTTGGAGTGATCAAAATTTTGAACATTATGTATAATTTTTTATTTAAAGCATGTTAACTAGAGTTTTATTATGTGGGATAAATAATTTCATCAATTAAAATGTTATGAATTATAAACCTTTAAATTATACTCCCTATATCCCTCTCATTTTTTTACAGTTTTTTTACATTTCTTGACACACATTTTAAGGCTCTTATAAAGTATAATTCTACAACTTATTTTCAAAATTTTCTTTTTCTAAATAAAAATTTAAACATTATACTTTTATCCAGAAAAAAAATATTTAAAATAATTTATGAAAATGTATTTTATAGGAGTCTTAAAATGCGTGCCGAGCCCCCTCCCCCAGTGTAAAGAACTCAGGGGGACAGTGGGAGTAATATTTCATGTTTGTTTTGAACCCACGATCATTAGATTGTATTTCTATCATTTAAAATTTTCAATCCTATGTTTATTTTGCATATGATTATAGTAAGGGAATTATATATATATATATATATATATATATATATATATATATATATTGCTCCATGAAGAACACTCTTATATAAAGAACAATAAAGAACACCATAGAATCTTACATAAATTGCATGTTGATTCTAATTTTCTCACCAAAAAAAGTTTATTACGAATAAAAATAGAATCTGGCAAAAAATTAGAATCAAATAAAACATGATTACATGTAATTTCATTGTGATAAATACATATACAAGATTCTGTACTGGATTTTATACTGGATTATATGTAATGTTTAATTTTTAAATTTAGATGAGATTCTACGTTAAATTCGATATGTTAGGCTTAATTGTTGTTCAATTTTATGATTCTAATTTTAAAAAATCAATTTTTATGAAAAATAAGGTGTTTATGATGATGTTCTTTATTGTTCTTTATATAAGGTGTTCTTCCTAGAGTGCAACTCTCTATATATATATATATTAAAATGACTTGTTAAAATAGATTAAATAATTCCTTCTCCAATAAAGTATTAGAGATGATTATAATCCAATATCCTACTCCAACATGAGATAGAAATTTTTTAAAAATTATAATTTTTAGATTAATCATAAATTAAATTTAATATAACAAACATGATATAACAAAATTTAAAGAATCATAATAATATTTTATACTTAATACCATGAAGCCTTTGAGTTTAGAATTTAACTTATAACAACACCATTTTCTTAATACAGTAAGTATCAAATTTTAGCAGGTTAAGGAAATTTGAATTCTAAATTTAGAAAATTAAATTATGTGTTATCGACCAATCATGTATATATTATAGGATATTAATCAAAAATACCACTTTTTTAATTTACTCCTACGTAAATTTCCTTTTAATTTAGTTGGGATCTAATAATAATCAAGCATATATAAATATCAATGTTTGGCCTAAAATATATCAATGTCTCACCTATATTTTGTGTAATAATTAAACAAATTAATTATGACACAATAAAATTGTAGAATGTGATAAAATTAAAAAAAATGAAGGTAAAAACAAGGAGAGTCAAAGTATATGAGAAATAGTGATATGATCCACCTCTTGTTGTCCAGCTCACACTCTTCTCTCCCTTCTTGCTTCTAAACTTTGTCTTCCTCTCTCCCTGTCATCCCCCCTATTCAACTCTCTCCATCACTTCTATCCTTCCCTAATCTCTTTCTTACTACAATCATATATACATACATATATAATATAAATTCATCTTTTTTTTTTTACAATGGTGGTGAGTTCTTGATTACTACTTACACTCCCCAGGATCTATGTTGGTTCTTTTAAAGTTGTTTAATTTATGTTCACTTACGTTTTTCATTTGAACGTGTTTGTGTTTTTATCAGACAAGAACTGTGCAAGTTGGGCATGTTTCAGATCTAGCTACTGAAAGGGAAATTCATGAGTTTTTCTCATTTTCTGGGGAAATTGAGCATATCGAGATTCGAAAGTATGGTTTTTTTGCATACCCTTTTGCTATTATTGGTTATTTTGAATGTTTTCAGTTTGCTTTTAAAATATTGAGTGATTTGGGTTTGTTTGTGTTGCTTGTGGTAATGCAGTGATTTAAGACCGAAGATTGCATTTGTCACTTTTAAAGATCCACAAGCCCTTGAAATTGCACTACTTTTATCGGTAAATTTTCAGTTAGTTATGTTTGGTTTCTAATGATTGTAGTAGTTTATGCACTAACCTGTTGTGAGGGAAAATAATAATTTTGGTCTGAGTCGCTTGAAATAAATTACTAAAAAAAGTAGTTAATTCCCACTTTTAAAATTTCCTAACTTATAAACCAGTTTCTAGTATTGTAAGTGTTGTTTGTCTGACGAATAATGACCAAATAAGTTAATTTGAAGTTCCAACTTGTGTAAACAAATAATAACCGTAATATGATTTGTTACATGTCACTATTGCGGAGTTCAACTTTTTTCAATGTTTGTTAAAGCAGTGTGTCTTAAGTAAAGTGTCTTCCTCTGAAATTTTTAGTAGTTAGTTGAATTTTAAATACTTCTAAATGTAGCAGTTATGTAACATCTTAATTATCCTTGACAATTTCTATATTATATTTTAGTAATCTAATGTAACGAGAATGTAACTTGACTGCGATAAGTAGTCGTTTCTTTTTTTATCTCCTAATTATAGAGTATTTTTAGTACAAAAGTCTTCAAGGTAGTTGTTCAAATTGAAGTATTTCACCTATAGTAAGACTTTATCCCCAGGGTGGTTATTCAGAAGGCATTAAGAATTATTATAAATTATTTAGGCAGATCACATATGTACTGACTTTCTTATGATGGAAGCATAACATGTTCATGTTTTGTCTGTTTTTCAGGGAGCAACCATTGTAGACCAGATTGTTAGTATAACTCCTGCAGACAACTATGTTCCACAACCTGTGGTTCAGGTAACTACAATTCACAGGGCTGCTCCTCGGATATTATGTCCTGCAACTGAGATTAATATATTATATTCAACGTGTGCAGGGTGAAAATATGACCGACAACATGATCATGGGAGTGGAAGATGCATCACCACATGCTGAGGTAATTAAATAATCTTCCATCCCTCTACCTATGTTTCTTAATTTCTACTAGATTTGCCGAATACTGTCAACTTATACCCTAGAGAGCAGTTACTTGTGTGAGAAACATACATCGTGCAATGTAGGATATTCCTAATATATTTCTAAATTGTCGCAAGTTTTTGTATTTGCTGCAATGTCAAAAATATTGTTTTTCAGGTAAAAAGTTGTAGAAATTGCTCCTTTTACTTTAAAGTGTTAATATTGTTTTCCAGTAGTAGTTACCAATCATCTGCAGGCTAAAGCTGCCAAACTGTTGTTTTAGTGTATCTTCCATAAAACAAGTTCAAGGTTCATACTTCATTCACGTCTGTCCCACTCATTTTTCTCTGGCTTTGAGCATACTTGTTAAATATTTATCTTGTGGCATTAATAATATAACCTGACAAGTTAAGTGTAACATATGATATAAGTAATCGTAAACAGATATAGAGTCAAGTATCATTTACATATAATATAAGGTCTGGTAGTGAGTTGGCTAGTTTGCATATTTCTCCTGAGCTCTAAATTAGTCATCTTTTATTACAAGCAGTAGGTTCATTTTAACTCTCCCATTGGCTTGTAAAAATCTGTAAAGCGAACTATAACCCAACACTAAATCTCTCAATTCAAATTCTAGTTGCATACTTGCATGCATATAACTTATGAATATGACCCTCCTCTGACCTTGTTATTTGAGAGTATCTTGTACGTCAAGCACAAATCTATTTTGGTTGTCTCTTTCTGCTCTCCTTTATTATGCCACATGATTCTGTCGATGATCTTAAGGAAAAGTTTATAATAGCAGGCCCAAACTACTTCGCCAAGCAGTGGAAGAGTGTATGTTAGTAAAGCTCAAGATGCTGTATCAACTATGCTGGCAAAGGGTTCTGCTCTTAGGCAAGATGCCATGAATAAGGCTAGAGCATTTGATGAAAAGCATCAGCTAAGAGCCAATGCTTCAGCAAGGGTCAATTCCTTTGACAAGAGAGTCGGACTCACGGAGAAATTTTCCGTTGGGATCTCGGTAGTGAACGAGAAAGTGAAGTCTGTAGATCAAAGGCTCCAAGTATCTGATAAAACAATGGCTGCACTGATGGCAGCGGAGAGAAAATTAAACACCACAGGGTCAGCTGTCAAGTCAAGCCGGTTTGAAAAACTTCCACTCTTTTATTGTTTTCTTCTTTTTTTAGTAATCTGAATTCACCTTTTAACAGTCCTTCCTGTGTATTTGACAATGTTATTTGTTGCACCTTATGTGCTGAAAACACTGCTGATAGCTTGATAGTATGAACTATAAATGTTGCAAAAAATACTGTATACCTGTCCAGTGGCAGGACTAGAAGTTTCCAGAACAGGGGGAATCTTTTTGTATATAAGTGTTTTTAAGTGCGGAAAAATAATTTACTACATACATATGACTATTTTTCTAACACTCGATCATTGCAAAAGTCAGGGTGAGGGGGAGATCAAAATGAATTCAAAACAGATGAGAACTTTAAAAACAATGTGAAAAATATTTAGCATAATATAGCAAGAAAAAGTGCGTTCTAGGATTCAAGCACACAGCATCATGTAGAAACATTGTCTTAAAAAATAGATTAACTACCTGATTTGTTGATAAAACATATGACGTCTAGTATATCAAGTATAAACGGTTTCCCTTGCCCCTATGGATCTGGCACTGTACCTGTCCAATGAGGTTTTTTATAGTGGCAACAGTGTCACCCTTTGTTTTTTCCAAGTTATTTTGCACATTCATCATTGTTCAATGCTATCCTGGCTTTCCCTTCAAACTGCTCTTGTAGAAGTGTGTTGCTGCATATTAGTTCTCTATTTTTCTCGTTTGACCTCCTTTGATAGATCATGCTTTAGGGAGATAACAGATTGATCATGCTTTAGTTAATTCAATAGAGTTAAAGCCAAAGTCTTAGCAGTATACGTTATGTGAGAGGAAATTTTTATATGGCTAAACCCCATGTAGTTTGATTGATTGACTATATTTGGCTCTGAACAGGTATGTGACTGCTGGAACTACTTGGCTGAATGGTGCTTTTGGTAAAGTGGCAAAGGCTGGGCAAGTTGCTGGTACAAAAACTAAAGCAAAATGGAGTATGGCCTTATCGAATTTGACTGCCAAGGTGCGGGGTCTACCATTTTACCTTCTCATAATTTCCGTTATAACATAAATAGAAATGCCTCACTGTGATTATCCTTGAGATCTCTAAACTGAAAATTTAAATGCTATTAACTTAGGAAAGACAGTATACATCAATTTCTCCAATGTTGCTTTGTTTTCAGTAGACTCGACAATCACATCGTGTCAGGTTTTGTAAATCCAAACACGATCTGAAAATTTTCATGTACGTCAGTCAGTACCTCAAAATTGTTTTGTAGATATGTAACACGAATAAATTAGCATTTGGTAATAATATTATTAAAGAATTAATAATTATTGGAAACAAAAATTAATTATTAGAATTAGTACTTTGTAGAATTTCATATATTATATTTCTGAACTTTTGACTTGCACAAAATGAAACAAACTCAAACCCGAATTTTTTGTTTTTGCATCTTGTACAAAATTGATGGGCTTGTTCAAGCAAGTTTAAAAAAATGTAGGGGAATTTTTTTCTTCCTATTCAGTATATTAGTATTACTATCAGCCTTCATTCCGGTTAATCACTGTTATCCATTTTGTGAATGCAGGATCCTCCAATTGCTGCTTAGGCTATAATGTAAAGTGATGTGAAATTAATCTTCTCGTAGTGCAACCAGTTCTATCAATTCTTTCACATTTGTTGGCTTGAACTGTGAAGTATAGGGTTGCAGTCTCGGTGTGGGAATGTCGATCATCTTTGTACGTCTAGTTTCTCCCGATGTAATCTCCCTTTTTTGACTCACATATATTGTGTTCAGTTTTTCATTTCATTTCTTTATTGAATTTATGTCAGGTGTATTTTACCCTTGGGCTGTGTAATTCTTTTAGTGTGTAGTACAAGAAAGCATGTGAATTTTACTTAGCATTTCATAGGTCACCTTTTTTGTGTGTCAATCAAGTCCATTCGTTTTTGGTTGTTTGATAACTCAGTCAAAGTGTATTATGTGTGATATTGTAGTGGTTGTTTACTGGGATGAAATGTCATTATAAGAACAAATGTGGCTTTCTCTGCATTACTTAGTTTCGTCAGTAAAATTGCAGAATACCATGTTCTCCAACCTTTATCTGTAAAAAATACAAAATGTTGCCCATTGTACCATGCTGGAATCAATGGGTTTCATTTGTTCGAAATGAATATTATCCTCGTGAAAATTGTCAACATTTTCACAATAATCTACGTTATGTCACAGTTGGACACTTTATTTAGAAAATTAAGTCATCAAACCTATCATGATTTGTGATCCCTGGGAATAATAATTGTCCAGCACGACCTGCACAAGCCCTTCACTAATGCTAATTGTTATATCTTACTCCCCTTAGATGTAAGATATGCCTGCCAAAACCACATATATCTTGTAGATAACGATTAAATGTCACATTATCAGGTGCAGTGTCATCTATTTTATTATACTCTCCCTAAGGCAACAACTGAACCCCCTCCATTTCCCTTCCTGATGATTGCAAAACTGCAATCAAAGTTTAAAAGCAATGCGCTGGGAACAATCCACTTTCCCACAGCTTACAAACATCTCCCTGGTCCATCCTGATTATCATCCTACTAAACACAATTCCTCCACCAAAACTTTAGTCTTTCGAAGATAAATTCAACTTGGTGAGAAAATTTCACCCATTGGAACTATGAATTCGATTGAATCGGACAGTCAAAGTTTAAGTACTCCCCCCTGTAAGGTTCTTTGCTGTCAAAGTTAAATTTTTTCCCCCACAACCATATTCAAATATATTATACGTCCAGACTCTAGACAGCTGCCATTGAATTAATTTCGCCCAATTTGTAAGAAGATTCTTGCAATGATAAAAACAAAGAGAAACTAATATTCTTAGCTATGAATAATTGAAGACTGGTTTAAACAATGTTTCCAAGATGACATGCTTTTTATAAAGCTTAGTTGTCTTATGGAGAAAACAGAGCCATCTTTTATATAAAAACTCACCAGCTCTACTTTGTCTGATACCACTAGCCCATGAGTGAAATGAAGCTGTCCCTCAGGCCTCAGGGTCATCATAACTATATGTACTACAGAAGCTATCCCTTGTACGTTTTCTTTCTTTATAAATTCCTATGCTCTACTGTTCTATTACTCTATAATTTGTATATAGGTGGTCTCTTGTGTAGCTTCTTTTTTCCTCTGATATATGTAGTAAATAAATCCCCATGGAAAGGCTCGGTAAATGATAAACAGATTCTTGAAGCAGGGAAAGGAGGTGTTGGGAATGAAGCTTGTTCCAAGATCCTTTCTTCTATAATTTCGATAACGCTCACATATCTGTTTTCATGTGATGCTTGGATTAGTTTCCGGTTTCCGATATCAAATTATAAGCGAGAGATTTCGGACCAGGCTTCATTCCTCACACCAGTCACTTTCTTATGATGCGGTTGTTTGTAATTAGAGGAGCTGCTGTGATCATTTGCAGGTATGTTTATAGTCATGTAAAAGTTTATCTTGATAAAGTTGTCTTTCATAATGTTCAGTTACATTATTCTACTTTCTAAGTTTATGTTGCACCTGTTAACTTCGGATATCTTCACAAGAACCAGTTTTTTTTTTAAATTATTCGACGTTAAGATATATTTTTCTTCGTTATCCTTATCCATCTCCTAATGTAAAGCTAATGAGATTACAGTACTTTCCCAACACAGACAAAAGTTATGGTGCATCATACAGACACACAACACACACTGTAATTAATACTAGCTAGCTTCGCCCAGGGGACATCGTCCGAGAACAATGTCGTGATATGTATTGTTCAAATCCAGGGAAAGTTGTATATAGGATGGTGCAGTCCAGATGGAGGGAAAGTTGTATATAGGATGGTGCAGTTATGGATTGACCGAGAACAAACATGTACATTCCAAGAGAGAATCTCTCTTCTTTATCTTAGTTAACCGAAAATTAACATGTGTATGTGTTTTAATTTGTGTAATTAAAGTGATAGATGATGATGATCAATATACATGGAAATGCGGCAAAGAGGCCAGGAGGGTGATTGATGCTTGATTGTTCAAACGTGCATGTTTTAACCAGGAAGACCGTGGTGTCTCAAGGAGACATTTAAATAAAATGAAATTTTATATGGATCAATCAATTTTCGTAAAAAAATGATGAGTCTTTTTTGACAAGACAATTTGAATATCCTTTTCTTTATTATAATACCCGAATCTACAACGTATCAGTTAACCAAAAATTTTCGCCAGAGCAGCGCCAGTATAGGGAGTGAGAACCAATCAAAATTCAAAAATTAATTTATTTTTAGTTAGAATTTAAATCTATTAAAATTTTTCTCATATAATTTTATTAATTAAGGGTGGTTAAACTATCCATACAATACGATTAACCAATCAACATTCAAAAAATTATTTGGTTTTTAATTAGAATTTAAACCATTAAAACTTTACTCATAAAATTTTATTAACTAAGGGTGTTTAAACTATCCATATAACACGAAAATACAATCAAAATTCAAAAATTATATTATTTTTATTAAAATTTTAATCCTATTCATATAACGTGATTAACTAATAAACATCCAATTTTTTTATTTTTTTTAGACCAATCACAAGAGTCTAAAAACTTTCTTCATATTAGTTTATTAACCAAGGGTGGTTAGACTGTCCATACAACGCGATTAGCCAATCAAAATTCAAATATTATTTTATTTTTTAATTAAAATTTAAATCCATTAAGAATTTCGTCATATAATTTTAATAATCAAGGGTGGCTCAATCCTAAATTTTAGATCAATCACAAGAGTCTAAAAATTTTTCACATATAATTTTAAATTAGAATTTAAATCCATTAAAACTTATCTCCTATAATTTTATTGTGTAAGGGTGGTTAACCAATCAGATGTCAATACTAAATTTTAGACCAATCATAAGAACCAAAAAAATTTCATCATCTAATTTTATCAACCAATAACGACTATCCATAAAACGCGATTAACCTATCAAAATTCAAAAAAATTTCATCATCTAATTTTATCAACCAATAACGGCTATCTATACAACACGATTAACCAATCAACATTCAAAAAATTATTTGGTTTTTAATTAGAATTTAAACCATTAAAACTTTCCTCATAAAATTTTATTAACTAAGGGTGTTTACACTATCCATATAACACGATAATACAATCAAAATTCAAAAATTATATTATTTTTATTAGAATTTAAATCATATCCATACAACACGATTAACCAATCAACATCCAAAAATTATTTTTTTCCCCAATTAGAATTTAAATCCATTAAAACTTTTATCATATAATTTTATTAACTAAGGGAGGTTAGATTATCCATACAACACGATCAACCAATCAAAATTCAAAAATTATTTTATTGTAAATTAGAATTAAATCCATTAACTATTATATTTATATATTTCAAAATTTTGGTTATCAATTAAATTATTTTATTTTTAATTAGAATTTAAATTCTTTATTATATTTATATATTTCGAGATTCTGATCGCCAATTGTACTATGTGTTCAATATAAAAACGTATATTTTAATACCACTCCATTACCCAACATACTTAATAAGGAAGCATTACGAGTATATGTATAATTTTTATGAATTTAATCAATAATTTAAATTGTTGATTATTTAATTGTTAAATATCATAAATTACGGTTTTTACACCGAGATGTGAGGGTAGTTATCCAATATTAATATTATTTATTGTAATTAAAAAAATCCGATGTGAATTGGTTATATTAAAAAAATATTAAATCCATTATTAACTATTATATTTATACATATAATTCGAAAATTTGGTTATTAATTAAAATCATTTTATTTTTAATTATAATTAAATCCTTTATTATATTTATATACTTCGAGATTTTGATCACCGATTGTACTATACGTTTAATAAAGAATCATCTATTTTATACATAAACTTCTATTACCACTCCACAATATTATTCATTTAATGAGGAAACATTACGAGTATATATATATATATATATATAGGCCAGGGCTCTAGAGAGAACCCTCTTAAAAAGAGAACCAAGGAACTTTTTTTAAAAATTAGTTTTAAATTAAAATAAAAATATAAATAGTTGTATATCATCCTAATAGTCCCAAAAAGTTAATTACTTACAAACAAAGATTCATTTTTAAATTTAAAAAAATATATGAAAAAATTATGAATCTCTTTTTGAATCTCTTATATAATCAATGAGGTAATGAATTGTACTGTTTAATTTAGGGTTTCATACTAATAAATTGTGATTCCTAACTAGATTCAAGTTTATTTATCTGTTCTTATTTATTTTCAGGTAGATTTTAGCTTGTTACACTGGAATCAACTCTGTTCAAAATGTTTCGACGAATAGGTAACGAATAGCTTGACTGTAGATTTCTAAATTTGGTGTAATTTTGATGTATAAATGAGTTGTGTATAAACAGATTCATTTTTAGATTGTTTTTTTTTATTCAAAAAAGTAGATCCGAAATTAGAATTTATAAGAGATTCATAAGCAGATTCATAATTTTTTCATATATTTTTTTAAATTTAAAAATGAATATTTGTTTGTAAGTAATTAACTTTTTGGGACTATTAGGATGATATATAACTAATTCTATTTTTCTTTCTATGCTAAAATGATTTTTAAAAAAAGTTCCTTGGTTCTCTTTTTAAGAGGGTTCTCTCTTGAACCTTACTCTATATATATATATATATATATATATATATATATATATATATATATATAATATTTATTACTTGAATGTGTAATTTAAAATTTTGATTATTTGAATATCATCTCATTAACCAACACACTTAATGACGAAGTATTACGAGTACATATATAACTTTTACGAATTTAATCAATAATTTAAATTTTTGATAATATAATTGTTAAAAGTCGTAAAAACAAATATTTGCTAATAAATCACTATTTATTTAAAATCAAACACAATTATACTATAATATTTTATAATTGAATTTTCATAAATATTTACTACACGACCAATTTGATTACTATTTTATATTAAATATGATATTAATAATTCAATTTCAACTATAAAATTTTTAAAATATAATTTTAATAACCATTTGGCATTTACTTATATGCATATTAAATTAATTATATATATTAGCAGTGACATTATCATATGATTTAAATAAAATTTTAATTTTTAAAAGTAAAAAATCTCATTTTAATACAATGTCCACCACGATTTATCAATATATAACTATTTTAAACATATCTCATTCAGATTACATGTTTGTTGGTTGTTTGTTGGTAGTTAAGCCATCTTTAACGCCGATTTAAACTAATAAACAATTTGAATTCAATTAAATTTAAAATTTTGAATTATTTTAATTCCCGGGTAATTTTTGAAAGCATACTTGAACGAACACATCATTTCCTTAAGTATAAAATTTTGGATTTAAACAAAATTATATATTAAAAGTAAAAGAAATAAATTTTAGTACATTATATGTTGACGAATTGTTAAAAATTCAATTTACCAATGTAAAAATAGTTTAAATCTATCTTACCCAGATTATATGTGGGCTCAGTGGATTGGTAACTAAATTATTTTTCAGGCCATTTTAAAATAATATTAACAATATAAATTCGAATAATAACATAAAATTTTCAATTATTTTAATTCATTAGTAACTTTTTAAAATTGAACATGAAGGAATACATCATCTTTTCAACTACTTTTAATTTATCAATAAAACATATTTTCACATTAGCTTGATAAAAATTTTTATATTAGAGATTTCATAAATTCATATATTAGGAGGTATGTAACTTTTTCTTTATTTATTTATCAATAAAGTGCAGTTATTAGACTCCCCAATTTCCCAATGTTGAACTTTTAAAATCGTAATATAGTTGGAGGGGATATCTCATTTATGAGTTTGTAGTGTCGAAAAATGTGACATATGCCCAAGAGAACTTTGTATTATTAATCATACATACAATTGCAAATGTGGCAAAATCGTGTCAAACCCGAACATGAGACATCATGTTCAATAAATCAAACGCTTCGAAAATATTCTTCTTCTTAAACTCTTTACCATAATTATATATAATTTTATTAAGTTTAAGGTGCCTATCGACATTTATAATTCAATTGAAATAATTCAAAGATTATGAAGCGAGGCGGTCAATATCAGCAAATGTTGACGATGACCTCGGTGGTCAGAATGTAAAGGTAACGACGTAATAAATATAAAATCCTAAAAATATAGCATACTAAATGTAAGATTAAAATTGATTTCTTACAAATTTAAAATCTATGTCATATGAAGAAAATAAAAATCAGTATCCTAAAAAATTGGATATTATCACAGGAAAAAAATCTGACATTCAATATATATTTGAATGTTTGAAACTTAGTCCACAACAATACACTATACTTCAAATCGAATATGGTAAAATTAGTTCAAACTCTAGAGTTTCAGTGCCCTCACAGGAATCTAAAATCACATCATACAATATTGATTCTATCCAGGTGCTTGTAGATCCATTTTCAAAATTCTCCGCCTGAGTTAAATGCCCTGGTTGAGAATTAACTGATGGAGGCTGCATATTTTCTTCATCTTCACTTATGTCATTGTACACGTACTTCATATTTTCAAACCGTAGTATTTCATGACTTTGTTTAGGATGTAGTTCAACTTGCTTTTTGTCATCAAAAGCAACATGGATCAACTCCAGTACAGTTTGAGTTTTCAGATTGTAAACTTTGAAGGTTTTTGTTGAGGAAGTATATCCAAGAAAAATAGCTTCATCTGCCTTGGCTTCAAACTTTGCAAGTTTCTCAGGATGAACCTTGAGAACAAAACACTTGCATCCAAAGATGTAAAAATGTTTCACACTTGGCTTCTTGTTCTTGATCATCTCATAGGGAGTTTTTCCATGTCCGTTAACCAGTGTGCAATTTTGAACAAAACATGCAGTGTTAACAGCTTCAGCCCAGAAATAAGTTGGAAGCTTTGAGTCAGCTAACATGGTTATAGCTGCTTCTATGAGAGTTCTATTCTTTCTTTCTACAACACCATTTTGTTGAGGAGTGCCTGGTGCTGAGAATTATTATGAAATTCATTTCTCTCTGCAGTAAGAGTCTATTTCAGTATTTTTGAACTCAGTGCCATTGTCACTTCTGAGAATCTTCACCTTGAACTCATAATTCTTTTCAATAAGTGTAATGAGATAAAAAAATGAGTTGAGGAGTTTCACTTTTGTTTGCTAGGAAGTATGTCCTTGTGAATCTTGTATAATCATCAACTATCACAAGTGTAAATTTCTTTTTGTTGATTGACATAATCTTCACTGGACCAAAAAGATCAAGATGTAGCAGATGAAAGGGCTCTGAGATTGAATTCTCAGTTTTACTTTTGAAGGAGGTCTTTCTCTGCTTTCCTAGCTGACATGCATCACATAGTCCATCTTGCACAAAAGTAGTCTTTGGAAGTCCTCTCACCAAGTCATGATTAGCCAAGTAATTTAACTTCTTAAAGTTGAGGCGAGATAGTATTTTGTGCCATCTTCAGCTTTCTTCAGTAGATGCCTTACTAAGAAGACATTTGATCTCTCCATCTGATGAATCATCTAAGCTGGCTTCATATATATTTCCTTGCCTTCTTGCAGTTAACACAATATTTCCATTTTCCTTGTTGGTAACTCTGCAAGCTTCACTGTCAGAGGTAGAGATATACCCTTTATCACTGAGTTGACTTGTGCTGATTAGTGAACGTTTCAGCCCTTCAACTAGTGCTACATTTTCATTGATGACATTTCCCAGTATAATTGAGTCATATCCCAGAGTATCTCCTTTGTTGCCATCTCCAAATGAGACTTCTGGACCAGATGTTAGTAGGGCTTTCTTTCCAGTCATATGTCCCGAGCATCCACTGTCAAGGATAAATGTATGCTTCTTCTTGGTGCCCTTTTCAATAGCTGGTTCCTTTGGTGAAGATGGTTTGTCAGTAGAGATAGTCATTAATGCAATATTTTCATAATCAAACTCATCTTCAGAATCACTTGAGTCAGCCCAATCCTTTTATGTCACCATGAGAGCTTTTCCACTTCCAGCTTGTCTGCTATTTGGCTTCCTACATTCTCCATCAAAGTGTCCAACAATGCCACAGTTAAAGCATTTAATCTTGGACTTGTCAATCTTGACTATTGACTTCTTGATGTTGTCTTGCTTCTTATTTTCTTTTCTGGATGATGGTCTCTTGCTGAATCTTCTTTTATTGAACCTTCCTTTCCTGAAGGTTTTGGCAAAGAGAGCCATAAGTTTTTCCATATCTGCTTCTGAGTCACTGCTATCAGAGTCTGAACCATTAGACTTTGATTCCTGAATCATCTTTTCGTTATGCTTCTTTGAACTTTTGACAGATTATTCTTCTTCCAAATCCTTCAGCAGTTTTTCTTTTTCCTGTTGAATGGAGAGTGCAATGCTTCTATTTTTGCCTTCATCTCTTTGTTCCAACTGCTTCTTATTTAGTTCCCAGTTTCTCCGTTTCCCAAAGATCCCTTCCAATGTTATTTCATCCATATCATTGGCTTCTTCAATAGCAGATATCTTTTCACCATAGTATCCAGAGAGAGACTTCATAAACTTGGCATTCACATCCTCTTTATCATAGTACTTGTCATGAATAGCCATATCATTTTATAAGCTTGGTGAATCTGTCATAAGTTTCAGCAAGAGTCTCACCACTTTTAGAAGCAAAGTGTTCATACTCCTGGATTAGCAAAGCCCTGTAATTCTTTCTCACAGGCTTGGTGCCTTCACAGTGCAACCTCAACTTATCCCACATATATTTTGCTGTTGTGCAAGAGAAAACATAATTTGTGAGAACAATGTCAAGACTATTAAATAATATGTTTCTTACCTTTGCATCCTTGAGTATACTGGCTTTATCTTCAGGAGTCCATTCAGTCTTTGGCTTATTAATAGTGCGGTCTCCTACAAACTTTCCTTCTTCATTAGTTGCAGCAACCACTTTTGTTGGAATGAATGGTCCATCATTGATCCTATCAAGATAATCAGGATTAGTAGCCTTAAGATGATGAAACATCTTAACTCTCCAGTGAGTATATTCACCCCTCTTGAGTATGGGGATTTTAGTATTGTCATCTTTGTATCCATACATGTTTTTGATCTTCTTGATTCGAACTTAATCAAACCTGCTCTGATACCACTTGTTAAACCAGAACTACTTGTAGAAAGGGGGGGTTTGAATACAAGTAGTACTAATATGTCTATTTTTGTGTTTTCTTTTTTAATGAACAGAATAATAAATATGCAAAATTGAAGTAACACAAACAAAGATGTTGCAACAATGATTTATATTGAATAATCAAAGTTACAAACTCTACCAAGGATGTACAAGTATCCTTAGCAACTACTTTCTGTAAACAATGTTACAGCAGCAAACTCTCAATGTAAAACCTTATATGATCTCTAGGTTTCGACACACACACATATTGAAATGTAGAATGAGAGTATTTATACAATTTTACTATCAACTAAACAACAAGTAAATCAATAACATGAATTATGGGATTATGTACCATCTGTTTAGTTTGACACCTTCAATCATCCAGCCTTTCTGATAAGAACATATCTTCTACTGATTCTTGATAATGATTTGAGCTTATCCAGAGATTTGTCTTCAAAGATAACATAAGTTTCCATAATCTGCAGAAAGTTTTATAGACTCCTACAGACTCTGACAGTTTCACAGACTCCAATCATAGACTCTTGTAGCAGTAGATTCTTCCTTGTACTCCAATAACACCATCATCTTCATTCCTAACATGGGGGCTTTCGGTGCGTAGCACAGGTAAAATGCTAGTAAATATTAAAAAAATTTATGAAAAATATTTCATATCAAACATTTAAGCCAACATTGTTTGAAATATATTCAATAACTTTTCCTACAAAGTTTGAAATATATTGATTTTAATTTGAAACCTTTTCTCTTTTAAACATTTTAATAATTACTACAATTTATATGATAACCGGAATTTCAAGTTCTCAAAATTTAAGTTTGTAGAAGCACTTGATAAAGCATTTGTACTTAGTGAGTACAAGAGATGAAAAGTTGTCGGTGAATTTTAATTAATTATGGATATATGAGTGATTATTATTTGTTCGTCTTAATGAGCAATGTTTAAATTGGAGTATGGGAGTAGCATGATCTACGTTTTAATTTACATTATTACTGGTGGTACTTATCGTGGAATATTTAATAATTTTTATTTTGAAATGGTTAACTTGATAGCCTATATCAAATTCTTTGATAAGTTAAATTTAGTTGAGATCGTAAGTTGTAGTTTAAGTTTGGTTTTCCTCGTTACTGGGATACAATAAGGTACCAAATACTAGATTTATTTAACATGCCGAAATATATATGTGAAATAACAGTGAATATGTTCAATTTGAGAAGGCAAAAGTTCCATTTGAACGTATACATTATGAGTTTGCATATGGTTAATACTAGCCTATAACCTGTGCAAAGCACGGGCTAGCATAAATTTATATAATTATTTGTTTCAATATATATATTCATAAATTATCTTAACAAATTAATTTACTTCAATAGTAATTTTAAAGTGTACATGTATTTATAACTCAGTTTTATCCGACCAATGACTACCTATTTTTGTTCGGTAAAACAGTTTTTGTTCTTGTAGTATATGACTATATCTAATCATAGTTGTATCATTATAAGAAAGTTTTAAAGAATAAAAGTCAGCTTTTTTATACAACATTAATGTTAAATTGTGAAAAAATAGCTAACAATGCACAATGTATGTCTCATTAACAATGCACAATGTATATCTCATGCATGATATGATCTTCTATTATAGCAGTAATTTGTCTGGTAACTTGTTGATGATTTCTACCTGCTAATTCCTACATAATATCTTTACATATGTGTGAATTATCCAATAAATCTTTCCAAGATAACAGTATCACCATGTAGCAAGAATTGTCATTATCATATCTAAAAGAAAGACATGTACTGATTAATTAATAAGTGTCATGGTGTAGCACAATGTAAATTCGGAATTATGTGCAAAGAACTACTCATTCAAGAACTTTAATAATCACTCTATTTACTGGTTTGAAATACACAATATTCATGTTGCAACCATATCGCTAATACAAATCTTACAGCTTGTAGCAGCTGGATTCTCAACTGCTAGAGTAAGCATAATTGATAAGTAGTAATTAGAGTTGGTCTACCCCCATAAATTGGAAAAATCAAATGCCATGTACAATATAGGCTACGATTTATCATCATTTCAAGATTTTCGTGTATGTAGTAATCCTGCTATAGCCAGGGTGTGTATGCAAAGCTTGTGAGGCTCAGGAATCACATTCAATTAAGTACAACTCTGCCAGTGCATTGTCAGTTGCTGCATACTCAAAAAAAAAAGATGGGAGCTCAACGAACATATATTGACCAAAGAACATAAAATATACTTATATAGCCAGTAATTGCCTTGTTAAAATAATATAAATCTTATGCGAAATAAAGCTTGTACTTACATAACAATGATCCATAGTAAACTTATTTGCTAGCACAAAAGAAACATTTTATTAAAAAGTAAATTGAAGCATAAAATAGACAAACAGAATCGCATGTTAAATAATATATGTATGGGTTTCATTTTTAGGCAATAGACATCTTCTCACCTTAAGAAACGATTTCATAAATTTAATTAAACAGAATCACATGGGCATTGCTAGAGCCTGGAAATAGCGCATATGCTTTCTTTGTTTTTGCCCTCAAAGTCATGTTCTATAATTTTAAAATATTTACATACTGAAATCTTTCTTTGTTGATTTCTCTCTATATCTGAAAAACGGCCTAAATAAAGAAACAATTGTCTTTCACAAAGATAATATTATCACTTATCCTATGATCTCTCTCTCTCTCTCTCTCTCTCTCTCTCTCTCTCTCTCTCTCTCTCTCTCTCTCTCTCTCTCTCTCTCTCTCTCTCTCTCTCTCTCTCTCCCTCGAATCAGAAGGTTCCACCAGCTTATGAGACTAATCAAGCGATATGATCCATATGATTTTTCCATCCACAATGCTAAAGTTGCAGATGCATGTAATGAAAAAAAGGAGGAGATCTAGGTCTTGCAAAGGCTAGTAAAGAGACTTCACTTTGGGAGTTGTGAATGTCAAAAGTGGTACCAAATTCGAACACCACGTGGTACTTTGATTGGTGAATCAAATTTTAGTGTTCGAATTGAAGTGACCATAGAATTATCACTAAGCAATTAAGCATCAATTTTATGGTACTAAATGTCCTTTTGATGCTAAATTTTAATTGGATAGTAAAATATAGTAAAGATAAAAAAATTTAGAAAACTTGTGTCATTGTTGCAGTAACTAAAACAGTTTGAAATCCTAAGCCCGCCAGGTTTTGACATGCGGTCATTTATGGGGCCAAGAAACTTGCGAATATCATGACCAAAGCCACGATCAAACATGGTATCTACCTCATCCAAAACCTACATGAAATTGGACCACCGCTGTAAGTTTATTAAAAAATGTAGTCAAGTGCTTACAGTGAATTGACAAAAAATTCCAAGAGCAAGCACGAAGAAGTCTATATATGCAAAAGTGGAGAGATAATTACCACATATTTGATGTCACCATAGACAATATTTCCCTCCTCGATATATTGAAGGACCTTGCATGGTGTTCTAACCCCATGTCAATTGGGACATCCAGTGAATCGTCCTGAGGTCTTAGACGACCACCACCACCAACCATGGTATTGGTACACCTGAACTTAGCATGGTGGATGACAGACTTCGCCTCACAAACCTGAAAAGGTCGGTTTGCTTATAAAAAGTCCTCAAAATTTATCTAAATCCAAATATAGTACATTGACAAACTTGCTCAGAGAGATCTTTAGTGGGGCACATAACAACAACTCTAGGACGTCTAGGCTTCATTAACATAACATATAGTGCCTCATCCCGTCTCAACAAAATACAAAAGTCAAGCACCAAAACTTGTTTATGTGTATGTTCTGCATTGAGTATGACATAATACAGTTGGTATGTAATTACTCTCTCGCAAGAAAGAACTTAACAATCATGTGCCTAAGCAGATAGTGCGCATGAATGGTTGAGTTATTATGGAGTGAATTTTTGATATGTTTAAATTTGAATCTGCACTTAAAGGTCTTTTTTTATTAAAACTTTTGTTAACTAAATATCAAAAAAAGGAATTTAGAAACAATAGGAAGAATAATATTTTTTGCTTACCACATGCATGTAAAATAATACAAAATCTCGTAGGTGATGATGGGGCAACAAAAGGATTGTTTGGATCCAGATCGCTATATGGAGGATAACCTATACCCATACCCATTTCCATCAATTTAACCTAATGAAAACACCATCAATATAATTCTCAAGCTCAGTAACATTCGATTCAATGCCCGAGTTTAGCATCATACTTCAAATCTTTGATAGTTGTAAATCAAATCTTTGATAGTTGTGATTACAATTCTCTATGCGATACTATAAATACACACACACACAAATTCATAAGGATCCAATCTCAGTGCCCCTTGATTTTTCTACATATAAAGCAAGCAAGCACACAAATCTAAGTTTGTTTGAACTTAAAGAAGACACAAAAAAACTCATTTAGTAATTTAACTATTAGTTTGTAAGAAGATAATGACATGGTTAAAAAATGTAATCAGCATCAATTCAATGTGGAAAAAACATTCCCAATAACTTCTTGTATAGAGCATAATTTCTTATTTAGTGGAATAATACATTCTATTTCCCTATTACTATAATTCTTTTTACCGTATCCACAAATCTACATTTCATGTTCCCTACTTTATAATTCTAAATACATTGTAACTATTAGAACATCTAAATTTCATTTATTTTATGCATAGATAAAAAAATGAATATCAAAGGGTTGATCAAAAGAATTTACATCACACCTAAATTGACATGTTCACACCTATTGTAATTTTACAAATGCTTTGCGGATATTTAATATGTTTTCAAGTCAACAAATCATATTCAAAGATTCTAAAAATTGTAAATTATCTCAACAAATTTCACTTCCCGGAAATGATAAATTACCTGCTTTTATTCAGAGTTTGCAATTAATTGATAATTTCGCTTAAAAATATTGTCACTCTATAGACTATCAGCAGACATTTACTTGATGAATCGACAAAATATGGAAGATCACTATGAAAAGTCCAAAGCTGCTCTGTGTCTGGGAAAACATTAAAGATTAAAATTTGGATAAAAAGGTGAGTAACTTACACATTTATAATTAACTTTTAACTTTGTCCTAGGGAGTTTGGACAATAGAACAACCCTTGCGATTGGCGAAAATGGATTTTATGTTAAGACCAGAAATGCAAAGAGTAGCTATTTTACATGCGAACCCATCACTATCATCTCCTCTACTTATCACTCACTGCTAAGCTGCACTTATGCATATTAATAACGACATTGGTGGCAGCTTTCAGAGAAGTTGGACAACAATAGAATACATTAACAAAACTTCTTTAAGTAATTATTTTGTTAACAATAAGCATCACGGTTTGGTTACATATTATTGAGTAATCTTGCATGTAAGGAATATAGTTAACCTTGTGATCCTAGAATCTAAACTAAGGAAGATCGATCTGCAACTCATTGAGACGTGAGGGATTTCCATAAAAAAACTCCACTATTTTCAAACTAATAATTTAGCCCTAATCAATTACCCAGTTGAAGCAGGTTCAAAAAATGCATAACATATTAGCCTTCTTGACTTGGCTTGATCATCACAGCAGCACATCATCTTCGTCTTAAAGAGATCAGAAATTTTGGAAGAACGTCCCTTTGATATGAGTTGTAGAGACAGGGTACGCTGTAAAACTTGAAATGTTTTCCCATTATGTTGGTAATAATTATTACTCGATATAAGTTCTCAGGTGTTTTAATTTTATGATGTAGTTCGGTGACCCTTATGCTTAAACACTCTGGAAGTGTTATTTCTGGGCTAAAATAGTAAAAACAAGCAACTAGCAATGAATTCAATATGAAAATAATAGCATCTCCCTGAATAAATTTAGCTACTCACTGAAATCATAAAACTCTTTATCAGAAAACAACCAAACATAAAGATAAATTCAGAGTTACAGAGCTTGTTAGTTATTCACTACTTTGCGGAGCAACATGTAGTTATATAAAATCCGTAAAGACGGTTTCAATTCATCCATTTACTTATAATTATGTTGTCATACCATACTTTTTTGTCGGGTCCTCCGTTTACTAAAGTTGTAAAACTGTTCTGCATATACTTTCTCTGAGGCAGGTCTCAACCTTTATGCTTACCAAATCAACTGGAAATTGAATTTTAAAAATTAGAACTTGATCATGAACAACAGAATTCCAAATTAGAAATGAAATTAATAAGGTTTATAATAAAGATAAATTGATAAAGAACCTGATATAAAAATGAAAGGTAAAATTATATCATGGCTAAATTAACAGATTTCGAAGTGACTATACTACGGGTAAATCATACATATCACGATAAAAGAAAAAAGAAAGTAAAAATATGTAACATAGAACTTTTAACAGTGATGCCGATAAGAATAGAATTAAAATTATTGCATATGGTTCTCAAATTACCAGCATTTTAAGGGCATGATATATGAAATGACTCATGACAAAAATTACAGGGTATAGTGATGAAACTCTTGGCAGAATAGAGTCACAGGGTAAAGAAGAACATACACACTAATATCTGATTATCTAAACATCTGAGCTGAAATCCATTGGTGCAGATTAAAATTACAAATTTCACGCAATAAAGGCTATGAAGAAGTAGAAAATGGTGGCAGTAATTAAGAAGAAGCCTTGAAAAGGTCTGCATTAATTAGCATATGTGTGTGTGTGTGTCTTAATTAAGTAGTTTGAGTTATTGTTTTTCTTATGCTCCATTCCCCTTAACCTTTAAGAAAAAAAATAGTTAATCCATTAATTAGAGGTAACTTTAGTTACTTTTGCACCTCTGCGAAATAACTATCAGAGGAAAGGAAACCAGTACCAAGTTCACAATAGGCATTTTTCTAAATACTCAAAATCCTAAATAACACTACTCATATTGTTATTCCCAGACAATGAATCAAGATTGTAGAAGGGGGGGGGGGGTTGAATACAATCTTTAAAAATTTCTTTTGTTCTTGACAGAAAAGATATGAAAGTAAGTTCAAGAACAGAAAAACAAACAAGATAAAGTTAACACAAGAATTAAAAATTCAGGTTGATTGATTGATCCACTTGAGAGATTTTTATTAGAAGAAATCTCTATGATGTTTATGAATAAACACACAGCTGCATACACATTATTCTAGCTTCAGCAATTTACAAGTGATATTGCCTTGTGCTCTCTAAATTGCCTAACTGATTTCTTGAGTTCTAGAATAATGCTACACTTGGTTATATATCCCAAGTTTACAAGATATTTCGAATAGCTAATAATACAAAAAGTAACTCTGTCCAAAATCCTTGCTTCTCCATTCTGAGTAGTGGTCCTTGTGTTGGTAGCTTGCCCTTCTTGGCTGATTATCTTTTATGGAATTGCTACAATTGACCAGACAAAACAGAATGCTTCTTCTTCTCGTGAGTTTATCAGAAATACTGGTTTCCATGCTCTCTGAAATCTGTCAACCCATGTGCTCTGTCAGAACTGCCCTTTTCACAAAGTAAAGATTGTATCCGTAGAGGTTATATGAGTTGCATCCGTTGAGAGTATTTTGATCACATCCGTAAAAGGCTAGTACTGCTATCCATAGACAGTACAAATGACATATTATTTGTCATTATGTGCAAACATGTTGTGCATGGAAGGCATAGGCACATTGGGTACATGCAATGACATTTGAACAGATGAATTCTTAACAGTTTTGCAGTTGGTAGATAAATGATTAACACTACCACACTTTACACAAGTTTTCCTAGGAGCATACTTGTCAGGTGTGTAGTTGTTGTGCTTATTAATCCCTACCTTACCATTTCTGTTCTTTTTCTTTTTCACCTCAGCCTTGACCTCTATGTTCTCTAACTTGTCCTTCAATTGATTGTTAGACAAGTGACCTATGTTGACATCCTTAGTTTTGGTTTTGCTGCATTCTCCCTGAACAAAATTTTTGCTGGTTGGACCATACTTTTTGTTCAGTTTCTCAAGTTTTTCTTTACTGACACTTGATGTATATTTCTTTGGATAGGTCTCATCCGTGGAGGAGTTACCTATCAACGGATGGTCACTATCCGTAGAAGTATCATCTCCTAGATTCTCAACATCTAGTTTCTCCTTTTCTTTTCCTACTGATTCCTTGTAGAATGTATCCACACCTTGAGCCTTAATTATGTTTATGGCAACATTCCTGGAATCAGTCCATCTAGCAATTGTTTCATGTTCTTTATCTAACCGTGCTTTGAGAATTTCTTCTCATTTTAGTAGAGCTAGCCGTTCATCCTTGGCAACTTGACACTCTAACCTCATTTTCTCAAACTCAATAAATTGAGTTTCTAGAACAACATTCCTATCACTTAAAAACTGATTATCATCTTTAATCCTAGTGTTTTCTTTTGTAAGTGATTTAAGAGAAATACGCATATGATACAATTCAATAGACATATCATTAATTGCACTATTGCGTTCCTCTGTAGAAAGCTCAAAGAGGTTGGTGGTGATTACCTGATTGGATGATGAACTGGCCTCCTGCTCACTTGAATCAGCCATCAGTGCAAGGTTCACAAATTCAGTATCCTCTTCAGAATCATTCCCATCATCAGCCCAGTCATAGTCCTGAGTTATGAATGTTTTTCCCTTTTGCTTGAGAAGATCAAAGTATTTCTTCTTGTAATCAACAAGCTCAAACTTCCTGTCATTCTTCTCAGCTTTTGGTCTTTTGCATTCATTGGCAAAGTGTCCTCCCATTCCACAATTGAAACATTTAAACTTGGACCTTTCAACATAGTTCTTGTTTGATTGAAAGTCCTTTCTGAATGGCTTGGTCACCTCAGGGTTTCTCTTGAACTTGAGCTTTGAGAATTTTCTTGACAGAAAAGCTAAATATTCATCTAGCTCATCCATTTCATCTTGGTTAGAGGGCTCACTTTCTTCAATCATCTTTCCTTTGCATTTCCTTGATTCAGTCATACCTTCACAAGCACTTGGGCTTGGTGTAACTTCAGCAGTTTCTTCCTTCATGTCCTCAGCCTGGTTAACACTTGCTACTAAGGTAACAAATCCAGTTTTCTTTTGGACCTTCTCAATTTTCTCATCCTGCTCCATTTCTAGCTCATATATTTTTAGAGTTCCATACATCCTTTCAAGAGTAAAATCCTTATACTCTTGAGCGTTTCTCAAGGAAACAGTCATAGGCTTCCACTCCTTTGGCAAGAATCTGAGAAATTTAAGATTTGAATCTTTGATTTGATACACCCTCCCATACAACTTCAATCCATTCAGCAATTTTTGAAATCTACTAAAAGTATCATTCAAAGATTCTCCACTCTTAAAGTGAAAGTGTTCATATTGTTGTATGAGGAGTTGCATCTTGTTTTCTCTGACTTGCTCAGTCCCTTCACAGATGGTTTGAACAGTGTCCCAAATATTCTTGGATGTAGAACAATTAATAACATTGCCAAACATGTCAGAATCAAGACCATTGAACAAAATATTCATGGCCTTCTTGTCTTTGTGAACGACAATGATGTCCTAAGGAGTCCATTCTAAAGGTAACTTTGGAATGGTGCTTGGGGCTCCTGCAGGTGCTTGAGCTATTGAGGTGTTTAGCTTCATTGGAACATAAGGACCATGATCGATGCATTCTACATATCCATCATCCATAGACATAAGATGTAAACGCATCTTTACTTTCCAGTAAAAGTAATTCTCTCTATCAAGAACTGGTATTTTAACTCCATAATCCTTCTGACCCATGATTTTGATGTCTTTAGATCTTTAAACTTCTTGTATGTTAGAAGCTTGCTCTGATACCAATTATTATTCCCAGACAATGAATCAAGATTGTAGAAGGGGGGGTTGAATACAATCTTTAAAAATTTCTTTGGTTCTTGACAAAAAAGATATGAAAGTAAGTTCAAGAACAGAAAAACAAACAAGATAAAGTTAAATTCAGGTGGATTGATTGATCCACCTGAGAGACTTTTATTAGAAGAAATTTTTGTGATGTTTATGAATAAACACATAGCTGCATACACACTATTCTAACTTCAACAATTTACAAGTGATATTATCTTGTGCTCTCTAAATTACCTAACTGATTTCTTGAGTTCTAGAATAATGCTACACTTGGTTATATATCCCAAGTTTACAAGATATTTCGAACAACTAATAATACAAAAAGTAACTCTGTCCAAAATCCTTGCTTCTCCATTCTGAGTAGTGGTCCTTGTGTTGGTAGCTTGCCCTTCTTGGCTGATTGTATTTTATGGAATTGCTACAATTGACCAGACAAAACTGAATGCTTCTTCTTCTTGTGAGTTTACTAGAAATACTGGTTTCCATGCTCTGTAAAATCTGTCAACCCATGTGCTCTATCAGAACTGTCCTTTTCATAAAGTACAGATTGTATCCGTAGAGGTTATTTAAGTTGCATCCGTTGAGAGTATTTTGACCACATCTGTAGAAGGCTAGTACTGCTATCCGTAGACAGTACTTTGACTACATCCGTAGAAGGCTAATGCTTCTATCCGTAGACAGTCAATTTCACTTATGTAAAATTACAAGGCATAGTCTATTTACAATTAGCCTCCTTATTCTACATATCCATTTAACAGTCAACATGACTTATTCAGCCTAAAACTGATACTCCAACTTCTACATCAGGATTACACATCAGGATTACACATCAGGATTACACAAGCATGTTACATTGAGTCTTATCCGTAAATAAGCTACCCTTCTACGGATACTGCAAATGCATGATATCCGTTGAAGGCTACATTTTTACTTATACAATTTTCACTAAGTTAGTATAGTTATCATCAAGAAACAATATAGTTCCTAACACATATTGCAAGCATTATTTAAAAACTAAATTACACTACTCATATTACAAGAACAGTCCAAACATATAATAAGTGTTTCACATGGTTAAATTCGGGTTGAATGGTATGAAATATAGCGAGGATTCAAAAGAGTACCTTAATTCAATTGCTGGGAGTGGCAAATTGGTCCCACCAAACTAATAAATTCATGATATAATAACCAATTGACAGGTATAATATTAAATTATAGTATGGTGGTAATTGAATGTACTTTTTGTTTGTAGTTTGTAGAGCAATATTGAGTATTCTAGACCTGTGCCATCTCGCATTTATGTTTGTGTTGGACAGATGATTCCCTGAAGACACTCATACCAAGTTGATTTTAGCTTCATAAGTCTCTTGGTTCTATTGTTTTATTCTCTTACACTCACTTCTATAGGGTTCCTGATTTAATATCTAAACTAACAAACTATGCCAAATACACCCCTGTTTGCTTATAATTGCTTATTATAAGAACAAAATTGTAATTATTTTTTCAAACAATCCATAAGAGAGATTACATGTTGACACTGTAAGCAACCAGGTTTATCAAATTATTTAAATTTTCACTACAACAATTAATCAAATAGGGTTTTGTATGACATGGCGAGATCCACTACTAAGAACACAAATGGGACAGAGCACGGGGGCAACGCAGGGAGTTTATAACTATAAACACAACTAATTTAAATAATTTAAAGTATAAAAACACAGAGATAATAAAATATACCAATCATCTAAAAGTAGCAGTATAGCACAAAGAATTACAGAGAATTTCTATTACAAAGTATTGATACCGTATGCGTAAAAGTGATGCAGGAGCAGTTTGGTGGCTGAGATGGTTTTTTGATTTTGATGGCGATAGGGCTTTGGTAGAGGATTGTTAGACCATCTCCAACCAAGGACACTAAAATAGTGTCACTATAACACTATTTTGGTGTCAAAAAGACACCATCCATAAAATGAACTCCAACCAAGAGACACTATAATTGTCACTAAAAGGAATCTTTCACCTATAAAATAGAATATTCTAAAGAATCTTTCACCTATAAAATAGAATTTTCTAACTTTGTTCATTTTTTATATTATAAATAACTTCTTATTTATCATTATGATTTTATGATTTTATTTTTATAATTAAATCTAGTGTGTTGTTTATAATTCATGATTTAAAAAAAAATTGTGAAAGTTTAAAGTAAAAAAAAATTTAAAAAAAAAATTAAAAAATTAGAATAAAAAGATACAAAAAAATATTTTAGAATTAATATGAGTTAAGAAGAAAATAAGTTTCAATTGATAAAATCTTAAGTTAAAATTTATAAAAACAATTAACTTTAGTAGGACATAGATGGAAAAAATTTGTTTTGTTAACAAACATAGGGATATTGTTGGAATTTTGAAAGTCACCAAATTTGGTGTCCAAGGATCACCAAATGTACTTTTGTCACCAAATTTGATGACCCAAAACTCATTTGGTGACCTTGGGTCACTATTTTAGTGTCCCATTGGAGTTGGTTTGACACTATACCTATCACTATTATAGTGATTTAGTATCCCATTGGAGTTGCTCTTAAGAAAAGCCGGAGACAAGAGAAGCAGTAATTGTGTCGATGACAAAGAGCAACTGCTTATATACGTTCGATTTTCTTCTTTTTTTAGTTAAAATTTTATTTCCAATTTTTTTAACTAAGTTTTTCACTTCCAATTTCCAAATTTATTTTTTTAGGAAGGGGTTAGTGATTTTTTTGGAAGGTGTAACCAAAATCAAACCAACCAATTATCCCCTATTTTGCTTATAATAGTATAGTATAGATAGTATAGATTATGGACGTATGTGATTTGAATTAGTGCGGTTAAAGGGTAAAAATCGCATAAAATTGCATGTATATTATAAAATATTTAACCACAACACAAGTGTGGTTGCGGTTAATCGTTGATTTGCGGTTGGAGTAGATCGATTTACATACAATCACCTATCAAAATTTATATAATAAATTAATTATAAATATTTTAAATTAAAGTAATGTAACTGTGTATAATATTATAAAAATATATTTTCAAACTAAGGAGCATTGTTATTAATAAAGAAAAATAATTGATCTTGCAAATTATGTTATTCAGGTACTTTTGTTGATAAATACGAATGAAATATAATACATACACTTAAATAGTTAGTTAAAAGTTGAGTGATATATCAATTATGATTCTATACACTAATTTGTGTTAAGAATTAACATTATCTTAAAATATATCTTATATTAGAAAATTTTACCCACTAATTTATGATATATTATTAAACATATGAAACATGAGATACAAATGGGTTTTGGCCTAATTAAGTACAAATTAAAGTGAAAATTACCAAAATAGCACAATTTTCAAAGTATTTGTGACGCATCTAGGTGTGACGTTATGGATAAACGCATCTACAAATATCATTACCTAAACGCAACCTACAACACGCGTTTAAGTCTCAAACTGAGAAATGCGTTGTAGACAGAACGCATGAAATGCTTACGTTAGTGTCAACATATTATTATTGAAGTTAGTGTCAACATATTATTATTGAAGTAATATGAAAAGTTGTCGTAATTATTATTGTTAGAGTAATAAGGATAGTTTTATATTACGCTAACAGTAATGATTACGACAATTTTCCATATTATATTAATAATAATATGTTAATAAATTACCCATTCTTGTACATCTTGTGATTTAAAAATTAATTGCATGTTCCTGGATTTAATTAATTCCTTGTATTCCAACTGCCACATGTCACTTACCACTTTTTCACCATTTCCTCAAGTTTTAAGTTTTAAATTTAACGTGAGTTTTATGCAGAGGGCAAAGTTTTAGTAAATTGCTATTTTGGCACCGTGTTCTTATTTTTGTGCTATTTTGGTATTTTTCTAAATACAAATCAAATAACTCTTTTTAGATATTAAATATTATGATTGTGTTTTGATAAATATACACAATCTTTAATAATAGATAATGTTATTATTTAATATCTTAGAAATGTTATGCGTTATGCGTGAATGTGTGACTTCATAAATTTAAAATTTTCATTAATACGGTATTATTTTTATTGCATCACAAATATTTAATTGTAAAACATAAATTTAGAAAATAATAAAAATCCATTGTCCTGTTTTTTTGGGACAATTATCTGAAATAATACCCTCATAAATATATTTAGATATCTATATATACTATCTATATACTATACTATAATATAATAGACTAAACATTAAAAATTTGGTTGGTCGGTACGTAAGTGTTTTTACCTAATTACCCTTACTTATTTATAAAAAAATATTATTAAATAATAACATTAAAATATTAAAACAAACACCTCTAATAGAAATCAGTAATTAATTACATTTTTCAATTAAAACATGTTATATTTTCTATTTTTTCTTACTAAAACCCTTCACTTTCCAAAAATATAACAGGCAACCCCTTACTTATTTATTTTAAAATCTACTTTAATACTTTTAATTATATAAAAAAAGTTTACATATTTTAACATGCCTATTTTTTTTAACAAATGCAATAATAAAATATTAAAACTTAAAAAATAAAATAACAATTATTAAAACAATCCACGCATCACACAGGTTTTAAACTAGTATTATTATAGACGAAACATTAAAAATTTGGTAGTCGAACGGTAGTTGGAATTTTGGGTCGGGTTTTATGTACTTTAATAATTTGGGTCTACTGCTTTTAATTTTTTATGGACTTTTCTATTAAAGACTTATTATACGATTTTATGTACTTTAATAACTTGGATATACTACTTTTAATTTTTTATGGGATTTACTATTAAAAACTTATTATACTATATTATTAAAGCCAAAAAATTAAAATTTTGGTAGTCAGACGGTGAATCTCTCTTTTTACAAAAATTATTACGGATAACATATATATAATTATTTATCAAGTCTATTTAAAATTTTAGTCGATCTTTTTGGATCAGTTTTTATATACTTTAAATATCTTGGCTGATTCCTTTTAAGTTTTATGAGTTTTATTATTTAAAACTAGTTTACTAAGCAGCGTTTCGCAGCGGCTCTGTAATAATTTATCTTAATTTTTGTAAAAACTATTCTATAAAATATATTTTTACATAAAATAATATTTGTAACATAAAATTAAGGTTTCTTTTGAATTTTCTGTTTTGTGTTGGTTATTCACCAAATTTTTGAATAATTATAGATAAGGGAAATTCTTTAATATTATTCCTTTTTTAATATTATATCAAATATAAGTATATTTATCATAAATTTTAATTTAAATATTTTAAAAAACTCTAAATTTTTATTGTTTAAAATATATGCACTCGAGAAAAAAATGAAAAGAAAATAAGACTTCTATATTTTATTTTATTTCATAGAAACTTGCATTTTCTGTAAGTATTATCTTCTATATAAATTAGAAAGTAAATTTAAAAAAGTGATTATATATATATATATATATATATATATATATATATAAGTTTTATGCAACTATATATATAGTCTAAAGTGATTATATTTTATTCTATGTATATAACATAAAGATAAATTAAGCGTGAGTTTTTTACAAAAATATTATGAGATCATAATTTCTAATTGTTTTTTTAGTTTTTTTAGTAGAATATTAAGATGATAATCTGATTTCAAGATAAATTCTAGAACTTCATTAATAAAGATTTTAAAGGTAAGTTAAAAGCAAGAATATTAAAATTGTATATTTGATTTCCTCCCTTAGTAAACATTTTAAAGGCAATTGAGATATTTTCGAATTTGTAATATTAATAATTCAAAATTTTGAGAAAATTCAAAAATTGGATCGAAGCGATTTGAGAGGCGAAACCTCACCGCCATCGTCTTCTTTTTTATATAAATATATTGATGATTTATGATAAGGGTTCAAACTATTTTACATGCATATTTTAATTAAGATACATAGCTAAAATCGTATCATCTATTCAATGCTTTCAAATTAATATCCCTTTTTTCTAAAAACTATTAGGAGCAATATATATATATATATATTTGCACTCTAGGAAGAAAACTTTATATAAAGAACAATAAAGAACACCATCATAAACACTTTATTTTTCATAAAAAATGATTTTTTAAAATTAGAATCATAAAATTGAACAACAATTAAGCCTAACATATCGAATTTAACGTAGAATCTCATCTAAATTTAAAAATTAAACATTACATATAATCCAGTACAGAATCTTGTATATATATTTATCACAATGAAATTACATGTAATCATGTTTTGTTTGATTCTAATTTTTTGTTAGATTCTATTTTTATTCGTAATAAACCTTTTTTTGGTGAGAAAATTAGAATCAACATGCAATTTATGTAAGATTCTATGGTGTTTTTTATATAAGAGTGTTCTTCATGGAGCAATGACATATATATATATATATATATATATATAATTTTCATCAAGTAATATCATTTAAAATTTTAAGTCCACTGAATTCATGTATTTAACAAATTCAAATTAAGATACATAGCTAAAAATGTAGTATCTATTCTATACTTTCAAATTAAAATCCCTTTTCTTCTTTTTTCTAAAATTACTACGGGAAACATATATAAAATTATTATCCAGTCATATCATTTAAAATTTTAAGCCAACAAATTATCATATCATTTAAAATTTTAAAATAATCCGTGCATCATACAATAATCGGTTAGGAACAATGACACATTATCATGCATTTAACAATGTATTAACAAAACAATTAAGCACAATAATAAAACTAAAGTGATAAACTACTATAAATCCTGCTTACCTAAAAATACAAGAGCCATCGATCATAAAAGTTAATCCACCACTCTAATCTAACGCCGCCAAGATGTAACAGCCCCAAATCCGGGGTCAGGGATTTAGGGTAGTCACGATCCATGTACTCCTTGCCTTACCTGTATTACTCACACCATTCATAATTCACCTACTCATGACCCCACAACATAAGTCGCACACACACACACACACAGGTTAGAGTCTCAGAAACGACACAATACAACAACTGCGGAATAAATAATTTTTATTACAACACCCAAATGTCTTTTGAATCTGTCACTGATACATTTCTAAGTAATGTTACATTACCAACTTAGTCTTCTGATGCTCACAATCCTCTCATACCATTCATATCTATACATAAGTTGAATACCAAAAGCTGTAGCCTGATTCGATTGGTTCGTGCTACTCTTCGGGATCACTGCTAAAAACTGTTTATGGAAACGCCTTGCGGGGTATGTGCCGACCCATTGGCATCCTGCTTCGCTGCTATATAATATATATAAAACAATAGCAAGAGTGAGCGATAGCTCAGCAAGGTAATAAAAGTATGGCATAATCCTGCCTTTAACTCAACCCAGAATAAAACGGGTATAAGACAATAATTTGTCAAAATATCTCGATACTGAAATTATTTCCTTATCGGAATGTATTCCCAAAAACAGTACCATTATTGTACTTCAAATATCATTTTCATAATATTTCTCCAAACTTGTGCTATATTATGAACAAAGTTCTAGTATAAAAGATGAGGTTTCAAAGTAAACCAAATATAACCTTTCCGAAAAAATATCTGCCATGTAAGCAGAATATCAACATATAACTTAGAAGATGAAGTTATAAGGTGATTCAGTATAAACAACTCCCTTACCATAACTCTTGTTATGTAAGGTATCCACAGAGTCATATGATATAAAAGATGAAGTTATATGGATTTATTGTCACTTCATTTCCAAACACTTTTCAACCCCCTGCCAACATGATTGGTTCTTTATCCCAATGCATGTTGCAGGAATATCCAAATTGGATGATGAACTAATACTGGAGTTGCTACCGCGTCCGCTGTGCCTAACCTTGCTATGATCAGTAGCAGGTCGCACCGCTCAAATAGTTTTCTACATGTAGATAGAAGAATCACGACAGCCTGACATTGTCTACTGCCTTACTGTGACCTCCCGGCCCATTTGGGGCAATAAAAGTTGGATGGGCCCACGCAACTTGACCACTTACACCACTCCTAGTTCAGATGAAATCCATGACTCTGAAACGTAAAGATCGTCCTCCATTCCCCAAGTGTAACACTTGTTGATACGACTCCACTAAGTAGTTATATCTGGGTTGGAAAGGAAGATTCTCCAATATTTCCCAAGCTATTGCTTGTTAATGGATATCGACTTGTTCCATGAATTTACCCCTCGATCGTTGAGGTGGTAACACAATATTTGACTTGCAGCAATTACATTGCTTTGAGAAAATGTCTGTCCCCTGACAGTTTTTGAATTGAGAGTTTAAAAAGAGTAGTAGTCACTTAAATCAGGTTTCCCATATTTTTGATAGTTGAGCGAGCATTTAAATCCTCTTTAAAAGACAGATTTAAATGGAAAAACATTGTTTTGGGAACCTCTTTTGATTTACAAATACTTAATAATATTTATTAAATAAGTAAATCTTAAATGAATATTTGAAAATAATATTCATTAAGTAAGTAATCCTCAAATGAATATTTGAAAATAATATTCATTAAATAAATAATCCTCAAATGAATATTTACAATAATATTCATTAAATAAATAATTCTCAAATGAATATTTATAAATAATTTACTTTAAATAAATAATTAATCCTCGAATAACAGTACCCGATATCTTTATCGGAAAATAACCTTTAATACATACAAAAATATAATTACTTCTGATCTAAAGAAATATCATACGCCCTTAACCTAGGGCCTTTATAAAAACCTGGCTTCTAACTAATATCCCATATCTAGCTTAGAAGCCCATAATCAAATCATTTCCAAGAAATAAATACTTTCCGGAACATAAATAACGTTTAATAATAATATTCCTCAAGATGAATAGTACTCTGCCGCTGGAATCCCTCCGGGTTTCCACGACTATCTATATAACAAAATATCGACTCCCGGTCTAGAGTCGAAACAATAAACCTGCTCTTATCTATAGAGCTACAAGGTACACCGGTTTATAACTACTTTATCTCAAAGCTCATATATAAACCAAAATCAAACTCTATTCTATACAATATATAACATGTATCGCAAAACTGTATAACTCCACACATGGCAAAAGCAGTAATATATAATCAATACTTCAAAGTATAGATTTAGAAAACTTGCCACAATACTTGCAACAAAGATTTGGTATATAAATTGGGAATACACAAGTATTGAACATTGGAAAATATACATACTCTGAATAATAGAGTAAGGTTTAGTAAACTTGCCTGATGCTCGAGAAGTGATAGGGGTTCGCGACGATGCCGGACAATCTAGACAAAGTCAAAGAAAACGTACGATTAATCCCCTGGATAATCCACTTGTACTCAATGCTTAAACACGTAAGCGTAACACAACCAAGGCATTACTAGCTCGTCATAGGCTCATACTAAGTCCATGTTAATCGACAATTACTTAAGTCGTAGGTTTAGTCCGAAATCGATCCTCGAATACAAGTTATACTTAACCATTTACAACAGTGGTTTCTAAGTCATGTTCTTAGTGGTTTTCACTTGCGCAACCTCGGCTAACACATTTTTATAAAATCGGAAAATAATCTTTTGGACTCGAAACCTTCGTAAAAACCTTTGTAACTGACCTTGACACTTCAATACAAAATTTCATATTTTAAAACAACTCTTAAGGGTCTCAAACATAGCCACAAAGTTTGTACATTTCTGTAATCTCATTCCTTGAACCACTTTCACTAAAATGGTCATATCTCATAAACCGTAAATCGTAATGACATGATTCTTGCGCTCACGTAAACTAGAAACAACGCTCTACACACTCATGTTCATCACTGAACCAAAAGAGGCAGTTGGGTTTTCGGATTCTAGGCAGTTTATAGAGTTACTGAAAATCGGGCATTACGACGGCTTAAAATCGAATAATCCAATTTTGTCACAACATAACCAAGCCACACCGGGCATACCATACATCCACAATCTCAACAAACAACCATCATACACCTCTAAGATCAGTTGTGAGGCTCAAATCCAACACCCATCATTTTACACATTTCACAAAGTTAAATAACAACTAAAATACTTAAACATGATCTCTTAAGCTTATAACATCAAAACAATCATCAAAACTCATATGAACTCAAAGGGTGGGTTAGGGTTTTACCTTCTTGGAAGCTCTAGAAACACTAACCAGTGGTCACAATCACTCAACAAGCCTTAGATACTCCTTACAAAGCTTAAACCTTAAGATCCAATCAAGAAAACAAATTAACAAGATTTCGGAGTTACTATTCATCATCACTTTGTAAACTCCATATAAAATCGAAAAACAGGAGTTTGGTTCTCAACTTTTTACCACACCTTATACTCTTCAAGGGATTTATTTTGAGTCCTATCTCATCACCAGGGGATGCTTGAAGCTCGACTTATTGGCTTTCTAAGGTGAGTGGTCGAAACTGGAAAAAGCAGGGCAGTTTCGGTTCTCCGACTTGGGGAAGGGATTTGACTAGGCTACACTCCTTTGTTGGCCATGAAATTCTGAACGAATTTTACCCATGGAGTGAAGAAGCCATGGTTAAAATTGGTGATTTAAGGATGGATAGAAGTGGAGATATGAATTTTTCTTTCCTTGATGCTCCTGCTGGGCAGAAAGGGGGGGAGAACTCTTCTTCCTTTTTCTTTTCTTTGTTTTGGCTAATTGATGATAATAATGCTGATATCTGTATGAAGTGGTGAATCATCACCCTTGGTGGTCTCTTCTCTCGACACTTGTCCAACATGCGTTGGCTTTGATAAAGTAGCTTTACTGGTTCGTTTTCCTTTCACATGTATGATCCAAATGTTGCATTCCTCGAATTAATCTTGTTACATGTTACTTCCATGTCTATATTTAATCCTGTAAATGTTGCCCTATTCCTCTTGAAACGATTTGAAATATTTCCTAAAGAGCGAATAAAACTCTACGCGATTTTCGCAGTGAATAGTAACTATTCACTATTCACTCCAACAATCGAATCCTTAAATCGACTTTAATAAAATAATAAAATTTCAAAAATATTAAATCCTCAAATCCTCAATTTTAATATCTCATTTCTTGAATATAATAATATATAATTCGCTGCCCGGTCAAATATTATACCAAAATAAAATTTGGAATTTCTGAATTCTAATTGTCTTTGCATTCACTTATTTACTCCGTAGATCACTAATATGACTTCGGAATATCCACACTACGTCTCGTACATAGGTGGCATGAAAAATTTTCTTAACCCTCAAAATCACTATTCATCCACCAATTCACTATTCACTGATGCACTTAATCATAATAAGAAAAGTTTTAATTTTACCAAAAATTCGGGTTATTACAGTCTCCCCTCCTTAAAAGGATTCCGTCCCGGAATCAACTTAGGAATAACTGGGGGTACTTCTCTTCCATTGCACCTTCTAACTCCTAGGTGGATTCTTCCACCTCTTGATTTTCCACAAACCTTTCACTAGCTTGGAAACCTCGTCACTTAGCACTTGCTCTTTTCTATCCGTGATTTCCACAGGTTGTTCTTTGTAAATCAGACCAGGTTGTATATCTACCTGCTCGTACTCTACATATGTCGGGCATCTATAGTATACTGACGTAGCATTGACACATGAACCCCGTTATGACCATTCTACAAGTTGGGGGGGGGGTAAGGCTGGCTCGTAGGCCACTTTCCTGACGCGTCTTAAATCCCAGATGGCCCAATGAATCTCGGGCTCAACTTCCCTTTCTTTCCAAATCTTATTAATTCTTTCCATGGAGATACCTTTTAGCATCACGAATCTCTAACCTCATATTCTCCATCTTGTCTGTACAGAAGATACACCAACATAAACTTGCTTGTCATCCATCAACATGCCATTTAGCTTATCAATAGCAGTACTACCTCTACACTCGCGGGCTTAGTCCACATACTTTCTCTGTCTGTCTTTGTTGTTACTAGCCGCTTGTTGGTGAAATCTTTTGTCTTTCTAGTTTGTTGGACTAACTTGGGTTTTGTGTAAAATCTCATCCTTTAATTCCCGATCATTCGGAATCCATCTCCGTCTCATTTTAATTAAGGGTATCGGCCACCACATTGGCCTTCCCCGGATGGTAGTGTATCTCACAGTCATAATTCTGGGTCAATTCTAGCCATTTCTCCATCTCATGTTATCTACTATCACAGATAACTCAAAGCCATTTCATCACATTCCATAAAATTTGTGGGTGCATTAGTCAACCCAAAATAACCTCGCTGAAAACTCGAAGTGTCTATTCCTAGTACGAATCGCAGTCTTGGGTATATCCTCTGATTTAACTTCCAACTGGTGATACCCAGTTCTTAAATAAATTTGGAAATACCCAGCGTTCTTCCGCTGATCAAACCATCATTTACAAGGGTACCTATTCTCCATGTCGAACTCATACAACTCTCGAGGTTCGATACTTAATCTTGTGCTAAAATCCTTCTCTCTTACAACAACACCAAGCTCTCCATGGCGGTACGCTGGGTCTTATCATACCCTTATACAACAACTCTTGTAACTGAGTCACTAACCCTTTCATTCCCATTATACTCTGAATACTCGGTATTCATTCTCATGTCATCCAAATCGATATCTGGTAGCTCATTAAAACCTTGTACAATCTCCCAAAACCATTGTAGTTCCCTTTATACTTGGTATCTCTTTTCTTGGCGTCAACCACAAGAGCTAATTAAGCCTCGTATTTCTGACATAATAGTTTCTTAGTCTGAACTATATTCAAGAATCTCTAAATCTGCCTCCATCCTTTAATTATTACTCTCTCTCCCTTACAATCAGTCTGGGCTCCATTGGGTGCCAACCAACCCATCCTTATTATAATATCAACTTCTCCCAACTTGAAAGGGATCAGGTCTATCAAAAGTGTCGACCTCATATTTCTAGTTCACAACTTGGATGTACCAGTCTTATGGGAAAATCCCTCGATTGACTGTTTCTACTTGTAATTATTCCCTTAGTGGCTCGGCCTTAAAGTTTAATTGTCATGCAACTTCTTGATATACAACGATACATTAGCTCTGTCTAAACAGTATAGAAGGGTACCTGCTATTTAAAGGTCCTGACAGTGGGCTGCTTGTTGGAGGTAGCCCTGGTTGAAACCTACTGGCTTTCTTTTCTTTTGTGTTCACAACTCCGGAACAAACCTCAATAATTCAGAAAACTTGACCTCATACTCGGTCATAGTCATGGTTTCTTGTTTTAACTCTTTAACTTTCATTTTCATCCGGGTCTCCATATATTTCCGAAAATTATTCCTCTAAAACAACACACGCTGCACCTCTCCCAAGTCACAATACCAGCTCCCTCTGACTCCATCTTCAGTACTTATCTTGCTAACCTAGAGGTAGTGTCCATTCGTAAACAACTCCTCCAAAATCTCAATTCCACTATAGGGCATCTATCTAACACCGTTGTCACTGGAGTTCACGGCACATCGCTATTCCTTTCACATATATCGATTGACACGCTTTCCATTATCATAATATCCTTGGGAGAATAAACCAATTTCATCGATATGTCACTAACATTCTATTCGTCTTCGGGATTCACTCCTGTCATAGGCGATTTCGTTGCGAATCTAATTCCTATCAGCGAATTTTGACTTATTTGACCTGGTTGGCCTCCCCTTAGAATTCAATGAGGATAACAAAAATTATGGGGCCTTGAAAAGACAGCTCCCATATCAAGGAAAACGTCACACATTGGTTATGAGTTTTAAGGTAACCTTATTGGAGGTAAAAGAATTTTACCGAGAGATCAATATGATCATAAGAACTCAACGTTGTGTGCCTCAATTGAGACATTACTAAAGGTAATTAGCCTTCTTTTATTTCACAACTTACAAGTGATGGCGTCCCATCAGACTTCTATCACACAGACAGATAGTCCTTGTAGCCCCTATAAGTATAGGGTTGTTCGTCTCAGTGGAAGTTGAAAAGTATGAAAGCAATTCGATATCAATTTAATGATTATCGTCTTTCGACAATATTTCTTAAAGGAACACCTTGGATTAAAATTGAACAGATTCCAAAGGTGCGGTTTCCAAAGAAAATACAAAGAAAAGAATAACCAAAAAGGATACTGGTACTTAACAAACAAGTGGTGAGGTATCACCATTGGGTCATTCATTATTTGAAGAAAAGTCAAAGCTTAAATAACATCATTTGACAGGGCTTCGAAAACCTGAAAGTAGGCATTGTGACAGCCTCTGGCACAAGTGAAACTGAATAGGGTTTAGCACAAGTGTTATAAAACAACTTCGAAGAGGGAATATACCCTTTATCAGAATTCTTTCTTGGAAAGAGGTCAAGATAGATCATAGATTGGGGAAATATCCCACATAATTTGCAAATGGGGAGGGTACTACCAATGACTCTACAGATGCCTTTTATGTCGGCTCCTCTAATGGATAATCGTTCAATTCCAAAGCTTTTCTTCTCCATGCACACCCTAAGGTGCTCGATACTTACGTTATTGACGACTCATAATAGTCGCTAAGGATTCAACCATCGACCTTTGCAACTGCAGGGAATTCTATTCGATTCGGCGCAAGCATCTCAAGCAAGCGTTCTATCGTAAGAGGACTTCGATACCGTTATCGCCCATAGCAATGACAATTCCTCATGTCGACTGGGCGGTACTCCGGAAGATCGTTAGAATCTACAGGCTTAAATCCGGTCTCTATTTCAATCATCCTTATACCCAATATTCCTTCTCCCATATCAATCTCGTGCGCTACATAAGCTTAACACTTTTGGCACAATAGCCTTTTCATTTAAGTCAATCCCGGAATTTCTTAGTCCGTCTTGGTCCTTAAATATATTTCGCCTTTACCGTCCAATCTCAACTTCATCATTTTATCTCTACAATCAATTATAGCAATCAAGGTCTGTCCACCAACCCATATAACGGCTATCTTATCCAATCCACAGGGTTCGCTCTAATTTTCACTCTCTTTGGTGACATCCTCTGGTAATCAGAAAGACAAGGTTTGCCGAAATTTGCTGAATTTCTTTCCAAAATCAGGGAAATTTGATCAATCTATTTACCTACTAGTAATGCTCGGGTCTGATTTCTGACCTTTCTGTTCTATCCTCATAATTCCTTCCTGGTTTCCTGAGGGTGGTAAATCTCATCCTCGATTCCGTCTTAGCGTGCTTGTCTTACAATAACATTTGCATGGTACATATACCCAAAATTCTCCTTGAGATAATAAAATCCCTCAATGATGTAATAGACACTATTTCCAGTGGAATCGCTGGTCGTGGGGGATTGAAACCTCATAGCCAAAACAATTCCTTCCACTATTCTAGGCAACTAAGTACCCCTAATCGGTGGTGAAAATCTGAACATCTTGGTTCTTACGTGTGCCGCCTCCTTATGGGCAACTATAACTGACTACGAGTAACAGGTTTCGTTCAAGTCGAATCAATCCACTGATACTGGCTATACTGCCTCTACCTCTTCTGCTTTGGAGACTCTATTCCATTTTCTTTGTCATATCTCTTGATGAATCATGAACGATCCTTAAACTCTCGTCTCGTCACTTATTTATCCCTTGAAGGTTCGTCCGGTCTTATTATACGACCTCAAGTAACATACTACATCTTTATCAATCAACACGTCCTCTACAAGATCCTTTCCCTGACCCACTATAGGGTCTTCCTCTAGATCCTCCTATGGATCTTCCTCTATCGGGTCTCCGTCCATTTCAAGGAACGCATCATCAATTGCCTACTCGAAGGCCTCGGGGTCTGGTATCTCAGAATCCCATCAATCTATAACTCATACGACTCGAGGTGACTAATCACGAAGTCCTAAGTACGGTTTCCCAGAAGAAGTCCCCTCTCGGGCTTTATCTTAAACAGTCAGGGTCATGTCTTCTAACTCGACTGCGAACTTAATTTGAGCTCTAGATGCTCTTATCATTATTAAGGGTATTGTAAGACTCGATCTCCTATCGTTTCTGAGGACTGTAACCTAACGCTCTGATACCATTTCTGTAACAGCCCCAAATCCGGGGTCAGGGATTTAGGGTAGTCACGATCCATGTACTCCTTGCCTTACCTGTATTACTCACACCATTCATAATTCACCTGCTCATGACCCCACAACATAAGTCGCACACACACACACACACAGGTTAGAGTCTCAGAAACGACACAATACAACAACTGCGGAATAAATAATTTTTATTACAATACCCAAATGTCTTTTGAATCTGTCACTGATACATTTCTAAGTAATGTTACATTACCAACTTAGTCTTCTGATGCTCACAATCCTCTCATACCATTCATATCTATACATAAGTTGAATACCAAAAGCTGTAGCCTGATTCGATTGGTTCGTGCTACTCTTCGGGATCACTGCTAGAAACTGTTTATGGAAACGCCTTGCGGGGTATGTGCCGACCCATTGGCATCCTGCTTCGCTGCTATATAATATATATAAAACAATAGCAAGAGTGAGCGATAGCTCAGCAAGGTAATAAAAGTATGGCATAATCCTGCCTTTAACTCAACCCAGAATAAAACGGGTATAAGACAATAATTTGTCAAAATATCTCGATACTGAAATTATTTCCTTATCGGAATGTATTCCCAAAAACAGTACCATTATTTTACTTCAAATATCATTTTCATAATATTTCTGCAAACTTGTGCAATATTATGAACAAAGTTCTAGTATAAAAGATGAGGTTTCAAAGTAAACCAAATATAACCTTTCCGAAAAAATATCTGCCATGTAAGCAGAATATCAACATATAACTTAGAAGATGAAGTTATAAGGTGATTCAGTATAAACAACTCCATTACCATAACTCCTGTTATGTAAGGTATCCACAGAGTCATATGATATAAAAGATGAAGTTATATGGATTTATTGTACATCATTTCCAAACACTTTTCGACCCCCTGCCAACATGATTGGTTCTTTATCCCAATGCATGTTGCAGGAATATCCAAATTGGATGATGAACTAATACTGGAGTTGCTACCGCGTCCGCTGTGCCTAACCTTGCTATGATCAGTAGCAGGTCGCACCGCTCAAATAGTTTTCTACATGTAGATGGAAGAATCACGACAGCCTGACATTGTCTACTGCCTTACTGTGACCTCCCGGCCCATTTGGGGCAATAAAAGTTGGATGGGCCCACGCAACTTGACCACTTACACCACTCCTAGTTCAGATGAAATCCATGACTCTGAAACGTAAAGATCGTCCTCCTTTCCCCAAATGTAACACTTGTTGATACGACTCCACTAAGTAGTTATATCTAGGTTGGAAAGGAAGATTCTCCAATATTTCCCAAGCTATTGTTTGTTAATGGATATCGACTTGTTCCATGAATTTACCCCTCGATCGTTGAGGTGGTAACACAATATTTGACTTGCATCAATTACATTGCTTTGAGAAAATGTCTGTCCCCTGACAGTTTTTGAATTGAGATTTTAAAAAGAGTAGTAGTCACTTAAATCAGGTTTCCCATATTTTTGATAGTTGAGCGAGCATTTAAATCCTCTTTAAAAGACAGATTTAAATGGAAAAACATTGTTTTGGGAACCTCTTTTGATTTACAAATACTTAATAATATTTATTAAATAAGTAAATCTTAAATGAATATTTGAAAATAATATTCATTAAGTAAGTAATCCTCAAATGAATATTTGAAAATAATATTCATTAAATAAATAATCCTCAAATGAATATCTACAATAATATTCATTAAATAAATAATTCTCAAATGAATATTTATAAATAATTTACTTTAAATAAATAATTAATCCTCGAATAACAGTACCCGATATCTTTATCGGAAAATAACCTTTAATACATACAAAAATATAATTACTTCTGATCTAAAGAAATATCATACGCCCTTAACCTAGGGCCTTTATAAAAACCTGGCTTCTAACTAATATCCCATATCTAGCTTAGAAGCCCATAATCAAATCATTTCCAAGAAATAAATACTTTCCGGAACATAAATAACGTTTAATAATAATATTCCTCAAGATGAATAGTACTCTGCCGCTGGAATCCCTCCGGGTTTCCACGACTATCTATATAACAAAATATCGACTCCCGGTCTAGAGTCGAAACAATAAACCTGCTCTTATCTATAGAGCTACAAGGTACACCGGTTTATAACTACTTTATCTCAAAACTCATATATAAACCAAAATCAAACTCTATTCTATACAATATATAACATGTATCGCAAAACTGTATAACTCCACACATGGCAAAAACAGTAATATATAATCAATACTTCAAAGTATAGATTTAGAAAACTTGCCACAATACTTGCAACAAAGATTTGGTATATAAATTGGGAATACACAAGTATTGAACATTGGAAAATATACATACTCTGAATAATAGAGTAAGGTTTAGTAAACTTGCCTGATGCTCGAGAAGTGATAGGGGTTCGCGACGTTGCCGGACAATCTAGACAAAGTCAAAGAAAACGTACGATTAATCCCCTGGATAATCCACTTGTACTCAATGCTTAAACACGTAAGTGTAACACAACCAAGGCATTACTAGCTCGTCATAGGCTCATACTAAGTCCATGTTAATCGACAATTACTTAAGTCGTAGGTTTAGTCCGAAATCGATCCTCGAATACAAGTTATACTTAACCATATACAACAGTGGTTTCTAAGTCATGTTCTTAGTGGTTTTCACTTGCGCAACCTCGGCTAACACATTTTTATAAAATCGGAAAATAATCTTTTGGACTCGAAACCTTCGTAAAAACCTTCGTAACTGACCTTGACACTTCAATACAAAATTTCATATTTTAAAACAACTCTTAAGGGTCTCAAACATAGCCACAAAGTTTGTACATTTCTGTAATCTCATTCCTTGAACCACTTTCACTAAAATGGTCATATCTCATAAACCGTAAATCGTAATGACATGATTCTTGCGCTCACGTAAACTAGAAAAAACGCTCTACACACTCATGTTCATCACTGAACCAAAAGAGGCAGTTGGGGTTTCGGATTCTAGGCAGTTTATAGAGTTACTGAAAATCGGGCATTACGACGGCTTAAAATCGAATAATCCAATTTTGTCACAACATAACCAAGCCACACCGGGCATACCATACATCCACAATCTCAACAAACAACCATCATACACCTCTAAGATCAGTTGTGAGGCTCAAATCCAACACCCATCATTTTACACATTTCACAAAGTTAAATAACAACTAAAATACTTAAACATGATCTCTTAAGCTTATAACATCAAAACAATCATCAAAACTCATATGAACTCAAAGGGTGGGTTAGGGTTTTACCTTCTTGGAAGCTCTAGCAACACTAACCAGTGGTCACAATCACTCAACAAGCCTTAGATACTCCTTACAAAGCTTAAACCTTAAGATCCAATCAAGAAAACAAGTTAACAAGATTTCAGAGTTACTATTCATCATCACTTTGTAAAATCCATATAAAATCGAAAAACAAGAGTTTGGTTCTCAACTTTTTACCACACCTTCTACTCTTCAAGGGATTTCGTTTGAGTCCTATCTCATCACCAGGGGATTCTTGAAGCTCGACTTATTGGCTTTCTTAGGTGAGTGGTCGAAACTGGAAAAGGCAGGGCAGTTTCGGTTCTCCGACTTGGGGAAGTGATTTGACTAGGCTACACTCCTTTGTTGGCCATGAAATTTTGAACTAATTTTACCCATGGAGTGAAGAAGCTATGGTTAAAATGTGGTGATTTAAGGATGGATAGAAGTGGAGATATGAATTTTTCTTTCCTTGATGCTCCTGCTGGGCAGAAAGGGGGGGGGAGAACTCTTCTTCCTTTTTCTTTTCTTTGTTTTGGCTAATTGATGATAATAATGCTGATATTTGTATGAAGTGGTGAGTCATCACCCTTGGTGGTCTCTTCTCTCAACACTTGTCCAACATGCGTTAGCTTTGATAAAGTAGCTTTACTGGTTCGCTTTCCTTTCACATGTATGATCCAAATGTTGCATTCCTCGAATTATTCTTGTTACATGTTACTTCCATGTCTATATTTAATCCTGTAAATATTGTCATGTTCCTCTTGAAACGATTTGAAATATTTCCTAAAGAGCGAATAAAACTCTACGCGATTTTCGCAGTAAATAGTAACTATTCACTATTCACTCCAACAATCGAATCCTTAAATCGACTTTAATAAAATAATAAAATTTCAAAAATATTAAATCCTCAAATCCTCAATTTTAATATCTCATTTCTTGAATATAATAATATATAATTCGCTGTCTGGTCAAATATTATACCAAAATAAAATTTGGAATTTCTGAATTCTGATCGTCTTTGCATTCACTTATTTACTCCGTAGATCACTAATATGACTTCGGAATATCTACACTACGTCTCGTACATAGGTGGCATGAAAAATTTTCTTAACCCTCAAAATCACTATTCATCCACCAATTCACTATTCACTCATGCACTTAATCATAATAAGAAAAGTTTTAATTTTACCAAAAATTCGGGTTATTACACAAGAGCTTCTACCAGATCCCATATCTCCCCAAAGGTTTAAAGCTCGAAAATCGAATGTGAGTACATCATCCCAAGTTCTTCATGGTCTTCTTTTCCTTCTCGCACCCACCATCACTAAACCCTCCACCCTTCGCACTGGAGGTGACATCTGTCTCCTCCGGACATGACCAAACCATCGTAGTCTACCTTCCTTTACTTTATCAGTAATAGACGCAACTCGTAATTGTCTCCTGAAAAAACCAATTGATAGTCTATATAACATTGTCCGACCACATATCCAACACAACATCCTCATTTCCGCTACCTCCAATCGCTGTTCTTGGACCTTCTTCAGTGCCCAACACTCAGTCCCATACAACAAAGCTGGTCTAATTGTAAGTCTATAAAATTTTCCTTTACTTTCAGTAAATTATTTTTACTTAATGAACCTTAATTATTTTTATTTATAAATATACCTAATTATACCCAATACAAAAATTTAAGTATTAAAACATAAATATAAAGGTATTAAAAGTAATTCGTGCATTGCACGGTGATATGGACAGAAAAATAATTATAGAAATATAATTGACGGTCCAATGAAAAGGTTCGATATTTAATGCCCAAATCCCTGATTATTTATTAATTTCGTAATTAATAAATAGGGAAAATATACAGCTCATGAAAAGAGCCCAAATTATGGAAAATTGGTCAAAGAAGGATCCAGAATCCCAATTAATGAGTCATAGCCTTTATCAACAAGGAAAAGACTTATTCAACAAGCAATACAATGTTTATCCAATATCAAAAAGGAGACTTATTCGCTAAGACTCCTAAACATACCATAAATACAAGGCTCCAGACGCCTATATAAGGTCCCTGATCCTACAATCAGAACTACGTTTTTGGCTTCATTCTCAATAACGATTTGAGATACGTAGGCATCTTGTGAGGACCGATTTAGTCTCGAAACACAAGTGCAGCCATTAAAGCTCGAAGCTCATTAAACCTTAGCATTAAATACATAAGCACGTTTTTTATTCCACAACATTTGGCGCCGTCTGTGGGAAGACAACATCAACCATGGCAAACACACGAAGAACAACTCGAGAAACTTCAGTTTCTGAAGGGCTTCCTATCACCTCTGAGGCTGATACTCGCGGAAATCAACCACCGCCAACTACTGGCGCTGAAGGGGCGAATATCCCCACTAATACTCAAGGACCGGAGATCCCAATTTCGGTTGAAGGGACGAATCCCCTACAGATGGTCATTCATGGATCTAATCCACAAGAGACCGTTCACCAGCAGTCAATTACGACTTCCCCACTGCTCATGAATGCACCAAGTAGCCTTCAACTTCATACTACTGATCTCCCTCAATACGCAAATCAGACTTTGGGGATGCCAAGCTATGGCATGCCCCCTCGACCCCCAATTGGTGGTAGTGGAGCTAATCCAATCTACCATGAGGCATATGTGCCCCCTTATATTCAAGGTCTGGCACCCCAAACAAGACGAACCCCTTTGATTCAAGACTTCTCAAGTCCCTATACCGAGGACGAGAATTACTCAACAGGAGATGAGAGGGACGTTGCCCCAAGAAGGAGACGTTCTTCCCAAACCAATCGGGAACAACCCCAAACTACTAGGGAGAAACTTGCAGCCCATGAAGCAGAGACTGCAAGGCTAAAAAAACTCCTTGCTAAGGAGGAGGCTACCAACGCTCAAGGCCGAGCAACTGGGGGAGTCCCGATAATCAACTTGGACCCAACCCCAAGAAGGACTAAGAGGGCTGAAGCCCCAAGGGGTGATCCTAGTGTTTTGTTGCCCCTAGGAGATCCTGATGATCCTACACCACCAGTCACTCAAGACATCATGAAAGCCACCATATCCAGAAAATTCAAGATGCCAACGATTAAGGCTTATGATGGAACGGGAGATCCCGCAAATCACGTAAGGACCTTCTCCAATGCACTGCTGTTGCAGCCAACCAACGATGCGGTCAAGTGTAGGGCATTTCCACAAACCTTGGTAGGCATGGCCCAACGCTGGTATAGCCGTCTTCCTCCCAACTCTATTGGGTCGTTCAAAGAGCTAAGCAAAGCTTTTATCAATCAATTCATTAGTGGAAGAGTGCATAAGAAAAGCTCTGCATCACTCATGGTAATCCAGTAAGGGAAGAATGAAGCCCTAAGGGACTACATCAATCGATTCACTCGAGAGGCTTTGAAAGTCCCGGACTTAGAGGACAGAGTGGCTATGATAGCCCTGCAACAAGGAACTACTGATGACCACTTCAAAAGGTCGTTAGCTAAACATCCACCTGAGAGCATGCTGAAGCTCCAAGATCGAGCCGGAAAGTATATCAAGGCTGAAAAAAGCATGAGAAAATATGAGCCCACCACTGGCGGTAATGGAAACTCAAAGAAAAGAAAAGAAACTCAGGAGTACGGCGTCAAGGAAAAGTTCCCCAGAACATCAAAGAACTCCGATTCTCCACCCAAGAGAAACAATTTTGGGCCAAAATTCACAGAATATGCAAGATTGAATACTCCCAGGAGTCAAATTCTGATGGAGATAGCCAAGGAAGAAGATCTCAAATGGCCAAAGCCAATGAGGGCTGATTTTTCCAAACGGAACCAAAATCAGTTTTGTCGGTTCCACAAAGAAGTCGGTCATGACACCGACGATTGTAGGCAATTGAAAGATGAGATTGAGTTTCTGATACGAAGAGGAAAACTCAGCAAGTTCACTAAGAATGGAAGCCAAGGGAGCCAAAGGGGGTCCTATGAAAGGAAGGATTATGACAGAAGGGACAACAATCAAGATCGGAATCCCAGGCCCCGAGGGCCAGTAATCAACATGATATTCGGAGGGCCAACTGCTGCTGGGTCCTCCCGAAACTCAAGAAAAGCTTATGCCCGAGAGGTAATGACTGTAGTTGGAGAAGCACCGAAGCGTGCCCGAACAGAAGTATCAATAGGTTTTGATGATTCAGACCTAGAGGGAGTGAAGTTTCCCCACGATGATCCTTTAGTCATCGTTCCTGTGATAGGAAATTCTGAAACCAAGAGAGTTTTGGTCGACAATGGAGCCTCAGTGGACATCTTGTTCCACGATGCCTTTATCAAGATGGGTTATACTGATTCTCAGTTAACACCCTCGAATATGCCCATATATGGATTCAATGGAGTGGAATCAAAGGTGGAAGGCACCATCCAACTCCCAATGACCATGGGACAAGGAATGAATACGTCTACTCAGTTGTTGAACTTCATAGTTATAAAGGCAACTTCGACCTACAATGCAATCCTGGGAAGGACTGGTCTTCATGCGTTCAAGGCCATTGCCTCATCTTATCATCTGAAAATCAAGTTCCCAACGAGGAATGGAATTGGAGAAGAACGAGGAGATCAAAAAATGGCTAGAAGTTGTTATGTAGCCGCATTAAGGCCTGATGGAATCGGGGGCAGGTTCTCCCCATTGAAGACATGAATACAAGTGACAATGAGGACAGAAGAGGGAAACCAGCCGAGGACTTGGTCCCAATTCCCTTAGTCCCAGGTGAGCCAGAGAAGGTGACGTATGTTGGAGCACTACTACCTGATCCATTGAAAAGCAAGCTCATATCTTTTCTTCAAGAAAACAATGATGTTTTTGCTTGGACAGCGGCTGACATGCCAGGGATTGATCCCTAAGTGATAACTCACAAGTTGAATGTGGATCCTGAAAGAAAGACGGTGAAACAAAAGAAGAGAAATTTTGCCCCAGAAAGGCAAGAGGCCATTAAACAAGAAGTTGAAAAGCTTCTAGAGGCCGGGTTTATTGAAGAGATACAATTCCCAGAATGGTTGGCTAACCCCGTGATGGTCAAAAAAGCCAATGGAAATGGAGGATGTGTGTGGACTTCACTGACTTGAATGATGCATGTCCTAAGGATTGTTTTCCCTTACCAAGGATTGATGCATTAATAGATGCTACAGCTGGGCATGAGATGCTCAGCTTCATGGATGGCTTCAGTGGATACAACCAAATCAAAATGCACAAGGATGACATCTCTAAGGTATCATTCATCACTGACTTTGGTGTTTTCTGTTATCTAGTCATGGCATTTGGACTTAAGAATGCAGGGGCAACCTACCAAAGGTTGGTGAACAAAATTTTTGGACACCTAATTGGAAAAACCATGGAGGTCTACGTAGATGACATGTTAGTCAAGAGCCTCGATAAGGCCGATCACATTGAGCACCTCCGAGAGGCATTTGAAGTGCTAAGGCACCACAAGATGATGTTGAATCCAGCTAAGTGTGCCTTTGGTGTAGGCTCGGGAAAATTTTTAGGCCTGATGGTTTCCAAGAGAGGAATCGAGGCCAATCCCGACAAAATCAAAGCAATTCTAGACATGGAACCACCAAAGACTGTTAAGGATGTCCAGAAACTAACAGGGAGAGTGGCAGCATTGGGAAGATTCATCTCCAAGTCAGGAGAGAAGTGCTTACCCTTCTTCAAAGCACTCAAGAAAGTGAAAACTTTTGAATGGGCGGCTGAAAGCCAAGAGGCCTTTGAGGCCCTGAAAAAATACATGGCTGAGGCACCACTGTTGGCAAAGCCCAAGCCAGGGGAAATTATTTATTTGTACTTGGTGGTCTCTAGCACAGCCCTTGGAGCCGTTTTGGTAAAAGAAGAATTGAAGGTTCAGAAACCCATCTACTATGTGAGTAAGATTCTACATGGGGCAGAAATAAACTACTCAACGATTGAGAAGTTTGCCTTAGCCTTGATAATGGCCTCAAGAAAGCTACGCCCGTACTTCCAGGCTCACAAGGTAGAGGTCTTGACTGATCAACCTCTGAGAAACATCTTGCATAACCCTCAAGTTAGTGGAAGATTGATCAAATGGGCCATTGAATTGGGCGAGTTCGACATCCAGTATAAGCCTCGAACGGCCATAAAAGCTCAGGCACTTGCTGACTTCATGGTTGAATGCACCATTGACAACCAAGAAGTCGGGGGGCAGGAAGTGATAGTAGAAGACAAAGAAGATGAAGAAATGATCTCCAAAGAATGTTGGGTGCTCTATTTTGATGGGGCATCAAAAACAAAATCAAGTGGAGCCGGTTTAGTGCTACAAAGTCCTGATGGATTCATCATAGAGTATGCACTAAAACTTGACTTCCCAACGACAAACAATGAGGCTGAATACGAAGCCCTGATAGCTGGCTTAGGGCTGGCTGGGGCCTTGAGGGTCAAAACTCTGAAAGTATGTGGAGACTCAAGGCTAGTGGTTTCCCAAGTAAATGGGGAATTTGAGGCCAGAGATGAAGTCATGGCCAAGTACTTAAAACTTGTCAAGGCCATCATGAGTCAGTTTGATGAATGCTATGTAGAGCATATTCCAAGGGAAGAAAACATGAAGGCTGATGCCTTGTCTAAGTTTGCTTCTTCCGAGATTGAAAACTATGCAGGGAGTGTATACTTCCAAGTCTTTAGGACCCCAAACATCGACGGAAAGTTGGTGGCACTCATTGATGTTGCTAGCTGTTGGATTGATCCCATCAAAGCTCATCTGGAAACTAGTTGGCTACCCAACGACACTTCAGAAGCACGAAAGCTATATGTGAGAGCACTAAGGTATGCCCTGATTGAGGGAATCCTATACAAGAAATCTTTCATCATTCCTTATCTAAAATGTTTAAGACCTCAAGAGGCAGAATTGGCCCTAAAGGAAGTGCATGAAGGAATCTGTGGGCAACACTTGGGGGGCAGAGCCCTTGCTCATAAAGTCACTCGTCTAGGTTTCTATTGGCCAAGCATGCTTGCTGATGCTAAAAGCTACGTGAATAAATGTGAACGGTGTCAGAAACATGCACCAGTGGTTAGACAACCACCAGAGATGATGACATCCATTAACTCACCTATCCCCTTTGCTATGTGGGGAATAGATATACTTGGGCCATTTCCAATGGCAAGTGCTCAAAGAAAGTTCTTGATAGTAGCAATCGACTACTTCACCAAGTGGATTGAGGCTAAACCATTAGCCAAGATAACCACCAAGCAAGTGATGCACTTCTTCTGGGAGAATGTGATATGCAGGTATGGAATTCCACGAGTCCTAGTTACGGACAATGGAACTCAATTCAACAATGACGAATTCAAGAAGTATTGTGATGAGAATGATATCAAGTTGCGCTTCACTTCTGTTGCCCATCCTCAAGCAAATGGGCAAGCTGAAGTTGCAAATCGAATAATCCTGGATGGACTAAAGAAAAGAGTTGAGCGCTCCAGAAACACTTGGGTAGACGAATTGCTCCCCATATTATGGGCATATCGTACTACTTGTAAAGTCACCACTGGGGCTACCCCTTCTTGTTGGCATATGGGGCAGAGGCAGTGGTTCCAGTGGAGATTACTCACACGTCTCCAAGAGTTGAGGCTTATGAACCAGAAACAAATGAAGAAGGCTTGAGACTGGCTTTAGATCTAATTGACGAAGTTAGAGATGAGGCAAACGCCAAGATAATTGAACATCAAAAGAAAGCATCTTTCTACTATAACCTAAGGGTTAAAGAAATGTTCTTTCGTCAAGGAGACTTGGTTCTCAGAAAGATTGAAACATCCGGAGTTGGACAAAAAGGGAAGTTGGCCCCAAATTGGGAAGGACCATATCGCGTCAAGAACGTATTTGGTCGAGGCTCGTACAAACTAGAAACCCTTGAAGGGCATGAGGTGCCAAGGACTTGGCATGCCTCCAATTTGAAAGTTTATTATGTTTAAGGTGTTTCCCAAGTGGACTCACTACTAGAAATAAGGATTGATAAAACCAACCCAAGTTTTAAACTTGGGTACTATGTAAGGATTGATCCCATTTTCAAGTTATGAATAAATTCAGCATTTTCATGTTTTAAAGCTTATCTACTATGAGTGTTGACAAACATTCAAGAAGCAAGAAAAACAACACAAGCCATGAATGGCCACAAGATATAAATAAGGCTGGATAAAAACTTAAATAAAAAAGTTAAGCCCGTAGGTTGGAAGTGCAGTACAAGCCATGAAAGGCATAAATAAAACTACAAAAGAAGAACTACATCTAAGCAGCCTTGTCTACGGCCTCCTCTTCCTCCTCTCCCTCTCCCTCTAAAGCAGAACCAGAGTGAGTAGCAGCGTAACCAGCCCCGGCAGCCTGACCAGGTGGAGAAGTATGATCCAGGTCTAAGATCCTGTCATCTTCCTCCATGTCGTCCTCTCCAGCCAAAGCCAACTCCAAAGGAGTAGGAAGGTAAGGGCTTGGAAAATCAGAAATGGTGAGAGATCCAGGCATCTTCTCCAAAACAGCAGAAAGAGCGCCATCCCATCCCTTAGTATACTGAACCGGGAAGAGGAGCTCGTCATGCTTATCAATCAAGTCCTCGTACTCCTTGGAGTCAAGGTACTCGTCGATAAAGTCATCCTTGCCTTTCCTCAAAGACACCAGCTCAGCCTGGGAGTCGGCCAACTCCTTCTCCTACCTGGCCAATGTGGCCTTCAGTGAAGCCACTTCCTCCTGGGACTTCTCAAACTTGCCTTGGTTGGCCTCATAAGATGAGCGCTAAGCCTTGGCTTGAAAGATAGCCCCTTGGAAGTTAGCATTGCCTACAAAGCAAGTTGCAAGTCAATATAAGATAGAAACTTGAAACATGTTAAAAACTACAAAGAAAAGAAGGAGAAAAATAACTTAAAGCAGCAATCGCCTGAGAGCCTGCATGCTCCACACCCTCCAAAGTGGAGTTAGAAACGAAATCCTTGTAATCACAAGGAGTCAGAGAGTGATAAGACCACTCCACAGCGTGCTTGGACACTCCCACCACAGTGTCCTTCTTCCTAAGACCCCAGTTGGGGCGCCAAACTGCACTCTTGGCCGATGAAGGCCCCTCCACCTCCTCAGTAAGGTCCACATGGGGCCTTATAAAAGCTGGAACACTGGAAGCACGAGGGTCCTTCCCTCCCAAACGTGCCATCTTCATCCTTGTTGTCTCCCCCATCTTCGGGCTCGTTGGTCTTATTGATAAAGACCGCAGCTGTAAAAAACACAAGGAAAGAAACAGTTGGTATAAGATAATCTTAAATAAACAAAGGAAAATATGAGGTGAGAATTACCCTTATCAGAAACGTTTGAAAGACCCAAGGACTTAAGCTGGAACTGGTCCAGGAGCACCCAAGCCATTGTGGCATAATCATCCTTTGTGAGCTCAGCATATGCATGGGCCTCCTCATCATTCAGGATGATATCACTAGGGCTACCATATGAAACCCTACTAAAGGAGCTACGGAAAAGGTGCCCCAATCCCCTCCTTCCCAAATCAAATACATAAACTCTTCTTTCCATTTGGGGTTATTATTTGGAATGGATTTGGGGTGAAATATGGGGGGAGTGGAAGGACGGTGGTTGATATAAACCCAACCCAAAGTAACGGCTGAACTATTCTTAAACTGGAAAATTCTCCTAAACAAAGCTACAGACAAAGGTAAATTGTTCTTCAAACAAAGAACAATGAAACATATAATGATTCTCCAGGCGTTTGGAGGAAGTTGGCAAGGGTTAATCCCAACATCAGCCAAAAGCCTGGGAATAAACTCATGGAAAGGGAACCTGAGTCCCGCGACAATGGCATCCTTATAAATGCATAAAGCATCAGGACGCTGTAACACCCCAGTCCCATATCGAGGAGATTTGGGACTTCTGTTCAGTTTATAAGGCAAAGTACTACTACTAATTAGCACCAACAAAATCATGATATTTTGGGGGCCTGTGGTGGGCTTGTCGTTACCCAAGTTGGCTGCAGTTGGGCCAGTGTGCTTTGACTTATTCGGACTCGTGATCGGGACTTGACCCGATTTTCAAAAAAGGCTCGGGATTTGACCCGGGTTGTCACATATGGCATCAGAGCCGACTCTCGAAAGCTTGATTCGTCGAGTTGCCGGAGGTGGGGACACGAAGGCTGGTGGTATTATCCCACAATGGACAGAGGTCCGGAGGTGGGGACACGAAGCTAGCCGGTATTATCCCACAATGGCTAGAGAGGAACGATCTTGGAACCTATGGGCTATCCGTTCAGGCTTGACGAGGACGTCAAGAGTTTAAGTGGGGGAGTTTGTAACACCCCAGTCCCACATCGAGGAGATTTGGGACTTCTGTTCAGTTTATAAGGCAAAGTACTACTACTAATTAGCACCAACAAAATCATGATATTTTGGGGCCTGTGGTGGGCTTGTCGTTACCCAAGTTAGCTGCAGTTGGGCCAGTGTGCTTCGACTTATTCGGACTCGTGATCGGGACTTGACCTGATTTTCGAAAAAGGCTCGGGATTTGAACCGGGTTGTCACATAACACTTCAATACAAACCACTAAGAATTTCAAGTCACCAATTTAACCATTGAGCTACTTGGGTTTTTTTTTACTTAATGGGGAGTTTGTAACACCCCAGTCCCACATCGAGAAGATTTGGGACTTCTGTTCAGTTTATAAGGCAAAGTACTACTACCAATAAGCATCAACAAATCATGATCTTTTGGGGGCCTGTGGTGGGCTAGTCGTTACCCAAGTTGGCTGCGTTTGGGCCAGTAGGCTTCGGCTTATTCGGAATCGGGACTTGACCCGATTTTCGAAAAAGGCTCGGGATTTGACCCGGGTTGTCACACATGGTATCAGAGCTCTGGTCGGCGGGGGTCACGAGTTCGACTCCCTGCCACCCCCAATATTCTCACAATTTATGAGGGACACGAAGGCCCAAAGATGGGCGCTCGTGATCCACTCTTCAACCCAAAAATGGGCTTTCGAGTGAGGGGGAGTGTTGAAATATAGCATAAGATCCATTTGGGGCCTTCCTCTAACACCTTAAGGTTTTAGATGAGCTGGTTACTCAACATGGTATCAGAGACGACTCTCGAAAGCTTGTCGAGGCAAGTTGCCGGAGGTGGGGACACGAAGGCTGGAGGTATTATCCCACAATGGACAGAGGTCCGGAGGTGGGGACACGAAGCCAGCCGGTATTATCCCACAATGGCTAGGGCGGAACGATCTTGGAACCTATGGGTTATCCGTTCAGGCTTGACGAGGACGTCAAAAGTTTAAGTGGGGGAGTTTGTAACACCCCAGTCCCACATCGAGAAGATTTGGGACTTCTGTTCAGTTTATAAGGCAAAGTACTACTACCAATAAGCACCAACAAATCATGATCTTTTGGGGGCCTGTGGTGGGCTAGTCGTTACCCAAGTTGGCTGCGTTTGGGCCAGTAGGCTTCGGCTTATTCGGAATCGGGACTTGACCCGATTTTCGAAAAAGGTTCGGGATTTGACCCGGGTTGTCACACATGGTATCAGAGCTCTGGTCGGCGGGGGTCACGAGTTCGACTCCCTGCCACCCCCAATATTCTCACAATTTATGAGGGACACGAAGGCCCAAAGATGGGCGCCCGTGATCCACTCTTCAACCCAAAAATGGGCTTTCGAGTGAGGGGGAGTGTTGAAATATAGCATAAGATCCATTTGGGGCCTTCCTCTAACACCTTAAGGTTTTAGATGAGCTGGTTACTCAACATGGTATCAGAGCCGACTCTTGAAAGCTTGTCGAGGCAAGTTGCCGGAGGTGGGGACACGAAGGCTGGAGGTATTATCCCACAATGGATAGAGGTCCGGAGGTGGGGACACGAAGCCAGCCGGTATTATCCCACAATGGCTAGGGCGGAACGATCTTGGAACCTATGGGTTATCCGTTCAGGCTTGACGAGGACGTCAAAAGTTTAAGTGGGGGAGTTTGTAACACCCCAGTCCCACATCAAGAAGATTTGGGACTTCTGTTCAGTTTATAAGGCAAAGTACTACTACCAATAAGCACCAACAAATCATGATCTTTTGGGGGCCTGTGGTGGGCTAGTCGTTACCCAAGTTGGCTGCGTTTGGGCCAGTAGGCTTCGGCTTATTCGGAATCGGGACTTGACTCGATTTTCGAAAAAGGCTCGGGATTTGACCCGGGTTGTCACATTTGTAACACCCAGTCCCACATCGAGTAGATTTGGGACTTCTGTTCAGTTTATAATCAAAGTACTACTACTAATTAGCACCAACAAAATCATGATATTTTGGGGGCCTGTGGTGGGCTTGTTGTTACCCAAGTTGGTTGCGTTTGGGCCAGTAGGCTTCGGCTTATTCGGACTCGAAATCGGGACTGAACCCGATTTTCGAAAAAGGCTCGGGATTTGACCCGGGTTGTCACATATGGTATCAGAGCCGACTCTCGAATGCTTGTCGAGGCAAGTTGCCGGAGGTGGGGACACGAAGGCTGGTGGTATTATCCCACAATGGACAGAGGTCCGGAGGTGGGGACACGAAGCCAGCCGGTATTATCCCACAATGGCTAGGGAGGAACGATCTTGGAACCTATGGGATAATCCGTTCAGGCTTGACGAGGACGTCAAGAGTTTAAGTGGGGGAGTTTGTAACACCCAGTCCCACATCGAGTAGATTTGGGACTTCTGTTCAGTTTATAATCAAAGTACTACTACTAATTAGCACCAGCAAAATCATGATATTTTGGGGGCCTGTGGTGGGCTTGTTGTTACCCAAGTTGGTTGCGTTTGGGCCAGTAGGCTTCGGCTTATTCGGACTCGAAATCGGGACTGAACCGGTTTTCGAAAAAGGCTCGGGATTTGACCCGGGTTGTCACATATGGTATCAGAGCCGACTCTCGAAAGCTTGATTCGTCGAGTTGCCGGAGGTGGGGACACGAAGGCTGGTGGTATTCATAAACAAACATTAAGATCGCCGGAAATCAATCTCGTCATCGCCGCTCAGATAAGATCAAGTAGTGTTTTAGCAAAACAGATTTTCTCAAAACAATAATAATTTGAAAAGTCTTTGCGAAAAATGATTCAACCCAAAGTTTATATTATAAAAATCCAGAATTTAGAACAGAAACATAATTTAAAACAGAAACAAAATTCTTATAAATACCATAGTCTTGCTCTACGGCCACACTTTCCCAGTAGCCGGGATCTTATTCTTATTCTTATTCTTTCGCCACACTTTGCCAGTGACCGGCATCTAAAGTTCAATAATTACGCCCCCTTAATAGGTATCTAAAATTGCACACTTGTGCACCTACTAAGGGTATCTAAGGCTAGTTCCGGAACTATAGCGTAAATTACGAACGGGTTCGAAACGTAGAGACTGAGGGATTCGAAGATTCTCGTATCTTATATCTTATACAGTTCGAAATAATATTCTTATATCTTATACGAAATTTAAAGCAGAGTCAAAATATCTTTTCCGAAAATAAAAGTAAGTCAAAAAGTACTTACCGATATTCTCAAAAATCAGTGGGTGTTTTATCAAAACGGATTTTCTCAAAACAATAATAATTTAAAAGCCTTTTTTTTGACTAATTAGGCTTATATGCCTTTACATGTGAGTATCTGTTCTCAGAAATCTCGGGATGAGCCAGAATCGAACCCAGGACCTGGGACGACAAGAGATAAGCTCTTTACCACTTGAGCTATCTCATCGCGTAGTTCCGGAACTAGCCTTAGATACCCTTAGTAGGCGCACAAGTGTGCAATTTTAGATACCTATTAAGGGGGCGTAATTATTGAACTTTAGATGCCGGTCACTGGCAAAGTGTGGCGAAAGAATAAGAATAAGAATAAGATCCCGACTACTGGGAAAGTGTGGCCGTAGAGCAAGACTATGGTATTTATAAGAATTTTGTTTCGAACTGTATAAGATATAAGATACGAAAAATCCGGTCAAATCCCGATTCCGAGTCCGAATAAGCCGAAGCCTACTGGCCCAAACGCAGCCAACTTGGGTAACGACTAGCCCACCACAGGCCCCCAAAATATCATGATTTTGTTGGTGCTAATTAGTAGTAGTACTTTGCCTTATAAACTGAACAGAAGTCCCAAATCTCCTCGATGTGGGACTGGGGTGTTACAAACTCCCCCACTTAAACTCTTGACGTCCTCGTCAAGCCTGAACGGATAGCCCATAAGTTCCAAGATCGTTCCTCCCTAGCCATTGTGGGATAATACCGGCTGGCTTCGTGTCCCCACCTCTGGATCTCTGTCCATTGTGGGATAATACCACCAGCCTTCGTGTCCCCACCTCCGGCAACTTGCCTCGACAAGCTTTCGAGGGACTTCTGTTCAGTTTATAATCAAAGTACTACTACTAATTAGCACCAACAAAATCATGATATTTTGGGGGCCTGTGGTGGGCTTGTTGTTACCCAAGTTGGTTACGTTTGGGCCAGTAGGCTTCGGCTTATTCGGACTCGAAATCGGGACTGAACCCGATTTTCGAAAAAGGCTCGGGATTTGACCCGGGTTGTCACATATGGTATCAGAGCCGACTCTCGAAAGCTTGTCGAGGCAAGTTGCCGGAGGTGGGGACACGAAGGCTGGTGGTATTATCCCACAATGGCAGAGGTCCGGAGGTGGGGACACGAAGCCAGCTGGTATTATCCCACAATGGCTAGGGAGGAACGATCTTGGAACCTATGGGATAATCCGTTCAGGCTTGACGAGGATGTCAAGAGTTTAAGTGGGGGAGTTTGTAACACCCAGTCCCACATCGAGTAGATTTGGGACTTCTGTTCAGTTTATAACCAAAGTACTACTACTAATTAGCACCAACAAAATCATGATATTTTGGGGGCCTGTGGTGGGCTTGTTGTTACCCAAGTTGGTTGCGTTTGGGCCAGTAGGCTTCGGCTTATTCGGACTCGAAATCGGGACTGAACCCGATTTTCGAAAAAGGCTCGGGATTTGACCCGGGTTGTCACATATTCGAGGAGATTTGGGACTTCTGTTCAGTTTATAAGGCAAAGTACTACTACTAATTAGCACCAACAAAATCATGATATTTTGGGGGCCTGTGGTGGGCTTGTCGTTACCCAAGTTGGCTGCAGTTGGGCCAGTGTGCTTCCACTTATTCGGACTCGTGATCGGGACTTGACCCGATTTTCGAAAAAGGCTCGGGATTTGACCCGGGTTGTCACATATGGCATCAGTGCCGACTCTCGAAAGCTTGATTCGTCGAGTTGCCAGAGGTGGGGACACGAAGGCTGATGGTATTATCCCACAATGGACAGAGGTCCGGAGGTGGGGACACGAAGCTAGCCGGTATTATCCCACAATGGCTAGAGAGGAACGATCTTGGAACCTATGGGCTATCCGTTCAGGCTTGACGAGGACGTCAAGAGTTTAAGTGGGGGAGTTTGTAACACCCCAGTCCCACATCGAGGAGATTTGGGACTTCTGTTCAGTTTATAAGGCAAAGTACTACTACTAATTAGCACCAACAAAATCATGATATTTTGGGGGCCTGTGGTGGGCTTGTCGTTACCCAAGTTGGCTGCAGTTGGGCCAGTGTGCTTCCACTTATTCGGACTCGTGATCGGGACTTGACCCGATTTTCGAAAAAGGCTCGGGATTTGACCCGGGTTGTCACATAAAAGATTTTTGCTGCTCTTAGAAATCGAACCTCTGACCTCCTCCTGGAAAACTCATGTTATAACCATTGTACTACACTTACTTATTTATGTGACAACCCGATTCAAATCCCGAGCCTTTTTCAAAAATCGGGTCAAGTCCCGATCACGAGTCCGAATAAGTCGAAGCACACTGGCCCAACTGCAGCCAACTTGGGTAACGACAAGCCCACCACAGGCCCCCAAAATATCATGATTTTGTTGGTGCTAATTAGTAGTAGTACTTTGCCTTATAAACTGAACAGAAGTCCCAAATCTCCTCGATGTGGGACTGGGGTGTTACAAACTCCCCCACTTAAACTCTTGACGTCCTCGTCAAGCCTGAACGGATAGCCCATAGGTTCCAAGATCGTTCCTCTCTAGCCATTGTGGGATAATACCGGCTAGCTTCGTGTCCCCACCTCCGGACCTCTGTCCATTGTGGGATAATACCACCAGCCTTCGTGTCCCCACCTCCGGCAACTCGACGAATCAAGCTTTCGAGAGTCGGCTTTGATACCATATGTGACAACCCGGGTCAAATCCCGAGCCTTTTTCAAAAATCGGGTCAAGTCCCGATCACGAGTCCGAATAAGTCGAAGCACACTGGCCCAACTGCAGCCAACTTGGGTAACGACAAGCCCACCATAGGCCCCCAAAATATCATGATTTTGTTGGTGCTAATTAGTAGTAGTACTTTGCCTTATAAACTGAACAGAAGTCCCAAATCTCCTCGATGTGGGACTGAGGTGTTACAGACACCAATGGCAAGAACGGTCCCCTGGGCCGGCTGGAACTAACCTATAGGGGGACTTAATCCTATACATCTTATTATAGTCCCTAATTTTATCAGTTTCATGAAACTTATTACTGCAGTCAAAAGAATCTAAGTGGGACACAGAAGGATATTCATCACTACGTTCTAAAATCATATCTTGAAGTGACATATGAGAAGAACGAATGATGATACCTCTCTTAGAAGCTTTGTTCATTTTCTGAAGGCGTTGAGTAGCTTTGTCAGACATCTTCAAATCTTCAAACCTTCAAGAGAAATCCCAGAAAAATCTTCAAATCTTCAAAACTTCAAAGAAATTCCCAGGAAATCTTCAAAGAAACCCAGAAATCTTCAAGGGATGAAGGTGAAAACCCAGAAATCTTCGAGGGATGAATATTGATCCCAGAAAAACAAGAACACCACCGTACAAAAGCTCGCCGGGAATCGCCTTACCACGGAATAAAATAGAGAAAATGTAATAACCCGAATTTTTGGTAAAATTAAAACTTTTCTTATTATGATTAAGTGCATTAGTGAATAGTGAATTTGGTGGATGAAAAGTGTTTTTGAGGGTTAAGAAAAATTTTCATGTCACCTATGTACAAGACGTAGTGTGGATATTCCGAAGTCATATTAGTGATCTACGGAGTAAATAAGTGAATGCAAAGACGATCGGAATTCAGAAATTCCAAATTTTATTTTGTTGTAGTATTTGACCGGGCAGTGAATTATATATTATTATATTCAAGAAATGAGCTATTATATTTGATTTGAGGATTTAGAACGAAAACCGCTGATACTTTATAACGAGATTAAGCGATTAAGCAAACGAATCGTGAATTAAGGATTGAAATTATGACAAGATTAAATATCCTGCACGATCATCAAGAGAATTATATCAAGTGGATTCAAGGATTTAAACAAAAAGGAAGCTAACCAAGAGTTAAGGAGCTCTATAAAAAGAGATTGAGAATATTCGAAGAAACGCGAGAACATTTTCTAAGAACAAGGAATAAAGAGGGAATAGATAAGGGATGTTGGAGTTAATATTGATTTAAGGGATTGTGCCACAGTGGAGTAATAAAATGCAACATATAAGCTGTAACGTATTGATTTTATTAAAAGGACACAAAGACGATCCAATTGGTGGAAGAAGAAAAACCAAGGTGTCATGCATGAAAGTCAACCAAAAAGCTAGTGGTGTATTTGCAACATTGGCAAAAATGGGGTGTTTGATGAGAGGTCAACACTTGGACCAATGAGGTGTTGACAACACCAAAGTAGAAGATGCATCCAAAGATTTATACATATATACATGTATTAATTCATTTCATAACAACAAATAAAAACAAACCATTCTGCCCAGCAGAAACCAAGCTCAAAGAAAAATTCATATCTCCACTTCTATCCATCCTTAAATCACCACATTTTAACCATAGCTTCTCCACTCCATGGGTAACATTCTTTCAAAATTTTATGGACAACAAAGGAGTGTAGCCTAGCCAAATCTCTTCCCCAAGTTGGAGAATCCAATCTGTCCAGTTTCTGTCCAGCGGAAAGATGGGGCTCAAAACCCTATCTAGGAAGCTTCAAATTGGGCGATCTATAACTCAAAAGAAACCTGATGAAGAGCACAAGGTCTGGTAGAAACTGTAACACCAAACTCTTATTTTTCGATTTGTTATGAATTTTACAAGATGAGGATGAATAGTAACTTCAAGTGGTTTTCTTGTTTTGATCTTAAGGATTTAGCACTTTAAGGACCATCTAAAGCTTGTTAAAGGTTTATAAACACTTGATAGTGTTGTTAGAGAATCCAAGGAGGTAAAACCGTAACCAACCCTTTGAGTTCATATGAGTTTTGATGATTGTTTTGATGTTATAAGCTTAAGAGATCATGTTTAAGTATTTTAGTTGTTATTTAACTTTGTGAAATATGAAAAATGGTGGGTGTTGGATTGTAGCCACACCCCTGACCTTAGAAAAGTAAAAAGGTTGTTTGTTGAGGTTGTGTATGTATGGTATGCCCGGTGTGGCTTGGTTATGTTGTGACAAAATTGGATTATTCGATTTTAAGCCGTCGTAATACCCGATTTTCGGTAACTCTAAAAACTGCATAGAATCTGAAAACCTAACTGCCTCTTTTGGTTCAGTGATGAACATGAGTGTGTAGATCTTTGTTTCTAGTTTACGTGACCGTAAGAATCATGTCATTATATCGTGTTAAATAGAATTTGACTTTTGGATATTATACGAGTTTTGAGATAATGTACTTACGAACCGGTATACCTTGTGGCTCTATAGATAAGAGCATGTTCATTGTTTCGACTCTAGACCGGGAGTCGATATTTTTGTTATATAGATTGTCGTGGAAACCCGGAGGGATTCTAGCGGCAGATTACTATTCATCTTGAGGAGTATTATTAATAATCATTATTTATGTTCCGGAAAGTATTTATTACTTGGAAATGATTTGGTAATTGGCTTATAAGCTAGATATCGGGTAACTGTTATTTGAGAATTATTTATTTAATGAATATTATTTTTGAATATTCATTTGAGGATTAATTATTTAATGAATATTATTTTAGAATATTCATTTGAGGATTAATTATTTAATGAATATTATTTTAGAATATTCATTTGAGGATTATTTATTTAATGAATATTATTTTAGAATATTCATTTGAGGATTATTTATTTAATGAATATTACTTTTAGATATTCATTCGAGGATTAATTATTCATTTAATGAATATTATTTTGAATATTCATTTAAGGGTTATTTATCTAATGAATATTACTTTTGAATATTCATTTGAGACTTAATTATTTAATGAATTTTATTATTCATTCGAGGTTTAATTATTTATTATTCATTCGAGGTTTAATTATTTATTATTCATTCGAGGTTTAATTATTTAATGAATTTTATTATTCATTCGAGGTTTAATTATTTATTATTCATTTGAGGTTTAATTATTTAATATTCATTCGAGGTTATTTATTTAATATTCATTCGAGGTTTATTTATTTAATGAATAGTATTTCTGAATATTCATTTGATCATGATTTACTTAATGAATATTATTTTCGAATATTCATTTAAGATTTACTTATTTAATAAATATTTTTAAGTATTTTTAAATCAAAAAGAGGTTTCCAAAACAATGTTTTTCCATTTAAATCTGTCTTTTAAAAGGGATTTAAATGCTCGCTCAACTATCAAAAATATGGGAAACCTGATTTAAGTGACTACTACTCTTTTTAAACTCTTAATTCAAAAAAAAAACTGCCAGGGGACAGATATTTTCTCGAAGCAATGTAATTGCTGCAAGTCAAATATTGTGTTACCACCTCAACGATCGAGGGGTAAATTCATGGAACAAGTCGATATCCATTAACAAGCAATAGCTTGGGAAATATTGGAGAATCTTCCTTTCCAACCTAGATATAACTACTTAGTGGAGTCGTATCAACAAGTGTTACACTTGGGGAAAGGAGGAAGATCTTTACGTTTCAGAGTCATGGATTTCATCTAAACTAGGAGTGGTGTAAGTGGTCCAGTTGCGCCGACCCATCCAACTTTTATTGCCCCAAATGGGCCGGGAGATCCAAAAAGGCGGTAGACAATGTCAGGCTGTCGTGATTCTTCCATCTACATGTAGAAAACTATTTGAGCGGTGCGACCTGCTACTGATCATAGCAAGGTTAGGCACATCGGGCGCGGTAGCAACTCCAGTATTAGTTCATCATCCAATTTGGATATTCCTGCAACATGCATTGGGATGAAGAACCAATCATGTTGGCAGGAGGTCGAAAAGTGTTTGGAAATGAAGTGAAAATAAATTCATGCAACTTCAGCTTTTATTTTATGAGTTATGACTCTGATAAAACCTTACTCAGATTATGTATACATAAGTGGATTTTGGGTTACGGAACATTATATGTAATTTTCGTTATAACTTCATCTTTTAAGTTATATGTTGATATTCTGCTTGCATAGCAGATATTTTTGGAAAGGTTATATTGGTTTACTTTGAAACCTCATCTTTTATATTATACTAGAACTTTGTTCATAATATAGTAAAAGTTTGCAAAAATATTATGAAAATGATATTTGAAGTACAATAATGGTACTGTTTTTGGGAATACATTCCGATAAGGAAATAATTTCAGTATCGAGATATTTTGACAAATTATTGTCTTATACCCCGCTTTATTCTGGGTTGAGTTAAAGGCAGGATTATGCCATACTTGTATTACCTTGCTGAGCTATCGCTCACTCTTGCTATTGTTTTATATATATTATATAGCAGCGAAGCAGGATGCCAATGGGACGGCACATACCCCGCAAGGCGTTTCCATAAACAGTTTCTAGCAGTGATCCCGAAGAGTAGTACGAACCAATCGAATCAGGCTACAGCTTTTGGTATTCAACTTATGTATAGATATGAATGGTATGAGAGGATTGTGAGCATCAGAAGGCTAAGTTGGTAATGTAACATTACTTAGAAATTATATCAGTGACAGATTCAAAAGACATTTGGGTATTGTAATAAAAATTATTTATTCCGCAATTGTTGTATCGTGTCGTTTCTGAGACTCTAACCTGTGTGTGTGTGTGTGTGTGTGTGCGACATATATTGTGGGGTCATGAGCAGGTGAATTATGAATGGTGTGAGTAATACAGGTAAGGCAAGGAGTAAATGGATCGTGACTACTCTAAATCCCTGACCCCGGATTTGGGGATGTTACAGAAATGGTATCAGAGCGTTAGGTTACAGTCCTCAGAAACGATAGGAGATCGAGTCTTACAATACCCTTAATAATGATAAGAACATCTAGAGCTCAAATTGAATTCGTAGTCGGGTTAGAGGACATGACCCTAACTGTTTAAGATGAACCCCGAGAGGGGACTTCTTCTAGGAAACCGTACTTAGGACTTCATGGTTAGTCACCTCGATTCGTATGAGTTATAGATGGATGGGATTCTGAGATACCAGATCCCGAGGCCTTCGAGTAGGCATTTGACGATGCGCTCCTTGAGATGGACGAAGACCCGATAAAGGAGGATCCATAGGAGGATCTAGAAGAGGACCCCATGGCGGGTCAAGGAAAGAATCTTGTAGAAAATGTGCCGATTGATAAAGATGTGGTGTGTTACTTGAGGTCTTATAATAAGACCGGACGAACCTTCAAGGAACAAATAAGTGACGAGACGAGAGTTTAAAGATCGTTTATGATTCATCAAGAGATATGACAAAGAAAATGGATTAGAATCTCCAAAGCAGAAGAGGTAGAGGCAGTATAGCCAGTATAAGTGGATTTATTCGACTTGAACGAAACCTGTTACTCGTAGTCGGTTATAGTTGCCCATAAGGAGTAGGCATACGTAAGAGCCTAAATGCTCAGATTTTCACGAATGATTAGGGGTACTTAGTTGCCTAGAATAGTGGAAGGAATTGTTTTGGGCTATGAGGTTTCAATCCCCCACGACCAGCGATTCCACTAGAAATAGTGTCTATTACATCATTGAGGGATTTTATTATCTCAAGGAGAATTTTGGGTATATGTACCATACAAATGTTATTGTAAGACAAGCACGCTAAGACGAAATCGAGAACGAGATTTACCACCCTCAGGAAACCAGGAAAGAATTATGAGGATAGAACAGAAAGGTCGGAAATCAGATCCGAGTATTACTAGTGGGTAAATAGATTGATCAAATTTCCCTGATTTTGGAAAGAGATTCAGCAAATTTTGGCAAACCTTGTCTTTCTGATTACCAGAGGATGTCACCATAGGGAGTGGAAACTAGAGCGAACCCTGTGGATTGGGTAAGATGGCCGCTATATGGGTTGGTGGACAGACCCTGATTGCTACAATTGATTGTAGAGATAAAATGATGAAGTTGAGATTGGACGGTAAAGGCGAAATATATTTAAGGACCAAGACGGACTGAGAAATTCCGGGATTGACTTAAATGAAAAGGCTATTGTGCCAAAAGTGTTAAGCTTATGTAGCACACGGGATTGATATGGGAGAAGGAATATTGGGTATAAGGATGATTGAAATAGAGACTGGATTTAAGCTTGTAGTTTCTAAAGATCTTCCGAAGTACCTCCCAGTCGACATGTGGAATTGTCATTGCTACGGGCGACAACGGTATCGAAGTCTTCTTATAGAACAGAACGCTTACTTGAGATGTTTGCGCCTAGTCGAATAGAATTCCCTGCGATTGCAAAGGTCGATGGTTGAATCCTTAGCGACTATTATGAGTCGGCAATAACGTAAGTATCGAGCACCTTAGGGTGTGCATGGAGAAGAAAAGCTTTGGAATTGAACGATTATCCATTAGAGGAGCCGACATAAAAGGCATCCGTAGAGACCTTGGTAGTACCCTCCCCATTTGCAAATTATGTGGGGTACCTCCCCAATCTATGATCTATCTTGACCTCTCTCTAGGAAAAAATTCTGATAAAGGGTATATTCCCTCTTCGAAGTTATTTTATAACACTTGTGCTAAACCATATTCAGTTTCAATTGTGCTAGAGGCTGTCACGATGCCTACTTTCAGGTTTTCAAAGCCCTGTCAAATGATGTTATTCAAGCTTCCACTTTTCTTCAAATAATGAATAACCCTTGCTTGTTAAGTACCAGTATCTTTTTGGTTATTCTTTTCTTTGGAAACCGCACCTTTGGAATCTGTTCAATTTTAATCCAAGGTGTTCCTTTAAGAAATATTGTCGAAAGACGATAATCATTAAATTGATATCAAATTGCTTTCATACTTTTCAACTTCCACTGAGACGAACAACCCTATACTTATAGGGGCCACAAGGACTATCTGTCTGTGTGATAGAAGTCTGATGGGACGCCATCACTTGTAAGTTTTGAAATACAAGAAGGCTAATTACCTTTAGTAATGTCTCAATCGAGGCACACAACGTTGAGTTCTTATGATCATGTTGATCTCTCGGTAAATTCTTTTACCTCCGATAAGGTTACCTTAAAACTCATAACCTTATGATCACAAGTGTGTGACTTTTTCCTTGATATGGGAGCTGTCTTTTCAAGGCCCCGTGATTTTGTTATCCTCATTGAATTCTAAGGGGAGGCCAACTAGGTCAAATAAGTCAAAATTCGCTGATAGGAATTAGATTCGCAACGAAATCGCCTATGACAGGAGCGAATCCCTAAGACGAATAGAATGTTAGTGACATATCAATGAAATTGGTTTATTCTCCCAAGGATATTATGATAATGGAAAGTGTGTCAATCGATATATGTGAAAGGGATAGCGATGTGCCGTGAACTCCAGCGACAACGGTGTTAGATAGATGCCCTATAGTGGAATTGAGATTTTGGAGGAGTTGTTTACGAATGGACACTACCTCGGGGTTATCAAGATAAGTACTGGCGATGGAGTCAGAGGGAGCTGGTATTGTGACTTGGGAGAAGTTGATATTATAATAAGGATGGGTTGGTTGACACCCAATGGAGCCCAGACTGATTGTAAGGGGGAGAGAGTAATAAATAAAGGATGGAGACAGATTCAGAGATTCTTGAATATAGTTCAGAATAAGAAACTATTACGCCAGAGATACGAGGCTTAAATTAGCTCTTATGGTTGACGCCAAGAAAAGAGACACCAGTATAAAGGAAACTACAGTGGTTTTGGGAGGCTGTACAAGATCTTAATGCGCTACCAAATATCGATTGGGATGACATGAGAATGAATAACGAGTATTCAGGTTATAGTGCCGCATCTCCTGTTAGCCTCAGTGGGAATGAAAGAGCTAGCGACTCAGTTACAAGAATTGTTGGGCAAGTATATGATAAAACCCAGTGTACCACCGTGGAGAGCCCGGTGTTGTTGTAAGAGAGAAAGATGTTAGCACAAGATTATGCATCGAACCTCGAGAGTTGAATGAGTTTGACATGGAGAATAGGTACCCTTGTAAATGATTGTTTGATCAGCGGAAGAACGCCGTGTATTTCCAAATATATTTAAGAACTGGGTATCACCAGTTGGAAGTTAAATCCGAGGATATGCCCAAGACTGCGATTCGTACTAGGAATAGACACTTCGAGTTTTCAGCAAGGTTATTTTGGGTTGACTAATGCACCCACAAATTTTTATGGAATGTAATGAATTGGCTTTGAGTTATCCGTGATAGTAGATAACATGAGATGGAGAAATGGCTAGAATTGACCTAGGATTATGACTGTGAGATACACTACCATCCGGGGAAGGCCTATGTGGTGGCCGATACCCTTAATTAAAATGAGACAGAGATGGATTCCGAATGATCGGGAATTAAAGGATGAGATTTTACATAAAACCCAAGTTAGTCCAACAAACTAGAAAGACAAAAGATTTCACCAACAAGCGGCTAGTGACAACCAAGACAGACAGAGAAAGTATGCAGACTCCCGCGAGTATAGAGATAGTACTGCTATTGATAAGCTAAATGGCAAGTTGATGAATGACAAACAAGTTTATGCTGGTGTAATTCTATACAAACAAGATAGAGGATATGAGGTTAGAGATTCGTGATGCTAAAGGTATCTCCATGGAAAGAATTAATGAGATTTGGAAAGAAAGGGAAGTTGAGCCCGAGATTCATTGGGCCATCTGAGATTTTAAAACGCGTCAGGAAGGTGGCCTACGAGCCAGCCTTACCCCCCCCCCCCACCCAAACTTGTAGAATGGTCATAACGGGGTTCATGTGTCAATGCTACGTCAGTATACTATAGATGCCCGACATAGGTTAGAGTACGAGCAGGTAGATATACAACCTGGTCTGACTTACAAAGAACAACCTGTGGAAATCACGGATAGAAAAGAGCAAGTGCTAAGAGACAAGGTTGTCAAGCTAGTGAGGGGTTTGTGGAGAATCAAGAAGTGGAATAATACACCTGGGAGTTAGAAAGTGCAATGGGAGAGAAGTACCCCCAGCTATTCCTAAGCTGATTCCGGGACGGAATCCTTTTAAGGAGGGGAGACTGTAATAACCCGAATTTTTGGTAAAATTAAAACTTTTCTTATTATGATTAAGTCCATCAGTGAATAGTGAATTTGGTGGATGAATAGTGTTTTTGAGGGTTAAGAAAATTTTTCATGCCACCTATGTACAAGACGTAGTGTGGATATTCCGAAGTCATATTTGTGATCTACGGAGTAAATAAGTGAATGCAAAGACGATCGGAATTCAGAAATTCCAAATTTTATTTTGGTGTAGTATTTGACCGGGCAGTGAATTATATATTATTATATTCAAGAAATGAGCTATTATATTTGATTTGAGGATTTAGAACGAAAACCGCTGATACTTTATAACGAGATTAAGCGATTAAGCAAACGAATCATGGATTAAGGATTGAAATTATGACAAGATTAAATATCCTGCACGATCATCAAGAGAATTATATCAAGTGGATTCAAGGATTTAAACAAAAAGGAAGCTAACCAAGAGTTAAGGAGCTCTATAAAAAGAGATTGAGAATATTCGAAGAAACGCGAGAACATTTTCTAAGAACAAGGAATAAAGAGGGAATAGATAAGGGATGTTGGAGTTAATATTGATTTAAGGGATTGTGCCACAGTGGAGTAATAAAATGCAACATATAAGCTGTAACGTATTGATTTTATTAAAAGGACACAAAGACGATCCAATTGGTGGAAGAAGAAAAACCAAGGTGTCATGCATGAAAGTCAACCAAAAAGCTAGTGGTGTATTTGCAACATTGGCAAAAATGGGGTGTTTGATGAGAGGTCAACACTTGGACCAATGAGGTGTTGACAACACCAAAGTAGAAGATGCATCCAAAGATTTATACATATATACATGTATTAATTCATTTCATAACAACAAATAAAAACAAACCATTCTGCCCAGCAGAAACCAAGCTCAAAGAAAAATTCATATCTCCACTTCTATCCATCCTTAAATCACCACATTTTAACCATAGCTTCTCCACTCCATGGGTAACATTCTTTCAAAATTTTATGGACAACAAAGGAGTGTAGCCTAGCCAAATCTCTTCCCCAAGTTGGAGAACCCAATCTGTCCAGTTTCTGTCCAGCGGAAAGATGGGACTCAAGACCCTAGCTAGGAAGCTTCAAATTGGGCGATCTATAACTCAGACGAAACCTGATGAAGAGCACAAGGACGGGTAGAAATTTATCACCAAACTCTTATTTTTCGATTTGTTATGAATTTTACAAGATGAGGATGAATAGTAACTTCAAGTGGTTTTCTTGTTTTGATCTTAAGGATTTAGCACTTTAAGGACCATCTAAAGCTTGTTAAAGGTTTATAAACACTTGATAGTGTTGTTAGAGCATCCAAGGAGGTAAAACCCTAACCAACCCTTTGAGTTCATATGAGTTTTGATGATTGTTTTGATGTTATAAGCTTAAGAGATCATGTTTAAGTATTTTAGTTGTTATTTAACTTTGTGAAATATGAAAAATGGTGGGTGTTGGATTGTAGCCACACCCCTGACCTTAGAAAAGTAAAAAGGTTGTTTGTTGAGGTTGTGTATGTATGGTATGCCCGGTGTGGCTTGGTTATGTTGTGACAAAATTGGATTATTCGATTTTAAGCCGTCGTAATACCCGATTTTCGGTAACTCTAAAAACTGCATAGAATCTGAAAACCTAACTGCCTCTTTTGGTTCAGTGATGAACATGAGTGTGTAGATCTTTGTTTCTAGTTTACGTGACCGTAAGAATCATGTCATTACGATTTACGGTTTATGAGATATGACCATTTTAGTGAAAGTGGTTCAAGGAATGAGATTGCAGAAATGTACCAACTTTGTGGCTATGTTTGAGACCCTTAAGAGTTGTTTTAAAATATGAAATTTTGTATTGAAGTGCCAAGGTCAGTTATGAAAGTTTGTACGAAGGTTTCGAGTCCAAAAGATTATTTTTCGATTTTATAAAAATGTGTTAGCCGAGGTTGCACAAGTGAAAACCGCTAAGAACATGACTTAGAAACCAATGTTGTAAATGGTTAAGTATAACTTGTATTCGAGGATCGATTTCGGACTAAACCCATGACTTAAGAACATGGACTTAGTATGAGTCTGTAACGAGCTAGTAATGCCTTGGTTGTGTTTCACTTACGTGTTTAAGCATTGAGTACAAGTGGATTATCCAGGGGATTAATCGTGCGTTTTCTTTGACTTTGTCTAGATTGTCCGACATCGTCGCGAACCCCTATCACTTCTCGAGCATCAAGCAAGTTTTTTAAATCCATACTTTGAAGTTTTAATTATATAATACTGCTTTTGCCATGTATAGTGTTGTATAGTTTTGAGATAAATGATTATATCGTGTTAAATAGAATTTGACTTTTGGATATTATACGAGCTTTGAGATAATGTACTTACGAACCGGTATACCTTGTGGCTCTATAGATAAGAGCATGTTCATTGTTTCGACTCTAGACCGGGAGTTGATATTTTTGTTATATAGATAGTCGTGGAAACCCGGAGGGATTCCAGCGGCAGATTACTATTCATCTTGAGGAGTATTATTAATAATCATTATTTATGTTCCGGAAAGTATTTATTACTTGGAAATGATTTGGTAATTGGCTTATAAGCTAGATATCGGGTAACTGTTATTTGAGAATTATTTATTTAATGAATATTATTTTTGAATATTCATTTGAGGATTAATTATTTAATGAATATTATTTTAGAATATTCATTTGAGGATTAATTATTTAATGAATATTATTTTAGAATATTCATTTGAGGATTATTTATTTAATGAATATTATTTTAGAATATTCATTTGAGGATTATTTATTTAATGAATATTACTTTTAGATATTCATTCGAGGATTAATTATTCATTTAATGAATATTATTTTGAATATTCATTTAAGGGTTATTTATCTAATGAATATTACTTTTGAATATTCATTTGAGACTTAATTATTTAATGAATTTTATTATTCATTCGAGGTTTAATTATTTATTATTCATTAGAGGTTTAATTATTTATTATTCATTCGAGGTTTAATTATTTAATGAATTTTATTATTCATTCGAGGTTTAATTATTTATTATTCATTTGAGGTTTAATTATTTAATATTCATTCGAGGTTATTTTTTTAATATTCATTCGAGGTTTATTTATTTAATGAATATTATTTCCGAATATTCATTTGATCATGATTTACTTAATGAATATTATTTTCGAATATTCATTTAAGATTTACTTATTTAATAAATATTATTAAGTATTTTTAAATCAAAAAGAGGTTCCCAAAACAATGTTTTTCCATTTAAATCTGTCTTTTAAAGGGGATTTAAATGCTCGCTCAACTATCAAAAATATGGGAAACCTGATTTAAGTGACTACTACTCTTTTTAAACTCTCAATTCAAATAAAAACTGTCAGGGGACAGATATTTTCTCGAAGCAATGTAATTGCTGCAAGTCAAATATTGTGTTACCACCTCAACGATCGAGGGGTAAATTCATGGAACAAGTCGATATCCATTAACAAGCAATAGCTTGGGAAATATTGGAGAATCTTCCTTTCCAACCTAGATATAACTACTTAGTGGAGTCGTATCAACAAGTGTTACACTTGGGGAAAGGAGGAAGATCTTTACGTTTCAGAGTCATGGATTTCATCTGAACTAGGAATGGTGTAAGTGGTCCAGTTGCGCCAACCCATCCAACTTTTATTGCCCCAAATGGGCCGGGAGATCCAGAAAGGCGGTAGACAATGTCAGGTTGTCGTGATTCTTCCATCTACATGTAGAAAACTATTTGAGCGGTGCGACCTGCTACTGATCATAACAAGGTTAGGCACAGCGGGCGCGGTAGCAACTCCAGTATTAGTTCATCATCCAATTTGGATATTCCTGCAACATGCATTGGGATGAAGAACCAATCATGTTGGCAGGAGGTCGAAAAGTGTTTGGAAATGAAGTGAAAATAAATTCATGCAACTTCATCTTTTATTTTATGAGTTATGACTCTGATAAAACCTTACTCAGATTATGTATACATAGGTGGATTTTGGGTTACGGAACATTATATGAAATTTTCCTTATAACTTCATCTTTTAAGTTATATGTTGATATTCTGCTTGCATAGCAGATATTTTTGGAAAGGTTATATTGGTTTACTTTGAAACCTCATCTTTTATATTATACTAGAACTTTGTTCATAATATAGTAAAAGTTTGCAAAAATATTATGAAAATGATATTTGAAGTACAATAATGGTACTGTTTTTGGGAATACATTCCGATAAGGAAATAATTTCAGTATCGAGATATTTTGACAAATTATTGTCTTATACCCGCTTTATTCTGGGTTGAGTTAAAGGCAGGATTATGCCATACTTTTATTACCTTGCTGAGCTATCGCTCACTCTTGCTATTGTTTTATATATATTATATAGCAGCGAAGCAGGATGCCAATGGGACGGCACATACCCCGCAAGGCGTTTCCATAAACAGTTTCTAGCAGTGATCCCGAAGAGTAGTACGAACCAATCGAATCAGGCTACAGCTTTTGGTATTCAACTTATGTATAGATATGAATGGTATGAGAGGATTGTGAGCATCAGAAGGCTAAGTTGGTAATGTAGCATTACTTAGAAATTGTATCAGTGACAGATTCAAAAGACATTTGGGTATTGTAATAAAAATTATTTATTCCGCAGTTGTTGTATCGTGTCGTTTCTGAGACTCTAACCTGTGTGTGTGTGTGAGACATATATTGTGGGGTCATGAGCAGGTGAATTATGAACGGTGTGAGTAATACAGGTAAGGCAAGGAGTAAATGGATCGTGACTACTCTAAATCCCTGACCCCGGATTTGGGGCTGTTACAGAAAAACTAAGAATAACTAGAGAGAAATTTTAGAAAGTTGAAAGTGAGAAGTGAGAAATGAAATAGAAATCTCACTCTTTTATAAACAAAGTGACTGGAAACCCTACCGGTTAGGGAAGGGCAACCGTCTATAGCCAGTAAGGCCCATAAAATCCATTTATGGATAACAAAGGCAAAAGCCCAAATAAATTAAGTCTCAGGCAAAATCGAAGCCCAAATCATTAAGGCCCATTAAGGCCCAAGGATGGAAAGATTTAAAGCCCAATTAGGCTAATTAAAGTCCAAGAATGAATCTTGGAATAAAACCAAGGCAAAAACAAAATCTAAGGTCGAAAAGAACTTAGATTGAAATCGTACGACCAAGGTCGAAAGTATATGAGAAAACGAGGTCGTATCCAACGACCTCGCTTCCAAATAAAGTGAAAAAATTAAAGATTTAAGGTCGAAAAAACCCTAAATCGAGGTTGCACGACCCAAGTCAAAAATACACACGAAATTGAGGTCGTGTCCATCGACTTCGCACCAAAAACAAATCAAAAAATTGGAAATACGAGGTCGAAAAAACCTTAGATCGAAATCGATTGATTGAGATCGAAAATACACTATAAATCGAGTTCGTGTCCCACGACCTCACACTGAAATGAGGTCGAAAAACAGAAGGATTCGAGGTCGAAAGAATAAGGTCGAAAAAGACCTAGAGATCAAAGTTTAAAATGACCTAGGAAATTCCTGGTCGAAAACACATGGAAACGAGGTCGACACGTCGAGGTCGAAAAAGGCCTACGAATTGAAGTCGACAGCTTCGACCTCACAACCAATCGAGGTCGAAGATATACTGGAAATGAGGTCGACAAAGCGAGGTCGAAAATGGCCTATAAAGTGAAGTCGACAACTTCGACCTCACAACAAATCGAGGTCGAAATCATATTGCTTCCAGGTCGAACAGGTGAGGTCGAAAATGACTTGAAAATCCTGGTCGCCAGCTTCGACCTCACAGCCGTTCCTGGTCGAAATTGTACTGACTTTCAGGTTGAAATCCTGGTCGAAATTGTACTGTTTCCAGGTCGAAATTGTACTGATTCCTGGTCGAATTCCTGGTCGAAAATGACCTAATTTGAGGTCAAAAATGCCCTTAAAAATGGAAAATTTTGGGAAAAATACACTATAACTTCTACGAAAACCCCAGGGGAGATTTTCCCAGAAGTTGGGGGGCAAATGATATGGACAGAAAAATAATTATAGAAATATAATTGACGGTCCAATGAAAAGGTTCGATATTTAATGCCCAAATCCCTGATTATTTATTAATTTCGTAATTAATAAATAGGGAAAATATACAGCTCATGAAAAGAGCCCAAATTATGGAAAATTGGTCAAAGAAGGATCCAGAATCCCAATTAATGAGTCATAGCCTTTATCAACAAGGAAAAGACTTATTCAGCAAGCAATACAATGTTTATCCAATATCAAAAAGGAGACTTATTCGCTAAGACTCCTAAACATACCATAAATACAAGGCTCTAGACGCCTATATAAGGTCCCTGATCCAACAATCAGAACTACGTCTTTGGCTTGATTCTCAATAACGATTTGAGATACGTAGGCATCTTGTGAGGACCGATTTAGTCTCGAAACACAAGTGCAGCCATTAAAGCTCGAAGCTCATTAAACCTTAGCATTAAATACATAAGCACGTTTTTTATTCCACAACACACGGGATATAAAGCTATTTATATTATTAAATAGGAAACATTAAAAGTTTGGTTGGCTAGTACATTAACTGTTATTTGGTATTGGCCTTACCTAGTTGTTTTTACTAAATTACCCTCATTTAATTATTATATACTTAATTATTTTTATTTCGGTACTTATTTAATTATTATATACTTATTTAAGTACCTTATTTAATATGCATATCTATATCTAATTTTTGGTCTTTGAACTTCGGTACTTAAAATTTGATATTTGAATCTACTTATTATACAATTTTATACATATATCTCTATGATATATTAATTTTAACGGATCTAATTATTTTACAAATATATGTTAATTAATAAATATATAACTATTTTTATTTAAACACGTCTATAGGACTTAATTTTTTTAAAAAAACACTATCTAAATATAACAGTTCTCTAGTGCCATTTGTATTTTAGGTCTAATTATTAAAAACGTATTTTAATAACGCTTAACACATACAACTATTTAAACTTAAACAAATATTGAGAAATTATTTATTTTAAAAACATTTTTTAACAGGTTTAATTATTTCAAAATTTTATTATACTAAAAATTCTTACAACAAACATAAATGTAGATAAATTACATAAAAAAAATCAAAAGTAATCCCTGCATTGCATGGAATGCACGGGACATAAGCTAGTTAGTATTATTCTTGTAATTTGCAAGAAAATGTAATCGTACAATAGTCAATGAGTAATGCTAGTTAAGATAATTCTAGTTAAACCAAATTAGTTTCCAAAAATTGCTCTCACTTGATGTTACACTTATTACACCGCATTCACATCAGCATTTCCTATAATTAACAATTATTTTATAATACAAAATGTACATAAACAAATTCAAACACTTCACAGGATCCCTTTTAATATGAATTCATAACATAATTTTTTTTGTAATAAATTTATTTGTAAAATTTTAAGAAAATATTGATATCGATGTCATGTATTAGATGTCAAGTCATTTGGAAAAAAATGAAAATTAATTTGGGATAACGATGAAGGGTTTCAAGCACACGCAAAAATAAACCAAAATGGCATTAGGAACAAATGCCTTACAAAACTTTAACAGTTCATTAATGGAAGATTTATGGAGGTCCAAAACTTGTGAAATCACCACATATCTCATTCCCGCAATCTACGCTTTATGACATCCACACGAACGTTTTTCTTGTAGGATTGATGTGTAATAGCACCGGATAACTGTTTTTCTCTGTATCTTCTTATTTTTCTCAAAACGGCTAGGGTTATAAAATTAGTCATACATATATATATATATATATATATATATATATATATATATATATATATATATATATATATATATATATATATATATAGAGAGAGAGAGAGAGAGAGAGAGAGAGAGAGAGAGAGAGAGAGAGAGAGAGAGAGAGGAGAATTAGTTAGAATTAAAACTAATCCAAAATTTCAATTTATTATTTATATAAATCTCACTTAATTAATTAAAAACTAATTTCGGAATTAGATTAAATAATTACACTTTTCTAATTAATTAATTAATTAACTCATACTTAATTCATATTATAAATAGAATAAATTACTTATTTAATTTAAATTCATAATTTGAATTATTTATACTTCAAGCGTTCTTTATGGGTGACCCTATAGGTTATTATTACGTTGACAACGATTTTAATATCTAATTAAAACTGTAAACAATTAGCGACATCTAGTAATATATCATTGTTACCCAAACAATAATAATTAAATCGGTGACTCGATTAAACCTTTCGTGAATAATGTTCTATGTAATATAATCCGTTTAACCTTGATATTATAAATTAAACTTGAGGCATCTAATATGTCATCCTCCTCATAATTTAATCTTAATTTTTTGATCGATGAGTATACTATTAAATCAAATCAACATTTGAGCACAACCGTATATTTCACAGTCTTACTCAAACAGGAGGTCAATAATATCGCTATTAAAATTAAGAGGGTTAAATCTCATCTAGATCATTAATATATCTCATACGATTCGTAATATACCCAATTTCCACTTTATCATCACACGGTCAAGATAATTTTTAATATAATCAAAGTATATTAATTCTCATATAAAAATATAATGATTTCATGTCTAAGGATCATAACACCATTATCACTGTGAGAAATACTTATGAAACTTTTAACATGTAGAATCTCACAGCAAGTCAATCTAGTACCATGTACTCTTATATGCATTTATGTTTTGACTTTGATATCACTATACTTATGACTAGTGAGATGTGGTCATCAGTCAACAAACACACTAGTCTCTATGCATTATTATCCTCCTAAAAAAATATCACTCAACTATGATTTTTAGGATTAAAGATATTATTCATATAATCTCATTTTTAAGTCATATACTTAAAGATATATGATACATATCATAATTCCAAAAAATATTTATCATGCTAACATTTAAAACGCAATAAATAAAGACAAATTATAATTAATAAAATATAATCTTTAATATGTTTTCCATAAAACATTAAAATTATTATCATTAGGGAACAAATACTAACAACCTAATATTATTGAGAGTCAATATATATATGAATCGATTGTTTATTATGTCATATTTTCCAAGAAAAATGATTTCTGATAAACAAGAGGATTTTGTTCCAAAAAGATTAGTAGTTGTCAACTGTGCAAGTCATCTTCTTCACTCTGCTAAAAATATGACAGTCTTCTTGTTAATTTAATAATCGTCTCATCAGATTTTAACTCGTGAAACTTGACTTAACTTCAATTACTTTTACGTGATTCACCAGAACCTTAATTTCTCGTAAATGACATAATAGATTTTTGCTCATATTTTATGGATGAATGATTATGAATACATGAAGTTGTTCTTAAATTTAGGACTGAGTAACAAAATTTTAAATTAATTAACTATAATTTAAAATATGAAATATTGATAAAAATTAATTTTTTTTTTAAAGTAACGTATAAAGTTGTTATTATTTATAATATAGGGAGTTTAAACAAAAAAAACTATGTAGTGTTAGTTACAGAGGCATGTCTGAACACAGTTTACATAACAAGCCTATAATACTGGAATGTCATGCTCCTAGCTAGGAAACTCTTTAGTCCTGATCATTATGCTTAATTGTATGCCTAGACTATGTAGCTGGAACTCCTGTAGCTGGTTGTAGATAGGCCAGGAGTAATAAGAATGTCTAGGAAGAAGATCATCCTTGATCATGCTCCTTATGTTCAGAAAGAAGGCCCTTAATAAAGAAGTTACAAGAGTTGAAGTGAAAATGTTTTAAGGCAAAGGTTAGAGAAGTTCAAAATTGTCAGATTAGAGAAGTCCAAATTCGAGAAGTCAAGAAGGAAGATTAGAGAAGTCCAGACAAGCAACTTCGAGAAGTTAAGAGAACTAATTCGAGTTGTCCAGGATTAGTTAAGCCTGAATGCTGATGCGAGAAGTCTGCACTAGAGAAGTCCAACTTGACGTGATTCGAGAAGTAAGGAAAATGACTGATTCGAGAAGTCCAGTTGTCGAGTCAGCCATAGCCAAAGTTATCGAATACAGAATTTAAGCTAACTGAAGAAGACAAATTCTGAACATCAGGACACAGAGTCAGTAAGCCTTGTACTTCTATAAGTGGTCCAACACTTTGCAGAAGCGCATGGGAAGTCTACAGAGCAGCTCAGAGAGAGAAGTCAAAGGCGGTCCAACTAAAGAAGTGGATATATGTCAGCGAATAATCTCTTATGCAAATTTTGGTTAGACATAGACGGTTAAGACAGTTTGTCTCATTCCTAATCTGTAAAAGTAAACTGTGCATGTCTCTATAAGTGCACATGTCACACACTTTAGTTGTTAACGTTTTTCAAGTGTAAATCAAGAACTATCTCTCTGAGAAAAACGAAGCTGAGAATACTTTTGTATTCACAGGTTTTAGCAACACATAATCTAATAAAACACCATTAAATTGAGAAGTAATCTATGTTGTTCTTTAAATTTCCGCAAACACTATCACACAGAGTTACTTGTTGTTGTTGGTTCAAGAAATCGGTGATAATACATTCACCCCCCATCTGTATTATCTTTCGTTTGCACTCATATCTAACATGTAGGATTAACTTAAATAAAAGAATTTCAACACTTTTGAAGTTTTAATAATTATATTTCTTAATAATTTCTTTAAAAAATAATATAAAATTTAATGGTAGAAGATAAGAAAAAAAGATAGTCATAACTTTTAGTTCATTTTAATAGAAAATGGTATATACGTATAAGCGACTCGTGAGAATGTAAAGAAATGCTAACAGAACTTATATAAGCTATTATTTGTCTACATTTGAAAATTATTGTGCTAATCAATGTTGATACAAGGGATTGATGTTTGGATCTAAGAACTAATGGTCAAACGCCATATTCTCAGGAAGTGAAGATAATAAAATGCAAAATTTTATAGTTTAGTAAAGTTCATTAAGATTCTTGGCGAAAAAAGAAGTTAAAAAGGCTTTTTTGGGCAAAACATTATTATGTTGTTGGAGTTTTTTTGGCTAATAACTCATTTATTATAAAAAGTACATCAGATTTAAGGGTAGGGGGAAATGCTCACACCCGACAAAACTAAAAATTTGGAATTCTTCACATTTGTCTTCGTGTCAAATCATGTTCCTTTTATTTTACTTTACAACTAGCCAACATACATCATAAATAAACAACTTCCACAAATAGTTTAATTCTTAAAATTAAAATCACGTACACTTATGTTATTTACAAAATCTACTTGACAAATATTACAAGGTCAAAATGAAAACTCTGTTAACATAATTTCAACCTTTACTTTAATTTTAAAGAGATCAAAATGGCAAGGTCAACACCATGCTTTAATGCATCTTAAGCCAACTTAAATTCAACAAAAGATCAATCACTGTCAAATGTAAAAGATTGTCAAATATTGGAAAGAGACAAATTTACCAAATATTGTTATTTAATTACAACAACCAGAAGTTAAAGTATAAGATTAAAAATTATCTTGAAATATGTTGTGAGTATGATAACCATGTGCAAAATATAAAAAAAGGTGCTAAAATCAATCAAAGATGACATTTTACTAAATGTGTAAAGGTGGACTCAAAAGATATATTTTGAATGTGAAACAGGTAAAATTTGCACCCTTCCATCTTATAACCAATAACAAGATACTAGCCGGTAAACATGCGATTTAAAGCCAACAGTGCGCATACTTATTCAAAAATGGAATATTGATCTTATTCAAATACTTGAAATCCTTTTTAACATTTACAAACTTGGACGTTAAGATCAATTTTGTATTGAGTCACATTGAAATTTCAACTTTACATTCAAATCCGACATATCAACGCATAATTTTTATGGTGCATATAGATGGAAAATGATTTTATAAGACAAAACACTCACAAAAATATTACATATTGCCAAGTGAGACACAACCACGTAGAAGATATAAGTCTAAAAGATTTAATACCATGATCATGTTTATGAGTGTAGTAGCTAGATCAAAGATTAAATGAATATATTATATGCACTTTTGATGGGAAAATAGGTATTTTTCATTTACTGTTACAAAATCAACAACACGAGCAAATAAAAATAGGACAAAATGTGTCATATAAATCAAACCAATTTAGAGAATTAACAAACTTGTCATTAAGAGATGCTTGATTGAAAAAATAATCCTTGATATCAAAGTTAAATGGCTAGCAAATTACATTAAATATAATCTTACAACAAGATAATGCAGTATCTTATATAAATTATAATTTCATGTGTTAGGAATATGTTGTTCTTGATGATAAACATAAAACACTTAGTAGAATTTGTGTAAAATCATTTTGTAACTGTCAACGGAATGGCATGCTTTGCAGTGTTTCGTTGACAGGAAGCTCATCAACGAAATGAGTGATGTAGCAATTGCACTGTACAATACTTCACAGTTTGATATGCATTTTGTTGTATGTATTAGATAGGTTTTCTAAGTCATGTTGACTAAGTACAAGATAGGCAAAATAGGTTGGTGAATTGTAAATATATTATGCCATGTAATTTTGCCTAAGTGAAGACATGTCAACGGTATGAAGACTACTCTATCAACGGTATGAAGATTAGTCTTTCAACGGAATGAAGATTACTCTATCAACGAAACGAGGAATACACCATCAACGGAATGAAGAATAAAGCTATCAACGAAACACATCTCCCTGCTATCAACGAATCATTATTGCTTTTCTGAATAGTTGACAAAGTGATAGTGACAGTTCTCTGACAGATCAAAAGGAGATGTGGAAGTGTACTTTGCATTGGAAGCCATCAAAATGGTTACTGGAAATAAGTAAACATTCCAATTTCCAATAAGGCTCTTGGGAGTGATCATAATAAGAATGAAGACAAAAGCAAAGATCTCCAAGGACCATTGGACAAAAGGGATGAAAAGCAAGCTACTGACGGTTACCTCTAGTGTACTTTAGTGTAGCCAGAAATAGCATTGTAAACTTGAGAATGTATATAACCAAGTGTAGCAGTTAAAATAGATGTAAGAGAAGAAAAACAAATAGATTGTATTAGCTATCTTTGAGAGCATACTTCTCTACATTCTTGTAACTGGGCAGCTGTGTACATCTTTGTATCACAGATTATTTCCGCAATAAAAATCACTTCAGTTGGATCATCAAACAATCCAACTGAAATTATTTAAGTGCTTGTGGTTTTTATTTTATAAGTTCTGTTTTATTTGAAAGTTGTTTTTAAGTTTAAGAAATATCAAGAATTGTATTCAACCCCCCCCCCCTTTCTACAATTCCGTTAGGTCATTTGGGATTAACAATTGGTATCAGAGCAAGCTTCTAACATACAAGAAGTTTAAAGATCAAGACCAAAACAGAAACCATGGTGAAGAATGATGCATGTGTGAAGATACCAGTTCTTGATAAGGACAATTACTTTCACTAGAAAGTAAAGATGCACTTACATCTCATGTCTATGGATGAGAGGTATATAGACTGCATTGAGAAAGGTCCACACGTTCCCATGAAGGTTGCATCTAGAGTTGGACTGCCAGATGATGCTCCTGATGTAGAGATTCCAAAACTTGTCTCAGAATGGACTATTGAAGATGTTGCAGAAATCCATAAAGATAAAAGAACCATGAACATTCTGTTTAATGGTTTGGAGCAAGAGATATTTGACAATGTCATAAACTGTACAACCTCTAAAGAAGTATGGGACACTGTCAGAACACTCTGTGAAGGAACTGAGCAAGTAAGGGAGAACAAAATGCAACTCCTCATACAACAATATGAGCATTTTCATTTTAAAGCTGGTGAAACCCTAAATGACACGTTTAGTAGGTTTCAAAAGCTTTTGAATGGATTAAAGTTGTATGGGAGGATCTATCAAACCAAGGATTCAAACCTTAAATTTCTTAGAGCTCTTCCAAAAGAATAGAAGCCTATGACTGTTTCTCTCAGAAACACTCAAGAGTACAAAGACTACACTCTTGAAAGGCTTTATGGAACCTTAAAGACATATGAGTTGGAAATGGAGCAAGATGAAGAAATTGAAAAGGTATAGAAGAAAGGTGGATCTATTGCATTGATTGCATCAGTAAACCAACTGGAAGATGACAATGAAGAAGCTGCAAAGGCCACAACTAGACGAGCTAGTTGTAGGAGTGATGTTAGCAAGGGTAAAGGAAAGATGACAGAAGAAGAAGAACCAGAACCAGCCAACTTGGATGACTTAGATGAGATTGATGAACACATTGCTTTTCTATCAAGAAAATTCTCTAAGTTCAAGTTCAAGAGAAACTCAGAAGCAAGGCCACCAAGGAAAGACTTTCAACCAAGCAAAAATAATTGGATTGAAAAGTCTAAATCTAAATGTTTCAATTGTGGAATGCTTGGTCACTTTGCTGGGGACTGCAGAAAGCCCAGGGTTGAGAAGGGCAACAGGAAATTTGAGCCTGTTGATTATAAAAAGAAATACTTTGAACTTCTCAAGCAAAAAGAAAAGGCTTTCATGTCTCAGGAGTATGATTGGGCTGGTAATGGTGAAGATTCTGATGATGATGTTGAGTATGTCATCTTGGCTCTTATGGCTAACAATCATGAGCAGGAAGCAAGCTCCTCAAGCAACCAGGTAACAATTACTAATCTTTCTGAGCTTTCTAAAGAGGAATGCGATAGTACGGTAAATGAAATGTCTACTGTACTATATAATTTGCGTGTTACTCTTAAATCACTTACCAAAGAGAATTCAAGAATAAAAGAGACTAATTTGCTCTTAAGTGATAGGAATGCAATGTTAGAAGCACAGCTCATTGAATTTGAGAAAATGAGGTGTGTTAGTAGGGATGCTAAGAAGGAACTTGAGAACGTATTAGAAAGAGAAGAAATTCTTAAAACACAACTTGAAATAGAACATAGTGTGATTGCAAAATGGAAAGATGCCAGGAATGTTGCTACCAACATCTTTAATGTTCAAGGTATGGAATCTTTCTGTGAGCAATCATGGAAAAAGAACAAAGAGAAGCTAGGGTATGCTGGTGAAACCTTAGATTTAGAAGCAGAGTCAACAAACAACAATGATCATTTGTTGAAGGTTGATATGTCAACGGAATGCAATGTTTCGTTGACATATGAACCATCAACCGATCAGGCTATGGTCCTGTCACCAAGAACTTTGTTCAAGGTGAGTCTAGTAAATCTAAGAAAGTTGAGAAGCCTGTTGAGAAAGCTAATGTAGGTCACTTATCTAACAAGCAATTGAAAGACAAGCTAGAGAACATTCAAGTTGAGGCTAAGGGAAATAAAAGAAATAACAGAAATGGCAAGGTAGGGATTAACAAACATAACAATTACACACCTGATAAATATGCTCCTAGAAAGACATGTGTTAATTGTGGAAGTGTTAGTCATTTATCTACTAACTGCAAATCTGTTAAGAAGACTGCTAATGTGAAAATGCCTAAGCCTGCAATGAATGGTTCTATGCCTACAGTGCCTGTTATGCCTAACATGTTTGCTCCATATGCACAATTTCAGAATCCATATGCTAGCATGTCATTTGTGCCTAATCCATACATGAATATGTTTAATGTGCCACAAATGCCATGAAATATGAATAACATGTTTGTTCCTCCAACTATGCATGCTGTGAATGAAAATATGAGCAACCCTCAGAAATCAACACCAAAGGTAAAGATTGATTTAAATCAATCTGAGCCCAAGGTGAAAAATGATATAAAAGGAAAAACAAAGGCTAACAAAACAGGACCCAAGGAAACTTGGGTACCAAAATCAACTTGATTTGGTTTTATTGTGTGCAGGGAGACAAAAGGAATCTTTGGTACTTGGATAGTGGTTGTTCAAGACACATGACTGGTGATTCTACCCTGCTCACAGAGTTTCAGGAAAGAGCTTGCCCTTGTATTGCTTTTGGAGATGACAGCAAAGGCTACACAAAGGGATATGGCTTGATTTCAAAAGAGAATGTCATCATAGATGAGGTTGCATTGGTGGATGGTCTTAAGCACAATTTGCTTAGTATCAGCCAACTTTGTGACAAAGGATTTTTAGTTACTTTTTCTAAAGAAGCCTGTGTTGTTTCTAAAGTAGGAAACAACAATGTGGTCATGACTGGATTCAGAAGAGGGAATGTGTACATTGCTGATTTTAGTAGCACAAGTTCAGACACCATCACTTGTCTTTTCAGCAAGGCAAGCAAGGATGAAAGTTGGCTATGGCACAAGAAATTATCTCATCTGAATTTCAAAGTTATGAATGATTTGGTGAGGAAAGATCTTGCTAGAGGAATTCCTCAAGTGGAATTCTCCAAGGATGGTTTGTGTGATGCCTGTCAAAAGAGGAAACAAAAGAAGGCATCATTCAAAAGCAAGACAGAGTCATCAATTGTCCAACAACTTGAGTTGTTTCATATGGATCTATTTGGCCCTGTAAATGTCATGTCCATCTCAAAGAAGAAATACTGTCTTGTGATTGTTAATGATTTTTCTAGATTTACATGGACCTTCTTTTTACACTCCAAAGATGAGGCAAGTGAAATCATTATCAATCACATCAAGATGGTAAGCAATCATCCTGATTTCAAAGTAAGAAGGATTAGGAGTGACAATGGGACAGAATTCAAGAATTCAAGCATGAAGGTGTTCTGTGAAGAAAATGGTATTTTGCATGAGTTTTCAGCAGCAAGGACACCACAGCAAAATGGTGTAGTTGAAAGGAAAAATAGAACACTTATTGAAACTGCAAGGACAATGCTGGATGAATAAAAGTTGCCAACTTATTTTTGGGCTGAGGCAGTTAACACAGCTTGCTTCACTCAAAATATTTCTTTGATTAATCAGACCAAGGGAATGACCCCTTATCAACTACTCAAAAGAAAGAAGCCACTATTGGATTTTCTTCATGTCTTTGGATGCAAGTGCTTTGTTCTGAGAAATCAAGCTGAGCATTTGGGGAAATTTGAAGCAAAGGCAGATGAAGCAATATTTGTGGGATATGCAGCAGGGAAAGCTTACAGAGTCTATAATCTCAGAACCAACATTGTTATGGAATCTGTACATGTTGTTTTTGATGATCTCAAAATTCAAGGTCTCTGTGATGAAGGTTTCCATGAAAGTCTTTCTTTTGAGAATGAGGAAGGAGATCAAGTGAATCATGTTAAGGCTAGTGAGAAACAGCCTAAAGTTGTTGTATCTAGCACAGATGAAAGCAGCAGTGAAGATGAAATTGCTGCATTGAGATTGAAAAGAATAGCTGCTAGCAGACCAAATGGTCATTTCGTTGACAGTCATGATGGAGGATTCATTGACAATCAAAATGAGCGTTTCGTTGACAACCAATTTGGTCATACCGTTGACAGTCACAGAAATGCTTCTAGAAGTGATCAGTTAGGGACAATAAACTCAGGGGGAGTTTCTCAAGAACAAATATCCAATCAAGGCAATCATGATCATGAAGCTACTTTTTCAAGAGCAAATCTTCCTCCCTCAAGGAAATGGACTAAAGATCATCCCTTTGAACTTATTATAGGTGATGTTTCTTCAAAAGTCCAAACTAGAAGAGCAACTCAAGAGGAATGTCTATATAGTAGCTTTCTGTCTCAAGATGAGCCAAAGAAAGTTGAGGATGCACTTCTAGATCCAGACTGGGTTTTAGCTATGCAAGAGGAGCTAAATCAATTTGAGAGAAACAATGTTTGGAAGCTGGTGCCCAAGCCTAAGGACAGGAGTGTCATAGGCACAAAATGGGTGTTCAGAAACAAGATGGATGAAAATGGCATAGTCATAAGGAACAAAGCTAGATTGGTTGCAAAAGGCTATTCACAAGAAGAGGGAATTGATTTTGATGAAACCTTTGCTCCTGTTGCAAGACTAGAAGCAATAAGGATTTTCCTAGCCTATGCAGCCCATGCCAATTTCAAAGTCTATCAAATGGATGTGAAGAGTGCTTTTCTGAATGGGGAATTGGAAGAGGAGGTGTATGTGAGTCAACCTCCTGGTTTTGAAGATGATGATTTTCCAGACTATGTGTACTTCCTTCTCAAAGCACTCTATGGTTTGAAACAAGCACCTAGAGCCTGGTATGACACACTTTCACAGTTCCTCCTTGAGAATCACTTCACTAGAGGTACTGTAGATAAAACTCTTTTTCACAGGGTTGTAAATGGCTCTACTATACTTGTTCAAATTTATGTAGATGACATAATTTTTGGGTCTACAGATGAAAAACTTTGTCAAAAGTTTGCCAAGCTTATGCAAAGTAAATATGAAATGAGCATGATGGGAGAATTAACTTACTTTCTTGGTCTCCAAGTGAAGAAAGTTAATGAAGGCATTTCCATTAGTCAAACAAAATATATTCATGATTTATTAAAGAAATTTAACTTAATGGAATGCTCTCCTGCCAAAACTCCCATGCCTACTGCCACCAAACTTGAATTGAATACTAAGGAAAAATCTGTGGACATTTCAAGTTACAGAGGCATGGTAGGCTCACTTTTATATTTAACAGCTAGTAGACCTGATATTATGTTTGCTACATGTCTATGTGCTAGATTTCAGGCTGATCCTAGGGAATCCCATTTAGTTGCTATTAAAAGAATTTTCAGATATCTCAAAGGAACACCAAACCTTGGCATTTGGTATCCTAGAGAATCTGGTTTTGAACTAATTGGTTATTCAGATGCAGATTATGCAGGATGTAAAATTGACATGAAAAGCACAACAGGAACCTGTCAATTCCTAGGAAACAAGCTTGTGTCATGGTTCAGCAAGAAACAAAACTCAGTTTCTACCTCCACAGCTGAGGCTGAGTATATTGCAGCTGGAAGTTGTTGTGCACAGATTTTATGGATGAAAAATCAACTACTTGATTATGGATTAAGAGTTGAGAAAATTCCTATCTTCTGTGACAACACTAGTGCCATTTCCATTACTGAGAATCCAGTGCAGCATTCAAGGACCAAGCACATTGACATCAAGTACCATTTCATTAGAGAACATGTTATGAATGGTACTGTGGAGTTACATTTTGTTCCAAGTGAACAACAACTTGCAGACATCTTTACCAAGCCACTTGATGAATCAACATTCTCAAGATTAGTAAGTGAGCTAGGTATGCTAAATTTCTCTTAATTATTTTGAGATTTTTGCAAGTTAAAAAGCAGCCAGAAATTTGCTAAGTTTTTCTGTGAATTAATTTTCTAAGGAAAAAGTGAAATTTTGTCTAAGTCAAAATTACTATGTCAACGAAACGCACCATTTCGTTGACAGCCTTAGTACTTTTCTGGGTGTTTCGTTGATAGCTCTTTTATATCAACGAAACGCAGCTTTATTAACGAAATAGACGGGACCTTAAACGCCCAATTCTGATTCGTTGATATAAGCGCTTTTAATCTGAACTGTTGAAAATGCACGTCCTTTACCACGATCTATGCATACACCCCTGTAAGTATAAATCTTGGTAATATTTTAATTGTAACGGTTATATTTTTAAGCCAATCCAGTAATTTACATTTATTATTGGACTTAATTTTTGAGAATTTTTGGGGGAGTATTTAAGAAATTCTATTTTCTTTAATTCTTTTTTACCTGTTCTCAAAAATTCCAAAGGCTTTTCTCTCTTCTTCTCTCTAACAAGCAATTCAGTTCGAAGCTTTTCTTCACTCAACAATGGCACCCATAGTCAAGCTTATGTCAGCAGGAGGGTTCATTTACGAAAAGAACAACTCCATTCCTTTTGTTGTTAAGGAAAGCCCGAACAACATCTTTTTCAAGATGATGGATTTCATGAAGAACTGCAAGTTGAGTTATGCAATGTTTCACTCTACACCACTCTACAATGAGATAATCGAGGAGATGTGGACCTCATGTGAGTACAGTGGGACAAATTGCACTTTGCAATTCACCATTCAAGGTAATGAGTACATAGTCAATTCTGATGTGTTTCAAGCATGTCTACATATTCCTGAAAATAACTGTAATGCTTTGCCTATATATACTGAAATGATTAACATGCTAAATTCTATAAACTACTCTTTGCCTACTGATAATTTGGGTAAGATTATTAGGAGAGGTTTGGTTAAGGAATACAGTTATTTAGCTGATGCATTCATTAAGGTCTTTTCTGGAAAGATTAACAATTTTGATGCATTAACTAATTCTATGTTGATTCTCTTAACCATGCTCCTAACTGATAGATATTACAACTTTAGCACCCAACTTATGTATGAAATTGGTGCTAAGTTGGGTGATAAGGCTAATAGGAAAAAGAATATCTATTATGCTAGGTTTCTGATGATGTTGGCTAATCATGTTAGTCCAGCACCATTAGTTATCTCTAACCCTGTTTCCAGGTTTGAGTGCTTTGTGCAAGAGAAGAGGGTTTTGACAGATATACTGAGACTTAACCACAATGGTGATGTCCCAGTGGTGTATCTGCCCATCATTGAGGTAACTACATCTAACCCTGTTAGTGTAATTGTTACTTCTATTGTTTCACCCACCCATGTTGCTATGGAGTCTGTAGCTGTGTCCCAACAGGCTCCTGCCCCAGCAGCAAAACCTAAATCTAAGAAATCCTCAAAGCCAACCTCAGGTGCTTCTCAAAAGGCACCTGTTGCAAAAACTACTTCACAACCAAAGGGGAGTGATTCTGGAGTTGTGAGAGGTGAGGGAAGGGGTGAAAATCAAAGAAACCCCAAGAATAAGGAAGGAAAAGATAGTGTGTCCCAGCCAAGCCCCATTGTGTCTTCCCAACAAGGCACAATGAGTAAAATGGATTTAAACACAAGTCTAGTTGCATCCTCCCAAAAGGATGTGATTATTGAAACAAGCTCTCCTCCAAGAGCACACTCCAAGAGGGTAAGGGACACTTCAAGCCCACATTCTACATTTTCCCAATACCAAAGGAGAGTGAAGCAAAAATCCAAGGGTACAAAGGGTGCACACACACTGGAAGCAACACTTCCAGTTTCACAAATTCAGTTTGATGTAACCCCTATTATTACTCTGGGGTTACAGTCCCATTGTCTAAACATCAATCTTGAACCAACTACACAAAATTCACCAACTCAGTCATTAGATGTGGACATGATCCATTCATCTATTCCTGATTCTCCAACTCTTATCTTGGAGAAACCCCACTCTGAAGCTGGTGGTCATCACTTGTTAAGTGATTTGTTGGGCCATCAACCAAGTTTTTCTGAAGCTGCAAGAGGATCTGTGGACCCCAATCTCATGTCAATCACCACAGATTCAATTGTAATTTCACTTTCTCAAAATGCTTTATTGACTTCATCAACGAAACAACCTCTTTCGTTGACAAGTGTTTCTCCATCAACGGTATCCATACCGTTGACAGTTCAAACTACCATTCCGTTGATAGGTCATTCTACACCCCTTATTGAAAATCAAGTTGTTTCCACAACTAGTGTAGATGACCTGGTGGTAGTTGAGACGCTTTTAGGTTTGAGAGGGAGTGAAACTGAGAGGCTGGCTTGCAGCCAGGCAAAAGAAGAGAATGAGAGTGAGAGGCTGGCTATTTCTTCCAGCCAGGCAAAAGGAGAGATTGAGAGTACCACCTTAGTAGGTGAATGTGAGGGTGTGAGAGGTGTGAGCCATGGAGAGCCCATGATGAAAGAAAAGAGTGGAGAGAGAGAAGGGACTACAGGAGTCATAAGGGAGGAAGCAGCCATTGCTAGTGAGTTAATGGGGGTCAATGAGGGAGAAAGGGAACTTACTTTCCAAGAGCATTATCAACAAACTCTGGATAGTATTTCTCTGGATCCTGAGACCTTTACTCATCCTGTGCCAGCCTATCAAATTATGGCTCAACAGGGCAATGTGGAGGCAGAGAGGTCAGTAAACCTAATTCATACAACTGCATCAATGCAAAGAGAAAAGGATGCCTTGACCAATCTATCTCCAGGAGCTGTAGCTAGTGGTGACTTTGAATTTTCTGATGATGACAGTTTTGGTGATAATCTACAGGTGGCCATCACTTCACAGACTGAGACTTTTGTGGTGCCCCCTACACCAAACTGGCTTTCTCAGGATTTGCAAGGAAGAATCTCCCTGGATACTGCAATCACAAGGTAGTACAATGAGGCCTATCTGGCTCATGAGTCTGCAAATGCCCATGACAAGAAGTTCTACAAGGCTATTATGGATTCCCTGGAAATCCAAAGGCTACAGATGCTGCAGACAAGGATTGAAGCTAGAGAAATCAAGGACTCAATTAGCAATCTTAAGGATGCTACTGATAGGAGGCTAGATGAAAAGCTTCCTCTTCTCACTGTGTCCAAGATGAACAGGTTTTTCTCCAAGGAACCTGAGGTGGCTACCTCCTTGAAGACTCTCTCTTCTAGAGTGGACAAGGTGGAAGCTACTTTATCTCATATGCAAAAGGAACAGGAGAAGCAAACACAACTTTTAGCCCAGCTAGTGGCAGCTCAAGGACTCCCAGTTATTTCTTTTGATGATAACAAAAAGGGGGAGAAATCTAAGGAGCTAGCCATTCAAATCACAAAGGTTTTGGTCCCAGCCATTTCCTTACCAGAAGAGCCATTAGCTATGGGGGAGTTAGGAAAGAAGAAAATGGATGGAATTGACCTGATTCAGGAAGCTTCTATGCGGCTAAGACTTGCAGAACAGATAAAAGATCACTGGTCTAACATAGAGGCAAGAGTCAAGAAGATAGCTGACACTGCAAAGGACACAAATCCATCAACGGATCAAGCTACTTCTACAGAACCATCAACAAATGCAATGGTGATAGTATCAATGGAGCCACAGTTCAAGAGTTCATATGTTATAGAACCCCTTCAACATGGAGTCTTTCAAGATTCAAGAAGTGAGAAAGGGCAATCTTCATGCTTTAGGGATGTGGATGCAAGAGGGATATCTCCATTATCACCTGCCAAACCCAAGGGCAAAAACATTGCAAGGATATTTTATCCTCCACCTAAGCCAGATGAGTTTAAAGTCCTAGGGAAGCTGATCATTGAAAATAAAGAGAGCAATCATCCAAGCATAAGGAACCAAAGGGCCATCATCTACAGGGATAGCAAGGAAATTTGCATTTGGGTTGGTCACCCAAATTTTGCTAAGGCCAAAGCTGAAGAATCTGAAAGGGCAGCAATGCAAGCACTAGCAGTTGCTCAATCACTTGAAGATGAAGAAACCCTACAGGAAGAAAAGGCTAAGGATGAAGCTAAGGAAGCTGGAAAGGAAAGGAAGAGTGCAAGGCAACCAAATGCTAGAGCTAAAAGGAATCTGAACTTTGATAAAGATGATTCCCAGGACACTGCTCAAGACTCTTCCACAACAATTTCACATCAAATTCCTGTTGATCTACCTCATGAGGGAATGTTGGCTTGTGATCCTGCACATCCTGTCAACTTTCATGATCAACCAATAATACCAAAAGAGGAGCCTTTTGAATTTGATGAGGCCTACTTTCCAAAGTTCCTATTTGAAAAGGATCAAACAATGAAGACAAAGAAAAGGGCTGTCAAGGCAAAGCCAGTGTTTGTGAGAAAGCCACAACCTCAGAAACCCTCTACAAATCCAGAGGACTGCATGTACATTGCTGACATCAGGGAAGAATCCAGTTTACATCTTGATATAGACAACCTGGTGGAAGTAAGGGGCATTGCAGCTTCTCAAAAATTGCCTGAGAGACTAGTTTTTATATTCAAGGGTGGTAAAGAATAAGTGTGGCCTCTCTACAGAATTTTAGGAGAAGACTATCAAACACTACTCTTAGTGTTTAGATGCTTGAAGAAGGACTTTGGCTTCACCAAAACAGCCAAGTCTGAGGTGGTCTCCAAAATTTGTCAGATAAAGGCTAGCTGGAACAAGCCTGAGGCTCTTCCCAGGATTCTTAGAGTGCCCTCAACAGGAAAGAAGATCCATCTTCAACCATACTGGATGATGGAATTTAAGGACAAGGACAATTGCAGAAGATTCTTCAGGATGGAAGACCAGCTGGATAAGGCATCTAATCAAACTCTAAAGTTTATGCAATCCATGCTTGGTGATCAAGATGAAGAAGAGAAAATCTTTTACAGAAGGCTACAGGTCCAAATTGAGGAAAACAACTCTAAGAGAGGGAAGAAGACTATGCCACAAAGAAGACACAGATGAATCATTTGCTCAAACTAGAGGAGCACTTTTGGGCATTAGTCTTGTAAGTCTTGTATTTTGTCTAAAATATTATGAAGCTTAATGCATTTTCTACTTTTGTAATTTATGATGTATCTGAGTGTTTTTGTTATCATCAAGTCTCTTGATTTATGGCTGTTATTCTATCAGTCATAAATTGGGGGAGATTGTTAGGAATATGTTGTTCTTGATGATAAACATAAAACACTTAGTAGAATTTGTGTAAAGTCATTTTGTAACTGTCAACGGAATGACATGCTTTGCAGTGTTTCGTTGACAGGAAGCTCATCAACGAAATGAGTGATGTAGCAATTGCACTGTACAATACTTCACAGTTTGATATGCATTTTGTTGTATGTATTAGATAGGTTTTCTAAGTCATGTTGACTAAGTACAAGATAGGCAAAATAGGTTGGTGAATTGTAAATATATTATGCCATGTAATTTTGCCTAAGTGAAGACATGTCAACGGTATGAAGACTACTCTATCAACGGTATGAAGATTAGTCTTTCAACGGAATGAAGATTACTATATCAACGAAACGAGGAATACACCATCAACGGAATGAAGAATAAAGCTATCAACGAAACACATCTCCCTGCTATCAACGAATCATTATTGCTTTTCTGAATAGTTGACAAAGTGGTAGTGACAGTTCTCTGACAGATCAAAAGAAGATGTGGAAGTGTACTTTGCATTGGAAGCCATCAAAATGGTTACTGGAAATAAGGAAACATTCCAATTTCCAATAAGGCTCTTGGGAGTGATCATAATAAGCATGAAGACAAAAGCAAAGATCTCCAAGGACCATTGGACAAAAGGGATGAAAAGCAAGCTACTGACGGTTACCTTTAGTGTACTTTAGTGTAGCCAGAAATAGCATTGTAAACTTGGGAATGTATATAACCAAGTGTAGCAGTTAAAATAGATGTAAGAGAAGAAAAATAAATAGATTGTATTAGCTATCTTTGAGAGTATACTTCTCTACATTCTTGTAACTGAACAGCTGTGTACATCTTTGTATCACGGATTATTTCTGCAATAAAAATCATTTCAGTTGGATCATCAAACAATCCAACTGAAATTATTTAAGTGCATGTGGTTTTTATTTTATAAATTCTGTTTTATTTGAAAGTTGTTTTTAAGTTTAAGAAATATCAAGAATTGTATTCAACCCCCCTCTACAATTCTGTTAGGTCATTTGGGATTAACAACATGGTCTTTATCAATGCTGGTCAACTAGATGAATTTGACATCATGAATCATCCAACTAATAGTCCAAATCTCAACATTAATAACTTGAGATTTTTTAGAATTGTTCGGACTAGTAAAAACGATTTTTCAATTGATAGATGCACAAAAAAGCTAGGGCGGCTTTTATTGATAATTTTACTTAAAACAAATAGAAGGAAAAAAAACCAAAGGTATTTTTTATTGGGGGAATTAATGTGAATGCAGGGGGTCAACTATTATTAATTAAGTTGTAGCCAATAAGAACATGACATGTGGTATTTGGGATCCATTTTGGGATCCAATTTGGTACCCCTAGCATTATTCTAAATAAAAATAGGCTGGGTAGACATAAAATAAGAGAACGAATCATTAATGCATGTATTGTAGATTAAATTATTTTTTTGAAAATCGAGCAACTAATTTCCATTCAAAAAATATAAGTTGATACAAACGGGTGAAGTTTTGTTCGAGAGTGAACTTTACAAAACTGAAATTTTTACTCTCACTAATAACATCTTCTAGAACTATAACATCTTCTGGAACTGAATCCAAGTCGTTGTAATAAATTAAATTGTTCACACAACGAGAAATGATTATTACATGTGAATCTGATTCAATAACAACGTTCTTCAAATTAGATTAACGTGATTCATTATTATACATAAATAAGAATGAATAATAATTTCAAATAATTGAAAAAATTTTATTTTAAAAAATATAAAGAAGTAAACGAATATTCATATTTAAAAAATATAAAGAAATGAAAATAACCAAGTGAGTATCACAAGTTGACAACAAAAAATAATTGATTTGCAGGTTTGTGCCCAAAAATGTAGAAAACAACTCATTTAACTCACCAACCCTTCCTCTTCCACAAATACCCCCAATCATTTCCTTAATTACCAAGTCTACCCTTTTCATCGAAAACCAAAGCACTCAAGAACAGAGAGAGTGCGTCCCTTTTGGTTTCATTTTGCCTTCGGAGAGTCCCTCTCCCCCCTGCATATACATACAGTGTAATTTGTATCTATTGTGTTCTAGTTATACAGATTCAATTGATCGGGATAACTATGACTATGCTCACTCATCAACCGCTAGATGTAAGTTTCTTCACTCTCGCTACTCTCAATTTCACATATACATACATGTTTTTGTGTGTATATATATATATATATTTATCTTGTTTGTGTGTGCAATTCGTATGATGTGTGTGATCCTTAGGGTTTTGGTATCGTACGGATGTTTTTTGATTGGTTTCGATTTAGTAATTTGTCGAAAATTAGGGTTTTGTTTCGATAATTGTGGAACTGGATCAGGTGGATTGTTAATTAGTTGTTACAACTTGCGATACGTAAAGTTTGATTTGTTATGTGGAATTTGTAGCAAGAAGATGATGAGATGCTGGTGCCGCAGGAACTTGAAGTGTCTCCTCCGGTGGAAGGTCCTTTGCTGGTGGAAGGACCTCAACCGATGGAAGGTATAGAAGTTAGTTTAGTTTCAGTGAAGGTTTTGCTTTGGGATTTGAATTGCGTTTTTTTTTGAAATTGTTTTGTTGTATTTTAGTAGTGACGCAAAATGAAGGCACAAATGCGGTGGATAGTCAAGCAGTTGATGAGCCACAGGCATCTAGGTTTACGTGGATGATTGAGAATTTCTCGAGATTGAACACTAAGAAGCAGTATTCTGATGTTTTTGTTGTTGGTGGTTTTAAATGGTAGTTTGATCTGCAATTAATTGCATTCATTTATAGATATAGATATTACTGATTACTTCTCGGGATATGATTTTAATATTTCTTCATGCAGGCGCGTCCTTATTTTTCCCAAGGGTAACAATGTAGACCACCTGTCTATGTACTTAGATGTCGCTGATTCGTCGACATTGCCATATGGGTGGAGTAGATATGCACAGTTTAGTTTGGCTGTAGTTAATCAAATTCAACCCAAGTACACACTGAAGAAAGGTAACCTCTGCAGTATACTCTTTTGTTTATAATTTGCAAGCTTGTGTTTTTCGAGTAGATATACAACATAGCCATAATATTTATGCATGTATAACTCTATTATTAGTAGTCACTCTTTTATCTGTTTGCAAAGAAAATCTTTTACTGGTTTGTAGTAGTTAGTTGTGGCCTTGTGGGCCTTGTGCCTATAAAAAAATCTTTCTACTACATTGTTAATTGTTCACATATGATAGGATGAGAGAAGAGTGTCATATATTAATATCATTACTGTCAGCAAATAAATTTTGTATTTTATACCTTAATGTAGTTGGTTTATATTTATAAATTCAAGTTTATATTATTTGATTTTTGGTTGGCTCACACAGATGCCATTTTTCCTAGGTAAATGTTTTCAAACATCGGAGGCTATATAACTTGCACACCAATTGAAAATCAATTAAATTTATGTTATGTGTGCATATGGGTTGAGATGGAATAAAATTTGTTATCTAAGTTTGAATATCCAAACCAGTTTGTCAAGAGTGATATTTAATGAACCCATTTGCAGTCGTAATACTTATATTTCCAGAAATGGCAGCATTTGGTAAATTCATAATATTGGATTTAATGAAGTGTTTGGTAAAAGAACGCATCTTAATACAATTTCACTGTTGTATACTTGATCAATATTTCCCACGATGAAGAACATTACTATGTGATGTGTGTCAATGATATTTTTTCTTATCTCTGCCATTAGCTTACCAGCTCAAAATTTAGTTATAGGTCCCCAATAAGCTATGCCAGGTATAGAGTGAAACAACTTTCCAAAAAGGATGTAGGATTTAACATTATTACGTGTTGTGTGGTATAATGCTGAGCTTATATTAGTTACAATGTGTTAAAATGAACTTAGATTAGATTATCAAATATATGAGAAGATGTGAGGTTTACCCCAGGACCTGAAGAAGAGACTGAAGAAATATTTCTATGAGTTTGTGTTATGAACTGCATCTTTTTTAATCTAACGGGTTAATTCATTTTTATGGTTCTTTTAAAAAATACTGACCACATAAAAAGTGTCTTAGATTTGCTGCAGTTTCAACTGTACTTACATTTTACTTGTCGAAATGAATTGTGGATTCTCGCAGACACACAACACCAGTTTCATGCAAGGGAAAGTGATTGGGGCTTCACATCGTTTATGTCACTTAGCGAGCTTTATGACCCAAATAAAGGTTTTCTTGTAAATGATACTTGCATTATTGAAGCTGATGTTGCTGTACGCAAGGTCGTTGACTACTGGACATATGACTCAAAGAAAGAAACTGGTTATGTTGGTCTGAAAAACCAGGGAGCAACTTGTTACATGAATTCTCTACTTCAGACTTTGTACCATATACCTTATTTCAGGAAGGTAAGAATGCGCGTTCTCATGACTGTCACATTTTTGGTTTGCTTATATCCAGAATGTTTTGTGTCATTCGTTATTATATTTGTCAGGCTGTGTATCATATGCCAACGACCGAGAACGACATGCCCTCAGGAAGCATTCCCCTTGCTTTACAGAGTTTATTTTACAAGCTTCAGTACAACGATACCAGTGTTGCAACAAAAGAATTAACCAAGTCTTTTGGGTGGGACACATACGATTCTTTCATGCAGCATGATGTTCAAGAACTTAACAGAGTGTTAAGTGAAAAGCTTGAAGATAAGATGAAGGTATCATCTAGTTCACTAAATTGGCCTTTCTCATCTTTATTTTCTTTATCTTATACCCCCATCTGTATTTTCTCTATCTTGTATAGTTTTATTGATTTCTACCTCTGAATTAGGGAACTGTTGTTGAGGGGACAATACAGAAATTATTTGAAGGTCACCATATGAATTATATTGAATGCATTAATGTGGACTTCAAATCTACAAGAAAAGAATCATTCTATGGTACCTGTTCACTCTACTTGGTTAAAGCAGTTCACTTTACAGAACTATAGTGATGGTAACTGTTTAATTGGTTTTATTGTTTGTGTTCGCAGATCTACAACTTGATGTTAAAGGTTGTCGAGATGTTTATGCTTCCTTCGACAAGTATGTGGAGGTTGAACGTCTTGAGGGTGATAATAAGTATCATGCTGAAGAACATGGATTACAGGTTAGCTAATGTTTGGATGCATGGTAATATGATGCATGTCAAAAAGACCTAAATGAAGTACTTGAGATGACCAGAGATTGCCATCGACATTTCTCAGTTGGAACTAAGTCAACTAGTTGTGATTTTTTTGGATATTGGTGAATCCCAACCTAGAAAGACAAGGGAAACATTTCACATTTTCATAAAGAGTTTTACGGGCCTAATATTTCTACCAATCACTAGGAAAATGTAACAAAACAAGTAAAAATGATTCAACGTTGTAAGTGCACTTCCAACCAAAATCTATTTTTCCACTGAATAGGTGGTTACTGGCGTACAGTTATTTATCAATTTAATTTAATTTAATGCTACCTAGAGCATATCTTTCCATATTCCATTCTTATTCATCTTATTTTAGTGGCTAGAAATATTCCTATATTACAAAATGGTGCACATAAATGGTATAGCCAAACGTGTGCTTGGACAACTGCTATTTATTCGTGAATTTATTAGGAAGTGGACTTTTAAGCTTATCTCGTTACATTTGTTTTGTTACATTAGAGAATATCTATTAAGATTAAGTAATAAAAGCTTCTTTTATGCTTTCCTATCTGGGTGACTGGGTCCCTTGGGTCCCTGGCGGTCTTTTAATGATGTCATAAATCAAGAAGTTCAAATAGTTATACCTACTACTTACAAACTGTTGTGTCTTCTCTTAATCACTTGTATCTACTACTTACAAATTGTTGTTTCTTCTATTTTAAGTGTTAAATGTCGAGGTATTGACAGATACAGTAATTTCAGGATGCTAAGAAAGGTGTCTTATTTATAGACTTTCCTCCTGTTCTTCAACTTCAGTTAAAGCGCTTTGAATATGATTTCATGCGAGACACGATGGTGAAGGTAAGCGGATTGATTTATTTTATGCACATGTTACACATTCACTAGCTTTGTGGTATTATTGTATTTATTGCAATGCTATTTGGTGGTTGCATGTTTATTCTCGAGCAATTGTATCATTATTTAGTTGTTTTAAGAACAACCATTAGTCAAAAATCTCTACCCTGGTAAAGCAAAATGCATTCGTTAATTGAATTTTACTTTAGAAACATTTAATACTGTTGTAATATGTCGAGCCATACTTTTATAATGTTTGGGTATATTCCCCTGCAAACTTTGTTCCATGCCTAGTGAGTTGCACCCTCCCTTCAAGGTTTATAAGAACATCTTTCTGTTCGAGTCAGATGACATTGGCATTTTATAATTTGTTATTCAACTTAAATTCATTTACCATAGATGAATTGTTAAATTTTTTTTTGGTTTCAAGTATAATTATATTTGAATACCTTCTGTTGTGAGAGGAATTTTGGTACAACACCTTCTAATCATATATGTGCACATCATTGAGGAATTTTGGTACAACACCCTCTAATCATATATGTGCACATCATTGAAGTCGAAAATAGACCTAGATAACAATTTTGGCTTTTTTAGTAATTGGTTATTTACATTATGCCCAACAGTTATCTCCTTCGTACACATAAACCTCAAAGTTTAAAAACGTACCTCCATACCCTTAATATTTGTCATCTGTACACCACAACCCTTTTTCCATATCTTTCTTTCGAGAAAGCCATTCACCCCAAAACAATTATATAATTAATTTTGTTCACCGAAAACAATTGCCGGAGAATGTGGGTGTTTCTATCAGCTCTCTTCCCGTTATATAGCCATATAGGCTAGTAAACGAAATTAAATTGGGGTATATTTCTATTTTATTGTCAATGGAGTTTAACACATTCTTGATATTGCTGTGTAAAAATATAAATCTTGCTTGTATTGATTGTGCAGATAAATGACCGTTATGAATTTCCTTTAGAGCTGGATCTTGATAGGGAGGACGGAAAATATTTGTCACCAGATGCAGATAGGAGTGTCCGCAACCTTTATACTCTTCATAGGTATAAATTTGACGCAGTTGACTACCTTTGTTGGCCTTAACGCTTCATCTGATTAACTGTGGCGTCTAATTTTTTTTTTTGCTAGATTTTTGCGTCAACTTTTGATATTGGACTTACGATACACCAAGTATCATTTACGAGAAATAACTTATCTGTTACTTTGTCGAGTGTTTAGATTACTTTTGTCCAAAGTGTTTTGACTTGGAATACAATGTTATCTTCCACATGACAGTTTAGTAGCCAGATTCCAAGTTATAGTTGTGATTAGAAACACATGTAGGCATTATTCCTTTTGTCCTACTTTAGTTGCTTAACTTTTTTGTTTGGTTTTCTCAAGTTTAAGTGTTTAACCCTTCCCAAAGTTCGCCTGTGTATGTCTACTTCTATGTAGTTTTGTTTTGTTCATCTACATGACTTCTCATTTACTTGTATCACTTTGATATTAGTACTTGCAGTAATTTCTTCCGCAGAACTCAGAGAGTCTGTTACTATCGCTTTAAGCTCATATATATTATCAATGTAATTGGTTCTCTGAACATTCAAAGAAAACTGCTTTGTGTAGGTGTTGGGGCATTTTAGTTATCTTGCTTCCGGAGCAATCTTTTCTACAATCCAGTTCAAGTTATTTGTATAAGCAATTTGTTCGGGGTTCTATGGAATATTTATCTAGTAATAATGCATGTAGAAACAACCTACGGCGAGGTGCCCATTTGTTCTAACCTAGCAGGGTTGTCAGTTTTTAGTATATAGCTGTATATGTATAAATTATTATTATGTAAGATGAAATCCTAAATTTGAATGTTGAGGCATGGATATAGTGTATTTCTAAGCTTTTTAGCCTAATGAGATTAAGGATATTAGGTATGCTATATGGTTAGTCTACTTACTCAATGTAACTACTAGTGAATTGTTGACATAATTTTGCTTTTAAGTTTTTTGGAATAGTTTTGTTGCATTAAAGTTTCGATTTATCAGTTTGAAATTTTCTCTGCTGTAAATATTTAATGGTTTGCTCACTCATTTTTCTTTTTCTTCACAACAGTGTTTTGGTTCATAGCGGGGGAGTGCATGGAGGGCATTATTATGCATTTATTAGACCGACACTGTCTGATCAATGGTACAGGATTCATGCTAAAATACTCTTATATATTAAATGCTGAGAATAGCAAATGACTTTCCCGTACTTGTTCCATTCGCGTATCTGTTGCCAGCATACTGGGACTTTTATCTCCAAGTATATGTGTTGATGGTTGTTTTCTGTCTAACATCAGTTTTAATATTATTTTCCATTCATTTTCTCCTTTAGGTTTAAGTTTGATGATGAAAGGGTTACAAAAGAAGATATGAAAAGAGTGCTGGAGGAACAATATGGCGGCGAAGAAGAGGTATTGTTATGTGTCTCTTCAGAGTTCAATATGTGGTTGTATTATCTCGGTCGTTCAATGCTCTAATATCTTTTCCTGTTTACTCTTGTCTATATCAAACAGTTGCCTCAGACCAATCCTGGTTTCAATAATGCCCCATTTAAGTTTACAAAATACTCGAATGCATATATGCTTGTGTATATACGTGAAAGTGACAAGGAGAAAATAATATGTGATGTGGACGAGAAAGATATCGCCGAGCACCTTAGGGTAACTTAACATATATCTCTGGACACCTTTATGTTCAATATCTTTATCACAAAGTCATGCATTATATTTGCACTTCTCTATCATCTCGTTCCAGATAAGGCTAAAGAAAGAGCAAGAAGAGAAGGAGGATAAGAGAAAATACAAAGCACAAGCACACCTGTACACTATAATTAAGGTGATCATGTACATTAGACCGCTTTACTTGTTTGGTATCTGGAAGAAGATCTTATTCTTCAAATTTTTTTTGCTAAATTATGTGATGTCATTATCAAGGTTGCTCGTGATGAGGACCTAAAGGAACAGATCGGAAAGGATATCTATTTTGATCTTGTAGATCATGATAAAGTGCGGAGTTTTCGAATTCAAAAGCAGGTCCAATTTGCCGCATTCAAGGTAATTTTATCTGTTGTATCTATTAGTCTGGTATTTGCTCAATTATTGTAAGAATTATATTGAATATGTGCATCTTTAGTCTACCGTCGTAGATATAGTATTATGCCTTTGCCTTTATTCTGGGCTATATATATCTTTATTGATTAAGGTGCTAATTTAATTATGTGGGTCCCACTCCTAGCTGGCAGGTTTTCGTTCTGTTGTGTGTTGTCCCACTCTCAGTCCACAGCTAAATTTTTACACTGTTGTCCCATTCCAGTCAGCAGCTAAATTTTCATACTGCTGTTTTTTTAACTATAACTTAGATTTTAAAGGACTTTTAGGGGTATTTTGGAGTACAGAATCAGGTTCAAAAGAGTTTGCTGCACACAGATAATTATTTCGACATAAGTCTCAAATCTAACCAGATCTTTGGTTGATTGTTGATATTTATTTCCATGATATGAATCTAAGATAACCTCTCTTAAACAATCATGGTCTCTAAAATGAATATTTTCTTATCCTGACAAGCGTGAATCCTGTTAGGTCAATTAGTTTCGATCATAGTAAAACTGTTGTGCATCACTAGCCTGTTTGCTATCATTAAATCTGTTTTGATGATGTGTAAAGATATTTCTCTTGATCTCAATATTGTTTTTTAATATTGTTGAACAGATCAAGCGATAAATATAGTTATAGCAGGTGGTAGATATTTATTAAGATCTATTATTTTTTCAGTTGTAGATGAATATTACGGTCACGTTAGGAGAAGTTTTCTAGTTCAAAGGTGTTGTATACTTCTTCAAAACAGATATTTATCCGCCTATACTAGGACATATGGTCCTCAGCCTTTCCAGATATTAAATTTTAGTCTTGCAACATTTTTAGATATTAGAATTAATTGATTTTTTCTTTAAAATCTAAACTGTACTTGTTTGGAGTTTGAATGAATTTGTGAAGCAATATGAATTTTTTGCTTTATTCTGGCTGAAGTAAATTATAGTGCTGCTGTCGTGATATAACCGAGGTAAGACCATAAGAGGAACACTGAAAGCAGTGTTTACCCTGTCAGTTAGCCTTTAATTTGCTTTCTGGTACAAATGTCTGAATTGATACGACAGTTGGGGTTTTTTTTTTTAAACTTATTTTTGAAAAATAAGGACTGATTTCTTAAAAAAAAGTAGCGTAACAGGTATCTTTTCTGAGAGGATTGAAAAGACAGTTCGGGGTGTTTGGTTGCTTATGTTAAAAAAATAAGTACTAAACTTTTTTAAAAAATAGTACCCTAGCAGGTACTTTCGTGAGGAACTGTACTTATGTTTCAAAATAAGTTAAAATAAGCACGTTCTTAATTTAAAATCTGATTGTTTCTAGTTCTATATACTGTTTTCTCCCTAAATATGTAGTTCCTTGTAGAATGCTAATAGCTGTTCACATGCAGGAGGAGGTTGCCAAAGAATTTGGTATACCGGTGCAGTTTCAGCGTTTCTGGATCTGGGCAAAGAGGCAAAACCATACCTACCGTCCCAATCGACCTTTGACTCTACAGGAAGAAGCACAAACGGTAAAAACTGAGCACTTGATATTGCTAACATTTTGTTGACATGAATTTATGGCACATGATCGTGCTACAAGTTGAATCTTAAAATTGTTTTTTTTTTGAGGGGGGGGAATGTTTGTGCTAGTGTTTTTTAAAACTTTTGTGTCACTAACAACCAAATTGAGTCCATTTCTATAGAAAGCAATGTGTGTCAAAAGTAAATAACTAAATGCATTCAAGCAGAAGAAGTTCGCCAAAACTTTTGCCTTCTAGTTACGTGTTGTATTATAGTTAAAGCAAATGAGTTTTATGCTATGGCAAATGATTTAGCTAATACTGTTCAGTAGGAGATAGCAGCAATCATAGGTCGAGATATTAAGCACTAGTTGCAAATATTTGAATGGAAGTATCGAAGTTACTTCTGTGGCATATATGAGTCATCACGTGAAACTTTTAAAGCTAATGACTTGCATGTTATAAATGCAGGTTGGACAATTAAGAGATAATTCTAACAAGAACCACAATGCCGAGCTGAAGTTGTTTTTAGAAATTCAGACGGGGCAGGTAATGATGCAGTTTTTAAGTGGGATACCTTTCACAATTGTAGTTAACCTTTCCAATATGATTGATTTGCACAAAATTTGCAGGATTTGCACCCTATACCACCACCAGACAAAAGTAAAGAAGATATACTCCTTTTCTTCAAGCTTTATGATCCTAAGAAAGAAGAGCTTCGGTAATTAGCACCTATGCTATTGTTTGTCCCCTATCATAGCTAACATCGTACAATAAATGTCCTTAATTCTCCTTCTCAATTTTTTTTAATGTATTAATCTATATAAATCAACCTCCTGCATAGTACACCTTGCCTAACGAACAACACACACACTATGTGAAGAATATCTATATTATATATAAGGGTATATGGAACTTAATAACCAGAAGATACTCCTTATGCAACCCAATTTTCACGTTCATTGTGCTAGGGCTGTCAAACGGATAATTCGGATACAGATATGCCTGTATCCGAATCCGAAAATCTGAATTCGTATCTGATTCCGTTTCCGAATTCGAAAATATTTAAATAAAAATATCCGTATCCGAATCCGACGGATACTATCCGGATCCGAATAATATCCGAATCCGATTTTCAATCAGAATTTTTTTATTTTTATATTAAATTTTAATACAAAAAAATGAATAAAATAAAATAAAATAAAAAAATAAAATCTGAACTGAAAGTTAAATTTATTTAAGTCTATTTTTTTTATTTCTTCAAAAAATTTACTTTGCAAGTATAATTTTGTGTTCTTTAAAATATTAAATTTCTATAATATTTTATATATTTGTCTATAATATGTTTATAATTACCTACAACTTATATTAATACATTATGTAATAATTAAAAAAAATATGTATTATATATATATTCTACAAAATTAATAAATAAAATTCTAAATTATATATAATTATAATTATTTATTTATCATATTTATTTAATTTCGGATTGGGATATTAACGGAGACGGATGGACCTATATCCATATCCGTATCCAAAATTGTCGAATACGGATACGGATAATATCCGATTAGTTTCGAATACGGGTAATATAAGATTAATTTCGAATACAAATACAGATATTTCGAACGAATATATGATTTTTCGAAGATTTTTGACAGCCCTACATTGTGCCTCCGTTGTAAGTCGACGATCTGCATTTGCTGTCAAGGCAATGAACATGATCCCTTTACTAGTCTTACTAAAGTCATTAGCTCGAAAAGAAAATTCACTACTTGGATGTTAGATTAAAAAGACTGCTAGTTGCTTATCAAAATTCTAAATTTGTTCCTTCAGATAATGTAAGAATGTTGGTAAACCTCCTAGCCTTTAGTAACCAGTAACCACTGCATATTTCCCTAAACTAGAGAAATAACATTTTTCACTATAGTGAAAAGTTCAAACTTTTGGAACAAATACCCCACTCTGAACATCTCGTTTAGAAACTTATCCTGCAGGCAACTTTTAAGTGTGCCAACCATGTGTAATTTTGGGACGTGGGTGCCGAAATTGATATTCATGAGAGAAAGTGAAACACAAATATGTATGGTGATTCGGCAAAGTTGCTTTCCTAAAAAGTTGCTTTCCAATACTATGGCAATTTAAATTACAGCTTGCAAAACCCTATCTCCAGCTTGAAGTGGTTGTTTCTTTGTCATTTCCAATGGGATTGACAGTCCTATAAAGAGTATAGGGAAGAGATAGTGAAGAAGAAAACAGAACAGAAGCAAATAATAGGAGAAAATACAATTGGAGGCATAACAAGTGCATTTCATGAGAGCTGCAAAATGTTTTTGGTGGCGCCACTTAGAAGACTGGCGTCTGAACAATGTCCCTTTGATTTATTTTTATATGTCCATTATGGTATCATTTAAAACCAACATATAATGAACAGAAATTATAAATTGATGGACTGGCGCAGAGGGTAGGAATTGGGAAACCCTTCACGTGATAAAGCTTGTAAGAGACACTTTCACAAAGAGAACTCGAAAAATATCAATAGAAGTAGCATAAATCTGACTGTTAATGTGGATTACAGGAGACTTGATATAATTTCTAGCTTGGGGAGTGATTTAAAGGCTGAATAAAGGCAATGACTCCTGACTGAAAATTTCTCATTAATAATAATCTTGTCCAATAACAATTATTATATGGTATATATTGAATTCTATAGTATAACGATTACTTACTAAAATATCCTAGATTAAGAAAACTGATAACGTAAAATATTAATTACAATTAAACTCAGTTTTGCGTCCACAGCATATCCAGTCTTGCAAAGGGAGTTTACTACACCAGCTCTTTTATTCTGAATTTGTGGTATTTATCTGTTAGATCGATTGTTGTTCGTACAGCACGTCCATTTATGAATAAGTGTGCATGCCAAACATATAATTTAAGAACTGTGTTTGTGATGTACATTGGTCATAGTATAGCAGAAGTATTTGTCACTGGCCTCACTGTTTTGCATTGCTGACTGTTGATTACACTTTTTGATCATGTCATATGTCCAGATACGTTGGTAGACTTTTCGTGAAGAGTTCCGGAAGGCCGCTTGAGATCTTAGCAAAATTGAATGAGATGGCTGGTTTTGATGCTGATGAGGAAATTGAACTGTTTGAGGTTTGTTTTTCTTGTGAAAGTCCTGTCTCGCCTTTTGGAAGCCTGTTGCTTTTTGCATGGTCAGACACTCATTGTGGATCGATTGTATAAATTCAAATGCTTATAATGTTTTCTCCAAAAAACCGAATTGCATGTACATCGCCAATGGTGTTAGATTTGTACAGAACTCTTAGTTTATTAAATTTATTGTTTATTATGTCGCTGAATGCTGATCCCATTTAGGAGGTGAAATTTGAGCCTTGTGTGATGTGTGAACGACTTGACAAGAGAGCTTCATTTCGTTTGAGCCAGGTATTATTTAATTTTATTTCCATCTGTCAATGTGGATCTAGTGGAGTGGCTTTGCCTTGTAATTTTATTGCCAGAGTTTTTTTCTTATAATTTCAAAACTCTGTAGATTGAAGATGGGGATATAATTTGCTTCCAGAAATATCCTCAGCCTCAAAACGAAGAGGAATATAGATATCCAGATGTTCCCTCATTTTTGGAGTATGTGAAGAATCGTCAGGTACATACATGCATAAAATTTCCGTGCGTGTAGACTTTTTTTCTATGCTACATATTCTGTTATCTTTTATTGATAATACATATTACGTTGTTTGATTTTAACTTGTTTAGCAAGTTCTCGGTGGTTACAAAGAATATTTTTATTGTCCAAATTTGTTGTGGTCTTTCATTCATGAATCCGAAACCTGCAATAATTGTGTCAGTATGAATAGATTGATCTGCTCAAATGTGTAGCAGGTTCCTCTTTGTCTGACTGTTGTGGTCCCTAGCTAGGCCATACCTTATGGTTGCATTGATACTAAGAATCATAGAAATAACTGTGATATGCCAACCTATTGAAATAATGTTAGCGTAAAAACATTTAGCTATTATCCGGCTATGGTACAATTAACTCTGTAAGCCCCCTCAGCACACATCTACACGCAAATGAATATACTACACAGTTTTTGTCTGGGCAACTTACCATATGCCAGAAAGATATGACTGCATATTTGCCCAAATATTGTCTTTGTAGTTCCTGGGTTAGTGATACGTAGATTTTTTAAACAAGAGTACTAAACTCTGAATATTTTCCTCATCTTCTAAAGATCGTTGATCTGGTTCAGGAAAGGTTATTAGTTGATTATATTTAGTGCAATGCTTAGTGCCTGCCCATATGGGCAAGTTTTTATTTATTTTTTCTGACTTATTAGTCAGAAAAAGTAGCTAAAGCCTAAAGGGCACTTAGGCAATGAATTTTGACTAACAGGCTTTAAGATTAGAAGATTATATTACTTTTGAGTTAAAATAATGTAAATATATGTTACATTTTTTAATGATCCTCTTTCAATTTATAGTTCTTGGTGAGTTTGATTTAAGAAAACTGCTTAAGTCTCTTCATTGCTGAGGTCTGTTGCTCTTAAGGATTTTTCAGCTTCATTCTTTTTTATTCTTTGCAGATTGTTCATTTTCGATCTCTTGAGAAGCCCAAGGAGGATGATTTCTGTCTAGAATTGTGAGCGCATCAATCTTATGTTTTACACATCCGCTGCTACAATAATTGCTGACATGGTTTCATGTTAATTTATAGGTCCAAATTACATACCTATGATGATGTTGTTGAAAGAGTGGCACAGAAACTTGGACTGGAAGATCCTTCGAAGATCAGACTTACTCCTCATAACTGCTACTCCCAGCAACCTAAACCCCACCCGATTAAATATAGAGTAGCAGAACATTTGTTAGATATGCTGGTGCATTATAATCAGGTTGTTACATAACAATGCCTAGTTGTGTTCATGTAATCGGATGTTTCTTGTTAGATATACGAAGCTAAATGTTATATAAAGATATATATATATATATATATATATATATATATATATATATATATATATATAATAAGGAAGAAGGGCAAGTGAAACACTATGATTGTGTGCAAGCTTAATTTTTTTTGTTTTCTTCTGGACAGATCTCTGACATTCTGTACTATGAAGTGCTCGATATCCCTCTGCCAGAATTGCAGTGTCTTAAAACTCTGAAGGTTGCTTTCCATCAGGCAAATAAAGATGAAGTGAGTCTGGAAATGCTTTCTGTCCGCCTGTGCTTAAGTTAATTAAATCCTTTTATGGTTATTAGACATTACACTTTTTCCAGGTGGTTATCCATAACATTCGACTGCCCAAACAGAGCACTGTGGGAGATGTGCTTAATGAAATCAAAACAAAGGTAGATTTGCTCTTCCTGGAACTTGCTCTCGAATCCTTTGCAATGCTGCTACCGTAATGCTTATATGTTGCATCTGTAGAGTTTCTCTTTCTTTCTCTCACTCTCAAAACTAAAATAAGATAATTTGTAAACATTTGTATTTATACTCTACAAAATAAGTTGGGCCACCGTATCGATCTGCTACTCTCTACCCCCTTCCCCCCTTTTCTCTTTTCCTCTCTCTGCTCTCAGTTTTAAGTCATTTCAATTTGGGGCAATTTCGAGTGAACTTCAACTAGTTGCTCTGACTAGTTCGAGGTTTCTTCCGTCATCTTTCTTCCACAACTAAATCATAACTTACTGACTAGTTGAAAGCCGTGCACCTATGCTTTCTGTACAGATTTGATTCACCAATCCTTTCTTTCTCATCTCCTCTTTGTAACTCGAGTAGACACTTTCACAAGTTTGTAACAGTAGTTTGTTGTGCTGTATAAATTAATTTCACGAAAAATCATATGCTTCCTTTTGCAGGTAGAACTGTCTCATGCCAATGCAGAGCTTAGACTGCTTGAAGTGTTCTATCACAAGATATACAAGGTATGAAGTAATTTAATCTTAATTTGGTATGCTAATTGTGGGTCCCTATATAATTGCTGAATTCTAACAATCATTGGTTTGTAATATTGTGTTTAATATTTGTTGCTGACCATAATTTGTCTTCAACCTCTTTTTTGCTAGATTTTTCCTTTGAATGAGAAAATTGAGAATATCAATGACCAATACTGGACACTAAGAGCAGAGGAGGCAAGTAACTTTTATTATGCGGTCATCTTTCCCTGTGCTTGCTGAATTTGAAAAGAAGTTTAATCTTCAAAATATGGCTTTTGGTGTTCAGTCGAGCAGAGTTGATACGTATATTACTGAAATTGTTTCCAACTGTTCTCTTAACACCGATCCTTTGTTATGGTTTTGTTCCCTTAAATATATGCTGTTAGAAGGGCAATTTTGCTTAAAATGTTTTTTCCCCACATATTACAGATACCCGAAGAAGAAAAGAACCTTGGTCCACATGATCGCCTAATACATGTTTACCACTTCACAAAAGAGACTGCCCAGAATCAAATGGTAATAAAGATCAAAACTGAAAGATACGGAATTGTTGCATGAATGTTTTGGCTGTATTTGTGCTTAGTTCTAGGCTTCTAGCCAATTGTAAGACGTGGAGATTTATATGTGATGTACTTTGTTTGGTTTTAACAGCAAGTACAAAACTTTGGGGAGCCATTTTTCTTGGTCATCCATGAAGGTGAAACTTTGGCAGAAGTTAAAATGCGTATTCAAAAGAAATTGCAGGTTCCAGATGAGGAGTTTCTAAAGGTACATCTTTTTCTTCGTCACATGACTGCTCAATATTCAATCCCAACCAGATTTAACATTTTTTTTCTACTTTAGTTGATTTGTAATGTGAGAGTCGACTCCTGTTTATATGTTTGTTTTTTTGGCACATGGTTACTCTCTGGGGAATCAGTGGAAGTTTGCATTTTTATCACTGGGAAGGCCAGAGTACCTGCTGGACTCAGATGTTGTATCTAGCCGTTTTCAGGTGCACAAGAATTGTGAAATTCTTGTTTATGTTACTTGTAATCTTTTAAATACTTGAATGTTGAACTTAAATCTTTGTTCACTTTTAGAAGTGAAATGGGTAAAGTCTTTTGAACAAAAGATAGTTACTTAAAGCTGGACACTGCCTAAACTTTTGATGTTGGTCTTTGTAGAGGAGGGACGTGTATGGTGCTTGGGAGCAATATCTTGGGTTGGAGCACTCTGATACTACTCCTAAAAGGGCTTTTACTGCAAACCAGGTATAAATATTTCTGTGAGAACATGTAGGTGGTGTAAGGATGCTTAGTTTTTATATGTCTATAAAATGCTTTGCCGATAGGATGGACTATATATGTGAAATAAGTTGGTTTTGTATGATGGACTTGTATACCGAGTTAACTCTTCCTTTTTTTTTTTTTTTGCAGAACCGGCACACATATGAGAAGCCTGTCAAAATATACAACTAGGTGCTGAACAGAACCACCAACAATGCTTGGATGAATTTCCATCCTCTTAGGATCACATTGATATTTAGAAAAGGGGCCGAGAGGACAAGGCAGCTGTAGACATTAGCAGGACATGTGATGATCCATTTTCCCTTTTCCAGCTATAATCGTTTCTTTGTAGGCTATACTTCTTATTTTGACTTGGGCGGGGAAGAAAGGGTTTCTCTCGCATTTGACCTGCCTATTTGGGCTTTCCGAACCCGTGACCTTTTGGTCGTATATTTAGGCACTAAGTTTTGTGGAGAAGATTGGGGCCTATAATATTCAGTTCGTGTTGTAGCTTAGCCAAGTACATAAAAAGATTTTGATTGACTGTAGTGTAATCTGGGTGTAGTCTTTCTTTCACCGCTGTCATTTGTTTAGGGGGAGGCTGGTTTACGGCTCTAGCTGGGTGGGAGTAGGCATTTTTTATGATTTTGTAAAGGTAAAATGATACTGTTCAGCTGTCAAAAAGATTCTTGTTATAGTGGTTTTATCTTGATATTGTTTTGTAAAAAGTTTGAACTCGGTCGCATAATTAATATAATAAGTTTCTTGTGTAGAAGTGGACGAGTCTTGGTCTTTTCTTGGCAACTCAATCTCATACAAAATCTTTCTTTATCTTTTGTGTTATTTTTTTGCCAAGTAACAAATGAAGCTACTGACTGGTAGTCCCGAGGGAACGACATCCCCCTATAATAGTTTGCAGTACTGACAAGCGAGTCAAGGATCGCCTTGGAAAAAAAGAAAGAAGGAACGATCAAATTTTAGTTCCTAATGACTACGACAATGCCAATGAGAGGTAGGAGGGGCATTTTCCACGTCAGCAGCAAATTCAGGTGCAATTCGTTGGCCCTAAGGAAAAGATAGGATGCCAGTAAGTATAGGCAAGTCGATCTTGTATAAATTCCGTCCTTTTTTCCAAGTAAATCCACATACTAATTATTTGTAAAGTTAACAAATAAAATTAATCTAGAAAAAGTTTTTAGGGTGAGCATTTGACTTGTTTTTCTACACTAGTAACAGAATATATTACCGTGGTAACAAAACGAAACTTGGATTGAAAAGATAAACTGATCCAGATGTTTATATGCGGGGATTCCGGGATAGTCATACAACGAGTGAGACGACGGAATGTATGAATGCGGAAAAACTGGAGCTGTTCAAATACGCTCCATTCGATACCAAATCAAATGTCCCGGTACGCATCATCATTTAATACATTTTCAAAAATTCATTTTCCGGGATAGTCTAATGTTTTTTCGTTTAATAATGTTATTTTTAAAGATGATTATTTATGATGAAAGAGGCAGTGTATGAATTGACGACTACTAGTAAATTGGAGTATTTCATCGAAAAAGATTTGGAAAGACCTGCCCAATTGGAATTGGAGAGATGGATGCAGGGTGATCTGAAAAGGGTGAATCAGCAGTTGTCGATATGGACAAGATTCAGAGGTATTACATATATATATACACTTTTGTGGTTGTATATCCCTTACTTGTGATGCATTTTTCTTGCACTTCGATAATAAGAATTGTAGTTTGATTATTATTTTAGTATTAGAATTGTGTGTGCTCTCTGCATTTAGTGGAACAATAATGAGAACCTATCCGGCTGCAATGTTTATGAAATTTCTAGTTAGTTTTACGACTACTAGTAAACATTCAACTCAACTTCCATTAATCCTCAAAGTCCGGAAAGAGTATGGTGGTTACTTACTTTGAAAACATGTGTAAAATTGTAAACTGCTAATGCTCATGTTAGGTCCTTTGCTTTTAATGCTTATCACAACACTCGGGGTTCATATTTATCCATCAGATATGGGAAATATTATATGAAAACTTATCATCCTGCTTCAATTATGTTAAATGATCCTTACTATTTTATCCAACTTTTGTAGGATAAGCTTACCAGCCAACATTCCTCTACCAGTGGCCAAACTTTCAAGTGAATACCTCCCGCCTGATTAGGGAACAACTAATGCTCGCTAAACTCCTATTAAAGTTGCTGCCAACATGTTCATCAACATGGTTACTATCTACTTTTTTGAAGAAGGTTTCCAAACAAGCAGTCCTCATACAATGTGTAAAACAATAAATAAAGAAGCTACTGAGGTATTCCAGTTTTTCTCGCTCAGTATTATGTTTGTATATCTGGTGTACATTGTTACGCAAATCTTCTGCTTGGAAATTAATCAAGTTTTCATTATTTACGTAGGAAGCACAAGAATTGCTGAATTAACATCAAACCAGAAGATTTATGCTTCATTTGGCCTTTAAATTATACACTGCTTGATCAATCAGGTGTTCTTCATTTGACATTTATAGAGAATAAGTAGTAGTTTGTGCAACTAAACAAACATATTTTCTATGATTTACTTTTCAATTTGAATATACTTCCAATCTCATTTCAAATCCTAAAAATTACTATCTTTCTGTTTAACAAAATTTTATATTAATTACCGTTACTTTCCTTTCATATTAGCTATAACGCAGTTGCAGCACACTTTGTTATTTCCGTGTAATTAATAGAAGCTAGCATCTCAAGAATATATATATTTTGACATTATGTTGGTGTTCCGTTGACAATTTTTTTTTTCCTAAATGACTATTACCACTTAGAAAACAAAAGAAATTGTTGCGTCATTTAAGTTATCTCGCACTCTGGGGTCATTGGGAAAACATGATATCTATATAATTAAGCAACATAGTTATTTGCCTTCATAAGCTACCAAAGTTGGAGATGCAAGATACTAGTGCTTAAATTTATACAAGATCATATATAGATAAATTTGTTGCTCAATATCATAAGTGACGCAAAGCATAAAATAATTAAAATTAGTCGTGATTAATTATATCTATCTAATTAGGAATATTCTAGAAAATAGTTATATGAGACTTTGATATGTGGAAATGATATATGGTAGGTGATAAGTAATATGTACTAATTTAATAATAAAAGTATTTGTTTTCTTTTATTTAAGATTTTGCTTATTCTTTAAGTTTACAAGTTTACAAATTTTTAGAAGATCTATATAAACAATTGTAGTTTTCTTTAATGAATAAAGTAGAATTATATAAATTCGATCTAAGAATTGAACTTGTGTTTTGCCAATTCTCTGCGGGGATAGGTATTTATCCTATGTTTTTCCCTGTTCTTACCATTGATTTGCATCGAGTGGTATGAAGAGTCACCATTCCTCCACCCGAACACCGGAAACCTTGCCAACTACCAACAAACACAACCCAACCAAGACAAAAGCACGGCATACAAGAAGTCTCATTGTTGCCTAGTCTCAAATCGACAAATTTCCTATGTAGATCCTGAAGTACTCAAGATTCAAGCTTCGCAACTTAATTCATTACTTCGTGCTGCTATCAAAGGTTATCTTTGAACAATCATATCCACATGATTTTGATTATCGGGCTGCTCATAGATACAAAGATATGAAGATAGAACGTGAAAATTATATGACGATTAATCAACCGAAGCTCTTTGAAAGGTTACACATCAGGTTGACAAAGCCCATAAAACCTCGTATTGTGGAGGAAACGAATGTGACAACATGATTTATATGTACAAGTTGATGAAGCTTTTGCCTCACCTCAAATTGCTTTTCCAATACATGAGGTACAAGTTGATAATATGGTGATCATGCTTGAAGATATTTATGATTCAAAGTCACTCCTTAAAGATGTCCGAGAGTCTTTGAACAATTCACATTGACTTTATTATTCCTCAATGGTTTTATAAAGTACCAACCCACCACCAACCAAACATACCGAGTGTATTCAACTTAGAGCAGGGTCCGGGAAGGTTGTGATGTACACAGACCTTACCTTCATTCAAAAAAATGATTTGAATGAAGAAGTTGTTTTTTAGAAAGACCCTCGGCTTTGACTATGCAATTAAAAGATCATACCAATTGTTATGTAAGAACATATATCAAACATGCAGTAAAAATTGTTATGTAAGAACATATATCAAACATGCAGTACACTAAGTAGAGAGGGAGATAATACGCTGAAGACAGTAAACTATAATTCTAAATCTTATACTATCTGCTACTTACACTTCAAATTATGAGAACTATCAATCCTATAGACCAAGGTTGTTAAGTCGGCAAGTCGAGCCAAGGCGCCCGAGTACCTTCAAACTCAAAAGTCGATAAGTCGCCCGACTAGTCGTAAAAAGTCGACAAGTAGTCGACATACATATATATAGAGTAATTATAAAATATATATATATATATATATATATATATATATATATATATATACTACAGGGACACACATCAATTTTCTTAGTTCAAATAAAAACTAGTAGATAATAAGTTCAAGTACCCAAAGCCAAACATCTCTAAGCAAATAAAAACATAATTAAAGAGTAATTCAACTAAACAAAATAAAAAACCCAATCATGCATAATCAATAATCATCCATCTCGAAATCATCTCCCCCTCCATCTCCTCGTTGAGTAGTCTCCCCGTGCCTATAAATAAATGTAGTACATCTTCTTGCTTGATAGTTTGCCTTCTTGAAGCTTGGAATTTTGCCGATGTCCTCTAGCATCAAATCAAGACAATGTGCAGCACAAGGAGTCCAAAACAAAGTAGGCATCCTAATCTCCAAGATCTGACCAGCTAGCTTGTAGTTTGCCCCATTATCTGTCACAACTTGCACAACATTTTTCTCACCAATTTCCTTGATTTTGGTTTCAAGCAAGTTTGCCAACATTTGAGCATCATGTGATTCACTTGAAGCATTAACTGAACCCAAGAAAAAAGTGCCTTCGGGACTATTAGCAAGGAAATTTATGAGACTTCTTCCCCGTCTATCCGTCCATCCATCGGACATAAGAGTGCAACCATACCTCTTCCAAGCCTTCTCATGTTTCTCCTTCAGCTTTTCTGTCTCTTCTTTTGCTTTTTTAAGTAGAGGCACTCTCAATTCATGATATGTTGGAGGCTTCAAACCTGGTCCATATTGGCCTATAGACTCGATCATCACCTCATAACTCCTAGAGTTTGCAGCATTGAAAGGAATTCCACATTCATAGAAAAAGTTAGCAATATGCATGTGGACTATTTCTTTCTCTTCTGGAGTCCTTAGGCGATTTTCCAATGTGGTCTGACTTGGTCCTTTGGCATGTCTTTCTTCAACAACTTGTTCAGGAGTCTTCATATACATTGAAGCAACTGATTTAGAGCTTGCTGCTGGTTTTTTGAAACTGAATGGCTGGGCAGTAGCCTTCCCTTTCGTCCCGGCACATGACTTTGAAGATTGAACATTATTAGAGGCTGCCGTCGATGGTATCTCTTCAACATCATCATCACTAACCTCTTCTTCAATCTGCACATTCTTTTTACTACTCCTCTTCTTCTTGTTCTGCACAAAATCATGCATTTCTCGGGCAATTTCTGTGGTTGTTTTGGGACATTTAACAATGTACGGATAGCCACCAATCAAGTGTTGTTTAAACCGATTCATTCCGCCATGATTTTGATTCCTGCAAAGAATCAAAATATTTACATACAGACGTTATATGTATACACGACGAAGATGAAGAAAAGATAGACAGAGGAGACCCAACAAAAAACGAAGATGAAGAAATAAGAGATGAAGAAGAAGAGATTCGAGAAGAAGAGAAGAAATAGAGATGAAGAAGAAGAGACTTACCGGAGAAGATGAAGTCGTCGGCGGCTTGGAGGAGATGAAGTCGTCGGCGGCTTGGAGAAGAAGAATTCGTCGAGGGCTGCAGCTCTCAGGCTTTTACTTTAAGTTTCAATTAAAAAACGAGTAAGTTGCAATTGAAAACCCTATTTTTTTCGATTTGGGTCGGATTTCGGGCCGGGTTTCGGGTCGGGTCCGGGTAAAACCCATGGACGCCAAACTCACCAAGTCGTTCCTCGACTTATTCTCCTTTGTCGACTTGGCGACTAGTCGCCGACTAGTCGTCGACGTGACAACCATGCTATAGACTAATCCACTACTCTACTTTCCCATCTCCAAGAACTCTTATTTGAGGTCATATCCCCCTCAAGATTTCAAGCTTACACTAACTTTAGTTGCTCGTCCCATGTCCTTTTTGGCCTTCCTCTCCTTCTCGGTCCTCAGAATCATGTCGACCCGACCAGATTACAAATACAATCCCCAACTACCAAATAAAAAATTAACCTGAAACCCGATCCATGACTAGTTGTGCATCACCAATTAGCCGCTACTACTGATCATGATCACAATCAATCACGAACTGTTGTTGCTTAGTTTGAGAAAGAAATTAAAAGAGAAGAAGATTCAAAAAGATAGAGAAAGAAGTAGATTTCGGGAACAAAAATTAAAGAAGAAATGGGGAAGAAAGAGAAGGATGAAAATAAATAGAGAACAAGGATAAAAGGCTACCAAAGGCTGTCGTGGTAGAGAGAAAGGTGGTAAACCTAGTATTTTTATTACCATAAGATACCTCGACTTGTAGTTTTTATTATAAAATCAGTCCTTGGTTTTCAAGAAATTTTAATTCAGCCCCTCGGATTTTCAGAAATTACAATCCAGTCCCTTACATTTCCAGAAAACACAAAACAGACCCTGAAATTTTCTGATGTGTCAGATCAGTCCATGAACTTTGATATTTTGACAGTTTAACCTTGCAACTTTTGATTTTTAACATTTCATCCGTAAAACTTCTGTACAGTGACAACCTTTCCCCTTTTGTGTGTTAACTCATGTCCACACGCCTAAAGTTTTACAACTGAGGCAGTAAAATAAAATATTTGTTGTCTCGAGGATAAATGTGATTTCTTGCACTATGAAGTTGATGAGTGTTATCGCCAAAATAAATCATTGGAATATGAGCTTACGATGAAGGAGTTAGATTAACAATAGTGTGAACTAAAAAGGTTGGAAAAGCGTACAAAATTGAATTGAGCGAAAAAGTTATAAAGTGAAATCGAGAGACAAGAGAGGACTATTAAGACTCTACATCTTAACTTCAACATCTTATACATTTGGAGGATGTAATAAAGGGCAAAGGGGATGAAATTCAATTGAAATCGAAAAAATACGAAAGATCTTTGAGGAGGTTAAACAAGTTGAGAATATGGAGGTCGTTGGTGAAGACCTCAATTGAAGGGGTTGAACCTCCTTCGCTTGCTAGTTAGTTTTCGGAGTTCTTTGCACCTCAACTATTTTCCAAAAAGAGTAGAAAGTTCTTCTTTGTTCTGTTCAGTCTTGCATGGTTCTTGCCTTCTACAAAACTCGTGGTTGAGTTTTCTCTAAATTTCTCTAACAATGGAGAATGACGGGGAACGACAGTGAAGAATAATATTTGTTATTAATTAGTATAAACATATTTAATGTAGAGATAAATAATATAGTAATCTATAAATTTTATAAACGGGACTAGTAGTTTATAAATATAGGTTATTATATTAAGCCCAAGTGTTAATGGGCCGTAGTCCATTAGGTTATTTGATTAGGGTTTCAATTCCGTAAATACGTATTATAATCTCTAAATATTAGTTACACTTTATTATTGAGAGATTATTGAAATATTAATTTGATCTCATGTCCATAACATTTCTTCATTCTGTGGTTAGGAAACTCCTTGGGATAGTGGGTGTTCAGTTGTTCATCCACCTAAGTTTATCAGATATTGTTGTTTTTGGTTCATATGTTAATCTTCCTACAATCTATCCAGCATCATATTATCTGTATCTCAATTTTTTTTGTAGAGGAATTCTACATATATGCATATTTGTACCCACAGACATACTCGTTTGACATACATATATACTCGTTTAACACAAGAGATTAATTAACTAGAAAATTAGACATTCAACAAAGTGTAACCAAATAAATACCATAACTAATCTCGTGTCAAAGGCTTAGGAATGTATGCTCTTTATTGATTTGAAAGACCATGATGTCAATTAGATGTTGTTCATGTAAAGTCTCAAATCCAATATTGTACTTTCGAGGGTCACGACTTTAGGTGGAGTTTAATTTCTTAACGAACCAGATGATGTGCTTGACCACTACAGGTCTCTCTGTCCATGACTTACTACTAATTTGCAAATATATTTTATTTCCAACTTGCAAGAAACATAAAAATGTCAAATTGGTGTAGATATCTAGAACTCGTTTAGTATTCCATGAATCCAAAATTTGAATCATCATAATCATTGTTTAGTTTGAAGGATATGAAGACTCACGAGTTTAGGCTATTTATACTCCCATTTTAATCTACACTCAGTTTCATTTTGAAATGTTTAAGTAATTTTTTATTTAATCTAATGTATCATTTGTTTCATAGCCAACAATGTAAACGAAACAAAATTATTATGAAATGATCATTTGAGCAAATACGTATACTCTAAGGGAAGACATAATATATGGATGATGTATCAATGTAAATATTAATTTGCTTGTATAAGATAACATTGTTTGTTGTCATACTTCTATTAACTATAGATTGTGTTAACCGAAACATTTAGGATAAAAGCACGACGTTGACTAATTGCATAAGTTGTCTACCATAACCCCTCCGGTTAAAGCAAATTTGCTTAAGTGACCCTGCTTAGCAGTTCTACACTTACTCTCAATTTTGTTGAAATTGTACTTTGGTTAAAAGGTGTATTTTCCGGACACCCCAACTGGTATCACGCCAGACCGCCTCAGGCCCAACACGTGACATGTAAATCGGACTAACTGAGCGACAAGACCACACTGGTGGCCCTTCAACCTGGAGTGTGTGAAAAATTCCCCACGGCCCCAGGAATCGAACCTTGAATGCTTTGGTCAATAAGCAGTGCTCTCACCAACTCAGCTACACACCCGGAGGCGTTGAAATTGTACTTATCATAAATGTAGTTGGAAATTATATGATAATCAACAATACTTCTTAAATAAATATAATATTTTTTGCTTGACATTAAATCACTATGCATGTGTATTTGTTTTAACTGAGAATTATACCCGTATCTTATTTTTCTCATTGTTTAAACTAAATAATGATTTTGAGTAACTAAATCTTCCAAAACTTAGGGTGGTAGGAGAAGGCCTTAATCGGATCAAATATTAAATTCAACACTCCGCTCACTCGTACGAGTGCAGAAACACAACATACAAACAAACTAATTAATGAAATTGGGGGTGGGAGCGCACGAACCTTCTCACTAAATTGCACTCTAATACCATGTTAACTAACCAACTCCCTCAAAACCTTAAGGTGGTAGGAGAAGGTCTTAATTTTTTCAATTTTAATATTCAACAAATGAAATTTATAAAATAAAATATCTCCGACTTTTTTTTTTTATAATTTTTATGAAAAATTATGTTGGGACTTGACAAGGGTAACAATCGTCATACCATAAATATTCCGACCAAGACTTAGAAAAAGGGGCTTTCATTAGGTTTTCGTTTATAGTTCATAACAGGGTGAACGCGGCGGCGGTGACTACAATCGATTCGACAACAAAATCACAAAATCCTTACACCACCGCTACTTATTTCCGAACCTCAAAGGTAATTTTGCTCCTTTCTTGTATCACCTTGTAACAGATATAGCTTTAAAAGTTAAAACCAGCACTTTTAATCTGAATTATATGTCTTTATGGTGTTTTATCCATTTCTTGTTCAAGATCAATGTAGCACTGCTGTGTTCCTCGTGTCCATATGCTTCTAGAATAAATCAGATATCTAGTCAATAATCTAGATTCCTAGATCTAAATCTGTTAATTTCTGTTCTCAGTAGCATACTCTAGATATGAATGTTCTGAATAACCTTTCTATTGACAGAATTTGCCATTTTAAATCCGATTCTCATGACATCACCTTATTTCCATATGAAAGTATTTTATTACTGCATACATAGCCATACTGGCCCTGACATTAGCTACTCTATGTAGCCTGATTAGTTACATTTTTAAAGAAAAGAATTATTACTACATAAAGAGTGGGAATTACTATGTATAAATTGGGAAGTTATTGATTGATCTTGCAAAATTGACTGCTAAATTTACTGTATGGTCAACCTTTGAAGGGACAGTAAAGTCAAGAATTTTTTGTGTCAAATATGGCAATTTTATGGTGCTATGTGCTTTCTCTTGGATTGTGTTTATAATCTTAAAATTCTCTCTCAGGAAAATGTCTTCGTCTGCAACCAAACTAAACGATTGTGAGAATGGTGATTGTGTTCAGCAACCATCCTCTAGTACTTCTGGTGTTCCAAGTAATACTACGACCAGAGAAGTAATTGGTGCTCCAAGAAATGCTACGACCACACAAGCTTCAAGAAGGCAACAAGGAAAGAAAAAAAGATCAAGTGGCAGCACTAGCTTGGCTAAAGGAGATGGACAACCTTCTTCAAGTGAGGCCAATATTAATCCTCCAGGGTCAAGGAGCCCAACTCCTAGAAGGTTTGGTGAGGATGACATGACTACTGCAGATAGAGCCATCTCAGACTCACAACCTGTCCATGGTACTTCTGATTTTCCTCTTCCTCCTGCAGGAAGACGTCAAGAGAGTAGGAACACTAATGAAAGGCCTGGTTCAAGCTCGGCGAGAGCTGATGGAGAACCTTTTATGAGTTTGGAAATTGCTGATAGAGAACCTGGTTCAAGTAATACTATGACCGCACAAGCTTCAGGAAGACGTGAAATAAATAGAAAAAGATTACGTGGGAGCAGTAGTTTTGCCAGAGCGGATGGACAACCTTCTTCAAGAGAGGCCAATGCTAATCTTACAAGTTCAAGGAGAACAACTCCTAGACAAGCCATCTCGGAGTCACCACTTGTCCGTGGTACTTCTGATGTTCCTCTTCCACCCAGAGGAAAAGGTCAGGGGAGTAGGAGCATCTCACGTAGGAACACAAGGTCATCTAGAACTTACGCGGATGCTTCGACACCCACAGAGAGTGATATTTCTGGCACACAATTTATCCTTAACTTACGGAATCACCCCTCAGTGCACGCTAGAGCAGGACAGGTAAAACATATAGCTGTTCACTATTATTCTTCAGGTCTATCATTTTGCTTAGTAGAGTAGAAACATAATTATGGTTGTTTTAACTTGCAGAATCCTTCTCCAGAAGGTCTTTATTTTCGGGGTGCTTGGAGAAATGCAGTAAAACTGTATCGTGCAGCAAATGATCAGTACAAGCAACTATTTAAAAATGCTGGTTTCGAAGATTTTCTCAAGATTGATCCGGTAGAGCTTCCACAGGGATACCTTATCGCCTTGATGGAGAGGTGGTTCTCCGAGACAAATACACTCCACTTGCCCTGCTGCGAGCTTGGTCCAACTCCATTGGACTGGACAATGATCACTGGGCTACGTTTTGGAGGTCAACCCATAGAACTACCCACCAAATATGATAAGGGAAAAGTCCAGAAACTTCTTGGATTAGGTACAAAGGATATTTTCTCGGGAAATAGAATCTGCTTGAGCAAAATTAAACCTGAAGAAGCTGAGGTGATGGCTGTTCCACCAACTAGAGAAGCAATGGAAAGCATTTTTCGCCGGTTGTTCCTTTATGTCATTGGTAGTTGTTTATTTGGCAACAGCCGTTCAGTGATACATCACGAGCTCGTGCAGTTTCTGGAAGATATAGATGCAGTGGGAAGTTATGATTGGGGAGCAGTAACATATGCAGCCTTCCTTGTTGGAATGAGAAGCAAGGTTACTAAACGGATAGGAGCTTTCACAGCGTTCTGGCAGTTTTTACTGGTACATATTGTCTTTGCCCTGTATATTCTGTAATATTCCCTCCTCAAAATTGTCCACTTTCTTGTAATTATTTCCCAACTTAAATGTGGAGAATATCTTTGAGAATTTATTTTTGGCTATGTGAGCATGTGTTTCTCTTTAATATTGTATGTCAATTTCATTCTTCTTTCTTAATCTAGTTCTGGGCTTTCGAGTATCTGAATATATGTCGTCCGGAGCACGCTGAGGAGGATATGCATGTCTTTCCTAGGGCTATGCGCTGGAATTTTGCAGAAAATCTTGGCACTCTTGATAACTCAGAACTTACTGCTTCTCGCTTCCAGTTGGACGACGTTGATGACGAGGCCCAGGTTGATGGTCAAACAGTTTTAGGTCGGCTGTTTTACTCCTGGTATTTTGCTTCTCTAAATTTTCTTTCTTTCTTCAGGTGACATGGCAACCTTACTTCGACATTGAAACATATAATGACCTGACCTGGCAAGCTTACTTTGACAACATTGAAACATATGATAGCATTGGATTCTCAATTACTCTTGCGAAAAGTAGGGTACGGTTTATGAGCTTTGACACCTGGGAATACTATCTTGGGGAGAGATGTCGACGACAGTTAGGTCTATCTCCTCTGGTTCCTCATAAGCCTCCAGAGAAGATGCATGAACAACGGAGTAAAGATGAACCACAGAGTGAAGTTGAACGTGAAGATCTTATAAACACTGGAATATCATCTGGAACTTTGGTGAGGAATGACATAGCAGATTATGCCTCCTGGTTTAGAAACAATTCAATCGGTAAAATTGTTAATGTCACTGAACTGATTGGCGGACCTGACATTGGGAGAAAGGTCATGAGGCACTGGATGGTAGGTTCCAGTATATATATCAACTTGTTATAATATATGCCTTGTGTGAATGTTCTTTTCAGCTCATTATCTTGTTATTTTTAGGCGGAACACCGACCGGACATGATTCTTGTCCCTAAATCTGAAGTTAAGGAAATAAGAGAAGCTCTTGGTACTGCCAATGCTGAGCGTGAAAAGCTTCAAAAGGAGTTGGTAAGATTTGATATCTTCTGGCATTCGCTTCTATATATTAAATCATTATTTCTTCTCATAAAATAGGATGGTCAAATGTAACTTTTGTGTTATTTTACAGTCTCGAGTTCGAAGAGGTGCACGTTCCTAAGGAAAGAAAATGGTCGTCTAAGCTCCAAGAATGGTCAGTCTGCTACAATTTGTATTGACTGCTTTATACAACCTCATTCTTTGCTAAAATTTGTTTTCTTTGGTATTTTCATCAGTTACGAGGGAATCAAAATTTACGACAGTATCTTTGAATCCGACTTATGTCCAAAAAGCAACTGTTGAAGATCAGAGAATGGGTTAGCTCAAGTCCAAGCAATGTGTGCAGAGTTTTTTACCCAATTCAACTTAAAGTGATCTATGTAAGCGGAGGTTTGATGGCCATTACTGTAAGTCTGTGGTGAAATGTTGGAATTTCTTTTAATGTTTTGAATGTGAAACTTTAATATGGGAAGACTTGGTATACAATTCAGAGGTCCATATTGTGATTATGGGGGCTGGATTGAGGAAAGTAGTAGATGCAAGTGAAATGATTGTATACAGGCATTATCTGTATAAATCATACAACTGTTTACTTAATATTTCTACCAAGGAGTTTTACTACAATTAAGTTTTTCGGAGTGTTTCTTGTTTTTATGTATCAAAAAAATTATTGACATCAGGATCATTCTTTCTGGATATTATGGAATAATAGTGAATGGTTTCGTATCCACATCTTCGCACCTCTATTATTATGTGATAATATAGCTAATTTTTATGTTCTCACCTCCGACACTATTGATTTAGAGAGTGATTTTACTGCAGTACTTATATTTATTTTAAATCAAATAAATTATTGCATAATATCATTGTGCATGGGGTGTTAGACGTACTTGTTCCCTAACATATATAACTTTAGTTGATCTGTGTGATAATTCAATTATTTCATGATATTAATGTTACTCTTTTTATATTATATGTATTTGTTATAATTTTAATGCTATTGAGTAGGTGCTCACCTCTTCTAAGTACGTCCCCACTTAAATTAGGCGAGTATAAATGAATTTTTCATATGAATATATGATGAATACTTTAACGATTGTAAGAAATATTTACAATTATGTCATTAAAACGTGTTATGTATTCTCACTAAATATGTAAGTTTGTTGAGTGGAGACCTGAGTTTTTCTTTACACATCTGCTTGGTCATGTTGCCTAAAATTGGGTGCACGGGAACAGAAGTTTCATGGGTTTTGATCAAGTAAAGTTAATTATTCAAGTGAACACAAAGGCACTTTGAAGTTATGACAGGAAGAAAGGATGACCAACTCACTTTCTCTTCTTCTTTTCCAACTCCGGAGGTGTTAGATCTCTCCAACATGAATTCCCCCATTGTTTGAGGTAACTGTGTGATCTTTTGAGATTGAGGAGCTAGGAAATGCTACTCAACATTATTCTAAAATTTGAATTGTATTAACACGATATATTTAATTTTCTACAATACAAAATACTTGTAAGGAAATTAAGATTTTTTTTAATATTTATTAATTCATAAATTTGAAGAAAATTAGTTGGTCAAAACCATTTAAAAAGCGTCACCTTATCCGTTTTCTCTTTAAATTATTATTTTCAAATATAATTTTTTTTAAATAAATGTAATAAGAGGTGTGATTTAAATAAGGATCCTAATTCTTGATAAAAATTTCCCACGACAACATAAATTTGGTGTAGTAAGATATGATTGATATTTGATAGTGATAACTGATAAGTAATTCTAAGATATTTATCAAAATTTTTTACCAAATAACATGATGTCATATTTATTATTTTTTAATTTATTTTCACATATGACATGTTAGGTCATATTAATATTATTATTACAAAAGTTACTAAATTCACACCTGGCATATAAGCATTTAGTAATTTTTCTAAGGAATTTAAATTACCTAAAAACTTTTTTTTTTTGTTGTAAGCGGAAACAGCTACTCATTGTTCTAGAATTATAATTTTTGATATTTGGCATTACTACGTTGAATATCCATAATAAATTTATTGTATAATAAACACGTGATCTTTCCGATCGTCTTTTGTAGATATAAATATGAAAAATACTAAAGTTTTCGAATTTTTTTATCAAATTTGTTTCCAAATGAAATATTACATTAGTCATATCAGGTCATTTGAAAATGCTTTACATAAATTTCATCAATTAAAACTCTTTAAACTGTCATTTGAAAACTCTATTTTCAAATGCTAAAGTTTTCGAATTTTTTATCAAATTTGTTTTCAAATGAAATATTACATTAGTCACGTCATTTGAAAACTCTATTTGAAAATGCTTTACATAAATTTTATCAATTAAAACTTTTTAAAATATCATATTAAACATATTACATCATTTGAAAACTCTATTTAAAAACGTATTTGGGATATGTAATATTAATCTAAAAATATACACCTACTTGTAAAGGAGTAAGTTTTTGTTACGGATAAGATCGGACTTATTTTGAACTAGGTTACTAAGCCGCGCTTCGCAGCGGTATTATAATATATTTGTTAAGAAAAAAAATATTAGAATAAAAATTATGAAATTAATATCTACAAAATTATTTAAATTATCAAATAAAATATATTCTATAAAATCAGCGGCATTAGAATATATTTGTTAAAAAAAAGAATATTAGAATAAAAATTGTGAAATAAATATCTACAAAATTATTTAAATGATCAAATAAAATATATTCTATAAAATTTGTATTTTGATAGGTAATATTATAAAGTATTTATATATTCCTTTTGTTTATATAGTTTGAATTTTTATTTTCTTGGACCGATACCATTGCCATATATAGATAAAAAGAAATTTATATTGATAAAAAAATATTAAATTACTAAATTTATAAAATACTAAATTTATATTGATTTATATTTATGGGTAGATGTGACAATTATTATATAGGGTCCACCATCCTCCTTGTATAAATTTGTATCAACCATCTCGGCCAACTTTTCCCACAAAGTTATGGTACTGGTGATGGAGTTGTTTAAGAAAAAAATTAGAAAAAATTAAATAAGTAAAACAAATAAATTGGAATAACCAAAGAAGTAATATAAAATTACAAGAATAATAAAAAACAATTAACAGTTATATTAAAATTAATATAATGCATAACTTACTAATTTGTGACAATTTTGAGATCTTTTTTTTTCGAACCGCCTTTGACAACTTCAATGCCACCCAAGTAGGTCAAACACCCCACAACATTTAAATCAACATAGAAAAATAATATTATAGCATGATAGTTTGAATTATAACTTATATAATAGTATTACTTATATATTACTCTAATATATTACTGCATCAAAAACCTGAGAGTATGTTGGTGTTATTAATACGTGCATCAATCATATCCGGACATATGAACTGAAATCAATGCAGTGATATGTTGACGATGCCTTCTTACAATCTCTTAGGCAACGCTATGCGTATGAAGAGCAATTTAGACCCATCTAATAGTGGTCTATATTTTCCTGTACTTGAAACAACTTTCAGATTTTTGATGCTGTACACGGAGCCTTCCTCTAAAGGATTTTTGAACCGAGAGGCCAGAATCTTCGGGATCGTAGCATGGATCAAATTTTCCTGTCATACAACATATCTTAGAAAAGTTAATAACATCATACAATTTGACAAATTAATAAGTTATAAGTATGTTGATTTATTAACCTTTTCATCGATCAAAATCATGTCAAGACTGATCAGTTCTTCTGAATTGATAGATTCCCACATTCTACACACTCGTACTCTTATCATCCAGGTATAGCTGATGTCGTTCAAAGCATCCAACATGGTGTAGGTCATAGTTGTATTGATTGTAAATATGGTTGTAAAAATTTGAAGCTATCTAAAAAAGTTTCGGTGTAGATTTTTTATTATGAATGACCATTAATTTATAGGTGTTTGTAAGGTGAATAATATGGAAATTCGTTATGTTTAAAAGTCAAGAAGTATTATAAAAGAAAAGTTCTAGAAAGTTTGAAAATAATAAAAGAAAGTTTTATCAAGTTTGAAAATAATAAAAGAAAGTTTTTCAAGTTTGAAAATAATAAAAGAAAGTTTTATCAAGTTTGAAAATAATAAAAGAAAGTTCTATCAAGATTGAAAATAATAAAAGAGAAAATTGCAATTATTAACATAAGATCCTAAAAATTCAAAAATAATAAGAAAGTTGTAATTTTCTAAATCAAAAAAAGTTCTATCAAGTTTGAAAATAATAAAAGAAAGTTATATCAAGATTGAAAATAATAAAAAATAAAATTGTAATTATTAACATAAGAGCCTACAAATTCGAAAATAATAAGGAAGTTGTAATTTTCTAAATCAAAGAAAGTTCTATCAAGCCCTACAAATTCGAAAATAATAAAGAAGTTGTAATTTTTTTAATCAAAGAAAGTTCTTTAAAGTTTGAAAATAATAAAAGAAAGTTCTATCAAGCCTACAAATTCGAAAATAATAAGGAAGTTGTAATTTTCTAAATCAAAGAAAGTTCTATCAAGCCTACAAATTCAAAAATAATAAGGAAGTTGTAATTTTCTAAATCAAAGAAAGTTCTATCAAGTCCTACAAATTCGAAAATAATAAGGAAGTTGTAATTTTCTAAATCAAAAAAAGTTCTATCAAGTTTGAAAATAATAAAAGAAAGTTCTATCAAGCCTACAAATTCGAAAATAATAAGGAAGTTGTAATTTTCTAAATCAAAGAAAGTTCTATCAAGTCCTACAAATTCAAAAATAATAAGGAAGTTGTAATTTTCTAAATCAAAGAAAGTTATATCAAGTTCTACAAATTCGAATATAATAACGAAGTTATAATTTTCTAAATCAAAGAAAGTTCTATCAAGTCCTACAAATTCGAAAATAATAAGGAAGTTGTAATTTTCTAAATCAAAGAAAGTTTTATCAAGTTTGAAAATAATAAAAGAAAGTTCTATCAAGCCTACAAATTCGAAAATAATAAGGAAATTGTAATTTTCTAAATCAAAAAAAGTTCTATCAAGTTTGAAAATAATAAAAGAAAGTTCTATCGAGCCTACAAATTCGAAAATAATAAGGAAGTTGTAATTTTCTAAATCAAAGAAAGTTCTATCAAATTTGAAAATAATAAAAGAAAGTTCTATCAAGCCTACAAATTCGAAAATAATAAGGAAGTTGTAATTTTCTAAATCAAAAAAAGTTCTATCAAGTCCTACAAATTCGAAAATAATAAGGAAGTTGTAATTTTCTAAATCAAAGAAAGTTCTATCACGTTTGAAAATAATAAAAGAAAGTTCTATCAAGCCTACAAATTCGAAAATAATAAGGAAGTTGTAATTTTCTAAATCAAAGAAAGTTCTATCAAGTCCTACAAATTCGAAAATAATAAGGAAGTTGTAATTTTCTAAATCAAAAAAAGTTCTATCAAGTTTGAAAATAATAAAAGAAAGTTCTATCAAGCCTACAAATTCGAAAATAATAAGGAAGTTGTAATTTTCTAAATCAAAGAAAGTTTTATCAAGTCCTACAAATTCGAAAATAACAAGGAAGTTGTAATTTTCTAAATCAAAGAAAGTTCTATCAAGTTTGAAAATAATAAAAGAAAGTTCTATCGAGCCTACAAATTCGAAAATAATAAGGAAGTTGTAATTTTCTAAATCAAAAAAAGTTCTATCAAGTCCTACAAATTCGAAAATAATAAGGAAGTTGTAATTTTCTAAATCAAAAAAAATTCTATCAACTTTGAAAATAATAAAAGAAAGTTCTATCAAGTTTGAAAATAATAAAAGTGTAATTTTCAATTTCTTCCTACAAAATCGAAAATAATAAAGGAAGTTGTAATTATTAAAATTAAAAATTATGAAAATTTGAGAAAATTAGAAAAATAGAACGTAGAGATTCTAGAGGCGCCACCTCACCGCCCCGTCTTCTCCTTTATATAAGTATATTGATTGATTGAATGTTAGCAATCTCGGACAGAAAAAGAAGAGCACACAGAGAACTAAAGAAGTTGGGCCTGTGGGCTTTTGGACGTGTGTGAGTAAATGCGGAGGATTAGTATGTATATAGTGACAAAAAGAGAAAAAGGGGAAAACAGAAAGTGGATGCAACTATGTGCACATTGTTACGATATATGATTGTTAATAGGGTCACGCCGGCGCATTATCACCTATTAACTTTCTACGTACTCTGAACTGAGTCGGCGTAACATTTTTTTATTATAATACTCGAGTCTATCAAATATGCGATTAATCAATCAAAAAATTTGAATTATTTTATAATCAATCAAATACCATTCCTAAATTTTAGATCAATCAAATTATATTAAAAATATTCCTTATTTACTATTCTAATCATATTATACTAACCAAAGTTAGTTAAAATTTTAATCTAAATATATTATTTACTTAATTTAACATTGCCATATATTACACAATTCTAACCTAAACATAATAGTATTAATAATTCACTTTTTAAATTTAAATTAGATTAACATGTCATATATTACACAATTCTAATCTAAATACAGTAGTATTAATAATTCACTTTTTAATTTAAAACAAATTAACATTGCCATATATTAAACAATTCTAATCTAAATACAGTAATATTAATAATTCATTTTTTTAATCTAAAACAAATTAAAATTATATTATTATATATTATGAGCTGATTTTTCATAAATATTTACTTATAGATCACTTTTTTAGTATAAATTCTATCACAATAATATTATTGCATATTATGAATTCTAACAACACAATATTCAATAAAATTTATTTTTGATAATGATAATATTCAATAAATTTTTTATTAACATTATTCAATAATAATATTCAATCATTATAATAACATTTATTATTGGATATTAATAATAATAATATTCAATAATAATACTATTATAATATTATCATAATAATAATATTATTGTTATTATATTCAATAAATTATAATAAGAGTAATATAGGATTAACAAAGTGATATGGACAGAAAAGTAATTATAGAAATATAATTGCTGACTCAATTAAAAGGCCGGTATTTAAGGACCGACACCCTAATTATTCATTAATTTCGTAATTAATGAGTAAGGAAAATATACAGCTCATGAAAAGAGCCTTGATTATGGAAAATTAGTCAAAGAAGGATCTGGAATCCCAATTAAAGGCAATCAATGAGTCATAACCTTTATCAACAAGGAAACGAATTCTTCAACAAGAAATACAATACTTATCCAATATCAAAAAGAAGACTTATCCTTTAAGTCTCCTAAACATACCATAAATACTAGGCTCCGACGCCTATATAAGGTCCCTGATCCTACAATCAGAACTACGTCTTTGGCTTGATTCTCAACATTAATTGAGATACGTAGGCATCTTGTGAGGACCAATTTAGTCTGGATACACGAGTGCAGCCATTAAAGCTCGAAGCTCATTAAACCTAGCATTAAATTCACAAAGCACGTTTTTTAATCCATAACATTTGGCGCCGTATGTGGGAAGACAACATCAACCATGGCAAACACACGAAGAACAACTCGGGATACTCAGACTCCCGACGATCGCCCCCTCACCTCTGAGGCTGATCAGCCACCGCCGACTACCGGCACACAAGGGGCGAATATCCCCACCAGTACTCAAGGACCGGAAATCCCGATTTCGGTTGAAGGAACGAATCCCCTGCAGATGGTCATTCATGGATCTAATCCACAAGAGACCATTCACCAGCAACCAATCACGACCTCCCCGCTGCTCATGAGTGCACCAAGGAGCCTTCAACTCCATACTACTGATCTCCCTCGATACGCGAATCAGACTTTGGGGATGCCAAGCTATGGCATGCCCCCTCGACCCATGGCGGGCGGTAGTGGAACTAATCCAATCTACCATGAGGCATATGTGCCTCCTTATATTCAAGGTCTGGGGCCCCAAAATCAACAAACTCGTCAGACCCCTCTCATTCAAGATTACTCTGGCCCATACACTGAGGATGAGGGTTATACAACTGGGGAGGATGTCGCCCCAAGGAGGAGACGTTCTTCACAGACAAATCGGGAGCCACCCCAAACTACTAGGGAGAAGCTTGCAGCCCATGAGGCAGAGACTGCAAGGCTCAAAAAACTCCTTGCTGAAGAAGAGGCCGCTCAAACTCGGGGCCGAACGACTGAAGGAATCCCGATAATCAACTTGGATCCACCAAGAAGGACCAAGAGGGCTGAAGCCCCAAGGGGTGATCCTAGTAATCTGTTGCCCCTAGGAGATCCTGATGATCCTACACCACCGTTTACTCAAGACATCATGAAAACGGCTATATCCAGAAAGTTCAAGATGCCTTCGATCAAAGCCTATGATGGAACGGGAGATCCCGCAAATCATGTAAGGACATTCTCCAATGCACTGCTGTTGCAGCCAGCCAACGATGCGGTCAAGTGTAGGGCGTTTCCCCAAACTCTTGCAGGTATGGCTCAACGTTGGTACAGCCGTCTACCTCCCAACTCTATTGGGTCCTTTAAGGAGCTAAGCAAGGCTTTCATCAATCAGTTCATTAGTGGAAGGGTGCATGAGAAAAGTTCTGCATCACTCATGGCAATACGTCAAGGAAAGAATGAAGCCCTAAGGGACTACATTAATCGATTCACTCGAGAGGCTTTGAAATTCCCGGACTTAGACGACAAAGTGGCTATGATAGCCCTGCAACAAGGAACCACTGATGACCACTTCAGGAGGTCGTTGGCTAAACATCCACCAGAGAGCATGTCGAAGCTCCAAGATAGAGCCGGAAAGTACATCAAGGCTGAGGAAAACATGAGAAAGTATGAACCCACCGCTGGCGACGGTGGAAACTCAAAGAAAAGAAAAGAAACTCAGGAGTACGACGTCAAGGAAAAGTTTCCCCGAACATCAAAGAATTCTGACTCTCCACCCAAGAGAAATAACTTTGGGCCAAAGTTCACGGAGTATGCAAGATTGAATACTCCCAGGAGTCAAATTCTAATGGAGATAGCCAAGGAAGAAGATATCAAATGGCCAAAGCCAATGAGGGCTGATTTGTTCAAACGGAACCAAAATCAGTTTTGTCGGTTCCACAAAGAAGTTGGTCATGACACCGACGATTGTAGGCAACTGAAAGATGAGATCGAGTTTCTAATACGAAGGGGAAAACTCAGCAAGTTCACTAAGGATGGAAGCCAAGGGAGCCAGAGGGGGAACTATGAAAGAAAGGATTATGATAGAAGGGACAACGATCAAGATCGAAATCCCAAGCCCCGAGGGCCCGTGATCAACATGATATTCGGAGGGCCAACTGCTGCTGGATCCTCCCGAAACTCAAGAAAGGCTTATGCCCGAGAGGTAATGACTGTGGTTGGAGAAGCACCGAAACGTGCCAGGACAGAAGTGTCAATAGGTTTTGACGATTCAGACTTGGAAGGGGTGAAGTTCCCCCATGATGATCCTCTTGTCATAATACCTGTGATAGGCAACTCCGAAACAAAAAGAGTCTTGGTTGATAATGGAGCTTCAGTGGATATCTTGTTCCACGATGCCTTCATCAAGATGGGTTACACTGATTCTCAGTTGACACCCTCTAATATGCCCATATATGGGTTCAATGGAGTGGAATCAAAGGTGGAAGGCACTATCCAACTCCCAATGACCATGGGGCAAGGAACGAATACGTCTACTCAGATGTTGAACTTCATAGTCATAAAAGCGACTTCAACCTACAATGCAATCCTGGGAAGGACTGGTCTTCATGCGTTCAAGGCTGTTGCCTCATCATATCATCTAAAAATCAAATTCCCAACGAGGAATGGGATTGGTGAAGAACGAGGAGACCAAAAGATGGCTAGAAGCTGTTATGTAGCCGCGTTGAGGCCTGATGGAGTTGGGGGGCAGGTTCTCCCCATTGAAGATATGGACACTAGTGACAATGAGGACCGAAGAGGGAAACCAGCTGAGGATTTAATCCCAATTCCCTTAGTCCCGGATGAACCAGAAAAGGTGACTTATGTTGGGGCACTACTGCCCGAACCATTGAAAGGCAAACTCGCATCTTTTCTTCAAGAGAACAATGACGTTTTTGCTTGGACAACGGCTGACATGCCAGGGATTGATCCCCAACTAATATCTCACAAATTGAATGTGGATCCAGAAAGGAAGGCAGTGAAACAAAAGAAAAGAAGTTTTGCTCCAGAGAGGCTTGAAGCCATTAAGCAAGAAGTAAATAAGCTTTTAGAAGCTGGGTTTATTGAAGAAATCCAATTCCCAGAATGGTTAGCTAACCCTGTGATGGTCAAAAAAGCTAACGGGAAGTGGAGAATGTGCGTCGACTTCACCGACTTGAATGATGCATGTCCTAAGGATTGTTTCCCCTTACCTAGGATTGATGCCTTGATAGATGCCACTGCTGGGCATGAGATGCTAAGTTTCATGGATGGCTTCAGCGGATATAATCAAATCAAGATGCACAAAGATGACATCGCCAAAGTGTCGTTCATCACTGACTTCGGTGTCTTCTGTTTCTTAGTCATGGCTTTTGGGCTTAAGAATGCTGGAGCAACCTATCAAAGGTTGGTGAACAAAATCTTTGAGCACCTGATTGGAAAAACCATGGAGGTCTACGTAGATGACATGTTAGTCAAGAGCCTTGATAAGGCCGATCACATTGAGCACCTCCGAGAGGCTTTTGAAGTGCTAAGACACCACAAGATGATGTTGAATCCAGCCAAGTGTGCCTTTGGTGTAGGCTCGGGAAAGTTTTTAGGCCTGATGGTTTCCAAGAGAGGAATCGAGGCTAATCCCGACAAAATCAAAGCGATTCTAGACATGGAACCACCAAAGACTGTCAAGGATGTCCAGAAACTGACGGGAAGAGTGGCTGCTTTGGGAAGATTCATCTCCAAGTCTGGAGAGAAGTGTTTACCCTTCTTCAAAGCACTCAAAAAAGTGAAAATTTTTGAATGGACAACTGAAAGTCAAGAGGCCTTTGAGGCCCTGAAGAAATATATGGCTTAAGCACCACTGTTAGCAAAACCCAAGCCAGGAGAAATTCTCTATTTATACTTAGCGGTTTCTAACACAGCCCTTGGAGCTGTTTTGGTAAAGGAAGAAGTGAAGGTTCAGAAACCCATCTACTATGTGAGCAAGATTCTACATGGGGCAGAAATAAACTACTCAATGGTTGAGAAGTTTGCCTTAGCCTTGATAATGGCCTCAAGAAAGCTACGCCCCTACTTCCAGGCTCACAAGATAGAGGTCTTGACTGATCAACCTCTAAGAAACATCTTGCATAGCCCTCAAGTTAGTGGAAGATTGATCAAATGGGCCATTGAATTGGGCAAATTCGACATCAAGTATAAGCCTCGAACGGCCATAAAAGCTCAGGCACTTGCTGACTTCATGGTTGAATGCACCATTGACAACCAAGAAGTCGGGGGGCAGGAAGTAATAGTAGAAGATAAGAAAGATGAGGAAATGACCTTCAAAGAATGTTGGGTGCTCTATTTTGATGGAGCATCAAAAACAAAATCAAGTGGAGCTGGTTTAGTGCTACAAAGTCCTGATGGATTCCTAATAGAGTATGCACTAAAACTTGACTTCCCGACGACAAACAATGAGGCTGAGTATGAAGCTCTGATAGCTGGCTTAGGGCTGGCTGGAGCCTTGAGAGTCAAAACTCTGAAAGTATGTGGAGACTCGAGGCTAGTGGTTTCTCAAGTAAATGGGGAATTTGAGGCCAGAGATGAGGTCATGGCCAAGTACTTGAAACTTGTCAAGGCCATCATGACTCAGTTTGACGAATGCTATGTGGAACACATTCCAAGGGAGGAAAATATGAAGGCTGATGCCTTGTCTAAGTTTGCCTCTTCTGAAATTGAAAACTATGCCGGGAGTGTATACTTCCAAGTCTTGAAGACCCCAAGCATCAATGGAAAGTTGGTAGCCCCCATTGGTATCACCAGTTGTTGGATTGATCCCATCAAAGCTCATCTGGAAACTGGGTGGCTGCCCAATGACACTTCAGAAGCACGAAAGCTATACGTCAGAGCACTAAGGTATGCCCTAATTGAGGGAATCCTATACAAGAAATCTTTTGTTATTCCGTACTTAAAGTGCTTGAGACCTCAAGAGGCAGAATTGGCCCTAAAGGAAGTGCATGAAGGGATTTGTGGGCAACACTTGGGGGGCAGAGCCCTGGCTCATAAAGTCACTCGTCTAGGTTTCTATTGGCCAAGCATACTTGCTGATGCTAAAAGCTACGTCAAGAAATGTGAACGGTGCCAGAAACATGCACCAGTGGTTAGGCAACCACCAGAGATGATGACATCCATTAACTCACCTATCCCCTTTGCTATGTGGGGAATGGATATACTCGGGCCATTTCCTATGGCAAGTGCTCAAAGAAAGTTCTTGATAGTAGCAATTGATTATTTCACCAAGTGGATTGAGGCTAAGCCATTAGCCAAGATAACCACCAAGCAAGTGATGCAATTCTTCTGGGAAAATGTGATATGCAGATATGGAATTCCACGAGTCCTGGTCACGGACAATGGAACTCAGTTTAACAACGATGAGTTTAAGAAGTATTGTGATGAGAACGATATCAAGTTGCGCTTCACTTCTGTTGCCCATCCTCAAGAAAAGAGTTGAACGCTCCAGAAACACTTGGGTAGACGAATTACTCCCTATACTTTGGGCATATCGTACTACTTGCAAAGTCACCACCGGGGCAACTCCATTTCTAATGGCTTATGGAGCAGAGGCAGTGGTCCCGGTGGAGATTACTCACACCTCCCCAAGAGTTGAGGCTTATGAACCAGAAGAAAATGAAGAAGGCTTGAGGCTAGCTTTGGATCTAATTGACGAAGTTAGAAAAATATAAGCAAAAACTTCAAAGAAGTAGCTAAGGTAAAGAAAATTACCGCAGCAATAGCTTGAGCCCCTAGATGCTCAGCACCCTCAAGGGTGGAATCTGCAACGAAATCCTTGTAATCACAAGGGGTAAGAGAGTGGTACGACCAGTCCACAGCATGTTTGGACACCCCAGTAATGGTGTCCTTCTTCCTAATACCCCAGTTGGGGCGCCACACTGAGGACTTGGCAGACACAGGAATGTCCACCTCATCCACAGAAGGGATCAGGAAACTAGGAGCACTGGCCTTCCCCCTTGGATCCTCTCCAATCCTAGCCCTTTTCATCCTGGATGACTCTACATCCTTGGGCTCATTGGTCTTGTTGATAAAGGCCGCAGCTGCAAGAAAAGCCAGAAAATGGTTAGCAGAAAATCATAAGGAAAGAAAAATAGACATAATGAAAAGGGATAAGTAAAAATACCCTTATCATAAACAGTGGAGAGCCCAACAGACTTGAGGACAAACTCATCCAGTAGCTCCCAAGCCACGGTAGTCCCATTATCCTTAATGAGCTCTGAGTAGGCATGGAGTTCCTCCTCATTCAAGACAATGTTACTGGGACTACCATCAGAGACTCTCCCAAAAGATGTACGGAATAGGGTTCCCCAGTCCCCTCCTTCCCATACAAGATACAAGAACTCATTTTTCCATTTGGGGTTATTATCTGGGATTGACTTGGGGTGAAAAATGAAAGGGAAGCCTACCCTATGGCTTATATATACCCAACCCAAGTTGTTGGCTGAGCTATTTTTAAACTGAAAGATCTTTCTAAACAAAGGTACAGAAAGAGGGAAGCTTTTACGAAGGCATAAAACCATGAAACAATTAATTATCCTCCAGGCATTTGGAGGTAATTGACAAGGGTTGACTTGGACATCTGCCAAAAGTCTAGGAATAAACTCATGAAAAGGGAACCTAAGGCCAGCAACTATGGCATCCCTATAAATACACAAAGCATTTGACCGCCAGTGACATGAACGATCACCGGGGCCGGCAGGAACAAGCTTTAAGGGGGCCTTTACCCTATACATCTTATTATAATCTTTTATCATATCTACTTCATGGAATCTATTGCTACAATCATACGAATCTAAAGCAGATACTGACGGATATTCATCCCCACGTTCATTAATCATATCATGCAAAGACATGTATTTTGAACGAATAGGAATGGGGGTACCTCTTTTTGAAGCGGAATTCATCTTTTGAAGGCGTTGGGAAGCTCGATCAGCCATTTCTAACCCAGAAAATCTTTAGATCTTCAAGAAAATTGCCCAGAAATCTTCAAAAGAGCCCAGAAATCTTCAACAAAAAACTCAGAATCTTCAAAGAAACCCAGAATCTTCAAAGAAACCCAGAATCTTCAAAGAAAATCTTCAAATCTTCAAGCGAAAACCCAGAAAAACGGTGAAAATCAAACGGAAAAGTTCGCCGGAAATCGCCTTGCGACAGAACCCTAGCAGAGCAAATTGTAAGAAATTTTGGAAAGAATTTAGCAGAGTAACTTTGAGAAAATAAAATGTGAAGAATGAATGGAAACAAATGAGAACTCACCCTTATATAAGGATGACAGCCAGTAGATGGGCCGGTTGAAGGAAGGGCAACCGGCATTAGCCGGTACGGCCCATAAATGGCTAAAGGCCCAAATCACTGAGTTTGAACAGTGAAAAACCTTGGGCCCAACTAAGCCCATTACAAAAAACAAACCACATTTTCGATCAAAGTTCTGATCAAATAAGTTCGAATAAAGCCCAAAATGGCTCTTGTATTCGACCAAAAATCTCGTCGAAAGGCTAAAAGCCCAATTATTAAAAAAGGCTAAAGGCCCAATAAAAAGATGAAGGCCCAATTGCTAAAATAAAATCCTTGGGCCCAAATAAAGCCCAATATATGTGGGCCCTAAAAGTCTGTAACGAACCAAGTATTCGACCAGAATCCTAGTCGAATGAGTTCGAATAGGCACCAAAATTGAAGTCTCGTTCGACCATGTTCCTGGTCAAAATCATTCGACCAGGCACCAAAATTGAAGTCACGTTCGACCATGTTCCTGATCGAAATCATTCGACCAGGCACCAAAATGAAAGTCCTGTTCGACCACAATCCTGGTCAAAATTATTCGACTAGGAGGGGAAATGAGGCTTTACTTCGACTAGAAACCTGGTCGTAAGCATTCGACCAGGAGGCAAACTGACAGTAGTATTCGACCAGAAACCTGGTCGAAATCATTCGACCAGGATGCAAAATGGAAGCAAATTTCGACCAGAATCCTGGTCGAAGGAGTTCGACCAGGAGCTAAAATCAAGGTCGAATTCGACCAGGATCCTGGTCGAAAATAAACTGAAAAATCAAAAATTGATTTATCTTCTATGGAATTGATGAAAAAATCCCGATTCTTGTTTTAAAATTGATTTAGAACTATATGTTCGTCAAACCAGGTCACAATACGGAAGAAAATTTCGTGAATCCCGAATAAAATAACTTCTACGATAATCCGAGATTGATTTTCCTAGAAGTTGGGGGGCAAATGATATGGACAGAAAAGTAATTATAGAAATATAATTGCTGACTCAATTAAAAGGCCGGTATTTAAGGACCGACACCCTAATTATTCATTAATTTCGTAATTAATGAGTAAGGAAAATATACAGCTCATGAAAAGAGCCTTGATTATGGAAAATTAGTCAAAGAAGGATCTGGAATCCCAATTAAAGGCAATCAATGAGTCATAACCTTTATCAACAAGGAAACGAATTCTTCAGCAAGAAATACAATACTTATCCAATATCAAAAAGAAGACTTATCCTTTAAGTCTCCCAAACATACCATAAATACTAGGCTCCAGACGCCTATATAAGGCCCCTGATCCTACAATCAGAACTACGTCTTTGGCTTGATTCTCAACATTAATTGAGATACGTAGGCATCTTGTGAGGACCAATTTAGTCCGGATACACGAGTGCAGCCATTAAAGCTCGAAGCTCATTAAACCTAGCATTAAATTCACAAAGCACGTTTTTTAATCCATAACACAAAGAAAACACTTTTATTGTAACACTATTATAATACAATTACCAATTAAAATCTAAAATTTACTTTCCAAACAATTCAAAATAGATCATTATTTTTCAAATTTCTATAAGTATTCATTGTTTTTTTTCCAAATAATTTAATAAACATATAATTGGAGGATAGGCGAATATAGATATTCAATAACTTCGTTCGAGTCTAACTTAATCAAACTTGATAATGTTGGTTTGATATGTTATCGAACTCTGGTTCGAGTAAAAAAATATGTACAGTAAAATTATCAAATATTGTTCAATTTGATAAATCATTGTTTGAGTTCGAAACATAGTTTATTTTTTAATAAGGTTGAAGAAATATTGAACATTTTGATTATTTTTCGAGTTGGGCTCGCTTCAAACTCAATAACCTCGATTTTAATATTTTCAAACTCGAATTTGACAAAATGTTTGTTTAATAATATATCAAACATTGTTTTTTTCGATAAGAAATTGCTCATGTCCAATGAGATATCTTTGTTTTCAGTTTGATTTTCTTATAACCCTCGTATAATACACAAGGTACTTTTCAAATCGTAATTTGTAAAATGTAGTCAAATTATAATAAATTTACGATTATTTAAATTAAACAATTTATAAAACAAAAATATATTTAATTTCGTCTATCGAGATACAAAAAATTCTAAATATGTGTTCAAGTCAGTGTTGCAACAATCTCTAATCGAAAAAAAATTGGTAGAGGTACCGATTTGAGATTTGTCGAAAATCGGGAATTTATCGAAAATTGGGAATTTATCGGAACGATAAATCGGGAATTAATCGGATGTAATTTAAAAATATATTTTACAATATCTATAAAATTAGACCATTTATTATCTATCTACAATATACATATACTTCATATTTTATTATAAATAAATATATCTATATGTGAAAATATTAAAACAAATAAAAAATTGTTAATATAGAACTAAAAAATGAGAAAAAAATGAAAATATATTAACAAGTAATAGATGCAAACAATTTTATAAATAAAATCGAAATACACCACTTGAAGTTGGGTGGCATGTTAATAATTTCAATCAAATAACTCTTCATCCCACCCATCGTGCATTTACCATGTCTTCTACTCTCTCTCTCTCTGTCTCTCATCATATATTCATATTTGTTTCCCCTTTAATATATATACACATACATATCAAAAGTGTTAAAAAATTTAAAGTTGGAATAAACAACATAACTCCAATTATTCTTCACAGCTCTGATATTGATCGATTTCAACAGAATTTTTGACATGATATATGGAAAACGATTAGTACACCGATTCAGGTATATGAGATCGAAAGCTGACTGATTTCTGATATATCAGCCGATTAATCGCCGAAATCGGAGATTTTTATAACACTGGTTCAAGTTTTATTTATCTAAATTTAAAAATGAAGTAATGATATCTACAAAAAGTAAGAAGTTAGACTCAGCTGATAATAAAATATTGAAATCAATCTTAAACCAATAATATTCCAACAATTTACTTAAAGTAGTTCTTTGTAAATAATCAAGCCGGTATACATTCGACCTACTGTGATCTAATTTTAGCATTGTCACACAAATCCTCAGCATTTTACTGTTTGAGAGTATAACCAAAAGTGCATCTTTTGATAGTAATATGAAATTTAAATTGATAAAATACTTTATTCCTTACCATTAATTTCCTATTCTGCTTAATTTGGGGATTTTTTTTCATCGTTATTTTATATATTTAGTCGACTTTTGAAATAAAAACTAAAGATATTAATCATTTGAATACTTAAGAATGTATATATAGAAAATAGAGTCATATTTTGATGAAAACCCCTCCTAAATGAATTATGAAATATAATTTTACCCACCCATTTCAATGTATAAGATCTAATCTTATTCACCCAATATATACGTCATCTTCATCTTCATCTTCTACCGCCCAGTAATTTTATCCACATCTACATCCACCACCATAATCTCCTTTCTACTTCAACCACAATCTCCAACCAACAGCAACCACCGCATCTAGCCACCAAATCTGGGGGTCAACATCATTTCATAATGATATATTTTTTTTTAAAATGATCACACTTAAATCATGACATGACCACCGTCTCCTTACATCACCTTCATCAACTCAATATCATATCAAATAATCATGTTCAAACAAATAAGACTACAATCAAACAAAAGTTAGCAAAATCAAATTGTCACAACCTTAAACCACTACTTCCGACAACCACCTATAAATTTCATCTGCATATTGAAATAACCATAATCAAACAACCACAATAATCACATTGTCATCACTTATCACCGGCCTTTTCACCACAACCATCACCACCACTACCACCAATATCTACAGGTCATCATTTTTTGATCGATAACCAACTACAAGCCAATATCACTATAAATATCACAAAATTCGACAAAAATGAACAAGTTACACGTTTGAAAATGAGTAAAAAGACGAAGAAGACGAACCAGAAGAAATGAATAACGTTTCATAGAAGTATGTGTTGGTGAAGTGTCGATAAAACTGATATAACATAAATAGATCCGAAAAAATGAGGGGGGGGGGGGGAGATGAAAAGACAGAAGTGACAATAAAAAATCATTTTTTGATTTCATCGAAAAATATACACACACACACAGACAAATATATATATATATAGGGTTAGGTTCAAATTAGAACCTTATATTAATTTAGAACTTAGAACTAATATATACCAAAGATTTTGTGTAATCAACGACTAAGATTTATGCGTTTTGCTGCAGTACACAATATCTTTAATTTTGTTGCAGCACACAGTTTTGTAGAGTATGATATACTCACACTAATTTTTTTTCTTCTAAAATACATAATTTTTTAAAAAAATAAATAATTTTTCACGTAACCCAACATGTACTTCATAATTATAATATGTTTTAAAGAAATAATTATGCCAAAAAATAATTTATGATAATTAAAATACTATAAAAAGTACAACGTGCTGCAGCATAATATATTAAATAGTTCTAAGGTTCTAATACTAAAGCGGTTCTACGTGGAACCTGACCCTATATATATATGTAGGAGTTAAAAATAATGATCTAAATTCAGAATAACATAAAAATTATGTGATTAAATTCAGATCTTATATGTCAAATTGGTTTAGGTTCGAATACTTTTAAAAAATGTTTATTTATAAAAGTGCACATTTTTAAATTTTTAACAATGAACGTCTATACATTAAATAGACAAATATTACAAAATTGATCTAAGAAATGATTAATAATTACTAATTTAACTAATAAACATAAAATTATATAATTTTGTTATACAACGACGTCTTTTATAATTTGTATACCTATATTTAGGTATTAATGAAAATATTAATACAATTCGTGTAAACAAGAGAAATGTACTTATTTTTTAAATTTTACATTATAATATTGTGTAAAAATTAAAAAGTGAAACGCTTAACATCAACAAATGTTAATAGCTTCATCCATTAGAATCGAAAGATAATGATCAATAAATATAGAGTCCTCAGAATATACCATGTTGAATATAACATAAAAATATATTCTGACGAATTTAAAACCTCCATTGCAGGGAGAGAAAGACGATCAATATCCCGAAAAAGTGAAAGTCATCATAGGAAAAAAATCGGCACTCACTTTATTTTTGAATGAAAAAACACATGGTGCATGACAGTACTATGTACTTTGTGTAACATACATGAATTTTTAAATAATAATAATAATAATTAATATGGACAGAAAAGTAATTATAGAAATATAATTGCTGATTCTTTGGAAAGGCCAAATATTTAAGGCCTAAAATCTTGATTATTTATTAATTACGAAATTAATAAATAAGGAAAATATACAGCTCATGAAAAGAGTCCAAAATATGGTAAATTTCTCAAAGAAGGATCCAGAATCCCAATTAATGAGTCATAGCCTTTATCAACAAGGAAAAGACTTCTCCAGCAAGAAATACGATGTTTATCCATTATCAATAAGGAGACTTATTCGCTAAGTCTCCTAAACATACCATAAATACCAGGCTCCAGACGCCTATATAAGGACCCTGATCCTACAATCAGAACTACGTTTTGGACACAGCTCCATACATCATCTACTACATTTTGGACATAGCTCCATACGTCATCTACTATGTTTTGGACATAGCTCCATACGTCCTCTACTACGTTTTGGACACAGCTCCATACGTCACGTTTCGGACACAGCTCCGTACGTCACGTTTTGGGCACAACTCCATACGTCACAACGCCTCGAAGGCGCAACAAGCCATGAAGACACCCCTAGAACTACGTTTTAGACTTCATCCTCGAATAAGGACATACAAGTCACTACGTCCTTGGTGTGCCCCTGCCACCATAGCCCCGAGGGCAACACCAAGAACTACGTCTTTGGCTTGATTCTCAATAACGAATTGAGATACGTAGGCATCTTGTGAGGACCGATTTAGTCTCGAAACACAAGTGCAACCATTAAAGCTCGAAGCTCATTAAACCTTAACATTAAATTCACAAGCACGTTTTTTAATCCACAACATTTGGCGCCGTCTGTGGGAAGACAACATCAACCATGACAAACATACGAAGAACAGTTCCCGATCCTCAAACTTCTGATGGACTCCCTCTCACCTCTGCAACGGAGTCTCATGGAAGCCAACCACTGCCAATCACTGGCGCTGAAGGGACAGATATCCCCATCACTGCTACTCAAGGACCGGAAGTCCCGATTACTGCTGAAGGGACGAATCCCCTACAAATGGTCGTTCATGGACCGACTCCACAAGAGACCACTCTCCAACATCCAATCATAACCACTCCGCTGCTTGCAAACGCACCACGTGGTCTTCAACTTCACACCACGAATCTCCCCCAATACACGACTCAAACTCTCGGTATGCAAACTTATGGTATGCCACCTCGACCCCCGATGGGCAGTAGCGGTGCCAACCCCATCTATCATGAGGCATATGTGCCCCCATATATTCAAGGTCTGGGACCCCAAAATCAGCAAACTTGACAGACCCCCCTGATCCAAGACTACTCGGGTCCTTACACCGAGGAAGAAAATTATTCAACTGGGGATGAGAGGGATGTCGCCCCAAGGAGGAAGTGTTCTTCCCAAACTAATCGGGAACAACCCCAAACCACCAAGGAAAAAATAGCGGCCCATGAAGCCGAGACTGCAAGGCTCAAGAAGCTACTGGTCGAAGAAGAAGCCGCAAGGACACAAAACCAAGGAACGGGAGGAGTCCCGATAATCAACTTGGATCCAGCACCTAGAAGAAGCAAGAGGGATGAGGCCCCAAGGGGTGATCCCACTGTCTTGTTGCCCTTAGGAGATCCTGATGATCCAACACCGCCCTTCACTCAAGACATCATGAAAGCCAACATCTCCAGAAAATTCAAGATGCCAACAATCAAGGCTTACGATGGAACGGGAGATCCCGCTAACCATGTGAGAACCTTCTCCAACGCACTGCTGTTGCAGCCGACCAACGATGCGGTCAAGTGTAGGGCGTTTCCACAAACCTTGGCGGGCATGGCACAACGTTGGTACAGCCGTTTGCCTCCCAATTCTATTGGATCCTTCAAAGAATTAAGCAAGGCATTCATCAACCAATTTGTTAGTCGAAGAGTACATGAGAAAAGCTCTGCATCACTCATGGGAATTAAGCAAGGAAAGGCTGAAGCATTGAGAGATTACATTAACCGATTCACTCGTGAGGCTTTGAAAGTCCTGGATTTAGAGGACAAAGTAGCTATGATAGCCCTACAACAAGGAACTACCGATGATCACTTCAGAAGGTCATTGGCAAAACATCCACCCGAAAGCATGTTAAAGCTCCAAGACAGAGCCGGCAAGTACATCAAAGCAGAAGAAAGTATGAGGAAGTATGAACCCACCACCGAGGGTAGTGGGAACTCAAGAAAAAGAAAGGAAACTCAAAAGTATGATGTTAGGGAAAAGTTTCCTAGAACGTCAAAGAGATCTGATTCTCCACCAAAAAGGAGCAATTTTGGGCCAAAATTCACAGAGTATGCAAGATTGAATACTCCCAGGAGTCAAATTCTGATGGAAATAGCAAAGGAAGAGGATCTCAAATGGCCGAAGCCAATGAGGGCTGACTTGTCCAAACGAAATCAAAACCAATTTTGTCGGTTCCACAAAGAAGTTGGTCACGACACCGACGATTGTAGGCAACTGAAAGACGAGATTGAGTTTCTGATACAGAGAGGAAAACTCAGCAAATTCACCAAGGATGGAAATCAAGGGAGTCAAAGAGGAAACTATGAAAGGAAGGATTATGACAGAAGGGACAACGACCAAGATCGTAACCCTAAGCCCCGAGGGCCAGTCATCAATATGATATTCAGAGGACCAACTGCTGCCGGTCCCTCCTGAAACTCAAGAAAAGCTTATGCCCGAGAGGTAATGACTGTGGTTGGAGAAGCACCGAAGCGTGCCAGAACAGAAGTATCAATAGGTTTTGATGATTCCGACTTAGAAGGGGTGAAGTTCCCCCACAATGATCCTCTTGTTATCATACCCGTGATAGGCAATTCTGAAACAAAGAGAGTTTTAGTTGACAACGGGGCTTCAGTGGACATCTTGTTCCACGATGCCTTTATCAAGATGGGTTACACCGATTCTCAGTTAACGCCCTCGAATATGCCAATATATGGATTCAATGGAGTGGAATCAAAGGTGGAAGACATTATCCAACTCCCAATGACCATGGGACAAGGGTTTAATACATCTACTCAAATGCTAAACTTTGTAGTCATAAAGGCAAATTCAACCTACAACGCAATCCTTGGGAGGACTGGTCTTCATGCGTTTAAGGCTGTTGCCTCATCTTATCATTTGAAAATCAAGTTCCCAACGAGGAATGGAATTGGAGAAGAACGAGGACACCAAAAAATGGCTAGAAGTTGTTATGTAGCCGCGTTAAGGCCTGATGGAGTTGGGGGGCAGGTTCTCCCCATTGAAGACATGAATACAAGCGACAATGAGAACAAAAGAGGGAAACCAGCCGAGGACTTGGTCCCAATTCCCTTAGTCCCAGGTGAACCAGAGAAGGTGACTTACGTTGGGGCACTACTTCCCGAACTATTGAAAAGCAAACTCACGACTTTTCTTCAAGAGAAAAATGACGTTTTTGCTTGGACAGCGACCGACATGTCAGGGATTGATCCCCAATTGATAACTCACAAATTGAATGTGGATCCTGAAAGGAAGACGGTGAAACAAAAGAAGAGAAGTTTTGCTCCAGAGAGGCTTGAAGCCATAAAACAAGAGGTTGAAAAGCTTTTAGAAGCCGGGTTCATAGAGGAAATTCAATTCCCAAAATGGTTGGCTAACCCAGTGATGGTAAAAAAGGCCAACGGAAAATGGAAGATGTGCGTCGACTTCACCGACTTGAACGATGCATGTCCTAAGGATTGTTTTCCCCTACCAAGGATTGATGCTCTAATAGATGCAACAGCTGGGCACGAGATGCTAAGTTTCATGGATAGCTTCAGCGGATACAACCAAATCAAGATGCACAAAGATGACATATCCAAGGTATCATTCATCACTGACTTTGGTGTTTTCTGTTATCTAGTCATGGTATTTGGACTTAAGAATGCAGGGGCAACATACCAAAGGTTGGTGAACAAAATTTTTGAACACCTAATTGGAAAAACCATGGAGGTCTACGTAGATGACATGCTAGTCAAGAGCCTCGATAAGGCCAACCACATTGAGCACCTCCGAGAGGCATTTGAAGTGCTAAGGCACCACAAAATGATGTTGAATCCAGCTAAGTGTGCCTTTGGTGTAGACTCGGGAAAGTTTTTAGGCCTAATGGTTTCCAAGAGAGGAATCAAGGCTAATCCCGACAAAATCAAAGCAATTCTAGACATGGAACCACCACGGACTATTAAGGAAGTCCAGAAGCTAACTGGAAGAGTGGCAGTATTGGGAAGATTCATTTCCAAGTCAGGAGAGAAGTGCTTACCTTTCTTCAAACCACTTAAGAATGTGAAATTTTTTGAATGGACAGCTGAAAGCCAAGAGGCCTTTGAAGCCTTGAAGAAGTACATGGCTGAGCCACCACTATTGGCCAAACCAAAACCAGGAGAGGTTCTTTATCTATACTTGGCAGTATCCAACACTGCCCTCGGAGCTGTTTTGGTAAAAGAAGAATTGAAGGTTCAGAAACCCATCTACTATGTGAGCAAGATCCTACATGGAGCAGAAATAAACTACTCTATGATTGAGAAGTTTGCCTTAGCCTTGATAATGGCCACAAAAAAGCTACGCCCATACTTCCAGGCACACAAGATAGAGGTTTTGACCAATCAACCTCTAAGAAACATCTTGCACAGCCCTCAAGTTAGTGGAAGGTTGATCAAATGGGCCATTGAACTAGGGGAATTTGACATCATGTACAAGCCTCGAACGACCATCAAAGCTCAAGCACTCGCTGACTTCATGGTTGAATGCACCATTGACAACCAAGAAGTCGGGGGGCAGGAAGTATCAGTGGAAGACAAGGAAGATGAAGAAATGGTCTCCAAAGAATGTTGGGTGCTCTATTTTGATGGAGGATCAAAAACAAAATCAAGTGGAGCCGGTTTAGTGCTACAAAGTCCTGATGGATTCCTCATAGAGTATGCACTAAAACTGGACTTCCCAACGACAAACAACGAAGCTGAATATGAAGCCCTGATAGCTGGCCTGGGGCTGGCTGGAGCCTTAAGAGTCAAAACTCTGAAAGTATGTGGAGATTCGAGGCTGGTGGTCTCCCAAGTAAATGGGGAGTTTGAGGCCAGAGATGAAGTCATGGCCAAGCACTTAAAGCTTGTCAAGGCCAATATGACTCAGTTTGACGAATGCTATGTTGAGCACATTCCTAGGGAAGAAAACATGAAGGCCGATGCCTTGTCTAAGTTTGCTTCTTCAGAAATTGAAAACTATGCAGGGAGTGTATACTTCCAAGTCTTGAAGACCCCAAGCATCAACAGAAAGTTGGTAGCACCTATTGATGTTGCTAGCTGTTGGATGGATCCCATCAAAGCTCATCTGGAAACTGGGTGGCTACCCAACGACACTTCAGAAGCAAGAAAGCTATATGTAAGAGCACTAAGGTATGCCCTGATTGAGGGAATTCTATACAAGAAGTCTTTCATCATTCCTTATCTAAAATGCTTGAGACCCCAAGAGGCAGAATTAGCCCTAAAAGAAGTACATGAAGGAATTTTTGGGCAGCACTTGGGGGGCAGAGCCCTTGCTCATAAAATCACCCGTCTAGGCTTCTATTGGCCAAGCATACTAGCTGATGCTAAAAGCTATGTGAAGAAGTGTGAACGGTGCCAGAAACATGCACCAGTGGTTAGGCAACCACCTGAGATGTTGACATCCATAAACTCACCAATCCCATTTGCAATGTGGGGAATGGACATACTTGGACCATTTCCAATGGCAAGTGCACAAAGGAAGTTCTTGATAGTAGCAATCGACTACTTCACCAAGTGGATTGAGGCTAAACCATTAGCCAAGATAACCACCAAACAAGTGATGCACTTCTTCTGGGAAAGTGTAATATGTAGATATGGAATCCCACGAATCCTGGTTACGGACAATGGAACTCAGTTTAACAATTATGAGTTCAAGAAATATTGTGAAGAGAATGATATCCAATTGCGCTTCACTTCTGTTTCCCATCCTCAAGCAAATGGCCAAGCTGAAGTTGCAAATCGAATTACCCTAGATGGACTAAAGAAAAGAGTTGAACACTCCAGAAACACTTGGGTAGACGAATTGCTCCCCATACTTTGGACATATCGTACTACCTGCAAAGTCACCACCGGAGCAACTCCCTTTCTATTGGCTTATGGAGCAGAGGTAGTGGTTCCGGTGGAAATTACTCACACGTCTCCAAGAGTCGAGGCTTATGAACCAGAAACAAATGAAGAAGGCTTGATGCTGGCCTTAGATCTAATTGACGAAGTTAGAGATGAGGAAAACGCCAAGATAGTTGAACATCAAAAGAAGGCATCTTTCTACTACAACCTAAGGGTTAAAGAAAGGTTCTTTCGACAAGGAGATTTAGTCCTCAGAAAAATTGAGGCATCCGGGGCAGGACAAAAGGGCAAGTTGGCCCCAAATTGGGAAGGACCATATCGCGTTAAGAACGTATTTGGTCGAGGCTCATACAAGCTAGAAACCCTCGAAGGGCATGAGGTGCCAAGGACTTGGCATGCTACAAACTTGAAAGTTTACTATGTTTAAAGCGTTTCCTGAATGGACTCACTACTAGAAATAAGGTTTGATAAAACCAAATCCAAGTTTTTAAACTTGAGTATTATGTAAGGGTTGAAACCCCATAAACCTAAGACATTCAGTCCAAACCCCATCATTCGATATGCTCAATGAAAGGCTTGAAGCCAAAACAAGATGGTATAAGACATAAGAGGCTTATGCAAATGACAAGTTAGCCTCGAATAAGGCAAAATCGTCGTAAATGTGTAGGTCGCTCCACACTTTACACCAAGACGATACTCGTGAAACACTAGTGTATATTAAAATCCCCAAAAAGGGTAGTAAGTCCCAGGTAAGGGATAAAAAGACCCCAAGTCTCGAAAAAGACCGGTATAACTTCTATGAAATCCTAGTGCATTATCATAGACGTTGGGAAGCGCGATCAGCCATTTTAAACCCAGAAAAAGCCCAGAATGTTCAAATCTTCAAAGAAAAACTTCAAATCTTCAAAGAATTCTTCAAATCTTCAAATAAAAAACCCAGGAAAACGGTGAGATTCAACGAAAAATCTCGCCGGGAATCGCCTAGTGACAGAACCCTAGAAGAGCTACTTAGAGAAAATATAGCAGAGTATCTTTGAGAAATGAAAAGTGAAGAGTGAAATGGAAATCCCACTCTTTTATAATCAAAGTGACCGGGAACCCAACCGGCTAAGGGAAAGGCAACCGTCTATAGCCAGTTAAGGCCCACAAATCCATTTATGGATTATAGAAATCAAAGCCCAGATAATTTGGGTCTCAGGCGAATTCGAAGCCCAAACAATAAGGCCCAATAAGGCCCAAGGCTGGAATAATTTAATTCCAATTAAAAATTGGGCTAGTTAAGGCCCAAGAAAGAATGAAATTTGGAATGAAACCAAGGCAAAAACAAGGATAAAAGACCGATGTCGAAAAGACCCTTAATCGAAGTCGTACGACCAAGGTCGAAAATACACGGGAAATCAAGGTCGAACCCATCGACCTCAGTCCCAAATGAAATCGAAAAATAATTAATTCGAGGTCGAAAAAACCTTGGATCGACATCGAAGGCTTGAAGTCGAAAACATACTAAGAATTGAGGTCGAAGCATTCGACCTCGCACCAAAACGAGGTCGAAAGTATATGTGATCGAGGTCGAACGATCGAGGTCGAAAAAGACTGGGAAATCGAGGTCGAAACCTTCGACCTCACACCAGTTGAGGTCGAAAACGAGGTCGAAAATGACCGAAATCCTGGTTGAAAATGAGGTCGAAAATGACCTAAATCCTGGTCGAAAATGACCTATTTTGAGGTCGAAAATACCCTTAAAATAGAAAATTTTGAGGAAAAACACGCTATAACTTCTACGAAAACCCCAAGGAGATTTTCCCAGAAGTTGGGGGGCAAATAATATGGACAGAAAAGTAATTATAGAAATATAATTGCTGATTCTTTGGAAAGGCCAAATATTTAAGGCCTAAAATCCTGATTATTTATTAATTACGAAATTAATAAATAAGGAAAATATACAGCTCATGAAAAGAGTCCAAAATATGGTAAATTTCTCAAAGAAGGATCCAGAATCCCAATTAATGAGTCATAGCCTTTATCAACAAGGAAAAGACTTCTCCAGCAAGAAATATGATGTTTATCCATTATCAATAAGGAGACTTATTCGCTAAGTCTCCAAAACATACCATAAATACCAGGCTCCAGACGCCTATATAAGGACCCTGATCCTACAATCAGAACTATGTTTTGGACACAGCTCCATACACCATCTACTACATTTTGGACATAGCTCCATACGTCATCTACTATGTTTTGGACATAGCTCCATACGTCCTCTACTACGTTTTGGACACAGCTCCATACGTCACGTTTCGGACACAGCTCCGTACGTCACGTTTTGGGCACAGCTCCATACGTCACAACGCCTCGAAGGCGCAACAAGCCATGAAGGCACCCATAGAACTACGTTTTAGACTTCATCCTCGAATAAGGACATACAAGTCACTACGTCCTTGGTGTGCCCCTGCCACCATAGCCCCGAGGGCAACACCAAGAACTACGTCTTTGGCTTGATTCTCAATAACGAATTGAGATACGTAGGCATCTTGTGAGGACCGATTTAGTCTCGAAACACAAGTGCAACCATTAAAGCTCGAAGCTCATTAAACCTTAACATTAAATTCACAAGCACGTTTTTTAATCCACAATAATAATAATAATAATAATAATAATAATAATAATAATAATAATAATAATAATAATAATAATAATAATAATAATAATAATAATATGTATTATAAGTGATGAAATATATGGTTAAATAAGAAGGAAAGAGGATTGGTAATAAGTGTCTAATTATTATTAAAATTCTAATAGTTTAGGATAAATTTATTAGTATAAATATACACATACGTTTATTAATAGTTGAAGTATACGGGAGTTAATCGCCAAAACCCTAGAAGAAGAACAACGCAGAGAAGCAAAAAGAAGAAGAGGAAACAAAGTCAGCCGGTCTGATTATTTAATTCAGGGGTTTGGCCTCCAAGTCCTTGATCAAATCGGTATGTATATAAATTTATGCTTGTGTGTATAATATAATCAGAAGAGTAAATGGAGTGCTAGAGTTCGGAGCCTTTAGTTAATTTGATGTAGAGGTGCAAGTGTAAATGTTACATGTCAATATCTTATTAACCTATTCATTATCATTTACGTGGTTAATTCATGGGAGCCATGACAATTAAAATCTAATCAAATTATAATTGCATGCATATGAGTTACAACATTCAGTCAATCTAAAAAAGTACGTAGAAGTACATATTAAATAAATGAATGATAATTTGATGGGTTAAAATAAAAATTAGGAAATAAATAAATTTATAAATGTTAATATATCAGATTTTGATGTCTAAAATATTATTAATCAAGTTAACGATAACCTATCAAAATGTAATAAAATTTATTATTTTTTTACAACTTAAAATATATTTTAATTAATTAATTCGGATCCGGATTATCCGATTTCCGATCCGGTTTAAACGAATATCCGAATTCTGGATATCCGGTTAAATCGGATCCGGAACCGGAATAGGTTTTTCAAAATCCGAAAAACCGGATATCTGATCCAATTTTTATAAACCGGACCAGATATCTGGTTTTGCTCACCCCTATTACATGCACCTATGTTTTGACTTTAGTATCATCATATATGACCAATGAGATGTGGTCATCAGTCAATAAACATACTAGTCTCTATGCATTATTATAGTTCTTAAATAATAACACTCGACTAGAAAATTAAAGACATAATAAAATAATAATAATAATCAATAAAACATAATTTATAATAATAAAAATTTTCTTTAAAACATAAAAGTATTATCTGTAGAGGACTAATATTAACACCTTTGACCAAGCAAATCTTTGGAGGCATTGGCGAACCAACCTAGCAGAGAAGTGTATCTTTTGACCAAGGAAAACCTCTAGAGGCCTTAAACAGTAAAATAGAATATCTTGACATTAGAATTGTTAAACTCATTATATTTTTAATGAAATTTCGGGTATAACACGATCCTTACTAAGGACAGGGATCCGAGGATTGTTTCAGCTACGGGAAATGAAAGACTATTCTCGACTTTGAAATAACCAAACAGAGTAAAAATTGAATTGATATTATCATGACAATTAAAACGTTCTGGTACAAATGAAAATGACCTAGAATTGACCATGTGTGAAAAAGGATTAAAAACAAAAAAAAATGTAGAAAAGTTCTTAAGCCTAGGCCCTACGGTAAGAAGAATAAGATGGATAGATTAGATACCTAGGACACTTTAAGATTATATTAGTACATGCTTACAGTCCATGTACATGCTGTACATACAGCCTATATACAGTATACATAAGCTGAAATAACACACAAGCTCCATTCTCAGCTGTTACGTTTCTGTAAGAAACAAGAAACCTTTATATGTACATACACATGTATCTACTTCTCTTTTTATAATTTTCAGTTGTAATTCAATAATTATATATGTGCTAACAAAACTCTAAATTTCATCACCTGCTTCTTCTCTTGATCACAACAACCCAGGTCTCTCTCTCTCTCTCTCTTGCTTCTTCTCTTGATCACAACCCAGGTACCTCTCTCTCTCTCTCTCTCTCTCTCTCTCTCTCTCTCTCTCTCTCTCTCTCTCTCTCTCTCTCTCTCTCTCTCTCTCTCTCTCTCTCTCTCTCTCTCTCCCCCTCCCTCTCTCCCTCTCTCCCTCTCTCTCTCAATATGCACATTGCACGTGTTTGGTTGTTTTATTTTTTAATTATACTTTTTTGTTGCAGTATGTTTTGGATCTATTTGGTAAATTTATTTATTTAATTGTTTTATAATTTTCTAAAAATTTTGTTGTAGATATTTGTGATCGTTAGTTGTTAATGATGGCTGGTAGTGAAGATGATATTGGGGGTTTAGAATTGTGTTCACACCAGGATGGTGGTGGGACCAAGTTTGACTGTAATGGGAATGACAATGTGCGTGAGGATCTCGGTGCTTCCTATGTATTTGTTAGCAGTGTCGGTGATGTGGATGGTTGTCGTTTAAGTGTTGAAGAGAATTGTGAAATCAAGGGTGATTGTGTTGTGGGAAATGATCAAGATTTTGCGATGGGGATGGATAAAAATATGGACTTGCCTAGTGAATTTGTTGGGGAAGTCAGTGAGAGTGCGATGAGTGGTGAGACTGATTTTGAGGGGACGGTTGAGGACCGAGGTGAGTTTGAGCCGGGAGAGGATTTGGAGTCTCGGACTGGCAATGGTTTAGATATTGGAGAGAGCGAGGGGATGGTGATTGTTGTATCAGCGGGGGATTGTGAATTGTTGGATAAGGGTGGGAAGGATGTGGATGAGAATGTTGTAGTCTCAACTTTAGAGGTGGAAGAGAGTGAGCAGTCGGATACGATTGGTTTGAGGGATGTTGGGTGTGAATTTGTTGGGGAAGTCGTTGAGAATTTGACGAGTGAGGGGACGGTTGAGGATCGAGTTGAGGGTGAGTTGGGCGAGGATTTGGAATCTCGGACTGGTAGTGGTCTGGAGCTTGGAGTGAGCGAGGGGACGGTGATTGTATCAGCGGATAAGAGTGGAGAGCGTGTGGAGGAAAATGTTGTGGTTTCGATATCGGAGGTGGGAGAGAGTGAGCAATCGGATACGATTGGATTGGGGGATGCTGAATATGAATTGGGAAAAGTTGAGGCTGAGGTTGGGGAGGAAGAGGCACAGGAGCGAACTGAGCTGAAGTCAGTAGAGGGAGACTTGGAAATGAAAGATCAGGGCAATTTTAGGCAAACGAAAGATTTGGGTAGTGCAGAATCTGGTGAGAGCCGAAAGGGGGTGATTACATTAACGGATACAGGTGAATATAATAAGAGTGTAAAGGCTGTCGATGTCGAGCAAGATCTCGCAGTCTCGCCTGTAGATTTTGGAGAAGGTAGTCAATCCAACACTGTTTCTTTGAGGGATGATATATGTGAATCCGCAGAGATTCAGGCTGGGATTGAGGTTGATGTTGAGGAAGGGAAATTGAAGGATAAAACTGAGCCAAATTCAGTTGAAAGTTTGGAATCTGATATCAGGACAACAAAATCTGTTGATTGTGTGTCCCATGATCTTGAAAAAAATCAGTTTAAGTTTGAACATATGACGGCTTTGGATAGTGAGATTGATGGGGGTGCTCAAATGGATAATGAGATTAGTGCAGTAGAGGATAAACGAATCATATGCACGGCTGCTGCCGATGATGTTAAAGACCTTGATAAATGCATTGATGGAAGCCAAAGCGTTGACAAACTGGATTTGACTCCCCCAGATGCTGCAACAACTTGTTCTATGGACAAGGTGCCAATTGAATGCGGTGAAAACATCACTCCTGGTACAGATGACTGTGCAGCAGTGGAACATGAGGCATCCAAAAGTGTTTTAGTTCAGGGGATTGGCGCTGTAAACTCGACGGAACTTGACTCTAATATAAATCAAACGTGTGCTGAATTGATTGGGCATGTTCCAGCTAAAAAATTTGGAGGTGTCCTTGCTAGTATTGACGACGGTACATTTTCAGATCAAGGACCTTTTGATACTGACTACGGAGTTGGTCAAGTTCAGGGGTATGACGCACAAATAGTTGCCCTTGATACTAATGGGACAACAACTGAAACTGACACCAGATCTGTCATAGATCAATGTAAGATTTCACAAATAATCCTTGGGGAACAGAGAAGTGGCTGCACAAAATCTTCCGAGCTGAATGGAAATCCTGATAATGCTCATTCCGATTGTATAGTGCCACAAGTTCAAAGTGATAAAATCTTGCAGTCTGATTGCAATGGTGCTACAATAATAGAACCAGAAGTCAGGAATCTAGTTTGTCCAATTACAGACAAGTCTGAATTAGAAATTAAGCATCTTCATACAGAAGATGTGGAGAGTGGTATCTTCTCTGTAACCGATGGCACAAAATCTGAAACTGAAGTTGCTAATGGTCTTTCTAGTTGTGCTTCTAATGATATGAGGTCTGAAATTAAGATTGAGTTTGGTACAATAGATTCAGCAGATGTCGTTACTAAATCCTCGGGTCGTAATTCGCTTTTCAAATCCCAAGTCTTAAATGGTGAAATTGACTGTAACCGGAAACAGGCTATCTTCATGACCAATATAGTCGAGTCTGAAGGTTGTGCTGATATGAGTTCAAAATCTGATGTTCAAAACCGTTCTGATATGCTTGGCGAAGATGCAACAGTAGCTGAGTGCTCTATTGGTGATAACGTGGATGGACAGAGTCAGGGAATTGTGGCCAAAGCGAAGCCATTTCAGTTTCTTGCAAAATTTCCTAGAATTGATGATGATAAGCTTCGAGAACAGATAAGAGATGCTCAGGAGTTGGTTGAGGAGAAGACTGTTCTAAGAAATAATATTAGATGTGAAATCGAAATCAAAAGGGTATGTGCTTTATATTATGAATTAATGATTTATGATATAATCATATCTTAGTTAATATAATAAGTTGAATTAACAGGCCGATCTCCAGTCACTTGGGGATGGATTGGAATCTACAAGATCAGATGAGAGAGCTGTAAGGAGACTGGTTAAGCTAAAGCGACAGGAAATAGACTCTGTTCAAGATAAAATTAATAGAGCGAAGAATTCAATTTCAGTTATGGATATTACTAACAGGGTAAGCATTATCTCTTACTACGAGTTTTATCTCTTGTAATATATACCCACAATTTAAACTGAAATTATATGTAACTTAAATTTAGATCATTATTTATACATCAGTGATTGTTTTTGCCATGACAATAGATAGCACATATGGAACACATGATAGAGCATGAGACCCATCCCTTAAAGGAGGAAAAGCAGTTGCTTCGTGAAATTAACGTAATGAAGAAGCTACGAGGTCAGATCTCTTCAAATGTCTGTTCTGCAGAAGAAGTCACTCAGGCTTTGAGTCAGTTAGAACCCACAGAGATGCAGCTAAAGGTATGTGTCTCTGGTGTCCCTTTGTTGAGTTTGTTCTATACGCACAAAAAACAGACAGTATATAGCTCATCACATCAGATTTGTCCAGAGTTATCAGAAGAATATATATGTGCTCTGAGTTCTGGTCAGAGCTTTCGATCCCTCACTTTAGTTCCATGTGCTCTGAGTTCCAGTCCTACATAGCAGTCAGTCCTTTATGTAGAAGTTGGAATATTCTCTTATTAATCTACTGTATCTAACATACTGATTTGATATTTGGTACGTGTAGACATTGAAGAAGGAACTCAGTGACATTAAAAACAAGGTTTCTAAAGCTGAAGCTGCTTCTATACAGTTAGGAAAGAAATACAATGATGAAAGTAAAAAGCTAAGAGAGTTACAGGCTCGGTTCCAAGCTGCGAATGATATTCGGCAAGATGCATACAAAGACCTCTTAGGTTTGAAAAGGCAATTGCATGACAAGGTTTGTTCTCAAATAACACATTTATCTCTTTCTTCCAAATAATTGAAGTATATTTTACCAATTTTGGAGGCAGTTTGATGGAGCTCCACCTACATCTGCTCCCCCCGCAGATTCGATTGCTACCATGTAAATAAAAATATATAAGTCCTTGCTCATCCATTTTTTTAGATAAATTAAACTAGTGTAAAACCTTGTAAATTTGCAACGAATTTATAGATCAAATTTTTGACGATATCATCAAGAGCCTTGAACTCTTCCATCCGGGCTAGACATACTTTTACTTTTTGACTCATTTTTCTTCAATGTTACATTATACTTGCATGGTATTGTTCCCCTCCCCCCCCATCCCAACCCTGGGTCCACCACTGACTATAACTGTCTTAATTCTCCACCTTCATTGTGCTTAAGAAAGATATTCATAACACTTAAGTTTTTTCTATCTTTTTTCTCATCAATGTACTCGTTACCAAATAGGAAACAAAAATTCACGACGATATTACTACATTATTGGTTGGCAATAGAACACCCAGTCTTCCCTGTCAATGTGATACATGTTCATGCGAGTAAAGTGGTGTTTTTAACTGTAGCAATACCAATATGTTTAGATTTTATGGTTTTTACGTGTTGGGATCAGGTCCAATAGTTTAGAGAACAGACACCAAGGTATATTGCAATTTACCAAAATGAGTGCAAAGGACGGGTCATAGATAAAATTAGACTGCTGGAATGTTTTCAGTGAGTGTGTGTCGCTATTTTTGCTTTCATCACATAACTTTGTCTAGCAAATTAAGAAAATCTATCATATCAGAGAACCGACTCTTGAACTTTCCTGTAAAATATGTTTTGGAAGATCTTATTAATTAGGCTAAGGTGATGTTTTAAGTTATTTAGAATATAGAAGTGCACTATCAAAAATTGAACTTCACTTTTAAACAAAGTTACACTGTTAATTATTTGATTTATTATTTCTTCTATTATTTAAAATCACCCTTAATTAGTTTAAAATTTATTTGTAGTATGTTATATGCAAATGTGGTTGTTCATTATATTCTTATTTGACACTCATGATTGCATTATAACAGAATTCAGAATTCATTGGCGAAGGTCATGCATCAGATGTGTTCACTTATTATACTTGAAGAGGAAGTGAAACCTTGAGACTTCTATGAAAACTTTCGAAAACATTAATTTTATAGTATAGTTTGGTTAGAATGTGTTTACCGATTTATTGAACTATAGAAGCCAGACTAAAAGCAATAAAATAGTAGAGATATTGACTGAAGCAACATAAATTACATAAAAATGTAGTATTATAGAGCATTTAACAAAAAATCGAGATTACATTGCAGGGCAAGCATTTTTGGATATACAAGGATGATGCAAAGGCAGCCAGTGATTATGCGCTAAACGGAGATAAAGAGGCACTATTTCACTTTTGCGCTAAACAGGTTGGTTAGTCTACTTCTTTATCTCTAATGTTTTTCTCTTGGATTTTTTCTGACAAGAACATTATTAAGGTGGATACTTTCATGGATCTTTGGAACAAGAATGATGAGTTCCGGGAAGATTATGTTAGATGCAACATGAAAAGTACTCTGAGGAGATTAAAAACATTGGATGGCCGTTCCCTCGGCCCTGATGAGGAGGTACATGTCTTCCCCGTTTATGTGGGTGAAAGGGAGAGTCGGCAACTTAATAATCCATCAAGAGCAACCAATCCATCATCACCCACAATTATGAAGCAAGAAAACACAGTGCAACCTGTTGAAAGAGAACCAATAGATGGTAAATCCTTGGTGATGGTAGAGCCAAAGAGCAAGATGTTGAAAAGCAAAATATCTGTTAATCCTATTCCGGAAAGTGGATTGCACATTGGTTTTAGACAACTTGAGGTTGAGGAGACAAAGGAGGAAGAGAAACAGCAAACAAAGGAGGAACTGGAATTGGCGAGGAAGGATGAGATCTTAAGAAAAGAGGAGATTCATGCAAAGTTGAAGGAGCAACTTCGACAGAAGGAGAAAGTGAAAGCTCAGGAGGCGCTTGAGAGGAAAAAGAGAAATGCAGATAAGGCTCAAATGAGGGCTTTGTCACGAGCTCAAAAGGAAGCTGAACAGAAGGAAAAGGTAATCACCATACCATCTAATGCATTTTTCATATGCATGAATATGTTCCACAAATTACATAGTTTGTTTTGCCCCCATGACTTGATGTAAAAACTGCTGGGCATGTAGGAGAGGGAAAAGCGATTGAGAAAGAAGGAAAAGAACACTACTGATGGTGAAAATGGTCTGGAACTCCAGACAAACCATATCAAGGAGGAGAGTAAGGATAGTCCTACGACAAAACCTATTAAAACTTCACATTTTAACAGGTACAACAAAACCAAAGCTACTATCCCTCCGGCTCTTCGCAACAGAGGAAAGAGACCCATGAAACAATTTATGTGGTGGATTTCTGGCGCGCTGATTGTTCTCTTTATATTCTTGGTGGCAAATAGTGGAGCTTTCAAGAACCTTAGACCACGTAAAGATGACAGCTTTTTGGGCAACCATCAGTCGGCACAACCTATTTGGCAATCTTAGGCGTCGAGAGTTCTGAATCTTTTTCCTATTTTCCTGGCATTCACCGAGAGGATGAGAGTTGCAACTGTTTTCCTTGGCTAATTTGACTCTGTTGCTTGTTAAGTTTGCCTTCACTTGGCAACATGGGCATAGATGGTAGGAAGGTTTTCGATATGTTATACGAACAATAGGAAAGTAATAGTAAAGGTTTCCATATAAGCGATATATACTAAAGGTTTGTTGGGTTATACATCCATTTTCATTCAAACAAAACCAAATGATTTGCAGGGGAATTCTGAATGTCAACGACTAAAATAATTTAGTTCTTATGAATTTGTATTCTTACGGTAGTTCTTGGGAATTTGTATTAAGCCCATGCCACATATAATTATTGAATCTTCAATTTATATTTCAAGACTAACTTTATAAATAATTATTTAATCAATATAGTCCATGCAATACAAATGTAATCTTATTATCAATGTTAAAGTTTCTTTGTAGGAGTCCTGATAGAAAAACAAGTTTCTTAGTAGGTATATATTTTTTATAAGTGGACAAGTATTATGAAATAGAGATAATAATATAAATATATAACATACATATAGAAGTATAATTACTGATCGAACTAACCAAGATCCAAAAGAACTACAATTTTTTAAATATTTCGGTTCAATTCAATTTTTACGTTATGTCGAAATCTCGAACTTTGTTAGTTTGTTAGTTACTTAAAGATAAGGAAATGAACTTGTTTACTCCTGCTGATTTCTAACAATGGTTAATTTGTAATTGTGTTCAACATTTGTTGGTAACCAATAACCACAGACCATTTGCTAGATTTAAACCCACTACATACAGATTATCCGGTAAACGAGGTTTATCAAAAACTTTAAAACTCAGAGGCCTTGGTATCAGGGGTGATCAGGGTTCGGGTTAACTGCATAATTCACAAAAATCAATTTGATTTTGAATTGATTCAAATCGAAATCAAAGTGTGGAGGCTCTGTTTGGGATTGCTGTTAAAAATTGCTGTGCTGTTGAAAAAAGTGCTGTTAAAATAAGTGATGTTGTGAAAATCAGATAACTGTTTGGTAATATTTTTGATATGTGCATGTTTTGGTGTATAATATAAAAAAAATTAATGTTTTTGGTGAGTTTTGATGTTGAAACCAGTAGCTGCTTCCCGCAAAAGCTGAAAAGCAGCTTTTTTCAAAAGCATGGGGGACCTGCTTTCTCTAAAAGCAGCTTTTGAGCCAAAAGCGCTTTCCAGAACAGCAACTTTTAAATTTTACCAAACACTTTTTTAGCTACTTTTCAGAAAAAAGCTGCTGTTGCTGTCTGCAACAGCAATGCCAAACGGACCGTGGGTTGGTTTCGGGTTGACAAAAACTCAACCCGCTCTCAATCCAAATCGCATCTATATACTTATATATATTAGGGCTCTAGAGAGAACCCTCTTAAAAAGAGAACCAAGGAACTTTTTTTAAAAATTAGTTTTAAATTAAAATAAAAATATAAATAGTTGTATATCATCCTAATAGTCCCAAAAAGTTAATTACTTACAAACAAAGATTCATTTTTAAATTTAAAAAAATATATGAAAAAATTATGAATCTCTTTTTGAATCTCTAATATATATATAAGAGATCCATAAGCAGATTCATAATTTTTTCATATATTTTTTTAAATTTAAAAATGAATCTTTGTTTGTAAGTAATTAACTTTTTGGGACTATTAGGATGATATATAACTAATTCTATTTTTCTTTCTATGCTAAAATGATTTTTTTAAAAAGTTCCTTGGTTCCCTTTTTAAGAGGGTTCTCTTTTGAACCTTACTCATATATATATAGAGGTTGAGGATCCTGAGGTAGGTCGACCTCAGGTAATTTTCCTGAGATTACACTCAAATCTCATATTAAAACACAAGGGTACTATTATAATTTCAGAAGATATTATATGTATTTACAAAATTATCATTAAAAATTATACTATAAAAGCTCATTACCTTAGGAAATTTTCTGAGGTTAACCTCAGGTTTCTTTTTCTTATATATATATATATATATATATATATATATATATATATATATATATATATATATATATATATATATGGTCATGTTCCTTGTAGAACCCTTAACCTAAAAACTCTTAGAACTCTATCTTATATTTTAAAATAATATATATTTATTATATATAGGTCATGGGTAAAGTTGTCCAAAAATACAAAATACATAATTTAGAGCTAATTAATATTTGATTAAAGATAATAATCGTACATCGATATCGATCACAAAATTCTCCATCATCATCATAAAATTCCCCCAATTATTTTTATCAATTTTTGTGAAAATATTCAAGTTATGGTATAAACACAAATTACTTTGTTTCGTTCGCGGATTAATCATTTAGTTCTATAACGAAATCAAAAGCACCAAATCAAAACACGAGTCGTGGAATGTATCGTTTTATAAATATAAACCTCGAGGGGTGCTACAATTTCTAATCCGTAGATTAGCTTCAATGAGTTCTAGGTTATACACAATCAATACAATGATAGAATTCAATCAATATTAATTTCTCTGGTAATCTCTCTGACTTGAACTTCTCTCTTCGTAATTGCTTCTGTGTTATGAACCTTGACTGAAGAAGACACACTTCTCTCTTAGTAATTGTAGGCTTTGTTTTGAAAAACCATCGAATCTTTAAAAAGAATTTACCATTCGATAGTTTTTAAATAAAAACTATCGAAAGTCAAATTCTTTTATTTAGAATTCTGATTGTTTTCTTTAAATACATTCGATGGTTTTCTAAATAGAAAAACCATTGAAATCTTTTCTTGTCCTTGACCATTTAGAAAAGCTTCTTTACTTCAGGGTGTTTCAGTTTTAGACTGTATCAATTTCTTCTGAGACGATAAAACAACTTGATCTTTTTAAGTGCCGTCAACTAGTGCAACTGGTCTGGTTCATAGATGAATAGCACTTGATCAATTCTTCCATGTCTTCAATTCAATGCTGTTGATAAGTCCTTTGTCGTCCTGGTTGCTTCAAATAAATCAATGGAATCCTGTGGTACTAACCCTAAATCATTCACATACTTCTGTAGTCTTGAAAGTCTTGTTTCTTTTGCTGTCACTGAGGCTTGAACATTTTCATGAACTTCTTTCCGTGATCTGTTTACGAACTTCAAGAATACATACCATATTTTGATTTTTTGAGTTTACCTTTTCTTCTTTGATTCTGGATTCCTGTGCTTCTGTTAATATTATTGTATGTCTTGTCCTTTGTTGAGTTGTAGTTATCTCTTTTACATCTTATGTTACATTATGCTTTACAATCTCCCCCTATTTGATTGTATAGAGTTTGACAAGCAAATACTTCGAGGATAACTCAACTAACTAAGGAAACATGAAACTAATTAAAGTAAGACAACTTGATAATATTAAATGCATTCTGGATCAGATATATATACATTTCCAGATTTCATAAATCAAAAAAAAAATAAAACTTTATACATTGAAGTTGCTCCTCTAGACTGAGCTGATAGTTCTTTGTTCTTTGCTTCTGATCTTCAGTCCATCTCAATCTCATCTTCTTCAATCATTGGATTGGAGTTAGCAGCTTGATAATCAATCACAAAAGGATAGTGCAGTGAATCTCCAGGTTTAAGGATTGCTCCTTGGATGTGTCTTCCAATATATTCAACATCTTGACCCACTCCATCCCACAACTATGCAATGTTAACATCTTTCTGGTTTAGCTTTGGCATGTTTGGTAGTCTGGGATGCACTTCCAATCCTCTCTCCACTCTCTTCCTATAGTAAGGAACATTCTCCATTAGAAATCTTCATAGAGTGTCGGCTGCTTTGTCCTTCTCCGTTGATGTGAATCCAGTGGATCTAAGATACTTCTCCACTGATATAAGATAGTTGCTTGGATAGTCTTTCAGCTTGTCCTCAGTCAAATAGCAGATTCTGAACAAGTCATTCGTCATAAATCTAACCATTGGAGGATTATCAGTAATTTCTGGACTGACTTTCATCAAGATCTCTGTAACATGCTCACAGAGCAGTTCATTTAGCCTTGTAGTCCTTTGTATCTTGACGAGCATCACCTGCAGTTCTGTGTATGTTCTCTGTTCGAAAAACTTAGTAGAAATCACAAATGTACCTTTCTCAAGAAAATTGATCAATATGTTCCAGGCACCATTTGCTTTCACTCCAGCTTTCAGAAAGATCACAGAATTTCTCAGTGTAGTGAAGTAAGTCTGATCTTCAGGATTTGCACTTCTGATGTCTTGAACGATAACTTCCACCTCTGCATTGTCGTTGACTTCTAATCCGTCTTCAACTCCACAAAAGGTTTTATAAGCCATCTCCCAGTCAATCCCTTGCTTCTTTGCTAAATCCATCATCTTCTTCTTCCTCACTTCAGCATACACCTTGAATCTTTTCAACTTCTCACTCCTTAGAACTGTTTGGTGTCTTTCTTTCTCATCTTGCCTGGCATCTCTTTCAGCTCTTTCAGCTCTTACTATCTCCAAGGCAGCTTCTTCTTCTAGTGACAGAGAATTTGCTTCTTCTTCCATATCATCATCCAAGATAGGATGTTCTATTGGCTCTGGATAATATGGCTCATGCTCCTCCTGAAGTGGTTGCTCTTGCATGATTTCAAATTCCTCCTCACTCTCCTCTTCTTATACCATGTTCTCAATCTAGTACTGTCTAACTGGAATAGCTTCATTGGTTTCCCAAACTCCCCATCCAGTTGTATTCCATCCTTCATTTGTCTGCTCTTCTCCATCATTTGTCTCCCCTTCTCCAACTTTCTCCCCCTTAGTTGAGGAATCCTCGATGTAGTTATCCTCGTTGTAAAAGGTAGTAGAAGGATCAGGTTGTTGATGTGAAGGTCCGGGTTGTTGGTTCCTCAACATATTCCAAATAGACTGCACTCCGTCACCTTGATTCTCCATGAAGTCAGAAATGTCTCTATTCATCTCATGTATAGAAGCTAGCTTCAGGTCAATGTCATCCAATCTCAGCTTGGTAGTCTTCTCAATTCTGTCCAATCTCTGGTTCAACTTAGACTCCACTCTAGAAAGGGTGTTCATTGCATCTTTTACCCTAGCTTGACCATCCCGGATAACCAGAACGTCTTCTTTTAAAGCTTCTTGACTTTGTTGTAGAGCATTCACTTCATTCATGAAACCATCTTTCAGCTCTTTGACGTCGGTCCTCAAGTCGACTAGTTCCTCAATTGCTTCCTTCTTCAAGGAGTCCACTGCTTGTTTTGTACCTGTTATAGTGCCAGATGCACTGCCTAAGACCCGATAAGTTCTTCTAGAATCAGCCGCCGCCAAGTCAACCTTCTCTTGAATAGACATTAAAGAAGCATTGGCTTGATCAGAGGAGATCCCTTGGTTAAAGGAAGGTCGCAGTGGAACCTTGAATAGAGGATTTCCTTGCTTATCATGAACCGTCATCTCCTTGAGTGTGGATTGAACATGCATTTCTCTTTCTGTAGGTAGTAGCAGATCATCAATATTTGGTAGGGTTAGGGTGTCACTCCTCACATTTGGCTCTGGGTGTGCACTCAACGTTTCTGTTGGTGTTTCACTCATTTTTCCTTTCCCACTCACGCCAGGTGTAAGTGTTTGTGTTTCACTCAGTCCCTTGTTGCTAGTTGTATCTGCATCAGAAAACACCGTAGTCATCTTAAGGAGGTCACCGATGGTGCAATGGGGCTTCGCAAGTCCCCGTCCTTGGCTAAACCAAGTTGCTGATCATCCGTAGATGATGTATCCTTAGAAGGATCTAGAGTTTGAATCTCTAGGAGGCTAGAATCAGGCTCTATTAACAACAGAGATCCTGAAACTTCCTCAATAGTTTGTGAAGACTTTTCCTCAGTTAACTCCTTAATGTGAATTGATTCATTGTCACCGAGTTGCCGATCCGCACCTACGTCAGACCCTTTACCCGCAGGATCCAGATATGTTCCATCTGGGGAGCTAGGCAATGACCCTTTAGATTTTGCATTTGGGTCAGAGCCTTCTCTCGACGTCTGTGAAGACACTTGGTTCTTAGAACCTTCAACCAGTGAACCTGACCGTAATATGGTCGGAACACCAGTTGCTTCCGTCAATTCCTCCTTGCTAGATTGAGCTATAGGTTCAGATATAGCTTTGGTTAGTGTAGCCCAATCAGCATCAGAAAAATCTACAAAGGGCTCTTTGGATAATTGAAATGAGGTTTCAACAGTTGCCTCAGTTTCTATTCTTCTCCTTTTAGAGGAAGGCAGAGCTGTTGTTGAAGGGTGTATCTCCTTATGTGGTGCTGCTTTGGCACTATCTCCCTCTACACTCACGGATGCCTGAATGTTGGGTATAGTAGGGGAAGGAGGTTCGTTAATATTTTCATTTGGCTCATCCAAAGGCTCTATGACCGTGGATAGAGATTGTGGGCTTGCAATCTCTTGGTCAGGAATGGCCACTGAGGGCTCTGGATCAACATCCATAGGTTGTGGTTCAGGAGCCAGTTCAGGTTGAGGAATATTACCTTCATTTACCTGTTCCCCTGGGGGTAGAAGTGGCAGGGGCACCGTTCTTAGATAGTCAGTGAGAACAGTGGGTACCCCTAGAAGATGATTCTTTCTTATCAGAGCGGTTATTGCATTGCTCTTCGTCCTCATGCACTCCATGGTCTCCTCGCCTTCGAATGTGTCCCGTTCATTATCTGTTAAGACATCATTGAGAATTAATTGTAGGAACCTAGGATAGAAACAAAGCACATCGTCCATGTCTGTTCTTTCATCCAGTGGTCCCATGCATAGAATGATTTGATCAATCACTAATCTTCCTATGTTTATATGCCTATTGTTAGCAATGGCAAACCCTATCTTCTGAAGAAATAAGGGAATACCATGCAGATTTGTCAGCTTGGCAGTAAAAACATGGATAAGTGTGTGAAAGAAATAGTTCCATGGCTTTGTCAGGTAATGCTTAAGGAACTCTCCCACAAAGAAGTTGGGTTGTTGACTTCTTATGAGAGTGAAGAAAGCATGTATCTCCTCAGTTGTGGGATCCGGAACATGGTTTTCTGTTGGAAAATGTAGTATTCTATTAAAGTCATGTTCCGTCACCCTTATTGTTCTGCCCCATGGCATAACAAAACTAAAGGACCTTACGTTATTCTCACTTGTATCCGTGGCGGATGTGTACAACACAGTCAATTGATCGATGCAAAGGACTACGGGAGTACTCAAAGCATATGCCACTAATGAACGTGTATTCAGAAACTCTGCCCATGCACGAAACTGTAAGTTTGTTATGGATTGCAAGTTCTGAAACGACACATGATTAGTTTTGGTTACGATTAATTCTCCGGCCATTTTAATTCAAATATCCAGAAAATTAAATTTAAACCAAAATTAATTCCACTTAAATTTAATTAATTATTACTAATTAATCAAACTTGACACAAAAAAATACCCTTTTTATCACTTAATCAATTTCGAACAAGTAAAAACTCCCAAATTAAGAACCCTAATTTTTTAAATCAAGAAAAGTAATTTTAATTGAAACTGACTTCAACAGAAACTGATGTCAATCAAAAGGTACTATTCAAGAACAATTTTACTCAGTTAAGGTTCGAAAAGAAATTTGCTTTCGATAGTTTTCTTTAACCACAACCACAATTGAATACACGGATGTCACAAAGTACAGAGATTTCACTGTTGAAAATGAGATCACTGTAAAAACTGAAGTTATTGTGTGTAAATCTCGGTTAAAACTGAAAACTATCGAGTTTTTGGATGTTCTTCTTTGAAAATATATGTAAGTATCTGTATGCTTTTCTTAGATCTGTAAAAATGAGAAGAAAGAAACGTCTAAGTGCTATTTAAATACTTACTGATTTTTCAGGGGTATTTGTGTCCTTTTTCATTCGATAGTTTTATAATGTACTATCGATGGTTTTATGAAGGGGGTAAAATGGTCATTTTTACTTCGATAGTTTTTTGAAAAACTATCGAAGTGTTTGATATAGAATTCAAAAAGACCTCTTTTCTAAAAACCATCGATAGGTTTATTAATAAAGATAAAAAACTATCGAATTGCCTTTGTGAAAAATCCATCAAGAATTTAAGTATTAAATTAATTAAATTCACTTCGATATATTTTTCATTCAATTTCAAAAACTATCGAGAATTATTTTCAATAGTTTTCTTTTCGTAGTTCAAAAACCATCGAAAATTAATTTCGATAGATTTCTTCTAGTACTTAGAAAAAAAATCGAATTTTTTAAATTCGATATTTTTTGCTTCTGTCCAAATTTTAAAACCTGTTCTGTTTTAAAAATCAGATTTTTGTTTTTCTGTGAACTTTTAATCTGAATAAATCTTTACAAATTTACCAAAATCAATTGTTAACAGAAAATTCACAATTTTCTTAGAATAAAATTGACTGAATATCATTGAATGATATTAACCAATTAAAATCTAATAAATTATGCTGCATTAATCTACAATGTTAAAAACAAAGTAAATTAATTCAAATTAAATAGATGCTTAAATATTTAGAACAAATATTAGTACCTAATTAATTTTAGAATTAATAACCAATTAAATGCCAGAATATATATCATCCATAATTATGACATAAAATTAGTACAATAATCCTAACTACGAGAATTGCTCCAGAAAATAAATTGACGAGTTCTAAGGATATAGAAATTCTTAAACTCATGTATTCACTAAGACTATCTTGCAGTTACTGACTTCTAATCAAGATCAATTAGAAAGATTTAACATCCCAAGTTCACCAACCAGCCTTGAAAAAGTGGATTCATCAAGCGGTTTAGTAAAGATGTCTGCAATTTGTTCCTCTGTGGGTACAAAGTGTAACTCCACAGTTCCATTCATGACATGCTCTCGGATAAAATGATACCTGATGTCGATGTGCTTCGTCCTCGAGTGTTGCACTGGGTTGTTAGAGATTGCGATGGCACTTGTGTTGCCGCAAAATATTGGAATCCTTGTCAACAAAAGCCCATAGTCACGGAGTTGGTTTCTCATCCACAAGATCTGAGCACAGCAACTACCAGCAGCAATGTATTCAGCCTCTGCTGTTGATGTAGATACTGAATGTTGCTTCTTGCTATACCAGGAAACTAACCTTCTTCCAAGAAACTGACAGCTTCCTGAAGTACTCTTCCGATCAATCTTACAACCTGCAAAATCAGAGTCTGTGTATCCAATAAGATCAAATCATGTATCTTTAGGGTACCAAATTCCAAGATTTGGGGTCCCCTTAAGATATCTAAATATTCGCTTAACATCTATTAGATGAGATTCTTTAGGATCAGACTGAAACCTAGCACACAAGCATGTTGCAAACATTATATCTGGTCTACTTGCAGTGAGATAAAGTAATGAGCCTATCATACCTCTGTAGCCTGTGATGTCAACCTTCTTACCAGTTTCATCCTTATCAAGCTTAGTGGCAGTTGGCATATGAGTCTTTGATGTAGATGAGTCTTCCATTTGATACTTCTTTAGAAGATCTTTGATGTACTTGGACTGACAAATGAATATACCATCTTGTCTTTGGTATACTTGTAGTCCAAAAAAGAATGACAATTCACCCATCATGCTCATTTCATATCGACTCTGCATTAACTTAGCAAATCTCTTGCATAGATCATCATTAGTAGAACCAAATATTATGTCATCAACATATACTTGCACCAATATCAAATCATTTTTGTGCTTTTTGTAAAAGAGAGTCTTGTCTACAACACCTCTTGTAAAATCATTTTCAAGTAAGAATTCAGAGAGAGTGTCATACCATGTCCTTGGAGCTTGTTTGAGTCCATAGAGAGCTTTGAATATAAAGTACACAAAGTCTTCCAGTTTTGAATCCTCAAAACCTGGAGGTTGTTCTACATACACTTCTTCTTCTAACTCCCCGTTCAGAAAAGCACTCTTCACATCCATCTGATATACCTTGTAATTGGAATGTGTTGCGAATGCCAGAAACATTCTGATGGCCTCAAGTCTTGCTACTGGTGCATAGGTTTCATCATAATCTATACCCTCTTCTTGAGAGTAACCTTTAGCAACCGGTCTGGCTTTGTTTCTCGTTACAATGCCATCTTCGTCCAACTTATTTCTAAATACCCATCTTGTTCCAATAACAGATTTTCCCTTAGGCCTTGGTACCAGCTTCCAAACTTTCTGCCTTTCAAACTGATTGAGTTCCTCTTGCATAACAATCACCCAATCTGGATCATCTAGAGCATCTTCAACTTTCTTAGGTTCTGTTTCTGAAAGAAACCCAGAATAGTGACATTCATTTTATGATGTCCTCCTAGTTCTCACTCCTGTGTCCGGATCACCAATGATCAAGTGAAAGGGATGATCTCTATTCCATACCCTTTGTCTTGGCATATGCGATCTTGATGATTCTCCTTGTTCTAGATGTTGTGGAGTGTGACTAGTTGATCCTTCTCTTGCTCCCCCTGAGTTGTTGACGGTTTGATTATTATTAATAACTGTAACAACTTCAGGTTCTTCTTCAATGTCAGAGAGATCTCCTGATAGATTTTCAAATACCAAGGATTCAGAGTTCTCTCTAGTTTGCAGGCCTGGTCTTTTGGTGTCGTCAAATGTTACATTAAAGCTTTCCAACACCTTCTTATCTTCAATCACATATACCCTGTAAGCCTTAGATTCCAGAGAATAGCCCAGAAAAATGCCTTCATCTGCTTTGGCATCAAACTTGCCCAGATGTTCTCCATCTTTAAGTACAAAGCACTTTGCACCAAACACATGAAAGTACTTCAGTGTTGGTTTCTTGTTGGCCATTAACTCATACGGAGTCTTTTCATGATCTTTTTTTATCAGGGTTCGATTCTGATTGTAGCAAGCTGTACTCACTACTTCAGCCCAAAAGTAAGTAGGAAGTTTTGATTCATTCAACATGGTCCTTGCTGCTTCAACCAAGGTCCTGTTCTTTCTTTCCACTACTCCATTCTGTTGAGGAGTTCTTGGTGCTGAATACTGTCTTAAAATTCCTTTCTCTGAGCAGAAATCATTAAGAACTGCATTCTTGAATTCAGTTCCATTGTCTGATCTGATTGTCCGCACAGGTAGCTTAGCTTCCACTTCTATCTTCTTGATGTGATCAATGATTAGTTGTGTTGCTTCATCCTTTGATTGTAAGAACAACACTCACGTGTACTTGGAGTAGTCATCCACCATCACCAATGCATATCTTTTTCTTGAAAGTGACATAACAAGCTCTGATACCAATTGTTAGGTCCAAAGTATCGTAGAAGGGGGGGTTGAATATGATACTCACAAATTACTTTGTTTCGTTCGCGGATTAATCATTTAGTTCTATAACGAAATCAAAAGCACCAAATCAAAACACGAGTCGGGGAATATATCATTTTATAAATATAAACCTCGAGGGGTGCTACAATTTCTAATCCGTAGATTAGCTTCAATGAGTTCTAGGTTATACACAATCAATACAATGATAGAATTCAAGCAATATTAATTTCTCTGGTAATCTCTCTGACTTGAACTTCTCTCTTCGTAATTGCTTCTGTGTTATGAACCTTGACTGAAGAAGACAACTTCTCTCTTAGTAATTGTAGGCTTTGTTTTGAAAAACCATCGAACCAAAATCAAACAAATAATCTAGGTCGTTGGATCTTCATCAACCTGACAACAAAGTCACTTCACCACCTGCTTCTCCAAAATGAAAACCATCGAATCTTTAAAAAGAATTTACCATTCGATAGTTTTTAAATAAAAACTATCGAAAGTCAAATTCTTTTATTTAGAATTCTGATTGTTTTCTTTAAATACATTCGATGGTTTTCTAAATAGAAAAACCATCGAAATCTTTTCTTGTCCTTGACCATTTAGAAAAGCTTCTTTACTTCAGGGTGTTTCAGTTTTAGACTGTATCAATTTCTTCTGAGACGATAAAACAACTTGATCTTTTTAAGTGCCGTTAACTAGTGCAACTGGTCTGGTTCACAGATGAATAACACTTGATCAATTCTTCTATGTCTTCAATTCAATGTTGTTGATAAGTCCTTTCTCGTCCTAGTTAATTCAAATAAATCACTGGAATCTTGTGGTTTTAACCCTAAATCATTCACATACTTCTGTAGTCTTGAAAGTCTTGTTTCTTTTGCTGTCACTGAGGCTTGAACATTTTCATGAACTTCTTTCCGTGACCTGTTTACGGACTTCAAGAATACATACCATATTTTGATTTTTTGAGTTTACCTTTTCTTATTTGATTCTGGATTCCTGTGCTTCTATTAATATTATTGTATGTCTTGTCCTTTGTTGAGTTGTAGTTATCTCTTTTACATCTTATGTTACATTATGCTTTACAATTGTTCAACATCTGAACATTATAAAAATAATCAAGTTCACTTGTAGAATTTCGTGGAAAAAAGTAAGTTCAGTTGTAGAACTTTGAAGTTCATATGCATAACTTTTAAAATTCAATTGCATAATACTGTAATTATACTATGGGTCCGTTTGGCATTGATGTTGCAGACAGCAACAACAGCTTTTTTCTGAAAAACAGCTAAAAAAGTGTTTGGTAAACTTTAAAAGCTGCTTTTCTGAAAAGCGTTTTTGGCTCAAAAGTTGCTTTTAGAGAAAGCAGGTCCCCCCATGCTTTTGAAAAAAGCTGCTTTTCAGCTTTTGCGGGAAGCAGCTACTGGTTTCAACATCAAAACTCACCAAAAATATTAATTTTTTATATTATACACCAAAACATGCACATATCAAAAATATTACCAAACAGTTATCTGATTTTCACAACAACACTTATTTTAACAGCACTTTTTTCAACAGCACATCAATTTTTAACAGCAATCCCAAACAGAGCCTATGAAACAAAATAGTTTCGGCAGTAGAATCCTTTTATTCCAAAAATACCCTTATAAGATTTTGCATATAAAATTATTTGAATCTGAACAGTTGATCTAGTAATAATCCAACGGCTTATTACAGTTCTAAGATTCTTTTTTAGTGATTGGTTCTCTCTTGAGCCTAACCCTATATATATATATATAAAATAATTTTATCTTATAAATCACAAATTAAAATCACAAATTTTATATTACTTTTCGTATCCAATATTTCATTATTATAATTAAATTGAACGTTAGTCATTTGCGATTAATACTTTGTTATGTAGGAATAATTTTTATTATTTATGCACATTTAAATAAAGAAAATTTGAATTTCATAAGTATTTTTATTTCCTAATTTTACTAATCAAACTATTTGGGAAAATTTAAATCGAAAAGGTATTATTTTATTTTATAAATTTGTTAACCAAATTTTGTCGAGAACCGTCAAAATTCGTTGATCCGAACCGACTAAAACCGAACCGAACCGAATGGTTTGATTTTGTTAGTTTACGAATTACTATTTAATTTGATTTTTTCAAAAATCACTGTTTTGCGGTTGGATTCCGATTTGATATCTAACCTGAAGCAAACCGGACCGCGATCGCCCCTACTTGGTATCCAAGGATCCTCCAGCACCTTAACACTATTTCCATGACCAATCCTCCATTTATAACCTCTTAAGATAATCTCTTTGTCCCACATTAGACTTTTCCGGATATATGAAGCATTAGATACACACTTAGCGCTGAGAATAGAAAAATCAGAAAAATAGCACTCTTTAAGAACCTTTGCACACAACGAATTAAGTCACCTCAACAATCTCCAAACCTGTTTGGCTATAAGAGCTTGATTAAAAGGCTCCATATCCCTAAAGCCCAAGCCCCCTCGTTGTTTTGGCACACACAAAGCCCAAGCCGTACAGTGATTTTTCTTAGCTTTATCTTTGGGGAATTTGAAGCAGCAGCTCATAACATACGACAGAAATTCTTCAACTCCCATTTCACTGCCCACTTTGTTTCTCAAATCATGCTCCACCCTTCTACCAATACACATTTCCGATTTACTAAAATTTATGATTTGTTTTGGATGAGAGCTGAAAAACTTTTTTTAAAAACTATTCAAATTCGTTTTTTTAAATACTTGTGAACGTTTGTACTCGATTTGAATACCGGTTTAAGTTTCGATAAGAAAAAATGTTCAATAAAATTATCAAATAATTGTACTCTAGTTTTAGTTGGATAACTAAAGTTCATTTTGATTCATTTACGTACCTACATTTTTGTGTTTATAATTTTGTGACTACGTTTTTGTGTATATAATTTTTAAAAAACAATATCTCATTTTTTGATTTTAAAATTTTACATCAAATTTCCGGTGTACTCCCCATAGTACCTATTAGATGAATAAATATCCCAATCATTTATTATATTTAAATATTTAAAAATATGAATAATATGAATATGGTAATTATATGTGGAATTAATGAATTATCATATGAATACATGTAGAAGACACGCCATACGACCATAGTAATAATAAGGATATTAAACGTGGGGGGTTTAATCTTGTTTTTTGAAAAGAGTCGATCAGCAGTTGTTCATATGAAGGAGATTCAAAGGTATTATACATATACACACTTTTGTGTTTCGTATATATACTTGTATCTTTCGGGAAAATGTTTTCGTGTTAGAAATATTGTTGCGGAATTTTCAATTTGATACATGTTTTTCTTTTGAAAAGGTTCATAACATTTTTTAAATGAATTTCTCTCCTTTTGTTTTATCGAAATAACCCAGAATTTGTAATTTTCATGATCACTTTGATAATAAGAATAGTTTGAAGATTATTTCTAGTATGATTATGTCAACAATCGAAGAATAATACCAAACTATGTAACTACATTGTTTATGTAATATATTTTACTCTTGCAAGTACTAGTAATGTTGAACTGAACCTTTTTATTGATCTGGTAATATATAGTAAATGGTTGGAGTTTGTTTTGTTAATACCATAACTTTTACAATAGATTGGTGTAACTTCTGCACTATTTTTGTGTAATGGATTGAAGATGATTTTAAAGGGGTAAAGTTTTTGTTGCATTTTGTCTAAAATATCCGAAATTGTTAATGCATCTCTGCTTTGTTAAGTCCTTTGCTTTTAAGGCATATCATATGAGTCGGGGTTCATGCTTATCAATATGATAAGAAAAGTATTATAAGAAAAGTTATCGTCCACAGTTCAATAATGATGATCCTGCATTCTTTGATTGGACATTTGTAGGATAAGCTTACCAGACAACATTCCTCTACCAGTGGGCAAACTTTCAAGTAAATACCTCCCACCTGATTAGGGAACTAAGGCGGGAGCATTGAAGTTTGAACTTCTGCGATCAGTTAATTATATGTCTCATCGAGACGGTTGCTATCTTTGTTACGAGGAAGGTTTCTAAACAGGGAATCCTAATACAATGTGTTAAACAACTATTAAAGAAGCTCCTGAGGTATCCTAGTTCTTATTGCTCAGTATTTTATTTGTATTTATATGGCGTAAATTGTCACGTCAATATTCTTCTTGTAAAATTAATCAAACTTTCAGTATTTATAAAGGAAGCACAAGAATTGCTGAAGTAGTATCAAACCGACATATGTATGCATCAGGTGGCCTGTAATTATGCACTTCTTGACCAATCAGGTATTTGTGTGACTATTTCAAAATGTGAAAAGAAGATTAGTAACTATACAATCTTATTTTCTCTATTGATTTTTAATTTGAATATTCTTTCATTGTAATTCTAAATCTTAAAAGTTACAATCCTTTGGTGGAAAAAAACTGAAATACTATTTTTTGCTTGCATTTCATGATAGCTACAATGTGCTGCTGTACACCTGGTTGTTCTCGTAGAAAAAATACGACTGCTAGCTTTTCAAAAATATAAATATTTAGACATGTCAGTGGTCCATTACCAATTTTTTCTGTTTAATTCTGAAACAGTTATCACAAGTTTATTGAGTTTCATTGACAATTGGGAACTAACACCCTGCTCCCGAGTTTTTAAAATTGAAGAAAGTAAATGATTAGGAAGTAAAGTACTTTCATCCCTATTTTCGAGTGAAAGTTTTGGAATGAAAGTATGCTAGACTTACATTCATCTTCACTTGGTTTTGTTCCTATTAAAAACTCGGGAGCACGAATATGAGTGAAAATGAAAGTACTTTACTTACCCTTCACTTAATTTCCTTCCTCTTTAAAATTCGGGAGCAAGGTGTAAGCATCCACTTTTGGCTTTATAGACATTCTGTTTAATTGAACCTTCTTTGAAATAAAATATTTGCTACTCTTTCTTTTTTCTTAGAATTGATTATGTTGAAACTTCACAATGGTAGCATTAGTCATGTATATACTAGCTTACATCGTGTGCAATGTATAAGTTTTTCTTAATATTTTATTATTTGTGTTTTTAATTTTTTTTATGATCTATATTTTTTTTTATTATTACAACAATTATTTTAATTTTTTAAATATCATGTGTAGAAACATTCCTATATACTTTCACACTTATTTTATTTCTGTTTGTGTTTGATGGAGATTAAGATTTTTTGTTTTTATGCTCTAATTAAAAAACTAAAATTTAAAAATTAGGTCCAAGGATCAGTTAAACCGGCCCAAATACTGACAGACCGACTATCAAATTTTTGATGTTTCGTTTTTATGACATTAGCTAAGAACCCGTGCGAAGCACGAGCCGAGATCAAAATATTAAATTATTGAGAATAAATATAATTAATAAGTTAATAAGTATTATTTTAATATGCACGTGTGAAGAATTGAACGTAAATTAATAAGTTAATAAGTATTATCTAAATATATACTTGTAGAGAATTGAACTTCAAATTAAGATGAAAGTCTATAATAAATAAATATTATTTAATTATATAGTTATAGGGTATTGAATCGGGGTGAAAACAAAGAAATTATATTAAATAAATAAATGTTGTATAATCTTGTAGTTGCAGGGAACCGAACTGAGTTTAGTGATAACCAAAATTTTGGTACTTTTGTACTCCACCGAAAAAGGGTATAGATATCGCATTTAAGGCTTATAATATGAGGCTTTAATGTGAAATCAATAATATTGTTAGCTTTGTGGAATGGCAATTAGAGTTTTTAAAATGACCCATACCCCAGTACTGGTAGATAAATGTTTCTACAAAGAATATCGCTAAAGCATGGCTCCTCTGGTAATGTTGGTTTCTTAAGAATTCAAAATAAATATATCAATATTATGGACAACATTAAAAATGACACAAAATTGGGAAAAATAAATTGAATCTCCTTAAACTACTAACATTTTGTTGTCTGGGTCTCTGTACCAAAGATTCTATATTTAAGGTAATTTCACTTTTAAATTTTTCTGGTTCAGGTCCTTCTTTTAAAAAGATTCTAAGTGACATTAGAATATTGATAAGGTGGCCGAGTTTTTTACATATCATATCTTATGTGGGTGAATAAAAAATAAAAACAAAAACATGGCAAATAACTTGCAGATGCAAGGCAAATGACTTTTTTATACTCGTTAATATGTTTAAAAACCACATTATCAAACAGACGAGTTAGAGTAGATTAGGGTTTAGGGTTCTTATGAAATAGGGAATTTTATATTCGTGGCTTAAATTGCGATTTTGTACTGTATATAAGGTAATTAGGGTTCATTTTATTCATTTCGTTAGTGCAAAATGGTTATTAACTAAGGTTTGTGTGTATTTACATGCTATAATCAATGTTAATTGTTGTTTGTGTGTATTCGTAGATGGAATCCGGCATTACATTGCATATTCATCACGTGGGCGTGTTCGTAGATGAGAATGGTCTGAAATTCTACAAAGGAGGTAAGGTCGAGCTTCTTTATAATCAGATTACTGGGTTTTTTCCTATGTTCGAGAATTACATTCGAAATTGAACTTGGTTATAAAGAGTTTAAGATATGCTGGCACAAGTATGGTTAACTATTTAATGACTATAATTGCAAGCTATTGTGGAATGATAATAGTTAGAAGCACTGTGTTATTATTCAATAATGAAAAAAACGTAGAATAGATTAGTATGTTGACCATTCTTGTGATAATGATGAATTATATGATGATTCTAGTAAAAATGATTGTGATTATAAAGAATAAAGTGGAGAGGAGAGAGTGGAGACGATAGTGAGAGTGTAGATGATAGTGAATGTGGAGATGGTAGTGAAGAGAGTGACATTGAAGAATATGATCAGAATCTTAGTGACAGTGATGATGAGTTTGCAGAAGTAATGGAAAATAAAGAAGAAAGTGTATTAGTATCAGTGTAATCCAACAGAAGCTAATGATGATGATATGAGTATGCGTCTACGTAGTTTGATAACTAAAAAAAGAGAAAAAACAAAAGAAAAAGGAAAAGGAAGTTGTAGATGAAGAAAATCGAGAATGGGAGAGTGAGTATGAATCTAATTCATACAAAACTAAAGAGGGTCTATCAAGTGATTTCACTGTTGATGAGGCTGAGTCTGTTAACACAAAGAAGAATGTTAGGATGACTAAAGAATCTTATCTAACATTTAAGACTAGAACTCCATGAAGAACATTGAATTTGAAATTGTTTTGATGTTTAGTGATGTGAAAACATTTAAAAAAAAAGCAATTTTGGATTATGTTGTTGAACAGAAGAGTGACATTTGGTTTAAGAAGAATGATTTGTAGAGGGTACAAGCAAAATGCAGACATAATTGCTCTCGGTATACGTTTTACTATTTCTAGTAAAGCAGATGAAAATGGTGCATTTCAAGTAAAAATATATACATCAAATATCCTAACTGCATACTTGTGCATAATCATAAATTTGTGAGATCAGATTGGTTGATTAGGAAGTTGAGAGAATTTCAACATGTTTTTTAGGTGCATAGTTTATTACTTAAAAGAACTAGTGTTGGTTAGCAAAACAAATTGCTTTGTCTGAGAATGAAGGTGAGATAGCTAAGCAATACAAAATACTTTATGACTATGGTGCTGAGGTTATGAGATCAAATCCTAGGAGTACTGTGAAAATAAGTGTTGAGAGGTCTGATGACAATAGCTTGGCAACCTTTAATAGAATTTATATATGTTTTGATACTTTGAAATTTGGGTTTAAAGAGGGTTGTAGGAAGATAATCGGATTGGATGAATGCTTTTTGAAAAGCTATGTGAAAGGGAAAATTTTGGCAGCAATGGGTAGACATTGTTTTGGCCATTGTTGATGTTGAGTCCACAGAAACTTGGGAATAGTTCATTGGTCTTTTGAAGGATGATTTGGATACACTCCAATGACAAATCAACAAAAGGTAATTTATTTAATAAACATATTTTCATCAGATCCATACATAGTTACAAGGCACGAGATTCGATTCGAAACGGGGTCCGAAAACGAATACGTGGAAGGTTATATTAGGCGAATCCGGAAAATTAAACGTTTGGGTACGAAGGAACGTAGGGGTTCGATAACCCTTATATTATAATATAATTTTATAATTAATATTTTGATTTTAATTGATAATTTATACTATTAATGGACAATAAAAAAACATTAGTTTTAAAAATACTAAAATGATACAACAATTTTAGTGTAAAAATTAAAAGGTTTTGAATTTAATTTTATAACTAACATTTTTAAAAATAACTTTATACAGCTACATGCATAAATTGTCATTAGTCAAAAGTCTCAAATTAAAAGCTAAATACTCAAATGAAAAAACACCGGGAACTTAAATTGCAATATACAAACATATATATATATATATATATATATATACCACCTATCAGCTTTTACACTTTCACGAGAAACGAGGCATTGTCTTCTTCGTTTTCTGTTTTAATCTCTTTCTTGTATCTCTACCATCTCCATCTTCTCAATCTTTGCTTCTTCTTTATCATAAATTTAAGTCTGCTTTCTTTCCCTTATTCATTCTTCTTCATTTTTTCTTCTTAAAAACCCGCGTCACCATGGGTCACAGGATATGACAAACTGGACGCGAATCATGGCGATCTGGGTCGGAATCGAACCATGTTCCGGTTCACACAAACTGATTCGGGATTCTCGGCCACGTTCCGCGTTCCTTGTAACTATGGTTCCATATTAGACACTTGAATATGATGCACATTTTTTTTCATAACAATAATGTATATTTTACATATGTAATACAGGGGTTGAAGCACACAATTGACAAGATCCTTCCAAGGGTAGAGCATAAATGTTGTGCAAGACATATATGTGCTAAATGGAAGAAAAACCATCCGGAACAACACTAAATAATCTCTTTTGGATGGCAGTTAAATCAACTACTATTGAAGAGTTTAACTTGCACATGGATGAAATCAAAGGTATTTCTCCTCTTGCACACTCACTTGTTAGAGACAAAACCAAAATATTGGAGTAGCGCTTTTTTTGACATGATCGCCAAATGTGAAATGGTTGACAACAAACTTTTAGAGTGTTTCAACATCTGGATCGTAGAGGCTTGATATAAGCCCATTATTGAGTTATTAGATGATATTAGGTTACAAGTGATGAAGAGGATTTATAGAAAAAAGGATTACATGTATGGTGTTGAGTCTTATATATGTCCTAGAATTGTAAAGAAATTTAACTATAGCATTGAAGGTACTAAGTTCTGCAAGTCTACTTGGACTGATGGTGATGTTTGGCATTCCATGTACTCATGCATGCCAAACAATGTTTATGATGAACCAAAAACCAGAGGACAAGGTGAACATGTAATACAAGTATAAGTTTCATTATCATTTTATGTTTTATCATTTCATTCATTTTTAATTTTACCTTGTATTAAAATAAAACAAACTTAAACTAATTTTATAGTTTCATTACAAGGTTAAATTGATTATAAAGGCATAAACCGTTATAAATAAACATCTTTTGAACAATTTCAAATTCGAGATATTAAATTTGTTTTTGTTTGAACTTCATCTCAAATTCAATGGCTCCAACCTCCAGTTTTTTAACAACTTCGAGTTCACCAAGTTTTGCTTCCAATAGTGCTTCCACAAAAAATTCTCACTTTGCGGATTCATTTCACATGACTTGGTGGAGTTGACACATAAATCTTCATCATACCATCAAAGGAAACCCATTACTTTTCTTTCTCTTTGTATAATGGACAACCAAAGAACCTCATTCCTTCCCTTTTTGGGTTGGAAGAGGTCCAAATTGGACATTCAAACCCACATTTACAACGAACTGGCCTCACTATTGAACTCATAATGGCACTACTTCCACTCGATGTCATCTCCATTGATCTGTCAAAAGTTTCCCTCCAAGTTCAATTATAAACCCTAATATACAATATCTAAATGTATCCATATGGGCAAATGATCAAATAGAAACCAATATTAGAATAGAAACTATGAACCAGTGATCTATTAGGGATCAATGTAGTTATAATTAGACCTGACAATTTAATACACGACACACCAACACGACATGAAAACGACACGAATAATTAGTGTTTGAGTTTTCAGTACACGAAACACAAAAATACACGAATATGAAAGTACACAGTAAATTTAGTGTCAGATATGGGTTTTCACTTCGAGTACACGAAACGAAACGAAAGTACACGAAATAATTATATTTACAAGCATAAATATATATATATATATATATATTAAAATTTATATATATAAAAATAATTTATATTTTCAATTTTTATATAGAATTGTATGATTTAAATATTTAGTTTATATTTCATAAATTTATACATAACAATTTATATTTTTTAATATATATTTTAATTAAGTAATTTTTTTATTTTATTTAATACACACGAATATAACACGAAAACTACACGACACGGTTCGAATCAGATATGGATCTCATATTTAGTATACAAATTCTTAACGGGTCGAATATGGTTTTATCTTTAAAGTACACGAAACACGAAAGTACACGAAACTAAAGTAGCCGACACGGTACGATTGTCAGGTCTAGTTGTAATTAGTGATCGTTAACTAATTTATTTATTAATATATAACGGCTACACCCCGTTTAGTGATCAATAGTATGTGATTTAGTGATTTCCAGTAATTTAGTGATCAGTAATGTGTAATACAGAGGTCCCACCAAATTGTTAGTCTACAAATTGGTTTTCTATTTAGTGATTGTTAGTATGTAATTTAATGACCGATTGCATTTAGTGATCATTAATATGTGTAATTTAGTGATCCCACCAAATTTTTAGTCTACAAATTATTTTTATATTTAGTGATTGTTAGTATGTAATTTAGTGATCGTGACATGTTTCTAGTTTCCAGTATAATATTGGTTTCTACTGGAGTAGCACTCTATCTATATGTAAATATTGTAACAAATATAATTTAAGTCACGTGTCTTGCTAGTGCTAGTTATTTGCCATGTTTTTATTTTTATATTTTTATTCACCCACATAAGATATGACATGTAAAAAATCTGCCACCTCAACAATATTCTAATGTCCATTAGAATCTTTTTAACGGAAGGACCTGAACCAGAAAAATTAAAAAGTTAAATTACCAGAATTACGAAATCTTTAGTTGAGGGACCCAGAAAATAAAAAGTTAAATCGTTAACGGATGTTGGAATCTTGCTGATGTGGCACATTGTTTTACAATTCATAGCCTACGTGGACAGATAATTAGAAAAAAAACAGAAGGTAAAACATCACAAGCTAGTCATGTGACTTTTAACATTATTATTCATGTGCGGGTTATATTACAAAGTGGATCAGGGTTTTAAACAGATAATTAGGGTTCATATTAGATTGGGGAATCTTATATTCAAGAATATGAGTCGTTTGGTAATTAGGGTTCATGTTATTTTATTTCGTTACTATTAAATCGTTTTTAACTAGGGTTTGTGTATTTACATGCTATAATCGTTATTAATTCTGGTTTGAATGTTTGAATCATCTATTTCATTGGTCACTTTTATATGTTTGGATAATATATTTTAAATGTTTTTCTTTCCAATTTGTATGATGAACCCTAAGTCCCTAACACACAATATATATATATATATATATATATGTTTTTTGCGATATTTTTTCCTAATTTTCCATCCGCATAAGAATATACATTATGAAAAAACGTGCCATTTCAGCAATATTCGAATGTCCGTTAGAACTTTTGGATGGATTGATGGAAGGACCTCAACCGGAAACATTCAAAATTCTAAGGATGCATCACTTAATTTTCCCTATTTATTAAATAAATTTGAAATTTATTGTTCGAAAATAAATTACTATGAAAATAATTTTTTATAGAAGCTGAGGCCTAGGGGTTAATTAATTCATTCGCCTTTCAACTATATATCATTTTTGGTCTAGTTCCCTGCACTAAAAAAGAAATAGTTTCGATACTTTAACTTTCAACATTTCTGATTCGCGTCTTTCCATCTAATTTTGACTAACATTTTGTTAGGTCCTGATATGTTTGTAGAAGGGGGTTGAATACAAACGATACCGATTAATCGAAATTTGTCCTTTGAATAATTTAACAATTAGGAACAAATTAGTGCGGAATAAAACTGAAACAATATTCAAGTTAACTATAACTTATATTAAACTTGACGAGTGTTACAATCTGATCACTGATTACAAGGTTCTTGATAAAACAAATCTAGAATAAATTCGACATGAATTTATCTATTTTTGTAATAAAAAGGATCGAATACTAAAAAGTAGTTCGATATAAAATATAGGGATAATGATCCGCTAGAAAGCTAAAGCAGTACAAGTGAAATGATCCTTATGAATTTAATGTAATGATCAAGTCAAGAATTAATTCACTTGATGAAATTTGAAGCTTTGCCGTTGAGAGAATTTAAGACAGTTGAGGAATGAAAAGTTTCTGTCTGTTCTGTCTTGTGTAATTCAATTGTCTTGTTGAAAGTAATGTCATCTGCCTTGTATTAATAACATTGCTTTGCTTTTTGTAACCCACGTGCAATGCATTTAACAGAATACAAATTGCACTAGGAAGACAAGCAAAAAAACAATCCTTTTTGCCTTGGAAGACAATCGGGAAGACAACCTTTGTATTAAGAAGACAATCGGGAAGACTAGTATTTACACTAGGAAGACAATCGGGAAGACTCACAGTCTTCCTAGTTCAAAAAACAGAGTCTTCCTAGTTTAAATCTAAGTCTTCCTAGTTCATTTTTATTCTAATTTAAATAATTAACTAAATAAATTATGTATTAAATTAATTCTTTACAGAATTAATTTAATAAATAATTTACTTAATAGTATTAATTATTTATAAGAGAATAAATAGAATTAGTTGACTTCACAACTAATTCCAGAATCACTTAAAACTTAGATAAAGAATAAACATAATAGTACGTTGACACTCAATGCACAGTCTGGTTCATGAGTGACAAACGACAATGTCTGTTCTTTATCTGTTTGACTTTAAACAGTGATTCATTTCCTTCTCATTCAAGAACTCTGTAACCAGTATCTTTTGCTGTCACCACTTGAAATCTCTGTCACTTTAATAAATCCACTGAGCTTGAATACTTCACTGAGGCTTGATCAACAAATTGATCTTCTTTCAATGTAGAATCACTTCAAGTCTGTAGATGACTTTAATCTTCATTCTTTGACAGATATAATCTTCTGAGATTCCTGTGACATTTGATTTTTATTATTTACTTATTACATCTTAATTAAAGTTGAGTAGAATCCTCGGTGGTTACAAATAGGCCTAGACATATGCCTTTCAATCTCCCCCTATTTGTTTGTGAGACAATAACAACCAAATACTCTAGAGGATAACTCAACTAAAACAAGAAAAGATAAGACTTTTAAAAGCCAAGCAAATAATAAAAAGTTCTGGATTAAATATAACAATTTCCAGATTCAAACAGTAAAGATAAATACAAGATAGTTGTTCCTCTAGTCTGAACAAATGAATACATTTTCCTATCTTGATTTACCTAGCTCTAAACATTTATCATTTACAAATTTGAGCTAACTATATCATGTCTTAGTCTCTAATTTCACCTTCTTCAGCTTCTTGCAAGGTGACTAGAAGATCTTTGTCAAGGACACGATCACTTTCAGAAACCACACCACTTGGCATTACTGGTTGAGTGGTGATCTTCTTCAATCTGTTCTTGATCTGAGCATACCGTGGAACTTTCTCCGTGCAGTAGTCTGAAATTATATCAGCAACTTCAGACTTCTCTACAGTAGTAAACCCAGAAGTTCTCAGAAGATTCTCCAACTTCACCAGTTGCATAGCAGCCTGTAGCTTCAAAGAATCAGGATCCATCCTTACAGTCTCCAAAGTTGTACCTCTGTAGATTTTGACTTCACAAGGGAAATGTACAACTTGAGGGCTGGCCTTCATTGCAGAATCTCTCAGTCGGTCATATAGAAGCTCGTTCAAGCAAAAGATCTCTTAACCTTACTCATTAGAATCCACAATTCAGAGAGAGATCTTCTTTGTAGGAGGTCAAGAGAAATGGTGAATGACCCTTCAAGAGCACTTGAGACATAGATGTACAGTTCTTGCCTCACTTGATCAAATGCAGATGTAATCCTTAGGATATCTTCCTTCAATGCCTTCATATATAATGAGTTGTCCGGATTAACAGTCATGATCTTCTCAAGCAACTTCAGAAAAGTAGCATCATTGTTTGTGCCTCTCTGAGGGATATCAAACATCTCCCTTGCCTTATCCCATTTTCTTCCTTGCTTCATCCTAACATCCAATCTCCTTTCTTTGACATGAATACTATGAAGACGTTGTTTGTCTTCATGTTCAGCCTTTTAAATTTTCAGCTTCTGAGAAATGATGCCGGAGACCTTGGCATTTTCATCTTCCTTTCTCCTTAGATCTGCCTGTTGCTTCTTCAACTCCTTTTGAGGAATCCTCTACATATTGAGCTTTGGAAGCCCTAGGATTCACCTCAGAAGTTCTCCTTATCTCTCCTTCTTCTCTCCTTTCTCCTCTATCTCCTCCTTCATTAGCATCATCATCCTCATCTTCATCATCTCCCTCAAAGAATGTTCTTTGTTGTGCTGTAGGTTGATGTGAGTTCTTTATTATATTATACAAGTGCTTCATACCTTCATTAAGATGCTCCATACCTCCTTCTATCCTCGACATCATTTCTTCATTAAACCTTTGATTTTCATCAGATGTTTGCAGAATGAAGTCCACCTTGGTAGAAATAGAAGCAATCTCCTTGACACTCTCTGATATCTGAGCATTTGACGTTGTAAGATCAGAGATGTCTGAAGCCACTAGAACGTGAGATTGTTGGATTGAATTCAGCCTCGGGAGTAGATTATTCTTCAATCCTTGCAAGTCATTTTTAAAAGTACCCAACTGATTAGAGACAGAGGTGGAAGATTGTGCAACCACTTGTGCTTTCAGAAGATTGTTCTCAGCCTGGGTTTCTTGTAACTTTCTCTGTAGATCAGCTAGTTGGTTCAACAACAAAGCAGTGTTTGTGTCTGTGTGTGCACTCACTTCAATTTCTCTCAGTGGTGTTTCACTCAACTCACGTACTTGTGTTTGACTCTCATCTCTCACAACTAACTGTCTGTCTAAGTTCTCAGTAGATTTACCTGCATGAAAAATCACCCTAGCCCCTTCAAGAGAGGTCAGTGGTGGTGCAATGGGAGTTCGCAATTCCCGATCCCTGGTTGAGTCTGTCAAAATATTTGACATTGTATACTGAATTGCTTCAGGGACAGACTCACCAGGTTGCCTTTCACTTTCTCCAGTATAAACTGCGAGTGAAAAATCCCTTAGAGGAGCCAGAGATGTTCCCTCTGGGAGGGGAGAAAATGATTCTATTATTGGTGGCGAAGAATCAGATTTTCCCTCTGATGCCTGTGAAGGCACTTCTATCGTAACTATGGTAGGTACTGTTTCAAATTCAAAATTAAAGTGCTCTCCTGGCATCGTGTCCTGAGTGTCATCTATATGGATATCTTCTCCCATTGTGAGTAATGGGAGAGTGCTTGACTCAGTACAGGATGCCATGGCCCTATGGCGAATTTCAATAGATTCATCCTATTGAGAGGATGTCTCTAGAGACTGTTCAGTGGCCATATCTATGTCCATATCCTGTTGAGAGGATACAGATGGGCTTACAGTTGCCTCCCTATAGGTTTTTCTTTTCTTTAAGGGTGGAGACAGAGCTGTGGGAGCACTCATTTCAGCTATTTCACTAACTCTTCTTGAACTGGTTTGAACATTTGGCTCAGGTTGTGTATCAGGAGTGTTTGACTCTCTGTTTGGCTCTATGACCTGGGTCAGAGACTGTGGTTCTACAATCTCTGGGTCAGCCCTAACAACCACTTGGGTTTGAATTACTGTACCAGAAGAAGATCCAGGGTTAGGAATAACTACCTGTAGTGGAACTTGATGTGGCTCAGGAACTTGTTCACCAAAGACATGAAGATTAATGAATTGACTCATCAATGGTGAAACAAGAACATGTATGTTGAGGAATTTGGATGAGACATCAAGTCTGGTGTAGAATTTAGTGTCTGTGGTTGGAGAGGTTTCAAATCTTGTTTCTCTAAACAGTTCTACCTGCTCAGCAGTGAGAAGATGATTAATGATAAGAGTGAGAAAGCGAGGGTACCAACACTTTACTTTCACATTATTATCAGAATCTCTCCTAGAGTGAGCAAGCCTGTTGATCATAAGGTTCCACAGAATCTCAGCAAAATTTAATCTACGACCAAATACAATAGCATAAGCAATATACTGATTAAGACTGGTAATGCAATGAAAATTTGTTTTTGTGCAATTACCAAATACTCTTGCTATTGTATCAAAGAACAGATCCCATTCCCTTACAACAAAACTCTTAGACAATTTGACCATTTATAAGGGACCCTGATAATGAATATTCACAAAGAACTGTGATAACTCATCATCAGTGGGTAAAGGATCAAACCTGTCCTTTGGAAAATGTAATACATCACAAAACAACTCAAAAGTGATTGTATATTGTTGGTTTAGAATATTGAAAGTAAAAGATTTTGAATCTCCAGAAATAACAACACTTGAACATAGCCTCATTGGATCAATTTTAAGAAGTGCCGAGGCACAAATAGCATGACTGACACGAGTCTCGCTATTTAAAAATTGAATCCAAGGTTTAAACCGTTCCACCTTGCATTTAGACGGATCAAAATACCCAACATAGTTATTTAAAACAAGTTCAAAATTAGGATCCATTTAGATAAAACACAAAATTTTAATTAACTTAAAACAAAATTAAAATTTTAGGGATTTTTAGAATTAATTAAAATCACTTAAAATCCAGAAAATTAAAATTTTATCAAAATTAACCAATTTTAAATTTAAATCCTAAAATTCGAACTTAAACTTTGAGAAAAAAATATGAATGGGTAACTGATTTCAAGAACACACACACAGTTCAATACCTACAGAAATCACTATGATCACATAAAATACCAGAAATCACTTAGCAAGTAAAGAACAATCAAGTCGAATTGATTTCAAGAAAAATGAAAATTTTAGCAGCACTTCGACTTAACAGATTGATTTTGAAAGAATAAAGAGTGTTGCTAAGTAATAACTTGAGCAATTAAGGATCAAAGATCACAGTTTCTGCAAAAAAAATGAGAGAGAATGCGAATGGGGGTAAAAAAAAAATGATAAGGCAAAATGGAATAGAAGACTATACGTATGCAATGTATCTATATATACATATGAAAGCAGTTAAAAGAAATAAAGAAAAAGAAATAAAACTAAACTGAACCGTTTTTTATTTAAATTTGTATTGGGAAGACAATCGGGAAGACTTAGGATAGTCTTCCCGGTAGTCTTCCTAATACAAATTAGAAAGTCTTCCGGAAAATAAATAAAAGAAAAACAGAAATTAAATTTATTAATTCTAAGTCTTCCCGATAGCCTTCCTAGTTCAAAAATTGGGAAGACTTAGGAAAAGACTTAAAATAAAATAGAAAATACTAAAAATAATATAGAAAAATTCATTGTCTTCCCGGTAGTCTTCCTAGTATAAAATTGGGAAGACTTAGGAAAACTTAGAATTTAAATAAAATATTTACAGAAAAATGCAGAAAAAATATAAAAATGCATGAAAAATATAAAAAAGCCTAGAAAAATTCACAGAAAATTCCATAAATCCTAGAAAAATATGCAGAATATATAGAATTGCATAATATTAATATAAACTTGCAGAAAAATTTAAACAACAATATTTACAATCTGAAAAACACCTTAATAATTCTAAATAAATATATTTTCAATAAAAATACATTTCTCCACTTAAAAAATATGAGAAACATATTTTTGAAGAAAATAAATTATTCAGAAATATTTAAATTTACAAGCATGTATTATTAAATGAGACTTGGCAATAAATATCATTTAAATGACAAGAGAAAATGAATTTTTTGAAAGAACAAACATGACAGAGATATTGTTAATCACTAAGACTGTTTAACGTACCCAATTTACCAACTAACTTGATAAATGTGGATTCGTCAACAGATTTAGTGAATATATCTGCAGTCTGTTCTTCTGTGGGTACAAAGTGTAACTCCACAGTTCCATTCATGACATGCTCTCTGATAAAATGATACATGATATCAATGTGCTTCGTTCTCGAGTGCTGCACAGGGTTGTTGGAGATTGCTATGGCACTTGTATTATCACACAAAATAGGAATTTTGTCTAATGCAAAGCCATAGTCCTTTAATTGATTCCTTATCCATAAGATCTGAGCACAACAGCTTCCAGCAGCAATATATTCAGCTTCTGCTGTTGAATTGGAAACTGTTTGCTATTTCTTGCTATACCAAGAAATCAATCTACCTCCTAGGAATTGACAACTTCCAGAGGTACTCTTTCTATCCACAACACTACCTGCATAATCAGAATCTGTATATCCAACAAGATTAAAACCAGAATCTTTAGGGTACCAGATACCTAAATTAGGTGTACCCTTAAGATATCTCAAGATTCTTTTAACAGCAACGAGATGTAAATCTCTAGGGTCCGCTTGGAACCTTGCACACAAGCATGTAGCATACATAATATATGGTCTACTAGCAGTAAGATAGAGTAAGGAGCCAATCATACCTCTGTAGCTTGTAATATCTACCTTGATAGAGTTATCACAAGCTCCCAGTTTGACTGCTGTTGAAGATGGAGTCCTTGCTGATGCTGAATCCTCCATGTGATACTTCTTGAGGAGTTCTTTGAGATACTTGGATTGACAAATAAATATTCCATTTGACCTTTGACTTACTTGCAATCCAAGAAAGAACTTCAGCTCACCCATCATACTCATTTCAAACTTACTCTGCATTAGCTTAGCAAATCTCTTACAGAGATCATCATTAGTAGACCCAAATATGATGTCATCCACATAGACTTGGACTAATATCATATCACTTTTGTGTTTCTTTGAAAAAAAGGTTTTGTCTATGATACCTCTAACAAAACCATTTTCTAAAAGAAAACCAGAGAGAGTGTCATACCATTTTCTTGGGGCTTGTTTGAGACCATAGATAGCCTTGAAGAGAAAGTACACAAAGTCCAGCAGCTCCTGATTTTCAAAGCCAGGGGGCTGTTCCACATACACTTCTTCATCTAGCTAACCATTCAGGAATGCACTCTTAACATCCATTTGATAGACTTTAAAATTGGATTAAGCTGAAAATGCTAAGAACATCCTGATGGCCTCAAGTCTAGCCACTGGTGCATAGGTTTCATCATAATCAATGCCTTCAGCTTGTGAATACCCTTGTGCAACCAGTCTTGCCTTGTTCCTTGTAACAATGCCATCCTCATCTAGCTTGTTTATGTATACCCATCTAGTACCAACTACTTTCTTGTTCTTTGGTTTGGGTACCAGCTTCCAGACTTGCTGTTGTTCAAATTGATTGAGTTCATCTTGCATATCAATCACCCAATCTGGATCAGTCAGTGCTTCCTCAGTCTTCTTTGGCTCCATTTCAGATAGAAACCCTGAATAATGACATTCATTCTGAGTAGCACTTCTAGTTCTAACTCCAACACCTGGATCACCAATGATCAGCTCAAAGGGATGAGCTCTATTCCATATAGTCTGTCTTGGAAGATTTGATCTTGATGATTCGCCTTGTAATTCATTGTGGTGTTGTGACTGACTAGTAGATCCATCATTTCCTCCCCCTGAGTTGTTGCTTGATTGCCTTGATGATTCTTCTCCAGTGTTGGTGGTATCTCCATTGTTACCAATGTTTCCACCACCACCACCAGGATTATTATCATCATTGTTATTGTCATTACCAGCAACATTCTCAGGTGGGGCTTCATCATCTGAATCTGAGTCTAGCAAGTTATCAAACTTCAGTTTCTCAGATGAATCTCCTGTTTGGATATTAGGGAGTTTAGTGTCATCAAATGTTACATTAACACTTTCCTTCACATGGTGACCATCAATCAAGTACACTCTGTAAGATCTTATGGAATAACCAATAAAAATAGCTTCTTGTGCCTTAGCCTCAAACTTGCCAAGTTTCACATTGTCATCCTTAAGCACAAAGCATTTTGCTCCAAATACATGAAAGTATTTGAGAGTTGGTTTCTTGTTGTTCATGATCTCATAAGGAGTCTTCATTAAGTCCTTGTTGATTAAAGTTCGATTCTAAGTATAACAAGAAGTGTTCACAGCTTCAGCCCAAAAGTACATTGGAAGTCTTGATTCACTTAACATAGTTCTAGCAGCTTCAATCAATGTACGATTCTTTATTTCCACCACTCCATTCTGTTGAGGAGTTCTAGGGGCAGAATACTGTCTTGTTATTCCTTTAGAAGCACAAAAGTCATTTAGGACTGCATTCTTGAATTCAGTTCCATTATCTGACCTTATAGCTCTAACAGGGAATCTCGAATCCAGCTCAATCAACTTTATATGATCAATCACCATCTGTGGGGTCTCATCCTTGGAATGTAGGAATAAAACCCAAGTATATTTGGAATAGTCATCAACAATCACAAGTGCATACTGTTTCTTTGACATGGACATCACACTAACTGGACCAAACAAATCCATGTGCAGTAGATGAAGTGGTTCAGTTATTGAAGATGTGTCAGTGCCCTTGTGAGAAGCTTTCTTTGACTTTCCTTTCTGACAAGCCTCACACAGTCCTTCCTGTGTAAATTCCATCTGAGGCAAACCTCTAACCAATTCCCTCTTGACTAAAGAGTTCATGGTTTTGAAGTTAAGGTGAGACATCTTCTTGTGTCATAACCAACTTTCATCTGATGAAGCTTTATCATAAAAACAAGTTACTTCATCTTTGGATCCAGAGTGCAGATCAGCTATGAACAAGTCACCTTTCCTTACTCCTTGAAGAGCAGGCTTTCCATTCTTCTTGTGAAGGATCTGACATCTATCTTTCTCAAAGGAAACAGCATATCCTCTGTCACAGAAATGACTGATGCTGAGAAGATTGAACTTCAGACCTTCCACAATAGATACATCTGGAATGATAACATTTCCAAACTTCAAACAGCCATATCCTCTGGTAATACCCTTGCTGTTATCTCCAAAGGTAACTCCTGGGTCGGCTTTCTCAACCACATTTGATAGCAGGGCTCTATCCCCGGTCATATGCCTTGAACAACCACTGTCAAGAACCCACATAACACGGTTTACCTGTTCCACACCCTGCAGTATCAAATTGATTAGACCTTCTTCGGAACCCAAACTTGATTGGGTCCGGCATACTTAATGAACTAGCCTTTGTCAGGCAAAACAACATCTTTAACCTTAACTACATAAACCTCTTTCACAAAAGAGCGTTTCCATTTATAGCCAGCCTTAACACATTTCTGAGTAGGCTTAGGGATAAATGGATCCACTCTAGTCTTCGGAGGACTAGTAGTCTTAGATCTAACATGCTTCTTATGATTAACATGTTGACGTGGAGCAGTCTTATTATCAGATACATGCTTACTGTTAAAATAAGCATACATAACATTGAAAGCACAAGACATGCAATTTACCACACCACATGCTTTATGAGAAAGATTAATAACAGGCATGTTGGTTCTACAATTGTTTTGATCCAACTTATGGATATCTAATTTAGTCTCTGTTGTTGAAACAACTTTGACTGGTTTATCAGACATACACTTGTTGGACTGTTCAACTTCAAAAGCAAGATCTTCTTCACGTATCTCCTTTGCAATGATGATCGAGTATTCATTCAGAGGTTCTCCTTGGGTCTCTCTAAAGAAAGATTTGTCAATACCCTTAAGCACATCTGGAATACCCCTTTCTTCAGCACTGACTCTATTAGGGGTATTTATGCTTAACTTACCAATAGACTCATTATAGTCATAGCCTATGCCAATAGACTGACCAATAGCTTGTTTATTGATGATTTCTTTAGCAGTCTTACAAGAGTTATAGTAAGCATTAGCTTTAGTCTTCAGCTCACTATTTTTATCTTTGAGAATGGTTTCCAGTTGAATATAACATTTAACCCTATTCTCAAGAAATGATATTTTCTTAGTAAGTTCATCCTGATTACCATGCACAAGTTTTAATTCTTTTATCTCCTTTTCAAGAGCTGTGTTCAAAAGAATTATTCTATCATTTTCAGTACGAGCATAAGAAATAGTACCACTAAGATGATAGATCATTTCAGCATCAGTGAACTTTACCTCTGACATGTATGTAGATGAAGTGCTTGCCTCCTTAGCCATTAAAGCAAGGTTTCCAATTTCACATGCTTCTTCATCACTGTCAATATCATCCCAACTCTTTCCTTCAGCAACATAAGCTTTCCCAATCTTGTTCTTCTTGCTAGAATCAAATGAGTTCCTTCTCATTTGCTTTGGCTTTTTACATTCAGTAGCAAAGTGACCCAACTCATTGCAATTGTAGCACCTGATTGTGCTCCTTTCCACAGTTCCAGTTTTGTAGCCACCCCTTATGTAACAGCCCCAAATCCGGGGTCGGGGATTTAGGGTTGTCACAATCCATGTACTCCTTGCCTTACCTGCTCATGACCCCACAACATATGTCTCACACACACACACACACACACACACACAGGTTAGAGTCTCAGAAACGACACAATACAACAACTGCGGAATAAATAACTTTTATTACAATACCCAAATGTCTTTTGAATCTATTACTGATACAATTTCTAAGTATTGTTACATTACCAACTTAGCCTTCTGATGCTCACAATCCTCTTATACCATTCCTGTCTATACATGAGTTGAATGCCAAAAGCCGTAGCCTGATTCGATTGGTTCGTACTACTCTCGGGATCGCTGCTAGAAACTGCTTAATGGAAACGCCTTGCGAGGTATGTGCCGTCCCATTGGCATCCTGCTTCGCTGCTATATAATATATATAAAATAATAGCAAGAGTGAGCGATAGCTCAGCAAGGTAATGAAAGTATGGCATAATTCTGCCCTTTTATTCAACCCAGAAATAAAGCGGGTATGCGACAATAATCTGTCAAAATATCTTGATACTGAAATCATTTCCTTATCGGAATGTATTCCAAAAATACCATTGTTGTATTTCAAATATCATCTCCATAATATTCTGCAACTTTCGATATTCATACTATCGAACAAAGTTCTAGTATAGTATAAAAGATGAAATAACAAGGTACCTCAGTATATCCTTTCCGTAAAATATCTGCTATATAAATATAAGCAGACTATTAACATATAACTTAAAAGATGAAGTTATAAGGAAAATTCAATATCATCTTTCATATCAAACATTTACCTCATATCATAATTTGGAAATAAATACAATGTAAAATATTTCCAATTCATTTTCTAAGCTCATCTGATTCCATATACCTTTTTCAAAACAATCATATACCTTTTTGTAATCTCATATGCTTTCTGATAACTCATATACTGGAATATACCGGATTACTCTTGAGTAACCTTTCTGAAAACTTCCATGAAACTGAATAGCTGGAATAAACTATCTTTCTTTGAAAACTTTCATGAAACTGAATAACTGGAACAAACTTTCTTTTTCTGAGATCGCGCATGAAACATGCTCTTTCATCGATGGTGAACTCTTACTGGAGATTCTAGGCGACAGGGATACCTCTACGATGATCAGTCGTAAGGCAACTCCCCACTGCTGTTTTTCTACGTAGAAGGTAAAATAGGGCAGACGCTAACTGACCTACCTCCCCGCCAATCGGTTGTAGGGGGAAGAGCATACCCATTCCTTAGGGGTACCCATTCCTTAGGGGCCTCCGATACTCTTCTCTCATCCTACGGTCGGGCACTATCTGATAATCATCTAAGGGAAGAACAGACCCGCTCATAGACTGCTGGTCTATGCGTAATTCCCTTAGGGGACAGGTCGCCACTCAGTCCCTTACACATTCTCCGAGTTCGAGAATATCCATAACTTTGAAACATCAAGTTCCTTTCCCTTGTTCCCCAAGTATACGACTCCACAAAGTAGTCATATCTGGTTGGAAAGGAAAATTCACCCATATTTCCCAAGCTGATGCTTGTTCATGGATACAACTGATTTCACTGCTTTTACTCCTCGAGTCTTAAAGGAGTATTCAAATCATTTTTGATAGTTGGATACAAAGCTGGTGAAGGAGTAGTTTCAAAAAGGTTTAGGACCGGGCAGTCCACTTGAAACAACCATAAAATCTCGAGAAAGGTCCCATGCATTTGTAGTTTGAGCGAACATTTAAGTCTTTCTGAATATAGACTTAAATGGGAAATAGATTTTGGGAACCTTCTCTATTTATAATAACAATTGACTGAAATATACTTTATTAGCTATCTAGGGTTTAAAATAGTTTTCACAAAATACTTCCTTAAGAAGTAGGGCTTTAAATAATTAATGCAAACTATATTTAATAAAGAATATTTATTTAGAAATAATTTCTAAATACTTTCTTAACAAAAGGGTAGATAATACTATTCATCATATATTTAAAATATATACCCTTAATAGATTAATTGTAATAACACAATAAAATAACCCTAGATAGCAACTGATACCATTCCCGGTCCGTCGTTTAAATACTGAGTATATATCTCCCCTACTGAGGGTTTTCTTAACGTCTCAGCTCAAAAAAATACTGCTATAACCATAGCTTATAAGCTCAACTCAGATCAATAACTTTTACTTAGCATCATACGTATCGTTTCGAAATCATGAACACCTAACATATAACTCAATATCTTTTATTATCACAACAATAATAGTTTATAGAAGCATAGGTTTGGAAACTTGTATGCATCTATCATATCCATATATTACGTCTCAACATTTTTAGTACCATTACATCTATATACGATGTAAGGTTTGAAAACATGCATAATATCATATCGTATGCATCATTAGTATAATTAATGGAAAACATAGCATGGAATAAGCAAACTGCATCTAGTGTATGCATACTTCAAAATATGGTTTTAGAAACTTGCACGATACTTGGAACAAAGAATATATATATAGATATATTTTTGAATCAACAAGTATTAAACATTCGAAAATATGCCCACTCTAATAATAGAGTAAGGTTTAGTAAACTTGCCTGATGCTCGAGAGGTGATAGGGCTCCTGACCATGTCGAACAATCTAGACAAAGTCAAACGAAAGCACACGGTTAATCCCCTCGATAAACCACTTATAACTCAATGCTTAAACACGTAAGCAAAACACAACCAAGGCATTATTTGCTCGCTCTAGTCTCACACTAAGTCCATGTTACTCATCAAATACTTATATCATAAGTTTGGTTCGAAATCCATCCTCAAATCCAAGTTATACTTAACCATTTGGAACCTTGGTTCTAAGTCTCGTTTTCAGTGAATTTACACTTGCGCAACCTCGGCTAAAACATTTTTATAAAATCAACTAATAATCTTTTTGATTCGAAATCTTCGCACAAGGCTTGCTAACTGTCCTTAGCATTATATCCCAAAGTTTCACATTTGGATTCGACTCTTAGAGGTCTTTGACTTAGCATTAAAGTAGTTACATTTCTGCGATGCAACCTCTTGAACCACGTTCACTAAAACTAGCATAACTCTTAAACCATTCGGCCAAATTAGGCGAATCACATATCATTACGAAGCTTATAACATGAACTACACAATCATGGGAAGTAGGACTCCAGGGTCGAGCTCTAACAGAGGAAAAACAGAGAACCAATCAGTAGGTAAAAATTTGGGCATTACGACGGCTATAACTCGGATATTCCCAAATTTCAAATCATCCAAAATACATATCGATCACTCCACATAACACATACATCTTATATATCATAGAACTGAGGCCAAGCAATGCCTTTCCGTTCATATAACTCATTATCACTTAATTCAAAACCCAATCATAACAACTAAGGCTATAATCATGCATAACACCATTAATCATCCATAATCCTTATAATAATTCAAGGGTTTCAAAATTATACCTCCTCCAAGCTTGCTTTCTGCCATACTCCTGATATAGCCTTAGATTCTTGCTTAATACAACCTTTGGAAGCTACAAACTCATTATCAAAACAAAACAAAACAAGATACAAGTTACTATTCATCATCTTCTCCAACTGTTAATCACTGAATCGAAGGGGTAAATCACGGAGTTGAGGTGATTGCTTACCATGGTTACGTCGGGCTTCTCGAGAGCTTCGTTTTGAGTGGTAGAACGCCAAAAACGGACCACAGAATCTCGAGTTATGATCATTTCTTCCTCCTCCATTTTCTTTCTCCTTCTCTCTCGGGTTTTCTAGAAAAGTGATGAAGAAATGCTTGCTTTATCCTTATATTTGGCTGATATTTTTGGTGCAAATGACCATCTTGCCCTTTGCTTTATTGTAGCTTTCTCTAGAAGCTTCTTTTTGATAACGCTCGCATTTTGTTTCTCGTTTGTTTCATTCTTTTCTCCAACTTTCTCGAGTTCTTTAACTTATACCCACTTTCCAACCTCACATTTTACTAATTAATATATTAACCAAGTTTGCTTTTAAAATTCATTCCATTCGGAGTTCGAAACATTTTACTATTCACTTCGAGTAATCTTAGACTGCTTCAATCATCTTAATTCCAGAATTTCTATTCTCTTATTCCGACGAATCCTTAATTCCTTAAATATTATTCTTCCTCATAAATTCCACCTTCATAGGGTTCTCGTGTCGGATCACTATTCATCAATCTCGTACTTAAATTAATTCGTGCCTCATTGATCAGATTCTGCTCAACTCTGTTAAACATTCTCAATGGTTCCGCTATAGCCCCTTTTGAAATGATTTCTCTAAACATCCTTAGTATTCCAGTACTTGAAAATAATCTCATATTTACGATCTCATGTATCTTATTCTTTAATTCCTTTACCTTAATATCACAATTTCAAGTCCACGTTCATCTGGTGGAATTTTGGAGAAAACTGAAAGTCCTCGAATGCTGATTCTGACGACATTTACATACACTTATTTACATTCAAGATTACCAATCTAACTTCCAAAGTTCCATTTATAGACTCGTATATAGTGTAGTGTGATCACCCTCTCATCTTAGAGGAATTCACGATTCACCACAATCTTGTAGATCAATATCAATTCCAACATTTCTTGTACTTAGAAAATGTTCTAGTGCTTTCTCAGGCATACTCTATCTTGTTTACGGAGTTGTCGGATGCATAACAGATATCGATTTGGATGACATGAAAATACTTTTCTTTCTTGGAATATTATATTCCCATTTTCCAGATAGACTGTTCTTATTTAGATGGTCAGTCCATCCCTTCTATTCACAAAGTACTTGTAACTGAAATCCATATTCATTTTATAATCTTGAATCTCAACATCATTAATACATTGTGGTTACAACCACTAATCATTCATATATTCACTGATGCACTTCATCATAAAAAAAAAAAATTAATTCTACCGAAAATTTCGGGTTCTTACATTCTCCCCTCCTTAAAAGGATTCCGTCCCGGAATCTGTCTGAATCAAATGGTGGTATTTCTCTAGTAATTCACCCTCTAGCTCTCAATTTGATTCTTCCACGTTATGATTTTGCCACATAATTCTGATGAACTTGATGACCTTGTTTTGGAGCACCTGTTCCTTTTTGATCTAATATTCCATTGGTTGCTCCACATAGGGTAAGTCTGGTTGCATATCCACATGCTCGAATTCCACTATATGCTTAGCATTTGACTTGTATGGTCTTAGCATCGAAACATGAAACACGTTGCGGTCTTGTTGCAGATTCGGTTTAGTGCTAGTTCATATGCTAGCCTTACGATTTGCCTTAAAATCTCAAACGGTCCAATGTATTTAAGACTCAGCTTTTCTTTCTCTCTAATTCTCATTACTTCTTTCCATGAAAATACCTTCCGCATTACAAATCTCTGACCTCATACTCTCTATCTTATTTGTACAGAAAATACACCAACATAAACTTGCTTGTCATTCATCAACATGCCATTTAGCTTATCCATAGCAGTATTATCTCTATACTCGCGGGCTTAGTCCGCATACTTTCTCTGTTTGTCTTAGTTGTCACTAGCCGCTTGTTGGTGAAATCTTTTGTCTTTCTAGTTTGTTGGACTAACTTGGGTTCTGTGTAAAATCTCATCCTTTAATTCCCGATCCTTCGGAATCCATCTCTGTCTCATTTTAATTAAGGTATCGGCCACCATATTGGCCTTCCCCGGATGGTAGTGTATCTCTCAATCATAACCCTAGGTCAATTTTAACCATTTCTCCATCTCATGTTATCTACTATCTCGGATAACTTAAAGCCACTTCATCACATTCCAGAAAATTTGTGGGTGCATTAGTCAACCCAAAATAACTTCGCTGAACACTCGAAGTGTCTATTCCTAGTACGAATCACAGTCTTGGGTATATCCTCAGATTTAACTTCCCACTGGTGATACCCAGTTCTTAAATAAATTTGGAAATACACAGCGTTCTTCCGCTGATCAAACAATCATTTACAAGGGTACCTATTTTCCATGTCGAACTCATACAACCCTCGAGGTTCGATACAAAATCTTGTGCTAACATCTTTCTCGCTTACAACAACACCGGGCTCACCATGGTGGTACACTGGGTCTTATTACACCTTTATACAGCAACTCTTGTAACTGAGTCACTAACCCTTTCATTCCCATTATACTCTGAATACTCGGTCACAGTTTATGGTTTCTTGTTTTAATTCTTTAACTTTTATTTTCATCCGGGTCTTCATATATTTCTGAAAATTATTCCTTTATAACAACACACGCTGCACATCTCCCAAGTCACAATACCAGCTCCCTCTGACTCCAACATCAGTAATTATCTTGCTAACCCAGAGGTAGTGTCCACTCGTAAACAACTCCTCCAAAATCTCAATTTCATTATAGGGCATCCATCTAACACCGTTGTCACTGGAGTTCACGGCATACCGCCATTCCTTTCACATATATCGATTGACACGCTTTCCATTATCATAATATCCTTGGGAGAATAACCAATTTCGTTGATATGTCACTAACATTCTATTTGTCTTAGGGATCCGCTCCTGCCATAAGCAATTTCGTTGCGAATCTAATTCCTATCAGCGAATTTTGACTTATTTGACCTGGGTGGCCTCCCCTTAGAATTCAATGAGGATAAACAAAATTATGGGGCCTTGAAAAGACAGCTCCCATATCAAGGAAAATGTCACACACTGGTTATGAGTTTTAAGATAACCTTATTGGAGGTAAAAGAATTTACCGAGAGATCAACATGATCATAAGAACTCAATGTTGTGTGCCTCGATTGAGACATACTAAAGGTAATTAGCCTTCTTGTATTTCACAACTCACAAGTGATGGCGTCCCATCCGACTTCTATCACACAGACAGATAGTCCTTGTAGCCCCTATAAGTATAGGGTTGTTCATCTCAGTGGAAGTTGAAAGGTATGAAAGCAATTCGAGATCAATTTAATGATTATCACCTTTCGACAATATTTCACAAAGGAACACCTTGGATTAAAATTGGACAGATTCCAAAGGTGCAATTTACAAGAAAAGAATAGCCATAAAGATACTGGTACTTAACAACAAGTGGTGAGGTATCACCATAGGGGCATGCATCATTTGAAAAAAAAATAACAGCTTCAATAACATTATTTGACAGGGCTTCGAAAACCTGAAAGTAGGCATTATGATAGCCTCTGGTACAATTGAAACTGAATATGGTTTAACACGAGTGTTATAAGACAACTTCGAAGAGGGAATATACCCTTTATCAGAATTCTTTCCTGGAGAGAGGTCAATATAGATCATAGATTGGGGAGGTACCCCACATAATTTGCAAATGGGGAGGGTACTACCAAGGTCTCTACGGATGCCTTTTATGTCGGCTCCTCTAATGGATAATCGTTCAATTCCAAATCTTTTCTTCTCCACGCACCCTCAGTTGTTCGATACTTGCGTCATTGCTGACTTATAATAGTTGCTAAGAATTCAACCATCAACTTTTGCGATCGCAGGGAGTTCTATTCGACTTGGCGCAAACATTTCAAGTAAGCGTTCTGTTTTATAAAAAGACTTCGATACTGTTGTCGCCCATAGCAATGACAATTCCTCATGTCGACTGGGCAGTACTCCGGAAGATCGTTAGAAACTACAAGATTAAATCTGGTCTCTATTTCAATCATCCTTATATCCAATATTCCTTCTCCCATATCAATCCTGGGCGCTACATAAGCTTAACACTTTTGGCACAATAGCCTTTTCATTTAAGTCAACCCCGGAACTTCTCAGTCCGTCTTGGTTCTTAAATATACTTCGTCTTTACCGTCCAATCTCAACTTCATCATTTTATCTCTACAATCAATTTTAGCAATCAGGGTCTGTCCACCAGCCCATATAACGGCTATCTTACCCAATCCACAGGGTTCACTCCAATTTCCACTCTCTTTGGTGACATCCCCTGGTAATCAGAAAGACAAGGTTTGCCAAAATTTGCTGAATTTCTTCCAAAAATCAGGGAAATTTGATCAATCTTATTACCTACTAGTAATGCTCGGATCTGATTTCTGACCTTTCTGTTCTATCCTCATAATTCCTTCCTGGTTTCCTGAGGGTGGTAAATCTCGTTCTCGATTCCGTCTTAGCGTGCTTGTCTTACAATATCATTTGCATGGTACATATACCCAAAATTTTCCTTGAGATAACAAAATCCCTCAATGATGTAATAGACACTATTTGCAATGGAATCGCTGGTCGTGGGGATTGAAACCTCATAGCCAAAGCAATTCCTTTCACTATTCTTAGGCAACTAAGTACCCTTAATCGTTCGTGAAAATCTGAACATCTTGGTTCTTACGTATGCTGCCTCCTTATGGGCAACTATAACTTACTACGAGTAACAGGTTTCGTTCAAATCGAATCAATCTACTGATACTGGCTATACTGCCTCTACCTCTTCTGCCTTGGAGTCTCTACTCCATTTTCTTTGTCATACCTCTTGATAAATCATGAACGATCCTTAAACTCTCGTCTCGTCACTTATTTATCCCTTGAAGGTTCGTCCGGTCTTATTACTAGACCTCAAGTAACATACTACATCTTTATCAATCAACACGTCCTCTACAAGATTCTTTCCTTGACCCACTATGGGGTCTTCCTCTAGATCCTCCTATGGATCCTTTATCGGGTCTCCGTCCATTTCAAGGAACGCATCATCAATTGCCTACTCGAAGGCCTCGGGGTCTGGTATCTCGGAGTCCCATCAATCTATAACTCATACGACTCGAGGTGACTAATCACGAAGTCCTAAGTACGGTTTCCCAGAAGAAGTCCCCTCTCGGGCTTCATCTTAAACAGTCAGGGTCATGTCCTCTAACCCGACTACGAACTCAATTTGAGCTCCAGATGCTCTTATCATTATTAAGGGTATTGTAAGACTCGATCTCCTATCGTTTCTGAGGACTGTAACCTAACGCTCTGATACCATCTCTGTAACAGCCCCAAATCCGGGGTCGGGGATTTAGGGTTGTCACAATCCATGTACTCCTTGCCTTACCTGCTCATGACCCCACAACATATGTCTCACACACACACACACACACACACAGGTTAGAGTCTCAGAAACGACACAATACAACAACTGCGGAATAAATAACTTTTATTACAATACCCAAATGTCTTTTGAATCTATTACTGATACAATTTCTAAGTATTGTTACATTACCAACTTAGCCTTCTGATGCTCACAATCCTCTTATACCATTCCTGTCTATACATGAGTTGAATGCCAAAAGCCGTAGCCTGATTCGATTGGTTCGTACTACTCTCGGGATCGCTGCTAGAAACTGCTTAATGGAAACGCCTTGCGAGGTATGTGCCGTCCCATTGGCATCCTGCTTCGCTGCTATATAATATATATAAAATAATAGCAAGAGTGAGCGATAGCTCAGCAAGGTAATGAAAGTATGGCATAATTCTGCCCTTTTATTCAACCCAGAAATAAAGCGGGTATGCGACAATAATCTGTCAAAATATCTTGATACTGAAATCATTTCCTTATCGGAATGTATTCCAAAAATACCATTGTTGTATTTCAAATATCATCTCCATAATATTCTGCAACTTTCGATATTCATACTATCGAACAAAGTTCTAGTATAGTATAAAAGATGAAATAACAAGGTACCTCAGTATATCCTTTCCGTAAAATATCTGCTATATAAATATAAGCAGACTATTAACATATAACTTAAAAGATGAAGTTATAAGGAAAATTCAATATCATCTTTCATATCAAACATTTACCTCATATCATAATTTGGAAATAAATACAATGTAAAATATTTCCAATTCATTTTCTAAGCTCATCTGATTCCATATACCTTTTTCAAAACAATCATATACCTTTTTGTAATCTCATATGCTTTCTGATAACTCATATACTGGAATATACCGGATTACTCTTGAGTAACCTTTCTGAAAACTTCCATGAAACTGAATAGCTGGAATAAACTATCTTTCTTTGAAAACTTTCATGAAACTGAATAACTGGAACAAACTTTCTTTTTCTGAGATCGCGCATGAAACATGCTCTTTCATCGATGGTGAACTCTTACTGGAGATTCTAGGCGACAGGGATACCTCTACGATGATCAGTCGTAAGGCAACTCCCCACTGCTGTTTTTCTACGTAGAAGGGAAAATAGGGCAGACGCTAACTGACCTACCTCCCCGCCAATCGGTTGTAGGGGAAAGAGCATACCCATTCCTTAGGGGTACCCATTCCTTAGGGGCCTCCGATACTCTTCTCTCATCCTACGGTCGGGCACTATCTGATAATCATCTAAGGGAAGAACAGACCCGCTCATAGACTGCTGGTCTATGCGTAATTCCCTTAGGGGACAGGTCGCCACTCAGTCCCTTACACATTCTCCGAGTTCGAGAATATCCATAACTTTGAAACATCAAGTTCCTTTCCCTTGTTCCCCAAGTATACGACTCCACAAAGTAGTCATATCTGGTTGGAAAGGAAAATTCACCCATATTTCCCAAGCTGATGCTTGTTCATGGATACAACTGATTTCACTGCTTTTACTCCTCGAGTCTTAAAGGAGTATTCAAATCATTTTTGATAGTTGGATACAAAGCTGGTGAAGGAGTAGTTTCAAAAAGGTTTAGGACCGGGCAGTCCACTTGAAACAACCATAAAATCTCGAGAAAGGTCCCATGCATTTGTAGTTTGAGCGAACATTTAAGTCTTTCTGAATATAGACTTAAACGGGAAATAGATTTTGGGAACCTTCTCTATTTATAATAACAATTGACTGAAATATACTTTATTAGCTATCTAGGGTTTAAAATAGTTTTCACAAAATACTTCCTTAAGAAGTAGGGCTTTAAATAATTAATGCAAACTATATTTAATAAAGAATATTTATTTAGAAATAATTTCTAAATACTTTCTTAACAAAAGGGTAGATAATACTATTCATCATATATTTAAAATATATACCCTTAATAGATTAATTGTAATAACACAATAAAATAACCCTAGATAGCAACTGATACCATTCCCGGTCCGTCGTTTAAATACTGAGTATATATCTCCCCTACTGAGGGTTTTCTTAACGTCTCAGCTCAAAAAAATACTGCTATAACCATAGCTTATAAGCTCAACTCAGATCAATAACTTTTACTTAGCATCATACGTATCGTTTCGAAATCATGAACACCTAACATATAACTCAATATCTTTTATTATCACAAAAATAATAGTTTATAGAAGCATAGGTTTGGAAACTTGTATGCATCTATCATATGCATATATTACGTCTCAACATTTTTAGTACCATTACATCTATATACGATGTAAGGTTTGAAAATATGCATAATATCATATCGTATGCATCATTAGTATAATTAATGGAAAACATAGCATGGAATAAGCAAACTGCATCTAGTGTATGCATACTTCAAAATATGGTTTTAGAAACTTGCACGATACTTGGAACAAAGAATATATATATAGATATATTTTTGAATCAACAAGTATTAAACATTCGAAAATATGCCCACTCTAATAATAGAGTAAGGTTTAGTAAACTTGCCTGATGCTCGAGAGGTGATAGGGCTCCTGACCATGTCGAACAATCTAGACAAAGTCAAACGAAAGCACACGGTTAATCCCCTCGATAAACCACTTATAACTCAATGCTTAAACACGTAAGCAAAACACAACCAAGGCATTATTTGCTCGCTCTAGTCTCACACTAAGTCCATGTTACTCATCAAATACTTATATCATAAGTTTGGTTCGAAATCCATCCTCAAATCCAAGTTATACTTAACCATTTGGAACCTTGGTTCTAAGTCTCGTTTTCAGTGAATTTACACTTGCGCAACCTCGGCTAAAACATTTTTATAAAATCAACTAATAATCTTTTTGATTCGAAATCTTCGCACAAGGCTTGCTAACTGTCCTTAGCATTATATCCCAAAGTTTCACATTTGGATTCGACTCTTAGAGGTCTTTGACTTAGCATTAAAGTAGTTACATTTATGCGATGCAACCTCTTGAACCACGTTCACTAAAACTAGCATAACTCTTAAACCATTCGGCCAAATTAGGCGAATCACATATCATTACGAAGCTTATAACATGAACTACACAATCATGGGCAGTAGGACTCCAGGGTCGAGCTCTAACAGAGGAAAAACAGAGAACCAATCAGTAGGTAAAAATTTGGGCATTACGACGGCTATAACTCGGATATTCCCAAATTTCAAATCATCCAAAATACATATCGATCACTCCACATAACACATACATCTTATATATCATAGAACTGAGGCCAAGCAATGCCTTTCCGTTCATATAACTCATTATCACTTAATTCAAAACCCAATCATAACAACTAAGGCTATAATCATGCATAACACCATTAATCATCCATAATCCTTATAATAATTCAAGGGTTTCAAAATTATACCTCCTCCAAGCTTGCTTTCTGCCATACTCCTGATGTAGCCTTAGATTCTTGCTTAATACAACCTTTGGAAGCTACAAACTCATTATCAAAACAAAACAAAACAAGATACAAGTTACTATTCATCATCTTCTCCAACTGTTAATCACTGAATCGAAGGGGTAAATCACGGAGTTGAGGTGATTGCTTACCATGGTTACGTCGGGCTTCTCGAGAGCTTCGTTTTGAGTGGTAGAACGCCAAAAACGGACCACAGAATCTCGAGTTATGATCATTTCTTCCTCCTCCATTTTCTTTCTCCTTCTCTCTCGGGTTTTCTAGAAAAGTGATGAAGAAATGCTTGCTTTATCCTTATATTTGGCTGATATTTTTGGTGCAAATGACCATCTTGCCCTTTGCTTTATTGTAGCTTTCTCTAGAAGCTTCTTTTTGATAACGCTCGCATTTTGTTTCTCGTTTGTTTCATTCTTTTCTCCAACTTTCTCGAGTTCTTTAACTTATACCCACTTTCCAACCTCACATTTTACTAATTAATATATTAACCAAGTTTGCTTTTAAAATTCATTCCATTCGGAGTTCGAAACATTTTACTATTCACTTCGAGTCATCTTAGACTGCTTCAATCATCTTAATTCCAGAATTTCTATTCTCTTATTCCGACGAATCCTTAATTCCTTAAATATTATTCTTCCTCATAAATTCCACCTTCATAGGGTTCTCGTGTCGGATCACTATTCATCAATCTCGTACTTAAATTAATTCGTGCCTCATTGATCAGATTCTGCTCAACTCTGTTAAACATTCTCAATGGTTCCGCTATAGCCCCTTTTGAAATGATTTCTCTAAACATCCTTAGTATTCCAGTACTTGAAAATAATCTCATATTTACGATCTCATGTATCTTATTCTTTAATTCCTTTACCTTAATATCACAATTTCAAGTCCACGTTCATCTGGTGGAATTTTGGAGAAAACTGAAAGTCCTCGAATGCTGATTCTGACGACATTTACATACACTTATTTACATTCAAGATTACCAATCTAACTTCCAAAGTTCCATTTATAGACTCGTATATAGTGTAGTGTGATCACCCTCTCATCTTAGAGGAATTCACGATTCACCACAATCTTGTAGATCAATATCAATTCCAACATTTCTTGTACTTAGAAAATGTTCTAGTGCTTTCTCAGGCATACTCTATCTTGTTTACGGAGTTGTCGGATGCATAACAGATATCGATTTGGATGACATGAAAATACTTTTCTTTCTTGGAATATTATATTCCCATTTTCCAGATAGACTGTTCTTATTTAGATGGTCAGTCCATCCCTTCTATTCACAAAGTACTTGTAACTGAAATCCATATTCATTTTATAATCTTGAATCTCAACATCATTAATACATTGTGGTTACAACCACTAATCATTCATATATTCACTGATGCACTTCATCATAAAAAAAAAATTTAATTCTACCGAAAATTTCGGGTTCTTACACCTTATGCTACTTGAGGAGGAAGATCCACCTATCTGAAATCTGGGCCTGAACTTAAGATTGGGATTTCTTCTAAATCCGAACTTCCCAAACTTCCTGACTATCATGGCCAAATCACCATCCTCCAGCTGATCAAGTTCTTCCAAAGAGTAGTAGTCACCACCAGATTGATCAATGGATGTTAAACCAAATTCAGCATCAATAACATCCAAGTTAGAACTGGAAGGTTGAACAACCTTCACTTCCAGTTTCTGTGGGACTACTGTTGTCAATGCAGTAGAAGTACCAACTATCTTTCCAATTCCATATAATTCATTCTGTTGAATTTGCTCCAGCTCATAGGTCTTCAGAACACCATACAGTCTTTCCAGAGAAATCTTTCCAATATCTCTTGCTTCTCTGATTGCAGATATTATGTGCTCCAAATGAATTGGAGGTGTCAGTAGGAACTTCTTGTTAATCTCCTTGATAGTGTAGTGCTTCCCATTGAGATTCAGATCATTGATTAATTTGTTGTATCTCTCAAAAACCTCAGAGATACCTTCACCAGGGTTTGATCTGAAATGCTCATATGAAGAGGTGAGAATTTACAGCTTATTCTCTCTAACTTCCTCTGTCCCCTCATTGATTATCTCTATTATGTCCCAAATGTGTTTGGCAGTAGCACAATTTAGGACATGATTATGCATGATAGGATCCAGACAATCAACCAGTATCAACTGTAGACATGCATCCAGTTTAGAGTCCTCTTTCTCATCAGGAGTGTAGTCCTTGGGATCCTTAGGGTACATCCTAGCAGCCCTAGTAATAATATCATTCTCTATTTGCTCTTCCTCAATAATCATAGGAATTTTAGGACCACTCTTCAGCACTCCTAGATATTTAACATTTGTAACTTGGAGAAACATGAGCATTTTCTTCTTCCACATAGGATAATGCTCCTTGCTGAACATTGGGATTTTGACTGTACCCGCTTTCTGTGTAGTAGACATCTTTTGAGATTTTTGAAAAATTAAAAATTTCAGAGTATAAGAAAAAATCTCAAAACAATTGGATCTTTGATTAGTATATCAATCAAAAAGCTTTGATGCCAATTGTTAGGTCCTGATATGTTTGTAGAAGGGGGGTTGAATACAAACGATACCGATTAATCGAAATTTGTCCTTTGAATAATTTAACAATTAGGAACAAATTAGTGCGGAATAAAACTGAAACAATATTCAAGTTAAATATAACTTATATTAAACTTGACGAGTGTTACAATCTGATCACTGATTACAAGGTTCTTGATAAAACAAATCTAGAATAAATTCGACATGAATTTATATATTTTTGTAATAAAAAGGATCGAATACTAAAAAGTAGTTCGATATAAAATCTAGGGATAATGATCCGCTAGAAAGCTAAAGAAGTACAAGTGAAATGATCCTTATGAATTTAATGTAATGATCAAGTCAAGAATTAATTCACTTGATGAAATTTGAAGCTTTGCCGTTGAGAGAATTTAAGACAGTTGAGGAATGAAAAGTTTCTGTCTGTTCTGTCTTGTGTAATTCAATTGTCTTGTTGAAAGTAATGTCATCTGCCTTGTATTAATAACATTGCTTTGCTTTTTGTAACCCACGTGCAATGCATTTAACAGAATACAAATTGCACTAGGAAGACAAGCAGAAAAACAATCCTTTTTGCCTTGGAAGAAAATCGGGAAGACAACCTTTGTATTAAGAAGACAATCGGGAAAACTAGTATTTACACTAGGAAGACAACCGGGAAGACTCACTTGTGAGTCTTCCTAGTTCAAAAAACAGAGTCTTCCTAGTTTAAATCTAAGTCTTCCTAGTTCATTTTTATTCTAATTTAAATAATTAACTATATAAATTATGTATTAAATTAATTATTTACAGAATTAATTTAATAAATAATTTACTTAATAATATTAATTATTTATAAGAGAATAAATAGAATTAGTTGACTTCACAACTAATTCCAGAATCACTTAAAACTTAGATAAAGAATAAACATAATAGTACGTTGACACTCAATGCACGGTCTGGTTCATGAGTGACAAACGACAATGTCTGTTCTTTATCTGTTTGACTTTAAGCAGTGATTCATTTCCTTCTCATTCAAGAACTCTGTAACCAGTATCTTTTGTTGTCACCACTTGAAATCTCTGTCACTTTAATAAATCCACCGAGCTTGAATACTTCACTGAGGCTTGATCAACAAATTGATCTTCTTTCAATGTAGAATCACTTCAAGTCTGTAGATGACTTTAATCTTCATTCTTTGACAGATATAATCTTCTGAGATTCCTGTGACATTTGATTTTTATTATTTACTTATTACATCTTAATTAAAGTTGAGTAGAATCCTCGGTGTTTACAAATAGGCCTAGACATATGCCTTTCACATTTGTTAGTATTTAGTGACGTGGTTCTTCTTCTGCCACCACCATGACCACCCATCGTCCGGCCGGAATCAGGTGGCCACACCCCCCCCCTTCATCATCTGATTGCAAACCCATCAAATTTCTATACTTTTCCTTCAAAATTTTAGAAAATAAAAATACAACAAACACACACAACCACCGTTGTCGTTCATCACCAGATTGGGAATTAGGGTTATTATCAATCTCTTTTCTTTCTATGTCTCCCAATATCCGAATTAAGGTTGTTTTATTTAGTAAAATTAGGATTGATATGTGTGATTTGGGAAATAATTTTAGGTTTAGTAAAATGAGGATTGATATGTGTGATTTGGGGAATAATTTTAGGGGTTTGGAGGTTGTTGGCTTCATATGTGTATGTATGAGCGTGTTTGGATTCCGGTGATCTCGAATTCCAGTAAATTCCCGTGAGCTCCAATGGGTTTCTTGGTGTGTGCTTTGAGGATATGTGTTTATGTACTGGTATGTATATGTATGTGAGAGAGAAGAGGGAGAAGAGAGAGTGAGAGGTGTGCCACGTAAATTACCATATAATACATTTCATTTCATTTCATTTTTTTAAGTTTCCACATCAACAAAGACTAACGGACGTTAGGCAAAATTAGACGGAAGGACACAAATTTTGAAAGTTAAAATATCAAAAGTATTTCTTTTTAGTACAAGAACCTAGACCAAAAACGACAATAATTGAAGGTCGAATGAATAAATTATTCCTAAGCTGAGAAAGACAAACAGACCATATAAACCAATGGGCACATTAGCTTAATCAATTGTTTTGGGAGGGCTCGAACCCGAGACCATCTGTGACGCCCCCAAATCCCGGGGTCAGTGGATTTGGTCGTCACCTGAAATCTCAAATAACATCACCTGCTAAATATAAAACCAAAACAATATAACATCTACGACCCCAGCTCTACCAAGAATCTTTTTAAGTTATAGTGCTAGAAACAAGAATCCAAACTTTATTAAACTTTAACTTACTTATACAACAATACTCTTTACATAAATCTATAACACTGGTATAACTTCGATGTGAAGTATACCAGGCAAAACTAAATTTATACAATATAATATTTACTAGAAATCAACTCTATATACAATACCCTTACACTAGATCCAAATGCTCTGCATCAACTCATCTTCCCAACGTCATCTTGAATCTTCTCGCTCCATAGTTATGTAATTAAATACTGACAATCTATCTTTTTCACTGGAGGGTTAAAAGGTAAAACAAGCAAGAGTGAGCAAAAGAAGCTCAGCAAGTATATAGTTCTGCATAAGATCAAATAATGATGCAACAATAACAATATGTATAAAAATGAACTCAGCTGGCCAAGAAAATGGCAATATATGAGAGAATCAATTTAACTGGCAAAATGAACAACAATAATAATTAATATCAACTGTAAGTTAGAATTGGATTTTTACTGACGCAATGAGTTATAGTGGATGATCAGTCACACTAAAACTCCGGACCATACCCACGGTATGTCCAAATACTAAACTGGATCCAAGGCCACTTTGGCCTACATAATACTGATACTCTGACTGGCGTCTGCAGTCCTTAAAAACATTTCATTTTAATTAAAACTTCCAATTCAAACTTAATACTGTGAGTTAGGTGTCGAAATAATCGACTACCTCGATAATTTAAACTATTACTTTCAACTGTCTGATTAACTTTATCAACTGGATTAGGGTAAAACAACTACATAAGAATTAAATTTCCCATCACAAGGAATCAAGGTAAAATCTGACAATACCAGGTGCTGCAAGGTATAAGTTACGAAATGAAATAGAATTCGTCAAATAAAGAACAATGGGTTGTCTCAACCTCAGGATAATAAAAGAATCTGGTTATGAAACAATAATTAAATTAAGAATTGAAAACATGAATCTTGATACGATACTCTGAACAAGAGAGTACGAGTTAGTAAACTTTCCTTTGGTCCTTAGCTATTACGTAAAGCCGAAGTACTATTATTCTCCTCTTCTTCTATCTTATGTCGTCACAATCTTCTATTCTGTTAACTCTTGGTTCCATCACATATGCGGTTGCTAAGAGTCTGCACTACCGAGATCGTGCCCACCCAACTATTCACTAGTTAAATATAACATATACTTTAGCCTTCGTACTATACTTCTACATAATATAAATGTTTCTAACATAAGCGCATGTATATTCTACAGGAAATTGGGCATGACCTATTCGTAAAGTGGACATTGCCCTGCTTTCAAAATACCAAAAGTACTAATCCAATCATCCACACATAATTCACAATTTATTTAATACTCACATAAGCTGCCTCGACTTGCAGTAAACATATAATAAATAGTTCTGCATATACTTGCAGTAAACATATAAGAAATTGTTCTGCATAGACTTGCAGTTACTTATAAGAAAATAATCCTGCATTGACTTGCAGTAAACATATAATAAATAATTTTGCTTCAACTTGCAGAAAACATATAAGAACATAATCATGTCTTGACTTGCAATAGCTCTATTTAGAAATAAGCAATCACGTTCACATTATCACATAGCACGTCCATCATCTAATTCACATGATTTCTATACTTCACGTAACACATAGTACATGGATAGACTGACAACTCCTATAACTATACAAATCACTAGCTGCACATTTAACACATAAACACATTTCATTCACGTACGCATTTAAACTAGCTTATCATATCATAAGATTTAACTTAATCAACTTAAACTCACAACTATAATTAACATATTCAACTCAATACATCATCTAAACACATAGCACTTATCAGTTCAAATGCCACTATACAATACCAAACTCATTATCAGAAAGTAACATTTACTCCTGAGACAATCATTAAAATCCAATTAAATTCAACTCTAGGTATCAACCTTTTTATAGCATTTATAGACTCGATTAACAAATAGCATAACCCAAGGTCATCATCATACGTTCAAGACTCCACAACAAAATACATAAGTCACATAACACACCATAAGTTGAAACTCTTTTTGGAAAATATTTGGTCTTTCTTTTATAAAGATTTGAATATAAAAATCTATGGATCGAAAAACAATCATTATACTTTAAATCTGATTATCACTCGATTAATTAAAATCAATCAAGTCAAACAGATAATGAATAAATAAATACTAAAATAATAAAATAGTTTGAAAATAATAATCAAATTTGATTTATAATAATCAAAATTAAATAATAACCAATTAATAAAATTCACCAATTAACTCTTAACTTAATTGGTCAATTAAATTAATTTCATTTTATCTAAAATTGATTAAAAATAATCAAATTCAATTACTCTTTAAGTCTAAGGGTTTTAGAACAATTAATAAAATAAATACTTAGATTTTACGAAATTTCGGCATGACCCGTTCGTAAACAGGACTAGCCAAAAATTTTGCATGTACTATGCTGCGCCCTCAATCATAGGACGGATCACATAGTACAGCACAACAATAACCTGTATATATCACAGTAATTAAACAACATAAATATCTCAACCATCACTACAACAGACCCCCTAACTGGGAATCAAACCAGAATACTAAATCAATAGCACAACTAATTTACAACTCACACTAAACTTTAAATACATCACTTTACGATATACAACTAACGATCTAAATTTACTCGAAACCAATTAAAATTTATAAATACTTTATAACTTTGCACCACATTACTAACTAACACACTCCAAGCACCTGCACAACCAAATAAATCAATTAATAAATACCAAAACAATTAAACATTAACATTTATAGATATATACACCCACTAATTCACTTAACAACGTTCACATACTATTGAAGACCACACTCAAATAATTGACACCAAACGAATTTAGTAATTACGTCATTTATAAATAAATAAAATTTCACCACTTAACACAAGTATAAACAATTCATTACTAAAATAATCTTACTAACTAACACAAACTTACTACACGAAATGAAATGATACTTAGCGTATTTTAGCTAAACAATTATACACCTCACGAATTTAATAACTAAATACATTTCAATCTACCTATAACAAGTTTCTACAAAACCATTGTATTAATCTCCTAAACAAAAAAATAAATAAATATACATACGAATTGATACCATCGCAAATTTATAACAAAATGAATTATTAGCCACTTACTTACCAAAACAAATTTATACTAATTCTACAAAAACGACTTTGTAATCATCAAGAATTATTAAATAAAAAAGGAATATTAATTAATTGCTAAAAATCTCATAAATCACCCAACTCAATAAAACGAATCATAATCCACACCTATTCATACAAAAACGAATTATACTACCTCATATATATAGAAAACGAATTTATAAATAACCAATAAATAAGAACCGGATTTGTAAAACTATATATATAAAACGAATTACTAGTTTACACCTATATGAAAACGAAAATGAACATCACCTAAAAACACTTCCCAAAAATCAAACTTTCACTATCACCATTGAATTCACAAAAAAACGAATTCATACTATGTATAAATAATAAAAACGAAACATTAACGGGGTTCGATTTTTATACCCACAAAAATCTCGTGGTGGCGACAAGCAGCGGCTATGGCGTGGTGGTTGACCGTGGTGGCGACCGGAATGCTCTTGGCCGGAAAATAAAGAAAAGCAGCGCAGTGGCTAAAAGGAACGGAAAAGGGCTGCGCGACAACGGAGAAGAAGAGACAGAAGTGGCGCGCAGATGGCGTAGTAGTGGTGACGGTTTGCAGAGCATCAGGGGAGGGTGCTGCGCGGAGGAGGTCGCAAGGGGGGTGGCGCGTGGTTCATCAGCAGGGGGGTTTGTTTTTCTTTCTTTGGTCGTGTGGGAGTTTGTGTGTGTAATGAAAGATTAGAATAGATTAGGATTAAACACTGTTTTTGATAAGGACACACTTTAACACTTTATTAGTCCACTGACTGCAATTTGCAGAACTAATACGATACTGAAACAAATAAAATTTTAAATAAAATATTACTAAAATACTTAAATCCAACTAATAAAATTTCTTTTATACTAAAATTATTCTAAAAACATTTAATTGCACAAAATTCATAATTAAATGAATTTTAACTAATTTACTTAAAACAAATATGTCGGACTCAAATTTACTAGTAATTGTCAAAAATAAATTTGTAACACATAATACCGCCTCACATTTTCACATAATATTATTTAAACATTTAATCACACATTGCAGCAAATTTTAATTTACTCGAAATAAATAAATATTACTATTTTTATTACTCAAATAAATAGGAAATTCGCACTTAAATTTCCTAGATAAAATAACCAGCTTTCACAAATATTTTAAATAAAATATACACATAATTCCATTTCTCCTCTTTGAGAAAAGAAATAAAACTTTCAAATAATAATATTAATAAACCCTGAAAATTAGGGTTACTACACCATCTCTCTAACCCGGCTTCTAATACCCTGTTAACTAATCAGTTCTCCTAAAAGAAGATTTTAATTGGTTCAAATATCATATTCGACAAATGAAATAAAATATTTGCTAATTTTCTTTATTTTAATGATTGATTATATTAGGACTCAACAAGGGTAACATCGGTCATACTATAAATATTGCGTCTAAGAATTATAAAAGGGGCTTTCATTAAGTTTTCGTTTCTTGATCAGAACAAGGTGAAGACGGCGGCTGGTGACTACAACCGAGTCGACAGCAAAATCGCAAAATCCTTACACCACCGCTGCTTATTTAAAAACTTCAAAGGTAAATTTGCTCTTTTCTTGTATCACCTTGTGTAAGATCCAACTCTGAAAAATAAAAACCAGTACTTTAATCTGAATTATATGTCTTTATGGTGATTTTATTGTTTCACATCAGTGTAGCATTTATGTGCCTCGCATCTATCTGCTTCTAGCATAATCAGATATCGTGTCAATAGTCTAGATCTATAGACCTAAATATAATTGTTTTGAATAAACCTTCCGTTAACAGAATTTGCCATTTGAAATCTGATTCTCCTAACATTACCTTGTTTCCATATGAATGTATGTCATTACTGAATACATAACCATACTGGCTCTGACATTAATTACTTTTCGAGCCTGATTAATTACATAATAAAGAAAAGAATTATCACTACATAAAGAGTGGAAATGCTATGTATAAGTTGGGAAGTTATTGATTGCACTGCCCTTGAAAAATTGACTGCTAAATTCATTGTATGGTCCACCAGTCCACCTTAAAAGGGACAGTAGTTCAAGATTTTAATGTCTCTGTCAGGAACTAGTGAGTTCTTGACTTGTTTTACAACTATTTTTGGTATTTTCTGTTTAGGATAAGTAAAATACAGCTAATTAGCAGGAAATGATAGAGATTTAGAAGAGAAATTAGATGAGAAACAAAAGAAATGGGATGAGAAAACAGATCAGAATCAGAGTTTAGATGAGAGAGAGAAAGAAACCCTAGAGAGAGAAAGAGGGATTCTGTTATAGAGAGAGAAAGAGGTTGGGAGGCAAATTGCCAATTTCATATATTCCAATCATAATAGAAAATACAAACAAGTCTTGCTATATATAGGCTACTAACTCAGTAAATGACGCATATACTCTTACTATTCCTACTACTATAGACTACTACTAAGCTGAATCCTAACATTTCTCCCCCTTTGAAAATTAACCATGTCCTCATGGTTGTTCTTTCACATGGCATCTTCATCTTCTATCTTCTTTTCCACCTGAATCAAGCACATTGCTGCGATTTTTTAGTCGTTTCCTTTCATTTACAGCTCTTTCCCATGAAGAACATCTTGTAGGAGTTGTTGAGAATTTGGAATTCCAATCGAAACACCATAGAGACAACTTGAATCTCCTCCAGGATCAAATATGTATATAATAATACTTTTCCTTGAGGCTTCATGGCATGCATGTCTCATTGACTTGTTCATTTCAGGGCTGCATTGCCTGAACACAATGTATTTGTACTTGTAGGCTAGCACCTTCCAGCCGACTCTCACATAATCAACACATTGTTGATTAATCTCACTTAAAATTTTGTCAAGTCTGTCAGTCTCTTTTTGAATTTTTTGGCCTTAACCTTGTAATCTAGTCGAATTCTCAATCTCAATGATAAACACTTTCGTCTGCAACTTAGAAGGTTCCTTCAGTAGCTGCTCGATTGCTAGAAAATCAATGTTCTGCCAATGCCGAAGTTGACTACCAGCAGAGTTTTTCATCCCAGTTTCTTCTAGGTTCACCTCACTCCTAATCAATTGTTTGGACTTGTTATTACGACCTTTTAACTGCTTATTTTGAACCTGACCACCAGGATCAAATGTAAGCATTTTTCTTCTACCAAAATTGGTAGATCTCTTTAACAAATCACAAGAATTCATGGCTGTTGGATTATCTTTGCAAAGAACATCCTCAATTAATTCTTCTCTCTTGTTGGTATGGATAACTGAAGATTCTTCTTCAACAACACCTTGTGTCTCTTCACCTTTGAAACCCACAAGCTTTGGCTTGTCACCATCTTCAAGTGCCTCGTTTGGTTCGCTTTTCAAATATGCCTCTAATCCTTCACTAGTGCAAAATTGAGAGTGTAAGATGTCAGGTGAGTTTGAGTTATCTCCCATTAGTGCTGCTAAGATGAATTCATGTCATGTCCAGCACTCCTGACCCTCCTCTGGTTCATTATCATATATAGGTTCCCCAATATAAGTTTCCAAAGTAATCTGAGAGGTGTCTCCAAACATTCCCTTTTCCTTTTGTAAAGCTGGAAGTTCCTCTTTCCACTCAACAATTTCCTCCTCTACAGGGATTGGCCACTCCCGTGTCTCATTTCCTATACCATCAATGGTTTCAAAGACCACTAATCCTTCTTCATGCTTGGAAAATCTCAAGTTGAGCTGCTGTCGGGTTTCTAACTCCCTGTAACTAGGCTTGCTGTAGTTGCTTTTCTCACCACTCTGCCAACCAAGAGGATTCATAAAACCTTCACCAAGCCTTTGTGTTTTTATACTTAAAATTTCTTGCATCTTATGTCTAGCTATCTCTATTGTAGCTTCTAATTTCCTTAATTTCTTACTAGTACTTTCCTTGTAAGCTGATATTTGTTGTTGTGCATTTAGCACAGCCTCATCAAAGGCTTCATCTCCTTCTTCACCTTCCTTTGAATCCATCACTATACTATCCTTGAACAAATTAACAGATAACACCTATATCTACAATTCACATAAAACTGACCAGAAATCAACAGTTCACAACAATTTATTCTCACAGTCAATTCATCAAACATTTAATATGCACAACTTCTTCAGTTTTTCCAACACTTCAACAAATCAATTAAACACCAGCACTCCTTCAGTAACACACCAATGCACAGACTCAATGACTACACATTCACTATACAATCGCTCTTCTATCACAACAATACACAAACACTTGGAGTGCGCTACTACTATGACATCAATTCACCAATTTTTCACTACTGTCGCACCTTAGACTTCAATCTGTATAGTCACAACAGCAATACACACAGCTCTTCACAATCACAATCTCATCTACTTCACAGATACACAATTCTCCAAGATCGCACCAAACAAAACAGTTTCAACTTGTAAAACTTCTGTAAACAGTTTTAACCTAATATTTTTGGAGTTTTCTTAATAGCAACTACTACTAAGACTAACTAGGTCTAAACACAACTGATTAAGCAGCAACAACACTTAACTCCACTGAATTCAACAGTAAATCAATAGATCTGTAAGTAAATGAAGAACAGAGCACCTGAGATGAAAATTTACTAAAGTTCTGAACTTTAAGCTGCGATTACTGTGGTTCTAGACTCGCACCACTCAGATTAGAGTGCACAACACAATTGAAGCAGTAGTTGATCTAAATTTGTAGCTCTGATACCAATTTGTCAGGAACTAGTGAGTTCTTGACTTGTTTTACAACTATTTTTGGTATTTTCTGTTTAGGATAAGTAAAATACAGCTAATTAGCAGGAAATGATAGAGATTTAGAAGAGAAATTAGATGAGAAACAGAAGAAATGGGATGAGAAAACAGATCATAATCAAAGTTTAGATGAGAGAGAGAAAGAAACCCTAGAGAGAGAGAGAGGGATTCTGTTATAGAGAGAGAAAGAGGTTGGGAGGCAAACTGCCAATTTCATATATTCCAATCATAATAGAAAATACAAACAAGTCTTGCTATATATAGGCTAATAACTCAGTAAATGACGCATATACCCTTACTATTCCTACTACTATAGACTACTACTAAGCTGAATCCTAACCGTCTCAGATATGGCAGTTTTTAACTTCATGTTAGCTGGACTAATGGCGTAAAAAAAAACTTTCAGATGGAAATTTTAAGAATGACAGAGTCAAAGTTCCAAGTTTACGATTGGCAATAAACAGAAAGATGTGAACTAACAGTTATAGCAATGAATATTCACTTTGCTGACTGGCTTTTTTATTGATTTTATAGAAAAATATTAGTTCTATGTTCTTTCTCTTTGATTATGTTATTGATCTTGAACTCCTTGTTCTCAGGATTATGTCTTCTTCTGTAACCATAGTAAACGATTGTGAGGATGGTGATTGTGTTCAGCAACAATCTTCTAGAACTTCTGGTGTTCCTGTTGCTCCAAGTAATGCTACAACCACACAAGCTTCAGGAAGACATAAAGGAAATATAGAAAGAGCACGTGGGAACACTAGTTTGGCAAGAGCGGATGGACAACCTTCTTCAACTGAGGCCAATGTCAATTCTACAAGGTCAAGGAGAACAACTCCTAGTCAGGTTATTGAGGATGACATAACCCCTGTAGAAAGAGCCATTTCGCAGTCACTACTTGTCCGTGATCGTGTTCAGAAACAAGCACCTGGTACTTCTGGTGTTCCAGTTTCTCCAAGTAAGACTACGACCACACAAGCTTCAGGAAGACTTCAAGAAAATAGAAATAGATCACGTGGGAACACTAGTCTGGTCAGAGCGGATGGACAACCTTCTTCAACTGAGGCCAATGCCAATTCTACAAGGTCAAGGAGAACAGCTCGTAGACGGGTTATTGAGGATGACATAACCCCTGCGGAAAGAGCCATTTCGCGGTCACTACTTGTCCGTGATCGTGTACAGCAACAAGATTCTAGTACTTCTGGTGTTCCTGTTTCTCCGAGTCATACTACGACCACACAACCTTCAGGAAGACTTCAAGAAAATAGAAAAAGATCACGTGGGAGCACTAGTCTGGCCAGAGCGGATGTACAACCTTCTTCAACTGAGGCCAATGCCAATTCTACAAGGTCAAGCAGAACAACTCCTAGAAGGGTTATTGAGGATGACACAACCCCTGCAGAAAGAGCCATTTGGCAGTCACTACTTGTCCGTGATCCTGTTCAGCAACAAGCTTCTAGTACTTCAGGTGTTCCTGTTTCTCCAAGTAATACTACAACCACACAAGCTTCAGGAAGACTTCAAGAAAATAGAAAAAGATCACATGGGAGGACTAGAGTGGCTAGAGCGGATGGACAACCTTCTTCAACTGAGGCCAATTCCAATTCTACAAGGTCAAGGAGAGCAACTCCTAGACGGGTTATTGAGGATGACATAACCCCCGCGGAAAGAGCCATTTCGCAGGCACTACTTGTCCGTGATCGTGTTCAGCAACAAGCTTCTAGTACTTATGGTGTTCCTGTTTCTCCAAGTAATACTACAACCACACAATCTTCAGGAAGACTTCAAGAAAATAGAAAAAGATCACGTGGGAGCACTAGTCTTGCCAGAGCGGACGGACAACCTTCTCCAACTGAGGCCAATGCCAATTCTACAAGGTCAAGGAGAATAACTCCTAAACAGGTTATTGAGGATGACATAACCCCTGTAGAAAGAACCATTTCGGAGTCGCTACTTTTCCGTGGTGCTACAAATGCTCCTCTTCCGCTTACAGGAAGAGGTCAGTGGAATAGGAGCATCTCTCGTAGGAACACTAGCTCATCCAGAACTTGTGAAAGGCCTGGTTCAAGCTCAGCTGGAGCTGAAGAACCTGATATAAGCTCGGAAACTGCTGATATAGAACCTGGTTCCCGTGATGCCAGGGATGAGGACGATTTGACACCTGCAGAGAGGAATATCTCTGGCACACAACTTCTCAGCAACTTAGGGAACCACCCCTCAGTGTATGCTAGAGCAGGACTGGTAAGACATATAGCTATCTACTATAATTCTTGAGGTCCATTTTTTTGTCTAGTAGAGTGTAAACATAATTCTTGTTGTTTTAACCTACAGAATCCTCGGATGCAAGGGCTTAGCTTTCGGGGTGCTTGGAAAAGAGCAATAGATCTGTATCGTGTAGCAAATGATGAGTACAAGCAACTATTTATTCGTGCTGGTTTCGGAGATTTTCTCAAGATTGATCCGGTAGAGCTTCCACAGGGATACATTATCGCCTTGACTGAGAGGTGGTTCGCTGAGACGAACACAATCCACTTGCCCTGCTGCGAGATTGGTCCAACTCCATTGGACTGGACTATGATCACTGGGCTTCGTTTCGTAGGTCGACGCATTAAACTAGACGTAGACGGTGAACTTCCAAAGGAAAAAGAGGAAAAAGTCAGGAAACTTCTTGGATTAGATAGAGCGGATATTTTCTCGGGAACTAGAATTAAGTTGAGTGCTGTCAGACCTAAAAAGGAATTGGTGGAAGCTGTTCCACCAAGTAATGAAGCAAGGGAAAGGACATTTCGTCGATTGTTCCTCTACGTCATTGGTAGTTGTTTCTTTGGAAACAACCAGTCAGTGATACATCATGAGCTCGTGGAGTTTCTGGAAAATATAAATACAGTGGGAACTTATGATTGGGGTGCAATTACATTTGCAGCCTTTCTTTCTGGAATGAGAAGAAAGGTTACTCGACAGATCGGGTCTTTCACAGCGTTCTGGCAGTTTTTACCGGTAATTATTTTCTTTGCCTAGTATATATCGTGACATTCCCTTTTCAACGATCCATTTTTTATAATTACATTCCTACTTAAATATAGAGAGTTTCCGCAAGATGTTTGTTTTGGCCTATATAAGGGAGCATGTTTAAATTTTCTTTAATGTTGTGTGTTCTAGTTCTGGGCTTTTGAGTATCTGAATATATGTCGTCCGGAGCATTCTGAGGTAAATGATTTTCCAAGGGCAACACGCTGGAAGTTTCCACAAAATCTTGGCACTCTTGATAATTCAGAACTTACTGCTTCTCGCTGTCAACTCGATTATGTTGACGACGAGTCCAAGGTTGGTGGTTAAACAGTTAAGTCGTGTATTTTGATTTTACTATATTTCTTCTTTAATTTTTCTTTCTATTTTCAGGTGACCTGGCAACCTTACTTGGCCAGTGAAAAATATAATTCAGGTGACAATGACATCGCTACCTCAATCATGTCTGCGAATAAGAGGGTACCGTTTATCGGCTTTGACACCTGGGAATACTATCTTGGGGAGAGATGTCAGCGACAGTTGGGTCTGCCATGCTTAGTTCCCAGTGATCCTCCAGAGATGATGCACGGACTTAGCAAAGATTATCCTGATGATGATACAAGTATGGTAAGCTCAGCCCAAAATTTGGTGAGTAATGAAAGTCTCGACTATGCCTCTTGGTTCACTGACAATTCGATTGGGAAAATTGTTGATGTCACTCGACTTATTGGTGGAACTGACATTGGAAGAAAGGTTATAGGCCACTGGATGGTGAGTTGGTATATATCTGAACTTGTTATGATAAGTTTTGTTTGAACGAGTCTCATCAGATTTTTCTTTTCATGTTATTTTAGGCGAAATACCGTCCAGGCATGATTCTTGTCCCTGAATCTGAAGTTGAGGAAATGAAACAGGCTCGTGATACTGCTGATGCTGCGCGTAAAAAGCTTCAAGAGGAGTTGGTAGGATTCGACATTTTCATGCAATCACTTCTATATATGTAAGCATTACTATTGTTCCATAGAACAGGATGGTGGAATTTTAATTTTGTGTTACTTTCCAGTCTCTAGTTAGAAGACATTCAGATTCGTAAGAGAAGAATTGGTTTGTCAAGCTCTGGGAAAGGTCAATCATCTACTATCTTTATTGATTAGTTTATTTGCTTTTTCGACCTTGTGCTTTGCTAATTTTGTTTTCCTATAGGTTTCGTCAGCTATGACAGATCCCAAGTATATGATAGTATCTCCGCGTCAGACTTATGTCTGGGAAGCAATTGATAAGTTAGCGCATGGGTTATCCTGAGTGCAAGCCAACTTGAAGTCATCTATGTTCTACCTGTGGTTTGATGGCCTTATGAGTTATGGCTGTACCAGAATTTCCAAAATGTTTGTGAACACATTGTGATAAAATTGATAGTTTAAGGATATAATTAACTATATTCTTGATGTTAATTCAAATTTCTAATGATTGGAAGTTGTTCCTTGCTATGAGAACTTAAACTTTCATGTATGGGTTTAAATATTCACATTGCAACAACGATACAAACATTTGTATCATTAGCTTCTTGGTTGTGAGAGTAGATGCGTTATGATTTTGTAAAGGTAAAACGATAATGTTGAGCAAGCAGCGGTCAAAAGAGATCTCTGTGGTATCATCGTTGTGTAATTCTTTTTACCCACATACATATTCAAATAATGAGCTTCTTCTGTTTTGATTCTTTCTTCGGCAGCTTAGTCTCACCAACCCTATTGTTAACAAAAAACCTGTTCGATGCATGCTTGAAGCCCTCTTACATGAAACCATCACAAAAGAGTCTATGTTTAATATCCTTTTGTTCTCTTTTCTTTGTAACTCGAGCATACACTATCATAGGAGTATAAGTTTGTAACAGTATTTTCTTCTGCTGTACAAATAATTTCGTCAAATATCATATGCTTCCTTTTTGCAGGTAGAATTATTCATGGCAATGCAGAGCTTAGACTACTCGCAGGGTTCCATCCCAAGATATACAAATTATACAGTGATTTGATTGTATATTAGTATGCAGTGTTAGGGGTCCTTTGTAATTGTTAAGCTCTTTGTTAGTTTGTGTGAATTTGCACAGAAATTGATATTTTATTATGTCATATGAACAACCTATTAATAGGCAGATTACAACACAGGATTACAACATACACATAGCTGTACAACTCCTTAAATCAGGGATACAGTACTAAAGTCCTAAGAATTAGAAATATACATAAATCAAGGATATTGGCATTTCTCACCTATAGTTGACATTTATCTCCTCTAGTTCACATCTAATATGCACACCATAATTCTACAGTTTGTCTTGCATATATCAATAGTTTGAAAGTTGAGTACTTTAGAAGGTAGTCGATTGATAGGATAAGTAGCTGTAAGGACAGCTTCCCCCAACAATATTTCGAAACTTTGGTAGAATACATAAGTGAACGAGCAACTTCTAAAAGATGTCTATTTTTTCTTTCTGCAATCCCATTTTGTTAAGGTGTTAATCCCAAAAGACCTAACAGAATTGTAGAGCGGGGATTGAATACAATTCTAGATATTTTAGATTTTTAAAAACAACTTTCGAAATAATACTGAACTTATAAAATAAAAACACAAGAAGTAAATAATTCAGTTGGATTGTTTGATGATCCAACTGAAGTGTTTTTATTGCGGAAATAATCTGTGATACAAAGATGTACACAGCTGCTCAGTTACAAAAATGTAGAGAAGTATGCTCTCAAAGATAGCTAATACAATCTATTTGTTTTTCTTCTCACACACTTATTTTAACTGCTACACTTGGTTATATATATTCCCAAATTTTCAATCTTATTTTTGGCTACACTAAAAGTACAATGAGTAACCGCCAATAGTTTGCTTTTCATCCCTTTGTCCAGTGGTTCTTAAGTATCCTTGTCTTTTGCATATAATAGTTCATTCCAAGAACCCAATTGGAAACTGGGATGTTTACTTATTTCCAATGTCCATTTTAATGGTTTCCAATGCACTGTACCCTTCTACATCACCTTTTGAGCAGTCAGAGAACTGTCACTATCACTTTGTCAACTATTCATAAAAGCAACAATGATTCGTTGATAGTAGGGAGATGTGTTTCGTTGATAGCTTTATTCTTCATTCCGTTGATGGTGTATTCCTCGTTTCGTTGATACAGTAATCTTCATTCCGTTGACATGTCTTCACTTAGGCAAAATTACAAGGCATAATATATTTACAATTCACCAACCTATTTTGCCTATCTAGTACTTAGTCAACATGACTTAGAAAACCTATCTAATACCTACAACAAAATGCATATCAAACTATGAAGTATTGTACAATGCAGTTGCTGCATCACTCATTCCGTTGATGAGCTTCCTGTCAACGAAATGCTGCAAAGCATACCATTCCGTTGACAGCTACAAATTACTTTACACAAATTCTACCAAGTGTTTTATGTTTATCATCAAAAACAACATATTCCTAACAATCTCCCCCAATTTATGACTGATAGAATAACAGCCATAAATCAAGAGACTGGATGATAACAAAAACACTCAGATACATCATAAATTACAAAAGTAGAAAATGCATTAAGCTTCATAATGTTTTAAGCAAAATACAAGACTTACAAGACTAATGCCCAAAAGTGCTCCTCTAGTCTAAGCAAATGATTCATCTATATCTTCTTTGTGGCATAGTCTTCTTCCCTCTCTTAGAGTTGTTTTCCTCAATTTGGACCTGTAGCCTTCTGTAAAAGATTTTCTCTTCTTCATCTTGATCACCAAGCATGGATTTCATAAACTTTAGAGTTTGATTAGATGCCTTATCCAGCTGGTCTTCCATCCTGAAGAATCTTCTGCAATTGTCCTTGTCCTTAAATTCCATCATCCAGTATGGTTGAAGATGGATCTTCTTTCCTGTTGAGGGCACTCTAAGAATCCTGGGAAGAGTCTCAGGCTTGTTCCAGCTAGCCTTTATCTGACAAATTTTGGAGACCACCTCAGATTTGGCTGTTTTGGTGAAGGCAAAGTCCTTCTTCAAGCATCTAAACACTGAGTGTAGTGTTTGATAGTCTTCTCCTAAAATTCTGTAGAGAGGCCACACTTGTTCTCTACCACCCTTGAATACAAAAACTAGTCTCTCAGGCAATTTTTGAGAAGCTGCAATGCCCCTTACTTCCACCAGGTTGTCTATATCAAGATGTAAACTGGATTCTTCCCTGATGTCAGCAATGTACATGCAGTCCTCTGGATTTGCAGGGGGTTTCTGAGGTTGTGGCTTTCTCACAAACACTGGCTTTGCCTTGACAGCCCTTTTCTTTGTCTTCATTGGTTGATCCTTCTCAAATAGGAACTTTGGAAAGTAGGCCTCATCAAATTCAAAAGGCTCCTCTTTTGGAATTATTGGTTGATCATGAAAGTTGACAGGATGTGCAGGATCACAAGCCAACTTTCCCTCAAGAGATAGATCAACAGGAATTTGATGTGCAATTGTTGTGGAAGAGTCTTGAGCAGTGTCCTAGGAATCATCTTTATCAAAGTTCAGATTCCTTTTAGCTCTAGCCTTTGGTTGCCTTGCACTCTCCCTTTTATTTCCAGCTTCCTTAGCTTCATCCTTAGCCTTTTCTTCCTGTAGGGTTTCTTCATCTTCAAGTGATTGAGCAACTGCAAGTGCTTGCATTGCTGCCCTTTCAGATTCTTCAGTTTTGGCCTTAGCAAAATTTGGGTGACCAACCCAAATGCAAATTTCCTTGCTATCCCAGTAGATGATGGCCCTTTTGTTCCTTATGCTTGGATGATTGCTCTCTTTGCTTTCAATGATCAGCTTCCCTAGGACTTTGAACTCATCTGGCTTAGGTGGAGGATAAAATATCCTTGAAATGTTTTTACCCTTGGGTTTGGCAGGTGATAATGGAGATATCCCTCTTGCATCCACATCCCTAAATCATGAAGATTGCCCTTTTTCACTTCTTGAATCTTGAAAGACTCCATGTTGAAGAGGTTGCATAACATATGAACTCTTGAACTGTGGCTCCATTGATACTATCACCATTGCATTTGTTGATGGTTCTGTAGAGGTAGCTTGATCCGTTGATGGCTGATTTGTCTTTGAAGTTCCAGCAATTTTCTTGACCCTTGCTTCTATGTTAGACCAGTGGTCTTTGATCTGTTCTGCAAGTCTTAGCCGCATAGAAGCATCCTGAATCAGGTCTATTGCATCCATTTTATTCTTTCCTGACTCCCCCATTGCTAGTGGCTCCTTTGGTAAGGAAATGGCTGGGACCATAACCTTTGTGATTTGAATGTCAAGCTCCTTAGATTTCTCCCCCTTTTTGTTATCATCAAGAGAGATGATAGGGAGTCCCTGAGCTGCCAATAACTGGGTTAGAAGTTGAGTTTGCTTCTCCTGTTCCTTTTGCATCTGAGATAAAGTAGCTTCCACCTTGTCCACTCTAGAAAAGAGAGTCTTCAAGGAGGTAGCCACTTCAGGTTCCTTAGAGAAAAACCTGTTCATCTTGGACACGGTGAGAAGAGGAAGCTTTTCATCTAGCCTCCTGTCAGTAGCATCCTTAAGATTGCTAATGGAGTCCTTGATTTCTGTAGCTTCAATCCTTGTCTGCAACATTTGTAGCCTTTGGACTTCCAGTGAATCCATAATAGCCTTGTAGAATTTCTTGTCCCTGGCATTTGCAGACTCATGAGCTAGATATGCCTCATTGTACTGTCTAGTGATTGCAGCATCCAAGTTGATTCTTCCATGACCATCCTGAGAAAGCCAGCTAGGTCTAGGAGGCACCACAGAAGTCCCAGTCTGTGAAGTAGTGGCCACCTGTAGATTGTCACCAAAGTTGTCCTCATCATCAGAAAAATCAAAGTCACCACTAGCTGCAGCTCCTGGAGATAGATTGGTCAAGGCATCCTTTGCTCTTTGCATTGATGCAGTTGTATGAATTAGGTTTAGTGACCTCTCTGCCTCCACATTGCCTTGCTGAGCCATAATTTGATAGGCTGGCACAGGATGAGTAAAGGTCTCAGGATCCAGAGAAATACTATCCAGAGTTTGTTGATAATGCTCTTGGAAAGTAAGTTCCCTTTCTCCCTCATTGACCCCCATGAACTCACTAACAATGGCTGCTTCCTCCCTTATGACTCCTGTAGTCCCTTCTCTCTCTCCACTCTTTTCTTTCATCATGGGCTCCCCATGGCTCACACCTCTCACACCCTCACCTTCACCTACTAAGGTGGTACACTCAACCTCTCCTTTTGCCTGGCTGGAAGAAATAGCCAGCCTCTCACTCTCATTCTCTCCTTTTGCCTGGCTGCAAGCCAGCCTCTCAGTTTCACTCCCTCTCAAACCTAAAAGTGTCTCAACTACCACCAGGTCATCTACACTAGTTGTGGAAACAACTTGATTTTCAATAAGAGGTGTAGAATGACCTATCAACGGAATGGTAGTTTGAACTGTCAATGGTATGGATACCGTTGATGGAGAAAAACTTGTCAATGAAAGAGGCTGTTTCGTTGATGAAGTCAATAAAGCATTTTGAGAAAGTGAAATTACAATTGAATCTGTGGTGATTGATATGAGATTGGGGTCCACAGATCTTCTTGCAGCTTCAGAAAAAATTGGTTGATGGCCCAACAAATCACTTAACAAGTGATGACCACCAGCTTCAGAGTGGGGCTTCTCCAAGATAAGAGTTGGAGAATCAGGGATAGATGAATGGATCATATCCACATCTAATGATTGAGTTGGTGAATTTTGAGTAGTTGGTTCAAGATTGATGTTTAGAGAATGAGACTGTAACCCCAGAGTAATAATAAGGGTTATATCAAACTGAATTTGTGAAACTGGAAGTGTTGCTTCTAGGGTGTGTGCACCCTGTGTACCCTTGGATTTTTGCTTCACTCTTCTTTGGTATTGGGAAAATGTAGACTGTGGGCTTGAAGTGTCCCTTACCCTCTTGGAGTGTGCTCTTGGAGGAGAGCTTGTTTCAATAATCACATCCTTTTGGGAGGATGCAACTAGACTTGTGTTTAAATCCATTTTACTCATTTTGCCTTGTTGGGAAGACAAAATTGGGCTTGGTTTGGACACACTATCCTTTCCTTCCTTATTCTTGGGGTTTCTTTGATTTTCACCCCTTCCATCACCTCTCACAACTCCAGAATCACTCCCCTTTGGTTGTGAAGTAGTTTTTGCAACAGGTGCCTTTTGAGAAGCACCTGAGGTTGGCTTGGAGGATTTCTTAGATTTAGGTTTTGCTGCTGGGGCAGGAGCCTGTTGGGACACAGCTACAGACTCCATAGCAACATGGGTGGGTGAAACAATAGAAGTAACAATTACACTAACAGGGTTAGATGTAGTTACCTCAATGATGGGCAGATACACCACTAGGACATCACCATTGTGGTTAAGTCTCAGTATATCTGTCAAAACCCTCTTCTCTTGCACAAAGCACTCAAACCTGGAAACAGGGTTAGAGATAACTAATGGTGCTGGACTAACATGATTAGCCAACATCATCAGAAACCTAGCATAATAGATATTCTTTTTCCTATTAGCCCTATCACCCAACTTAGAACCAATTTCATACATAAGTTGGGTGCTAAAGTTGTAATATCTATCAGTTAGGAGCATGGTTAAGAGAATCAACATAGAATTTGTTAATGCATCAAAATTGCTAATCTTTCCAGAAAAGACCTTAATGAATGCATCAGCTAAATAACTGTATTCCTTAACCAAACCTCTCCTAATAATCTTACCCAAATTATCAGTAGGCAAAGAGTAGTTTATAGAATTTAGCATGTTAATCATTTCAGTATATGTAGGCAAAGCATTACAGTTATTTTCTGGAATTTGTAGACATGCTTGCAATACATCAGAATTAACTATGTACTCTTTACCTTGAATGGTGAATTGTAGTGTGCAGTTTGTTCTACTATACTCACATGAGGTCCAAATCTCCTCGATTATCTCATTGTAGAGTGGTGCAGAGTGAAACATTGCGTAGCTTAGCTTGCAATTCTTCATGAAATCCATCATCTTGAAAAAGATGTTGTTCGGGCTTTCCTTGACAACAAAAGGAATGGAGTTGTTCTTTTCATAAATGAACCCTCCTGCTGACATAAGCTTGACTATGGGTGCCATTGTTGAGTGAAGAAAAGCTTCGAACTGAATTGCTTGTTAGAGAGAAGAAGAAAGAAAAGCCTTTGGAATTTTTGAGAACAGGTAGAAAAGAATTAAAGAAAATAAAATTTCTTAAATACTCCCCCAAAAATTCTCAAAAGTTAAGTCCAATAATAAATGAATATTACTGGATTGGCTTAAAAAATATAACCGTTACAATTAAAATATTACCATGATTTATACTTACAGGGGTGTATGCATAGATCGTGGTAAAGGACGTGTAATTTCAACGGTTGAGATTAAAAGCGCTATATCAACGAATCAGAATTGGCCGTTTAAGGTCCCGTCTATTTCGTTGATAAAGCTGCGTTTCGTTGATATAAAAGAGCTATCAACGAAACACCCAGAAAAATGCTAAGAGTGTCAACGAAATGGTGCGTTTCGTTGACATAGTAATTTTGACTTAGAAAAAATTGCACTTTTTCCTGAGAAAATTAATTCACAGAAAAATCATAGCAAATTCCTGGCTACATTGTAACTTGCAAATATCTCAGAAATAATTAAGAGAAATTTAGCATACCTAGCTCACTTACTAATCTTGAGAATGTTAATTCATCAAGTGGCTTGGTAAAGATGTCTGCAAGTTGTTGTTCACTTAGAACAAAATGTAACTCCACAGTACCATTCATAACATGTTCTCTAATGAAATGGTATTTGATGTCAATGTGCTTGGTCCTAGAATGCTGCACTGGATTCTCAGTAATGGCAATAGCACTAGTGTTGTCACAGAAGATAGGAATTTTCTCAACTCTTAATCCATAATCAAGTAGTTGATTTTTCATCCATAAAATCTGTGCACAACAACTTCCAGCTGCAATATACTCAGCCTCAGCTGTGGAGGTAGAAACTGAGTTTTGTTTCTTGCTGAACCATGACACAAGATTGTTTCCTAGGAATTGACAGGTGTCAGTTGTGCTTTTCCTGTCAATTTTACATCCTGCATAATCTGCATCTGAATAACCAATTAGTTCAAAGCCAGATTCTCTAGGATACCAAATGCCAAGGTTTGGTGTTCCTTTGAGATATCTGAAAATTCTTTTAATAGCAACTAAATGGGATTCCCTAGGATCAGCCTGAAATCTAGCACATAGAAATGTAGCAAACATAATATCAGGTCTACTAGCTGTTAAATATAAAAGTGAGCCTACCATGCCTCTGTAACTTGAAATGTCCACAGATTTTTCCTTAGTATTCAATTCAAGTTTGGTGGCAGTAGGCATGGGAGTTTTGGCAGGAGAGCATTCCATTAAGTTAAATTTCATTAACAAATCATGAATATATTTTGTTTGACTAATGAAAATGCCTTCATTAACTTGCTTCACTTGGAGACCAAGAAAGTAAGTTAATTCTCCCATCATGCTCATTTCATATTTACTCTGCATAAGCTTGGCAAACTTTTGACAAAGTTTTACATCTGTAGACCCAAAGATTATGTCATCTACATATATTTGAACAAGTATAGTAGAGCCATTCACAACCCTGTGAAAAAGAGTTTTATCTACAGTACCTCTATTGAAGTGATTCTCAAGGAGGAACTGTGAAAGTGTGTCATACCAGGCTCTAGGTGCTTGTTTCAAACCATAGAGTGCTTTGAGGAGGAAGTACACATATTCTGGAAAACCATCATCTTCAAAACCAGGAGGTTGACTTACATAAACCTCCTCTTCCAATTCCCCGTTCAGAAAAGCACTCTTCACATCCATTTGATAGACTTTGAAATTGGCATGGGTTGCATAGGCTAGGAAAATCCTTATTGCTTCTAGTCTTGCAACAGGAGCAAAGGTTTCATCAAAATCAATCCCTTCTTCCTGTGAATAGCCTTTTGCAACCAATCTAGCTTTGTTCCTTGTGACTATGCCATTTTCATCCATCTTGTTTCTGAACACCCATTTTGTGCCTATGACACTCCTGTCTTTAGGCTTGGGCACCAGCTTCCAAACATTGTTTCTCTCAAATTGGTTTAGCTCCTCTTGCATAGCTAAAACCCAATCTGGATCTAGAAGTGCATCCTCAACTTTCTTTGGCTCATCTTGAGACAGAAAGCTACTATATAAACATTCTTCCTGAGTTGCTCTTCTAGTTTGGACTTTTGAAGAAACATCACCTGTAATTAGTTCAAAGGGATGAACTTTAGTCCATTTCCTTGAGGGAGGAAGATTTGTTCTTGAAGAAGTAGCTTCATGATCATGGTTACCTTGATTGGATAAATGTCCTTGAGAAACTCCCCCTGAGTTTGTTGTCCCTAATTGATCACTTCTAGAGGCATTTCTGTGACTGTCAACGGTATGACCATTTTGACTGTCAACGAAACGCTCATTCTGACTGTCAACGAAACCACCATCATGACTGTCAACGAAATGACCATTTGGTCTGCTAGCAGCTATTCTTTTCAATCTTAATGCAGCAATTTCATCTTCACTGCTGCTTTCATATGTGCTAGATATAACAACTTTAGGCTGTTTCTCAATAGCCTTGACATGATTCACTTGATCTCCTTCCTCATTCTCAAAAGAAAGACTTTCATGGAAACCTTCATCACAGAGACCTTGTATTTTGAGATCATCAAAAACAACATGTAAAGATTCCATAACAATGTTGGTTCTGAGATTATAGACTCTGTAAGCTTTCCCTGCTGCATATCCCACAAATATTGCTTCATCTGCCTTTGCTTCAAATTTCCCCAAATGCTCAGCTTGATTTCTCAGAACAAAGCACTTGCATCCAAAGACATGAAGAAAGTCCAATAGTGGCTTCTTTCTTTTGAGTAGTTGATAAGGGGTCATTCTCTTGGCCTGATTAATCAAAGAAATATTTTGAGTGAAGCAAGCTGTGTTAACTGCCTCAGCCCAAAAATAAGTTGGTAACTTTGATTCATATAGCATTGTCCTTGCAGCCTCAATAAGTGTTCTGTTTTTCCTTTCAACTACACCATTTTGCTGTGGTGTCCTTGCTGCAGAAAACTCATGCAAAATACCATTTTCTTCACAGAACACCTTCATGCTTGAATTCTTGAATTTTGTCCCATTGTCACTCCTAATCCTTCTTACTTTGAAATCAGGATGATTGTTTACCATCTTGATGTGATTGATAATGATTTCACTTGCCTCATCTTTGGAGTGCAAAAAGAAAGCCCATGTAAATCTAGAAAAATCATCAACAATCACAAGACAGTATTTCTTATTTGAAATGGACATGACATTTACAGGGCCAAATAGATCCATATGAAGCAACTCAAGTTGTTGGACAATTGATGACTCTGTCTTGCTTTTGAATGATGCCTTCTTTTGTTTCCCTTTTTGACAGGCATCACACAAACCATCCTTGGAGAATTCCACCTGTGGAATTCCTCTAGTAAGATCTTTCCTCACCAAATCATTCATAACTTTGAAATTCAGATGAGATAATTTCTTATGTCATAGCCAACTTTCATCCTTGCTTGCCTTGCTGAAAAGACAAGTGATGGTGTCTGGACTTGTGCTACTAAAGTCAGTAATGTACACATTCCCTCTTCTGAATCCAGTCATGACCACATTGTTGTTCCCTACCTTAGAAACAACACAGGCTTCTTTTGAAAAAGTAACTAAAAATCCTTTGTCACAAAGTTGGCTGATACTAAGCAAATTGTGCTTAAGACCATCCACCAATGCAACCTCATCTATGATGACATTCTCTTTTGAAATCAAGCCATATCCCTTACTATAGCCTTTGCTGTCATCTCCAAAAGCAATACAAGGGCCAGCTCTTTCTTGGAACTCTGTGAGCAGGGTAGAATCACCAGTCATGTGTCTTGAACAACCACTATCCAAGTACCAAAGATTCCTTTTGTCTCCCTGCACACAATAAAACCAAATCAAGTTGATTTTGGTACCCAAGTTTCCTTGGGTCCTGTTTTGTTAGCCTTTGCTTTTCTTTTTATATCATTTTTCACTTGAGACTCAGATTGATTTAAATCAACCTTTATCTTTGGCGCTGATTTCTGAGGGTTGCTCACATTTTCATTCACAACATGCATAGTTGGAGGAACAAACATGTTATTCACATTCCATGGCATTTGTGGCACATTAAACATATTCATGTATGGATTAGGCACAAATGACATGCTAGCATATGGATTCTGAAATTGTGCATATGGAGCAAACATGTTAGGCATAACAGGCATTGTAGGCATAGAACCATTCATTGCAGGCTTAGGCATTTTCACATTAGCAGTCTTCTTAACAGATTTGCAGTTAGTAGATAAATGACTAACACTTCCACAATTAACACATGTCTTTCTAGGAGCATATTTATCAGGTGTGTAATTGTTATGTTTGTTAATCCCTACTTTGCCATTCCTGTTATTCTTTTTATTGCCCTTAGCCTCAACTTGAATTTTCTCTACCTTGTCTTTCAATAGGCTTCTCAACTTTCTTTGATTTTCTAGACTCACCTTGAACAAAGTTCTTGGTGACAGGACCATACTTGTTATTAAGTCTAGTGAGTTCTTCTTTTCTTTTCTCTGTCAACGAAACAGCCTGATCGGTTGATGGTTCATCTATCAACGAAACTTTGCATTCCGTTGACATATCAACCTTCAACAAATGATCATTGTTGTTTGTTGACTCTGTTTCCGATTCTAAGGTTTCACCAGCATACCCTAGCTTCTCTTTGTTCTTTTTCCATGATTGCTCACAGAAAGATTCCATACCTTGAACATTAATGATGTTGGTAGCAACATTCCTTGAATCTTTCCATTTTGCAATCACACTTTGTTCTATTTCAAGTTGTGTTTTAAGAATCTCTTCTCTTTCTAACACGTTCTCAAGTTCCTTCTTAGCATCCCTACTAACACACCTCATTTTCTCAAATTCAATGAGATGTGCTTCTAACATGGCATTCCTATCACTTAAGAGCAAATTAGTCTCTTTTATTCTAGAATTCTCTTTGGTAAGTGATTTAAGAGTAACACACAAATTATATAGTACAGTAGACATTTCATTTACTGCACTATCGCATTCCTCTTTAGAAAGCTCAGAAAGATTAGTAATTGTTACCTGGTTGCTTGAGGAGCTTGCTTCCTGCTCATGATTGTTAGCCATAAGAGCCAAGTTGACATACTCAACATCATCATCAGAATCTTCACCATTACCAGCCCAATCATACTCCTGAGACATGAAAGCCTTTTCTTTTTGCTTGAGAAGTTCAAAGTATTTCTTTTTGTAATCAACAGGCTCAAATTTCCTGTTGCCCTTCTCAACCTTGGGCTTTCTGCAGTCTCCAGCAAAGTGACCAATCATTCCACAATTGAAACATTTAGACTTTGACTTTTCAATCCAGTTATTTTTGCTAGGTTGAAAGTCTCTCCTTGGTGATCTTGCTTCTGAGTTTCTCTTGAATTTGAACTTAGAGAATTTCCTTGAAAGAAAAGCAATGTGTTCATCAATCTCATCTAAGTCATCCAAGTTGGCTGGTTCTGGTTCTTCTTCTTCTGTCATCTTGCCTTTTCCCTTGCTAACATCACTTCTACAACTAGCTCGACTAGTTGTGGCTTTTGCAGCTTCTTCATTGTCATCTTGCAGTTGGTTCACAGATGTTATCAATGCAATAGATCCACCTTTCTTCTGTACCTTTTCAATTTCTTCATCTTGCTCCATTTCCAACTCATATGTCTTTAAAGTTCCATAAAGCCTTTCAAGAGTGTAGTCTTTGTACTCTTGAGTGTTTCTGAGAGAAACAGTCATAGGCTTCCATTCTTTTGGAAGAGCTCTAAGAAATTTAAGGTTTGAATCCTTGGTTTGATAGATCCTTCCATACAACTTCAATCCATTCAAAAGCTTTTGAAACCTACTAAAAGTGTCATTTAGGGTTTCACCAGCTTTGAAATGAAAGTGCTCATATTGTTGTATGAGAAGTTGCATTTTGTTCTCCCTAACTTGCTCAGTTCCTTCACAAAGAGTTCTAACAGTGTCCCATACTTCTTTAGAGGTTGTACAGTTTATGACATTGTCAAACATCTCTTGCTCCAAACCATTAAACAGAATATTCATGGTTCTTTTATCTTTATGGACTTCTACAACATCTTCAATAGTCCATTCTGAGACAGGTTTTGGAATTTCTACATCAGGAGTATCATCTGGTAGTCCAACTCTAGATGCAAACTTCATGGGAACGTGTGGACCTTTCTCAATGCAGTCTACATACCTCTCATCCATAGACATGAGATGTAAATGCATCTTTACTTTCCAGTGAAAATAATTGTCCTTATCAAGAACTGGTATCTTTACACCTGCATCCTTCTTCACCATGGTTACTGTTTTGGTCTTGATCTTTAAACTTCTTGTATGTTAGAAGCTTGCTCTGATAACAATTGTTAATCCCAAAAGACCTAACAGAATTGTAGAAGGAGGGGGTTGAATACAATTCTAGATATTTTAGATTTTTAAAAACAACTTTCGAAATAATACTGAACTTATAAAATAAAAACACAAGAAGTAAATAATTCAGTTGGATTGTTTGATGATCCAACTGAAGTGTTTTTATTGCGGAAATAATCTGTGATACAAAGATGTACACAGCTGCTCAGTTACAAGAATGTAGAGAAGTATGCTCTCAAAGATAGCTAATACAATCTATTTGTTTTTCTTCTCACACACTTATTTTAACTGCTACACTTGGTTATATATATTCCCAAGTTTTCAATGCTATTTTTGGCTACACTAAAAGTACAATGAGTAACCGCCAATAGTTTGCTTTTCATCCCTTTGTCCAGTGGTTCTTGAGTATCCTTGTCTTTTGAATATAATAGTTCATTCCAAGAACCCAATTTGAAACTGGGATGTTTCCTTGTTTCCAATGTCCATTTTAATGGTTTCCAATGCACTGTACCCTTCTACATCACCTTTTGAGCAGTAAGAGAACTGTCACTATCACTTTGTCAACTATTCATAAAAGCAACAATGATTCGTTGATAGTAGGGAGATGTGTTTAGTTGATAGCTTTATTCTTCATTCCGTTGATGGTGTATTCCTCGTTTCGTTGATAGAGTAATCTTCATTCCGTTGACATGTCTTCACTTAGGCAAAATTACAAGGCATAATATATTTACAATTCACCAACCTATTTTGCCTATCTAGTACTTAGTCAACATGACTTAGAAAACCTATCTAATACCTACAACAAAATTCATATCAAACTATGAAGTATTGTACAATGCATTTGCTGTATCACTCATTCCGTTGATGAGCTTCCTGTCAACGAAATGCTGCAAAGCATACCATTCCGTTTACAGCTACAAATTACTTTACACAAATTCTACCAAGTGTTTTATGTTTATCATCAAGAACAACATATTCCTAACATAAGGAGTATCAACACACGAGCTCAAGTGAATGATACCTTCTTGTGTGAGGTACGAAGCAAGAATAAAATTGAAATAATCTTTGGCATTGTTGATCTTAAGGAACTGAATTTTTGTGTGAAATTGAGTTTGAATCATGAAATGAAATTTTTTAAATATTTCACTTACTTCCAATTTACTTTTCATAAGAAACACCCACATTAGTCTTGTGTGATCATCAATAAAAGATACAAACCATCTTTGTCCGGTTATAGTGTTTACACGTGAGGGTCCCACACATCACTATGAATAAATGTAAATGTTTTGGAGGATTTATATGGTAATTTAGAATAGTTATTTCGTGTGTGTTTCGCAAACTGACAAATTTCACAGAAAAAAGTGTTTGGATTTTTATTGATGAACAAAGAAGGAAACTTTTTTGACAAATACAAAAAATTTGGATGACCAAGACGATAGTGCCACAACATAATATCACTATCTTTATTCGAAACATGCTGAGTATTTAAAGAAAACAAACTGAATTTCTGAGACTTGACTGTAGATGGGATATTATCTTGTAGGATATAGAGTCCAGCACACATTTTAGCACTGCCAATCATCTTCCCTGAATCCAAATCTGAAACTCACAAAGATTTGGATAAAAATTAGTCTCATAATTAAGATCACGAGTAAATTTACTGATAGATAGTAAATTAAAATTCAATTTAGGCACATAAAGAACAGATTTGAGAGTTAGGTTCTTATTTAGTTTTATTGAACCCAAACCCTCAACCTTTGAGGATGTGCCATCTGCTATTTTCACTGAATGATGCTCGGGACCAGTTTTATACTGAAATTTATGTAAGAAAATGGAAAGTTTGAGGCATATTTTAGATATGTTCTTCATGTAATTTCCGGAAACTAACAATTGGAGGTTGTTCCTTATTATGAGGACTTAAACTTTCATGTTTGGATCTAAGACATTTTCTTAGTGGAATCCATAAATAAATTGAGTTGAAATAGGTTGCTTGAAATGGGTTATGTGGGTTGTTTAAGTTGAAAGAACTTTTGTCCCACGTAGAATTGATAATGAGAGGTTGATGGATTTATATAGTAACATGTGCAAGAGTAGTGTACAACTACTAAGGCATGTGGGTGTGCATGGTGTTATTGTGTGCCTCACACGCACACACACACACACGCCGCCCGCCTCGCCACGACTCGGATCGGGTCGAAGGGCGATTTGGGCGAATGTCTCGGCGTCTCGTGTACACTTGGGCGAGGATTTTATTACCTGTTTATTTAATATTATTTATTGATTAAATCCTACCTGAGTTAACTACTGATGGGTCAGTACTTGGATTAAATCCTGATGACAGCTGTTAATGATATTAAATCAGAATATTTAGTATTAAATGCTATATCTGCAGTTACGATTGTATTTGGTCTGTTACGTTTTATTTTGTATTACATATACAAAACAGAACGTTTAACACAAAAAGGATATACGTGCTCAAAAAACCCTAGCAACTATTTTCTTCTCTGTTCTCTCTCAACACATACAGATTAAATACATAGTTCTTGGGCGAACTGAGGTGCAGGTCGCTGTTGATCATTGTCATTACTGTGAGTGGATTGATCTGTGATGTTTTATCCTGGAAGTGATATTGCTGCAACCCAACATAGCGTAAGTGGGGTAAAATCTCTTCAAGAATAATTAAGACTTCTCGAAAGGCTTGGCGACTCAGCTGTTCTGTTCTTTACAGTTTTTTTGTTAAAGCGACAGAGATAAGTGTTCTTTTTTATCTTGTTATTTAAAGTCTCTAATTATACTCTTGTTTCGACCTTCGTGTTTGTTTCGTTAATTGATTTTATCTGATTGTTCTTGGTAATATAAATATATATAACTGCCATATTGTTTCTGTGTAGTTTATAATTATACCCAACAATTTATGTGATCCAAGGCTCTTGAATCATGAATCCGCGCGTTAGGTCTTTTATAGCAGTATTCACATGTGAGGTTATGTGTGACTGACTTAGGAGTTTTTGAAGTGCATCTAGTTGTGCTTTATTGAATGGTGATGAGTCTGATCCATCCATTTTTCCTACAACGGTGATATTTGAAGTGGAAACTCTCCTTGTCTTTCCATGACTTTGACTTCAAATCACCAGGCTTTCCATGAAGTTTCCAACACGTTTCTTTGAAATGTCCAGGCTTACGACAATGATCACACCATGACGTCCCTTTTATTGTCGATGCTCTTAATTTGCACCTTGAAATTGACCTCGGGCAGCTAGGGCAGAGGACTCTTGATGAGATGAAAGAGTAGAGGAGCCCATCATGACTTTCTTTTTACTTTCTTCTTGTCGAACCTCCGAGAATGCTTCTTGACTTTAGGTAGAGATACTCATGATTCTACTCCTAACTGCATCAAGATTCTTATTGAGGCCATGAAGAAACTTGAAAGTTCTCTTTTTCTCCATAATACTTCGGTATAGAGTGGTGTCTTCTACACACTCCCAAGGATAGGTTTCGAACAAAGCTAATTATTTCCCGTAACGAGTAAGAGTATTGAAATACTGTGTGACTGATGTGTCTTCTTGACGGAGATCATAAAGAGTGGCTTTAATTTCAAATGATTTTGATGCGTCTCCATAACTTGAATATGAATCCTTAACAGCATCCCAAAGTTCCTTGGCTGTTGAATATATGAGAAAATTTTCTCTAATATCATTATTCATCGAACCAATTAGCCATAATTTTATAATGTGATTATCCGCTTTCCATGTTTTATAAGTTGGATCAGTTGATTTTGGAGTGCCAATTTCCCCTGTAAGGTATTCGTCTTTTCCTTTTCCACCAATGAACATCATCACGGACCGAGACCATTGGAGATAGTTATGGTCGTTGAATTTGTGGCTGGTAACAACAGAAACAGACTCAGCACTGTGAGAGGAAATACCAGTAGATGTAAATGTTAGAGGAAGGCACATGTTTTAGAGGAAGACACTTTCCAGGATCATATATTATATTCTAACAGTAACTGGACTAGAAATGGTGGAGGTATGAGAGGATGCATATGAAGTTAGGCTTTGCTTCTCGGCAGCCATGATGAAAAGATGCGTGAGAAGAACATGAAGAGATGAACAGAAAAAAGAAAAAAAAAGAAGAAAAGAGCAGGATTATGAATTAGAGATGCTCTGATACCATGTGAATTTGCAGATAAATTGATATTTCATTACGTCATATGAACAGCCTATTAATAGGCAGATTACAACACATGATTACAACAGACATAGTTGTACAACTCCTTAAATCAGGGATACAGTACTAAAGTCCTAAAGATCAGAAATATACATAAGTCAAAGATATTGACATTTCTCACCTATAGTTGACATTTATCTCCTCTAGTTCACACCTAATATGCACACCATAATTCTACAGTTTGTCTTGCATATATCAATAGTAACAAACTTGCTTACTCATGCAGATTTATAACTATTATTAGTACGTAATATTGTGTTCAACATTTGTTGCTAACCATAATGCGTCTCTTCCCATTTCTGCTAGATTTTCCCTATGATAATAAAGAGAATAGAAATTGCCATTATTATCTGCATCTTTTCATGTACTTGCAGAATTCGAAAAGGAGGTTTAAAGTTTAAGATATGGATTTTGTTGTTGAGTGGAGCGCAATTGATGTGTTTTTTTTGCTGCAATTGTTTCCTTGCTATTCTCTTAAAGACAGATTCTTGGTCATGTTTTCCCTTGAAAGTATTCTATTATTCAGGCATCTGTGCTTAAAGTTATTATTTTTTGCATAACACAGTACACGAAGAAGAAAGGAACCTTGGTTCGAATGATCGCATAATACATGTAGACTGTGCAAAATAAAATGGTAATAATGATCAAATGCACAAGATAAGAAATTCATTGCATGAGGGTTTCGGCTGTGTTTGTGCTTAGTGTTGAAATTAAAGAATAGAATGATAACTACATAATAAACAAAGTAAAAACTGATATATATATTCAAGAACGAAGACTCCTGGGACTACATTGTATTCTCTTCTTATATCTCTTTTAAACTGAACGTACATACAAATATATAGACTAATCACCAGATGTGGTGCCTAAAAACCAGCAACTTACTTCCTATTTTTACTCTACTGAACTCCTACTTCTACTCCATCACTCCATGACCTGATCAGCAGCTACTTTCTAGGCATGCAACAACAGTCACGACCATGCAGAAATAAACCAAACGTTATACAAATAAATAACTAAACAAAACAAATGATTAATAACGACTAAATTTAAGATTATTCCAACCATCACCCCCTTAATCTTAAATTTACGAAGCACTTCTCTTCATCTGTGATGCACTTCTCACCACCATCAATTTTGATGCACATCTCATCAAAAAAAAACACTTTGGAGCACTTCTCCCCATGGTTCTCTTTCTCTGCCTAGCAGCGAGCTTTCTCCTAGCCCGTCTTGCTTTCAAATTAGCCCGTCTGCCTTCTTTCGTGTTCTATAACACCAGCACTTTTGGCTCATCTTCTTCACGTTATGTGTTCTCCAGTTCTCATGAACACATCCAACTGACCACAACAATAAACTCCTTAATCTCATAAACTGCTGCAGCTAAGTTGCAGCCATCTTCTACTTGTCTGCTCCTCTCCAAGAAAGGGTAGGGAAGGCTGTTAAGCCTTGATTCTTCCCCCCCCCCCCCCCCAAGCTTTGATACCATGCAGAAAACATAACTGATACAATACAAAACACTTATAAAACAATGCAGAATTTGTGAGGAAAGCTCGGGTGTTTTGTATTATATATATATATATACTGAAAGGAAAGCATCACTCTATATAATTTAGATGCATTACAGCGCTATTTAAATAAGTAAAGACAAGCTAACCTTCAGTAGGTGGTAACTAGAAAATAGGAACAACTTTCATATCACTACTCCACTTCTACAGCTATGCCACGATCACCTAATAAAACTGAAACAAACTATGACCTAATCTTGCTGACTATATCAAACTAAATACAGAAAACTTATTCAAAATATACTAAAACAAATAAAACAAATATCTAAATAATAAGTTTAAGATTAATTTCCAACACTTAGTTCTAGGCTTCGAGCAAATCGTAAGATGTGGATATTTATATGGCATGTACTTTGTTTGGTTTTGACAGAAAGTACAAGACTCTGAGGAGCCCTTTTTCCTGGTTATCCATGAAGGTGAAACTTTGGCAGAAGTTAAGATGTGTTTTCAAAAGAAATTGTAGGTTCTAGACGAGGATTTTAATTCTAAAGGTACATTTGTTTCTTTGTCACCTGGTTGCTCGATATTTTGTAACAAAAATGTAACATGTTTTTAACTTTAGTTGATTCGTAATGTGTTACAAACTGAGATTATATGCTAAGCTTATGGAGAGAGAAGAGAGAAATATGTTCTACGGATTTTAGAACAGGGCAAAATGAAACTAATACATTTTAGTTTTCTACTATGACACTCTGTATAAAACTAATAGCAATAAAATTACTGTCAACTTTTAAATTACATATTGTAGTACTGCAGTAGTTCTTGTAGCAGTATGTTAGGCTATGATGTCATTGTTATAAAATCATGCCTCATTCTTCTTGATATTTGACATAATGTGAGAACTGACTTCAGTTATTTTGTTATTTTCTATATGGATACTATCTGGGGGTAATTAGTGGAAGTTTACGTTTTTATCATTGGGAAGGCCAGAGTATCTGCTGGACTCGGATGTTGTATCTAGCCGTTTCCAGGTGAACAAATATCCTTGCTTAATTTTTAAGAAGTTTGCAGATCAATCACAATTTTTTTGCAATCACAATTTTTTTGCTATCACATGTGTTAGGCTCAAGACATGTCTGAATACCACTATTAACAAGCCTACACTATGTGACTATGTCACATTACATGACCTAGTGAATTCTATCACTGGGATGTAGTATAGGTCTCTAAATGTACTTGTCTTGTTCTCATGAACATAAGCTTGATCATGTATGCTCAAAGTTATAATGAGCTTAGCAATGTTTCTTGCATCTAGATTGTATATAGGCCATTGAATAATTGTCCTGGTAGAAGTTCAGAAGTGTTCATGCAGCAGGATAGAAATGAATAAGGCCATGAAGAAATAAGTTGCAGAAATTTGTCTAAGGCATTATATAGCAAAGTCAGAAGAAAGCTATGTCGTGAAGTCACCAATATCTATGTCGTGTAGTGCTACATCGCATAGTCCATTTTGTACTATGTCGAGAAGTCCTCAAGACTCATGTCGTGAAGTGTTGAAGTCAGCAAAGTCAAAGAAGCCTAGATCGTGAAGTCCTCATAAGCCTTATGTCGCATAGTCATCAAATGACCTATGTCGCATAGTCATCAAATGACCTATGTCGCATAGTCATCAAATGACCTATGTCGCAAAGTCTTCAAAGGCTATATCGCGTAGTCCTCACAAGTGAGATCGCGAAGTCAGGAATGAAGTGGAGTTCACGATATCAACACTTAGCCGTTTACAACAAGACAAATCAAGGTACAGAATCAAGAATCAAAAGAGACAAATACTGAAGCATTTGTTCTGGCAAGGTGGTCCAAAGAACAGATGGCAAATCTACAGCTAAACTTGGAGAGAAAGATAAGAGACAAGCAGCTACAGAAACGGGAAAGACTCCGAAAAGCAGGTGGTCCTTCCTGACACAGTTAACGTCTTATGGAAGGACACGTTGGACTTTCAGCAAGGAGTAACTGTGTAAAAATAGGTGTGTGCACTAGTTTGTATAGGGCTTATATATATCATGCACATCCTATTGTTAGCTGTAAGAGAGATACACATAGTTTTTATCTTAAGCTCTTTTCTCTGTAAGCAAGCAAGTTCAAACTGTTCTTGTTTAGAAGCCAGAAATTCGATTGTGAATTTCTTGGAAAGCTGTAGTATTTAATTTGCTTATACAAAGTAGATTAAAGTGATTGTGTGTGTTATTTACTTTCTGCATATTACATATCATAATCATATACAGTCTTTTACTTACTTTTCAAGAATCGAAAAATATATCAAACTATCCATTCACCCCCCCCCCCCTCTGTCTAGTTTCTAGTAGTATTCATTTCTAACAAGTGGTATCAGAGCGTAGGCTGTTAACGTACAAACAGGAAAAGATCAAGAATGAGTTCACAGAAACTAAGCAGTATCAAGATTCCTCCCTTTAACAAGGAGCACTACAGTTTATGGAAAAAGAAGATGTTGCTTTTCATCAAAGCTTCTAACCCCATGTATTTAGATATTCTAAAGCATGGTCCCTTCATTCCAATGATCGAGATTGGTGAAACAACCAATGGCACTGAGATTGTACCAGCAAAACATGTGCCCAAAGATCCCTCAAAATACACTGATCCTGAAAAGGAAAAAGTAGCACTGGATGGACATCTTCAACTTATCATTTGTGAATCTATGGACTTCAACATGTATGGCACTGTTGCTCATTGTACTAGTGCCAAGAAGATGTGGGATCTTATAGAAGTGCTCTGTGAAGGAACTACTGAAGTAAGAAAGAACAAGAAGCAGATTCTTGTTTCACAATATGAAGCCTTCATGGCTCAGCCAAAAGAGGGAATCACAGAAGTGTTTGAGAGATTCAACAAGCTGATAAACGAGCTCAAACTCTATGACAAACACTATGAAACAGAAGAGCTCAATATGAAGTTTCTACTAACTCTTCCAGATCACTTGGAACCAAGAATCTCTTCCCTTAAAGAAAGAGATCTAACAAAGATTGGTTTTGATGTGTTGTATGGTGTTTTGAAGACATATGAGTTAGAGCTGTTTCAAAAGAGATCTATTCAAGCAAAGCAAGGATTAGTGGCTAATACCTCCTGTGCACTTATTGCTGACAACCTAAGTCAAAGAATGGACTCTCTTAAAATCAGTCAGGTCAAGATTGAGGAACTGGAAGTTGAAGACACTGGTGATGAGGCCCAAGTTGTCTATGATTTGCCTGAGGATGATGAGTTTTACAGCATGGAAGAACTGGACAAAATGGAAAACAAATCTTTTACTTATATGGCTAGGAGGTATCCTAACATAAGGTTTAAAAGAAAGCAGCCATTCAGGTCCAAGTTCAATACTGGAAACACTGGTGGATCTAGTGGCTCAAACACCTTCAATAAAGGAAAAGGGTTTGCTGGTGCTGCTAAAGGTGGATACAAGACAGGAAGTGTGGATAGGACCAAAATAAGGTGCTATAACTGCAATGAACTTGGGCATTTTTCCACTGAGTGCAAAAAGCCTAAACAAGTCAAGAAGGACAAAGCATACTTAGAGCTTGAAGCTAAGTATGAGGCTCTACTCAAGAAACAACAGGGCAAAGCTTTTATTGCTGAGGGAAAATGCTGGGATGACTCTGATGAAGAAGAAGAACAAAAGTACTCAAACTATGCCTTGATGGCATTTTCTGATGATGGTGATTCAAGTCAGGTACCTATTCTTACTTCTCTTGATATGACTCCCCTTCAATATAAGCAAACTGTTGAAGATATGAGCACTGAGATGTTTAATATTCATACTAGCATGTTAGTAGCTAATGAAGAAATTGATAGACTAACTGCTAAGAATGTCTAGCTTACAGAAAAGAATGAGAAACTTGAGTTAATGGTTGTGAACCTGGATGGTTTGAAAAAGGAGGTTGAGTATCTTAAAAACAAAGTGATTTGTGTTGAACAGATAGAGAAAGTCCTTAGGGAACAAATTGCTGAAACTGAACTGAAACTAAGAAGCTTTAAAAACTCCTCTGAACTTATTCAAACCTATCACAAGGAACACACTGGAGACTGCAAGGTTGGAGTTGGTTTTGACTATGAAAATGACAAGGGAAGGAAGAAGGTCAAGGGCAAAGGAAAGGAAACTTGTACAAACAAAAATGCCCCAACCATACTGTCAAGTGTTGAACAACCCATCTTCAGAAAGAGTGATGTTGAGTTTGATGAGGAACTACTGATCATCAAGCAACAGTTACTTGAAGAAGATGAGGCTGCTAAAAACACTTCTTCTTTTCCTGAACTTGTCAATCAGAAAGAGACCAAAGACAATCTTGTCAAGAGTCCTAAAGCAAAGAAAGAAGCTGTTAAGAAAAAGAAACAAAACAGAAATGGTAAAGTTGGTGTTAGCAAGGGAAACAACTATGCTTATGTGCCAAATGCTCCCAGGAAACAATGTCAAAAATGCCTATCTGTGGTAAGCCAAACTGCATGACATGCTATGTGACTGTGATTGCTAACTGTTTATCTCTTAAACATAAACTTGACTCTGCACAATCTGGTGAATCACACACACATATGCATTCTCACAGGACAGGGTCCCCAATCAAGGTTGAGAGGGTGAAAACTTCATGTGAGCCTAAGAGTGTAAACTCCAAAGCCACAGAAAAAGTGAAGTCTCCTACTATGAGAAATGCAATTTATGACAGAAGAATTGTTAATCAAAATGTTTCTAAATCAACTGGACCCTACCAAGTGTGGGTACCAAAAACAACTTAGTCATTTTGTGAATGCAGGGCAACAGGAATAAAAGAGTCATATGGATCTTGGACAGTGGATGCTCAAGTCACATGACTGGTGATATAGCCCTGCTATCACATTTTGAGGAAAAGGCTGGCCCATCAGTAACCTTTGGAAATGACAACATTGGTTATACAATGGGATATGGCAGTGTTAAATCTGGAAATGTCATTATTGAAGATGTAGCATTTGTTGAAGGACTGAAGCATAATCTCTTGAGTATTGGACAATTTACCAACAGAGGTTTCAAAGTGGAATTTGATGAAGACCTTTGTTCAATCTCAAAAAGGGAAAGTGGTGAAGTTGTTCTAACTGGTGTGAAGAAAGAAAGCTTGTTTGTAGCTAATCTCAAGGCTGCAGATAAGGGAGAAATTTGCTGTTTCTACACTAAAGCCACAAATGAGGAATTCTGGCTATGGCACAAGAAGCTGTCTCACTTGAATGTTCAGGAAATGAACTCTCTAACCAAGAGAGAACTTATCAGGGATTTCCCTGCCTTGGAGTTTGTGCAAGATGGAGCATGTGAAGCTTGTCAGAAAGGAAAAATTAAAAGATCCAGTCACAAGAACAAGTTGCTCAATACAAACTCAAAACCTCTGCAGCTAATTCACATGGACTTATTTGGCCCTGTGAATGTAATGTCCCTCTCCAAAAAGAAATATGCTCTAGTGATGGTAGATGACTATTCAAGATATACTTCGGTGGAATTCCTATTCTCCAAGGATGAAGCACCCCAAGTCATAATAGAGCATATCAAGAGAGTTGATAAAGAAGCACAAAGCACTGGTTCCTCTGTAGTTGCTTTGAGAAGTGATAATGGGACTGAGTTCAGAAATTCAACATTGTATGAGTTTTGCAAAGATAAAGGAATTTCTCAACAATTCTCAGCTCCTAGAACACCTCAACAAAATGGAGTAGTTGAGAGAAAGAATAGAACTCTCATTGAAGCTGCAAGGACAATGCTGCTGGATGCAAAGCTACCCACTAGCTTTTGGGCTGATGCTGTTAACACAGCATGCTATGTGCAAAATAGAACATTAATCAATAAGAAGTCTGGCAAAACTCCTTACTCATTAATGACTGGAAAAAGAGCATCCTTCAAGCACCTGCATGTGTTTGGAAGCAAGTGCTTTGTGATGAAAGATACCTCTGAGCATGTTGGAAAATTTGATGCAAAAGCATTTGAAGGTATCTTCATTGGATACTCTCTGGAAAGGACAGCATGCAGAGTATTTGTACCTGAGCAACACAAAGTCATGGAAAGCATGGATGTTACCTTTGATGACAAGAAGACTCCTGGACTTAAAACAAGTGATCAAGACAGTGTGCCATTGAGATTTGAGAATCAAGGTTATCTTGAGGATTCTGAAAGTGAAGATGAACCCCCTGTTCAAACTCTTCTAGAGAATGAAATCCTTGAAGTTGACAATCTTCTTCAAACCCCTATGCAAAGGTTCACAAACACAGGGGGAGAAGAAGAAAATGCACCTGTCAACCAAAATGAGCTTGGAACAGATCAAGGAAATGAACAGGGGCACACAAGGAAATGGGACAGAGCCCACACTAGGGATCAAATCATTGGAGATCCTAGTGAGGAAGTTAGAACAAGAAGGGCAACATTAAATACATGTCTGTATAGCTGCTTTCTGTCACAAGAGGAACCTAAATTAATTGAAGAAGCTTTGAAGAATTCTGATTGGATTGTTGCCATGCAAGAAGAGTTGAATCAATTTGAGAAAAACAAAGTATGGGAACTAGTACCTCCTCCAAAAGGAAAGAATTTTATTGACACCAAATGGGTGTTCAGAAACAAGATGGATGAAGAAGGAGTGGTAATTAGAAACAACGTAAGGCTGGTTGCCAAAGGATATTGTCAGCAAGAAGGCATTGACTATGATGAGACATTTGCACCTGTAGCTAGACTGGAAGCCATCAGAATCTTCCTGGCTTTTGCAGCTCACTCAGATTTTAAGGTGTATCAAATGGATGTGAAAAGTGCATTTCTCAATGGTGATCTTGCTGAAGAAGTTTATGTGTCTCAACCACCTGGCTTTGAAAGTGAAGACTTCCCAAACTTTGTGTATAGACTGCTCAAGGCACTCTATGGACTCAAACAGGCACCAAGAGCCTGGTATGAAACTCTATCTCAATTCCTTCTTGAGCATCAATTTACCAGGGGTACAATTGACAAAACCCTATTCTTCAAGAAGCATGGAAATGATATCATTCTTGTTCAAATCTATGTGGATGATATCATCTTTGGCTCTTCAAATGAAAAACTCTGTGAAAGGTTCTCTAAGTTGATGCAAAGCAAATATGAGATGAGTATGATGGGAGAATTAACCTACTTTCTAGGTTTGCAAGTACATCAAAGGGAGGATGGCATCTTCATAAACCAGTCAAAGTATGTCAAAGATCTTTTGAAGAAATATGGTTTAGAAGACTCATCCCCTGCAAAAATTCCCATGTCCACTGCAGTCAAGCTTGATGAAGACAAGAGAGTAGACATCAAGGTTTTTAGAGGCATGGTTGGATCACTACTCTATCTCACAGGTAGCAGGCCTGATATTATGTTTGCCACATGCCTTTGTGCAAGGTTCCAGTCTGATCCCAAGGAATCTCACATGATGGCTATCAAAAGAATCTTCAAGTATCTTAAGGGGACTCCTAATCTTGGGCTATGGTATCCAAAGGGCACTGGGTTCAACCTGGTTGGTTACACAGATTCTGATTATGCTGGATGCAGAATTGACAGGAAGAGCACCTCTGGAAGCTGTCAATTCCTAGGTCAAAGGTTAGTGTCCTGGTTTAGTAAGAAACAACAGTCCACAGCAACATCCACAGCTGAGGCTGAATATATTGCTGCTGGAAGTTGCTGTGCTCAATTGCTTTGGATTAGAAATCAACTCATGGATTATGGGCTAGTGTTAGAACACATTCCACTAATGTGTGATAATACTAGTGCAATATCCATAGTTGCCAATCCTGTTAATCATTCTACTACAAAGCACATTGAGATCAGGTACCATTTCATTAGGGAACATGCTGCAAATGGTACCATAGAAGTCTCTTATGTTCCAACTGAGAAACAATTAGCTGACATATTTACTAAACCTCTGAATGAAGCAGTCTTCAACAGACTTGTGAGTGAAATTGGAATGCTCAATCCTTCATTTAGTTGCTCTAAGTAAGTATGCCAGTAAATTGTTGCAGCAGTAAATTTTCACTGTATTTAAATGCTCTATTCATATGGAGTGAAAATTAGCTGAGATATGATTTATAAATATTTCAGTACTTTACTGCATATTTCTTAAAATCATTTGGTGATGAAGTTGTGAGCTTTTGAGACATCTCGATATAGATGACTTTCAGAGTTCACGACATAGTTCAAATAAACAGACTTATATCGCAAACTGTTGAGATTGTGAGACTTTGCGACATAGTTCATTTCATGAGTTTGCGACATAGTTTATGTTATGACTTCGCGACTTAGAATAACTATATCGAAAAGTCTCCACATTTGACAGAATTTTGATTTAAATTAATTTTATTTCAAAATTTGATAAAAGTCTGACAATTTGCTTAAAATTCCTAAAAGAGAGCTTTAGACATGGTATTTCTACTATATAGCAAAGTCTCCCCGATCCTTTCATCTTGAGGACTTTGCGACATAATTCATTTCTGAGACTATGCGATATACTTTGCACGACTTTGCGGTACATGCTATCTCTGACTTCGTGACATAGAAATAGACTGTACAAATTCATAACTCCATATCGCAGTGTCTCTATCATATAAATACCCTTTTTTTAACCGTTCACAACTTTTCATCTTGTCTATTGCTCTCAAACTCTCAAACCTAAGCACAAATTCTCTACTCTCTTTTTCACTCTCTCTTTTGAAATAGCACCCAAATCTCAAACAGTATCATCCTCTATCCCTTTAACCATTCCCAAAGAAAGCAATCTTCTCACCATTCCCTCTGAGGCTGAGGCTAAACCAAGGTACAAGTGTTTTGTTCGGTTCTTGAACACTTCCTACCTACGCCAAGCCCTAACCCTGAACCCTACATTGTATGTCGATGTGTTGGAAGGATTTTGGCGAACGGCGTTGGTATCAACAATGGCAAGAGAAGATGGAACTTCATTCCAGGAGGTTACTTGTTCAATTGGAGGAAAACACTTCCAGTTTGGGGAAAAGGAAATCAATGAAGCATTGGGGTTCAAGGTGGAGGGTCATGACCAAGAAGCTACTGATGCTCAAATTGTAGACTTCATGACCTTCATTCTGTATGCAGATGAGATAGATACTGGAAAGCTAAACAAGAAGTTTGTAAGAAGGGAGTGGTCATTTCTATTTGATGCACTCCAGAAGGTGTTTCTATGCAGGAAAATAGGATGGGACCATATCAGTCACATTGCTGTGAAGCTGGCCTATTCCCTAGCCTACAACCAAGAAATCAATGTTGGAGCAATCATCCTCAAGGAATTGGCTCAGAGGCTAGGGAGGACAGTTCGTGGGAGAGGTAATGACATCTTTTACCCTCGTTTCCTTCAAGTTATTTTAAATCATCTTGATGCAAATGTCCATGAATTGGAAGGTATAGATAAAACTAAAATGGCTTATTCCAAGTCCATGTCCAAAATACTATTTGGTTCATTGGACACAAGGAATCAAGTGGATGTGATTCTAAGTGTGACCAAGCATATGCAGGACACATTTGAGTCTTATCCACTTGATAAGCCCATATACCATGAACTTTCCTGGACAGGGAAGGCTAAGACTGAAGGTGCTACACAGTCTAACCCCAGCCTTCCTATCCCATCCAGCAATCCTACTGAAAACACCACTGTAGAGGTTAGGCAGCCAAGTGCATCAATCTCTCAAAAGGTTGATGTTACTAAAAAGAAGACAAAGAAGAGAGCCCTAACAGTGATCAATGAATCTGTAGAGATAGAAAGTGAGAATCCTGAGTCACCTCTCACAGACAAAAGAAGAAGTCAAAATCTATAGCCACCACTGCATCCTCCCAACAGGATTCAGATGTGAAAAAAGGGGTACACCTGTTACTGTCTATGGCCTCTCAACAGGTCATTGACATTGAAAAGAGCAGCCTCTCCACTGCACCCTGTACAGAGTCTGCACAGGGTCAAGACCTCACTCTTGACCCTAGGAGTGATAAGGCTGATCATACACAGAGTGGAGAGCACATCACTGTTGAAACTCCTCCTATTTCTCAGGGGGAGTTGCCAAACTCTAATCTAAACCCCACTTCTCTCTCAGATTCTTCCATTAAAATTTCTTCTGAACAAGAGAGTCATTCCAATGACAATCTTGCCTTTGATCAATCACAATTCTCTCCTGTGATTGAGCCAATTTCAAGTGACATGGTGCATGACACTATGCTCACCACCCAGGAACCACATCTGGTTGGTCAGGGAATGCATGCTGGGGCATATCCTAATGACACCACCACAAACATGGAGGATTCACCAGTTTTTACTGGAGACTCTATGCCAAATTCTCCCATCCTTCAGGATGTGGAACTGTCTTCACAGACAAATAGGGCTGATGTTGTAACACATCCCATTTCAATGGAGACAACATCAGACCCTACAGCCATTCCAAGGCTGGAGGAGACTCAAAATCTTACATCTCATGAAGTGCCTAGCACTAGCTCTCACTTGGCTCAGGCCACTATGTCAGAATGGCTGAAGCCTGTGCACCATGACGGGCCTTCAGGATCATCATCTGTGCCTTCCAAAATGACAGAAGAAGCCATACAAGATCTCCATGTGGCACAGATTGATGAGTTCTCAAAGATAGCTCAACATCTCCTCACCTCAAATCTCCCAAATGCTGATTATGAAGCCATTTTACTCTGCCACAAGGAGGATGTTGAAGCTCAGCAGGAGAAGATAGTGGATGCAGCTGAACCAGAGGGAAATGTGGATGCCTGGTTGGATGCTAAGAGGACTCTCAAGCTCAAGGATGCCCTAGCTTTTCTAAGAGAAGAATACCTAACTTCTCTGGGCTCCAATGCAAAAGATCTCTCTCCTGCTGCCATCTATGATGTTGTTAATGATGTCTACATGAATCAATTAAAGGCTCTGCACTATCTTGGGAAAGGGCTTCAATCAGAGATTTCTTCAATCCAGGAGGCGACAGACAGATCCCTCACTAAGCTCAGAAACTCATATCTCTCTGATTTTCCCAAGGTGGATGGCATCCTTAAAGAAATCCAGAAGACAAACTCTACTGTAAACATGATGGACATCTCTCTGGCCATGGTCACAGACAACATCAGGAAGCTGGCTACAACCCTGGAAAATCAAATCAAGGCCAATATCAACTCAAATGCAATGCTGAATGTAATTTGGAAGAATCAATATGGTGACAAATTGGTGGATGAGGTCCCTCTGTCAAACATCTCCAAATTTGACTTTGCCAAGATCAAGGATCAATCTCTCAATTCTTTCAAGTCTCAACAGCTATTCTCAAAGGTGGATGGTCTTAAAAGAGAAGTGGCCTCTCTGAAAGATGAAAACAGGGTGCTTGCCAATTCTCTAAAACAGCTCAATGACAAGCTGGATGACCAAGGCAACAACACCTCCAATATCTTGCTGGTGCAACAACAGATGCTGACTTCAATGATGAAACAAATGAACCTGCCTATCCCTGGGGAAGCTCAAGACATCTTGTCTAATCCCAAGCCTAAGGGGGAGAAACAAAAGGAGGTCATTCTGAAACAGAGGGGGGGAGTACCTGCCAAGCAGCCAAAGCATAAGGGCAAGGGCAAACTCATTGAAGAAACCATAAAGCCAATCATTCTTCCCCTGTAGAGGTCATAAGTGCAGAAGGTCAGAAGAGCACAATCTCAACCACCTACTATCCATCCACAATGCCTAAAGATATCTCAACTCCTCAACCTACTCAACCTACTCCCAATGCTAAACTTGTCAAAGCTGCAGTTATCACAGAGGCCAAGCTACAGGAAGTTGCCAATTCAAACATCTATCATGATGAGGCCTTCCTGGAGTTTCTGAAAGCCATCTACAGTAGTGCTCAAGGAGATGCAAGGATGTACAGACAGAAGATCAAGGAAAGCATCAAGTATTTCACAGTGGCAGTAAGGAAAATCAAGGATGTCCATCTAAGAGAGATAATCATGGTGCGCAAGGACAACTGCTTGTGGCACCTAGCTTTTCAAACTCTAGAGAAACTGAGATTTACTGAGCTGTCAATCATTCTGGATTTGATTGAAAAGCATGGGATGAACAATGAAAGTCTTTATAATGACTTGAAGATGGACCAGAATAAAAGATTGCCTGAGGTTATATCCAAGCCAAGGACAATAATTTACCAAAGCCTATCTCAAGACAGTAATATTGACCAACTAGTAATTCCCTCAGACCTTTTAATGAAGAACAATGCAAAGATCAACCAGGTGCTGCAAATGCTGAGAGCTAAGAGAGGAGCTAGGACAGCTGAGGAACTAGAGATGATTCACACTCTACAATCTTTTCTGATTCATGGAGTTATTCCTGAATCTGTCAAAGAAAAGATCAAGAAGAAGGATAGTGAGGATGATGATGAGGAGAAAACCTACAGAAGGAGATCTCTTTCTAGGAGTAATAAGGATGGACCAAGTGACAGCAGCAAAAGCAAATTCTCAAAGAAGACAAAAGATGCTGATGATAGCAAGAGGGATTACAAGGGGACAAAAGAATCAGCAAAGAGAATAAGAAGTGGAATTCAGCAAGTCAAGGACATTTCTAATAGTACTTTAACCAAAACACAAGACTCTAAGTCTAGGGTGGGTACTGTTAGTAATGATCCTCCAAAATCATTATCTAAGACTTCTGAACCTGAATTGCCACAGAAGAAAGATGAAGCCACAAAGGGAATATCAAGAAAACACTTCCACAAAGTTACAGCTAGTGGAGTGTTACAATGGATGAAGGGGAAGGGAATGAAGCTACTTCCAAGTGATGTGGCACTGAAGACTGATTCTCCTTGTTCCAGAAAGGTGTCTCTTGTGAAACATATGAAGATCAAGAGTGTACCCAGAAGGATAAGGATAACAAAGAAGACTGGAAAACTCACAAATGTTATTGGCATCAATGTGCTTCCACTAGATGAGGACTATGATGAAGATGCCCTAGCATTTTTTAGGGCTCAAAGGATCTTTGAAGTCAAAGTGAAGTTGGATCATCTAGAGATCAAGTACACTGATGGAAGAGAAAGAATAATGAAGCAAGGGGGATGGCAACATTTTGACACCTATGAGCAAGAAAGAATCAATGCCTTGTTAAATTTTGAAGAAAAGGAAGAAAGGTTGTGGAAAATAGAGATTGCCAGATTCATGAAGATGCACTCTGACTATAAAGAAAATCTAAAGAAGCTGAATGAAGAAAAGAGGTGTGAGAAAGAAAAGGAGATGGCTGAGATGGAAGAAAGAGCAAAGGAGCTAAGGAAGAAAGGGCTGTGCAGGGTAAAGCAAAATCCTTATACTGTTGAGTACAAAAATCATTATGGAGGAATAAGCAAGATAAGGATGGAGTTCATACATTCATATGTGGAAAGTGCCCTCAGAACAACAGCTGAAGATCTAAAAGATTCTCCTCTCATTGAAGAACTGATTGCAAGGGATGAAATTTTACTGGCCATCTCTGAAATAAAGAAGAATGAAGAAATAAGGAAGAAGAAAGTCTATGATGATTTCTTAGAGAAACAATTGGAAACTGAAGCTATGTAGCTCAAGAAGAAATTCTATAAGACTAAATTTCCAAGTTGTTATCAAATTCTGTTCTTAACTTTATCTTCTTTATACTTGTTCTTTTTATGTTAGTTAGGCTTGTTATCAGACATGAAATTGTGCCTAAGGGTCTTACTCACAATTTGGGGGAGATTGTTAGGCTCAAGACATGTCTGAATACCACTATTAACAAGCCTACACTATGTGACTATGTCACATTACATGACCTAGTGAATTCTATCACTGGGATGTAGTATAGGTCTCTAAATGTACTTGTCTTGTTCTCATGAACATAAGCTTGATCATGTATGCTCAAAGTTATAATGAGCTTAGCAATGTTTCTTGCATCTAGATTGTATATAGGCCATTGAATAATTGTCCTGGTAGAAGTTCAGAAGTGTTCATGCAGCAGGATCTAATGAATAAGGCCATGAAGAAATAAGTTGCAGAAATTTGTCTAAGGCATTATATAGCAAAGTCAGAAGAAAGCTATGTCGTGAAGTCACCAATATCTATGTCGTGTAGTGCTACATCGCATAGTCCATTTTGTACTATGTCGAGAAGTCCTCAAGACTCATGTCGTGAAGTGTTGAAGTCAGCAAAGTCAAAGAAGCCTAGATCGTGAAGTCCTCAGAAGCCTTATGTCGCATAGTCATCAAATGACCTATGTCGCATAGTCATCAAATGACCTATGTCACAAAGTCTTCAAAGGCTATATCGCGTAGTCCTCACAAGTGAGATCGCGAAGTCAGGAATGAAGTGGAGTTCACGATATCAACACTTAGCCGTTTACAACAAGACAAATCAAGGTACAGAATCAAGAATCAAAAGAGACAAATACTGAAGCATTTGTTCTGGAAAGGTGGTCCAAAGAACAGATGGCAAATCTACAGCTAAACTTGGAGAGAAAGATAAGAGACAAGCAGCTACAGAAACGGGAAAGACTCCAAAAAGCAGGTGGTCCTTCCTGACACAGTTAACGTCTTATGGCAGGACAAGTTGGACTTTCAGCAAGGAGTAACTGTGTAAAAATAGGTGTGTGCACTAGTTTGTATAGGGCTTATATATATCATGCACATCCTATTGTTAGTTGTAAGAGAGATACACATAGTTTTTATCTTAAGCTCTTTTCTCTGTAAGCAAGCAAGTTCAAACTGTTCTTGTTTAGAAGCCAGAAATTCGATTGTGAATTTCTTGGAAAGCTATAGTATTTAATTTGCTTATACAAAGTAGATTAAAGTGATTGTGTGTGTTATTTACTTTCTGCATATTACATATCATAATCATATACAGTCTTTTACTTAGTTTTCAAGAATCGAAAAATATATCAAACTATCCATTCACCCCCCCTCTGTCTAGTTTCTAGTAGTATTCATTTCTAACAACATGAAATTAAACACACACACCAAAGTCGAACTTAAGTTTGAGTAAACTTGTAAAAGTGAAATGGGTCAAATATTTTGAAGAAAATATATTTTCTTAACTTTTGATTTTGACTTTTGTAGAGAAGGGTTGTTTATGGTGCTTGGGAGCAATATCTTGGGTTCTAGCACTCTGATACTACTCCTAAAATGGCTTTTACTATAAACTAGGTACAAGTTTTTGTTGTGTGAGCTCATAGTCGAAGTTTAACAACTAAAAAACACCACTATAAGGAGGTTTTTGCTGGACATCTATGAATGCTTATCCAATAAGAAATAGTGCGGCATATATTAATATCAAAATCTTGATGATATTTATGAAAAAAGTGAGTTTTGTATGACGACATGAATTTCGAGTTAAGTGTTGCTCTAATATTGTAGCATAACCTGCACACATGACACATATGTGGAGCCTGTCAAAAATACTAGGTGTTGAACCCCCACTCTTTGGATGAATTTCCATATTCTTAGGATGACGCAGCATGGAATTCAAGAAAAAAACAATCGCTAATTCTCAAAAGGACTCTTACACGAGAAATTCTCGAAAACCTTGAATCCACAAGGTAATTCTTGAATCCACAAATAATTCTTGAATCCACAAGAAAATAAGAAAAAACTCCTAAGGTTTTAAGTTCAATAAAAATTTAATTTTCGGTTACATCATGGTATAATTTATATAGAGACAGAAAGCCCTAAAACAAATTAAAATCAAATCCTATTTAAAATAAATATAAAATAAAAGCAGCATGATCATGTAATTTTGAGCATGAGCATGCACTATCCCCACGCTAAATCTTCGACCAAGATTTCTCAATTTGGCATGATCATGCCATGCCATCCAACAGCGTGATCATGTCACCATGCATCCTAAATAGCGTAATCATGTAGGCTTGAGCGAGATCATGTATTTATTTTGTTGTTGTCTTCTCGTGTTTCATGTGCCTCGATTAGCACTGAAATCTTCCTACATCAGTCTTCTCCACTTCAAAAGAACTCGACCTCGAGTTCTCATCTAAAATAAAAGAGGACATTTGATTGATGTTTATCTCTCCATGGTGGTGTTTTAATAGGCAAAGACCTTAATGAAGTTTTGTACCTTGAACCGTCTTTGACAACTTTAAACTCATTTGTCGTGCAAAAAGAAACAGCAAATTTCAATGATGAAATCAAGACAGCCTTATCCTCGAATAGATACTCAACACAAGTTATACAATCATTAATGCACTGATTTGTCTTCTCTCCACTTTTGTGATATACATTCAAATCAAGATGATAAGACCTACTCTTACCAACTGGGATGGCCAACCGGGATGCATCTATATCAGTAACATCAAAAGCCGTAGCATCTTTATACTTCACACTAGCCATATCAACCACATATATTTTACTTATGTAGGTGTCAAACAATGGATTATCCCAAACAACAACATTATATAATGCTACATGAATTAGTGGAGGCAACTTGATTTTATTAACTATCTCCTTTAAAATAAAGTTCTCATGATATTCACAACCTCCCACTATATCAAAAGTTTGAGAACTTACTACACATAATTTCTGAATTAATCTCTAATATGCGAATCATCCACCAATGTGGATTTCTTTGGTACTAAAACTGTGCTTGAAAAGGTGATAGTTGGTCATTCTCCTAGGAGGTCTAGACATATTAGGAGGTTTTCTACCGACACCACAAATTCTTATTTTGCACGTTTATAACATGGTTTTCATTATGGGAAAATAAATCGAATCGTCCTTGAACTATTGCTATTTTATTGTCTAGGTCCCTGAACAAAAGATTCCGTATTTTGGGTAATTTAACTTTTCAATTGTTCTTATTTAAGTCCTTCCGTTAAAAAGATTCTAACGGACGTTGGAATCTTACTTAAGTAGAATCTGATGTGCCGATAGTTCTTCACTAAACACAAAATCAAACTGACTTTTCATGGTGATTTTGGTGTCCAAATCGAGCGTGTGAATATCAAACAACCCTTTCTTCACCCTTTATCCACCCCCATCATCAAAATCAAGTTTCAGTAATCTTTAATTTTTGGTATCACCGGAGTTCTTGTTTTTGACCAGAACATGTTTTTATTTAATCGTTTGAAGATTTTTCTTGTATATACGTATAGATCCACGTAGTTGGAGGATTATATAATTTTTTCAGAATTTTTGGGCTTGTTTTTGGTCCGCCGGAAAACGGCTATGTCACCGGATTTTTTTTTTGTTTTGAATGGTTTTTGATGTAATTCTGGATCGTAGTTGTTTATAAGGGTGTATAGATTGTACGATGGTTAATTACTTGAGTTTTGAGACTGTTTTGCATGTATCCGGATTTTTGTTGGCCGGAATCCGGTGGCCGGTTTCTAGACATTTTCCAGATTCCGGTGAATTTAACGTATGTTAGTCTTTTTTTAATGGAAGGACTTCAATCAGAAAATTGAAAAGTTAAATTGCCCGAAATACTGAATCTTTTGTTCAAGGACCTAGACAATAAAACAACAATAGTTCAAGGACGATTCAATTTATTTTTTCATTATCGCGATCTTTCTCATCTTTAAAAGCAATTTTCATACTTTTTTTTGTGTTCTTCTCCATCCTCGTCATTGTCTTATTCTTTAACCACATCAAATGTGTTACAATCCGTAGACCTGCAATTTTCAGAACCTACAATCTCACACCCTTCTTCAACTATCTCCACACCTTTCAAAATTTTCACATTAGAAACTTCAAGCAGTTCTCTATCTTCCATATCAAACAAAGTATCAAGTTTTTGTTGAGGACAATTATCAAACACATTATGACATGAATGGGTTCATGATGTTGACTTGTATATTACTCTTGCTTACGCTCAACATGCCACTTATACATAATTTGCTCATAATCCTTCGCTAAAAATCTCTCTGACATCGTTTGTTTCATCCGCCGCCATGTTCTAACTAACTTTTTCCTTGTCGGCGCCTTTAAGAACAATTCTTTCCCACCATCAAGAAGCAACGCCTTTTAAATGAACTGTCGCTATCTTAACATGCATATTTTCGGGAATTCCCGTGACACGAGGTATTTGGCAACATCAATTTGCCGGTCTAGGAACTCATTAGCTCCCAGAGACCTATAAAACAATGGTATATCAGCCTTCACAAAATCTTTGTTATTGAGCCGATTACCCATAATTGACTCGAAGAGAATTCTCACCAACATGATATTTCCTGCATCGAGGGACTCGATTTCGATCTTCTCTTTCACATGTACGTTGCTTGTTATTGTTCATGTTGTCTGTTAACGTAGTCATCCTGTCTGTTAAAGCCTTGAGAGTCGCGATAAAAGTTGTTGTAACCTCTGCAAGATCTTCTTTGGTAATTGGTTCGTCTCCCATAGTGAATCAAGTAGCAAGAGACAAGATAAAGTCTGCTCTAATGCCAACTGACGTAGCACGGAAGCCAAAAAAAAAAAACGCTAATCCTCACAAGGACTCTTACGCGAGAAATCCTCGAAAACCTTGAATCCACAAACCAATCCTTGAATCCACAAGAAAATAAGAGTAAAAGATTATTTTCTGTTACATAAAAGTATGGTTTATATAAGGACAATAAGCCCCAGAACAAAATAAAATTAAATCCTAATTAAAATAAATATAAAATAAAAGAAGCGTGATCATGCAACTTTGAGCATGAGCATGAGCATGCACGATCCCTCTATCCTAGGCTAAAGCTTCGACCAAGATTTTCCCAATTTGGCATGATCATGCTATCAGCAGCGTGATCATGTCATCATGCATCCTAAACAGCATGATCATGGAGGCTTGAGCGTGATCTTCAACGTGATCATGCAATTATTTTGTTGTTGTCTTCTCGTGATTCATGAGTCTCGATTAGCACTGAAAATCCTCGTACATCATAGGATCTCATTGGTTATTTAGAGAAAGGGCCAAGAGGATAAGGGACATATAAGGAACTAAAGTTTCGTGGAGAGGATTCAGTACTTAAGTATTCAGTTCTTGTCGTAGTGTAGCCATGTACATAAAATGAGACAGTCTCTCTCTCTCTCTCACACACACACATTCCAGGATGTAATAACCTGTGAAAGAAATATAAATGCCCATGCTGCAACAAATTATGAAAGTTACAAAAAAAAACTGTGCAGTCGACTGCAACCATGTACATAAATTTGTAATATACAGGGGGGGGGGGGGGAGGACTGTCAGAATATTAATTCGATCGAGCTAATAATATCAGACATAACACATAGTATTGTACGCCTACATATACTAGGTAAACTAGCAATACGTTTGAATCTGAAGAAATAAGCAAGAAAGAGCACTCCATAACAGAAACCAAAAACCCAATTTTCTGAGGAATCTGAAGATAAAATTGCAAAACCTAAAAGTAAAGAACACTTGGATTAAAATCCAATGAGCAGAAGTTGAAGAAGACATATATGGACAGTAGTTTTTAGATCACAGCAGATGTTATATATGGGCACTGAAAGCTGTGCAGATATCACATTTGTGTGCGTGTGAGACATCTCCACTGCCCTACGCGAGGTCCCTTATTTAGAAGCATTAGCAATCCCACGTTATTGGGCGACATCCCGGACATATACCTGAAAAATATTGCAGGGCAGAACATAGAATTAGAATAAACAGTATATCTTAATACCATATAAACCAAGTGTTGCCCTAACACTTTCGACCAGACAGAAAACTTCATAGCATTACAGCAGTTTATACTCTAAAACATTTTTAGCATCTCCCCTATGTATATTATATAATTCAAAGGTGAAATTGGGTCCTCCCAGGTGCAATAACTTAATTTCTACGTAGCGAAATTAATATCATAATCCCGATAGTTCTAACATTAGTTTTGTGTGTGTTTCTGAAAGAGTGCTTTCAAAATTGCAGCAATACATATCTTAACACTCCAGCTACACCTTATCACTTTCCTCTTATACCCGATTCAAACTTTAAAAAGTGATCAAGAGCTATAGCTTTCCGGAGAGATGCACATTTAAAGCTGTTTCACTCGAGGTTCAGGATCGGTGTTGTCTATATTCGGTAATGTATGAATGAAAAATGAGTGCACGTGTAGGATCTAAAAATAAGAAAGAACAGATAGTTATATTACAAAGTGATCGATGTTTAGTTCACTTACCTGCTTCGAAATTCTTTCTTTCTCCATAGAACAAATGACACAATCCACTGTGCACAAAATAAAAAAAGTTGTCAGTTGAAAAACAAAGGGGGCACAAGTATGCTTAATACATAGGAAAACAATCAAGTTACTAGTAGTTTATAATTTATAACAAACTTAACATTTAGCAGTTACCGCCTACGCCGCCTACTGTAACAACTTTCACATATGAAAGAAATAAGTCGGAAAACTGAGATACACTAATTATCAAATAAGAAGTCAGATAAATTCCCAGCTCCAGTTTAACTCAATCAGTCAACGACATGAATCTGTACATTATATATATTAGTACATACAGCAATACCTAAGAACTGCATTGTGATAAGGTCTTATGCACAAAACATAGAAAGATCATATGTAAAGAAAGTGAATTAAAACCCTGAAACAGAAGACTGACTCACACACACACACACATGTTTAGGGTCTGAATCAAAATAAAAATCTTCTCAGAATGAGGAGAAAAGCTTGAAGCAGTTGCAGGAATCTAGAAACTACCTTGCACATAGACATAAACGAGGATGCTCCATTGACAGAGGACTTTTTCACCGGCCCTCTTCCAGAGGATTTATCATTACAAAGTTGTTGAGCTATCTCCTTCAATAACACTAGCTGTGCCTTATCTGTTCGCATAGATATCAGTGCCTGACTCATAGATTCTCTATCAGCTTCAAGTGCCTGAAGCCTCAAGTAAAGCTTTTTGATCTCCGGGTCAGCAATGTCTGCATTCACTGAATCTCTTGCTGTAGATGCATAGTCTTCAGAATTTCCAATAAAAGCCTTTGGATCACTAACGTCATTATAAGATACATTATGAACAGAATCGATGGTGTATACTCTATCACTCATGTAATTATCTTCAACTTCGGATGCATTGTCCATCTTTTTCAAATTAGAGAATTCCTCTGAATGTATGCAGTCCATTCTTTTAGCGGTGCCAAGCTTTGGAGAATCGCTGGCAGAATCAGAAGCTGTCTCTTTAACTGTTACAAAATAAGAATTTGTGGTGTCGGTAGAAAACCTCCTAATATGTCTAGACCTCCTAGGAGAATGACCAACTATCACCTTCTCAAGCACGGTTTTAGTACCAAAGAAATCCACATCAGGCTGAGTTTTTTTTGGACTTCGTTCTAGCTGATTGATCCGATTCTCCAAATCTTTTAGATGATCCCGAGACCTTGGTGTCTCCCCAAATGCATACTTCTCCACATCAAATGTATAAATGTCAACCTCACTCGAAGCTTGATTCTCATTCAGATTGCATTTGAGTGGAGGGTAATCGTAGGTGGGAATTTCATATTGGAAATCTAAGTTTTCTGCAGCACTATTATTTCGGGTGATGCTGCCTTTTTCGCTGCCCTTGATGCTGCTTTTTTCGCTGCCTTTTTCTCCCTCCTTTTGTCCATCTGCCTCGTCTTCTGAAATACCATAACTCATCATCCTAAATTTATAAGCTTGAACCTCACACGTAAGAGATTGTATGGTTTGGTCTCTCTTATACAGCAAATCCTCCATCGCAGCAATCTCGTGATCATCATGAGACATCTTCTCCTCTGCAAAGCGTTTGAATTGACGGGCCTCCATCTCAATCTCTGCCTTTTCCCTCTCTAACCTCAAAATCATTGACATGGCCTCATTTGCAGCGGTCGAAGCTGCATTCCTCTCCTCTTCCAGTTCTATAGAAAGATCCATAATGTTCTGCTGCTGTTTGGCTACCATTTCGCGCAATGCAACACACTCATTTGAGATCTCAACCTTAGCAACATGAGTGATATCAAGACCAGATGCGGGAAAGCTTTTCCCTTCCTCAAGTTCATGGAACTTTCTCCTCACAGGTCCACCAAGTAAAGTTCCAGAATAAGAGCGGTTCATGGTCTGAGTACTAACACCACCATCAGAAGGACAATCTACTAAATTTGTTGAACTAGGATCCTCTTCAGAACTCATGGCGATCTTTCATATATTGAAACCAACAAAAGGGAAGACACAAACAAACTATATGTATAAAACAACAACAACAACAATAATAATAATAATAATAATAATAATAATGTATACAGAAACGAGCTCCCAAACCCTCCTTCTCCTCCCCCTTGTGTACTAATACAAATTATTCAAAACAAGGAAAATTTGTAGTTAAAACGCTTCCTCAATCTCAGAAAACAACAAATGTACTTCCTCAGATCAGCTAATCAGATACGACTCCTGCAATGAGTTGAACAAATCAAAAACACACACAGCTATATATCAATGTTAGGATTAGAACGTGAGAACAAGGTTGTGCAGAAGGATATTTCCACCAGCATAACATAGAATAATTGCACATTATTCGAAAAACAAAGAGGCATAACATTGAGGAAATGATGATATATGTTACCTTAAAGGAGCGCGTACAGAGTGCATGTTAATGTTGGAGGAGCTATCGAGAAGAAGAAGGGATTGAATTTTCCCGGGAAAATTATAGAACAATTTCTCGGGAAGGAATTGATGATCTCAAGTGAGAGAGAGGGAGGTGGAGAATAGAGAGGAAGGAGAGGCTCTCTCTAAGTTTAGAGAATTTCTAAAAACAGGGGAAATATTTACGGGAACAGAGAAATGGTTTGGAAACTCTAGATTTTATATCTGCTGCTTTGCATCTATATTCTTTCATTCTTATACTTCCTAAATTCAACTAGTTTTAAACAAAACTAACCCATTTCCAGGAGCTCGAGTTGTCAGTTTCAGTTGTTTGGTCGTCCAAATTATTTCTTCTACTTGCTTAGTTCCATTTTAACTATCCAAGTTCACACTAATATACACATCAACTATCAAAATTTAAAAATAAAATAAAATACGAGATTGCATTTACACCCCTCTAATGGAGGGAAGAAGTAGTTCAAAGCCAATTAATAAAAACGAGAATTAATCGTGAAAGTCTTATTTTTAAGGCTTAATTATAACATAAAACTTGAAGTATAACTCTTTGTACACATAGAACCCTAAAAAAAATGTCGTACACATCAAACCTTCAAGTATTGGTTATGCATACACTAACCCCTGCTCCAAAACACACTACCGAATAACCATAGTTTATGTCCATTCATGAGAAATATTATTCTTGAAAAAGCCTTTCTGTGATTGAAAAATAAACATCTATATAATTATCAACATTGTACCCCATCTTATTCAAGCAAAAGATGACATGGTGGCATGGAATACCACTCAAATCTCACCTTACTCGGTAGTGTTTTTTGGAGAGAGGTCTATATATATATAATCGGTATTTAAAGGTTTGAAGTGTACAACATTTTTTTTTAGGGTTTTATGTGTACAAAGAGTCATACTTCAAGTTTTATGTTATAATTAAGCATATTTTTAATATTAATACAAAACAAAAACCTTCACGGGAAGTTTGGATAATCCGGGCAGGCAAGGTGGTATATCTGATCCAACGGTGTGTATGTGACAAATTATATCACATTGGTTTTCCGTTCATTCGAATTCAGTTTTATCTATAAACAAGTTGGATTTGAGTACAATTATAAGATTTGGTATATAAATGAGTCAGAGGTTGAGCACATCAATAAGCAGCTCTATTAATACAATAATAATATGTTTCATGTTTTAGACATTTACTTTAAAGGGATTTGGTCCCCAAACACCGATATATACCAACCACCTACTATTTATGTTTCATTGCGGGAGTAATTGCTAAGATAGTGACTCCCGTCATGTTTCATTGCGGGATGATTGCGTCCACTATGTTTCATTACGGGAGGTGGTTAATATCCCACTATAGATGTGGAAGAACACCCTACTTTAAAAAGCAGAATCTGTTATGCATTAAATTGATTGACGTCTACAGTACTGTTTGAATTTTTGTAGGGTTTGTTCATAAACTGTCCGCAAACAATCTTACAAACAAAATTAAAAAACTTCTTCCAAATTTTTTATAACAAACAATAAAAAATAGAAGTTTGTCAGCAAAGCATGTAATAATATGAACGAGCAGCTCAAGAATCTCATTTTCTAGACAATAAAATGGCCTAGCCAGATAATAAAATCAACTAATACAGTAGATTAACAAACAGAGCCAAAACTGCTGTAATGGACTTTTCATCATATATATATCTCGAAGTTTTTATGCTCTTTATATTGTCCATTTTCTAATATGTGTACACAACATGAAACAGACGCGATATATGAGCCACTGTGATACTTCAAGCCTTTTAAAAAGGCAGAATCCAATAAAGGTGATTAATGGCAATTGGTACCCCAAAAGTGAAGCTAGTTTCTAGTTAACCTTCCTTTGCTTCAGGATTGTAGGTATATGAAACAACCTCATGACCAACATTCAAGCAGTAGACTTGGGCTCTGTCAAGAAACTGCAAAATAGCCATTTGAAAATTGTCACCACGCGCAAATAGCACAAAAACTTGTGCAACTCCAGACAGAAGTAATCAATGCCGTCTGAACTCGATAATGTCAGTTTATATATAGCAGAAAAAGATAGAAAATAATACGGCAGCCAAAGTGTTGAAAGAATCAAAAATCCAAAATTGCTGTTTTACTTATTTTTGCAAGTCAGTAACATGCATAAACAAGAAGATAAGATCCCAATTTACTGTGAAACATGAAACATTGAAGTAAGGAGAATGGAAGCAACTCTTCAGTGTAGCTGTCCACAAAATTACAAGTGACTAAAGTTACAACAAACCTAGGAAGATCTCTTAGGAGGAGACATATTACTGATCAAAGAAGTCGTCGTGCTGACAGACAATATTTGTACCAGCAAACCTGACAGATCAAAGTAAAGGCATTAAACAACATGCAACTTTCAAGACTTCAGCAAGCAAGCCATCAGCAACACTGATGAGTTCAAATTTCTTTGCTCCCCAGCCACTGGAATCTTCTACAACCTATTGAAATTATCGGCTTAAAATAGCTATCATATCTTATCACTCTTATAACTGCATAATGTTGCAAAAGAAACCAAACTATAAGATCATGCTTTTACACTATGCACACTGCAGTGTATGTTTCTTTTCTATGACTAAATGCATTGTTTGGACATGGACAATACAGGTAAATGTGAACAGCTGACACTGGAGGTCTAATTCCAAAAAAATGTTTCAAAGGCACTTGTAGAATTCCCATCTCCATGTAATATAGGTCTTAATGGTACAAAGTATTAACCATAATGACTTTACAAGACGGCATACAACAAGGCGACCTTGGATTAAGTCCTATATACTTTTAGCACACAGTAGCAAAAACACATATTGGAGTGACAAGAAAACAAAAGAGAATCAACAAAAGTGATAGCCTAGTTCCGGCTTAGTTTCATCACTAAATTGTAAACATACAATTGTAAACATACTCTCTGCTATTATAAGAATGGAGAAGAAACATGAGTAACTTCCTATACCCTTCTATCTTAAAAATTGAACTTAAATCACACAGAGAACCACACGAGGAGATATGACTACTCTGCTTAATTAGTGGACATCCTCCTATTTAACTATATAACCATAGAAGAAAGTGAGGTTGACTTAATTTTTCATCCCGTTGCACCTCATTAAATGATCTAAACATAAGAAGGGAACACTTCCTCTTCTTCTTTTTTTCCCAAAAAGATTCTTATATGGAGCGTTAAAGTGGAAACAGTATGCCAATAGAATGAATTGTATACATAAGAGTATAAGACATCCATCACCTGTTACAATTATTGGTTTAGATACTACATAGCTGGTCTGCTCACTCCCTTTTATATAATTAGGAGTAACATTACACAAGTACTAATAACATTAGCACAACCATCTGAAAATTACACATCTAACAATCATATTTAACTCTGGGTTATCAAAGGCAAAATTAATCAATCGATTAGTCGAGAGGCGAGGCGAGGCTTTGTCGCCTCAACCTTGTGATGCAGAATGAAAGTTTAGAATATTAGTTTGTCTTTATGTTATATTATTAGTTAGAAATACATTTTATTGTAATTTATTTTAAAGTTATGTGTACTTTAGTAGGAATACTCTATATAGAATAAGAAAAGGATTTGTTTCCTTTATTAGGAAGATTTTACTTGGTGGTCAAGTTTACGTATTTACTCCTCTATAAGGAGATGCAATTTTTTTGATAAGAAGAGTTTGATTATCGATGAAACAGAGATTGTTCAATGGCTTGTTATGAGTTGCGATCCTAAAAAATTCCTCTCTTCTGCGGTTGAGAAATTTTAGGGGTAGTGGTTCTTTTGCAGTTGAATCACCTAAGGCGTGTGAGTTTTCTACAGTAAATCCACCTTATCTATCTTTTCCTCATGTTTTTATTCTTGTCTTGCATCAAAGTCGGTTCAGAGCCTAGGTTTTAACATCAATTCCTAAATTGGTGTGAGATATAGGGTTTTGCAAGAAAAATAAAAAAGATGTTCAGCGTTCCTATTCATCAGGTACTATTCACTGTCACTGTTCATCCAATACTATTCAACAACGTGATAATATTAGGAGCTGAAAAGATAGAGAGATTTGAAGGTAACTTGATAACTTTGTTACACTAGAGCTCCTGAATTTATAGCTGTATTTATAGCTACAACAAAGGGATTACATATCCCTGATCTACAGCCTACAAATCCCTGATTTCAGCCTATAGTATCACCTGATTTCAGCCTAATGTATCCCCTGATCTCAGCTGATATTATCCTACAAAATCCCCCTAATTACAACACATAATCCCTGATTTACATTAATGATGATAACTGTTGATACTCCCCCTCAAACTAAAGGTGGGTCAACCATTAGTTTGCTGATGAAAAATCGTGTCGGCTCTTCGTTTGAGATTTTGTAAAGAAATCAGCAAGTTGTTCTTTGGAGGAAACACGAGGTAGACTGATATCACCTTTCTCAAATTTTTCCCGAACAAAATGGCAATCAACTTCAATGTGTTTTGTTCGTTCATGAAAAATTGGATTACTTGAAATTTTGACTGCACTTTCATTGTCACAGAATAACGGTGTGGGAGAATGAAACTGAATATTGAAGTCTTTTAACAATCGTTGAAGCCAAACAACTTCACTGCAGGTTGATGACATAGCTCGGTATTCAGCTTCGATCGATGATTTAGATACAGTGGATTGTTTCTTTGATTTCCAGAAAAGAAGTGAACTTCCTAAAAATATACAGTAACTAGTAGTAGATCTGTAAGTGTCAGGACAACCCGCATATCTAGCATCAGAAAAAGCGCGCAAGTCTAAGGAACTGGTATTTGAAAATGACAAGCCACGAGCTGGAGTTGAACGAAGATAACGTATAATGCGATGAACCGCCGTTAAGTGTAATCTTCGAGGATCCGAAACAAATTGACTCACAATATGAACTGCATGGGCAATATCTGGGCGTGTCACAGTGAGGTAGACTAAACTCTCAACGATGCTTCGATAGAGGATTGGATCAGATATTGGAGAGCCATCTGTTTTACTATATGATACATTTAGCTCAAGTGGAGTATCCACAACTTTATCATCGGTAAGACCTGCCATTTCAATGATATCATGGGTATATTTTTGTTGACTAAAAAAAATAGTCATTAGCATTTCGAGAGATTTCCAAGCCAAGAAAGTGAGATGTGAGACCAAGATCTTTCATTTGAAAAGAGTTTTGCAAGATATTATTAAGATTCTGTATACCTTGACGATCATTACCCGTGATTAAGATATCATCAACATAGATGAGTGCGAAGGTGGTTTCTGCTGATGTAGAAGATATAAATAAAGAGTGATCATTGTGACTTTGACGATAGCCAGCTTTTTGCAACACTCCTTTTAATTTAAAAAATCAGGCGCGAGAGATTGTTTTAATCCATATATTGCCTTTTTTAATTTACGAATCATGTTTGGGGGAACTGATAATCCAGGAGGAGGACGCATGTAAACTGTTTCAGAAAGATCACCATTTAAGAAAGCATTCTTGACGTCCATCTGGTACATATCCCAATTGCGAATTGCAGAAATAGCTATCAAAGTACGCACAGTGGTCATTTTGGCAACTGGAGTGAACGTTTCAACATAGTCGATGCAATACTTTTGTTTATAGCCTTGTGCCACAAGGCGTGCCTTATATCTTTCCAGAGAACCATCAGACCTCAACTTGACTGAATAAACCCATTTGCATCCTATAATTGGATGGTCTGGAGCCTTAGGAACAAGCACTTATGTCTGATTTTGGTGCAAGGCTTTTAATTCTTCATGCATATCATTACTCCACTCGGCACTATCTGCAGCTTGTTTGTATGAATTAGGAATATCAAAAGAATTAAGTGCACATAGAAATGCAAACCGGTCAGGTGGTTTAGTGTTACGAGAAGAGCGCCTTGGAGGCGGCGGTGGTGGTGATGGAGGAGGTAGAGAAGAAGGAACAGATGATGTACTAGGAGATGAGTTGTTACTTGTATTCGGGGTCGGTGATTGAGGAGCCGTGGGAGGGGAAACTCTTGGTCTTCGTTGATATATAATGATACCCTGCACATTAGGTGAAAATGTAGATTGAGGAATATCATGCTCAACATGTGGTTTAGGAATAGAGGAGCTAAAATAAGGCATATTTTCAAAAAATATAACATTTCTTGAAATTCTCGTCCTCTTGCCTTCCCAATCATAACATCGATATCCTTTTTGTTTTTCCGAATATCCAAGAAAGATACATTTAACAGATTTTGCTTGTATCTTCGAATACTCGGATTTAGGAAGTAGCACATAACATGTACAACCAAAAACACGAAGCTTTCCATAATCAGGACTTCTCTTGTGGAGATATGTTACCTAACACTTGAGTAGGTAAACAATTGATCAAGTACACAGATGTGGCCGCACTTTCTGCCCAAAACATCTTTGGTAAGCCTGCATGGAGGCGAAGAGCACGTGCTGTCTCAATTAGGTGTCTATGCTTTCTCTCAGAAACGCCATTTTGTTACGGTTGATGAGGACAACTTTTCTGATGTATTCCTTCACTAGCTAAAAATGTTCAAATTCCTTCAAACTGTATTCACCACCGGAATCTGAACGAAAAATCTTGATTTTCTTGTCAAATTGTGTTTGAACCATAGAATGAAAATATTTAAATACTTGTGAGACTTCAGATTTGTGGCGCAAAAAATATGTTCAAGTGTAACGTGACCAATCGTCAATAAAGACAACATAGTAATATTTTCCACTTAGTGATCCTACATGAGATGGTCCCCAAACATCCAAGTGAATAACATCAAAAAAGCTGAGACAACATGATTTATTTTCTTAACAAAGGGTAAAGTATGTGCTTTGGAGAGTGCACATTCCTCGCATGTTTTATCAATCTCAGATTTATGATCAAGCTTATCTATCAAAGCATTACAGGAAAACAGGGAATTCAAAACAAATGCATGAGGATGGCCAAGACGATTATGCCAAAGTCTCCACAATCTATTAGATTTATTTATTTCAGCAGTAGAAGGAGCAAGAAAACAATTCGGGGAGCCAGAAGTAGGTGTGCTTGAAGGTAAGTCAAAGTCCCAGACAAAGAGTTCCCCTTTCTTATGGCCGCTCCCAATCACTTTCCCGGTTCTCAGGTCCTGGATTAAGCAACCAGAAGAAGAAAATGAGACAATGCAATTTTGTTGTACTAGATGACTGGCCGAGATCAAGTTAGCAGATAATTTTGGCACATATAAAGCATTTGAAAGATTCAAAGGACCAAGTTTTAATGACCCTATACCTTCGGCAGGAAGGGTGTCTCCGTTAGCAAAAATAATATTTGTCCTTCTATCAGATGGAAAACTCGAATTAAAATTATCTAAATTACCGGTCATGTGGTGGGAAGCACCAGAATCTATTATCCAAGAGTTTTGAGTATTTGTCTTACCGACATTGGAGGCTTGACGGGCATGAACGATATTAGAATCCTGAAGTGCTTCAATAACTTGCTGAATGAAGTTCGGGGAAGGAGAGTTTGATTGAGAAGCATGGTGTTGGTTTAGAGTTCCAGTAGCTTCTGATGTACTAGGCACGGAGGACATATACGCCCGGTGACTTCAATTTCGTGGAGGCCTGATCTTACAATTTTCAATCAAATGTCCTTCACCCTTACAATATCGACAAAAGAGAGTAGAAACATTGCTTGTGGTGCCCTTCTTTTTTGAGCAGTGAATAGCAATGTGACCAGTCTCATGACAAATAAAACACTCAGTTTTGCTCATATTTCGAGCCTTCGCTTTCTGGACAGCGGCACTTAATGCAACATCATGAACAATTATGTGGGAAGAAAGTGATTTCAATCGTGTTTCCTCAGCAAGTAGGTCTGGTAGAATTGTATCTACACTAGAACTGCCTCCGCGATTGAGAATAGTAGCACGAATAGGTTCAAAGTCTTGCCGAAGTTTCATCAAGAATTGTCGAGCTCGAGTTTGTAGCCTGAGTTTTAGAACTGTTTCTAAGACAGCCTCTGGAATCTTTTCTTCAATCATATCCATTTCATTCCAAAGCAACATTATTGCAGAGTAAAATTCTTGAATACTTAACGACTCTTGGGATAAAGAATTCTTGTTCAAGCTGATACATCCTCGCAGCATTGCTTTGCTTGTAGATGCGTTTTAGATACTCCCACATGAGATGTGCTGTACTTAATGGACTGAGATTTACGGCAATAGAATTCTCCACAGATTCCATGATTCAAGTTTTAATCTTAGCATTGTTTATCAGCCATTTAGACTGTTCCGCCTTCTCTGTTGGTTTGGGATTACTGCCATCAACATAGGTCCAGAGATCCTGACCTTCCAGAAAGTTCTTGAAGTAAGAGGCCCATAAGAAATAATTTTTCCCATCTAGCCTTACTGCCAACCTGTGGTGCTGGGAATCCATGACACTAAAGATAGAATAAAGAGTACCAAAGAACAAAAAACATATGAAGTGAAGCAGATGGAACTGCCAGAAAAAAGAACATAAGGGATGCATATAGGACTGCCAGAAAAAAGGAGGGACTGTAATTATATGTGTTTAGGCTCTGATACCATGATACTATTAGGAACTGAAAAGATAGAGAGATTTGAAGGTAACTTGATAACTTTGTTACACTAGAGCTCCTGTATTTATAGCTACAGCAGAGGGATTACATATCCCTGATCTACAGCCTACAAATCCCTGATTTCAGCCTATAGTATCACCTGATTTCAGCCTAATATATACCCTGATCTCAGCTGATATTATCCTACAAAATCCCCCTAATTACAACACATAATCCCTGATTTACATTAATGATGATAATTGTTGATACAACACACATCCATAAACTTCTGTAGTCAGATTAAAAGAGCTGCTTGTTAATATGACAATAAACAACAGTGTTGATGTTATGGAGCAACACAACCTGAGATGACAATTTGGAGAATAAAGCTTCAAGATTTGAGTTGACTGATGCAAGATGTGCAAACAACACTCAAACAAATTATGGATAAACTTGGTATATGACATAATCCTCCACCTGTAAGATATCCATCCCTGCCTCAACATCAACACCAACACCTAATGGTGAAGGGAATGTGGAACTTGAAGTTGCTGAATTTTATGGAGAAATTGTACAAAGAACACCAATTAACCAATACGAGGACGATATTGCGTCTTAAGTGGAAACTGTGAGCAAAAAAACGGACATCACCATAGTGGAGCATATCAAGGTGGAAGTCTAGCAAGAAAGCTAACATCGCCGTAGTCAAGCATATTAATTTTCTAGGCGAGGACATTATACTGGAAACTGCTACGACAACAAGAAATAATATAATTTCCATGTCTCTATCAAAGATTTTGTTTATGGAGTTGGAATAGATAAAGAGAGTGAAGAGTGAACAAAGAAAGAGAAGGTACGGAGAGAATTTTTTATTTTATTTTTTGATGGTTATTTGACTTAAATATAATGTTTGACTAACAGTCCTTAAAGGGAATGGTACAATAGGGAACAACTAAATACTTGAATGGTACAAAATGCAAGTCCAAACCTTTTGGAGTATCATTTACAAAAGCCAATTGTAAGAGGGAACCAATGACAATTTCCCATACTAACAAAGTTAAATACTATGAAAATGGTAAGAGATGAAATGAATTAAGTTAGGCATGAGATGACTTTCTGCACATTATATTATACAGATACACTTAAGGTCATTAAGGTTTCAGATACTCACGCCATGCACGTGTGTTTTGGTTTTTAAAGTCATTACATATTACACTTGGAAAATAAATAAGTAACCATATGGGTGTAACTTGACTATGTATCAAGCTGAAGATTCTAACTGGGGCATACTCATATAAAATTTAAAATCAGCTTAATAGGATGAATTTATAGTACACAACAAACTAGAATAAAATAATGTAGCAATAGACAAATTAAAAAGGAGACACCAAAACGCACAAGTGGAAAACAAACTCCAATTAGGTAAAAATTGTTTTTTCATACCTCTTGTAATATTTTATTCTTAAGAACACTAAAAATCGAAAGCAGCATCAGCAATGATGATGACACAATGTAAAACTTTAACATTTTTGCTCGACTACGCTTTCGTCCTTGAGGTAAAAAAACCTAAAATAGCAAGTATTATTGTATTTTCACTACATGATAAACACATTTAAGCTTTAGCATTTACCTAGTTCTCCAATCAGTAGAGAAAGGAAGTAAATAGAGGTGGACAACACAGCTAGCTGATCAATATGCTCCTCCATTAAATATGAATAGAATAAGAGCAATGCTCCTAAGAACTGAACAACAGCCTGAAAAAACAATGACAATTACGCAAAGTAAAATCATAAACTTACATATTATTTAAACAAGAGATATGCACACTAGACTCTAAACAATATTTTGGTAACCCATGTTTCGAAAGTGATCTACATACATCCAAATTACAATGGGTTTTTTTCATAAATACCCACCCATAAAATCTTTTTTTCAAAAATACTATGTGTTTTTGAACTTTTTTCAAAAATACTAACTTTTTAAAAATATTTTCAAAAATACGGTTTGCAACTATGTGCAACCATCTGTAACTTGCGTAACCAAAAGCAACTACAAAAGAATCAGAAGCAACCAAGAGCAACCACAATTCATCATACTGTCCCCTGCGGGGCCAATTTACTGAAATCAACTAGAAGCAACCCATAGCAACTCGAAGCAACCCATAGCAACTAAGACAGTTGCAAAAGACAACCAAATCATAATCACTAATTTGCAACTATATAACTATTTTTCCAACTAAAATCAATCACAAATACAACTTTGATTATTAATAAATAACTCATAGCAACTGGAAGCAACTTCGATCTTAAAAAAAACACTAAAAGTAACCAAAATCAAGTTCGCTTTATGTCGATTCCCATTGATTTTCTGCAAACTCGATCATACATCGAACAAACAAAACAATCATCTTCTTCCAACTCGATCGACAATCTTCATAATTATCACCATCTTTATTAACGCGTGTGTGTTGTATATATATATATATGTATGTATGTATGTATATGTATATATGTATGTATGTTGAAAAGAGAAGAGACGATGATGAAATAATTTAGAGAAAAATGAAAAACGTGAATTGCAAAATCGATAGTTTAATTACAATCTGAAACTATTTTCTTGATGATCCGAAGATGTACAAAGATAATGATAGTGATACATATAAACAAAAGAGACCAGTACTGAAGGAAGAACGAAGAATGAAGAACATAGAAAATGAATGAAAAAAATATAGATCGTACAAATGCAATATATTTTGAAAGACCGTATATTTGCAAAACAAAAGCAAAAAACACGTAATTTTAGTAAATACCCAAATTACAATCTAGTTGAGTGAATTGAGAATGAAGTACCTGAGACAAGATCAATATAGAGAGTCGAGACTTTCCTTTTGCTACCTTTGTGTATCCTATTTATAATAACAACCAATATCAGTTAACAAGACAACAATAGAACAATTAAAAATCCTAATTTTGCAATATATATATATATATAGATATAACGAACTAAATAATAAGGATTAATAAGAAGACTGAAGAAGGCACACTTGAATCAACGACCATACGATCTCCTCTGCTGCATTTCCCCCTTTGCTTCTTCTTTTTGGGCGTATTGGCAGCTTTTTATTTGTAAACTAGTGCTCAGTCCAAATGAACAACTACACAAGCAGTGATACTGAAAAAATGGACATTTGTTTTGTAATAAAAAAGATAATCTACTTTATTATTTGACATAATGAAAAACTAAAAAGAACAAAGAATATTATGTTTTAACAAATTGCATGAAACATAAAATGTGTATAAAATGTATTTCAGATATTTCACGGTTTTTGGATATATTTTCCTCATTTTTTCTACGTGGTTGATAACTCATTTAAATTGTATATTATTAGTCTATTATTTTAACAAATTAGTACATCATTTCTCTCATTTTATGCTTGGTTTTGTGTTATATTTGACTAGGTTACTAAGTCGCGATTCGCAGCGGTATTAGAATATATATTTGTTAAAAAAAGAATATTATAATCAAATTTGTAAAATAAATATCTACAAAATTATATAAATTATCAAATAAAATATATTCTGTAAAATTTGCATTTGGATAGGTAATATTATAAATTATTTACATATTCTTAGACCAATACTATTTTCATATATATATATTGATAAAAATCAATATAAACATATAATATTACTTATATTTATATAGTATTATTAGAAAAGATAATATTAGAACATGATAGTTTGAATTTTAACTTATATAATAGTATTACTTATATATTACTCTAATATATTAGTGCATCAAAATACTACCCGAGAGTATGTTAGTGTTATTAATACGTGCATCGATCATATCTAGACATATGAACTGAAATCCGTGCACTGATATGTTGACGATGCTTTCTTCAAATCTCTTAGACGATGTTATGCGTATGAAGAGCAATTTAGACCAATGTGATAGTGGTCTATATTTTCCTGTACTTAAAACAACTTTCAGATTTTTGATGTTGTACACAGAGCCTTCCTTTAAAAGATCTTTAAACCGAGAGACCTGAATCTTTAGGATCGTAGCATGGATCAAATTTTCCTGTCATACAATATATCTTAGAAAAGTTAATAACATCATACAATTTGACAAACTAATAAGTTATAAGTATATTGATTTATTAACCTTTTCATCGATCAAAATCATGTCAAGATTGATCAGTTCTTCAGTATTTCAGTATTTGGATTGACATATTCTCACATTGTACACACTCACACTCGTACTCTTATCATCCAGGTATAGTTGTTGTCGTTCAAAGCATCCAATATGGTGTAGGCCATAGCTACATTGATTGTAAATATGGTTGTAAAGATTTGGAGCTATGTTAAAAAGTTTCGGTGTAGATTTTTTGTTATGAATGACCTTTAATTTATAGGTGTTTGTAAGATGAATAACATGGAAATCCATTATTTTAAAAGTCAAAAAGTATTAAATAGTAACTTACCTTTCAGATATTAAGTTAATCTATTCTATATCTAATACTGGAACATCAAGTATTTGGGGAAACATTTTATTCCATTTTAAAATACTTTTATGCCCTTCCTATTTCACGCTCCAAACACCTTCCGACTCCTCGTCGCTCCCTGCTCTTCTGCCTCCCGTAACCGCGAATTCGGGAGCTGTAAATTGTGATGGCGCTCCTTCTGCCCCCGTTTGTCTGCACCCGATTCCCTTTCCCCGACCCACCTATTCCGCCGGCTTCTCTTTGGCAACTCATTTCTGATACGTATCATGGAGGGTGTTTCCAGGAAGAGAGGACGACCTCGGGTTGTTGTTACCGAGGCGGTGGCCGAGGCTCGTCGACTAGCCGTTCAGCAGCGTAACTTGCGTCGTGATAAAAGGAAAGGTACTTGATGGTTTTGTTTGTATTTACCTTTTATTCGGTGCCACATCTCGTGATGAAATAGTAATTAGAGGAATTTATAGTTATTTTTATAGTTTTATGTTTGTTTATGAAGGGTTTGATTTATTGAATTTGTAGCGGTGTGTGAAGATTCTTTTTTTTTGGATTTTTTTTAGGGTTTATAGGTTATTTTTTGTTGAGTATGGTAATTACGTAGCTTCTGTTCTAGGTGGGTTTTTTGAACTTCAATTTGGTGGAAAAGAAACACATTTGCCTTAATAGGATTTGGGTTTGGGTAATGTTTGAAGATTTGAGTTTTATTTGTGTAGTTTGGTATGGATGAAATTAGGATTGCAGAGGTGGAGAAAGGTGATGCTAAAATTAGTATTGCGGTTCATATTTTGATTGGGGAATATCTGTTTGACAGTTGCAGGATATTTCAAGACACAAAACAAGCTCCCTGTTACTTTTACACCTACGGATCTGGTTTGTTGTAGGACTCTGCAAGGACACTCTGGCAAGGTTTATCTTCGTTTCTTGCCTTGATTTCGATATTTCGTGTTTTTTTTTTTTAAATTTAAGACTGTTTGTTTATGTTTTTGTACATGTAGTTTCGATTGCTGTTGTAATTTGATTCGTAAAAGGTTATCGGCTATAATTTTTAATTGTTGTCATGTGCGGTTAATTTTAATTGGAACTGTAAAGATTATATGATTCATTTTATAATTATGCTTTGATGTGTTTGTGACGGTGGATTGAATGATTGTAAAGATGTTTAATTTGTATTGAAATGCTTTGCACGTGAATGCATATTTCGTATAGTAGTGTTTTTGAGTAAAATGAGAGGGAAGTAAGAATGTAGGAAGGAATGAAAATTATATGTATATTTTGTTCAATTTCTACCTTATTTTATTCCCTTGCGATAAAATGGAGCGTAATGATTTGATTACAATGTATTTTTCTAAATAAATTTTAAGTAAATTTGAACTTCTTACATTTTTATGCTTAAGAAAACAGGATAGATAAGGTTTGAATTTATGCAAGGAATATATTTTTATTAATTGACGATTATTCAGGTCTACTCACTAGACTGGACGCCCGAAAAGAATCGTATTGTTAGTGCATCTCAAGATGGTAGGTTGATAGTTTGGAATGCCCTCACCAGCCAGAAAACTCATGCTATTAAGTTGCCCTATCCATGGGTCATGACGTGTGCCTTCTCTCCTAGTGGGCAATCTGTTGCATGTGGTGGCCTTGATAGCATTTGCTCCATCTTTAACCTAAATTCTTCCATGGACAAGGATGGAAATGTGCCGGTATCAAGAATGCTAAGTGGTCATAAGGGATATGTATCTTCATGCCAGTACGTTCCAGATGAAGATACTCACCTAATAACAAGTTCAGGTGATCATACATGTATTTTATGGGACATTACTACGGGCCTGAGGACTTCAGTTTTTGGTGGTGAATTTTAATCCGGGCACACTGCTGATGTACTGAGGTGCGTTCCCAGGTTTTCATTGTGCTAGCTAAAGCTCACAACTCAGGTTCTTCAATTTGTTTATAATGACATTGAAAGTAGGAACACCCTTATTTTGCTTATAGGATCATATGTAATGAGCAGGATGGAAGGCAATTTCTGTTAGTTCTCCTTTCATATAAATATTTTGAACTTTTCCATGTTAAGTATAATCTTATTATAGCCAAGGGGTTCTGTAAAATATCAGTCGTATGTCCAGCCTGATTTTGGCTCCAGAAATGAGGATAGGAACTAATGGCCTTCATTTGCAGTCTATAATGTTATTTTCACTCCTTGGGTTTAAAAACATTTGGTAGTTTAATACTAACACTAAGCGATTGTATCTTAGTTCCCTAGACCACAAGTGACACATACCAAAGAGGTTTGCATATGGCAAGTTCAAGGATCTTCATAGGTGTTAGTTCAATACTATCTTATCGTCGGTAATATATCGTTGAACTTTATAATGAGATAAGGTCAGATATTGACATTTGTAACAGTTTCATCCATTGCTCACTGTCTGATCTAGTAAAAGGTGCTGGCTTAGTCGAAAAGAAAGTTGCTCAAATAGCCAAGATCATCTATGAAGATTAATGCAGAATCTACTAGGGCTAGTCTCTTTTCAGTAATAATGGCGATGAGGCATTATACCGGGATTAACCTCTTGTGTCATGTTACAGAAGTGTTGATTTTAGTCTACATAGCCAGATGTCTTTTAGAAACTAATAGCTCTTTTAGAATTATAGATGCATTTTATAAAAGCATCAGGAGTCTGAAATCCTTTGACTTTCTTACTAATGTATTATGTTCCTCAGCGTTTCTATCAATTGGTCAAATTCAAGAATGTTCGTTTCTGGTTCTTGTGACGCAACTGCACACCTGTGGGATACTCGTGTTGCAAGTTGAGCAGTCCGTACATTTTACGGTCACGAGGGTGATGTTAGTTCTGTTAAGTATTTTCCAGATGGCAACAGATTTGGAACTGGTTCAGAAGATGGAACTTGCAGATTATTTGACATTAGAACGGGTCACCAGCTCCAAGTATACAAGCAGCCAAATTCAGATTCTAATATTGCACAAGTGACTTCAATTGCTTTCTCCATATCAGGCCGACTTCTCTTTGCTGGTTTTATGCCAATGGCGATTGTTATGTTTAGGATACTTTGTTGGCGCAGGTATATTATCTTTTGTAGGATTAATTATTTGGATTCTGTAAGGTTAGTTCAATTACAGTTCCTTTGCGCATATACTTTCTAATGTTCCGTCTCTTTTTCACTCTTAGAATAGATGAAGTTTATGCAGAAAAGTTTTTTTTCAAGAATATGGTAGCTGGATTACAATTTACAAGTCAAATATGTGAAACTAAAAACAGAATGCTGAGGGGTTCATAATTTAGAATCGCTGGCTACCTTTTCACTGCTGTTTCCATTTTTTAATTTTTAAAAAATTAAAAAAATCCTGGTGGCTTTCTTATTCAGTTTTTGTATGGTAGGTGGTTTTGAACTTGGGCTCACTCCACAACTCGCATGAGGGACGGATCAGCTGTTTGGGCTTGTCAGCTGATGGGAGCGCATTATGTACAGGGAAGTTGGGATTCAAACTTAAAGGTTAGTTAAAGGGCTTCCTTGGCTAAAATATTAGGAATAGAAGTTTTTGTGTGTCTCTAAAGTCTTACTTGGCTTATATCTTACAAGTAGTTTTTTTTCTTTTAAAATGAATTATATCTACTTTGTTAGTTCATTTGGCAAGTCAAAACGGATCATATAAAGATTATATATCATCAAAATTAAAATAATGGTAATTATATTATCGAGTCTTGTTCGATAAAGAGTACAACTTAAAAGAAGTCCAAAAATAAGTACCTCACATCTAGGGCTGTAAATGATGCTGGTCACCCATGCATTTTGATAAAAGTTTGGGCCCGCTTCAGTTCTTCTATAAAGTTGCCAAGCAACTCGATTAACTAACGAACTGAGCTTGAGGTTGAGGATGTCGAAGCTCCGATCAAAAGCCTGCAAGCAAGCTTAGTTATAGGCATGTGAACAAGTTTGTAAGCAGGCTCAGTTTTTAGGCTCCATGCAACATATTTAAATATTCTACGATAAATTCATGCATCGAACATTAAAATATAAGTAGTGTCTGCGCTTAAACACTACACTTGAATTTTGAATCCCTGCAGTAAAACCAAATGATCAGTCCAAAATTTGCTTGAAGCAAAATAAGGGGGTTAATAAGAGGAAAAAATGGCTTGTATAAATTTGTATATCATGTGTAGAGGACGGCTACAATTTAGCTTGTAATTCCCTTTGAAAATAGACTGATATCATGCATCGAGGTCATTACTTTCATTCCACTGCTTATTCATTTGAACTCAATTTTCTAGCGGTGGCCTTGCATTTTTTCTTTGAGTTAAGCACAGAGTGATAGTTGATTATGATTGCATATGCTACATGTGTTTGTCCTCTTTAGTGTGATGATTTCAAGAAATCGATTCTAATATCGCATTATACTACTCCTTTGCAATTACAGATTTGGGAGTTTGGAGGGCATAGAAAAGTGACATGAGTGTTCAGTCATCAGCTATATTTGAGTTACCTCGCTCCCAGGTGTATCTTGGGCTTCAGTGTGCATTCATTGTATCCCTGCTAATGTAGTTTTGGTTGAAAAAGTTGTGTAGTAGAGGGGAGTATTTAAGAAGCCCACTTGAGGTATTATGAATACCATATTTCATTATTACTGATTTCCTCATTATATATTGAAATTTGCTTGCTAATTTAAGGTTGTGGAAAAAAAAGGTTGGATTTATATACTACTGATTCTAAAGTTGTTGATTATGTTTTGACATTAAAATTAGTGTGTGTTATTTTTTGTCCATCCTTAATTGTTTTAGTTTAATTATATATTGGATGATTGTCTTATAGACCTAATGCAATTAAATAGGTACAGAATACATCATACTACGAGTTTTCAATATATACATATGTAACCATGGCTCTTTTCTGTTTTGCCGAAGAGTTGTATTTCTTGCATGGTTTTGTATAGGTTTTAGATAACACTGAAGTTATTTTTCAGGTTGAAGGGAAACTAAAAAATTGGAGAATTAAAACTGAAATAAAGGAGGTCAGAGTTTTGGCTCAGTGAATAAATGAGGCACGAACTTTGTATATGTTCCCTTTTTCGGCCTCTGCACATCAACAATAATATATGCAAGTCCCTAGATTTGTTTATTGAATTGTTATTTGATTATTTCCGATCTTTAACGTGTTTGTGAATATATATTTAAGACCCCTGCCTATAACCATCTAACTGGGCATCAAGACTCAAGACTGAGCATTTAGTCCTCTCCGAGCCTTAAGAAACTACAAACAGGTCTTCAAGCGACGGATAACCTTATCAATGACCCTTTAAACAATTTCAGCTAACTTTATAATTGCATGTTTTTTCCCTCCACATTTGATATGGAAAAAAGAAGTGAATCTCCTAACATGTTCAAACTGATTGTGTCAGCAAGGGTTCCTGGACTTTGAAAAGCCTGTACGATCCTCCAAGATCTTCTCTGGTCAAAGCACTCTCCATACTCCAACTTAGTGAAGCTCCGGATATGGAAACTCAGTTACCACATTTGAACGTCTGCGTCGATGTACAATGCGTCCGGAGTTCAATTTACAGGTCAAAAGTACATTCGGATTATCTAAGAAATTGCAATGCATTTCAATATTTCATGCAGGTCACAAGGACTCACAACAAACTCGAATTTGAGGATTTATAGGGTTACTGAAGGATATATTTATAGTTAGTGAAAGATATCTTTATCAATAATTTAATTTGCAATGTAAAAGAATTTTATGGTTTACTTATTGCTTTGTGTATATCTATCATATAAACTTTATTTCGTGTGGCATACAAGGGCATGTTACATTATACACATTGTCCATGATCTTTAATTATTTTCGGAATTCTAGCAGCAACAAACATAAAGTAACACTGGAAAATTAGGAGTAGGAGCGAATGCAAAGGACAATGTAAATGTCATCTAAAAAAAAATTAAATTTGTGATTTATAGCATGCCCGTGCCTTGCACGGGTTTAGGAGCTAGTTTGTAAAAGTTATACAACTTTTCTTATAAGCATACATTTAGTCGTTACAGAAGATGTTGAGAAAGGAAAGAAACTGTTTTGAGTTAAGGTTCGTATATGAATAATTATTGCAAATTTCTAAAAATACAAAAGAAAGTTGTAAATAATAATGCATTTGATCCTAAAAATTCGAAAGTAATAAAGAAATTAACATTAAATCTTACAAATTTTGCAATTTTCCAATTTCTTTTTTACAAATTTGAAAATGATAAAAGGAAATTGTAATTATTAACATAAGATCCTACACATTTGAATATAATAAGGAAGTTTGAACATAAGATCCTACAAATTTGAAAATAATAGGGAAGTTGTAATTTTCTAATTCATCCAATCTTACAAATTTGAAAATAATAAAAAAAATTTCTATCAAGTTTGAAAATAAATTCGAAAATAATAAGGAAGTTGTAATTTTCTAATTCAAAGAAAGTTCTGTGAAGTTTGAAAATAAGAAAAGAAAGTTCTATAAAGTTTGAAAATAATAAGTAAGTTTTAACATAAGATCCTAAAAAATTTGAAAATAATAAGGAAGTTGTAATTTTCTAATTCCTCCAATCTTACAAATTTGAAAATAATAAAAGAAAGTTCTATCAAGTTTGAAAAATAATAAAAAAGAAAATTGCAATTATTAACATAAGGTCCTACAAATTCGAAAATAGAATAATAAGGCAGTTGTAATTTTCTAATTGAAAGACTATCAAGTTTGAAAATAATAAAAGAAATTTCTATCAATTTTGAAAATAAAAGAAAGTTCTATCAAATTTGAAAATAATAAAAGAAAGTTCTATCTAGTTTGAAAATAATAAAAGAAAATTCTAAATAATAATGCATAAGATCTTAAAAGTTCAAAAGGAATAAAAGAAATCGACATTAGATCTTACAAATTTGAGAAGTTGCAATTTTTCAATTCCCTTCCTACAAAATCGAAAATAATAAAGGAAGTTGTAAATTTTCAATTTCCGTCCTACAAAATAGAAAATAATAAAGGAAGTTTTAATTATTAATATTAAAAATTGTGAAAATTAGAAAAATAGAACGAAGCGATTTGAGAGCCGCCACCTCACCGCCCCCCGTCTTTTCCTTAATAATAAAAGAAAGTTTTATCAAATTTGAAAATAATAAGGAAGTTTTAACATAAGATCCTGAAAATTTGAAAATAATAAGAAAGTTATAATTTTTAATTCCTCCAATCTTACAAATTTGAAAATAATAAAAGAAAGTTCTATCAAGTTTGAAAATAACAAAAAAAAAAGTTCTATGAAGTTTGAAAATAATAAAACAGAAAAATGCAATTATTAACATAAGATCCTACAAATTCGAAAATAATAAGGAAGTTGTAATTTTCAAATTCAAAGAAAGTTCTATCAAGTTTGAAAATAATAAAATAAAGTTCTATCAAGTTTGAAAATAATAAGTAAGTTTTAACATAAGATCCTAAAATTTTGAAAATAATAAGGAAGTTGTAATTTTCTAATTCTCCAATCTTACAAATTTGAAAATAATAAAAGAAAATTCTATCAAGTTTGAAAATAATAAAAGAGAAAATTATAATTATTAACATAAGATCCTACAAATTCGAAAATAATAAGGAAGTTGTAATTTTCTAATTGAAATAAAGTTCTATCAAGTTTGAAAATAATAAAAGAAAGTTCTATCAATTTTGAAAATAAAAAAAGTTCTATCAAGTTTGAAAATAATAAAAGAGAAAATTACAATTATTAACATAAGATCTTACAAATTCGAAAATAATAAGGAAGTTGTAATTTTCTAATTGAAAGAAAGTTGTATGAAGTTTGAAAATAATAAAAGAAAGTTCTATCAAGTTTGAAAATAATTACAAAATCGAAAATGATAAAGGAAGTTGTAATTATTAATATTGAAATTTGAGAAAAAATGACAAAATTAGAAAAATAGAACGAAGTGATTTGAGAGCCGCCACCTCACCGCCCCCGTCTTCTCCTTAATAATAAAAGAAAGTTCTATCAAGTTTGAAAATAATAAAGAAGTTTTAACATAAGATCCTAAAAATTTAAAAATAATAACGAAGTTATAATTTTCTAATTTCTCCAATCTTACAAATTTGAGAATAATAAAAGAAAGTTTTATCAAGTTTGAAAATAATAAAAGAAAGTTTTATCAAGTTTGAAAATAATAAAAGAGAAAATTGCAATTATTAACATAAGATCCTACAAATTCGAAAATAATAAGGACATTGTAATTTTCTAATTGAAAGAAAATTCTATCAAGTTTGAAAATAATAAAAGGAAGTTCTATTAAGTTTGAAGATAAAAGAAAGTTCTATCAAGTTTGAAAATAATCAAAGAAAGTTCTATCTAGTTTGAAAATAATAAAAGAAAATTCTAAATAATAATGTATTAGATCCTAAAAGTCACTACACCATAGATCGCATATTGCAACAACACAAATATATTGCCTTATGGCCTATATTTGTTGCATTAGATTTAATTGCAACGAATGTGCAAAATTTCACCGTTGCATCCGCCCCTGTTGCAATAGAGCCATTTAGCAACAATTTCAGCTCCATATACCAACGTTAAGAATCATTGCAATACAAGCATGTAGCAACGTTTTATGGTCTTCAGCAACATTTAAAAATCATTGCAGTAGTAAATGGTTGGCAAACAAGTCACTTTAAGGCAACAAATATTAGTCCAATTGCAATGAATTTATTAGACAAATTGCAACAATTCAGGCCCTTATAGCAATAATTTTATAGCAGCTGTAACATTATTTGCAACACATTTTTGACATAATTGCAACAATTTTTAAAAATAAAATTGCATGGTTCAATTTGAATATACAACTAGCCAGGCATAAAAGCCACAAATCCAAGCAACGCCAACATCAATCTCATTTCATACAGAGCACTAATTACCAACAACTTCTAAAAAAGTTAAATAACTAGATCGCCACATACAAGTCGGATCTTCCTAACTCATTCATACAATAAATAATAAACCTAAAATATACAACTGCTGATACACTAAAACATTGTTGCGAGTAACTGATACAACTGAATGAGAACTGCTACGTTTATAAAAGAACTTCCGGAGGTGGAGAATCTGTACACCTGGAGCATGGATGCAACAGAGATTTTCCATCACTTGCATTTTTATTGTTCCAATATATGATTTGCTAGTTTAGTTCTCCTGTTCATGATAAGATTTCCGATTTTAGTACAAAATAGTTACCGGACAGGAAAGCATAAACCCAAGTTAAAATAAGATATCCAATTCCTGGAAAAACCAATGTAGAATATAATTTAAATTAAATTAATACCCGAACACACATATACAAATCATAATTGCATACAGACAGCCTTTCGAACATCTGTAATTTATGTACTGCTACCAGATCCAATGGCCTTTGGCTTTAGGATTGCCAAAAGTACTACACAAGTTGTTACGAAACTCAATTCTGCTGAAAAATCTGAAGTTCAAAACAACTCTTCTTCCTTTAAAGGTTCTGTAGTGGCACATGACATGACTCCTATGGAAGTTCTTATAGTTAAGTAACGTCATGTTATTTAAAAAGAAGTATGTAACCACCTACATAGTGATGTAGCTAGGTCAAGCAAAAAAAATCAGACGATATTCTGAATTTTTTATACATTGAAGGAAGGTGTCAATATGCTTAACCAGGGGATCGGTATATTTTTCAAACAAAAAAGAAAAGATATAATATATACATGAGATTAACCAAGGAGGCAGAAAACAAAACTTATTACCCTTTATATAGATGTATAGGTAGATAACATCCTTCCTGAAAACTTTCTTCACACTGGTCAGTCCATACAAACTTCTCATTCTTCCTGGTAAGTTTGGTTAGCGGTGTAGCTATCTTAGAAAAATCCTTAACAAACCTACGGTAGTACCCTGCCAAACCCATGAAACTACGAACTTCTGTCGGTGTCTTTGGTCTTTCCCAATCTAGCACTGCCTCAATCTTAGCTGGGTCAACTTTAATTCCTTCATTGCTTACTACATGACCTAAAAATTGAACTTCCCTTAACCAAAATTCACACTTGGAAAATTTAGCGTATAACTTCTCTTTCCTCAAAATTTCCAAGGCTATCCTCAAATGCTCCGCATGTTCCAACTCACTTCTTGAATATATCAAAATATCGTCAATGAATACAATCACAAATTTATCTAAATATTTCTTGAACATCCTATTCATTAAATCCATAAATGCTGCTGGTGCGTTTGTCAATCCAAATACCATTACTAAAAACTCATAGTGTCCATATCTTGTTCTAAAAGCTGTCTTTGCTACGTCCTTGGGTTTAATCTTCAACTGATGATACCCTGATCTTAAATCGATCTTAGAGAAATACTCTGCGCCTTTGAGCTGGTCAAATAAATCATCAATCCTTGGCAAGGGATACCTATTCTTAATGGTTAATTTATTCAACTCCCTATAGTCTATACATAACCTCATACTCCCATCCTTTTTCTTTACAAACAACACTGGTGCTCCCCAAGGTGATACACTCGGCCTTATAACTCCCTTATTTAAAAGATCTTGTAACTGAGTTGCTAACTCTTTCATCTCAACTGGTGCCATACGGTAGGGTGCTTTCGAAACTGGTTCTGTACCTGGTGCCAAATCTATAGCAAACTCTATTTCTCTGTCAGGTGGTAATCCTGGTAACTCATTTGGAAAGACATCTGGAAACTCGTTTACTATGGGTATTTCTTCTAACTTAGGTACCTCCTTCTCTGTATCTTTTACATATGCTAAATAAGCCTGGCATCCCTGTCGTAATAACTTTTTGGTTTGCATGATTGTTAAAAACTTCTTGTTTTGTTTCTGTCCCCTAAACACAATCTTCTTTCCTTCCGGGGTCTTTAATGTCACTTTCTTATTTCTACAGTCTATCTGGGCGTCATAATTTGATAACCAGTCCATTCCTAAAATTACATCGAATTCCCCTAACTTAAAGGGCATCAAGTTCGCATATAGAAGGTGTTCTACGATCTTAACTTCACATTTAGAACATACCTGAGTAACAGGAACTCTCTCTTGACTAGCGGTCTCTATTACCAAAGGGTCCTTTAATAGTTCTACTTTACAACTAATCTTATGCATAAACTCAATGGATATAAAAGACTTTGTAGCTCCAGAATCAATTAACACTCTAGCATCTACTGAGTTAATAGGAAGCGTACCTGCTACTACATCTGAATCCTTAACCGCATCTTTTAGGTTCATATTAAACGTCCTGGCCCTTGGTTGTTCGGCTGCTCTCATCGCATTAATGGCTGCCATCCCCGCTCTACAATCTTTAGAAACATGTCCTGTCTTACCACATCTTTGACATTTTGGTGGTATATGACATTCACTCGCGTAGTGTCCTTTCTGATTGCACCTAAAACAAATCACATTAAATTTGCAACTTCCTGTATGTTTTCTCCCGCATGTCTTACAATCTGGCATCTGCAGTCTTGGCGCATTGGGTTGCGTAGCTCCACCTTGACGACCTCCCCGATTCTGATTTTGATTCTGACTCGGATTCCTAACCTCTGGTCTCCTAAAATTTGTATTTCTATTTGGTTGAAAACCAGTTGGTCTGTTAAAATGATTTTGGTTGTTCCCTGATCCTTGACCACTCTCCATGGTTTCAGCTTTTCTTTTCTTATTATCCTTCTCCTTTTCCTTGTGAAACTGATCACTTTCACCTTCAATTATCATTGCCTTTTGCACTACCCCAGCATAAGTCGTTAACTCAAACACAGCCACCCTTGAACGTACCCCTGGTCGCAATCCTTGTTGAAACCTTTTAGCTCTCTTCTCATCCGTGTCTACATACTCAGATACAAACCTTGCCAACTCAGAAAACTTCTTTTCATAATCAGATACTGTCATATTACCTTGCTTCAGTTCAAAGAATTTTAATTCCATCTGGTTCTGCATATACCTTGGACAGTACTTATCCAAAAATAACTCAACAAACCTGTCCCAAGGCACCATTCCCACTCCTTCCAAAGCTCTAGTTGACTCCCACCAATAGTTAGCGTCATCTTTTAAGAAATAACTTGCATATTCCGTTTTCTGCTCCTCGCCAACTCTAACCAAAGTGAAAGCTTTCTCTATTTCCTTAAGCCACGCTTGTGCTACTACTGGGTCTGTCGTTCCTTTGAATTCTGGAGGTTTGACCGCTTGAAAAGATTTAAATAAGGTTATCGCCGGAGCTTGAGGATTTTGTTGTTATTGAAACTGCTGCTGCTGTTGTTGCTGAAATTGTTGTTGTTGTTGCTGAAACTGCTGCTGTTGTTGTTGAAGCTGCTGTTGTTGTTGTTGAAGGAATTGAAACATCTGGTTCAACATAGGGGAATCCCGATTCTGCTGGCTCCCGCCATTATCATTATCCCCGGATTGGGTGGTCGTATCTCTTCGTGGAGGCATGATTCTAATAATTCACAAACAACTTTCTTAGTATCTTAAATTTAGAAATGACTTATGTAACAGGAGAATATCTTAAATTTGCATGCACAAATCTTTTATGTGTACCGGTACATTTTGAAAATGATGTGTAAAATATGCAGATTTGAAAATTTTAAGATATCGTCTGTTACAACTATCCAGTTGTTTGTTACTTATGTGAATCTATGCAACTTCCAACAAAGAAGATCTAACGCGATATATACAATTAAATATGCTTAGATGTTGTATGAACAATATATCAACATTCTAAACAGTATACTAACAGTAGAATACTAAAAGAAAAGATCACACTGATAAGGATGGCATCATAAAGATACCCATAGAGTCAAATACACATGAACATCAAACGACTGAATCCTAAAACGAGAAAGAGTACTACAACAAGTGCAAGGAACTACTACTAGATGGACTCACTATGCTACAACCCCAAAACACCATCTAGAATATGGACCTACTAGTGGCCCACTACCACATACTCACTATCAAACAACATGCCAAATCCACCCTCTGAAGTCCTCTCACCCTAATCCTCACCTCCCTCTGGTGGTGCAAAAGTGCTAGGTGCAGAAGTGCCAGGTGCTGAAGCCTTACTATCCAGTTCCTGCCTAAGCTGCCCCTGCAAGAACTCCGCCTCCAACTTCAGCTGGTTATAGATATGGTAGGGAACAGGAGCTCGGGACTGGAGTGGAGAAGTAGCAGATGCAGCGGAATGCCCTGGAGATGAAGCTGGAGGGCTAGTAGGAACTGAAACAGAACGTGGCCCACCTGTAGGAGTATGATGTGAAGCAGTAGGTGCAGTAGGAATAGGCCAGGCAGGCCAGGTATCGGGTGGAGGTGGCTCCCTCACAGGTACTGAAGAGTGGACTGATGTACGAGAAGTAGGATCCTCAGAAGGATCACTCTCACTAGATGAACCCCTACCAAGACATATGGTAGGTGGAGGAGTGCGTGAATGAGAGTACTCTGGGCCAGAATCCGGATGCTACAATCAAGAAACATGGTTAAATAATTTCAAACTATAAACTCTTAAACCCTAAAGCACTTAATACTAGTCAAGACCATTTCCAATAATCCTAACTCAAACTTTATATGAGTTTGCTTATTATGACCTCCTTGTCTTAATAGAACTACCTAATACCTTCCTAAATTCATTTTCTCTATTCTTGTTTCATTGCCAAAACCTGTCGCTCTGATACCAACCTGTGACAGCCCGGAAACCCGGTGTCACTAAATATAAACAATCCTGCATAATAATTAACAATAGATATAACGACACTCCCACAAGCTAGAATCTTTTACAAGTTTTGGCATTGAAACAAGACTACTGTATTAATTATTACACAACCTGGATTTACTAGTAATACCTCGATAAGAGATCACTAGCAAATTAAAAGTCTATCTGTTTTAAAAGTTACCCAACTACATATTTTATAACAACTAATTAACCAACTGCCAATGCTGCTACCTGCTGAGGAGACTAAAACAGATGCCTGAAGTCCCTATTAGGCAAGCCGCCTCTACCACGGCCCCTACGAGGCATAGTGATAGCTAGCTGAAAGGTTAGGTAGTAAAGAAAGAGTAAGCAAAAGAGCTTAGCAAATGACAACCGCATAATAAGAAATCATAATAATATTTTTCTGATCGAACAGTGTTAACTTTAAAAGATTCTAATCTGAAATGCATAGTTCTCGAAGGAATCAATGCTTCGTAAATATAAAGTATTGATCTAGTACATATAATAAATTCTGAAAGAAAAACAGAATGACATATGAGTTATGTTTTCAAAATCATAACCTGGTTAGCTTGGTAAAAGGATAAGTACTCGTTACCATTTTAAATACTTAATCAAAATATTGGCCCTAGTTATTATACCCATTGCATAATTGAAAGGCATATGTTTAGGCCTATTAATATTCCGAGGAAACAACTTAATTTAAACAAGTATGTAATAAGTAAATAATAAGTTAATATGTCACAGGAATCTCAGATAGTTTTATCTGTCAAGAGAATGGAGAATTAAAGTCATCTACAGACTTGAAGTTATTCTACATTGAAAGAAGTTCAATTTATTGTTCAAGCCTCAGTGAAGTATTCAAGATAGTGGATTTACTACAGTGACAGAGATTTCCAGATGGTGACGAAAGAAGTACAGGATACAGAGTTTTGTCAAAGCTAAAATAAAGAAGCCACAGCTTTAAATGTTTTAAAGATGAAGAATTATCATTGAAGTCAGTTATTCATGAAACCAGACAGTGCATCGAATGACGACATCAATCAGTGGAATTCAATCATCTATATTCAGTGGTTTTCAGAAGATAGAGTAATGCAGGGATTTTAAAATTATCTTCCTTAAATTTATTAATTTAATTTAATTAATAAATTAATTCTATCAGAATTAATTTATTTATTAAATTAGTTATGATAGTAGTTTAAATTATTTATTAATTTAATTCTCTAAAAGAATTATTTTAATCAAGAATTTAATCTATTTAAAATAAATTAAAAGGATTTTCTTTCTTAAAATCTCGGTATGACCTGCTTTGTAGAATTGGTATGACCTAGTGTATTATCACCTTAGGTTCTACCGAGTTTTACTCAGGTCATATAAGTCAATTGTGTTAGGTCATACAGATCTTTTTCCTTGGTCATACCGAGAGTTGGTAATTCTGTCAGGTCATACAGATCATTTTCTCTTGGTCATACTGGCATTCAAGGTTCTACCGAGGATTGGTTTGCAGGTCATACAAGGCTTATTGTTTTGGTATTTAATAGACAACAGAAGACAGCAGAAGGCAGTTGAACAAAATATCAAGAACACAGAAGCATTTACTTTCAAGAACAAAGAAGCTTTAAATCTTATTTCTTCTCAAGCAATTAATTCTAGTTTGTATTGTTAAATCCAAACCACTAGAAGTTGATTACTTGTATTTCTTTGACTATCTAGCGGATTTTTATCCCTAGAACGAATCTCAAATTATCAAATATTGTTAAATCATTTTATTACAAAAATAGATAAATTCATGTCGAATTTATTCTAGATTTGTTTTAATTTATTTGAGATTCAATCTTGTATTCAGTACCATTTGTAACACCCTTCAAGTTTAATATAGTTTTATTTAACTTGAATCTTGTTTCATTTTATTCCGCATCAATTTGTTCCTTAACAGTTAAATCATTTAAAGAACAAATTCGATAAAACGGTATAGTTTGTATTCAACCCCCCTTCTACAAACTTATCAGGACCTAAAAATTGGCATCAGAGCCTTTTGATTGATATACAAATCAAAGATCCAATTGTTTTGAGATTTTTCTTTTAAACTCTGATTTTTTATTTGAATTCTAAAAATCTCAAAAGATGTCTACTACACAGAAAGTGGGGACAGTTAAAATCCCAATATTCAGCAAGGAGCATTATCCAATGTGGAAGAAGAAAATGCTCCTATTTCTTAAGGTTGCAAATCCTAAATACTTGGATGTGCTGAAGAGTGGTCCCAAACTCCCTATGATTATTGATCCTGAAGTTGTTGAGAATAATGTTGTGACTAGGGCTGCTAGAATGTACCCTAAAGATCCCAAGGAATACACTCCTGATGAGAAAGAGGATGTTACCTTGGATTCCTGTCTTCATTTGATCCTTATTGAGAGTCTTGATCCTATCATGCATAATCATGTCCTAAATTGTGAAACTGCCAAACATATTTGGGGAACCATAGAGATAATCAATGAGGGGACAGAAGAAGTTAGGGAGAATATGCTGGAAATTCTCACTTCACAATATGAGCATTTCAGATCAACCCCTGGTGAAGGTATCTCTCAGGTTTTTGAAAGATACAACAAATTAATCAATGATCTGAATCTCAATGGGAAGCACTACACCAATAAGGAGATTAACAAGAAGTTCCTTCTTACCCTACCACCTCATTTGGAGCACAAAATATCTGCCATTAGAGAAGCAAGAGATATGAATGAGATTGCTTTGGAGAGATTGTATGGTGTGTTGAAGACCTATGAGCTGGAGCAGATTCAACAAAGGGAGCTGTATGGAACTGGGAAAATTGTTGGTACCTCTACTGCATTAGCTGCTGAAGTCCCACAGAGACTGGAAGTGAAGGCTGTTCAACCTTCTAGTTCTCACATGAATGTTATTGATGCTGAATATGGATTAACATCCATTGATCAATCTGGTGGTGACTTCTATTCTTTAGAAGAACTTGATCAGCTGGAGGATGGTGACTTGGCTTTGATAGTCAGGAAATTTGGGAAGTTAAATTCAAGAGGAATCCCAATCTTAAGTTCAGACCCAGATTTCAGAGAGGTGGATCTTCATCTTCAAGTGGCACAAGGGGTGGCTACAAAACTGGAACTGTGGACAGGAGTATAATCAGATGCTACAATTGCAATGAGTTGGGTCACTTTGCTACTGAGTGCAGAAAGCCAAAGCAAGTGACTAGAAACACATTTGATTCTAGCAAGAAGAACAAGATTGGGAAGGCCTATGTTGCTGAGGGAAAGAGTTGGGATGACACTGACAGTGATGAAGAAGCAGGTGAGATTGGGAACCTTGCTTTAATGGCTAAAGAGGAAAGCACTTCATCCAGATACATGTCAGAGGTAACCTTTACTGACGCTGAAATGATTTATCATCTTGGTGGCACCATAAGTTGTGCTCGCACTGAAAATGATAGAATAAATCTTTTAAACACAAATCTTGAAAAGGAATTAAAAGAATTGAAACTTGTGCATGTTAATCAGGATGAACTTACTGAGAAAATTGCTTTTCTTGAGAATAGGGTTAAATGTTATATTCAACTGGAAACCATTCTCAAAGATCAGATTAGTGAGCTTAAGACCAAAGCTAATGCTTATTTCAGTTCTTGTAAGACTGCTAAAGAAATTCTGAATAAGCAAGCTGTTGGTAATCATGTCAGTATAGGGTATGATTATAATGAGGCTATTGGACTTCTTGGAATTAATTCCCCTTGTAACTTCAAATCTGAAGGGAAGGCTGTTCCATATATACTTAAGGGTATTAAAACACCCTTCTGTAAGGAGTCTGAGGCAGAGCCTATGAATGAATACTCTATCATTATTGCTGAGGAGATTCATGAAGAAGATGTTGCTTTAGAAGCTGAGCAATCCAAAAAGTGCATATCTGATATTCCAGTCAAAGTTGCTACAACTAAAAAGACTAAATCAGATATCCATAAGTTGGATCAAAACAATTGTTCTAACATGCCTATTATTAATTCTTCTCATAAAGCATGTGGTGTGGATAATTGCATGTCTTGTGCTTTCAATGTTATGTATGCTTATTTTAATAGTAAGCATGTATCTAGTGATAAGACTTCTCCACGTCAACATGTTAATAGTAAGAAGCATGTTAAAGCTAAGACTGCTAATCCTCCTAATATTAAAGTGGATTCATTTATCCCTAAGCCTACTCAGAAATGTGTTAAGGCTGGCTATAAATGGAAACGCTCTTATGTGAAAGAGGATGAAGTAGTTTTAGTTAGAAATGTTGTTTTGCCTGACAAAGGCCAGTTTTTTAAGTATGCCGGACCCAATCAATTTTGGGCTCCGAAGAAGGACTAATCAATCTGATATTGCAGGGAGTTAAACAGGTAAACCGAGTTATGTGGATTCTGGACAGTGGCTGTTCAAGGCATATGACCGGAGATAGAGCCCTGCTATCAGATGTGGTTGTGAAAGCTGGCCCAGTAGTTACCTTTGGAGATAACAGCAAGGGTATTACGAAAGGATATGGCTGTTTGAAGTACGGAAATGTTATCATTGAAGATGTTTCATTTGTGGAAGGTCTGATGTTCAATCTTCTCAGCATCAGTCAGTTCTGTGACAGAGGATATGCTGTTTCCTTTGAAAGAGAGAAGTGTCAGATCACTCACAAGAAGAATGGAAAGCCTGCTCTTCAAGGAGTAAGGAAAGGTGACTTGTTCATAGCTGATCTGAACTCAGGATTCAAAGATGAAGTTAATTGTTTTTATGCTAAAGCTTCATCAGATGATAGTTGGCTATGGCACAAGAAGATGTCTCACCTTAACTTCAAAACTATGAACTCTTTAGTCAAGAGGGAATTAGTTAGAGGTTTGCCTCAAATGGAATTTACACAGGAAGGACTGTGTGAGGCATGCCAGAAAGGAAAGTCAAAGAAAGCTTCTCACAAGGGCACTGATACATCATCAATAACTGAACCTCTTCAGCTACTGCACATGGATTTGTTTGGTCCAGTTAATGTGATGTCCATGTCAAAGAAACAATATGCACTTGTGATTGTTGATGACTATTCAAAATACACATGGGTTTTATTCCTACATTCCAAGGATGAGACCCCATTCCTGGTGATTGGCCATGTGAAGTTGATTGAGCTGGATTCTAGATTCCCTGTTAGAGCCATAAGGTCAGATAATGGTACTGAATTCAAGAATGCCATTCTAAATGACTTTTGTGCTGATAAAGGAATAACAAGACAGTATTCTGCCCCTAGAACTCCTCAACAAAATGGAGTAGTGGAAAGAAAGAATCGTACATTGATTGAAGCAGCTAGGACTATGCTTAGTGAGTCCAAACTTCCAACGTACTTTTGGGCTGAAGCAGCGAATACAGCTTGTTATACTCAGAATCGAACTTTAATCAACAAGGACTTAATGAAGACTCCGTATGAGATCATGAACAACAAGAAACCAACTGTCAAGTACTTTCATGTATTTGGAGCAAAATGCTTTGTGCTTTTAGATGACAATGTTAAACGTGGCAAGTTTGATGCAAAGGCACAAGAAGCTATTTTTGTTGGTTATTCCAGGAGATCTTACAGGGTCTACGTGGTTGGCAGTCACACAGTAAAGGAAAGTGTCAATGTTTCTTTTGATGACACTAAGTTCCCTAGTATCCAAAAAGAAGACTCATCTGAAAAGCTGAAGTTTGATAACTTGCCAGACTCAGAATCAGATGATGAAGCCCCACCTGAAGTTATTGCTGGCAATGATAATAATAATGATGATAATGATCATGGTGATGGTGGTGGAAACACTGGTAACAATGGAGATACCACCAACACTGGAGAAGAATCATCAAGGCAATCAAGCAACAACTCAGGGGGAGCAAATGAAGGATCAACTAGTCACTCACAAAATCAAAGTGAAATTCAAGGCGAATCATCAAGATCAAATCTTCCAAGACAGACTGTTTGGAATAGGGCTCATCCTTTTGAGCTGATCATTGGTGATCCAGATGTTGGAGTTAAAACTAGAAGTGCTTCTCAGAATGAATGTCTTTTCTCAGCATTTTTATCTAAAATGGAGCCAAAGAAAACTGAGGAAGCACTGACTGATCCAGATTGGGTGATTGCTATGCAAGAAGAACTCAATCAATTTGAACAACAACAAGTCTGGAAGCTGGTACCCAGGCCAAAGAACAAGAAAGTAGTTGGTACAAGATGGGTATACAGGAACAAGCTAGATGAGGATGGCATTGTCACAAGGAACAAGGCAAGATTGGTTGCACAAGGGTATTCACAAGCTGAAGGCATTGATTATGATGAAACCTATGCACCAGTGGCTAGACTTGAGGCCATCAGGATGTTCTTAGCATTTGCTGCTTATTCCAATTTTAAAGTCTATCAAATGGATGTTAAGAGTGCATTCCTGAATGGTGAACTTGATGAAGAAGTGTATGTGGAACAGCCCCCTGGCTTTGAAAATCAGGAGCTGCTGGACTTTGTGTACTTTCTCTTTAAGGCTATCTATGGTCTTAAACAAGCCCCAAGAAAATGGTATGACACTCTCTCTGGTTTTCTTTTAGAAAATGGTTTTGTTAGAGGTATCATAGACAAAACTCTTTTTTCAAAGAAACACAAAAGTGATATGATATTAGTCCAAGTCTATGTGGATGACATCATATTTGGGTCTACTAATGATAATCTCTGTAAGAGATTTGCTGAGCTTATGCAGAGTAAGTTTGAAATGAGTATGATGGGTGAGCTGAAGTTCTTTCTTGGATTGCAAGTAAGTCAAAGGTCAAATGGTATATTTATTTGTCAATCTAAGTATCTCAAAGAACTCCTCAAGAAGTATCACATGGAGGATTCAGCATCAGCAAGGACTCCATCTTCAACAGCCATCAAACTTGGAGCTTCTGACAAATCTATCAAGGTAGATGTCACAAGCTACAGAGGTATGATTGGCTCCTTACTCTATCTTACTGCTAGTAGACCAGATATTATGTTTGCTACATGCTTGTGTGCAAGGTTCCAAGCGGACCCTAGAGATGTACATCTCATTGTTGTGAAAAGAATCTTTAGATATCTTAAGGGTACACCTAATCTAGGTATCTGGTACCCTAAAGATTCTGGTTTTAATCTTGTTGGATATACAGATTCTGATTATGCAGGTAGTGTTGTGGACAGAAAGAGTACCTCTGGGAGTTGTCAATTCCTAGGAGGTAGGTTGATTTCCTGGTATAGCAAGAAACAGCAAACAGTTTCCAATTCAACAGCAGAAGCTGAATATATTGCTGCTGGAAGCTGTTGTGCTCAGATTTTATGGATAAGGAATCAATTAAAGGACTATGGCTTTGCATTAGACAAAATTCCCATATTTTGTGATAATACAAGTGCCATAGCAATCTCCAACAACCCTGTGCAGCACTCGAGAACAAAGCACATTGATATCAGGTATCATTTTATCAGAGAGCATGTTATGGATGGAACAGTGGAGTTGCACTTTGTACCCACTGAAGAACAGACTGCAGATATTTTCACTAAATCTGTTGACGAATCCACATTTATCAGGTTAGTTGGTAAATTGGGTATGTTGAACAGTCTTAGTGATTGATAATATCTCCAGGTTTGTTCTTAACTAAATCATTTTCTCTTGTTGATTTTAAGATGTTAAATATTGCCAATCCATGTTTATTGTATAAAGCTTGTTAATTTAAATATTCTGAATAATTTAATTTCTTTAAAAATATTTTTCTCATTTTCCATGGAGAAATGTATTTTTATTGAAAATATATTTATTTAGAATCATTTAAGTTATTTTCAGATTATAAATATTTTTGTTCAGATTTTTATGCAGGTTTATAGTATTTTTAAGTTTTTGTTATTTTTATGCAGTAGGTTTAAACTGTTTTTAGAATATAATGTGAATAATTTCTAAGTTTTTGCTGCTTCTGTTAGTTTATAGCTCGGTATGACCTGCCCTTTTGGTCATATTGGCATGATTTTATTATTCTGTTTATATTATCTTGTAAATAAACTCGGTATAACCTCTTGTCAGGTCATATTGGATTTTATTTATGTTTTTTTTACATATTCAGTTTATTAGTTTGATTTTCTCGGTATGACCTTCTCCCAGGTCATATTGTTTCTCGGTATGACCTCATTTAAGGTCATACTGGTGTATATATATTTTCTTTTGTTTTTTAATTTAGTTTCTCGGTATGACCTGTAGAAACTCGGTATGACCTGGTTTAAAAAACTCGGTATGACCTGCCCTTAGGTCATACCGAGCTCTTCAGATTCCTTCTCTATAAATACCAGGCACCTCAGGTTCTTTTTCTCCTCATTCCTTTCTAACTCAAGTTTTTACTTAGTTAACTTTGCTCTAGTTTGTGTTTTATTCTTAGAACAACAAACTATTGCAAATTTTTCTTGTGAATTTCTTGGGATTTTATTTCTTTTCTGATTAATATTATTATTAATTGTTGTTTTATTCTAGTATTATTATTATTATTTTTCACTATTTTTATTATTTAATTTCAAATGGCTGCTGAGTTTGTTGTTGAACGTTTTAATAATTACGTTGGCTATTTTGATCCCCTTAACTGTTCTGTTGAACGTTTTAGGCCGTGGATTCGTTTTTTAAATGAACAATCAATTGTTAGCTATGTTATCACTGCTTCTGTTGATTTAAAGATTGAACCCCTTCGTCTATTATGCTTAACTGCTGTTGTTGCTGGAGATATGCGATCTTTCACATTCACTATTTCTGATCGTCAGTACACAGTAACTAAGGAGATTTTTTGTCAAGTGCTTCATTTTCCACTTGATAACTTTGATAGATTCCCTACTGATGCCGAGTTAGTTCAATTTTTCTCTAGTATTGATTACCAAGGAAATATTGTTCTTCCTCGTCTGAATAAGGGTAATCTAGCATGTGAGTGGGATTTGTTCTTTGACTGTCTAGCTAAAGTTTTTAGTAATTCTACCAAAAACAACTTTCCAGTCATCACTTCTGTACTACAAAACATTGCCTATGCTGCTGTTTATAACCTGAAATTGGACATAGGAACTCTTGTGTGGGATCTCTTGATAAGGAGGATTTTCAATTACCCTAGAGATATTGAAACTGGAAAGAAAGTTAGATGCTTTTATTCTCGGTTCCTTTCTCTGGTGTTGAACCATGTTCTTTCTGATGAACATAAAACACTTTTTCAAAACACTCCTTTTCAAGTCCCCGCACATACTAATCCTCTCATTTACTCAACTTTGTCCACAAGCTCAAAGTCTGGAAGGAGACCCCTAGTTCCACAATCTTATCTGCGAGAGATTTTGCAACCACAGTTACCTTTACTCTTTATTGAACATCCAGTGGTTGGATCCTCGTCAGCAGGAACTTCAATGGCGCCTCCTAACACCATGGCACTTCAGGTAATATATCCTCTCTCAACTGCTCCACTAACCCAAGAGGTTCTTAGGATTGACCAAGGGATTGTAGAACCACAATCTCTGTCCCCGGTCATAGAGCCACACACAGAGTCAAATCCATTGACCTATCCCCTAGAACAATCAGCTACTACAAGATTCATAGAACAAGTTGAAGTAGATACTAATGTGAGTGATCCCACAGCTCTGCCTCCACCACTAAAGAAGAGAAGAACACTACTTGAGGCATCTGTTAGCTAGTCTGTATCCTCCCAAAAGGATATGGATTCTCAAAAGGCCAATGAACAGTTACTAGAGACATCCTCTCAACAGGATGAATCTATTGAAATTCGCCATCAGGCCATGGCATTCTGTACAGAGTCAAGCACTCTCCCATTACTCACAATGGGAGAAAACACTTCTGAAACATTAGTAGAGACTCTTGCACAGGACACTCTGAGAGGAGAGCACATAGGAATAATTGGTGAAACAGTGCCTACCATTGTCACGGTAGAAGAGCCCTCACAGGCTTCAGAGGGAAAATCTGGTTCTTCGCCCCCAATAATAGAATCATTTTCTCCCCTCCCAGAGGGAACATCTCTGGCTCCCCTAAGGGATTCTTCACTCGCAGTTTTACCTGGAGAAAGTGAAGGGCAACATGGTAAGTCTATATCTGAAGCAATTCAGTTTTCAATTTCTGATGAATTTTTGGACTTTACCATGGATTGGGATTCGCGAACTCCCATTGCACCACCAGTGACCTCTCAAGAAGGGGCTATGGTGATTTTTTCTGTAGGTACTTCAACTCCTACTCTGGATAGACAGTTAGTGGTTAGTAAAACACAGAGCGAAACACAAGCACGTGAGGTGAGTGAAACACCATCGAAAGAAATTGAGATGAGTGCACACAATGACACAGACACTGCTTCTTTGTTGGCTCAAATAGCTAATCTTCAGAAACAACTACAAGAGTCCCAGGCTGAAAAAGATATTCTCAAGGCACAAGTGGATGAACGGTCTTCTTCTTCCACCTCTGTAAATAATCAGCTGGGTCATCTTAGAGATGAGATACAGGGAGTAAAGGTCACATTGGTTCCCAAGATGAATGCTGTTCAAGAATCACAAGTGTTAATGGCTTCAGATATGTCAGAACTACTGGTTTCTAATGCTGAGATCAGGGAGGCTATCAAACAGATTCCTATTATTTCAACCAAAGTAGACTCCTTTCAAGATACTATTGACGAAAATCAGTACTTCAATGATGAGAGGTTTACCAAGATTGAAGGAGGGCTGCAACATCTGAACGAGGGCATGAAACATCTGTATACTATGATCAAGGTCTCACATCAACCCAATGCTGAACAGAAGAAATTCTTTGAGGGTGATGATGATGAAGAGGACAATGTTGACAAGGATGGAGAAAGAGGAAGTAAAGAGGAGGATCCTAAGTCTGATAAATTCAAATCTGTAGAGGATTCCTCAACTAAGGGGGAGAATAAGGAGAAGGAGATACAAGGAGGAGAAGCTGGAGGTTCTGGTTCTGTAAAGGACAAAGGGAAGCAGAAGTTAACTTTTTCTGATGCTGACTACTATCAAGGTGAAGAGGGAGTATTTGATGATGTTGAATCTGAAGCCCCTGAAGATATCTTTGGTGAGGTAGAAGTTGAAGGAGAGGCTGACTATGCTGACTGGGAAGATGAACCTGTAGTGGATCCTGCCTTTGAAGCTGAGTTGGTGAGACAAAAGGCTGATTTGAAGAGGAGAGAGGAGGAAAATGCAAAGGTATCTGACATCATTTCCAAGCATCTTGTCATTCAAAAAGCTGAGCAACAAGAAAAGCAAAGGCTTCACAATCTGAAGGTCAGTGATAGAAAATTGTATGTAAGGCTCAAGCAAGGAGTGGAATGGGACAAGGCAAGAGAAATGTTTGCACATCAAGAAGGAATTAATAATGATGCAAAGTTTCTTGGGATGTTGGAAAGGTACAGACATGTCAATCCAGACAACACAGTATATATGAAAGCTCTTCATGCAGAGATTTCAAGGATCACAACTGGATATGACAGAGTTAGAGAGGAGTTAAAGATCTATGTTTACACTCACAATGAGGGAACCTTCTTAGTGTCTCTCAATCTTCTGGAAAGCAGAACTCTCTCTGAACTATGGGTCTTCATGTGCAAGGTAAAAAGAACTTCTCCATTAGCTGAGCTGCTGCATGATCAGTTAAGAGACTTTGCAATGAAGGCTAGTCCTCAAGTTGTGGATGTGCCATATGAAGTTAAATTTTATAAAGGAAGGGCACTTCAAACTTGTGGTATGGACCCCATCTCTTTGAAAGATTATCCTGCCAGGCATCTTGTCTATATGGAGAATATGTTGAGGACAACAGGATTTGCTACACAAGAGAAGACAAAAGTTGCTGATTTGATTCAAGACTATTGCATTGCCAATATCAAGAGATATCATCAAATGAAGAATAGGCTGAAGAAAGTCACAGCTCAACCTGTCAGACCTAGTGGTATTACTTCTGAATCTGATCGTATTCTGGACAAGGATTTGCTTGAAACACTTGAAGAAGGAGAGATGATGGAGTCTGAAATTTGAAGAAGCTCTAGTCTGTAAATGTTATATGTATAGAGCTTAGGTATTTCAAGATAGGATCAATGTAAATATGTGTTCAGTCTAGAGGAACATCTATCTTGTATTTATCTTTAATGTTTGAATCTGGAAAATGTTAAATGAAATCCAGAACTTTTCTTGTTATTTACTTGGCTCTTAAAAGTCATTTCTATTTCTTGTTTAAGTTAGTTGAGTTATCCTCTAGGTATTTGATTGTTATTCTCTAACAAACAAATAGGGGGAGATTGAAAGGCATATGTTTAGGCCTATTAATATTCCGAGGAAACAACTTAATTTAAACAAGTATGTAATAAGTAAATAATAAGTTAATATGTCACAGGAATCTCAGATAGTTTTATCTGTCAAGAGAATGGAGAATTAAAGTCATCTACAGACTTGAAGTTATTCTACATTGAAAGAAGTTCAATTTATTGTTCAAGCCTCAGTGAAGTATTCAAGATAGTGGATTTACTACAGTGACAGAGATTTCCAGATGGTGACGAAAGAAGTACAGGATACAGAGTTTTGTCAAAGCTAAAATAAAGAAGCCACAGCTTTAAATGTTTTAAAGATGAAGAATTATCATTGAAGTCAGTTATTCATGAAACCAGACAGTGCATCGAATGACGACATCAATCAGTGGAATTCAATCATCTATATTCAGTGGTTTTCAGAAGATAGAGTAATGCAGGGATTTTAAAATTATCTTCCTTAAATTTATTAATTTAATTAATAAATTAATTCTATCAGAATTAATTTATTTATTAAATTAGTTATGATAGTAGTTTAAATTATTTATTAATTTAATTCTCTAAAAGAATTATTTTAATCAAGAATTTAATCTATTTAAAATAAATTAAAAGGATTTTCTTTCTTAAAATCTCGGTATGACCTGCTTTGTAGAATTGGTATGACCTAGTGTATTATCACCTTAGGTTCTACCGAGTTTTACTCAGGTCATATAAGTCAATTGTGTCAGGTCATACAGATCTTTTTCCTTGGTCATACCGAGAGTTGGTAATTCTGTCAGGTCATACAGATCATTTTCTCTTGGTCATACTGGCATTCAAGGTTCTACCGAGGATTGGTTTGCAGGTCATACAAGGCTTATTGTTCTGGTATTTAATAGACAACAGAAGACAGCAGAAGGCAGTTGAACAAAATATCAAGAACACAGAAGCATTTACTTTCAAGAACAAAGAAGCTTTAAATCTTATTTCTTCTCAAGCAATTAATTCTAGTTTGTATTGTTAAATCCAAACCACTAGAAGTTGATTACTTGTATTGCTTTGACTATCTAGCGGATTTTTATCCCTAGAACGAATCTCAAATTATCAAATATTGTTAAATCATTTTATTACAAAAATAGATAAATTCATGTCGAATTTATTCTAGATTTGTTTTAATTTATTTGAGATTCAATCTTGTATTCAGTACCATTTGTAACACCCTTCAAGTTTAATATAGTTTTATTTAACTTGAATCTTGTTTCATTTTATTCCGCATCAATTTGTTCCTTAACAGTTAAATCATTTAAAGAACAAATTCGATAAAACGGTATAGTTTGTATTCAACCCCCCTTCTACAAACTTATCAGGACCTAACAATAATTCATTTCCGAACTTGTTTTTATTAACAAGTATACATCCTCAAAGGACAGGGCACATGTGGCCCTAAGTTATTATGCTCAATGCATAATTCATTTTCCAAACTTGTTTTATATTAACAAGTGTACATCCTCAAAGGACAGGGCACCTGTGGCCCTAAGTTATTATGCTCACTACATAATTCATTTTCCAAACTTATTTTATATTAACAAGTGTACATCCTCAAAGGACAGGGCACCTGTGGCCCTAAGTTATTATGCTCACTGCATAATTCATTTCCAAACTTGTTTTATATTAACAAGTATACATCCTCAAAGGACAGGGCCTAATTACCGTGAAATATATCTTCAGAGTAAACATTTTATTTCGTAACAACATAATATTCATACTTCCATAATAATTGTAAAGAAAGTATTATGTGATAAAACATGCCTTTTTGCAAGTCAAAACATTTGTAAATGCATAATACGGATTGTCACTTGCCTGAAAGAAGGTGTAACTGAACAAGAGGGAGTATCTACGCTGCACGTCTATTCAAGCCTTGGCTAGCACTCGATCCTACGATATAAACATGACTCGAGATTAGTTGTCGTATTAGTTACTCGAAATAATATAATTGACAACACCCTAACTCCTAACTACCCCTTCGAGAAATATATAAATATGTATATATACACTGCTATTATACAAATACACATAGTGTCATATTTAGACTTATATTCAAGCTTGCATGATATTTGTTTAAAGATATGCAAGTAGATTCACATAGCACATACCAGGTTCACCACATAGTTACATAACATAATTGACATCGTCATTTACCACTATCACTTCCATATACACAACCCCTTATACGACTTAATTTGCTAACTCAAAATGAACTAGACAACCCCCTAATAAACCAAAACAAGCTGAGCAACAGAAAATAATCAGGTCATGCTGCCCGAACTCCAATCAACTAACATTCCTGACCAAACTTCATGTATTTATACTCTTTTGAACCTTTAGCTAATTAACATAACCAAAGATTCAATTTCCCATAATTTCATCTAACAGACGCAACAAGTTTCACGCTCGACTACTTCATTCAATTTGCTAACAATTATTTAACTATGTCGAAACAATGCAAAAACAAAATTTATCGGATGAACATGTCCACTGACTTCTGGGGACTGTCCAATCCTTTCATCACCAAAACAATCCAAAACGCTCGACTGAAATATGCTACTAACTTAGTGTCATCCCAGCAATCCCACCAAGCTATCACATAACATGAACTACTAACACGGAATCATATTCAATTAATCCCAATAATCAATTTAACTAAAACTCAGCAACAATCATTTAAACCTTGATGTACAATCTTACTTATTAACATATAGTCACAGTAAATCACACATCAAGCACATAAACACCCAGTTGGAATATAAAAATTCGGACTTAACCGCAATTCAACCAAGTTATGCCAATATCTATCAAACAGTCTAGTTTAACACATAGTAATACTTTATATCACCCAATTCGTAACGAAACCGAAACTTGTGGATCACCGGCTCACCGGAGTTCATCGCCGGTGAGGGTCCGATCGAGTACAACCCCCAAACAGGTGGGTCTCCATCGATTCGGCCATAAGACCTTTCCCCAGTAACGTATCTATTCATTAACATCACTTAACATCAAGAACAATCATGAATTTAACATCCTCAAGAAAATCCCCAATTCAAACCCTAATTTCTGAATTTCTCAAAACTCGATACAAATGATATGATTTTATAGAGCTCGAAGAGAGATTCGTTTTACACATAAAACTTCGAGTTTTGTTAACAAAATCGAAAGAAAATGAAGAAAAGAGAAGTAGAAAAGGGATGTGAGAGTCGGGGCGACGAGAGAGAAAATAGAGGCTTACGGGAGAGAGAGTGAGAAATGAGAGAGTAAAAGAAAACTGAAAAACAAAAAATCTATTTATATTAACTGAAGATTGACTCGTTAGAATTGCGTAAGTTTCGTTTAAGAGCAACTAAAAAACCTGCTACTGAAGACTAAAAAAAACCTGCTACTGAAAACCTGCTACTAAAAACCTGCTACTGAAGACAAAAAAAACCTGCTACTGAAAACCTGCTACTAAAAACCTGCTATTGAAGACAAAAAAACCTGCTACTGAAAACCTGCTACTAAAAACCTGCTACTGAAGACAAAAAAACCTGCTACTGAAAACCTGCTACTAAAAACCTGCTACTGAAGACAAAAAAACCTGCTACTGAAGACCTGCTACTGAAGACAAAAACTTTCTACTGAAGACCTGCTACTAAAAAACCTGCTACTGACGAGAATTTAACCATTTACACGCACATATCAATTAACACATAAGCACTTAAATGACTCGCATGGTTGACGGATCTAACATATCTTTAGCAGAAAACGCATCAACTGGAATAAATCATTTTATTTTATTCTAACAGTTTGGCACATAAAATAAATAGTTGTAATTTAAAATTAGCGTCGTTACATCCTTCCCCCCTTAAAAGGATTCTGTCCCCAGAATCATACTAACCGAATAAGTGAGGATGCTTGCTCAGCATCTCGCTTTCAAGTTCCCAAGTTGATTCTTCAACTTTAGGATTTATCCATAAGACTCGAACTAATATTACCGTCTTATTTCTCAATACTTTCTCTCGACGTTCAAGAATTTGAATTGGTTGCTCTATATAAGATAAATCTGGCTGTATATCCACTGGCTCGTATTCGATAACGTGCTTCGAATCAGGATGGTACTTTTTAAGTAATGACACATGAAACACATTATGAACATGTTGCATGTGCGGGGGTAACGCAATCTCGTAAGCCACTTTACCAACACGTTTTAAAATTTCAAAAGGTCCAATAAATCTAGGACTGAGCTTTCCTTTCTTGCCAAACCTTACAACTCCCTTCCACGGTGACACCTTTAACAACACTTGTTCCCCAATTACAAACTCAATATCCTTACGTCGGCTATCAGCATATTTCCTCTGTCGATTCTGTGCGGCCACTAATCTTTCCCGTATAATCTCGATTACTTCCTTCGTCTTTTGAACTAATTCTGGACCCAATATCTTACGTTCACCAACCTCATCCCAACATACTGGTGATCTACACTTTCTTCCGTACAGAGCTTCATACGGTGGCATTCTAATGCTTGCGTGATAACTATTATTATATGAGAATTCTATCAAAGGTAAATGATCATCCCAACTTCCCTCGAAATCCAAAGCACAAACCCTCAACATATCTTCAATAGTTTGAATGGTTCTTTCACTTTGTCCGTCAGTCTGTGGGTGATACGCGGTACTCATATTCAATCTAGTTCCTAAACTCTCTTGAAACTGTCTCCAAAATCTTGAATTAAACCTTGGGTCACGATCGGACACAATAGACACTGGAACCCCGTGACGTGTTACTATTTCTTTCAAATATAGGTTAACCAACTTGTCTAGGGAAAATCTCTCATTGATTGGCAGGAAATGTGCTGACTTGGTCAACCTATCAATAATTACCCAAATGGCATCATGGTTCAATTTGGTTCTCGGCAATCCTACCACGAAATCCATAGCTAATTGTTCCCACTTCCACTCAGGAATTTCTAACGGTTGCAACAATCCACTCGGTCTTTGGTGTTCTGCTTTCACTTTCTGACACGTATAACACTTACTAACCCATTCTGCAATTTCCTTCTTCATGTCTGGCCACCAATAATATTCTTTCAAATCTTGATACATCTTAGTACTCCCAGGGTGTATAGAATACTTCGAATTATGCGCATCTTTCAAAATCTCATTCTTCAATTCAACTACATTAGGGATCCAAATTCTTGATGAAAACCTTAATATTCCTTTATCATCCTTTTGGCTACACAGCTCTTCTCCAGTCAACTGATTGATATCTTGATTCATCACATCTTCTTGGCATCTCCTTATTCTCTCAAGTAACTCTGGTTCAAACGTCATAGTATACAGCTTCTCACTCGACCATCCTGGTACATGAACTTCTACTTTCAATCTCTCCAAATCCCTAAACAATTCTTCCGGTATCGTGAACATATTCAATCTTTCCTTTATGCTCAAGGCATCGGCTACTATGTTGGCTTTGCCTGGGTGATAGTTAATAGAACAATCATAATCCTTAATCAGCTCTAACCATCGTCTTTGTCTCATATTTAACTCCTTCTGGGTGAAGATATACTTCAAACTCTTGTGATCCGTATAAATCTCACATTTCTCTCCATACAAGTAGTGTCTCCAAATCTTAAGTGCAAACACTATTGCTGCTAATTATAGATCGTGCGTTGGGTATTTCTGTTCATGGGTTTTCAATTGTCTCGAAGCGTATGCAATTACCTTGTCGTGCTGCATCAAAACACATCCTAATCCTTTATGTGACGCATCACTGTAAATCACAAAATTCCCTTGGTCATCTGGTAAAGCTAAAACTGGAGCTGTTACTAATCTTTTCTTCAATCCTTGGAAACTTTCTTCACACTGGTCAGTCCATACAAACTTCTCATTATTCCTGGTAAGTTTGGTTAGCGGTGTAGCTATCTTAGAAAAATCCTTAACAAACCTACGGTAGTACCCTGCCAAACCCATGAAACTACGAACTTCTGTCGGTGTCTTTGGTCTTTCCCAATCTAGCACTGCCTCAATCTTAGCTGGGTCAACTTTAATTCCTTCATTGCTTACTACATGACCTAAAAATTGAACTTCCCTTAACCAAAATTCACACTTGGAAAATTTAGCGTATAACTTCTCTTTCCTCAAAATTTCCAAGGCTATCCTCAAATGCTCCGCATGTTCCAACTCACTTCTTGAATATATCAAAATATCGTCAATGAATACAATCACAAATTTATCTAAATATTTCTTGAACATCCTATTCATTAAATCCATAAATGCTGCTGGTGCGTTTGTCAATCCAAATGCCATTACTAAAAACTCATAGTGTCCATATCTTGTTCTAAAAGCTGTCTTTGCTACGTCCTCGGGTTTAATCTTCAACTGATGATACCCTGATCTTAAATCGATCTTAGAGAAATACTCTGCGCCTTTGAGTTGGTCAAATAAATCATCAATCCTTGGCAAGGGATACCTATTCTTAATGGTTAATTTATTCAACTCCCTATAGTCTATACATAACCTCATACTCCAATCCTTTTTCTTTACAAACAACACTGGTGCTCCCCAAGGTGATACACTCGGCCTTATAACTCCCTTATTTAAAAGATCTTGTAACTGAGTTGCTAACTCTTTCATCTCAACTGGTGCCATACGGTAGGGTGCTTTCGAAACTGGTTCTGTACCTGGTGCCAAATCTATAGCAAACTCTATTTCTCTGTCAGGTGGTAATCCTGGTAACTCATTTGGAAAGACATCTGGAAACTCGTTTACTATGGGTATTTCTTCTAACTTAGGTACCTCCTTCTCTGTATCTTTTACATATGCTAAATAAGCCTGGCATCCCTGTCGTAATAACTTTTTGGTTTGCATGATTGTTAAAAACTTCTTGTTTTGTTTCTGTCCCCTAAACACAATCTTCTTTCCTTCCGAGGTCTTTAATGTCACTTTCTTATTTCTACAGTCTATCTGGGCGTCATAATTTGATAACCAGTCCATTCCTAAGATTACATCGAATTCCCCTAACTTAAAGGGCATCAAGTTCGCATATAGAAGGTGTTCTACGATCTTAACTTCACATTTAGAACATACCTGAGTAACAGGAACTCTCTCTTGACTAGCGGTCTCTATTACCAAAGGGTCCTTTAATAGTTCTACTTTACAACTAATCTTATGCATAAACTCAATGGATATAAAAGACTTTGTAGCTCCAGAATCAATTAACACTCTAGCATCTACTGAGTTAATAGGAAGCGTACCTGCTACTACATCTGAATCCTTAACCGCATCTTTTAGGTTCATATTAAACGTCCTGGCCCTTGGTTGTTCGGCTGCTCTCATCGCATTAATGGCTGCCATCCCCGCTCTACAATCTTTAGAAACATGTCCTGTCTTACCACATCTTTGACATTTTGGTGGTATATGACATTCACTCGCGTAGTGTCCTTTCTGATTGCACCTAAAACAAATCACATTAAATTTGCAACTTCCTGTATGTTTTCTCCCACATGTCTTACAATCTGGCATCTGCAGTCTTGGTGCATTGGGTTGCGTAGCTCCACCTTGACGACCTCCCCGATTCTGATTTTGATTCTGACTCGGATTCCTAACCTCTGGTCTCCTAAAATTTGTATTTCTATTTGGTTGAAAACCAGTTGGTCTGTTAAAACGATTTTGGTTGTTCCCTGATCCTTGACCACTCTCCATGGTTTCAGCTTTTCTTTTCTTATTATCCTTCTCCTTTTCCTTGTGAAACTGATCACTTTCACCTTCAATTATCATTGCCTTTTGCACTACCCCAGCATAAGTCGTTAACTCAAACACAGCCACCCTTGAACGTACCCCTGGTCGCAATCCTTGTTGAAACCTTTTAGCTCTCTTCTCATCCGTGTCTACATACTCAGATACAAACCTTGCCAACTCAGAAAACTTCTTTTCGTAATCAGATACTGTCATATTACCTTGCTTCAGTTCAAAGAATTTTAATTCCATTTGGTTCTGCATATACCTTGGACAGTACTTATCCAAAAATAACTCAACAAACCTATCCCAAGGCACCATTCCCACTCCTTCCAAAGCTCTAGTTGACTCCCACCAATAGTTAGCGTCATCTTTTAAGAAATAACTTGCATATTCCGTTTTTTGCTCCTCGCCAACTCTAACCAAAGTGAAAGCTTTCTCTATTTCCTTAAGCCACGCTTGTGCTACTACTGGGTCTGTCGTTCCTTTGAATTCTAGAGGTTTGACCGCTTGAAAAGATTTAAATAAGGTTATCGCCGGAGCTTGAGGATTTTGTTGTTGTTGAAACTGCTGCTGCTGTTGTTGCTGAAATTGTTGTTGCTGTTGCTGAAACTACTGCTGTTGTTGTTGAAGCTGCTGTTGTTGTTGTTGAAGGAATTGAAACATCTGGTTCAACATAGGGGAATCCCGATTCTGCTGGCTCCCGCCATTATCATTATCCCCGGATTGGGTGGTCGTATCTCTTCGTGGAGGCATGATTCTAATAATTCACAAACAACTTTCTTAGTATCTTAAATTTAGAAATGACTTATGTAACAGGAGAATATCTTAAATTTGCATGCACAAATCTTTTATGTGTACCGGTACATTTTGAAAATGATGTGTAAAATATGCAGATTTGAAAATTTTAAGATATCGTCTGTTACAACTATCCAGTTGTTTGTTACTTATGTGAATCTATGCAACTTCCAACAAAGAAGATCTAACGCGATATATACAATTAAATATGCTTAGATGTTGTATGAACAATATATCAACATTCTAAACAGTATACTAACAGTAGAATACTAAAAGAAAAGATCACACTGATAAGGATGGCATCATAAAGATACCCATAGAGTCAAATACACATGAACATCAAACGACTGAATCCTAAAACGAGAAAGAGTACTACAACAAGTGCAAGGAACTACTACTAGATGGACTCACTATGCTACAACCCCAAAACACCATCTAGAATATGGACCTACTAGTGGCCCACTACCACATACTCACTATCAAACAACATGCCAAATCCACCCTCTGAAGTCCTCTCACCCTAATCATCACCTCCCTCTGGTGGTGCAAAAGTGCTAGGTGCAGAAGTGCCAGGTGCTGAAGCCTTACTATCCAGTTCCTGCCTAAGCAGCCTAAGCTGCCCCTGCAAGAACTCCGCCTCCAACTTCAGCTGGTTATAGATATGGTAGGGAACAGGAGCTCGGGACTGGAGTGGAGAAGTAGCAGATGCAGCGGAATGCCCTGGAGATGAAGCTGGAGGGCTAGTAGGAACTGAAACAGAACGTGGCCCACCTGTAGGAGTATGATGTGAAGCAGTAGGTGCAGTAGGAGCAGTAGGAATAGGCCAGGCAGGCCAGGTATCGGGTGGAGGTGGCTCCCTCACAGGTACTGAAGAGTGGACTGATGTACGAGAAGTAGGATCCTCAAAAGGATCACTCTCACTAGATGAACCCCTACCAAGACATATGGTAGGTGGAGGAGTGCGTGAATGAGAGTACTCTGGGCCAGAATCCGGATGCTACAATCAAGAAGCATGGTTAAATAATTTCAAACTATAAACTCTTAAACCCTAAAGCACTTAATACTAGTCAAGACCATTTCCAATAGTCCTAACTCAAACTTTATATGAGTTTGCTTATTATGACCTCCTTGTCTTAATAGAACTACCTAATACCTTCCTAAATTCATTTTCCCTATTCTTGTTTCATTGCCAAAACCTGTCGCTCTGATACCAACCTGTGACAGCCCGGAAACCCGGTGTCACTAAATATAAACAATCCTGCATAATAATTAACAATAGATATAACGACACTCCCACAAGCTAGAATCTTTTACAAGTTTTGGCATTGAAACAAGACTACTGTATTAATTATTACACAACCTGGATTTACTAGTAATACCTCGATAAGAGATCACTAGCAAATTAAAAGTCTATTTGTTTTAAAAGTTACCCAACTACATATTTTATAACAACTAATTAACCAACTGCCAATGCTGCTACCTGCTGAGGAGACTAAAACAGATGCCTGAAGTCCCTATTAGGCAAGCCGCCTCTACCACGGCCCCTACGAGGCATAGTGATAGCTAGCTGAAAGGTTAGGTAGTAAAGAAAGAGTAAGCAAAAGAGCTTAGCAAATGACAACCGCATAATAAGAAATCATAATAATATTTTTCTGATCGAACAGTGTTAACTTTAAAAGATTCTAATTTGAAATGCATAGTTCTCGAAGGAATCAATGCTTCGTAAATATAAAGTATTGATCTAGTACATATAATAAATTCTGAAAGAAAAACAGAATGACATATGAGTTATGTTTTCAAAATCATAACCTGGTTAGCTTGGTAAAAGGATAAGTACTCGTTACCATTTTAAATACTTAATCAAAATATTGGCCCTAGTTATTATACCCATTGCATAATTCATTTCCGAACTTGTTTTATTAACAAGTATACATCCTCAAAGGACAGGGCACATGTGGCCCTAAGTTATTATGCTCAATGCATAATTCATTTTCCAAACTTGTTTGATATTAACAAGTGTACATCCTCAAAGGACAGGGCACCTGTGGCCCTAAGTTATTATGCTCACTACATAATTCATTTTCCAAACTTATTTTATATTAACAAGTGTACATCCTCAAAGGACAGGGCACCTGTGGCCCTAAGTTATTATGCTCACTGCATAATTCATTTCCAAACTTGTTTTATATTAACAAGTATACATCCTCAAAGGACAGGGCCTAATTACCGTGGAATATATCATCAGAGTAAACATTTTATTTCGTAACAACATAATATTCATACTTCCATAATAATTGTAAAGAAAGTATTATGTGATAAAACATGCCTTTTTGCAAGTCAAAACATTTGTAAATGCATAATACGGATTGTCACTTGCCTGAAAGAAGGTGTAACTGAACAAGAGGGAGTATCTACGCTGCACGTCTATTCAAGCCTTGGCTAGCACTCGATCCTACGATATAAACATGACTCGAGATTAGTTGTCGTATTAGTTACTCGAACTAATATAATTGACAACACCCTAACTCCTAACTACCCCTTCGAGAAATATATAAATATGTATATATACACTGCTATTATACAAATACACATAGTGTCATATTTAGACTTATATTCAAGCTTGCATGATATTTGTTTAAAGATATGCAAGTAGATTCACATAGCACATACCAGGTTCACCACATAGTTACATAACATAATTGACATCGTCATTTACCACTATCACTGCCATATACACAACCCCTTATACGACTTAATTTGCTAACTCAAAATGAACTAGACAACCCCCTAATAAACCAAAACAAGCTGAGCAACAGAAAATAATCAGGTCATGCTGCCCGAACTCCAATCAACTAACATTCCTGACCAAACTTCATGTATTTATACTCTTTTGAACCTTTAGCTAATTAACATAACCAAAGATTCAATTTCCCATAATTTCATCTAACAGACGCAACAAGTTTCACGCTCGACTACTTCATTCGATTTGCTAACAATTATTTAACTATGTCGAAACAATGCAAAAACAGAATTTATCGGATGAACATGTCCACTGACTTCTGGGGACTGTCCAATCCTTTCATCACCAAAACAATCCAAAACCCTCGACTGAAATATGCTACTAACTTAGTGTCATCCCAGCAATCCCACCAAGCTATCACATAACATGAACTACTAACACAGAATCATATTCAATTAATCCCAATAATCAATTTAACTAAAACTCAGCAACAATCATTTAAACCTTGATGTACAATCTTACTTATTAACATATAGTCACAGTAAATCACACATCAAGCACATAAACACCCAGTCGGAATATAAAAATTCGGACTTAACCGCAATTCAACCAAGTTATGCCAATATCTATCAAACAGTCTAGTTTAACACATAGTAATACTTTATATCACCCAATTCGTAACGAAACTGAAACTTGTGGATCACCGGCTCACCGGAGTTCATCGCCGGTGAGGGTCCGATCGAGTACAACCCCCAAACAGGTGGGTCTCCATCGATTCGGCCATAAGACCTTTCCCCAGTAACGTATCTATTCATTAACATCACTTAACATCAAGAACAATCATGAATTTAACATCCTCAAGAAAATCCCCAATTCAAACCCTAATTTCTGAATTTCTCAAAACTCGATACAAATGATATGATTGTATAGAGCTCGAAGAGAGATTCATTTTACACATAAAACTTCGAGTTTTGTTAACAAAATCGAAAGAAAATGAAGAAAAGAGAAGTAGAAAAGGGATGTGAGAGTCGGGGCGACGAGAGAGAAAATAGAGGCTTACGGGAGAGAGAGTGAGAAATGAGAGAGTAAAAGAAAACTGAAAAACAAAAAATCTATTTATATTAACTGAAGATTGACTCGTTAGAATTGCGTAAGTTTCGTTTAAGAGCAACTAAAAAACCTGCTACTGAAGACTAAAAAAAACCTGCTACTGAAAACCTGCTACTAAAAACCTGCTACTGAAGACAAAAAAAACCTTCTACTGAAAACCTGCTACTAAAAACCTGCTACTGAAGACAAAAAAACCTGCTACTGAAAACCTGCTACTAAAAACCTGCTACTGAAGACAAAAAAACCTGCTACTGAAAACCTGCTACTAAAAACCTGCTACTGAAGACAAAAAAACCTGCTACTGAAGACCTGCTACTAAAAACCTGCTACTGAAGACAAAAACCTGCTACTGAAGACCTGCTACTAAAAAACCTGCTACTAACGAGAATTTAACCATTTACACGCACATATCAATTAACACATAAGCACTTAAATGACTCGCATGGTTGACGGATCTAACATATCTTTAGCAGAAAACGCATCAACTGGAATAAAACATTTTATTTTATTCTAACAGTTTGGTACATAAAATAAATAGTTGTAATTTAAAATTAGCGTCGTTACATCCTTCCCCCCTTAAAAGGATTCTGTCCCCAGAATCATACTAACCGAATAAGTGAGGATGCTTGCTCAGCATCTCGCTTTCAAGTTCCCAAGTTGATTCTTCAACTTTAGGATTTATCCATAAGACTCGAACTAATATTACCGTCTTATTTCTCAATACTTTCTCTCGACGTTCAAGAATTTGAATTGGTTGCTCTATATAAGATAAATCTGGCTGTATATCCACTGGCTCGTATTCGATAACGTGCTTCGAATTAGGATGGTACTTTTTAAGTAATGACACATGAAACACATTATGAACATGTTGCATGTGCGGGGGTAACGCAATCTCGTAAGCCACTTTACCAACACGTTTTAAAATTTCAAAAGGTCCAATAAATCTAGGACTGAGCTTTCCTTTCTTGCCAAACCTTACAACTCCCTTCCACGGTGACACCTTTAACAACACTTGTTCCCCAATTACAAACTCAATATCCTTACGTCGGCTATCAGCATATTTCCTCTGTCGATTCTGTGCGGCCACTAATCTTTCCCGTATAATCTCGATTACTTCCTTCGTCTTTTGAACTAATTCTGGACCCAATATCTTACGTTCACCAACCTCATCCCAACATACTGGCGATCTACACTTTCTTCCGTACAGAGCTTCATACGGTGGCATTCTAATGCTTGCGTGATAACTATTATTATATGAGAATTCTATCAAAGGTAAATGATCATCCCAACTTCCCTCGAAATCCAAAGCACAAACCCTCAACATATCTTCAATAGTTTGAATGGTTCTTTCACTTTGTCCGTCAGTCTGTGGGTGATACGCGGTACTCATATTCAATCTAGTTCCTAAACTCTCTTGAAACTGTCTCCAAAATCTTGAATTAAACCTTGGGTCACGATCGGACACAATAGACACTGGAACCCCGTGACGTGTTACTATTTCTTTCAAATATAGGTTAACCAACTTGTCTAGGGAAAATCTCTCATTGATTGGCAGGAAATGTGCTGACTTGGTCAACCTATCAATAATTACCCAAATGGCATCATGGTTCAATTTGGTTCTCGGCAATCCTACCACGAAATCCATAGCTAATTGTTCCCACTTCCACTCAGGAATTTCTAACGGTTGCAACAATCTACTCGGTCTTTGGTGTTCTGCTTTCACTTTCTGACACGTATAACACTTACTAACCCATTCTGCAATTTCCTTCTTCATGTCTGGCCACCAATAATATTCTTTCAAATCTTGATACATCTTAGTACTCCCAGGGTGTATAGAATACTTCGAATTATGCGCATCTTTCAAAATCTCATTCTTCAATTCAACTACATTAGGGATCCAAATTCTTGATGAAAACCTTAATATTCCTTTATCATCCTTTTGGCTACACAGCTCTTCTCCAGTCAACTGATTGATATCTTGATTCATCACATCTTCTTGGCATCTCCTTATTCTCTCAAGTAACTCTGGTTCAAACGTCATAGTATACAGCTTCTCAGTCGACCATCCTGGTACATGAACTTCTACTTTCAATCTCTCCAAATCCCTAAACAATTCTTCCGGTATCGTGAACATATTCAATCTTTCCTTTCTGCTCAAGGCATCGGCTACTATGTTGGCTTTGCCTGGGTGATAGTTAATAGAACAATCATAATCCTTAATCAGCTCTAACCATCGTCTTTGTCTCATATTTAACTCCTTCTGGGTGAAGATATACTTCAAACTCTTGTGATCCGTATAAATCTCACATTTCTCTCCATACAAGTAGTGTCTCCAAATCTTAAGTGCAAACACTATTGCTGCTAATTCTAGATCGTTCGTTGGGTATTTCTGTTCATGGGTTTTCAATTGTCTCGAAGCGTATGCAATTACCTTGTCGTGCTACATCAAAACACATCCTAATCCTTTATGTGACGCATCACTGTAAATCACAAAATTCCCTTGGTCATCTGGTAAAGCTAAAACTGGAGCTGTTACTAATCTTTTCTTCAATCCTTGGAAACTTTCTTCACACTGGTCAGTCCATACAAACTTCTCATTCTTCCTGGTAAGTTTGGTTAGCGGTGTAGCTATCTTAGAAAAATCCTTAACAAACCTACGGTAGTACCCTGCCAAACCCATGAAACTACGAACTTCTGTCGGTGTCTTTGGTCTTTCCCAATCTAGCACTGCCTCAATCTTAGCTGGGTCAACTTTAATTCCTTCATTGCTTACTACATGACCTAAAAATTGAACTTCCCTTAACCAAAATTCACACTTGGAAAATTTAGCGTATAACTTCTCTTTCCTCAAAATTTCCAAGGCTATCCTCAAATGCTCCGCATGTTCCAACTCACTTCTTGAATATATCAAAATATCGTCAATGAATACAATCACAAATTTATCTAAATATTTCTTGAACATCCTATTCATTAAATCCATAAATGCTGCTGGTGCGTTTGTCAATCCAAATGCCATTACTAAAAACTCATAGTGTCCATATCTTGTTCTAAAAGCTGTCTTTGCTACGTCCTCGGGTTTAATCTTCAACTGATGATACCCTGATCTTAAATCGATCTTAGAGAAATACTCTGCGCCTTTGAGTTGGTCAAATAAATCATCAATCCTTGGCAAGGGATACCTATTCTTAATGGTTAATTTATTCAACTCCCTATAGTCTATACATAACCTCATACTCCCATCCTTTTTCTTTACAAACAACACTGGTGCTCCCCAAGGTGATACACTCGGCCTTATAACTCCCTTATTTAAAAGATCTTGTAACTGAGTTGCTAACTCTTTCATCTCAACTGGTGCCATACGGTAGGGTGCTTTCGAAACTGGTTCTGTACCTGGTGCCAAATCTATAGCAAACTCTATTTCTCTGTCAGGTGGTAATCCTGGTAACTCATTTGGAAAGACATCTGGAAACTCGTTTACTATGGGTATTTCTTCTAACTTAGGTACCTCATTCTCTGTATCTTTTACATATGCTAAATAAGCCTGGCATCCCTGTCGTAATAACTTTTTGGTTTGCATGATTGTTAAAAACTTCTTGTTTTGTTTCTGTCCCCTAAACACAATCTTCTTTCCTTGCGGGGTCTTTAATGTCACTTTCTTATTTCTACAGTCTATCTGGGCATCATAATTTGATAACCAGTCCATTCCTAAGATTACATCGAATTCCCCTAACTTAAAGGGCATCAAGTTCGCATATAGAAGGTGTTCTACGATCTTAACTTCACATTTAGAACATACCTGAGTAACAGGAACTCTCTCTTGACTAGCGGTCTCTATTACCAAAGGGTCCTTTAATAGTTCTACTTTACAACTAATCTTATGCATAAACTCAATGGATATAAAAGACTTTGTAGCTCCAGAATCAATTAACACTCTAGCATCTACTGAGTTAATAGGAAGCGTACCTGCTACTACATCTGAATCCTTAACCGCATCTTTTAGGTTCATATTAAACGTCCTGGCCCTTGGTTGTTCGGCTGCTCTCATCGCATTAATGGCTGCCATCCCCGCTCTACAATCTTTAGAAACATGTCCTGTCTTACCACATCTTTGACATTTTGGTGGTATATGACATTCACTCGCGTAGTGTCCTTTCTGATTGCACCTAAAACAAATCACATTAAATTTGCAACTTCCTGTATGTTTTCTCCCGCATGTCTTACAATCTGGCATCTGCAGTCTTGGCGCATTGGGTTGCGTAGCTCCACCTTGACGACCTCCCCGATTCTGATTTTGATTCTGACTGGGATTCCTAACCTCTGGTCTCCTAAAATTTGTATTTCTATTTGGTTGAAAACCAGTTGGTCTGTTAAAACGATTTTGGTTGTTCCCTGATCCTTGACCACTCTCCATGGTTTCAGCTTTTCTTTTCTTATTATCCTTCTCCTTTTCCTTGTGAAACTGATCACTTTCACCTTCAATTATCATTGCCTTTTGCACTACCCCAGCATAAGTCGTTAACTCAAACACAGCCACCCTTGAACGTACCCCTGGTCGCAATCCTTGTTGAAACCTTTTAGCTCTCTTCTCATCCGTGTCTACATACTCAGATACAAACCTTGCCAACTCAGAAAACTTCTTTTCGTAATCAGATACTGTCATATTACCTTGCTTCAGTTCAAAGAATTTTAATTCCATCTGGTTCTGCATATACCTTGGACAGTACTTATCCAAAAATAACTCAACAAACCTATCCCAAGGCACCATTCCCACTCCTTCCAAAGCTCTAGTTGACTCCCACCAATAGTTAGCGTCATCTTTTAAGAAATAACTTGCATATTCCGTTTTTTGCTCCTCGCCAACTCTAACCAAAGTGAAAGCTTTCTCTATTTCCTTAAGCCACGCTTGTGCTACTACTGGGTCTGTCGTTCCTTTGAATTCTGGAGGTTTGACCGCTTGAAAAGATTTAAATAAGGTTATCGCCGGAGCTTGAGGATTTTGTTGTTGTTGAAACTGCTGCTGCTGTTGTTGCTGAAATTGTTGTTGCTGTTGCTGAAACTGCTGCTGTTGTTGTTGAAGCTGCTGTTGTTGTTGTTGAAGGAATTGAAACATCTGGTTCAACATAGGGGAATCCCGATTCTGCTGGCTCCCGCCATTATCATTATCCCCGGATTGGGTGGTCGTATCTCTTCGTGGAGGCATGATTCTAATAATTCACAAACAACTTTCTTAGTATCTTAAATTTAGAAATGACTTATGTAACAGGAGAATATCTTAAATTTGCATGCACAAATCTTTTATGTGTACCGGTACATTTTGAAAATGATGTGTAAAATATGCAGATTTGAAAATTTTAAGATATCGTCTGTTACAACTATCCAGTTGTTTGTTACTTATGTGAATCTATGCAACTTCCAACAAAGAAGATCTAACGCGATATATACAATTAAATATGCTTAGATGTTGTATGAACAATATATCAACATTCTAAACAGTATACTAACAGTAGAATACTAAAAGAAAAGATCACACTGATAAGGATGGCATCATAAAGATACCCATAGAGTCAAATACACATGAACATCAAACGACTGAATCCTAAAACGAGAAAGAGTACTACAACAAGTGCAAGGAACTACTACTAGATGGACTCACTATGCTACAACCCCAAAACACCATCTAGAATATGGACCTACTAGTGGCCCACTACCACATACTCACTATCAAACAACATGCCAAATCCACCCTCTGAAGTCCTCTCACCCTAATCCTCACCTCCCTCTGGTGGTGCAAAAGTGCTAGGTGCAGAAGTGCCAAGTGCTGAAGCCTTACTATCCAGTTCCTGCCTAAGCAGCCTAAGCTGCCCCTGCAAGAACTCCGCCTCCAACTTCAGCTGGTTATAGATATGGTAGGGAACAGGAGCTCGGGACTGGAGTGGAGAAGTAGCAGATGCAGCGGAATGCCCTGGAGATGAAGCTGGAGGGCTAGTAGGAACTGAAACAGAATGTGGCCCACCTGTAGGAGTATGATGTGAAGCAGTAGGTGCAGTAGGAGCAGTAGGAATAGGCCAGGTAGGCCAGGTATCGGGTGGAGGTGGCTCCCTCACAGGTACTGAAGAGTGGACTGATGTACGAGAAGTAGGATCCTCAAAAGGATCACTCTCACTAGATGAACCCCTACCAAGACATATGGTAGGTGGAGGAGTGCGTGAATGAGAGTACTCTGGGCCAGAATCCGGATGCTACAATCAAGAAGCATGGTTAAATAATTTCAAACTATAAACTCTTAAACCCTAAAGCACTTAATACTAGTCAAGACCATTTCCAATAGTCCTAACTCAAACTTTATATGAGTTTGCTTATTATGACCTCCTTGTCTTAATAGAACTACCTAATACCTTCCTAAATTCATTTTCCCTATTCTTGTTTCATTGCCAAAACCTGTCGCTCTGATACCAACCTGTGACAGCCCGGAAACCCGGTGTCACTAAATATAAACAATCCTGCATAATAATTAACAATAGATATAACGACACTCCCACAAGCTAGAATCTTTTACAAGTTTTGGCATTGAAACAAGACTACTGTATTAATTATTACACAACCTGGATTTACTAGTAATACCTCGATAACAGATCACTAGCAAATTAAAAGTCTATCTGTTTTAAAAGTTACCCAACTACATATTTTATAACAACTAATTAACCAACTGCCAATGCTGCTACCTGCTGAGGAGAGTAAAACAGATGCCTGAAGTCCCTATTAGGCAAGCCGCCTCTACCACGGCCCCTACGAGGCATAGTGATAGCTAGCTGAAAGGTTAGGTAGTAAAGAAAGAGTAAGCAAAAGAGCTTAGCAAATGACAACCGCATAATAAGAAATCATAATAATATTTTTCTGATCGAACAGTGTTAACTTTAAAAGATTCTAATCTGAAATGCATAGTTCTCGAAGGAATCAATGCTTCGTAAATATAAAGTATTGATCTAGTACATATAATAAATTCTGAAAGAAAAACAGAATGACATATGAGTTATGTTTTCAAAATCATAACCTGGTTAGCTTGGTAAAAGGATATGTTAGATATAATTGCTGACGTTTGTTTATCAGTGTCTAAGCAACAGGTACTGATCAGAGTTTATCAGAAGCCGGTCAGAGTTTAATTAAACTCTGACAGGGTGAAGAGTTTAAAGGAAGCCGATCAGAGTTTATTTAAAGTCTGACAGGGTGATAGTTGAATTAGCTGTCGGTGCTGAATTGAAGATTCTAGAAGCAATATATTCTGAAGATGGAAAGAAGCAGAATATATTGATACAGCTAAGGAAACGGAATAGAAGATAAGAAGCAATCCTTAATTGATATAACTTGTATAGCTAATTTTTAGGAATATCAATTAGATAAGGATTGTGTAACTGTGTACTATATAAACACAGATAGGTTATCCCTAGAAGGGATGCGATCATTGAATATATTATTCTTGTAACCTAGTAGCTCTTTGTGATTCATTAACATCACTAAGAGAGAATTATTTAATATAATTCAGTTTGTTGATTTACAAACCTGTGTTCTTAATTGTTATTCTCATACCTACTTGATTATATATTGTGTATTCGGCCTAACAATTGGTATCAGAGCCAAGGCTGTTTAATATATACAGTTTTACGATTCAAACACAGTATTAATCATGTCTGAAGAAAATCAAACTGCTCCTAAGGCTGAACAGGTTAAGCCCAATTCTGTGAGTCGATATGAAACAATCAGGGTTCCAATTCTCAGGCCAGTAGAGTATCCGATTTGGAAGGTTAAGATGACCATGTTTCTGGAGGCTACAGATCCAGAATACCTTGACAGAATCTATGATGGTCCTCATATGCCAACTAAATTGTCCCCTGTTGTTGATGGTCAAGAACAAAAGACTGTTCCAAAGGAAAAGAAAGATATGACTCCTGAGGACATCTCATCAATTGCAAAGGATGCAAAGGTTAGACATCTTCTCCACAGTGCTTTAGATAATGTTATGTCTAACAGAGTAATTGGCTGCAAAACTGCCAAAGAGATATGGGATGCTTTAGAAGTCAGATGCCAGGGAACAGGTGCTATTAAGAAGAACAGAAAAACAATACTCACACAGGAGTATGAGCACTTTGATTCAAGAACTAATGAAACCTTGACTGAGACTTATGACAGATTTTGCAAACTGTTGAACGATCTGTCTCTGGTTGATAAAGAATATGAACTTGAAGAGTCTAATCTCAAGTTTCTGTTATCTCTACCTGAAAAGTGGGATTTAAAGGCAACAACAATCAGAGATAATTATGATCTTGCTGATACAGATCTTGATGAGATCTATGGATTGTTAAAGACTCATGAACTTGAGATAGAACAAAGAAACAGGAGATCCAGCAAGAAGACAAAATCTGTTGCTCTCAAAGTCGAGGAGAAGCCCATTAAGAAGGAATCATCAAGGAAGAAAGCCAAGGGAAAGGCTTTAGTCATTAAATCTGAGAGTGAGTCATCAAACTCTGATGATGATTCAAACTCTGGTGAAGCTTCTGACTCTGATGATGATGAAGAATAGATGATGCAAATGGCTGCATTGATGGTGAAGACCTTCAAGAAGATGGGGTTCAAGAACTTCAAGAAGGGAAAGAGATTCTCAAGGAGAGATTCAAATTCTGAGAAGAAGAATTTCAGAAAGTCTGATGGAAGGGATACCAAGTCTGGAAAGAAGGACAAATCTGAGATCCAGTGCTACAAGTGCAAAGAGATGGGTCATTATGCCCCAGAGTGCAAGAAAGGCAAATCTGAGAAAGCACTCATCTCTAAAGGCAAAGACTGGGCAGATACTTCAGACTCTGATGATGGAGAAAATTATGCTCTTATGGCAACTGTCAGAGATGAGACTGAATCATCTGAAAATAAGGTACCCCTAACTACTTATGCTTATGATACTGATAATATATCTGAGTTAAGAGTATATCTGAAAAGTGTTCATGTTAGTTATAGGGATCAGACCTTAGAGAATGAGAGAATTAAAGCTGAGAATCTTAGTCTTAAAGATAGAAACAAGTTTCTTGAAGGAGAACTTGAAAGAATGAAGCAGATTCAAAAAGAAAGAGATGATGCTGTTTATGTAGAACAGGAGTTGCTGAAAAGATATAAGCAATTAGAATCTGATTTAGAAAAAGAAAGAAAAATAATCAAGACTTGGACAGATTCTGGAAGAGACACTCATCAAGTGTTTCAGACTGATTCTGTAGGTTTAGGTTATTGTGAAAATGATGAACTTAGGTTTAAAGACAAGGTTAAGGTAAAACCACAACTTAAACCTGTGAAATTTGTTCCAGAAGCCAATAAGTTAAAATCTGTTGTAATAAGAGAATCTGATATGGAATCAGGTGAAGCCTGTGAAAGACAGGAAAATATTAAAACAGAAAAACTTAAGGAAAGAGAAACTGTTAGAAAGCCAGTAAAAACTTGTGAAAAACAGGTTAATGTTGGTTTGATGACAGGGAAACAGTTTAATCATAAGCTAAAAGAGATAAAATCTGCCATGAAACCAAAAGGGTCCAAGAAGAATAGGAATGGAAAGATAGGCATAAATAATAGAAATAATCATTTGCCTACTAGTGCTGCTCCAAGGAAAACATGTTATAATTGTGGTAGTTCTAATCATCTTGCTAGATTTTGCACTAAGAACAAACATATTAATTCTTTATCTTCTACATCAGGAGTAAAGAATGATTATGTAAGGGTTAAACCACAAACTTTATGCACACACTGTGGGAGCACTTGGCATTCCATTTATACTTGCAAGAGTTATCATGCTATTTATCATAACTATTATGAGCTAAAACCCAATCTGAAGTGGGTTAAAGCAAACTCTGCAAGTGTAAAGTCTGACAATGTGAGCTTAAACTCTGTTGATAGTAATTCCGCTGCAAAAGCTAACACTGTTAAGAAAGACAAAGGATCCAAGCAAGTCTGGGTCCTTAAAACTAATACTTAGTATTTGTTTGTGATTGCAGGGTATAACAGAGAGCACACTTATCTTGGACAGTGGATGCTCAGGACATATGACTGGAAATAAAGCCCTGCTATCAGACTGTAAGGAGAAGGCTGGCCCAAAGGTTTCCTATGGAGATGGCAACATAGGACACACTCTGGGATATGGCAATATCAATCTTGGAAGTGTCATCATTACAAATGTAGCTCTAGTCTCAGGACTCAAGCATAATCTGCTATCTGTGAGTCAAATCTGTGACAGAGGAAACCATGTAGATTTTCATAGTGAATACTGTGAAGTTATCAGTAAATCTACTGGAAAAGTTGTTCTAGTTGGACACAGGCGCAACAACATTTATGAAGCAAGTTTGGTAACGAACTCTGATGGAAAAACAGTGTGTCTGACAGCCAGAATGTCAAATGAAGAGAGTTGGAACTGGCACAAGAAGCTCTCTCATCTCAATTTGAACAACATCAATGAGCTAATAAGAAAGGATCTTGTAAGGGGACTTCCAAAATCTATACTCAGTCTAGATGGATTGTGTGATTCTTGTCAAAAAGCCAAGCAAAGGAAGTCATCTTTCAAGAGCAAATCTGAATTTTCAGTAGTGGAACCTTATCATCTTCTTCATGTTGATCTCTTTGGACCAGTGAATGTGATGTCCATGGGCAGAAAGAAATATGCTCTAGTAATTGTTGATGAATATACTAGATATACATGGGTGTATTTCTTGTAAAAGAAGGATGAAACTGCTCAAACTCTGATGGATCATGTAAATCGACTGGACAAAGGATCACAGCACAAAGTCAAAATTATAAGGAGTGATAATGGAACTGAATTCAGAAACTCAATTATAGAAGCTTTCTGCAAGGAAAGAGGAGTGAAACAAGAATTTTCTGCACCTGGAACTCCACAGCAAAATGGTGTAGTTGAAAGGAAGAACAGAACTTTAATTGAAGCAGCCAGAACTATGCTTGATGAAGCAAAATTACCAACATACTTCTGGGCAGAAGCTGTTCAAACTGCTTGTTTTACTCAAAATGCAACATTGATCAACAAGCATGGGAAAACACCATATGAGATGGTGAAAAATAAAAAGCCAAATTTGAAATATTTTCATATATTTGGATGCAAATGCTTTGTGTTGAAGACTCATCCTGAACAGTTGACAAAGTTCGAGTTAAAAGCTGATGAAGGAATCTTTGTTGGCTATCCATTGTCAACAAAAGCATTCAGAGTTTATAATCTAAGAACTAAGGTGATCATGGAATCTATACATGTGTCATTTGATGACAAGAAAATACTTGGACTTGAAGACAAGAATGGATATGATCAACTGCGTTTTGAAAATGAAGATCTATTCTCTGATGATATAAACTCTGATGAAGCAGGGTTGACAAACTCTGACGAAGCATACTCTGAACCTCTACTGGTAAATACTGGAGAAACTGGAAATTCTCAAATTGAACAAAATAGAGAACCAGTTGAGGGGGAGCGTGAAGAAGCTCAACAAGACACAGCAAATGAGTCAGTTGAGGAAACTGATTCAAACTCTGACAGTTCAAACTCCGAGCCATCCAATTCAGGGGGAGCCTCAGATGCTACAGAAAGTCAACATATGAATCAGGAGAGCATGGATCAAGGGGGAGGATTCAATAATGATGCAAGAAACCACTTACCAACAGCAAGAAGGTGGACACAGGCACACACACCTGATCTCATAATTGGAGATCCTGATGCTAGTGTGAGAACTAGAAGTGCAACAAATAATGAGTGTCTGTATCATGCTTTCTTGTCTCAAACAGAACCAAAGAAAGTGGAAGAAGCTCTTCAAGATGCTAATTGGATTACAGCAATGCAAGAAGAATTAAATGAGTTTGAAAGAAATGAAGTCTGGACACTTGTACCTAGACCAAAGAATAGATCAATAGTAGGTACAAAGTGGGTTTTCAGAAACAAGACTGACAGTGAAGGTGTGATTACAAGAAACAAGGCTAGACTTGTGGCAAAAGGTTATTCACAACAGGAAGGAATTGACTATGATGAAACCTTTGCTCCAGTTGCAAGATTGGAGGCCATAAGAATTTTTCTGGCCTATGCTGCACACAAGAAGTTTAAAGTCTTTCAGATGGATGTAAAGAGTGCTTTTCTCAATGGGAAGCTTGAAGAAGAAGTGTTTGTTGAACAACCACCAGGATTTGTAGATTCCAAGCATCCAGATTATGTCTACAGGCTTGACAAGGCATTATATGGACTAAAGCAAGCACCAAGAGCATGGTATGAAACTCTTGCTCAATTTCTTTTAGAAAGTGGGTTCACAAGAGGTACAATTGATAAAACCTTGTTTTATTTCAATTCTGGTGATGATTTGCTTTTAGTTCAAATTTATGTAGATGATATTATTTTTGGATCTACTAATGACAAACTCTGTAAGAAGTTTGCAAAGCTTATGCAATCCAGGTACCAAATGAGCATGATGGGAGAGCTTAGTTATTTTCTAGGCTAACAGGTCAAGCAAACAGATGATGGGATTTTTATCAATCAAGCAAAGTATACCAGAAATCTTCTAAAGAAATTTGGTATGCTTGATAGTTCATCTGCTACAACTCCCATGGCTACAGCAACGAAGCTTGACAAAGACACAGGAGCCTCAGTAGATATGACTAACTACAGAGGAATGATAGGGTCTCTACTGTATCTTACTGCAAGTAGACCTGATATCATGTATGCAACATGTCTTTGTGCAAGATTTCAAGCAGATCCCAGAGAGCCTCATCTAACAGCTGTAAAAAGGATTTTCAAATATCTCAAAGGAACCATAACCTTGGGTTTGTGGTATCCTAGAGAATCAGAGTTTAAGTTAATTGGTTACTCTGATGCAGATTTTGCAGGCTGTAAGATAGACAGAAAAAGTACAAGTGGAAGCTGTCAATTTTTAGGTGACAGATTGGTTTCTTGGTATAGCAAGAAACAGAAATCAATTTCTACATCCACTGCAGAAGCAGAGTATATAGCAGCTGGTAGCTGTTGTGCACAGATTTTATGGATGAAGAATCAATTGCTGGATTATGGGTTAAGGTACTCTAGAATACCTATTTTCTGTGATAACCAAAGTGCTATTGCTATGACAGGTAATCCAGTACAGCATTCCATGACCAAGCACATCAGCATAAGGTATCATTTTATCAGAGAACATGTGGAAGAAGGAAACATTGAGCTTCATTTTGTGTCTACAGACCAACAACTTGCAGATATCTTCACCAAACCTTTGAGTGAAGCTACTTTTACAAGATTGGTAAATGAACTTGGAATGATCTCTGGTTCTGACTAGAGATACGGGTTAGACTCACTTTTTATGTTCATGATCTCTTACATGTGTTAACTGTTATGTGAACCAGCATGTTCAACTCTGATAATAAACTCTGTGAAGTGTCAGTCATACTCTGAAAGTAAACTCTGATGTTAAACTTTGTTGGTCATACTCTGGTAGTTACAGTTTAATGTTATTCTCTAATTGTAATTTTGTCTGAAACATATGGACCAATGAAGAAATTTGTATGAAGCATAATTCTCAGTAAGTAATTATGAATCCTTAAGAGTTGTATAGATTCTGATCTCAAACATGTGCAGTAAGTTAACACAGCATGATACTGTCTCTGTATTTATACCATCTCTTAGTTTATTGATCCTATACACTGAGTCTGTATTAGCTGTTTGCATTTTCTCTCATAAGTTAATTATATCTACTGATGAAAAGTCTAAACTCTGATTCTTAATTGAAAATAATTCACCCTCAAATCAAAAGATGCCAAACAGAGCACAAATTCCTTTGAGATCATGTTGTGCCTAGAAAGATCCAGGAACTTATTGTATGAAATAAGGGCTAAAATCTTTGATTTTTGGTGACTAGTGCCAACCACTGATTACTGGAAAAATAAAATTAAAAAAATATATATATATATATATATATAAAGGGGGTGAAAAATAAAAGACATATCCAAATGAAAGGATATCAGTATACAGAGTTTAGATATAAAATCAGATTTTATGTTATACATGAGAGTTTAGGCAATCAGTTTTTACTACTTTAGTTTGTGGATTTTATGCACTTTGAGATGATCTAAATATTGATTACGGTAAACTCTGCTATTGCACACACATATTTTCACACCTGTACAGTTTGAGAAAAGAGTTTATTGACAAAGAAGGACAAATGGTAAACACTGATGTATTGTGTGACATATGCCGAGGTAACTTTGTTTTAATCTCTAATGGTTAAAATAATTTCTTTGTTTCAGACATTCTATAATTTTGAGATTAGACATTTGTTTTTCGAAACAGTATGATTGGTAATGAATATATTTTACATTCAACAGAGAACAGAAAGAGTGTGTTGGTAATGGTGATTCGTAGCGCTGATGAGTATGTTAGTTTATTGTTTAAAGTGATATCATTTCTTTCACTCTACAATTACTATGAGATACTGATATGTAAAACAAAACAATGGATTTTTCTCATTAAATGATTCAAACTTTGTTTACATTCAGACAACTTTATACTCTTATCTAGCTACTGTTCGATTAACAGGCTACTATAACATCTGGGATTTCCAAGGCTTGACAACCCCCTGATGTTGAATCATCATCATCATCCTCTCGACTTCTCTTTCTGGTTTGCAGCTTGCAGGATTCCAAGAAGACATTCTTTTTCGAACCCTTCAAGTAGCTCTGATAGAAGAGCATCATACAGATCTCCACAGCCTCATCATCTGCAAGGATGGGCACATCATATGGTCCAGGACGGATGATGTGCACATAGGGGTTGGAGATAGGTCCTTCCGCTATTTCATCATCAGCGATGAGCCCCTCATCATTCAGAAATGACAACACAAGAAACTCATCGATGATATAGTTTGCTTGTTGACGCCAGTTCAAATCCAAGAATGATTCTACATCCATGAATTCAAAGGTTCCTGCCATTTGATGTATGGTAATTTTTTTTGATATGTGTATTGCCTGTTGTTACAATGCTCCAGCTTTTATAGCATCCAACAGGGCAACTGAAGGGTTTTGCGTAGTTCGAAGCTTGGGAACATGAAAGTGCGGAGTTCCAAGACAGTCATTATTATTCTGACTGTTGAGCTCCTTCGTACTTTATTATTATGTTTCTGAGATATTCAAATCGATAATTTTATTATTATTGATTTTTTTTAATAAGCGGATATGTGATGCAAGGTGTCTTCTCGTTTGCACGTATGTATTGGAAGTTGTTCAATACAGCTGTCAGCGTCTGTACGTTTGCCATGTGTCCCACTCACATGATTATAGGAGTAAGACAGTTGTGTATTAATGATTAAAAACTCTTCAGTTTTTCATCTTTAATTTTCTTTTAAATACAATACACACATCTTCAGTTAAACTTTTCACATCTTACTCATTAACATCTATTATCACACACACATATTCACAAACACCTTTCTACACATAAACTCTGTTATTTCTTCAAAATCTTCTAATGGCAACCACAGCTTTCGTTTCGTCTGGGTTAGAGTTCGTTCCAAACAACTATACCGCACCACTAAACACTGCAAACGCACCAGAAGCATTTCATATGATTCAGAAGTTTCTTGCTCAGTCAGCGATTGGGCGTGCTTTAGTTGAACCAGCCACACTTTCTGGTTTACAAATCAAGGCGTTCTGGGAGACAGGGGTTTATGATGATGGTGGTGAAACTGGGAGCCCATCCATAATCTTTGAGTTTGACGAAACAGAGTATGTTATTACTGCTGGTACTATTCGTGCTGCAATGGGGTTTCCTGAGTATTCTTCTTACACTATTGGAATGAGTGATGAGGATTTAATCCGCATGATGCGAGAGATTGGCTACTCTGGGCCATTGACAAAGATTGGGCAACTCAAAAGGCCGTTTCTGCGCAAGGAATGGAGTTTCTTCTTCGATTGCATCACCAGGACATTTGGCAAGAAATGCACAAATTGGGATGTTATTCCCACAGACAGTCTGCAAATCGGGTATTCTTTATTATATGATAATCATTTTGATTTTGCACGACTTGTGTTGACTAACTTAGGGGAGAAGATGACCGAGAATAGAGGAGTTGTTTATTTTTCTCGATTCTGTCAGCTTTTGGTTTCTTATTGTGTTGAAGGAGAAAATGTATTTGAAGCAGATGTTTCTTGTTTTAAATTACATAAGAGAGTATTTACTGATCTAGTAAATAAAGACATTAAGAAAGGCATTGTTGGAGATCTTTTGCTACCTACTTCTGTGCAACAGTTTGTGGATGCTCAAGTAAATCCACAACCACAAGCTGAATCTCAACCAGAACCTCTATCAACTTCTGTTACACCTGCAAGGGGAGGTAGGACCAAGCATATTGGTACTAAACCTGCAAGGAGATTATCTACTGAAGCTGTGGTATCAAGACCTGAAGAGATACCTCAGAAGACAAGGCTAAAGAAAAGAAGAGCCAATCGGGCAAAGTCTGTTGTTGAAACCTCAGAGACTGAAACTGATGAAGAAACTCTTCATCAGAGAAAAAGAAGACTAGTGGTTGCACATCTTTTTGGTGCTATAAATGTAACCATGGACAGAGTCTCTAAGGACACTGAAGCTCCTGCATCAGAGAATGAGGAGATTGTGGCTGAAGCTGTTCCTCAAGATACTCCTGAAATTATTGTTGAGGAGGATATTATAAATGCTGATGAGAACAGAGTGTTTGTAAACACTGAAGCTCCTGAAGTGTTTGTTCAGGAGGATGCTGCAAATGCTGAAGCTGTCAATCTAGACAGGATCCATACTGATACTATGATGGATTTGGATTTGGTAACTCCTACATCAAAGGCTAATGATGTAGTTGAGGAAGCTGCTACTCATTCTTGTAACGCCCCCAAATCCGGGGTCAAAGGATTTGGTCATCACACTGCACTCTTAATCCAAACAACCTGTTCAATATAAAATCAACACAATAATAATAATATCTGTGACCCCAACTCTACCAAGAATCTTTAAAGGTTATAGTGCTAGAAACAAGAATCCAAAATTTCATTACAACAACTTTCCTTTTTACAATCATTCTCTTTACACACAATCTAAAACACTAGTATAGCTTCGATAAGAAGTATACCAGGCCACTACTCTTATACAAAATCTTATTCAATAGAAAACATCTATATACAAAACCTCTCACTAGCTCCAATGCTCTGGATCAAAACGTCTTTACGCTAATATCTTTCCCCATCTCTGATCAGCTACGCGGACAACTCTTGCCAATACACCTTCTTTCCGGCAGGCTAAAATATATATAAATAAAACAAGTATGAGCGAATGAATTGCTCAGCAAGCGCATTATTAAATATAATACGAAAGGTTTCCAAAATAAACTTTGGATTTTCAAATAACAACTTTTGTTTTTGAACAATTAAAATCTCTAAAATTTTCAAATTAAGTTTGGTAATTTACCACAATTTCTCATTCAGTTTCTCTCAACTGAATAGTTTTAAAACACAAAAGATTTATATTGGTCGTTACGATGACCGAATCAACAATATCTACAATAGTAAGTAGAACATATGAAATAAATATAACTCATACGTCTTCAAGACCATAGTTTGTATAAAATACTAGTTTTGAAGATAACAAATCTATTCACAACATTTTCTGAAACCAACAACTCTGGAAGGTTAGAATAATCAAGGGGTAAGAATGAGCCAACACGCTCGGTCAAGGAATAAAGAACGCACTTCAAGACTTCAACATGGTACCGACTGGATATGCGGTATGAATAAAACTCATCAAGATAGATATCTCACGACTGCCAATGGAATCAAGGAAATGGATTTCGACTATTTGGAATCCAAATGAATTAAGAGTAAGTGATTTCAGCAAGATTGAAACCACCATTTATTAATCAACAACCAACAATTTTACGCAACGAATAAACCTGAATATCAGGTCATAACTCACAAGTACAAAACATATGGATGTAACTCATCTCAGAAATAAGAACTAATATTAGAATTGGATTTTTAACATTTATCAAATCAAAGGTTGTGCTGCTGGCCAGCCACGCAACAACCCCGGACTAGCTCATGCATAGTCCTCTACGGATCCAAGGCCAATCTGGGCCTAAATTACATCGACCATAAATGGCCCGACCAATAATTGGTCCATTTAAAAAAAACATTCCAATCCTATATTATATACGTCAGGTGTCAGAACAATTGACAACCTTACTTCGACAATCAGGTGTCGGAAGAATCGACAACCTAATACAATAATTTCTGGAAAACTCACGTTCCAGGAAACAGTTCAATTATGAAGAATCCATTAAGGAATAACAATATAATCTAGTATCGACGAGATCGACACAATATGAGGAGGTGCACATGAAAAGTGACAATATAATAAGCATCGACGAGTTCGATGTAACAACTAGGATATAATGAAGAATAAACAATGACATGCTCAACAAGGTTAAGTCTGATATGAAACAGACAATATGATATCAACAGAAAGTGTAACAAGTCAATATAGAGTAGGGTTCAAAGAATAAACAATAACATGCTTAACAAGATTGAATCTGATATGAAACAGACAATATGATATCAACAGAAAATGTAACAAGTCAATATAGAGTAGGGTTCAAAGAACAGGCTCTAGATGGCCTCAATAGTTCAAATCATCACATTATGGAAGAATTAATTAAGGTTTACCAATCTGGTAAATGACAAGAGAGTCAAGTTCAAGTTTAAGAAGAATTCAAGGTGAAGTTTATAAATGAAGAAAATAAGGGTTTATCAACTTCTGACAGAAATAGTTCAAGTCCTTCGAACATGTACTTATAATAGATAAGCCTTGTACTTGAAGGAAGTAAACTAAATCATGCACAGTATATATGAATTCGAATCAGGGAATGGATCAGATGATCGCATTAACAAGAAAGGATAACAAGGTTTGCATAGGTGCAAGGTGAAAAATGGAATACTTGAAGGGCAAGCAACACCACTTCAGAATTTCAGAATAAGTTTTCCCTCATAGGGTTCACAAGTTCCCGCTCATCTAGGGTTGGTAATATTCCAACTTAGCATTTTTAAATCAAGTCTTTGAAAGAAGGCCTTAGTATACAGCCCATAACTATCTTTTCAATCATTTCAATATAATAATTATATCTCTCCGATCAATATGAAAATATGAATCTTACCCAAAAAGGTATAAAAGAGTACTCGTCAATTTACGAGATTAAATAACATACTTGCAATTCAATGCAAAGAAATCAACATTTGAAAATTCAGTAATAAGCATTCAGCATGCATACTAATAATTCAAGATAATATCCCTTAATTAATAAGCAAGGGTATAAACACTTGCCTCTGGTCCTTAGCTATTTCGTAATGCTGAAACAATACGATTTCCTCCTTATTCTGTCTTGTCGCACGATTCTCTACTTCCGTCCTTCTTTGCTTTAACGCTCTTGCGAACACCACTAGTCTGCTTTTACCATTTCGAATCCACGTGCCAGCCTCGATAGTCAAACCTGAGACGGTACTTAGTCTTCAACGTATGATTTCACATTCCATAACGATTGTAACTTAACTTCGACGCACTTACCGATCTTACCGATGTCTCTGTTGCATAAACATCCACATCTCAATTGATAGACCAATCGCAATCAACCACATAAGTAATCCACGTAACTCGCTTGACGACAATCCCCATACTATAAAAAGTCAACATCCAGGTCAACGGCCTCGTAAATCTCACTTTCTAACATAACCGACAAATTTCTATCCCATCTACCCCTCGTGATAACATTAGACACAACCAATTACTCAAACAAGTCTCCACACAACTTATTCGCATGCATGACTCAACAACAGATAATTCACATCATTCACATAACATATTTAAACAAGTAACCGGTTACGTATCGGACGCCCGGTCTAATTTACGATATTTAAAACTCAGACACTAGCCCTAGTACGGGCATATACGGACTATAAAACACATTACACAACTCATGCAAATCATATAGCACTTATAACTATTTTTAAAACATCACACGAAGCTTATTTGAATTTAAATAAGCCACAAACAATTTTTAAATCAAAAATCGGATTTTTAAATCCAATATAAGTATTTTAAATGCAAATAAATCAATTAATAAAATTAATTGACACTCTTTAAATGCTCAAACTATTTTTAAATAAATAAACCAAGCTAGAAAATAATTAAACTTAATTTTAATTAATTAAACCTAATTAATAATTAATTATTAAGAATTAACTGATTAAAAGAATTAATCAATTAATTAAATTAATTAATTATTAATCAAAAATAATTAAAATAATTAAATTTAATCAATTTTCGAATTTAAATAAATATTTAGGAATTTATAAAATTTTCGGAATAATAAAATGTATTTTTAAATCAAAGATATGATTTTTAGAATTATAAAACTATTTTTGAATTATTTTTAAAATAAAAACCCAGAAACACTTTTCTGAAAATAGATTAGGGTTTCTAAGATCAAACCGGGTCGGGTTAGGGTTACGAAACGGGTCATGAAGAATGTTTCCGGGTTGGCGAAGAACACCACCGGAAAACTGGGTTTCCCAGTTTCCGGCCGGCGTCCGGCCACCGGAAACTTCTCCGGCCATGCCCGAACTCGACCCAAACACACGGATTTGTTCAGGAAATCAGTAGCAACATCACAACTTCATTTAACCCAATAAAACACATGCAAAAACAGTATAGAATCGCCAGAAACGAAAGTCACCGGCGGTGGCGGCGATTTTCCGGCGAGGTCAAAACTAACACCAAACTCAAAGATTCTTATACCAACAGATTCCTTATTCGACGATCTATTCAATGGTACAAATGTTATCAACGTTCACTTAGCCGATCAAAATCCCGACCAAACTCCGGTCATATACAATTTTCCGATCTACTCGATTACCGGCTCAAAACTTAAATTAAAAATCATACTTACACTCTAAATCACACAAAAAACACGATTAAGCTATCAATCATCAAGAACAATCAATGATAAAGAAACCCCCAATTTAAATATAAAAATTCGAAAATAAATAAATAATTAAAAATCGGAAAGATCAGAAAATCATACCCACATGAATTTTGATGGTGGATTTAGGTAGAGGATGATGAGAGATTCGATTTGGTTACAAGAACATCGAAATCGGAATCCGATAACGCCTTCAAAATTGAGTTTGATTCTCAAGAACACGAAGAACACGTTTCAGGGGTTTTTAGATTTTTAACTGTAATTAAGCTTTGATTATACGAAAAACAAAGTACGATTTGCCTTTTTATATTAAACGGAAAATAATACCCCAAACGACATTTTTGGATCGATACTGATCCGATAGATCGCTTTAAATACAATTTAACAAAATAAACGCTTTAAACCTTTAATAAAGCAGAATACACGTTTCACGAGACGATAAGCATCCATAAAGTACGGATAACTACAAGTATCGTTTAATTCAAAATATACGAACCAAAATACCTTTATTGCGAATATTTTCGAATACTTCCTACTTTAACGAATGAAATATTGGTACGAACGATATACCAATCTCCCGAATAATTTGGGAACGATCCAAATTTTCTTTTCGATAATTAAAATAAAATAAAATAGTATGACACCCTTTTCAAAATAATTTCAAATTCCCCACACATTTCACATAGCACCACAATATCACATATTCAATTATTTAACGAATAACTTAGCACGTTTAAACAGATAAATCATTTAATAATTCTTAATATGAAATTAAAATTTCATTTCACATCATATAATAACACGTAATTTTCCCGGATCTTACATCCTTTCCCCCTTAACAGGATTCTGTCCTCAGAATCAACTTGCGCAAACATAGGTGGATATTTTTACAACATCTCATTCTCAAATTCCTAGGTTGACTCTTCAACCTTAGGATTTCTCCTCATACTCATACTAATTTGACTCTTCTATTACTTATCACTCTCATACTGACTCAATATCTCAATTGGTTACTCAACATAGAACAATTTAACTAAATCTCTATAGGTTCATATTTTATGAAATACACTATGAATACACCACTCATGGAGTGGTACGCAAACTTATACGCAACTTTCCCAACACACAGTAGATCGACGTAAGGTAGCAATTCAAAATCGTCATAATAACTGTTGTCGTAAGGAAATCTAATCATCTGTAAATGGTCCTTCCAATTACCTTAAAAAATTTAGTACACAACCATAGTCTGTCTGAATTCTTTAATTAAGTCGCGGATCTCTGTCAAATACATTTGAACACGCCATTCCATGCCGTACTATTACCTCATTCCAATAGCTAGAGATGAACCAATTCATCTAATAAATATCTCTCGTTAATCGGTCAATAATAACTCAAATAATATCATGATAAGCTCTAGGCCTTAACAACTCTACTACACAGTTTATCTTAACATGTCTCCACTTTCAATCAGGAATCTCTTTAGTCATAATTGTCTACTACATCTCTGTTATTCTGTCTTCCTTTTCTAGCATCCCAAGCACTTAAATACTCACCAATATTAATATCCTTTTAAACCTCTTATATGTCCTTACATTTCCTTCTTATCCATTATACTCTCTCGCTCCTTCCTGTAATTGAATTCCATTTCTCTTTCCACAACTCTTTCCTTTATGTAGCCCTTTCTCTTTAATCAATTCTGGTTGAATCCTCATTTCCGTCATTCCTTCTAGTTGATCTCTTGTTATCATAACCTTAAAACTCCATCCTTTCTAATCCTTGAACCGAAGATATTTACATCTCAATTCTCTCTTTTACTACTCATACTATCAGCCATCCATATTCTTGGGTCAACTTTATCTACCTCCAATATATTTAACAACCGTTTTCAACGATCGCATACCTTCCGTGCCAATTAACTCTTCAGCTTAAAACAACCCATCATTACCTTATCCATTGTCTTTAAATCCTTATTAACACCTCTTCATCTTCTTTCCCTATCTATAATTGTGAGAATATTCCTTATCATCTTGGTGACTTAATCCATATCTTTAAAAATTGTTCTACTTAGTCCTAAGAACTTAATTAATCTCCATCTGATTCCCAAATAATTTAGAAGATACATTCACAGTAACACTCAGGACACCTTTTCCATGGTTCCATCTCATTTCCGAAATAGCTTGATCAACTCGACATTATCTTGATTCTCATTCTATACATCCACATTGACTGGCAAGATCTACCTTAACTATCGTGAGCAAAAGACTTGCAACCATATCATACAATCCTGAAATACTCAAAGATCAACTCATTCTCCATTATTAGCCTATCATCAAATTTTAAAAGTTCTTCTCATTGAGACAAAAACCTATTATGTCCATCTTCCACAACACGGGATATCATTAGCACAATTACACATTTTCCCCCAAATTTCCAATCAACTCTTGAATGATCTAACTTCACCTTTCCATATCGTAACGTTAATCGATAGAGAGAGAACAACTGGCTCCGTTATATGTTACTAGTATTCTAATCGCATCGTAATCCGCTTTCGCTCGTGGTGATTCAATCGCAAATTCTTCGTTCATTATGGTAGGGTAAATTTTAGTTCACCCTAATGGCATACCTCCCAGATTATTTGAAATAACAAACTTCATGATATTTTGAAGAGAAAAGGTTCCGTATCATAGTAAATGTTCCCCAATTGGGGTTACCAAGTCTGCATATTCCAAAGCAAACATTATTGGAAGTGAAAGAATTACTGAGAGACCAATTTGATCACATGAACTCAATGTTGTGTGTCTCTATTAAGACAGTACTAAAGGTAATTAGCCTTCTTGTATTTCACAACACACAAGTGACGGCGTCCCGTCAGACTTCTATCACATAGACAGATAGTCCTTGTGTCCCCTATAAATAGGGTTGTTTACCTCAGTTGGAGTAGAGAAATATGAAAGAAATTTAGAGTCGGAATGACAACCATGGCCTTTCGATAAGAATTCTCAAATACACACCTTGGATTGAAATTGAATAGATTCCAAAGGTGTTATTTCCAGAAAAGAAAAACAATCAGAAAGGAAGTATCAACAAATAGTGTTACATCACAATTAGAGTTATCCACTCCGGAAGAATAAAGGAGTTGGAATTTAAATAACATATTTTCAACAGGCTTCACAAATTTGAAATAGATGTCACAACAACCTCTGATGCAATTGCAATCATGATTGATCAAAAGTATTAAGTACAAGGTCAAAAGGTGGAATATATCCATCAACACAGGTTTCTCTTTAAAGAGATGTTAAATATTTCATTAGGATGGGAAGGTATTACCAAGGTCTTCACATATGACTCCTCCGTCGACTCCTTCGATAGCTCGTTATTCGATTTCAGCCCTTCTTCTCCACGTTATTCGATTTCAGCCCTTCTTTTCCACGTCATTCGATTTCAGCCCTTCTTTTCCACGTCGCAAGGTTATCAATATCGTACGTCGTCGTCGACTCGTAATAGTCCTTGAAGATTCCGCCATAGACGTCTACAAACGCAAGAAGTTCTATCCATTTCATCACAACTATCTCAATCAAATACCTCCATCTCAACTCACTCAGCGGTACTATATCCAATAGTCCAATACGAACTCTAAATGAGCTCTGACGTTCCTTATATAACTATATACACTCCCACACACTCTCGTTTCTAGTTTTACTGTAAACCTCGCTCTGATACCAACTGTAACGCCCCCAAATCCGGGGTCAAAGGATTTGGTCGTCACACTGCACTCTTAATCCAAACAACCTGTTCAATATAAAATCAACACAATAATAATAATATCTGTGACCCCAACTCTACCAAGAATCTTTAAAGGTTATAGTGCTAGAAACAAGAATCCAAAATTTCATTACAACAACTTTCCTTTTTACAATCATTCTCTTTACACACAATCTAAAACACTAGTATAGCTTCGATAAGAAGTATACCAGGCCACTACTCTTATACAAAATCTTATTCAATAGAAAACATCTATATACAAAACCTCTCACTAGCTCCAATGCTCTGGATCAAAACGTCTTTACGCTAATATCTTTCCCCATCTCTGATCAGCTACGCGGACAACTCTTGCCAATACACCTTCTTTCCGGCAGGCTAAAATATATATAAATAAAACAAGTATGAGCGAATGAATTGCTCAGCAAGCGCATTATTAAATATAATACGAAAGGTTTCCAAAATAAACTTTGGATTTTCAAATAACAACTTTTGTTTTTGAACAATTAAAATCTCTAAAATTTTCAAATTAAGTTTGGTAATTTACCACAATTTCTCATTCAGTTTCTCTCAACTGAATAGTTTTAAAACACAAAAGATTTATATTGGTCGTTACGATGACCGAATCAACAATATCTACAATAGTAAGTAGAACATATGAAATAAATATAACTCATACGTCTTCAAGACCATAGTTTGTATAAAAATACTAGTTTTGAAGATAACAAATCTATTCACAACATTTTCTGAAACCAACAACTCTGGAAGGTTAGAATAATCAAGGGGTAAGAATGAGCCAACACGCTCGGTCAAGGAATAAAGAACGCACTTCAAGACTTCAACATGGTACCGACTGGATATGCGGTATGAATAAAACTCATCAAGATAGATATCTCACGACTGCCAATGGAATCAAGGAAATGGATTTCGACTATTTGGAATCCAAATGAATTAAGAGTAAGTGATTTCAGCAAGATTGAAACCACCATTTATTAATCAACAACCAACAATTTTACGCAACGAATAAACCTGAATATCAGGTCATAACTCACAAGTACAAAACATATGGATGTAACTCATCTCAGAAATAAGAACTAATATTAGAATTGGATTTTTAACATTTATCAAATCAAAGGTTGTGCTGCTGGCCAGCCACGCAACAACCCCGGACTAGCTCATGCATAGTCCTCTACGGATCCAAGGCCAATCTGGGCCTAAATTACATCGACCATAAATGGCCCGACCAATAATTGGTCCATTTAAAAAAAAACATTCCAATCCTATATTATATACGTCAGGTGTCAGAACAATTGACAACCTTACTTCGACAATCAGGTGTCGGAAGAATCGACAACCTAATACAATAATTTCTGGAAAACTCACGTTCCAGGAAACAGTTCAATTATGAAGAATCCATTAAGGAATAACAATATAATCTAGTATCGACGAGATCGACACAATATGAGGAGGTGCACATGAAAAGTGACAATATAATAAGCATCGACGAGTTCGATGTAACAACTGGGATATAATGAAGAATAAACAATGACATGCTCAACAAGGTTAAGTCTGATATGAAACAGACAATATGATATCAACAGAAAGTGTAACAAGTCAATATAGAGTAGGGTTCAAAGAATAAACAATAACATGCTTAACAAGATTGAATCTGATATGAAACAGACAATATGATATCAACAGAAAATGTAACAAGTCAATATAGAGTAGGGTTCAAAGAACAGGCTCTAGATGGCCTCAATAGTTCAAATCATCACATTATGGAAGAATTAATTAAGGTTTACCAATCTGGTAAATGACAAGAGAGTCAAGTTCAAGTTTAAGAAGAATTCAAGGTGAAGTTTATAAATGAAGAAAATAAGGGTTTATCAACTTCTGACAGAAATAGTTCAAGTCCTTCGAACATGTACTTATAATAGATAAGCCTTGTACTTGAAGGAAGTAAACTAAATCATGCACAGTATATATGAATTCGAATCAGGGAATGGATCAGATGATCGCATTAACAAGAAAGGATAACAAGGTTTGCATAGGTGCAAGGTGAAAAATGGAATACTTGAAGGGCAAGCAACACCACTTCAGAATTTCAGAATAAGTTTTCCCTCATAGGGTTCACAAGTTCCCGCTCATCTAGGGTTGGTAATATTCCAACTTAGCATTTTTAAATCAAGTCTTTGAAAGAAGGCCTTAGTATACAGCCCATAACTATCTTTTCAATCTTTTCAATATAATAATTATATCTCTCCGATCAATATGAAAATATGAATCTAAACCAAAAAGGTATAAAAGAGTACTCGTCAATTTACGAGATTAAATAACATACTTGCAATTCAATGCAAAGAAATCAACATTTGAAAATTCAGTAATAAGCATTCACCATGCATACTAATAATTCAAGATAATATCCCTTAATTAATAAGCAAGGGTATAAACACTTGCCTCTGGTCCTTAGCTATTTCGTAATGCTGAAACAATACGATTTCCTCCTTATTCTGTCTTGTCGCACGATTCTCTACTTCCGTCCTTCTTTGCTTTAACGCTCTTGCGAACACCACTAGTCTGCTTTTACCATTTCGAATCCACGTGCCAGCCTCGATAGTCAAACCTGAGACGGTACTTAGTCTTCAACGTATGATTTCACATTCCATAACGATTGTAACTTAACTTCGACGCACTTACCGATCTTACCGATGTCTCTGTTGCATAAACATCCACATCTCAATTGATAGACCAATCGCAATCAACCACATAAGTAATCCACGTAACTCGCTTGACGACAATCCCCATACTATAAAAAGTCAACATCCAGGTCAACGGCCTCGTAAATCTCACTTTCTAACATAACCGACAAATTTCTATCCCATCTACCCCTCGTGATAACATTAGACACAACCAATTACTCAAACAAGTCTCCACACAACTTATTCGCATGCATGACTCAACAACAGATAATTCACATCATTCACATAACATATTTAAACAAGTAACCGGTTACGTATCGGACGCCCGGTCTAATTTACGATATTTAAAACTCAGACACTAGCCCTAGTACGGGCATATACGGACTATAAAACACATTACACAACTCATGCAAATCATATAGCACTTATAACTATTTTTAAAACATCACACGAAGCTTATTTGAATTTAAATAAGCCACAAACAATTTTTAAATCAAAAATCGGATTTTTAAATCCAATATAAGTATTTTAAATGCAAATAAATCAATTAATAAAATTAATTGACACTCTTTAAATGCTCAAACTATTTTTAAATAAATAAACCAAGCTAGAAAATAATTAAACTTAATTTTAATTAATTAAACCTAATTAATAATTAATTATTAAGAATTAACTGATTAAAAGAATTAATCAATTAATTAAATTAATTAATTATTAATCAAAAATAATTAAAATAATTAAATTTAATCAATTTTCGAATTTAAATAAATATTTAGGAATTTATAAAATTTTCGGAATAATAAAATGTATTTTTAAATCAAAGATATGATTTTTAGAATTATAAAACTATTTTTGAATTATTTTTAAAATAAAAACCCAGAAACACTTTTCTGAAAATAGATTAGGGTTTCTAAGATCAAACCGGGTCGGGTTAGGGTTACGAAACGGGTCATGAAGAATGTTTCCGGGTTGGCGAAGAACACCACCGGAAAACTGGGTTTCCCAGTTTCCGGCCGGCGTCCGGCCACCGGAAACTTCTCCGGCCATGCCCGAACTCGACCCAAACACACGGATTTGTTCAGGAAATCAGTAGCAACATCACAACTTCATTTAACCCAATAAAACACATGCAAAAACAGTATAGAATCGCCAGAAACGAAAGTCACCGGCGGTGGCGGCGATTTTCCGGCGAGGTCAAAACTAACACCAAACTCAAAGATTCTTATACCAACAGATTCCTTATTCGACGATCTATTCAATGGTACAAATGTTATCAACGTTCACTTAGCCGATCAAAATCCCGACCAAACTCCGGTCATATACAATTTTCCGATCTACTCGATTACCGGCTCAAAACTTAAATTAAAAATCATACTTACACTCTAAATCACACAAAAAACACGATTAAGCTATCAATCATCAAGAACAATCAATGATAAAGAAACCCCCAATTTAAATATAAAAATTCGAAAATAAATAAATAATTAAAAATCGGAAAGATCAGAAAATCATACCCACATGAATTTTGATGGTGGATTTAGGTAGAGGATGATGAGAGATTCGATTTGGTTACAAGAACATCGAAATCGGAATCCGATAACGCCTTCAAAATTGAGTTTGATTCTCAAGAACACGAAGAACATGTTTCAGGGGTTTTTAGATTTTTAACTGTAATTAAGCTTTGATTATACGAAAAACAAAGTACGATTTGCCTTTTTATATTAAACGGAAAATAATACCCCAAACGACATTTTTGGATCGATACTGATCCGATAGATCGCTTTAAATACAATTTAACAAAATAAACGCTTTAAACCTTTAATAAAGCAGAATACACGTTTCACGAGACGATAAGCATCCATAAAGTACGGATAACTACAAGTATCGTTTAATTCAAAATATACGAACCAAAATACCTTTATTGCGAATATTTTCGAATACTTCCTACTTTAACGAATGAAATATTGGTACGAACGATATACCAATCTCCCGAATAATTTGGGAACGATCCAAATTTTCTTTTCGATAATTAAAATAAAATAAAATAGTATGACACCCTTTTCAAAATAATTTCAAATTCCCCACACATTTCACATAGCACCACAATATCACATATTCAATTATTTAACGAATAACTTAGCACGTTTAAACAGATAAATCATTTAATAATTCTTAATATGAAATTAAAATTTCATTTCACATCATATAATAACACGTAATTTTCCCGGATCTTACAATTCTGATAGCAGAGTTTTTGATATTGAAGCACACACCTCTATCTATTCTGATCTTTATACAGAGGGTGTGGAAGCTGATCAAGTCACTGATCAGGTAGAAGAATCTCTGGCCACTCACACTGAAATTATTTCTTGTGATCTTGACAAAGGTGAGGAGGTTACTCAGCTGATTAAAGTCACAGAGAAAATTGATGAAGCTGTGATGGAAAAGGAACAAGAGGCTACTGATGAGCTAAACTCTGAGAACATTATTCTTGAAGCTTTGCAACAATCTGTTGTTGAGATTGTTCAAAGAGAAGCAGAGGTTTTTGCTCAGGCCACCTCTGATATTCCTGAAGTTGTAGCAGAGGAGAACATTGATGAAGCTGCACAGTTTACTGCTGACAATATTCTTAATGCAAATGAAGCAGCCAATAATGAAGAAACTGGAAATGATGCTGAGGGTTCTCATTCACACCCTAGTATTCAAGTTTCATTGGCTGATGATGTCAATAGTGCTAACGCAAGGGAAGTCCATAGACAGACCAATGAGCATTTTCAGAATATGTACTACAAAAATTGGGCTGATGCAGATTGTGTCTTCCCAGCACAAAGGGCTGCAGATTTTCTATCTGATTCTGTCAAGAAGATCTCAAATACTGATGTACTTACAAGCTTACAGGCAACTGTTGTTCAAGTCAAATCTCTTAATAATAGATTTGATGAGAATCAACAAATGCTTACCAATCTAAGGAATGAAGCCAGTATGAAGGATCTTACTTTCAAGTCTGACAGAACTTTTTATTATACTATGCTCAAGCAGCAAGCCAAGGATTCTGAGGAAATCAAGAAGAGGCTTGGGAAAGTTGAGGAAACTCAAACTGCAATGTCTACTCAACTGTCTTCCGTTTCTACTGCCATTGAATTGCTGACATCAGTACTACTTTCTGATGATGTCAAAAAGGGGGAGAGTGTACCTAAAGACAAATGCAAAGACACTCGAGCTCTGAGACGGAAGGATGATTCTACTGATGGGGGAAGCAAAGGAAATAAAAGAAAGATTTTTGCTCCAAGGCAAAGCAGGACAAGAGTAAACTCTGAAAAGATAAACTCTGGTGGCCAATCTACTTCTGGTGGCCAATCTACTTCAAATCTCAAGCGTTTAGTTGTTTCAACTAATCCATCTACTGATGAAGAGATTTCTGCTAAGATATTCATAAAAGAGCATGGAAAGAATGTAACTATTGAAGATATCCAGGCTGAAGAGCAGATGCTTGCTGAGGAACACAAGAAAAATCTTGAAGCTGGAATCTACAAGAAAAAGGAAATCAAGGCTCCTAGAAAGAAAGAAGTTGGTATTTCTATCAAAGAGAATACTCAACAGAGTATACAATATACAAGGAGACCTGTGATTGGAAACACTGATAAGGGTAAAGGCATAATGATTGAAGAGCCTAACCTGAAAAAGAAAGATAATTCAACCTCTGACATTGCTCAAGTTGAAACAAGATTAGCTAAATCAACCTCTGACGCTGCTCAAGTTGATGTTTCTATTGAAGATATGACAACCTCTGACGTTGCTCAAGTTGTACAGAAATCTACACTACTTCCAGGATTCAGCAAACCAAAAATTCTTGAAGACTTAAAGCTTGAAGCTGTGAATTTCTCGGAAACCAGAACAGTATTGGGAAAAGAAGCCTTTGACAAATCTGGACTGGGTTCACACAGAAAGAGAAGAACTAATAACAGATCTCAAGACAAGTTTTCATTGGCAGAATTTGGAGTTGGAATTACTCAAGAAGGCCTTGACAAACTAGAATCTGTACAGATGATTTTTCACAAAGGAATCAAAAAGGAATTCTTGTTATATTTTATGGCTGATGGCAGAGTGTATAGATTTGGTGAATTTGATATCCAGTTAAAACTTTGGGAAGAGCTAGAGTATGTTCTATATCTACTTGAAGTAAAGAATAGAAGTACTTATGATGCTGCTCGAGTTTTGAAGGAAAGGATGATGAAATCCAAAGTTTTGAGTGGAGCTGGAGTATCAAGTGCATACATTCCTAAATACAGAGATGCACATGGAAAGTTGGTAGAAATGAAAAGGAATAGTGCTAGGTTCAGAACTACACTAAATAAAAAGGTTCTTGAGTTCAATCTAGAGTCTGATAAACCTTTTTATATCAGACTTGGCAATGAAATGAACAAAAATAGCATATATTCTTTGAGGGCTGCCATTTATCAAATTGGTGAAGATGAACCAGAAATGAAGGAGCTGAAGAAGATTATGATTGCTGAATTGAATAGAGATGAAAAGAAACTACTGTTAGATTATATCAGGACAGTGCCTGATATTCAAGAGATTAAGTAAAGTCTGACTGTAAGTTTTTATGATTTCTGTTCTAAGTCAAATTTAAACTCTGTTTTAAATTAAACTCTGTTATATGTTAAACACTGCATTTGTTAAATGTTTTTGACATCATCAATTATATGTTTAACTTGTACATTTTATTATGAACAAGTTGGGGGAGATTGTTAGATATAATTGCTGACGTTTGTTTATCAGTGTCTAAGCAACAGGTACTGATCAGAGTTTATCAGAAGCCGGTCAGAGTTTAATTAAACTCTGACAGGGTGAAGAGTTTAAAGGAAGCCGGTCAGAGTTTATTTAAAGTCTGACAGGGTGATAGTTGAATTAGCTGTCGGTGCTGAATTGAAGATTCTAGAAGCAATATATTCTGAAGATGGAAAGAAGCAGAATATATTGATACAGCTAAGGAAACGGAATAGAAGATAAGAAGCAATCCTTAATTGATATAACTTGTATAGCTAATTTTTAGGAATATCAATTAGATAAGGATTGTGTAACTGTGTACTATATAAACACAGATAGGTTATCCCTAGAAGGGATGCGATCATTGAATATATTATTCTTGTAACCTAGTAGCTCTTTGTGATTCATTAACATCACTAAGAGAGAATTATTTAATATAATTCAGTTTGTTGATTTACAAACCTATGTTCTTAATTGTTATTCTCATACCTACTTGATTATATATTGTGTATTCGGCCTAACAGGATAAGTACTCGTTACCATTTTAAATACTTAATCAAAATATTGGCCCTAGTTATTATACCCATTGCATAATTCATTTCCGAACTTGTTTTATTAACAAGTATACATCCTCAAAGGACAGGGCACATGTGGCCCTAAGTTATTATGCTCAATGCATAATTCATTTTCCAAACTTGTTTTATATTAACAAGTGTACATCCTCAAAGGACAGGGCACCTGTGGCCCTAAGTTATTATGCTCACTGCATAATTCATTTTCCAAACTTGTTTTATATTAACAAGTGTACATCCTCAAAGGACAGGGCACCTGTGGCCCTAAGTTATTATGCTCACTGCATAATTCATTTCCAAACTTGTTTTATATTAACAAGTATACATCCTCAAAGGACAGGGCCTAATTACCGTGAAATATATCATCAGAGTAAACATTTTATTTCGTAACAACATAATATTCATACTTCCATAATAATTGTAAAGAAAGTATTATGTGATAAAACATGCCTTTTTGCAAGTCAAAACATTTGTAAATGCATAATAAGGATTGTCACTTGCCTGAAAGAAGGTGTAACTGAACAAGAGGGAGTATCTACGCTGCACGTCTATTCAAGCCTTGGCTAGCACTCGATCCTACGATATAAACATGACTCGAGATTAGTTGTCGTATTAGTTACTCGAACTAATATAATTGACAACACCCTAACTCCTAACTACCCCTTCGAGAAATATATAAATATGTATATATACACTGCTATTATACAAATACACATAGTGTCATATTTAGACTTATATTCAAGCTTGCATGATATTTGTTTAAAGATATGCAAGTAGATTCACATAGCACATACCCACATAGTTACATAACATAATTGACATCGTCATTTACCACTATCACTGCCATATACACAACCCCTTATACGACTTAATTTGCTAACTCAAAATGAACTAGACAACCCCCTAATAAACCAAAACAAGCTGAGCAACAGAAAATAATCAGGTCATGCTGCCCGAACTCCAATCAACTAAAATTCCTGACCAAACTTCATGTATTTATACTCTTTTGAACCTTTAGCTAATTAACATAACCAAAGATTCAATTTCCCATAATTTCATCTAACAGACGCAACAAGTTTCACGCTCGACTACTTCATTCGATTTGCTAACAATTATTTAACTATGCCGAAACAATGCAAAAACAGAATTTATCGGATGAACATGTCCACTGACTTCCGGGGACTGTCCAATCCTTTCATCACCAAAACAATCCAAAACCCTCGACTGAAATATGCTACTAACTTAGTGTCATCCCAGCAATCCCACCAAGCTATCACATAACATGAACTACTAACACGGAATCATATTCAATTAATCCCAATAATCAATTTAACTAAAAATCAGCAACAATCATTTAAACCTTGATGTACAATCTTACTTATTAACATATAGTCACAGTAAATCACACATCAAGCACATAAACACCCAGTCGGAATATAAAAATTCGGACTTAACCGCAATTCAACCAAGTTATGCCAATATCTATCAAACAGTCTAGTTTAACACATAGTAATACTTTATATCACCCAATTCGTAACGAAACCGAAACTTGTGGATCACCGGCTCACCGGAGTTCATCGCCGGTGAGGGTCCGATCGAGTACAACCGCCAAACAGGTGGGTCTCCATCAATTCGGCCATAAGACCTTTCCCCAGTAACGTATCTATTCATTAACATCACTTAACATCAAGAACAATCATGAATTTAACATCCTCAAGAAAATCCCCAATTCAAACCCTAATTTCTGAATTTCTCAAAACTCGATACAAATGATATGATTGTATAGAGCTCGAAGAGAGATTCGTTTTACACATAAAACTTCGAGTTTTGTTAAAAAAATCGAAAGAAAATGAAGAAAAGAAAAGTAGAAAAGGGATGTGAGAGTCGGGGCGACGAGAGAGAAAATAGAGGCTTACGGGAGAGAGAGTGAGAAATGAGAGAGTAAAAGAAAACTGAAAAACAAAAAATCTATTTATATTAACTGAAGATTGACTCGTTAGAATTGCGTAAGTTTCGTTTAAGAGCAACTAAAAAACCTGCTACTGAAGACTAAAAAAAAACCTGCTACTGAAAACCTCCTACTAAAAACCTGCTACTGAAGACAAAAAAAACCTGCTACTGAAAACCTGCTACTAAAAACCTGCTACTGAAGACAAAAAAACCTGCTACTGAAAACCTGCTACTAAAAACCTGCTACTGAAGACAAAAAAACCTGCTACTGAAAACCTGCTACTAAAAACCTGCTACTGAAGACAAAAAAACCTGCTACTGAAGACCTGCTACTAAAAACCTGCTACTGAAGACAAAAACCTGCTACTGAAGACCTGCTACTAAAAAACCTGCTACTGACGAGAAGTTAACCATTTACACGCACATATCAATTAACACATAAGCACTTAAATGACTCGCATGGTTGACGGATCTAACATATCTTTAACAGAAAACGCATCAACTGGAATAAAACATTTTATTTTATTCTAACAGTTTGGCACATAAAATAAATAGTTGTAATTTAAAATTAGCGTCGTTACAGCTACTGTAAGTACTTCTATTGCTACAGCTACCAAACTTGATCCTGATCAAGGTGCTGAGGTAGATGTAACTCACTACAGAGTAATGATTGGCTCTTTATTGTATCTCACTGCAAGTAGACCAGATTTCACATTTGCAGCCTGTCTGTGTGCAAGATTTCAAGCAAAACCTTGGGAACCTCATCTGATTGCAGTCAAAAGAATTTTCAGATATCTCAAAGGCACTCCTTCACTTGGCCTTTGGTATGCAAGGGAATCAGATTTTGGTTTGTGTGGTTATTCAAATGCTGATTTTGCAGGATGCAAAATAGACAGGAAAAGTACTTTAGGAAGCTGTCAGTTTTTGGGTGGTAGACTAGTTTTATGGTTTAGCAAAAAGCAAAAGTCTATCTCTACTTCAACAGCAGAAGCTGAGTACATTGCTGTAGGAAGCTGTTGTGATCAGATGATGTGGATGAGAAATCAGTTGTTAGATTATGATCTGTCATACTCAAAAATCCCTATTTATTGTGATAACCAAAGTGCTATTGCAATGACAGGAAATCCAGTTCAACATTCTCTTACAAAACACATCAGTATTAGATATCATTTCATAAGAGAACAGGTTCTGGAAGGAACAATTGAACTTCACTTTGTTCCTACTGATTAACAACTAGCTGATATATTCACCAAGCCACTACCTGAAGATACATTCAATAAGTTGGCGAATGAACTTGGAATGATGAACTTTGAGAATTTCTGAGAAAAGCTACAGAGAAGAAATCCTGATGACTATCAAATCCTGTTGGTCATTCAGAAAGGACAGTTAAGAAGGAAAAGAACAATTAAGAAAATTAAAAATTTCATTAAATCTTGAAGATTCATTACAAATGAAAAAGGAAATTACATATTCTTTTCCTAGTCTATTGTTCTACTCAGGAACACGTGCCCTGCAAATTAGCTTGAATGCTCCTGAGCAGCTTCACAGTCCATCAGGATTGGAAGGTCTCTTGTTCCATCCTTAAAGGACAAGAAGAGGAGCTGATGCACTTGAAGGCGGATCGTCACCGTGTCCACCGGGACTCTTTCGTGCCTCCACCTTGCATGAAACACATGCATCAAGCACTCTCTTCCTTCTTCTCTCAAGCTCGTCTTCATCCTCTTCATCTTCGTAGATGAGGTTTTCAAGAGGATTCCAATCAGGATTTGCCTTATGAAAGTTATGAAAGAGAACATCAACCATGGCATTCACAAACGCCTCATGTTCCCGAGGATCAGGAATTGGTTGTGGCTCTTCGTTTTCAGCAATTTCAGCAAGAGCCTCCTCCATCTCTTGCCAAATTATATCAAGATCTGCATCAGGTAAGTTGTTTGGTTGATGGTTAGCAGCCATGGAGAAAAGAAGGAGGTGAAAGGTTTTCATAAGTTTTTTCTTTCTGTGGAGAGGGTTTGTGTATTTGGTAAATGATAATACTGTTTAACACTCTCTTTTATATAGATTATTTGATCAGCTGCAGGTCATTTGCTTATTCTCGAGGCGACGGTTCAGTTTTACATGACTATTTTGCTTTGATAAATGGTAAGAATGTTTTAGTGGGTTCTACATCATTAATTTGGTGATTTTAAAATAAATCAAGAACATTGTTTTTTCAGGATTAGTAAAATAAAATTTTGTTTTCTTAAATGAAATTTTATTTTTACTTCAAATAGAACATATTTTTTTTAATCCTGATAAGGCAAATGGTTTTATCGGTAATGCTTTTATTCCTGATGAGGTTAGGTTTTTCTTACATCAGAAAATGCCTACTTGTTATGGATTGCTTTCTCATGCTATGGGGCAAGGCCAATCACACCTTGTTCCTAACCTCAGCATACCACCTAAACAGTCCAAACAACCAACAACCACCTCTAATGTCTGTCAAAAGACTTTAGTTGTAAAATCAAAGAAATCAGCTAGAACTGATGTGTCTAGAAGGCAATCAGGTTCAAAGGATTTTTCTTCTACACCACTCACTAAAAAGAAGATAAAAGGGGGTGTACAATGGGTCCTGGTGAAGAAAGCTGCTAAGGGTGTTGAGGTTGTTTCTGTTAAAAGGAAGTTAGTGCTCAGGGATGAGACTGATTCAGAGGATGATTTACCTATATCCTCTATAATGAATGTGAATAAGGAAGTTGCTGATACTGCTATTGAAGCTGTGGTACAATCATCAAAACCACAGAAGAAAAGGACATTATCGAAAAGCAGGTATCATATTCCTTTGAAAGTGCAAATGAAGGATACCAATATTCAGACATCAAATCCTGATGAGTCATCTACTCCTGATGCTCTAGCAAATCCTGATGTTGGTATTCCTGATGCAAAAACGAAAGTTGTATCTATCTCAGACTCTCCAGCAAAGACTTCTCCATCTGCAAAGATTGTTGAAATTTCATGGGAGAAGGTTGTTGAGACTGCTTCAAAACTTGGATTTTCACATCTCTTGGAGAAGAAAAGGAAAGCAGCAGAGATAGTTTACTAGAGACAAAAGAAGATGAAAGGATCTAGCCCACAAGAACCTGAATCTCAAAGTGATTCAGCAGCTCAGACTGAAGATCCTGCCACACAAGAACCACTCAATCAAAGTTTGGGTGAAGGCTTAGCTATTGGAATGGTCCCACAAGAACCACTTTCTCAAAGGGAGAGTGAAGACATCAACATTCCAGTCACACAAGAACCATCTTCTCAAAGTGAAGATGCAGGCAAAGCTACAGCTTCTAGTGAAAGATTGGTCAAGGACACTGTCAATGAGGGAAGCACACAAGAACCTCCAACTCAAAGTGTTGAAGCAGCTTCAGAACCTCATGCTACACAAGAACCATTGGTAACAGATACTTGTAACAGCCCCAAATCCGGGGTCAGGGATTTAGGGTTGTCACAATCCATGTACTCCTTGCCTTACCTGTATTACTCACACCATTCATAATTCACCTGCTCATGACCCCACAACATATGTCTCACACACACACACACAGGTTAGAGTCTCAGAAACGACACAATATAACAACTGCGGAATAAATAACTTTTATTACAATACCCAAATGTCTTTTGAATCTGTTACTGATACAATTTCTAAGTATTGTTACATTACCAACTTAGCCTTCTGATGCTCACAATCCTCTAATACCATTCATGTCTATACATAAGTTGAATACCAAAAGCCGTAGCCTGATTTGATTGGTTCGTACTACTCTCGGGATCACCGCTAGAAACTGTTTATGGAAACGCCTTGCGAGGTATGTGCCGTCCCATTGGCATCCTGCTTCGCTGCTATATAATATATATAAAATATTAGCAAGAGTGAGTGATAGCTCAGCAAGGTAATGAAAGTATGGCATAATTCTGCCTTTAATTCAACCCAGAAATAAAGCGGGTATAAGACAATAACTTGTCAAAATATCTTGATACTGAAATCATTTCCTTATCGGAATGTATTCCAAAAATACCATTGTTGTATTTCAAATATCAGCTCCATAATATTCTGCAAACTTTCGATATTCATACTATGAACAAAGTTCTAGTATAAAATAAAAGATTAAGTAGCAGGATCCTCCTTTTCGTAAAATATCTGCTATATAGAATATAAGCAGACTATCAACATATAACTAAAAGATGAAGTTATAAGGAAAAATTCAATATCATCTTTCATATCAAACATTTACCTCATATCATAATTTGGAAATAAATACAATGTAAAATATTTCCAATCCATTTCTAAGCTCATCTGGTTCCATATATCTTTTTCGTAAAATCATATGCTTTCTTATAAACTCATATGCTTGTATAAACTTGAATAAGCTTGCGTAAACTTTCTTTCTCTGAAAACTTGCATAAAACTTTTTCTTTCATGGATGATGAACTGTAGACGGAGATTCTAGGTGACAGGGATACCTCTACGATGATCAGTGGTAAGGCAATCCCCACTGCTGTTTTTCTACGTAGAAGGGAAAATAGGGCAGACGCTAACTGACCTACCTCCCCGCCTTCGGTTGTAGGGGGAAGAGCAAACCCGTTCATAGACTACCGGTCTGATACTCTTCTCTGGGTGGGAAAACAGACCCGTTCATAGACCGCCGGTCTACGCGTAATTCCCTCCTCTTACCCTACGGTCGGGAACATACTGATAATCTAAGGGAAAAACAGACCCGTTCATAGACCGTCGGTCTACGCGTAATTCCCTTAGGGGACAGGCGCTACTCAGTCCCTTACATATTCTCCGAGTTCAATTGAATCCACAACTCTGAAACATAAAGTTCCTTTCCCTTTTTCCCCAAGTATACGACTCCACAAAGTAGTCATATCCGGTTGGAAAGGAAAATTCACCCATATTTCCCCAAGCTGATGCTTGTTCATGGATATAGCTTATTCCACTGATTTTACTCCTCGAGTCTTGAGGGAGTAATCAAAATCATTTTGATGGTAGCATACAAAACTGTTAAATGAATAGTTTCAAAAAAAAAAGATTTAGGACCGGGCAGTCCACTTGGAACAAACATTTAACCTTGAGAAAGGTCTCCTGAGTCTTTGTAGTTTGAGCGAACATTTAAGTCTTTCCGAATATAGACTTAAAAGGAAAATAGATTTGGGAACCTTCTCTAATTATATTAATGATTGCCTGAATAAAACTTTATTAGTTATCTAGGGTTAAAGAATAGATTTTACAAAATACTTCCTTAAGAAGCAGGGCTTTAAATAATTAATGAAAACTATATTTAATAAAGAATATTTATTTAGAAGTAATTCTCAAATACTCTCTTAACAAAAGAATGGATAAAATAATAATAATATAACCCTAGATAACAACTGATACCATTCCCGGTCCGTAGTATAAATACAGAGTATATACCCCCTACTGAGGGATTTTTCTTAACATATTGGCTTATGAATATTGCCATAACCATAGCTTGTAAATCCAACTTGTACTTAGCATCATAAGTATCGATTTGAAATCATGAACACATAGCATATATCTCAATATCTTATTTATCACATCATCAGTTTATAAAGGCATAGGTTTGAAAACTTGCCTCTATCACATGCATATACTATAATCTCAATATCTTTTATACCATCACATCCATATACGACGTGAGGTTTGAAAGCATGCATAATATACCATATGCATCATCAAAATATTATAACTTAAAATAAAGCATAGAATGAGAAAACTTGTACGATACTTGGAACAGAGAATATATATATATAGATATATTTTTGAATCAACAAGTATTAAACATTCGAAAATATGCCCACTCTAACAATAGAGTAAGGGTTAGTAAACTTTCCTGATGCTCGAGAAGTGGTAGGGGTTCGCGACGATGCCGGACAATCTAGACAAAGTCAAAGAAACGCACGATTAATCCCCTGGATAATCCACTTGTACTCAATGCTTAAACACGTAAGCGAAACATAACCATGGAATTACTAGCTCGTTATAGGCTCATACTAAGTCCATGTTTAATCGACGATTACTTAAGTCGTAGGTTTAGTCCGAAATCGATCCTCGAATACAAGTTATACTTAATCATTTACAACATTGGTTTCTAAGTCATGTTCTTAGTGGTTTTCACTTGCGCGACCTCGGCTAAAACATTTTTATAAAATCGAAAAATAATCTTTTTAATCCGAATCTTTTTCTTGAGCCTTCCCAACTGTCTCTAGTATTATTCTTCAAAGTTTCACATTTTAATATGGCTTCTAAGTGGTCCAAATGTAGCCTCAAAGTTACTGACCAGAGATGGGTTGTTCCTCCGAACGACGTTTACTAAAACTCACTTTTCTCCTAAACCGTAAATCGTATAGACATGATCTTTATACCAAAGCAAACCTTAAAACAAGACCTACAGGTTCCTGGTCAGTGTTGCTCAAAAATATTCCAAGACCAGGTCGTAATACTTGCTCAAAACAGTCTTAAATCAAATGGGCATTACGACGGCTATAATCGTAACGTTTCCCGGTTTTTGTTATGTCAAAACCTCTTAAAACCAAATGAATTCAACAACCCAACAACTTTTACAACATAACCAGTTCATATACTTTGAGAACACATCACCAACATCAACCAACAACAAGTATTCATCAAGAATTAACCATACCTACTCCAAATTCCATAAACATGCTTATTACTAAAAACTTCACTTAAAATTCAATATAAATCAAAGGGTGGGTGAGTGGTATACCTTCCTTGAATCCTTAAACACACAACCAGAGCTTGTAAGCCTTAAGAGAGTCTTTATCTATGGTTATCATCCTCAAACTTGCAAAAGAAAATCAAGAACAAGTTATGACTTTTCGGAGTTACTATACACCAGTTTAAAGAACTGGAACACTGAAGGTCTTACCTTGCTCAAATGGAAGAAACTTGTGAAATAGGCAATGTAGGTTATCTCAAGACCTTTCCAACGAGCTATAGATCGCCATTTTCCACCGAGAAATGAAGGATATGTGAAGCTTACAATCCGGCAGTTCCTCTTTGGCCGAAAATGAAGAAAATGAAAATGTTTTGTTTTCTTTTTGGGTTTTGGCTTTTGACTAATTAGAAATGCTGATTTTTTTATGACAAAAGTGGTGAGTCATAGCTCTAATGGCCTTAGCTTGTGACACATGTCCAACATGCATTGGTCTAGCTAAAGTAGCTTTACTGGTTTGTTTCCTTTCACATAGATGATCCAAATGTTGCATTCCTCGAATTAATCTTGTTACATGTTACTTCCATGTCTATATTTAATCCTGTAAATGTTGCCTTGTCTTTCTTGAAACGATTCGAAAATATTTCCTAAAAAGAGCGAATAAAATTCTACGCGATTCTCGCAGTGAATAGTAACTATTCACTATTCACTCCAACGATCGAATCCTTAAATCGACTTTAATAAAATAATAAAATTCCAAAATATTAAATCCTCAAATCCTTAAATTTAATATCTCATTTCTTGAATATAATAATATATAATTCGCTGCCCGGTCAAATACTATACCAAAATAAAATTTGGAATTTCTGAATTCCGATCATCTTTGCATTCATTTATTTACTCCATAGATCACTAATATGACTTCGGAATATCCATACTACGTCTCGTACATAGGTGGCATGAAAAATTTTCTTAATCCTCAAAATCACTATTCATTTACCAATTTCACTATTCACTGATGCACTTAATCATAATAAGAAAAATTTTAAATTTTTCCAAAAATTCGGGTTACTATAGTCTCCCCTCCTTAAAAGGATTGCGTCCCTGAATCAACTTAGGAATAACTGGGGGTACTTCTCTTCCATTGCACTTTCTAACTCCCAAGTGGATTCTTCCACTTCTTGATTCTCCACAAACCTCTCACTAGCTTGGCAACCTCGTCACTTAGCACTTGCTCTTTTCTATCCGTAATTTCGACAGGTTGTTCTTTGTAAGTCAGACCAGGTTGTATATCTACCTGCTCGTACTCTACATATTCCGGGCATCTATAGTATAGTGACGTAGCATTGACACATGAACCCCGTTATGACCATTCTACAAGTTTTGTACCATCTCAGATGGCCCAATGAATCTCGGGCTCAACTTCCCTTTCTTCTCAAATCTCACTAATTCTTTCCATGGAGATACCTTTAGCATCACGAATCGTTAACCTCATACTCTCTATCTTGTTTGTACAGAAATACACTAGCATAAACTTGTTTGTCATCCATCAACCTGCCATTTAGCTTATCAATAGCAGTACTATCACTGTACTCGCGGGCTTAGTCCGCATACTTTCTCTGTCTGTCTTGGTTGTCACTAGCCGTTTGTTGGTGAAATCTTTTGTCCTTCTAGTTTGTTGGACTAACTTGGGTTTTGTGTAAAATCTCATCCTTTAATTCCCGATCATTCATAATCCATCTCTGTCTCATTTTAATTAAGGGTATCGGCCACCACATTGGCCTTCTCCGGATGGTAGTGTATCTCACAGTCATAATCCTAGGTCAATTCTAGCCATTTCTCCATCTCATGCTATCTACTATCACGGGTAACTCAAAGTCAATTCATTACATTCCATAAAATTTGTGGGTGCATTAGTCAACCCAAAATAACCTCGCTGAAAACTCGAAGTATCTATTCCTAGTACGAATCGCAGTCTTGGGTATATCCTCGGATTTAACTTCCAACTGGTGATACCCAGTTCTTAAATAGATTTGGAAATACACAGCGTTCTTCCGCTGATCAAACAATCATTTACAAGGGTACCTATTCTCCATGTCGAACTCATACAACTCTCGAGGTTCGATACATAATTTTGTGCTAACATCTTTCTCTCTTACAACAACACCGGGCTCTCCATGGTGGTACACTGGGTCTTATCATACCCCTGTACAACAACTCTTGTAACTGAGTCACTAACCCTTCCATTACCATTATACTCTGAATACTCGGTATTCATTCTCATGTCATCCAAATCGATATCTGGTAGCTCATTAAAACCTTGTACAATCTCCCAAAACCATTATAGTTCCCTTTATACTTGGTATCTCTTTTCTTGGCGTCAACCATAAGAGCTAATTAAGCCTTGTATTTCTGACGTAATAGTTTCTTAGTCTAAACTATATTCAAGAATCTCTGAATCTGTCTCCATCCTTTATTTATTACTCTCTTTCTTTGCAATCAATTGGCTCCTTTGGGTGTCAACCAACCCATCCTTATTATAATATCAACTTCTCCCAACTTGAAAGGAATCAGGTCTATCAAAAGTTTCGACCTCATATTTCTAGTTCACAACCTGGATGTACCAGTCTTATGGGAAAATCCCCCGATTGACTATTTCTACTTGTAATTATTCCCTTAGAAGCTCGGTCTTAAGGTTTAATTGTCATGCAATTTCTTGATATACAACGATACATTAGCTCTGTCTAAATAGTATAGAAGGGCACCTGCTATTTAAAGGTCCTGACAGGGGGCTGCTTGTTGGAGGTAGCCCTGGTTGGAACCTACTGGCTTTCTTTTCTTCTGTGTTCACTAACTCCGGAACAACCTCGATAATTCGGAAAACTTGGCCTCATACTCGGTCACAGTTATGGTTTCTTGTTTTAACTCTTTAACTTTCATTTTCATCCGGGTCTCCATATATTTCCGGAAATTATTCCTTTAAAACAACACACGCTGCACCTCTCACAAGTCACAATACCAGCTCCCTCTGACTCCATCGTCAGTACTTATCTTGCTAACCCAGAGGTAGTGTCCATTCGTAAACAACTCCTCCATTCCACTATAGGGCATCTATCTGGCACCGTTGTCACTGGAGTTCGCGGCACCTCGCTATTCCTTTCATATATATCGATTGACACGCTTTCCATTATCATAATATCCTTGGGAGAATAAACCAATTTCATCGATATGTCACTAACATTCTATTCGTCTTAGGGATTCGCTCCTGTCGTAAGTGATTTCGTTGCGAATCTAATTCCTATCAGCGAATTTTGACTTATTTGACCTGGTTGGCCTCCCCTTAGAATTCAATGAGGATAACAAAAATCATGGGGCCTTGAAAAGACAGCTCCCATATCAAGGAAAACGTCACACACTGATTATGAGTTTTAAGGTAACCTTATTGGAGGTAAAAGAATTTTACCGAGAGATCAATATGATCATAAGAACTCAACGTTGTGTGCCTCAATTGAGACATTACTAAAGGTAATTAACCTTCTTGTATTTCACAACTTACAAGTGATGGCGTCCCATCCGACTTCTATCACACAGACAGATAGTCCTTGTAGCCCCTATACGTATAGGGTTGTTCGTCTCAGTGGAAGTTGAAAAGTATGAAAGCAATTCGAGATCAATTTAATGATTATCACCTTTCGACAATATTTCTCAAAGGAATACCTTGGATTAAAATTGAACAGATTCCAAAGGTGCGGTTTTCCAAAGAAAATACAAAGAAAAGAATAACCAAAAAAGATACTGGTACTTAACAAACAAGTGGTGAGGTATCACCATAGGGTCATTCATTATTTGAAGAAAAGTCAAAGCTTTAAATAACATCATTTGGCAGGGCTTCGAAAACCTGAAAGTAGGAATCGTGACAGCCTCTAACACAATTGAAATTAAATATGATTTAGCACAAGTGTCATAAAATAACTTCGAAGAGGGAATATACCCTTTATCAGAATTCTTTCCTGGAGAGAGGTCAAGATAGATCATAGATTGGGAAGGTTTGCCAAGGTCTCAACGGATGCCTTTTATGTCGGCTCCTCTAACGGATAATCGTTCGATTCTAAAGCTCTTCTTCTCCAGGCACACCCTAAGGTGCTCGATACTTACGTCATTGCCGACTTATAATAGTCGCTAAGAATTCAACCATCAACATTTGCAATCGCAGGGAATTCTATTCGACTAGGCGCAAACATCTCAAGTAAGCGTTCTGTTCTATAAAAAGACTTCGATACCGTTGTTTCCCGTAGCAATGACACTTCCACCTGTCGACTGGGCGGTACTCCGGAAGATCGTTAGAATCTACAGGCTTAAATCCGGTCTCTATTTCAATCATCCTTATACCCAATATTCCTTCTCCCATATCAATCCCGTGCGCTACATAAGCTTAACATTTTTGGCACAATAGCCTTTTCATTTAAGTCAATCCCGGAATTTCTCAGTCCGTCTTGGTCCTTAAATATATTTCGCCTTTACCGTCCAATCTCAACTTCATCATTTTATCTCTACAATCAATTATAGCAATCCGGGTCTGTCCACCAACCCATATAACGGCTATCTTACCCAATCCCCAGGGTTCGCTCTAATTTCCACTCTCTTTGGTGACATCCTCTGGTAATCAGAAAGACAAGGTTTGCCAAAATTTGCTGAATTTCTTTCCAAAATCAGGGAAATTTGATCAATCTATTTACCTACTAGTAATGCTCGGATCTGATTTTCGACCTTTCTGTTCTGTCCTCATAATTCCTTCCTGATTTCCTGAGGGTGGTAAATCTCGTTCTCGATTCCGCCTTAGCGTGCTTGTCTTACAATAACATTTGCATGGTACATATACCCAAAATTTTCCTTGAGATAATAAAATTCCTCAATGATGTAATAGACACTATTTCCAGTGGAATCGCTGGTCGTGGGGATTGAAACCTCATAGCCAAAGCAATTCCTTTCACTATTTTTAGGCAACTAAGTACCCTTAATCGTTCGTGAAAATCTGAACACCTTGGTTCTTACATATGCCGCCTCCTTATGGGCAACTATAACCGACTACGAGTAACAGGTTTCGTTCAAGTCGAATCAATCCACTGATACTGGCTATACTGCCTCTACCTCTTCTGCTCTGGAGACTCTACTCCATTTTCTTTGTCGTATCTCTTGGTGAATCATGAACGATCCTTAAACTCTCGTCTCGTCACTTGTTTAACCTCTGAAGGTTCGTCCGGTCCTATTGTACGACCTCAAGTAATATACTTCATCTTTATCGATCAACACATCCTCTACAAGATTCTTTCCTTGACCTACTATGGGGTCTTCATCTAGATCCTCCTTTGGATCTTCCCTTATCGGGTCTCCGTCCATTTCAAGGAACGCATCATCAATTGCCTACTCGAAGGACTCGGGGTCTGGTATCTCAGAGTCCCATTCATCTATAACTCATACGAATCGAGGTGACTAACCATGAAATCCTAAGTACGGTTTCCAAAAGAAGTCCCCTCTCGGGCTTTATCTTAGACAGTCAGGGTCATGTCCTCTAACCCGACTACGAACTTAATTTGAGCTCTAGATGTCCTTATCATTATTAAGGGTATTGTAAGACTCGATCTCCTATCGTTTCTGAGGACTGTAACCTAACGCTCTGATACCATCTCTGTAACAGCCCCAAATCCGGGGTCAGGGATTTAGGGTTGTCACAATCCATGTACTCCTTGCCTTACCTGTATTACTCACACCATTCATAATTCACCTGCTCATGACCCCACAACATATGTCTCACACACACACACACACAGGTTAGAGTCTCAGAAACGACACAATATAACAACTGCGGAATAAATAACTTTTATTACAATACCCAAATGTCTTTTGAATCTGTTACTGATACAATTTCTAAGTATTGTTACATTACCAACTTAGCCTTCTGATGCTCACAATCCTCTAATACCATTCATGTCTATACATAAGTTGAATACCAAAAGCCGTAGCCTGATTTGATTGGTTCGTACTACTCTCGGGATCACCGCTAGAAACTGTTTATGGAAACGCCTTGCGAGGTATGTGCCGTCCCATTGGCATCCTGCTTCGCTGCTATATAATATATATAAAATATTAGCAAGAGTGAGTGATAGCTCAGCAAGGTAATGAAAGTATGGCATAATTCTGCCTTTAATTCAACCCAGAAATAAAGCGGGTATAAGACAATAACTTGTCAAAATATCTTGATACTGAAATCATTTCCTTATCGGAATGTATTCCAAAAATACCATTGTTGTATTTCAAATATCAGCTCCATAATATTCTGCAAACTTTCGATATTCATACTATGAACAAAGTTCTAGTATAAAATAAAAGATTAAGTAGCAGGATACTCCTTTTCGTAAAATATCTGCTATATAGAATATAAGCAGACTATCAACATATAACTAAAAGATGAAGTTATAAGGAAAAATTCAATATCATCTTTCATATCAAACATTTACCTCATATCATAATTTGGAAATAAATACAATGTAAAATATTTCCAATCCATTTCTAAGCTCATCTGGTTCCATATATCTTTTTCGTAAAATCATATGCTTTCTTATAAACTCATATGCTTGTATAAACTTGAATAAGCTTGCGTAAACTTTCTTTCTCTGAAAACTTGCATAAAACTTTTTCTTTCATGGATGATGAACTGTAGACGGAGATTCTAGGCGACGGGGATACCTCTACGATGATCAGTGGTAAGGCAATCCCCACTGCTGTTTTTCTACGTAGAAGGGAAAATAGGGCAGACGCTAACTGACCTACCTCCCCGCCTTCGGTTGTAGGGGGAAGAGCAGACCCGTTCATAGACTACCGGTCTGATACTCTTCTCTGGGTGGGAAAAACAGACCCGTTCATAGACCGTCGGTCTACGCGTAATTCCCTCCTTTTACCCTACGGTCGGGAACATACTGATAATCTAAGGGAAAAACAGACCCGTTCATAGACCGTCGGTCTACGCGTAATTCCCTTAGGGGACAGGCGCCACTTAGTCCCTTACATATTCTCCGAGTTCAATTGAATCCACAACTCTGAAACATAAAGTTCCTTTCCCTTTTTCCCCAAGTATACGACTCCACAAAGTAGTCATATCCGGTTGGAAAGGAAAATTCACCCATATTTCCCCAAGCTGATGCTTGTTCATGGATATAGCTTATTCCACTGATTTTACTCCTCGAGTCTTGAGGGAGTAATCAAAATCATTTTGATGGTAGCATACAAAACTGTTAAATGAATAGTTTCAAAAAAAAAGATTTAGGACCGGGCAGTCCACTTGGAACAAACATTTAACCTTGAGAAAGGTCTCCTGAGTCTTTGTAGTTTGAGCGAACATTTAAGTCTTTCCGAATATAGACTTAAAAGGAAAATAGATTTGGGAACCTTCTCTAATTATATTAATGATTGCCTGAATAAAACTTTATTAGTTATCTAGGGTTAAAGAATAGATTTTACAAAATACTTCCTTAAGAAGCAGGGCTTTAAATAATTAATGAAAACTATATTTAATAAAGAATATTTATTTAGAAGTAATTCTCAAATACTCTCTTAACAAAAGAATGGATAAAATAATAATAATATAACCCTAGATAACAACTGATACCATTCCCGGTCCGTAGTATAAATACAGAGTATATACCCCCTACTGAGGGATTTTTCTTAACATATTGGCTTATGAATATTGCCATAACCATAGCTTGTAAATCCAACTTGTACTTAGCATCATAAGTATCGATTTGAAATCATGAACACATAGAATATATCTCAATATCTTATTTATCACATCATCAGTTTATAAAGGCATAGGTTTGAAAACTTGCCTCTATCACATGCATATACTATAATCTCAATATCTTTTATACCATCACATCCATATACGACGTGAGGTTTGAAAGCATGCATAATATACCATATGCATCATCAAAATATTATAACTTAGAATAAAGCATAGAATGAGAAAACTTGTACGATACTTGGAACAGAGAATATATATATAGATATATTTTTGAATCAACAAGTATTAAACATTCGAAAATATGCCCACTCTAACAATAGAGTAAGGGTTAGTAAACTTTCCTGATGCTCGAGAAGTGGTAGGGGTTCGCGACGATGCCGGACAATCTAGACAAAGTCAAAGAAACGCACGATTAATCCCCTGGATAATCCACTTGTACTCAATGCTTAAACACGTAAGCGAAACATAACCATGGAATTACTAGCTCGTTATAGGCTCATACTAAGTCCATGTTTAATCGACGATTACTTAAGTCGTAGGTTTAGTCCGAAATCGATCCTCGAATACAAGTTATACTTAATCCTTTACAACATTGGTTTCTAAGTCATGTTCTTAGTGGTTTTCACTTGCGCGACCTCGGCTAAAACATTTTTATAAAATCGAAAAATAATCTTTTTAATCCGAATCTTTTTCTTGAGCCTTCCCAACTGTCTCTAGTATTATTCTTCAAAGTTTCACATTTTAATATGGCTTCTAAGTGGTCCAAATGTAGCCTCAAAGTTACTGACCAGAGATGGGTTGTTCCTCCGAACGACGTTTACTAAAACTCACTTTTCTCCTAAACCGTAAATCGTATAGACATGATCTTTATACCAAAGCAAACCTTAAAACAAGACCTACAGGTTCCTGGTCAGTGTTGCTCAAAAATATTCCAAGACCAGGTCGTAATACTTGCTCAAAACAGTCTTAAATCAAATGGGCATTACGACGGCTATAATCGTAACGTTTCCCGGTTTTTGTTATGTCAAAACCTCTTAAAACCAAATGAATTCAACAACCCAACAACTTTTACAACATAACCAGTTCATATACTTCGAGAACACATCACCAACATCAACCAACAACAAGTATTCATCAAGAATTAACCATACCTACTCCAAATTCCATAAACATGCTTATTACTAAAAACTTCACTTAAAATTCAATATAAATCAAAGGGTGGGTGAGTGGTATACCTTCCTTGAATCCTTAAACACACAACCAGAGCTTGTAAGCCTTAAGAGAGTCTTTATCTATGGTTATCATCCTCAAACTTGCAAAAGAAAATCAAGAACAAGTTATGACTTTTCGGAGTTACTATACACCAGTTTAAAGAACTGGAACACTGAAGGTCTTACCTTGCTCAAATGGAAGAAACTTGTGAAATAGGCAATGTAGGTTATCTCAAGACCTTTCCAACGAGCTATAGATCGCCATTTTCCACCAAGAAATGAAGGAGATGTGAAGCTTACAATCCGGCAGTTCCTCTTTGGCCGAAAATGAAGAAAATGAAAATGTTTTGTTTTCTTTTTGGGTTTTGGCTTTTGACTAATTAGAAATGCTGATTTTTTTATGACAAAAGTGGTGAGTCATAGCTCTAATGGCCTTAGCTTGTGACACATGTCCAACATGCATTGGTCTAGCTAAAGTAGCTTTACTGGTTTGTTTCCTTTCACATAGATGATCCAAATGTTGCATTCCTCGAATTAATCTTGTTACATGTTACTTCCATGTCTATATTTAATCCTGTAAATGTCGCCTTGTCCTTCTTGAAACGATTCGAAAATATTTCCTAAAAAGAGCGAATAAAATTCTACGCGATTCTCGCAGTGAATAGTAACTATTCACTATTCACTCCAACGATCGAATCCTTAAATCGACTTTAATAAAATAATAAAATTCCAAAATATTAAATCCTCAAATCCTCAAATTTAATATCTCATTTCTTGAATATAATAATATATAATTCACTGCCCGGTCAAATACTATACCAAAATAAAATTTGGAATTTCTGAATTCCGATCATCTTTGCATTCATTTATTTACTCCGTAGATCACTAATATGACTTCGGAATATCCATACTACGTCTCGTACATAGGTGGCATGAAAAATTTTCTTAATCCTCAAAATCACTATTCATTTACCAATTTCACTATTCACTGATACACTTAATCATAATAAGAAAAGTTTTAAATTTTTCCAAAAATTCGGGTTACTATAGTCTCCCCTCCTTAAAAGGATTCCGTCCCAGAATCAACTTAGGAATAACTGGGGGTACTTCTCTTCCATTGCACTTTCTAACTCCCAAGTGGATTCTTCCACTTCTTGATTCTCCACAAACCTCTCACTAGCTTGGCAACCTCGTCACTTAGCACTTGCTCTTTTCTATCCGTAATTTCGACAGGTTGTTCTTTGTAAGTCAGACCAGGTTGTATATCTACCTGCTCGTACTCTACATATGCCGGACATCTATAGTATACTGACGTAGCATTGACACATGAACCCCGTTATGACCATTCTACAAGTTTTGTACCATCTCAGATGGCCCAATGAATCTCGGGCTCAACTTCCCTTTCTTCTCAAATCTCACTAATTCTTTCCATGGAGATACCTTTAGCATCACGAATCGCTAACCTCATACTCTCTATCTTGTTTGTACAGAAATACACTAGCATAAACTTGTTTGTCATCCATCAACCTGCCATTTAGCTTATCAATAGCAGTACTATCTCTATACTCGCGGGCTTAGTCCGCATACTTTCTCTGTCTCTCTTGGTTGTCACTAGCCGCTTGTTGGTGAAATCTTTTGTCCTTCTAGTTTGTTGGACTAACTTGGGTTTTGTGTAAAATCTCATCCTTTAATTCCCGATCATTCAGAATCCATCTCTGTCTCATTTTAATTAAGGGTATCGGCCACCACATTGGCCTTCTCCGGATGGTAGTGTATCTCACAGTCATAATCCTAGGTCAATTCTAGCCATTTCTCCATCTCATGCTATCTACTATCACGGGTAACTCAAAGTCAATTCATTACATTCCATAAAATTTGTGGGTGCATTAGTCAACCCAAAATAACCTCGCTGAAAACTCGAAGTATCTATTCCTAGTACGAATCGCAGTCTTGGGTATATCCTCGGATTTAACTTCCAACTGGTGATACCCAGTTCTTAAATAGATTTGGAAATACACAGCGTTCTTCCACTGATCAAACAATCATTTACAAGGGTACCTATCCTCAAAATCACTATTCATTTACCAATTTCACTATTCACTGATGCACTTAATCATAATAAGAAAAGTTTTAAATTTTTCCAAAAATTCGGGTTATTATATACTGATGCAAGCTTATCAAATCCTGACGGTGTTCATCCTGATGCTAGTGGTGCTCCTGATGCTGAGCCAATTTTGATTCAACCACTACGATCAAGACCAATGGACCATCCTATCACAGATTCACATGATAAACTGAAAGGTATAGCTATTCCTGATCATGATGTTACTCATGATGATGATGATGATGATAATGATGATGAAAATAATGACGAGAAGGAACAACTTGCCAGAGTTCTAAAATCTAGTCTTGGAACTAATTTTGGTTCATCAAGCACATTCATGGCTGGTAAGGCATCTACTAGAAAAGACTTCAGACAAGACTTTTCTATTCCTTCTGAGACCAATCCTGCTGAGCAATTGAAAAGGCATCAATGGGAAAATGAATGGTATAGGTCTGATGAATCTGTTAACTATCCATATGCCTTGGATCATGCTTATAATGCAGTGAAGATGATAGAGAATCCAAATTTGAAGAATCATCTGAAGGCTACAACTCTTTTATCTAAAAGCCTGAAACATGAAATTGATTCTGTCAAAGCTGCAACTGAGTTGGTGAGGGACAATATTTCTATGAGTTTTACAAAGGTGCCTACTGTTCTTCAACTAAGGATAGTGGAATCTCAAGTGAAATATGTTGTTTCTGAACAAACCTCCATCAACAGAAGGATTGATTCTCTTGATACAAAGGTAACTGACATTCAAACCTCTCTTGCCTTAATTTTGAATATATTGTCAAATGCTGATGTCAAAAAGGGGGAGAAGGTAAGTCAGACAAAATGTACACGTGATCTAGTATTAAGAAATAATGACGATGATGATAATACTAGAAATGATGGTGGTGACAAAATTCTACAAGAAGAAACCTCTGATGCTGCTGTTATGAAGACAATTCAAACTTCTCAAAGTCAAACAACGCAGTCAACTCATGTTTCTGATTCTGGAGTAAGGACAGTAAGAACAATGGTGCAATCTCAGATCCTGACGGAAGAACAAATCCTGACAGGTGATCAAATCCTGATGCCTGGTCATGAACAAACTCTTGCTACAATTCCTGAAGGTGATGAAGATGTGATTATTGATAATCCTGAAGATGCATCAAATCTATTCCAGAAGTTCTCTACAAAAGATGGCAGAATTGTTACTCTATATCACACTGATAAAAGAGTTCAACAATTATTTACAAGAAAAGCACTCTCTACAACAAGTGAAGAATATCCTGATCTCTCACATGAAGAATTCTTAAGACAACAGAGAGAAATGATGGAAAGCTTTATTAACCCTGCTCCTGCTAGAGGTAGAGGAAGCAGAGGTAGGAGAGGAGCTAGAAGAGGTAGAAGAGGTTCTTCAACTCATACAGTGCCTAGACAGACAAGGTCTAGAGGGTTATTAATAGAAGAAATTCCTGAACCTACTCAAAATCTAGTAGTTCCTGACAGGTCTACTTTTGGTGATGATGGAAATGTTGAAAAAAAACCTGAATTGAGAAGAAAGCCAAGACAATTAATTCTCTGCAAAACAAATCAAATTGAAGATTATAATCCTGACATTGTTCCTGATAATGTTCAAGATCCTGATGAATCTGAAATTCTGCAAGAGATTGATTTGTTAATCTTATCTACTGTGGTTGATTCTCACAACAAGGAAGTGGATGAAGAAGAAGAAGCCAGAAGAAGAGAAATCACAAGATCAACAAATAGAGATTTCAATCTCTATGTACAAAGGCTTAAATTCTCAAATAGAAGATTGTGGATAAATTCAAGCAGACGGGAATCTTTACTAGAAAGAAGCTATACTTTTGAAAAAGAAAAGGATAAGAAGTGGAAACACATAAGTACATTGAGGTGTAATACACCTATCAATTTTCAGAATGGAGGAATTATAACAAGTGCTTCAAGTGTTGTTGATTTATCTGATATGATTAGATCAAAAGCACTCTGGCTACGAATGTTTTCAAATCTGAAGCAATTGTCAAGTAATTCAAGAGGAGGTATTGGACATAGGGATGCTGAATATCTGAATATGTCATATGTTGATCCTTACTCCTTGACTGAAATTGGAGGTACTTTAATTTCTGAAAACCTGAACTTGTTATTAGCTGTTGATATAGTTATAGATTGTCATGATGGTACTGAAAAGAAAGAAAAGCTTCTGTACTTCATGAAAGATGGTAATGTGAAGATTCTGCGCATTCAAGATCTGCTGGTGAAAACTACACAGGAACTGAAATATGTTCATTATCTGTTAAGATGGAAGAATAAAGTGTGCAAAGAATGGAGTGACATGATCTTATCAACTATAAGAAGAAGACTAGATGGAAATAAAAATTTCAATGGTAATTATACTCCCATGTACTTAAATCAAAGAGGTCAAGATGTGGAAATGCAAAGGGGTACTGCTGTTAAAGAAGTAACTTTTGGCATGACTAAACTTACTCTCAATCCTGATGGGAAGGAAATTGCTTATCTTTTGCTTGAAGAGCACAGTCTACAAAGAAGCTCCATACAGAATCTCAGAGCAGCTATTTACCAGATTAATGAGGAAGATGAAGAACTCAGAAATCTTAAGGAAAGACTGATTCAAATTCTTGAAGAAAAAGAAGAAGATTTGTTATCCAACTTCTTGAAGATGAATCTGTTTTATCAAAGAATTTAAACAGATAAGTTGCTACTGAAGATACTTGTACATTTTGTAAATATGTTTTTGACATCATTGAATCTTAGGAATCTATACTTTATTTCACAAAGTATAAGATTGGGGGAGATTGTTAGATCAGGATTCAATGATCGTCAGGATCTAGACTTCAACTGACCAGGATTGCTGACATCATCAGGATTGCATGGTCGTCAGGATTAGAATCAATATCAGGACTGGGATCAGGATTGATCATCAGGACTGGAAGCTGATCAGGATTCTTACTTCGAGTTATATTTGGAGTCTAGTTAAATAAGGAAGATTATTCTGTCGGTTCCTAGTTTGTAGTAATGAAGCTATCGATTAAGGATAGGTTTCAATCTTTGTAATTGATTAGGACTTATCATTGATAGAGAAGCTGTGTAGTATATAAACACAGTTTTAGGATTTGGTTCAGTGAGAATCAAACGTGTAGAAGCTCTCAAGAACATAGAATTTCTTGAGAGAGTTTTTGTAAACTAGCAGCTCTCAAGAACATCAGAATTTCTTGAGAGAGTTTTGTAACAGTTTTATATCAGATTTAATAAAGCTGTTATTATTCTTTCATATTTGTGATTCATATCTTATTAAGTCGAGAATCTTATACAATTGTATTCAACCCCCCTTCTACAATTGTTTATTACTGGGCAACAATAAATTCATGTCGAATTTATTCTAGATTTATTTTAAATAGTTTGAGATTCAAACCTTGTAATCTGTACTGTATTTGTAACACCCTTCAAGTTTAATATTAATTATATTTAACTTGAATTTTGTTTCATTTCATTCCGCACTTATTTGTTCTTGAATTGTTAAATCTCGAACCGAACAAATTCGATAAAACGGTACAGTTTGTATTCAACCCCCCCCCCCCCCCTTCTACAAACATATCAGGACCTAACATAGGGGTACCGTTCTTAGATAGTCAGTGAGAATAGTAGGCACCCCTGGAAGATGGTTCTTCTTAATAAGAGCTGTTATGGCATTGCTATTCATCTTCATGCATTCCATGGTCTCCTCACCTTCAAAGATGTCTCGTTCTTCACCTGTAAGCACATCATTGAGAATTAGCTGTAGGAACCTTGGATAGAAACAAAGCACATCATCTATGCCTGTTCTCTCTTCCAGTGGTCCCATGCACAGAATGATTTGATCAATCATCAGTCGTCCTATGTTTATATGCCTATTTTTAGCAATGGCAAACTCTAGCTTCTGAAGAAACAAAGGAATACCATGCAGATTAGTAAGCTTGGCAGTAAAAACGTGGATTAAAGTATGAAAGAAAAAGTTCCATGGCTTTGTCAGGTAATGCTTTAAAAACTCTCCCACAAAGAAGTTTGGTTGTTGACTTCTAATGAGAGTGAAGAAAGCATGTATTTCTTCAGTATTGGGATCAGGAACAAGGTTTTCTGTAGGAAAATGTAAGATTCTGTTTAAATCATGTTCTGTCACCCTAATTGTTCTGCCCCCTGGCACAACAAAACTGAAAGAAGATATATTATTCTCCGATGTGTCAGTGGTTGTCGTGTACAGTGCATTCAATTGATCAATACAAAGGACCGCAGGAGTACTTAGAGCATAAGCCACCAAAGAACATGTATTCAAAAATTGTGCCCATGCACGAAACTGTAAGTTCATAATGGATTGCACATTCTAGAAAGAGACATGATTAGTCTTGGTTACAATAAATTCTCCGGCCATTGTATTTTCAAAAATTCCAGAAAATTTAAATTTAAACCAAAACTAATTTAATTAATTATTTCTAATTAATCAAAATTTTAAAATAACCCTTTTTACTAATTAAACAAACTCAAACCAAAAACAATCAAGAACCCTAATTGTTAACCTTTCGAATTTACACTTAAACTTAAAAATCAATTGTTTACAATCGATTTCTTAGTATGAACACTGTTAACAATAAGATTAAGATCCACAATGTCAATTTCGATAGTTTTCTTTGAAAACTTAGATAAAAAAACTCAACCTAATCAGTAACACACAGTAGGTTCACGGTATAAATGAAATCACTGTGGTAAATGATCGTTTTTGTCAAGTTTAATCGGTTAAAACTTGAAGAAACTATCGATGGTGATGGTTCTTTTTTGTATCTATTTCTGTAAGTATATAAAACTCTTAGATCTTAGAATAATGAAGAGAAACGACTTAGGGGACGTTTTATACACTGTGTACTGTAGGGGTATTTTAGTCATTTAACTTTCGATAGATTTTAAAAACAACTATCGATGGTTTTTATTGAGGGGCAAAAAAGTCATTCACACTTCGATAGTTGTTGAAAAACTATAGAAGTGGTTAAAATTTAGAATTCAAACAGACTTTTTCAAAAACCATCGAAAGAATTTGTTGCCCAGTAATAATCTATTGTAGAAGGGGGGTTGAATACAATAGTATAAGATAATCGACTTCTTAATGTATATATCACAAATATGAAAGAAAGATAACAGCTTTATTAAATCTGATATAAAACTGTTACAAACTCTCTCAAGAAATTCTGATGTTCTTGAGAGCTGCTAGCTTACAAAAACTCTCTCAAGAAATTCTATGTTCTTGAGAGCTTCTATTCGATTATGTTCTCCTTCATAAATCGAAACCAAAACTGTGTTTATATACTACACAGCTTCTCTATCAATGATAAGTCCTAATCAATTACAAAGATTGAAACCTATCCATAATTGATAGCTACATTCTACAAACCAGGAACCGACAGAATAAACTTCCATGTTTAACTAGACTCCAAATATAACTCGAAGTAGGAATCCTGATCAGCTTCCAGTCCTGATGATCAATCTTGATCCCAGTCCTGATATGTATCTTGATCCTGACGACCATGTAATCCTGATGACGTCAGCAATCCTGATCAGTGGAGTCTAGCTCCTGACGATCATTGAATTCTGATCTAACAATCTCCCCCAATCTCATACTTTGTGAAATAAAGTATAGATTCCTAAGATTCAATGATGTCAAAAACATATATACAAAATGTACAGAATCTGCAGCAACAACTTATCTGTTTAAATTCTTTGATAGAACAGATTCATCTTCAAGAGGTTGGATAACAAATTTTCTTCTTTTTCTTCAAGAATTTGAATCAGTCTTTCCTTAAGATTTCTGAGTTCTTCATCTTCCTCATTAATCTGGTAGATAGCTGCTCTGAGATTCAATATGGAGCTTTTCTGAAGACTATGCTCTTCAAGCAAAAGATAAGCAATTTCCTTCCCATTAGGATTGAGAGTAAGTTGAGTCATGCCAAAAGTTACTTCTTTAACAGCAGTACCCCTTTGCATTTCCACATCCTGACCTCTTTGATTTAAGTACGTGGGAGTATAATTACCATTGACATTACTGTTTCCATCCAGTCTTCTTCTTATTGTTGACAAAATCATGTCACTCCATTCCTTGCATATTTGATTCTTTGATCTCAAAAGATAATGAACATATTTCAGTTCCTGTGTAGTTTTCATCAGCAGATCTTGAATAGATAAAATCTTCACACTACCATCTTTCATGAAGTACAGAAGCTTTTCTTTCTTGTCAAAACCATCATGACAATCTATAACTATATCAACAGCTAGTAAATTGTTCAGGTTTTCAGAAGTTAAAGTACCTCCAATTTCAGTTAAGGAGTAAGGATCAACATATGACATATTTATATATTCAGCATCCCTGTGTCCAATACCTCCTCTTGAATTACTTGTCAATTGCTTCAGATTTCAAAACATCTTTAACCAGAGTGCTTTTGATCTAACCATCCCAGATAAATCAACAACACTTGAAGCGTTTGTAATAATTCCTCCAGACTGAAAATTGATAAGTGTATCACAACTTAGTGTACTAATATGTTTCCACTTCTTATCCTTTTCCTTTTCAAAGGCATAGCTTCTTTCCAGTGAAGATTCTTGTCTGCTTGGGTTCCTCCACTTTCTTCTGTTTGAGAGTTTAAACCTTTGTACATAGAGATTGAAATCTCTATTTGTTGATCTTTTAATTTCACTTCTTCTGGCTTCTTCTTCTTCATCTACTTCCTTGTTGTGAAAATCAACCACAGTAGATAAAATTATCAAGTCAATCTCTTGCATAATTTCAGAATCATCAAGATCTTGAATATTATCAGGAACAACATTAGGATTAGATTCTTCAATTTGATTTGTATTGCAGAGAGTTGATTTTCTTGATTTTCTTCTCAATTCAGGTTCTTCTTCAATATTTGCATCATCACCAAAAGTAGATCTGTCAGGAACTACTAGAGTTTGAATAGGTTCAGGAATTTCTTCAATTCTTAACCCTTGAGACCTTGTCTGTCTAGATATTGTTTGAGTTGAAGAACCTCTTCTACTTCTTCTAGCTCCTCTCCTACCTCTGCCTCCTCTACCTCTAGCAGGAGCAGGATTATTAAAGCTTTCCATCATTTCTCTCTGTTGTCTTAAGAATTCTTCATGTGAGAGATCAGGATATTCTTCACTTGCTGTTGAGAGTGCTTTTCTTGCATATAATTGTTGAACTCTTTTATCAGTGTGATATAGAGTAACAATTCTGCCATCTTTTGTAGAAAACTTCTGGAATAAATTTGATGCATCTTCAGGATTATCAATAAAAATATCTTCATCACCTTCAGGAATTGTAGCAAGAGTATGTCCATGACCAGGTGTCAGGATTTGTTCTTCCGTCAGGATCTGAGATTGCACCAACGTTCTTACTGTCTTAACTCCAGAATCAGAAACATGGGTTGACTGCGTTGTTTGACTTTGTGAAGTTTGAATTGTAGACTTCATAACAGCAGCATCAGAGGTTTCTCCTTGTATCACTTTGTCACTACCATCATCTCCAGTATCATCATCATTATTCCTTAATACTAGATCAGGTGTGCATTTTGTCTGACTAACCTTCTCCCCCTTTTTGACATCAAGATTTGACAATAAATTCAAAATTAAGGAAGGAGAGGCTTGAATGTCAGTTACCTTGGTATCCAGAGAATCAATCCTTCTGTTGATAGAGGTTTGTTCAGAAATAACAGATTTCACTTGGGAAATATCATTCCTCACCAACTCAGTTGAGTTCTTGATAGAATCAATCTCACTTTTTAGGCTTTTGGATAACAGAGTTGTAGCCTTCAGATGATTCTTCAAGTCTTGATTCTCTATAGATTTCACTGCATCATAGGCATGTTCCAAAGCAGAAGAATAACTTACAGATTCAGTAGATCTGTGCCATGAATTGTTCCATTCATTCTGTCTAAGTGCCTCAGCAGGATTAAAGGAAGGAATAGAAAAATCTTGTCTCTGATCTTTCCCAGTGGAAGCTTTGCCAGCCATATATGTACTTGATGAACCAAAATTAGTTCCAAGACTAATTTTGAGTGCTGTAGCAAGCTGTTCCTTCTCTTTTCGATTCTCATCATCATCACTATCATCAGAGTCATCATCATCAGTACTATGAGTATCATTAGGATCAGGAATAGCTATAACTTTCATTTTATCCTGTGAATCTGTGGTAGGATGATCCATTGGTCTTGAACGAATTGGCTGCATCAGGATAGGTTCAACATCAGGAGCACCACTAGCGTCAGGATGAACACCGTCAGGATTTGATATGCTTGCATCAGTATTTGCTACCAATGGTTCTTGTGGAGCTTGAGGTTCAGAAGCTTCTTCAACACTTTGAGTCAAAGGTTCTTATGTGCTTCCCTCATTGACAGTGTCCTCGACCAATATTTGAACTTCATCTGCACCAGAAATCCCTTGAGCATTGTCAGGAAATTTCTCAGAAACTGTAGCTTGGCCTGCATCTTCACTTTGAGAAGATGGTTCTTGTGTAGCTGGAATGTCGATGTCTGCATTCTCCCTTTGAGAAAATGGTTCTTGTGGGACCATTCCACTAGCTAAGCCTTCACTCAAACTTTGATTGAGTGGTTCTTGTATGGCTGGATCATCAGAAAGAGCTGCTGAACCACTTTGAGGTTCAAGTTCTTGTGGGCTTGATCCTTTCAGTTTCTTCTGTCTCTGATAGACTAACTCTTCTGCCTTCCTTAGCTTTTCCATTGGATGTTTTATCCCAAGATTGGAAGAAGCAGCACCATACTTCTCCCATGAAATATCAACATGTCTTTTTGTTGGAGAGTCCTGTGCTGGAGAGTTTGAAATATTAACCACTTGACTTGGTGCAGCATCAGGAATACTAACAATAGAATTTTCTTGAGCAATAGAAACTGATTGCTCATTCAGAATAGAAGTGTCATGTACATTAGTATCCTGCTTCTTTTCTAAAGGAATATGATACATGCTTTTTGATAACTTCCTTTTCTTCTGTGGTGTAGACAATGGAACCACAGCTGCAGTAGCAGTATCAGCAACTTCCTTATTCACATTCATCACAGAGGATATAGGTAAATCATCCTCTGAGTCAGTCTCATCCCTGAGAACTAATTTTCTTTTAACAGAAACAGCCTCACCTCCCTTTGCAGCTTTCTTCACCAGGACCCCTTGTACACCCCCTTGTAACTTCTTTTTAGTGAGTGGTGTAGAGGAAAAATCCTTTGAACCTGATTGCCTTCCTGACACATCAGTTCTAGCTGACTTCTTTGCTTTTACAACTAAAGTCTTTTGAGAGACATTAGAGGTGGCAGTTGACTGTTTAGACTGTTTAGAATGAATGCTTGGGTTAGGAACAAGGTGTGATTGGCCTTGCCCCATAGCATTAGAAATTAAAATTGAGAATTAAGACTAAAAACTTAATCAAAGACTAAGCATAAATCTTATTTCCAGAGTTTACCAGAAGTGTTGATGACAAATTAGCATAGAACCTCTGGTTTTCATACCAGCTTCAACATCTGAGCATCAGGATTTGACCAGTTGACTTCCTGTCAGGATAACATCCTATCAGGATTTGATCAAAGAAAACATACCTTTCTGAATAACCATCAGGATTTGACAGTTATCAGGATTTCCTCTCTGTAGCTTTCCTCAGAAATTCTCAAAGTTCATCATTCCAAGTTCATTCACCAATTTATTGAAAGTAGCTTCATGTAGTGGCTTGGTGAATATATCAGCTAGTTGTTGATCAGTAGGAACAAAGTGAAGTTCAATTGTTCCTTCCAGAACTTGTTCTCTTATGAAGTGATATCGAATACTGATGTGTTTAGTAAGAGAATGTTGAACTGGATTTCCTGTCATTGCAATAGCACTTTGGTTATCACAATAAATAGGGATTTTTGAGTATGACAGGCCATAATCTAACAACTGATTTCTCATCCACATTATCTGAGCACAACAACTTCCTGCAGCAATGTACTCAGCTTCTGCAGTTGAAGTGGAAATGGATTTTTGCTTTTTACTGAACCATGAAACTAGTCTTCCACCCAAAAACTGACAGCTTCCTGAAGTACTTTTCCTGTCTATTTTGCATCCTACAAAATCAACATCTGAATAACCACACAACCCAAAATCTGATTCCCTTGCATACCAAAGGCCAAGAGAAGAAGTGCCTTTGAGATATCTGAAAATTCTTTTGACTGCAATCAGATGGGGTTCTCTAGGTTTTGCTTGAAATCTTGCACACAGACAGGTTGCAAACATGATATCTGGTCGACTTGCAGTGAGATACAATAAAGAGCCAATCATTCCTCTGTAGTGAGTTACATCTACCTCAGCACCTTGATCAGGATCAAGTTTGGTAGCTGTAGCTATGGGAGTTGTAGTAGGAGAACTATCTTGCATGTTAAACCTTGTCAATAAATTCCTTGTATATTTAGACTGATTGATAAAAATCCCTTCATCAGTCTGTTTAACTTGAAGACCAAGAAAGTAACTCATTTCTCCCATCATGCTCATTTGATATCTTGACTGCATAAGCTTGGAAAACTTTTCACAAAGCTTATTGTTTGTTGACCCAAAAATGATATCATCAACATAAATCTGAACTAACAACAAGTCCTTACCATGATTCAAATAAAATAGAGTTTTATCAGTAGCACCTCTTTTGAATCCACTTTCCAGTAAGAATAGAGCTAAAGTTTCATACCATGCTCTTGTAGCTTGCTTTAGTCCATAAAGTGCCTTATCCAATCTGTAGACATGATCTGGATATTTAGGATCAATGAAACCGGGAGGTTTCTCAACATAGACTTCTTCCTCCAGTTCTCCATTTAAGAAAGCACTTTTAACATCCATCTGGAAAACCTTGAATTTCTTATGAGCTGCATAAGCAAGAAATATCCTTATGGCTTCTAGTCTTGCAACAGGAGCAAAAGTTTCATCATAATCAATTCCCTCTTGTTGAGAATACCCCTTTGCAACTAGTCTTGCTTTGTTTCTGATTATTACTCCATCAGAATCAGTCTTGTTCTTGAAAATCCACTTTGTACCAACAATTGATCTATTCTTTGGTCTTGGTACCAGTTTCCAGACTTCATTTCTTTCAAATTCATTCAGTTCCTCTTGCATTGCAGTAACCCAATCAGCATCTTTAAGTGCATCTTCAACTTTCTTTGGCTCCTCCTTGGATAGAAAGTTATTGTATAGACATTCATTTTGAGTTGCACTTCTTGTTTGAACACCTGCATCAGGATCTCCAATGATCAAATCAGGAGTATGACTTGCAGTCCATTTCCTTGATGGTGTTAAATTGTTTCTTGATGTAGATGCTCTCCCTGAATTGGTGTTATCTTGATTTGAAGAACTTGCTTGTCTTGAATCTCCCCCTGAATTATTGCTATGTCCTCCTGATAAGTTTATCAGGATCATCACTTGAATCAGTATCTGAAGAATTCTGTCCTGATGATTGAGTTGACTCTGAACTTGTAGCAGAATGTTGTTGCTCCCCCTCAACATTAGCACTACTAGAAGTATCACTATTGATTGCATCATCAGTATTAGCACCATCAGTATCTTGTGTGTCATCGGGATTTGGTGACCCATCAGGATCTGATGAATTGACAGCTTCTAATTCACTTTCCTCAGGTTCCTTGGTAGCTTCATTTTCAAAAATCAATCTATCATGAGAGTCTTCATTGATTCCAGCTATCTTTATGTCATCAAAAAAATACATGTATTGACTCCATGACAGTCCTTGTCCTCAAATTAAAAACTCTGAAAGCTCTTGATGCAGGATAGTCTATGAAAATTCCTTCATCAGCCTTTGTTTCAAATTTCCCTAGTTGTTCAGGATGAGTTCTGAGAACAAAACATTTACAGCCAAACACATGCAGGTGCTTCAGACTTGGTTTCTTTTCCTTGAGTGACTGATAAGGAGTAACACCATGTCTGTTGATTAATGTGAGATTTTGAGTATAGCATGCTGTGTTGACTGCTTCTGCCCAGAAATATGTAGGTAATTTTGCTTCTTCCAACATAGTTATGCCAGCTTCAATAAGAGTTCTAGTTTTCCTTTCAACTACTCCATTTTGCTGAGGTGTGCCAGGAGCAGAGAATTGTTGAATGATTCCTTTGTATTTGCAGAACTCTTCCATCTTTGAATTCTTAAATTCAGTACCATTATCACTTCTCAGTATCTTGACTTTGTACTTTGTGGTTGTCTCAATCATTCTCACATGATCCAACAGAACTTCAGGAGTCTCATCTTTTCTGTGCAGAAAATACACCCAGATGAATCTAGAATATTCATCAACAATTACAAGAGTGTACCTTTTCTTACTGATGGACATGATGTTGATTGGACCAAATAAATCAAGATGTAGCATGTGATATGGTTCTTCAATAGAGGATTCTGATTTACTCTGGAATGATGTCCTTCTTTGTTTTGCTTTCTGACATGCATCACAGAGTCCATCAGGAGAATATAACACTTTTGGTAATCCTCTCACTAAATCTTTCTTAACCAACTCATTGATATTGCTGAAGTTGAGATGAGAAAGCTTCTTGTGCCAATTCCAACTTTCATCTACTGATGCTTTACTGATCAGACAGGTAGGGGAGTCATCAGTATTTGATTGAATGTTGGCTTCATATATGTTACCATGCATGTAGCCAGTCTGAGCTATCTTTCCTGTTTCTTTACTGACTACTTCACAATGTGTGGAATAGAAGTTGACATGATAACCTCTGTCAATGATTTGACTAATACTCAACAGGTTGTGTTTTAGTCCCTTCACTAGAACTACTTTTTCAATGATGACATTTCCAATGATTATATTGCCATATCCCAAGGTTTGTCCAATGTTGCCTTCTTCATAAGACACAGTTGGGCCAGCTTTTTCCTCATATTCTGATAACAGGGCTTTGTTTCCAGTCATGTGCACAGAACATCCACTATCCATGACTAACACATTTTTCTTTTTACCCTGCAATCAGAATAGAAACACACTAGTTAGAACATTTAGGAACCCATACTTGTTGGGTTCCTTTTCCATGCAATTATTAACTTTCACAGAAGAAGACTTTCTGACCTTAGCAGTCCTGACAGGATTTACTCCATCAGGATTTGCTTTGTCAGTATCAGTATTAACAAAAGCATGTTCCAACTTGACATTCTTAATGCTACCAGATTTTGCACTATTTTTATCAACTTTAGGCAATGGATCATAAAAGTTATAGTACAACTCATGATAATCTTTACAAGTATAAATAGAATGCCATATACTACCACAATGAAAACAGGACTTCTGCGGTTTATAAAATACTGATCTATTCCTAACATCAGACTTAGAAATATCAGCAATCTTCTTCTTACTCTTCTTACAATCAAAAGCAAGATGATTAGAGTTACCACAGATAAAACAACACTTTCTAGGTGCATTTGGGATATATTTATAACCATTCTCTTTGTTGATCCCAACTTTACCATTCCTGTTTCTCTTAACAGTAGCTTCCTTTTTCTTATCTATCACCTCACAGATTTTATCCTTAAGCTGTTTCTGAGACAATAGACCTACATTCTTAATGACTTTATTCATGACAGGTTTAGACTTTATAATTTTAATTCCTTGAGTAGAAGTAGATCCCTTTTCAAAAGTAGAAGTGGAATCCTTACCAAAAACAAAGTTAACAGGAGTAATCTTAGATTTGGTTGTATCTATAACATGTCTATAGGTCTTTGGACTGACTGTCTCATCAATGACAATTTTCTCTTTCAATTTCTTATCCTCATCTGACTTATATCCTAGACACTCTTTCCAATTCTTAGAGGTATTAATCTCATGAAATTTCCTACCAGAGTCTGTCCAGGTTCTGATTTTCTCATTAGCATTTTCAAGTTCCTTTTCAAGCGCAGTACATTTGGATTTCATCTCTAAATACATGTGATTCGCATTATCACATTCTTTTTGTACTTCTTGCATACGAGAAAATTCAGCTTCTAATATATCATTCCTTTTTCTAAGTTCAGACATCTCAGATAAGATCCTAGTATTTTCAGCAGTTTGACTTCTAAAGCTAATATGTAATGACTTTAGAAAACGTCTTAACTCAGAAGCATTATCAGTATCAAAATCAAAGATAGTATTTAGTACCTTATCATCACGAGCAGCAGTTACATCAGCATTGGCCATTAGAGCATAGTTGACCACCTCAGTATCATATTCTGAGGAAGAGTCCATCCAATCCTTGCTTGATGTGATAAGTGCCTTTGTCTTCTTGCACTCCGAAGCAAAGTGACCCATACCATTGCACTTGTAGCATCTAACCTTTGACTTGTCAAATTTGCTACCCTTGCTGTCCTTTTTGATATACTTATCTTTGTTTGAGTTGAAAGCCTTTTTCTGAAAGTTGCCTTGTCTTCTATTCTTCCTGAACTTCATCCTCCTGAAGTTTCTGACAATCATAGCAACCATCTCTTCCATGTCTGAGTCAGAAGAATCATCATCAGTATTGGCATCAGGATTGCCATCAGTATCTGATGAAGAGTCATCATGATCTGACTCAACTATTCTCGTTTTACTTCTAGAGACCTCCATAGCTTTTCCTTTTGATTTAGCCTCTGCTTTCAACGCAATTGATTTTGCCTTGCTGCTTTTCTTGTTCTTTCTCTGTTGGACTTCAAGATCATGTGTTCTTAGCATCCCATAGACTTCATCAAGAGACACAGTGTTAAGATCATACTGATGTCTAATGATCGAGGTCTGAGTGTCCCATTCTTCAGGTAAAGCTCTTAGAGACTTGGTGTTTGAATCTTCAGTTTCATATTCCTTGTCAACTAAAGATAAACTGTTCAATAGTGTCAGAAATCTATCATATAGATCAGTTAGGCTCTCATCAGGTCTTGCATCAAATTGTTCATATTCTTGAATCATAAGAGCCCTTCTGTTTTTCTTAACAGATGCAGATCCCTGGAACTGAGTTTCTAAAGTATCCCAAATTTCTTTTGAAGACTTGCATGCAATCACTCTATTTGACATGACAGCAACAAGACTACTGTGCAAGATATTCTTTAGCTTTGGTTCCCTGAGTACATGAGCTTTTTCTTCTGGAGTCCATTCACTTTTAGCCTTGACCACATAATGTTCAGGTACTGTATCTGTTCGTTCTACAATCCTTGTAGGAATATATGGTCCATCAAGAATCCTGTCCAAATAGTCAGGATCCATAGCCTCCAAGTACATCAGCATCTTTACCCTCCATGTTGGATATTCTGATTTCTTCAAGATGGGAATCTTCATGCTTTCATACTTGGTTGTCGACATCTTTAGATCGTATCTGATTCAGAATTAAATCAGTTTGCTCTGATACGAATTGTTGCCCAGTAATAATCTATTGTAGAAGGGGGGTCGAATACAATAGTATAAGATAATCGACTTCTTAATGTATATATCACAAATATGAAAGAAAGATAACAGCTTTATTAAATCTAATATAAAACTGTTACAAACTCTCTCAAGAAATTCTGATGTTCTTGAGAGCTGCTAGCTTACAAAAACTCTCTCAAGAAATTCTATGTTCTTGAGAGCTTCTATTCGATTATGTTCTCCTTCATAAATCGAAACCAAAACTGTGTTTATATACTACACAGCTTCTCTATCAATGATAAGTCCTAATCAATTACAAAGATTGAAACCTATCCATAATTGATAGCTACATTCTACAAACCAGGAACCGACAGAATAAACTTCCATGTTTAACTAGACTCCAAATATAACTCGAAGTAGGAATCCTGATCAGCTTCCAGTCCTGATGATCAATCCTGATCTCAGTCCTGATATGTATCTTGATCCTGACGACCATGTAATCCTGATGATGTCAGCAATCCTGATCAGTTGAGTCTAGCTCCTGACGATCATTGAATTCTGATCTAACAGAATTTTCCTTTAAAAACCAAAAACTATCGAACATTCTTTCTGAAAACTATCGAGAATTCTAAGTATTTAAAAAATTAAATTCCCTTCGATAGATTTCAATTTGCATTCTAAAAACTATCGAGATATTACTTCGATAGATTTCTTTTCTTTTCCAAAAACTATCGAAAATTGCTTTCGATAGATTTTATCTAGTACTTAGAAAAACTATCGAATTTTCTAATTCGATATATTTTTGCTTCCTGTTTATTTTTAAACCTGTTCTTGTTTAAAAAAGAAACATTTCTTATTTTCTGTCAACCCAGAATTTACTTTAGATCAAACTTTTTCACCAAAAATTCAAAGTTAACAGAAAATTCACAATTTTCTTAGAATAAAATCGACTAAATATCATTAAATTATATTAACCAATTAAAATCCAATAAATTATGATGCATTATTTTACAATGTTAAAAACAAAGTAAAATAATTTGAATTAAATAAATGCTTAAATATTTAGAACAAATATTAGCACCTAAATAATTTTAGATGCATTAACTAGTTAAATTCCAGAAGATATATCATCCATAAATATGACATAAAATTAGTACAGTAATTCTAACCTACGAGAATTGCTCCTGAAAATAAATTCACGAGTCCTAAGGATATAGAAATTCTTAAACTCATGTATTTACTAGGACTATCTTGTAGTTACTGACTTCTAATCAAAATCAATTAGAAAGATTTAACATCCCAAGTTCACCAACCAGTTTAGAAAAAGTGGATTCATCAAGTGGTTTAGTAAAGATGTCTGCAATTTGTTCCTCTATGGGTACAAAATGTAACTCCACAGTTCCATTCATGACATGCTCTCGGATAAAATGATACCTGATGTCGATGTGCTTCGTCCTCGAGTGTTGCACTGGGTTGTTGGAGATTGCTATGGCACTTGTGTTGTCGCAGAATATTGGAATCTTAGTCAACAAAAGTCCATAGTCACGGAGTTGGTTCCTCATCCACAAGATTTGAGCACAACAGCTACCAGCAGCTATGTATTTAGCTTCAGCTGTTGATGTGGACACTGAGTGCTGCTTCTTGCTATACCAAGAAACTAACCTTCTTCCAAGAAACTGACAGCTTCCTGAAGTACTCTTCCGATCAATCTTACAACCTGCAAAATCTGAGTCTGTATATCCAATAAGATCAAATCCTGTATCTTTAGGGTACCAAATTCCAAGATTTGGGGTTCTCTTAAGATATCTAAATATTCGCTTAACAGCTATTAGATGAGATTCTTTGGGATCAGACTGAAACCTAGCACACAAGCATGTTGCAAATATTATATATGGTCTACTTGCAGTGAGATATAGTAAAGAGCCTATCATACCTCTGTAGCTTGTGATGTCAACCTTCTTACTAGTTTCATCCTTATCAAGCTTAGTGGCAGTTGGCATAGGAGTCTTTGCTGTGGATGAGTCTTCCATTTGATACTTCTTCAGAAGATCTTTAATGTACTTAGACTGGCAAATGAATATTCCATCTAGCCTTTGATACACTTGTAGTCCAAGAAAGAATGATAATTCACCCATCATGCTCATTTCATATCGACTCTGCATTAACTTACCAAATCTCTTGCATAGATCATCATTAGTAGAACCAAATATTATGTCATCAACATATACTTGCACCAATATCATATCATTTTTGTGCTTTTTGTAAAAGAGAGTTTTATCTACGACACCTCTTGTAAAGTTATTTTCAAATAAAATTCAGAGAGAGTGTCACACCATGTCCTTGGAGCTTGTTTGAGTCCATAGAGAGCTTTGAATATAAAGTACACAAAATCTACCAGTTTTGAATCCTCAAACCCCGGAGGTTGTTCCACATACACTTCTTTTTCTAGCTCCCCATTCATAAAAGCACTCTTCACATCCATTTGATATACTTTGTAATTGGAATGTACTGCGAATGCCAGAAACTTTCTGATGGCCTCAAGTCTTGCTACTGGTGCATAGGTTTCATCATAGTCTATACCCTCTTCTTGAGAGTAACCTTTAGCAACCAGTCTGCCTTTGTTTCTCGTTACTATGCCATCTTCATCCAACTTATTTCTGAATACTCATCTTGTTCCTATAACAGATTTTCCTTTAGGCCTGGGTACCAGCTTCCAAACTTTCTGCCTTTCAAACTGATTGAGTTCATCTTGCATTGCAATCACCCAATCTGGATCATTTAGGGCATCTTCAACTTTCTTAGGTTCTGTTTCTGAAAGAAACCCATAATAGTGACATTCATTTTGTGATATCCTCCTAGTTCTCACTCATGTGTCCGGATCACCAATGATCAAGTGAAATGGATGATCTCTATTCCATACCCTTTGTCTTCGCAGATGCGATCTTGATGATTCTCCTTGTTCAAAATGTTGTGGAGTGTGACTAGTTGATCCTTCTCCTGATCCCCCAGAGTTGTTGCCGGTATGATCTGTTGACTCTGTTGATTGACTAGTGGGTCCTGTAGTAGTTTGAGGATCTCCACCACTGTCACCACTTGGTCCAGAATCATTATCATTATTATTATTACCAGGAACAACTTCAGGTTCTTCTTCAATGTTAGAGAGATCTCCTGATAGATTTTCAAATACCAAGGATTCAGAGTTCTCTTTTGTTTGCAGGCCTGGTCTTTTGGTGTCATCAAATGTTACATTAAGGCTTTCCAACACCTTCTTATCTTCAATCACGTACACCCTGTAAGCTTTAGATTCCAAAGAATAGCCCAGAAAAATGCCTTCATCTGCTTTGGCATCAAACTTGCCTAGATGTTGTCCATCTTTTAGTACAAAGCACTTTGCACCAAACACATGAAAGTACTTCAGTGTTGGTTTCTTGTTGGCCATTAACTCATACGGAGTCTTTTCATGATCTTTATTAATCAGGGTTCGATTCTGAGTGTAGCAAGCTGTATTCACTGCTTTAGCCCAAAAGTAAGTGGGAAGTTTTGATTAATTTAACATTGTCCTTGCTGATTCAACCAAGGTTCTATTATTCCTTTCAACTACTCCATTCTGTTGAGGAGTTCTTGGTGCTGAATACTGTCTTGATATTCCTTTCTCTGAGCAGAAATCATTAAGAACTGCATTCTTGAATTCAGTTCCATTGTCTGATCTGATTGTCCGCACAGGTAGTTTAGCTTCCACTTCTATCTTCTTGATGTGATCAATGATTAGTTGTGTTGCTTCATCCTTTGAATGTAATAATAACACCCACGTGTACTTGGAGTAGTCATCTACCATCACTAATGCATATCTTTTTCTTGAAAGTGACATAACATTGATTGGACCAAATAAATCCATATGAATCAGCTGAAGAGGTTCAGCAATGCTTGTCATATCTCTGCTTCTGTGTGATGCCTTCTTAGACTTCCCTTTTTCACATGCTTCACATAGTCCCTCCTGATAAAATTCCATCAGGGGCAACCCTCTCACTAACTCTCTCTTTATCAAAGAGTTCATAGTTTTGAAGTTCAAGTGTGAGAGCTTCTTATGCCATAACCAACTTTGTTTTGAAGATGCCTTACTGTAGAAACATGTAACTTCTCCTTCACTGGTAGAACTTAAGTCAGCTATAAACAAATTTCCTTTTCTCACTCCCAGTAGAGCAAGCTTCTCATCCTTCCTGTTTGTGATCAAGCACTTGTCCTTTCTGAAATCTACATTGTATCCTTTATCACAGAATTGACTGATACTTAGAAGATTGTGCTTCAATCCTTCAACAAGAGAGATGTTTTTAATGATGACATTCCCAATTCTCAGATTACCATATTTCGTAGTGAATCCTTTGTTGTCATCTCCAAAGGTTACAATCGGGCCGGTCTTCTTAACCACCTCTGTAAGTAGGGACTCTTCACCTATCATGTGTCTAGAACAGCCACTATCCAGAATCCACGCGACTTTTGAGCTTTTAACCTTACCCTGCAATCACAGATTGATTAAGAGGACTTTGGTACCCAAACTTGTTTGGGTCCTGAAGGTTTAGATACTTTAACAGGAGTAACATTCAAGTTAGTCTTAACTTGTTTGGCTTTCATGTTGTCTGTGGATTTATCATTTTTACTATTAGTGCTACTAGATGCATTCATCAACTTAAAATAAGCATGCATGATATTGTATGCACAAAGTAAACACTCTTTCTTTCCACATGGTTCATGAAGATCAGGCATGTCAGACATGTTATGCATTTAAGAAGTAACAACAGTTTCCACTTTAACCTTTTTACATGCATGTGTAAGGTGTCCAGTAGAATTACAATTAGTGCACAACTTCCTAGATGCAATGGGAGAAGATGAAACAATATTCTGATTAGCACTATCTTTCCCATTCCTATTCTTTTTAGCCTTGCTAACCTTATCGCCTAAATCAGTTTTAGGTAATTCAGTTTTTACTAACTTCCTAGGCAACTTAGTCTTTATCTCTACTTCCTTCAATAAATCCTCCTAAAACAATTCTTGTCTTATGACTAGATCATCCTCATTAAAAGGTGCTGAAACAGGCTTAACAAAAACTGGACAATCTACATTCTTAAGAATATGTGGAGTATCCTTCTTGACAGCTGAAGATGTCACAGGGAATTCCACTATCTTTTTTCCAGTTCTCTTGTTGTAGTCAAATCCTATAGCAGTTTTATTCCCTAAGGTCTGAGTATCAATTATTTCCTTAGCAATTAGGGCGGAGTTCTTATATGCATTCAGTTTCAAATCTAGGTCTGAAATCTGCTTCCTGAGGATAGTCTCTATCTCATCATTACACTTGACCTTGTTCTCTAAGTACTCATTCCTCTGTCTAAGATCTTCTAATGTGACAGCTACAAGCATTAGTTCTTCATTCTTAGATTCCAGATTTTTAATCTTAAGAACTAGTTTAGCATTTTCAATTTCTGATGCTAGCATGCTTGTGTGTACATTAAACAATTCTACACTAATATCTTGCACAGTTTTCTTGTACTCAGAATTAGACATGTCAATTATTGTTAAGATAGGTACCTGAGATGATTGTGGTGATTCCTCTGAAGAGTGAGCCATTAGGGCAAGATTTACATACTCTTCCTCTTCATCCGAATCAGTATCATCCCAACTTTTACCCTCTGCATTATAAGATTTTCCTTTCTACTTTCCAGATAAGGCTTCCAGTTGCTGTTTCAACTTGGCATTTTCTTTCTTCAATTCCTCATAAGAATCTTTCTTGTCATAGACATCTTTCTTGTCTCTTGCTTGACGAGGCTTCCAGCATTCAGTGGCGAAATGCCCTAACTCATTGCAGTTGTAGCATCTTGATTTGCTTCTATCAATCATGCCAGTCTTGTAGCCTCCCTTAAAGCCAGTGCCTGGTGAATACTTGCTCTTCTGAAATCTGTTTGTTGAGCCCTTGAACTTGTACTTAGGGTTTCTCTTGAAACGAATGTGGCTAAACTTTGCAGCTAAGTACGCCATGGTTTTGTCTTCCATTTGCTCAAGCTCTTCTAGGGTGTAGTAATCACTTTCATCAACACCCAGGTTTACAGAATCCATTTCAGCTTCTATAATCACCTCCTTTCCAACTCTAGGGGTTTGAACCTGAATATTAGAAGTTTTTGGTTCATCCACTACAAGTGCAGTTGATCTTGCGAGTGCAGAGTTCTTGTTGTCCAGTGTCCCTAGTCCGTAGATTATCACTCTTTGTTCTTGCTCCATCTCATAAGTCTTAAGCTTGCCATAAATCATCTCCAATAGCATCTTAGTAAAGTCAATTCTTTCCTTTATGGATGAGGACTTGTGTTCTACATGATGGGGCAGTGTCATCATGAACTTCCTGTTTGTCTCTCTCAGAGGATAGGTCTTCCCTTTCATGGTTAATTCATTCAACAGCTTAGTATACTTCTCCAAGACCTGAGTTATACTTTCTCCAGGAAGTGACCTAAATGATTCATATTGAGAAGTCAGGATGTCCAATCTGTTTTCCTACACGTCTTCAGTTCCTTCCATTATCAAGTTTATGGTATCCCACATTTGTTTCTCGCTCACACAGTTCATTAACTGATAGCTCATTTCCTTGTCTGCGGAGTCTGTCAATATCAGCATCAAACCTGTCTCCAATCAAATCAGTTCTTCATCTATATCTGTGTACTCGGATAGTTCCTTTGGGGTTGAGCCTTGAGGAATTCTGGTACCATCAGGAGATGATGATTCGCCAACTGGTTTCATTGGTACAAACGGTCCGTTCTCTAATATGCCAATATATAACGGATTAGATGCCTTGATAAATAAAAGCATCTTCATCTTCCATAAACCGAAATCATCTCTAGTGAAGGGGGGAACCTTGATACCAGCAGTTGTCTTTGGAGCACTCATGGTTTCTGAAAATTTCAAATTGTTTAAAATTCAAGAAATTCCAATTAAATGAAAAATTTTGAAAGTTAAAAAATTTGCTTCAAATTTTCAAGCCTTGTTTGATTTTGGTCTCATTCACCGGATCTGATTTGTACGTCAATGAAGAAGCTCTGATACCAATTGTTAGGTCCAAAGTATCGTAGAAGAGGGGTTGAATATGATACTCACAAATTATTCAATTTCGTTCGCGGATAATTCTTTCAGTTCTAATACGAAATCAAATGAACCAAATCAAAACACGAGTCGGGGAATATATCGTTTTATAAATATAAACCGCGAGGGGTGCTACAAATCTAATCCGTAGATTAGCTTCAATGAGTTCAGGTATACGTAATCAATACAAACTATAGAAATTAAGGCAACATAAATTCTCTGTTGTAAATGTTCTTGAGCTTTAACTTCTTCTGTCTCTTTTGATCAACTGTAAACCAACTCCTGAAGAACATTGTCTTCATTCTCGTATTTGTAGACTTGATTTAGAAAAACTATCGAACCAGTTTTTGAAACAATCCTGGCCATCCAATTCTTCCATCAACCTGACACAACAATACAAACTCGCCTGCTCCTTCATTTAAAAAACTATCGAATGAATAAAATATTTTTTCCTTCGATAGATTTTAAATAAAATCTATCGAATGAAAAACTATCCTTCGATGGTTTTTCCTTTAGATCCACTTGATCACTTTCGATGGTTTTTCTCAAAAGAAAACCATCGAATGTTTTCTTATGTAGTTTGATCCTTGAAGATCCTTTCTTTTTTCAGCAAGCAAATTGTACCTCCACTTAAATCTAAACATACCTTGTAATATTCTTTTCACTTTCAGGATGTTTCAGATTTAGACTTAAATCAACTTCTTCCGAGACGATAAACATCTTGATCTTTTAGGTGCTGACAACTGGTGCAATTGGTCTGGTTCACAGATGACTAACACTCGATCAATACTTCCATGTCTTCAATTCAATGTTGTTGATAAGTCCTTTGTTGTTCTGGTTGCTTCATTAAAATTTTACTGGAACCCTATAGTTCTAACTCTTAATCATTTAAATACTTCTGTAGTCTTGAAAGTCTTGTTTCTTCATTTGTCACTGAGGCTTGAACATATTAATGAACTTCTTTCCGTGACCTGTTTACGGACTTCAAGAATACATACCATATTTTGATTTTTTGAGTTTACCTTTTCTTCTTTACTTCTGGATTCCCGTGCTTCTGTTAATATTATTGTCTGTCTTGTCCTTTTTTGAGTTGTAGTTATCTCTGTTACATCTTATGTTACATTATGCTTTACAACTGTTATATCCAAACCTCTAGAAATTGATTACTTGTATTAATTTGGCAATCTAGCGGATCATAATCCCTAGAAATTATATCGAACTACTTTTTAGTATTCGATCATTTTATTACAAAAATAGATAAATTCATATCGAATTTATTCTAGATTTGTTTTAACAAGAACTCTGTAATCTGTACTCTGAATTGTAACACCCTTCAAGTTTAATATAAGTTTCATTTTATTCCTCATTAATTTGTTATTGAAATTATTAAATCAAGAACAATACAAATTCGATTAAACGGTACTGTTTGTATTCAACCCCCCTTTCTACAAACATATCGGGACCTAACACGTGATAAGGTTTTTGATGAAGCAGCATCACATGTCATCATGTACTAGTGTACTCAATTTCTTTTACTAGTCTTTGTGATTGAAATTTTTTAATGAGACAAGATTATTGAAAAAAAGAGTACAATATTATTTAATTTATGACGATAAAAAAGGCTTTTTTTAAGAAAATACAAAGTCTATTAATATAGGTAAAGTAATAAAAATAAACACATCAAAATCGTAAATCTACAAGTTGGAATGCATATGTATTACTGTAGATGTTCCCTATGATAGGTCAAGGTTGGTAGGAGATGCATCTTTACATGCAAAAGATTCATGTACCTTGCCAGATAAATGCCTACACTTGCAAGAACATATATAGTTTAAAACAATAAGAATATCACTAAATGATATGTAGTTATCCTAGGACTACATAACATGAGCATTCTCAAGGCACTTAATCTAACACTTCGGACATATATGGCATGTCCAGCCTCAAAGGGGCAAGCCATAGAATGTGCTAGAACACATGAATGAATCCTCTCCACATACGACGGTGGTATACGTAACTAAATCACTGCCACATGCAAGGTGCCAAAAAGGACAAGCACTATAAACTCTTTAAAAATTCATATCTCACTTTATGTTCTCTCTGAACAAATAGTTATGAATAATTTTGAGTTTATAATACCCAAAAAAAACTAGAAACAATAAATCGAAGTGTATTTAAAAAACTTTATTTTACCAAAATTTCATATTATTTCAGAAATGCCCGACTTGGCATTACAAGAATGTGTACCCCATTCATTTACTTACGCGGCTATTGTGTAACCGAGTCTCATCTGTCAGAATTGCATATTTGCTCAACTGCATATTTCTGCCCCCTCAATCCATGGCAAGATCTAGATCCAACACTTTTCTTGGTCAATCGATTCAATTTGTTTCTCCGACACCCCGTAAGTATTCACGTCGCTTACAACACAATGATAATTCTATATCCAATTTTCTTCTAAAAGGTAAATGGACGTTGTAGACTCATGTAGACCTCCACCATTTGCCGTTGTATTCCAATTTCTGTATCGTTATCAATTGATACTAGGCGAAATGCATTAAAATACTGTTCATGGACTCACGATCGGAGACTACAATTGTCATTATTTGGCGACTTGTATTGTTGTGAAATAAAAGGATAAAGTTGGTTTTGTATATTTCTGTTTTGAGGTTAAGAAATTAATGTTGTGTCCATGTTACGAATATTATATGTTTTGTTATGTTATATGATGTAATTGAGAATGGACAAGAACGAATTTGTGTGTGATATATGGTATGATGATGACGAGTAAAACTATGCTGCTTTAAGTTTATAGTTGCATTGTTCCTCTTTTAACTATTTTAGACGGGAACGAGCTTCCTAAAACGGAATATGAATATGTTTCAGAACCTATCTGCACAGCCACTCGTGCAACGAGTGTAACAAATGGTGTACATTTGTCGTATCAAATCATGTCGGCGTGCTTTGAACTGAAGGGTGACAAATGCTCTCATATTTGGCTGACTCTGGTTTAGAGGAAATTTGACCCCTACCCACTTCTTTAGGCTCCGCGCCTTTATTTTCACTTTAATGGGCTATACTTTGCAAATGAGATTCATGAAAGCTCGTCGCGACCACCTTCCAAGGAAAATCAGGGCACAAATTGCTTTCTTTTCCAAGAAACAACTACAAACAAAAAGTTATGAAGTAACTTGAGCTTCTTAGCACCTCAACTACAATAGCAAGTAAACTTCCTCCTCTCTTTATAAAGACCATAGGGTCTTTAGCTCCTTAACTACAAGAGCTCCTAGCTATTATATCTAAAATAGTGAAAAGAGGAGCATAGTTTTATTCATCATCATCATCATACCATATTTCACATATAAATCCATTTTTGTCCATCCTCAATTACATCATTTAGCATAACAAAGCATATAATATTCATAACACTAGCACAACATTAATTCCTCAACCTCAAAAAAGAAAAATACAAAACAACACTATCATCTTATTTCGCAACAATACAAGAAGCCAAATCATGACCATTATAGTATCTGATAGTAACCCCATGAACAGTATTTCAATGAATTCCTCCTAGTATCAATTGATAGCGATACAGAAATTGGAATCCAACGGATAAAGGTGGAGGTCCAAATGAGTCTACACCGACCATTTGCCATTTGGAAGAAAATTGGATAAGAATTCTCAGTGTGTTGTAAGCACATGAGTAGTTACTGGATGGCGGAGAAATAAATTGAATCGATTGATTGACCAAGAAAAGGGCTGAATCTTGACAGAAATATGCAGTAGGGAAAAGAACCACAGATCCTCCCACGTGAGACTCAATTACACAATATTTGGGGTAAGCAAATAACTAGGGTACGCATTCTTGTAATGCCAAGTCGGAATTTTTTTTAAATAATATGAATATTTGGTTGTATATATATATATATATATATATATATATACACTTCGATTTGTTATATACTCTTCAAAAAATCCCCATAGATATGTTCTCCGGTCATTTATCTGCATCGATGCAGTGTTCTTCATTTAAAACCAAAACCCTGTAATTTTGCAAGGAGAAGGCATTACAAACCTACTATTTGTAGTTGGACATATTGTCGTAGCTTAGGGAAAAACAATGAGGTACTTATGAATCAATGTTGGATCTTGCACAGTTGGTAAGATTCAGCTGCTGATTAATGATTTAGCAATGATGAAAAAAATCACTCCCCCACCCCGCGGCCTGCCGTGATTCACCTCTGGGTCCAGAGTATGGTGTAAATTGATCCGGACTATCCAATATCTCCACTTGTATCCGGCTCGAAAATATGATACATATCTTATATATGTTTTACAAATGATCCAAATATGGCGAAAAAATCAAACTTGGATAAAATGTGATCCCATATATGAGCACTTATGTACCCGCTCATATTTGGTCTCATATTATTTTTTTAGAAAATTTTCCTACCCGAATATGATTCATGATTCGTATTCAGTTCAAACCCATATATAAATTATTATTTTAACCTATTATATTTCTGCGTAAATAATCATTTTATAATTTCTTAATTTATATGTTTTAATTTTCACAAAATATGATTTATTCACCGGGTTAATTACTCCTTGACCATCTAAGTTTAACCAGACCAAATATCATGGTACGTGATTGTCACAACTCCGATTCACCACCGACTGATACGTATGTATGCATTTCTGAAATTTTGATGAATATATACGGTTCTATTATAAATCTAGGTTTGATGAACTTGTATGTTAATGGGTTTCATTGTCTTTGTAGTTAGTTTATGTTTTATTGTAAAAGCTTTGATTTGTTTTGTAAGGATTTTGTTGAATGTATGAATTTACGAAATATGGTGTTTAAATCTTGTTAATTTGTAGGTAGATATGATGATATGATTATTGTAAGATTGTACCATGGTGGAATACTGAAGTGGGTGCCAAATACAGAGTATGTTGGTGGTGAGTTGACTATTTTTGATTTATATGGGATAGACTCCGTAACTATTGAGGAGATTCAGGATTATGTCACTGCATTGGGGTATAAAGGACTAAAGACTACATATTTTAGGATTTTAACTAGGTCAATGAATACTGGTATGACCCTCTTAACCAATCAAGGAGATATTAATTTGATGCTAACATATGCAAAAGAAAATAATTATAGGATTGACGTATTTGTTGTGCAAATACTTTAATTTATTTTTGTCTCTTATAAATGTTGACTTCCTATTGTAACCCTAGATCTTATTCATTAACTGCAGCACACACTTGTGTTAGAGAACAAAAGGGCTGCCCTTAGTCCATTCTGGGTTCTTGGCAAGCAAATATGTTGATGATTTCAGGATGAATCCAACTTGGTCTATAGCTTCATTTCATAAGAAAGTTCTTCAAGATCTGCAGATTGACTTCAAACCACATGTATTGGGAAGGGCAAAAAGAAAGTATATGAAGATGATAAATGGCATAGATGCAGATCAATTCTCCAAGCTATGGGACTACAGAACTGAGCTCCTTTCCAAGAATCCCAATTCTACTGTTTAAATGGAATTTGAAGAAGGTAAGAAGAGGCACTTGTAGATAATTTTCGTATATACTTATGGTGTACTAAATTTTCATTTACTATAGGTCATCCATGAGTGTTTAAGAGAATCTATATTTGTTTTGGTGGTCTAAAACATGGTTTCAAGCTTGGATGCGGGAAATTCATTGGAATTGATGGTACTCATATCAAGAATTGTTACAAAGGTCAGATTCTCACGCAGTAGCTGGTGACCCTAATAATGAAATCTACCATGTTGCTTATGCTATTGTTGAATCAGAGAAACTGGAATCATGGTCATGGTTTCTTAAGTTATTTCAGGAAGATTTGGATATGGGTAATGGCGTAGGATGGACAATAATTAGTGATAGGCAGAAAGGGTTGTCGAATGTGGTGCAAAATCTGCTCCATGGTGCAGAGCACAGATTCTGTACGAGGCATATGCACAATAACTTCAAACAAAAGCATCCAGACAGGTCTTTGAAACAGAAGATGTGGCATTCTGTTAGGGCGACTAATGTCGTCCATTTTAATGAAAGAATGGAGATAGTGAAAAAAGAATCACCAAAAGCGTGTGAATGATTGGCACAAGTCCCTGCACATCATTGGTCAAGGTCACACTTCAAGACTGAGAACAAGTGTGACATCCTGTTAAACAACATGTGTGAGTCATTCAACAAATCTATAGTATTTGCTAGACAACAAGGCATTTTTGTGATGTTAGGGATGATAAGGGAATATCTTATGAAGATGATTCAGAAGATGAGAGAGAAGGTTTTTTAGTGGAGTGATAACACCATAACTCCAAAGGCAACATAGCTAGTGGAAAAGTATAAAATATGGAGTGGAGGGTGTTACTTAGCATATGCTGGGTACAATCAGTATGAAGTCTCAATTCTAAGTGGCAACAAATTTGTTGTTGACCTAAATACATGGACATGTGGATGTAGAAGTTGAGATTTGAGTGGAATACCATGTCACCATTTTGTTTCAGCAATCAACATGCTTGGTCTAGATGTGTATGATTTCTTGGATTCTGCCTACTCTTTGAAGGCATATAAGGACTTTTATTCAGGTTCAACCCCTTCACTATCACTCTTTATCATACATGTTTAAGTTTTATAGATTATTGCTCATACAACTAATGTGGATTTTAATTTGTCAATAGGAATTATTCATCCAATGAATGGTGAGGTTCATTGGAAAAAAATTGGGTATATTGTCACCTCGGGTAGAGTGGCCAGCATGGCCTTCAGTCACTAAAAAAGTCCCTAAGGCTAATGAGGTTCCTAGTAGCCAGAACAAAGGTGTTGACAAGGGTAAGAGAAAGCTTGCAGCTAAAGGAGGCAAGGCAAAAAAGATGTTGAAGAAATTGCCTACTTTTACCAACTTTATGACTGAAGCACCTTTACAGGTTTACATTGGACCAAATCTGCTTGGTCTCGTCAAGACACCTGTAGTTAAACAATTCAAGACTATTATAGGTGGTGTTGAAGTGCAGAGTGCTGCATTTCTGAAAAATGGGAACTTTGTCTTCACAAAAGGAGCTCTTACAAAAGCAAGAGAAGATGCAGAAGCAAAGGCTGAGAAGGCTCGCGAAGACAAAGAACTTGAAAAAGACAGGGAGGATGGTAATGGTGATGCTGCTTCTGTTGACAAGGATAAAGCAGGGAAGTAGGCTCTGAAGAAGTTTTTTTATGGTAGCATGTCTTATTTACAAGGAAAAATGGCAGCGAATGCATGATGGGAATGATCTGAAGGAGCCTTAGAAGAAGACTGAAGATGGTGGAAAGGTCCTGAAAAAGAAAGGACATACATTTGTGAGATGTTCAAGTTGCAACCAACTTGGTCATAACAAGAGAACATGCAAAGATAGACATTCATCTAATGCAGGAGATGTAGAGATCTTCAGGAAGATACATATGAAGATTGTGTGTTGGAGATGGATATTCTAGATGCACCTCCCATGACACAGGGGTCTCAGGAAGCGAATACTAGCCACAACATGGGGACTACAACATCCCTGGAGGAGTGGCCAACAGTCACATTGCCACCTCAGGTAGAGTGGCCAGCATGGCCTTCAGTCACTGAAAAATTCCCTAAGGCTAATGAGGTTCCTAGTAGCCAAAACAAAGGTGTTGACAAGGGTAAGAGAAATCTTGTAGCCAAAGGGGGCAAGGCAAAGACGATGTTGAAGAAATTGCCTACTTTTACCTACTTCATGACTGAAGCACCTTTATAGGTTTACACTGGACCAAATTTGCATGGTCTCGTCAAGACACCTATAGTGAAACAATTCAAGACTATTATAGGTGGTGTTGAAGTGCAGAGTGCTGCATTTCTGAAAAATGGGAACTTTGTCTTCACAAAAGGAGGTCTTACAAAAGCAAGAGAAGATGCAGAAGCAAAGGCTGAGAAGGCTCGCGAAGACAAAGAACTTGAAAAAGACAGGGATGATGGTAATGGCGATGCTGCTTCTGTTGACAAGGACAAAGCATGGAAGTAGGCTCTGAAGAAGTTTTTTTTATGGTAGCACATCTTTTGTTATGTTTAGGACCCTTAACTACGTGATCTGAAATGTGCATGATGTAATGTAACTTATAACTAAACTCTGTGTGGATGTTTGCCCTTATGACTGTGATTTGGGTCATAATTTTGATTTGTGTCATGTAGTAAAATGACACAAATTTGATATGGCCTACTAATATATAACCATTGGCCAAGGATTAATGGTAACTTAATATGTTGTTGTAATATGTTCCCACTTACATTGACTTTTGCTATTTTAAACTCTGGGATTATAGTGAAAATTTGTGACGCCGTCCAAACCCGGGGTACAGATTTGAGGAGTCACCTGACCAACGGGACACAATATAATCACTAACTACAACACATGCATAATATATAAGACAATAAATACCCCTTGACCAAGACCGCTATAGATTATGGCATTGAACACAAGCTTCTACAATCTTTTATTATTACAAACTAAATTTTATCAGAGTTATTACATCACAACTAAGTTCAGAACTAGACATCTAGTCTATCAAAACAAGACAGCAACTACCCTGCCAATGACAATCACTCGAGGTGCTCTCCTAGCTGCCGGTGAACTATCAGTCACGCTGTTCCGACTAATACTCTCGCTTCACTGGAATGGGGTTAGAAAAACAACAAGCAAGAGTGAGCCAAAGGTGCTCAGCAAGCATCACAATATATATATATCATCAATTATTAGATATGAATTTCAAGATATCTGATTCAACAATGTTTAAGCCAACACATGCTTTATATCAATATCAACTGAAGGGAAAAGAATTAGAATTGGACTTCTACATTTTATTTAAATCAAAGGTTGTGCTGTTGGCCAGCCACGCAACAACCCCGGACTAGCTCATGGGAAAGTCCTCTACGGATCCAAGGCCAATCTGGGCCTAAATTACATCGACCATAAATAGCCTGACCAATAATTGGTCCATTTTAAAAACATGCCAATTCTATCATAAGGTGTAAGCAATAACAAGCTCGATAAGTAATACACAACATCAAGGTATAATAATTGCAAAAGAGCTTCAACAGCTCGATATCAAAAGAAAATTGGGAATAATCATGAAATAATTCCAACGGTAATATATACTCGTTTGGGAAAGAAATCAATGGTTGAAATCGATTATCAATGACGGTAGCCAATTGTCAATGACGGAAAATCAACAATCAATAGTTGTAACAATAATCAAATGGTGGTAATCAACCGGTAATGGTTATAAGCAATATTCGAAGAAGGTAATCAACAATCAATAGTTGTAACAATAATCAAATGGTGGTAATCAACCGGTGATGGTTATGAGCAATAATCAAAGAAGGTAATCAACAATCAAGGGTTGAAAACAATAATCACTGGGTTGGAAATAAAGGTTTCCGATGCAGATCAAATCAAAGAATTTAGGGAATTAAAAAAAATGGAATCAGTTGCCCAGTTACGGTTCAAGGATTAACAATCTGAACTATTATGGAATCTCAATATTTAAATATAGATGACAAACAATTTATCACAAGAAAGGCACAGATACTTTCCTGGTCTATGTCTCTGCCGGTTCTACTCGTTCACTCAACTTTCCCCTGCTCCGGGAACTCGATTCTATAATTTAAACAACTCATCACGGTAAGTCTAACTATCCTCCTTCTAATCTCGACACATAATCAATTAATAACACACTTAACAATTTACCGGTCACGTATCGGACGTCCGGTATAATTTACGGTATTTAAAACTCAAACCCTAACCCTAGTACGGGCATATACGGACCATAAAACACATTACACAACTTATACGAACCATATAGCACTTATAAACATTTTTGAAACATCACACAGAACTTATTTGAATTAAAACAAGTCACAACTAATTTTTAAATCGAAAATCGGATTTTTAAATCCAATATAAGTATTTAAATGCAAATAAATAAAATTAATAAAATTAATTGAAACTCTTTAAGTGCTCAAACTATTTTTAAATAATAAAACAAACTTGAAAATAATTAAACTGAATTTTAAATTAATTAAATATAATTAATAATTAATTTTTAAGAATTAACTGATTAAAAGAATTAATCAATTAATTAATAAATTCATTATTAATTAAAATAATTAATTTTAATCAATTTTCGAATTTAAAATAATAAATATGATTTTTCAGAATTTTTCTGATATTAAAATATATTTTTAAAATAAAAATATGAATTTTTAAAGATTTTAACTATTTTCGAATTAAATAAATAATTAAAATTCAAAAACAGTTTTTCAGAAATGGAATTAGGGTTTCGAAGATCGAAACCGGGTCAGAATTTTCGGGTAAACGGGTCGGGAAGAACAAAACCGGGTCACCAAGAACAACCCACCGGATTCTGGGTTTTCCAGAATCCGGCCGGTGTCCGGCGACCGGAATCTTTCATTCCCGATCAAACACATACAAATCCATATGGCTTTTGTTCGCCCTTGCAAGACAAACACATCTACCACATAAACACATCTATCCCATGCCGGAATCGAGCCCAGAATCCGGTCAAAGAAACCGTCGGGAATAACTCCGGCCGGAAACCCGATCTCCTTTATTACTACATGAAACTCAACGTTTAATATGTCAAAATGAAGCTTATATTTCATACAATAAAAGCCCTATATCATAAACAATGTCAGATCAACAACAAGAACGAACGAAGCAAAAGAAAAATTCGGGTCAAAACCCGAAAATTAAACCCATCAAAATTGAACATAAACATGAAATTAAAGCATGGATTCTTGCTAATTAGAACCCTAGGAACATGTTAGAAGCAACCAATTGAACGGAGAATCAACAGAATGAAAATCCCCAAATCGGGTATGAACCCTAATTTTAATTCGAATATTGAAAAATTCATAACAAATTGAAAAATTACCAGATGATGATGAGGTTGGAAGATTCTGAAACTAGAGATCAAGAGCTTTGATTTGAGTACTTGAACTTTGATTTCTGAAATCAATAACACCTTGAACGAATGGATTGATTATTCAAGAACACGAAGAACACGTTTCGGAATTTTTACTTTTTGATTATACGCAATGCAAATTATGAAGGTTATAAGGTACGATTCGTCTTTATATATATTTGGAAAAATAATACCCCAAGGAACACTTTTGGATCGTTATAGATCCACTGGATCGTTTAAAAACCCTAATTAGGTTAAAAACACGTTTCACGAGAAGATAATTATCTACAAGGATTGATAATTATCCAAATCAATACATATCATTATATAACTAATGCTCAAGAATATTGGGGCTATAACAATTGAAATATTGAGATAAATGATATATCCGTCCCCCTAAGCAATTAGGGTTTGGAACAATTTTTCCTTTTTCGAACAAAACGAAGTATACTGGCACGATCAAATAACTAGGGATGAAATGATACGAAAAATCCTTTCGATAACGTTTCAAATACGAAGGACGAAGGAATAATAATGATGTACAAAATCTCAACGGGGCCCTTGAATTTTCAAAACGGGGCTCAAGATTGAAGAAAATTTCAAACGACGAAATATTTGAAAGGGCTTCCGACTCACCAAATAACACATAATCACTTAACAATCTCACCTTAATAATATTCAAATATCCCACAAAATATTTTATACCAAATATATCATTTATTCATTTATATATAAAAAACATTTCACGGATATTACATCCTTCCCCCCTTAATAGGATCCTGTCCTCATGATCTGATCAAGGAAACAGCTGGGAATACATCTCTATCATGCCACCTACTAGTTCTCAATTACACTCGTTTACCAAAAATTTCCTCCACACGACTCTTTTACACTATCTCCTTACGATACCATATTGACTCAATCACTCTACATACAGATAATCTACCGGGACCTCTACGGTTTCGTATTCTATCACACATCCCTCTTATCCTTACAATCAATACTCGCATCAAACTCTCCTACTCGAAAGGCAACAATTCTCATAAAAACAAATTTCCAAAACTTAGCACGCAACGAGGATTATATGAACTGGTCGCTATACGATTCTAACTTTCATTACGCAATTCAATATACGAGCAATGCTTCTAAATAATAAACTTGGTGTACATGGCATCACGTCGGAGTCTCTTTCTGCTTCTCCCATAGACATATTATAAGTCCTTGCTAACGGTTGGATATTAACAGCTGGGGGTGCCTCTATGGCCCGGATCATGTTGTTCACGGCTGCTGGCATCCTGCAATCCTTAACCACATGTCCTGGTTTCTGACAATGGTGACACACAATGCCTGTCGTGCAATCCCTGGAGTAGTGACCCTTCTGGTTGCACTTAAAGCATGTGACAGTCAACCGATGGCATATTCCCGGATGTCGTTTCCCGCATGTCTTGCACTCAGGTAGTGGGGGTCTTGAAACTCCCTGGTGACTGTCGGCTGGTAGGTAGTTATCCTGCCCTGCACTTCCGGTATCTGGTTTCTTAAAACTTGCATCCCTACCGGGCTGAAATCCCGACTTCTCACTTGATTGACTCTGAAAACTTCCTTGCTGCTGCCCCTTCTCGGGTATCCCTGCTTTCCTCTTCTTATTCTCCCTCTCCTTCATGTATGAATCACTCTCTGTTTCTACAATCATTGCTTTCTGTACCACTGCTGCATACGTATCCAACTCCAAAATGGCTAACTTGCTACGAATCCATGACCTTAGTCCCTGTTGGAATCTCTTGGCCTTCTTCTTCTCCGTGTCCACATATGTCGGAACAAACCTTGACAACTCCGTAAACCTTGTCTCGTATTGGGGAACAGTCATGCTTCCCTACTTCAACTCTAAAAACTTCAATTCCATCTGATCTTGCATATAATCTGGAAAATACCTTTCTAGAAACAATTCTGAAAATCTAGCCCACGTAATCAATCCCTCAAGTTCCATAGCCCTACTTGTTTCCCACCAATAACTTGCCTCACTCTTCAAGAAATAACTGGCATATTCTGTCTTCTTATCTTCCGTCACCTCTATCAGGGTAAAAGCCTTCTCTATCTCCTTTAACCATGCCTTTGCTTCTACGGGGTCTGCGGATCCCTTAAACTCTGGAGGTTTCGCGGCCTGGAAAGATTTGAACGTTACCGCGGGTGCTGCCTGCTGGTGAAGCTGCTGCTGCTATTGCTGCTGTTCTAAGAGCTATTGTTGAATCACTTGCTGTTGTTGTGCTAGCGCGGCCGTCTGCTGGGTAAGAGTATTCAAAAGCTGAATTACCATCAGATCTATATGTCCCGCGGGAGGTGTATTCTGTTGACCTTCCTGGTCAGAGGAATCATTTGAACGGGTTTGTCGTCTAGGAGGCATATCGCTGATGAATAAACAATATTTGGCTTAATTAAACAGTTCAAAACAATAGAAGGGAGGGTCACAATTGATATTTTTGGAGGTTTACGGGTCTTCTCAACGGTGTATGGATACACTCATCGTAACAAATAGAATGACAATTATGATGCTGGAAAATGAATGACAAGGAAACAAAATAACAATTCTGCAAAAGGTGTTTATCATATATATATATGGGGTCAGTACAAGCGTAGAATGCTTTAAAGTAAAATACGTCATAGCTGAACTACAACTACCGATTACAATACAACCAAAAAGGTAACAAAAACCCAAGGCGATCTTATAAGCCCAGTACACTGCTGATACTACCATATGCATCTATATACTGTCTATCTTAATCCATATACCATACCAGATCTGACTTCTCATATCCTGCTCACAAATCACCTGCTCCTGTCTGCCATAACGGTGGTCCTGCAATCTCTCTCATCGCGTAATCCAAAATCTCTCTCATCCCTGGTACTGTCTCTCCCTCTCGGCTAGAAGCTAAACCATGCAGTCGAGTCTCAACCAATGTCCTCGTAACTCTAACTCTCATCTGAATATCTCCTACCTGAACTCTGAGTCTGTCCCTCTCTCGGACTACCGTTGCCTCTGCCGAACGAATCTTCCTCATCTCTAATATCTGGCTATAGAAGTACTCTCTCTCCCTACTCACCCTCTGATACTCATGATGTGGAAATGGTAGATCACAAAGCTGATACCTAGGTCCAGAAACTGATGCCTGAGAAAATGCTGCTGGGGCTACTCTTCGGAGTGGAACAGGACAAGGTATCTGGTCCCTCCTAACTACTGGCTGCCTCGGCTGGTGTCGTGCCTGTCGTGACGGTCTCGACGGTCCTGCTCTAGCATCCAGTATAGTTCTCTCCCCTGTCGGGTCTTTTGACGGATCTGACTCTGAGCTAGAGCTAGGGGCTGCAATCATAACCACATTTAATCACCACTCACAATACCCTCATCTGACCTCCTAATATCCTTAAATGAATTCCTAACCTTCTATGTTATTCTGGACCCTAAGTCCTAACTTGTTTCAAATGCCATAACCTTTAGCTCTGATACCAACCTGTGACGCCCTCCAAACCCGGGGTACAGATTTGAGGAGTCACCCGACCAACGGGACACAATATAATCACTAACTACAACACATGCATAATATATAAGACAATAAATACCCCTTGACCAAGACCGCTATGGATTATGGCATTGAACACAAGCTTCTACAATCTTTTATTATTACAAACCAAATTTTATCAGAGTTATTACATCACAACTAAGTTCAGAACTAGACATCTAGTCTATCAAAACAAGACAGCAACTACCCTGCCAATGACAATCACTCGAGGTGCTCTCCTAGCTGCCGGTGAACTATCAGTCACGTTGTTCCGACTCATACTCTCGCTTCACTGGAATGGGGTTAGAAAAACAACAAGCAAGAGTGAGCCAAAGGTGCTCAGCAAGCATCACAATATATATCATCAATTATTAGATATGAATTCCAAGATATCTGATTCAACAATGTTTAAGCCAACACATGATTTATATCAATATCAACTGAAGGGAAAAGAATTAGAATTGGACTTCTACATTTTATTTAAATCAAAGGTTGTGCTGCTGGTCAGCCACGCAACAACCCCAGACTAGCTCATGGGAAAGTCCTCTAAGGATCCAAGGCCAATCTGGGCCTAAATTACATCGACCATAAATGGCCTGACCAATAATTGGTCCATTTTAAAAACATGCCAATTCTATCATAAGGTGTAAGCAATAACAAGCTCGATAAGTAATACACAACATCAAGGTATAATAATTGCAAAAGAGCTTCAACGGCTCGATATCAAAAGAAAATTGGGAATAATCATGAAATAATTCCAACAGTAATATATACTCGTTTGGGAAAGAAATCAATGGTTGAAATCGATTATCAATGACAGTAGCCAATTGTCAATGACGGAAAATCAACAATCAATAGTTGTAACAATAATCAAATGGTGGTAATCAACCGGTAATGGTTATGAGCAATATTCAAAGAAGGTAATCAACAATAAATAGTTGTAACAATAATCAAATGGTGGTAATCAACCGGTGATGGTTATGAGCAATAATCAAAGAAGGTAATCAACAATCAAGGGTTGAAAACAATAATCACTGGGTTGGAAATAAAGGTTTCCGATGCATATCAAATCAAAGAATTTAGGGAATTAAAAAAAAATGGAATCAGTTGCCCAGTTACGGTTCAAGGATTAACAATCTGAACTATTCTGGAATCTCAATATTTAAATATAGATGACAAACAATTTATCACAAGAAAGGCACAGATACTTGCCTGGTCTATGTCGCTGCCGGTTCTACTCGTTCACTCAACTTTCCCCTTTCCCTTGCTCCGGGAACTCGATTCTATAATTTAACCAACTCATCACGGTAAGTCTAACTATCCTCCTTCTAACCTCGACACATAATCAATTAATAACACACTTAACAATTTACCGGTCACGTATCGGACGTCCGGTATAATTTACGGTATTTAAAACTCAAACCCTAACCCTAGTACGGGCATATACGGACCATAAAACACATTACACAACTTATACGAACCATATAGCACTTATAAACATTTTTAAAACATCACACGAAACTTATTTGAATTAAAACAAGTCACAACAAATTTTGAAATCGAAAATCGGATTTTTAAATCCAATATAAGTATTTAAATGCAAATAAATATATTAATAAAATTAATTGATACTCTTTAAGTGCTCAAACTATTTTTAAATAATAAAACAAACTTGAAAATAATTAAACTGAATTTTAAATTAACTAAATCTAATTAATAATTAATTTTTAAGAATTAACTGATTAAAAGAATTAATCAATTAATTAATAAGTTCATTATTAATTAAAAATAATTAAAATTATTAATTTTAATCAATTTTCGAATTTAAAATAATAAATATGATTTTTCAGAATTTTTCTGATACTAAAATATATTTTTAAAATAAAAATATGAATTTTTAAAGATTTTAACTATTTTCGAATTAAATAAATAATTAAAATTCAAAAACAGTTTTTCAGAAATGGAATTAGGGTTTCGAAGATCGAAACCGGGTCAGAATTTTGGGGTAAACGGGTCGGGAAGAACAAAACCGGGTCACCAAGAACAACCCACCGGATTCTGGGTTTTCCAGAATCCGGCCGGTGTCCGGCGACCGGAATCTTTCATTCCCGATCAAACACATACAAATCCATATGGCTTTTGTTCGCCCTTGCAAGACAAACACATCTACCACATAAACACATCTGTCCCATGTCGGAATCGAGCCCAGAATCCGGTCAAAGAAACCGTCGGGAACAACTCCGACCGGAAACCCGATCTCCTTTATTACTACATGAAACTCAATGTTTAATATGTCAAAATGAAGCTTATATCTCATACAATAAAAGCCCTATATCATAAACAATGTCAGATCAACAACAAGAACGAATGAAGCAAAAGAAAAATTCGGGTCAAAACCCGAAAATTAAACCCATCAAAATTGAACATAAACATGAAATTAAAGCATGGATTCTTGCTAATTAGAACCCTAGGAACATGTTAGAAGCAACCAATTGAACGGAGAATCAACAGAATGAAAATCCCCAAATCGGGTATGAACCCTAATTTTAATTCGAATATTGAAAAATTCATAACAAATCGAAAAATTACCAGATGGTGATGAGGTTGGAAGATTCTGAAACTAGAGATCAAGAGCTTTGATTTGATTACTTGAACTTGGATTTCTGAAATCAATAACACCTTGAACGAATGGATTGATTATTCAAGAACACGAAGAACACGTTTCGGGAATTTTTACTTTTTGATTATACGCAATGCATATTATGAAGGTTATAAGGTACGATTCGTCTTTATATATTTTTGGAAAAATAATACCCCAAGGAACACTTTTGGATCGTTATAGATCCATTGGATCGTTTAAAAACCCTAATTAGGTCAAAAACACGTTTCACGAGAAGATAATTATCTACAAGGATTGATAATTATCCAAATCAATACATATCATTATATAACTAATGCTGAAGAATACTGGGGCTATAACAATTGAAATATTAAGATAAACGATATATCCGTCCCCCTAAGCAATTAGGGTTTGGAACAATTTTTCCTTTTTCGAACAAAACGAAATATACTGGCAAGATCAAATAACTAGGGATGAAATGATACGAATAATCCTTTCGATAACGTTTCAAATACGAAGGACGAAGGAATAATAATGATGTACAAAATCTCAACGGGGCCCTTGAATTTTCAAAACGGGGCTCAAGATTGAAAAAAATTTCAAACGACGAAATATTTGAAAGGGCTTCCGACTCACCAAATAACACATAATCACTTAACACTCTCACCTTAATAATATTCAAATATCTCACAAAATATTTTATACCAAATATATCATTTATTCATTTATATATAAAAAAAAATTCACGGATATTACCAAAATGGCATGGGAAAATGGTGTTGGTAAAAAAAACTTGTGTTATAACTTGTGTTGTTACATTTATTTTGGTGGCAAAGGCAACTAGGAGAGAAACTAACCCAGCCCTGATGTTACCTTAGCCCTTTTTGGGCCTGTAGTAACGTTATATTGGGTCTAAGGTGACATAGTTCAGTAGTTACAGTAGGTCATCTATGGCGTAGTGTTACAACCAACTTTGGGATCATGCCAATGGAAATTAGCGATTACAAATAGTGGTTCATATGTGTTAGCTTATTCATACACAAATTAATACCACTAAACCACAATTTGTAAACACAAAAATAACTCATCAAGATGTCTTCATGGAGCAAGCCACCTATACATTATGTCAAGCTTAATGTTAAGGGTGTGTTTGATGGGGGAAAACATGACTGATGCAGTTGGGTGTGTACGGAGAGATGAAAGTGCAGCGTGGGTAGAGGGAGCTGGTGGGAAGATTGGCTTGGTTGTTCCAAATACAGCTGAGTTATGGTCAATTATCTATGGTCTCAAGCTGGCCTGAGAGAGAGAGAGAGAACAACTCCGGGTATGTAGAAATTGAGTGTGTTGAGGCTCTTAATAACATTTTAAACCCTGATCCTCATTTCCCAATGGCATTTCTTGTCAGCTTCATCAACAACCTCATGAATGAGGAATGAGGATTGGGATGACCTCCAGTTCAATGTCATCCCTACTTCTGCTAATCATGTTGCACTGGCATTGGCTGACTCCTGCATCTCTGGTGATGGGGGTGTTGACAACATTCAACACCCACCACTTGTAGTGAGGGTCATTGTTCAGGAAGAGATGTAGGGCATGTTTGTGGGGAGCCCTTTGCACAATATTAATTTGGTTTTTATGTATTGTTTTGATTTCATCCATCTCTTTTATGAGAGTAGTGGAATGACTGTGTTTTTCGTTTAAATTTGTTGATTGTTTACACCTTGTTTTTAGTTTAATAATCACACTCTAGTGACCATAGATCTACAACACATTCAACATGATGAACAAATAAAATCTGTAGATCAAACCAACAAATATATATCATTCATTCCATTCAGCAACTACATTAAAGCATAAAATGGATAGCATTATCCTTGATTCGAAAACTTCTCAATCTTCCTCAACAAACCAGGAATGACATTCCTCATTCGAGGTGCTACAGGTGGATCGTGCCATTGATGATAATTGCACCCTCTTCCTAGATTTTTCTGCAAAGCATCATATGAACTAATACATATGGTTGCTTCTGATTGACTAAAAATTATTTAAAATTCTGTGATTGGTTAACTAATACATGTGGTTAACTCAACTTTTATAAATAGAGATTATTAAAATATATATTGATTTGAATAAATTCTTGCTTCTGATTGGTTGAAAAATAAAATACTTGCTTATGATTGGTTGATAATTATTTAAAATTGTGTGATTGGTTAAAATTATTTGGCTTGGAAAGTATTTAATAGAATATAAATTTGAATAGGAAACAAATTTTTATTTGAAATGCATTTAAATGTTTCCTTTTTAAGAGAGTGGTTAATAATGGTACCATAGTTAGTCACCCATGGTTAATTCTTAAAAAAGGAAACGTGCTAACTCAATTGTGATTGGTTGAAAAATAAAATAGTTGCTTCTGATTGGCAAAAAATTATTTAAAATTCTGTGATTGGTTAACTAATACATGTGGTTAACTCAACTTTTATAAATAGAGATAGAGATGGTCCACATGTATTATATTATCGATGATATATGCGCATCATTTTCATAACTTTTTAATACTATAATTGATATGAATCGATATCTCGATCTTTGGTTTAACAATTATTATCTAATTGGAACTACCCATAAATTGAATAGAAGAGAGAGTTACGAAATTTTACATAGAGAATAGTATTCAATATAAAAAACCCAATTATATTAAGTTTAAATTGTTGCCCAGTAATAAACAATTGTAGAAGGGGGGTTGAATACAATTGTATAAGGTTCTCGACTTAATAAGATATGAATCACAAATATGAAAGAATAATAACAGCTTTATTAAATCTGATATAAAACTGTTACAAAACTCTCTCAAGAAATTCTGTGTTCTTGAGAGCTGCTAGTTTACAAAAACTCTCTCAAGAAATTCTGATGTTCTTGAGAGCTTCTATGTTACAATATACTCGTGTATGCGATTGATTAAATAAAATCAAAACCTAAACTGTGTTTATATACTACACAGCTTCTCTATCAATGATAAGTCCTAATCAATTACAAAGATTGAAACCTATCCATAATTGATAGCTACATTCCTATAGACCAGGAACCGACATAATAAACTTCCATGTTTAACTAGACTCCAAATATAACTCGAAGTAGGAATCCTGATCAGCTTCCAATCCTGATGATCAATCCTGATCCCAGTCCTGAAATTCATCTTGATCCTGACGACCATGCAATCCTGATGACGTCAGTAATCCTGATCAGTTGAGTCTAGATCTTGACGATCATTGAATCCTGATCTAACAATCTCCCCCAATCTCATACTTTGTGAAATAAAGTATAGATTCCTAAGATTCAATGATGTCAAAAACATATTTACAAAATGTACAAGTATCTTCAGCAGCAACTTATCTGTTTAAATTCTTTGATAAAACAGATTCATCTTCAAGAAGTTGGATAACAAATTTTCTTCTTTTTCTTCAAGAATTTGAATCAGTCTTTCCTTAAGATTTCTGAGTTCTTCATCTTCCTCATTAATCTGGTAAATAGCTGCTCTGAGATTATGTATGGAGCTTCTTTGTAGACTGTGCTCTTCAAGAAAAAGATAAGCAATTTCCTTCCCATCAGGATTGAGAGTAAGTTGAGTCATGCCAAAAGTCACTTCTTTAACAGCAGTGCCCATTTGCATTTCCACATCTTGACATCTTTGATTTAAGTACATGGGAGTATAATCACCATTGAAATTTTTGTTTCCATTCAGTCTTCTTCTTATTGTTAACAAGATCATGTCACTCCATTCTTTGCACACTTTGTTCTTCCATCTTAACAGATAATGAACATATTTCAGTTCCTGTGTAGTTTTCATCAGCAGATCTTGAATGTGAAGAATCTTCACACTACCAACTTTCATGAAGTACATAAGCTTTTCTTTCTTTTCAATACCATCATGACAATCTATAACTATATTAACAGCTAATAAATTGTTCAGGTTTTCAGAAGTTAAAGTACCTCCAATTTCAGTCAAGGAGTAAGGATCAACATATGACATATTCAGATATTCAGCATCCCTATGTCCAATACCTCCTCTTGAATTACTTGACAATTGCTTCAGATTTGAAAACATTTGTAGCCAGACTGTTTTTGATCTAATAATATCAGATAAATCAACAACACTTGAAGCACTTGTTATAATTCCTCCATTCTGAAAATTGATAGGTGTTACACCTCAGTGTACTTATGTGTTTTCACTTCTTATCTTTCTCTTTTTCAAAAGCATAGCTTCTTTATAGTAAAGATTCTTGTCTGCTTGAATTTCTCCATAATCTCCTGTTTGAGATTTTAAGCCTTTGTACATAGAGATTGAAATCTCTATTTGTTCTTCTTATGATTTCTCTTCTTCTGGCTTCTTCTTCTTCATCCACTTCCTTGTTGTGAGAATCAACCACAGTAGATAAGATTAACAAATCAATCTCTTACAGAATTTCAGATTTATCAGGATCTTGATCATTGTCAGGAACAATATCAGGATTAGAATCTTCAATTTGATTTGTATTGCAGAGAATTAATTGTCTTGGCTTTCTTCTCAATTCAGGTTCTTCTTCAACATTTCCATCATCACCAAAAGTAGACCTGTTAGGAACTACTAAAGTTTGAGTAGGTTTAGGAATTTCTTCTATTAATAAACCTCTAGACCTTGTCTGTCTAGGCATTGTTTGAGTTGAAGAACCTCTTCTACCTCTTCTAGCTCCTCTCCTACCTCTGCCTCCTCTTCCTCTAGCAGGAGCAGGGTTATTAAAGCTTTCCATCATTTCTCTCTGTTGTCTTAAGAATTCTTCATGTGAGAGATCAGGATATTCTTCACTTGCTGCAGAGAGTGATTTTCTTGCAAATAATTGTTGAACTCTTTTATCAGTGTGATATAGAGTAACAATTCTGCCATCTTTTGTAGAGAACTTCTGGAATAGATTTGATGCATCTTCAGGATTATCAGTAATCACATCTTCATCACCTTCAGGAATTGTAGCAAGAGTTTGTCCAGGACCAGGTATCAGGATTTGATCACCTGTCAGGATTTGTTCTTCCGTCAGGATCTGAGATTGCACCATTGTTCTTACTGTCCTTACTCCAGAATCAGAAAATGAGTTGACTGCATTGTTTGACTTTGAGAAGTTTGAATTGTCTTCATAACTGCAACATCAGAAGTTTCTCCTTGTAGAATTTTGTCACCACCATCATTTCCAGTATCATCATCATTATCAGAGGTTTCTCCTTGTAGAATTTTGTCACCACCATCATTTCCAGTATCATCATCATTATTTCTCAATACTAGATCAGGTGTACATTTTGTCTGACTTACCTTCTCCCCCTTTTTGACATCAGTATTTGACAATATATTCAAAATTAAGGCAAGAGAGGTTTGAATGTCAGTTACCTTATTATCTAGAGAATCAATCCTTCTGTTGATGGAGGTTTGTTCAGTAACAACAGATTTCACTTGAGATTCTACTATCCTTAGTTGAAGAACAGTAGGCACCTTTGTAAAACTCATAGAAATATTTTCCCTCACCAACTCAGTTGCAGCTTTGACAGAATCAATCCCATGTTTCAGGCTTTTAGATAACAGAGTTGTAGCCTTTAGATGATTCTTCAAATCTGGATTCTCTATCATCTTCACTGCATCATACGCATGATCCAAGGCATATGGATAGCTGACAGATTCATCAGACCTATACCATTCATTTTCCCATTGATGCCTTCTCAGCTTTTCTGCAGTATTGATTTCAGAAGGAATAGAAAAATCTTGTATGAGATCTTTTCCAGTAGAAGCCTTGCCAGTCATGAAAGTGCTTGACGAACCATAAGTAGTTCCAAGACTAGATTTTAGAACTCTGGCAAGCTGTTCCTTCTCATCATTATTATCATCATCACCATCATCAGAATCATCATCATCATCATGAGTAACATCAGGATCAGGAATAGCTATACCTTTCAGTTTATCCTGTGAATATGTGATAGGATGGTCCATTGCTCGTGATCTTAGTGGTTGTATCAAAATTGGCTCAACATCAGGAGCACCACTAGCATCAGGATGAACATTGTCAGGATTTGATAAGCTTGCATCAATATTTGTTACCAATGGTTCTTGTGTAGCATGAGGTTCTGAAGCTGCTTCAACACTTTGAGTTGGAGGTTCTTGTGTGCTTCCCTCATTGACAGTGTCCTTGACCAATCTTTCACTAGAAGTTGTAGCTTTTCCTGCATCTTCACTTTGAGAAGATGGTTCTTGTGTGGTTGGAATGTTGATGTCTTCACTCTCCCTTTGAGAAAATGGTTCTTGTGGGACCATTCCAATAGCTAAGCCTTCACCCAAACTTTGATTGAGTGGTTCTTGTGTGGCAGGATCTTCAGTTTGAGCTGCTGAATCACTTTGAGATCCAGGTTCTTGTGGGCTTGATCCTTTCAGCTTCTTTTGTCTCTTGAAAACTATCTCTGCTGCTTTCCTTTTCTTCTCCAATGGATGTGAAAATCCAAGCTTTGAAGCAGTCTCAGCAACCTTCTCCCATGAAATTTCAACAATCTTTGCAGATGGAGAGGCCTTTGCTGGAGAGTCTGAGATAGAAACAACTTTTGTTTGTGCATCAGGAATACCAACATCAGGATTTGCTAGAGCATCAGGAGTAGATGACTCATCAGGATTTGATGTCTGAATATCAGTATCCTTCATTTGCACTGTCAAAGGAATATGATACCTGCTTTTCTATAATTTCCCTTTCTTCTGTGGCTTTGATGAAGGTGCCACGGCTTCAATAGCAGTATCAGCAACTTCGTTATTCACATTCATTATAGAGGATATAGGTAAATCATCTTCTGAATCAGTCTCATCCCTGAGCACTAACTTCCTTTTAACAGAAACAGCTTCAACACCCTTAGCAGCTTTCTTCACCAGGACCCCTTGTACACTCCCTTGTATCTTCTTTTTAGTGAATGGTGTAGAGAAATATCCTTTGAACCTGATTGCCTTCCAGACACATCAGTTCTAGCTGATTTCTTTGATTTTACAACTAAAGTCTTTTGAGAGACATTAGAGGTGGCTGTTGACTGTTTGGACTGTTTAGGTGGTATGCTGAGGTCAGGAACAAGGTGTGATTGGCCTTGCCCCATAGCATGAGAAAGCAATCCATAACATGTAGGCATTTTCTGATGTAAGAAAAACCTAACCTCATCAGGAATAAAAGCATTACTAATAAAACCATTTGCCTCATCAGGATTAAAAAATATTTTCTATTTGAAGTAAAAATAAAATTTCATTTAAGAAAACAAAATTTTATTTTACTAATCCTGGAAAAAAAATGTTTTTGATTTATTTTAAAATCACCAAATTAATGATGTAGAACCCACTAAAACATTCTTACCATTTATCAAAGCAAAATAGTCATGGAAAACTGAACCGTCACCTCGAGAATAAGCAAAGGACCTGCAGCTGATCAAATAATCTCTATAAAAGAGAGTGTTAAACAGTATTATCATTTACCAAATACACAAACCCTCTCCACAGAAAGAAAAACTTACGAAAACCTTTCACCTTCTTCTTTTCTCCATGGCTGCTAACCATCAACCAAACAACTTACCTGTTGAAGAACTTGATCTAATCTGGCAAGAGATGGATGAGGTTCTGGCTGAAATCGCAGAAAATGAAGAGCCTCAACCTGTTCCTGACCCTCAGGAACACGAAGCCTTTGTTAATGCAATGGCTGAAGTGCTTCTTCATAACTTCCATCAGGCAAATCCTGATTGGAACCCTCTTGAAAATCTCATCTTTGTCAATGAAGACGATGAAGATGATGAAGAGGATGAGGAGCTCGAGCGAGAGCTTGAGAGAAAGAAGAGAATCCGTGATGCTTGTATGTCATGCAAGTTAGAGGCACGGAAGAGTCCTGGTGGACACGGTGACGATCCGCCTTCAAGTGCATCAGCTCCTCTTCTTGTCCTTTAAGGATGGAACAAGAGATCTTCCAATCCTGATGGACTGTGAAGCTGCTCAGGAGCATTCATGCTAATTTGCAGGGCACGTGTTCCTGAGTAGAACAATAGACTAGGAAAAGAATATGTAATTTTTCATTTGTAATGAATCTTCAAGATTTAATGAAATTTTTAATTTTCTCAATTGTTCTTTTCCTTCTTAACTGTCCTGCATAAATTGTTAGTAACAATGCATTTGATACATATCATGATGAATAGTAATATCTTAGACAATAATTTGAAATGTAAAAATAAGACTTAATACTTAATCAGTAACTAAGTATTGCTTATATTTTCCAGAGAATACCAGCACTGTTGTTGTCCAATTTGTCTTAAAAACCTCTGGTTTTCACACCAGCTTCAGTATCTGAGCATCAGGATTGACCAGTTGACTTCCTGTCAGGATTTTGTCCTATCATGATTTGATAAAAAATACATACCTTTCTGAATGACCATCAGGATTTGACAGTCATCAGGATTTCTTCTCTATAGCTTTTCTCAGAAATTCTCAAAGTTCATCATTCCAAGTTCATTCACCAACTTATTGAATGTAGCTTCAGGCAGTGGCTTGGTGAATATATCAGCTAGTTGTTGATCAGTAGGAACAAAGTGAAGTTCAATTGTTCCTTCCAGAACTTGTTCTCTTATGAAAAGATATCTAATACTGATGTGTTTAGTAAGAGAATGTTGAACTGGATTTCCTGTCATTGCAATAGCACTTTGGTTATCACAATAAATAGGGATTTTTGAGTATGACAGACCATAATCTAACAACTGATTTCTCATCCACATTATCTGAGCACAACAGCTTCCTGCAGCAATGTACTCAGCTTCTGCTGTTGAAGTAGAGATAGACTTTTGCTTCTTACTGAACCATGAAACTAGTCTTCCACCTAAAAACTGACAGCTTCCTGAAATACTTTTCCTGTCTATTTTGCATCCTGCAAAATCAGCATCTGAATAACCACACAAACCAAAATCTGATTCCCTTGCATACCAAAGGCCAAGTGAAGGAGTGCCTTTGAGATATCTGAAAATTCTTTTAACTGCAATCAGATGAGGTTCCCTAGGTTTTGCTTGAAATCTTGCACACAGACAGGTTGCAAACATGATATTTGGTCTACTTGCAGTGAGATACAATAAAGAGCCAATCATTCCTCTGTAGTGAGTTACATCTACCTCAGTACCTTGATCAGGATCAAGTTTGGTAGCTGTAGCAATGGGAGTATTTGCAGTAGCACAGTCTTCCATGTTAAACCTTTTCAATAAATTTCTTGTATATTTAGACTGATTGACAAAAATGCCATCATCAGTCTGTTTAACTTGAAGACCAAGAAAATAACTAATTTCTCCCATCATGCTCATTTGATATCTTGACTGCATAAGCTTGGAAAACTTTTCACACAGCTTATTGTTTGTTGACCCAAAAATGATATCATCCACATAAATCTGAACTAAAAGCAAATCCTTACCATGATTCAAATAGAATAGAGTTTTATCAATAGTACCTCTTTTGAATCCACTTTCCAGTAAGAATTGAGCTAAGGTTTCATACCATGCTCTTGGAGCTTGCTTTAGTCCATAAAGTGCCTTATCCAATCTGTAAACATGATTTGAATATTTTGGATCAATGAAACCAGGAGGTTGTTCAACATATACTTCTTCCTCCAGTTCACCATTTAAGAAAGCACTTTTCACATCCATCTGGAAAACTTTGAATTTCTTATGAGCTGCATAAGCCAGAAAGATCCTGATGGCTTCTAGTCTTGCAACAGGAGCAAAAGTTTCATCATAGTCAATTCCTTCTTGTTGAGAATACCCCTTTACAACTAGCCTTGCTTTGTTTCTGATAATTACACCATCTGAATCAGTCTTATTCTTGAAAATTCACTTTGTACCAACAATTGACCTGTTCTTTGGTCTTGGCACCAGTTTCCAGACTTCATTCCTTTCGAATTCATTCAATTCTTCTTGCATTGCAGTAACCTAATTAGCATCTTTAAGTGCATCTTCAACTTTCTTTGGTTCCTCCTTTGACAGAAAGTTATTATATAGACATTCATTTTGTGTTGCACTTCTTGTCTGAACACTTGCATCAGGATCTCCAATTATCAAATCAGGAGTATGACTTGCAGTCCATTTCCTTGCTGATGGTAAGTCATTCCTTGATGTAGATGCTCCCCCTGGATTGGTGTTATCTTTATTAAAAGAATTTGCTTCAGATGAAGCCCCCCCCTGAATTATTGCTATTTCCTCCTGATGAAATATCAGGATCATCATTTGAATCAGTATCTGAAGAATTCTGTCCTGATAATTGAGTTGACTCTGAACTTGTAGTAGAATGTTGTTGCTCCCCCTCAACATTAGCACTACTAGTAGTATTAATATTGTTTGCATCATCAGAATTAACATTTGAAGTGTCATCAGGATTTGATGTGTCATCAGTATTTGGTGACCCATCAGGATCTGATGAACTGACAGGATCTGATTCATTTTCTTCAGGTTCCTTGGTAACTTCATTTTCAAAAATCAGTCTATCATGTGAGTCTTCATTCAATCCAATTATCTTCTTATCATCAAAAGATACATGTATTGACTCCATGACAGTCCTTGTTCTCAAATTAAAAACTCTGAAGGCTCTTGATGTAGGATAGCCTATGAAAATTCCTTCATCAACCTTTGTTTCAAATTTCCCTAGCTGTTCAGGATGAGTTCTGAGAACAAAACATTCATAGCCAAACACATGCAGATGCTTCAAACTTGGTTTCTTCTCCTTGAGTGATTGATAAGGAGTAACACCATGTCTGTTTATCAATGTGAGATTTTGAGTATAGCATGCTGTGTTGACTGCTTCTACCCAGAAATATGTAGGTAACTTAGCTTCTTCCAACATAGTTCTGCCAGCTTCAATAAGAGTTCTATTTTTCCTTTCAACTACTCCATTGTATTTGCAGAACTCTTCCATCTTTGAATTCTTGAATTCAGTACCATTATCACTCCTCAGTATCTTGACTTTGTACTTTGTGGTTGTCTCAATCATTCTCATATGATCCAACAGTATTTCAGGAGTTTCATCTTTTCTGTGCATAAAGTACACCCAGGTGAATCTAGAATATTCATCAACAATTACAAGAGTGTACCTGTTCTTACTGATGGACATGATGTTGACTAGTCCAAATAGATCAAGATACAGCATGTGATATGGTTCTTCAATAGAGGATTCTGATTTACTCTGGAATGATGTCCTTCTTTGTTTAGCCTTTTGACAAGCATCACAGAGTCCATCAGGAGTATATAATACTTTTGGAAATCCTCTAACTAAATCTTTCTTAACCAACTCATTGATATTGCTGAAGTTGAGATGAGAAAGCTTCTTGTGCCAATTCCAACTTTCATCTACTGAGGCTTTACTGATGAGACATTTAGGGGAGTCATCAGTATTTGAGAGAATGTTGGCTTCATAAATGTTACCATGCCTGTAGCCAGTCAGTGCCATCTTTCCTGTTTCTTTGCTGACTACTTCACAATGAGTGGAATAGAAGTTGACATGATAACCTATGTCAGTGATTTGACTAATACTCAACAGGTTGTGTTTTAGTCCCTTCACTAGAGCTACTTTATCAATGATGACATTTCCAATGATTATATTGCCATATCCCAAAGTTTGTCCAATGTTGCCATCTCCATAAGACACAGTTGGGCCAGCTTTTTCCTCATATTCTGATAACAGGACTTTGTTTCCAGTCATGTGCACAGAACATCCAATATCCATGAATAACACATTTTTCCTTTTTCCCTTATCATCAGGAATAGCAGTATCATCAGTATTAGCCATCAGTGCATAGTTGACCACCTCAGTATCAGATTCTGAGGAAGAGTCCATCCAATCCTTGCTTGATGTAATGAGTGCCTTTGTCTTCTTGCACTCACTAGAAAAGTGACCCATACCATTACACTTGTAGTATCTAACCTTTGACTTGTCAAATTTGCTACCCTTGTTATCCTTTTTGATGTTCTTGTCTTTGTCTGCATTGAAGGTCCTTTTCTGGTAGTTGCCTTGTCTCCTAGCTTTCCTGAACTTCAACTTTTTGAAGCTTCTGGCAATCATAGCAACCATCTCTTCAATGTCTGAGTCAGAAGAGTCATCATCAGTATTGGCATCAAGATTGCCATCAGTATCTGATGAAGAGTCATCAAGATCTGACTCATCTATTCTTGATTTCCTTCTAGAGACCTCCACAGCTTTTCCTTTTGATTTAGCCTCTGCTTTCAAAGCAATAGATTTTGCCTTGCTGCCTTTCTTATTCTTTCTCTGTTGAACTTCAAGATCATGAGTTCTTAACATTCCATAGACTTCATCAAGAGACAAAGTGTTGAGATCATACTGATGTCTAATGATCGAGGTCTGAGTATCCCATTCTTCAGGTAAAGCTCTTAGAAACTTGGTGTTTGAATCTTCATTTTCATACTCCTTGTCAGCTAAAGATAAACTGTTTAGAAGTGTCAGAAATCTATCATATAAATCAGTTAGGCTCTCATCAGGTCTAGCATCGAATTGTTCATATTCTTGAATCAAAAGAGCCCTTCTGTTCTTCTTGACAGATGCAGATCCCTAGCATTGAGTTTCCAAGGTATCCCAGATTTCTTTAGCAGACTTGCATGCAATCACTCTGTTGGACATGACAGCATCAAGACTACTGTGCAGGATGTTATTTATCTTTGGTTCTTTAAGTACATGAGCTTTTTCTTCTGGAGTCCAGTCACTCTTGGCCTTGACCACATAATGTTCAGGTACAGTGTCTGTTCGTTCTACAATCCTTGTAGGAATATATGGTCCATCACGAATTCTGTCCAGATAGTCAGGATCTATAGCCTCCAGATACATTAACATCTTTACCTTCCATGTTGGATATTCTGATTTCTTCAGGATGGGAATTTTCATGCTTTCATACTTTGTTGTCGACATCTTAGATCGTATCTGATTCAAATTAAATCAGTTTGCTCTGATACCAATTGTTGCCCAGTAATAAACAATTGTATAAGGTTCTCGACTTAATAAGATATGAATCACAAATATGAAAGAATAATAACAGCTTTATTAAATCTGATATAAAACTGTTACAAAACTCTCTCAAGATATTCTGTGTTCTTGAGAGCTGCTAGTTTACAAAAACTCTCTCAAGAAATTCTGATGTTCTTGAGAGCTTCTATGTTACAATATACTCGTGTATGCGATTGATTAAATAAAATCAAAACCTAAACTGTGTTTATATACTACACAGCTTCTCTATCAATGATAAGTCCTAATCAATTACAAAGATTGAAACCTATCCATAATTGATAGCTACATTCCTACAGACCAGGAACCGACATAATAAACTTCCATGTTTAACTAGACTCCAAATATAACTCGAAGTAGGAATCCTGATCAGCTTCCAGTCCTGATGATCAATCCTGATCCCAGTCCTGAAATTCATCTTGATCCTGACGACCATGCAATCCTGATCAGTTGAGTCTAGATCCTGACGATCAAATCCTGATCTAACATAAATTATCAAAATACACTTTTTAGTATTTAAATATAATCTTCCTACTTAACAAATATACTTTTTAATATTAGATCTAACAGTTCTCATCTATCTATTTACTATCTAACAATCCTTATTAATCTGGTAGGACCGGACCACTAAAGTTTTGGATAATAATCCTCTTACGCTTATTATATATAACTATATAAGGATATAATATTTTTAAAAATCACTTTTTAGTATTTGAATATAATTCTAATAAGAACCAAATATACTTTTTAATATTAGATCTAACGGTTCTTATTTATCTATTTCAGAATCAACGATCCTTATCAGTTTGACGGTATATGTACCAAAATTTTGAATAAGATCTCGTGCAACACACTGTTTTTTTTAATATCTATAATTGTATTAATTTGTCTTTTTTTAATATCTTTGTGTTATTAATTTTTGGACTTCATTTATTAGATGTTAGATGCTCAATTAACTATTTGTATTGTATCTTGAGTTCTAAAAATTAGATTGAATGTTTTACGGCACACACAAAACTCACAAAACTATCTTTAATTTAGTTATGGTTTAACAATTCTTTTTCAATTAAAAATACCCTAAAACTAAAGAGAGGGAAAAAGTGACGAATTTTTATATTAAGAATTCTCATGGAACTTAGGAAATTCATTTATATTTGATTTAAATTATCAAAATACTCTTTTTAGTATTTGAATATAGTTTTACTAACAACCAAATATACTTTTTAATATTACATCACATGATTTTCATCTGTCTATTTTAAGATCTAACAAAATAATCATTAGTTTAGTGATGGTTTAACAATTTTTTACAATTAAAAATACATCAAACCTAAAGATAGAAGAAAGTGGAAAACTTTTATTTTAAGAATTATATTTGATTTAGGATATTTTCATGTAAAAATTATCAAGATACATCTTTTTTAGTATTTTTAATATCGTTCAATTAACAACCAAATACACTTTTTCATATTCGATCCAACGTTTCTCATCTATCTATTTTAAAAATTGACGATCCTTTTTATTTTATATATATATAAGTAACTGAATATTAGTATTAATGAAACTGGTCTTTTTATTAAGTTATAATTTCTTCTAATCCAATTCTAATACTAATATTTCCACTTCGACTTATATCCTTTTTAGATAATAATTTCTATTTTTATATAATATAATCTTGATCGTCCATTTTAAAAATATTAAATCCAACGGTTGAGATTGTTTGGGCGGGTTTTTATTAAGTTATAATTTCTTCTAATCCAATTATAATACTAATATTTCCACTTTGACTTATATCCTTTTTAGATAATAATTTCAATTTTTATATGATATAATCTTGATCATCCATTTTAAAAAATATTAAATCTAACGATTGAGATTGTTTTGGCGGTACTAAGGACCAGACCAGACTTTTGGATAATATCCCCCTTACGCTTATTATATATAAGGATTTGATAGTAGATAGTAGATTCTTCACTTTTTTTTTCTTTTTTTTTCAGTTTCAATGTATTTTTAATTGGAAAATAATTGTCAAACCATCACTAAATTAAAAAATTATTTTGTGAGTTTCGTATGTGATGTTCAAATCTGATTTTTAGAAATAAAGATACAACAAAAACAACAAATAGTTAATTGAGCGTCTAAAGCCTAATAAATAAAGTCTAAAAATTAATAACATAAAATTTTTAAAAATTACAAATACTAAATTTAACTATTGAAACCAGGGTCAATTACTTAGTTTTTGTTATTTGACCCAAAATAAGATATAAACACATATTAAATTTTATTAATTTCAGAAATATTTTTAGATGGTTTTATTATTTAAAACTTATAAATACGAGTTTAACTATTTTACAAACCTATATATACTATCTTATAATATATCTATACTATCTTAGACAAAACATTAAAAATTTGGTCGGTCGGTTGGTACTTTGTGATTTTAATTAATAACCCTTACTTATTTTTTTTTAAAAATATTATTAAATAATAACATTATTTATAACCAATTACCTTTTCAGCTAAAATACATTACTGTTTTTATTTTCTCTAACAAAATCCCCTCTTTTTCTAAAAAAATCACAGGAAATTATCTTTTCCAACTAAAACATGTTATTTTTTCTATTTTTCTTACTAAAATATCTCCTTTTCCAAAAATATCACATGCAAATCCTAACTTATTTATTTTAAAACTAATTTTAATACTTTTAATTACGATCAATTACCCTTTTCAACTAAAACATGTTATTTTTTCTATTTTTCCTTACTAAAACTCCTCCTTTTCCAAAAATATCACGGACAAACAGTTACTTATTTATTTTAAAATCTATTTTAATATTTTTAATTATTTAAAAAAGTTTAACACACCTACTTATTTTTTAACAAATACAATTAATAAAATATTAAAAATAATAATTCTTAAAAATAATTCGTGCATCGCACGGGTTACTAAAATACCTCATTTTCCAAAAATATCACGGACAAATCCTTACTTATTGATTTTAAACTTTATTTTAATACTTTTAATTACTGGAAATTATCTTTTTCAACTCAAACATATTACTTTTTCTTATTTTCCTTACTAAACCTCTTCTTTTTCCAAAAATATCACGGACAAACCGTTACTTATCTATTTAAAAACATTTTAATACTTTTAATTATTTTAAAAAGTTTAATACACTTACTTTTTTTTAACAAATGCAATTAATAAAATATTAAAACGTAAATAATAAAAATAACAATCATTAAAACAATTCGTGTATCGCACGGGTTTTAAACTAGTTATTTATATTATTATCTTATAATAGACGAAACATTAAAAGTTCAGTCGGTCGGTCCTAAGTGATTTTACTTAATAACATTTCCTTATTTTAAATAGTAACATTATTTTTTCGATTTTTTTAACAAAATCCCCTACTTTTCTTAAAAAAAAATCAGGGGCAATTACATTTCTCAACTAAAACATGTTATTTTTTCTATTTTTCCTTACTAAAATCTCTTCTTTTTCAAAAATATCACGTACAAATCCTTACTTATTTAATTGAAAACATATTTTAATACTTTAATCATGGGCAATTATTTTTTTGAACTAAAACATATTACTTTTTTTTATTTTTTTCTTACTAAAATACCTTCTTTTCCAAAAATATCACGGGCAAACCGTGACTTATTTATTTTAAAATTGATTTTACTTTTAATTATTTAAAAATTAACACACCTGCTTATTTGTTAAAACATTTTCTATTTTTCCTTACTAAAATCTCTCATCTTCCAAAAATATCACGGTCAAATCCTTACTTATTTATTTTAAAATATAATTTAATCATTTTAATCACGTGCAATTACCTTTTTTTCAACTAAAATATGTTACTTTTTTTATTTTTCCTTACTAAAATCGATTTTACTTTTAATTATTTAAAAACATTTAACACACCTTCTTATTTGTTAAAAATAATCTGTGCATCGCACGAGTTTTAAGCATGTATTATTAAAGACCAAACATTAAAATTTTGGTTGGTTGGTACAGTTTTTTGATACTTCGTGTTTTTACTTAATCACTCTTACTTATTTGTAAAAAATGTTATGAATAATAACATTATCTATTTATAACCAATTACATTTTTAGCTAAAACATATTAATTTTTCTATTTTTCTAACAAAATTCTCTCATTTTCCAATAATATCACGAAAAATTACTTTTTTCAACTAAAACATGTTCCTCTTTATAACCCATTACATTTTTTCAAAAATATATTTTAAAATTATTTAAAAAATACCTCTCATTTTCCAAAAATATTACAGTAACCCTTACTTATTTTTTTAAACTATTTTAATGCTTTTAATTATTTAAATTTTTTTACATATTTTAACATGCCTACTATATTACGGGCAATTACCTTTTTCAACTAAAACATGTTACATTTTCTATTTTTCATTACTAAAGCCGCTCTTTTTTCAAAAATATCACAGAAAGCCATATTTAATTTTTTTTCAAAACCTATTTAAATACTTTTAATGATTTTAAAAATGGACTTTTTTCATAAATACCCAAACTTAGAAACTTTTTTTGCCAAAATACTATGTTTTTTAAATATTTTGCAAAAATACCAATTTTTTGGAAATATTTACAAAAATACGATCCGCAACTTTTGCAACCATATCTACAACTACATTAACCAAAATCAACCACAAATGCAACTTATAAAAATTTAATAATTGGAATCATCTTTGGTTGAACTATCTGTTGTGAACCCCTATGGGCCCGATTAATTAGAAACTCAACCCCACCTCGCGGGCCCAATTAATTAGAAAATCAACCCTAATTATTGATTTGGTGAGATGAAACTACTTGTGAACTCTCAACTACACACGTATTTAAATATGTATGTATAGACATGTATGTTGTTGTGGATTAAAAAACGTACTTGTGTAATTAATGCTAAGGTTTAATGAGCTTCGAGCTTTAATGGCTGCACTCGTGTTTCCGGACTAAATCGGTCCTCACAAGATGCCTACGTATCTCAATTTGTTATTGAGAATCAAGCCAAAGACGTAGTTCTGATTGTAGGATCAGGGACCTTATATAAGCGTCTGGAGCATAGTATTTATGGTATGTTTAGGAGACTTAGCGAATAAGTCTCCTTTTTGATATTGGATAAACATCGTATTTCTTGCTGGAGAAGTCTTTTCCTTGTTAATAAAGGTTATGACTCATTAATTTGCCTTTACTTGGGATTCCAGATCCTTCTTTGATAAGATTTCCATAATTTAGGCTCTTTTAATGAGCTGTATATTTTCCCTATTCATTAATTACGAAATTAATGAATAATTAGGGATTTGGGCATTAAACATCGAGCCTTTTCATTGGACCGTCAATTATATTTCTATAATTATTTTTTCTGTCCATATCATTTGCCCCCCAACTTCTGGGAAAATCTCCCCTGGGGTTTTCGTAGAAGTTATAGTGTATGTTAGGCCAAATACACAATATAATCAAGTCTGTATAACAATGATTAATAACACTGTTTATGAATCAATAAAACTGTAATCTTATTAACAGCTTCTCTCTTTATGATGTTAATGAATCACAAAGAGCTTCTAGGTTACAAGAATAATATATCAATATTCACGCATCCCTTCTAGGGATAACCTATCTGTGTTTATATAGTACACAGCTACATACAATCCATCTCTAATTGATATTCCTATAAGTTAGCCATACAATTCATATCAATTAAGGATTGTTTCAGTCTTCTATTCCAATCTCCTTAGCTGTATCAATATATTCTGCTTCTTTCCATCTTCAGAATGTATTGCTTCTAGAATCTTCAATTCTGCACCGACAGCTAATTCAACTTTCACCTTGTCAGACTTTAAATAAACTCTGACCGGCTTCAATTAAACTCTTTACCCTGTCAGAGTTTAACTAAACTCTGACTGGCTTCTGATAAACTCTTGTCAGTACCTGTTGCTTAAACACTGATAAACAAACATTAGCAATTATATCTAACAATCTCCCCCAACTTGTTCATAATAAAATGTACAAGTTAAAACATATAATTGATGATGTCAAAACCTTTTAACAAATGCAGTGTTTAACATATAACAGAGTTTTAATTTAAAACAGAGTTTAAATTTGACTTAGAATAGAAAGTATTAAAAACTTACAGTCAGACTTTACTTGACTTCTTCAATATCAGGCACAGTCCTGAGATAATCAATCAGCAGTCTTCTCTCAGCATTCTCAAGTTCAGTTATCATAATCTCTTTCAGCTCCTTATACTCTGGATCTCCTTCACCAGTTTGATATATGGCAGCCCTCAGAGAATAGATACTGTTCTTCTTCATATCATTCCCTAGCCGAATGTACTGAGCTTTATCTGACTCTAAGTTGAATTCTAAGACTTTTAATCCCAGTGCAGTTTTAAATCTAGCACTGTTTCTCTTCATCTCCACCAATTTTCCAGTATGATCTCTATACTTTGGAATATAAGCATTTGAGACTTCTCCTCCTCCAAGCATCACTTTTGATCTCAGCATCTTTTCTCTTAAGATTTGAGCAACATTATGGGTGTGTCTGTTCTTAACTTTTAACAGATAAAGTACATATTCAAGTTCTTCCCATGATTTGAGATTTACATCAGATTCTCCAATTCTATAAACTCTTCCATCACTCATGAAATATAACAGAAACTGCTTCTTCAAGATCTTGTGAAAAATCAACTGAACAGATTCTAACTTATCAAGATTTTCTTGTGTATTCCCAATACCAGATCCTGTCAGTGAAATATTGTCTTGAGATCTGTTATTTATTCTCTTCTCCCTATGTGAACCTAAACCAGACTTATCATAAGATTCTTTTCCAAGTACAGTCCTGGTTTGAGAAAAATCCACAGGTTGAAGTGTCAGAGTTTCAGAGAGTACAGGTCTTAAGAAACCTTTGAGTTGAGGAGCTAGCTGAGTTTGCACAGCTTGAGCCTTGTCAGAGGCTGGCTTAACTTCAATAGTATCATCAACTTGAGCAGCGTCAGAGGTTGATTTTGGTAATCTTGTTTCAACTTGAGCAATGTCAGAGGTTGAATAAATCTTCTTAGGTAACTGTTCTTCTTCTACCAGTTTACCTTTTCCTTTGTCAGCATTTTTAATCACAGGCCTCCTTGAGTACTGTAAACTCTGATCAGAGTTTACATTCTCTTTGATAACAATTCCTTTTTCTTTCTTTCTAGGAGCCTTGATTTCCTTCTTCTTGTAGATTCCAGCTTCAAGATTTTTCTTGTGTTCTTCAGCAAGCATCTGTTCTTCAGCTTGGATATCTTCAATTGTAATACCTTTTCCATGTTCTGCTATAAACATCTTAGCAGCAATTTCCTCATCAGTAGATGGCTTATCAGAGATTATCAAACTTTTATATCTTGAACCACTGGCAGAGTTTACATGTCCCTTTCCAGAGTTTGATCTTTTATCAGAGTTTGATCTTCTTGAAAGTAATCTTCTATCATCATTTGATCTTAAGCACTTTCCATCTCCTCCCTTGTTTCCACCATCATTACCATCATCCCTCCGTCTCAGAGTTTGAGTGTCTTTGCATTTGTCACTTGGTACACTCTCCCCCTTTTTGACATCATCAGAAAGTAGTACTGATGTCAACAATTCAAGCGCAGTAGAAATGGAAGTCAGTTGAGCAGACATAGCATTCTGGTTGTCTTCAACTGTCTCAAGCCTCTTCTTGATTTCTTCAGAATCCCTGGCTTGCTGCTTGAACATGGTATAATAATAAGTTCTGTCAGCCTTTAAAGTAAGATCCCTCAAGCTTACTTCATTCCTCAGACTAGTAAGCATTTGTTGATTCTCATCAAATCTATTATTGAGAGATTTGACTTGAATAACAGTTGCCTGTAAGTTCGTAAGGACATCAGGATTTGTAATCTTCTTGACAGAATCAGATAAAAATTCTGCAGCCCTTTGCGCTGGAAAAATACAATCTGCATTAGCCCATGCATTGTAGTACATATTCTGAAAATGCTCAGAAGCAGCCCTTTGAACTTCCCTTTCTTCAGCAGAGTTTGCTTGAATATCAGAAACTTCCACTTGAACATCAGAGTCTGAATGAACAGGACTAGCTTCAGCATTGTCATCGTCAAGCACATTTTCAGCAGTGATTTCATCAATTAACTGTGCAGTCACATCAGGTACTTGATCTGCTACAGTTTGAGGAACATCAGAGTTTACTGGAGCAGTAACCTCTGCTTCTCTCTGAACAATCTCAACAACTGATTGTTGCAAAGTTTCAAGTAAGACAGTATCCTCATGATCATTGGCTGTTGCATCAGCATGTACAGCAACAGCTTCTAGAACTGGATCAACTCTAATCTGATCTACTTCATCACCGTTCTCAAAATCAATAGAAATGATTTCTGTGTGAGAAGCAATAGGTTCTACTAACTCAGTAGATGCTTGATCAGCTTCAGGTATTGTATCTTCATGATCCACAATCCTGCTGTCAGAGTATGCAGCAGCTTCCTCAACTACATCATGAGTTTTTGATGTAGGAGCTTCTGTGTCCTCAGGTTCTTTATCCAAATTGGCAAAAATATTACCAAAAAGTTGATTAGCAACTAATCTTCTCTTTCTCTGATGAAGATTTTCTTCATCAGCTTCAGTTTCTGAGTCTGCACTAGAAGCAGCAGCAACAGACTTTGCCCTGTGGGCTCGCCTTTTCTTCATTCTTTTTCTCTGAGGCACAGGAGCAACATTTGATACCTCAGCTTCAACAGACTTAACTGCTCGAACTTTAGATCTCTTTGACCTCTGTGGTTGAGATACAGAAGGTCCAGCTTCAGCAGTTGAGACACGGTGTTGTTGTGAGTTGTCAAGAAATTGTTGCACAGATGCAGGTAACATTAAAGGACCAACTTCTCCTTTCTTGTTGTCCTTGTTGATAAGATCAGAGAATATACGTTTGTGCAATTTAAATGAAAGAATGACATCCTCATCTAAAATCTCAACATCAGGGCAGCATAAACTAAATATTAACTGACAAAACCTAGAGAAATAGACAACATTCCTATTCTCTAGCATTTTCTCACCAATATTATTTAAAACTAATCTAGCAACATCAAATTGACTGCCATAGAGAAGAGAATACCCGATCTGTAGACTATCAGTGGGAATTGCATCCCAGTTTGTGCACTTTTTCCCGAACGCTCTTGTGATGCAGTCGAAGAAGAAACTCCATTCCTTTCGCAAAAATGGCCTTTTGAGTTGACCTATCTTTGTCAAAGGTCCAGTGTAGCCTATCTCGTTCATCATCCTGACTAGCTCAGAGTCGCCAACAGAGATTGTGAATGCATTGAAATCTTCAAGACCCAAAGCATCACGAACAGTAGTAGGAGTAACAGCATAGTCATTGTCCTCATATTGAAAAATAATAGATGGAGATCCAGACTCTCCTCCATTATCATAAACACCTGTCTGCCAAAAAGATTTGATTTGAGTTGCAGACAGCTTCGATGGTGCGGTGAGAGCAGTGCCAATATCAGAGTTGGACAAGAAACTCTGAATCAAATGAAACGCCTCCGGTGCGTTCTCATTTGTTACAGGAGCTGAGTAGTTATTTGGGACAAATTCTAATTCAGAAGCAGTAAACGCTGTAGTTGCCATTAGTAAGAATTGAAAACAAGAAGTACTGGGCGTTGAAAGTGTTTGAGTGTTTGTGTGTGAGTAAAATGTTATGAAAAGATGAAATGCGTAAAAGATTGAATCGTGTGTATGTAGTGTATTAAATAATAACTGTAAAGATTAGAAGTATGTTAGTGGGACAGATGTCAGACGTTAATACGCTGACAGCTGTATCTAACAACTTCCAATACACACGTGCAAACGTGGAGACACCTGTCATCACATATAACACTCAAAATAGTCGCTTAAAAGAAAAAAAATCAATAATAATAAAATTATCAATTTTAATAATAAAGTACAAAGGAACTCAACAGTCAGAATAATAATGACTGTCTCGAAACTCCGCACCTTAGTATCCCAAGCGCTTCGATTCTAGTAAAAACCTTTCAGTTACCCTGTTTGAATGCTTTAAAAACTCAAAGCATTTTAACAACAGGCTTCATATCTTAAACTTACTATACACCCAAAATGGCAGGAACCTTTGAGTTCATGGATGTTGAAGCATTCTTGAATTTAAACTGGCCTCAACAAGCAAATTACATCATTGATGAGTTTCTTGTTCTTTCTTTTCTGAACGATGAAGGTCTTATAGCAGATGATGAAATTGCTGAAGGACCAATTTCTAATCCGTATGTGCATATCATCCGTCCCGGTCCTTATGATATGCCCATCCTGGCAGACAATGAAGCTATGATGGTTTGCATGATGCTTTTTCAACAGAGCTTCTTGACGGGTACTGAAGAGTCACTCTTCTTGGAATCCTGCAAGCTGCAAAGCAGAAAGAGAATCCAGGAAGATGATGATGATGATGATTCATCTTCAGGATGTTGTCAAGCAATCCCAGATGGTATAATGACCAGATGAACAACTGGGTAGCTATTGTCAGAAGTAATAGAGCACAATAGCTTCTGGCTCTAGCTCTTCTGCTTCATATGTAGCATTCAAGTACTTGTCCTGGTTAAATAGATCTTCTCTTTTGTAACCATAGTGATTAGTATGTACCAGAAAGATTAGCTTAACATGAGTATGAAATCGTCTGAATGTAAATTTGAATCAATTAATGAAAAATTTGTTTCTTTACATTTCAGTTATCAATATTGCATAGTAATTGTAAAGTGAAAGAGAAGATATCACTTTGTACAATAAACTAACAAACTCAATAGCATTGGTTAATCACTATCAGGACTTATCAAACAAACTCTATCTTTTCTCTGTTCAATCACACTTTTTCGAAAAACAAATGACTAAACCCAAAATCATAAACTGTCTGAAACAAGGAAATTATTTTAACCATCAGAGATTAAAACAAAGTAACCTCGGCGTATTTCACACAAAACATCAGTGTTTACCATTTGTCCTTCTTTGTCAATAAACTCTTTTCTCAATCTGTACAGGTGTGAAAGTATGTGTGTGTAGTAGCAGAGTTTACCGAAATCAGTATTTAGACCATCTCAAAGTGCATAAAATCCACAATCTAAAGTAGTAAAAACTGGTTGCCTAAACTCTCATTTATAACATAAAATCTGATTTTATATCTAAACTCTGTATTACTGATATCCTTTCATTTGGATATGTCTTTTATTTTTCACCCCCTTTATTTATTTATTTTTTTTTTATTATTATTTTATTATTATTATTATTTTTTTTTTTTAATTTTTCCAGTAATCAGTGGTTGGCACTAGTCACCAAAAATCAAAGATTTTAGCCCTTATTTCATACAATAAGTTCCTGGATCGTCCTAGGCACAACATGATCTCAAAGGAATTTGTGCTCTGTTTGGCATCTTTTGAATTTGAGGGTGAATTCTTTGTAATTAATAATCAGAGTTTAGACTTTGCATCAGTAAATACAATTAACTTATGAGAGAAAATGCAAACAGCTAATACAGACTCAGTGTATAGGATCAATAAACTAAGAGATGCTATAAATATAGAGACAGTATCATGCTGTGTTAGCTTACTGCACATATTTGAGATCAGAATCTATCAACTCTTAAGGATTCACAATTACTTACTGAGAATTATGTTTCATACAAATTTCTTCATCGGTCCATATGTTTCAGACAAAATTACAATTGGAGTATAGCATTTAAACTGTAATTACCAGAGTATGACCAACAGAGTTTATGACTAACAGAGTTTAACATCAGAGTTTGACCAACAGAGTTTATGACACTGGTACTCATAACAGTTAACATATGCAAGGAATCATGAGCAACAAAAATTAAACATGTATAAATTTTGAGTCTAACCCGTATCTCTAGTCAGAGCCAGAGATCATTCCAAGTTCATTTACCAATCTTGTAAAAGTAGCTTCACTCAAAGGTTTGGTGAAGATATCTGCAAGTTGTTGGTCTGTAGACACAAAATGAAGCTCAATATTTCCTTCTTCCACATGTTCTCTGATAAAATGATACCTTATGCTGATGTGCTTGGTCATGGAGTGCTGTACTGGATTTCCTGTCATAGCAATAGCACTTTGGTTATCACAGAAAATAGGTATTCTAGTGTACCTTAATCCATAATCCAGCAATTGATTCTTCATCCATAAAATCTGTGCACAACAGCTACCAGCTGCTATATACTCTGCTTCTGCAGTGGATGTAGAAATTGATTTCTGTTTCTTACTGTACCAAGAAACCAATCTGTCACCTAAAAATTGACAGCTTCCACTTGTACTTTTTCTGTCTATCTTACAGCCTGCAAAATCTGCATCAGAGTAACCAATCAACTTAAACTCTGATTCTCTAGGATACCACAAACCCAAGGTTATGGTGCCTTTGAGATATTTGAAAATCCTTTTTACAGCTGTTAGATGAGGCTCTCTAGGATCTGCTTGAAATCTTGCACAAAGACATGTTGCATACATGATATCAGGTCTACTTGCAGTAAGATACAGTAGAGACCCTATCATTCCTCTGTAGTTAGTCATATCTACTGAGGCTCCTGTGTCTTTGTCAAGCTTCGTTGCTGTAGCCATGGGAGTTGTAGCAGATGAACTATCAAGCATACCAAATTTCTTGAGAAGATTTCTGGTATACTTTGCTTGATTGATAAAAATCCCATCATCTGTTTGCTTGACCTGTAAGCCTAGAAAATAACTAAGCTCTCCCATCATGCTCATTTGGTACCTGGATTGCATAAGCTTTGCAAACTTCTTACAAAGTTTGTCATTAGTAGATCCAAAAATAATATCATCTACATAAATTTGAACTAAAAGCAAATCATCACCAGAATTGAAATAAAACAAGGTTTTATCAATTGTACCTCTTGTGAACCCACTTTCTAAAAGAAACTGAGCAAGAGTTTCATACCATGCTCTTGGTGCTTGCTTTAGTCCATATAATGCCTTGTCAAGCCTGTAGACATAATCTGGATGCTTGGAATCTACAAATCCTGGTGGTTGTTCAACAAACACTTCTTCTTCAAGCTTCCCATTGAGAAAAGCACTTTTTACATCCATCTGAAAGACTTTAAACTTCTTGTGTGCAGCATAGGCCAGAAAAATTCTTATGGCCTCCAATCTTGCAACTGGAGCAAAGGTTTCATCATAGTCAATTCCTTCCTGTTGTGAATAACCTTTAGCCACAAGTCTAGCCTTGTTCCTTGTAATCACACCATCACTGTCAGTCTTGTTTCTGAAAACCCACTTTGTACCTACAATTGATCTGTTCTTTGGTCTAGGTACAAGTGTCCAGACTTCATTTCTTTCAAATTCATTTAACTCTTCTTGCATTGCTGTAATCCAATTAGCATCTTGAAGAGCTTCCTCCACTTTCTTTGGTTCTGTTTGAGACAAGAAAGCATGATACAGACACTCATTGTTTGTTGCACTTCTAGTTCTCACACTAGCATCAGGATCTCCAATTATGAGATCAGGTGTGTGTGCCTGTGTCCACTTTCTGGCTGTTGGTAAGTGGTTTCTTGCATCATTATTGAATCCTCCCCCTTGATCCATGCTCTCCTGATTCATACGTTGACTTTCTGCAGTATCTGAGGCTCCCCCTGAGTTGGATGGCTCAGTGTTTGAGCTGTCAGAGTTTAAATCAGTTTCCTCAACTGACTCACTTGTTGTGTCTTGTTGAGCTTCTTCACGCTCCCCCTCAACTGGTTCTCTATTTTGTTCAATTTGAGAATTTCCAGTTTCTCCAGTATTTACCAGTAGAGGTTCAGAGTATGCTTCGTCAGAGTTTGTCAACCCTGCTTCATCAGAGTTTATATCATCAGAGAATAGATCTTCATTTTCAAAACGTAGTTGATCATATCCATCCTTGTCTTCAAGTCCAATTATTTTCTTGTCATCAAACGACACATGTATGGATTCCATGATCACCTTTGTTCTCAGATTGTAAACTCTGAATGCTTTTGTTGACAATGGATAGCCAACAAAGATTCCTTCATCAGCTTTTAACTCGAACTTGGTCAACTGTTCAGGATGAGTCTTCAACACAAAGCATTTGCATCCAAATATATGAAAATATTTCAAATTTGGCTTCTTGTTTTTCACCATCTCATATGGTGTTTTTCCATGCTTGTTGATCAGAGTAGCATTTTGAGTAAAACAAGCAGTTTGAACAGCTTCTGCCCAGAAATAAGTTGGCAATTTTGCTTCATCTAGCATAGTTCTGGCAGCTTCAATTAAAGTTCTGTTCTTTCTTTCAACTACACCATTTTGCTGTGGAGTGCCAGGTGCAGAAAATTCTTGTTTCACCCCTCTTTCCTTGCAGAAAGCTTCTATGATTGAGTTTCTGAATTCAGTTCCATTATCACTCCTTATAATTTTGACTTTGTACTGTGATCCTTTGTCCAGTAGATTTATATGATCCATCAACGTTTGAGCAGTTTCATCCTTCTTTGATAAGAAATACACCCATGTATATCTAGTATATTCATCAACAATTACTAGAGCATATTTCTTTCTGCCCATTGACATCACATTCACTGGTCCAAAGAGATCAACATGTAGAAGATGATAAGGTTCCACTACTGAAGATTCAGATTTGCTCTTGAAAGATGACTTCCTTTGCTTGGCCTTTTGACAAGAATCACATAGACCATCTAGATTTAGTACTGATTTTGGAAGTCCTCTTACAAGATCCTTTCTAATAAGCTCATTTATGTTGTTCAAATTGAGATGAGAGAGCTTCTTGTGCCAATTCCAACTCTCTTCATTTGACATTTTTGCAGTCAGACACACTGTTCTTCCATCAGAGTTTGTTACCAAACTTGCTTCATAAATATTGTTGCGTCTGTGTCCAACTAGAACAACTTTTCCAGTAGATTTACTGATAACTTCACAGTATTCACTATGAAAATCTACATGGTTTCCTCTGTCACAGATTTGACTCACAGATAACAGATTATGCTTGAGTCCTGAGACTAGAGCTACATTTGTGATGATGACACTTCCAAGATTAATATTGCCATATCCCAGAGTATGTCCTACGTTGCCATCTCCATAGGAAACTTTTGGGCCTGCCTTCTCCTCAAAGTCTGATAGCAGGGCTTTGTTTCCAGTCATATGTCCTGAGCAACCACTGTCCAAGATAAGTGTGCTCTCTATTATACCCTGCAATCACAAACAAACACTAAGTGTTAGTTTTAAGGATCCAGACTTGCTTGGATCCTTTGTCCTTCTTAACAGTGTTAGCTTTTGTAGCGGAATCTGTATTATCAGAGTTTAAACTAACATTGTCAGATTTTACACTAGCAGAGTTTGCTCTAACCCATTTCAAGTTGGGTTTTAGCTCATAATAGTTATGATAAATTGCATGATAACTCTTACATGTGTAAATAGAATGCCAAGTGCTCCCACAATGTTTGCATAAAGTCTGTGGTTTTACTCTAACATAATCATTCTTTACTTCTGATGTAGAAGGTAAAGTATTAATATGTTTGTTCTTAGTGCAAAATCTAGCAAGATGATTAGAACTACCACAACTGTAACATGTTTTTCTTGAGGCACTAGCATTAGGCATATGATTATTTCTATTATTTATGCCTACTTTTCCATTCCTATTTCTCTTGGAACCTTTAGGTTTCATGGAAGACTTTACCTCTTTTAGCTTGTGATTGAACTGTTTTCCTGTCATCAAGCCAACATTAACCTGTTTTTCACAAGTTTTTACTGGTTTTCTAACAGCTTCTATTTCCATAAGTTTTTCTGTTATAATATTTTCCTGTTTGTCACAAGATTCATCTGATTCCATATCAGCTTCCCTTATTACAACAGATTTTAACTTATTGGCTTCTGGAACAAATTTCACAGGTTTAAGTTGTGGTTTTACCTTAACCTTGTCTTTAAACCTAAGTTCATCATTTTCACAATAACCTAAACCTACAGAATCAGTCTGAAACACTTGATGAGTGTCTCTTCCAGAATCTGTCCAAGTCTTGATTATTTTCCTTTCCTTCTCTAAATCAGATTCTAGTTGCTTATATCTTTTCAGCAACTCCTGTTCTACATAAACAGCATCATCTCTTTCTTTTTGAATCTGCTTCATATTCACAAGTTCTCTTTCAAGAAACTTGTTTCTTTCTTTAAGACTAAGATTCTCAGATTTAATCCTCTCATTCTCTAAAGTCTGATCCCTATAACTAACATGTATATTCTTAAGATAAATTCTTAATTCAGAAATATTATCAGTATCATAAGCATAAGTAGTTAGAGGTACCTTATTTTCTGATGACTCAACTTCATCTTTGATAGTTGCCATGAGTGCATAATTCACTCCATCATCAGAATCTGAAGTATCTGCCCAGTCTTTGCCTTTAGAGATGAGTGCTTTTTCAGTTCTTCCTTTCTTGCACTCTGGAGCATAGTGACCCATCTCTTTGCACTTGTAGCACTGGATCTCAGATTTGTCCTTCTTACCTGACTTGGTATCCCTTCCATCAGACTTTCTGAAATTCTTCTTCTCAGAATTTGAATCTCTCCTTGAGAATCTTTTACTCTTCTTGAAGTTCTTGAATCCCATCTTCTTAAATGTCTTGACCATCAAGGCAGCCATTTGCATCATCTCCTCTTCATCATCCTCAGAATCAGAAGCTTCATCAGAGTTTGAATCATCATCAGAGTTTGATGACTCACTCTCAGATTTGATCACTAAAGCCTTTCCCTTGGCTTTCTTCCTTGATGATTCCTTCTTGATGGGCTTCTCCTCGACTTTGAGAGCAACAGATTTTGTCTTCTTGCTTGACCTCCTGTTTCTTTGTTCTATCTCAAGTTCATGAGTCTTTAACAATCCATAGATTTCATCAAGATCTGTATCAGCAAGATCATAATTATCTCTGATTGTTGTTGCCTTTAAATCCCACTTTTCAGGTAGAGATAACAGAAACTTGAGATTGGACTCTTCAAGTTCATATTCTTTATCTACCAGAGACAGATCGTTCAACAGTTTGCAAAATCTGTCATAAGTCTCAGTCAAGGTTTCATTAGTTCTTGAATCAAAGTGCTCATACTCCTGTGTGAGTATTGTCTTTCTATTCTTCTTAATAGCACCTGTTCCTTGGCATCTGACTTCTAGAGCATCCCATATCTCTTTGGCAGTTTTGCAGCCAATTACCCTGTTAGACATAACATTATCTAAAGCACTGTGGAGAAGATGTCTAACCTTTGCATCCTTTGCAATTGATGAGATATCCTCAGGAGTCATATCTTTCTTTTCCTTTGGAACAGTCTTTTGTTCTTGACCATCAACAACAGGGGACAATTTAGTTGGCATATGAGGACCATCATTAATTCTGTCAAGGTATTCTGGATCTGTAGCCTCCAGAAACATGGTCATCTTCACCTTCCAAATCGGATACTCTACAGGCCTGAGAATCGGAACCCTGATTGTTTCATATCTACTCACAGAATTAGACTTAACCTGTTCAGCCTTGGAAGCAGTTTGATTTTCTTCAGACATGATTATTACTGTGTTTGAATCGTAAAACTGTATATATTAAACAGCCTTGGCTCTGATACCAATTGTTAGGCCAAATACACAATATAATCAAGTCTGTATAACAATGATTAATAACACTGTTTATGAATCAATAAAACTGTAATCTTATTAACAGCTTCTCTCTTTATGATGTTAATGAATCACAAAGAGCTTCTAGGTTACAAGAATAATATATCAATATTCACGCATCCCTTCTAGGGATAACCTATCTGTGTTTATATAGTACACAGCTACATACAATCCATCTCTAATTGATATTCCTATAAGTTAGCCATACAATTCATATCAATTAAGGATTGTTTCAGTCTTCTATTCCAATCTCCTTAGCTGTATCAATATATTCTGCTTCTTTCCATCTTCAGAATGTATTGCTTCTAGAATCTTCAATTCTGCACCGACAGCTAATTCAACTTTCACCTTGTCAGACTTTAAATAAACTCTGACCGGCTTCAATTAAACTCTTTACCCTGTCAGAGTTTAACTAAACTCTGACTGGCTTCTGATAAACTCTTGTCAGTACCTGTTGCTTAAACACTGATAAACAAACATTAGCAATTATATCTAACAGTGTATTTTTCCCAAAATTTTCCATTTTTAAGGGCATTTTTGACCTCAAATTAGGTCATTTTCGACCAGGAATTCGACCTGGAAACAGTACAATTTCGACCAGGAATTCGACCTGGAAGCAGTGTAATTTCGACCAGGAATTCGACCTGGAAGCAGTACAATTTCGACCAGGATTTCGACCTGGAAGTCAAGTCTTTTTTCGACCTCGAACAGCTGTGAGGTCGAAGCTATCGACCAGGAATTCCAAGTCTTTTTCGACCTCACCTGTTCGACCTCATTTCTAATATTTCTTCGACCTCGATCGGTTGTGAGGTCGAAGCTGTCGACCTCAATTCATAGGCCATTGTCGACCTCATAGCATCGACTTCATTTCTATATGTTTTCGACCAGGATTTTCTGATTTCCTGGCTTTATTTTGGTACGAGGTCGTATAATACGACCTCGATTTCCAATGTATTTTCGATCTCGTTTGTTCGATCTCGACCCCATGTCTCTTCGACCTCGTTTTTTCTAGGTCAAAATAGACTTTATTCTTTGGGTCATCTTCGACCTCGATTTGTCATGAGGTCGATTGCTTAGACCTCACTTTCTGGGTCATTTTCGACCTCGTTCTTTTGACCTCGAACCCTTTTGTTTTTCGACCTCATTTTAGTGTGAGGTCGAGGGATGCGAACTCGTTTTATAGTGTATTTTTGATCTCAGTCAATCGACTTTGATCTAGGGTCTTTTCGACCTTGAACTTTCACTTTTGGTGCGAAGTCGGTGGACACGATCTCAATTTCGTGTGTATTTTCGACTTGGGTTGTGCGACCTCGATTTAGGGTCTTTTCGACCTTAAATCTTTAATTTTTTCGCTTTATTTGGGAGCGAGGTCGTTGGATACGACCTCGTTTTCTCATATATTTTCGACTTCAAGCCTTCGATGTCGATCAAGGATCTTTTCGACCTCGAAATTTCTTTATCATTGCCTTGGTTTTATTCCAAGTTTAATTAGCCCAACTTTTAATTTGGACTTGAATTATTTGGGCCTTATTGGGCCTTTCTTATTTTGGGCTTCGAATTTGCCTGATACTTAATTTATTTGGGCTTTTGCCTTTGTAATCCATAAATGGATTTTATGGGCCTTACTGGCTGTAGACGGTTGCCCTTCCTTAACCGGTAGGGTTTCCAGTCACTTTGTTTATAAAAGAGTGAGATTTCTATTTCATTTCTCACTTCTCACTTTCAACTTTCTAAAATTTCTCTCTAGTCTTCTTAGCTTTTCTCTCTTTTATTCCGTGGTAAGGCGATTCCCGGCGAGCTTTTCACGGTGGTTTTCTTATTCTTCTGGGATCAATCTTCATCCCTTGAAGATTTCTGGGTTTTTAATCTTCATCCCTTGAAGATTTCTGGGTTTCTTTGAAGTTTTTCTGGGAATTTCTTTGAAGATTTGAAGATTTTTCTTTGAAGATTTGAAGATGTCTGACAAAGCTGCTCAACGCCTTCAGAAAATGAATAAAGCTTATAAGAGAGGTATCATCATTCGTTCTTCTCACATGTCACTTCAAGATATGATTTTAGAACGTAGTGATGAATATCCTTCTGTGTCTCACTTAGATTCTTTTGACTGTAGTAATAAATTTCATGAAATCGATAAAATTAGGGACTATAACAAGATGAATAGGATTAAGTCCCCTTATAGGTTAGTTCCTGCCGGCCCAGGGGACCGTTCTTGCCATTGGCGTCCTGATGCTTTATGCATTTACAAGGATGCCATTGTCGCGGGACTCAGGTTCCCTTTCCATGAGTTTATTCCCAGGCTTTTGGCTGATGTTGTGATTAACCCTTGCCAACTTCCTCCAAACGCCTGGAGAATCATTATGTGTTTCATTGTTCTTTGTTTGAAGAACAAGTTTCCTTTGTCTGTAGCTTTGTTTAGAAAAAATTTCCAATTTAAGAATAGTTCAGCCGTTACTTTGGGTTGGGTTTATATCAACCACCGTCCTTCCACTCCCCCCATATTTCACCCCAAATCCATTCCAGATAATAACCCCAAATGGAAAGAGGAGTTTATGTATTTGATATGGGAAGGAGGGGATTGGGGCACCCTTTTCCGTAGCTCCTTTAGTAGGGTTTCAGATGGTAGCCCTAGTAATATCATCCTGAATGATGAGGAGGCCCATGCATATGCTGAGCTCACAAAGGATGATTATGCCACATTGGCTTGGGTGCTCCTGGACGAGTTCCAGCTTAAGTCCTTGGGACTTTCAAACGTTTCTGATAAGGGTAATTCTCACCTCATATTTTCCTTTGTTTATTTAAGATTATCTTATACCAACTATTTCTTTCCTTGTGTTTTTTACAGCTGCGGTCTTTATTAATAAGACCAACGAGCCCGAAGATGGGGAGACAGCAAGGATGAAGAGGGCACGTTAGGGAGGGAAGGACTCTCGTGCTTCCAGTGTTCCAGCTTTTATAAGGCCCTATGTGGACCTTACTGATGAGGCCGAGGGGCCTTCCTCGGCCAAGAGTGCAGTTTGGCACCCCAACTGGGGTGTTAGGAAGAAGGACACTGTGGTGGGAGTGTCCAAGCATGTTGTGTAGTGGTCTTATCACTCTTTGACTCCTTGTGATTACAAGGACTTCGTTTCTAACTCCACTTTGGAGGGTGTGGAGCATGCAGGCTCTCAGGCGATTGCTGCTGTAAGTATTTTTCCTCTTTTTTCCTCGTAGTTAATAATATATTTCAAGTTTCTATCTTGTATTGACTTGCAACTTGCTTTGTAGGCTAATGCTAACTTCCAAGGGGCTATCTTTCAAGCCAAGGCTTGGCGCTCATATTCTGAGGCCAACCAAGGCAAGTTTGAGAAGTCCCAAGAGGAGGTGGGCTCGCTGAAGGCCACATTGGCTAGGAAGGAGAAGGAGTTGGCCGACTCCCAGGCTGAGCTGGTGTCTTTGAGGAAAGGCAAGGATGACTTTATCGATGAGTACCTTGACTCCAAGGAGTACGAGGACTTGATTGATAAGCATGACGAGCTCCTCTTCCCAGTTCAGTATACTAAGGGATGGGATGGCGCTCTTGCTGCTGTGTTGGAGAAGATGCCTGGATCTCTCACCATTTCTGATTTTCCAAGCCCTTACCTTCCTACTCCTCTGGAGTTGGCTTTGGCTGGAAAGGACGACATGGAGGAGGATGACAGGATCTTCGACCTAGATCATACCTCTTCACCCGGTCAGACTGCCGGGGATGATTATGCTGCCACTCACTCCGGTTCCGCTTTAGGGGAAGAGGAGGAGGAGGACGTGGACAAGGCAGATTAGATGTAGTTTTACTTATGGCCATTCATGTCTTGTACTTTTGTTTATGTACTTTCAGCCTACGGGCTTAACTTAACTTTTTTATTTAAGTTTTTATCCAGCCTTATTTATATCTTGCGGCCATTCATGGCTTGTGCTGTTTTTCTGGCTTTTTGAATGTTTGTTAACACTCATAGTAGATAAGTTTTAAAACATGAAAATGCTGAATTTATTCATAACTTGAAAATGGGATCAACCCTTACATAGTATCCAAGTTTAAGAACTTGGGTTGGTTTTATCAAACCTTATTCATAGTAGTGAATCCATTCAGGAAACACTTTAAACATAATAAACTTTCAAATTGGAGGCATGCCAAGTCCATGGCACCTCATGCCCTTCAAGGGTTTCTAGCTTGTATGAGCCTCGACCAAATACGTTTTTGACGCGATATGGTCCTTCCCAATTTGGGGCCAACTTGCCTTTTTGTCCAACTCCGGATGCCTCAATCTTTCGGAGAACTAGGTCTCCTTGTCGAAAGAACCTTTCTTTAACCCTTAGGTTGTAGTAGAAAGATGCCTTCTTTTGATGTTCAACTATCTTGGCGTTTGCCTCATCTCTAACTTCATCAATTAGATCTAGAGGCAGCCTCAAGCCTTCTTCATTCATTTTTGGTTCATAAGCCTCAACTCTTGGAGACGTGTGAGTAATCTCCACTGGAACCACTGCCTCTGCCCCATATGCCAACAGAAAGGGGGTAGCTCCAGTGGTGACTTTGCAGGTAGTTCGATATGCCCAAAGTATGGGGAGTAATTCGTCTACCCAAGTGTTTCTGGAGCGTTCAACTCTTTTCTTCAGTCCATCTAGGATAATTCGATTTGCAACCTCAGCTTGCCCATTTGCTTGTGGATGGGAAACAGAAGTGAAGCGTAACTTGATATCATTCTCATCACAATATTTTTTGAACTCATCATTGTTAAACTGAGTTCCATTGTCCGTAACCAGGACTCTTGGAATTCCATATCTGCATATCACATTTTCCCAGAAGAAGTGCATCACTTGCTTGGTGGTTATCTTGGCCAATGGTTTAGCCTCAATCCACTTGGTGAAGTAGTCGATTGCTACTATCAAGAACTTTCTTTCAGCACTTGCCATTGGAAATGGCCCGAGTATATCCATTCCCCACATAGCAAAGGGGATAGGTGAGTTAATGGATGTCATCATCTCTGGTGGTTGCCTAACCACTGGTGCATGTTTCTGGCACCGTTCACATTTCTTTACATAGCTTTTAGCATCAGCAAGTATGTTTGGCCAATAGAAACCTAGATGAGTGATTTTATGGGCAAGGGCTCTGCCCCCCAAGTGCTGCCCATAAATTCCTTCATGTACTTCCTTCAGGGCTAATTCTGCCTCTTGAGGTCTTAAACATTTCAGATATGGAATGGTGAAAGACTTCTTGTATAGGATTCCCTCAATCAGTGTATACCTTAGTGCTCTAACGTACAACTTTCGTGCTTCTGAAGTGTCGTTGGGTAACCACCCAGTTTCCAGATGAGCCTTGATGGGATCTATCCAACAACTAGCAACATCAATGGGTGCTACCAATTTTCTGTTGATGTTTGGGGTCCTCAGGACTTGGAAGTTTACACTCCCTGCATAGTTTTCAATTTCGGAAGAAGCAAATTTAGACAAGGCATCCGCCTTCACGTTTTCTTCCCTTGGAATGTGCTCTACATAGCATTCGTCGAACTGAGTCATGATGGCCTTGACAAGTTTCAAGTACTTGGCCATGACTTCATCACTGGCCTCAAATTCCCCATTCACTTGGGAAACCACTAGCCTCGAATCTCCACATACTTTCAGAGTTTTGACCCTCAAGGCTCCAGCCAGCCCTAAACCAGCTATCAGAGCTTCATACTCAGCCTCATTGTTTGTCTTTGGGAAGTCAAGTTTTAGTGCATACTCTATGAGGAATCCATCAGGACTTTGTAGCACTAAACCGGCTCCACTTGATTTTGTTTTTGATGCTCCATCAAAATAGAGCACCCAAAATTCTTTGGAGGTTATGTCTTCAGCTTCCTTGTCTTCCATTATTGCTTCCTGCCCCCCGACTTCTTGGTTGTCAATGATACATTCAACCATGAAGTCAGCAAGTGCTTGAGCTTTTATGGCCGTTCGAGGCTTATACTTGATGTCGAATTCGCCCAATTCAATGGCCCATTTGATCAATCTTCCACTAACTTGAGGGCTATGCAAGATGTTTCTTAGAGGTTGATCAGTCAAGACCTCTATCTTGTGAGCCTGGAAGTACGGGCGTAGCTTTCTTGAGGCCATTATCAAGGCTAAGGCAAACTTCTCAATCGTTGAGTAGTTTATTTCTGCCCCATGTAGAATCTTGCTCACGTAGTAGATGGGTTTCTGAACCTTTAACTCTTCTTTTACCAAAACAGCTCCCAGGGCAGTGTTGGATACTGCCAAGTATAGATAAAAAACCTCTCCTGGTTTTGGTTTGGCCAATAGTGGTGGCTCAACCATGTATTTCTTCAAGGCTTCAAAGGCCTCTTGGATTTCAGTTGTCCATTCAAAAATTTTCACTTTCTTGAGTGCTTTAAAGAACGGTAAACACTTCTCTCCTAACTTGGAGATGAATCTTCCCAATGCTGCCACTCTTCCCGTTAATTTCTGGACATCTTTGATAGTCCGTGGTGGCTCCATGTCTAGAATTGCTTTGATTTTGTCGGGATTGGCCTCGATTCCTCTCTTGGAAACCATCAGGCCTAAAAACTTTCCCGAGCCTACACCAAAGGCACACTTAGCTGGATTCAACATCATCTTGTGGTGCCTTAGCACTTCAAATGCCTCTCGGAGGTGCTTAATGTGATCGGCCTTATCGAGGCTCTTGACTAACATGTCATCCACGTAGACCTCCATGGTTTTTCCAATTAGGTGTCCAAAAATTTTGTTCACCAACCTTTGATAGGTTGCCCCTGCATTCTTAAGTCCAAATGCCATGACTAAGAAGCAAAAAACACCAAAGTCAGTGATGAATGATACTTTGGCGATGTCATCCTCATGCATCTTGATTTGATTGTATCCACTAAAGCCATCCATGAAGCTAAGCATCTCGTGTCCAGCTGTAGCATCTATTAGTGCATTAATCCTTGGTAAGGGAAAACAATCCTTAGGACATGCATCATTCAAGTCAGTGAAGTCGACGCACATCCTCCATTTTCCGTTAGCCTTTTTGACCATCACGGGGTTAGCCAACCATTCTGGGAATTGAATTTCCTCAATGAACCTAGCTTCCAAAAGTTTATTAACTTCTTGCTTAATGGCTTCAAGCCTCTCTGGAGCAAAATTCCTCTTTTTCTGTTTCACCGTCTTTCTTTCAGGATCCACATCCAGTTTGTGAGTTATCAATTGGGGATCAATCCCTGGCATGTCGGCCGCTGTCCAAGCAAAAACGTCATTATTCTCTTGAAGAAAAGATATGAGCTTGCTTTTCAATGGCTCATGTAGTAGTGCTCCAACATATGTCACCTTCTCTGGCTCACCAGGGACTAAGGGAATTGGGATTAAATCCTCAGCTGGTTTCCCACTTCGGTCCTCATTGTCACTGATATTCATGTCTTCAATTGGGAGAACTTGCCCCCCGATTCCATCAGGCCTTAACGCGACTACATAACAACTTCTAGCCATCTTTTGGTCTCCTCGTTCTTCACCAATCCCATTCCTCGTTGGGAACTTGATTTTTAGATGATAAGATGAGGCAACAGCCTTGAACGCATGAAGACCAGTCCTTCCCAGGATTGCATTGTAGGTTGAAGTTGCCTTTATAACTATGAAGTTCAGCATTTGAGTAGACGTATTCATCCCTTGCCCCATGGTCATTGGGAGTTGGATAGTGCCTTCCACTTTTGATTCCACCCCATTGAATCCGTATATGGGCATATTTGAGGGTGTTAACTGAGAATCAGTGTAACCCATCTTGATAAAAGCATCGTGGAACAAAATATCCACTGAAGCTCCATTGTCGACTAGGACTCTCTTTGTTTCAGAGTTGCCTATCACAGGTACTATGACAAGAGGATCATCATGGGGGAACTTTACCCCTTCCAAGTCAGAATCATCAAAACCTATCGACACTTCTATTCTGGCACGCTTCGGTGCTTCTCCAACCACAGTCATTACCTCTCGGGCATAAGACTTTCTTGAGTTTCGGGAGGACCCAGCAGCAGTTGGCCCTCCGAATATCATGTTGATGACTGGCCATCGGGGCTTAGGGTTACGATCTTGGTCGTTGTCCCTTCTGTCGTAATCCTTCCTTTCATAGTTTCCTCTTTGACTCCCTTGATTTCCATCCTTGGTGAATTTGCTGAGTTTTCCTCTTCGTATCAGAAACTCAATCTCATCTTTCAATTGCCTACAATCGTCAGTGTCATGACCGACTTCTTTGTGGAACCGACAAAACTGATTTTGGTTCCGTTTGGACAAATCAGCCCTCATTGGCTTTGGCCATTTGAGATCTTCTTCCTTGGCTATCTCCATCAGAATTTGACTCCTGGGAGTATTCAATCTTGCATATTCTGTGAATTTTGGCCCAAAATTGTTTCTCTTGGGGGGAGAATCGGAGTTCTTTGATGTTCTGGGGAACTTTTCCTTGACGTCGTATTCCTGAGTTTCTTTTCTTTTCTTTGAGTTTCCACTACCGCCAGCAGTGGGTTCATACTTTCTCTTGCTTTCTTTAGCCTTGATATACTTTCCGGCTCTATCTTGGAGCTTCAGCATGCTCTCGGGTGGATGTTTAGCTAACAACCTTTTGAAGTGGTCATCAGTAGTTCCTTGTTGCAGGGCTATCATAGCCACTATATCCTCTAAGTCCGGGACTTTCAAAGCCTCCCGAGTGAATCGATTGATGTAGTCCCTTAGGGCTTCATTCTTTCCTTGCTGGATTGCCATGAGTGATGCAGAGCTTTTCTCATGCACCATTCCACTAATGAACTGATTGATAAAAGCTTTGCTTAGTTCCTTGAAAGACCCAATTGAGTTGGGAGGAAGACGGCTATACCAGCGTTGGGCTATGCCTGCCAAGGTTTGTGGAAACGCCCTACACTTGACCGCATCGTTGGTTGGCTGCAACAGTAGTGCATTGGAGAAGGTCCTTACATGATTTGCGGGATCTCCCGTTCCATCGTAGGCTTTGATCGAAGGCATCTTAAATTTTCTAGATATAGCCGTTTTTATGATGTCTTGAGTAAACGGTGGTGTAGGATCATCAGGATCTCCTAGGGGCAACAGAATACTAGGATCACCCCTTGGGGCTTTGGCCCTCTTGGTTCTTCTTTTCGGTGGATCCAAGTTGATTATCGGGATCTCTTCAGTCGTTCGGCCCTGAGATTGAGCGGCCTCTTCCTCAGCAAGGAGTTTTTTGAGCCTTGCAGTCTCTGCCTCATGGGCTGCAAGTTTCTCCCTAGTAGTTTGGGGTTGTTCCCGATTGGTCTGGGAAGAACGTCTTCTTCTTGGGGCGACATCCTCTCCAGTTGTATAACCCTCATCCTCGGTGTATGGGCTCGAGTAATCTTGAACGAAAGGGGTCTGGCGAGTTTGTTGATTTTGGGGTCCCAAACCTTGAATATAAGGGGGCACATATGCCTCATGGTAGATTGGATTAGTTCCACTACCGCCCGCCATGGGTCGAGGGGGCATGCCATAGCTTGGCATCCCTAAAGTCTAATTCGCGTATTGAGGGAGATCAGTAGTATGGAGTTGAAGGCTCCTCGGTGCATTCATGAGCAGCGGGGAGGTCGTGATCGGTTGCTGGTGAACGGTCTCTTGTGGATTAGATCCATGAATGACCATCTGCAGGGGATTCGTCCCTTCAACCAAAATCGGGATTTCCGGTCCTTGAGTGTTGGTGGGGATATTCGCCCCTTGAGTGCCAGTAGTTGGCGGTGGCTGATCAGCCTCAGAGGTGATAGGGCGATCCTCAGGAGTTTGATTATCCCGAGCTGTTCTTCGTGTGTTTGCCATGGTTGATGTTGTCTTCCCACAGACGGCGCCAAATGTTGTGGATTAAAAAACGTACTTGTGTAATTAATGCTAAGGTTTAATGAGCTTCGAGCTTTAATGGCTGCACTCGTGTTTCCGGACTAAATCGGTCCTCACAAGATGCCTACGTATCTCAATTTGTTATTGAGAATCAAGCCAAAGATGTAGTTCTGATTGTAGGATCAGGGACCTTATATAGGCGTCTGGAGCCTAGTATTTATGGCATGTTTAGGAGACTTAGCGAATAAGTCTCCTTTTTGATATTGGATAAACATCGTATTTCTTGCTGGAGAAGTCTTTTCCTTGTTGATAAAGGCTATGACTCATTAATTTGCCTTTAATTGGGATTCTGGATCCTTCTTTGATAAGATTTCCATAATTTGGGCTCTTTTAATGAGCTTTATATTTTCCCTATTCATTAATTACGAAATTAATGAATAATTAGGGATTTGGGCATTAAACATCGAGCCTTTTCATTGGACCGTCAATTATATTTCTATAATTATTTTTCTGTCCATATCATATGTATAGACGAAAGGCGAGGGAGATGACAAGCTTTATTCATCTTTATCTTCCTTCACCGCTCTTAGTAACAAACTTTTTGAATTCTTAGTTGATTTCAAATTATTTTTTAAAAAATTGCATCTGGTTGCTTTGGTTGCACAATGTATTTTTGCAAATATTTTTATGTTGGATCTAGTTGCAGCCCGTATTTTTGCAAAGATTTTCAGAACATGAAATTGCAAAAAAACATAGAAAATTTAGTAATTTTGATAATTTCTCTTAAAAAATTTATCTATTTCAACATGCCTACTTATTTTTTTAACAAATACAATTAATAAAATATTAAAACGTGAATAAAATAATAATTATTAAAAACAATCCGTGTATCGTACGGATTTTAAGATAGTTATAGTTAAAACACATATAACTATTTTATTTTAACAAATATCTAAATTATCTATCTCATGTAAAAGCTATTTTAATATATTCAATTCATTTAAAAAAATTATAATTAAAAACTTTAAAACAAAATTAAATAAAAAAATTAACCCGTGCATTGTCTAAGATATAAAGTTACAAGTATTTTTAAATAATGAAAACATTAATGTTAATGAAAACGATTTACCATAAACAAAAAAACCTTTAATTCATTCAATAATAATAACTATTACAACCTTCATTCCCAAATGACCTTCCTTCCCAAATCTCCAGAGTAACTCGTTGAAAATCCTGGATAAAGAAATTAAAATACACGAGATTGGAGACTGCATGCATACAGATATATGAATCAAGCTAGAGAACTTGTGAGACGGTTGGCTACCTAATTCTTTTATTTTAATATTATGACTTGGAGTTTTATAATTAAGCCGATTTCCTCCGTATTCAATCTCATATTGAACCTATACATCTGTGTTTGCATGTTTCTTACATTATCGATTTCTGATAGATCTTTCTTTATATTTAAAGATTATTACCGCGTTGATTCGATCGTATCCTGGTCTTATAATTTAAGATTTGTTTCCTGGTCTGAGATTAGGGTTTGAAGGCAGTTAAATATATGTGATGCGATGCATAATTAATCTAGGCGGTAGGATGAAAAATATAGAATTTTATGATATATATTTTAGAGAGGAAAAAATTATTAAGATAGGTGTTTGATGGGTAATACATGCGCTGGACCCACAGAGGCCCCAGTTGGATTCTTTCAAACTGTTTCAGCTGCAGTTTGGAAACCTAGGCTTCCTCCTCCTGACGCAGCTTCAGCTGCAGCTACTAATGACAACAAGGATGTTAATGATACTTCTAAATCACCTAAGGATTCTAAGGAATCTTCTAAGGATTCTAAGGAATCTTCGGATTCCGAGGCTTCGTCTAAGACTCAAAGCACACCACCCCCACATGTTAGGATAGAGGAGTCATCTTCTAAAAAGGCTAAAGATGAGAAGCCTAAGCCCAACAATGACGCGGACAAACAGATGAAGCGTGTGGCGAGTGCTGGACTTCAGGTTGCGTCCGTGTTACAGACGAAATCTGGGAATTTGAAGGATTTTTATAGTCTTGGGAAAAAACTTGGACAAGGTCAATTTGGTACGACGCATCTTTGTACAGAGAAGAAGAGTGGGAAGGAGTTTGCATGTAAATCTATTGCGAAAAGGAAGTTGGTTTCTAAAGAGGATGTAGAAGATGTGAGGAGGGAGATTCAGATAATGCACCATTTGTCGGGACATCCAAATGTGATAAATATTGTAGCTGCGCATGAAGATGCTGTTGCAGTTTATGTTGTTATGGACTTATGTGCAGGTGGAGAGCTTTTCGATAGGATTATACAGAGAGGGCATTATTCAGAGCGAAAGGCTGCTGAACTTGCTAGAGTAATTGTAAATGTTGTAGAAGCTTGTCATTCTTTAGGTGTCATGCATCGAGATTTGAAGCCTGAGAATTTTCTGTTCGTCGGCGAGGAAGAGGAGGCGGCACTTATGACAATTGACTTTGGCCTTTCAGTTTTTTTTAAGCCAGGTATTCTTTTCTATGCAATGTTTAACTTCATTTAAATTATCAATATCATATATAAAGGCTAAAGCTGAATACTAGATTCAGAAGACTGATTTCAAGTGCTCCCAGTGTATGTTTATGTGGAACCTGTGTGTGTACCTTTTTGCTGACTTGTGGATATAGGAAATGATAGATGGTTGGCATAGCCATGTATTAAGCCTAATAAGGTAGAGAATGAAGTGACTGTGATTTTATAGTACTGGTGTCAGATCCAACTAGTCAGGATTACTAGGTAGTAACTTTCAGATTTAAAGTGCTAGTTCACGTATATGTTGAATATACCTAGTTACAGAGAATGATGATAATTAACAAACCTCAATGTATTAGCGACAAGTACATAAATCTGCATCATCAAAGTTAGCTGCAGAATGTTAGTGTTGACAAGTTTTAGTCCTAAATTACTAATTCAACGCCGTCTCCCGCACTATCTGATGACATTATCCTTTTTATTTCCATATTGTTGCTCATGTAAAAGCTTTCACTGAAAAAAATTCATGTGTATGAGCTTACTGTAATGATAATTGATCCTTTCTTTTCATTCTGACTAAACAAGGACAATTGTTGTCAACTCCTTTTCCATGTTCTCTGACATTAGGGATTACTTTAGTACTGTGTTCTAATAGCAGTTTATATTGTTATTTCATCATTCAGGTGAAACATTTAGGGATGTGGTGGGGAGCCCATATTATGTTGCCCCGGAGGTGCTGATGAAGCTTTACGGTCAAGAATGTGACATTTGGAGTGCCGGGGTTATCATTTACATTTTACTTAGTGGGGTCCCGCCATTTTGGGATGGTGAGATCTTGGTTTTTTAATGTTCACTTGTTATGTACTGTGATTTATTTTAACATGAATGTTTTGAATTCTGGAGCCAGAGACGGAGCAAGGAATATTTGAGCAGGTTTTAAAAGGAGAACTTGACTTCGTATCAGAACCATGGCCTAGTATATCAGAGGGTGCAAAAGATTTGGTCAGAAAAATGCTTGTAAGAGATCGTAGCAAGCGACTAACTACTCATGAAGTCTTGTGTAAGTATATGTGGATCTGCACTAACATATCTGTGTCACTGTGTCATTAACTAACCAAATAATAAGTTTTGATGATTAGATGTTTCTACTCTTCTTCCATCACCTCCACTAAGAATATTAATATCTATGTTTGTCTTTTGAATAATTAATATTGTGTACTGCACTGTCATGCACTAGTATATTTTAGATAAAGCTTCTAATTTAGATTTTTAAGAATATTTTATTTTGAAATTGTAACTTCAATTCTCTTATATAGTAAAGATAGAATGCTAACTGTTATTTTTAGAAGTTGTCAGTAACAGCAATAGCTGCCCATTTTATATCGGGAAGGGTTCTCATCTGCATAAGAAATCTGTAGTTACCTGGGGTTTCTTAAATGCAAATTGATTGTTAAATCGGTTTGCAAGCGACTCATTTCAGAATTAGAAAAAGAAACGTTCGAAAAAATGTTTGCTCAAGGGCACAAAATCTACTCTGAACAATATCTGAGGGTAATACCTGACACCCAAATCCTCTAACTCAAGACGAACTATGTGCATTTCCTCTCAATTATTCGTGCTTGAAAAAAATATTATGTTCTTTGCCATATTACGAATTAGATATCACATGAAGAAACACTGGTATTATTTTATCTAGCAAAACTATGTACCACATCTATAATATTATATCTGTCAATTACTTTCGCACTTGAAAACGTTTACTTAAAAATTATAAGTCGTATAGAATTTGATTCTATTGTTCTCATGCCAAATGATTGTTTACTCTCAGGCCACCCATGGGTCAAGGTTGATGGTTCGGCTCCAGATAAACCTATTGATTCTGCTGTTTTGAGTCGTTTGAAGCGATTTTCTGCAATGCATAAACTCAAGAAAATTGCCATCAGAGTATGTACACGCAAGCCTTTAAATGCTTATATTTCCCATTTTCCAGTTTTGTAGCATACTAGCATTTTTGCAAACATTTCTCCGTTAGCAGTATTTTTCAATCGGTGTACATCTCCTAGTTTATGCAAAGTAACCTGCTAAGAGATCTTGTATACCAGTGCGCATCTAATTCCTAGGCCATGTTCTGCAAACAAAGACCATTTAATGCATACATTTTTTCAGGGTTGAGCAGTTTCTTGTATAAACGTTTTCTCTTAGATGGACTAAATGACTATATCATCAATTACTTACCTTTCACTTCGTTTTAATATCAGATGGAGAAGCAAGATAGTGCTTTATAAAATACTATTACCAGTTTTTGATTTTCCATCTTTACGTCTAGGTCACCATTTTATTTTGCTAGTTTCGTAAATAAAGTAAATTTGATTGTCTATCAACTCTATTTTAAAATCCTCATTCACTTTATATATTTTAACTTACCAGTGACAATATTTTTCAGGTAATTGCCGAGAGTTTATCTGAAGAGGAAATCGCAGGATTGAAAGAGATGTTTAAGATGATAGACACAGACAATAGTGGAAATATCACACTTGAAGAGCTGCAGAAAGGCTTGGAAAAAGTGGGTGCCAATCTGATGGAGTCAGAAATTAATGATTTGTTGCAATCCGTAAGTACATAGAAATTTTTATTTAATATATAATTATGCATTTAGTTACTGATTTGGAATATCTCACATCATGACAGAGTAGTGCGTAACATACATGCAGTCTAGTAATATTATACATCTATTAAACTGGTCACTAAATTCGACTGATTTGGTGGTTAAGGCATATCAGAATCTTAGTGTTTGGTGTTGCTTCTTTCATACAATATGTTACACTGAACGCTCGCATATCCAATTAAGATTCTCGGGCAAGTTCTTCCAGACCATTAACATTATATTAACTTCCAAAACTTTAGTTGAGAGTGATACTACTCATGATTCCTATGAACGAAAATAGAGTATATATATATTAGGCCTGGAAACTGAAGATGTATCCAACCATTTATGCAGAAGGTCAATAAAGTAAATTTGACTCAATAGAAGTCAAGCCTCAAATTTTCCATTGCCGGCATTATTACAAAAACTAGCTTATAATAGTTTCTTATAACCTGTGCAATGCACGGATCATTTTTTTAATATTCATAATTATTTTAATTCAAGAATTTTTCTTACTATTTTATAATTTCCTTAATACTATTAATTTTTTTAAATTTAACATTGTAAACATGTATTCCTTTATATATATATATATATATATATATATATATATATATATTGATACTAGCTTATTAAAACCCGCGCAATTCACAAATTGTTTTTAACAGTTACTATCCGTCCCCACCCATTTGTTTACACTTGGGTTGGGCACGGAGGTTAAGAAAATGTATAAAGTAGTGGAGAAAAATAAGAAAAATTAGTAAAGTGGTGGAACCAATCAATATTTAATGTATAAAGTGAGTATAGTGGGTGAAAGTTGTTAGTGTAGTTGATTTTTATATTATAAATTCTTTACTACTTTAGGAAATTTTAGAAATGTAAAGAATTGGAAGGGACATCCCAAAAAGAAAGTGTAAAGAAATGGATGAGACGAAGGAAGTATTATTTTATTATGTACGTTTTAATATTATATTAATTGTATTTGTTAAAAAAGTAAGTAGACATGTTAAAATAAGTAAACTTTTTTAAATAATTAAATTCATTAAAATAGGTTTTAAAATAAATAAGTAAGGGTTGCCCGTGATATTTTTGGACAAGCTGAGATTTTAGTAAGGACAAATAGAAAATGTAACATGTTTTAATTGAAAAAGGTAATTGCCCATGATATATTTGGAAAATGGGTGGATTTTGTTAGAAAAAATAGAAAAATGTGTTTTAATTATAAAATGCATGTATCTAGTTACTATTTTTATATTATTAAATTATTTTTTAATTTATGTTTGAATATTTTATTAATTGTATTTGTTAAACAAATAAGTAGGCATGTTAAAATAGGTAAACTTTTTTAAATAATTAAAAATATTAAAATAGGTTTTAAAATAAATAAGTAAGGGTTGCCCGTGATATTTTTGTAAAAGGAGAGATTTTAGTAAGGACAAATAGAAAATGTAACATGTTTTAATTGAAAAAGGTAATTGCCCATGATATATTTGGAAAATGGGTGGATTTTGTTAGAAAAAATAGAAAAATGTGTTTTAATTATAAAAGGCATGTATCTAGTTACTATTTTTATATTATTAAATTATTTTTTAATTTACGTTTGAATATTTTATTAATTGTATTTGTTAAACAAATAAGTAGGCATGTTAAAATAGGTAAAAAATTTTAAATAATTAAAAATATTAAAATAGGTTTTAAAATAAACTAGCTTATAACCCGTGCAAAGCACGGGATCCTTTAAATATATTAATTTTAAATATGATTTTTTTGTTTATAAAATAAAATACAATAATTGATGTAATTTTAACTTTATTTATATTTTTAGAATAAAATTTAATATGTTGTTGGTCGGATATATAGCAATTTATCTATTATTATTTTTTATGTACAAAACTACAAATTATACCCTATTTTGCTTATTATTGTTTAGTATAGATTTAGTATAAATTAGTTGAAATATATTGCAATTTATCTATTTTTTATTTTTTTTATTTTGAACCAACTAATATTAAAAAAAAATCACAAAGGAAAGGGGTGACTAAAAAGGAAGGTGTTAACCAAACTATCAATTATCTTATGATTTGGCTATTATAGTTTAGTATTTGTCTATTTTTAATTTTTTTATTTTGAATTAACTAATATTAAAAAAAATCACAAATGAAAGGAATGACTAAAAAGGAAGATGCTAACCAAACTATCAATTATCCTATGATTTGGCTATTATAGTTTAGTATTTATCTATTTTTTTTTTGAATTAACTAATATTAAAAAAAATCAGAAAGGAAACAGGTGACTAAAAAGGAAGGTGCTAACCAAACTACCAATTATCCTATGGTTTGGCTATTATAGTTTAGTATAGATAAGTAAGGGTTGCCCGTGATATTTTTGTAAAAGGAGAGATTTTAGTAAGGACAAATAGAAAATGTAACATGTTTTAATTGAAAAAGGTATTGTCCATGATATTTGTGGAAAATAAGTCGATTTTGTTAGAAAAAATAGAAATATGTGTTTAATTATAAAAGGCAATTAGCTAGTTACTATTTTTGAATTATTAAATTATTTTTTAATTAGAAAAATGACCAAAAACCGGAAACCAAAAATTTCACTGTTTCGGTTATTATAAAATAGTATAGAAGTATAGATAAATATAGGATATACTAGGATATAGTAAGGATATAATGGGGCAAGGACATAAATTATGAATGGATAGTAACATCTGAGGCTTGATTAAGAAATTTATATTGCACAGGCTGGGGTGGTATTACTTTTTTACTTTGTATGATTTCGTCATTTGTCTGGCCTGTTAATGCTTTTAAACTTTGATATATACATATATAAGCCGCTCTCTGAAGTTCAATCTTGACACTTTATTTTTATAATTAAATTATAGGCGGATCTTGACAACAGTGGCACCATTGACTACACTGAATTTGTAGCTGCAATGCTCAATCTAAACAAAGCCCAGAAGGAGGATCACCTGGTAGCAGCTTTCTCATATTTTGACAAAGATGGGAGCGGTTTCATTACTGCAGATGAGCTTGAACAGGCATGCAAGCAGTTTGGATTAGAAGGAGCTCAATTAGAAGTAATCATGCAAGAGGTTGATAAGGACCATGTACGTATTTTTCATCCCGAATCCCGGATCTTGTTCATCCTCTATTCTGCAAAAATTATATCACTTCACCAAAATTTCTTGATATGGAAATCTGCTTTCCAGGATGGGCGCATTGATTACAATGAATTCGTGGACATGATGCAAGATACTGGACTTGACATGGGATTGCAGAACGCCAAAGCATAGTGTTAATTGTTAAGGGATGTATATAAGGTAGGTCATTCTTGACATGTGTACAGCTGCTGACAGTTAGTTTGTAACTTCAAAACTGGAAATGCAAACTGTTCGGAAGGTCAGGCTTATGTGAGAGTGAGCAGGATTTTTGTGTCAGTAAAGTTTTCTGCAGCATTTTATGCCAAAGAATTAACTTGATTTCCCCGCCCTACCTCACCCCGGGAGTTAACACAGTAGTTTTAGCGCTGCATATTTCTTTTAGATATTTTCGTAGTTCTGCTCCAGTTATCTGTATATTCTGACTGTTTGGAGATTATTAAGTGATACACATCTAACTGCCGCTTAGAGCTTCAACTATATTTACAACTTTAACGTGTGAAGAATATAGCAATGCACTAAAAAGAGGAGGATAACTAGATAAGCTTGCGCATGTTGCAGTGATTATTTAAGTAATGGGACATGATAAACTTGGTATTGCTATGCCTATTATCACATCGTTGTCCATTTGTAAACTGTCCAATCTAGACGATTAGCTTCTTTTATTTTATCATCTCCTTCTGTATTATTGTTAAAATCAATCAAAGGAACTTGCTAAATAATTGCGAAGCCCAACCCCCTACCAACATGCACAAACAATATGCCCAACCTCACTCTATTTCTGTTTAAGTTATCATCTTATCATATACTGAACACTAATCTTGTTGGGAACAGTTTACATTTTTTTCTTCATCTGACTGGTTCTTGGTGACACTCCATTAAGAAGGCACTTAAAAGGGAGGTGTTCTGAAGGCCTAGTCTTTTGGTCCGTAACTGTAAGTTGGAAACTTAGTGTTGCCTGTAGTTGTTCATACCAGAATGAATGATATTATGAGTGTTAATGATCCTCGTTTTTCATATGCTAGCTGGTGAATTTGGATCCCACCACTTTTAGTTCATCTCTCAGGACACTAATTGTATTTGCGGAGAGTTCCAAAGGACTTTCCCATTTGTTTTTTTTTTTTTGCGAAAATGCTCCTAGACACATTGGGGATGTGGGAGTTTTAGTTGACTATCCTTTAATTTAGTATATTGAAAACATAGAAATTTTCTTAATTATATTGATCGCATTTTATGTTAAATAGGTGAAACCTTGTCAAGTAAATCAATGAAACCTATACTGTATGAATGTAAGATTCTAAGATTCGAGGTGCTAACAATTACCTGATACCTAATTACTAATTAGTTTGGCTAGCCAAAGGCCTTCTGATGGAGTGGTGGTTGCACAATGCTTTATGTCAATATGATACTACCACAGGCTTGACAGCCTTTTTTTTTTTTTCATTTTTGGACCTAATTGTAAATTATTGTTGGCTTCCACCTCCCAAATATATGCGTAGTGGGGTTCCTAACATGTTCTTATATGCACAGTCTTGTAAATTTTTTTTAGTGAAATACGGATACTACCATAGAAAGCGGCACGGGATGGTGATATATTAGGCCCTGAAAATGCTTAGCTATTGTGCACTCCAGGTCGATATAGTACAGGATTTTGCTGCGGGATTTGCCGGAGGAATGTATAAAAAACTTCCCTCGATCTGGCCTATAAGAAAAAGGGAAGGCCAAGGTAACAGGGTAAGATTAGTCTGAATATAACAGTTTCTTTAAAAAAGTTTGGCTATGTGCTTGAGTATTTCTGCAGATTTCTGCAGTGCATTAAGATATTGCATTATTTCTTTTCTTGTTATCTGTCTTCTTTTCGTGAAACTGATCAACATGCACATTGATTACAGGGTAAACTCTTGTCACAAGTTTTGGTATATAATTTCATGCAACAAGTGGATTTAGTGGATAAATCCACAAGATGCCTTTATGTGCATTGATTAATGAAATAGTTTCTAATTTCATTTTCATTTGTGTGATAAAAATCTGTAGCCAGTCCGCAGGGCTTAATCCACATGATACCTAACCTAACCTTCACCTAACAACATTGCACAATACATATCTTAGTGACCCGAACTTGCACGGATCAAAATTTCGAGTTTCGCGTTCAAATATGTTCAAATTCCGTAAAATTGAATATAAAAAACTTAAAAGCTAATATATTTATAACGGAATAAATATTAAATACATCACTCATTGCATGACAGAAAATTTCGACGAGGAAGTGTTTACCTTTTTATTCGTCCATGACGATCAAACATGAAAAGGGGAAACGGATTAAAACAAGAAAGGTGGCAAGAGAGAAGACTAATATCAAGTGATTTGTAACCTCTACTTTATGTATCAAGTGGACCTGATATTTGTCAGTTGGGGGGTGCTATATGACAAGAGCTTACTTTTTACTTGGTTGTTTCTTCTCGGAAAATGGCAGACCGATCTGAGAAAGGGATGTCCTCTGGGGCACGCCTGCATTCACAAGTTTGACATGGCCATACTTAGTCCATAGAGATTGTCTACGTATCGTCGTTGTCATTACAACCCTATTTTCCTACCTTTTTTCCTTTGCGGTTGAGAATAGGGCTGTCAATGGATCAGAAATCCGATCCGATCCGAAGGCTAATGGAACGGATATGGATCACTACAAAATAAATCCGATCCGTTAAAAATCCGATCCGATAACGATCTGATCCGATTAGTATCGGATATGGATTTAACATGATCCGATCCGTTAACGATCCGATCCGATTATTTTATATATTATATATATATATAATTTATATATTATATATAATATGTTATATATTAAATATATCATATATTTTTACCAATTAAGTCAAAATAGTTCTCTTTTACTTGTATAAACTGGATCTCTCTTTTATTTATAAAATTGACACAAAAGACAATGAAATGTAAGGCACATAAACTAGCTTCAGATTTGTTGATGAACGGTTACAAACTTACAATGGTTGTATGACAAGCAAGCGTATTTAGGATAGTTGGACATTCAAATTCTGTGTTTTAGTTTTCGGATTGTAATTAGGTTTTAATTTATTGTATAATTTGTAAAATAATGTTGATGTTAAATTTGCATTTCAACTTTGTGAAATGTTTAGTGATGTTTGAATTTGAATTTGAGTAAAATATATTTTTAAAATATTAACGGATCGGAGCTCCGATCCGTTAACCGTGATCCTAACGGATCCGGATATGGATCGGACTATAAAAAATCCGGTTGTGATCCGATCCAAATCCGAATCCGGTAAAATTAAATGGATCAGGATATGGATCAAGGCCGATCCGATCCAGATCCGATCCATTGACGACCCTAGTTGAGAATGCTTTGTTTCTCAAATATTTTATAATCCCATACTCTATAAAATGGAGATGCTATCCAGAATTAGACTCACAATTATTTTTATCAGTGATAATCAAAAGAGGTTCCAGTTTGTAATTGAAAAATCCAAGGTTATAGTTTACATCAAATTTTAAAAATATGGTAATAGTTCGAAATAATTAATCGGCTTAAACTCGACCAAAACTTATTTTGAACTCCAGTCCCTATAATTTTTGGAATTCCATAAAGAATTTTGAGCGGAACCGAGTTTTCAAACTATAACCACTATATTAGAACTCGTAAACTTTGCTCCCAAAATCGAACAATAAATAGCAATTGAACGGAACCGAACATTAATTTATGAGCACAATAAAACAAAGTTGAAATAAAAAATGAAACACAAATCATAGTACAATTTCCACGCAATTTCGCTTCTTGGATTTGCAGTTGAAAGCTGCCCTAAGAGTTAAGTATCGGACTTTCAGTAGAACACGACACTAATGTACGTAATTGTAATACACTACTATTATTGAACTGGAATAAAAAGACCAAATTAAATTATCAAAATGAGGATAGGGTCATTATAGCTGTTTAATAAACGAAAATACAACCAAAGTAACACGAGATGAGACGTTCGAGAGGTCCGACTCTCCTAAAACATGAAAGCGGCTACACAATAATTAGATAGATAATCCTAATTCTCTTTTCCCCCAAATACATATCTTTCCTTTTCCTGGTTAATTACTAGGACTGTAATTCGAGTCGAGCCGGGTATTAATTTGAGTCGAGTTTTTTTCACGAGTCGAGCCGGCTCGTTTAATTAAACGAGCCTAATCTTCTGCCTGAACTCGGCTCGTTTAATTTCACGAGTCGAACTGAGCCGGCTCGTTTAATTAAACGAGCCTATTTAAACGAGTCGGGCGACCCGGCTCGTGTAAAATTACACTTAAACGAGCCTAATCTTCTGGCCGAACTCGGCTCGTTTAATTTCACGAATCGAGTCGAGCCGGCTCGTTTAGTTAAACGAGCCCGGTCTTATATTCGAGATCGACTCATTAACGAGTTCGAGTTGAGCCGAGTCTTACTAAACGAGCCGAGTCGGGTCGGGCTCGCGAGCCGCCCGACTCGAATTACAACACTACTAATTACTAATCTGCCCCTTGACCCCTTTTCTTATGACTTCTGCTCCAATTATCTTTTTAGCCCTCTGCTTCATTCTTGAATACATTTTCAATGGTACTGGTGGGCCTTGGTGCATTACAGTAATAGCTAGTCTGGTCCACAATTGTCACATGTCACTAGTGCTGGCCATACGAGCGGGCCGAGCCGGTCCGTGCCGGTTCACAGGCGGGCCGGCTCACCAACCATATAACTCGTGAACGGCACGTTGATTAACACGGGGCGGGGCGAGCCGTGCCGTGCTGTAGAATGGTTGGCACGTGCACGGTTCAGGCGGGTTGGCGGACGGGTTGCGGGTCGGGGCGGTTTAATTTTTTTTTTTAATTTTAATTTGATACAAATAATTGTTTGAAACTATAAAAAAAATTGGAATAAAATAGGACGGTACCTCTATAAATTTTATTAATTACAAAAAATATTACAATTAATTTGAGAGGACTCATCTCTAAAAAAAACGGAACAAACCGCATTAACATATTAAAACAATTACAAACCAAACAAATTATAAAAATACAAAACAAAACAAATGCTATCCACTATTTGATTATTGTTGTTCGTTGGTAGTTCAGGCGGCGTCGGAATCCGAAGTATCCATTGTCATCCACGGATCGTTTTCGCCGTCCGAGTCATCTTCTTTTCTTCCTTGTTGTCTTTTTGCGGCTTGATCCCAATCTTTTTTACAAACACAAATTTTTACTACGTCCGGCGCTAAACTCGTTCTCTTCTCGTCTAACACTCTTCTACCTGCACTAAAAGCGGACTCGGACGCAATCGTAGAAGCGGGGACAACAAAAATATCCCTTACAATTTTTGCTAAAATCGGAAATTGTAACTCATGATTCTTCCACCATGTTAGTATTTCAAAATCTTCATTTAATTCATAATGATAAGAAAAAAATTCCCTAACCATACTATAAGAAGAAGCAGGTACGGGAGATGAAGTGGAAATTTTACATTTTTGTTTTTTTGTCAATATAGAAGAAATTGTAGTATTAAACCTACTACGAGCACCACTACTAGTACTACTAGGTTGTATAGAATTTTGAACTTTTGGAGCATAAATATCTACAAGACGATACAACAAGTCTAAACATTGAGTAACATATAAAACATGATCATATGAAACGTTTAAAACTTCATAATAATGCCCTAAAATTCCTTCTAAACCTTCCTTTCTAACACCAGGATTAAGAAGACATGCAACACCATAAATATAAGGAAATTCCGTAAAGTATTCGATCCACTTAATTTTCATGTCAACAATAATATCACTAAAATATGGATCTTTTTCATATTCTTTTAAAGTAGTAACTATATAACACACTCAATGATAACATGATGTACATTTGGTTCATAAACATAAGAAAAAACCTTAGTAGCATGTGCAAAACAATCAAGTATGTTACGTACTCTAGATGCCAATTCCCAATCAAATTCGGTAATAGGTCCACCTTCATATTGGTTCCTAGGGTCTTCATTATATAATTCGGTGATAATGATCTTATATTGAATTGCATCATTTAATAATTTAAAAGTCGAATTCCATCTCGTAGAACAATCGATACCCCACTTCTTCGGCCTAATTCCATTTTCTCTACATAATTTTTTATACTTAGACCTATATGTACCCGCATAACGTAGATACTTAACTACTTTCCTAATAGGTTCTAATAAATGAGTTATTTGTGCAATTCCTTTTTGGGCCGGCAAGTTAATTATGTGAGCACAACATCTAACATGTAAAAATACTCCATCTAAAACTAAAGGAATGTCGTTCTTAACATAATCCATGGCTTTGTTATTAGAAGCGGCATTATCTAAAGATATCGTAAATACCTTGTTAAACAAATTAAAATCCTTTATTGTATCTAAAATTCTTTGTTTTATGTTATAACCGGTGTGTGACTCATCCATAATATCAAAAGCAATAATTCGTTTTTCTATATGTCAATCACTAATCCAATGAACCGTAACACAAATATACGGCTCGCCTTGACCCGAACTCCAACAATCACTAGTTAAAGAAACCATACCATCAAAATTAGCAAAACTTTCAATTAATTGTGCACGTTGAGCATAATACTGTTTTTGTGTGTGACGTTTAAGTGTGTTCCTAGGAATTCTTCTAAATGCCGGGTTTAGTGAATGTTTAATCATGTGCTCTAAATTCGGACTCTCACCGTGGGAGAAAGGTAACTCGTCTAAAGTAATATAAGTAGCAAAATCTTCTATCATTCTATCTCTATTATAGGCAAAAGGCATACCTTCACCGGGAGACGAAGTCACGAAACCATCAATTTGTGTTTGTTGTGAACCTTCACGTGCCGCTCCACTTTCATGACTTTGCTTTGTTATTCCATGGTGATTTTTCAAGTGTCGATCAAGTGTACCCGTACCGCCCCCTTTAGTGTGAACAAAAGGGTCTTGTTTTCGATTATTTTGAATACAAATCAAACAACAAACTTTAAATCGGTCCGGAACTTCCGTTGGATCTTTCGAAAAATAATTCCAAACATGTGACGAATGTCTCGCAGAACTAGAAGAACCACCTATAAAATCAAATAAAATCTGATTAATTTCAAAACATAAACAATCGAAATAAAAACCAAATAATTTTTTAAGCATGAAAAACAAATCTTTTTAAAAACAAAAAAATAGAACGTTTTTTAAATATAAAAACTGAATATAAAAACCGAATAATTTTAACTGCATAAAAACATCTTTTTAAAAACATTTTATAGATAACAAACATTTTTCTAAAACCTAATATAAAAAAAACTAATATAAAAAACATTTTCCCGAATATAAAAACTGAATAAAAAAATAAAAAAATAAAAAAATACCAGTTTCGGATCGAGGAGGTGGCATCGATGTTGCTTGGGTTGAACCTTGAGATGATACGGTACCTCTTCCTTCTACCATTTAAAATTTAAATAGACTCGTCAGAATTTGACCGGAAATGCTAGAGTTTGGCCGGAAAATTTTAAAGACTCGTCGGAATTTATAAAACACTTAGGAGAACAGTTAGCAAGAGACTAGAGAGCAGAGAGTAGAGAGTATAGAGTAGAGATAGAGAGTAGAGATAGATAGTGCAGAATGTGGTGAAGAGAAATGGGGTGCAAAATGTCGTATTTATAGAGGGGAGAAATGGCCGTTGGAGACGCAGAACAGAAGGAGCCGTTGAGTGCGCATAGGAGACATAGCAGTGTAGCCGTTGAGTGCCACCTGACTGAAGTGTGCAGAATACAGCAGAAATAGCCGTTGGTTTGGCATTTTTGGACGTGCCGGGCAGGCGGGCCGTGCCGGTTCATGGGCCGGTTCACAGCGGTTCACGTGCCGTGTCGGTTCACCGTGCCGTGCAGTGCCGAGCGCGAATTCACAAATCCTGACCCGTAAACGCCCCGTTTCCTGTTGCGGTCCGTCGCGTTTCAGCTCGCCCTGTTACCGAGCCGGGTTCAACGAGTAATTTCGGCGTGCCGTGCCCGGGTTGGCCGGTCGGACCCGCCCGGGTGGCCACCTCTCCATGTCACACAATTTCAACATATTTATCAATTATCCTTACCGGCTTTTACATGTTAAAGACTTAAAGTACAAGAAACTGCTTGTACTTCGGGGTTACTACTATAACCGAATTAAATTACAAGCTTTTACAAATGGGCGCATTTGTTCAAATTGCTAGACTGCCATAATACCATTGGCAAATTTGACATTTGACACCTCTAGGGTGATCCCGAACATAAACGAACAAATCTTATGTCTAGGATTCTAGAGTCCCCAACACTTGAGAACTTGGAAATTTTCAAATCTTATAGGTATAATCTTATTTTCAAATTATGTGCGTGTGGTGTGCCCAGCATGTAGATGATTGTACATATAATTTGAATGAAGGAACGGAAAAATAGTCCAAGTAAAAGATGGTCACTGCACTCTGCAGTAGCTGGCCCCAAAAGAAAGTGAGAAAATGAGCACATCAAGTTAAAAAGGAGGAAAACTTTGGGCTATTCAATTCCCTGCAAAATGGGTAACAATACGGATTGTTGTCATGTCCTCTTCAGATAAGCCGGCAATGCAATTACAAGTAGTTCAAATAACGTTAAGGAATCATTAAAGTTTTGATTACAATATTTGACCTAGTAATCAACTGTTTCAACAGTACGTATACAGCACTCAATTTATTATAAATTGAACCTAAAATTTAAACATATATTCAACATAACATATATTTTTATCCAGGCAAAAAACAAGAGCATCTGATCTTTTAGTGTTCAAAGATTATGATCAAAAGTGCTCAAGACTTCACTCTCTTCTGCACCCTCAAGTCAAAAACATACATGGTAAATTTATCTCATAAGATCTCATGTCTTCCTCACCATTTATTTCTTCCTGTCTGTTTTTCAATCATAGTCTGTGTAATTTCTGTGATGCAGTTACCTATATCACAAGTTGTAAGTTTATTAAATGCTTTACTCTCCCTAGAAAAGCATGAATTCCAGATCCCCCTCCTAGTTGGATAAGTTGTTGGTATTTCGAAATATATAGTGATGTGCGTATCAAGATAAGGCCGCGACGACAAAACCATTTTTTACTCCAAGAATGCATAAATTCTTCCAATCTAACTTTTGTTTTTATGATTCCCCTGAGACAAAAAATAAGATACTAAAAAACTAAAATAAGAAATTAGAATTATTCCATATTACAGGCGAGGGAGTTATGAAAGTGCAAAGTATAATGTGATTTATTTGATATAAAGTATTTTACATGCACCTAACAGTACAGGTAGGAGTAGTATATCACATGCAGTCTCAACAAGAAACCAGTCTGATGTATGTACGTTCTCATTATAACTTCATTATCTGTGAAATTATATATAGTAAAACAGAAATTACCTAGAAATGGAGGACACGAGCTCGTCGTCTGGACTAATGAGGACACAGTCCGATCAACTAGTGGAGACAATATCAGCTACAATGAGGTCGCCGCGGGTGTCAAGCGACTGGGGCGCTGAAATGGAAGGAAGCTCAAGAAAGTCAATGAGCAAAGGAGGAGGAATTAGTGCATCACCAGGAGGTGGTGGTAGTACCAGCAGCAGGCACATTAGGAAAACAAGGTCTGCTCAAATGAAATTTGATGTGGATGAATTGAACAGCGGCGCTACTCTAAGCCGAGCTTCTAGTGCTAGCATGGGGTTTTCATTCACTGCCTTTACTGTTCGTCCTAGTGACATTGCTGATTCTAGGCCCTTTAGCGACGACGATGATGATATTCGTAAGCCTACATTTCTTCCTTCAATCAAACTCTGTCAAAATTTATGCATGATATTCAAATTCAGAACATCTCTCTATTCAATTAAAATATTTGTATTTAGAACAACTACTGAAAATATAGTATATGCTTACTGACAAACATCAGACATGATCTTGCAGCAGAAGATATTGAGACTGGTACGCTAAAGAAGATTCAAACAAAGCCAACCTTGCCAATTTACCTTAAGGTGATTAATCTTTTCATGAGGCATGTTACTTGCATTTTTTTTCCCACTAGCAATAGAAATATAGAGTCCTGGAGTCAAAAGTACCAAATGGTTACCAGAGCATGGGTGGATTGATTTAGTTTGCTAAAATCTATTTGAACAGGCAAGCATGGAGGTGTTTGTTTAGCTAGAGATCAAGGAGACCCATTGAACATGGAATATCATTGAGTCTCATGATCATACATGTATGGAAGTACTGTAGAATTTGCGTAATATTCTGCATGCTTCAAATATCGAGCCATAAAGTGAATAGAAAGGACAATTTGTTCAGTGAAACATACTATATTAATCAGATGCACATATAACCCACACCATCCGTAGTTTCCTAAAGACCGTATACAGTCACATTTTTCATGCACAGACAAATCCGGTAGTTCATGTGCAAGCACAAGTTTACGACAATTAAAGAGTAGAAAGGTTACTTGATGTCTTACTTTTCAAGACCATTTATTCAGTTAAGGATGTAAGCATTGATATGATTCTTCTCTACACTTGCGCAGTTCACGGAAGTGACCTACAAGGTTATTATCAAAGGAGTGACATTCACAACAGAGAAGAATATATTACATGGAATAACTGGTTCAGCGAACCCAGGGGAAGTTCTGGCACTTATGGGACCGTCAGGAAGTGGAAAAACTACACTCTTAAGTGTTCTAGGAGGCAGGGTGGGTGAAACCAACCAAAGGGGTTCAATCACTTATAATGATCAGCCGTATACAAAGTTTCTGAAGAGCAGGTGAATAACAGAGACTCTCTCGTGAATTAGCAAGAAAAACCTGAACTAAGAAAAAAAAAACTAAAGCAAACTAAGAAACTTGATGAACGATAAATCTAAAGAGAAACCCCTTTGTTTAGAAGTAAAGATAATAGCTTTGCCAATTTTAGAAAGGAAAAGGGTGACCTGAAGTATCATTGCAATAACATGATGTCTTCCATCACATAAGGGTACTAAAATCGGTAGTTTTACCAGCTTCCTGGTAGGAGATTAAAGTATAACAAGCTTAATTAACCTCAAAACAAGATGTACAAATGTTCGATACTGTTTTCAGGTGTAAATTCCTTATAAAATTTGTTTTGGCAGTAACTAAACTTAGATATGTCTGATGAACAATAAATTGTACATTATCTAACATGGAGTATCCTGCAGGATAGGATTTGTAACACAAGATGACGTACTCTTTCCTCATCTGACAGTGAAGGAAACATTAACATATGCAGCCCTACTACGTTTACCAAAGACGCTAACGAAACAGGAAAAGGAGCAAAGGGCCACAGATGTAATCTCTGAACTTGGCTTGGAGAGGTAAGTTTGTTTCCATGTATTAAACGGTGGTAACCTAGAAAAGCACACTTTTAAAAATTAATTCACTCAGGTAGGTGAGAACAACTATTCATGTATAAATAACATTGTGAACAGGTGTCAAGACAGCATGATAGGTGGCTCATATGTCAGGGGAATTTCAGGTGGGGAGAGGAAGCGTGTTTGCATTGGAAATGATATAATTAATAATCCTTCCCTTTTGCTTCTCGATGAACCCACCTCCGGATTAGATTCTACAACCGCTCTGAGAATCGTTCAACTATTACAAGATATAGCAGAGGTATATTTCAGCTGATTCATAAGCCTTTCTTGTTTCAAAGTTATAAGGTTTATTCTTTTGAATAATTATAGCTAGTGTAATGGCATAACTAATGTTCAAATATCATGGCAGGCTGGAAAGACAGTGATCACCACTATTCACCAACCATCTAGCAGGCTTTACCACAAGTTTGACAAGTTGATCCTTCTTGGCAAAGGGAGCATGCTTTACTTCGGCAAGGCATCAGAGGCAATGATATATTTTTCATCTATAGGATGTTCTCCACTGATATCCATGAACCCAGCTGAATTCCTTCTAGATCTTGCAAATGGAAACTTGAATGACGTTTCTGTCCCAGGAGAATTGAAAGACAGAATGCAAATAGGGAATTCAGAGAGAGTGCAAATAGGGAATTCAGACAGAGAAAGAAAGAACAGAAAACCATCTCCAGCAGTGGTGCACGAGGTAAATATTTTTACATGGTACTATTCGAGAATAATGAGCTTTACATTGTAGTATTACTGAGAGGATGTCATTTTTAGATCTATGACTTGTGAATTTTATTTAAGGAATCAACTCTATGACACGAGTAACTGACATTTGCAATTTGGCAGAAAGAACTATTTATTTAATGAAAATAAATTATTTCTGGACAGTTTCTCGTGGAGGCCTACGAAATGCGGGTAGCTGAAAGTGAGAAGAAAAATCTTATGATTCCTGTACCCATTGATGAAGAAACGAAGTCAAAGGTTTATTTTGAAAAGCAAAAATATGGGGCAAGCTGGAGGAAACAGTTCGGCATATTATTCTGGAGAGGTCTCAAAGAACGGAGGCATGACTACTTTAGCTGGTTAAGACTTAGCCAAATTGTCACCACTGCAATTATTGTAGGATTGCTTTGGTGGCAATCTGATGGCAATAATGCCGAAGAACTGCATGATCAGGTTGACATTTCTTATGTCTATCTGATTTTTGATGAAATTGTTTATCAGACATATCTGTTACTACTCTACTTATGCAGCACCTTTTAAAGCACTATTTGAAAAATATAAGCACCCTAATAGACAGCTTCATTGCATTTCTTACCTACACATTAATATATCCTAATGTTCAAAACAAGAAAACTCAGATCTGAACATGTGAATTTTGCTTTCAGGCAGGTTTATTGTTCTTCATTGCTGTCTTCTGGGGATATTTTCCGGTGTTTACAGCAATATTCACATTTCCGCAGGAAAGAGCAATGTTGAATAAAGAACGAGCAGCCGACATGTACAGACTAAGTGCATATTTTGTGGCTAGAACTACAAGCGACCTTCCACTTGATCTTCTACTGCCATTACTTTTTCTTAGCATAGTCTATTTCATGGCAGGCTTGAAACATAGTGTTAAAGCATTTTTCCTTACCATGCTTATAGTTTTTCTCTGCATAGTTGCAGCACAGGTACGCCTCCCCTCATCTACACAATGAATTATTGTGAGATGATTCATACAATTTTCTGCTTTGCTTTACTAAACCTAGAAGTAAAAATGCAGGGACTTGGATTAGCTATTGGGGCGACACTGATGGACTTAAAGAAAGCAACTACGCTGGCCTCTGTAACAGTTATGACCTTCATGTTAGCTGGGGGATACTTTGTTAAGGTAAGCATAAACATTAACTTCTTGCACCAGAGGTGTTTTGGACAAGTTTATTTCTTGGCATACTCTGCATAACTAATTCAGAGCATTTTATATTTTCTTTACAGAATGTTCCGGTATTCATATCATGGCTCCGATATATCTCTTTTAATTATCACACTTACAAACTCCTACTTAAAGTGCACTATGAAGATGTCATTCAGCAAATGGATGGAACGAGAATAGATAGTGGTTTAACTGATGTATGTGCCTTGGTAGCCATGGTTTTTGGCTACCGTGTCTTGGCATACCTATCTTTGCGCAGGATGAAGCTCCTATAAATAATAATTAATCACCACATATTAAATGAATAATAATTAATCACGGATACTTCCAATTAACTAACTCAATTGCCTACCTTCCATAACTTGAAGAGCAACCCTGCAAAGACATGAAGCCAGAAGCCAAAAGCTAGAGAAGTGATAATTTACGGGGTACTAGTCTCAATCAGAACTTCCAGTAAAATAGTAGCAGTGCACTAGGAGATTTCATTAGACATATTGTAACTCCTGTTGACAGCACCAAAGTCGACGAGAAAATTATCTCTCAATTTGGTATCTTGTTTTAAAATTGTATTTTAAGATACAATAGCCAGTTTTCAAGTCAATGGCAGATTGTTTAGATAAATGTCCAATTACTAAAAAGAAGTTTGGAGACAATCTTACTTAATTAAATAAAGGATTTAGATTGAGCTGCTTATCATATCAAGGTTTGTTTTTCTTCTCTTGTGTTCATTTTCCTTTTTTCGAATGACTTGAGTCTCTTTTTTTCTGCGTCTCTTTTCGTAGATTAAACTGTGGACAATCTCATGAAAAACTGAAAAAGAAAGATTTGCTTTATACATGTAATATCTCAAATTTCTATTTGTAGTTTCCAGCTACTAATATCTGGGTATAAATTTTATACGGAGGAAGCTGAATTTCTTTGCTAAGGATCATCAGAAGATAATACTATGCACCGGTGAAGTGAAGGAAGCTAGAGTAAGGTCTGGACTTCTTTATTAATTTGTTTAAACTTTCTTACAGCAAATCTAGTATTTCTTGAACCGGAGGTAGGTTATAATTTGTTGATCAATAAAAACTGGTAGATGAATTCATATTCGACATAACTTTTCTTTATTACAAATCAATTTTATGATTTTTAAGAATCAATGATTCTGCTGAAATCTGCTGTAGCTAGCTCACTTAAAAATGTATTTAAAAAATATTTAAAAGGAAAGATCAGAAATTAATTGACATGGGCTAGAATTATATTTCTCCCTAGTTCCAAGTACCTCGATTGAATTCCTTGGAGCGAGACTTAGATCTCAACTTGATCTTGACCTTAAATATCTGATGCATGCTCCTGTCCTTCATACAGTCACATTTTTCCGGTTGAACTCTATAGGCCAGTGTCCTGAACCAACCACGTAGTCGAAGAAGAGCAGTATATGGTATAGGGGACATTTGCTCGAGCCCTAGCAGAAGTGAAAAGAACTAATTAGCTAGATGCAATCTACCTGCAGTTAATTACAAGGTTGACTAATAGGGTGATTATGCTATTCACTAATTATGTAAAAACTCTAACAATTACATTGATGATAGAAGAAGTAAAGCAGTCGACTGCTGACTTTTAGCCATGGTTCATCATACTGTCTGAAATCAGCAGCTACTCGATGACCACATATTACTCCAGACCAGGAAAGCACTGCACAACTTGTCAAGGAAAGCAATTATCCCCCACGAATGCAACCAATCAACAAAGTCTAGTTTATGCAATATCCTATGTAGTAAACAAGAGCAATTTCAATTTGGCGGAAAAATAAAAAGAGCAATTTCTAGTGAAGACATCAGTGAATGGTCATTCATCATTCAGTTGTATTAAATGGCATCCCAAATAATCCCTTTGGAATTCCCCTGGCATTAGCCCACAGGCAGCGCCTGCTTGTGATTTCCCGACCATTAACTAGATAGTACTGATAAATCACAAGCAAGGTAGCGCCTGTGAGTGATGTCCCAACCTTTAGCATGTTACTGTGATATCTAATGTTATGTACACAAAGTGATAGCGTTAGTTTTGATCCACTAATATTTTGTACAAGAAATGGTTCACCTCAAAACATCAAACATAAACCACCAATTCCTTGGCAGAAAATAGAGGGACTGGGAGAACATTGATCATAACGATAAGTACCAATACGAAAAGGAGACTTGGACATCTAAACTTTATTAAGTACTTTATAAAGTAAGTGTAAGTTTATGGCACAATGTGAAGGATGTGAGTCTAAACGATGTGTGATAAAAATTTCACGAAGGAACAGACTAATAGCATCATTCTCTCGCGAATTAACTCGTGGCTAAAAATAAAGAAAATGAGATATGATCAGTACCTCCTTAGTAAATATGGAGACCAGGAAATAGTTTCTCTTCCATTCTGCTTATTATCTCGTTATTAGCTACAAGCTCCGTTTTCACATATTCCTTTGGAGGATTCCTTAATGCATTGAACATCAGGACCATGTCAGTTCACTTCTGTAAAGTGACAATGGCCATTGTGAAACCTTTGTTAATTGTCATCACCTATCACATTGCAATTGGGAGTATGATTACTAAAGCTCATAACATTCTATTACACACCCAAGATTGTGAATTCGTATATTGCACTCGCCATATTATGGCTGTGCTCTGAGTGCCATTTCAATTTCCATGAACTAGTGTTATAATAATTTCATTATTATCCCCGGATAATAATCCCGGGATTATAATCCCGCCAAACAAACATGACCTTCGATTAACTGTTACAATTATGAATTACCTAGTGTTAAGCAGTCCATAATTCATACGCTGAATATCTGGAAGAGGTAGATTGGCTCCTCGAGCAACTTCCGCTCCAGTGAGTTCAATGCAGAAAAAGTCTGGGAAATGTATGCATAAATTTGGTTTATTGTGCCATGAACAGAACCGAAAGAGCTCTACCAAATTGTGGTCACCTCAATGAAAACAAACCGTGCAGCATTAACAGTAAAGTATAAAAGTCCCGTAGTTTACTCGAGGATATACATATACACTGGGGAGGAGTGACCATTTTCTGGGTCAGAACCGAAAATCGAACCGGAATCAAATGAATATAAATTTTCGTCTCGGTTAGGGTCTTACAGTAACCTGGCAAAATGGGTTCAGATCCGAAAAATCGAACCGAAATTCATAGAACCGAATCTGATTTTGTATCCGAATTAGTTAAACCGATAATAATCCGAAAACCGATTTGAACCGATCCGAAAATTATCTGAACCAAAAATTTAACCGAAAATTATCCGATCCGATTATGATCTGAATCGATCATAACCGAATAATAAATTATCCGAACCGAATATGATTCGAAATACGAGATCCTATTTAAATCCGAACTAAAAAAAAATGGTGAATTCAGTTTTAGTTGAGTTATGATATTTACAGATCATAATCCACATATATTAGACAACTTTTAATTCAATAAATTAATTTATTTATAAGCAAAATTCATAATTATAATAATTTCATGTCAAAAATATCTATAATATTTAATCAATACTTTTGAAAAAGTACTTTATTTTATATAACAAATAATATATTTAAAAATAAGATATTTTTAAAGTCTTACAAATTAAAAAAAAATGAATGAGCAATGATCCGAAAAGATCCGAACCGAATTTGATCTGAACCAAATTCATCCGATTTTAATCCAAATTTTATCCGATTTTAATCCGAAATAGACCCGAACCGAATTAAATCTGATCTGATCCGAACTATACCAAAAATATATCATAACCGAACATTAATCCGATCCGAGATTGATCCGATCCGAAACCGAACCGATTATCCGATTTGCCAGGTTACACTATACAATCCGGTTTGGTTCTCATATTTTTAAAATTTCGGTTCTCGATTTAAATCCGATTTTACAAAATAATATTATATATTATATTTTGTTCTACAAAATAATTTCAAAAATAAACATGTAATATTATACCTTAATTTGTCTAACTATATGTATGCTTACATTATTTTTGTTAATGATCTAACCATAATAAATAATATTTGTTTAGCTAAATTACTCTTAATAAAATAATCAAAATTAATAAATATGGAGTATAAAATAATGTAAAAAAATAAAGAAATTTGGAATAAAATAAAATTTTGGTTCTTTTGGTCCGGAACAGAAATAAATCGATTTTGCGGTTCGGATCCTATTTAGTTCTTCCATAGAACCGGTCTGGTTCAATTCTTAAAATATTCCTATTTCGATTTTTGATTCTTTCGGTTCTGGTTCGGTTCCTTTTGGTTCTGAACCGTTGATCACTATTCAAGATAACAAAATATGTGACCACTAACAAAAATGTTTTGGAAAATGTGGATTTTAAGTCCCACATTTTCAAGTCATTTTAAGCCGTATTTTGAATTGTAGAACGGTGCAAAAATGTGTTGGAAAATGTGGATTTTAAGTCCCACATTTTCAAGTTATTTTAAGCCGTGTTTTGAGTTGACTATTGGTGTATGCGCGCTTTGAATGATACTTGGATGGACAATGTTATATACCCCGAATTGGATCCCAAATATGTTCCCAAATGACACATGGCATATTTTTATTCGCAAGTTTCATGTGTACGCACAATGGATTAATCTCAATTATGAGAGAAAAGCCAATGATATGTTGACAACTCATCATTTGGGAACAGTTTCGAGTACCAATTCGAGGACTCAATCATTTTCCTACTTGGAATGTGTTTTATTCCGTGAGAGCTTTCCGAAATATGTTTAATTACTCAAAATAAATAACGAATGAATGACTATTATCTAAAGTTGGTCTTTAAAGAATGAAGAATAAAAGTTGAAATAAATTGAAATCTTATATCCCACATTAAAATGGAAAATGGATTTCCAATACTTTGTATGACTGATAACATAAAATTTGTGTACCGCATAAATGTGATAGTAAAGTGTTGCTTCATCTACCATATTCTTTCGCGTGTGCGCTTTGCAGACACGTAAATCCAAACTAGTTCAGAAATATGTAATATTACTTTAAAAATAGACATGTATCAAAATACTCCCTCCGTCCCCCTCAATTCTTTATATTGGGGGACGGGGCTCGACATGCATTTTAATACTCCTTTAATATATATTTCGATAAATTATTTTAAATTTTTTCTTCTTCTGAATAAAAATTTAATGTTTAAATTTTTATTTAGAAAAGGAAAGTTTTAAAAATAAGTTGTAGAACTATATTTTATAGGAACCTTAAAATGCGTGCCAAACAATGTAAAAAAAACTGTAAAGAAATGAGAGGGACGGAGGGAGTAACAATTACTACAAGTTTACTCCGTCTTTGTTTTATTTACTTGTAAATTACTTTATTATCTTTAAGAAAGTAAAATTTGACATATTTATATACTTTTATTTATCTCATTTTTACAAGTACAGACATGGATAACAAACTCTTAATATAGGTATGGATGAGCGTCCCACCTGCTCCGCCTAACCCAGATTTAATCCCCGTCTCATTCAAATCAAGAATTAAAGAAAAATCAAAAAATTCGAGGGTCGAGAGGGGTCAAGGATTAGTGTATCTTCACCCCGATTCCCGATTTTGATACTTAAGAAGAATATCATTTTTATCTTTATTAACTAAATTATTATAGATAAATTATATTTTGTATGTATTATTATTGTTTTAAATTTTTTAGTTCATTTCAAAAACTCAAAATTTTAATACTAAAGTTTAAATTCATTTATTTTTTATTATAAATAAATATTAATTTGAATTATTTTTTAAAATGTGGTATTGAATTTATAATATGTATTACCAATTATAATTTATAAGATTAATTTTAAACAACATTACAATATTTGTAAACTTGTCAAAACTTGTCATTAAATAACAACGATTTTTAAGCAATTTTTTCAATGTGAGTTGCAATAGCCAATCTATGGTGTAGTGATGATCTAACATAATCTTTAATTAAAAGGCTACAACTAATTGCTAGACTTTTACTTATGAAAACAAATTTACCAAATTATGGTTCGGAACATGACCTTTATAAATCCAGTAGAGACGCACATGGTGATGAGACAAAAATTATCAGACCCAAAAAATTTTCTTACATGGCATGATCGTTTAGGCCATTCGGGTTCAATAATGAAGAATTATAGAATGTTCAAATGGATATCATTTAAAAAACAAGATTGTTCCATTGTTCAAGGATTTTTCGTGTGTTGCTTGCTTTCAAGGAAAACTTATAACAAGACCATCGCATGTGAAAGTCGCGGTTGAATGTCTTTCATTTTTAGAGCGAACTCAACGAGATATATGTGAACCTATTACCTAACCGAGTGGGCCATTTTAGTATTTTTTTGGTACTTATAGATGCATCGACACGTTGGTCGCATGCTAGTTTATTGTCCACTCATAATGTTGCATTTACAAGACTCCTTACTCAAATTATTCGGCTGATGACACAGTTCCCCGACCATTCAATTATGAATATCAGAATGGATAATGCAAAAGAATTTACATCCCAATCTTTTAATGATTATTGTATGGCGATTGGAATTACAGTAGAACATTATATTGCTCACGTGTACACTCGAATGGTCTAGCAGAATCTTTAATTAAAAGGCTACAACTAATTGCTAGACCTTTACTTATGAAAACAAATTTACCAAATTCTGATTGGGGACATGCAATTCTGCATTTTGCGTCACTAATTCGATTAAGGTCGACAACTTATCATCAATATTCCCCATTACAGCTTGTGAATGGTAATGAACCAAACATATCTCATTTAAGAACATTTGGGTGTGTAGTATATGTTCCGATATCTCCTCCTCAATGAACAAAAATGGGACCCCAAAGAAGATTAGGGGTATACGTTGGGCTTGACTCTCCCTAAATAATAAAATATTTGGAGCCCTTGACTGGTGATTTATATAAGGCAAGATTTGCCGACTGTCAGTTTGATGAGACAACTTTCCTGCATTAGGGGGAGATTGTTGAGTATAAGTTTCACTTGAAGATAATATAAAGGGGGTGAATATATTATTTGACGTTTCTTTGATTATCTTCGTTTTGATTCGACTTTTAATGTAGCTTGAATCTTGTTTGTTGTAAACTAAATAATGTGGAATGAAACAACACACAGATTCACTTTTAACCTAATGTTGTATTAGATCGAAAGGTGCTACAAACTGTGAATTCGAAATAGAATTCTCAGCTTTTTTTTTCCAGAGAGATACAACTTGAATGATTGTGAAAAACTTACAACTAAAAATAAGGAAGTTGTGTATTTATAAAACTACATACATCTTACTTTTACAAAACTGATAATGGACAAAAAGGTTTCCAAACTCTGTCTATACCATTTTAGTGAAAGTTGGCATTTTGTGAACTTTGTTTTGTCTTATGTACTTCCAAATCCCTATCTTCAGCTATTTCTTTTGACTGTCTCTCTAAGATTTTTTTTGTAGACTTTCCATGTGCATACTGCAACTGATTGTGATAATTGCATATGCCTTGGTTTGATCTTGATCCATGTTCCCAAAACTTTTGTATGTAGTTAATTCGAAATTCTGCTAAGTTCCCATTCAATATCTCAGAGATCCTTGGTTCGACAACTTGACTTCTCGAAGCAGTGTAGACTGACTTCTCGAATGGACTTCTCGAATCAGTATAATACCACTTCTCGAATTAATTATCTTTCACTTCTCGAACCAATGTACTTGACTTCTCGAATCTTCATGCTTAGCACTTCTTGAATGGATGACTTCTCGAATCAGTATATTTGACACTTCTCGAATCATTACTTAGACAAATATCATCCTTCAATATTGCAACTCATTTATTCCTCACTGTCTTCAAATGTCTTGAGGCATGATCTTGAGATCTTCTTCCAAGTCATATTTAGAACTTATTACAGAGTTACATACATTGAAGTTACAAAGTATAGAACCTTTAGGAACAAAGGGATCCTGTGACGCCCTCCCAATCTGGGGTCATGATTGGGGGAGTCACTACAACCTCTATACTTATAAACCTGTGATTAATAATATAAACATGCAGACGCGACCCCAACTTTACCCTGGATCTTTAACAGGTAATGGTATGAAATAAGCATCAACTATCTACTTCATTTTATTACATAATAAAAGTCTCAAAAGTTATTACAACCGTGTCTTAAAAGTTCTACATTCCCTTATACAAAACACCTTCTACAAGTCTTCATCACCTGCCTGAGCTGGCATCCCAAAAATAACCCTATAGGAAGACTTCCTAGCTGACTGAAAAGTGCGTGCCATCTTCTCTTTTAACTGTGGGTTAGAACAGGGGAAAGAATGAGCCAAATGCTCAGCAAGTAATAATATATCCAAATAGTTAACCACTGTGAAACAGTTTCCAATATCAATATGTATGTCATGGGTATAGCAGAATCCATATCAAGGGATTATCAGAACAATGACATGAATATACAATTTCAAAGGGTAAACCAATTTCCTTATAAAGATATATGATTTCAAGAAAAGCAATAAGTAATTTGGAGATTTTTCACAACGCACCGGACAATACGGGTGATCAGCCACGTAAAGTCCCCATACCGGACACACAGTCCCTCTGGTCCTTGTATTGGGTCCCATTAGGCACACATTGGCCTGTAGACTAGTCCATCCCTAGTCATTGCATTATAATTAAAAGTGCTGGACCGGCGTCACTCGGCCTCTTACGCCTCCAATCTTAGGAATCCGTGGAAACCATAAATCGGAATTTAAATGATTATAACTTTTGAAAATTCCTTTCTTTTAAAACCTTTCTCATGAAAGAAATCCTTTTAAATCAAAAGATAAGTATTTATATAGAGTCAAAGTGAAAGTTCAAGTATTCTCAAATTTCAAGTAAGTGGGTGATTCATAGGTACAAGTTCAAATCTAATGCAATAGAATCTCAGGTTAAAAAGGTATCAAAATGTGAGTATAATCAAAGGATAAGGGTAAGATCTGGAGAAAAGTTCAAGCAAGATATGGTTCATATAACATTTGTGTTGTGTCTATAATGTTTGTATAGAAGAATCTTTTGTGAATTAGGTAAGTTCAATTTGATCAATCTGGATTTCTATCAATGGGAAATCAAGAAGTAAATGTCATCCGGTACATTTTGGAAATGTATTAGAATGAGGGTTCAGATATATTCACTTTCAGGTATAAAAGGAATGCATAAGCAGGTGATCAACTTCAAATTATAGAACCATAGGTTATTGAGCTTTAATACATTGATATAATCAGGGTATAAAGGTTCAAGGAAAGAAAACTAAACAAAGTAGGGTGTACAGAACAACATGGTATATGAAAAGAGATAAGGGTTACCAATGAACAATATGTGTTTTCAGAATTAAAAGTATATCAAAGCAAGATAGCAATTCATATATGTCAAAATGAAAGAATGGAATCGAAATACGAAAGCAAGTTAGTATTACTTGCCTTAAGTAGCTAAAAAGAGTAATCAGATTCATTGGTTCTCCACCTTTGTCTTGCCTTAATTTCTAGGCTCTACTTCTTTGGATTCTTAAGTAGCTTTTAGAACAAACCGTACTCACTGAATTTCTGCCTTCGCCTTGCCTTTATCTCTATGTTCCACGTCTCGTGACTCTACAAAAGAGTATATACTATCTCAGAATGATTCTCTAAAAATTCTAATCCTTATTCTAAACTACCCAACGTTCCCTAAACGCGTAAACACATAGTATTTATATCACTTATAACTCTTAACCATATAATAAGCACAAAACTCACATAAGCGCACATTGCCATTTAGGTTCACATAACACACTCATTTAACATACATGTATATATCCTGACTTTCCGTTTATACCACACTTGGTTATCCCTTTAAATCAACTTGATCCATGCTAACCATATCCTTAACACCTTTACAAACAATGTTTTCATCTCAAAAAGCAGAAAAATCTGTTGCGCATACTTTACTAAAACATTTTTCATAAATCTAAAAGTAGTCAAACAAATATCAAATTTGACAGGCTACTTCCTGATTACTAATCCAACTTATCATAAAAGTTAAAGTTCAGAACAATTTATTTAGATTAAAAACGAACTGGTAAAATTAGGTACTGAAGCACAGAAAATTCCTGCTGCGCAACTTTACTAAAACAATTTTCAGAACTTCAAAAGTAATCAAACAAATACCACATTTGACAGGATACTTCCTGATTACTACTAAAACTCAGAATAAAAATTTCAACTTCAGAACAGTTTATTTAGACTAAAAACGAACAGGTTAAAGTATGAACTGAAGCACAGAAAAATCCCTGCTGCGCAACTTTTAGTAAAACATGCATAACTCTTTACTCGCTAACTCTATCGATACAAGGTTTGCGCGTGCACAAACTAGACTCCAACTAGAACAATTTCCTCCTAGACTTTCTGTCTAAAACAGGCAGCAACCATTCGAAATTAACCAAAACAGAACAGACATTTCTGGGCATCTCAACATTCTGCACATAAACCTTTAATCACTAACATTCTTATTGCATAACCTATGATACAACTAATCAACCATTCTCAACTACTTAGGCTTCCACAACACTTACAAATCAGAACTTTAAGAAGAAGTACTCAATTTATACATTAAAATCAATTAGCATCAAAAATCACAAACACTACACTTCTAATCCGACAAAAACCCCAAATCAAAACCTTCAACTTAAAATCAAATATCAAACATATATAATCCAAAATTCTCTAAACTTAACACAATAATTAACATGCAATCACTATAACATGAAATTATCAATTAATCATCAACACCAATACTTCAAACCAATTTTTATAAAAGGGGGAAATTGAAAACACACATGCATTTCAATTCCTCAACATGCAATCAAAATTACATCTAAATATAACTATCAATATATACATTTGGAATCAAGAACATCATCATCATCCCCGTCGGCTCGCCGGAGCTCATTGCCGACGGCGGCATGGTTCGGAGGTGCCCGGAATTTGGGTTTCCTTCAACAAACCTCACCAATAAGCAATTTAAAACAATCAATTAATCACGAAATCATCACAAGCAAGCTTTCGGAATTGAATTAAGATCAAAATCGCTAAAAGCCCTTGCATGCAAAACTGATATACACACATATACAAACTGCCATACACACACACATACACGATCATATATATATATATACCTCAATCGATTGTGTGGAGAGAAAAGAAGAGAGGGAAGAAGATTTTACAAAAAAGAAAAATGGCCGAGAGAGAGAACAGCAGAGAGGAGAGAGTCGAGCAAAGTAAATGGGGAAGAAGAACTGGTGACAAGGGTTTTATAACCCCAAGGGTAGTTTGGTAATTTCATAATTCAAAAATCTGATTTTTAATAAAAGAAAACCATTAAATTGCATTTCTAAAATCCGAAATAAAATGAAAATAATACCTAAAATCAAAATTTTATTTTTAAAACAGAGAATACGAATTTACAAGCTCACCCATATTTTTAAAATATTTTTATGATCAAAATTGAATTAAATATGAATTTTCAAAGTTTAAATCACATAAATGACATTTAACTCATAAAATCAGTTTTAAATCCTTAAGGCCAAACCTAAATTCCTTCACTAATTTTAGAAAATAATAGAATATAAAATAAAGGTTGTGAAAAAGATTTCACAATAAAATGAATCTCTGATGATTTTATAAAATTCCCGGAAGGTCAAAAAGAACTAATTTTTAATTAGAAATTCATATAAAATGCAATTAAAAGCATGCACATATATTTTAATCCATACCATTCACCAAGTAGACATCTAATCATCACATTTTCAAATATCCACCTTTCACACAATATTCACATATCATAGATCTCAAATATTATTAAATATTAATATTGTACAAGCGTTTTTCTGAGTCGTTATAACCTTCCCCCCTTAAAAAGATTCTGTCCCCAGAATCTAACCTTATGAAAATAGATGCGGATACTTTTCCAGCATCTCGCTCTCAAGCTCCCAAGTCGATTCTTCAACTCTGGGATTCCTTCACAAAACCTTAACTAACTTAACAGTCTTATTCCTTAGTTTCCTATCCATATGATCCTGAATTTCTACAGGTTGTTCTACATATGACAAATCAGGTTGAATCTCAATAGGCTCATATTCGATCACGTGATTTGTATCAGGATTAAATCTCTTAAGCATCGAAACATGAAAAACATTATGAATGTGCTCCATGTGGGGTGGTAACGCTAACTCATATGCAACTTTTCCAATACGTCTCAATATCTCAAACGGTCCTACATATCTCGGGCTAAGTTTCCCTTTCTTGCTGACTCTCATAACTCCTTTCCATGGTGACACTTTTAGCAACACTTGATTTCCTTCTTCAAAACTCAGATCCTTCCTGTCTTGGTCCGCGTACTTCCGTTGTCTGTCTTGTGCCGTAACTAGTCTTTTTCGAATGATTTTAATCTTTTCCTTCGTTTGTTGTACTAGCTCGGGTCCCAAAACTTTTCGTTCTCCCACTTTTTTCCAATATGCAGGTGACCTACATTTCCTTCCATACAATGCTTCATACAGGGGAATTCCAATACTTGTGTGATAGCTGTTGCGGCAAAAGAATTCCACTAATGGTAAATGATCACCTCAATTTCTTTCAAAATCCATCGCACAAATTCTAAGTATATCTTCGATTGTCTGGATAGTCTATTCACTATGACTATATGTTTAAGGATGATAAACGGTACATATATTCAACTTGGTTTCTGAGCATGCCAAGACTTTCTTCCAAATCTTGAATTAAATTGAGGGTCTTGGTAAGATTCGATTGATACTTGAACCTCATGCTTTACTACCATCTCGTATAGATAAAACCATTGTATAAAATGAATGTTTCTCGTTGATGGAAAAGAGGAAATGTACCGACTTGTTTAATCTGTCGATCATTACTCAATTGGCATCATGAGATGTTCCCATTTCAACTCAGGAATTTCTACCGGTTGTAATTATCCACTAGGTCTTTGATGTTCAGTTTTAACTCCCTGACAGGTAAAACACTTAATCACTCATCTAGTAATATCTCTTTCATATATGTCCACCAAGATTTTCTTTTAAGCCTTGTTACATCTTCGTACTTCTGGGATGGATTGAATACTTCGAATTCACGTGCATCATTTAGTATTTCATTCTTTAACCATGTCACATTGGGTATCCAATTTCTAGAGAAAAACCTAAAAATTCCTTTATCATCCTTTTGACTCCTTCTACTTTCTCCTGTAAAGTTACTCATGCTATCGTTCATCACTTCTGCTTGACAGTTTTCTACTTTTCTCTAGCAGCTCAAGTTGAAAAGTCATTGTATATATGTTTATCATCTCCATCGCTTGATCTGAAATACGAACCTCTATTCCTACTTTCTCAAATTCCTTGATCAGTCATAACCATTTCTTCTACCTTATGTATACAGCTCCTTTTCGGTGAAAATATATTTCAAATGTTTATGATCCGAATAGATTTCATATTTTCCTTCATACAAATAGGCCTCCAAATCAATGCGAAGACTATTATGGCTAGTTCTCGGTCACGTGTCGGGTGTTTCCACTCGTGGTTCTTCAGTTGTCTAGAAATATATACAGTCATCTTAACATGTTAAATCAGTCTTGATTCTTAACACAAAGTTGTGTTCTCAATTTTAGTTGTTGATATTGTCCTAAGGTACATGAGTCATCATTTTCCAGTAACAATGAATCTATTTTACCATTATGGCTCGACTAAAGAGTTCCATTCCTCTAGCAATTTAAATACTTCCTTTTCCATTTATCTTAACTCTTGGATGCTTTCTAGTAAGCTTGGTTAATGGTGTGGCTATCTTGGTATAATCCTTGAAAAACCTTCGATAATCTCCATCCAATCTCATAAAACCTCTAACTTTTGTAGGTGTTTTAGGCCTTACTCAATTCATTAACGTTTCAACCTTAGCTGGATCCACTTGGATTCCTTCTCTACTAATTACCTGTCCTAGTAATTGTAATTCTTTTAACCAAAACTCGCACTTAGAAAACTTTGCGCACAATATCTCTTTTCTTAAAATTATAGGGTTATTCTCAAATGATCTGTATGCTATTCTTCCATCTTTGAATACCTTAAGATGTCATTTATGAAAACAATCTCAAACTTATCCAAGTATTTCTTAAAAATCCCATTCATCATGTTCATAAAAGTGGCAGTTGTATTCATCAAACCGAACTCCATCACTACGAACTCATAGTGTCCATATATATCAGGTTCAGAACGTCGTCTAAGGAATATCTTCGGGTTTTATTTTTTTTAAATGATAGTAACCAATTCATAAATAAATTTTGAAAAGCACACTGTGTTCTTTAACTGGTCTGATCATCAATCCTTGACAATGGGTATTTGTTCTTAATGGTCAACTTGGCGCACCCCATGGGAATACACTAGACCTTATAATTCCCTTTTTCCTAAGATCTTGCAATTGAATTGCAAACTCTTTCATTTCTACTTATGCCATTCTATATGGAGCCGTCGAAACTGGTTTTGTCCCGGGTGCTAAGTCTTCAACAAAGCTACTTCTCTGGCGGGAGGTAAACCTAAAAGATTGTCAAGTAATATAATTTGAAATTCGTTAGCTACTAGAATCTTCTATATCCAAGGTGTTTCTTTCCTAACATTTACCTCGTATGACGATAAGCTTTACAACCTTGACACAATAATCCTTTTCCTTTGATAGGTAGATACCTCTTCGTCTGCTTCCGGCCTCGGATAACAACTTTTACATTATCTAGGACTCGAAATTTCCATATTCTGCTAACCAATCCATTCTTAGAGTTTACATCAGATTTCTATTATATCAATCTCACAGTGAGGACAAGCTAGATTAATCGATATATGCTCCTGAGTAGCTATTCATGTAGTCAAAACTTTACTTAACAGTTGCGTTTTACAGTCCGACTTACGAGAAAATTCTCTGAAAATAAAATACTTTATGGCTTCGAATCCATTAACACTTTGGCACTTATGTAGCTAATATGAAACGTATCCGCAACCACATCCTTGTTCTTTACTGTATCACTCATGGTTATATTGAGGATTCTTGTCCTTGGTTACTTAGTGTGTAATGGTCATGTTACCCTTAACATATTGCTTACTGGGTCTAGTGCTTGTAATCTCTTAAGGAATGTCATACCTTCCTACACTTGTTACACATAACTCTTGCCTTCGGTTTATGGCTCTCATTGGCGTAGTGTCCTGTCTGAGTACACTTGTAACGTACCATATTGATCTTATTACAAACTCCTAGTTGCTTCTTTCCACAAGTTCTACATTCTGGTATCGGAGGTTTCAGAGGTCTTGGTTAATCCATATTTTATGGACGGTTCTCTTGCTTATCATTTCCAGTTTCTGGTCTTCCAAATTCAACATTCCTAGACTGAAACTCGGGACTTATATTGAAATGGTTCTAAAAGTTCCCTATTTGTTGGCTTCCTTCCGGTGTCTCTGGCTTCCTTTTTTCTAGCTTCTTCTGTTTGTGATCAATCACTTTATTTCTTACTTCAACATGATTAGTATTCGTATATCCTTGTTACCTTCTCCTTTTCCATACCAAACTCTCGATAATAATAAACCTTAACATCGTGTTGTAAGTCTAATGAGTAATTTACTCGACATCCAATCCCTCCTTTTAAAACAATTTCCCATTTTTGATCAAAACAGTTTCCCGTCAATATAAGTACAGCTTGACACTCAGAATACCGTCATTCGCCTTTGAAATTTCAAATCGCTGATACCTCTAAGAGTTTCCGACAGAATGAATCAATAGATATGAAGGTGTCAATATATATGGATATATGACAAGTATGTTTAGTAAGAATTTCTGGTAAAAAGAATCAAACTAAGAGATCAAAATGATCATCGAACTTTATCAGGTTGCATTTGTCAATTTAAACAACAAGGTACAGAAGGTAGCCAACCTTTAGTACTTCCATGACAAACACACCACTGGTGGCATCCCATCGGACTTCTATCACACAGATAGAAAGTACCTGAATCCCCTATATATATAGGGTTGTTCATCTCAGTTACAACAAGGAGGATCAAAAATTTAAGAGGAACATATGAAAGGTTTAAGAGTTCCAAAGGTTTGTATGTATATAATTTTGGATCAAGTAGCCCCTGAACAATAGAGGTATTTTGTAAAGAATAAAATAATAGAATTGAAAAATTGAATCTTTTTTAAAAAAATAAGTTGAATAAAATCAATGGCTAGTTATGAACAGACTTATCCTTACATCGAACGAATGGAGATAATCACGCCTTGTCTCATGTAGATGGTCCTTAGGGGAGTTAATTTCTAGTTTGAGGTTATAGGTATGTCCCGATAGTAAATCAACTGTATGTAATCTTGAATAAAGAAAGAATCTACACTTAGGCCACTTCTCTGGGCAAATGTCCCTATCGCGGGGAAAATCGTTATTATATCGTAAAGAATCTATCTAAGTGTTTCTAGACGTTATCTTGGGGATTCTACTCTCGCTCAAATCTAACCACACTTGATACGACACCTGGAGTGGTGTTTCCTATAGCTTCCGTGGTGCAGCCGAAGTTGTAGATGAAATTCTGTAAAGTACATAAGGATCTAAAAGTGATGTCTTCCGAACTGGTAGTCTGATTCTCCGATTGATTCCTCCAGCTTCGAATTAGTTTCCTCGTCCGTAACCCGATCTTCAGATGGTTCCAGCGTATACTCGCTCGATATGTCGGAATACTATATAACATGAAAGTGCGTAACTTAAGCTAATATTTCTGTAGAAAATTCGTCATGACCTATTCGTAAAATGGACTATGCCCTGTTTAAAAATATCTCAAATACTAACTCAATCATCCACACCTAATCCATAATCCATTCAATATTCCATCCATCTCCAATCCCTTTCATTTTATACGTAAAAAAAATAAATCTGGCTTGACTTGCAGCTATACTATCAGAAAAGAAATTTACCCAAAGGGTAATGGAAATCTCCACTTGGCCGGGTGCATGCACTGATACTGATATTGACGACTTTGACTTGGGAAAAGGAATCTCAAATGAAGGTTAATCTCTCGAAACAGCCATTATCTGCAACAACACAATAATAAACCAAGAAGATACTAAAACGGTAAAGGGTTATCTTAATTCTACTAATACTCCTCCTAAAGGTAACCTACATCCACAAATCCTATCTTACCTATGAAGCTTAAGTCCTACTTCTCACCTTAAATTCTCTCATTATTGTTACACCTAATCCTGGCTTGTTTCAGTGACCAAAAACTGACCGCTCTGATACCAACCTGTGACGCCCTCCCAATCTGGGGTCATGATTGGGGGAGTCACTACAACCTCTATACTTATAAACCTGTGATTAATAATATAAACATGCAGACGCGACCCCAACTTTACCCTGGATCTTTAACAGGTAATGGTGTTAGATATAATTACTGATGTTTGTTTATCAGTGTTTAAGCAACAGGTACTGACCAGAGTTTATCAGAAGCCGGTCAGAGTTTAATTAAACTCTGACAGGGTGAAGAGTTTAAAGGAAGCCGGTCAGAGTTTATTTAAAGTCTGACAAGGTGATAGTTGAATTAGCTGTCGGTGATGAATTGAAGATTCTAGAAGCAATATATTCTGAAGATGGAAAGAAGCAGAATATATTGATACAGCTAAGGAAACAGAATAGAAGATAAGAAGCAATCCTTAATTGATAACAATTGTATAGCTAATTTGTAGGAATATCAATTAGATAAGGATTGTGTAACTGTGTACTATATAAACACAGATAGGTTATCCCTAGAAGGGATGCGATCATTGAATATTTTATTCTTGTAACCTAAAAGCTCTTTGTGATTCATTAACATCACTAAGAGAGAATTATTTAATATAATTCAGTTTGTTGATTTACAAACCTGTGTTCTTAATTGTTATTCTCATACCTACTTGATTATATATTGTGTATTCGGCCTAACAATTGGTATCAGAGCCAAGGCTGTTTAATATATACAGTTTTACGATTCAAACACAGTATTAATCATGTCTGAAGAAAATCAAACTGCTCCTAAGGCTGAACAGGTTAAGCCCAATTCTGTGAGTCGATATGAAACAATCAGGGTTCCAATTCTCAGGCCAGTAGAGTACCCGATTTGGAAGGTTAAGATGACCATGTTTCTGGAGGCTACAGATCCAGAATACCTTGACAGAATCTATGATGGTCCTCATATGCCAACTAAATTGTCCCCTGTTGTTGATGGTCAAGAACAAAAGACTGTTCCAAAGGAAAAGAAAGATATGACTCCTGAGGATATCTCATCAATTGCAAAGGATGCAAAGGTTAGACATCTTCTCCACAGTGCTTTAGATAATGTTATGTCTAACAGAGTAATTGGCTGCAAAACTGCCAAAGAGATATGGGATGCTTTAGAAGTCAGATGCCAGGGAACAGGTGCTATTAAGAAGAACAGAAAAACAATACTCACACAGGAGTATGAGCACTTTGATTCAAGAACTAATGAAACCTTGACTGAGACTTATGACAGATTTTGCAAACTGTTGAACGATCTGTCTCTGGTTGATAAAGAATATGAACTTGAAGAGTCTAATCTCAAGTTTCTGTTATCTCTACCTGAAAAGTGGGATTTAAAGGCAACAACAATCAGAGATAATTATGATCTTGCTGATACAGATCTTGATGAGATCTATGGATTGTTAAAGACTCATGAACTTGAGATAGAACAAAGAAACAGGAGATCCAGCAAGAAGACAAAATCTGTTGCTCTCAAAGTCGAGGAGAAGCCCATTAAGAAGGAATCATCAAGGAAGAAAGCCAAGGGAAAGGCTTTAGTCATTAAATCTGAGAGTGAGTCATCAAACTCTGATGATGATTCAAACTCTGGTGAAGCTTCTGACTCTGATGATGATGAAGAACAGATGATGCAAATGGCTGCATTGATGGTGAAGACCTTCAAGAAGATGGGATTCAAGAACTTCAAGAAGGGAAAGAGATTCTCAAGGAAAGATTCAAATTCTGAGAAGAAGAATTTCAGAAAGTCTGATGGAAGGGATACCAAGTCTGGAAAGAAGGACAAATCTGAGATCCAGTGCTACAAGTGCAAAGAGATGGGTCACTATGCTCCAGAGTGCAAGAAAGGCAAATCTGAGAAAGCACTCATCTCTAAAGGCAAAGACTGGGCAGATACTTCAGACTCTGATGATGGAGAAAACTATGCTCTTATGGCAAGTGTCAGAGATGAGACTGAATCATCTGAAAATAAGGTACCCCTAACTACTTATGCTTATGATTCAGTCTCATCTCTGACACTTGCCAGTAAAAACTTGTGAAAAACAGGTTAATGTTGGTTTGATGACAGGGAAACAGTTTAATCATAAGCTGAAAGAGATAAAATCTGCCATGAAACCAAAAGGGTCCAAGAAGAATAGGAATGGAAAGATAGGCATAAATAATAGAAATAATCATTTGCCTACTGGTGCTGCTCCAAGGAAAACATGTTATAATTGTGGTAGTTCTAATCATCTTGCTAGATTTTGCACTAAGAACAAACATATTAATTCTTTATCTTCTACATCAGGAGTAAAGAATGATTATGTAAGGGTTAAACCACAAACTTTATGCACACACTGTGGGAGCACTTGGCATTCCATTTATACTTGCAAGAGTTATCATGCTATTTATCATAACTATTATGAGCTAAAACCCAATCTGAAGTGGGTTAAAGCAAACTCTGCAAGTGTAAAGTCTGACAATGTGAGCTTAAACTCTGTTGATAGTAATTCCGCTGCAAAAGCTAACACTGTTAAGAAAGACAAAGGATCCAAGCAAGTCTGGGTCCTTAAAACTAATACTTAGTATTTGTTTGTGATTGCAGGGTATAACAGAGAGCACACTTATCTTGGACAGTGGATGCTCAGGACATATGACTGGAAATAAAGCCCTGCTATCAGACTTTAAGGAGAAGGCTGGCCCAAAGGTTTCCTATGGAGATGGCAACATAGGACACACTCTGGGATATGGCAATATCAATCTTGGAAGTGTCATCATTACAAATGTAGCTCTAGTCTCAGGACTCAAGCATAATCTGTTATCTGTGAGTCAAATCTGTGACAGAGGAAACCATGTAGATTTTCATAGTGAATACTGTGAAGTTATCAGTAAATCTACTGGAAAAGTTGTTCTAGTTGGACACAGGCGCAACAACATTTATGAAGCAAGTTTGGTAACAAACTCTGATGGAAAAACAGTGTGTCTGACAACCAGAATGTCAAATGAAGAGAGTTGGAACTGGCACAAGAAGCTCTCTCATCTCAATTTGAACAACATCAATGAGCTAATAAGAAAGGATCTTGTAAGGGGACTTCCAAAATCTATACTCAGTCTAGATGGATTGTGTGATTCTTGTCAAAAAGCCAAGCAAAGGAAGTCATCTTTCAAGAGCAAATCTGAATTTTCAGTAGTGGAACCTTATCATCTTCTTCATGTTGATCTCTTTGGACCAGTGAATGTGATGTCCATGGGCAGAAAGAAATATGCTCTAGTAATTGTTGATGAATATACTAGATATACATGGGTGTATTTCTTGTCAAAGAAGGATGAAACTGCTCAAACTCTGATGGATCATGTAAATCTACTGGACAAAGGATCACAGCACAAAGTCAAAATTATAAGGAGTGATAATGGAACTGAATTCAGAAACTCAATTATAGAAGCTTTCTGCAAGGAAAGAGGAGTGAAACAAGAATTTTCTGCACCTGGAACTCCACAGCAAAATGGTGTAGTTGAAAGGAAGAACAGAACTTTAATTGAAGCAGCCAGAACTATGCTTGATGAAGCAAAATTACCAACATACTTCTGGGCAGAAGCTGTTCAATCTGCTTGTTTTACTCAAAATGCAACATTGATCAACAAGCATGGGAAAACACCATATGAGATGGTGAAAAATAAGAAGCCAAATTTGAAATATTTTCATATATTTGGATGCAAATGCTTTGTGTTGAAGACTCATTCTGAACAGTTGACAAAGTTCGAGTTAAAAGCTGATGAAGGAATCTTTGTTGGCTATCCATTGTCAACAAAAGCATTCAGAGTTTATAATCTAAGAACTAAGGTGATCATGGAATCTATACATGTGTCATTTGATGACAAGAAAAATAATTGGACTTGAAGACAAGGATGGATATGATCAACTGCGTTTTGAAAATGAAGATCTATTCTCTGATGATATAAACTCTGATGAAGCAGAATTGACAAACTCTGACGAAGCATACTCTGAACCTCTACTGGTAAATACTGAAGAAACTGGAAATTCTCAAATTGAACAAAGTAGAGAACCAGTTGAGGGGGAGCGTGAAGAAGCTCAACAAGACACAGCAAATGAGTCAGTTGAGGAAACTGATTCAAACTCTGCAAGTTCAAACTCTGAGCCATCCAATTCAGGGGGAGCCTCAGATGCTGCAGAAAGTCAACATATGAATCAGGAGAGCATGGATCAAGGGGGAGGATTCAATAATGATGCAAGAAACCACTTACCAACAGCAAGAAGGTGGACACAGGCACACACACCTGATCTCATAATTGGAGATCCTGATGCTAGTGTGAGAACTAGAAGTGCAACAAATAATGAGTGTCTGTATCATGCTTTCTTGTCTCAAACAGAACCAAAGAAAGTGGAAGAAGCTCTTCAAGATGCTAATTGGATTACAGCAATGCAAGAAGAGTTAAATGAGTTTGAAAGAAATGAAGTCTGGACACTTGTACCTAGACCAAAGAATAGATCAATAGTAGGTACAAAGTGGGTTTTCAGAAACAAGACTGACAGTGAAGGTGTGATTACAAGAAACAAGGCTAGACTTGTGGCAAAAGGTTATTCACAACAGGAAGGAATTGACTATGATGAAACCTTTGCTCCAGTTGCAAGATTGGAGGCCATAAGAATTTTTCTGGCCTATGCTGCACACAAGAAGTTTAAAGTCTTTCAGATGGATGTAAAGAGTGCTTTTCTCAATGGGAAGCTTGAAGAAGAAGTGTTTGTTGAACAACCACCAGGATTTGTAGATTCCAAGCATCCAGATTATGTCTACAGGCTTGACAAGGCATTATATGGACTAAAGCAAGCACCAAGAGCATGGTATGAAACTCTTGCTCAATTTCTTTTAGAAAGTGGGTTCACAAGAGGTACAATTGATAAAACCTTGTTTTATTTCAATTCTGGTGATGATTTGCTTTTAGTTCAAATTTATGTAGATGATATTATTTTTGGATCTACTAATGACAAACTCTGTAAGAAGTTTGCAAAGCTTATGCAATCCAGGTACCAAATGAGCATGATGGGAGAGCTTAGTTATTTTCTAGGCTTACAGGTCAAGCAAACAGATGATGGGATTTTTATCAATCAAGCAAAGTATACCAGAAATCTTCTAAAGAAATTTGGTATGCTTGATAGTTCATCTGCTACAACTCCCATGGCTACAGCAACGAAGCTTGACAAAGACACAGGAGCCTCAGTAGATATGACTAACTACAGAGGAATGATAGGGTCTCTACTGTATCTTACTGCAAGTAGACCTGATATCATGTATGCAACATGTCTTTGTGCAAGATTTCAAGCAGATCCCAGAGAGCCTCATCTAACAGCTGTAAAAAGGATCTTCAAATATCTTAAAGGAACCATAACCTTAGGTTTGTGGTATCCTAGGGAATCAGAGTTTAAGTTAATTGGTTACTCTGATGCAGATTTTGCAGGCTGTAAGATAGACAGAAAAAGTACAAGTGGAAGCTGTCAATTTTTAGGTGACAGATTGGTTTCTTGGTATAGCAAGAAACAGAAATCAATTTCTACATCCACAGCAGAAGTAGAGTATATAGCAGCTGGTAGCTGTTGTGCACAGATTTTATGGATGAAGAATCAATTGCTGGATTATGGGTTAAGGTACTCTAGAATACCTATTTTCTGTGATAACCAAAGTGCTATTGCTATGACAGGTAATCCAGTACAGCATTCCATGACGAAGCACATCAGCATAAGGTATCATTTTATCAGAGAACATGTGGAAGAAGGAAACATTGAGCTTCATTTTGTGTCTACAGACCAACAACTTGCAGATATCTTCACCAAACCTTTGAGTGAAGCTACTTTTACAAGATTGGTAAATGAACTTGGAATGATCTCTGGTTCTGACTAGAGATACGGGTTAGACTCACTTTTTATGTTCATGATCTCTTACATGTGTTAACTGTTATGTGAACCAGCATGTTCAACTCTGATAATAAACTCTGTGAAGTGTCAGTCATACTCTGAAAGTAAACTCTGATGTTAAACTCTGTTGGTCATACTCTGGTAGTTACAGTTTAATGCTATTCTCTAATTGTAATTTTGTCTGAAACATATGGACCAATGAAGAAATTTGTATGAAACATAATTCTCAGTAAGTAATTATGAATCTTTAAGAGTTGTATAGATTCTGATCTCAAACATGTGCAGTAAGTTAACACAACATGATACTGTCTCTGTATTTATACCATCTCTTAGTTTATTGATCCTATACACTGAGTCTGTATTAGCTGTTTGCATTTTCTCTCATAAGTTAATTATATCTACTGATGAAAAGTCTAAACTCTGATTCTTAATTGAAAATAATTCACCCTCAAATCAAAAGATGCCAAACAGAGCACAAATTCCTTTGAGATCATGTTGTGCCTAGGAAGATCCAGGAACTTATTGTATGAAATAAGGGCTAAAATCTTTGATTTTTGGTGACTAGTGCCAACCACTGATTACTGGAAAAATAAAATTAAAAAATATATATATATATATATATATATATATAAATATATAAAGGGGGTGAAAAATAAAAGACATATCCAAATGAAAGGATATCAGTATACAGAGTTTAGATATAAAATCAGATTTTATGTTATACATGAGAGTTTAGGCAATCAGTTTTTACTACTTTAGTTTGTGGATTTTATGCACTTTGAGATGATCTAAATATTGATTACGGTAAACTCTGCTAGTACACACACATATTTTCACACCTGTACAGTTTGAGAAAAGAGTTTATTGACAAAGAAGGACAAATGGTAAACACTGATGTATTGTGTGACATATGCCGAGGTAACTTTGTTTTAATCTCTAATGGTTAAAATAATTTCTTTGTTTCAGACATTCTATAATTTTGAGATTAGACATTTGTTTTTCGAAACAGTATGATTGGTAACGAATATATTTTACATTCAACAGAGAACAGAAAGAGTGAGTTTGATAAGTTCTGATGGTGATTAGTAGCGCTGATGAGTATGTTAGTTTATTGTTTAAAGTGATATCATTTCTTTCACTCTACAATTACTATGAGATACTGATATGTAAAACAAAACAATGGATTTTTCTCATTAAATGATTCAAACTTTGTTTACATTCAGACAACTTTATACTCTTGTCTAGCTACTGTTCGATTAACAGGCTACTATAACATCTGGAATTTCCAAGGCTTGACAACCTCCTGATGTTGAATCATCATCATCATCCTCTCGACTTCTCTTTCTGGTTTGCAGCTTGCAGGATTCCAAGAAGACATTCTTTTTCGAACCCTTCAAGTAGCTCTGATAGAAGAGCATCATACAGATCTCCACCGCCTCATCATCTGCAAGGATGGGCACATCATATGGTCCAGGACGGATGATGTGCACATAGGGGTTGGAGATAGGTCCTTCCGCTATTTCATCATCAGCGATGAGCCCTTCATCATTCAGAAATGACAACACAAGAAACTCATCAATGATATAGTTTGCTTGTTGACGCCAGTTCAAATCCAAGAATGATTCTACATCCATGAATTCAAAGGTTCCTGCCATTTGATGTATGGTATTTGTTTTAATATGTGAATTGCCTGTTGTTAAAATGCTCTAGCTTTTATAGCATCCCATAGGGCAACTGAAAGGTTTTTGCGTGGTTCGAAGCTTGGGAACATGACAGTGCGGAGTTCCAAGACAGTCATTATTCTTCTGACTGTTGAGCTCCTTCGTACTTTATTATTATGTTTCTGAGATATTCAAATCGATAATTTTATTATTATTGATTTTTTTTAATAAGCGGATATGTGATGCAAGGTGTCTTCTCGTTTGCACGTATGTATTGGAAGTTGTTCAATACAGCTGTCAGCGTCTGTACGTTTGCCATGTGTCCCACTCACATGATTATAGGAGTAAGACAGTTGTGTATTCATGATTAAAAACTCTTCAGTTTTTCATCTTTAATTTTCTTTTAAATACAATACACACATCTTCAGTTAAACTTTTCACATCTTACTCATTTACATCTATTATCACATACACATATTCACAAACACCTTTCTACACATAAACTCTGTTATTTCTTCAAAATCTTCTAATGGCAACCACAGCTTTCGTTTCGTCTGGGTTAGAGTTCGTTCCAAACAACTATACCGCACCACTAAACACTGCAAACGCACCAGAAGCATTTCATATGATTCAGAAGTTTCTTGCTCAGTCAGCGATTGGGCGAGCTTTAGTTGAACCAGCCACACTTTCTGGTTTACAAATCAAGGCGTTCTGGGAGACAGGGGTTTATGATGATGGTGGTGAAACTGGGAGCCCATCCATAATCTTTGAGTTTGACGAAACAGAGTATGTTATTACTGCTGGTACTATTCGCGCTGCAATGGGGTTTCCTGAGTATTCTTCTTACACTATTGGAATGGGTGATGAGGATTTAATCCGAATGATGCGAGAGATTGGCTACTCTGGGCCGTTGACAAAGATTGGGCAACTCAAAAGGCCGTTTCTGCGCAAGGAATGGAGTTTCTTCTTCGATTGCATCACCAGGACATTTGGCAAGAAATGCACAAATTGGGATGCTATTCCCACAGACAGTCTGCAAATCGGGTATTCTTTATTATATGATAATCATTTTGATTTTGCACGACTTGTGTTGACTAACTTAGGGGAGAAGATGACCGAGAATAGAGGAGTTGTTTATTTTTCTCGATTCTGTCAGCTTTTGGTTTCTTATTGTGTTGAAGGAGACAATGTATTTGAAGCAGATGTTTATTGTTTTAAATTACATAAGAGAGTATTTACTGATCTAGTAAATAAAGACATTAAGAAAGGCATTGTTGGAGATCTTTTGCTACCTACTTCTGTGCAACAGTTTGTGGATGCTCAAGTAAATCCACAACCACAAGCTGAATCTCAACCAGAACCTTTATCAACTTCTGTTACACCTGCAAGGGGAGGTAGGACCAAGCATATTGGTACTAAACCTGCAAGGAGATTATCTACTGAAGCTGGGGTATCAAGACCTGAAGAGCTGCCTCAGAAGACAAGGCTAAAGAAAAGAAGAGCCAATAGGGCAAAGTCTGTTGTTGAAACCTCAGAGACTGAAACTGATGAAGAAACTCTTCATCAGAGAAAAAGAAGACTAGTGGCTGCACATCTTTTTGGTGCTATAAATGTAACCATGGACAGAGTCTCTAAGGACACTGAAGCTCCTGCATCAGAGAATGAGGAGATTGTGGCTGAAGCTGTTCCTCAAGCTACTCCTGAAATTGTTGTTGAGGAGGATATTATAAATGCTGATGAGAACAGAGTGTTTGTAAACACTGAAGCTCCTGAAGTGTTTGTTCAGGAGGATGCTGCAAATGCTGAAGCTATCAATCTAGACAGGATCCATACTGATACTATGATGGATTTGGATTTGGTAACTCCTACATCAAAGGCTAATGATGTAGTTGAGGAAGCTGCTACTCATTCTGATAGCAGAGTTTTTGATCTTGAAGCACACACCTCTAACTATTCTGATCTTTATACAGAGGGTGTGGAAGCTGATCAAGTCACTGATCAGGTAGAAGACTCTCTGGCCACTCACACTGAAATTATTTCTTGTGATCTTGACAAAGGTGAGGAGGTTACTCAGCTGATTAAAGTCACAGAGAAAATTGATGAAGCTGTGATGGAAAAGGAACAAGAGGCTACTGATGAGCTAAACTCTGAGAACATTATTCTTGAAGCTTTGCAACAATCTGTTGTTGAGATTGTTCAAAGAGAAGCAGAGGTTTTTGCTCAGGCCACCTCTGATATTCCTGAAGCTGTAGCAGAGGAGAACATTGATGAAGCTGCACAGTTTACTGCTGACAATATTCTTAATGCAAATGAAGCAGTCAATAATGAAGAAACTGGAAATGATGCTGAGGGTTCTCATTCACACCCTAGTATTCAAGTTTCATTGGCTGATGATGTCAATAGTGCTGACGCAAGGGAAGTCCATAGACAGACCAATGAGCATTTTCAGAATATGTACTACAAAAATTGGGCTGATGCAGATTGTGTCTTTCCAGCACAAAGGGCTGCAGATTTTCTATCTGATTCTGTCAAGAAGATCTCAAATACTGATGTACTTACAAGCTTACAGGCAACTGTTGTTCAAGTCAAATCTCTTAATAATAGATTTGATGAGAATCAACAAATGCTTACCAATCTAAGGAATGAAGCCAGTATGAAGGATCTTACTTTCAAGTCTGACAGAACTTTTTATTATACTATGCTCAAGCAGCAAGCCAAGGATTCTGAGGAAATCAAGAAGAGGCTTGGGAAAGTTGAGGAAACTCAGACTTCAATGTCTACTCAACTGTCTTCCATTTCTACTGCCATTGAATTGCTGACATCAGTACTACTTTCTGATGATGTCAAAAAGGGGGAGAGTGTACCTAAAGACAAATGCAAAGACACTCGAGCTCTGAGACGGAAGGATGATTCTACTGATGGGGGAAGCAAAGGAAATAAAAGAAAGATTTTTGCTCCAAGGCAAAGCAGGACAAGAGTAAACTCTGAAAAGATAAACTCTGGTGGCCAATCTACTTCTGGTGGCCAATCTACTTCAAATCTCAAGCGTTTAGTTGTTTCAACTAATCCATCTACTGATGAAGAGATTGCTGCTAAGATATTCATAAAAGAGTATGGACAGAATGTAACTATTGAAGATATCCAGGCTGAAGAGCAGATGCTTGCTGAGGAACACAAGAAAAATCTTGAAGCTGGAATCTACAAGAAAAAGGAAATCAAGGCTCCTAGAAAGAAAGAAGTTGGTATTTCTATCAAAGAGAATACTCAACAGAGTATACAATATACAAGGAGACCTGTGATTGGAAATACTGATAAGGGTAAAGGCATAATGATTGAAGAGCCTAACCTGAAAAAGAAAGATAATTCAACCTCTGACATTGCTCAAGTTGAAACAAGATTAGCTAAATCAACCTTTGACGCTGCTCAAGTTGATGTTTCTATTGAAGATATGACAACCTCTGACGTTGCTCAAGTTGTACAGAAATCTACACTACTTCCAGGATTCAGCAAATCAAAAATTCTTGAAGACTTAAAACTTGAAGCTGTGAATTTCTCGGAAACCAGAACAGTATTGGGAAAAGAAGCCTTTGACAAATCTGGATTGGGTTCACACAGAGAGAGAAGAACTAATAACAGATCTCAAGACAAGTTTTCATTGGCAGAATTTGGAGTTGGAATTACTCAAGAAGGCCTTGACAAACTAGAATCTGTACAGATGATTTTTCACAAAGGAATCAAAAAGGAATTCTTGTTATATTTTATGGTTGATGGCAGAGTGTATAGATTTGGTGAATTTGATATCCAGTTAAAACTTTGGAAAGAGCTAGAGTATGTTCTATATCTACTTGAAGTAAAGAATAGAAGTACTTATGATGCTGCTCGAGTTTTGAAGGAAAGGATGATGAAATCCAAAGTTTTGAGTGGAGCTGGAGTATCAAGTGCATACATTCCTAAATACAGAGATGCACATGGAAAGTTGGTAGAAATGAAAAGGAATAGTGCTAGGTTCAGAACTGCACTAAATAAAAAGGTTCTTGAGTTCAATCTAGAGTCTGATAAACCTTTTTATATCAGACTTGGCAATGAAATGAACAAAAACAGCATATATTCTTTGAGGGCTGCCATTTATCAAATTGGTGAAGATGAACCAGAAATGAAGGAGCTAAAGAAGATTATGATTGCTGAATTGAATAGAGCTGAGAAGAAACTACTGTTAGATTATATCAGGACTGTGCCTGATATTCAAGAAATCAAGTAAAGTCTGACTGTAAGTTTTTAATATATTTTCTATTCTAAGTCAAATTTAAACTCTATTTTAAATTAAACTCTGTTATATGTTAAACACTGCATTTGTTAAATGTTTTTGACATCATCAATTATATGTTTAACTTGTACATTTTATTATGAACAAGTTGGGGGAGATTGTTAGATATAATTACTGATGTTTGTTTATCAGTGTTTAAGCAACAGGTACTGACCAGAGTTTATCAGAAGCCGGTCAGAGTTTAATTAAACTCTGACAGGGTGAAGAGTTTAAAGGAAGCCGGTCAGAGTTTATTTAAAGTCTGACAAGGTGATAGTTGAATTAGCTGTCGGTGATGAATTGAAGATTCTAGAAGCAATATATTCTGAAGATGGAAAGAAGCAGAATATATTGATACAGCTAAGGAAACGGAATAGAAGATAAGAAGCAATCCTTAATTGATAACAATTGTATAGCTAATTTGTAGGAATATCAATTAGATAAGGATTGTGTAACTGTGTACTATATAAACACAGATAGGTTATCCCTAGAAGGGATGCGATCATTGAATATTTTATTCTTGTAACCTAGAAGCTCTTTGTGATTCATTAACATCACTAAGAGAGAATTATTTAATATAATTCAGTTTGTTGATTTACAAACCTGTGTTCTTAATTGTTATTCTCATACCTACTTGATTATATATTGTGTATTCGGCCTAACAAATGGTATGAAACAAGCATCAACTATCTACTTCATTTTATTACATAATAAAAGTCTCAAAAGTTATTACAACCGTGTCTTAAAAGTTCTACATTCCCTTATACAAAACACCTTCTACAAGTCTTCATCACCTGCCTGAGCTGGCATCCCAAAAATAACCCTATAGGAAGACTTCCTAGCTGACTGAAAAGTGTGTGCCATCTTCTCTTTTAACTGTGGGTTAGAACAGGGGAAAGAATGAGCCAAATGCTCAGCAAGTAATAATATATCCAAATAGTTAACCACTGTGAAACAGTTTCCAATATCAATATGTATGTCATGGGTATAGCAGAATCCATATCAAGGGATTATCAGAACAATGACATGAATATACAATTTCAAAGGGTAAACCAATTTCCTTATAAAGATATATGATTTCAAGAAAAGCAATAAGTAATTTGGAGATTTTTCACAACGCACCGGACAATACGGGTGATCAGCCACGTAAAGTCCCCATACCGGACACACAGTCCCTCTGGTCCTTGTATTGGGTCCCATTAGGCACACATTGGCCTGTAGACTAGTCCATCCCTAGTCATTGCATTATAATTAAAAGTGCTGGACCGGCGTCACTCGGCCTCTTACGCCTCCAATCTTAGGAATCCGTGGAAACCATAAATCGGAATTTAAATGATTATAACTTTTGAAAATTCCTTTCTTTTAAAACCTTTCTCATGAAAGAAATCCTTTTAAATCAAAAGATAAGTATTTGTATAGAGTCAAAGTGAAAGTTCAAGTATTCTCAAATTTCAAGTAAGTGGGTGATTCATAGGTACAAGTTCAAATCTAATGCAATAGAATCTCAGGTTAAAAAGGTATCAAAATGTGAGTATAATCAAAGGATAAGGGTAAGATCTGGAGAAAAGTTCAAGCAAGATATGGTTCATATAACATTTGTGTTGTGTCTATAATGTTTGTATAAAAGAATCTTTTGTGAATCAGGTAAGTTCAATTTGATCAATCTGGATTTCTATCAATGGGAAATCAAGAAGTAAATGTCATCCGGTACATTTTGGAAATGTATTAGAATGAGGGTTCAGATATATTCACTTTCAGGTATAAAAGGAATGCATAAGCAGGTGATCAACTTCAAATTATAGAACCATAGGTTATTGAACTTTAATACATTGATATAATCAGGGTATAAAGGTTCAAGGAAAGAAAACTAAACAAAGTAGGGTGTACAGAACAACATGGTATATGAAAAGAGATAAGGGTTACCAATGAACAATATGTGTTTTCAGAATTAAAAGTATATCAAAGCAAGATAGCAATTCATATATGTCAAAATGAAAGAATGGAATCGAAATACGAAAGCAAGTTAGTATTACTTGCCTTAAGTAGCTAAAAAGAGTAATCAGATTCATTGGTTCTCCACCTTTGTCTTGCCTTAATTTCTAGGCTCTACTTCTTTGGATTCTTAAGTAGCTTTTAGGACAAACCGTACTCACTGAATTTCTGCCTTCGCCTTGCCATTATCTCTATGTTCCACGTCTCGTGATTCTACAAAAGAGTATATACTATCTCAGAATGATCCCCTCAAAATTCTAATCCTTATTCTAAACTACCCAACGTTCCCTAAACGCGTAAACACATAGTATTTATATCACTTATAACTCTTAACCATATAATAAGCACAAAACTCACATAAGCGCACATTGCCATTTAGGTTCACATAACACACTCCTTTAACATACATGTATATATCCTGACTTTCCGTTTATACCACACTTGGTTATCCCTTTAAATCAACCTGATCCATGCTAACCATATCCTTAACACCTTTACAAACAATGTTTTCATCTCAAAAAGCAGAAAAATCTGCTGCCCATACTTTACTAAAACATTTTTCATAAATCCAAAATTAGTCAAACAAATACCAAATTTGACAGGCTACTTCCTGATTACTAATACAACTTATCATAAAAGTTTCAACTTCCAAACAATGTATTTAGATTAAAAACGAACAGGTTAAATTAGGTACTGAAGCACAGAAAATTCCTGCTGCGCAACTTTACTAAAACAATTTTCAGAAATTAAAAAATAATCAAACAAATACCACATTTGACAGGATACTTCCTGATTACTACTAAAACTGAGAATAAAAATTTCAACTTCAGAACAGTTTATTTAGACTAAAAACGAACAGGTTAAAGTATGAACTGAAGCACAGAAAAATCCCTGCTGCGCAACTTTTAGTAAAACATGCATAACTCTTTACTCTTTATAGATGGTATAAAGATGTCTTTATGTCTAGAGTCATGATGAGGGAAGATAGTAATAAACCTTTCTGGAAAGAGAAATTTTTAAATGGGTTACCTAATCTATTTGCACATAAAATTCGAGAAGAATTAAGTAAAAATTTAGGATTTATTAATTATGATGAATTAACTTATGGTGAAATAATAAGTGTTATACAGAAAATAGGTTTAAAAATGTGTATTGATCACAAAATTACTAAACAAGTTAATAAAGATAAAGATAAAGCTAAATATGAGTTAGGAACTTTCTGTGAACAATATGGTTTACCACCCATCGCTCCTTCCAGAAATAAACCTAAACATCATAGTAAATATAAGAAATTTAATAAATATATTAAAAAAGATAGTAAAGAAGAATATTATAAAAAACCTCAAAAGTTTAAAACTTTTAACAAAAAATTTACCAAGAAATTTGATAAGAGTAAATTTGACAAAAGTAAAGTCATTTGTCACGGTTGTGGCAAAGCAGGTCATTATAAGAATGAATGTAGAGTTAAAGATAAACTTAATCAGTTACATATTTCAAATGAAGATACAGAAGCTATACTTCAATTAATGAGAATTGAGAATGAATCTAGTGATCATTATACTGATATACTTTCTCAAACAACTAGTACTAGTAATACAGAAAGTGATGATAGTAAACCAAATGTTACTTTAGGATGTACAGACAATTGCAAAGAAAATTGGTGTACTAAAACAATAAATGTATTATCTAAGAAACAAGAAGAAGAAACTCATTTATTAATAGAATTAATTAGTAAAATAACAGATCCTCAATTAAAAACACAGTACGTTAATAAGCTAAAAACTTTACTTACTCAAGACAATAAATCAGATAAGAAAAATGAAAAACCCAAAATAAGCCTTAATAAAACACTTGAAAGATTTAAAAATCCAGTTAAAGAAATAACATTAACAGATTTAAATCAAGAGGTCAATAATTTAAAGAAAGAAATTTCTAATTTAAAACTAGAAATTCCAAAATTAAAAGAAGAAATTGAAAAGATTAAAACTGATCCAAAGTTATCAATCCATGATTCTTCTGAGGAAGAAAATGAAGAATCTGAAACTATTGAACAACAAGGACTTTCATTAAAAATGCTTAAAGATATTACTATTCAAAAATGGTACACTAACATTAAACTAGTTATTAACAAAACTTTTATTATTGAAACATCAGCCCTCATTGATACAGGAGCTGACTTAAATTGTATTCAAGAAGGATTAATTCCAACAACATACTATGAGAAAACTAATGAAAGATTAAGCTCAGCTAATGGCAGTCAAATGAACATAAAATATAAATTGCCTAATGTACATATTTGTCAAGACAATATTTGCTTTAATACTTCTTTTGTATTAATAACGAATATGACTGATAAAATTATATTAGGATTACCCTTTATTTATTTACTCTATCCTTTTACAACTTCAACTAAAGGATTAGTTAGTAAACATCTAGGTCAAACGGTGACATTTAATTTTATCTTAGAACCAGAAGAAAAAGATTTAAAAACTATTCAAGAACAGTCAGTTACTAAAACCCTTACAATATTAAATAGTAAGAAGAACCATTTAAAACATTTAAAAAACGAAATTAAATACAAAAGAATCGAAGATCAATTAATAGATAAAAAACTCCAGGATAAAATTGAACACTTCAATAAAATCTTATTAAAAGAAGTATGTTCAGATATTCCTCATGCTTTTTGGCATAGGAAAAAACATATAGTTGATTTACCCTATGCGAAAGAATTTAAAGAACATTTAATTCCTACAAAATCTAGACCTATTCAGATGAATCATGAACAATTAGAATATTGTAAAAAAGAAATTAACGAATTACTTAGTAAAGGATTAATTAGAAATAGTAAATCACCTTGGTCATGCGCAGCTTTTTATGTCAATAAAAATGCTGAGAAAGAAAGAGGATCACCCAGATTAGTAATCAACTATAAACCATTAAATGAAGTACTTGAATGGATTCGATATCCATTACCTAATAAAAAAGATCTAATTAACAGATTAAATCAAGCAGTAATATTCAGTAAATTTGATCTAAAAAGTGGATTTTGGCAAATCCAAATCAGTAATAAAGATAGGTACAAAACCGCATTTACTACTCCCTTTGGGCATTATGAATGGAATGTGTTTCCATTTGGACTTAAGAATGGCCCTAGTGAATTCCAGAATGTTATGAACAGCATATTCAACCCCTTTAGTCATTTCATGATTGTTTATATTGACGACATTCTTGTTTATTCCAATTCAATTGAAGAACATTGGAAACACTTGAATTCCTTTTTCAAAACAGTCAAGACTAATGGATTAGTACTCTCACCTAGTAAGTGCTCATTATTCCAAACAAAAGTAAGATTTTTAGGTCATACCATACAATATGGTAAGATTAAACCAATAGATAGAGCAATAGAATTTGCCAGTAAATTTTCTGATGAGATACTTGATAAAACCCAACTCCAAAGATTTTTAGGATCCCTTAATTATATAGGAGAATTCTATAAAGATCTTAGGAAACAATGTAAACCATTATTCGAACGGTTACAGAGTAATCCCCCTCCTTGGACTTCTATTCATACTTCAATTGTCCAAGATATTAAAAAATATGTCAAGACCCTTCCCTTTCTTGGTATAGCAAATCCTTCTGCATTCAAAATTGTAGAAACAGATGCCTCTGAAATTGGATTTGGAGGAATTCTTAAACAAAAGTTAGATCCCTCTTCTCATGAAGAAATTGTTTGTTTTCATTCAGGCGCTTGGGATCCTACTCAACAAAACTATTCAACCATTAAAAAAGAAATTTTAAGCCTAGTTTTATGCATCCACAAATTTCAGCATGAACTTTTAAATCAAAAGTTTTTAGTAAGAATTGATTGTCAGTCAGCAAAATATATTTTAGAAAAAGATGTTCAAAATATTGCATCAAAACAGATTTTTGCCAGATGGCAAGCATTATTAAGCATATTTGATTTTGACATTCAATATATTAAAGGAAGTGAAAATTCTATTCCAGATTTCCTAACTAGAGAATTTCTGCAAACAGGAGTGAGTGAAAAATGAGTGTTAGAGGTAATCCCCATGGTCGTGGAGGAAGCAGCAGCAGCTCTCGAGGAGGAAAATCCAGTAACGATAGTAAATTCAAGGGAGTCATTATTCCCCATCCAGATACCACAGTTCAACCAATAAATGTAGTAAACAGGTACCAAGTTTTAGGGCAAATCCCTAAACCATACAGTACTGTTCTTGCTAGTCAACCACCAGTTATTGACCCTTTTGCCAACACAAGTAAAGCCGTAGTTACTACCAATAAACCATCCATTCCCTTTGATCTATTTGAGAAACCTAGTGATTATATTCCAAAATTTGAGGATAATTTATTCTTCATAGAAAATTTTATGAAGCCCAGTAAAGATCCAGTCAGATTAGCAGCACAATACTTTCCACCAGGATGGCATTTTGCTCCCTTAGCTCCATACAAATCTTTGTCCTATTACAAAGACATTTTATTTGAAACAGAATCAGTAACCATTAAACCTACCACGGATAGAAGAGACGAATCAAAAGTTCTTTATCATTCTATCTATATCAAACAAATAATTTCCCAGGACAAATGGCATAGTCACCCATCTGATCTTCAACTATTAACCAATAGTAACCAACCCCAACATTTTTGTTATTACGACTATATTGAAGCTTGGAAAAGAGTTTTCCTTTACCAGAACCAGTCATTTAGTCATTCTTGGTTCATCCAATTCGACAAATTCTTCAAAAGTCCAATTCCACTATGGTTCACAGATTGGTGGAGAATGTTTGGTCCTTTGAAAGTTATCATCCCAGAAATGCTCTTACAACAAATAGAGTATTTTAGTAAAGTAAGATCAAGTAAAAACCCAGATTATGCAGGATACGAAATCCTACATTTTTTTAGTAAATACAAAGTCCCTTGGATATTTAAGTGGCAATACAATATTGCTACCCCAATCAAAGACTCCACCACAATTCATGAAACAGAAAGCCGCAGGGCTTCAGTAACCCAGCATGACGGTCACAGTTGTGTTACCAGAATCCACTATGTCAAATGGTGGGATAAATTTGACATAAACAGAATAATTGGCCAAGCCCAAAAAGAATTTCCATCAGTAAAACCCAGTCCAGTAAATCAAGAAAAGAAAATATCTGAAGGATCTTCGTCCTCATTAGATATTTCCAATATCAACAGGTTATCAGCTAGTGAATTAACTAATCTTTTGCGAGCTATCCAAGATAGGGCTAGTAGCCTCAAAAAAGAAGCTTCCCAGGAGGATGATTCCCCAGAAACCAGTCAAAATTCCAGTCAGAATTCAGTCACTAATGCTTATGGATGCGCAGACTTACAAGATGCCCAGGACCCGTATGCATGAATTAGAATCTTTTATACATGATCAGTGAAATTCATCAGTCAACGGTCAGCCTCAACGGTCAGCCGACAAATTACCCAAGTAAAATGCTTTTACTTCTACCAACCGACAAGTTACTCGAGTAAAATGTTTTTTACTTTTTGCTTTTACTTTAACATAACTGAATCACTTTCACTTAAGTAAAATGTTTTTTACTTTTTGCTTTAATAATTGAAAGGTTATTCCTTTCCGCTCTATAAATATGAGCCTTCTTTGTATGTTTTCAGCAGGATGCAAACTGCTAAGTAAGTAGGATTCTCTCTCGTTTTCTTTCTTTTCTCTCTAGTTCTCTAGTTTGTATGTTTTGCTTGTACATAGAACAAGTAACTTTCCGATAAGTAATATATATATTTTCAGTTAAACTGCATACCGGCTTCTTGCCTGGTTTATTTACATACAACTGCATACCGGCTTCTTGCCTGGTTTATTTACATTCATCTGCATTCCGGCGATTTTCCGGTTAATCAACAACATTCCAATCATCATTCTGGTAACATATCTACTGTTCCGGTTGTTCAACAACATTCCGGTCATCATATCTACTATTCCGACCATATCTACTGTTCCGGTCATCATTCTGGTAATATTTTCTACTGTTCTTCTCTGTGTTCCTGCTTCCGCCCCTTTTGGTATCAGAGCCACCCGAAGATTATTGAGTTATTGAGTTACTGTTCCGACTGTTTTCCGTTCAGTAATAGTGTTTTACAACTGTTTCAGATTATCTTTTAGTTATTCTGATAATTTAGTCACCACTTCTACTGTAGACCACCTAGTGTCGTTGCTAGAAATCCTTTGTAAGTCTCAGGTTAGAGCAGTGTTGGATGAGAGCGTTAGACATAGGTATGAGTGTGCTTAAGGTAGAAAGGTATGCACTAATATTCCCAGAATCACTCTAAGTAATTCAAAACAGTTAAAAACAATATTAATGAATAGACTATTTAGGTCTAGTTCCTCAGTTAGCTCGAGGTCACCGATGACGTCGATCCCAGATATAGTTAACCAAGAAGAACATAGTTATGAAAATATTAGTCAAGACTTAGGAAATTGGAATATACCTAGTATAGATCCAAAACAAATCTATCAGTCAACTTTTACAGATAATTTTAAAACTAATTACAATGTTAAAACTGTAGAAAAAATATATGCTATTAACAAAGAACACGAAAGTTGTTCCCTGTTAACAAATGAAATTATTAAAAAATATAAAAAGAAAAGTTATAATTTCATTCACATAGGATTAATACAAGTAGCAGTAAAACCATTATCAGTAAAAGGAATTAATTCTAGCATTCTTTTATGTTTAAGAGATGCGAGATATTTAAACTATGTCCCTAGTATATTAGGAATAATGGAATCTAGTCTCCATAATGGACCAGTCCATTTTAATTGTTTTCCAGACTTTACTTTAAGTCTAAATGACCCTAATTTATTAAAAACATTAACTTTAAATATTAAAACAGATGGTGAAATCACTCAAATGATTGAGGGATCTCAACCAATTGCATTAATCTATAGAATTTACTATAAAACAATGAAAACCAATCTAAATATTCATGCACTTAGTAAATGTCCAAAAGACAAAACTGTTTTAATTCAAAGTAGTACTAATGATGCTAATATCCAAGTTCCAAAAACAATACTTTGGAAAGATATTAACTTACCTAGTCAATGGGTTTTAGATAATGAAATCCCACAGACACCATTAACAAGTGACATAATGAATTTAGATAACATAAGGCAATACCTAGACGGGGCTGTTAGAATAAGTTTCGATAATTATAGGAAGCCACTTATGTTAGAAAAAATTGGTAACCAATCAGTAATTTCATCTAGAAAAGATACTGATTTACTTAGTAAAGTAATACCACCTAGACAAGACTTTGACCTAGTCAGTAAAACAAGTATTAAAGATTTAAAATTAAAAGGCATCGCCAATGAAGGTCAAACTAGTCACCCCTTTTATAATCAATCTAGTAATCAATCTGAGGATGATAATGAACAACAATTATCTCCTACTCAATCAGATTTTGAAACTAAACCAATTAATCATCAGTTAAGAACTATTAATAAAGAAATTAAAATCAATTGGAAATTCCTAACAGAAGATTTCAATTCGAAAGAAAACAAAATAAAAAGACACCAATTTAGAGAAAATCATAGTCACGATGATAGAGAAAGAGTAGTTAATAAATGGAAGATTTTTGTAACAAAAGAAAAAATTAATATTACTTTCTATTCATGGTACGAAAAATACTATGGTAAATGTAATACAATTACTAAAACACATTGGATTAAAGAAGACAAATCTAAAGTCTCATCTAGTCATCCTCCAATAGAAACAATAATAATTCCAGTAAAAGATACTTTAGTTATAGCTTCGCCATTTAAAATGTCTGATGGACAAAATGATGAAAAGAAATTAATTGAACAAAGTAATTTCACTAATCAATATCTAGCCACTATAGGTAAACAGTTAGATAAAATTGAAGATAAAATTAAAGATCCTAATATAAAACAATATTTAAATCCAGATCTTATTAAAGAAAATAACAAAGATTCAGAAGAAAACCCTTTAATAAAATTACCTAGTAATAGGGAAAATCTAAGCTTACCTAATAAAGACAAAGATCTAATTAAAACATTAGATAAATTATTTAAGAAATTAGACAAACTAGAATCATCCAGTAAAACTATAAAAGTATTAGGCTTTCATGAAAGCACTAATGATAGTGATGCTTCTTTTAGTCAAGATAATTATGATTTTACTAATCAGGTTAAAAAGATAGGTTTTAACCAACCTAATATCACAACCCAAACAAAGAATTGGTACCCTAGACCAACTCCCCCTGATTTACAATTTGAAGAGAAAAATCTAGATAATCAATTTTCTGTTTCAGCTAAAAAGATTTATGAATGGAATATTGATGGTCTTAGTGAACAAGAAATATTAAATAAATTAAACCATATGTCAATGGTAGCTAACTGTTATATAACAACAAATAATCATTTAAACCAAAGTGAAATTGTTGAAATATTAGTAAGTGGTTTCACAGGAACCTTAAGGTCTTGGTGGGAAAAACATCTCACTGAAGACACTAGACATAGCATAATTACTGCTTATCAACGTGATAATGATGGTCAACCCATACTTGATGAATTAATAGGATTCCAACCAGATGGAGTTAACACTTTAATATACACAATAATCAAACATTTTATTGGAACTCCCAGTAATATTACTGAGAGAATTCATGATCAACTTAGTAACTTAACTTGCCCAAAACTAAGTGATTTTAGATGGTATAAAGATGTCTTTATGTCTAGAGTCATGATGAGGGAAGATAGTAATAAACCTTTCTGGAAAGAGAAATTTGTAAATGGGTTACCTAATCTATTTGCACATAAAATTCGAGAAGAATTAAGTAAAAATTTAGGATTTATTAATTATGATGAATTAACTTATGGTGAAATAATAAGTGTTATACAGAAAATAGGTTTAAAAATCTGTATTGATCACAAAATTACTAAACAAGTTAATAAAGATAAAGATAAAGCTAAATATGAGTTAGGAACTTTCTGTGAACAATATGGTTTACCACCCATAGCTCCTTCCAGAAATAAACCTAAACATCATAGTAAATATAAGAAATTTAATAAATATATTAAAAAAGATAGTAAAGAAGAATATTATAAAAAACCTCAAAAGTTTAAAACTTTTAACAAAAAATTTACCAAGAAATTTGATAAGAGTAAATTTGACAAAAGTAATGTCATTTGTCACGGTTGTGGCAAAGCAGGTCATTATAAGAATGAATGTAGAGTTAAAGATAAACTTAATCAGTTACATATTTCAAATGAAGATACAGAATCTATACTTCAATTAATGAGAATTGAGAATGAATCTAGTGATCATTATACTGATATACTTTCTCAAACAACTAGTACTAGTAACACAGAAAGTGATGATAGTAAACCAAATGTTACTTTAGGATGTACAGACAATTGCAAAGAAAATTGTTGTACTAAAACAATAAATGTATTATCTAAGAAACAAGAAGAAGAAACTCATTTATTAATAGAATTAATTAGTAAAATAACAGATCCTCAATTAAAAACACAGTACGTTAATAAGCTAAAAACTTTACTTACTCAAGATAATAAATCAGATAAGAAAAATGAAAAACCCAAAATAAGCCTTAATAAAACACTTGAAAGATTTAAAAATCCAGTTAAAGAAATAACATTAACAGATTTAAATCAAGAGGTCAATAATTTAAAGAAAGAAATTTCTAATTTAAAACTAGAAATTCCAAAATTAAAAGAAGAAATTGAAAAGATTAAAACTGATCCAAAGTTAAAGTTATCAATCCATGATTCTTCTGAGGAAGAAAATGAAGAATCTGAAACTATTGAACAACAAGGACTTTCTTTAAAAATGCTTAAAGATATTACTATTCAAAAATGGTACACTAACATTAAACTAGTTATTAACAAAACTTTTATTATTGAAACATCAGCCCTCATTGATACAGGAGCTCACTTAAATTGTATTCAAGAAGGATTAATTCCAACAACATACTATGAGAAAACTAATGAAAGATTAAGCTCATCTAATGGCAGTCAAATGAACATAAAATATAAATTGCCTAATGTACATATTTGTCAAGACAATATTTGCTTTAATACTTCTTTTGTATTAATAACGAATATGACTGATAAAATTATATTAGGATTACCCTTTATTTATTTACTCTATCCTTTTACAACTTCAACTAAAGGATTAGTTAGTAAACATCTAGGTCAAACGGTGACATTTAATTTTATCTTAGAACCAGAAGAAAAAGATTTAAAAACTATTCAAGAACAGTAAGTTACTAAAACCCTTACAATATTAAATAGTAAGAAGAACCATTTAAAACATTTAAAAAACGAGATTAAATACAAAAGAATCGAAGATCAATTAATAGATAAAAAACTCCAGGATAAAATTGAACACTTCAATAAAATCTTATTAAAAGAAGTATGTTCAGATATTCCTCATGCTTTTTGGCATAGGAAAAAACATATAGTTGATTTACCCTATGCGAAAGAATTTAAAGAACATTTAATTCCTACAAAATCTAGACCTATTCAGATGAATCATGAACAATTAGAATATTGTAAAAAAGAAATTAACGAATTACTTAGTAAAGGATTAATTAGAAATAGTAAATCACCTTGGTCATGCGCAGCTTTTTATGTCAATAAAAATGCTGAGAAAGAAAGAGGATCACCCAGATTAGTAATCAACTATAAACCATTAAATGAAGTACTTGAATGGATTCGATATCCATTACCTAATAAAAAAGATCTAATTAACAGATTAAATCAAGCAGTAATATTCAGTAAATTTGATCTAAAAAGTGGATTTTGGCAAATCCAAATCAGTAATAAAGATAGGTACAAAACTGCATTTACTACTACCTTTGGGCATTATGAATGGAATGTATTTCCATTTGGACTTAAGAATGGCCCTAGTGAATTCCAGAATGTTATGAACAACATATTCAACCCCTTTAGTCATTTCACGATTGTTTATATTAACGACATTCTTGTTTATTCCAATTCAATTGAAGAACATTGGAAACACTTGAATTCCTTTTTCAAAACAGTCAAGACTAATGGATTAGTACTCTCACCTAGTAAGTGCTCATTATTCCAAACAAAAGTAAGATTTTATTGAGTTATTGAGTTACTGTTCCGACTGTTTTCCGTTCAGTAATAGTGTTTTACAACTGTTTCAGATTATCTTTTAGTTATTCTGATAATTTAGTCACCACTTCTACTGTAGACCACCTAGTGTCGTTGCTAGAAATCCTTTGTAAGTCTCAGGTTAGAGCAGTGTTGGATGAGAGCGTTAGACATAGGTATGAGTGTGCTTAAGGTAGAAAGGTATGCACTAATATTCCCAGAATCACTCTAAGTAATTCAAAACAGTTAAAAACAATATTAATGAATAGACTATTTAGGTCTAGTTCCTCAGTTAGCTCGAGGTCACCGATGACGTCGATCCCAGATATAGTTAACCAAGAAGAACATAGTTATGAAAATATTAGTCAAGACTTAGGAAATTGGAATATACCTAGTATAGATCCAAAACAAATCTATCAGTCAACTTTTACAGATAATTTTAAAACTAATTACAATGTTAAAACTGTAGAAAAAATATATGCTATTAACAAAGAACACGAAAGTTGTTCCATGTTAACAAATGAAATTATTAAAAAATATAAAAAGAAAAGTTATAATTTCATTCACATAGGATTAATACAAGTAGCAGTAAAACCATTATCAGTAAAAGGAATTAATTCTAGCATTCTTTTATGTTTAAGAGATGCGAGATATTTAAACTATGTCCCTAGTATATTAGGAATAATGGAATCTAGTCTCCATAATGGACCAGTCCATTTTAATTGTTTTCCAGACTTTACTTTAAGTCTAAATGACCCTAATTTATTAAAAACATTAACTTTAAATATTAAAACAGATGGTGAAATCACTCAAATGATTGAGGGATCTCAACCAATTGCATTAATCTATAGAATTTACTATAAAACAATGAAAACCAATCTAAATATTCATGCACTTAGTAAATGTCCAAAAGACAAAACTGTTTTAATTCAAAGTAGTACTAATGATGCTAATATCCAAGTTCCAAAAACAATACTTTGGAAAGATATTAACTTACCTAGTCAATGGGTTTTAGATAATGAAATCCCACAGACACCATTAACAAGTGACATAATGAATTTAGATAACATAAGGCAATACCTAGACGGGACTGTTAGAATAAGTTTCGATAATTATAGGAAGCCACTTATGTTAGAAAAAATTGGTAACCAATCAGTAATTTCATCTAGAAAAGATACTGATTTACTTAGTAAAGTAATACCACCTAGACAAGACTTTGACCTAGTCAGTAAAACAAGTATTAAAGATTTAAAATTAAAAGGCATCGCCAATGAAGGTCAAACTAGTCACCCCTTTTATAATCAATCTAGTAATCAATCTGAGGATGATAATGAACAACAATTATCTCCTACTCAATCAGATTTTGAAACTAAACCAATTAATCATCAGTTAAGAACTATTAATAAAGAAATTAAAATCAATTGGAAATTCCTAACAGAAGATTTCAATTCGAAAGAAAACAAAATAAAAAGACACCAATTTAGAGAAAATCATAGTCACGATGATAGAGAAAGAGTAGTTAATAAATGGAAGATTTTTGTAACAAAAGAAAAAATTAATATTACTTTCTATTCATGGTACGAAAAATACTATGGTAAATGTAATACAATTACTAAAACACATTGGATTAAAGAAGACAAATCTAAAGTCTCATCTAGTCATCCTCCAATAGAAACAATAATAATTCCAGTAAAAGATACTTTAGTTATAGCTTCGCCATTTAAAATGTCTGATGGACAAAATGATGAAAAGAAATTAATTGAACAAAGTAATTTCACTAATCAATATCTAGCCACTATAGGTAAACAGTTAGATAAAATTGAAGATAAAATTAAAGATCCTAATATAAAACAATATTTAAATCCAGATCTTATTAAAGAAAATAACAAAGATTTAGAAGAAAAACCTTTAATAAAATTACCTAGTAATAGGGAAAATCTAAGCTTACCTAATAAAGACAAAGATCTAATTAAAACATTAGATAAATTATTTAAGAAATTAGACAAACAAGAATCATCCAGTAAAACTATAAAAGTATTAGGCTTTCATGAAAGCACTAATGATAGTGATGCTTCTATTAGTCAAGATAATTATGATTTTACTAATCAGGTTAAAAAGATAGGTTTTAACCAACCAAATATCACAACCCAAACAAAGAATTGGTACCCTAGACCAACTCCCCCTGATTTACAATTTGAAGAGAAAAATCTAGATAATCAATTTTCTGTTTCAGCTAAAAAGATTTATGAATGGAATATTGATGGTCTTAGTGAACAAGAAATATTAAATAAATTAAACCATATTTCAATGGTAGCTAACTGTTATATAACAACAAATAATCATTTAAACCAAAGTGAAATTATTGAAATATTAGTAAGTGGTTTCACAGGAACCTTAAGGTCTTGGTGGGAAAAACATCTTACTGAAGACACTAGACATAGCATAATTACTGCTTATCAACGTGATAATGATGGTCAACCCATACTTGATGAATTAATAGGATTCCAACCAGATGGAGTTAACACTTTAATATACACAATAATCAAACATTTTATTGGAACTCCCAGTAATATTACTGAGAGAATTCATGATCAACTTAGTAACTTAACTTGCCCAAAACTAAGTGATTTTAGATGGTATAAAGATGTCTTTATGTCTAGAGTCATGATGAGGGAAGATAGTAATAAACCTTTCTGGAAAGAGAAATTTGTAAATGGGTTACCTAATCTATTTGCACATAAAATTCGAGAAGAATTAAGTAAAAATTTAGGATTTATTAATTATGATGAATTAACTTATGGTGAAATAATAAGTGTTATACAGAAAATAGGTTTAAAAATGTGTATTGATCACAAAATTACTAAACAAGTTAATAAAGATAAAGATAAAGCTAAATATGAGTTAGGAACTTTCTGTGAACAATATGGTTTACCACCCATAGCTCCTTCCAGAAATAAACCTAAACATCATAGTAAATATAAGAAATTTAATAAATATATTAAAAAAGATAGTAAAGAAGAATATTATAAAAAACCTCAAAAGTTTAAAACTTTTAACAAAAAATTTACCAAGAAATTTGATAAGAGTAAATTTGACAAAAGTAAAGTCATTTGTCATGGTTGTGGCAAAGCAGGTCATTATAAGAATGAATGTAGAGTTAAAGATAAACTTAATCAGTTACATATTTCAAATGAAGATACAGAATCTATACTTCAATTAATGAGAATTGAGAATGAATCTAGTGATCATTATACTGATATACTTTCTCAAACAACTAGTACTAGTAACACAGAAAGTGATAATAGTAAACCAAATGTTACTTTAGGATGTACAGACAATTGCAAAGAAAATTGTTGTACTAAAACAATAAATGTATTATCTAAGAAACAAGAAGAAGAAACTCATTTATTAATAGAATTAATTAGTAAAATAACAGATCCTCAATTAAAAACACAGTACGTTAATAAGCTAAAAACTTTAGTTACTCAAGATAATAAATCAGATAAGAAAAATGAAAACCCCAAAATAAGCCTTAATAAAACACTTGAAAGATTTAAAAATCCAGTTAAAGAAATAACATTAACAGATTTAAATCAAGAGGTCAATAATTTAAAGAAAGAAATTTCTAATTTAAAACTAGAAATTCCAAAATTAAAAGAAGAAATTGAAAAGATTAAAACTGATCCAAAGTTAAAGTTATCAATCCATGATTCTTCTGAGGAAGAAAATGAAGAATCTGAAACTATTGAACAACAAGGACTTTCTTTAAAAATGATTAAAGATATTACTATTCAAAAATGGTACACTAACATTAAACTAGTTATTAACAAAACTTTTATTATTGAAACATCAGCCTTCATTGATACAGGAGCTGACTTAAATTGTATTCAAGAAGGATTAATTCCAACAACATACTATGAGAAAACTAATGAAAGATTAAGCTCAGCTAATGGCAGTCAAATGAACATAAAATATAAATTGCCTAATGTACATATTTGTCAAGACAATATTTGCTTTAATACTTCTTTTGTATTAATAACGAATATGACTGATAAAATTATATTAGGATTACCCTTTATTTATTTACTCTATCCTTTTACAACTTCAACTAAAGGATTAGTTAGTAAACATCTAGGTCAAACGGTGACATTTAATTTTATCTTAGAACCAGAAGAAAAAGATTTAAAAACTATTCAAGAACAGTCAGTTACTAAAACCCTTACAATATTAAATAGTAAGAAGAACCATTTAAAACATTTAAAAAACGAGATTAAATACAAAAGAATCGAAGATCAATTAATAAATAAAAAACTCCAGGATAAAATTGAACACTTCAATAAAATCTTATTAAAAGAAGTATGTTCAGATATTCCTCATGCTTTTTGGCATAGAAAAAAACATATAGTTGATTTACCCTATGCGAAAGAATTTAAAGAACATTTAATTCCTACAAAATCTAGACCTATTCAGATGAATCATGAACAATTAGAATATTGTAAAAAAGAAATTAACGAATTACTTAGTAAAGGATTAATTAGAAATAGTAAATCACCTTGGTCATGCGCAGCTTTTTATGTCAATAAATATATATATATATATATATATATATATATATATATAGAGTAAGGTTCAAGAGAGAACCCTCTTAAAAAGAGAACCAAGGAACTTTTTTTAAAAATCATTTTAGCATAGAAAGAAAAATAGAATTAGTTATATATCATCCTAATAGTCCCAAAAAGTTAATTACTTACAAACAAATATTCATTTTTAAATTTAAAAAAATATATGAAAAAATTATGAATCTGCTTATGAATCTCTTATAAATTCTAATTTCGGATCTACTTTTTTGAATAAAAAAAAACAATCTAAAAATGAATCTGTTTATACACAACTCATTTATACATCAAAATTACACCAAATTTAGAAATCTACAGTCAAGCTATTCGTTACCTATTCGTCGAAACATTTTGAACAGAGTTGATTCCAGTGTAACAAGCTAAAATCTACCTGAAAATAAATAAGAACAGATAAATAAACTTGAATCTAGTTAGGAATCACAATTTATTAGTATGAAACCCTAAATTAAACAGTACAATTCATTACCTCATTGATTATATAAGAGATTCAAAAAGAGATTCATAATTTTTTCATATATTTTTTTAAATTTAAAAATGAATCTTTGTTTGTAAGTAATTAACTTTTTGGGACTATTAGGATGATATACAACTATTTATATTTTTATTTTAATTTAAAACTAATTTTTAAAAAAAGTTCCTTGGTTCTCTTTTTAAGAGGGTTCTCTCTAGAGCCCTGGCCTATATATATATATATATATATATATATATATATATAGGCCAGGGCTCTAGAGAGAACCCTCTTAAAAAGAGAACCAAGGAACTTTTTTTAAAAATTAGTTTTAAATTAAAATAAAAATATAAATAGTTGTATATCATCCTAATAGTCCCAAAAAGTTAATTACTTACAAACAAAGATTCATTTTTAAATTTAAAAAAATATATGAAAAAATTATGAATCTCTTTTTGAATCTCTTATATAATCAATGAGGTAATGAATTGTACTGTTTAATTTAGGGTTTCATACTAATAAATTGTGATTCCTAACTAGATTCAAGTTTATTTATCTGTTCTTATTTATTTTCAGGTAGATTTTAGCTTGTTACACTGGAATCAACTCTGTTCAAAATGTTTCGACGAATAGGTAACGAATAGCTTGACTGTAGATTTCTAAATTTGGTGTAATTTTGATGTATAAATGAGTTGTGTATAAACAGATTCATTTTTAGATTGTTTTTTTTTATTCAAAAAAGTAGATCCGAAATTAGAATTTATAAGAGATTCATAAGCAGATTCATAATTTTTTCATATATTTTTTTAAATTTAAAAATGAATATTTGTTTGTAAGTAATTAACTTTTTGGGACTATTAGGATGATATATAACTAATTCTATTTTTCTTTCTATGCTAAAATGATTTTTAAAAAAAGTTCCTTGGTTCTCTTTTTAAGAGGGTTCTCTCTTGAACCTTACTCTATATATGTATATGTATATATATATATATCTCAATCGATTGTGTGGAGAGAAAAGAAGAGAGGGAAGAAGATTTTACAAAAAAGAAAAATGGCCGAGAGAGAGAACAGCAAAGAGGAGAGAGTCGAGCAAAGTAAATGGGGAAGAAGAACTGGTGACAAGGGTTTTATAACCCCAAGGGTAGTTTGGTAATTTCATAATTCAAAAATCTGATTTTTAATAAAAGAAAACCATTAAATTGCATTTCTAAAATCCGAAATAAAATGAAAATAATACCTAAAATCCAAATTTTATTTTTAAAACAGAGAATACGAATTTACAAGCTCACCCATATTTTTAAAATATTTTTATGATCAAAATTGAATTAAATATGAATTTTCAAAGTTTAAATCACATAAATGACATTTAACTCATAAAATCAGTTTTAAATCCTTAAGGCCAAAACTAAATTCCTTCACTAATTTTAGAAAATAATAGAATATAAAATAAAGGTTGTGAAAAAGATTTCACAATAAAATGAATCTCTGATGATTTTATAAAATTCCCGGAAGGTCAAAAAGAACTAATTTTTAATAAGAAATTCATATAAAATGCAATTAAAAGCATACACATATATTTTAATCCATACCATTCACCAAGTAGACATCTAATCATCACATTTTCAAATATCCACCTTTCACACAATATTCACATATCATAGATCTCAAATATTATTAAATATAAATATTGTACAAGCGTTTTTCTGAGTCGTTATAGATCCCCTAGTTAAAGGGTCAAGTAAGTGACACAAAGTAACACAATACTATAGGCTTGTTATTTATATGTGTTCAGGAATGCCTCTATGACTAACAATCTCCCCCAATTTGTGAGTAAGACAGTTAGTCACAAATTTATTCCTGATAACAAGCCTATCTACAATTAACAGTATAGACATTAAAGTACAAATTGCAGAAAATCAACTTGTCATATAACTGAACAATATGAACAAGGACAGAGAATTGAGAGAACATAAGATTTCAAATTTTTAGGAAGGAGAATAAATACTTGTCTTACTATTTGATTGTCTTTCCAGATCATGTAGCTCTTTCTCCTTTCTCTCCCATTCTCTCATTCTTTCCTCAACCTTCCCCATCTTCTTCTTTCCTTTATCTTTGACAATTTCTGATAGGCCAACCTTCCAGAGCTTTTGAGTTAGACTAGAATTATCTAGGAGACTGATAATCCTAATGAACTCATATATGTTAGTCTCCTTGTTGTTGGAAAGTGTGACCATCTTGAATGTACCATTGTTGAACTTTGCCTTTAGCTTGTTGTCTTCAATCTCCACTTCAAAAATTCTATCAGCTACCATCCTACTCTCAGCTGATTTGTCAAATTCAAAGTCCAATGGTTCAACATCCAATCCTTTCACTTCTGGAATCCAAAGGGCTTTCTTCTTTAATCTTCTACCGTGAGTGGAGCTCATCTTGATCTTCTTGGAAGTAGCTGTGTTTTCCCCTATGTCTCCACAAGGCTTAAGATGCTCTTTTTGTTTTCTTGAGATCTTCTTCCTTATCACTCTATGAGTTGTCAGCTGTACAAAGTATCTTGAAGGAAATTTCTTCTTCCTCACTTCAACTGGAGTTACCTTCTTTGGAGTTGGGAGTGACAACACAGTTTCAGAAACCATTGAATTTGACTTTTGAGGAACTGTAATAGAGGTATCCACCCTAGACATCGAGTCTTGTGTTATGGTGGGAGTGCCACTACTACAGTCCTTGGCTTGCTGTTTGTCACTCCTTCTTTTGTAGTGTCTAGAGGTTCTGGTTCTTTCAGCTTCTTTGTCATCATCTTTCTTATCATCTCCATCCCTCATATCTCTCTTCTCTCCCTTATTACTCCTTGATGAACTTCCGCCCTTGTCACTCCCTTTGCCTTGATCATCCTTGTCTCCCCTGTCTTCTTGATCATTTATTTTAGTTGTAATTGGAGGTGGCAGATTTACAAGACTGGCCACAAATTTTCTCATTTGTGAGACAACATCGTTTTCAGCATCGGTTAAATCTTTCCTCGTGGTGATATGATCTATTATATGAATAACGAGAGATCTTCTGTCTGGTTTTAGATGGAAAGGAATTCTGAGTGCTACAATGCCATTCTTAGTCGGATACAAGACCGAGAGCGGGTTAGCTATCACTTCAGGCAGCTTTTCTTTCTTTTGTTTTCCAATGGAATTGTATAGAATTTCATTCTCAGCTGGTCCAACTTTTTCAATCATATCCTGAATGATTTCCATCTCTTTTGAGGTTAGGCTTTGAATGGTTTCAATGTGAATATGAAACAGGTAGTGAGGTGTTTGCAGAATGATTTGCTTTTCTTTGGTGTTGATAACATCATATGGATTTTGTTGAAACACTTGCTTGAGTCTTACTGTAACAGATTGAATTACATCCTTAAAAGCTTTGACATATTGGAAGTGATTTGAGCCTTCTTGTGTCTTGAGGACTTCTAAAAACTCAAAGAAAGCAAAGTCATGATATTCTTCTAGATTTGCAATCTCTTGAGCTTTTACTAAGGTGAAGACTCCCTTAAACTTGATGGCATCTTCTTGTCTAGCATCTTTGATGATGTTTGGCACATTGTAAGAGACTAGCAGTTCATGAGCTAATGTCTTTTCTTTTTCACCTTCAGTTTTAGTTTGAACACACTCGACCTTTTATTTGTCTTTCACATGTTTACCTTGTTCATTTTCAGACATGCCTTTGCCATTTTTCTTTCATAGCAAGACACTGGTTTCTTTAATGACAACCATGTCTTCTTTCTCTTCTTCTACTAACACCTTGGCATGACTTTCAGTCACTACTACTTCAGCTGTCTTAGCACTAGATGAGGAAGCTCTAGTTACCCTTTTGGTTGTCTCTTTCTTAGATACCTTTTTCTCCCCCTTAGGCTTGTTGTCAGGCATCTCAGATTGAGAGGCCACCAAGAGTGCTAATTGTGCTTGTATGGCTTGAAGAGAGTGGTTGAGATCTTTAGAGTTTTGGTCATTCTTTTCACCCATCAGTGCGACAAAAGTAGCAAGATCTTGATTAGCTTGTTTGAGAAAAATCATTTCACTTTGAAGGGCTACCATTTCAGGATTGAGAGATGTAGAGGAAGTGGAGGGCTTGGGACCAAAGAATTTCTCATCAAAGGCTTCCTTGGATTTATCTAGAAGGATATTGTAGTCACTAACAGCCATTTCTCCCACTGGAATAGTGGAGGGGATTCTATCACCATAAGCATTCTTGAAGAGAGCTTTAATCATTGTAGAGGTTTCCAAGCCAAAAGCTAAATGCTTCTCTACATAATCTGTGAGATTCTTCTGAGTAGTCTTAAGAAGGGAGACTGCACCATCAAGAGCAGCTACCCTCTTCTGATTAAGTGCATTATGATTGTCAAGAGAAGAAATTTGAGGAAATTTCTTAACTACATCATTGTAGGTGGATTTGAGACCATTGTTTACAACTGTTTGATGAGTTTGGATGGCTACTTGAAGGCCTCTGCCAATTTGGTGCATTGACCGAATGTGAAATTTGTGATGCTCATTGACAAGATCATACATTTGAGCAGTGGTGACTGCATTTGTATTTAAGTTAAAAGATGTAAGATAATCCTGTCTAATGTCTCTTAAGGCTTCCTCCAGGCTGACTTGAGCATCTTCACTTAACCATGCATCTGCATTGCCATGTTCTTCAACGTCATCCATAATCTTTTCTCTTTGCTCATTTATATCTTCATGATGAGCAAGAAGAATGGCATGTTATTGATCATTCAGGAGAGAGGCTGTGACATACTGCTGAACCATAGTTTGAATCCCATGTAACTGTTCCAAGTAGAGATCATCCAAATCTGCAGGATCTTGCACAATAGGTTGAACAATTGATGGTTCTGCATAAGTGACAGGGTTCACAGGTTGTAGCCATTCTTCAATTGGTGGGGGGTACAGAGTTAGAGCTTGGGGCAACTTTAGCATCCAACTTCTTAGATGCATCATCAATTGCCACATGTGGAGTGATGGTAGTTGTGTCTGTTTGATGACTTAGAGATGGAATATCTATGAGAGGTGAAGAAACCTCCATTTGCATGGGATGAGTTGTTTCTTCACTCTCAGACCTCTGTAAGAGATCTCTATATCCACATTATTAATAATGGGATCAGAGGATAATGCACTCTCATCCATAGGGGGTGAAGTAAAGACTTCTGGAACCCCTGTGGCTGTGATGGTGTCATTAGGAGATGCCCCAGCGTGCATTCTCTGACCATCAAGATATAGGTCCTAGGTGGTGAGCACTTATCAAGTACAATGTCACTTGAGATTGGCTCATCAAGAGAAGAAAATCCTTGATGATCAATGTCCTGAGATTCAAGAATCTCAGTTTCCAAAGAAATATCTATGTGTGAAGATTCTAGAAGAGAAGTGGGGTTAGAGATAGATTTTGGCAACTCCCCCTGAGTTGGAAGGGGGGTTTCAAGAGAGATGTGCTCAGGTGTTTGTGAAGTGCCTTCCTTTTTGCTACCCTGTGCAGACTCTTTACAAGGAGGTGCATTGGGGTGAATGCTTGTTCCAATAAATACACCATGTTGAGAGGATGCATCTATCAATATGTGTTCCCCTTGTGTTACAACTTCAGTCATTTGAGTGACTAAAGAGGTAGTTTGAATCTTTTTGGCCTTCTTCTTTGGCTGGTGTGAAGGTGACACAGTTTGTTGTTTCTCAATTCCTAATGTAGCATCAGTTAAAAGTGTAAGAGGGTCCTGATGTGCCTTCATTTTCTCCTTTTTTACTAACACCACCCTTTTGAGAGGATGATACAGTTGGTTGTTTGGGATCTATTGTCAAGGATGGTTGTGAGGTTGGGTTAGGAGAATCAGTGGTTACTTGTTTTGAACTGCCCTCAAGTTTGATTCTCTTTACCTCACTCAAAGTATAAAATGTAGGTTTTGGCAGTTGGTAAGTTTCGAAGATAGCATCCATGAGAGGTGTTATCTCCAATTTTACATCTGCTTTATTTCTTGTATCCAATGAGCCAAATAGAATCTTGGACATGGATTTGACAAAACCAATTCTATTCACATTTATACCTTCTAATTTATTTAAATCAGAAAGCTTCATATTTAAAACAACCATTATAAAACGAGGGTAAAATATTTCATTACCTTTGTTCTTTAGAGTCCCTAGCCTTGTAGACAGCTCTCCCATGACAATCTTACCAATGTTGAGCTTTTGTCCGTATGCCAGGGAATAGACAATCTTCTGTGCATTCAGACTGACTTGATCGAAACCAGCTTTTCTGCATGTGAACACCCTGAGAATGGTGTCATAGACAAAGCACCACTCCTTCCTGATATTCTTTTTGAAGTTGTGACCCACATCAATGGTTGCAGTGTAGTAGATGAAGTCTAGGAACCGGATCAATTCGTCATCTATGGCTTCCTTATCAAAGTGTTCTTCTGTAGCATCCATCTCAGTGATTCCTAGTGCATTGTTCACATCAGTTGCATCAAAACTGATGTGTACCCCCTTGATTGCACATGTAATCCTTAGCTTTGTTTTACCATCCTCAAGACCAATTTGTTCTGAAGTGGTAGTGCTCCAGAATGCTTCAAGTACGTCCTGGTAGAGAGTATGATTGGTAAACAGTGCTCCTCTAAGATATGAATCAGAGACAAATTTAATGAAGCATTTGTACCATGGGCTTGCTTCAGCATCACTAGGGATTGCAAGTACGTTGGTGGTATCTTGGATAATGTAATTTTGAACTTTGTGTCATTGATTTGGTAATGAAAGTGAATTGAGAATTTAAAATTTGGGTTCTTGAGAGAAAAAGACTTGAAGTTGTGAGATATCGAATAGAAATCAGAAAATGAGAGGAAAGTTGTATTTAAGTGAGACTGACAATTGTCGAAATAGATACATGTCCTGTATCGATATTATCTTAGAGGAAAGTTGTATTTAAGTTCGGGGTGAATATATTATCTGACGTTTCTTTGATTATCATTATTTTGATTCGGCTTTTAATGTAGCTTGAATCTTGTTTGTTGTAAACTAAATAATGTAGAATGAAACAACACACAGATTCACTTTTAACCTAATGTTGTATTAGATCGAAAGGTGATACAAACTGTGAATTCGGAATAGAATTCTCAACTTCATTTTTCTCAGAGAGATACAACTTGAATGATTGTGAAAAACTTACAACTGAAAATAAGGAAGCTGTGTATTTATAAAAATACACACATCTTACTTTTACAAAACTGGTAATGGACAAAAAGGTTGCCAAACTCTATCTACAACATTTTAGTGAAAGTTGGCATCTTGTGAACTTTGCTTTGTCTTACGTACTGCCAAATCCCTATCTTCAGCTATTTCCTTTGACTATCTCTCTAAGCTTCTTTGTAGACTTTCCATGTGCATACTACAACTGATTGTGATAATTGCATATGCCTTGGTTTGATCTTGATCCATGTTCCTAAAACTTTTGTCTGTAGTTAATTCAAAATTATTCTAAGTTCCTATTCGATATCTCAGAGATCCTTGGTTCGACAACTTGACTTCTCGAAGCATTGTAGACTGACTTCTCGAATGGACTTCTCGAATCAGTATAATACCACTTCTCGAATTAGCTATTTTTACTTCTCGAACCGATATACTTGAATTCTCGAATCTTCGTGCTTAGCACTTCTCGAATGGATGACTTCTCGAATCAGTATATTTGACATTTCTCGGATCATTACTTAGACAAATATCATCCTTCAATACTGCAACTCATTTATTCCTCACTGTCTTCAAATGTCTTGAGGCATGATCTTGAGATCTTCTTCCAAGTCATATTTAGAACTTATTACAGAGTTACATACATTGAAGTTACAAAGTATAGAACCTTTAGGAACAAAGGGATCCCCTAGTGAAAGGGTCAAGTAAGTGACACACAGTGACACAATACTATAGGCTTGTTATTTATATGTGTTCAGGAATGCCTTTATGACTAACAGAGATAAGTCAAAATTTGAAAAAGAAAGAAAAGAAATTTTGTAAAATGCAGTATCTTTGTCTCAGTACGATCCTCACACAAATCAATATGAACTTGAAGTTCAAAACATCATCCACCTATAAGAAGTGGCAAATAAATTGCCTGATATATTTATTGATGTCAAGACGGTAACGAAGTCACATATATCATCTGTTAATGTTCGTTGTAAAATTAAATTTCCAGATGAAGAGAATAAAAGCATGATAGCAAATGAGTCTAAAGCATGCCAGAAACGTGGTAGACCTATTGAATCCAAAGATAAGAATCCTAGAAAATCAAAGAAACTTGATAAAACTTGATAAACAAGCTGGTACATCAAATGACATCATTCCAAATGAAATGGAATTGATCATTGAAGAGATGTCTTCAAAGGATTATCAAACACCTGAAATTGATGACAATGAAGAGATCTCGATAAATTATATCATTTCCAGAAAGAGGTGGAATATAAAAGAAATCGTCATGGATGATATATTTGCATATGCAACTGCACTTGACATTTTTGAAGAAATCGAGGATCACAAACCTAGATCGGTCTATGAGTGTAAAAGAAGAAATGATTGGCCAAAAAGGACAGATGCTATTGAGGCAGAATTCAAATCACTTGAAAAATGTCAAGTTTTTGTATCAATTGTCCAAACACCTGCAGGTGTGAAACCCGTTGGATATAGATTGGTATTTGTGCGCAAAATGAATGAGAAAAATGAAGTTGTGAGATACAAGGCACGCCTTATTGCACAAGACTTCTCACAAAAACCAGGAATTGATTATGAAACTTATCCCCCGGTAATGGATGCAACAACATTCAAATATTTACTCAGTTTATCAATTTTAGAAGGGTTACGCATGAATTAACTTAATGGATGTTGTGATTGCTTACTTATATGGGTTACTAAATAATGAAATTTACATAAAAATCCCTAATGGATTAAAAATGCCTGAAGCATGTAGTTCAAGATCCCAAAATATTTACTCAATTAAGTTGCAAAGATAATTGTATGGGTTGAAACAATAAAGCCGAATGTGGTATATAATCGCCTTATTGAGTTTATGTTAAAAATGTGATTTGTCCATGTGTTTTTATTAAAAGGGCAAAAATGGGGTTTACTATCATTACATTGTAGTTTATGTTGACGATTTAAACATCATTGGGAGATTGGTATCAAGAATTAACTATGTTCAACTCGAACGATATTGGGCATACCATTTGGGTCCTTATTTTTCAGGTGGTCGCGTATACTTTGTGGAGAGAAGAATTGCAGATTCCATGCAGGGGATGTTAATACCCCAGTTTCTTTGGCTCTCATTTGTAGTCAACTTATTAAGTGCAGGTTTTTACCATCTGCTTGATATGCACTGGAATGTGATAGACAACCAAGACTTTTAGTTTGGACATGAATTACTTAGTACTCTTTTTAGACTAGTCCCTTTGTTTAGTTCCATTTATTTAAGGTTATGCCCATTGATATTTGAGGTTATTCTTCCTCCTTTGTACATACTATTTTTTAAAAAAGAAAATTTGAAAAGAGAATTTAAAATGAAAGATTTAGGCCAAACAAAGTTATGTCTTGGTTTTTAGGTTGAACATTTATCTAAAGGAATCTTTGTCCACTAGTCATCATATATTGAAAAGATCCTTAAAAGATTTATTATGGATAAAGCATATCATGTGAGTACACCCATGGTTATTCGCTCATTTGAAAAGATAAAGGGTCCATTATGTCCAAGAGAAAAGGAAGAAGAACTTTTTGGTCCTTAAGTACCATACCTGAGTGCCATTGGTGCACTAATGTATCTTGTCGATCGTACATGTCCCGATATTTCATTTTCTGTTAATTTATTGACAAGACATAGTTCTGCTCCAACTCGAAGACATTGGACTAGTGTGAAACAAATATTTAGATATCTTCGAAGAACAATGGACATTGGTTTGTTTTATTCTAAAGACTTAAAAGTGAAATTAGTTGGTTTTGTAGATGTTGGATATCGATCTGATCCCCATAAAGAAATATCACAAATAGGTTACCTATTCACATATGATGATACTACAATATCTTGGCGGTCTACAAAGCAAATTCTTGCATAAACTTATTCGAATCATGTTGAATTGTGAACACGTCACGAATCAAGTCGAGAATGCGTGTGGCTAATGACTTTGGTCCACCACATCCGAGAATCATGTGGTCTTTCAGTCAATAAAGGAAGTCCTATTGTTTTGTTCGAAGATAATTAAGCTTGTATCACTCAGACTAGAGAAGGCTACATAAAAGGAGACAGAACGAAACACATCGATCTGAAATTCTTCTTCACTCATGAACTTTAACAAAGAGGAGAAATTGTTGTTTGTCAGATTTGCTCATGTGAAAACCCAACAGATTTGTTCACAAAAGCGCTTTCTACATCTTCCTTCGAGAAACTGTTACACAAAATTCGAATGCGTAAACTTGGAGATACATTGAAATGAAGGGGAGACATGATACTCCTTTTATATAATATTATATGCAACATATGTTCTCTTTTTCCTTCACTGCAATTTTTAACCCAGAACTATATAATATTATATAATAAGAGTAAGAGGGATAATAAACAAGTACTACCATAGGTCGAGGGTTCGATACCACTCAACAACATATTTAAATTTAATATTCAGTTCTAAATATATTATGACATCAGTTTTTGTTAAATATATAAAAGATTCAAAAAGATAATTAGTATGATAAATATCAAAGATATATTAGAAATCAATTTCTAGCCTGTCATAATTGGTTTAGAATTGAGTAGAGACCATAATGAATATGAACATCAGTTAATCCCGTATCAATACTCATGTCATCTTGTAAGTCAAGCTCGATATTTCTCTCGTGTAATCCGACTTCACATAACATTGCTTACGTATTATGATGTAAAAATAACCATCTTTTAATGCTATATGTGATATAAAACATACAAATGTCCTAACTATATTTATTATATTATATTACTACATTATATTTATTCTTATATATAATAAGCAAAATTTGTCCAAAATTTTTGTAAATCACACTATAATTTATCAAAAAAAAAATGTTAGGGGCACAAAATTTATACCCAAATTGGTTCTCAAATATCCCGTATGATTTATTATAATAATATTAAATGAGAACGAACCCCTTTACATTCACACTAACAACACTGATTAAAATATTTTATATTGCCACATCATCCTTGACACGTCATTTGGGAACAATTTTTTGTACCAATTTTGTATCTCTAGAACTACTATTTATCAAAACAATAAATATTGTTAGATTAAAAAGTAAATAGACAACAATCCTTGGATCCAATACTAAAACATGTAATAATTTAGCACATAGCATTATTTTAAAGTACATTAATTAGCGCATAAAATTATGTTAGGAACTATGTTGTTTCTTGATGATAACCAAATTAACTTAGTAAAAATTGTACAAGTAAATGTAGGTATCAACGAATAGTATGCTCTTGCAGTATCCGTAGATGGGAAGCTTATCTATGGATAAGACTCAATGTAACATGCTTGTGTATTTCTGATGTTGAAGTTGAAGTAGTCTTGATAGGTTAAATGAGTCATGTTGACTATCAATAGATATGTAGAATAGGGAGGCTAATTGTAAATAGTTGATGCCTTGTAATTCTGCATACGTGAAATTGACTGTCTACGGATAGCTTAATTAGCCTTCTACGGATATGGACATTGTACTGTCTACGGATAGCAATACTGGTTGATCAAGACAGTGTCAACGGATATAACTCAAGTAGCTTCTACGGATACACTATGTACTTGTGAAAGGGACATATAAGTTAGAGCACATGGGTTGACAAACTACATAGAGCATGGAAGCCAGTTTTTTTGGAAAGGTCACGAGAAGAAATCAGCATTATGTTTGCATGGTCAAAGGTAGCATTTCTATAAAAGACAATCAACCAAGAAGGGCAAGCTACCAACACATGGACCACTGCTCAGAATGGAGAAACAAGGATTCTGAACAGATGTACTTTTTGTATTATTAGCTGTTCAAATATCTTTGTAAACTTGGGTTATATAACCAAGTAGTAGCATAACTCTAGAACCAAGAAATCAGGTTAGGCAATTTTAGAGAGCAGAAAGCAATATCCTTGTAAATTGTCGAAGCTAGAGTTCTGTATTTGCAGCTGTGTGTTTATTCATAAACATTACAGAGATTTCTTTAATAAAAATTTCTCAGGTGGACAAAAAAAATCCACCTGAATTTTTAATTCTTGTTTCATCTTATTTGTTTTGTGTTTTTGTTCTTGTTTTTATTTTCACTATCAAGAATCAAGAAGAATTTTTAAAGATTGTATTCAACCCCCCCCCCCCCTCTATAATCTTGATTCATTGTTTGGGAATAACAATTGGTTTTAGAGCAAGCTTCTAACATACAAGAAGTTTAAAGATCAAAGACAACTGAATCATGGGTCATAAGGATCATGGAGTCAAAATACCAGTTCTTGATAGAGAAAACTACTTTCACTGGAAAGTAAAAATGCGTCTACATCTTATGCCCATGGATGAAGTTTATGTAGAGTGCATAGAACATGACCCTCATGTACCAATGAAGCCAAACACCTCAATAGCTCAGGAACCTGCAGGAGCTCCAAACACAATTCCAAAGATACGTTCAGAATGGACTCCCGAGGACATCATTGCAGTTCATAAAGAAAAGAAGGCCATGAATATTATGTTCAATGGTCTTGATTTCGATATGTTCGACAATGTTATTAACTGATCTACAACAAAGGACATTTGGGACACTGTCCAAACCATATGTGAATTGACTGAGCAGGTGAGAGAAAACAAGATGCAACTCCTCATACAACAGTATGAACACTTTCACTTCAAGAGTGGAGAATCTTTGAATGATACTTTTAGTAGATTTCAAAAATTGATGAATGGATTGAAGTTGTATGGAAGAGTGTATCAAGTCAATGATTCAAATCTTAAATTTCTCAGAGCCTTGCCAAAGGAGTGGAAGCCTATGACTATCTCCTTGAGAAACACTCAAGAGTATAAGGACTTTACTCTTGAAAGGTTGTATGGAACCCTAAAAACATATGAGCTGGAAATAGAGCAGGATGAAGAAATTGAGAAGGTCCAAAAGAAAACTGGATTTGTTGCTCTAGTAGCAAGTGTTAAAAAGGCTGAGGACATGAAAGAAGAAGCTGCTGAAACTACACCAAGCCAAAGCGCTTGTGAAGGTAGAGCTGAATCAAGAAAGTGCAAAGGAAAAATGATTGAAGAAAGTGAGCCCTCCAATCAAGAGGAGATGGATGAGCTACATGAACATTTAGCCTTTATGTCAAGAAAATTCTCAAAGCTCAAGTTCAAGAGAAATCCTGATGCGTCCAAACCATTCAGGAAGGACTTTGTTGAGAGGTCCAAATTTAAATGCTTCAATTGTGGAATGGAAGGTCACTTTGCCAATGAGTGCAGAAAACCAAAGGCTGAGAAGAGTGACAAGAAGTTTGAACATGTTGACTATAAGAAGAAATACTTTGATCTTCTCAAGCAAAAGGGTAGAGCATTCATAACACGGGATTATGACTGGGCTGAAGATGGGAATGATCCAGAGGAGGACACTGAATTCGTGAACCTTGCACTGATGGTTGATTAAAGCGAGCAGGAGGCTAGTTCATCATCCAATCAGGTAATTACCACCGATCTCTCTGAGCTTTCTACTGAGGAATGAAATAGTGCAATTAATGACATGTCCACTGAATTGTATCATATGCATATTTCTCTTAAATCACTTACTAATGAGAACACCAGGATTAAAACTTCTAATCAGTTGTTAAGTGATAGGAATGCCCTTCTGGAAACTCAATTTATTGAGTTTGAGAAAATGAGAGTAGAGTGTCAAGTTGCCAAGGATGATTTGCTGATTGTGCTTAAAAGAGAGGAATCTATCAAAGCACAACTAGCCAAAGAACAGGAAACAATAACAAGATGGACTGATTCTATGAATGTTGCCACAAACATTATTAAGGCTCAAGGTGTGGATACATTCTACAAGGAATCAACAAGAAAAGATAAAAAAGAAGCTGTATGTTGAGAGTCTAGCATATGACACTTCTACGGATAGCGAGCATCCGTTGGAGGGTAATGCTTCTACGGATAACAAGCATCTATTGATGGACAATACCTCTACGGAAGTGACTTGTCCAAAGAAGTGTACATCAAGTGTTAGTCAAGAGAAACTTGAGAAGTTGAACAAAAAGTATGGTCCAACCAGCAAAAATTTTGTTCAGGGAAAAGGTAGCAAAACGAAAGCTGAGAGTGTCAACATAGGTCACCTGTCCATCAAGCAATTGAAGGACAAGGTTGAGAATATAGAGGCTAAGGCTTAGGTTAAAAAGAAAAAGAACAGAAATGGTAAGGTAGGGATTAACAAACATAACAACTATACTCCTGACAAGTATGCCCCTAGGAAAACTTGTGTAAAGTGTGGTAGTGTTAATCATGTATCTACAAATTTCAAATCTGTTAAAACTCCATATGTTCAAATGCCAATGCATGTACTCAATATGCCTATGCCTGTTATGCATAACATGTTTGCACATACTGATCAAGCATCAAACTTGTATGCCAACATGCCATTTGTTTCAAATCCTCGTATGAATGCATTCACAATGCCACAAATGACATGGAGCATGCCACACATGAATTCTATGTATGCACAAAATGCACAAATGTCTGCGTCAAACATGTTTGCATATGAACATCCTCAACATTTTGTCTCTCAGAGGTCAACACCCATGGTCAAGGTTGATTTAACTCAACCTGTGATTAAGGTGAAAAATGACAAGAAAGGCAAAGCTAACATGAAAGGACCCAAGGAAACTTGGGTACCAAAATCAACTTGATTTGGTTTTGTTGTGTGCAGGGATACAGGAAGAATCTATGGTACTTAGACAGTTGATGTTCTAGGCACATGACTGGAGATTATACCCTGCTCACAGAGTTTGTGAAGAAAGCTGGCCCTAACATTACTTTTGGAGATGACAACAAAGGTTTTACTAAGGGATATGGCTTGATTTCAAAGGATAATGTCATCATTGATCAAGTAGTACTGGTTGATGGACTTAAGCACAACTTGCTGAGTATCAGTCAACTGTGTGAAAAAGGTTTCTCAGTTTCATTCAATCAAGGAGCCTGTGTTGTATCTAGCAAGGAAAACAACAATTTTGTGTTGACAGGATGCCGAAAAGGTAATGTGTATATAGCTGACTTCAACTCAACAAGTTCAGATTCTATCACTTGTCTTCTGAGTAAAGCAAGCAAGGATGAGAGTTGGCTATGGCACAAAAGACTGACACATTTGAACTTCAAGTCTATGAATGATTTGGTAAGAAGAGACCTAGTAAGAGGACTTCCTCAGTTGGAATTTTCGAAGGATGCACTTTGTGATGCTTTCCAGAAAGGGAAGCAAAATAAGATTTCTTTCAGAAGCAAGCTGGACTCATCAATTGAGCAACCTCTATAGCTGTTACACATGGATTTGTTTGGACCAGTAAATGTCATGTCTATTTCAAAGAAAAGATAATGCCTTGTGATTGTGGATGATTTTTCTAAATTTACATGGACATATTTTCTGCACTCCAAAGACGAGGCAAGTGAAATCGTAATCAATCACATCAAGGTTGCTAAAAATCATCCTGATCTCAAAGTAAGAAGAATCAGGAGTGACAATGGCACTGAGTTCAAGAATTCAACAATGAGGCTGTTTTGTGAGGAGAATGGAATCATCTATGAGTTTTCTATAGCAAGGACACCATCCTTGAATTTTCTACATGTCTTTGGATGCAAGTGCTTTGTATTGAGAAATCAAGGTGAAAATCTTGGAAAATTTGAGTCAAAGGCAGATGAAGCCACGTTTGTGGGATATGCAGCTGAAAAAGCCTACAGGGTTTTTAATCACAGAATCAACATTGTTATGGAATCTTTACATGTTGTTTTTGATGATGCCAGAATACAAGGTCTTACAGATGAGGGTTTTCATAAAAATCTCAGATTTGAGAATGAGGTGGAAGGTCTCTACTTTGATGATGAAGATGATGATCATGTGGATGAATCAGTTCCTCCAAGAATGATTGTCTCTAATATGGATAACTCAAGTTCAAATGAGCTATCCATAGAAGGGACAAATGGAGCATCGGTAGGAAGCCAGAATGGAGCATCCGTAGGAAGCCAAATTAGAGCATCCGTAGGAAGCCAACTTGGAGCATCCGTAGGTAGATCACAACACAGAGTTACTGAAAGGCATATGTTTAGGCATATTTGTTTACATCGAGGATTCAACTCAACTTAAACAAGTTTGTAATAAGTAAGTAATAATTCAATTGTCACAGTCACAGGAATCTCAGAAGATCATATATGTCAGAAGAATACAGATTAAAGTCATCCTACAGATTTGAAGATATACTACATTGAAAGAAGTTCAATTATTTGTTCAAACCTCAGTGAAGTCTTCAAAGAAGTGGATTTATTAAAGTGACAGAGGTTTCAGATTTGTGACAGCAAATGTACAGGTTACAAAGATTGATCAACAGTCAAAAGCAGACAATGGACCACAACTTAAAGTCAAGATGAAGAAAAGACATTGAAGTTAGTCATTTATGAACCAGACCGTGCATCAAATGACAACCTCAGACAATGGATACTCTTCAGCAGTTTAAGTGGTTCAAGAATTGGTTTTTCTATGTTATAAGAATTTACATTCTCTTTTAAATTAATTATTAATTTATTTATTAAATTAATTCTTCTGAATTAATTTAACAAATAAATTGAGTATTTATTGAATAAATTAAATTCATCAGAATTTAATTTATGAAATAAATTAATTATCAGAATTAATTTAAATTAGAATTAGAATTAATTTAGAATTTCTTAATTAAAATGAACTGGAATGACTATCCAGGATAGTCATCCCGATAGTCATTCCAAGTCTATTTATATTAAAAATGTACTGGAATGACTATCAAGGGATAGTCATCCCGATAGTCATCCTAGTACATTTCTAGAAATTCTAATTTAATTTATGTAAATTCTCATAGTCATTCCAGTTCTTTTGATAGTCATTCCAGGCTTTTAAGATAGTCATTCCAAGACTATTTTGATAGTCATTCCTAGTGGAATGAAAAGCAACACACTTGCAGGTTTTGTCAAGTGGTTAATCAAAAAGGTGATTAACTTCATATAAGAAGATCTTATCAAGACAGAAGAAATAATCAAGAACATTACATTCAAAGAAAAGCTTCTGTGAAGAACTCTGCCGATTCATTTCTTAAGTGGATTAATTCTAAAAATCATTGTGTTAAATCTAAACCACTAGAATTCATTTACTTGTACTGATTTGACTATCTAGCGGATTTTTATCCCTAGAACGTATCTCAAATTATCAAATATTGTTATATCTTTTTATTACAAAAATAGATAAATTCATCTCGAATTTATTCTAGATTTGTTTTAATTAGTTTGAGCTTCAATCTTGTAATCATTACCTCATTTGTAACACCTTTCAAGTTTAATATTAGTTATATTTAACTTGAATTCTGTTTTATTTAATTCTGCCATAATTTGTTCTTAAATTGTTTTATTCTAAACAGAACAAATTCCATAAAACGGTATAGTTTGTATTCAACCCCCCTTCTACAAACTTATCAGGACCTAACAATTGGCATCAGAGCCTTTTGATTGATAGACAAATCAAAGATCCAATTGTTTTGAGATTTTGAGGTGTTTTGAGATTTTTCTTAAACTCTGAATTTTTTATTATTCCTAAAAATCTCAAAAGATGTCTACTACACAGAAAGTGGGTACAGTCAAAATCCCCATGTTCAGCAAGGAGCATTATCCTATGTGGAAGAAGAAAATGCTCCTATTTCTTAAAGTTGCTAATGTTAAATATTTTGATGTGCTGAAGAATGGACCAAGACTCCCTATGATTATTGAGAGAGAGCTAATAGAGAATGATGTTGTTACTAGGGCTGCTAGGATGTACCCTAAGGATCCCAAGGACTACACTCCTGATGAAAAAGCGGATGTTACCTTGGATGCCTGTCTACAGTTGATACTGGTTGATTGTCTTGATCCTGTCATGCATAATCATGTCCTAAATTGTGATACTGCCAAACACATTTGGGAGACTATAGAGATAATCAATGAGGGGACAGAGGAAGTTAGAGAGAACAAGCTGGAAATTCTCACCTCTCAATATGAGCATTTCAGATCAAACCCTGGTGAAGGTATCTCTGAGGTTTTTGAGAGATACAACAAATTAATCAATGATCTGAATCTCAATGGGAAGCGCTACACTATCAAGGAAATTAATAAGAAGTTCCTACTTACACTTCCACGTCATTTGGAGCACAGAATATCTGCCATTAGAGAAGTAAGAGATCTGGGAGAGATTGCTTTGGAAAGACTGTATGGTGTTCTGAAGACCTATGAGCTGGAGCAGATTCAACAGGATGAGTTATATGGAACTGGGAGGGTAGTTAGTACTTCTACTGCATTGGCTGCTGAAGTCCCACAGAAACTGGAAGTGAAGGCTGTTCAACCTTCCAGTTCTAACATGAGTGTTATTGATGCTGAATATGGATTAACATCCATTGATCAATCTGGTGGTGACTTCTATTCTTTAGAGGAACTTGATCAGCTGGAGGATGGTGATTTGGCTTTGATAGTCAGGAAGTTTGGGAAGTTCAGATTCAAGAGGAATCCCAATCTTAAGTTCAGGCCCAGATTCCAGAGAGGTGGATCTTCCTCTTCAAGTAGCACAAGGGGTGGCTACAAAACTGGAACTGTGGATAGGAGCACAATCAGATGATACAATTGCAATGAGTTGGGTCACTTTGATACTGAATGCAGAAAGCCAAAGCAAGTGACAAGAAACACATTTGATTCTAGCAAGAAGAACAATATTGGGAAAGCCTATGTTGCTGAAGGAAAGAGTTGGGATGACACTGACAGTGATGAAGAAGCAGGGGAGATTGGGAACCTTGCTTTAGTGGCTAAAGAGGCAAGCACTTCATCTGCATACATGTCAGAGGTAAAGTTCACTGACACTGAAATGATTCGTCATCTTAGTGGTACTATTTCTTGTGCACGCACTGAAAATGATAGAATAATTCTTTTGAACACAAATCTTGAAATGGAGATAAAAGAATTGAAACTAGTGCATGTTAATCAGGATGAACTTACTGAGAAAATAGCATTTCTTGAGAATAGGGTTAAATGTTATATTCAACTGGAAACCATTCTTAAACAAAAGAATAGTGAGCTTAATACTAAAGCCAATGCTTACTATAATTCTTGCAAGACTGCTAAAGATATTTTCAACCAACAAGCTATTGGTAATCATGTTAGTATAGGTTATGGTTATAATGAGGCTGTTGGATTGCTTGGCATTAATTCCCCTTGTAGAGTCAGTACTGAAGGAAGGGGTATTCCATATGTGCTTAAGGGTATTGAAACACCCTTCTGTAAGGAGTCCGAGGCAGATCCTCTGAATGAATACTCTATCATCATTGCTGAGGAGATTCGTGAAGAAGATATTGGTTTGGAAGTTGAACAGTCCAAAAAATGTATATCTGATATTCCAGTCAAAGTTGCTTCAACTAAAAAGACTAAATCAGATATCCATAAGTTGGATCAAAACAACTGTAGAAATAACATGCCTGTTGTAAATTCTTCTCATAAAGCATGTGGTGTGGTTAATTGCATGTCTTGTGCTTTCAATGTTACGTATGCTTATTTTAATAGTAAGCATGTATCTAGTGATAAGACTGCTCCGCGTCAACATGTTAATAATAAGAAGCATGTTAAAACTAAGACTACTAGTCCTCCTAAGACTAGAGTGGATTCATTTATCCCTAAGCCTACTCAGAAATGTGTTAAGGCTGGCTATAAATGGAAATGCTCTTTTGTGAAAGAGGTTGAAGTAGTTGTAGCTAAAAAGGTTGTTTTGCCTGACAAAGGCCAGTTCTTTAAGTATGCCGGACCCAATCAAGTTTGGGTTCCGAGGAAGGACTAATCAATTTGATATTTCAGGGAGTTAAACAGGTAAACCGTGTTATGTGGATTCTTGACAGTGGTTGTTCAAGGCATATGACCGAAGATAGAGCCCTGCTATCAGATTTGGTTGTGAGAGCTGGCCCAGTAGTTACCTTTGGAGATAACAGCAAGGGTATTACGAAAGGATATGGCTGTTTGAAGTATGGAAATGTTATCATTGAAGATGTATCATTTGTGGAAGGTCCGAGGTTCAATCTTCTCAGCATCAGTCATTTCTGTGACAGAGGATATGTTGTTTCCTTTGAAAGAGAGAAGTGTTAGATCCTTCACAAGAAGAATGGAAAGCCTGCTCTTCAAGGAGTAAGGAAAGGTGACTTATTCATAGCTGATCTACACTCAGGATCCCAAGATGAAGTTAATTGTTTTTATGCTAAAGCTTCATCAGATGAAAGTTGGCTATGGCACAAGAAGATGTCTCACCTTAACTTCAAAACCATGAACTCTTTAGTCAAGAGGGAATTGGTTAGAGGTTTGCCTCAGATGGAATTTACACAGGAAGGACTGTGTGAGGCATGTCAGAAAGGAAAGTCAAAGAAAGCTTCTCACAAGGGCACTGACACATCCTCAATAACTGAACCACTTCAGCTACTGCACATGGATTTGTTTGGTCCAGTTAATGTGATGTCCATGTCAAAGAAACAATATGCACTTGTGATTGTTGATGACTTTTCAAAATATACATGGGTTTTATTCCTACATTCCAAGGATGAGACCCCACACCTGGTGATTGACCATGTAAAGTTGATTGAGCTTGATTCTAGATTCCCTGTTAGAGCCATAAGGTCAGATAATGGTACTGAATTCAAGAATGCAATTTTAAATGACTTTTGTGCTGATAAAGGAATAACAAGACAGTATTCTGCCCCTAGAACTCCTCAACAAAATGGAGTAGTGGAAAGAAAGAATCGTACATTGATTGAAGCTGCTAGGACTATGTTAAGTGAGTCCAAACTTCCAACGTACTTTTGGGCTGAAGCAGCAAATACAGCTTGTTATACTCAGAATCGAACTTGAATCAACAAGGACTTAATGAAGACTCCTTATGAGATCATGAACAAGAAGAAATCAACTGTCAAGTACTTTCATGTATTTGGAGCAAAATGCTTTGTGCTTATAGATGACAATGTTAAACGTGGCAAGTTTGATGCAAAGGCACAAGAAGATATTTTTATTGGTTATTCCAGAAGATCTTACAGAGTCTACTTGGTTGGCAGTCACACAGTAAAGGAAAGTGTCAATGTTACTTTTGATGACACTAAGTTCCCTAATATCCAAAAAGAAGACTCATCTGAAAAGCTGAAGTTTGATAACTTGCCAGACTCAGAATCAGATGATGTAGCCCCACCTGAAGTTATTGCTGGTAATGAGAATAACAATGATGATAATGATCATCGTGGTGGTGGTGGAAACACTGGTAACAATGGAGATACCACCAACACTAGAGAAGAATCATCAAGGCAATCAAGCAACAACTCAGGGGGGAGCAAATGAAGGATCATCTAGTCACTCACAACATCAAAGTGAATTTCAAGGCGAATCATCAAGATCAAATCTTCCAAGACAGACTGTATGGAATAGAGCTTATCCCTTTGAGCTGATCATTGGTGATCCAGGTGTTGGAGTTAAAACTAGAAGTGCAACTCAGAATGAATGTCATTATTCAGCATTTCTATCTGAAATGGAGCCAAAGAAAACTAAGGAAGCACTGACTGATCCAGATTGGGTGATTGCTATGCAAGATGAACTCAATCAGTTTGAACAACAGCAAGTCTGGAAGTTGGTACCCAGACCAAAGAACAAGAAAGTAGTTGGTACAAGATGGGTATACAGGAACAAGCTAGATGAGGATGGCATTGTTACAAGGAACAAGGCAAGACTGGTTGCACAAGGGTATTCTCAAGTTGAAGGCATTGATTATGATGAAACCTATGCACCAGTGGCTAGACTTGAGGCCATCAGGATGTTCTTAGCATTTGCAGCTTACTCCAATTTTAAAGTCTATCAAATGGATGTTAAGAGTGCATTCCTGAATGGTGAGCTTGATGAAGAAGTTTATGTGGAACAGCCCCCTGGCTTTGAAAATCAGGAGCTGCTGGACTTTGTGTACTTTCTCTTCAAGGCTATCTATGGTCTCAAGCAAGCCCCAAGAAAATGGTATGACACTCTCTCTGGTTTTCTTTTAGAAAATGGTTTTGTTAGAGGTATCATAGACAAAACTCTTTTTTCAAAGAAACACAAAAGTGATATGATATTAGTCCAAGTCTATGTGGATGACATCATATTTGGGTCTACTAATGACAATCTCTGTAAGAGATTTGCTGAGCTAATGCAGAGTAAGTTTGAAATGAGTATGATGGGGGAGTTGAAGTTCTTTCTTGTATTGCAAGTAAGTCAAAGGTCAAATGGAATATTTATTTGTCAATCCAAGTATCTTAAAGAACTCCTCAAGAAGTATCACATGGAGGATTCAGCATCAGCAAGGACTCCATCTTCAACAGCCATCAAACTTGGAGCTTCTGACAATTCTATCAAGGTAGATGTTACAAGGTACAGAGGTATGATTGGCTCCTTACTCTATCTTACTGCTAGTAGACCAGATATTATGTATGCTACATGCTTGTGTGCAAGGTTCCAAGCGGACCCTAGAGATGTACATCTCGTTGCTGTTAAAAGAATCTTGAGATATCTTAAGGGTACACCTAATTTAGGTATCTGGTACCCTAAAGATTCTGGTTTTAATCTTGTTGGATATACAGATTCTGATTATACAGGTAGTGTTGTGGATAGAAAGAGTACCTCTGGGAGTTGTCAATTCCTAGGAGGTAGATTGATTTCCTGGTATAGCAAGAAACAGCAAACAGTTTCAAATTCAACAGCAGAAGCTGAATATATTGCTGCTGGAAGCTTTTGTGCTCAGATCTTATGGATTAGGAATCAATTAAAGGACTATGTCTTTGCATTAGACAAAATTCCCATTTTGTGTGATAATACAAGTGCTATAGCAATCTCCAACAACCCTGTGCAGCACTCGAGAATGAAGCACATTGATATCAGGTATCATTTTATCAGAGAGCATGTTATGAATGGAACTGTGGAGTTACACTTTGTACCCACTGAAGAACAGACTGCAGATATTTTCACTAAATCTGTTGACGAATCCACATTTACCAGGTTAGTTGGTAAATTGGGTATGTTGAACAGTCTTAGTGATTGACAATGTCTCTGGTATGTTTGTTCTTATCTAAACCTTTTTCTCTTGTCAATTTTAGATGTTAAATATTTCCAATCCATGTTTATTGTGTAAAGCTTGTTAATTTAAATATTCTGAATAATTTATTTTCTTTAAAAATATTTTTCTCATATTTTTTAGTGGAGAAATGTATTTTTATTGAAAATATATTTATTTGGAATCATTTAAGTTATTTTCAGATTGTAAATATAGTTGTTTAAATACTTCTGCAAGTTTATATTATTTTTATGCCATTTTATATTATTCTGCATATTTTTCTAGGATTTATGGAATTTTCTGTGAATTTTTCTAGTTTTTTATATATATTCCATGCATTTTTATTACTTTTATGCATTTTTCTGTATTTATTTCAATTAATTCTGCTAGTTTTTGTTAACAGGTTTGTTTTTGTACTAGCATGACTATCGGAATGACTATCTTTCATAGTCATTCCAGTAGTTATTGTAGTTTAGTTTAGTTTTAATTAATTTTTTCTGCCTTTTATTTCAGTACTTTGATTTTTGTACTGGAATGACTATCGGTATGACTATCCCATAGTCATCCCGATAGTCATTCCAATAGTATGTATTTTTAGTTTATTTTTTTCTGATATTCTGTTAATATTCATAGTCATTCTCTGTTTAATACTGGAATGACTATCGGTATGACTACCTGGTAGTCATCCCGATAGTCATCCCAGGCTATTCGGGTTTTGCCTATAAATACTAAACAGTTTGTCATTTGTTTTTCATTCCTTCACAAGTTCTTGTTTTTACAAAACTTACTTCTCTTGTTTGGTTCTTTATTCTCTAAAGTAAAGAACTGTTGTCAATTTTTTTTAAATCAACATAAATTGATTTAATTAATTTCTGATATAATTCTTATTTCTTGGAATTTATTCCCTAAATTAGAATTAATCTAAAGTTGAGCAACCTCTAACGTTGCTCATGTTGATATTTCTACTAAAGTTGTGACAACCTCTGACAATGCTCAAGTTGTACACACTCAGCTATCTTCACAACTCCAAGGTTTCTTAAGACCTGTACTTCCTGAAACTCTAAAGCCAGAATCTGTGAACTTTCTTCAAACCAGAACAGTACTTGGAAAAGAATCTTATGATAAGTCTGGTTTGGGTTCACTCAGGGAGAAAATAATTAATAACAGTCCTGCAAATCTTACATCACTGGCAGAACCTGGTGTTGGGGTTACTCAAGAAAACCTTGACAAACTAGAGTTTTTGTTATACTTCATGAATGATGGAAGAGTTTACAGAGTTGGAGAAGCTGATATTCATCTGAAGCTATGGGAAGAGCTAGAGTATGTTCTATATCTTCTGAAGATCAAAAATAGAAGTACTCATGATGCTGCTCTAGTTTTAAAAGACAGAATGATGAAATCAAAAGTTCTTCTTGGAGGAGGTGTTTCAAGTGCTTACATTCCTAAGTACAGAGATGCTTATGGAAAGATAGTTGAAATGAAGAGAAACAGTGCCAGATTCAAGACTGCACTGGGAATAAAGGTTTTGGAATTCAACCTAGAGTCAGACAAATCTTACTTTATCCGGCTAGGGAATGAAATGAGAAAGAATAGCATTTATTCTCTAAGAGCTGCTATCTACCAGACTGGAGAAAGTGATCCAGAGCTTAAAGAGTTGAAAGAAATTATGGTGGATGAGCTAGAAAAAGCTGAAAGGAGGCTACTCATTGATTATCTCAGGACAGTGCCTGATATTGAAGAAATTAAGTAAAGTCTGACTGTAAGTTTTTAAAGTTTTCTGTTCTAAGTAAAAGTTAAACTCTGATATGTTATAAACACTGCATTTGTTATATGTTTTGACATCATCAATTATCTATTAACTTGTACATTTTTATTATGCACAAGTTGGGGGAGATTGTTAGATATAATTGCTGATGATTGTTTATCAGTGTTTAAGCAACAGGTACTCATCAGAGTTTACTGGAAGCCAGTCAGAGTTTATTAAAGTCTGACGGGGTGAATGTTTGGTTTAGCTGTCGGTGCTTAATTGAAGATTCTAGAAGCAATATATTCTGAAGATGGAAAGAAGCAGAATATATTGAGATGGCTAAATAAATGGAACAGAAGACAGAAGCAATCCTAGATTGATATAAATTGTATAGTTGATTTATAGGATATCAATTAGAGATTGATTATGTAACTGTGTATTATATAAACACAGATAGGTTAACCCTAAAAGGGATGCGAATACTGAAAACATTATTCTTGTAACCTAGCAGCTCTCTGTGATATTTTACATCACTGAGAGAAGAGTTATTTAATATAATTCAGTTTATTGATCATAAATAGTGTTCTTGATTGTTATTTTCATACGTATATTGATTATATATTGTGTATTCGGCCTAACACTTCTTCAGAAGTTCTTGAAGGTCAATCCAGATAATTCAGTGTACATGAAAGCTCTACAAGAAGAAATCTTAAGGATTACTACTAGATTTGACAGGGTGAGAAGTGAAATGATCATATATGTTTCTTGTCAAAGCATAGGAACTATCAATGTTTCCCTGGATTGCTTTGCAAGTAGATCATTGTCAGAGCTGTGGATTCTCATGAGCAGAGTTAAAGGAGATTCTTATTTGAATGTGCTGCTGCATGAAGAGCTCAAGGATTTTGCTATAAGGGTCAGTCCTCAGATTGTAAGTGTTCCATTTGAAGTCAAATTTTACAAAGGAAGAGCACTACAAACCTGTGGATTGGATCCTGTTTCTTTAAAGATCTATCCTGCAATGCATCTGATCAAGCTGGAGAACATGCTTAGGACTCCTGGATTTGCTTCAGAAGAGAAGACTGAAGTTGCTGACATTATTCAAGACTATTGTATTGCCAACATCAAAAGGTATCATCAGTTGAAGAATAGATTGAAGAAAGTTACAACTTTGCCAGTCAGACCAACAAATCTTACTTCTGAAAGTGATCGTGTCCTAGATAAAGACTTGCTGGATGCAATGGAGGAAGGTGAAATGAGTGATCAGGAATTGTGATCACTAACTCTGTTTTGTAAATGTTATATGTATAGAGCTTAGGTATTTCAAGATAGGATCAATGTAAACACATGTTCAGTCTAGAGGAACATCTATCTTGTATTTATCTTTAATGTTTGAATCTGGAAAATGTTTAATGAAATCCAGAACTTTGTGTTATTATTTACTTAACTTTTAAAGTCTTACTTTTACTTGTTTAGTTAGTTGAGTTATCCTCTAGGTATTTGCTTGTTATTCTCTAACAAACAAATAGGGGGAGATTGAAAGGCATATGTTTAGGCCTATTTGTTTACATCGAGGATTCAACTCAACTTAAACAAGTTTGTAATAAGTAAGTAATAATTCAATTGTCACAGTCACAGGAATCTCATAAGATCATATATGTCAGAAGAATACAGATTAAAGTCATCCTACAGATTTGAAGATATACTACATTGAAAGAAGTTCAATTATTTGTTCAAGCCTCAGTGAAGTCTTCAAAGAAGTGGATTTATTAAAGTGACAGAGGTTTCAGATTTGTGACAACAAATGTACAGGTTACAAAGATTGATCAACAGTCAAAAGCAAACAATGGACCACAGATTAAAGTCAAGATGAAGAACAGACATTGAAGTTAGTCATTTATGAACCAGACCGTGCATCAAATGACAACCTCAGACAATGGATACTCTTCAGCAGTTTAAATTCATCAGAATTTAATTTATGAAATAAATTAATTATCAGAATTAATTTAAATTAGAATTAGAATTAATTTACAATTTCTTAATTAAAATGAACTGGAATGACTATCCAGGATAGTCATCCCGATAGTCATTCCAAGTCTATTTATATTAAAAATGTACTGGAATGACTATCAAGGGATAGTCATCCCGATAGTCATCCTAGTACATTTCTAGAAATTCTAATTTAATTTATGTAAATTCTCATAGTCATTCCAGTTCTTTTGATAGTCATTCCAGGCTTTTAAGATAGTCATTCCAAGACTATTTTGATAGTCATTCCTAGTGGAATGAAAAGCAACACACGTGCAGGTTTTGTCAAGTGGTTAATCAAAAAGGTGATTAACTTCATATAGGAAGATCTGATCAAGACAGAAGAAATAATCAAGAACATTACATTCAAAGAAAAGCTTCTGTGAAGAACTCTGCCGATTCATTTCTTAAGTGGATTAATTCTAAAAATCATTGTGTTAAATCTAAACCACTAGAATTCATTTACTTGTACTGCTTTGACTATCTAGCGGATTTTTATCCCTAGAACGTATCTCAAATTATCAAATATTGTTATATCTTTTTATTACAAAAATAGATAAATTTATGTCGAATTTATTCTAGATTTGTTTTAATTAGTTTGAGATTCAATCTTGTAATCAGTACCTCATTTGTAACACCTTTCAAGTTTAATATTAGTTATATTTAACTTGAATTCTGTTTCATTTAATTCCGCCATAATTTGTTCTTAAATTGTTTTATTCTAAACAGAACAAATTCGATAAAACAGTATAGTTTGTATTCAACCCCCCTTCTACAAACTTATCAGGACCTAACAGTTACCATCCCAACAAATTCATGGGGAGTTTCTCTGAGTCAAGGATCAACCTCACATGATCATTCTGATGAGAATGATGTTACATCTTCAAGACCTGCACCTGCTATAAGAAGAAAATGGACAAGGGATCACCCATTTGAACTGATCATTGGTGATGCATCCTCAAATGTCCAAACTAGAAGAGCTACTCAGGATGAATGTCTATACATCAGCTTTCTTTCTCAAGAAGAACCAAAGAAAGTTGATGATGCTCTTTTAGTTCCAGATTGGGTATTAGCCATGCAAGAAGAGCTAAACCAATTTGAAAGAAACAAAGTGTGGAAGATGGTATCCAAACCTAAGGACAGAAGTGTTATAGGTACAAAGTGGGTATTCAGAAACAAGATGGATGAAAATGGCATTGTCACAAGGAACAAAGCTTGATTGGTTTCTAAGGGCTACTCTCAAGAAGAAGGAATAGATTATGATGAAACATTTGCCCCTGTTGCTATATTGGAAGCAATAAGGATATTCCTAGCCTATGCAGCCCATGCCAATTTCAAAGTCTATCAAATGGATGTCAAGAGTGCCTTCTTGAATGGGGAACTGGAAGAGGAGGTGTATGTCAGTCAACCTCCTGGTTTTTGAAGATCCAGATTATCCAGAATTTGTCTACTACCTACTCAAGGCACTCTATGGACTGAAGCAAGAACCTAGAGCCTGGTATGACACTCTGTCACAATTTCTTTTAGAGAATCACTTCACTAGAGGTACTGTTGACAAAACTCTTTTCTTTAGAAATGTTAATGGCTCTAGCATACTTGTTCAAATTTATGTAGATGAGAAGCTTTGCAAAAGGTTTGCCAAACTTATGCAAAGTAAATATGAAATGAGCATGATGGGTGAACTTACCTATTTCCTTGGCTTATAAGTTAAGCAAGTGAAAGAAGGAATATTTATTAGTCAAACTAAATATATCTTTGATTTATTGAAGAAGTTTGATCTAATGGATTGCTCTCCTGCTAAAACACCCATGCCAACTACCACTAAGCTTGAATTGAATACTAAGGAAAAATCTGTGGACATTTCAATCTATAGGGGCATGGTAGGCTCACTTCTATATTTAACAGCTAGTAGACCTGATATTATGTTTGCTACATGTCTTTGTGCTAGATTTCAGGTTGATCCTAGAGAGTCTCACTTAATTGCTATCAAGAGGATTTTCAGATATCTCAAGGGAACACCAAACCTTGGCATTTGGTACCCTAGAGAATCTGGTTTTGATCTACTTGGTTATTCAGATGCAGACTATGCAGGTTGCAAGATTGATAGAAAAAGTACAACAGGCACCTGTCAATTTCTAGGAAACAAGCTTGTCTCATGGTTCAGTAAGAAGCAAAATTCTGTCTCTACCTCTACAGCTGAGGCAGAATACATTGTTGCTGGAAGTTGTTGTGCACAGATACTTTGGATGAAAAATCAACTAATAGACTATGGTCTAACAGTTAATAAGATTCCAATATTCTGTGACAAAACTAGTGCAATTGCCATAATTGAGAATCCAGTGCAACACTCAAGGACCAAGCACATTGACATAAAGTATCACTTCATTAGGGAACATGAATGGTACTGTGGAACTTCATTTTGTTCCAAGTGAACAGCAAATTGCAGACATTTTTACCAAGCCACTTGATGAATCAACATTCTCAAGGTTGGTAAGTGAGCTAGGTATGCTTAACTATTCTTGATTTATTTAAATGTCTGATGATTTGGAATGCAGCCAGTGTCAACATGATTTTCATGAGAATTAAAACTCTCTGAAAAAGAAGAATTTTGTCTAAGTCAAAATTTCTCCTTCTACGGATACCCCTATCCGTTGATGGTCATTTATGACACTGGATTTTCCTTGTCTACGGATACAGGTTTTACACCTCTACGGATATCAAATCCCAAGGTAAAATCCTATTCGTAGATAGTTTAGTTTAATCGTAACCGTTAAAGTCACAATCTTATCCGTAGTTACCTTCGTACAGTACGTGTATGTAATTACAGTAAATTTGTGGCTTTACTTTTCAATCCATTACTTTTAAACGGTTACTTTCTTGCCCAATCAGATAATTTCTTTCAATTATTCTGATTGTTTTAGTGAATTATTTTGGGGGAGTATAAATTAAATTTTACACTCAGCTCATCTTTTCTATCATTTTCCAAAAATTCTCTAAGGCAAGAAACCCTCTTTTCTCTCAAAGCTAATTTCTCTCTGCAAGTTCAAAGCTTTCATCAATGGCACCTACCAGCAAAACAATGTCACTCACTGGGTTCACATACGAGAAGAACAATTTCACTACTCTGGTGGACTTCGAAGAGAAGACTGCCTCATATCACACTATGATGAGGTTCTTCCAGAACTGCAAGCTCTCCAAAGCTATGTTCGAAGCCCCCACTCTTTATTTTGAGGTAATTGAAGCTATTTGGGAATCAACTGTTTTTGATTCTGTGAATGCTACAATTACTTTTGTTCTTCAAGGTAAGGAACATGTGATTAATAGTGACATTATTTCTGCCTGCTTGAATTTACTTGATAACAATAGGTTAGAAAAGCATAGTGATACTGATATAGTTAACATGCTGAATTTGATTCACTATGCTTTACCTGCTGATAATCTGAGTAAGATTCAAAGAAAAGGCATGGTCAAAGAATGAAGCTTTTTCTTTGATGCCATTCTAAAGGTGTTTTCTGGTAAGATTAGCAACTATGATGCTGTTATTTCTTCCATGCTAGATATTGCTTACATGCTTCTTAATGATAGCTTTTATAACCTAGGATTCTTAATTCTTTATGAACTAGGCGCTAAATAAGGGAATAAAGCATCTAGAAGTAAGAATATCTATTACGCTAGATTCTTTATGTTGCTGGCTAACCATGTAGAAAGCAACTTGGTGATCCAATTATCTGTAAACTCCAAGGAGTGATGGGTTCAGAATAAGAGAGTCCTTGAGGACTTGAATAGGTTGAACCACAACAGGGAGTTTCAATTGGTGTATCCTGTTAGATCAGAATTCAATGATCGTCAGAAGCTAGACTCAACTGATCAGGATTGCTGACGTCATCAGTATTGCATGGTCATCAGTATTTGATCAAGCGTCAGTATCTTATTGATCATCAGGATTCCTACTCAGACTATGATCAGGTTTGATCATCAGGACTTGAAGCTGATCAGGATTCCTACTTCGAGTTATATTTGGAGTCTAGATAAACATGGAAGTTTGTTCCTGGTTTGTAGAATGCAGCTATCGATTAAAGATATGTTTCTATCTTTATTATGATTAGGACTTATCTTGTTATTGATAGAGAAGCTGTGTGCACTATATAAACACAGTTTTGGTTTCGATTTATGTACTGATCAGAGAGAGAGAACATAATCGGAGAGAAGCTCTTAAGAACAGAATTTCTTGAGAGAGTTTTTGTAAGCTAGCAGCTCTTAAGAACATCAGAATTTCTTAAGAGAGTTTGTAACAGTTTTATATCAAAGTTAATAAAGCTGTTATTGTTATTGTTATTGTTATTGATCTTTCATATTTGTGTTATATAAAGTCGAGAATCTTATACAATTGTATTCAACCCCCTTCTACAATTGTTATTTACTGGGCAACAATTGGTATCAGAGCAAACTGATTTAATTCTGAATCAGATACGATCTAAAGATGTCGACAACCAAGTATGAAAGCATGAAGATTCCCATCTTGAAGATATCAGAATATCCTACATGGAGGGTAAAGATGTTGATGTACCTGGAGGCTATGGATCCCGACTACTTGGACAGGATTCGTGATGGACCATATATACCAACAAAGTTCGTAGAACGAACAGATACAGTACCAGAACATTATGTGGTCAAAGCTAAAGCTGAATGGACTCCAGAAGAAAAAGCTCATGTACTCAGGGAACCAAAGATAAAGAATATCTTGCATAATAGCCTTGATGCTGTTATGTCAAACAGAGTGATTGCATGCAAGTCTTCAAAAGAAATCTGGGATACTTTGGAAACTCAGTGTCAGGGATCTGCATCTGTTAAGAAAAACAGAAGGGCTCTTTTGATTCAAGAATATGAACAATTCGATGCAAGACCTGAAGAGAGCCTGACTGATCTATATGACAGATTCCTGACACTATTGAACAGCTTATCCTTAGTTGACAAAGTATATGAAACTGAAGATTCAAACACCAAATTTCTTAGAGCTTTACCTGAAGAATGGGATACTCAGACCTCAATCATTAGACACCAATATGATCTAAACATTGTGTCTCTTGATGAGATCTATGGGATGCTAAGAACTCATGATCTTGAAGTTCAACAGAGGAAGAACAAGAAAAGCAGCAAGGCAAAGTCAATTGCTTTGAATGTAGAAGCAAAATCAAAAGGGAAAGCTATGGAGGTCTCTAGAAGGAAAGCAAGAGTAGCTGAATCAGATCCTGACGACTCTTCATCAGATACTGATGGCAATCCTGATGCCAATACTGGTGATGAATCTTCTGACTCAGACATGGAAGAGATGGTTGCTATGATTGTCAGAAACTTCAGAAGGATGAAGTTCAGGAAGAATAGAAGACAAGGCAACTTTCAGAAAAAGACCTTCAAAGCAGACAAAGACAAGTATATCAAAAAGGACAGCAAGGGTAGCAAATTTGACAAGTCAAAGGTTAGATGCTACAAGTGTAATGGTATGGGTCACTTTGCTTCTGAATGCAACAAGACAAAGGCACTTATCACATCAAGCAAGGATTGGATGGACTCTTCCTCAGAATCTGATACTGAGGTAGTCAACTATGCGTTAATGGCCAATGCTGATGTAACTGCTGCTCCTGATGATAAGGTACTAAATACTATCTTTGATTTTGATACTGATAATGCTTCTGAGTTAAGACGTTTTCTAAAGTCATTACATATTAGCTTTAGAAGTCAAACTGCTGAGAATACTAGAATCTTATCTGAGATGTCTGACCTTAGAAAAAGGAATGAGATATTAGAAGCTGAATTTTCTCGTATGCAAGAAGTACAAAAAGAATGTGATAATGTTAAGCACATGCACTTAGAGATGACATCTAAATGTACTTCCCTTGAAAAAGAACTTGAATTTGCTAATGAGAAAATCAGAACCTGGACAGACTCTGGTAGGAAATTTCATGAGATTAATACCTCTAAGAATTGGAAAGAGTGTCTAGGATATAAGTCAGATGAGGATAAGAAATTAAAAGAGAAAATTGTCATTGATGAGACAGTCAGTCCAAAGACCTATAGACATGTTATAGACTCAACCAAATCTAAGATTACTCCTGTTAATTTTGTTTTTGGTAAGGATTCCAATTCTACTTTTGAAAAGGGATCTTCTTCTACTCAAGGAATTAAAATTATAAAGTCTAAACCTGTCATGAACAAAGTCACTAAGAATGTAGGTCTATTGTCTCAGAAACAGCTTAAAGATAAAATCTGTAAGGTTACAGATAAGAAAAAGGAAGCTACTGTTAAGAGAAACAGGAATGGTAAAATTGGGATCAATAAAGAGAATGGTTATAAGTATATCCCAAATGCACCTAGAAAGTGTTGTTTTAACTGTGGTAACTCTAATCATCTTGCTATTGATTGTAAGAAGAGTAAGAAGAAGATTACTGATATTCCTAAGTCTGATGTTAGGAATAGATCAGTACTCTATAAACCGCAGAAGTCCTGTTTTCATTGTGGTAGTCTATGGCATTCTATTTATACATGTAAAGAGTATCATGATTTGTACTATAACTTTTATGATCCATTGCCTAAGTTTGAAAGTAGTACAAAGTCTGATAGAACTGAAAATGTCATGAAGAAGCATGCTTTTGTTAATACTGATACTGACAAAGCAAATCCTGATGGAGTAAATCCTGTCAGGACTGCTAAAGTCAAAAAGTCTTCTGCTGTTAAGATTAATAAATTGCATGAGAAAGGAACCCAACATGTATGGGTTCCTAAGTGTTCTAACTAGTGTGTTTCTATTCTGATGCAGGGTAAAAAGAAAAATGTGTTAGTCATGGATAGTGGATGTTCTGTGCACATGACTGGAAACAAAGCCCTGTTATCAGAATATGAGGAAAAAGCTGGCCCAACTGTGTCTTATGGAGATGGCAACATTGGACAAACCTTGGGATATGGCAATATAATAATTGGAAATGTCATCATTGAAAAAGTAGCTCTAGTGAAGGGACTAAAACACAACTTGTTGAGTATTAGTCAAATCACTGACAGAGGTTATCATGTCAATTTCTATTCCACACATTGTGAAGTAGTCAGTAAAGCAACAGGGAAGATAGCACTAACTGGCTACAGGCATGGTAACATATATGAAGCCAACATTCTCTCAGATACTGATGGCTCCCCTACATGTTTCATCAGTAAAGCTTCAGTAGATGAAAGTTGGAATTGGCACAAGAAGCTTTCTCATCTCAACTTCAGCAACATCAATGAGTTGGTTAAGAAAGAGTTAGTAAGAGGATTACCTAATGTCTTATATACACCTGATGGACTCTGTGATGCATGCCAAAAAGCAAAACAAAGAAGGACATCATTCCAGAGTAAATCAGAATCCTCTATTGAAGAACCATATCACATGCTACATCTTGATCTGTTTGGTCCAGTCAACATCATGTCCATCAGTAAGAAAAGGTACACTCTTGTAATTGTTGATGAATATTCTAGATTCACCTGGGTGTATTTTCTGCATAGAAAAGATGAAACTCCTGAAGTTCTGTTGGATCATGTGAGGATGATTGAGACAACCACAAAGTACAAAGTCAAGATTCTGAGAAGTGATAATGGTACTGAATTTAAGAATTCAAAGATGGAAGAGTTCTGCAAATACAAAGGAATCATTCAACAATTCTCTGCTCCTGGCACACCTCAGCAAAATGGAGTAGTAGAAAGGAAGAATAGAACTCTTATTGAAGCTGGCAGAACTATGTTGGAAGAAGCTAAATTACCTACATATTTCTGGGCAGAAGCAGTCAACACAGCATGCTATACACAAAATCTCACATTGATAAACAGGCATGGTGTTACTCCTTATCAGTCTCTCAAAGAGAAGAAACCAAGTCTGAAGCATTTGCATGTGTTTGGCTGTAAATGTTTTGTTCTCAGAACTCATCCTGAACAGCTAGGGAAATTTGAAACAAAGGCTGATGAAGGAATATTCATAGGTTATCCTACATCCAGAGCCTTCAGAGTTTTTAATTTGAGAACAAGAACTGTCATGGAGTCAATACATGTATCTTTTGATGACAAGAAGATAACTGGAATCATTGAAGACTCGCATGATAGATTGTTATTTGAAAATGAAGCTTCCAAGGAACCTGAAGAAAGTGAATCAGATCCTGTCAATACATCAGATCCTGATGGGTCACCAAATCCTGATGACACACCAGATACTGATGATGCTAATACTGATGATACAAACAATAGTGATACAACTAGTAGTGCTAATGTTGAGGGGGAGCAACGGCATTCTACTACAAGTTCAGAGTCAACTCAATCATCAGGACAGAATTCTTCAGATACTGATTCAAGTGAAGATCCTGATAACACATCAGGAGGGCATAGCAATAATTCAGGGAGAGCTTCAAATCAATCAAATTCTTTCAATCAAGATAACACCAATCCAGGGGGAGCATCTATTTCAAGAAACAATTTGACACCAGCAAGGAAATGGACTAAAGAACATACTCCTGATTTGATAATTGGAGATCCTGATGCAGGTGTTCAAACAAGAAGTGCAACTCAGAATGAATGTTTATATAATAACTTTCTATCCAAGGAGGAGCCTAAGAAAGTTGAAGATGCACTTAAAGATGCTGATTGGGTTACTGCAATGCAAGAAGAACTGAATGAATTTGAAAGGAATGAAGTCTGGAAACTGGTACCAAGACCAAAGAATAGATCAATTGTTGGTACAAAGTGGATTTTCAAGAACAAGACTGATTCTGATGGAGTCATTATCAGAAATAAAGCAAGGCTAGTTGCAAAGGGGTATTCCCAACAAGAGGGAATTGACTATGATGAAACTTTTGCTCCTGTTGCAAGACTAGAAGCCATCAGGATATTTCTTGCTTATGCAGCACATAAGAAATTCAAGGTTTTCCAGATGGATGTTAAAAGTGCTTTCTTAAATGGTGAACTGGAGGAAGAAGTTTATGTTGAACAACCTCCTGGTTTCATTGATCCTAAATATCCAGATTATGTCTACAAACTGGATAAGGCACTTTATGGACTAAAGCAAGCTCCAAGAGCATGGTATGAAACCTTAGCTCAATTCTTACTGGAAAGTGGATTCAAAAGAGGTGCAATTGATAAAACTCTATTTTATTTGAATCATGGTAAGGAGTTGCTGTTAGTTCAGATTTATGTTGATGATATCATTTTTGGGTCAACAAACAATAAGCTGTGTGAAAAGTTTTCCAAGCTTATGCAGTCAAGATATCAAATGAGCATGATGGGAGAAATGAGTTACTTTCTGGGTCTTCAAGTTAAACAGACTGATGAAGGGATTTTTATTAATCAGTCTAAATACACAAGGAACTTACTGACAAGGTTTAACATGCAAGACAGTACTCCTGCTTCAACTCCCATAGCTACAGCTACCAAACTTGATCCTGATCAAGGTGAAGAGGTAGATGTAACTCACTACAGAGGAATGATTGGCTCTTTATTGTATCTCACTGCCAGTAGACCAGATATCATGTTTGCAACCTGTCTATGTGCAAGATTTCAAGCAAAACCTAGAGAACCACATCTGATTGCAGTCAAAAGAATTTTCAGATATCTCAAAGGCACTCCTTCACTTGGCCTTTGGTATGCAAGGGAATCAGATTTTGGGTTGTGTGGTTATTCAGATGCTGATTTTGCAGGATGCAAAATAGACAGGAAAAGTACTTCAGGAAGTTGTCAGTTTTTGGGTGGAAGACTAGTTTCATGGTTCAGTAAAAAGCAGAAATCTATTTCCACTTCAACTGCAGAAGCTGAGTACATTGCTGCAGGAAGTTGTTGTGCTCAGATAATGTGGATGAGAAATCAGTTGTTAGATTATGGCCTGTCATACTCAAAAATCCCTATTTATTGTGATAACCAAAGTGCTATTGCAATGACAGGAAATCCAGTTCAGCATTCTCTTACTAAACACATAAGTATCAGATATCACTTTATAAGAGAACAGGTTCTGGAAGGAACAATTGAACTTCACTTTGTTCCTACTGATCAACAACTAGCTGATATATTCACCAAGCCACTACCTGAAGCTACTTTCAATAAGTTGGTGAATGAACTTGGAATGATGAATTTTGAGAATTTCTGAGGAAAAGCTACAGAGAGGAAATCCTGATAACTGTCAAATCCTGATGGTTATTCAGAAAGGTATGTTTTCTTTGATCAAATCCTGATAGGATGGAATCCTGACAGGAAGTCAACTGGTCAATTCTGATGTACAGGTCAGTATTTTCATTGCTAAATTTGTGCCTAATTTTTCGTCCGTATCTGCTAATGGACGATTGAGTTTTAGTAGGACAACTGTATATGCGCGTTTTAATGTCACACGTAATCTGTCTACTAATTAGTTATGCACAAATCATATTTTGCCACCTGTCATTGAGAGTAATATTTTGTTTTAACAAAATACTTTTCATTGTTTTACATCTTTCATTACTCTCTCATCATCAGTTTTTCGTTTTTATCTCTCTCTGTGCTTTCATACCCTAATTGCTTCAAATCTTAATTCTCGAGTTTTCAAAAGCATGTTGTTATGAAGACAATCCAAACTTCTCAAAGTCAAACAACGCAGTCAACTCATGTTTCTGATTCTGAAGTTAAGACAGTAAGAACATTGGTGCAATCTCAGATCCTGACGGAAGATCAAATCCTGACACCTGGTCATGGACACATTCTTGCTACAATTCCTGAAGGTGATGAAGATGTGATTATTGATAATCCTGAAGATGCATCAAATTTATTCCAGAAGTTTTCTACAAAAGACGGTAGAATTGTTACTCTATATCACACTGATAAAAGAGTTCAACAATTATATGCAAGAAAAGCACTCTCTACAGCAAGTGAAGAATATCCAGATCTCTCACATGAAGAATTCTTGAGACTACAAAGAGAGACAATGGAAAGCTATACTGCTCCTACTAGAGGTAGAGGAAGCAGAGGTAGGAGAGGTGCTAGAAGAAGTAAAAGAGGTTCTTCAACTCAAACAGTACCTAGACAGACAAGGTCTAGAGGGTTAAGAATTGAAGAAATTCCTGAACCTATTCAAACTCTAGTAGTTCCTGACAGATCTACTTTTGGTGATGATGGAATTGTTGAAGAAGAACCTGAATTGAGAAGAAAATCAAGTAAATCAACTCTCAGCAATACAAATCAAATTGAAGATTCTAATCCTGACAATATTCAAGATCCTGACGAATCTGAAATTCTGCAAGAGGTTGATTTGATAATCTTATCTACTGTTGTTGATTGTCACAACAAAGAAGTAGATGAAGAAGAAGAAGCCAGAAGAAGAGATATTACAAGAAGAACAAATAAAGATTTCAATCTCTATCTACAAAGGCTTAAAGTTTCAAATAAAAGACAATGGAGAAATTCAAGCAGACAAGAATCTTTACTTGAAAGAAGCTACACTTTTGAAAAGGAAAAAGACAAGAAGTGGAAACATATTAGCACATTAAGTTGTGATACACCTATCAATTTTCAGTCTGGTGGAATTATTACAAGCGCTTCAAGTGTTATTGATTTATCTGAGATGGTTAGATCAAAAGCACTCTGGTTAAAGATGTTTTCAAATCTGAAGCAATTGTCAAGTAATTCAAGAGGAGGTATTGGACACAGAGATGGTGAATATCTGAATATGTCATATGTTGATCCTTTCTCTTTAACTGAAATTGGAGGTACTTTAACTTCTGAAAATCTGAACAATTTATTAGCTGTTGATATAGTTATAGATTGTCATGATGGTTTTGAAAAGAAAGAAAAGCTTCTGTACTTCATGAAAGATGGTAGTGTGAAGATTCTATCTATTCAAGATCTGCTGATGAAAACTACACAGGAACTGAAATATGTTCACTATCTGTTAAGATGGAAGAACCAAGTGTACAAAGAATGGAGTGACATGATTTTGTCAACTATAAGAAGAAGACTGGATGGAAACAGTAATTTCGATGGTAATTATACTCCCATGTACTTAAATCAAAGAGGTCAGGATGTGGAAATGCAAAGGGGTACTGCTGTTAAAGAAGTAAATTTTGGCATGACTCATCTTTCACTCAGTCCTGATGGGAAGGAAATTGCTTATCTTTTGCTTGAAGAGCACAGTCTACAGAGAAACTCCATACAGAATCTCAGAGCAGCTATCTATCAGATTAATGAGGAAGATGAAGAACTCAGAAATCTTAAGGAAAGACTGATTCAAGTTCTTGAAGAAAAAGAAGAAAGTTTATTATCCAACTTCTTGAAGATGAATCTGTTCTATCACAAAGCTTAAACAGATAAGTTGTTTCTGAAGATACTTGTACATTTTGATACATGTTTTTGACATCATTGAAATTTTGGAATCTATACTTTATTTTACAAAGTATGAGATTGGGGGAGATTGTTAGATCAGAATTCAATGATCGTCAGAAGCTAGACTCAACTGATCAGGATTGCTGACGTCATCAGTATTGCATGGTCATCAGTATTTGATCAAGCGTCAGTATCTTATTGATCATCAGGATTCCTACTCAGACTATGATCAGGTTTGATCATCAGGACTTGAAGCTGATCAGGATTCCTACTTCGAGTTATATTTGGAGTCTAGATAAACATGGAAGTTTGTTCCTGGTTTGTAGAATGCAGCTATCGATTAAAGATATGTTTCTATCTTTATTATGATTAGGACTTATCTTGTTATTGATAGAGAAGCTGTGTGCACTATATAAACACAGTTTTGGTTTCGATTTATGTACTGATCAGAGAGAGAGAACATAATCGGAGAGAAGCTCTTAAGAACAGAATTTCTTGAGAGAGTTTTTGTAAGCTAGCAGCTCTTAAGAACATCAGAATTTCTTAAGAGAGTTTGTAACAGTTTTATATCAAAGTTAATAAAGCTGTTATTGTTATTGTTATTGTTATTGATCTTTCATATTTGTGTTATATAAAGTCGAGAATCTTATACAATTGTATTCAACCCCCTTCTACAATTGTTATTTACTGGGCAACATATCCACCAATTTTCAATGCAGCTCAAACGGCACATGTGAGTCAGGTAATCTCCTCAACTGTTCCTACCTCTGTTGTTATTTCTTTGATTTCCAGTACCACAATAGAGGCTGGAACTGTCCAACAGCCTCCTACCCAAGTGGTCACCTCTAGAATTCCCAAATTCCTACACCAAGCTCACCTACACTCTCTCTGGATGTGGATATGATTCATACATAAATGCCTGATTCTCCATCTTTAACCTTCTTGGAGAAGCCCCACTCTGAAATTGGTGATCATCATCTTATTGATGATTTGTTGGACCACCAATCTATCATTTCTCAGACTCTGGCTCCATCTGTGGCTTTAAATCTCAAATCAATCTCCACAGATTCAGCCTTAGTCTCAATTTCAAGAGCTAATTCTTTTCCTTCATCTACGAATATTTCTCATCCGTTGACAAGTGTTTGTCTTTCTACGAATATGCCCCAAATCAGCTATCCGTTGACATATACTTCTACTACCTCTACGGATACTCCTTCCACAATTGAACTTTAAACTTCAAGTATTTCTACTTCAAGTGTGGATGAGTTGGCAGTAGTTCAAACACTTCTACGCTTGAGGGAAGGGAGTGAAGCCACTGAGAGTGACAGGATGGTTTGCAACCAGGGAAAAGGAGAGGGAGATCAAGAGGGATAGACTATTTCTTCCAGTCTGGTAAAAGTGAGCACTGAGAGTTCCACCTTAGTAGGTGGAGGTGAGGGTGTGAGAGGTGTGAGTCAGGGGGAGCCCCTGATGCAAGAAAAGAGAGAAAAGCAGGTACGGGAGAAATAAGGATGGAAGACTCAGCCATTGCAAGTAAGTCAATGGATGTCAGTGATGTAGACATGGAGAGACTATTCCAACTTGAATATCAAAATGAGTTAGATCAAGTCAACCTGAATACTGAGACATTTACTCATCCTGATCCAGCCTATCAAGTCTTGGCTGGACAGGGCAATGTGGTGGCAGAAAGGATGTTGAATTTGGTACACACAACTGAATCAATGTCTAGGGCAAAGGAAGCTATTCAGAATCTGCCTCCAGGAACTGGTGAAGATTTCAGTTATGATGAAGACAGTGATGATTCTGAGAGTGGTGAAGGAGGAGATGAAGGTCCTTCCACTCTTCAAGAGATGCCTACTTGGTTGTTTTCCAATTCTTATGTCCATAATGACACTAAGGCAGTCATTCTCAGGAATTATCAAAGGGCATTTGGTGAAGCTCAGAATTTACAAACTCAGCTTCTGCAACAGTTGCTGCAGTCAACTGGTGTCACTCAAACCCTTGATGATAACAAAAAGGGGGAGAATTCAAGTAAGGGGGAGAGTGCACAAGTGGTCTCTATACCAGTAACTCAAGGTGTGCCATCAAGTCAGGGGGAGTCACCTCAAATAATAGCTAATCCAAGTGAGTTTCAACTCACAAAGGTGGTCTCTCCTCAAGCTAAGGATGTCCAAGTCTTTCTCAACTCTGAAAAGCTGATCAAGGAATCTATCTTCCAGGCTGTGACTTCATCATCAAGCAGCCATCCTGTCCACACAACAATTCTGAAGGTCCCCACTCCTGACACCATTGTTCTGCAAAACAATTATGATGCTGAACATTCTAGTGTCAAGGAGTTTGAACCTATCTTCAGTGGCAGGACTGGATCACCACCTAGACATCATGGCAAGAACAAACTAGAGGTGGACTACCCACTCCCCAAGCCTGATGAGTCTAAGGTGTTAGCAACTCTTATCAGGGATCTCAAGAATACCAATGATGTAAAGCTGAGACAAGGGTTGGTTGTTATCTACAGAAATGGCAAGGAAATTCATATCACAAGCAGCCATCCCAGATTCAATGAAGCCAAAGCAGAAGAGATTTCCAGGATAAGGAGAGAAGCCAATCCCCAGGGTTATGAATCTATATCTGAGAGACAGGCTAGATTAGCCCAAGAACTAATAAGGGAAATGGAGGAAGACAGTAGTGAGGTTGTAGAGAAAGAGGCCCATACTAGGAAGAAAAGGAAGACAGTGTCTAAATCCAAGCCACCTAGATGGAAGGAAAGATCACATAGGTCTGTCTCTCCTGAGAAGGTAAAAGAGGAAAGAGATATACAGAGGAGGATTGTCTTTGAAGACCCTCTCCCAGCTTTAACTCAATCTCAAACCACCTACCATGGGACTCATATAGAGCTTAAAGAAGAACCTATTGAGTTTGAAGACTTGGTATTCCCTAAGTTCATAATGACAATTTGGATTTGGATTGAATTCCCTCCATCTAAGGGGTGCTTTCATTATATATAGATATCAGATACATACAAGAGGAATACAAGGCTGATTATCAGCGATTACAATCACTAAATATCTAGGCTGATTTCAAGTAATCAGAAGATATAATCATATATACAACTATGCTATTAATGACTATATATTTACATGAGTACATGATATATGCCTTGATATTTGCTGTTATGATTTAAGCCTTAACATAAATTGTCATCCCCCCTCAAATTGATGCTGGTCTATCACGAAGCATCAATTTTCCCATAAGGAATTTATGGCGTTGGTGTGTCATAGCTTTAGTAAAAATATCAGCTACTTGAATCGTAGTGGAAACATGAGGAAGAGAAATTGTGCGATTGTCGAAGGCTTCACGAATGGAATGACAATCCACCTCGATATGCTTAGTACGCTCATGATAAAGCGGATTAGCAGCGATTTGAATCGCACTAGTGTTATCAGCATAAAGCGGAGTGGGGTTTGATTGAGTGAAACCAAGCTCAGCAAGGAGGCCACGAAGCCAAATAATCTCTGAACAAGCAGCAGCCATAGCACGATATTCCGATTCAGTAGAGGATTTTGAAACACGAGCTTGCTTTTTACTCTTCCAGGAAATTAAAGAGCTACCAAGGAACATGCACCAGCCTGTGACAGATCGTCGAGTATCGGGGCAACCAGCCCAATCAGCATCACTATATGCAACAAGATTTAGAGGATTACCAGCCGAAAAGAACAATCCACGACCAGGGGTCCCACGAAGATATCGAAGGATACGACGAACAGCAGCTAAATGCAAATGACGAGGCTTTTGCATGAATTGACTTACTTGCTGAACAGCGAAAGAAATATCTGGACGTGTAATGGTCAAGTAGTTCAAGCTGCCTACCAATTGGCGATATAGAGTAGGATCAGAAAGTAATTCACCTTCCTCTCTGCTGTATTTTGTGTTAACTTCTAATGGAGTATCTACAGATGAAGCATCTTGAAGACCAGCTAACTTAAGCAAATCTTGAGTATATTTATTTTGACTCAGAAAAACACCAGAAGCATCGGTATCAATTTCCAAACCCAAAATATAAGTTAGAGGACCAAGGTCTTTCATGTGAAATGAAGCATGCAGATGATGTTGTAGACGAGAAATTAACGTAGAATCTGTCCCGGTAATAATAATGTCGTCCACATAAACAAGAAGAAGAACAATACCAGCGGATGTCTTGCAAAGAAACAAGGATGGATCATATTGACTTTGCTTAAATGAGAACTGAAGCAATGTGGTTCGAAATTTGTCAAACCAAGTTCGGGAAGATTGCTTCAATCCATAGATTGATCGTTTTAACTTGCACACACCTGAAAAAGGGGATGATAAACTAGGAGGTAAAGTCATGTAAATCTCCTCTTTGAGATCACCATGAAGAAATGCGTTTTTAACATCCATTTGATGAAGTGGCCAGCCTTGTGAAGCTACAAGAGAAATAACCAAACGAACTGTTGTCATCTTGGCAACCGGAGCAAACGTCTCAACGTAATTAACTCCATATTTTTGTTTGTTGCCAAGGGCAACCAACCGAGCCTTATAGCGATCAAGGGTACCATCTGAGCGGAGTTTAATGGAGTAGACCCATTTACAACCAATAGTTTTAGCATTAGATGGACGAGGAACAACATCCCATGTGTGGTTATCCTCAAGAGCTTGAAGTTCTTCTTTCATAGCATTACGCCAACATTCATGTTTAACAGCTTCTGAATAACATGTAGGAATAGGAATATCAGCCAAAGTAGTATGCAGAGATTTATGAGAAAATCCATACCGTTCAGGTGGATGGGTGGCTCTAGAAGAGCGTCACAGACTGTTTTGGGGCTGATTTGCAGTGGAAGAAGAAGTTTGAACATGCTCAGATGTCGGATCAGTCGGATCAGGCTCTGGATCAGGCTCTTGAGGCTCCAAAGTTGGACGAAGTCGAGTATAAACATTTCCAGGCTTGAATCTGCTAGAAGTGTTAGTTATTTCATCAAAATGAGGAAGAAAAAGTGGTTCTGGTGGTGCTGTGGAGACTGCTGAGGACTCAAGTTGAGTAGAGAAGAAAAATTGATTTTCGAAGAAAACAACATTATGAGAAATCCGAAATCTGTTAGAACAAGGATCATAGAAAACATAACCTTTGTGTGAAACATTATAACCCATAAAAGCACATTTAACAGATTGAGCAGAAAGTTTGTGGCGCTCATGAGGTGGCAAATGAACAAAGCAAACACATCCAAAAGTATGCATATCAAGATAGTTGGGATGCTTATGATAAAGACGAAAATACGGAGAATCCCAGTTTAATACTTGTGAAGGCAACCGATTTATTAGATAAACTGTCGTGCTTAAGGCTTCAACCCAAAATTTAGAAGGAACAAAAGATTCAAGTAATAATGTGCGAACAACATCTAATAAATGGCGATTCTTACGCTCAGCAACCCCATTTTGCTGAGGCGTATAAAGACAAGAACGTTGGGAAACAATTCCGTTTTGTTTTAGAAAATCATGAAATGCATGAGACATATATTCCCCACCCGAATCAGATCTGAGCACTTTGATTTTACCATAAAATTGAGTGTCAATATAAGCCACAAAGGTTTTAAACACCGTAAATACCTCAGATTTAGAACGAAGAAAATATACCCAAGTATACTTGCTGTAATCATCAATAAATGTGACAAAATACTTATAATGTGCATGCGATACGATAGGAGTGATACCCCACACATCACTATGAATTATATCAAAACACTTTTCTGCACGACTACCATGAGAAGGAAAAGGTAGAGACTTGCTTTTACCTAATTTACAAGCTGAACAATCGAATGAAAGATGCGAGGAAAGATTACTTTTATTGCCCACCAACCCAGAATTTATTATATGAGATAAAACAACATTATTGGGATGGCCTAAACGTTTATGCCATACTTCACCCTTCCGGTTTACATCAATACTGGCTAAGGAAACAAAATTAGGAATAGGAAGAAGCAAAGGAAATAGACGTCCAACTTTAGGCCCCTTCGCCGGTATCCTCCCCGACACCTGATCCTGCACAACACAACCATCATGGGAAAATCGAACATTACAGTTATTATCAACTAGTTGTCCTACTGAAATAAGATTAGCGGAGAGTTCAGGAGACACAAGAACATCTTTAATTGAAGAATTAATGTCCCCAATAGCATGAACGGGTAACTTACTACCATTAGCAACCTGAATGTCTCCTTCATATTTATGAATATTGCTAAGAGTGCTACATGAATTTGTCATGTGATTGGATGCGCCAGAATCAACAAGCCATGATAAAGCGGGAAAAGTGTGCTTACCTTGAAGCCCTAATGTTGAAAAAGCTGAAATAATCATCTTTTGAACCATTTCTAGAGTAATTGCTGGTTTACCATCTGCTGAACCAACAAAAGCCTGATTCGCAGTAGCAGCCTGCTTAACTTGGCGACGCGGAGGTCGGATTGGACATTCCTTGATAATATGCCCTGACTTCTTACAGTATGTGCATGATTTCTTTGCACAATCAGCAGCGATGTGTCCATATTCCTTGCAGCTATAACATTGAACTTGCCTCAAGTCTCTCCCTTTGATTTTCCCATGATTTGTAGCATAAGCAACTGCATTCTCATGGACTTTATGTTGCTGAAAACTAACTTGTGTGGCAAGACGCTGCTCTTCCCGTAACAATTCTCCAAAACAAACATCCAAAGAAGGAGGAGGACTACGATTCATCAGATTTGAACGGGCAGTCTCGTACTCAGGACGTAATTTCATCAAAAACTGATCTCGTTTGCTCTGCTCATGAACCTTTTGAACAGCAGCAAACGATTCTTTCGGTACTTCAGCATAAATTATGTCAACATACTCTGTCCACAAGTTCTGAAATCCAGAAAAAAATTCCTGAACAGAAAGATCACCTTGAGAATACTTGGCGATCTCATATTCCAACTGAAAACGTTTGGCTGCATTGTCCTGATTATAGACCTTCTTTAAATACTCCCACATTTCTTTAGATGTCTTATATGGTCTCAAATTAGGAACAAGTGTTTGATCTACTGATCCCAAAATCCAAGTCATGACTCTAGCATCCTTTACCTGCCACTTTGCCAAACTAGCAGCTTCAGTAGGCGCTACATCACTACCATCAACATGGCCCCAAAGTTCCTTTCCCGTGACAAATAACCGAAACTGAAATTCCCAGGTAGAGTAATTCTTACCTGTGAAACGCACACAAAGATTCTCCAAGTTGCTATTCGACATGATATCCCAGAAAAGAAAACCAGAATAAAAAAAACACCAAGACCAAGATTTAGACTGAGATAAGAAAACACTTAGAAGTCAGAATTCTAGCTCTGATACCAAGACAATTTGGATTGAATTCCCTCCATCTAAGGGGTGCTTTCATTATATAGAGATATCAGATACATACAAGAGGAATACAAGGCTGATTATCAGCGATTACAATCACTAATATCTAGGCTGATTTCAAGTAATCAGAAGATACAATCATATATACAACTATGCTATTAATGACTATATATTTACATGAGTACATGATATATGCCTTGATATTTGCTGTTATGATTTAAGCCTTAACATAAGTTGTCACATAATTGAGACAGAAAAGATGTCAAAGAAAAGGGTACTAGTCAAGAAAGCTCAACAAGGACCAATCAAGCTGAATGTTGCACCAAAAGTTGCCAAACCAGTTGAGAATAAGGCAGACTTTTTGTACATTGCAGAGATACATGAGTACTCAACCATGGATCTATTCCTTGATGAAGTTAGTGAAATCAGAGGCACAGACAAGTTCAGAGATTTGCCTGAAAGACTAACTTTTGTCTACAAAGGAGGGAAGGTGAGATCATGGCCCCTGCAACAAGTGTTGAATGAAGGATACTCTACCTTGGTGAAAGTCTTTTCAGGCTTCAAAAACACAAGGGGATTCTCTGAGGTTGCCAGGAGTGCTGTGTTGAAGAAGATTGAGGAAATCAGGAGCAGCTGGAGTTCTCCTGATAGTTTGTCGAGGAAGCTGAAGATCCCTTTCAATGGACAAAGAATCCATCTTCAACCTTACTGAATGATGGAATTCAAGGATGAAAAGGGATGTAGAAGATTCTTCAGGATTGAAGATCAATTGTCTAAGGCCAGCAATAGGTACCTTAGATGGTTGCAAGGCAAGTTAGATCCAAAAATTGCTGAAGAAGATGCATTCTATAGAAAGCTTCAAGATCAAATTCAGGCAAATTATGCTAAGGAATGGAGACAGAAGATTCAACCTCCAAGAGAGAAGAAAAGAAATTAATTTTGCTCAGTCTAGAGGATCACTCTCTATGTAACTATCTCTACTCTTCAGTTTTTCATTTCATGTAGCTTAACACAATTTTTACTGCTATTATCTATATGTTGGAAGTGGTTTTGTTATCATCAAGACTCTTAATTTATGTCTGATTCTCAACCAGGCATAAGTTGGGGGAGATTGTTAGGAACTATGTTGTTTCTTGATGATAACCAAATTAACTTAGTAAAAATTGTACAAGTAAATGTAGCTATCAGTGGATAGTATGCTCTTGCAGTATCCGTAGATGAGAAACTTAACTACGGATAAGACTCAATGTAACATGCTTGTGTATTTCTGATGTTGAAGTTGAAGTAGTCTTGATAGGTTAAATGAGTCATGTTGACTATCAATAGATATGTAGAATAGGGAGGCTAATTGTAAATAGTTGATGCCTTGTAATTCTGCATACGTGAAATTGACTGTCTACGGATAGCTTAGTTAGCCTTCTACAGATATGGACATTGTACTGTCTACGGATAGCAGTACTGGTTGATCAAGACACTGTCAACGGATACAACTCAAGTAGCTTCTATGGATACACTATGTACTTGTGAAAGGGACAGATAAGTCAAAGCACATGGGTTGACAGACTACACAGAGCATGGAAGCCAGTTTTTCTGGAAAGGTCACGAGAAGAAAGCAGAATTCTGTTTGCATGGTCAAAGGTAGCATTTATATAAAAGACAATAAGCCAAGAAGGGCAAGCTACCAACACATGGACCACTGCTCAGAATGGAGAAACAAGGATTCTGAACAGCTGTACTTTTTGTATTATTAGTTGTTCAAATATTTTTGTAAACTTGGGTTATATAACCAAGTAGTAGCATAACTCTAGAACCAAGAAATCAGGTTAGGCAATTTTAGAGAGCAGAAAGCAATATCCTTGTAAATTGCCGAAGCTAGAGTTGTGTATTTGCAGTTGTGTGTTTATTCATAAACATCAAAGAGATTTCTTCAATAAAAATCTCTAGGTGGACAAAAACAATCCACCTGAATTTTTAATTCTCGTGTCATCTTATTTGTGTTTATGTTCTTGTTTTTATTTTCTCTGTCAAGAATCAGGAAGAGTTTTTAAAGATTGTATTCAACCCCCCCCCTTCTATAATCGTGATTCATTGTATGAGAATAAAAAATTATTTTAAAATTTGAGATTAAACTCAACTATAAAAAAATGTGTGTTAGCATTACAAAAACCAACATACGATTTTATATTTTAAATAATAAGATAATATTGTAAACTAAATATATGAGTAAAAGATGATCTTAGACCTCCGTATTTTCTTAAAAATACATAGCTTTGCTCAAAATAATTTGGAGTTGCTTAAGATTCAAATAAGTTACTTCGACTCGGGTACGAAGTGTCAGACAAGACACATATCCGAGTGTCGGACTTGGAAACTTTGAAAATTAGGGACACTGTCCATTTTTTAGACACGGGTACGGGAATATCTCATAATATATTTATAAACAAGTATTGTAGGTTACACATCTTAACCAAAATTAACAATAAAACTCATGTTAAACATGATTTTCTAGAGTAATTTGCAAATTAGGCATCTTCTCTACCTTTATCTCATTATTGTTTCTTCCATTCTTCTCACCTCTCTATTTTGAATAATAATTTTGACTAATATTTGCTCTTAAAATTGGTCAAAGTATCCACATTTTAGTCAAAGGATTCAACACGAAATAAGTGTCATGTCCGAGTGTCCAAGTGTCCGACACGGGTACGTCAACCTAAATAGAAGAGTCGGAGTAATATAGGTCATTCAATTTTACTTATTACACGAACAACCGAATAACAAATTTTTATATAACCTTTAGCTAATGAATTACAAACATGGTTAAAAATGTTGAAACTATAATCGTAATAACTATATTTATTTAAAATTGATTATAACATAAATATAACTCATTATATCCTTATATATAATAAACACAAGAAGGATTTATCGAAAAATTTAGTCAATGTATCTTCAAATTAATAAAATCCGTTAGATCTTAAATAGATGAATAATAATTTTTTGATCTAATATTATAAATTGTATTTAATTGTTAGTAAGATTATATTTAAATACTAAAAAGTGTAATTAAATAACACGAACCAAATATGAGTAGGTTTTTAAACTAAATAGAATTCTTAACATAAAAATTCAAAATTTTCTTTTCTTTTCAGTTTCAAAGTAGTTTAAGTTGGATAACAATTTTTAAAGCATCACTAAATTAAAAATTATTCCATGAACTTCGTGTGGGCTGTGAAATCATCCAAATCTAATTTTTAGAACTCAAGATAAATCCAAAACAGTAAAGTGAGTGTGCAAGTCGACCAAATAATAATTTTAATATTATTTTAACTCATTGGTTATGGTCTCTCTAAGTTTATCAAATTTAGTATTTCTCTTTTTTCTCAATAAAATATAAAAAAAATATTTTATGAAAATCTTATTCAGTACAAAATATACTTAATATGTGAATAAAATTATTTAAAATCACTTATAAATATCGTTCAATGAAAATAGATATTGAAATTTCAAAATAGATATATATGAGAATCGTTGGATCAAATAATAAAAATAATATTTAGTGGTTAGTAGGATTATATTCAAACACTAAAAATTGTATTTTAATAATTTAATTCAATCATAACTAATTTTTCTAAATTTAATAGAATTTTAAATGTGTAAAATAGTTACTTTCTTTTCTCTTCATTTCCCGATAGTTCATCTGGTTAAATCATTACATATATTAAACGTAAAAGTGATGTTATCTATATTTTTGTTCATGTACTACCAAATAATATGAATTGTTAGATTTTTAGATAGATAGATGAAAACTTTTGGATTTAGTATTAAAAGTGTATTAACTTGAACAAAAAGTAAGTAGAATTACTTAATTAAATAGAATTTTTAAAGTAATAATAATAAACGTAAAAATGATGTTAACCAAAATTTTGGTTATATACCACCAAAATATTATGAACTATTAGATTTTAAGATAAATAGATTAACATCATTGGATTTTAAAAGTGTAATAACTTAAACCGATATAAGTAGAATTAATAAATTGAAAAAATTTTAATGTAAAAATTCGTAATCTCCTTTTTCCTTCAATTTCCGGATAGTTCAGTTGGATAATAATCATTAAATCATTGCTAAATTAAATATTATTTTGTAAGTTTCGCGTGACTGTAAAATCGTCTTAATCTAATTTTTAGAACTCAAGCGACGACCCACCGAGTAAGGGGAGCTTTTAAAGCCTAAAAAATATCAGTTATTTATTTGTTATAACTCCGATATCACTATTTTTTTGTTAAAAGAAATTATATATATTTTATTAGGTAATTTGTTTTTAAAGAAAGGTCAAAACTCTATCAACAACATATTAAAAATGAAAATTTATAATGAAAACTAAAAAATTTAATAATAAAAAATTATAGATAAAATAAATTGATGAATAATATAATTATGAATATTAAAAAAATATATGCACATTCCACGAGTTATAAGCTATTTCCTATTATATCCCTATATATAATAAGCGTAAGGGAGATTAATTTTATCCAAAACATTGGTCGTATGTTCCCTGTACGACCATTGTATGACCAAATTAATAAGGACCGTTAGATATAAAATAGATGGATGAGAACCGTTAGATCTAATATTAAAAAATGTATTTGATTAATAATATAATTATATTCAAATACTAAAAATTGTATTGTGATAATTTAAATAAAATATAATTGGATTTTCTAAGAAAAAATTCGTAACTCTCATTTCTCTTCAATTGTTAAATAATAATTGTTAAACCAAATATCGAGATATCGATTCATATCATTACAATATTAAAAAGTTATTAATATAATGTTCATGTAGATCATGGATAATAATAATACACGTGGACTTTATGTTCTAAGAGACGTAAGAGAAGTCTGTACATGAATCTATTTTGAAAATTTTATTGTATAACTAAAACGACTTAGTTAATATCTAATTACTCACTTTCCTAATTCAAAACGACTTAGTTAATTAGTATTAACATAACACTTTTTTTAAAGGACACAACACTTTGATTCATCCAAATTATTTTATATATTATAAACGTAAAAGAATAATATAGAAATATTATTAAAAATTGAGAGTTTCATATTCATTAACTATATTTTGAATATAACACTTAAAGAGAATAAGGATCATGAGGTTAATCTTAGTATACTTTTCTTAAGATAACAACTAATATGTAACCAAAGAAATCTAGTCATCTATTGTTAAATATTTACTTAACATATATTTTGATTTGTTTATGAATTAGGAAAATGAGTAATAAGATAATACTAGCGTGAAAGCCCGTGCGAGGCACGTGCACGGAAATAATTTCTTGTCTGTAATCGTTTATATATTGAGATAATTTTGTAATCAGAAAATCGAAAAAATATAAGATTTTGATTTTATCTTATATTTTATAGTACTTTGTAATATGGCATTTCAACTACATCAACATAATATTCTATAACTTGATTAGATTTCATAAAATTTTGATAAATATTCATATGATAATAATCACATGATTACTTTTAATTGCTAAAATATTAACATGGTTTTCAATAAAGTGATATGAACTTTATCAAATTAATTATTTAAGTATAAAATAAATAAGTATTTTAGCAAAACTGTCGGTATATAACATAGGCGATGTGATTTTGACATTGTCTGATTCTATTTGTAAAAAATCAATATATATGTAAGGCTGAGACATATTATCAAATCTATTAATATTATGTAAAATTCATATATGCGGTGTCTCGCTCATTTTTTCATATATTTTTGTACATATTCATACATTTTTAAACTCAAATATTTAGTTTTAATCTAATGTTTATTACACAATATTGAAATTCTATTTTAAAATATTGGTAAATTGAAACATTTTTTCTTATAATTTCGAGTTACTTTTTAACTCATCTTTAAATTTTCACAAGTATTTTGATCAATGTAAATTATGATTAGACAGCCTTAATGACATGTGTATCTTCATGATATCTAAGATCAATTTTTTTGATTCCATCATAGATTGATCTAAGCATATGTTTTAACTCAACCATTATATAGTATATCGATCAATTTACTATATTATATAAGAATTCATATTACCATACTTTATTCGTGTTATAGTCTAACTGGTGTGAATGTTTATATAACATAAATTCAATTATTTTGTTTTTTTTAAATTTTATATTTTTATACCAATCATACCTCTAAATCGCTGAAAGTCTAAATAGTTGGTCGACCAAATATATCTAATATGTTAAAATTTTATATAACTTAAAAATTATGTGATTCAATCATTTATTATGTATGATTTGATAAACTAAAATAAATATTTTTTAAAATCAAATCTTATTTTTATTTCAATAATTTAATATCTACACAAAGACAAATGTAAATAAATTTATATCTTTTTCGGACTTGATTAGATTTATCTATAATTTGTATATTATTTTAAAATTTTAATTTTTATATCAATCATTTAAAATGACAAAAGATAATTGTAGAGTATACTCAATCCATCAAAATATTTTGGCAATTATATACTATGCAATATTTTATAAATAGTGTAAAAAAAATATTTTATAAATATTTTATAAAAAATATTTTTTTAAATATTTTATTTACTTAAAAATAAAAAATTTAAAAAAAATGGGAGAAAAGAAGAAAATTTGGGTTGTCTAATAAAATCTTAAAAAAAACTCAAAATAAAATGTAGTACACTACTTATGTATGAGCTTCATTAGAGATGGTTACTGATTCCATTCCCTACACTAACATAATTTAAATTCATATATTCTTTGCATAAATATAAAAGGGATTGTGTTTTTGTAATTTTTTAACATGTAGGGGCAAAATCATAAATTCACATATTTTAAAATGACATATATCAACAATTTAAATTGGCAAAAGTGAATTGTAGATTATGCTCAATCGCTAAAAATATTTTTTGTAACTATATACTATGCAATATTCTAGAAATTATATAAAATAATGTTAATTTACTCCAAAAAAATAAAAAAAGATGGAAGAAGAGGTGATTTATCTAATAAGAGTTTGAAAGTAAGCTCAAAACAAAGTGTAGTTCAGTTGGTTATGGTGTGAATTTTACAGGGAAATGTTAGTGGATCAATTCCCAACTTCAACAAAATTTCACTATTTTTTACATAATTATTAAATGATGGCATTTTTGTAATTTTAGAAAATATGAGGGTAAAATCGTAAATTCACAGCCATTAAAATGACAATTTTTACCCTTGTGTTGAGATTTAATATATACTAGCGCAACAGCCCGTGCAAGGCACGGGCATGCATAGAGATGTCAATAATTTTTATCGTGAAAAAGTTGGTCGTGATCGATTTATTAGATTAAGGATTGTGTAGTCTTAAGTTTGAGAGCGTAAAATGAGAAGTATGGTTCATTCATAGTGAGGAGTAAAGAATTTTTTTGACGAATAGTGTAATTACTTTGAATTACAAACGTAACTATGCCAAGGCTCTAAGACTTGTTTATAGTGACTATTATTGATTTTGAGACCAGATTGAAATAATGTAGAATTTAAAGCACGAATGTACTATTGTTCTTCTTGTGATTATAAGCAGGTTTACCTGTGTTTTGTGTGTCAGAGAAATGATAGTTTGATTGGTTTTTTTTTTTTTTTTGCAATCTAGGTTATGAATAGGTTATATGCATGCAATGTTATTGTAATATAATCGAACATGCATGAATGAGATAGAGGATTTTAAAAAGAAGCTGAAGGTCGACGCATCTTTGCACACCCTCACATCACCCAAGTTTGTGATAAACACCTTGGGAGATGAACACCTATTACAGTTTGGAGTATTCATGTCACCTATTTGTTTTTGGTTTTTTACTTGGGAACTGATTCTGCACTCCTATCATGTGTTCATATTTATATTAATTTATATTAACACACTTAGTAAATGCATTAAGAATGTGTTTGGAATATCGTTTTACAGTTACACATTTTAATCCAATTTATTATTATATATTAAACCTCAACACAAGGGCAAAAATTTCCAATTAAATGGTCGTCACAAAAATGTCACTCATATATTATTATGCAAAAATATATTAATAGTTGTTAGTACAAAGAAACAAACCTCCAACCTCCTTCTAAGATGTTCATGGGTTTAACCACTATTCTACATGCCTGTTTGAGTTTACTTCAAAAAATTTATTAGATAATCCACGTCTTTCTTCTCTTATCTTATATTATTTTTACTTTGATGTTTAAATAAATAAAATATTGGTTTGTATTATTTATATAAATCAGTTTTTCTTTTCATCTTTTCGTAATTTTGGTCAAAAATTTTATTTTCCGGACACTCCAACCGGTATCACGCCAGACCCTACAGTGCAGGAAGAATTCCCCACGCTCCCATGAATCAAACCTTGAATGCTTTGGTCAATAACCAGTGCTCTCACCAACTCATCTACAGGCCCGGAGGCTTCTTTTTGTAATTTTATATACCTATATATTCAATCACTGAATTTTATTACAGTTGTATGTTGTAGAGGATGTCGTCAAGGACCCACAAACCCTATTTAGAATTTCATTTTATCAAAATGATTATATGACATTACGAATCAATTTAATGTATTCGATAAAGTTCTATTATTATTATGAAAGATTATACTTTTTTTTAACATCGTACAATAATTTTTGGAATACAATTTGAAATTCTATTTTCAAAACTTGTAATTTTCAATTTTCCCAAACTTTATCGCCTACTAACAGTCTGACTGATCATTATGTAATTATATAATTTGTAATATCCTATATTTTAAAAACTCACCCCGATTTTTGACACGAACGTCACTGGGGTTGAAGGGGAGGGGGTTAGAAAGGTGAAAAAAAATATAGATAAGTTAATAAAGAATGACATGTTACTTTAGAAAATGTTAACAAATGAACAATACATTCTGGAAAAGAAAATTGTTAAGAAATGGATGCGACGAACAGAGTAGGTAGACGGATTTTTTGTATAATTTGAATGCTAATGTTCTTAGTTTAAAAATTATAGAAATAACTAATAATGAGAGATATAATGTGTATAATATTTCTTATATTAGATCGAATTTTAATAGTATATTTTATGCATGAATAATTAATTTAATTCAAATAAAGTATAATATAAATTATGAATTATAATCAACATAATTAATATATATTAAATTGAAAACATACAACTACAATAATATATAGTGATTGAATATATAGATATATAAAATTACGAAAAGGAAAAAAGAAAAACAAATTTCTATAAATAATTCAAACCAACATTTTATTTATTCAAACATCAAAGCAAAAAAAAATAATATAAGAGATAAAAGACGTGGGTTATCTAATAAGTTTTTTGAAATAAACTCAAAAAGGCATGTAGCATAGTGGTTGCCCATGGATATCTTGGAAGGAGGTTGGAGGTTCGAATCTTTGTAGTAACACATCTATTAAAAAAAATTGTATAAAAATATACGAGTGGCATGAAAAGGAAAAAAGAAAAACAAATTTATATAAATAATTCAAACCAACATTTTATTTATTCAAACATCAAAGTAAAAGAAAATAATATAAGAGATAAAAGACGTGGATTATCTAATAAGTTTTTTGAAATAAACTCAAAATGGCATGTAGCATAGTGGTTAAGCTCATGGATATCTTGGAAGGAGGTTGGAGGTTCGAATCTCTGTAGTAACACATCTATTAAAAAAATTGTATAATAATATACGAGTGACATTTTTGTTATTTTTTAAAAAAAAAGGTAAAACGGTAATTTTGCTGAAAAGGGAAAAATAAAAAAAAATTTATATAAATAATTCAAACCAACATTTTATTTATTCAATCATCAAAGTAAACAAATATATATATGAGATAAAAGACGTGGGTTATCTAATAAGTTTTTTGAAATAAACTCAAAAAGACTTGTAGCATAGTGGTTAAGACCATGGATATCTTTGAAGGAGGTTAGAGGTTCGAACCTCTGTAGTAACACATCTATTAAAATTTTTTTGTATAATAATATACAAGTGGCATTTTTGTTATTTTTCAAAAGAAAAGGGTAAAACGGTAATTTCGCGGTCATTTAATTGGTAACTTTTGCCCTTGTGTTGGCCTATTATATATAGTAATAGATATATTAATAGATAGATAGATAGATAGATAATACTCTTAAATGATCAATTACCACGTTAGGATCTTTATTCCCATACTCATAACATACTAACAGAAATTTAAGTTTCAAATCAGCTCAATAACATATTAATATTACCTATTTCAAAAATTAACAAATAATTTAAATTTTGAATCATATACATTTGAATAAATATACATAAAAGACATGTATTTTGCACATGGTAAATGCCACACGAAATAATTTATCCAAAAATATATCCTTATATATTTCATTCATAATTTTGGTCATCACGATACAATACCATAAAAAAGGAATCTTTAAACTTTAAAATAAAAAGATCAGAATCGTGTGATGTTCGAACTCTATCAACAATGTATCAAATATAAAAATAATATCTTTATCTCAAAATATTTTTTAAAAAATCTAGAGTTTCAGTCGTTAAGTGACGATAATAAGGGACGATAATACTAAAAAAAGTAAGAATTCAATGATCTTAAAATAAATAGATGAGAAACATTGAATATAATGTCAAGTAATATTTTATATTTTAATAGATAAATTATATTTTCAAAAATTCAAGGTTCAAAATTCGTCAACAATATATTTTAAAAATTATATTTTAAAAATTAATTAAAACAAATATGAATACTAAGAATAAAATTATGAAATAATATAATAAAAATAATTTAAAAATATCCGCGCGAGCTATAAACTAATTTTTTTATAATAAGATTTTAACGAGACAGGATGTTGTACGAATCATCCGAACGAGAGTGTGATATAAATATTTGGACGACTTTTGTGTTTCTCAGCCCTTTGTATTCCTTTTATTATTACCAAACCTTTGGCTTTTCATTTCTTATGTAACTCACGTTCGTACATACAAAAAATATATAATTATATGAAGCTCTTTTTTTAATTCTTTCTGTACTTAACTCTCTATAAATCCTTTATTAGTATATACTAGCATAAAAGCCCGTGCGAGGCACGGACTGCTAGCTTAAATTGTGTTTATAAATTATTCTATGCATGATCATTATCGTTTCAAGTATATGATTGATATATATAGAGTTTTTCTTATTGATGGTATATGTAGCTATTGGGTGCTTACTTAAGTATGTTCAAGTTTTTAATTTAGAAATTAATACGAGTATTATGAATAGCTGTCATGTTAGTTTACAATTTTTTTGCGGGATAGAATAGATACTGGGTGTTCAAGATGAGTTTTAGAACATTGCAATCCTAAATTTTCTTCAAATTATTCAAGATGTTACATTCTGGAGAGTAGGTTTTATTACTGATTTTGATAAAAAGCCTTCGTAAATCTTATAATACTCTACTTAGGTCTTGCGCTTTCAGTTCTTAAAACTTTCTTTCTAACTCGTTCATATCTTTTCTTGCAATTTGTTGATTTTAAGCATTCTTGTTAGGTCCTGATACGTTTATAGAAGGGGGGGTTGAATACAAACTATACCGTTTTATCGAATTTGTCCTTTAAAAGATTTAACTGTTTAGAACAAATTAGTGCGGAATAAAAACTGAAACAATATTCAAGTTAAATAGAAACTCTATTAAACTTGAGGGGTGTTACAATTCAGTGCACAGATTACAAGGTTCTTATTACAACAAATTTAGAATAAATTCGACATGAATTTATCTATATTTGTAATAAAAAGATCGAATACTAAAAAGTAGTTCGATAGTAATTCTAGGGATTATGATCCGCTAGATTGTCAAAGCAGTACAAGTAATTGAATTCTAGTGGATTGGATATAACTTTGATGGCTAGAATTTATTACAAGAATTAAATTGAGCTTTGCAGTTGGCTTCGTTTTAATGCAGAAGAGAGAAAGATGATACTTTGCTTTTTCATTATGTCTTCAATTGTGTTATCTGCCTGTTTGATCAAACATAACTATATAACCAAGTCAACAGACTCCTTCCCACGCGCCAAACAAATTCTCTGCATTTCATTTAAATTAATACTTGGTAGTACTATCAAGTATCCTTAGTAGTACTCTCGGTAGTACTATAAAGGATAGTACTACTAGTAGTAAACTGATAGTACTACTAGTACTAATTAGAATTAGGATTAAATCTGTTTTAATACATTCTACTTTTAATTAATTTAACAAATGAATTAATTCTTTTAGAATTAATTCACTGATTAAATAAATTAAATAAATGACTCAAATAATTTCATAAATAAATTAATTCTTGAGAATTAATTTATACATTAAATTACTTAAGATCTAGATTGATTAATTTAATATATGAATTAATTCTGAAAGAATTAATTCATAGATTAAATTAATTATCTTATAGAATAATATTAAAAGAGAATTAAAACTAATTCTTAGAACCACTAAAATTGATGATGAACTTCCACTGACTGACGTTGACACTCCATGTACTGTCTGGTTCATGAGCGACTAACTTTAATGGTTGTTCTTCATACTTGACTTTAAGCTGTGATTCTTTTCTCCTTCTATTTAAACAAAGGACTGTAACCTGTACTTTTTCCCGTCACACTTCTGAAATCTCTGTCACTTTAAATAGATCCACTTTCTTGAATACTTCACTGAGGCTTGATCAAATAAATGAACTTCTTCCAGTGTAGAATAACTTCAAGTCTGTAGATGACTTTAATCTTCATTCTTTGACAGATTTAATCTTCTGAGATTCCTGTGACATTTGATTTTTATTATTTACTTATTACATCTTAATTAAAGTTGAGTAGAATCCTCGGTGTTTACAAATAGGCCTAGACATATGCCTTTCAATTCTTTTCCTTTGTTTCGCTTCCTCTATCTTTCAGACTTTCAAAACATCAAATAATTTAGTGCCAAGTAATTAGCCCAAATGCAACAACTTGGGTAATCCACAAACCCACAAGCAAGAAGATCTCTTTACTTTACTCATCAGAATCCACAATTCAGAGAGAGATCTTCTTTGGAGTAATTCAAGAGAAATAGTGAATGACCCTTCAAGAGCACTTGAGACATAGATGAACAGTTCCTGCCTCACTTGATCAAATACAGACGTAATCCTTAGGATATCTTCCTTCAATGCCTTCATATATAATGAGTTGTCTGGATTAACAATTCTGATCTTCTCAAGTAGCTTCAGAAAAGTAGCATCATTGTTTGTGCCTCTCCGAGGAATATCAAACATCTGCCTTGCCTTATCCCATTTGACTCCTTGCTTCATCTTAACATCCAATCTCCTTTCTTTGACATGAATACTATGAAGACGTTGTTTGTCTTCATGTTCAGCCTTTTGAATTTTCAGCTTCTGAGAAATGATGTCAGAGACCTTGGCATTTTCATCCTCCTTTCTTCTCAACTCTGCCTGTTGTTTCTTCAACTCCTTCTCAAACAAAGGGTCAGGTGTGTATAGATCAGCTTCATCTTCCCAATCATCAAAGTTGGCTGCCTCCTCAACCTCCTCCTCACCAAAAGCTTCTTCAGGTATGGTCTTCCTCAGATCACCAGATGTGTCAAATTGGAAGTCATCCTGTTCACCGTGGTAGTAGTAGGCATCATCAAAAGCAGACTCCTCCATTGATTGTTTACCTTTCCCCTTATCCTTTCCAAAAGCTCCTCCAGCTTCTTTGTCTTCTCCTTTCTTCTCCTTCTCCCCTTTAGTTGAGGAATCCTCTACAGTTTGAGTTGTGGAAGCCCTAGGATTCACCTCAGATGTTCTCCTTATCTCTCCTCTTTCTCTTCCATCTCCTCCTTCATCATCATCATCATCCTCATCATCATCTCCCTCAAAGAATGTTCTTTGCTCTTCAGTAGGTTGATGTGATTCCTTGATCATGTAGTATAGGTGCTTCATCCCTTCATTAAGATGCTCCATTCCTCCTTCAATCTTAGACATCCTTTGTTCATTAAACCTCTGGTTTTCATCAGATGTTTGCAGAATAAGGTCTACCTTTATAGAAATAGAAGCAATCTCCTTAACACTCTCCGATATCTGAGCATTTGACGTTATAATATCAGAGATGTCTGAAGCCACCAGTACTTGAGATTGTTGGATTGAATTCAGCCTCGGGAGTAGATTATTCTTCAATCCTTCCAGGTCATCAGTCACAGTACCCAGTTGATTTGATACAGAGGTGATAGATTGTGCAACCACATGTGCTTTCAGAAGAGTGTTCTCAGCCTGGGTTTCTTGTAACTTCCTTTGTAGATCAGCTAGCTGGTTCAACAACAAAGCAGTGTTTGTGTCAGTGTGTGCACTCACTTCAATTGCTCTCAGTGGTGTTTCACTCATCTCACGTGCTTGTGTATCACTCTGTATTTGACTCATGTCTCTCACAACTAACTGTCTGTTTAGATTTTCAGAAGATGTACCTGCAGTAAAAATCACCCTAGCCCCTTCAAGAGAGGTCAGTGGTGGTGCAATGGGAGTTCGCAATTCCCGATCCCTGAATGAGTCTGTCAAAATATTTGACATTGTATACTGAATTTCTTCAGGGACAGACTCATCAGGTTGCCTTTCACTTTCTCCAGTAAAACCTGCGAGTGAAAAATCCCTTAAGGGAGCTAGAGATGTTCCCTCTGGGAGGGGAGAAAATGATTCTATTATAGGTGGCAAAGAATCAGATTTTCCCTCTGATGCCTGTGAAGGCACTTCTACCGTGACAATGGTAGGCACTGTTTCAGATCCTAAGTGCTCTCCTAACAACGTGTCATGAGTTTCTTCTATTTGGATGTCTTCTCCCATTGTGAGTAATGGGAGAGTGCTTGACTCATTACAGGTTGCCAGGGCCCGATGGCGAATTTCAATAGATTCATCCTGTTGAGAGGATGTCTCCAGAGACTGTTCAATGGCCATTTCAAAGTCCATATCCTGTTGGGAGGACATGGATGGGCTTACAGATGTCTCTCTATAGGTTTTCCTTTTCTTTAAAGGTGGAGACAGAGATGTGGGTGCACTCAGTGTTTGTTCACTACTTGACCTTTGTCTTATTAAAGAAGCAGTTTCAGGTTGAGAGGTTAAAGGATTAGACACAGTGTTTGGCTCTCTGACCTGGGTTAGAGATTGTGGTTCTACAACCTCTTGGTCTGTCCTATCAACCACTTGGGTTTGAGCAAAGGTTCCAGATGATCCAGAGATAGGATGTATTACCTGAATTGGCAGTTCCTCTGATGTTCCGGCTGCAATGACTAGTTGTTGATCAGGAACAAAAGGTTCAAAGGTAGGTAGGTTAATAAAATGTGCCATGAATGGACTTACAACCACTAGTGTCATGTTCAATTTTTGAGAAGTGTGGAGTCTTTGATAGAATTTACTAAAAGTAGTAGGAGAAGGAATAGATAAAGCATTTGAAAACAACTCCTTGTGAGCATCAGATATCACATGATTGATTAAAATAGTGAGAAATCGAGGATAGAAACACCTGACTTTCCTACCACTATCATGATCAATCCTGGCATTGGATACTCTTCTAACTATAAGACTCCAGATTAGATGACCAATGTTAAGTCTAACATTAAACACAATAGCATAAGCAATGTACTGCAACAAAGATGGAATATGAGGAAAATTACTCTTAGTACAATTGCTGAAAACCTTAGCTAAAGTATCAAATAAGATATCCCATTCACAGACTAAATTAGCTTTACTTAGTTTGGGCAACTCCAAAGGACCTTGATAATGAATTCTGTTGAAAAACTGGATTAATTCAATATCAGAAGGAGTCCTATCAAAGTTATCCCTAGGAAGTTGAAAAACTTCACAAAACAAATCCTCGGTAATAGTGTACTGTGTGTGCTCAATAGTGAAAGATATATAATTTAAATTCTCAGAAATCACAGCAGTAGAACACAATAATCTAAGTGGTTCAATCTTTAAATCAGCAGATAAACATATAGCACGACTCACACAACACTGCGAATTTAAAAACTGAATCCAAGGTCGAAAACGATCAATCGGGCATTTCAACGGATCAAAATATCCAATATAATTGTTTTTAACAACCTCAAAATTCTGAGCCATAATTTACTAACTAAAAATTAACACAGAAAATCAAAAACTCAAATAATTATGAATAATTCGAATTTAAGGATTTTAAAATTAATTAAAAATTAATTAAAAATCCAAATTTTCAAAGTTCTCCAAAAATTACCAAATTTTAGTATGTTAATCCTTGACACAAACCACACACTGTACTATTTTTAGAACTCAAAAACACCTATTAATCACTAAAAACGAATCACAAAACCCTTTGAATTTGAAAAACTCAAAAACTAAAATCTCAATGAAACTTGGATTTTAAGTACTCGAATTAATGGGCTTGAGAAGATCTGTTCAGTGATGGTTTCAGAATTTAAAACAAGCAAGAAACGAATCCATAATCTGAAAATGAAATGGACAGCAATTCGTTTCTTTAGAATAAAAGAGAGAGAATTCTAATAAAACAGTTATGTAAAAACATGAACTGGAAAGACTATGGTAAAAAGTAAAAAAAAACTATATATATATATACACACCTGATAGTACTAAGAAAAAGAACGGTAGTACTATCAAAAATAAAAAAACTTAGTAGTACTATGGTAAAAAGAAAAAGAAAACACGGTAGTACTATAAACAAACCCGGTAGGACTATCATTATTAAAACATAATTTTAATTAAAAACAATACTAGAAATACTATCTAAAAGAACGGTAGTACTATCGAACTGAACTGGTAGTACTATCGTTTTAAAAGAAAAGAAAAGACGGTAGTACTATTAGCAGAAAAGGCTAGTAGTACTAAGAAATTAAAAGGAAACTAAAAAGCGGTAGTACTATCCTTTAAAAACAGACTAAGACAAACAGAAAAAAACAGAATAATTTAATAAAACTAAACAAAATTATGCTAAAATGCAGAAAAATAATGAGACTTTCAGAAAAATGCATAGAATTTATAAAAATGCATGAATAATTAATAAAAATCTAGAAAAATTCACAGAAAATTCCATAAATTCTAGACAAATATGCAGAAAATTATAGAAATGCATAAAATTAATATAAACTTGCAGAAATATTTAAACAACAATATTTACAATCTGAAAAATATCTAAATAATTCTAAATAAATATATTTTCAATAAAAATACATTTCTCTACTTAAAAAATATGAGAAAAATATTTTTAAAGAAAATAAATTATTCAGAGCTATTTAACTACACAAGCATGTAATATTAAATGAGAATTGGCAGTGAATATCATTTAAATGACAAGAGAAAATGAATTTGAAAGAACAAACCTGACAGAGATATTGTCAATCACTAAGACTGTTTAACATACCCAATTTACCAACTAACTTGATAAATGTGGATTCGTCAACAGATTTAGTGAATATATCTGCAGTCTGTTCTTCTGTGGGTACAAAATGTAACTCCACAGTTCCATTCATGACATGCTCTCTGATAAAATGATACCTGATATCAATGTGCTTTGTTCTCGAGTGCTGCACAGGGTTGTTGGAGATTGCTATGGCACTTGTATTATCACAAAATATGGGAATTATGTCTAATGCAAAGCCATAGTCCTTTAATTGATTCCGTATCCATAAGATCTGAGCACAACAGCTTCCAGCAGCAATATATTCAGCTTCTGCTGTTGAATTGGAAACTGTTTGTTGTTTCTTGCTATACCAGGAAATCAACCTACCTCCTAGGAATTGACAACTCCCAGAGGTACTCTTTCTATCCACAACACTACCTGCATAATTAGAATCTGTATATCCAACAAGATTAAAACCAGAATCTTTAGGGTACCAGATACCTAGATTAGGTGTACCCTTAAGATATCTCAAGATTCTTTTCACAGCAACGAGATGTACATCTCTAGGTTCCGCTTGGAACCTTGCACACAAGCATGTAGCATACATAATATCTGGTCTACTAGCAGTAAGATAGAGTAAGGAGCCAATCATACCTCTGTAGCTTGTAACATCTACCTTGATAGATTTGTCAGAAGCTCCAAGTTTGATGGCTGTTGAAGATGGAGTCCTTGCTGATGCTGAATCCTCCATGTGATACTTCTTGAGGAGTTCTTTGAGATACTTGGATTGACAAATAAATATACCATTTGACCTTTGACTTACTTGTAATCCAAGAAAGAACTTCAGCTCACCCATCATACTCATTTCAAACTTACTCTGCATTAGCTCAGCAAATCTCTTACAGAGATTATCATTAGTAGACCCAAATATGATGTCATCCACATAGACTTGGACTAATATCATATCACTTTTGCGTTTCTTTGAAAAAAGAGTTTTGTCTATGATACCTCTAACAAAACCATTTTCTAAAAGAAAACCAGAGAGAGTGTCATACCATTTTCTTGGGGCTTGTTTGAGACCATAGATAGCCTTGAAGAGAAAGTACACAAAGTGCAGCAGCTCCTGATTTTCAAAGCCAGGGGGCTGTTCCACATACACTTCTTCATCAAGTTCACCATTCAGGAATGCACTCTTAACATCCATTTGATAGACTTTAAAATTGGAGTAAGCTGCAAATGCTAAGAACATCCTGATGGCCTCAAGTCTAGCCACTGGTGCATAGGTTTCATCATAATCAATGCCTTCAGCTTGTGAATAACCTTGTGCAACCAGTCTTGCCTTGTTTCTTGTTACAATGCCATCCTCATCTAGCTTATTCCTGTATACCCATCTTGTACCAACTACTTTCTTGTTCTTTGGCCTGGGTACCAGCTTCCAGACTTGCTGTTGTTCAAACTGATTGAGTTCATCTTGCATAGCAATCACCCAATCTGGATCAGTCAGTGCTTCCTCAGTTTTCTTTGGCTCCATTTTAGATAGAAATGCTGAGAAATGACATTCATTCTGAGTAGCACTTCTAGTTTTAACTCCAACATCTGGATCACCAATGATCAGCTCAAAAGGATGAGCTCTATTCCAAACAGTCTGTCTTGGAAGATTTGATCTTGATGATTTACCTTGAAATTCACTTTGATGTTGTGAGTGACTAGTTGATCCTTCATTTGCTCCCCCTGAGTTGTTGCTTGATTGCCTTGATGATTCTTCTCCAGTGTTGGTGGTATCTCCATTGTTACCAGTGTTTCCACCACCATCACCATGATCATTATCATCATTGTTATTATCATCACCAGCAATAACTTCAGGTGGGGCTCCATCATCTGATTCTGAGTCTGGCAAGTTATCAAACTTCAGCTTTTCAGATGAGTCTTCTTTTTGGATATTGGGGAACTTAGTGTCATCAAAAGTAACATTGACACTTTCCTTTACTGTGTGACTGCCAACCAAGTAGACCCTGTAAGATCTTCTGGAGTAACCAATAAAAATAGCTTCTTGTGCCTTTGCATCAAACTTGCCACATTTCACATTGTCATCTATAAGCACAAAGCATTTTGCTCCAAATACATGAAAGTACTTGACAGTTGGTTTCTTGTTGTTCATGATCTCATAAGGAGTCTTCATTAAGTCCTTGTTGATTAAAGTTCGATTCTGAGTATAACAAGCTGTATTCGCTGCTTCAGCCCAAAAGTACGTTGGAAGTTTGGACTCACTTAGAATAGTCCTAGCTGCTTCAATCAATGTACGATTCTTTCTTTCCACTACTCCATTTTGTTGAGGAGTTCTAGGGGCAGAATACTGTCTTGTTATTCCTTTATCAGCACAAAAGTCATTTCGAATGGCATTCTTGAATTCAGTACCATTATCTGACCTTATGGCTCTAACAGGGAATCTAGAATCAAGCTCAATCAACTTTACATGGTCAATCACCAGGTGTGGGGTCTCATCCTTGGAATGTAGGAATAAAACCCATTTATATTTTGAAAAGTCATCAACAATCACAAGTGCATATTGTTTCTTTGACATGGACATCACATTAACTGGACTAAACAAATCCATGTGCAGTAGCTGAAGTGGTTCAGTTATTGATGATGTGTCAGTGCCCTTGTGAGAAGCTTTCTTTGACTTTCCTTTCTGACATGCCTCACACAGTCCTTCCTGTGTAAATTCCATCTGAGGCAAACCTCTAACCAATTCTCTCTTGACCAAGGAGTTCATGGTTTTGAAGTTAAGGTGAGACATCTTCTTGTGCCATAGCCAACTATCATCTGATGAAGCTTTAGCATAAAAACAATTAACTTCATCTTTGAATCCCGAGTTCAGATCAGCTATGAACAAGTCACCTTTCCTTACTCCTTGAAGAGCAGGCTTTCCATTCTTCTTGTGAAGGATCTGACACTTCTCTCTTTCAAAGGAAACAGCATATCCTCTGTCACAGAACTGACTGATGCTGAGAAGATTGAACGTCAGACCTTCCACAAATGAAACATCTTCAATGATAACATTTCCGTACTTCAAACAACCATATCCTTTCGTAATACCCTTGCTGTTATCTCCAAAGGTAACTACTGGGCCAGCTTTCTCAACCAAATCTGATAGCAGGGCTCTATCTCCGGTCATATGCCTTGAACAACCACTGTCAAGAATCCATATAACACGGTTTACCTGTTTAACTCCCTGCAATATCAAATTGATTAGACCTTCTTCGGAGCCCAAAATTGATTGGGTCCGACATACTTAAAGAACTAGCATTTGTCAGGCAAAATAACATTTTTAGCTAAAACTACTTCAACCTCTTTCACATAAGAGTGTTTCCATTTATAGCCAGCCTTAACACATTTCTGAGTAGGCTTAGGGATAAATGAATCCACTCTAGTCTGAGGAGGACTAGTAGTCTTTGCTTTAACATGCTTCTTATTATTAACATGTTGACGTGGAGCAGTCTTATCACTAGATACGTGCTTTTTATTAAAGAAAGCATACATAACATTAAAAGCACAAGACATGAAATTACTCACACCACATGCTTTATGAGAAGAATTAACAGCAGGCATGTTAGTTTTACAGTTGTTTTGATCCAACTTATGGATATTTGATTTAGTCATTTTAGTTGAAGCAACTTTGACTGGTATATCAGATATACACTTTTTGGACTGTGCAACTTCCAAAGCAATATCTTCTTCACGAATCTCCTCAGCAATGATGATAGAGTATTCATTCAGAGGATCTGCCTCAGACTCCTTACAGAAGGGTGTTTCAATACCCTTAAGCACATATGGAACACCCCTTCCTTCAGATCTGACTCTACAAGGGGAATTAATTCCAAGCAATCCAATGGCCTCATTATAATCATAACCTATACTGACATGATTACCAACAACTTGTTTATTGAGAGTCTCTTTAGCCGTCTTACAAGAGTTGAAATAGGCATTAGCTTTGGTCTTAAGCTCACTAATCTGATCTTTGAGAATGGTTTCCAGTTGTTGATACAATTTAACCCTATTCTCAAGAACTGCTACATTATTAGTGAGTTCATCTTGATTAATATGCACTAGTTTTAATTCTTTTATCTCATTTTCAAGATTTGTGTTTAAAAGAATTATTCTATCATTTTCGGTGCGTGCACATTCTAAGGTGCCACCAAGATGACGAATCATTTCAGTATCAGTAAACTTTACCTCTGACATGTATCCAGATGAAGTGCTTGCCTCTTTAGCCACTAAAGCAAGGTTCCCAATCTCACCTGCTTCTTCATCACTGTCAGTGTCATCCCAACTCTTTCCCTCAGCAACATAGGCTTTCCCAATCTTGTTCTTCTTGCTAGAATCAAATGTGTTTCTAGTCACTTGCTTTGGCTTTCTGCATTCAGTAGCAAAGTGACCCAACTCATTGCAATTGTAGCATCTGATTGTGCTCCTTTCCACAGTTCCAGTTTTGTAGCCACCCCTTGTGCCACTTGAAGAGGAAGATCCACCTCTCTGAAATTTGGGTCTGAACTTAAGATTGGGATTCCTCTTGAATCTAAACTTCCCAAACTTCCTGACTATCAAAGCCAAATCACCATCCTCCAGCTGATCAAGTTCTTCTAGAGAATAGAAGTCACCATCAGATTGATCAATGGATGTTAATCCATATTCAGCATCAATAACATTCATGTTAGAACTGGAAGGTTGAACAGCCTTCACTTCCAGTTTCTGTGGGACTTCAGCAGCCAGTGCAGTAGAAGTACTAACAATCTTCCCAGTTCCATACAGCTCCCTTTGTTGAATTTGCTCCAGCTCATAGGTCTTCAGAACACCATACAATCTCTCCAAAGCAATCTCATTCATATCTCTTGCTTCTCTAATGGCAGATATTTTGTGCTCCAAATGAGGTGGAAGGGTAAGAAGGAACTTCTTGTTAATCTCCTTGTTGGTGTAGTGCTTCCCATTGAGATTCAGATCATTGATTAATTTGTTGTATCTCTCAAAAACCTGAGAGATACCTTCACCAGGGTTTGATCTGAAATGCTCATATTGTGAGGTGAGAATTTCCAGCATATTCTCCCTAACTTCCTCTGTCCCCTCGTTGATTATCTCTATGGTTCCCCAAATGTGTTTGGCAGTATCACAATTTAGGACATGATTATGCATGATAGGATCAAGACAATCAATAAGGATCAACCGAAGACAGGAATCCAAGGTAACATCCTCTTTCTCATCAGGAGTGTACTACTTGGGATCTTTAGGGTACATTCTAGCAGCCCTATTAACAACATTATTCTCTATTAACTCTCCCTCAATAATCATAGGGAGTTTGGGACCGTTCTTCAGCACATCAATGTATTTAGGATTTGCAACCTTAAGAAATAGGAGCATTTTCTTTTTCCACATTGGATAATGCTCCTTGCTGAACATTGGGATTTTGACTGTACCCACTTTCTGTGTAGTAGACATCTTTTGAGATTTTTTTTAGGAATAATAAAAAATCAGAGTTTAAGAAAAATCTCAAAACAATTGGATCTTTGATTTGTATATCAATCAAAAGGCTCTGATACCAATTGTTAGGTCCTGATACGTTTGTAGAAGGGGGGTTGAATACAAACTATACCGTTTTATCGAATTTGTCCTTTAAAAGATTTAACTGTTTAGAACAAATTAGTGCGGAATAAAAACTGAAACAATATTCAAGTTAAATAGAAACTCTATTAAACTTGAGGGGTGTTACAATTCAGTGCACAGATTACAAGGTTCTTGTTACAACAAATCTAGAATAAATTCGACATGAATTTATCTATATTTTTAATAAAAAGATCGAATACTAAAAAGTAGTTCGATAGTAATTCTAGGGATTATGATCCGCTAGATTGTCAAAGCAGTACAAGTAATTGAATTCTAGTGGATTGGATATAACTTTGATGGCTAGAATTTATTACAAGAATTAAATTGAGCTTTGCAGTTGGCTTCGTTTTAATGCAGAAGAGAGAAAGATGATACTTTGCTTTTTCGTTTTGTCTTCAATTGTGTTATCTGCCTGTTTAATCAAACATAACTATTTAACCAAGTCAACAGACTCCTTCCCACGCGCCAAACAAATTCTCTGCATTTCATTTAAATTAATACTCGGTAGTACTATCAAGTATCCTTAGTAGTACTCTCGGTAGTACTATAAAGGATAGTACTACTAGTAGTAAACTGATAGTACTACTAGTACTAATTAGAATTAGGATTAAATCTGTTTTAATACATTCTACTTTTAATTAATTTAACAAATGAATTAATTCTTTTAGAATTAATTCACTAATTAAATAAATGAAATAAATGACTCAAATAATTTCATAAATAAATTAATTCTTGAGAATTAATTTATACATTAAATTACTTAAGATCTAGATTGATTAATTTAATATATGAATTAATTCTGAAAGAATTAATTCATAGATTAAATTAATTATCTTATAGAATAATATTAAAAGAGAATTAAAACTAATTCTTCGAACCACTAAAATTGATGATGAACTTCCACTGACTGACGTTGACACTCCATGTACTGTCTGGTTCATGAGCGACTAACTTTAATGGTTGTTCTTCATACTTGACTTTAAGCTGTGATTCTTTTCTCCTTCTATTTAAACAAAGGACTGTAACCTGTACTTTTTCCTGTCACACTTCTGAAATCTCTGTCACTTTAAATAGATCCACTTTCTTGAATACTTCACTGAGGCTTGATCAAATAAATGAACTTCTTCCAGTGTAGAATAACTTCAAGTCTGTAGATGACTTTAATCTTCATTCTTTGACAGATTTAATCTTCTGAGATTCCTGTGACATTTGATTTTTATTATTTACTTATTACATCTTAATTAAAGTTGAGTAGAATCCTCGGTGTTTACAAATAGGCCTAGACATATGCCTTTCAATTCTTTTCCTTTGTTTCGCTTCCTCTATCTTTCAGACTTTCAAAACATCAAATAATTCAGTGCCAAGTAATTAGCCCAAATGCAACAACTTGGGTAATCCACAAACCCACTCCAAGTTCCCAAAAGATCATGATTTGTTGGTGCAATTTGTAGTAATACTTTGTGTTATAAACTGAACTAAAGTCCCAACTCTTCTCAATTTTGAGACTCGAGTGGTACAAACTCCCCCGCTTAAACTCTTGACGGCATCGTTAGATCTGAACGGATAGCTCATAGGTCCAAGATTGCACATCTCTAGCGATTGTGAGATAATACTGGCTAGTTTATGTCCACACCTCTGGACCTCAGTCCATTATGAAATAATACCACCAGTCTTCGTGTCCCCACCTCCAGCAACTTCATGAATCAACCGCCGACCAATTGGCCTAAATGCAATAACGTGGGTAATCCACAAACCCACCACAAGTCTACAAAAGATCATGATTGTTGGTGCACTTAGTAGTTGTACTTTGTCTTATAAACTATACTAAAGCCCCCACATTTCTCGATGTGAGACTCAGGTGTTACAATATGTTTTAATTTAATAATATTTCAATCTATTGTCAATATTAGTTCTTAAAACATAATTTTCAAATACAATAATTTTTTTTTATTTTACTACTAAAATTTTAAAACATAATTATGTTTAAATGACTTGGGTATGTCTAACTGATAATAATATTAACATCCTTGAAATATTATTTGCTATTATAACTTCAATTCTCATATTTTGTTGCATGAACCCGTGCAAGGCACAGTCATTTTCTAGTGATTAAAATAAAATTTTATTATTTGTTGTTTAAATATTATATTTAGTTATATTTGTACATATTTTGTTCGTCTCATTATAATATACTTACTTTAATTTATATAGATAATTTGATTGATCGGGGCCTATGATTTTAAATAACCCGGGGTGTATAATGTGATCGATCCGATCATAATATTTTTGTATGCTATATAATATCTTGTTTTCTAAAATTTGTTAACTGGACTATATATTTTTATGTGTTTATTTTTTACACAAATTAGTATCACCAAGTATTTTTCTAACCCAAATTTATGTGTTTATATTGTCTAACCTTATTCGTTTAATTTTTGTTGTTGTACTATCTATTTATTTTTATTATCTCATCTTTTAAATTGTTTTAATTCAAAACAAATAGTTTTCATATGTTATATATATGTATATATTAATCCAATTCCAAATAACTAATTATTTTCTTCAATAAAATGTCATTAAAATTCATGTGATAATAATTAAAAATGTCTCATATACACAATGCATCCAATCTAATTATAAATCTACTCACTTTTATTATATCTATCTATTTATATTGTATTATTAAAACCTAAACATTAAAAGTTTTGTATTCAGTCAGTACGGTACTCATATTTTGGTATTTGCACTTTAGTTATTTTATTTTTACAACTTAACCTTAATTTATTAAAAACAATGATTTTGATCAAAATATAATGTAGTCGGTCGGTTAGAATGATACTCATATTTTGATATTTGCACTTTAATCCATTTACTTTTGCAACTTGACCTTGATTTATTAAAAATAACAATTTTAATTAAAAAATATTTTTTAAATACTGTTAAACACAAAATTCTTGAAACACAATTTAATCACGCTCAAACACAAACACATACGTCAATTCAACATCACAAAATATAAAATAAATTATTAAAATACATATAACATAACAAATTTAAAAGTCATCTTTGCATTGCACTGGCCCTATGCTTGTATACATAAGAAGAATATTCATAAATATCATGTATACATTTTATCGATATGTGCTATATAATAATGCTTATTGTAGAGATAGACATTCACCCCTTCCCGCCCAACCCCAATCCATTCTCTGTCTCGTTTCGAACGGAGAATTGAGAACTTTTCCGGCGATCGGGAAAAAATATGTAAAAATTCAGGGATCGGGATGGGGTCAGGGATTAGTGTCTCCCTGTCACGCTTCCCGGTCCCCAATTTCTATATTTAACAAAAATATTATATATTTTCATGTATATTAAATAAATTATTGTGAATAAATATGATTTGTATATATTCTTATAGTTTAAACTTTTAATCCATTTTTCTAATTCAAACTTTTCACATGTAGAATACAATTAAATTACAATAATATTTATTTTACCTCTTATTTTAAATAAATATTAATTTAAATTATTATTTAAAATATTAAATTAAATTTAAAATATAAATTATATATCATGATTTATCAAACTAATTTTATTATAAAATTTTAAAGAGATTTTATAGAAATTAATAAGTATGATTTAATAATTTAAATATATTGTATAGTACAAGAAAAGTTAGACCCTTATATAAGAAAATAGAATATATTATAGTTAAAGTTACACAACCGAAATATTTATTTTAAACTAAAGGAAAGATAAAAATACACCACACTTAATATTGTTTTTGAAACTTAATATAGAAATTTTATAAGATTGGTAGTAAATAGTTTTGTATGATATTTTAATAATTAAAAAATAAATATTATAAATATCCTTTGCAAACATACTCTAAAAAAAGAATTTAAAAAATAAAATTTAATAAATATTATAAATCACCTTGATTTTTACTTAAAAGTTTAAATAATAATTAATATAGGATTAAAAGTTAATGATAATAAGAATGATTTCCTTAGGTAAAGTCGGGGGTTCGATTCTGCACAAAAACATTACTTACTCTATTTTTTTTTTAGATAAGAGAGTAGTGGCATGTCATGTAATTTTAAAATATAAAAGGGTAAAATTGAAATTTCATAGGGGTTTTATTTGCTCTTTTTACCCTTGTGTTCTCCTATTATATATAGAAGAGATATCAATACTATTATATAATAGAGGAAACATTAAAAGTTTGGTCGGTCGGTATGGTACGTTGTGATTTTACTTAATTGCCCTTTCTTAAATTCGTGTTTTTACTTAATTAACCTTACTTATTTATAGAAATATATTATTAAATAATAATATTACTTATTATAACCAATTACCCTTTTCACCTAAAATACATTATTTTTTTATTTTTCTAACAAATTCCCCTAGTTTTTCAAATATATCACGGACAATTACCTTTTTAAACTAAATATATGTTACATTTTTTTTATTTTTCCATACCAAAACCCCTCTTTTTCCAAAAATATAACGAGCAAACCCTTACTTATTTATTTTAAAATCTTTTTTAATGTTTTTAATTAATTAAAAGTGTTTAGCTATTTTTACATGTCTACTTATTTTTTAAAAAAAATACAATTAAAATAATAATAATAAAATAACAATTAACAATCCGTGCATCGCGCGGGTTTTAAGCTAGTATATATATATACTAGTTTACTAAGCCGCGCTTCGCAGCGGCTTTATAATAATATCTCTAAATTTTCTCAAAAAATATTCTACAAAAAACGTTTTTAAATAAAATAATATTTCTAATATAAAATTAAGTTTTGTTTTGAATTATATATATATAGTTCTAGATCTTTCAATCAAAAACTACAATTATACCTTCACAGCTATTAAAATCTTCATTACCTCCAAATCTACTCCCAATAAGAAAAAATAAAAAAATATGAACAAACATCATTTTTGTTGTTGGGAGAATTTTTTATTAATAATGATCTGTTTTTGTCAAAACAAATAACAACAAAAACAACAACAAACTCTTCCTTTAATGACCTCTTCTCAATGTTTCTTATTCTTGTATGACTTTTGTTATAGATGCACCGATTTATTGAATTTTGTTAAAAATGCACACACTAAATAAATTTTTCAGTCGAATAAATCTTAACATGATATTTTCGAAATGCATACACTATGAATTTCTTAAAATACAATTTTTATCTTTGAATTTTCTTGTATGAATTAGAGAAAATATTTTACTAAAAGATATAATATTTTCTCATAAAAATTAGAGCAATAACTATCTAAACGTTAAAAAATAATGATAAAATTTGTTTTTGAAGACATGATGAATTCTCCACTTTCGAGTTACCTTGTATACAGGTGTATCAAATTTTAACTATAAATTCAAAACTAATAACGTACACACATAAACATATAAATCATTTCACAACTGAATGTACATGAAAATCACCTTGCTCGGCCTATTATTTTTACTGATTAAGTGATGAATCCCCCTCCTTATTAATCCATGTCTTAACTCAATCAACACTAATAGGCAATAACAAATAACTTGTCTTATCAAAGATTTTAATATGATTCTGCATTAGGATACAAACAAACTTAATAAGATAAATAATATAAAGGAAAAAGTCTCATACTCATGTACTCATATACACACTTTTAACATGAACAAACAAAAAAGTAAAGAAGAACACTGTTGACAAAAAAAATTGTAGTAGACAATTAACAGAGTTTAGGTGTATATTTATACTATTAATTAGTTGTTTGCAGTGTTGTAAAAAGCGGGAATCAGAGTTAATCGGTGAAGGCACCGTCCAGGGATTAATCGGGTAATCAAGGATTAATCGGATCATTAATCGGAATAAATTTAATAATATTTTTTATATACATTTATATTCATATATATAATTGTTTCGTTATTTCAACTAAACATATGTTATTATCATATATTTATGCAAATATGTTAAAAATGTTATATAATTGTAATAAATAAAATTTTGAAGGTTTAACTTTTCAATTAAAGATCAATTTAAGAGGAAAAATTAAGAGAATTTACGATTTAGGCATCTAAAATTATAATTATATGTACAAAAATAATATTTTTTTCTATTGTTTAATCAAGTTTCTACCTTTTAAATTTTTAATTATTTTTTAAAATTTTAACTATTTTTTAATAATTAGCCCGATTTTTGACCGATTAATCCGATTTTTGACCGATTCAGCCGATTTTTTTACAGTTTTTCTGAAAAAACGATTAAATGACCGATTTTTGTTTAATCAGTTCGGTGGTCCGCCGTCTAGCGATTAATCGGTGATTAATCCCGATTAATCGTCGACTTTTAGAACATTGGTTGTTTGTATGATAGTATTAAAGATAATTAATTATTTACCAAGTAATTACTTAATTTCTTATGCCTCACCGCCCCGTCTTCTCCTTTATATAATAGTATTGATTTGTACAACAAAATTTTATTTTCACGTTTTCCATATATTTTTTCACTAAATTTTATTCCTCGCATGTTTTTTCATAACAAACAAACGACAGAACATGAGAAACGGAAAACAAAACAAAACAAAAGCAGGTGCACCATGAAAACAAACTTTGGTGGACTGCACCAACAAAACAACATCTTCTAATAAGGTCCCAGCCACAACCTTAATTTATTATATTATACATTTTCTTAATAAAAATTTCTGATTTTGTTTGAGCGAATATACTCCAGCATATATTTTATATTTTTCTAAAATCAAATAAAAATCAAGTAACATGACAAAGAATATTATAAGTGCAAATAATTAATCAATCAATCTATTGCTTTACAAAAAAAGCGCCAAAGAATATGGATCCAATGCTTTCCCCATAATCCCAATATACATACAGAAAAACACACACACACACACACTGTATCTATATTATCTGCAACCAAATTTAAAGGCCACGAGATTTAAATCATTTATTTAAATTATCGTCCCCACTTCACCCAATTTTTAGTTCACATCTTTCAACCCTTTTCTTCTCTGGTACGTGCTTTCTCTCTCACTCACTCAATATTTATATACAGACATGTATCTAAGTTCTGCTGTGTGATTTATTATACCCTTTTGTAGAATTTGATGTGGGTTTTGTAGGTAAAGATTTTCTTGATTTCATCAAGTTTTCATCTTTTTTGGGTATTTGTTAGGTACTAATTTTATTCATTTTTTGTGGGTAATCACTAGAATTAAGCTTTATTTAGAACCCATGTGTGCAAATCGGAGAAGGTCTTTTTTTTTTTTGCAATATGATTGTTATTGATAGTAGCTTTTTTTAAGAAAGATTTAATTTTTTGCAAGTACTGTTTGTAGATGAGTTAAGTTGTGTGATTTGAAGAAATGAAAATGCCCTTTTGGTTACTATGATGCTAGTTATACCTGAATTTCGTTTACTATACGATGTAGTTCAAGTTTTAAGGCTTGATAGTGTGAATTAGCACTCAGTTGCAGCGCGGAAATATCTGTGTACTTTAAAAAGTAGTGCATTGTTGATTATAATGATTTGTTCCGTTAAGCATGGATAACCTTGTTTGAAAAGTATGTAGTTTGTGTTAATTCGTTAGCAGTTTAAATAGGTCTTGGTGTTTGTATGACAAGTGTTTTTGTTTTCTTAGGAAGTAACAAAAGGAAAGTGGTTGATGTAGCTAGTATTGATTCTTGAGCTGAACTATGACGACATATTTGATATGTAACTGCCATTCCAATATACGATTGGATTACGTAGAATTGGCCCTCATTGTGTCATGCGTAATCCTTTGAAATAAATTGATGGACAGTTCTTTGTTAACTTTCTAATTCATATTGGGGCACTAGTATTCCCACCGTCTACCTGATTTTATTAAATCCCATGGTAATGAACTAAACAGTGACTGATATCTAGTCTTTGAGATGAGTAAGGAGTAAATGGAGTATGATTTAGAGCAAATTTGCCAATAGTTGGAATCATTGATCCTGTGAAACAAACAAATATGCATAATCTATGATATGCAGCTAAGCTAATTAGCTCATATTTCGGAAGGTTCCCCCTTCACTACTATATTTATGTAACTTCTGTAGTAAGATAACCTTTATATTATTCCTAATACTTATTCTTATATTGATAGAAAATTGTATATTTTACAGGTCAAGGTACTCTAGGTAATCATGGATAGGATAAAGGGATCTGCACGCCTTATGATAGTTTCTGATCTTGATCATACAATGGTGAGCAACAAGGGTTTTGCTTAATATAATCTAATGCTACTACTGTGTCTAATTGGGAAAGCTGGATTGTAGGTTGATCACCATGATCCTGAAAATCTTTCTTTGCTACGGTTTAATGCCCTATGGGAAGCCAAGTATCGTGAGGATTCTTTGCTAGTGTTTTCAACTGGAAGGTCGCTTACATTGTACAAGGAGTTGAGGAAAGAGAAGCCTATGCTAACACCTGATATTACCATAATGTCCGTTGGAACTGAGATCACATATGGAAATTCTATGACTCCAGATGATGGTTGGGTTGAAGTTTTAAATCAAAAGTGGGACAAGAAGATTGTCTTAGAGGAGGCAAGCAAGCACCCTGAACTCACTCTTCAGGTATAATCTCGGTCTTGTACAATGTAATATCGGTATTCTGGAGTACTCAGCATATGAGATGTGCATTTTGATTTAAAAATTTGAAAAAAGTTGATATGATGGCCAACTTTTAGCATGTTATTTTATATGTTGTATGTTATTACAACTGTTTTATTTGGGTCATGCAGCCAGAAACTGAACAACGGCCGCACAAGGTTAGCTTTTATGTTAAGAAAGACAAGGCAGAAGAAGTAACAAAAGCTCTTTCTGAATGTTTCATAAAACATGGGGTAAGTTTACTTCGAGCTACAATCTAGATAATTATTGTTGTTCTGCGTCAGTTCATAGTTTTGTTGATCTTGTTCTTTTCTTTCATTCCACTAAACTATATAGAGTTTTACCTATTTTCCGTGATGCTAAATAAAGCGCTCTTTTCTCTTCCTTGTGATTCTTCTTTGCTCTCTAGTTGGATGTTAAAATAATATACAGTGGAGGGATAGATTTGGATATACTGCCACAAGGTGCTGGAAAAGGACAAGCTCTTGCTTATCTGCTAAAAACTTTAAGGTGCAAAGGAAAACTTCCTAAAAATACTCTTGCTTGTGGTGACTCTGGCAATGATGCCGAGCTTTTCAGCATTCCAGAAGTATATGGAGTAATGGTTAGTAGTTCTTCCACCCCATCCTTTATCTTTCTTGCCTGTGAGATTCCTTATCTGTTTATGAAGGGATTTCTTTTTTTTTTTACAGGTCAGTAATGCCCAGGAAGAATTGTTGCAGTGGCATGCTGCAAATGCTAAAGATAACCCAAATATAATTCATGCAACAGAGAGGTGTGCAGGGGGTATTATACAAGCCATTGGTCATTTTAGTCTGGGTCCGAATATATCACCCAGAGATGTTACTGATCTTTCAGATACCAATTTAGAGAAGTTCGATCCTGCATATGAAGTAACTAAATTTTACTTGTTTTTTGAGAGATGGAGGCGTGGAGAGGCTGAGAAGTCTGAGATTTATTTGTCAAATCTGAAAGCAGTTTGTGTATGTCTTTTCTCTGTTACCTGCAGTAACACTGTACATCTATAAAAAATTAACATGCTAATGCCACATGTACAGTTTGGATATCCATATGCCTAACATTGTGCAAGCTTAGTTGCTCCAGTTTTTTTTTATATAAGTGTAAGTAGCAGGTAGTTTGCATTTAATGCTCTTTTCCTAGGTTCATCTGAGGCTTTGACTCGATAAGAACTGATGTGAACTATGATAGTCATACTTGGATATAAGATGAACTTCTTAAAAGATGGGGGTTGTGCAGCTGCAACTTTCAATTCTTTTTTGTATTGTTTAATGTTTGGTCTGATTCTTTTTTTTTTTTTTTTGTTTTAAGTTCACTTGAAAATCAAGATTAGGGAAACTATAACTTTGCATCATAATGTTTTCATAATAATGTTTATATTCTGCTGGGTGCTGCCAGAGTGCTACTGGTCAGATGAGTTCAATTCATTTCAGTGTTTAGTATGTGGTCAATTTGCTATATATTTGGGCAGGTTATCCATATGTTTTTGATTCTTATACACTTGCCACTTTTAAAATTTTAATTTTCACAGTTATTCTATTAGCGATTCAGTTGGCTCAGTAGTACTTTGTACCATTATATTTTGCCTTGGTTTGCTGTTTCCTGAATTGCAGAGGCTTCTTTTGTCAGTCTTTTTGTGTCGCTCCCCTGGTTAAACTTATTCATGATGCTTTATTTTGCTCTCAGGATTCAGACGGTTTTTATGTCCACCCATCTGGTTTTGAGAAACCTCTTCACGAATGTGTAGATGCATTGAGACAATGTTATGGAGACAAACAAGGGAAGCATTATCGGGTTTGGGTGGATCAAGTTTTCTCCACTCAGGTTAGTCCAGACACATGGATTGTGAGATTCAAGAAGTGGGAGATATCTGGTAAGCTACCATTCCTATCTATTGGTCTTAATATTTCCCATTGCAAGTTTCATGTTCATTATTCATTTATTAGTTGATGTATATGATTAATTAAAATTTTCGCATTATTATCTTAAAATACATATACTATGTATAGTTTGCAAATAAATAAGGCAACAGTTAGATTTCTAAAACTGTGTCACCAGCAATCTTAAGTTTGTATCACCACGCTAAATGTATGCCAGTGATAATTTCACTGGCTTCTCCCAAGTACAGAGGCAATGGCCACTTGAATAGACACATATACGAAGCATCTTTTTTTTTTTACAAAAACTGTAAGTTCTTGTATTCGTAAAAATGCAATATGATGTGGCTTATCATCATTTCTTCAAAGTAAGGCTGCAGTGTAGGTATAGAATCATGTGTGCGCGGAAACTTAATTCAAGGAAACTTAATTAGACTGTTGCTAAGCATAATGTGTGCACAGAACTACTGCCCGAGCACGTAACCATGGTTGCTTGCTTTTGTGATAATGAGGTATGTGTCGAAGATGATAAAATTAATTTTATTAGGTAAAACTAAGCATGTTGTCACCTGCCCACATGTAAATAGAAACTTAATAGAAAGTACAAAGTGGAGATGATTCACAACCTTCTTAATTTGATTTATTTCAGAATGTGTGGTTGTAAAGGTTTTAATATTTTAAATAAGGCCCCCGGTCCCCGGCAAATGTTTGCAGTTTGCCATTAACCATTTTTGTAACAAACGATTTTTCAACCATCCGATCAAATATTCAACGTTCAAGATTAGAAAACAGTTTAGTAGGTACCGCAGAAACTTTCCGCGGTACATGTAAACTTTCATTAGGTACCGTGGAAACTTTCTGCGGTACGTGCTTATGTATACAGGTGTACAGGTTAATGTATATATTTAGGTTTAATGTATAGGTGTACAGGTTAATGTATATTTAGGTTTAATGTATATTTAGGTTTAGGACTGTGTTTAAATTATAAACATATTTAATATTATATTTTTTGAATTAAGATTATAGTAGAAATGTTTATTATTTTAAACTAAGTGAAGTGTATTTTTATAAATTAAATAAGTACCTATTTCATATCTTTAGAAATTTTGTCATATGTCATAACATTTTCATATTATATTCTTTATATAATACTTGTATATATTATTTTTAAATTACATGTCACAATAGTACAACTATGTATTAAAAATAAAATGATAAAATATAACAAAATTCATAGAGAGATAAGCAAAATTATTTGAAATCTAATTAAAATATGAAAAAAACATAGCCATAATTATATCCTATCTTTGAAATTAATGATTCTTTTCAAAATATTCAAAAATTTCCATTACAAAATAAATTAGCCCCCACTTAATCCACATCAGCAACATCCATAAATAAAGAAGCTTAAATTAGCAACAAAATAAATAAATTCTGTTTTTTGATTTTATTTTAAATAAGTACCTATTTCGTATCTTTAGAAATTTAAAATAAAATCAAAAAACAGAATTTATTTATTTTGTTGCTAATTTAAGCTTCTTTATTTATGGATGTTGCTGATGTGGAGTTTTCAGTTCAGTAAATTTTGAAAAAACAAAACTTACAATTTTCGTGTTCTTTAATATCTACTTAAGAAATTGAATAGTGGATATTTTTATTATAACTTTTTTTATATTTATTAAGTGGGGCTAATTTATTTTGTAATGGAAATTTTTGAATATTTTGAAAAAAATCATTAATTTCAAAGATTGGATATAATTATGGCTATGTTTTTTTTCATACTTTAATTAGATTTCAAATAATTTTGCTTATCTCTCTATGAATTTTGCTATATTTTATCATTTTATTTTTAATACATAGTTGTAATATTGTGACATGTAATTTAAAATTAATATATACAAGTATTATATAAACAATATAATATGAAAATGTTATGACATATGACAAAATTTCTAAAGATATGAAATATGTACTTAGTTAATTTATAAAAATGCACTCCACTTAGTTTAAAATAATAAACATTTCTACTATAATCTTAATTCAAAAAAGACAATATTAAATATGTTTATAATTTAAACACAGTCCTAAACCTAAATCTATACTATATTATTAAAGACGAAACATTGAAAGTTTTGTAGTCTGGTCATGAAAGTTTTTGTAGTCTGGTCACTCCATTCATAGCCGTTAGATATTTTTGATCAAATCATTGAGAACCGTTAGATAAAATATTAAAATTAGTATATAGAATATCTTTTCTATTTTTCCTAACTAAAACATCGCATTTTTCAAAAATATTAATAAAATAACATAATAAGGTTTTAATTGCTAATAAATAACTCATTACCATTTTTAGCCAAAATGTATATTCTTTTTTATATTTTCTAACTAAAATTTCTACTTTTCTATTTTTCATAAATAAAACCTCTAATTTTCCAAAAATATCACGAATAGTTCTATTTAATAAAATAAAATAATAATATTATAATTATTAATGAATAACCGATTAGCTTTTTTTCCAAAACGTATAGTCTTTTTTATATTTTTTAACTAATATTTCTCTTAACTAAAACCTCAAAAATATCACGGGCTATTCCATTTAGTAGCATAAAATACTAATATTATGAATATATCTCTCTATCTATACTATATTATCAAAGACGAAACTAGGGGTGTACACGGGTTGTTAAAACCGAGCAACCCAATCCAAACCGACATTTTTTCACCCGATCCAAACCGAATTTTTTAAAACCGATATGCATTTGGATTGAACAATTATAAACCCGATTTAAATGGGTTGGGTATGGGTTTCGAGTTTTTTTAGCCGAACCAACCCAACCCGATTAAAAATATTAAAGTTTAACTAAAAATATGGATTATTGAACTTAAGTTGCTGTCAGATACATTTTGGTTGATTTTTGTTTCTCGGACATGCTATTTCTCTAGTTTTTGTATGGTTACATCAGATTTTTGTATGAATCTGAAAGGAACAACACAGAATAGATAATAGATTCATACACCTACATGTTTATTATGTTGATTTTCTCCTAGTCATTTTCTTGAATTCCCCATGGTGAAGCAGCTAAAATAACGGTGCTGTTGTATCTTTTAAGTCTGATATTTTACCTTTGTTTAATTAGCATCTAAACACCTGTTTAATGCATTTGGTATCTTTTTTGTTATATGATGTTATACGAGTTTTGTCTCTAATAGGCTCATCAAAGCCAACCAACAACAAATGTTTGCAATGAAACAAATAAGAGGTTATTGAAAAGCTACTTGCATCAGCAAAAAATGGATAGTATTGAAAATATTAATATTTATTAATCCGATCACTCCGACCCGAACCAATCCAAACCGAAACATACTAAATGGGTTGGATTAAGAATTTTATTTTTATGGGTTGGTTTGAAAATTTGCAAACCCGATTTAGTTGGGTTGGGTTGTTAAATTCTCTTAACCCGCCCAACCCGAACCGTGTACATCCCTAGACGAAACATTGAAAATTTTGGTACATGTTTTTTGATACGATATTTGCCTTATTTAATTGTTTATTTAATTATTATAATCAGTTACCCTTTCAATTTTATATTACCATTTTTTTCTAAAAAATCAGGGGCAATTTCCTTTTCAGCTAAAACATGTTACTTTTTCTATTTCCTTTGCTAAAATCCTTCATTTTTCAAATATATCACGAGAAAACCCTTACATATTTACTTTAAAATATATTTTAATACTTTTAATTGACAATTACATTTTCAACTAAAACATGTCACATTTTCTATTTTTCTTACTAAACCCCCTCTTTTTTCAAAAACATCACGGGCAAATCGTTACTTTTATATTTTAAAATTCAACGAAAATATGTTACTTTCTATTTTTATTACTAAACCCCCTCTTTTTCCAAAATATCACGGACAAACCGTTACTTATTTATTTTAAAATTCATTTTAATACTTTTAATTATTTTAAAATATTTAACACGTCTACTTAGTTTTTTTAATAAATGCAATTAATAAAATATAAAATATAAATAATAAAATTAACAATTATTAAAAACAACCCGTGCATCGTACGGGTTTTAAGCTATCTATCTATACTATAATATTATAAGCAAACCACCCTCTATTTGGTTGGTAGTTTGGTCATTTGCTTTGGTCCTCTAAATAATAACCGTTAGATGTAAATATAGGTAAATGAGAACCGTTGGATGTAAGATTAAAAAAAAATATTTTTTTTTTGATATCTAAAATGCTCCCATGGGTTCAAGGTTCGAATCCCGTCAACAACATATTAAAAAATTTTAAGATAAAAATTCAAATAAATGCTAATAAAATAAGATAAAAAATACTAAAAAATCATATAAAAAAATACTATTGTAAGCAAACTACCATCTATTTGGTTGGTTGGTAGTTTGGTTTTCTAAATAATAACCGTTAGATGTATATAATAACCGTTAGATGTAAATATAGGTAAATGAGAACCGTTGGATGTAATATTAAAAAAATATTTTTTTTGATATCTAAAATGCTACCACGGGTTCAAGGTTCGAATCCTGTCAACATCATATTAAAAATTTTTAAGATCAAAATACAAATAAATGCTAATAAAATAAGATAAAAAATACTAAAAAATCATATAAAAAATACTATTATAAGCAAACTACCATCTATTTGGTTGGTTGGTAGTTTGGTTCTCTAAATAATAACCGTTAGATATAAATATAGATAAATGAGAACCGTTTGATGTAATATTAAAAGAATATTATTTTCTTGGTATCTAAAATACTCCCACGGGTTCAAGATTCGAATCCCGTCAACAACATATTATTATTATTAAATATTTATATCATCTATTTTTCTAAGCTACATTCAAAAGTTCAAGATATTATTCCGTCGACAACATATTAAAAATTTTTAAGATCAAAATACAAATAAATGATAATAAAATAAGATAAAAAATAATAATAAATCATATAAAAATAATTAATTAAAAATACCAAAATTCATCCGTGCATCGCACGGGTTATAGGCTTGTATACATTAAACCTAAATATACATTAACCTGTACACCTGAATATACATTAAACCTAAATATATAGGTAAACCTCTACACCTGTATACATAAGCACGTACCGCAGAAAGTTTCCACGGTACCTAATGAAAGTTTACACGTACCGCGGAAAGTTTCTGCGGTACCTACTAAACTGTTTTCTAATCTTGAACGTTGAATATTTGATCGGATGGTTGAAAAATCGTTTGTTACAAAAATGGTTAATGGCAAACATTTGCCGGGGACCGGGGGCCTTTAAATAATTGCCTATATGTTGAGCAATGTATTGGGGTTTACTTTACTTACATTTTGATGTTTAAATAGGATCAGTATGATGGTAAAAGTGTATTCCTGTATGATCTTTAAACATCTATCTATTGAAATTTCTGTTTGGTTCAGGGGACTAGGGGTTGCTTTTGAATATTGATTTTGTTTGAATGTGTCCTTCCCTTTTATTTTCTAAGAATCCCACGCAAAACACTCATGTGAAAGAAGTCATGCCAGAGCCTAAACCTCAATCCCATAATTACTGAACTAATGGGGGGAAATCAGAAATGTCATTTATCCATGTGATGAAATACTGTTCATGGTGTTCAATGGTACCTCCCTAATGACCCCCATTAACTTGTGTAGGTGAAGAGCAATCTGGATGCTTGACCACTGCATTATTAAGTTCAAAGGTAAGATTGAACGTGTCACAAATACAAGAACAAAATCTAAGCAAATATGTGTTTAAAATATCTTTTTGTTTCTCTCAGGATGTGAGTGTTTCAGAAGGGCTCACTTGGCTTCAAGTGCATCAGACATGGTTGAGTGGAGCCGCTCCAAGTGATCAGGCACATTGGTTCTTCTAGCTAGTGGCCAAGGCAAGACTTTGAAGATCTAGTTATATACAATATCTGTTTTTGCACAAATAAATATATAATAATCACATCATGGCCGCAATTTCCTTGCGAGGATGCAGTACGAGTTAGTTACAACTTATAACTTACAATGTATTATAAACAAGCAGGAAAATATTCTGGACGGTTGATATATTTTCATTCCCTATGTCTGAAGTGAGGTGAAAGAATATGAAATCGGCATTTTGTGCCTTTTCTAAGCCATGTTTTTTATATCGTAATCTTCACAAACGTAGTCTCTTTGCGTCTGTCTTGCAATAGGGAGAAATTTACGTTATGTTACCCTCCTGATCTCAGTTCTTCACGGAAGGTAAATTATACATTTACATCTCACTCTCCACACTTTCTAGAAAAATAGGCTGGTACTTTGTTGATGTTACAATGTATAGTGAGGTCCAATAATAAACCATTAAAAACAAAAGTCTAGTACAGGCATAAAACCGAAAGTAGCCGACTCTTTTCAATGGTGGAATAATCTGAATGGAAACTTTCATTGTTTGGCAGTACAGGGTTAGATATTCTGATCCCGTGGCAGGTATACTTGCTATATAAATGTTTCAAACAAGATGTTCACTCACTATTATTATTTTAATTAACAAAAATAGACAGAATCAGAGTTTGAGTCTCGCAACTGTGTGCGTACAAAATAGTAAAAATAATTTAATTTTTTTTTCTTATTTTAAAATCAGAATCGAAATCTCAAAAGCATTATCGACCCATGAAGCCCAAATATGTAATAAGCATGTAACTATCTATTCTAAAATTTAACATTAATTAAATATTTAGGATATTGTTTGTAAGTCCTGTTCACAACGCAATACTAACCGCAGTTTTTGAAAGAATTAATAAAATTATTAATACTTTTCGTAGTGGCTAGCACGAGCCTTACCAAATATTTTTTACAGCCATATATTTTAATGACGTAATAAAAACACAACCACATAATAGTGGCACAATTAAAACTAAATCAATTATCAATAATTAAATGAAATATATGTTGTCCTATCTCTGATGGACTCGTATCAATTCAAATCCTACACAAATAACAAATGCATCAGGTGAATACAAACACAAATACCGTAACAATCGGAGCTTTTTACGCATGAAATCTATGTACACCACAATAAGATCCCCCTGTTTTTTTCTCCATTGATCTCTCCAAATTGTCTCGCCGTGTCCAACACGGCCAGCTCGGCCGAGCCTGACGATATTATTTAACATTCTTGAATTTTCGGAAACCATGACGGTCCTTGATTCTCCTCCTCTGGACAAGAACCTATCACTACTCCGCTCCTCGTCTAGGAACACTAATCCGTCGTCTCGAAAGCGTTTTATAGAGGTGGCTGGCGGTGCAACAGCAGAATGTGCAGCAGTTACATGCTGTTGTCCATGCAGTCTTTTGAATTTGCTGGTCTTAGTTATGTACAAGGTTCCTGCAGGGTTATTTCGGAAGGCGTTGAGGCATAAGAGGCGACGGAGGATTATGAAGAAAGAAGGCTTGCTTCCTGCTCCTGGTTTGGGTAAATCTAATGCTAAGGAGGCTGAGATTGGTACCGTGTTGAGTGGTGATTCGGTAATGATGGTGAAAGCTCTGGAAAAAAATGAAGATGTTATGGAAGTACTGGAGAAGGATGATGGTATGATGAAGCTAGACAAGGAAATGTGGGAACAGTTTTATCAGACTGGTTTCTGGAGGAGTCCTTCTCAGAGGCTTGTAACTTTTACCAGATAATATTTTGATATCGAACTTTGATCTGCTGGTATGATGTAGCCATTATTTATTCGTGTACACTATCATACGACGTATTATGTAATTTATCTGATTATGAAAACGGGGATTATATATTTTAGTTATTGTTGTATGTTTTCCCTGATGATTTATTTATATAGGTATCTTGTATAGGGAGGGATTAGGCGATAAGTGATAGTTTTGATTATGTATATTCGTGTTGATTTAGATTTTAAATACCTCTGCTTAACACATGCTATGATTATGGATTGTTTTCTGTCATGAAACGATGCTTTGATTTTGCCACTATAACATGCAAGTTGTGTTTCAATAAGTAATGATTATGTGATTCTTGAATCAATAGCTTCGCTTATCTGTAGATTTCCACTTGAATTTGCTTCATTTGGTGTGCTAGTTTGGTGTACAAGTTATATCTGTATATCGTCTTTTTACTAATGGATTATGGGTTAGGGTTGTGTCTGCCGAAACACAAACCTTGCTAGTTACTAATAGACCTTAAAGTCCTCATCAAGGTTGTTACAAAGCATCAACGAGGTCAAGGTCTTGGCTCCCTTTGATGTGTTATGTTTGAGAGATCAGAGGTTCCATTATTACGGCACAAATAGTGTCCTTTGCTAAAAAATTTGTAAACTAGGTTTATCTGTATACATTGGATGTGGTAGTTAATATACACGGTTCAACAAGTATGCAGTATGACTACTTCTGTGATTAGTATCGGTGACAGTCGCCTTCTGCGAGCTAAATGGTAACTTTAGGAGCACATGCATTAATATAATAAAAGAGTGATGCAAGCTGGCCGGGAAGAATAGGTGTATGAACTATGGGGATGGTAGATATCAGTTTTTTCCCCCTCTAAACTAGGAATCAGGTTCTTCAAAATTGAGGTAGACTTTTCTTCATGGACTCTGTTTTTCTTTGTGACATACCAAAACCAGGTTACAGGATATCACATTCACCTAATTAATATTAACACCTGTTTATTACACAACTGTATACACACCAGGCTGAATATGAAGATCTACTTAGAGCATCTCCAACCTTCACAGCCTCTTAGCTATAATGTACACATGGTAGTGAAACAGTGTCATTTATACCTATCCTTTAAAAAAGAATCACTCCAACGGAACCAACTGTTAGCTATAATTTTGGATATCCTCCATCCCATACGCTATATTTGTTGAATCTCCTCTCATCCTCTAAAACTATCCACATCATCTCCCGCTGGAATCTTCACTCTCCCGCTGAAATCTTCCACTCCCGCTTGTTTATTTTTTGCTGCAAAAGGTGTAATTTCATCTCTATTTCATTTAACTTATCTTAAATTAGGGATTTGGTTCCTGAAATTGGGGTGGGGTGGGGTGGGGTGGGGTGGGGTGGGGTGGGGTTCACTATTATATATATATATATATATATATATATATATATATATATATATATATATATATATATAACTAGGGTTTTTGTTCTTAGAAATTTGGGAATTTTTCAATCTGTTGGATGAAGTGGCTGAATCTTATATATTTCTACTTGAACTGGTGTATTTTTTTTGTTGATCCATATTAGATGCTGCAAAACACTTCTATGGTTGCTCCGATGTTAAGTACTACCCTCGTAAGAGAATAGATTACCAGGACATATTGTTAATATAAAGTTTTTGCTATATCATATTACGGAAAGGTGTAAAATCAATTTAACAGACCATAAAATGCATTCAAGTGACAACTGGTGGAATATAAATAACTTAAAATAATAATGAAATACTACATTTGAATTATAGCTAACCAATATAGCTAATGCCATTGGAGCACAATTCCTTACAGGTTCAGCAAAATTTATCTAACAATTATTATATATTATTTTAGCTAATCATTTTAGTTATTGCCCTTGGAGATGCTCTTAAACATTTCCTCTACATAACTCTTTATAAGGATACAAAGATAGTTGCAAAAATCTACAACACACTTAATAATTTACATTTGCTTTAACAAAAGTACAACTCTTTAGGGTTTGTTCGGTGTTCATAGCAACTGCTCCTTACGGGTACAAAATAGCTTCACTACTGTCTGAGTTACTCCGTGACCTTATCTTTACGTCTGTTCTGTCCTTTCATGGAACTCTTACCTTTCTTATTTTCAACTATTTGAAAAGAGTCACAATATAAACCACATGAGAAAATGTGTTGAAACAAGTATATTACCAGAACCATAACTTAAGAAAGAAACGGATGAGGCAAATTAAAATGTTACCAGCTCAATAGTGGTATCAAACATTTATATAGGCTGAATAGAACTATCTCAATCAACTATACCATAGCCGGTGATCAGCCGAACTAAGGCCAATTAAAACTACTTTCTGCTAGTAGAGGGCATCCTTGACAAGTTTAACCCATGCCACACATGAGACTCAAAGCTTCAATCTACTTGAAAGAAAAAGACTCATTCTTGAATAGTTTCATGAATTAATTGTGTGTTTGGTTGGGATGAATGAAAATGAAAGGAATAGAATGAAATTTGAACTATAATATATGTGTTTGTTCATATTTTTCATCCTTCGCCCATTACATTCACAATCACCTACCAAAAATAAAACACCTCAGTTTGAGAAGTAATGCCCCATTCATCCTCATGTTCATTTTCTTTACAAATACTATCATAACAAATTTGTTAGGTCCAAAGTATCGTACACTACGCCATAGATGGCCGGATACAATACTTTTAAATTGCAACACCCACTTTGTGTTACAATTGATACACTATTTTTTAACTACTGCAATACTTCGGAGGCAGTGTTACATTACACATAAACGTCCTGTTGCAATAGAACAGACCCTGTTACAAAAAACTTCTTGTGTTACTCTATCGAGGTAGTGTTGCATTTGATTTTCAATTAAAAATTAATTTTTTAATTAAAAAATAATATGAAAAAAGGTGGGCCCCACAGAAAAAAGTGGGTCCCACAAGTGGGCCCCGCTAATTTTCTAATTTTTAATTAAAAATTAATTAAAATAATTAATTTTTATTTAAAAAATAATATTAAAAAAGATGGGCCCCACTAATTTTTCTAATTTTATTTTAAAATTAATTAAAAATTATTTAATAATTAAAAGTAATAATAAAAAAGGTGGGCCCTGTTGGGATTTATGGGTGATAGCATAGGAACAACTTAACTTTGTATATACTTAATTTTTTAATTAAGTAGAACATACTGTCACAGCCAAAGTATGTTCTTGTAATCAGTATGCAATGTATGTCACAGCCAAAGTCCTTCTTGACAGAATGTTGCAAGTCAAGACAGCATATTCACTCTGACAGCAACATTGGCGGAAGACTACGCGACAGCAACTTTAGCCCTCGACAGCAAGTTTGGAAACCTCGACAGCACACTATGCGGGGAACTCCTACTGTCACCAAAAGCACATTCCTGTGACAGCAAGCTCTGCGGCAAAAGTAACTGTCTCGAGAAAGATCCTTGTTCTAGGTATCTTTCTCAGTCAAACCCCGTGACAGTTTCAATGTTCAAGAAACAGGCGTGTTGCAGTATCCCTAAACTGCACCAAGTCTGCAAGACTACGACAGAAGTTTCAAGCACTGCAAACAAAAGCGAATCAATTCAAGAGCAAGGTCAAGTCTCTATTTGCTGAATTGTTTTAGTTAGAAATAGAATGAATCTAGGGTGCTTTCTTTGTAATGTATATCTGACATTTTTAGCAATTTAGGAAAGTCACATGGGTAGACACTGTGTAAGAAGCTGCCACTTGATAATGACAGCAGCTTCACAGACCCGTGTTGATAGTGATAGGATTAGTTTTATACTTAGACTATCAATTCATTCTAGAAAAGTAAGGAAGACAAGCAAGTGTCTTGGAGAAGAACGAAGCTCAAGAATTCTCTCTTGAGGTTGTAGCAACACTTTGCAAAATAAATAAAACATTTATTTTGTGAATCCTGTCTTCTCTATTATACTGTTTGTGAATGCATACATATTATTGATAACATTAAATCTTAGTTTTAGTTGTTGAAACTGAGATTGAATTTTATCAGTATTGCATTCATCCCCCCCCCCCTTCTGCAATACACAAGGACCAACAACTGGTATCAGAGCAAGATCAGATTAACATACATATCTGAGATCCCGACGACAATGCAGAAATCAAACAGTATCAAGATCCCAGCTTTTGATAAAGAGAACTACAGCATTTGGAAAAGAAAAATCTTGTTGTTTATCAAAGCTGCGAATCCACTATACCCAGGTATACTCGAGAATGGTCCTTTCATACCAAGGAAGGAAATTGAAGCCACAACAGTAAATGGTGAAATCATTCCTGCACATTGGGTTCCCAAAGATCCCTCGGATTTTTTGGAAACTGAGAAGGAGAAAATGGTGCTAGATGATCACTTGCAACTCATCTTGCTCGATTCTCTCACATTGGATAAAGCCATGTGTGGAAGTGTGATAAGCTGCACATCAGCCAAGGAGATGTGGATCAGGCTAGCCTTACTCTATGAAGGAAGTGAAGAAGTTAAAGGCAACCAAAGGCAAATACTTATATCTCAATATGAGGCATTCATGGCCAAGCCTGGTGAAGACTTAACCTCCATGTTTGAAAGGTTCAGTAAGCTCTTAACTGAACTGCAGATACATGGCAAGTACTATGACAGAAAAGAATTGAATGTCAAGTTCTTGCTTACACTGCCTGATCATCTTGAACACAAGACAACAGCCATACGAGAAGGAAGAGATCTCAACAATATAACCTTTGAGACACTTTATGGCATTCTGAAATCTTATGAACTTGAACTCTTTCAAAAGAGAGCCATACAAAGTGGAACAAGGAACAAGATGGCTAACATGTCAAGTGCCCTAGTAGCACAAGTGCCAAGAATCACACAACCTAGTGAAGCACTACAAATCACTCAACCAACCCCTGTACAATCCTTGAAGATAGAAGAGGTTGTTGAAGATGATGAGAAAGTAGTACTACAGCTCAAGGATGTGGAAGATGAAGACTTCTACACTATGGAGGAACTGGAAAGCATGGACAATCCTACTATGGCTTACATGGCCAAAAAGTTCAAGAACTTTAGGTTCAAGAAGGATAGGTCATTCAGGCCCCAAGGCCAAGCATCCAAGTTCACCAAGGGAAGCTCATCAAAGGCTGCTGTGGGAAGCTCATTCAAAGGAGGATACAAGACTGGATTTGTGGATAGATCTAAATTCAAGTGTTACAACTGTGGTGAACCTGGTCATTTTGCTACTGAGTGCAAAAGACCCAAACAGGTTCAGAGATTTGAGAAAGGAACTGGTGGATACTCTAAGAAGAATCAAGGTAGAGCCTATGTGGCTGAAGGAAAGTGTTGGGATGAGTCTGATGATGAAGATGAAGAAGAATATGTCAACCTAGCTCTCATGGCTAGCACTGATGAAGTAACATCAACATCTTCAAGTCAGGGCAAGAAGAAAGATCAAGTCATGTGGATCATTGACAGTGGTTGCTCAAGGCACATGACAGGTGATAAAGCCCTGCTATCACATTATGTTGAGAAAGCTGGCCCAATCATAACCTTTGGAGACAACAGCAAGGGTTACACAGTGGGATATGGCTGTCTAGAAATTGGAAATGTTGTCATTGAAGATATTGCTCTTGTGGATGGATTGAAGCACAATCTACTCAGTGTCAGCCAATTCAGTGACAGGGGATTCAAGGTTGATTTTGATATGATGCTGTGTAACATCTATCACAAGAAGGATAGTAGCCTCTCTCTAAAAGGGGTTAGAAAAGGAAGCTTGTTTGTTGCTGACTTAAATTCAACAAAGAAGGATAAGGTTTACTGCTTTTACAGTAAAGCTACTGTTGGTGATAGTATGCTTTGGCACAGGAAGCTCTCACATCTCAACTTCAAGACAATGAATATTCTGATGAAGAAGGAGTTGGTGAGAGGTTTGCCCCAACAGGAATTCTGTCAAGAAGGACTGTGTGAAGACTGTCAAATGGGCAAACTGAGAAGAGCTGTGCACAAGTCCAAGCAAATGAACACCAACATTGAAGCACTCAAGTTGATACACATGGATCTCTTTGGACCAGTCAATGTACCATCAATGGCCAAGAAGAGATATGCCTTAGTAATGGTGGATGATTACTCAAGGTACACTTGGGTGAAGTTTCTTAAATCCAAAGATGAAGCTGCTCAAGTGATTATTGATCAAGTCAGAGTTCTTGATAGAACTCCAAACTCAAAAGTTCAAATCTTGAGGAGTGACAATGGTACAGAATTCAGAAATGCCACTCTTGGAAATTTCTGTAAAGATGAAGGAATTGTACAACAATTCTCTGCTGCAAGAACTCCACAGCAGAATGGAGTTGTAGAGAGAAAGAACAGGACTCTCATTGAAGCAGCTAGAACTATGTTGCATGATGCCAAACTGCCAACATATTTCTGGGCTGAAGCTATCAACACAGCCTGTTATACTCAGAACAGAACCATGATCAACAAGACTCATGCAAGTACACCTTACTGTCTGTTAACTGGAAAGAAACCTACTGTCAAATATTTTCATGTGTTTGGGAGCAAATGCTTTATGATGAAGGATAACCATGAGAAGAAAGGAAAATTTGACACCAAGGCTTTTGAAGGACTATTCATGGGTTACAGCACAGAAAGGACTGCCTACAAAGTCTATGTTATGGAACACAGGATTATTGAAGAAAGTGTTAATGTCACATTTGATGAAACCAAGTTTTCAGGACTGCATGAAGAAGGAAAGATGCAGACATTCAGATTTGAGAATCAAGGATGCTTGGAAGCTGAGGAAATTGTGGATGAAGAACCTAGCTTCACTCAAATTGTTGAAGTTGATAAAGATACTGTCAATACCACTACTGTCAACCAAACTCCAGCACAGTCACATACCATAACCTCTAACATTCATAACAGTGGTGACTCTGGAGACAATGAAGAACATGGTGAAGACAATGGGATTGGTGATCATTCAACTCAACAAATTGAAGCAAATGTTCCTGTATAGTCAAGTAGCTTGCCCAGAATCACCAAATGGAACAAGGATCACTCAAGTGACCTCATCATTGGTGACCCTAATTCTGGAGTGAGGACAAGGAACAAAGTCTCTGCTGACATCATGTTTTCATGCTTCCTGTCTCAAATGGAACCCAAGACAACTGATGAAGCATTGTTGGATTCTGACTGGGTGATAGCCATGCAAGAAGAGCTAAATCAGTTTGAAAGGAACAATGTATGGAAGCTAGTTCCAAGACCTAAGGGAAAGTCAGTCATTGAGACCAAATGGGTTTTCAGAAACAAGCTTGATGAAAATGGATCAGTGACAAGAAACAAAGCAAGGCTAGTAGCTAAGGGTTACTGTCAACATGAGGGAATAGATTATGATGAGACATTTGCACCTGTTGCAAGACTTGAAGCTATAAGAATCTTTCTAGCCTATGCTGCACACTGCAACTTCAAAGTATTTCAGATGGATGTCAAAAGTGCCTTCCTAAATGGAGAATTGGAAGAAGAAGTGTATGTTGAACAGCCACCAGGGTTTGAGGATGCTGAAGTGTATGATTTTGTATACAAACTTTTCAAAGCTTTGTATGGACTAAAGCAAGCACCCAGGGCTTGGTATGACACACTCTCCACTTTTCTCTTGGACAATCAGTTTACTAGAGGAGTTGTGGACAAGACACTTTTCTACAAACACCATGGCAAGGACATCATTCTGGTACAAATCTATGTGGATGATATCATTTTTGGTTCAACAAATGAGAGGCTGTGTGAGAAGTTTTCCTCTCTCATGAGTAACAAATATGAGATGAGTATGATGGGAGAATTGTCATTCTTTCTGGGATTACAAATTCTTCAACAATCTGATGGAATCTTCATTTGTCAAGCTAAATACATCAAGGAACTTCTCAGAAAGTTTAACTTGGAAGATTCATCACCTGCAAAGACACCAATGTCCACCTCAACCAGTCTGGATCTTGATCCTAAAGGGAAGAAAATTGACTCAAGCACCTATAGAGGCATGGTAGGATCTCTCCTATACCTAACTGCTAGCAGACCTGACATCATGTTTGCTACATGTCTCTGTGCAAGGTTTCAGAGTGATCCAAAGGAGTCTCACTTAGTAGCCATCAAGAGAATCTTTAGATACCTAAAAGGCACTCCTAACCTAGGTCTTTGGTATCCCAAGAACACTGGATTTGATCTAATTGGCTACTCAGACTCAGACTATGCTGGATGCAAGATTGACAGAAAGAGTACTACTGGTAGCTGTCAATTTCTTGGTGGAAGATTGGTCTCATGGTTTAGCAAGAAGCAGCATTCAGTTTCTACCTCAACTGCAGAAGCTGAGTATATTGCTGCAGGCAGTTGCTGTGCACAAATTCTATGGATGAAGAATCAACTTCTGGATTATGGTCTAGTGTTAAGTGAAATTCCAATCTACTGTGACAACACTAGTGCCATAGCCATTTCAGACAATCCAGTTCAACACTCTAGGACAAAGCACATTGATATAAGACATCACTTTATCAGAGAGCATGTTGAACAAGGAACTGTGAAGCTGATCTATGTCCCAACTGACAAGCAACTTGCTGACATCTTCACTAAGCCATTGGATGAAGCAACCTTCAACAGGTTGGTAAGTGAATTGGGAATGCTGAATCTGGTATGTTGATTTACTCAGTTTTCTATATTTCCAAATTCTCTTTTGAAGCTCATGACAGCAACTTCAAACCCGCTATCAAGAGAAGTTACTGTCTACTTGGTCTATGTCTGTTATGTGACAGCATGTGTTGATTTGACTTTTCATGTCAGTATTTTGTGCCAGTCTCATACTTTTAGACCGTGTATGACATTAATGTGGTTACTTGTTAAGTTTGAGAGATAAAAATCTGTTCCATTGGACTTTCACACCGTTTTGCATTAATCTGTAGGATTAAAAAGGAGGACACGACCATTAATTACTTTTGTGGTAGTTGTATGGGTACTCTAACTATTGACCATTAGACTTTAATCGTTAGACGGTTTTGCCTATAAATTAACCTTAGGTTTCACCAGTCTGCTATCAGTTTTAAAGTAAATAATGGAAAACAAAGTAGGAATTGAAGTAGGGCTAAAACGGTGCGATAGTGAACCCGACAGTGAAGAGATTGATGAACTCTTCGAGATGCTGTTGGACGGCATGGATGAGATCGAAGAGGAAAAGAAACAGGAAGAGGAGGCCAAGGATCAGGAAGAAGAGAAGGAGCTTCAGGCACTTCTTGAAAAAGAAGGTCGTTCTAAAGAAGAGATTAAGGAAGAGCTTCTAGGACTAGTTGATAAGATCATAGAATAATGTACTCCATGTTCTATTTTTAATGATTTTATCAATAATAATAATAAAAGTTCTTCTTCTTGTGTTTATGATTTGTCTGTGCTAATTGCTTAATATCTGTGTTCAAAAGATTAAATTGCTAAATCCATAATGTGTCAATATTAAGTTAAGTATATGAATAAAGCATTTTAATAAGTTCATGACAGAACCAATTCCCAATCGAAGTTACTGTCGTTAAGAAGGGCACTGTCGTGTGTTTCTTGACAACAACCTTCTTGACAGCAGGAAAAGACTTTCTGTCAAGACTTGTAAAGGATACTGTCATTCATATGCTTAACGGTGACAACAAGTTTTTGCGCAATAGTTGCTGTCACGCAAAACCTACTGTCACCACCTCTTATTACTGACAGATTGTTTCTAGCGCACAGGTTACTGTCAACAATAGTGTACCGTTGAAATTGGATATTCATCCCACGTTGGTCAGTGAATAACGGGCAGTAAATGACGTGTTATAAGAGTGGGTTAAGACACGTTCTTTAATTCCACTTTTTTGTGCACAACATTTGAGATACCTCTATTTATTCCCCAGTTACTCAGACATATCACTCTCATCGAACTCAAGGCAATATACTTTTCTTCAAGCAAAAAGTCACTTTCTTACTTTCTTCTTTTCTTGAAATCTCCATGGCATCCAAACAGACTCTCTCTCAAACAAACTTTGCTGGCATCTTTTCCCCAAATGATGCTGGTGAAGGCTTCAAAGGACTCGTGTTTTTCTTGAACAAGTCCTATCTCGGTTATGCCATCACCTCAACCCCCATTCTCGACTTAGACCGAATTGAGGCGTTTTGGCAAACTGCTGTTGCTCAAACTGAGGGTGAGAACCCGGGTATTCAATTCACAATCTCTGGGCAACAATACACTCTTAAAGCTGAGGTCATCAACACTGCTCTTGGAATTACCCTGGAAGCAAGACAACAATTTACTGAACTTGCAAATGATGACACTCTCAAGAAGCTCTTCTTGAAGATTGGGTATGCAGGCCCTATTCTCGAAGAGGGGACTACCAAGTGGTATCCAACTGGTGAAATGGATAGGAAGCATCTGAGAAAGGAGTGGAGCATGATATTTGATGTGATGGTCAAGGTGTTCTCTACCAAGTCCACAGGCTGGAATGGAATACCCTCCTACATCAAGAAACTGACACATTCTCTTGTCCATGGATACAAGGTGAATGTTGGAGCTCTCCTCATGGCACACCTCCAAGCTGCCATAGGTAAGAAGGTATCAATCTACCCTCGCTTTCTTATGATGTGCATTAATTCATTCTGTGATTTTAATGATGCCGCCCCACGTTTAGAGGCTTGCTCAGTTTTGAAAAAGAACACACACACACACACACACACACTGTTATCTTCACAGAATCTCAATGCACATATTCCACTTTGTTTTACTCAGCACATGGTTGATCAAGTGTCCAACCCTGATTTACCATTACCATCTGGTTATGACTCTTTCACTCTTGAGAATGAAACTGAATTAGACCCAAATTCAGTTAACCCACATTCAACACCATACACTCAGCCTAGGCCCTCTAGACGTTCCAAAGCCCAAAGAGAAGCCTTGCAAGAATCCAGAAAAAGGTCCTTAGAAGCTGATGTTGGTGGTAGCTCTGTTAGTCAAGAGGGAGACACTGCACCTAGTGCAGCAAATATGGAAGGTAGTCAAACAGAACCCACAGTGGTTCCCCCTGAGCCTAAGAAGAAGAGAGCTAGGAGGACCAAAACCACTGTTACCCAAGCTGCAGTTTCTCAACAAACTGTGGTTACTGAAAGGGACTCAAACACCTCCCTAGATGTGCCTTCTCAACAAGGTGCATCTATTGAAATTGGCCTGTCTCCCAAGGCACCCTGTATAGAGTCTGCACAAACTCATGGTTCACAACCTGAGAAACCCCCACTTGAAGAAACACACAGTGAGTTAGGGCACAGTGAGGATTTCTCTACTCCAATTGATGGTTCACATGTTTCATCTTTGAATCAGCCCCCACTCTCTGCTACACTTTCACCTTCTTCCTTCCCTACACATTCCTTTGTTTCTTCTACACAACCTAGAGAAGGGGACAGTCCCAACCCTTCAGGTTTTGATCATCCATCTCCAATCATGGATGAGCCCCCATCTAGTGGTCCACAAGAACCCATTTCTCAAAGTGAGATGGACACCACTCCTCCAAACACTGAGCTAGGGCAAAGTGGAATTTTGTCAGAAAATGAAACAGCCAACACTTTGTCTGAACTCCAAGGAGCATCTTAACTTCAGGAAGATGCTGTCACAGCCTCTGTTGCTGTCAAAGACACTGGCAATGTTGCTGTCCTGGACCCAGCTGTTGTCATGGGTGGAGAGAAAGATACTGTCACTACAGAACCTATTGTCACTCCACCTCCCAAAGTTGCTGTCATGCCAGAACCTGCTGTCCAGACTCCAACTGACAGTAACATTTCTGCCACAGATGCTGTCCAGTCCTCTCAGCCTGATTTTGATGCTGTAATCATTGAGGATGCCGCTGATGATGATCTACCTCTTGCAAAAGGAGAGGGACTTGAGCATGTCCAGAGAGATATTGAGGGAGCCCACACTATTCAGGCATTAGGCCTTGAGAGTCAATCTGTGAGGGGTGATGAGATCACTCAAAAACACCCTGAGAGTGTGAGAACCCCCATAGCCTCCAAGCCCCTTTCTTTTCCTTCCCCTCCAAGAAGGTTAAGGTATGGTGGCCCCTCTGCTACTTTTGGTAACAGGATTGCAGCTCTGGAAGGACAGTGTGCTACTTTGAACTCCAAGATGGACTCTCTCTCTCAACTGATGGTTGATGGTTTTGCTGCTACTCAGCTCTCTATCCAGTTCCTCACTGACCTAGTAGCTGCCAACTTAACTAAGGGGGAGAAGGTAGCAAGATCAGAATCAATATCTATTCAGAAATCAGGTGGAACTCAGGGGGAGCCAGTAGCTGTGAAGACCAAAGGGGGAGCTAAGGGGAAAGCAATATCTAAGGGGGAGCAGGTCAAACCAAGTAGTGGACAACCAAAGGATAAAGCTGAAGAGCTTGTTGAAGTTGACTTGGATGGAGAAAGAGTACTGATGTCTAAAGCAACTCAAGATGCAATGCAAAGAAGACCTGCATCTAGACATCCAATTCTACCTCCTGTGATAATCAGAGAGCCAACTCCAGCAACTCAAGAATCTGCTCTACAAAGAAGATGGAGAGAAATGGAGGAACAGAATAAGTCTGGGAAAGGTAAAGGGAAACTGCCTGAATCCATCCATAAAGGAAATACTTGGTCCAATGGTACTGAGTATGATCAAGAAGAAGCCAATACTCTAATGGTGGATTACAGGGAGAGCACATTACACAATCATGACAGTGAATTTAGCAGTTTGGTGGAAGAAGCAATGAATGCTCCAATCAACCTTCCAACCAACACCACAAAACTGTTAAAGGATCAAATCACCAGTGTCAGTGTAATGGTTAATGATGAGAAAAGATGGGCTGTAAGTATCTATTTCACTTCTGGCATATCTTATTTCATCACAATGCAGTTATTGCAGAGTCTGCCAGCAAAGGTGTTGTGTGCTTTGAAGGGAAAGATCAGGGCAACTCAAACATCATTCAATGAAATATTGGATATACAAATCCAGAACCTGCTCACACAAAAGCTACCTGAAGTCTACACAAATCCACCAAGTGTTTTCTACAGATCTGTAACTAAGGATGGCACAAGAAGGAACAGCTTCATGAATTTGGTTGGCACATCCAGAATGGAAACCAAGTCAATTCTGAAAGTGTTAGATGGAATACTCAGTTCAAATGCCAATCCAGGAAGAGTTTATGCTGTTCAAGAGATCTACAAAATGCTGGTGTTGAGAGACAAGGCACTGGGAGCTAGAGTGAAGGAACTAATCTCTAGAGCCAATGCTAAAAGAAATGATCAAGGTGGAAGCTGTCTCTATGACATTCCTCCTCAGGATGATGATGATGATGATGATGATGATGAGGTTGGAGGTGGTGAAGTTTCTGGAAATGCTGGAAATGCTGGTGGAAGTAATTCTGGGAATACTGGTATTCAATCTCAGAATGAAGGCAATGAAGAAACTCCTAATCAGGAAAAGAAAGATGCTGGTGCAACAGATGAAGAGGAGCCAAGAATACTGGAAGCTTTGGAGGCAAGCATTCTTAGATGTGCTATTGACTGCATAAATGCAGAAAAAGATGCTGTCACCAAAGGTACTGTCGACAAGGAAACTGTCAAAGAAGATGCTGTCATGGAAGATACTGTCGACAAAGGTACTGTCAAGAAAGGTTCTGTCAAGGATGAAGCCAAAGCTACTGTCAAGCCCATAAGACTGAAAGCCAAAGCAAGAGCATGGTTTTCTAGACAGAAACCTGAAGGAAAGCACAAGTACTCAGGAAAGGAAAAGACCACTGGATTTGGCAGGAATCTTAAGAAGCCAATTCAATCAATACCTCCCAATAGTCTTAAGATACAACATATGCAATCTAGAGAAATCAAGAGTGTTGAGGTCAAGATGGATGCAAATCAAGAGGTCACTGGGTACATTCTGTGGTGGGAAGAATCAAGATCTACCAAGGTTGATAAGGATTTCAATCTGGTCTCCACATCAACCAGTGGTAGGACATCAACCTTAGATAAAAGAAGGATTGACTTCTTCTACCTAGAAAGAATGGTAGAGTTGCTGGAGAGCTATGAAAATGTTTCAGAGTCTGTTATGGAACATATTCTGAAATATCAAGCTGATAGGGATGCTGAATTCTATCAGAAATTTGGCTACAACTTTGCAGATTTTGATGATGCTGATATTTCAACTGATTTACCAGCTTCTCCTATACCATATCACTGGTACTATGAGTTTGATGATTCACCCACAGAAGTAAGGAAAACCCAAGCCACAGAGGAAGGGCAACCCAAGCCAAGCAAAAGACCTGACTCTTCTCAATACGCTCAATATCAGTCAGAACTTGATAAGAAGGAAGCTGAACTCCTGGAAAGATGCAAGACTGCCAACAAGGCAGAAAGTGAAGCTCCAAATTATCAAACATGTATGCTGGAAAATCCCTTAAGAATCAAGCATCTAAAAGAAGAAATCTATGTTTGCAGCTTGCACAAGCTAAAAACAACTATTCTAAAGGATTTACAGTATATGGTTGCTGGATCAATTCATCCCCTGGAGCAGATCTGTTCTGACAAGATAGAGGAATTATTGGAAAGGAGAAAATGAGAAGATTCGAAGCTGGACAAGCAAAGGAGGATGTCTCTCAATGCTTATCGAGGAAGTAGATTCAAGCTTATTCATGAAGAACTCCACTTCAGAAGCTATCCATTTGATCAAGAGCAATGGTTGAATCTCAGGGATGCTAGTTCTCTTATTTCTCCTACTATCAAGAAGATCATTGAAGAAATAGAAGATGCTGCAGTCACACCTGCTGAAATCTCTCTTGTAGAAGGTCTAAGAAGCAGCTTGGTAGAAGCTCTCAGAAGAGAGGAAGTAACAAGACAGAAGAGGAAATCTCAAGCTAAGTAAACATTCTAAATCCATTCTGATCTTGTTAGTTAAGTTGTCAGCATATATTGTAAATTTGTTGTTATTGTCCATAAAAACAAATTGGGGGAGATTGTTGGGATTTATGGGTGATAGCATAGGAACAACTTAACTTTGTATATACTTAATTTTTTAATTAAGTAGAACATACTGTCACAGCCAAAGTATGTTCTTGTAATCAGTATGCAATGTTATGTTAATTGTGTAATTTGGAAGAAGTTCACTTTCTGTGTTCAAGCCTCAAAGAACGCATATTAGATGACAGCATGAATAAAGGTTACTGTCATAAGCATTGACAGTAAGATTACAAGAAGACAGAATGTTGCAAGTCAAGACAACATATTCACCCTGACAGCAACATTGGCGGAAGACTACGCGACAGCAACTTTAGCCCTCGACAGCAAGTTTGGAAACCTCGACAACACACTATGCGGGGAACTCCTACTGTCACCAAAAGCACATTCCTGTGACAACAAGCTCTGCGGCAAAAGTAACTGTCTCGAGAAAGAAACAGGCGTGTTGCAGTATCCCTAAACTGCACCAAGTCTGCAAGACTACGACAGAAGTTTCAAGCACTGCAAACAAAAGCGAATCAATTCAAGAGCAAGGTCAAGTCTCTATTTGCTAAATTGTTTTAGCTAGAAATAGAATGAATCTAGGTTGCTTTCTTTGTAATGTATATCTGACATTGTTAGCAATTTAGGAAAGTCACATGGGTAGACACTGTGTAAGAAGCTGCCACTTGATAATGACAGCAGCTTCACAGACCCGTGTTGATAGTGATAGGATTAGTTTTATACTTAGACTATCAATTCATTCTAGAAAAGTAAGGAAGACAAGCAAGTGTCTTGGAGAAGAACGAAGCTCAAGAATTCTCTCTTGAGGTTGTAGCAACACTTTGCAAAATAAATAAAACATTTATTTTGTGAATCATGTCTTCTATATTATACTGTTTGTGAATGCATACATATTATTGATAACATTAAATCTTAGTTTTAGTTGTTGAAACCGAGATTGAATTTTATCAGTATTGCATTCATCCCCCCCCTTCTGCAATACACAAGGACCAACAGGCCCCATAGAAAAAAGTGGGTCCCACAAGTGGCCCCCATTAATTTTCTAATTTTGAAATAAAAATTAATTATTAATTAATTATTAATTAATTAAAAATTAATTAAAATACTAAAAAATGTGAGCCCCACAGAAAAAAGTGGGCCCCACAAGTGGGCCGGACTTATTTTTTTAATTTTATTTTAAAATTAAATAAAAATTAATTAATAACTAATTTTTAAATAAAAAATAATATGAAAAAAGGTGGGCCCCGCAGAAAAAGTGGGTCCCACAAGTGGGACCCAATAAATTTTTATTTAAAAATTAATTAAAAATAATGAAAAATTAATTATTAATTAATTTTTAATTAATTTTTAATCAAAAAATAATATTAAAAAAGTGGGCCCCACTAATTTTTCTAATTTTTATTTTAAAAATAATTAAAAAATAATTAAAAATTAATTTTAATTAAAAAATAATAACAAAAAAGGTGGGACCCATAGAAAAAAGTGGGTCCCACTAATTTTATAATTTTTAATTAAAAATTAAATAACAAAATTAATAATTAATTATGAATTAATTAATAATTAATTTTTAATTAAAAAATAATATTAAAAAAGGTGGGCCCCGCAGAAATAAGTGGGCCCCAATAATTTTTCTAATTTTATTTTAAAATTAAATAAAAATTAATTAATAACTAATTTTTAATTAAAAAATAATATTAAAAAAGGTGGGGCCCGCAGAAAAAGTTGGTCCCACAACTGGGCCCCACTAATTTTCTAATTTTTATTTAAAATTTAATGAAAAATTAATGAAAAATTAATTAATAATTAACTAATGATTAATTTTTAATTAAAAAATAATATTAAAAAAGTTGGTCCTGCTAATTTTTCTAATTTTTATTTAAAAATTAATTAAAAATTAATTTGTAACTAAAAAATAATAATAAAAAAGGTGGGACCCACAGAAAAAAGTGGGTCCCACAAGTGGACCCACTAATTTTCTAATTTTTAATTAGATATTAATTAATAATTAATTATAAATTAATTAAAAATTAATTAAAAATTATTTAAAAATTAATTAATTAATATTTTTTAATTAAAAAAGATGGGCTCCACAGAAAAAAGTTGACTCCACAAGTGGGCCCCACTAATTTTCTAATTTTCAATTAAAAAATAATATTAAAAAAGATGGGCCCCACAGAAAAAAGATGGGCCCCACATACTGATATATGCATATGTGTTCTGTATGGGGAAAGAGGCATTTTTTTATTGGTAGTTCTTGTGTCTAAGATTTGTATGTTTTTTGTTGATGTAAAAAATAAACTGTTCAGTTGTAAAATTCTTTATGAAAAAACAGTGTATACTCTTTTTGTGTTCTTCATGATCTTATTTACTTGTGAATTTTTGGACACATGTTTCTTGTTTTTTGTTGTCGAATGTTAAAGTGCCCAAGTCAGTGTATTAAATGAAATTTTGCAGATTCTGATAGTGGACTTTAGAATTTCTAGGCGTTTTTTTGTGATTCTAATTATAAAATTAAGTATTAACATAATTGGTTAGATTATGTAGCCACATAAATGCTGGGTTGGAATCTGCTTGTTGGGGGTGACTTGTGAAGAATGTGTATCTTCCATTGAACAGGTACGTTATGCGTGGCAATATGAGGAATGTTGTAGATTAAGTTTCATTTGTGCTAGATGATACGTGTCTTGGTTGAACGGTTTATTTTGGCTTTCACATTTGTTGTGGCCGAAATCTGTAAACTAACTAGGAAAACATTAGGACTATATCATTACTATATCATTGCTTGTTGATCAAATGTCAAACACACTGATAATTGTTTCTTAGTAATTTCCAGGGCACCATGTTTTTTTTGGTCATTTAACACAATTTACTGATAAGAGGTAACTGGTACTTCATTCCTACAGAGGCAATGTCATCACTATTTTAGAGTCTTCTAATTAAATTTGAACCGTCAGTATAATGCATGAATTTCTCTCTGCCCTGGTTGAAGATTGTAATTTTAATTTTCTAGCTATTATATATAAAAGGATCATTGGTTAGATTCTGATTTGGTTTTCTTTATGTAAATATCACACTCCTTCTAGAACACAGTTTTCATTAATAGTCATTGTTAGTTTAATAATTTCAAAATCTAAACTTTGGCCCTAAACATTAAACATTTCGGCTATGATACCAAATTGTTAATATGCATTCTCATTTTGAAATTTCTGAAATTCTTTAAAGTGACACCTGAGATTCATTCCTAATGTTCTCCTTTTAATTTATACTATTAACAATATTAATAAATAAAGAAAAACATTAATTAAATAAATAGGTAGTTCATGTTTTATCATCCTAAACTTGCTAGTGTAGATTAAAGTCTTTTTAAATCAAAATCAGGCCCTAGATCATCGTGATATCATCTAATTCATCTATTCAGAACAAAACAAAAACTCATCTTAGTTGTCTAACAGGACTCTGAAGTATTCAATTATATCACCTATATGTATATGAGCATACACGTTAGGCCACATGGTAAGTACTTGCACACGATATATGTTTGCCCGGATGCAAAATACATCAGTATTGTACTTCCCAGACCCCAGTTTAAAAGTTACAGTAACGGGCCTGGCCAAGCAGCATTGTGAAGATAAGAATACAATACTGATGTCTAATATCAAAACTCGCCTATGTCAGTGTATATAACACAGATTTGTGCATCTTTAGATTTGAACAACAGTATATGTTAAACAATTTCAGTGTCACAATAATGTAATTTTGAAACTTATAATGAAAAACAATCAAAAGAACATATCAGAACGTTAAAAAAACAGACAATTAGATGCCGAGCTGATAAGATTTTTAATGGTAGTCTAACGAAGTTGCCTAGCTTTTAACTTTTTAAGTTCTATTCATCAACAAGATAACTAGTAGTGCCAAATTATACAATCAAATTATATAAGTGAAGGTCCACACATGTCCCTTAAGCTTAGTAGTTTTTGTCGAGTGGAGTTAGTTTTAAATAATGAACTCAATCTAGGAAAATATTATGGATTATTACTTGTGCGGTCAGTTCTGAAAGTAAGTTTGGTCCATTGCCTTTGTCTGAATGCCTCTGATTGCTTGGTGGTTAACAGATGAACACATCATATTATGGGCTACACAGCTCTGCATTGCATCTTGTTTTATATACACAAATTTCTGATTTCAATGCCAATGTATAGAATTGTAGCTTGGCTACTATCTGCAGATTCACATATAAGCTGTGTATCATGTCCGTTACATTTTATACTATATTGTTGTATTATTTCCTGGAATCAGTTCAGGATCATCATATCTTTCGTGTTGGCAATTTCTCCAGCCTGGTCTCTGTTTTTTCCTATCAATTAAAACTGTACCATACTAAACTTTTTAAGTGGTTGGGAAGTATAGAACTCTGTGGAAACTGATTAGTTGGTGAAAACATTCACGATGATTGATTTCTGAAAAATAAATCTGACATGCCCTCCCTGGTAGCTTTCAAATCTTGAAATATTTGTTGAGGCATGTTGTTGTATTCTACAGTTGCTTAAGCCTTCTTCTAATGGGCAGTACCTCCCTTCGATAAATTGTGGAGTCCTATATGAACTTGGAAGAGTCCATAAATTGTGCCTTTCCAGTAGGCGGCTATTTTAGATCGTCCTAGTGTTTATGCTAGTTTGGAAGTAGACTTGGGATTTGTATATTATTGTTTGTAAATTATCAAACTTGAATATGATTGTAAATTCTTCTGACAGGTGAACAAAGGTATTGAAAGTGATGGTGAAATCTTAGATGGTGCACTTAAAGACAATAAATGAGCAGTTTTATTAGGAGAGCCTACATTTGGAAAAGGGTACTCCATTGTGCCTCAGATGGTTCAGGCATGGAAGTTATAGTTGCTCGTTATGAGACACCTGCCCACATTGATATTAACAAGGTATCTTCATCCTTTAACTATTTGTTATTTTGTTTAATTAGATGTCCGGGAACTTCCTAATTTTTCCTTTACATCAAGGTTGGCATAATTCCTGATCATCCATTGCCGACATCATTTCCTAAAGACGGGGACAATTTGCGCGGCTGCCTCCAAGACCATACATCGGGCTGCTATCTTGACAGAGTGGGTTTATTTTTATGATAACATGGATAGATAGATACAGACTCAGGGAGTTGGTACTTGAATTATATTTTGGTTAAATGGGTGGATGACGGAAGGAGTTTGATAATACTTTGGTTAATGGTGGATGAATGTAGAAGGTCAATATTGTATTGATCAGTGACAAATTTTGTATTATGAATTGGTTGGTTTATTTTGTAAAAGGATTGATATGTGTATTAACCAGGTCATGCAAATTTTTGAATTTAAGTGTTGCAATTGTTATTGTTACTAATGTAGCAATATTTCATTTTCCGTTGTCCTATTAGATAAAATTAGTGTTACATTAGCTATTCATAACAATATCTAGTGTTTCATTAGTTAAAGATTTAGTGTTGCAATAGAATGTGGGGTCCACCGGTGACGCAGCACTAAAGTGGGACCTACCGGTGACGTGGCACCAGTTGACATGGAAATTTTGTGGGCACCACATGTGACGTGGCACCTGGTGACATGGCAATTATGTGGGCCCCACTTGTGGGCCCCACAAGTGATGTGGCACCAGGTCACGTGGCATTTTGTTGTGGGCCCCACATGTGGGCCCCACAGGTGATGTGGCATACACGTGGCACTTGGTTAGGCTGAGGTAACACGGTTCTTGTGTTGCATTTGTTGGATTTAGTGTTAGTCTATGGGCCTAATGTAATACTTTGTCCTGTGTTACCATTGAGAAGGAAAGCGTTGCATTTTATGTCAAAGGTAACGTTGGCGGATGAAATGGTAAAAGTGCGTTACCTTTGGCCTGATGCAACAGAAATCGTGTCTAAGGTAACAGTAGGTGTGTGTTGCATCCGGCCATCTATGGCGTAGTGGTAGAAGGGGGGGGGGTTGAATATGATACTCACAAATAATTTAATTTCGCTCGCGGATAATTCATTCAGTTCTATAACGAAATCAAACACACCAAACCAAACCAAGTTTCGGGGAATATATCTTTTTATAAATATAAACCTCGAGGGGTGCTACAATTTCTAATCCGTAGATTAGCTTCAATGAGTTCTAAGTTATTCACAATCAATACAATGATAGAGTTCCAGCAGAATTAATGTTCTTAGTATTTTCTCTCTGGCTTTTCCTCTCTCTCCTTAATTGCTTCTGTAGTGAATGAACCTGACTGAAGAAGACACACTTCCTCTATTGTAATTGTAGACTTTGATTTTGAAAACCATCGAACCAAACTTGTAGAAACAATCTTGGCCGTTGGATCTTCATCAACTTGAAAAACAAAGAATACTTTTCACCTGCTCCCTATTTAAAAACCATCGAATGGTTTAAATCAATTTACCATTCGATAGTTTTTAATTCAAAACTATCGAGTGCCAAATTGATTTACTTTGTTTTAAATTGAATTACCTTTAACACCATTCGATAGTTTTCTGAAATGAAAAACTATCGAATTCTTTTTCTTGTCTTTTGTCCTTTAGTAATTACTCCTGAGCTCCTTGGTGTTTTAAGTAATAGACTGTATCAATATCTTCTGAGACGATAAAACAACTTGATCTTTGTAGTGCCGTCAACTAGTGCAACTGGTCTGGTTCACAAATGAATAACACTTGATCAATTCTTCTTCTACGTCTTCAATTCAATGCTGCTGATACGTCCTTTGTCGTTCTGGTTGCTTCGATTAAATAACTGGAATCCCGTGGTACTTAACCCTAAATCATTCACATACTTCTGTCGTCTTGAAAGTCTTGTTCCTTTTGCTGTCACTGAGGCTTGAACATTTTTCATGAACTTCTTTCCGTGACCTGTTTACGGACTTCAAGAATACATAACGTATTTTGATTTTTTGAGTTTACCTTTTCTTCTTTGATTCTGGATTCCTGTTCTTCTGTTAATATTATTGTCTGTCTTGTCCTTTGTTGAGTTGTAGTTATCTCTTTTACATCTTATGTTACATTATGCTTTACAAAATTTGCAGTCACTCATTTTTTCTCAAATCATATCTCCGAACTTCATAATTTCTAATTAGTTTTACTCATTCCATTTCATTCTCCCTAACTAAACACAACATAAATGACAATGCAAAAAGAATACATAATAGATTATAAAGAGAACTAGAGTGGTCAAACATATATAGATTTAGTTATAAAGAGCATGACTTGGTGTACACAGGAGCAAATACTAATAATATAAGAAACCTCCAAAATGAAAAAAAGTTTAACAATTCTTCCAAAAGAGTATTTCAACCAAACCATGAATTCCATGTATGTGTATGTCAAGTGATGATAAGTAATCAGAGAAAGAATAGTATAACAAGAAGATAAAAAATATGTAATATAATTGTCTGGTTCTTGCTATGTACCATATAGAGCTCACTTAATTTTTTTTATTGTTGGAACCTAAAAAAACATAAAGATAAGATAATTGTAAAAAATTTAAGGGAAATTCCTAATGGTACCACTGTACTATTGGCTTTTCCAAACGGTACCAATTTGAATGTCTGGATTGGCTCTTACATCCTCCAACAGTTTTGAAGCAGCCCATTTCATATCACATATTGGATTATATGTTTCTAGCCCTCTACAAGTATGCACATTGGGTTCAATCTTCTTAATTGCCCAGGTAATGCCATCAAGAATCCTACTGCTATGAATTCTCCAATCACAGAAAGCTGCATAGCAAGTTGCTGTGTATCTTGTGTTGTCTGCCTACAAAACATTGATTGCAAAGCCTTTTTGCATACAATAATCTTTCAATGTCTCTTTGAAATGGCTTTTATCAAGAAAAATCATCCATGGCTTTAACTTAATTTTTCCAAACTCTTGCTCTTCACAAAGCTCCCCATTTTTGTACAACCTTTGGTAATACTCATCATCATCATTATTGTCCACAAAATCATGCCAGTGTCCATGTTTCCAATTATCTTTGACTTTTGGTATTGTGTTGATCTCCTCATCGGAAGGGATATCTTCTTCAGTCCCCTTTGCATCTCCATAATTCAAGTCAAAATCATCATCTTTGTCACTTTGATTCTCATCAGACTTTTCTTCACTAAAACACATTTTTCTCTTAGAACTACTTTTCCCAGTTACACTACATTCAACAGTTACACTATCCTCTGGTAATGTAGGAGTTTTTAGAATTAAACCCTTTCTTCTAGCTGTAGATTTAGGTACTTTTTTAGCAAACATAATCTCAGTAGGAGGCTCAGAGAAGATAGGGTTCACAGGATCAGAAGGGATGGTACTTGTAATTGGAGAAAATCTAGGGCTCCTCCTCATATGTAAAAACTGGAAGGCTGTTTTTGGTGATATGGGAGGTGGAGGTTGGTTAGTAGGCTGACTTTCTTTCTTTTTGGGAGGAGGTTTCTGTTTGGTTGTAACACTTTTTTTCACTTGTTGCCTCTGACAATTCATCGAATTATCCTCAAGATCCTCCAATAAAGGCAGGTTTTCAGAGATATCTTCATTCCCACAAGAAGCCACAATCATTTTTCTCTCTTGAGATCTTCTAAAATTCAGAACCAACTTGTACAATTGATTTGGTTTAACCACAGTACCAACCCAAATTGTTATCTCTTTCTTTGAAGCTAATCGATCAAACAACTTCATCAAATCCATATCTGAGAGTAATGGATGATGTTTCATCTCAAATACATATGCAAAAGTTGGAAAATAGGGTTCCATATTAATACCCCATTTTTTTGCTTCATCTTCATATTCTATCACAATATCTAGCAACATGGTCTTCTCCGTATCAACCTTAACATCAACACTTTTATCCCTCCAATAAAATTTTAGCACTTTCTCTACACCACCCATCTGCACACACACACACACACATATACACAACCATACTTTCGAAAAATAGCAGATACATACACATACATAATTACACACATAGTATAATTACACACATAGTACAAACCCTAAAATCCGACTATGTTCAATAGAGAGGCTTAGTATAATTCAGATATAGGCTTTCGAATACATACCTTTAATGCAGATTAGTATCGAATTAAGTAGCAGTAGTGTCGATTTGCAGAAATCGACACAAAGCCCCAATTCGCCCTTTCGTTTTTGACCTAATTGTGAGAGTGTTATTGATCGACTTGTTATAAGAGAGTATTTACTTTTAAATTAATTGTATTTAACATTTAATTAAATGGTAAAATTATGTTTATTTGGGACTTAGCAGTGTAATTAACGTTTGTTAGATAGAGTGGTACCGCTTGGATGAAGCCAAAAGTTCAGTGATTCCACTTGGAAGACCAAAACTTCTATTGGTACCATTTGGAAAAGCCAATAGTACAGTGGTACCATTAGGAATTTCCCAAAATTTAACTTCCCTCGCTGTACAACCTAAGATAAATGAATTAATAGCACAAGCAATAAAGCACAAGAAATTGATTTAAGAATATAGATTCTAGTTAACTCTATGTACAAATAATTAAGTCAAATAAACCATTATTTACATAATTTCAAGTACTTCCTTAATCACACTACTTTGTCATGTTTTAGTACTCTTTTCTCTATTTTAAGAAAAAAAAATGGAAACCCAGCCTTGTGGAATCCAACCTTCAGATTGACATAACTTTGTAACAAAACACGCCTCAAGCTTTTCGATGAGCTGGTTACTTAATAATCGGTCGGGGTATCAGGTTCGATTCCCTACCACCCCCAATATTCTCACAATATATTATGGACAAGAAAGACAAATGGGGAGTGTACCCAAAGATGGACACCCCCAATATTATCACAATTTATTATGAACACGAAATGCATAATTGGTCAATTTATGATCTTGAACATGCTCGATCCCCTGTTGATTTTTAGCTTCATTTGCTTGCATAGCTTTGTGAGAAGTATGGTGGGATCTCATGCAATACTGAATATGCCCGATCCTTTGTCGATCATCTTCATTTTTCTTGCACAGCTTTGTAAGGAATACCTGATCGCATACAATATTGAATATGCTCGATCCCTTGTTGATTTTGGTCTTATCATTATCATTTCCTTGTATTACTTCATCCCAATTTTGATGAACATTATCATTTTCTTTTTTTATATGAAGTAACATATGATTTATTAACCCTTGTTTCATATATCTTGTAAAATAGGATATTAGTGTTTTATAAATAACAATTTATACTCATAACCCAAATATATTCAAAATATATACTACATAATATATCCATAAACATGGTATAATCACAACTCATGTAAACATACTCTACTCGGTTTGTATCAGACTGATTTATCTTCACTTAGATATACATTATTATAACTTTTTACAATATACATACTAAATCAGAAATGGCTCCTATGAGAGTACTCTTATACCCCTGCCCAGGGCCACCAATTTCTTAGGGGCCTCATATTTTAATTACTATCTATGTATATTAATAATTTTTATTGTTAAAAAAAATAGTGAAATAAATTGTTATTGTATCAATACAGAGGGGACACATGGGAGTAGAAGAAAACACATGGAGCTCTAATTTTAGGGCTACCAATTAAATCTTAAAAGCCCATGTGTTGGTTATTCAGAGAACGCCCAATAAAATATATTAATATTATATATCTTTTATCTACTATGGTGTTACACATATCTTATATCTACTACCAGAAAAGGAAAACCTAATTTACTATTCCTCTCCTCTAAATCACATAAGAACCACAATACAAGGAATATTAAGGTTAATCTTCTTATCCATTTTTCGTATGTTTTCTTTGTATGGTCTGCGTACATCTTACCCTCCGCAGACCCTACTCTAAGCGGGATATACTGAATATGTTTGGTTTGGTTATTATTAAACTAATCATATCTATATTTTGTAGATAACGTGTAAAAGAAACCATGAATCAAGAAGTTCAAAAATGAAGAAAAAAGAGAGGCATGATATTCTCATGCAATTTTTAATGGGATCCATGAATAGGTAGGTGAAACCCGTTAATATGGACACTTTAAGAGAGAATGCTATTGTTGGTGAAACTTTACCAGAAAATCATGTTAGTGAAAATTTGGATGATATGAATGTTGATGAAAATTTGGATGATGTGAATTTTGATGATAATTTGCCTGAGAATCCAGTGGATGAAAATCTGGCTGAAAATTATGTATATGAAAATCTGAATGACCTAAATGTGGATATTTTGTTTGAGAATTTTGTGGATGAAAATTTAAATAATTTAGTTGATCCGGGTATTTGGGAGAAAAATTTGCCTAAAAAAGATTGATTTTTAGTAAAAAAGGGTCCGATAAGAGTTGTGGATGAAGTGTATCCCGTTAATGAACAAAATAGAATTTTTAGTAAAAGACACAACACACGATCTTTACAGAATGGAAAAAACTTGATAGGTCATGACTAGTATAGTCTCGAAAAAAAAAAGACAAAGTGTTTTGTTTTCGTTGCGTGTTGTTTAAAAGGGAAAAAGTTATACCAAGCCCTTTAACAACAGCTACTATTGGATACAATTAATGATTGAAAAAATATTTATTACAGGCTTGATGAGCACGAAAAGAGCAATAATCACTTAAATAGTCTGAGAGATTGGATGAAAGCGGAAACTAGGTAGATTTTTTTTTTTTGACAATTGACTCTTATAATCAAAAAGTCATAAATGAAGAGAAAAAATATTGGGGTGAAGTCTTGAAGAGAATCTTGTGTGTTGTTAAAATCTTGCTAGTAGTAACTTGACATTTCGTGGGACTAGTGAAAATTTTGATGATGATAATAGTGGTAATTTTTAAATTATAATTCAAATGATTGCATAATTTGATCCCATAATGGAAGAACATTTTAGGTGTATTCGGAAAAAGGAAATACGTCGTGTCCATTATCTTGGTCATAATATTCAGAATGAGTAAATACTTTTATTGGCGAGTGAATTTAAGAAAACATTATTTCTATTGTAAAAGAGACAAATTATTATTCTGTTATTCTTGATTAATGTACTCCCGACATTAGTCATGAAGAACAAATGAGTCTTGTATTGAGATGTGTTAAAGTTTCCACTACTCTAGTGAATGTGGAAGAGTTTTTTCATTGCATTTGTGAAAGTTATTGAAACCACATGAGATGCACTTTTCATTGAACTTAAAGATTCTCTTAAAAATTCGAAACTTGATCATAGTGACATGAGATGGTAGGGTTATAACTTATAATAAATGGTTCAAATATGAAGGGACAATACAAAGGTGTAAGTAGTAGGGTACTAAGAGAGTATCCTACAGCTTTTTATTCTCCATATGGTTGTCACTCTCTTAATATTGCACTTTGTGATATGGCTATGAGTTATGTTCAAGCTAAATCTTTTTTAGGAGTAGTACAGAGAATTTATATATTATTCTCTGGTTCAACTAAACGATGGGAAGTTCTTAAATTTTATGTGAAAGGTAAGGATGGGGAACGGCTTACATTAAAGTCATGGTTTGATACACGTTGAAAAGTCGTGTTTCTTGTGTGAGTGCAATAAGGTTCCTAACTCCTCAAATGAGAGATGCATTACTCCATCTAGTGGAATATAGTGTTGATGCAATCACAACAAGTGATGCGAGTTCTTTAGCTAATTTTGATCTTCAAAATTTTGATTTTCTTGTTGGCATGGCTCTTTCATTTGAGATTTTACAAAAAGTGAGTACAGTAAATTTCTCCGGAGCAAGGATATGAATATTGAAGCATGTATTAATTTATTACAAGGTCTCATACTTTTTTTTGAAGAGTACATGGACAATGGATTTGAAAATGCTAAAGGTGAAGCTGGAAAGATTGTTTTAGAAATGGGGGTGGAACCAACTTTTCGAGAAACTCGGGTTCGCACAAAAAAGAGGTTCTTTGATGAGAGTACACGTGATGAATCAATTCAAGTCGCTGAAGATGCTTTTCGAGTCAATTAGTTTTTGCACAATGTTGATATTGCTATTTCTTCTCTCAATACAAGATTTGAGCTATTTAAAAAATATGATGATATTTTTGGATTCTTATTTAACTTAAGAGGGTTGAAACAAATGGAGGATGAGAGCATGAAGCATGCTTGTGCTACTCTTGAGGATTATTTGAAAGATGGAGATGAATCAGATATTGATGGGATGGAGTTATTATCAGAATTGCAATTGATAAAAAAACCATTGCCAGACCACTTAACTAAGCCAGTTGAAGTGTTGGACTATATTGAGAAAATGTATGTCGCTATTCCTAATACTTGGGTTGCTTACATGATTATATTGAATATACCTGTTATAATAGCTACCCCAGAAAGAAGTTTCTCCAAACTGAAGTTAATAAAGAATTATCTTCAATCAACCATGTCATAAGAGAGACTCAATGGCTTGGCTAAACTATCTATTGAGAAGATAATGTTAGCTGAACTAGATTATAGTAATTTAATTAGAGATTTTTCACATTCAAAAGTGATGAGGATAATAACTTCTTAACCTCAAATTGATACTTTTTGTATTCAAATTGAATGTTTTGGATTGAGATATTATTACAGTTTCTTAAGTAATTTTGATTTATAAAATTCATACTTTTTAAATACATGGTTTGAAAAATATTGGGGCCTCCAAAATGCTAGAAAACTAGGGCCTCCACAATGTTGGAGACGACCCTTTACTAAATCTCTTACTAGAAATACTAGTTAGGTCTCAATATCATATTTATAAAACTTCATTCTTAAGACACGCATGCATAATACAGAGATTGAGCCATTTATCTTGTGGTTGATACGAAAGTCCAAAGAAGTGTTGATTAGTGACCACCCCTTGATATCTCATTAATTTATTTCTTCAATTGCACATGATAAAAACCTTTCCAATTACCTCAACTAACCTTGATCAAAAACCCTAGTGTCAATTGACAAAACCATGTGTGTCGACCCACTTCAATTAGTCTTTTAAAATACATCTTGAATTCATTGTCTTCCCTACTATTGAAGTATTTTAGTAAATGATAAAAATCTAGTGATTTTAAGGTTGCATCTACATAGAAGAATATTAGTTCGTAAATGATACAAATGTAGTGTTTTTAGGGCTGCAAGTACATAAAAGAGGGTGTTTGATACATAAAGAGAGAAATGAAATATGAGATGAGTACTTGAAATATGAAAAGTATGGGTAGTATACTAGAAGCATATGGAGAGTCAAGCAAACTTTAGTCACTTTCATTTAAATTACTTATTCAACTTTAATCTGATTTGGGCTGAGGTTAGATTGTAGTTGGTAGTTAATATTTTATTACACTTTATATTTATGCATATATTTGATTACCTATTATATACAAAATTATAAATTGGCAAATATTCAGTGTAGACCACTTAAAACTTAGACATGTTAGACCAAAATTGTAGTACAATGTATTTCTGAGTTATATATTAACATTGAAATTGCAGTACCATGTATTTTTGACTTATATACTAACACTGAAATTGGAGTACAATAAATTTAAAAATTGTAGTACAATGAATATTGATTTATAATACAAGTTCAATTTGATTATGATTTTTTTAAAAAGAAAGATTATAGGCTACCCGGAGATATAATGCATAAAATGTATACAAAAAAGTAAAATTTAATTAATAGTTGAGTACATAGTGCAATACAATGTATTTTGAATATATGTTGTCTAAGATGTCTAATATTTAAGTTCAATATTTTCTACTTAGCATGATCTCTTAACTACCACACATGAACAATTTTAACTATCCTATAAATTATGAGCTAAATAAATAAATAAATAAAATTTATTAAGAAAATATTAGAAAAACTAAATTTTGCCACATCTTATTCTTTTTTACTCTTCTTTTACAATTTTTTCTCTACAAAGAGGTACCAACCTCAGGGCCAACCTTGAAATTCATGAGTTCTTAGTCAAAAATTAGTTTATGGGGGCCCTAATATACATATGCTTTTCAATTTTATACACATTTACTTAAGAGAGTTGAAAATTTTGAGGCCATTAAGTGTAGGGGACCCTATGCACAAGTCTTGCACGCCTATAGTGAGGACCATCCCTGACCACCCCGTGCTTCGATGCTAATGAAAAAAATTAAACGATGGAAGGAAGAGCCAATACAATCTATAACCATATGTGAAATTAGGACTGTGATATATATATAGAGAGAATGAATAGATATTTTTGATGATTATAATCTATTTTATCCTTTCATAAATTTTGACTTGTTTCATTTATTATGGACAAATTAATCAGATTTTGACTACATGTTATCCTTTTAGAATTCTAAAAATCTAAAAAATATGTTTTAAAATAGATTAGATATGCTTTCTAACTGTATTGTTATAATTATTATTTTTGTCTAAATTATTTACGTAATAAATGATCAAAATTTGATCGATTTAACCTTTAAAAAATTAAATAAACCAAAATTATGAGATACAAGGAGCATGTAACTATATTATATGTTATTAGGAAAATATTGAAAAATCTACTCCCTACTGATATGGGTTAAAAATAACCCTAAAGACTACTGGCACTCAAGGGGCGAATATCCCCTCACCACTACTCAAGGACCAGAAATCCCAATTTCGGTTGAAGGGTCGAATCCCCTACAAATGGTCGTTCATGGACCTAATCCTCAAGAGACTACTCTCCAGCAACCAATCACAACTTCTTCACTGCTCGTGAATGCACCACGTGATCTTCAACTTCACACCACGGATCTGCCTCAATACACGACTCAAACTCTAGGGATGCCAACCTATGGTATGCCCCCTCGACCCACGATGGGCAGCAGTGGTATCAATCCAACTTTCCACGAAGCATATGTGCCCTCTTAAATTCAAGGTCTGGGACCCCAAAACCAACAAACTCAAACTCGACAAACCCCCTTGATTCAAGACTACTCAGGACACTATACTGAGGATGAGAATTACTCGACTGGAGAAGAGAGGGATGTTGCCCCAAGGAGAAGACGTTCTTCCCAAACGAATCGGGAACAACCCCAAACCACTAAAGAAAAGATTGCGGCCCATGAGGCAGAAACTGCAAGACTCAAGAAATTACTAGCAGAGGAAGAGGCAGCTAGAGCCAAAGGCAAATCAATCTAGAGGGTTCCTGTAATTAACTTAGATGCTACACCGAGAAAGTCAAGGAGGGATGAAGCCCCAAAGGGTGATCCTACTGAGTTGTTGCCCTTAGGAGATCTGGATGATCCTACACCCCCTTTTACTCAGGATATCATGAAAATTCATATATCCAGAAAGTTCAAGATGCCAACCATTAAGGCCTACGATGGAACATGAGACCCTGTTAATCATGTGAGAACCTTCTCTAACGCACTATTGTTGCAACCTACCAATGATGCAGTCAAGTGCAGAGTGTTTCCACAAACCCTTGCGGGCATGGCTCAACGTTGGTACAGTCGTCTCCGTCCTAAGTCTATTGGGCCTTTTAAGGAGTTGAGCAAGGCGTTCATCAACCAGTTTGTTAGTGGGAGAGTGGATGAGATGAGTTCAACATCTCTCATGGGAATTCAACAAGGCAAGAATGAATCCTTGAGGGACTACATAAATCGATTTACCAGGGAGGCTCTTAAAGTCCCGGATCTGGAAGACAAAGTGGTCATGATAGCCCTGCAACAAGGAACCATTGACGACCACTTTAAAAGGTCTTTGGCAAAGAACCCCCTGAAAGCATGTTGAAGCTACAAGACAGGGCTGGAAAGTATATTAAAGCTGAGGAGAGCATGAGGAAATATGAACCAAATACCGGGGGTAATGGAAACGGAAAGAAGAGGAAGGAGACTCAAGAGTATGATGCAAGGGACAAGTACCCCAGAACAACAGAGGATTCTGATCCTGCACCAAAGAAGGGTAATCCCGGACAAAGATTCACGGAGTATGCAAGATTGAATGCTCCTAGAAGTCAAATCCTGATGGATATTGAGAAAGATGCTGATCTCCGATGGCCGAAGCCACTGAGGACTGATATGGAGAAAACAAAACAAGAACCAATTTTTTTGGTTCCACAAAGAAGTTGGTCATGAAACTGACGATTGTAGACAACTGAAGGACGAAATTGAATTCTTGATCCGAAGGGGAAAGCTGGATAAGTTCATTAAGGATGGGAATCGAGGAAACCAAAGAGGAAACTACGAGAAGAAAGACTATGACATAAAGGATAATGATCAAGATCGTAATCCTAGACCCCGAGGTCCAGTTATCAACATGATATTTTGAGGACCGATTGCGGATGGCTCTTCCAGGAATTCACGAAAAGCTTATGCTAGAGAGGTAATGACTGTTGTTGGAGAAGCACCGAAGAGTGCCAAAACAGAAGTTGCCATTAGCTTCGATGATTCTGACCTATTACGGGTAAAATTTCCTCATGATGACCCATTGGTCATCACACCTGTGATAGGCAATTGTGAAACCAAGAGAGTTCTGGTTGAGAATGGAGCTTCTGTGGATATCTTATTCCATGATGCTTTCATCAAGATGAGATATACTGACTCACAGTTGACACCCTCAAACATGCCTATCTACGGATTCAATGGAGTCGAATCAAAGGTAGAAGGCACAATCTAGCTCCCCATGACTATAGGGCAGGGCTCGAAGACAACGACTCAAATTCTGAACTTCTTGGTTATAAAGGCAACCTCTACTTATAATGTAATCCTTGGAATGACTGGCCTTCATGCTTTTAAGGCTGTTGCCTCAACATACCACTTGAAAATAAAGTTTCCTACAAGGAACGGGGTTGGTGAAGAGCGAGGAGATCAGAAAATGGCTAGACGTTGCTATGTAGCCACACTAAGACCTGATGGAGTCGGGGGGCATGTTCTCCCAATTGAGGACATGGATTCAAGGGATGATGAAGATAGAAGGGGAAAGCCAACTGAGGATTTGATCATTATCCCCTTAGTTCCAGGAGAACCAGATAAAGTCACTTACATTGGAGCACTGTTGCCTGAACCCTGGAAGGGAAAGATTATATATTTCCTCCAAGAGAATGAAGATGTTTTTGCTTGGACAGCAGCTAATATGCCAGGGATTGATCCCCAATTGATAACTCACAAGTTGAACATAGATCCCGAAAGGAAGACGGTGAAGCAAAAGAAGAGAAACTTTGCTCCAGAAAGGCAAGAGGCCATAAAGCAAGAGGTAGATAAGCTCTTGGAAGCAGGATTCATTGAAGAGATTCAATTTCCAGAATGGTTGGCTAACCCAGTAATGGTCAAGAAAGTCAATGGAAAGTGGAGAATGTGCGTAGACTTTGCGGACTTGAACGATGAATGTCCTAAGGACTATTTTCCCCTACCAAGGATCGACACTTTAATAGATGCCACTGCAGGGCACGAAATGCTAAGCTTCATGGATGGCTTCAGCGGATACAACCAAATCAAGATGCATAAGGATGACATTCGCAAGGTGCCACATACCAAAGGTTAGTGAACAAAATTTTCAAACATCTCATTGGCAAGACCATGGAGGTTTACGTGGATGACATGTTAGTCAAAAGCCTCGATAAGGCCGATCACATAGAGCACCTCCGAGAGGCATTTGAAGTGCCGAGACACCATAAAATGATGTTGAATCCTGCCAAGGGCGCCTTTGGAGTAGGGTCGGGCAATTTTTTGGGTCTGATGGTCTCTAAACGAGAAATTGAAGCCAACCCCGACAAAATTAAAGCAATTATGGATATGGAACCACCGCACTCTGTTAAAGATGTTCAGAAACTCACTGGGAGAGTGGCAACATTGGGAAGGTTCATCTCCAAGTCAGGGGAAAAGTGTCTACCCTTCTTCAAAGCATTGAAGAACATGAAATTTTTTGAGTGAACAGCAGAAAGCCAAGAAGCCTTTGAGGACTTGAAAAAATACATGACTGAAGCACCATTCTTGGCAAAACCAAAACCTGGAGAAATGCTCTATCTGTACTTGGTAGTTTCAAACATCGCCTTGAGAGCTGTTTTGGTGAAGGAAAAATCAAAGGTTCATAAACCCATCTACTATGTGAGCAAAATTCTGCACGGAGTAGAAGTAAACTACTCTATGATAGAAAAGTTTGCTTTAGCCTTGATCATGGCCTCAAGAAAATTACGCCCGTACTTTCAGGCGCATAAGATAGAAGTCTTGACTGACCAACCATTAATAAACATCATGCATAGTCCTAAGGTCAGTGGAAGACTGATCAAATGGATGATTAAGTTGGGAGAGTTCAACATCAAGTATAAGCCTCGAATGACCATTAAAGCACAAGCACTTGCTGACTTCATGGTTGAATGTACCATCGACAACCAAGAAGTCGGGGGGGGGGGGGGGGCAGGAAGTAGTACCCTTGGAGGGCAAAGAAGTTGAAAAACAAGATGAAGAGATGGTATTTAAGGAAAACTGGGTGCTCTATTTTGATGGGGCATCAAAAAAATAATCAAACGGAGCAGGTTTAGTGCTATAAAATCCCGATGGATTTCTTATTGAGTATGCACTAAAGTTGGACTTTCCGACAACAAACAATGAAGCTGAGTATGAAGCCCTAATAGCCGGCTTAGGTTTGGCTGGGGCCTTGAGAGTTAATACTCTCAAAGTCTGTGGAGACTCGAGATTGGTAGTCTCACAAATAAATGAAGAATTTGAGGCTAAGGATGAAACCATGGCCAAATATCTGAAGCTTGTGAAAGCCATCATGACCTAGTTTGATGAATGTTATATGGAACACATCCCTAGAGAAGAAAACATGAAGGCCGATGCCTTGTCTAAATTTGCTTTTTTCTGAGATAGAGAACTATGTCGGAAGTGTATACTTCCAAGTCTTGAAGACCCCGAGCATCAATGGAAAACTAATAGCACCTATTGACATAGGTGGCTGTTGGATAGACCCCATTAAGGCTCATCTTGAAACCGGTTGGTTACCAAATAATGCCTTGGAGGCACAAAAGTTGATAGTGAGAGCATTGAGGTACGTCTTGATCGAAGGGATCTTATACAAGAAGTCTTTTGTCATTCCTTACTTGAAGTGTCTATGACCCCAGGAGGCGGAGTTAGCCTTGAAAGAAGTTCATGAGGGAATTTGTGGGCAGCACTTGGGGGGCAGGGCCCTTGCTCATAAAATCACCCGTCTAGGCTTCCACTGGACAGATATGCATGCTAATGCGAAAGATTATGTGAAAAGGGCGAACGGTGTCAAAAGCATGCACCTGTGGTTAGACAACCGCCCGAGATGTTAATATCAGTTAACTCACCAATCCCGTTTTCCATGTGGGGCATGTACATACTTGGGTCATTTCCAGTGGCAAGTGCACAAAGGAAGTTCTTGATAGTGGCAATTGACTACTTCACTAAGTGGATTGAGTCTAAACCTCTAGCCAAGATAACCACCAAACAAGTATTGCAATTTCTATGAGAAAGTGTAATGTGTCAATATGGAATCCCATGAATCCTGGTCACGGAAAATAGGAAGCAGTTTGACAATGAAGATTTCAAGAAGTACTGTGAGGAGAACACCATTGAGTTGCGATTCACATCAGTTGCTCATCCTTAAGCAAACGGACAAGCCGAGGTGGCCAACCGAATCATCCTAGATGGACTCAAGAAGAGAGTTGAACGCTCAAGGAACACTTGGGTGGACAAGTTGTTCCCTATACTTTGGGCATATCGTACCACTTGCAAGGTTACTACTGAAGCATCTTCATTCCTGTTAGCCTATGGGGGAGAAGCCGTGGTGCCAGTGGAGATTACTCATACCTCCCCAAGAGTAGGGGCCTTTGAGCCTGAATCGAACGAAGAAGGTATGAGGTTGGCTCTTGATCTAATTGATGAAGTCAGAGATGAGGCAAATGCCAAGATCGTGGAACATCATAAGCGAGCATCTTTCTACTACAACCTAAGGGTTAAAGAAAGGTTCTTTCGTCAAGGAGACTTGGTTCTCAGAAAGATTGAAGCATCCGGGGTTGGACAGAAAAGGAAAATTAGCCCCTAATTAGGAAGGCCTCTACAAAGTCAAGAATGTGTTTGGACGAGGCTTGTATAAGCTAGAAACCCTCGAAGGGCATGAGGTGCCAAGGACTTGGCATGCCTCAAACTTAAAAGTTTACTATGTTTAGTGCATCCTAAAAGGATCCGCTAGTAGGACAAGTAGAAATAAGGTTCGATGAAATCATGAGCTTCCTAGAAAGCAGATGAAGGGTTGAACCCGTTTTGATTAGTAGAAACATCCTCAAAGCTTTGCCAAGACAAACTACAAATGAATGCAAAGGAAAGCATACAAAATGTGCATGTCAACTGCACAAATAGAGTTGAATACAACGAACCCCGAAGGGTGAATGTTGCTAATAAACATACAAAAGAAAGCCTAAGATGCCTATTGTTAATTAGCGAAAATTTCAAGCTCAGGAGAAGTTTGATATGATAGACTTGAGAATGAATCACTACGAGTGGAGCCATCAGTAAGAACTCGTAAGGGTGAAGGGTTGAAACCCCAGAAACTTAAGACATTCAGTCCAAACCCCATCATTCGATATGCTCAATGAAAGGCTTGAAGCCAAAAAAAGACGATATAAGACATAAAAGGCTTATGCAAATGTCAAGTTAACCTCGAATAAGGAAAAATCGTCGTAAATGTGTAGGTTGCTCCACACTTTATACCAAGACGATACTCGTGAAACACTAGTGTATATTACAATCCCCAAAAAAGGGTAGTAAGTTCCAGGTAAGGGATAAAAAGACCCCAAGTCTCGAAAAGACTGGTATAACTTCTATGAAATCCTAGTGCATTATCATATAAGTTGGGGGGCAAATGATATGGGTTAAAATAACCCTAAAGACATAATTAATATTGCATTATCTAATTAAATATTAATTTTGTAATTAATATTTGGGCTAGAAGTACAACCTGTATTAGGAGACGTCCAATACATGCTTGTTCTAATACAAGTGGGCTTGTTTCAATACAAGTCCGTTATGATATGGAAACAACTCCTACAAGGAAGGATCTAGAATTAATCTTTATCCACTGTCAAAGATAAGACTTATCCTTCAAGGAAGTGATAATACTTATCCACCATCAAGGATAAGATTTATCGTTCAAGGAAGTGATAATACTTATCCACCGTCAAGGATAAGATTTATCCTTTAAGGAAATCAATACTTATCCAATAGGCTTCTAAACGCCTATATAAAGGGTCTAGATGACAAATTCTAGTTAATATCTTAAGACAAGTGATGAACTCATATAATCAATTTCTAGATAAAATGTACAGCCATCATACATAACATATAACATATAACCACATAGGCGCAAAATAAAACTGAGACAGAGGATTAGGCTTAGACACAAAACTGAATGTACAGAGACCATATATGGTTGTTGTTAACCACGAAAGGCTGTTTAGACATTAATAACTTAATAATTGATAAACTATAATATAATTTAAGCAACCACGTTATACGTTATGGTACAATGAGACAACTCAATCAAGTATATACATTCAATTACAAAGAGAGGGGGTGGGGAATATGGTACCGAGGATCCTCGAACAAATCAGACAGTAACCACATACTTAGTAGAGAGTAAAATATAACATTTACATTTAAGCATGCATGCGAAAGAAGTATAATCATAGCAGCCAAAAAGGAGTAACAAAGTAGCACAGTGCACAAAGAGGAATACATAAGTTTAATCCAAAAACAAATATAAACAAAAAATCAGCAGCCGTTAAGGCTATAAAAAAAACTGACCAAGACTTAAAGACTCATAAGAATCCTATCAAATATTAATAACTATTAACAGAGAAGCAGTAAAAAAACAAATCTCGGTGTTCCAGTTTGTGTAAAATATCAATTACAGAGGACTAATACTCTGGCAATGAACAGACAATTATCATGCTTGACATAATAAAACTAATAAAAATTTATAAAAAAAAAACAATAGCATCCATACATGTAAATGACATGCAAAAAATTCCATGACCCATTTAATTAAAGAAACTGATAAGTATAACATGCAGAGGTATAACACTTAAATACACATGTACACACTAGAACTAGTGTAACACAAGTGGAGGTATCTTATAAACAAAGTTTTCCACAGAATGCCTGACACATGTCTCCGCAAGAAATACACTATACACAAGGCTGAAAAGAAAATAACCAATCAAATCAAATTATGAGATCAAGATATTAACATAAAACTCTTACATAACCAGCCCATATATGAATGATTGAAACCGTTACATAATTAAAACCAACTAGGGGTAAAATCCAATCAGTCTTGAAGAAACATATATATAATAAGAAACATAGATGACAGGGAGGCATGCATTTTCTCTCTAAACTGACCAATAAGCTTATATAAAAAAACAGTGCATGCATATTTAACTTAAATAGTAAAAAAATCACATAGAGGAGAAAAACACTATACTCCCGAAAAGAAATCCAAACAAATCGGTTTATGGACTAAACCAACTTATATGAATTATGTTATCTATTTTAAGCTTGTAAGGAGTATAGAGAAAGATTATACCTGAATTCAATAAAACAACAATAAAATACCGAAAATGAAAGTCCGAGGCACGTGAAAACCACGCTCTCCTTAAAACAGATAAACCCCTTCCGTGTGGTGCTTGAAGGTGTGTTGGCTTCCGTCTCCCAGGATACAACGAACAAAGGTGATCTTAAGCACTTAAAGACCCGCCTTCTACGAACCGAACAAAAACGCCTTCTATCTCACAGAAACAGAACCTAGAGCTCTATGAAGGAATGAAAAATGCTATGTAAATTGCTTGAGGGATTTTTTTGGTGTGTCAAACAATGAAGCCAAGGTCTCCTTATATAGGAGTAGAAAAGTGTAACTTACATTTCAAAAAAAATGTAACCCCTACAATAATGAGCTCCAATAAAGAACACATCAATATCTTTCTCATTATTAAGGGAGTTACAAAATTGACTTGTAAGTTACAAAATCAAATACATAAGTTACAAATCAAAAATAAAAATGCAATTTAATTTTTATTCAAAATCTTCCAACAATCCCCCACATGAATAAAAATTGACATTGCAAAATGACTTTTTGACACAGAGATAGAGTGCACGGTAGAAGCCAACATAGGATAGGTAGGTGTTATCCCTTGAACCTTCCCTTGTAAGAACATATTTACATTTCTAGAATTTCAGTAGTCGCGTTGACCTTGAAATGCCCTTCTATATTGTGAAATGATGATACATCCCCCACTGGAGTCTTTCCTTATATCTGTTCAGTTCTCACTGTTAAGCCCATTTTGGTCCTGAGCTTTAGCCTGGTTCTGTGAGTTTTTCCCAGAATTAGCCCCCATAATTCCTTCTTGAAGCGACCCCACTTCACTCACATAGGTGATCTCTTAAACAATACAAAAGTATTATTTGTTCGACATATCGACACGTAAGGATCATTAAAAGCATTGCTTAGACTTTTTCACATTTTATCACTGTTTTTAATCATAGGAATGGACCCGAGAGTAAAACTGTAACGCCCCCAGATCCGGGGTCTGGGATCTAGGTCGTCACCTCACCATCCAATCATATAATACATGTATTAACTCAATAATCCAATAAAACAACATCATAGACCCCAATCTCTTACTCGCACAAGTTATAGCCTTAGAAACGATATACAGTAACATTCGTGATTACAAACCAAATGTACTATCCAGGATCTCACACTACTAACTACAACCTCTACATGGAATTATTACAACCCATATTGTAAACGCACTTAATAAGGATAGATGAACCTATCCAACTTACTCATACAATATCCTTCTTGAACTGCACTATCTCAAGGGAGTATCTTCCACATTCCTTTCCTCGCAATACGGGACGACCGACTATGGTCTCACTGAAAATATAATTTTTAACAAAGCAAGAATGAGCGAAAGAATGCTCAGCAAGTTAACTAGTCACTAATATAAAGTTCTTCCAACAATATAACAGTAGTACATAATTTTCCATTGAAAGTATTCATACTTTATATAAAGTTTAGAATACTACCATATGAACGAGTTTAGTTTGTAATTTAGAAATACACTATCAGTGACTTAGCACGATTTTTAGAAATCAACAAGTACACAGTTCCAGATGCTGCGAGATGAACAACGCTAGTTCACCAGTTTTTAAATTACCGTTTGTCTTTCATTTTACCTTTTTAAATATTGCCTTCGAAATATCAAATCATTCACACTAAAGTTAACACTATCGGTAACTCAGCACCTTGGCCTTTGTTATAGTGTTAATCAGAATTTTTCCAAACTGGAAGGAATGGACTTATCCAAAATAGAAAACACGATATGAAGTGACGATGATCAGTCGTCACAACCATATCCACCGCAGGTCTTCTCTACTAGTAGAAGGGCAAAAAATCCATCTGTAATTACCCTGGACAAACACTCCATCTGTAATCGTCCTGGATGAGAACTCCATCTGTAATAATCCTGGTGCATACAGCCAATAATTGATGGATCGCCTGGCTAACGGCCACTTATATAAAACTCAGGATCGTTCGTCAACGGTCCTGCTCGCGCCAGAGTCCCGTTTTTATTTTCTTTTGAGAATCGTTTTGAATAGAAAAACGAGTAGTTGAGATCCGACCTTAGTCGACCAATTCTTACTTAAAAACAACGCTACTTGAGCAAACCATGACCGGGGGTTTTCACAAAAAAGATTTCGAGTGAGAAAGTATACGTGTATAAAAGTTTCGAAGCATCTTGGATCATTTAAAATAATATTTTAAGTATTTTCGGAAGCGTTTAAAGTGTTTGATAATATTTAAATAATGTATTTAATCCAAGATAAATATTTTTGGAATCTTTAAGTAAATAAAGTTCAATTAATAATCGTAAGTACATATACTATCTCCCGAAGAACCTTTCGGGTTTACATAGTTATAATATGTCAAAACAAAATACCGCTCCCCGGTCAACTCTACTTTTTGGACCAACGCGCTCTATCCCTAGAGCCGTCGTCCGAATACTAAATTCAAGATACCATTATTAACGAGGTATGCTTTATCAAAACTTTAACATATAAAGTTCATAATATAAATCGAACAATTATACTTGATATTAAAACCGTAAACACAACATGATATATCTTGGGTATATGTATTTGAGAAAGTAGACTTGCATAAACATGCTCCATATATATTGTCATAAGTAAAATATAGGATTAGAAAACTTGTCACAATACTTTTATCAAATGAGTGTGTGTATAAATATATACATATATGAATAAGCAAGTATTAACATCTGAAAATATACCTACTCTGAACAATAGAGTAAGAGTTAGTAAACTTGCCTGATGTCCAAGCTTTATCTGGATGTCTCTCTTCTAGTCCTGGAACCTCTACCAAGACAATACACAACCTTAATTAGCCATTTGATTGACAATTCACTTATTCTAAGTAAACTTCATTTTACCCGACTTTCACTCTCTCGGGTCCACTTAACTTACGATCTTCTATACCGTTTACTCATCATTTCTAATCTCGTTCTTCACACCAATACGTTATCTTAATAATCCTTAACAATTTTCGTGTTTTAGTCGACTCGAAATCACTTTTTTAAATTAGCCAAAACGGATGGTCAAAGTAGTACCTCTAGAGTTGACTTTCCATAGAATTACTATTTCGCAACTTACACTCTAACACTTTTAGTAAATCATAAATTAATAATTAATTACGAAACCACCTCAAGGAGCTTCTTGAGTATTTGTAATATTTATCAAAAATATCTTGATTTGAAAACATGAGTCAAAATAGGTTAAATGCATTTTAAAAGTCGAGTCAACTACAGAGTTTTACTATTCACGCTCGTTTCATGAAAATACTCATAACTCATTAACCGTTAACTCTATTGATGCACCGTTTTCGTGTGCACGATCTAGAGAATGTCTAGAATATAATCAATCAAAATTTTGGCCCTGGACAGAGGACCCATTTTCCCGATTTTACTGAACAAGGCAGTAGCTTTCACAATGAATAGTGTTGTTGCGCAACTTCAGTTCCGACATTTTTATAAAATTGAAAAACTGTTGTTTTAACACGAAACCTTTTTGAGAACCTTCCTAAATGTCCTTAACATGATATCCCAAATCTTCACATTTTATTATGACTTCTAAGTGGTTTGATCATAGCCTCAAAGTTGACTAAATGGTGTAGTTTGGTTTTACGGACGACTTCCACTAAAACGTGTGTTTCTCCTAAACCGTATTTCGTAATGATATGATTCTTGCGCTCACGTAAACTAGAAACAAAGCTCTACACAAAAATGGGAAGCAGTCATTTTTAACAGTGGGTGATACTCTCGTATTTTTAACTCAAAACAGGGCTATGCAAAATCATGCATTACGGCGGCTTAAAACGTAATGTTTCCAAAACTTAAAACTCAACCAACCAAGCAATCAAACTCACAATCCACCTTATACTCCCTTCACTCAGTCAAATCCTCCAATCCAAGGGCAAAACTAATTCATGAACATAAATTACAAATGAAAATAATCAACAAAGTTCCGGTTAAGCGATTCATACCTTTAACACCTCGGTATACAACCATCCAAGCTTCGCCTTGCTCTTACAAACTCTCATCTAAGCTTTTAGACACTAAACCCAGATTTTTACTTCAAGAATCATGGTGGAAATCAAGTGTTTCTGGTGGTTGATGATGGAAATGAAAGCTAGGAATCAATAGGGTTGTCTTTGTGAGATGATCAAATTAAACACCAAGCACTTTCATCAAGATTCAAGCAAGTTATCAAGATTTTTTTCTCCTCTTTTTCCTCTCAATAAAGGCCACGGTTTTTGCTTCAAAAATGGATGAGAATGGAGTGTTTTGTATGAGCTTAGTTGACATGTATTTACTTGGTTTTATCCTTTATTTAAAATCAAGATTATGTCATAATACTACTAATATCTAACCAAGCTTCTCATGTAAGCTTTGACTTGTCAAACCTCTAATTTCCATTTCTATTTTATTTCCTTTCCTTAAACTTAGGAAACGTTCAAAGTTGCTCCTTCAAGCGGATTTCCGATTCTCATTTTCGTTGGCGATTTCCGACTACGCGATTAGTAACCGTTTATCATTCCGGAACTTCTGCTAAAATATGGGATCGATCGGAGACTATAAAATTTTACTATTCACCTTGGAGTACTATTCATAAATTTTACTATCCATCTTTGTTTTTGTTCTTCTTGAAACGATTCGAAAATATTTTCTAAAAAGAGCGAATAAAACTCTACGCGATTCTCACCATGAATAGTAACTATTCACTATTCGTCCTCACAATCAAATACTTAATTAAAATGGCTCGAGCGTGAATCTTGGAATATAAATCGGATTTATATACTCTCATTTTTGTCGTATTTATGGCTTCAGAATTTTATGAAATATTTCCAAGTTGTGAATTTCTGAAATCCGATTTGATCTGCATACACTCATTTACATAGTAAAACAGTAATACAACTTCGAACTTCAGTTTTCCTACACGTATATAGTGTGGTCTAAAAAGTTTTTCTTAAACGGAAAAATTACTATTCATCAAGGGTTTTAATAAGTACAAAATTTGGGGTTATTACAGTCTCCCCTCCTTAAAAGGATTCCGTCTCGGAATCTATAGAAAAGAGCCGAGGTATCATTTTGGGATCAAAATCTCCAGTTCCTAAGTTGACCATCCACCCTCTAGTTCTCTCATAATTCTCTTACTATTGCTACCTTATGTTCTTTTAACGCGTTCTCTTTCTGGTCTATAGTCTCTACCGGTTGTTCCATATAAGACAATTACAGTCGCACTACTATACGTTCATATTCTATCGCATTCCCAACATCTGCGTTGAATCTTCGTATCATAGGCACGTGAAATACATTATGCACACGTTCAAATTCGGAGATAACATCGTTGTCTTCTTTGACTGTCGAACTAGCACGATTCCCGATATCCTTCTCTTCGTGCTAAGCTCCATGGTATGACATCCCTATGTTCGCACGATAAGTACCTTTTATGAGAATCCTATCAGTGATAATTGATCACTCCCTTGAAATCCGACGCACGACACGTAACATAACTTCATTTGTCTAGATAGTTCGTTTGCTCTGTCCGTTGGTCCACGGGTCATAAGCGGTGCTCATGCTTGATCTCGTCGTTACATTTTTTAAAGCTCCTCCAGCATCTGGAATTCAATCTTCAGTCTCTATATGACATGATTGCTATAGAAACTCTATGTTGCATCACTACATCTTTCATATATGCATTAATAACGTTTTGGAGTTCTCATTGACAAGTCGACTTAGTTAGTCTATCAATTATAACTCAACTAATCGTCATTGCTTGACTTGACCCTTGGTAGTCCTACCACGAAATTCATTTCCATATACTCATATTCCCATTTAGGAATCTCTATGGCTATAATATGCTACTAGGTTTATGTTGTTCCATTTCAATTCTCTGCGTTCCAATTATTCACTTAATAACTGCCGATATTGCCCTCCATATTCGATCACCAATAATATTTTCTTAGGTTTTCCATTCACCGTTGTACCCTCGGGTGAATATGATACTTATACTATGGACTTCTTGCAAGATCCCCTCTTTTAATTCTTAAATATTGGGTATCTGCACTCTGTGAACATATTCTCGCATTCCTTTCTCATCTCTCATACTCTTTTACTCTTCCTTGTCCTTAAAACAATTTTCCCTTTCTAATATTCTTCCCTTAATGTAATTTTATCTTTTCAGTCAATTCTGAATGAATCCTAATTCCAATTAATTTCTCTCGTTCTCTTTTTTTTCTGAAAATAATCACTTGAAGCTCCTTCCTTCCCAATCCTTATATCAGTTGTTCAAAAAATTTAGCATATTTAATCTCTCTTTACTACTTATAGTATCTGCCACCATATTAGCCTTTCCTGGTGATAATGGACCTCACAGTCATGATTCTAGATTAGTTCCAATCATATTCTCTGCCTCATGTTTAGTTCCTTCCATTTGAAGATGTACTTAAGGTTCTTGTGGTCTGAAAAAAAAAATTCCACTTTTCTCCATAAACTAAGTCTCTAAATTTTTCAACGCGCGCGAACATTATCTCGGCTAACTCCAAGCTAGGTGTAAGATATCTCATCTCATACTTCTTAAGTTGCTTAGACGCATAACTATAATTCAATAAGTCCCTTCTATCATCAGGTATTCCTAACAACGAGGTCGTTACTAACTTCTACTTCAATCTTTTAAACTCTATTCATTAAGTCCATGAGTATATCGGAATATCGTCTATGAATACAATAATCAATTTGTCCAGAAATATCCCCTAAATCAATAAAGGCTACTGGAACATGCCAACCCTTACATCTCCAAAAGAAAAAAAAACTCATAATGTACACATTGGGTGCAAAATGCCATCTTTGGCAAATCATCATGGTTATTCTTAATTTGGTGATACGCTATCCTCAAATCTATCTTTGAAAAATAAATTACATCCTTTAATTGGTCAAATAAATCATATATCCTCGGCAAGATCTATTCTTGATGTCTAGTCTGTTCAGCTCTTTGATAATCTAGGTATAGTCTTATACTACCATTTTTCTCTTAGAAAAAAAAACTGGTGTACTCCGATATGACACAATGAGTCTTATTTCCTGTACTCGAGTAGCTAATTCCTTCATCTCAACGGTTGCAATGGATATGGGTCTTAAATACTGACGCAACCCCTGACAATAAATCAATGGCAAGTTCCATGCCTCGATCAAGTGGTAGTTCTTGGAGATCGTAAAAATACGTCCATGAATTCATTTAAAATTGGGGTGCCCATTATATTTGGTATCTCCCTATTTGTATGGATTCGCATGTGCTAAATAAGTTTCACATTCATTTCTTAATCAACGTATCATCATTGGTTATTTTGAGTACTACGTCATTCTGAATTCTCAACATACGGAACAACCTTGATACTTCCTGCAACCTCAATTCATAATTGTCGCATTTCTCTGCTTTGGTTTTAGTTCTAAAACTTCAACATACTTATCTTTCCAAATACTTAGGAAAATACTTGCACGGTACAAGGAATATTTTAAGCAACAGATAGTTCATAGAAAGAACTTTGTAAGAAATCTCGTTGAGTGGGCGACCTTGTTAGGTCTTAATCAAGTTATCCTTTGGAAAATTTCATCATCATACTTCACTGCATATAAAATGCGTTGTGAATTCACTGAATAAATTAAGTTAGGATTCAAACTAGTGAAGCAATAACTAGTCCATTTTAAGAAATATTAGCAACTAGCTAAACAAAATTAGCTAGCTTAATTTGTTTAGGACTTAATATCTTGCTAGGAAAATTAACTAGATTTTTATCACGACGTTAAAATTTCAACTAGTCAGAACAATTAACTAGTAGTTCGTAATGACATATAAAAATAGTCAGTTTCAACCTGTTAATGTAAAATCTCAACATTGTAGCCACTGAAGAAAATTTTGGGCTATTTGGATATCGAGTTGATAGAAAGAGTAAATAAGTTTGGGCTGAACAAGGTAAATATAACTTTGAAAGAATGCTCTTGGTATCGGAACAATCGATAGCCTCTCATCAAATATTCACATCAGTGAAACGGTGCACCCAAAGGGGTCTCCGTACATATACTTTATCAAATTCATTAATAGAATTGAATTCAGAATACCAAGATTAAATGGATATCCTTTTGATGATTTGAACGCCCGATGTACAAATCTCATCTTATAATAGGAAGAAAAGAATTCACGAGGAATCTATGAATAATAGATCATCCATGTTTTAACAAATAGTTGAATATTTATGAACTCAACTGAGGGGTCCAAGTATGAAAGAAAGAATCGAATATCAATAATCATTGAAGAATATTCGTCAAACAGTTAAGGAAAGATTAATTGAATATTCCTTGAATGAACAGGATAGTTAGAGAAAATTATATAAATATTCTAGGAAAATTTTAAAGAATGTTAATGACCATTCCTTGAATAAAAGTTGTGTAAAAGCCGAAGGAGGTTAGCATCAACTACCTCCCGGTCGCCTCTCGAGTACGAACGATGTACCTCGAGACATGAATAAAAGACGTGTTTTCCGACCCTTGAGTCAACACAAGGGTTGATAATGCATAAAAGTGAAAGAACACATAGCAATACGAGTATCAAGTTTATCTTCAAAATATGACACAACGAAGCCTTTATGAATCAAAAGTAGAAGCACAATCAAAAGGTTCAGAACTTGCATTCATAGGGATTAAATATAGCTTTGGAAGGCTAGAATAATATTAATGATTTCCTCTTCTGGTCATCCCGGAGCACGAACAAGGCACTCCGATAAGTAATGATAACTTGAATATGCATACTCAACCTTAAAGGTAATAAAATGAGAAGAAGAAATGAAGTGAAATAACCATATCGGTTGTTGGTTACACTCCAAGTTAAAAGTAGGAAGTTAAAAGGATTACCTGAAATAAACTATTCAAGGTAACACATGACGTGAAAAATTTTAGATTGAGTAATGCACCAACAAACAGATGCCAAAATAAGTCATGATCGTCCATAAGCTCTAACATCACCAGTTCGAGGATGATTCCATCTCCTCACCGTCATAATACAAGATACTAACTAATGAGTCTCTTCAATTCATATCAAGTTCACTTAATAGATTGGGGTTCGTAAAAATATTCGGCATTCCCCTATAGCAATCCAAAATTCGTGCCTCACACGGTCGAGTCAATATGTCAACAAAAGATGGAGGTCTACTAGTTATCATATACGTAGTATCTAACAAGAGTTGTACCGGAAGAATCCAACTCCAAACGCACTGACCTCATTTCCGATAGGTTCTGAGATCGTCGTATCGCTTGTTACAGCCGTACGTAACTTCATTATAGTCATGCCATCAATTCCCAATGTTCATGATTTCTAAGCTGAACCATCGTGGCATAACATACGAAGCATACTCATGATGTCGTCTAGTGCGCTCGTCTTACGATAACGTTCTCGTAATACATACACACAAAAGCTTCCTCAAGGGCAACGAAATCCCCGATGGTGTAGTAGACACTATCTCCGGTGGAATCGTTGTTCGTGGGGTATTGAAACCTCATAGATAAAACAATGTCTTTAACTAGTCCAGGTATCCAAGTAACCTTAATCGCGTAAGCAATTTGAAACGCCTTTGTCCTCACACTTGCTGCCCCCTAGTGGGAAACTAATGAAGGGCTACGAGTAACAAAATTCGCACCAGTCAAATCAATCTATGGTATTGGAAATCCCGCCTCTACCTCAACTACTCTTGAGACTCTGCTCCACATTCGATAATAATGTCTTTGATAAATTCTGTACGCTTCTAGACTCTTTCTCATCATTCTGATGGTCTCCAAGGATTCTATTAGTCCTACAAAAAGAACTCGGGTAAATGCTCCACTCATATCTTACTCAATGGTACTACATCTGGTAGTCCAATAACGAACTCTATATGAGCTCTTACGTTATTCTCTTAAATTACCGTTCATCTGCGAGATGAACAACGCTAGTTCACCAGTTTTTAAATTACCGTTTGTCTTTCATTTTACCTTTTTAAATATTGACTTCGAAATATCAAATCATTCACACTAAAGTTAACACTATCGGTAACTCAGCACCTTGGCCTTTGTTATAGTGTTAATCAGAATTTTTCCAAACTGGAAGGAAGGGACTTATCCAAAATAGAAAACACGATATGAAGTGGCGATGATCAGTCGCCACAACCATATCCACCGCGGGTCTTCTCTACTAGTAGAAGGGCAAAAACTCCATCTGTAATTACCCTGGACGAAAACTCCATCTGTAATCGTCCTGGATGAGAACTCCATCTGTAATCATCCTGGCGCATACGGCCAATAATTGATGGACCGCCTGGCTAACGGCCACTTATATAAAACTCAGGATCGTTCGTCAACGGTCCTGCTCGCGCCAGAGTCCCGTTTTTATTTTCTTTTGAGAATCGTTTTGAATAGAAAAACGAGTAGTTGAGGTCCGACCTTAGTCGACCAATTCTTACTTAAAAACAACGCTACTTGAGCAAACCATGACCGGGGGTTTTCACAAAAAAGATTTCGAGTGAGAAAGTATACGTGTATAAAAGTTTCGAAGCATCTTGGATCATTTAAAATAATATTTTAAGTATTTTCGGAAGCGTTTAAAGTGTTTGATAATATTTAAATAATGTATTTAATCCAAGATAAATATTTTTGGAATCTTTAAGTAAATAAAGTTCAATTAATAATCGTAAGTACATATACTATCTCCCGAAGAACCTTTCGGGTTTACATAGTTATAATATGTCAAAACAAAATACCGCTCCCCGGTCAACTCTACTTTTTGGACCAACGCGCTCTATCCCTAGAGCCGTCGTCCGAATACTAAATTCAAGATACCATTATTAACGAGGTATGCTTTATCAAAACTTTAACATATAAAGTTCATAATATAAATCGAACAATTATACTTGATATTAAAACCGTAAACACAACATGATATATCTTGGGTATATGTATTTGAGAAAGTAGACTTGCATAAACATGCTCCATATATATTGTCATAAGTAAAATATAGGATTAGAAAACTTGTCACAATACTTTTATCAAATGAGTATGTGTATAAATATAAACATATATGAATAAGCAAGTGTTAACATCTGAAAATATACCTACTCTGAACAATAGAGTAAGAGTTAGTAAACTTGCCTGATGTCCAAGCTTTAACTGGATGTCTCTCTTCTAGTCCTGGAACATCTACCAAGACAATACACAACCTTAATTAGTCATTTGATTGACAATTCACTTATTCTAAGTAAACTTCATTTTACCCGACTTTCACTCTCTCGGGTCCACTTAACTTACGATCTTCTATACCGTTTACTCATCATTTCTAATCTCGTTCTTCACATCAATACATTATCTTAATAATCCTTAACAATTTTCGTGTTTTAGTCGACTCGAAATCACTCTTTTAAATTAGCCAAAACGGATGGTCAAAGTAGTACCTCTAGAGTTGACTTTCCATAGAATTACTATTTCGCAACTTACACTCTAACACTTTTAGTAAATCATAAATTAATAATTAATTACGAAACCACCTCAAGGAGCTTCTTGAGTATTTTTAATATTTATCAAAAATATCTTGATTTGAAAACATGAGTCAAAATAGGTGAAATGCATTTTAAAAGTCGAGTCAACTACCGAGTTTTACTATTCGCGCTTGTTTCATGAAAACACTCATAACTCATTAACCGTTAACTCTATTGATGCACCTTTTTCGCGTGCACGATCTAGAGAATGTCTAGAATATAATAAATCAAAAGTTTGGCCCTAGACAGAGGACCCATTTTCCCGATTTTACTGAACAAGGCAGTAGCTTTCACAATGAATAGTGTTGTTGTGCAACTTCTATTCCAACATTTTTATAAAATTGAAAAACTATTGTTTTAACACGAAAAACTATTATGACCTCTAAGTGGTTCGATCATAGCCTCAAAGTTGACTAAATGGTGTAGTTTGGTTTTACGGACGACTTCCACTAAAACGGGTGTTTCTCCTAAACCGTATTTCGTAATGACATGATTCTTGCGCTCACGTAAACTAGAAACAAATCTCTACACAAACATGGGAAGTGGTCATTTTTAACAGTGGGTGATACTCTCGTATTTTTAACTCAAAATAGGGCTATGCAAAATCGTGCATTACGACGACTTAAAACTCAACCAAACCAAGCAATCAAACTCACAATCCACCTTATACTCCCTTCACTCAGTCAAATCCTCCAATCCAAGGTCAAAACGAATTCATGAACATAAATTACAAATGAAAATAATCAACAAAGTTTCGGTTAAGCGACTTATACCTTTAACACCTCGGTATACAACCATCCAAGCTTCGCCTTGCTCTTACAAACTCTCATCTAAGCTTTTAGACACTAAACCCATATTTTTCCTTGAAGAATCATGGTGGAAATCAAGTGTTTCTGGTGGTTGATGATGGAAATGAAAAGCTAGGAATCAATGGGGTTGTCTTTGTGAGATGATCAAATTAAACACCAAGCACTTTCATCAAGATTCAAGCAAGTTAGCAAGATTTTTTTCTCCTCTTTTTCCTCTCAATAAAGGCCACGGTTTTTGCTTCAAAAATGGATGAGAATGGAGTGTTTTGGATGATCTTAGTTGACTTGTATTTACTTGGTTTTATCCTTTATTTAAAATCAAGATTATATCATAATACTACTAATATCTAACCAAGCTTCTCATGTAAGCTTTGACTTGTCAAACCTCTAATTTCCATTTCTATTTTATTTCTTTTCCTTAAGCTTAGGAAACATTCAAAGTTGCTCCTTCAAGCGGATTTTCAATTCTCATTTTTGTTGGCGATTTCCGACTATGCGATTAGTAACCGTTTATCATTCCGGAACTTCTGCTGAAATATGGGATCGATCGGAGACTATAAAATTTTACTATTCACCTTGGAGTACTATTCATAAATGTTACTATCCATCTTTGTTTTTGTTCTTCTTGAAACGATTCGAAAATATTTTCTAAAAAGAGCAAATAAAACTCTACGCGATTCTCACCATGAATAATAACTATTCACTATTCGTCCTAACAATCAAATACTTAATTAAAATGGCTCGAGCGTGAATCTTGGAATATAAATCGGATTTATATACTCTCATTTTTGTCGTATTTACGGCTTCGGAATTTTATGAAATATTTCCAAGTTGTGAATTTCTGAAATCCGATTTGATCTACATACACTCATTTACATAGTAAAACAATAATACAACTTCGAACTTCAGTTTTCCTACACGTATATAGTGTGGTCTAAAATGTTTTTCTTAAACGGAAAAATTACTATTCATCAAGGGTTTTAATAAGTACAAAATTTGGGGTTATTACAAAAACCCCCACAGTGATCTCACTAAGTCTTTACAGTTAGGTTGTCCCATTGAACCAAGATCTTGGGATCTCCAGTCAACAAGGTTGGGTTTCGTTTGTACCGACTTTTATTATGGGCTTCAGTCCCATTCCTTTCGATGATCTCTCAACTAACTCTCTTGTTAACCCTTTGGTTAGCGGATCCACAATGTTATCTTTTGACCTGATATAGTCAATAGTGATAACTCCAGTTGAGAGTAGTTGTCTAACAGAATTATGTCGCCAACGAATATGCCTCGACATTCCATTATATAGTACACGCTCAGCTGTACCAAATGCTGCAGTAGTGTCACAATGTATACAAAGTGGCGGCACTGGCATCTCCCCTTTAGGAATATCCTCTAAAAATTGGCGTAACCATTCAGCTTGTTCGCCTGCTTTATCCAAAGCAAAAAACTCAGCCTCCATGGTAGATTTGGTCACTACCGTTTGTTTCGAAGATTTCCACGAGATCGCTCCACCTACTAGCATAAATACATATCCGCTTGTGGACTTCGATCCCTTTACACCATTAATCCAGTTTGAATCGCTATACCCTTCAATTACAGCAAGATATCTTGAGTAATGCAACCCATAATCACGCGTATACCTTAAGTACCTAAGCACTTTAGTTATCGCTTTCCAATGATCCACACCTGGATTACACGTGTATCGGCTTAGCTTACTCACTGTAAAGGCAATAATGTCTGGTCGTGTACAATTCATTAAGTACATCAGACTTCCTATTACTTTAGCATATTCTCCTTGAGAAACACCTTCACCTTTATTTTTAGATAGATGTAAAGTCGTATCAAAAGGGGTTCTTGACACACTAGAATTATCTTTACTAAATTTCTCAAGGATCTTATCAACATAATGTGACTAGTTTAGTGTAAGTCCACTTGGTGTTCTTTGGATCTTTATCCCTAGAATCACGCCAGCTAAGCCCATATCTTTCATGTGGAACCTTGAATGTAATATGTGTAACACCCAAGACCCGGGGTCGGGGATCTAGGTTGTCACAATCTCCTTAACCCAATAGTACACCTGTCTCACTCACAATAATATTGATACACATGCTGTTGACCCCATAATAATATCACTCACACAGGTTAGAGTCTCAGAAACGACATACAATAATCATTACTAAACAATATCATAAGTTTAAAGTTATTACAACCCAAAAGGATTACTAAGTTACGCTACTAATATAACCTCTAAGTGAAGTTACATCAGCGGCTTGAGTGTTTGTTCCGATAGATTCCCTTGCACGGTCATACTTGTAATTAAAGCAAACTAACAAAAGTTGTAAACCCATTCAACTGGTTCCTTCTACCTCAGGGATGATAGCTAAAAACTGCTCACGGAAACGCCTGGCGTTTCCCACTCGCTTGCGGGTAGTTTGTTGCATCCTTGCCATGGCTACTAGTTGTTGTGTTTTATATAAAAGAAATAAAGCAAGAGTGAGCTAAATTGCCCCACAAGTGACTTATATCATCAATTACTTGTAACTAAAATATGTTTGAAAGAGTGATTTTAAAGCCGTCACTTAATCGTTAAGTTAAGGTCTTTTAGCAAAGTACCAAAACTATATCATTTCACAATTTTTAATAATAGCCTTCAAAATATCAAATCATTCGTACTAAAGTTAACACTATCGGTAACTCAGCACCTAGGCTTTCGGCACAGTGTTAATAAGAATTTCCAAACTGGAGGGAATGGACTTATCCAAAACAGAAAACACAATATGAAGTGACGATGATCAGTCGCCACAACCATATCCACCGCGGGTCTTTTCTACTAGTAGAAGGGCAAAAACTCCATCTGTAATCGTCCTGGATGAGAACTCCATCTGTAATCGTCCTGGATGAGAACTCCATCTGTAATCGTCCTAGATGAGAACTCCATCTGTAATCATCCTGGATGAGAACTCCATCTGTAATCATCCTGGCGCATACGGCCAATAATTGATGGACCGCCTGGCTAACGACCACTTATATAAAATTCAGGATCGTTCGTCAACGGTCCTGCTCGCGCAAGAGTCCCTGTTTTATTTTCTTTTTGAGAATCGTTTTGAAATGAAAAATGAGTAGTTGAAGTCCGACCTTAGTCGACCAATTCTTACTTGAAAACAACGTTACTTGAACAAACCATGACCGGGGGTTTTCACAAAAAGATTTCGAGTGAGAAAGTATACGTGTATAAAAGTTTCGAAGCATCTTGGACTGTTTAAAAATAATATTTTAAGTATTTTCGGAAGCGTTTAAAGTGTTTGATAATATTTAAATAATGTATTTAATCCAAGATAAATATTTTTGGAATCTTTAAGTAAGTAAAGTTCAATTAATAATTGTAAGTACATATACTATCTCCCGAAGAACCTTTCGGGTTTACATAAATATAATATGTCAAACTGTTAGGTCCTGATATATTTGTAGAAGGGGGGTTGAATACAAACATTACCTTTTAATCGAATTTGTATTGATAGTAGATTTAACAATTACAATAACAAATTATCTGCGGAATAAAATGAAACAAGATTCAAGTTAAATAAAACTCTATTGAACTTGAAGGGTGTTACAATTCTGTGTACAGATTACAGAGATCTTGTTAAAACAAATCTAGAATAAATTCGACATGAATTTATCTATATTTGTAATAAAAAGGATCGAATACTAAAAAGTAGTTCGATAGAAATTCTAGGGATTATGATCCGCTAGATTGTCAAAGCAATACAAGTAATCAATTTCTAGTTGTTTGGATTGTACATTTACTGCTAGAAATTAATTTCCTGAAGAATTTAAAGCTTGGACAGTTGCTTCTATTCAATGGCAGAAGTAAAGAGGTTTGATGCTTTTATCTTTCTGTCTTCTGTTTTTTTTGTATATGTTGTTTGATCAATGCACTTGTTATTTAAACAAGTCAACAGATCAAATGCACGCGCCAAAACCACTACAACTTGATTTACACTAATAGTACTATCCATTTAAACCTGGTAGTACTATCGGTAGGACTATCAGTTTGAACTGGTAGTACTATCGGTAGTACTAACACAGATAGTACTACTAGTATAAATCGAATTAGGTATAAAACTGATTTAATGCATTCTACTTTTAATTGATTTAATAAATGAATTAATTCTTTTAGAATTAATTCACTGATTAAATAAATTAAATAAATGACTCAAATAATTTCATAAATAAATTAATTATGGAGAATTAATTTATATATTAAATTACTTAAGATCTAGATTGATTAATTTAATATATGAATTAATTCTGAAAGAATTAATTCATAGATTAAATTAATTATCTTATAGAATAATATTAAAAGAGAATTAAACTAATTCTTAGAACCACTAAAATTGATGACGAACTTCCACTGGCTAACGTTGACACTCCATGTACTGTCTAGTTCATGAGCGACTAACTTTAATGGTTGTTCTTCATACTTGACTTTAAGCTGTGATTCTTTTCTCATTCTATTTAAACAAAGGACTGTAACCTGTACTTTTTCCCGTCACACTTCTGAAATCTCTGTCACTTTTAAATAGTTCCACTTCCTTGAATACTTCACTGAGGCTTGAACAATAAATTGAACTTCTTTCAATGTAGAATAACTTCAAGTCTGTAGATGACTTTAATCTTCATTCTCTTGACATATATAACCTTCTGAGATTCCTGTGACATCTGTATTTATTATTTACTTAATACATCTTGGTTTATGTTGAGTAGAATCCTCTGTGTTTACAAATAGGCCTAGACATATGCCTTTCAATCTCCCCCTATTTGTTTGTTAGACAATAACAACCAAATACCTCTAGAGGATAACTCAACTAAAACAAGAAAAGATAAGACTTTTAAGAGCCAAGCAAATAATAAAAAGTTCTGGATTAAATATAACAATATCCAGATTCAAACAGTAAAGATAAATACAAGATAGATGTTCCTCTAGTTTGAACAAATGATACATTTTTCTATCTTGATTTACCTAGCTCTAAACATTTAACATTTACAAATTGAGCTAACTACATCATGCCTTTAGTCTCTAATTTCACCTTCTCCAGCTTCTTGCAAGGTGACTAGAAGATCTTTGTCAAGGACACGATCACTTTCAGAAACCACACCACTTGGCATTACTGGTTGAGTGGTGATCTTCTTCAATCTGTTCTTCATCTGAGCATACCTTGGAACTTTCTCCGTGCAGTAGTCTGAAATCATATCAGCAACTTCAGACTTCTCTACAGTAGCAAACCCAGAAGTTCTAAGAAGATTCTCCAATTTCACCAGTTGCATAGCAGTCTGTAGCTTCATGGAATCAGGATCCAGCCTTACAGTCTCCAAAGTTGTACCTCGGTAGATTTTGACTTCATAAGGAAAATGTACAACTTGAGGGCTGGCCTTCATAGCAGAATCTCTCATCCGGTCATATAGAAGCTCGTTCAAGCAAGAAGATATCTTTACCTTACTCATTAGAATCCACAATTCAGATAGAGATCTTCTTTGGAGTAGTTCAAGAGAGACGGTGAATGATCCTTCAAGAGCACTTGAGACATAAATGTACAGTTCTTGCCTCACTTGATCAAATGCAGACGTAATCCTTAGAATATCTTCCTTCAATGCCTTCATGTATAATGAATTGTCTGGATTGACAGTTCTGATCTTCTCAAGCAACTTCAAAAATGTAGCATCATTGTTTGTGCTTCTCTGAGGGATATCAAACATCTCCCTTGCTTTATCCCAATTGTTTCCTTGCTTCATCCTCACATCCAATCTCCTTTCTTTGACATGAATACTATGAAGACGTTGTTTGTCTTCATGTTCAGCCTTTTGAATCTTTAGCTTCTGAGATATGATGTCGGAGACCTTAGCATTCTCATCCTCCTTTCTTCTTAGTTCTGCTTGCTGTTTCTTCAACTCCTTCTGAAACAAAGGGTCAGGAGTGTATAGATCAGTTTCATTATCCCAATCCTCAAAGTTGGCCGCCTCTTCAACCTCCTCCTCACCAAAAGCTTCTTCAGGTATGGTCTTCCCAAGATCACCAGATGTGTCAAATTGGAAGTCATCCTGTTCACCGTGGTAGTAGTAGGCATCATCAAAGACAGTCTCCTCCAATGATTGTTTCCCTTTCCCTTTATCTTTTCCAGAAGCTCCTCCAGCTTCTCTATCTTCTCCTTCTTTCTCCTTCTCCCCCTTAGTTGAGGAATCCTCTACAGTTTGAGCTTTGGAAGCCCTATGATTCACCTCAGATGTTCTTCTTATCTCTCCTCTTTCTTCTTTCCTCTCTCCTCCATCTCCTCCTTCATCAGCATCATCATCCTTTTCTTCATCATCACCCTCAAAGAATGTTCTTTGTTGTATTGTAGGTTGATGTGAATTCTTTATCATATTATACAAGTGCTTCATACCTTCATTCAGATGCTCCATTCCACCTTCAATTTTAGAGAATCTTTGATCATTAAACCATTGATTTTCATCAACAGTTTGCTGAATAAAATCCACTTGAGCAGTAATGGCAGCAAACTGATTAACATTTGACGTTGTAAGATCAGAGACGTCCGAAGCCAAAAGTACTTGAGATTGCTGAACAACATTGATCTTTGGTAGGAGAGTAGTCTTTAAGCTTTCAATATCATCTTTAATCATACCCAGCTGATTTGTTACAGAGGTGGAAGAAGAAGACCGTTCAACCACTTGTGCTTTAAGAATGTCCTTCTCAGCCTGGGTTTCTTGCAGTTGTTTCTGTAGAGCAGCTATCTGAGCTAACAAAGAAGCAGTGTTTGTGTCAGTGTGTGCACTCACTTCAATTTCTCTCAGTGGTGTTTCACTCAACTCACGTGCTTGTGTATCACTCTCTGTTTGATTTAGATCTCTAATCACTAGATGTCTTTCCAAGTTACCAGATTGAGTACCTGCAATAAAAATCACCCTAGCCTCTTTAAGAGAGGTCAGTGGTGGTGCAATGGGAGTTCGTAAATCCCGATCCCTGGTTGAGTCTGTCAAAATATTTGACATTGAATACTGAATTGCTTCAGAGACAGACTCACCAGGTTGCCTTTCACTTTCTCCAGTAAAAACTGTGAGTGAAAAATCCCTTAGGGGAGCCAGAGATGTTCCCTCTGGGAGGGGAGAAAATGATTCTATTAAAAGTGGCAAAGAATCAGATTTTCCCTCTGATGCCTGTGAAGGCACTTCTACCGTGACAATGGTAGGCACTGTTTCAGATCCTAAGTGCTCTCCTAACAACGTGTCCTCAGTTTCTTCTATTTGGATGTCTTCTCCCATTGTGAGTAATGGGAGAGTGCTTGACTCATTACAGGTTGCCAGGGCCCGATGGCGAATTTCAATAGATTCATCTTGTAGAGAGGATGTCTCCAGAGACTGTTCAATGGCCATTTCAAAGTCCATATCCTGTTGAGAGGGCATGGATGGGCTTACAGATGTCTCCCTATAGGTTCTTCTTTTCTTTAGAGGTGGAGACATAGCTGTGGGTGCACTCGGTGTTTGTTCACTACTAGACCTTTGTCTTATTAAAGAAGCAGTTTCAGGTTGAGAGGTTAAAGGATTAGACACAGTGTTTGGCTCTCTGACCTGGGATAGAGATTGTGGTTCTACAACCTCTTGGTCTGTCCTATCAACCACTTGGGCTTCAGCAAAGGTGCCAGATGATCCAGAGATATGATGCATTACCTGTATTGGCAGTTCCTCTGAAGTTCCAGATGCAATGACTAGTTGTTGATCAGGAACAAAAGGTTCAAAGGTAGGTAGATGAATGAACTGAGCCATGAATGGACTTACAACCACTGGTGTTATGTTCAATTTTTGAGAAGTGTGGAGTCTTTGATAGAACTTACTAGCAGTAGTAGGAGAAGGAACAGATACAACATTTAAAAACACCTCCTTGTGAGCATCAGATAGCACATGATTGATTAAGATAGTGAGAAATCTAGGATAGAAACACCTGACATTTCTACCACTATCATGATCAAACCTGGCATTAGATACTCTCCTAACTATAAGACTCCAGATAAGATGACCAATGTTAAGTCTAACATTAAACACAATAGCATAAGCATTGTACTGCAACAAAGATGGAATATTTTGAAAATTGCTTTTAGTACAATTGCTGAAAACCTTAGCTAAAGTATCAAATAAGACATCCCATTCACAGACTAAATTAGCTTTACTGAGTTTGGGCAACTCCAAAGGACCTTGATAATGAATTCTGTTGAAAAACTGAATTAATTCAATATCAGAAGGAGTCCTATCAAAGTTGTCCCTAGGAAGTTGAAAAACTTTACAAAACAAACCCTCAGTAATAGTGTACTGTGTGTGCTCAATTGTGAAAGATATAGAATTCAAATCAGCAGAAATTATAGCACTAGAACACAATAATCTCAGTGGTTCAATCTTTAAATCAGCAGATAAACATATAGCACGACTAACACAACACTGCGAATTTAAAAACTGAATCCAAGGTCGAAAACGATCAACCGGGCATTTCAAAGGATCAAAATACCCAATGTAATTGTTTTTAACAACCTCAAAATTCTGAGCCATAATTTACTAAGTAAAAATTAACACAGAAAATAAAAAAACTCAAATAATTATGAATAATTCGAATTTAAGGAATTTAAAATTAATTAAAAATTAATTAAAAATCCAAAATTTCAAAGTTCTCCAAAAATTACCAAATTTTAATATGTTAATCCTTGACACAAAACACACACAGTGGTATTTTTAGAACTCAAAACCACTCTCTTAATCACTAAAAACGAATCACAAAACCCTAGAAATTCAAAAACTCAAAAACATAAAACTTGATGAAACTTTGATTTTAAGATCTTGAATTAAAGTTCTTGATTAGATATGTTCAGTGATGGTTTTATATTTTAAAAAGAGCTAGAAACGAATTCAGAAACTGAGAAACAATGGACAGCAGTTTGTTTCTTATAAAAAAACGAGAGAGAATGAAAAAGACAGTTAAGTAAAAACTTGAACTGTTAGGACTCAGTAAAAAGTAAAAATAAAAAATATATGTATATTAATATGTGATAGTACTCAGTAAAAGAAAACTCGGTAGTACTATCAGAATTAAGAATTAAAAAGAAAAGAAAAAAAAACAAATAAAAACAAATAGCTAGTAGTACTATCCAAAAAGCACGGTAGTACTATAAAAAAATAAAAAGAAAACAAGAAATGCCTAGTAGTACTATCCAAAAAAAAGACTACGGTAGTACTAAGAAGAAAAAAACTAGCAGTACTAAGAATTTAAAAGAAAAAAAAAACAAAAAAACAAATAAAAATAAAAACTGGCAATACTAAAACAAGAACTAGTAGTACTATCAAGGGATAGTACTACTGATAGTACTACTAGTTCAAAACTAGTAATACCAACGAAAATAACAAATAAATAAAAAGAAAATTGCTGAGAATTAATAAACTTACAGAAAATGAAAAAAAAAACATAAAAAATAGATACAAGTCTAGAAAAATTCACAGAAAATTCCATAAATTCTAGAAAAATATGCAGAATATTATAAAAATGCATAAAATTAATATAAACCTGCAGAAAAATTTAAACAACAATATTTACAATCTGAAAAACACCTAAATAATTCTAAATAAATAAATTTTCAATAAAAATACATTTCTCCACTTAAAAAATATGAGAAAAATATTTTTAAAGAAAATAAATTATTCAGAGCTATTTAAATTTACAAGCATGTAATATTAAATGAGAATTGGCAGTAAATATCAGTTAAATGACAAGAGAAAATGAATTTTTGAAAGAACAAACATGACATATATATTGTTAATCACTAAGACTGTTTAACATACCCAATTTACCAACTAACTTGATAAATGTGGATTCGTCAACAGATTTAGTGAATATATCTGCAGTCTGTTCTTCTGTGGGTACAAAGTGTAACTCCACAGTTCCATTCATGATATGCTCTCTGATAAAATGATACCTGATATCAATGTGCTTCGTTCTCGAGTGCTGCACAGGGTTGTTGGAGATTGCTATAACACTTGTATTATCACACAAAATGGGAATTTTGTCTAATGCAAAGCCATAGTCCTTCAGTTGATTCCTTATCCATAGGATTTGAGCACAACAGCTTCCAGCAACAATATATTCAGCTTCTGCTGTTGAATTGGAAATTGTTTGCTGTTTCTTGCTATACCAGGAAATCAATCTACCTCCTAGGAATTGACAACTCCCAGAGGTACTCTTTCTATCCACAACACTACCTGCATAATCAGAATCTGTATATCCAACAAAGTTAAAACCAGAATCTTTAGGGTACCAGATACCTAAATTAGGTGTACCCTTAAGATATCTCAAGATTCTTTTAACAACAACGAGATGTACATCTCTAGGGTCCGCTTGGAACCTTGCACACAAGCATGTAGCATACATAATATCTGGTCTACTAGCAGTAAGATAAAGTAAGGAGCCAATCATACCTCTGTAGCTTGTAACATCTACCTTGATAGAATTGTCAGAAGCTCCAAGTTTGATGGTTGTTGAAGATGGAGTCCTTGCTGATGCTGAATCCTCCATGTGATACTTTTTGAGGAGTTCTTTGAGATACTTGGATTGACAAATAAATATACCATTTGACCTTTGACTTACTTGCAATCCAAGAAAGAACTTCAGCTCACCCATCATACTCATTTCAAACTTACTCTGCATAAGCTCAGCAAATCTCTTACAGAGATTATCATTAGTAGACCCAAACATGATGTCATCCAGATAGACTTGGACTAATATCATATCACTTTTGTGTTTCTTTGAAAAAAGAGTTTTGTCTATGATACCTCTAACAAAACCATTTTCTAAAAGAAAACCAGAGAGAGTGTCATACCATTTTCTTGGGGCTTGTTTGAGACCATAGATAGCCTTGAAGAGAAAGTACACAAAGTCCAGCAGCTCCTGATTTTCAAAGCCAGGGGGCTGTTCCACATACACTTCTTCATCCAGCTCACCATTCAGGAATGCACTCTTAACATCCATTTGATAGACTTTAAAATTGGAGTAAGCAGCAAATGCTAAGAACATCCTGATGGCCTCAAGTCTAGCCACTGGTGCATAGGTTTCATCATAATGAATGCCTTCAGCTTGAGAATACCCTTGTGCAACCAGTCTTGCCTTGTTCCTTGTAACAATGCCATCCTCATCTAGCTTGTTCATGTATACCCATCTAGTACCAACTACTTTCTTGTTCTTTGGCCTGGGTACCAGCTTCCAGACTTGCTGTTGTTCAAACTGATTGAGTTCATCTTGCATATCAATCACCCAATCTGGATCAGTCAGTGCTTCCTCAGTTTTCTTTGGCTCCATTTCAGATAGAAATACTGAATAATGACATTCATTCTGAGTTGCACTTCTAGTTTTAACTCCAACACCTGGATCACCAATGATCAGCTCAAAAGGATGAGCTCTATTCCATATAGTCTGTCTTGGAAGATTTGATCTTGATGATTCACCTTGAAATTCACTTTGATGTTTTGAGTGACTAGATGATTGCCTTGATGATTCTTCTCCAGTGTTGGTGGTATCTCCATTGTTACCAGTGTTTCCACCACCACCACCATGATCATTATCATCATTGTTATTATCATTACCAGCAATAACTTCAGGTGGGGCTACATCATCTGATTCTGAGTCTGGCAAGTTATCAAACTTCAGCTTCTCAGATGAATCTTCTTTTTGGATATTAGGGAACTTAGTGTCATCAAAAGTAACATTGACACTTTCCTTTACTGTGTGACTGCCAACCAAGTAGACCCTGTAAGATCTTCTGGAATAACCAACAAAAATAGCTTCTTGTGCCTTGGCATCAAACTTGCCATGTTTCACATTATCATCTATAAGCACAAAGCATTTTGCTCCAAATACCTGAAAGTACTTGACGGTTGGTTTCTTGTTGTGCATGATCTCATAATGAGTCTTCATAAAGTCCTTGTTGATTAAAGTTCGATTCTGAGTATAACAAGCTGTATTTACTGCTTCAGCCCAAAAGTACGTTGGAAGTTTGGACTCACTTAACATAGTCCTTGCAGCTTCAATCAATGTACGATTCTTTCTTTCCACTACTCCATTTTGTTGAGGAGTTCTAGGGGCAAAATACTGTCTTGTTATTCCTTTATCAGCACAAAAGTCATTTAGAATTGCATTCTTGAATTCAGTACCATTATCTGACCTTATGGCTCTAACAGGGAATCTAGAATCAAGCTCAATCAACTTTACATGGTCAATCACCAGGTGTGGGGTCTCATCCTTGGAATGTGGGAATAAAACCCAAGTATATTTTGGAAAGTCATCAACAATCACAAGTGCATATTGTTTCTTTGACATGGACATCACATTAACTGGACCAAACAAATCCATGTGCAGTAGCTGAAGTGGTTCAGTTATTGATGATGTGTCAGTGCTCTTGTGAGAAGCTTTCTTTGACTTTCCTTTCTGACATGCCTCACACAGTCCTTCCTGTGTAAATTCCATCTGAGGCAAGCCTCTAACCAATTCCCTCTTGACTAAAGAGTTCATGGTTTTGAAGTTAAGGTGAGACATCTTCTTGTGCCATAGCCAACTTTCATCTGATGAAGCTTTAGCATAAAAACAATTAACTTCATCTTGGGATCCTGAGTGCAGATCAGCTATGAACAAGTCACCTTTCCTTACTCCTTGAAGAGCAGGCTTTCCATTCTTCTTGTGAAGGATCTGACACTTCTCTCTTTCAAAGGAAACAACATATCCTCTGTCACAGAAATGACTGATGCTGAGAAGATTGAACCTCAGACCTTCCACAAATGATACATCTTCAATGATAACATTTCCAAACTTCAAACAGCCATATCCTTTCGTAATACCCTTGCTGTTATCTCCAAAGGTAACTTCTGGGCCAGCTTTCTCAACCAAATCTGATAACAGGGCTCTATCTCCGGTCATATGCCTTAAACATCCACTGTCAAGTGTTGATGGTATTTTTGTTGTTCGTTCGCAGGGAAGGACTAATATCAATACCAATTCCAAGTCTTTTGTCTCTTACAATTCAGAAGTGTGGAGAATAATTTGGTGGTGTGTGATTATCTACTAATTAACTAGTATACAATTAAAACCTATATAATATATGTGAGAGAAAACAATCTAAGAATCAGGGTTCTTCAATTGGCTATCATGAATGTCTAATATGTGTCTCTTGTTTGCTAAAAACAATCCTTCTTATATTTATAAAATCCTCTCCCAAGGTAGATTATAGTGCCTACAATTATTCCTTGAATGCCACTCCCATGGTCATACAAAGCACAATCATAGACTATTACAATAACCAAGGATTATTAGTTTCACAATTCTCATATCAATCTCCCGATCTAATACTTAAATTGTGTCTATCATGTCATGTACTAGAATAATAACTCATCTCCCGATTCGTTATAATTCCTATAGATACAATCAAAGGTTCGCGACTCCTCTAATTGTGTTAAGCCCTCAATGACAAATTAGCAATCACAAGAAAATCACAATATTATCAAACAAGCATAATAAGCCAACGAATACTACCCAACCCTTGGATAGGGATTAGCTACTCATGATAAGATAAAAAAAATATAAATTAATACCACAAATCATGAGCATAAGAGTTTAAGCACAAAGAATACAACTTTACAAGTTCCTTCGAAATCCGGATGAATCCCTTCACTCCTTCTTCCAATCTCCCTCTCAAGTTGTTTCTCTCCCTTCTCTCTCAAGAATACGGCTATCTCTAATTCTATTCTATAATATGTTTTTTCGATCCCCAATATAATAACCTAGTTGTCTTTTTATAGTCCTAGAAGAAGTAATTAGTTGACCCAAATAAATTAGGCCCAACTAATATTTTACTAATTATAATACAAATAGGAAATATCCGAAAAATCAATTTCCAGGAGCTTCCTTGCGCTGCAGCGCTCTTTTCTTGCGCTCTTGCGCCTCTTCCTAGCGCTCTAGCGCCTTCTGCTAGCGCTCCTGCGCGTGAAATGGCGCTCTTGCGCCTCAGGTTCCCTGCCCAGCAATGTAGAAAATCTCCGTGGCTTCGCGTGAGCTGTTGAACCGTCAGAATACGACTTGTAGAACTCCAGATATGGCCAAAACCGTGAGAGCTTCGCAACCATAACTTATTCATTTCTTCTCGTAAATTCACCAAATCAAATTCTCGAACTAAAAATCACATAAATCACTGAATCATGCTCGATTTCTTTAAACTTGGCAATTATTTATTTCCTGCAATAAACTCCAATAAAACTTATTAAATCGACACGATTATTCGCAAAAACACCATAAATGTGGGAATAAAATCCTCTAAAATATATATAAAATATATTCTATCAAATATCCCCACACTTAGCACTTTGCGCGTCCTCATGCAAACTAAAATAATAACTACACTAACTAATTAGTACCACTTCCGTAGGTGATCACGGTTGCATTTAACACATGCAACAAGTCCTTTAAACCCCTAGGTAGCCCTAGTGGACGAGTAAGGTCTCGTGAGGGCTTATAGCGAATATACCCACAAAATCCATCTAGCTCATGCAAAAGGTCACATATCAACACAACACCACACACACAAAGTCCTCTAGTGTCATATCAACTCAAGAATCAAAGTGAATATGCAATGCCTTGGTGTCTAAGGTGCAAGTATCCACATAGCACACTCAAATCACATGTATAACATCATAGAATTTCATGTCAAATGCAAAAATCATTGGTAAACATGCTAAGCACACAAGAGCACATCTTTGAGACAAAATCTGGGATCTCCTATGCAAAAGCAACAACTCACCGTTCACTCACAAAAGATATTCTCTTCAAACAAGGTGGTAAGTGTATCACTCAACTCCAACAATATCATAAGCATGCTTTACACGTGGTATCAATCTAACCCTCAACGCAACATACACAATCAATGACAATCAAAAGGTCTTTATTCGGGTTGTAACGTGGGCTAGGGACAAGGTATGTCAAGTAAAGCCAAAGAGGGTTAAGTCAAAAGCTAGTACTCAACAATAAAATTAACAACTCCCATACTTTCATCCCCACACTTGAACTTTTATTTATAACAACTTGACTAGTCGAATCAAAGTAGGATCATAAAATATAAGAATGCTCTCAAATTTATTATTTTTTTTTTCTTTTTTTTTTTCTTTTTTTTTTCTTTTTTTTTTTTTACTTTTTTTTTTCTTTTTCGAGAGAGCTAATAACAAGCACGAACAATGATCCCTTGATATTTAACAAATTTCGACTAACAAGCACACAACCCAACTCAATATTCCCCCCAAAGTTATGATCATCAATAACCCCCCTTCATGCACACCTTATTACTCCCTTAAGAACAATACTAGCCTTTGACAATTGGGTTCAAATTTTAATGTAAGGCCAATACAATAAAAAGGATAATGGCAAGTACGTGGTGTGTCACCGAAAGAATAATATTAGGCCCAACGGGTTAAATAATGGATCATGTATAAATGGTTTGGTAATATGGAAAATATAAGGTTAAACTATTGCCTTTATCATGTTGTCATCAATTAATGTCATGCATCTCAAGAAAGACCTCAAACACGTGCTAGCAATGCAAAACCCCCCTTCATGCACACCTTATTACTCCTTTAAGAACAATACTAGCCTTTGACAATTGGGTTCAAATTTTAATGTAAGGCCAATACAATAAAAAGGATAATGGCAAGTACGTGGTGTGTCACCGAAAGAATAAGATTAGGCCCAACGGGTTAAATAATGGATCATGTATAAATGGTTTGGTAATATGGAAAATATAAGGTTAAACTATTGCCTTTATCATGTTGTCATCAATTAATGTCATGCATCTCAAGAAAGACCTCAAAAACGTGCTAGCAATGCAAATAACAAGTGGACACTCAAGCAAACGAAAAATAATGCAAAAGATATGCATATAGGCTCAAAACTCGCTTGGTGTGTAAAAGCACAATCAATCCCAAATAGAAGTCTCTCTAACATACCTACTTGTACTCAAAGCATCTAAACCAAATTATCTTGCACATATTCATGTCATTCTAATCCCTTACCACATTCAATAAGTCTACCAGCTTCAACTCGCTAGTGTAAGTGTGTGCACAAGAACATCACATATCACTTCTCAATCAAAAGTCTCCATAAACACAAGATTTCTAACAGCATGCATGGGTGCATTAAAACACGTAAACTTCACAAGGCTAGAATTAGACTTACAACACATGAGACACATCCCCACACTTAAATGGGTCAATGTCCTCATTGACACACACTATAGAAAACAATAAAGAAATACTCACAATACATGGGTTGCCTCCCACGAAGCGCTCGTTTAATGTCGTTAGCTCGACTTGTACATTCAAGTAGCATTATTAATGAGGTGAAAAAGCAAACAAATGCACATACCTACGAATGAGTATTAAAATCATGATGTGCATATATACCTTTGATCCATATACAAACTACAAGAAACAATTATCTCAAAATTGATATTGCTGCCTTCCCCGGCAGCGGCGCCAATTTGTTGATGGTATTTTTGTTGTTCGTTCGCAGGGAAGGACTAATATCAATACCAATTCCAAGTCTTTTGTCTCTTACAATTCAGAAGTGTGGAGAATAATTTGGTGGTGTGTGATTATCTACTAATTAACTAGTATACAATTAAAACCTATATAATATATGTGAGAGAAAACAATCTAAGAATCAGGGTTCTTCAATTGGCTATCATGAATGTCTAATATGTGTCTCTTGTTTGCTAAAAACAATCCTTCTTATATTTATAAAATCCTCTCCCAAGGTAGATTATAGTGCCTACAATTATTCCTTGAATGCCACTCCCATGGTCATACAAAGCACAATCATAGACTATTACAATAACCAAGGATTATTAGTTTCACAATTCTCATATCAATCTCCCGATCTAATACTTAAATTGTGTCTATCATGTCATGTACTAGAATAATAACTCATCTCCCGATTCGTTATAATTCCTATAGATACAATCAAAGGTTCGCGACTCCTCTAATTGTGTTAAGCCCTCAATGACAAATTAGCAATCACAAGAAAATCACAATATTATCAAACAAGCATAATAAGCCAACGAATACTACCCAACCCTTGGATAGGGATTAGCTACTCATGATAAGATAAACAAAATATAAATTAATACCACAAATCATGAGCATAAGAGTTTAAGCACAAAGAATACAACTTTACAAGTTCCTTCGAAATCCGGATGAATCCCTTCACTCCTTCTTCCAATCTCCCTCTCAAGTTGTTTCTCTCCCTTCTCTCTCAAGAATACGGCTATCTCTAATTCTATTCTATAATATGTTTTTTCGATCCCCAATATAATAACCTAGTTGTCTTTTTATAGTCCTAGAAGAAGTAATTAGTTGACCCAAATAAATGAGGCCCAACTAATATTTTACTAATTATAATACAAATAGGAAATATCCGAAAAATCAATTTCCAGGAGCTTCCTTGCGCTGCAGCGCTCTTTTATTGCGCTCTTGCGCCTCTTCCTAGCGCTCTAGCGCCTTCTGCTAGCGCTCCTGCGCGTTCCTAGCGCTCCTGCGCGTGAAATGGCGCTCTTGCGCCTCAGGTTCCCTGCCCAGCAATGTAGAAAATCTCCGTGGCTTCGCGTGAGCTGTTGAACCGTCAGAATACGACTTGTAGAACTCCAGATATGGCCAAAACCGTGAGAGCTTCGCAACCATAACTTATTCATTTCTTCTCGTAAATTCACCAAATCAAATTCTCGAACTAAAAATCACATAAATCACTGAATCATGCTCGATTTCTTTAAACTTGGCAATTATTTATTTCCTGCAATAAACTCCAATAAAACTTATTAAATCGACACGATTATTCGCAAAAACACCATAAATGTGGGAATAAAATCCTCTAAAATATATATAAAATATATTCTATCATCAAGAATCCACATAACACGGTTTACCTGTTTAACTCCCTGGAATATCAAATTGATTAGTCCTTCCTCGGAGCCCAAAATTGATTGGGTCCGGCATACTTAAAGAACTGGCATTTGTCAGGCAAAACAACATTTTTAACTAAAACTACTTCAACCTCTTTCATAAAAGAGCGTTTCCATTTATAGCCAGCCTTAACACATTTCTGAGTAGGCTTAGGGATAAATGAATCCACTCTAGTCTTTGGAGGACTAGTAGTCTTAGCTCTAACATGCTTCTTATTATTAACATGTTGACGTGGAGCAGTCTTATTATCAGATACATGCTTACTATTAAAATAAGCATACATAACATTGAAAGCACAAGACATGCAATTAATCACACCACATGCTTTATGAGAAGAATTAACAGCAGGCATGTTAGTTCTACAGTTGTTTTGATCCAACTTGTGGATATCTGATTTAGCCTTCGTTGCAGAAACAACTTTGACTGGTTTGTCAAACACACACTTGTTGGACTGTTCAACTTTACAGACAAGATCTTCTTCACGAATCTCCTCTGCAATGATGATAGAGTGTTCATTCAGAGGTTCTGCATGGGACTCTCTAAAGAAGGGTGTTTTAATACCCTTAAGCACATATGGAATACCCCTTTCTTCAGAACTGACTCTATTGGGGGTATTAATGCCAAGCAACCCAACAGCCTCATTATAACCATAACCTATACTAACATGATTACCAATAGCTTGTTGGTTGAAAATCTCTTTAGCAGTCTTGCAGGAATTATAGTAAGCATTTGCTTTGGTATTAAGCTCACTATTCTTTTGTTTAAGAATGGTTTCCAGTTGAATATAACATTTAACCTTATTCTCAAGAAATGCTATTTTCTCAGTAAGTTCATCCTGATTAACATGCACTAGTTTCAATTCTTTTATCTCCTTTTCAAGATTTGTGTTCAAAAGAATTATTCTATCATTTTCAGTGCGTGCACAAGAAATAGTACCACTAAGATGACGAATCATTTCAGTGTCAGTGAACTTTACCTCTGACATGTATGAAGATGAAGTGCTTGCCTCTTTAGCCACTAAAGCAAGGTTCCCAATCTCACCTGCTTCTTCATCACTGTCAGTGTCATCCCAACTCTTTCCTTTAGCAACATAAGCTTTCCCAATCTTGTTCTTCTTGCTAGAATCAAATGTGTTTCTTGTCACTTGCTTTGGCTTTCTGCATTCAGTAGCAAAGTGACCCAACTCATTGCAATTGTAGCATCTGATTGTGCTCCTATCCACAGTTCCAGTTTTGTAGCCACCCCTTGTGCCACTTGAAGAGGAAGATCCACCTCTCTGAAATCTGGGCCTGAACTTAAGATTGGGATTCCTCTTGAATCTGAACTTCCCAAACTTCCTGACTATCAAAGCCAAATCACCTTCCTCCAGCTGATCAAGTTCCTCTAAAGAATAGAAGTCACCACCAGATTGATCAATGGATGTTAATCCATATTCAGCATCAATAACATTCATGTTAGAACTGGAAGGTTGAACAGCCTTCACTTCCAGTTTCTGTGGGACTTCAGCAGCAAATGCAGTAGAAGTACTAACTATCCTCCCAGTTCCATATAACTCATCCTGTTGAATCTGCTCCAGCTCATAGGTCTTCAGAACACCATACAGTCTTTCCAAAGCAATCTCTCCAAGATCTCTTGCTTCTCTAATGGCAGATATTCTGTGCTCCAAATGACGTGGAAGTGTAAGTAGGAACTTCTTGTTAATTTCCTTGATAGTGTAGCGCTTCCCATTGAGATTCAGATCATTGATTAATTTGTTGTATCTCTAAAAAACCTCAGAGATACCTTCACCAGGGTTTGATATGAAATGCTCATATTGAGAGGTGAGAATTTCCAGCTTATTCTCTCTAACTTCCTCTGTCCCCTCATTGATTATCTCTATGGTTTCCCAAATGTGTTTGGCAGTATCACAGTTTAGGACATGATTATGCATGATAGGATCAAGACAATCAACAAGGATCAACTGTAGACATGAATCCAAGGTAACATCCTCTTTCTCATCAGGAGTGTAATCCTTGGGATCTTTAGGGTACATCCTAGCAGCCCTAGTCACAACATCATTCTCTGTGAGTTCTCCCTCAATAATCATAGGGACTTTGGGACCGTTCTTCAGCACATCAATGTATTTAGGATTTGCAACTTTAAGAAATAGGAGCATTTTCTTCTTCCACATAGGATACTGCTCCTTGTTGAACATTGGGATTTTGACTGTACCCACTTTCTGTGTAGTAGACATCTTTTAAGATTTTTAGGAATAATAAAAAATTCAGAGTTTAAGAAAAATCTCAAAACAATTGGATCTTTGATTTGTATATCAATCAAAAGGCTCTGATGCCAATTGTTAGGTCCTGATATGTTTGTAGAAGGGGGGTTGAATACAAACAGTACCTTTTAATCGAATTTGTATTGATAGTAGATTTAACAATTACAATAACAAATTATCTGCGGAATAAAATGAAACAAGATTCAAGTTAAATAAAACTCTATTGAACTTAAAGGGTGTTACAATTCCGTGTACAGATTACAGAGATCTTGTTAAAACAAATCTAGAATAAATTCGACATGAATTTATCTATATTTGTAATAAAAAGGATCGAATACTAAAAAGTAGTTCGATAGAAATTCTAGGGATTATGATCCGCTAGATTGTCAAAGCCATACAAGTAATCAATTTCTAGTTGTTTGGATTGTACATTTACTGCTAGAAATTAATTTCCTCAAGAATTTAAAGCTTGGACAGTTGCTTCTATTCAATGGCAGAAGTAAAGAGGTTTGATGCTTTTATCTTTCTGTCTTCTGTTTTTTTTGTATATGTTGTTTGATCAATGCACTTGTTATTTAAACAAGTCAACAGATCAAATGCACGCGCCAAAACCACTGCAACTTGATTTACACTAATAGTACTATCCATTTAAACCTGGTAGTACTATCGGTAGGACTATCAGTTTGAACTGGTAGTACTATCGGTAGTACTAACACAGATAGTACTACTAGTATAAATAGAATTAGGTATAAAACTGATTTAATGCATTCTACTTTTAATTGATTTAATAAATGAATTAATTCTTTTAGAATTAATTCACTGATTAAATAAATTAAATAAATGACTCAAATAATTTCATAAATAAATTAATTCTGGAGAATTAATTTATATATTAAATTACTTAAGATCTAGATTGATTAATTTAATATATGAATTAATTCTGAAAGAATTAATTCATAGATTAAATTAATTATCTTATAGAATAATATTAAAAGAGAATTAAACTAATTCTTAGAACCACTAAAATTGATGACGAACTTCCAGTAGCTGACGTTGACACTCCATATACTGTCTGGTTCATGAGCGACTAACTTTAATGGTTGTTCTTCATACTTGACTTTAAGCTGTGATTCTTTTCTCCTTCTATTTAAACAAAGGACTGTAACCTATACTTTTTTCCGTCACACTTCTGAAATCTCTGTCACTTTTAAATAGTTCCACTTCCTTGAATACTTCACTGAGGCTTGAACAATAAATTGAACTTCTTTCAATGTAGAATAACTTCAAGTCTGTAAATGACTTTAATCTTCATTCTCTTGACAGATATAACCTTCTGAGATTCCTGTGACATCTGTATTTATTATTTACTTAATACATCTTGGTTTATGTTGAGTAGAATCCTCTGTGTTTACAAATAGGCCTAGACATATGCCTTTCACAAACAAAATAACGCTCCCCTATCAACTCTACTTTTTGACCAACGCGCTCCATTCCGATCGCCGTCGTCCGAATATTAAATATAACGTACCATTATCAGCAAAGTATGCTCTATCAAAACTTTAACATATACAATCCATAATATGAGTCGAACAATTACACTTGATATCAAAATTGTAAACACAACCTGATATATCATTGAAATATGTGTTTGAGAAAGTAAACTTGCCTTGTAGTCGAGGGGTAGTGGTAGGTCTCGGGTCACTCCGATAATCTAAGAATTATAATAAAACATAGTTAGTTACTCGTCACTTGTAAATGACCATTACATGCTAACTCTCTAAGGATTACCATTTGCGCAACCTTGACTTAATCATTTTTATAAAATAGAAAATTAACCTTTTTAATACGAATATTTTTCGTGAGTCTTCCTAACTGTCTCTAGTATTATTCCTCAAAGTTTCACATTTTAATATGCCTTCTATGTGGTCCAAACATGGCCTCAAAGGGACTGACCAGAGATGGGTTGGTTCTCCGAACGGCGTTTATTAAAACTCACTTTTCTCCTAAACTGTAAATCGGATTAACATGATTCTCGCGCCAAAACAAACTATGAAACAAGCTCTAGATAAAGGTGGCCAGTGGTTACTCTTAAAATGATTTTATTGCTTCGGGTTTTATGTGCAAAACAGGGCTAATGAAATTTCGCCATTACGACGGCTAGAAACAAGCGATTCCCAATATTTAACTACACCAAAACATCATTCAACCAAACCATTTCATCATTATCAACCACTTATCATCTCAACCAAACCATCATCTTCACAACCAAAGTCAAATCCAACATCTACTCATTTTATCTATCAAAACACAACCATTCTCATAACTATATCACATAACTTAACCAACTCAACTTTCTTCAAGTTCAATCATATAACTACTATAACAAACATATAATAAAAAGGGTGAGAGGTTGTTTATACCTTCCTTGAGCTTTAGACACAATAATAATGGCTTATGATCCTTAATAGAGCCTTGATATAAGCTTAATGTTCTTAATCTTACAAAATAAAACCAAGAACACAAATTAGCATAAGTCATTTACTATTCATTCCTCATCTTTGAATGAACATTTGAACATGATATCCTTAATGGATGGTAATGAAACTTTGATCATACCTTAATCTAGTTGCTAGAAATCCAAAGAACCATTATTTGTGATTTATGGAAGCTTGGAAGTAGGATTTTGAAAATTTTATCTAGTTCTTCCTTGAAAAACTCGAAGGTGGCTTTGGTGGGGAGGATGATGACTTTTTCTTGATATTTTGCTTGGTTGATGATAAAAATAATGAAGTAGTATGTATTTTAAAGCTTGGTTGGATGACATAGGCTTGATGATCTCACCAAGGCCAAGTGTTGATCATCTAGTTAGGCAAAAAAAGTAAAGGGGTGAGTCATTTTGTGATATCTTTGATGACTAGCACATGCTTGGTACTTTGGTTGTGATCATCCTATATCTACTTGCCTAATACGTTCTTTTCTCGTTTAATCACAACTCGCTATGTATTCACTTTATCGCTTAACCTCCTTATAAAGTCTGAACGGTTTCTAAATCGTTTTATTATGAAATGTTCCAGGTGAATATCCTTAGTGTGGTAGTACCTTGGTGGAATGTATACCCGTAGGATTTCTAATTTTATTAAATTCCTAAGCTTTGATATAATCGACGTATCTTGCAATATCTCGTATATTCCAGATGAAATAGTAAAAATGGAAATCTTCGAATTCTGACGACTTTTACATTCTTTTATTTATCTCGTACAACAACTATACTACTTCGAAATTTCAGTTTTCCAACTCCCACATAGGGTGGTCTGAAAAGTTTCTTTATATCAGCAAAAGTACTATTCATCAGGTTCTTTCATACATACCAAAATATGGGTTATTACAATATGTCTTTGGTAGATTTCACCATCTTGTCATTGCTACCAACGATGAGCATATCATCAACATAAAGACACAGGATCACGTATCCCTCTATTGTATCTTTGACATATACACATTTGTCACATTCGTTGATTTTAAATCCATTCGACAATATAACACTGTCAAATTTCTGATGCCAGCCTCGAGGCGCTTGTTTTAAGCCATAAATCGACTTAACTAATTTACAAACTTTATGTTCCAATCCTGGAACAACAAAACCCTCAGGTTGTCTAATGTAGGTTTCTTCATGTAAATCTCCATTAAGAAAGGCCGTTTTTACATCCATTTGATGTACTTCAAGATTTCGCAATGCTGCAATAGCAATGATCATCCTTATAGATGCCATTCTCGTTACCGAAGAATACGTATCAAAATAATCGATGCGTTTCTTTTAGCGAAAACCTTGAATAACAAGTCGGGCTTTATACTTATCAATGGATCCATCTGTTTTCATTTTCCTAGTGAAAATCCATTTAGATCCTAGTCGTTTACAACCCGGAGGAAGATCCACTAATTCCCAAGTATGATTCTGCATAATAGAATCAACTTCACTTTTAATGGCCTCTTTCCAAAAAGGACCATCCGGACAATGCACAGCTTCTGAATAAGACTGTGGTTCATTTTCGAGCAAGTATGTTAGAAAATCTGGCCCGAAGGATTTTTCAACTCTAGTTCTTTTGCTTCGACGAGGTGCATCCTCTGTTTCAAGTTCATCCGTATTTTCTTGTTCCTCATCATCACTATATTCATTTTCAGAATAAGTTTCACGTGTCCGTTTCGATGAACTTGAACTTTCTATGGACTTGCGTGGAAATACATGTTCAAAAAATGAAGCATTTCTCGATTCCATTATTGTATTCTTGTGTATGTCAGGGATTTTTGACTCATGCACAAGAAATCTATATGTCGTACTATTAGGCACATAACCAATAAAAATACAATCCACTGTTTTTGGACCGATTTTCACCCTTTTTGGTTCTGGTACAAGAACCTTTGCAAGGCAGCCCCACACTCGTAAGAATTTAAAGGAAGGCTTCTTCCTTTTCCATAATTCATAGGGAGTCAGCTCTTGATTTTTCCGGGGTATCCTATTCAAAAGATAGTTTGCTGACAAAACAGCATCTCCCCACATACTTGTAGGCAATCCTGAACTTATCAACATTGCATTTCTCATTTCTTTCAAGGTCCTATTTTTTACTCTCAGCAATCCCATTTGATTGAGGCGAATATGGTGCAGTGACTTCGTGAATAATTCCATGTCTCGCACAGAATTCACCAAAAGGTGATACATATTCACCACCTCGGTCACTTCTTATAACTTTTATTTTTTTTCCTTAAGTTGAGTTTTAACTTCATTTTTATAGAGCTCAAACTTCTCTATAGTTTCATCTTTTCTTTTTAGAAAATAGACATAACAAAATCTTGTACTATCATCCACAAAAGTGACAAAGTACTTATACCCATCCCTTGTTTGATTTGATTTTAAATCACACACATCACTATGAATCAAATCCAAGGGTTTTGTATGTCTTTCAATTGTTTGAAACGACGATCTTGTTAATTTTGCCTCCACACAAATTTCACATTTGTGTTTCGAACTAATTTGGAATGTGGGTATATGGTTCAAGTTAATTAATCTACGCATTGTTTCATAATTAACATGACCTAGTCTACCATGCCATAAATTGGAAGACTCAAGCAATTAAGCAGAAGAATTATTCTTATTAATACTCTTCACAGTCATTACATTTAGCTTAAAAAGCCCATCGGTTACATAACCTTTTCCCACAAACATTCCACTTTTGGACAAAATTAGCTTATCAGATTCAAACACCATGCGGAATCCATGCTTGTTCAACAACAAGCCAGAAACCAAGTTCCTTCGAATCTCCGGCACATAGAGTACATCATTCAGAGTCAGCTCCTTGCCAGATGTCATCTTCAAGACAACCTTGCCTTTTCCAAGGACTTTAGATGTTGCAGAGTTTCCCATGAAAAGCTTCTCTCCATTCTCAGTTGGCGAGAAGGTATGGAACAACTCCTTGCTCGAGCATTTGTGCCTAGTAGCACCAGTGTCAATCCACAATTCTTTCGGGTTGGAGCCGACCAGGTTCACTTCAGAAACCATAGCAGAGAGACTGATTTCAGATATATCTTGAGCCACATCATCTACCATGTGGGCCTCGTGCTTCTTCCTCTTCCGTAGTCTGCATTCAGTTGACTTGTGACCAATCTTGTCACAGTTCAAGCACTTTCCTTGAAATTTCTTCTTAGAAACTCCACCCTTAGGTCCCAAGTTGGGCCTCTTGTCTGGTTTCCCCTTTTTGAACTTGGAGTTCTTTTTCACCTCCACAACATTAGCATTAGAGGAAGAGACAGACCGATTTTTATTATCCTCCTCAATCCGGAGTCTCAAAACAAGGTCTTGTAGTGTCATCTCCTTTCGCTTATGCTTCAAATAATTCTTGAAGTCCTTCCAACCAGGGGGTAATTTCTCAATAATAACGGCTACTTGGAAGGCTTCATTCATGGGCATTCCCTCAGATTCCATGTCATGCATTATCATCTGAAGATCCTGAACTTGACTAACCACCTTCTTAGAATCCACCATCATAAACTCAAGGAGTCGGGCCACTATGAATTTCTTAGTACCCGCATCCTCGGTTCTATACTTTCTGTCAAGTGAGTCCCACAAAGCTTTGGACGTCTTTAGCACACTATACACATTGTACAGTGAATCACTCAAACAGTTCATTATATAATTTCTGCACAAGAAATCAGAGTGGTTCCAAGCTTGAACTGCACTAACAAGCTCAACATCAGACTCATCATCTTTCAGCTTAGGTGCATCCTCATTCAAGAACCTCACAAGGTTCAAGGTGGTCAAGCAGAACAACATCTTTTGTTTCCACCTCTTGAAATTCAGCCCACTGAATTTCTCCGGTTTTTCCGCGTGAGCAGTTACCGGTACAGCCGTATTAGGCACCACAAGGGTCGCCGTTTTAGGCACTGCCTCAGCAGTTACACGCCTATCACCATCACCAGACAAGTTAGCTCCATCAACTCCCGACATTTCTGAAATCAAGATAACAAATTCTAGTTAATATCTTAAGACAAGTGATGAACTCATATAATCAATTTCTAGATAAAATGTACTGCTAGCATACATAACATATAACATATAACCGTATAGGTGCAAAATAAAACTGAGACAGAGGATTAGGCTCAAACACAAAACTGAATCTACAGAGACCATATATGGTTGTTGTTAACCACGAAAGGCTGTTTAAACATTAATAACTTAATAATTGATAAACTATAATATAATTTAAGCAACCACGTTATACGTTATGGTACAATGAGACAGCTCAATCAAGTATATACATTCAATTACAAAGAGAGGGGGTGGGGAATATGGTACCGAGGATCCTCGAACAAATCAGACAATAACCACATACTTAGTAGAGAGTAAAATATAACATTTATATTTAAGCATGCATCCTGTTATCGCAATATCACCTGAATTAAGTAACAAATTAAGTCCTGAAAGCATGCGAAAGAAGTATAATCATAGCAGCCAAAAAGGAGTAACAAAGTAGCTCAGTGCACAAAGAGGAATAAATAAGTTTAATCCAAAAAAAAAAATATAAAAAAAATTAGCAGTCGTTAAGGCTATAAAAAAACTGACCAAGACTTAAAGACTCATAAGAATCCTATCAAATATTAATAACTATTAACAGAGAAGCAGTAAAAAAAACAAACAAATCTCGGTGTTCCAGTTTGTGTAAAATATCAATTACAGAGGACTAATACTCTGGCAATGAACAGACAATTATCATGCTTCACATAATAAAACTAATAAAAATTTATAAAAAAAACAACAACATCCATACATGTAAAGGACATGCAAAAAATTCTATGACCCATTTAATAAAAGAAACTGATAAGTATAACATGCAGAGGTATAACACTTAAATACACATGTACACACTAGAACTAGTGTAACAAAAGTGGAGGTATCTTATAAACAAAGTTTTCCACAGAATGCCTGGCATATCTCTCCGCAAGAAATACACTATACACAAGGCTGAAAAGAAAATAACTTGTTAGGCCGAATACACAATATAATCAAGTATGTATGAGAATAACAATAATTAAGAACACTGTTTATGAATCAATAAAACTGTAATCTTATTAACAGCTTCTCTCTTTATGATGTTAACGAATCACAAAGAGCTTCTAGGTTACAAGAATAATATATCAATATTCGCGTCCCTTCTAGGGATAACCTATCTGTGTTTATATAGTACACAGCTACATACAATCCTTATCTAATTGATATTCCTACAAGTTAGCTATACAAAACTTATCAATTAAGGATTGCTTCTTATCTTCCATTCTGTTTCCTTAGCTGTATCAATATATTCTGCTTCTTTCCATCTTCAGAATATATTGCTTCTAGACTCTTCAATTCTGCACCGACAGCTAATTCAACTATCACCCTGTCAGACTTTAAATAAACTCTGACCGGCTTCCATTAAACTCTTCACCCTGTCAGAGTTTAACTAAACTCTGACTGGCTTCTGATAAACTCTTGTCAGTACCTGTTGCTTAAACACTGATAAACAAACATTAGCAATTATATCTAACAATCTCCCCCAACTTGTTCATAATAAAATGTACAAGTTAAACATATAATTGATGATGTCAAAACCATTTAACAAATGCAGTGTTTAACATATAACAGAGTTTAATTTAAAACAGAGTTTAAATTTGACTTATAATAGAAAATATTAAAAACTTACAGTCATACTTTACTTGACTTCTTCAATATCAGGTACAGTCCTGAGATAATCAATCAGCAGTCTTCTCTCAGCATTCTCAAGTTCAGCTATCATAATCTCTTTCAGCTCCTTATACTCTGGATCTCCTTCACCAGTTTGATATATGGCAGCCCTCAGAGAATAGATACTGTTCTTCTTCATGTCATTCCCTAACCGAATGTACTGAGCTTTATCTGACTCTAAGTTGAATTCTAAGACTTTTATTCCAAGTGCAGTTTTAAATCTAGCACTGTTTCTTTTCATCTCCACCAACTTTCCAGCATGATCTCTATATTTTGGAATATAAGCATTTGAGACTCCTCCTCCTCCAAGCATCACTTTTGATTTCAGCATCTTTTCTCTTAAGATTTGAGCAACATTATGGGTGTGTCTGTTCTTAACTTTCAACAGATAAAGTACATATTCAAGTTCTTCCCATGATTTGAGATTGACATCAGATTCTCCAACTCTATAAACACTTCCATCACTCATGAAGTATAACAGAAACTGCTTCTTCAAGACTCTGTGAAAAATCAACTGAACAGATTCTAACTTATCAAGATTTTTTTGTGTATCCCCAATACCAGATCCTGCCAGTGAAATATTGTCTTGAGATCTGTTATTTATTCTCTTCTCCCTATGTGAACCTAAACCAGACTTATCAGAAAATTCTTTTCCAAGTACAGTCCTGGTTTGAGAAAAATCCACAGGTTGAAGTGTCAAAGTTTCAGAGAGTACAGGTCTTAAGAAACCTTTGAGTTGAGGAGCTAGCTGAGTTTGCACAGCTTGAGCCTTGTCAGAGGCTGGCTTAACTTCAATAGTATCATCAACTTGAGCAGCGTCAGAGGTTGATTTTGCTAATCTTGTTTCAACTTGAGCAATGTCAGAGGTTGAATTATCTTTCTTTTCCAGGTTAGGCTCTTCAATCATTTTGCCTTTACCCTTATCAGAGTTTCTAATCACAGGTCTCCTTGTATATTGTATACTCTGTTGTGTATTCTCTTTGATAGAAATACCAACTTCTTTCTTCCTAGGAGCCTTGATTTCCTGTTTCTTGTAGATTCCAGCTTCAAGATTTTTCTTGTGTTCTTCAGCAAGCATCTGTTCTTCAGCCTGGATATCTTCAATAGTAACTTCCTTTCCATGCTCTTTAATAAAGATCCTAGCAGCAATCTCTTCATCAGTAGATGGGTTAGCTGAAACAACTAAACTTTTGTTGAGTTTTGAAGTAGATTGACCACCAAAGTTTATTACACTTCTTTGCCTTTGAGCAGAAATCCTTCTTTCATTTCCTCTGCTTCCCCCATCAGTAGAATCATCCTTCCGTCTCAGAGTTTGAGTATCTTTGCATTTGTCTTTAGGTATACTCTCCCCCTTTTTGACATCATCAGAAAGTAGTACTGATGTCAGCAATTCAAGCGCAGTAGAAATGGAAGTCAGTTGAGCAGACATAGCATTCTGGTTGTCCTCAACTGTCCCAAGCCTTTTCTTGATTTCTTCAGAATCCCTGGCTTGCTGCTTGAACATGGCATAGTAATAAGTTCTGTCAGCCTTTAAAGTAAGATCCCTCAGACTTACTTCATTCCTCAGATTTGTAAGCATTTGTTGATTCTCATCAAATCTATTATTGAGAGATTTGACTTGAACAACAGTTGCCTGTAAGCTCGTAAGGACATCAGGATTTGAAATCTTCTTGACAGAATCAGATAGAAAATCTGCAGCCCTTTGTGCTGGAAAGACACAATCTGCATTAGCCCATGTATTGTAATACATATTCTGAAAATGCTCAGAAGCAGCCCTTTGAACTTCTCTCTCTTCAATAGAATCAGCTTGAAGATCAGAAATTTCCACCTGAACATCAGAGTTTGAATGAGCAGGACTAGCTTCAGCATTGTCATCCTCTCTGTGAATATCTTCAAGCACATTTTCAGCAGTGATTTCATTAATTAACTGTGCAGTTGCATCAGGTACTTGGTCTGCTACAGTTTGAGGAACATCAGAGTTTGCTGGAGCAGTAACCTCTGCTTCTCTCTGAACAATCTCAACAACTGATTGTTGCAAAGCTTCAAGTAAAACAATATCCTCATGATCATTATCTGTTGCATCAGCATGTACAACAACAGCTTCTGTAACTGGATCAACTCTAATCTGATCAACTTCCTCACCTTTCTCAAAATCAAGAGAAATGATTTCTGTGTGAGAAGCAATAGGTTCTACTAATTCAGTAGTAGCTTGATCAGCTTCTAGTACAGTATCTTCATGATTGACAATTCTGTTGTCAGAGTATGCAGCAGCTTCCTCAACTACATCATCAGCTTTTGATGTAGGAGCTTCTGTTTCAAAATCCATCAGAATAGCTTCAGGATTTGCAGCATCCTCAGCAGTTAGAATATTCTCCTCAACAACAATTGCAGGAGTACTTGGAGGAACAGTTGTAGTCACAATCTCCTCATTCTCTGATGTAGGAGCTTCAGTTTCCTCAGGTTCTTTGTCCATATTTGCAATGATATCACCAAAAAGTTGTTCAGCAACTAGTCTTCTCTTTCTCGGATGAAGAGTTTCTTCATCAGCTTCAGTTTCTGAGTCTGTAATAGAATCAGCAGCAACAGACTTTGCCCTTTGGGCTCGCCTTTTCTTCATTCTTTTTCTCTGAGGCACAGCATCAACATTTGATGCCTCAGCTTCAGTGTGTTGCAAACCAGACTTAACTGATCGAACTTTAGATCTCTTTGACCTCTGTGGTTGAGACACAGAAGGTCCAGCTTCAGTGTTTGCCAGCTGTTGTTGTTGTAAAGTGACTAGGAATTGTTGCACAGACTCAGGCAATAGCAAGCAACCAACATCACCTTTCTTGTTGTCCTTGTTGATAAGATCATTGAAAATACGTTTGTGCAATTTAAATGAGAGGATAACATCATCCTCTACTATCTCAACATTAGGACAGCAAAGATTGAATATTAACTGACAAAACCTAGAGAAATAAACAACATTTCTATTCTCTAGCATTTTCTCACCAATATTATGCAAAACTAATCTAGCAATATCAAAATTACTGCCATAAAGAAGAGAATACCCGATCTGTAGACTATCAGTGGGAATTGCATCCCAGTTTGTGCACTTTTTCCCGAACGCTCTTGTTATGCAGTCGAAAAAGAAACTCCATTCCTTTCTCAAGAGCGGTCGCTTCAATTGACCAATCTTTGTCAGTGGTCCAGAGTAGCCTATTTCTTGCATCATTCTAACTAACTCAGAATCTCCAACAGCAACTGTGAACGAATTGAAATCTTCAAGATTCAAAGCATCACGAACAGTTCTGGGAGTTACAGTATAGTCATTGTCTTGAAATTGAAAAATGATAGAAGGAGACCCATTTTCTCCTCCATTATCATAAGCACCTGTCTGCCAGAAAGCTTTAATTTGTGTTGCAGACAGCTTCAATGGTGCGGTTAGAGCAGTACCGATATCAGAGTTTAACAAGAACCTCTGAATCAAATGAAACGCCTCCGGTGCGTTCTCATTTGCTACAGGAGCAGAATAATTGTTGGGAACAAATTCTAATTCAGAAGCAATAAACGTTGTAGTTGCCATTAGTAAGATTTGAAAACAAGAAGAACTGGGCTTTGAAAGTGTTTGAGTGTTTGTGTGTGAGTAAAAGCTTATGAAAAGATGAGGTGCGTAAAAGATTGAATCGTGTGTATGTAGTGTATTTAAATAATAACTGTAAAGATTAAAAGTATGTTAGTGGGACAGATGTCAAACGTGCATACGCTGACAGCTGTATCTAACAACTTCCAATACACACGTGCAGACGTGGAGACACCTGGCATCACATAAAACACTCAAAATATCCGCTTAAAAGAAAAAAAATCAATAATAATAAAATTATCAATTTTAATAATAAAGTACAAAGGAGCTCAACAGTCAGAATAATAATGACTGTCTTGAAACTCCGCACCTTATTATCCCAAGCGCTTCGAGTCAAGTAAAAACCTTTCAGTTACCCTGTTGAATGCTTTAAAAACTGAAGCATTTTAACAACAGGCTTCATATCTTAAAATTACCATACACCAAATGGCAGGAACCTTTGAATTCATGGATGTAGAATCATTCTTGAACATGAACTGGCATCAACAAGCAAACTATATCATCGATGAGTTTCTTGCTCTGTCTTTTCTGAATGATGAAGGTCTTATAACAGATGATGAAATAGCGGAAGGACCGATCTCCAATCCTTATGTGCACATCATCCGTCCCGGTCCATATGATGTGCCCATCCTGGCAGACGATCATACTATGGAGATTTGTATGATGCTCTTCCAGCAGAGCTTCCTGATGGGTACTGAGGAGACAATCTTCTTGGAATCCTGCAAGCTGCAAAGCAGAAAGAGAATCCGAGAAGATAATGATGATGATTCATCTTCAGGATGTTGTCAAGCAATCCCAGATGGTATAATGATCAGTTGAACAACTGGGTAGCGATCATCAGAAGTAATAGAGCACAATAGCTTCTGGCTCTAACTCTTCTGCTTCAAATGTAGCATTCAAATACTTGTCCTGGTTAAATAGATCTTCCCTTTTGTAACCATAGTGATTAGTATTTACCAGAAAGATTAGCTAAACATGAGTATGAAATTGTCTGAATGTAAATTTGAATCAATTAATGAAAAAAAATTTTGTTTCTTTACATATCAGTATTATCAATATTGCATAGTAATTGTAAAGTGAAAGAAATGATATCACTTTAAACAATAAACTAACATACTCAGCAGCATTACGAATCACTATCAGGACTTATCAAACACACTCTTTCTTTTCTCCGTTCAATCATACTTTTTCGAAAAACAAATGACTAATCTCAAAATTATAAAATTTCTGAAACAAAGAAATTATTTTAACCATCAGAGATTAAAACAAAGTAACCTCGGCGTATTTCACACAATACATCAGTGTTTACCATTTGTCCTTCTTTGTCAATAAACTCTTTTCTCAATCTGTACAGTTGTGAAAATATGTGTGTGTAGTAGCAGAGTTTACCGAAATCAGTATTTAGATCATCTCAAAGTGCATAAAATCCACAATCTAAAGTAGTAAAAACTGGTTGCCTAAACTCTCATGTTTAACATAAAATCTGATTTTATATCTAAACTCTGTATTACTGATATCCTTTCATTTGAATATGTCTTTTATTTTTCACCCCCTTTATTTGTTTTTTGTTTTTTGTTTTTTTTTATTATTTTTTTATTATTTTTCCAGTAATCAGTGGTTGGCACTAGTCACCAAAAATCAAAGATTTTAGCCCTTATTTCATACAATAAGTTCCTGGATCTTCCTAGGCACAACATGATCTCAAAGGAATTTGTGCTCTTTTTGGCATCTTTTGATTTGAGGGTGAATTATTTGCAATTAATAATCAGAGTTTAGACTTTTCATCAGTAAATATAATTAACTTATGAGAGAAAATGCAAACAGCTAATACAGACTCAGTGTATAGGATCAATAAACTAAGAGATGCTATAAATATAGAGACAGTATCATGCTGTGTTAGCTTACTGCACATTTTTGAGATCAGAATCTATACAACTCTTAAGGATTCACAATTACTTACTGAGAATTATGCTTCATACAAATTTCTTCATTGGTCTATATGTTTCAGACAAAATTACAATCAGAGTATAGCATTAAACTGTAACAAACAGAGTATGACCAACTTTTTATGACTCACAGAGTTTAGCATCAGAGTTTAACAAACAGAGTTTATGACACTGGTACTCATAACAGTTAATACATGCAAGGAATCATGAGCATTAAACAATCAAACATGGATAGATTTTGAGTCTAACCCGTATCTCTAGTCAGAACCAGAGATCATGCCAAGTTCATTTACCAATCTTGTAAAAGTAGCTTCACTCAAAGGTTTGGTGAAGATATCTGCAAGTTGTTGGTCTGTAGACACAAAATGAAGCTCAATGTTCCCTTCTTCCACATGTTCTCTGATAAAATGATATCTTATGCTGATGTGCTTGGTCATGGAGTGTTGTACTGGATTACCTATCATAGCAATAGCACTTTGGTTATCACAGAAAATAGGTATTTTAGAGTATCTTAACCCATAATCCAGCAGTTGATTCTTCATCCATAAAATCTGTGCACAACAGCTACCAGCTGCTATATACTCTGCTTCAGCTGTGGATGTGGAGATTGACTTTTGTTTCTTGCTATACCAAGAAACCAATCTGTCACCTAAAAATTGACAGCTTCCACTTGTACTTTTTCTGTCTATCTTACAGCCTGCAAAATCTGCATCAGAGTAACCAATTAACTTAAACTCTGATTCTCTAGGATACCACAAACCCAAGGTTATGGTGCCTTTGAGATATTTGAAAATCCTTTTTACAGCTGTTAGATGAGGCTCTCTGGGATCTGCTTGAAATCTTGCACAAAGACATGTTGCATACATGATATCAGGTCTACTTGCAGTAAGATACAGTAAAGACCCTATCATTCCTCTGTAGTTTGTCATATCTACTGAGGCTCCTGTGTCTTTGTCTAGCTTTGTTGCTGTAGCCATGGGAGTTGTAGCAGATGAACTATCAAGCATACCAAATTTCTTGAGAAGATTTCTGGTATATTTTGCTTGATTGATAAAAATACCATCATCTGTTTGCTTTACTTGTAAGCCTAGAAAGTAACTAAGCTCTCCCATCATGCTCATTTGATACCTGGATTGCATAAGCTTTGCAAACTTCTTACAAAGTTTGTCATTAGTAGATCCAAAAATAATATCATCTACATAAATTTGAACTAAAAGCAAATCATCACCAGAATTGAAATAAAACAAGGTTTTATCAATTGTACCTCTTGTGAACCCACTTTCTAAAAGAAATTGAGCAAGAGTTTCATACCATGCTCTTAGTGCTTGCTTTAGTCCATATAATGCCTTGTCAAGCCTGTAGACATAATCTGGATGCTTGGAATCTACAAATCCTGGTGGTTGTTCAACAAACACTTCTTCTTCAAGCTTCCCATTGAGAAAAGCACTTTTCACATCCATCTGAAAGACTTTAAACTTCTTGTGTGCAGCATAGGCCAGAAAAATTCTTATGGCCTCCAATCTTGCAACTGGAGCAAAGGTTTCATCATAGTCAATTCCTTCCTGTTGTGAATAACCTTTGGCCACAAGTCTAGCTTTATTTCTTGTAATCACACCTTCACTGTCAGTCTTGTTTCTGAAAACCCACTTTGTACCTACAATTGATCTATTCTTTGGTCTAGGTACAAGTGTCCAGACTTCATTTCTTTCAAATTCATTTAACTCTTCTTGCATTGCTGTAATCTAATTAGCATCTTGAAGAGCTTCCTCCACTTTCTTTGGTTCTGTTTGAGACAAGAAAGCATGATACAGACACTCATTATTTGTTGCACTTCTAGTTCTTACACTAGCATCAGGATCTCCAATTATGAGATCAGGTGTGTGTGCCTGTGTCCACTTTCTTGCTGTTGGTAAGTGGTTTCTTTCATCATTATTGAATCCTCCCCCTTGATCCATGCTCTCCTGATTCATATGTTGACTTTCTGCAGCTTCTGAGGCTCCCCCTGAATTGGATGGCTCAGAGTTTGAACTGTCAGAGTTTGAATCAGTTTCCTCAACTGACTCACTTGCTGTGTCTTGTTGAGCTTCTTCACGCTCCCCCTCAACTGGTTCTCTATTTTGTTCAATTTGAGAATTTCCAGTTTCTCCAGTATTAACCAGTAGAGGTTCAGAGTATGCTTCGTCAGAGTTTGTCAAACCTGCTTCATCAGAGTTTATATCATCAGAGAATAGATCTTCATTTTCAAAACGTAGTTGATCATATCCATCCTTGTCTTCAAGTCCAATTATTTTCTTGTCATCAAATGACACATGTATGGATTCCATGATCACCTTAGTTCTCAGATTGTAAATTCTGAATGCTTTTGTTGACAATGGATAGCCAACAAAGATTCCTTCATCAGCTTTTAACTCGAACTTGGTCAACTGTTCAGGATGAGTCTTCAACACAAAGCATTTGCATCCAAATATATGAAAATATTTCAAATTTGGCTTCTTATTTTTCACCATCTCATATGGTGTTTTCCCATGCTTGTTGATCAGTGTAGCATTTTGAGTAAAACAAGCAGTTTGAACAGCTTCTGCCCAGAAATAAGTTGGCAATTTTGCTTCATCAAGCATAGTTCTGGCAGCTTCAATTAAGGTTATGTTCTTCCTTTCAACTACACCATTTTGCTGTGGAGTTCCAGGTGCAGAAAATTCTTGTTTCACTCCTCTTTCCTTGCAGAAAGCTTCCATGATTGAGTTTCTGAATTCAGTTCCATTATCACTCCTTATAATTTTGACTTTGTGCTGTGATCCTTTGTCCAGTAGATTTACATGATCCATCAGAATTTGAGCAGTTTCATCCTTCTTTGATAAGAAATACACCCATGTATATCTAGTATATTCATCAACAATTACTAGAGCATATTTCTTTCTGCCCATTGACATCACATTCACTGGTCCAAAGAGATCAACATGTAGAAGATGATAAGGTTCCACTACTGAAGATTCAGATTTGCTCTTAAAAGATGACTTCCTTTGCTTGGCCTTTTGACAAGAATCACATAGACCATCTAGATTGAGTATTGACTTTGGAAGTCCTCTTACAAGATCCTTTCTAATTAGCTCATTGATGTTGTTCAAATTGAGATGAGAGAGCTTCTTGTGCCAATTCCAACTCTCTTCATTTGACATTCTTGCTGTCAGACACACTGTTTTTCCATCAGAGTTTGTTACCAAACTTGCTTCATAAATATTGTTGCGCCTGTGTCCAACTAGAACAACTTTTCCAGTAGATTTACTGATAACTTCACAGTATTCACTATGAAAATCTACATGGTTTTCTCTGTCACAGATTTGACTCACAGATAACAGATTATGCTTGAGTCCTGAGACTAGAGCTACATTTGTGATGATGACACTTCCAAGATTAATATTGCCATATCCCAGAGTGTGTCCTATGTTGCCATCTCCATAGGAAACTTTTGGGCCAGCCTTCTCCTGAAAGTCTGATAGCAGGGCTTTATTTCCAGTCATATGTCCTGAGCATCCGCTGTCCAAGATAAGGGTGCTCTCTATTATGCCCTGCAATCACAAACAAACACTAAGTGTTAGTTTTAAGGATCCAGACTTGCTTGGATCCTTTGTCTTTCTTAACAGTGTTAGCTTTTGCAGCGGAATCAGCATTATCAGAGTTTAAACTAACATTGTCAGATTTTACACTAGCAGAGTTTGCTCTAACCCATTTCAAGTTGGGTTTTAGCTCATAATAATTATGATAAATTGCATGATAACTCTTACATGTGTAAATTGAATGCCAAGTGCTCCCACAATGTTTGCATAAAGTCTGTGGTCTTACTCTAACATAATCATTCTTTACTTCTGAAGTAGAAGGTAAAGAATTAATATGTTTGTTCTTATTGCAGAATCTAGCAAGATGATTAGAACTACCACAATTGTAACATGTTTTCCTTGAAGCACCAGTATTAGGCATATGATTATTTCTATTATTTATGCCTATCTTTCCATTCCTATTCTTCTTGGACCCTTTAGGTTTCATGGCAGACTTCACCTCTTTGAGCTTATGATTAAACTGTTTTCCTGTCATTAAACCAACATTAACCTGTTTCTCACAGACTCTAATTGGTTCTTTAACAGCTTCTTGCTCAACAAGCTTCTCTGTTTTAGATTCAATATCCACTTGTTCAACACAAGCTTCAACTGGCTCCAAAACAGCTTCTTTCACAACTACAGATTTTAGCTTGGTGGACTCTGGAACAAATATCACAGGTTTAAGTTGTGGTTTAACCTTAACCTTGTCTTTAAACCTAAGTTCATCGTTTTCACAATAGCCTAAACCTACAGAATCTGTTTGAAACACTTGATGAGTGTCTCTTCCAGAGTTTGTCCAAGTCTTAATTATTTTTCTTTCTTTTTCAAGTTCAGATTCTAGCTGCTTATTTAATTTAAGCACTTCCTGTTCAATATAAACAGCATCATCTCTTTCTTTTTGAATCTGCTTCATATTCTCAAGTTCTCTTTCAAGAAACTTGTTTCTATCTTTAAGACTAAGATTCTCAGATTTAATCCTTTCATTCTCTAAAGTCTAATCCCTATAACTAACATGTATGTTCTTAAGATAAATTCTTAATTCAGAAATATTATCAGTATCATAAGCATAAGTAGTTAGAGGTACCTTATTTTCTGATGACTCAGCTTCATCTTTGACAGTTGCCATGAGAGCATAATTTACTCCATCATCAGAATCTGAAGTATCTGCCCAGTCTTTGCCTTTAGAGATGAGTGCTTTTTCAGTTCTTCCTTTCTTGCACTCTGGAGCATAGTGACCCATCTCTTTGCACTTGTAGCACTGGATCTCAGAGTTGTCCTTCTTTCCAGACTTGGTATCCCTTCCATCAGACTTTCTGAAATTCTTCTTCTCAGAATTTGAATCTCTCCTTGAGAATCTCTTTCCCTTCTTGAAGTTCTTGAACCCCATCTTCTTGAAGGTCTTCACCATTAATGCAGCCATTTGCATCATCTGTTCTTCATCATCCTCAGAGTCAGAAGCTTCATTAGAGTTTGAGTCATCATCAGAGTTTGATGACTCACTTTCAGATTTAATAACTAAAGCCTTTCCCTTGGCTTTCTTCCTTGATGATTCCTTCTTAATGGGCTTCTCCTCGACTTTGAGAGCAACAGATTTTGTCTTTTTACTCAATCTTCTATTCCTTTGATCTATCTCCAGTTCATGAGTTTTCAATAACCCATAGATTTCATCAAGTTCTGTATCAGCAAGCTCATAATTATCTCTAATTGTGGTTGTTTTTAGATCCCACTTTTCAGGTAGAGATAACAGAAACTTGAGATTAGACTCTTCAAGCTCATATTCTTTATCAACCAGAGACAGATCATTCAATAGTTTGCAAAATCTGTCATAAGTCTCAGTCAAGGTTTCATTAGGTCTTGAATCAAAGTGCTCATACTCCTGTGTGAGTATTGTCTTTCTATTCTTCTTAATAGCACCTGTTCCCTGGCATCTGACTTCTAAAGCATCCCATATCTCTTTGGCAGTTTTGCAGCCAATTACTCTGTTAGACATAACGTTATCTAACGCACTGTGGAGAAGATGTCTAACCTTTGCATCCTTTGCAATTGATGAGATGTCCTCAGGAGTCAAATCTTTCTTTTCCTTTGGAACAGTCTTTTGTTCTTGTCCATCAACAACAGGGGCTAGTTTGGTTGGATTATGAGGACCATCATAAATTCTGTCAAGATATTCTGGATCTGTAGCCTCCAGAAACATGGTCATCTTCACCTTCCAAATTGGATACTCTACAGGCCTGAGAATTGGAACCCTGATTGTTTCATATTGACTCACAAAATTAGGCTTAACCTGTTCAGCCTTGGGAGCAGTTTGATTTTCTTCAGACATGATTATTACTGTGTTTAAATCGTTAAACTGTATATATTAAACAGCCTTGGCTCTGATACCAATTGTTAGGCCGAATACACAATATAATCAAGTATGTATGAGAATAACAATAATTAAGAACACTGTTTATGAATCAATAAAACTGTAATCTTATTAACAGCTTCTCTCTTTATGATGTTAACGAATCACAAAGAGCTTCTAGGTTACAAGAATAATATATCAATATTCGCGTCCCTTCTAGGGATAACCTATCTGTGTTTATATAGTACACAGCTACATACAATCCTTATCTAATTGATATTCCTACAAGTTAGCTATACAAAACTTATCAATTAAGGATTGCTTCTTATCTTCCATTCTGTTTCCTTAGCTGTATCAATATATTCTGCTTCTTTCCATCTTCAGAATATATTGCTTCTAGACTCTTCAATTCTGCACCGACAGCTAATTCAACTATCACCCTGTCAGACTTTAAATAAACTCTGACCGGCTTCCATTAAACTCTTCACCCTGTCAGAGTTTAACTAAACTCTGACTGGCTTCTGATAAACTCTTGTCAGTACCTGTTGCTTAAACACTGATAAACAAACATTAGCAATTATATCTAACATAACTAATCAAATCAAATTATGAGATCAAGATATTAACATAAAACTCTTACATAACCAGCCCATATATGAGATTGAAACCGTTACATAATTAAACCAACCAGGGGTAAAATCCAATCAGTCTTGAAGAAACATATATATAATAAGAAACATAGATGACAGGGAGGCATGCATTTTCTCTCTAAACTGACCAATAAGCTCATATAAAAAACCAGTGCATGCATATTCAACTTAAACGGTAACAAAATCACACAGAGGAGAAAAACACTATACTCCCGAAAAGAAATCCAAACAAATCGGTTTATGGACTAAACCAACTTATATGAATTATGTTATCTGTCTTAAGCTTGAAAGGAGTATAGAGAAAGATTATACCTGAAATCAAGATAACAACAATACAATACTTGAAGAAATTAAGAATAAATATTTCTTATCTGAATTCACTGACTACACAGGATATATATACATCAATTAAGCCCCTAATCAAGCTCCTAACCTTGCTAGTAAAACAGGAAAGTATACAGTAGGAAAGGTTGACTAATTCTAATTACATTAATTACCTTGATTTCCTACCTTAACTAATATTAACTAGCTTGATTTCCTACACTCCCCCTCAAGCTAAATATATGTTGAACATTCCAAGCATTGAGCTGAGTTCATTGAAATTAGGACGATGAAGAGCTTTGGTTAAGATATCAGCTGCTTGTTGTCTTGAGGGAACATGATTCAATGCAATTATTTTGCCTTCAATCTTTTCATTGATAAAGTGACGATCAATCTCGATATGTTTAGTTCTATCATGTTGGACTGGATTTTTTGCAATTGCTATGGCTGATTGATTATCACAGAAAATATTTATCGGACATTCAATCCTAACTCTGAGTTCATCAAGTAGACGTTTCAGCCACATTCCTTCACAAATTCCATGAGCTAAGGCTCGAAATTCTGCTTCGGCACTGCTACGAGCTACCAACTATTGCTTTTTACTGCGCCAAGATACCAGATTTCACCAAACATAGGAACAGTAGCCAGAAGTTGATCTTCGGTCAGTGAGAGAACCAGCCCAATCTGCATCTGTGTAGATTTTTAGATCCCTATGAGAAGTTTTTCTGAACATTATCCCTTTTCCCGGTGTTCCCTTGAGATACCTCAGAATTCGGTAGGCAGCATCCATGTGTTCCTCTAAGGGATCATTGAGAAACCTGTTAACAACACTCACTGCGAAGCTTATATCAGACCGAGTGTGAGTTATATAGATTAATTTTCCCACGAGACGCTGGTACCTTCCTCGATCAACTTTTATTCCATCTCTTTGTGCTCCAAGTTTGGTATTAGGATCCATCGGTGTGTCAACTGGCTTGCACCCCATCATCCCTGTTTCTTGTAAGAGATCAAGGACATACTTTCGTTGAGTGACTGAGATGCCTTCATCAGATCTTACTACTTCCATCCCTAGAAAGTATCTTAACTGTCCGAGATCTTTAATCTCAAATTCATTATAAATAAGCTTCTTGAGATGAGTAATTTCCTCCATGTAATTTTCAGTAATCACAATATCATCGACATAAACTATCAATGCTGTTAGTTTTCCTCCTGTAGAGTGTTTAATAAATAAAGTGTGATCTGATTGGCACTGAGTGTAGCCATCTCCCTTCAGAATCTTGATAAACCTTTCAAACCAGGTTCGAGGAGATTGATTTAGGCTGTAAATAGATTTCTTGAGTTTGAGCACCTTTCCCTGTGCAAATCTGTCCTCAAATCCTGGAGGAATATCCATGTATACTTCTTCAACTAGGTCGCCATTACGAAAAGCATTTTTTACGTCTAGTTGGAACAGAGGCCATTCTTTGTTTGCTGCAATAGACAAGAGGACTCTGATGGTGTTCAACTTAGCGACAGGAGCAAACGTCTCCTGGTAATCAATGCCATAGGATTGAGTGAATCCTTTAGCCACCAAGTGGGCCTTGTATCTTTCAATGCTCCCATCTGCCTTATGTTTGACTGAAAAAATCCATTTACACCCAACTGTACGTTTACCGGGAGGGAGATCAGTGAGGGTCCATGTTTTATTCTTTTCAAGTGCTCTAAGTTCTTCCATCGTGGAAGCCTTCCATTCAGGAATCTGTAAGGCTTCCTGTACTGAATTGGGAATGTGAACTTGGTCTTGAGAGGTAACAAAAGCTCTATATGTTGGAGATAATTTAGAATAACTCCTGTAATTATGAATGAGATGTTGAGTGCATGACCGTACTCCTTTTCTATGAGCAGTAGGTATGCTCAAATCATTTGATGTATTGTCTTCCAAAATAGGTTCAGGTCTGCTATTTTCCCGTGTTTGGTCGTCGATATGGGATTGGGTCATCTTCTTGACCTTGATGAGTACCAGTAGTAGTTTGTTCACTGTTTTCTACCTATTTTTTCTTCCTTGAATAAACATGGATCTCTTTTCTCGGGACAGGACTACTTGAAGAAACTTTATTAGGAAGTGATGATTTGTCTGACTCGATTGAATTGTTAGGTTGGACCTATTCGATTGGAACATGGACATGACTTTGAGAGTTTAGATTAGAAATTATTGGATCAAGGACTGGTGTTTCTGGAAGAATGGTGTTGATTGGAGAATTAGTTGAAGGAAAATCAGAAACATGGTCAATAAGAGCGAAAAAATCCCAGTTTTGCAGTTCATGATTATGGTTCTCCCCCTGAACTGCAAAATTTGTATAATAAGGTTGTTCTTCAAAGAAAGTGACATACATAGAGTTGAAGAATTTTTTTGAAACAGGACAGTAGCATTTGTAGCCTTTTTTATTGGATGAGTAGCCAAGACGAATACATCTGGTGGCACGAGCATCAAATTTGTCCCGATATGAGGAATGAACATGGACAAATGTAACGCAACCAAAGACACGTAGAGGAATTTGAGACACAAAATGTGAGTGAGGATATGATTCGAGGAGAATTTGCAACGGGGTTTTGAATTTTAAGACTCGCGATGGCATTCTATTTATGAGATATGTGGAAGTGAGGACTGCTTCACCCCAGAAATGTTTTGGAACATGAGATGAAAAAATTAAGGATCAGGCTACCTCAAGTAGGTGACGATTTTTGCATTCGGCCACACCATTTTGTTGTGGTGTGTTGACGTAAGAACTTTGATGAACAATCCCATTTGATTGCAAATATGACCCAATAACTGAATTGAAGAAATCACGGGCATTGTCCGTTTTTAAAACCTGAATGTTTGTTTGAAATTGGTTCTGAATTATTTTGTGGAAATTTTGAAAGATACGACTTGTTTCAGATTTTTCTTTCATAAGAAAATTCCAACTTAGGCGACTATGATCATCGATTAGTAGCAAGAACCAACGTGCCCCGCTTATATTTTGAATTCTGGATGGTCCCCAGATGTCGCCATGAATGAGTGAGAAAGGGTGCGAGGGTTGATAAGGTTCCGGAGCATAAAAGTGACGAGAGTGCTTCGAAAATTGACAAATGTCATACCTGAGAGATTGGGGATTTATATTGACAAATAAGGATGGAAATAAGTGTTTAAGATACATGAAGTTCGGATGGCCTAGACGATAATGCCATAGTGTGATAGCACTGATTCTATTAGACGGATTTACTGAGTGATTTACAGAAGTAATAGATTGACACTGAGAGAGACAACAATGATTTCCATGTCCAGGCTTTAGGGTTTTAATTTTGAGCATGTACAAACCCTTACTGAACTCAGCATAGCCAATCGTCCTCCCGGATTCCACATCTTGAAACACACAGAAATTAGTAGTAAACTTGGATTCACAATTAAGATATTTATTCAGTTTGCTCACTAAAATTAAATTACAATCAAGCTTGGGAACATAGAGAACATAATTCAAAACAAGACTTGGTGTGATAGTTATGGTTCCAATACCGTCTATTCTCGAATATGAACCATCAGCTATGCGGACACTTCTATCATCGGAGCATTTGCTTAAACATGAAAATAGTGATCTATCACCTATCATGTGGTCAGAAGCACCTGAATCTGCTATCCAAGGAGCATGGCTTTGAATAACCTGCAGTGCTCGTGTGTTTCTTTGTTGTGCAACTAAAGAGTGATAGTTTGTAGAATAATTTTCTGCCATAGAAAGAGAACAGAGATGCTGAACAAACAGATCACAAGAGGCTTCCACACGTGTGTTGGCTTCCGTCTCCCAGGATACAACGAACAAAGGTGATCTTAAGCACTTAAAGACCCGCCTTCTACGAACCGAACAAATACGCCTTCTATCTCACAGAAACAGAACCTAGAGCTCTAAGAAAGAATGCAAAATGCTATGTAAATTGCTTGAGGGATTTTTTTGGTGTGTCAAACAATGAAGCCAAGGTCTCCTTATATATAGGAGTAGAAAAGTGTAACTTACATTTCAAAAAAAAATGTAACCCCTACAATAATGAGCTCCAATAAAGAACACATCAATATCTTTCTCATTATTAAGGGAGTTACAAAATTGACTTGTAAGTTACAAAATCAAATACATAAGTTACAAATCAAAAATAAAAATGCAATTTAATTTTTATTCAAAATCTTCCAACAACTATATCAATATTCAACATTTATAAATAATTTACGTATTGAATTGTCAAACTCAAACCCAACCTAATCGAGCATGTATTTTTCATTATTTAAATTTAAATTTATATGTTATTTTATATATTATTATATAAATATTTAATACTTTTTATGTTTTATGTATTTAACCGAGTCAAACTCGAACCGAACTTATCGTGTTTATGTTTCTCAATATTAATAAAATTAAATCAAACTTTTGAATCGATTTCGAAAATGTAACAAACATTTGTCGATCCGACCTTTGAACTTGAAGTTCATTACTCGGCTGAACTCGAACTATTTCATCGAGTTCAAATTTGTACTCAATAGTGTTCGACTTGACAAGTGAACAATATGGAAAAAAAAGGGTATTAACTCTTTATATATAATAAGCGTAAGGGAGATCGTATTCAAAATTTTGGTCGGTCACTGTACTACCAAAAGTATATGATCCGTTGTATTATAAAACTATAAATATTTAAATAGATGAGGACCATTAGATATAATATTAAAAATTGTATTTCATTAATAATAGGATAGTATTTAAATACTAAAAGATGTATTTTGATAATTTAAACCAATTATAAATGGGTTTTCTATATTGAATAGAAATCTTTATGTAAAAATTCGTAATTATCTTTTCTCTTTATTTTATGGATAGTTCCAGTTAGATAAAAATTATTAAACCATCATTAAATTAAAGATAATTTTGTTAGCTTCGCATGGGCTGTAAAATCGTTAAAATCTGTTGTCTAAAACTCAAGAAAGAACCCAAACAATAAAGTGATTATCTAAATTTAATAAATATTTTTTTTTATTATAGCACCAATTTAATTTTTTCCTAATTCTTTTAAATTTATAAATTCTATTTTTATTTCAATAAAATATTAAAATCAATTTAAGAAACAATTAAAATCGATCTGGTCCGTGTACGATCACTATACGACCAAATTAATAATTATAATTAGATCTTAAATAGATCGATGACAATTTTTAGATCTAATATTAAAAAGTGTATTTTGATAATTTAAAAGTTTTCTATGTAAAAATTCTTAAATATCTTTTCTCTTGAATTTATGTATAGTTCCAATTAGATAATAATTATTAAATAAAATATCAAGATAACAATTCATATTGATTACAATATTAAAAATTATCAATATAATGCAGATGTATATCATACTAACAATGATACACGTGAACCGAGACTTACTAGAACTCCTCTACATAAATAAATTTAAACACTTTTTTCTCGAGGAACATAACAATTTGATTAATCCAAATTATAATTATATTATTTTACATATAACAAACATAAAATGATAATATCAAAATATTATTAAAATATTGAGGGTTTTATATTCATAAACGATAATTTTGAATATAATACTTATATTAAAATGTGTATTTGATTAAAGGTAGGATTATATTTAAATACTAAGAAGTGTGTCTTGATAATTTAAACCAATTATAAATTGGTTTTCTATATTGAATTGAATTCTTTAATATAAAAATTCTTAACTATCTTTTCTTTTCGGTTTATGGGTAGGTCAACAGGTCAAGTTAGATAATAATAATTATTAAACCATCATTAAATTAAAGATAATTTCCTTAGTTTCGCATGGGTTGTAAAATTGTCAAAATTCAATTTCTGAAACTGAGGATAGAACCCTAATAGTAAAGTGAGTATCTAAATTTTAATAAATATTTTTTTTTATTTTTGTAGCACCAATTTATTTATTTTTCCACCAATTTTATCTATATAGAAATATAGAAATTAAGTAAGAACAAATTCAAATCGATAAAGAATATAATAATATGAGAATAAATTTTTATATAATCATAACATAATTTTTATTCTATTTAATAATTTTTAAGTAATAATGTATTTTAAAATTTTATATACACCGTAAATAAAACCGAAACATTAAAAGTAAAAGCAATTAGTAAGATACTTATATCAGTATATTTGATATCCTTATTATATTAAATACTTATATATAATAAGCATAATAAGGATCTTATCCAAAATTTTGATCGGTCTTGGACAACCAAACTAATAAGGACCATTAGATCTTAACTAGATAAATGAAAATCGTTATATCAAATATTAAAAAAGTGTATTTTATTAATAATAAGATTATATTTAAATTCTAAAAAGTGTATTTTGATAATTTAAACCAAATATACCAAATATAAATAAGTTTTCTATATTGAATAGAATTCTCTATGTAAAAAATTCGTGACTTTCTTTTCTCTTTCATGGACAAATCCAGTTAGATAAAAATTGTTAAGTCGTCTTTTAATTAAAGATAATTTAGTTATCTTCGTGTGGGGTGTAAAATCGTCAAAATCTAATTTTTAAAACACAAGATAAAGCCCAAATTAGTAAAGTGGGTATTTAAATTCTAATAATAATTATTACGTCGTCATTATTTTAATGCTAATTTAATTACTTTTTTCTAACTATTTTAAATTTAGAAATATATTTTCAAAAATTCAAATCAATCTAAGAAAAATTCAAATCAACAAAGAATATAATAATACGAGGATAAAATTTTATAAAATTGTGCATATTTTTTATCTTATTTTATTAAATTTTATATCATAACTAATTAAATATTATTTATTATTAAATAATAAATTATACGCAAATGGTGATTTTGTTTTATAAGAACTCATAGAGACCTAATTTCATTGTTAGCAGGACTATATTCATATTTAAAAAAACCGTATTTTGAAATTTTAGACTCGGAAGAGGCCTAACTTTTTTAACCTATATACATTGTAAATTATTAAATTCGAAACTTTAAAAGTTTTTTAATCAATTAGTATAGTACTTTTTTGAAAAATCGTACTTTATAAAAAATATTATCAAATAACCCATGTCTACAAGAAAAAAAATGAAAAAATTCTTATTTTTCAAAAAAACCTGTAAATTTTAATATGTTGTTGGTAGATTCAAATCTTAGATCATTCTACGTGATAATTTTACTGTTATATCTAACGTTTCTCAACAATTTAATTTGAAAGATCCAACGATTATGAATTGAGTGATCAAGCGACCAGACTTAAGAAAGCTTTCATTATTTAGTCTTTAATATAATAACATAGATATTTACGGGATATACTATAAAAAAATGAATTTTATACAGAATTTTGATTGTCACGGTGTACTACTTTAAAAGAAGAACTATTACAAAAAAAATTATATTTTAATTGATAATTTATTTTCTCAAAAGTTCAAAGTTCCCGCATCATTAACATATTACAAAAAAGAGTATATTATATTTTAGCAATAAATATTTAAAAAAAATAAAAAATAAAAAAAATATTAAAAAAATTAATGATGTTATCCTGGTAGTTTGGTCCTAAATACCGCCAAAACATTCTCAACCGTTAGATCCAATACTTTTAAAAATAAACGATTAAGATTATATCATATAAAAAGAAGTTATTATCTAAAAATGATATATGTTAAAAGATATTATATTAGGATTGGATTTTCCAAAAAAGTTAAAATATAAAAATAGTTGTAATTAAATAAGGAAACCCGTTAAATATCAAAATAATAAAAATCGTTTAATCTTAAATAGATAGGTGAAAACCGTTAGATTTAATATTAAAACTGTATTTGGTTAATAAATGGTATTCTAATAATCTAAACTACATATAAGTAGATTTCCTAAATCGAATAGAATTCTCAATATTAAATTTCGTCACTTTATTCTCTTTTTAGTTTTAGAATAGTTTTTAATTGAAAAAGAACTATTAAACCACAACTAAATTAAAGATTATTTTGTGAATTTCATGTGGACCGTAAAATTTGCGAAATCTAACTTTTATAACTCAATATAAACAAATATTAAATTGAGCGTGTAAAGTATAATAAATATTGAATTTTTAACCATAATATTATTTGGCTAAATCTTTTTTAACAATAATTTAATCATGTAAACTAATAACTTTTAAATATTTAAATATTCATAAATAAATATAATTATAAATATTAAAAAAACAATCGTGTGTTACATGGGTAATTAAAATATAATTATAAACAAAATAATAATAAATAAAATTTAAGTAACCGTGCATAATAAGCTAGTAAAATATAACAACACTAGAATAGCAAAATTGCGACGCACGATTGTCAAATTTTTTTTTTTTTTACAATTATTGTATTAAATTTTGATTTGAAGTTATACAATATAATTGTTGTTAAGGCTATAAAAAATATTTTCCATATTTTTTAAAGTTTGTTTAAATAATAATATTAATAAAGTAAATAAATTTTATTTAAAATTTTGATTTGTGAATAGCATATGATAATATTGGTGAAAGGTGTTTAAAAAATAAATAAGAAAGTAAAAGTAAAATTAAACTGAAAAACAATGAGGAATAAACATAATTAGTGAAGTTAATAATTAACGAGGAGAGAGAGACTTATTTTTTTAATAAGAAAGTGTCATGTGAAAAACTATTGAGATAGTGGGTGTTTGTTCTGGTATTAATATAAATAGATAAATCTGTATATTTGTAAATAAATTAACTAACTATTGCACTACAAGAAAAACGACCATTTCCTACCATTTAAAACATACCAAAAAAAATTGGTTGGAAATGACTGAGCATTTCCAACCAACAAAGAAATTGGTTGGAAATGGTGTCTGTGGATCCCAAGTTTTGTACACGCAAGCATCAATTCCTACCAATTTTTGGTCGGAAATCAATTCCTACCAGATTTAGTTGGTTTTGGTCACAATTTGACTTTTCAACGACCCCACATTCCACATCATTATCCCTCACGTATTTTAAATTAATAAACAATTTCTGGGGAAAAAAATAACGAAATTTTGTCAGGGTCATTTCCTACTAGATTTTGGTAGGTTTTGATGGTAAATCAAAACCTACCAAAACTGGTAGGAAACGAATGTGATGATACCCCACCTTCCACGTAAGTAGCCTCGTCAACAAAAACTACCAGCAACCTATTCCTACCAACTTTGGTAGGAAAGTAAAACCTACCAAAATCGGTAGGTTTTAGTTGCATTTTAATAATGAAAGGACCCCACCTTCCACGTCACAGTCCCTCACATTTTTTGATTAATAAACAATTTCTTAAAATATAAATATTATTATTTTTCCAGGTGTGTTTCCTACCAATATTGGTAGGAAAAGACCCGAATGCAAAATTTTAACTTTTTCTGGGTCCCCGCTTCCATGTCATCGGTCGTGGCTGTTTATTATTGGTCCAATAATTAAGTACATTTCCTACCAAAATTGGTAGGAAAAAGAAGCAGGATGCAAATTATGATGGTGAATTTTCTACATTTTCGTATTTATAATTGCTAGATAATTTTGATGGTGAATTTTACAATTTTTCATATTTACAATTTTGTTGGTAGGAAATGGTTGGTAGGAAATGATAGTTTACAAAGTTTCTGACATAAAACCTACCAATAATGGTAGGAAATCTTTGAAAGAATTTATTCTAAAAATAACCTACCAATATTGGTAGGAAAAAGGCCGAACAGAAAAAATTACAAATTTCTCATTTATCAAAATAAAAAAATTATAATAATTATTTCATTTAAAAAAACACTGATATTTATTTTTTCACATTTTTTTGAATATTAGGAAAAAAGTCCAATATTTCTTTTTATATTTATAATTTTATTAAAATTATATAAAATGAGGTTGTATGTAATATATAATTATTTTGTGAGTTATGAAACAAAGTCAATAGTTGGCAAAGTGGTTTGGTGGTTGTTCAATTTCGGAGAGGTGAGGGGGTCGAATCCGTATAGCCCCAAAATTTTGGTCAGTTTCCGCCAAAAATTTCGTGAAAAAGTTGAATTTACCGCTCACATCAAAACCTACCAATATTGGTAGGTTTTGATTAGTTGAAAAAATTAAAAAAAAACAAAATTAGGGTATGAATATTAAATAGGTTGGTGTTGATCGATTATCATGTTTTTGTTGATCAAACTCTACGGGCGTAACCATCTATTCATATTAGAAGTATAGAGCAAAAATTAGTTGATTTGGACTTACAGTCTTATGTTTTTATGTTATTCGGGAGAATATAATTATAACAAAAAAAAAAGAATAATATCAATATTTATGAATAAATTATAACTTTCTCTTGAAATATTGTTTTTTTAGTGTGTGGAAGCACGTAAAAAAATTTGGACAAAAAATAATTTGTAAAAAATCAAAATCGTTTAGAAAACGAAAGAGCGTCAGTGACCAAAGTTTAAGTTAGGGTTTTTACTTGAGATTTAGGGATAGTTTAGGGTTAGACAATTTGAATTTTAAAAAAAATATTTTCAACAATCCAACCGTACGGATGATTAAATAGTTTGATTTTAAACGTGTACGTCAAATATTACATTTTTTTAATTTAAGGTCCCATTTTTTTATAATAGATCTATCCATCAAATTCTTTTTTCCTACTGATATTGGTAGGAAATGGGAAAAAAAGTTGTTTGTCGTTTTCCTAGAGGGTTATTTCCAACCAACTTTGGTGGTAAATAGGCACATAAATGGTAGGAAAAAGGCTGAAAAGAAAAAATTACAATTTTCTCATTTTTCAAAATAAAAAAATTATAATAATTATTTCATTTAAAAAACACTGATATTTATTTTTTCACATTTTTTCAATATGTATTAGGAAAAAAGTCCAATTTTTCTTTTTATATTTATTGTTTTGTTAAAATTATATAAAATGAGGTTGTGATATATAATTATTTTGTATAATTGTATAATATATAATTGTTTTGTATGTAATCTATAATTATTTTGTGAGTTATGAAACAAAGTCATCAGTTGGCAAAGTGGTTTGGTGTTTGTTCAACCTCGAAAAGGTGAGGGAGTCGAATCCGTACAGCCCCAAAATTTTGGTCAGTTTCCGCCAAAAATTTCGTTAAAAAGTTGAATTTACCGCTCACATCAAAACCTACCAATATTGGTAGGTTTTGATTAGTAAATAAAATAATAAAAAAACAAAATTCATACCCTTTTACACTTTACACTTTCTTTTTCCCCACTCCCCTCTCCTCTCCTCTCCTCTCCTCTCCTCTCCTCTTCATACCCTACCAAGATCTTCATACCCTACCAACATCCGTCTCCTCTTCGATTTCTCTCTTAGTTTTTGTAAGTCTTCGGCTTACTCTCTTCAATTAAACTCTTTGTTTTTATAAAAATGTGTTTTAAACCCCTTGTTTTGTTCGTTTTAGTATTAATATGTGTTTATATCTTCATATGCGTGTATATTTGGTGTATGGGTAGCATCAATTTAATGTTTATGTACCGATTTTAGGTTATATGTTGTGTATATGCGTGTATTGGGTGTTAAAACCCTGTTTTAATTCATTTTTGCTTGATTTGCATGTTATAACAGTAGGGGTTTTGATTGATATGCATGTTTTATTTATGGGCTTTGATTAATTTGTTGTTTCCATCATTTTAAGTTCAAAAAGTTCGAGTATTGGATATGTAAGAGTTTATAGTCCATGTTTTTAATCGTTTAGATGTGTTTTTTAACCATTTTGATCTATTTTTGAGCATATGTAAGTGTTTATAGGTTTACGTAAGTGCGTATACGATACACGTATGTATTTGCAGTCTACGGTCAATTAAAATTCAGAGGGTAATCACTTTAATGTTGTTATATGCATAGATTGTGTAAAATATATGCATTTATAAGTTTTATTAAGGGGGTTTTCATACTTTTGATTTTGTTTGTTGTCGTTCATGCTCAAATTCTTGTAAAACAATGGTTTGTTCGTGTTCAAGTCGAAAACTTGTTAGTAATATATGGATTGATCGATTGATTGATTTTCATGCTTTAACTATGCTTAACCGTGCTATAACTCTAGATTCTTATAAAATATGTTTCTTATCGTGTTTAAGTTGGAAAAATAATTTGATTATATTCGTTTCATCAGTTTTGAACATATAGGATGATTCGATGATTATATAGTATGATATTAGTCCTTTTTACGCTCTGTTTTTATGTCACTTCTTACATATCATATCAAGTTTAATTGTATACATTCACATATACTTGATTAACTTATAGTATTAATTAATGAATGTATTGTGTTTACGTTTTAATTTGTTTATTGATTGATTTTCTTGTAGGTTCTTCTTAATGGCGAAAGTTAGAAACGATAAGGGTAAAGGTAAAGTTGTTGAAACTGAACTTGCAAAGAGAGGCAGGCAAAGCAAGACAATTCCGGTGAAAAACAATGGAAAGATTAGTAAAACAAAGAAAGTCCAATCTCGCAAAGGCAAAGCAAAAACAACAACGTCTCATGCTAAGGACAAAGTGTTGGCGATAAAGCAATCTTATCCCCGAGGAAAGACAAGGGCTGAGTTGGTTGAATGGATGGGGCCAAAGAAGCGTTCAAACTCGACTGGACTTTTTGGTTCCACTCCCCCGACAATTCCGACACGTATCGACATTTCACACGGAGTGTAAGTTTATAGTACTCGTATAAATAAAAATGTAGATTTTTGCATTTTTTCCTTTACGTGACATTTGTGTAAGATCATTTAGTAACAATAATTTTATATGTATTGTAGCATCATGCACAACAAAGCAAAAAAGACTATTCTGGGCATCGTTCGTGGGTTCTGGCCAGTGGGAGCTTACACATGGACCGATATTAATGATAAGTATCCTAATTGGCTTCAGAAAACCGTAATTGAAGAATTCTACGTATGTATTAATATGCATTAATATAGATATGTTGTATTTTCCACTTGATGATTCTACAATTTTTGTTTTGACCTTGTATTCTTTGTGAATTTTAGAAATTTTATCGCCATAAAAAGGGTCAGAGCCGTAGGGAATCTGAGAGGACTATAGTCGGGCATGTCAAGGCCTTGATTAAGCGAACAGTGAGTGAAGAGAAAAAACGGGCATTTCAGAAGTCCAAGCAGTTGAAAAAGCCGTTGTTGGAGGTGAAACCTGGCTACTTCAAAGATCCCATTTGGGCAGGGATGGTTGCATTCTGGAACACAGAAGATCACATGAAAAGAGCTGAAGCAGTTGCAGAGAATCGGAAGTTGGTAACCTCTTTACACAGCTCTGGAGCAAGATCTTTCCAAGAAGTGGAGATGATAAATGACTGATCATTTATTAAAATATTACTTACTTTTATGTTCTTGTTTGTAAATACAATTGTGATCTAATTATAATTACTTGTTAGAAATTAATTGAGGAGAAGAACGGTGTTCCACCAACTCGCCTCGAAGTGTGGGATAAAACGCACACTAGGGCAGGCAGCGAAGTGGATGAAGATGGTCGACCATTGTACACAACTGCGAAAGCAAAGGAAATTGCGGTATTAATTTATTTACTTTATGATATCTATTTACATTTATCTTTATATATTTTGCAATCAACTTCTGCTAATTTATTAATGTTTACTAATTGATGAATATAATTTATTGCAGTTGAGGTATGCGAAGATATTGCAGGATAACAATTTTGATATTACTCAAACTGATAAACTCATGGAGCCTTTTCAGTGGTGGTTGATGGCCACAGAACCTAACTCAAACAAGCCGAAGAATAATCGGCTTCTTGGCTATCCATGGATTCCAGCCCGCCAACTAATCAAAGACTTGTCCATCCAGTATGATAAAGAAGAAGAGAACATGGCTGAGACTTCAACAGCAGGTGCCGCTCGTGGTAAATATAAACTCCCAGGCCATATATTCGCGGAGGTGGTCGGCGGTGTCATTGAGATACTCAAAACTCATCCAGAAACCTAGCAGCGGCGAATTAATCAAGATGAAGTTGAAAGTCTTGCTCGAGCTGCAATGAACCTTAGTGATCCAGCCAATTGTAACAAATTCTCTTCTTTCATTACGAAAGAAGTGTTGCATCTTGTGGCTGGCCTTGTGAAAGATATGTTCAAGCGTTATCGGGCCAAGGCAAAAGAGGTAAATATATTCCAAGTGTTTTTGCATTGTAATTATTGTTTCATTGTTCATTGTTTTACCTTGATCTAAATTATGAACTTTGTGCGTTTTTTTTTGTTAAAACAATTGTAGGTCATGGATTACAGTTCCGATGATGAGGATGATGTGACAGACATATCTGATGATGAAGGTGATATTGAGGCTGATGCTGTTGAGGAAGAAGTTGAATCAGATGGTGAAGGCAGTGATGGTGAAGGCAGTCATGAAGGCTCCGGTAATGAGGAAGGCTCTGGTAATGAGGCAGGCTCCGGTAGTGAGGACGAATAGTCCTTGCTATTACTTTGTGAATGCTTTTATATTTAAGTACATTAATCATGGTTTGATGTTGAAACTTTCTTTTGGTTGTGTATTGAGAACAATACACAAGTCTAGATGTATATAGTTTGGTGGAAATGATGCGTTGGTCATATTTTTGGTGTTTGTTAGATAATGTTGAACTTGTCGGAGAACTAGTACTACTTTTGTTGGGTATTTGATGTTCTAATTGCAAGTAATTTTAGTTACTAGTCATTGTATAATTATAGTGTATTATTTGGTTTGGATGTTATGATTGATGTTGATGAATGTGGATTGTGGATTGTACAATTGTTTGTACAGGAAATGACCAAAACAAAAAGAATTTTTCAAAAAGAAAAGCCACCATTTCCTACCAAATCTGCACATTTCCTACCAAGCTTACCATTCGAAACCCAGAATGGTAGGAAATGCTTGGTAGGAAATGCTAATTTACATGGTTTCTGATATAAAACCAACCAATTGACATATTAGAAATTGGTAGGAAATAGATCTTGACTGAAGTCAAATGTGATGTGGCAAAAATGACTTGGACTGGTCCCACTTGACATGTGGATGACATGTCAACATTGGGGGACCCCTTTAAGCTGACGTGGCTCTTGACGTGTCAAGTGATGTGTCAAGGCCCCACATGCCAAGTGGCTGCCCATGTGGCAAGCCACATGGGCAGCCACTTGGCATGTGGGGCCTTTTAGAAATAACCTAGCAATTCCTACCATTAAGCATTTCCGACTTGAGCAATTCCAACCAACGGGTTTGGTTGGAATTGATTCCATTTCCGACCAAAATGTGGCCATTTCCAACCAATTGAATGGTAGGAAATGGCCGTTTTTCTTGTAGTGTTGAGATGGTGGGTTTTTGTTTTCGTATTGGTATAAATACATAATACATATATACGTATATTTGTAAAAGTTAACTAAATGGTGAATAGCTAGAGTTGTAATTGGAAATTCTGCAAATTTCTAAGTTTGTGTGAATCTGTATTGACAGTTTACTTTTAGATATCTTACAATTGAAAGCATCTCCTATGCATGTTTGTCTTAGCTAAAAACCTGACGTGTCACCTCATTTTACATAATAGATAAATATTTAGCCAACCACTTTCTCATTGGTTATATTTGACCAACATCTATAAATTTTACAAACTTACACGTCATCAATCTTTTGTATTTTAAACTATACATAATCATTTTACATAACCCGTTGGAGTATCCCTTATACATGTTCAACAAATTTTACATGATTTTACATAATCAATTTACATAATGCCGTTGAAGATGCTTTTACAAATTTTATCAACCAAATTAAGATGGAATATATTAAGAAGATATTCAAGAATCAAAGCTACTGGGAATAAATATAAGAATACATGAAACAAAAAATAGGAAAAATAAAGATACTATTAAATTAGAAAAATTCAAAAAGAATAGGAAAAAGCCAAGAAACGGTGCATGCCAGCAGGTTTATATAGCTTGTGTATAAATACAGATCAGGTTGGTAATACGACTGGTATCTTTTTTTTGTTGTCATTCTATTTTCAGCAATATGTCTCAGCATTCTGCTTCTGAAGCTTCTTCTCAATGTCCCCAAGGAACATCATCATCTCCACCCCATCAGCCCCGTGCTCTGCCTCTATTTCCAGTAGAGGCACGACCACCACCACTCCATCAGCCGCTTCAGCTGCCTCTATTTCCTGTAGAGGCACGACCACCACCACTCCATCAGCCCCGTCCGCTGTCTCTATTTCCTGTAGAGGCACGACCACCACCACTCCATCAGCCCCGTCTGCTGCCTCTATTTCCTGTAGCAGCACGACCACCACGGCCACAGCCAGTTATGCCCAGGCGACAAACTTGGACTCGGACTGATCCTTTTTGTGGAAGTATGTCAGTTATTGGAATGAAGCAAACGATGGAAGATGCAGTAAATATAGTTCCTAATCTATGTTTGCTACGAATGCAATTTTCAGAAGAATGTTCTATGCATTTTTATGCTGTTTTCGATGGACATGTGACGAATCTTGTATGAACAGTTTTTAAATATCTCCTATTAGCTGTTTAAATATTATTTGGCTCCTGATAATTTTATTAACCTTATGAATCAATATGTATGTACAGGTTTCAGGTTTTTGTCGAGCTCATATGCATGAAATGTTGAGAAAAGAGCTTTTGACACCGCCGCCTGAAATACATGGAATACCACTTATGTCTGACGAGTGGTGGCGAATTATAATGATGAGGAGTTTTCGAAACATGGATCAGTTGGTACTTACGACTTGCCCTTGTGGAGTTTTTGGGAATAATTGCGGAACCCATTCCACAGATCCAGTTCATCTGGAGTTAGTAGGATCCACAGCTGCTGTGGTAGTTTTGTCAAATAACCAAATTATTGTAGCTAACTGTGGTGATTCAGGTGTTCTTCTGTCACACGATGGAAATCCTATACCACTCACCATAGCTCACAAGGTATATATATCTGAAAATTGTGAGAGTGCATAACTAAAGATAGATTAATGTATTAATCTGTTAGTATTTTGTAAATAGCCTTGTATAAATGATTATTGTATTATGCAATTGTGGTGGCAGCCTGACCGTCAGGATGAGCGAGCAAGGATTGAAGCACTTGGAGGGCGAATCACTAGTACTGCAGAAGGCGGCAGAACTACAGTTGAGCATTTGTTTGCCAAGACCCGTGCAATTGGTAACCTTTTAAATCATATACCCTAGCCAGCTAGTTTAAACTTGAAAATTTTATTGTGGACCTTCTAAGCTTTCCACTCGGTCCGGTCAGGTCAGGTCCGGCTAAACTTCATTCTGCCCCATTGATTATATATATATATATTTTTTTATTAATAAACAAAATGTGTAAATAACGCAAAAGTATCAAATTTAATTAACATCAAATTCGAGTTCGATTTTCTACAACTACATGATTAAACAAGCTTTGTTTATTTGATTTAAATTTTTGGTTTCACCCTGGGTTCGATCCCCTATAACTACATAATTCAAAAATTCATCAATTTGATCTATTTTTTTTTTATTTTCATTCCGGTTTCCATTAATATTTTAATCTCGATCGGATAATCCATCAAAATACCAATCATCATTTCTTCTTCCTTGGATTCCAGATAAAAAGTACCTCAGATCTCATGTAGGCTCCATCAGCTTTGAACTTGATATTGTCTAGTTTGTACCAAGCCCACACGAATTTGTCCTTAGACCTCGTGCTCCACACGAATTTGTCTTTAGGCCTCGTGCTCTTTATCGACTCCGTTGTTTACTACAAAATTATTTCTACCCAATGTTCTAAAAAACGCTAGGCGGGTCTAGGCGGTGAGGCCACCTTCTAGCAATTAATCGGCTAGGCGGCGACTAATCGGAATGATTAATCGGAGCATTAATTGGGTGTATTTATATATTATTATTTTTAATAAAATTTAGTTTTAATATTCAAGAACATCTTTTATACACGTAAAATATGTAAATATATAAATATTCTTATTTTTGTTATCAAATATAATAGATAAATACCTTTATTTTATATATTTATTTTAAGTTTCTGCAAAAAATTAAAATTTTACAATTTTTTCCTAATTTGACCGTCTTTTCTATTTTTGACCGATTATTCCTTATTTATCCGGCCAAATTTTTAACCGATTAATCGCGTCTAGACCCGCTTCTAGGTCCGCCTAGACCCAATTAATCACCAATTTTTGACAAAAACGTTTTTCACCCCATTTTCATAAAAATTAGGCGTTTTTGGTCCGCCTAGTGCCGATTAATTAGCCGCCTAGGTCGATTTTTAGAATACCGTTTCTACCTGAGTTAACACCATCCAAATTTGCATAACATTCCGTACAAAAGTTCCCATATAATGTTAGGGCTTAGGACTCACTCATGCTCTCACTGATATTAATATTCTTAGATTGAAGCTTAAAATTTTGATAACTCTTACAAAAGTTGACATAGCCCTACTTTCCCCACATATACTACTTTAAGTTCGGATCAAGTTACTAAAAATTTACTCTTTCAATACTTCTTTTCCGGTATTATGTATATATAGTGCTACAAATGGAATTGAAGATATTGATTTTTCAAACTATTTAAACTACTATGATTCAACCAGCTGTTAAAAAACATATTTGTATGACAGGAACAAAGTCTCTGAAAAGGTACTTGATACCCGACCCTGAAGTTGTCATAAGAACAAGGGATGCTAAAGATGAGTTCCTGATCATTGCAACTGATGGCTTGTGGAAAGCGGTTCCGCCCTCCATGGCTTGTAATGTGGCACGGGCTTGTTTGGGCGACTCCCATCCACCTTTCTATGCTAATGAGAACGATCCTTATGGTAAGCCCCATAGTTTTGGCACTACGGTACCATCTACATCCTCTATGTATCCATCACCAAGTGCAACCGCAGCTGCAACACTTACCCGTTTGGCTACTGCACGAGGATGTGAAGATAATATTAGCGTGATTGTAGTTGATCTCATGAACAGTCGCCAGTAAAATGTTAGACTGGGGAGCTTTACAGTTTTATTTTGCAATCTGTTTTCTAAAGAGAAATTTTGTTTTAGGTAATCAGCAAAAACAAAAAAAACGTTCAGTTTTTGGAGATCACAGTTGCTGCAGTGCACAGAAAAACAATACAGGATGATAGGTCAAAATATTGTACTGAACAAACCTATTATGTGCAGAGGCTTCTTATAAATCAGTGATCTCTTTGGACATTTCGGTCTTTAGCAGCGAGGGGCAGACTCGGTTTTTTTGCTCATTTATGTTTTAAGACAATAACGTAACAACTAGATGTTTTACTTGCAGACTGCATTATGCAAAAACCAAAAGGTAAATGGGCTGGCCTTCTAGACAGACTTTTGGACTTGAGTTTGTATTAAAAAAAAATTAAAATTTAATGGCCCAGAAAATCCAGCACATGCCAAGCACATACCCTGGCCACTCGGTGTGCCGGCCACAATTAATCATGTTTTACTGTAATTTATTTCCTGATGAGTACTTTACTGGGGAGCCTAATTGTTGTATTTTGCGTTATGTATTCTACTGTGAACTTTAATTTCAGTACTGTGAGCTAAATTTTTTATTCGTAATTTAATTTTTAAAGATAGCTGTAATTTCAAGAGTATTGTGATGCTGCAGTATTGTACTTCAGTACTTCTAAGTTTGAGCGAAGAGTGTGAAGTTTGATGTACTTTGGTATTTTTAGTTTTTAACGTTTATTAAAAAAATGAATTAGCTAGTTTGAGTGTCATGTCTTAGCCGAGTAATTGTCAGGTAAACAAATCATGATAGTATCATGTATAAAAGGGGGACATGGAATTGTTTGTTAGCAAGTACAAGCTTACTGGAACAAGTACAAGCTTCATTCGTGCGGATCCGCCCTCTTGATTATTCCATGCAATTGTGTAAGCTACAAAGAATTGTAATTTGTTAGTATATAACTGAGAAACAATATTTCAGTTATCTTACTTTTACATATCTGACATGATTAAAATTATAGAAGAATTGATAACTTGAAGATTCCAAAGAATCACATGAAAGTGACTAAATTATGGTGGCTGAACACACTATATGAAGTCTTTTGATTAAGTGGAACAAAGAATAGCACAGCTGGGATTGTGACTTGTATAAGTGTAAGAAGAACCCTCTACACTTCAATGAACAGATTTTGATAATCTGAAATCTGACGAGAAAGTTCAAAAGTCGGATATGTTTTTGTCTTAAATTTATAAGCTATGACACTCTTAATTAATGACTTGACCCAGAATGTTTTGGAAAGCTTCTGATATTAAACAGTCATGTATTCACTGATTTGAAAATGCGATTACTTATATGGAAACACTACAAGAATAAGCTATTATGCGTTTTGGAAATTAAAACATATTCTGTTGGGAGACAGAAACAGTACCTGTAACCATAGTTTAACAGTTTATAAGAACAGAAATAACGAAGCAACTGACCATTTAATGAAATTTAATATTTTATTTTACGGTCCAGGTGCGTGGCGAGGTGGGCGGCGGCGGCGGCGCGTGTGTGCGCGCGTGAAACACATACTAACACCATGCAACATCACACACCTTAGTAGTTGTATACTATTCATGTGTGTAATGCTATATAAAGCCACCAAGTCCCCTTATTCTTTTCTATGTTGGACAAATGAAACATCTTTATAACAAGTTTTTTCAAGCTACTACCTTCATCTCAATTTCTCTTATGTATTTAAACAAGAAAATTATTAAACCCATACATGAAAGTTTAAGTTCCCATAGCAAGGAACAACTTCCAATCATTAGAAATTTGAATTAATATCAAGAATATATTTTAATTATATCCTTAAACTATCAATTTTCTAACATTTCACCCTCCATGGCTTGTAACGTGGTACGAACTTGTTTGCGCGACTCCCATCCACCTTTCTATGCTAATAAGGACGATCCTTATGGTGAGCCACATAGTTTTGGCACTTCGATACCATCTACATCCTCTATGTATCCATCAACAAGTGCAGCTGCAGCTGCAACACTTACCCGTTTGGCTACTGCACGAGGAAGTGAAGATAATGTGAGCGTAATTGTTGATTGTTGTTGATCTCATGAATAGTCGCCAATAAAATGTTAGACTGGGGGAGCTTTAATGTTTAATATTTCAATCTGTTTTCTAAAGAGAAATTTAGTTTTAGGTACTTGGCTAAAACAAAAAAAAATTTGTTCAATTCAAAAAAATTTAGTAAACAAATCATATGATAATATCATGTATAAAGAGGGCGACGTGGAATTATTTGATCACAAGTACAAGCTTACTAGAACAAGTACAAGCTTCATGTTGGCACGGATCCATCCATCCTCTTGATTGATCCACGCAATTGTACAAGCTCCAATGAACTATAATTTGTGAGTATATAATTCAAAAACAATATCTCATTTACCTTATAATTACATATATATTTGAGGTGATCATTAAAATTATACATGAACAACTGTGGTGCATGTTGACTAATTAAGGAGAATGGTAGCACAACTATATGAGCTCAAATTAGACTATTTCTCTAAAATATTGATTAACTACAATATGCAAATTAATTGGAATTTTTGTAGAAAGGTTTAGAGTATAAAATCTTAACTACAAGAAAAAAAAGGCTAAAAGCCACGATTACAGTTTCATGAGGTCTTTGGGGCTTACTTTTGAGACTCCATCTAGTTATGATATTGCCATAAATTTCTGAAATGGTAGTAGATTCTGAGTTGCCCGCTTTAGGTAATTTCGTTAAATTTTAAACTACACTTCATTAGATTCTGAGTCAGTCGCGTGGTTAAATACTCTGAAGGATCATATAGAAACTATAAAATGAGCAAACAAGCTGTATTGATTTACAAACTCACTAACTGAATTTGACAGTACATCATTGAGTGTATATATACAGAAGCTTGATAGCTTTTTACTAACCTAACAACTAAGCTTCTCTAACTAACTTTCTAACAAACTTTCCCTCCTAAACTTAAATACCTACATTTACCATAATGTCCTTGACTATTACATTTATTTACAATCATATCCTTTGACTAACTTTGACTGGAAGTAGAAGGTAATTCCTCAATATTCCCCCGCAAATTAGGAGGTGTAAAGATATTGCAGACTCCTAATTTGGTCAATAAAGAAGAAGTACGAGCAGCAGTTAATGGCTTGGTAAACAAATCTGCAGGTTGAAGATGAGTGGAGATGTAGGTAGGCTGCAGAAATCCAGATTTCACATGATCTCGAACAAGGTGGCAATCCAATTCTATATGCTTTGTACGCTCATGTAACACTGGATTATCAGCTATACTTATAGCAGAAGTATTGTCACAGAACAGCTTGATAGGTGTAGGAATTTTGAAGTGTAATTCACTTAAGAGATTATAGAGCCACTTTACTTCACATAGAGCATTTGCCATGGATCTATATTCTGCCTCAGCAGATGAACGAGCAACTGTGTTCTGCTTTTTACATTTCCATGACAGTAGAGAATTACCTAACTGAACACTATCCTGAGACAGATCTTCTGGTCATAGGGCAAGATGCCCAGTCAGCATCACAGAAGACTTGTAATTGAAGTGCATTTTCAGCAGATAGAAGAATACCCTGTCCAGGAGATTGCTTAAGATTCTTTACTAATTTGAGATCAGCAGTCCAGTGTTGATCTCTAGGTTTTGCCATGAATTGACTTAGAATATGGACAGGATATGATAACTCTGGTCTAGTGATAGTAAAGTATATCAGTTGTCCAACAAGTCTTATATAACTGGTACCATCTGACAGTAGGTTACCAGATGTATGAGACAGATTATGCTGAGTATCCATTGTAATTGCACTTGGTTTACCAGCAAGAAGACCTGTCCGATTCAAGAGATTTAAGGCCTATTTCCTTTTATGAATGTAAATTCCCTTGCTAGACCTTGCTATCTCAAATCCCAAGAAGTAATGTAAATGGCCTAGATCCTTCAGTTTAAACTAAGTCTGAAGAAAGGTCTTCACAGAGGTTATTTGAAGATGTTGAGAACCAGTAAGAATAATGTCATCCACATACACTAAAAGAGCAGTAAAAGATTGAGATGTGTGAAAAATGAACAAGGAGTTGTCAGCTTTAGATTGAGTGAATCCATATTGCAGCAGAGATTGAGAGAATTTAGTGAACCACTCCCTAGGAGCTTGTCTTAGACCATACAGAGATTTAAGAAATTTGCACATAGGATGCTTACCAGAGAAATCAACTGGAATGGTAACACCATGAGGTATTTGCATATATATTTCTTCATGTAAATCTCCATGAAGAAATGCATTTGTTATGTCCAGTTGATGTAAAGTCCAATTTTGCATTGCAGCTAAACCCAGAATAGTTCTTACTGTTGTCATCTTAGCTACAAAGGCATAAGTTTGAAAGAAATCCACCCCTAGAGTTTGAGTAAAGCCTTTTGCCACTAACCTGGCTTTATATCTATCCAAAGTACCATCAGCTTTATACTTTACTTTGAACAACCATTTACAACTAACCACCTTTTTGTCTGAAGGTAATTCCACTATTTTCCATGTGTTATTTGATTCTAAGGCATTCAATTCAATCTACATAGCAGCACACCACTTTGGATCTTGAACTGCCTCTTTGTATGTTGTTGGCTCTATGATTTTTATAGAATTAGCTAGAAATTTTTGATAGGAAGGGGACAAATGTTTAGTGGAATCCACATCATGAATAGGATACTGAATGGAACAATTTGATGATTTTTGAAGAAAAGAAGGAAGTCCCTTATAATCATTAAATTTGGTTGGGACTGTTTTTGTGCTAACAGGTCTAGAAGTAGGAATTGACCTTTGACTGGTTATATTGACTGGAATAGAGGTAGGCAATATTATAGTAGGATCATTTTGAGAGGAAATATTAGGTGAAAGTGACTGTTCTGAATTGTCTTCATCGTCAATATTAGGAGAGGGTGAAGATGTAACATTAAACTGTGAATTAGTGTTATTAGCAGAAGTAGAAGGTAACTCAATGTCATCTATAAATGAAAAATTAGGTGGAAACATGGACATTTGAGAGTTCTGAGGTTTGAGAGCATAAGGGAAGATTGTTTCATAGAAAATAACTTCTCTGGAAATGAAGGTTTTGTTACTGTCAAGATGAAGAAGTCTATACCCTTTTTGATTATGAGGATATCCTAGAAATATGCATTTATAGGCTCTAGGGTAAAATTTGTCTTGTCTTTTAGAGAGAGTTGATGAAAAACAAAGACACCCTAATACCTTGAGATGAGAGAATGTAGGAGGTTTTTGAAACAATATTTCATAAGGAGTTTTATTGTTCAGAATTGAGCTAGGAGTTTGATTTATGAGGTAAGTAGCTGTCAAAAGACAGTCACCCCACAAGTGAATAGGAAGGGAAGCTTTAAATCTCAAAGCTCTAGCTACAGCCAATAAGTGTCTGTGTTTACGTTCAACTCTCCCATTTTGTTGGGGAGTTTGAACACAAGAGTGTTGATGTTGAATGCCAAGTTTGTGAAACAAGGTACTAAATTGAGAATTAAAGAATTCTGTGCCATTGTTAGACCTAACAAATTTGACTGTAGCTTTAAAATGATTAAGAACATAACTGAAGTATTTCTGAAATATACCAGCTACTTGAGATTTAGAAGTTAACAGATAGGTCCAAGTACACCTACTGTAGTCATCCACAATTGTGAGAAAAGAGTGACAAGTATTGTAAGTTGGCCTTTTATATGGCCCCCATAGGTCACAATGAATTAACTCAAAGCAAGTGGTAGATTTGTGATTACTGATAGGAAAAGGCAAACGAGTTTGTTTAGCAAAATGACATACATCACATGGAACTACAATATCAGAAATTTGATGAGACAAGCAATCTATATTTTTAAGAACATTTACAGGGGAGTGTCCCATTCTATCATGCCATAGTTGGCTAAGCCTAGGATTATTGGTTGAAGCAGTTGGAAGAGATACCGGAGCATGTGAAGAAGCATTAACAGAATAAGAGCAATTGGTTGGAGTAGAACCAGGAATGATAAGCTTGTACAGAAATCCTTGCAGTTTACCAATCCCCACCACCCTCTTCATAGGGTCCTGTAGTAAACAGTGATGAGAATTAAAGTGAACTACATAGTTTAACTGTTTAGACAGTTGACTTACAGATATGAGATTGAATTTGAAATCAGAAATAAGTAAGACATCAGACAAGATTATATCTGAAGTTAGTTGAACTTGTCCTTTAAGTGTAACATTGGTGGAATGACCATTTGGAAGACAAATCTTGACATCACAGGAAATTGGATTCATTAAGATATGTTTGTGACAAGTTATGTGGTCTGTAGCACCAGAGTCAAGTAGCCAATCATAAGATGTGTGTTGGTTTGTAAGACAAATAGTAGAAGTATAGGAACATACAGACAAATGGTTACCTGACTGAGGCATTTCCATTGTAGAAGTTGAAGTGCTTGATTGATTTAGCAGAGAGATCAATTGTTGATACTGCTCAGTAGTAAGAGTAGATGTTCCAGCTTTTTCTATTTCTGTGTTTGTGACACTAGGATTATCATCACTAGTAAGAACTTGAGCAATGACTTTATTTCCAGTCATGACCTTTGCAGGTTTGTTGATTCCAGTAGATGAGCTGTTATTTCTTGGAGGAAACCCTATCAGATGATAGCATCTATCCTTGGTGTGATTAGTACCATGACAGTGAGTGCACTCTAGATTCCCTTTTCTTCCCTGAAACCTAGGGTTAGAATTTCGATTATCTGTATTTTTGAACTTTCTTGAGTCAGACTTATTAAACCGGTTACCAACATAGGAGTTTTTAGCCATCAATACTACCGATTCTGGAGTAGAAGTAGTCATTTGAGAATAATTTCGCTGACGTTCCTCCTGTTGTAAGAGACTCAACACTTGAATTAGTTTTGGCATCGGGCTCATCATAAGTAGTTGCCCCTGATATTAGTAAAGTGCTCACTAAGCCCCATCAGAAACTGAGTCACTTTAATAGTCTCTTCATAGACTTCATATTCTGCTTTAGCTTTGCAAGTACAAACACATGAACACTTAGGAGCATTTGAGACACTTACCAAATCATCATACATCTTCTTGAATTTAGTATAATACGCAGAAACAGTCAGACTTTCCTGAGTTAGTTCAGATAACTGTTTTTTGATCTCAAATAAACGAGGACCATTGTTCTGAGTAAAACGAACACGCAAGTCACTCCACATTTCTAAAGCAAGAGCGACATACACAAGACTTGAACGAATTTCAGGTACAATTGAGTTCAACAACCAGGTTATGATCATATCGTTACAACGCTGCCAGTGATCAAAATATGCAGAAGAAATACCTGGAACATTATACTTTCCAGTGACGATTCCCAATTTGTTATTGGCTGACAGTGCGAGAGACATAGATCGCTGCCATTCATTGAAGTTATCACCATTGAGAGATGTAGAAACAAGGACTTGTCCAGGATGGTCAGACGGATGGAGATATAACGGATGACTCGAATCAAGAACCACAGTATTAAAGGTTCCATCAAAATCAGATACAGATGCATCATTTGTAGTTTCAGTTTCAGCCATTAAAGTGTTTGACAAAACGCTTCAATGAGATAATCTCAGATTTCGGACTCAATATCTACTATTGGACTTAATATCAACTATGAATCACTATATAACAGTAATCCAATGTATACTTGAAGAGATTACAAGAGATAAAGTGAATAGAAATAACGAAAAACAAAGACGAAGATTTGTACTGATTGAACTGATGTGCGAAACGGAACTAGCAAGCTCAAAGATGAAATAGTACCGGAAAGACGAAATAGTACCGGAGTAATGTTGACATCGAAGATGATGAAGACGACGATCAACACAGAAACAATGAAACAACGACGATGACTACCGGAGAACCTTTAAGCTCTGATACCATATAGAAACTATAAAATGAGCAAACAAGCTGTATTGATTTACAAACTCACTAACTGATTTTGACAGTACATCATTGAGTGTATATATACAGAAGCTTGATAGCTTTTTACTAACCTAACAACTAAGCTTCTCTAACTAACTTTCTAACAAACTTTCCCTCCTAAACTTAAATACCTACATTTACCATAATGTCCTTAACTATTACATTTATTTACAATCATATCCTTCGACTAACTTTGACTGGAAGTAGAAGGTAATTCCTCAATAGATCATACAACAGCAACAACTAATCCTGTTTAATTTCAGATTTAATTGTAGCTAGCAGCTACTTGAAAAGTCAGTAACTTCTTTTTCTTTTCTTTCAAAATATACAAATTTTATTTGTGTGAGACTATTATGACCTATGTTCATACTTAATTTGGTTAAATTTCAAACGATATGATACTTGTTATGTGAAAGGTTACATTTATTATGCATTTTGAACGGTGCTACTAAACCTTTTCGGCAATATTAACTGTGTTGAACTCCATTAGGATGACCTGATTAGGGCTGTTCACGAATATGGTTGTTCGTGAACAAGCTCGAGCTCGGCTCGTTAAGGGCTCGACTCGGCTCGGTTCGTTAAGAACTCGAGCTCGAGCTCGAGCTCGAAAAATTGTTCGTTAAGAAAATGAGCTGGAGCCGAGCTATTAGTGAGCTCGGCTCGAGCTCGCCTCGAGCTCGAATCGAGCTCGTTCGGCTCGATAAAACTCGAAAAAATTAAGATATATTCGAAATATTTTATATTATTTGTTGTATTTTCTAACATTTTAAATTAAAAATTTCAATTTATAGTACGTGTATTTTAGGTTTATTGAGAATTGATTGGGAAATTGGGTTGCCTTTCAAAAAAAATGTTTTAATTCGTTGGGCCAAGAAAAATTGGGCTTTTTATCTATAAAAATTGTAAGTTCTAATGAGCTCGGCTCGGCTCGACTCGGCTCGTTTTTGTTCGATAAAAGCTCGTGTTCGGCTCGTTAGTTAAAGAGTTCGAGCTCGAACACGAATTTTGTGCGATAAGAAAGCTCGGCTCGGCTCGGTTCGTCAGAGAAAAAAGTAAAGTTCGGCTCATTTACATTAAAACTCGGCTCGAATCGGTTCGTGAACAGCCCTAAACTTGATGAGCCTGCATAACCAAATTAATGTAATTCGGGCCTATGTGGACAACAAGTATGTAACCGAACCTTGGAGCTGAATTGATGAAACTTAAGTCGACCTTTGACTCCACTCCATTGAACCCATATATGGGCATATTCGAGGGTGTCAACTGAGAGTCAGTACAGCCTATCTTGATAAAAGCATCATGGAATAAGATGTCCACTAAGGCTCCATTGTCGACCAAAACTCTCTTGGTTTCAGAATTTCCTATTATAGGAACGATTACTAAGGGATCATCGTGGGGAAATTTCACTCCCTCCAGGTCTGAATCATCAAAACCTATTGATACTTCTGTTCGGGCACGCTTCGGTGCTTCTCCAACCACAGTCATTACTTCTCGAGCATAAGCCTTTCTTGAGTTTCGGGAGGACCCAACAACAGTTGGCCCTTCGAATATCATGTTGATTATCGGCCCTCGGGGCTTGGGATTTCGATCTTGATCGTTGTCCCTTCTGTCATAATCCTTCCCTTCATAGTTTCCTTGTTGACTCCCTTGGTTTCCATCTTTGGTGAACTTAATGAGTTTTCCTCTTCATATCAGAAATTCAATTTCATCTTTCAATTGCCTACAATCGTCGGTGTCATGACCGACTTCTTTGTGGAACCTACAGAATTGGTTTTGGTTCCGTTTGGACATGTCAGCCCTCATTGGCTTCGGCCATTTGAGATCTCCTTCCTTAGCTATCTCCATCAGAATTTGACTCCTGGGAGTGTTCAATCTTGCATACTCCGTGAATTTTGGCCCAAAATTGCTCCTCTTAGGTGGAGAATCAGCATCCTTTGACGTTCTAGGAAACTTTTCCTTAACATCATATTCCTGTGTTTCCTTTCTCTTCTTTGAATTTCCACTACCACCAGTAGTGGTCTCATACTTTCTCATGCTTTCTTCAGCCTTGATGTATTTTCCGGCTCTATCTTGGAGCTTCAGCATGCTCTCGGGTGGATGTTTTGCTAATGATCTTTTGAAGTGATCATCAGTAGTTCCTTGTTGCAGGGCTATCATAGGAACTTTGTCCTCTAAATCTGGGACTTTCAAAGCCTCCCGAGTAAATCGGTTGATATAATCTCTCAAGGCTTCATTCTTTCCTTGTTGGATTGCCATGAGCGATGCAGAGCTTTTCTCATGCACTCTTCCACTAACGAATTGATTGATGAATACTTTGCTTAGTTCCTTAAAAGACCCAATAGAGTTGGGAGGAAGACGGCTATACTAGCGTTGGGCCATACCTGCCAAGGTTTGTGGAAACACCCTACACTTGACCGCATCATTGGCTGGCTGCAACAGCAGTGCATTGGAAAAGGTTATTACATGATTTGTGGGATCCCCCGTTCCATCATAAGCCTTAATCGTTGGCATCTTAAATTTTCTGGATATGGTGGCTTTCATGATGTCTTGAGTAAACGGTGGTGTAGGATCATCAGGATCTCCTAGGGGCAACAAAACACTAGGATCACCCCTTGGGGCTTCAGCCCTCTTAGTCCTTCTTGGTGTCGGGTCCAGGTTGATTATCAGGACCCTTCCAGTTGATCGGCCTTGAGATTGAGCGGCCTCCTCCTCAGCAAGGAGTTTCTTGAGTCTTGCAGTTTCTGCCTCATGGGCTGCAATTTTCTCCTTAGTAGTTTGGGGTTGTTCCCGATTTCTTTGGGAAGAACGCTTCCTCCTTGGGGCGACATCCCTCTCTTCCCTAGATGTATAATCCTCATCCTCGGTATAGGGACCCGAGTAATCTTGAATCAAAGGGGTCCGTCGAGTTTGTTGATTTTGAGGTCCCAGACCTTGTATATAAGGGGGGACATACGTTTCATGGTAAATGGGGTTGAGACCGCTACCGCCCGCCATGGGTCGAGGGGGCATGCCATAGCTTGGCATCTTCAAAGTTTGAGTAGTGTATCGGAGGAGATCAGTAGTGTGGAGTTGAAGACCACTTGGTGCATTCATGAGCAGCGGGGAGGTCGTGATTGGTTTCTGGTGAGCGGTCTCTTGTGGATTAGATCCATGAATGACCATCTGCAGGGGATTCGTCCCTTCAACTGAAATTGGGATCTCCGGTCCTTGAGTATTGGTGGGGATATTCGCCCCTTCAATGCCACTAGTTGGCGGTGGTTGATTTCCGTGAGTATCAGCCTCAGAGGTGATAGGAAGATCCTCAGAAACTGGAGTATCTCGAGTTGTTCTTCGTGTGTTTGCCATGGTTGATGTTGTCTTCCCACAGACGGCGCCAAATGTTATGGATTAAAAACTGTGCTTGTATATTAATTGCTACGAGTTATGAGTTTTCGAGCTTTAATGGTTGCACTTGTGTTTCGAGACTAAATCGGTCCTCACAAGATGCCTACGTATCTCAATTAATGCTGAGAATCCAGCCAAAGACGTAGTTCTGATTGTAGGATCAGGTCCTTTATATAGGCGTCTGGAGCCTCATATTTAGGGTAAGTTTAAGAGTCTTAGCGAGTAAATCTCCTTTTTGATATTGGATAAACATTGTATTTCTTGTAGGATAAGTCTTTTCCTTGTTGATAAAGGCTATGACTCATTATTTCTTTTATTTGGGATTCTGGATCCTTCTTTGATGAATTTACCATATTTTGGACTTCTTTCCTGAGCTGTATATTTCCCTTATTTATTAATTACGAATTAAATAAATAATCAGGGTTTTGGGCCTTGCTTATTGGGCCGTATTCTTGGACCATTCTAGGTATAATTAATACATTAATTATATTTCTAGAATTACTTTTCTGTCCATATCAATAGCTTAAAACTCATTCGATGCACGGATTGTATTTAATATTTGTTATTGTATTATTTATGTTTTAATATATTTCATTAATTGTTTTTCTTTAAAAAAAGTAGGCATATTGAAATAGGTAAACATTTTTAAATAATTAAAAACATTAAAATAGGTTTAATTATAAATAAATAAGGGTTTGACCCGTGATACTTTTGGAAAAGTAGTGGTTTTAGTAATGAAAAATAGAAAAGGTAAGAGGTTTTGGTTCAAAAAGATAACTGTCCGTGATATTTTTGGAAACGGGGGGATTTTGTAAGAAAAAATAGAAAATGTAATGTGTTTTAGCTGAAAAAGATAATTGTCTTGCATTTGTTGGAAAAAAAATAAGTATACATGTTAAAATAGGTAAACTTTTTTAGATAATTAAAAGTATTAAAATAAGTTTTAAAATAAATACAATAAGTAAGGTTTGCGCGTAATATTTTTGGAAAAAACGAGATTTTAGTAAGTAAAAATATAAAAAGTAAAATGTTTTAGTTGAAAAGGAAAATTGTCCGTGATATTTTTGGAAAAGAAGGGGATTTTGTTAGAAAAATAGAAAAATTAATATATTTTAGTTGAAGAAGGTAATTGGTTATAAATAAAAATAAATAAGTAAGAATTTGCCCGTGATATTTTTGGAAAAGTAGGGGGTTTTGTAAGAAAAAATAGAAAAAGTAATATGTTTATGATATGGACAGAAAATTAATTATAGAAATATAATTGACTATTCAATGGAAAGGCCGATATTTAAGGCCCGACACCCTAATTATTCATTAATTTCGTAATTAATGAATATGGAAAATATACAGCTCGTCAAAAGAGACCAAAATATGGTAAACTAGTCAAAGAAGGATCCAGAATCCCAATTAACGAGTCATAGCCTTTATCAATAAGGAAAAGACTTATGCTGCAAGAAATACAATGTTTATCCAATGTCAAAAAGGAGACTTGTTCGCTAAGACTCCTAAACATACCATAAATACAAGGCTACAGACGCCTATATAAGGTCCCTGATCCTACAATCAGAACTACGTCTTTGGCTTGATTCTCAATAACAATTTGAGATACGTAGGCATCTTGTGAGGACCGATTTAGTCTCGAAATACAAGTGCAGCAATTAAAGCTCGAAAGCTCATTAATCCTAGTAATTAATATACAAGTACGTTTTTTAATCCACAACATTTGGCGCCGTCTATGGGAAGACAACATCAACCATGTCAAACACAAGAAGAACAGCTCGGGATACTCAAACTCCTGAGGATCTCCCTATCACCTCTGAGGCTGATCAACCACCGCCGACTACTGGCACTCAAGGGGCGAATATCCCCACCAACACTCAAGGACCGGAAATTCCAATTTCGGTTGAAGGGACGAATCCCCTGCAGATGGTCATTCATGGATCTAATCCACAAGAGACCGTCCACCAGCAACCAATCTCGACTTCTCCACTCATCATGAATGCACCGAGAAGCCTTCAACTCCATACTACTGATCTCCCTCAATACGCGAATCAGACTTTGGGGATGCCAAGCTATGGCATGCCCCCCTCGACCCATGGCGGGCGGTAGTGGAACTAATCCAATCTACCATGAGTCATATGTGCCCCCTTATATTCAAGGTCTGGGACCCCAAAATCAACAAACTCGCCAGACCCCTTTCGTTCAAGATTACTCGGGTCCATACACCGAGGATGAGGGTTATACAACTGGGGAGGATGTCGCTCCAAGAAGGAGACGTTCTTCTTAGACGAATCGAGATCAAACCCAAACTACTAAGGAGAAAATTGCAGCCCATGAGGCAGAGACTGCAAGACTCAAGAAACTCCTTGCTGAGGAGGAGGCCGCTCAATCTCAAGGCCGAACGACTGAAGGGATCCCGATAATCAACTTGGATCCACCGACAAGAAGAACCAAGAGGGCCGAAGCCCCAAGGGGTGATCCTAGTATTCTGTTGCCCCTAGGAGATCCTGATGATCCTATACCACCGTTTACTCAAGACATCATGAAAACGGCTATATCCATAAAATTCAAGATGCCTTCGATCAAAGCCTATGATGGAACGGGAGATCCCGCAAATCATGTAAGGACCTTCTCCAATGCACTGCTGTTGCATCCAACCAACGATGCGGTCAAGTGTAGGGCGTTTCCACAAACCTTGGCAGGCATGGCCCAACGCTGGTATAGCCGTCTTCCTCCCAACTCAATTGGGTCTTTCAAGGAACTAAGCAAAGCTTTTATCAATCAGTTCATTAGTGGAAGGGTGCATGAGAAAAGCTCTGCATCACTCATGGCAATCCAGCAAGGAAAGAATGAAGCCCTAAGGGACTACATCAATCGATTCACTCGGGAGGCTCTGAAAGTCCCGGACTTAGAGGACAGAGTGGCTATGATAGCCCTGCAACAAGGAACTACCGATGACCACTTCAAAAGGTCGTTAGCTAAACATCCACCCGAGAGCATGCTGAAGCTCCAAGATAGAGCCGGAAAATATATCAAGGCTGAAGAAAGCATGAGAAAGTATGAACCCACTTGTAACACCCCCAGACCCGGGGTCGGAGATCTGGGTTGTCATGATCCCTTGTTTTAAACCATCCCCTTAAGGGTATTTCACTCGCGCAACCTTTGTTCTCGCATTTTTCTAAAATCACAAACTTATCGTTTTGACACAAAACCTTCTAGGTTCCTTTCTGGACTATACATACTAGTATTCATTTTAATATCTCAATCCAATTCCAATTTTAAAGGGCTTGATCCCTATCTCAAAGTTCATACTATGAACTATCTAGTTACGTGAAACCGCTTTCACTAAAACGGACGTTTCTCCTAAACCGTAAATTGAAACGACACGATTCTTTCGCTAAAACAATCTAGGAAACAGAGCCTACATGCTCATTGTCAGAAACTTCATGTTTATGCCCTGTATTACAGCCATGGGTTCTGTCTAAACTACCTAAGTAAAATCCGACATGGTAACGGCGCTTACGCGTACTTCCCGTGTTTTTAAACACTCAATCCAACTACAATTCAACCATAAACCAACCACCAATCAAACTCAAGCTAATACTAACATTTTTCTGTCCAAACAAGGTCATACTCTAATTCATAAGTTCATCCACAAATCAACCATTAAACATGCTTAAAATCATGCATACATGCTTCATTCTAACATAGTTCTCATTCAATCACTTCTAACTACTAGATCAAAGCATAATCTTAAAAAGAAAGAAGTTTTATACCTTCCTTGGATCTTAACAAAGGCTATATATGGGTGGTATATCCTTCCTTGCTCCTTAACTATGCTAATCAAACCTAAAATCATCAAAACAAAACAAGATTCTATGAGATTACTATTCACATCACTATTCATCATCAACTTTGAATCCATTTTTGACCAAGCTATCATCCATGGATGAGGCTAAGATTAGAGATCTACCTTGGATATTGGAAGAGGGTGATTTAGAGTCCAAGATCAAGATTTATGGTTGATTGGAAGTTGGAGCAAAAGTTTTAAGCTTCTTGAAGATGAAAATAGCCAAATGCTCTTGTTCTTCAAGATGCATCTCTTTTTGATTTTGTTTTCTTTGATTTTATTTCTTTTGATTTGTCTAATTAATCCTTAATACTTTTTCCATTTAATTGTGTGGCTAATAACAAGTTTTGTCACCAATGACAAGGCTCTTTTGAACTTGTGGTGGTGGTGAAAGTGGTGACAAGGTGGTGATTCATCACCTTGTCATCACTTTGTCCTGCTTATGTCATTCCCTTGCATCATGCTTATGTCATCCTTTGCATCCTCAATCCTTTTATATATTGCACTTGATGATCTCATATAATACTCCTCCTTTGGTTAGGGTTTAATCCATAATTTATTACGCTTTTGTTTCGCGATAGTTTCAAGTGGTTTTAAAGACGTTTCTCTGTACCAAAGCTAGGGTACTTCCTTTATCTTTCCATTACCTTTGTCTAATATATAATCTTAGGTTTCTCACCTTGGTTTAAGATACGATCATGGATTTCTCATTCCACATACTTTCTTAAAACGATCAAATCAATACATCCTTAACTTTCCAGTGAATAGTGATTTAAAACTCGAATGGAAATCTTCTGATTCTGATTGCATTTGCATTCACTTATTCTCCTTATACATCAATAATATCACTTCGAAACATTCATTCCATGTCGTCTACATAGTGTGGTCTGAAAAACTTTTCATCAGCAAATTACTATTCATCAGTGGAAATTTACTATTCATCAAGGTTTTAATTATTACAAAAATTTGGGATATTACACCACTGCTAGCGGTAGTGGAAACTCAAAGAAAAGAAAAGAAACTCAGGAGTATGACGTTAAGGAAAAGTTTCCTAGAACGTCAAAGGACTCTGATTCTCCACCCAAGAAAAACAATTTTGGTCCAAAGTTTACGGAGTATGCAAGATTGAACACTCCCAGAAGTCAAATTCTGATCGAGATAGCTAAGGAAGGAGATCTCAAATGGCCGAAGCCAATGGGGGCTGACATGTCCAAACGGAACCAAAATCAATTCTGTCGGTTCCACAAAGAAGTCGGTCACGACACCGACGACTGTAGGCAATTGAAAGATGAGATCGAATTTCTGATACGAAGAGGAAAACTCAGCAAATTCACCAAGGATGGAAATCAAGGTAGTCAAATAGGAAACTATGAAAGGAAGGATTACGACAAAAGGGACAACGACCAAGATCGTAACCCTAAGCCCCGAGGGCCAGTCATCAACATGATATTCGGAGGGCCAACTGCTGCTGGGTCCTCCCGAAACTCAAGAAAAGCTTATGCTCGAGAGGTAATGACTGTGGTTGGAGAAGCACCGAAGCGTGCCAGAACAGAAGTGTCAATAGGTTTTGATGATTCAGACTTGGAAAGGGTGAAGTTCCCCCACGATGACCCTCTAGTCATCATACCTGTGATTGGCAATTCCGAAACAAAGAGAGTCCTAGTTGACAATGGAGCCTCAGTGGACATCTTGTTCCATGATGCTTTCATCAAGATGGGCTACACTGATTCTCAGTTAACACCCTCAAATATGCCCATATACGGATTCAATGGGGTGGAATCAAGAGTAGAAGGCACTATCCAACTCCCAATGACCATGGGACAAGGGATGAATACATCTACTCAAATGTTGAACTTCATAGTTATTAAGGCAACTTCAACCTACAATGCAATCCTGGGAAGGACTGGTCTTCCTGCGTTCCAGGCCGTTGCCTCATCTTATCATCTAAAAATCAAGTTCCCAATGAGGAATGAGATTGGTGAAGAACGAGGAGACCAAAAGATGGCTAGAAGTTGTTATGTAGCTGCGTTAAGGCCTGATGGAATCGGGGGCAAGTTCTCCCAATTGAAGACATGGATAATAGTGACAATGAGGACCGAAGAGAGAAACCAGCTGAGGATTTAATCCCCATTCCCTTAGTCCCTGGTGAACCGGAGAAGGTGACATTTGTTGGAGCACTACTACCTGAGCCATTGAAAGCAAGCTCATATCTTTTCTTCAAGAGAATAATGACGTTTTTGCTTGGACAACAGCTGACATGCCAGGGATTGATCCCCAATTGATAACTCATAAATTGAATGTGGATCCTGAAAGGAAGACGGTGAAACAGAAAAAGAGAAGTTTTGCTCTAGAAAGGCTCGAAGCCATTAAACAAGAAGTAGAGAAGCTTTTGGAAGCCGGATTCATTGAAGAGATACAATTACCGGAATGGTTGGCTAACCACGTAATGGTCAAAAAGACTAATGGAAAATGGAGGATGTGTGTGGACTTCACTGACTTGAATGATGCATGTCCTAAGGATTGTTTTCCCTTACCAAGGATTGATGCATTAATAGATGCTACAGCTGGACATGAGATGCTCAGCTTCATGGATGGCTTCAGTGGATACAACCAAATCAAAATGCATAAGGACGACATCTCCAAGGTATCATTCATCACTGACTTTGGTGTTTTCTGTTATCTAGTCATGGCATTTGGACTTAAGAATGCAGGGGCAACCTACCAAAGATTGGTGAACAAAAGTTTTGGACACCTAATTGGAAAAACCATGGAGGTCTACGTAGATGACATGTTAGTCAAGAGCCTCGATAAGGCCGATCACATTGAGCACCTCCGAGAGGCATTTGAAGTGCTAAGGCACCACAAGATGATGTTGAATCCAGCTAAGTGTGCCTTTGGTGTGGGCTCGGGAAAGTTTTTAGGCCTAATGGTTTCCAAGAGAGGAATCGAGGCCAATCCCGAAAAAATCAAAGCAATTCTAGACATGGAACCACCAAAGACTGTCAAGGATGTCCAAAAACTAACGGGAAGAGTGGCAGCATTGGGAAGATTTATCTCCAAGTCAGGAGAGAAGTGTTTATCTTTCTTCAAAGCACTCAAGAATGTGAAAAACTTTGAATGGACAACTGAAAGCCAAGAGGCCTTTGAGGCCCTGAAGAAATACATGGCTGAGGCACCACTGTTGGCAAAGCCCAAACCAGGGGAAATTCTCTATTTGTACTTGGAGGTTTCTAGCACAACCCTTGGAGCCGTTTTGGTAAAAGAAGAATTGAAGGTTCAGAAACCCATCTACTATGTGAGTAAGATTCTACATGGGGCAGAAATAAACTACTCAACGATTGAGAAGTTTGCCTTAGCCTTGATAATGGCCTCAAGAAAGCTACGCCCGTACTTCCAGGCTCACAAGATAGAAGTCTTGACTGATCAACCTCTGAGAAACATCTTGCATAGCCCTCAAGTCAGTGGAAGATTGATCAAATGGGCCATTGAATTGGGCGAATTCGACATCAAGTATAATCCTCGAAGGACCATAAAAGCTCAAGCACTCGCTGACTTCATGGTTGAATGTACCATTGACAACCAAGAAGTCGGGGGGCAGGAAGTAATAGTGGAGGATGAGAAAGATCAAGAGATGGATTTCAAAGAATATTGGGTGCTCTATTTTGATGGAGCATCAAAAACAAAATCAAGTGGTGCCGGTTTAGTCCTACAAAGTCCTGATGGATTCCTCATAGAGTATGCACTAAAACTTGACTTTCCAACGACAAACAATGAGGCTGAGTATGAAGCTCTGATAGCTGGTTTAGGGCTGGCTGGAGCCTTGAGGGTCAAAACTCTGAAAGTATGTGAAGATTCGAGGCTAGTGGTTTCCTAAGTAAATGGGGAATTTGAGGCCAGAGATGAAGTCATGGCCAAGTACTTGAAACTTGTCAAGGCCATCATGACTCAGTTCGACGAATGCTATGTAGAGCACATTCCAAGGGAAGAAAACGTGAAGGCTGATGCCTTGTCTAAATTTGCTTCTTCCGAAATTGAAAACTATGCAGGGAGTGTCTACTTCCAAGTCCTGAGGACCCCAAGCATCAACAGAAAGTTGGTAGCACCCATTGATGTTGGCAGTTGTTGGATGGATCCCATCAAATCTCATCTAGAAACTGGGTGGTTACCCTGCTAGGCCGAATACACAATATATAATCAAGTATGTATGAGAATAACAATCAAGAACACAAGTTTGTAAATCAACAAACTGAATTATATTAAATAATTCTCTCTTAGTGATGTTAATGAATCACAAAGAGCTACTAGGTTACAAGAATAATATTTTCAATAATCGCATCCCTTCTAGGGATAACCTATCTGTGTTTATATATTACACAGCTACATACAATCCTTCTCTAATTGATATTCCTATAAGTTAGCTATACAATTCATATCAATTAAGGATTGCTTCTTATCTTCTATTCCATTTCCTTAGCTGTATCAATATATTCTGCTTCTTTCCATCTTCAGAATATATTGCTTCTAGAATATTCAATTCAGCACCGACAGCTAATTCAACTATCACCACGTCAGACTTTAACAAACTCTGACTGGCTTCAATGTAAACTCTGATGATCACCTGTTGCTTAAACACTGATGAACAAACGTCAGCAATTATATCTAACAATCTCCCCCAACTTGTGCATAATAAAAATGTACAAGTTAAACAGATAATTGATGATGTCAAAACATATAACAAATGCAGTGTTTAATATATCAGAGTTTAACTTTAACTTAGAATAGAAAACTTTAAAAAAAAACTTACAGTCAGACTTTATTTGATTTCTTGAATATCAGGAACAATTCTGAGATAATCCATGAGAAGTCTTCTTTCAGCCCTTTCCAGCTCTTCAACCATAACTTTCTTCAACTCTCTTAACTCTGGATCAGATTCTCCAGTCTGATAAATTGCAGCTCTCAAAGAATAGATGGAATTTTTCCTCATCTCATTCCCTAGCCTAATAAAATATGATTTATCAGATTCTAGATTGAATTCTAAGACTTTAACTCCCAGATCAGTCCTTAGTTTTGCACTGTTTCTTTTCATTTCCACAATCTTTCCATAAGCATCTCTGTACTTAGGAATATATGCACTCGAGACTCCTCCTCCAAGCATTATCTTTGATTTCAGCATCCTTTCTCTGATAACTAAAGCAGCATCATGAGTACTTCTATTCTTAACTTTTAACAAATACAGAATATACTCTAATTCTTCATAAGATTTGAGATTGATGTCAGACTCTGCAACCTTGTAAACTCTTCCATCAGCCATAAAATACAACAAAAACTCTTTCTTTAACACTTTATGAAATATCATCTGAACAGATTCTAGCATATCAAGATTCTCTTAAGTAAAAATACCAGAAATTGCTAGTGATGATTGATCTCCAGGTCTGTTATTTATTCTCTTCTCCCTGTGTGAACCTAATCCAGATTTATCATAAGATTCTTTACCCAATACAGTTCTGGTTTCTGAGAAGTTAACAGTTTCTGGCTTCAGAGTTTCAGGAAGTATAGGTCTTCTAAAAGTATCTTGGAGTTGAGGTGCTAGTTGAGTTTGCACAACATGAGCATTGTCAGAGGTTGTTACAACTTTTGTAGAAACATCAACTTGAGCAGCGTCAGAGGTTGATTTAATAAATTTTGATTCAACTTGAGCAATGTCAGAGGTTGAATAATTCTTCCTTGGTAACTTTCCTTCTTCTATCAGTTTACCCTTGCCCTTATCAGCGTTTGCTATTACAGGCCTCCTGGTGTATTGTATACTCTGTTGAGTATTTTCCTTGATATAAATTCCAGTTTCTTTCTTTCTAGGAGCCTTGACAGCTTTCTTTTTGTAAGTACCATCCTTCAATTTCTTCTCATGCTCTTCAGCAAGACTCAGCATTTCAGCTTCCATGTCTTCAACTGTAGCTTCATTGCCATGTTCTTCTAGAAACATTTTTGTAGCAATTTCTTCATCAGTAGATGGATTGGCTGAAATAATTAAACTCTTAAGTCTTGAACCACTGGCAGAGTTTGAGATTCCTTTACCAGAGTTTCTCAACCTATCAGAATTTAATCTTGATCTTCTTTGCCCTTGCTCAGAAATTTGCTTCCTCTCACTTTCCTTGCTTCCACCATCAGCAGAATCATCCCTCCGTCTCAGAGTTTGAGTGTCTTTGCATTTGTCATTAGGTACACTCTCCCCCTTTTTGACATCATCAGAAAGTAGTACTGATGTCAGCAATTCTATAGCAGTAGAAATAGAATTCAATTGTGCAGACATTGCAGTCTGATTCTCCTCAACTTTCCTAAGCCTCTTCTTAAGTTCATCAGAATCCTTGGCTTGTTGCTTGAACATGGCAGAATAATAAGATCTATCAGTCTTTAAGGTAAGATCCCTTAGACCAACTTCATTCCTAAGATTGGTAACCACTGTATGTGTTTCATCAAACCTATTGTTTAAGGCTTTGACTTGAACCACAGTGGCCTTTAGACTTGTAAGAACATCAGAGTTTGAAATTTTCTTCACAGAATCATCAAGAAAATCAGCAGCCCTCTGTGCAGAAAAGATACAATCTGCAGCAGCCCATCTATTGTAGTAAATATCTTGAAAATGCTCAGCAGTAGCTCGATTGACCTCTCTTTCCTCATCAGAGTTTAATCGAATATCAGATAACTCCTCTTGTATATCAAGATGTGAATGAGCAGAACTATCTTCAGCATTTTCATCCTCTGCTGTATTCTCTGCAGGAACATTTTCGGCCATTCTTTCTGGATTATCAAACTCTGCTTCTTTTCGAACAATCTCAACAACAGATTGTTGCAAAGCTTCAAGAATTACATTCTCTGCTACAGCTTCATCAAGAATTGGCTATGTAGCAACCTCTATCCTCTGATCAACCTCCTCACCTTTGTCAGAATGTAAATTGTGAACTGAAAGATTTTCTGTGTGAGAAGCAACAGAATCTTCAATGACCAAGGTGGCTTGATCAGCTGCTACATCCTCAGTATCACAAATACTGATACTATGATGTACATCTAGAATATCTTCATCAACAAAGAAATCCATTTTCTCAAAAACTCTGCTGTCAGAATGATCAGCAGCTTCCTCAACTACATCATCATCCTTTGATGTAGGAGCTTCTACATCAGCACTTACCATTTCAGGTATAGGTGCTGCTTCAACATTTACATTGGATGCACCAAAGAGATGTGCAGCCACCAGTCTTCTTTTCCTTTGATGAAGAGTTTCATCATCAGTTTCACTCTCCTCATCAGCATCATCAGACTTTGCCCTGTTTGCTCTTCTTTTCTTTAACCTTTTCTTCTGAGGCATACCATCAGTGATTGATACCCCAGCTTCATTTGCTGATGGATTTACTCTTGCAGACTTAACAGCTCTCAACTTAGACTTCTTTGACCTCTGTGATTGAGACACAGAAGGTCCAGCTTCAGAGTTTGCGAGTTGTTGTTGTTGTAAATTTACTTGAAATTGTCGCACAAACGCAGGTAGCAACAAGACACCAACATCCCCTTTCTTGTTATCCTTATTAGTTAGATCAGAGAATATGCGTTTATGTAATTTAAAACAGGGAATCACATCATTCTCAGCTATCTCTACTTCAGAAACACATTCAGAGAATATCAATTGACAGAATCTCGCAAAATAGACTACACCTCTGTTTTCAGTCATTTTCTCACCTATATTATTTAAAACTAGTCTAGCAACATCAAAATTACCTCTATAAAGAAGAGAATACCCGATTTGCAGACTATCAGTGGGAATCGCATCCCAGTTTGTGCACTTCTTTCCAAAAGCCCTGGTGATGCAATCGAAAAAGAAACTCCATTCCTTGCGCAAAAACGGCCTTTTCAGTTGACCAATCTTTGTCAATGGTCCAGAGTAGCCTATTCCTCTCATCATTCTAACCAACTCAGAATCGCCAACAGAGATTATGAAAGCATTGAAATCCTCAAGACCCAAAGCATCACGAACAGTTGTTGGAGTAACTGTAAATTCTTCGTCTTGAAATTCAAAGATTATGGACGGAGACCCAGACTCTCCTCCATTATCATAAGTGCCTGTCTGCCAAAGAGTCCTTATTTGAGATGCAGACAGCTTCAGCGGTGCGGTGAGAGCAGTACCAATATCAGAGTTTGACAAGAAATTCTGAATCAAATGAAACGCCTCCGGTGCGTTCTCATTTTCCAAAGGAGCAGCATAGTTATTTGGAACAAATTCTAACCCAGAAGCAGTAAACATTGTAGTAGCCATTAGAAAAGTTTTGAAGAAAGCAAGAAATAAGACAGAGAAAAGTGTAGAATGTATGCAGTGAAAGTGTTTGAGACAGTGTTTGTGAGTAAAAACTTATGAAAAGATGAAGTGTGTAAAAGAATGAACCGTTATGTGTAGTAAGTTTAAATAATAATTGTGAAAATTAAAACCCAATCGTTTTAATCATTACTACACACAACAGGCGTCTTTGAAAAATGTGTGAGTGGGACAGATGTCCAACATACATACGCTGACAGCTGTATGTAACAACTTCCAATACACACGCGCAGTAAAAATTGCCATAATTACCGCTTGTCACACTGTTCAAAACACTCAACCTCTCTCTTCTCTGTTTAATACAAATATGAACCGTTTGTAATCATACTCTTTCGAATTTCTAAAAAAATGTCTAATCTCAAAATCATAAAATGTCTGAAACAAAGAAATCATTTTAACCATCAGAGATTAAAACAAAGTTACCTCGGCGTATTTCACACAATACATCAGTGTTTACCATTTGTCCTTCTTTGTCAATAAACTCTTTTCTCAAACTGTACAGGTGTGAATAATTGTGTGTGCAATAGCAGAGTTTACCGAAAACAATATTTAGATCATCTCAAAGTGCATAAAATCCACAAACTAAAACAGTAAAAACTGATTGCTCAAACTCTCATCTAACATACAATCTGATTTTTATATCTAAACTCTGTATTCTGATATCCTTTCATTTGGATATATCTTTTATTTTTCACCCCCTTTATATATTTTTTTTTAATTTTTTCCAGTAATCAGTGGTTAGCACTAGTCACCAAAAATCAAAGATTTTAGCCCTTATTTCATACAATAAGTTCCTGGATCTTCCTAGGCTCAACATGATCTCAAAGGAATTTGTGCGCTTTTTGGCATCTTTTGATATGAGGGTGAAATATTTGCTATTAATTAGCAGAGTTTAGACTTTTCATCAGTTAATACAATTAATTTATGAGAGAAAGTGCAAACAGCTAATACAGACTCAGTGTTTAGGATTAATAAACTAAGAGATGGTATAAATACAAAGACAGTATCATGCTGTGTTAACTTACTGCACATATTTGAGATCAGAATCTATACAACTCTTAAGGATTCATAATTACTTACTGAGAATTATGCTTCATACAAATTTCTTCATTGGTCGATATGTTTCAGACAAAATTACAATCAAAGTATAGCATTAGACTGTAATTATCAGAGTATGACCAACACTTTATGACTAACAGAGTTTAGCATCAGAGTTTACTTTCAGAGTTTATGACACTGGTACTCATAACAGTTAATTCATGCAAGGAATCATGAGCATAAAAATCAAACATGTATAGTTTTTGAGTCTAACCCGTATCTCTAGTCAAAACCAGAGATCATTCCAAGTTCATTTACCAATCTTGTAAAGGTAGCTTCACTCAAAGGTTTGGTGAAGATATCTGCAAGTTGTTGGTCTGTAGACACAAAATGAAGCTCAATGTTCCCTTCTTCCACATGTTCCCTGATAAAATGATACCTTATGCTGATGTGCTTGGTCATGGAGTGCTGTACTGGATTACCTGTCATAGCAATAGCACTTTGGTTATCACAGAAAATAGGTATTTTAGAGTACCTCAAACCATAATCCAGCAACTGATTCTTCATCCACAGAATCTGTGCACAACAGCTACCAGCAGCTATATACTCTGCTTCTGCAGTGGATGTGGAAATTGACTTCTGTTTCTTGCTATACCAAGAAACCAATCTGTCACCTAAGAATTGACAGCTTCCACTTGTACTTTTTCTGTCTATCTTACAGCCTGCAAAATCTGCATCAGAGCAACCAATTAGCTTAAACTCTGATTCTCTAGGATACCACAAACCCAAGGTTATGGTTCCTTTGAGATATTTGAAAATCCTTTTTACAGCTGTTAGATGAGGCTCTCTGGGATCTGCTTGAAATCTTGCACAAAGACATGTTGCATACATGATATCAGGTCTACTTGCAGTGAGATACAGTAAAGACCCAATCATGCCTCTGTAGGTTGTCATATCCACTGTAGCACCTGTGTCTTTGTCTAGCTTTGTTGCAGTAGCCATGGGAGTTGGAGCAGATGAACTATCAAGCATACCAAATTTCTTTAGAAGATTTCTGGTATACTTTGCTTGATTGATAAAAATCCCATCATCTGTTTTCTTGACCTGTAAGCCTAGAAAATAACTAAGCTCTCCCATCATGCTCATTTGGTACCTGGACTGCATAAGCTTTGCAAACTTCTTACAAAGTTTGTCATTAGTAGATCCAAAAATAATATCATCTACATAAATTTGAACTAAAAGCAAATCATCACCAGAATTAAAATAAAACAAAGTTTTATCAATTGTACCTCTTGTGAACCCACTTTCTAAAAGAAATTGAGCAAGAGTTTCATACCATGCTCTTGGTGCTTGCTTTAGTCCATATAATGCCTTGTCAAGCCTGTAGACATAATCTGGATGCTTGGAATCTACAAATCCTGGTGGTTGTTCAACAAACACTTCTTCTTCAAGCTTCCCATTGAGAAAAGCACTTTTCACATCCATCTGAAAGACTTTAAACTTCTTGTGTGCAGCATAGGCCAGAAAAATTCTTATGGCCTCCAATCTTGCAACTGGAGCAAAGGTTTCATCATAGTCAACTCCTTCCTGTTGTGAATAACCTTTAGCCACAAGTGTAGCCTTGTTTCTTGTAATCACACCTTCACTGTCAGTCTTGTTTCTGAAAACCCACTTTGTACCTACAATTGATCTATTCTTTGGTCTAGGTACAAGTGTCCAGACTTCATTTCTTTCAAATTCATTTAACTCTTCTTGCATTGCTGTTATCCAGTTAGCATCTTGAAGAGCTTCTTCCACTTTCTTTGGTTCTGTTTGAGACAAGAAAGCATGATACAGGCATTCATTTGTAGTTGCACTTCTAGTTCTTACACTAGCATCAGGATCTCCAATTATAAGATCAGGTGTATGTGCCTGTGTCCACTTTCTTGCTGTTGGTAAGTGGTTTCTTGCATCATTATTGAATCCTCCCCCTTGATCCATGCTCTCCTGATTCATATGTTGACTTTCTGCAGCATCTGAAGCTCCCCCTGAATTGGATGGCTCAGAGTTTGAACTGTCAGAGTTTGAATCAGTTTCCTCAACTGACTCACTTGCTGTGTCTTGTTGAGCTTCTTCACACTCCCCCTCAACTGGTTCTCTATTTTGTTCAATTTGAGAATTTCCAGTTTCTCCAGTATTTACCAGTAGAGGTTCAGAGTATGCTTCGTTAGAGTTTGTCAGACCAGCTTCATCAGAGTTTACATCATCAGAGAATAAATCTTCATTTTCAAAACGTAGTTGATCATATTCATTTTCATCTTCAAGTCCAGTTATTTTCTTGTCATCAAATGACACATGTATGGATTCCATGATCACTTTAGTTCTCAGATTGTAGACTCTGAATGCTTTTGTTGACAATGGATAGCCAACAAAGATTCCTTCATCAGCTTTTAACTCGAACTTGGTCAACTGTTCAGGATGAGTCTTCAACACAAAGCATTTGCATCCAAATATATGAAAATATTTCAAATTTGGCTTCTTATTTTTCACCATCTCATATGGTGTTTTCCCATGCTTGTTGATCAGTGTAGCATTTTGAGTAAAACAAGCAGTTTGAACAGCTTCTGCCCAGAAATAGGTTGGTAACTTTGCTTCATCAAGCATTGTTCTGGCAGCTTCAATTAGAGTTCTGTTCTTTCTTTCAACTACACCATTTTGCTGTGGAGTTCCAGGTGCAGAAAATTCTTGTTTCACTCCTCTTTCCTTGTAGAAAGCTTCCATTATTGAGTTTCTGAATTCAGTTCCATTATCACTCCTTATAATTTTGACTTTGTGCTGTGATCCTTTGTCCAGTAGTTTTACATGATCAATCAGAGTTTGAGCAGTTCCTTCCTTCTTTGATAAGAAATACACCCATGTATATCTAGTATATTCATCAACAATTACTAGAGCATATTTCTTTCTGCCCATAGACATCACATTCACTGGTCCAAAGAGATCAACATGTAGAAGATGATAAGGTTCCACTACTGAAGATTCAGATTTGCTCTTGAAAGATGACTTCCTTTGCTTGGCCTTTTGACAAGAATCACATAGGCCATCTAGACTGAGTATTGATTTTGGAAGTCCCCTTACAAGATCCTTTCTTATTAGCTCATTGATGTTGTTCAAATTGAGATGAGAGAGCTTCTTATGCCAATTCCAACTCTCTTCATTTGACATTCTTGCAGTCAGACACACTGTTTTTCCATCAGAGTTTGTTACCAAACTTGCTTCATAAATGTTGTTGCGCCTGTGTCCAACTAAAACAACTTTTCCAGTAGATTTACTGATAACTTCACAGTGTTCAGTATAAAAATCTACATGGTTTCCTCTGTCACAGATTTGACTCACAGATGGCAGATTATGCTTGAGTCCTGAGACTAGAGCTACATTCGTGATGATGACACTTCCAAGATTGATATTTCCATATCCCATAGTACGTCCTATGTTGCCATCTCCATAGGAAACCTTTGGGCCAGCCTTCTCCTCAAAATCTGATAGCAGGGCTTTATTTCCAGTCATGTGTCCTGAGCATCCACTGTCCAAGATAAGGGTGCTCTCTTTTATGCCCTTATTTTCAGATGATTCAGTCTCATCTTTGACAGTTGCCATAAGAGCATAGTTTACTCCATCATCAGAGTCTGAAGTATCTGCCCAGTCTTTGCCTTTAGAGATGAGTGCTTTCTCAGATTTTCCTTTCTTGCACTCTGGGGCATAGTGACCCATCTCCTTACACTTGTAGCACTGGATTTCAGATTTATCTTTCTTGCCAGACTTGGTCTCCCTTCCATCAGACTTTCTAAAACTTTTCCTTTCAGAGTTTGAATCTTTCCTTGAGAATCTCTTTGCTTTCTTGAAGTTCTTGAATCCCATCTTCTTGAAGGTCTTCACCATCAATGCAGCCATTTGCATCATCTGTTCTTCATCATCCTCAGAGTCAGAAGCTTCATCAGAGTTTGAGTCATCATCAGAGTTTGATGACTCACTTTCAGATTTAATGACTAAAGCCTTTCCCTTGGCTTTCTTCCTTGACGATTCCTTCTTGATGGGCTTCTCCTCAACTTTGAGAGCAACATATTTTGTCTTCTTGCTGGATCTCCTGTTTCTTTGTTCTATCTCAAGTTCATGAGTCTTCAACAATCCATAGATCTCATCAAGATCTGTATCTGCAAGATCATAATTATCTCTGATTGTTGTCGCCTTTAAATCCCATCTTTCAGGTAGGGATAAGAGAAATTTGAGATTTGACTCTTCAAGCTCATATTCTTTATCAACCAGAGACAGATCATTCAATAGTTTGCAAAATCTGTCATAAGTCTCAGTCAAGGTTTCATTAGGTCTTGAATCAAAGTGCTCATACTCCTGTGTGAGTATTGTTTTCATGTTTTTCTTTATAGCAGTGGTTCCTTGACACCTGACTTCCAGAGCATCCCAGATTTCTTTTGCAGTTTTGCAACCAATTACTCTGTTAGACATAACATTATCTAAAGCACTGTGGAGAAGATGTCTAACCTTTGCATCTTTTGCAATTGATGAGATGTCCTCAGGAGTCATATCTTTCTTTTCCTTTGGAACAGTCTTTTGTTCTTGACCATCAACAACAGGAGTCAATTTAGTCGGCATATGAGGACCATCATTGATTCTGTCAAGATATTCTGGATCTGTAGCCTCCAGAAACATGGTCATCTTCACCTTCCAAATTGGATACTCCACTGGCCTGAGAATTGGAACCCTGATTGTTTCATATCGACTCACAGAATTAGGTTTAACCTGTTCAACCTTGGGAGGAGCTTGATTTTCTTCAGACATGATTATTACTGTGTTTGAATCGAAAAACTGTATATATTAAACAACCTTGGCTCTGATACCAATTGTTAGGCCGAATACACAATATATAATCAAGTATGTATGAGAATAACAATCAAGAACACAAGTTTGTAAATCAACAAACTGAATTATATTAAATAATTCTCTCTTAGTGATGTTAATGAATCACAAAGAGCTACTAGGTTACAAGAATAATATTTTCAATAATCGCATCCCTTCTAGGGATAACCTATCTGTGTTTATATATTACACAGCTACATACAATCCTTCTCTAATTGATATTCCTATAAGTTAGCTATACAATTCATATCAATTAAGGATTGCTTCTTATCTTCTATTCCATTTCCTTAGCTGTATCAATATATTCTGCTTCTTTCCATCTTCAGAATATATTGCTTCTAGAATATTCAATTCAGCACCGACAGCTAATTCAACTATCACCACGTCAGACTTTAACAAACTCTGACTGGCTTCAATGTAAACTCTGATGATCACCTGTTGCTTAAACACTGATGAACAAATGTCAACAATTATATCTAACATACCCAATGACACTTCAGAAGCAAGAAATCTATACGTCAGAGCACTAAGGTATATCCTGATTGAGGGAATCCTATACAAGAAGTCTTTCATCATTCCATATCTGAAATGTTTAAGACCTCAAGAGGCAGAATTGGCCCTGAAGGAAGTACATGAAGGATTTTGTGGGTAGCACATGGGGGGGCAGAGCCCTTGCCCATAAAATCACTCGTCTAGGTTTCTACTGGCCAAGCATACTAGCAGATGCTAAAAGCTACGTAAAGAAATATGAAAGGTGCCAGAAGCATGCCCCAGTGGTTAGGCAACCACCAGAGATGTTGACATCCATAAACTCACCAATCCCCTTTGCCATGTGGGGAATGGATATACTCAGGCCTTTTCCAATGGCAAGTGCTCAACGAAAGTTCTTGATAGTAGCAATCGACTACTTCACCAAGTGGATTGAGGCTAAGCCATTAGCCAAGATAACCACAAAGCAAGTGATGCATTTCTTCTAGGAAAATGTGATATGCAAATACGGGATTCCACGTATCTTGGTCACAGACAATGGAACTCAGTTTAACAACGATGAGTTTAAGAAATATTGTGATGAGAACGATATCAAGTTGCGCTTCACTTCTGTCGCCCATCCTCAAGCAAATGGGCAAGCTGAGGTTGCAAATCGAATTATCCTAGATGGACTGAAGAAAAGAGTTGAACGCTCTAGAAACACTTGGGTAGACGAATTGCTCCCTATACTATGGGCATATCGTACGACCTACAAAGTCACCACTGGAGCTACCCCCTTTCTGTTGGCATATGGGGCAGAGGCAGTGGTTCCAGTGGAGATTACTCACACGTCTCCAAGATTTGAGGCTTGTGAACCAGAAACAAATGAGGAAGGCTTGAGGCTGGCCTTAGATTTGATTGATGAAGTTAGAGATGAGGCAAATGCCAAGATAGTTCAGCATCAGAAACGAGCATCTTTCTATTACAACCTAAGGGTTAAAGAGAGATTCTTTCGACAAGGAGATTTAGTCCTCCGAAAAATTGAGGCATCCGGAGTTGGGCAAAAAGGCAAGTTGGCCTCAAATTGGGAAGGGCCATACCGCGTCAAGAACGTATTTGGTCGAGGCTCGTACAAACTAGAAACCCTTAAAGGGCATGAGGTGCCAAGGACTTGGCATGCCTCCAATTTGAAAGTTTATTATGTTCAAGGTGTTTCCCAAGTGGACTCACTACTAAAAATAAGGTTTGATAAAACCAACCCAAGTTTTTAAACTTGAGTATTATGTAAGGGTTGATCCCATTTTCAAAGTTATGAATTCCATATTCTTATGTTTTCATTACATACGCAATGCATTCTGATAGACATGTTAAGTCGAGAATGTAAAAAGACTGAACGAAATCTTAAATAAAAGATAAGCCCGTAGGCTGAAAATACAGTACAAGCCATGAAAGGCCATAAATAAAAACTACATCATCTAAGCTGCCTTGTCTACGTCCTCCTCTTCCTCCTCTTCCTCTTCCTCTCCCTCTAAAGCGGAACCAGAGTGAGTGGCAGCATAATCATCCCTGGCAGTCTGACCAGGTGGAGAAGTATGATCCAGGTCGAAGATCCTGTCATCTTCCTCCATGTCATCCTCTCCAGCCAAAGCTAACTCCAAAGGAGTAGGAGTGTAAGGGCTTGGAAAATCAGAAATGGTGAGAGATCCAGGCATCTTCTCCAAAACAGCAGCAAGAGCGCCATCTCATCCCTTAGTATACTGAACTGGGAAGAGGAGCTCGTCATGCTTATCAATCAAGTCCTTGTACTCTGAGGAGTCAAGGTACTCGTCGATAAAGTCATTTTTACCCTTCCTCAAAGAAACCAGCTCAGCCTGGGAGTCGGCTAACTCCTTCTCCTTCCTAGCCAGTGTGGCCTTCAGCGAGCCCACCTCCTCTTGGGACTTCTCAAACTTGCCTTGGTTGGCCTCAGAAGATGAGCGCCAAGTCTTGGCTTGAAAGATAGCCCCTTGAAAGTTGGCATTAGCCTACAAACAAGTTACAAGTCAATACAAGATATAAAACTTGAAACATGTTAAAACTACAAGGAAAAGAGGGAAGAAAACAACTTACAGCAGCAATCGCCTGAGAGCCTGCATGCTCCACACCCTCCAAAGTGGAGTTGGAAACAAAATCCTTGTATTCACAAGGAGTCAAGGAATGATAAGACCATTCCACAACATGTTTAGACACCCCCACTACGGTGTCTTTCTTCCTAAGACCCCAATTAGGGCGCCAAACTGAACTTTTGGCCGAGGAAGTACCCTCAACCTCATCAGTAAGGTCCACATGGGGCCTTATAAAGGCTGGGACACTTGCATCACGGGGGTCTTTCCCTCCCAAGTGAGCCCTTTTCATCCTTGCTGTTTCTCCATCTTGGGGCTCGTTGGTCTTATTGATAAAGACCGCAGCTGCAAAAAACACAAAGAAAGAAATAGTTGGTATAAGATAATCTTAAATAAATAAAGGAGAATATGAGGTGAGAATTACCCTTATCAAAAACGTTTGAAAGTCCCAAGGACTTAAGCTGGAACTCGTCCAGGAGCACCCTAGCCGTTGTAGCATAATCATCTTTTGTGAGCTCGGCATAGGCATGGGCCTCCTCATCATTCAGAATTATATTACTGGGGATACCATCCGAGACCCTACTGAAAGATCTACGAAAAAGGGTACCCCAATCCCCTCCTTCCCAAACTAAATACATAAATTCGTTTTTCCATCTCGGGTTATTATCAAGGATGGATTTCGGATGAAAAATGGGTGGAGTGGAAGGTCGATGGTTGATATAAACCCAACCCAAGGTAACAGCAGAGCTATTTTTAAACTGGAATATTTTCCTAAATAAGGCAACAGAAAGAGGAAAATTGTTCTTCAAGCAAAGAACAATGAAACAAATAATGATTCTCCAGGCATTTGGAGGAAGTTGGCAAGGGTTAATCCCAACATCAGCCAAAAGCCTGGGAATGAACTCATGAAAGGGAAACCTGAGTCCCGCAACAATGACATCCTTATAAATGCATAGAGCATCAGGACGCCAATGGCAGGAACGGTCCATTGGGCCGGCTGGGACTAACCTATAGGGGGACTTAACCCTATATATTTTATTATAGTCCCTAATCAAATCGATTTCGTGAAATTTATTGCTACAATCGAATGAATCTAAATGCGAAACAGAAGGATAATCATCACTACGTTCTAAAATCATATCTTGAAGAGACATATGAGAAGAACGAATAGTGATACCTCTCTTCGATGCTTGATTCATTTTTTGGAGACGTTGCGTAGAACGACCAGACATCTTCAAATCTTCAAAGAAATTCTCATAAAAGCTTTAAATCTTCAAGGAGAAATCCCAGAAAATCTTCAAATCTTCAAATCTCCAAACTAAAACCCAGAAAATCTTCAAGAGATGAAGATTAAGCCCAGAAAATCTTCAAGGGATGAAGATTGAACCCAGAAAATCTTCAAGGGAAGAAGATTAAACCCAGAAATCGAAGAAAACCACTACGAGAATATCGCCGGAAATCGCCTTACTACGGAGAGAAAAACTAAGAATACTATAGAGAAATTTTGGAAAGATGAAAGTATGAAGTGAAGAACAAAGTGGAAATCCCACTCTTTTATAATTGAAGTGACTGGAAACCCAACCGGTTAAGGTAGGGCAACCGTCTATAGCCGGTTAAGGCCCACAAATCCATTTATGGATTATAGAAATAAAAGCCCAAATAATTTGGGTCTCAGGCAAATTCGAAGCCCAACAAATTAAGGCCCATTAAGGCCCAATAGCATGGAAATTAAATAGAAATTCGTGCTAACTGGAAATAAAGCCAAGGCAAAAATAAAGATTCGAGGTCGAAGAGACCTTAAATCGAAGTTTTACGACCGAGGTCGAAAACATATGGGAAAACGAAGTCGAATTCAACGACCTCGCTCCCAAGTAAAGTCGAAATATTAAAGATTTAAGGTCGAAAAAACCATAAATCAAGGTCGTAAGACCCAAGTCGAAAATACACACAAAATCGAGGTCGTATTCGTCGATCTCGCACCAAAATAAGGCACAAAAATTAGAAAAATAAGGTCGAAAAGACCCTTGATTGATCTCGAAGGCTCGAAGTCGAAAATGACTTTGAAAATGAGGTCAAAGCATTCGACTTCACACAAAAACAAGGTCGAAAAGACCCTTGATTGAGCTCGAAGGATCGAAGTCGAAAATGACTTTGAAAATGAGGTCAAAGAATTCGACTTCACACCAAAAACAAGGTCGAAGAGACACGGGGTTGAGGTCGAACAAACGAGATCAAAAATACATTGGAAATTGAGGTCGTATTGTTCGACCTCGCACCAAAATAAATCCAAGAAATCATAAAATCCTGGTCGAAAAAAGGATGGAATGAGGTTGAAAAGACCCATGATCGAGGTCGAACGATCCTGGTCTAATTCCTGGTCGAAAATGACCTAATTTGAGGTCAAAAATGCCCTTAAAAATAGAAAATTTAGGGGAAAAACACATCGTAACTTCTACAAAAACCCCAAGGAGATTTTCCCAGAAGTTGAGGGGCAAATGATATGGACAGAAAATTAATTATAGAAATATAATTGACTATTCAATGGAAAGGCCGATATTTAAGGCCCGACACCCTAATTATTCATTAATTTCGTAATTAATGAATAGGGAAAATATACATCTCATCGAAAGAGACCAAAATATGGTAAATTAGTCAAAGAAGGATCCAGAATCCCAATTAACGAGTCATAGCCTTTATCAACAAGGAAAAGACTCATTCTGCAAGAAATACAATGTTTATTCAATATCAAAAAGGAGACTTATTCGCTAAGACTCCTAAACATACCATAAATACAAGGCTCCAGACGCCTATATAAGGTCCCTGATCCTACAATAAGAACTACATCTTTGGCTTGATTCTCAATAAAAATTTGAGATACGTAGGCATCTTGTGAGGACCGATTTAGTCTCGAAACACAAGTGCATCCATTAAAGCTCGAAAGCTCATTAATCCTAGTAATTAATATACAAGTACGTTTTTTAATCCACAACAGTTTAGTTGAAAAAGGTAATTACCTTTTATTTCTTAAAAGAAAATAAGTATACATGTTAAATAGGCAAAAAAATTTAAATAATTAAAAGTAATAAAATAAGTTTTAAAATAAATATAGTAAGTAATGGTTTGCGCATGATATTTTTGAAAAAGAATGGGGGGTTTTGTAAGGAAAAATATAAAAAGTAAAATATTTTAGTTGAAAAAGTTAATCGTCCGTCATATTTTTTGAAACGAAAGAGATTTTTTCAAAAAAAAAAGAAAAAGTAATCTATTTTGGAAGGTAATATGTTATAAATAAGTAATGTTATTATTTCATAATATTTTTTTATTGATAATAAGGGTAATTTTATTTAATAATATTTTTTATTGATAAGTAAGGGTATTTAAATAATTAAAATAGATTTTAAAATAATTATGTAATAGCTTGCCCGTGATATTTTTGAAAAGGAAGGGGTTTTAGTAAGAAAAAATATAAAAATTAACATGTTTTAGTTAAAAAGGATAATTGCTCGTAATTAAAATAAGTTTTAAAATAAATAAGTAAGGATTTGCTTGTGATATTTTGGAAAAATGAGGGATTTTAGTAAGGAAAAATAGAAAAAGTAATGTAATTTAGCTAAAAAGGTAATTTGTTATAAATAATGTAATTATTTAATAATATCTTTTTAAAAATAAGTAAGGGTAATTAATTAAAATCACTTTGGTACAAATCGGCCAAACTTTTAATATTTATAAAAAGTAAAATACTTTAGTTGAAAAAGTTAATTGTCCTTCATATTTTTGGAAAAGAAAAGAAGGGGATTTTGTTAAAAAAAAAAGTGATCTATTTTGGATGAAGAAGGTAATTGGTTATAAATAAGTAATGTTATTATTTAATAATTTTTTTTATTGATAAGTAATGGTAATTTTATTTAATAATAATTTTATTATTGATAAGTGATGGTATATAAATAATTAAAAGTATTAAAATAGATTTTAAAATAAATATGTAATTGTTTTCCCGTAATATTTTTGGAAAAAGAGGGATTTTAGTAAATAATGTTATTATTTAATAATATGGTTTTAAAAATAAGTAAGATTATTTAAGTAAAATCACTTTGGTACCGACCAAACATTTAATGTTTCGTCTATTATTATAATATACTAGCTTAAAACATTTAATGTTTCGTCTATTATTATTATAAGTAACCACTTTTAATTAATTAAAAACATTAAAACATATTTTAAAATAAATAAGTAAGAGGTTGCTCGTTATATTTTTGGAAAAGGTGGTTTTAGTATGGAAAAATAAAAAATGTAACATATATTTAGTATAAAAAGGTAAATGTCCGTGATATTTTTGGAAAATGAGGTTTTAAAATTTAATAATTTAAATTATTTAAATACGTTTTCAAATAAATAAGTAAAGGGTTTGTCCGTGATATTTTTAGAAAAAGAATGGATTTTAGTGAGAAAAATAGAAAAAGGCAATTTCCCGTGATATATTTAGAAAATGAGGGACTTTGTTAGAAAAAATCTATAATGTGTTTTAGCTGAAAAGGTAATTGGTTATAAATACGTATTTGATTATTTATATTTTAATATTTTTAGTAATTGCATTTGTTAAGAAAAATAAGTAGATATGTTAAAATAGGTAAACTTTAAAAAAAATATAATATTAGGTTTAAAAGTAAATAACTAAAGGTTTATCCGTAATATTTTTGGAAAATGAGGGGTTTTAGTAAGAAAAGAAATATAAAAACTAACATGTTTTAGTTAAAAAAGGTAATTGCCCGTGATATATTTAAAAAGTAGGGGAATTTGTTAGAAAAAATAAAAAAAAATGTATTTTAGGTGAAAAAGGTAATTGGTTATAAATAAGTAATATTATTATTTAAAAATATATTTCTATAAATAAGTAAGGTTAATTAAGTATTAACACGAATTTAAGAAATGGAAATTTTTATAAATAAGTAAGGTTAATTAAGTAAAAACACGAATTTAAGAAGGGCAATTAAGTAAAATCACAACGTACCATACCGACCGACCAAACTTTTAATGTTTCGTCTATTATATAATACTAGCTTAAAACTCGTGCGAATGCACAGATTGTTAATTGTTATTTTATTATTATTTTTTTAATTGTATTTGTTAAAAAAATAAGTAGGAATGTTAAAATAGCTAAACACTTTCAATTAATTAAAAACATTAAAACAAATTTTAAAATAAATAAGTAAGGGTTTGCTCGTTATATTTTTGGAAAAGGAGGGGTTTTAGTGTGGAAAAGTAAAAAATGTAACATATATTTAGTTTAAAAAGGTAAATGTCCGTGATATTTTTGGAAATTGAGGTTTTAAAATTTAATTATTTAAATACGTTTTAAAATAAATAAGTAAAGAGTTTGTCCGTGATATTTTTAGAAAAAGAATGGATTTTAGTGAGAAAAATAGAAAAAGGCAATTGAAAAAGGCAATTTTCCGTGATATATTTAGAAAATGAGGGACTTTGTTAGAAAAAAATCTATAATGTGTTTTAGCTGAAAAGGTAATTGGTTATAAATAGGTATTTGATTATTTATATTTTAATATTTTTAGTAATTGCATTTGTTAAGAAAAATAAGTAGGCATGTTAAAATAGGTAAACTTTTAAAAAGATATTTATAATATTAGGTTTAAAAATAAAGAACTAAAGGTTTGTCCGTGATATTTTTGGAAAATGAGGGATTTTAGTATGGAAAAATAGAAAAACTAACATGTTTTAGTTAAAAAAGGTAATTGCCCGTGATATATTTGAAAAAGTAGGGGAATTTGTTAGAAAAAATAAAAAAAATAATGTATTTTAGGTGAAAAAGGTAATTGCTTATAAATAGGTGATACTATTATTTAATAATATATTTCTATAAATAATTAAGTTTAATTAAGTAAAAACACGAATTTAAGAAATGTCAATTAAGTAAAATCACAACGTGCCATACCGACCAACCAAACTTTTAATGTTTCATCTATTATATAATAGTATTGATTAATAGTATTGATACTAGTTTAAAACCCGTGCGATGCACATATTGTTTTTAATAGTTGTTATTTTATTATTTTTATTTTAATATTTTATTAATTGTATTTGTTTAAAAATAAGTAGACATGTTTTTTTTAAAATAAATAGACACGTTAAAATATGTAAATTCTGTTAAATAATTAAACAAATTAAAATAGGTTTTAAAATAAATTGGAACGACAAATATTTTTGGAAAAATGAGGGGGTTTAGTAATAAAAATTAGAAAGAGATACATGTTTTAGTATAAAAAAGGAATTGTACGTGATATTTTTTGAAAAAAAACGGGAATTTTATTAGAAAAATTACAAAAAGTAATGTGTTTTAATTAGTTATAAATAGGTCATATTACTATTTATTTATATTTTTTTATTGATAAATAAGGGTAATTAAGTAAAACATGAATTACAAAAATTTGTATTGGGCGACTGAACTTTTAATGTTTCGTCTATTCTATTATAAGAAAGTATAGATTTTATTTTATTGAATGGAATTACCCGTTATTTTTTTGGAAAATGGGAGCTTTTAGTTAAGAAAAATATCATTTAGAGAGTACAAAAAGAATATATGATTTGCCTAAAAAAGCTAATCGGTAAGATTATTATTTTATTTTATTAAATGGAACTATTTGTGATATTTTTGGAAAATGAGATATTTTAGTTAGGAATAATAGAAGAGTAGAAATTTTAGTTAGAAAATATAAGAAAGAATATATAATTTGGCTAAGAAAAGAAAATTGGTTACTTATTAGCAGTTATGATATTATTATGTTATGTTATTAATTGGAACTGCCCATTATATATTTGGAAAATGTGATATTTTAGTTTGGAAAAATATTATATTTTATTAGATGGAACTACCAGTAATATTTTTGGAAAATGGGAGGTTTTAGTTGGGAGAAATTTTAGTTTAGAAAATATAAAAAAAATTAAGATTTTGCTAAAAAAGCTAATCGGTTACTTATTAGTAACTAGGTTACTAAGTCGCGCTTCGCTTATAATATATTTGTTAAGAAAAAGAATATTATAATGAAAATTGTGAAATAAATATCTACAAAATTATATAAATTATCAAATAAAATAAATTCTGTAAAATTTGCATTTGGGTAGATAATATTATAAATTATTTACATATTCTTTTTGTTTATATAGTTTAATTTTTTATTTTTTTGGACCAATACCATTTCCGTATATATATATAAAATATATTAATAAAAATCAATATAACATATAATATTACTTTTATATTTAAATAGTATTAATAGAAAAGATAATATTAGAACATGATAGTTTGAATTTTAACTTATATAATAGTATTACTTATATATTACTCTAATAAATTAGAGCATCAAAATACCCGAGAGTATGTTAGTGTCATTAATACGTGCATCAATCATATCCGGACATATGGACTGAAATGCGTGCAGTGATATGTTGACGATGTCTTCTTCCAATCTCTTAGGCGACGTTTGAAATCCTGGTGTTTTGATGATAACACTATAGCAGCAAAGCTAGGTTTATTGTGTTGTACTAACATTGTTTTGCAGGAGATAAAGACTTTGTATTTTATAACAAAACATGTTGTAGCAGCTAGCTGGCAGACTAATTTTTCTTTGCAGGCAGCTAGCTGGCAGAGAAATTTTGTATGCAGGTAGCAAGATGGCAACACTCCCAGCAGATAGAGTTTCAGTCCTATTTTATAGCAAATATTCTAGGAACTGAATTGTTAGGACTCTATCACTTATATAAGTCGTATATATATATATATATGAGCTCAATATTCACCCCTCCCCTCTAGGTGTTGATTTTCATTTGGTATCAGAGCTTTGGTGTACTAACATTTCTGTAACAGGAAAGTACAGATCCTATGGCACACTTTTATGTAGAGGGAGAATCATTAAACATGCCACCACTTCTCAATGGGGCAGAAAATTATGATTTATGGAGACTAAAGATGAAGGTGTTACTGAGCAAAAATCCATTTGAGTGGAGAGTCGTTAAGGATGGTCCATTCACTTTTTTTGGATAATAATGGCAAGCCAAAAGATGTTGATGATCTTACCGAGACAGAATTGATAAAATCAAGCTATGATGGAAGAGCAAAGTACACACTAATATGTGGTCTTTCAGATTCAGATTTTGACAAGGTCTCGTCATGTAGCACAACAAAGGATATATGGGATACATTAAAAATACATTATCAAGCTACATCAAAATCAAAGGATGTATGTTTCAAGTCAAACCAGCAAGCTGCCTCAAGAGATAAAAAGAAAGCAAAGGCTCAAATCACTTGGAGTGACGAGGAATTTAATTTCAATGAAGACTCAAGCGAAGATATGCTAAATATTGCATTGGTTGGCATTGACGATGATATGGTTCGAGGAAACACCGAAGAAGTCCTTGTAAATAGTGATGTATCACATTCGGACTCCGATGTTGAATCTAGTGCGGTAAACTCATTTCAGTTTAACATATCTTCTGAAAATATTATATTGGAATCACTAACCATGCAGGAACATAGTAATATATCTATTGTAGAGTTCATGGAATTAAAGAATGAGAACAATGAGCTTGAAAAGAAAAATGCTTCTCTTCGAAAGATCATTTCTGATCTTATGGCTGAAAAGACTCCATCAAGCAATCATGAAGATCTCATTTCTGATCTCAAGGGAAAGCTAACACAACTTGAGGGGTTCAACAAATTACTTCTCAAAAGAAATGATACATTGATGAAGGAACTCAGCGAGCTGCGTGCAGAAATTGAAGCAAGGGATGTATGTCTTGAAACTTTTAAAATCCGAGAATCCATCTCAATTGAAGCTACTCAACAAGCTGAGAAGATAAAGGAATTAGAAGCTGAAGTTTCAAAGCTTGAGAAAGGCATGGGAAAATTTGTTCAAGGAGAGGAAGTATTAAAGACAATCATGAAACAAACAAAGGTTCCTATGGATAAAGAAGGACTTGGAATGGCTTCTACATCAAAGACCAAGGCTTTTCAATATGAAGGCAAACATGGTATTCCATATAATTGTGCTATGCCTTGGAAAATTTGCTACAAATGTGGAAAGAAAGGTCAGTTGTCACATCACTGCCCAAGTCAGAATGTTAAGCCAGCAAGCTGGAACAGACAGACAGCTTATAGGCAGCAAGCTTCCAGAACAAGGAGAACAAGAAATCAAGCATCCAAAGTGGTCCAAATGTGGATCAAGAAATCTGAATTGAATGTTCTTTATGTTATATCAATTAACCATGTTGGACCCAACCAAATTTGGGTACCAAAACGTTGAGATGTTTGTTCTTTATTTTGTAGGTATGTCTTGTGGTCAAAGTCAATGCAAATCAAAGGATATTGGATAGTGGATGTACAAGACATATGTGTGGTGACAAATCTCAGTTCCTTAGCCTCAAGATGAAAAAGGGTGGTAGTGTTACAATTGGTGATAGCAAAACACTCCGTATACTTGGCAAAGGAACAATTGGTAGTAGTAACATTTCTATTGATAAAGTACAATATGTTCAAGGTCTTAAATATAATTTTCTTATTATAAGTCAGTTATATGATGATGGACATACTGTTGTTTTTTTTAAAGAGAAATGTACTATTAATGTTGGCACTAACAAAGTCCCCCTAGTTGCTAGAAGGGAAGGAAATATATATATGTTGGACTTTGAGATGCAGGAAGTAAGCTGCTGTTTAGCTACTGTTGATACAAACCCAGATCTTTGGCATAGAAGGCTAGGACATGCTCATATGGACTTACTCAGCAAGCTGTCTACAAAGAAGCTAGTTAGAGGACTGCCCAAATTGAAGTATGTCAAGACGGAAACTTGTTCGACATGTCAATTAGGCAAACAAATCAGGACTCCACATAAGTCAAAGAAAATGGTATCATCTACTAAACCTTTAGAGCTTCTCCATTGGGATTTATTTGGTCCGGAAGCATATAAAAGCATTGGAGGTAAACAATATGCATTTGTTATCGTTGATGATTATTCTAGATATACATGGGTATTGTTTCTTCGAACTAAAGATTGTGCTTTTAGTGAATTTGAAAAACTAATCACTTTACTTGAGAACAAGTTGAATACAAGATTTGTAGGTATAAGAAGTGATAGAGGAGGTGAATTCATATCGAAAGGCTTCAATGATTATTGTGAAGAAAGAGGTATTTCACATGAATTCTCTGCTCCAAGAACCCCACAGCAAAACGGAGTTGTGGAGAGAAAGAACAGATCTTTTTGCAAGAAACTGCAAGGACTTTGCTCGCAAGAGAGCAAGCTGCCAAGGATTTTCTGGGCAGAAGCAGTCAACACAGCAAGCTGACAGCAGATGAACAAGGTATAGATGTTGATGTTCGCAAGTATAGAGGTATGATTGGTAGTTTATTATATCTTACTGCCTCTAGACCTGATATAATGTATAGTGTTTGTGTATGTGCGAGGTTTCAATCTAAACCAAAAGAGTCTCACTTAAGTGCGGTTAAAAGAATATTCAAATATTTGAGTGGCACAATTACTCTTGGTTTATTTTATCCAATCACAAATGCTTTTGATCTTGTTGGGTTTAGTGATGCAGATTATGCAGGTTGTCAAACTGATCGCAAGAGTACAAGTGGTGTTTTTACATTTTTAGGACAGAGTTTGGTGTCTTGGCAAAGCAAGAAGCAAGCTTCTGTTGCATTATCCACTACAGAAGGTGAGTATTTAGCCGCAGGAAGATGTTGTGCCCAAATTCTTTGGATGATACAAACACTCAGGGACTATGGCATCAAATGCGACAAGATTCCGATTTATTGTGACAATACAAGCACAATTAACATTTCGAAGAATCCAGTGAATCACTCAAGAATGAAACATATTGATGTTCGACATCACTTCTTGAGAGACAATGTTGCAAAAGGAAAAATTGAGCTACTATTTGTTTCTACAGAATACCATCTAGCTGACATCTTCACTAAGCCATTGGCCGAAAAAGATTTTCTGTTCTTCGTAAGGAAATTGGCATGTGCAATGTCTAGACAGCAAGCTGCCTACAGTTGTCTAGAAATATTAGCTCACTTAGCATGATAATCCATGCTTATTTGAATTTTCTATTATTGATAACATGTGAATAACCTTTTTGATGAATAAGGGGGAGAAAATTCAGGATCATAGTATGTGTGATTTAGGGGGAGTTTTTAGTTACCTCTTTGGGTCACATGATTTTAATGTGAATTTATGCTAATGCTAAATTTTAATGTGATGCCATGAAAATATGCTTAGCTGCTTGGATAGAATGCTAATATTTTTGCAGGGGGAAGCATAATTTTAGGGGAAGTATTTTGCTCCTGAATATTGTTGTGTAATCATCAAAAAGGGGGAGATTGAAACCCTGGTGTTTTGATGATAACACTATAGCAGCAAGCTAGGTTTATTGTGTTGTACTAACATTGTTTTGCAGGAGATAAAGACTTTGTATTTTATAACAAAACATGTTGTAGCAGCTAGCTGGAAGACTAATTTTTCTTTGCAGGCAGCTAGCTGGCAGAGAAATTTTGTATGCAGGCAGCAAGCTGGCAACACTCCCAGTAGATAGAGTTTCAGTCCTATTTTATAGCAAATATTCTAGGAACTGAATTGTTAGGACTCTATCACTTATATAAGTCGTATATATATATATGAGCTCAATATTCACCCCTCCCCTCTAGGTGTTGATTTTCATTTGGTATCAGAGCTTTGGTGTACTAACATTTCGGTAACAGGAAAGTACAGATATAAATTATTTTTACTTTTCGAACACATATTTAAAGGTATCCGTTTGATATTTATGACGACTTTAGTGATTAAAGTGATACCTCGTTGAGATCAGTGATGAAAGTGATATCTGGTCTTCACTTCAGTGACCACTTTGATATTTAACCCAAATTCGAAAGTAATAAAGAAATTAACATTAAATCTTACAAATTTGCAATTTTCCAATTCCATTCTTACAAATTTGAAAATAATACAAGGAGATTGTAATTATTAACATAAGATCCTACAAATTCGGAAATAATAAGAAAGTTTTAACATAAGATCCTACAAATTTGAAAATAATAAGAATGTTGTAATTTTCTAATTCTTCCACTCTTACAAATTTGAAAATAATAAAAGAAAGTTCTATCAAGTTTGAAAATAATAAAAGAAAGTTCTATTAAGTTTGAAAATAATAAAAAAGAAAATTACAATTATTAACATAAGATCCTACAAATTCGAAAATAATAAGGAAGTTGTAAATTTCTAATTCAAAGAAAGTTCTATCAAGTTTGAAAATAATAAAAAAAAGTTTTATCAAATTTGAAAATAATAAGAAAATTTTAACATAAGATCCTAAAATTTTGAAAATAATAAGGAAGTTGTAATTTTCTAATTCCTCCGATCGCAAAAATTTGAAAATAATAAAAGAAAGTTCTATCAAGTTTGAAAATAATAAAAGAAAGTTTTATCAAGTTTGAAAATAATAAAAGAGAAAATTGCAATTATTAACATAAGATCCTACAAATTCAAAAATAATAAGGAAGTTGTAATTTTTTAATTCAAAAAAAGTTCTATAAAGTTTGAAAATAATAAAAGAAAGTTTTATCAAGTTTGAAAATAGTAAAAGAGAAAATTGCAATTATTAAAATAAGATCCTACAAATTCGAAAATAATAAGGAAGTTGTAATTTTCTAATTCCTCCATTATTACAAATTTGAGAATAATAAAAGAAAGTCCTATCAAGTTTGAAAATAATAAAAGAAATTTTTATCTAGTTTGAAAATAATAAAAGAAAATTCTAAATAATAATGCATTAGATCCTAAAAATACGAAAGGAATAAAGAAATCGACATTAGATCTTACAAATTTGAGAAGTTTGAGAATAATAAAAGAAAGTTCTATTAAGTTTGAAAATAATAAAAGAAAGTTCTATCTAGTTTGAAAATAATAAAAAAAAATTCTAAATAATAATAATGCATTATATCCTAAAAGTTCGAAAGGAATAAAGAAATCGACATTAGATCTTACAAATATGAGAAGTTGCAATTTTCCAATTCCCTTTCTACAAAATCGAAAATAATAAAAGAAGTTGTAATTTTTCAATTTCCTTTGTAATTATTAATATTAAAAATTGTGCAAAATTGAGAAAATTAGAAAAATAGAACGAAACAATTTGAGAAGCGCCACCTCACCGCCCCCGTCTTCTCCTTTATATAAGTATTAGGTTACTAAGCCGTGCTTCGCAACGGCATTAGAATATATTTGTTAAGCAAAAGAATATTAGAATTAAAATTATGAAATTAATATCTACAAAATTATTTAAATTATCAAATAAAATATATTCTATAAAATTTGCATTTGGGTTGGTACTATAATAAAATATTTACATATTTTGTTTGTTTATATAGTTTGATTTTTTATTTTGTTGGACTGATACCATTGCCATATATATATATTATATCGACAAAAATCAATATAAACATATCATATTACTTATATTTATATAGTATATAGTATTATTAGAAAAGATAATATATAATTTATATTATATATTATAAATTTTATAGTTTGTAATATTTCAAATCTTAGCAAAATTCCATCCTTATTGAAACAAACATAATAATTAAAAATAGCTAAGAAAATGACAGTAATTATCGATCTCAATAGACCTTTAGTGCATATTCAAAATATATTAAAATCGGACAAGTTATTAGTGTAGTTTAAAAGTATAATGTGAAACATTTAGTACATATTATTTAATACTAAAAAGTAAGATTGGAAATACATGTGTATTTAGGCGGTAACATAATGCTAAATACATGTTCCATTGCCTCCGTCACCAGCTCCACTCTATCCATCACCAACTCTGTTGTCCTTTTTGTTAGGCTCAAGACATGTCTGAACACCACTATTAACAAGCCTACACTTTGTGACTATGTCACATTACATGACCTAGTGAGTTCTATCACTGGGATGTAGTATAGGTCTCTAAATGTACTTGTCTTGTTCTCATGAACATTAGCTTGACCATGTATGCTCAAAGTTATAATGATCTTAGTAAAGTTTCTTGCATCTAGATTGTATATAGGCCATTGAATAATTATCCTGGTAGAAGTTCAGAAGTGTTCATGCAGCAGGATAGAGATAAATAAGGCTATGAAGAAATAAGTTGCAGAAATTTGTCTAAGGCATTATATAGCAAAGTCAGAAGAAAGCTATGTCGTGAAGTCACCAATATCCATGTCGTGAAGTACTATATCGCATAGTCCATTTTGTACTATGTCGAGAAGTCCTCAAGACACATGTCGTGAAGTGTTGAAGTCAACAAAGTCAAAGAAGCCTAGATCGTGAAGTCCTCAGAATCCCTATGTCGCATAGTCTTCAAATGACCTATGTCGCATAGTCTTCAAATGACCTATGTCGCAAAGTCTTCAAAGGCTATATCGCGTAGTCCTCACAAGGGAGATCGCGAAGTCAGGAATAAAGTGGAGTTCACGATCTCAACACTTAGCCGTTTACAACAAGACAAATCAAGGTACAGAATCAAGAATCAAAAGAGACAAATACTGAAGCATTTGTTCTGGCAAGGTGGTCCAAAGAACAGATGGCAAATCTACAACTAAACTTGGAGAGAAAGATAAGAGACAAGCAGCTACAGAAACGGGAAAGACTCTGAAAAGCAGGTGGTCCTTCCTGACACAGTTAACGTCTTATGACAGGACAAGTTGGACTTTCAGCAAGGGGTAACTGTGTAAAAATAGGTGTGTGCACTAGTTTGTATAGGGCTTATATATATCATGCACATCCTATTGTTAGCTGCAAGAGAGATACACATAGTTATTTGCTAAGCTCTTTTCTCTGTAAGCAAGCAAGTTCAAACTGTTCTTGTTTAGAAGCCAGAAATTCTATTGTAAATTTCTTGGAAAGCTGTAGTATTTAATTTGCTTATACAAAGTAGATTAAAGTGATTGTGTGTGTTATTTACTTTCTGCATATTACATATCATAATCATATACAGTCTGTTACTTAGTTTTCAAGAATCGAAAAATATATCAAACTATCCATTCACCCCCCCCCTCTGTCTAGTTTCTAGTAGTATTCATTTCTAACAAGTGGTATCAGAGTGTAGGCTGTTAACGTACAAACAGGAAAAGATCAAGAATGAGTTCACAGAAACTAAGCAGTATCAAGATTCCCCCCTTTAACAAGGAGCACTACAGTTTATGGAAAAAGAAGATGTTGCTTTTCATCAAAGCCTCTAACCCCATGTATTTAGATATTCTAAAGCATGGTCCCTTCATTCCAATGATCGAGATTGGTGAATCAACCATTGGCACTGAGATTGTACCAGCAAGACATGTGCCCAAAGATCCCTCAAAATACACTGATCCTGAAAAGGAAAAAGTTGCACTGGATGGACATCTTCAACTTATCATTTGTGAATCTATGGACTTCAACATGTATGGCACTGTTGCTCATTGTACTAGTGCCAAGAAGATGTGGGATCTTATAGAAGTGCTCTGTGAAGGAACTACTGAAGTAAGAAAGAACAAGAAGCAGATTCTTGTTTCACAATATGAAGCCTTCATGGCTCAGCCAAAAGAGGGAATCACAGAAGTGTTTGAGAGATTCAACAAACTGATAAACGAGCTCAAACTCTATGACAAACACTATGAAACAGAAGAGCTCAATATGAAGTTTCTACTAACTCTTCCAGATCACTTGGAACCAAGAATCTCTTCCCTAAAAGAAAGAGATCTAACAAAGATTGGTTTTGACGTGTTATATGGTGTTTTGAAGACATATGAGTTGGAGCTGTTTCAAAAGAGATCTATTCAAGCAAAGCAAGGATTAGTGTCTAATACCTCCTGTGCACTTATTGCTGACAACCTAAGTCAAAGAATGGACTCTCTTAAAATCAGTCAGGTCAAGATTGAGGAACTGGAAGTTGAAGACACTGGTGATGAGGTCCAGGTCGTCTATGATTTGCCTGAGGAAGATGAGTTTTACAGCATGGAGGAACTGGACAAAATGGAAAACAAATCTTTTGCTTATATGGCTAGGAGGTATCCTAACATAAGGTTTAAAAGAAAGCAGTCATTCAGGTCCAAGTTCAATACTGGAAACACTGGTGGATCTAGTGGCTCAAACACCTTCAATAAAGGAAAAGGGATTGCTGGTGCTGCTAAGGGTGGATACAAGACAGGAAGTGTGGATAGGACCAAAATAAGATGCTATAACTGCAATGAACTTGGGCATTTTGCCACTGAGTGCAAAAAGCCTAAACAAGTCAAGAAGGACAAAGCATACTTAGAGCTTGAAGCTAAGTATGAGGCTCTGCTCAAGAAACAACAGGGCAAAGCTTTTATTGCTGAGGGAAAATGCTGGGATGACTCTGATGAAGAAGAAGAACAAGAGTACTCAAACTATGCCTTGATGGCATTTTCTGATGATGGTGATTCAAGTCAGGTACCCATTCTTACTTCTCTTGATATGACTCCCCTTCAATATAAGCAAACTGTTGAAGATATGAGCACTGAGATGTTTAATATTCATACTAGCATGTTAGTAGCTAATGAAGAAATTGATAGACTAACTGCTAAGAATGTTGAGCTTACAGAAAAGAATGAGAAACTTGAGTTAATGGCTGTGAACCTGGATGGTTTGAAAAAGGAGGTTGAGTATCTTAAAAACAAAGTGATTTGTGCTGAGCAGATAGAGAAAGCCCTTAGGGAACAAATTGCTGAAACTGAACTGAAACTAAGAAGCTTTAAAAACTCCTCTGAACTTATTCAAACCTATCACAAGGAACACACTGAAGACTGCAAGGTTGGAGTTGGTTTTGACTATGATAATGACAAGGGAAGGAAGAAGGTCAAGGGCAAAGGAAAGGAAACTTTTACAAACAAAAATGCCCCAACCATACTGTCAAGTGTTGAACAACCCATCTTCAGAAAGAGTGTTGTTGAGTTTGATGAGGAACTACTGATCATCAAGCAACAACTACTTGAAGAAGATTAGGCTGCTAAGAACACTTCTTCCTTTCCTGAACTTGTCAATCAGAAAGAGACCAAAGACAATCTTGTCAAGAGTCCTAAAGCAAAGAAAGAAGTTGTTAAGAAAAGGAAACAAAACAGAAATGGTAAAGTGGGTATTAACAAGGGAAACAACTATGCTTATGTGCCAAATGCTCCCAGGAAACAATGTCAAAAATGCCTATCTGTTAATCATTTGACTCATAAGTGTAGTAAGCCTGATATTGTTGAAGTTGACAACCTGAGTAACCATTCTGCTAGCATAAATTCTAGTCATGATTCTTTCTGTGGTAAGCCAAACTGCATGACATGCTATGTGACTGTGATTGCTAACTGTTTATCTCTTAAACATAAACTTGACTCTGCACAATCTGGTGAATCACACACACATATGCATTCTCATAGGACACGGTCCCCAATCAGGGTTGAGAGGGTGAAAACTTCATGTGAGCCTAAGAGTGTAAACTCCAAAGCCACAGAAAAAGTGAAGTCTCCTACTATGAGAAATGCAATTTATGACAGAAGAATTATTAATCAAAATGTTTCTAAATCAACTGGACCCTACCAAGTGTGGGTACCAAAAACAACTTAGTCATTTTTGTGAATGCAGGGCAACAGGAATAAAAGAGTCATATGGATCTTGGACAGTGGATGCTCAAGTCACATGACTGGTGATATAGCCCTGCTATCACATTTTGTGGAAAAGGCTGGCCCATCAGTAACCTTTGGAAATGACAACATTGGTTATACAATGGGATATGGCAGTGTTAAATCTGGAAATGTCATTATTGAAGATGTAGCATTTGTTGAAGGACTGAAGCATAATCTCTTGAGTATTGGACAATTCACCAACCGAGGTTTCAAAGTGGAATTTGATGAAGACCTTTGTTCAATCTCAAAAAGGGAAAGTGGTGAAGTTGTTCTAACTGGTGTGAAGAAAGGAAGCTTGTTTGTAGCCAATCTCAAGACTGCAGATAAGGGAGAAGTCTGCTGTTTCTACACTAAAGCCACAAATGAGGAATTCTGGCTATGGCACAAGAAGCTGTCTCACTTGAATGTTCAGGCAATGAACTCTCTAACCAAGAGAGAACTTATCAGGGATTTGCCTGCCTTGGAGTTTGTGCAAGATGGAGCATGTGAAGCTTGTCAGAAAGGAAAAATTAAAAGATCCAGTCACAAGAACAAATTGCTCAATACAAATTCAAAACCTCTGCAGCTAATTCACATGGACTTATTTGGCCCTGTGAATGTAATGTCCCTCTCCAAAAAGAAATATGCTCTAGTGATGGTAGATGACTATTCAAGATATACTTGGGTGGAATTCCAATTCTCCAAGGATGAAGCACCCCAAGTCATAATAGAGCATATCAAGAGAGTTGATAAAGAAGCACAAAGCACTGGTTCCTCTGTAGTTGCTTTGAGAAGTGATAATGGGACTGAGTTCAGAAATTCAACATTGTATGAGTTTTGTAAAGATAAAGGAATTTCTCAACAATTCTCAGCTCCTAGAACACCTCAACAAAATGGAGTAGTTGAGAGAAAGAATAGAACTCTCATTGAAGCTGCAAGGACAATGCTGCTGGATGCAAAGCTACCCACTAGCTTTTGGGCTGATGCTGTTAACACAACATGCTATGTGCAAAATAGAACATTAATCAATAAGAAGTCTGGCAAAACTCCTTACTCATTAATGACTGGAAAAAGAGCATCCTTCAAGCACCTGCATGTGTTTGGAAGCAAGTGCTTTGTGATGAAAGATACCTCTGAGCATGTTGGAAAATTTGATGCAAAAGCATTTGAAGGTATCTTCATTGGATACTCTCTGGAAAGGACAGCATACAGAATATTTGTACCTGAGCAACACAAAAGTCATGGAAAGCATGGATGTTACCTTTGATGACAAGAAAACTCCTGGACTGAAAACAAGTGATCAAGACAGTGTGCCATTGAGATTTGAGAATCAAGGTTATCTTGAGGATTCTGAAAGTGAAGATGAACCCCCTGTTCAAACCGTTCTAGAGAATGAAATCCTTGAAGTTGACAATCTTCTTCAAACACCTGTGCAAGGGTTCACAAACACAGGGGGAGAAGAAGAGAATGCACCTATCAACCAAAATGAGCTTGGAACAGATCAAGGAAATGAACAGGGGCACACAAGGAAATGGGACAGAGCCCACACTAGGGATCAAATCATTGGAGATCCTAGTGAGGGAGTTAGAACAAGAAGGGCAACATTAAATACATGTCTGTATAGCTGCTTTCTGTCACAAGAGGAACCTAAATTAATTGAAGAAGCTTTGAAGAATTCTGATTGGATTGTTGCCATGCAAGAAGAGTTGAATCAATTTGAGAAAAACAAAGTATGGGAACTAGTACCTCCTCCAAAAGGAAAGAATGTTATTGACACCAAATGGGTGTTCAGAAACAAAATGGATGAAGAAGGAGTGGTAATAAGAAACAAAGCAAGACTGGTTGCCAAAGGATACTGTCAGCAGGAAGGCATTGACTATGATGAGACATTTGCACCTGTAGCTAGACTGGAAGCCATCAGAATCTTCCTGGCTTTTGCAGCTCACTCAGATTTTAAGGTGTATCAAATGGATGTGAAAAGTGCATTTCTCAATGGTGATCTTGCTGAAGAAGTTTATGTGTCTCAACCACCTGGCTTTGAAAGTGAAGACTTCCCAAACTTTGTGTATAGATTGCTCAAGGCACTCTATGGACTCAAACAGGCACCAAGAGCCTGGTATGAAACTCTATCTCAATTCCTTCTTGAGCATCAATTTTCCAGGGGTACAATTGACAAAACACTATTCTTCAAGAAGCATGGAAATGATATCATTCTTGTTCAAATCTATGTGGATGATATTATCTTTGGCTCTTCAAATGAAAAACTCTATGAAAGGTTCTCTAAGTTGATGCAAAACAAATATGAGATGAGTATGATGGGAGAGTTAACCTACTTTCTAGGCCTGCAAGTACATCAAAGGGAGGATGGCATCTTTATAAACCAATCTAAGTATGTCAAGGATCTTTTAAAGAAATATGGTTTAGAAGAGTCATCCCCAGCTAAAACTCCTATGTCTACTGCAATCAAGCTGGATGAAGACAAGAAAGGCAAGAGAGTTGATATCAAGGTCTATAGAGGAATGGTTGGATCCTTACTCTATCTCACAGCTAGCAGGCTAGACATCATGTTTGCCACATGCCTTTGTGCAAGGTTCCAGTCTGATCCCAAGGAATCTCACATGATGGCTATCAAAAGAATCTTCAAGTATCTGAAGGGGACTCCTAATCTTGGGCTATGGTATCCAAAGGGCACTGGGTTCAACCTGGTTGGTTACACAGATTCTGATTATGCTGGATGCAGAATTGACAGGAAGAGCACCTCTGGAAGCTGTCAATTCCTAGGTCAAAGGTTAGTGTCCTGGTTTAGTAAGAAACAACAGTCCACAGCAACATCCACAGCTGAGGCTGAATACATTGCTGCTGGAAGTTGCTGTGCTCAATTGCTTTGGATTAGAAATCAACTCATGGATTATGGGCTAGTGTTAGAACACATTCCACTAATGTGTGATAATACTAGTGCAATATCCATAGTTGCCAATCCGGTTAATCACTCTACTACAAAGCACATTGAGATCAGGTACCATTTCATTAGGGAACATGCTGCAAATGGTACCATAGAAGTCTCTTATGTTCCCACTGAGAAACAATTAGCTGACATATTTACTAAACCTCTGAATGAAGCAGTCTTCAACAGACTTGTGAGTGAAATTGGAATGCTCAATCCTTCATTTAGTTGCTCTAAGTAAGTATGCCAGTAAATTGTTGCAGCAGTAAATTTTCACTGTATTTAAATGCTCTATTTGTTTGGAGTGAAAATTAGCTGAGATATGATTTATAAATATTTCAGTATGTTACTGCAAATTTTTCAAAATCATTTGTTAGTAAAGTTGTGAGCTTTTGAGACATCTCGATATAGATGATTTTCAGAGTTCACGACACAGTTCAAATAAAACAGACTTATATCGCAAACTGTTGAGATTGTGAGACTTCGCGACATAGTTCATTTCATGAGTTTGCGACATAGTTCATTTTATGACTTCGCGACTTAGAATAACTATATCGACAAGTCTCCACATTTGACAGAATTTTGATTTAAATTAATTTTATTTCAAAATGTGATAAAAGTCTGACAATTTGCTTGATATTCCTAAAAGAGAGCTTTAGACAGGGTATTTCTACTATATCGCAAAGTCTCCCCGATCCTTTCATCTTGAGGACTTTGCGACATAGTTCATTTCTGAGACTATGCGATATACTGTGCAAGACTTTGCGGTACAGGCCATTTTTGACTTCGCGACATACAAATAGACTGTACAAATTCATAACTCCATATCGCAGTGTCTCTATCATATAAATACCCTTTTCTAACCGTTCACAACTTTTCATCTTGTCTATTGCTCTCAAACTCTCAAACCTAAGCACAAATTCTCTACTCTCTTTTTCACTCTCTCTCTCTCTCGAAATGACACCCAAATCTCAAACAGTATCATCCTCTATCCCTTTAACCATTCCCAAAGAAACCAATCTTCTCACCATTCCCTCTGAGGTTGAGGCTAACCCAAGGTACAAGTGTTTTGTACGGTTCTTGAACACTTCCTACCTAAGCCAAGCCCTAACCCTGAACCCTACCTTGTATGTCGATGTGTTGGAAGGATTCTGGAGAACGGCGTTGGTATCAACAATGGCTAGGGAAGATGGAACCTCATTCCAGGAGGTTAGTTGTTCAATTGGAGGCAAACACTTTCAGTTTGGTGAAAGGGAAATCAATGCAGCTTTGGGGTTCAAGGTTGAGGGTCATGACCAAGAAGCTACAGATGCTCAAATCGTAGATTTCATGACCTTCATTCGGTATGCTGAAGAGATAGATACTGGAAAGCTAAATAAGAAGTTTGTGAGAAGGGAGTGGTCATTTCTGTTTGACGCACTCCAGAAGGTGTTTCTCTGCAGGAAGACAGGATGGGACCATATCAGTCACATTGTTGTGAAGCTAGCCTACTCCTTGGCCAACAACCAGGAGATCAATGTGGGAGCCATAATTCTCAAAGAATTGGCTCAGAGGCTAGGCAGGACTGTTCGTGGTAGAGGTAATGACATCTTTTACCCTCGTTTCCTTCAAGTAATTTTAAATTTTCTTGATGCAAATGTCCATGAATTAGAGGGTATAGATAAAACTAAAATGGCTTATTCCAAGTCCATGTCCAAAGTTCTATTTGGCTCATTGGACACAAGGAATCAAGTGGATGTGATTCTAAGTGTGACCAAGCATATGCAGGACACATTTGAGTCTTATCCACTTGATAAGCCAATATACCATGCACTTTCCTGGATAGGGGAGGCTGAGACTGAAGGAGCTACACAGTCTAACCCCAGCCTTCCCATCCCATCCAGCAACCCCACTGTAAACAGTACCATAGAAGTTAGGCAGCCAAGTGCATCAATCTCTCAAAAGATTGGTGTTACTAAAAAGAAGTCAAAGAAGAGAGCCCTAGCAGTGATAAATGAATCTGTAGAGATAGCTAGTGAGAATCCTGAGTCACCTCTCACCAGACAAAATAAGAAATTCAAATCCAAACCTACCACTGGATCCTCCCAACAGGATTCCGATGTGGAAAAAGGGGTACACCTGTTACTGTCCATGGCCTCTCAACAGGTCATTGGCATTGAAAAGAGCAGTCTCCCCACTGCACCCTGTACAGAGTCTGCACAGGGTCAAGAACTCACTCTTGACCCTAGGAGTGATAAGGCTGATCATACACAGAGTGGAGAGCACATCACTGTTGAAACTCCTCCTATTTCTCAGGGGGAGTTTCCACAATCTAATCTAAACCCCACTTCTCTCTCAGATTCTTCCATAAAAATTTCTTCTGAACAAGAGAGTCATTCCAATGACAATCTTGCCTTTGATCAATCACAATTCTCTCCTGTGATTGAGCCAATTTCAAGTGACATTGTGCATGACACTATGCTCACCACCCAGGACCCACATCTAGTTGGACAGGGAATGCATGCTGGGGCATATCCTAATGACACCAACAAAAACATGGAGGATTCACCAGTTTTCACTGGAGACTCTATGCCAAATTCTCCCATCCTTAGGGATGTGGAACTGTCTTCACAGACAAATAGGGCTAATGTTGTAACACATCCCATTTCAATGGAGACAACATTAGACCCTACAGCCATTCCAAGGCTGGAGGAGACTCAAAATCCTACATCTCATGAAGTGCCTAGCACTAGCTCTCACTTGGCTCAGGCCACAATGTCAGAATGGCTGAAGCCTGTGCACCATGACAGGCCTTCAGGATCATCATCTGTGCCTTCCACAATGACAGAAGAAGCCATACAAGATCTCCATGTGGCACAGATTGATGAGTTCTCAAAGATAGCTCAACATCTCCTCACCTCAAATCTCCCAAATGCTGATTATGAAGCCATTTTACTCTGCCACAAGGAGGATGTTGAAGCTCAGCAGGAGAAGATAGTGGATGCAGCTGAACCAGAGGGAAATGTGGATGCCTGGTTGGATGCTAAGAGGACTCTCAAGCTCAAGGATGCCCTAGCTTTTCTAAGAGAAGAATACCTAACTTCTCTGGGCTCCAATGCAAAGGATCTCTCTCCTGCTGCCATCTATGATGCTGTTAATGATGTCTACAGGAATCAATTAAAGGCTCTGCACTATCTTGGGAAAGGGCTTCAATCAGAGATTTCTTCTATCCAGGAGGCGACAGACAGATCCCTCACTCAGCTCAGAAATTCATATCTCTCTGATTTTCCCAAGGTGGAAGGCATCCTTAAAGAAATCCAGAAGACAAACTCTACTGTAAGCATGATGGACCTCTCTCTGGCCATGGTCACAGACAACATCAGGAAGCTGGCTACAACCCTGGAAAATCAAGTCAAGGCCAATATCAACTCACATGCAATGCTGAATGTAATTTGGAAGAATCAGTATGGTGACAAATTGGTGGATGAGGTCCCTCTGTCAACCATCTCCAAATTTGACTTTGCCAAGCTCAAGGAGCAATCTCTCAATTCTTTCAAGTCTCAACAGCTATTCTCAAAGGTGGATGGTCTTGAAAGAGAAGTGGCCTCTCTGAAAGATGAAAACAAGGAGCTTGCCAACTCTCTAAAACAACTCAATGACAAACTGGATGACCAAGGCAACAACACCTCCAATATCCTGCTGGTGCAACAACAGATGCTGACTTCAATGATGAAACATATGAACTTGCCTATCCCTGGGGAAGCTCAAGTCATCTTGTCTGATCCCAAGCCTAAGGGGGAGAAACAAAAGGAGGTCATTCTGAAACAAAGAGGGGGAGTACCTGCCAAGCAGTCAAAGCATAAGGGCAAGGGCATACTAATTGAAGAAACCATAAAGCCAATCATTCTTCCCCCTGTAGAGGTCATATGTGCAGAAGGTCAGAAGAGCACAATCTCAACCACCTACTATCCATCAACAATGCCTAAAGATATCTCAAATCCTCAACCTACTCAACCTACTTCCAATGCTAAACCTGTCAAAGCTGATATAATCACAAAGGCCAAGCTACAGGAAGTTGCCAACTCAAACATCTATCATAATGAGGCCTTTCTGGAGTTTCTGAAAGCCATCTACAGCAGTGCTCAAGGAGATGCAAGGATGTACAGACAGAAGATCAAGTATTTCACAGTGGCAGTAAGGAAAATCAAGGATGTCCATCTAAGAGAGATAATCATGGTGTGCAAGGACAACTGCTTGTGGCACCTAGCTTTTCAAACTCTAGAGAAACTGAGATTTACTGAGCTGTCAATCATTCTGGAGTTGATTGAAAAGCATGGGATGAACAATGAAAGTCTTTATAATGACTTGAAGATGGACCAGAATAAAAGATTGCCTGAGGTTATATCCAAGCCAAGGACAATAATTTACCAAAGCCTATCTCAAGACAGTAGTATTGACCAACTAGTAATTCCCTCAGACCTTTTAATGAAGAACAATGCAAAGATCAACCAGGTGCTGCAAATGCTGAGAGCTAAGAGAGGAGCTAGGACAGCTGAGGAACTAGAGATGATTCGAACTCTACAATCTTTTCTGATTCATGGAGTCATTCCTGAATCTGTCAAAGAAAAGAGCAAAAAGAAGGATGGGGAGGATGATGATGAGGAGAAAACCTATGAAAGGAGATCTCAGACAAGGAGAAATAAGGATGGATCTAGTGAGAGCAGCAGGAGCAAATATCAAAAGAAATCAAAAGATGCTGGTGATGACAAGAGGGACTCAAAAGGGACAAAGGAAACGACCAGGAAAACAAGAAGTGGAATTCAGCAAGTCAAGGACATTGCCAGCAGTACTTTAACCACAACACAAGACTCTAAGTCTAGGATGGGTACTGTTAGCAATGATCCTCCAAAATCATTATCCATGACTTCTGAACCTGAATTGCCACAGAAGAAAGATAAAGCCACTAAAGTAATTTCAAGAAAACACTTCCACAAAGTTACAGCTAGTGGAGTGTTACAGTGGATGAAGGGGAAAGGAATGAAGCTACTTCCAAGTGATGTGGCACTGAAGACTAATTCTCCTTGTTCCAGAAAGGTATCTCTTGTGAAGCATTTGAAGATCAAGAGTGTACCCAAAAGGATAAGGATAACAAAGAAGACTGGAAAACTCACAAATGTTATTGGCATCAATGTGCTTCCACTAGATGAGGACTATGATGAAGATGCCCTAGCATTTTTGAGGGCTCAAAGGATCTTTGAAGTCAAAGTGAAGTTGGATCATCTAGAGATCAAGTACACTGATGGAAGAGAAAGGATAATGAAGCAAGGAAGCTGGCAATATTTCTATAAGTATGAGCTTGAAAGGATAAATGCGTTACTGAATTTTGAAGAAAAAGAAGAAAGAACATGGAAGATAGATATTGCCAGGTACTTAAAGATGCATGCTGATTATGAAGAAAACATGAGGAAAAAGAATGAAGAGAAAAACATACAGAGAGAGAAAGAAATGGCTGAGATGGAGAAGAGGGCTAAGGAGCTAAGGTAGAAAGGGATGTGCAGGGTCAAGCAAAATCCTTACATTATGGAGTACAAAAACTCACATGGAGGTCAAAGCAAAATAAGGATGGAGTTTCTTGATTCCTATGTAGAGAGTGCACTCAAGGCTGCAATTGATGATTTGAAAGGCTCACCTCTCATTGAAGAACTGATTGCAAGAGAAGAACTTCAAGAAGCCATCATAGACATGAAGAGAAAAGAAGAGATAAGGAAAAAGAAGATATATGATGATTTGCTAGAGAAGTAATTGGAAGCTGAAGCTGCTGAGCAACAAAAGTAATCTGTAAGCTTTCAATTTTTCTACGAAATCAAATTTCTGATCTCAATGTTCATGAATTGTTCTCTCTGTTACTAAATTTCCTTTTATGTTAGTTAGGCTTGTTATCAGACATGAAATTGTGCCTAAGGGTCTTACTCACAATTTGGGGGAGATTGTTAGGCTCAAGACATGTCTGAACACCACTATTAACAAGCCTACACTTTGTGACTATGTCACATTACATGACCTAGTGAGTTCTATCACTGGGATGTATTATAGGTCTCTAAATGTACTTGTCTTGTTCTCATGAACATTAGCTTGACCATGTATGCTCAAAGTTATAATGAGCTTAGTAAAGTTTCTTGCATCTAGATTGTATATAGGCCATTGAATAATTATCCTGGTAGAAGTTCAGAAGTGTTCATGCAGCAGGATAGAGATAAATAAGGCTATGAAGAAATAAGTTGCAGAAATTTGTCTAAGGCATTATATAGCAAAGTCAGAAGAAAGCTATGTCGTGAAGTCACCAATATCCATGTCGTGAAGTACTATATCGCATAGTCCATTTTGTACTATGTCGAGAAGTCCTCAAGACACATGTCGTGAAGTGTTGAAGTCAGCAAAGTCAAAGAAGCCTAGATCGTGAAGTCCTCAGAATCCCTATGTCGCATAGTCTTCAAATGACCTATGTCGCATAGTCTTCAAATGACCTATGTCGCAAAGTCTTCAAAGGCTATATCGCGTAGTCCTCACAAGGGAGATCGCGAAGTCAGGAATAAAGTGGAGTTCACGATCTCAACACTTAGCCGTTTACAACAAGACAAATCAAGGTACAGAATCAAGAATCAAAAGAGACAAATACTGAAGCATTTGTTCTGGCAAGGTGGTCCAAAGAACAGATGGCAAATCTACAGCTAAACTTGGAGAGAAAGATAAGAGACAAGCAGCTACAGAAACGGGAAAGACTCCGAAAAGCAGGTGGTCCTTCCTGACACAGTTAACGTCTTATGACAGGACAAGTTTGACTTTCAGCAAGGGGTAACTGTGTAAAAATAGGTGTGTGCACTAGTTTGTATAGGGCTTATATATATCATGCACATCCTATTGTTAGCTGCAAGAGAGATACACATAGTTATTTGCTAAGCTCTTTTCTCTGTAAGCAAGCAAGTTCAAACTGTTCTTGTTTAGAAGCCAGAAATTCTATTGTGAATTTCTTGGAAAGCTGTAGTATTTAATTTGCTTATACAAAGTAGATTAAAGTGATTGTGTGTGTTATTTACTTTCTGCATATTACATATCATAATCATATACAGTCTGTTACTTAGTTTTCAAGAATCGAAAAATATATCAAACTATCCATTCACCCCCCCCCCTCTGTCTAGTTTCTAGTAGTATTCATTTCTAACACTTTTCATTGTCCTCAACTGATACTTTCCTTTTCTTTTTGTCATGCACAGTCTCGGGCGTATGAGAACTTTTAGAATCCTGAAATATAGTGAGTGCTTAGAAAAATATTCATGTACAATATTTTTATATAGATAATAGTGCATGATATTAGAGTTTTAAACTAATGAAGTTGACTATACATAAATTATAGTAATAAATTAGAATATGTCTTAACTTATTTCTTCAACTTGTACTATTGTTTTGAATTTTCTTTAGCTCCATTGTCTGCATCACCAGCTCCATTGCCATGCACAAACACATCACCAGTCTCGGATGTAGCAGAATCTTTAGAATCCTGCAATATAATGAGTGTTTAAAAATAGTTGCATGAAGAAGAAAAATCATGTACAACTTATTTGTTACATTATATAGTGCATATGATATTAGACTTTTAAACTAATTAGTTAATTACACATAAGCTATAATAAATTAGAATGTACCTTGACTGATTTCTTCAATTTGTACTATTGTTCCAAAATTTCTTTTGGCTCAAATATTTCAGCAACAATAAAACTGTGTAATCCTTTTTTGAGATTATAAGCATTCAATCGTAACTTAAACACTATATCTTTTTCAAATAATCCTTCAAGCTCTTTTGGAACATCATTGTTGTCTAAAGATAATTTATTCACTATCTTATTTGCTGATGTGTCTAGCAATGGTTCTGCTATATTGTTGAATAGTACAAAAGTTGTATCTCCCGTCTTATCCTTAACTTTTATTTTTATTCTAAACCTGTATAAACACACAAATCATAGTAAGATTAATATATGTATAAACAAAATATAAAATAAAGTTATTAAATTAATTTCTTACATGATAAGAGGATGATCAATAATTTCGTTGCAAGGTTTGCATCTATAATGTCCCTCACAAAAGTCCAACTTTGTGGAGCATGTTTTACAGGCAGTGTAGTACCAGTTATGGGTATTATCAATCCCAAAAATCTCAGCTCTTACCGTAACAATTTGTTCCTATAGCAATATGATTAGAGTATAAATATGATAACAAAAATAACATTGATAATAATTGAGGTCAAGTGCAAGGTACATAAAATAAATTAGCTAAACAAAAAATGTGCAAAATTAACCTTTAGGTCTTCACCCCACTCTGCTTCCAGCAATTCCTCGATATTCATCCTATTAATAAATATTTCTTCCTCATGCGACATTATGGGGAGAGAGTCTCCACTGATTTGCAATTTAGTAGAGAGGTGAGCAAATCTCTCTCTCAGAGATGACACATACGGTGTATCCAGATTTGTATAAATTTTACTATTTCTTGTGGTAGAAAAGCTAATTGTATCTGTATATAAGAGTAAATAAATGGTTAAAAAACTAATATAAGAATTAAATCAATAATATCAATGAAACAAATATTTGTATAATATCTACTGATATTCGTTCAATCGAGATAAGATAGATTTATATATGTGCAATTTCTAAAACTATATATTATAAAAACATTAATAAAGATAATTACTTTTAAATTTTTTAATCTGGGTAGGTGTGACTATTACTATATAGGGTCACCATCCTCCTTGTATAAATTTGTATCAACCATCTCGGCCTACTTTTCCCACAAAGTTATGGTACTGGTGATGGAGCTGTTTAAGAAAAAAATTAGAACAAATTAAATAAGTAAAACAAATAAATTGGGGTAACCAAAGAAGTAATATAAAATTACAAGAACAAGAAAAAACAATTAACAGTTATATTAAAATTAATATAATGCATAACTTACTAATTTGTGACAATTTTGAGATCTCTTTTTTTTCCAACCGCCTTTGACAACTTCAATGCCACCCAAGTAGGTCAAGCAACCCACAACATCTAAATCAACATAGAAAAACTAATATTAGAACATGATAGTTTGAATTATAACTTATATAATAGTATTACTTATATATTACTCTAATATATTACTGCATCAAAAACCTGAGAGTATGTTGGTGTCATTAATACGTACATCAATCATATCCGGACATATGAACTGAAATCCATGCAGTGATATGTTGACGATGCCTTCTTCCAATCTCTTAGGCAACGTTATGCGTATGAAGAGAAATTTAGACCCATGTGATAGTGGTCTATATTTCCCTGTACTTGAAACAACTTTCAGATTTTTGATGTTGTACACAGAGCCTTCCTCTAAAAGATTTTTGAACCGAGAGACCAGAATCTTCGGGATCGCTGCATGGATCAAATTTTCCTATCATACAACATATCTTAGAAAAGGTAATAACATCATACAATTTGACAAACTAATAAGTTATAAGTATATTGATTTATTAACCTTTTCATCGATCAAAATCATGTCAAGACTGATCAGTTCTTCAGTATTTTGATTGACAGATTCCCACATTCTACACACTCGTACTCTTATCATCCACTCTTATCATCCAAGTATAGTTGTTGTCGTTCAAAGCATCCAACATGGTGTAGGCCATAGTTGTATTGATTGTAAATATGGTTGTAAAAATTTGAAGCTATGTAAAAAAGTTTCGGTGTAGATTTTTTTGTTATGAATGGCCTTTAATTTATAGGTGTTTGTAAGGTGAATAACATGGAAATCCATTATGTTTAAAAGTCAAGAAATATTATAAAAGAAAAGTTCTATAAAGTTTGAAAATAATAAAAGAAAGTTCTATCAAGTTTGAAAATAATAAAAGAAAGTTTTATCAAGTTTGAAAATAATAAAAGAAAGTTATATCAAGATTGAAAATAATAAAAGAGAAAATTGCAATGATTAACATAAGATCCTAAAAATTCGAAAATAATAAGGAAGGTGTAATTTTCTAAATCAAAGAAAGTTCTATCAAGTTTGAAAATAATAAAATAAAGTTCTATTAAGATTGAAAATAATAAAAAAGAAAATTGCAATTATTAACATAAGAGCCTACAAATTCGAAAATAATAAGGAAGTTGTAATTTTTTAAATAAAAGAAAGTTCTATCAAGTCCTACAAATTCGAAAATAATAAGGAAGTTGTAATTTTCTAAATCAAAGAAAGTTCTACCAAGTTTGAAAATAATAAAAGAGAGTTCTATCAAGCCTAAAAATTCGAAAATAATAAGGAAGTTGTAATTTTCTAAATCAAAGAAAGTTCTATCAAGTTTGAAAATAATAAAAGAAAGTTCAATCAAGCCTACAAATTCAAAAATAATAAGGAAGTTGTAATTTTCTAAATCAAATAAAGTTCTATCAAGTCCTACAAATTCGAAAATAATAAGGAAGTTGTAATTTTCTAAATCAAAGAAATTTTCTAAATCAAAGAAAGTTCTATCAACTCCTACAAATTCGAAAATAATAAGGAATTTGTAATTTTCTAAATCAAAGAAAGTTCTATCAAGTTTGAAAATAATACATGAAAGTTCTATCAAGCCTACAAATTCGAAAATAATAAGGAAGTTGTAATTTTCTAAATCAAATAAAGTTCTATCAAGTCCTACAAATTCGAAAATGATAAGGAAGTTGTAATTTTCTAAATCAAAGAAATTTTCTAAATCAAAGAAAGTTCTATCAAGTCCTACAAATTCGAAAATAATAAGGAAGTTGTAATTTTCTAAATCAAAGAAAGTTCTATCAAGTTTGAAAATAATAAATGAAAGTTCTATCAAGCCTACAAATTCGAAAATAATAAGAAAGTTGTAATTTTCTAAATCAAAGAAAGTTATATCAAGTCCTACAAATTCGAAAATAATAAGGAAGTTGTAATTTTCTAAATCAAAGAAAGTTCTATCAAGTTTGAAAATAATAAAAGAAAGTTCTATCAAGTTTGAAAATAATAAAAGTGTAATTTTCAATTTTCTTCCTACAAAATTGAAAATAATAAAGGAAGTTGTAATTATTAAAATTAAAAATTGTGAAAAATTGAGAAAATTAGAAAAATAGAACGGAGCGATTCTAGATGCGCCACCTCAACGCCCCCGTCTTCTCATTTATATAAGTATATTGATACTGATTTTAATATTATTATTTTATTTTATTAAATGGAACTGCCCATGATATTTTTGGAAAATTAGAGGTTTAGTTAGAAAAAATAAAAAGGTAGAAATTTTAGTTAGAAAATATATAAAAAATATATACATTTTGGCTAAAGAAAGGTAACTGGTTAGTTATTACCAATTATAATATTATAATTTTATTTTATTAAATGGAACTACCCATGATATTTTTGGAAAATAAGATATTTTAATTTGAAAAAATAAAAAAGGTACTCTATATAATAATTTTTAGGATTTTATCCAACGGTTCTCATCGACTTAATCAAAAAGATCTAACGGTTGTGAATTGAGTGACCGAACTATGAGGACCAGACTACAAATCGACTACAACACTTTCAATGTTTCGTCTTTAATATAAGCCTATAACCCGTGCAAAGCACCGACGACTTTAATATTAATTTTGAAATTAACTTTTAATTTTTTTGAGATTTTAATACTTATGAAAATGCTACCTTTTTAAAATGAATTAAAAGTACTACTTTAATACTTTAAATCTAAAAAAACTTATAGATTGTATAAAATTTTATTAGCTTAGTAAGCATGTCGGTCAAGATAACCGTCAAAATTATCAATATATTTTGTTGTAATATATATAAATATTTTCTAAAAAAAGGTCGTGTTTTTAAATTCTAAGTAGAGTATAATTAAAAGAGTTTGTAGTTATGTTATATATGTGAGAAAATCGAAAATCAAAACTTTCAATGTTTCGGCTATTATATAATAGTACAGATAGATAGATTAAATAGAATAAATTACCGAAAATCGAAATCAAAACTTTCAATGTTTCGGCTATTATATAATAGTATAGTATAGATAGATGTCATTTGCGATAATTTTTTAAAAGGAGAAATTTTAGTTAAAAAAATATTAAAAAAGAATATACCTTTTGAAAAAAAAGCTAATCGGTTAGTTATTAGTAATTATAAATATTATTATTTTATTTCATTAAAAAGAACTGCCCGTGATATTTTTGGAAAATGAGAGGTTTTAGTTAGAAAAAATAGAAAAGTAAAAATTTTAATTAGAAAATATAAAAAAGAATATACACTTTGGCTAAAATAGGTAATTGGTTAGTTATTAACAATTATTATTTTATTATTTTATTTTAATAAATGAAATTGTATGTGATATTTTTGGAAAAAGTGACGTTTTAGTAAGCAAAAATAAAAAGTTCATATGTCTTAGTTAAAAAAGGTAATTACCCGTGATATTTTTGGAAAGGTAAGGGAATTTTTCTGAAAAAATAAAAAAAATATATATTTTAGGTATAAAAGGTAATTGGTTATAAATAGGTCATATTATTATTTAATAATATTTTTTATAAATAAGTAAGGGTAATTAAGTAAAAACACGAAGTACAGTTAAGTAAGGACAATTAAGTAAAATCACAAAATATCAAAAAATATGTAGTATTATATCCAATGGCTCTCATTAATTTAATTTAAAAGATCTAACGGTTAGAGATTGGATGATCAAACTATAGTGGACCAGACTACAAACCGACTACAAAAACTTTTAATGTTTAGTCTTTAATATAACTAGTTTACTAAGTCGCGCTTTGCAGCGGCTTTATAATAATTTCTTCAAATTTTTCTAAAAACTATTCTACAAAAAATGTTTTTAAACAAAATTATATTTGTAACATGAAATTATGGTTTCTTTTAAATTCTCCGTTTAGTGTTGTTCATTACCAAAATTTTAATATATTTCATTATTTTAATATTATATCAAATATTAGTATATTAATCACTTTATTTTTCTAAAACTTTATATTTCAACTTCTATTTTAAAATACATAATTAACATAAATATTAAATTCTAGCATATAATATGCTCCTCCTAATGAATTGCTCTCTCGTTAAACATGTTTCCTCCCAATAACCCGCTTTCTCGATGTTACCAAATTGAACAAAAAATAAACTAATTACTTAACTAATTACATCATCTATTAATTAATTTTATTATATCATAAAATTTAATTCAAATCGTTTTCAAAATTCTAATTTGTATTGTTTAAAATATAGGTACTCGAGAAAAGAAATGAAAATAAAATAAGGCTCTTATATTTTATTTTATTATATAGAAACTTGCATTTTCTGTAAGTATTATCTTCTACATAATTAGAAGGTAAAATTTTTAAAAAAAATTAATGTTAATCGTCTGGCACCTCTTAAATTGTCTTGTTTATTATTTTCCTCGATTAAAAGATATTAAATAAAAATTAGTAAATAAATTGGACTCGTGGAGTAAGTTTAGGAGAATATTAATATAGTATACTTAGTTTCCTCCATCTGAAGATTTCTGTTTTTTTGACAGTCAAGCAAACCATTTTTAACATAACATATTTAACTTCACTTTTACAGTATGAATATATGTGTTGGTAAATTAACTAAGAATTGAGACAAGACATGAACATAAATGAATTCTTCGAGTTAAAAAGTAATGCAGGAGACAAGCAGACTTTTTAAAGTTTTCAGGTGGGTTTCTCAGAAAAAGCCCACATGAGGTGTATATTGAAGAATTCTCTGGTTTTGTTTTTCTACAAACTCCAGCTGCTTATACAGATGATGGACGAGAGCCTAAGTGTTTTTACTTTCAGCTTTGTGCTCCCTCCACATACATTTCTATGCTACTCCACACAGTCTTATATACATCGACTGTGTGTTACAAACAAAACCTATAACATAATAAAATATTACATTTTGGTTCTGCTTGATCACATGCTCGTCTTAGAAACTATCCTATTCGGGAAATGCCTTGGCTGGCATCACAGATAAACTTGTATAATCCCAAATGGTGCTTTCTGATTGAGTGTGCTGCTCTCTTCAAAAATTACTAAGTCCATGCAATTGACCTAGCTTCCAAGCCCATGTGACATCTGCATGAAAGAGACCTCTCCTTGGTTACCCGACTGTCAAGTCACTATCAGCTGAGATAAGTGAACATGTAGTACTATAAATAGGTATTCATGCTTGTCAAGCCTTTCCTTTGTGTCCAGTTAGAAGTTAAACTTCTAGGTAGCTGCCTTAACTCTGATTTATCCATCGAGACACAAAAGACAATATATGACTTCACATTTCACTTGTAGGAATTTGAGCCTTCGAATATTTACAATTTTGACTCCCTATTCCATACATCTTTTGCGTCGTTATCCAGCATCTTTTAGTCACGGGTGTGTAATGATGATCTCTGAGACTGTCCTCTATTCAACCTGCTAAATAAAGGAAACCTTCAAAAGATTCCGTTACATAGATTTGTTTTCCATGTCGAATGAGATGAACATCAGTAGGCGTATTAATTCCATATCCGTAGACTACCATTTTACGTCAAATATTCGTAGAAAGGTAATCTCAGAATATCCGTAGAAGTAATATTCCATAACTGTATCCATAGATGAGACATGACATCCTTGACTGCATCCATAGATAGACCATGACCTCCTTAACTGCATCCATAGATAAAGCATGACATCCTTAGCTGTATCTGATGATCAACTTCCTTCAGCTTTTATCCGTAGATATGATGTCCTCAGCTTTTATGCGTAGATGAGATAAGATGTCCTCAGCTTCTATCCGTTGATGAGATAAGATGTCCTCAGCTTCTATCCGTTGATGGCATATGATGTTTTCAACTTGTATCCATAGATGAAATAAGATTTCATAGCATGATCCGTAGAATGGATACACTTAGCTTCATCTTTAGATAAAACATCTTGTCATCTTTATTGATTCACCATTACTGAGTTGAATAGGCAGACTTACCACTAAAACACTTGGTGGTTGATTAGACGTCCGTTGGCTTGCTTCTGAATTGCTTCCTAACTTGATGACAGAATATCCTCCAATCATTTGATGTGGCTTTTAGACCTTGGATAAATAAGATGCCTTCTAGTTAGCTTCCTGATTTATCAGCTTCTGTGAACTAGCTTTCTGACAATCAGCTTCAGTGTCAAGATCAAATTGTTGTCTTGAGCATTTTGTTATCATCATTTCAAATGGGTCAACCCTAACAATCTCCCCCTATTTATGACTGTTAGAACTGGTATAAATCCTTAAGTTGATGATAACAAAACCCTTTAATGTTCTCAGTGATCCTCAGATAGAGATTAATACTGGACAGAATTTGATGATCCTGCAAAAACAAAAATAACAACTTGAAGCTGTCAGATTCCATATACTTTCCTATAACTTAGTCTATACCTTCTTCTAAGGGGTTCCAATAGATTGTAATCGAGGTTAGAGAAATTCTGAAGTCTGAGATCTCCTTCTAACTCCCCCTGAGAACAACCTATCTTCTCTCTAACTTCTCCCCATTTTTGTTATCAGCAATGAGGATAGAAGAGGCATAATCTTAGTTACTGAATAAGATATCTGGGTATAGGAATCCAACACTTCAAGGATCGAAAGATTTCTCTCGGGAATCTCTCTATTCTTGCATCAGGATCTCATCCTGGCTCAGTTCACACAACTCACCTTCCCTTACTAAAGGGGTACTTAAAAAAAATCTCTCATTTTGCCATGCTGGAAGAATTAGAATGCCTCTCATTCTCTCCCTCTCCTTTTGCCTGGTCTCAAGCCAGCCACTCAACTAGTTCCCTTCCCACAAACCTATAGATGTCTCAACTATATTGAATTCCTTGATACTCAGTCAGAATGAGCTGAATGATTTTTCAAGAAAGAATCATGGAAATCAATATTGTTGGTCTACGGATAGTCGTTGGTTAGGCTTATCCGTAGGTTGAAAGACATCTTTCTACGGATGAAGGATATCCGTAGAGGATTTTGAAGAATGGGCTTGTGAAGTAGAAATTGATGTAAGTTCTGTGAAGATTGAATGTGACATTTAAGTGCACAGTTCTTACATCAAGATCATCAAAAAGAGACTAGTGATCCAACGAATTCTCTGAAAGAGAATGATCACTAGGTGAATGGAGCTTCTCCAAGATTTCAGAAAATGGAGAATCAAGTACAGATGAGTTGAATGATGCGATTATCACTTAATGAGATGAAATGGACTGGGGAATGCATCCTCACATTTGGAGAAGATGCATCAAACTGAATTTAAGAATAGTGTGTGCTCCCCATGTGCCCGTGCATATATTTTCTTTCTACTACTAGAGACAGAAATGATAATAATCCACATTATGCACACAGTGTCCCAATCCCTCATTAGTGCTCCTGGATCAGAGCATTTTTCAATGATCACTGTCTTTTGGGAGACTACAACCAGAAAAGAGCTAATCCTTTTTTACCATTATGCCTTTTTGAGAAGACATAAGGCAGTGTGGCTGGTAATCTCACCCTCACCTTTCTTCTAGTGGTTTCTTGATGTTCACCGCTGCCCTCACCCTCACTTAACTCATTTATCACTCCCCACTGGTTAAGATTTACTAGAATTTTGCAACTACGGTTTGTTGAGAAACTGTAGAGGGGGTTAGGAGTTGTTTATCACAATTAGGGTGTAACTGATAGGGTAGAGAACTTGGGGGTCATTCCAATCAGTTCTCATCTCAGTTTTTTGAAAAGGCAAAGAAAAATGATATAGATTTTAGCAAGTGAGAGTTTGATAAAGATAAGATGATTACCTTCCCTTTATCAATGATGAACTGTTAAGAGCCTTCTCCAATGAAGGTTTATTCTCCTAAAGTCCAAGATTGCCAGCTTTCCCGTTAATTGTTACAACATCCTCATAGAAACCATCGGAAGCTACAAAAACCTTAACTTGATAGATTGTCAATTTCTTTCAAATTCCTTCAAGTTTTCTTCTGATGATTCTTCAGTGAGTTCATGCAAAAATGAAACAATTTTTGTTTGCTCAAAGATCTCACTAGTATGTTAGTTCAACAATTAGGGCTTCTTGGTAATTTAATCAAAGTTGATCCTTAAGAAGATAGATTTTATAATCCAACCTTTGATCAATTCATCGAAAAGAAAAATATGTAATTAATTTTTATTGTTTGTGTATATGAGATGTTTGTCTTTTTATTTTAGGAAATGAGTCTAGTTAACATGCAAGCCAATTTTTAGAGGATAAACAAGTTAAATGGATTCAAATGCAGAAAGAGAGAAATTAAACACGCACATCACACACAACAATATAATAAACCGTGGGAAAACCCCATATTCATTAAAAAAAAATTAAATTACATAATACAAAAAAAACTTAAAACAAAAAGGCTGGAACATAACATTCTAGCCCCCCTTGTCCCATGCCCTCTCCCCGGAGAGACAAGCAGTCAGCTATTAAGCAGCTGCTGCAGCCTCCCCGGAGGCTCCTTCAGGGCCTCCATCAGGACCTCCCCAGCGGTTGCGAGCCATAAGAGCATCGAGAGCAGCTCTCATCCTTCGAATCTCATCCTTCTCCTCCCGGATGAGGAGGTCAATCTTCTCTTGCAACAGGAAGATTTTGTCCACGGTGGACAAAGCATTGAACTCCTCGGGATTGATATCAAGAATTGTTGAAGCCATTTTTAGAGAAGTGTTTAGAGATTTAAGATGAAAAAAAGAGAGCTCAACCTTTGCCTTTAAATAGGCAGGGAGCTACAAGATAACCCTTGTGTTTAACTAGGGTTAAACGGGGGTTTGGAAAGCTGAAAAGACATGCATTAAATCACTCTAGTGTAAATGAAGAGACTACTCGAGTTCCTAGAGTGAAAAATGTGTCTCAGCTCAGATTACAAAAAAAAATTATCATGACACAGATAATTTGAATAAAGATAAGAATAAAACTAAATAGCCGGTCATATATATATGTTCAGCTAAATAATATTAAACTAAAATCTCTAGACATAAAGAATTAAGAATATCAATACTTTTGAATAATGTAACATGCAGATTATTTGAATTTTTGAGACACTTATTCAGCTGACATCATTCATTAAATGTATGACATTTGACAAATGATATCCCTGAATATTTATCCATGGAAAATTCAAAGAGCAGCAATGCACTTAGCTTGTTAATGTCTAGAGATGATCAACTATTTAATATCAGTGAGAAAAGTAGCTTGCTATCTCATTGATTATTACTCAGAAGATCATTTCTAGACGACTTTACTTAGTGCATAACATCATTCAATTGTATTGACTAGTCATGATAGCCAAAAATAAAAGAAAACAAATAGAACACATAAAATAAACAAATAATTCCAGAGATTGAAATTACCGGCTGCATGCATTTAACACAGATATGTAAGAGAGTAAGAAATCATTACCTACCAAACTCATTTGTCAACTCAAGTGAGTTGCTGCATTAAGAGCTTTGGCAAGATATCTGGTTAAATGTTGTTCCCTTGGAATACAATGTAGCTCCACTACAACATGCACATTACTTCTTCCAATAGCATTGTGCATGAGGTTTATGTTCTTCACTCATTTGAGATATGATTAAATGCTTCAGCTGCATTCTTTTGATTTGTCCTTAAGCTAAACATTTCTTCTGAGCCATGACCTGAACTTATTTCCTTGAAATTGGCATGAATTGTGTTATGTCTTCCTGATTAGGAGTTTATCCTGCAAGTATCAACATCTAGACAACCAATTAGAGCATAGCAAGTATCTCTTGGATTATCAACTACTGAATGATTGATAATCTTTTGAAATACCACAAAGATTCCAAGAAAAGTTAAGGTACTAGTAGAAAAACAGGTGGTTATCATAATTTCTAGCATTCTGTTACTTAGTCATGAGGGACATCACCAATTATCTTTTCAAAACACAAATTTCCTACCAAGGTATTTAATTCAGTAATGTCAATAATTGGTATGAGAATTCTTAGAAGAATACTCACTTATCTCCTCGGAACTTCTTTGCATGAGCCTTTCAGCTTAGCAGCAAAGCTATTGATCAGTGATGCTAGATATTACGTAAACTACACGTATCTCAGCTAAGGATATATGACTTACAGAGGCTGAGATTTAGATTATAATTTTCCACAGATATAGACACTGTCTTTTTGCACTATCCGTAGAGGAGTAAAACTAGTATCCATAGATGTAGAAAATTTGTCTACGGATAGTCAGTATCCATAGACAAAGCAAAGAAACAAATCCAGTGTTATGAATGACTATCTACGGATAAGGATATCCATCGATTAAGTAAATTTTGACTTAGACAAAATTTTCACTCTTTCTGGAAAACTTAGTTTTCAAGAAAGTCATTTAAACAATGGCTACACACAAGACATCAAGAAAGATATTGAAATTTGTTCATACCTAATTTACTTACCATTCTGAAGAGGATGTTTGATAAGCAGCTTGGTACTGATGTCTTCTTCACGAGTCACACTTGGATCAAAAGGTATTTCCACTGTACTGTCCAACACAGAATCCCTTTAGAGAAAATCTTTGAAGAACCTGATCTTAGCACAGTAGATTAAGAGATTTGCAAGGCTGATGTTCCACTCATTTTTTTAACCATGATTTTAACTCAAGGAGAAAGATTGGATGTCCAGGAAGTAGACATGCAGATTTGTAGGAGCTGGAAGATCTTGCCTTGATCCAAGTGAACACCTTATTCCTTCAATCCAATAACTGTCTTCAGGAGGACTTTCTTCTGGATTTTTGGAATAAGCTTCTTATGGTAGGTGCATGTCTTGAAGATGTAATAATTTTCTCATCAGCATGATTACGTGAGGTTGATCTTTAACTCAGAGAAACTCCCCCTAAGTTCATTGGGGTGATAACTCAGAGTTGTGATCCACCTACAGATGCTTCACTTGGCTTCCTACGGATGCTCCATTTTGGCTTCCAATCAGATGCTCCACTTATCCTTTTCATAGATGACTCATTTGGACTTGAATCATTCATTGTCTAGGCAAACACTCATGGAGATACTGATCCATCCACATAATCATCATCTTCTTCATACCAAAACCACCTTCCACTTCAACCTTAAATCTAAGAATTCCAGAAAATCTCTCATCAATAAGCTTGATTTATCTGGCATCATTAGAAACAACCTGTATAGAATCCATAACAGTGTTGATTCATTGACTTAAAGCCTTGTGGGCTTTTCCAGCTACATGCACTCTTTATGAGTTGCACACCCAACTTGGGTTTCTGAATAGATAAAAGATCTGATCTTTGATAAGATGTCTTCTTGTAGTTGCAAAAGTAGATTAACACTTTCTGAGAAATGCTCCCCCTGAGCAGATGTTCCAAACAGAAAACCCTTCAGGAAAGAACATAAGATACCAGGGATGGCTGCTTACTTTCCACTACACCTTAATGTCATCTCTTGTGAAAGACAGTCAGAAAAACATGTAGAAGAAACCACCATTCTCAGCTAAACCTCTCCTTCCTCTTAGCAAAGATCTTTTCTTACACTCATGAATTACTTTGAGAACATTTATCCAGATGTCAGTTAAACTTAACAATTGTGATATGTTAAGTTTTCGATCAGGGACTTGATGTTTTTCAAGTAATTTCCCACACAGATTCCCTTATCTCCTTTAGCTAAGCTTCTATTACTTCCTTGGCTAATGAAGGTGAAAAGAGAAAACTGTTGGCTACATTTATTCACACAATTTGATGATTCCTACTTCAGGTGCTTGAGTGGTCAAGAAAACATTCTGGCTGAATAAGTAGCACCAGCCACAACTTTCCAGAGCTCAAATAGTTATCCTGATTTTCCAAGCAAAGTCTCTGCAGATATTGTCGTTTGTTTCATAAGATCTCTTCATACTGAATTCTTGAGCTAAATTCTTTGGCGAGATTTCATGTGCAGTGGCTGAAGGAGTTTATCAAATGTATGATCTGTCTCGTTCTTGATAGAGGTCTTCTATTGCTTCCTTTAATGGCATGCATCCTTTAACCCATCCTTGGAAAAACTTGGGGTTCCTCTGATCAAGACTCAGACAACTTCTTATTCATTGGCTTCAATTATCCTGATTTTGCCTTGTCACAAAGAGGTCAAGACAAGCAATCCTCCAAGGTAGTAAACAAATCAACTACATACACTTTTCTATCAAGTGTCAAGTGATTACCACTTCATTGTCTTTCTATTGATGGACAATGCAGGCTACTTATACAAAGTTTCCTTTGTCACATGCTTGATAGATACATTGCAAGATATGCTCATATCCATCAACTAGTGCTTCAACCCTAACTGATGATATTGTTTGCCAAAGTCATGCTTCATTACTTAATCATGACTACAAATATCATCTCTACTTATCAGTAGAGGGGCTACTTTCCTCTAAGCAATTAGTGAGCAGGACATAAACTCTAGTAGGAAACTAAAGCTCATGTATCTTCCTCCTACACACTTTCAAAACCGAATCAAGCAAGCTTAGGTACTCAAGTTTCCTTGAGCTTTGGCTTTTTAGCTTTTATGACTGTCATCTTCTCTTTCTGAGCTTTGAGCTTCAAAGGATTCGAGCCATTCTCATCCCTTGGTTCTGACATTGAGAGATTAGCATTCACATGTTGCTCAAGAATATCAAAATTTGATGCTCGGCAAGGAAATGTTTGAGCATACAGATCATTCAAGCCAGGCATGCTCCATGACATTTGAGGCATATTGAATTCATACCAATATGGATGAGGAACAATTGGCATGTTAACATATCTTGTTGAATCTCGAGCATTCTGAGCAAAAATGTGATGCATGACAGGCATATCAGTCATAGGTAGTTGAGTAGATCTTATATGAACAAATCTGCAAGAAGTATACAAGTGATTAACTCTACCACATCGAATGCAGGGCCTTCTGGAAGTACTTTATTCTGATGGGTAGCTGCTACTACAGTCAATCATTGTTGTGTCATTCAAGCTTTCCTTTTCATCTGCATCTGACTTTTCTTCCTTGATGGTTTTGCTTCTTAGTGTTTGAACCTGGTTCTTGAAACTTGGTCCAACCATATTGCTCAGTTTCTCTAGAGTCTGATTACTCCTAAATGGTTTTACCATCTTTGGAGCAATCTCCACATCCTCTAGCTTCTTGTTATTGCACTTCCAGGTCTCTTTACAAAATGTGTCCATTCCTTGAGATTTGATAATGTTGGACACAATGTAACTGGAGTTATTCCATCTTGCAATAACCTCTTGTTCCTTTCTCAGCTGCTCTTTCAAAACCACTTCTCTTTTTAAGACAGCCTCAAGTTCATGTTTAACATTCATGCATTCAACAAGTGTTTCCTTAAACTCAGAGACTTGAGTTTCCAACATAGCATTTACCTCACTAAGCATAACATTAGTTGCTTTGAGTCTGACATTTTCTTCAAAAAGATTGTTAAAGGAAATACGCACAACATGTAATTCATCAAATAAACTCATTGCAGTGCTGCAACATACTTCTTTAACATGCTTAGTTGGCTTATAAGAAAATACCTGATTTCTGGTTGAACCTGCTTCTTGATTTTCATAGACTGTGGGTACGAGGTTGATAGATTCCTCTGTTGATGTTGAACAACCCTCTTCAGTTGAAACCCTTCGCTCAAAAAGGACTTCATCTTCCAGTGTCGTTCCTTCCTTGCCCTTGTCTGTTGTGGTTCTGATACATTCACAGATCTTCAGTTTGAATGTTGAGCTTGATGCTTCTGTTCTCTCCTCTTCTTTCAAATCTTGGTTGGAGATGACCACATCTTTTGTTTCTGTCTCCCCTTCTTTACTGATAATCTTTGCATCCTGCATAGCCTCAAGATTTGAGCATTCAAGAGTGCTTAATAGGCTGCTAAGATTTAGATCCTTGGATTCAGGGGTATTTTTGATAGATATAGAGATATGCTTCCATTTTCTGGGTAGAGAGTTTGCAAACACCAACTTTGAGTCCTTGTTTGACAACTCATTCCCAGCTTCTTCATTGTCACCTCTTTCCATGGTCGCAGTTGCTTTTGATCTTTAAACTTCTTGTGTGTTAGAAGCTTGCTCTGATACCAATTGTTATTCCCAGAACAATGCAACCTAGATTGTAGAAGGGGGGGGGGGTTGAATACAATCTAGTTAATTTTACAAAACTTTTTCAAACTTTTACAGTATGAATATATGTGTTGGTAAATTAACTAAGAATTGAGACAAGCCATGAACATAAATGAATTCTTCGAGTTAAAAAGTAATGCAGGAGACAAGCAGACTTTTTAAAGTTTTCAGGTGGGTTTCTCGGAAAAAGCCCACCTGAGGTGTATATTGAAGAATTCTCTTGTTTTGTTTTTCAACAAACTTCAGCTGCTTACACAGATGATGGAAGAGAGCCTAAGTGTTTTTACTTTCAGCTTTGTGCTCTCTCCACATACATTTCTATGCTACTCCACACAGTCTTATATACATCGACTGTGTGTTACAAACAAAACCTATAACATAATAAAATATTACATTTTGGTTCTGCTTGATCACATGCTCGTCTCAGAAACTATCCTATTCGGGAAATTCCTTGGCTGGCATCACAGATAAACTTATATAATCCCAAATGGTGCTTTCTGATTCAGTGTGTTGCTCTCTTCAAAAATTACTAAGTCAATGCAATTGACCTAGCTTCCAAGCCCATGTGACATCTGCATGAAAGAGACCTCTCCTTGGTTACCCGACTGTCAAGTCACTATCAGCTGAGATAAATGAACATGTAGTACTATAAACAGGTCTTCATGCTTGTCAGGCCTTTCCTTTGTGTCTAGTTAGAAGTTAAACTTCTAGGTAGCTGCCTTAACTCTTATTTATCCATCAAGACACAAAAGACAATATATGACTTCATATTTCACTTGTAGGAATTTGAGCCTTCGATTATTTACAATTTTGACTCCCTATTCCATATATCTTTTGCGTCGTTATCTAGCATCTTTTAGTCACGGGTGTGTAATGATGATCTCTGAGACTGTCCTCCATTCAACCTGCTAAATAAAGGAAACCTTCAAATATCACGTAGACTACCATATCCGTAGACTACCATATCCGTAGGCGTATTAATTCCATATCCGTAGACTACCATTTTACGTCAAATATCCGTAGAAAGGTAATCTCAGAATATCCGTAGAAGTAATATTCCATAACTGTATCCATAGATGAGACATGACATCCTTGACTGCATCCACAGATAGACCATGACCTCATTAACTGCATCCATAGATAAAGCATGAAATCCTTAGCTGTATCTGATGATCAACTTCCTTCAGCTTTTATCCGTAGATATGATGTCCTCAGCTTTTATCCGTAGATTGGATAAGATGTCCTCAGCTTCTATCCGTTGATGAGATAAGATGTCCTCAGCTTCTATCCGTTGATGGCATATGGTGTTTTCAACTTGTATCCATAGATGAAATAAGATTTCATGGCATGATCCGTAGAATGGATACACTTAGCTTCATCTTTAGATAAAACATCTTGTCATCTTTATTGATTCACCATTACTGAGTTGAATAGGCAGACTTACCACTGAAACACTTGGTGCTTGATTAGACGTCCGTTGGCTTTCTTCTGAATTGCTTCGTAACTTGATGACAGAATATCCTCCAATCATTTGATGTGGCTTTTAGACCTTGGATAGATAAGATGCCTTCTAGTTAGCTTCCTGATTTATCAGCTTCTGTGAACTAGCTTTCTGACAATCAGCTTTAGTGTCAAGATCAAATTCTTGTCTTGAGCATATTGTTATCATCATTTCAAATGGGTCAACCCTAACAGTATTATAGAAAGAGATAATTATCAAAGTCATCACTCATTTGGTTCAAAAGTATCAATTAGTCACTCATTTCAAAAATGACTCAATTAGGTAACTAATTTGAAAATTCATATCAATTTAGTCATTAAAATAGTCAAAAAAATTGGATCAGCAGAGGATGTTTGGGAGAATATTAACATACTATATTTAGTTTCCTCCGTTAGAAAATAGTAAGAAGAAAATTGAGAATTTATATAATATTATAAAGACAAGAATATTAAAATTGTATATTTACTTTCCTCCATTAGTAAAAATTTTAAGACAATTAAGATATTTTCTAATAAAATAATTTAGGAGACTATTAAAATTGTATATTTAGTTTTTTCCATTAGTAAAGATTTTAAATGCAAGAATATTATAATTGTATATTTAGTTTCCTCCATTAATAAAGATTTTGAAAGCAAGAATATTATAATTGTATATTTAGTTTCCTCCATTAATAAAGTTTTTTAAGTCAATTGAGATATTTTCGAATTTTTAACATTAATTATTCAAAAATTTGAGAAAATTAGAAAAAAAGATCGAAGCGATTTGAGAGGTGCCACATCACCGCCCTCGTCTTCTCCTTTATATAAGTATTAGTCGACTAAGCCGCGCTTCGCAGCGGCCCTATAATATTTTTGTAAAATTTTAAATATTAACTATATAAGAAAAAACTCAAGGAAAAACAATATATGATCTATACTATCTTATCTATCTATAGTATCTTATAATAGACGAAACATTAAAAGTTTGGTCGGTCGGTACTTCGTGATTTTACTTAATTACCCCTATTTATTTTTTTTAAAAAATATTGTTAAATAATAACATTATTTATAACCAATAATCTTTTCAGCTAAACTACATTACTTTTTCTAACAAAATCCCCTCTTTTTGTAAAAAAAATCACGGACAATTACCTTTTTTAACTAAAACACGTCAATTTTTCTATTTTTCCTTACTAAAATACCTCCTTTTACAAAATATCACGCAAAAATCCGTACTTAATTATTTTAAAACCTAATTTCATAGTTTTAATTACGGGCAATTAACTTTTTCAACTCAAACATGTTACTTTTTCTATTTTTCCTTACTAAAACCTTTATTTTCCAAAAATATCACGGGGAAATCGTTAGTTAATTATTTAAAAATATATTTTAATACCTTTAATTATTTAAAAAAAGGTTAACATGCCTACTTATTTTTTTAACAAATACAATTAACAATATATTAAAACGTAAATAATATAAATAATAATTATTAAAAATAATTTGTGCATCGCATTGGTTTTAAGCTAATATATATAATAGTGAACATAATATTTAACAAAGTAACATCCATAAACAATAAAATAAACTATTGACATGTTTTTATGCCGATTTAAACTTCAACTATTTGTATTAAAATAATCAATATTAAATATAATAAATTAAATATTAATATAAATTTAAAAATATTTAAATAAATATTAAATATTAACATTAAATTAATATTATATTAAGATTAATATTAATATTTAATATTTATATTAAATATAATATTAAATATTTATATTAATATTGATTATTTAAGTATTTGTTTTGAGAAATTTATAAATTAGTGAACACGATATATATTATAAAAATTAAATACATGTAAACAATATAATAAACTATTAATATTTATTTCTTTTATATTAATTTGTACCATTTTTTTTGGGTCGACAACCATAATAATAAATAAATTACCTTATATACATAAAGAGTATATATACACAAAAAGAATATGGATCATGAGGTTGATTTCTAGATATTTTTCTAAATGATCTAAAAATTGCAATTTATAATTGATTTAGGAACTCTTCTTCTAAATCAAGAAAGATCACAGTGTTGTCAAAAAAAAAAAATTAAATTATCCCGAACAATTTTCTGAAATTATTAGTCAAAAAAAATCATATATGATACATTATACACGCATAACAAAAATTAAATATGACATCAACACTTAAAACATAACATTAATAAAATATGACCGGCCACGTTCTTTGCAAATTGTACAAGGAGTTCTTGTGCAAAGTAAACATTTTCTTTACGTGGTGTTAACTTGAAAATAAAGATCCGTTCCTGACAAAACAAATTATAAAATACAACTACAAAATTAACATAAAAGTGCATATAATGTAATTGTCAAGGGAGATGTAACTTGAAAGACAATGCATCTGGATGATTAAATTGGTGAATGATGAGAATGGTGAACAAAAAAAAGTTGGATAATAGAGAGAAAACAAGAAAAGGTTGCACCACTTACAGAACTTCAAAACATGTATTCTGGTATACATAATAGTACAAAAATCTATCCATTTGCAAGTCTCGAGAAACATGAAAAAATCATTAATAATTTCAATCTCTTATTTGTTCTCTTGTAGTACTAACATAGCATCTCAACTACTCCTGTCAAGCAAAAAGATAAGAAGTCAGAAACCAATCATCAAAATATGATGGATAAAACGATTAACAAATCATCGAAAACAAAAGTAAAATTTTGATATGTTCTTGCGCATCGGGACATAATTTTTTGATATGTATATATAGCTATTGGAAGAGAGATATTGAAGGAATTATTTGTAATCTTAAGGGAAGTTTTTCAATTTTCACGCGAAGAAGAAAAGATAAGTAAAATTTAACAATGAAAATAACTTAATTTTGTTAGTATTAGTGCTCTAGAGACAATACTTTTATGTTTTAAAGAAAACATTTTATTATTATAAATTATGTTTTATTGATTATTATTATTAGTTTATTATGTCTTTATTTACTGCGTTATAAATGTTAGCATAATAAATGTCCTTGGAATTATGATACATATTCGATATCTTTAAGTATGTGACTTAAAAATGAGATTATATGAATAGTATCTTTATTCCTAAATATCCCTAGTCGAGTGTTATTATTTAAGGACAATAATAATGCACAGAGACTAGTATGTTTGTTGACTGATGACCACATCTCATTGGTCATAGGTATGGTGATACTAAAGTCAAAACATAGGTGCATGTAAGAGTATATGACACTGGATTGACCCGCCGTGAGATTACACATGTTAATAGTGTCATAAGTAATTCTCACTGTGATAATGGTGTAATGATCCTTAGACCTGAAATCATTATATTTTTATACGAGAATTAATATACTTTGATTACATTAAAAGTTACATTTGACCGGGTGATGATAAAAGTGGACATTGGGTATATTATGAATCGTATAAGAAATATGAATGATCTAAATGGGATTTAACCCTCCTAATTTTAGGAGCGATATTATTAGCCTCTTGTTTGAGTGAGACTAAGAAATGCACGGCCGTGCTCAAATGTTGATTTGATTTATTAGTCTACTCATCGATCAAGAAAACTAAGATTAAATTATGAAGAGTATGACACATTACATGCCTCAAGTTTAATCTATAATATTAAGGTTAAAGGGATTATATTACATGGAACATTATTCACGAAAGGCTTAATCGAATCACCGATTTAATTATTATTACTTGGGTGGCAATGATGTATTACTAGATGCCGCTCATTGTCTACAATTTTAATTAGTTATTGAAATTGTTACCAACGTAATAATAACCTACAGGGTCACACACAAAGATTGCTTGAAGGAGAAATAATTTAAATTATGAATTTAAATTTAAATAAGTAATTTATTCTATTTATAATATTAATTAAGTATGACTTGATTAATTATTTAAATAGAAAATGGAATTACTTAAAACTAATTCTGAAATTAGTTATTAATTAATTAAGTGCGACTTAATTAAATAATAAATTGGAATTTCGGATTACTATTTTATTATAATTGGATTATAATTAGAAAACTTATTTTCCTCTCTATATAAACTCTCAAAGAGGGCTGATTTTTAGGATGAAAAACGTTTTTATATTAAAACCCTAGCCTCTTATGAGAGCCAGAAAAGAGAGAGAGAAAAAAGCCTAGCCGCTTATGAGAGCAAGAAAAGAGAGAGAGAGAAAGAAACCGTTTTCGGGTGCTAGTACACATCAATCCTTCAAGAAAAGCGTTCGTGTGGATAACATAGAGTGTAGATCGCGAGAGCGAGATACATGGTGATTGAACAAGCTTTGGATATCCATTAATCTTCCATTAATGAACTGTTAAAGCTTCTTAAGGTATTTGTTCTTAATCTCCTAATTAAATCTTTTGTTTTCGCATGGATCCTGCGGATGGGTTTCGAATTTTGATTTATTTTTACGTTTTCCGTTGCGTTTATGTGCTCGAAACCCTTCAAATTTTTATAACAATTTCTTTTATACAAATAGAAATAGGTTTGTTTTGCTTTTCTAAAAAACAGCACTTAAGAAGGAATTTCTTTTATACAATTTAAAAAGGTTTTGGTTTTCTTTTGTAAAAAGTAGAACTTAAAAAAAGAAGTTTTAATTTCAAGTTCTTAAAATAAAGGGAATTTTCCTTTATATAATATTATAAAGATCGTATATAATAATAATAAAATTTGACCAGGGTCATAATTTTAAGCCGACTTGTCTTTAATAAGTATTACCTTTTCTACAATTTAAGAGCTGAAAAAGAAAATTTCAATTTCAATTTGATTACGCTTATAATTTTAAGCCGGCTTGTCTTTAATAAGTACTAGCCTATAACCCGTGCAAGGCACGAGGCTTAAAAAATAATAAACTAAAAATTTTAATATTAAAATAAAAATAAAAATTAATATGATAAATTATAAAATGAGAAACTTAAATATTAATTGGAACATAAAAAAATATTAAAAAATACAGATGTGGCTGAGGAAGATAAATGAGGTATTATTAATATTATTTTATAATAAAATAATATTAATAATAAGGACAGATAGAAAATCTAACATGTTTTAATTAAAAAAAGTAATTACCCGTGATATTTTTAGAAGTATTTTAATTATATTAATTGTATTTATTAAAAAAATACGTTGACATGTTAAAATAAGTACGTTTTTTTAATAAGGACAAATATGAAAGCTAACATGTTTTAATTAAAAAAAAAATAACTACCTATAATATTTTTATATGTGTTTTAATTATATTAATTGTATTTGTTAAAAAAATACGTTCACTTGTTAAAATAGGTAAGTTTTTTTAAATAATTAAAAGTATTAAAATAAGTTTTAAAATATATAAGTAAGGGTTGCACTTGATATTTTTGGAAAAGAGAGATTTTAGTGATAACAAATATAAAAGGTAATATATTTTAATTTAAAGGTAATTGTCCGTGATATTTTTGGAAAAGAAGTAGATTTTGTTAGGAAAAAAAATATTTTAATTATAAAAGGCAATTAACTAGTTACTATTTTTATATTATTTTATTATTTATTAAATAGAGTATTAAAATAGATTTTAAAATAAATAAGTAAGGATTGTACCTCATAATTTTGAAAAATAAAGATTTTAGTGATAACAAATATAAAAGATATTATGTTTTAATTTAAAGGTAATTGTCATGATATTTTTGGAAAAGGAGTAGATTTTGTTTGAATTTTTTTTTTTAATTATAAAAGGCAATCAGATAGTTACTATTTTTATATTATTTTATTATTAATTAAATAGAGTATTAAAATAGGTTTTAAAATAAATAAGTAAGGATTGCACTTCATATTTTTGGAAAACAGAGATTTTAGCGATAACAAATATAAAAGGTAATATGTATTAATTTAAAGATAATTGTCATGATATTTTTGGAAAAGGAGTAAATTTTGTTAGAAAAAAGCTTTGGTTATCCTAAAAAGAAAGAAGTATATTTGTAGCAGTATATCCTAAATTTAAACAAATTATATCCCACATTTCCATTTCTTTGATTAGATTTCAATATTATTTGATTTTTATGTAGTAAAATATAGTGAAATATTAATGTAGAATAAAACTTTCCCGAATTTTGATTGTATTATTAAATTATTAATTAGAAAAAGTACCGAAAACCAAAAACTAACCGAAAACCGAAAACCAAAACTTTCAATGTTTCGGCTTTAATAATATAGTAATTGTCATGATATTTTTGGAAAAAGAGTAAATTTTGTTAGAAAAATATTTGTAGCAGTATATCCTAAATTTAAACAAATTATATCCCACATTTCCATTTTTTTTTATTAGATTTCAATATTATTTGATTTTTATGTAGTAAAATATAGTGAAATATTAATGTAGAATAAAACTTTCCCGAATTTTGATTATATTATTAATTTGTTAATTAGAAAAAGTACCGAAAACCAAAAACTAAAAATTTCAATGTTTCGGCTTTAATAATACTAGCTTATAACCCGTGCGAAGCACAGGCTTTCTTTAATATAATATAATATTTCTTTCATAGTAAAATCATTATTTTTATATTATTTTCTTTTGTATTAATAATAGAAATATATAGAATATGGTATAATTGACAACTATACTGTATTATAATAAGGCATGTTTGACAATGCCAAATTAAGCTGACTTATGGCTTTATAAGCCATAAGAGCTTATGAGGGGTGTTTGTGTACTCAGCTTATTTGATAACTTATAACTTATAAATTGATAAGTTGAATGTTATAAATCACCAACATTTTAGTTAACTTATCAACTTATTTTTTGATTTCTTTATTTTTTTAATACTTTAAATTTTTACCTTTGTGTTTTTAAACATTTTTTTAATTTAAAATGCAAGTGTTGAAATTATTGTATTTAATAATTATTTTTTCAAATTTAATGTAGCAAATTCTTCACTAACTTATAAGTAAATTTATCCAAACACCCGTATAACTTATAAGAATTCGTCAACTTATCACTTATAAAGCACTTACTCAGTTTAAGATATAAGTCAACTTTTTTGTGATACCCCAAACGCCCACATAGTATTATTTATTAAATAGAATAAATGACCAAAAACCAAAAACCAAAGTTTTCACTGTTTCGGTTATAATATAGTTTATATAGATTAATTGCATTTGCTAAAAAAATAAGTAGGCGTGTCAAATTTTTTTAAATAATTAAAAGTATTAAAATTGGTTTTAAAATAAATAAGTAACTGTTTGTCCGTGATATTTTTGGAAAATGAGATGTTTTAGTAAGGAAAAATAGAAAGAATAATATGTTTTAGCTGAAAAGGTAATTGCCTATAATTAAAAGTATTAAAATAGAAAGAGTAACATATGTCTTACTTGAAAAATGTGATTGCTCGTGATTTATGAAAAAGAAAGGACTTTATTAGAAAAATAGAAAAGATAATGTATTTCAACTGAAAAAGTAATTGGTTATAAATAATGTTATTGTTTAATACTCCCTCCGTCCCCCTCATTTCTTTATAATTTTTTTAAATTGCTTGGCACGTATTTTAAGGCTCCTATAAAATATCTACAACTTATTTTCAAAATTTTCTTTTTCTAAATAAAAGTTTAAACATTATATTTTTATTCAAAAGAAAAAAAAATTAAAAACAAATTATTGAAGAATATTTTATAGGAGTCTTTAAAATGTGTGTCAAGTCCCGTGCCCCGAATTGAGGGGGACATAGGGAGTAATAGTTTTGTTTTTAAAATGTAAAAATAGAAAAAGTAACATGTTTTAGCTGAAAAGGTAATTGTCCGTAATTAAAAGGAATAAAAATAGGATTTAAAAAAATAAGTAAGGGGTTGCCTATGATATTTTTGGAAAATGAGGGGTTTTAGTAAGGAAAAATAGAAAAGTTAACATGTTTTAGTTGAAAAAGGTAATTATCCGTGATTTTTTTAGAAAAAAAGAGAATTTGTTATTAAAAAAATAGAAAAATTAATGTATTTTAGCTGGAAAGGTAATTGGTTATATATATTTTTTTAAATGAAAAAATAGAAAAAGTAACATGCTTTAGCTGAAAAGATAATTGTCCGTAATGAAAAGTATTAAAATAGGTTTTAAAATAATTATATATGGGTTTTCCCGTGATATTTTTGGGAAATGGGGGGTTTTAGTAAGAAAAAATAGAAAGAGTAACATGTTTTAGTTGAAAAATGTAATTTTTCGTGATTTTTTTAGAAAAAGAAAGGATTCTGTTAGAAAAAATAGAAAATGTAATGTATTTTAGTTGAAAAGATAATTGCTCGTAATTAAAAGTATTAAATAGATTTTAAAATAAATCAGTAAAGATTTGTATATGATATTTTTGGAAATGAGGGGTTTTAGTAAGGAAAAATAAATAGATAATATTATTATTTATTTATTTTTATAAATAAGTAAGGATAATTAAGTAAAAACACCAAGGTACCGACCGACCAACCAAACTTTTAATCTTTCGTCTATTATATAATAGTAAGCAATTACTTTTTCCAGCTAAAACACAATAACTATTTTATATATTTTTCTAACCAAAACAACTCATCTTCTAAAAATAAAATAGGTAACATATATATAAAATGATAATATTATTACATATTTATAACCGATTACCATTTTCAGCTAAAACACATTATTTGTTTTACATTTTCTAACTAAAACAACTCATCTTCTAAACATAACACATGGAAAATAAATATGTAATGTTAATATTTGTATATATAATTATTAATAAATATTCACTTACCCTTTTCAGCTAAACACATAACCTTTTTTATTTTATTTTTCTAACTTAAACAACTAATTTTCTAAAAGTAACTTAAACAACTAATTTTATTTTATTTAATTATCTTATTTAAATTGTATGTTATTAAAAATTATATTAAACATGTATTTTATAAGTTTAATATAATAATATTATCATTATATCTATATTTTGTTTGTGTTATTTTTAATTCGAATATGAGTTATTTTAGTTAAAAAATATATAACAGGCAACGTCCTTAAAAATACAGCCTGTGCGATGCACGATTTTCTTTAATATTTTATTTAATTTTTTGTAATTATATCTTTTTTGACGAAATTTTAATACATATTTATCTGTGTATATAATAAATTGGATTTATATATCTAATAATATAATTATTTTAATTTAATTAATTGTTGATTTAATCTTTCGTAGTATTTTAGATATTAAAATAGAAAAATATTTTTAAATAATAGATTTACCGATTCATATTTATTTGATCTTAAAAAATCTAAGAGTGATTAAGGTGCAAATAAAAAAATATGTGTCGTGTAATGTGCCGAGTTTCATTTAACATATGTTATTACTTTTTTATTATTAATTATCTTATTTAAATTGAATATTATAAAAAATTATATTAAACATGGATTTTATAAGTTTAATATAATAATATTGTCATTATTTCTATATTTTTCCTGTGTTATTTTTAATTCTAATATGAGTTGTTTCAATTAAAAAATATAAAATAGACAATGTTCTTAAAAATACAGTTAGTTACTTATTAATAATTATATAAAATTATATTATATATATATAGAGTTGCACTCTAGGAAGAACACTTTATATAAAGAACAATAAAAAACACCATCATAAACACTTCATTTTTCATAAAAATTGATTTTTTAAAATTAGAATCATAAAATTGAACAACAATTAAGCCTAACATATCGAATTTAACGTAGAATCTCATCTAAATTTAAAAATTAAACATTACATATAATCCAGTATAGAATCCAGTACAAAATCTTGTATATATATTTATCACAATGAAATTACATGTAATCATGTTTTATTTGATTCTAATTTTTTGTTGGATTCTATTTTTATTCGTAATAAACCTTTTTTGGTAAGAAAATTAGAATCAACATGCAATTTATATAAGATTCTATGGTGTTCTTTATTGTTCTTTATATAAGAGTGTTCTTCATGGAGCAATGGCCTATATATATATTGGTCATATTACTTTTAGAAAATTAGTTGTTTAAATTAGAAAATATAAAATTATATTACCTTTCTATATATATATTGTTCGTGTTACTTTATATATTTGTTATATATATATTACCTATTTTATTTTTAGAAGATTAATTATTTTGGTTAGAAAAATATATAAATTAGGTAATGTGTTTTAGCTAAAAAAATATAAAATTATATTACATTTTATATATATGTTGCTCGTGTAATTAGTTGTTTAAGTTAGAAAAAAATAAAAAAGGTTATGTGTTTAGGTGAAAAGGGTAAGTGGTTATTTATTAATAATTATATATAATAATATTATCATTATATATTTATTTTCCATGTGTTATGTATAGAAGATGGATTATTTTAGTTAGAAAATGTAGAACAGATAATGCGTTTTTGCTGAAAAAGGTAATCAGTTATAAATATGTAATAATATTATTGTTTTATATATATGTTACCTATTTTATTTTTAGAAGATAAGTTGTTTTGGTTAGAAAAATATATAAAATAGGTAATGTGTTTTAGCTGAAAAAAATAATTGGTTATAAGTAAATTCATTATAGATAGGCCCGACCCAAATTATAGATTGGCCCGACCCAAATACCGACCGACTGACCAAAACTTTTAATGTTTCATCTTTAATAATATAGTATAGATAGTATAGATTACCTTTTCTACAATTTAGGAGCTAAAAAAGGAAATTTCAATTTTTAATATTTAAAATAAAGGAGCTAGGTTTATAATTTTAAGCCAACTTGTCTTTAATAAATACTACCTTTCCTACAATTTAGTAGCTGAAAAAGGAAATTTCAATTTCTATTATTTTTAATATTTAAAATAGAGGAGCTCTAGAAAATTAGATAAATATGAATCGAGCGATTTTAGAGTACATTTCTAGATGTTATAAAAGAAAATTCAAAATTCTAATTTAAAATAGAGGAGTTCTAGAAAAATATGATCCAATATAAATTAGAGTGGTTATACTTATCTTTTATACAATGGTTTATTTTATATAACTTAAAAAAGGTATTGACTTTTTTTTTCTAAAAAACAGGACTTAAAGAAGGAAATTTTATAAATTAGAGGTAATACTTACCTTTTATACAATGTTTTATTTTACACATCTTAAAAAAGGTTTTGACTTTCTTTTCTAAAAAATAGGACGTAAAGAAGGAAATTTTATAAATTTGAGGTAATACTTACCTTTTATACAGCTTAAAAAATATTTTGACTTTCTTTTCTAAACAATAGGACTTAAAGAAGGAAGTTTAATTTTAAGTATTTAAAATTGAGGAGTTCTAGAAAATTAGAACAATATCAATCGAGTGATTCTAGAGCGCTCCTGGGGTTTTCCTTTATATATATATAAAGATATTGATAGTATAGATATATAGTATAGAAGTATAGATAAGTAATTAAATATTTCCATTACTAAATATTTAAAAGACAATTTAGATATTTTCTAACATTTAATATTATTAATTCAAGATTTTGAGAAAATTAGAAGAATAAATCAAGACAATTCAAGAATAATTCAAGATGTATCTAAGCGAAGCCGCCTTCGGCCCTTAGCTCTCATCAAAGCCGCCCTCACCCCTCTCTCTAAAGGGGCTTACGAACGAGCGGAGTGCTTACACCCGATTGACAGAAATGCCGGCCGGAATTAGATAACGGTCCATCCCACCAAAAGATCTCTCCAACCGCTACCTACTAGTGGATTGCTTTAGGGAAGGAATGCCGATTAAGCAATTCCTCCCATCCCGATAAAGCGAGTCACCCGTGATTCCATAGTTCCATTTTCCGCTGATGCAGGCCGATTGGGATCCCAGTAGTCAAACCACCGTGTTCGTTCCTCACCCTCCTTCCAATCAAAAATCGATTCTAAGGTGGGTGATAAGCAGCTGTATCCGTATCAAGCCTGCCATCGCTTCTCATGAAAGTCTTTCCATCCCGTCTCCGAGAGTCACCACCACGTCGTATAAATATACTTACTTATAGAAAGTAGAAGATATGGGCGGCTAGGTGGTGCCTCTCGCCGCCGGACACCTCTCAAATCGTCCCATTTATTATTTTCCTTGATTAAAATATAGTAAAAAAGAAATTAGTAAATAAATTAGGACCGTATAGTAAGTTTAGGAGAATATTTAGTATACTTAGTTTTCTCCATTAGAAGATAGTATAAAGGAATTAGTAAATAAATTGAAAGTTTAGGGAAATATTAATATAACATATTTAGCTTCTTTTCTTTGGAAGATAGAAAGAAATTAGTAAATAAATTATATTAGTAGAGAATGTTTAGGAAAATATTAACATAGTATGTTTAGTTTCAAAATGGTAAGAAGAAAATTTAATTTTTATTAATCCAATATTTTGAGAAAATTAGAAAAACAGATTTAATTTTCTCCATTAGTAAAAGATCTAAAAGACAATTGAGATATTATCTAATAAAAAATTAGGAAATTATTAAAATTGTATATTTTGTTTCCTCCATTAGTAACGATTTAAATGACAATTGCGATAAATTCTAACAAAAAATTTAGGAGAATATTAAAATTGTATATTTAATTTTCTCCATTAGTAAAGATTTTAAAAGCAAAAATATTAAAATTGTATATTTAATTTCCTCCATTAGTTAAGATTTTAAAGGCAATTGAGATATTTTCGAATCTTTAATATTAATCATTAGTTAATGATTGATTCATTGTTTTTTTCAAAACAAATATATCCATCTCTTATTACCTTAATAAAATTTAAAACGGACCTAGTAGCTTTGCACTGTAATTGTGAATTCTTTGTTTGCTTAGAAGTAAAAAAATAAGCGTACTTGTGATATTTAAGGTATTTTACTTTGGTCTTTGCTTAAAAGTACTACGAAAACAAGTACATGATTTTATATGGGGGGTTGGACAATATTTTTTTTTTCAATTTTTTCTCTCGAAGAAAGGGTCAAATCAATATTTCCTTGTAATAAACACTTGTTGGGCAAGAAACAATATTTGGCCGGAGAATACCCACAGAAACCCTAATAGACCAACATTGTAGAGTTCTTATATAATTCTTATATTGACAATCCAATCTCTGCGTATACAATCATATATAACATAATCCCCTACAATACCCATTCTTCAACTTGTAACAATACTCAGGAGCAATGAATGCAATGGCTCCAGAAGATTGTGCAGCAGCATTGCTACTTTTATCTTGGAAACACCATCTAATTGTTGATCCTCAAACAGCACGTGAATTAGAACAAGACAGACACAGGCTCCAAAGCCTTCCTTCTCCTCCGAGCCAGGGACGCTATTTTCCTCGGGTGGCTGCGCTGCATGGACTTGTAGGAGAATGCAGCCCCCCATGGGAAAAACAATTGAAAGGTAGTGACTTACTTAAGGGCCAAAGACGGTTACTACTAAAACAAAGTTATGCCAAACAATATTTGTATCCGCTATTGAGTAGTAGAGAAATTGATAAACTCAAGAGAGATGGGATTTTAGTGAATGTTTATGACGGGGAAGGGAATATGTATGAGATGATTTTCAAGCTTTGGGGAACAAAGGCTCATGTGCTTACTTCCGACGGCTGGCTTGAATTTTACAGGGATCATAATCTGATTGAAGAAATAGATTGGATTACTATTTGGATGTTCAAGCATGTTCATACTCATCAGCTGTGTTTTGCCATTGTTTCTGAGAGGAGACCTCAATATTCCACCCTCCCCGCTGTGGCCGGAAAGAGCAGCAACAACAGGAAAAGAAGCAGAAACAATTATCTATCCACCATCCCCGCGGCCTGAGAGAGCAGAAACAACAGGAAAAGAAGCAGAGACAATGATCTACCCACCCTTCCCTCTGCGGCCAGAGAGAGAAGGAACAATAGAAAAGGAGAACGAATGATGATTGAGTGATTAAAGTAATTTAGGTTACACTATGATTGTCTTTTCATGTTTATAGTTCTAGTGGTTTAAACATGATATATACATAAAATTCTTGATATGCTATAGCCAACACATAGGGCAAGATAGCTTTAGTACTTGCAATCACCAACTTAATTTTGTTGATTCAAAGTTGGTTAGGGTATCCACTTAGTTAACTGGGAAAATGTTGAAGTATAATAGTATAGATAATTAGTAATTGACGTTATCAATCTTTCTGTTGGTTTCTCTTTAATAATAGTGTTTCTATTGCACTGTCTTTTCGCACTTGGGCGCACAGCGTACAATTGGTAATGATTGTTGAAGCTTTCTCTTGATTGCCAAAATTACATTTGCTTCATATTGTGTAATTTTGGCTCTGATGTTGATTATATTTGTTAATTAAATATAGTTAAACCAGAAATCTACCCTTAACTTAGCAAATATAGAAAATTACTCTTGAGAAAAAACACATCATAACATTCAAAACTCGAATTTACATATAGCTAGGTGGCTGAGTTGTTGATGTAAAGCATTGAAACAAGAATACGCTATTACATTCCGATTATTCCAGCATTCAGATTTTGATCATTCAAAGCGCTCATAGTTAATTATTAAATCTATACACCAAGTTAACTACAAAGCCCTTCCTCTACCATTTTCTTCTTACAAATTATGTACAACACGTGAAAGGCCCTGTTCAGAACTAGAACAATTAAGTTGAAATATAACAGCATTGCACTAGTACTACATCAAATTAAAGCAAGATCTCTTTCTGCATTAGCTAAGAGCAAGTGCGTCCTTTCCAGAACCTAATCAGCCATGAGCCATAGCAATTCTTCACTGGTTTCCAGGTGTCCTAATATTTCTTTAGGGCACTAAATGTTTATAATGTAGGAGCCTCATATCTTCTCATTGGAAACAATACCATAAGGAACTTATAACCTCTTCCCACAACGTAAGCCGAGGCGGTTTACAGCCTTGTTCAACCAGGTGAAAAGCACATTTTGTCATGTTGGTATCTATGCAATGAACTGTCAGACATTAATTTAGCTTTGAATCTCAGGTGAATCCTGAAATACTTCATGTTCGATGAAGATTATTGCTACAAGGTTGTGGAAGAGAGAATGCGTCATCTGACTTAACCTTTAGCTGATAGGAAGAGAGAAGGATGGTAAAGTATACACAAAACAGCAGATCATAAGATGTAAAGTGTAAACATGGCTCTTTTAAGCAAGTGGAATACCAGATTGAGATGGTTCAGCAAAGACCCTTCTTCTATCAAATTTTTGAGATTCTCACACTGACCAATCATTTACCCTGAGCTAATCGATTCTTCAAGTCGATACCATAAGCGCTCCATAGTTGTGTAAACCAATCTCCAATGCTGTTTTTTTGTTGCAAAGTAATAATTTTATATACTGAACAAGGAAAAAACAGTCATGGCAAACCAATGCTAAGCAAACTCAAGAGGAAAAGGCTCCATCATGACTATGGCTAAAGCAAAACAAGGATAAAGCGAAAACATACAGTTAAAAATTACTGGGCCTCAATAAAGCATAGCATACAAATTGGTATTGCAGTTATGGGCTGAGGGCTATATCTGAAAATGTTTTCAGTGAATGGGCATTTTTGGGAGAGATGTGAAGCTGTCTCATCTTCCCTGTTACAAAGCAAGCAAGTTTGATCCACTTGAATACCAAGCTGATGCACCTGACCTTCGTGAACAGCCTATTTTTATTGTCAACTAGGCTATGAATGTGCATTGAGGTATATGAAGTAAATGCCCAAGAACGAAGACCCAGGGAGGGACTCCGTTAACTCTGTGTATGCCAAACAATGAACAGAGTAACTTCTCTTTAGTTTTGTGCTACGAATGATGTCAACAGGTTCCTGCTTTAATCATAACTTGACATCTAACAAAGCATATTGAGTTTATGGAAAACAAAGTAGATAACAGCTTGACTGTCTAGCCTTTTTATCATCATTTACCGAAGCAACAGTGTACCATCAGTGCTTGAACAGCATCTTAGTGACAACCAGGGACGGAACCAGGAATACAAAATGGGGTGGGCTTGACAAGTCTTTAGCGAAGTTTCACGCGCCGATCACTCATATCATCAAATTCATCTATTATCACTACGCCATAGATGGCCGGATGTAACACTTTTCAATTGCAACACCTACTTTGTGTTACAATTGATACACTATTTTTGAACTACTGCAATACTCTAGAGATAGTGTTACATTACACATAAATGTCATGTTGCCATAGAACAGACTCTGTTGCAGAAGACTCATTGTGTTACTCTATCAATCTTCTGTTGCATTTGATATTAATTAATAATTAATTTTTAAATAATTTTTAATTAAAAATAATATTAAAAAAAGTGGGTCCCACAGAAAAAAGTGGGCCCCACAAGTGGGCCCCACTAATTATTCTAATTTTTAATTAAAAATTAATTAAAAAGTAATTAATAATTAATTAATAATTAATTTTTAATTAAAAATAATATTAAAAAAAGTAGGTCCCACGGAAAAAAGTGGGCCCCACAAGTGGGCCCCACTAATTATTCTAATTTTTAATTAAAATTTAATTAATAATTAATTAATAATTAATTAATAATTAATTTTTAATTAAAAATAATATTAAAAAAAATGGGTCCCACCGAAAAAAGTGGGCCCCACAAGTGGGCCCCACTAATTATTCTAATTTTTAATTAAAAAATAATTAAAAAGTAATTAATAATTAATTAATAATTAATTAATAATTAAAAATAATATTTAAAAAAGTGGGTCCCACAGAAAAAAGTGGGCCCCACAAGTGGGCCCCACTAATTATTCTAATTTTTAATTAAAAAGTAATTAATAATTAATAATTAATTTTTAATTAAAAATAATATTAAAAAAAGTGGGTCCCACAGAAAAAAGTGGGCCCCACAAGTGGGCCCCACTAAATATTCTAATTTTTAATTAAAAATTAATTAAAAAGTAATTAATAATTAATTAATAATTAAAAATAATATTAAAAAAAGTGGGTCCCACAGAAAAAAGTGGCCCCCACAAGTGGGCCCCACTAATTATTCTAATTTTTAATTAAAATTTAATTAATAATTAATTAATAATTAATTTTTAATTAAAAATAATATTACAAAAAAAGTGGGTCCCACCGAAAAAAGTGGGCCCCACAAGTGGGCCCCACTAATTATTCTAATTTTTAATTAAAAAGTAATTAATAATTAATTAATAATTAATTTTTAATTAAAAATAATATTAAAAAAAGTGGGTCCCACAGAAAAAAGTGGGCCCACAAGTGGGCCCCACTAATTATTCTAATTTTTAATTAAAAAGTAATTAATAATTAATTAATAATTAATTTTTAATTAAAAATAATATTAAAAAAAGTGGGTCCCACAGAAAAAAGTGGGCCCCACAAGTGGGCCCCACTAAATATTCTAATTTTTAATTAAAAATTAATTAAAAAGTAATTAATAATTAAAAATAATATTAAAAAAAGTGGGTCCCACAGAAAAAAGTGGGCCCCACAAGTGAGCCACATTAATTATTCTAATTTTTAATTAAAATTTAATTAAAAAGTAATTAATGATTAAATAATAATTAATTTTTAATTAAAAATAATATTAAAAAAAGTGGGTCCCACAGAAAAAAGTGGCCCCCACAAGTGGGCCCCACTAATTATTCTAATTTTTAATTAAAATTTAATTAATAATTAATTAATAATTAATTTTTAATTAAAAATAATATTACAAAAAAAGTGGGTCCCACCGAAAAAAGTGGGCCCCACAAGTAGGCCCCACTAATTATTCTAATTTTTAATTAAAAAGTAATTAATAATTAATTAATAATTAATTTTTAATTAAAAATAATATTAAAAAAAGTGGGTCCCACAGAAAAAAGTGGGCCCCACAAGTGGGCCCCACTAATTATTCTAATTTTTAATTAAAAAGTAATTAATAATTAATTAATAATTAATTTTTAATTAAAAATAATATTAAAAAAAGTGGGTCCCACAGAAAAAGTGGGCCCCACAAGTGGGCCCCACTAAATATTCTAATTTTTAATTAAAAATTAATTAAAAAGTAATTAATAATTAATTAATAATTAAAAATAATATTAAAAAAAGTGGGTCCCACAGAAAAAAGTGGGCCCCACAAGTGAGCCCCATTAATTATTCTAATTTTTAATTAAAATTTAATTAAAAAGTAATTAATGATTAAATAATAATTAATTTTTAATTAAAAATAATATTAAAAAAAGTGGGTCCCACAGAAAAAAGTGGGCCCCACAAGTGGGCCCCACTAATTATTCTAATTTTTAATTAAAAAGTAATTAATAATTAATTAATAATTAAATAATAGTTAATAATTAAAAATATTATTAAAAAAAGTGGGTCCCACAGAAAAAAGTGGGCCCCACAAGTGGGCCCCATTAATTATTCTAATTTTTAATTAAAATTTAATTAAAAAGTAATTAATAATTAAATAATAATTAATTTTTAATTAAAAATAATATTAAAAAAAGTGGGTCCCACAGAAAAAAGTGGGCCCCACTAATTATTCTAATTTTTATTTAATAATTAATTAATAATTAATTTTTACTTAAAAATAATATTTAAAAAAGTGGGCCCCACAATTATGCCCAATTAAACCCTAAACCCTAAACCCTAAACCCCAACCCTAAACCCAAATAAATTTTTAATTGATTTCTTGGACGATCCAACCGTACGGATGTTAATCGGTAGTCATTCTAGTGTTGGGAAAAAATAATCAAAAAATATAAAAGTCCGGTTATGCCGCATCTTTCCAGAAACGTTAGAATAGTACTGCTTCCAAGAACGGGACATGTGTCAGATTCACTGAATAAATTTTTCAATTGATTTTTTGGATGATCCAACCGTACGGATGTTAATCGGTAGTCATTCTAGTGTTGGGAAAAAATAATCAAAAAATATATAAGTCCGGTTATGCCGCATCTTTCCATAAACGTAAGAATATTACTACTTTCAAGAACAGGACATGTGTCAGATTCACTGAATAAATTTTTCAATTGATTTTTAGGATGATCCAACCGTACGGATGTTAATCGGTAGTCATTCTAGTGTTGGGAAAAAATAATCAAAAAATATATAAGTCCGGTTATGCCGCATCTTTCCAGAAACGTAAGAATAGTACTGCTTTCAAGAACGGGACATGTGTCAGATTCACTGAATAATTTTTTCAATTGATTTTTTGGATGATCCAACCGTACGGATGTTAATCGGTAGTCATTCTAGTGTTGGGAAAAAATAATCAAAAAATATAAAAGTCCGGTTATGCCGCATCTTTCCAGAAACGTTAGAATAGTACTGCTTCCAAGAACGGGACATGTGTTAGATTCACTGAATAATTTTTTCAATTGAATTTTTGGATGATCCAACCGTACGGATGTTAATCGGTACTCATTCTAGTGTTGAGAAAAAATAATCAAAAAATAAAAAACCCCGATTATGCCGCATCTTTTGTAAAATATAATATTAATATATTTTAAATTAATATATAATTTAATAAAAAATTTAAATTATTATTTATGTACAAATATACAAAAAAATTAATTATTCATTATTTTTGATTTAATAAATTATTATTTTGACCCCTCTTTAATTTTAATATTAATTTAAAAAAATTAATTAAAAATTAATTAATAAATCAAGATGAAAATTTGTAAGGCGGCAATTTTCCCCCATTCCCAAAATTTTAAACTTACCCGAAATTTTTAATACTTTAATCGAAGAAATCTCAAATTCACTCTAACGCTTCATTCTCTCCCTCTCTCCCGTAACTCACTCTCTCATCGAACAAAAACAAAGATCCCCAATTTTAAACCCAGTAGCCCTAATTTTGCTCCATCTCGATCTTCATCTCCATGAGAAACTGATTTTCATCTCAATTCAATTCCAGGTGCGAGCCCTAATCAAACTCCATCTTCTCCGTCTTCGTGTAGTCAATTTGCAAACCATCTTATGTGTTGCAAATCCACAAATTTGAATATAGCTAAAGAAATACGCACCCTAATTTTCACACACATTATATAAACTAACATCAATCTCCCAAAGGCCTTGTTTCTGAGTTTCCCCCAAACAAGTCGGCATAAGAAGAAAGGCTTGAAAACCCTAGATCGAGAAAGATGGCTGAACATCTAGCCTCTATATTCGGTACAGAGAAGGACAGAGTGAACTGCCCTTTCTACTTCATAAATTATCTGTTTATCTCTGCATCTTCTCTGCATCTTCGTCTACAGCTAATTTCTTATTCAGTTTTCATCTAATTCATACTTTTACTCTAATGGGTTCTCTCTATAAATGTATTATATTCTAGGGTTCTATATTTTTATAATTTTATATTAATATTTGTTATTGTCAGATTAGTATTTGACTTAAAAAGCGAAAAAGATAGAATCTTGGAACTTTTTGGATGGTTTTGTATTTTGTTAGATCTGACCCTTTTTAAGTTCTTGAGGATTCTTGATTTTCTTGAAAGTGTTTGATAGTTGGGATAATATAAAGATTGGTTTTTTATTTGTTTGTTGAGGTGATTAAGTTTTGGGTTGAAAAATGGAGCAAGTTGTAGTTGGTGGTAAGTTTAAGCTTGGGAGAAAGATTGGGAGTGGATCGTTTGGAGAGCTTTATTTGGGTATGTTTTATTTGTTTGTACTTATTTCGATGTGGCTTTCGATTTTAGTTTGATGGAATTGTTTGTGTTTATGTGCAGGTGTGAATGTACAAACTGGAGAAGAAGTTGCTGTTAAGCTGGTATGTTTGATTTGTTGGTTGTGTGTGTTAAGTTTGCGTATTAGTAATGTGCTAGAATTTGGATGGTATATGATCTCGAGGTTATTGGAAAATGGTGTTTAGCGAAGATGATGGTCTTTGTTATTGAAATAATAAGCTCTTTGTCATTGGAATGTTAAGCTTTTTATGTTTAAGTTTATTTTGTCATGGTTAGTTTTATATCATTATGAATGTGGACATGTGAGTAATGCAAAATGTGTTGAGCGTTTCCTTTCTTCATGAAGTAGCTGTTGCCAGTTTAATAGTGGTTTCCAAGACATTATCTATAACTTTTATGTAATGTTATCATACATTTTTGTTATTGTTGTTCTAGTTTCATTGGTAGTTATTTTTGTCTGTTGTTTCGTTTTCTGGTGACTGTTACAAAGTAATAAAATTTGAGTTGGAACAGATGGTTTAGGAACTGATATTATAGGGTACACTAAAATATCCTTAAAGAAGATAGGCAAGCTATCTGAGGAAAATTGCCTACTAACATTTTGGTTCATCGTGCTTTGGAATGTAGCATGCATATGTTAAGACAAATTGCTTAATCTGACTTGTAATGACCTAAGTGTGTCATAAAGGCAGTTTTCTTGATATCCCATTTTTCCCCCTTCACTCAGTGATAGTCTGGCCCTGCCTATAGATCCAACTTGGTGATATAGCTGATACCATAGAGTCTATTAAGCAAGTGTTTTATCCAAATATCCACAAAATAGAAATTATATCTTGATGATTATTTAGTGTACTTTACTATAGCCACACAAAACTTTGATGTTTTTTTTCTTAACCAAGAGGACACTTTACATAGTATAATTTTGGAAATCTGGTGCTGAAGCATGCCTTAACAATAACAGGGTGCAATTACAAAAAGAATGACTACAATTGAAGAGATGGCAGGGAGAGATGTTCTTTGTAGTGATAAAACAGGAACTTTGACACTAAACAAGCTTACGGTTGACAAAAATCTTATTGAGGTATGTTTTTTCATGTCAATCTCTGTGGTTATGAGCTAATATTAGCTTGTTATTTGAACTTGACCTATATATCTTGACAGTGAAGGTAAAATGCACCGGGTCAGCAAAGGTGCTCCAGAACAGGTATTGTATATATAAGTGCTTATTTTTGTGACCATATCATCTTGCTCAATCAGTTAGGTTTAATTTTTATTTTTATATGATTGATAAGTTTGCAGAACGAGGTCTGCGGTCACTCGCTGTAGCGTACCAGGTACTGGTTTCTTCTTCTTCTTCATTTATTTAATCTCTTTGAAGTAAAATGGTATTTCCTTTATCTAGTTATTGCACTTGTCAGTTTTGCCCTTCATCGTTTCCTTGCAGGAAGTTCCAAAGAGGACGAAGGAGAGTGCCGGTGGCCCATGGCAGTTTGTAGGTCTCATGCCTCTCTTTGATCCGCCAAGGCATGACAGTGCAGAGACAATTAGGAGAGCTTTAAATCTTGGAGTCAATGTTAAGATGATTACAGGTGCTTCTTTTATTCACCTATGATTATATTTAAGGATCCACAAACATGTGTTTAGTTGAAGGAAGTGCTGTAAATGCCACATTTAAAAAGAAAAATATCACCCTCAATGTCAACATCAACTCACTTGAAACTATGTTTATATATATATATGAAGCTTTATCGCTGTGTCCATTTGACGTGTCAATCTCTCCAGTAAGAAATTTTTTTGTGTTGTTGAGCCTGCCATATGTATGCGCACAGAGAAGATGGATGTTAATTTCAACCCTGAAATTATTAATATGAATTTGAAACGATGTTCTAATTAAAGCACTGCCGTTACAGAAGTCAAACACATATCAGAAATAACCTCATGGATGGAAAAGGCTTCAAATGGAACAAACTCCTATTATATGCTTTTCTTTAATTGCATCTGGAAATAAGTGGCAACATGAAACATCTTAATTTATTCAGTACTTAAATATCCGTCTTTTTTTTTTTTTTTTTTGATATAAGCTCTTCCATTTCTGAACTTGAAACTTGTAACAGGGGATCAACTGGCCATAGGAAAAGAAACCGGTCGCCGCTTAGGTATGGGGACCAACATGTATCCTTCTTCTGCTTTGTTGGGACAGAACAAAGACGAGTCAATTGCTGCCTTACCAATTGATGAGCTCATAGAGAAAGCAGATGGTTTTGCTGGTGTTTTTCCAGGTCCATCATCACACGTTCTTTCACACATTTGATATGTACTTGTGGGAAGTTATTATATGTTTGCATAGGTCTCACAGTAGGTTTCTGGATTGTTCTCATGGTTTGATATATTGTTTCAGAGCACAAATATGAAATCGTGAAGCGCTTACAAGCTAGGAAACACATCTGTGGAATGACTGGTGATGGTGTAAATGATGTTCCTGCTCTGAAAAAGGCTGATATTGGAATTGCTGTGGCTGATGCAACTGATGCAGCACGCAGTGCTTCTGATATTGTTTAAGTGGTGGCTGAATGTAGAATATCAGTATTGTATTGATCAGTGACAAATTTTGTATTATGAATTGGTTGGTTTATTTTGTAAAGGGATCGGATTATGTACCAACCAGGTCTCGCAATTTTTTGAATTTAAGTGTTGCAGTTGCTATTATCACTAATGTTGCAATATTTCATTTTCTGTTGCCTTAGTACGTAGAATTAGTGTTACATTAGCTATTTATAATAATATCTAGTGTTTCATTAGCTAAAGATTTAGTGTTGCAATAGAATCTGGGGTCCACCAGTGACGTGGCACAGTGGGACCTACAAGTGACGTGGCACAGTTGGACCCATAGGTGGCGTGGCAATACTGTGGGCCCCACACGTGACGTGGCAATATTGTGGGCCCCATTGGTGATGTGGCAATATTGTGGGCCCCACTGGTGACGTGGCAATATTGTGGGCCCCATTGGTGACGTGGCAATATTGTGGGCCCCACTGGTGACGTGGCAATATTGTGGGGCCCACTGGTGACGTGGCATTTCTGTGGGCCCCACAAGTGATGTGGCATACACCTAGCACCTGGTTTGGCTGATGTAACACAGTTCTTGTGTTGCATTTGTTTGTTTTAGTGTTACTCTATGGGCCTAATGTAATACTTTACTTTGTGTTACCATTGAGAAGGAAAGCGTTGCATTTTATGTCAAAGGCAACGTTAGCGGACGCAATGGTTAATGTGCGTTACATTTGGCTTAGTGCAACAGTTTTTTGGGCAATTGCAACAGTAAGAGTGCGTTGCATCTGGCTACTTATGGTGTAGTGTATAGATTCTATATTAATTTTCTTAGCAAATTGCCTCTCTATATATATAACCATAATGTCGCCCAGAAATTCATCATCCATCTTGCTACGAAGATCAGTCTTCAGAATTTTCATTTTCATAGCAGAAAAAGCTCTTTCAGTAGATGCTGTGGAAACAGGAAGAGTTAAGATAAAGCGGATTAACCTGTCAATCATAACAAAAGATTTCGATTTTCTAGATTTCGATTTTCTCGTGTTGACCAGTGTATGACATAACTCCGAAATAGTTGCTATATTTTGAAATTGAGCACCACCAACAACATCTAACTCATAATGTTCCAACTCAATTCTTAGCGCATCAGCATCACTTCATGTAAAATCACGAGGATAAAATGTCTCAGCAAGACGACAAATTTTATCAATGTCGAATGACTTGAAATGATTGTGAGGATCCAATGCCGAAGTAAGAGTAAGGAGCTCAATTGCTTCATCATTAAATCTACTTTGCAGCTCCTTAACTTGATATTCAATCACTTTAACAAATACATCAAAGTGATAATGATGTTCAAGAGTAACATTATCTCTTTGAGAGCAGGATCTACCACTACCGACGGTGTACAAAGAACTCAAATCTGGAACACGAATGCTATGTTTGGTACAAAATGACACCACCTCAGCAACAAAGTCCTCCCAACCTTCTGATCTTAGCTTCTCCAGGAGTGTCTTTGTCGTTAATGTTGGGTTTCGGGGCAACAAACGCAGCGAAAACAGTCGTAAAAACAATAATAATCCGAAACCATAACCATAGGATCCGTGTACAAGACATGGCTGATTATGGAGAAACAAAATCATACCTTAATCGAGCTTATAATATTCAGAAACTTGGAGGTCCTTGTTGTAACCACCACGCAGCCCTTGTTCAAGATCTGCGTCGCCAAAGTAGTCCACACGAACGCTTGATCGTCCAACGATCACGGAGTTGGTACTAGCCAAATAAAACCGCCCTCAAAACCTTCTCTCTCTGTTTCTAGCCTCTCTAATATGCAGAGCTGCTAGGGTTTTTCTGAAAAACGAATTTTCAACTTAACCTAAAACAATACATCATAATGTATTTATCTTAAAAGAGAATTTTGGGCCTTGCTTAATCTGATTGGGCTTCCAAAACCCAATCTGATTATTAGTATTATTAATTATTATATTCGAATTATTATATAATTAATCAAGTCCTACTTAATTAATCCAATAATTCAATAATAATAATAATAATTCAATTAAATTCGAAATTTAATTAATGCTCCGTTTAAAACGTTCTTTATGTATAACCCTTTAAGTTATTATTACGTTGGCAATAATTTTAATATCTCATAATAAAATTATAAACAATGAGCGGCATCTAGTAATACATCATTGCTACCCAAGTAATAATAATAATTGGTGATCCAATTAAACCTTTCGTGACTAATGTTTCCGTGTAATATAATCCCTTTAACCAAATATTATAGATTAAACTCGAGGCATGTTATTAGTCATCCTCTTCAACATTTAATCCAGGTTTCTTTGATCAATGAGTAGACTATTAAAACAAATCAATATTTGAGCATGGCCATGCATTTTCATAGTCTCACTCAATCAAGAGGCCAATAATATCTCTCCTAATAATAGGAGGGTTAAATCCTATATCTATCATTCATATTTCTCATACGACTCATAATATACCTGATGTCCACTTTTATCATCACCCGGTCAAAGGTAACTTTTAATGTAATCAAAGTATATTAATCCTCGTATAGAAATATAATGATCTCAAGTCTAAGGATCATTACACCATTATCACTGTGAGCTATTCTAATGACTTTATTACCATGTAGAATATCACTGTGGGTCAATCTGGTGCCATGTAGAATATTACATGCACCTATGTTCTTGACTTTAGTATCACTATACCTATGACCAATGAGATGTGGTCATTTAGTCAACGATCATACTAATCTTTATGCATCATAATTGTCCCAATTCATAATGCTTAATTAGGGATATTTTAGGAATATAAACACTATTCTTATAATCTCATTTTTAAGTCACATACTTAAAGATATAGAATACGTGTTCGTTATTCCAAGGACATTTATTACTCTAACATTAATATCGCAGTAAATAAAGACATAATAATTGTTGTTGAATAATCAATAGAACATAATTATTATTAAATAACAAAATAGTGTTTCCCGGAAGTACAATTGTATTGTCTCTAGGGCACTAATACTAACAGTTAATACCAAACTCATAGCATTTATAATGTCCTGAGACTTCTCTTGCAAAGCCTTACATAACACATTGGTAATAATTACCATGGTTCTGTGCATTAAATGTAATGAAAATACAAAGTCGAAAGACCTCATGTGCATATATTCTCCGGTAGCTACACCTCGAATGGCATTTGTAGACCCACTAGTGCTGAGATCTAAAAGATATATACTCACTGCACTATACAATGCAATCATGCTACGAACTGAAGAAAAATGAGAACTCCACCTTGTTGTTCCACCTCTTTGTAAAGTAACCATCTGATTGGAGCCTTTGCCAGTGCCAACTTCTCCGCTTGCAATCATCTTCTCTAGTCCAAGCTTCTGAAGGTCTTGTACTTCAGTTTTACGCTTTGGAGAAGCATTCACAAAATTAACTACAGAAGTTAGTTTCGAAAAGAATAGCCAAACTTCTTGGACATCATTTGAAGCAGCAACTGGAGCTAGTTGTAAACGTTGTGCAAAGCAGTGCACATAGTATGCTTATGGACACTCTTTCAAATTACAAGTAAAATTATACCCCTGACACATTCTCCATCGAAATTATTAGACGCATATTAACCATTCCAAGCACCACACATATTAGACGCTCCATCATACCCCTGGCCTCGCAAATTACAAGTATTAAGATTAAAATAAGCCAAGATATCAAATATAACCTTCTTTAAAGTAGATGCATTTGTGTTCTGAACTCCTAGAATTGCAAAAAAACGTTCCTGAACAAGACCACTAACATTAACGAATCTAATAATAATCCCCATTTGTTCTTGAGTAGAGCTATCTTGGGCTTCATCTACAAGAATGCAAAACATTGAATTTCCAATCTCTTTACGAATTTGTTTTCTCACACAATTGGCCAGAAGGTGTAAAACTTGCTTCTGAATGAGGGGACTGGTATAAGTGGTATTCCCTGGAGCATTCCCCATAATAGCTAGTCCAATATTATTATTTAACTCTCCCATAAACTTTAGCAATTCAATAAAATTTCCACAATTTTCAGATCTTACAGATTCATCATTACCTCTAAATGCACACCCTTGTAATGCAAGCCATCGAACACATCTAATTGTTGCCTCAACACGGAAACAGTTCCTTAGAACTTCTTCTTGAGATCGTACTCGCAATACATTATCAATTCGCTGAGAAGGCTTCATCAAATTTTCACAAGAGCTCACAGAAGTGTTATGTTGCGAACAAGGAACACCAACATGTTGTGAAAAAACACAGTCTTTTGTAGATGAAATTATCTTCCAGCTTTTAAACCCATTCACAATGTATGTTTCACTTCTTGGCAGATTTTTTTCAAACAGAAAACATGGTAAACAATAAGCCCCGTCTTTTGCTGGAGAATATTCAAGCCAGTGATACCTTTCGTACCATGAAGGATTAAATTTCCGATTTTTCTTATCTCCTTGGGCTTTGGTTAGTGGATAATCATCGCGCTTAAGACTCCACCGATATGGCCCAATCTTGAGATATTCTCGACGAATTTCATTCCATTATTCTTTGGGATATTCATGTATTTGGTGACGCAAACCCGGATCATGTTCAAAAGTAATAGCAACATTAGGTTCCACTGCCACATTATGTACTTGAGGTTCCCCTTGCACAACATGTTCGTCTTCATTATTATTTATTTTCTAAGCTTTTTTCGGATGAAAAAACGTGGAAATCTTTTGTGAAGATGGACCATTACGTTTGGACATTGAAAACCTAATCCCCAAATTGGCAAATTAGATACATCAATTATAAAAGTGGAATTGATGAATTACAAGTAAAATTAAAACCCCCAATTTAAGGCAACAAATAAGCACTCTAATTTACCTCCAATTTATCAAATTTGTATATAAGAGAACAAGTACAATTATAAACAAAGAATTCACAGTTCAATAAGAAAATCATCAAACACAAATATAGGAACAAAAAGAAATAGATTCTGAGGAAGAAAAATAGAAAATTATTACCTGAGAAGTGAGAAAGAAAATGAATAAGCCAAAGTAGTCGGAAGTCGGAACTCGAAACAATGGAGGCAAATGGAGGCATTGAGCACTTCTACTGAGACGGGGAACAGGGGAAGGTTCGATAACAATTGACTTAAGTCATTAAGTGGGCTGGACTTGGACAAAACATAAATTGGATTGTGGACTTGATATAATTTTGGGCTATCAAACTCTAGTATATATATAACTACTAATTTTTTTAAAAAACATTACCCTAGGCTTAAGCCCAAGTGAGCCCATACATACTTCCGTCCCTGGTGACAACTGAGCAAAAACTATCTCCACTTGCCAGAACAAGGATTATGCATATAGTGCAGATATAGTGGAACACTGGACACATAGAGACTTTTCAATTGGTCATAAAAAATAGCAATTGTAAATTAACTTCTTTAATTCTAACCTTTTCAAAAAATTTATAAGAACTTCTAATGCCGTGTCATTGATTTTAATTGGACCAGAAGGTCAATCAAGTCTTAAGTCTGTTCTCTGTTCCCTAATTTGGAATTCCAAAATTCAGCAACACCCTGCTTAATTCCCTTCAAAATTATCTGGAAGCATGATGTAGAATGAAATAAGCAATACATGAATCACTCAAACCGATCAAGATAGAGGACTCTATGTGGGAGAGAAGTGGGGCCGCTTCAAAGGAGAATTGTGAGGCACAATTCTTTAGAAACTCCTGCAGAACCAGGACGATGTTCCATGGCCAAAATGGACATAATCATGAGAGTTGAATGAATCAGAAAGGATATAGTGATAATTATATCATCGTTTACACAAACGGTCGAACAGTTCAAAGACACTCGCGTCTATTGTCTACCAGTAAAGTCGGTATGCTTACTCGAGCGAAGGTTCAAGGAGCATTCTCTACCTATCGTATGCTATATCTGGTCGAAGAAACTATCACCAAACCAAACTCCGTGTCAGTCTGACTTGTGTATGCTACCGAAACATCAATCTCATCCATGTGGAGGATTGTTGGAAAATGTGGGTTTTAGCCCCACATTGTCGAGTCATTTTTAGCTCCGATTTGAGTAAGCCTTGTATGCGTGTTCGCAACAAGTTATGCTTGGATTGTGTTATGCTCCGCGAGAGCTTTCCAATGCATGTTTAAACACTCAAAACGACTAAGGGATGGATGATTTATGATTATCCAAAGTTGCTTACTTGGAAGTGGAAATTGAAGTTGTAACCTTATATCTCACATTGAAATGAAAAATGTGTTTCCATTGCTTTATATAACAATACACTTGTGTAGTGTTCAAGTGTGTTAGTAATGTGTTGCTCCATCACCTACGTGTGCGCAGGGGTGCAAATCATGGGATTTCGAAGGGAAATTCGTGGCTTCACAAAGCCTTTTGGTTTTCCACGTGTGCGACCTGCGGACACGAATGGAGCAGAAAAGGCTCTTAGGCTTGTACCACCGTCTTTCTCTGCCGAGGTCTATTCTGCTAAAAGGGATGCTTGGCAAAATATCGCCTCTAAACCTAGTCAAATTCCTATTCAGAGTAATTTCCCTACAAATTTTGATATTTCTGTCAATGGGTTTCTGTTTACTGCCGGAACATATGACATGATCACCTTTGATTTAGACACACATATGTTTGATTGCAAAAAGTTCCATGCTCCTACTTTTAATCCGAGTCTCGTTGTGTTCAGTACTTTTAAAAACCGTACTCGCATCACCTAATTCCATCACTCTATTGCTGTCATTATATGTGACAGGGCTGATTTTCTTACTAATATCGAATTGTGGGCTTTGGATGATGAGTCATGCCTTGGTCCTGGTGGAGTTGAGGCTTCGTGGACTAGGATGTTCCATATTGATATTAATTGGAATCTAGATGTGCAGTTTGTTAATGGGCACTTCAACATTTCTGATTTCCTCTTGTTGGTTCAAGATGAATGGTATTTGTATAACCCCAATAACCATGTGGCTGATTCTTGTGAAGTGTACAATGAAAATGCGAGAAGTTTTAAAGACGTTTATTTTCATTATTGTGAAATTTTCTGGTATAGGAAGTCTCTTCTTCCAATAGCATGATCCCGAAAATGTACGCCCTTCTTTCTTCTATTTTCTCGGCTAATTGCTATTTTTGCTCAAGTATTGAATGTTTTTAGTTAGCTCGATTAATGTGAATGCACGAGATATTATTAATTTAGTAAGTAATTAACCAATTTAATAGTGACACGTGACATTTGGATCTAGGAATCGGCCCTTATTTTTGAATTAGTCTTCAACATAATTTCAAGAAAATTTAAATTAATATTTTCTTATCTTTAAATGTTCAACCGTCACAATTTTTTAGCAGGCACTTATTCATTTGTCAAATGTAATATTTCGTGTTTTATTTGGCAGCTTATAGATGAAAACAGGGGTTAGTCTAGAAATCAGGGGTTATATTTTGGAGTAATGCTAGGGGTACCAAATTGGATCCCGAAATGGATCCCAAATGCCACATGTTATGTTCTTATTGTCTACAACTTAATTAATAATAGTGGACCCCCCCTGCATTCACATTAATTCCCCCAATAAAATCATTCCAAACTTTCACATCACCAAGACCACATCATTTGGTACCAAAATTCGGTACCCAATTCGGTATCTCTAGCATTACTCTATATTTTGAGGCACAATTTATTCTTTTTTATAAATCTAGAAATTCCTTGCACAGTGCAGCCTTGTCTTTGCCTTGTGGTTACTCTGTACATTATTAAATATTTTTGACATCTACCTTGCAATGGGTGCTTCTTGACCACTCACTTTTTCTTATATTTTCTTCTATTCGGCAGTCATCTGAATGTGTATCAAGAGGTTCTCTTTATTTATATATTCTTATTGTTATTTTTTTCATTTTAGAGTGTACTTGATTCACTGCATCCTCTTTACTGCGTCATCATTACTGGGACTTGAAAATTTGTCGTTTCTGGATAGGCTTTTGCAAGCAGTTTTACACTGTCAAGTGTGAAGTGTGTACCAAGAAAAGTGTATAGAACCTTGAAATGGTGAAAATATTTCAGGAGACGTGTTTCCGATAAGATAGAACACATGAAATGCAGATACAATGGTCTTTAGAATCTTTACTCTTGTTTCAAAGTCTATTGACTACATATATCCATAATTGTTGTGATTTTAATTGTAAATTGCCTCGCACCAACCAATTGATGGGTTCAACATTGTCTACTGGAGGATTCTCCTATTGACATTCCAAAAGTTATATTCTTATATTTTACGTGCATGGATTGCATCTAGTTTCTTACTACAACACTACTCTCTCATATGCTTACATTTTTTGCTACTTGTTGGTGCAGTGATTTGTCATCAAGGTTGCTTATTCTCTTTTTTGATCTCTGGGAAATCTATTGCGTGCAGCGTGTTATAGCCAAAATTCGTTAATGGGTTTTTAGGTTAGGTTCGGGTCAAGTAGGAATTCAATTAGGATATCTAAAATGTAATTTGATAGGTCCAATGATAGAAATGGTTGGGGCTTACCCTGAAGGGGTAAGGACGCGCCCTTTTAGGCCGTCCACCCCTTGAGGGCGCGCCCTCAAGGTAAGGGTGGCATGTTGGATGTCTTGATAAAGGATAACGGCTATTTTCACACTGCATGAGGAAGGTTTGGGACTTGTCCTCTTAGGGGAGAAGGTGTGCCCTTTCCGGTCATTCAACCCCAAAGGACGCGTCCTCTCTGTATGAACTAACAACTTAACCTGAATGGAAGACTTTACAGAATAATAACTTCATTTGATATAAGGAAGACATAGGGCTTGTCCTCATGGGGATGAAGGCGCGCCCTTTAGGCTGTCCACCTCTTGAGGGCGCGTCCTCTTGGTTTGAAGTTGCAATATGATAATGAAGAATGGTTCCTTTGGCTTGGTACTGGAAAAATATTTAAGAATTCCCTCCTAGGATGTGCCCTAGGAGGGGGATGTCCGTGACTGAAGGCCTCATCCTGTATTCAATGGGCGCGCCCTCATTGGGGATGTGAGGTTAATCTTGGTGTGTGCTTTGGGAGCTCTGTTCCTGTACTCAATGGGCGCGTCGTCATTGGGGAACTTTGGAGTAATCCTGCACTATGAACCTGAACACTTGGGATCACTTGTCCTGCTATCTAGTGGGTGCTTCTCAGTCGGGGGACAAGGATGCGTCTAGCATTTAAGGTAAGTCATGGTTATACCTATATCTATGAATTAAGGAAATAGTTGGTAATGGATAGGACTATTCCTCGACGGGGGAAGTTTCCTTATCCATGAAGTCCTAACGTCATAGATAAGCCTTGGACCTTTATGACCAGACCTTATCGTTAGACATTCCTAAAGTGAGCAAAACTCTAAGTATGGAAATATATGGAAGTCATACGTTCAAGTATGGAAAGATATGGAAAAGTCCTATGTCTAAGTAAGGAAGGTGATAGAAGACTTTGACTGGGCCTTGAAGATCAGAGACCAAGCCCATGGAGGAAACTTCCTCTCCAAGAACTACGTTGGCTTGATTCCCTATATAAGGGATACGTAGGCACATTGTAAGGGGTCGAAAGTTGAGAGCTCTGAGGTAGCCAACATAAACCCTAAGCAATCTCAGCCACCAATCAAACACAACCACCATACTCCGACGAACTTACCACCCAAAGACCACCGTTGTAGATCTTGATTCCGGTGACGAACCCCCAAACTTTGTTAATACCAAATTCCTCCGTTAACACAGCGTATATATAAGTAGTCAATATGGTGCTTGCTTTTTCTGAGGAATATCTGTGGAAGAACTGTTGAATTCCAGATAGTGTAATCAATTTATGTTCGCTTTAACCTCATCCGCTGTTGTGTTCTCTGAATGGGTTGAAATCGTTGACAAATCAGTTGAATCTTTTTTAGCTTAATGGAACAATATTCCGGATCAAGTTTTCTCTTATTACCAATCTCTATATAGCATGTTATACAAGTACTAGTGGAAAGAAGTCGTAGTGTCGACTGATTTATCCACACAAACAGCGAATCACAATATCACATCGATCGATAAGAATGTGTTGTGATGATTTTTAGCTTAAGCACTCATGGATAAACCCTTTAGTGTCTATGCCATTATGGTATAGGAATAATCATGATATTATCTTGATATAGCAGGTTGCAGTTCTTTCTTGGATTGACTCCAAAAATGCAGACATATTTTGTATACGACATTCAACAGATAATTTCAACAAATACCTCTTGGTCTAACTTTAAACGTGTCAACCAATGACCTCTTGGTCTAGGATAGTGTGCGAAAGAAAAACCATCCAGTTTCTTGGTTATGAAATTGTGCAAAGTTGAGAAGAACTGGGGATAGATTTAGAGAAGAATTAGAACTATGATAGTGAAGTTTTTCCATAGACAGCACGGCTAAATGAGTTTGCATGCAAGTTTAAGTCATTAAACAACTTCAGCAAAAGAACAATATCAGTGTGCTTAATTTGAAATGAAAGGAATGCTTTTTCTATATGCTAAACTTTTGAATCTGACACATGGGGAAGCGAATCCTTCATATATTCCTTTTTCGTTCCGCATCAGAACTGAATCATACATCTTACTTCTTGGCTCCTTCGCATTCGCATTTGCATTTCTGGTACGTTTACGTACCGTTTGTGCAGAAATGCGTTGGGTTATTCAAAAATGGTTATGATAAATTCTAAACCTCAAATACTACAAGTATGGTTAATCCATAATTTGCTCAGTCCGCAAACCTTGTTTAGTTGGTTCAACGGACAAAGGATATCATCGACCTAGTCAAAGGGCGCTTGGCAGCGGCCCAGGACAGACAACGCAAGTACGCAGATCTAGCCCGGAAGGACAGAGAGTACGAAATAGGAGACCTTGTATTTCTAAAAGTGTCCCCATGGAAAGGGTTGATGAGATTTGGTAAGAAGGGAAAGTTGAGCCCAAGATTTATTGGACTGTTCGAGATCTTAAGACGCGTCGGACCCGTCGCTTATGAATTAGCCTTACCCCCAAACCTACAACAGGTTCACAATGTGTTCCATGTGTCTATGCTGAGGAAGTATAATGCAGACGCCAGACATATAGTCGAGTACGAGCAGGTAGACCTTCAACCAGACCTGTCCTACATAGAACAACCTGTGGAAATCATTGACAAAAAGGAACAAGTGCTCAGAAATAAAGTCATCAAGCTAGTAAGAGTCTTGTGGAAAAACCATAATGTCGAAGAATCAACCTGGGAACTAGAAAGCGCAATGCAAGAAAAGTACCCCCATTTATTCTCGATGTAATAACCCATATTTTTGGTATGTATAAAGGAACTTGATGAATAGTACTTTTGCTGATATGAATAAACTTTTCAGACCACCCTATGTGGGAGTTGGAAAACTGAAGTTTCGAAGTTGTATCGTTGTTGTACTAGATAAATAAAACAATGTAAAAGTCGTCAGAACTCGAAGATTTCCATTTTTACTATTTCATTTGGAATATACGAGATATTGCATGTTAGGCCGAATACACAATATATAATCAAATATACGTATAAGAATAACAATAAGAACACAGTTTATAGATAATAATCTGAATGGAATTAAAAACTTCTCTCTCAGTGATGTAAAATATCACAGAGAGCTGCTAGGTTACAAGAATGATAATTCACGTATATTTCATCCCTTTTAGGGTTAACCTATCTGTGTTTATATAGTACACAGCTACATACAATCATTAATTGATATTCCTATAAATTAGCTATACAATCAGAATCAATTAAGAATTGCTTCTGTCTTCTGTTCCGTTTCCTTAGCCATCTCGATATCTCTTTGCTTCTTTCCATCTTCAAAGAATATCGCTTCTAGAATGTTCATTGAATTGAACCGACTGCTAAGCAAACTCTGACCATCAGACTTTAACAAACTCTGACTGGTCCTCCAGCTAAACTCTGACTAGTTCTCCAGCTAAACTCTGATAGTTTCCTGGTACTTAAACACTGATAAACAAACATCAGCAATTATATCTAACATTGCAAGATACGTCGATTACATCAAGGCTTAGGAATTGAATAAAATTAGAAATCCTACGAGTATACATTCCACCAAGGTACTAACACACTAAGGATATTCACCTTGAACATTTTATAACAAAACGATTTAGAAACCGTTCAGACTTTATAAGGAGTTTAAGCGATAAAGCGAATGCATATCGAATTGCGATTAAATGAGAAAAGAACGTATTAGGCAAGTGGATATAAGATGATCACAACCAAAGTACAATACATGTGCTAGTCATCAAAGCTAGCACCAATGACTCACCTCTTTACTTTTTTGCCTAACTAAATGATCAACACTTGGCCAAAGGTGAGATCATCAAACATATGTCATCCAACCAAGCTTTAAAATACATACTACTTCATTATTTGTGTCATCAACCAAGCAAAATATCAAGAAAAAGTCCTCATCCTCCCCACCAAAGCAACTTTCGAGTTTTTCAAAGAAAGACTTGATAAAATTTTCAAAATACAACTTCCAAGCTTCCATAAATCACAAATAATAGCTTTTTGTATTGCTAGCAACTAGATTAAGGTATGATCAAAGTTTCATTACCATCCATTAAGGATATCATGTTCAAATGTTCATTCAAAGATGAGGAGTGAATAGTAAATGACTTATGCTAATTTGTGTTCTTGGTTTTCTTTTATAAGATTAAGGATATTAAGATTATATCAAGGCTCTATTAAGGATCATAAGCCATTATTAGTGTGTCTAAATCTCAAGGAAGGTATAAACAACCTCTCACCCTTTTTATTATATGTTTGTTATAGTAGTTATATGATTGAACTTGAAGAAAGTTGAGTTGTTTAAGTTATGCGATATAGTTTTGAGAATGGTTGTGTTTTGATGGATAAAATGAGTAGATGTTGGATTTGACTTTGGATGTGAAGATGATGGTTTGGTTGAGATGATAAGTGGCTGATAATGATTAAATGGTTTGGTTGAATGATGTTTTGGTGTAGTTAAATATTGGGAATCACTTGTTTCTAGCCGTCGTAATGGCAAAATTTCATTAGCCCTGTTTTGCACATAAAACCCGAAGCAATAAAATCATTTTAAGAGTAACCACTGGCCACCTTTAGCTAGATCTTGTTTCATAGTTTTTTTTGGCACGAGAATCATGTTAATCCGATTTACGGTTTAGGAGAAAAGTGAGTTTTAGTAAATGACGTTCGGAGAACCAACCCATCTCTGGTTATTCACTTTGAGGCCATGTTTGGACCACTTAGAAGCCATATTAAAATGTGAAACTTTGAGGAATAATACTAGAGACAGTTAGGAAGACTCACGAAAAATATTCGTATTAAAAAGATTAATTTTCTATTTTATAAAAATGATTAAGTCAAGGTTGCGCAAATGGTAATCCTTAGAGAGTAGCATGTAATGGTCATTTACTAGTGACGAGTAACTAATTATGTTTTTACTATAATTCTTAGATTATCGGAGTGACCCGAGACTTACCACTACCCCTCGACTTCAAGGCAAGTTTACTTTCTCAAATACATATACCAATGTTTTAGCATGTTGTGTTTACGGTTTTGATATCCAGTATAATTGTTCGATTCATATTATGAACGTTATATGTTAAAGTTTTGACAAAATATACCTCGTTAATAATGGTATTTTGGATTTAATATTCGGACGAAGGCTCTAGGGATGGAGCGCGTTGGTCCAAAAAGTAGAGTTGACCGGGGAACGGTATTTTTCCTCGATGTATTTTAAATATGTAAACCCGAAAGGTTCTTCGGGAGATTAGTAGATGTACTTGCGAATATTAATTGAACTTTATTTACTTAAAGATTCCAAAAATATTTATCTTGGATTAAATACATTATTTAAATATTATCAAACACTTTAAAATGCTTCCGAAAATACTTAAAATATTATTTTAAATGATCCAAGATGCTTCGAAACTTTTATACACTTATACTTTCTCACTCGAAATCTTTTTGTGAAAACCCCCGGTCATGGTTTGCTCAAGTAGCGTTGTTTTTAAGTAAGAATTGGTCGACTAAGGTCGGACCTCAACTACTCATTTTTCTATTCAAAACGATTCTCAAAAGAAAATAAAAATGGGACTCTGGCGCGAGCAGGACCGTTGACGAACGATCCTGAGTTTTATATATAAGAGGCCGTAAGCCAGGCGGTCCATCAATTATTGGCCGTATGCTCTAGGATGATTACAGATGGAGTTCTCATCCAGGATGATTACAGATGGAGTTCTCATCCAGGGCGATTACAGATGGAGTTTTCGTCCAGGGTAATTACAGATGGAGTTTTTGCCCTTCTACTAGTAGAAAAGACCCGCGGTGGATATGAAGGTGGCGACTAATCATTGTCACTTCATATTGTGTTTTATGTTTTGGATAAGTCCCTGTTGGGTTTTTATACTAAACTATTCATTAGTAGTATATAAACATTGTCCATTTTATTGAGAATCTTGATTGCATATTTTTACATTGTCTATTTATTATATATTGTGGATAATTTAGTATCAAATGGGATAACAGAAGATTAAATTATCAGTGTCTATATATAATATAAAGGGTTCACAGTTTAAGTGGAATTAGACAAACCACTGGAATAACTGAAGTATTATTTGGGAATAGTTTATCTTGACTATTAAATAATACTTGTATACTTTGTGTATATTGAACAGGATCAAATTTAGAATTGTTCCCTTAAACTGATTAAGAAGGTGAACTAAGATTCTATGTTATTATTAATGCTTAGGTTCTTAATCCGGATATAGTAATTGACACGTGTATATTATTTACATGCTTTGATTTATATATGAAATAATTCTTTTGAATTATATCAATATATTTTGGGTGATGGAATAATATATATGGTGAATATTATTTATTGAAGGAATCCGTGTCCTGATAATATTCGGGTTAATGATGTCCCCTTGAAAGCTCAAAAGGATTTAATTATGTGAAACCCTGCAGGTGGATTTATTCCGGCATAATTAAATAAAGGTAGAGTGGATGATCAAGGATATAAGATGTTAATTAAATGAATTATCAGTAATTTATTTAATTAATGGGCATGCGCTATTTTAAACATGGGGAATTTAATAAGCAAATAATATTGGAACCGAATTAATTAATTAAGTTGCGGTATTAGGAAAGGTAGTGCAAATATTAATTCTTTAGTGGATTGAATTAATATTTAATTACATTGGGCTAGGCCCAGGATGTAATTAAAAGGCCCAACCTAATTATCCATGATCCCTATTGTAGCCCTATATATATATTCTTATTCTCTTCTTGCTAGGGTTGGTTAAAAAAAATATTGTAGCCACCTAGGAGTAAGAAGAGAGGTTAACTTGAGAAGACGGAGGCCACACTTCGCTCAAGGGAATTTGGGAATACAATAGAAGAGCGTGGAATCAACCGTTAACAAGGTGATTTTCTTTTCGCACTCCTTAATTGTGTATCATAAAATGTAGTAGAACCCCAAGTCCGTGGTTCCCAACAATTGGTATCAAGAGCCTGGTTATGGGTTCTATGTTTTATGATATGATGTCCATGTCGTAATTAAAATTGGTTATGTATGTATAGTGGTATGCTTGGATAATAATCTTTTGCAGGTTGTTTAGTATCCACTATTATGGCCTCGTTTTATTTTAATTATGTGTTTGGATCCCACGTGGTTTAATCGTGGTTATTTTTTGTTTTGGTTTCCACGTGGTTTATCGTGGTTGTAAATCAAGAGGGTTGATCGTGCTAGTTTTGTTTTCTATTATGATTTTGTAATCTTGTAATCATGATTTGTATTCATGTTAGATTATGATCTGATGTAATAGAATAGGTATGTTATGTTGTATGTAACTATTTGATCGACGGAGTTGCAAGAAAACAAAGTTCTTCCGCTGATGCTACAAGATTTCGCCTATGCAACTTCGAACTGTTGTAACTTTTGTATACGGTGTCGGATTTCGATGAGTAATACCTTTTCGGAAAGGGATTTCGATGTTCTACACGATTGAAAAGTGTTGCATCAAAGTTTCATGTGCGTCTGAGCTCGTTTAGACCCTCAAACAGCGAGTTGAAGTTTTCGCAGGATTTTCGGATGAAATCTTTTTTTTGGCCATAATAGTGGATTTATTTTTTATTTTAATTTTTCTGCTATTTAATTTTAATTATTGCATTAAATAATTATTATGTGTGTTGTTAATTATGTGTGTAATTTTAATTGCATGGTTAACATAAATAGGACGACATGGACATAAATTTTCATTTATTGTTTTAATTAAATGTTTTATGTTATTAAATTATGTGTGTATTTGGAATGCATGTTAGACATAATTATAATGACATAGGCCCCATTTAATTATGTAGAGATGCATGCTATGCTATGTTATGTGTTCTTTGTATTGTTATTTTGATAACATGTGGACCTCGAAGAAATAACATAGGGCGATGCATCTAGATAAAATTACTCATGTTAAAATACTAAGTGGGAGAGGGAATTAATTTGATATTAGATCCCATGGTCATCCATTATTGGTTGTATGTAATTTAACACTAGGACGATTATGAATTGGATATATGTCACCCATCGTGGCGTATGATTTATGACGTCTGGGTAGTGTAAAGGATATTACTAGGACAATCTTCTTAAGTTAATCACGAATAATGAAAGGTAAGCTCACCCCATCGTGACATACCAAGTTTCATAGAATTCGAGAAAAAAGTTGGACATTCCTTGATTGATGTTGATAATGGATATTTCTGTCTTAGGGGTTGTGTTTTTAAGTGAGTCCGTCTGTGACTTCACCGAAAACACCTGGGATTTATCCATTGATACATCGAACGGATGGGTCTGACTAAAGGCAACTTAAGATCTAAATAATGGTATACACTTAGCTATGAAAGATAATATATAGTCCACCCTAACGTGGCGTATTATTTAGTAGTAGGACCGAAGTAATATTTAAATTTAAATGGTATATATGTCATCCATCATGGCGTACCAGATATTTATGGAATTTAAATATTAGTGCATTAATTTTAATTAATTGTTAGAGGAAACAAATAGGTTTTAAGATATATGCAATTTTCTGATTAAGTGTTATATGCATGATTCTCAGGATAGAATGGGCTTTAATCCACTTTTCACCATACTTAAGGATAACAAACTTACCGGACCTAACTATATTGAATGGAAACGCAATTTGGACATAGTGTTGACTGCTGAAGAGTTTAAATTTTGTACTGTTGAACCCAAACCGGACCAGCCTGCTGCCGATGCTCCGGATGAGGATAAAGAGTATTTTAAGAAGTGGACTAAGGCAGATGAGATGTCGCGATGTTACATTCTGGCAGCAATGTCGGGTGTTTTGCAACATCAGCATCAGGCCATGACCACTGCTGCAGATATGCTCTATAATCTCAAGGAGCTTTTCGGAGATCAGAATAGGGCTGCTAGGCAAGTAGCAATGAAGTCTCTAATGAACACTCAGATGGCTGAAAAAATACTTGTAAGGGACCATGTTCTTCTGATGATGTCTCATATAAATGAACTAGAGGTCCTTGGTGCTGATATTGATGCGGAAACGCAGGTCGATATCATACTTATGAGTTTGCCAAAAAGCTTTGAGCCGTTTCGCTTGAATTACAACATGAACAAGAAGTTGTATAGTCTTGCAGAACTTCTGACAGAGCTTCAGGCAGCGGAATCATTATTTCAGCAGCATGTTCAGGTAAATGTGGCTGAGAAAGTTTCTTCTTCAAAGCCGAAAGGAAAGAAGAAGAAGAAGGTTCAGACACAGAAAGTTGTGAAACCATTGGGAGTTCAGAATTCAGTGAAGAAGCCTAAGGGCAAGTGCTTCAAGTGCAAGCAGTCGGGTCATTGGAAAAAGGATTGTCCTCTGTCTAAGAAGAACAATGTTGGTATGTCTCTTTCTCTTGTTACGGAAACATATATAGCGGCTATGTCTACGAGCACTTGGTGTGTAGACACAGGAGCCACTGATCATGTTTGTAATTCCATGCAGGGGTTCCAGAAAACCAGGCTGCTTAGAGATGGCGAGATATATGTGTTCATGGGAGATGCTACGAAAGTAGCAGTGGTTGCAGTTGGAGTTATTTCTTTATCTTTTGGTTATGATAGGATTTTGGTTTTGAATAATTGTCTTTATGTACCTTCATTTAGAAGGAATTTAATTTCGGTTTCTAAACTTGCTATGGATGGTTATAATGTTTGTTTGGATCGTAATGTTTCCATTATGATGAATAAACGAGTTATATGTTCTGGTACATTGCAAGATAATTTATATATTATTAATCCTATAGAACCAATGCTGCAACCAAGTGAAATTAATAATACACTTTCTACCTCTAGTAAAAGAAAGGAACCTTCTGGATTGAACCAAACATATCTTTGGCACTTGAGATTAGGTCATATTAACTTAAGGAGGATTCAAAGATTGGTAGTAGATGGGCCTTTAGGCTCGTTGGCAGTGGAGCCATTTCCAGTCTGTGAATCTTGCTTGGAAGGAAAAATGACCAGTAGACCTTTTAAGGCAAAAGGAAATAGAGCCAAAGATGTGTTAGAATTGGTTCATACTGATTTATGTGGACCTATGAATATCCAAGCGAGAGGTGGGTATGAATATTTTGTCACTTTCATTGATGATTATTCGAGATATGGATACATTTATCTGTTGCACCGCAAGTCTGAGTGCTTTGAAAAATTCAAAGAGTACAAAGCAAGTGCGGAAAAGCGACATTCAGGAAAATGTATCAAGTCACTACGATCAGATCGTGGGGGCGAATACCTGCTTGGAGAATTTAGAGAATATTTATCAGAACATGGGATTTCATCCCAGTTGACTGCACCTGGCACACCTCAGCAGAATGGTGTAGCAGAAAGAAGGAACCGGACTCTTTTAGAGAGTGTTAGATCGATGATGAGTTATTCGAATTTACCCAAGTCGTTTTGGGGGCATGCTCTAGAAACAGCGGCTTATCTTCTAAACTTGGTACCTTCTAAGTCAGTTCCAAAAACTCCAAAAGAATTGTGGACTAGTACCAAACCTAGTTTGAAACACATTCGGATTTGGGGTTGTCCAGCACATGTGCTGAACAAGAACGTGACTAAGTTAGATTCTCGTACAGAAGTGAGGCTGTTTGTGGGTTATCCCAAGGGAACAAAAGGGTATTTGTTTTATAGTCCTAAGGATCGGGATATCATTGTAAGCACCAATGCTAGATTCTTAGAGGAAGACTATATAATGAATCACAAACCCATGAGTACTGTTGTTTTAGAGGAACTAGTGGGAGGACAAGATAATTCTAATATGCCACCGGTACAAGTAGAACAACCACAAGTAAATGAACAACCTATCACTAATACCACTCCAATGCTTCGTCGTAGTGGGAGGGTTGTAAACAACCTGAGAGGTTCATGTTTTTGGGAGAGTCTTCGGACTTAGTCTCTGGTGAACATGATGAGGATCCCAGGACATACGAAGAAGCAATGCAAGATAAGGATGCAGATCTTTGGCAAAAGGCTATGCAATCTGAGATGGAATCTATGTATTCCAATAAAGTCTGGGATCTCGTGGAACCACCCAGTGGTGTAAAACCCATTGGATGCAAGTGGATCTACAAAAGAAAAAGAGGATCTGACAAAAAGGTGAAAGCCTGGAAAGCAAGACTTGTTGCGAAAGGGTATACTCAGAAACAAGGAATTGATTATGAGGAAACCTTTTCTCCGGTAGTCATGCTTAAGTCAATCCGGATTCTTTTATCTATAGCAGCTCATCTCGATTATGAGATTTGGCAAATGGATGTCAAGACAGCTTTCCTAAATGGAAGTCTTGATGAAAACATCCATATGCAGCAACCAGAGGGATTCATCAAAGAGGGCCAAGAGCATCTAGTGTGTAAGCTTAAGAAGTCCATTTATGGACTGAAACAAGCTTCTAGGGAGTGGAACATTCGTTTTAATCAGGCCGTCCAGACAAATGGTTATGATCAGAGTCCAAGCGAAGCATGTGTGTATAGGAAAAGTGAAGGAAATGCAGTGGTTTTTCTAGTACTATATGTAGATGACATTTTGCTCATTGGAAACAATGTAGAGATGTTGTCATCTATTAAGGCATGGTTGTTCAAACAATTTGAAATGAAAGACTTAGGTGAAGCCGCATACATTCTTGGGATCAAAGTTATAAGAGATCGCAAGAAAAGAACGTTGGCTTTATCTCAAGAACCGTACATTGATGAGGTATTGGCTCGTTTTAACATGCAGGACTCTAAGAAGGGTAATTTACCTTCTATCAAAGGAGCAGTGTCCTAAGACACCTAAGGAGATAGAGAACATGAAAGCAGTTCCTTATGCTTCAGCATGTGGAAGCTTAATGTATGTCATGTTATGCACGAGACCTGATATTTGCTTTGCCGTAGGCATGGTCAGTAGATATCAGTCCAATCCAGGTCAGGAACATTGGAGTGCAGTAAAAACGATACTTAAGTACTTGCGAAGGACTAAGAAGTATATGTTAATTTACAAGGCTTCAGACTTGTTTCCTGTGGGTTATATCGATTCAGATTTCCAGACAGATAGGGATAAGAGGAGGTCAACCTCGGGGTGTGTTTTTACTTTAGGAGGTGGAGCTGTAATATGGAGGAATGTGAAGCAGAAATGCATCGCAGACTCAACCATGGAAGCTGAATATGTGGCAGCCTCTGAGGCAGCCAAGGAGGCTATATGGTTCCGGAATTTCCTGCTGGATTTGAATGTAGTTCCTAATTTGCCACGGCAAATCACAATTTATTGTGATAATACTGGTGCTGTTGCAAATACAAAGGAACCACGAGAACATAAAGCAGCAAAACACATTGAGCGTAAGTATCACCTCATACGACAGTTCGTTAAGCGAGGAGATATTATTGTGACTGATATAGCATTAAAGGACAACCGGGCTGATCCTTTCACGAAGAGTTTACCAGCTAAGGTTTTTGAAGAACACGTGGAGGAGATAGGAGTCAGATGTCTGGTCACGGAATAGTTATTTAAACTGGTAGCGGATTATATTAATAAACACTGATATACTCAAAGAATAGCTTGAGTATAAGTGGGAGATTGTTGGGTTTTTATACTAAACTATTCATTAGTAGTATATAAACATTGTCCATTTTATTGAGAATCTTGATTGCATATTTTTACATTGTCTATTTATTATATATTGTGGATAATTTAGTATCAAATGGGATAACAGAAGATTAAATTATTAGTGTCTATATATAATATAAAGGGTTCACAGTTTAAGTGGAATTAGACAAACCACTGGAATAACTGAAGTATTATTTGGGAATAGTTTATCTTGACTATTAATAATACTTGTATACTTTGTGTATATTGAACAGGATCAAATTTAGAATTGTTCCCTTAAACTGATTAAGAAGGTGAACTAAGATTCTATGTTATTATTAATGCTTAGGTTCTTAATCCGGATATAGTAATTGACACGTGTATATTATTTACATGCTTTGATTTATATATGAAATAATTCTTTTGAATTATATCATTATATTTTGGGTGATGGAATAATATATATGGTGAATATTATTTATTGAAGGAATCCGTGTCCTGATAATATTCGGGTTAATGATGTCCCCTTGAAAGCTCAAAAGGATTTAATTATGTGAAACCCTGCAGGTGGATTTATTCCGGCATAATTAAATAAAGGTAGAGTGGATGATCAAGGATATAAGATGTTAATTAAATGAATTATCAGTAATTTATTTAATTAATGGGCATGCACTATTTTAAACATGGGGAATTTAATAAGCAAATAATATTGGAACCGAATTAATTAATTAAGTTGCGGTATTAGGAAAGGTAGTGCAAATATTAATTCTTTAGTGGATTGAATTAATATTTAATTACATTGGGCTAGGCCCAGGATGTAATTAAAAGACCCAACCTAATTATCCATGATCCCTATTGTAGCCCTATATATATTCTTATTCTCTTCTTGCTAGGGTTGGTTAAGAAAATATTGTAGCCACCTAGGAGCAAGAAGAGAGGTTAACTTGAGAAGACGGAGGCCACACTTCGCTCAAGGGAATTTGGGAATACAATAGAAGAGCGTGGAATCAACCGTTAACAAGGTGATTTTCTTTTCGCACTCCTTAATTGTGTATCATAAAATGTAGTAGAACCCCAAGTCCGTGGTTCCCAACAGTCCCTTCCTTCCAGTTTGGAAATTCTAATTAACACTGTGACGAAAGCCTAGGTGCTGAGTTACCGATAGTGTTAACTTTAGCATGAATGATTTGATATCTTGAAAACTACTATTAAAAATGTGAAATGATATAGTTTTGGTATTTTGCTGAAAGATCTTAACTTAATGATTAAGTAACGACTTTAAAATCCTTCTTTCCAACGTATTTTGGTTACAAGTAAATGATGATATAAGTTACTTGTGGGGCAATTTAGCTCACTCTTGCTTTATTTCTTTTATATAAACACAACAGCTAGTAGCCATGGCAAGGACGCAACGAACTACCCGCAAGCGAGTGGGAAACGCCAGGCATTTCCGTGAGCAGTTTTTAGCTATCATCCCTGAGGTAGAAGAAACCAGTTGGACGGGTTTACAACTTTTGTTAGTTTGCTTCATTTACAAGTATGACTGTGTAAGGAAATCTATCGGAACGAACATTCACGCCGCTGATGTAACTTCACTTAGAGGTTATATTAGTAGCATAACTCAGTAATCATTTTGGGTTGTAATAACTTAAACTTATGATATTGTTTAGTAAGGATTATTGTATGTCGTTTCTGAGACTCTAACCGGTGTGAGTGATATTATTATGGGGTTAACAATATGAGTATCAATATTATTGTGAGTAAGACAGGTGTACTATTGGGTTAAGGAGATTGTGACAACCTAGATCCTCGACCCCGGGTCTGGGGTATTACACTTCCAGTCTCCATTGTGGTACTAGGAATCAAAGAAACAACAACAGAGGTAGGAACAGTTGAGGAGATTACCTGACTCACCTATGCCTCTTGAGCTGTATTGACAATTGGTGGATACACCAATGGAACTTCCCTGTTGTGGCTCAGCCTATTCAAGTCTTCAAGGACTCTCTTATTCTGAACCCAACACTCCTTGGAGTTTGCAGGGAATTGGATCACCAGGTTGCTATCTACATGGTTAGCTAGCATCATAAAGAATCTAGCATAATAGATATTCTTACTTCTAGATGCTTTATTTCCTAACTTAGCACCTAATTCATAAAGAGTCAGAGATCCCAGGTTGAAAAAGCTATCATTAAGAAGCATGAAAGCAATATCTAGCATGGAAGAAATAACAGCATCATAATTGCTAATCTTACCAGAAAACACCTTTAGAATGGCATCAAAGAAAAAGCTCCATTCTTTGACCATTCCTTTTCTTTGAATTTTACTCAGATTATTAGTAGGTAAAGCATAGTTAATCATATTCAGCATGTTAACTATATCAGTATCACTATGCTTTTCCAACCTATTGTTATCAGGTAAATTCAAGCAAGCAGAAATGACGTCACCATTAATCACATGTTCCTTACCTTGAAGAACAAAAGTTATTGTAGCATTCACAAAATCAAAAACTTCTGATTCCCAGATAGCTTCAATTACCTCAAAATAAAGAGTGGGGGCTTTGAGCATAGCTTTGGAGAGCCTGCAGTTCTGAATGAACCTCATCACAGTGTGATATGATGCGCTCTTCTCCTCAAAGTCCACCAGAGCCGTGAAGTTGTTCTTCTCATAGGTGAACCCAGTGAGTGACATTATCTTGCTTACAGGTGCCATTGGTAATAGCTTTGAGCTTGCAGAAAGAAATTAGTCTTGAGAGAAAAGAGGGTTTCTTGCCTTAGTGATTTTTTGGAGAAAGGTAGAAGAAAATGAGCTGAAAGTAAAATTTAATTTATACTCCGCCAAAATAATTCACTAATTAAATCAGAATAATTGGAAGAAATTATCTGATTGGGCAAGAAAGTAATCGTTTAAAGATAATGGAGTGAAAATTAAAGTCACGAATTTACTGTAATTACACACACGTACTGTACGCGGGTAACTACGGATAAGATTGTGACTTAATGGTTACGATTAAACTAAAATATCTACGGATAGAATTCTACCTTGGGATTTCATATCCGTAGAGGTGTAAAACTATATCCGTAAAAAAAATCCAGTGTCAGAAATGACCATCAACAGATGAAGGTATCCGTAGAGGGAGAAATTTTTACTTAGGCAAAATTCTTCTTTTTCAGAGAGTTTTAATTCTCATGAAAATCATTTTGACACTGGTTGCATATCAAATCATCAGACATTTAAATAGATTAAGAGTAGTTAAGCATACCTAGCTCACTTACCAACCTAGAGAATGTTGATTCATCAAGTGGCTTGGTAAAAATGTCTGCAATCTGCTGCTCACTTGGAACAAAATGAAGTTCCACAGTACCATTCATCACATGTTCCCTGATGAAGTGATACTTTATGTCAATGTGCTTGGTTCTTGAGTGTTGCACTGGATTTTCAGTTATGGCAATTGCACTAGTGTTGTCACAGAATATTGGAATCTTATTAACTATTAGACCATAGTCTATTAGTTGATTTTTCATCCACAGTATCTGTGCACAACAACTTCCAACAACAATGTATTCTGCCTCAGCTGTGGAGGTAGAGACAGAATTTTGCTTATTACTGAACCATGAGATAAGCTTGTTTCCTAGAAATTGACAGGTGCCTGTAGTACTTTTTCTGTCAATCTTGCAACCTGCATAGTCTGCATCTGAATAACCAATTAGATCAAAACCAGATTCTCTAGGGTACCAAATGCCAAGGTTTGGTATTCCCTTGAGATATTTGAAAATCCTCTTGATAGCAATTAAATGAGACTCTCTAGGATCAGCCTGAAATCTAGCACAAAGACATGTAGCAAACATAATATCAGGTCTACTAGCTGTTAAATATAGAAGTGAGCCTACCATGCCTCTATAACTTGAAATGTTCACATATTTTTCCTTAGTATTCAATTCAAGTTTAGTGGCAGTTGGCATGGGTGTTTTAGTAGGAGAGCAATCCATTAGATCAAACTTCTTCAATAAATCAAAGATATATTTAGTTTGACTAATAAAGATTCATTCTTTCACTTGCTTAATTTGTAATCCAAGGAAGTAGGTAAGTTCACCCATCATGCTCATTTCATATTTACTTTGCATAAGTTTGGCAAACCTTTTGCAAATATTCTCATCTGTAGACCCAAAAATTATGTCATCTACATAAATTTGAACAAGTATGCTAGAGACATTAACATTTCTAAAGAAAAGAGTTTTGTCAACAGTACCTCTAGTGAAATGGTTCTCTAAAAGAAACTGTGACAAAGTGTCATACCAGGCTCTAGGTGCTTGCTTCAGTCCATAGAGTGCCTTGAGTAGGAAGTAGACAAATTCTGGATAATCTGGATCATCAAAACCATGAGGTTGACTGACATACACCTCCTCCTCCAGTTCCCCATTCAAAAAGGCACTCTTGACATCCATTTGATAGACTTTGAAATTGACATGGGCTGCATAGGCTTGGAATATCCTTATTGCTTCCAGTCTAGCAACATGGGTAAATGTTTCATCATAATATATTCCTTATTCTTGAGAATAGCCCTTAGCAACCAATCTAGCTTTGTTCCTTGTGACTATGCCATTTTCATCCATCTTTGTAACAACCCCAAATCCGGGGTCAGGGATTTAGAGTAGTCACGATCCACTTACTTCTTGCCTTGCCTACTTTACTCACAATAGACACAATTCATCTTCTTATGACCCCACAATGTATATATCTCTCTCTCACACACACACGGGTTAGAGTCTCAGAAACGACACAAATACCACAATTGCGGAATAAATAATCTTTATTACAATACCCAAATGTCTTTTGAATTTGCTACTGATACAACTCCTAAGTAATGGTACATTACCAACTTAGCCTTGTAATACTTACCACCCTCTCATACCATTCATATCTATACATAAGATGAATTCCAAAAGCTCCAGCTTGATCTGACTGGTTCACACTACTTCCAGGATCACTGCTAGAAACTGCTCATGAGAATGCCTTGCGCTTACCACTCGCTTGAGGGATGTGCGCCGAATCCTTGGTATCCTGCTTCGCTGCTATATAATATTTATAAAACAATAGCAAGAGTGAGCGATAGCTCAGCAAGGTAATAAAAGTATGGCATAATCCTGCCTTTAACTCAACCCAGAATAAAGTGGGTATAAGACAATAATTTGTCAAAATATCTCGATACTGAAATTATTTCCTTATCGGAATGTATTCCAAAAACAGTACCATTGTTGTATTTCAAATATCATTTTCATAATATTTCTGCAAACTTTTACTATATTATGAACAAAATTCTAGTATAATATAAAAGATGAGGTTTCAAAGTAAACCAATATAACCTTTCCGAAAGATATCTGCTATGTAAGCAGAATATCAACATATAACTTAAAAGATGAAGTTATAAGGTGATTCAGTATAAACAACTCCTGTTAGGTCCTGATATGTTTGTAGAAGGGGGGTTGAATACAAACAGTGCCGTTTAATCGAATTTGTATTGATAGTAGATTTACCAATTTCAATAACAAATTATCTACGGAATAAAATGAAACAAGATTCAAGTTAAATAAAACTCTATTGAACTTGAAGGGTGTTACAATTCTGTGTACAGATTACAGAGTTCTTGTTAAAACAAATCTAGAATAAATTCGACATGAATTTATCTATATTTGTAATAAAAGGATCGAATACTAAAAAGTAGTTCGATTGAAATTCTAGGGATTATGATCCGCTAGATTGTCAAAGCAGTACAAGTAATTGAATTCTAGTTGATTGGATATAACTTTGATGGCTAGAATTTATTACAAGAATTAAATGAAGCTTTGCAGTTGGCTTGCGTTTAATGGCAGAAGAAATGAAATGAGAAGCTTTTGTTCTTTCTGTCTTGAAAATGTTGAAGTGATACTCTGCCTTGTTTGATCAACCAACTATTTAAACCAGTCAACAGAATATTTCCCACGCGCCAAACCAATTCAATTGATTTATATTAATAGTACTAACCAGTTATACCTGGTAGTATTATCGGTAGGACTATCAGTTTGAACTGGTAGTACTATTGGTAGTACTAACACAGATAGTACTACAAGTACAAATCTGATAGTACTACTAGTATAAATAGAATTAGGATAAAACTGATTTTAATAAATTCTACTTTTAATTGATTTAAAAAATGAATTAATTTAAACAAAATTAATTCATTGATTAAATAAATTACATAAATGACTCAAATAATTTCATAAATAAATTAATTCTGGAGAATTAATTTATATATTAAATTACTTAAGATCTAGATTGATTAATTGAATATATGAATTAATTCTTTAATTCATAGATTAAATTAATTATCTTATAGAATAATATTAAAAGAGAATTAAACTAATTCTTAGAACCACTAAAATTGATGACGAACTTCCACTGGCTGACGTTGACACTCCATGTACTGTCTCGTTCATGAGCGACTAACTTTAATGGTTGTTCTTCATACTTGACTTTAAGTTGTGATTCTTTTCTCCTTCTATTTAAACAAAGGACTGTAACCTGTACGTTTTCCCGTCACACTTCTGAAATCTCTGTCACTTTTAAATAGTTCCACTTCCTTGAATACTTCACTGAGGCGTGAACAATAAATTGAACTTCTTTCAATGTAGACTTACTTCAACACTACAAGAAAAACAGCTTCAGACAACGGGGGTTGCCCGTTGTGTAACACCCCGTTTTCCTGTTGTCTATTGAGACGCTGTCTCTTATGCATATCATACAACGGTGCAGAATCGTTGTGTGACACGCTTACAACAACACACACTACTTACAAAACTGTTGTCTAATAACCAGAAACAACAACACATTTTTTTAGAAAAGTGTTGTAAAGATTCATCTCCTACAAGACATTCTTATTAAAGTTTTGTTATTGTTCGCTAAATAGACAGTAGTTTTCAACTCAAATACAGTTGTTTTGATTTTTGTTGTACAACGGTTTTCCTTCTTAAATGGTTGTTTATTTTACATTTCAACAATGGTCTTCTTGTTCGAAAATTGTTGTGTTTATTGTTTCTAGACAACGTTTTTTTGTTTAAGGTCTGTTGTCCGAGTTCATTGCACTCAACATAATAATATTGTGTTATGTTGTTTTTTAGAAGTTAGACAACAGACATATTATTTTGTATGTTGTATGAATTTCTTATTCACAACGGTTTGTTCAGGACAACTTGTTGTTTAAATTTGTTTTCAACAATGGTCTTTTTGGTGGTGATGGATGTGTTTTTGTTTTCTAGACAACGTTTTAGTAACCATTCTTTTGTTCCTTAAGTTGTGACACAATGGTCTTTATATTTGTAAAGTATTGTCTGAATATCTACACAAGCTATTGCAATTTGATTTTTTTTTCATTTTTGTGTTGTATGAGCTTTATTTTACAATGGTTTGGTTATAAAAATATTGTATTAGTCAAAACCACATGATACTTTTGTGTAGCTTGGGTATTGTCTATAAGTGTATTAAACAATGGTTATGTATCTACACACAAAACAGGTCAAAACAATTTGATAACAACCATTACAATCAACAACCATTACAAAACAACTAAACCAAGGAACCATTGCATTAAAAGCAATATCCATTATAACCAAAGTAAGTTCTAACCAAACCATACCAACACAATCAAGTATATGTCACAGAGTTACATGACGACCTTATCGAGTACATGCCTCCGAGTGCACAGAATCTATCCTCATCGAGTATATTTTGACCCCAGCTTCAAGAGTGCAACTTGTTGCGCAAATGCAAATTAGATAAATAACAGTACCCATAGATTGAGAATGAGCATGTCAAGGTACTAGACAGTACCCATAGATTAAGAATGAGCATGTCAAGGTACTTGTTACACAAACCGAACGTATTGTCATGTGTGTTAAGCTTATTAGACACACAAACATACCTCATGTCCCACTATGTCATTAATTATACGTGCCATTTTATCCGTTACAACAACAACTTCTGGTTTGTTTGTTGCCCAATTGCATGCCTGAGTTGTGTCGACGTGTCCCATCCCTAAAATTATTGATACTCCCAGCATGCATAAGGCTGTTGTTGCCATTCCGTTAATGATATATTCTTTAAAATGCGGCACATATTTCTTGTTACACCATATGGCTTCTTGCTGATAAGCAAGAATCAGTGCTTGGAACTGTCACAATAAATAAATGATATATAAATATATATGAAGAGGTGATAGGGTTTTGAACTTGTGAATGGTCATTTGAATCCTAAAATCTAAGGTCACACAAAAGGTTTCTGCAAAGGAATTTCAACTTCAGAATGCTTGAACAACCTCTGCATTTACCTGAGGAATACTTAAACATATGTCAATTGCGAATTCCAAGTCACTACCCTAGTGAACAACCTGTATGAATCTAGCTAAATTAATTAGAAGTTCCAACAAGAATTGAAAGAGAAGTCTGCACTGAGATTAAATTTAGTAGTAGATAGAAAATCTTGACAGAGGAGTGCAAAATTATACAATAATAATTATGAAGTATCATACCTTATGTTACTAAAGAACCAACGAAATACAAAGGCAAGACATCATTCTAAAATTAAGATTCAACATGTAATACTATCTTGACTAGAACATACTGAATATTTTTTGGAAAAAAATTCATCAGTATACCAGAGACTGGATAGGTATGTGGAGTTGTGGACCTATGGATTTCTCAGTTGATTCCTCAGAAAATTTTATCCAAACTAGAACATAAATTATAAAGAAAGGTATGTACATAAACATGTAGAGAATGCACACACCTTTAGGGTTTTCAGGTATGATGTAAAATCACGGATAAGTCCGTCTTTGGTATCAGGACTAAACTTAGGTTCTGACACAATAGGTCGGTCATAACTGGCAAGCACGCTTTTTGTAAGCCCTCTTTCTGTCAAAGTTTTCCAATAAACATCTATTCTGAAACCACATCTTACATAGTTTAGAAGTGCCTGTGAAAAAAGATTTATAGCATATAAAGTAATAAGTAACAGAATGATTCTTTTTCTAGACTTTATTGTGTCAAGTATTTGCAAATAGCTTTGAATAATAACAGATCTCTCATTATATTATCTACATATACCTCACATATAACCACGTCATTTGGGCTACTATTATTGTGCAACTTCTGATGCCACTCCTCCATCATGCCACCCTTGCAGTTATTGTTTCTCTGAACGTTAAAATACAGGGAAGATGCTTAGATTCCAATTACATTATGCACACAAGTAAATCACCGTGACTGTGAAGATGCACCTGAAGCACCAGTATTTCATCACGAATTCTCTGTCCAGAATGACCTTCACCACCACGGCCAACACATCCCAGGACTAATCTCACAATCTCACGATTGTTTGGCTGCTCCAAATAAATCTTTTGAAGTAAATTTGTGAACTTATCTTGAGCTTCACTAATTTCTCTGCAAGAAAGATATTAAAACTGTCTTCTGTTAGACAACCCGCTTTTTTGAGGCAATTAACATCGTTGTAACTTCCTTGTTTGACCAGATCTTTTTCATATTCACTCAAGACGTTCTGAAGGGTGATGTAGCAAAACTTAGAGTGATCTGGAAGTCCATCTATGTTTTCGATATCTAACCTGTAACATATAGCTAGCTCTTGAGATGTTTTTAATGATTCCATACCCTGTTAGTACACTTAGAACAAAGTGTTCATCTTCAATATGACAAGCTAAGGGTACATTCTTTACCTTTGAATTGCCTTGGTATATGTATTTAGTTCGTCGGCTGTGCCATATGAATCATAGAGATCATCAGTCACTGATACGACACACAGTACTTTCGTGTACATGATTCGGCCCAGTGCATAGCAAGGTTGAAATGAAGTTCCCAGGGCCCAAAAGTATCCTTCCACTACCCTGCTACGAAACTGGGGAAATTTGGAATCAATCTCCATAGCAGCCCACCACCTGTAATCAGAAGTAAAATTTCGTTACATAAACAAATAGCTACATCAATCTCCATATGCATATTTCTGCATATTCTTTATATTTTTAAATGATTTACTGTGCAATGACCGTTTCACTTGAGATAATTCCTGCTTATACAACATCTGTAACAGATTGAAATCAAGCTTCGCAAACAAACACTCTAGATCCCGCCATATTTTACATTTATACCAAGATAAACTCAAACAAACACTCAGTAAACAGTTTGTTTAGCTTCTTAGGACTATCCCAACGATATCCTCTCATAGCAAGAGGATGATTCTAACCGTTGCACCTTGTTCTCGAGCTCGTGAGTGTAAGCCTGTCAATTGACATAAAAACCAAAAAGTAAAAAACCAAACAAACAAATCTTAAATCAAACAAATCGGACAAAAAGTAAAAAACCAAACAAACAAATCTTAAATCGAAATGAATCAAACAAAAAACGGTTACTTGAACAATCCCTTAGTAAATCGGAAGGGTGGAAGCGAAATCCAAAACCAAGAAAGAGTGAAGAAACCCCAATTGTAGATGTTGCGGCAGCAGATAGGCGAGAGAAAGCTAAAATAAAAAGTAAGAAAGGAAAGAAAGAAAAGGGTAGGGTAGATGTGTGCGTGTGTGTTTTGTCTAAAAGAGGGGAAATGAAATGGGGGGAATGAAAATAAGTTTAAGGGGGGAAGAAATTTTGGTATTGGGGGGAATGAAAAAAAAACTTAAGGGGGAAATTTTTTTTGGTATTGGAGGAAGTTTAAGTTAGAAAAATGGGGATGGAGAAATATCAAACCAATTAATTTTTTTTTCTCTGAAAATATTTTAATATCATGAAAATACATATATCTTGATATCTATATAGATGTATCGTTGATAAATATTTTAAAAAAAAAATGAAACATCAATCCGGGACGAAACACTAGGTTGAAGTACTATTCAAGTCACCAGTTGACCGTCAAGATCTCAAATCAAATCAATTTAATTCTTTTATAACTTTTTTGTAATATCATTAAAATACATAGATCTTGATATCCATACGGTTGGATAGTCGATAAATAATTAAAAAAAAAATTGAAACATCAATCTAGGACGAAACACTAGTTAAAAGTACTAGTCAAATCACTAGTTGACCGTTAGGATCTCAAACCAAATAAATTTATTTTTTTCTAATTTGTTTGGAATATCATTAAAATACATAGATCTTGATATCCATACGGTTGTATAGTCGATAAATATTTTTAAAAAAATCGAAACATCAATATAGGACGAAACACTACTTACAAGTACTAGTCAAATCACTAGTTGACCGTTAAGATCTCAAACCAAATAAATTTATTTTTTCCTACATTTTTTGTAATATTATTAAAATACATAGATCTTGATATCCATACAGTTGGATCGTCGATAAGTATTTTTAAAAAAATCGAAACATCAATCTGGGACGAAATACTATTTAGAAGTACTAGTCAAATCAGTAGTTCACAACTATGATCTCAAACCAAATAAATTTATTTTTTTCTGAAATTTTTGTAATATCTTTAAAATAAAGTGATCTAGATATTCATGCAGTTGGATCGCCGATAAAGATTTTTTTAAAAAATCGAAATATCAATCTAGGACGAAACACTAGTTAAAAGTACTAGTCAAATCACTAGTTGACCGTTAAGATCGCAAACCAAATAAATATTTTTCAAAAAATCGAATACAACAAGTGTGTGATGATATTAAATATTCAAGATTCCTATGATAACATTGCATCAAGGTGTGACACTTATGTATTAAGGACAACAAATAAAATTTAGAAAAAACAAATCAACGATTTTGATACAGAAAACGATTTAGCTAATAAAAGCGTTGTAACGTAATTACTCACACAACGATTTTATAAAAAATTCTGTTGTGTATATCATACAACGGATTAACAAAATAAACAATTGTTACAAAGAATATTCAACAACATACGGATCAAAATGGAAACCATTGTGTATATTATACAACAGTTTTTCGACCAAAACAATTGTTAAGTACTATAACTTACAACACTTTGTTAAAATAAACCAGTGTCTTAAACATTTTTGAAATCGTATAAACAAAACATACGTGAGTACTAGTCAGATCAGTAGTTGACCGTTAAGATCTCAAACCAAATAAATTTATTTTTTTCTGAAATTTTTGTAATATCATTAAAATAAAGTGATCTTGATATTCATGCGGTTGGATCGCCGATAAAGATTTTTTTTAAAATCGAAATATCAATCTAGGACGAAACACTAGTTAAAAGTACTAGTCAAATCACTAGTTGACCGTTAAGATCTCAAACCACATAAATATTTTTCAAAAAATCGAATACAACAATTATGTGATAATATTAAATATTCAAGATTCCTATGATAACATTGCATCAAAGGTGTGACACTTATGTATTAAGGACAACAAATAAAATTTAGAAAACAAAATCAGCCATTTTGATAGAGACAACGATTTAGCTAATAAAAGCGTTGTAACGTAATTACTCACACAATGATTTTATAAAAAATTCCGTTGTGTATATCATACAACGGTTTAACAAAATAAACAATTGTTACAAAGAATATTCAACAACATACGGATCAAAATGGAAACCATTGTGTATATTATACAACAGTTTTTCGACCAAAACAATTGTTAAGTACTATAACTTACAACACTTTGTTAAAATAAACCAGTGTCGTAAACATTTTTGAAATCATATAAAACAAAACATACGTGAGTACTAGTCAAATAAGTAGTTGACCGTTAAGATCTCAAACCAAATAAATTTATTTTTTTCTGAAATTTTTGTAATATCATTAAAATAAAGTGATCTTTGATATTCATGCGGTTGGATCGCCGATAAAGATTTTTTTTAAAAATTGAAATATCAATCTAGGACGAAACACTAGTTAAAGTACTAGTCAAATCATTAGTTGACCGTTAAGATCTCAAACCAAATAAATATTTTTCAAAAAATCGAATACAACAAGTGTGTGATAATATTAAATATTCAAGATTCCTATGATAACATTGCATCAAGGGTGTGACACTTATGTATTAAGGACAACAAATAAAATTTAGAAAAAAAGAATCAGCGATTTTGTTACAGACAACGATTTAGCTAATAAAAGCGTTGTAACGTAATTACTCATACAATGATTTTATAAAAAATTCCGTTGTGTATATCATACAACGGTTTAACAAAATAAACAATTGTTACAAAGAATATTCAACAACATACGGATCAAAATGGAAACCATTGTGTATATTATACAACAGTTTTTCGACCAAAACAATTGTTAAGTACTATAACTTACAACACTTTGTTAAAATAAACCAGTGTCTTAAACATTTTTGAAATCGTATAAACAAAACATACGTGAGTACTAGTCAAATAAGTAGTTGACCGTTAAGATCTCAAACCAAATAAATTTATTTTTTTCTAAAATTTTTGTAATATCATTAAAATAAAGTGATCTTGATATTCATGCGGTTGGATCGCCGATAAAGATTTTTTTAAAAAATCGAAATATCAATCTAGGACGAAACACTAGTTAAAAGTACTAGTCAAATCAGTAGTTGACCGTTAAGATCTCAAACCAAATAAATATTTTTCAAAAAATCGAATACAACAAGTGTGTGATAATATTAAATATTCAAGATTCCTATGATAACATTGCATCAAGGGTGTGACACTTATGTATTAAGGACAACAAATAAAATTTAGAAAAAAAAAATCAGCGATTTTGTTACAGACAACGATTTAGCTAATAAAAGCGTTGTAACGTAATTACTCACACAATGATTTTATAAAAAATTCCGTTGTGTATATCATACAACGGTTTAACAAAATAAACAATTGTTACAAAGAATATTCAACAACATACGGATCAAAATGGAAACCATTGTGTATATTATACAACAGTTTTTTGACCAAAACAATTGTTAAGTACTATAACTTACAACACTTTGTTAAAATAAACCAGTGTCTTAAACATTTTTGAAATCGTATAAACAAAACATACGTGAGTACTAGTCAAATCAGTAGTTGACCGTTAAGATCTCAAACCAAATAAATTTATTTTTTTCTGAAATTTTTGTAATATCATTAAAATAAAGTGATCTTGATATTCATGCGGTTGGATCGTCGATAAAGATTTTTTTAAAAAATCAAAATATCAATCTAGGACGAAACACTAGTTAAAAGTACTAGTCAAATCACTAGTTGACCGTTAAGATCTCAAACCAAATAAATATTTTTCAAAATATCGAATACAACAAGTGTGTGATAATATTAAATATTCAAGATTACTATGATAACATTGCATCAAGGGTGTGACACTTATGTATTAAGGACAACAAATAAAATTTATAAAAGAAAAATCAGCGATTTTGATACAGTCAACGATTTAGCTAATAAAAGTGTTGTAACGTAATTACTCACACAATGATTTTATAAAAAAATCTATTGTGTATATCATAAAACATAAAGTATATATATATAAATCGAATACATAAAACATATGTGAGTCGCGACATATATATATTAATATAAGACAATTTACTCACGACTTTGTAATTAAATTATATCAATATTGTTTTTAATAATATTGGGTATGTTACTTGGATTTTATTCTAAGATTGGTATGTCCCTATTTTTTTTAAAGTACTCTAATTCAGACAACACTCTACAACTACCGTTGTTTGTAGACTTCTTAAACAATAAATGTTAAAAAAACACTTGTCTCATTCCCACAACGGTTTGCTGCACCATTGTCTCAGGATTATTCGCACAATACGACTAAAAAAACAGTTGTATCATTATAACAACGGTTTTCTGTAGCATTGTCTTAGGTTTATTCACACAATATTGCTGAAAATAGTTGTCTATTGGTCACGCTTACGCAACAGCACTTTAGAAATACCGTTGTCTAATTCAATTTTCTAGACAATGGTTTTTAAACCGTTGTAATCACCCTGGATTAGACAATACTTTTTCGAGGTTGAAAAATAACCGTTGTCAGTAAATTCTGGGCAACACTTTTTCGACCGAGCGTTGTGTGATCAGTGTTGTCTGATTGCGTTTTTCTTGTAGTGCAAGACTGTAGATGACTTTAATCTTCATTCTCTTGACAGATATAATCTTCTGAGATTCCTGTGACATCTGTATTTATTATTTACTTATTACATCTTGGTTTATGTTGAGTAGAATCCACTGTGTTTACAAATAGGCCTAGACATATGCCTTTCAATCTCCCCCTATTTGTTCGTTAGACAATAACAACCAAATAATCTAGAGGATAACTCAACTAAAACAAGAAAAGATAAGACTTTTAAGAGCCAAGCAAATAATAAAAAGTTCTGGATTAAATATAACAATATCCAGATTCAAACAGTAAAGATAAATACAAGATAGATGTTCCTCTAGTCTGAACAAATGATACATTTTCCTATCTTGATTTACCTAGCTCTAAACATTTAACATTTACAAATTGAGCTAACTACATCATGCCTTTAGTCTCTAATTTCACCTTCTTCAGCTTCTTGCAAGGTGACTAGAAGATCTTTGTCAAGGACACGATCACTTTCAGAAACCACACCACTTGGCATTACTGGTTGAGTGGTGATCTTCTTCAATCTGTTCTTCATCTGAGCATACCTTGGAACTTTCTCCGTGCAGTAGTCTGAAATCATATCAGCAACTTAAGACTTCTCTACAGTAGTAAACCCAGAAGTTCTCAGAAGATTCTCCAACTTCACCAGTTGCATAGCAGTCTGTAGCTTCAAAGAATCAGGATCCAACCTTACAGTCTCCAAAGTTGTACCTCGGTAGATTTTGACTTCATAAGGAAAATGTACAACTTGAGGGCTGGCCTTCATAGCAGAATCTCTCAGCCGGTCATATAGAAGCTCGTTCAAGCAAGAAGATCTCTTTACCTTACTCATTAGAATCCACAATTCAGAGAGAGGTCTTCTTTGGAGTAGTTCAATAGAGACGGTGAATGATCCTTCAAGAGCACTTGAGACATAAATGTACAGTTCTTGCCTCACTTGATCAAATGCAGACGTAATCCTTAGAATATCTTCCTTCAATGCCTTCATGTATAATGAATTGTCTGGATTAACAGTTCTGATCTTCTCAAGCAACTTCAGAAATGTAGCATCATTGTTTGTGCTTCTCATATCAAACATCTCCCTTGCTTTATCCCAATTGCTTCCTTGCTTCATCCTCACATCCAATCTCCTTTCTTTGACATGAATACTATGAAGACGTTGTTTGTCTTCATGTTCAGCCTTTTGAATCTTTAGCTTCTGAGATATGATGTCGGAGACCTTAGCATTCTCATCCTCCTTTCTCCTTAGCTCTGTTTGCTGTTTCTTCAACTCCTTCTGAAACAAAGGGTCGGGAGTGTATAGATCAGTTTCATCTTCCCAATCCTCAAAGTTGGCCGCCTCTTCAACCTCCTCCTCACCAAAAGCTTCTTCAGGTATGTTCTTCCCAAGATCACCAGATGTGTCAAATTGGAAGTCATCCTGTTCACCGTGGTAGTAGTAGGCATCATCAAAGACAGTCTCCTCCAATGATTGTTTACCCTTCCCTTTATCTTTTCCAGAAGCTCCTCCAGCTTCTCTTCCTCTTTCTTCTCCTTTCTTCTCCCCCTTAGTTGAGGAATCCTCTACAGTTTGAGCTTTAGAAGCTCTAGGATTCACCTCAGATGTTCTCCTTATATCTCCTCTTTCTTCTCTCCTCTCTCCTCCATCTCCTCCGTCATCAGCATCATCACCCTCAAAGAATGTTCTTTGTTGTATTGTAGGTTGATGTGAATTCTTTATCATATAGTACAGATGCTTCATCCCTTCGTTCAGATGCTCCATTCCACCTTCAATTTTAGAGAATCTTTGATCATTAAACCACTGATTTTCATCAACAGTTTGCTGAATAAAATCCACTTGAGCAGTAATGGCAGCAAACTGATCAACATTTGACGTTGTAAGATCAGAGACGTCTGACGCCAAAAGTACTTGAGATTGCTGAACAACATTGATCTTTGGTAGGAGAGTAGTCTTCAAGCTTTCAATATCATCTTTAATCATACCCAGCTGATTTGTTACAGAGGTGGAAGAAGAAGACCGTTCAACCACTTGTGCTTTAAGAATGTCCTTCTCAGCCTGGGTTTCTTGTAGTTGTTTCTGTAGAGCAGCTATTTGAGCTAACAAAGAAGCAGTGTTTGTGTCAGTGTGTGCACTCACTTCAATTTCTCTCAGTGGTGTTTCACTCAACTCACGTGCTTGTGTATCACTCTCTGTTTGATTTTGATCTCTAATCACTAGCTGTCTTTCCAAGTTACCAGATTGAGTACCTGCAATAGAAATCACCCTAGCCTCTTCAAGAGAGGTCAGTGGTGGTGCAATGGGAGTTCGCAAATCCCGATCCCTGGTTGAGTCTGTCAAAATATTTGACATTGTATACTGAATTGCTTCAGAGACAGACTCACCAGGTTGCCTTTCACTTTCTCCAGTAAAAACTGCGAGTGAAAAATCCCTTAGGGGAGCCAGAGATGTTCCCTCTGGGAGGGGAGAAAATGATTCTATTTGATTTGGCAAAGAATCAAATTTTCCCTCAGATGCCTATGAAGGCACTTCTACCGTAACAATGGTAGGCACTGTAACCAGTTGCAGGTGCTCTTCTTTCACTGTGTCTTGAGTTTCATCTAATGGAATTGTGTTCTCCCATTGTGAGTAATGAGAGTGTGCTTGACTCAGTACAAAGTGTCATGGCCCTATGGCAAATTTCAATAGATTCATCCTGTTGAGAGAATGTCTCTAGAAACAGTTCATTGGCCATTTCAAAGTCCATATCCTATCGAGAGGATACAGATGGGCTGACAGATACCTCAGTATATGTTGAATTTCTTTAGAGGAGGCAGAGCTGTGGGATCACTCACTGTTTCAATCAAAATACTTCTTTATTTAACATTTGATTTCTGTTCAGGCTGAGAGGTCAAGTAATTAAGTTGTAGACTCATTGTTTGGCTCTAAGACCTGGGATAAAGATTATGGATCTACAATCCCTTGGTCAGCCCTAACAATCACTTGGGTTCAGCAACAGTAAAAGAAGTGGATTGAGAGATAGAAAGTAATACCTGAATTGGATTTGGCACTGAATTTCCAGCTAAGCAAGAGCTAGAGCAGAAATAATATATACAATATATTTACTAAAACAACTAGGACAAATAGAAAATAAAAGATAATAACTAATAATAATAAAAATATAATATAATATAATATATACAAATAAAATAATATATACAGAAAATGCCTAGTAGTACTAAGGAAAAAAAAATAAAACTAATAATAATAAAAGGAAGCCTAGTAGTACTATCCAAAAAGCACGGTAGTACTAAAACAAACAAAACAAAAAAAACAAAAACAAAAAAATAAAGAAATGCTGGCAGTACTAAGGAAAAAGAACTAGTAGTACTATCAAGGGATAGTACTACTAGTTCAAAACTAGTAATACTAACGAAAATTAGAAAAATAACAAAGAAAAACAGTTTTAAATAAAAAGAAAAATGCTGAGAATTAATAAACTTTACAGAAAATGAATAAAAATGCAGAAAAAATATGTACAAGCCTAGAAAAATTCACAGAAAATTCCATAAATCTTAGAAAAATATGCAGAAAATTATAGAAATGCATAAAATTAATATAAACCCGCAGAAAAATTTAAACAACAATATTTACAATCTGAAAAACACCTAAATAATTCTAAATAAATATATTTTCAATAAAAATACATTTCTCCACTTAAAAAATATGAGAAAAATACTTTTAAAGAAAATAAATTATTCAGAGCTATTTAAATTTGTTAGATATAATTGCTGACGTTTGTTCATCAGTGTTTAAGTACCAGGTACATATCAGAGTTTATATAGAAGCCAGTCAGAGTTTGATAAAGTCTGACTGGGTGAAGAGTCTACAAGAAAGCCGGTCAGAGTTTGCTAAAGTCTGACAGGGTGATAGTTGACTTAGCTGTCGGTGCAAAGATAAAGATTCTAGAAGCAATATATTCTGAAGATGGAAAGAAGCAGAATATATTGATACAGCTAAGGAAACGGAATAGAAGATAAGAAGCAATCCTTAATTGATATCAATTGTATAGCTAACTTATAGGAATATCAATTAGAGATGGATTGTAAGTAGCTGTGTACTATATAAACACAGATAGGTTATCCCTAGAAGGGACACGTGAACATTGAATATATTATTCTTGTAACCTAGTAGCTCTTTGTGATTCATTTAACATCACTAAGAGAGAATTATTTAATATAATTCAGTTTGTTGATTTACAAACCTGTGTTCTTGAGTGTTATTCTCATACATACTTGATTATATATTGTGTATTCGGCCTAACAATTGGTATCAGAGCCAAGGCTGTTTAATATATACAGTTTTACGATTCAAACACATTAATAATCATGTCTGAAGAAAATCAAACTGCTCCCAAGGCTGAACAGGTTAAGCCTAATTCTGTGAGTCGATATGAAACAATCAGGGTTCCAATTCTCAGGCCAGTAGAGTATCCGATCTGGAAGGTGAAGATGACCATGTTTCTGGAGGCTACAGATCCAGAATATCTTGACAGAATTTATGATGGTCCTCATAATCCAACCAAATTAGCCCCTGTTGTTGATGGTCAAGAACAAAAGACTGTTCCAAAGGAAAAGAAAGATATGACTCCTGAGGACATCTCATCAATTGCAAAAGATGCAAAGGTTGGACATCTTCTCCACAGTGCCTTAGATAATGTTATGTCTAACAGAGTAATTGGCTGCAAGACTGCCAAAGAGATATGGGATGCTTTAGAAGTCAGATGCCAGGGAACAGGTGCTATTAAGAAGAACAGAAAGACAATACTCACACAGGAGTATGAGCACTTTGATTCAAGAACTAATGAAACCTTGACTGAGACTTATGACAGATTTTGCAAACTATTGAATGATCTGTCTCTGGTTGATAAAGAATATGAGCTTGAAGAGTCTAATCTCAAGTTTTTGTTATCTCTACCTGAAAAGTGGGATTTAAAGACAACCACAATAAGAGATAATTATGAGCTTGCTGATACAGATCTTGATGAAATCTATGGGTTGTTGAAAACTCATGAACTGGAGATAGAACAAAGGAATAGAAAATTGAGCAAAAAGACAAAATCTGTTGCTCTCAAAGTTGAGGAGAAGCCCATCAAGAAGGAATCATCAAGAAAGAAAGCCAAGGGAAAGGCTTTAGTCATTAAATCTGAAAGCGAGTCATCAAACTCTGATGATGACTCAAACTCTGATGAAGCTTCTGACTCTGAGGATGATGAAGAACAGATGATGCAAATGGTTGCACTGATGGTGAAGACCTTCAAGAAGATGGGATTCAAGAACTTCAAGAAAGGAAAGAGATTCTCAAGGAAAGATTCAAACTCTGATAAGAGAAATTTCAGAAAGTCTGATGGAGGATATACCAAGTCTGGAAAGAAAGACAAGTCTGAGATCCAATGCTACAAGTGTAAAGAGATGGGTCATTATGCCCCAGAGTGCAAGAAAGGCAAATCTAAGAAAGCACTCATCTCTAAAGGCAAAGACTGGGCAGATACTTCAGACTCTGATGATGGAGAAAATTATGCTCTAATGGCAACTGTCAGAGATGAGACTGAATCATCTGAAAATAAGGTACCCCTAACTACTTATGCTTATGATACTGATAATATATCTGAGTTAAGAGTATATCTGAAAAGCGTACATGTTAGTTATAGGGATCAGACTTTAGAGAATGAGAGAATTAAAGCTGAGAATCTTAGTCTTAAAGATAGAAACAAGTTTCTTGAAGGAGAACTTGAAAATATGAAGCAGATTCAAAAAGAAAGAGATGATGCTGTTTATGTAGAACAGGAGTTGCTGAAAAGATATAAGCAATTAGAATCTGATCTAGAAAAAGAAAGAAAAATAATCAAGACTTGGACAGATTCTGGAAGAGATACTCATCAAGTGTTTCAGACAGATTCTGTAGGTTTAGGCTATTGTGAAAATGATGAACTTAGGTTTAAAGACAAAGTTAAGGTAAAACCACAACTTAAACCTGTGAAATTTGTTCCAGAAGCCAATAAGTTAAAATCTGTTGTAATAAGAGAAGCTAATATGGAATCAGATGAAGCCTGTGAAAGACAGGAAAATATTATAACAAAAAAACTTATGGAAAGAGAAGCTGTTAGAAAGCCAGTAAAAACTTGTGAAAAACAGGTTAATGTTGGTTTGATGACAGGAAAACAGTTCAATCATAAGCTGAAAGAGGTAAAATCTGCCATGAAACCAAAAGGGTCCAAGAAGAATAGGAATGGAAAGATAGGCATAAATAAAAGAAATAATCATTTGCCTACTGGTGCTGCTCCAAGGAAAACATGTTATAATTGTGGTAGTTCTAATCATCTTGCTAATTACTGCACAAAGAATAAAAATATCAATTCTTTACCTTCTACATCAGGAGTAAAGAATGATTATGTTAGGGTTAGACCACAGACTTTATGCACACACTGTGGGAGCACTTGGCATTCCATTTATACTTGCAAGAGTTATCATGCTATTTATCACAACTATTATGAGCTAAAACCCAATCTGAAATGGGTTAGAGCAAACTCTGCAAGTGTAAAGTCTGACAATGTTAGTTTAAACTCTGTTGATAGTAATTCCGCTGCAAAAACTAACACTGTTAAGAAAGACAAAGGATCCAAGCAAGTCTGGGTCCTTAAAACTAACACTTAGTGTTTGTTTGTGATTGCAGGGTATAAAAGAGAGCACACTTATCTTGGACAGTGGATGCTCAGGACATATGACTGGAAATAAAGCCCTGCTATCAGACTTTAAGGAGAAGACTGGCCCAAAGGTTTCCTATGGAGATGGCAACATAGGACACACTCTGGGATATGGCAATATTAATCTTGGAAGTGTCATCATCACAAATGTAGCTCTAGTCTCAAGACTCAAGCATAATCTGCTATCTGTGAGTCAAATCTGTGATAGAGGAAACCATGTAGATTTTCATACTGAATACTGTGAAGTTATCAGTAAATCTACTGGAAAAGTTGTTCTAGTTGGACACAGGCGCAACAACATTTATGAAGAAAGTTTGGTAACAAACTCTGATTGAAAAACAGTGTGTTTGACTGCAAGAATGTAAAATGAAGAGAGTTGGAATTGGCATAAGAAGCTCTCTCATCTCAATTTGAACAACATCAATGAGCTAATAAGAAAGGATCTTGTAAGGGGACTCCCAAAATCAATACTCAGTCTAGATGGCCTATGTGATTCTTGTCAAAAGGCTAAGCAAAGGAAGTCATCTTTCAAGAGCAAATCTGAATCTTCAGTAGTGGAACCTTATCATCTTCTACATGTTGATCTCTTTGGACCAGTGAATGTGATGTCTATGGGCAGAAAGAAATATGCTCTAGTAATTGTTGATGAATATACTAGATATACATGGGTGTATTTCTTATCAAAGAAGGATGAAACTGCTCAAACTCTGATGGATCATGTAAATCTACTGGACAAAGGATCACAGCACAAAGTCAAAATTATAAGGAGTGATAATGGAACTAAATTCAGAAACTCAATCATGGAAGCTTTCTACAAGGAAAGAGGAGTGAAACAAGAATTTTCTGCACCTGGAACTCCACAGAAAAATGGTGTAGTTGAAAGGAAGAACAGAACTTTAATTGAAGCAGCCAGAACTATGCTTGAAGAAGCAAAATTACCAACTTATTTCTGGGCAGAAGCTGTTCAAACTGCTTGTTTTACTCAAAATGCTACACTAATCAACAAGCATGGGAAAACACCATATGAGACGGTGAAAAATAAGAAGCCAAATTTGAAATATTTTCATATATTTGGATGCAAATGCTTTGTGTTGAAGACTCATCCTGAACAGTTGACCAAGTTCAAGTTAAAAGCTGATGAAGGAATCTTTGTTGGTTATCCATTGTCAACAAAAGCATTCAGAGTCTACAATCTGAGAACTAAAGTGATCATGGAATCCATACATGTGTCATTTGATGACAAGAAAATAACTGGACTTGATGACTTAGATGGATATGATCAACTGCGTTTTGAAAATGAAGGTTTATTCTCTGATGATGTAAACTCTGATGAAGCAGTACCGACAAACTCTGATGAAACTGGTCTGACAAACTCTGACGAAGCATACTCTGAACCTCTACTGGTAAATACTGGAGAAACTGGAAATTCTCAAATTGAACAAAATAGAGAACCAGTTGAGGGGGAGCGTGAAGAAGCTCAACAAGACACAACAAGTGAGTCAGTTGAGGAAACTGATTCAAACTCTGAGCCATCCAATTCAGGGGGAGCCTCAGATACTGCAGAAAGTCAACATATGAATCAGGAGAGCATGGATCAAGGGGGAGGATCCAATAATGATGCAAGAAACCACTTACCAACAGCAAGAAAGTGGACATAGGCACAGACACCTGATCTCATAATTGGAGATCCTGATGCTAGTGTGAGAACTAGAAGTGCAACAAATAATGAGTGTCTGTATCATGCTTTCTTGTCTCAAACAGAACCAAAGAAAGTGGAGGAAGCTCTTCAAGATGCTAATTGGATTACAGCAATGCAAGAAGAGTTAAATGAATTTGAAAGAAATGAAGTCTGGACACTTGTACCTAGACCAAAGAATAGATCAATTGTAGGTACAAAGTGGGTTTTCAGAAACAAGACTGACAGTGAAGGTGTGATTACAAGAAACAAGGCTAGACTTGTGGCTAAAGGTTATTCACAACAGGAAGGAATTGACTATGATGAAACCTTTGCTCCAGTTGCAAGATTGGAAGCCATAAGAATTTTTCTGGCCTATGCTGCACACAAAAAGTTTAAAGTCTTTCAGATGGATGTAAAGAGTGCTTTTCTCAATGGGAAGCTTGAAGAAGAAGTGTTTGTTGAACAACCACCAGGATTTGTAGATCCCAAGAATCCAGATTATGTCTACAGGCTTGACAAGGCATTATATGGACTAAAGCAAGCACCAAGAGCATGGTATGAAACTCTTGCTCAATTTCTTTTAGAAAGTGGGTTCACAAGAGGTACAATTGATAAAACCTTGTTTTATTTCAATTCTGGTGATGATTTGCTTTTAGTTCAAATTTATGTAGATGATATTATCTTTGGATCTACTAATGACAAACTTTGTAAGAAGTTTGCAAAGCTTATGCAATCCAGGTATCAAATGAGCATGATGGGAGAGCTTAGTTATTTTCTAGGCTTACAGGTCAAGCAAACAGATGATGGTATTTTTATCAATCAAGCAAAATATACCAGAAATCTTCTCAAGAAATTTGGTATGCTTGATAGTTCATCTGCTCCAACTCACATGGCTACAGCAACAAAGCTAGACAAAGACACAGGAGCCTCAGTAGATATGACAAACTACAGAGGAATGATAGGGTCTTTACTGTATCTTACTGCAAGTAGACCTGATATCATGTATGCAACATGTCTTTGTGCAAGATTTCAAGCAGATCCCAGAGAGCCTCATCTAACAGCTGTAAAAAGGATTTTCAAATATCTCAAAGGAACCATAACCTTGGGTTTGTGGTATCCTAGAGAATCAGAGTTTAAGTTAATTGGTTACTCTGATGCAGATTTTGCAGGCTGTAAGATAGACAGAAAAAGTACAAGTGGAAGCTGTCAATTCTTAGGTGACAGATTGGTTTCTTGGTATAGCAAGAAACAAAAGTCTATTTCCACATCCACTGCAGAAGCAGAGTATATAGCTGCTGGTAGCTGTTGTGTACAGATTCTGTGGATGAAGAATCCGTTGCTGGATTATGTTTTGAGGTACTCTAAAATACCTATTTTCTGTGATAACCAAAGTGCTATTGCTATGACAGGTAATCCAGTACAGCACTCAATGACAAAGCACATCAGCATAAGGTATCATTTTATCAGAGAACATGTGGAAGAAGGAAACATTGAGCTTCATTTTGTGTCTACAGACCAACAACTTGCAGATATCTTCACCAAACCTTTGAGTGAAGCTACTTTTACAAGATTGGTAAATGAACTTGGAATGATCTCTGGTTTCGACTAGAGATACGGGTTAGACTCAAAAACTATACATGTTTGATTTTTATGCTCATGATTCCTTGCATGTATTAACTGTTATGAGTACCAGTGTCATAAACTCTGAAAGTAAACTCTGATGTTAAACTCTGTTAGTCATAAAGTGTTGGTCATACTCTGATAGTTACAGTCTAATGCTATACTCTGATTGTAATTTTGTCTGAAACATATGGACCAATGAAGAAATTTGTATGAGGCATAATTCTCAGTAAGTAATTATGAATCCTTAAGAGTTATATAGATTCTGATCTCAAATATGTGCAGTAAGTTAACACAGCATGATACTGTCTCTATATTTATAGCATCTCTTAGTTTATTGATCCTATACACTGAGTCTGTATTAGCTGTTTGCATTTTCTCTCATAAATTAATTGTATTAACTGATAAAAAGTCTAAACTCTGATTATTAATTGCAAATAATTCACCCTCAAATCAAAAGATGCCAAACAGAGCACAAATTCCTTTGAGATCATGTTGTGCCTAGGAAGATCCAGGAACTTATTGTATGAAATAAGGGCTAAAATCTTTGATTTTTGGTGACTAGTGCCAACCACTGATTACTGGAAAAATAATAAAAAAAAAATAAAAAAAAAATTAATAAATAAAATATCTATACAGGGGGTGAAAAATAAAAGATATATCCAAATGAAAGGATATCAGTATTACAGAGTTTAGATATAAAATCAGATTTTATTTTATACATGAGAGTTTAGGCAACCAGTTTTTACTACTTAAGTTTGTGGATTTTATGCACTTTGAGATGGTCTAAATATTTGATTTCGGTAAACTCTGCTACTACACACACAATTATGCACACCTGTACTGTTTGCGACAAGAGTTTATTGACAACGAAGGATAAATGATAAACACTGATGTATTGTGTGGAATACGCCGAGGTAACTTTGTTTTAATCTCTGATGGTTAAAATAATTTCTTTGTTTCAGACATTTTATAATTTTGAGGAAAAACATTTGTTTTGGTATTTCAAAAGAGTATGTTTGGGCATTGGTCTAGAAAAGTGTTAAAGAGTGGAGAGAGATTGCATACATAGGAAAGTGTAATCGACGGTAATTATTGCTGTTTTTACTGCGCATGCGCATTGGAAATTGCCAATTACTGCTGTCAGCCATTGTATGTGTGACACGTGTCTCATTTACACAGAATACGGGGTAAACCAATTGTGTTTTAATGTTTAAAAACTGTTCAGTTTTTAATTTTAAATTTTATATTTATACATTATACACACAACCGTTACAGTTTTTCACGACTTACTCCAATTGTATTCTAGTTTCACTCACACATATTCACAAACACTTTCTTTTCTTAAACTCTCTCGTGTTTTTGAAGCTATTTTCTGCTTATTTCTTGACATTACTAATGGCTTCAACTGCTTTCACTGCTTCTGGACTTGAGTTTGTCCCTAATAACTATTCAGCCCCATTAAACACTGTCATTGCACCAGAGGCGTTTCATATCATACAAAACTTTCTTGCTCAGTCAGAAATTGGGCGTGCTTTAGTGGAGCCTGCAAAGCTTTATGGATCTCAGATCAAAGCTTTCTGGGAGACTGGTGTCTATGATGATGGTGGTGATTCTGGTACCCCATCCATAGTTTTTGAGTTCCAGGAGACAGAGTTTGTCATAACTCCAGGAACTGTTCGTGAAGCAATGGGCTTTGCAAATTCTGACGTGTACCAAGTGACAAATGCAAAGACACTCAAACTCTGAGATGGAGGGATGATGGTAATGATGGTGGAAACAAGGGAGGAGATGGAAAGAGCTTAAGATCAAATGATGATAGAAGATTACTTTCAAGAAGATCAAACTCTGATAAAAGATCAAACTCTGGAAAGGGACATGTAAACTCTGCCAGTGGTTCAAGATATAAAAGTTTGATAATCTCTGATAAGCCATCTACTGATGAGGAAATTGCTGCTAAGATGTTTATGGCAGAACATGGAAAAGGTATTACAATTGAAGATATCCAAGCTGAAGAGCAAATGCTTGCTGAAGAACACAAGAAGAATATTGAAGCTGGAATCTATAAAAAGAAGGAAATCAAGGCTCCTAGAAAGAAAGAAAAAGGAATTGTTATCAAAGAGAATGTAAACTCTGATCAGAGTTTACAGTACTCAAGGAGGCCTGTGATTAATAATGCTGACAAAGGAAAAGGTAAACTGGTAGAAGAAGAACAGTTACCTAAGAAGATTTATTCAACCTCTGACATTGATCAAGTTGAAACAAGATTAGCTAAATCAACCTCTGACGCTGCTCAAGTTGATATTTCTACTAAAGTTATGACAACCTCTGACGTTGCTCAAGTTGTACAGAAATCTACACAACTTTCAGGATTCACCAAACCTAAAATTCTTGAAGACTTAAAGCTTGAAGCTGTGAAATTCTCAGAAACCAGAACTGTATTGGGAAAAGAAGCTTTTGATAAATCTGGACTGGGATCACACAGAGAGAGAAGAATAAATAACAGATCTCAAGATAACATTTCACTGGCAGAATCTGGTATTGGGGTTACACAAGAAAACCTTGATAAGTTAGAATCTGTTCAGTTGATTTTTCACAGAATATTGAAGAAGCAGTTTTTGTTATACTTCATGAGTGATGGAAGAGTTTATAAAGTTGGAGAATCTGATGTTAATCTCAAATCATGGGAAGAACTGGAATATGTGCTTTATCTTCTAAAAGTCAAAAACAGACATACTCATGATGTTGCTCAAGTTTTGAGAGAAAAGATGCTAAGATCTAAAGCTATGCTTGGAGGAGGAGTATCAAGTGTCTACATTCCAAAGTATAGGGATCATACTGGAAAGTTGGTGGAAATGAAGAAAAATAGTGCTAGATTCAGGACTGCACTAAATAAGAAAGTTCTAGAGTTCAATCTAGAGTCTGATAAGGCTTTTTATATCAGACTTGGCAATGAAATGAACAAGAACGACATCTATTCTTTAAGGGCTGCCATTTATCAAATTGGTGAAGATGAACCAGAATTGAAGGAGCTGAAGAAGGATATGATTGCTGAACTAGATCGAGCTGAGAGAAAGTTACTGTCAGATTATATCAGGACTGTACCTGATATCCAAGAAATTCAGTAAAGTCTGACTGTAAGTTTTTATGTTTTCTATTCTAAGTTAAATTTAAACTCTGTTTTAAAATTAAACTCTGACATATTTTAAACACTGCATTTGTTATATGTTTTGACATCATCAATTATCTTTTTAACTTGTACATTTTTATTATGAACAAGTTGGGGGAGATTGTTAGATATAATTGCTGACGTTTGTTCATCAGTGTTTAAGTACCAGGTACATATCAGAGTTTATATAGAAGCCAGTCAGAGTTTGATAAAGTCTGACTGGGTGAAGAGTCTACAAGGAAGCCGGTCAGAGTTTGCTAAAGTCTGACAGGGTGATAGTTGACTTAGCTGTCGGTGCAAAGATAAAGATTCTAGAAGCAATATATTCTGAAGATGGAAAGAAGCAGAATATATTGATACAGCTAAGGAAACGGAATAGAAGATAAGAAGCAATCCTTAATTGATATCAATTGTATAGCTAACTTATAGGAATATCAATTAGAGATGGATTGTAAGTAGCTGTGTACTATATAAACACAGATAGGTTATCCCTAGAAGGGACACGTGAACATTGAATATATTATTCTTGTAACCTAGTAGCTCTTTGTGATTCATTTAACATCACTAAGAGAGAATTATTTAATATAATTCAGTTTGTTGATTTACAAACCTGTGTTCTTGAGTGTTATTCTCATACATACTTGATTATATATTGTGTATTCGGCCTAACAAAATTTACAAGCATGTAATATTAAATGAGAATTGGCAGTAAATATAAGTTAAATGACAAGAGAAAATGAATTTTTGAAAGAACAAACATGACAGAGATATTGTTAATCACTAAGACTGTTTAACATACCCAATTTACCAACTAACTTGATAAATGTGGATTCGTCAACAGATTTAGTGAATATATCTACAGTCTGTTCTTCTGTGGGTACAAAGTGTAACTCCACAGTTCCATTCATGACATGCTCTCTGATAAAATGATACCTGATATCAATGTGCTTCGTTCTCGAGTGCTGCACAGGGTTGTTGGAGATTGCTATGGCACTTGTATTATCACAAAATATAGGAATTTTGTCTAATGCAAAGCCATAGTCCTTTAATTGATTCCTTATCCATAAGATCTGAGCACAACAGGTTCCAACAGCAATATATTCATCTTCTGCTGTTGAATTGGAAACTGTTTGCTGTTTCTTGCTATACCAGGAAATCAATCTACCTCCTAGGAATTGACAACTCCCAGAGGTGCTTTTTCTATCCACAACAATACCTGCATAATCATAATCTGTATATCCAACAAGATTAAAACCAGAATCTTTAGGGTACCAGATACCTAGATTAGGTGTACCCTTAAGATATCTCAAGATTCTTTTAACAGCAACGAGATGTACATCTCTAGGGTCCGCTTGGAACCTTGCACACAAGCATGTAGCATACATAATATCTGGTCTACTAGCAGTAAGATGGAGTAAGGAGCCAATCATACCTCTGTAGCTTGTAACATCTACCTTGATAGAATTGTCAGAAGCTCCAAGTTTGATGGCTGTTGAAGATGGAGTTCTTGCTGACGCTGAATCCTCCATGTGATACTTCTTGAGGAGTTCTTTAAGATACTTGGATTGATAAATAAATATACCATTTGACCTTTGACTTACTTGCAATCCAAGAAAGAACTTCAGCTCCCCCATCATACTCATTTCAAACTTACTCTGCATTAGCTCAGCAAATCTCCTACAGAGATTATCATTAGTAGACCCAAATATGATGTCATCCACATAGACTTGGACTAATATCATATCACTTTTGTGTTTCTTTGAAAAAAGAGTTTTGTCTATGATACCTCTAACAAAACCATTTTCTAAAAGAAAACCAGAGAGAGTGTCATACCATTTTCTTGGGGCTTGTTTGAGACCATAGATAGCCTTGAAGAGAAAGTACACAAAGTCCAGCAGCTCCTGATTTTCAAAGCCATGGGGTTGTTCCACATAAACTTCTTCATCAAGCTCACCATTTATGAATGCACTCTTAACATCCATTTGATAGACTTTAAAATTGGAATAAGCTGCAAATGCTAAGAACATCCTGATGGCCTCAAGTCTAGCCACTGGTGCATAGGTTTCATCATAATCAATGCCTTCAGCTTGAGAATAACCTTGGGCAACCAGTCTTGCCTTGTTCCTTGTAACAATGCCATCCTCATCTAGCTTGTTCATGTATACCCATCTTGTACCAACTACTTTCTTGTTCTTTGGCCTGGGTACCAGCTTCCAGACTTTCTGTTGTTCAAACTGATTGAGTTCATCTTGCATAGCAATCACCCAATCTGGATCAGTCAGTGCTTCCTCAGTTTTCTTTGGCTCCATTTCAGATAGAAATGCTGAATAATGACATTCATTCTGAGTTGCACTTCTAGTTTTAACTCCAACACCTGGATCACCAATGATCAGCTCAAAAGGATGAGCTCTATTCCATACAATCTGTCTTGGAAGATTTGATCTTGATGATTCGCCTTGAAATTCACTTTGATGTTGTGAGTGACTAGATGATCCTTCATTTGCTCCCTCTGAGTTGTTGCTTGATTGCCTTGATGATTCTTCTCCAGTGTTGGTGGTATCTCCATTGTTACCAGTGTTTCCACCACCATCACCATGATCATTATCATCATTGTTATTATCATTACCAGCAATAACTTCAGGTGGGGCTACATCATCTGATTCTGAGTCTGGCAAGTTATCAAACTTCAGCTTTTCAGATGAGTCTTCTTTTTGGATATTAGGGAACTTAGTGTCATCAAAAGTAACATTGACACTTTCCTTTACTGTGTGACTGCCAACTAAGTAGACCCTGTAAGATCTTCTGGAATAACCAACAAAAATAGCTTCTTGTGCCTTTGCATCAAACTTGCCACGTTTCACATTGTCATCTATAAGCACAAAGCATTTTGCTCCAAATACATGAAAGTACTTGACAGTTGGTTTCTTGTTGTTCAAGATCTCATAAGGAGTCTTCATTAAGTCCTTGTTGATTAAAGTTCGATTCTAAGTATAACAAGCTGTATTTGCTGCTTCAGCCCAAAAGTACGTTGGAAGTTTGGACTCACTTAACATAGTCCTAGCAGCTTCAATCAATGTACGATTCTTTCTTTCCACTACTCCATTTTGTTGAGGAGTTCTAGGGGCAGAATATTGTCTTGTTATTCCTTTATCAGCACAAAAGTCATTTAGAATTGCATTCTTGAATTCAGTACCATTATCTGACCTTATGGCTCTAACAGGGAATCTAGAATCAAGCTCAATCAACTTTACATGGTCAATCACCAGGTGTGGGTCTCATCCTTGGAATGTAGGAATAAAACCCAAGTATATTTTGAAAAGTCATCAACAATCACAAGTGCATATTGTTTCTTTGACATGGACATCACATTAACTGGACCAAACAAATCCATGTGCAATAGCTGAAGTGGTTCAGTTATTGATGATGTGTCAGTGCCCTTGTGAGAAGCTTTCTTTGACTTTCCTTTCTGACATGCCTCACACAGTCCTTCCTGTGTAAATTCCATCTGAGGCAAACCTCTAACCAATTCCCTCTTGACTAAAGAGTTCGTGGTTTTGAAGTTAAGGTGAGACATCTTATTGTGCCATAGCCAACTTTCATCTGATGAAGCTTTAGCATAAAAACAATTAACTTCATCTTGGGATCCTGAGTGCAGATCAGCTATGAACAAGTCACCTTTCCTTACTCCTTGAAGAGCAGGCTTTCCATTCTTCTTGTGAAGGATCTGACACTTCTCTCTTTCAAAGGAAACAACATATCCTCTGTCACAGAAATGACTGATGCTGAGAAGATTGAACCTCAGACCTTCCACAAATGATACATCTTCAATGATAACATTTCCAAACTTCAAACAGTCATATCCTTTCGTAATACCCTTGCTGTTATCTCCAAAGGTAACTACTGGGCCAGCTTTCTCAACCAAATCTGATAGCAGGGCTCTATCTCCGGTCATATGCCTTGAACATCCACTGTCAAGAATCCACATAACACGGTTTACCTGTTTAACTCCCTGCAATATCAAATTGATTAGTCCTTCCTCGGAGCCCAAAATTGATTGGGTCCGGCATACTTAAAGAACTGACCTTTGTCAGGCAAAACAACATTTTTAACTAAAACTACTTCAACCTCTTTCACAAAAGAGCGTTTCCATTTATAGCCAGCCTTAACACATTTCTGAGTAGGCTTAGGGATAAATGAATCCACTCTAGTCTTAGGAGGACTAGTAGTCTTAGCTTTAACATGCTTCTTATTATTAACATGTTGACGTGGAGCAGTCTTATCACTAGATACATGCTTACTATTAAAATAAGCATACATAACATTGAAAGCACAAGACATGCAATTAATCACACCACATGTTTTATGAGAAGAATTAACAGCAGGCATGTTAGTTCTACAGTTGTTTTGATCCAACTTATGGATATCTGATTTAGTCTTTTTAGTTGTAGCAACTTTGACTGGAATATCATATATACACTTTTTGGACTGTTCAACTTCCAAAGCAAGATCTTCTTCACGAATCTCCTCTGCAATGATGATAGAGTGTTCATTCAGAGGTTCTGCCTCGGACTCCTTACAGAAGGGTGTTTCAATACCCTTAAGCACATATGGAATACCCCTTCCTTCAGTACTGACTCTACAAGGGGAATTAATGCCTAGCAATCCAACAGCCTCATTATAACCATAACCTATACTAACATAATTACCAATAGCTTGTTGGTTGAAAATATCTTTAGCAGTCTTGCAAGAATTATAGTAAGCATTGGCTTTAGTATTAAGCTCACTATTCTTTTGTTTAAGAATGGTTTCCAGTTGAATATAACATTTAACCCTATTCTCAAGAAATGCTATTTTTTCAGTAAGTTCATCCTGATTAACATGCACTAGTTTCAATTCTTTTATCTCCTTTTCAAGATTTGTGTTCAAAAGAATTATTCTATCATTTTCAGTGCGTGCACAAGAAATAGTACCACTAAGATGACGAATCATTTCAGTGTCAGTGAACTTTACCTCTGACATGTATCCAGATGAAGTGCTTGCCTCTTTAGCCACTAAAGAAAGGTTCCCAATCTCCCCTGCTTCTTCATCACTGTCAGTGTCATCCCACCTCTTTCCTTCAGCAACATAGGCTTTCCCAATATTGTTCTTCTTGCTAGAATCAAATGTGTTTCTAGTCACTTGATTTGGCTTTCTGCATTCAGTAGCAAAGTGACCCAACTCATTGCAATTGTAGCATCTGATTGTGCTCCTATCCACAGTTCCAGTTTTGTAGCCACCTCTTGTGCTACTTGAAGAGGAAGATCCACCTCTCTGAAATCTGGGCCTGAACTTAAGATTGGGATTCCTCTTGAATCTGAACTTCCCAAACTTCCTGACTATCAAAGCCAAATCACCATCCTCCAGCTTATCAAGTTCCTCTAAAGAATAGAAGTCACCACCAGATTGATCAATGGATGTTAATCCATATTCAGCATCAATAACATTCATGTGAGAACTGGAAGGTTGAACAGCCTTCACTTCCAGTTTCTGTGGGACTTCAGCAGCAAGTGCAGTAGAAGTACTAACTATCCTCCCAGTTCCATATAACTCATCCTGTTGAATCTGCTCCAGCTCATAGGTTTTCAGAACACCATACAGTCTTTCCAAAGAAATCTCTCCCAGATCTCTTGCTTCTCTAATGGCAGATATTCTGTGCTCCAAATGACGTGGAAGTGGAAGTAGGAACTTCTTGTTAATTTCCTTGATAGTGTAGCGCTTCCCATTGAGATTCAGATCATTGATTAATTTGTTGTATCTCTCAAAAACCTCAGAGATACCTTCACCGGGGTTTGATCTGAAATGCTCATATTGAGAGGTGAGAATTTCCAGCTTATTCTCTCTAACTTCCTCTGTCCCCTCATTTATTATCTCTATAGTTTCCCAAATGTGTTTGGCAGTATCACAGTTTAGGACATGATTATGCATGATAGGATCAAGACAATCAACAAGGATCAACTATAGACAGGCATCCAAGGTAACATCCTCTTTTTTATCAGGAGTGTAGTCCTTGGGATCCTTAGGGTACATCCTAGCAGCCCTAGTAACAACATCATTCTCTATTAGCTCTCCCTCAATAATCATAGGGAGTCTTGGTCCATTCTTCATCACATCAACATATTTAACATTAGCAACTTTAAGAAATAGGAGCATTTTCTTCTTCCACATAGGATAATGCTCCTTGCTGAACATGGGAATTTTGACTGTACCCACTTTCTGTGTAGTAGACATCTTTTGAGATTTTTAGGAATAATAAAAAATTCAGAGTTTAAGAAAAATCTCAAAACAATTGGATCTTTGATTTGTATATCAATCAAAAGGCTCTGATGCCAATTGTTAGGTCCTGATATATTTGTAGAAGGGGGTTGAATACAAACAGTACCGTTTAATCGAATTTGTATTGATAGTAGATTTAACAATTTCAATAACAAATTATCTGCGGAATAAAATGAAACAAGATTCAAGTTAAATAAAACTCTATTGAACTTGAAGGGTGTTACAATTCTGTGTACAGATTACAGAGTTCTTGTTAAAACAAATCTAGAATAAATTCGACATGAATTTATCTATATTTGTAATAAAAGGATCGAATACTAAAAAGTAGTTTGATTGAAATTCTAGAGATTATGATCCGCTAGATTGTCAAAGCAGTACAAGTAATTGAATTCTAGTTGATTGGATATAACTTTGATGGCTAGAATTTATTACAAGAATTAAATGAAGCTTTGCAGTTGGCTTGCGTTTAATGGCAGAAGAAATGAAATGAGAAGCTTTTGTTCTTTCTGTCTTGAAAATGTTGAAGTGATACTCTGCCTTGTTTGATCAACCAACTATTTAAACAAGTCAACAGAATATTTCCCACGCGCCAAACCAATTCAATTGATTTATATTAATAGTACTAACCAGTTATACCTGGTAGTACTATCGGTAGGACTATCAGTTTGAACTGGTAGTACTATCGGTAGTACTAACACAGATAGTACTACAAGTACAAATCTGATAGTACTACTAGTATAAATAGAATTAGGATAAAACTGATTTTAATAAATTCTACTTTTAATTGATTTAACAAATGAATTAATTTAAACAAAATTAATTCATTGATTAAATAAATTAAATAAATGACTCAAATAATTTCATAAATAAATTAATTCTGGAGAATTAATTTATATATTAAATTACTTAAGATCTAGATTGATTAATTTAATATATGAATTAATTCTGAAAGAATTAATTCATAGATTAAATTAATTATCTTATAGAATAATATTAAAAGAGAATTAAACTAATTCTTAGAACCACTAAAATTGATGACGAACTTCCACTGGCTGACGTTGACACTCCATGTACTGTCTGGTTCATGAACGACTAACTTTAATGGTTGTTCTTCATACTTGACTTTAAGCTGTGATTCTTTTCTCCTTCTATTTAAACAAAGGACTGTAACCTGTACGTTTTCCCGTCACACTTCTGAAATCTCTGTCACTTTTAAATAGTTCCACTTCCTTGAATACTTCACTGAGGCTTGAACAATAAATTGAACTTCTTTCAATGTAGACTTACTTCAAGACTGTAGATGACTTTAATCTTCATTCTCTTGACAGATATAATCTTCTGAGATTCCTGTGACATCTGTATTTATTATTTACTTTTTACATCTTGGTTTATGTTGAGTAGAATCCACTGTGTTTACAAGTAGGCCTAGACATATGCCTTTCAACTCCCTTACCATAACTTATGTAAGGTATCCACAGAGTCATATGATATAAAAGATGAAGTTACGAGGAAAATTTCATATAATGTTCCGTAACCCAAAATCCACTTATGCATATATAATCTGAGTAAGGTTTTATCAGAGTCATAACTCATAAAATAAAAGATGAAGTTGCAAGGATTTATTGTAACTTCATCTTTGAACACTTTTCAACCCCCTGCCAACATGATCGGTTCGTCTCCCAAATACATGTCGCAGGAATATCCAAAATTGGATGATGAACCAATACTGGAGTAATCACCGCGCCAGTTGTCCCAACCTCACTATGATCAGTAGCAGGTCGTACAACTAAAAATGTTTTCTACATGTAGATGGAAGAACACGACAGCCTGACATTGTCTACCGACTTTCTGGATCTCCCGGCCCATTTGGGGAAATAAAAAAAAATGGATGGGTCGGCGCAACTCGACCTCTTATACCGCTCCTAGTTCGGATGAAATCCATGACTCTGAAACGTAAAGATCGTCCTCCTTTCCCCAAGTGTAATACTTGTTGATACGACTCCACTAAGTAGTTATATCTAGGCTGGAAAGGAAGATTCTCCAATATTTCCCAAGCTATTGCTTGTTAATGGATATCGACTTGTTCCATCAATTTACCCCTCGATCGTTGAGGTGGTAACACAATATTTGACTTGCAGCAATTAAATTGATCCGAGAAAATATCTGTCCCCTGACAGTTTTGAGTTGAGAGTTTAAAATGAGCAGCAGTCACTTAAATCAGGTTTCCCATATTTTTGGTAGTTGAGCGAGTATTTAAATCCTTTTAAAAGATAGATTTAAATGGAAAAATAGTGTTTGGGAACCTCCCCTTGATTTAAAATAATTAATAATACAGCTTAGAATATCCTTCATAGTTATTGAAGGTCGAGGATAAACTTTAAATAATATAACTCTTTTTAAAATGTGTTAAAAGTATTTAATAAATAATCGAATAATATTTATTACGTAAATAAACTTTAAACGAATATCCAAAAATAATATTCATTAAATAAATAATGATTGAATGAATATTCAAAATAATATTCATTAAATAAATAAGGATTAAATGAATATTCAAAATAATAATCATTAAATAAATAAGGATTAAATGAATATTCAAAATAAAATTCATTAAATAAATAAGGATTAAATGAATATTCAAAATAATATTCATTAAATAAATAATGATTAAATGAATATTCAAAATAATATTCATTAAATAAATAATGATTAAATGAATATTCAAAATAATATTCATTAAATAAATAATCATCGAATAACAGTTACCCGATATCTTTATCGGAAAAATAATCTTTAACATATACAGAAAATATAACTACTTCCGGTCTAAAGAATAAAATCATACGCCCTTTACCTAGGGCATTTATAAAAAAATCTGGCTTATAACTAATATCCCATATTTAGCTTAGAAGCCCATAATCAAATCATAACCTCGAGTATCACTATATATAGCAGTTCGAAGACAAGCATGCAATTTATATATCGCAATGTACTTGGGAATAAAACATGTATACTTCTCATTTGCATATCATATATGAAAGCAGTTTATTATCACAACAACAGTAAGCATAGGTTTCGAAAACTTGCCTGATGCTCGAGAAGTGGTAAGGGTTCGCGACGATGTCGGGCAATCTAGACAAAGTCAAAGAAAACGTACGATTAATCCCCTAAATAATCCACTAATAACTTAATGCTTAAACACATAAGAGAATCACAATCATAGCACTTAATGGCTTAATCTAGCCTCATACTAGGTCCATGCTACTCGTCAAATACTTAAGTCGTAAGTTTGGTTCGAAATCGATCCTCAAATTCAAGTTATACTTAACCATTTATAACATTGGTTTCTAAGTCGGGTTCTTAGTGGTTGTCACTTGCGCAGCCTCTGTTGTCGCATTTTTATAAAATCGAAAAATAATCTTTTGGACTCGAAACCTTCGCACACCTCTTGCCAACTGACCTTAGCACTTTACCACGAAATCTCATATTTTATAATCACTTGTAAGGGTCTCAAACACAGTCATGAAGTTGATGTGTTTCTGCAATTTCATTTCTCGAACAACTTTTACTAAAACGACCATAACTCAAAAACCGTAAACTCTTTTGACATGATTCTTGCGGAAAAACAAACTAGACAACAATATCTACACAATCATATGCAGTTCTTACTCTTTAGACACAGTTATGGTCTCGGGTGGCTACTGTCAAGGCAGTACAAAACAAATGGGCATTACTACGGCTCTAAATCGAGCATTTCCATTTTACGAACACTCCAAACCAATCACTACGACATACCATACAACCTTAACACCAAAAAACAACCATCATACACCTCTAATATCAGTGGCGAGGCTCAAATCCAACACCCATCAATTTACACATTAAACAAGGCCAAATAATCACTAAATCACTTAATCATGATCTTAACTTTACATGAACATCAAAACCCCTTCAAAACTCATATAAAACTCAAAGGTGGGTTAGGGTTTTACCTTCTTGGAAGCTCTAGCAACACTACCAAGTGTTTACAAATACTTAACAAGCCTTAGATAGTCCTCATATAGCTTAAACATTAAGAACAAAACAAGAAAACAATTTAGCAATCTCGGAGTTACTATTCAGCCCCAACCTTGAGCATGGATTTGACCAAGCTATACTACTTGGATTGCCATGAAATTTTGAACGAACCTTACCCATGGAGTGGAGAAGCTACGGTAAATATTTAGTGATTTATAGATGGATAGAAGTGGAGATATGAATTTTGCTTTGAGTTGTGCTCTTGTTTGGCAGATTGGAGAGCTTTTGCTCATCTTACTTTTGTTTTGTTTTTCAACTTGGATGCATCTTTTCTTTTGTGTTGTTAACCACCCATTGGTCCACTTGTTGATCTCTCATTAGTCCAAGTGTTCTCCTCTCATCAAACAACTCCATTTTTGCTAATGTTGCAAATACACCATTAGCTTTTTGGTTGACTTTCATGCATGACACCTTGGTTTTTCTTCTTCCACCAATTGGATCGTCTTGGTGTCCTTTTAATAAAATCAATACGTTACAGCTTATATGTTGCATTTTATTACTCCACTGTGGCACAATCCCTTAAATCAATATTAACTCCAACATCCCTTATCTATTCCCTCTTTATTCCTTGTTCTTAGAAAATGTTCTCGCGTTTCTTCGAATATTCTTAAATCAAATATAATAGAATTCCAAAATATTAAATCCTCAAATCCTCAAATTTAATATCTCATTTCTTAATTATAATAATATATAATTCACTGCCCGGTCAAATACTACACCAAAATAAAATTTGGAATTTCTGAATTCCGATCGTCTTTGCATACACTTATTTACTCCGTAGATCACTAATATGACTTCGGAATATCCACACTACGTCTCGTACATAGGTGGCATGAAATTTTTTTCTTAATCCTCAAAATCACTATTCATCCACCAAATTCACTATTCACTGATGCACTTAATCATAATAAGAAAAGTTTTAATTTTACCAAAAATTCGGGTTATTACAGTCTCCCCTCCTTAAAAGAATTCCGTCCCGGAATCAGCTTAGGAATAACTGGGGGTACTTCTCTCCCATTGCACTTTCTAACTCCCAAGTGGATTCTTCCACTTCTTGATTTTCCACAAACCTCTCACTAGCTTGGCAACCTTGTCTCTTAGCACTTGCTCTTTTCTATCCGTGATTTCCACAGGTTGTTCTTTGTAAGTCAGACCAGGTTGTATATCTACCTGCTCATACTCTAACATATGATGGGCATCTATAGTATACTGACGTAGCATTGACACATGAATCCCGTTATGACCATTCTACAAGTTTGGGGGGGGGGGGTAAGGCTGGCTCGTAGGCCACCTTCCTGACGCGTCTTAAAATCTCAGATGGCCCAATGAATCTCGGGCTCAACTTCCCTTTCTTTCCAAATCTCATTAATTCCTTCCACGAGGATATCTTTTAGCATCAGGAATCTCTAACCTCATATTCTCTATCTTGTTTGTACAGAAAATACACCAACATAAACTTGCTTATCATCCATCAACATGCCATTTAGCTTATCAATAGCAGTACTATCTCTATACTCGCGGGCTTAGTCCGCATACTTTCTCTGTCTGTCTTGGCTGTCACTAGCCGCTTGTTGGTGAAATCTTTTGTCTTTCTAGTTTGTTGGACTATCTTGGGTTTTGTGTAAAATCTCATCCTTTAATTCCCGATCATTCGGAATCCATCTCTGTCTCATTTTAATTAAGGGTATCGGCCACCACATTGGCCTTCCCCGGATGGTAGTGTATCTCACACTCATAATCCTAGGTCAATTCTAGCCATCTCTCCATCTCATGTTATCTACTATCACGGGTAACTCAAAGCCAATTCATTACATTCCATAAAAATTTGTGGGTGCATTAGTCAACCCAAAATAACCTTGCTGAAAACTCGAAGTGTCTATTCCTAGTACGAATCGCAGTCTTGGGTATATCCTCGGATTTAACTTCCAACTGGTGATATCCAGTTCTTAAATAAATTTGGAAATACACAGCGTTCTTCCGCTGATCAAACAATCATTTACAAGGGTACCTATTCTCCATGTCGAACTCATACAACTCTCGAGGTTCGATGCATAATCTTGTGCTAACATCTTTCTCTCTTACAACAACACCGGGCTCTCCACGGTTGTACACTGGGTCTTATCATATTCTTGCCCAGCAATTCTTGTAACTGAGTCGCTAACTCTTTCATTCCCACTGAGGCTAACAGGAGATGCAGCACTATAACCTGAATACTCGTTATTCATTCTCATGTCATCCCAATCGATATTTGGTAGCGCATTAAGATCTTGTACAGCCTCCCAAAACCACTGTAGTTTCCTTTATACTTGGTGTCTCTTTTCTTGGCGTCAACCATAAGAGCTAATTAAGCCTCGTATCTCTGGCGTAATAGTTTCTTAGTCTGAACTATATTCAAGAATCTCTGAATCTGTCTCCATCCTTTATTTATTACTCTCTCTCCCTTACAATCAGTCTGGGCTCCATTGGGTGTCAACCAACCCATCCTTATTATAATATCAACTTCTCCCAATCTTGAAAGGAATCAGGTCTATCAAAAAGTATCGACCTCATATTTCTAGTTCACAACCTGGATGTGCCAGTCTCGTGGGAAAATCCCTCGATTGACTATTTATACTTGTAATTATTCCCTTAACGGCTCGGCCTTAAGGTTTAATTGTCATGCAACTTCTTGATATACAACGATACATTAGCTCTGTCTAAATAGTATAGAAGGGTACCTGCTATTTAAAGGTCCTGACAGTGGGCTGCTTGTTGGAGGTAGCCCTGGTTGAAACCTACTGGCTTTCTTTTCTTCTGTGTTCACAAACTCCGGAACAAACCTCGATAATTCAGAAAACTTGGCCTCATACTCGGTCACAGTCATGGTTTCTTGTTTTAACTCTTTAACTTTTATTTTCATCCGGGTCTCCATATATTTCCGGAAATTATTTCTCTAAAAACAACACGTTGTACCTCTCCCAAGTCACAATACCAGCTCCCTCTGACTCCATCGCCAGTACTTATCTTGCTAACCCAGAGGTAGTGTCCATTCGTAAACAACTTCTCCAAAATCTCAATTCCACTATAGGGCATCTATCTAACACCGTTGTCACTGGAGTTCACGGCACATCGCTATTCCTTTTCACATATATCGATTGACCCCCTTTCCATTATCATAATATCCTTGGGAGAATAAACCAATTTCATTGATATGTCACTAATATTCTATTCGTCTTAGGGATTCGCTCCTGTCATAGGCGATTTCGTTGCGAATCTAATTCCTATCAGCGAATTTTGACTTCTTTGACCTGGTTGGCCTCCCCTTGGAATTCAATGAGGATAACAAAAATTATGGGGCCTTGAAAAGATAGCTCCCATATCAAGGAAAACGTCACACACTGGTGATCATAAGGTTATGAGTTTTAAGGTAACCTTATTGGAGGTAAGAGAATTTACCGAGAGATCAACATGATCATAAGAACTCAACGTTGTGTGCCTCGATTGAGACATTACTAAAGGTAATTAGCCTTCTTGTATTTCACAACTCACAAGTGATGGCGTCCCATCAGACTTCTATCACATAGACAGATAGTCCTTGTAGCTCCTATAAGTATAGGGTTGTTCGTCTCAGTGGAAGTTGAAAAGTATGAAAGCAATTCGAGATCAATTTAATGATTATCGCCTTTCGACAATATTTCTCAAAGGGACACCTTGGATTAAAATTGAACAGATTCCAAAGGTGCGGTTTCCAAAGAAAAGAATAACCGAAAAGATACTGGTACTTAACAAGCAAGTGGTGAGGTATCATCATAGGGTTATTCATTATTTGAAGAAAAGTGGAAGCTTGAATAACATCATTTGACAGGGCTTCGAAAACCTGAAAGTAGGCATCGTGACAGCCTCTAACACAATTGAAATTAAATATGATTTAACACAAGTGTTATAAAATAACTTCGAAGAGGGAATATACCCTTTATCAGAATTCTTTCTTGGAGAGAGGTCAAGATAGATCATAGATTGGGGAGGTACCCCACATAATTTACAAATGGGGAGGGTACTACCAAGGTCTCTACGGATGCTCCTCTAATGGATAATCGTTCAATTCCAAAGCTTTTCTTTTCCACGCACCCTAAGGTGTTCGATACTTACGTCATTGCCGACTTATAATAGTCGCTAAGAATTCAACCATCAACATTTGCAATCGGAGGGAGTTCTATTCGACTTGGCGCAAGCATCTCAAGCAAGCGTTCTATCATAAGAGGACTTCGATACCGGTGACGCCCATAGCAACGACGAATTCCATATGTCAACTGGGCGGTACTCCGGAAGATCGTTAGAATCTATAGGCTTAAACCCAATTACTATTATAACCGTTTTCATACCAAACATTTCCTTTCTTGTATCAATCCCGGATGCTACATAAGCTTAATACTTGTGGCATAACAGCCTTTTTATTTAAGTCTTCCCCAGACTTTCTTAGTCCGTCTTGATTCTTTAAATATATCTCGTTTTGGCGCACTCGTGTTACAATGACACCTTGCGTAGTACGTACATACAAAAATCTTGCTCGAGGTAATAAAATGCCTCAGTACCGTAGTAAACACCTTCATTGGTGGAATCGCTGATCGTGGGGAGTTAAACCCCATAAATAAGGTAATGCCTCTACTAGTTAAGGTCACTAAGTACCCTTAATCATAGATGAAGTTTGAACGTCTTCGTTCTTACGTATGCTGCCTCCCTAGGCACTGCAACAAACTACGAGTAACGGGTCTCGTTCAAATCGAATCATTCCACCGGTATTGGCTATTCTGCCTCTACCTCTTCTGCTTTGGAGACTCTACCCCATTTCTTCGTCATATCTCTTGTTGAATCATAACGATTCTAAACTCTCGTATCGGCACTTATTTGACCTCTGAAGGTTCGTCCGGTCCTATTGTACGACCTCAAATAACATACCACATCTTTATCAATCAACACGTTCTCTACAAGATTCTTTCCTTGACCCACTATGGGGTCTTCCTCTAGATCCTCCTATGGATCTTCCTGTATCGGGTCTCCGTCCATTTCAAGGAACGCATCATCAACTGTCTACTCGAAGGCCTCAGGGTCTGGTATCTCAGAATCCCATCACTCTATAACTCATATGAATCGAGGAGACTAACCATGAAGTCCTAAGTACGGTTTCCCAAAAGAAGTCCCCTCTCGGGCTTCATCTTAAACAGTCAGGGTCATGTCCTCTAACTCGACTACGAACTCAATTTGAGCTCTATATGTTCTTATCATTATTAAGGGTATTGTAAGACTCGATATCCTATCGTTTCTGAGGACGGTAACCTAACGCTCTGATACCATTTTTGTAACAGCCCCAAATCCGGGGTCAGGGATTTAGAGTAGTCACGATCCACTTACTTCTTGCCTTGCCTGCTTTACTCACAATAGACACAATTCATCTGCTTATGACCCCACAATGTATATATCTCTCTCATACACACACACAGGTTAGAGTCTCAGAAACGACACAAATACCACAATTGCGGAATAAATAATCTTTATTACAATACCCAAATGTCTTTTGAATTTGCTACTGATACAACTCCTAAGTAATGGTACATTACCAACTTAGCCTTGTAATACTTACCACCCTCTTATACCATTCATATCTATACATAAGATGAATTCCAAAAGCTCCAGCTTGATCTGACTGGTTCACACTACTTCCAGGATCACTGCTAGAAACTGCTCATGAGAATGCCTTGCGCTTACCACTCGCTTGAGGGATGTGCGCCGAATCCTTGGTATCCTACTTCGCTGCTATATAATATTTATAAAACAATAGCAAAAGTGAGCGATAGCTCAGCAAGGTAATAAAAGTATGGCATAATCCTGCCTTTAACTCAACCCAGAATAAAGCGGGTATAAGACAATAATTTGTCAAAATATCTCGATACTGAAATTATTTCCTTATCGGAATGTATTCCAAAAACAGTACCATTGTTGTATTTCAAATATCATTTTCATAATATTTCTGCAAACTTTTACTATATTATGAACAAAGTTCTAGTATAATATAAAAGATGAGGTTTCAAAGTAAACCAATATAACCTTTCCGAAAGATATCTGCTATGTAAGCAGAATATCAACATATAACTTAAAAGATGAAGTTATAAGGTGATTCAGTATAAACAACTCCCTTACCATAACTCATGTTATGTAAGGTATCCACAGAGTCATATGATATAAAAGATGAAGTTACGAGGAAAATTTCATATAATGTTCTGTAACCCAAAATCCACTTATGCATATATAATCTGAGTAAGGTTTTATCACAGTCATAACTCATTAAATAAAAGATGAAGTTGCAAGGATTTATTGTAACTTCATCTTTGAACACTTTTCAACCCCCTGCCAACATGATCGGTTCGTCTCCCCAATACATGTCGCAGGAATATCCAAAATTGGATGATGAACCAATACTGGAGTAATCACCGCGCCAGTTGTCCCAACCTCACTATGATCAGTAGCAGGTCGTACAACTAAAAATGTTTTCTATATGTAGATGGAAGAGCACGACAGCCTGACATTGTCTACCGCCTTTCTGGATCTCCCGGCCCATTTGGGGCAATAAAAAAAATGGATGGGTCGGCACAACTCGACCTCTTATACCGCTCCTAGTTCGGATGAAATCCATGACTCTGAAACGTAAAGATCGTCCTCCTTTCCCCAAGTGTAATACTTGTTGATACGACTCCACTAAGTAGTTATATCTAGGCTGGAAAGGAAGATTCTCCAATATTTCCCAAGCTATTGCTTGTTAATGGATATCGACTTGTTCCATCAATTTACCCCTCGATCGTTGAGGTGGTAACACAACATTTGACTTGCAGCAATTAAATTACTCGAGAAAATATATGTCCCCTGACAGTTTTGAGTTGAGAGTTTAAAATGAGCAGCAGTCACTTAAATCAGGTTTCCCATATTTTTGGTAGTTGAGCGAGTATTCAAATTCTCTTAAAAGATAGATTTAAATGGAAAAACAGTGTTTGGGAACCTCCCCTTGATTTAAAATAATTAATAATACAGCTTAGAATATCCTTCATAGTTATTGAAGGTCGAGGATAAACTTTAAATAATATAACTCATTTTAAAACGTGTTAAAAGTATTTAATAAATAATCGAATAATATTTATTACGTAAATAAACTTTAAACGAATATCCAAAAATAATATTCATTAAATAAATAATGATTGAATGAATATTCAAAATAATATTCATTAAATAAATAAGGATTAAATGAATATTCAAAATAATAATTATTAAATAAATAAGGATTAAATGAATATTCAAAATAATATTCATTAAATAAATAAGGATTAAATGAATATTCAAAATAATATTCATTGAATAAATAATGATTAAATGAATATTCAAAATAATATTCATTAAATAAATAATGATTAACTGAATATTCAAAATAATATTCATTAAATAAATAATCATCGAATAACAGTTACCCGATATCTTTATCGGAAAAATAATCTTTAACATATACAGAAAATATAACTACTTCCGGTCTAAAGAATAAAATCATACGCCCTTTACCTAGGGCATTTATAAAAAAACCTGGCTTATAACTAATATCCCATATTTAGCTTAGAAGCCCATAATCAAATCATAACCTCGAGTATCACTATATAGAGCAGTTCGAAGACAAGCATGCAATTTATATATCGCAATGTACTTGGGAATAAAACATGTATACTTCTCATTTGCATATCATATATGAAAGCAGTTTATTATCACAACAACAGTAAGCATAGGTTTCGAAAACTTGCCTGATGCTCGCGAAGTGGTAGGGGTTTGCGACGATGTCGGACAATCTAGACAAAGTCAAAGAAAACGTACGATTAATCCCCTAAATAATCCACTTATCACTTAATGCTTAAACACGTAAGCGAATCACAATCATAGCACTTAATGGCTTAATCTAGCCTCGTACTAGGTCCATGCTACTCGTCAAATACTTAAGTCGTAAGTTTGGTTCGAAATCGATCCTCAAATTCAAGTTATACTTAACCATTTATAACATTGGTTTCTAAGTCGGGTTCTTAGTGGTTTTCACTTGCGCAGCCTCTGCTGTCGCATTTTTATAAAATCGAAAAATAATATTTTGGACTCGAAACCTTCGCACACCTCTTTCCAACTGACCTTAGCACTTTACCACGAAATCTCATATTTTATAATCACTTGTAAGGGTCTCAAACACAGTCATGAAGTTGATGTGTTTCTGCAATTTCATTTCTCGAACAACTTTTACTAAAACGACCATAACTCAAAAACCGTAAACTCTTTTGACATGATTCTTGCGGAAAAACAAACTAGACAACAATATCTACACAATCATATGCAGTGATTACTCTTTAGACACAGTTATGGTCTCGGGTGGCTACTGTCAAGGCAGTACAAAAAAAATGGGCATTACGACGGCTCTAAATCGAGCATTTCCATTTTACGAACACTCCAAACCAATCACTACGACATACCATACATCCTTAACACAAACAAACAACCATCATACACCTCTAAGATCAGTGGTGAGGCTCAAATCCAACACCCATCATTTTACACATTAAACAAGGCCAAATAATCACTAAATCACTTAATCATAATCTTAACTTTACATGAACATCAAAACCCCTTCAAAACTCAAAGGTGGGTTAGGGTTTTACCTTCTTGGAAGCTCTAGCAACACTACCAAGTGTTTATAAATACTTAACAAGCCTTAGATAGTCCTCATATAGCTTAAACCTTAAGAACAAAACAAGAAAACAATTTAGCAATCTCGGAGTTACTATTCAGTCCCAACTTTGAGCATGGATTTGACCAAGCTATACTACTTGGATTGCCATGAAATTTTTAAAGAACCTTACCCATGGAGTGGAGACGCTACGGTAAAAATTTGGTGATTTATGGATGGATAGAAGTGGAGATATGAATTGTTCTTTGAGTTGTGCTCTTGTTTGGTAGATTGGAAATCTTTTGCTCATCTTACTTTTGTTTTGTTTTTCAACTTGGATGCATCTTTTCTTTTTTGTTGTTAACCACCCATTGGTCTACTTGTTGCTCTCTCATTAGTCCAAGTGTTGGCCTCTCATCAAACAACTCCATTTTTGCTAATGTTGCAAATACACCATTAGCTTTTTGGTTGACGTTCATGCATGACACCTTGGTTTTTCTTCTTCCACCAATTGGATCGTCTTGGTGTCCTTTTAATAAAATCAATACGTTACAGCTTATATGTTGCATTTTATTACTCCACTGTAGTACAATCCCTTAAATCAATATTAACTCCAACATCCCTTATATATTCCCTATTTATTCCTTGTTCTTAGAAAATGTTCTCGCGTTTCTTCGAATATTCTTAAATCAAATATAATAGAATTCCAAAATATTAAATCCTCAAATCCTCAAATTTAATATCTCATTTCTTGATTATAATAATATATAATTCACTTCCCGGTCAAATACTACACCAAAATAAAATTTGGAATTTCTGAATTCCGATCGTCTTTGCATACACTTATTTACTGCGTAGATCACTAATATGACTTCGGAATATCCACACTACGTCTCGTACATAGGTGGCATGAAATTTTTTTCTTAATCCTCAAAATCACTATTCATCCACCAAATTCACTATTCACTGATGCAGTTACTCATAATAAGAAAAGTTTTAATTTTACCAAAAATTCGGGCTATTACAATCTTATTTCTGAATACCCACTTTGTACCTATAACACTTCAGTCCTTAGGTTTGGGTACCTGCTTCCGCACTTTGTTTCTTTCAAATTGGTTTAGCTCTTCTTGCATGGCTAAAACCCAATCTGGATCTAGAAGTGCGTCCTCAACTTTCTTTGGTTCTTCTTGGGAAAGAAAGTTGCTGTATAGGCATTCATCCTGAGTAGCTCTTCTAGTTTGGACATTTGCAGAAGCATCACCAATGATCAGTTCAAATGGGTGATCCCTTGTCCATTTTCTTCTCGTAGCAGGTGTAGGTCTTGAAGATGCAGCATCATCCTCATTATTATTGTGACCCCCTCCAAACCCGGGGTACAGATTTGGGGAGTCACCCAACCAACGGGACACAATATAATCACTAACTACAACACATGCATAATATATAAGACAATAAATACCCCTTGACCAAGACCGCTATAGATTATGGCATTGAACACAAGCTTCTACAATCTTTTATTAATACAAACCAAATTTTATCAGAGTTATTACATCACAACTAAGTTCAGAACTAGACATCTAGTCTATCAAAACAAGACAGCAACTACCCTGCCAATGACAATCACTCGAGGTGCTCTCCTAGCTGCCGGTGAACTATCAGTCACGCTGTTCTGACTCATACTCTCGCTTCATTGGAATGGGGTTAGAAAACAACAAGCAAGAGTGAGCCAAAAGTGCTCAACAAGCATCACAATATGTATATCATCAATTATAAGATATGAATTTCAAGATATCTGATTCAACAATGTTTAAGCCAACACATGTTTTATATCAATATCAGCTGAAGAAAAAAATTAGAATTGGACTTCTACATTTTATTTAAATCAAAGGTTGTGTTGCTGGCCAGCCACGCAACAACCCCGGACTAGCTCATGGGAAAGTCCTCTACGGATCCAAGGCCAATCTAGGCCTAAATTACATCGACCATAAATGGCCTGACCAATAATTGGTCCATTTTAAAAACATGCCAATTCTATCACAAGGTGTAAGCAATAACAAGCTCGATAAGTAATACACAACTTCAAGGTATAATAACTGCAAAAGAGCTTCAACGGCTCGATATCAAAAGAAGATTGGGAATAATCATGAAATAATTCCAACGGTAATATATACTCGTTTGGGAAAGAAATCAATGGTTGAAATTGATTATCAATGACGGTAGCCAATTGTCAATGACGGAAAATCAACAATCGATAGTTGTAACAATAATCAAATGGTGGTAATCAACCGGTAATGGTTATGGGCAATAATCAAAGAAGGTAATCAACAATCAATAGATGAAAGCAATAATCAAATGGTGGTAATCCACCAGTAATGGTTATAAACAATAATGAAAGAAGGTAATCAACAATCAAGGGTTGAAAACAATAATCACTGGGTTGGAAATAAGGGTTTCCGATGCAGATCAAATCAAAGAATTTAGGGAATTTAAAAATGATGGAATCAGTTGCCCAATTACGGGTCAAGGATTAACAATCTGAACTGTTCTGGAATCTCAATATTTAAATATAGATGACAAACAATTTATCACAATAAAGGCACAGATACTTGCCTGGTCTATGTCGTTGCCGGTTCTACTCGTTCACTCAACTTTCCCCTTTCCCTTGCTCCGGGAACTCGATTCTATAATTTAAACAACTCATCACAGTAAGTCTAACTATCCTCCTTCTAACCTCGACACATAATCAATTAATAACACACTTAAACAATTTACCGGTCACGTATCGGACGTCCGGTATGATTTACGGTATTAAAAACTCAAACCCTAACCCTAGTACGGGCATATACGGACCATAAAACACATTACACAACTTATACGAACAATATAGCACTTATAAACATTTTTAAAACATCACACGGAACTTATTTGAATTTAAACAAGTCACAACTAATTTTTAAATCAAAAATCGGATTTTTAAATCAAATATAAGTATTTAAATGCAAATAAATCCATTAATAAAATTAATTGATACTCTTTAAATGCTCAAACTATTTTTAAATAATAAAACAAGCTTGAAAATAATTAAACTGAATTTTCAATTAATTAAATCTAATTAATAATTAATTTTTAAGAATTAACTGCTTAAAAGAATTAATCAATTAAATTAATTAATTAATTATTAATCAAAAATAATTAAAATAAATAAAATAATTAATTTTAATCAATTTTCGAATTTAAAATAATAAATATGATTTTTAAGAATTTTTCTGATATTAAAATATATTTTTAAAATAAAAATATGAATTTTTAAAGATTTTAAACTATTTTCGAATTAAATTTAAAAATAAAATTCAAAAACAGTTTTCTGAAAATGAATTAGGGTTTTGAAGATTGAAACCGAGTCAAAACTTCGGGTAAACGGGTCGGGAAGAACAAAACTGGGTCACCAAGAACAACCAACCGGATTCTGGGTTTTCCAGAACCCGGCCGGTGTCCGGCGACCGGAATCTTTCATTCCCGATCAAACACATACAAATCCATAGGGCTTTTGTTCGCCCTTGCAAGACAAACACATCTACCACATAAACACATCTGTCCCATGCCGGAATCGAGCCCAGAATCCGGTCAAAGAAACCGTCGGGAACAACTCCGGCCGGAAACCCGATCTCCTTTATTACTACATGAAACTCAACGTTTAATATGTCAAAATGAAGCTTATATCTCATACAATAAAAGCCCTATATCATAATCAATGTCAGATCAACAACAAGAACGAACGAAGCAAAAGAAAAATTCGGGTTAAAACCCGAAAATAAAACCCATCAAAATTGAACTTAAACATGAAATTAAATCATGGATTCTTGCTAATTAGAACCCTAGGAACATGTTAGAAGCAACCAATTGAACGGAGAATCAACAAAATGAAAATCCCTAAATCGGGTATAAAACCTAATTTAATTCGAATATTGAAAAATTCATAATAAATCGAAATATTACCAGATGATGATGAGGTTGGAAGATTCTGAAACTAGAGATCAATATCTTTGATTTGAGTACTTGAACTTTGATTTCTGAATTCAATAACACCTTGAACGAATGGATTGATTATTCAAGAACACGAAGAACACGTTTCGGGAATTTTTACTTTTTGATTATACGTAATGCAGATTATGAAGGCTATAAGGTACGATTCGTCTTTATATATTTTTGGAAAAATAATACCCCAAGGAACATTTTTGGATCGATATAGATCCACTTGATCGTTTAAAAACCCTAATTAGGTTAAAACACGTTTTACGAGGAGATAATTATCTACAAGGACTGATAATTATCCAAATCAATACATATCATTATATAACTAATGCTCAAGAATACTGGGGCTATAATAAATGAAATATTGAGATAAAGGATATATCCGTCCCCCTAAGCAATTAGGATTTGGAACAATTTTTCCCTTTTCGAACAAAACGAATTATACTGGCAAGATCAAATAACTAGGGATGAAATGATACGAATAATCCTTTTGATAACGTTTCGAATACGAAAGACGAAGGAATAATAATGATGTACAAAATCTCAACGGGGCTCAAGATTGAAGAAAATTTCAAACGACGAAATATTTGAAAGGCTTCCGACTCACCAAATAACACATAATCACTTAACACTCTCACCTTAATAATATTCAAATATCCCACAAAATATTTTATACCAAATATATCATTTATTCATTAATAAATAAATAAATAAATAAATAAAAAATTCACGGATATTACATCCTTCCCCCCTTAATAGGATCCTGTCCTCAGGATCTGATCAAGGAAACAGCTGGGGATACATCTCTATCATGCCACCTTCTAGTTCTCAATTATACTCGTTTACCAACGGATTTCCTCCACATGACTCTTTAACACTATCTCCTTACGAAACCATATTGACTCAACCACTCTACATACAGAGAATCTACCGGGACCTCTACGGTTTCATATTCTATCACACATCCCTCTTATCCTTACAACCAATACTCACATCAAACTCTCCTACTCGAAAGGCAACAATTCTCATAAAAACAATTTCCCAAAACTTAGCTCACAACGAACATTATATGAACTGGTCGCTATACGATTCTAACTTTCATCACGCAATTCAATATACGAGCAATGCTTCTAAATAAAAGACTTGGTGTACCTGGCATCACGTCGGAGTCTCTTTCTGCTTCTCCCATTGACATATTATAAGTTCTTGCTAACGGCTGGATATTAAGAGCTGGGGGTGCCTCTATGGCCCGGATCATGTTGTTCACGGCTGCTGGCATCCTGCAATCCTTAACCACATGTCCTGGTTTTTGACAACGGTGACACACAATGCATGTGGTGCAATCCCTGGAGTAGTGACCATTCTGGTTGCACTTAAAGCATGTGACAGTCAACCGATGGTATATTCCCGGATGTCGTTTCCCGCATGTCTTGCATTCAGATAGTGGGGGTCTTGTAACTCCCTGTAACTGTCGGCTGGTAGGCCGTTATCCTGTCCTGCACTTCCGGTATCTGGTTTCTTAAAACTTGTATCCCTACCGGGCTAAAATCCCGGCTTCTTACTTGACTGACTCTGAAAACTTCCTTGCTGCTGCCCCTTCTCGGGTATCCCTGCTTTCCTCTTCTTATTCTCCCTCTCCCTCATGTATGAATCACTCTCTGTTTCTGCAATCATTGCTTTCTGTACCACTGCTGCATACGTATCCAACTCCAAAATGGCTAACTTGCTACTAATCCATGACCTTAGTCCCTGTTGGAATCTCTTGGCCTTCTTCTTCTCTGTGTCCACATATGTCGGAACAAACCTTGACAACTCCATAAACCTTGTCTCGTATTGGGGAACAGTCATGTTTCCCTGCTTCAACTCTAAAAACTTCAATTCCATCTGATCTCGTATATAATCTGGAAAATACCTTTCTAGAAACAATTCTGAAAATCTAGCCCACGTAATTAATCCCTCGGGCTCCATAGCTCTACTTATTTCCCACCAATAACTTGCCTCGCTCTTCAAGAAATAACTAGCATATTCTGTCTTCTTATCTTCCGTCACCTCTATCAGGGTAAAAGCCTTCTCTATCTCCTTCAACCATGCCTTTGCCTCTACGGGGTCTGCAGATCCTTTAAACTCTGGAGGTTTCGCGGCCTGGAAAGATTTGAACGTTACCGCGGGTGCTGCCTGTTGGTGAAGTTGTTACTGCTGTTCTAAGAGTTGTTGCTGAATCACTTGCTGTTGTTGTGCTAGCGCGGCCGTCTGCTGGGTAAGAGTATTCAAAAGTTGAATTACCATCGGATCTATATGTCCCATGGGAGGTATATTCTGCTGACCTTCCTGGTCATAGGAATCATTTGAACGGGTTTGTCGTCTAGGAGGCATATCGCTGATGAATAAACAATATTTGATTTAAGTAAACAGTTCAAGGAAATAGAAGGGAGGGTCACAATTGATATTTTGAAGGTTTACAGATCTTCTCAACGGTGTATGGGTACACTCGTTGTAACAAATAGAATGACAATTATGATGCTGAAAATGAATGACAAGTGAGTAATACCAATTCTGCAAAAGATGATGATCATATATATGGGGTCAGTACAAGCGTAGAACGCTTCAAAAGTAATATACGTCATAGCTGAACTATGACTGCCGATTACAATAAAAAAAATGTAACAAAAACCCGAGGCGATCCTATAAGCCCGGTGCACTGCTGATACTACCTTATGCATCTATATACTGTCTATCTGAAATACATATACCATACCAAATCTGACTTCTCCTAACCCGCTCACAAATCACCTGCTCATGTCTGCCATAACGGTGGTCTTGCAATCTCTGCAATCTCTCCCATCGCGTAATCCAAAATCTCTCTCATCCCAGCTACGATCTCTCCCTCTCGGCTAGAAGCTAAACCATTCCGTCGAGTCTCAACCAATGTCCTCGTAACTCTAAGTTTCATCTGAATATCTCCTACCTGAACTCTGAGTCTGTCCCTCTCTCGGACTATCGTTGCCTCTATCGAACAAATCCTCCTCATCTCTAATACCTGGCTACATAAGTATTCTCTCTCCCTACTCACCCTCTGATACTCATGATGTGGAACTGGTAGATCACAAAGCTGATACCTAGGTCCAGAAACTGATGCCTGAGAAAATGCTGCTGGGGCTACTTGTCGGAGTGGAACAGGACAAGGTATCTGGTCCCTCCTAACAACTGGCTGCCTCGGCTGGTGTCGTGCCGGTCGTGACAGTCTCGACGGTCCTGCTCTAATATCCAGTATAGTTCTCTCCTCTGTCAGATCTTCTGATGGGTCTGACTCTGAGCTAGAGCTAGGGGCTGCAATCATAACCACATTTAATCACCACTCACAATACTCTCAACTGACCTCCTAATATCCTTAAATGAATTCTTAACCTTCTACGTTATTCTGGACCCTAAGTCACCCGACCAACGGGACACAATATAATCACTAACTACAACACATGCATAATATATAAGACAATAAATACCCCTTGACCAAGACCGCTATAGATTATGGCATTGAACACAAGCTTCTAGAATCTTTTATTAATACAAACCAAATTTTATCAAAGTTATTACATCACAACTAAGTTCAGAACTAGACATCTAGTCTATCAAAACAAGACAGCAACTACCCTGCCAATGACAATCACTCGAGGTGCTCTCCTAGCTGCCGGTGAACTATCAGTCACGTTGTTCCGACTCATACTCTCGCTTCACTGGAATGGGGTTAGAAAACAACAAGCAAGAGTGAGCCAAAAGTGCTCAGCAAGCATCACAATATGTATATCATCAATAATAAGATATGAATTTCAAGATATCTGATTCAACAATGTTTAAGCCAACACAAGCTTTATATCAATACCAACTGAAGGAAAGAATTAGAATTGGACTTCTACATTTTATTTAAATCAAAGGTTGTGCTGCTGGCCAGCCACGCAACAACCCCGGACTAGCTCATGGGAAAGTCCTCTACGGATCCAAGGCCAATCTGGGCCTAAATTACATCGACCATAAATGGCCTGACCAATAATTGGTCCATTTTAAAAACATGCCAATTCTATCACAAGGTGTAAGCAATAACAAGCTCGATAAGTAATACACAACTTCAAGGTATAATAACTGCAAAAGAGCTTCAACGGCTCGATATCAAAAGAAGATTGGGAATAATCATGAAATAATTCCAACGGTAATATATACTCGTTTGGGAAAGAAATCAATGGTTGAAATCGATTATCAATGACGGTAGCCAATTATCAATGACGGAAAATCAACAATCGATAGTTGTAACAATAATCAAATGGTGGTAATCAACCGGTAATGGTTATGGGCAATAATCAAAGAAGGTAATCAACAATCAATAGATGAAAGCAATAATCAAATGGTGGTAATCCACCAGTAATGGTTATAAACAATAATCAAAGAAGGTAATCAACAATCAAGGGTTGAAAACAATAATCACTGGGTTGGAAATAAGGGTTTCCGATGCAGATCAAATCAAAGAATTTAGGGAATTTAAAAATGATGGAATCAGTTGCCCAATTACGGGTCAAGGATTAACAATCTGAACTGTTCTGGAATCTCAATATTTAAATATAGATGACAAACAATTTATCACAATAAAGGCACAGATACTTGCCTGGTCTATGTCGTTGTCGGTTCTACTCGTTCACTCAACTTTCCCCTTTCCCTTTCCCTTGCTCCGGGAACTCGATTCTATAATTTAAACAACTCATCACAGTAAGTCTAACTATCCTCCTTCTAACCTCGACACATAATCAATTAATAACACACTTAAACAATTTACCGGTCACGTATCAGACGTCCGGTATGATTTACGGTATTTAAAACTCAAACCCTAACCCTAGTACGGGCATATACGGACCATAAAACACATTACACAACTTATACGAACCATATAGCACTTATAAACATTTTTAAAACATCACACGGAACTTATTTGAATTTAAACAAGTCACAACTAATTTTTAAATCAAAAATCGGATTTTTAAATCAAATATAAGTATTTAAATGCAAATAAATCCATTAATAAAATTAATTGATACTCTTTAAATGCTCAAACTATTTTTAAATAATAAAACAAGCTTGAAAATAATTAAACTGAATTTTAAATTAATTAAATCTAATTAATAATTAATTTTTAAGAATTAACTGATTAAAAGAATTAATCAATTAAATTAATTAATTAATTATTAATCAAAAATAATTAAAATAATTAAGTTTAATCAATTTTCGAATTTAAAATAATAAATATGATTTTTAAGAATTTTTCTGATATTAAAATATATTTTTAAAATAAAAATATGAATTTTTAAAGATTTTCAACTATTTTCGAATTAAATTTAAAAATAAAATTCAAAAACCGTTTTCTGAAAATGAATTAGGGTTTTGAAGATTGAAACCGGGTCAAAACTTCGGGTAAACGGGTCGGGAAGAACAAAACTGGGTCACCAAAAACAACCCACCGGATTCTGGGTTTTCCAGAATCCGGCCGGTGTCCAGCGACCGGAATCTTTCATTCCCGATCAAACACATACAAATCCATAGGGCTTTTGTTCGCCCTTGCAAGACAAACACATCTACCACATAAACACATCGGTCCTATGCCGGAATCGAGCCCAGAATCCGGTCAAAGAAACAGTCGGGAACAACTCCGGCCAGAAACCCGATCTCCTCTATTACTACATGAAACTCAATGTTTAATATGTCAAAATGAAGCTTATATCTCATACAATAAAAGCCCTATATCATAATCAATGTCAGATCAACAACAAGAACGAACGAAGCAAAAGAAAAATTCGGGTCAAAACCCGAAAATAAAACCCATCAAAATTGAACTTAAACATGAAATTAAATCATGTATTCTTGCTATTTAGAACCCTAGGAACATGTTAGAAGCAACCAATTGAACGGAGAATCAACAAAATGAAAATCCCCAAATCGGGTATAAACCCTAATTTAATTCGAATATTGAAAAATTCATAATAAATCGAAAAATTACCAGATGATGATGAGGTTGGAAGATTCTGAAACTAGAGATCAAGATCTTTGATTTGAGTACTTGAACTTTGATTTCTGAATTCAATAACGCCTTGAACGAATGGATTGATTATTCAAGAACACGAAGAACACGTTTCGGGAATTTTTACTTTTTGATTATACGTAATGCAGATTATGAAGGCTATAAGGTACGATTCGTCTTTATATATTTTTGGAAAAATAATACCCCAAGGAACATTTTTGGATCGATATAGATCCATTGGATCGTTTAAAAACCCTAATTAGGTTAAAACACGTTTTACGAGGAGATAATTATCTACAAGGACTGATAATTATCCAAATCAATACATATCATTATATAACTAATGCTCAAGAAAACTGGGGCTATAACAAATGAAATATTGAGATAAAGGATATATCCGTCCCCCTAAGCAATTAGGGTTTGGAACAATTTTTCCCTTTTCGAACAAAACGAATTATACTGCCAAGATCAAATAACTAGGGATGAAATGATACGAATAATCCTTTCGATAACGTTTCGAATACGAAAGACGAAGGAATAATAATGATGTACAAAATCTCAACGGGGCCCTTGAATTTTCAAAACGGGGCTCAAGATTGAAGAAAATTTCAAACGACGAAATATTTGAAAGGCTTCCGACTCACCAAATAACACATAATCACTTCACACTCTCACCTTAATAATATTCAAATATCCCACAAAATATTTTATACCAAATATATCATTTATTCATTAATAAATAAATAAATAAATAAATAAATAAATTTCACGGATATTACATCCTTCCCCCCTTAATAGGATCCTGTCCTCAGGATCTGATCAAGGAAACAGCTGGGGATACATCTCTATCACGCCACCTTCTAGTTCTCAATTATACTCGTTTACCAACGGATTTCCTCCACATGACTCTTTAACACTATCTCCTTACGATACCATATTGACTCAACCACTCTACATACAGAGAATCTACCGGGACCTCTACGGTTTCATATTCTATCACACATCCCTCTTATCCTTACAACCAATACTCACATCAAACTCTCCTACTCGAAAGGCAACAATTCTCATAAAAACAATTTCCCAAAACTTAGCTCACAACGAAGATTATATGAACTGGTCGCTATACGATTCTAACTTCCATCACGCAATTCAATATACGAGCAATGCTTCTAAATAAAAGACTTGGTGTACCTGGCATCACGTCGGAGTCTCTTTCCGCTTCTCCCATTGACATATTATAAGTTCTTGCTAACGGCTGGATATTAAGAGCTGGGGGTGCCTCTATGGCCCAGATCATGTTGTTCACGGCTGATGGCATCTTGCAATCCTTAACCACATGTCCTGGTTTCTGACAACGGTGACACACAATGCCTGTGGTGCAATCCCTGGAGTAGTGACCATTCTGGTTGCACTTAAAGCATGTGACAGTCAACCGATGGCATATTCCCGGATGTCGTTTCCCGCTTGTCTTGCATTCAGATAGTGGAGGTCTTGTAACTCCCTGGTAACTGTCGGCTGGTAGGCCGTTTTCCTGTCCTGCACTTCCGGTATCTGGTTTCTTAAAACTTGTATCCCTACCGGGATGAAATCCCGTCTTCTTACTTGACTGACTCTGAAAACTTCATTGCTGCTGCCCCTTCTCGGGTATCCCTGCTTTCCTCTTCTTATTCTCCCTCTCCCTCATGTATGAATCACTCTCTGTTTCTGCAATCATTGCTTTCTGTACCACTGCTACATACGTATCCAACTCCAAAATGGCTAACTTGCTACGAATCCATGACCTTAGTCCCTGTTGGAATCTCTTGGCCTTCTTCTTCTCCGTGTCCACATATGTCGGAACAAACCTTGACAACTCCGTAAACCTTGTCTCGTATTGGGGAACAGTCATGTTTCCCTGCTTCAACTCTAAAAACTTCAATTCCATCTGATCTCGCATATAATCTGGAAAATACCTTTCTAGAAACAATTCTGAAAATCTAGCCCACGTAATTAATCCCTCGGGTTCCATAGCCCTACTTGTTTCCCACCAATAACTTGCCTCGCTCTTCTAGAAATAACTAGCATATTCTGTCTTCTTATCTTCCGTCACCTCTATCAGGGTAAAAGCCTTCTCTATCTCCTTTAACCATGCCTTTGCCTCTACGGGGTCTGCGGATCCTTTAAACTCTGGAGGTTTCGCGGCCTGGAAATATTTGAACGTTACCGCGGGTGCTACCTGTTGGTGAAGCTGTTGCTGCTGATGCTGTTGTTGCTGTTCTAAGAGTTGTTGTTGAATCACTTGCTGCTGTTGTGCTAGCGCGGTCGTCTGCTGGGTAAGAGTATTCAAAAGTTGAATTACCATCGGATCTATATGTCCCGTCGGAGGTATATTCTGCTGACCTTCCTGGTCATAGGAATCATTTGAACGGGTTTGTCGTCTAGGAGGCATATCGCTGATGAATAAACAATATTTGATTTAAGTAAACAGTTCAAGGAAATAGAAGGGAGGGTCACAATTGATATTTTGAAGGTTTACAGATCTTCTCAACGGTGTATGGGTACACTCGTTGTAACAAATAGAATGACAATTATGATGCTGAAAATGAATGACAAGTGAGTAATACCAATTCTGCAAAAGATGATGATCATAAATATGGGGTCAGTACAAGCGCAGAACGCTTCAAAAGTAAAATATGTCATAGCTGAACTACGACTGCCGATTACAATAAAAAAAATGTAACAAAAACCCGAGGCGATCCTATAAGCCCGGTGCACTGCTGATACTACCTTATGCATCTATATACTGTCTATCTGAAATACATATACCATACCAAATCTGACTTCTCCTAACCCGCTCACAAATCACCTGCTCATGTCTGCCATAACGGTGGTCCTGCAATCTCTGCAATCTCTCCCATCGCGTAATCCAAAATCTCTCTCATCCCAGCTACGATCTCACCCTCTCGGCTAGAAGCTAAACCATTCCGTCGAGTCTCAACCAATGTCCTCGTAACTCTAAGTTTCATCTGAATATCTCCTACCTGAACTCTGAGTCTGTCCCTCTCTCGGACTATCGTTGCCTCTATCGAACAAATCCTCCTCATCTCTAATACCTGGCTACATAAGTATTCTCTCTCCCTACTCACCCTCTGATACTCATGATGTGGAACTGGTAGATCACAAAGCTGATACCTAGGTCCAGAAACTGATGCCTGAGAAAATGCTGCTGGGGCTACTTGTCGGAGTGGAACAGGACAAGGTATCTGGTCCCTCCTAACAACTGGCTGCCTCGGCTGGTGTCGTGCCGGTCGTGACAGTCTCGACGGTCCTGCTCTAATATCCAGTATAGTTCTCTCCTCTGTCAGATCTTCTGATGGGTCTGACTCTGAGCTAGAGCTAGGGGCTGCAATCATAACCACATTTAATCACCACTCACAATACTCTCAACTGACCTCCTAATATCCTTAAATGAATTCTTAACCTTCTACGTTATTCTGGACCCTAAGTCACCCGACCAACGGGACACAATATAATCACTAACTACAACACATGCATAATATATAAGACAATAAATACCCCTTGACCAAGACCGCTATAGATTATGGCATTGAACACAAGCTTCTACAATCTTTTATTAATACAAACCAAATTTTATCAAAGTTATTACATCACAACTAAGTTCAGAACTAGACATCTAGTCTATCAAAACAAGACAGCAACTACCCTGCCAATGACAATCACTCGAGGTGCTCTCCTAGCTGCCGGTGAACTATCAGTCACGTTGTTCCGACTCATACTCTCGCTTCACTGGAATGGGGTTAGAAAACAACAAGCAAGAGTGAGCCAAAAGTGCTCAGCAAGCATCACAATATGTATATCATCAATAATAAGATATGAATTTCAAGATATCTGATTCAACAATGTTTAAGCCAACACAAGCTTTATATCAATACCAACTGAAGGAAAGAATTAGAATTGGACTTCTACATTTTATTTAAATCAAAGGTTGTGCTGCTGGCCAGCCACGCAACAACCCCGGACTAGCTCATGGGAAAGTCCTCTACGGATCCAAGGCCAATCTGGGCCTAAATTACATCGACCATAAATGGCCTGACCAATAATTGGTCCATTTTAAAAACATGCCAATTCTATCACAAGGTGTAAGCAATAACAAGCTCGATAAGTAATACACAACTTCAAGGTATAATAACTGCAAAAGAGCTTCAACGGCTCGATATCAAAAGAAGATTGGGAATAATCATGAAATAATTCCAACGGTAATATATACTCGTTTGGGAAAGAAATCAATGGTTGAAATCGATTATCAATGACGGTAGCCAATTATCAATGACGGAAAATCAACAATCGATAGTTGTAACAATAATCAAATGGTGGTAATCAACCGGTAATGGTTATGGGCAATAATCAAAGAAGGTAATCAACAATCAATAGATGAAAGCAATAATCAAATGGTGGTAATCCACCAGTAATGGTTATAAACAATAATCAAAGAAGGTAATCAACAATCAAGGGTTGAAAACAATAATCACTGGGTTGGAAATAAGGGTTTCCGATGCAGATCAAATCAAAGAATTTAGGGAATTTAAAAATGATGGAATCAGTTGCCCAATTACGGGTCAAGGATTAACAATCTGAACTGTTCTGGAATCTCAATATTTAAATATAGATGACAAACAATTTATCACAATAAAGGCACAGATACTTGCCTGGTCTATGTCGTTGTCGGTTCTACTCGTTCACTCAACTTTCCCCTTTCCCTTTCCCTTGCTCCGGGAACTCGATTCTATAATTTAAACAACTCATCACAGTAAGTCTAACTATCCTCCTTCTAACCTCGACACATAATCAATTAATAACACACTTAAACAATTTACCGGTCACGTATCAGACGTCCGGTATGATTTACGGTATTTAAAACTCAAACCCTAACCCTAGTACGGGCATATACGGACCATAAAACACATTACACAACTTATACGAACCATATAGCACTTATAAACATTTTTAAAACATCACACGGAACTTATTTGAATTTAAACAAGTCACAACTAATTTTTAAATCAAAAATCGGATTTTTAAATCAAATATAAGTATTTAAATGCAAATAAATCCATTAATAAAATTAATTGATACTCTTTAAATGCTCAAACTATTTTTAAATAATAAAACAAGCTTGAAAATAATTAAACTGAATTTTAAATTAATTAAATCTAATTAATAATTAATTTTTAAGAATTAACTGATTAAAAGAATTAATCAATTAAATTAATTAATTAATTATTAATCAAAAATAATTAAAATAATTAAGTTTAATCAATTTTCGAATTTAAAATAATAAATATGATTTTTAAGAATTTTTCTGATATTAAAATATATTTTTAAAATAAAAATATGAATTTTTAAAGATTTTCAACTATTTTCGAATTAAATTTAAAAATAAAATTCAAAAACCGTTTTCTGAAAATGAATTAGGGTTTTGAAGATTGAAACCGGGTCAAAACTTCGGGTAAACGGGTCGGGAAGAACAAAACTGGGTCACCAAAAACAACCCACCGGATTCTGGGTTTTCCAGAATCCGGCCGGTGTCCAGCGACCGGAATCTTTCATTCCCGATCAAACACATACAAATCCATAGGGCTTTTGTTCGCCCTTGCAAGACAAACACATCTACCACATAAACACATCGGTCCTATGCCGGAATCGAGCCCAGAATCCGGTCAAAGAAACAGTCGGGAACAACTCCGGCCAGAAACCCGATCTCCTCTATTACTACATGAAACTCAATGTTTAATATGTCAAAATGAAGCTTATATCTCATACAATAAAAGCCCTATATCATAATCAATGTCAGATCAACAACAAGAACGAACGAAGCAAAAGAAAAATTCGGGTCAAAACCCGAAAATAAAACCCATCAAAATTGAACTTAAACATGAAATTAAATCATGTATTCTTGCTATTTAGAACCCTAGGAACATGTTAGAAGCAACCAATTGAACGGAGAATCAACAAAATAAAAATCCCCAAATCGGGTATAAACCCTAATTTAATTCGAATATTGAAAAATTCATAATAAATCGAAAAATTACCAGATGATGATAAGGTTGGAAGATTCTGAAACTAGAGATCAAGATCTTTGATTTGAGTACTTGAACTTTGATTTCTGAATTCAATAACGCCTTGAACGAATGGATTGATTATTCAAGAACACGAAGAACACGTTTCGGGAATTTTTACTTTTTGATTATACGTAATGCAGATTATGAAGGCTATAAGGTACGATTCGTCTTTATATATTTTTGGAAAAATAATACCCCAAGGAACATTTTTGGATCGATATAGATCCATTGGATCGTTTAAAAAACCCTAATTAGGTTAAAACACGTTTTACGAGGAGATAATTATCTACAAGGACTAATAATTATCCAAATCAATACATATCATTATATAACTAATGCTCAAGAAAACTGGGGCTATAACAAATGAAATATTGAGATAAAGGATATATCCGTCCCCCTAAGCAATTAGGGTTTGGAACAATTTTTCCCTTTTCGAACAAAACGAATTATACTGCCAAGATCAAATAACTAGGGATGAAATGATACGAATAATCCTTTCGATAACGTTTCGAATACGAAAGACGAAGGAATAATAATGATGTACAAAATCTCAACGGGGCCCTTGAATTTTCAAAACGGGGCTCAAGATTGAAGAAAATTTCAAACGACGAAATATTTGAAAGGCTTCCGACTCACCAAATAACACATAATCACTTCACACTCTCACCTTAATAATATTCAAATATCCCACAAAATATTTTATACCAAATATATCATTTATTCATTAATAAATAAATAAATAAATAAATAAATAAATAAATTTCACGGATATTACATCCTTCCCCCCTTAATAGGATCCTGTCCTCAGGATCTGATCAAGGAAACAGCTGGGGATACATCTCTATCACGCCACCTTCTAGTTCTCAATTATACTCGTTTACCAACGGATTTCCTCCACATGACTCTTTAACACTATCTCCTTACGATACCATATTGACTCAACCACTCTACATACAGAGAATCTACCGGGACCTCTACGGTTTCATATTCTATCACACATCCCTCTTATCCTTACAACCAATACTCACATCAAACTCTCCTACTCGAAAGGCAACAATTCTCATAAAAACAATTTCCCAAAACTTAGCTCACAACGAAGATTATATGAACTGGTCGCTATACGATTCTAACTTCCATCACGCAATTCAATATACGAGCAATGCTTCTAAATAAAAGACTTGGTGTACCTGGCATCACGTCGGAGTCTCTTTCCGCTTCTCCCATTGACATATTATAAGTTCTTGCTAACGGCTGGATATTAAGAGCTGGGGGTGCCTCTATGGCCCAGATCATGTTGTTCACGGCTGCTGGCATCTTGCAATCCTTAACCACATGTCCTGGTTTCTGACAACGGTGACACACAATGCCTGTGGTGCAATCCCTGGAGTAGTGACCATTCTGGTTGCACTTAAAGCATGTGACAGTCAACCGATGGCATATTCCCGGATGTCGTTTCCCGCTTGTCTTGCATTCAGATAGTGGAGGTCTTGTAACTCCCTGGTAACTGTCGGCTGGTAGGCCGTTTTCCTGTCCTGCACTTCCGGTATCTGGTTTCTTAAAACTTGTATCCCTACCGGGATGAAATCCCGTCTTCTTACTTGACTGACTCTGAAAACTTCCTTGCTGCTGCCCCTTCTCGGGTATCCCTGCTTTCCTCTTCTTATTCTCCCTCTCCCTCATGTATGAATCACTCTCTGTTTCTGCAATCATTGCTTTCTGTACCACTGCTACATACGTATCCAACTCCAAAATGGCTAACTTGCTACGAATCCATGACCTTAGTCCCTGTTGGAATCTCTTGGCCTTCTTCTTCTCCGTGTCCACATATGTCGGAACAAACCTTGACAACTCCGTAAACCTTGTCTCGTATTGGGGAACAGTCATGTTTCCCTGCTTCAACTCTAAAAACTTCAATTCCATCTGATCTCGCATATAATCTGGAAAATACCTTTCTAGAAACAATTCTGAAAATCTAGCCCACGTAATTAATCCCTCGGGTTCCATAGCCCTACTTGTTTCCCACCAATAACTTGCCTCGCTCTTCAAGAAATAACTAGCATATTCTGTCTTCTTATCTTCCGTCACCTCTATCAGGGTAAAAGCCTTCTCTATCTCCTTTAACCATGCCTTTGCCTCTACGGGGTCTGCGGATCCTTTAAACTCTGGAGGTTTCGCGGCCTGGAAATATTTGAACGTTACCGCGGGTGCTACCTGTTGGTGAAGCTGCTGCTGCTGATGCTGTTGTTGCTGTTCTAAGAGTTGTTGTTGAATCACTTGCTGCTGTTGTGCTAGCGCGGTCGTCTGCTGGGTAAGAGTATTCAAAAGTTGAATTACCATCGGATCTATATGTCCCGTCGGAGGTATATTCTGCTGACCTTCCTGGTCATAGGAATCATTTGAACGGGTTTGTCGTCTAGGAGGCATATCGCTGATGAATAAACAATATTTGATTTAAGTAAACAGTTCAAGGAAATAGAAGGGAGGGTCACAATTGATATTTTGAAGGTTTACAGATCTTCTCAACGGTGTATGGGTACACTCGTTGTAACAAATAGAATGACAATTATGATGCTGAAAATGAATGACAAGTGAGTAATACCAATTCTGCAAAAGATGATGATCATAAATATGGGGTCAGTACAAGCGCAGAACGCTTTAAAAGTAAAATATGTCATAGCTGAACTACGACTGTCGATTACAATACAAAAAAAATGTAACAAAAACCCGAGGCGATCCTATAAGCCCGGTGCACTGCTGATACTACCATATGCATCTATATACTGTCTATCTGAAATCCATATACCATACCAAATCTGACTTCTCCTAACCCGCTCACAAATCACCTGCTCATGTCTGCCATAACGGTGGTCCTGCAATCTCCGTAATCTCTCCCATCGCGTAATCCAAAATCACTCTCATCCCAGGTACTATCTCTCCCTCTCGGCTAGAAGCTAAACCATTCCGTCGAGTCTCAACCAATGTCCTCGTAACTCTAAGTCTCATCTGAATATCTCCTACCTGAACTATGAGTCTGTCCCTCTCTCGGACTATCGCTGCCTCTATCGAACAAATCCTCCTCATCTCTAATACCTGGCTACAGAAGTATTCTCTCTCCCTACTCACCCTCTGATACTCATGATGTGGAACTGGTAGATCACAAAGCTGATACCTAGGTCCAGAAACTGATGCCTGAGAAAATGCTGATGGGGCTACTTATCGGAGTGGAACAGGACAAGGTATCTGGTCCCTCCAAACTACTGGTTGCCTCGGCTGGTGTCGTGCCGGTCGTGACGGTCTCGACGGTCCTGCTCTAATATCCAGTATAGTTCTCTCCTCTGTCAGATCTTCTGATGGGTCTGACTCTGAGCTAGAGCTAGGGGGCTGCAATCATAACCACATTTAATCACCACTCACAATACTCTCAACTGACCTCCTAATATCCTTAAATGAATTCCTAACCTTCTACGTTATTCTGGACCCTTAGTCCTAACTTGTTTCAAATGCCATAACCTTTAGCTCTGATACCAACCTGTGACGCCCTCCAAACCCGGGGTACAGATTTGGGGAGTCACCCGACCAACGGGACACAATATAATCACTAACTACAACACATGCATAATATATAAGACAATAAATACCCTTTGACCAAGACCGCTATAGATTATGGCATTGAACACAAGCTTCTACAATCATTTATTAATACAAACCAAATTTTATCAAAGTTATTACATCACAACTAAGTTCAGAACTAGACATCTAGTCTATCAAAACAAGACAACAACTACCCTGCCAATGACAATCACTCGAGGTGCTCTCCTAGCTGCCGGTGAACTATCAGTCACGCTGTTCCGACTCATACTCTCGCTTCACTGGAATGGGGTTAGAAAACAACAAGCAAGAGTGAGCCAAAAGTGCTCAGCAAGCATCACAATATGTATATCATCAATTATAAGATATGAATTTCAAGATATATGATTCAACAATGTTTAAGCCAACACATGCTTTATATCAATATCAACTGAAGAAAAGAATTAGAATTGGACTTCTACATTTTATTTAAATCAAAGGTTGTGCTGCTGGCCAGCCACGCAACAACCCCGGACTAGCTCATGGGAAAGTCCTCTACGGATCCAAGGCCAATCTGGGCCTAAATTACATCGACCATAAATGGCCTGACCAATAATTGGTCCATTTTAAAAACATGCCAATTCTATCACAAGTTGTAAGCAATAACAAGCTCGATAAGTAATACACAACTTCAAGGTATAATAACTGCAAAAGAGCTTCAACGGCTCGATATCAAAAGAAGATTGGGAATAATCATGAAATAATTATCAACGGTAATATATACTCGTTTGGGAAAGAAATCAATGGTTGAAATCGATTATCAATGACGGTAGCCAATTGTCAATGACGGAAAATCAACAATCGATAGTTGTAACAATAATAAAATGGTGGTAATCAACCGGTAATGGTTATGAGCAATAATCAAAGAAGGTAATCAACAATCAATAGATGAAAGCAATAATCAAATGGTGGTAATCCACCAGTAATGGTTATAAACAATAATCAAAGAAGGTAATCAACAATCAAGGGTTGAAAACAATAATCACTAGGTTGGAAATAAGGGTTTCCGATGCAGATCAAATCAAAAAATTTAGGGAATTTAAAAATGATGGAATCAGTTGCCCAATTACGGGTCAAGGATTAACAATCTGAACTGTTCTGGAATCTCAATATTTAAATATAGATGACAAACAATTTATCACAATAAAGGCACAGATACTTGTCTGGTCTATGTCGTTGCCGGTTCTACTCGTTCACTCAACTTTCCCCTTTCCCTTTCCCTTGCTCCGGGAACTCGATTCTATAATTTAAACAACTCATCATAGTAAGTCTAACTATCCTCCTTCTAACCTCAACACATAATCAATTAATAACACACTTAAATAATTTACCGGTCACGTATCGGACGTCCGGTATGATTTACGGTATTTAAAACTCAAGCCCTAACCCTAGTACGGGCATATACGGACCATAAAACACATTACACAACTTATATGAACCATATAGCACTTATAAACATTTTTAAAACATCACATGGAACTTATTTGAATTTAAACAAGTCACAACTAATTTTTAAATCGAAAATCGGATTTTTCAATCCAATATAAGTATTTAAATGCAAATAAATCAATTAATAAAATTAATTGATACTCTTTAAATGATCAAACTATTTTTAAATAATAAAAAAAGCTTGAAAATAATTAAACTGAATTTTAAATTAATTAAATCTAATTAATAATTAATTTTTAAGAATTAACTGATTAAAAGAATTAATCAATTAATTAAATTAATTAATTATTAATCAAAAATAATTAAAATAATTAAGTTTAATCAATTTTCGAATTTAAAATAATAAATATGATTTTTCAGAATTTTTCTGATATTAAAATATATTTTTAAAATAAAAATATGAATTTTTAAAGATTTTAAACTATTTTCGAATTAAATTTAAAAATAAAATTCAAAAACAGTTTTTTGAAAATGAATTAAGGTTTTGAAGATTGAAACCGGGTCAAAACTTCAGGTAAACTGGTCGGGAAGAACAAAACCGGGTCACCAAGAACAACCCACCGGATTCTGGGTTTTCCAGAATCCGGCCGGTGTCCGGCGACCGGAATCTTTCATTCCCGATCAAACACATACAAATCCATAGGGCTTTTGTTCGCCCTTGCAAGACAAACACATCTACCACATAAACACATCTGTCCCATGCCGGAATCGAGCCCAGAATCCGGTCAAAGAAACCGTCGGGAACAACTCCGGCCGGAAACCCGATCTCCTTTATTACTACATGAAACTCAACGTTTAATATGTCAAAATGAAGCTTATATCTCATACAATAAAAGCCCTATATCATAATCAATGTCAGATCAACAACAAGAACGAACGAAGCAAAAGAAAAATTCTTGTCAAAACCCGAAAATAAAACCCATCAAAATTGAACTTAAACATGAAATTAAATCATGGATTCTTGCTAATTAGAACCCTAGGAACATGTTAGAAGCAACCAATTGAACGGAGAATCAACAAAATGAAAATCCCCAAATCGGGTATAAACCCTAATTTAATTCGAATATTGAAAAATTCATAATAAATCGAAAAATTACCAGATTATGAGGTTGGAAGATTCTGAAACTAGAGATCAAGAGCTTTGATTTGAGTACTTGAACTTTGATTTCTGAATTCAATAACACCTTGAACGAATGGATTGATTATTCAAGAACACGAAGAACACGTTTCGGGAATTTTTACTTTTTGATTATACGTAATGCAGATTATGAAGGCTATAAGGTACGATTCGTCTTTATATATTTTTGGAAAAATAATACCCCAAGGAACATTTTTGGATCGATATAGATCCACTGGATCGTTTAAAACCCCTAATTAGGTTAAAACACGTTTTACGAGGAGATAATTATCTACAAGGACTGATAATTATCCAAATCAATACATATCATTATATAACTAATGCTCAAGAATACTGAGGCTATAACAAATGAAATATTGAGATAAACGATATATCCGTCCTCCTAAGCAATTAGGGTTTGGAACAATTTTTCCCTTTTCGAACAAAACGAATTATACTGGCAAGATCAAATAACTAGGGATGAAATGATACGAATAATCCTTTCGATAACGTTTCGAATACGAAAGACGAAGGAATAATAATGATGTACAAAATCTCAACGGGCCCCTTGAATTTTCAAAATGGGGCTGAAGATTGAAGAAAATTTCAAACGACGAAATATTTGAAAGGCTTCCGACTCACCAAATAACACATAATCACTTAACACTCTCAACTTAATAATATTCAAATATCCCACAAAATATTTTATACCAAATATATCATTTATTCATTAATAAATAAAAAAATAAATAAAAAAATTTCACGGATATTACAATTATGATCATGTGAGGTTGATCCTTGACTTAGAGAAACTCCCCCAGAGTTTAATGGGGTGGTAACTCTGTGTTGCGATCCACCTCCAGATGCTCCAATTTGGCTTCCTACGGATGCTCCTATTTGGCTTCCTACGGATGCTTCATCCAGGCTTCCTACGGATGCTCCCCTTGTCCCTTCTATGGATGGCTCATTAGAACTTGAGTTATCCATATTAGAGACAGTCAATCTTGGAGGAACTGATTCATCCTCATGATCATCATCTTCATCACCAAAGTCGAGACCTTCCACCTCATTGTCAAACCTGAGAGTTTCATGAAAACCCTCATCAGTAAGACCCTGTATTCTGGCATCATCAAAAACAACATGTACAGATTCCATAACAATGTTGATTCTATGATTAAAAACCCTGTAGACTTTTCCAGCTACATACCCCACAAAAGTGGCTTCATCTGCCTTGGATTCAAACTTTCCAAGATTTTCACCTTGATTTCTCAGTACAAAGAATTTGCATCCAAAGACATGTAGAAAATTCAAGGATGGTTTCCTTCCTTTGAGCAGCTGATATGGAGTCATTCATTTTGCTTGGTTTATCAAAGAAATATTTTGAGTGAAACATGCAGTGTTAACTGCTTCAGTACAGAAATAAGTAGGTAACTTTGATTCTCCTAGCATTGTTCTTGCAGCTTCAATGATGACATTGTTCTGCCACTCCATTTTGTTGTGGTGTCCTTGCTGCAGAGAACTCATGAATGATTCCATTTTTCTCACAAAACATCCTCATTGTGGAATTCTTGAACTCAGTGCCATTGTCACTCCTGATTCTTCTTACTTTGAGATCAGGATGATTGTTGGAAGCCTTGATGTGATTGATTATGATTTCACTTGCCCCATCTTTAGAATGCAGAAAGTAAGTCCATCTGAATTTAGAGAAATCATCCACAATCACAAGGCAGTATCTTTTCTTTGAGATTGACATGACATTTACTGGTCCAAACAAGTCCATATGCAACAGCTGTAGAGGTTGATCAATTGATGAATCCATCTTGCTTCTGAAAGAAATCTTTTTCTGCTTCCCTTTCTGGCAAGCATCACAAAGTCCATCCTTGGAGAATTCCAGTTGAGGAAGTCCTCTTACTAGGTCTCTTCTTACCAACTCATTCATAGATTTGAAGTTCAAATATGACAGTCTTTTGTGCCATATCCAACTTTCATCCTTGCTTGCTTTACTCAGAAGACAAGTGATGGAATCAGAACTTGTAGAGTTGAAGTCAACTATGTATACATTACCTTTTCGGTATCCTGTCAGCACCACATTGTTGTTCTCCTTGCTGGATACAACACAGGCTCCTTGGTTGAATGAGACTGAGAAACCTTTGTCACACAATTGACTGATACTCAACAAGTTGTTCTTAAGTCCGTCAACCAGTGCTACTTGATCAATGATGACATTATCCTTTGAAATCAAGCCATATCCCTTAGTAAAACCTTTGATGTCATCTCCAAAGGTAATGTTTGGGCCAGCTATCTCCACAAACTCAGTGAGCAGGGTAGAATCTCCAGTCATGTGCCTAGTACATCAACTGTCTAAGTATCATAGATTCTTTCTGTGTCCCTGCACACAATCAAAACCAAATCAAGTTGATTTTGGTACCCAAGTTTCCTTGGGTCCTTTCCTGTTAGATTTGCCTCTCTTGTCATTTTGCACCTTAATCTCAGATTGAATTAAATCAACCTTGACCCTGGGTGTTGACCTCTGGGAGACAAAAATGCTGAGGATGATTATATGCAAACATGTTTGATGCAAGCATTTGAGAGTTTTGTGCATACATATCATTCATATGTGGCATGCTCCATGTCATTTGTGGCATTGTGAATGCATTCATGTGAGGATTTGAAACAAATGGCATGTTGGCATACAAGTTGGATGCTTGATTAGTATGTGCAAACATGTTATGCATAGCAGGCATAGGAAAATTGAGTACAGGCATTGGCATTTGAATAGATGGTGTTTTAACAGATTTGCAATTTGTAGATACATGATTAACACTACCACACTTTGCACAAGTCTTCCTAGGTGCATACTTGTCGGGAGTATAGTTGTTGTGTTTGTTAATCCCTACCTTACCATTTCTGTTCTTTTTCTTTTTAACTCCAGCCTTAACCTCTATATCCTTAACCATGTCCTTCAATTGCTTGTTGGACAGGTAACCTATGTTGACATTCTCAGCTTTGGTTTTTCTACTTGATCCCTGAACAAAGTTTTTGCTGGTTGGACCATACTTTTTGTTCAGCTTCTCTAGTCTATCATGACTAACACTGGATGTACACTTCTTTGGGCAAGTCACTTCCGTAGAGGTGTTGTCCATCAATGGATGTCTGCTATCCGTAGAGGCATTGTCTTCCAATGGATGCTCACTATCCGTAGAAGTGTCATCCCCGAGACTCTCAATATCTAGCTTCTTTTTATCTTTTCGTGTTGATTCCTTGTAGAATGTATCCACACCTTGAGCCTTGATTATGTTTGTGGCAACATTCTTGGAATCAGTCCATCTTGCTATCATTTCCTGTTCTTTGGCTAATTGTGCTTTAATAGATTCTACTCTTTTAAGCACAATCAGCAGGTCATCCTTGGCAACTTGACAGTCTACTCTCATTTTCTCAAACTCAGCAAATTGAGTTTCTAGAAGAGCATTCCTATCACTTAACAACTGATTAGATAATTTAATCCTTGTGTTCTCATTAGTAAGTGATTTAAGAGAAATACGCATATGATACAATTCAGTGGACATATCATTAATAGCATTATTGCATTCCTCAGTAGAAAGCTCAGAGAGATTGGTGGTAATTACCTGATTAGATGATGAACTGACCTCCTGCTCGCTTGAATCAGCCATCAGTGCAAGGTTCACAAATTCTGTGTCCTCCTCAAAATCATTCCCGTCTTCAGCCCAGTCATAATCCTGTGTAATGAATGTTCTACCCTTTTGCTTGAGAAGATCAAAGTATTTCTCATTGTAGTCAACAGGTTCAAACTTCCTGTCACTCTTCTCAGACTTTGGTTTTCTGCACTCATTTGCAAAGTGACCTCCCATTCCACAGTTGAAGCATTTAAATTTGGACCTATCAACAAGATCCTTCTTGAATGGTCTGGACACATCAGGGTTTCTCTTGAACTTGAGCTTTGAGAACTTTCTTGACAGAAAAGCTAAGTGATCATCTAGCTCATCCATCTCCTCTTGATTGATGGGCTCACGTTCTTCAATCACCTTCCCTTTGCACTTTCTTGATTCAGCTCTACCTTCACAAGCACTTTGGCTTGGTGTAGCTTCAGCAGCTTCTTCTTTCAAGTCCTCGGCCTTTTCAACACTTACAACTAGAGCAACAGATCCAGTTTTCTTTTGGACCTTCTCAATTTCTTCATCCTGCTCTATTTCCAGTTCATATGTTTTTAGGGTTCCATACAGCCTCTCAAGAGTGTAGTCCTTATATTCTTGAGTGTTCCTCAAGGAGACAGTCATGGGCTTCCACTTCTTTGGCAAGGCTCTGAGAAATTTGAGATTTGAGTCCTTGACTTGATACACTCTTCCATACAACTTCAATCCATTTAGCAATTTTTGAAATCTACTGAAAGTATCATTCAAAGATTCTCCACTCTTGAAGTGAAAGTGTTCATACTGTTGTATGAGGAGTTGCATCTTGTTTTCTCTCACCTGCTCAGTCCCTTCGCATATGGTTTGGACAGTGTCCTAAATCTCTTTTGCTGTAGATCAGTTGATGACATTGTCGAACATATCAGAATAAAGACCATTAAACAAAATATGCATGGCCTTCTTTTCTTTATGAACGGCGACGATGTCCTCGGGAGTCCATTCTGAACGCAGCTTTGGGATTGTGCTTGGAGCTCCTGCTGGTTCCTGAGCTATTGATGTGTTTGGCTTCATCGGTACATGAGGGTCATGTTCTATGCACTCTACATAAACTTCATTCACTGACATAAGATGTAGGCGCATTTTTACTTTCCAGTGAAAGTAAATTTCTCTATCAAGAACTGGTATCTTAACTCCATAATCCTTCTGACTCATGATTCAGTTGTCTTTGATCTTTAAACTTCTTGTATGTTAGAAGCTTGCTCTGATACCAATTGTTATTCCCAGACACTGAACCAAGATTGTAGAAGGGGGTTTGAATACAATCTTTGAAAACTTTTCGTTCTTGACAGTGAAAATATGAAAAGCAAAAACAAGAACAGAAACACAAATAAGATGATACAAGAATTAAAAATTCAGGTGGATTGTTTTTGTCCACCTGAGAGATTTTTATTGAAGAAATCTCTGTGATGTTTATGAATAAACACACAACTGCAAATACACAACTCTAGCTTCAGCAATTTACAAGGATACTGCTTTGTGCTCTCTAAATTGCTAAAACCTGATTTCTTAATTCTAGAGTTATGCTACAACTTGGTTATATAACCCCAAGTTTACAAAGATATTTGAACAACTAATAATACAAAAAGTACATGTGTTCAGAATCCTTGTTTCTGCATCCCGAGCAGTGGTCCATGTTTGTAGCTTGCCCTTCTTGGCTGATTGTCTTTTAAGGAAATGCTACCTTTGACCATGCAAACAGAATGTTGCTTTCTTCTTGTCACCTTTCCAGAAATACTGGCTTCCATGCTCTGTGTAGTCTGTCAACCCATGTGCTCTGACATCGTTGTCCTTTTCACAAGTACAGAGAGTATCCGTAGAAGATACCTGAGTTGTATCCGTTGACAGTTTCTTGATCAACAAAGCCTGGAGGTTGTTCAACATATACTTCTTCCTCCAGTTCCCCATTCAAGAAAGCACTTTTCACATCCATATGAAAAACTTTAAACTACATATGTGCAGTATATGCTAGGAATATCCCGATGGCTTCAAGTCTTGCAACTAGAGCAAAGGTTTCATCGTAGTTAATACCCTCTTGTTGAGAATAGTCTTTTGCTACAAGTCGAGCTTTGTTCCTTGTAATAACTCCATCAGAATCAGTCTTGTTTTTGAAGACCCATTTAGTTCCCACAACAGGTCTGTTTTTGGGTCTTGGAACAAGTTTCCATACATCATTTCTTTCAAACTCATTTGGTTCTTCTTTCATGACTGTTACCCAATCAGCATCTTTTAAAGCGTCTTCAACTTTCTTTGGTTCTTCTTGAGATAGAAAGTTATGAAAGAGACACTCATTCTGAGTAGCATTTCTAGTCTGAACACCTGCGTCAAGATCTCCAATTATTAGATCAGGAGTGTGAGCTTGTGTCCATTTTCGTGCTGATGGTAACTGAGTTCTTGTGCTTGATGCTCCCCCTGCATCAGTGCCTTCCTCGAAAGAACTATCTCCAGTTGAGTGAGAAGCTCCCCCTGAGCCAGTTGCCTGATTGGCTTCATTGAAGCTTGAAGTTTCCCGACTGCTTTCTTTTAATGTACCATCAGTATCAGTATTTCCATCAGTACTTGTAATAACCCCAAATTTTGGACTTAGTTAAAAATTTTGATGAATAGTAAATTTGCTGATGAAAATATTTTCAGACCACACTATGTGGAAGACATGGAATGAATGTTTTGAAGTTATATTATTGGTGTATGAGGAGAATAAGTGAATGTAAACGCGATCAGAATCAGAAGATTCCGACTTTAAATTTTGTTCACTATTCATCGGGCAGTCGAGGATTTATTAGTTGATCGTTATGAGAATTAAGAGAGAGAGAAGATCCATGATCAAATATTAAGCCAAGGCAATAAAAGATCAAGAGGATATCCCCTAGCATTAGTGCAACGAAACGTTTTCGGAATCGCTCGAACTTATAACAAGATTAGCAACGAAGCAAAAACATGACGAATTATGGATTAAACCCTAACCAAAGGAGAAGTATCATATAAGATCGTATGTGGGACTCGTTGGAATTTGGGAATAATTAATTCTGGAATTAAGATGATTTAAGCGATCAAAAATGATCCCAAATGGATAGTAAAAATTTCCGGACTCCGAACGATTTGAAATTTCAGAGAGAGCTTTGTGGAGTTAAATGATGACTAAGTTTGCAATAGGAATTTGAAAACGAGATCAAGGACTCGAGAAAGTGGAATAAAAACGAGTGCGTGGAAGAGGTGGTGGTTAATAAGCCACGTGAGAGCATTGTTGGCTTGTTGAGAGCCAAACAACCTTTCTACCACACAAATACAAACACATCACCACCTTGTCACCACTTTCACCACACAAACCACAATAGCTTGACATGTGTCCTAGGGTGTGTTATATCCAAAAATCGGTATCGGGTTTTTAGAGAAGATTCGGGTCAAGTAATAATCAATTGGGAATATCCAAGGTGCAATTAGGGATTGAACTAGTACAACGGAGGCTCAGGGCTTGTCCTCATAGGGGCGAGGGCACGCCCTCCGGCCGTCCAACCCTTGAGGACGCGTCCTCTTGGTATGGATTGACAACTTGATAGAGAATAACAACTAGATTGACATGGGATTAGCATATGGAAGACTTAGGGCTTGCCCTCGTAGGGGTAAGGGTGCGCTCCTTTAGGCCGTCCACCCCTTAAGGGCGCGCCCTCATGATAATGACAGCTTGATGGATGGTTTGACAAAGGATAATAACTATATTGACATGGCATGACATGAGGAAGATTCAAGACTTGTCCTCTTAGGGGAGAGGGTGTGCCCCTTTGGCCATCTAACCCCTAAGGACGCGTCCTCTCGGTGTGGACTGACAACTCTACATGAATGGAAGACTTAACGGAGAATAATAACTTCATTTGACACAAGGAAGACTTAGGGCTTGTCCTCATGGGGATGAGGGTGCGCCCTTTAGGCCGTCCACCCCTTGAGGGCGCGTCATCTTGGTTTGAATTTGTAAACTTGATAATGAAGGATGGTTCCCTTGGCTTGGTATTGGCAAAATATTGAAGAATTCCCTCCTAGGATGTGCCCTAGGAGGGGGATGTCCGTGGCTGAAGGCCTCCTCCTGTATTCAATGGGCGCGCCCTCATTGGGGATGTGGGGTTAATCTTGGTGTGTGCTTTGGGAGCTCTGTTCCTGTACTCAATGGGCGCGTCCTCATTGGGGAACTTTGGAGTAATCCTGCACTTTGCACCCAAACACTTGGGATCACTTGTCCTGCTATCTGGTGGGTGCTTCTCATTCGGGGGACAAGGATGCGTCTAGCATTTAAGGTAAGTCATGGCTATACCTGCGTCTATGAATTAAGGAAATAGCTGGTAATGGATAGGACTAGTCCTCGACGGGGGAAGTTTCCTTATCCATGAAGTCCTGACGTCATAGACGAGCCTTGGGCCTTTGTGACTAGGCCTTATCGTTAGACATTCCTAAAGTGAGCTAAAAATTCTAAGGAAAGATATGGAAGTCCTACGTTCAAGTAAGGAAAGATATGGAAGTCCTACGTCTAAGTAAGGAAGGCGGTGGAAGATTTTGACTGGACCTTGAAGATCAGAGACCAAGCCCATGGAGGAAACTTCCTCCCCAAGAACTACGTTGGCTTGATTCCCTATATAAGGGATACGTAGGCACATTGTAAGGGGTTGGAAGCGAGAGCTCTGAGGCAGCCACCACTAACCCTAAGCAATCTCAGCCACCAATTAAACACAACCACCAAACTCCGGTGAATTTACCACCTAAGGACCACCGTTGTAGATCTTAATTCCGGCGACGAATCCCAAACTTTGTTAATACCAAATTCCTCCGTTAACAGGGTGAAAAAACTCATTCAAGACCACACAAAAGAGATGCATCCATTTAGCATTATTTTGACAAAAGAAAAGAAAAGAAATCAAGTATTCATCTTCCCCATTTTCTTCCAAATTCTGCCCAGCATGAGCAAGGAGCAAAGCAAAATTCATAACTCCAAATCTACTCATCCTAAAATCGCCAAATTTTGACCATATCTCCCTCAATGTATACCCAAGGTACGTTCAAAATTTCATGGCCATCCAAGAAGTGTAGAATTGTCAAATATTGGATCAAAGTTGAGGCATGAATAGTGATTTCGAAAATACCAACTTGTGTTCTTGATTTTGTTCTTGAAGATTAAGCTAGTTAAGGTTGTTTAAAGCTCAATCAAGGATATTTAAGCCATTGTTAGTGTCTCTAAGGCAGCAAGGAAGGTATAACACCTCTGCCCTCTTGATATTAATTGAGTTTTATGCTTAAGTTTGTAGTATAGTTCGTTAAACACGTAGTATAAGAGATCCATGCATGTTTTAATGATTTTGGTTGGTTGATTGAGGGATGAGTTCTTGAGTTAGTATGAACTGTCCTAGAGTTGTAAATGATATATGGATGTATGGATTGTCTTGGTTGGATGTTTGGATTGGTTGTGAAATGGAAACGTTCGATGTATAGCCGTCGTAATGACGAAATGTTTATTAACTGCCTTGACAGTGGTATTCGAGGCTCTTAATCTACTGTCAAGTGTGACCACTGACCATGATAATGTAGGTCTTGTGTCGTAGTTTGTTTTGGCAAAAGAATCGTATCGTTTCGATTTACGGTTTAGGAGAAACACTCATTTTAGTGAAAGTGGTTTCGAGTAACTAGAGGCATGGAGCTTGGTATCATTTATTAGATAAATGTGAACAAATGTTGTTCTACCAAACTTTCCAAGAGTTATATATGATATAATTGACAAGAGTTGTCTACCTAAATAAATCATGTTTTGGGAGTAAAGCCAAAGCTGACCTTAAGCATGACGAAATATGGATCTTGGCTCACTAGAAAGATTTAAGAGAAATACTTTCCGAATTAATAGTTAGGGCTATTTATTTGATAAAAATAGTGGGAGGTATATAATGATATACCATAATCACTTAAACATAATAATTAATAAATTTGCAACCTAGATTAATTTTATGCACGTTAATATTGTAGCTATCAAATGACAAATAACACAAACAACTTCTCTATGCGACCAGTCCTTGAGAAGGACAAGCTGACAGGAACAAATTTCCTCGACTGATATAGGAGCTTGAGGATCGTCCTCAGGCACCACGATGTTAGTCAAATTCTTCCCTTACCTTTTAGCTGAGAATGTAACATGTGCCAAACATAATGCTTATTGGAAGCAAATTGATGATTCGACTGCTGATGTTTCATGTCTCATGCTTGCAACTATGAGTGTTGAGCTTAAGAAACAATATGAGCATATGGATGCTTATGAGATATTTGAGCACCTTAAAAGATGTTTGAGGAAAAGGCTCGTCAAAAGGATTTGACAATAGCAAGACACCATACACCTACAAGTAGGGAACGTGAGATTCGGTTGGACCAGATGTTCTAAAGATGATAAGGTATAATGAGTACCTTGATTATTATTTTTTGGGTTTCAAGATTGGTCTAGAGACTCAGAATGATTTGAAAATACAAATCTTTGAACAATAACTATTCTCAATTAGTTAGTGAACAACGAAATAAATGAGATAGGCATAGCACCCACTAAGTTGTGAAGCACGTTGAGAACTGTTGTAAGCAACATGATAAATGCATGGACTACTCCCATAATGATGGTGAATGTAGGAATGTGAATGGGAAAGGAAAATGGAATGGAAAGAAGAAGATTTGATCTAATTCTATAGGGCTGTAAACGAACAGAGCCGAGCCGAGTTTTGTCTGAATCGAGTCGAGCTTGATTTTTTTTAAAACGAACCGAGTCGAGCCGAGCTTTCTAATCGAACGAAAATTGATGTTCAAGATCAGCTCGTTAATAAACGAGCCGAACACGAGTTTGTTCACGAACATTTCGAGTCAAGCCGAACACAAACTGAACTCGAGTCGAGTCGAGTTGTTCACTTATAGTTCGTACTTTTATACTCTACCAAATCCAAATTTTCAAATTACTTACTCGATTTACAGTCTCACGCCTAAAATCACATCTTAAGAATACATGATTATGTTTGAATTTCAAAACTAAAAGTTAATTTATTTTCTTCTAATAATCATATTAGGTTAATATTTGTATTTATGAGTAATCAAACCTTACTCACTTCACTTAATAACAATAGTTAAAATAAAATAATTTTATCACTAACTTAGAGCCTCTTTAAGAGTCTCTTTATCTTGGCTCTTAACTTGAAATTTGACAAGGTTTACAATTTTTTTTTCTCCAAGATACTCTTATTAACCTTAAATTCACTAAAAGTCTCATCTTTTCCTCAATTTTAAGAGGTACAAGCCACTTTTAAATAATATTATATAAAAAATTAATAAGACAAACTCTCTTTCTCTATTCACTTTCTTTTTTAATTTTATGAATGCAACTTATAAATTTTAATAATGAAAAACTAATTTGGATTGGATATAAAGAGTTTAACTCTTGGTAGTACGTTGATGTTATACCTTTTAGATATAACAAATACAATTCCTTATTCAACCACAAAATAACTAAAATAGATCGCAATTAAGTTTTATATAACATATTCAAATTGTTAAGGATATTATGAAATTCACAAATTTATAATTAGTTAAACGAATCGAGCCGAGTTTAACGAGTTCAAGCCGAGCTCGAGCCGATCCCGAGCAAAACGAGCCGAGTTCGAGTCGAACAAGTGTAAAGCTCGGCTCGAGCTCATTTACTAACCGAACACATTTTCATGTTCAAGCTCGTGTTCATTTAGTAAACGAACCGAGCCGAGTCCATCTAAAACGAGCCGAGCTCGAGTTTTGTTCACGAACGGCTCGGTTCGCTTACAGCCCTATAATTATATATCCATATTAAAGTCCAATCCCAAAGAGGTTTTGTCGTGTAAAGAAGGTGTTGCTAATTAAAGAAGACGATTGTCGCTTTTGTGGAAAACTGAAAGACTGGAAGTTAAACTGTCATGCTTATTTAGAAGATCTAAGAAGAAGACCGGTGAGGGTCAAGCTTCAGGTTACGGGTTAGAATTGGAGCAAAAGTTGTTGCTCTAGTTGAAGTAACTCGTTACTTAATTTTGCCTATAAGGCTAAGTTTAGAACTTGATAATTGTAACTATGTGCCTCTAAGAGTAAAGACATTATATTGGTTTCGTGTATGGACAAGAAAGGTTTTTCATTTTAATTGGATATATAACAATTGTTGTTTATTACATTTCAATGAAAAGGTTAATGATGTTGCACTATTAGTTAACAATTTATATGTTCTAAAATGACTCAAATCAAACATTACCTTTGGCACTGTAATTAAGGCCATATTATAAGAAACACATTTCCAATTTACATAATGATGGATGATTGGATAAGTTTGATTATAAATCATACGAAGAATGTGAATCTTGGTTTATTTGGCAAAAGGACAAAAGCCCCTTTTACTGAAAATGGTGAAAGGGCCATCGAATGATTAAGACTTATACATGGTGATGTATGTGGTCATATACATACGATGGCAGGAGGTAGATTTTACTACTTCATAACGCTCACTGATGATGTCAGTAGATACGGATATAGATATCTTTTGATAAACAAATTCGAATTGTTTGAAAAGTTCAAAGAATATTAAGATGAAGTAAAAAAAAAGTTCAATGAAAGGAGTTTCTATGAGCTGAAATCACATTATGTTGGACATAGTGCGATGGATGATGAGTCAAGTGGATCTTCCAATAACTTTATGGGGTTATACCATAGAGACAAGTGCATATACACTAAACTGTGTTCCTACTAAAATGGTTCAGGAGACACTATATAAGATGTGGACTGAGAAAAGTTATAGCATGTCATTTATGAAAATTAGGGTATGCAAAGCGTTTGTGAAACGTTTAACCTCTGACAAGCTAGGACCAAAATCAGATAAATGTAATTTTGTGGGATACCAAATTAAAACAAAAGGGGGTATTACTTCTTTAATCCTCCAGAGAACAAAGTGTTTGTTGCTCGGACTGCTGTATTTCTTGAGAGAGAATTTCTTTCTAAAAGGAATAGTGGGAGGAAAATAGATCTCGATGAGGATCGAGAACCACGAGATAACATTGAACCAAAGTTGGAACAAGAGCAGAATTTACAAGAAAATGTTAATGACAATACTGCTCAAGAAACACAGGTTGTTCGTAGGTCTGGTAGGATTCACCATGAGTCCGAGAGATATTATGAATTTCTCTTGACTCAGGATGGTGATGTAATGCTTGTGAATAATGATAATGAGCCTCTTACCCACCAAGACGCTATGAAAATTCCAAGATCTAAAAGTTGGCAGGAGGCCATGAAATCTAAGATGGATTCCATGTATGAAAAACCAAGTATGGACTTTGGTTGATCCACCTAAAGGGGTAAAACCTATAAGGTGCAAATGCGTTTTCAAGAAGAAAACTGACATGGATAGTAATGTACAGACCTATAAGGCACGACTGGTGGCAAAAGGTTTCAAGTAAATTCATGGTATTGACTATGATGAAGCTTTCTCACCAGTGGCAATGGTCAAGTCCATCAGGATTTTGATTGGTTACTATGACTACGAAATCTGGCAAATGGATGTCAAGACTACTTTCTTAAATGAGAGTATAGAAGAGGTTGTGTACATGACACAACCTGAAGGTTTTGTAGATCCAAGTTTTTCTAGAATGGTTTATAAGATAATTCGATCCATTTATGGATTAAAGTAAGCCTCGAGGAGATGGAATATACGTTTTGATGAAACAGTCAAATAGTTTGGCTCTATTCAAAATGAATATGAACCGTGTGTTTACATGAAGGTTAGTGGGAGCCATGTGGCATTCCTAGTATCATATGTAGATGATATATTACAAATAAGGAATGACATTCTTTCTCAACAGACTGTTAAGACTTGGTAGAGAAATAGTTTCTTGATGAAAGACTTAGGAGATGTGTCCTATATCTTAGGGATCAGGATCTATAGAGATAGATCACGAAGATTTTTAGGCTTAAGTCAGAGTACATACATTGACAATGTATTGCACCAATTAGGGATGCAAAGAGGCTAAAAGGGAAATGTTCCCATGTCTATGAGATAGTGATCTCAAAATAAATGGTCTAAAATCATTGGATGATATGGACCACATTAGTATAGTTCTATATGCTTCGGAAATTGGTTTCATAATGTATGTGATTATATGTACTCGTCATGTTGTCTCATATGCTTTAAGCATGACGAGCAGGTACCAATCTAATCCAAGTGATGGTCACTTGATTGGAATCAAGAATATTCTTAAGTGCCTGAAGAGGACTAAAGACTCATTCTTGGTATATGGAGGAGATGGGAAGCTGGATGTAAAATGTTACATGGATGTTAGTTTCTAGACAGACATGACAGTTTTTGTGTCTTAGTCTGGATTTGTGTTTTGTCTAAAAAGATGTGTTGTAAGCTAGAATAGTTCACAACAAGAACTGTAAATGATTCTACAATCGAGGCCTAGTATATTGATACTAGCGAAGTAGACAAAAAGGATGTTTTGGGAATTTACCAAGGCGATATCACCTTATTAATGAGATTAATGATCAAGGAGATATACTTATATGTAAAGTGCATACTATTGATAATATTGCAGAACCACTGACTAAGGCTTTGTCGCAGCAGAAGCATGTAAGTCACACTAGTTCCAAATGTATTGGATACATGGGATATTGGCTCTAGTGCAAGTGGGAGATTGTTAGTATTAGTGCTCTAGAGACAATACTTTTATGTTTTAAAGAAAACATTTTATTATTATAAATTATGTTTTATTGATTATTATTATTAGTTTATTATGTCTTTATTTACTGTGTTATAAATGTTAGCATAATAAATGTCCTTGGAATTATGATACGTATTCGATATCTTTAAGTATGTGACTTAAAAATGAGATTATATGAATAGTATCTTTATTCCTAAATATCCCTAGTCGAGTGTTATTATTTAAGGACAATAATAATGCACAGAGACTAGTATGTTTGTTGACTGATGACCACATCTCATTGGTCATAGGTATGGTGATACTAAAGTCAAAACATAGGTGCATGTAAGAGTATATGGCACTGGATTGACCCGTCGTGAGATTACACATGTTAATAGTGTCATAAGTAATTCTCACTGTGATAATGGTGTAATGATCCTTAGACCTGAAATCATTATATTTTTATACGAGAATTAATATACTTTGATTACATTAAAAGTTACCTTTGACCGGGTGATGATAAAAGTGGACATTGGGTATATTATGAATCGTATGAGAAATATGAATGATCTAGATGGGATTTAACCCTCCTAATTTTAGGAGCGATATTATTGGCCTCTTGTTTGAGTGAGACTAAGAAATGCACGGCCGTGCTCAAATGTTGATTTGATTTATTAGTCTACTCATCGATCAAGAAAACTAAGATTAAATTATGAAGAGGATGACACATTACATGCCTCGAGTTTAATCTATAATATTTAGGTTAAAGGGATTATATTACATGGAACATTATTCACGAAAGGCTTAATCGAATCACCGATTTAATTATTATTACTTGGGTGGCAATGATGTATTACTAGATGCCGCTCATTGTTTACAATTTTAATTAGTTATTAAAATTGTTACCAACGCAATAATAACCTACAGGGTCACACACAAAGAACGCTTGAAGGAGAAATAATTTAAATTATGAATTTAAATTTAAATAAGTAATTTATTCTATTTATAATATTAATTAAGTATGACTTGATTAATTATTTAAATAGAAAATGGAATTACTTAAACTAATTCTGAAATTAGTTATTAATTAATTAAGTGTGACTTAATTAAATAATAAATTGGAATTTCGGATTAGTATTTTATTATAATTGGATTATAATTAGAAAACTTATTTTCATCTCTATATAAACTCTAAAAGAGGGCTGATTTTAAGGTGGAAAAACGTTTTTATATTAAAACCCTAGCCGTTTATGAGAGCAAGAAAAGAGAGAGAGAAAGAAGCAGTTTTCGGGTGCTAGTACACATCAATCCTTCAAGAAAAGCGTTCGTGTGGATAACGTAGAGTGTAGATCGTGAGAGCGGGATACATGGTGATTGAACAAGCTTTGGATATCCATTAATTTTCCATTAATGAACTGTTAAAGCTTCTTAAGGTATTTGTTCTTAATCTCCGAATTAAATCTTTTGTTTTCGCATGGATCCTGCGGATGGGTTTCGAATTTTGATTTATTTTTACGTTTTCCGTTGCGTTTATGTGCTCGAAACCCTTCAATGACATGATAGAGACAGAAGATTATATTCTAAATAGTCCAACAAACTATTAATCAACTAATATTAACGAATACACATAAGTCTAGCATGCTGGAATTATATCAAGTGAATTCATGCATTCTTTCAATAAACAAAACAAACTAGGCCCGAGACTGTAACCAAGCAAAACAAATAATATATACCAAATGGGCTTTAAGGCCCAATAAGGCATACAAACTCAAAATGCTTAATTTGTAAAATTGCAGAAAGGTCACCATGTTTTTTAAATCTTAGCAGAACAATTGACATGTACAGTTAAATCAATACACCCCACATGCATCTATGTTTATATTAAATTAATAGAACTATGCAGATCACTGACATGGTACAAAAACTGAACTATGTAGCAAGTCAAATTAATGGTCGAAATGATCAAACAGATTAAGATAATTCATATTTATTTTTATTTATACCCTTTTTAAAAATAATTGACAAATCACATAAATTATAGCTTGACTTAAAATTATAAAATTTTGATTAAATAAATAAAATCTTATCAATAACAAAATATGTTTTAAGGAATAAGTATATGTGATATGGGCTGAAAAATAACCCTAGAAGCGCAATTAATGATGTATTAATTAGACCCGGATTGGTCCAAGAATACGGCCCATTAAACAAGGCCCGAAACCCTAATTATTTATTAATTTCGTAAATAATAAATAAGGAAAATATACAGCTCATGAAAAGAGTCCAAAATAAGGTAAATTAAAGGAAATAATGAGTCACATTCCTTATCAACAAGGAAAAGACTTGTCCAACAAGAAATACAATGTTTATCCATTATCAAAAAGGAGACTTATTCGCTAAGACTCCTAAACATACTCTAAATACGAGGCTCCAGATGCCTATATAAGGACCCTGATCCTTCACATTAGAACTATGTTTTGGACACAACTCCATACGTCATCTACAACGTTTTAGACTTCATCCTCGAATAAGGACATACAAGTCACTACGTCCTTGGTGTGCCCATGTCGCCATATCCCCGAGGGCAACACCAAGAACTACGTTTTCTGGCTTGATTATCAGCACTAATTGAGATACGTAGGCATCTTGTGAGGACCGATTTAGTCACAAAACACAAGAGCAGCCATTAAAGCTTGAAAGCTCTTAAACCCTAGTAATTAATTCACAAGTACGTTTTTTAATCCATAACATTTGGCACCGTCTGTGGGAAGACAACATCAACCATGGCAAACACACGAAGAACAACTCGAGATACTCAAACTTCTGAGGAGCTTCCTCTCACCACTGAGGCTGCTACTCAAGGAAATCAACCACCGCCAACTACTGGCATTCAAGGGGCGAATATCCCCCTCACCACCACTCAATGACCGGAAATCCCAATTTCGGTTGAAGGGATGAATCCCCTGCAAAGGGTCGTTCATGGATCTAATCCACAAGAGATCACTCTCCAGCAACCAATCTCCCCACTGCTCATAAATGCACCAAGTGGCCTTCAACTCCATAATACGGATCTTCCCCAATACGCAACTCAAACTCTTGGGATGCCAAGCTATGTCATGCCCCCTCGACCCATGGCGGGCTATAGTGGTCTCAATCCCACTTACCATGAGGCATATGTTCCTCCTTACATACAAGATCTGGGACCCCAAAATCAACAAACTCAAACTCGACGGACCCCTTTGATTCAAGACTACTCGGGTCCCTATACTGAGGACGAGAATTATTCAACTGAAGAAGAGAGGGATGTTGCCCCAAGGAGGAGACGTTCTTTCCAAACAAATCGGGAACAACCCCAAACTACCAAGGAAAAGATTGCGGCCCATGAGGCAGAGGCTGCAAGGCTCAAGAAATTACTGGCAGAATAGGAGGCCGCGAAAGCACAAAGCCAAGCAACTGGAAGAGTCCCGATAATCAACCTGGACCCAACACCAAGAAGAACCAAGATGACTGAAGCCCCAAGGGGTGATCCTAGTGTTTTGTTGCCCCTAGGAGATCCTGATGATCCTACACCACCGTTCGCTCAAGACATCATGAAAGCTACCATATCCAGGAAATTCAAGATGCCAACGATTAAAGCTTATGATGGAACGGGAGATCCCTCAAATCACGTAAGGACCTTCTCTAATGCACTGTTGTTGCATCCAACCAATGATGCGGTCAAGTGTAGGGCGTTTCCACAAACCTTGGCAAGCATGGCCCAACGTTGGTATAGCCGTCTACCTCCCAATTCCATTGGGTCTTTTAAGGAACTAAGAAAAGCGTTCATCAACCAATTTGTTAGTGGAAGGGTGCACGAGAAAAGTTCTGCATCACTCGTGGGAATCTAGCAAGGAAAGAATGAAGCTTTAAGGGATTATATCAACCGATTCACCCGGGAGGCTCTGAAAGTCCCGGACTTAGAGGACAAAGTAGCTATGATAGCTCTGAAGCAAGGAACCACTGATGATCACTTCAAAAGATCATTGGAAAAACATCCACCCGAGAGCATGTTGAAGCTCCAAGATAGAGCCGGGAAGTACATCAAGGCTGAGGAAAGCATGAGAAAGTATGAACTCACTGCTGGTGGTAGTGGAAATTCAAAGAAAAGAAAGGAGACACAGGAGTATGACATCAAGGAAAAGTTTCCTAGAACATCAAAGGATTCTGATTCTCCACCTAAGAGGAGCAATTTTGGTATCATTTATTAACCAAAGTCTTAAAATGAAAAACTTTTAATGCACTTTAAAAAATAATTTGTTTCCTTTTCAAATTTATATTCTATTAAATATTTTCCGAATCAAATTAACCTCATCTTTATCTATTAATATCAAATAAATATGTAAAAAATTGAATTAAATACAAATTAATGTATATGTTTTTTTTGAAATAAAAATTAATGTATAAGTGACTAGAGATATTCGCTTAATTAAATTAATGCATATAATAATAATAATAATTTTTATTATTATTATTATTATTATTATTATATCCTTATATATAATAAGCGTAAAAGGGATCTTATCCAAAATATTGGTCCCTATTCCGCCAAATTTATAAGAACAGTTAGATCTTGAATAGATGAATGAGAACCGTTGGATCTAATATTATAAGTGTATTTGATTGTTCGTAGGATTATATTCTAATACTAAAAAGTGTATTTAAATAACAAAAAACAAATATGAGTAGGTTTTCTAAAATTGAATAGAATTCTCAATATAAAAATTCGTAACTTTCTTTTGTCTTCAGTTTCAGAGTTGTTTCAGTTGGATAATGATTCTTAAACCATCACTAAATTAAAAATTATTGTGTGAGCTTTGTGTGGCATGTGGACTGTAAAATCATCCAAATCCGATTTTTAGAACTCAAGATAGAGCCAATATAGTAAAGTGACCATCAATAACTTCTATTTTATTTGAATTCATAATGATCTAAACTAACTATAAGTATGTTTTCTATTTTGAATAGAATTTTTATTGTATTTTTCACTAATTTTGTAAGTTTTCTACTTCGAATAAAATTATTAATGTAATTTCACTTTTTCGCTACTTTTATACTCCCCCCGTCCCCTCAATTCTTTACATTGAGTTTGGGCACAGATGTTAAGAAAAAATGTAATTTAGTGAAGAAAAGTAAGAAAAGTGAGTAAAGTGGTATGACTAATCAATATTTAATGTATAAAGTGGAGATAGTGGGGGAAAGTAGTGGATGTAGTTAATTTTTATATTATAAAACTTTTGGAATGTAAAGAATTGAGAGGGAAATCCCAAAAATGAAAGTTTAAAGAAATGAGAGGGACATAGGGAGTATATGTTTATATATATTAATCTTGACTTAATTTCCGAGCATATTATATAATTAATTTATAAATCTTAATAGAAAAAAGGGTATTTACCCCATATACGGCTTTTTCAGAACTTTTTTCCAAAAATACGGTGATCCACTTTTCTTTCCAACTTTACGGTCATTCCTTTCCTTTTTTTCACACCTACGGCTTCTTCTGCTCATTTTTTCGTTTGCTTCTTTAAATCTTCTCTTACTTTCGCCTTATCTCATAATTCCTCTATGTATATACACACCACACACACATAAACAAATGATATTTTTTCTTCTCCCATGTTTTACCTTGTTTCTTCGTACTTTTGCCTTCAATTCTCGAGCTTTTACCAATATTAAGATTCTCCGATTCATCTTGATCCGAGTCTCCCCCTACGATGACGGAGGCTCCGATTGATTATTCGGTGGTTGGAACCATCAGAAATGGTGTTGATAATGGAAGTAGATGGTTGAGTTGATGATGAAGATGAAGGTTAGGGTTGAGGGGGATCGAATAATACTATGCCTTCGAATAACGAATTCATTCGATTGAAGTTGATTTTGGGAAATTTGGAGTTGCAATCGGTGGATCTTAGATGATTTTGGTGAATTGTAATTTGAAGTTGCGATTATGCAACAAGTTGCAACCCGTTATGCAACTTCAATAACCTGTTATGCAACTTGTTTTGTAAATTGTTTGTAACGTCTTACAAATTTTGGTTTATAAAATATTTTATTGGGTGAATGTGACTAAATTTTTATTTTATTAACTACTATATATTTTTTTATGTGTGTGATAATGGTTTAATAGATTTCTTATATTAGAATAATTCGTTTTAAATTTTGTAAATATTATTTTGCCAGTTCTAGTATTCGAGATTTTTATTTCTAATAATCTTAATATTAGAGTGGTGACAATGTGACTTATATACAAATTGTATATTAATTGTGTTTATTTAGATAAAAGTGTTTCTTTAATTTGTATTTTAACAATCTTTGAAATTATTAGTTTTATTTATTTAATATTAGTGATGCTTGCATATTTAATTTTCTACATGTGGATTACATTCCATTATTTTACTAGTAGAGATTTCATAAATATTTAATTGTATTTAATTGTACCAACTAGCAAAATGATTTCTTATTTAGAAATGTACTTTACTTCTAATTATGGAATTACCCTACTAGCCCCAACTAACTTTTGATTGAGTTATGAGGGAAGGCTATTTTAGTCATTACCTAATTACCCACTATACACCTCCTATTTAAGCCCATTTCTTTGTGCCACTTTTATTTTTCCAAGCCCACTCATTTCTCTCTTCTCTCATCTCTCTCGGCTCACTCCTCTCCTCCCCCATTTCCTATTTTCCCGAACCCCATCCCCCATTCTTCTTTCTTCTTTTCTCAAACCCCATCACAAAATCAAGTTCTCTCTTATACACTTCACCTTAGTAAGTGTATATATATATATCCATATCCTTATATTTTGATGATTTGTTTTGTGAGTAAGATGAGATTTAGTACTTTTAGTTGCATGCAAGGCCTTTTGGTATGAGAAGTAGTTCTTTCTTGATGAGATCCTCTAATTTGGACTCACCGGAGAAGAACTAGACTCCGGCAATGACTAACAAGGAGCCGAGAGTCATGGATTCTTACATGCAACCTTTCTTTTGATGGATCTTGAATATTTAGTGTATATAAATCATTGCATGTTGCTTTTATATCTATATCTAGTGAAATTAGCTTATAAAAAAACTATTGCATGTAAAGCTTTATTGTGATTATGTGATGTTAAAGTGAAGAGTAAGAATTTTTGAGTTTAATAAGGTGATTAGTGGTGGATATATTGATGCATGTAAAAGGTTTTGATTTTATCTTATGTTTTGGACTCATTTAGTAATGGGTTCTTGATTTTTGTTGTGAATAAAGACTTGGATGTATTAATTTTGAGTTGCATGTAATTTATTTATAAAGTATAGTATGTAATCTAATTGGATTTATTTTGCATGTTAATAACTTTGTGATTTAGAGGATTAACTAGTGTGATGTGGTGTTCGCTATGGATTTTTGTGAGTTGTTAAGGTGGAAGGGTGAGAGGCCGAGAGGGAGAGAGTTAGAAAGAGGGAGAAGGAAGAAAAGAGAAAGGTAGAAAAGGAGAAAGGTTGTAGTGTGAGCTTGTATTGGTGTGTGTGTAGGTGTGTGTGTGTATGCTCTCGGGTGTGTGTGTGTGTGTGTGTGTGTGCAGGTGTGTGTGTGTATGCCGAGTGGTGTGTGTGTGTATGTGATAAGTGAAAATTGTTGAGTGTGAAATGAGTTAAGTGTGGAGTGTTGAGAAAGAGAATAATTAGTGTGAGTAGTGTTTTAATTAAATGAACATGGGAGAAGGTGTAGAGTATTTTGGGAAGTGAGTATGAATGTTTTGGGTGTGTGTATGTTGGGAAGGCCGAGAGACCGGGTGAGAGAGAGAGAGAGAGAGAGAGAGAGAGAGAGAGAGAGAGAGAGAGAGAGAGAGAGAGAGAGAGAGTAATATTAATTAGAGATTAATTATTTTAAGTATGATTATTTTGCATTTCTTGATGATTGGTAAATTTATAATTTGTTAAGGTGGAGTAAATTCAAAAATTCATTATCTAGTAATTAAATTACTTTATTTTACTAGTAAGTAATGGTGAATTGTTTGTATAGATTTAATTGTGTACAATAAATAATAGAATTCTTTCTAATTTATTTAATTATTTAATGTTAATATGGTCATTAAATAAAATTACTAGATGTTTTGTCGTCGTAATATTATTTTATAATTTGTTAAGTAGTTCCAAAATTTATAGGTATGGTTTGGTCTTATATGCTTACTTGAATTAGTGGATATTATTTTTTAAGTGCTAGTAAGTATTAATAAAATACTTTATCCTAAGGTTTTTCCGTCAAAAACCTCAAGGTATGTTATGTGATTTCATTTGTTGGATGTTTATGCTGATTATATATGTATCGCAAGGGTAGATTTTAGCATCTATTGTTAGTTACGTAGTCACTGAGGGGAAAAAAACTAAGTTAAGGTGCTAAGTGAAGCTAAATTCTTTTTATAGGTCCAAGTAGGCGACCCGGAAAGGAGCTAGCTCAGATAGGAAAAGAAGAACCCTAGTTGTCTCCTTGATAAGGCAAGTGTCTATTCCCTCCACTTATCGTTCAAGTGGCCGCTTCTCTTAATTTATGATGTGAATGTTTTCTTTAACCAGTATTCTTTCTTTTCATATAATACCTTTGAACATAATGTTCCATCTTGCAACTATACTGTTTTCTTTATATCTATCCTGCTTTGCCTCATACCCATTTATTGCCATGCTTAATTATAGCTTGATTATTGTCTAATACCTTTGCTTGACCCTATAACATGACCTTTCTATTTTTTTTCATTATCATTTGAATCCCTCAAGCGTTATCGTGAATTGAAATTTGTAACACTGAAACAAGTCGTTCATATAGACTTGATTTATAATTGAAATCTTGACACCCCTAGTCATTGTGATTAATCTGAAATTTTATTCAACCCTGGAATTGGAGATTTGATTTTGACCGTTACGCCGGTCTGATTTATGAATTATTTAAGGCCAATATGTTGCCTATGGATCCAGTGTGTGTTTGGAGTCACATTAAATATGTGACCCGGAGCTAATGCGTTGGCTGATCACCTAGCTTAGCTCGTAGCGTGTGGCTCTAATTCCAATCCACTTAGTTATTGATTCTTGTTATGAAACCCTGTTATCGATTCTTGTTATGAAACCCTGTTATTGATTCTTGTTATGAAACCCTGTTATTGATTCTTGTTATGAAACCCTGTTATCGATTCTTGTTATGAAACCCTGTTATTGATTCTTGTTATGAAACCCTGTTATTGATTCTTGTTATGAAACCCTGTTATCGATTCTTGTTAAGAAACCCTGCTATTGACTTTCGTTATGAAACCCTGTTCTACATCAGATGCCTTGATTCATTTATTCTGTTCGAAGTTGTTGGCTTTTATTATACACTTGCTGAGCTTTGTAGCTCACTCTTTGTTTATTATCTAACCCTTTACAGTTAGCAAGTATGGTGAGAACTATGCAGACTGCCCGTAAGAGGACAGGTGGTTCAGGAGCCGCATTTAGGAGACAGTTTGACCAGGTTGGTACCCACTAGTACCAGGCACTAGGTGTTAAGTTCTTTTGCTAGCTATGACATAAGATTAGTCAGTTGTATGTAATGACATAGAATCTGTTTCTTTTGGTCTTGTAGTATGTTATTTCAAACTTGAACCTGGATGCGATCTAGGCTTTGTGGGTAGTTTGTTTAATGTTTTCTTATGTATTTATAATATAAGAAGGGTTTGGTTGCTTGTTTAGTAGTATGTTTTAGTGGTGCCAGTGTCGGGGCGTCACAGGTTGGTATCAGAGCATCAGGTTCAAGTCACTGAAATAATATAGGATTAAGATAGTAAGAATAGTAATAGAGAATAAGGATATAAGACAGATTCAACTATTAAGTAGAAAATTAGGAGGAGTAACCCATGCTTAAGATAAGATGATAGCACGACTTTAGCTTAGAATTGTTTCCCTTAAGTTTATTTGCACTTATTCTAGTCCGCTTATATTCTGGTATATATGTATATTTTCCTTGACAGCAGCGTCCACAGACACCCCCACATAGTCCCAGCTCAGACAGCAGTCACTCCGACTCTCAGCCTATACCCCCGGATACCGACATGGAGATATCTGACTCCGAGGATACCTACTCAGTTCCAGAACCTCAGCCGGCTATGCATTTAGGCTCGACATCTACAGTATTCCCCGGTGCTCCTGATACAGTCCCTTATTCTGTGTATGCATCTTTGCTCCGAGAGTGCCATAGTTTAGAGAGTCAGACTCAGACACTAAGCTCCCGGATCGATTCTATGTTCGATAGTACACCTACATCCTCTCCAGCCTCACACCTTGCAGATAGGCTCCGTAGCCTTATTAGGATGGGTCAGCAGCAGTTAGATACTCTTCCACCAGTGGGCAGTACGAAGACCACCCAGGTACGGATGTTCGTGCAGATGTTGGTAGACGAGTTGCAGCGCGTTGTTGACGAGATGAAGATAGATGGTTGATATGCTAGGGCATTGATTAGTAGGATAGCATATAGCAGGATGTGTTATCTTACTCCTGGATCAGTGCAGTTATTTATGCTTTGTTGTCTTTACCAGTTGTACTTTATAACTCTATTCCCTGGATCGTACTTAGACCTTGTTTGTGGTGAACGGATTTGATATCCGTTTATTCGTATTCTATTCAGTATTTTATTTGATATTGTTGACCAGTTTACTTCTTACGTTACTTACCCTGATTATAACCATGTTCCTTTAGGCATAGAAATATTGCCATATACCACTGCTTCATATCAACATAACTTGTACATTTTTTTTAACTACATGGATATAGAACTGTTATAACTATTTCTGCACCCTACATATACCTTGCTATATTGTCCAAAACTATGAACCTGTATAACTCTTGTGTTTTCACTTCAGTAGAATGCCGCCAAAGAAAAGACCAGGTCGAAAGCCCAAGAATGCGACTCCAACTGAAACCATGGACAACCCAAGAGATCCAACTCCAGAACCTATACACCCTGAAAATCCAAATCCTAACCCAGAAAACCCACCCGAAGCTAATTTAAATATGACACAACTCATTGAACTTTTGCGTCAGCAAACTACCACTCTAGTTCAACAACAGCAAATACTACAACAGCAACAACAACAATTACAACAGTTACAGCCACAACCTGTCCAGAACACTGTTTCCTTCAAATCCTTTCAGGCTGTTAAGCCGCCAGAGTTCAAAGGAACTTTAGACCCGGTAGAAGCTCAAAGTTGGTTGAAAGAGATCGAAAAAGCCTTTGCCTTAGTAGCGGTAGGAGAAAATCATAAGACCAATTACGCTAGCTATTTCTTAAAAGGAGAAGCGAACTATTGGTGGGAGTCAGTAAGAACTTTAGAAACTACAGAAGTGATTCCCTGGGAGAGGTTTAAGAAGTTGTTCCTGGATCAGTACTTTCCGAAATACATGCAGACACAGATGGAGCTAAGATTTTTCGAGTTGAAGCAAAACGAGTTAAGTGTTTCAGAGTATGAGAAGAAATTCACCGAATTGTCAAGATTTGTACCGGAGTACGTGGATACGGAAGAGAAGAAAGGAAAAAGATTCCAGCAAGGACTAAAGTCGTGGATTAGGAGTAGGGTGGCAATGTTCCAGTTTACCACTTATGCGGAAGTACTTCAGTTGGCGAAGATAGTAGAAGGAGAAAGCGAGCAGAATCAGAAAGAAAAGAACAACAAAAAGAGAAAGTTTGGATTTCCGGAAGAAGGATCAAGTCAAGGAAAGCCAGTAAATAGATTTGTGAAGAAGCCAGGATTTCATACTACTGGTAAAGGAAGGAATTTTCAGAAAAATGAAACAGCAAACCGGAACCATGGAAATAAGCCCTCAAGTCAGAACCAACAGAGGCCCTCACAATTATCTATTCCAGAATGCAAGTCTTGCTTAAAGAAACACACGGGTACATGCAATAAGGCAGATATCGTTTGCTACAAATGTCAAACCAAGGGCCATTACGCAAATGAGTGTGGAGGAACGAAGCAAAATGTGACATGCTACAAGTGCGGAAAGATTGGACACATTTCCAAAGAATGCAAAACACCGGTGAAGAACAATAACTTAATGAGGTTGACTGCAGCACCTATACCGAGTGATCCGAACCAGATGAATCAGGTACCTATCTATCCAGCTCTAGTTCCCCAGGCACCTACTCAGCAGATGTTGCCCTATCAAATTCCAGCATGCTCAGCACCAGCCGGAACCTTCAACATGAACATGAAAGATGCCATACAAAGCTCCAATGTGGTAGCAGGTATACTTCTTGTCAATACCGTTACAGCTAAAGTGTTAATTGATTCAGGCGCTACTAGATCGTTTATCTCTAAGGATTTTGTTGCTAAATTGGGATGCGAAGTTAGGAATTTACGTGAAGCTATTAGTATCATGTTAGCAAATCAGGATCGAGTTTTAGCAGATCAAATTTGTCCACAGTGCGTGATAGAGATATCCGGATGTCATTTCCCTATCTCCTTGATACCCTTTCAATTAGGAGAATTCGACGTTATCCTAGGAATGGATTGGTTGGCAGAGAATAGTGCGCAAATCGACTGTAAGGGCAAGAAGGTCATTCTAAAATCTCCAGAAGGTAGAAAAATCGTATGGAAGGGCCAAAAGCAAATAAAGACATTTCTTACGATTATGCAAGCAAAAAGGATGTTAAGACAAGGCTGTAAAGCATATTTAGCGTATGTTGAAGATAAAAGTAAGGAAGCTCCCAAGATAGAAGAGATTTCCGTAGTCAACGAATTTCCAGATGTATTTCCGGACGAACTTCCAGGATTACCTCCCGATCGACAAATTGAGTTCACAATCGAGTTAGCACCAGGCACGGAACCTGTTTCCAAAGTTCCATATAGGATGGCACCGGCAGAAATGAAAGAATTGGCAACTCAATTGCAAGAGCTATTGGATAAGGGAATTATAAGGCCCAGCACTTCACCTTGGGGAGCGCCAGTTTTGTTCGTGAAGAAGAAAGACGGAAGTATGAGGCTATGCATCGATTATCGAGAATTAAACAAAGTAACGATCAAGAATAAGTATCCATTACCAAGGATAGATGACTTTTTCGATCAGCTCAATGGAGCCACATGTTTTTCTAAGATTGACTTACGTTCAGGATATCATCAGCTCAAGATCAAACCGGAAGACATACCAAAGACAGCATTCCGAACGAGGTATGGACACTACGAATTTTTAGTGATGGCTTTTGGATTAACAAATGCACCCGCAGCTTTCATGGATCTAATGAACAGAGTATTCAAACAGTATCTGGATAAGTTTGTGATAATTTTTATTGATGACATACTGATTTACTCCAAAACCGAAGAAGAACATGTCGAACACCTGAAGATAGCCCTAGAAACCCTAAGGAAAGAAAAGTTGTACGCGAAATATTCCAAGTGCGAATTTTGGCTGAAGGAGGTACAGTTTCTTGGACATATTGTTGGTAGTAACGGAATCCGAGTTGACCCTGCCAAAGTTGAAGCTGTGATGAATTGGGAACGACCGAGGACACCAACAGAAGTGAGAAGTTTCTTAGGATTAGCTGGATATTATAGAAGATTTGTTAAAGATTTTTCCAGGATTGCAGGACCATTGACCAAGTTGACCCGAAAGAATGAGAAATTTGAATGGACGAGTAAGTGTGAGGAAAGTTTCCAAGAATTAAAGAAAAGATTAGTAACCGCGCCAGTTTTAACATTGCCAGACAATAAAGGAGACTTTGTGATTTTCAGCGACGCATCACATAAAGGATTAGGTTGTGTGTTAATGCAACATGATAAGGTGATTGCGTATGCGTCAAGACAACTTAAGCCTCATGAACAAAGATATCCCACACATGATTTGGAGTTAGCCGCTATAGTATTTGCTTTGAAGATTTGGAGACATTATCTGTATGGAGAAAAGTGTGAAATTTTCACAGACCACAAGAGCTTAAAGTATATCTTTACCCAGAAGGAATTGAACATGAGACAAAGAAGGTGGTTAGAATTGATCAAGGACTACGATTGTGTTATTAGTTATCACCCCGGTAAGGCGAACGTAGTGGCAGATGCACTAAGTCGGAAAGAGAGATTAAACATGCTGACGATGACCAAGGAATTGTCCAGAGAATTCGAAAAGTTGGAATTGAAAGTCTATGCTCGAGAATCCACTGAAGAGAAGATACATATCATGACGTTTCAACCAGAATTGTTAGAAAAGATAAGAAAATGTCAAGAGGAGATTATGAACCATGAAGTCAACAATTTAACTGGTGAAGAAATATGCACCCAGAAGGACGACAAAGGAATCTTGAGATTTTCTTCAAGGATCTGGATACCCAATGTGAAAGAACTTAAAGGTGAAATACTACATGATGCTCATAATACAAGGTATTCGATTCACCCTGGAAGCACCAAGATGTACCGTGACTTAAAGGAAAATTTCTGGTGGCCTGATATGAAACGAGAAATTGCAGAATGGGTTAGCAAGTGTTATGTGTGCCAAAAGGTTAAAGCGGAACACCAGAGACCTAGCGGATTACTACAACCCTTGGAGATTCCCAAGTGGAAATGGGAGCACATCACGATGGATTTCATTGTAGGACTACCGAGGACTAAGTCAAATCACGACGCTATTTGGGTTATCGTGGATCGATTAACAAAATCAGCTCACTTTTTGCCAATCAATGAGAGATTTTCGATGGATAAGTTAGTTCACATGTACTTGAAAGAGATAGTTGTACGCCATGGAGTTCCCGTGTCTATTGTGTCAGACAGAGATCCCAGATTTAATTCAAGATTTTGGCGACAGTTTCAGGAACGTCTAGGAACTCAACTTAAAATGAGCACAGCTTACCACCCGCAGACCGACGGACAAAGCGAGAGAACCATTCAAACCATTGAAGATATGTTAAGAGTGTGTGCCTTAGACTTTAAAGGCAACTGGGATGAACATTTGCCCCTAGTAGAATTCTCGTACAACAATAGTTATCATGCCAGCATTGGAATGCCTCCTTACGAAGCTTTATACGGAAGAAAATGTCGATCACCAGTGTGTTGGGACGAAGTTGGAGAACGCAAGATATTAGGACCAGAATTGGTGCAACAAACGAAAGAAACTGTGGAGCTCATTCAGAAAAGATTGTTAGCCGCTCAGGATAGACAAAGGAAATATGCAGATCCAGCAAGGAAGAATGTTGATTTTGAAGTCGGTGAACCAGTATTACTCAAAGTGTCCCCGTGGAAAGGCGTAACAAGATTTGGAAAGAAAGGAAAACTCAATCCAAGATTTATTGGTCCATTTGAAATATTGAAGCGTGTCGGAAGAGTTGCATACGAGTTAGCTTTACCCCCGCATATGCAGCACGTTCATAATGTATTCCATGTCTCAATGCTCAAAAAGTACAATCCTGACTCGAAGCATGTGATTGAGTATGAACCGATAGAAATCCAAGCCGACTTGTCGTATGTAGAGCAGCCGATCCAAATATTAGATCGTAGTGAGAAAGTACTTAGAAATAAATCAGTTGTATTAGTTAAAGTATTGTGGAGGAACCCTAGGGTTGAAGAATCAACCTGGGAATTAGAAAGTGAGATGTTAGAAAAGTACCCTCAGTTATTTACGTAATAGATTCTGGGGACAGAATCCTTTTAAGGGGGGAAGGATGTAACGTCTTACAAATTTTGGTTTATAAAATATTTTATTGGGTGAATGTGACTAAATTTTTATTTTATTAACTACTATATATTTTTTTATGTGTGTGATAATGGTTTAATAGATTTCTTATATTAGAATAATTCGTTTTAAATTTTGTAAATATTATTTTGCCAGTTCTAGTATTCGAGATTTTTATTTCTAATAATCTTAATATTAGAGTGGTGACAATGTGACTTATATACAAATTGTATATTAATTGTGTTTATTTAGATAAAAGTGTTTCTTTAATTTGTATTTTAACAATCTTTGAAATTATTAGTTTTATTTATTTAATATTAGTGATGCTTGCATATTTAATTTTCTACATGTGGATTACATTCCATTATTTTACTAGTAGAGATTTCATAAATATTTAATTGTATTTAATTGTACCAACTAGCAAAATGATTTCTTATTTAGAAATGTACTTTACTTCTAATTATGGAATTACCCTACTAGCCCCAACTAACTTTTGATTGAGTTATGAGGGAAGGCTATTTTAGTCATTACCTAATTACCCACTATACACCTCCTATTTAAGCCCATTTCTTTGTGCCACTTTTATTTTTCCAAGCCCACTCATTTCTCTCTTCTCTCATCTCTCTCGGCTCACTCCTCTCCTCCCCCATTTCCTATTTTCCCGAACCCCATCCCCCATTCTTCTTTCTTCTTTTCTCAAACCCCATCACAAAATCAAGTTCTCTCTTATACACTTCACCTTAGTAAGTGTATATATATATATCCATATCCTTATATTTTGATGATTTGTTTTGTGAGTAAGATGAGATTTAGTACTTTTAGTTGCATGCAAGGCCTTTTGGTATGAGAAGTAGTTCTTTCTTGATGAGATCCTCTAATTTGGACTCACCGGAGAAGAACTAGACTCCGGCAATGACTAACAAGGAGCCGAGAGTCATGGATTCTTACATGCAACCTTTCTTTTGATGGATCTTGAATATTTAGTGTATATAAATCATTGCATGTTGCTTTTATATCTATATCTAGTGAAATTAGCTTATAAAAAAACTATTGCATGTAAAGCTTTATTGTGATTATGTGATGTTAAAGTGAAGAGTAAGAATTTTTGAGTTTAATAAGGTGATTAGTGGTGGATATATTGATGCATGTAAAAGGTTTTGATTTTATCTTATGTTTTGGACTCATTTAGTAATGGGTTCTTGATTTTTGTTGTGAATAAAGACTTGGATGTATTAATTTTGAGTTGCATGTAATTTATTTATAAAGTATAGTATGTAATCTAATTGGATTTATTTTGCATGTTAATAACTTTGTGATTTAGAGGATTAACTAGTGTGATGTGGTGTTGGCTATGGATTTTTGTGAGTTGTTAAGGTGGAAGGGTGAGAGGCCGAGAGGGAGAGAGTTAGAAAGAGGGAGAAGGAAGAAAAGAGAAAGGTAGAAAAGGAGAAAGGTTGTAGTGTGAGCTTGTATTGGTGTGTGTGTAGGTGTGTGTGTGTGTATGCTCTCGGGTGTGTGTGTGTGTGTGTGTGTGTGTGTGCAGGTGTGTGTGTGTGTATGCCGAGTGGTGTGTGTGTGTATGTGATAAGTGAAAATTGTTGAGTGTGAAATGAGTTAAGTGTGGAGTGTTGAGAAAGAGAATAATTAGTGTGAGTAGTGTTTTAATTAAATGAACATGGGAGAAGGTGTAGAGTATTTTGGGAAGTGAGTATGAATGTTTTGGGTGTGTGTATGTTGGGAAGGCCGAGAGACCGGGTGAGAGAGAGAGAGAGAGAGAGAGAGAGAGAGAGAGAGAGAGAGAGAGAAAGTAATATTAATTAGAGATTAATTATTTTAAGTATGATTATTTTGCATTTCTTGATGATTGGTAAATTTATAATTTGTTAAGGTGGAGTAAATTCAAAAATTCATTATCTAGTAATTAAATTACTTTATTTTACTAGTAAGTAATGGTGAATTGTTTGTATAGATTTAATTGTGTACAATAAATAATAGAATTCTTTCTAATTTATTTAATTATTTAATGTTAATATGGTCATTAAATAAAATTACTAGATGTTTTGTCGTCGTAATATTATTTTATAATTTGTTAAGTAGTTCCAAAATTTATAGGTATGGTTTGGTCTTATATGCTTACTTGAATTAGTGGATATTATTTTTTAAGTGCTAGTAAGTATTAATAAAATACTTTATCCTAAGGTTTTTCCGTCAAAAACCTCAAGGTATGTTATGTGATTTCATTTGTTGGATGTTTATGCTGATTATATATGTATCGCAAGGGTAGATTTTAGCATCTATTGTTAGTTACGTAGTCACTGAGGGGAAAAAAACTAAGTTAAGGTGCTAAGTGAAGCTAAATTCTTTTTATAGGTCCAAGTAGGCGACCCGGAAAGGAGCTAGCTCAGATAGGAAAAGAAGAACCCTAGTTGTCTCCTTGATAAGGCAAGTGTCTATTCCCTCCACTTATCGTTCAAGTGGCCGCTTCTCTTAATTTATGATGTGAATGTTTTCTTTAACCAGTATTCTTTCTTTTCATATAATACCTTTGAACATAATGTTCCATCTTGCAACTATACTGTTTTCTTTATATCTATCCTGCTTTGCCTCATACCCATTTATTGCCATGCTTAATAATAGCTTGATTATTGTCTAATACCTTTGCTTGACCCTATAACATGACCTTTCTATTTTTTTTCATTATCATTTGAATCCCTCAAGCGTTATCGTGAATTGAAATTTGTAACACTGAAACAAGTCGTTCATATAGACTTGATTTATAATTGAAATCTTGACACCCCTAGTCATTGTGATTAATCTGAAATTTTATTCAACCCTGGAATTGGAGATTTGATTTTGACCGTTACGCCGGTCTGATTTATGAATTATTTAAGGCCAATATGTTGCCTATGGATCCAGTGTGTGTTTGGAGTCACATTAAATATGTGACCCGGAGCTAATGCGTTGGCTGATCACCTAGCTTAGCTCGTAGCGTGTGGCTCTAATTCCAATCCACTTAGTTATTGATTCTTGTTATGAAACCCTGTTATCGATTCTTGTTATGAAACCCTGTTATTGATTCTTGTTATGAAACCCTGTTATTGATTCTTGTTATGAAACCCTGTTATCGATTCTTGTTATGAAACCCTGTTATTGATTCTTGTTATGAAACCCTGTTATTGATTCTTGTTATGAAACCCTGTTATCGATTCTTGTTAAGAAACCCTGCTATTGACTTTCGTTATGAAACCCTGTTCTACATCAGATGCCTTGATTCATTTATTCTGTTCGAAGTTGTTGGCTTTTATTATACACTTGCTGAGCTTTGTAGCTCACTCTTTGTTTATTATCTAACCCTTTACAGTTAGCAAGTATGGTGAGAACTATGCAGACTGCCCGTAAGAGGACAGGTGGTTCAGGAGCCGCATTTAGGAGACAGTTTGACCAGGTTGGTACCCACTAGTACCAGGCACTAGGTGTTAAGTTCTTTTGCTAGCTATGACATAAGATTAGTCAGTTGTATGTAATGACATAGAATCTGTTTCTTTTGGTCTTGTAGTATGTTATTTCAAACTTGAACCTGGATGCGATCTAGGCTTTGTGGGTAGTTTGTTTAATGTTTTCTTATGTATTTATAATATAAGAAGGGTTTGGTTGCTTGTTTAGTAGTATGTTTTAGTGGTGCCAGTGTCGGGGCGTCACATTGTTCATTTCTTAATTTAATTAGTAAAATTTATATCGGTTGCAACAGTTATATATGTGGTTGATTTTGGTTTATTTCAGTTGTAAGTATGTGTTGATTGTGTTTTGGTTATCTTTTGTAATGATTTTGGTTGATTTTGTTGAATACAAATTTGTTATGCAACGTTATGCAACCTGTTATGCAACCTTAGATATTCCAATTATTAAATTTTTATAGGTTGCATTTGTGGTTGATTTTGGTTAATGCAGTTGCATCTGGTTGCTTCTAGTTGATTTCAGTTGCAACTCGTTATGCAACCAAAGATTATTCCAATTATTAAATTTTTATAAGTTGCATTTATGATTGATTTTGGTTGCAAAAGTTGCAGATGGTTGCATCTAGTTATATACCGTATTTTTGAAAATATTTTCAAAAAGTTGGTATTTTCGCAAAAAAATCAAAAAACATAATATTTTTGAAAAAAAAAAGATTTCAGGGGGTGTGTATTTATGAAAAAACTCTAGAAAAAAATCATATAAATATTAAAATATGTGTGCATTGCACGGGTTATAAGCTAATAATAATAATAATAATAATAATAATAATAATAATAATAATAATAATAATAATAATAATAATAATAATAATAATAATCTCCCTTTATAATAGTTCGGCCTACCACACCCCATGGTTAACCAATCATATAATATTTTAGAATTTTCAGTCAATCACAATCAAGTATTTTATTTTTCAACCAATCATAATTGTTCTAGCACATTTCCTTTTTAAAAATTAACTAAGGCTGACTATCTATGGTACCATTTATTAACCACAGTCTTAAAAATGAAAACTTTTAATGCACTTTAAATACTAATTTATTTCCTTTTCATATTTATATTCTATTAAATATTTTTCCAAATTAAATTCACCTCTTTTTTATTTATTCTCATTAAATAATTATATTAAAAATTAAATTAAATTCAAATTAATGTATTTTTTTTAAAATAAAAATTAATGTATATGTTACTAGGGAGATTTGCTTAATTAAATTAATAATAATAATAATAATAATAATAATAATAATAATAATAATAATAATAATAATAATAATGTTATTGATAAAGATAAATGCCAATTGAATTATAAATGCATTTTAGAACCACCACTGACTTGGATATTTTAAGTGAGAACAAATAATTAGAGCAAATCATGTAAGATAATTTTTGATGATAATTTATTTTGGATTGATTTATAATTATCAAAAATTAGGGCAAATCCTTTAAAATATTTTGGGATGTCTCATTCAATTCTTTACATTTCTAAACTTTCCAAAATTAGTAAACTTTTAACAATATTAAAATCAACTACTTCCACTACTTTCCTCCACTATCCTCGCTTTATACATTAAAAATTGATTGAACCCACCATTTAACTCACTTTTTCTACTTTTTCCACCACTCTATTACTTTTTCTTAACATCCGTGTCCAACCCAAATGTAAACAAATGGGTGGTACGGAGGGAGTAATTGATTTAAAAAATCATGTAGATATTTTTAAATGATAATTGATTTTAAATTGATTTATACTTATAAAAAATTAGAGCATGTAAGATATTTATACATGATAAATTTAAAATCTACTACTATAACATTCAAGGTACGGAATTAAATATAATTTATTTGATTGATATTATGCATAACGAGTAGCAATTGCAGTAAGATACAGAAAATAAATATAATTGATACTAATTGATTTATATGTAATTAAACATTAATTAACCTGAATATTTAAGGTAAAAAATATAATATTTACAATGTATATTATTTGTATTGAGATGTTGTAAGATATTTGCATTTATGTAATTGATTTGGGTTGAATTATATATAATTCAATTTTAACTAAAATCAAAACAATCATTCAAAACAATATATAAAGGTTTATCAAAGAAAATAGCTCGATCAATACCATCATGAGTTATTTTTGATAGAGACTCCATTCACATTTTTTTTATTACTTTATATATTGTAATTGTAACTAGTTTGAGCATTAACATCTGGATACAATTGATTGATTTACAGAAGGAGATGTGTTTTATCGTCTTTCATCGCTTGATATGTCTAACAACAATTAGAGAGTCAAAGTTTGTGTTACAAGAATGTGGTCATCAATATCTCAAGAACAAGTTTTAATTGGCTTTAATCTTCTCCTTCTGGATGATGACCAGGTAGATCTTATGTAATTGACAAGATTAATATGATGTCTACATTTACAAATTGTAGCACAGATAAAATTAAAAATCAAATTTTCTGTTTTAACAGAACTATCACATGCATGCATTTGTGAAGGCAATCTTATTGAATGGTTTTGCAAATGACATCAACGAAGGAAACATTTATCAAATTGCTAATTTTAATAGAAAAGAAGCGGATACGAAATCCAGATCCGTTCATTCTGATTTCTGCATCGTATTTTCATCTTCGACTATAGTCTATAGGATTTTTGAAGATGACTTGATGATACCCAGACATAAATTTGAATTTGTGCAACTGCCAGATATATTCTAAATGTTGATACTTATGATAAAGATCATTCTTTCGCTATAGGTAGAGTTAAACTTCTCAACATTTACTTTATGCATACTAAGTTAATAACTATGATTAAACAAATTCTAAGTTTTGATGACTATGATGTTTTACAGATGTTATTGAAGTAGTTGAAAAATCAATACAACATCAAAATACAATATTTGGCTTAAAATCTCTAGTAAAATTCAGCATTGGTCATGAAAGGTACCAAAAATTCATTTTGATGTTTATTTTTCAGTTTTATTAGTTATATTAAAAAACTAAAAAAAATATGAGTTTGTATATGTTCAATACAAAGTACTCAGTAAGAGTTCATATATGGAGGGAACTGAGAGAGTGTGAAAAACTAATTTGAAGGTTTTTTCTATGAGATATTGGTAAGAATATTTTATAATTTTAATGTTAAGTTTTTATTTTGACATATTTATATCTTGTATTTTTTTAGGCTTGAAGTTGATGGATATGATGTTCCTAACATGATGTTCCACAATCATGATGCATGAAGTGAAATGATGTGGTGAATTTTGTGATGGTTAAAGATGTTATGCATTTCTAATTTATATCATTATTGCTGTTATGTTAAGATGCTGAACTACTTTATCACATTGTCATCTATTCAAAATTGTACTTCTTTAGTTCTGTACTTTCGTAAAATTTTGTCAACATAATTTTTCAAGTACATTCTTATATTGTAACATAACACATCTCGAGAATATTCAACTTTCAATCTATGTATCGAGCAAATATTTTATATTAATTTAAACAAAATTATAAATTAATAAAAATATAGTTTATATAAACGAAAAATAAAGCTAAAAATGAGGCTAAAAAAATCTCTAAACATGAATAAAATACTAGTTATTATAACATATTCAATAAGTTGATAAAATTAATTAGCTGTAATATATACATATATCATTGATTAAAATTTGTAGAACCTAATCAATATGATGGATCGACGGTATTGGATAAAATTATAGATACAAATTTTGTTTCGTTAGAATAGTTATTCTATATATTTTAATTTTATCATGAGACAAATTATTACTTAAAAAAATTTCATCCTTGGAAATGCTATTAGATAAGTTTGTCACAATATTTTGGCTTAATATAAACTCTAATACTTCATACACTTTAGAAAACAACTTCAAATTTCAGTATCATCAAATATTTTTTAATATTACCTCCAATTTTCTTAATTCTTTGATGAAAACCGAAACCATCCTTTATAAAAGAAGTTCCAACTCAATCCCACTGGCCTTATAGTAATAATGAACTACTACTACCATTAGTCTATTACTTATTGAAAATTTGGTACAAAATATTATTATAAAATAATGTGATAAAAATGATATAATAATATGAGATAATTTTATGTATGATATTGATGTGAATGCAGGGGCGCTGATTATTATATAATCAATCAAAATATAACACATATCATGTTATAAAAAAATTTATGTCCAATTTGAAAACTTTAGCATTTTATAAAATATAACACATGTCATTTAATCTATCATGTTTGTTAACACAAACCAGTATCAACCCTTCAATACTTTATGTGTCCATTTTTTCCTTGCATTCCAATCCAAACTTCCACATCCCAAACACCAAAACCACTTCCCTCTCCCTCCTCTTTATTCCCCAACAACCCTTACAAGTAACACATTTACAAAAAGTCTATACCATTGTATCCCCACCTCTACCTTGCCATGACATACCATGGCATCACCACCCTCTTCCTCACTCTCCTCTTCATCACAACCACCGCATTACCACCCACGCAAATAAACTCCAACTCGATCCTCATCGCGCTTCTTGATTCTCAATACACCGAACTCTCCGAACTCATCGAAAAAGCACTACTCTTACAAACCTTAGAACATTCGCTTACTCAAAACAACCTCACTATTTTCGCACCAAACAATGAAGCTCTACAACATGATCTCGACCCCGAGTTCAAACAATTCCTCCTCGAACCTCGTAACTTGAAATCATTACAAAATTTGCTACTCTTTCACTTCGTTCCTTCTCGTATTTATTCGTCTCATTTACATGCAAAACACAAAACTCTATGCAACAACCATTTCTTATCTTTGAAAACAACCAAAGTCACTCGACCCGTCATATTACCCGACCGGACGGGTTGATCCATGGTATTGAGAAACTACTAATACCAAAATCTGTTCAAGAAGATTTCAATTCTCGGAAGAGCTTAAGATCCATATCCGCAGTCTTACCCGAAGGAGCTCCAGAAATTGACCCAAGAACAAACTGCTTAAAAAACCGGTTCTAGTAAACCCCGGTTCACCACATGTTCTTCCAGTTTATGATGCATTAGCACCCGGTCCATCTCTAGCTCCGGCACCAGCTCCAGGATCTGGAGGGCCACATCATCACTTCGACAGCGAGATTCAAGTCAAAGACTTCATACAAACTTTACTACATTACGGTGGTTATAACGAAATGGCGGATATTCTAGTAAATTTAACATCATTAGCTTCGGAAATGGAAAGATTAGTCTCGGAAGGATATGTAATAACTGTTTTAGCCCCAAATGACGAAGCGATGGCGAAGCTAACTACTGATCAGTTAAGTGAGCCTAGTGCACCTGAACAAATAATGTACTATCATATAATACCAGAGTATGAAACCGAAGAAAGTATGTATAATTATGTTCGACGAATCGGTAAGATAAATTATGATACATTAAGGTTGCCTCATAAAGTTGTTGCGGAAGAGGCTGATGGTTCAGTTAAATTCGGGAAGGGTGAGGGTTCGGCTTATTTATTCGATCCAGATATTTATACAGATGGTCGGATATCGGTTCAGGGGATTGATGGGGTTTTGTTTCCGGTTGAGGAACAAGAAATTAAGCCGGCCCGGAAGGTTCCTTCTGGTCCGAATGCTGTGTCTAAAGTTGCTTCCAAGCCAAGAAGAGGTTTCTTTTGGTAACAATATGATAAATTCTTTTTGTTATAACTTAAATGTAAATTAAATTATTAGATGATGTGTATATATATATATAGTAGCTTGGATCAACATTTCTTATGTATTATTCCAATTGAGTGAATACAAATACATAAATTTCGTAAGTTTTCACTGCTTCCTCCATTCCAAATTGTCGATTTCCGATTATAATTTATAAACATGCAAATTTCGTGTATAAATTCAATGGGCATGGAAAATCAAGTAACGAGTTATATTAGATGACATTCGAGCTAATCGCATTATGTTATGTCATTTTATGATTTTGTAATTGGATCGAGTTCGAGTTGTGCGAGATACGAGTATCCAAAGTAATTTTTATGCAAATCGGGAAAAACAAATTAATCCATAAACATTTGCCACAAGTGATATGTGGATGAGAAGTTTTTACTAAATCTATCCTAGGAATTTTGTGTCAATCAAAAGAAAAGCACACTTTTTTCCCAGTGAATTTGGTGGTAAATTATTACATGTTTTAGCTGGATTGTGAAGGAATACAATGTTAAATTGCTATTATTGGTGGTTGTTGTGGGTCTAATATTCAAAATGTGTAGTGATTTCCACACATACTTTTGCGCTTTATTGATAATAATTTAGTGTGATCAAACATATGGCTGGCTTTTAATCCAAAAAAATTATAATCAAAATTTGACATTTTTGGTAGGAGGTAGATCTTATTGCAATCCAAGTAGAATGCACTTAAATAATTCTTTTTTTGTTTTGTTTTGTTTTGTTTTGTTTTGTTTAGTGAAAATTTGACATTTCAATTGTGTGGTTTTTAATATAGCTTTGAACAGTTGGTGTGGTATTGTGTTTGTGTCGGTGTGAAGTAATATTGTGTAATAATGGTCTTTTGTATTATGATTTTTCTATCAGTGGTGGGAACCGTTTTAGATCCTACATTACAAAAGCTCTTTTCTTTTCCAAGTATAATTGGACAAATGTTCTTTAGATAATGAAATGTGAAAATCAAGCTTAGCACAGCTGTTTCCCAGCCCATCCTTTTCTAAACCTTATATTCAACATAATTATACAGCATGTATAGACACCAGACAATTAAGCCGTATGCATGTCTTTACCTCAGCGCTATATATTTTAACAAGATTCGAACTCTCAATATCTTCTTATTATTTATTGATATTAAGAAATGTTGTTATTGAAGGTGTGTACCGTGGCCATGGCTTGTTGATGCATTATTTCTTCTAAAAAAACAAGACAAGCTTATTCATGACAGTTGACACAAATGTTTTACTAGTTTCGACATCTATTCATGTTTGTAGTATGTCTTTGGTTCGGAGGGAATGAATTTGGGTGGCAAGTAGATGGATCTTGTACTACTCGGATCTTTTACCTAAATATCTTTCAAAATTACTCACTCCATTATATACTTACAAATTTATATTATAGGAGCGTATAATATAACTTTTATAGATGATGTAATTTTGTTCTCACCACTAATATGTATAAGATCCGGAGGTAGAGGTGGCCATTGGTGCGGGTCTGCATGCACTGTCCGGGACCGACTCGTTTTTGAACCCGTTTTATTCGGCCCGAAATAAGCCGGGTCAAAACTCGCATAATTCGTTAAATTATAAGTACTGATTATTAATCGAGAATTATAAAACCGAGATCGGACCGGCCCGATTCGCTGAACCGAACCGCACGTAACTCACGAACCGGCTCGCACAGGCCCGCACGGTTCTTGTTTGCTTTGTTTGCTATTGTTTTCTCACTGTTTCTTTGTTATATATACCTTTTTAGGCTAAAATTATAAGCTAACAATCAATATTCAAATAAATGTTCAATGTTAGTCTCATTACTTAAACAAACAAATCAAAATTTTATTTTATGATAACATTTTTAAAATGTAAGTTAAGTCATACGAATTGCACTCGGCAAAAAGAAAAAGTAATTGCTCCCTGCTAAAATCATTTTAAAACTGGTTTATATTATTTTAAAACTGGTTTATCATATTATTTGCAAAATATTTTCGAAATCAATAAAATTTATACGAGGTACGGTCCTCCTGGAAAAGTAATGTGTTTTAGTTTAAAAGGCAATTGATTATAAAAGGTATTGTTATTATTTAATATTTTTTTTAATAATTAAGCAAGAGCAATTGAGTAAAATCACTTTGTACCAAAAAACTGTACCGACCAACAACCGACCAAACTTTTAATGTTTCGTCTTTAATAATACTAGCCAATAACCCGTGCAAAGCACGGGCGACTTTAACATTTATTTTAAAATTTATTTTTAAAAGTTTTGAGATTTTAGTAGTTCTGAAAATGTCACCTTTTTAAAAAAAGTATTAAAAATACTACTTTAACACTTCAAATCTTAAAAAAACTTATAAATTTTATAAAAGTTTATTAGTTTAATAAGCATGTAACCGTCCAAATTATCAATATATTTTTTTGTAATAATATCAATAAAAATAAAAATGTTTAAAAAAAGTCGTTTTTTTTTTAATTTTAATTAAAGTATAACTGAAAGAGTTTATAGTTATGTATGTGATTTTTGATTGAATTATATGAATTTTTAATTATGCTTAATATTTTAATAATTATATTTGTTAAAAAAATAAGTAGGCATGTTAAAATAGGTCAAATATATACTATATTATTAAAGCCGAAACATTGAAAATTTTGGGTTTTGGTTTTCGGTTTTTGGTCATTTATTCTATTTAATAAACAATAAAATAATATAATAATAGTAACTAACTGATTGCATTTTATAATTAAAACACTTTTTCTAACAAAATCTAGAGAAAATTACCTAATTACCCATATTTGACACTAGTTGGTCCAATTTAACTATTTCCAGATTGATCAAAGAGATGTTTTGAGTGAAACATGCAGTGTTAACTGCTTCAGCCCAAAAATAAGTGGGCAACTTTGATTCTCCTAGAATTGTTCTTGCAGCCTCGATTAGAGTTCTATTTTTCCTTTCCACCACTCCATTTTGTTGTGGTGCCCTGGCTGCAGAAAACTCATGAATGATTCCATTTTCCTCACAAAACGTCTTCATTGTTGAATTTTTGAACTCAGTGCCATTGTCACTCCTGATTCTTCTTACTTTGAGATCAGGATGATTGTTAATAGCCTTGATGTGATTGATTATGATTTCACTTGCCTCATCTTTAGAGTGTAGAAAGTATGTCCATGTGAATTTTGAAAAATCATCCACAATCACAAGGCAGTATCTTTTCTTTAAAATTGACATGACATTTACTGGTCCAAATAAATCCATGTGTAACAGTTGTAGAGGTTGCTCAATTGATAAGTCCAGCTTGCTTCTGAAAGAAATCTTCTTTTGCTTCCCTTTCTGGCAAGCATCACAAATTCCATCCTTGGAAAATTCCAACTGAGGAAGTCCTCTAACTAGGTCTCTTCTTACCAGATCATTCATTGACTTAAAGTTCAAATGTGACAGTCCTTTGTGCCATAGCCAACTCTCATCTTTACTTGCTTTACTCAGAAGACAAGTGATAGAATCTGAACTTGTTGAGTTGAAGTCAGCTATATACACATTACCTCTTCTGTATCCTGTCAACACCACATTGTTGTTTTCTTTGTTTGAAACAACACAGGCTCCTTGATTGACTGAAACTGAGAAACCTCTATTACACAGTTGACTAATACTCAGCAAATTGTGCTTAAGTCCATCAGCTAGTGCTACTTCATCAATGATGACATTTTCCTTTGAAATCAAGCCATATCACTTAGTGTAACCTTTGATGTCATCTCCAAAGGTAATGCTAGGGCCATCTTTCTCCACAAACTCTGTGAGCAGGGTAGAATCTCCAGTCATGTGCCTAGAACAACCACTGTCTAAGTATCATAGATTCTTTATGTTTCCCTGCACACAACAAAACCAAATCAAGTTGATTTTGGTACCCGAGTTTCCTTGGGTCCTTTCCTGTTAGCTTTAACTTTGCCTTTCTTGTCATTTTGCACCTTAATCTCAGGTTGAGTTAAATCAACCTTGACCCTGAGTGTTGACCTTTGAGAGACAACTTGCTGAGGATGTTCGTATGCATACATGTCTGATGCAGGCATTTGAGAATTCTGTGCATACCTAGTGTTCGTGTGTGGCATGCTCCATGTCATTTGTGGCATTGTGAATGCATTCATATAAGGATTTGAAACAAATGGCATGTTGGCATACAAATTTGATGCATGATCAGTATGTGCAAACATGTTATGCATAGCAGGCATGGGCATATTGGGTACAGACATTGGCATTTGAACAGATGAAGATTTAACAGTTTTGCAATTGGTAGATAAATGATTAACACTACCACACTTTACACAAGTTTTCCTAGGAGCATACTTGTCAAGTGTATAGTTATTATGCTTGTTAATCCCTACCTTACCATTTCTGTTCTTTTTCATTTTCACCTCAGCCTTGACCTCTATATTTTCTAACTTGCCCTTCAATTGCTTGTTGGACAAGTGACCTATGTTGACATCCTTAGCTTTGGTTTCGCTACATTCTCCCTGAACAAAATTTTTGTTGGTTGAACCATACTTTTTGTTCAACTTCTCAAGTCTCTCTTGACTAACACTAGATGTACACTTCTTTGGACAAGTCACTTCCGTAGATGTGTTATCCATCAACGGATGCTTACTATCCGTAGAGGTATTACCCTTCAACGGATGCTCATTGTCCGTAGAAGTCTCATCTCCTAGATTCTCAAAATCTAGTTTCTTTTTATCTTTTCTTGCTGATTCCTTGTAGAATGTATCCACACCTTGAGCCTTAATAATGTTTGTGGAAACATTCCTAGAATCATTCCATCTAGCTATTGTTTCATGTTCTTTAGCTAGCTGTTCTTTGAGAATTTCTTCTCTTTTTAGCACAGTCAGCAAATCATCATTGGCAACCTGACACTCTACTCTCATTTTCTCAAACTTAATAAATTGAGTTTCCAGAAGAGCATTCATATCACTTAAAAACTGATTAGCATCTTTAATCCAAGTGTTTTCTTTTGTAAGTGATTTAAGAGAAATACGCATATGGTACAATTCAGTGGACATATCATTAATTGCACTATTGCATTCCTCAGTCAGAAAGCTCAGAGAGATTGGTGGTAATTACCTGATTGGATGATGAACTGGCCTCCTGCTCACATGAATCAGCCATCAGTGCAAGGTTCACAAATTCAGTGTCCTCCTCAGAATCATTCCCATCTTCAGCCCAGTCATACTCCTGAGTTATGAATGCTCTACCCTTTTGCTTGAGAAGATCAAAGTATTTCTTCTTGTAGTCAACAGGCTCAAACTTCCTGTCACTCTTCTCAGCTTTTGGTTTTCTATATTCATTAGCAAAGTGACCTCCCATTCCACAGTTAAAACATTTAAACTTGGACCTTTCAACATAATTCTTGTTTGATTGAAAGTCCTTTTGAATGGCTTTGACACCTCAGGGTTTCTTTTGAACTTGAGCTTTGAGAATTTTCTCGACAGAAAAGCTAAATGTTCATCTAGGTCATCCATTTCATCTTGATTAGAAGGCTCACTTTCTTCAATCATCTTTCCTTTGCACTTTCTTGATTCAGTTCTACCTTCACAAGCACTTGGGCTTGGTGTAGTTTCAGCAGCTTCTTCTTTCATGTCCTCAGCCTTTTCAACACTTGCTACTAAAGCAACATATCCAGTTTTATTTTGGACCTTCTCAATTTCTTCATCCTGCTCCATTTCCAACTCATATGTTTTTAGGGTTCCATACAGCCTCTCAAGAGTAAAATCCTTATACTCTTGAGTGTTTCTCAAGGAAACAGTCATAGGCTTCCACTCCTTTGGCAAGGCTCTGAGAAATTTAAGATTTGAATCTTTAATTTGATACACTCTTCCGTACATCTTTAATCCATTCAGCAATTTTTGAAATCTACTAAAAGTGTCATTCAAAGATTCTCTACTCTTGAAGTGAAAGTGTTCATATTGTTGTATGAGGAGCTGCATCTTGTTTTCCCTTACCTGCTCAGTCCCTTCATAGATGGTTTGGACAGTGTCCCAAATCTCCTTTGCTGTAGAACAATTAATAACATTGTCAAACATGTCAGAATGAAGACCATTGAACAAAATATTCATGGCCTTCTTATCTTTATGAACTGCAATGTGATCCTCAGGAGTCCATTCTGAAGGTAACTTTGGAATGGTGTTTGGAGCTCCTGCAGGTGCTTGAGCTATTGAGGTGTTTGGCTTCATTGGTACATGAGGGCCATGATCTATACACTCTACATATCCTTCATCCATAGACATTAAATGTAGACGCATTTTTACTTTCTAGTGAAAATAATTCTCTCTATCAAGAACTGGTATTTTAACTCCATAATCCTTCTGACCCATGATTCTGATGTCTTTAGATCTTTAAACTTCTTGTGTGTTAGAAGCTTGCACTGATACCAATTGTTATTCCCAGATAATGAATCGAGATTGTAGAAGGGGGGGTTGAATACAATTTTTTAAATTTCTTTAGTTCTTGACAGTGGAGATATGAAAGTAAAATCAAGAACAGAAAAACAAACAAGATAAAATAACACAAGAATTAAAAATTCAGGTGGATTGTTTTGTCCACCTGAGAGATTTTTATTTGAAGAAATCTCTGTGATGTTGATGAATAAACACACAGTTTCATACACACTATTCTAGCTTCAGCAATTTACAAAGGATATTGTTTTGAGCTCTCTAAATTGCCTAACTGATTCCTTAGCTCTAGAATAATGCTACACTTGGTTATAAATCCCAAGTTTACAAGATATTTCGAACAGCTAAAAATACAAAAAGTAAATCTGTTCAAAATCCTTGTTTCTCCATTCTGAGTAATGGTCCATGTGTTGGTAGCTTGCCCTTCTTGGCTGATTGTCTTTTATAGAAATGCTACTTTTTGACCACACAAACAGAATGCTACTTATTCTCGTGAGTTTACCAGAAATACTGGTTTTCATGCTCTGTATAGTTTGTCAACCCATGTGCACTGTCTGAATTGTCCCTTCCACAAGTACGGTGTGTATCCGTAGAAGCCATTTGAGTTGTATCCGTTGAGAGTATCTTGATCACATCCGTAGACAGCTAGTACTGATATCCGTAGACAGTACATTTGTCCACATCCGTAGAAGGCTAATGTTGTTATCCGTTGACAGTCAATTTCACTTATGTAAAATTACAAGGCATATACTATTTACAATTAGCCTCCATATTCTACATATCTATTAATAGTCAACATGACTTATTCAGCCTAAAAACTAATACTTCAACTTCAACATCAGGATTACAAATCAGGAATACACATCAGGACTACACAACAGGATTGTACATCAGGATTGCATATCAGGAATGTTCATCAGGATTGTTCCTCAGGATTGCATCTCAGGATTGCATCTCAGGATTGTACATCAGGATTACACAAGCATGTAACATTGAGTCTTATCCGTAGATAAGCTACCCTTTTACGAATACTGCAAAAGCATGCTATCCGTTGAAGACTATATTTTACTTATACAATTTTTACTAAGTTAATCTAGTTATCATCAAGAAACAACATAGTTCCTAACAATGAATATGAGACATGTATCGTATTTTCGAGCCGGTTATAAACCGAGATATCGGATAGTCCATACCTAGCACGAGTTAGAAAGTATAAGAGTAAGAGGGATACTAAAAGATTACTGCCATACATCGTGGGATCCATTCTCATATAACATATTAAATAAAATATTTAGATCTACAACTATACTAAAAAGTTTATAAAAACAACGGGTAACAGAGACAATGTTAAAGTTCTATAAAAAGTTAAGATTTCAAAACTCATTAACAACATATTTAAATTTAATATTTAAAACTCTAAATATACTAATATAGATTAATATTTGATATATGTTAATACATAGGTCTAAAGTTCGAATCCTGTCAACAACTTATTAATTTATATTTCATACTAAAATTAATAATAAAAATTGTTTTATGAATAGGTTCAAGTTTTAAATCCTGAAAATAACATATTAAAATTAATATTTATATTATTATATTACACTAAAATATTATTAGATTTTATATTTAAAAATTATTCTATACAAAAATTTAAGATTCAAATGCCGCCAACATATTAAAATTAATATTTATAATATTATACTATCATATAAGAAAATTAAAAAAAAAAATCCGTGCTATAAGTTAGTACAATTTATGAACAACTGCAAGTTAGTAGTACTAGTTTGTCACACTGTAATAATCAAAACTAAAGCGTATCATAGTATTATGTTCAAGAAATTTGTGTTAACGAAGAAGAAGAAAATTAAAGGTGAAAGTATAGTAAAAGAAAACATTCTCCTATCATCCTATATGTTCTTGAATTTCTTGTGAAAAAAAAAAGAACTTTTCGAAACTACCTACTGTGGGAATCATTTAGAAAAATGTTTGCAACTTTATTCTCAATCATTTCATATTTGAAGAGAAAATTGCTAAAAAAAATTATACATTTCCTCTCTTCTATTTTTCACAGTAATTTAATTATGGAGCACAGTACAAATGACTTCAAAATTTTGTTGGAATGCCTAAACATGAACAATGAAATCTTTATGAGAAAAAATGAATTTTGACCTATGATAAATTAGATAAATTTTAATTATCAAGGAAAAAAAATTTGCCTCAAAAAATTTTCTGTACAACATAACAGTCAGACATGACTAAAAAAACTGTAACTAATTAACTAATTTTCAGTTTTAATGTATCTTCTCTCGATGAGAGTCGACCTCAACCCTAACTAGCCGTCTCCATAGATCTATCTCTTTTCTTTACCAATAAAACTTTCTTTTTTCTCACAAATTCATTTTCATATCTCTTTCTTTCGTCTATTCACCATAATTCTTATTTCCTTCAATAATAATTCTTCTTTGTAAGGATTGCGATTGTACCCAATATTTTGGGTGTTTGTTTGTCTTCCTTTTTGAGTGTTTAATATGTTTTTGGTACTTTTGATTTGTTGTTTTGTATATGTGAGAATGATTCAATTAGTGTTTTGGGAGATCTGGAAAGCTTGCATCGAGGCTGGATCGGTGGTGAAAATCGCAAAAGCTCACCTTTCACAACGGAAGATTTTTCATATTACGAGGGCATGTGTCCCTTCAATTTCAGTTGGTGCAAGTTCTAAATATTGGATTACAACCGGAATTAATTATGTGAAAGTCAATTGTCATGTTACTCGTTTTAGGGATGGTGTAGGTTCGATTTCTCGGAAAGCTATTGTAATCTTTTTCTGTTTAAAGAATATTTTTATTCTAGATGTTAAGCGATCTGAAAACAAAACGGCTAATTGTTTAGCTCGTTTATTTGTTTTTCAACCTAATTGCATAGCCGGTTAGGGGTTTGTCTCAGTCAAGTTCTTTTCTCATTAATGAAATTTGCTTTAAATTTGTTAAAAATAAAACTGTAATAGGGATACTCTCCCTAATATAATTTTTTTCCCTATAAAGATCGATACTATCGAGTCGACTAAAGGATAAATTCATGAACCAACAACTAGGTGTAGGAGAAAAATCGAATACTTAATATTATAAAACACAAATTAAGGTTCCAACCAATTTAATTGTACTTTTTCATTTCAAAAACTACAGCACCACCCAGTGATCTTTGAGAATTGATTCGTTGACTGAATAGCATAAGTGTTACTTAGGGGTCATTTGTTAAATCTGAACCATATTTTTTGAATAATTAAGATATCTGGACCAATAATAATCTGAATGCTGAATAACTAATGTTGTTTGATAACAAAAAATAAAAATATATGAATGATTGTATTTACATATTCGGCCCCATTAAATAATTAATAATGTAATTATCCATTTCCTTAATGTAATACCACATTTTAAAAGTAATTATGCAAATTTCAAAATTTTCAAAAAAAATTATGGATTATGTAATTTTTTGAATTATTTAAACACATAAATTAAGAGTTGTACAATAAATACAAAAATAAACTTTACATGAATAAGTATTTTACGTCACCTTTTAATAATACCAATGGTTGAGAAATAATTATTTATTTTAATTTTACTATTTCAATGTCATTTTATAACAAATACCTATATATGCTTATATTTTACATATACAATAAGAACAAAAAAGAAAATTTTTTATTTATAAAGTAAATATATGTATACACATGAAAAAATGGAAACAAGATAAAATTGAGAACGATGAAAACATAGAAATTATGATTCAAACCATTCAGCAGGGATTTCAAGGGTCATTGGTCCAGACAATTTTTGGAGTCGTCCAGATATATTTTGAGTTATCCAGAACTAAAAGTAAAAACCAAACAATCTGAATAGTAGTTACAGGAATGGTTCAATTCATATGAACTCGTTCACCCATTAACAAATGAGACCTTAGTATTCCCTATGTCCCTTTCATTTCTATACACTTTTTATTTTGGATGTCCCTCTCATTTTTATACATTCCAAAAATAGTAACTTTTAATAATATAAAACACATTACACCCACTACTTTTCTCCACTATCTCTATTCTATAATAATTTAAAACACTATTACACCTACTATTTTTCTCCACTATCTCAAATCTATTGTTAAATATTGATAGATCCCACCACTTTATCCACTTTTCATCTAACTTTACTCATTTTTTATATATTTTCTTGATCTCCATGTCCAAACCCAATGTATATTAATCAACGGGACAAAGGGAGTAGTATAAACTCGAAGAGACACAGGGTCATAAAGAATTAGCCCTTTGAATAAACGAGGCTTTCCCGATTCTTTTGTTAAGAGTAGTGCTCAGTGTTCTTAAAATCCGCGATTAATCGGGATTAATCGTTAGACGGCGGACCACCGAACTGATTAAGCGAAAATCGGTTAATTAATCATTTTTTCAGAAAAATGGTCAAAAATCGATTGAATCGGTCAAAAATCCGGCTAATTATTTAAAAATAGTAAAAAATAGTTTAAATTAAAAAAAATAATTAAAAATTTAAAAGGTAGAAACTTGATTAAACAATAGGGAAAAAAATTATTTTTGTACATATAATTATAATTTTAGATGCCTAAATCATAAATTCTCTTTATTTTTTCTCTTAAATTGATCTCTAATTGAAAAGTTAAACCTTCAAAATTTTATTTATTACAATTATATAACATTTTTAACATATTTGCATAAATATAAGATAATAACATGTGTTTAGTTGAAATAACGAAACAATTATATATATGAATATAATTGTATATAAAAATATTATTAAATTTATTCCGATTAATGATCCGATTAATCCCCGATTACCCGATTAATCCCCGATTACCCGATTAATCCCCGATTACTCGATTAATCCATGGACGGTGCATTCACCGATTAACTCCGATTCCCGCTTTTTACAAGACTGGTAGTGCTAGAACATGTGACCGACACTTAGCAATTTTAATTTCATGAGCATATATGTATACACATGAAATTCCATATTTTTATTAAAAATGTTACTATTAAGCATGGATTTAGGAAATCTTTGGAAATTTTGTTGAGAATTCTAGCATTTTTTTTGTTAATCATCATTATTCTCTTATGTTCTAGTATTTAGACGTGGGCGTTACCAACAGTTTGACACTCTACAAATTATACAGCTATCTACTATTTCTAATCACTTATCATCACAAAGTTCACACAGGTTCTTGTTAAATGATTCTGAACTACAAATTACCAACAGTTTGACACTCTACAAATTATAGTAAAGGTATAAATTTTTGACTGCCGAACAACTGCAAAATCATCACAGATTCAACAAAATTTCTTGGATGACCTAGACACCAGCACAATATATTTCTTCACAACAGTTCCCAAAAATTCAGTAAAGAACATGCATATGGATTAGAAGAACTGTGCAGATGAGTACTTTGCTTTCACAGGAAACTTGAAACCATTAATATGCACAAAAAGAACCAGAACTTGAAATTCAAAATCCTAAAAAGTACAAGTTTCACTTACCCAATGCCTGCATGCATTTGTTAACCACCAACTATCATTTCAGCTTGGACAGGTATCTCTGGATTGAGGGAGTTCACAAAGGTATTATTGTCCTGAACAGCATGATGATCAGATCCAGCATTTGTCAAATCTGCATTTCCTGTGGAATTGGAGTGCTGTTGTTCACTTTCCTTAAGATCTCCTGCTTGATCCCTCTCATCTCGACCTTTTGCTTCTGCAGGCTCCTGTCTCAACCTGACAGGCATTCCCTCGCCTTTTGAAACTGCTGAATCCCTTCGATGAAGAATAGACAGGGATTTCCTAAGTGGCTTCTTTGATGCAGAAACATTATTGTCATTATTTGCAATCTTGGTTGACCTGTCCTGTTCTCGGTTCACGTGTGGGCTAGGCCCTGAACCACCTCCTTCAATGGAGTTGATTAGTCCACCAGTGATGCTTTTGTTTCTCCCAAGCTTCGGAGATTTAGCACGAGTTGTTGGCATCTAGGAAATTAGAGTAAACGCCAACAGTGTAAGTCTAAAGTAGAAATAGAATAAGTTGGTTACGACTAATAACATACTTATATTTTGCATAATGTAATGCATTCCTTCTTCACAACTACCTGGTAGTAGTGTAGCACTAATCTAATATATGTTCCTTGCGAAGTCAAATTACCATATACAGTACTAGCAGTCAGTGATCATGGCATTTGTGGCCAATTTATTATTGTGTATAATGATTGAGTTTATATTACAATTTTGAATTAATTTTATATTAAACTACAGCACCTAAAACTAGGTAAACATATATGGGAAAAGATTATATATATATATATATATATATATATATATATATATATATAGAGAGAGAGAGAGAGAGAGAGAGAGAGAGAGAGAGAGAGAGAGAGAGAGAGAGAGAGAGAGAAAAGTATGTATGTATATATAAGAAAGAAAATGAACAATCAATATCCTCGAAGACCAAGAGCATATTATGAAACAAAAAGCTTCTAATGGTTGTAGGTATATAAGTTATTTCTGTCCAAGTGTTATGTACCAATAGCCAAACTAAGGGCGGTGTGGGTGAGAGTCTCACTAGCTAAAACACACAGACACAAACAAGGTAATTAGACCAAGGAGTAACAAATAGCAATTACAGACAGAGAGATGAATCACCTTCTTCAGTTCCACTTTTGGAGGAGGTTCTTTATAGAAAGTTGGCATAGGAGTGGCTTTAAATGTCAAGCTCTTCCTCAATCTTTTAATTTCTGCCTCTTGGCTTTCCTGTGTCAAACCCCACAAAACAAATGAATAGCTTGAAAACTATGTCTATATAACAAAGCATAAAACTGAAAAGAATTAAAGTAACAAGTATCAAGCCATTTATAATGTCAATACAAGCACCTTGGATTTTTCTTGCAAGTTGCTCTTTTCCACTTCCTTTGCATATATCTTTTCTTCTATCTTCGAATAGAACTGAAGAACACATAAGGGAAAATATTGATCTTCTATGTCTATATAGAAGAGTTAGATGTAATGAATTGCGAAGAAGTATATACCTCTCTTCGCTTTTCAGCACGTTCTTCCAACCTGAAGGAGAATCCAGAGGCACTGCTCCTGCTCGTTCCACGAGGAGTGAGGTTCCTAATAGTAATGCAAAAAAAGGGACCAATAAAGGCGAGAAAAGGCATATGCCGCTAAAATGAGTATCAAAATCTTAAAAAAAAATAGAGAGAAGTACGATGAAGTAGTTGAACGGGCATCATCATCCTCTGTTGACAGCAGGCCAGTTTTAGTCGGTTTTGGTTGTTGATCAACTGGTCTACACCCACAGAAAATTCAAGAAACTAATTACAGAATCACTGTTAAGAAACATGTATCATTGTCCCTGCAGTTGTGTTCACGGTGAGACGGATACAAACATACTGCACATATAGACATGTCATATGGGGCACTTACAGGAAGCCTTCAGATGGAGGGCATCTTGGAGCACCATTAGAGGAGACAATCTTACGGGCCTGCTGTAATCAAACATCAGTTCCAAAAATGTAAGAGCAGGAAAATATAGATTTAAATAAAACACTGCAACAAATATCCAATAAATGACTAACATTTGGCAAAGATGCTAAAGTACTTCGCCTCGAAGAAGCTACACCACCATGTGGTTTGGCTTCCTTTGCGTTCACTCCAGTGGAGGCTCGCCTACTAGCAGGATTCATACGGGAAACTGAACTAACTATTCCGTTTGATAAGGTAGTTTCAACTTTCGACACCTTTGTTTTAGGGACTTTCGCATTGGATCTCACAGAGTAGCTGTCAGTGCTATTACTCATTCCTTCTTTTCGAAGTCCTTTAGCAGGAAAGGATTGACTCTGAGTCAGACTTGGTTTTCCTTTACGAATCGGTTCAGTCAATCCTTTCACATTAGTCTTTGAACTGTTATTGGCAGAAGATTTACTGCCCTTGGACATTTTACTTTCCGGAAGGGTCTTGGAAGATTCAACCTCCTTTCCCAATACACTAATAATTTGTTCCACATTTGTCTCATTCTTATAAACTCCTTCCCCACTGCAAATCTCCCCACCATCCTCCTCTTCCTTAACAACAACAGATGTTTCTTCTACATTAGTTTCCTCAACTATAGCACTTTCAACCTTTGATCCAACCCCTACTCCGGACTCCATTCAGTGTATCTTATCGAGCATAATAGTATGCAACAAAAGAAGAGAAAATGAATAAGAGCCTAGTTACACTGTAATAATCACATCAAAGAATAACACAAAATGAAGAATCTCCTAATTACACTCCACTAATCTCTCCAAACTAGTCTAATCACAAATTAAACATACAAAAAACAAATCAAATGTCTATTCAAAAAGGGTCAATAACTGTTAGTATATTTTTGCTTAATCCAATTTCATTTGCCTAATACATAGATGGATCAAAATTGATAAGATAAGATAACAATTCTATGAAACAAGAACCCAGTTGCACAATTCCCAATAAAATGAAGACAAAGCAAAGATCTGACAAAATGAGCAAGTACAGAAGAAACTGAACATAACCAAGTAGCAGTTACTATTACTACAACATAAATCAAAAGAGAAACAAAACTCAAAAAACAAATACCAAGTAGTTTATATATGAACATATAGATTTATATGTCTGAACTTACAAGAGTTTGAACTTTGAATGGAAGTTGATGTCCCAGAAATTTAAACCTGGTCGTTCCACAGAGAAAAGGAGAGAGATGGTTCCACGAGGAACTGAAAAAGGGACAAGCAGCTTTCAAAGGTTTGTTATTGTGGGCTTTTATTACCAATTTGCCACTGTACTAATCCACCCAGGACGTCACTTTTAGGAAAGAAAATGAAAAAATAAAATTAAAAAAATACTCCCTTCTTTTTCACAAAATTCTTAAAATATCTAATTGTATATCTAAAAATATTATTTCATTTTTCTCTATTAAATTAAACTAATTTTAAATTCCTAATATAAAAATTTGGAACAATGTTGTTAATCTTTAATAAGTTAATAATTATTTGTTAAAGAATATTAATAATATAATAAAATATTATCAAATATTATACTCACTTCGTCCCACTCATTTGTATACAGTTTTTTCTCACTGCACCACGCATGCCGAGCTCCCATCTCCAGATGTATACAATTGATGTGACGGAGGGAGTAACTAATATATCTTAGTCCCACCTCCACATAAATGTAAAATCATGATATTTTTGTATATACAAAGTTATGAGTATTCAAGTTGTTGCATTTGTATTACTACCTTTTTCTGAAATTTGAAATCAGAACTTGACATAATCTTTTAAAAAAACTCGGATCATACCCCTAATTTTTAAATTAAAATGATGGGGATCTTAACCCGATTATCATGTATAGTATCAAAATTCAAAACCGACTTTCAAAAATATGTTTTTCAAGTTATTCGAGGGAAGACACGAAGTGGTATTATTCTACTCAGACGTTCGAAAGGGTAGGATAAGATGCTCAATTTATAAGACAAAAATAGGTACTATTATAATTCCAAAAATACAAATTTAGGATAAATTATCCAAATTCTCTTCCACTCGTTCAATTGGTGATTCAAATTTGAATCTTGACTTAGTATTAAAATAATAATTTTATTATTTGTAAATGTTTAGTTTATTTAGATTCAAAATTGATTTGTGATTTATTATTATATAATTAATAATAGTATGTAATTAATTATTAATAAAATTTAATTTATAGAATAAAACTTATAATGAGAAAAACATATTTCATTAAAATTTTAATATTAAAAGTACATTAAATTAATAAAATCTAAAGTACATTAAATACAATAAATTAAAATTACAATATAGAAAAGGACTAGAAAATGGTACAAATAAACATAATTTTTTGTAAAATAATATGTAAGTAGTAATTTGGATTGCTGGAGTTGATCAGAAATTTGGAAGAAAATTTGGATCAGTCAGTGAACTAAATTTGAATCTGATGATGACCATAGTAAGGGCATGTTTGGCTTTGTACTCAGCATAACTTGTAACGTATAAATTGATAAGTTGAAAGTTAGAAATCACCAACATTTTACTTAACTTATCAACTTATTTTTTGATTTTTTGATTTTTTTAATACTTTATATTTTTACCTTTGTGTTTTTAAATATTTTTTTAATTTAAAATGCAAGTGTTGAAATCATTGTATTTAATAATTATTTTTTCAAATTTAATTTATCAAACTCTTAACTAACTTATAAGTAAATTTATCCAAACACCGTATAATTTATAAGAATCCATCAACTTATCACTTATAAAGCACTTACTCATTTTAAGCTACAGGTCAACTTTTTGTGATACCTCAAACACACACTAAGTAAACTGATGGCACAAAAAAATATGTAAAGTAGCAAGAGAGAAAGCAAAAAATGAGTTTCCTGGAAGTTGGTGAGATACTGCTTATTTATTAAAGTATTCGATGTTAGTAGTGGATAAAATTAATTTTTATGTTATAAAATTTACTAATTTTTAAAAAATTTGGAAAGTAAAAAATAGAGATGAACATTCAAAAATTATAAATGTAAAACGTAGATACATTTATGAATTTTTCAAATTATTGTATTTAATATTAAAATTAGGTATCGACTCAATTTTCACGATCGAAGTTGAATTTGACCCGAATATCACATAACTAGAATAACAATATATTTTTGTACGTTTAAAAAAAAACTATATACTTTTGTACATATATTTAATGTAACATATTTATTAGTTATTTATAAATTAATTTAAAATATTATAAATAGTCAACTAATAATTTTAATACTACTCACATAAAAGGCAAAACACTTGTGCTCTTGGACATTTTAGAGAACAATTTTCTTGTCACAAAAAGTATGTTGACATTAGTTAAATACCAGTAATCAAATCATTTTAGATTGTGTTACTGAGCTTTCGAAAATTGACGACAAACTCTTTTTTTCTTTTTTTATCAATTCTTCTGAATTTTTAATGTTCCACTAAATTGACCATATTTATAAAAAGAAAGTTATCTCTGAGCATTTTTTTTATTGTAACTAGCACAAAAGAACAAAAAGAAAGAAAAAATTGAAAGACGATAGATGAATGAAATGATTGAACTTTCACAGAACAGCTAATAATTTGGTTGGAAGAGTTGTTTGCTTCTGTCATTCACTTTCTGTACATGCTTGTCTTCTACCCTGCAAGTCATCATCCTTCTTGTAGCATAATTAAAACATTTTTTAAAATTACTTTACAACAATAAATCTAATTTATTACGTGAATTAACTAAAACGCATGAATATTTTCTTTGGTCTTCAGGCGTAATTTCTTTTACTAATTTATTGTTTTTAGGCAAATCCATTTCATATTGCATGCACTTCTCTCAAATTTAATTACAAGTTAAAGGTTTTAAGACAAGAAATTTTCATGTTGAGACTTGAGAGTGTCATTCTACGTGGGGATCATTTGTTTCCTTGGTTCAATGCTGGAATTAATATATTTTAGGGCTAATTTTATAACTACCTAACATAACTATTGGGCTTTTAAATATACTGCACACCTTTCTAAAATTATAAATATACGGTCCATACTTTCAGTTTTTTAAAAATTACGTATTCTATTATTAAGAGAAATTGTACTCTCTCTCTCTCATTCACGCTGCAGACTTGACCACAACCCCCCACCCCCTTCTTTCTCTCTCGGCGACGACGAGATGTTTCACGGAAGCATTGCAATTTCACAGCTCTGTTGAATTCAATTCGACCACGGTATCTCTGATTCACACAATTTTGAGCTTTAATGGTGGCTTAGTTCTTCTCCTTCAGTTAATTGGCCCCGCAGGGGCAGTTTCACGGCATCTTTGAGTTCAATCGGAGTGGCGACGAGAGTTTCACGACGGCGAATGAGATTTGTAAGTATATTTATGTGCATTATGTATGTATATATGCAAAATTGGCAGTGATATAGAAATAAAGATCAAATTGGAAGGAGAGATTTTGTTTTAGAATGAGAAAGTATGTATGTGTGTCTATTTATGTGTTTTATGTATGTACATGTGCAGAATTGTAGTATAGAATGATTGTTTGTGTGTGATTTGAATTGAATATATAGAGAATGATTAAGCATGAGATCAAAGACAAAATTGTGATGAAATTCTATTCTGTATCAATCTGATGCACTCCCTAGCTGTTTGTTTTATGTATGTATATATAAAGAATTGACAATGATATATAGATAAAGATCAATTTGAGAGGAGAGATTTTGTTATAATATGTATGTAATTGCAACCTTGTTTGCAACTTTGCATCTGTGGTTGCAGAAGTTGCAACCACTATTTATACATCAATATTAATTTGAATTGTAGTATAAAATAATTGTTTATGTGTGATTTGAATTGAATATATAACAAAGAATTAAGTATGAGATCAGGAACAAATACAGATGAAATTCAGTTGTGTATCTATCTGATGCACTCCCTAGTTACTTGTTCGAGTGTAGTTTTGTATTTTATCAATTGCCTGCGTATTTACGACACGAGTCTAGGTTCTTGCACACATATTATCATTATAAAATGGGTGAATCACATGTTGAGGATCATTAGTCAATCGGTATATAAAAGTCTTTATACATTGCAGGGTTCTTTGAAACAATGGATGAAAGAACCGGGGAAAAGTTGACTCTCTCTCAGTAAGGCATCTACAAAGACCATTTAACATGAATCTGGCCAGATTCATTTTCACAAGAACCTCCAAAGATCTCTAAGAATTCACAAATGCTGGATAAATTTCACATTCTGGACGACTTTGATACCATCGACTGATGATTTTATATCTAGATTTAGGTTTCATGTAACTGGTTATCTAGATCAATTGGGAGTGATTTCAAATAACAATGTAATACAATATCATATATATCAATAGAATATTATTTGTTCATTTATTGAATCACTGTGAATGGAACTGATCTAACATTTATGGATTTGTTCATTTGTTGATTTTATGTGGAACGACCCCCGCATGGGCACCCATCTTAATAGACAGACTCATAAATTCCTATCAGTTGCAACCTTGTTTGCAACAGTTGCAACCTTGTTTGCAACCTTTGCAACCATGGTTGCAGAAGTTGCAAACATGTGTGTAGAAGTTGCAACCATGGTTGTAGAAGTTGCACACATGGTTGTAACCATGGTTGTAAAAGTTGCAAACATGGTTGCAACCTTTGCAAACAAGGTTGGAGAAGTTGAAAACAAGATTGCAATTGTTGCAAACAAGGTTTTAATATGGCTGCAACAATTTTGCAACTTATGCAACAACATTTACAACTTATACAAAATATTTTCTCAACTTAAACAAACCTATAATAGTTGTCTTTGGATGTTGTATTCGCGACATATTTCAATGATTCTAAAGTGCACGTAAACACTTCCTTACTCCAAGAAAACATATCAAAATCAAACATATCAACCTTTGCAACCATGGCTGCTGAACAGTTGAATGAGTTCCCCTACGGGGCCTGTACTGTTATCACAGACAAGGAGAAATGGGAATCAGGAAATATCTCATCAACAAAACTAAATGAGGCAGAAATTTCACTTCATTCGACTCATCAACAAGCCTACCCTCGAAAACTTAATTAAAAGTCTACACAATTACTTTGTGCAATAATCATATCAACAAAATCAAATAAACTCAAAATCAAATAAACCCAAAAGATTAGGGCTATAATCACATTTGTAGTTAGTTACACAAAGTAATTAGCAACTAATTTAATTACATAAATCACAAAAAACAAGTTGCATACACATAACAAGCCTTCAATAAACAAAAAATCACTCCGATACTCCAATCAATAAACCGTGTGTGTGTGTGTGTGAGAGAGAGAGAGAGAGAGAGAGTACGGATTGAGAGAGAGAGAGAGAGAGTACGGATTAAGATAATCGGAACTTACAAATAAGATGATCGTTGAAGAAGTTTTGAGGTCGCCGGAGAACGTCAAGCTTTCTTTAATGAAGGAGAAGGACAGTTCTAGCAAAGGAGAAGAACAATTCAAGAAGAAGATGAAGACAGTTGGTGTTCGAAAAGAAGAAGAAGGCAGGTTATATGTTGTGGTCGTATTTTTAAAAATAGACAATTAGAAAACTGAAGTTAACCGTAAATACAAAGAAACAACTATATTGAATTGAAATAGTAATTAGTAACGGTAAAAGTAAAAACAAAAGTTTAAATATATATATATATATATAAAAATTCCTATATTTTATTTATGATACTTTCAATTGACTAATTTAATTAATACAAAATATTAATTTAATTATATTTTAAAATATATTTTTGAGTTGTTGATTTATTTTTGTATTAAAATTTACATTTAATTGTTTAAATAGATATGAAAATAGTAGAAAGAGCATTGATTCCCCATACCCCTCCCTCATACCCACCTTCCTCCCAGGGTATCAAAAACCCATACCTCGGAGGTTTGAGAAATGGGTTTAAAAAAGGTTTTTTCTGAACCAAACACCAGGTATGTGGTTGGAATGAACGAAACTCATACCTATACAAGAATAGCTCGAATCAAACGACCCCTAAATAAATGGTTTATTTCGGTATATATTAAATGATTTGGAAACAGTACTAGATGCATGTTATATTATTTTTTTTGTTGGGTATATGCATGTGATATTGATTTTCTATTAACTGCAATAATCATTTTTGAACTCTTAAGTTTATTATTTGATCTTTTAGAAATTTTATAATAACTAAATTTTTTTTAATGCAGAAAACGAGCACAATATTAAAATTAAAAACTACAAATAAATTTAAAAATAAATAAAATCACAAATAATTCGATCAAAAAATAATAATATTAGAAGTATCGAATTACTTATCAAAACGTAACCCATATAGGATGTGTTATGTTATGATTTGTTAAAACTCAACTAATAATATTGAAACTTCTACTTAAATTTTACTAATAAAATTATTTTAAATTGACACATCATCAACTTACATTATTTGTGATCAAATTTTTAATATTCAACTAGCATTTTACCCGTGCGACCCACCGAAAGCACAATCTTAAAATTTTTAAATCTTAAAAATTTCAAAATATTTATAAATATGTTATATAACATAACTTTTATCAATTTTTTACCACGTACTTTTATTAAATATACACATGTATGTATTAATAAATATAAATTATGTTAATAATACAACAGTTGTTACAACTTGAAGTCTGAATCTACAAATCTAAAAATACCACTAAAGGAAAACTCTACGATCGAGGCTCTGAGGCGCCCTGTACGGGATCGGGGCGGGTTGGGGGACTGATTTCGGGGTCGGGTGCGGGGATAACACTCCCCGACCCCGAAGTGATCCGCGCCCATCCCTAGTTATGTTATTGGTTGATAAGAAAATAAATATTTATAATTAAAAATTAAATATTCAACCGCATAAAAAATTGATTGAACAAATATATAAAATGCTACCATCATAACAAAATGTTAGGTCCTAATATGTTTGTAGAAGGGGGGTTGAATACAAACAGTACCGTTTAATCGAATTTGTATTGTTGAATTTAACAATTACAATACCAAATTTAATGCGGAATAAAATGAAACAAGATTTAAGTTAAATAAAACTCTATTGAACTTGAAGGGTGTTACAAATCAGTGTACAGATTACAAGGTTCTTGTTAAAACAAATCTAGAATAAATTCGACATGAATTTATCTATATTTGTAATAAAAGGATCGAATACTAAAAATTAGTTCGATAGTAATTTTAGGGATTATGATCCGCTAGATTGTCAAAGCAGTACAAGTAATTGAATTCTAGTTGATTGGATATAACTTTGATTGCTAGAATTTATTACAAGAAATGTATTGAATGCTTCTGGTTGGCTCGAGTTAAATGGCAGAAGTAAAGAGATGATACTTTGTTTTTGCTTCTGTCTTGAATTGTAATGTGTATTCTGTTTGATCAATGCACTTGTTAATTAAACAAGTCAACAGATCAAATGCACGCGCCAAAACCACTGCAATTTGATTTACACTAATAGTACTATCCAATTAAACCTGGTAGTACTATCGGTAGGACTATCAGTTTGAACTGGTAGTACTATCGGTAGTACTAACACAGATAGTACTACTAGTATAAATAGAATTAGGTATAAAACTGATTTAATGCATTCTACTATTAATTGATTTAATAAATGAATTAATTCTTTCAGAATGAAAGAATTAATTCAATGATTAAATAAATTAAATAAATGACTCAAATAATTTCATAAATAAATTAATTCTGGAGAATTAATTTATATATTAAATTACTTAAGATCTAGATTGATTAATTTAATATATGAATTAATTCTGAAAGAATTAATTCCTAGATTAAATTAATTAACTTATAGAATAATATTAAAAGAGAATTAAACTAATTCTTAGAACCACTAAAATTGATGACGAACTTCCACTGACTGACGTTGACACTCCATGTACTGTCTGGTTCATGAGCGACAAACTTTAATGGTTGTTCTTCAATCTCGACTTTAAGCTGTGATTCTTTACTCCTTCTATTTAAACAAGGACTGTAACCTGTAAGTTTTCCCGTCACACTTCTGAAATCTCTGTCACTTTAAATAGATCCACTTTCTTGAATACTTCACTGAGGCTTGATCAAATAAATGAACTTCTTCCGGTGTAGAATAACTTCAAGTCTGTAGATGACTTTAATCTTCATTCTTTGACAGATATAATATTCTGAGATCTCTGTGACATCTGTATTTATTATTTACTTATTACATCTTGGTTTATGTTGAGTAGAATCCTCTGTGTTTACAAATAGGCCTAGACATATGCCTTTCAATCTCCCCCTATTTGTTTGTTAGACAATAACAACCAAATACCTCTAGAGGATAACTCAACTAAAACAAGAAAAGATAAGACTTTTAAGAGCCAAGCAAATAATAAAAAGTTCTGGATTAAATATAACAATTTCCAGATTCAAACAATAAAGATAAATACAAGATAGATGTTCCTCTAGCCTGAACAAATGATAAATTTCCCTATCTTGATTTACCTAGCTCTAAACATATAACATTTACAAATTGAGCTAACTACATCATGCCTTTAGTCTCTATTTTCACCTTCTTCAGCTTCTGCCAAGGTGACTAGAAGATCTTTGTCAAGGACACGATCACTTTCAGAAACCACACCACGTGGCATTACTGGTTGAGTGGTGATCTTCTTCAATCTATTCTTCATCTGAGCATACCTTGGAATTTTCTCCGTGCAGTAGTCTGAAATCACATCAGCAACTTCAGACTTCTTTATAGAAGCAAACCCAGAAGTTCTAAGAAGATTCTCCAACTTCACCAGTTGCATAGCAGTCTGTAGCTTCATGGAATCAGGATCCAGCCTTACAGTCTCCAAAGTTGTACCTCTGTAGATTTTGACTTCATAAGGAAAATGTACAACTTGAGGGCTGGCCTTCATAGCAGAATCTCTCAGCCGGTCATACAGAAGCTCGTTCAAGCAAGAAGATCTTTTTACTTTACTCATCAGAATCCACAATTCAGAGAGAGATCTTCTTTGGAGTAGTTCAAGAGAAACAGTGAATGACCCTTCAAGAGCACTTGAGACATAGATGAACAGTTCTTGTCTTACTTGATCAAATGCAGACGTAATCCTTAAGATATCTTCCTTCAATGCCTTCATATATAATGAGTTGTCTGGATTAACAATTCCGATCTTCTCAAGCAGCTTCAGAAAAGTAGCATCATTGTTTGTGCCTCTCTGAGGGATATCAAACATCTCCCTTGCCTTATCCCATTTGACTCCTTGCTTCATCCTAACATTCAATCTCCTTTCTTTGACATGAATACTATGAAGACGTTGTTTGTCTTCATGTTCAGCCTTTTGAATTTTCAGCTTCTGAGAAATGATGTCAGAGACCATGGCATTTTCATCCTCCTTTCTTCTTAACTCTGCCTGTTGTTTCTTCAACTCCTTCTCAAACAAAGGGTCAGTTGTGTATAGATCAACTTCATCTTCCCAATCATCAAAGTTGGATGTCTCCTCAACCTCCTCCTCACCAAAAGCTTCTTCAGGTATGGTCTTCTCCAGATCACCAGATGTGTCAAATTGGAAGTCATCCTGTTCACCATGGTAGTAGTAGGCATCATCAAAAGCAGACTCCTCCATTGATTGTTTACCTTTCCCCTTATCCTTTCCAGAAGCTCCTCCAGCTTCTTTGTTTCCTCCTTCTTTCTGCTTCTCCCCCTTAGTTGAGGAATCCTCTACAGTTTGAGCTTTGGAAGCCCTAGGATTCACCTCAGATGTTCTCCTTATATCTCCTATTTCTTCTCTCCTCTCTCCTCCTTCTCCTCCTTCATCAGCATCATCATCCTTATCTTCATCATCACCCTCAAAGAATGTTCTTTGTTGTATTGTAGGTTGATGTGAATTCTTTATCATGTAGTACAGATGCTTCATCCCTTCGTTCAGATGCTCCATTCCACCTTCAATTTTAGAGAATCTTTGATCATTAAACCACTGATTTTCATCAACAGTTTGCTGAATAAAATCCACTTGAGCAGTAATGGCAGCAAACTGATCAACATTTGACGTTGTAAGATCAGAGACGTCCGAAGCCAAAAGTACTTGAGATTGCTGAACAACATTGATCTTTGGTAGGAGAGTAGTCTTCAAGCTTTCAATATCATCTTTAATCAAACCCAGCTGATTTGTTACAGAGGTGGAAGAAGAAGACCGTTCAACCACTTGTGCTTTAAGAATTTCCTTCTCAGCCTAGGTTTCTTGCAGTTGTTTCTGTAGAGCAGCTATCTGAGCTAACAAAGAAGCAGTGTTTGTGTCAGTGTGTGCACTCACTTCAATTTCTCTCAGTGGTGTTTCACTCAACTCACGTGCTTGTGTATCACTCTCTGTTGGATTTTGATCTCTAATCACTAGCTGTCTTTCCAAGTTATCAAATTGAGTACCTACAATAGAAATCACCCTAGCCCCTTCAAGAGAGGTCAGTGGTGGTGCAATGGGAGTTCGCAAATCCCGATCCCTGGTTGAGTCTGTCAAAATATTTGACATTGTATACTGAATTGCTTCAGAGACAGACTCACTAGGTTGCCTTTCACTTTCTCCAGTAAAAACTGCGAGTGAAAAATCCCTTAAGGGAGCCAGAGATGTTCCCTTTGGGAGGGGAGAAACTGATTCTATTATAGGTGGCAAAGAATCAGATTTTCCCTCTGATGCCTGTGAAGGCACTTCTACCGTGACAATGGTAGGCACCGTTTCAGATCCTAAGTGCTCTCCTAACAACGTGTCCTGAGTTTCTTCTATTTGGATGTCTTCTCCCATTGTGAGTAATGGGAGAGTGCTTGACTCATTACAGGTTGCCAGGGCCCGATGGTGAATTTCAATAGATTCATCCTGTTGAGAGGATGTCTCCAGAGACTGTTCAATGGCCATTTCAAAGTCCATATCCTGTTGGGAGGACATGGATGGGCTTATAGATGTCTCTCTATAGGTTTTCCTTTTCTTTAGTGGTGGAGACAGAGCTGTGGGTGCACTCAGTGTTTGTTCACTACTAGACCTTTGTCTTATTAAAGAAGCAGTTTCAGGTTGAGAGATTAAAGGATTAGGCACAGTGTTTGGCTCTCTGACCTGGGTTAGAGATTGTGGTTCTACAACCTCTTGGTCTGTCCTATCAACCACTTGGGTTTCATCAAAGGTGCCAGATGATCCAGAGATAGGATGTATTACCTGTATTGGCAGTTCCGCTGAAGTTCCAGCTGCAATGACTAGTTGTTGATCAGGAACAAAAGGTTCAAAAGTAGGAAGGTTAATGAAATGTGTCATGAATGGACTTACAACCACTGGTGTTATGTTCAATTTTAGAGAGGTGTGGAGTCTTTGATAGAACTTACTAGCAGTAGTAGGAGAAGGAACAGATACAGCATTTAAAAACAACTCCTTGTGAGCATCAGATAGCACATGATTGATTAAGATAGTGAGAAATCTAGGATAGAAACACCTGACCTTTCTACCACTATCATAATCAATCCTGGCATTAGATACTCTCCTAACTATAAGACTCCAGATAAGATGACCAATGTTAAGTCTAACATTAAACACAATAGCATAAGCAATGTACTGCAACAAAGATGGAATATTTTGAAAATTGCTTTTAGTACAATTGCTGAAAACCTTAGCTAAAGTATCAAATAAGACATCCCATTCACAGACCAAATTAGCTTTACTGAGTTTGGGCAACTCCAAAGGACCTTGATAATGAATTCTGTTGAAAAACTGAATTAATTCAATATCAGAAGGAGTCCTATCAAAGTTGTCCCTAGGAAGTTGAAAAACTTCACAAAACAAACCCTCAGTAATAGTGTACTGTGTGTGCTCAATTGTGAAAGATATAGAATTCAAATCATCAGAAATTACAGCACTAGAACACAGTAACCTAAGTGGTTCAATTTTTAAATCAGCAGATAAACAAATAGCACGACTAACAAAACACTGCGAATTTAAAAACCGAATCCAAGGTCGAAAACGATCAACCGAGCATTTCAAAGGATCAAAATACCCAATGTAATTGTTTTTAACAACCTCAAAATTCTGAGCCATAATTTACCAAGTAAAAATTAACACAGAAAATCAAAAATTCAAATAATTATGAAAAAATTCGAATTTAAGGATTTTAAAATTAATTAAAAATTAATTAAAAATCCAAATTTTCAAAGTTCTCCAAAAATTACCAAATTTTAGTATGTTAATCCTTATCACAAAACACACACAATGCTATTTTTAGAATCAAAAAATCACTTCTCAAACCCTAAAAACGACTCCAAAAACCCTTGAAATTAAAAAAAACTCAAGAACTAAAATCTCAATGAAACTTTGATTTTAATAGGTTGAATTAACGGGCTCGATAAGATCTGTTCAGTGATGGTTTCAGAATTTAAAACTAACAAGAATCGAATCCGGAAAGTGAAAAAGAAATGGACAGTAATTCGTTAGTCTTAAGAATATAAGAGAGAATAAATAAAGAAAGTTAAGTTAACACTTGAACTGGAAGGACTCAGTAAAAATAAAAAAAACGAATATGTATATATATATATATATATATATGTTGATAGTACTATGGTAAAAGTAAAACCAGTAGTACTATCAGTAAAAATAAAAAACACGGTAGTACTATGGTAATTAAACAGAAAAAAAAGAAAAAGAAAAAGCTTAGTAGTACTATCCAAAACTCGGTAGTACTATCAGAATAATAATAATAAAAGAAAAACAAAAAGAAATGCTGGTAGTACTATACGAATAGAACTAGCAGTACTAAGACAAAAAAAAAAACTAAAAACTACGGTAGTACTAAGACAAAAAGGAAAAAACAAAAAAAAACAAAAAAACAATAAACTAGCAGTACTTAAAAATGAACTGGTAGTACTATCCTTTGATAGTCCTACCGATAGTACTACTAGTTCAAAACTAGTAATACTAACGGAAATCAGAAAAAAAATAGAAAAACTGTTCTAAATAAAAAGAAAAAAATGCTGAAAATTACTGAAACTTTACAGAAAATGAATAAAAATGCATGAAAAATTTATACAATTCTAGAAAAATTCACAGAAAATTCCATAAATCCTAGAAAAATATGCAGAATATTATAGAAATGCATAAAATTAATATAAACCTGCATAAAAGTTTAAACAACAATATTTACAATCTGAAAAACACCTAAATAATTCTAAATAAATATATTTTCAATAAAAATACATTTCTCCACTTAAAAAATATGAGAAAAATATTTTTAAAGAAAATAAAATATTCAGAACTATTTAAATTTACAAGCATGCAATATTAAATGAGACTTGGCAATAAATATCATTAAAATGACAAGAGAAAATGAATTTTTGAAAGAACAAACATGACCGAGATATTGTTAATCACTAAGACTGTTTAACATACCCAATTTACCAACTAACTTGATAAATGTGGATTCATCAACATATTTAGTGAATATATCTGCAGTCTGTTCTTCTGTGGGTACAAAGTGTAACTCCACAGTTCCATTCATGACATGCTCTCTGATAAAATGATACCTGATATCAATGTGCTTCGTTCTCGAGTGCTGTACAGGGTTGTTGGAGATTGCTATGGCACTTGTATTATCACAAAAAATGGGAATTTTGTCTAATGCAAAGCCATAGTCCTTTAATTGATTCCTTATCCATAAGATCTAAGCACAACAGCTTCCAGCAACAATATATTCAGCTTCTGCTGTTGAATTGGAAACTGTTTGCTGTTTCTTGCTATACCAGGAAATCAACCTACCTCCTAGGAATTGACAACTCCCAGAGGTACTCTTTCTATCCACAACACTACCTGCATAATCAGAATCTGTATATCCAACAAGATTAAAACCAGAATCTTTAGGGTACCAGATACCTAGATTAGGTGTACCCTTAAGATATCTCAAGATTCTTTTCACAACAACGAGATGTACATCTCTAGGGTCCGCTTGGAACCTTGCACATAAGCATGTAGCATATATAATATCTGGTCTACTTGCAGTAAGATAGAGTAAGGAGCCAATCATACCTCTGTAGCTTGTAACATCTACCTTGATAGACTTGTCAGAAGCTCCAAGTTTGATTGCTGTTGAAGATGGAGTCCTTGCTGATGCTGAATCCTCCATGTGATATTTCTTGAGGAGTTCTTTGAGATACTTGGATTGACAAATAAATATACCATTTGACCTTTGACTTACTTGCAATCCAAGAAAGAACTTCAGCTCACCCATCATACTCATTTCAAACTTACTCTGCATTAGCTTAGAAAATCTCTTACAGAGATCATCATTAGTAGACCCAAATATGATGTCATCCACATAGACTTGGACTAATATCATATCACCTTTGTGTTTCTTTGAAAAAAGAGTTTTGTCTATGATACCTCTAACAAAACCATTTTCTAAAAGAAAACCCGAGAGAGTGTCATACCATTTTCCTGGGGCTTGTTTAAGACCATAGATAGCCTTGAAGAGAAAGTACACAAAGTCCAGCAACTCCTGATTTTCAAAGCCAGGGGCTGTTCCACATACACTTCTTCATCCAGCTCACCATTCAGGAATGCACTCTTAACATCCATTTGATAGACTTTAAAATTTGAGTAAGCAACAAATGCTAAGAACATCCTGATGGCCTCAAGTCTAGCCACTGGTGCATAGGTTTCATCATAATCAATGCCTTCAGCTTGAGAATACCCTTGTGCAACCAGTCTTGCCTTGTTCCTTGTAACAATGCCATCCTCAGCTAGCTTGTTCCTGTATACCCATCTTGTACCAACTACTTTCTTGTTCTTTGGCCTGGGTACCAGCTTCCAGACTTGCTGTTGTTCAAACTGATTGAGTTCATCTTGCATAGCAATCACCCAATCTGGATCAGTCAGTGCTTCCTCAGTTTTCTTTGGCTCCATTTTAGATAGAAATGCTGAATAATGACATTCATTCTGAGTTGCACTTCTAGTTTTAACTCCAACACCTGGATCACCAATGATCAGCTCAAAAGGATGAGCTCTATTCCATACAGTCTGTCTTGGAAGATTTGATCTTGATGATTCGCCTCAAAATTCACTTTGATGTTGTGAGTGACTAGATGATCCTTCATTTGCTCCCCCTGAGTTGTTGCTTGATTGCCTTGATGATTCTTCTCCAGTGTTGGTGGTATCTCCATTGTTACCAGTGTTTCCACCACCACCACCATGATCATTATCATCATTGTTATTATCATTACCAGCAATAACTTCAGGTGGGGCTGCATCATCTGATTCTGAGTCTGGCAAGTTATCAAACTTCAGCTTTTCAGATGAATCTTCTTTTTGGATATTAGGGAACTTAGTGTCATCAAAATTAACATTGACACTTCCTTTACTGTGTGACTGCCAACCAAGTAGACTCTGTAAGATCTTCTGGAATAACCAACAAAAATAGCTTCTTGTGCCTTTGCATCAAACTTGCCACGTTTCACATTGTCATCTATAAGCACAAAGCATTTTGCTCCAAATACATGAAAGTACTTGACAGTTGGTTTCTTGTTGTTCAAGATCTCATAAGGAGTCTTCATTAAGTCCTTGTTGATTAAAGTTCGATTCTGAGTATAACAAGCTGTATTCGCTGCTTCAGCCCAAAAATACGTTGGAAGTTTGGACTCACTTAACATAGTCCTAGCAGCTTCAATCAAAGTACGATTCTTTCTTTCCACTACTCCATTTTGTTGCGGAGTTCTAGGGGCAGAATACTGTCTTGTTATTCCTTTATCAGCACAAAAATCATTTAGAATGGCATTCTTGAATTCAGTACCATTATCTGACCTTATGGCTCTAACAGGGAATCTAGAATCCAACTCAATCAACTTTATATGGTCAATCACCAGGTGTGGGGTCTCATCCTTGGAATGTAGGAATAAAACCCATGTATATTTTGAAAAGTCATCAACAATCACAAGTGCATATTGTTTCTTTGACATGGACATCACATTAACTGGACCAAACAAATCCATGTGCAGTAGCTGAAGTGGTTCAGTTATTGATGATGTGTCAGTGCCCTTGTGAGAAGCTTTCTTTGACTTTCCTTTCTGACAAGCCTCACACAGTCCTTCCTGTGTAAATTCCATCTGAGGCAAACCTCTAACCAATTCCCTTTTGACTAAAGAGTTCATGGTTTTGAAGTTAAGGTGAGACATCTTCTTATGCCATAGCCAACTATCATCTGATGAAGCTTTAGCATAAAAACAATTAACTTCATCTTTGGATCCAGAGTTCAGATCAGCTATGAACAAGTCACCTTTCCTTACTCCTTGAAGAGCAGGCTTTCCATTCTTCTTGTGAAGGATCTGACACTTCTCTCTTTCAAAGGAAACAGCATATCCTCTGTCACAGAAATGACTGATGCTGAGAAGATTGAATTTCAGACCTTCCACAAATGAAACATCTTCAATGATAACATTTCCGTACTTCAAACAGCCATATCCTTTCGTAATACCCTTGCTGTTATCTCCAAAGGTAACTACTGGGCCAGCTTTCACAACCACATCTGATAGCAGGGCTCTATCTCCGGTCATATGCCTTGAACAGCCACTGTCAAGAATCCACATAACATGGTTTACCTGTTTAACTCCCTGCAATACCAGATTGATTAGTCCTTCCTCGGAACCCACACTTGATTGGGTCCGGCATACTTAAAGAATTGGCCTTTGTCAGGCAAAACAACATTTTTAACTAAAACTACTTCAACCTCTTTCACATAAGAGCGTTTCCATTTATAGCCAGCCTTAACACATTTCTGAGTAGGCTTAGGGATAAATAAATCCACTCTAGTCTGAGGAGGACTAGTAGTCTTTGCTTTAACATGCTTCTTATTATTAACATGTTGACGTGGAGCAGTCTTATCACTAGATACATGCTTACTATTGAAATAAGCATACATAACATTGAAAGCACAAGACACGCAATTAATCACACCATATGCTTTATGAGAAGAATTAACAACAGGCATGTTATTTCTACAGTTGTTTTGATCCAACTTATGGATATCTGATTTAGTCTTTTTAGTTGTAGCAACTTTGACTGGAATATCAGATATACACTTTTTGGACTGTTCAACTTCCAAAGCAATATCTTCTTCACGAATCTCCCTAGCAATAATGATAGAGTATTCATTCAGAGAATCTGCCTCGGACTCCTTACAGAAGGGTGTTTCAATACCCTTAAGCACATATGGAACACCCCTTCCTTCAGATCTGACTCTACAAGGGGAATTAATTCCAAGCAATCCAATGGCCTCATTATAATCATAACCTATACTGACATGATTACCAACAGCTTGTTTATTAAGAATCTCTTTAGCCGTCTTACAAGAGTTGTAATAGGCATTAGCTTTGGTCTTAAGCTCACTAATCTGATCTTTGAGAATGGTTTCCAGTTGTTGATACAATCTAACCCTATTCTCAAGAACTGCTACATTATTAGTAAGTTCATCTTGATTAATATGCACTAGTTTTAATTCTTTTATTTCCTTTTCAAGATTTGTGTTTAAAAGAATTATTCTATCATTTTCAGTGCGTGCACAACTTAAAGTATCACCAAGATGACGAATCATTTCAGTATCAGTAAATGTTACCTCTGACATGTATCTAGATGAAGTGCTTTCCTCTTTAGCCATTAAAGCAAGGTTCCCAATCTCACCTGCTTCTTCATCACTGTCAGTGTTATCCCAACTCTTTCCTTCAGCAACATAAGCTTTCCCAATCTTATTCTTCTTGCTAGAATCAAATGAGTTCCTTGTCACTTGCTTTGGCTTTTTACATTCAGTAGCAAAGTGACCCAACTCATTGCAATTGTAGCATCTGATTGTGCTCCTTTCCACAGTTCCAGTTTTGTAGCCACCCCTTGTGCTACTTGAAGAGGAAGATCCACCTCTCTGAAATCTGGGCCTGAACTTAAGATTGGGATTCCTCTTGAATCTAAACTTCCCAAACTTCCTGACTATCAAAGCCAAATCACCATCTTCCAGCTGATCAAGTTCCTCTAAAGAATAGAAGTCACCACCAGATTGATCAATGGATGTTAATCCATATTCAGCATCAATAACATTCATGTTAGAACTGGAAGGTTGAACAGCCTTCACTTCCAGTTTTCGTGGGACTTCAGCAGCCAGTGCAGTAGAAGTACTCACTATCCTCCCAGTTCCATATAACTCATCCTGTTGAATCTGCTCCAGCTCATAGGTCTTCAGAACACCATACAGTCTTTCCAAAGAAACCTCTGTAAGATCTCTTGCTTCTCTAATAGCAGATATTCTGTGCTCCAAATGACGTGGAAGTGTAAGTAGGAACTTCTTGTTAATTTCTTTGATAGTATAGCGCTTCCCATTAAGATTCAGATCATTGATTAATTTGTTGTATCTCTCAAAAACCTCAGAGATACCTTCACCAGGGTTTGATCTGAAATGCTCATATTGAGAGGTGAGAATTTCCAGCTTATTCTCTCTAACTTCCTCTGTCCCCTCATTGATTATTTCTATGGTTTCCCAAATGTGTTTGGCAGTTTCACAGTTTAGGACATGATTTATGCATGACAGGATCAAGACACTCAATTAGGATCAACTGTAAACAAGAATCCAAGGTAACATCCTCTTTCTCATCAGGAGTGTAATCCTTGGGATCTTTAGGGATCATCCTAGCAGCCCTAGTAACAACATTGTTCTCAATCACTTCTCCCTCAATAATCATAGGGACTTTGGGACCACTCTTCAGCACACCAATGTATTTAGGATTTGAAACCTTTAGAAATAGGAGCATTTTCTTCTTCCACATAGGATAATGCTCCTTGCTGAACATTGGGATTTTGACAGTACCAACTTTCTGTGTAGTAGACATCTTTTGAGATTTTTAGAATAATAAAAATTTCAGAGTTAAAAAAAATCTCAAACAATTGGATCTTTGATTTGTATATCAATCAAAAGGCTCTGATTCCAATTGTTAGGTCCTGATATGTTTGTAGAAGGGGGGTTGAATACAAACAGTACCGTTTAATCGAATTTGTATTGTTGAATTTAATAATTACAATACCAAATTTAATGCAGAATAAAATGAAACAAGATTCAAGTTAAATAAAACTCTATTGAACTTGAAGGGTGTTACAAATCAGTGTACAGATTACAAGGTTCTTGTTAAAACAAATCTAGAATAAATTCGACATGAATTTATCTATATTTGTAATAAAAGGATCGAATACTAAAAAGTAGTTCGAAAGTAATTCTAGGGATTATGATCCGCTAGATTGTCAAAGCAGTACAAGTAATTGAATTCTAGTTGATTGGATATAACTTTGATTGCTAGAATTTATTACAAGAAATGTATTGAATGCTTCTGGTTGGCTCGAGTTAAATGGCAGAAGTAAAGAGATGATACTTTGTTTTTGCTTCTGTCTTGAATTGTAATGTGTATTCTGTTTGATCAATGCACTTGTTAATTAAACAAGTCAACAGATCAAATGCACGCGCCAAAACCACTGCAATTTGATTTACACTAATAGTACTATCCAATTAAACCTGGTAGTACTATCGGTAGGACTATCAGTTTGAACTGGTAGTACTATCGGTAGTACTAACACAGATAGTACTACTAGTATAAATAGAATTAGGTATAAAACTGATTTAATGCATTCTACTATTAATTGATTTAATAAATGAATTAATTCTTTCAGAATTAATTCACTGATTAAATAAATTAAATAAATGACTCAAATAATTTCATAAATAAATTAATTCTGGAGAATTAATTTATATATTAAATTACTTAAGATCTAGATTGATTAATTTAATATATGAATTAATTCTGAAAGAATTAATTCCTAGATTAAATTAATTAACTTATAGAATAATATTAAAAGAGAATTAAACTAATTCTTAGAACCACTAAAATTGATGACGAACTTCCACTGACTGACGTTGACACTCCATGTACTGTCTGGTTCACGAGCGACAAACTTTAATGGTTGTTCTTCAATCTTGACTTTAAGCTGTGATTCTTTACTCCTTCTATTTAAACAAGGACTGTAACCTGTAAGTTTTCCCGTCACACTTCTGAAATCTCTGTCACTTTAAATAGATCCACTTTCTTGAATACTTCACTGAGGCTTGATCAAATAAATGAACTTCTTCCGGTGTAGAATAACTTCAAGTTTGTAGATGACTTTAATCTTCATTCTTTGACAGATATAATCTTCTGAGATCTCTGTGACATCTGTATTTATTATTTACTTATTACATCTTGGTTTATGTTGAGTAGAATCCTCTGTGTTTACAAATAGGCCTAGACATATGTCTTTCACAAAATAACATAAAATGCGATATTAGAATTTGTTTGAAATGTACCATCACTTTTTAAATTAATAAGAATATGGAACGTCCTAACCCATTTTAGAATTATACGTCTTCTTAACTCCATCATCATTGACGTGGATATGTGTTTATTTGTTCCCGATTTTGACTCTAGATTATCACAATAAAATTATCATTATTAGCTAAATCATGCACCTGCTTCAAGATAAACAAAATGGTTGAGTTATTAAGAATGAGAAAGACAAATTTGATGTTGGACAAATATCACAATTAATTATTTGAATTGAAAATTTTATGTTCACCACGTCATAATTTACATTGTATGAGGTGATTTTTAATTCTTGTGAGGGCGTTCAAACTCTAGAATTTGAACCATTTTTACCACATTCGAGGAGAAGTATATTGCATTGATATGTACTAACTTTCAATCACTTCAAAGATATAGTGAATGTCTGAATTTTTCCTTTAATGATTTTCAATTTTCCAGGATGTTGGTTTTCATTTGCTTCTTATGATGAAGGTTTCAAATTCATTAGAATAAATTTTAAACTTACATTAATATGCTATACTTTTAGAATTTTGTATTTAGCACGTCATTACCTTTGACCACAAAGGTTCTCGTCAAAATTTGATGATATTGACCGCACCACTTCACAATCTTTGAAGTACTTAACTTCAATTAATAATATAGATGTGTACATTAAATCTAAAATAATTATATATAATTATGGTAAAGAGGATAAGAAGAAATTGTTTTCGAAGAATTTGATTTATTAAACATGATGCCTCATATTCGGGTTTGAGATGATTTTATCACATTTGCATTTATATGTATAGTTAATGATACAGAGTTCCCCGGATTATATCTCCAACACTCCAAACTCATAAATGATATATCACCTCCATCTGCATTAAGATTTTAAAAGTTTAATAATGAAGAATTGATGAGTCTAATGACTACACCGAATTGATAACGAAATAAAGAAAAAGTAACGTACCAGATTACTATCTGAACTTTAGAGATCCATAATATGCTTATATACAATATATTATCAAGTAAATGTGAAGATATATGTCTTATTTTATTATAAATTAAAAGTATTTAAAGAGATTATATATTCGTTCACGTACAATGTTTAAAAGTTACTTATGAATCAAAATAATTTAAAATTTTATGTTACTAATTCAAATTTATATTGATAATATTATTTTAAAACAACCTGAAAAACAGTTTAGTTGATCCCACATGTAATTTGTGTAAGATGGGTTATTATTTGTACATCGGTAAATTGAATTTTTGATACTTCGTCAACATATTTTGTACTTAAATTAATTTCTTTTACTTTTAAATTTTATTTTGTTTAAATTCAAAATAATTATACTTACGAAGATGATGTGTTCTTTTAAGTATGACTTTAAAAATTACATGTGAATTAAAATAATTCAAAATTTTAAAATTTAATTAAATCTACATAGTCTATTATTTTAAATCGGCATAAAAGACTGCTTAGCTACTAATCAAATGAGATAGATTTAAAATAGTTATATATTGATAAATTGAGGTAGATATTGTATTAAAATGATTTTTTCACTTTTAAAATATTAACATTTATTTAAAGCATACAATAATGTAACTATTAATCTATATAATTAATGTAGTATGCATGTAAATAAATGAATAACAAACATTTATTAAAATTATGTATTATAAATTTTATACTTGAAATTGAATTATTAATTTCGTATTTAATGTAAAATAGCAATCAAATTTTTTGATGAATAAATATTTATGAAATTTTAATTATAAATATGATAATATAATTGTGAATAATTTTAAATAAAAAGTGATTTATTAACAATTATTGTTTTGTGACTAAAACAAATATGTAACACATGGATATTTTAAATCAAGTGATTACTGGATTTAATTTTGAATTGTCAACTAATCATGATTATTAAAAGATGATGAGAATGATAAATAAGAAAAACTAATATGTAATATGTTTGGTCTAAAATTTATGAGTGTTTTTGATTGGTCTTAAAATAATTAATACTTTCAGATTCGTGAAGTATATATTATCTAGACTCAAGCATTACAATAAAGGATTACAATAATTTTTACACAAAAGATCCACAAAATAAAATCAACCGTTTCAAGTATCTATTAATGTATTAAGTAACATTTTCTTTAATTTTTTTAACATAATCCGTTAACATCAAATTTTCTAATTACAATAAATAATATATTGTATAATTAGCCTCACATCTATGTAAAAATCTGAAATTACGACCTTTAACAATTAAATAAACAAAGCATAAATTATAGATTAAAGTAAAAGTTATACATTTACTCAAAATATTTCATCATTAAGTGTTAGATCATATAGTGGTATTAGAAATTCATCTATAAATAGATGATTATTTATTGAATGCATAGTTCAACAAATGATCGTAATCTCGAAGTATATAAAAATAATAAAAAATAATATTATAATTAAAAATAAAATAATTTTAATTGATAACCAAATTCTCGAAATAGAAAAATATAATAGTGAATGGATTTAAATTTTTTAATATAATGAATTAACATAGGATTTTGTTTTTGACTTTAAAGTAAATAATAGATAACTACCCTCACATCTCTGTGTAAAAACCTTAAATTACGACCTTTAACAATTAAACAATCAAAAATATAAATTATTGATTAAAGTCATAAAAACTATATATATACTCGTAGTGCTTCCTCACTCAGTGTGTTGTGTCACAGGGTGGTATTAGAAGTTTATCCGTAAAATAGACGAATATATATTAAATAGATAATACAATTAACGATCAAAATCTCGAAGTATATAATTATCATAAAGGATTTAAATTCTAATCAAAAATTAAATAATTTTAATTGATAATCAAATTCTTGAAATATATAAATATTATAGTCAATAGATTTAAATTCTAATTAAAAACAAAATAATTTTTGAATTTTGATTGGTTATCGCGCTGCATGGATAGTCTAACCACTTTTAGTTAATAAAAATATATGAGTAAAGTTTTAATGGATTTAAATTCTATTTAAAACCAAAATAATTATCGAATGTTGATTGATCAATCAAGTTGTATGTATAATACAGTGATTGATTTTTTAGGGTTTTGTGTGGCTATATAATTCACCCTTAGGACACATAGAAAATTCGTACAACCTCTCTTCGCCAACAGGTACAAAACTTTGTGCTGCTTTCAATTTGATAATACAGTGATTTTAATGCCATGTGTTTATCTCATACTATTCGTTTGTTAATTAGACCAGTAATATGATTCATGCCTGCTTTAAGCAGTAAAATGTTTTCTATATGCTATTAATTATTTTGTCTCCGGTTTATGTATGCGTTGACTTTGGGAAATATTTGATTTATCGAATAAATAATTAAGTTTATTTAAGTTTCGTATTTAGATTAATAGTCTGAAAAGTCGGGCTATTATAGTTGGCATCAGAGCCTAGGTTCGAATCCCTGTAGAATACCTTTAGGTTTGACCTGTGAGCTTGGGCTTATGTTTTGTGATATAATGTTATTTTGTTATCTCGAAATTTTGTAGATGTTAGGAAACGATTCGTTTAGCAAGAAGGTATCTTATAGTACCTTAGATTCTTATAGTAAATTTTGTTATAAGAAGGTATCTTATAGTAAATTTTGTTACCCTAGCGAGGATGGCTACGAGAGTGACGATTATGTGAACCGACCTTACCCCGATGAAGCTGTTAATGAGTCCTTAGAGGAAGATCCAAAAGATGCAGAAATTCGAATTTTGAGGGAGCTGAACGAGCACTACATGGAAAGAATGACGCTCGACGATGAAAAGATATATAACGCACTAGATACATTGAAGACCCGAACAGAAACGGTGGTAAGAGTCATCTCCAAGGTCTGTGGAATGTCATTAAGAAACTGGTGTCGTCCAGGACAAAAAAAAGGCAATGAAGAGCATTTTTATGGAGACCCGAAGATGGGTCAAGAAGACTCGGAAGGACGTAGAGAAGGACCTAGAACACTTATATGATTGATTTAATTCTATTATTATGATTCACGAGAGTGCAAGAGATATTTTTAGAATAAGACCTTAGCTACTATGAGTGTTTAGCTATGAGAAACCTTATAATTTGATTTTGTTTTGATATTTGGATTTTGCTGGAATAAATTAAGTATTAATATGATTTAAATTTGTGTTTTACCTATTTACATATTGTTTTAAGTTTATTATTTGAGTGTAAGAGGAATTATTTTATTGTTTTAGAAAATATGGACGGACAGAACAACGATCAGAACAACAATGGGAACTCGGGCGATCAGGGTGGAAATAACAATGGAGGTGGCAACAACAATGAAGATGGAAATGTCTTTGACCAACTGGCTGAAACTCTAGATGTACTCGTGAATCAGCAACCAAGGCAACAAAGCATCGTCTCTCAGTTCAAGCGTTTGAACCGGCCAACTTTTGATGGGGCAACTGACCCAACGGTCGTCGAGATGTGGATACAAGAAATGGAGAAAGCTTTTGGACTTCTCGGTAGCAATGAGGAGCAAAAGTTCGCCTTATCTGTGTATCAACTTCAAGGAAGCGCTTATGACTGGTGGCTCATGGAGAAAAAAAAAGAACGAGTCTGTAACCACTGAAGGAGGCCTAGAACCGTATTTATGGGCAAAGTTCAAGAAGGATCTAGAAGACAAGTACTTTCCTAGAACCATTCGTCTGCATAAAGAGAGGGACTTCATTCGGCCCGAGCAAGGTAGGAAGACTGTCATCGAATATGAAGCATAATTCGCGAAGCTTTCAAAGTATGCACCTACTTTGATCTCAGATGAAACCAACAAAGCAAGGAGATTGGAAGAGGGACTTCGGAGTGACATCAGGAATTCTGTAGCGTTGTTTGAACTTCAGACGTATGAGGCTGTCCTCAACAAGGCTCTAGTGATCGAGATGGGCTTGGCAGAATCTGAGAAAGCAACGGACAACTAGAACAAGAAGAGGTTCACTCCAACTAGTGGATTTTCGTCTCAAAGAGGACCCTTTAAGAAGCAGCACGTCTACGATCAGATTGGAGGCCAGGGTGATAGGGAGATATGTTCGAGGTGCGGTAAGAACCATCCAGAAAAGGATTGCCGATGGAACACATGTGCTTGTTTTCACTGCGGAGAAGTAGGACACAATATTTCTGAGTGCCCACACAATCCACCACCAAGGAAGGGAGCAGATAAAAATACCAGTACTCAACGTGTATTTATGCTCACAGGAAGTCGCACCAACTAAGGTGCCATTTCTTTTCACGTATGACTTATTTTCTTTTAAATTTTGAGAATTTGGGGACCAAATTCTTTTAAGGAGGGAAGAATGTAAAATCCGTGATTTTATTTTTATTTAATTAATTAGATAATTATTTTAGTTAGAAAATTTAAAAATTTGTTGCACTAATTATTTTGAATAAAAGATAAGATTCTGTATTAAGAATGAGATCGGTTAGAATATTTTAGAAAATCGATATCTGTTAAATTGAGATATTTGTGTAAATTAGAATATTTTTAATTTAAATATTAGTTAGAGAGATTGGAAATTTTTTAGAAAAAGATTCTAGCCTTACCTAATTGATTTTTTAAGGTTCTGTGTGGCTATATAATTCACCCACCTCTCTTCGCCGACATGTACGAAACTTTGTGTTGCTTTCAATTTGATTATACATTGATTTTGATGCCATGTGTTTATCTCATACTATTCGTTTGTTAATTAGACCAGTAATATGATTCAGGCCTGCTTTAACCAGTAAAATATTTTATGTATGCTATTAATTATTTTGTCTCCGGTTTATGTATTCGAGGGATCAGTTTATGTATGTGTTGACTTTGGGAAATATTTGATTTATTGAATAAATAATTAAGTTTTATTTAAGTTTCATATTTAGATTAATAGTCCGAAAAGTCGAGCTGTTACAGTAAAACTTCATTCCGTTATAAATATTTAGAATTATTACTAGTCTGACTTTTTAAAGGTCATTTTTTTAAAAACAATTGACTGAAAATTACATATATTATATGATTGAAAAAAATCATGAAGTTTATATCATTGAGAAGCATATTTAATCTATATTAAAATGTATTTATCAGATTTTCAAAAATTTAAACATATTAAGTTTAATTTTTGGTTTTTGGTCAAAATTGATTAAAGATAACAATTGAAAAGTCAAACGAGCCGTTTGAAGTGGAACGGAGAAAATACAAGATAACACGAGACGGAGAATGGTGTGTTAACTTATTACTGTACTTCTCAATTTCAGTGTTGCAAAATGAGGTGATCCATCCATTCATAAATGAAGCATTCACCGTACATCTAAATTTCAATGTTACAAAATGAGATGATCCATCCATTCATAAATGAAGCATTTATCACCAAACTAGCCCTGATAATTGCCATCTACTCTCTTTATTAATAAAATGAAAATAATTTTTGACTGAAGCGCAATAATACTAAAATAACAAAGTATTAAATTTAATTATTACTAAATTCAGATTCGATCTCTTACATCTATGTAATTATACAAAATTTATTTACTTTAAATTTATAGTTTCATCCCGTATTCGATTCCTAGCAACTACGTAATTATACAAAAAAAGATTTTTTGAATAACAATTATACAAGATTTGTTTATCCATGATCCGATCGTCTATAATTACATAATTAAATAGTGTTTATTTACTATATGTTTTTATCAAGCAATTCTTTACAAATACATATTTTAATAATACTTATTAATAATTTATCTATTAATATTTTTGTGTCAGCTCGTGCTCGGTCCCTATTTGGCATGGATTATCAACTAATATTAATTCAATAATATAAAATGAAGTCGGCTTCTTTGTTAAACTTGTGTGAACCGCTTCATATATATTTACAACACTTTCCCTTTATTGTATATTATTGACTATTTTGTTATAACCTTTTAAGAAAGAACTCAGTGAAATAAAAATCTTGACGAATAAAAGAGTGTACAATGTTCCTCTGAATAAAATGTTTTACATGTTGACATCCTGATATATTAAACTTCTCGATCATGTTAATATTTTTTGCAGCTTCTCAAAAGTTGATGCGGGTAGTGTATGCGTTAGATTATCACAAGAACATATTTGTCGAACCTCAACATCACTATTCTCATGTATTTCGTGAGTGTGTGTAGAAGAATTCAGCAAGATGTGTTTTGTTGGATCTTTTTTAATATACCGCTCATTTAATTGTTTGATATTAGCTGAATTATTTTCAAACATAATTATAAAAATATCTGTGATATTTGGTAATCTACACGATTGTCGAATATGTTGGATGACAGATCACAGACCATTACCTACTTCATTCATGAATAGATTAGATTGTAACTCTTCGTGATTTAATGAAGTTGTAGTCATAGTCTTTAAGAGATAATAATCTCACAATATGTGAATATATAATCAATCTGTGATCGCCTAAAATGAAGATCTAACAAGCATGGGATGGTGGCACTAAGCTAATATATTGTCAAAAACAAATTATATTAATCTTCACAAAAATATTATGATATTTCAAGTTAATTTTGAGTCATAATTATATTACTTACGTAATCATTGACACATACACATATTTACACATATTTAGGGGTTATTTGTTAACAAGAGAATGGAACCGGATGAATTGGATCGTTCATGTGTATAATGTTCATATTGTTTATTTCACATTTTCAGACTGTGGGCGACTCAAAAAAATTCTGGACAACACCTCCACTAATTTCTTGTTGAATATTTCAAATTATGTAGTCAGCGTCCTTCAATATCATATCATAATTATACAATCCTACGTCCTTTTAGTAATGCTTCCACTTATAGTTTATCAACCGCGAATATATAAAATAAAATAGTTCCTCGTGTTTGCAAGCATGTACGTCATTTGTAAAAAAGTAATTTTTAATTTACCTGTTATAAAATATATATTTTCCAGTTCTAATGTTTATTGTGATTTAAAAAAAACCGTGTAAGTAAAGTTTATATTTATTTAATACACAATATTTTATGTATCAAATTAGCTAAACTAAACTAATATAATATATAAATATTCCTTAAAAAATTTAAAATTCTAAAATTACTTTTTCAATCATGTTACTACGTTAAAAAACCGGGTAATATGCTAATCTATTATCTATTCTATATATAATATAGCAACTAGGGGTTCATTGAGATAATTTATTCAGTTTGAAATTACTAAATTTCCTCTATTTATTATGTAATAAATTTTTTGTAATTAATGTATATATTAAGTACATCTAACTCATTAATCATCACTATTATCTCTATATTTATTACTCCATTATTATAAAATGTTTGTAATTTATAATTATATTTATCTATCTATTAATACTTAAATGATTAGAGAACTAATATCTATAATTATATTTAACTCATTATTACTTAATAATATTTCAGAATTAATATGTCAATACATGAATGTGTGTGTGTATATATATATATACTATATTGTTAAACTCGAAATATTAAAAAACTATCGGGTCAGACCAATTAAGACAAATAATATACTACACACACTAATATTTTGAACGTGATGATCAAACTAATAAACACCCGTCAAAACGTAGACAAAACCATCAAGGATATTTGTCAAATAATCAACAACATCGAAGGCAAGGAATGTATATTCGAAGTACAAATTAACTCCTACAATCAAGATGGACATGACAGATACACTATAGTGCACATAAACTCAACATCTACGACATCGGTTACTGCTCCCAATAATGAGGTAGGTTCGAGAAAGAAACCAAAGATCGATTGAAACAAAAAGCATCACGCAATCAAATATGGTCAATGGACAATAATAACAAAATTATCTAGCTAATTAGAATTATCTTCGTAATTTTTAGGACTTTGGGACATAATTTTAAGATAGTGTCTAAATTAACAACTTAGGTTTACCGTTTGTAATCATGATTATCGGATTACGCGTGTGTTCATGTGTTCATTTCCATTAACATTCATATAGTCTTGTCGTGTTACACCTTATTTACGTCAAAACCAAAAACATACGCTCTGAACTATGCAGGTGATTGACTATCACGCATTTAATGAAATTAATGAAAGAAATAGCTACTAGCGTGTATATTAAACACACACCATATAAAATTAAGGTAACTTATGCAAATCAACTCAATTTCTTCTTAATTTATTGACTATTTCTTCCAAATCAATGGACGTCCATACTCAATCACGACTATTGCAAAATTCAAAAATTCAAAAATATTTTAATTTACATTTTTTATAAATAGACGTAAATCCTATTACAAATCAAAATGAAAAACATCGAACATGACAAATAGTTCGTTTCCAAAAACATGTAATTAGTCCAATAAAATATAAGTTTAGATCATACTCGTGCCCCGCATGGGTTATAAAGCTAGTTATATGAATAATGCTAGAGGTCCCAAAAGTTGTCCCAAAATTGTTCCTAAATCCTTTTATAATTGGTATCTTTCCTAATGATAATATGGGCCCCGCGTGCATACATATGCACCCTAAAATTAAAAATAGCCACTTGTCATGCCATGTCATTTGGAAAGAATTTTGGGACCAATTTTTGGTACCTCTAGCATTACTCTTATTACATTGGCCCTCTTTGTTAATTAGCTATTAGCTGGTAGCGGTTAGCTGTTTGAGTTAGCTATTTTGACTAGCATATTGGGTTTGATGTTTTAACTAGCGGATTCAATTAGCTATTTTATATGAAACTGTTTGGTAATTAGCTGTTTGAGTTAGCTGTTTGTATATCAACTAGACACATCACAATCCTCTAATTGAAAAAACTTCTCAAAGCAACTTTTTGAAAATTAACTTTTGAGTCCAAAAAGCTATCTCAATCCGCTAACTACCAAACACTAACCAAGCACCCCGATTGAATTTTTATATTTGATTTAAAATTTTGCATATAGCTTATTAAAAAATATAATATTTATTTATTATTTGAACATATTAAATATAATTTTTTAAAGTAAACACAATAATTCAAAAGTGTTTCCAATTTTTTTTGTCAAGCAACATCATTCGTTCAACATTCAAAATTTTAATCATCCAAAAATCTTGGCTAAATATGGTTCAAATTTAACAAATGACCCTTATTTAATTTAACATTAAATTAACATCATAGTCACATCCTTTTAAAAAATACATTATAGTCACATTTTACTGAGTCGGATTTAGGGATGAGAAAAAAAAACCGAAAAATCAAAACCGGACCGAAAAATCGAAAAACCAAAAAAACAAACCGAAAAAAACTGAAACCGATAAAAAATCAAAAAAACCGTAATCGAACCGAACCGATGGAACAGTTTGATAACGGTTACGGTTTTATCTCTATAAACGAACTGTTTACATTATATTAATATTATATATAAAATTACTAGTAAATACTAGTGTTGTTGTAGTCTTTAATTTTAAATTTAAATATAAACTTACTTGTAATTTTATGATAAATAAAAGTTTTAATCAATACTATTAACTCCTTATATATAATAAGCGTAAGGGAGATCTTATCCAAAATTTTGGTTGGTCACTCTACTACCAAAAGTATACCATCCGTTGGATTATTAAACTATAAATCTTCAAATCAATGAGGACCGTCAGATATAATATTAAAAATTGTATTTGATTATTAATAGGATAGTATTTAAATACTAAAAGATGTATTTTGATAATTTAAATCAATTATAAATAGGTTTTCTATATTGAATAGAAATCTTTATGTAAAAATTCGTAATTATCTTTTCTCTTTAGTTTATGGATAGTTCCAGTTAGATAATAATTATTAAACCATCATTAAATTAAAGATAATTTTGTAAGCTTCGCGTGGGCTGTAAAATCGTTAAAATCCGTTGTCTAAAACTCAAGATAAAGCCCAAACAGTAAAGTTATTATCTAAATTTTAATAAATATATTTTTATTATTGTAGCACCAATTTAATTTTTTTTACTAATTTTTTTAAATTTATAAATTCTATGTTTATTTCAATAAAATATTAAAACCAATTTAAGAAAAAATTAAAATCGATCGTTCGTGTACGATTACGACCAAATTAATAATTATAGTTAGATCTTAAATATATCGATGAGAATTGTTAGATCTAATATTAAAAAGTGTATCTGATTAATAATAGAATTATATTTAAATACTAAAAAGTGTATTTTGATAATTTAAAATTTTTCTATGTAAAAATTCTTAAATATATTTTCTCTTGAATTTATGTATAGTTCCAGTTAGATAATAATTATTAAACCAAATATCAAGATAACAATTCATATTGATTATAATGATACACGTGGACCCTACGTGGAGAACTCATGTGTACATGAATAAATTTAAACACTTTTTTTCTGAAAGAACATAACAATTTGATTAATCCAAATTATAATTATATTATTTTACATATAACAAACATAAAAAGATAATATCAAAATATTATTAAAATATTGAGGGTTTCATATTCATAAACGATAATTTTGAATATAATACTTATATTAAAATGTGTATTTGATTAAAGGTAGGATTATATTTAAATACTAAGAAGTGTGCTTTGATAATTTAAACCAATTATGAATTGATTTTCTATATTGAATTGAATTCTTTATGTAAAACTTCTTAACCATCTTTTCTTTTAAGTTTATTTTATGAGTAGGTCAACTGGTCAAGTTAGATAATAATTATTAAACCATCATTAAATTAAAGATAATTTCGTTAGTTTCGCATGGGTTGTAAAATCGTCAAAATTCAATTTCTAAAACTCAGGATAGAACCCAAATAGTAAAGTGTGTATCTAAATTTTAATAAATATTTTTTTATTATTGTAGCACCAATTTATTTATTTTTCCACTAATTTTTCCCAAATAGTAAAGTGTGTATTAAAATTAATTAAGAACAAATTCAAATCGATAAAGAATATAATAATATGAGAATAAAATTTTATATAATCATAACATAATTTTTATTCTGTTTAATAATTTTTAAGTAATAATGTATTTTAAAATTTTATATACACTGTAAATAAAACCGAAACATTAAAAGTAAAAGCAGTTAGTAAGATACTTATATCAGTATATATTTGATATCCTTATTATATTAAATCCTTATATATAATAATCATAATAGGGATCTTATCCAAAATTTTGGTCGTAGATAACCAAATTAATAAGGACCCTTAGATCTTAACTAGATAAATGAAAATCGTTAGATCAAATATTTAAAAAGTGTGTTTTATTAATAATAGGATTATATTTAAATTCTAAAAGGTGTATTTTGATAATTTAAACCAAATATACCAAATATAAATAAGTTTTCTATATTGAATAGAATTCTCCATGTAAAAAATTCGTGACTTTCTTTTCTCTTCCATGGATAATTCCAGTTAGATAAAAATTGTTAAACCATATTTTAATTAAATATAATTTAGTTATCTTCATGTGGAGTATAAAATTGTCAAAATCTGATTTTTAAAATACAAGATAAAACCCAAATTAGTAAAGTGAATATTTAAATTCTAATAATAATAATTATGTCATCATTATTTTAATACCAATTTAATTACTTTTTTCTAATTATTTTAAATTTAGAAATCTATGTTCAAAAATTAAAATCAATCTAAGAAAAATTCAAATCAACAAAGAATATAATAATACGAGGATAAAATTTTATAAAATTGTGCATATTTTTAATCCTATTTTATTAAGTTTTAGATCATAACTAATCAAATATTATTTATTATTAAATAATAAATTATACGTAAATGGTGATTTTGTTTTATAAGAACTCATAGATACCTAATTTCATTGTTAGCAGGACTATATTTATATTAAAAAAACTGTATTTTGAAATTTTAGACTCGAGGCCAAACTTTTTTAACATATATACATTGTAAATTATTAAATTCGAAACTTTAAAAGTTTCTTAATCAATTAGTATAGTAGTTTTCTGAAAAATCGTACTTTACAAAAAATATTATCAAATATTAGTATAGTAATTTTACTGTTATATCTAACGTTTTTCAACAATTTAATTTGAAACATCCAACGAATTTTATACAGAATTTTGATCGTCACGGTGTACTACTTTAAAAGAAGAACTATTACAAAAAAAATTATATTTTAATTGATAATTTATTTTCTCAAAAGTTCAAAGTTCCCGCATCTTTAAAATATTACAAAAAAAGAGTATATTATATTTTAGCAATAAATAATTAAAAAAATTAAAAATTAAAAAAATTATAAATATTAAGAAAAATTAATGATGTTATCATGGTAGTTTGTTTCTAAATACCGCCAAAACATTCTCAACCGTTAGATCCAATACTTTTAAAAATAGATGATCAAGATTATATCATATAAAAAGAAGTTATTGTCTAAAAATGATATAAGTTAAAAGATATTATATTAGGATTGGATTTTCTAAAAAGTCAAAACATAAAAATAGTTGTAAGTAAATAAGGAAACTCATTTAATACCAAAATAATCAAAATCGTTTAATGTTAAATAGATAGGTGAAAACCGTTAGATTTAACATTAAAAACTGTATTTGGTTAATAAAGGGTATTCTAATAATCTAAACTACATATAAGTAGATTTCCTAAATCGAATAGAATTTTCAACATTAAATTTCGTCACTTTATTCTCTTTTTAGTAAAATTAAAATAACCGTGCATCACACGGGCTATAAGCTAGTATTATTAAAGACGAAACATTAAAATTTTGGTCAGTACGGTATCTGTTTTTTGGTACTTTGTGATTTTACATAATTACCTTTACTTATCTATAAAAAAAATATTAAATAATAATAACATTAAATAATAATTACCTTTTTTCTTCTAAAACACATTACTTTTTTATTTTTTTCTGATAAAATACCTTCATTTTCCAAAAATATAAAAGGCAATTAAAATTTTCAACTAAAAAAATGTACCTTTTCTATTAAAATTTGTACGAGGAGTTGGCTAATTTCAGTTCTGCTTTCTGTTGGTCTCATGGTCTGTATACGTTATGGTGGTCATGTTGCTGTCTTCATTCCGGTAGTGCTTTAAGTGGTCTGTAGCTAAGTTGTAAGAGCAAGGGCGGCGCGGCAACCCAATTTCAGTGGCTACCCAATTTCAGTGACAACCCCATGTTAGGGGTGGACTTTGTAAAAAAGTGGGAAACTTGCTCCAATCTAAAAGTCCAAGTCCTAACTTTTTGAGGATCATACCTAATTGATTTATTACATTTTTCGATTTCTAATATAATTGAGATATTTTTTTTTTACTTCTAATGAAAGGATTAAAAAGGGTTCATTTCTTGAAAATTTTAAAAATATGAAAAATTTAAAATTTAAATATTAATAAAATTGAAAATAAAAATAACTTATTATTAAAATGCATTACATAATTAAAAAAAAGAACATTACAAGAACAAGATAAAGGGAGGTGGTAAGCCATCTGTTGCATCATCATAAGATGGTAAAGGGTCAAAGAGAATGGCATACATGAATTTGAAAAATTTGGACCATACGGAAATTGTGAATTTTAAGCATAGGGGTAAAAAGGATTAGGAAACGGGAACCGAGAATTTGGCGTTTGAGGATTATAACACGAATTTTGTGGATGGGAAAATTGAGAATTATCGATATTTGTATTTTGGGCAAACGGATAATAAGAATTCAGAAATGAATACAGAAATTAGGTGTTTAAAGATTGAGAATTCGGGTTTGTATTTTGAGAATTTGAAGATGAATATTGACGAGGATTCATTTTTTCTCTTTAGAATTTTTTTTGAAGAAGATGAGAAGTGTGGAAAAATAAAAGTGAACTTTTCATATTTATAGTGTCAAAAAATGTGAACGTTAAATTTTCTGGAGTTGATAATGTTAATTCATTTTTTATGAATTTTGTAACGTTAATATTAACGTTATATTTACAGGTATTATTCAGTGGGAAGAATTCTGCTCAGCTCCGTTGAAAAGAGAGACAAAATAATAATAAAAAATATAAAAATAACATACACTGCATCAGTTGGGCAGCCCAGGACCGTGGTCTGACCAGTTTTTTTGTTCTGCTCCAACGCGTGTTCACTGCCCATATACCGCTCTCTCTCCTCGACTTAAGAAAATGGGTCACGCATTGAACCTGTTCTAAGTGTCGTGATCCTTATGCAATTAAATTTAATTTTTAAAAAAATAAGATTTTGTATAACACTATTTAATTAGATAAAAAAACCGAGGTTAATCGAACCGAAAAAAACTATTCCAAATAATTCAGTGACAATTAATAGATAAAAACCTAATCAAATCAACATACACGATTGGATAACGATTTTTGATAAAACCAAGCCAAACCAACGCATGCACACCTCTAGTCAGATAATTCGCTCTACTCGAATTCAAATCGAAATTAGTCTAATTCGTCAAATTTTAAAAGGACAAAGATTTACATTCGGGTACAGAAATAAAGAAACCACATTCAGATGACAGGAATGGTGATTCATAGTTGAAAACAGAATGTTGTTTGACTTGTAAAGGCGGGTTTGTAAAGAATGAAACGTTTGTTCAAACTCCCATCTCTATGTTTAAGCTCCAACAAAAATCTTGTCTTGTTTCAAGTCTCAAAATCTCAGCATTTGTGTCATTCAACTCACTCTACTAAAACTCAAGAAACCCGCAAAGAAAAAGAAGGCAATGACCTCTCCTCCCTTTTTAATGAAATCAATGACATTGTAGGTGCAGGAACTGTTAATTTGACTAAAAATGAACCTGGGTTTGGATTATTTGATGTAAACACCCGTGTCGAAAAGATTGATGCTAAGGAAGAATCTTGCACGACAGATGTTTGTGAAAATGCCAGTGAGAGTGTGGTGGGAATTGAGAATGTGGGAGTTTCCGTGGATGCCCGGATTGGAAATTTGAGTGAAAATGAAGTTAGTTTGTTAGTAGAAAAGGTTACGGAGATTATTATGGGCAAAAACGATGTTGTTTTGATGGAGGAGCGGTTAGGAAAAGAAGGTTTGATGTTTGATGAAGAGATAGTTGAGAGAGTGTTGAAGAGGTGTTCAAGAGTCCCGCGGTTAGCTTTTAGGTTTTTTAATTGGGTTAAGTTGAGAAATGGGTTTTATCATACGACTGAAACGTACAATACGATGATGAATATAGCTGGGGGATCGAAAGAGTTTGGGGTGGTTGAAGAGTTGGTGGAAGAGATGGGGAAGAATTCTTGTGAAATGGATATTAGGACTTGGACTATTCTCATTACTCATTATGGGAAGGCGAAGATGGTTGGGAAAGCCTTGTTGATGTATGAGAAGATGAGGGTATCTGGTATTGAGCCTGATTTGGTGGCTTACAAACTGTTGTTGCGTGCACTTTGTAATGCTGGAAAAGCTGATATTGCTATGGAATTCTACAAGGAAATGACACGTAAGGAGATGGAAGCAGATTTCGGTTTGTTTAAGTTATTATTAAAGTGTGTTGCACGGACGGGAGATAGAGTGGATGTTGACTTGGTTAAAGATGACATGGTGAGGGTCTGTCAGATTCCGGAAAGCCATGCTTCTACTATTGTGCTCAAGGGTTTTTGCATGTCTGGGAAAATCAGAGAAGCTTTAGAATATATTCGTGAGCTGAAGAATAGAGACGTGGAACTTGATGCGGAAATATTTGAGATCTTGTTGCAAGGATTGTTTACAGCTGACAGAATTACTGATGCTTTGGAAATTGTTGACATAATGAAGAAAAAGAATCTCTTCACTGAGAGAATTCATGGAATTATTATACATGCATACTTGAGGAGAAATGATGTGTCTAAAGCTTTGGAAATTTTTCAGAGCATGAAGAATTCTGGATATTTACCTACCATCAAGACTTATACTAATCTGATGCAACACCTGTTTAGTTTAAATGACTTTCAGAAGGCCTCTGAACTGTACACTGAAATGCTGGAAAGAGGTCTTGAGTTGGACTGTTTAGCAGTGATGTCAATGGTTGCAGGACTTGTTCGGCAAAAGCGCATCTCTGAAGCATGGAATATATTCAAGAGTATGGAGGAGAAAGGAATGATGGTTACTCCTAAATTATACATCATGTACATTAAGGAGCTAGGTAAAGCCGCAATGACAGATGAGATCATCAAGGTTTTGAAGGAGATGAAAACTAAAAAGGTATTTATAGGAGATAATACATACAAGGGGATACTTACTTATTTGGAGAAGAGAAGAGAAATAGACAAGGTTGAAGAAGTAAAACAACTGCAAATAGGTAGCACATTCTACGTTGAAGAAGGTGAGGAAAATATTACGGGTTTTTCTAGCAGAATGCAACTCAGCGACGCGATAAACTCCAGCCAAATAGAGCGAAATACTTTGGTTTCACAGGTTTTGGAGCCACCTCCAAGTTCCTGTAGTGATCACAGTCTGCAAGAAGTATGTCTAATATTATCTTCCTCAAATGATTGGTCCTTGAAACAGGAAGGTCTAGAGAAATTCACTATACAATTTAAACCAGAATTAGTTGTAGATATTTTGCGAAATTGCAGCCTGCATAGTGGTGCTGCACTACAATTTTTCTCATGGGTTGAAAAGCAACCTGGTTACAATCACACTACAGAGACCTACAATATGGCCATCAAAATATCTGGCCGTGCAAAGGACTTCAGACACATGAGATTCCTTGCTAATGAAATGAGAAGAAAGGGATGCTTAATAACGCAAGATACATGGACAATTATGATAATGCAATATGGTCGAATAGGTCTGACAGACATTGCTCTGAGGAATTTCAAAGAGATGAAAGCTAGTGGCTTCAGTCCAACTGGTAGTACATACAAATCACTGATAATCTCTCTTTGTGGGGCAAAAGGAAGGAAGGTGGACGATGCTATTTTAATATTCAAAGAGATGCTCAGAGCCGGACATGTTCCCGATAAAGAATTAATTGAAATTTATCTTTGCTGTATATGTGAAGCCGGTCGATTGCAGGATGCCAGAAAATGTGTGAAATCTCTCTGCAAACTTGGTTTCACAGTTCCACTAGCTTTTTCCTTTTACTTTCGGGCTCTTTCTAGAGCTGGGAGATTAGAAGAGGCTTTGACAATATTAGATGAGGTTGGTCGAGAACATCAGACCTTATACCAGTATACTTATGGCAGCCTTGTTCATGGTCTGCTGCGGAAGGGACGACTAGAGGATGCACTGTCTAAGATAGAATCCATGAAGCAGATTGGGATTCATCCAACCGTTCATGTTTACACATCTTTAATAGTCTATTTCTTCAGGGAGGAACAGATAGAGAAAGCTCTTGAAATGGTACAAAAAATGAAAGATGAAGGGTGTGAGCCTACTGTTGTTACATATTCGGCATTAATACGTGGCTACATGACCGCAGGAAAAGTTGTTGAGGCTTGGAGTGTCTTTCGTCGGATGAAACTTAAGGGACCACCGCCTGATTTCCATACTTATTCAATGTTCATTACTTGTCTGTGTAAAGTTGGCAAGTCTGAAGAAGCTCTGCAACTTATTTCTGAAATGGTGGCCAGTGGGATATTTCCCAGTACAGTTAATTTTCGAACAGTTAGTTTTGGTTTAAATAGAGAAGGTAAGCAGGATTTGGCTCGTTCTGTATTACATATGAAATCAAATGTTACAAGTAGAAGAAAGTTTGTAACATAAACTTGACCGAACTCTCAAGCTATCAGTTGTTTCTTTCTAATATTACTATTCAACAATCATGTAAACAGTGGAACCTTCTCATACTCCCTCTTCCGTCCCATTCATTTCTATACACTTTTCATTTTGGGATGTCCCATTCATTTCTATACATTCCAAAAATAGTAGCTTTTAATAATATAAAACACTATTACACCCATTACTTTCTCCACTATCTCTATTCTATAACAATATAAATCACTATTACACCCATTACTTCCTCCACTATCTCAAATCTATTATTAAATATTGATAGGTCCCACCACTTTACTCACTTTTCATCTAATTTTACTCATTTTATATCTTTTCATAGTTTACGTGCCCAATCCCAGTATATACAATTCACTGGGACGGAGGGAGTAACTGATTAACCAATTTACACGTCACATGTCGTGTCAAAACATACAAAACCCTGTGGAATCTGGAAGAGTCCATCTTTATTAAAGCAAAAAAAGGTCCACCACCTTTTGCTTTACTTCCATTTTCTTTCAAGTTACAAGTTTACTGCAAATTAAACAAGTGAAATGCACACTTAACATGAAACCAGAGAAGTAAAACGGAAACTTACATACTTTCTGCGTACATGAATAATAGAACAACCAACCAAATACAACAGTACACAACTTGTAGTTCATCTACCACCAGAAAGAAATGAATCCGCAACAACCGAAGGTGGTTGAGAATAAGGCCTTTTCACAGAAGATGATGAATAATTTGACATGGCAATATTAGAAAATGCATTCTGATCGTGTGCAAAAGCTAAGCCAACTGAAGATATGACAATGGATGATAATTCCGGCAGAGGCGCATAACCTCCCAAGTATTGCACAACTTGTTGCATTCTGGGCCTAGCTGAAGGCTCTGAGTTGCAGCACAACAAGCCAAGCTTTAAAACCAACTCTACTTCTTCCTTTACATAATGAGCTCCTAAATTCGGATCAACTGAAGCAACAATGTCATTACGATTCCAACATGAACACACCCAATCAGCCAAAATAATATCTTCAGCCCCGTGTTGAACATATATCGGCCTTTTACCACAAGCAACCTCAAGCAAAAATGCCCCGAAAGAGTACACATCAGTACTAGTTGTGGCCTTGCCAGTTCTATTATGTTCAGGGGCCAAATAGCCAATAGTTCCGACAACATGAGTTGTTTGAGGATCTGTACCGTGATCATATAGTCTTGCTAGACCAAAGTCTCCTAATCTTCCATTTAATTCATTATCTAGCAAGACATTACTAGCCTTAACATCCCTATGAATTACCACTTTCTCCCAATCTTGATGTAGGTAGCTAAGCCCTGCTGCCACTCCTTTGATGATTTGAAATCTCTGCCTCCAGTTGAGTCTAAATTTTGGTTGGTCATATAAGGCCTTGTCTAAACTTCCATTAGGCATGTAATCATAAACCAAAAGTAATTCACTTCGTCGCCGACAGTAACCCAAGAGAGGAACTATGTTTCGATGCCTAAGCCTTCCAATGCTGACAATTTCTGCGACAAATTCTCTGATTCCTTGTCTTGAATCATGGGACACTCTCTTCACTGCAATCTCAACTTTGGAGGTGGGTAACACACCTCTATAGACCTTACCAAAACCCCCCTTTCCAAGTAATTCCTTATCCTTAAAACCTTTAGTAGCAACATACAAATCCTTGTACTTAAATCTGTGAGGACCATATTCAAGTTCCCAATCTTCAAGAACTTCTGCAAATTTCATCTTCCTCCTTATGTAATAGACTGTGCATGAAATTGTCATAAACATCAGAGTCCCCAAAATTAATGGCAACCCAATGGTCAAAAATTTTGATTTTCTCTTTGGACCGATTCGAGGCAGCATGGGGAGTTTTGACAGATCAAGATCTCTCGCAATGCCATTCACCATAAAACTCCATCCTAGAACATAATGGGATGTAACAAGTCGTGCTCCCGTTGCGCAAGAAAAGCCCACATACATTTCCTTGTTTAAAACTGAATCAAGATCATAGTCCAAAGATAAGAGCGGCTTGGTTGGTTTACTTATATGTAGCGGAGCTAGTGTTACATCAACATGCTTCTCCGAGCCACTATATTCTACCCAAACTTGCATCGGAAGTCTACTATAAAGCGTCAAATTCACAAAATCACAACTACCATTACTGTAATAGCCGGCAGATCGCGAAATATTAGACTTTAAGCTATTGATATCGATACCAACATGATTCGCATCAATATCATCAAATTTGTCGTTGGAAGAAGTATCCAGTTCCACTGCAAAAAAATGATTTGTGGCATTGCCGTCACTTGTCTGATCAGTTAGACCGAAATACTCTGGCCGAGCTGAATGAATAAATTTGGTTGGTGCAATGAAGAAGGTCATGCCTTGACTACTCACTTTTGAATACTCAGAGACTATGGCAAACACGAAAGTGGTCGAAAAAGAGGAAACTGAAGAATTGGTAGGATTTTTCTTCAAGTTAATTTGGTTTGGATAAAATGCATGGGAATGTTGATTGCTGCCACCGCTGAGCTTCAGTAGTCCGTTAGGTGTAAACGTGGCGTCGCCTTCAAGGCTCAGATTGTTTGATTTGAAGTCGTTGAAGAAGAATTCAAATTGTTGCGAAGAAACTGTTATTCCAAACAGAATTAGTATAACAAGTCTGAACCACATGGCTAATTTGATATTTTGCTTGTTCTTCGACTATTCCAATATGCATAGATTTTGTACTAAGAGCCTGCGCCATACAAATAATACAATCGATGTAGATTGCGAAAACGACCCTAATCAAAAGGGTCATAGAACGTATTTGTATGCTAGCACCTCTAATTACCTCTAACATATATAGGGTAGTATTTGATACCAAGTATACCTGATTTTCATCACATTACAATATAAATCTGTTTTTTACCAACATTTTTATGAAAATTAAAAGATTAATAAACTATAAACAGTAGATGAGAATGGTTTGAGAAACAAAGAAGAAATTTGTTTTCTATGTCATATCATGCATTTTCTTTATTTGGCGTAAAAAAAGGAGTAAAAATTCTTGGCATAAATAAAATACATGCATGAAAAGTTAGAAGTTAGAAGATAATTTAATGGGTTTTTTACTCGTATTTCCCATTATAAAAACTGTTTTAGAAATATATCCCATTAATGATTGTATTTTTAAATATATCCTATATTCAATTTTTTTTAAATTTTGAATTAACCATGGTTAACTTTACTATTTCAAATTTTTAAATGACACATATAATCTTTTCCTACCAACAAATTAGATGGAAATTTTACAGCTCTTAATTACTTATTCATTGCAGTATTAATTCTCAATAATACTGAAAATAAATAAAAATCTTACTATCACATTTTGTAAATTAACATTGAAGTATTGAACAACTTATATTTAATTATAAAAGACTTAATAAAGTAGAAAATGAAGCACACAACTAATAACAAGTTAGCAGCTCTAACAACCTTCAAATGATCAAGATTTCGTGATCTTTTACACTTGATTTAGGTCACAAAAAGTCACAAAAAGTCAGAAACATTTAATATATATAGAGAGATGTCAAATTCTACATAAACAGTCCATAAATAACACAGAAGTGATCACAATATTAAAGGGTAAAAAGTCTCTTTCATGTTCATAATTAAAAAATTGAAGCAACATAGAGTGTTTGTTGGGACTTGAATAGTTGAATGGAAATGCATGGTAGACTGGTAGTGCACCCATCTGTGCTTATCCCAGGTTTTGTATTTCCTCTCCTTAGGGGCATTCTAATCGTATTTAATAAATAAATATTTATGTTTATAACTTACTTTTATATATGGTGACTTATATAGAGTCCACAAAACCATTACATAAATATTCATAATACATATTTTTATCACATTTTTTATTAGATAGGATTATAAATTTCAATTATTAAATCAAAAAAATGAAATTAAACTACTTTTTTTTTAAAAAAATAATTGAAAATTAGTTAAATAGTTCAAAGTGATTCTACAGCAGAATCAAATATATCCAAAATGATTCTGCAGCAGAATCAAATTTAAAATCAATATTTTTATTCAAATTTTAAATGTTAATTTTTTTATAAAGTTTGTATATGCTAATATTCTAAATTAGAATCAAATTACATATTTTATGTAAAAATATTTAAAATTATCTATGACATTCTATAATAGAATATCTATATAAGATGGTTGTCTCTGGAATGAGTTAAAAGTTAACTATAGGACATATTTATAATTATTAAAAAAAATGGGATATATTCGTAAGGTAGTTCTATAATTTGGGACATATTACACAAATTCCCTTTAATGCATCCGTAAATAATCACCTAGCAAAGACAAACTAACGTGTAGTCGTGTACTAGGAGAAGACCCGTTGAATCAGTCTAATGTGGAAATTTCAAGAGGGTCATTGTGCCATATGCTAACGGGCACCTAACAAATAATTTGTTGCCCCAGCAATGAAAAGGGAAGCAGCCGGGACCAGCGGGCAGAAGCGACTGCGTGGTGTAGCAAACGTGGCGTCGCCTTCAAGGCTCAGATTTTTTGATTTGAAGTCGTTGAAGAAGAATTCAAATTGTTGCGAAGAAACTGTTATTCCAAACAGAATATATATCATCACTATTGCCAGTATAACAAGTCTGAACCACATTGCTAATTTGATATTTTGCTTAGGGGTGTAATTCGAGTCGAGCCGGGCGAGTTCGAGCCGGGTATTAATTCGAGCCGAGCTTTTTTTCACGAGCCGAGCCGGCTCGTTTAATTAAATGAGCCTAATCTTCTGCCCGAACTCGGCTCGTTTAATTTCACGAGTCGAGCCGAGCCGGCTCGTTTAGTTAAACGAGCTTATTTAAACGAGTCGGGCGAGCCGGCTCGTGTAAAATTACACTTAAACGAGCCTAATCTTCTGCCCGAACTCGGCTCGTTTAATTTCACGAGTCGAATCGAGCCGGCTCGTTTAGTTAAACGAGTCCGGTCTTATGTTCGAGCTCGGCTCGTTAACGAGTTCGAGTCAAGCCGAGCCTTAATAAACGAGCCGAGTCGGGTCGGGCTCGCGAGCCGCCCGACTCGAATTACATCACTAAGAGCATAGATTTTGTACTAAGAGCCTGCGCCATACAAATAATACAATCGATGTAGATTGCGAAAACGACCCTAATCAAAAGGGTCATAGAACGTATTTGTATGCTAGCACCTCTAATTACCTCTAACATATATAGGGTAGTATTTGATACCAAGTATACCTGATTTTCATCACATTAACTATAAACATTACAATATAAATCTGTTTTTTACCAACATTTTTATGAAAATTAAAAGATTAATAAACTATAAACAGTAGATGAGAATGGTTTGAGAAACAAAGAAGAAATTTGTTTTCTATGTCATATCATGCATTTTCTTTATTTGGCGTAAAAAAAAGTAAAAATTCTTGGCATAAATAAAATACATGCATGAAAAGTTAGAAGTTAGAAGATAATTTAATGGGTTTTTATGTTTTGAAATTAATCAGATTTTATTTGATTTTGTAGGTGGTTCTTGTGGTTCTACGAGACATTCGTCACATGTTTGGAATTATTTTTCGAAAGATCCAACGAAAGTTCCGGACCGATTTAAAGTTTGTTGTTTGATTTGTATTCAAAATAATCGAAAACAAGACCCTTTTGTTCACACTAAAGGGGGCGGTACGGGTACACTTGATCGACACTTGAAAAATCACCATGGAATAACAAAGCAAAGTCATGAAAGTGGAGCGGCACGTGGAGGTTCACAACAAACACAAATTGGTGGTTTCGTGACTTCGTCTCCCGGTGGAGGTATGCCTTTTGCCTATAATAGAGATAGAATGATAGAAGATTTTGCTACTTATATTACTTTAGACGAGTTACCTTTCTCCCACGGTGAGAGTCCGAATTTATAAACATTCACTAAACCCGGCATTTAGAAGAATTCCTAGGAACACACTTAAACGTCACACACAAAAACAGTATTATGCTCAACGTGCACAATTAATTGAAAGTTTCGCTAATTTTGATGGTATGGTTTCGCTAACTAGTGATTGTTGGAGTTCGGGTCAAGGCGAGCCTTATATTTGTGTTACGGTTCATTGGATTAGTGATTGGCATATAGAAAAACGAATTATTGTTTTTGATATTATGGATGAGTCACACACCGGTTATAATATAAAACAAAGAATTTTAGATACAATAAAGGAATTTAATTTGTTTAACAAGGTATTTACGATATCTTTAGATAATGCCGCTTCTAATAACAAAGCCATGGATTATGTTAAGAACGACATTCCTTTACTTTTAGATGGAGTATTTTTACACATTAGATGTTGTGCTCACATAATTAACTTGTCGGCCCAAAAGGGAATTGCACAAATAACTCATTTATTAGAACATATTAGGAAAGTAGTTAAGTATCTACGTTATGCGAGTACATATTGGTCTAAGTATAAAAAATTATGTAAGAGAAAATGGATTTAGGCCGAAGAAGTGGGGTATCGATTGTTCTACGAGATGGAATTCGACTTTTAAATTATTAAATGATGCAATTCAATATAAGATCATTATCACCGAATTATATAATGAAGACCCTAGGAACCAATACGAAGGTGGACCTATTACCGAATTTGATTGGGAATTGGCATCTAGAGTACGTAACATACTTGATTGTTTTGCACATGCTACTAAGATTTTTTCTTATGTTTATGAACCAAATGTACATCATGTTATCATTGAGTGTGTTAATATAGTTACTAATTTAGAAGAATATGAACAAGATCTATATTTTAGTGATATTATTGTTGACATGAAAATTAAGTGGATCGAATACTTTACGAAATTTCCTTATATTTATGGTATTGCATGTCTTCTTGATCCTGGTGTTAGAAAGGAAGGTTTAGAAGGAATTTTAGGGCATTATTATGAAGTTTTAAACGTTTCATATGATCATGTTGTATATGTTACTCAATGTTTAGACTTGTTGTATCGTCTTGTAGATATTTATGCTCCAAAAGTTCAAAATTCTATACAACCTAGTAGTACTAGTACTAGTGGTGGTCGTAGTAGGTTTAATACTACACTTTCTTCTATATTGACTAAAAAACAAAAATGTAAAATTTCCACTTCATCTCCCGTACCCGCTTCTTCTTATAGTATGGTTAGGGAATTTTTTTCTTATCATTACGAATTAAATGAAGATTTTGAAATACTAACATGGTGGAAGAATCATGAGTTACAATTTTCGATTTTAGCAAAAATTGTAAGGGATATTTTTGTAGTCCCTGCTTCTACGATTGCGTCCGAGTCCGCTTTTAGTGCATGTAGAAGAGTATTAGACGAGAAGAGAACGAGTTTAGCGCCGGACGTAGTAAAGATTTGTGTTTGTAAAAAAGATTGGGATCAAGCCGCAAAAAGACAACAAGGAAGAAAAGAAGATGACTCGGACGGCGAAAACGATCCGTGGATGACAATGGATACTTCGGATTCCGACGCCGGATAGCATTTTTTTTGTTTTGTATTTTTATAATTTGTTTGGTTTGTAATTGTTTTAATATGTTAATGTGATTTGTTCCGTTTTTTTAGAGAGGAGTCCTCTCAAATTAATTGTAACATTTTTTTTAATTAATAAAATTTATAGAGGTACCGTCCTCTTTTCTTCCAAATTTTTTTTATAGTTTCAAACAATTATTTGTATCAAATTAAAATAAAAAATAAATAAATTTTAAACTGCCCCGACCCGCAACTCGTTCGCCAACCCGACGGAACCGTGCACGTGCCAATCATTCTATAGCACGGCACTGCTCGCCCCGCCCCGTCTTCAGAAACGTGTCGTGCCCGGGTTAATGTTTGCACGGGACGGCCCGCCTGTGAACCGGCATGGCACGGGACGGACCGCCCGTGTGGCCAGCACTAGTTAGGGTGCATGTCACAGGGGCATGTGCATGCCAAGGTGGGCATGCCATGACCACAATTAGCTAGGCATGCCTTTTTATTATTTGACATGTTTTTTTTACTAATTTTTTAATTAATTTTTAAATATTTTTATGTAAAATATTTTTTATAAATAATAAATATAATTTTAATAAAACTAATTAGAATTTTAAAGTGGACTAAAGCCTAAAAGACTTGATTTGTAATCTTTTTATAATCATATAAGTCCAAAGTCCAATTAACAATTAGTCCAATTACTAATTTATTACTTGACCTTATTTTTACTTTGAGAAGTCAAAATCAACTCTTTGTTCCTTAGTTCTACAATTACAGTTAGACCCGGCAATTTTCGACACGACACGAAACGACACGAAATTCAGTGTTCGAGTTTCAATTTTTAGTACACGGAACGAAAGTACACGAACATGAAAGTACACGATCGAGATTTAGTGTCGGGTTTGGGTTTACCCTTCAAGTACAAGACACGACACGAAGTACACGAAATAAATAAATAAATATTTATAAATAAATATTTTTATTAGATATTTTAATATTTTTATTAGATGTTTTAATATTTTTATTAGATATTTAACATTTATTTATGTGATTATACATAAATTTTTAATATTATTGGTAAATACTATATAAATATATATTTTTAATACATCTTTGTAAAAATATTATCGAAAATTTTAATATTTTAATATATTTATTTATTTATTTATTTTTATTTTTATAGTACACGACACTATTATCTACTTGTGCTTTAATTTTTATTTTTTTATAAGTACGAATGGCATGCCATTTGAGCATGGCTTTTGGCAAAAATCATGCCTATAGGTCTGGGGAAGGCTTGTGACAGGTACCCTAATGATAGTGCACCAATCTGTGATCAGCTTATCCCAGGTTTTGTATTTCCTCTCCTCGCATTCTAATCCTATTTAATAAATAAATATTTATGTTTATAACTTACTTTCATATAGGTTGACATTCAAGAGAGAAGTTCTTATATAGAGTCCCGGAGAGAATCATTATATAAATATTCATAATACATATTTTTATCACATTTTTTATTAGATATGATTATAAATTTCAATTATTAAATCAAAAAATGAAATTAAACTACTTTTTTTTAAAAAAATAATTGAAAATTAGTTAAATAGTTCAAAGTGATTCTACAGCAGAATCAAATCTATCCAAAATGATTCTGCAGCAGAATCAAATCTAAAATCAATGTTTTCATTCAAATTTTAAATGTTAATTTTTTTATAAAGTTTGTATATGCTAATATTCTAAATTAGAATCAAATTACATATTTTATGTAAAAATATTTAAAATTATCTATGAGATTCTATAATAGAATATATGATTTTTCCTGATTCTCTATATAATATGGTTCTCTCTCGAATGATTTAAAAGTTAACTATAGAACATATTTATAATTATTAGAAAAAATGGGATATATTCATAAAATAGTTCCATAATTTGGGACATATTACACAAATTCCCTTTAATGCATCCGTAAATAATCACCTAGCAAAGACAAACTAACGTGTAGTCGTGTACTAGACAAGACCCGTTGAATCAGTCTGGAAATTTCAAGAGGGTCATTGTGCCATATGCTAACGGGCACCTAACAAATAATTTGTTGCCCCAGCAATGAAAAGGGAAGCAGCCGGGACCAGCGGGCAGAAGCGACTGCATGGTGTAGCATCTCACTCTGATGAAGGTCATCATCATCGTGACGGTGTTCTACTGCTCATGGACGGATCATGAGCTGGCTCCAGTGCGGATCCTCTTTATATATTCAATAAGAATCACTAGTAATGATGGACCTGACATCAATGAACTGCATTTAATCTGGATACAAAATTATCTCAGCCCAACTTAAAACTTATACTCAGAGTGTGGTCTACTTGAAATGCAATTTTAAAACACGAGCTTCACAGTAGAAAAAGAAACATAGGTTGGTTAGTTATAATAGCTTTTCTATAAAATTTAACAAAACGTATATAGAAGCTGGTTTTCAGATAAATTAATGTGATGTTTCTTGATTCTCGGATGACTTTGCCTATGTTTAGCATAAACCTATACTAAATTTGCATTCATGAAATGGAACATTAAGTTGGTTGAAATTAACATACAACAAAACTACAACGGGTGGCTTATAGATGCCTAAAAAAACAAACGGTTGTTGTTGAATTAATGATTGATAAATGGCCATTAACAAATTTACAGCATCTTCGCTCCTCCTGTCCACGGGGTCTTCTCGACACTATGGGGCGTCTCTTGATCCTGACGCTAACATGTTCCATTCTTCTATTTGCTACATTCAATGTAGCTGTTGCGAATGATATTGGCATCAATTGGTCACGTAATTCGCGACTGAAATTGCTTCCATCAAATATTGTTGACATGATCTTGTCAAATGGCATCAAGAAGGTGAGACTTCATAGTTTCGTGGGATCCGTGGCCAGAGCTTTTACAGGGTCTGGTTTGGAGATGATAACAACAGTGGCTAACATTGACATGATCCTTGTAAATACTACCAGGAAGGCTCAAGCTTATGTAGCTGAAAATGTGACTAAAGCATACACCAGACTTGATTTAAACGTCAAGTAAGGCGACATAAATAGTTGCATATTTCTTTTACTTGAACTTTTCTTATGAATCTCGATCGGTTCTGTATGATATTGCTGCCAGTCTCATGTGGTTTATTCGGTTGCTGATATTACGTTATTATCTAATGTGCAGGACTATAGTGGTCGGAAATGAACCATTCACCATAGTGGATAACATCACTAGACTATATCAAGATGATGTTGTGAATGCAATTGGCTACATTGCAGAGGCTCTTCCAAAGCAACCAAGTCCAATTAACCAAATCAAACCAACCATGGCTCATGCTCCGGATATTCTTTTACCCAACATCCAGAAACCATCAGATGCGGATTTCAACGATGATGTTAATGATCGAATGGTCAGGATATTGAAGGTTCTAAATGGATCAAATGCCCCACTGGCGATAAACATGTACCCGCATTTGCATCTTGTGGAGAAAAATTTCCCTCTTGAGTTTGCATTCTTTGACAATAACTCGACGTTTAATGTAAAGGATGGAGCAAATACTTACACAAATATATTCGACTTCGTATATGATTCGTTCGTTTGGGCGCTCCGTAAAAATGGGTTTGGCAACATGAAGATAATTGTGACTCAAATTGGTTGGCCAACAGACGGACACAAATATGCTACTCCTTCAACTGCAGAAAGATTTTTCAGCGGTTTTCTCAGGAAAATGAGCAAGGATGAGGGAACTCCACTTCTCCGTGGAGTAGCAATTGAGGCATACATTTACAATCTAAACGACGAGAACATGAAAGACATAACATTTCGAGGTCCCACTATCAGACATTACGGAATTTATGATTTTAAAGGAACTCCCAAGTTTCACATGGATCTAACCATGAAGAATAGCAAAGATGTGAAACTTGCACCAGCACAAGGAGTTGTTCCAATGCCCAATAGATGGTGCATTTATGATCAAGATGCAAAGATCAAAGACCAAAACCGCACGGCTGCGCTTCTGGAACAATTTAATTTTGCTTGTTCAAAAAGTGATTGTACGAAATTGATGTATGGAGGGTCGTTAAATAATCTGACATTCGAGGGAAATATTTCATACGCGTTCAACGATTATTTCCAAGCAAATAATCAGTTGGAGAGTGCATGTGATTTCAAAGGTATGGGGAAAATAACAGTGCAAGATCCGTCCAAAAGTTACGAATGTCATTTCCCACTGCAGATTATATCTATGGTTTATAGCTGGGGACAAGGAGAGATGGGAAATATATTAGCAGCAAGAGGAGCAAATGCTGTGGTTTCCAAAACTAGTGGTGCAACCCTAATCAAAATCTCTGGATTTTCGACTATAGTGGTACCATTACTCTTAGCTGCACTTGTGTTATAGGACGGGAGTTCAATCAATTAGCTGAACCAGAGTTATTTGTATTCACAATCCATCATCTTTTGTAAACTTACTATAAGAAGAAGCACTATATTAAGTGTTCCAGACTTTGTTACTGTTGTTTTTCCCCCCCATTTTTTTTGGTTTAGTTCACACTCGATTCGAGTTTTTTCCCGACTATTCTCTTGATGCAGTTTCGTTAAATTCTAGCTCCATTTCACTTTTCATATGTGTGTAGTGATCTAAATGAAAAATCAACATACAATAAATAATGATGAGAATCGAAACAAATGCAAAATATCATTTAAGCAAATCCAGTTCGATACAGATACCATTAATCTCTTATTTATTTTAGGGAAATTCTAAATGTTACCCCTCTACTTCTGACTTCTTTTTCAAATGGTACGTCAAAATTATTAGTTTCTCAGTGTACTCCCCAAGTATTCGAAGTATTGGTACATTTCCAGTTAACAACAGTTAAACAAACGTTAAGTCAACTAATTTGACTTTAAAATAAAAAAGAAAATTCTATTTGGTACGCATGTACTTTTGACTTTTCCAAATAATACACCAAAAGTTATTGGTTTCTTAGTGATACCTCGAAGTATTGGTTTTCATTAAAAAAAAAGTTTAAGACAACTAATTTGACCCCACAATTAATTTATCTATATATTTTACATATATATTAAATATATTTTTTTAAGTTTTACCTTCTAATTTATATATATATAAGAAAATACTTACAGAAAACACAAGTTTCTATAAAATAAAATATAGAAGTCTTATTTTCTTTCATTTATTTTCTCGAGTATCTATATTTTAAACAATAAAAATTGAAAATTTTAAAAATATTTTAACTTATAAACAAAATTACACATACACACACACACATAAATGTACAATTCATTTAAATTTTTATATGTGTAATGTTTATAAGTTAAAATATTTTTAGAAATTCTAATTTTTATTGTTTAAAATTTAGATACTCGAGAAAATAAATGAAAGAAAATAAGACTTTTATATTTTATTTTATAGAAACTTGTGTTTTCTGTAAGTATTTTCTTTTATATAAATTAGAAGGTAAAACTTAAAAAAATGTTTTTTAATATATATGTAAAATATATATATATATATATATTAATTGTGAGGGTCAAATTAGTTGTCTTAAACTTTTTTTTAATAAAAACCAATACTTCGAGGATATCACTAAAAAACCAATAATTTTTTGTGTATCATTTGAAAAAGTCAAAAATACATGTGTACCAAATAGAATTTTCTTTTTTATTTTAAAATCAAATTAATTGACTTAACGTTTGTTTAACTGTTGTTAACGGGAGGGTTACAACTAGTAATGTACCAATATTTCGGGAGTATCACTAAGAATCCAATAACTTTTGACGTACTATTTGAAAAAATCAAAAATAGAGCTGTATCATTTGGAATTTCCCTTTATTTTAAATGAATAATTTATACAACTACTTCATTATTAAGAAGACTAATTTATGCAACTATTTCAAGAAAAGAAAACTTTTGCTAATTTAGTATTAGACTTTTAGGTCCTACTTTCTAGTATCTCAAATTCTCAACCATATTTTCTTATTAGTCTCGTAAAGGCAATTCCAGTGGAAAAAATTTGTCAATTTTTCAATACACCATATGATAGAGAAATTAACATATGTTCTTCGACGTCTTCAAGTACGTTCCACGTCATTTTCAAGTAATTTGAAGTACTACTGATAATGATGATCTAGGCTTCGTTAAACTTGATATTAAAAAATTAAAAAATTTTATTAGTAAAATATAGTACATCAATACTTGAAAGTAAATATAAAATTTTCAAATGAGTTAAGGTTTATCCTTTAAATTGATAATCATTAATCGAGAAAAATCGATTTGAAGATGAATTTAGGTAACTCTCTCTAGAAATACCCTTATGTTATATGTGAAGTTGTTATAACCTCGGGTATGATTTATTTAAGAACCTCAAACACATGATTAATTTATCAGTTAACTAATATCTCTACAACATAATAAAATCATTTAATCCTGTATTGTTCATCTATAAAAGATGAACATGCAGTTCTATTCATACATTCTGTAAAAACCTCCTAAGAATTCTTTTTGGTTTTGTGAATGGAGCCTCCTCCAAAGAATTCTAATATTATATTAAAGGGAATTTACTATAGACTTGTCATTCCACTGTGCGCCCATCAGACTCTCCTGTACAAAAGAACATATGCGGCTGAAGTCTTTATGCGCTCCTCATCAACAGGATAAACACGGTGGTCGTCAAACTCGTACCACTTGTCATTCCCTTGCTGCAAAAGAGAAGATGTATAGAATTAGAAACTAGCTAGCAGATACAAATCTTCTGAAATTTTAATCACTCCGAATAAGTAACAGACTATAAACAGGAAAACTAAAAATGACAGATTTTAGATGAAAGATGCAAAAGATGTTAGGGGATCGTAACATATTACACTTCTATAAAAGTTTTTTTTTATTATTATTTTCAAAGCGAAATGAGGGAGTTGGTTATTCTGAACAAAGATGCTAATACCTTGACAACCTGTGCAAGACCTAAAGTCCATGTTTGTTTCATGGTATTAAGTATATGATAGGATAATAATTCTTTAAATTTTCCTATCCCTTGTTTGTTGTTCAAAAACTTATTTAAGATTAGTCCAAGGATTATAATCCTTTAAATTTTCCTATCCCATGTTTGTTTTGTTGGAGTAGGGGATAAGATTATAATCCTCTCTAATACTTGGTTGGAGTAGGTATTATTTAATCCCCTCTAACAAGTCATTTTTATAAAGGATTATAATTACCTCACTATAATCCTATGCAAAACAAACATAGGATTGGAAAATTTAACGGATAATAGTCCAATCCCATGATTATTCCTCAAAACAAACAAGGGATAAAATTTTAAAGGATTATATTCCAATTCTAAACTTAATATTTCAAAACAAACACGGGTTAACATAATTTAAAGGATTATAATCCCTAGCACATTAATTGAGATGATTATTTATCCCCGGATAATAATCTCCGGATTGTAATCCTCCCAAACAAACATGGCCAAACAAACATGGCCAAAGGGTAAAACACTTGTGCAAAGATCAGAAGGACCCACACAGGAATAATACCAACAACTGCTTGGTGTAATGGTATCCACCTCGCTCCCTTTACGGGATGTCGAGGGTTCGAACCTTGTCAAAGACAAGGTGGGTGTATGTGTGTGTTTAATTAGCAAAAAAAAAAGATTTAAACCCTAAAGGCCTCAACCTCTTACGGTCAAGAGTGTGAGTTAAATCATTGGAGCCAACTCACAGTACCAGTATATTCTCACTTGTAATATTCTCTTATTTGCATCTTAAAGTAAATTAACAATTTTTCCTCTCATTAAAAAAGAAAAAGTACCACTTACTTGGACATATGCAGTATAATGACCCCCACCCAGGCCGCCATAGTGGTTAATAATCGCATATAATACATATCCTTGTGAAACCTCACTCATTCTGTTAACTGCATAATCCGCGAGATTGAAATCCTCAGTTGGGAAGTCCACATAAGCTTCCAGCTTATTCTTAAAAAGCCTGTTGTATGAAAACCGCTTTAGATGAACGACCAAAATCTCTGGCAACCTCCAAAGATCTAATTTTTTTTTGGCTTCTCGATGCTCCTTGCAGCTGGGGCAGTACCTAGCATTAGATATTAAAAATATGAGGAAAAAAGAAGGCATTAAAAATTATCTTTGGCCAGTTCCACAAGAAGAAAGCTAAACTTGCTTATACAATTACATATGTATAAAAGATTATAACAGTTGTACCACAAGCATGAAAAGCTAAGAAAAAAAATATAACGTGCATTCGGATGAAGCTTTAGTAACAGTTAACCATCTAAGGTTTGAGGATTCTGACGTAGTAGGTAAAACAATAGACAGAGGGTATGTTTTCAGTGAAGGTGTTTCAGAAGAAACCATTATAGCAGAAACCATTAAAGCAGCACTTTGGATAAAATTTGGAGGTTAGGTCATCAAACTGATTACCTACAACTTTAGCACTATATTTTTAAGAACCACAAGCAACCAAATACTAAAGCTAAAGTATTATGATTCACTCAAATCATTCTTTAAAGCCTGTCCAAAACGATCACTAATTCATAACAACTTATTTGCATGCTACCATATTAAGAGAAATAATCTAACAAATTAATTACAATCATGATTTAGGTAAAAGAAAATTAAAAATAAACTCACCACATGTCCTCAGGTCCTAAAGGCTCCTCTTTTAAGAACCCCTCCAGGCATTTATAAAGTGAGATAGGTTCTTGAGGTTCTTTGGTGAAAAATGAAAATTTATATATCTCTGGCAATGAGCTCAGAAGATTTATGTCATACAAATTCGTCATCTTACGTGGCCATGACACAAGCACCTCCAATTTCCGGCAAGAACTAAATAATTGCAATGGCTCATCCATCTTTATAGGGGTAACTGCTAGACTATGGTTTTCTTTTAACGAAAACTGAAAATCATTATTCGCATTTAAGTCGCCATCAAATTCATTAGTTTTGTCACTGTCCTCTAATTCACTATTTACGTAGCCATTTAATGTGCCAGAGCTAATGACATCATTCATCATTAAATTTTCACTGCTATTGGTCAGAACATTGTCATTGTCAACTGACACGTCCTCCCCTGACAATAAAAATGGATCAAGTAACTTCAGAAACTGTTCCCGTATCTCAGAGCCTTTAGAAATATCCGACATTCTTGTTACTAAAGGAATGCCAAAGTTCTTCCAATGAGCGTAATAAGTCGACCTGATCAACACAACAAAAATATAAGACATTGTGAGAAGATATACTAGTAAAATAAATTCGGATAAAGATACAAGCAGGAACTATCACTATTCACTACCATCATCTAATCATGAAAAAAAAATGAAAAAAATACTCCCTGACCCGAGATAAGTGGCTGTATTGTCAAAATTGACCAGTTCTAAAATAAAATTAACAGCTCTTTTTTAATAATTGTGACAGCTAATTTGCTGCATTTTCCGGAAACGACCAAAAAAGCAGATGTGAGAACATGATAGGGTTGCAAGTTGCAACAGATTTGGATTTTGAACTTGGCTTATCAGAATAGAAATGAAAAATACCATCACCGGAAGATAATAAGCCTATCCACAATAAATAACCCGACTACCGAATCTTGCCAGGTGAAGAAAAAGGTGATTATCAAATTACATAACTCTCTTGCACATAATACCATCTTTAGAAAAAAGTCATAATTAAAGAAAACAAAGGAATCGGGAACAAACACCAACTTAATGCTATTGCAAAAGATGCTAAAAGTGGAACTTGAAAAGTAAGCACCCTTTTCACTTGGAACAAGTAGAGAGGACTATCAAAATTCTTGTACATAACATCTTCCTGGAAAACTGCTTGTTCGATTATTAAGAGAACATTGACTGGATAAACAGTTTATACATAACCACTATGCTCATCATCAAACAAAATCGTGGTAAAAATTATAATTCCAAAAAGATAATTAATTTGATGTCCACGAGATTGAGACTTACATTGGCAGATCTTGATGCTGATGCATAAACACGACCAAATAAGACGAATCACTACTATCTTTTGGCAATCGATGTGCCACAAGTCGATCGGAATCTCTAAGCTTGAGTAATGGGTCAGCTGGATTATCAATATAACAATAAATGCGACTTGAAAAAACCTGTCAATTACAGAACCGCTAGATAAATACAGTTGTAAGATTCAAGATCACAAGCATAAGCATCAGATATATAATGGATCCACTCGAGAATTTCAAGAATTGTAATTTTCTTTTAGTTTCACAAGGTAATCATCAGTGGGACTTCAGAGAGTCAAACAAATCAGTAACCATGATCAGTTTAACTAGATTTAGATAGAAAGTTACACTTTCAGAATAAGAAGCATACACCGGATGTTATATATCATACCTCCACCAAACCATCTCAAAAACTCTCGGTTGCAGAGATATTTTTTTAAAGTTTTCTCCACATCACAATTTCAGAGTGAAATAACCATATCCTAATACACTTTTGAAGCTAGGGTATTGGTCAGTAACTCGTTCAAGCAACTAAGACTTTCTATAATTAGTTCATTTGAAATATTTACATGCTGATTTCATTTGAAATATTTACATGCTGATTTGGAGATACAATACCAACACTTCTTAACAAATAAGCAAGGGCAAACTTCAATCAAAAGCTCAAAACAAAACATATCCTCCCCTACAGAGCATGATGAGGCTTCACCCTATAATATGCAGAAAAACAACTACTGATTTCCTAGATCATAGGAAACATTAATTTACAGTCCACACATACCTCAGTCAGCAATAGTGTTTCATCATCACGCAATGAGCATGAAGCGCTTACTGCCTGAAGAAGATCCTCACACCTTCCAAATTTAGGGACAGTTACGGTAACTGGAACAGGCATACTACTCCCGTCACTACTCAAGACAGTCAAAGTCATAGTCCTCACCGATGTTATAGGCAGCGGCAAAGATAAGTACATAAAAGGATCATATGTAATTGACACCACCTTGCAAATAGGACAAACCAATTTCGATCGGAATTGACCCTGTAATAAGCAACAAACAAGACTTTGTTTAGCATATCAAATCATGTCAGGTACAATATAATTTAATCTTTCAAATACATAGGAAGAATGTAACAGATATCAGACAAGAAGGTTTTTTGGTGATAGAAGACTCACTTGACACACATCAACAATGATAGAATCATTACGAGCAAGGTGATTCCTCCAGTGCTCATCTGCTACTTCATTGTCAGGAACATTATCTGCATCTTTTACTTCAATATACGGCTTGCATTTGACTCGATTCAGATCTTCATGCAGTCCATCCAACAAAAAAGCAAGAAATTCCTATATCAGGGGAAGCTAGGTTACTTGATAAATGCATCAATTTATGTTTTTTCCACCAAGCACATGCCAGCCAACTTTAAAAAAATATGCCACTAACTTGAGAATCATGCTGGCTGTAGCCACTAAATTGAGGCGCAAAATTGGCAAGTGCCAACTTAAACGTATTTGGAGCCACTGTTCTTGCTCCTGGGCTCCACAGTTTTCTAAACAGATCCCCAAATGCTAAGGCGAGCTTACCCTAAACAAGTTAAATAACGTCAGAACTTGTAAGAGCAAAATTTAGGACATTAAAACATGTTTAAGTGATTACTCGAGGTTTACAAAAGCATACATTCCTGCCCAAGGGATTCTCAAAATTTAAATCTTCTTTAAAGTCTCCAAGAAAATAATCAACAAACTTTGTGGTATGCACCAAACACTGGATGGCGCTGTTCATAAAACAAGTATTCCCGATATTTAATAACCCAGTCAGGCCCATTGCAGAACCTTTTCTGGATTCAATAGCTGATGGTTGGAGATCAACTCTGGTATTTGAAATAACACCAGTGTTTCCGTTCAGTTCAGGTGAACAAGAATAAAAGGGTTTTTCACCCTTGGAATGATCTTCTTCCATTTCATCTTTAACCCAGTTTCTTCCATTAGCAATATGTGAAAGCCCGTATAATTGCAATTCCAGAAAGATCTGCAAATAAGCAAAGAATCACCCTTCCATGACATTAGACACGGATTCAACATGAAAGAATATGAAATTTATTACAGCCTTATGTTGGTTATTTAATGAGAATGTATAGGCTGATTCTTATATAAATGTCTGTATCTATTCCCAAGCATTGTAGATTGTAAACATTTTGCACTTAATTGTACCGAATTCCCTAGACATTGCACATTAGACATTTGTTTGTGTCTACATCCCTACAACAATTAACAACTACCCCTTCGTTCTGTAGGACTGCAGCTGGTATGTTTCTCTCATTTGCACTGAACTGTGTTATCTGCCCCGAGAAATCCCAGATGCGGAACTGTAAACATAAAATGAATGAAAAACTTTCCCCAAAAAATAGAACTGCCTGAAATAATTATTGAATTTACGGTTCTTAGCTTACCTGGCCACCCTCGACACAAAAAATACTGCAAGCTCTCTCAAAGATGCCAAATTTATTATCCTGCAGAATACAAATTGATTGTCAGATATAGAAAAAAGAACTCGCATCAATATCAGACAATTTTTTCCTACAGACAGGATTCAGATTCTCTAAGAGGATCTAAACTGGTATCACCACGAAACTGGTACACAGAGTCAGTGACGACTAAGGGGTCCAAGCCAACTGTGACTTCATTAATTTTTAAGGTTTTGTTAATTTTCTTCTGGACAAGTAAAAAGTTATCATGCCAGTTTCGAACCTGCGCTTGCTAGCCACGTGCTTCCGAGAATCATGCTAGCCAACTGTAACGTTATAACAATATTACCACTTTAGAGTTCATTTCCATAGTTACGAATTCAACTCTTAACTTACTACTTGTTTCACTGTTTACTTGCATATAATAAACTGTTCTGTTATTCAATTATAAACACTTTAACATAATAAGAATAATTAGATAATTACCAGCTTACTTCTATATTATATCTATTCATTTTTTTCATTTGCTAAATAATTAACAACAAACATTAATAACAAATTCCAACAAAAAAATAACATTCATTATTATTAATTTATTTATTAAGGTAGAACTATTATTAATCTAGGTTCAAATTTTTTAATTTTTTTATTTTGGTGCTTCAAGGAAATATGCACAACCCTGGCATAAACTTCTGGGTTAACCACTGTACATAACATAAGTCCTTCATGGAACACTAATAGTATGATATAAAATTGAAAAGCATGCAAGTGAAATCAAATTAAGTCCTGTATTCAGGTTGCTTATAGAATATATGCATTCTAGAAATTATCATAATCAATAGTCTCAAATCAAAATTACGCTAGATCATCTGAGTTGTATAGTATGCGTATAAGAGTACAAGGAATGGAAATGTTCTATTGTGGGAAAAACACATACTTAACAGCTTGTACAACTTGGTAGTAATATAAAAGAACTTTCGGGCACCAGCCTATTTTAAGAAAATGAATCATACGAAGGAACATGTCACTAAGGAGGACAGGAAGAGTAAGGAGATACACGGGGTTTGCGGAATGAAACATAAAGCTCTAAAACTAGCACACTGATGCACAAATACAAATCACCGTTCATAAAATTCAATTAATGACAAAAACAACAAGTTCTATCAAACCTTTTGGCTAATTTTGGCAACTAAAGCTTTCATCTTTCCCAGAAAATAACGAATTTTAAGCGAATATAAATCCTGCTTGGTATCATCATTTGTATATAGAATGGTTTCGATCTTCTCTACATCGTTATGCCTACATTGGAAGAACAAATAAGATATCAGTAACACGGATGTCTAATCCACCTCTGCCAAATATAAAATGATTCTGTCAGAGTAAAATATACATGTCCATGAACATTTTGAAATTAAACTACATCGAACATAGTCATCAAAAACATCAGCAACTAATACCTATGCAAGTATGCAATACAATTATTTCAACCCACGGGTGCTTGATAACAGATAAGTAGATAGGGGAAGCTTCTACCAGCTAAAGAAAAATGGGATTTCCAAAAATTCATAATTCATTCCTAAATAAAGGATGAACAGGCTGTGTAGTATTGACAAGAGGATTTCAATGAGTAAAAACACTAATTTTACGAAACTAGGGGTGTCAACTTCTTTTGTGGGAGTTGATTTGATTAAAATATTCAATTATTCAATTGATGAGTATTGCCGGAAGATAATGTCGTATCTTCCGGCAACAATCTAATTAAAACATATCACTCAAAATTTCAAGCATCTCCAAGTACAAGGTCCTACCACTTGAGAGCGCGCAAAAACATCCAATCCGGAAGCAAAGCGTACTCAGACAACACGACATCATCCTCCGAAGATTCCGTGTCATCTCTTCTCATTTCCATTACGATTTCAGAATCACTGTCCCAAATATTCTCCACTTCCGAAAGGGATGACGTGGTGAGATAAGAAACGCCTTTGACATGAGTTGAAAACGCAGACTCTTGTGCCTCATTCCACCACCTGAAACAAGCAAATTCATTGAAGCAAACCAGTTGTACCATAATAAAACAACATCTTGTCCGATGATCATTTATTGTAGTATAAATATATACTAGATGATTTTAATTTTTAATTATATCATCAAAGTAAATAGATACTATTCTCATTGATAGTAAATCTTTTATGTTACCTATTTCAATCTCAAATTTTATGATACACTGCAATTATTTAATTAATCATCGAAGTTGATATATCAACATAAATAAAAATTAATAATTTGGAACATGCATGGGGATGTAGTACTAACCTGAGTAGAACGAGGTATAGTTGGGGCTCGTCGTTGGGAGGTTGGCATCTGTCACTCAGACTACTTCCTAAAACGCTGTCGCTTACAGAAAACATGGAATTCGATGGTAGGGTTTGTGAGGGGGAGAGCAAGGGTTTTATTTTATATGAATGAATCGATTAATTCGCGAACAAGATGGGAGATGTTCCTTTTTATACGACTCAAGGGACCTTTTAATGTACCACAGCGTTGACCATCTTTCCCTCTTACTCGAACTTGGACTAGGATGACGATTCTCCCTGCGAATGATCAAGTATTTAACTAAATGGCATCGGCTTTTTATATACTGAAAAAATAAATTTGCACCAATATGTACACATATCAAAATAATTTTGTAAATTTGTAAATGATATTATTTTGAATTTATATTATATATATTTTTTCTAATTGAATAATATTTCATAAAATTTGGATAAATTCTTATAAGATAAAGATCAAATGATTGTTTTTAGTTTTCAAAATATTAGTTTAGTTTTGAATGTCGTGAAGTGAATTTTATCAAATTTAAAAGTTTAAGATAATTTAAATGATTATTTTATCATAATTCTCCGTATATAAAATGAATGTATGTAAACCCATGTATTGTTAATAAAATAACAGTATATTTGTAGTATAATATTGGTCACAAATGTACGAGTATACTTTAAATACATCATATAATTTTTTTACTTTTAATTTCGTGTATAAGACGTATTGTTAGGTCCCGATAAGTTTGTAGAATGGGGGGTTGAATACAAACTATACCGTTTTATCAAATTTGTTCGTTTTAAGATTAAACAATTGATGAACAAATTATGGCGGAATTAAATGAAACAAAATTCAAGTTAAATATAACTTATATTAAACTTGAAAGGTGTTACAACTATTGCACAGATTACAAAGATTCAATCACAAACTAATTAAAACAAATCTAGAATAAATTCCACATGAATTTATCTATTTTTGTAATAAAAAGATAGAACGATAAATTATAGTTCGAGATACGTTCTAGGGATAAAGATCCGCTAAATAGTCAAAGTAGTACAAGTAAATAATTTCTAGTGGCTTGGATATAAACTTCAAACTAGAAATGATTTACTGATCAAAGAATTGTCTCTGGCAGTTCTTGAGCTTTTGGACAAAAACTTTTCTTCCTTAAGATGATATGTTCCTTTCTGTTTCTATCTTGATCTACTTTTCTTAATATAACTCTAATCACTTGCACGTGCATAAAGTGCAGAAAGACAATCCTAATAGACTTAGAAAGACTATCAATAATCCTTAAAAGACTATAAAATAGACTTAGAAAGACTATCAATAACCCTTAAAAGACTATCGGACAAACTATCATTACCTAGCAAGACTTTCAGAAAGACTATCATTGAACTACAAAGACTATCGGTAAGACTATCTAGGTCTTACTAGTTCAAATTTAGTCTTTCCAGAATTAGATTTAATTCTAATTTAATTAACTTCTTAATTAATTCTAAAAGAATTAGTTTATTAACTAAATTAATTAAATGATATAGTTAATTAAAGGAGAATAAAATCCAATTTCTTGAAAGTAGAAATTGTTCTTTGAACCACTGAAATAATGATGAACTTTCACTGACTGACGTTGACACTCGATGTACTGTCTGGTTCATGAGTGAATAACTTCAATGACTGTTCTTCATCTTTGACTTTAAGTTGTGATTCTCTTTTCTTTAAAACCCTTTCATCAAACACTGTAACCTGTACTCTTGCTGTCACACTCCTGAAATCTTTGTCTTTATAATAAATCAACTTCCTTGAATACTTCACTGAGACTTGATCAAATAAATGAACTTCTTTCAATGTAGAATAATTTCAAGTCTGTAGATGACTTTTAATCTCATTCTTTTGACTGATATGATCTTCTGAGATTCCTGTGACAATTGAATTATTATTTACTTATTACAAACTTGTTTAAGTTGAGTTGTATCCTCGATGTTTACAAATAGGCCTATCCATATGCCTTTCATCTCCCCCTATTTGTTTGTTAGAGAATAACAACAAAATACCTAGAGGATTGTTAGATATGAATATCACTAGTAAACTAAACAGATAGGGGGGTGAATGGATCGTTTGAATGTTTTTCGATTCTTGAAGCTAAGATCTGTATTAGATTGTGTATGTATGAGAATGCGGAATTAAAATAAACAGAACACACACAATCACTTTAATCTACTTTGTATAAAGTAAATCAAATACTACAGCTTCCAAAATTTCACAAGTGAAATTCTGACTTCTGAACAAGAACAATGTTTTCTTGTTTTCTTACAGAGAAAAGAATGCTTGAATAATTCTATTTGTATCTCTCTTACAGCTAACTATAGGGTGTGCACAATATGTTTAAGACTTATACAAATTGGTGCACACATCTATTTACACAGCTACCCCTAACTTAAACTCCCACTTGTTTTTCCATAAGAGGTTAATTGTGTCAGGAAGGACCACTTGCTTTCTGTCGTCCTTTCCCTTATCTGTAGTTGCTTGTCTCTGTTCTTTCTCTCCAAGTTTTGCTGTAGATTTGTCATCTGTCTTTGGACCACTTAACCGTAACAGGTGTTTCAATATTTGTCTCCATGAACTCTGATACTGTACCTTTATTTGTCTTGTTGTAAATCGCCTAAGTGTTGATATCGTGAACTCCAGTATACTCTTTATCCTGTGACTTGTCGACATAGAGAATTTCTGACTTTGCTATATGAGGACTTTGCTATATGAGTATTTTAGGAGTATGCGATATGGCATATTTCAGACTTCACGATATAGCCTTTGAGGACTTCACGATATAGCCTTTGAGGACTTCACGATCTAGTACATTTCAGACTATGCGATCTCAACACTTCACGACATGTGCCTTGAGGACTTCACGACATAGTTCATTTCAGACTATGCGATCTCAGCACTTCACGACATGGACTTTGAGGACTTCACGACATAGCTCATTCTGACTTCTCGATCTAGGGACTTAGATAAATTTCTGCAACTTATTTCTTCATGGTCTTATTCACTTTTATCCTGGTGCATGAACAAACTGAACTTCTTCCAGAACAATTATTTCATGGCCTATATACATTCTAGGTGCAAGAAACTTACTAAGCTCATTATAAACTTGAGCATACAGAATAGAGCTAAGTACATGAAAACAAGACAAGTACAATAGAGACCTATACTATACCCTAGTGATGAAATTCACTAGGTCATGTAGAGTGACATGGTCACAAGGTGTAGGTTTGTTAATAGTGGTATTTAGACATGCCTTGAGCCTAACAATCTCCCCCAAATTGTGAGTAAGAAACTTAGGCACAATTTCATGTCTGATAACAAGCCTACCTTACATTATAGGAATCATATTTCAGAGAAAACAACAGATGAACATTATGAACATGATTTGATTACAAACAGAAAATGATAGCTTACAGATGATTTTTCTGTTACTGAGCAGCTTCATATTCCATTTGTTTTTCTAGATAATCATCATAGACTTTCTTCTTTCTAGCTTCTTCCCTTCTGTTCATTTCCAATATGGCTAAGAGAATTTCATCTCTTGCTGTCAATTCTTCTAAGAGAGGAAAGTCTTCTAAATCTTCAGCAGCACTTCTCAGAGCACTTTCCACATAAGAGTCCAGAAATTCCATCCTTATCTTGCTTTTACCTCCATTTTTGTTTTTGTATTCCACAACATAAGGATTGAACTTCACTTTGCAGAGCCCCTTCTTCCTTAGATCTATAGTCTTCTCTTCCATTTCTGCCATCTCCTTTTCTTTTTGAATTCTTTTCTCTTCATTCCACTTCCTTAGTTCCTCTTGATAATCATATTGCATTTTCAAGTACCTGGCAATCTCTATCTTCCAAATCTTTTCTTCTTTTTCTTCAAAGTTCAGCAAGGCATTGATTCTTTCTAGATCATAGATAGGGAAGTATTGCCAGCTTCCAGTCTTCATTTCTTTCTCCCTTCCATCAGTGTACTTGATCTTTAGATGATCTTGTATAACTTTGACTTCAAAGATCCTTTGAGCTCTCAGGAATGCTAGGGCCTCTTCATCATAGTCTTCATCCAGAGGAGGTACATTTAGCCCAATAACATTTGTGATCACTCCAGTTTTCTTTGTTATCCTTTTTCTTTTGGCTACACTCGTGATCTTCAAATGCTTCACTTGAGGTAGCTTTCTGGAACAGGGAGAGTTAGTCTTTGCCTCCACATCATTTGGAAGCAACTTTGATCCTTTCCCTTTAACCCACTGTAGAACTCCACTAGTTGTAATTTTGTGGAAGTGTATTTTAGATTTTACTTTTGTGGCTTCACTTTTCTTCTGTGGCAAATCAGTTTCAGAAGCCTTGGTTGTAGATTTTGGTGGATCATTACCAACAGTAGTGAAGATGATATTGTTGCATTAAGATTGAAAAGAATAGCTGCTAGCAGACCAAATGGTCAGTCCGTTGACAGTCATAGTGGAGGATTCGTTGATAGTCAAAATGGGCATTCCGTTGACAGTCATAGAAATGCTTCTAGGAATGATCACTTAGGGACAACAAACTCAGGGGGAGTTTCTCAAGGACAGATATCTAATCAAGGCAATCATGATCATGAAGCTACATCTTCTAGAGCTAATCTACCTCCCTCAAGGAAATGGACCAAAGATCATCCCTTTGAACTCATCATAGGTGATGTTTCTTCAAAAGTCCAAACTAGAAGAGCAACTCAAGAGGAATGTCTATATAGTAGCTTTCTGTCTCAAGATGAGCCAAAGAAAGTTGAGGATGCACTTCTAGATCCAGATTGGGTTTTAGCTATGCAAGAGGAGCTAAACCAATTTGAGAGAAACAAAGTTTGGAAGCTGGTGCCCAAGCCTAAAGACAGGAGTGTTATAGGCACAAAATGGGTGTTCAGAAACAAGATGGATGAAAATGGCATAGTCACAAGGAACAAAGTTAGATTGGTTGCTAAAGGCTACTCACAGGAAGAGGGAATTGATTTTGATGAAACATTTGCTCCTGTTGCAAGACTAGAAGCAATAAGAATCTTCATAGCCTATGCAGCCCATGCCAATTTTAAGGTCTATCAAATGGATGTGAAGAGTGCTTTTCTAAATGGGGAATTGGAAGAGGAGGTGTATGTGAGTCAACCTCCTGGTTTTGAAGATGATGATTTTCCAGAGTATGTGTACTTTCTCCTCAAAGCACTCTATGGTTTGAAACAAGCACCTAGAGCCTGGTATGACACACTTTCACAGTTCCTTCTTGAGAATCACTTCACTAGAGGTACTTTAGATAAAAATCTTTTTCATAGGATTGTGAATGGCTCTACTATACTTGTTCAAATTTATGTAGATGACATAATTTTTGGGTCTACAGATGAAAAACTTTGTCAAAAGTTTGCCAAGCTTATGCAAAGTAAGTATGAAATGAGCATGATGGGAGAGTTAACTTATTTTCTTGGTCTTCAAGTAAAGCAAGTTAATGAAGGCATTTTCATTAGTCAAACCAAGTACATTAATGATTTGTTAAAGAGGTTTAACTTAATGGAATGTTCTCCTGCCAAAACACCCATGCCTATTGCCACCAAACTTGAATTGAATACTAAGGAAAAATCTGTGGACATTTCAAGTTACAGAGGCATGGTTGGCTCACTTTTATATTTAACAGCTAGTAGACCTGATATTATGTTTGCTACATGTCTATGTGCTAGATTTCAGGCTGATCCTAGGGAATCCCATTTAGTTGCTATTAAAAGAATTTTCAGATATCTCAAAGGAACACCAAACCTTGGCATTTGGTATCCTAGAGAATCTGGTTTTGAACTAATTGGTTATTCAGATGCAGATTATGCAGGATGTAAAATTGACAGGAAAAGCACAACAGGAACCTGTCAATTTCTAGGAAACAAGCTTGTATCATGGTTCAGCAAGAAACAAAACTCAGTTTCCACCTCCACAGCTGAGGCTGAGTATATTACAGCTGGAAGTTGTTGTGCACAGATTTTATGGATGAAAAATCAACTACTTGATTATGGAATAAGAGTTGAGAAAATTCCTATTTTCTGTGACAACACTAGTGCCATTTCCATTACTGAGAATCCAGTGCAACATTCAAGGACCAAGCATATTGACATCAAGTACCACTTTATTAGAGAACATGTTATGAATGGTACTGTGGAGTTACATTTTGTTCCAAGTGAACAACAACTTGCAGACATCTTTACCAAGCCACTTGATTAATCAACATTCTCAAGATTAGTAAGTGAGCTAGGTATGCTGAATTTCTCTTAATCATTTATGAGATTTTTGCAAGTTTAAATTGCAGCCATGAATTTGCTATGATTTTCTGTGAATTAATTTTCTCAGGAAAAAGTGAAATTTTGTCTAAGTCAAAATTACTATGTCAACGAATGTCTCATTCCGTTGCCAGTCTTAGCATTTTTCTGGGTATTCCGTTGACAGCATAATTATGTCATCGAAATGCAGCTTTATCAACGAAATAGACGGGACCTTAAACGCCCAATTCTAATCCGTTGATATAGCACTGTTAATCTGAACCGTTGAAATTTGCACGTCTTTTTACCACGATCTATGCATACACCCCTGTAAGTATAAATCATGGTCGTATTTTAATTGTAACGGTTAGATTTTTAAACCAATCCAATAATTTATAATTATTATTGGACTTAATTTTTGAGAACTTTTGGGGGAGTATTCAAGAAATTTACTTTCTTTAATTGAATTTTTATCTTACTCTCCAAATTTTCAAAGGCTTTCTCACTTATTCTCTCTCAAAGCAAAACACAGTTCGAGTTTTTTTTTACTCAACAATGGCACCCATAGTTAAACTCATGTCTGTTGGAGGGTTCATTTATGAGAAGAACAACTCCATCCCATTTGTTGTCAAGGAAAGCCCGAACAAAATCTTTCACAAGATGATGGATTTCTTGGTGAACTGCAAGCTCAGTTATGCAATGTTTCACTCTACTCCGCTTTATAATGAAATCATAGAGGAGATTTGGACCTCCTGTGAGTACAGTGGGACTGACTGCACTTTGCAATTCACCATTCAAGGTAAAGAGTATATTGTTAATTCAGATGTATTGCAAGCATGCCTTCATATTCCTGAGAATAATTGCTTAGCTTTACCCACAAATGTTGAAATTGTTAACATGCTTAATTCAATAAATTACTCTTTGCCAACTGATAATTTAGGTAAAATTATTAGGAGAGGTTTGGTAAGGGAGTGGAGTTATTTAGCAGATGCTTTCATTAAAGTGTTTTCTGGTAAAATTAGTAATTTTGATGCTTTAACTAACTCCATTCTAATTTTGCTTATCATGCTTCTCACTGATAATACTATAACTTTAGCACTCAATTGATGTATGAACTAGGTGCTAAGTTAGGAGATAAGAAATCTAGGAAAAAGAATATTTATTATGCTAGATTTCTAATGATGTTGGCCAACCATGTCAGTCCAACACCATTAGTTATCTCTAACCCAAATTCCAGGTTTTATTGTTTTGCCCAAGAGAAGAGGGTGCTAACAGACATCTTGAGGCTCAATCACAATGGTGATGTCCCAATGGTGTATTTGCCAGTTATTGAGGTAACACTTTATCACCCTGTAAATTTAAATGTTACTTCAGTTTCTGCTTCTGCTACTAATGTTGTTGCAATGGAGTCTTTAGCTGTGACCCAACAGGCTCATGCCCCTGCAACTAGACCTAAATCCACAAAGTCTAAATCTACCAAGCCAACCTCAGGTGCTTCTCAAAAGGCACCTGTTGTAATACCCTTACTTCCAGTTTATATCGGAAGTAAGTCACAATGTGGGTTGACCGTTGTCAACTGACCTCGATCCTCGAGTAAAACATTTCGAAATCACGACCTGGGAGTTTTGTAAAATATCTTTAGCTCTAATAATTCAGAAACCCAAACTATATCACCTTTAATGAAATAGGCAAGTGAAATCATATGTTCACTTCCTGGAATGGATTCCCAGTTTTTATAAGTTTAAATCAAAATCGTTATTCGAGATAAATAATTAAAGTAGTTGGGAACCCCTATTATACTCTCATAAACCCTTTTTGAGATTAGAAAATATTTGCGTAAATACTAGAACCTTAAATAATAATATCACAAGGTTCTATGATTTTTAAATCATTTTTGGAATATTTAATAAATATTCAAATAAATATTGAATTATGATTCAATATAAATCCCCTTAAGTGAATATTCAAGTTAATATTCACTTAATTAAATAAATATCCAAATAATAAATATTGAATTATCATTCAATAAGATTCCACTTAAGTGGATATTCAAAATAATATTCACTTAATTAAATAAATATTCAAAATAATATTTATAATAATATTATTTAAATATCTCACATTAAATATCCAATAATATATATTGGAATATTTAATCAACATTTTAAAATATAACTGTCCCTGGAACCCTCCAGCTTTTGACAGTACAATCAAGACCAAAATACTAATTTGACTCCCGGTCTAAGTTTTAAAATCCTCGTACGAGCGCTCTACCCTTAGAGCCTCTATAACACCTCGGTTTATATCTAATATTTACATAGCATATAAACCCTTATATCTTATAAAACTCTCTATCAAAAGCGTAAACAGTTTATAAATATTTTCATAGCATTAAAGCAGAATATATCACAACAACATCACTTATATGATGTAGGGTTTGAAAACTGACATGCATCTATCATATGCATATACTATATCTCAACATTTTTATTACCATTACATCTATATACGATGTAAGGTTTGAAAGCATGCATGATATAATATCATATGCATATACTACATCTCAACATTTTTAATATTGTTACATCTATATACGATGTAAGGTTTGAAAGCATGCATGATATCACATCATATGCATCATCAATATGAGTAATGGAAAACAGCATGGGATGAGAAAACTTGTCTCGGGTCCTTGGTTGTTATGGGTTCGAGAACTTGCCGGAAAATCTATAAACAAGGAAATACTCGATTAGTCCCCTGGCTTAATCAATTAAAGTGCATTTAACTTAAGCACTAATGTTCTATTAACGAACATCAAATGTCTTGCTCTTGGTCACTTATAACCTCACTTGCGCAACTTTTGTTCCCGCATTTTTATAAAATCGAAAACTTATCTTTTTAACACGAAACCTCCTCGGTTCCCTTCCTAACTGTCCATACTAGTATCCACATTAATATCTCGACCCAATTCCATTTTTAAAGGGTTCGATCACCATCTTAAAGTTCATGCAGTGAACTACTTAGTTATCCGAAACCGCTTTCACTAAAACGGATGTTTCTCCTAAACCGTAAATCGAAACGATACGATTCTTTTGCTAAAACAAACTACAAGACAAGAACTACACTATCAGGGTCAGTGGTCACACTTGACAGTAGATTAAGAGCCTCGAATACCACTGTCAAGGCAGTTAATAAACATTTCGTCATTACGACGGTTATACATCGAACGTTTCCATTTCACAACCAATCCAAACATCCAACCAAGACAATTCATACATCCATATATCATTTAACACTTTAGGACAGTTCATACTAACTCAAGAAGTCATCCCTCAATCAACCACAACTCATTCAACCAACCAAAATCATTAAAACATGCATGGATCTCTTATAAGACATGTTTAACGAATTATACTACAAACTTAAGCATAAAACCCAATTAATATCAAGAGGGCAGAGGTGTTATACCTTCCTTGCTGCCTTAGAGACACTAACAATGGCTTAACTATCCTTTCTTGAGCTTTAAACATCCTTAACTAGCTTAATCTTCAAAACAAAATCAAGAACACAAGTTAGTATTTTCGAAATCACTATTCATGCCTCAACTTTGATCCAATATTTGACCATGCTACACTTCTTGGATGGCCATGAAATTTTGAACGTACCTTGGGTATATATTGAGGGATATATGGTCCAAATTTGGAGATTTTAGGACGAAAATAGTTTGAGTTATGAATTTTTCTTTTCCCCTTCCTCATGCTGGGCAGAATTTGGAAGAAATGGGGAAGATGAATATTTGCTTTATTTTCTTTTCTTTTGCTTAATAAAATCTGATTACAAGCCATAAAATTGTGTGGTCTTGGTGGATTTTAGTCACCCCCTTGCCACATGTCAATCTTTGGGTGGTTTTGGGCAAAAATGGTGACAAGGTGGTGATTCATCACCTTGTCACCCCCTATGTCATGCTTATGCCATCTTTTGTGTCATGCTTATGTCATTTCTTGTATCATCAATCCTCTTATATGATGCACTTGATAATCTTATATGATACTTCCCCTTCGGTTAGGGTTTAATCCATAATTCGTTACGCTTCTGTTTCGCGATAGGTTCAAGTGATTTTGAAAACGTTTCTCTGTACCAATGTTAGGAGATACTTCCTTGATCTTTCCATTACCTTGGCTTAATATATGATCCTAGATTTCTCACATTGGCTTAAGATATGATCATGGATTTCTCATTCTACATACTTTCTCAAAATGATCAAATCAATACATCATTGATTGTCCGATGAATAATGATCAAAATTTAAAGTTGGAATCTCCCGATTCTGATCGCGTTTACATTCACTTATTCTCCTTATACATCACTAATATAACTTCGAAACATTCATTCCATGTCTTCCATATAGTGTGGTCTGAAATATTTTTCATCAGCAAATTCACTATTCATCAAAATTTACTATTCATCAAATTTTTTTTAACTAAGTCCAAAATTTGGGGTTATTACAATGTGCATTGTGCCAGGGTAGAATGTGGTGGTGACAGTACTTTGCTGGCCATCCTTGCTGGTGACATTCACTGTAGGAAATATGAGAGGCTTTAGATCTTTTTCTTTAATCAGGATTCCCTTTTGCTTTTGTTTGGCTGAGGCTGAGGCTGAGGTTCCCCCTTTCTTCTCTAGGATAATGCTTTCATTTTCCTTCTCCCTCTTAGGCTTGGTATCAGAAGAGATGCCTTGGGCTTTACCAGGAATTGGAAGATTCATGCTCTTCATCATTGCAGTCATCATTTTGTTGCTGAACTAGCAAGATGTTGGAGGTGGTATTGCTTTGGTCATCCAGTTTGGAATTGAGTAGTTCCAAAGAGTGAGAGATCCCTTTGTTTTCAGATTTGAGCTCAGCCACCTCTCTTTCCAACCTATCAACCTTGGAGAATAGTTGCTCAGACTTGAAGGAATTTAGGGATTGATCTTTGAGCTTGGAGAAATCAAACTTTGTGATATTTGAGAGAGGTACTTCATCCACCAGATTATCTCCGTATTGATTCTTCCACATCACTGAAATCATGGAGTTTGAATTGATGTTGGATTGCACCTGATTTTCTAGCTTGGTAGAAAGCTTCTTGAGATTATCAGTGACCAGAGCTAGGGAGCAATCCATCTTGTTGACATTTTGAGCAGTCTTTTGAACTTCCTTGAGGATGCCATCTACCTTGGGAAAATCAGAAAGATAGGAATTCTTTAGCTTGGTCAAGGATTGATCTGTTTCTTCCTTGATAGAGGAGATTTCTGATTGAAGACCATTCCCAAGATAGTGCAGAGCCTTGAGCTGATTTTTGTAGACCTCATTGACTGCATCATACACTTCTGCAGGTGACAGACTTTTGGCATTTGACCCCAAACTTGTAAGATAGTCTTCCCTGAGAAATGGAAGAGCATCATTGAGCTTCACTGTCCTCTTGACATCCAACCAGGCATCCATATTACCATCATGTTGGGCCTCATCAATTATCTTGTCCTTTTGAGCTTCAACATCTTCTTTGTGACATAAGAGAATGGCCTCATAGTCCTTGTTTGGGAGGCCAGCTGTGAGGAGATGTTGAGCAATCTTTGAGAACTCATCAATCTATGCCACAACTCCACAAACAAATATGATTTTCAAAAATATGCAGTATAATACTGAAATATTTATATATCATATCTCAGCTAATTTTCACTCCAATCAAATAGTGCATTTAAATATAATGAAAATTTACTGCTTCAACAATTAACTAGCATAATTACTTAGAACTAGTAAATGAAGGATTGAGCATTCCAATTTCACTCACTAGTCTGTTGAAGACGGCTTCATTTAGAGGTTTAGTAAATATGTCAGCTAATTGTTTCTCAGTTGGAACATAAGAGACTGCTATAGTACCATTTGCAGCATGTTCCCTAATGAAATGGTACCTTGTCTCAATATGCTTTGTAGTAGAATGATTAACAGGATTGGCATCAATGGATATTGCACTAGTATTATCACACATCAGAGGAATGTGTTCCAACACTAGTCCATAGTCCATGAGTTGATTTCTAATCCAAAGCAATTGAGCACAGCAGCTTCCAGCATCAATATATTCAGCCTCAGCTGTAGATGTTGTTGTGGATTGTTGTTTCTTATTGAACCAGGATACTAACCTTTGACCTAAGAATTGGTAGCTTCCTGAAGTGCTCTTTCTGTCAATTCTGCATCCAGCATAGTCAGAATCAGTGTAACCAACCAGATTGAACCATGTGCCCTTTGGATACCATAAGCCAAGATTAGGAGTTCCTTTCAGATACTTGAAAATTCTTTTGATTGCCATCATGTGTGATTCCTTGGGATCAGATTGAAACCTTGCACATAGACATGTGGCAAACATGATATCTGGCCTGCTAGCTGTGAGATAGAGTAATGATCCAACCATGCCTCTGTAAACCTTGATGTCAACTCTCTTTCCTCTTTTTATCTTCATCCAACTTGATTGCAGTTGACATTGGAGTTTTTGCAGGGGATGAATCTTCTAAACCATATTTCTTCAAAAGATCTTTGACATACTTTGATTGATTTATGAAGATGCCATCCTCCCTTTGATTTACTTGCAGACCTAAGAAGTAGGTTAACTCTCCCATCATACTCATCTCATACTTGTTTTGTATCAGCTTGGAAAACCTTTGACACGGTTTTTCATTTGAAGAGCCAAAGATAATATCATCCACATAAATCTGAACTAGAATGATATCAATACCATGCTTCTTGAAGAATACAGTTTTATCAATTGTCCCTCTTGTGAATTAATGCTCTAGAAGAAATTAAGAAAGGGTTTCATACCAAGCTCTAGGTGCCTATTTGAGTCCATAGAGTGCCTTTAGCAATCTGTATACAAAATCTGGAAATTCTTCATTTTCAAAGCCAGGAGGTTGGGACACATATACTTCTTCAGCAAGATAACCATTGAGAAAAGCACTTTTCACATCCATTTGATACACCTTGAAGTCTGAGTGAGCTGCAAAGGCCAAAAATATTCTGATGGCCTCCAGTCTTGCTACAGGTGCAAATGTCTCATCATAATCAATGCCTTCTTGTTGACAGTATCCTTTCGCAACCAGACTTGCTTTGTTTCTCACAACTACACCTTCTTCATCCATTTTGTTCCTGAATACCCATTTGGTTTCAGTGACATTCTTATCTTCAGGAGGTGGTACTAATTCCCAAACTTTGTTCTTCTCAAATTGATTCAATTCTTCTTGGATGGCAACAATCCAGTCAGAGTGCTTCAAAGATTCTTCAATTACTTTTGGTTCTTCCTGTGACAAAAAACAGCTATACAGACATGTATTCATTGAAGCTCTCCTTGTTCTAACACCTTCACTAGGATCACCAATGATTTGTTCTCTAGTGTGGGCTTTGTCCCATTTTATTGTATGACCATGTTCATCTCTTTGGCTTGACTCAGGGTCATTTTGATCATCAGCATTTGAATTCTCTTCTTCTCCCCCTGTGTTAGTGTTCCCTTGCACAGGTGTTTGAGGGTGATCATCAAATTCATTTCTTTCATCATTTGGAACAGTTAGAACAGGTGTCTCTTCTTCACTTTCAGAATCTTCAAGATATCCTTGATTTTCAAATCTCAATGGCACACTGTCTTCTTCATTTGTTTCAAGTCCAGGGAATTTCTTGTCATTAAAAGTAACATCCATGCTCTCCATTACTTTGTGTTGCTCAGGTACAAACACTCTGTATGATGTCCTTTCCAGAGAGTATCCAATGAAGATACCTTCAAATGCATTTGCATCAAATTTTCCAACATGCTCAGATGTATCTTTCATCACAAAACACTTTTTTCCAAATACATGAAGATGCTTGAAGGATGCTCTTTTTCCAGTCATCAAAGAGTAAGAAGTTTTTCCAGACCTCCTATTGATCAATGTTCTATTCTGCACATAGCATGATGTGTTAACAACATCAGCCCAAAAGCTAGTAGATAGCTTTGCATCCAACAACATTGTTCTTGCAGCTTCAATGAGAGTTCTATTCTTTCTTTCTACCACTCCATTTTGTTGTGGAGTTCTAGGAGCTGAAAATTGTTGAGAGATGCCCTTGTCTTTGCAGAACTTATACAATGTGGCATTTTTAAATTCAGTTCCATTATCACTTCTCAAAGCAACTATAGAGGAACCAGTGTTTTGTGCTTCTCTATCAACTCTCTTGATATGCTCTATAATGACTTGGGGGGCTTCATCCTTGGAGAATAAGAATTCCACCCAAGTGTATCTTGAATAATCATCCACCATAACTAGAGCATATTTATTCTTGGAAAGGGACAGTACATTTATAGGGTTCAATAGGTGCATGTGAATTAGCTGCAGAGGTTTTGAGTTTGAGTTGAGCAGTTTAATCCTGTGACTTGACCTTTTTATCTTGCCTCTTTGACATGCTTCACAAGCTCCATCTTGAACAAATTCAAAAGCAGGCAAGTCTCTGATGAGTTCTCTCTTTGCTAGAGAATTCATTTCCTTGACATTTAAGTGAGACAGTTTCTTGTGCCAAAGCCAAAATTCTTTATTTGTGGCCTTTGTGTAGAAACAACAAATTTCACCCTTATTTGCAGCCTTTAGATTAGCCACAAACAAGCTTCTTTTCTTTACACCAGTTAAAGCAACTTCACCACTTCCTCTTTTGGAGATTAGACATTGATCTTCAACAAATTCAACTTTGAATCCCCCATTGGTGAATTGTCCAATACTCAAGAGATTGTGCTTCAGTCCTTCAACAAATGCTACATCTTCAATTATGACATTTCTAGCTTCAACATTGTCATATCCCATTGTATAACCAATGTTGTCATTTCCAAAGGTTACTGATGGGTCAGCCTTCTCCTCAAAATGTGATAGCATGGCTATATCACCAGTCATGTGACTTGAGCATCCATTGTCCAAGATCCATATGACTATTTTATTCATGTCGTTGCATTCACAAAGTGACTAAGTTGTTTTTGGTACCCACACTTGGTAGGGTCCAGTTGATTTAGAAACATTTTTGTAATTGATTCTTCTATCATAATCAGCATTCTTCACGGTAGGAGACTTCACTGTATTGGAAGCTTTAAAGTTGACACTCTTAGGCTCACATGAAGTCTTTACCCTATCAACTCTGATTGGGGATCCTGTCCTGTGAGTGTGCATATGTGTGTGTGATTCACATGAGTGTGTAGAGTCAAGTTTTTGCTTCAAAGATAAGCAATTATCAATCACAGTCACATAGCATGTCATGCAGTTAGATTTACCACAGAAAGAATCATGGATATCATTCATGCCAACAGAATGGTTACTCAGATTGTCCACTTCATTGTTAACAAGTTTGTTACACTTGTGAGTCAAATGATTAACAGATGAGCATTTCTGACATTGTTTCCTTGGAGCATTTGGCACATAAACATAACTGTTACCCTTGTTAACACCTACTTTTTGAAAGTGTTTGTCCTAAATCCAATCATGTATGATGAGTTAGGAAGAACTTTCTTGTATTCTTATTTGATTTCATTAATGTTAATAAAAGACTTGTTTTGTTTTTATTACGGGCCTTATCTATTTAAAGTGTTTTAAATAAGATTAAATAAGATGTTCCATAGTTTAGAGTAAAGCTTCTAGAATTATAATGAGATTATAATAGTGAGATCTAGAAGATGATAACTCTAGACTTAAACAGTTCCTGATCATAGGATAAGTAATCGGAAGTTGGTGAACCTGCAAAGATTGGTACATACTATGCTTGCTCCCGTCAGGAGGATGTCTGTTCTCATAGGCATTTGTGTGGTGACACTATAGCTAGTATGTAGGTGCTTGTTAGGGAATAAGTTCACTGAACATGACTCGATAAGTTGAATAGCTAATGGAGTTTACTCACGTGTCAATAGTTATTCACTGAGTGATAGTTGTACAAGTGTCCTTAGACTTGAGATCGTTAGAGTTATCTTGTATATAATGAACTATGCTTTGGATTAGTCCTTAGTCTCAAGGACATCCATTAGGTCTATTCTGGGCATAGGGATTTGTGTATGGAGATAGTTAACGTCAATAGAGGATCTACCCCTTCCAGTATAGGAAGAGAATATCCTATGTTATTCTTAGTATGCGAGTTCTGGAATCTCTGGCCAGAGTGTATGAAATTAGAAAGGAGTTTCTAATTTGCATTAATATGAACTTAGCATTATGAATAAGAAATCATATGATTAAATTTGATAAGGCCTGACACGAGATCCATGCCTTATATTTAATCGGGATATTGTACGGTAGAAGGAATTCATTGTACGGTAACTAGTCACTGACAGGTTCTTGGTATTCTAAGCAGTGAATTCATATTATCCGGATAGTCGCGATATGTTGAGAAGCATCCCTCACGATGTAGAATAAATATAATTAATCAGTTAATTATATTTAATGAATTTTAGAATTAATAAATAAAAAGTTTATTATTATTATTATTTATTTCTACTACCGGCTTAATATTGAACCTACATGGTCACACCATAAAAGATTAATTTATTGATGAAGGTATTTTGAGAGAGCAAGTTATTTTCTAAATAGTTTAGAAAATGAAATAATGATTAAAATAGTTTTAATTATTATTAAAGCATTTTATAAGATAAAATGTGGGGTTAATATATATATATATATAAAGATATATTAAAAAACCATAGGAGAGCCCTATAAATAGAATGAGATAGTTCATTCTAAATGACTTGAGTTTTTGTGAAAACCTAGTTGCCACCCTCTTCTTCTTCATCTCTCTCTCTCTCTCAAAAGAAGAAAAACTCCATTTTTATAAAAGCTTAGTTTTATAAAAAGCTTCATCGAAGGATTATTCTTGGTGGATACCGATAGAGTGCTTCACACTCTGAGGAGAAACTGCTAGAATCCATTTTTATAAAGCTTCGATTTTCAAGGTATGGTTACGATTCCTCCGCTCTTTCATTTTATATATTTTTCTATATGTGCGATACATGGTTTTTACGGAATAAATGTTTTATCACTCTTCCGCTCATCATTAAATTCCTTCAATGGCATCAGAGCTAGGTTATGCATATAGAGATTCATATAAAAAAATTTCAGATTTTTTTATACATGTATGGATTTATTATGATTTTTGCAAGTATATTTAGATTTAATTATGAATTAATTCGAAATATTATTTGCATGAGATTTTGATCATTGATCCGGGTTCTACAAGTGTTGTGGATGATCTAGGTATTTTTTTCATAATTTTGTGATGTGTAGATTATTTGTTATGAATTTTTTAAATTGTTTTAATTAAAATTCATAAAATAATTATACATGTTACAATATATGAATTAAAATTTGTACAAGAACCCATAGATACTTGCTTATTTTTGCTTTTGTTTGATTTCAGAAATCATATTATTTTGATTTTTTATTAATTTATTAATTAATTGTTAATTAATTTATTAATATTAAAATAAAATAATAATAACAATAAATGCATTTAATGGCAAGGGCAGTTTTTTAAGTGTTATAAATGCTAAGGAGTTACAAACATAAAAAAAAACTGTTGTAACGCATTCCCGGAATGTGTTACAAGGCCTGTAACGCGTGGAGCTCATGCGTGACACAATTAATAGCATTTAATTGTTGTAACGCATTCCAGTAATGCGTTACAGCCCCTCTGTCCACATTAAATTTGATTTTTTGGGAGTTTGGTAACTCCGTTTTGGGCGTGCAATATACCGTTGGATTCGTTTTTCCGAGACGGATCTAATGGAGTGGTCAAATATTTTTTATATAAAAGTTTGGAACTGTTTATATTCCCGGATGTGTTTTAAAGCATGTATTAATTGTTTTAATTGCTTTTAAATACTATAATAAATCCATGCATCATTATATCATTGTATGACATGATATTACTTGCATGCTTACTTGTTTATTTATTTTTATATATGAGATATATGCCTATATTTACCATGCGATGATAGATTTAGGTGAACTTAAATCAATATAAGGCGTGCTCTAGAAAATCAAGAATAGGAATCGTTTCTTGCCTTAACAATAATATTATGAGTACAACCATGAGATTCTTATGTTTATGAAACATAGAGTGAAATACTCTTTTGATGTTGAAAATGAAAATTTCTGTCTAGGCCGTTGGGTTTTAAGCGGGACCGATGTGACCCCTCCAGCACACTGGGAATTTTTCATTTAAATATCATAATTGTATTTTGTTCAAGAAAAAGAGAATCTCCTAGTAATATGATTATGGTTGTAACATAATATAATCCCTCTAAAATTAAATAATATCAAGTAGTAATTGGCCAATGACACAACGGGCTTGTGTCGGTCATAGCCTTCCAACATGGTAGAAAGTAGTTCTTATTTTTGAATCATTGTCGTTTCGTGCTACAGCCGAGGGCTTTGATTTCGAAATAAGAAATACTTGTCTATTACATAGAGATGTGTACAATGAATTAGAATCTAATGGTCGTTACGTGCTACAGCCGTGGGCTGTTGGAGACTGATTCAATTGTATGAAATGTTGGGTTAGACTTGACTTAGAATATTGAGTTTGTCGTGCTACAGCCGTGACTCAATTATTCAAGAGGCTAAAGTTTTATTAGGGAATAACATGAGATGTAATTGACAAGAGTTGTCTGCCTACTGAACATCACATGGCGTTTCGTGCCACAACCGAGGTTGTGTGATGGAATGTAGGATCCCTATTCCCACTATCATTATGAATGCTTAATTTTTCACTTAGGGGTTATATAAATTAGGTAAACTAGTGGGAGCCACTTATGAATAAAGACCCGATTCATATAGTGTTTTAAAATGAAATTGAATATTTGCTAAGTGTTGTTATGTGTTTATCATTTACAGATTTACTATATACATTATGTCTTCTGCACTATCACTCCGGAGCATACTGGATGCTCACAAATTGACTGGTCCTAATTTTGCTGACTGGCTTCGAAACCTGAAAATTGTTCTCAGGGTTGAGAAGCTGGAATATGTGCTTAACTCACCTAAGCCTGCTGAACTTGCTGACGATGCACATAATGATGAACATGTTGTGTATCGTAAGTGGATAGATGATGCAAATGTTGCGCAATGTATCATGCTAGCTTCCATGAACATTGAACTACAGAAGCAGCATGAGCATATGGATGCTCACACTATCCTAACGCATCTACAAGAGTTGTATGATGTAGCAGGGAGGACAGCTCGATATGATATATCGAAGGAGCTGTTCCGCTGTAGGATGTCTGAGGGATCATCTGTGAATGACCATGTACTTAAGATGATCAATTTGATTGAACGTCTTGGACAACTTGGTTTCAACATGGATGGGGAGCTGAGTCAAAACTTGGTCTTGCAATCACTTCCGGGTTCGTTTTCGCAGTTTGTTGTGAACTTTCACATGAATAAGTTGGACGCCGGCCTGGCTGAACTCCACAACATGTTGAAGACTGCGGAATCGAATTTTCCCTCTAAGAAGAGTTCTGTTCTTCTAATTGGTGAAGGTTCCAATCCTAAGAAAAGGAAGAAGAACCCTCCCAAGAAGAAGAAAGTAGGTGAGAAAAAGCCTGTTCCACCAAAAGTTGAAGACCCCAAAAGCAAAGTTGTAGGATCATTTGATTTACATATGCCTACGGGCAAGACTATTGTTTTAAATAATTGTTATTTTGTTCCCTCGATTGTGAGGAATATTATTTCTATTCCCATGTTAGACTTGGCTGGATTTTCGTTTGTTATTCAGAATAATGAATGTTCAATTCTTAGAGATAATTTTCTTTATGGTAGTGGTATTTTAAATAATGGTCTGTATGTATGTGACGTAGAGCATAATTTACTACAAATTGAATGTACTAATAAAAGGAAAAGGGATGATGAAAATCTCACCTATTTGTGGCACTGCAGACTTGGTCATATTAGTGAAAATAGACTTCGTACATTGCATAAGGAAGGGTTACTTGACCCCTTTGATTTTGAATCATATCCTACATGCGAGTCTTGTCTATTGGGTAAAATGACCAAATCTCCATTTAGTGGACATGGAGATAGGGCTACAGATTTGCTAGGATTGGTACACACAGATGTATGTGGACCGATGTCTACACAATCCATGGGTGGATTTTCATACTTCATTACTTTCACAGATGATCGATCTAGATTCGGATATGTGTATTTGATGAAACACAAGTCTGAAGCCTTTGAAAAGTTCAAAGAATACAAGAATGAAGTGGAGAAACAAACCAAACATAGTATTAAAACCCTTCGATCAGATCGAGGTGGTGAATACTTGAATGGTGAGTTTCTAGATTATCTCAAAGAAAATGGTATAGTATCTCAGTGGACTCCTCCATATACTCCACAGTTGAATGGGGTATCTGAAAGGAGAAATCGAACTTTGTTAGACATGGTTCGATCCTTGATGAGCTATGCAGATCTTCCAGTATTCCTTTGGGGTTATGCATTGGAAACCTTAGCATATTTACTGAATAAGGTGCCTTCCAAATCTGTTCCTCAAACTCCATATGAGATATGGAAAGAAAGGAAACCGAGTCTTAAACACGTTAAGATTTGGGGATGTCCAGCTTATGTCAAGAAAGTTGACCTTGATAAGCTGGAATCTCGATCCGTTAAATGTAAGTTTGTGGGATATCCTAAAGAGACTTTAGGGTATTACTTTTACACCGATCATAGGGTATTTGTCTCCAGACATGCTACCTTCTTGGAAAAACAGTTTATCCTTGAAGGGAACAGTGGGAGCAAAATAGAACTTAATGAAGTTCAAGAAGCACAAACTACCACGGTTCAAGAGGAAACACCTGTTCAGACTGAACAACTGTAACAGCCCCAAATCCGGGGTCAGGGATCTAGGGTTGTCACAATCCATGTATTCATTGCCTTACCTGTATTACTCACACCCTTCATAATTCACCTACTCATGACCCCACAACATATGTCTCACACACACACACAGGTTAGAGTCTCAGAAACGACACAATACAACAACTGCGGAATAAATAATTTTTATTACAATACCCAAATGTCTTTTGAATTTGTCACTGATACAATTTCTAAGTAATGTTACATTACCAACTTAGTCTTCTGATGCTCACAATCCTCTCATACCATTCATATCTATACATAAGTTGATTACCAAAAGCTGTAGCCTGATTCGATTGGTTCGTACTACTCTTCGGGATCACTGCTAGAAACTGTTTATGGAAACGCCTTGCGGGGTAGGTGCCGACCCATTGGCATCCTGCTTCGCTGCTATATAATATATATATAAAACAATAGCAAGAGTGAGCGATAGCTCAGCAAGGTAATAAAAGTAAGGCATAATTCTGCCTTTAACTCAACCCAGAATAAAGCGGGTATAAGACAATAGTTTGTCAAAATATCTCGATACTGAAATTATTTCCTTATCAGAATGTATTCCCAAAAACAGTACCATTATTGTATTTCAAATATCATTTCATAATATTTCTGCAAACTTTTGCTATATTATGAACAAGTTTCTAGTATAAAAGATGAGGTTTCAAAGTAAACCAAATATAACCTTTCCGAAAAATATCTGCTACATAAGCAGAATATCAACACATAACTTAAAAGATGAAGTTATAAGGTGATTCAGTATAAACAACTCCCTTACCATAACTCATATTATGTAAGGTATCCACAGAGTCAAATGATATAAAAGATGAAGTTACGAGGAAAATTAATATCATATCTCCGTAACACAAGATTTACTTAAGCATATATTATCAGAGTCATAACTCATAACAGATGAAGTTGCAAGGATTCATTGTCACTTTATTTTGAACAATTTTCGACCCCCTGCCAACATGACCGGTAAACCTGTACCACGGGTGTCATCCGTGGTCCCTTTCAGTACATGTTGCAGAATTATCCAAAATGGATGATGAACCAATACTGGAGCCTTCTCCGCGCCCGTCGTACCAACCTTACTATGATCAGTAGCAGGTTGTACAACAAAAATATGTTTTCTACATGTAGATGGAAGTATCACGGCAGCCTGACATTGTCTACCGCCTTTCTGGATCTCCCGGCCCATTTGGGGCAATAAGGTGATGGATCGGCGCGACTCGACCTCTTACACATGCTCCTAGTTCAGATGAAATCCATGACTCTGAAACGTCAAGATCGTCTTCCTTTCCCCAAGTGTAATACTTGTTGATACGACTCCACTCAGTAGTTGTATCTAGGTTGGAAAGGAAGATTCTCCAATATTTCCCAAGCGATGCTTGTTAATGGATATCGACTTGTTCCATGAATTTACCCCTCGAGCGTTGAGGTGGTAGCACAATATTTAACTTGCAGCAACTAAATTGCTTTGAGAAAATATCTGTCCCTTGACAGTTTTGAGTTGAGAGTTTAAAATGAATAGCAGTTACTTAAATCAGGTTTCCCATATTTTTGATAATTGAGCGAGCATTTAAATCCCCTTTAAAAGACAGATTTAAATGGAAAAACATTGGTTTGGGAACCTCTTTTGATTTAAAACAATTAATAAAATTTATTAAATAGTAAACCCTCAAATGAGTATTCGAAAATAATATTCATTAAGTAAATAAACCATGAATGAATATTTAGAAATAATATCCATTAAATAAATGAGGATTAAATGAATATTCTACATAACATTCATTAACTAATAAACCTCGAATGAATAATTCAAAATAATATAAACCTCGAATGAATATTCAAAATAATATAAACCTCGAATGAATATTCAAAATAATATAAATCTCGAATGAATATTCAAAATAATATAAACCTCGAATGAATATTCAAAATAATATAAACCTCGAATGAATATTCAAAATAATATAAACCTCGAATGAATATTCAAAATAATATTCATTAAATAATAATCTCCATTGAATATTTGAAAATAATATTCATCAAATAAATAAAACCCAAATGAATATTCAAAAGTAATATTCATTAGGTAAATAGTCCTTAAATAAATAATCCTTAAATAGATAATCAGTAAATGAATATTCAAAAATAATATTCATTAAGTAAATAAACCTTGAATGAATATTCTACATAATATTCATTAAATAAATAATTAATCCTCGAATGAATATTCCTAAATTATATTTACAATAATATTCTTAAAGTCAGTAATCCTCAAATAAATATAAATAATATTCTCTAAGTCAAAAATCCTCGAATAACCGTTACCCGATATCTTTATCGGAAAAATAATCATTTAAAATATACCGAAAATATATCTACTTCCGGTCTAAAGAATAAAATCATACGCCCTTTACCTAGGGCATTTATAAAAACCTGGCTTATAACTGATATCCCATATCTAGCTTATAAGCCAATTACCAAATCATTTCCAAGTAATAACATTCGAATGAGGTAATATTCAAATAACATTCCTCAAATCATTTCCAGGTAATTAATACTTTCTAGAAATATAATTAATGTTTAATAATAGCAGTCCTCAAAATAATTAGTACACTGCCGCTGGAATCCCTCCGGGTTTCCACGGCTATCTCCATATCTCAAATACTGACTCCCGGTCTAGAGTCGAAAACAAGAAGTATGCTCTTATCTCTAGAGCTACAAGGTATACCGGTTTATAACTACTTTATCTCAAAGCTCATATATAAACCCAAATCAAACTCTATTTTTATACAATATATAACATGTATCGCACAACTGTATAACTCCATACATGGCAACAGCAGTAATATATAATCAATACTTCAAAGTATAGATTTAGAAAACTTGCCACAATACTTGCAACAAAGATTTGGTATATAAATTGGGAATACACAAGTATTGAACATAGGAAAATATACATACTCTGAATAATAGAGTAAGGTTTAGTAAACTTGCCTGATGCTCGAGAAGTGATAGGGGTTCGCGACGATGCCGGACAATCTAGACAAAGTCAAAGAAAATGCACGATTAATCCCCTGGATAATCCACTTGTACTCTATGCTTAAACACGTAAGCGAAACACAACCAAGGCATTACTAGCTCGTTATAGGCTCATACTAAGTCCATGTTTAGTCGACAATTACTTCAGTCGTAGGTTTAGTCCGAAATCGATCCTCGAATACAAGTTATACTTAACCATTTTCAACATTGGTTCCTAAGTCATGCTCTTAGTGGTTTTCACTTGCGCAACCTCGGCTAACACATTTTTATAAAATCGGAAAATAATATTTTGGACTCGAAACCTTCGTACAAACCTTCGTAACTGCCCTTGACACTTCAATACAAAATTTCATATTTTAAAACAACTCTTAAGGGTCTCAAGCATAGCCACAAAGTTGGTACATTTCTGCAATCTCATTCCTTGAACCACTTTCACTAAAATGGTCATATCTCATAAACCGTAAATCGTAATGACATGATTCTTGCGCTCACGTAAACTAGAAACAAATCTCTACACACTCATGTTCATAACTGAACCAAAAGAGGCAGTTAGGTTTTCTGATTCTAGGCAGTTTATAGAGTTACCGAAAATCGGGCATTACGACGACTTAAAACCGAATAATCCTATTTTGTCACAACATAACCAAGCCACACCGGGCATACCATACATCTACAACCTCAACAAACAACCATCATACACCTCTAAGATCAGTGGGGAGGCTCAAATCCAACACCCATCATTTTACACATTCAAACAAATCCAAATAATCACTAAATCACTTAATCATGATCTTAACTTTACATGAACATCAAAACCACTTTAAAACTCATATAAAACTCAAAGGGGCAGAGGTTTATACCTTCCTCCAAGCTTGCTTGCTGCTATATTCCTTATGTAACCTTAGATCCTTGCTTAATACAACCTTTGGAAGCCAAAAACTCAATATCAAAAGCAACAAAGCAAAATACAAGTTACTATTCATCATCTTCTCCAACTGTTACTCACTGAAATCGAAGGGTAAATCACAGAGGTGAGGCGAGCGCTTACCATGGTTGCGTAGAGCTTCTCGAGAGCTTCGATTTGAGTGGTGGAACGCCAAAAACGGACAACGGAATCTCAAGTTATAAGCATTTCTTTCTCCTCCATTTTCTTTCTTCTTCTCTCCCGAATTTTCTTCAAGGCGGAGAATTCTTCTTTTTCTTTTCTTGTTTAATTACTTGATATTTATCCAATGTGGTGAGTCATCACCCTTGGTCTCTTCTTGTCTTGACACTTGGCAAGCATGCATTGGCTTGGGATAAAGTAGCTTTTCTGGTTCGTTTAATTTCGTAGAACGCTCGCAAGGTTTCTCGAGGGTTCTATCGAGGTATTTTACCGAAATCGTTCTCGATACTTCTAATTCATTTATCAAATCCATATCCATGGAATTAATAATTTAAATCCTTAAATATCCTCAAATAATAATTATTTAGTCCGTTTTTGGTGAAATTTCGGAGAAAACGAAAAATGCTATTTTTCCGATTCTGACAGCTTCTGCATTCTTTTATTTCCATCGTAGATCACTAATGCGACTTTGAAAGTTTATTATATCGTCCCGCATATAGGGTGGTCTGAAAAACTTTTAAAATGAAGAGTTACTATTCATCAGTGGTTTTTCTATAATCCTTTGGATCAAAATCCGTTCCAATATTCCTGATCTATTTTCTCTTTACTCTTTGCACTTAGAAAACGTGCTAGTGCTTTCTCGGGCATACGCTATCTTGTTTACGGAGTTGTCGGATGTATTCCAGATATTGATTTGGATGACATAAAAATACTTTCCTTCCCTGGAGTATTGTATTCTTATCTTCCAGATTGATTGTTCTTATTTATATGTTCAGTCCATTCTTACTATTCTCAAAATGTTTGAAAACCGAAATTCATATTCATTTCATAACTTGATTCTCAAAGTCATTGCCACTATCCATATTTACATCAACATATAATAAAAGTTTTAATTCTACCCAAAATCTGGGGTCTTACAGTCTCCCCTCCTTAAAAGGATTCCGTCCCGGAATCACTCTGAAAACAAATGGGGATATCTTTCTAGCATCTCGCTCTCTAGCTCCCAAGTTGATTCTTCCACATTATGATTCCTCCATACCATTCTGGCTAGTTGATGACCTTGTTTCGGAGTACTTGTTCCTTTCGATCTATAATTTCCATTGGTTGCTCCACATAGGTCAAGTCTGGTTGTATGTCTACGTGCTCGTACTCTACATATGCCGGGCATCTATAGTATACTGACGTAGCATTGACACATGAACCCCGTTATGACCATTCTACAAGTTTGGGGGGGTAAGGCTGGCTCGTAGGCCACCTTCCTGGCGCGTCTTAAATCTCAGATGGCCCAAAGAATATCGGGCTCACTTCCCTTTCTTTTCAAATCTCATTAATTCCTTCCTTGGAGATACCTTTAGCATCACGAATCTCTAACCTCATATTCTCTATCTTGTTTGCACAGAAATACACCAGCATAAACTTGTTTGCCATTCATCAACTTGTCATTTAGCTTATCAGTAGCAGTACTATCTCTATACTCGCAGGCTTAGTCCGCATACTTTCTCTGTCTGTCTTGGTTGTCACTAGCCGCTTGTTGGTGAAATCTTTTGTCTTCCTAGTTTGTTGGACTAATTTCGGTTTTGTGTAAAATCTCATCCTTTAATTCCCGATCATTCGGAATCCATCTCTGTCCCATTTTAATTAAGGGTATCGGCCACCACATTGGCCTTCCCCGGATGGTAGTGTATCTCACAGTCATAATTCTAGGTCAATTCTAGCCATTTCTCCATCTCACGTTATCTACTATCACGGATAACTCAAAGTCTATTCATTACATTCCATAAAAATTTGTGGGTGCATAGTCAATCCCAAAATAACCTCGCTGAAAACTCGAAGTGTCTATTCCCGGTACGAATCGCAGTCTTGGGTATATCCTCGGATTTAACTTCCAACTGGTGATACCCAGTTCTTAAATAAATTTGGAAATACACAACGTTCTTCCGCTGATCAAACAATCATTTACAAGGGTACCTATTATTTAAAGGTCCTGACAGTGGGCTGCTTGTTGGAGGTAGCCCTGTTTGAAACCTACTGGCTTTCTTTTATTCTGTGTTCACAAACTCCGGAGCAAACCTCAATAATTCGGAAAAACTTGGCCTCATACTCGGTCATAGTCATGGTTTCTTGTTTTAACTCTTTAACTTTCATTTCCATCCGGGTCTCCATATATTTCCGGAAATTATTCCTGCTGCACCTCTCCCAAGTCACAATACCAGCTCCCTTTGACTCCATCGTCAGTACTTATCTTGCTAACCCAGAGGTAGTGTCCATTCGTAACAACTCCTCCAAAATCTCAATTCCACTATAGGGCATCTATCTAACACCGTTGTCACTGGAGTTCACGGCACATCGCTATTTCTTTCACATATATCGATTGACACGCTTTCCATTATCATAATATCCTTGGGAGAATAAACCAATTTCATTGATATGTCACTAACATTCTATTCGTCTTAGGGATTCGCTCCTGACATAGGCGATTTCGTCGCGAATCTAATTCATATCAGCGAATTTTTGACTTATTTGACCTGGTTGGCCTTCCCTTGAAATTCAATAAGGATAACAAAATTATGGGGCCTTGAAAAGACAGCTCCCATATCAAGGAAAACGTCACACACTGGTGATCATAAGGTTATGAGTTTTAAGGTAACCTTATTGGAGGTAAGAGAATTTACCGAGAGATCAACATGATCATAAGAACTCAACGTTGTGTGCCTCAATTGAGACATTACTAAAGGTAATTAGCCTTCTTGTATTTCACAACTTACAAGTGATGGCGTCCCATCCGACTTCTATCACACAGACAGATAGTCCTTGTAGCCCCTATAAGTATAGGGTTGTTCGTCTCAGTGGAAGTTGAAAAGTATGAAAGCAATTCGAGATCAATTTAATGATTATCGCCTTTCGACAATATTTCTCAAAGGAACACCTTGGATTAAAATTGAACAGATTCCAAAGGTGCGGTTTTCCAAAGAAAATACAAAGAAAAGAATAACCACAAGATACTGGTACTTAACAAACAAGTGGTGATGTATCACCATAGGGTCATTCATTATTTGAAGAAAAGTGAAAGCTTAAATAACATCATTTGGCAGGGCTTCGAAAACCTGAAAGTAGGCATTGTGACAGCCTCTGGCACAAGTGAAACTGAATATGGTTTAGCACAAGTGTTATAAAATAACTTCGAAAAGGGAATATACCCTTTATCAGAATTCTTTCCTGGAGAGAGGTCAAGATAGATCATAGATTGGGGAGGTACCCCACATAATTTGCAAATGGGGAGGGTATTACCAAGGTCTCTACGGATGCCTTTTATGTCGGCTCCTCTAATGGATAATTGTTCCATTCCAAAGCTTTTCTTCTTCATGCATACCCTAAGGTGCTCGATACTTACATTATTGCCGACTCATAATAGTCGCTAAGGATTCAACCATCGACCTTTGCAACTGCAGGGAATTCTATTCGACTAGGCGCAAACATCTCAAGTAAGCGTTCTGTTCTATAAGAAGACTTCGATACTGTTGTCGCCCATAGCAATGACAATTCCTCATGTCGACTGGGCGGTACTCCGGAAGATCGTTAGAATCTACATGCTTAAATCCGGTCTCTATTTCAATCATCCTTATATCCAATATTCCTTCTCCCATATCAATCCCGTGTGCTACCTAAGCTTAACACTTTTGGCACAATAGCCTTTTCATTTGAGTCAATCCCGGAACTTCTCAGTCCGTCTTGGTCCTTAAATATATTTCGCCTTTACCGTCCAATCTCAACTTCATCATTTTACCTCTACAACCAATTATAGCAATCAGGGTCTGTCCACCAACCCATATAACAGCTATCTTACCCAATCCACAGGGTTCGCTCTAATTTCCACTCTCTTTGGTGACATTCTCTGGTAATCAGAAAGACAAGGTTTGCCAAAATTTGCTGAATTTCTTTCCAAAATCAGGGAAACTTGATCAATCTATCTACCTACTAATAATGCTCGGATCTGATCTCCGACCTTTCTGTTTTATCCTCATAATTCCTCCCTGGTTTCCTGAGGGTGGTAAATCTCGTTCTCGATTCCGTCTTAGCGTGCTTGTCTTACAATATCATTTGCATGGTACATATACCCAAAATTCTCCTTGAGATAATAAAATCCCTCAATGATGTAATAGACACTCTTTCCAGTGGAATCGCTGGTCGTGGGGGATTGAAACCTCATAGCCAAAGCAATTCCTTTCACTATTCTAGGCAACTAAGTACCCTTGATCGTTCGTGAAAATCTGAACATCTTGGTTCTTACGTATGCCGCCTCCTTATGGGCAACTATAACCGATCACGAGTAACAGGTTTCGCTCAAGTCGAATCAATCCACTGATACTGGCTATACTGCCTCTACCTCTTCTGCTTTGGAGACTCTACTCCATTTTCTTTGTCATATCTCTTGATGAATCATAACGATCCTAAACTCTCGTATCGGCACCTATTTATCCTCTGAAGGTTCGTCTGGTCCTATTATACGACCTCAAATAACATACCACATCTTTATCAATCAACACGTTCTCTACTAGACTTTTTCCTTGACCCACCATGGGGTCTTCCTCTAGATCCTCCTATGGACCTTCCTTTATCGGGTGTCCGTTCATTTCAAGGAACGCATCATCAATTGCCTACTCGAAGGCCTCGGGGTCTGGTATCTCAGAGTCCCATCAATCTATAACTCCTACGAGTCGAGGTGACTAACCATGAAGTCCTAAGTACGATTTCCCAGAAGAAGTCCCCTCTCGAGCTTCATCTTAAACACTCAGGGTCATGTCCTCTAACCCGACTACGAACTTAATTTGAGCTCTAGATGTCCTTATCATTATTAAGGGTATTGTAAGACTCGATCTCCTATCGTTTCTGAGGACTGTAACCTAGCGCTTTGATACCATCTCTGTAACAGCCCCAAATCCGGGGTCAGGGATCTAGGGTTGTCACAATCCATGTATTCATTGCCTTACCTGTATTACTCACACCCTTCATAATTCACCTGCTCATGACCCCACAACATATGTCTCACACACACACACACACAGGTTAGAGTCTCAGAAACGACACAATACAACAACTGCGGAATAAATAATTTTTATTACAATACCCAAATGTCTTTTGAATTTGTCACTGATACAATTTCTAAGTAATGTTACATTACCAACTTAGTCTTCTGATGCTCACAATCCTCTCATACCATTCATATCTATACATAAGTTGATTACCAAAAGCTGTAGCCTGATTCGATTGGTTCGTACTACTCTTCGGGATCACTGCTAGAAACTGTTTATGGAAACGCCTTGCGGGGTAGGTGCCGACCCATTGGCATCCTGCTTCGCTGCTATATAATATATATAAAACAATAGCAAGAGTGAGCGATAGCTCAGCAAGGTAATAAAAGTAAGGCATAATTCTGCCTTTAACTCAACCCAGAATAAAGTGGGTATAAGACAATAGTTTGTCAAAATATCTCGATACTGAAATTATTTCCTTATCAGAATGTATTCCCAAAAACAGTACCATTATTGTATTTCAAATATCATTTCATAATATTTCTGCAAACTTTTGCTATATTATGAACAAGTTTCTAGTATAAAAGATGAGGTTTCAAAGTAAACCAAATATAACCTTTCCGAAAAATATCTGCTACATAAGCAGAATATCAACACATAACTTAAAAGATGAAGTTATAAGGTGATTCAGTATAAACAACTCCCTTACCATAACTCATATTATGTAAGGTATCCACAGAGTCAAATGATATAAAAGATGAAGTTACGAGGAAAATTAATATCATATCTCCGTAACCCAAGATTACTTAAGCATATATTATCAGAGTCATAACTCATAACAGATGTAGTTGCAAGGATTCATTGTCACTTTATTTTGAACACTTTTCGACCCCCTGCCAACATGACCGGTAAACCTGTACCACGGGTGTCATCCGTGGTCCCTTTCAGTACATGTTGCAGAATTATCCAAAATGGATGATGAACCAATACTGGAGCCTTCTCCGCGCCCGTCGTACCAACCTTACTATGATCAGTAGCAGGTTGTACAACAAAAATATGTTTTCTACATGTAGATGGAAGTATCACGACAGCCTGACATTGTCTACCGCCTTTCTGGATCTCCCGGCCCATTTGGGGCAATAAGGTGATGGATCGGCGCGACTTGACCTCTTACACATGCTCCTAGTTCAGATGAAATCCATGACTCTGAAACGTAAAGATCGTCTTCCTTTCCCCAAGTGTAATACTTGTTGATACGACTCCACTCAGTAGTTGTATCTAGGTTGGAAAGGAAGATTCTCCAATATTTCCCAAGCGATGCTTGTTAATGGATATCGACTTGTTCCATGAATTTACCCCTCGAGCGTTGAGGTGGTAGCACAATATTTAACTTGCAGCAACTAAATTGCTTTGAGAAAATATCTGTCCCTTGACAGTTTTGAGTTGAGAGTTTAAAATGAATAGCAGTTACTTAAATCAGGTTTCCCATATTTTTGATAATTGAGCGAGCATTTAAATCCCCTTTAAAAGACAGATTTAAATGGAAAAACATTGGTTTGGGAACCTCTTTTGATTTAAAACAATTAATAAAATTTATTAAATAGTAAACCCTCAAATGAATATTCGAAAATAATATTCATTAAGTAAATAAACCATGAATGAATATTTAGAAATAATATCCATTAAATAAATGAGGATTAAATGAATATTCTACATAACATTCATTAACTAATAAACCTCGAATGAATAATTCAAAATAATATAAACCTCGAATGAATATTCAAAATAATATAAACCTCGAATGAATATTCAAAATAATATAAACCTCGAATGAATATTCAAAATAATATAAACCTCGAATGAATATTCAAAATAATATAAACCTCGAATGAATATTCAAAATAATATAAACCTCGAATGAATATTCAAAATAATATTCATTAAATAATAATCTCCATTGAATATTTGAAAATAATATTCATCAAATAAATAAAACCCAAATGAATATTCAAAAGTAATATTCATTAGGTAAATAGTCCTTAAATAAATAATCCTTAAATAGATAATCAATAAATGAATATTCAAAAATAATATTCATTAAGTAAATAAACCTTGAATGAATATTCTACATAATATTCATTAAATAAATAATTAATCCTCGAATGAATATTCCTAAATTATTTTTACAATAATATTCTTAAAGTCAGTAATCCTCAAATAAATATAAATAATATTCTCTAAGTCAAAAATCCTCGAATAACCGTTACCCGATATCTTTATCGGAAAAATAATCATTTAAAATATACCGAAAATATATCTACTTCCGGTCTAAAGAATAAAATCATACGCCCTTTACCTAGGGCATTTATAAAAACCTGGCTTATAACTGATATCCCATATCTAGCTTATAAGCCAATTACCAAATCATTTCCAAGTAATAACATTCGAATGAGGTAATATTCAAATAACATTCCTCAAATCATTTCCAGGTAATTAATACTTTCTAGAAATATAATTAATGTTTAATAATAGCAGTCCTCAAAATAATTAGTACACTGCCGCTGGAATCCCTCCGGGTTTCCACGGCTATCTCCATATCTCAAATACTGACTCCCGGTCTAGAGTCGAAAACAAGAAGTATGCTCTGGTAGGCTCAAGACATGTCTGAACACCACTATTAACAAGCCTACACTTTGTGACTATGTCACATTACATGACCTAGTGAGTTCTATCACTGGGATGTAGTATAGGTCTCTAAATGTACTTGTCTTGTTCTCATGAACATTAGCTTGACCATGTATGCTCAAAGTTATAATGAGCTTAGTAAAGTTTCTTGCATCTAGATTGTATATAGGCCATTGAATAATTATCCTGGTAGAAGTTCAGAAGTGTTCATGCAGCAGGATAGAGATAAATAAGGCTATGAAGAAATAAGTTGCAGAAATTTGTCTAAGGCATTATATAGCAAAGTCAGAAGAAAGCTATGTCGTGAAGTCACCAATATCCATGTCGTGAAGTACTATATCGCATAGTCCATTTTGTACTATGTCGAGAAGTCCTCAAGACACATGTCGTGAAGTGTTGAAGTCAGCAAAGTCAAAGAAGCCTAGATCGTGAAGTCCTCAGAATCCCTATGTCGCATAGTCTTCAAATGACCTATGTCGCATAGTCTTCAAATGACCTATGTCGCATAGTCTTCAAATGACCTATGTCGCATAGTCTTCAAATGACCTATGTCGCAAAGTCTTCAAAGGCTATATCGCGTAGTCCTCACAAGGGAGATCGCGAAGTCAGGAATAAAGTGGAGTTCACGATCTCAACACTTAGCCGTTTACAACAAGACAAATCAAGGTACATAATCAAGAATCAAAAGAGACAAATACTGAAGCATTTGTTCTGGCAAGGTGGTCCAAAGAACAGATGGCAAATCTACAGCTAAACTTGGAGAGAAAGATAAGAGACAAGCAGCTACAGAAACGGGAAAGACTCCGAAAAGCAGGTGGTCCTTCCTGACACAGTTAATGTCTTATGACAGGACAAGTTGGACTTTCAGCAAGGGGTAACTGTGTAAAAATAGGTGTGTGCACTAGTTTGTATAGGGCTTATATATATCATGCACATCCTATTGTTAGCTGTAAGAGAGATACACATAGTTATTTGCTAAGCTCTTTTCTCTGTAAGCAAGCAAGTTCAAACTGTTCTTGTTTAGAAGCCAGAAATTCTATTGTGAATTTCTTGGAAAGCTGTAGTATTTAATTTTCTTATACAAAGTAGATTAAAGTGATTGTGTGTGTTATTTACTTTCTGCATATTACATATCATAATCATATACAGTCTGTTACTTAGTTTTCAAGAATCGAAAAATATATCAAACTATCCATTCACCCCCCCTCTGTCTAGTTTCTAGTAGTATTCATTTCTAACAAGTGGTATCAGAGCGTAGGCTGTTAACGTACAAACAGGAAAAGATCTAGAATGAGTTCACAGAAACTAAGCAGTATCAAGATTCCCCCCTTTAACAAGGAGCACTACAATTTATGGAAAAAGAAGATGTTGCTTTTCATCAAAGCCTCTAACCCCATGTATTTAGATATTCTAAAGCATGGTCCCTTCATTCCAATGATCGAGATTGGTGAATCAACCATTGGCACTGAGATTGTACCAGCAAGACATGTGCCCAAAGATCCCTCAAAATACACTGATCCTGAAAAGGAAAAAGTTGCACTGGATGGACATCTTCAACTTATCATTTGTGAATCTATGGACTTCAACATGTATGGCACTGTTGCTCATTGTACTAGTGCCAAGAAGATGTGGGATCTTATAGAAGTGCTCTGTGAAGGAACTACTGAAGTAAGAAAGAACAAGAAGCAGATTCTTGTTTCACAATATGAAGCCTTCATGGCTCAGCCAAAAGAGGGAATCGCAGAAGTGTTTGAGAGATTCAACAAACTGATAAACGAGCTCAAACTCTATGACAAACACTATGAAACAGAAGAGCTCAATATGAAGTTTCTACTAACTCTTCCAGATCACTTGGAACCAAGAATCTCTTCCCTAAAAGAAAGAGATCTAACAAAGATTGGTTTTGATGTGTTATATGGTGTTTTGAAGACATATGAGTTGGAGCTGTTTCAAAAGAGATCTATTCAAGCAAAGCAAGGATTAGTGGCTAATACCTCCTGTGCACTTATTGCTGACAACCTAAGTCAAAGAATGGACTCTCTTAAAATCAGTCAGGTCAAGATTGAGGAACTGGAAGTTGAAGACACTGGTGATGAGGTCCAGGTCGTCTATGATTTGCCTGAGGAAGATGAGTTTTACAGCATGGAGGAACTGGACAAAATGGAAAACAAATCTTTTGCTTATATGGCTAGGAGGTATCCTAACATAAGGTTTAAAAGAAAGCAGCCATTCAGGTCCAAGTTCAATACTGGAAACACTGGTGGATCTAGTGGCTCAAACACCTTCAATAAAGGAAAAGGGATTGCTGGTGCTGCTAAGGGTGGATACAAGACAGGAAGTGTGGATAGGACCAAAATAAGATGCTATAACTGCAATGAACTTGGGCATTTTGCCACTGAGTGCAAAAAGCCTAAACAAGTCAAGAAGGACAAAGCATACTTAGAGCTTGAAGCTAAGTATGAGGCTCTACTCAAGAAACAACAGGGCAAAGCTTTTATTGCTGAGGGAAAATGCTGGGATGACTCTGATGAAGAAGAAGAACAAGAGTACTCAAACTATGCCTTGATGGCATTTTCTGATGATGGTGATTCAAGTCAGGTACCCATTCTTACTTCTCTTGATATGACTCCCCTTCAATATAAGCAAACTGTTGAAGATATGAGCACTGAGATGTTTAATATTCATACTAGCATGTTAGTAGCTAATGAAGAAATTGATAGACTAACTGCTAAGAATGTTGAGCTTACAGAAAAGAATGAGAAACTTGAGTTAATGGCTGTGAACCTGGATGGTTTGAAAAAGGAGGTTGAGTATCTTAAAAACAAAGTGATTTGTGCTGAGCAGATAGAGAAAGCCCTTAGGGAACAAATTGCTGAAACTGAACTGAAACTAAGAAGCTTTAAAAACTCCTCTGAACTTATTCAAACCTATCACAAGGAACACACTGAAGACTGCAAGGTTGGAGTTGGTTTTGACTATGATAATGACAAGGGAAGGAAGAAGGTCAAGGGCAAAGGAAAGGAAACTTTTACAAACAAAAATGCCCCAACCATACTGTCAAGTGTTGAACAGCCCATCTTCAGAAAGAGTGCTGTTGAGTTTGATGAGGAACTACTGATCATCAAGCAACAACTACTTGAAGAAGATGAGGCTGCTAAGAACACTTCTTCCTTTCCTGAACTTGTCAATCAGAAAGAGACCAAAGACAATCTTGTCAAGAGTCCTAAAGCAAAGAAAGAAGTTGTTAAGAAAAGGAAACAAAACAGAAATGGTAAAGTGGGTATTAACAAGGGAAACAACTATGCTTATGTGCCAAATGCTCCCAGGAAACAATGTCAAAAATGCCTATCTGTTAATCATTTGACTCATAAGTGTAGTAAGCCTGATATTCTTGAAGTTGACAACCTGAGTAACCATTCTGCTAGCATAAATTCTAGTCATGATTCTTTCTGTGGTAAACCAAACTGCATGACATGCTATGTGACTGTGATTGCTAACTGTTTATCTCTTAAACATAAACTTGACTCTGCACAATCTGGTGAATCACACACACATATGCATTCTCATAGGACAGGGTCCCCAATCAGGGTTGAGAGGGTGAAAACTTCATGTGAGCCTAAGAGGGTAAACTCCAAAGCCACAGAAAAAGTGAAGTCTCCTACTATGAGAAATGCAATTTATGACAGAAGAATTATTAATCAAAATGTTTCTAAATCAACTGGACCCTACCAAGTGTGGGTACCAAAAACAACTTAGTCATTTTGTGAATGCAGGGCAACAGGAATAAAAGAGTCATATGGATCTTGGACAGTGGATGCTCAAGTCACATGACTGGTGATATAGCCCTGCTATCACATTTTGAGGAAAAGGCTGGCCCATCAGTAACCTTTGGAAATGACAACATTGGTTATACAATGGGATATGGCAGTGTTAAATCTGGAAATGTCATTATTGAAGATGTAGCATTTGTTGAAGGACTGAAGCATAATCTCTTGAGTATTGGACAATTCACCAACAGAGGTTTCAAAGTGGAATTTGATGAAGACCTTTGTTCAATCTCAAAAAGGGAAAGTGGTGAAGTTGTTCTAACTGGTGTGAAGAAAGGAAGCTTGTTTGTAGCCAATCTCAAGGCTGCAGATTAGGGAGAAGTCTGCTGTTTCTACACTAAAGCCACAAATGAGGAATTCTGGCTATGGCACAAGAAGCTGTCTCACTTGAATGTTCAGGCAATGAACTCTCTAACCAAGAGAGAACTTATCAGGGATTTGCCTGCCTTGGAGTTTGTGCAAGATGGAGCATGTGAAGCTTGTCAGAAAGGAAAAATTAAAAGATCCAGTCACAAGTGTGACGCCCTCCAAACCCGGGGTACAGATTTGAGGAGTCATCCGACCAACGGAACACTATTTAACACATGCATAATATATATAAAGACACAATTACCCCTTGACCAAGACCGCATCCAGATTATGGCAATGAACACAAGCTACTACAATCTTTTATTATTACAAAACCAGTTTTATCAGAGTTATTACATCACAACTAAAGTTCAAATCTAGACATTAATCTAGAAAAGCAAAACAACAACTACCCTGCCAATAACAATGACTCGAGGGGCTCTCCTGGCTGCTGGTGAACTATCGGTCACGCTATGCCAACTCATACTCTCGCTTCACTGGAATAGGGTTAGAAAACAACAAGCAAGAGTGAGCCAAAATTGCTCAGCAAACATCAACGAATCATTTCTATCACAGTTGTAAGGATATGAATTTATGATATCAGAATCAACAATATTTAGCTAACACATGCTTTGTATCAATAATGATTGAAGTAAAGAATTAGAATTTGGCTTATACATTTTATTCAAATCAAAGGTTGTGCTACTGGCCAGCCATGCATCAACCCCGGACTAGCTCATGTCATAGTCCTCTACTGGATCCCAGGCCAATCTGGGCCTTAAGTTATTCCGACCATAAATATGGCCCGACCAATTACTGGTCCATTTTTAAAAACACATGCCAAATCTATAATAGGGTATAAACAATAACATGCTCAATAAGATAAACTGAATGTATAGTAATTGCAAAAGAGCTTCAACTGTTCAGTATCAACGAAGATCGAGAAAGAATCATGGAGTAATTTCAATGGTACAGTGTACTCATTCAATAAGGAAATCAATATTGGTAATCGTTAATCAATGACCGTAATCGGTAGTCAAGATGGAAGTCAAATAATCAATGGTTGTCAATGATAATCAAAGGATGATAAATAACAACAATAGGTGGTAAACAATAATCAAGTGAATTGGAAATAAGGGTTTCCGATGCAGATCAAATCAAAGAATCAAGAATCTCTAAGGAAATGGAATCAGTTGTCCAAATGCGGTTAAAAGATTGATAATTTGAATTGTTCTGGGGATAACGGTATTCAAGTAATCAAGACAATAATAAATTTTATCACAAGTAAGGGCACAGATACTTGCCTGGTCTAAGCTGCTGTCGGATCGACTCTGCTCACTCTACTTTCCCCTTTCCCTTGCTCCGGGAACTCGATTCTAAAATTAAACAACTCATCACAATAAGTCTAACTATTCTCGTTCTACTCTCGACACTTATTCAACCAATAATCACATTTAAACAAGTAACCGGTTACGTATCGGACGTCCAGTATAGTTTACGATATTTAAAACTCAGATATTTGCCCTAGTACGGGCATATACAGACTATAAAACACAACACACAATTAATATGAACCATATAGCACTTATAAACATTTTTAAAACATCATACGGAACTTATTCGAATTTTAATAAGTCATTACTAATTTTTAAATCAAAAATCAGATTTTTAAATCCAATATAAACATTTAAATGAAAATAAATCAATTAATAAAATTAATTGACACTCTTTAAATACTCAAACTATTTTTAAATAATTAAATAGGCTTGAAAATAATTAAACTGAATTTTTAATTAATTAAATCTAATTAATAATTAATTTTTAAGAATTAATTGATTAAAAGAATTAACCAATTAATTAATTAATTAATTATTAATTAAAAATAATTAAAATAATTAAGTTTAATCAATTTTCGGATTTAAAATAATAAATATAATTTATCAGAATTTTTCTGATATTAAAATATATTTTTAAAATAAAAATATGAATTTTTAAAGTTTTTAAACTATTTTCGAATTAAATTTAAAAATAAAATTCAAAAACAGTTTTCTGAAAATGAATTAGGGTTTTGAAGATTGAAACCGGGTCGAAAAATCGGGTAAACGGGTCGGGAAGAACAATTCCGGGTCGCCAAGAACAACCCACCGGATTCTGGGTTTTCCAGAATCCGGCCGGTCTCCGGCCGCCGGAATTCTTCGATTCCGTCCAAACACAAATCAAACCAGAGGGCTTTTGTTCGCCTTTTCAAGCCAAACAAAACCCACACATCAAAACATCTGTCCCTAGCCGGAATCGTGCCCAGAATCCGTTCAAAGAATTCTCCGGCAACGACCTCGGCCGGAAACCCGATCTACCTATTTCGTACATGAAACTCAAAGATTAATATACCAAAATGAAGCTTATAACTCATACAATAAAAGCCCTTTATCAAAAACAATGTCAGATCAATATCAAGAACGTACGAATCGAAAGAAGAAATCGGGTCAAAACCCGAAATCAAAACCCGACTAAATTGAACATAAACATGAAATTAAAGCATGGATTCTTGCTAATTAGAACCCTAGGAACATGTTAGAAGCAACCAATTGAACGGAGAATCAACAGAATGAAAATCCCCAAATCGAATCAAGAACCCTAGTTATAATTCGAAACTTGTAAAATCAATATAAAATCGAATACTTACCAGATGATGATGAGGTTGGAAGATTCTGAAACTAGATTTTTGGAGCTTTGATTTGAGTATAAGAACTTCAAATTTGGACTTCAATAACACTTAGAACGAATTGATTGAAGATCAAGAACACAAAAATAATTTTTGGGAATTTCGGATTTTTTGAGTAATTGCTGAAGATTTGCTATGAGTTATGAAGTCTGATTTGTCTTTTTATATTTCTGGAAAAATAATACCCCAAATAACATTTTTGGATCGATATTGATTCGTTAGATCGTTTAAAAACCCTAATTAGGTCAAAAACACGTTTTACGAAAAATAAGGGGTTAAAAAGGTTGATGATTATCCAAATTGATATATATCATTATATAACTAATGCTCAAGAATACTAGGGCTATAACAACTTCAATATTGATATAGAACGATAAATCCGTCCCCTTAAGAAATTAGGGTTCGGAACGATTTTTCCTTTTTCGGATCAAAAATTGAAATTGATTTGCAGAATCAAATAGGTAGGGTTAAATAGAATCCCATAACCCTTTCGATAACGATTCGAATACGAAAGACGAAGAATTAAAAATGAATGTACGAAATTTCAACGGGGCCTTGAATTATCAAAACGGCTCAAATTTGAAGAAAATTCCAAATGACGAAATTTTTGAAAGGGGCTTCTGACTCACCCATTTAGCACATAATCACACACTAAATATCATATAATAATATTCCAATATTCCAAAATAAATATTTTAGATTAAATATATCATTTAATCAAATACTAAAATTCACGGATATTACATCCTTCCCCCCTTAATAGGATTCTGTCCTCAGAATCAGATCAAGGAAACAACTGGGGATACTTCTCTAACATCTCACTCTCTAACTCCCAGGTAGACTCTTCTACTTTAGGATTCCTCCACAAAACTCTCACTAACGCTACTGTCTTATTCCTTAGTACTCTCTCCTTACGATCCAATATCTGAATCGGTCGTTCTACATATGATAAATCTGCCTGGACCTCTATGGGTTCATACTCTATTACATGATTCGAATCTGGTCGATACTTCTTAAGCATAGATACATGAAATACATTATGAACGTGCTGCATATGCGGTGGCAATGCCAACTCGTAAGCTACTTCACCCACTTTCTTCAAAATCTCAAACGGCCCAACATATCTCGGACTCAACTTCCCTTTCTTTCCAAACCTAACTAATCCTTTCCATGGTGAAACTTTTAGTAACACTTGCTCTCCTTCTTCGAATCCCACATCCTTTCTGGCTAGATCCGCATACTTTTTCTGTCGGTCTTGAGCTGTTATCAATCTTCTCTGAATCAATTGAACCACTTCTTTTGTTCGTTGTACTAGTTCTGGTCCTATCATTTTCCGTTCACCAACTTCTTCCCAATATACCGGAGATCGACACTTTCGTCCATACAGAGCTTCGTAAGGTGGCATTCCGATGCTCGCGTGAAAACTATTATTATATGAAAATTCCACCAAGGGTAGATGATCGTCCCAACTGCCTTCAAAGTCAAGTGCACATGTCCTAAGCATATCTTCAATAGTCTGAATTGTCCTTTCGCTTTGACCGTCCGTCTGCGGATGATAAGCCGTACTCATTCTCAACTCAGTGCCTAAACACTCTTGAAAACTCCTCCAAAATCTTGAATTGAATCGAGGGTCTCTATCAGACACTATCGATACTGGAACTCCATGTCGTACTACGATTTCTTTTATGTAAATATGAACTAACTTATCCAGCGAGAATCTCTCGTTAATCGGAAGAAAATGCGCAGATTTCGTCAATCGATCCACGATAACCCAAATGGCATCATGGTTAGCTTTTGTTCTAGGCAATCCTACTACAAAGTCCATCGCAATGTGTTCCCACTTCCATTCGGGAATTTCCAATGGTTGAAGTAATCCACTTGGTCTCTGATGTTCCGCCTTAACTCTTTGACACGTAAAGCATTTACTTACCCATTCCGCAATCTCTCTCTTCATATCTGGCCACCAAAAGTTCGTCTTAAGATCTCGATACATTTTCGTACTCCCTGGATGAATTGAATACTTCGAGTTATGTGCTTCGTGCAAAATCTCACTTTTCAGTTCCGTTACGTTAGGTATCCATATCCGAGAAGCAAATCTCAAGATCCCTTTGTCGTCCGGTTGGCTACATATTTCCTCACCTGTCATTTTACTCACATCATCATTCATAACTCGCTCTTGGCACTTCCGTATCTTCTCCAACAATTCAGGTTGAAACGCCATGGTATAAATCATTTCCGTCGCGTCCTTCGGATTAATTACTTCGATTTCTAACTTCTCAAATTCCTTGTATAACTCTTTGGTCATCATTAGTGTATTTAATCTCTCTTTTCTGCTCAATGCATCTGCTACCACATTTGCCTTGCCGGGATGATAGTTGATAGAAACGTAGTAGTCCTTGATTAGTTCTAACCATCTTCGTTGCCTCATGTTCAGCTCTTTCTGAGTAAAGATATAATTCAAACTTTTGTGATCGGTGTAAATTTCACATCTCTCTCCATACAAGTAGTGTCTCCATATCTTCAAAGCAAACACAATAGCTGCTAACTCCAAATCGTGTGTAGGGTACTTCTGTTCGTGGGGTCTCAACTGTCTTGACGCATAAGCAATCACCTTGTCATGTTGCATAAGTACGCATCCTAATCCTTTGTACGACGCATCACTATAGATTACGAAATGACCTTGATTGTCTGGTAACATCAATACCGGTGCCGTAGTTAGTCTTTTCTTTAACTCTTGGAAGCCTTCTTCGTATTTATCGTTCCATATGAATCGCTTGCTTTTCCTTGTCAGCTTGGTCATTGGAGTAGCTATCTTCGCAAAATCTTGCACAAATCTCCGGTAGTATCCGGCTAATCCCAAGAAACTTCTGACTTCAGTCGGTGTCCTTGGTCTCTCCCAATCTTTCACTGCCTCTATCTTTGCTGGGTCCACTTTGATGCCTTCGCTGCTCACCACGTGTCCTAAGAAATGAACTTCTTTCAACCAGAATTCACACTTGGAAAACTTCGCGTATAGTCTTTCTTGTCTTAACTTTTCTAACACAATTCGCAACTGGTCTGCATGCTCTTCTTCTGTCCTTGAGTATATCAAGATGTCGTCGATGAATACCACTACAAACTTGTCCAAATATCTCTTGAAAATCCTGTTCATTAGGTCCATAAAAGCTGCGGGTGCATTCGTTAGTCCAAACGCCATTACTAAGAATTCATAGTGCCCATACCTTGTTCGAAAGGCTGTCTTCGGTATGTCGTCTGGTCTAATCTTCAATTGGTGATATCCTGACCGTAGGTCGATCTTTGAAAAATGTACCGCTCCCTTCAGCTGGTCAAACAGATCATCTATTCGAGGTAACGGATACTTGTTCTTAATGGTCAGATTGTTCAACTCCCGATAGTCTATACACAATCTCATGCTTCCATCCTTTTTCTTGACAAACAGTACTGGTGCTCCCCACGGTGAAACACTGGGTCTAATAATTCCTTTTTCTAGCAAATCTTGCAGTTGATCAGCCAATTCCTTCATCTCCACTGGTGCCATTCTGTAAGGGGCCTTAGATACTGGCTCCGCGCCTGGTACTAAGTCTATCGCAAATTCAATCTCTCTATCTGGAGGTAAACCTGGTAATTCTTCCGGAAAAACATCTGGAAACTCATTTACGACTGGAATATCTTCTAACTTAGAAACTTCCTTATCTATATCTATCACATAAGCTAGATACGCCTCACAACCTTGCCTTAATAACCTCTTAGCCTGAATCATCGTCAGGAACCTCTTTCTTTGTTTCTCTCCTCTAAATATTATCTCTTTCTTTTCTAGGGTAATCAAAGTAACCCTCTTATTCTTACAATCAATACTTGCATCATGCTCAGTCAACCAATCCATCCCTAATATCACATCAAATTCACCTAACTTAAAAGGTAACAAGTCAACATAAAAATGATTTCCCAAAATCTCTATCTCACAACGGGGATAATATGAACTAACCGCGATACGATCCTGATTAGCTATCTCTATAGTCAACACTCCACTTAAAGGTTTCATTACGCAATTCAATCTACGAGCAAACGTTTCAGAAATAAAAGACTTCGTCGCTCCCGAATCTATTAACACTTGTGCAGGAATAGAATTTACTAGAAGTGTACCTGCCACCACGTCGGAATCTCTCACTGCTTCTCCCATTGACATATTGTAGGTCCTGGCTAACGGCTGGACGTTAACAACTGGGGGTGCTTCAATTGCCCGAATCATATTGTTCACGGTTGCTGGTGCTCTGCAGTCCTTAATCATGTGACCTGGTTTCTTACACCGATGACACACGATGCCTATCTTGCAATCCCGGGAATAATGTCCCTTCTGATTGCATTTAAAGCATGTGACATTCAATCGATGGCATATCCCTAGATGTCGCTTCCCGCATGTCTTGCATTCTGGTAGTGGGGGTCTAGAAAGTCCCTGCTGACTGCCGGTTAGTAGACGGTTATCTTGTCCTACGTTTCCGGTGTCTGGTTTCCTAAAACTTGTATTCCTTCCGTGCTGAAATCCCAGTTTCTTATTTACTTGCCCTTGAAAACTTCCCTGCTGCTGTCCCTTATCGGGTATCCCTGCTTTCCTTTTCTTGTTCTCCCTCTCTTTCATGTAAGAATCACTCTCTGTCTCCGCAATCATTGCCTTTTGGACCACCGCTGCATAGGTGTCCAACTCCAATACAGCTAACTTACTACGAATCCAAGACCTCAGTCCCTGCTGGAACCTCTTGGCCTTCTTCTTTTCCGTATCCACATAGGTTGGAACAAACCTTGACAACTCCGTAAACCTTGTTTCATATTGGGGCACTGTCATGCTTCCCTGCTTTAATTCCAAAAACTTCAATTCCATCTGATCTCTCATATAGTCCGGAAAATATCTTTCCAAAAACAACTCTGTAAATCTTGCCCACGCAATCAATCCCTCGGGCTCCATAGCCCTACTCGTTTCCCACCAATAACTAGCCTCATTCTTCAGAAAATAGCTTGCATATTCTGTCTTCTTATCCTCTGTCACCTCTATCAAGGTAAAAGCCTTTTCCATCTCTTTCAACCATGCCTTAGCCTCTACAGGGTCTACTGATCCTTTAAATTCCGGAGGTTTTGCTGCCTGGAAAGATTTGAACGTAACTGCCGGTGCTGCTTGCTGGTGCTGTTGTTGATGCTGCTGATGCTGATGTTGCTGATGCTGTTGCTGCTATTCTAAGAGCTGTTGCTGAAATGCACGTTGCTGCTGTGCTAATGCGGCAGTCTGTTGAGTAAGGGTATTTAACAACTGGATTACCATCGGGTCCACGCGGCCCGTGGGAGGTGTATTTTGTTGACCTTCTTGGTCAGAGGTATCAGTTGAACGGGTTTGTCGTCTAGGAGCCATATCGCTGATGAATAAACAATAATTGGCTTTATCAAACAGTTCATATAAGAGAAGGAAGGATCACAATTGATATCTCGAAGGTTTACATATCTTCTCAACGGTGTATGGATACACTCGTTGCAATAAGTAGAATAACAATTATGATGCTGGAAATGAATGACAGGGGAATAAATATAGTTCTATAAAAGAGGTTTATCATATATATATAGATAGAGTTAGTACAAGCGTAGAACGCTTCAAAAGAAAATATATCATGGCTGAACCATAACTGCCGACCAGCAATACAACAACAAAAATGCAACAACAACCCGAGGCGTTCCTATAAGCCCGGTGCACTGCTGATTCTACAATATGCATCTATATACTAACTATCTAGAAACCATACATCCATGTCACATCTGTCTGCTACTAATACCTGCTCACAGATCACCTGCTCCTGCCGGCCATAACGGGGGTCCTGAAATCTCTGCAATCTCACTCATCGCATAATCCAAAATCTGTCTCATCCCTGCTACTGTCTCTCCCTCTCGACTAGAAGCTAATCCGTGCAATCGAGTCTTAACCAAAGTCCTCGTAACCCTAAACCTCATCTGAATGTCTCTCATCTGATCTCTAAGTCTGTCTCTTTCTCTGACAACGGCTGCCTCGATCGAACGAATCCTACCCATCTCCATAACCTGTCCATAAAGGTACTCCTTCTCTCTACTCACCCTCTGATACACATGGTGTGGAACTGGTGGCTCACATAACTGATACAAAGGCCCACAAACTGATGCCTGAGACACTGGTGCTGGGGCTACTTGTCGGAGTGGAATAGGACAAGGTATCTGATCTCTCCTGACTACTGGGTCCTGATGCATAGGCTGATATCGCACTGGCCGAGACGGTCCTGCTCTCTCAACGGGTGTAGGTATCTCTGTTATCGTATCCTCGGAAGGGTCTGAGTCTGAACTAGAACTAGGGGGCTGCAATTATAACCACATTTAATTACTACGCGTAATATCCCTAGTTGACCTCCTAATATCCTTACGTGAATTCCTAACTCTCTATGTTATCCTGGACCCTAAGTCCTAACTTGTTTCAAATGCCATAACCTGTTGCTCTGATACCAACTGTGACGCCCTCCAGACCCGGGGTACAGATTTGAGGAGTCATCCGACCAACGGAACACTATTTAACACATGCATAATATATATAAAGACACAATTACCCCTTGACCAAGACCGCATCCAGATTATGGCAATGAACACAAGCTACTACAATCTTTTATTATTACAAAACCAGTTTTATCAGAGTTATTACACCACAACTAAAGTTCAAATCTAGACATTAATCTAGAAAAGCAAAACAACAACTACCCTGCCAATAACAATGACTCGAGGGGCTCTCCTGGCTGCTGGTGAACTATCGGTCACGCTATGCCAACTCATACTCTCGCTTCACTGGAATAGGGTTAGAAAACAACAAGCAAGAGTGAGCCAAAATTGCTCAGCAAACATCAACGAATCATTTCTATCACAGTTGTAAGGATATGAATTTATGATATCAGAATCAACAATATTTAGCTAACACATGCTTTGTATCAATAATGATTGAAGTAAAGAATTAGAATTTGGCTTATACATTTTATTCAAATCAAAGGTTGTGCTACTGGCCAGCCACGCATCAACCCCGGACTAGCTCATGTCATAGTCCTCTACTGGATCCCAGGCCAATCTGGGCCTTAAGTTATTCCGACCATAAATATGGCCCGACCAATTACTGGTCCATTTTTAAAAACACATGCCAAATCTATAATAGGGTATAAACAATAACATGCTCAATAAGATAAACTGAATGTATAGTAATTGCAAAAGACCTTCAACTGTTCAGTATCAACGAAGATCGAGAAAGAATCATGGAGTAATTTCAATGGTACAGTGTACTCATTCAATAAGGAAATCAATATTGGTAATCGTTAATCAATGACCGTAATCGGTAGTCAAGATGGAAGTCAAATAATCAATGGTTGTCAATGATAATCAAAGGATGATAAATAACAACAATAGGTGGTAAACAATAATCAAGTGAATTGGAAATAAGGGTTTCCGATGCAGATCAAATCAAAGAATCAAGAATCTCTAAGGAAATGGAATCAGTTGTCCAAATGCGGTTAAAAGATTGATAATTTGAATTGTTCTGGGGATAACGGTATTCAAGTAATCAAGACAATAATAAATTTTATCACAAGTAAGGGCACAAATACTTGCCTGGTCTAAGCTGCTGTCGGATCGACTCTGCTCACTCTACTTTCCCCTTTCCCTTGCTCCGGGAACTCGATTCTAAAATTAAACAACTCATCACAATAAGTCTAACTATTCTCGTTCTACTCTCGACACTTATTCAACCAATAATCACATTTAAACAAGTAACCGGTTACGTATCGGACGTCCAGTATAGTTTACGATATTTAAAACTCAGATATTTGCCCTAGTACGGGCATATACAGACTATAAAACACAACACACAATTAATATGAACCATATAGCACTTATAAACATTTTTAAAACATCATACGGAACTTATTCGAATTTTAATAAGTCATTACTAATTTTTAAATCAAAAATCAGATTTTTAAATCCAATATAAACATTTAAATGAAAATAAATCAATTAATAAAATTAATTGACACTCTTTAAATACTCAAACTATTTTTAAATAATTAAATAGGCTTGAAAATAATTAAACTGAATTTTTAATTAATTAAATCTAATTAATAATTAATTTTTAAGAATTAATTGATTAAAAGAATTAACCAATTAATTAATTAATTAATTATTAATTAAAAATAATTAAAATAATTAAGTTTAATCAATTTTCGGATTTAAAATAATAAATATAATTTATCAGAATTTTTCTGATATTAAAATATATTTTTAAAATAAAAATATGAATTTTTAAAGTTTTTAAACTATTTTCGAATTAAATTTAAAAATAAAATTCAAAAACAGTTTTCTGAAAATGAATTAGGGTTTTGAAGATTGAAACCGGGTCGAAAAATCGGGTAAACGGGTCGGGAAGAACAATTCCGGGTCGCCAAGAACAACCCACCGGATTCTGGGTTTTCCAGAATCCGGCCGGTCTCCGGCCGCCGGAATTCTTCGATTCCGTCCAAACACAAATCAAACCAGAGGGCTTTTGTTCGCCTTTTCAAGCCAAACAAAACCCACACATCAAAACATCTGTCCCTAGCCGGAATCGTGCCCAGAATCCGTTCAAAGAATTCTCCGGCAACGACCTCGGCCGGAAACCCGATCTACCTATTCCGTACATGAAACTCAAAGATTAATATACCAAAATGAAGCTTATAACTCATACAATAAAAGCCCTTTATCAAAAACAATGTCAGATCAATATCAAGAACGTACGAATCGAAAGAAGAAATCGGGTCAAAACCCGAAATCAAAACCCGACTAAATTGAACATAAACATGAAATTAAAGCATGGATTCTTGCTAATTAGAACCCTAGGAACATGTTAGAAGCAACCAATTGAACGGAGAATCAACAGAATGAAAATCCCCAAATCGAATCAAGAACCCTAGTTATAATTCGAAACTTGTAAAATCAATATAAAATCGAATACTTACCAGATGATGATGAGGTTGGAAGATTCTGAAACTAGATTTTTGGAGCTTTGATTTGAGTATAAGAACTTCAAATTTGGACTTCAATAACACTTAGAACGAATTGATTGAAGATCAATAACACAAAAATAATTTTTGGGAATTTCGGATTTTTTGAGTAATTGCTGAAGATTTGCTATGAGTTATGAAGTCTGATTTGTCTTTTTATATTTCTGGAAAAATAATACCCCAAATAACATTTTTGGATCGATATTGATTCGTTAGATCGTTTAAAAACCCTAATTAGGTCAAAAACACGTTTTACGAAAAATAAGGGGTTAAAAAGGTTGATGATTATCCAAATTGATATATATCATTATATAACTAATGCTCAAGAATACTAGGGCTATAACAACTTCAATATTGATATAGAACGATAAATCCGTCCCCTTAAGCAATTAGGGTTCGGAACGATTTTTCCTTTTTCGGATCAAAAATTGAAATTGATTTACAGAATCAAATAGGTAGGGTTAAATAGAATCCCATAACCCTTTCGATAACGATTCGAATACGAAAGACGAAGAATTAAAAATGAATGTACGAAATTTCAACGGGGCCTTGAATTATCAAAACGGCTCAAATTTGAAGAAAATTCCAAATGACGAAATTTTTGAAAGGGGCTTCTGACTCACCATTTAGCACATAATCACACACTAAATATCATATAATAATATTCCAATATTCCAAAATAAATATTTTAGATTAAATATATCATTTAATCAAATACTAAAATTCACGGATATTACAACAAGAACAAATTGCTCAATACAAATTCAAAACCTCTGCAGCTAATTCACATGGACTTATTTGGCCCTGTGAATGTAATGTCCCTCTCCAAAAAGAAATATGCTCTAGTGATGGTAGATGACTATTCAAGATATACTTGGGTGGAATTCCTATTCTCCAAGGATGAAGCACCCCAAGTCATAATAGAGCATATCAAGAGAGTTGATAAAGAAGCACAAAGCACTGGTTCCTCTGTAGTTGCTTTGAGAAGTGATAATGGGACTGAGTTCAGAAATTCAACATTGTATGAGTTTTGTAAAGATAAAGGAATTTCTCAACAATTCTCAGCTCCTAGAACACCTCAACAAAATGGAGTAGTTGAGAGAAAGAATAGAACTCTCATTGAAGCTGCAAGGACAATGCTGCTGGATGCAAAGCTACCCACTAGCTTTTGGGCTGATGTTGTTAACACAGCATGCTATGTGCAAAATAGAACATTAATCAATAAGAAGTCTGGCAAAACTCCTTACTCATTAATGACTGGAAAAAGAGCATCCTTCAAGCACCTGCATGTGTTTGGAAGCAAGTGCTTTGTGATGAAAGATACCTCTGAGCATGTTGGAAAATTTGATGCAAAAGCATTTGAAGGTATCTTCATTGGATACTCTCTGGAAAGGACAGCATACAGAATATTTGTACCTGAGCAACACAAAGTCATGGAAAGCATGGATGTTACCTTTGATGACAAGAAAACTCCTGGACTGAAAACAAGTGATCAAGACAGTGTGCCATTGAGATTTGAGAATCAAGGTTATCTTGAGGATTCTGAAAGTGAAGATGAACCCCCTGTTCAAACCGTTCTAGAGAATGAAATCCTTGAAGTTGACAATCTTCTTCAAACACCTGTGCAAGGGTTCACAAACACAGGGGGAGAAGAAGAGAATGCACCTATCAACCAAAATGAGCTTGGAACAGATCAAGGAAATGAACAGGGGCACACAAGGAAATGGGACAGAGCCCACACTAGGGATCAAATCATTGGAGATCCTAGTGAGGGAGTTAGAACAAGAAGGGCAACATTAAATACATGTCTGTATAGCTGCTTTCTGTCACAAGAGGAACCTAAATTAATTGAAGAAGCTTTGAAGAATTCTGATTGGATTGTTGCCATGCAAGAAGAGTTGAATCAATTTGAGAAAAACAAAGTATGGGAACTAGTACCTCCTCCAAAAGGAAAGAATGTTATTGACACCAAATGGGTGTTCAGAAACAAAATGGATGAAGAAGGAGTGGTAATAAGAAACAAAGCAAGACTGGTTGCCAAAGGATACTTTCAGCAGGAAGGCATTGACTATGATGAGACATTTGCACCTGTAGCTAGACTGGAAGCCATCAGAATCTTCCTGGCTTTTGCAGCTCACTCAGATTTTAAGGTGTATCAAATGGATGTGAAAAGTGCATTTCTCAATGGTGATCTTGCTGAAGAAGTTTATGTGTCTCAACCACCTGGCTTTGAAAGTGAAGACTTCCCAAACTTTGTGTATAGATTGCTCAAGGCACTCTATGGACTCAAACAGGCACCAAGAGCCTGGTATGAAACTCTATCTCAATTCCTTCTTGAGCATCAATTTTCCAGGGGTACAATTGACAAAACCCTATTCTTCAAGAAGCATGGAAATGATATCATTCTTGTTCAAATCTATGTGGATGATATTATCTTTGGCTCTTCAAATGAAAAACTCTGTGAAAGGTTCTCTAAGTTGATGCAAAGCAAATATGAGATGAGTATGATGGGAGAGTTAACCTACTTTCTAGGCCTGCAAGTACATCAAAGGGAGGATGACATCTTTATAAACCAATCTAAGTATGTCAAGGATCTTTTAAAGAAATATGGTTTAGAAGAGTCATCCCCAGCTAAAACTCCTATGTCTACTGCAATCAAGCTGGATGAAGACAAGAAAGGCAAGAGAGTTGATATCAAGGTCTATAGAGGAATGGTTGGATCCTTACTCTATCTCACAGCTAGCAGGCCAGACATCATGTTTGCCACATGCCTTTGTGCAAGGTTCCAGTCTGATCCCAAGGAATCTCACATGATGGCTATCAAAAGAATCTTCAAGTATCTGAAGGGGACTCCTAATCTTGGGCTATGGTATCCAAAGGGCACTGGGTTCAACCTGGTTGGTTACACAGATTCTGATTATGCTGGATGCAGAATTGACAGGAAGAGCACCTCTGGAAGCTGTCAATTCCTAGGTCAAAGGTTAGTGTCCTGGTTTAGTAAGAAACAACAGTCCACAACAACATCCACAGCTGAGGCTGAATACATTGCTGCTGGAAGTTGCTGTGCTCAATTGCTTTGGATTAGAAATCAACTCATGGATTATGGGCTAGTGTTAGAACACATTCCACTAATGTGTGATAATACTAGTGCAATATCCATAGTTGCCAATCCGGTTAATCACTCTACTACAAAGCACATTGAGATCAGGTACCATTTCATTAGGGAACATGCTGCAAATGGTACCATAGAAGTCTCTTATGTTCCCACTGAGAAACAATTAGCTGACATATTTACTAAACCTCTGAATGAAGCAGTCTTCAACAGACTTGTGAGTGAAATTGGAATGCTCAATCCTTCATTTAGTTGCTATAAGTAAGTATGCCAGTAAATTGTTGCAGCAGTAAATTTTCACTGTATTTAAATGCTCTATTTGTTTGGAGTGAAAATTAGCTGAGATATGATTTATAAATATTTCAGTATGTTACTGCAAATTTTTCAAAATCATTTGTTAGTAAAGTTGTGAGCTTTTGAGACATCTCGATATAGATGATTTTCAGAGTTCACGACACAGTTCAAATAAAACAGACTTATATCGCAAACTGTTGAGATTGTGAGACTTCGCGACATAGTTCATTTCATGAGTTTGCGACATAGTTCATTTTATGACTTCGCGACTTAGAATAACTATATCGACAAGTCTCCACATTTGACAGAATTTTGATTTAAATTAATTTTATTTCAAAATGTGATAAAAGTCTGACAATTTGCTTGATATTCCTAAAAGAGAGCTTTAGACAGGGTATTTCTACTATATCGCAAAGTCTCTCCGATCCTTTCATCTTGAGGACTTTGCGACATAGTTCTTTTCTGAGACTATGCGATATACTGTGCAAGACTTTGCGGTACATGCCATTTTTGACTTCGCGACATACAAATAGACTGTACAAATTCATAACTCCATATCGCAGTGTCTCTATCATATAAATACCCTTTTCTAACCGTTCACAACTTTTCATCTTGTCTATTGCTCTCAAACTCTCAAACCTAAGCACAAATTCTCTACTATATTTTTCACTCTCTCTCTCTCTCGAAATGGCACCCAAATCTCAAACAGTATCATCCTCTATCCCTTTAACCATTCCCAAAGAAACCAATCTTCTCACCATTCCCTCTGAGGCTGAGGCTAACCCAAGGTACAAGTGTTTTGTACGGTTCTTGAACACTTCCTACCTAAGCCAAGCCCTAACCCTGAACCCTACCTTGTATGTCGATGTGTTGGAAGGATTCTGGAGAACGGCGTTGGTATCAACAATGGCTAGGGAAGATGTAACCTCATTCCAGGAGGTTAGTTGTTCAATTGGAGGCAAACACTTTCAGTTTGGTGAAAGGGAAATCAATGCAGCTTTGGGGTTCAAGGTTGAGGGTCATGACCAAGAAGCTACAGATGCTCAAATCGTAGATTTCATGACCTTCATTCGGTATGCTGAAGAGATAGATACTGGAAAGCTAAATAAGAAGTTTGTGAGAAGGGAGTGGTCATTTCTGTTTGACGCACTCCAGAAGGTGTTTCTCTGCAGGAAGACAGGATGGGACCATATCAGTCACATTGCTGTCCAAACGGAACCAAAATCAGTTTTGTCGGTTCCACAAAGAAGTCGGTCATGACACCGATGATTGTAGACAATTGAAAGATGAGATTGAGTTTCTGATACGAAGAGGAAAACTCAGTAAGTTCACTAAGGATGGAAGCCAAGGGAGCCAAAGGGAGAACTATGAAAGGAAGGATTATGATAGAAGGGACAACAATCAAGATCGGAATCCCAAGCCCCGAGGGCCAGTGATCAACATGATATTCGGAGGGCCAACTGCTGATGGGTCCTCCCGAAACCCAAGAAAGGCTTATGCCCGAGAAGTAATGACTGTGGTTGGAGAAGCACCGAAGCGTGCCAGAACAGAAGTGTCAATAGGTTTTGACGATTCAGATTTGGAAGGGGTGAAGTTCCCCCATGATGATCCTCTTGTCATAATACCTGTGATAGGCAACTCCGAAACAAAAAGAGTCTTGGTTGATAATGGAGCTTCAGTGGATATCTTGTTCCACGATGCCTTTATCAAGATGGGTTACACAGACTCTCAGTTAACGCCCTCAAATATGCCTATATATGGATTCAACGGGGTGGAATCAAAAGTGGAAGGCACTTTCCAACTCCCAATGACTATGGGGCAAGGGATGAATACATCTACTCAGATGTTGAACTTCATAGTTATAAAAGCGACTTCAACCTACAATGCAATCCTGGGAAGGACTGGTCTTCATGCGTTCAAGGCTGTTGCCTCATCTTATCATCTAAAAATCAAGTTCCCAATGAGGAATGGGATTGGTGAAGAACGAGGAGACCAAAAGATGGCTAGAAGTTGTTATGTAGCCGCATTAAGACCTGATGGAACCGGGGGCAAGTTCTCCCAATTGAAGACATGAATATCAGCGACAACGAGGACATAAGGGGGAAACCGGCTGAGGACTTGGTCCCAATTCCCCTAGTCCCAGGAGAACCAGAGAAGGTGACTTATATTGGGGCACTATTGCCCGAACCATTGAAGAGCAAACTCACGTCTTTTCTTCAAGAAAATAATGACGTTTTTGCTTGGACAGCGGCCGACATGCCAAGGATTGATCCCCAATTGATATCTCACAAATTGAATGTGGATCCAGAAAGAAAGATAGTGAAACAAAAGAAAAGAAATTTTGCTCCAGAGAGGCTTGAAGCCATTAAGCAAGAAGTGAATAAGCTTTTGGAAGCTGGGTTCATTGAGGAAATCCAATTCCCAGAATGGTTAGCTAACCCCGTGATGGTCAAAAAGGCTAACGGGAAGTGGAGGATGTGCGTTGACTTCACCGACTTGAATGATGCATGTCCTAAGGATTGTGTTCCCTTATCAAGGATTGATGCTCTAATAGATGCCACTGCTGGGCATGAGATGCTAAGTTTCATGGATGGCTTCAGTGGATATAATCAAATCAAGATGCACAAAGATGACATCGCCAAGGTATCCTTCATCACTGACTTTGGTGTCTTATGTTTCTTAGTCATGCCTTTTGGGCTTAAGAATGCAGGAGCGACCTATCAAAGGTTGGTAAACAAAATCTTTGAGCACCTAATTGGAAAAACCATGGAGGTCTACGTAGATGACATGCTAGTCAAGAGCCTCGATAAGGCCGATCACATTGAGAACCTCCGGGAGGCATTCGAAGTGCTGAGGCACCACAAAATGATGTTGAATCCAGCTAAGTGTGCCTTTGGTGTAGGCTCGGGAAAGTTCTTAGGCCTGATGGTCTCCAAGAGAGGAATCGAAGCTAACCCCGACAAGATCAAAGCAATCCTAGACATGGAACCACCCAAGTCTGTTAAGGATGTGCAGAAATTGACAGGAAGAGTTGCAGCATTAGGAAGGTTCATCTCCAAGTCAGGAGAAAAGTTCTTACCTTTCTTCAAGGCACTCAAAAATGTGAAAAATTTCGAGTGGACACCTGAAAGCCAAGAAGACTTTGAGGCCCTGAAGAAATACATGGCTGAAGCACCACTATTGGCAAAACCAAAGTCAGGAGAGATTCTCTATCTGTACTTGGCAGTCTCCGACACTGCCCTTGGAGCTGTTTTGGTAAAGGAAGAATTGAAAGTGCAGAAGCCCGTCTACTATGTGAGTAAGATTCTTAATGGGGCAGAAATAAACTACTCAACGATTGAGAAGTTTGCCTTAGCCTTGATAATGGCCTCAAGAAAGCTACGCCCGTACTTCTAGGCTCACAAGATAGAGGTCTTGACTGATCAACCTCTAAGAAACATCTTGCATAGCACTCAAGTTAGTGGAAGATTGATCAAATGGGCCATTGAATTGGGCGAATTCGACATCAAGTATAAGCCTCGCACGGCCATAAAAGCTCAAGCACTTGCTGACTTCATGGTTGAATGTACCATTGACAACCAAGAAGTCGGGGGGCAGGAAGTAATAATGGAAGACAAGAAAGATCAAGAAATGGACTTCAAAGAATATTGGGTGCTCTATTTTGATGGAGCATCAAAAACAAAATCAAGTGGAGCTGGTTTAGTGCTACAAAGCCCTGATGGATTCCTCATTGAGTATGCACTAAAACTTGACTTCCCAACGACAAACAATGAGGCTGAGTATGAAGCTCTGATAGCTGGCTTAGGGCTGGCTGGAGCCTTGAGGGTCAAAACTCTGAAAGTATATGGAGACTCGAGGCTAGTGGTTTCCCAAGTAAATGGGGAGTTTGAGGCCAGAGATGAAGTCATGGCCAAGTACTTGAAACTTGTTAAGGCCATCATGACTCAATTTGACGAATGCTATGTGGAGCACATTCCAAGGGAAGAAAACATAAAGGCTGATGCCCTGTCTAAGTTTGTTTCTTCTGAAATTGAAAACTATGCAGGGAGTGTATACTTCCAAGTCTTGAAGACCCCAAGCATCAACGGAAAGTTGGTAGCACCCATTGATGTTGGTAGCTGTTGGATGGATCCCATCAAAGCTCATCTGGAAACTGGGTGGCTACCCAACGATACTTCAGAAGCACGAAAGCTATACGTTAGAGCACTAAGGTATACCCTGATTGAGGGACTCCTATACAAGAAGTCTTTCATCATTCCATATCTGAAATGTTTGAGGCCTCAAGAGGCAGAATTGGCCCTAAAGGAAGTACATGAAGGAATCTGTGGGCAACACTTGGGGGCAGAGCCCTTGCTCATAAAGTCACCCGTCTAGGTTTCTATTGGCCAAGCATGCTTGCTGATGCTAAAAGCTATGGGAGAAAATGTGAACGGTGCCAGAAACATGCACCAGTGTTTAGACAACCACCTGAGATGATGACATCCATTAACTCCCCTATCCCTTTTGCTATGTGGGGAATGGATATACTTGGGCCATTTCCAATGGCGAGTGCTCAAAGAAAGTTCTTGATAGTGGCAATTGAATACTTCACCAAGTGGATTGAGGCTAAGCCATTAGCCAAGATAACCACCAAGCAAGTGCTGCAATTCTTCTGGGAAAGTGTGATATGCAGGTATGGAATTCCACAAGTCCTGGTCACGGACAATGGAACTCAGTTTAACAACGATGAGTTCAAGAAGTATTGTGATGAGAATGATATCAAGTTGCGCTTCACTTCTGTTGCCCATCCTCAAGCAAATGGGCAAGCTGAGGTTGCAAATCGAATTATCCTGGATGGACTAAAGAAAAGAGTTGAACGCTCCAGAAACACTTGGGTAGACGAATTACTCCCCATACTATGGGCATATCGTACTACTTGTAAAGTCACCACTGGAGCTACCCCCTTCTTGCTGGCATATGGGGCAGAGGCAGTGGTTCCAGTGGAGATTACACACACGTCTCCAAGAATTGAAGCTTATGAACCAGAAACAAATGAAGAAGGCTTGAGGCTAGCTTTAGATCTAATTAACGAGGTTAGAGATGAGGCAAACGCCAAGATAGTTGAACATCAAAAGAAGGCATCTTTCTACTACAACCTAAGGGTTAAAGAAAGATTCTTTCGGCAAGGAGACCTGGTTCTTCGAAAGATTGAGGCATCCGGAGTTGGACAAAAAGGAAAGTTAGCCCCAAACTGGGAAGGACCATATCGCGTCAAGAACGTATTTGGTCGAGGCTCGTACAAGCTAGAAACCCTTGAAGGGCATGAGGTGCCAAGGACTTGGCATGCCTCCAATTTGAAAGTTTATTATGTTTAAAGTGTTTCCTAAGTGGACTCACTACTAGAAATAAGGTTTGATAAAACCAACCCAAGTTCTTAAACTTGGATACTATGTAAGGGTTGACCCCATTTTTAAGCTATGAATAAATTCAGCATTTTCATGTTTGAAAGCTTATCTACTATGAGTGTTCACAAACATTCAAGAAGCAAGAAAAACAACACAAGCCATGAATGGCCACAAGATATAAATAAAAACTTAAATAAGAGTTAAGTTAAGCCCGTAGGCCAAAAGTACATCAATAAATAAATAAAAGCCACAGTTGGCCATAAAAATCTACAACTAAGCATCATCCCCTCCTTGCTCTTCCTCAGAGCCAGACTCCTCTCCGGAATCCTCTCCTTTCGCAGACTCTTCCTCCTCACTGGAGCCGGATTCCTCAGACTCTTCGCTAGGATGAGAGGAATGTTCGGGATCAAGAATCCTGTCATCCTCATCCATATCATCCTCCCCAGCCAAAGCCATCTCCAAACGAGTGGGAGCGTGGGGGCTGGGAAAGTCAGATATAGTGAGGGATCCAGGAAGTCTCCTCGAAACCTCAGCCAATGCCTCGTCCCATCCTTTTGTATACTGGACAGGGAAGAGGAGGTCATCGTGCTGACTGATTAAGTCCTTGTACTCGTCAGAGTCAAGGTACTCATCAATACAGCTTTCCTTCCCCTTCCTGAGCTCCACCAGCTCCGCCTGGGCATCGGACAGCTCCTTCTCCCTTCTATCCAAGGAGGCTCTAAGGGAACCCATCTCCAACTGCGCCTTATCAAATTTAGCCTTGTTGGCCTCCGAAGATGCACACCAGGCTTTGGCTTGGAATAAAGCTCCTTGAAAGCTGGCATTAGCCTACAAACAGATCACAAGTTAGAATGATAACTTAAAATATACTAAGGACTACAAAGAAGAAAAAGAGAATAATGACTTACAGCAGCAAAGGCTTGAGAGCCCGCACTTTCTGCCTCCTCAATGGTGGAGTTGGCCACAAAATCCTTGTAGTCACAAGGAGTTAAGGAATGATGTGACCACTCAATAGCGTGCTTGGCCACCCCTACTATGGTGTCCTTCTTCCTAATCCCCCAGTTGGGGCGCCAAACTGAGCTCTTAACTGAGGAAGAGCCCTAGACTTCTTCAACCTCGGCTACATGAGGCCTCAGAATAGAAGGGCCTTTAGCGGCCAACCTGGGGTCCTTCAAACAAGCCCTCTTGATTCTGGCTGTCTCCCCGTCTGCCGGCTCATTCGACTTGTTTATAAAAACAGCAGCTGCAAACAAAAAATCAAGAAATGCAAAAATCGGTATAAGGCAATCTTAATGCAAATAAAAGAAAATAGAAGAAAGGGAATTACCCTGATCAGAAACTTTTGAAAGTTTCAGAGACTTAAGTACAAACTCGTCCAGGAGCTCCCAAGCCATGGTGGCATAATCATCCTTGATGAGTTCAGCATAAGCATGGGCCTCCTCCTCAGTCAAAACTATGTCATCAGGGCTACCATCCGAAACTCTACTGAATGAGCTTTGGAATAAGGTGCCCCAGTCCCCTCCATCCGAAACTAGGTACATAAATTCACTCTTCCACTTGGGATTGTTATCAGGGATGGATTTGGGGTGAAAAATGGGGGGTGTCGAAGAACGGTGACTAATGTACACCCAACCCAAGGTGTTGGAAGAACTATTCTTAAATTGAAAGATCTTTCTAAAAAGAGCAACAGAAAGAGGGAATTTGTTTTTTAAACACAAAACAATAAACACATGATTAATCTCCAAGCATTTGGAGGAAGATGACAGGGATTGATTCCTATGTCTGCTAGAAGTTGAGGAATAAAAGGGTGAAAAGGGAATCGAACCCCTGCAACAAGGGTACCCCTATAAACGCAAAGTGCGTCGGGGCGCCAATGGCAAGATCTGTTAGATATAATTGCTGACGTTTGTTCATCAGTGTTTAAGTACCAGGTACATATCAGAGTTTATCTAGAAGCCAGTCAGAGTTTGATAAAGTCTGACTGGGTGAAGAGTTCACATTGAAGCCAGTCAGAGTTTGATAAAGTCTGACGTGGTGATAGTTGACTTAGCTGTCGGTGCAAAGATAAAGATTCTAGAAGCAATATATTCTGAAGATGGAAAGAAGCAGAATATATTGATACAGCTAAGGAAACGGAATAGAAGACTGAAGCAATCATTAATTGATATGAATTGTATAGCTAATTGATAGGAGTATCAATTAGATAAGGATTGTATGTAGCTGTGTACTATATAAACACAGATAGGTTATCCTTAGAAGGGATGCGATTATTGAAATATTATTCTTATAACCTAGTAGCTCTTTGTGATTCATTAACATCATAAAGAGAGAAACTGTTAATATAATTACAGTTTGTTGATTTATAAACTTGTGTTCTTGATTGTTATTCTCATATACATACTTGATTATATTGTGTATTCGGCCTAACAATTGGTATCAGAGCCAAGGCTGTTTAATATATACAGTTTTACGATTCAAACACAGTAATAATCATGTCTGAAGAAAATCAAACTACTCCCAAGGTTGAACAGGTTAAGCCTAATTCTGTGAGTCTGTATGAAACAATCAGGGTTCCAATTCTCAGGCCAGTGGAGTATCCAATTTGGAAGGTGAAGATGACCATGTTTCTGGAGGCTACAGATCCAGAATACCTTGACAGAATATATGATGGTCCACATATGCCGACTAAATTGTCTCATGTTACCTCTGTAGCCTGTGATGTCAACCTTCTTACCAGTTTCATCCTTATCAAGCTTAGTGGCAGTTGGCATAGGAGTCTTTGCTGTAGATGAGTCTTCCATTTGATACTTCTTAAGAAGATCCTTAATGTACTTAGACTGACAAATGAATATACCATCTTGTTTTTGGTATACTTGCAGTCCAAGAAAGAATGACAATTCACCCATCATGCTCATTTCATAACGACTCTGCATTAACTTAGCAAATCTCTTGCATAGATCATCATTAGTAGAACCAAATATTATGTCATCAACATATACTTGCACCAATATCAAATCATTTTTATGCTTTTTGACAAAGAGAGTTTTTTCTACAACACCCCTTGTAAAATCATTTTCAAGTAAGAATTCAGAGAGAGTGTCATACCATGTCCTCGGAGCTTGTTTGAGTCCATAGAGAGCTTTGAATAGAAAGTACACAAAGTCTGCCAGTTTTGAATCCTCAAAACCTGGAGGTTGTTCCACATACACTTCTTCTTCTAACTCCTCATTCAGAAAAGCACTCTTCACATCCATTTGATATACCTTGTAATTGGAATGTGCAGCAAATGCCAGAAACATTCTGATGGCCTCAAGTCTTGATACTGGTGCATAGGTTTCATCATAATCTATACCCTCTTCTTGAGAGTAACCTTTAGCAACCAGTCTGGCTTTGTTTCTCGTTACAATGCCATCTTCGTCCAACTTATTTCTGAATACCCATCGTGTTCCAATAACAGATTTTCCCTTAGGCCAGGGTACCAGCTTCCAAACTTTCTGCCTTTCAAACTGATTGAGTTCTTCTTGCATAGCAATCACCCAATCTGGATCATCTAGAGCATCTTCAACTTTCTTAGGTTCTGTTTCTAAAAGAAACCCAGAATAGTGACATTCTCCTTGGCCAACAACCAGGAGATCAATGTGGGAGCCATAATTCTCAAAGAATTGGCTCAGAGGCTAGGCAGGACTGTTCGTGGTAGAGGTAATGACATCTTTTACCCTCGTTTCCTTCAAGTAATTTTAAATTTTCTTGATGCAAATGTCCATGAATTAGAGGGTATAGATAAAACTAAAATGGCTTATTCCAAGTCCATGTCCAAAGTTCTATTTGGCTCATTGGACACAAGGAATCAAGTGGATGTGATTCTAAGTGTGACCAAGCATATGCAGGACACATTTGAGTCTTATCCACTTGATAAGACAATATACCATGCACTTTCCTGGACAGGGGAGGCTGAGACTGAAGGAGCTACACAGTCTAACCCCAGCCTTCCCATCCCATCCAGCAACCCCACTGTAAACAGTACCATAGAAGTTAGGCAGCCAAGTGCATCAATCTCTCAAAAGATTGGTGTTACTAAAAAGAAGTCAAAGAAGAGAGCCCTAGCAGTGATAAATGAATCTGTAGAGATAGCTAGTGAGAATCCTGAGTCACCTCTCACCAGACAAAGTAAGAAATTCAAATCCAAACCTACCACTGGATCCTCCCAACAGGATTCCGATGTGGAAAAAGGGGTACACCTGTTACTGTCCATGGCCTCTCAACAGGTCATTGGCATTGAAAAGAGCAGTCTCCCCACTGCACCCTGTACAGAGTCTGCACAGGGTCAAGAACTCACTCTTGACCCTAGGAGTGATAAGGCTGATCATACACAGAGTGGAGAACACATCACTGTTGAAACTCCTCCTATTTCTCAGGGGGAGTTGCCACAATCTAATCTAAACCCCACTTCTCTCTCAGATTCTTCCATAAAAATTTCTTCTGAACAAGAGAGTCATTCCAATGACAATCTTGCCTTTGATCAATCACAATTCTCTCCTGTGATTGATCCAATTTCAAGTGACATTGTGCATGACACTATGCTCACCACCCAGGACCCACATCTAGTTGGACAGGGAATGCATGCTGGGGCATATCCTAATGACACCAACAAAAACATGGAGGATTCACCAGTTTTCACTGGAGACTCTATGCCAAATTCTCCCATCCTTAGGGATGTGGAACTGTCTTCACAGACAAATAGGGCTAATGTTGTAACACATCCCATTTCAATGGAGACAACATTAGACCCTATAGCCATTCCAAGGCTGGAGGAGACTCAAAATCCCACATCTCATGAAGTGCCTAGCACTAGATCTCACTTGGCTCAGGCCACAATGTCAGAATGGCTGAAGCCTGTGCACCATGACAGGCCTTCAGGATCATCATCTGTGCCTTCCACAATGACAGAAGAAGCCATACAAGATCTCCATGTGGCACAGATTGATGAGTTCTCAAAGATAGCTCAACATCTCCTCTCCTCAAATCTCCCAAATGCTGATTATGAAGCCATTTTACTCTGCCATAAGGAGGATGTTGAAGCTCAGCAGGAGAAGATAGTGGATGCAGCTGAACCAGAGGGAAATGTGGATGCCTGGTTGGATGCTAAGAGGACTCTCAAGCTCAAGGATGCCCTAGCTTTTCTAAGAGAAGAATACCTAACTTCTCTGGGCTCCAATGCAAAGGATCTCTCTCCTGCTGCCATCTATGATGCTGTTAATGATGTCTACAGGAATCAATTAAAGGCTCTGCACTATCTTGGGAAAGGGCTTCAATCAGAGATTTCTTCTATCCAGGAGGCGACAGACAGATCCCTCACTCAGCTCAGAAATTCATATCTCTCTGATTTTCCCAAGGTGGAAGGCATCCTTAAAGAAATCCAGAAGACAAACTCTACTGTAAGCATGATGGACCTCTCTCTGGCCATGGTCACAGACAACATCAGGAAGCTGGCTACAACCCTGGAAAATCAAGTCAAGGCCAATATCAACTCAAATGCAATGCTGAATGTAATTTGGAAGAATCAGTATGGTGATGAGGTCCCTCTGTCAACCATCTCCAAATTTGACTTTGCCAAGCTCAAGGAGCAATCTCTCAATTCTTTCAAGTCTCAACAGCTATTCTCAAAGGTGGATGGTCTTGAAAGAGAAGTGGCCTCTCTGAAAGATGAAAACAAGGAGCTTGCCAACTCTCTAAAACAACTCAATGACAAACTGGATGACCAAGGCAACAACACCTCCAATATCCTGCTGGTGCAACAACAGATGCTGACTTCAATGATGAAACAAATGAACCTGCCTATCCCTGGGGAAGCTCAAGTCATCTTGTCTGATCCCAAGCCTAAGGGGGAGAAACAAAAGGAGGTCATTCTGAAACAAAGAGGGGGAGTACCTGCCAAGCAGTCAAAGCATAAGGGCAAGGGCATACTAATTGAAGAAACCATAAAGCCAATCATTCTTCCCCCTGTAGAGGTCATAAATGCAGAAGGTCAGAAGAGCACAATCTCAACCACCTACTATCCATCAACAATGCCTAAAGATATCTCAAATCCTCAACCTACTCAACCTACTTCCAATGCTAAACCTGTCAAAGCTGATATAATCACAGAGGCCAAGCTACATGAAGTTGCCAACTCAAACATCTATCATAATGAGGCCTTTCTGGAGTTTTTGAAAGCCATCTACAGCAGTGCTCAAGGAGATGCAAGGATGTACAGACAGAAGATCAAGGAAAGCATCAAGTATTTCACAGTGGCAGTAAGGAAAATCAAGGATGTCCATCTAAGAGAGATAATCATGGTGTGCAAGGACAACTGTTTGTGGCACCTAGCTATTCAAACTCTAGAGAAACTGAGATTTACTGAGCTGTCAATCATTCTGGAGTTGATTGAAAAGCATGGGATGAACAATGAAAGTCTTTATAATGACTTGAAGATGGACCAGAATAAAAGATTGCCTGAGGTTATATCCAAGCCAAGGACAATAATTTACCAAAGCCTATCTCAAGACAGTAGTATTGACCAACTAGTAATTCCCTCAGACCTTTTAATGAAGAACAATGCAAAGATCAACCAGGTGCTGCAAATGCTGAGAGCTAAGAGAGGAGCTAGGACAGCTGAGGAACTAGAGATGATTCGAACTCTACAATCTTTTCTGATTCATGGAGTCATTCCTGAATCTGTCAAAGAAAAGAGCAAAAAGAAGGACGGGGAGGATGATGATGAGGAGAAAACCTATGAAAGGAGATCTCAGACAAGGAGAAATAAGGATGGATCTAGTGAGAGCAGCAGGAGCAAATATCAAAAGAAATCAAAAGATGCTGGTGATGACAAGAGGGACTCAAAAGGGACAAAGGAAACGACCAGGAAAACAAGAAGTGGAATTCAGCAAGTCAAGGACATTGCCAGCAGTACTTTAACCACAACACAAGACTCTAAGTCTAGGGTGGGTACTGTTAGCAATGATCCTCCAAAATCATTATCCATGACTTCTGAACCTGAATTGCCACAGAAGAAAGATAAAGCCACTAAAGTAATTTCAAGAAAACACTTCCACAAAGTTACAGCTAGTGGAGTGTTACAGTGGATGAAGGGGAAAGGAATGAAGCTACTTCCAAGTGATGTGGCACTGAAGACTAATTCTCCTTGTTCCAGAAAGGTATCTCTTGTGAAGCATTTGAAGATCAAGAGTGTACCCAAAAGGATAAGGATAACAAAGAAGACTGGAAAACTCACAAATGTTATTGGCATCAATGTGCTTCCACTAGATGAGGACTATGATGAAGATGCCCTAGCATTTTTGAGGGCTCAAAGGATCTTTGAAGTCAAAGTGAAGTTGGATCATCTAGAGATCAAGTACACTGATGGAAGAGAAAGGATAATGAAGCAAGGAAGCTGGCAATATTTCTATAAGTATGAGCTTGAGAGGATAAATGCCTTACTGAATTTTGAAGAAAAAGAAGAAAGAACATGGAAGATAGATATTGCCAGGTACTTAAAGATGCATGCTGATTATGAAGAAAACATGAGGAAAGAGAATGAAGAGAAAAACATACAGAGAGAGAAAGAAATGGCTGAGATGGAGAAGAGGGCTAAGGAGCTAAGGCAGAAAGGGATGTGCAGGGTCAAGCAAAATCCTTACATTGTGGAGTACAAAAACTCACATGGAGGTCAAAGCAAAATAAGGATGGAGTTTCTTGATTCCTATGTAGAAAGTGCACTCAAGGCTGCAATTGATGATTTGAAAGGCTCACCTCTCATTGAAGAACTGATTGCAAGAGAAGAACTTCAAGAAGCCATCATAGACATGAAGAGAAAAGAAGAGATAAGGAAAAAGAAGATATATGATGATTTGCTAGAGAAGCAATTGGAAGCTGAAGCTGCTGAGCAACAAAAGTAATCTGTAAGCTTTCAATTTTTCTACGAAATCAAATTTCTGATCTCAATGTTCATGAATTGTTCTCTCTGTTACTAAATTTCCTTTTATGTTAGTTAGGCTTGTTATCAGACATGAAATTGTGCCTAAGGGTCTTACTCACAATTTGGGGGAGATTGTTAGGCTCAAGACATGTCTGAACACCACTATTAACAAGTCTACACTTTGTGACTATGTCACATTACATGACCTAGTGAGTTCTATCACTGGGATGTAGTATAGGTCTCTAAATGTACTTGTCTTGTTCTCATGAACATTAGCTTGACCATGTATGCTCAAAGTTATAATGAGCTTAGTAAAGTTTCTTGCATCTAGATTGTATATAGGCCATTGAATAATTATCCTGGTAGAAGTTCAGAAGTGTTCATGCAGCATGATAGAGATAAATAAGGCTATGAAGAAATAAGTTGCAGAAATTTGTCTAAGGCATTATATAGCAAAGTCAGAAGAAAGCTATGTCGTGAAGTCACCAATATCCATGTCGTGAAGTACTATATCGCATAGTCCATTTTGTACTATGTCGAGAAGTCCTCAAGACACATGTCGTGAAGTGTTGAAGTCAGCAAAGTCAAAGAAGCCTAGATCGTGAAGTCCTCAGAATCCCTATGTCGCATAGTCTTCAAATGACCTATGTCGCATAGTCTTCAAATGACCTATGTCGCATAGTCTTCAAATGACCTATGTCGCAAAGTCTTCAAAGGCTATATCGCGTAGTCCTCACAAGGGAGATCGCGAAGTTAGGAATAAAGTGGAGTTCACGATCTCAACACTTAGCCGTTTACAACAAGACAAATCAAGGTACAGAATCAAGAATCAAAAGAGACAAATACTGAAGCATTTGTTCTGGCAAGGTGGTCCAAAGAACAGATGGCAAATCTACAGCTAAACTTGGAGAGAAAGATAAGAGACAAGCAGCTACAGAAACGGGAAAGACTCCGAAAAGCAGGTGGTCCTTCCTGACACAGTTAACGTCTTATGACAGGACAAGTTAGACTTTCAGCAAGGGGTAACTGTGTAAAAATAGGTGTGTGCACTAGTTTGTATAGGGCTTATATATATCATGCACATCCTATTGTTAGCTGTAAGAGAGATACACATAGTTATTTGCTAAGCTCTTTTCTCTGTAAGCAAGCAAGTTCAAACTGTTCTTGTTTAGAAGCCAGAAATTCTATTGTGAATTTCTTGGAAAGCTGTAGTATTTAATTTGCTTATACAAAGTAGATTAAAGTGATTGTGCGTGTTATTTACTTTCTGCATATTACATATCATAATCATATACAGTCTGTTACTTAGTTTTCAAGAATCGAAAAATATATCAAACTATCCATTCACCCCCCATCTGTCTAGTTTCTAGTAGTATTCATTTCTAACATGCTCTTATCTCTAGAGCTACAAGGTATACCGGTTTATAACTACTTTATCTCAAAGCTCATATATAAACCCAAATCAAACTCTATTTTTATACAATATATAACATGTATCGCACAACTGTATAACTCCACACATGGCAACAGCAGTAATATATAATCAATACTTCAAAGTATAGATTTAGAAAACTTGCCACAATACTTGCAACAAAGATTTGGTATATAAATTGGGAATACACAAGTATTGAACATAGGAAAATATACATACTCTGAATAATAGAGTAAGGTTTAGTAAACTTGTCTGATGCTCGAGAAGTGATAGGGGTTCGCGACGATGCCGGACAATCTAGACAAAGTCAAAGAAAACGCACGATTAATCCCCTGGATAATCCACTTGTACTCTATGCTTAAACACGTAAGCGAAACACAACCAAGGCATTACTAGCTCGTTATAGGCTCATACTAAGTCCATGTTTAGTCGACAATTACTTCAGTCGTAGGTTTAGTCCGAAATCGATCCTCGAATACAAGTTATACTTAACCATTTTCAACATTGGTTCCTAAGTCATGCTCTTAGTGGTTTTCACTTGCGCAACCTCGGCTAACACATTTTTATAAAATCGGAAAATAATATTTTGGACTCGAAACCTTCGTAAAAACCTTCGTAACTGCCCTTGACACTTCAATACAAAATTTCATATTTTAAAACAACTCTTAAGGGTCTCAAGCATAGCCACAAAGTTGGTACATTTCTGCAATCTCATTCCTTGAACCACTTTCACTAAAATGGTCATATCTCATAAACCGTAAATCGTAATGACATGATTCTTGCGCTCACGTAAACTAGAAACAAATCTCTACACACTCATGTTCATAACTGAACCAAAAGAGGCAGTTAGGTTTTCTGATTCTAGGCAGTTTATAGAGTTACCGAAAATCGGGCATTACGACGACTTAAAACCGAATAATCCTATTTTGTCACAACATAACCAAGCCACACCGGGCATACCATACATCTACAACCTCAACAAACAACCATCATACACCTCTAAGATCAGTGGGGAGGCTCAAATCCAACACCCATCATTTTACACATTCAAACAAATCCAAATAATCACTAAATCACTTAATCATTCAAACAAATCCAAATAATCACTAAATCACTTAATCATGATCTTAACTTTACATGAACATCAAAACCACTTTAAAACTCATATAAAACTCAAAGGGGCAGAGGTTTATACCTTCCTCCAAGCTTGCTTGCTGCTATATTCCTTATGTAACCTTAGATCCTTGCTTAATACAACCTTTGGAAGCCAAAAACTCAATATCAAAAGCAACAAAGCAAAATACAAGTTACTATTCATCATCTTCTCCAACTGTTACTCACTGAAATCGAAGGGTAAATCACAGAGGTGAGGCGAGCGCTTACCATGGTTGCGTAGAGCTTCTCGAGAGCTTCGATTTGAGTGGTGGAACGCCAAAAACGGACAACGGAATCTCAAGTTATAAGCATTTCTTTCTCCTCCATTTTCTTTCTTCTTCTCTCCCGAATTTTCTTCAAGGCGGAGAATTCTTCTTTTTCTTTTCTTGTTTAATTACTTGATATTTATCCAATGTGGTGAGTCATCACCCTTGGTCTCTTCTTGTCTTGACACTTGGCAAGCATGCATTGGCTTGGGATAAAGTAGCTTTTCTGGTTCGTTTAATTTCGTAGAACGCTCGCAAGGTTTCTCGAGGGTTCTATCGAGGTATTTTACCGAAATCGTTCTCGATACTTCTAATTCATTTATCAAATCCATATCCATGGAATTAATAATTTAAATCCTTAAATATCCTCAAATAATAATTATTTAGTCCGTTTTTGGTGAAATTTCGGAGAAAACGAAAAATGCTATTTTTCCGATTCTGACAGCTTCTGCATTCTTTTATTTCCATCGTAGATCACTAATGCGACTTTGAAAGTTTATTATATCGTCCCGCATATAGGGTGGTCTGAAAAACTTTTAAAATGAAGAGTTACTATTCATCAGTGGTTTTTCTATAATCCTTTGGATCAAAATCCGTTCCAATATTCCTGATCTATTTTCTCTTTACTCTTTGCACTTAGAAAACGTGCTAGTGCTTTCTCGGGCATACGCTATCTTGTTTACGGAGTTGTCGGATGTATTCCAGATATTGATTTGGATGACATAAAAATACTTTCCTTCCCTGGAGTATTGTATTCTTATCTTCCAGATTGATTGTTCTTATTTATATGTTCAGTCCATTCTTACTATTCTCAAAATGTTTGAAAACCGAAATTCATATTCATTTCATAACTTGATTCTCAAAGTCATTGCCACTATCCATATTTACATCAACATATAATAAAAGTTTTAATTCTACCCAAAATCTGGGGTCTTACAACAACCTTCTGTGGAACAGCCCATTCCTAGGTCAGAGAGAGTGTCTCGCCAACCTGAGAGGTATTATGGCCTTGTCATTGAGAATGACAATGAGTTGTCAATCATTGATGATGACGACCCTATGACCTATAATGAGGCTATGAGTAGTATTGACTCAGAGAAATGGCAGAGTGCCATGAAATCCGAAATGGATTCTATGTATACCAACCAAGTATGGACTTTGGTTGAAGCACCCAAGGATGTGAAGCCTATTGGGTGTAAATGGGTATACAAGAGAAAGATTGGAGCAGATGGTGAGGTGGAGACCTATAAGGCCAGGCTCGTGGCAAAAGGATTCAAACAAAGGTAAGGGATTGACTTTGATGAAACTTTTTCGCCTGTAGCCCTATTAAAATCGATTCGGATTTTGCTTGCCATTGCTGCTTACTACGACTATGAGATCTGGCAAATGGACGTGAAAACAGCCTTCCTCAATGGGAAACTTGAAGAGGAAGTGTATATGACACAGCCAGAGGGTTTTGTTTCCAAAGGGAATGAACACCTAGTGTGTAAGCTGCTACGGACCATATATGGATTAAGGCAAGCTTCTCGTAGATGGAACATCCATTTTGATGAGACAATCAAAGAGTTTGATTTTATCAAAAACATAGATGAACCATGTGTCTACAAGAAGGTTAGAGGGAGCGTGGTAACATTTCTTGTGTTGTATGTGGATGACATACTTCTGATAGGAAATGATATACCGATGCTACAATCAGTCAAAGTGTGGCTATCAAAGAACTTCACTATGAAGGACATGGGAGAAGCATCCTACATTCTCGGTATGAAGATCTATAGAGATAGATCTAGAAGAATGATAGGTCTTACCCAGGGTACATACATCGAGAAAGTGCTTAAAAGGTTCAGCATGGAAAACACCAAGAGAGGTCTCATACCAATGAGCCATGGAGTATCCCTTTCCAAGAAGATGTCTCCTAAAACACCTGAAGAAAGGGAGCGTATGAGTAAGATTTCTTATGCTTCGGCAATAGGATCTATCATGTACGCGATGTTATGTACTAGGCCTGATGTTGCTCATTCAATTAGTGTGACGAGCAGATATCAGTCCAATCCAGGTGAAGACCACTGGAAAGCAGTGAAGAACATCCTTAAGTATTTGCGAAGGACTAAGGATATTTTTCTTGTTTTTGGTGGATCTGAGTTGAAAATAGAGGGTTATACTGACTCTAGTTTTCAATCAGAAAGTGATGATAGCACATCCATGTCAGGGTACGTGTTTACTCTGAATGGTGGAGCGATTAGTTGGAAGAGTTCCAAACAGTCTACAACGGCTGACTCCACAGCGGAAGCAGAGTATATAGCTGCAAGTGAGGCTGCAAAAGAAGCCGTTTGGATGAGGAAATTTGTTTCTGAGTTGGGAGTTGTTCCTAGCATTGAGGAGCCTATTGTGTTGTATTGTGACAACAACGCAGCAATAGCACAAGCCAAAGAACCTAGGTCTCATAAAAATACCAAACATGTTTTGCGGCGCTTTCATTTGATTAGGGAGATCATTGAAAGAGGAGATGTCAAAATTGAGAGAGTTGACACACATAACAACGTAGTAGACCCACTCACAAAGACATTGTCTGAGATTCACTTTGATCGTCATAAAGAGAAGATGGGTATTAGATACTAGTGTGATTGGCTTTAGTTCAAGTGGGAGATTGAAAGTGTTTGTCCTAAATCCAATCATGTATGATGAGTTAGGAAGAACTTTCTTGTATTCTTATTTGATTTCATTAATGTTAATAAAAGACTTGTTTTGTTTTTATTACGGGCCTTATCTATTTAAAGTGTTTTAAATAAGATGTTCCATAGTTTAGAGTAAAGCTTCTAGAATTATAATGAGATTATAATAGTGAGATCTAGAAGATGATAACTCTAGACTTAAACAGTTCCTGATCATAGGATAACTAATCGAAAGTTGGTGAATCCGCAAAGATTGGTACATACTATGCTTGCTCCCGTCAGGAGGATGTCTGTTCTCATAGGCATTTGTGTGGTGACACTATAGCTAGTATGTAGGTGCTTGTTAGGGAATAAGTTCACTGAACATGACTCGATAAGTTGAATAGCTAATGGAGTTTACTCACGTGTCAATAGTTATTCACTGAGTGATAGTTGTACAAGTGTCCTTAGACTTGAGATCGTTAGAGTTATCTTGTATATAATGAACTATGCTTTGGATTAGTCCTTAGTCTCAAGGACATCCATTAGGTCTATTCTGGGCATAGGGATTTGTGTATGGAGATAGTTAACGTCAATAGAGGATCTACCCCTTCCAGTATAGGAAGAGAATATCCTATGTTATTCTTAGTCTGCGAGTTCTGGAATCTCTGGCCAGAGTGTATGAAATTAGAAAGGAGTTTCTAATTTGCATTAATATGAACTTAGCATTATGAATAAGAAATCATATGATTAAATTTGATAAGTCCTGACACGAGATCCATGCCTTATATTTAATCGGGATATTGTACGGTAGAAGGAATTCATTGTACGGTAACTAGTCACTGACAGGTTCTTGGTATTCTAAGCAGTGAATTCATATTATCCGGATAGTCGCGATATGTTGAGAAGCATCCCTCACGATGTAGAATAGATATAATTAATCAGTTAATTATATTTAATGAATTTTAGAATTCATATAATTAATAAATAAAAAGTTTATTATTATTATTTATTTCTACTACCGGCTTAATATTGAACCTACAGGGTCACACCATAAAAGATTAATTTATTGATGAAGGTATTTTGAGAGAGCAAGTTATTTTCTAAATAGTTTAGAAAAGGAAATAATGATTAAAATAGTTTTAATTATTATTAAAGCATTTTATAAGATAAAATGTGGGGTTAATATATATATATAAAGATATATTAAAAAAACCCTAGGAGAGCCCTATAAATAGAATGAGATAGTTCATTCTAAATGACTTGAGTTTTTGTGAAAACCTAGTTGCCACCCTCTTCTTCTTCATCTCTCTCTCTCTCTCTCAAAAGAAGAAAAACTCCATTTTTATAAAAGCTTAGTTTTATAAAAAGCTTCATCGAAGGATTATTCTTGGTGGATACCGGTAGAGTGCTTCACACTCTGAGGAGCAACTGCTAGAATCCATTTTTATAAAGCTTCGATTTTCAAGGTATGGTTACGATTCCTCCGCTCTTTCATTTTATATATTTTTCTATATGTGCGATTGAAAGGCATATGCTATAGCCTATTTGTAATTCGAAGATTCTACTCAACTTAAACCTGAATGTAATAAGTAAATATTAGAGTAAAGGTCACAGGAATCTCAGAGAGTTTTATCTGTCAAGAGAATGGTGTATTAATGTCATCTACAGACTTGAAGTTATTCTACATTGAAAGAAGTTCAATTTATTGATCAAGCCTCAGTGAAGTATTCAAGGAAGTGGATTTACTACAGTGACAGGGATTTCCAGTTAGTGACGGAAGAAGTACAAGATACAAAGTTCAGTCAAAGCTAAAGGAAAGAAGCCACAGCGTTAAATGTTTTAAAGATGAAGAATTATCATTGAAGTCAGTTATTCATGAAACCAGACAGTGCATCGAATGACGACATCAATCAGTGGAATTAATTCATCTATTTTCAGTGGTGTTCAGAAGAGAGAGAGATACTTTGTTTTTAAGTTATTCTCTTCTAATTAATTAGATGATTAATCAATTTAATTAATAAATTAATTCTTTCAGAATTAATTTATTTATTAAATTAATTAATTTAGTTGTTTGAATTATTTATTAAATTAATTCCAGAAAAGAATTAATTTAATTTAGAATTTAATTCAACTAAAATTAATTAAAAGAAAGTAATTTAAGTACTAGTATGACCTGTGTATTAATACTAGTATGACCTAGTTTAATTGAAAGTAAAAACACGGTATGACCTATTTTAATAGGTCATACATGTTTCCTTTTCAAAGGTCATACAATATGCTTTTTGCAGGTTCTACCGAATATATGGTGGAATTACCTCAGGTCATACCGGTTTTGTTTCTTAGGTCATACAAGGCATTTGTCAGGTCATACAAGTTCATTTTCTAAGGTTCTATTAAGAGTTGGTGGAAGAACTTGAGGTCATACAAGGCAAATATAATTTGTTTTAATAGGCGGCCAAAAAGAGACAGACTTGGATGATTATCAACAAAAGACACAGAAGCATTTCTCTCAAGAACGAAGAAACATTTTGATTTCATTTCTTCTCAAGCAATTAATTCTAGTTTGTATTGTTAAATCCAAACCACTAGAAGTTGATTACTTGTATTGCTTTGATTATCTAGCGGATTTTTATCCCTAGAATTTATCTCGAACTTGCTTTTAGCATTCGATCTTTTTATTACAAATATTAGAAAAGTTCATGTCGAATTTATTCTAAATTTGTATTAATTAGTTTGAGATAAATACTTTGTAATCCTTATTGTATTTGCAACACCCTTCAAGTTTAATATAGTTTATATTTAACTTGAATTTTGTTTCATTTATATTCCGCATTAATTTGTTCTATATTGTTAAATTATTCAAAGAACAAATTTCGATAAAACGGTATAGTTTGTATTCAACCCCCCTTCTACAAACTTATCAGGACCTAACAATTGGTATCAGAGCCTTTTGATTGATATACAAATCAAAGATCCAATTGTTTTGAGATTTTTCTTAAACTCTGATTTTTTATTATTCCTAAAAATCTCAAAAGATGTCTACTACACAGAAAGTGGGTACAGTGAAAATCCCAATGTTCAGCAAGGAGCATTATCCAATGTGGAAGAAGAAAATGCTCCTATTTCTTAAGGTTGCAAATCCTAAATACATTGATGTGATGAAGAATGGACCAAAACTTCCTATGATTATTGAGGAAGAATTAAAAGAGGGTAACATTGTTACTAGGGCTGCTAGGATGTACCCTAAAGATCCCAAGGATTTCACTCCTGGTGAAAAAGAGGATGTTACCTTGGATTCCTGTCTACAGCTGATCCTTATTGATTGTCTTGATCCTATCATGCATAATCATGTCCTAAACTGTGATACTGCCAAACACATTTGGGAAACCATAGAGATAATCAATGAGGGGACAGAGGAAGTTAGAGAGAATATGCTGGAAATTCTCACTTCACAATATGAGCATTTCAGATCAAACCCTGGTGAGGGTATCTCTCAGGTTTTTGAGAGATACAACAAATTAATCAATGATCTGAATCTCAATGGGAAGCACTACACCAACAAGGAGATTAACAAGAAGTTCCTTCTTACACTTCCACCTCATTTGGAGCACAAAATATCTGCAATTAGAGAAGCAAGAGATATGAATGAGATTGCTTTGGAGAGATTGTATGGTGTTCTGAAGACCTATGAGCTGGAGCAGATTCAACAGAGGGAGCTGTATGGAACTGGGAAGATTGTTGGTACCTCTACTGAATTGACTGCTGAAGTCCCACAGAAACTGGAAGTGAAGGCTGTTCAACCTTCCAGTTCTAACATGAATGTTATTGATGCTGAATATGGATTAACATCCATTGATCAATCTGGTGGTGACTTCTATTCTTTAGAAGAACTTGATCAGCTGGAGGATGGTGATTTGGCTTTGATAGTCAGGAAGTTTGGGAAGTTTAGATTCAAGAGGAATCCCAATCTTAAGTTCAGGCCCAGGTTTCAGAGAGGTGATTCCTCATCTTCAAGTGGCACAAGGGGTGGCTACAAAACTGGAACTGTGGAGAGGAGCTCAATCAGATGCTACAATTGCAATGAGTTGGGTCACTTTGCTACTGAATGTAAAAAGGCAAGGCAAGTGACAAGGAACTCATTTGATTCTAGCAAGAAGAATAAGATTGAGAAGGCTTATGTTGCTGAAGGGAAGAGCTGGGATGATACAGACAGTGAAGATGAAGAAGTTGGAAATCTTGCACTTGTGGCAAAAGGAGGCAAACTCTTTGATTCCATGTTATCTTCACCCAACATGTCTGAGGTAAAACTTACTGACGCTGAAATGATTTATCATCTTGGTGGCACCATAAGTTGTGCACGCACTGAAAATGATAGAATAAATCTTTTAAACACAAATCTTGAAAATGAGATAAAAGAATTAAAACTAGTGCATGTTAATCAGGATGAACTTGTTGAGAAAATAGCTTTTCTTGAGAATAGGGTTAAATGTTATATTCAACTGGAAACCATTCTTAAGAAAGAGATTAGTGAGCTGAAGACTAAAGCTAATGCCTATTTTAGCTCTTGTAAGACGGCTAAAGAGATTCTCAATAAGCAAGCTGTTGGTAATCATGTCAGTATAGGGTATGATTATAATGAGGCTATTGGACTGCTTGGAATTAATTCTCCTTGTAGATACAAATCTGAAGGAAAGGTTGTTCCATATATACTTAAGGGTATTGAAACACCCTTCTGTAGGGAGTCTGAAGCAGAGCCAATGAATGAATACTCTATAATCATTGCTGAAGAGATTAGTGAAGAAGATATGGCTTTGGAAGTTGAACAGTCCAAAAAATGTATATCTGATATTCCAGTCAAAGTTGCTACAACTAAAAAGACTAAATCAGATATCCATAAGTTGGATCAAAACAACTGTAGAACTAACATGCCTGCTATTAATTCTTCTCATAAAGCATGTGGTGTGAGTAATTGCATGTCTTGTGCTTTTAATGTTATGTATGCTTTCTTTAATAAGAAGCATGTATCTAGTGATAAGACTGCTCCACGTCAACATGTTAATAATAAGAAGCATGTTAAAACAAAGACTACTAGTCCTCCTCATACTAGAGTGGATTCATTTATCCCTAAGCCTACTCAGAAATGTGTTAAGGCTGGCTATAAATGGAAACGCTCTTATGTGAAAGAGGTTGAAGTAGTTTCAGTTAAAAATGTTGTTTTGCCTGACAAAGGCCAATTCTTTAAGTATGCCGGACCCAATCAATTTTGGGCTCCGAAGAAGGTCTAATCAATTTGATATTGCAGGGAGTTAAACAGGTAAACCGTGTTATATGGATTCTTGACAGTGGCTGTTCAAGGCATATGACCGGAGATAGAGCCCTGCTATCAGATTTGGTTGAGAAAGCTGGCCCAGTGCTTACCTTTGGAGATAACAGCAAGGGTATAACTGAGGATATGGCCTGTTTGAAATCAAGAAATGTTATCAGTCAATAAGGACATCAATGTTACATTTGATGTCTCCAACCTCCCTAATATCCAAAAAGAAGATTCATCTGAAAAGCTGAAGTTTGATAACTTGCCAGACTCAGAATCAGATGATGAAGCCCCACCTGAAGTTATTGCTGGTGATGATAATATCAATGATGATAATGATCATGGTGATGGTGGTGGAAACACTGGTAACAATGGAGATACCACCAACACTGGAGAAGAATCATCAAGGCAATCAAGCAACAACTCAGGGGGAGCAAATGAAGGATCAACTAGTCACTCATAACATCAAAGTGAATTTCAAGGCGAATCATCAAGATCAAATCTTCCAAGACAGATTGTATGGAATAGAGCTCATCCTTTTGAGCTGATCATTGGTGATCCAGATGTTGGAGTTAAAACTAGAAGTGCTACTCAGAATGAATGTCATTTCTCAGCATTTCTATCTAAGATGGAGCCAAAGAAAACTGAGGAAGCACTTACTGATCCAGATTGGGTGATTGCAATGCAAGATGAACTCAATCAATTTGAACAACAGCAAGTCTGGAAGCTGGTACCCAGACCAAAGAACAAGAAAGTAGTTGGTACTAGATGGGTATACAGGAACAAGCTAGATGAGGATGGCATAGTAACAAGGAACAAGGCAAGACTGGTTGCACAAGGGTATTCTCAAGCTGAAGGCATTGATTATGATGAAACCTATGCACCAGTGGCTAGACTTGAGGCCATCAGGATGTTCTTAGCATTTGCTGCTTACTCCAATGTTAAAGTCTATCAAATGGATGTTAAGAGTGCATTTCTGAATGGTGAGCTTGATGAAGAAGTATATGTGGAACAGCCCCCTGGCTTTGAAAATCAGGAGCAGCTGGACTTTGTGTACTTTCTCTTCAAGGCTATCAGGTATCATTTTATCCTAGAGCATGTCATGAATGGTACTGTGGAGTTACACTTTGTACCCACAGAAGAACAGACTGCAGATATATTCACTAAATCTGTTGACGAATCCACATTTATCAAGTTAGTTGGTAAATTGGGTATGTTAAACAGTCTTAGTGATTAAAATATCTCTGTCATGTTTGTTCTTTCTAAATCATTTTCTTTTGCTGATATTGAATGATATAATTTGCCAATTCTTGTTTAGAGTATAAAGCTTGTTAATTTAAATATTCTGAATAATTTATTTTCTTTAAAAATATTTTTCTCATTTTTAATAGAGAAATGTATTTTTATTGAAAATATATTTATTTAGAATCATTTAAGTTATTTTCAGACTGTAAATATTTTTGTTCAGATTTTTATGCAGGTTTATAGTAGTTTTTGTGTTTTTGTTATTTTTATGCAGTAGGTTTATGCTGTTTTTAGAATGTTATGTGAATAATGTCTGATTTTGCAGCATCTGTTAGTATAATAGCTCGGTATGACCTTGTACATTGGTCATATTGGCTCGTTTTTCTTTTTCTATTAATAATCTTGTAAATAAACTCGGTATGACCTATTCTGAGGTCATATTAGATTTTATTTATGCCTTTTTGTTTATTCAGTTTATTATTTTGATTTTCTCGGTATGACCTCTCTTAAGGTCATACTGGTGTGTTTTACTGTTTGTTTATTATTCAGTTTTTCCAATATTCCTGTAAATAGCTTCATGTAAATCTCTTCTGCATTTTATTTTAATTCAGCTTATTTCTTTACTTGCCTGTAAATAGTTTCATGTAAATAGTTTCCTGTAAATATTTTTTATATATTATTTTAGTTTGAATATATTATTTTATATTATTTTTATTATTATTATTATTTATTATCTTTTATTTTCTATTTGTCTTAGTTGGTTTGTGTAAATATATTGTATATATTATTTCTGATCTAGCTCTTGCTTAGCTGGAAATTCAGTGCCAAATCCAATTCAGGTATTACTTTCTATCTCTCAATCCACTTCTTTTACTGTTGTTGAACCCAAGTGGTTGTTAGGGCTGACCAAGGGATTGTAGATCCACAATCTCTATCCCAGGTCTTAGAGCCAAACAATGAGTCGACAACCTTCTTGAACTCTCAGCCTGAACAGAAATCAACTCTTAAATAAAGAAGTATTTTGATTGAAACAGTGAGTGATCCCACAGCTCTGCCTCCTATAAAGAAATTCAACATATACTGAGGCATCTGTCAGCCCATCTGTATCCTCTCAATAGGATATGGACTTTGAAATGGCCAATGAACTGTATCTAGAGACATTCTCTCAACAGGATGAATCTATTGAAATTCGCCATAGGGCCATGGCACTTTGTACTGAGTCAAGCACACTCTCATTACTAACAATGGGAGAAAACAATTTCATTAGATGAAACTCAGGACACAGTGAAAGCAGAGCACCTGCAACTGGTTATAGTGCCTACCATTGTCACGGTAGAAGTGCCTTCATAGGCATCTGAGGGAAAATTTGATTCTTTGCCAATTTAAATAGAATCATTTTCTCCCCTCCCAGAGTGAACACCTCTGGCTCCCAAAGGGATTTTCCACTCGCAGATTTATCTGGAGAAAGTGGAAGGCAACTTGGTCAGTCTTTCACTGAAGCAATTCAGATTTCAAATCCAAGTGATTTGATAGACATGATTGAGGATCGGGATTTGCGAACTCCCATTGCACCACCACTGACCTCTCTTGAAGAGGCTAGGGTGAGTTTCAATGCAGGTACTGATCAAAAAGGAGCAAACAGACAGCTAAAGTTGAGTGATAAAAGTCAAACACTGAGTGAAACACATGCACGTGAGATGAGTGATACACTTACAAGAGAAATTCAAGTGAGTGCACACACAGACACATACACTGCAATGTAGTTAGCTCACGTAGCTGATCTACAGGAACATCTATTCATAACCCAGGCTGATACAGAAATTTTGCAAGCACAAGTGGTTGAACGGTCTTCTTCTTCCACCTCTGTCAACAATCAGCTGGGACTGCTCAAGGAAATGTTGAAGACAAAGTTACTACCCAAGATCAACTCCATCAACTATCTCAACTCCTACTGGCTTCAGATACTCATAAAGTTAAATCTGTAGAGAATTCCTCAACTAAGGGGGAGAATTTTGAGAAGTTTCTAGAGAAGTTTCTATTTCTAAGGGGGAGAAGTTTCTAGAGACTTCTGGTGAAGCTAGTAAAAGGGGGCTGAAAAAGATATAAAAGGAAAAGGAGGAGTTTCTGGGAAGTAAAGGTAATTAGCTCTGTTTTGTAAATGTTATATGTATAGAGCTTAGGTAAATCAAGACAGGTTCAATGTTATCATATGTTCAGTCTAGAGGAACATCTGTCTTGTATTTACCTTTAATGGTGAAATCTGGAAATGTCATATTTGATCCAGAACTTTCTAGTATTTACTTAGGCTTTAGAGTCTTATCTTTTTCTTGGTTTTAGTTGAGTGATCCTCTAGGTATTTGGTTGTTATTCTCTAACAAACAAATAGGGGGAGATTGAAAGGCATATGCTATAGCCTATTTGTAATTCGAAGATTCTACTCAACTTAAACCTGAATGTAATAAGTAAATATTAGAGTAAAGGTCACAGGAATCTCAGAGAGTTTTATCTGTCAAGAGAATGGTGTATTAATGTCATCTACAGACTTGAAGTTATTCTACATTGAAAGAAGTTCAATTTATTGATCAAGCCTCAGTGAAGTATTCAAGGAAGTGGATTTACTACAGTGACAGGGATTTCCAGTTAGTGACGGAAGAAGTACAAGATACAAAGTTCAGTCAAAGCTAAAGGAAAGAAGCCACAGCGTTAAATGTTTTAAAGATGAAGAATTATCATTGAAGTCAGTTATTCATGAAACCAGACAGTGCATCGAATGACGACATCAATCAGTGGAATTAATTCATCTATTTTCAGTGGTGTTCAGAAGAGAGAGAGATACTTTGTTTTTAAGTTATTCTCTTCTAATTAATTAGATGATTAATCAATTTAATTAATAAATTAATTCTTTCAGAATTAATTTATTTATTAAATTAATTAATTTAGTTGTTTGAATTATTTATTAAATTAATTCCAGAAAAGAATTAATTTAATTTAGAATTTAATTCAACTAAAATTAATTAAAAGAAAGTAATTTAAGTACTAGTATGACCTGTGTATTAATACTAGTATGACCTAGTTTAATTGAAAGTAAAAACACGGTATGACCTATTTTAATAGGTCATACATGTTTCCTTTTCAAAGGTCATACAATATGCTTTTTGCAGGTTCTACCGAATATATGGTGGAATTACCTCAGGTCATACCGGTTTTGTTTCTTAGGTCATACAAGGCATTTGTCAGGTCATACAAGTTCATTTTCTAAGGTTCTATTAAGAGTTGGTGGAAGAACTTGAGGTCATACAAGGCAAATATAATTTGTTTTAATAGGCGGCCAAAAAGAGACAGACTTGGATGATTATCAACAAAAGACACAGAAGCATTTCTCTCAAGAACGAAGAAACATTTTGATTTCATTTCTTCTCAAGCAATTAATTCTAGTTTGTATTGTTAAATCCAAACCACTAGAAGTTGATTACTTGTATTGCTTTGATTATCTAGCGGATTTTTATCCCTAGAATTTATCTCGAACTTGCTTTTAGCATTCGATCTTTTTATTACAAATATTAGAAAAGTTCATGTCGAATTTATTCTAAATTTGTATTAATTAGTTTGAGATAAATACTTTGTAATCCTTATTGTATTTGCAACACCCTTCAAGTTTAATATAGTTTATATTTAACTTGAATTTTGTTTCATTTATATTCCGCATTAATTTGTTCTATATTGTTAAATTATTCAAAGAACAAATTTCGATAAAACGGTATAGTTTGTATTCAACCCCCCTTCTACAAACTTATCAGGACCTAACAGCGATACATGGTTTTTACGGAATAATTGTTATATCACGCTTCCGCTCATCCGTAAATTCCTTCACTTTTACATTCCTGTTTTATTTCTTTTTCTTAACAACTTCCTTAGTGATTTTAGGACTCTTGGTAAGATTGTCTTTGGTTTATTTCTGAGTTTTAGATTTGGGGGAGGAAGATATGTCTTTAACAGCTTCATCTTCTTCAAGTAGTTGTTGTTTGATGACCATCAATTCTTCATCAAACTCCACAGTACACTTTTTGAAGATGGGCTCTTTGACACTAGTTAGAGCAGTGGAGGCATTTTTGTTTACAAAAGATTATTTTTCCTTGCCCTTAGCATTATTCCTTCCCTTGTCATTCGCATAATCAAAACCAATTCCAACCTTGATGTTCTCAGTATTCTCCTCGTGATAGGTTTGAATAATCTCAGCAGAGTTTCTATAGCTTCTTATTTTTAATTCATTTTCAACAATTTGTTCCCTAAGGGCCTTTTCTATCTGTTCAGCACAAACTACCTTATTTTTAAGATACTCACGTTCTTGTTTCAAACCATCAAGATTCACAGCCATTAACTCAAGTTCCTCATTCTTTTCTGTAAGTTCAATGTTCTTAGCAGTTAGCCTATCAATTTCTTCATTAGCAAATAACATACTAGTATGAATATTAAATATCTCTGTACTCATATCTTCAACAGTTTTCTTGTATTGAGAGGGAGACATTTCAAGGGAGGTAAGAATAGGTACCTGACTTGAGTATGAGTAATCATCATCATCATAAAGAGTCATCAAGGCAAAGTTTACATACTCCTATTCTTCTTCTTCATCTGAGTCATCCCAGCATTTTCCCTCTGCAATAAAAGCATTTCCCTGTTGTTTCTTGAGTAGAGCTTCAGACTTTGCTTCAAGTTCTAAGTATGCTTTGTCCTTCTTGACTTGCTTAGGCTTCTTGCATTCTATAGCAAAGTGCCCAAGTTCATTACGGTTGTAGCATCTTATCTTTGTTCTATCCACACTTCCAGTTTTGTATCCACCCTTTGCAGCACCAACAGTTCCTTTCCCTTTGTTTAAGTTGTTTGAATCACTTGATCCACCAGCTCCACTAGCATTAAACTTAGACTTAAATGGTTGCTTCATTTTGAATCCTATGTTAGGATACCTCCTAGCCATGTAAGCAAAAGATTTGTTCTCCATTTTATCCAGTTCATATATGCTGTAGAAATCATCTTCATCAGGCAAGTCATAAGTGACTTGAGGTTCTTCAACAGCGTCCTCAACATCCAGCTCTTCAACCTTAGCTTTATTGACTTTCACAGCTTCCATCCTTTGGCTTATATTATCAACAATGAGGGCACATGATGTGTTGGCCATTATGCCTTGCTTTGCCTGAATGGATCTTTTCTGAAATAACTCCAGTTCATATGTTTTTAGCACACCATATAGCACATCAAAGCCAATCTTGGTTATATCTCTGACTTTGATACTGTACTTGTTTTTAGCACACCATATAGCACATCAAAGCCAATCCAGTTCATATGTCAACAGGTGCTTCAATATTTGTCTCCATGAACTCTGATACTGTACCTTGATTTGTCTTGTTCTAAATCGCCTAAGTGTTGATATCGTGAACTCCAGTATACTCCTTATCATATGACTTGTTGACATAGAGCATTTCTGACTTTGCTATATGAGTATTTTAGGAGTATGCGATATGGAATATTTCAGACTTCATGATATAGCCTTTGAGGACTTCACGATAAAGCCTTTGAGGACTTCACGATCTAGTACATTTCAGACTATGCGATCTCAACACTTCACGACATGTGCCTTGAGGACTTCACGACATAGTTCATTTCAGACTATGCGATCTCAGCACTTCACGACATGGACTTTGAGGACTTCACGACATGGCTCATTCTGACTTCTCGATCTAGGTACTTAGATAAATTTCTGCAACTTATTTCTTCATGGCCTTATTCACTTTTATCCTGCTGCATGAACAAACTGAACTTCTTCCAGGACAATTATTTCATGGCCTATATACATTCTAGGTGCAAGAAACTTACTAAGCTCATTATAAACTTGAGCATACATAATAGATCTAAGTACATGAAAACAAGACAAGTACAATAGAGACCTATACTATACCCCAGTGATGAAATTCACTAGCTCATGTAGAGTGACATGGTCACAAGGTGTATGTTTGTTAATAGTGGTATTCAGACATGCCTTGAGCCTAACAAGGATAACTCAACTAAATAAACAAGTAAAATAAGACTTTAAGAGCTAAGCAAATAATAATAAAAAGTTCTGGATTTCATTTAACATTATCCAGATTGAAACATTTTAAAGATAAATACAAGATAGATGTTCCTCTAGACTAAACATTTGTATGCATTGATCATATCTTGATTTACCTAAGCTCTATACATATTACATTAAAAATTGAGCTTCAGTTCACTTGTCTTCATCAAGCATTTCACCTTTCTCCAGAGCTTCTAGCAAGTCCTTGTCAAGAACAGGATCAGATTCAGATGTAATACCACTTGGTCTGACAGGTTGAGTTGTGACTTTCTTCAGTCTATTCCTCATTTGATGATACCTTGTTATATTAGCTAGGCAATAGTCTTGAATCAAGTCAGCAACTTATGTCTTTTCCTGAGTAGCAAATCTTGAAGTCCTTAACATATTCTCCATGTAGACAAGATGCTTGGCAGGAAAATCTTTCAATGAGAGAGGATCCACACCACAAGTCTGAAGTGCCCTTCCTTTATAAAACTTGACTTAATATGGCACTTCTACCACTTGGGGACTGGCTTTCATAGCAAAATCTCTAAGCTGATCATACAGCAGCTCATTCAATGGAGAAGTTCTTTTAATCTTGCTCATGAACACCCAGAGTTCTGATAGAGTTCTACTTTCCAGAAGATTGAGATAAACAATGAAAGTTCCTTCATTGTGTGTGTAGATGTAGATATTCATTTCCTCTCTAACCCTGTCAAATCCAGTAGTGATTCTTGAAATCTCTGCATGAAGAGCTTTCATATACACAGAGTTGTCTGGATTGACCTTCTTATACCTTTCTAGTACACAAAGAAACTTGTCATCATTATTTGTTCATCTATGGTGTGCAAACATCTCTCTTGCCTTATCCCATTCTTCTCCTAGCTTCAACCTCACATTTAACTTTCTGTCTTTGACCTTCAGATTATGAAGCCGTTGTTTTTCTTCATGTTTAGCCTTTTGGATAATAAGATGTTTAGTAATGATGTCAGACACCTTGGAATTCTCATCTTCTCTTCTCTTCAGATATGCCTTTTGCCTCACCAGCTCAACTTCAAAAACATGATCAAGTAGAGTTTCTTCTTCCCATTCAGCATAGTAGTCTGCTTCTTCTTCAACTTCCACATCACCAAAGGTATCTTCAGGGGCTTCTTCATATGTATCAAAGTCAAAATCACCATGTTCACCTTGATAGTAGTCAGCATCAGAAAAAGTATACTTCTACTTTCCTTTGTCTTTTCCAGATCCTCCATCTTGTCCACCTTATTTCTCCTTATTCTCCCCCTTAGTTGAGGAATCCTCTACATATTTGGATTTAGTAGCATCAGGATTAACCTCTTTTGTTCCCCTTATATCTCCTTCATCCTTACCATCAACATCCTCATCATCCTCATCATCATCACCCTCAAAGAATTTCTTATGTTCAGCCGTGGGTTATTAATATTTAAGCACTTGAAAGTAATCATGTGATTATTATCATATGGATATTTATCCAAATTTTATGAAATCTAATCAAGTTATAAAATATTTGGTTGATGTAATTTGTATATCATATTATAAAAGTACTATAAAATATAAGATAAAATCGAAATCTTATCATTTTTTGAAATTCTAACCACAAAATTATCACAATATATAAACAATTTTGGGCAAAAAATTACTCCAGTGCCCATGCCTCGCATGGACTTTTACGCTAGTCAATATACTTATATAAAGGAGAAGACAAAGATTGTGAGGTGGCGGCTCTCAAATCGCTTCGATCTATTTTTCTAATTTTCTCAAAATTTTGAATTAATAATATTAAAGATTAGAAAAAATCTCATTTGCCTTTCAAATCTTTACTAATGGATGAAACTAAATATACAATTTTAATATTATTGCCTTTAAAATCGTTACAAATGGAGGAAAGTAAATATACAATTTAAATATCCTACTAAATTTTTATTAGAAAATATCTCAATTTTCTTTTAAATCTTTACTAATGGAGGAAACTAAATAAACAATTTTAATATTATTGTCTTTAAAATCTTTACAAATGGAGGAAAGTAAATATGCAATTTAAACATTCTACTAAATTTTCGATTAGAAAATATCTCAATTGCATTTTAAATCTTTCCTAATGGAGAAAACTAAATATACTATTATAATATTTTTGCCTTTAAATCTTTAGTAATGGAGAAAATTTAATATACAATTTTAATATTTTCCTAATTTTTTTTTATTAATATACTTGCTAATCAATATCATTATCGTAATTATTATTTTTTTTATCTTTATCTTTTATCTTTATATAAAGGAAAATCTTGCTGCACTCTCAAATCGTCTGTATTCTATTTATATATTTTTCTAGAGCACCTCTATTTGAAATAATAAAACATTAATTTTCTTTTGTAACTCATAATTCAAAACAATTTGAGATACTAAAAATAAAAAAATTCTTTTTTAACTCATAATTTATAAAAAGGGAAACTTAATCTAATCAAATTCTACTATATCTATAATCCTATAGTTATTAACTTTATTAAATTATATCATCTATATAAATAAATTATAAAAAATCAAGAAGATGTCAACTTTTTTTTTACGAATTTAGACGATTATATAAACAAATTCATAGAGTCCAAAGTTTTTGCTCTCTATTTCATCGAGCTCATATTTGTGTTTACTTTTAGAATATTTATATTCTCATATCCGAACTTTTCCTCACTTACTCTTGGTTTTGATTTTTTTTTTTTACATTAGTTGTCTTATCAAAGAAAGAAATTGGATGCATGTATTATGACATTTTTCACATATCCTGCTTTAGATTATAAGGTGGAGATTTTACGCCATCTAATTTAGTTTTTATATTATTTTGATAAAGGTTTTGATATTTATTCTCTCTCTTTTTGATGTCTTTTTTGAAATTTTCTCGGATTCTTCAATGTAGTACATCTCATCACTATTGAATGTAGTTTCTGGTCCAAAATTTCTCAAAACAATTTAAAAATTATATTTCAAGACTATAAAGTTAAGCTTTTGTAACTATTGTATTACATGTCAAGAATACAAAACAAATTTGAAATTTATGTAATTTATTCAGTAGAGTAATGTTAATATGTTATCTGTTAAATTTCTTAACAACGAGAGAGCGACTCACTAGGAAGAAACATTTTTAAAGGGAGAGCGGTTCATTAAGAGCATCATATTATATGCTACAATAAAATATTGATGTTATATTATGGATTTAAAATTTTAGTTGAAATTTCAATTTTCAAAAATAAATTAAAAGGTAATCAATATAAAAAATATTTGATATAATGTTGAATATGAAAATATTAAACAATTGCATTTTTTTTATATTTATTCAGAATTCTCATGAATGATCAAGATGACACGAAAAATTCAAAAAATAAAACTTATGTTAGAAATATAATTATTTATTTCATTTAAAAATATATTTCGTAGAATCTTTTCAAATTTTTAGAGAAATTATTATAATACCGCTGCGAAGTGCGCCCCATATCGGTGAGGTGATGCATCTCAAATTGTCTTGATCTATTTTTTTATTTTTCTAATTTTCTCAAATTTTTTAATTAATAATATTTAAGATTAAAAAATATCTAAATTGTCTTTTAGATTTTTGGTTATGGAAATTTTAATTACCTTATATTCTCCTAAACTTTTTCTTAAGTCAAATTACTATCTTAAAATTTTCCTAAAATTTATCTTCTATTTTTTCTTAAAGTTATAAAATTTATTTTGAAATCAGATTATCATCTTTACATTCTCCTACTATTAGAAATTATGTTCTCATATTTTTTTTTTCTAAAAAAAGCTCACGTTTAATTTATCTATATGATTTACATATATATTAAAAATTATTTTTTAAGTTTTACCTTTTAATTTATATAGAAGATAATACTTACAGAAAATGCAAGTTTTTATAAAAATAAATAAATATGGAAATCTTATTTTTTTCATTTATTTTGTCAAGTACATATATTTAAATAAAACTTTATGATATAATGAAATTGATTAATAGATGATGTAATTAATTTTATCAATTTCGATTTGGTAACAACTAAAAAGCGGGTCATTTGGAGAAAACACGTTTAACAAGAGAGAGATTCATTAGGAGAAGTATATTATATGCTAGAATTTAATATTGATGCAATATTATGTATTTTAAAATAGAAGTTGGAATATGAATTTTGAGAAAAATTAAATATGGTGATAAATATAATAATATTTTATTTATATTAAAATAATAAAAATATTAAATAATTGTCCTTTTCTATATTTATTCAAAATTTCGATAAATGACTAAGATGAAATAGAGAATTCAAAATAAATATAAAACATAATTTATAGAATGTTTTTTATAAAAAATTGAGAAATTATTATGAAGCCGCTGCGAAGCGCGACTTAGTAAACTAGTATTTTATAAGTGTTTGAAGCATGTAAACTTCTCAAACTAAATCTGATTTGTTATTTTTGGCACCGATATTGTATATTTATCCCACAATTTTGTATAATGATGTAATTTTATATATGAGCAACTATTTTAATTCAGTAATATTTTGGATACTAATTTGTAGAAACTTTGATTATAGGTGTGTGCATGAGTTTGCTCATTAAATTAAAAAAAGTTTGCATTTGAATATTTATTCATTATTGTTTGTGTTTCATGGAGTTTGTAACTTAATTTTTAAATACTTGTCTCCTAACAAATTCATTAGATACAATATACTTATATAAAAGGAGAAGACGGGGCGGTGAGGTGAGGTGGCGTCCTAAATTTTTTATTATAAAATATCTCAATTGTTTTTAAAATCTTTAGTAATTGAGTAAACTAAATATACAATTTTAATATTCTTGCATTTAAAATCTTTACTAATGGAGGAAGCAAATTATACATTTTTTATATTCTCCTAAATTTTTTATTTTTAAAATCTTTATTAATGGGTGAAACTAAATATACAATTCTAATATTCTTGTCTTTAAAATCAATACTATTATATAAAGGAGAAGACGGGGGCGGTGATGTGGCGCTCTCGGATCGCTTCGTTCTATTTTTCTAATTTTCTCAAATTTTTGAATTAATAATATTAAAAATTCGAAAAAATCTCAATTACCTTTTAAATACTTACTAATAGAGGAAACATATAATATTTTTGCATTTAAAATCCCTACTAATGGAGAAAATAATATACAATAGATCTTTACTAATGGAGGAAACTAAATATCACTAATGGAAGAAACTAAATATTCAATTATAATATTCTTGCCTTCAAAATATCTAAATTAGAAAAAAGTGTACTACCTTACATTATTTTGAACTTTCCTCTATTATTATCTAAATATTCTCATAATATTGTTTTAATGAAATTACTATCTTAACATATTGTTCTCCTAAACTTTCTTTTTTATGTAATATAATAGAAAATACAGGAACATTTTGGTAAATAAGAAGTTAATAAATTAGATCGGTCTTGTATAAGAAATTAAGTAATTAATACCAAAAACTTGAAAAAAATCTCAACTGTCTTTTAAATATTTACTAAGGGAGAAAACTAAATATACAATTTCAATATTCTTGCATTTAAAATCTCTACTAATAGAGGAAAGTAAATATAATATTTTTGCATTTAAAATATCTACTAATAGAGAAAGTAAATATACAATAGATCTTTACTGATGGAGGAAACTAAATATCTCTAATGGAGGAAACTAAATTTTCGATTATAATATTCTTGCCTTCAAAATATCTAAATTATAAAAAAAAAGTGTATTACCTTACATTATTTTAAACTTTCCTCTATTATTATCTAAATATTCTCATAATATTTCTTTTCAAATGAAATTAACATCTTAACATTCTCTTCTCCTAAACTTTCTTCTTTTTTTATGTGATATAATAGAAAATACAGGAACGTTTTGGTAAATAAGAAGTTAAGAAATTAGATCGGTCTTGCATAAGAAATTAAGTAATTAATACCAAAGATTAGAAAAAATCTCAATTGCCTTTTAAATATTTACTAATGGAGGAAACTAAATATAGAATTTCAATATTCTTGCATTTAAAATCTCTACCAATGGAGGAAAGTAAATATAATATTCTTGCATTTAAAATCTCTACTAATGGAGAAAGTAAATATACAATAGATAACTAATGGAGGAAACTAAATATTCAATTATAATATTCATGCCTTCAAATATCTAAATTAAAAAAAAAAGGTGTATTACTTTACATTATTTTGAACTTCCCTTTATTATTATCTAGATATTCTCATAATATTTCTTTTCAAATGAAATTAACATCTTAACATTCTGCTCTCCTAAACTTTCCTTTTTAATGTAATATAATAGAAAATACAAGAACATATTGGTAAATAAGAAGTTAAGAAATTAGATCGGTCTTGCATAAGAAATTAAGTAATAACTTGGTAAATAATTAATTACCTTTAATACTTGCATACAAACAGCTAATTAATAGTATAAATATACACCTAAACTCTGTTAATTGTCTACTACAATTTTTGTTGTCAACATTGTTCTTCTTTATTTTTTTGGTGACTTTTTCCTTTATGTTATTTATCTTATTACGTTTGTTTGTATCCTAATGCAGGATCATATTAAAATCTTTGACAAGACAAGTTATTTGCTATTAGTGTTAATTGAGTTAAGACATGGATTAATAAGGATGATGATTCATCAGTTAATCAGTTAAAATAATAGGCCGAGCAAGGTGATTTTCATATAGATTCAGTTGCGAATTGATTTATATGTTTATGCGTGTACATTATTAGTTTTGAATTTATAGTTAAAAGTTGATACATGTATACAAGGTAAATCGAAAGTGGAGAATTCATCATGTCTTCAAAAACAAATTTTACCATTGTTTTTTAATGTTTAGATAGTTATTGCTCTAATTTTTATGAGAAAAGATTATATCTTTTAGTAAAATATATTTTATGTAATTCATACACGAAAATTCAAAGATAAAAATTGTATATTAAGAAATTTATAGTGTATGTATTTCGAAAATATCATGTTAAGATTTATTCGACTGAAGAATTTATTTAGTGTGTGCATTTTTAACAAAATTCAATAAATCGGTGCATCTGTAACAAAAGTCATACAAGAATAAGAAATATTGAGAAGAGGTCATTAATTTTATTTTATTTTTAAAAGGAAGAGGTTGTTGTTGTTTTTATTGTTATTTGTTTTGACAAAAAGATATCATTATTAATGAAAAAAAATCTCCCAACAACAAAAAGGATGTTTGTTCATATTTTTTGATTTTTTTCTTACTCGGAGTAGATTTGGAGGTAGTGAAGATTTTAATAGCTCTGAAGGTATAATTATAGTTTTTGATTGAACGATCTAGAACTTTATATATAAATATATATATATATATATATATATATATATATATAATTCAAAAAAAAACTTAATTTTATATTAGAAATATTATTTTATTTAAAAACGTATTTTATAGAATATTTTTTGAGAAAATTTAGAGATATTATTATAAAGCCGCTGCGAAGCGCGGCTTAGTAAACTAGTATTTACTAATGAAAGAAACTAAATATAGAATTTTAATATTCTTCAAATTTTTATTAGAAAATATCTCAATTGTCTTTAAATCTTTACTAATAGAGGAAAGTAAATATACAATTTTAATGTTTTTCCCTCTAAAATCTTACTAATGGAAACTAAATATACATTTTTAATACTCTCATTTAGTTGTGAATATACTTACTAACATATGATATATATATATATATATATATATATATATATATATACATATCAATACTATTATATAATAGACGAAACAATAAAAGTTTGGTTGGTCGGTATGGTACGTTGTGATTTTATATAGAGTCCGAGAGAGAACCATTACATAAATATTCATAATACATATTTTTATCATATTTTTTATTAGATATGATTATAAAGTTCAATTATTAAATCAAAAAATGAAATTAAACTATTTTTTTTAAAACATAATTAAAAATTAGTCAAATAGTCCAAAGTGATTCTACAGCAGAATCAAATATACCCAAAATAATTCTGCAGCAGAATCGAATTTAAAATCAATGTTTTAATTCAAATTTTAAATGTTAATTTTTTTTATAAAGTTTGTATAATTTTAATATTCTACATTAGAATCAGATTATATATTTTATGTAAAAAAAAATTAAAATTATTTATGAGATTCTATAATAGAATATATGGTTCTTCCCAAATCTCTATATAAGATGGTTCTCTCTGGAACAATTGCATATATATATATATAGTAAGGTTCCAGAGAGAAACATTATATCAAGAGAACCGATAGAACTCTTCTAAGACCGTTGATATACTATAATATAATTAATGAATCTTAATAAAACACTAAAAACAATCTTAATTATCAATTAAATTTATTATAAATAAATTTATGTTGAAATATATTATAAAACACTTTGTAGAATATTTAACAAAATCCTAATTTTAATATAATTATTAAAACACTTAAAATAATCTTATAAAATTATTAAAACACTTAAAAGAATCTTAAAAATACTAATAAAAGTGTAATAGAAATTTTTAAAACATATCAACCGTTGGATGGTGTGGTAAATCAAGGGTGATTGGTTAGTTCTCTCGGTTCTCTCAAAAAGATAGGTTCTCTCTGGATATATATATATATATATTATGTTAGGCTCAAGACATGTCTGAATACCACTATTAACAAGCCTACACTATGTGACTATGTCACATTACATGACCTAGTGAATTTTATCACTGGGATATAGTATAGGTCTCTAAATGTACTTGTCTTGTTTTCATGAACATTAGCTTGACCATGTATGCTCAAAGTTATAATGAGCTTAGCAAAGTTTCTTGCATCTAGATTGTATATAGGCCATTGAATAATTGTCCTGTTAGAAGTTCAGAAGTGTTCATGCAGCAGGATAGAGATGAATAAGGCTATGAAGAAATAAGTTGCAGAAATTTGTCTAAGGCATTATATAGCAAGGTCAGAAGAAAGCTATGTCGTGAAGTCACCAATATCTATGTCGTGAAGTGCTACATCGCATAGTCCATTTTGTACTATGTCGAGAAGTCCTCAAGACTCATGTCGTGAAGTGTTGAAGTCAGCAAAGTCAAAGAAGCCTAGATCGCATAGTCGTCAAACAACTTATGTCGCATAGTCGTCTAATGACTTATGTCGCATAGTCGTCAAATGATATATGTCGCAAAGTCTTCAAAAGCTATATCGCGTAGTCCTCACAAGGGAGATCGTGAAGTCAGGAATAAAGTGGAGTTCACGATATCAACACTTAGCCGTTTACAACAAGACAAATCAAGGTACAGAATCAAGAATCAAAAGAGACAAATACTGAAGCATTTGTTCTGGCAAGGTGGTCCAAAGAACATATGGCAAATCTACAGCTAAACTTGGAGAGAAAGATAAGAGACAAGCAGCTACAGAAACGGGAAAGACTCCGAAAAGCAGGTGGTCCTTCCTGACACAGTTAACGTCTTATGGCAGGACAAGTTGGACTTTCAGCAAGGGGTAACTGTGTAAAAATAGGTGTGTGTGCACTAGTTTGTATAGGGCTTATATATATATATCATGCACATCCTATTGTTAGCTGTGAGAGAGATACACATAGTTTTTATCTTAAGCTCTTTTCTCTGTAAGCAAGCAAGTTCAAACTGTTCTTGTTTAGAAGCCAGAAATTCGATTGTGAATTTCTTGGAAAGCTGTAGTATTTAATTTGCTTATACAAAGTAGATTAAAGTGATTGTGTGTGTTATTTACTTTCTGCATATTACATATCATAATCATATACAGTCTTTTAGTTAGTTTTCAAGAATCGAAAAATATATCAAACTATCCATTCACCCCCCCCCCCTCTGTCTAGTTTCTAGTAGTATTCATTTCTAACAAGTGGTATCAGAGCGTAGGCTGTTAACGTACAAACAGGAAAAGATCAAGAATGAGTTCACAGAAACTAAGCAGTATCAAGATTCCTCCCTTTAACAAGGAGCACTACAGTTTATGGAAAAAGAAGATGTTGCTTTTCATCAAAGCTTCTAACCCCATGTATTTAGATATTCTAAAGCATGGTCCCTTCATTCCAATGATCGAGATTGGTGAAACAACCAATGGCACTGAGATTGTACCAGCAAAACATGTGCCCAAAGATCCCTCAAAATACACTGATCCTGAAAAGGAAAAAGTAGCACTGGATGGACATCTTCAACTTATCATTTGTGAATCTATGGACTTCAACATGTATGGCACTGTTACTCATTGTACTAGTGCCAAGAAGATGTGGGATCTTATAGAAGTGCTCTGTGAAGGAACTACTGAAGTAAGAAAGAACAAGAAGCAGATTCTTGTTTCACAATATGAAGCCTTCATGGCTCAGCCAAAAGAGGGAATCACAGAAGTGTTTGAGAGATTCAACAAGCTGATAAACGAGCTCAAACTCTATGACAAACACTATGAAACAGAAGAGCTCAATATGAAGTTTCTACTAACTCTTCCAGATCACTTGGAACCAAGAATCTCTTCCCTTAAAGAAAGAGATCTAACAAAGATTGGTTTTGATGTGTTGTATGGTGTTTTGAAGACATATGAGTTAGAGCTGTTTCAAAAGAGATCTATTCAAGCAAAGCAAGGATTAGTGGCTAATACCTCCTGTGCACTTATTGCTGACAACCTAAGTCAAAGAATGGACTCTCTTAAAATCAGTCAGGTCAAGATTGAGGAACTGGAAGTTGAAGACACTGGTGATGAGGCCCAAGTTGTCTATGATTTGCCTGAGGATGATGAGTTTTACAGCATGGAAGAACTGGACAAAATGGAAAACAAATCTTTTGCTTATATGGCTAGGAGGTATCCTAACATAAGGTTTAAAAGAAAGTAGCCATTCAGGTCCAAGTTCAATACTGGAAACACTGGTGGATCTAGTGGCTCAAACACCTTCAATAAAGGAAAAGGGTTTGCTGGTGCTGCTAAAGGTGGATACAAGACAGGAAGTGTGGATAGAACCAAAATAAGGTGCAATAACTGCAATGAACTTGGGCATTTTGCCACTGAGTGCAAAAAGCCTAAACAAGTCAAGAAGGACAAAGCATACTTAGAGCTTGAAGCTAAGTATGAGGCTCTACTCAAGAAACAACAGGGCAAAGCTTTTATTGCTGAGGGAAAATGCTGGGATGACTCTGATGAAGAAGAAGAACAAGAGTACTCAAACTATGCCTTGATGGCATTTTCTGATGATGGTGATTCAAGTCAGGTACCTATTCTTACTTCTCTTGATATGACTCCCCTTCAATATAAGCAAACTGTTGAAGATATGAGCACTGAGATGTTTAATATTCATACTAGCATGTTAGTAGCTAATGAAGAAATTGATAGACTAACTGCTAAGAATGTTGAGCTTACAGAAAAGAATGAGAAACTTGAGTTAATGGTTGTGAACCTGGATGGTTTGAAAAAGGAGGTTGAGTATCTTAAAAACAAAGTGATTTGTGCTGAACAGATAGAGAAAGCCCTTAGGGAACAAATTGCTGAAACTGAACTGAAACTAAGAAGCTTTAAAAACTCCTCTGAACTTATTCAAACCTATCACAAGGAACACACTGGAGACTGCAAGGTTGGAGTTGGTTTTGACTATGAAAATGACAAGGGAAGGAAGAAGGTCAAGGGCAAAGGAAAGGAAACTTTTACAAACAAAAATGCCCCAACCATACTGTCAAGTGTTGAACAGCCCATCTTCAAAAAGAGTGTTGTTGAGTTTGATGAGGAACTACTGATCATCAAGCAACAGCTACTTGAAGAAGATGAGGCTGCTAAAAACACTTCATCTTTTCCTGAACTTGTCAATCAGAAAGAGACCAAAGACAATCTTGTCAAGAGTCCTAAAGCAAAGAAAGAAGCTGTTAAGAAAAAGAAACAAAACAGAAATGGTAAAGTTGGTGTTAGCAAGGGAAACAACTATGTTTATGTGCCAAATGCTCCCAGGAAACAATGTCAAAAATGCCTATCTGTTAATCATTTGACTCATAAGTGTAGTAAGCCTGAAATTGTTGAAGTTGACAACCTGAGTAACCATTCTGCCAGCATAAATTCTAGTCATGATTCTTTCTGTGGTAAGCCAAACTGCATGACATGCTATGTGACTGTGATTGCTAACTGTTTATCTCTTAAACATAAACTTGACTCTGCACAATCTGGTGAATCACACACACATATGCATTCTCACAGGACAGGGTCCCCAATCAAGGTTGAGAGGGTGAAAACTTCATGTGAGCCTAAGAGTGTAAACTCCAAAGCCACAGAAAAAGTGAAGTCTCCTACTATGAGAAATGAAATTTATGACAAAAGAATTGTTAATCAAAATGTTTCTAAATCAACTGGACCCTACCAAGTGTGGGTACCAAAAACAACTTAGTCATTTTGTGAATGCAGGGCAACAGGAATAAAAGAGTCATATGGATCTTGGACAGTGGATGCTCAAGTCACATGACTGGTGATATAGCCCTGCTATCATATTTTGAGGAAAAGGCTGGCCCATCAGTAACCTTTGGAAATGACAACATTGGTTATACAATGGGATATGGCAGTGTTAAATCTGGAAATGTCATTATTGAAGATGTAGCATTTGTTGAAGGACTGAAGCATAATCTCTTGAGTATTGGACAATTTACCAACAGAGGTTTCAAAGTGGAATTTGATGAAGACCTTTGTTCAATCTCAAAAAGGGAAAGTGGTGAAGTTGTTCTAACTGGTGTGAAGAAAGGAAGCTTGTTTGTAGCTAATCTCAAGGCTGCAGATAAGGGAGAAATTTGCTGTTTCTACACTAAAGCCACAAATGAGGAATTCTGGCTATGGCACAAGAAGCTGTCTCACTTGAATGTTCAGGCAATGAACTCTCTAACCAAGAGAGAACTTATCAGGGATTTGCCTGCCTTGGAGTTTGTGCAAGATGGAGCATGTGAAGCTTGTCAGAAAGGAAAAATTAAAAGATCTAGTCACAAGAACAAGTTGCTCAATACAAACTCAAAACCTCTGCAGCTAATTCACATGGACTTATTTGGCCCTGTGAATGTAATGTCCCTCTCCAAAAAGAAATATGCTCTAGTGATGGTAGATGACTATTCAAGATATACTTGGGTGGAATTCTTATTCTCCAAGGATGAAGCACCCCAAGTCATAATAGAGCATATCAAGAGAATTGATAGAGAAGCACAAAGCACTGGTTCCTCTGTAGTTGCCTTGAGAAGTGATAATGGGACTGAGTTCAGAAATTCAACATTGTATGAGTTTTGCAAAGACAAAGGAATTTCTCAACAATTCTCAGCTCCTAGAACACCTCAACAAAATGGAGTAGTTGAGAGAAAGAATAGAACTCTCATTGAAGCTGCAAGGACAATGCTGCTGGATGCAAAGCTACCTACTAGCTTTTGGGCTGATGCTGTTAACACAGCATGCTATGTGCAAAATAGAACATTAATCAATAAGAAGTCTGGCAAAACTCCTTACTCATTAATGACTGGAAAAAGAGCATCCTTCAAGCACCTGCATGTGTTTGGAAGCAAGTGCTTTGTGATGAAAGATACCTCTGAGCATGTTGGAAAATTTGATGCAAAAGCATTTGAAGTTATCTTCATTGGATACTCTCTGGAAAGGACAGCATACAGAGTATTTGTACCTGAGCAACACAAAGTCATGGAAAGCATGGATGTTACCTTTGATGACAAGAAGACTCCTGGACTTAAAACAAGTGATCAAGACAGTGTGCCATTGAGATTTGAGAATCAAGGTTATCTTGAGGATTCTGAAAGTGAAGATGAACCCCCTGTTCAAACTCTTCTAGAGAATGAAATCCTTGAAGTTGACAATCTTCTTCAAACCCCTGTGCAAGGGTTCACATACACAGGGGGAGAAGAAGAAAATGCACCGGTCAACCAAAATGAGCTTGGAACAGATCAAGGAAATGAACAGGGGCACACAAGGAAATGGGACAGAGCCCACACTAGGGATCAAATCATTGGAGATCCTAGTGAGGGAGTTAGAACAAGAAGGGCAACATTAAATACATGTCTGTATAGCTGCTTTCTGTCACAAGAGGAACCTAAATTAATTGAAGAAGCTTTGAAGAATTCTGATTGGATTGTTGCCATGCAAGAAGAGTTGAATCAATTTGAGAAAAACAAAGTATGGGAACTAGTACCTCCTCCAAAAGGAAAGAATGTTATTGACACCAAATGGGTGTTCAGAAACAAGATGGATGAAGAAGGAGTGGTAATTAGAAACAAAGCAAGGCTGGTTGCCAAAGGATATTGTCAGCAAGAAGGCATTGACTATGATAAGACATTTGCACCTGTAGCTAGACTGGAAGCCATCAGAATCTTCCTGGCTTTTGCAGCTCACTCAGATTTTAAGGTGTATCAAATGGATGTGAAAAGTGCATTTCTCAATGGTGATCTTGCTGAAGAAGTTTATGTGTCTCAACCACCTGGCTTTGAAAGTGAAGACTTCCCAAACTTTGTGTATAGACTGCTCAAGGCACTCTATGGACTCAAACAGGCACCAAGAGCCTGGTATGAAACTCTATCTCAATTCCTTCTTGAGCATCAATTTACCAGGGGTACAATTGACAAAACCCTATTCTTCAAGAAGCATGGAAATGATATCATTCTTGTTCAAATCTATGTGGATGATATCATCTTTGGCTCTTCAAATGAAAAACTCTGTGAAAGGTTCTCTAAGTTGATGCAAAGTAAATATGAGATGAGTATGATGGGAGAGTTAACCTACTTTCTAGGCCTGCAAGTACATCAAAGGGAGGATGGCATCTTTATAAACCAATCTAAGTATGTCAAGGATCTTTTAAAGAAATATGGTTTAGAAGAATCATCCCCAGCTAAAACTCCTATGTCTACTGCAATCAAGCTGGATGAAGACAAGAAAGGCAAGAGAGTTGATATCAAGGTCTATAGAGGAATGGTTGGATCCCTACTCTATCTCACAGCTAGCAGGCCAGACATCATGTTTGCCACATGCCTCTGTGCAAGGTTCCAGTCTGATCCCAAGGAATCTCACATGATGGCCATCAAAAGGATTTTCAAATATCTGAAAGGAACTCCTAATCTTGGGCTATGGTATCCAAAGGGCACTGGGTTCAACCTGGTTGGTTACACAGATTCTGATTATGCTGGATGCAGAATTGACAGGAAGAGCACCTCTGGAAGCTGTTAGGTCCAAAGTATCGTAGAAGGGGGGGTTGAATACGATACTCACAAATAATTTAATTTCGTTCGCGGATTAATCTTTCAGTTCTATAACGAAATCAAACACACCAAACCAAATCAAGTTTCGGGGAATATATCTTTTTATAAATATAAACCTCGAGGGGTGCTACAATTTCTAATCCGTAGATTAGCGTCAATGAGTTTAAGGTTACACAAATACAAAACAATGATCAAGTTCTGAGCACTATTAATTTCTCTGATAATTTTCTCCGGCTCTTCTCTCTCTCAGTAATGTCTCTGTGTTGAAATCCTTAACTGAAGAAGACACATTCTTCACTCTGTATTAACTGCAGACTTAAATTGAAAACCATCGAACCATTTAGAATAGAATATTCTTGGCCGTTGGATCTTCATCAACCTGTCAGACAAGCACAACTTTTCACCTGCTCCATGAATTGAAAAACCATCGAATGGATTAAAAAAACCATCGAATGGAATAAATCAATTTGCCATTCGATAGTTTTTAAATCAAAACTATCGAATGCCAAATTAATTCACTTGGTTATTCAATGAATCACTTCAACCACCATTCGATAGTTTTTTCAAAAGAAAAACTATCGAATACTTTTTCTTGTCTTTTGTCCTTTAGTAATTACTCCTGAGCTCCTGGGTGTTTAAGTTTTGGACTGTATCAATTTCTTCTGAGACGATAAAACAACTTGATCTTTTCAGTGCCGTCACCTAGTGCAACTGGTCTGGTTCATAGATGAATAACACTTGATCAATTCTTATTTTATGACTTCAATTATAATGCTGCTGATACGTCCCTTGTCGTTCTGGTTGCTTCATCACTGGAATCCCGTGGTACTGAACCCTAAATCATTCACATACTTCTGTCGTCTTCAAAGTCTTGTTTCTATTGCTGTCACTGAGGCTTGAACATTTTCATGAACTTCTTTCCGTGACCTGTTTACGGACTTCAAGAATACATAACGTATTTTGATTTTTTGAGTTTACCTTTTCTTCTTTGATTCTGGATTCCTGTGCTTCTATTAATACTATTGTTTGTCTTGTCCTTTGTTGAGTTGTAGTTATCTCTTTTACATCTTATGTTACATTATGCTTTACAATCTCCCCCTATTTGATTGGATAGAGTTCGACAAGCAAATACTTCGAGGATAACTCAACTAACTAAGGAAACATTAAACTACTTAAAGTAAGACAGAGTAATAATATCAATGCATTCTGGATCAGATATATATACATTTCCAGATTTCATAAATCAAAAAACAATTAAACTTTATACAATGAAGTTGCTCCTCTAGTCTGAGCTGATAGTTCTCTTGTTCTTTGCTTCAACATTCAGTCCATTCCAATCTCACCTTCTTCAATCATTGGATCGGAGTTAGCAGCTTGATAATCAATCACTGATAGATAGTGCAGTGGTTCTCCAGGTTTAAGGATTGCTCCTTGGATGTGTCTTCCAATATATTCAACCTCTTGACCCACTCCAGCCCATAACCATGCAATGTTAACATCTTTCTTGTTCAGCTTTGGCATGTTTGGCAGTCTGGTATGCACTTCTAATCCTCTTTCCACTCTTTTCCTATAGCAAGGAACATTCTCCATTAGAAATCTTCTAAGAGTGTCTGCTGCTTTGTCCTTCTCCGTTGATGAGAATCCAGTGGATCTAAGATACTTCTCAACTGAGATTAGATAGTTTCTTGGGTAGTCCCTCAGTTTGTCCTCAGCCAAATAGCAGATTCTAAACAAGTCATTCGTCATGAATCTAACCATTGGAGGATCTTCAGTAATCTCTGGACTGACTTTCATCACGATCTCCTTAACATGCTCACGGAGCAGTTCATTTAGCCTTGTGGTTCTTTGGATCTTGATGAGTATAGCCTGCAATTCTGTATATGTCCTCTGTTCTAGAAATTTAGTGGAAATCACAAATGTACCTTTCTCCAGAAAACTGATTAATAAGCTCCAGGCACCATTTGCTTTAACCCCAGCATTCAGACAGATTATAGAGCTTCTCAGTGCTTTAAAGTAAGTCTGATCTTCAAGATTAGCACTTCTGATGTCTTGAATAATAACTTCCACCTCAGCATTGTCGTTGACTTCTAATCCATCTTCAACTCCGCAAAAGGTTTTATAAGCCATTTCCCATTCAGTACCATCTTTCTTTGCCAGATCTATCATCTTCTTCTTCCTCACTTCATTATACACCTTCATTCTCTTTAGCTTTTCGCTTCTCAGAATTGCTTGTTGTTTCTCTTTCTCAGCTTGCCTGGCATCTATTGCAGCTCTCTGAGCTCTTATTGCTTCCAAGGCAGCTTCTTCTTCAGGTGATAGAGAATTTGCTTCTTCCATATCATCATCCAAGATAGGATGTTCTATTGGCTCTGGATAATATGGCTCATGCTCCTCTTGAATAGGTTGCTCATGCATGACCTCAAATTCCTCTTCACTTTCCTTGTCTTCCTCTACAAGCTCCTCAATCCAGTACTGTCTGATTGGAATAGCCTCAACAGTCTCCCAAACTCCCCATTTATCCTTCACCCCTTCTCCAACTTTCTCCCCCTTAGTTGAGGAATCCTCGATAAAAGCATCCTCAGCATAAAAGAAATTAGAAGGATCAGGTTGCTGATATGAAGAACCAGGTTGTCCAGATTGTTGGTTCTTTAGCATACTCCATATAGACTGTACTCCGTCACCTTGATTCTCCAAGAAATCCATAAGCTGCTTATTAAACTCATTTATAGAAGCTAGCGACAGGTCAATGTTCTCCAATCTTGAGTTGGTAGTCTTTTCCATGTGATCCAGCCTCTTGTTTAGCTTAGACTCCACTCGTGAAAGGGAATTCATTGCATCTTTTACCCGTGCTTGACCATCCCGGATAACCAGAACGTCTTCTTTCAAAGCTTCATGTCCTTGAGACAGTGCAGTTACTTCATTCATGAATCCATCTTTAAGTTCCCTGACGTCCATCCTCAGCTCGACTAGTTCTTCCATAGCTTCCTTCTTTAAGGAGTCCACTGCCTGCTTCGTACCTGTTATAGTGCCAGATGCACTGCCAATGACCCTGAATGTTCTTCTGGAATCAGCTGCAGCCAAGTCAACTTTCTCTTGAATAGACTTTAAAGAAATATTGTCTTGACTGGAGGAGATAGTGGAACCTTGAAAAGTGGATTTCCTTCTTTGTCTCGAACTGTCATCTCCTTGAGGGAAGATTGAACTTGTAGCTCTCTTTCTGTTGGTAACAGCAGATCATTAATATTAGGTAGGGTTAGGGTGTCACTCCTCACATTTGGCTCTGGGTGTACACTCAACGTTTCTGTCGGTGTTTGAATCATTTTTCCTTTCCCACTCAGGCCAGGTGTAAGTGTTTTTGTTTCACTCAAATCCTTTGTGCTGATTGTACCTGCAGAAGAGATCACCGTAGCCGTCCTTAAGGAGGTCACCGGTGGTGCAATGGGGCTTCGCAAGTCCCCGTCCTTGGATAAACCAAGTTGCTGATCATCCTTAGATGATATATCCTTTGAAGGATCTAGAGTTTGAATCTCTAGGGGGTTAGAAACAGGCTCTTTTAACAGCAGAGATCCCGAATCTTCCCCGTGAGTCTGTAAAGACTTCACCTCAGTTGACTCCTCAATAGTAATTGAGTCACTGTCAACGAGTTGCCGATCTGCACCTACGTCAGACCCTTTACCCGCAGGATCCAGATATGTTCCATCTGGGGAGGTAGACAATGACCTTTTAGATTGTGCATTTAGGTCAAAGCCTTCTCTCGACGTCTGTGAAGACCCTTGGTTCTGAGAACCTTCAACCAGTGAACCTGACCGTAATATGGTCGGAACACCAGTTGCTTCCGTCAATTCTTCCTTACTTGATTGAGCTATTGGTTCAGATATTGCTTTCGTTAGCGTAGCCCAATCAGCATCAGAAAAATCAGTAAAGGGCGCTTTGGATGAGAGAAATGAAGTATCAACAGTTGCCTCGGTTTCTGTTCTTCTCCTTTTAGAGGAAGGCAGAGCTGTTGTTGAAGGGTGTATCTCCTTATGTGGTGCTGCTTTGGCACTATCTCCCTCTACACTCATGGATGGTTCTTTAATGGGTATAGTAGGGGAAGGAGGTTCGTTTATGTTTTCATTTGGCTCTTCCAAAGGCTCTTCGACCGTGGTTAGAGGTTGTGGGTTTGCAACCTCCTGGTCAGGAATGGCCACTAAGGGCTCTGGATCAACATCCATTGGTACAGGTGCCATTACAGGTTCAGGTTGTGGAATATTACCTTGATTTACCTGTTCCCCTGGGGGTAGAAGTGGTAGGGGCACCGTTCTTAGATATTCAGTGAGAACAGTGGGTACCCCTGGAAGATAGTTGTTCTTCCTAATGAGAGCGGTTATGGCATTGCTCTTCATTATCATGCACTCCTGGTTGGCTTCACCTTCAAAGATCTCTCGTTCATCATCTGTTAAGATATCATTGAGAATTAGCTGTAGGAACCTAGGATAGAAACAGAGCACATCTTCATTTATGCCTGTTCTTTCATCCAGTGGTCCCATGCACAGAATTACTTGATCAATCACTATCCGTCCTATGTTAATATGCCTATTGTTCGTAATGGCAAACCCTATCTTTTGAAGGAATAAGGGAATGCCATGCAGATTTGTTAGCTTGGCAGTAAAAACATGTATCAGGGTATGAAAGAAAAAATTCCATGGCTTTGGCAGGTAATGCTTTAGGAACTCTCCCACCAAGAAGTTAGGTTGTTGACTTCTGATAAGAGTGAAGAAAGCATGTATTTCCTCAGTTGTGGGATCCGGAACAAGGTTTTCTGTAGGAAAATGAAGTATTCTGTTAAAGTCATGTTCCGTCACCCTTATTGTTCTGCCCCCTGGCACAACAAAACTGAAGGATCTCACATTATTCTCACTTGTATCCGTGGCGGATGTGTACAACGCAGTCAGTTGATCGATACAAAGGACCACGGGAGTACTCACAGCGTATGCCACTAATGAACGTATATTCAAAAACTCTGCCCATGCACGAATTTGAGGATTCGTAATGGATTGCAAGTTTTGAAACGAGACATGATTAGTTTTGGTTACTATAAATTCTCCAGCCATTTTAAAATTTCCAGAAAATTTAAATAAACGAAAACTATTTTTCCTTTTAAATTTAATTAATTATTACTAATTAATCAAACTTTTAACAATAAACCCCTTTCTTTTCGAATTAAAACACCTCAACCAAAAACAAATCCCTAAATCCAAGAACCCTAACTGTAGATTGACAATGAAACTAAATTTAACCTTTAGAAATCGATTGTTAAAACAATACAATCTCACCAGTTTCTTGTATTATCAAAGTACTTAGAGTTTTAAGTGATGTTTTCGATAGTTTTCCCTTTAAAAACCTTAACAGAAACTCAGAATAGAGAACTGTCACGGTTAATGGTGAAATCACTGTGGTGAAAATGGATTTTCAAGAGATTAACAGTGAATTGATTGAAGAAACTATCGAGAACTTGTTTTTGGCCGTGTATATGTATTGTAAGTATATAAAACTCCCTTTGCTTTTCTTAGATCTGTAAACAATGAAAAGAAAAGAAACTAAGGTATTGTTTTATACCTTTTTGAAACTGTCAGGGGCAAAATCGTCATTTCTAGTTCGATAGTTTTGTAAATTGTTAGATATAATTGCTGACGTTTGTTCATCAGTGTTTAAGTACCAGGTACATATCAGAGTTTATATAGAAGCCAGTCAGAGTTTGATAAAGTCTGACTGGGTGAAGAGTTTACATGGAAGCCGGTCAGAGTTTGATAAAGTCTGACAGGGTGATAGTTGACTTAGCTGTCGGTGCAAAGATAAAGATTCTAGAAGCAATATATTCTGAAGATGGAAAGAAACAGAATATATTGATACAGCTAAGGAGACTGGACAGAAGACTGAAGCAATCCTTAATTGATAATAATTGTATAGCTAATTTATAGGAGTATCAATTAGATAAGGATTGTATGTAGCTGTGTACTATATAAACACAGATAGGTTATCCCTAGAAGGGATACGCGAACATTGAATATATTATTCTTGTAACCTAGTAGCTCTGTGTGATTCATTAACATCACTAAGAGAGAAACTGTTAATATAATTACAGTTTGTTGATTTATAAAGTGTTCTTGATTTTTATTCTCATATACATACTTGATTATATTGTGTATTCGACCTAACAATTGGTATCAGAGCCAAGGCTGTTTAATATATACAGTTTTACGATTCAATCACAGTAATAATCATGTCTGAAGAAAATCAAACTGCTCCCAAGGCTGAACAGGTTAAGCCTAATTCTGTGAGTCGATATGAAACAATCAGGGTTCCAATACTCAGGCCAGTAGAGTATCCGATTTGGAAGGTGAAGATGACCATGTTTTTGGAGGCTACAGATCCAGAATACCTTGACAGAATCTATGATGGTCCTCATATGCCGACTAAATTGTCCCCTGTTGTTGATGGTCAAGAACAAAAGACTGTTCCAAAGGAAAAGAAAGATATGACTCCTGAGGACATCTCATCAATTGCAAAAGATGCAAAGGTTAGACATCTTCTCCACAGTTCTTTAGATAATGTTATGTCTAACAGAGTAATTGGCTGCAAGACTGCCAAAGAGATATGGGATGCTTTAGAAGTCAGATGCCAGGGAACAGGTGCTATTAAGAAGAACAGAAAGACAATACTCACACAGGAGTATGAGCACTTTGATTCAAGACCTAATGAAACCTTGACTGAGACTTATGATAGATTTTGCAAACTATTGAATGATCTGTCTCTGGTTGATAAAGAATATGAGCTTGAAGAGTCTAATCTCAAGTTTCTGTTATCTCTACCTGAAAAGTGGGATTTAAAGACAACCACAATAAGAGATAATTATGAGCTTGCTGATACAGATCTTGATGAAATCTATGGGTTGTTGAAAACTCATGAACTGGAGATAGAACAAAGGAATAGAAGATTGAGTAAAAAGACAAAATCTGTTGCTCTCAAAGTTGAGGAGAAGCCCATTAAGAAGGAATCTTCAAGAAAGAAAGCCAAGGGAAAGGCTTTAGTTATTAAATCTGAAAGTGAGTCATCAAACTCTGATGATGACTCAAACTCTGATGAAGCTTCTGATTCTGAGGATGATGAAGAAGAGATGATGAAGATGGCTGCTTTAATGGTGAAGACTTTCAAGAAGATGGGATTCAAGAACTTCAAGAAAGGAAAGAGATTCTCAAGGAAAGATTCAAACTCTGAAAGGAAAAGTTTTAGAAAGTCTGATGGAAGGGATACCAAGTCTGGCAAGAAGGATAAATCTGAAATCCAGTGCTACAGGTGTAAGGAGATGGGTCACTATGCCCCAGAGTGCAAGAAAGGCAAATCTGAGAAAGCACTCATCTCTAAAGGCAAAGACTGGGCAGATACTTCAGACTCTGATGATGGAGAAAATTATGCTCTTATGGCAACTGTCAGAGATGAGACTGAATCATCTGAAAATAGGTACCCCTAACTACTTATGCTTATGATACTGATAATATATCTGAGTTAAGAGTATATCTGAAAAGCGTACATGTTAGCTATAGGGATCAGACTTTAGAGAATGAGAGAATTAAAGCTGAGAATCTTAGTCTTAAAGATAGAAACAAGTTTCTTGAAGGAGAACTTGAAAATATGAAGCAGATTCAAAAAGAAAGAGATGATGCTGTTTATGTAGAACAAGAGTTGATCAAAAGATATAAGCAATTAGAATCTGATCTAGAAAAAGAAAGAAAAATAATCAAGACTTGGACAGATTCTGGAAGAGACACTCATCAAGTGTTTCAGACAGATTCTGTAGGTTTAGGCTATTGTGAAAATGATGAACTTAGGTTTAAAGACAAGGTTAAGGTTAAACCCCAACTTAAACCTGTGATATTTGTTCCAGAAGCCAATAAGTTAAAATCTGTTGTAATAAGAGAAGCTGATATGGAATCAGATGAAGCCTGTGAAAGACAGGAAAATATTATAACAGAAAAACTTATGGAAAGAGAAGCTGTTAGAAAGCCAGTAAAAACCTGTGAAAAACAGGTTAATGTTGGTTTGATGACAGGAAAACAGTTCAATCATAAGCTGAAAGAGGTAAAATCTGCCATGAAACCAAAAGGGTCCAAGAAGAATAGGAATGGAAAGATAGGCATAAATAAAAGAAATAATCATTTGCCTACTGGTGCTGCTCCAAGGAAAACATGTTATAATTGTGGTAGTTCTAATCATCTTGCTAATTACTGCACAAAGAATAAAAATATCAATTCTTTACCTTCTACATCAGGAGTAAAGAATGATTATGTTAGGGTTAGACCACAGACTTTATGCACACACTGTGGGAGCACTTGGCATTCCATTTATACTTGCAAGAGTTATCATGCTATTTATCACAACTATTATGAGCTAAAACCCAATCTGAAATGGGTTAGAGCAAACTCTGCAAGTGTAAAGTCTGACGATGTTAGTTTAAACTCTGTTGATAGTGATTCCGCTGCAAAAACTAACACTGTTAAGAAAGACAAAGGATCCAAGCAAGTCTGGGTCCTTAAAACTAACACTTAGTGTTTGTTTGTGATTGCAGGGTATAAAAGAGAGCACACTTATCTTGGATAGTGGATGCTCAGGACATATGACTGGAAATAAGGCCCTGCTATCAGACTTTAAGGAGAAGGCTGGCCCAAAGGTTTCCTATGGAGATGGCAACATAGGACACACTCTGGGATATGGCAATATTAATCTTGGAAGTGTCATCATCACAAATGTAGCTCTAGTCTCAGGACTCAAGCATAATCTGCTATCTGTGAGTCAAATCTGTGACAGAGGAAACCATGTAGATTTTCATACTGAATACTGTGAAGTTATCAGTAAATCTACTGGAAAAGTTGTTCTAGTTGGACACAGGCACAACAACATTTATGAAGCAAGTTTGGTAACAAACTCTGATGGAAGAACAGTGTGTCTGACTGCAAAAATGTCAAATGAAGAGAGTTGGAATTGGCATAAGAAGCTCTCTCATCTCAATTTGAACAACATCAATGAGCTAATAAGAAAGGATCTTGTAAGGGGACTCCCAAAATCAATACTCAGTCTAGATGGCCTATGTGATTCTTGTCAAAAGGCCAAGCAAAGGAAGTCATCTTTCAAGAGCAAATCTGAATCTTCAGTAGTGGAACCTTATCATCTTCTACATGTTGATCTCTTTGGACCAGTGAATGTGATGTCTATGGGCAGAAAGAAATATGCTCTAGTAATTGTTGATGAATATACTAGATATACATGGGTGTATTTCTTATCAAAGAAGGATGAAACTGCTCAAACTCTGATGGATCATGTAAATCTACTGGACAAAGGATCACAGCACAAAGTCAAAATTATAAGGAGTGATAATGGAACTGAATTCAGAAACTCAATAATGGAAGCTTTCTGCAAGGAAAGAGGAGTGAAACAAGAATTTTCTGCACCTGGAACTCCACAGCAAAATGGTGTAGTTGAAAGAAAGAACAGAACTTTAATTGAAGCTGCCAGAACAATGCTTGATGAAGCAAAGTTACCAACCTATTTCTGGGCAGAAGCTGTTCAAACTGCTTGTTTTACTCAGAATGCAACATTGATCAACAAGCATGGGAAACACCATATGAGATGGTGAAAAATAAGAAGCCAAATTTGAAATATTTTCATATATTTGGATGCAAATGCTTTGTGTTGAAGACTCATCCTGAACAGTTGACCAAGTTCGAGTTAAAAGCTGATGAAGGAATCTTTGTTGGTTATCCATTGTCAACAAAAGCATTCAGAGTCTACAATCTGAGAACTAAAGTGATCATGGAATCCATACATGTGTCATTTGATGACAAGAAAATAACTGTACTTGATGACTTAGATGGATATGATCAACTGCGTTTTGAAAATGAAGGTTTATTCTCTGATGATGTAAACTCTGATGAAGCAGTACCGACAAACTCTGATGAAGCGGTTCTGACAAACTCTGACGAAGCATACTCTGAACCTCTACTGGTAAATACTGGAGAAACTGGAAATTCTCAAATTGAACAAAATAGAGAACCAGTTGAGGGGGAGCATGAAGAAGCTCAACAAGACACATCAAGTGAGTCAGTTGAGGAAACTGATTCAAACTCTGACAGTTCAAACTCTGAGCCATCCAATTCAGGGGGAGCCTCAGATACTGCAGAAAGTCAACATATGAATCAGGAAAGCATGGATCAAAGGGGAGGATCCAATAATGATGCAAGAAACCACTTACCAACAGCAAGAAAGTGGACACAGGCACACACACCTGATCTCATAATTGGAGATCCTGATGCTAGTGTGAGAACTAGAAGTGCAACAAATAATGAGTGTCTGTATCATGCTTTCTTGTCTCAAACAGAACCAAAGAAAGTGGAGGAAGCTCTTCAAGATGCTAATTGGATTACAGCAATGCAAGAAGAGTTAAATGAATTTGAAAGAAATGAAGTCTGGACACTTGTACCTAGACCAAAGAATAGATCAATAGTAGGTACAAAGTGGGTTTTCAGAAACAAGACTGACAGTGAAGGTGTGATTACAAGAAACAAGGCTAGACTTGTGGCTAAAGGTTATTCACAACAGGAAGGGATTGACTATGATGAAACCTTTGCTCCAGTTGCAAGATTGGAAGCCATAAGAATTTTTCTGGCCTATGCTGCACACAAGAAGTTTAAAGTCTTTCAGATGGATGTAAAAAGTGCTTTTCTCAATGGGAAGCTTGAAGAAGAAGTGTTTGTTGAACAACCACCAGGGTTTGTAGATCCCAAACATCCAGATTATGTCTACAGGCTAGACAAGGCATTATATGGACTAAAGCAAGCACCAAGAGCATGGTATGAAACTCTTGCTCAATTTCTTTTAGAAAGTGGGTTCACAAGAGGTACAATTGATAAAACTTTGTTTTATTTCAATACTGGTGATGATTTGCTGTTAGTTCAAATCTATGTGGATGACATAATTTTTGGATCTACTAATGACAAACTCTGTAAGAAATTTGCAAAGCTTATGCAGTCAAGATATCAAATGAGCATGATGGGAGAGCTTAGTTATTTTCTAGGCTTACAGGTCAAGCAAACAGATGATGGGATTTTTATCAATCAAGCAAAGTATACCAGAAATCTTCTAAAGAAATTTGGTATGCTTGATAGTTCATCTGCTCCAACTCCCATGGCTACTGCAACAAAGCTAGACAAAGACATAGGTGCTAAAGTGGATATGACAAACTACAGAGGCATGATTGGGTCTTTACTGTATCTCACTGCAAGTAGACCTGATATCATGTATGCCACATGTCTTTGTGCAAGATTTCAAGCAGATCCCAGAGAGCCTCATCTAACAGCTGTAAAAAGGATTTTCAAATATCTCAAAGGAACCATAACCTTGGGTTTGTGGTATCCTAGAGAATCAGAGTTTAAGCTAATTGGTTACTCTGATGCAGATTTTGCAGGCTGTAAAATAGACAGAAAAAGTACAAGTGGAAGCTGTCAATTTTTAGGTGACAGATTGATTTCTTGGTATAGCAAGAAACAAAAGTCTATTTCCACATCCACTGCAGAAGCAGAGTATATAGCAGCTGGTAGCTGTTGTGCACAGATTCTATGGATGAAGAATCAGTTGCTGGATTATGGTTTGAGGTACTCTAAAATACCTATTTTCTGTGATAACCAAAGTGCTATTGCTATGACAGGTAATCCAGTACAACACTCCATGACCAAGCACATCAGCATAAGGTATCATTTTATCAGAGAACATGTGGAAGAAGGGAACATTGAGCTTCATTTTGTGTCTACAGACCAACAACTTGCAGATATCTTCACCAAACCTTTGAGTGAAGCTACTTTTACAAGATTGGTAAATGAACTTGGAATGATCTCTGGTTTTGACTAGAGATACGGGTTAGACTCAAAAACTATACTTGTTTGATTTTTATGCTCATGATTCCTTGCATGTATTAACTGTTATTTGTACCAGCATGTTATACTCTGATAAGTAAACTCTGTTAGTCATACTCTGACAGTCATACTCTGATAGTTACAGTCTAATGTTATACTCTGATTGTAATTTTGTCTGAAACACATGGACCGATGAAGAAAAATGTATGAAGCATGATTTTCAGTAAGTAATCATGAATCCTTCTAAGTATTATAAACTCTGATTACAAAATGTGCAGAAATTTTACACAGCATGATACTGTCTCTATATTTATAGCATCTCTTAGTTTATTGATCCTATACACTGAGATTGTATTAGCTGTTTGCATTTTCTCTCATAAATTAATTGTATTAACTGATGAAAAGCCTAAACTCTGATTATTAATTGCAAATAATTCACCCTCAAATCAAAAGATGCCAAACAGAGCACAAATTCCTTTGAGATCATGTTGTGCCTAGGAAGATCCAGGAACTTATTGTATGAAATAAGGGCTAAAATCTTTGATTTTTGGTGACTAGTGCCAACCACTGATTACTAGAAAAATATAATAATAAAAAAAATTTTAATTAAAAATATATATGAAAGCATATATAGAAAGGGGGTGAAAAATAAAAGATATATCCAAATGAAAGGATATCAGTATACAGAGTTTAGACATAAGAATCAGATTTTATTTTATACATGAGAGTTTAGGCAACCAGTTATTACTGCTTTAGTTTGTGGATTTTATGCACTTTGAGATGGTCTAAATATTTATATTCAGTAAACTCTGCTAATTCACACACAAATACACACACCTGTACAGTTTGTGAAAAGAGTTTATGTATAAAGGAGGAGAATTGATAAACACTGATGATTTGTGTACTCTACGCCGAGGTAATTTAATTTTAATCTCTGATGGTTAAAATAATTTTTGTTGGTTTCAGACATATTAGAATTTTGAGAAAAAGACATTTGTTTTGAAAATTTAAAAAGAGTATGATTGGACAGTTGTTCAAGGATGTTTTTGAACAGAGGAGAGAGGTTAATGCCTAGAAAAGTGTAACAGACGGTAATTATTGCTGTTTTTACTACGCATGCGCATTGAAAACTGTCAATTATTTGCTGTCAGTCATTGCATGTATGCCACGTGTCCCACTAACACAGTTAACGGAGTAAGACAGTTGTGTATTAATGATTAAAAACTGTTCAGTTTTTAATTTTGAATTTTACATTTATACAATACACACACCTTCGTCAAAACTTTTCACATCTTACTCCAACACACATCAATTGTCACACAAGCATATTCACAAACACTTTTCTACACACAAACTCTTTTGAATCAGTTTCTTTGATTTTTCTTCTCGATTCGTACTAATGGCTACTACAGTTTTTGTTGCTTCTGGGTTAGAGTTTGTTCCTAATAATTATTCAGCCCCATTAAACACTGTCAATGCACCAGAGGTGTTTCATATCATACAAAACTTTCTTGCTCAGTCAGCGATTGGGCGTGCTTTGGTGGAACCTGAAAAAATTTCTAGTTCACAGATAAAGGCGTTCTGGGAAACAGGATTGTATGATGATGGTGGTGAAACAGGTAACCCATCGATTATTTTTGAATATGAAGATACAGAGTATGTAATAACTGCTGGAACCATTCGCGCTGCAATGGGGTTTCCTGAATTTTCTTCGTATACAATTGGAATGGGTGATGAGGACTTGATAAGAATGATGCGAGAAATTGGGTATTCTGGACCCTTGTCGAAGATTGGACAGCTAAAACGACCATTCTTAAGGAAGGAGTGGAGCTTCTTCTTTGATTGCATCACAAGGACTTTTAGCAAGAAATGCACAAACTGGGATGCTATTCCCACAGACAGTCTGCAAATCGGGTATTCTCTTTTATTCGATAATCATTTTGATTTTGCACGACTTGTTTTGAATAATCTAGGAGAGAAAATGACAGAGAATAGAGGAGTAGTCTATTTCTCTAGATTCTGTCAGACTTTGTTCTCTTACTGTGTTGAAGGAGTGGAAGTCGGTGAAGAAGATGTTTCTTGTTTTAAATTACATAAGAGAATATTTTCTGATCTTATTAATAAAGATGTTAAGAAAGGGGTTGTTGGAGACTTGTTGCTACCTCAATCTGTGCAACAGTTTTTAAATGCTCAAGTTAATCCACCACCACAAGCTTCTTCTCAACCTGAGCCTCTACAACAAGAACTGCCTCCGTCAACTTCTGTTAAATCTAAAAGGGGTGGTAGGACTAAGCATGTTGGTACTAAACCTGCCAGGGTTGCTAAGTCAAATGCTGAAGCTGGGGCATCAAAAACTGATGGTATGCCTCAGGAGAAAAGGCTAAAGAAAAGAAGAGCCAACAGAGCACAGTCTGATGCTGCTGTTGAAGATAGTGAAACTGATGAAGAAACTCTTCATCAGAGAAAAAGAAGATTAGTAGCAGCACATCTATTTTATGCTGAGAATATTTCTTCCAAAGCTGTAGAAAATCTTGAAGTTCAGATTCAAGAGGATGAAGCTGTCTTTGAGGACAGAGTTTCTATGGAGAATGTAACTCCTGAAGTACAAGAGGAGATTTTTGATACTACTGTGCCTACTAAGGACAGAGTAAATACTGCAACAGAAGCTCCTACATCAAATGCTGATGATGTAGTTGAGGAAGCTGCTGATCACTCTGATAGCAGGATTTTTGAGCCTCAAGAATTTCATATAGAAGTTGAAGCAAACACCTCTTTAAACTCTGAACATTTCACAGAGGGTTTGGAAGCTGATCTAGATACTGTGAGAATTGAAGAATCTATGGCTTCTCACACAGAAATACTTACTTTTGAAGTTGAGAAAGGTGAGGAAGTCAATCAGACTTTAGCTGCTAATGCTACAGAAACTGTTGCTGCAAATCCTGATGTTGTTGAAAAGGATGCAACAGAAAATGTTCCTTTTGAAGCAGAGTTTGTTGCAAACTCTGAGGATGCTCTTGTTCTTGAAACTCTACAACAATCTGTTGTTGAGATTGTTCAAAGAGAAGCAGAGTATAGTAATAATGCACACTCTGATGATCCTGAAAAAGTGGCAGAGAATGAAGCAGAGGATGAAAATGCTAAAGCTAGTCCTACTCATTCCAATCCTGATATTCAAGTAGATTTATCTGATATTCAAGCTAACTCTGATGAGGCAAGAGAAGTCAATCGTGCTACTGCAGAACATTTTCAGAATATGTACTTCTCAAATTGGTCAAGCAAGGATACTATCTTTTCCAATGAACGAGCTGCAGATTTTGTGACAAAGTCTTCTAAAGAGATTAAAAATCCAGAACTTCTCAGTCATCTCAAAGCAACTATTGTACAAATCAAATCATTAAACAATCGTTTTGATGCTTCTGACAAGGTGATTGAAAGTTTGAGGAATGATATAGCTACAAGAGAGCTTACACAACAGAAGGATAAATCATTGTATATTTCTTTGTGTAAAGATCAGAAGAATTTTGATTCCAGGTTGTCCAAAGTTGAAGAAAATCAAGTCAACATGTCAACTAAGTTGGATGAAATTGCAAATTCCATTGAATTGCTCACATCAGTTTTGCTGTCTGATGATGTCAAAAAGGGGAAGAGAGTATCTAAAGACAAATGCAAGAGCTCTCAAACTCTGACTCAGAAGGATGATACTGCTGATGGTGGTGCAAGAGACAAACATCATCCAAGATCAAAGAATGTTCAAAGGCAAGGGAGGAGGTCAAACTCTGATGCTCAGACAAATGCTGATGGAAAAAGATTATACACTGGAGGGCAGTCTTCTTCAAGGGTTAGAAGTTTATTTCTTTCCTCTAAATCTCCAGTTACTGATGAAGAAGTTGCTACACAGTTATTCTTAGCAGAACATGGTAAAGATGTTACTATTGAAGATATCCAGGCAGAAGAGCAATTGCTTGCTGAAGAACACAGGAAAGATGTTGAAGCTGGAATTTACAAACAGAAGGTTATCAAGGCTCCGAGGAGAAAAGAAAAAGGAATTGTTATCAAAGAGAATGTAAACTCTGATCAGAGTTTACAGTACTCAAGGAGGCCTATTTGTTCAAATGCTGATAAAGGTAAAGGCGTGATGATTGAAGAGCCTAACCTGAATAAGAAGTTTAAATCAACCTCTGACATTGCTCAAGTTGAAACAAGATTAGCTAAATCAACCTCTGACGCTGCTCAAGTTGATGTTATTACCAAAGTTATGACAACCTCTGACGTTGCTCAAGTTGTACAGAAATCTACACTACTTCCAGGATTCAGCAAACCAAAAATTCTTGAAGACTTAAAGCTTGAAGCTGTGAATTTCTCAGAAACCAGAACAGTATTGGGAAAAGAAGCCTTTGATAAATCTGGACTGGGTTCACACAGAGAGAGAAGAACAAATAACAGATCTCAAGACAACATTTCACTGGCAGAATCTGGTATTGGGGTTACACAAGAAAACCTCGATAAGTTAGAGTCTGTTCAGTTGATTTTTCACAGAGTATTGAAGAAGCAATTTTTGTTATACTTCATGAGTGATGGAAGAGTTTATAAGGTTGAAGAATCTGATGTCAATCTCAAATCATGGGAAGAACTTGAATATGTACTTTATCTTTTGAAAGTCAAGAACAGACACACTCATGATGTTGCTCAAGTGTTGAGAGAAAAGATGCTGAGATCTAAAGCTATGCTTGGAGGAGGAGTGTCAAGTGTTTATATTCCAAAGTATAGGGATCTAAAGCTATGCTGGAAAAATAGTGGAAATGAAAAGAAACAGTGCTAGATTTAAAACTGCACTTGGAATAAAGGTTTTAGAATTTAACCTAGAGTCAGACAAAGCTCATTACATTCGACTAGGGAATGACATGAAGAAAAATAGTATCTATTCTCTGAGGGCTGCCATATATCAAACTGGTGAAGGAGATCCAGAGTATAAGGAGCTGAAAGAGATTATGATAGCTGAACTTGAGAATGCTGAAAGAAGACTGTTGATTGATTATCTCAGGACAGTACCTGATGTTCAAGAAGTCAAGTAAAGTCTGACTGTAAGTTTTTATGTTTTCTATTCTAAGTTAAAATTAAACTCTGTTATATTTTAAACACTGCATTTGTTATATGTTTTGACATCATCAATTATCTGTTTAACTTGTACATTTTGGTATGAACAAGTTGGGGGAGATTGTTAGATATAATTGCTGACGTTTGTTCATCAGTGTTTAAGTACCAGGTACATATCAGAGTTTATATAGAAGCCAGTCAGAGTTTGATAAAGTCTGACTGGGTGAAGAGTTTACATGGAAGCCGGTCAGAGTTTGATAAAGTCTGACAGGGTGATAGTTGACTTAGCTGTCGGTGCAAAGATAAAGATTCTAGAAGCAATATATTCTGAAGATGGAAAGAAGCAGAATATATTGATACAGCTAAGGAGACTGGACAGAAGACTGAAGCAATCCTTAATTGATAATAATTGTATAGCTAATTTATAGGAGTATCAATTAGATAAGGATTGTATGTAGCTGTGTACTATATAAACACAGATAGGTTATCCCTAGAAGGGATACGCGAACATTGAATATATTATTCTTGTAACCTAGTAGCTCTGTGTGATTCATTAACATCACTAAGAGAGAAACTGTTAATATAATTACAGTTTGTTGATTTATAAAGTGTTCTTGATTGTTATTCTCATATACATACTTGATTATATTGTGTATTCGACCTAACATAAATGAACTATCGATAATTTTCTGTGAGGGCAAAAGGGTCAACTGGACCTCGATAGTTTTTCAAAAACTATCGAAGGGTTTGAAATTGTGAATTTTAAACGCTTTTCAGAAAACTATCGAGCTCTCTCTCTCCTGAAAACTCAAAAACTATCGAACTGGTTTTCCTTTTAAAAACCAGAAAAACTATCGAGTTTTTCATTGTTGAAAAACTATCGAGGAGTTTAATTATTGAAAAATTAAATCCTCCGATATATTTTCATTTGATCTCAAAAACTATTGAAACTTGTATTTCGATGGTTTTTCTTTTCAAAATCAAAAACTATCGAATTTTAAGTTCGATGATTTTTAATTAGTACTTAGAAAAACTATCGAATTTCCTAAATTCGATGGTTTTTGCTTCTTTCTTCATTTTAAAACCTGTTCATGTTTTAAAAATCAGACTTTTTGTATTTCCTGTCAAATTTTAATTCTAATAAATCTTTTCAAATTTACCAAAATCAATTCTTAACAGAAAGTTCACAATTTTCTTAGAATAAAATCAATTAAATATCATTGAGTGATATTAACCAATTAAAATCTAATCAATTATGCTGCATTAATCTACAATGTCAGAAACAAAGCAAATTAATTCAAATTAAATAGATGCTAGAATATTTAGAACAAATATTAGCACCTAAATAATTTTTAGAATTAATAACTAATTAAATGCCAGAAGATATATCATCCATATTTATGACATAAAATTAGTATAATAATCCTAACTACGAGAATTGCTCCAGAAAATAAATTCATGAGTCCTAAGGATATAGCAATTCTTAAACTCATGTATTCACCAGGACTCTCTGCAGTTATTGACTTCTAATCAAAATCAATTAGAAAGATTTAACATCCCAAGTTCACCAACCAGCTTATTGAAATGGATTCATCAAGCGGTTTATTAAAGATGTCTGCAATTTGATCCTCTGTGGGTACAAAGTGTAACTCCACAGTTCCATTCATGACATGCTCTCGGATAAAATGATACCTGATGTCGATGTGCTTCGTCCTCGAGTGTTGCACTGGGTTGTTTGAGATTGCTATGGCACTTGTGTTGTCGCAAAATATTGGAATCTTTGTCAACAAAAGTCCATAGTCACGGAGTTGGTTTCTCATCCACAAGATCTGAGCACAACAGCTACCAGCAGCAATGTATTCAGCCTCAGCTGTTGATGTGGATACTGAATGCTGCTTCTTGCTATGCCAGGAAACTAACCTTCTTCCAAGAAACTGACAGCTTCCTGAAGTACTCTTCCGATCAATCTTACAACCTGCAAAATCAGAGTCTGTGTATCCAATAAGATCAAATCCTGTATCTTTAGGGTACCAAATTCCAAGATTTGGGGTCCCCTTTAGATACCTAAATATTCGCTTAACAGCTATTAGATGAGATTCTTTAGGATCAGACTGAAATCTAGCACACAAGCATGTTGCAAACATTATATCTGGTCTAATTGCAGTGAGATAAAGTAATGAGCCTATCATACCTCTGTAGCCTGTGATGTCAACCTTCTTACCAGTTTCATCCTTATCAAGCTTAGTGGCAGTTGGCATAGGAGTCTTTGCTGTAGATGAGTCTTCCATTTGATACTTCTTAAGAAGATCCTTGATGTACTTGGACTGACAAATGAATATACCATTTTGTTTCTGGTATACTTGCAATCCAAGAAAGAATGACAATTCACCCATCATGCTCATTTCATAACGACTCTGCATTAACTTAGCAAATCTCTTGCATAGATCATCATTAGTAGAACCAAATATTATGTCATCAACATATACTTGCACCAATATCAAATCATTTTTATGCTTTTTGACAAAGAGAGTTTTGTCTACAACACCTCTTGTAAAATCATTTTCAAGTAAGAATTCAGAGAGAGTGTCATACCATGTCCTTGGAGCTTGTTTGAGTCCGTAGAGAGCTTTGAATAGAAAGTACACAAAGTCTGCCAGTTTTGAATCCTCAAAACCTGGAGGTTGTTCCACATACACTTCTTCTTCTAACTCCCCGTTCAGAAAAGCACTCTTCACATCCATTTGATATACCTTGTAATTGGAATGTACAGCAAATGCCAGAAACATTCTGATGGCCTCAAGTCTTGCTACTGGTGCATAGGTTTCATCATAATCTATACCCTCTTCTTGAGAGTAACCTTTAGCAACCAGTCTGGCTTTGTTTCTCGTTACAATGCCATCTTCGTCCAATTTATTTCTGAATACCCATCGTGTTCCAATAACAGATTTTCCCTTAGGCCTGGGTACCAGCTTCCAAACTTTCTGGCTTTCAAACTGATTGAGTTCTTCTTGCATAGCAATCACCCAATCTGGATCATCTAGAGCATCTTCAACTTTCTTAGGTTCTGTTTCTGAAAGAAACCCAGAATAGTGACATTCATTTTGTGATGTTCTCCTAGTTCTCACTCCTGTGTCCGGATCACCAATGATCAAGTGAAAGGGATGATCTCTATTCCATACCCTTTGTCTTGGCAGATGCGATCTTGATGATTCTCCTTGTTCTAGATGTTGAGGAGTGTGACTAGTTGATCCTTCTCCTGCTCCCCCTGAGTTGTTGACGGTTTGATCTGTTGATTCTGAAGACTGACTAGTGGATCCTGTATGTTGAGGATTTCCACTTAGGTCACCACTTTGTCCAGAATCATTATCATTATGATTATTATTAATGACTGTAACAACTTCAGGTACTTCTTCATTGTCAGAGAGATCTCCTGATAGATTTTCAAATACCAAGGATTCAGAGTTCTCTCCAGTTTGCAGGCCTGGTCTTTTAGTGTCGTCAAATGTTACATTAAAGCTTTCCAACACCTTCTTATCTTCAATCACATATACCCTGAAAGCCTTAGATTCCAGAGAATAGCCCAGAAAAATGCCTTCATCTGCTTTGGCATCAAACTTGCCAAGATGTTCTCCATCTTTAAGTACAAAGCACTTCGCACCAAACACATGAAAGTACTTCAGTGTTGGCTTCTTGTTGGCCATTAACTCATACGGAGTCTTTTCATGATCTTTGTTGATCAGGGTTCGATTCTGAGTGTAGCAAGCTGTATTCACTGCTTCAGCCCAAAAGTAAGTGGGAAGTTTTGATTCACTCAACATGGTCCTTGCTGCTTCAACCAAGGTCCTGTTCTTCCTTTCCACTACTCCATTCTGTTGAGGAGTTCTTGGTGCTGAAAACTGTCTTGATATTCCTTTCTCTGAGCAGAAATCATTTAGAACTGCATTCTTGAATTCAGTTCCATTGTCTGATCTGATTGTCCGCACAGGTAGCTTAGCTTCCACTTCTATCTTCTTGATGTGATCAATGATTAGTTGTGTTGCTTCATCCTTTGTTTGTATGAACAACACCCACGTGTACTTGGAGTAGTCATCCACCATCACCAATGCATATCTGTTTCTTGAAAGTGACATAAAATTAACTGGACCAAATAAATCCATATGAATCAGCTGTAATGGTTCAGTAATGCTTGTCATTCCTTTGCTTCCATGTGATGCTTTCTTCGACTTCCCCTTTTCACATGCTTCACATAGTCCCTCCTGATTGAATTCCATCAGGGGCAACCCTCTCACTAACTCTCTCTTTACCAAAGAGTTCATAGTTTTGAAGTTCAGATGTGAGAGCTTCTTGTGCCATAGCCAACTTTGTTCTGAAGATGCCTTTGCATAGAAACATGTAACTTCTCCTTCACTGGTAGAACTTAAGTCAGCTATAAACAAATTTCCTTTTCTCACTCCCAGTAGAGTAAGCTTCTCATCCTTCCTGTTGGTGATCAAGCACTTGTCCTTTCTGAAATCTACATTGTAGCCTTTATCACAGAATTGACTGATACTTAGTAGATTGTGCTTTAATCCTTCAACAAGAGAGATGTTTTCAATGATGACATTTCCAGCTTTCAATTTACCATATCCCGTAGTGAATCCTTTGCTGTCATCTCCAAAGGTTACAATCGGGCCGGTCTTCTTAACCACCTCTGTAAGCAGGGACTCTTCACCTGTCATGTGTCTAGAACAGCCACTATCCAGAATCCACACAACCTTTGAGCTTTTAACCTTACCCTGCAATCACAGATTGATTAAGCGGACTTTGGTACCCAAAATTGTTTGGGTCCTGAAGGTTTAGATGATTTAACAGGAGTAACATTCAATTTAGTCTTACCCTGTTTGATATTCATAGTATCTGTGGATTTAACATTACTAGAGCTATTGCTACTATCAGACATCAACTTAAAATAAGCATGCATGATGTTGTACTTACATAGCAAACACTCTTTCTTTCCACAGGGTTCATGATTATCAGGCATGTCAGACATGTTATGCATTTCAGAAGCATTAGCAGTTTCTACTTTAACCTTTTTACATGCATGTGTAAGGTGTCCAGCAGAATTACAAATAGAACATAACTTCCTAGATGCAATGGGAGAAGATGGAACCAATTCCTGATTAACAATCTTTTTCCTCCCATTCCTGTTCTTTTTAACATTACTAACTAAGGAACCTACTTCAGTTTTAGGTAAATCAGGTTTAGGTAAAACATTCTTTACTGATTTCCTAGGCAACTTAGTCTTTACCTCTTTTTCCTTCAATAAATCCTCCTCAAGCAATTCTTGTGCTATGAAAAGATCATCCTCATAAAAGAGAGGTGGAAACGGCTTAACAAAAACTGGACAATCAACATTCTTAAGAACATGTGGAGTATTCCTTTTGACAACTGAAGGTGTCACAGGGAATTCCACAATCTTCTTACCAGCTTTCTTGTTATAGTCAAATCCTATAGCAGTTTTATTCTCTACGGCCTGAGTATCAATGATTTCCTTAGCCACTAGAGCGGAATTCTTAAAAGCATTCAGCTTCAAATCTAGATCTGAAATCTGCTTCCTGAGGATAGTCTATATCTCATCATTACACTTGACCTTGTTCTCTAAGTACGCATTCTTTTGCTTAAGATCTTCTAATGTTACAGCTACAAGCTCTAGTTCTTCATTTTTAGATTCTAGCTTTTTAATCTTAAGAACTAGTTTAGCATTTTCCATTTCAGATGCTAGCATGCTTGTGTGTACCTTAAACAATTCTACACTAAGATCTTGCACAGTTTTCTTGTACTCAGAATTAGACATATCAATTGTAGTTAAGATAGGTACCTGAGATGATTGAGGTGATTCCTCTGAAGAGTCAGCCATTAGAGCAACATTTACATATTCCTCCTCTTCATCCGAATCAGTATCATCCCAGTGCTTTCCCTCTGCTATGTAAGCCTTCCCTTTCTGCTTTCCAGAGAATGCCTCCAATTGCTGTTTAAGCTTGGCATTCTCCTTCTTCAACTCATCATAAGAATCCTTCTTTCCATAGACATCTTTCATGTCTCTTGCTTGACGAGGCTTCCGGCATTCAGTGGCGAAATGCCCTAACTCATTGCAGTTCTAGCATCTTGATTTGCTCCTATCAATCATGCCAGTCTTGTAGCCTCCCTTAAAGCCTGTACTAGGTGTATAATTGCTCTTCTAGAATCTGTTGGTTGAGCCCTTGAACTTGTACTTAGGGTTTCTCTTGAAACGAATATGACTAAACTTTGCAGCTAAGTACGCCATGGTTTTGTCTTCCATTTGCTCAAGCTCTTCTAGGGTGTAGTAATCACTTTCATCAACACCCAGATTCACAGAATCCATTTCTGCTTCTATTATCACCTCCTTTCCAGCTCTAGGGGTTTGAACCTGAATCTCAGAAGTTATTGGTTCATCCACTACAAGTGCTGCTGATCTCACAAGTGCATTGTGCTTGCTGTCCACTGTCCCTGATCCGTAGATTATCACCCTTTGTTCCTGTTCCATCTCATAGGTCTTCAACTTGCCATAGATCATCTCTAGTGGCATCTTTGTGAAGTCAATTCTTTCCCTAATGGATGATGACTTGTGTTCTACATGATGGGGCAGCGTCATCATGAACTTCCTGTTCGATTCTCTCAGTGGATAGGTCTTTCCTTTCATTGCCAATTCATTGAGGAGCTTAGTATACTTCTCAAAGACCTGAGTTATACTTTCTCCTGGCAGGGACCTAAACGCTTCATATTGAGAAGTCAGAATGTCCAATCTGTTTTCCTGAACGTCTTCAGTTCCTTCCATTATTAGGTTAATGGTATCCCACATATGTTTCCCGCTTGTACAGTTCATCAACTGATAGCTCATTTCCTTGTCCGCGGAGTCCGCCAATATCAACATTAAACCGGTGTCCAATCGAATCAGTTCTTTGTCAGAATCTGTAAATTCACTTATCTCCTTAGGTTGGGTGCCTGAAGGAATCCTGCTACCATCAGGAGCTGTAGATTCACTAACTGGTTTCATTGGTACAAACGGTCCGTTTTCTAATATGCCAATATACAACGGATTAGATGCCTTGATAAATAATAGCATCTTCATCTTCCACAAACCGAAATCATCTCTAGTAAACGGGGGAACTTTAATACCAGCGGTTGTCTTTGGAGCACTCATGGTTTCTGAAAATTTCAAATTGTTTAAAATTCAAGAAATTCCAATTAAATGAAAAAATTTGAAAGTTAAAAAATTTGCTTCGTATTTTCACGCTACGTTTGATTTTGGTCTAATTCACCGGATCTGATTTGTATATCAATCAAGTAGCTCTGATACCAATTGTTAGGTCCAAAGTATCGTAGAAGGGGGGGTTGAATACGATACTCACAAATAATTTAATTTCGTTCGCGGATTAATCTTTCAGTTCTATAACGAAATCAAACACACCAAACCAAATCAAGTTTCGGGGAATATATCTTTTTATAAATATAAACCTCGAGGGGTGCTACAATTTCTAATCCGTAGATTAGCGTCAATGAGTTTAAGGTTACACAAATACAAAACAATGATCAAGTTCTGAGCACTATTAATTTCTCTGATAATTTTCTCCGGCTCTTCTCTCTCTCAGTAATGTCTCTGTGTTGAAATCCTTAACTGAAGAAGACACATTCTTCACTCTGTATTAACTGCAGACTTAAATTGAAAACCATCGAACCATTTAGAATAGAATATTCTTGGCCGTTGGATCTTCATCAACCTGTCAGACAAGCACAACTTTTCACCTGCTCCATGAATTGAAAAACCATCGAATGGAATAAATCAATTTGCCATTCGATAGTTTTTAAATCAAAACTATCGAATGCCAAATTAATTCACTTGGTTATTCAATGAATCACTTCAACCACCATTCGATAGTTTTTTCAAAAGAAAAACTATCGAATACTTTTTCTTGTCTTTTGTCCTTTAGTAATTACTCCTGAGCTCCTGGGTGTTTAAGTTTTGGACTGTATCAATTTCTTCTGAGACGATAAAACAACTTGATCTTTTCAGTGCCGTCACCTAGTGCAACTGGTCTGGTTCACAGATGAATAACACTTGATCAATTCTTATTTTATGACTTCAATTATAATGCTGCTGATACGTCCCTTGTCGTTCTGGTTGCTTCATCACTGGAATCCCGTGGTACTGAACCCTAAATCATTCACATACTTCTGTCATCTTCAAAGTCTTGTTTCTATTGCTGTCACTGAGGCTTGAACATTTTCATGAACTTCTTTCCGTGACCTGTTTACGGACTTCAAGAATACATAACGTATTTTGATTTTTTGAGTTTACCTTTTCTTCTTTGATTCTGGATTCCTGTGCTTCTATTAATACTATTGTTTGTCTTGTCCTTTGTTGAGTTGTAGTTATCTCTTTTACATCTTATGTTACATTATGCTTTACAGAAGCTGTCAATTCTTAGGTCAAAGGTTAGTGTCCTGGTTTAGTAAGAAACAACAGTCCACAACAACATCCACAGCTGAGGCTGAATATATTGCTGCTGGAAGTTGCTGTGCTCAATTACTTTGGATTACAAATCAACTCATGGATTATGGGCTAGTGTTAGAACACATTCCACTAATGTGTGATAATACTAGTGCAATATCCATAGTTGCCAATCCTGTTAATCATTCTACTACAAAGCACATTGAGATCAGGTACCATTTCATTAGGGAACATGCTGCAAATGGTACCATAGAAGTCTCTTATGTTCCGACTGAGAAACAACTAGCTGACATATTTACTAAACCTCTGAATGAAGCAGTCTTCAACAGACTTGTGAGTGAAATTGGAATGCTCAATCCTTCATTTAGTTGTTCTAAGTAAGTATGCTAGCTAATAATAGCAGCAGTAAATTTTCACTGTATTTAAATGCTCTATTTGTTTGGAGTGAAAATTAGCTGAGATATGATTTATAAATATTTCAGTATTTTACTGCATATTTTTCAAAATCACATTTGTTAGTAAAGTTGTGAGCTTTTGAGACATCTCGATATAGATGATTTTCAGAGTTCACGACACAGTTCAAATCAAACAGACTTATATAGCAAACTGTTGAGATTGTGAGACTTTGTGACATAGTTCATTTCATGAGTTTGTGACATAGTTTATGTTATGACTTCGCGACTTAGAATAACTATATCGACAAGTCTCCACATTTGACAGAATTTTGATTTAACTTAATTTTATTTCAAAATTTGATAAAAGTCTGACAATTTGCTTAAAATTCCTAAAAGAGAGCTTTAGACAGGGTATTTCCACTATATCGCAAAGTCTCCCCGATCCTTTCATCTTGAGGACTTTGCGACATAGTTCATTTCTGAGACTATGCGATATACTTTGCACGACTTTGCGGTACAGGCTATCTCTGACTTCGCGACATACAAATAGGCTGTACATATTCTTAACTCCATATCGCAGTGTCTCCATCATATAAATACCCTTTTCTAACCATTCACAACTTTTCATCTTGTCTATTGCTCTCAAACTCTCAAACTCTCAAACCTAAGCACAAATTCTCTACTCTAATTTTCACTCTCTCTTTTGAAATGGCACCCAAATCTCAAACAGTATCATCCTATATCCCTTTAACCATTCCCAAAGAAACCAATCTTCTCACCATTCCCTCTGAGGCTGAGGCCAAACCAAGGTACAAGTGTTTTGTTCGGTTCTTGAACACTTCCTACCTACGCCAAGCCCTAACCCTGAACCCTACATTGTATGTCGATGTGTTGGAAGGATTTTGGCGAACGGCGTTGGTATCAACAATGGCAAGAGAAGATGGAACTTCATTTCAGGAGGTTACTTGTTCAATCGGCGGCAAACACTTCCAGTTTGGTGAAAAGGAAATCAATGAAGCATTGGGGTTCAAGGTGGAGGGTCATGACCAAGAAGCTACTGATGCTCAAATTGTAGACTTCATGACCTTCATTCTGTATGCAGATGAGATAGATACTGGAAAGCTAAACAAGAAGTTTGTAAGAAGGGAGTGGTCATTTCTATTTGATGCACTCCAGAAGGTGTTTCTATGCAGGAAAATAGGATGGGACCATATCAGTCACATTGCTGTGAAGCTGGCCTATTCCCTAGCCTACAACCAAGAAATCAATGTTGGAGCAATCATCCTCAAGGAATTGGCTCAGAGGCTAGGGAAGACAGTTCGTGGGAGAGGTAATGACATCTTTTACCCTCGTTTCCTTCAAGTTATTTTAAATTATCTTGATGCACATATCCATGAATTGGAGGGTATAGATAAAACTAAAATGGCTTATTCCAAGTCCATGTCCAAAATACTATTTGGTTCATTGGACACAAGGAATCAAGTGGATGTGATTCTAAGTGTGACCAAGCATATGCAGGACACATTTGAGTCTTATCCACTTGATAAGCCCATATACCATGAACTTTCCTGGACAGGGAAGGCTAAGACTGAAGGTGCTACACAGTCTAACCCCAGCCTTCCTATCCCATCCAGCAATCCTACTGAAAACACCACTGTAGAGGTTAGGCAGCCAAGTGCATCAATCTCTCAAAAGGTTGATGTTACTAAAAAGAAGACAAAGAAGAGAGCCATAACAGTGATCAATGAATCTGTAGAGATAGAAAGTGAGAATCCTGAGTCACCTCTCACTAGACAAAAGAAGAAGTCAAAATCTATAGCCACCACTGCATCCTCCCAACAGGATTCAGATGTGGAAAAAGGGGTACACCTGTTACTGTCTATGGCCTCTCAACAGGTCATTGGCATTGAAAAGAGCAGCCTCCCCACTGCACCCTGTACAGAGTCTGCACAGGGTCAAGACCTCACTCTTGACCCTAGGAGTGATAAGGCTGATCATACACAGAGTGGAGAGCACATCACTGTTGAAACTCCTCCTATTTCTCAGGGGGGGTTGCCAAAATCTAATCTAAACCCCACTTCTCTCTCAGATTCTTCCATAAAAATTTCTTCTGAACAAGAGAGTCATTCCAATGACAATCTTGCCTTTGATCAATCACAATTCTCTCCTGTGCTTGAGCCAATTTCAAGTGACATGGTGCATGACACTATGCTCACCACCCAGGAACCACATCTAGTTGGTCAGGGAATGCATGCTGGGACATATCCTAATGACACCAACACAAACATGGAGGATTCACCAATTTTCACTGGAGACTCTATGCCAAATTCTCCCATCCTTAGGGATGTGGAACTGTCTTCACAGACAAATAGGGCTAATGTTGTAACACATCCCATTTCAATGGAGACAACATTAGACTCTACAGCCATTCCAAGGCTGGAGGCAACTCACTCAACCATTCCCCATGAAGTGCCAAGCACTAGCTCTCACTTGGCTCAGGCCACAATAACTGAATGGCTGAAACCTGTGCAACATGACAGAGCTTCAGGATCATCCTCTGTGCCACCACAATTGACGGAAGAAGAATTACAAGATCTTCATGTGGCACAGATTGATGAGATCTCTAGGATTGCTCAACATCTCCTCACTGCAAATCTCCCAAATTCTGACTATGAGGCTATTCTTCTCACTCATAAGGAGGATGTTGAAGCACAACAGGATAAAATTGTGGATGAAGCCCAGCAAGCTGGAAATGTGGATGCTTGGCTGGATGGCAAAAGGACAGTCAAGCTTAAGGAGGCTCTAGCTTTTATCAGGGAGGACTATCTTACAGCCTTGGGGTCAAATGCCAAAGGTCTCTCTCCTACTGAAATCTATGATGCAGTTAATGATGTCTACAAGAGCCAACTTAAAGCTATGCACTTTCTTGGGAAGGGTCTTCAGTCAGAAATCTCCACCATTCAGGAAGAAACAGCTCATTCTAATGCTCAACTCAAGAATTGTTTTCTTTCAGGCTTTCCCAAGGTAGATGGCATTCTTAAGGAAGTCCAGAAAACTGCCTCAAATGTCACCACAATGGACTGCACCCTAGCTATGGTTTCAGATAATATGAAGAAGCTCTCTACCAAGCTCGACAATCAGGTGCAGGCCAACATCAACTCAAACTCCATGCTTACAGTACTCTAGAAGAATCAGTATGGGAACAAGCTGGTTGATGAGGTTCCTATTTCTGATATCTCCAAGTTTGAATTCTCCAAACTCAAGGATCAATCCCTTAACTCCTTCAAATCTCAACAACTTTTCTCCAAAGTGGACAGCTTGGAAAGAGAGGTAGCTGATCTGAAAGCAGAAAACAAAGGACTATCTCTCTCCTTGGAGCAACTTAATGCTAAGATGGATGATCAAACCAACTCCACTTCTAATATTTTGTTGGTACAACAACAAATGATGACCTCCATGATGAGACATATGAACCTGCCTATCCCTGGGGAAGCTCAAGACATCTTGTCTGATCCCAAGCCTAAGGGGGAGAAACAAAAGGAGGTCATTCTGAAACAGAGAGGGGGAGTACCTGCCAAGCAGCCAAAGCATAAGGGCAAGGGCAAACTGTAACAGCCCCAAATCCGGGGTCAGGGATTTAGGGTAGTCACGATCCATTTACTCCTTGCCTTATCTGTATTACTCACACCGTGCATAATTCACCTGCTCATGACCCCACAATATATGTCTCACACACACACACAGGTTAGAGTCTCAGAAACGACACAATACAACAACTGCGGAATAAATAATCTTTATTACAATACCCAAATGTCTTTGAATCTGTCACTGATACAATTTCTAAGTAAGGTTACATTACCAACTTAGCCTTCTGATGCTCACAATCCTCTCATACCATTCATATCTATACATAAGTTGAATACCAAAAGCTGTAGCCTGATTCGATTGGTTCGTACTATTCTCGGGATCACTGCTAGAAACTGTTTGTGGAAACGCCTTGCGGGGTATGTGCCGTCCCATTGGCATCCTGCTTCGCTGCTATATAATATATATAAAACAATAGCAAGAGTGAGCGATAGCTCAGCAAGGTAATGAAAGTATGGCCTAATTCTGCCTTTAACTCAACCCAGAATAAAGCGGGTATAAGACAATAATTTGTCAAAATATCTCGATACTGAAATTATTTCCTTATCGGAAGATATTCCAAAAATAGTACCTTTATTGTAATTCAAATATCATTTCATAATATTTCTGCAACTCTTTTGCTATATTATGAACAAAGTTCTTGTATACAAGATGAGGTTTCAAAATAAACCCAATATAACCTTTCCAAAAATTATCTGCTATATAAGCAGAATATCAACATATAACTTAAAAGATGAAGTTATAAGGAAAATTCAATATAAGCAACTCCCTTACCATAACTCATGTTATGTAGGGTATCCACAGTGTCATATGATATGCTTTAAGCGGATAAGAAACTAGTATAATATAAACGATGAAGTTACGAGGAAAATTAATATAATATTTCCGTAACCCAAACTCCACTTATGCATATATATCTTTAATCAGGTTTTATCAGAGTCATAACTCAAAAGTAAAAGATGGAGTTGCACAAATTTATTGTCACTTCATTTACAAACACTTTTCAACCCCCTGCCAACATGGTTGGTTCTTCACCCCAATACATGTTGCAGGAAATATCCAAATTGGATGATGAACTAATACTGGAGTTGCTACCGCGTCCGCTGTGCCTAACCTTACTATGATCAGTAGCAGGTCGCACCGCTCAAATAGTTTTCTACATGTAGATGGAAGTATCACGACGGCCTGACATTGTCTACCGCCTTACTATGACCTCCCGGCCCATTTGGGGTAATATAAAAGTTGGATGGGCCCACGCAACTTGACCACTTACACCACTCCTAGTTCAGATGAAATCCATGACTCTGAAACGTAAAGATCGTCCTCCTTTCCCCAAGTGTAACACTTGTTGATACGACTCCACTAAGTAGTTATATCTAGGTTGGAAAGGAAGGTTCTCCAATATTTCCCAAGCTATGCTTGTTAATGGATATCGACTTGTTCCATGAATTTACCCCTCGATCATTGAGGTGGTAACACAACATTAGACTGGCAGCAATTAAATTGCTCCAAGAAAATATCTGTCCCTTGACAGTTTTTGAATTGAGAGTTTAAAAAGAGTAGTAGTCACTTAAATCAGGTTTCCCGTATTTTTGATAGTTGAGCGAGCATTTGAATCTTCTTAAAAGACGGATTTAAATGAAAAACATTGTTTTGGGAACCTCTTTTGATTTACGAATACTTAATAATATTTCTTAAATAAGTAAATCTTAAATGAATATTTGAAAATAATATTCATTAAGTAAGTAATCCTCAAATGAATATTTGAAAATAATATTCATTAAATAAATAATTCGCAAATGAATATTTGAAAATAATATTCATTAAATAAATAATTCGCAAATGAATATTTGAAAACACTATTCATTAAATAAATAATTAATCTTCAAATGAATATTCAAAAATAATATTCATTAAATAATCCTCAGATAATACTCACAATAATATTCTTCGATTAAGTAAACCTCCAAATGAATGTCTGAAATAATATTCCTTAATTAATAATTCTCATTTGAATATTCGAAATAATATTCATTAAATAAATAATCCTCAAATGAAAATAATATCCTTTAAGTCAATAATCCTTAAATGAATATAAATAATATTCTGTAAGTCGATAATCCTCAAATGAATATTAATAAATAATATTCTTAAAATGAATATTAATAAATAATATTCTTAACGTCAATAATCCTCAAATGAATATTAACAAATGATATTCTTAAAATGAATATTAATAAATAATATTCTTAACGTCAATAATCCTCAAATGAATATTAACAAATGATATCCTTGAAATGAATATTAATAAATAATATTCTTAAATAAAATAATTAACCATCGAGTAACAGTTACCCGATATCGTATCGGAAATAACCTTTAGCATATACAGAAATACAATCACTTCTGATCCTTAATGAAAATCACACGCCCTTATCCTAGGGCATATATAAGAATACTGGCTTATAACTGATATCCCATATTTAACATATAAGCCAATTACCAAATCATTTTCAAATAATAACCTTCGAATGAGGTAATATTCAAATAACATTCCTCAAATCATTTCCAGGTAACTAATACTTTCTAGAAATATAATTAATGTTTAATAATAATATTCCTCAAGATGAATAGTACTCTGCCGCTGGAATCCCTCCGGGTCTCCACGACTATCTATATAACACAAATATCGACTCCCGGTCTAGAGTCGAAACAATAAACCTGCTCTTATCTATAGAGCTACAAGGTACACCGGTTTATAACTACTTTATCTCAAAGCTCATATATAAACCAAAATCAAACTCTATTTTATACAATATATAACATGTATCGCAAAACTGTATAACTCCACACATGGCAAAAGCAGTAATATATAATCAATACTTCAAAGTATAGATTTAGAAAACTTGCCTGATGCTCGAGAAGTGATAGGGGTTCGCGACGATGCCGGACAATCTAGACAAAGTCAAAGAAAACGCACGATTAATCCCCTGGATAATCCACTTGTACTAAATGCTTAAACACGTAAGCGAAACACAACCAAGGCATTACTAGCTCGTTATAGGCTCATACTAAGTCCATGTTATTCGTCCAATACTTATATCACAAGTTTGGTTCGAAATCCATTCACCAATCCAAGTTATACTTAACCATTTACAACATCGGTTTCTAAGTCATGCTCTTAGGGATTTTCACTTGCGCGACCTCGGCTAAAACATTTTTATAAAATCGAAACATAATCCTTTTAATACGAATCTTTTTCGTGAGCCTTCCTAACTGTCTCTAGTATTATTCCTCAAAATTTCACATTTTAATACGGCTCTGAAGTGGTCCAAATATAGCCTCAAAGTTGCTGGACAGAGATGAGTCATTCTTCCGAACGGCGTTTACTAAAACTCACTTTTCTCCTAAACCGTAAATCGTATAGACATGATCTTTATACCAAAACAAACCTTAAAACAAGACCTACATGTTCATGGGCAGTTCTGTTCAAAAATATTACCAGACCAGTTCGTAATTCTTGCTCAAAACAGCCCTAAATCAAATGGGCATTACGACGGCTATAATCGTAATGTTTTCCTTTTCCAAAACACAACCAAATCAATACCAATTAATCCCAAACTCACCATCCACCTTATACACCCTCCACTCAGTCAAATCCTCCATGAATAATCAAAACAAATTCATAACCCATCCTCCAAACTCAACCAACAATTCATATAATTACTTAATCATGATCTTAACTTTACATAAACATCAAAACCACTTCAAACTCATATAAACAAAAAGGGGCAGGGGTTTTTATACCTTCCTTGGTGCTTCATATACACTAACAATGGTTTATAATCCTTCCTTGAGCTTTGAACAAACCTTATCAAGCTTAATCCTTAAGAAACAAAATCAAGAATCATGAAAAGTTACTATTCATCATCACTTTGTAAAATCCATATAAAATCGAAAAACAAGAGTTTGGTTCTAAGATTTTTACCAGACCTTGTACTCTTCATAAGCTTTCTTTTGAGCTATAGATCGCCACATTTAAATCTTCCTAGCTAGGGTTTTGAGTCCCATCTTTCCGCTGGACACAAACTGCACAGTTTGGGTTCTCCAACTTGGGGAAGGGATTTGACTAGGCTACACTCCTTTGTTGTCCATGAAATTTTTAACGAATGTTACCCATGGAGTGGAGAAGCTATGGTTAAAATTTGGTGATTTAAGGATGGATAGAAATGGAGTTATGGATTTTTCTTTCCTCCTTGCACAAGCTGAGCCGAAAATGGGGGGAAGAGTTCTTCCTCTCCTTTTTCTTTTTGTTTTGATAATTAGATAAGGATGCTGATTTTTATGTCAAAAGTGGTGAGTCATCACCCTTGGTTGCTTCTCCTTCCGACACATGTCACACATGCACTGGCCCAGATAAAGTAGTTTTACTGGTTCGCTTTACTGGTTCGTTTCCTTTCACATGGATGATCCAAATGTTGCATTCCTCGAATTAATCTTGTTACATGTTACTTCCATGTCCATATTTAATCCGGTAGATGTTGCCTTGTTCCTCTTGAAACGATTCGAAATATTTTCCAAAAAGAGCGAATAAAACTTTACGCGATTCTCGCAGTGAATAGTAACTATTCACTATTCATTCCAACAATCGAATCCTTAAATCGACTTTAATAAAATAATAAAATTCCAAAATATTAAATCCTCAAATCCTCAATTTTAATATCTCATTTCTTGAATACAATAATATATAATTCGCTGCCCGGTCGAATATTACACCAAAATAAAATTTGGAATTTCTGAATTCCGATCGTCTTTGCATTCACTTATTTACTCCGTAGATCACTAATATGACTTCGGAATATCCATACTACGTCTCGTACATAGGTGGCATGAAAAACTTTGTTACTCCTCAAAATCACTATTCATTCACCAAATTCACTATTCACTGATGCACTTAATCATAATAAGAAAAGTTTTAATTTTTCCAAAAATTCGGGTTATTACAGTCTCCCCTCCTTAAAAGGATTCCGTCCCGGAATCAACTTAGGAGTAACTGGGGTACGTCTCTTCTATTGCACTTTCTAACTCCCAGGTGGATTCTTCCACCTCTTGATTTTCCACAAACCTTTCACTAGCTTGTCAACCTCGTCACTTAGCACTTGCTCTTTTCTATCCGTGATTTCCACAGGTTGTTCTTTATAAGTCAGACCAGGTTGTATATCTACCTGCTCATACTCTACATATGTCGGGCATCTATAGTATACTGACGTAGCATTGACACATGAACCCCGTTATGACCATTCTACAAGTTTGGGGGGCAAGGCTGGCTCGTAGGCCACCTTCCTGACACGTTTTAAAATCTCAGATGTCCCAATGAATCTCGGGCTCACTTCCCTTTCTTTCCAAATCTCATTAATTCTTTCCATGGATATCTTTTAGCATCACGGATCTCTAACCTCATATTCCCCATCTTGTTTGTACAGAAAATACACCAACATAAACTTGCTTGTCATCCATCAACATGCCATTTAGCTTATCAATAGCAGTACTATCTCTATACTCGTGGGCTTAGTCCGCATGCTTCCTCTGTCTGTCTTGGTTGTCACTAGCCACTTGTTGGTGAAATCTTTTGTCTTTCTAGTTTGTTGGACTAACTTGGGTTTTGTGTAAAATCTCATCCTTTAATTCCCGATCATTCGGAATCCATTTCTGTCCCATTTTAATTAAGGGTATCAGCCACCACATTGGCCTTCCCCGGATGGTAGTGTATCTCACAGTCATAATTCTAGGTCAATTCTAGCCATTTCTCCATCTCACGTTATCTACTATCGCGGAGAATTCAAAGCCAATTCGTTACATTCCATAAAATTTGTGGGTGCATTAGTCAACCCAAAATAACTTCGCTAAAATCTCAAAGTGTCTATTCCTCGTACGAATCGCAGTCTTGGGTACATCCTCGGATTTAACTTCCAACTGGTGGTATCCAGTTCTTGAATAAATTTGGAAATACACAGCGTTTTTCCGCTGATCAAACAATCATTTACAAGGGTACCTATCCTCCAGGTCGAACTCATTCAACTCTCGAGGTTCGATGCATAATCTTGTGCTAACATCTTTCTCTCTTACGAACAACACCGGGGTTTCCCACGGTGATACACTGGGCCTTATCATACCCTTATACAACAATTCTTATAACTGAGTCTCTAACTCTTTCATTCCCACTATACTCGGAATACTCGGTATTCATTCTCATGTCATCCAAATCGATATCTGGTATCTCATTAAAACCTTGTACAATCTCCCAAAACCATTGTAGTTCCCTTTTTACTTGGTATCTCTTTTCTTGGCGTCCACCATAAGAGCTAATTAAGCCTCGGATCTCTGGCGTAATAGCTTCTTAGTCTAAACTATATTCAAGAATCTCTGAATCTGTTTCCATCCTTTATTTATTACTCTCTCTCTCTTACAATCAGTCTGGGCTCCATTGGGTGTCAACCCACCCGTCCTTATTATAATGTCAACTTCTCCCAAGTCACAATACCAGCTCCCTCTGACTCTATCGCCAGTACTTATCTTGCTAACCCAGAGGTAGTGTCCATTCGTAAACAACTCCTCCAAAATCTCAATTCCACTATATGGCATCTATCTAACACCGTTGTCACTGGAGTACACGACACATCACTATTCCTTTCACATATATCACTTGATCCCCTTTCCATTATCATAATATCCTTGGGAGAATAAACCAATTCATTGATATGTCATTAACATTCTATTCGTCTTAGGGATTCGCTCCTGTCATAGGCGATTTCGTTGCGAATCTAATTCCTATCAGCGAATTTTGACTTATTTGACCTGGTTCGCCTCCCCTTAGAATTCAATGAGGATAACCAAAATTCATGGGGCCTTGAAAAGACAGCTCCCATATCAAGGAAAACGTCACACACTGGTGATCATAAGGTTATGAGTTTTAAGGTAACCTTATTGGAGGTAAGAGAATTTACCGAGAGATCAACATGATCGTAAGAACTCAACGTTGCGTGCCTCGATTGAGACATTACTAAAGGTAATTAGCCTTCTTGTATTTCACAACTTACAAGTGATGGCGTCCCATCAGACTTCTATCACATAGACAGATAGTCCTTGTAGCCCCTAAAAGTATAGGGTTGTTCGTCTCAGTGGAAGTTAAAAAGTATGAAAGCAATTCGAGATCAATTTAATGATTATCGCCTCTCGACAATATTTCTCAAAGGAACACCTTGAATTAAAATTGAACAGATTCCAAAGGTGCGGTTTCCAAAGAAAATACAAAGAAAAGAATAACCAAAAAGATACTGGTACTTAACAAACAAGTGGTGAGGTATCACCATGGGGTCATTCATTATTTGAAGAAAAGTGAAAGCTTAAATAACATCATTTGACAGGGCTTCGAAAACCTGAAAGTAGGCATCGTGACAGCCTCTAACACAATTGAAATTAATTATGATTTAACACAAGTGTTATAAAATAACTTCGAAGAGGGAATATACCCTTTATCAGAATTCTTTCTTGGAAAGAGGTCAAGATAGATCATAGATTGGGGAAATATCCCACATAATCTGCAAAGGGGGGAGGGTACTACCAAGGTCTCTACGGATGCCTTTTATGTCGGCTCCTCTAATGGATAATCGTTCAATTCCAAAGCTTTTCTTTTCCACGCGCCCTAAGGTGTTTGATACTTACGTCATTGCCGACTTATAATAGTCGCTAAGGATCCAACCATCGACCTTTGCAATCGTAGGGAGTTCTATTCGACTAGACGCAACATCTCAAGTAAGCGTTCTGTTCTATAAGAAGACTTCGATACCGTTGTTGCCCATAGCAATGACAATTCCACATGTCGACTGGGCAGTACTCCGGAGGATCGTTACAAACTACAAACTTAAATTCGGTCTCTATTTCAATCATCTTTATACCCAAAATTTTCCTTGAGATAATAAAATCCCTCAATGATGTAATAGACACTATTTCCAGTGGAATCGCTGGTCGTGGGGGATTGAAATCTCATAGCCCAAAACAATTCCTTACACTATTCTAGGCAACTAAGTACCCTTAATCGTTCGTGAAAATCTGAACATCTTGGTTCTTACGTATGCCGCCTCCTTATGGGCAACTATAACCGACTACGGGTAACAGGTTTCGTTCAAGTCGAATCAATCCACTGATACTGGCTGTACTGCCTCTACCTCTTCTGCTTTGGAGACTCTACTCCATTTTCTTTGTCATATCTCTTGATGAATCATGAACGATCCTTAAAACTCTCGTTTCGTCACTTATTTGTCCTTTGAAGGTTCGTCTGGTCCTATTATACGACCTCAAGTAACATACTACATCTTTATCAATCAACACGTTCTCTACAAGATTCTTTCCTTGACCCACTATGGGGTCTTCCTCTAGATCCTCCTATGGATCTTCCTTTATCGGGTCTCCGTCCATTTCAAGGAACGCATCATCAATTGCCTACTCGAAGGCCTCGGGGTATGGTATCTCAGAATCCCATCACTCTATAACTCATACGAATCGAGGTGACTAACCATGAAGTCCTAAGTACGGTTTCCCAGAAGAAGTCCCATCTCGGGCTTCATCTTAAACAGTCAGGGTCATGTCCTCTAACCCGACTACGAACTCAATTTGGGCTCTAGATGTTCTTATCATTCTTAAGGGTATTGTAAGACTCGATCTCCTATCGTTTCTGAGGACTGTAACCTAACGCTCTGATACCATTTCTGTAACAGCCCCAAATCCGGGGTCAGGGATTTAGGGTAGTCACGATCCATTTACTCCTTGCCTTATCTGTATTACTCACACCGTGCATAATTCACCTGCTCATGACCCCACAATATATGTCTCACACACACACACAGGTTAGAGTCTCAGAAACGACACAATACAACAACTGCGGAATAAATAATCTTTATTACAATACCCAAATGTCTTTGAATCTGTCACTGATACAATTTCTAAGTAAGGTTACATTACCAACTTAGCCTTCTGATGCTCACAATCCTCTCATACCATTCATATCTATACATAAGTTGAATACCAAAAGCTGTAGCCTGATTCGATTGGTTCGTACTATTCTCGGGATCACTGCTAGAAACTGTTTGTGGAAACGCCTTGCGGGGTATGTGCCGTCCCATTGGCATCCTGCTTCGCTGCTATATAATATATATAAAACAATAGCAAGAGTGAGCGATAGCTCAGCAAGGTAATGAAAGTATGGCCTAATTCTGCCTTTAACTCAACCCAGAATAAAGCGGGTATAAGACAATAATTTGTCAAAATATCTCGATACTGAAATTATTTCCTTATCGGAAGATATTCCAAAAATAGTACCTTTATTGTAATTCAAATATCATTTCATAATATTTCTGCAACTCTTTTGCTATATTATGAACAAAGTTCTTGTATACAAGATGAGGTTTCAAAATAAACCCAATATAACCTTTCCAAAAATTATCTGCTATATAAGCAGAATATCAACATATAACTTAAAAGATGAAGTTATAAGGAAAATTCAATATAAGCAACTCCCTTACCATAACTCATGTTATGTAGGGTATCCACAGTGTCATATGATATGCTTTAAGCGGATAAGAAACTAGTATAATATAAACGATGAAGTTACGAGGAAAATTAATATAATATTTCCGTAACCCAAACTCCACTTATGCATATATATCTTTAATCAGGTTTTATCAGAGTCATAACTCAAAAGTAAAAGATGGAGTTGCACAAATTTATTGTCACTTCATTTACAAACACTTTTCAACCCCCTGCCAACATGGTTGGTTCTTCACCCCAATACATGTTGCAGGAAATATCCAAATTGGATGATGAACTAATACTGGAGTTGCTACCGCGTCCGCTGTGCCTAACCTTACTATGATCAGTAGCAGGTCGCACCGCTCAAATAGTTTTCTACATGTAGATGGAAGTATCACGACGGCCTGACATTGTCTACCGCCTTACTATGACCTCCCGGCCCATTTGGGGTAATATAAAAGTTGGATGGGCCCACGCAACTTGACCACTTACACCACTCCTAGTTCAGATGAAATCCATGACTCTGAAACGTAAAGATCGTCCTCCTTTCCCCAAGTGTAACACTTGTTGATACGACTCCACTAAGTAGTTATATCTAGGTTGGAAAGGAAGGTTCTCCAATATTTCCCAAGCTATGCTTGTTAATGGATATCGACTTGTTCCATGAATTTACCCCTCGATCATTGAGGTGGTAACACAACATTAGACTGGCAGCAATTAAATTGCTCCAAGAAAATATCTGTCCCTTGACAGTTTTTGAATTGAGAGTTTAAAAAGAGTAGTAGTCACTTAAATCAGGTTTCCCGTATTTTTGATAGTTGAGCGAGCATTTGAATCTTCTTAAAAGACGGATTTAAATGAAAAACATTGTTTTGGGAACCTCTTTTGATTTACGAATACTTAATAATATTTCTTAAATAAGTAAATCTTAAATGAATATTTGAAAATAATATTCATTAAGTAAGTAATCCTCAAATGAATATTTGAAAATAATATTCATTAAATAAATAATTCGCAAATGAATATTTGAAAATAATATTCATTAAATAAATAATTCGCAAATGAATATTTGAAAACACTATTCATTAAATAAATAATTAATCTTCAAATGAATATTCAAAAATAATATTCATTAAATAATCCTCAGATAATACTCACAATAATATTCTTCGATTAAGTAAACCTCCAAATGAATGTCTGAAATAATATTCCTTAATTAATAATTCTCATTTGAATATTCGAAATAATATTCATTAAATAAATAATCCTCAAATGAAAATAATATCCTTTAAGTCAATAATCCTTAAATGAATATAAATAATATTCTGTAAGTCGATAATCCTCAAATGAATATTAATAAATAATATTCTTAAAATGAATATTAATAAATAATATTCTTAACGTCAATAATCCTCAAATGAATATTAACAAATGATATTCTTAAAATGAATATTAATAAATAATATTCTTAACGTCAATAATCCTCAAATGAATATTAACAAATGATATCCTTGAAATGAATATTAATAAATAATATTCTTAAATAAAATAATTAACCATCGAGTAACAGTTACCCGATATCGTATCGGAAATAACCTTTAGCATATACAGAAATACAATCACTTCTGATCCTTAATGAAAATCACACGCCCTTATCCTAGGGCATATATAAGAATACTGGCTTATAACTGATATCCCATATTTAACATATAAGCCAATTACCAAATCATTTTCAAATAATAACCTTCGAATGAGGTAATATTCAAATAACATTCCTCAAATCATTTCCAGGTAACTAATACTTTCTAGAAATATAATTAATGTTTAATAATAATATTCCTCAAGATGAATAGTACTCTGCCGCTGGAATCCCTCCGGGTCTCCACGACTATCTATATAACACAAATATCGACTCCCGGTCTAGAGTCGAAACAATAAACCTGCTCTTATCTATAGAGCTACAAGGTACACCGGTTTATAACTACTTTATCTCAAAGCTCATATATAAACCAAAATCAAACTCTATTTTATACAATATATAACATGTATCGCAAAACTGTATAACTCCACACATGGCAAAAGCAGTAATATATAATCAATACTTCAAAGTATAGATTTAGAAAACTTGCCTGATGCTCGAGAAGTGATAGGGGTTCGCGACGATGCCGGACAATCTAGACAAAGTCAAAGAAAACGCACGATTAATCCCCTGGATAATCCACTTGTACTAAATGCTTAAACACGTAAGCGAAACACAACCAAGGCATTACTAGCTCGTTATAGGCTCATACTAAGTCCATGTTATTCGTCCAATACTTATATCACAAGTTTGGTTCGAAATCCATTCACCAATCCAAGTTATACTTAACCATTTACAACATCGGTTTCTAAGTCATGCTCTTAGGGATTTTCACTTGCGCGACCTCGGCTAAAACATTTTTATAAAATCGAAACATAATCCTTTTAATACGAATCTTTTTCGTGAGCCTTCCTAACTGTCTCTAGTATTATTCCTCAAAATTTCACATTTTAATACGGCTCTGAAGTGGTCCAAATATAGCCTCAAAGTTGCTGGACAGAGATGAGTCATTCTTCCGAACGGCGTTTACTAAAACTCACTTTTCTCCTAAACCGTAAATCGTATAGACATGATCTTTATACCAAAACAAACCTTAAAACAAGACCTACATGTTCATGGGCAGTTCTGTTCAAAAATATTACCAGACCAGTTCGTAATTCTTGCTCAAAACAGCCCTAAATCAAATGGGCATTACGACGGCTATAATCGTAATGTTTTCCTTTTCCAAAACACAACCAAATCAATACCAATTAATCCCAAACTCACCATCCACCTTATACACCCTCCACTCAGTCAAATCCTCCATGAATAATCAAAACAAATTCATAACCCATCCTCCAAACTCAACCAACAATTCATATAATTACTTAATCATGATCTTAACTTTACATAAACATCAAAACCACTTCAAACTCATATAAACAAAAAGGGGCAGGGGTTTTTATACCTTCCTTGGTGCTTCATATACACTAACAATGGTTTATAATCCTTCCTTGAGCTTTGAACAAACCTTATCAAGCTTAATCCTTAAGAAACAAAATCAAGAATCATGAAAAGTTACTATTCATCATCACTTTGTAAAATCCATATAAAATCGAAAAACAAGAGTTTGGTTCTAAGATTTTTACCAGACCTTGTACTCTTCATAAGCTTTCTTTTGAGCTATAGATCGCCACATTTAAATCTTCCTAGCTAGGGTTTTGAGTCCCATCTTTCCGCTGGACACAAACTGCACAGTTTGGGTTCTCCAACTTGGGGAAGGGATTTGACTAGGCTACACTCCTTTGTTGTCCATGAAATTTTTAACGAATGTTACCCATGGAGTGGAGAAGCTATGGTTAAAATTTGGTGATTTAAGGATGGATAGAAATGGAGTTATGGATTTTTCTTTCCTCCTTGCACAAGCTGAGCCGAAAATGGGGGGAAGAGTTCTTCCTCTCCTTTTTCTTTTTGTTTTGATAATTAGATAAGGATGCTGATTTTTATGTCAAAAGTGGTGAGTCATCACCCTTGGTTGCTTCTCCTTCCGACACATGTCACACATGCACTGGCCCAGATAAAGTAGTTTTACTGGTTCGCTTTACTGGTTCGTTTCCTTTCACATGGATGATCCAAATGTTGCATTCCTCGAATTAATCTTGTTACATGTTACTTCCATGTCCATATTTAATCCGGTAGATGTTGCCTTGTTCCTCTTGAAACGATTCGAAATATTTTCCAAAAAGAGCGAATAAAACTTTACGCGATTCTCGCAGTGAATAGTAACTATTCACTATTCATTCCAACAATCGAATCCTTAAATCGACTTTAATAAAATAATAAAATTCCAAAATATTAAATCCTCAAATCCTCAATTTTAATATCTCATTTCTTGAATACAATAATATATAATTCGCTGCCCGGTCGAATATTACACCAAAATAAAATTTGGAATTTCTGAATTCCGATCGTCTTTGCATTCACTTATTTACTCCGTAGATCACTAATATGACTTCGGAATATCCATACTACGTCTCGTACATAGGTGGCATGAAAAACTTTGTTACTCCTCAAAATCACTATTCATTCACCAAATTCACTATTCACTGATGCACTTAATCATAATAAGAAAAGTTTTAATTTTTCCAAAAATTCGGGTTATTACACAAACTCATTGAAGAAACCATAAAGCCAATCATTCTTCCCCCTGTAGATGTCATCAGTGCAGAAGGTCAAAAGAGCACAATTTCAACCACCTTCTATCCATCCACAATGCCTAAAGATATCTCCACTCCTCAACCTGCTCAACCTGTCAAAGCTATAATCATCACAGAGGCCAAGCTACAGGAAGTTGCCAATTCTCACATCTATCATGATGAGGCCTTCCTGGAGTTTCTGAAAGCCACTTATAGAAATGCACAAGAAGATGCAAGGACTTACAGAAAGAAGCTCAAGGAAAACATCAAGTACTTCACAGTTGCAGTAAGGAAAATCAAGGATGTCCATCTAAGAGAGATAATCATGGTGTGCAAGGACAACTGCTTGTGGCACTTAGCTTTTCAAACTCTAGAGAAACTGAGATTCACTGAGCTGTCAATAATAATGGACTTAATAGAACAAGGTGGGGTTAACAACAAGAGACTGTTTGATGACTTAAAGATAGATCAAGATCAAAGACTGCCTGAGGTTATCTCAAAGCCAAAGACAATAATCTTCCAAAGTCTATCTCAAGACAGCAGCATTGACCAGTTGGTGATCCCTTCAGATTTGACAAGAAAGAATAATACAAAGATCAACCAAGTGCTGCAAATGCTAAGGGCCAAGAGGGGAGTCAGGACAGTTGAGGAACTAGAGATGATTCACACTCTACAATCTTTTCTGATCCATGGAGTCATTCCTGAATCTGTCAAAGAAAAGAGCAAAAAGAAAGATGGGGATGATGATGATGAGGAGAAAACCTATAAAAGAAGATCTCAGTCAAGAAAAGATAAGGATGAATCTAGTGAAAGCAGCAGGAGCAAACATTCAAAGAAATCAAAAGATACTGGTGATGACAAGAGGGATTCAAAAGGAGGAAAGGAAACAGTCAAGAGAACAAGGAGTGGAATTCAGCAAGTCAAGGACATTGCTAGCAGTACTTTAACCACAACACAAGACTCTAAGTCTAGGGTGGGTACTGTTAGCAATAATCCTCCAAAATCATTATCTATGACTTCTGAACCTGAATTGCCACAGAAGAAAGATGAAGCCACTAAAGTAATTTCAAGAAAACACTTCCACAAAGTTACAGCTAGTGGAGTGTTACAGTGGATGAAGGGGAAAGGAATGAAGCTACTTCCAAGTGATGTGGCACTGAAGACTAATTCTCCCTGTTCCACAAAGCTACCTCAAGTGAAGCACATGAAGATCAAGAGGGCAGCTAAGAGGACAAGGATAACAAAGAAGAATGGAGTAATCACTAATGTTGTAGGGATCAAAGTGCTTCCTCTTGATGAAGACTATGATGAAGATGCCCTAGCATTCTTGAGAGCCCAAAGAATCTTTGAAGTCAAAGTGAAGCTAGATCATCTAGAGATCAAGTACACTGATAGGAGAGAAAGAAGTATGAAACAAGAAGGCTGGCAATATTTCTATAAGTATGAGCTTGAAAGGATAAATGCCTTACTGAATTTTGAAGAAAATGAAGAAACGACATGGAAGATAGATATTGCCAGGTACTTGAAAATGCATGCTGATTATGAAGAAAACATGAGGAAAGAGAATGAAGAGAAAAACAAACAAAGAGAGAAAGAAATGGCTGAGATGGAGGAGAGGGCTAAAGAGCTAAGGCAGAAAGGGCTGTGCAGGGTCAAACAAAATCCTTACATTGTGGAGTACAAAAACTCAAATGGAGGCCAAAGCAAAATAAGGATGGAGTTTCTGGACTCCTATGTAGAAAGTGCACTCAAGGCTGCAATTGATGACTTGGAAGGCTCACCTCTCATTGAAGAACTGATTGCCAGAGAAGAACTTCAAGAAGCCATCATAGACATGAAGAGAAGAGAAGAGATAAGGAAAAAGAAAATGTATGATGACTTACTAAAGAAGCAATTGGAAGCTGAGGCTGCTGAGCAACAAAAATAATCTGTAAGCTTTCAATTTTTCTATGTAATCAAATTCCTGATCACAATGTTCATGAATTGTCCTCTCTGTTACTGAATTTCCTTTTATGTAAGTTAGGCTTGTTATCAGACATGAAATTGTGCCTAAGGATCTTACTCACAATTTGGGGGAGATTGTTAGGCTCAAGACATGTCTGAATACCACTATTAACAAGCCTACACTATGTGACTATGTCACATTACATGACCTAGTGAATTTTATCACTGGGATATAGTATAGGTCTCTAAATGTACTTGTCTTGTTTTCATGAACATTAGCTTGACCATGTATGCTCAAAGTTATAATGAGCTTAGCAAAGTTTCTTGCATCTAGATTGTATATAGGCCATTGAATAATTGTCCTGGTAGAAGTTCAGAAGTGTTCATGCAGCAGGATAGAGATGAATAAGGCTATGAAGAAATAAGTTGCAGAAATTTGTCTAAGGCATTATATAGCAAGGTCAGAAGAAAGCTATGTCGTGAAGTCACCAATATCTATGTCGTGAAGTGCTACATCGCATAGTCCATTTTGTACTATGTCGAGAAGTCCTCAAGACTCATGTCGTGAAGTGTTGAAGTCAGCAAAGTCAAAGAAGCCTAGATCGCATAGTCGTCAAACAACTTATGTCGCATAGTCGTCTAATGACTTATGTCGCATAGTCGTCAAATGATATATGTCGCAAAGTCTTCAAAAGCTATATCGCGTAGTCCTCACAAGGGAGATCGTGAAGTCAGGAATAAAGTGGAGTTCACGATATCAACACTTAGCCGTTTACAACAAGACAAATCAAGGTACAGAATCAAGAATCAAAAGAGACAAATACTGAAGCATTTGTTCTGGCAAGGTGGTCCAAAGAACAGATGGCAAATCTACAGCTAAACTTGGAGAGAAAGATAAGAGACAAGCAGCTACAGAAACAGGAAAGACTCCGAAAAGCAGGTGGTCCTTCCTGACATAGTTAACGTCTTATGGCAGGACAAGTTGGACTTTCAGCAAAGGGTAACTGTGTAAAAATAGGTGTGCGTGCACTAGTTTGTATAGGGCTTATATATATATCATGCACATCCTATTGTTAGCTGTAAGAGAGATACACATAGTTTTTATCTTAAGCTCTTTTCTCTGTAAGCAAGCAAGTTCAAACTGTTCTTGTTTAGAAGCCAGAAATTCGATTGTGAATTTCTTGGAAAGCTGTAGTATTTAATTTGCTTATACAAAGTAGATTAAAGTGATTGTGTGTGTTATTTACTTTCTGCATATTACATATCATAATCATATACAGTCTTTTACTTAGTTTTCAAGAATCGAAAAATATATCAAACTATCCATTCACCCCCCCTCTGTCTAGTTTCTAGTAGTATTCATTTCTAACATATTATACTATAAAAATAAGAAGACGATAGCGGTGAGGTGTCGCATCTCAAATCGTTTCAATCTTTTTTTTTTAATTTTTGAAATAATAAAAATTAAATATTATATAAATTCTCAATTTTCTTCTTCCTATTTGCTAACACGGTGGAAACTAAAAAGCGTTCTCCACTAACTTAATTTATTAATCTTTATTACTATTTTTCAAGTATGGAAGCTAAATATGCGATGTTAATATTCCCCTAAACTTTCTCTTCAAGTCCAATTTATTTACTAATTCAATCCTACTATATTTTAATGGTGGAAACTTAGTATATCTTATTAACATTACTCCTAAATTTACTCTATGAGTCAAATTTATATATTAATTTCTTTTTTTACTATCTTTCAATCAAGAAAAATAATAAATGAGACGTATTGAGTTTGTGAGGCGCTATAAAATAAAATTAAAAATATAAGTTTAATTTTCACTTCATTAATTTTTTTGAGTACATATATTTTAAACAATAAAAATTAGATTTTTTTAAAAAAACTTAAATTAAAATTTATGACATAATAAAATTGATTAATATATGATGTAATTTATTTAGTAAATTAGTTTGTTACCTATTTAGATTTGATTACAACGAGTTGCAACGAGTGAACGAGAAAGTGGGTCACTGGGAGGAAACATGTTTAACGAGAGAACGATTCATTAGGAGGATCATGTCATTTGCTAGAATTTAATATTTATGTTATATTATGTATTTTAAAATAGAAGTTGGAATATGAATTTTGAGAAAAATAAAAAGGGGGACAAATATACTAATATCTGATACAATGTTAAAATAATTAAAAATATTAAACAATTGTTCTTTTCTATATTTATTTGAAAGTTCGGTAAATGATCAAAGATGAAACAGAGAATTCAAAAGAAAACCTTAATTTTATATCAGAAATATTATTTTGTTTAAAAACATATTTTGTAGAATATTTTTTAGAAATATTTAGAGAAATGTTTACAAAGCCGCTGCGAATCGCGGCTTAGTAAACTAGTTTTATATATAATAGGAGAATAAGAGAATATTTTAGGGGTATTTTGAGGCAATAAACCCCTTATGAAATTACCAATTTACCCTTATATATTACGAAATTACATGTCATGTCACTACTCTCTTATCAAAAGAAAAAAGTTAAGTAATTAATGTGTTGTTTATGGATCGAACCCTTGACTTTCTCCAAAAAAGTCATCCTTATAACCATTGAGCTACATGATTATTTTTGATTTTGAGTTAAAAATCATATAACATGAATCTCACATCTTTCTTATCATATATTTATAATTATTTAAACTTTTGTGTAAAAATTAAGGTGATTTCTAATATTTATTAAACTTTATTTTTTTTAATTCTTAAAATATCATACAGAATATTCTATTTTCTTACGTAAGGGTCTTGTACTACACAATATATTTGAATTATTCAGATATTTAATATATAAAATGTATTATTAAACATTGATATAACATAAATAAAGTATAACAAGTAGTTTATTTACATATTTATGAATTATTTACTTTTAAATTAATGAAAATTAGTGTTAAAAATATTTAAAAATTAGACAATAATCTAGGGATGAACGATCAGTCACTTCGGAGTCGGGGAGTGTTATCCCCGCCCGATCTCTGAATTTGATCTCACTCCCCGAACCTGTCATGATCTTTGCTTGGATTTATTTTACTTTTTGATCCCCACCACGAATGGGAAAGAGGGATCCCGCGAGAACCAGTGATTTTTAATTTTTTTTCAAATAATCTTTTTAAAATTTTATAATATATTTTCTAATAAAGTTATTTTGATAAATCATGATACATAACATATATTTTGAATTTAATATAGTATTTTAAATAATAATTCAAATTAATATTATTTATAACGAAATATAAAATAAATATTATTGTAATTTAATTATATTATATAAGAAAAAGTTTAAACTATAAAAATACCTATAAATTATATTTATTCATAATAATTTATTTAATATATATATAAATAAATTGTTCAATATAGAAATCAGAGAACGAGGAGCCGATCGAGGAGACACTAATCCCCAACCCCGCCCCGATCCCCAAAGTTTTTATATATTTCTCCCTGATCTTCGAAAAATTCTCAAATCCCAGCCCGGCGAGGATCAGATCGGGGTTGGGCGGGGCGGGGTGAGTGCACGTCCCTACAATAATCGTTGTTATATAACACATATCTATAACATGTATATTTGATATTTATGATTCCAAAATAGAAGCATTGTACTGATCGATTGACTACCAAACTATATTTTGATTAAAATTAATCTTTTTAATAAATTAAGTTCAGGTTGTAAAAGTAAAAGAACTAAACGACCATAAATAAAATTTAAATTAATGTTCTAGAAGAAAATAATTAATTATTTGAAATTGAATTAATATATATATAGGCTTTTGTTCAACTAGAAACTAAAATTGAAATAGAAACTAAAAACTAATTTAAGCCCTTAGATTAATCTAATCTAACGACCCTTTACTGCACCACACACAGTTAAAATACACCCTCACATACACAATCCCACCTAATTCCCTTCATTTTTAATTTGATTTTTCCCGTGAATCGGTGAACTTTTTTTGAAATCCGACTTCACTATATTTTTCTCCATCTTCCAACGATCAATATTCATACCATATGTGCTATATTACGGAGTACTAAAATTTTAGTGGTTTCTGTAATAATAAATTGTGATTTCAGCATAGATCTAGCGATTTATTTTTATATACGTATAAATTTAGTGATTTTGCAGTACAAAATTTGTAATTTACGTATAGGTCTGGAGAAAAAATCACAACATTTACGCAGAAATCACTATTTATTCTTACATGAATCACCAACATTTTAGTGATTCTCGCAAGCATAAATAGTGATTTATCGTCGAAATATATCAAATATGGTATGCAAACTAATTGTTGCGAGATGAAAAAAAATACAGTGAAGTCAGATTTCAAAAAAAGATCACAAATTAACAGGAAAAATATAATTACGAATGGAGGGGATTAGGTGGGGTTGTATGTGAGAGGGTGTATTTAACTGTGTGTGGTGCAGTTTCTAGTTTTTAATTAGTACAGGTTTCTAGTTGAATAGGACCATATATATATATATATACGTGTAAAATAACTAAACGACCATAAATAAAACGTAAGGAAAACTATTTAAAGATGAGATAATAAAATAGTACAAAAAAATAAATTAAACGAATTATATAGTCACTAAAAATTTGATAATACTTTGTGTAAAAAATAAATAGATTAAAATATATAGTTCGGTTAATAAATTTTATAAAACAAGATATTTACATAGCATACAATCGGAACACAACAAATCAACATTTAACTCTGTGTACGCGTTAATCAGGCTGAAATACAGCGGTTCCGGGAGTTGTTTATCTAAATAACTCGTAATTGGGCCTTGCCATTTCAACACATCTCTTTCTATTGAAGGCCACCTTCTCAGAACCTTCATATCCGCCCATTCCTTCTACGTACGTACTAAACTTTGACTAAATCAAAGGCAACACAAATTATACTTTACACATACATTGACTAGTCTCTTCTCCTGTCTGTCTTTTCACTCATTATATCCTCATATCGCTCGTATTCGTTCTTCAATTTATCCTCTGCCATTCAACCAAAAAAAAATAAAAAAAAATCATCATGAACGATCTATTTTCTGGCTCATTCTCCCGGTTCCGCAACGAAGAAGATGGTCATGACTCGCCACACCATGTCATAGAAATGTCCTCCACTACTCCTACTGCATCTGTAAATCTGGACAAGTTTTTCGAAGATGTGGAATCAATTAAAGAAGAGCTTAAAGATCTTGAGTCGCTATACAATCAGCTCCACACATCTCATGAACAATCCAAAACTCTGCACAACGCGAAATCAGTCAAGGCACTGAGATCAAAGATGGACAAGGACGTTGCATCGTCTCTCAAAAAGGCTAAATTCATCAAAGTACGTCTGGAAGCCCTGGATCGGTCCAACGCAGCTAATCGTAGTCTCCCTGGTTGCGGTCCAGGCAGCTCATCAGATCGTACCAGGACATCTTTAGTCTCCGGTCTGCGAAAAAAGCTCCAGGACTCAATGAACTCGTTCAATGATCTACGTCAACTAATGGCCTTAGAGTACCGTGACACTGTCCAGCGCAGGTACTTCACCGTCACAGGCGAAAACGCGGACGAAAAAACAGTTGATACACTAATTTCCACAGGACAGAGCGAGACTTTCTTACAAAAAGCGATCCAGGAGCAAGGGCGAGGCCAAGTGATGGAAACAATTATGGAAATTCAGGAGAGGCACGATGCTGTAAAGGAAATTGAGAAAAACCTGGTGGAATTGCATCAGGTATTTCTGGATATGGCGGTGTTGGTGGAAGCACAGGGAGAGCAATTGGATAACATTCAGGATCAAGTCGAAAGAGCTAGTTCATTTGTTAGAGGTGGGACACAACATCTCGAAGTTGCTAGGAAGACTCAGAAGAATACCAGGAAGTGGTATTGTTATGGAATTATTTTGTTGCTCATTGTGCTTGCTATTATTATCCTTTCTATTAGGCCTTGGGAGAGCAACGGCGGAGGCGGAGGCGGAGGCGGAGGCGGAGGCGGTGACAATAATAACAATGGTGCGGCGTCACCACCACCGCCGACGAAATGAGATTTGTTTGGATTTTTGTTTTCGGATTGTTCCATTGTATTGATAATATTAAGATTTTTGAAGGAAAATGTTGGATTGGGGAAGATTGGATATGATGAGGGGTGATATTGTAATTATGATTTGGAGGGTAGTTGACTAGTTGGTGAGTCGGGGTAGGTCATTCGCTGTCAGCATTTACCTGTCGTATTTTTCCATACATTATTGTTATTTATTTATTCATTGATGCGCCTGTCTTTAGAATCCAATTTTCAAATTTTATTTTATTTTCTTTTGTTTTTTCTTATGCTAATCAGTTAGCAAAGTTATAAATGTTAGAAATCGAATCTAGCCGAGCAAATTAAGGAACAAAATACCTAGCTAAACTAATTTGACAAAATTGGTACGCATCGCTAAAATCTGTGCTCAATAACGTGGCCGGCGACTGATCGATAACGATTACCATGTACAAGCATAATTAATCAATTTATAAACAAGGTGGCTAATTCCTCAAATGGTATATGATTGACAAATTATTTTTTCTCAGAAGAGTTTGGGATTAAAAAGAGGCTTTTTTTTATAAAAAAAAAGAGTTGTGCATGAATGGAATAATGTGACGCTGTATATTAACGTTAAATTTTAGAATAAATTTATTCGCAAATTTATTTAACAAACAAATGACTTAAGCTTTCGATTATCAAATACCTGGAGAATATAATTGGAGAATAATTTTTGTAAGTGAGAAACAACTACAATAACGGAAACAGTTAAATATTTAAATTAGATTATTTATTATTTATACTAGTTTAAAACCCGTGCGATTCACGGATTGTTAATTGTTATTTTATTATTATTTTTTTAATATTTTTTTAATTGTAATTGTGTAAAAAATAAGTAGGCATGTTAAAATAGCTAAACACTTTTAATTAATTATAAACATTAAAACAGATTTTAAAATAAATAAATATGGGGTTGCCCGTTATATTTTTGAAAAATGAGGGGTTTTAGTAAGAAAAAATAAAAAATGTAACATATATTTAGTTTAAAAAGGTAAATGCCCGTGATATTTTTGGAAAATGAGGTTTTAAAATTTAATAATTAAACGTATTTAAATACGTTTTAAAATAAATAAGTAAAGGGTTTTCTCTGATATTTTTGGAAAAAGAATGAATTTTAGTAAGAAAAATAGAAAAAGGCAATTTTCCGTGATATATTTAGAAAAAGATGGAGTTTGTTAGAAAAAATATATAATATGTTTTAGCTGAAAAGATAATTGGTTATAAAAAGATATTTGATTATTTATATTTTAATATTTTTAGTAATTGCATTTGTTAAGAAAAATAAGCACACATGTTAAAATAGGTAAACTTTTAAAAAAGTATTTATAATATTAAAATAGGTTTAAAAATAAATAACTAAAGGTTTGTCCGTGATATTTTTGGAAAAGGAGGGGTTTTAGTAAAGAAAAATAGAAAAACAAACATGTTTTAGTTAAAAAAAGGTAATTGTCCGTGATATATTTCAAAAAGCAGGGGAATTTGTTAGAAAAAATAGAAAAAATAATGTAATTTAGGTGAAAAGGTAATTGATTATAAATATGTAATATTATTATTTAATAATATATTTCTATAATTAAGTAAGGTTAATTAAGTAAAAACACGAAGTGGCATTTAATTAAGAGAAATTAAGTAAAAATCACAACGTACCATACCGACCAACCAAACTTTTAATGTTTCGTCTATTATATAATACTAGCTTAAAACCCGTGCGATGCACGGATTGTTAATTGTTATTTTATTATTATTTTTTAAAATTTTATTAATTGTAATTGTGCAAAAAATAAGTAGACATGTTAAAATAGGTAAACACTTTTAATTAATTAAAAATATTAAAACAGATTTTAAAATAAATACGTATGGGTTTGCCCGTTATAGTTTTTGAAAATGAGGAGTTTTATTAAGAAAAAATAAAAAATGTAACATATATTTAGTTTAAAAAGGTAAATGCCCGTGATATTTTTGGAAAATAAGATTTTAAAATTTAATAATTAAAAGTATTTAAATATGTTTTAAAATAAATAAGTAAAGAGTTTTCTGTGATATTTTTGAAAAAAGAATGGATTTTAGTGAGAAAAATAGAAAAATTAAATTGTAAAAAACAATTTCCTGTGATATATTTAGAAAAGGTGATATTTTGTTAGAAAAAATATATAATATGTTTTAACTGAAAAGGTAATTGATTATAAATAGGTATTTGATTATTTATATTTTAATATTTTTAGTAATTGCATTTGTTAAGAAAAATAAGTAGATATGTTAAAATAGGTAAACTTTTAAAAATAATTATAATATTAAAATATGTTTAAAAATAAATAACTAAATGTTTGTCCATGATATTTTTGGAAAATGAGAGGTTTTAGTAAGGAAAAATAGAAAAACTAACGATTTTAGAACCCATGCGAAACTAACGAAATTATCTTTAATTTAATGATGGTTTAATAATTATTATCTAACTTGACCAGTTGACCTACCCATAAACCGAAAAGAAAATACGGTTAAGAATTTTTACATAAAGAATTCAATTTAATATAGAAAACCAATTTATAATTGGTTTAAATTATCAAAGCACACTTCTTAGTATTTAAATATAATCCTACCTTTAATCAAATACACATTTTAATATAAGTATTATATTCAAAATTATCGTTTATGAATATGAAACCCTCAATATTTTAATAATATTTTGATATTATCCTTTTATGTTTGTTATATGTAAAATAATATAATTATAATTTGGATTAATCAAATTGTTATGTTACTTCAGGAAAAAAAGTGTTTAAATTTATTCACATACAGGAGTTCTTCTAAGTCTCTTATAACGTAGGGTCCACGTGTATCATTTTTAGTATGATATATATGAGCATTATATTGATAATTTTTAATATTGTAATCGATATGAATTGTTATCTTGATATTTGGTTTAATAATTATTATCTAACTGGAACTATACATAAATTCAAGACAAAAGATATTTAAGAAATTTTACATAGAAAAAATTTAAGTTATCAAAATACACTTTTTAGTATTTAAATATAATTCTATTATTAATCAGATACACTTTTTAATATTAGATCTAACAATTCTCATCGATCTATTTAAGATCTAACTATAATTATTAATATGGTCGTATAGTGATCGTACACGGACCATGTCGATTTTAATTTTTTCTTAAATTGGTTTTAATATTTTATTGAAATAAACATAGAATTTATAAATTTAAAAGAATTAGGAAAATAAATTGGTGCTACAATAATAAAAAAATATTTATTAAAATTTAGATAATCACTTTACTGTTTGGGCTCTATCTTTAGTTTTAGACAACGGATTTTAACTATTTTACAGCCCACGCGAAGCCAACAAAATTATCTTTAATTTAATGATGGTTGAATAATTATTATCTAACTGGAACTATCCATAAACTAAAGAGAAAAGATAATTACGAATTTTTACATAAAGATTCCTATTCAATATAGAAAACCCATTTATAATTGGTTTAAATTATCAAAATACAACTTTAGTATTTAAATATTATCCTATTATTAATCAAATACAATTTTTAATATTATATCTAACGGTCCTCATCTATTTGTATGTTTTGACTTTTTAGAAAATCCAATCCTAATATAATATCTTTTAACTTATATCATTTTTAGACAATAACTTCTTTTTATATGATACAATCTTGATCATCTATTTTTAAAAGTATTGGATCTAACGGTTGAGAATTTTTTGGCGGTATTTAGAAACAAACTACCATGATAACATCATTAATTTTTCTTAATATTTATAATTTTTTTAAATATTTATTGCTAAAATATAATGTACTCTTTTTTGTAATATGTTAAAGATGCGGGAACTTTGAACTTTTGAGAAAATAAATTATCAATTAAAATTTAATTTTTTTTTGTAATAGTTCTTCTTTTAAAGTAGTACACCGTGACGATCAAAATTCTGTATAAAATTCATTTTTTATAGTATATCCTATAAATATCTATGTTATTATATTAAAGACTAAATAATGAAAGTTTCCTTATAAGTTTGGTCGCTTTGTTTGATCACTCAATCCATAATCGTTGGATGTTTCAAATTAAATTGTTGAAAAACGTTAGATATAACACTAAAATTATCAGATAGAATTATCTAAGGTTTGAATCTACCAATAATATATTAAAATTTATAGGTTTTTTTTTAAAATAAAGAATTTTTTCATTTTTTTTTCTTGCAGACATAGGTTATTTGATAATATTTTTTGTAAAGTACGATTTTTTAGAAAAGTATTATACTAATTGATTAAGAAACTTTTAAAGTTTCGAATTTAATAATTTACAATGTATATATGTTAAAAAAGTTTGGCCTCTGTAGCTGAGTCTAAAATTTCAAAATACGATTTTTTTTTTTAATATGAATATAGTACTGCTAACAATGAAATTAGGTATCTATGAGTTCTTATAAAACAAAATCACCATTTACGTATAATTTATTATTTAATAATAAATAATATTTGATTAGTTATGATCTAAAACTTAATAAAATAGGATTAAAAATATGCACAATTTTATAAAATTTTATCATCGTATTTTTATATTCTTTGTTGATTTGAATTTTTCTTAGATTGATTTTAATTTTTGAACATAGATTTCTAAATTTAAAATAGTTAGAAAAAAGTAATTAAATTGGTATTAAAATAATGATGACATAATAATTATTATTAGAATTTAAATATTCACTTTACTAATTTGGGCTTTATCTTGTGTTTTAAAAATCAGATTTTGACAATTTTATACCCCACATGAAGATAACTAAATTATATTTAATTAAAAGATGGTTTAACAATTTTTATCTAACTGGAATTATCCATGGAAGAGAAAAGAAAGTCACGGATTTTTTACATGGAGAATTCTATTCAATATAGAAAACTTATTTATATTTGGTATATTTGGTTTAAATTATCAAAATACACCTTTTAGAATTTAAATATAATCCTATTATTAATAAAATACACTTTTTAATTATTTGATCTAACGATTTTCATTTATCTAGTTAAGATCTAATGGTCCTTATTAATTTGGTTATCTACGAACAAAATTTTGGATAAGATACCTATTATGATTATTATATATAAGGATTTAATATAATAAGGATATCAAGTATATAATGATATAAGTATCTTACTAACTGCTTTTACTTTTAATGTTTCGGTTTTATTTACAGTGTATATAAAATTTTAAAATACATTATTACTTAAAAATTATTAAACAGAATAAAAATTATGTTATGATTATATAAACTTTTATTCTCATATTATTATATTCTTTATCGATTTGAATTTGTTCTTAATTAATTTTGATACTTTTTTGAAAGAAACATAAAATTTCTCTATATTTAAAAGAATTAGTGGAAAAATAAATAAATTGGTGCTACAATAATAAAAAAATATTTATTAAAATTTAGATACAAACTTTACTATTTGGGTTATATCCTAAGTTTTAGAAATTGAATTTTGACGATTTTACAACCCATGCGAAACTAAATAAATTATCTTTAATTTCATGATGGTTTAATAATTATTATCTAACTTGACTAGTTGACCTACTCATAAAATAAACCGAAAAGAAAAGATGGTTAAGAAGTTTTACATAAAGAATTCAATTCAATATAGAAAATCAATTCATAATTTCTGACGCCCCCAAATTCGCTATCAGTAGACTCAGGACGCCACGATCCATAATCATCTTTAACACTCAAAATATAATGCATACCATAGTGATTACAATCCTTACAGCAAGTAGTAGTTCCAGCCCACAAGTCCAGGCATCAATCTATCTCTAACTTATTACATCATTACTCTATAATACATACCAAACCGCTAAATACATAGAGTTTATTGGTAGGTAATGATCTCTGGTATAGCTCCCCTGACAGCATTTCCGAAACAACGGTGCTACTCCAAGTCGGTGCCCTGCTGCATCTTCTCCTTTCCTTTAGCTCTGTATCGGAATGAATCGCCTATTTCCTCCTTAACTGTAAAAATATAATTAACAACAAGGGTGAGCAACTATGTGCTCAGCAAATTCCACTGATTGGCTCTCTCTCTTATCAACACTACCATTGAGGTAAAAGAAAAATAGTGTCAACAAAACTCGAAGTGTGACGATTTATTCTGACGGACTAAAAGTCCAATGATTGACCGAATCATTTGTCTCAAAACAATCACATTTGAAATTTGAGAGTAGAAGATACTGGTTTGTCTCCTTTACGATACCCCCCCCCCCACGGCGCGATCAACTACCGTGTCTCAAGTACCGCACATCCATGATACCCCATAGCACGATCACTACTATGTCTCAAGTATCACAATTTTGTTTTGCTAGCAATTAGTGGGTTGTAAAGTCAACCCGGCATCCTGAAGGAATTTACGGATGAGCGGAAGCGTGATATAACATTTATTCCGTAAAAACCGTGTATCGCACATATAGAAAAATATATAAAATCTAGAGCGAAGGGAATCGTAACCATACCTTGAGAATCGGAGCTTTAAAATCGATGGTTGCAAGCAGTTGCTCCTCAGAGTGTGAAGCACTCTACCGGTATCCACCAAGAATTTTTCTTCGATGAATTCTTCAAAAAACTCTAACACTTTTTAGAGAGAAAGAGAGAGAGAGAGAGAGAGAGAGAGAGAGAGAGAGAGAGAGAGAGAGAGAGAGAGAGAGAGAGAGAGAGAGAGAGAGAGAGAGAGAGAGAGAGAGAGAGAGAGAGAGAGAGAGAGAGATGGAGGCTAGCTCCTTTTCTAGGTTTTTAACAAAAACAAGTTATCCTTAGAATGAACTATCTCATTCTATTTATAGGGCTTTCTTAGGGTTTTAATAATATATCTTTATATATATATATATATATATATATATATATATATATATTAACCCCACATTTCTAAAATGCTTTAATAATGATTAAAACTATTTTAATCATTATTTCTTTTTCTAAACTATTTAGAAAATAATTTTTCCTCTCTCATAATTTAAATCTTTTCATCAAAGAAAATATTCTTTTATGGTGTGACCCTGTAGGTTCAATATTAAGCCGGTAGTAGAAATAAATAATAATAAACTTTTATTTATTATTTATATGAATTCTAATAATTCATTAAATATAATTAACTGATTAATTATATTTATTCTACATCGTGAGTGATGCTTCTCAACATATCGCGACTATCCGGATAATATGAATTCACTGCTTAGAATACCAAGAACCTGTCAGTGACTAGTTTCAGTACAATCAATTCCTTCTACCCTACAATATCCAGATTAAATATAAGGCATGGATCTCGTGTCAGGCCTTATCAAATTTAATCATATGATTTCTTATTCATAATGCTAAGTTCATATTAATGCAAATTAGAAACTCCTTTCTAATTTCATACACTCTGGCCAGAGATTCCAGAACTCGCATACTAAGAATAACATAGGATATTCTCTTACTATACTGGAAGGGGTAGATCCTCTATTGACGTTAACTATCTCCATACACAAATCCCTATGCCCGGAATAGACCTAATGGATGTCCTTGAGACTAAGGACTAATCCAAAGCATAGTTCATTATATACAAGATAACTCTAACGATCTCAAGTCTAAGGACACTTGTACAACTATCACTCAGTGAATAACTATTGACACGTGAGTAAACTCCATTAGCTATTCAAATTATCGAGTCATGTTCAGTGAACTTATTCCCTAACAAGCACCTACATACTAGCTATAGTGTCACCACACAAATGCCTATGAGAACAGACATCCTCCTGACGGGAGCAAGCATAGTATGTACCAATCTTTGCGGATTCACCAACTTCCGATTATTTATCCTATGATCAGGAACTGTTTAAGTCTAGAGTTATAATCTTCTAGATCTCACTATTATAATCTCATTATAATTCTAGAAGCTTTACTCTAAACTATGGAACATCTTATTTAAGACACTTTAAATAGATAAAGCCCGTAATAAAAACAAAACAAGTCTTTTATTAACATTAATGAAATCAAATAAGAATACAAGAAAGTTCTTCCTAACTCATCATACATGATTGGATTTAGGACAAACACTTTCAATCTCCCACTTGAACTAAAGCCAATCACACTGGTATCTAATACCCATCTTCTCTTTATGACGATCAAAGTGAATCTGAGACAATGTCTTTGTGAGTGGGTCTACTACGTTGTTATGTGTGTCAACTCTCTCAATTTTGACATCTCCTCTTTCAATGATCTCCCTAATCAAATGAAAGCGCCGCAAAACATGTTTGGAATTTTTATGAGACCTAGGTTCCTTGGCTTGTGCTATTGCTGCGTTGTTATCACAATACAACACAATAGGCTCCTCAATGCTAGGAACAACTCCCAACTCAGAAACAAATTTCCTCATCCAAACGGCTTCTTTTGCAGCCTCACTTGCAGCTATATACTCTGCTTCCGCTGTGGAGTCAGCCGTTGTAGACTGTTTGGAACTCTTCCAACTAATCGCACCACCATTCAGAGTAAACACGTACCCTGACATGGATGTGCTATCATCGCTTTTTGATTGAAAACTAGAGTCAGTATAACCCTCTATTTTCAACTCAGATCCACCAAAAACAAGAAAAATATCCTTAGTCCTTCGCAAATACTTAAGGATGTTCTTCACTGCTTTTCAGTGGTCTTCACCTGGATTGGACTGATATCTGCTCGTCACACTAATTGAATGAGCAACATCAGGCCTAGTACATAACATCGCGTACATGATAGATCCTATTGCCGAAGCATAAGGAATCTTACTCATACGCTCCCTTTCTTCAGGTGTCTTGGGAGACATCTTCTTGGAAAGGGATACTCCATGGCTCATTGGTATGAGACCGCTCTTGGAGTTTTCCATGCTGATCCTTTTAAGCACTTTCTCGATGTATGTACCCTGCGTAAGACCTATCATTCTTCTAGATCTATCTCTATAGATCTTCATACCGAGAATGTAGGATGCTTCTCCCATGTCCTTCATAGTGAAGTTCTTTGATAGCCACACTTTGAATGATTGTAGCATCGGTATATCATTTCCTATAAGAAGTATGTCATCCACATACAATACAAGAAATGTTACCACGCTCCCTCTAACATTCTTTTAGACACATGGTTCATCTATGTTTTTGATAAAATCAAACTCTTTGATTGTCTCATCAAAACGGACGTTCCATCTACGAGAAGCTTGCCTTAATCCATATATGGTCCGTAGCAGCTTACATACTAGGTGTTCATTCCCTTTGGAAACAAAACCCTCTGGCTGTGTCATATACACTTCCTCTTCAAGTTTCCCATTGAGGAAGGTTGTTTTCACGTCCATTTGCCATATCTCATAGTCGTAGTAAGCAGCAATCGCAAGCAAAATACGAATTGATTTTAGCAAGGCAGGCGAAAAAGTTTCATCAAAGTCAATCCCTTGCCTTTGTTTGAATCCTTTTGCCACGAGCCTGGCCTTATAGGTCTCCACATCGCCATCTGCTCCAATCTTTCTATTGTATACCCATTTGCACCCAATAGACTTCACATCCTTGGGTGCTTCAACCAAAGTCCATACTTGGTTGGTATACATAGAATCCATTTCGGATTTCATGGCACTCTGCCATTTCTCTGAGTCAACACTACTCATAGCCTCATTATAGGTCATAGGGTCGTCATCATCAATGATTGACAACTCATTGTCATTCTCAATGACAAGGCCATAATACCTCTCAGGTTGGCAAGACACTCTCTCTGACCTACGAATGGGATGTTCCACAGAAGGTTGTTTAGTCTGAACAGGTGTTTCCTCTTGAACCGTAGTAGTTTGTGCTTCTTGAACTTCATTAAGTTCTATTTTGCTCCCACTGTTCCCTTCAAGGATAAACTGTTTTTCCAAGAAGGTAGCATGTCTGGAGACAAATACCCTATGATCAGTGTAAAAGTAATACCCCTAAAGTCTCTTTAGGATATCCCACAAACTTACATTTTACGGATCGAGATTCCAGCTTATCAGGGTCAACTTTCTTGACATAAGCTGGACATCCCCAAATCTTAACGTGTTTAAGACTCGGTTTCCTTTCTTTCCATATCTCATATGGAGTTTGAGGAACAGATTTGGAAGGCACCTTATTCAGTAAATATGCTGAGGTTTCCAATGCATAACCCCAAAGGAATACTGGAAGATCTACATAGCTCATCATGGATCGAACCATGTCTAACAAAGTTCGATTTCTCCTTTCAGATACCCCATTCAACTGTGGAGTATATGGAGGAGTCCACTGAGAGACTATACCATTTTCTTTGAGATAATCTATAAACTCACCATTCAAGTATTCACCACCTCGATCTGATCGAAGGGTTTTAATACTATGTTTGGTTTGTTTCTCCACTTCATACTTGTATTCTTTGAACTTTTCAAAGGCTTCAGACTTGTGTTTCATCAAATACACATATCCGAATCTAGATCGATCATCTGTGAAAGTAATGAAGTACGAAAATCCACCCATGGCTTGCGTAGACATCGGTCCACATACATCTGTGTGTACCAATCTTAGCAAATCTGCAGCCCTCTCTCCATGTCCACTAAATGGAGATTTGGTCATTTTAGCCAATAGACAAGACTCGCATGTAGGATATGATTCAAAATCAAAGGGTTCAAGTAACCCTTCCTTATGCAATGTACGAAGTCTATTTTCACTAATATGACCAAGTTTGTAGTGCCACAAATAGGTGAGATTTTCATCATCCCTTTTCCTTTTATTAGTACGTTCAATTTGTAGTAAATTATGCTCTACGTCACATACATACAAACCATTATTTAAAATACCACTACCATAAAGAACATTATCTCTAAGAATTGAACATTTATTATTCTGAATAACAAACGAAAATCCAGCCAAGTCTAACATGGGAATAGAAATAATATTCCTCACAATCGAGGGAACAAAATAACAATTATTTAAAACAATAGTCTTGCTCGTTGGCATATGTAAATCAAATGATCCTACAGCTTCAGTAGTAACTCTTGCTCCATTTCCCATCCGTAGAATCACCTCCTCTTCCTCAAGAGTCCTACTTCTCCTTAGTCCCTGCAACGAATTGTAAATGTGAGAACCACAGGCGGTATCTAATACCCAAGTAGAAATTTGATTTAATGACATATTCACTTCAATCATGAACATACCTGAATCAGAAGCGGCAGTCTCACTACCCTTCTTCTTCTTCAATTCTGCAAGGTAAACCTTGCAGTTCCTCTTCCAGTGCCCCACCTTGTTACAGTGGAAGCAAATAGCTTTGCTTTTGGGGTCTTCAGCTTTTGGTGGTATCGGCCTTTTTTCACCTACTTTCTTCTTCTTGGTAGGGTTCTTCTTCCTTTTCTTAGGATTAGAACCTTCACCAATTAGAAGAACAGAACTCTTCTTAGAGGGAAAATTCGATTCCGCAGTCTTCAACATGTTGTGAAGTTCAGCCAGGCTGACGTCCAACTTATTCATGTGAAAGTTTACAACAAACTGCGAAAACGAACCCGGAAGTGATTGCAAGACCAAGTCTTGACTCAGCTCCCCATCCATGTTGAAACCAAGTTGTCCAAGACGTTCAATCAAATTGATCATCTGAAGTACATGGTCATTCACAGACGATCCCTCAGACATCCTACAGCGGAACAGCTCCTTCGATATCTCATATCGAGCTGTCCTCCCCGCCACATCATACAACTCTTGTAGATGCATTAGGATAGTGTGAGCATCCATATGCTCATGCTGCTTCTGTAGCTCAATGTTCATGGAAGCTAGCATGATACATTGAGCAACATTTGCATCATCTATCCACTTACGATACACAACATGTTCATCATTATGTGCATCGTCAGCAGGTTCAGCAGGCTTAGGTGAGTTAAGCACATATTCCAGCTTCTCAACCCTGAGAACAATTTTCAGGTTTCGAAGCTGTTAGGTCCTGATAAGTTTGTAGAAGGGGGGTTGAATACAAACTATACCGTTTTATCGAAATTTGTTCTTTGAATAATTTAACAATTGAGAACAAATTAATGCGGAATATAAATGAAACAAGATTCAAGTTAAATATAACTTATATTAAACTTGAAGGGTGTTGCAAATACAATAAGGATTACAAAGTATTTATCTCAAACTAATTAATACAAATTTAGAATAAATTCGACATGAACTCTTCTAATATTTGTAATAAAAAGATCGAATGTTAAAAGCAAGTTCGAGATAAATTCTAGGGATAAAAATCCGCTAGATGATCAAAGCAATACAAGTAATCAACTTCTAGTGGTTTGGATTTAACAATACAAACTAGAATTAATTGCTTGAGAAGAAATGAGATTAAATGCTTCAGCTGTTCTTCAGAGTAAATGCTTCCGTGTCTTTCTTTTTCATTAACTTCTCTCTTCTGTCTGTTCTGCACGGTTTTAACACAATTGCATTTCCTTGTATGACCTATTAATTAAATCAGAATGATTTAATTAATAAATCAAAACACTTGTATGACCTGAAGAATATATTCGGTAGAACCATGCTTCAGCAGTATGACCTACAAGAAAATGTCCGGTATGACCTTCAGTACTTCCACCAACTCTGGATAGAACCTGGGAAAGCAATCTGTATGACCTGTCAGAATTGAATGGTATGACCTGAAGAATAATTCAGTAGAACCTAGGGTATTAGAACACTAGGTCATACCGAGTCTTCTAAACAGGTCATACCGAGATTTAAAAAGAAAATCCTTTTAATTTATTTAGATAGATTAAATTAATTCTTTTATAGAATTAATTTAATAAATAATTTAAACAACTAACTTAATTAATTTAATAAATTAATTAATTCTGATAGAATTAATTTATTAATTAAATTTAATTAATAAATTAAAGAAGATAACTTAATATTCTTGCATTCCTCTATCTTCTGAAAACCACTGAATATAAATGATTTAATTCCACTGATTGATGTCGTCATTCGATGCACTGTCTGGTTTCATGAATAACTGACTTCAATGATAATTCTTCATCTTTAAAACATTTAAAGCTGTGGCTTCTTTTCTTTAGCTTTGACTAAACTCTGTATCCTGTACTTCTTCTGTCACCAACTGGAAATCTCTGTCACTGTAGTAAATCCACTTTCTTGAATACTTCACTGAGGCTTGAACAATAAATTGAACTTCTTTCAATGTAGAATAACTTCAAGTCTGTAGATGACTTTAATCCTCAATTCTCTTGACAGATAAAACTCTTTAAGATTCCTGTGACATATTAACTTATTATTTACTTATTACATACTTGTTTAAATTAAGTTGTTTCCTCGGAATATTAATAGGCCTAAACATATGCCTTTCAATCTCCCCCTATTTGTTTGTTAGAGAATAACAATCAAATACCTAGAGGATAACTCAACTAACTTAAACAAGAAATAGAAATGACTTTTAAGAGCCAAGTAAATAACAAGAAAAGTTCTGGATTTCATTTAACATTTTCCAGATTCAAACATTACAAGTAAGTACAAGATGGATGTTCCTCTAGACTGAACATATGAATACATTTATCCTATCTTGAATCACCTAAGCTCTAAACATTTAATATTTACAAACAGAGCTTCTTTAAATTTCAGACTCAATCATCTCTCCTTCTTCAAGTGCTTCAAGCAAATCCTTGTCCAGAATACAATCAGATTCAGAAGTAATGCCACTAGGTCTGACAGGTTGAGCTGTGACTTTCTTCAGCCTATTCTTCATTTGATGATATCTCTTGATATTGGCAATGCAATAGTCTTGAATCAAATCAGCAACTTCTGTCTTTTCTTGTGTAGCAAACCCTATTGTCCTCAACATGTTCTCCATATAGACAAGATGCTTGGCAGGATAATCTTTCAAGGAGATGGGATCCACACCACAAGTTTGAAGTGCCCTTCCTTTATAAAATTTAACTTCATACGGCACATCCAAAACTTGAGGACTAGCTTTCATGGCAAAATCTCTAAGCTGATCATGAAACAGCTCACATAGAGGTGAAGACCTTTTAATCTTTGTCATGAACACCCAAAGCTCAGAGAGAGTTCTACTTTCCAGAAGATTGAGAGAAACTATGAACGTTCCCTCATTATGAGTGTAGACGTAGATCTTCAACTCCTCTCTGACTCTGTCATATCCAGTAGTAATTCTTGAAATCTCCGCATGAAGAGCTTTCATATAGATTGAGTTGTCTGGATTGACCTTTCTATACCTTTCCAACATGCTAAGAAACTTTCCATCATTTTCTGACCCTGTCGAATGTGAAAACATCTCTCTAGCTCTATCCCATTCTTCTCCAAGCTTCAGCCTCACATATAACTTCCTGTCCTTGACCTTTATATCATGAAGCCGTTGCTTTTCTTGATGTTCAGCTTTCTGGATAACTAGATGCTTTGAGATGATGTCAGATACTTTAACATTCTCCTCCTCTCTTCTCTTCAGATCAGCTTTCTGTCTTAACAGCTCAGCTTCAAAGGCAGGATCCACTTCAGGTTCATCTTCCCAGTCAGCATAGTCAGCCTCTCCTTCAACCTCCACTTCACCAAAGATATCTTCAGGGTTTTCTTCAGATTTAGTACAGTCAAAATCTCCATGTTCACCTTGATAGTAGTCAGCATCAGCAAAAGTTAACTTCTGCTTCCCTTTGTCCTTTACAGAACTAGAACCTCCAGCTTCTCCTCCTTTCCTTTCCTCCACATTCTCCCCCTTAGTTGAGGAATCCTCTACAGATTTATCTTTATCAGTCTTAGGATCCTCCTTCCTACTTCCTTCTCCTCCTGCTTTATCCTTGTCTTCATTGCCCTCTTCATCATCATCACCCTCGATAGGTTGTTGTGAGTTCTTGATCATGTTATACAGATGTTTCATGCCTTCATTCAGATGTTCCATACCTCCTTCAATTCTGGCAAACCTCTCATCATTGAAGTACTGATTTTCATCAATAGTATCTTGAATTGAGTCTACCCTAGTTGAAATAATAGGAATCTGCTTGACAGCCTCCCTGATCTCAGCATTAGAAACCAGAAGCTCTGACATATCCGAAGCCATTAATACATGTGATTCTTGAACAACATTCATCTTGGGGATCAATGTGACCTTCACTCCTTCTATCTCATCTCTAATATGACCCAGCTGATTAGTTACAGAGGTGGAAGAAGAAGACTGTTCAACCACTTGTGCCTTGAGAATTTCCTTTTCAGCCTGGTCTGTTGAAGTTGTTTCTGTAGACCAGCTATTTGAGCCAATAATGAAGCAGTGTATGTGTCATTGTGTGCACTCATCTCAATTTCTCTCGATGGTGTTTCACTCACCTCACGTGCTTGTGTATCGCTCTGTGTTTGTCTCTCAGAACTAACCACTAGCTGTTTATCCATGTTTGGAGTTGAAGTACCTGCAGGAAAAATCACCATAGCCCCTTCTTAAGAGGTCACTGGTGGTGCAATGGGAGTTCGCGAATCCCAGTCCCTGGTAAAGTCCAAAAAATAATCCGAAACGGAAAACTGAATTGCTTCAGTTATGGACTCACCAGGTTGCCCTTCACTTTCTCCAGTTAAAACTGCGAGTGAAGAATCCCTTAGGGGAGCCAGAGATGTTCCCTCTGGGAGGGGAGAAAATGGTTCTGTTATAGTGGGCAAAGAACCAGATTTTCCCTCTGAAGCCTGTGAAGGCTCTTCTACCGTGACAATGGTAGGCACTGTTTCAATAAGCATTCCTATGTGCTCTCCTCTCAGAGTGTCCTGTGTATGAGTCTCTACTATTGTTTCAGAAGTATTTGCTCCCATTGTGATTAATGGGAGAGTGCTTGACTCTGTACAGAATGCCATGGCCTGATGGCGAAATTCAATAGATTCATCCTGTTGAGAGGATGTCTCTAGTAACTGTTCATTGGCCTTTTGAGAATCCATATCCTTTTGGGAGGATACAGACTGGCTTACAGATGCCTCAAGGAGTGTTCTTCTCTTCTTTAGTGGAGGAGGCAGAGCTGTGGGATCACTCACATTAAAATCTACTTCAAGTTGCTCTCTCGATCTTATTGTAGCTGGTTATTCTAGGGGAGCGGTCAATGGATTTGACTCTGTGTGTGGCTCTATGACCGGGGACAGAGATTGTGGTTCTACAATCCCTTGGTCAATCCTAAGAACCTCTTGGGTTAGTGGAGCAGTTGAGAGAGGATATATTACCTTAAGTGCCATGGTGTTAGGAGGCACCATTGAAGTTCCTGCTGACGAGGATCCAACCACTGGATGTTCAATAAAGAGAAGAGGTAACTGTGGTTGCAGAATCCCTCGCAGATATGATTGTGGAACTACGGGTCTCCTTCCAGACTTGGAACTGGTGGACAAGGTTGAATATATGAGAGGATTAGTGTGTGCGGGGACTTGAATATGAGTGTTTTGAAAAAGTGTTTTATGTTCATCAGAAAGAACATGATTCAACACTAGAGAAAGGAAACGAGAATAAAAGCATCTAACTTTCTTTCCATTCTCAATATCTCTAGTGTAATTGAAAATCCTCCTTATCAAGAGATCCCACACAAGAGTTCCTATGTCCAATCTCAGGTTGAAAACAGCAGCATAGGCAATGTTTTGTAAGACAGAAGTGATGACTGGAAAGTTGTTTTTGGTACAATTACTAAAAACTTTGGCTAGACAGTCAAAGAACAAATCCCACTCACATGCTAGATTACCCTTATTCAGACGAGGAAGAACAATATTTCCTTGGTAATCAATACTAGAGAAAAATTGAACTAACTCGTCATCAGTAGGGAATCCAACAAAATTATCAAGTGGAAAATGAAGTACTTGACAAAAGATCTCCTTAGTTACTGTGTACTGACGATCAGAAATAGTGAATGTGAAAGATTGCATATCGTCAGCAACAACAGCAGTTAAACATAATAGACGAAGGGGTTCAATCTTTAAATCAATAGAAGTTGTGATAGCATAGCTAACAATTGATTGTTGATTTAAAAAATGAATCCACGGCCTAAAACGTTCAGCAGAACACTTAAGGGGATCACAATAGCCAACGTAATTCACAAGAAAAATTTGCAATAGTTCGTTGTTCTAGGAATAAAACAGAAACTAGAGCAAAGTTAACTAAGTAAAAACTTGAGTTAGAAAGGAATGAGAGAAAAGAACTTGAGGTTATCAGCTATTTATAGGAAATAAACCTGATGGGCTCGGTATGACCTAAAGGCAGGTCATACCGAGTTTTGATAGAGGTCATACCGAGAAATAGCCAACAGTACTTCAGGTCATACCGAGAAAATTAAATAAAAACTGAATAAATAATAAAAAAATGAAATAAAATCCAATATGACCTTAGAATAGGTCATACCGAATTCTTATATGACCTGACAGGAGGTCATACCGAAAAGAAAAAGAAAAAGAAATAACATAAAATAAACTAAAATGCCAATATGACCAAACAGAAGGTCATACCGAATTTTATTTACAAAGAAACAAGAACAACAGAAAATATTCACAGAATATTTTTAACAAACCTGAACCAAATGCAGAAAATTATAAACATGCATTAAACTAAAATAAACTTGCAGAAAAATCTAAACAACAATATTTACAATCTGAAAAAAAAACTTAAATGATTCTAAATAAATATATTTTCAATAAAAATACATTTCTCCATAACAAATGAGAAAAATATTTTTAAAGAAAATAAATTATTCAGAATATTTAAATTAACAAGCTTTACACAATAAACATGGATTGGCAATATTTAACATCTTAAATTAACAAGAGAAAATGATTTAGTTAAGAACAAACCTACCGGAGATATTGTCAATCACTAAGACTGTTCAACATACCCAATTTACCAACTAACCTGATAAATGTGGATTCGTCAACAAATTTAGTGAAAATATCTGCAGTCTGTTCTTCAGTGGGTACAAAGTGTAACTCCACAGTTCCATTCATAACATGCTCTCTGATAAAATGATACCTGATATCAATGTGCTTCGTTCTCGAGTGCTGCACAGGGTTGTTGAAGATTGCTATGGCACTTGTATTATCACAAAAAATGAGAATTTTGTCTAATGCAAAGCCATAGTCCTTTAATTGATTCCTTATCCATAATATCTGAGCACAACAGCTTCCAGCAGCAATATATTCAGCTTCTGCTGTTGAATTTGAAACTGTTTGTTGTTTCTTGCTATACCAGGAAATCAACCTACCTCCTAGGAATTGACAACTCCCAGAGGTACTCTTTCTATCCACAACACTACCTGCATAATCAGAATCTGTATATCCAATAAGATTAAAACCAGAATCTTTAGGGTACCAGATACCTAGATTAGGTGTACCCTTAAGATATCTCAAGATTCTTTTCACAGCAACGAGATGTACATCTCTAGGGTCCGCTTGGAACCTTGCACACAAGCATGTAGCATACATAATATCTGGTCTACTAGCAGTAAGATAGAGTAAGGAGCCAATCATACCTCTGTAGCTTGTAACATCTACCTTGATAGACTTGTCAGAAGCTCCAAGTTTGATTGTTGTTGAAGATGGAGTCCTTGCTGATGCTGAATCCTCCATGTGATATTTCTTGAGGAGTTCTTTGAGATACTTGGATTGACAAATAAATATACCATTTGACCTTTGACTTACTTGCAATCCAAGAAAGAACTTCAGCTCACCCATCATACTCATTTCAAACTTACTCTGCATAAGCTCAGCAAATCTCTTACAGAGATTATCATTAGTAGACCCAAATATGATGTCATCCACATAGACTTGGACTAATATCATATCACTTTTGTGTTTCTTTGAAAAAAGAGTTTTGTCTATGATACCTCTAACAAAACCATTTTCTAAAAGAAAACCAGAGAGAGTGTCATACCATTTTCTTGGGGCTTGTTTGAGACCATAGATAGCCTTGAAGAGAAAGTACACAAAGTCCAGCAGCTCCTGATTTTCAAAGCCAGGGGCTGTTCCTCATACACTTCTTCATCAAGCTCACCATTCAGGAATGCACTCTTAACATCCATTTGATAGACTTTAAAATTGGAATAAGCCGCAAATGCTAAGAACATACTGATGGCCTCAAGTCTAGCCACTGGTGCATAGGTTTCATCATAATCAATACCTTCAGCTTGAGAATACCCTTGTGCAACCAGTCTTGCCTTGTTTCTTGTAACAATGCCATCCTCATCTAGCTTGTTCCTGTATACCCATCTAGTACCAACTACTTTCTTGTTCTTTGGCCTGGGTACCAGCTTCCAGACTTGCTGTTGTTCAAATTGATTGAGTTCATCTTGCATAGCAATCACCCAATCTGGATCAGTCAGTGCTTCCTCAGTTTTCTTTGGCTCCATTTTAGATAAGAATGCTGAAAAATGACATTCATTCTGAGTTGCACTTCTAGTTTTAATTCCAACATCTGGATCACCAATGATCAGCTCAAAGGGATGAGCTCTATTCCATACAGTCTGTCTTGGAAGATTTGATCTTGATGATTCACCTTGAAATTCACTTTGATGTTGTGAGTGACTAGTTGATCCTTCATTTGCTCCCCCTGAGTTGTTGCTTGATTGCCTTGATGATTCTTCTCCAGTGTTAGTGGTATCTCCATTGTTACCAGTGTTTCCACCACCATCACCATGATCATTATCATCATTGTTATTATCATTACCAGCAATAACTTCATGTGGGGCTTCATCATCTGAATCTGAGTCTGGCAAGTTATCAAACTTCATTTTCTCAGATGAATCTGCTGTTTGGATATTAGGGAATGTAGTGTCATCGAAAGTAACATTGACACTTTCCTTTACAGTGTGACTGCCAACCAAGTAGACCATGTAAGATCTTCTGGAATAACCAACAAAAATAGCTTCTTGTGCCTTTGCATCAAATTTGCCACGTTTCACATTGTCATCTATAAGCACAAAGCATTTTGCTCCAAATACATGAAAGTACTTGACAGTTGGTTTCTTGTTGTTCATGATCTCATACAGAGTCTTCATTAAGTCCTTGTTGATTAAAGTTCGATTCTGAGTATAACAAGCTGTATTAGCTGCTTCAGCCCAAAAGTACGTTGGAAGTTTGGACTCACTTAACATAGTCCTTGCAGCTTCAATCAATGTACGATTCTTTCTTTCCACTACTCCATTTTGTTGAGGAGTTCTAGGGGCAGAATACTGTCTTGTTATTCCTTTACCAGCACAAAAGTCATTTAGAATGGCATTCTTGAATTCAGTACCATTATCTGACCTTATGGCTCTAACAGGGAATCTAGAATCCAGCTCAATCAACTTTATATGGCCAATCACCAGGTATGGGGTCTCATCCTTGGAATGTAGGAATAAAACCCATGTATATTTTGAATAGTCATCAACAATCACAAGTGCATATTGTTTCTTTGACATGGACATCACATTAACTGGACCAAACAAATCCATGTGCAGTAGCTGAAGAGGTTCAGTTATTGATGATGTATCAGTGCCCTTGTGAGAAGCTTTCTTTGACTTTCCTTTCTGACATGCCTCACACAGTCCTTCCTGTGTAAATTCCATCTGAGGCAAACCTCTAACCAATTCCCTCTTGACTAAAGAGTTCATGGTTTTGAAGTTAAGGTGAGACATCTTCTTGTGCCATAGCCAACTATCATCTGATGAAGCTTTAGCATAAAAACAATTAACTTCATCTTTGAATCCCGAGTTCAGATCAGCTATGAACAAGTCACCTTTCCTTACTCCTTGAAGAGCAGGCTTTCCATTCTTCTTGTGAAGGATCTGACACTTTTCTCTTTCAAAGGAAACAGCATATCCTCTGTCACAGAAATGACTGATGCTGAGAAGATTGAACTTCAGACCTTCCACAAATGAAACATCTTCAATGATAACATTTCCGTACTTCAAACAGCCATATCCTTTCGTAATACCCTTGCTGTTATCTCCAAAGGTAACTACTGGGCCAGCTTTCTCAACCAAATCTGATAGCAGGGCTCTATCTCCGTTCATATGCCTTGAACAACCACTGTCAAGAATCCATATAACACGGTTTACCTGTTTACCTCCCTGCAATATCAAATTGATTAGACCTTCTTCGGAGCCCAAAATTGATTGGGTCCGGCATACTTAAAGAACTGGCCTTTGTCAGGCAAAACAACATTTTTAGCTAAAACTACTTCAACCTCTTTCACATAAGAGCGTTTCCATTTATAGCCAGCCTTAACACATTTCTGAGTAGGCTTAGGGATAAATGAATCCACTCTAGTCTGAGGAGGACTAGTAGTCTTTGCTTTAACATGCTTCTTATTATTAACATGTTGACGTGGAGTAGTCTTATCACTAGATACATGCTTACTATTAAAATAAGCATACATAACATTGAAAGCACAAGACATGCAATTAATCACACCACATGCTTTATGAGAAGAATTAACAGGAGGCATGTTAGTTCTACAGTTGTTTTGATCCAACTTATGGATATCTGATTTAGTCTTTTTAGTTGAAGCAACTTTGACTGGAATATCAGATATACACTTTTTGGATTGTTCAACTTCCAAAGCAATATCTTCTTCACGAATCTCCTCTGCAATGATGATAGAGTGTTCATTCAGAGGTTCTGCCTCAGACTCCTTACAGAAGGGTGTTTCAATACCCTTAAGCACATATGGAACACCCCTTCCTTCAGATCTGACTCTACAAGGGGAATTAATTCCAAGCAATCCAATGGCCTCATTATAATCATAACCTATACTGACATGATTACCCCTAGCTTGTTTATTGAGAATCTCTTTAGCAGTCTTGCAAGAATTAAAGTAAGCATTGGCTTTAGTATTAAGCTCACTATTCTTTTCTTTAAGAATGGTTTCCAGTTGAATATAACATTTAACCTGTTAGATATAATTGCTGACGTTTGTTCATCAGTGTTTAAGTACCAGGTACATATCAGAGTTTATCTAGAAGCCAGTCAGAGTTTGATAAAGTCTGACTGGGTGAAGAGTTTACATTGAAGCCAGTCAGAGTTTGATAAAGTCTGACGTGGTGATAGTTGACTTAGCTGTCGGTGCAAAGATAAAGATTCTAGAAGCAATATATTCTGAAGATGGAAAGAAGCAGAATATATTGATACAGCTAAGGAAACGGAATAGAAGACTGAAGCAATCCTTAATTGATATGAATTGTATAGCTAATTTATAGGAGTATCAATTAGATAAGGATTGTGTAACTGTGTACTATATAAACACAGATAGGTTATCTCTAGAAGGGATGCGATTATTGAAATATTATTCTTGTAACCTAGTAGCTCTTTGTGATTCATTAACATCACTAAGAGAGAATTATTTAATATAATTCAGTTTGTTGATTTACAAACTTGTGTTCTTGATTGTTATTCTCATACATACTTGATTATATATTGTGTATTCGGCTTAACAATTGGTATCAGAGCCAAGGTTGTTTAATATATACAGTTTTTCGATTCAAACACAGTAATAATCATGTCTGAAGAAAATCAAACTTCTCCCAAGGTTGAACAGGTTAAACCTAATTCTGTGAGTCGGTATGAAACAATCAGGGTTCCAATTCTCAGGCCAGTGGAGTATCCAATTTGGAAGGTGAAGATGACCATGTTTCTGGAGGCTACAGATCCAGAATATCTTGACAGAATCAATGATGGTCCTCATATGCCGACTAAATTGTCTCCTGTTGTTGATGGTCAAGAACAAAATACTGTTCCAAAGGAAAAGAAAGATATAACTCCTGAGGACATCTCATCAATTGCAAAAGATGCAAAAGTTAGACATCTTCTACACAGTGCCTTAGATAATGTTATGTCTAACAGAGTAATTGGTTGCAAAACTGCAAAAGAAATCTGGGATGCTTTGGAAGTCAGGTGTCAAGGAACCACTGCTATAAAGAAGAACAGGAAAACTATACTCACTCAGGAGTATGAGCACTTTGATTCAAGAGCCATTGAAACCTTGACTGAGACATATGACAGATTCTGTAAACTACTGAATGATTTATCTCTAGTTGATAAAGAATATGATCTTGAAGAATCAAATCTCAAATTTCTCTTATCTTTACCTGAAAGATGGGATTTGAAGACAACAACTATAAGAGATAATTACGAACTTGCTGAAACTGAACTTGATGAGATTTATGGGTTACTGAAAACTCATGAATTGGAAATAGAACAAAGAAACAGAAGATCAAGCAAGAAGACAAAATCTGTTGCTCTCAAAGTTGAGGAGAAGCCCATCAAGAAAGAATCATCAAGGAAGAAAGCCAAGGGAAAGGCTTTAGTCATTAAATCTGAAAGTGAGTCATCAAACTCTATTGATGACTCAAACTCTGATGAAGCTTCTGACTCTGAGGATGATGAAGAACAGATGATGCAAATGGCTGCATTGATGGTGAAAACCTTCAAGAAGATGGGATTCAAGAACTTCAAGAAAGGAAAGAGATTCTCAAGGAAAGATTCAAACTCTGAAAAGAAAAGTTTTAGAAAGTTTGATGGAAGGGAGACCAAGTCTGGCAAGAAGGATAAATCTGAAATCCAGTGCTACAAGTGTAAGGAGATGGGTCACTATGCCCCTGAGTGCAAGAAAGGAAAATCTGAGAAAGCACTCATCTCTAAAGGCAAAGACTGGGCAGATACTTCAGACTCTGATGATGGAGTAAATTATGCTCTTATGGCAACTGTCAAAGATGAGACCGAATCATCTGAAAATAAGGTACCCCTAACTACTTATGCTTATGATACTGATAATATATCTGAGTTAAGAGTATATCTGAAAAGCGTACATGTTAGTTATAGGGATCAGACTTTAGAGAATGAAAGAATTAAATCTGAGAATCTTAGTCTTAAAGATAGAAACAAGTTTCTTGAAGGAGAACTTGAAAATATGAAGCAGATTCAAAAAGAAAGAGATGATGCTGTTTATGTAGAACAGGAGTTGCTCAAAAGATATAAGCAACTAGAATCTGATCTTGAAAAAGAAAGAAAAATAATCAAGACTTGGACAAACTCTGGAAGAGACACTCATCAAGTGTTTCAGACAGATTCTGTAGGTTTAGGCTATTGTGAAAATGATGAACTTAGGTTTAAAGACAAAGTTAAGGTTAAACCACAACTTAAACCTGTGAAATTTGTTCAAGAAACCAATAAGTTAAAATCTGTTGTAGTAAGAGAAGCTGATATGGAATCAGATGAAACCTGTGAAAAACAGGAAAATATTATAACAGAAAATCTTATGGAATTAGAAGCTGTTAGAAAGCCAGTAAAAACTTGTGAAAAACAGGTTAATGTTGGTTTGATGACAGGAAAACAGTTCAATCATAAGCTCAAAGAGGTAAAATCTGCCATGAAACCAAAAGGGTCCAAGAAGAATAGGAATGGAAAGATAGGCATAAATAAAAGAAATAATCATTTGCCTACTGCTGCTGCTCCAAGGAAAACATGTTATAATTGTGGTAGTTCTAATCAGGAGTAAAGAATGATTATGTAAGGATTAAACCACAGACTTTATGCACACACTGTGGGAGCACTTGGCATTCTATTTATACTTGTAAGAGTTATCATGCTATTTATCATAACTATTATGAGCCAAAGCCCAACTTGAAGTGGGTTAGGGCAAACTCTGCAAGTGTAAAGTCTGACAATGTTAGTTTAAACTCTGTTGATAGTGATTCCGCTGCAAAAGCTAACACTGTTAAGAAAGACAAAGGATCCAAGCAAGTCTGGGTCCTTAAAACTAACACTTAGTGTTTGTTTGTGATTGCAGGGTATAAAAGAGAGCACACTTATCTTGGACAGTGGATGCTCAGGACATATGACTGGAAATAAAGCCCTGCTATCAGACTTTGAGGAGAAGGCTGGCCCAAAGGTTTCCTATGGAGATGGCAACATAGGACACACTCTGGGATATGGCAATATTAATCTTGGAAGTGTCATCATCACAGATGTAGCTCTAGTCTCAGGACTCAAGCATAATCTGCTATCTGTGAGTCAAATCTGTGACAGAGGAAACCATGTAGATTTTCATACTGAATACTGTGAAGTTATCAGTGAATCTACTGGAAAAGTTGTTCTAGTTGGAAACAGGCGCAACAATATTTATGAAGCAAGTTTGGTAACAAACTTTGATGGAAAAACAGTGTGTCTGTCTGCAAGGATGTCAAATGAAGAGAGTTGGAAATGGCATAAGAAGCTCTCTCATCTAAAGTTGAACAACATCAATGAACTTATTCGAAAAGATCTTGTAAGGGGACTTCCAAAGTCAATACTAAGCTTAGATGGTCTGTGTGATTCTTGTCAAAAGGCCAAGCAAAGGAAGTCATCTTTCAAGAGCAAATCTGAATCTTCAGTAGTGGAACCTTATCATCTTCTACATGTTGATCTCTTTGGACCAGTGAATGTGATGTCTATGGGCAGAAAGAAATATGCTCTAGTAATTGTTGATGAATATACTAGATATACATGGGTGTATTTCTTATCAAAGAAGGATGAAACTGCTCAAACTCTGATGGATCATGTAAATCTACTGGACAAAGGATCACAGCACAAAGTCAAAATTATAAGGAGTGATAATGTAACTGAATTCAGAAACTCAATCATGGAAGCTTTCTGCAAGGAAAGAGGAGTGAAACAAGAATTTTCTGCACCTGGAACTCCACAACAAAATGGTGTAGTTGAAAGAAAGAACAGAACTTTAATCGAAGCTGCCAGAACTATGCTTGATGAAGCAAAATTACCAACTTATTTCTGGGCAGAAGCTGTTCAAACTGCTTGTTTTACTCAAAATGCCACACTGATCAACAAGCATGGGAAAACACCATATGAGATGGTGAAAAATAAGAAGCCAAATTTGAAATATTTTCATATATTTGGATGCAAATGCTTTGTGTTGAAGACTCATCCTGAACAGTTGACTAAGTTCGAGTTAAAAGCTGATGAAGGAATCTTTGTTGGCTATCCATTATCAACAAAAGCATTCAGAGTTTACAATCTGAGAACTAAAGTGATCATGGAATCCATACATGTGTCATTTGATGACAAGAAAATAACTGGACTTGAAGATGAAATTGAACATGATCAACTACGCTTTGAAAATGAAGGTTTATTTTCTGATGATGTAAACTCTGATGAAGCAGTACCGACAAACTCTGATGAAGCGGTTCTGATAAACTCTGACGAAGCATACTCTGAACCTCTACTGGTAAATACTGGAGAAACTGAAAATTCTCAAATTGAACAACATAGAGAACCAGTTGAGGGGGAGCGTGAAGAAGCTCAACAAGACACAGAAAATGAGTCAGTTGAGGAAACTGATTCAAACTCTGATAGTTCAAACTCTGAGCCATCCAATTCAGGGGGAGCCTCAGATGCTGCAGAAAGTCAACTTATGAATCAGGAGAGCATGGATCAAGGGGGAGGATTCAATAATGATGCAAGAAACCACTTACCAACAGCAAGAAAGTGGACACAGGCATACACACCTGATCTCATAATTGGAGATCCTGATGCTAGTGTGAGAACTAGAAGTGCAACAAATAATGAGTGTCTGTATCATGCTTTCTTGTCTCAAACAGAACCAAAGAAGGTGTGTTAGGTCCTGATAAGTTTGTAGAAGGGGGGTTGAATACAAACTATACCGTTTAATCGAATTTGTTCTTTAAATGATTTAACTGTTTAGGAACAAATTGATGCGGAATAAAATGAAACAAGATTCAAGTTAAATAAAACTCTATTAAACTTGAAGGGTGTTACAAATATGATACTGATTACAAGATTGGATCTCAAACTAATTAAAACAAATCTAGAATAAATTCGACATGAATTTATCTATTTTTGTAATAAAAAGATATAACAATATTTGATAATTTGAGATACGTTCTAGGGATAACAATCCGCTAGATAGTCAAAGCAGTACAAGTAAATGAATTCTAGTGGTTTAGATTTAACATAAAGATTCTAGAATTAATTTGCAGAAGAAATTAGCACGGCAGAGTTCTTGACAGGAAAGTATTTTTGATGTAATGTTCTTGATATGTTTTCTTTCTGATTCCCTTTTTGCTTTTGTACTAATCAAGTGGATCAGTACACTTCTGCACGTTCTGATGCTTTTACCTTTGGAATGACTATCCAATTTGTACTGGAATGACTATCAAAAGGCTTAGCATGACTATCTGAATTAATGTGAATTATATTAGAATTACTTAAAATAAACCGGGATGACTATCGGGATGACTACCGGTATGACTACCGGTATGCCTATCCTGGGTAGTCATTCCAGTTGATTTTAATTACATAATTCTAATTTAATTCAAATTCTAATTCTAAATTAATTCTAATAATTAATTTACTTCACAAATTAATTCTGAAGAATTAATTTATTCAATAAATTAATTACTTAATTTATTTACTAAATTAATTCTGATGAATTAAATTAATAAATAAATTAATAACTAATTTAGAATAGAACTTAAATCCTTATAGAATAGTAAAACCAATGCTTGAACCACTTGATCTGCTGAAGAATATCCATTGTCTGATGTTGTCATTTGATGCACTGTCTGGTTCATAAATGACTAACTTCAATGTCTGTTCTTCATCTTGACTTTAAGTTGTGGTTCATTGTCTGCTTTTGACTGTTGATCAACCTTTGTAACCTGTACATTTGCTATCACAAATCTGAAACCTCTGTCACTTTAATAAATCCACTTCTTTGAAGACTTCACTGAGGCTTGAACAAATAATTGAACTTCTTTCAATGTAGTATATCTTCAAATCTGTAGGATGACTTTAATTCTCCATTCTCTTGACAGATAAAACTATCTGAGATTCCTGTGACATATTAACTTATTATTTACTTATTACATACTTGTTTAAGTTAAGTTGTTTCCTCGGAATATTAATAGGCCAAAACATATGCCTTTCAATCTCCCCCTATTTGTTTGTTAGAGAATAACAATCAAATACCTAGAGGATAACTCAACTAACTTAAACAAGAAATAGAAATGACTTTTAAGAGCCAAGTAAATAACAAGAAAAGTTCTGGATTTCATTTAACATTTTCCAGATTCAAACATTAAAGATAAATACAAGATAGATGTTCCTCTAGACTGAACATGTGTTTACATTGATCCTATCTTGAAATACCTAAGCTCTATACATATAACATTTACAGACTAGAGCTTCTTCAAATTTCAGATTCCATCATCTCTCCTTCTTCAAGTGCCTCAAGCAAATCCTTGTCCAAAATACGATCAGATTCAGAAGTAATGCCACTAGGTCTGACAGGTTGAGCTGTGACTTTCTTCAGCCTATTCTTCATTTGATGATATCTCTTGATATTGGCAATGCAATAGTCTTGAATCAAATCAGCAACTTCTGTCTTTACCTGTGTAGCAAACCCTGTTGTCCTCAACATGTTCTCCATATAGACAAGATGCTTGGCAGGATAATCTTTCAGAGAGATTGGATCCACACCACAAGTTTGAAGTGCCCTTCCTTTATAAAATTTAACTTCATATGGCACATCCACAACTTGAGGGCTAGCTTTCATTGCAAAGTCTCTTAGCTGATCATGCAGCAGCTCAGCTAATGGAGAAGTTCTTTTTACTTTGCACATGAATACCCAAAGCTCAGAGAGAGTTCTACCTTCCAGAAGATTAAGAGAAACTATGAAAGTTCCCTCATTATAAGTGTAGATGTAGATCTTCAACTCCTCTCTGACTCTGTCAAATCCAGTAGAAATTCTTGAAATCTCCGCATGAAGAGCTTTCATATATATTGTGTTGTCTGGATTGACCTGTCTGTACCTTTCCAACATGCTAAAGAACCTTCCATCATTGTCTGACCCTGTTGGATGTGAGAACATTTCTCTAGCTCTATCCCATTCTTCTCCAAGCTTCAGCCTCACATATAACTTTCTGTCTTTGACTTTTAAATCATGAAGCCTTTGCTTTTCTTGATGTTCAGCTTTTTGGATAACTAGATGCTTTGTGATTATGTCAGACACCTTAGCATTCTCATCTTCTCTTCTCTTTAGATCAGCTTTCTGTCTTAACAGCTCAGCTTCAAAGGCAGGATCCACTTCAGGTTCATCTTCCCAGTCAGCAAAATCAGCCTCTCCTTCAACCTCCACTTCACCAAAGATATCTTCAGGGGTTTCTCCAGATTCAATATCATCAAAATCTTCAAAATCTCCCTGTTCACCTTGATAGTAGTCAGCATCAGAAAAGGTTAACTTCTGCTTCCCTTTGTCCTTTCCAGAACCAGAACCTTCAGCTTCTCCTCCTTGTATCTCCTTCTCCTTATTCTCCCCCTTAGTTGAGGCATCCTCTACAGATTTGACTTTATCAGCCTTAGGATCCTCCTTTTTACCTTCTCTTTCTCCTTCACCATCCCTGTCACCATTGCCCCCTTCATCATCATCACCCTCAAAGAATTTCTTCTGTTCAGCATTGGGTTGATGTGAGACCTTGATCATAGCATATAGATGTTTCATGCCCTCGTTCAGATGTTGCATCCCTCCTTCAATCTTGGTAAACCTCTCATCATTGAAGTACTGATTTTCATCAATAGTATCTTGACAGGAGTCTACTTTGGTTGAAATAATAGGAATATGTTTGATAGCCTCCCTGATCTCAGCATTAGAAACCAAAAGCTCTGACATATCCGAGGCCACTAACACCTGTGATTCTTGAACAGCATTCATCTTGGGGACCAATGTGACCTTCACTCCCTGTATCTCATCTCTAAGATGACCCAGCTGATTATTTACAGAGGTGGAAGAAGAAGAACGTTCATCCACTTGTGCTTTGAGAATTTCCTTTTCAGCCTGGGTCTGTTGCAGTTGTTTCTGTAAACCAGCTATTTGAGCCAATAATGAAGCAGTGTATGTGTCATTGTGTGCACTCATCTCAATTTCTCTCGATGGTGTTTCACTCACCTCACGTGCTTGTGTATCGCTCTGTGTTTGTCTCTCAGAACTAACCACTAGCTGTTTATCCATTGTTGGAGTTGAAGTACCTGCAGAAAAAATCACCATAGCCCCTTCTTGAGAGGTCACTGGTGGTGCAATGGGAGTTCGCGAATCCCAATCCATGGTAAAGTCCAAAAATTCATCAGAAATTGAAAACTGAATTGCTTCAGATGTAGACTTACCATGTTGCCCTTCACTTTCTCCAGTTGAAACTGCGAGTGAAGAATCCCTTAGGGGAGCCAGAGATGTTCCCTCTGGGAGGGGAGAAAATGATTCTATTATAGGTGGCAAAGAATCAGATTTTCCCTCTGAAGCCTGTGAAGGCTCTTCTACCGTGACAATGGTAGGCACTGTCTCATGTCCTAAGTGCCCTCCTAGCAAAGTGTCCTGAGTTGCATCTAAAGTTATGTTTTCTCCCATTGTGAGTAACGGGAGTGTGCTTGACTTAGTACAAAATGCCATGGCCCTATGGCGAACTTCAATAGATTCATCCTGTTGAGAGGATGTCTCCAGAGACTGTGTATTGGCCATTTCAAAATCCATATCCTGTTGAAAGGATACAGATGGGCTTACAGATATCTCCCTATATGTTTTTCTTTTCTTAGGAGGTGGAGATAGAGCTGCGGGATCACTCATTGTTTCTTCATCACTACTATTTATGTTTCTGGTATTGATATAAGGTTCAGGTTGATTTGGATTTGACTCAGTGTTTGGCTCTATGACCGGGGATAGAGTTTGTGGTTCTACAAACTCTTGGTCAGCCCTATCAACCTCTTGGGTTTCAGAAACAGTACCAGAAGAACCAGGGATAGAAGTCCTTACCTGTGGTTGTATGACTTCTTCAGTTCCAGCTGATGTAACTATCCTTTGCTCTGGAATTGGTGGTTCAAATGATGGTAAGTTAATGAAGTTTGTCATGTAGTTGGAAATGAGAACTGGGACACTGCCATATTTGAAGGATGTTTCCAATCTTTGAAAGAACTTTTTGTCAGTGGTCGGAGAAATGAAAAAACGACCATTCTTGAACAATTCTTGATGCTCATTAGAAAGTATAGAATTAAGAACAAGTGATAGAAAACGAGGATAAAAACATTTAATCTTTCTACCATTGTCAAATTCCTTTCTAGCATTAAACACCCTCCTAACAACAATTTCCCAAAGAAGGTGGCCAACATTGAGTCTTTTGTTAAAAACAATTGCATAACCAATAACTTGTAAAAGATAAGGAATATTCTGAAAGTTATTTTTCGTGCAATTGCTAAAGACCTTAGCCAAGGTATCAAAGAATAAGTCCCATTCACATACAAGATTCCCTTTAATTAACTTAGACAAATTTAGGGGACCTTGATAGTGAATACTGAGGAAAAACCTAGTTAATTCTTCTTCAGTGGGGAGTCTGTCAAAATTATCCTGAGGAAACTGCAAGGCATTACAAAATGTTTCCTCAGTGATAATGTACTGTGTGTCCTGAATATTGAAAGATATAGTTGAGAAATCATCAGAGACAACAGCAGTTGAGCAAAGTAAATATAAAGGATCAACTTTCAAATCAACATTAGAACATATAGCATAATTAACACAAGAATGTTGATTAAGAAAGGAAATCCAAGGCCTAAAACGTTCAAATGAACATTTCAGGGGATCAAAATAGCCATGGTAATTAGTAAGAACAATCTCAAATTGCTGGGCCATTTTAACACAAATTAATAGAGTTAATTTTAGATTAATTCTAATTTAGGGAATAAATTCCAAGAAATAAGAATTATATCAGAAATTAATTAAATCAATTTATGCCGATCCAAAAAAAAATTTGACAGCAGTTCTTTACTTAAGAGAATAAAGAACCAAACAAGAGAAGTAAGTTTTGTAAAAACAAGAACTTGTGAAGGAATGAAGGACAAAAGACAACCTGCTTAGTATTTATAGGCAAAACCCGAATAGCCTGGAATGACTATCGGGATGACTACCGGGTAGTCATACCGATAGTCATTCCAGTATAAAACTAAGAATAACTATAAATAGTAACAGAAAATCCAGAGAAAAAATAAACAAAAAACACAATACAGTGCATATAACTAGAATGACTATCGGGATGACTATGGGATAGTCATACCGATAGTCATTCCAGTACAAAATATAAGTACTGAAGGTAAAAGGCAGAAGCAATAATTAAAATAAAACTAAACTACAATGACTACTGGAATGACTATGAAAGATAGTCATTCCGATAGTCATGCTAGTACAAAAATAAACCTGTTAACAAAAACTAGCAGAATTAATTAAAATAATTACAGAAAAATGCATAAAAGTAATAACAATGCATGAAATATTTATACAAAACTAGAAAAATTCACAGAAAAAATCCATAAATCCTAGAAAAATATGCAGAAATATATAAAAGTGCATTAAATTAACAAAAACTTGCAGAAATATTTAAACAACAATATTTACAATCTGAAAAATATCTAAATAATTCCAAATAAATATATTTTCAATAAAAATACATTTCTCCACTTAAAAAATATGAGAAAAATATTTTTAAAGAAAATAAAATATTCAGAACCATTTAAATCAACAAGCATGCAATTATTAAATGAGAAATGGCAGAAAATATCAATTAAATGACAAGAGAAAATGAATTTATTGAAAGAACAAACATGACAGATACATTGTTAATCACTAAGACTGTTTAACATACCCAATTTACCAACTAACTTGATAAATGTGGACTCATCAACAGATTTAGTGAATATATCTGCAGTCTGTTCTTCTGTGGGTACAAAGTGCAACTCCACAGTTCCATTCATGACATGCTCTCTGATAAAATGATACCTGATGTCAATGTGCTTCGTTCTCGAGTGCTGCACAGGGTTGTTGGAGATTGCTATGGCACTTGTATTATCACAAAATATGGGAATTTTGTCTAATGCAAAGCCATAGTCCTTTAATTGATTCCGTATCCATAAGATCTGAGCACAACAGCTTCCAGCAGCAATATATTCAGCTTCTGCTGTTGAATTGGAAACTGTTTGCTGTTTCTTGCTATACCAGGAAATCAACCTACCTCCTAGGAATTGACAACTCCCAGAGGTACTCTTTCTATCCACAACACTACCTGCATAATCAGAATCTGTATATCCAACAAGATTAAAACCAGAATCTTTAGGGTACCAGATACCTAGATTAGGTGTACCCTTAAGATATCTCAAGATTCTTTTCACAGCAACGAGATGAACATCTCTAGGGTCCGCTTGGAACCTTGCACACAAGCATGTAGCATACATAATATCTGGTCTACTAGCAGTAAGATAGAGTAAGGAGCCAATCATACCTCTGTAGCTTGTAACATCTACCTTGATAGATTTGTCAGAAACTCCAAGTTTGATGGCTGTTGAAGATGGAGTCCTTGCTGATGCTGAATCCTCCATGTGATACTTCTTGAGGAGTTCTTTGAGATACTTGGATTGACAAATAAATATACCATTTGACCTTTGACTTACTTGCAATCCAAGAAAGAACTTCAGCTCACCCATCATACTCATTTCAAACTTATTCTGCATTAGCTCAGCAAATCTCTTACAGAGATTATCATTAGTAGACCCAAATATGATGTCATCCACATAGACTTGGACTAATATCATATCACTTTTGTGTTTCTTTGAAAAAAGAGTTTTGTCTATGATACCTCTAACAAAACCATTTTCTAAAAGAAAACGAGAGAGAGTGTCATACCATTTTCTTGGGGCTTGTTTGAGACCATAGATAGCCTTGAAGAGAAAGTACACAAAGTCCAGCAGCTCCTGATTTTCAAAGCCAGGGGGCTGTTCCACATACACTTCTTCATCAAGTTCACCATTCAGGAATGCACTCTTAACATCCATTTGATAGACTTTAAAATTGGAGTAAGCAGCAAATGCTAAGAACATCCTGATGGCCTCAAGTCTAGCCACTGGTGCATAGGTTTCATCATAATCAATGCCTTCAGCTTGAGAGTACCCTTGTGCAACCAGTCTTGCCTTGTTCCTTGTAACAATGCCATCCTCATCTAGCTTGTTCCTGTATACCCATCTAGTACCAACTACTTTCTTGTTCTTTGGCCTGGGTACCAGCTTCCAGACTTGTTGTTGTTCAAACTGATTGAGTTCATCTTGCATAGCAATCACCCAATCTGGATCAGTAAGTGCTTCCTCAGTTTTCTTTGGCTCCATTTTAGATAGAAATGCTGAGAAAAGACATTCATTCTGAGAAGCACTTCTAGTTTTAACTCCAACATCTGGATCACCAATGATCAACTCAAAAGGATGAGCTCTATTCCATACAGTCTATCTTGGAAGATTTGATCTTGATGATTCACCTTGAAATTCACTTTGATGTTGTGAGTGACTAGCTGATCCTTCATTTGCTCCCCCTGAGTTGTTGCCTGTTTGCCTTGATGATCCTTCTCCAGTGCTGGTGGTATCTCCATTGTTACCAGTGTTTCCACCACCATCACCAGGATCATTATCATCATTGTTATTATCATCACCAGCAATAACTTCAGGTGGGGCTTCATCATCTGATTCTGAGTCTGGCAAGTTATCAAACTTCAGCTCTTCTGATGAATCTTCTTTTTGGATATTGGGGAACTTAGTGTCATCAAAAGTAACATTGACACTTTCCTTTACTGTGTGACTGCCAACCACATAAACCCTGTAAGATCTTCTGGAATAACCAACAAAAATAGCTTCTTGTGCCTTGGCCTCAAACTTGCCACGTTTAACATTTTCATCTAAAAGCACAAAGCATTTTGCTCCAAATACATGAAAGTACTTGACAGTTGGTTTCTTGTTGTTCATGATCTCATACGGAGTCTTCATTAGGTCTTTGTTGATTAAAGTTCGATTCTGAGTATAACAAGCTGTATTCGCTGCTTCAGCCCAAAAGTACATTGGAAGTTTGGACTCACTTAACATAGTCCTAGCAGCTTCAATCAATGTACGATTCTTTCTTTCCACTACTCCATTTTGTTGAGGAGTTCTAGGGGCAGAATACTGTCTTGTTATTCCTTTATCAGCACAAAAGTCATTCAGAATGGCATTCTTGAATTCCGTACCATTATCTGACCTTATGGCTCTAACAGGGAATCTAGAATCCAGCTCAATCAACTTTACATGGCCAATCACCAGGAATGGGGTCTCATCCTTGGAATGTAGGAATAAAACCCATGTATATTTTGAATAGTCATCAACAATCACAAGTGCATATTGTTTCTTTGACATGGACATCACATTAACTGGACCAAACAAATCCATGTGCAGTAGCTGAAGAGGTTCAGTTATTGATGATGTGTCAGTGCCCTTGTGAGAAGCTTTCTTTGACTTTCCCTTCTGACATGCCTCACACAGTCCTTCCTGTGTAAATTCCATCTGAGGCAAACCTCTAACTAATTCCCTCTTGACTAAAGAGTTCATAGTTTTGAAGTTAAGGTGAGACATCTTTTGAGATTTTTAGAATTCAAATAAAAAATCAGAGTTTAAAAGAAAAATCTCAAAACAATTGGATCTTTGATTTGTATATCAATCAAAAAGCTCTGATACCAATTGTTAGGTCCTGATAAGTTTGTAGAAGGGGGGTTGAATACAAACTATACCGTTTAATCGAATTTGTTCTTTAAATGATTTAACTGTTTAGGAACAAATTGATGCGGAATAAAATGAAACAAGATTCAAGTTAAATAAAACTCTATTAAACTTGAAGGGTGTTACAAATATGATACTGATTACAAGATTGGATCTCAAACTAATTAAAACAAATCTAGAATAAATTCGACATGAATTTATCTATTTTTGTAATAAAAAGATATAACAATATTTGATAATTTGAGATACGTTCTAGGGATAACAATCCGCTAGATAGTCAAAGCAGTACAAGTAAATGAATTCTAGTGGTTTAGATTTAACATAAAGATTCTAGAATTAATTTGCAGAAGAAATTAGCACGGCAGAGTTCTTGACAGGAAAGTATTTTTGATGTAATGTTCTTGATATGTTTTCTTTCTGATTCCCTTTTTGCTTTTGTACTAATCAAGTGGATCAGTACACTTCTGCACGTTCTGATGCTTTTACCTTTGGAATGACTATCCAATTTGTACTGGAATGACTATCAAAAGGCTTAGCATGACTATCTGAATTAATGTGAATTATATTAGAATTACTTAAAATAAACCGGGATGACTATCGGGATGACTACCGGTATGACTACCGGTATGACTATCCTGGGTAGTCATTCCAGTTGATTTTAATTACATAATTCTAATTTAATTCAAATTCTAATTCTAAATTAATTCTAATAATTAATTTACTTCACAAATTAATTCTGAAGAATTAATTTATTCAATAAATTAATTACTTAATTTATTTACTAAATTAATTCTGATGAATTAAATTAATAAATAAATTAATAACTAATTTAGAATAGAACTTAAATCCTTATAGAATAGTAAAACCAATGCTTGAACCACTTGATCTGCTGAAGAATATCCATTGTCTGATGTTGTCATTTGATGCACTGTCTGGTTCATAAATGACTAACTTCAATGTCTGTTCTTCATATTGACTTTAAGTTGTGGTTCATTGTCTGCTTTTGACTGTTGATCAACCTTTGTAACCTGTACATTTGCTATCACAAATCTGAAACCTCTGTCACTTTAATAAATCCACTTCTTTGAAGACTTCACTGAGGCTTGAACAAATAATTGAACTTCTTTCAATGTAGTATATCTTCAAATCTGTAGGATGACTTTAATTCTCCATTCTCTTGACAGATAAAACTATCTGAGATTCCTATGACATATTAACTTATTATTTACTTATTACATACTTGTTTAAGTTAAGTTGTTTCCTCGGAATATTAATAGGCCAAAACATATGCCTTTCAAGGTGGAGGAAGCTCTTCAAGATGCTAATTGGATTACAGCAATGCAAGAAGAGTTAAATGAATTTGAGAGAAATGAAGTCTGGACACTTGTACCTAGACCAAAGAATAGATCAATTGTAGGTACAAAGTGGGTTTTCAGAAACAAGACTGACAGTGAAGGTGTGATTACAAGAAACAAGGCTAGACTTGTGGCTAAAGGTTATTCACAACAGGAAGGAATTGATTATGATGAAACCTTTGCTCCAGTTGCAAGATTGGAAGCCATAAGAATTTTTCTGGCCTATGCTGCACACAAGAAGTTTAAAGTCTTTCAGATGGATGTGAAAAGTGCTTTTCTCAATGGGAAGCTTGAAGAAGAAGTGTTTGTTGAACAACCACCAGGATTTGTAGATCCCAAGCATCCAGATTATATCTACAGGCTTGACAAGGCATTATATGGACTAAAGCAAGCACCAAGAGCATGGTATGAAACTCTTGCTCAATTTCTTTTAGAAAGTGGATTCACAAGAGGTACAATTGATAAAACCTTGTTTTATTTCAATTCTGGTGATGATTTGCTTTTAGTTCAAATTTATGTAGATGATATTATCTTTGGATCTACTAATGACAAACTTTGTAAGAAGTTTGCAAAGCTTTTGCAATCCAGGTACCAAATGAGCATGATGGGAGAGCTTAGTTATTTTCTAGGCTTACAGGTCAAGCAAACAGATGATGGTATTTTTATCAATCAAGCAAAATATACCAGAAATATTCTCAAGAAATTTGGTATGCTTGATAGTTCATCTGCTACAACTCCCATGGCTACTGCAACAAAGCTAGACAAAGACACAGGAGCCTTAGTAGATATGACAAACTACAGAGGAATGATAGGGTCTTTACTGTATCTTACTGCAAGTAGACCTGATATCATGTATGCCACATGTCTTTGTGCAAGATTTCAAGCAGATCCCAGAGAGCCTCATCTAACAGCTGTAAAAAGGATTTTCAAATATCTCAAAGGAACCATAACCTTGGGTTTGTGGTATCCTAGAGAATCAGAGTTTAAGCTAATTGGTTACTCTGATGCAGATTTTGCAGGCTGTAAGATAGACAGAAAAAGTACAAGTGGAAGCTGTCAATTCTTAGGTGACAGATTGGTTTCTTGGTATAGCAAGAAACAGAAATCAATTTCTACATCCACTGCAGAAGCAGAGTATATAGCTGCTGGTAGCTGTTGTGCACAGATTCTGTGGATGAAGAATCAGTTGCTGGATTATGGGTTAAGGTACTCTAAAATACCTATTTATTGTGATAACCAAAGTGCTATTGCTATGACAGGTAACCCAGTACAACATTCCATGATCAAGCACATCAGCATAAGGTATCATTTTATCAGGGAACATGTGGAAGAAGGAGATATTGAGCTTCATTTTGTGTCTACAGACCAACAACTTGCAGATATCTTCACCAAACCTTTGAGTGAAGCAACTTTTACAAGATTGGTAAATGAACTTGGAATGATCTCTGGTTTTGACTAGAGATACGGGTTAGACTCAAAAACTATACATATTTGATTTTTAATGCTCATGATTCCTTGCATGTATTAACTGTTATGAGTACCAGTGTCATAAACTCTGAAAGTAAACTCTGTAAGTCATAAAGTGTTGGTCATACTCTGATAGTTACAGTCTAATGCTATACTCTGATTGTAATTTTGTCTGAAACATATGGACCAATGAAGAAATTTGTATGAAACATAATTCTCAATAAGTAATTGTGAATCCTTAAGAGTTGTTTAGATTCTGATCTCAAATATGTGCAGTAAGTTAACACAGCATGATACTGTCTCTATATTTATAGCATCTCTTAGTTTATTGATTCTATACACTGAAGTTGTATTAGCTGTTTGCATTTTCTCTCATAAATTAATTACATTAACTGATGAAAAGTCTAAACTCTGATTATTAATTATAAATAATTCACCCTTAAATCAAAAGATGCCAAAAAGAGCACAAATTCCTTTGAGATCATGTTGTGCCTAGGAAGATCCAGGAACTTATTGTATGAAATAAGGGCTAAAATCTTTGATTTTTGGTGACTAGTGCCAACCACTGATTACTGGAAAAATTAAATATATATATATATATATATATATAATATATATATATATATATGAAGGGGGTGAAGAATAAAAGATATATCCAAATAAAAGGTTATCAAAATACAGAGTTTAGATATAAAAATCAGATTTTATGTGTTACATGAGAGTTTAGGCAACCAGTTTTTACTACTTAAGTTTGTGGAGTTTAGGCACTTTGAGATGGTCTAAATATTCAAATTCAGTAAACTCTGCTATAGCACACACAATTATTCACACCTGTACAGTTTGAGAAAAGAGTTTATTGACAAAGAAGGACAAATGGTAAACACTGATGTATTGTGAGAAATACGCCGAGGTAATTTTGTTTTAATCTCTGATGATTAAAATGATTTCTTTGTTTCAGACATTTTATAATTTTGACATTAGACAATTGTTTAGAAATACGAAAGAGTATGAGTACAAACGGTTCAAATTTGTATTAAACAGAGGAGAGAGAGGTTGAATGTTTTGAACAGTGTGGAAAGCGGTAAATTATGGCTATTTTTACTGCGCGTGTGTATTGGAAGTTGTTACATACAGCTGTCAGCGTATACATGTTTGACATCTGTCCCACTCACACATTTTTCAAAGACGCCTGCTGTGTGTACTAATGATTAAAACGATTGGGTTTTAATTTTCACTGTTATTATTTAAACTTACTACACATAAACGGTTCATTCTTTTACACACTTCATCTTTTCATAAGTTTTTACTCACAAACACTGTCTCAAACACTTTCACTGCATACATTCGATACTTTTCTCTATCTTTCTTCTAAACTTTTCTAATGGCTACTACAATGTTTACTGCTTCTGGGTTAGAATTCGTTCCTAATAACTATGCTGCTCCTTTGGCAAATGAGAACGCGCCGGAGGCGTTTCATTTGATTCAAGATTTCTTGTCAAACTCTGATGTTGGAACAGCTCTCACAGCACCATTGAAGCTGTCTGCATCTCAAATCAGATCTTTTTGGCAGACAGGTACTTATGACAATGGAGGAGAGTCTGGGTCTCCATCTATTATCTTTGAATTTCAAGGAGAAGAGTTTGTAGTTACTCCTACAACTGTTCGTAATGCTCTGGGCCTTGAAGACTTTAATGCTTTCACAATCTCTGTTGGAGATTCTGAGTTAGTTCGAATGATGATGGAAATAGGATACTCTGGGCCACTGACAAAGCTTGGTCAGTTGAAGCGACCGCTCTTGCGAAAGGAATGGAGTTTCTTTTTCGACTGTATAACAAGGGCGTTCGGCAAGAAATGCACAAATTGGGATGCTATTCCCACGGATAGTCTGCAAATCGGGTATTCTCTTCTTTATGGGGGTAATTTTGATGTTGCTAGATTAGTTCTAAATAATATAGGTGAGAAAATGAATGAAAACAGAGGTGTAGTCTATTTTGCAAGATTTTGTCAATTGATAGTCTCTGAATGTGTTTCTGAAGTAGAGATAGCTGAGAATGATGTGATTCCTTGTTTTAAATTACATAAACGCATATTCTCTGATCTAACCAATAAAGATAACAAGAAAGGAGATGTTGGTGTTTTGTTGCTACCTGAGTCTGTGCAACAATTCCTGGTCAACTTACAACAACAACAACTTGTAAACGCTGAAGCTGGACCTTCTGTGTCTCAATCACAGAGGTCAAAGAAGTCTAAGGTAAGGGCTGTTAAGTCTGCAAGAGTGAAGCCATCAGAAACTGAAGCTGGGGCATCAAATACTGATGATATGCCTCAGAAGAAAAGGTTAAAGATAAGAAGGGCCAACAGGGCAAAGTCTGATAATGCTGATGAGGAGAGTGAAACTGATGATGAAACTCTTCATCAGAGAAAAAGAAGATTGGTGGCTGCACATCTCTTTGGTGCATCCAATGTAAATGCTGAAGCTGTCAATCTGGACAGAGTTTTTGAGGAAAATGTTGCTGAAGCAGCATCTATGCCTGAAATGGTAAGTGCTGATGAAGAAGCTCCTACATCAAAGGCTGATGATGTAGTTGAGGAAGCTGCACATGTTGAGATTGCAGATGAAGCTCCTGAAATTATTGTTCAGGAGGCTACAGAAAATATTGAGGCTGAGTTTTTTGAGCCGCAAGGATTTCATATGGAAGTTGAAGCAAACATCTCTGTAAACTCTGAACATTTCACAGAGGGTTTGGAAGCTGATCAAGATACTGCTGAAATTGAAGAATCTATGGCTTCTCACACAGACATAATTTCTTTTGAATTTGAGAAAGGTGAGGAAGTCGATCAGACTTTAGCTGCTAATGCTACAGAAACTGTTGCTGCAAATCCTGATGTTGCTGACAAGGATGCAACAGAGTCTGTTCCTGTTGAAACAGAGTTTGTTGCAAAATCTGAGATTCCAGAACCTGTTGCAGAGAAAGTTATTGTTGAAGCTGCACAGAGTAATTTTGAACCTGCTGCTGAGAATGTATCTGCAGAGAATACAGCAGATAATGATAATGATGATGATAGTTCTGATCATTCACAAGAGGAGTTATTTGAGAGTCAAGCAAACTCTGATGAGCAAAGAGAGGTCAATCGAGCTACGGCTGAGCATTATCAGGATATGTACTACAATAGATGGGCTGATGCAGATTGTATCTTTTCAGCACAGAGGGCTGCTGATTTTCTTGGTGATTCTGTGAAGACAATTTCATATCCTGATATTCTTACAAGTCTAAAGGCTACTGTGATTCAAATTAAATCTCTCCACAACAGATTTGACGAGTCTCATAAGGAAGTCACTGTTTTGAGGAATGAAGTTGGTCTGAGGGATCTTACTCTGAAAAATGATAGAGCTTACTACAATTCCATGTTCAAGAAGCAAGCTAAGGACTCTGATGAAATTCAGAAGAGGCTTGGGAAAGTTGAGGACAACCAGACTGCTATGTCTGCCCAACTGACTTCAATTTCTAATGCAATTGAGTTGTTGACATCAGTACTACTTTCTGATGATGTCAAAAAGGGGGAGAGTGTACCAAGTGACAAATGCAAAGACACTCAAACTCTGAGACGGAGGGATGATGGTAATGATGGTGGAAACAAGGGAGGAGATGGAAAGAGTTTAAGATTAAATTCTGATAGAAGACTACTTCCAAGAAGATCAAACTCTGATAGAAGATCAAACTCTGGAAAGGGAAATGCAAACTCTGCCAGTGGTTCAGGATTCAAAAGTTTGATAATCTCTGATAAGCCTACCACAGATGAGGAAATTGCTACTAAGGTGTTTATGGCAGAACATGGAAAAGATGTTACAATTGAAGATATCCAAGCTGAAGAGCAAATGCTTGCTGAAGAACACAAGAAGAATCTTGAAGCTGGAATCTACAAGAAGAAGGAAATCAAGGCTCCTAGAAAGAAAGAAACTGGAATTTCTATTAAAGAAAATACTCAACAGAGTATATAATACACCAGGAGGCCTGTGATTACAAATGCTGATAAAGGAAAGGGTATACTGGTAGAAGAAGAACAGTTACCAAAGAAGAATTATTCAACCTCTGACAAAGCTCAAGTTGAAGTTTTTGAAGCTAAATCAACCTCTGACAATGCTCAAGTTATGCAAACTCAGCTATCTTCACCACTCCAAGGTTTCAAAAGATCTTCATTACCTGAAACTCTGAAGCCTAGCCAGGTGAACTTTCTACAAACCAGAACAGTACTTGGAAAACAATCGTATGATAAATCTGGTTTGGGTTCCCACCAAGAGAAAAGAGTTAATAATAGTCCTTTAGATCATACATCACTGGCAGAACCTGGTGTTGGGGTTACTCAAGAAAACCTTGATAAACTAGAATTTGTTCAGATGATTTACCACAGAGGCTTGAAGAAGGAGTTTTTATTATACTTTATGGCTGATGGCAGAGTTTACAGAATTGGAGAAGATGATATTCGTCTGAAATTATGGGAAGAGCTAGAGTATGTTCTATATCTCCTGAAGATCAAAAATAGAAATACTCATAATGCTGCTCTGGTTTTAAAAGACAGAATGATGAAATCGAAAGTTCTTTTTGGAGGAAGTGTTTCCAGTGCATTTATTCCTAAGTACAGAGATGCACATGGAAAGTTGGTGGAAATGAAGAAAAATAGTGCTAGATTCAGGACTGCACTAGATAAGAAAGTTCTAGAGTTCAATCTAGAGTCTGATAAGGCTTTTTATATCAGACTTGGCAATGAAATGAACAAGAACATCATCTATTCTTTAAGGGCTGCCATTTATCAAATTGGTGAAGATGAACCAGAATTGAAGGAGCTGAAGAAGGATATGATTGCTGAACTAGATCGAGCTGAGAGAAAGTTACTGTCAGATTATATCAGGACTGTACCTGATATCCAAGAAATTCAGTAAAGTCTGACTGTAAGTTTTTATGTTTTATATTCTAAGTTAAATTTAAACTCTGTTTTAAAATTAAACTCTGACATATTTTTAAACACTGCATTTGTTATATGTTTTGACATCATCAATTATCTGTTTAACTTGTACATTTTTATTATGCACAAGTTGGGGGAGATTGTTAGATATAATTGCTGACGTTTGTTCATCAGTGTTTAAGTACCAGGTACATATCAAAGTTTATCTAGAAGCCAGTCAGAGTTTGATAAAGTCTGACTGGGTGAAGAGTTTACATTGAAGCCAGTCAGAGTTTGATAAAGTCTGACGTGGTGATAGTTGACTTAGTTGTCGGTGCAAAGATAAAGATTCTAGAAGCAATATATTCTGAAGATGGAAAGAAGCAGAATATATTGATACAGCTAAGGAAACGGAATAGAAGACTGAAGCAATCCTCAATTGATATGAATTGTATAGCTAATTTATAGGAGTATCAATTAGATAAGGATTGTGTAACTGTGTACTATATAAACACAGATAGGTTATCTCTAGAAGGGATGCGATTATTGAAATATTATTCTTGTAACCTAGTAGCTCTTTGTGATTCATTAACATCACTAAGAGAGAATTATTAATATAATTCAGTTTGTTGATTTACAAACTTGTGTTCTTGATTGTTATTCTCATACATACTTGATTATATATTATGTATTCGGCCTAACATAACCCTATTCTCAAGAAATGCAATTTTCTCAATAAGTTCATCCTGATTAACATGCACAAGTTTTAATTCTTTTATTTCCTTTTCAAGATTTGTGTTTAAAAGAATTATTCTATCATTTTTAGTGCGTGCACAACTTAAAGTATCACCAAGATTACGAATCATTTTAGTGTCAGTGAACTTTACCTCAGACAGGTTGGATGAAGATAACATGGAATCAAAGATTTTGTCTCCTATTGCCATGAGTGCAAGATTCCCAATCTCACCTGCTTCTTCATCACTGTCAGTGTCATCCCAACTCTTTCCTTCAGCAACATAAGCTTTCCCAATCTTGTTCTTCTTGCTAGAATCAAATGTGTTTCTAGTCACTTGCTTTGGCTTTCTGCATTCAGTAGCAAAGTGACCCAACTCATTGCAATTGTAGCATCTGATTGTGCTCCTTTCCACAGTTCCAGTTTTGTAGCCACCCCTTGTGCCACTTGAAGAGGAAGATCCACCTCTCTGAAATCTGGGCCTGAACTTAAGATTGGGATTCCTCTTGAATCTGAACTTCCCAAACTTCCTGACTATCAAAGCCAAATCACCATCCTTCAGCTGATCAAGTTCTTCTAAAGAATAGAAGTCACCACCAGATTGATCAATGGATGTTAATCCATATTCAGCATCAATAACATTCATGTTAGAACGGGAAGGTTGAACAGCCTTCACTTCCAGTTTCTGTGGGACTTCAGCAGCTAGTGCAGTAGAAGTACTAACAATCTTCCCAGTTCCATACAGCTCCCTTTGTTGAATCTGCTCCAGCTCATAGGTCTTCAGAACACCATACAATCTCTCCAAAGCAATCTCATTCATATCTCTTGCTTCTCTAATGGCAGATATTTTGTGCTCCAAATGAGGTGGAAGTGTAAGAAGGAACTTCTTGTTAATCTCCTTGTTGGTGTAGTGCTTCCCATTGAGATTCAGATCATTGATTAATTTGTTGTATCTCTCAAAAACCTGAGAGATACCTTTACCAGGGTTTGATCTGAAATGCTCATATTGTGAGGTGAGAATTTCCAGCATATTCTCCCTAACTTCCTATGTCCCCTCATTGATTATCTCTATGGTTGCCCAAATGTGTTTGGCAGTATCACAATTGAGGACATGATTATGCATGATTGGATCAAGACAATCAATAAGGATCAACTGAAGACAGGAATCCAAGGTAACATCCTCTTTCTCATCAGGAGTGTAATCCTTGGCATCTTTAGGGTACATTCTAGCAACCCTAGTCACAACATTATTCTCAATGAGTTCTCCCTCAATAATCATAGGGACTTTGGGACCGTTCTTCAGCACATCAATGTATTTAGGATTTGCAACCTTAAGAAATAGAAGCATTTTCTTCTTCCACATTGGATAATGCTCCTTGCTGAACATTGGGATTTTGACAGTACCAACTTTCTGTGTAGTAGACATCTTTTGAGATTTTTAGGAATAATAAAAAAATCAGAGTTTAAGAAAAATCTCAAAACAATTGGATCTTTGATTTGTATATCAATCAAAAGGCTCTGATGCCAATTGTTAGGTCCCGATAAGTTTGTAGAAGGGGGGTTGAATACAAACTATACCGTTTTATCGAAATTTGTTCTTTGAATAAGTTAACAATTGAGAACAAATTAATGCGGAATATAAATGAAACAAGATTCAAGTTAAATATAACTTATATTAAACTTGAAGGGTGTTGCAAATACAATAAGGATTACAAAGTATTTATCTCAAACTAATTAATACAAATTTAGAATAAATTCGACATGAACTCTTCTAATATTTGTAATAAAAAGATCGAATGCTAAAAGCAAGTTCGAGATAAATTCTAGGGATAAAAATCCGCTAGATGATCAAAGCAATACAAGTAATCAACTTCTAGTGGTTTGGATTTAACAATACAAACTAGAATTAATTGCTTGAGAAGAAATGAGATTAAATGCTTCAGCTGTTCTTCAGAGTAAATGCTTCTGTGTCTTTCTTTTTCATTAACTTCTCTCTTCTGTCTGTTCTGCACGGTTTTAACACAATTGCATTTCCTTGTATGACCTATTAATTAAATCAGAATGATTTAATTAATAAATCAAAACACTTGTATGACCTGAAGAATATATTCGGTAGAACCATGCTTCAGCAGTATGACCTACAAGAAAATGTCCGGTATGACCTTCAGTACTTCCACCAACTCTGGATAGAACCTGGGAAAGCAATCTGTATGACCTGTCAGAATTGAATGGTATGACCTGAAGAATAATTCGGTAGAACCTAGGGTATTAGAACACTAGGTCATACCGAGTCTTCTAAACAGGTCATACCGAGATTTAAAAAGAAAATCCTTTTAATTTATTTAGATAGATTAAATTCTAGATTAAATTAATTCTTTTATAGAATTAATTTAATAAATAATTTAAACAACTAACTTAATTAATTTAATAAATAAATTAATTCTGATAGAATTAATTTATTAATTAAATTTAATTAATAAATTAAAGAAGATAACTTAATATTCTTGCATTCCTCTATCTTCTGAAAACCATTGAATATAGATGATTTAATTCCACTGATTGATGTCGTCATTCGATGCACTGTCTGGTTTCATGAATAACTGACTTCAATGATAATTCTTCATCTTTAAAACATTTAAAGCTGTGGCTTCTTTTCTTTAGCTTTGACTAAACTCTGTATCCTGTACTTCTTCTGTAACCAACTGGAAATCTCTGTCACTGTAGTAAATCCACTTTCTTGAATAATTCACTGAGGCTTGAACAATAAATTGAACTTCTTTCAATGTAGAATAACTTCAAGTCTGTAGATGACTTTAATCCTCAATTCTCTTGACAGATAAAACTCTTTGAGATTCCTGTGACATATTAACTTATTATTTACTTATTACATACTTGTTTAAATTAAGTTGTTTCCTCGGAATATTAATAGGCCTAAACATATGCCTTTCAGAAGCCAGTCAGCAAAATTAGGACCAGTCAATGTGTGAGCATCCAGTATGCTCCGGAGTGATAGTGCAGAAGACATAATGTATATAGTAAATCTGTAAATGATAAACACATAACAACACTTAGCAAATATTCAATTTCATTTTAAAACACTATATGAATCGGGTCTTTATTCATAAGTGGCTCCCACTAGTTTATCTAATTTATACAACCCCTAAGTGAAAAATTAAGCATTCATAATTCTAGTGGGAATAGGGATCCTACATTCCATCACACAACCTCGGCTGTAGCACGAAACACCATGTGATGTTCAGTAGGCAGACAACTCTTGTCAATTACATCTCATGTTATTCCCTAATAAAACTTTAGCCTCTTGAATAATTGAGTCACGACTGTAGCACAACCTCGACTGTAGCACGAAACGCCATGTGATGTTCAGTAGGCAGACAACTCTTGTCAATTACATCTCATGTTATTCCCTAATAAAACTTTAGCCTCTTGAATAATTGAGACTGATTCAATTGTCTGAAATGTTGGGTTAGACTTGACTTAGAATATTGAGTTTGTCGTGCTACAGTCGTGACTCAATTATTCAAGAAGCTAAAGTTTTATTAGGGAATAACATGAGATGTAATTGACAAGAGTTGTCTGCCTACTGAACATCACATGGTGTTTCGTGCCATACATCATTATATCATTGTATGACATGATATTACTTGCATGCTTACTTGTTTATTTATTTTTATATATGAGATATATGCCTATATTTACCATGCGATGATAGATTTAGGTGAACTTAATTAAATCAAAATAAGGCGTGCTCTAGAAAATCTAGAATATGAATCGTTTCTTGCCTTAACAATAATATTATGAGTACAACCATAAGATTCTTATGTTTATGAAACATAGAGTGAAATACTCTTTTGATGTTGAAAATGAAAATTTATGTCTAGGCCGTTGGGTTTTAAGCGGGACCGATGTGACCCCTCCAACACACTGGGAATTTTTTATTTAAATATCATAATTGTATTTTGTTCAAGAAAAAGAGAATCTCCTAGTAATATGATTATGGTTGCAACATAATATAATCTCTCTCAATTAAAATTTATATCAAGTAGTAAATGGCCAAGAACCTGTCAGTGACTAGTTTCAGTACAATCAATTCCTTCTACCCTAAAATATCCCGATTAAATATAAGGCATGGATCTCGTGTCAGGCCTTATCAAATTTAATCATATGATTTCTTATTCATAATGCTAAGTTCATATTAATGCAAATTAGAAACTCCTTTCTAATTTCATACACTCTGGCCAGAGATTCCAGAACTCGCATACTAAGAATAACATAGGATATTCTCTTCCTATACTGGAAGGGGTAGATCCTCTATTGACGTTAACTATCTCCATACACAAATCCCTATGCCCAGAATAGACCTAATGGATGTCCTTGAGACTAAGGACTAATCCAAAGCATAGTTAATTATATACAAGATAACTCTAACGATCTCAAGTCTAAGGACACTTGTACAACTATCACTCAGTGAATAACTATTGACACGTGAGTAAACTCCATTAGCTATTCAACTTATCGAGTCATGTTCAGTGAACTTATTCCCTAACAAGCACCTACATACTAGCTATAGTGTCACCACACAAATGCCTATGAGAACAGACATCCTCCTGACGGGAGCAAACATAGTATGTACCAATCTTTGCGGATTCACCAACTTCCGATTAGTTATCCTATGATCAGGAACTGTTTAAGTCTAGAGTTATAATCTTCTAGATCTCACTATTATACTCTCATTATAATTCTAGAAGCTTTACTCTAAAATATGGAACATCTTATTTAAGACAATTTAAATAGATAAAGCCCGTAATAAAAACAAAACAAGTCTTTTATTAACATTAATGAAATCAAATAAGAATACAAGAAAGTTCTTCCTAACTCATCATACATGATTGGATTTAGGACAAACACTTTCACATCCTTTGTGCAAAAATAGATATATTCCTCTCTTGATATCACGAGTTTATATCTCGTGTTGATCAGAAAGAAAAATCCGTGGGCCACTCCCACGTTGACCAGTTGATGTAAAGATTTTCCTCCATAAACGTTATGAGAATGAAGTGTGAATAATTAGATAGGAAATTTTTGACTTAACTTTGGCCGACCGCCATTCTACTGTTTGTGTGATGACGACCCGAACAATAGGTCATCCCAATATTTAAAAAGATTTCTTATGTTGACACGAACAATATGTCAACCCAAGACGAACAAGTTAACAAATCTCAAACAAAAGAGATTCGTTGAATTTAGAATCAAATTTAGAAGTTTAAAACAAAATTATCGGATCTGAACAATAAATCCGACTGAATTGAATAAATTTTAACTACCTCGATATATGAGTGTAGCTATAACTGAATGGCTGTTAAGGTCATCTTGAACAAGTAAGATGCCCAGGAAATTCAATGGAATACACTTTAAGGACGAGAAATATTTTTAGTGTGTCTCAATATCAAAAGTATAATATTTCTCCAGATCAACTGATAGAATTATCAAATAAATATTCCAGAAGAGAATAAATAAATCAAACTCTAGAAATAAATATTCCTCAAAATAATGCAATAGGAGTGAGGGTCAGAAAGAACTTGCCTCGATCTCGATGTGCACAAAATCAAATAATTATTATACTCTACCCGCTTGTCTGCCTTCAATTACGGGCCAGAGGAAATTCTCTAAAAGAATTAATCACAGTACGTAAGCAAATCGTGATAAATAAACTAGGTCAGAATAAAATCAAATAACAATAATTAAAACAAATAGGACGTCTATTTTTCTTAAACCGGCATTACGCATTTCTCCTTTAAATCTCAATCTGATTAGGAACTCTATACGTCTTTCCTCTAATTTAAAACTAATTTAAATAAATAAAACCTCGAGACATCTTACGTCATAAATAGTCTCTATTAAATCACAAGGTTCCCTCAATTATTCCTAAAATAATTATCGGGGAAAAGTACCTCATTAATTCTTAATTAAATAATCCTATTTTATTCAATCTAAAATCAATTACCCGAATTGCAGAAACGTTATTCTATTTTAATGTCTCTAAAATAATCTCTTTTTATGCTTATTTATTCAAAAATAAATCGTCTCTTTCATCCCAAATAAATCAGAATTAAATCCAAATAAATCAGAATTACAGAATAATTAGTCTTTAAAGCTCATTTCTAAAATAAGAAATCATCTCTAAAATCTTAGTAATTTATCTCCTTTCCGTTTCTAAAATAATCTATTTTTATTCCTATCATTCACAAATTAATACTCCCTTTAATACTTATAAAACGAATTTAATCCTAAATTATTCCCTTGTTCAAAATAAATAGTCTTCTGATTTAAATCCAATTTAAATAATCAGTCCTCTTTTATATACAATTCTAATTCTAAAATATTATTAAATAATCATTCTTTTTATCCCCTTTTTATTCAGATTTTTATTACTATTATTATTACACTTTTTAAATCTAAATCAAATTTATTCATACTTATTCCGTTTTTATTAATTAGTTTAAACAATAAATAATACTAACCAATCAAATTCTCACACACAACCCAACCACACAAACACGTGGCACCCCTGCACTAGCCCACGTGGCGTACTGCGCGTGGGCCCACGCGCCTCCCTCCTCCCGAAAGCCTGTCTCTCTCTCTCTCTCGCACATCTCTCTCTCCGATCTATCTCTCTCTCTCTCTCTTTCTCTCAATCTCTCCACAACATCTCTCTCTCGTAAATCTCTCTTTCTCCCCCTCTCTCTCTCTCTCTGTCCATCTCTCCCTCTCTTCTCCGACAACACCACCATCGCCGCCGCGGTGGTGGTTCTCCCCCGACTAACCCACCGCCAAACCAAACCAATTCATACCAGAATCAACCAAAACAAAATCCCCAAATCTCCAAAACAAAAACTCAACGAATTCACAATCTTTATAAATAATAGAAACGAAAACTACCAATTATAAACATAAAACAAAATCAATAAAGAACGAAAATCAAAGGTTTTTCTTTTTACCCTTTTGTTTTGATGAACCCTAAATTCTTTCTTTTTTTTCTCCCTCTTGTTTTGGTCGGCTGTGAAATGAAACTGCTGGGGGTGGAGGGGAATTAGATTAGGCTAACTTTAATAATACTAACTAATTAATCCACACTTAGTTTATTGGGCCTCTATTTGGGCTTCACAAAAAAAGAGTTGGGCTAAATAACAAGAACAAAATATAAACCCAACAATTACTTAACCAAATATCTAAAGTCAACTAACCTATATATATAATTTATATATATATAATTTATATTGGATCTGTACAAAAATATTTTTTTATTAAATTAATTTATATTAATTTTTTGTTTTTTATAATGAATTATATTATCAAAAATTAAAATAAAATTATAAAATTAATAATGAGAGCTAATAATTTAAAAGTTATTCACTAAAATATTGATTAAATATTGATTATAAATAAAATTTTAATAATTTTTTATTGTGATAAGGTAAAAAATTAAATTAATTAAATATATTATCAAAAAATATTTTTTATTTTTTTAATTCCAAAAAATTGAATTATGAAAAATAATAACTAGTCACAATCCCCGCAATCACTCATTGCGGAGGGCATTTAAACAGTCATGACCCCCGCAATGACGCATTGCGGGTGGGAAACTAACAGACCCTTTGACCGAGACTCTTCTTCTTCTTTTCTGGGAATTGTATGCCATTAATATGGTGAAGACCCATCTTCTTCACCTAGGTAGTGTACCAAATCCCTATATATTATAATTAATTATATTATCAAAAATTAAAATAAAATTATAAAATTAATAATCAGAGCTAATAATTTAAAAGTTATTCACTAAAATATTGATTAAATATTGATTATAAATAAAATTATTGCAGATTTGCGGATGCAGATTCGAGCCTTCATTGATGAACAAGATGAACTCGAGGTGAGGATCTAGATTCTTCAAGAGGAAGTGAGTGATCTCCGAATGGAGTTGAGCAATTTCTGCGGTGTCGCCGGGTGGGATTAACGTTGTGTTGCTGTTTTATTTTGTTTAGTACTTTTTATTTCAATGTAATCGATTTCTTATGAACTAAGTTTGTTGAATTTGATCATGGTTTTACGAACTCATTTTATGGTGTTCTTAATTAAAAAACTAATTTTCGAATAAATTAAAAAATAAAAAATTAAGAAAACTAATTTTCATATTAATTTAAAAAAATTTTAATTGAAAAATATGATAATTTCTAATTTTTAAAGGAATATTACGATATAATATTCCATTTTTCGAATTAAATAAGAAGTAAAAAAATGTTAACTAGACCTCCGCATTGAGAAATTCACTATTTTAAATTAACTATTTTGAATTATTTAAATAAAGAAATTCAGAAAATAAATAAAATATTAATTATATCAATTTTTGAAGAAAAATAAAAAAAACATTGAAAATACTTAAATATTCACTATTTTGAATTATTAAAATAAAGAAATTCAGAAAATAAATCAAATATTAATTATCTCATTTTTTGAAGAAAAATAAAAAAAAAATATTGAAAATACTTAAATATTCACTATTTTGAATTATTAAAATAAATATAATTCTAATCATTCTAATTAATTTTTTAATGTGAAATGACCTTATTACCCCCACCCCAACCCCCGCAATGATTCATTGCGGTTGACTCTTAACCCCCGCAATGATTCATTACGGTGGCCCTGACCCGACTTCTACCCGAAGCAGGTTCGATAGTTTTCTATTTTAGAAAACCATCGAATCAAAAGTAAAAAGGAAATGAATACTTTAATAAAGTAAGTATTCCATTCGATAGTTTTTATTTAAAAACCATCGAATTGAATAATTATTTTATTCATTCGATAGTTTTCATTTTAACGCTGTGTTGCTGTTTTATTGTGTTTAGTACTTTTTATTTCAATGTAATCGATTTCTTATGAACTAAGTTTGTTGAATTTGATCATGGTTTTATGAACTCATTTTTATGGTGTTCTTAATTAAAAAACTAATTTTCGAATAAAAAAAAATTAAAAATTAAGAAAACTAATTTTCATATTAATTTAAAAAAAAATTAATTGGAAAATATGATAATTTCTAGTTTTTAAAGGAATATTATGATATAATATTCCATTTTTCGAATTAAATAAGAAGTAAAAAAATGTTAACTAGACCTCCGCATTGAGAAATTCACTATTTTAAATTAACTATTTTGAATTATTTAAATAAAGAAATTTAGAAAATAAATAAAATATTAATTATATCAATTTTTGAAGAAAAATAAAAAAAAACATTGAAAATACTTAAATATTCACTATTTTGAATTATTAAAATAAAGAAATTCAGAAAATAAATAAAATATTAATTATCTCATTTTTTGAAGAAAAATAAAAAAACATTGAAAATACTTAAATATTCACTATTTTGAATTATTTAAATAAAGAAATTCAGAAAATAAATAAAATATTAATTATATCAATTTTTGAAGAAAAATAAAAAAACATTGAAAATACTTAAATATTCACTATTTTGAATTATTAAAATAAATAAATTCAGAAAATAAATAAAATATTAATTATCTCATTTTTTGAATAAAAATAAAAAAATATTGAAAATACTTAAATATTCACTATTTTGAATTATTAAAATAAATATAATTCTAATAATTCTAATTAATTTTTTAATGTGAAATGACCTTATTACCCCCCACCCCAACCCCCGCAATGATTCATTGCGGTTGACTCTTAACCCCCGCAATGATTCATTGCGGTGGCCGTGACTCAACTTCTACCCGAAGCAGGTTCGATAGTTTTCTATTTTAGAAAACCATCGAATGAAAAGTAAAAAGGAAATGAATACTTTAATCAAGTAAGTATTCCATTCGATAGTTTTTATTTAAAAACCATCGAATTGAATAATTATTTTATTCATTCGATAGTTTTCATTTTAACGCTGTGTTGTTGTTTTATTGTGTTTAGTATTTTTTATTTCACTGTAATCGATTTCTTATGAACTAAGTTTGTTGAATTTGATCATGGTTTTATGAACTCATTTTTATGGTGTTCTTAATTAAAAAACTAATTTTCGAATAAATTAAAAAATTAAAAATTAAGAAAACTAATTTTCATATTAATTTAAAAAAAATTTAATTGAAAAATATGATAATTTCTAATTTTTAAAGGAATATTATGATATAATATTCCATTTTTCGAATTAAATAAGAAGTAAAAAAATGTTAACTAGACCTCCGCATTGAGAAATTCACTATTTTAAATTAACTATTTTGAATTATTTAAATAAAGAAATTTAGAAAATAAATAAAATATTAATTATATATATTTTTGAAGAAAAATAAAAAAAAACATTGAAAATACTTAAATATTCACTATTTTGAATTATTAAAATAAAGAAATTCAGAAAATAAATAAAATATTAATTATCTCATTTTTTGAAGAAAAATAAAAAAAACATTGAAAATACTTAAATATTCACTATTTTGAATTATTTAAATAAAGAAATTCAGAAAATAAATAAAATATTAATTATATCAATTTTTGAAGAAAAATAAAAAAACATTGAAAATACTTAAATATTCACTATTTTGAATTATTAAAATAAAGAAATTCAGAAAATAAATAAAATCTTAATTATCTCATTTTTTGAAGAAAAATAAAAAAACATTGAAAATACTTAAATATTCACTATTTTAAATTATTAAAATAAATATAATTCTAATAATTCTAATTAATTTTTTAATGTGAAATGACCTTATTACCCCCCACCCCAACCCCCTCAATGATTCATTGCGGTTGACTCTTAACCCCCGCAATGATTCATTGCGGTGGCCCTGGCCCGACTTCTACCGGAAGCAGGTTCGATAGTTTTCTATTTTAGAAAACCATCGAATGAAAAGTAAAAAGGAAATGAATACTTTGATAAAGTAAGTATTCCTTTCGATAGTTTTTATTTAAAAACCAACGAATTGAATAATTACTTTATTCATTCGATAGTTTTCATTTTAACGTTGTCTTGCTGTTTTATTTTGTTTAGTACTTTTTATTTCAATGTAATCGATTTCTTATTAACTAAGTTTGTTGAATTTGATCATGGTTTTATGAACTCATTTTTATGGTGTTCTTAATTAAAAAACTAATTTTCGAATAAATTAAAAAATAAAAAATTAAGAAAACTAATTTTCATATTAATTTAAAAAATTTTTAATTGAAAAATATGATAATTTCTAATTTTTAAAGGAATATTATGATATAATATTCCATTTTTCAAATTAAATAAGAAGTAAAAAAATGTTAACTAGACCTCCGCATTGAGAAATTCACTATTTTAAATTAACTATTTTGAATTATTTAAATAAAGAAATTCAGAAAATAAATAAAATATTAATTTATCAATTTTTGAAGAAAAATAAAAAAAACATTGAAAATACTTAAATATTCACTATTTTGAATTATTAAAATAAAGAAATCCAGAAAATAAATAAAATATTAATTATCTCATTTTTCGAAGAAAAATAAAAAAAACATTGAAAATACTTAAATATTCACTATTTTGAATTATTTAAATAAAGAAATTCAGAAAATAAATAAAATATTAATTATATCAATTTTTGAAGAAAAATAAAAAAAACATTGAAAATACTTAAATATTCACTATTTTGAATTATTAAAATAAAGAAATTCAGAAAATAAATAAAATATTAATTATCTCATTTTTTGAAGAAAAATAAAAAAAACATTGAAAATACTTAAATATTCACTATTTTGAATTATTTAAATAAAGAAATTCAGAAAATAAAAAAATATTAATTATATCAAGTTTTGATGAAAAATAAAAAAAACATTGAAAATACTTAAATATTCACTATTTTGAATTATTAAAATAAAGAAATTCAGAAAATAAATAAAATATTAATTATCTCATTTTTTGAAGAAAAATAAAAAAAACATTGAAAATACTTAAATATTCACTATTTTGAATTATTTAAATAAAGAAATTCAGAAAATAAATAAAATATTAATTATATCAATTTTTGATGAAAAATAAAAAAAACATTGAAAATACTTAAATATTCACTATTTTGAATTATTAAAATAAAGAAATTCAGAAAATAAATAAAATATTAATTATCTCATTTTTTTGAAGAAAAATAAAAAAAACATTGAAAATACTTAAATATTCACTATTTTGAATTATTAAAATAAATATAATTCTTATAATTATAATTAATTTTTTAATGTGAAATGACCTTATTACCCCCCACCCCAACCCTCGCAATGATTCATTGCGGTTGACTCTTAACCCCCGCAATGATTCATTGCGGTGGCCCTGACCCGACTTCTACCCGAAGTAGGTTCAATAGTTTTCTATTTTAGAAAACCATCGAATGAAAAGTAAAAAGGAAATGAATACTTTAATAAAGTAAGTATTACATTCGATAGTTTTTATTTAAAAACCATCGAATTGAATAATTACTTTATTCATTCGATAGTTTTCATTTTAACGTTGTGTTGCTGTTTTATTGTTTTTAGTACTTTTTATTTCAATGTAATCGATTTCTTATGAACTAAGTTTGTTGAATTTGATCATGGTTTTATGAACTCATTTTCATGGTGTTCTTAATTAAAAAACTAATTTTCGAATAAATTAAAAAATAAAAAATTAAGAAAACTAATTTTCATATTAATTTAAAAAAAATTTAATTGAAAAATATGATAATTTCTAATTTTTAAAGGAATATTATGATATAATATTCCATTTTTCGAATTAAATAAGAAGTAAAAAAATGTTAACTAGACCTCCGCATTGAGAAATTCACTATTTTAAATTAACTATTTTGAATTATTTAAATAATGAAATTCAGAAAATAAATAAAATATTAATTATATCAATTTTTGAAGAAAAATAAAAAAAACATTGAAAATACTTAAATATTCATTATTTTGAATTATTAAAATAAAGAAATTCAGAAAATAAATAAAATATTAATTATCTCATTTTTTGAAGAAAAATAAAAAAAACACTGAAAATACTTAAATATTCACTATTTTGAATTATTTAAATAAAGAAATTCAGAAAATAAATAAAATATTAATTATATCAATTTTTGAAGAAAAATAAAAAAACATTGAAAATACTTAAATATTCACTATTTTGAATTATTAAAATAAAGAAATTCATAAAATAAATAAAATATTAATTATCTCATTTTTTGAAGAAAAGTAAAAAAAACATTGAAAATACTTAAATATTCACTATTTTGAATTATTAAAATAAATATAATTCTAATAATTCTAATTATTTTTTTAATGTGAAATGACCTTATTACCCCCACCCCAACCCCCGCAATGATTCATTGCGGTTGACTCTTTACCCCCGCAATGATTCATTGCGGTGGCCCTGACCCGACTTCTATCCGAAACAGTTTTCCCCAATTCACTCTCTCTCTGTGTAATTACTCTCTCTCTCTCTCTCTCTCTCTCTCTCTGCCACCAGTTCTGTGTTTTTCCCCGTCGCCAGTACCCCCACCCTTCACCTCCGTTTTCTTCCACCACCGTTGCTACGCGCGCGCCGCCGTCCTCAGGCCGCCGCGTCCGTGCAGTTTCCGGCCGCCGCTGTTCTTCTCCGGCTGTGTCTGTCCAGTTGCTGCCAGCCACCGCAGTCACTACCCCCCTGTCCCTTGTGAATTTGATTTAGAAGGTATGAATCAAAGCTTTATTGATTATTCAATGGCGTAGTTAATTATTTGATAGTTATAGTCGATGTTTTCTTTTTAGTATTGATTAATATTTGTTTCGTTGAATTCTTTACTTAATTTTTCGTAGGTAATTGAAGTCTTTAGATAAGATGCGGAAGTAAAAAAAAAAGATTGTGTAGTGTAGAAAGCGATTCAGGGGGGTGTAGAGTATTAAGATTAGTAGGCAATGAAAGGATAAATATAGAATGTTTGATTCCCGGCTTGGGGAATTATGATAACTGTTGGTTGAGATATTGGTGATATTATTTGTTATTAATTACACAGGTTATTGTTGTGCTGTACTATGTGATCCGTCCTATGATTGGGGACGCAACATAGTGCATGCAAAATTTCTGGCTATTCCTGTTTACGAACGGGTCATGCCGAAATTTCGTAAAATCTGAGTATTTATTTTATTATTTGTTTTAAAGTCATTAGAGTTTAAGGAGTAATTGAGTTTGATTATTTTTAATCAATTTTAGATAATAATGAAGTTAATTTAATTGACCAATTAAGTTAAAAGTTAATTGCTGAATTTTATTGATTGGTTATTATTTAATACAATAATTAATAAATGTGTCTAATTTTTTGATTTTGGACGTTGCAGATACCATGGATATGGAGTGTGGGCCTATCGATAGATCTCTCTTGACATTGCAGGACGATCATATTAGTACTGTGATATGGGAGGGGGGAGCGAGGGATGTAATAGATTGCAGACAGTATACTCCTAATTGGGAGGAGTGGGTGCTAGATGATCGTCAGAAGAGTTTGCTGAGAGAGTGGGGTTTTGGGGTATTTACCAACAACTTTGCAATTCCACAGAATGACATACGTCTGATTACGGCCTTGGTGGAGAGGTGGAGGCCGGAGACCAACACCTTTCATTTTCCATTTGGTGAGTTGACCATCACCCTTGAGGATGTTTACATGATTATGGGTCTGCCTGTACATGGTCGTCCGCTTTCACATACGGAGCTGAAGACTCCAAAAGCGTACTGGACGAAGTGGTGGAAGGATCCGAGTTTGAGTGAGAAGGAACATGATGAAATGTATAAAGAGGGAATCAAGCTGAATTTGCTGAAGGGAAAATATAAGAGGAAGCCGGATCCTTCTCCAGAGCATGATGTATTGTACACCCGTGGTTATCTTCTTTACGTCATCGGGGCAGTTTTGTTTCCCTCATCGAGCCGGAACCTTGTGCATCCAAGGTATGTCCCTTAATTGCATTTTATTCTGAATTTATTTAAATCATGATAATATCTTTTTAATTACTTATTTAAAATTCACGATAACTGCATTTTATAATATAATTTTTTTATATTTTTTGCAGGTATATACAGTTTATCCAGAAGTCGTCTGAGATTTCTTCTTATGCGTGGGGGCCGCGGTACTGGCGCATTTGTACAGGAGCTTGACCAGGGCTACTCATAAGAACTGCAGAGGCATGAACGGGTGCACCATGCTTCTGATGCTTTGGAGCTACGAGAGGTTGTTACCCGGTGCTCCAGTTATTGCACCTCATCAGGAGTTTGTCTGGCCGAAGGCACTTGCATGGGCTGAGCCGACACATAGGGTTAACCCCCACCATCATACAGGACAGTACCGGGGGGACTACGACGGCTTTGAGCTTTGTTGGCTGACATGGCAGCCATATCAGAGATTTTATGATCTACAGAACTATGACGAGGATTATAATGTCGCGATGTTGGATGCGGCTTATATGGCTCTCGGTCGTGTCCCTCTCGTGTCCATGGAAATCATCGAGTACGCCATGCCAGACAGAGTCATGAGACAGTTTGGAGTGCTACAACATATTCCAGAGGACCCGATTGACCACACTTCTTTGCGGAGGGAGTGGTTATCTAAATGGCAGCGGGAGAAACATGTTTCTTTATTCCGGGACTACATTGAGGAGTGGAATGCCTTTAATGATGGCATGATTCATATCGTGGAGGAGGGGCATTATGTACCCACTGAGGAATACATGTATTGGTTCAGGCGTGTAAGCAAGCTGAGGATTGCTCCATTCCTTGTCACGCATCCTGAGAAGATAGTTCCTCGTGACTGGTACCCCCAGCAGGACATGGCTGATGCGGTATGCTTTTAGACCTTAATATTTTATTTACGCCTTAATTTGTCATATTCTTGCATTTTAGAACTTAATTTGGTATTTAAATGCAGTTGGATTGTGGCATGAGGACATTGGATGCTATGCACCTTCGTGACCCTCCCGACTGGTTCTATGATATCATCCCCGATTTTTTGGCTCTTTATGATCGAATCAATAACGAGTGGAGGGGTCATGCATATACTAGACCTTCTTTTGATAGACCCTCACGTGATTTTGATCCCGACGCTTCTTCTTCGCAACAGCCTCTAGCTATCTCTCAAAAACGTCCGCGTGAGGTAATAACTGTTAGTTATTGTTTTACTTTGGAAGATGGTTTAATGAATATATGTATGGTGATTGTACAAATGGAGCCACAGTTCAAGAGCTCTTATGCTATAGAACCCCTTCAGCATGGAATCTTTCAAGATTCAAGAAATGAGAAGGGTCAATCTTCATGCTTTAAGAATGTGGATGCAAGAGGGATGTCTCCAATATCACCTGCCAAACCCAAAGGCAAGAACATTGAAAGGATATTTTATCCTGCTCCAAAGCCAGATGAGTTCAAAGTCCTAGGGAAGCTGATCATTGAGAGCAAGGAAAGCAATCATCCAAGCATAAGGAATCAAAGGGCCATCATCTACAGGGACAACAAGGAAATCTGCATAAGGAATCAAAGGGCCATCATCTACAGGGACAGCAGCATAAGGAATCCCTCTTGCATCCACATTCTTAAAGCATGAAGATTGACCCTTCTCATTTCTTGAATCTTGAAAGATTCCATGCTGAAGGGGTTCTATAGCATAAGAGCTCTTGAACTGTGGCTCCATTTGTACAATCCCCGATATTAATTATCTCATTTTTTGAAGAAAAATAAAAAAAACATTGAAAATACTTAAATATTCACTATTTTGAATTATTAAAATAAAGAAATTCAGAAAATAAATAAAATATTAATTATCTCATTTTTTGAAGAAAAATAAAACATTGAAAATACTTAAATATTCACTATTTTGAATTATTAAAATAAAGAAATTCAGAAAATAAATAAAATATTAATTATCTCATTTTTTGAAGAAAAAAAAAACATTGAAAATACTTAAATATTCACTATTCGCAGGGGAAAAACAGGGGAAAACAGGGGAAATCTTCTGGAGAAAAGACCCCCCCCCCCCCGCAATAATGCATTGCGGGGAACTGTTCACACACGCAATGTTTCATTGCGGGTACTGTTCACACCAGCAATGTTTCATTGCGGGGAACTGTTCACACTGAATTTCTTAATATTTTATTTATTTTCTGAATATGTAATCATTTAATATGTAATCATTTATTTTTATTTTATTAGTTTTGAATATTTACTAACTTAATTATTTTCATTTATAATTATTTTTTATAATTAAATTTAGTTTAATACAAAATTATACCCCATAAAATGTAAAATTAGGTTCAAATATTACAAAAAAACAATATTAAAAATCCCTAACATGAATTAAGATAATAAAATTCAAATATTAAAGTACAATATTACTTAAATTGACCGGGTAGAAAAGTATAATTTCTTCTATCATGATTTCCTCCTATCAACCCGCATTTTCCGCACTTTCGTTGCTTGTTACTTGAAGTAGACGTTTCGATACCACTTTTATATCTTTCTTGTTTCTTTCTTCCCTTAGTTTGTGATATTGGAGGATCGAAAATCGGATCATGTTGGTAGTCTTCTTGACGAAATGACTCTTGCGTTCTTTCATTTTTCTCTTCTATCGGAAAAATATTGTTCACGCTACACTTTTCTCTCTCAATCACATTCATTATGTACTTGTAGCGCGTGACAGAACAACTACCAATAGCACCTAAACTTTGAAAAGATTGACACAATGCGCTATACCTTGCGGTTTGTGTTTCACCAACATTAGCAAGAACGGGAGGAACGTACGGTAAAGGTCCCACAATTTTGTTGCCATCCCTTGTCCACCTAGGCATGATGTAAATACTTGGTATCTTGGTTCTATCTTTCTTGACTAGATAGTGAATGATGTGTTTACAAAGCATTCCGGAATGTTCGAAATTCTTGCAAATACATTCAATTGTTCCTTCACTAGAAACAAATATCCGATAACTTCTTCTACTATTCTCCGGCAATGTAGACTTCTCAACCAAGTACATTTTAAACCAACTTTCACTATTTGAAGCCCTTTTCATTGTATAAGATGCACTTTTTACATATTCTTTTTGAAAGCGCTTAAACATCTCTTTCGTGTAAATCTTGGATGCTTCAATTTCCAAGGATGAGCGCAATACTAACCTCCTTGCCGTTTCTTCGGTCTCGTAATCGCCTTTAACCTCTCTAAGATATTGTGCCTCCAAAGCTTTTTGTGAGTTCTCAATGAATTCTTTCAATTCGGTAGATGCTTTTACATATTCATCAAAAAAAGAGTTCATGGATTCGCTCCTTGAGGTAGTGGTCATACCGGCGGCAAAATATCCTTTTGTATAAGTGCCAATCCATTGATCTTTAATACTAAACATTTGATTTAGCCAAACATGATCTTGAAGTTGGTATTTCGCAACTAAATCTTCCCACCTACCTTCGAATTCCGTTGGTGTCAAGGACTTGTACACACATGCATTAAAATCCGATTTGAATTCCGGATAATTGGTGTATAGAGTAGATAATTTTTCCGGAAATTTACTACTTATATGCCATGTACAATATGTATGTTTTGTTTGTGGCATAACCTTGGCAATAGCATTCCCCAAAGCAACATCTTGATCGGTGATAATTGTGATTGGCGCTTTGTTGTCAACGGCTTCCAACCATGTTTCTAAAACCCATTTATAAGATTCCTCTTTCTCATCCCTCACAAGTGCAAATCCAAACAAAATATTTTGGAAGTGGTGGTTCACCCCCGTGATAGGTATGAAAGGCATACAATAGCGGTTCGTTCGATAAGTTGAGTCGAATGTAACCACATCGCCAAAATTCTTGTAAGCATTCATGGACCGATGATCAACCCACACCAAACCCCTAACACGATTCTCGTCATCCACATCCACACGGTAGAAAAATTCACCATTAATGCTCTCTTGTTGTAATTGTCGTAACAAGAGCAAACCACACTCCGCATCACCATCATCAAACACTCGACGCCGAATATCACGTATGACATTGCGTATGTCTTGATTAGAAAACCCTAAATTTTGAACACCCCCACTTGTCTCACTAAGTAATCTCATAATTTTTGCTGTCTCGATCCCCGATTTGTTAAACAACTCAATCAATGCTCGGGTGATGGGATCTATATTTTGTGGCCGTCTAAAAAATTGTGTCTTATCTGGTGTCACCATAGCATGATTGTGCACCAACTTGATCAAAGTTATTTTCCATTTGTTAATTTTCACTTGATGAGCAACACACATTCTTGCACAACAACCCGTTCTTGGAATTGAATCTCTAATTCGTTTTCCTTTACCATGAGATATCGGTGCTAGTCTTCCACCTTTCTTACAAATAAACATACGAGATGATGGATCATGACTACGTGAATGTTTATGAGTATTTCGAATAATTACATCGAATCCGACATTTCGACCATAATCCCTATAAAACTTTTCCGCCTCATCTAACGTATCAAAACTCATACCAACACAAGGCACAACATCATTGATATTCGAAAATGTAAAATCACAATCATTTGTATTATTCCTATTATTTTCCTCATCATTTTCCTCATCTTCTTCACTATAATCACAATCATTTTCACCAACATTATCATCTCCATCAATAGTTTCATTTGTTTTTTCCCTTACTATCATAACTATCAACATCTATAATTTCATCATCAAAAAATAATTTACGAAAAGCATGTTTTTTGGTAACGGGAGGTGTATAATAATCGTAACCCTTATGCTCACTAGATGAACTAGAATCACCAAATAAATATGAAGCCATACTAATAAGAATACTAACCTTGAGTTGAAAGATCTTAAAAAAATTTGAAAATTGAGCTCCAAAACAAAATAGGGTTTGTTTGAAAAAAAGGGGAAAGGGGAAGGGGCAGCGGGGTTTAAGGTGGCCAGCCTACCCCGCAATTAAACATTGCGGGTGTGTGAGCCACCGCAATGAGACATTGGGGGGGGGGGGGGTGCATTTAATGCAGCCACCCGTCCACCGCAATTTTTCATTGCGGGGGTTTGTAGCCCATCAATGTTTCATTGTGGGGGGGTGGTGCATTTAATGCAGGCACCCGCCAACTGTCCAGCTTTTAATGCTGGTTTCAGCTTAGTCCCCCCGCAATGTTTCATTGCTGGGTGTATTTTTTTATTTTTTATTTTAAACCCTTAATATATTCTCAAAAATTAAAATAAATGCATAAAAATCATAAATATGTTTTATACATTATTAGAGATGGTTTTTATTACATATATTACATTTAATTATTTTTCTAGGTCCAAAACCCTATATATTCACAGCCACCCGTGGGTGTGGACCAAAACCCTATATATATATATATATATATATATTAATTCTAATTATAATAAATCCACCTCAATTAAAATATGTTCGCAATACTTAGAAATAAAACGTAACGAATTTTTTTAAATATTTACGGCTATTACAGTCTTCCCTCCTTATAGGATTCCGTCCTCGGAATCAAAATCTAATCACTAAACAGGTGAGGATATTTATTTCGCATTTCACTTTCTAATTCCCAAGTGGCTTCTTCTACTTGACGATTTCTCCAAAGTACTTTTACCAAATTCACTTTCTTACTTCGCAACTCTTGCATTTTATGATCTAGGATCTGCACTGGTTGTTCTTCGTATGTCAAATCAGGCCTAATCTCCACTGGTTCGTAAGCAAGAACATGTTTGAAATCAGGGTGATACGTTCTTAACAATGAAATATGAAATACATCATGGATATGCTGAAGATCTGGCGGTAGACCTAATTGATACGCTACTACTCCTACTTTCTTGAGAATCTCAAAAGGTCCTATATATCTGGGATTTAGCTTGCCCTTCTTTCCGAATCTCATTACTCCCTTCCAAGGTGAAACTTTTAACATTACTTTATCCCCAACTTCAAACGTTCTATCCTTTCTTCTTTGATTTGCGTACTTTCTTTGTTGGTCTTGAGCCGCCACTAACCTTTTTCGAATAATCTCTATGGCTTGCTTGGTCTGCTGGAGCATTTCTGGTCCTAGTATCTTTCTCTCTCCTACTTCATCCCAGTATAAAGGTGATCTACACTTTCTTCCATACAGGGCTTCATATGGTGCCATACCTACGCTGGAGTGGTAGCTATTGTTATATGCAAACTCAACCAGGGGTAAATGATCGTCCCAACTTCCTTTGAAATCCAATACACAAGTTCTTAACATGTCTTCAACCGTTTGAATTGTCCTTTCGCTTTGTCCATCAGTTTGTGGGTGGTATACAGTGCTCAGATTTAATTTCGTGCCAAGACATTCCTGAAAGCTTTTCCAAAATCTAGAAGTGAATCGGGCATCCCTATCAGACACAATTGAAACAGATACTCCGTGACGAACCACAATTTCCTTCAGGTATATACTCACCAACCTCTCAACCGAATACTTTTCACTAATTGGTAAGAAATGTGCTGATTTGGTCAGTAGATCAACAATAACCCAAATTGCGTCGTGACTGGTTCTAGTTCAGGGTAACCCTACGATAAAATCCATGGTTATATGCTCTCATTTCCATTCAGGTATCTCTAAAGGTTGTAGAAGTCCACTCGGTCTCTGATGTTCTGCCTTCACTTTTTGACAAGTTAAACATTTACTTACCCATTCTGCAATTTCTCTTTTCATATTGGGCCACCAGTAATTCTGCTTGATGTCTTGATACATTTTTGTACTTCCTGGATGAATAGAATATCTTGAATTATGTGCTTCACTCAGAATCTCTTCTTTAAGTTCTGCAACATTTGGTATCCAAATTCTTGAGGCAAATCTCTTAATTCCTTTATCATCTTTTGGACTTTGAAGTTCTTCCCCGGTTAACTGAGACCTTTCTCCTTCCATTATTTCCTCTTGACAACGACGAATCTTTTCAATCAATTCTGGTTGCAGAAGGATGTCATATACTCGCTCATTGGCTTGAACTAGAATCTTAATCCCCAAATCGAACCTTTCAAATTCTTTGATCAATTCTTCTGATGATATTAACATCTGGAGTCTTTCTTTCCTACTTAGAGCATCAGCTACTACATTGGCCTTTCCTGGGTGATAGTTAATCGAACAATCATAGTCCTTGATCAATTCCAGCCATCGTCTTTGTCTCATATTCAGCTCTTTCTGAGTAAAGATATACTTTAAACTCTTATGACCCGTGTAGATTTCACACTTTTCACCGTACAAATGTCTCCAAATCTTTAATGCAAAAACAATTGCGGCTAATTCAAGATCATGTGTAGGGTATCTCAGCTCATAATCCTTTAACTGTCGAGAAGCACAAGCAATCACTTTCCCGTGTTGCATCAGTACACATCCTAATCCCTTGTGTGAAGCGTCACTATAGATTACAAAGTTCCCAGTATCATCTGGTAATGTCAGAACTGGAGAAGATGTCAATCGTCGCTTAAGTTCTTGGAAACTTTCCTCGCACTTGGATGTCCATTCAAATTTCTCATTCTTTCTAGTGAGTTTAGTCAATGGTGTAATCTCTTACCTCAGTTGGAGTCCTCGGTCTTTCCCAATTTGCTAATTCTTCCACTTTCGCAGGGTCCACAGAAATCCCTTCACTACTCACAATGTGACCTAAAAATTGCACTTTCTTCAACCAAAACTCACATTTAGAAAACTTGGCATATAGCTTCTCCTTGCGTAGAGTTTCCAAGACTAAACGAAGATTCTCTGCGTGTTCTTCTTCGTTCTTTGAGTAAATCAGGATGTCATCAATAAATACAATCATGAACTTATCCAAATATTTCTTGAATGCACGATTCATTAAATCCATAAAAGCAGCTGGAGCATTCGTCAGTCCAAATGGCATCACTAGAAACTCATAATGCCCATAACGTGTCCTAAAAGCAGTCTTTGGCACATCTTCAGGTTTAATCTTCAACTGATGATAACCCGATCTAAGGTCAATCTTGGAAAAATAAGCAGCTCCCTTCAGTTGATCAAATAAGTCATCAATTCGTGGTAGAGGGTATTTATTCTTGATTGTCATCTTGTTCAACTCCCGGTAATCAATACATAATCTCATGGATCCATCTTTCTTTTTCACAAATAACATTGGGGCTCCCCACGGGGATACACTTGGTCGAATTACGCCTTTGTCTAATAAATCTTGCAGTTGTGTTGCCAATTCCTTCATCTCAACTGGCGCCATTCGGTACGGTGCTTTAGAAATTGGTGTTGTCCCTGGGGCAAGGTCGATGGTGAATTCTATTTCTCGGTCAGGAGGTAATCCAGGTAACTCTTCAGGAAATACATCATCAAATTGGCTTATTACATGAATCTCTTTAAGAGGAGGAGTTGGTTTATCGTTGTCAACCACATGGGATAAGTAAGCTTGACATCCCTTCTGTAGTAATCTCTTTACTTGAACCACGGTTAGAAAATTCCGGGTAGGCTTTCTTCCGCGAAACTGTACTCTCTTGCCATTCGATCCTTTTACGCTAACCCATTTACGACAACAATTAATGTGAGCATCATAGCGAGCTAACCAATCCATTCCAAGAATTATATCAAAATCTCCTAACTTAAAAGGAAGAAGATCTGCGTTGAATTGTTGTTCTTGAATCTCGATAGCACAATCTGGGCATACTTTATCTATGGGAACCGTTTCCTGATTTGCTACTTCTATAACCAAAGTTTCCCCTAATGGTACTGACTGAATATCCAGTTTGTTTATAAAATTCTCTGATATAAAAGATCTCGTAGCTCCTGAGTCAATCAAAACACATGCATTCACAGAATTTACTAAAAGCGTACCTGCAATTACATAACTGTCAGCAATAGCATCTCTCACCGTCATATTGAAAGTACGCGCAGTCGGTTTGTTGTCAGGAGGTGCCATGAGTCTAGGTACAGTGGTTTCCTTCAGAGGCGACTTAGAATCTCGTGCAATGTGTCCTTTCTTTCCGCATTTGAAACAAGTAGTTGCTTTCTCCTTGCAGTTAAAAGAATTATGTCCTTTTTGTCCATATTTGTAGCAAACAATATTTGCAAGATTACAGGGTCCTGGGTGTTTTCTTCCACTTGTTTTGCATTCTGGTAGTGGTGGCCTGCCTTGAATCAAATTTTCTGTTTGTGGTGGTCTGAACCTCTGATTAGGTCCTCTAGTGTCATGGTTCTCAATTCTCTTGGTCTCAATGCTTCTGTCTTCCCGTCTCACAAACGGTTTCTTTCCACTCCGATTATCAGGCTTCTTGTCAAAACTAGTTCCACGATTCTGAAACTTCCTTTTCTTTACGTCCTTGTCCTTCGAGTACAACTCTGCCCCACTTTCTACTATAGCTGATTTCTGAACCAAGGTAGCATAATTGGTGATTTCTAAGACTGCAACTCAATTCTGGATCCACGGTTTCAGTCCTTGCTGAAAATGCTTAGCTCTTTTCTCATCAGTATCGACGTGATAAGGCACAAACCTAGAGAGTTCAGTAAATTTGGCTTCATATTCAGCTATGGTCATATTGCCTTGCTTTAACTCCAGAAATTTAAGTTCCATTTGATTTTCCAAGTACTTAGGGAAATATTTTTCCAAAAACAGCTGAGTGAACCGAGTCCAAGGTATTACTGCATTCCCTTACATAGCTCTTTTCGCTTCCCACCAGAAGTTTGCCTCACCTTTTAAAATGTAGGCTACAAAAATGGTCTTCCTCTCTTCTTCCACTCCTACAATCTCAAAGGTCTTTTCCAGTTCTCGTAACCAAATTCTTGCTTGAACAGGATCAGTGGTACCCTCACTACACCATAGATTGTCTACTGTAACATAAAATATATGTTGTATCAGGGGGTCAATATGTTTCTGTAGCCCCACAATATGGCTAAGGTAACATAAAATTTATGATAGTTTTTACGGTGTTGCCCTAGGGCGTCTAAGGTAACATCTTACGAGCATAGAGCAACATGGGTTTTCTGTTGCCCTAGAACTCTATAGCAACATAAACTAGAGCTAAACTAACATAAAGTTTTGTTACCTTAGAGTATTAAATTTTTTTTAAAAATAGTGGGCCCCACAGTATGGGGCCCACATTTTTTTGCAATATTTTTGCTATAGAAACATTTATCATCCTTACAAATAAATATTTTACCAAAATAACCTATTCATTCCAATACACCATTCCAAAAATGCATAATCCAAACATACTAAACCAACTCCCAAAAACACATCAAACATTCTTAACAAATTCACTACTACATAGTCAACAACATACTAATATTTCACAAACTTAATTAAACTAACTAGTTCACATCCATACTTAACAGTAAAAAAACGTTGATAAAAAAATATAATATCTTCTATAGCTTTAAGGCATGGAGTATTGCCGGCCTCTTTTTCATCAGATTACGATACACTGATTTGCTATCCCTTGGTGTTCCAACCTCACCATAATAATCTGATCTGATATTGATATGCTTTGACAAAGAAGGGCCTTGGATGCCGGATCATCTGAGTTACGATAAAGACATAGCTACATTGTGGCTGTTGCTTTCGATTTCAGCTTCTGATTCTGATTCTGATTGGAGGAACATTATCATTATCTGCATTATAATTGGAGGAACATTATCATTATCTGTATTATAATTCATAAATATATATAGTAATTTAATATACCTTGGAGAACTTCCTGTCCCTCTCATAATCAAGGCCAGGTAGCACATTTTGCAAGGTCATTAGCAAAACCTAACATATGAACTTCTATTTTAAATTGTTTATAATTTTGGAACATCATAATGTTCCGTAATCAGACGAGATAAGCACACACACACACACACACATATATATATATATATATATATATATATATATATATATATATATATATATATATATATATATCCGCATACACACATGCACACGAGCACGCACATCTAAATATATAAGTACCTTCATTGGTGGATACTTTGAAAAAGGAGCATGGTCATGAGCAAGCTCCAAAGTAGTTATACCAAAAGACCAGATATCAGCCCTATATGATTGTTAAACATAATTTTCAAACATGATGCTTAAGTCCTAATTAACAGAAATTGAACTTAGTATAGGGTATAAGGATACATACTTGAACAAAGGAGGCGAATAAATCATCTGGTCAAATCTGACTTCACAACTTGGACTTCCTGTGAAAGTAGATTGTATCTGATACTCAGGTCATCAAATATTTTCTTCATTTCTATTACCAGTTCGGATCTTCTCCGTATTTTCTCTCCATAATCTTGGAAGTTCATTGTATGATTGAAAAAGAGTGCCATCTTTATCTTGTTAACATTCTCAATCTCCTTTACTACCATATTGTGGTTGGGATGCCAGAATTGGGGAGTTCTCTCCAAATACCTGGAACGATTAAATGGAAACTAAGAACAATTGATAAAAAGGGGGAAAAAACTAGTTTGAGAGATAATTAGCCTGATTCTGGTACAGCCTTTTCATTGAGCAATTTACTGATAAGAAAAGTAAGGCCAAAGCAACAATGTACTTTTTAATCTTATCTTTTAGAGAACCAATCTTCTCTACTGGTGTTCTAAAGTCGATAGAGAACTCCAGTGAATCTCCCATATCCGGGCTTCTGTAGAAATTGTTGATGGGCTTTGTAGCTAAGACTGAATTCAGATAGTATATCTTCTCCATATCATATCTCAAGAAGACAGTTGTTAAAATATTCATTTCTTCAACTATCATCTGCCGAAAGGCACACACACAAATCACTCAGTCAGTTACTGAACACATTGCAATAAAAAGCAACAAAGCTGTATTTACCTGTACGCCATCTATAACACAGCGATCACCGACATCAAATGGGTGCATCACAAAGACAAATATGATAGCTTCAAATATAGTTTTGCAAGTGTTACCAAACAAAAAGGCTGCTGCAACAAGCTGTGATGAGAGGAATACTAGCACTTTGGTTGTCGCAATTTCCACCAGAAGTAGCCAGACTAGAGTAATGATAACAATTACATCCGCCTTCAAGGTTGGGTTTTGTCGATAACTTAACAGCTTCAATGTAGTCTTAAGACATATTTTCTCACTTGGAACCAGGCTGAGACACATTCCTGTATATGTGATAGGCAGCTGCAATTGCTTCCATCTCATTAGTTATCTCCTTATCAACCTGTTCATTGTTGCCATAGTAATCACTTTCATTGTTGCCATGATACCAGATTTTCCTCGGCTTGAACAAGCTGAGAAGTTTGCTAAGAGGAATAAATTAAAGGTAAGATAAAAGCATGTAGTGAAGTGCTGTTTCATTTAGTCAAAGGTCTATGGTGCTAATAACTTGTATTGCAGATATAGGAGAACTATGTTGAAGGACAAGAGGTTTCTAATAATCAAGTTATTAAATAAAAAAACAAGAGCTTCAGGTGATTAAGTTTTTTTTGATCAATTTGAGCAATACTTATTTCAGGCTCTTCATCAGGCTCTTCATCAGTATGTTTGTCATGTATCTTACTTGGTTGTGCTCTCAGGTAGTTGTCACAGAAGTCCTTGGTGGTGGAAAGTTTTACGTTCAATCATCTGGATATCAGGAAGTGGCCTCTATTCAGCAGCAACTTGCTTCATTGAATCTTCAAGAAGCTCATTTGATCAATGGTTCCTTCAATCCTAAGAAGGGCGACCTTGTGCTTGCAAAGTTCAGTGGAGATCATTCCTGGTACAGAGCAATTATAAGGGAAAAACTCAACTTTTTAACACAAAACGTAATAAGAATCATTAGCTTTTATTTGTATAGTTAATTAAGCAAATCTTCAAATTTAGCATAATCATAGCTAGAGTATAGTATTCTGGTACTTTATTTCATTAGAACGTTTAGTCAGGAAAATCAAAGATGAGTTGACATTTCTTCTACTTAGAGATGCATTTGTACATAAACATTGCAACCTCAAAATGATTGTAATGTCAGGATTTTGGTGATACAGACATAGGTTTTCATCAGCTAGCATGGTTTGTAATATCCATTACAAAGTGTAAACACTAACAATAAGCAATTACTACATGGGCCAGAACGCTGGACATAAACAACCTCATATCGTATCCATAATTGACATGATTTAATTTGTCAATTTCAGTTCTGTTTGGTTGGACTTAAAAGAAAATTAAAGCAGCACAAACCTTCAAGCAAATTTATGTTATTAAGAAGACTATCGAACAGGTTAACTAAATCATGCTAGTACTTAAAAGAAAGTAAGTTGACAAACTTAATTGAATGGATTCATATCTCTTGAAAAATCATAGGGGAAGATAAAAACACCAGTCATGAGAAAACATTTATTCTTTACCTTTCATCAAACCACTGCATAATATTCCATGCCATACCCTACATCCAATCCTCTTGAATTTATTTTATTAACATTTAAATTTTAAAAAAAAACACGCGTGCACACGAACATACAAGGAAATGTGAAAGTCTGATGAGACGAAATAGAAGAAAATAGTACCATGGCAAAGGGAAACAAGGGCCTCTGGAGAAGAGAAAGGCAACCATCTCCAAGTAATTAGTTGAGTTCCTCTTGAAATATATACATACAACAATATATATATACACACCCATGAATATTCAAAAATAAAAATCGAAACAGAGTAATACCTAAAACTGAAGCACAAAACTCAAAGTTCAAATCAAAGAAAAGCCTAAATCCACTAAACTCAAAGCTCCCAAACTTGAAATGCAAAATCCAAATTGAAGAAGCCCTGAAATCAAAGAGAGTGGTCGATTAAGTAAAAAAATAGAATCAATTGAACTCAATACTAAAAATCCCTAATTTGACCTATTGATTCTGCTTCTTTAGTTCAATTCTTTAAATTGAAGAAGCGTCGACCAAAACCCTCAAACCAAAGCATCGATCAAAACCCTCAAAATCAATTGCGAAGTTGTAGAGGCGAATTATGTTCGAATTCGAAGAAGTTGAGAGAATGCGAGATGGGAGAGAGAGATTTTACTAGAGAGGGGGTGTTAAATGGAAAGAGACTGAAAGAGATATTTTGGTAAAGTGAGAGCGAAATATTGAAAATGTTGGGCGGTATTATTTGCCCCTCTAAAATTTCACCGGTCTGTGTGCCCATCTGTAATTTTATCGTTATATTTATATATTTTTTTATTTTTTAAAAATTGTGCCTTTTAAATTTAATAAATCAATTTTTTTTAATTAAACACACGCAAACACCCCTATTAATTTTGACAAGGTTCGAACAAGGGACATCTCGTAAAGGGAGCAATAAAGATACCACTACACCAAAATCTAATAAGATATTTTTTTTATATTTTTCTAATTAATATTATTACAAATATATAGTATTTTTTATTATTTTACTAAAATTGTTGATTTTACATTTAATAAATAAATAAAATCTGAAACAAATTAATAAATAAATACCTTAATATTTGAAAACAATACTTATTTATTTGGTAAACTCTTAATTTTTATAAATATGATTTAATTTAAAAGTAAATGTTATTTTTAAAAAATTATTCGCTTTTTTATTAAGAAATTAAATTTTCTTTTGTTTATTAATGATCTAAGGCAACATATCCATGCATGTTGCTACTATCCAACACTTTCTACCTAAAGTAACACCGCTTTTGTGGCTAAGGTAACATAAAAGACAATATGTTTTAGTAGGTCCAAAGTAGCATATCTAAGGTAACATAATGTAGCAACACCTATGAATAAGATGTTGTGGTAGGTCATCTATGGTGTAGTGCCTTAAACTCAGGTGGATTCAGTGACTTGAAATACTTGAAGGTAACTGTATTCTTAACTGGTTGTACAGGAGGTTGATTGTCTCTGACTAGGGGTATTTCTTGTCTAGGTGGAGGATTTTGAGTATACTGTCTCAGGAATTCCACGAGTAAACCCATAGGGTCATTATGGTTCTGGTTTGGTGGTATTACCGGGGCAGGTTCTGGTTCTGGTTGTTGGTGGGGAATGGGGCCATCATTGCGTTGGCCCACTTCAAGTGGTACTTGTTGGTTCTTGGGAGGTCTGCCTCTTCTGGGTGACATCTTTTTCTATTAAGATTGAAAAACACAGGGTTTGGTTAAACAGAACAAAATATGTGTATAATTGTGGAACTGAACATCCTACTGGTAATAAAACAATTCCTCATAATCAAAAGCCATAATACATAAGTGTGGTCAAACATAACTCTTGTGTCGTGGTAGCAAAAACAGCCATCAGATAAATACTTAAGTAAACAATTAAGGTTCATAAATAAAATTACTAACAGGTTGCAAATTCTAAAACTCATCTCAATTATCATGCCTTTAATAGTTCTCATTTGCCTTATACCAGTTTCAATTTCCTCTTTAACATAATATATAGCATTGATGGTATTCTCAACTTACTCGACTTAAAATTCTCATAAGTTTTCTTCATCTCTCCAAATCATGTTCACGTTTCCTCGACATCAATAGTCCCTTCTTAATAGGTTCAGGATATGTCGTTCTTGACTAATTCGTTGAATCATCTTGTAACTTCTATAAGAAAAGGCTCAAAATCAATTTAAATATCTTAAATATTGAATCTCAAAACTTCCATAGTTGAATCATCCTTTAACTACTATATCGAAATTTAAGAGATAGGGAAATGTGAATTATGCACTCTATCTTTTCTCAATTGGAAGACGGTTGTTATTGTATCATCACGCAATATATCGCAAGCTTATCCAACATAACGTATTTTCTCACTTCCAAAGGGTTGTTCTGATAATTGTTCTCCATAAGAACCTTGAACAAGATAACTCAGAGATGACAAATGTTAAACAATGACATATGTATAATCAATTCTTGGTAACGCTAATCTTTTATAAGAGGTTAACTGAGAGATCAAAATGATCATTGAACATTTGTTCCGTTGCATGTGTCATTAGGACAACCGTCATAGTACACAAGGTGGCCAGCCTTTAGTACTCTAACGACAAGCAACAGTACAAACAGGTGGCGTCCCACCAGACTTCTTATCACACAGACAGATAGTCATCCCCTATTTATAGGGTTGTTCATCTCAGTATCACAAAAGGATCAAATTTAAGAAGAGTTGTGAAAAGAACTTATATTTCGAAGTAGATAAGGATAGATAAATTGACCTCTGAACAATATAGATACCTTCCAAGCAAGAATGAAAATGTCTGAGCGAACTCAAATGATACAAATTACCAACAATCTTAGATAATAAAGCGCAACCGTTGATTCTAGAATGAAAACGTCACTTGTAAACACTAATAGCTCATCATGGACGAAAAATCTTTCAGAGGATATGTACGAAAGATTTATTGTCGGAGGGCACTATCTCAACTCCTACAAGCTTCATCTTCCGAACTACTAATTTCGGTCACGAAATCGTTCAATAGCTTAGTTTCGAATTTCAGAACACATAGTTGTATCTCTTAGAGTCCATCTATGGTGCATGTACCTTGAGTTGGTCCGACTCTGGAAAACGGGTATCACGACATTTTACAAAAGAATTGAACAAGTTCAATAGGGTTATCATCTGAAAATCTGCATCCATATCTCTTCCAAATCCCAAAGTAGTAACCGACAATGATATTTTTAAAGTCTGGGTCACACCAGCTAGGGATGTATTAACAGAAGTCAAAGGATCATCTTAAAACTGGTTTTTTTTTTTTTTTGCCATATAGGTAACTTAGTCAGGAATTACTGGAGGGAAATCCACTATATCCACATCAAAAAGAAGGTAAATCTACTAAACCTATCACCTAATAGGTAGGAGGTGCAAGTATCCCAATGGAAAATCCTCAATGTCATTGTTTATGATCATATACACTTTCGATGGTTTAGTGTCTAACTTTGAACTAGGATCTCCATGATCTCTCTGATAGGAGTAGGGGATCTGTCTCTAATAACATGGAAATCTGAGGACTCGGATGAAGACATCCACAAAAGTAAAGAAAATTCTATCATAACAGGTTCTATCTAGCAGCATGTATAGGTATATATAGATATATAAGCTTAAAACTCATCAAGTATAGAAATCCATGTGTGAGGCTATAGCTCTTAAGTAATCGCAAACCCGTCTCACTATCTTAACTCAATCATCGTATTACATCCCTAAGATCTCACGTTTTCCTAAGAATATAACTACCGCTCTGATACCAAAACTGTGACGCCCCCAAATTCGCTATCAGTAGACTCAGGACGCCATGATCCATAATCATCTTTAACACTCAAAATATAATGCATACCATAGTGATTACAATCCTTACAGCAAGTAGTAGTTCCATCCCACAAGTCCAGGCATCAATCTATCTCTAACTTATTACATCATTACTCTATAATACATACCAAACCGCTAAATACATAGAGTTTATTGGTAGGTAATGATCTATGGTATAGCTCCCCTGACAGCATTTCCGAAACAACGGTGCTACTCCAATTCGGTGCCCTGCTGCATCTTCTCCTTTCCTTTAGCTCTGTATCGGAATGAATCGCCTATTTCCTCTTTAACTGTAAAAATATATTTAACAACAAAGGTGAGCAACTATGTGCTCAGCAAATTCCACTGACTGGCTCTCTCTCTTATCAACACTACCATTGAGGTAAAAGAAAAATAGTGTCAACAAAACTCGAAGTGTGACGATTTATTCTGACGGACTAAAAGTCCAATGATTGACCGAATCATTTGTCTCAAAACAATCACATTTGAAATTTGAGAGTAGAAGATACTGGTCTGTCTCCTTTACGATACCACACGGCGCGATCAACTACCGTGTCTCAAGTACCGCACATCCGTGATACCCCATAGAACGATCACTACTATGTCTTAAGTATCACGATTTCGTTTTGCTAGCAATTAGTGGGTTGTAAAGTCAACCTGACATCCTTTGTGCCAAAATAGATATATTCCTCTCTTGATACCACGAGTTTATATCTCGTGTTGATCAGAAAGACAAATCCGTGGGCCACTCCCACGTTGACCAGTTGATGTAAAGATTTTCCTCCAGAAACGTTATGAGAATGAAGTGTGAATAATTAGATAGGAAATTTTTGACTTAACTCTGGTCGACCGCCATTCTACTGTTTGTGCGATGACGACCCGAACAATAGGTCATCCCAATATTTAAAAAGATTTCTTATGTTGACACGAACAATATGTCAACCCAAGACGAACAAGTTAACAAATCTCGAACAAAAGAGATTCGTTGAATGAAATAAATTATTTAGAATCGTCCCGAATAATGGGAACGAATCGAATCAACCAATCTATATATAATACGCTAGAATAATTAGTTAAGAGTGGGTTCTGATGAAATCTTGATCCAGCTTTTCACTATTCTGTATGTAAATAATTTGATCCGAAGAATGAATCAAATTTAGAAGTTTAAAACAAAATTATCGGATCTGAACAATAAATCCGACTGAATTGAATAAATTTTAATTACCTCGGTATAGGAGTGTAGCTATAATTGAATGGTTGTTAAGGTCATCTTGAACAAGTAAGATGCCCAGGAAATTCAATGGAATACACTTTAAGGACGAGGAATATTTTTAGTGTGTCTCAATATCAAAAGTATAATATTTCTCCAGATCAACTGATAGAATTATCAAATAAATATTCCAGAAGAGAATAAATAAATCAAACTCTAGAAATAAATATTCCTCAAAATAATGCAATAGGAGTGAGGGTCAGAAAGAACTTGCCTCGATCTCGATGTGCACAAAATCAAATAATTATTATACTCTACCCGCTTGTCTGCCTTCAATTACGGGCCAGAGGAAATTCTCTAAAAGAATTAATCACAGTACGTAAGCAAATCGTGATAAATAAACCAGGTCAGAATAAAATCAAATAACAATAATTAAAACAAATAAGACGTCTATTTTTCTTAAACCGGCATTACGCATTTCTCCTTTAAATCTCAAATCTCAATCTGATTAGGAACTCTATACGTCTTTCCTCTAATTTAAAACTAATTTAAATAAATAAAACCTCGAGACAGCTTACGTCATAAATAGTCTCTATTAAATCACAAGGTTCCCTCAATTATTCCTAAAATAATTATCGGGGAAAAGTACCTCATTAATTCTTAATTAAATAATCCTATTTTATTCAATCTAAAATCAATTACCCGAATTGCAGAAACGTTATTCTATTTTAATGTCTCTAAAATAATCTCTTTTTATGCTTATTTATTCAAAAATAAATCGTTTCTTTCATCCCAAATAAATCAAAATTAAATCCAAATTAATCTTTATTACAGAATAATTAGTCTCTAAAGCTCATTTCTAAAATAAGAAATCATCTCTAAAATCTTGGTAATTTATCTCCTTTTCGTTTATAAAATAATCTATTTTTATTCCTATCATTCACAAATTAATCCTCTCTTTAATACTTATAAAACGAATTTAATCCTAAATTATTCCCTTGTTCAAAATAAATAGTCTTCTGATTTAAATCCAATTTAAATAATCAGTCCTCTTTTATATACAATTCTAATTCTAAAATATTATTAAATAATCATTCTATTTATCCCCTTTTTATTCAGATTTTTATTACTATTATTATTACACTTTTTAAATCTAAATCAAATTTATTCATACTTATTCCGTTTTTATTAATTAGTTTAAACAATAAATAATACTAACCAATCAAATTCTCACACACAACCCAACCACACAAACACGTGGCACCCCTGCACTAGCCCACGTGGCGTACTGCGCGTGGGGCCCACGCGCCTCCCTCCTCCCGAAAGCCTGTCTCTCTCTCTCTCTCGCACATCTCTCTCTCCGATCTATCTCTCTCTCTCTCTCTTTCTCTCAATCTCTCCACAACATCTCTCTCTCGTAAATCTCTCTTTCTCCCCCTCTCTCTCTCTCTCTGTCCATCTCTCCCTCTCTTCTCCGACAACACCACCATCGCCGCCGCGGTGGTGGTTCTCCCCCGACTAACCCACCGCCAAACCAAACCAATTCATACCAGAATCAACCAAAACAAAATCCCCAAATCTCCAAAACAAAAACTCAACGAATTCACAATCTTTATAAATAATAGAAACGAAAACTACCAATTATAAACATAAAACAAAATCAATAAAGAACGAAAATCAAAGGTTTTTCTTTTTACCCTTTTGTTTTGATGAACCCTAAATTCTTTCTTTTTTTTCTCCCTCTTGTTTTGGTCGGCTGTGAAATGAAACTGCTGGGGGTGGAGGGGAATTAGATTAGGCTAACTTTAATAATACTAACTAATTAATCCACACTTAGTTTATTGGGCCTCTATTTGGGCTTCACAAAAAAAGAGTTGGGCTAAATAACAAGAACAAAATATAAACCCAACAATTACTTAACCAAATATCTAAAGTCAACTAACCTATATATATACTAGCGTAAAAGTCTCGCACGGGTACTACAATAATTTCTCGCTCGAAATTTTTTATATATTGAGATAATTTTGTAATTTAAAATTCAAAAAGATAATATTTCGATTTTATCTCATATTTTAATAGTATTTTTGTAATATGGCATACCAATTACATTAACCAGATATTTTATAACTTGATTAGATTTTATAAAATTTGGATAAATATCCATACGATAATGATCGCATTATTAGATTTAATTGCTAAAATATTAATATGATTTTCGATGATGTGATAGGAATTCTATTAAATTGAATATTTGAGTAGATAATAATATGATTTTTGATGACGAAACTTTATCAAATTGAACATTTGAGAATAAAATAAATAAATATTTTTGAAAATTGTCAATATATAACATAGGCAACGTGATTTTAACTTAGTTAAAGTACATTTATAAAGAATCGATATATATGTAAGGGAAAAACATATTATGAAACTATTAATATTATGTGAAAGTCGTCATTGCGGTGTATATCCCATTTTTTTATATATTACATATATATTTTTACATTTTTAAACTCAAATGTTTAGTTTTAATCTTAAATTTATTACACAATATCGAAATTCTATTTTAAAATTTTGGTAAATTGAAACATTTTTTATCTTATAATATGAATTATTTTTTAAGTCAACTTGAATTTTTACAAATATTTTGATCAATGTAAATTATGATTAGATGACCTTAATGACCGTGAATCAACATAATATCTAAGATAAAACTTTTTGGTTTCATTATAGGTTGATCTAAGTACATGTTATAACTCAATCATCATATATTATGCTGATTGTTTGATCAATTTAGTATATTATATAAAATTCATATTACCATACTTTGAGTTATAGTCTAATTGGTCATTGCTAATAATTATTGCAATTTTGTAATATTTATAGTTCAAAAAAAATATATCTTTTTTTTTATTTTATATTGAATATTAATTATGTTATTTTTATATATACAACATAAATCCTATTTTTGGAGTTGTCATTTTTTTAAAACATAAATTCAATTATTTTAGTTTCTTTTAATATTTATGTTTTTAGATAAATCGCACTTTTAAATCGCTGAAAGTCTTAATAGTTGGTCGACCAAAAATCTGTAATATGACTCACGTATTTAAAATTTTATATACATAAAAATTATGTGAGACAATCATTTATTATGTATAATTTTATAAATAAAATTAAATATTTCTTAAACCAAATCTTATTTTTTTTATTTCAATAGTTTAATATCTCCACAGAGGAGAATGTAAATAAATTCATATTTTTTAGGACTCGATTACATTTATGTATAATCTTATATTTTTTAAAATTTTATTTTTTATATCAATCATTTAAAATGACAAAAGAGAATTCTATACTATATTATTAAAGACGAAACATTAAAAGTTTTCGTCAGGCGGTCGGTCGGTATTTGGGTCGGGCCTATCTATAACTTGGGTTGGGTCTATCTATAACAAATTTATTTATAACAAATTACTTTTTTTCAGCTAAAACACATTACCTATTTTATATATACTAGCTTAAAACCCGTGCGATGCACGGATTGTTAATTTTTATTTTATTATTATATTTTTAATATTTTATTAATTGTATTTGTTAAAAAAATAAGTAGGCATGTTAAAATAGCTAAATACTTTTAATTAATTAAAAACATTAAAAAAAAATTAAAATAAATAAGTAATGGTTTGCCCGTTAAATTTTTGGGAAATTAGGGGTTTTATTAAGAAAAAATAAAAAAATGTAACATATATTTAGTTTAAAAAGGTAAATACCCGTGATATTTTTAGAAAATTAGGTTTTAAAATTTAATAATTAAAAGTATTTAAATTTGTTTTAAAATAAATAAGTAAAGGGTTTCCTATGATATTTTTGAAAAAAAATGAATTTTAGTGAGAAAAATAGAAAAAGTAAATTGAAAAAGACAATTTCCCGTGATATATTTCGAAAAGAAGGGACTTTATTAGAAAAAATCTATAATGTGTTTTAGAGTAATTGGTTATAAATAGGTATTTGATTATTTATATTTTAATATTCTTAGTGACTACATTTGTTAAGAAAAATAAGTAGACATGTTAAAATATGTAAACTTTTAAAAAATAATTATAATATTATAGGTTTAAAAATAAATAACTAAAAGTTTGTCCGTGATATTTTTGGAAAATGAGGGGTTTTAGTAAGGAAAAATAGAAAAACTAACATGTTTTAGTTAAAAAAGGTAATTGCCATGTTTTTTGTTTGAAAAAGATGGGGAATTTGTTAGAAAAAATAATGTATTTTAGGGAAAAAAGGTAATTGGTTATAAATAGGTAATATTATTATTTAATAATATGATTTTATAAATAAGTAAGGTTAATTAAGTAAAAACACGAAATACAGTTAAGGACAATTAAGTAAAATCACAACGTACCATACCGACCAACCAAACTTTTAATGTTTCCTCTATTATATAATAGTATTGACTATCTTAAAACCCGTGCGATGCACGGATTGTTAATTGTTATTTTATTATTATTTTAATATTTTATTAATTGTAATTGTGCAAAAAATAAGTAGGCATCTTAAAATAGCTAAATATTTTTAATTAATTAAAAAAATTAAAACAGATTTTAAAATAAATAAGTATGTGTTTGCCTGTTATATTTTTGAAAATGAGGGGTTTTAGTAAGAAAAAATAAAAAATGTAACATATATTTAGTTTAAAAAGGTCAATGCATGTGATATTTTTGGAAAATGAGGTTTTAAAATTTAATAATTAAAAGTATTTAAATACGTTTTAAAATAAATAAGTAAGAGGTTTCCTGTGATATTTTTGAAAAAAGAATGGATTTTAGTGAGAAAAATAGAAAAAGGAAATTGTAAAAGGAAATTTCCCGTGATATATTTAGAAAAGGAGTGACTTTGTTCGAAAAAATATATAACGTGTTTTAGCTGAAAAAGTAATTGGTTATAAATAGGTATTTGATTATTTATATTTTAATAGTTTTAGTAATTGCATTTATTAAGAAAAATAAGTAGATATGTTAAAATAGGTAAACTTTTAAAAAGAATTATAATATTAAAATAGGTTTAAAAATAAATAACTAAATGTTTGTTCGTGATATTTTTGGAAAAAGAGGGATTTTAGTAAGGAAAAATAGAAAAACTAACATGTTTTAGTTAAAAAAGGTAATTGCCCGTGATATATTTGAAAAAGTAGGGGAATTTGTTAGAAAAATAGAAAAAATAATGTATTTTAGGTGAAAAAGGTAATTGGTTATAAATAGGTAATATTATTATTTAATAATATATTTCTATAAATAAGTAAGGTTAATTAAGTAAAAACTAATTAAGGACAATTAAGTAAAATCACAACGTACCATACCGACCAACCAAATTAAGGGCAATTAAGTAAAATCACAACGTACCATACTGACCAACCAAACTTTTAATGTTTCGTCTATTATATAATAGTATTGATTTCTAACCAAAACAACTCATCTTCTAAAAATAAAATAGGTAACATATATATAAAATGGTAATATTATTACATCTTTATAACCGATTACTTTTTTCAACTAAAACACATTATTTGTTTTACATTTTCTAACTAAAATAACTCATCTTCTAGACATAACACATTCAAAATAAATATGTAATGATAATATTGTTATATATAATTATTAAGAAATGACCACTAACCCTTTTCAGCTAAACACATAATTTTTTTTTTATTTTTTTCTAACTTAAACAACTAATTTTCTAAAAGTAACACGTGCAACATATATATAGAAAGATAATATAATTTTCTATTTTTTAATTTAAACAACTAATTTTCTAAAAGTAACACAGAATATATATATATATATATATATATATATATATATATATATATATAGTTGTACTCTAGTAAGAACACTTTATATAAAGAACAATAAAGAACACCATCATAAACACTTTATTTTTCATAAAAAATTGATTTTTTAAAATTAGAATCATAAAATTGAACAACAATTAAGCATAACATATCGAATTTAACGTAGAATCTCATCTAAATTTAAAAATTAAACATTACATATAATCCAGTATATAATCCAGTACAGAATCTTGTATATATATTTATCACAATGAAATTACATGTAATCATGTTTTATTTGATTCTAATTTTTTTGTTAAATTCTATTTTTATTCATAATAAACCTTTTTGGTGAGAAAATTAGAATCAACATGCAATTTATGTAAGATTCTGTGATGTCCTTTATTGTTCTTTATATAAGATTGTTCTTCATAGAGCAATGACCTATGTATATATATTATAAATGTAATATAATTTTATATAATTATTAATAAGTAACTAACTGTATTTTTAAGGACATTGTCTGTTATATATTTTTTTAACTAAAATAACTCATATTCGAATTAAAAATAACACGTACAAAATATAAATATAATGACAATATTATTATATTAAACTTATAAAATTCATGTTTAATATAATTTTTTATAACATACAATTTAAATAAGATAATTAATAAAAAATAAAAGTAATAGCATATGTTACAAGAAACTCGGTACATTACGGAGCACATATTTTGTTATTTACACTTTAGTCACTTTTAGATTTTTAAGAGCAAATAAATACAAACCTTTAGATATATTATTTGAAAATATTTTATATTTTAATATCTAAAATACTACTAAAGATTACGTCAAAAATTTATTAAATTAAAATATTTATATTATTAGATATATAAATCCAATTTACTATATACACATATAAATAAATATATATATATATATTAAAATTTCATCAAATAATATATAATTACAAAAATCTAAATAAAAAATAACAAAATATTAAAAAAACCGTGCATCCCACGGGATATAAGCTAGTATAGAATATACTCAATCCATTAAAATATTTGTTTGTAATTATATACTATACAACATTCTATATAACATAGCTTTTGTCCGTGCAAGGCACAGGCTCATTCTAAATCAAATATAACATAGCTATTGTCCTCTAGCTTAGTTGCTTCTCCATCTTTCCCTTTTCCTTGTTCAAGAACCAGTATCTTCTCAAAGATACTTCCTATGATGTTTTTTTTTTGAATAAAAAAAACATCAATGACAACATCAATGCTCAGCAGTTTGTACCGCATGTGTTTTCACTTGTCATTGTGAGCAAACAGTATAAGGAGCCAGCAAATCCTGACAACAGGATTAGACAAAAGCAAAAATCAAAATCAAAATTGCAGACGCGCATTAGAAAATTTACTTACTTGGTACAAATTGGATATTATAGAAAAATATTTTACCATTTTGACAACATTATCGCGGGGAAGCGAGCTCTCTGCACAGATGTATCGTCCGGTGGCAGACGGATCTCAAATAGAAGAATGTGTGCAGCTGCGAGATCCTTAACATGGACATAGGCCTGAACTGAATTGGCATAAGTCTTGGCTGAGCCGGTGAGGTGTTTGAGGATATGAACAGTGCTAGCATTTATAGTTGACTGCAGAACTGGTCCAAGCATCAAAACTGGATTAAGTGCCACCATGTCTACTCCTCTCTGCTTTGCCTCTTTCCAGGCCGCTTGCTTTGCTAGAGCTTTACCATAGCAATACCAGTTCTGCATATCTGATATTGTTGGGCTAAGATCATAATCATTTCTTTTACTGCTTTATTTACTTTCTCTTAAAAAACTACAATTCCATTAGTATATATTTGAACTCAAAACAATACACAATGTACAATATGAAATTCTCCCAAAAGCGTATTGGAAAAATAATCAATACCCTCAATTTTCTTGATTAATTATTAGATGCAAATTTATTTGTCCCACCAATAAGTACACTCTCTAGATTTTACAAATACAATTTGGCTTCTTCTAAACGATTTTGAAAATTTCGAGTGTATCTCAGCCATTGTTCATAGTGTCGCCAAGGTAAGCCTAACACAACCAAAAGCAATGGTGTCCTGCTATCCCTGGTCCAGATTTGTTTACCTGCGGGTCTATTTATCTCCGAAATTATGTATATATATATATATATATATATTATTATCTATAATCATAACAAAATTCATGTATAGCAATTTTAATTGCATAATCTAACCACAGGAAATGATCATTTCTATTTTTGTCGCATAGTTAAATCTTTTGACAGTAGACATATATTCTTGAAAAATGCTAAAACGTAAATAACAACTATGAATTTAGCTCACCATCAACGTAATTACCAACAGTTCTCATTATCTACTCACAACAAACTTATGGTACTTGCTATACTGGATTAATTAACAAACAATAATTAAAACTCGTGTTGCTATTAACTGAACAAAATTCCCATTTAACATAAATAGAGATGCAAGCTAGCAAGTTACCATAGTGTTCTTGTAGCATTCAAGATCACTCCAGAAACTTTCGCCAATGACCTCATCAGGGCTCCTGTTAGGGGACATGTAAACCGCCCCAATAGACGAAGTAAAAACAACTCGGCGGACTTTGGCTTCCGCAGATGCAACTATCACATTCTTAGTTCCAATAACTGCTTGTTCCACCATTTGTTCCTTCAATTATACAATACTTAGTTTAGTCTTAATCAAATCAACAATTACTAATCGAATTATCGAAACCGATAAACTACCAATCCTAGTTTGAAAAGTACTGCATGAAAAATGTTAGAAGATTAGGAAGATAGGATAAGTACAGGATCATCGGTGACTGGAGATGGAGTGTGGAAAACACCATCACATCCATTGATGGCTTCACGTAGACTTTCGTAATCAAGTAGATCAGCTTTGCATAATATTAATCTCTCCTCTGCTCCTTGAAGCTCTCTCAAATGACTATTATTTGGATCACCTTTGCTAGGATCGCATCCACAAATAATTACCGTTGATCAAATACGAAACTAAATAAGATAACAGTCGAAAAATACTAATCTATTTTAAGATATTATTAATGCTAATTACCAACATGTTCATATAAAATACTTCAATAAAAAACATACTACAAATGCTAATAAATCTACCACAGATCCCAAACTTGGAGTACTACTTGTGTACACAAAGCGCAACAAAACCTGTACTTGCATAATTGACTATGAGTGATACTCAAATAGATCAAGGCTTTAAAAATGAATGCTAGTTATACAGCCAATAGATAACATCAAATTAAAATGTTATTTCCTGATGCGGGAATCTTAAAAAACAGACAAAATTCGAGTTAGAGAATATTATACATGATAACTTTCATAATATGTTGGCATTTACCTTGTTCTATAGCAGGAAGCAGACACAAACATCAACGCGAATTTGGCAAACTTTAATTTCCTTATTTCTTGACACATGTGCAAAATCCTGATTACAAAGAATATACACCGACTGGAGGAATCCTAATATATGATAAGGATGTGATATACCATATCTTTTAATAAAAAATAAAAGTATTTGGTAAACGTACAGTAGTTGCAGAGTCGCACTAGATAAAGGCAACATGCAATAAAGGCAATATAATATCATCTGCGGATGAACAGGTTACATGTGTATTAACTGAAAATTATTTATTATTTAATTGAAGTGCATGTACTCTCTTTATAAGCGATAGATATTTATATATTCTGGAGTCTTGGGACCTTAGTTTAACACTGAATGCAATCAATCCAGTACTTTACTTGCCAGTGTTCCACACTTGGTGTTCTGTTTTGCCCTAAAAAATTCTCTCTTTTATTTTGTTATAAAAGCTGAAAACTAAATGTTATGCTTGCCTCTTTGTTACTTTGTAAAACTTATTCAAATGTCATCACCCCTCTTTCAAGGTTCAAAGTGAATTTCAAAAGGCATATGAGAAAGGGATCCACAAAACTAAGGGAGTTGGTTCTTGGCAATTATTTGATCTCCACATCCCCCCTTTCGATAAACATATTGTTAAAACTATAATCTATTAGGTATTGAAAGCCAACATATGACGACTCTATTACTTTGATTGCTCAATTACCAGTTGTAGCAGCCTAGGTCTATCGCGGGTAAGTGAATCTTGCAGTACCCTTATTTGTAATACATGTCTTAGAATTAAATTCCACTGAAGTTATCCTTTAGGGCTATCTTTTTGTTTGTTCTTTCTGTAACATGTTAATGCCAATATCAGGGGTCTAAGTTTGTTTTTCAAATTGCATTATTTAGTCTTTCCTTTTCTCAATTACTTTGCGACTACAATTGTATTATTTTACGGATAATTCCTCCGTGAAATTACAGGTTTCAGTATGACACTTGTCTCTAAATCAAAGTCATGATATCAATAAAAATGTCACATTACAATATTTAAACTCCCTATTTTAAGGTATGCTAATCAGGTAACACGTTTGGGGAACTATAAGTACTGGTGATGATGCATTCTCTCCCTGACTCTATCTATATTCCATATTTATCCAGCTAGTGTAAACTGTCCCTAGACATAAAACGTTCAACCAACAATTCATTCATCATCACTGCTCATTTCATCAAGCCATTAGATTCTTATTTTTCAAATTTAAGCAAATTCATAACACCCTAAATTTCACAAATGAGGCAATCCACAAATATCAACCACATAATTTAAGTGCCGCAATTAACTGGTAAAATTAAACCAGGAAAGAAGAAAAAAAGTTTGTTTATCCATACCTGCACATCAAGTATTTCCCAGCCCGATCTCTCGATTCTCACTTTCTATTTCTCAAGCCTCTAAATCAAACTATGGCACACCTCGACTTCTGCTCTCTCGAGCTCCGAGCATAAAATCACGGGCTGCGTGTGTATGGAGCATTTGGACAGTGCATGCGCTGTAGTAGTCTGAAAAGGGGTGAAATATCTTTTAACATGGAATAAAATGATATGTACACAAAAGCTGTACTATACATGTAAACACACTCAACATGAGCGAAACTCAGAGAGCCTTAAGCTGACACAGAACAATTTTAAAGCTGAATATCAATGTTCTTCTATTTTTTATCCCTTTAATTTATATGTTCATATTTACCAAATTCTAGGGAATCAACAAAGACAAGCAAAAATCCAAAACTAACATAAAACCGAGCACCAAAAACTCCGAAGAACACAAAAGAAACATCAATGGATTCATAAATTATTGCATAATGTCCACACTTACTAATCAGTGAATATTCTAATATCCCTCTTACGATGGCCCCGACAACTTCAATCTCACCAAAACCGCAGAAACAACCTACAACCCTCCAATACCAGATATGAAACCAAGCTATGCTCAGAAAATTAATCCAAACACACTCTCGATCATCGTCTTTTGCCAAATGAAGCTTCATAGACACACCAGAAGGTAGCCCCTCGCAAAACTCCTATCTCAAACTTCCACATAATGTCGATGGAGACTGAAGAACAATTTGCCGCTAATGAGGAACAGCAACCCGAGACACTTTCCACGCCGGTCACAAAAACATAACACGAACCGCTTTAAAAATATTCTTTAGACTATCAGTTTACATTAAGAGTCAATACATTGTTCTCTACCAAGGAATATTGCACGATACAAAAAAATTGGTAAACACATGTAAAAGTTCATGTTATGGCAAGTGAGGAATGGAACAAATTTAGAAAATTTTAACTCAAAGACTTAAAAAGAAATTAGTTAAACACTCAACTGAAAGAATTGCAGTAGATAAATTGGATTATATTATAAGAATATGTTTATAGGAAAAAAAACCCAAAAAAGCTTAGATTAAGTTTACAGTTTACCATATATAAATATATGTAGCTAGAGTCTTAAGTAGCTCACTCGCGTTAATAAAATGCGCATAATGGAGGAAAATAAACGACATAAAGAGAGAAAAAACACGGGAAAAAAAATCATGCAATTACTTCGACAAGATGCGGCATCCATACGTCCTTCGATATTGAATTAGGTTTTGATATGCAGGTTATTTCGGATTCATATACACCTGGACAACATACAGAATCTAAAGGGTCTATTTTTTCAATCGAATGGGAGCGTCTGGAAAACATAGAAGAAGCAGCCCATACATATGCTTTGCAAAACCCACAAATCTGATCTTGTTTCCCGGATCCAGCACGAAGTTGTTATCAACTACAGCAGCAGTAGGGAAATGAGGAAAAGAAACATAATGACGGGAAGAAAAGCAACTAAGGTGAATTGTTTGTGAACTTGGGAGGAAATGCACAAATCAAAATTTTTAATACAACGACAACTTACGAAAATCCCTTTGCTTGATGTCCTCAAACAGCGGCCGCAAATCTGTATGTCCAGGTAGTTGTAAACATTAGCACTGAAACATTGTATATTAATGACCTATGGGCCACATGAGTTTAACAATCATAACCAAACAACTGGCATTAATATAGAGCATGCATGAATGTGAAACATTTTCGGTACTACATTTAGAGGCTTTCGAGGTATTACATAATTACTGAAGTTTTAATCCAGGATTTTTTTTAAATGCTTCGGTGCATCTCTCGATGCTGATTCGGGGGTTTTAATATAACTTCTCATATTTTGCTAAATTGAGGTTATATATACTATTTTATCTCACTTGAAGCCACTCTTGTAGCTGGATTAGAAGACACATTACTTCTTATTTTCTTGTTAGGTTGTTTATACGAGATATTGATGATTTACCTCAAGTCTAAAGTGTGTGTGTGTGTATATATATATATATATGTATATATATATTCTGGATAATTTGTGGAAGACCTCCATTTTTTTCCCTTTTGGCCTCTACATGTGCAGTACTTCCCCAGTGACAAGTACAAATATATATATATATATATATATATATAATAAGTTCGTATAGCTCTAAAATCACATAATCATTTAATACTGATTAGGCATTCCAGATATAAATAAACCTATAGATTTTTCATTAGTGTATTCTCCTACTCTAATGATCCAGGAATTGATATTAAGCTAGTTAGTCAGTCATCCAGAAGCCCTTTAAAAGATGGTTGGCTTTGGTTCACTTCAGTGGATTAGGACTCCAAGCGTATCTTTATTTAGTTAATAATGACAATTTTGTGTTATGTGTTTCTTCTTGACAAACATTAGTTCTCAAATTTCTAATTGTTTCCTCTCTAGATCTTTCAGCAAAGAGACCTCAAATCTAAATATATTGAGCCTGTTTAAGTTGCTATGACATATACGGGCTTGCGCATGTTAGTGTTTGGACATTTGATTTGGGACACTGCGAACAATGTTCCAAAATCTAGTGCCTTTATCGTGACATCAAATTATTGGCCGCAAGGTTGTGATCCTCCCACCACAAGTTACTGAGGAAACAAAGTACTGCTAAAGGCTAACACTAACACAACCCTAAATAAAGTCGGCCTTCCCTAATATATGTGAATATACATGGGCGTCACCATCACATTCTTTATCTATGATACGAAATAAATAAATACATGCCATAAAAATACCACTATTAATTATTATGACATAAGAAATCATGCCTTAATTGAAGTAAATACCTCTACTACTTGGTCCTCCAGGATTAGAAGTTTTAGCATTTTCATTTTCATCAAGGGCTTGGCCTCTATCCTTATCCTCCCAATGAGAAACATACCCTAATTGTAGCAAGTAGCATCAAAATTCGCAAAATATTGAACTAAATATTTTGAAGTCAAAACATGAGAAAACAATCATTTATAAATATCTACCATGGGCTTGCGCAATATTTCACTTTGGACATTCAATTTGTGACCCTATCAATAAGAAATTTTTTAAATTATATTGCCACATCAAGTTACTGCCTGGGTTGTGATTCGTAGGCATCAAATTACTGACAAAACAAAGCATCGCTAAAGCCTTAAACTACCATTAATCTAAATGAAGTTGGCCTGGACCAATAAACATGAATTTATATGATTTTCATCATAACATTCTTTATTTATGCATCCATAATTATCAATGTTAATTATAATGACATAAAATTTAAGTTTTCGTTTCAGTAAATACCTACACTACCTCCCCCCTCCCCCACGCTGAAGTAAACACCTTCAGCACCTGCCTTCCGACCATTAGAAGATCCTGCACTTCCACTTGTATCCAGAGCATGGCCTCTATACTCCTTCTGGGAAACATTACCTGCTTGTAGAGAAAAAAAGCACCACAAAAATAAACAAAACTGTTCCGATGATAAAAATTAACTAATCAGTCATCACTGATTTCTTTTTTATAAGCAAGCGTGTGGGAAATTAGTTGCACACCTCTGGTAATTATTTCCTCATCATCAATACCAGCGCCATGACTTTCACCAAAGACAGGGCCTTCAAAATGATGAGAGGAGACGTCCATTGAAGGCCATAAAATTCCTTATAAACATATTGGTTGCAATGGAACATCACATCCGGAGGATTGGACTGATGAGACATACACAACAGAAGGAAACCTCTCGTAAAACTCCTACCTGAAACCCCCACATGACGCCGACACAGTCGGAAGAAGTTTTTATGAAAATTAGAATGTTCGGAGGTATGCTAGACAGTTTCTCTTCCCGCTGGTTTGTGGTTTTTATGCACATAATCAAGCCGAGACTACAAACCTCATATAGGAAAATAAAAACACCTCAAGAACGCGGAAATATATGTTGTTGTGCTGTTATCACACATAGTGTCTGTGGCACAGAGAGTATGTTACATAATACAATACCGAGTCCCTAACTCGCATTCTTAATTAAGAACATATGTTTGTAGGCTGAATCAAAAAAATGAGGGACATGCATAATTTGAGTTTCCTACTGCACAACTGATACGCACAAACAACATATGTTTGTAGCTTAAATTTGTAAAATTGCGGGACAGGCACAATTTGAGTTTCCTAGACGATTATAACACTAAATTTTTAGCATTGAAACGTAAAGAATGTATAAAATATAGACCATAAATGAACAAAAAAATTGGAGGTTATGATATCCAACTCTATAACTCATGACATACTTCATTTTTGAGTATATAGTGCCCCCACGTGAAAAGAATATCGATCAGCCACTAAGTATTTGTGTATGGATTCGTAAACACATACTGCATTAATGTTTGAATTTATGTTTGACAATTAGTTGTGCTTAAAATATTCGTTTGATTTGTTCCTTGAATGGAAAGGAAGGATCAGTGATAAAATGCAAGGACATTTTGCTCCCTCTCCGTATTAGTTGGACCTTGTACATCTCTAATGTACCATGGAAACAACTTAAATTTTGAATTGTGTCTTAGTCAAAATCAGCCTACGAGATCTCTACGTATGTCCAAATGATGTTAAGTTACCAAAACTTTAAATATTCTTAAATTTTGGAACTTTAAGTTCAGGATATAGCTAACTCCGGCTGACCAAAGGTAGCCATACATACATAATGAATTTATAGCCTGAATTTTCAAGTACCCACTATATACCCGGTCAATTAGGGATAAGAGAACACACCAACCACAGCCCGCATCAAACAGACAAAAGTAACATATTCAAAAATATAATTGACACGACACTAACCTCCAATAATGGTTACGTATCCTGTTGATGTTCTTCTTATGCAGCCACCTCCAACTAAACGCCCAAAATCAACGAAAGGGCAGACAATTCACCAATTCAGCAGACCCACAAAACACCATATCACCCCAGGTGAATTGATTCTCCAATCGTAAGGGGTAATTCAATACAAACGGGAAATCATAGGTGGAGAAATAGATGTAGAGAAAATGGTCGGACAAGCGGAACGGGTGCTTCTTCGGGCAGACATCGAGAAGATCAAGAACTGTGTTTGTAATAGTTGATGGCACTTTGGATATTCTGAAAATAATAGGGTCATAACAGTACTTTCACAACCAATTATTTGGCAACTTTTACCCCTAGTCGGCGTTTAATATATAGAAGAAGATTAATTCTAATTATAATAAATCCACCTCAATTAAAATCAGTGTTGTAAAAAGCGGGAATCGGAGTTAATCGGTGAAGGCACCGTCCAGGGATTAATCGGGTAATCGGGGATTAATCGGAATGATTAATCGGATCATTAATCGGAATAAATTTAATAATATTTTATATATATAATTGTTTCGTTATTTCAACTAAACATATGTTATTATCATATATTTATGAAAATATGTTAAAAATGTTATATAATTGTAACAAATAAAATTTTGAAGGTTTAACTTTTCAATTAGAGATCAATTTAGGAGAAAAAATAAATAGAATTTATGATTTAGGCATCTAAAATTATAATTATATGTATAAAAATAATATTTTTTCTTATTGTTTAATCAAGTTTCTACCTTTTAAATTTTTAATTATTTTTTACTATTTTTAAATAATTAGCCCGATTTTTGACCGATTAATCCGATTTTTGACCGATTCGGCCGATTTTTGACCGTTTTTCTGAAGAAACGATTAATTGATCGATTTTTGCTTAATCAGTTCGGTGGCCCGCCGTCTAGCGATTAATCGGCGATTAATCCCGATTAATCACCGACTTTTAGAACACTGATTAAAATATGTTCGCAATACTTAGAAATAAAACGTAACGAATTTTTTAAAATATTTACGGCTATTATAGTCTTCCCTCCTTATAGGATTCCGTCCTCGGAATCAAAATCTAATCACTAAACAGGTGAGGATATTTATTTCGCATTTCACTTTCTAATTCCCAAGTGGCTTCTTCTACTTGATGATTTCTCCAAAGTACTTTTACCAAATTCACTTTCTTACTTCGCAACTCTTGCACTTTATGATCTAGGATCTGCACTGGTTGTTCTTCGTATGTCAAATCCGGCCTAATCTCCACTGGTTCGTAAGCAAGAACATGTCTGAAATCAGGGTGATACGTTCTTAACAATGAAATATGAAATACATCATGGATATGCTGAAGATCTGGCTGTAGAGCTAATTGATACGCTACTGCTCCTACTTTCTTGAGAATCTCAAAAGGTCCTATATATCTGGGACTTAGCTTGTCCTTCTTTCCGAATCTCATTACTCCCTTCCAAGGTGAAACTTTTAACATTACTTTATCCCCAACTTCAAACGTTCTATCCTTTCTTCTTTGATTTGCGTACTTTCTTTGTTGGTCTTGAGCCGCCACTAACCTTTTTCGAATAATCTCTATGGCTTGCTTGGTCTGCTGGAGCATTTCTGGTCCTAGTATCTTTCTCTCTCCTACTTCATCCCAGTATAAAGGTGATCTACACTTTCTTCCATACAGGGCTTCATATGGTGCCATACCTATGCTGGAGTGGTAGCTATTGTTATATGCAAACTCAACCAGGGGTAAATGATCGTCCTAACTTCCTTTGAAATCCAATACACAAGTTCTTAACATGTCTTCAACCGTTTGAATTGTCCTTTCGCTTTGTCCATCAGTTTGTGGGTGGTATACAGTGCTCAGATTTAATTTCGTGCCAAGACATGGATTATCCTTTTATGTTTGTTATATGTAAAATAATATAATTATAATTTGGATTAATCAAATTGTTATGTTCCTTCAGAAAAAAAAGTGTTTAAATTTATTAATGTACATGAGTTCTCCACGTAGGGTCCACGTGTATCATTGTAATCGATATGAATTGTTATCTTGATATTTGGTTTAATAATTATTATCTAATTGGAACTATACATAAATTCAAGAGAAAATATATTTAAGAATTTCTACATAGAAAAATTTTAAATTATCAAAATACACTTTTTAGTATTTAAATATAATTCTATTATTAATCAGATACACTTTTTAATATTAGATCTAACAATTCTCATCGATCTATTTAAGATCTAACTATAATTATTAATTTGGTCGTAATCGTACACGGACGATCGATTTTAAGTTTTTCTCAAATTGGTTTTAATATTTTATTGAAATAAACATAGAATTTATAAATTTAAAAGAATTAGGAAAAAAAATTAAATTGGTGCTACAATAATAAAAAAATATTTATTAAAATTTAGATAATAACTTTACTGTTTGGGCTCTATCTTGAGTTTTAGACAACATATTTTAACGATTTTACAGCCCACGCGAAACTTACAAAATTATCTTTAATTTACTGATGGTTTAATAATTATTATCTAACTGGAACTATCCATAAACTGAAGAGAAAAGATAATTACTTATTTTTACATAAATATTTATATTCAATATAGAAAACCTATTTATAATTGGTTTAAATTATCAAAATACATCATTTAGTATTTAAATACTATCCTATTAATAATCAAATACAATTTTTAATATTATATCTGACGGTCCTCATTGATTTGAAGATTTATAGTTTAATAATCCAACGGATCGTATACTTTTGGTAGTACAGTGACCAATCAAAGTTTTGGATAAGATCTCCCTTACGCTTATTATATATAAGGAGTTAACTAGCTTAAAACCCGTGCGATGCACGGATTGTTATTAATAATTATTTTTTTATTATTTATGTTTAATATTCTATTAATTTGCATTTTCTAAAAAAAATAAGTAGACGTGTTAAACTTTTTTAAATAATTAAAAGTATTAAAATAGATTTTAAAATAAATTAATAGCTGTTTGCCTGTGATATTTTTGGAAAAGTAGGGGTCTTAGTAAGGAAAAATAGAAAAAGTAATATGTTTTAGCTGAAAAGGTAAGTGCCCGTAATTAAAAATATTTAAATAGGTTTCAAAATAAATAAGTAAGGATTTGTCCGGGATATTTTGGGAAAATTAGGGGTTTAAGTAAGGAAAAATAGAAAGAGTAACATATTTTAGTTGAAAAAGGTAATTGTCCGTGATTTTTTTAAAAAAAGAGAGTATTTTGTTGGAAAAAATAGAAAAGTTAATGTATTTTAGCTGAAAAGTTAGTTGGTTATAAAAATGTTATTAATTAATAATAATTTCTTTAGAAAATGAAAAAATAGAAAAAGTAACACGTTTCAGCTGAAAAAGTGTTAATAATTAAAAGTATGAAAGTAGATTTTAAAATAAGTAACTAAGGATTTATCAGTGATATTTTTGGAAAATGAGGGATTTTAGTAAGGAAAAATAGAAAGAGTACATGTTTTTGTTAAAAATGATAATCGCCCGTGTTTTTTTTAGAAAAAGACAGGATTTTGTTAGAAAAAATAAAAAAAAGTAATGTATTTTAGCTGAAAAGGTAATTGGTTATAAATAATATTATTATTTAGTGTTAGGTTTTAAAAAAAATAAGTAAGGGTAATTAAGTAAAATCACTAAGTACCGTATGTCCGTCCGACTATCAAACTTTTAATGTTTCGTCTTTAATAATATAGCTTAAAACTCGTGCGATGCACGGATTATTTTAATAATTGTTAATTGTATTATTTATTATTTATATTTTATTAATTGCATTTATTAAAAAAATAAGTAGGCGTCTTAAACATTTTTAAGTAATTAAAAGTATTAAAATGGATTTTAAAATAAATAAGTAACGGTTTACCCGTGATATTTTGGAAAAAGTGGGGGTTTAGTAAGAAAAACAGAAAGTAACATGTTTTCGTTGAATTTTAAAATATAAAAGTAACGATTTGCCCGTGATATTTTTGAAAAAAGAGGGGTTTTAGTAAGAAAAATAGAAAATGTAACATATTTTAGTTAAAAAAAGGTAATTGTCAATTAAAAGTATTAAAATAAATTTGAAAGTAAATAAGTAAGGTTTGTCCGTGATATATTTGGAAAAGGAGGGATTTTAGTAAGGAAAATAGAAAATATAACATGTTTTAGCTAAAAGGTAATTGCACGTGATTTTTCTAGAAAAAGAGGGGAAATGTAATTTCAAATTAAAAATATTAAAATAGTTTTTAAAATAAATAAGTAAGGATTTTCTCGTGATATATTTGGAAAATGAGAGATTTTAGTAAGGAAAATAGAAAAAGTAACATGTTTTAGCTGAAAAGGAAATTGTCCTTGATTTTTTAAGAAAAAAATGGTAATGTATTTTAACTGAAAGGGTAACTGATTATAATAATTTTTTTAATAACTAAATAAATAATTAAATAAGGCAAGTATCATATCAAAAAATAGGTATCAAAAAACAGGTACCAAACTTTCAATTTTTCATTTTAATAATGTAGTATAGATAGAGAGATATATTTATAATATTAGTATTTTATGCTAATAAATGGAATAGCCCGTGATATTTTTGAGGTTTTAGTTAGGAGAAATATTAGTTAGAAAATAAAAAAAAGAATATACGTTTTGGAAAAAAAACTAATCGGTTAGTTATTAATAATTATAATAATATTATTTTATTTTATTAAATAGATCTGTTCGTGATATTTTTGGAAAATGAGAGGTTTTATTTAGGAAAAATAGAAAAGTAGAAATTTTAGTTAGAAAATATAAAAAAGAATATACACTTTGCCTAAAAATGGTAATGAGTTAGTTATTAGCAATTATAACCTTATTATGTTATTTTATTAAATTAAACTGTCTGTGATATTTTGGGAAAATGAGATGTTTTAGTTAGGAAAAATAGAAAATATACTCTATATAATAATTTTAATATTTTATCTAACGGTTCTCATCGATTTGATCAGGAATATCTAACGGCTATGAATGGAGTGACCAGACTACAAAAACTTTCAGCACCAGACTACAAAACTTTCAATGTTTCGTCTTTAATATAATAGTATAGACTAGCTTAAAACTCGTGCGATGCACGGATTGTTAATTGTTATTTTATTATTATTTTTTTAATTGTATTTGTTAAAAAAATAAGTAGGCATATAGAAATTGCTAAACACTTTTAATTAATTAAAAACATTAAAACAGATTTTAAAATAAATAAGGGTTTTCTCGTTATATTTTTGGGAAAAAGGGATTTTAGTATGGAAAAATAAAAAATGTAATATATATTTAGTTTAAAAAGGTAAATGCCCGTGATATTTTTGGAAAATGAGGTTTTAAAATTTAATAATTTAAATTATTTAAATACGTTTTAAAATAAATAAGTAAAGGGTTTGTCCTAGGGGTGAGCATTCGGTTTGGATAACCATATACCGAATGGATATAAGCGAAATAATTTGGTTTGGGATTCGAACCGAGTATATATGGTTCGGTAATGGAATCTATATTCGACTACTTCGGAATTTTGGTTTTTTTATTTGGACTTTTGGATATATCCAAATTATCCAATAAATCCAATTATTTAAAATTATTTTAAATATTATCTTTATTTATATAATTTTGTTGTTACTTATCTCATGTGTTATAGTTGAAACACGATAGACAATATCAAATAACAAACCTAATCTTTTTTATACCTCTTTATCATATATGGTATGTGAATTTATCAATTTGTCTTCTTTGATATGATATGATTTATAACTTTGTTTATGTTTGATAAAATATGGTTTATCATTCTGTTACATTTGCTTCGAGTATGTATATATATATAGAACTCTTGGCTTTGGCTTTTGTCATTCGGAAGTTAGAATTGTATCTCCATTTCAATAAAATAAAGGTACTTTAGTTGAACATAATTCAATAAGATCAATTGTAATCTTTAGTATTCTACAAAATCTAACAACATATTTTACTGTTTTTATGAATTTTTGTTTTGCAGAAATGGAAATTGAAGATCTGCCAGAAGATATCAATACCAATTTCCCAAACTCATCTAAGAAGAGGAAAACTATGAAGCCTCAGAGTGATGTATGACAACACTTCTTAGTTTGCTTGATCTGAATGAGTGACCACGTCTTAGTTTTTTTTTTATTAATTTCACTAGTGGTATAATGCAATACATGGAATTAATAATTTTACTTCAAGAGTTTCATTTATATTTAAATTTTATTATTACAAAATATTATGTGTGCAACTTATCATTGTCAAAATTGTATCATTCTAAATTAATAATTTCTATTTAAAAAGTTCATTTTTTTTGGAAATTATGGGATTTAAACCGAATTATTATTTATGGTTCGGTTTCCATCCAGAATTAATTTGGTTCGGTATTTGGAAATACAAATTCAACTATTTGGAAATTTGGATAACCATAATAATATTGGTTCGGTATCCAAATTCCCGAATGCTCGCCCCTAGTTTGTCCGTGATATTTTTAGAAAAAGAATGGATTTTAGTGAGAAAAATAGAAAAAGTAAATTGAAAAAGACAATTTTCCGTGATATATTTAGAAAATGAGGGACTTTGTTAGAAAAGATCTATAATGTGTTTTAGCTGAAAAGGTAATTGGTTATAAATAGGTATTTGATTATTTATATTTTAATATTTTTAGTAATTGTATTTGTTAAAAACAATAAGTAGGCATGTTAAAATAAGTACACTTTAAAAAAAATAATTATAATTATAGGTTTAAAAATAAATAACTAAAGGTTTGTCTCTGATATTTTTGGAAAATTTTTAGTAAGGAAAAATAGAAAAACTAACATGTTTTAGTTAAAAAAGGTAATTGCCCGTGATATATTTGAAAAAGTAGGAGAATTTGTTAGAAAAATAAAAAATAATAATGTATTTTAAGTGAAAAAGGTAATCGGTTATAAATAGGTAATATTATTATTTAATAATATATTTCTATAAATAAGTAAGGTTAATTAAGTAAAAACACGAATTTAAGAAAGGGCAATTAAGTAAAACCACAATGTACCATACCGACCGACCAAACTTTTAATGTTTTGTCTATTATATAATAGTATTGATATGTAAATATTTTTAAATAATTAAAAGTATTAAAATAGGTTTTAAAATAAATAAGTAAAGGTTTGTTTGTGATATTTTTAGAAAAGGGGGGTTTTAGTAAGTAAAATAGAAAAAATAACATGTTTTAGTTAAAAAAAGATAATTATCCGTGATATTTTTTCAAAAGGAGGAAATTTTATTGGAAAAATAGAAAAAGTAATAAATAAGTAGGCACGTTAAAATATGTAAATATTTTTAAATAACTAAAAGCATTAAAATAAGTTTTAAAATAAATAAGTAAGAATTTTAGAAAAAGAATGGATTTTAGTTAGAAAAATTGAAAAAGTAAATTGAAAAAGACAATTTCCCGTGATATATTTAGAAAATGAGGGACTTTGTTAGAAAAAATCTATAATGTGTTTTAGCTGAAAAGGTAATTGGTTATAAATAGGTATTTGATTATTTATATTTTAATATTTTTAGTAATTGCATTTGTTAAGAAAAATAAGCAGACATGTTAAAATAAGTAAACTTATAAAAAAATAATTATAATATTAGGTTTAAAAATAAATAACTAAATGTTTGTCCGTGATATTTTTGGAAAATTAGAGGTTTTAGTAAGGAAAAATAGAAAAACTAACATGTTTTAGTTAAAAAAGGTAATTGTCCGTGATATATTTGAAAAATAGGAGAATTTGTTAGAAAAATAAAAAAAATAATGTATTTTAAGTGAAAAAGGTAATTGGTTATAAATAGGTAATATTATTATTTAATAATAATTAAGTAAAAACGAAAATCAAATCAAACTATCTATCTATTACTATATATTAAATGGCAACACAAGGGCAAAAAGTGCCAAAAAATTGCCTGTAAAATTTTCGTTATACCCTTATTTATCCTATAATTACAAAAATGCCATTATAATTCTATTAATAATAAAAAAAAGTGAAAGTAGGTGTGGAGAATTGAACTCATGACCTTTGACTTACAAGAAACAATCTCAACCACTATACCACAATCTTACTTTGATAAAAAAATTAAAATTCCTAATCTATAAACGCGAGTGTCCAGCCATTATATTCTGTTAATTGATTTTTTCTCTTATTGTAATTCTACTCAAGTAAAAATTTGATCTACACAAATGCCTTAAATACATGTTTTTAATTATTCTTTTACAAGTATAACTATGCTAAAAGGAAAGATCGAGCAAAAATAATCAGCTACATAAGATATTATAAATTTGACCCCTAAAACACTAGACTATTTTAATATTATAAATATATTTATTTGCATAAAATGTATAATGACTTGGATTTTATGTCTGATTAGGTTACAAGTTGCATCGTCTACCATAACAATTTCTCTATAAATTTGTACACTCAACAATTTTACGTAATTTATCGTTATAATGTTTTTTTTAAAGCAGATGTAGGGAGTTGACCCATAACCTTCTCATTAGAATTGACAATCTCAAACTACACTAAAGACTCATTTTGATAAAATTTTAAAATTTATTATCTATAAGTGCGAATACCCAAGATGTTATATCGGTTGTTTTTTGATTTCTTCTTGTGATTTATATGGCAAGATAGGAAATCGATCTACACAAGTGTTTTACATATATGTTTTTAGTAAATTTTTTGCAAATCTAACCATACTAAATGATAGTATCGGAGAAATATAACCAACTACACAAAATATTATAAATTTGACCAGTAAAAAATATGACTATTTTAGTATTGTAAATTATATTTATTTTCATTATATATAATGGTCTGACTTTATATCGTACTAAATTACAAATTGCATCGTCTATTGTACAAATTTCACCATAAATTAATATACTCGACAATTTTTACGTCATCTTTTCATATATATGGTTGAACTTGAGATTTGTTTAAAATAAATAATGTGAATTTAAGGACATTTGGGTCGAAAATATATATAACCGAATGTTTTAACTTTTTTAAAAGTAATAGACGAATGTTTTTTTATCTATATCATGTTTGTGACATGTATTTTGCAAATGTAACCATACTAGAAGAAAAAATCAAGTTAAAAAATTAGGTGTACAAAATACTTTAAATTTGACAGGTTAAAATTTGGATTATTTTAACATTGTAAATTATATATATATATATATATTTGCATATGGTTCAGATTTTATATATTATAAATTATAAATTGCATCATCTACCATACTAATTTGTACGTAACTTAATACATTTAACAATTTTTAAGTAATTTTTTTTTATTTATATGATTGGATTTACGATTTAAAAAAATAATAATGTGAATTTGAAAATGTTTGGGTCGAAAATATATAATCCATTTAATAGATATGATATTTAAATTTTGGACTCGATATTGGTTATCAGTTGAATGATAACATATAAAAATAAGTATTTTAAAAAATACAACATATAAGATAAGTAAGCACACAAAATGTTATAAAATTGGTCCGAAAACAATATGATTACTTTAGTATTGTAAATGATATTTATTTGTATCAAGTAGATAATGACTCAGATTTTGCATCATCTATCATATCAATTTGTACATATGTTAATATACTTAAAAAAATTATGTAATTGTTTTTCATCTGTATGGTTATATATATATATAATCAAATTAATCGATATGAGATTTGAATTTTGGACTCGATATCAGTTATCGCTTCAATAATTACATTAAATACATAAATATAGTCAAGTTAAAACACATTTTTATAAGTAAACGATGATCATATATAAAAAAATTAAATTAAAATTTGTAACTGTAAAACGATATTCCAAATACATTATTAAAGAATTCACTAAGTGTGTTCATATAATTTAGTATAGTGACGGACACATGAGAGGAGTGCAGAATGAGTTCCCAAGTAAAAAAAATGAAACAAATAGGTGGCATGAATACTCTAGACTACAATTGGTACTATCTCCCGAGTGTTTATCACAAACTCAGGTCATACGGGGTGTGCATAGACGCGCCGACCTTCCGCTTATTTTTAAAATCCTCAATCTCATTCATAAGTGTTCTATTATCTCACAACAACATTGTGTGCATTTAACCATTCATAATGTAGACTAACCAATCGATCGCTGAAAAACAGACAACAACCGCTTTCTAAGGTAAAATTCTTATCTACAAATTGTACTTTCTCCAACACACAAAACTATGGTAAACCTGTTTCACAAGGAGAACAATAGTCCACTCGTGTTGCAAATTCTACACTGTTTCAATCTGTTCTCAGAATCAATATGTTCTCAAAATCAATAATACTCACAATGAACAAGTCTAATAACCTTGGCGCAATTACATTCATGATTAAAAGTAATTACACTATTCGTCAACAAAATTCATTACTCTTCATTATGTACAACCATGCTTCTTATCTTACACTCTTGAAATTAAGAATACACAATCCTCAAGTTAATAAATCGATCTCGATCATCTTTCTTATCACAAAATTATTGACGTTTTTATGTAGGCCCGTGTCTTGCACGGGATGTTACGCTAGTTAGAAAATCAATTTTTTTACGAATTGGATCGATTGACTTTAGATAATTATGCGTAGTCCTAGCTATCAATGAGTTCCAGCTACGTTAATTTGGACCTTGTCTTGTCACTTGTGGATGTGGTAGAGTGGCCATTTACCCATGCCATTTGGAATACGAATCCACAGTTAGTGGTTTTTAGGGTTTAGAGCAGGATACGGATAAAAATATAAGAAAATTAAGAATCGAGACAGATATATAATCAACAGAATTAATAAATTTCTTTTTATTTGTATATTTAATTGATTATTAAAAATAAATATATTTTATTTATTTATTTTATAAGTTTTAAATTGTATTAATTCATTTCCCTAATTTAAAATTTCTTAAAAATAATTTTATTTATAATAATTTCAATCTATTTCATAATAAATTGTTTTAATCATAATAATTTTATATTTATTTTACATTTTATTTGAAATAATTGTTAAATTGAAAAGGTTTTCCAAATATGATAATAAATTTAAAAGCTGTATTATATATCATAATTTTTTAAATGAATTTTTATGAGAAAAGTAATACGATTAGATTCGATGAGATCGGTGGTAGAACTCCACGACCTCAAAGTTACACGAAAACTATTTATATTTATGTTAAAACTAATATCGACGAGTAAATCTTCCATTGCGAATCATTACTCGCTCCTACATTCATTCCATTGGTGATACCCAAGCAAATTTTTTGTTCTCGGATCTCCGCCCTCAATTTTTTGCTCTATTGATTTTCCCGGACCTGGAAATGCAATATTGGCACTTAATTTTCCCGACTCCACCTGGTAGTTTAGTTTCCATGTTACCGGTAATGGTCATTTAGTAAAAACCACCACTTGCACAAAACTCTTTTACTTGTTTTATTTATTCTATAGTTTTAACTTTGATTCAATGTTCATTATTAACTTTGATTGTTTGTTGTATATTAGTGGCGCTATGCCCAGGTCTTTGCTTATCTTGCCAAACTCTGGATTTTCTGTCCAAAACCTTGGATGTTGCTGGTAAACAATGTCTAGTTAACACCAAATGTATGATCATAACCAGTTGTCTTCATGGTTGTGAATCTCCTCATCTGTTTATTTTTATTGTTTAACTCTTGTTTATGTTTTATCTATGTTTTGGTCAGTTTATAAAGCTTAACATATTAAATCCTAAAATAGTTATTGTCGCCAACTCTTCCAAAACCTTATGGTCTTGGGCATCGGCCTCAATTGGATCACACTATATTCCAACACTCCCCTCACTTGTACAAGTGCAGAAACAGACAACGTCAACCAACCAAATTAATAATTTTAGTTCATTATCAAACCCGAAAACCGGAGATCTTTCCCTTAACCGAGCTCGGGGAGAATGTTACATGATCAACTCTCCCAAAATTTTAAGGTGCTAGGAGAAGGTCTTAATTGGATCATATTATTTTGAGTAAATAGCAGTTTGTACCCCTTTACTTTGGACGTTTTTTCGATTTGGTCCTGAATAATGTTCTGTAGCAGAATGCACCCCTATGTTTAATTGTCGCTTCGATTTGCACCCCTTTGACCAAATTCCGTTAATTTTGACTGTCACCGTTAATTAGAGCAGGGGTAAAATTGGAAAATAAAGTATTAATTACTCCAGTATTTGTTACCATTTCAGTTGTTACCTGATTCCTTGGTTTCAGAAACTGAACTCCAGAATCTGTATCCTTCTCATCAGTTGGTACTCCATGAATGTGTGACTCTTTTGGCACTAGATATATTGTCCTAGGTTCAGGAACAGTAGTATTCTGGACCTGAAATCCCTCATTCACGGCATCTTTAGCAGATGGACCTGGGGCCTCAGACAGATGAAGTTGAAGAAAACCCTCTTCAATTTTGATATCACCATAGAGTTCATTGTATTCTTCATCTTCGCTAATCACTTCATTCATGGCACCATTTGCAGATGGCCCTGGCGCCTCAGACAGCTGAGGATGAAGACAACCCTTTCCAATGTTGATATCACTGTAAAGTTCATCACACTCATCATCTTCTCCAATATTCACTTCATTCACGGCACCATTAGCAGATGGACCTGGCGCCTCATGAGACTGCTGAAACTGAAGACAACCTTCTCCAATGTTGATATCTTTGTAAAGTTCATCATACTCATCATCGTCGCCTATCACTTTATCCTCTCCAAGTGCCGAAATTGCTCCTTCTCCATACTCTTCATAGTCTAATTGTAACAAAACATCAACCAAAACGGCTAAAAATCGAGCCCAAGGCTCGCCGACGGCGGCACCGCCGCATTTCCGGCCACCCAAAGATGAACACCAAACTCGAATATTTTTACATGTATATAATCGCCATTCTACGATCTATTCCGTGGCATAAGTGTCATTAACAACCGAATTACCAAGGTTCAATTCCGGCCAAAAACTTAAAGAAAATCTGGTGACCCTTAAATTTCCGAATAACTCGAATTCAAGCTCAAAAATTAAATCAAAAATCATAATCATGTTACAAATTTCATAACAAACACAATCCAACTATCAATTATCAAGAACAAATCCACCATGATTATTCACATAAATACTGTTAAAATCTAAATAAATAGGAAATTATCCTGGCTAATTACCTAAATAACCCCGTTGTAATTAAAGGTGACAGTCAAAATTAACGAAATTTGGTCAAAGGGGTGCAAATCGAAGCGACAATTAAACATAGGGGTGCATTCTGTTACAGAACATTATTAAGGACCAAATCGAAAAAACACCCAAAGTAAAGGGGTGCAAACTGCTATTTACTCTATTATTTTCTAATAGTTATAAATAGTAGATCTCTTTGAGTAAAAAATTTTAGTTGTAGAAACAACTTAATCTGGAGCTATTTGACTTCTATGGATAACACAAGTAATGAATCATCTGCCCTCATTCTTCCTTGACTTCTTCATCTCCGTCTACCTGGGATGTCTTCTTGAGCTTTTGCGGTAGTGACACTCGTAGGAACTTTACTTCCCATCTTTACTTTGCTTTAGATCAAGCAGGAATCAATACCTTCAAGGATGATCATGAGCTCCAAAAGGGTGAAAAGATCTCATCAGGACTCTGCAACGCCATTAAAAATTCAGATAAGTTTGTCATCGTTCTCTCAGAGAACTATGTGTATTCGCGATGGTGCCTTGATGAGCTCGTAGAGATCCTTGGTTGCAAGAGATCAAAGAATCATGTTGTTCCTGTATTTTACTATGTTGATCCAACATATATACGGAACCAAGCTCGTGACTTTTATAAGAAGAATTACTCGGATAATATAATTGAGAATTGGACATCTGCTCTTGCTGAAATTGCGGACCTAACAGGATATCATCTGAAAAAAGATGCTAACGAGTACGTTCCTATATTATTTTATTCCATTATTTTATTTTCCTGATTATATTAGTTGTTCACAAGTTAGCATATTCAGTCATGTCACCAATTAATAATGACTACTTTTATAACTGGTGCCATTACTGTCTAACGACTTAAAAACGATTTAGAAAATTGGACGCAGGTTTAAACCTTCAAACACTTCTGATATTTGAATTAAAATTGTACCATCTTAATCCAATAAAATTATTTTTCTCCTTGAATTATATTCAGTTCTCTAAAGCTTCTTGGAGAGGTGAATACTAAATTAACTTATGCACAAAATATGTATAAATCAAACATACAAATTAGTAGGAACTGTAGAAATCACATTTAGTTTTTTACTTAACTAATAAGTTCTCGGTTTTGAATAAAATTAACAGGAATGAGTCGGACACAATTCAACAAATTGTGGAGAATGTATCACCACAAGCTTCTGCAAAAGTATTAGACCTTGAAGAAAATCTGTTTGGTATAGAATCTGCTGTTAAAGAGATATATAATAAAGTAAGCATGGAGTCAAATGATGTCCGTACCATTGGGATATGTGGGATGGGTGGAACTGGGAAAACTACAACGGCCAAAGCTTTTTACAACAAGTATTCCAACAAATTTGATATCAGCTGTTTTATCGAAAATGTAAAACAAAACGTACAAGGACACCCTGTACGTCCTTTACTTAAGCAACTCTTGGTTGAGCTTCTCAGAAGGAAGGATTATGTAGTACGGAATGTTAAAAGTGGAACAGAACAATTGAAACATGTTCTTAATTCTAATAAAGCTCTCATTATTCTGGATGACTTGGATCAAGCAAGCCTTTCACAATTGCTAGTAAGCCTTTCCAACTGCTTTTCAGTTGGTAGTAGAATCATTATAACGACAAGAGATGTAAATCTTCTAAATCAACTAAAAGTAGATCTTTTAAAAGTAGATATTTTTGAAGTAGATATATACATGGCGAAGGAATTGGGTCAAAAAGAATCACTGGACCTGTTTAGTTATCATGCATTTGGAAAAACAAAGGCGCCCGAAAATTTCAGACAGCTCTCAGTAAAGTTTGTAAATTATGTTGGAGGTCTTCCATTAGCTCTTAAGGTTCTAGGTTCTTCTTTACGTGGTAGAACTTACGAGGGATTTTGGATAGCTCAATTTTGAAAAGGTTCGAGTGAATTCAGAGATACATAATATTCTTAAACTGAGCTATATGATGACTTGGGTGATGAGACGGTGAAAGAGATTTTCCTTGATATTGTATTCTTCTTCATTGGAAAGGATAAGGATGAGGCAATTAATGTATTCAAATCTTGTGATTTTTATCCAGATGCTGGAATAACAATTTTAGTGGAAAGATGTCTACTTACGGTTGATAAGAATAATAATGCACAAACTTATCCAAGATATGGGAAGGGAAGTTATATGCGAAGAATCCAAACATGGGAAATGTAGACGCTTGTACTTGTGTCAAGAAAATGCATGCGAGGTTTTGCAAAATCTAGAGGTATTCTACAAGCACAATACACATTTTCATATTGTGAAAAAGGAAATGCATGCCTTGTATCTTTATTTATCAACTTAGCAATATAGAAATTTTTATTCATTCTATTTATCAACTTACCAATATAGAAATTTTTATTCAATGTATACTTAGATAATAAAAATCACAAAGAAAAATGAAAATATGTAATGTACTAACGTTAACAATCATTATTTCCAACAATCATCTTTACACAAATTTCTCTTGCTATACATATGTTTTAGAAAATATTAAAATTATAATTAAAAAACACCAATCTGAGGTAGAAATTATCATATAATAAAGAGTTGTTGATATAAGGTATCTCTGGTTTTACAAGTGGACTTAATATTTTTATGTAGTATTTGAGTTGTATCTATTTTATGCTGCTTGTTTAGGATTTGGCAATTGCCTAGGCTTTCATTTTGTTTTTGTTGAAATATCCATTACAAAATGACTATTCAAATTTGATATCATCTACATATATACTTGGCATTTTATTCCTTCTGAGGTGGGAATGAACTTGGAGTAATGATTGAATGATCACCCAAGCCTTACTTCTGTTATTTGTCCAACATCAGTTACTTTGTGCGAAACAATTATACTTTTAGAGAACTTTATTATACTCTAATTAAATTTCATGTTAAGCTATAAAGGAAAGCACTCAGTATAAATCAAGCAGAATTCTTAAGAAGTATGTTAAAGATAAAACACAAAGGACCATGGATTAAAAAAAGCCAATCTCTAGTACAATACTAAATAACAAGTTGAACATAAATAAAGAAAGTTTCATCAATTATTAATCACTTACAAAGCAAAATTATATTCTTACATACCAAAATTATATTCAATTCTCTTTTGTGGATAAAAAAATATACATACTTGGAAGTTGGATCTATTCTATACAAAACAGGGCAGGATATACATGTACATATTTAGAGTACTAAATCTTCACTATTGTTCAAAGCTAGAGCGATTGCCTAAGCAATTAGGGAAGATGCAATGCTTAGAAGAGCTTGACGCATCTTGCACTGCAATTGAAGAATGACCAGCTTCTGTTGGACTACTAAGTAGGTTAAAAGAGTTGGAAATAAGTTTATGCAATAATCTTAAATATCTACCAAACAGTATTGGGTATCTTACATCACTTACAAAATTATATACTGCCCAAGGGGACAAGGTTATATTGAATCTGCCTGATACAGTTAAAAATTTGGACTTGGAGACTTTAAGTGTGAGTTGTGATATGAGATTATGTCTGCCTATGAATCTAAGTTTCCCTTCTTTGAAAACGTTAACTGTTTGTGATGAGGCCCAGAATTTCTTTTCAACTGAACCACTCAGTTTTTCTAAGATTTTTGACCTACAAGATCTTACACTATATAGTTGTACTAGTATGGGGTCCTCCTTTCCCGAACTTCCACTGAATCTAAAACAGTTGAATGTGCATTACAATGTTTCATTAAAACAACTACCCGATTTATCCAGTTTGAAACAGTTGCAGAAATTGTACATATTCAGATGCATTAGCCTTCAATCAGTCTCGTTACTTCCTCCTCATCTTAAATGCCTGAAAGCTCAAGAATTCACAAGCCTACAAGATCTACCAGATCTGTCAATGTTGAAGAAATTGAAAACTTTGAGTTTTATTAACTGCAGCAGTCTGAAATTTAGTTTGAAAGATAGTTTCATTCAGGTGCTCTCTCTCTCTCTGGACATTTTATTTACTGAAACAATGAATATATCTATCAACATTTTTTTACTATTACCAGAGACATTTTTTATTAGAATGTATAACTGTCAAGGGCTCAAGGCTAATTGTACATTCATTAGCAAGGGTGGTATTGTATGTTCACTATTTTCACTATATCTGAATTCTGTTAGGAAAGTTGTTGCAGCAGGTTCTATATAGATTGTAGAAGCTCATTGTAACAAACAAATTGAATATCACAATTTCTGGATTCTGTTTTGGATTTTTATTCTCTGTATATGCATTTACAAAAGTTATCATGGTATCAGAGCTGCATATACAACGTTGATTAAGTGAGAAATTTAATCAAACAGTTTGAGTGCATCAGTGAGTGAGTGAGTTTCCATGGCTGCAGGAGGTCGTTTTACATTTGCAGATATGAAAAATCCGTTGTTTTTGCATCCATCTAATGGACCACTGTCAGTTAGTGTTACGAAGCTTGAAGGTTCTGCAGATTACAGAACGTGGAAGAGAACATTTGAGATACAACTATCAGCAAAGAGAAAACTTGGATTTGTTCATGGAACGGTTCAGAGAAGTGCAGATGATGAAACCAATAGAGTTCAGTGGGATACGTGCAACAATCTGGTAATTGCTTGGATTCACAATAGTGTTTCTGATTCAATACGTAAATCTATATTGTTCATTGATTCTGCAAGTGAAATTTGGAGTTAGTTAGAGAAGAGATTTATGTTAACGAATGGGTCTCGAAAATATAAGTTGAATAAACAGATATTTGAGATGAAACAAAATAAGAAGTCTATTGCCGAGTACTATACAGCTTTGAGTAGTGTTTGGGAAGAAATTGATGCTTTGAATGTATTGCCTAGTGTTGCAACTGTTACTGATGATGTAACAAGATTGTTAGATGTTATTAGTGCACAGAAGGCTGAGTCAAAGCTATTTCAATTTCTGAATGGATTGGATGATGTGTATGCTTCTCAAAGAAGTCAGTTGTTATTGATGACACTGTTACCAACGATAGAAGTTGCTTGTGCTGCTGTACAGCAGGAGGAATCTCAGAGAGATATTCTTCATTCTGTAAATGAATTTGAAGGTTTAGCTATGTATAGTAAAGGACCTGTTCATGTTAATCCCAAATGACCTAACAGAATTGTAGAAGGGGGGGTTGAATACAATTCTTGATATTTCTTTAACTTAAAAATACTTTATAAAATTAAACTGAACTGAATAAATAAAAGCACAAGATATAAATAATTCAGTTGGATTGTTTGATGATCCAACTGAAGTGTTTTTATTGCGGAAATAATCTGTGATACAAATGTACACAGCTGCTCAGTTACAAGGTTGTTGAGAAGAAAAATGCTCTCAAAGATAGCTGATACAAACTCTTTGTTTTTCTTCACACCCTTAAAGTAACTGCTACACTTGGTTATATAAACCCAAGTTTACAACCCTATTTTTGGCTACACTAAAAGTACAATGAGTAACCGCCAATAGTTTGCTTTTCATCCCTTTGTCCAGTGGTCCTTGGAGATCCTTGCTTTTGTCTTTATGCTTATTATGATCACTCCCAAGAGCCCAATTGGAAACTGGGATGTTTCCTTATTCCCCATGTCCATGTTAATGGTTTCCAATGCAAAGTACACTTCCACATCTCCTTTTTGATCTGTCAGGAACCTGTCACTATCACTTTGTCAATTATATAGAAAAGCAATAATGATTCGTTGATGGCATGGAGATGTGTTTCGTTGATAGCTTTATTCTCCATTTCGTTGATGAGCTTCCTTTGTTTCGTTGATGGGTAAACTCCATACCGTTGACAGAGTAATCTTCATACCGTTGACATGTCTTCACTTAGGCAAAATTACAAGGCATAATATATGTACAATTAACCAACCTATTTTTCCTATCTAGTACTTAGTCAACATGACTTAGAAAACCTATCTGATACATACAACAAAATGCCTATCATACTGTGAAGTATTGTACAATGCAATTGCTACAACACTCATTTCGTTGATGAGCTTCCTGTCAACGAAACACTGCAAAGCATGCCATTTCGTTGACAGTTACAAAAGAACTTAATACAAAATCTACTAAGTGTTTTTATCATTATCATCAAGAACAACATATTCCTAACAATCTCCCCCAATTTATGACTGATAGAATAACAGCCATAAATCAAGAGCCTTGATGATAACAAAAACACTCAGGCATATTACACATGATAAAAGTAAAAATTGTATTGAGCTTCATAAAGTTTTAGAAATAAAGCTAGACTTACAAGACTAATGCCCAAATGTGCTCCTCTAGACTGAGCAAATAATTCATCTTTGTCTTCTTTGGGGCATAGTCTTCTTCCCTCTCCTAGAGTTGTTCTCCTCAATCTGGACCTGTAGCCTTCTGTAAAAGATCTTCTCTTCTTCATCTTGATCACCAAGCATGGATTGCATAAACCTTAGAGTCTGATTAGATGCCTTGTCCAGCTGGTCTTCCATCCTGAAGAACCTTCTGCAGTTGTCCTTGTCCTTGAATTCCATCATCCAGAAAGGTTGAAGATGGATCTTCTTTCCTGTTGAGGGCACTCTTAGCATCCTGGGAAGAGCCTCAGGCTTGTTCCAGCTAGCCTTTATTTGACATATTTTGGAGACCACCTCAGACTTGGCTGTTTTGGTGAAGCCAAAGTCTTTCTTCAAGCATCTAAACACTGTGAGTAGTGTTTGGTAGTCTTCTCCTAGAATTCTGTAGAGAGGCCAAATTTGTTCTCTACCACCCTTGTATGTGAAAACCAATCTTTCAGGTAGCTTCTGAGAAGCTGCAATGCCCCTTACTTCCACCAGGTTGTCTAAATCAAGATGCAAACTGGATTCTTCCCTGATGTCAGCAATGTACATGCAGTCCTCTGGATTTGAAGGGGGTTTTTGAGGTTGTGGCTTTCTCACAAATACTGGCTTTGCCTTGACAGCCCTTTGCTTCAATTTCTTCTTTGGATCCATCTCAAAAAGGAATTTAGGAAAATTAGCCTCATCAAGCTCAATTGGCTCTTCCTTTGGCTCAATTGGCTGATCATGATAATTAACAAGATGTTTGGGATCACAGGCTAACTTTAAAGATGGATCAGGAATTGTTGGAGGTACAGAAGAGTCTGATGCAATACTCTGAGAGTCATCATTTTCAAGGGTTATGTTTCTTCTAGCCCTTGCCTTTGGTTGCCTTGTACTCTTTTTTTCACTCCTTTCCTCTTGGGCTTTTTCTTCTTGCTGTCTTTCTTCTTCATCAAGAGATTGAGCAACTGCAAGAGCTTGCATTGCTGCTCTTTCTGATTCTTCAGCTTTAGCTTCAGCAAAGTTTGGGTGACCAGCCCAAACACAAATTTCTTGTCCATTCCTGTAGACAATTGCCCTTTGTTTCCTTATCTCATAATCATTGCTTTCCTTGCTTTTTGTGATGAGAAGTCCAAGTAGCTTGTGCTCATCTGGATAAGGTGCAGGATAGAAAGTTCTTGCTATGTTTTTGCCTTTTGGTTTAGCAGGAGACTTGGGAGATAAGCTTCTTTGTAATGTAGCTTCTTCCACATCCCTAATGCATGAAGTTTGTCCTTTCTCCTTTCTTGGTCCTTGAATGACTCCATGTAGAAGGGGCTCTATAGCATAAGAGCTCTTGAACTGTGGCTCCACTTGTACAGTCACCATTGCATTTGTTGATGGCTGAACTGTCTTTGAAGATTCAGTAATTTTCTTGAACCTTGCTTCTATGTTGGACCAATGATCTTTGATCTGTTCTGCAAGTTGTATCCTCATAGAAGCTTCCTGGATCAAGTCAATGCTATCCTTATTCTTCTTTCCAAACTCCCCCATTGCTAGTGGCTCCTGTGGCAATGTGATGGCTGGGACCAGCACCTTTGTGATTTGAATGGTTAGCTCCTGAGATTTCTCCCCCTTTTTGTTATCATCAAGAGAGACAACTGGGAGTCCTTGAGCTGCCACTAGCTGGGCCAAAAGTTGAGTCTGCTTCTCCTGTTCCTTTTGTATTTGAGATAAAGTAGCTTCCACCTTGTCCACTCTAGAAGAGAGAGTCTTCAAGGAGGTAGCCACTTCAGGTTCCTTAGAGAAAAACCTGTTCATTTTGGACATAGTGAGAAGAGGGAGCTTTTCATCCATCATCCTGTAGTTAGCATCCCTGAAATTGCTAATAGAGTCCTTGATTTCTGTAGCCTCAATCCTTGTCTGCATCATTTGTAGCCTTTGAATTTCCAAAGAATCCATGATGGCCTTGTAGAATTTCTTGTCCCTTGCATTGGCAGACTCATGAGCTAAGTAGGCTTCATTGTACTGCCTGGAGATAGCAGCATCTAGAGTGGCTCTACCATGCATACCTTGAGAAAGCCAGCCTGGTGTAGGAGGCACCACAGAAGTCCCAGTCTGTGAAGTGGTGGCCACCTGTAGATTATCACCATAGCTGTCCTCATCATCAGAAAACTCAAAATCTCCACTTGCTGCAGCTCCTGAAGGTAGATTGGTCAGGGCATCCTTTGCTCTTTGCATTGATGCAGTTGTATGAATTAAATTTAGTGACCTTTCTGCCTCCACATTGCCCTGCTGAGCCATAATTTGATAGGCTGGCACAGGATGAGTAAAGGTCTCAGGATCCAGGGAAATACTATCCAGAGTTTGTTGATAAAGCTCTTGGAAAGTAAGTTCCCTTTCTCCCTCACTGACCTCCATTAACTCACTTGCAATGGCTGCTTCCATCCTTATTTCTCCTGTAGTCCCTTCTCTCTCTCCACTCTGTTCTTGCATCATGGGCTCCCCATGGCTCACACCTCTCACACCCTCACCTTCACCTACTAAGGTGGTACTCTCAATCTCTCCTTTTGCCTGGCTGGAAGAAATAGCCAGCCTCTCACTCACATTCTCTCCTTTTGCCTGGCTGCAAGCCAGCCTCTCAGTTTCACTCCCTCTCAGTCCTAGAAGTGTCTCAACTACCACTAGATCATCTGCACTAGTTGTGGGAACAACTTGTTTTTCAATTAAAGGTGCAGAGTGAACTATCAACGGAATGGTAGTTTGAACTGTCAACGGTATGGATACCGTTGATGGAGAAACACTTGTCAACGAAATAGATTGTTTCGTTGATGAAGTCAAGAAAGCACTTTGAAAATGAGAAATTACAGTGGAGTCTGTGGTGATTGATTTTAAAGAATGGTCCACAGATCCCCTTGCAACTTCAGGAAAAATTGGTTGATGGCCCAACAAATCACTTAACAAGTGATGGCCATCAGCTTCAGAGTGGGGCTTCTCCAAGATTAGAGTTGGAGAATCAGGAATAGATGTATGGATCATGTCCACATCTAAAGATTGAGTTGGTGAATTTGATGGAGATAATTCAAGATTGATGTTTAGAGAATGGGACTGTAACCCCAGAGAAATGATAGGGGTTACATCAAACTGAATTTGAGAAACTGGAAGTGTTGCTTCCAGTGTGTGTGCACCCTGTGTACCCTTGGACTTTTGCTTCACTCTCCTTTGGTATTGGGAAAATGTAGACTTTGGGCTAGAAGTGTCCCTTACCCTTTTGGACTGTGCTCTAGGAGAAGAGCTTGTTTCAATAATCACATCCTTTTGGGAGGATGCAATTAGACTTGTGCTTAAATCCATGTTACTCATTGTGCCTTGTTGGGAAGACACAATGGGGCTTGGCTGGTACACACTAACCTGTCCTTCCTTATCCTTGGGGTTTCTTTGATGTTCACCCCTTCCCTCACCTCTTACAACTCCAGACTCACTCCCCTTAGGTTGTGTGGTAGTTTTTACAACAGGTGCCTTTTGAGAAGCACCTGAGGTTGGCTTGGAGGATTTCTTTGATTTGGATTTAGTTGCTGGGGCAGGAGCCTGTTGGGTCACAGCTACAGACTCCATAGCAACAAGGTTGGAGGAGACAGTAGAAGTAACAGCTACACTAACAGGGATAGTAGTAGTTACCTCAATGATTGGCAGATACACCACTGGAACATCACCATTGTGGTTCAGCCTGAGTATGTCTGTCAATACTCTCTTTTCTTGCACAAAGCACTCGAACCTGGCATTAGGGTTAGAGATAACTAATGGTGCTGGACTAACATGGTTAGCCAACATCATCAGAAACCTAGCATAATAGATATTTTTCTTCCTATTTGCTTTGTCACCCAACTTAGCACCAATTTCATACATAAGTTGGGTGCTAAAGTTGTGATATCTATCATTTAGAAGCATGGTTAGGAGAATTAACATAGAGTTAGTTAATGCATCAAAATTACTAATCTTTCCAGAAAAGACCTTAATGAATGCATCAGCTAAATAACTGTATTCTCTAACCAAACCTCTCCTAATTATTCTACCCAGATTATCAGTAGGCAAAGAGTAGTTTATAGAATTTAACATGGTAGTTATTTCAGTGTTAGTAGGCAAAGCATCACAGTTATTATCAGGAATATGTAAACATGCTTGCAAAAAATCAGAATTAACTATGTACTCATTACCTTGAAGAGTGAATTTTAGTGTGCAGTGTGTTCCACTATACTCACATGAGGTCCAAATTTCCTCGATTATCTCATTGTAGAGTGGTGTAGAGTGAAACATTGCGTAGCTCAACTTGCAATTCTTCATGAAATCCATCATTTTGAAGAACAGACTGTTCGGGTTTTCCTTGACAACAAAAGGGATGGAGTTGTTCTTCTCATAGATGAACCCTCCAGCAGACATAAGCTTGACTATAGGTGCCATTGTTGATTAAAGGAAAGCTTCGAACTGAATAGCTTGTTAGAGAGAAGAAGAGAGAAAAAGCCTTTGGAATTTTTGAGAACAGGTAAAAAGAAATAATAAAAATAAAATTTCTTAAATACTCCCCCAAAAATTCTCAGAAAATGAATCCAATAATAAATGTAAATTACTGGATTGGCTTAAAAATATAACCGTTACTCTTAAAGTATTACCATGATTTATACTTACAGGGGTGTATGCATAGATCGTGGTAAAAGACGGGTCAAATTTCAACGGTTCAGATAAAAAGCGCTAAATCAACGAATCAGGATTGGGCGGTTAAAGTCCCGTCTTATTTCGTTGATAAAGCTGCGTTTCGTTGATATAAAAGAGCTATCAACGAAACACCCAGAAAACTGCTAAGACTGTCAACGAAATGGTGCATTCCGTTGGCATAGTAATTTTGACTTAGACAAAATTTTACCTTTTCCTGAGAAAATTCATTCACAGAAAAACATAGCAAATTTCTGGCTGCATTAAGACTTGCAAATATCTCAAAAATAATTAAGAGAAATTTAGCATACCTAGCTCACTTACTAATCTTGAGAATGTTGATTCATCAAGTGGCTTGGTAAAGATGTCTGCAAGTTGTTGTTCACTTGGAACAAAATGTAACTCCACAGTACCATTCATAACATGTTCTCTAATGAAATGGTACTTGATGTCAATATGCTTGGTTCTTGAATGCTGCACTGGATTCTCAGTAATGGCAATGGCACTAGTGTTGTCACAGAAAATAGGAATTTTCTCAACTCGTAATCCATAATCAAGTAGTTGATTTTTCATCCATAAAATCTGTGCACAACAACTTCCAGCTGCAATATACTCAGCCTCAGCTGTGGAGGTGGAAACTGAGTTTTGTTTCTTGCTGAACCATGACACAAGCTTGTTTCCTAAGAATTGACAGGTGCCTGTTGTGCTTTTCCTGTCAATTTTACATCCTGCATAATCTGCATCTGAATAACCAATTAGTTCAAAACCAGATTCTCTAGGGTACCAAATGCCAAGGTTTGGTGTTCCCTTGAGATATCTGAAAATCCTTTTAATAGCAACTAAATGGGATTCCCTAGGATCAGCCTGAAATCTAGCACATAGACATGTAGCAAACATAATATCAGGTCTACTAGCTGTTAAATATAAAAGTGAGCCTACCATGCCTCTGTAACTTGAAATGTCCACAGATTTTTCCTTAGTATTCAATTCAAGTTTGGTGGCAGTGGGCATGGGAGTTTTGGCAGGAGAGCATTCCATTAAGTTAAACTTCTTTAATAAATCATGAATGTATTTTGTTTGACTAATAAAAATGCCTTCATTAACTTGCTTCACTTGAAGACCAAGAAAGTAAGTTAATTCTCCCATCATGCTCATTTCATATTTACTTTGCATAAGCTTGGCAAACTTTTGACAAAGCTTCACATCTGTAGACCCAAAGATTATGTCATCTACATAAATTTGAACAAGTATAGTAGAGCCATTCACAATCCTGTGAAAAAGAGTTTTATCTACAGTACCTCTAGTGAAGTGATTCTCAAGAAGAAACTGTGAGAGTGTGTCATACCAGGCTCTAGGTGCTTGTTTCAAACCATAGAGTGCTTTGAGGAGGAAGTATACATATTCAGGAAAATCATCATCTTCAAAACCAGGAGGTTGACTCACATAGACCTCCTCTTCCAATTCCCCATTCAGAAAAGCACTTTTCACATCCATTTGATAGACTTTGAAATTGGCATGGGCTGCATAGGCTAGGAAAATCCTTATTGCTTCTAGTCTTGCAACAGGAGCAAATGTTTCATCAAAATCAATTCCTTCTTCCTGTGAGTAGCCTTTTGCAACCAGTCTTGCTTTATTCCTTGTGACTATGCCATTTTCATCCATCTTGTTTCTGAACACCCATTTTGTGCCTATGACACTCCTGTCTTTAGGCTTGGGCACCAGCTTCCAAACATTGTTCCTTTCAAATTGGTTTAGCTCTTCTTGCATAGCCAAAACCCAATCTGGATCTAGAAGTGCATCCTCAACTTTCTTTGGCTCATCTTGAGACAGAAAGCTGCTGTATAGACATTCTTCTTGAGTTGCTCTTCTAGTTTGGACTTTTGAAGAGACATCACCTATAATGAGTTCAAAGGGATGATCTTTAGTCCATTTCCTTGAGAGAGGTAGATTTGCTCTTGAAGACGTAGCTTCATGATCATGATTGCCTTGATTGGATATTTGTCCTTGAGAAACTCCCCCTGAGTTTGTTGTCCCTAATTGATCACTTCTAGAAGCATTCCTATGACTATCAACGGTATGACCGTTTTGGCTATCAACGAAACGCTCATTTTGACTGTCAACGAATCCACCACCATGACTGTCAACGAAATGACCATTTGGTCGGCTAGCTGCTATCCTTTTTAACCTTAATGCAGCAACTTCATCTTCACTGCTGCTTTCATCTGTGCTAGATACAACAACTTTAGGCTGTTTCTCAGTAGCCTTATCATGATTCACTTGTTCTCCTTCCTCATTCTCAAAAGAGAGACTTTCATGGAAACCTTCATCACAGAGACCTTGTATTTTGAGATCATCAAAAACAACATGTACAGATTCCATAACAATGTTGATTCTGAGATTAAAGACTCTGTAAGCTTTCCCTGCTGCATATCCCACAAATATTGCTTCATCTGCCTTTGCTTCAAATTTCCCCAAATGCTCAGCTTGATTTCTCAGAACAAAGCACTTGCATCCAAAGACATGAAGAAAATCTAATAGTGGCTTCTTTCTTTTGAGTAACTGATAAGGGGTCATTCCTTTGGCCTGATTAATCAAAGAAATATTTTGAGTAAAGCAAGCTGTGTTAACTGCCTCAGCCCAAAAATATGTAGGTAACTTTGATTCATCTAGCATTGTCCTTGCAGCTTCAATAAGTGTTCTGTTTTTCCTTTCAACTACACCATTTTGCTGTGGTGTTCTTGCTGCTGAAAACTCATGCAAAATACCATTTTCTTCACAGAACACCTTCATGCTTGAATTCTTGAATTCTGTCCCATTGTCACTCCTAATCCTTCTTACTTTGAAATCAGGATGATTGCTTACCATCTTGATGTGATTGATAATGATTTCACTTGCCTCATCTTTAGAGTGCAAAAAGAAAGTCCATGTAAATCTAGAAAAATCATCAACAATCACAAGACAGTATTTCTTCTTTGAGATGGACATAACATTTACAGGGCCAAATAGATCCATATGAAGTAACTCAAGCTGATGGACAATTGATGACTCTGTCTTGCTTTTGAATGATGCCTTCTTTTGTTTCCCTTTTTGACAGGCATCACACAAACCATCCTTGGAAAACTCCACCTGTGGAATTCCTCTAGCAAGATCCTTCCTTACCAAATCATTCATAACCTTGAAATTCAGATGGGATAACTTCTTGTGCCATAACCAACTTTCATCCTTGCTTGCCTTGCTGAAAAGACAAGTGATGGTGTCTGAACTTGTGCTACTAAAGTCAGCAATGTACACATTCCCTCTTCTGAATCCAGTCATTACCACATTGTTGTTTCCTCCTTTAGAAACAACACAGGCTTCTTTTGAAAAAGTAACTAAAAATCCTTTGTCACAAAGTTGGCTGATACTAAGCAAGTTGTGCTTAAGACCATCCACCAATGCAACCTCATCTATGATGACATTCTCTTTTGAAATCAAGCCATATCCCTTTGTGTAGCCTTTGCTGTCATCTCCAAAAGCAATACAAGGGCCAGCTCTTTCCTGAAACTCTGTGAGCAGGGTAGAATCACCAGTCATGTGTCTTGAACAACCACTGTCCAAGTACCAAAGATTCCTTTTGTCTCCCTGCACACAATAAAACCAAATCAAGTTGATTTTGGTACCCAAGTTTCCTTGGGTCCTGTCTTGTTAGCCTTTGCATTCCCTTTTGTATCATTTTTCACTTTGGGCTCAGATTGATTCAGATCAATCTTTACCCTTGGTGTTGATTTCTGAGGGTTGCTCATATTTTCATTCATAGCATGCATAGTTGGAGGAACAATCATGTTATTCATGTTCCATGGCATTTGTGGCATGTTAAACATATTCATGTAAGGATTAGACACAAAAGGCATGTTAGCATATGGATTCTGAAATTGTGCATATGGAGCAAACATGTTAGGCATAACAGGCATTGTAGGCATAGGACTATTCCTTGCAGGCTTGGGAATTTTCACATTAGCAGTTTTCTTAACAGATTTGCAGTTAGTAGACAAGTGACTAACACTTCCACAATTAACACATGTCTTTCTAGGAGCATATTTATCAGGTGTGTAATTGTTGTGTTTGTTAATTCCTACTTTGCCATTCCTGTTATTCTTTTTATTTCCCTTAGCCTCATTTTGAACTTTTTCTACCTTGTCTTTCAATTGCTTGTTAGACAAGTGACCTACATTAGCTCTCTCAACAGGCTTCTCAACTTTCTTTGAATTACTAGACTCACCTTGAACAAAGTTCTTGGTAACAGGACCATACTTGTCATTAAGTCTAGTGAGTTTCTCTTTTCTTTTGTCTGTCAACGAAACAGCCTGATCGGTTGATGGTTCATGTGTCAACGAAACATTGCATTTCGTTGACATATCAACCTCCAACAAATGATCATTGTTGTTTGTTGACTCTGTTTCTGATTCTAAGGTTTCACCAACACACCCTAGCTTCTCTTTGTTCTTTTTCCATGATTGCTCACAGAAAGATTCCATACCTTGAACATTAATGATGTTGGTAGCAACATTCCTGGCATCTTTCCATTTAGCAATCACACCTTGTTCTATTTCAAGTTGTGTTTTAAGAATTTCTTCCCTTTGTAACACGTTCTCAAGTTCCCTCTTAGCATCCCTACTGACACATCTCATTTTCTCAAATTCAATGAGCTGTGCTTCTAACATTGCATTCCTATCACTTAAGAGCAAATTAGTCTCTTTTATTCTTGAATTCTCCTTGGTAAGTGATTTAAGAGTAACACGCAAATTATATAGTACAGTAGACATTTCATTTACTGCACTATCGCATTCCTCTTTAGAAAGCTCAGAAAGATTAGTAATTGTTACCTGGTTGCTTGAGGAACTTGCTTCCTGCTCATGATTGTCAGCCATAAGAGCCAAGTTGACATACTCAATTTCATCATCAGAGTCTTCACCATTACCAGCCCAGTCATACTCCTGAGACATGAAAGCCTTCTCTTTTTCCTTGAGAAGTTCAAAGTATTTCTTTTTATAATCAACAGGCTCAAATTTCCTGTTGCCCTTCTCAACCTTGGGCTTTCTGCAGTCTCCAGCAAAGTGACCAAGCATTCCACAATTGAAACATTTTGACTTAGACTTTTCAATCCAGTTTGTTTTGCTAGGTTGAAAGTCTCTTCTTGGTGGCCTTGCCTCTGAGTTTCTTTTGAACTTGAACTTAGAGAATTTCCTAGACAGAAAAGCAATGTGCTCATCAATCTCATCTAAGTCATTCAAGTTGGCTGGTTCTGATTCTTCTTCTTCTTCTGTCATCTTGTCTTTACCCTTGCTAACATCACTCCTACAACTAGGTCGACTAGTTGTGGCCTTTGCAGTTTCTTTACTGTCATCTTCCAGTTGGTTCACAGATGCAATCAATGCAATAGATCCACCCTTCTTCTGTACCTTTTCAATTTCCTCATCTTGCTCCATTTCCAGCTCATAAGTCTTCAAGGTTCCATAAAGCCTTTCAAGAGTGTAGTCTTTGTACTCTTGAGTGTTTCTAAGAGAAACAGTCATAGGCTTCCATTCTTTTGGAAGAGCTCTGAGAAATTTAAGGTTTGAATCCTTAGTTTGATAGATCCTCCCATACAGCTTTAATCCATTCAAAAGCTTCTGAAACCTACTAAACGTGTCATTTAGGGTTTCACCAGCCTTAAAATGAAAATGCTCATATTGTTGTATAAGGAGTTGCATTTTATTTTCCCTGACTTGCTCAGTTCCTTCACAGAGAGTTCTAACAGTATCCCATACTTCCTTAGAGGTTGTACAGTTGATAACATTGTCAAACATCTCTTGCTCCAAACCATTAAACAGAATGTTCATGGTTCTTTTGTCTTTATGGACTTCTGCAACATCTTCAACAGTCCATTCTGAGACAGGTTTTGGAATCTCTACATCAGGAGCATCATCTGGCAATCCAACTCTAGAATCAAGCTTCATGGGAACGTGTGGACCTTTCTCAATGCAGTCTACATACCTCTCATCCATAGACATGAGATGTAAATGCATCTTTACTTTCCAGTGAAAGTAATTGTCCTTATCAAGAACTGGTATCTTCACACCTGCATCCTTCTTCACCATGGTATCTGTTATTGGTCTTGATCTTTAAACTTCTTGTATGTTAGAAGCTTGCTCTGATACCAATTGTTAATCCCAAATGACCTAACAGAATTGTAGAAGGGGGGGTTGAATACAATTCTTGATATTTCTTTAACTTAAAAATACTTTATAAAATTAAACTGAACTGAATAAATAAAAACACAAGATATAAATAATTCAGTTGGATTGTTTGATGATCCAACTGAAGTGTTTTTATTGCGGAAATAATCTGTGATACAAATGTACACAGCTGCTCAGTTACAAGGTTGTTGAGAAGAAAAATGCTCTCAAAGATAGCTGATACAAACTCTTTGTTTTTCTTCACACCCTTAAAGTAACTGCTACACTTGGTTATATAAACCCAAGTTTACAACCCTATTTTTGGCTACACTAAAAGTACAATGAGTAACCGCCAATAGTTTGCTTTTCATCCCTTTGTCCAGTGGTCCTTGGAGATCCTTGCTTTTGTCTTTATGCTTATTATGATCACTCCCAAGAGCCCAATTGGAAACTGGGATGTTTCCTTATTCCCCATGTCCATGTTAATGGTTTCCAATGCAAAGTACACTTCCACATCTCCTTTTTGATCTGTCAGGAACCTGTCACTATCACTTTGTCAATTATATAGAAAAGCAATAATGATTCGTTGATGGCATGGAGATGTGTTTCGTTGATAGCTTTATTCTCCATTTCGTTGATGAGCTTCCTTTGTTTCGTTGATGGGTAAACTCCATACCGTTGACAGAGTAATCTTCATACCGTTGACATGTCTTCACTTAGGCAAAATTACAAGGCATAATATATGTACAATTAACCAACCTATTTTGCCTATCTAGTACTTAGTCAACATGACTTAGAAAACCTATCTGATACATACAACAAAATGCCTATCATACTGTGAAGTATTGTACAATGCAATTGCTACAACACTCATTTCGTTGATGAGCTTCCTGTCAACGAAACACTGCAAAGCATGCCATTTCGTTGACAGTTACAAAAGAACTTAATACAAAATCTACTAAGTGTTTTTATCATTATCATCAAGAACAACATATTCCTAACAGTTCATAAGAACAATTTTGAGTGTACATCATGTCATGGAAAAGGTCATATTGTTGACAGATGTTGGAATATTATTGGATATCCGAAGTGGCATTCAAAGCATAAACAAAAACCAGGTCAAAATACTGGAGGTTTTAGGAAGAATTTTGATGGTACTGCAAAGAATTCTGGTGGAACAAGAATGAGTAACAATGCTCAAGTTAAAAGTGTGTCTGAGGAGCAGACTGTACTGACTTCACAGCAACTCAAACAGTTGTTGACATTGTTACCAACCAAAACTGGAAAAGGTTCAGACACAGAAGATGATGTTGAAGATGATGTTGAAGAATTTGGTTTTTTTGGCATGATTTTTGGCTGTAAATTTTCTGGTATGGCTAGGTCAAGCACTGGTAAATGGATAATGGACTCAGGTGCCACAGATCATATGTGTGCATCACTTGATTTGCTACACAATGTTAGGACAATTAATAATTGTGTAATCAGTTTGCCTACTGGTGAATCTACAGAAATAACTCATGTGGGAAATGTACTGATGCATAATGGTTTGTTATTGAAGGACGTTCTTCACATACCTTCATTTAAGAATTATTTGATGTCAATTCATAAGTTGTCACTTGATAGTGAGTGTTATGTGAAGTTCAAACCACTTGCGTGTGAAATAGTTTCTACAAAATCTAATACTGTTGTAGCTGAGGGAATTCTGGAAGCTGGATTGTATTACTTATCAACTAATGTTGCTGTTTCTGGAAGCTCAAATGTTGCTCAGCTATCCACTGAGGATCAATTCACTTTGTGGCATAATAGGCTTGGACATGCCTCTAAATCTGTCATGGCTAAAATTCCACTGATTAAATCTTGTGTGGATTTTAGTGACACTAAGGTATGTGTGACTTGTCCTCTTGAAAAATTTACCAGGTTATCTTACTCTTTGAGTTCTAGTCATGCATCATCTCCTTTTGAATTGGTCCACCTTGACATATGGGGACCATACAAAGTATGTACTAGAGGCAAATACAGATACTTTCTTACATTAGTGGATGACTGCACTAGAATGACTTGGTTGTTTTTTATGGAATGTAAATCTCAATTCCTTGAAAAATTTAAGATGTTTCATGCCTATGTCAAAGTTCATTTTAAGGCTGATATACAAACCTTAAGGTCTGACAATGCTCCTGAGTTTGAGGATAAAGATTGTAGTATTTTTTATAGAACCAATGGTATTGTACACCAAACATCTTGTCCATACAGACTTCAACAGAACTCAAGAGTAGAAAGGAAACATAGGCAAATTCTTGAGTTGTCAAGGGCTCTTAGGTATCAATATGGGCTTGACAAAAGTTATTGGGGTGATTGTGTTCTTTCTGTTGTGTATATCATGAACAGACTTCCTACTGTTGCTTTGAATCATAGTATTCCCTATGAAGTATTGTACAAGGAATCTGTAGATTACAACTTTCTCAAGTCATTTGGCTGTTTGGCATTTGTATCCAATCCTAATATTTCTCATGATAAACTGGAGCCAAAGGGAATTCCTTGTGTTTTTTTGGGATATGCACCTACACAAAAAGGTTACAGGTTCTTGAATCTGATAAAACCAAACTAAGTTTTGTCTCTAGGGATGCTATTTTTCATGAACACATATTTCCTCTTCATTCTGATACACCAAAATCATATTTGATGCATGTACCTGTTTCTTTACCTTTTACTTCTCCATCTTCATGTGATGACATTTTTGAACTATGTCCATCTGATAACAACTCTCATACATCATCTGATTTCATCTCTACATCTGATACATCTCATACATCACCTTCCACACAGTCATCTGAGACACTCTCCACATCTGTGCCTCCTCTGAGAAGATCTACTAGATCTGTTAAACCTCCACCTTGGTTGAATGATTTTGATACTGGTTTATCTCATGCTGCTAACATTAACTCTACAGCTGAACATCCCATTCATGCAAATTTTAGTTGTATGCTTGCTTCTCTTACAACCACTCACGATCCTGTGTTATATTCTCATGCTGTTAAACATGATCATTGGGTCTCTACAATGAACCTTGAATTGTCTGCATTAGAGCAAAATGATACTTGGGATATTGTACCTTTGCCACCTGGTAAGAAAGCCATAGACTGTAAATGGTTATATAAAACTAAATACAAGTCTGATGGTAGTATTGAGAGGCACAAAAGCAGGTTGGTTGCTCTGGGGTGTAAACAACAGTTTGGAGTCGATTATGCAGAGACATTTGCTCCTGTGGCAAAAATGTCTACTGTAAGGGCTCTTTTAGCAGTGGCAGCTATATTAGATTGGCAAGCAGTTCAGATGGATGTCACCAATGCTTTTTTGCATGGTGACTTGTATGAGGATGTTTATATGACATTACCATTGGGATACACAAGTTTAGGGAGTCGAATTACTACATCTGATGGGGCTTCTTCTCCTACTAGTTCACATGGTTCACAACCTTTGGTTTGCAAACTTAAGAAATCATTGGATGGCCTGAAACAGGCACCTAGACAAAGGTTCAGCAAGTTGTCTACAGTTTTAGTGTCACTGGGATTTATACAATAAAAGAGTGATTATAGTTTGTTTACTAAGATCACTTACTCTAACACTCTGATTCTGATTTATGTTGATGATCTATTGATTTCTGGTGATTCTACTTCTGAGATTGACTCTCTCAAGACACTGTTATCTCATGATTTTCACATGAAGGATTTGGGTACCCTTAGTTATTTTTTGGGGCTGGAAATTCATAGAAGTTCTGTAGGATTCTTTATCTCTCAGAAGAAATACACAACTGATCTATTAAAGGAATTTCATATGGACTTAGCATCACCTGTCAGGGTTCCTATGGAAAGTAATCTAAAACTTACTTCTACCACTGGTGATGTTTTACCTCATCCTCATGAGTATCAAAGGCTTCTTGGCAAGCTCATTTACTTAACTGTTACTCGACCTGACATCTCTTTTGCTGTGCATTCACTTAGTCAATTCATGCATCTTCCTACTACTGCTCATATGCAAGCAGCAAAACGTCTCTTAAGGTATCTTGCTGGAACTGCAACTCAAGGTATTCTTCTGGCTTCTGATTCAGCAGTTCAATTGCATGCATACTGTGATTCTGACTGGGCCAGTTGTCCAAATACTCGTCGTTCTACCACTGGGTTTTGTGTTCTTCTTGGCTCATCTCCTGTCTCTTGGAAGAGTAAGAAACAGGTTGTGGTTGCTCGATCCACTGCAGAGGGCGAGTATCGTGCCATGGCTCTCACAACTTGTGAGGTTACTTGGTTACATGCTTTGTTCAAAGACATGGGTTTGAAGAATCTGGGTCCAACTTATTTGCATTGTGACAACAAAGCTGCAATTTTCATTGCTGCTAACCCCATTCTTCATGAGCGTACTAAACACATCGAGGTGGATTGTCACTATCTTCGGGATAAGATCAAGTCTGGTGATCTTCTCACGCACTATGTTCCTTCCTATAGTCAGTTGGCTGATGTTCTGACTAAATCCCTTCCTGCTAAGCAACATCGTTCCTTACTTCACAAGCTTGGAGCAGCTGATTTCTGCAGCAACATCCACTCCGCTTGAGGGGGACTATTAGAATGTATAACTGTCAAGGGCTCAAGGGTAATTGTACATTCATTAGCAAGGGTAGTATTGTATTTTCACTATTTTCATTATAACTGAATTCTGTTAGGAAAGTTGTTAGAGCAGGTTCTATATAGATTGTAGAAGCTCATTGTAACAAACAAGTTGAATATCACAATTTATGAATTCTGTTTTGGATCTTTATTCTCTGTATATGCATTTACAAAAGTTATCATTTTTTTTACTGAAATGATGAATATATCTCTCAACATTTTTTTTACTGTTACAGGTAGGAAAAGACGAGTGTTCTTCATTTTCAGCTGATCTACCAAATAGGGAGATTCCAGAATGGTTCAGCTACATGAGCAGTGGGTGTACAGTATCTTTAGATATCCCACCGCCGAGCTTAAGAAAGAATTTCTCAGGTATTGCACTCTGGGTTTTGTATACATGCAAACACACAAGGCTTGATTCTCACATTGTGTAGCTACTATATATAATAAAAAAGAGCGTATTAAAGAGGACTATGACATTTTTGTACCCAGTTCTAGTGAGGGTGAAGTACATTCGAGGGTAGAATGTATAAGTGGAGATAGAATCTCAGTGAAAAGTGGAGGAAGAATTGAGGTTTCATTTGTTGGAGAAGTGAAGGTGAAGAAGATGTGCGGGGCTCATTTCATAAATAAGAAACTCTTCACTTCTTCTTCTCATTAATATGTAGAAGATTGCTCTGTTTTGTACACACTTCATTTTTAATAAACATAATATATTAGATATGTTATTCTTTTTGCTTGATTAAACCTCTCAACTCATTTTAAGAGAAATTCTTTAGCATCTCTAGTTTTCTTTAGCTATGTTATTTGAAACTGAAGATGTCACTTTTCTTGGTTCTCTTTTTAGACTTGAAGGATCAATTTGCTTCTATGTTACTGAAAGCTTGTTTCCAAGAATTAATAGTTTTGAGTTTCTACTTTTAAAATGTCCAGCACCTTTCAGAAAAGTTCTGATCAAGCGTGATGGAATGGAGCTATTGTTGTGATTCCAAACAATTTCACTGAAACCCCAAGCCAAAAGGATGTGGTTTTTTATAAGTACAAAAATTAAGATTGAACTAAGTAGTACTGGTACTCTGCAATGCGGTGGGATTTTCATTTACTGTGGTTTTGGTTTTAGTATGTGCAGTTTAAAAACTTATACATCAAAATCTGATTTTTAAACGGATTAAAATTTTAATGTTAGTCATTTTTTATGCTAATAAAGTTTGTTTTTTAATATGTTTCCGCAAAAATATAGTACAAACTTGTTGTTTAAAATCTGCATGCTCGAGTCCAAGCAGCTTCAGTAGCACTTTGGTTACTTTCCTTCTGTTACACTTACGCTGTGCTCCCTAGATTTTTATAGAGATCCAAGAGACGAGAAGAGAAAAAAAAACAGAAGAAAGTGAATCTCTCCCGAATTGGAAAAAAAGAGTTTCTACTATAATCTTTCTTATGCTCCCCAGAGAAAAGAAAGAGGTTATAACATCATTACTATAATACCCTTAAATTATATACCATTTTATATTTTACAAATTACTCTCAACTCTCAAATAAAAGAATTCAATATTACTCTTTAATGTTAATAATCAACTTTCAAATTCAAATATCACAAAATCATATTTAAATTAAAATTGAGTATGCAATTAGTTAGTAGGAACTCAACACCAAAATTATATCACCTTAAAATTAATTAGTACTAGCCTACAACCAGTGCAAAAGCACCTGCCATCAAAAGAGATTAGAAAATGACAAATTAAAAATATTAATGAGAACGAATTATATTAAATAAAGAATAAATATCAATATGGTAAATTATAAAATGAAAAACTTAAATATTAATTGGTACATAGAAAAAATAAATAAAGAATACAGATGGAGAATTATTAATATTATTTTATTATTTATTAAAATAATATTGATAATAATGACAAATAGAAAATCTAATATGTTTTAATTAAAAGCAAAAATAATTGTTCATGATATTTTTAGAAGTGTTTTAATTAAATGAATTGTTCATGATATTTTTAGAAGTGTTTTAATTAAATGAATTGTGTTTTAATTGTGTTTTTAATAAAATAAGTAAGTAAAGGTTGCATCTGATATTTTTGGAAAATAGAGATTTTAGTGACAACAAATATAAAACGTACTCTCCCTCTGTCCCTTTCATTTCTATACGGTTTCCATTTTGGAATGTCTCTCTCATTTCTATACATTTCAAAAATAGTAAATTTTAATAATATAAAACATATTACACCCACTACTTTTCTCCACTATCTCTATTATATAATAATTTAAAACACTATTATACCCACTAATTTTCTCCACTATCTCTATTATATACAGTAATAATTTAAAATACTATTACATCCACTATCTCAAATCTATTATTAAATATTGATATATCCTACCACTTTACCCACTTTTCATCTAACTTTACTCATATTTTATAGATTTTCTTGGTCTCCGTGACCGAACCAACGTATATAATTCAACGGGATAGAGGGAGTAATATGTTTAAATTTAAATGTAATTATCCGCGATATATTTGGAAAATAAGCAAATTTTGTTAGAAAAAAGCGTAATTAGGACAAATAAAAAACTAACATGTTTTAATTAAAAAAATTAATCGTCCGTGATATTTTTAGAAATGTTATAATTATATTAATTGTGTTTGTTAAAAAAATACGTTGGCATGTTAAAATAGGTAAACTTTTTTAAATAATTAAAATAATTAAAATGTGTTTTAATAAAATAAGTAAGTAAGGTTGCACCTGATATTTGTGGAAAAGAGAGATTTTTATGAGAACAAATATAAAAGATAATATGTTTTAATTTAAAGGTAATTGTCCGTGATATTTTTAAAAAAATAGTAGATTTTGTTAAAAAAAACTGTTTTATTAATAAAAGTCAAACTTTCCACCATCTTTCTGAACAAAATCAAAACTTCTGCTCTAGGTTTTCTGGTCAAGAGCAACACACTTAAAAGCATCAAGAGCGTCTGGCGGGCATTTGAAAGTAACATTAGAGTAAACAGTAAGCAATTAATACAAGACCAATATGAGTACAGTCAACGAAGGATCATGTAAAATTTCATGATTTCACATCATGTATCATGTGTGTTTAGAATATCATAAAAAAGTTGACTTATATCTTAAAATAAGTTAGTGCTTTATAAATGATAAGTTGATAGATTCTTATAAGTTATACGGGTGTTTGGATAAATTTATTTTTTAAGTTAGTTAAGAGTTTGCTAAATTAAATTTGAAAAAATAATTATTAAATACAAATGATTTCAACACTTGTATTTTAAATTAAAAAAATATTTAAAAACACAAAGGTAAAAATATAAAGTATTAAAAAAATAAAGAAATCAAAGAATAAGTTGATAAGTTAAGTAAAATGTTGGTGATTTATAACATTCAACTTATCAATTTATAAGTTATAAGTTACTATCAAATAAGCTGAGTACACAAACGTTCTCTCGTAACCTCTTATCAACTTATAATGCATAAGCATTGCTAGCCAAACAGGCCCAATATGTGATGAGTTACATTCTCACAACTAAACACAATCCAGCAAAACATCATTTCTAAAATTGCTGAAGTAATTCAATTCGGGAGCACAGTGTTAACTCAAAAAACTCAAACTCGAAAAACTCAAAAAATTAGAGAAATAATTAAAAAGATAAAATAAATATATAGTTTAATGACTTGATTGCATAAGTAAATAATTTTAAAAGATAAATAATTAAAAAAATAAATAATTTTATCCCATAAGTAAATCATGTGTTTAATTAAAAAGATAAAATAAATATATAGTTTAATGACTTGATTGCAAGTTTTTTTGAGTTAGATGACCCAATTGCAAATCAGTCATGAGTTGAATAATATTTTAGTTATTAAGGAGCCACATCAGCATTTCACGTCACATTTTCGTTTGATTTTTAACGGTTTCTAATTGAAAGTTTTAAACAGTTTAGTGATTTGACTGCAAGTTTTTTAGTTGAATGACCTACTTGCAAGTTTACCTGAGTTAAGTGATCTTTTTGCCATTTAACCTGTTAATGTGATAACTTATTAGATTCGAGTTATTTTAGTAAAGTGACTTGACAACTTTCTTTTCTTTTAATGTTTTTTTTACTATTTAGGCTTATATGTCTTATAATGAGTATATGTTCTCAGATATCTTGGGTTAAGCGAGAATCGAACCCAGGATCCTGGAACGACAAGAAATAAGTTCTTACCACTCGAGTTATCTCATCTTGCTAGGGCAGTAAATGAGCCGATACGCTCGCTAACGGCTCGGTGTTCGACTCGAGAAAAGCTCGGTTCGGGTTCGGTTCGATTCACAAATGAGTCGATCTTGAGCATGATTTTAAGGATCGATTTATAAACGAGCCGAACTTGATCACAGTAAAGTTCAACTCAATAGTTCGCGAACAAGTTCGATTAATGTGTTCGTGAACAAGCTCATGAACAATATTCGTGAACAAGCTCATGAATATAGTTCGTGAACGTAGTTAATTTATGAACAAGCTTGTGAATAAGTTCGATAATTGAGCTCGTTAACATGCTCGGTATACAGGTTCATTAGTATTTCATAAACAAGTTCGAAAAATAATCTCATAAATGTAATATATGTTCGATTGTTAGAATATACTTACTTAAAATATTGTTAAATAATAACAGTACGTATTTATAATCAATTACTTTTTTTAGCTAAAACCCATTACTTTCTCTATTTTCCAATAAAATTTCCTTCTTTTGCAAAAATATCACGGGTAATTAGCTTTTTTAACTAAAACATGTTATTTTTTCTATTTTTCTTACTAAAACCCCTCATTTTCCAAAAATATCACACACAAACCCTTTCTTATTTATTTTCTAACATATTTTAATGCATTTAATTATTTAAAAATATTTACATATTTTAACATGCATACTTATTTTTTTAACAAATATAATTAATAAAATAGTAAAACATAATTTCTATTTTTTCTAATAAAATGCCCTCTTTTTGCAAAAATATCCCGGACAATTATGTTTTTCAACTAAAACATGTTATCTTTTCTATTTTTTCTTACTAAAACCCCTCATTTTCCAAAAATATCACGGCAAACTCTTACTTAGTTATTTTAAAACCTACTTTAATGATTTTAATTACATAAAAAAGTTTACAAATTTTAACATGCCTATTTTTTTAACAAATACAATTAATAAAATATTAAAACTTAAAAAATAAAAAAAAACAATTGTTAAAACAATCCGTACATCGCACGGGTTTTAAGCTTGTATTATTAAAAACGAAAAATTAAAAATTTGGTTGGTCGGTACAGTTTGCTGGTACTTCATGTTTTTTTTACCTAATTACCTTACTTATTTATAAAAAAAATTAATAATTAATAACATTAACTATTTATAACTAATTACCTTTTTGAGCTAAAATCTATTTTTCTTAACAAAATTCCCTCATTTTACAAAAATAACACGGGCAATTATCTTATTCAACTAAATCGTATTATCTATTCTATTTTTCCTTACTAAAACTCCTCCTTTTTCAAAAATATCATGGGTAAACCCTTATTTATTTATTTTAAAACATATTTTAATCTTTTCAATTATCTAAAAACTTACAAAACCGATCCCTTCCTTTTCCAAAAATATCACGAACAATTAACTTTTTCAACTAAAATGTATTACCTTTTCTATTATGATGATTTATTATGGAACATAAACTTTTATATTAAGTTTCAATTCTTTTAATTTTCAAATATTTGATTTTTGTATATAAAAATAGCAAATAAGCTTATGAGTTGCGAGTACGTGAGTTCATGAGCATAAGCTCGCGAGCAATATTTAAAATTTATTCGCGAGCACAATTTCGTGAACAAGCTTGAACAAGTTTCATGTTCGTGAACCGTTAGTGAACAATATTTTTTCTTAATGAACCAAGTTCAAACATAATTTTTAGCTCGATCCAAACTCGAGCTCGAGTTCGAATTCGATACTTTTTTAACAAACGATACATGATTGCTCTAGATTTCGGCTCGGCTCGGCTCTGTTCATTTACACCCCTACATCTTGCTTTTAATGTTTAATTAAACTGCTTCTAAAAAATAAATTTCTGATAATTTCTTAGAATTGCTATATGAATCTTTTTTTTATTAATAAATGTTTCAACCGTTAATTAAAACATAAATATTTATCAAATTATGACTATTCACTTTCTTTCTTTTTTTTTTTGTAAAAATCATAATTTTTTGCCTGAATTTATTTTTGAAATCACTTCTTTCAATGAGGTGGTTCGCGCTTGAGCTATTGAGCATAGGTCATATAAAATCGGCAAAAAAGAAAAAAAAAAACCGAATGAACGAGCTAAAAACATCGGATCGAACTACCGTAATAATTTATAAATAAAAATTAAATTTAGCAGAAAGTTTCTCCTGCATAATTTTGGCAGGAAATGAATTGTACACCAAACTACGTTTATGTATATGGTTCTATCTTCGTACAAGTTGTGTTCAAGAAGGATATGAAGTACGCAAGTTGATAGGTAAACATGAAGTGTTCTTCCATGCCCGAGCGTGCAATTTGAGTATTTCAGCAGCTCTATCTTTAATCTTTTCTCCGCATTCCGTTTGCAGCACCAAGCATAATTTTCCGACAACTCCAAGATGCAACATCTCCTGAAGTACATTTGGAGTGGTTGCTGAAAACTTGGCAATAGATAGTATAATTTTTACAGCCTTCTCGCTAGCCAATTGCGATACCCTAAGTATCTTTTTCGACACAACTGCTAGTCCAGCTCCGTGATTCAACAGCTCTGCTCTTCCTTCCGCGCATTGGCACAGCTGATCGAGCACTACAAGCACCATTTCGCAAACTCTTCTCTGTGATGAATGATCGCACAGAAAATCTATCATTACGCTAACTGCCCCGGCTTCTACAGCTTTGATCCGGTTTCTACCTACAGCGCATATATTGATTAATAGTTGCAATGCAGCTTTTGATGCCTTGGATGATATCTGATCGCGCAAAAGTTGTACAAGTTCAAGGAAAAATTCGCGTTTCAAACCCGACTTTTGTAGTGGATCAGCGACTTTGAGAATTGATTTTAACAAGATTACTGAGTAAGTTCGAGATTCGTAGTTGTCACATTGCATCAGACGCATCAATGACTCGATGAACTCTCCTTTTTCTCCGTTAAGAGACTTGAGGCTTTTTTCTGATAGTTGGAGGTGACACATAATGTCAAGTGCTTCATCATCAGGTCTACTGAGTTCAAACCCGTCTTCGTTTCCATTTGACGACACAATGCTGGCGCTTGTAATAATTGAAGCTAAGATCTCGGATGCACCTGCATCTTCCATGCAACGTTTATTTGTTTCATTTTCCGAAACTATGAATTTAAGCTTTCTAAGGCACTCCATTTGTAACTTTGGGGACTTGGAGTCATTGAGAAGCTTCATGAGTTGTGATTTGCTAATCGGAGGCCTCGGCGTTGGGATTCTTTCAACCCCATACGATGCATTGAGGGTGCACCAAGACTGAATAAGCCGTCGTAGTGTATGATTCGGTGTCAATTCCGAATCTCCAAGCTTTTGTTTCGTCACAGGACAAGTATCGTTTTTCCCCGAAAATATCCATTTTTCAATACTCATCCGATCATACGTAATCCCCGTCGAAAGAATGACCGGATCTTTCATGATTTCAAGCGAAATCGGACACAGAAAAAAGGTCGGAACATCAAGCTCGTCCATTATGAAATGAAGAAGCTAGAAACAAGAGATTTAGTTAGCTAATGACAAAGGTTAGGTTGACAAATTTGATCAAGTAACAAGGTAGAAGAAGTTGAGAATTGGTTTGAAATGAATAAAACAAGTAGAGATGTTATGGTTTATAAATATGTAAATGTAGTTGTGGTTGGAGAGAAGTTTGGAAATCAAACATAAAATAAAGTCAAAACACGCAAAACACAAAGTGTGTAGAGAGAGTGTGACAAGTTAGAGAAGACTTCTCAACTATACACTAGGTCACGTACAATTCGATAAAAATTAACTTTGTCTTGTTTGTAACGAGTCATATCCAAACGGTGGATTTGACTTTCTCATAAAAAAACAAGTTGATTAAAGGTCTAAAACTCGTGCTTAAAATTAGTAGTGGGCTACGAGTTGTACAATTGAAAGGTGCCGACAACTTGTGGTGGCGCAATATATTTAAAGTTGGCTGTTACTTTACGACCGTTTAGTGGCTTAGCTTGTTCCTTAGACTATTCTTTTAATGTGAATCTCGTTGAATTTAATCACAAATGTTACTATTAACATGTTACATCCTTTGTAGTATTAGTTAAGGTGTTTAACTTATTCAGTAATGACGGTTTTTGAAACTAATTGCGTTTTTAACGCTTCTAGTCCAGGAGGATTAATTCCTCTTAACTCAACAAAAAGAAAAATGTTAAATTGCAAATTTTGGTTATAAACGAAAATTTAAATTATGTGTACCAAACATGTAAGTTGATTGTTGGTGTTGTTACACAAAGTATTACTGTTGGTTTATGTTCTTGTCATTATAACTGTAACACTTCAGTCCCACATCGAGTCATTTAGAACTTTTATTCAGTGTATAAGACAAATTACTACTACAAATAATTATCAAAAAATCATAATCTTTTGTAGGCATGTGGTCGGTTGCAGTTAGTATGCTTTAAACACAACTTTAATATTTTAACAAAACAATTTAAAGAAATATTGGAAAAACATATAAATTATTAAAATTAATTAAGATTGGAAAAACATATAAATTAAAATTTCAAATTTTGTTATTAGAGTCAGTAATGGCATTTTTAATTATTTTTTTTTTTTTTGTAATTTGAAGATAGACCAAATTATTAAAAAAAAGTAATAAATTGAATTAAAAAAATTGAAAATTTAATTTTACACGGAATGAATATTCTAGATTTAATTTAATTTTGATGTTCGAAATTCTATATTCAATGAAATGAAATATTACATTTTTATAAAAATGACATTTTTTTTATAAATTTTAAATTGATTAAATTTTTAAATAAAAAATTTAATAAAAATGAAAAAAAACAGCAACAATACTACATTGTCTTTGCGCGGTCCAAAATTTGCTAACATATAAAGAAGCGACAATTTTGCCGCCTTGGACAAAATTAACAAAAAAAAAATTAAGACAAAAACACACAAACACAAACACACCCTCACCCACCGACTCACTCTCTCTCTCGCTCTCGCTCTCGCTCTCACCACACAAACACACCCGCTCGCCGCTCTCTACCACATACAGACCGCTCGCCGCTCTCTCACTCTATCTTCTTCAAGATTTAAGTAGGGGTTTCGATTTGGGGTTTCTTCAAGCATCAATTAGGGTTTCGATTTGAGTTAGCTGCTTCAATTAGGGTTTGGATTGGGCTCGGTTTGAATTGGAGCTTTAGAGAACGAATTGAATTAGGGCTTTTTACATCATCAGGTATTATTCTAAATTTGAGCTCGTAGTTTTAATTAGGTTTCAGGGTTAATTTGTTTCGCATGCCTCAAATGTGAATGATTATGTGTTTATTTTTTAATTGATGCTCATGTTTGTTTTATTTAAGTTTGTTTTCTCTTTCTCTCTCTCTCTCTCTCTGTTGTATGTATGTATCACACTTTTTTGAATTGTATTAGCTTCTGATTAAGTTGATTTATTGACCGAGTTGTGGTAATTTTCTATATATTTTGACAAGCATGTAAAAATATAAAATGTACGTGTTTATGAACTAAGTTGTACGTGCTAGCATGTGAAAACATAATATGTATGTGTTTATGATCTATTTATTTCTTTTTAGGAAAACCGAGTACTAAAGTGAAGTAATTTATAGTGCATATGTAGAGTAATATTAGCACTTTAATCGATACACTTCACTAGTCCTACAGTTATTTGTAATAACTAGCCCCTATTTACATTTTTATAAGTTATAATTTTCTAGGTTACTTCGTATCTTGAATATTAGCACTTTAATCGTGTTGCATTTTTGATTTTCTGATATGCTGCAACGTTTTTTTTGCTTTCTGCAATTTTTTTTAAAAGTTGCCGAAGGCCATCTATGGCGTAGTGATTTGGACAGACTTCGGCTTATTTTGGAGTCGGAATCGGGACTTGACCCGTTTTAAAAAAAGGCTCAGAATTTGACCCGGGTTGTTATATATGGTATCAGAGCCGTCTCTCAAAAGCTTGATTTATCAAGTTTCCGAAGGTGGGGACACGTAGGTTGGTGGTATTATCCCCCAATAGACAGAGATCCAGAGGTGGGGACACGAAGCCAGCCGGTATTATCCCACAATGGTTAAAGAGGTACGATCTTGGACATATGAGATATCCGTTCAGGCCTGACGAGGACGTCAGGAGTTTAAGTGGGGGAGTTTGTAACACCCCAGTCCCACATCGAGTATATTTGGGACTTCTCTTCAGTTTATAAGGCAAAACACTACTACCAATAATCACCAACAAATCATGATCTTTTGGGGGCTTATCGTGGGCTTGTGCACTACTCAAGTTGGCTGTATTTGGGCCAGTAGGATTCAGCTTATTTCGGACTCGGAATCAGGACTTGACCCATTTTTGAAAAAGACTCAAGATTTGACCCAAATTGTTACAATAATGTATATCTACCACATTTAATGATCGGGTTATCTACTCGTACGGATCTTGATAATGCTACCAGAAATGAATTATAGATTATACTATTGTCGTGTTGACTCTTTTAGAATTTCTTTTACAACAATCTAAAGGGTGCACTTAGAATTTATTTTACAACAATCTAAATGGTGCACTTTTGTCGTGGTAATACTTGACAACTAACGATTAACTCTTATCTACCACTTTTGTTGCACTACACCAAAAATGGCCAAAACCTACCACATAAATGGTAGGTTTTGGGGGTAAATCGGTAGGAATTGGTGTCAATTCCTACCATTCGACATGGTAGAAATTACTCAGGTCAGAATTGATGATGGTAGGAATTGGTGGTCTGTTTCTTAAACGGTCCCACATGCCAAATGGTTGTCCATGTGATGAGCCACATCAACAGCCACATCGACTGCCACATGGCGGTGGTCCCCGACACGTCACTTGTCACGTCAAGTGCCACGTCAAATAAATATTGTCCCACGAGGTTGACATGGCTTGCCACGTGTCACACATGGTCCCACTACCACGTCATTTTGTGGGGTCACCTTTGACCCCGATCAAGGACTATTTCATACCAAGTGTAAATGGTAGGTTTTATATCATTCTAAAGAAAATGTTTCAATAGCCAGCTGCATCCACTTTGTATCAACATCGCCTTTTATAAACATAACGCGCTTAAAGCCATAAAAGAAAATTGACTACCAACTAGATATTATTAATAGAAAATATTACACAAATATTCAGTACATCAATTTATTGAACACCGCACATCAAGAAAATTAAATTTCTATACACAATAAAAATTCCTATATACAGTAAGATAACATGTATATGATCCTCGAACAATAATTCTTCCAAAATCCAACTCTATTACAATCCTTTACAATTTCTCTTCACATTATTGGACAACCCAGCACGAGTGTCGAAAGCCGTGAACAAGAAAACAAATCAGTTTGGTGGTCAAGACTCTTTTTATCGATTTAAAGGATGCTATAACGGAATAATGTAAGCCTGTAAACATACTTTCACTAGCTGTGTTGCAGCAGGCATGATCTTGCTCAACTTCTGTAATCAATAACTTACATTTGCCTTCAGAAAATTCAGCAGCTGAGTTCAAATGCTTCCTCAGATTTTTTATGTCCTGAAGATAAATAATATTATTCTGTTAGTATGAAAGCACATTAGCACATTGAAGGAATCTTGAACTAAAAGCTGCATCTAATAATGAGCATTTGATAACAACGCTCCATGATTGCACCATACTTGCTTGCTAAAGATTACATCTTGATGTGACGACAAAGATATTGGCCTTGATACATTTGCAAACGGGTTAGTCTGTTTTGACATACAAGTATGGAACAAAACCTGTCATAAGACTATCTGAAAAGCGCAAGTCCCGTTGCTTTGTAAACTCGTCGTAATTATCAGGTACACGCAAAAGAGGGGTTGTAGTAGATGAAGCCAATTCTTGATGTACTTGTACCTGGTATCCACAAGGACATAATTTCCGGGGAGATCATGTGCAGATACAAATGTAAGTTATGGCATTCTGAAATTCCAAATTTAGTGTAGCACATTAAATATCACGAAATCGAGGTGATTTCAATAGGTCTGACTACTGCAATTAATATAAGCCAGCAGAACCAGATTAATGTATATTACAGTATTTTTGGGTGGGTTTACCTGTTATATGGGAAGCATAAACTTCTGTCTCCATAATCTTTTTCACTCCAAAACCTCTTCGGTTACGGCTTCGCCAGGTCCAAGGACCTTCCTTCCCCTGTTTTTAGATACATTAACATCACAATATCTTCAAAGGCTAACATTCAGTACGGGAAACGACTCATAACTTCGGATATATAATTCACCCGACAGCTCTATACCGAATTTCTGTTAATCAAACAGAGGCGAATAACCCATGTTGGGATATTAATTTAGTGAAACTTATAAGCTTCAGCACAGTCATTTCATCCAAGGCTCTGGTCAAATAATGATGGTTCCATACTTTTCAGCTCTATCACTCTATCAATATTAAGATAAATTAAAACCAGAAATTTTATTCATATCATGCCAACCAGTTAACACTTAACACGTTCAAGGAGAGATATATGAGCTGATGTGTTGCATGTCCACCTCTATTTAATTGAGTCCCTCACTCCCTCTAAATCACAAGCAGTGTAATAGCTTTTGCAAAGGGTTCCAAGCCGGACAAAATACACAACATGATTACTTCTGGACCAAATAGCTTTGACCACCACAAGGATAGCCACAAGGATTCTCTAAACTGTAAAATGGGGCTAGCAGTTAATGGGCAACGAGGTTCATTTCCATGTACCAGAATTTGATATTTAAGGGCAATGAGGTTCATTTCCATGTACCAGAATTTGATATTTAAAATAAAAAATGGCCATTCCATCAGATTTCCTATTTATATACTGAGACTCCATTAGATTTCCTAATTTTTTATGCTGAGAAGTAAGAACACGCAGTTTTGAAGACTGCACAACAATCTAACAAGGAAGTAAACCAAAATTCTCAACTGTACAGAACTAGTTACCAGGGTAGACACAAATAAATATTCTAATTTTCAAAACTTAAAAAAAAACCTTGTCCTGATGAGGTATGAGGAGATAATACAATACATAAATACATGTGCCACCAGCAAATCGTGTTTTTCACTATCTTGGATAAAAAAAAAATTAACTGTCTACTAACTTGTGTGCAAATTACTACAATAAAAATATAAATAAATTAACACTATCGGTAATAAAGCAGCACATATAAACACAACAAAAAAAGAACATAGACCAAGTATTTGTACTGAAACTAAAACTAATAAATTTGCTAACCTTATTTGCAATCTCAATGTACAAGTATTCATCGCTGAATGGTGCCATGTGTATTCTACAAGAGCAAAAATTTCATCAGAAAGATGATGACAGTGGTGTACGTGTGTTTACAGGACCAGGACCAGCAGAACAACAACCATCAACTCCTGGTAATTTTGAAAAAAATAATCTCACCCAAACGTACACAAGGATTAGAAAAGTGCGTTACATCATAACACACTACATATTAACAACACAATTCCACTGTATATAACTACACAACAATCTGACAAGGAAGTAAATAACCCGAACCCATCAATAAACACAAAACATATAATCAAAATCATAAACATACAATAAAATCTAACAAAATTGGTTTGTAGAATTAATAGATATATGTATCAACTATCATAGATACACAATTCCTCTCCCTGCATTAATATGTATGAACACCAAACAAAATCAATCTCTATTGTAGATATACATAAATATGCATACATATACATCAGGTTATACCTAACACATTATATAAATATATTTTTGAGAATTCAGGGCTTCAATAGATTGATTGAGGGGAAAAAAATTAGAATTACGTGAAATAGATAACAAGCCCAAATCGATTGAAAACCCTAATTTTATTGAAGTTGGTTGAAGCCGTAATCGATTGAAGCCCCAAATCGATTTGTGAAATTGATTAAACGCCAATTGTTTGAGTGTTTTGATTTGTTTACCGTCGAGAGAGTGTGAGAGATGGAAAAGAGATAAGAGTGTGAGAGTGTAAAGAGATAAGGGTGTGAGAGTGAAAAGAAAAGAGACGAGAGTGAGGGCGGTATTTTTGCCGCTCGCTTTTTTGTCTAAAATTTTCAGCCCCGCTCTTATTTTCGTGTGCGTCTGCTGTGAGCTTTTAACAAAAAAATTGGATTGTGCAGAATCGAACCACTCCCCTCTCCAAGAATGACCAAGTGCTAAACCACTGCACCAACAATGCTTTTGTACTAAATCAGCTATAAATTTTCTATATCATACCCCAAATTTATTTTATAAATTATAATTTTGATAGATAGATTCATTATAAAAATATAGGAGTTTAAATTAAAAAAATCTAAAATTTTACATACATCTAAGAAATCAATATATTTAATCATCCGTAAGGTTAGATCGTTGATTTTTTTTAAAAATAAATCGAAAAGTGTAACCCTAGACAACCCCTAAAATATGAGTATAAACTCTAACTCAATCTTCGAACACCGACACTCTTTCGTTTTCTAAACGACTTTAACTTTTTGTAATTCTTTTTTGTCTAAATTTTTTTCCTTACCTTCATCAAACTTAAAAACGACGTTTCATCTAAAAAAAAATTAATTTATCAATACGTCTTTATATTTTTAAAAATATTTTCGATATAATTAGGTTTTAGCGAATAACAAAAAAACATAAGAATGTAAGTTTAAATCAAATAATTTTTATCCTCCACTACTAAAATGAGTAGATCTTTATGTCCATGGAGTTTGATTAACAAAAAACATGATAACCGATAACAAATATATAATAAAAACACATTCTCCCCTAATTTTATTTTTTTTATTATTATATTAAGACATCAAAGCCTACCAACAATGGTAGGTTTTGATGTGAGAGGGAAATTCAAAATTTTCGTGCCATTTTTGGCGGAAATTGCCAAAAAAATTGGGTTGTGTAGAATCGAACCCCTCCCCTCTCTGAGAATGACCAAGTGCTAAACCACTAGACCAACAATGCTTTTGCACTAAATCAGTTGTAAATTTTCTATATCATACCCCAAATTTATTTTATAAATTATAATTTTGGTAGATAGATTCATTATAAAAATATAGAAGTATAAATTAAAAAAATCTAAAATTTTACATACATCTAAGAAATCAATATATTTAATCATCCGTAAGGTTAGATCGTTGATTTTTTTTAAAAATAAATCGAAAAATGTAACCCTAGACAACCCCTAAAATATGAGTATAAACTTTAACTCAATTTTCGAACACCGACACTCTTTCGTTTTCTAAACGACTTTAACTTTTTGTAATTCTTTTTTTTGTCTAAATGTTTTTCCTTACCTTCATCAAACTACAAAACAACGTTTCATCTAAAAAAAATAATAATTTATCAATACGTCTTTATATTTTTAATTTTTTTTCGATATAATTAGGTTTTAGCGAATAACATAAAAACAAAATAATGCAAGTTTAAATCAACTAATTTTATCCTCCACTACTAAAATGAGTAGATCTTTATGTCCATAGACTTTGATTAACAAAAAACATGATAACCGATAACAAATATATAATAAAAACACATTCTCCCATAATTTGCATTCTAAAATCTTTTCTTACCAATTGTGGTAGGAAATGCACTTAATAATTGGACCAATAACAAACAGCCACGACCGATGACATGGAAGCGGGGGCCAGAAAAAGTTAAAATTTTGCATTCGGGTCTTTTCCTACCAATATTGGTAAGAAAAGCACCTGAAAAAATAATAATATTTATATTTTAAGAAATCGTTTATTAATCTAAAAATGTGAGGGACTGTGATGTGGAAGGTGGGGTCCTTTCATTATCAAAATGCAACTAAAAATTACCAAAGTTGGTAGGAAAAGGTTGCTGGTAGTTTTTCTTGACGGGGCTACTTACGTGGATGGTGGGGTATCATCACAGTCATTTCCTACAAGTTTTGGTTGGTTTTGATTTCCCATCAAAACCTATCAAAATCTAGTAGGAAATGACCCTGATGAAATTTTGATATTTTTTTTCCAGAAATTGTTTATTAATTTAAAATACGTGAGTGATGATGATGTGGAATGTGGGGTCGTTGAAATGTCAAATTGTGACCAAAACCGACCAAATTTAGTAGGAATTGATTTCCGACCAAGAATTGGTAGGAATTGATGCTTGTGTGTACAAAACTTGGGACCCACAAACACCATTTCCAACCAATTTCTTTGTTGGTTGGAAATGCTCAGTCATTTGCAACCAAATTTTTTTGATATGTTTTAAATGATAGGAAATGGCCGTTTTTCTTGTAGTGTTGGTTATTTTTTTCACATTGAACAAGTACCGGTATGAATATGATTTTCAAAGTTTGTAGTGCACCAATATTTTGAATTAGCTACTAACTTCTAACGTTCGATAAACCATGACACGTGAAAAGTGATACATACTGATAGACTCTATTGTAAAATTTGAGAGAAATTACATGAATCAGAATGTGGTCCGTGCCTTGTATGGGCTATCATACTAGTTTATTATTAATTGTTAAAAGAAATTGATCTCATAACCTATGGTAGTACTTTGTTATTATTCGTATATATTATAAAACTCGTGTATCTAATTTTGAAGGAAATAAATGAAAATATCGAGTATAAATATATATGTAATAATGATTTTAAACTGAAATCCACCAAACTAAACCGTTACAATTAGATTGATTTTTTTTATTATAATTTCTGATTTAGTTATTATTTGTAAATTTGAAAATTTTAAATTTATAAATTGAATTGATTTTGCGATCCAAAACCGCCAAAATTACCCGTACTCACCCTAACAGTGGGCGGTGGCCAAGCATTACTCCCTCTGTCCCTCTCATTTCTTTACAGTTTTTTTACATTGCTTGACACGCATTTTAAGGCTCCTATAAAGTATAATTCTACAACTTATTTTCAAAATTTTCTTTTTCTAAATAAAAATTTAAACATTATACTTTTATTCAAAAGAAAAAAAATATTTAAAATAATTTATGAAAATATATTTTATAGGAATCTTAAAATGTGTGCCGAGCCCACGTCCCCCAATATAAAAAACTCAGGGGGACAGAGGGAGTATTTTGTAAGACATTCGGACTACTTCTTCTTTTTCTTTTTATCATTTTTTAAGACATTCTGAGTTCTGACCTGGTGAATATCGTCAAATTACAAAATTACCATCGACAGTCAGTTATTTAACTTATTCAATTAAAACGGTTGATGAAACTAATGTATCATACAAGGTTGAACGATTCTAATACAGGAGGCTTGAATTAAACGACTAGCATCGTGATAAACACGATTAATCTTATCCACAGCCTGAGTATATATTCAGTTAATTAAGTAGGGCATCCATGAAATTGAGTCGTTTGCTGCTACTTCCCCTTTAGCTATATATATTTTTTAAAAATTACGTTTAATAAAAAATCTTAGTTAATTAAAATTCACCAATTCATATCATTTTCTATTACATTAAAAGATAAAAATCAAATAGTTAAGACTTCGTTAGAAAAAAAAATTCTTGAGCTATAAAGTTTAGAGAAATACGTGGAAGAAAGACAAGATTTCTGACATCCATGAGTTGTTGAATGCAGTTAAGTTAAAACTTAAAAGATGAGGTAAACAATTATCTTCCGGTTCCCCTCCCTTTTTTATATATTTTTTTCAACGTTTAACATATATTTCAAGGTGTATATAAAATATAGTTATCTAATTTATTTTTAAAATTTTTCTTTTTTAATAAAAATTTAAACATTAACTTATTATTAAGATTTTTTTTTAAATAATTAATTATAAAATTATATTTTATAAGAATTTTAAAATACGTATAAGAGTCATCCATAAAAAACCTAGGGGAAAAAGGAAGTAGTTCATAGTTTAATGGAAAGTGTAGCACCGGAATATTCAAGAAAACCAAGGAAAATCACCTACATTTTGTATAAATAGTCTTCCCTTTCATTTTTACTTATATTTAATTTTTAAATACGTATATTTAGGTGTAACACAATGAAATTTATAATTAATATTTGTAATAGATAACAATTTAGATTTTATATTAACCATAATTATTACTTACATTTACTATAGGTATTAAAAATTCATATATTAGATAAATGTGATGAGTATTTTGAATTAGATTTATCATTTGCCAATCATCAATATATATATATAAAGGAGGATACGCGGAAGTTTATGTGACGGTCTAAGATCGTCTCAATTCATTTTTCTAATTTTTGTCGACTTTTATAATTTTAAATATCAGTAAATAAAATTTGATTTAACGTATTTCAAGTAGAAAATACAATCGAACTAATAAAGAATTAGAATTTCAAGTGTACATATATTCTAAGTAGAAAAGATATTCGAAACAAGTGTTTTATTAACTATATAAAGTCTTTACAATGCACCTTTCAGCAGTTTCGATTTTGTTTTCCAGCTTATAAAATCTAATTAGTAAGTTTGTGTGCTTTTTTTGGATTTTCACGGATTTATAACTGTGCATTCATAAACTATAATTTTAGAAGCCATGATCGTGTATCAGTAAGACAGTAACATTGTGGAATCATGTTCAACTGTTAGTGGTGCGAATTTATTCGATAATGAATTCTTATCTGTGTCAATTATCTCTACATTCTTCTCTTTCTTTTGTGCGTAGCCTACTAATTCTCAAGATCTTAAATTTTTTGTTGTGTGTGCGGGGTCGGGATATTAGAAATTGCAGCCGAAAAATATAAAGCCAATTATGTACTGCATGTAATGTACGTCAGCTCTCCATTCACTATTTCTTTTGTTATAAGTGTTTCTTTTTAACGTACTCGAAGGTTTATGAAAAGTTATTTGTTTGCGGATAGATGTGGTAAACGCTAATCGTCAATAGTATTTTTATTTTTTATCCATCCGAATTTTACTCGCTCAAAATTGCACTTAAGCTGAAAAGCTTTTTTTTTTTCCTTCTTTCTTTTCGCTAATCAAAAACACGCACGTACACCTTCCTTCAACTAACAAGAATTATCATAAGTATCCTACTATTCTTTTTCAATTGGTTAATTATTATTATTACAGGATAGCTCATAAGGGTTATAAATTTGGGTATTTAAAAATTTTATTCTATAAATAGATCATTTTAAAATATTAAAAAATACAATAAATTTAAATTATCAAGCATTCAAATTAGCATTCATACAAATTTTCAACAATATCAAGGTTGGTGTATTTTTTTTTAGATATACAATATCAAGTTTGGTGTTTCCACCGTCAACACGATAACTTCATTTTCAAGACAGCACGGCGTTATGAGTTCGAATTTATTGGTAAAACGTATAAAAAAAAGTTTTATATGTAATAAAATAAGTGTTTGAATTTACAAATGAGAATAGTTCGAAATTATGAATATGACATATAATTAAAAGTTCTATCACAAATAAAATAGGTTTTAGAAATTTTAGAGTAGAAGAGTTTGGATTTATAAGAAATACATATAATCAAAAGTTCTATCGGAAGTAGAATAGGTGTTTGTAAGACATAGTTAAAAGTTCTATTGGAAGTAAAATAGGAGTGCAGGTTTATATAGATATTTTTTCAACGAGAGAGCGGCTCATCTGAAAGGAGTACGTTAAAAATAAAAATTAATATATAATACAATTATTTAATATGTTAAAATTGGGGTTTCGATCTTAACAAGGAAAACGTGTTTAACGGGAGGACGACTTATTAGGGAGGAATGAGTAATTGCCGTAATTTTAAAAAAATATCCTTTAACATATTAGAAGTAGAAAATGTATTCAAATTTATAGAGGAGAACAATTCAAATTAATAGGGAAGGCACATAAATAAAATTAATGCTTGAAGCATAATACATATTCGAATTTATTAAAAGAGTAGTTTAAATTTATAGGTTAAACATATAATTAAAAGTTCTATTAGAAGTATAATTGGTTTCCTAAATTATGGAGTAGAAAAATTTGAATTTATAAGAAAAATATATAATTAAAAGTTATATTATAAGTAAAATAGGTGTTTGTAAGACATAATCAATCATCAATTAAATAAACAAATATATATATATATATATATATATATATAATTAAAAGTTCTATTTGAAGTAGAATAGGTGTTTGAATTTGTAGAGGGGAATAGTTCAAATATAAAAGAAGTACTTGCAAAGTTGTATTTGAAGTAGAATACGTGTTTCGGTGTTTCGATTTATAGAGATAAGAGTTCGGATATAAAAGAAGTACTTGCAATTAAAAGTTCTATTTAAAGTAGAATAAGCGTTTGTAATACATAACTAAAAGTTCTATTTAGAATATGTAAAGTTATATAAGTGTTTTTTCAACGAAAGAGTGTCTCATTAGAAAGGACTATGGTAACATAAAAATTAATATATAAGACAAGTATATATTCAATATATTAAATTTGAGATTTTGATATTAAAAAGGAAAGCGTGTTTAACGGGAGGACAGCTTATTAGCGAGGACTAAGTAATTTTCGTAATTTATTTGATATAATTTTTTTAAAAAATTATTACGCCGCCGCGAAGCGCGGCTTTCTCAACTAGTTTACTATCTAATCTAAGAAGTAATAAAAGATAAAAAAGAACACTACATCGTTCTCATAAATATTAATCAATTATTTACAGGATACAAGCATAAAACTCTCTTTTAGATAGAAGAAAGTTGTTATAACTTCTTCTTCTTTTTTTTCTTTGTTAACCAAGTTGTCATAACAACCTCTATTTGCTTATTTGTTTAAGAGACGTATTTGTTGCAGCATCTTCGATTGACCAATTAATTATGAGGACTTAAACTCATAGTCTAATTTTCTAGAAATCAAAGTAATTTTCACTAAACAAACGGAGTCGTCGAGTATTTAATTTCTATAAATAAATCCAAGCATGTCACGTATGTAAACTACTTGTAGTAGTTTTATTTATATAAATCTAGCTGTTTAGATTGAGCACGTCGGTACCACACATTTACAAGATACAGTTTTTAAGTTTTGACTTTGCTTATTCCAAAAAAAAAGTGTGCACGAGCATTAACTGTTGGCGTTAAGATTTTTTCAAGTAGGATATGCGTAAAGATATAGTAAAAAAAAGAGAAAAGACGGAGTATGCGTAAAGAATTTGTGTGAGCCATGCATTTATGATATATACTTTTTCCGTCCCTTTCATTTTTTAAATTTTTTTTTGGTACGTTTCTCTCATTTTTTTACATACAAAAAATATTAACATTTTATAATATAAAATCCAATCACATTCACTACTTTTCTCTACTATACCTACTTTATACCCACTTTATATATTAAATATTGATTGGTCCCACTATTTTACTCATTTTTCTTATTTTTCTTTATTAATTTACATTTTTTTTAACCAATGTACCGTGCCCTCAATGTAAAAAATTAAAGGGACGGAGAGAGTAATAAACAGAATATATTCTAGCTAACTTTTATGAGTTGATCTATTTTTTCTTAACTTCCAAACCAATACGATGTCACTGGTATAATTAGGATATGGTTTTTGAAATTTGGCGGCCGTAGATTTGAGGGAAGTTGCCTTGCATGAAATTGTGATTTCACTTATTTTCCTCAAGGCTTTATATTGTTTGATTTGTTAGCTCACAATCGTACTTGTCAACTGAGTTTATGTTTGTTGCTCAACTATTTGCATGTGCGCTTGAGCTCTCATACCAGGCAACAATGCTAATATAATTTTAAGGGTTAAATATTAAAGTAGTCACTTAAGTGAATATCATATATCACTTTCATCATTGATCTCAATGGGGTATCGTTTCAATCATCTGAAAAGTTATTTTTACTTTTCGAACACATATTTAGAGTTATTTGTTTGATGTTTATGATGATTTTAGTGATTGAAACGATACCCCGTTGAGATCAGTGATGAAAATGATATATGGTGTTTACTTCAGTGACCACTTTAATATTTAACCATAATTTTAATTTCCAACAAATCTCACTCCATATCTGTATTATAATTCACGTATCATGTTCGAGGAAAATGAGAAAAACTTAAATAGCAGCGTACTATTACAACTACTGAAATAATTTGTTATTCTGAGATTGAGATTTTTTTATAAAATCTTATATGCATGTTAATGTCCCTAAATTTTATATCTCGAATTTGCGGTCAGCGTATAGAGAGTATTATCATATCAGATATCGTTATCTCATTTATAAGCAAATTTATGTACTCGGACCACTATCAGCAAGACCCAGATCCAAAGCATCCAGCAACATTATTTCACAGCCAAATCAATGCCAGGTTGTGCCAACAGAATCATATCGTTTTGATATTGAAGAAGGACTACTTCAAGTTACCAAAGAGAAAGAAAAATCCGGTAAAACCAAACATGGAGAAATGACATGCATATCATTAATAAAGGCAAGGTAAGGCTAATCAAAGGGAAAGCCTCTGTTACAAAATGTGGGTTTTAGTCCCACATTGTCAAGTCATTTTGAGTTCCGATTTTAGTGAGTTGTTTGCGTGTTTGCATCAAGTTATGCTTGGAGTATGTTCTCCTCCAAAATTGTGATGAGTTGTGATGATCCAAAATTGCTCCCTTAAAAATGAAAAAGGGATGGATGATAACTTGTATCCATGCTTCACTTCGAGCACTTCGAAAATATCGTGTATTGCAGGGGGGATGAATGCAATACTGATAAAATTCAATCTCAATTTCAACAACCAAAACTAAGATTTAACGTTATCAGTAATATGTATGCATTCACAAACAGTATGGTCTAAAGACAAGTTTCACAAAATAAATGTTTTTATTTATTTTGCAAAGTGTTGCTACAACCTCAAGAGAGAATTCTTGAGCTTCGGTTTTTTCAAGACACTTACTTGCTTGCATTCCCATATGCCTAGAATGAATTGATAGTCTAAGTATAAAACTAATCCTATCACTGTCAACACGGGTTTTGTGAAGCTGCTGTCATTATCAAGTGACAGCTTCTTACAAAATGTCTACCCATGTGACTTTCCTAAATTGATAACATGTCAGATATACATTACAAAGAAAACAACCTAGATTCATTCTATTTCCAGCTAAAACAACTCAGCAAATAGACACTTGACCTTGCTCTTGAATTGATTCGCTTTTGTTTTGTAGTGCTTGAAGCTTCTGTCGTAGTCTTGCAGACTTGGTGCAGCTTAGGGATACTGCAACACGCCTGTTTCTTGAACATTGAAACTATCACGGGATTTGACTGAGAAGATACCTAGAACAAGGATCTTTCTCGAGACAGTTACTTTTGCCGCAAAGTTTGCTGTCACAGGAATGTTCTTTTGGTGACAGTATGAGTTCCCCGCACAGAGTGCTGTCGAGGTTTCCAAACTTGCTGTTGAGGGCTAAAGTTGCTGTCGCGTAGTCTTCCGCCAAAGTTGCTGTCAGAGTGAATATGCTGTCGTGACTTGCAACATTCTGTCTTCTTGTAATCTTACTTTCAATGCTTATGACAGTAACCTTTATTCATGCTGTCATCTAATATGCATTCTTTGAGGCTTGAACACAGCAAGTGAACTTCTTCCAAATTACACAACTAAAATGACATTGCATACTGATTACAAGAACATACTTTGGCTGTGACAGTATGTTCTACTTAATTAAAAATTAAGTACATACAAGGTTAAGTTGTTTCTATGCTATCACCCATAAATCCCAACAAATTATCTATACTATATTATTAAAGCCGAAACATTGAAAATTTTGGTTTTCGGTTTTCAGTTAGTTTTTGGTTTTCGGTACTTTTTCTAATTAATAAATTAATAATATAATCAAAATTCGGGAAAGTTTTATTCTACATTAATATTTCACTATATTTCACTACATAAAAATCAAATAATATTGAAATCTAATTAAAAAAATGGAAATGTGGGATCTAATTTGTTTAAATTTAGGATACACTTCTACAAATATACTTCTTTCTTTTTAGAAATTTGTCCTCATCTTGGGACTAACAACTCTGTCATGTAGCCTAACACCTGCTGGAGTGGATTAATTTACTACAGACTTGGGCTTGATTAATTAGGGTAGATAAACACCCTTTCTGAGTCTCCTGAACAAGAAACCACAATAAGTACATATCAACAAGATGCTCTATCAGCATACATTAAATAAATGACAGTAATCTGACTTGAAAACAAGGGTGAATTATCTTAATTCAGTCAATTCTAAGTCTAAAATATTCACAAGTACAAAATATTCACTTCATTTACTAGGTTTATCTTCTAAACAAAGATAAAACAAAATCATACATATATACTTACACTTCTTGCCAAGACTTTAACTATGACATAAACATCCAAATACTTGTAAATTTAGCTGGTGAGTGACATGTAAAGAAAACTAATTTAAAGAAAGCTCAAGAAACATAGAGAAATAGAAATAAAAACTAATTGAATATCTTACTAACTCCAAGCTCAAGAAAGCTCCAGATCTGTTTAAGAAAGTAAAGTTAGAAACAAAAAAATGAAAATAAATCTGAAATTGTAAAAAAAGGTCAATGAACTTACTAATTCGTGCTAATTAAAGGTGGGTTTCGCCTAATTAACTTGAATCAAATGCATTGCAAACAAATTACAAGTGGGATTTTGAGTAATTGAAAATCAATTTCAATTAGGGTTCTTAACCTACAATTTTATTTAGTAGATGGAAGTGGGGGAGAGGTTATGGTTTACGAGAGCGAGAGAGACGAAAGAGATAGAGAGGTCGACGGTGTAAAAGATATGAGTGTGAGACAGAAGAGAGAGAGAGTGTGTGTGTAAGGTAGAGACGCTGGACGACTGGAGTTACAGTGAAAGGGGGAAAATAGGGAAACTTTTTTTTGAATAAGGGGGGAACGAAATTTTGTTAAATAAGGGGGGAATATCCGTGAAATAAGGGAGAATACGAGTACATGCTTTTTTTAGAATTTTAAAATTTTGACAAAGACAACGCTTATTTTAATAGGCGATGTCTGATGATTGCTCTAACATCGTTATAAAAAATATCATTGTTAAAAACCTTTTTAATATCAGTGATTTTTGTAACCGATGTTAAAACACCGATGTTATATTTACTTTTTCTAGTAGTGAAGACAGACTTTTCCTATCAACTCTTAAAGCTAAATTGTATCCACTTCTGACCTAATAACACCCATTTTTATTAAAGTGTCCAAACCATGAATCGAATGGTTAAAAGGGCTTAGTGGGATTGTTAAAATAAAATCTTGATTTCGAGAAAAATTGCAAAAGAGTAAACATTATAATGGGCCTATCTGTTAGTATTAGTAATGGACATCTCTGTTAAGAAAGAGAGCTAGATCAGTACTATTAAAAACAAAAGGCCCAATAAAGTCGACCACAAATATTAAACGCGCAATAGACACGCATGCTACGAAACGTGAATTACTTAGCCAGGAAGGAAGAGCAACACGCAAGCAATAAATAAGGCTAAAGTCGTAAACAGACACCTAATTTAAAATTTGAAATAAGAAAGCTTGTTTAGTCATCCCTGGAGACACATTGACCAACAAAAACAGATAAACTTTGGTTGTGAAGGAGGAAACTGAAATGGGATTGCTGTCCAACAGGTAAGCCATTTTGGTCGTTATTTTGTATATGCCATGCAGTTGTTATTAGTTTTAAGTTAACTGATTACGTTTTTTGATTTTCATGGTGAACATATCAGAGTTGACCGGGACAGCCTTAAACCAGGCGATCACATCTACTCATGGCGTTCTGCTTATATTTATGCCCATCACGGTACGCTTAGACGTGTATATATCTTTTGTTAATTATTGTTTTTAACTGTTAATGATTTCTGTTAGATAGTAGATGAACTATAGATAGTCCATAGTCAAGTCTTTTTTAGTTTGATAATTAGAGACTTGTGGTATATATGTTCCTGGCTCCTGGTTATTATTGATCTTGATGGAATCTGATTTTAAGAGATTTGTTAGCGTTTGTTTCATTTGGATTTCTAATAGGAATTGGCGTTTAGGTCAGTTCTGTTTAATACAATTTTAGTTCGATTTAGTTTGTCTTTTCCTTTTTCAGTAATTTGAGATATTTTCCGGAGTTACAATTTCTCATAAGCAATTGCTTTCTGTTCTTATCATTTCATTTTTATCAGGCATCTATGTCGGGGATGATAAAGTTATTCATTTCACTAGACGCGGCCAAGAAGTGGGCACAGGAACCGTGTTAGACCTCCTTTTGGTAAGCTCAGGACCAACCCAATCTTACGTTCCTTGTGACTCGTGCATTCCCCCACAAGAAGGCCATGGGGTTGTCTCTTCATGTCTAAATTGTTTTCTTGGAGGAGGTATCCTATACCGTTTTGAGTATGCAGTTAGCCCGGCTCTCTTCCTTGCAAAAGCACGTGGTGGGACTTGTACTCTTGCGGTCTCTGATGAAGCAGAAGCTGTAGTTTATCGGGCAAACTACTTGCTTACCAATGGCTTTGGGTGCTACAACATATTCAAGAACAACTGTGAAGATTTTGCTATATATTGCAAGACAGGGCTGCTTATTCTGAACCAAAGCACAATGGGACAGAGTGGGCAAGCAGTATCCATAATTGGGGGACCCCTTGCAGCGGTTATAGCAACACCGCTGACCCTTATTACTACCAACATATATGGAATGGCTGCAATTGCTGTTGGAGTGTACTGCGTCAGCCGCTATGCTGCTGATGTGGGAATGAGGAATGATGTGGTGAAGGTGTCTGCAGAGGATCTGACTAAGAGGCTAGCTATAGGTGCACTTCAGGTTATTGATCAACCAAGTCTCTGAGCTTTGCCTTCTCCAGTCACCTAGCTTCTGTTGCCTTGTGAATAATTTATTGGAAATGAAACGCTTGTGTTAGGTTCAGTCGTAGTGCTTGTCAAACAGAGATTTTATTTTATTTTTTAAACTACGATTATAGGGAATCGGTGTGAGAGGCATTAGCTTCACCACAGAACTTGGACTAGTTTGTCATTCTTTTGTTCATGTCTGTATTTATTTTTTAAACTACGATTATAGGGAATCGGTGTCATCAAATTATTATTATTTATTATTTAAATTATATCAAATTTTAAAAAAATTATTAATATGCATACAAATTAATATGGAAGTTCTGATATGATTAATGTTTATTTAGGCTTAAAATAGCCACTTTTTACTTTAATCTCAATATATTGTGTAATATGTTAAAAAAGGTAGTAAAATAGAATAAATTAAAGGTTAAAAGTTATTATAAATTAATTTTTATAATTTTATTAAAAAAAAGTTGTTTACCCGTGTCTACATGAATTACATGTACAATCTTAAATTTACTTTTTCAAATAATAGTAGAATTATTCAAATATATATCAACTTAAATTTTCATGTGTCATCTAAGAAAACTTTAAATTATAACTTGTTTTTTTTCACCCTAACGAAATCTAAGTCTGCCTTCACTTTTGTTTACTAAACTAAACAATTAACTGGCCAAGATAATTGGTTAGGGCGGTAAACGAATAGAGTCGAGCCGAGTTTTGTCCGAATCGAGCCGAGCTTGATTTTTATTTCAAACAAACAGAGTCGAGCCGAGCTTTCTAATCGAACGAAAAGTGATGTTCAAGATCAGCTCGTTAATAAACGAGCCGAACACGAGTTTGTTCACGAACATTTCGAGTCGAGTCGAACTCGAGTCGAGTCGAGTTGTTCACTTATAGTTCGTACTTTTATACTCAACCAAATCCAATTTTTAAAATTACTTACTCGATTTACAATCTCACGCCTAAAATAACATCTTAAGAATACACGTTATGTTTGAATTTCAATACTAAATGTTAATTTATTTTCTTCTAATAATCATATTAGATTAATATTTGTATTTATGAGTAATCATACCTTACTCACTTCACCTAAATTTTAAGATACTCTTATTAACCTTAAATTCACTAAAAGTCTCATCTTTCTCATCAATTTTAAGAGGTACAAACCACTTTTAAATAATATTATATAATAAATTAATAAGACAAACTCTCTTTCTCTATTCACTTTCTTTTGTAATTTTATGAATGCAACTTATAAATTTTAATAATGAAAAACTAATTTGGATTGGATATAAAGAGTTTATCTTTTGGTAGTACGTTGATGTTATACATTTTAGATATAACAAATACAATTCTCTATTCAACCACAAAATAACTAAAATAGATCGCAATTAAGTTTTATTTAACATATTCAAATTGGTAAGGATATTATGAAATTCACAAATTTATAATTAGTTAAACGAATCGAGCCGAGTTTAACGAGTTCGAGCCGAGCTCGAGCCGATCCCGAGCAAAACGAGCCGAGTTCGAGTCGAACAGGTGTAAAGCTCGGCTCGAGCTCATTTACTAACCGAACACATTTTCATGTTCAAGCTCATGTTCATTTAGTAAACGAACCGAGCCGAGTACATCTAAAACGTGTCGAACTCGAGTTTTGTTCACGAACGGCTCTGTTTGCTTACAGCCCTATAATTGGTAGAAGAAAAAAGAGAGTTATGTGCACCTATATTTATAGGTGTGCACATATCATCTCCCAATTTATTTTGTGTTGCTAATTCAGTTTCTTAAAATCAGTAGACTGTTACTAGGGTTGTAATTCGAGTCGAGCCGGACAAGTTCGAGCCGGGTATTAATTCGAGCCGAACTTTTTTTCACGAGCCAAGCCAGCTCATTTAATTAAACGAGCCTAATCTTCTGCCCGAACTCGGCTCGTTTAATTTCACGAGTCGAGCCGAGCCGGCTCGTTTAGTTAAACAAGCCTATTTAAACGAGTCGGGCGAGCCGGCTCGTGTAAAATTACACTTAAACGAGCCTAATTTTCTGACCGAACTCGGCTCGTTTAATTTCACGAGTCGAGTCGAGCCGGCTCGTTTAGTTAAATGAGTCCGGTCTTATGTTCGAGCTCGGTTTGTTAACGAGTTCGAGTCGAGCCGAGTCGGATCAGGCCGCCCGACTCGAATTACAGGCCTAACTGTTACCCTTTTGGAAACCGCTGTTCTCTTGATAAAAAGAATGAGAGCGCAAGTGTCACTCATGTTTGTCTGAACATCTATCTCTGAAATTTGTCCTTAACAGATAACCACATTCTCAGTTCAAGTTTTGGACATGCCAAGGGACTGAATTAAACATGCGCATTTATATTGGTAACTCCCTTCATGCATCATTGAATAAAATCTGAATAACTCCATAAAATGTTGGCAAATGACTCTACGGTTCATGAGATCTTTGTACACTTGTACCATTTATATTGATTAAAGGGTAACAAGCGGGATGTGAAAGTTAACGCAGAAGGATAGATAAAAACCCTTGCTTTGAGACAAGAAAAAAAGAACAACTTTAAAATTAATTAGTGGATAATTTAGAACGAGTTCCGTTATAGAGGAAAGCAAACCAGTAGATGAAGCTACTAAACAAGCTTGATAATTGCAGTGAACAACCCACAAATATGAGTTTTGTATTGCTTTTATACACAGGTGACACGGTTTACATTTCTATCAGAGAAATCCTTATTCTTGTTAGCGTACATATCAACTAAACTAAATAGGTTATTGATATTCTATCTTTGGATTCACTTAATCAACATATATCTCATGTGCCGTGTATCTACAAGGAGCTTATTCAGTTGAGGCCTTAATACGCCCCCGCAAGATAGGTGACCCGTCAGTGACACCTATCTTGGACCGTAGATGACGTAACTGAATGCGAGGCAAATGTTTCGTTAGTATATTAGCAAGTTGATCCTTTGTGCTGATGTGATGTACTCGTAAAGATTTCCGTTGAACTTGTTCACGAACAAAATGATAGTCAAGTGCAACATGTTTCATTCTTGAATGAAACACTGGATTTGCACATACATATGTGGCTCCTATGTTATCACTGAACAAAGTGGCCGGGAGCATGATTTGTTGGGATGCCAAGTTCAAGAAGCAGGTTTTTAATTCACATTAGTTCTGCTGCTGCATGAGCCAAAGCTTTATACTCTGCCTCAGTTGATGAGCGTGAGACTGATTTTTGACGTACTTCCACGAAATAGCATTAGAACCAAGGCAAATAACATAGGCAGTCGTAGAGCGAGCACTATCAAGGCAACCACCCCAATCAGCATCTACAAAGGCAGTTAAGGACATTGGCTGGTTGTTTCGGAAAAACAGACCAAAAAATATGGTTTCTTTGAGGTAACGCAAGATGCGTTTTGTAACACCCCTAGATCAGGGGTAGGAGATCGAGGTTGTCACTTAGAGCATAAAATCCTATATGGCATACCTTAGCTAAAATCATATATGGCATACCTTAGAAAATATAGAGATTATGTAAAAAATGTTGGCTCTCCAACGGGTCATAACTGTTAGCAAAATAATAAATTCTATTTATAACAACTTGAAATAATAATAAATAATAATAACATGCTATTTATAAAATATAGCCAATGAGTATAACCAACCCCTTCAACAAATTTTACATAATCAATATTTTATATCATTTTAGCCCCATTGAAGATGCTCTTAAAGAAATTTAAAGATTTTTTGAAAGACTTCTGGTGCCCATCTAAATTAAAAAGCCTGCTTGAGTTTCTAAATCAATTATTTTTACCTGGATACGACTTGAAATTTATAGGTAATTTAAACTTATAATTTAGATATGATTTAAGTTAGTTACAAAAAAAAGGTAAGAATTTCTTATTTAAATTCTAAACATGATTGTTTTTTATATTTTTATTATTTTACCTGTAAATTCGAATGTAAATAAGAAAATTCAATTTTATTGAATAATATGATTTAAGTTAGTTACAAAAAGGTAATAATTGCTTAATTAAATTCTAAACAGGATTATTAAAAATATATTTATTGTTTTATCTATAAATTTGAATGTAAATAAGGAAATTCAGTTTTATTGAATTAAAATTGAGAATATCTAGAAAAATAGATTAAAACTTAAATAAGATCTAAGTTAGTTGAGAAAAAAAAGATAATAGTTGTTTAATTAAATTTTAAATAGGATTGACTTTTATATATTTATTGTCTTTCCTGAAAATTTAAGTGTAAATAAGGAATGTATTCTCTAAAAACTCGATTGTAAATGAGGAAATTTTCATTTTATTGAATTAAAGTTGAGGAGCTCTAGAAAAATAAATAAATATTTTTCGAATGATCTGGATTTTCCTTTATATATATACTAGCTTAAAACCATGCAATGCACGGATTATTATTAATAATTATTATTTTTATTATTTATGTTTTAATATTTTATTAATTTGCATTTGCTAAAAAAAAGTAGGCGTGTTAAACTTTTTTAAATAATTAAAAGTATTAAAATAGATTTTAAAAATAAATTAATAACTGTTTGCCCGTGATATTTTTGGAAAAGGACGGTCTTAGTAACGAAAAGTTGAAAAATGAATATGTTTTAGCTGAAAAGGTAAGTGCCCGTAATTAAAAGTATTTAAATAGGTTTCAAAATAAATAAGTAAGAATTTGCCCTGAATATATTTGGAAAATGAGGGGTTTTAGTAAGGAAAAATAGAAAGAGTAACATGTTTTAGTTGAAAAAGGTAATTGTCCGTGATTTTTTTTAGAAAAGAGAGGATTTTGTTAGAAAAAATAGAAAATGTAATGTATTTTAGCTAAAAACGTAGTTGGTTATAAAAATGTTATTATTTAATAATAATTTCTTTAGAAAATGAAAAAAAATAGAAAAATTAACATGTTTCACCTGAAAAAGTGCTCATAATTAAAAGTATTAAAAAAGAATATGCGTTTTGGAAAAAAAAGTTAATCGGTTAGTAATTAATAATAATAATATTATTATTTTATTTTATTAAATAGAACTGTTCGTGATATTTTTGGAAAATGATAGATTTTATTAGGAAAAATAGAAAAGTAGAAATTTTAGTTAGAAAATATAAAAAAAGAATATACACTTTGGCTAAAAATGGTAATGGGTTAGTTATTAGCAATTATAACCTTATTATGTTATTTTATTAAATGAAATTGTCTGCGATATTTTTGAAAAATGAGATGTTTTAGTTAGAAAAAAAAGAAAAGATATTCTATATAATAATTTTAATATTTTATCTAACGGATCTAATCGATTTGATCAGAACTATCTAACGGCTACTAGACTACAAAAACTTTCAGGAACTACAAAACTTTCAATGTTTCGTCTTTAATATAACTAGTTTACTAAGCCGCGCTTCGCAGCGGCTTTGTAATAATTTCTCTAAATTTTTCTAAAAAATATTTTGTTAAATATGTTTTTAGATAAAATAATACATATATAACATAAAATTAAGTTTCTTTTGAAATCTCCGTTTAGTCTTGTTTATTTACCGAAATTTTGAATAAATATAGAACAGGGCAATTGTTTAATTATTTCATTATTTTTAATGTATATCAAATATTAGTATATTTATCACTTTATTTTTTTCAAAATTCATATTGCAACTTCTATTTTAATATACATAATATAACATCAATATTAAATTCTAGCATATGATATACTTCTCCTAATGAATCGATCTCTCGTTAAATATGTTTCCTTCCAGTGACCCGATTTCTCGTTTTACCAAATTTAAACAGATAACAAACTAATTACTAAATAAATTAAATCATTTATAAATCAATTTTATTATATCATAAAATTTAATTTAAATATTTTTCAAAGTTCTACTTTATTATTTAATATATACGTACTCGAGAAAAAAATGAAAAGAAAATAAAGCTTCTATATTTTATTTTATAGAAACTTGAATTTTCTGTAAGTATTATCTTCTATATAAATTAGAAGATAAAACTTTAAAAAAATGATTTTTAATGTATATGTAAATCATATAGATAAATTTAATGTGGGTCTTTTTACAAAAAAAAATTTGAGAACATAATTTCTAATACTTTTTTTAGGAGATTATAAAGATAATAATCTTATTTCAAGATAAATTTTAGAAATTCAAGAAACAATATATGAGAATATTAAGATGGTAACTTTAAGTTCAAAAGAAAGTTTAAGTGAATATAACATGATAATTTGACTTGAAGATAAATTTTAAGATAATATTAAGATAAGAATTTGAGTTATCGTCTAGCACCTCTCATATTCCTTTATTATTTTTCTCGATTAAAAGATAGTAAAAAGAATTAGTAAATAAGTTGGACTCGTAAAGTAAGTTTAGGAGAATATTAATATTAGTATACTTAGTTTTCTCCATTAAAAATCGGAGGAAGGAATTTGTAAATAAATTGGACTTGTAGATAAAGTTTAAGGAAATATTAACATAACACATTAGCTTCTTTCCTTGAAAGATATTATTAAAAAAATTAGGAAATAAATTGGATTAGTAGAGAATTTTAGAAGAGTATTAATATATTATAATTATTAGAATTTATCTAATATTAGAAAGGCAAGAGCATTAAAATTGTAAATTTAATTTTCTCCATTTGTAAAAATTTAAAAGGCAATTGAGATATTTTCTAATAAAACATTTAGGAGAATATTAAAATTGTATATTCAGCTTCCTCCATTAGTAAAAATTTTAATCAGTTTCCTTCATTAGTAAAGATTTAAAATGAAATTGTAGTAAAAAAAAGAAGTTAGTAAATAAATTGGACTCGTAGAGTATAGGAGACTATTAATATAATATACTTAGTTTCCTCAATTAGAAGATAGTACGTAGGAATTAGTAAATAAATTAGACTTGAAGAGAAAGTTTAAAGAAATATTAATATAAAAAAATTAGTAAATAAATTGGATTAGTAGAGAACGTTTAGAAGAATATTAACATGATATAATTAGTTTCCTCCGTTAGAAAATAGTTTGAAGGAAATTGAGAATTTATCTAATGTTAGAAAGGCAAGAGTATTTAAATTGTATATTTAATTTCCTCTATTTAAAGATATAAGTAAAGGTAATTGAGATATTTTCTAATAAAAAATTGGGTTTTTTTCATAAATACCCAACTAAAAAAAAATTTGCAAAAATATTATGTATTTTTTAATTTTTTTGCGAAAATACCAAAATATTTACAAAATACCAACTTTTTGAAAATGTTTGCAAAAATACGGTTCGCAACTACTTTCAACCATATCTGCAACTGCAACCAAAATCAACAACATATGCAACTTTTTAATCAAAAATGGTTTTTTTTTCCGGTGTCCTGATTTTAGGGTTGTAAACAACCTTAAAATGGATAGTTATATTTTCGGATATTTTTTCTACTTCATATATGTTAATTTTTTTTTTAATTATATATCCTTTTCTACAAATTCAAAATATCCTTGTATAATTTCAATTTTTTATTTCAGTGAATTTTTTTTATAAAAATATTAAGTAGCGCATGATTTTCTACTACAATATATTTTTTTAAATAAACACTGTTAAAAGTTAGCACAAATAATAATGTGATAGTGTCAAATATCAAAATTAAATACATATATATTAGTCACGATTCTGTAATAACCCCATTGTATAATTAATTAATAAAATAAATGAATAAACCAATATAGTTGGTCAAGACAACAAACTTTGCACTAAAATTCTGAACATTTAGTCGCAAAAGAATAGGTTACAAAGAGAAAGCTAACTACATTACTACACTATTATGAGATAAGTTAGATTTCATGATTTTTTTTATTTGTATTATCTTATAATAGATGAAATATTAAAAGTTTAGTTGGTGGTTTTTAGTGATTTTACTAAATACACTTACTTATTTTTTTTAAAAACATTATTAAATAATAACTTTATTTATAACCAATCACCTTTTCAGCTAAAATACAATATTTTCTCTATTTCTCTAAGATAATATTAAGATAAGAATTTGAGTTATCGTCTAGCACCTCTCACATTCCTTTATTATTTTTCTCGATTAAAAGACAATAAAAAGAATTAGTAAATAAGTTGGAGGGGAGTTCTCGAACTCTCACCTCTCAAAATCGTTACTTATTTATTTTAAAATCTATTTTAATAATTTTAATTATTTAAAAATTTTTAACACGCCTACTTATTCTTTTAACAAATGCAATTAATAAAATATTAAAACGTAAATAATAAAAATAATTATTATTAAAAACAATTATGCATCACATGAGTTTTAAGTTAGTATAATTAATAACTAAACACTTCATATTTTTGGGCCAAATACGGCTTGCTTACTCAGAAAATTCATGTACAAAATTTAAGTGATATTTAAAAAATACATACAATATTAGACAATTCGATCGAGATTGTACACTTACCTTTTGCTTTTCTTGTACCATAGATTAGATATTACCCAAAATTACAACACCTAATAAATGATCATTATTATTAATTAATCACGAAATTATTATAGATATTGAAACACTTATCAAATTATGAAGAGTGTATGGGAGGACACCTTCAAACAAATCTTACACAAAATTTTATTCAAAACCAAGTAGCGTATGAATTTTACCTAATTAAGATATTTAGAAAAAACTGTATACAGTAAAACTTCGATAAATTAATACTTTTAGGATCAGTTGATTTTATTAATTTATCAGAGGTAAAATATACACTAATTATACAATATCAAAATTAATTTTTTTTATTAATTTATCGAGATTATAAATTTATCGAGAATCTATGTAAATTGAAACAGAAGTATATTGTTTACCTATATATGGATATACCTACAAACTTACACGAAATAAAATCAGGACTAATGAATGACTAATGAAAAATAGGACTTACTTTTATACAATGGTTTATTTTATACAACTTAAAAAAGATTTAGACTTATTTTTCTAAAAAATAGGACTTAAAGAAAGAAGTTTAATTTTAACTATTTAAAATTGAGGAGCTCAAGAAAATTAGAAAGAAAGTTCTATCAAGTTTGAAAATAAGTTATACTTAACTTTTATACAATGGTTTATTTTATACAACTTAAAAAAGATTTAGACTTACTTTTCTAAAAAATAGGACTTAAAGAAGGAAGTTTAATTTTAACTATTTAAAATTGAGGAGCTCAAGAAAATTAGAAAGAAAGTTCTATCAAGTTTGAAAATTGAAAGGCATATGATATAGCCTATTTGTGATTCGAGGATTCTACTCAACTTAAACAAGAATGTAATAAGTAAATATTAGATCAGATGTCACAGGAATCTCAGAAGATTATATCTGTCAAAGAATGAAGATTAAAGTCATCTACAGACTTGAAGTTATTCTACATTGAAAGAAGCTCAATTTATTGATCAAGCCTCAATGAAGTATTCAAGCTCAGTGGATTTATTAAAGTGACAGAGATTTCAAGTGGTGACAGAAAAAGATACTGATTACGGAGTTCTTGAATGAGAAGGAAGTGAATCACTGCTTAAAGTCAAATAGATAAAGAACAAACATTGTCGTTAGTCACTCATGAACCAGACAGTGCATCGAGTGTCAACGTACTATTGTGTTTGTTATTTATCTAAGTTTTTAGTGATTCTGGAATTAATTGGGAAGTCAATTAATTCTATTTATTCTCTTATAAATAATTAATACTATTGAGTAAATTATTTATTAAATTAATTCTGTAAAGAATTAATTTAATACATAATTTATTTAGTTAATTATTTAACTTAGAATAAAAAGAATTTAATTGAGAAGTCTACTAATTCTATTTATTCTCTTATAAATAATTAATATTATTAAGTATATTATTTATTAATTTAATTCTGCAAAGAATTAAATTAATACATAATTTATTTAGTTAATTATTTAAATTAGAATAAAAATGAACTAGGAAGACTTAGGTTTGAACTAGGAAGACTTAGAAAAATGAACTAGGAAGACTCACAAGTGAGTCTTCCCGATTGTCTTCCTAGGTCAAGCCTTGTCTTCCCGAATGTCTTCCTAGGCCAAAGGGCTGTCTTCCCGGTTGTCTTCCCTTCACAAGCATTGTCTTCCCGAGAGTCTTCCAAGGCCATTTGCATTGTTTTTCTCTAAGTCTTCCAAAGGTAAAATCCATTCTGTTGATTTTGGCTTGCACGTGGGATGGATTAAAAGAAAAGCAATCAGTATATATTCAAGACAGAAGACAGGACATCAATTATTACATTACAACATTCAAGAGAAGAAAAGACACAGACAAATAACATTACATCTTTCTGTCTTCTTAACTCTCAACTGTCAAGCTTAAATTCTGGAGGATAAATTTACTTCTTGATTGTTCTTAATTATTTAATTCATAAGAAGTGATTCTCTTGTACTGCTTTGACTTTCTAGCGGATCATAATCCCTAGATTTTATATCGAACTACTTTTTAGTATTCGATCCTTTTTATTACAAAAATAGATAAATTCATGTCGAATTTATTCTAGATTTGTTTTATCAAGTTCTTTGTAATCAGTGATCAGAATTGTAACACCCTTCAAGTTTAATAGAGTTTTATTTAACTTGAATATTGTTTCAGTTTTATTCCGCACTAATTTGTTCTAAACAGTTAAATCATTTAAAGGACAAATTCGATTAAACGGTATCGTTTGTATTCAACCCCCCTTCTACAAACTTATCAGGACCTAACAATTGGCATCAGAGCCTTTTGATTGATATACAAATCAAAGATCCAATTGTTTTGAGATTTTTCTTAAACTCTGAATTTTTATTTTTCCTAAAAATCTCAAAAGATGTCTACTACACAGAAAGTGGGTACAGTCAAAATCCCAATGTTCAGCAAGGAGCATTATCCAATGTGGAAGAAGAAAATGCTCCTATTTCTTAAGGTTGCAAATCCTAAATACATTGATGTGATGAAGAGTGGTCCCAAAATCCCTATGATTATTGAGGAAGAGCTAAAAGTGGATAACATTGTTACTAGGGCTGCTAGGATGTACCCTAAGGATCCCAAGGATTTCACTCCTGGTGAAAAAGAGGATGTTACCTTGGATTCCAGTCTACAGCTGATCCTTATTGATTGTCTTGATCCTATCATGCATAATCATGTCCTAAACTGTGATACTGCCAAACACATTTGGGAAACCATAGAGATAATCAATGAGGGGACAGAGGAAGTTAGGGAGAATATGCTGGAAATTCTCACCTCACAATATGAGCATTTCAGATCAAACCCTGGTGAAGGTATCACTCAGGTTTTTGAGAGATACAACAAATTAATCAATGATCTGAATCTCAATGGGAAGCACTACACCAACAAGGAGATTAACAAGAAGTTCCTTCTTACACTTCCACCTCATTTGGAGCACAAAATATCTGCCATTAGAGAAGCAAGAGATATGAATGAGCTTGCTTTGGAAAGATTGTATGGTGTTCTGAAGACCTATGAGCTAGAGCAGATTCAACAAAGGGAGCTGTATGGAACAGGGAAGATTGTTGGTACCTCTACTGCATTGACTGCTGAAGTCCCACAGAAACTGGAAGTGAAGGTTGTTCAACCTTCCAGTTCTAACATGAATGTTATTGATGCTGAATATGGATTAACATCCATTGATCAATCTGGTGGTGACTTCTATTCTTTAGAAGAACTTGATCAGCTGGAGGATGGTGACTTGGCTTTGATAGTCAGGAAGTTTGGGAAGTTCAGATTCAAGAGGAATCCCAATCTTAAGTTCAGACCCAGATTTCAGAGAGGTGGATCTTCCTCTTCAAGTGGCACAAGGGGTGGCTACAAAACTGGAACTGTGGAAAGGAGCACAATCAGATGCTACAATTGCAATGAGTTGGGTCACTTTGCTACTGAATGTAAAAAGCCAAAGCAAGTGACAAGGAACTCATTTGATTCTAGCAAGAAGAATAAGATTGGGAAAGCGTATGTTGCTGAAGGAAAGAGTTGGGATGACACTGACAGTGATGAAAAAGCAGGTGAGATTGGGAATCTTGCACTCATGGCAATAGGAGACAAACTCTTTCAGTCCATGTTATCTTCACCCAACATGTCTGAGGTAAAGTTCACTGATACTGAAATGATTCGTCATCTTGGTGATACTTTAAGTTGTGCACGCACTGAAAATGATAAAATAATTCTTTTGAACACAAATCTTGAAAAGGAAATAAAAGAATTAAAACTAGTGCATATCAATCAGGATGAACTTACTGAGAAAATTGCTTTTCTTGAGAATAGGGTTAAATGTTATATTCAACTGGAAACCATTCTCAAAGATCAGATTAGTGAGCTTAAGACCAAAGCTAATGCTTATTTCAGTTCTTGTAAGACTGCTAAAGAAATTCTCAATAAGCAAGCTATTGGTAATCATGTCAGTATAGGGTATGATTATAATGAGGCTATTGGACTGCTTGGAATTAATTCCCCTTGTAGATACAAATCTGAAGGAAAGGTTGTTACATATATACTTAAGGGTATTGAAACACCCTTCTGTAGGGAGTCTGAGGCAGAGCCTATGAATGAATACTCTATCATTATTGCTGAGGAGATTCATGAAGAAGATATTGCTTTGGAAGCTGAACAGTCCAAAAAGTGTATATCTGATATTCCAGTCAAAGTTGCTACAACTAAAAAGACTAAATCAGATATCCATAAGTTGGATCAAAACAACTGTAGAACTAACATGCCTGCTGTTAATTCTTCTCATAAAGCATGTGGTGTGAGTAATTGCATGTCTTGTGCTTTTAATGTTATGTATGCTTTCTTTAATAAAAAGCATGTATCTAGTGATAAGACTGCTCCACGTCAACATGTTAATAATAAGAAGCATGTTAAAACAAAGACTACTAGTCCTCCTCATACTAGAGTGGATTCATTTATCCCTAAGCCTACTCAGAAATGTGTTAAGGCTGGCTATAAATGGAAACGCTCTTATGTGAAAGAGGTTGAAGTAGTTTTAGTTAAAAATGTTGTTTTGCCTGACAAAGGCCAGTTCTTTAAGTATGCCGGACCCAATCAATTTTGGGCTCCGAAGAAGGTCTAATCAATTTGATATTGCAGGGAGTTAAACAGGTAAACCGTGTTATATGGATTCTTGACAGTGGCTGTTCAAGGCATATGACCGGAGATAGAGCCCTGCTATCAGATTTGGTTGAGAAAGCTGGCCCAGTGCTTACCTTTGGAGATAACAGCAAGGGTATAACTGAGGATATGGCCTGTTTGAAATCAAGAAATGTTATCAGTCAATAAGAACATCAATGTTACATTTGATGACACCTAACTCCCTAATATCCAAACAGAAAATCCATCTGAGAAACTGAAGTTTGATGAAATGTCAGATTCAGAATCAGATGATAAGAATCCACTTGAGGTTGTTGCTGGTGATAACAATGATAATGGTGAGAGTGATGGTGGTGGAAACATTGGTTACAATGGAGATACCACTAACACTGGAAAAGAATCACCAAGACAATCTGCCAACAACTCAGGGGGAGGAAATGAAGGGTCAACTAGTCATTCACAACACCATAATGTAGAACAAGGCGAATCATCAAGATCAAATCTTTTGAGATGATTATTGGTGATCCAGGTGTTGAAGTCAGAACTAGAAGTGCTACTCAAAATGAATGTCATTATTCAGGGTTTCTTTCTGAAATGAAACCAAAGAAAATTGAGGAAGCACTGACTGATCCTGATTGGGTGATTGCTATGCAAGATGAACTCAATCAATTTGAACAACAACAAGTTTAGAAGCTGGTACCTAGACCAAAGAACAAGAAAGTAGTTGGTACTCGGTGGGTATTCAGAAATAAATTAGATGAAGATGGCATAATCACAAGAGACAAAGCACATTGACATCAGGTATCATTTTATCCGAGAGCATGTCATGAATGGTACTGTGGAGTTACTCTTTGTACCCACAGAGGAACAAACAAAAGATATTTTCACTAAATCTCTTGATGAATCCATGTTTACCAGATTGGTTGGTAAATTGGTATGTTAAATAGTTTTAGTGATTAACTCTGTTTATTTTTATGTTTGTTCTTAATTAAATTTACAAGTGTTCATTTGTTGTATATATTTTTAAATCACTTGTAAATTTATTTTATCATCTCAATTTTCTCTTATGCATGTTGATTGTAGATTATTGCCATGTCTTGTCTAATTGTTAAGCTTCTTAGTTTGAGTAAGTTAAGATTAATTATTTTCTCTAAAAATATTTTTCACAAATTTTACAAGTTAAAATTGTAGAGAAATCTATTTTTATTGAAAATCTTTTATTTTAAAATATTCGAATATTCTGTATAGTTATTGCATGTAAATAGTTTCCTGTAAATATTTTTTATTATTATTTTTTATTATTTTTATTGCTTATTATTTATTATCTTTTATTTTCTATTTGTCTTAGATGTTTTTGTAAATATATTGTATATATTATTTTTGATCTAGCTCTTGCTTAGCTGGAAATTCAGTGCCAAATCCAATTCAGGTATTACTTTCTATCTCTCAACCCTTCTTAAGTCGGATAGAAATCTGCAAAAACACAAAACTACGCGTCATTATAAATTCTGTAATCATCAACGAAGAGACAACAAAACTAAGAAACAAAAAAATGAGTGCATAAGAATAAAAAAAACACGACAATCATCTGTAATATAAGAAGAGAAAAGGCCAAAAAAAAGTTTTGTCCAGAAATTCTCGTTAAAATCACTTTATATAAGATTGTAGGTCTTTTGAAATTTTAGAATTTGATAAGATTTATAATTTTTGAAGACTTATCTTTTTACATTTTCTACAATTTAGGAGTTAAAAAAGGAAATTTCAATTTAAATTTGATTAAGTTTATAATCTAAGACAACTTGTCTTTAATAAGTATTACCTTTCTACAATTTAGGAGATGAAAAAGGAAATTTTAATTTAAATTTGATTAGATTAGATTTATAATTTTAAGTCAACTTGTCTTTAATAAATATTACATTTTCTACAATTTATGAGTTAAAAAGGAAATTTTAATTTTTAATATTTTAAATAGAGGAGCTCTAGAAAATTAGATAAATATAAATCGAGTGATTCAAGCTCCTGGGATTTTCCTTTATATATATAAAAAGAGATAAAAGATAAGAGCTAAGTAAGGAAGTTTTGATTTTAATTATTACCTTTTATACAATGGTTTTTTTATACAACTTATGTTTTGACTTTCTTTTCTAAAAAATAGGACTTAAAGAAAGAAATTTTATAAATTAGAGGTTATACTTAACTTTTATACAATGGTTTATTTTATACAACTTAAAAAAGATTTAGACTTACTTTTCTAAAAAATAGGACTTAAAGAAAGAAGTTTAATTTTAACTATTTAAAATTGAGGAGCTCAAGAAAATTAGAAAGAAAGTTCTATCAAGTTTGAAAATAAGTTATACTTAACTTTTATACAATGGTTTATTTTATACAACTTAAAAAAGATTTAGACTTACTTTTCTAAAAAATAGGACTTAAAGAAGGAAGTTTAATTTTAACTATTTAAAATTGAGGAGCTCAAGAAAATTAGAAAGAAAGTTCTATCAAGTTTGAAAATTGAAAGGCATATGATATAGCCTATTTGTGATTCGAGGATTCTACTCAACTTAAACAAGAATGTAATAAGTAAATATTAGATCAGATGTCACAGGAATCTCAGAAGATTATATCTGTCAAAGAATGAAGATTAAAGTCATCTACAGACTTGAAGTTATTCTACATTGAAAGAAGCTCAATTTATTGATCAAGCCTCAATGAAGTATTCAAGCTCAGTGGATTTATTAAAGTGACAGAGATTTCAAGTGGTGACAGAAAAAGATACTGATTACGGAGTTCTTGAATGAGAAGGAAGTGAATCACTGCTTAAAGTCAAATAGATAAAGAACAAACATTGTCGTTAGTCATTCATGAACCAGACAGTGCATCGAGTGTCAACGTACTATTGTGTTTGTTATTTATCTAAGTTTTTAGTGATTCTGGAATTAATTGGGAAGTCAATTAATTCTATTTATTCTCTTATAAATAATTAATACTATTGAGTAAATTATTTATTAAATTAATTCTGTAAAGAATTAATTTAATACATAATTTATTTAGTTAATTATTTAACTTAGAATAAAAAGAATTTAATTGAGAAGTCTACTAATTCTATTTATTCTCTTATAAATAATTAATATTATTAAGTATATTATTTATTAATTTAATTCTGCAAAGAATTAAATTAATACATAATTTATTTAGTTAATTATTTAAATTAGAATAAAAATGAACTAGGAAGACTTAGGTTTGAACTAGGAAGACTTAGAAAAATGAACTAGGAAGACTCACAAGTGAGTCTTCCCGATTGTCTTCCTAGGTCAAGCCTTGTCTTCCCGAATGTCTTCCTAGGCCAAAGGGCTGTCTTCCCGGTTGTCTTCCCTTCACAAGCATTGTCTTCCCGAGAGTCTTCCAAGGCCATTTGCATTGTTTTTCTCTAAGTCTTCCAAAGGTAAAATCCATTCTGTTGATTTTGGCTTGCACGTGGGATGGATTAAAAGAAAAGCAATCAGTATATATTCAAGACAGAAGACAGGACATCAATTATTACATTACAACATTCAAGAGAAGAAAAGACACAGACAAATAACATTACATCTTTCTGTCTTCTTAACTCTCAACTGTCAAGCTTAAATTCTGGAGGATAAATTTACTTCTTGATTGTTCTTAATTATTTAATTCATAAGAAGTGATTCTCTTGTACTGCTTTGACTTTCTAGCGGATCATAATCCCTAGATTTTATATCGAACTACTTTTTAGTATTCGATCCTTTTTATTACAAAAATAGATAAATTCATGTCGAATTTATTCTAGATTTGTTTTATCAAGTTCTTTGTAATCAGTGATCAGAATTGTAACACCCTTCAAGTTTAATAGAGTTTTATTTAACTTGAATATTGTTTCAGTTTTATTCCGCACTAATTTGTTCTAAACAGTTAAATCATTTAAAGGACAAATTCGATTAAACGGTATCGTTTGTATTCAACCCCCCTTCTACAAACTTATCAGGACCTAACAATTGGCATCAGAGCCTTTTGATTGATATACAAATCAAAGATCCAATTGTTTTGAGATTTTTCTTAAACTCTGAATTTTTATTTTTCCTAAAAATCTCAAAAGATGTCTACTACACAGAAAGTGGGTACAGTCAAAATCCCAATGTTCAGCAAGGAGCATTATCCAATGTGGAAGAAGAAAATGCTCCTATTTCTTAAGGTTGCAAATCCTAAATACATTGATGTGATGAAGAGTGGTCCCAAAATCCCTATGATTATTGAGGAAGAGCTAAAAGTGGATAACATTGTTACTAGGGCTGCTAGGATGTACCCTAAGGATCCCAAGGATTTCACTCCTGGTGAAAAAGAGGATGTTACCTTGGATTCCAGTCTACAGCTGATCCTTATTGATTGTCTTGATCCTATCATGCATAATCATGTCCTAAACTGTGATACTGCCAAACACATTTGGGAAACCATAGAGATAATCAATGAGGGGACAGAGGAAGTTAGGGAGAATATGCTGGAAATTCTCACCTCACAATATGAGCATTTCAGATCAAACCCTGGTGAAGGTATCACTCAGGTTTTTGAGAGATACAACAAATTAATCAATGATCTGAATCTCAATGGGAAGCACTACACCAACAAGGAGATTAACAAGAAGTTCCTTCTTACACTTCCACCTCATTTGGAGCACAAAATATCTGCCATTAGAGAAGCAAGAGATATGAATGAGCTTGCTTTGGAAAGATTGTATGGTGTTCTGAAGACCTATGAGCTAGAGCAGATTCAACAAAGGGAGCTGTATGGAACAGGGAAGATTGTTGGTACCTCTACTGCATTGACTGCTGAAGTCCCACAGAAACTGGAAGTGAAGGCTGTTCAACCTTCCAGTTCTAACATGAATGTTATTGATGCTGAATATGGATTAACATCCATTGATCAATCTGGTGGTGACTTCTATTCTTTAGAAGAACTTGATCAGCTGGAGGATGGTGACTTGGCTTTGATAGTCAGGAAGTTTGGGAAGTTCAGATTCAAGAGGAATCCCAATCTTAAGTTCAGACCCAGATTTCAGAGAGGTGGATCTTCCTCTTCAAGTGGCACAAGGGGTGGCTACAAAACTGGAACTGTGGAAAGGAGCACAATCAGATGCTACAATTGCAATGAGTTGGGTCACTTTGCTACTGAATGTAAAAAGCCAAAGCAAGTGACAAGGAACTCATTTGATTCTAGCAAGAAGAATAAGATTGGGAAAGCGTATGTTGCTGAAGGAAAGAGTTGGGATGACACTGACAGTGATGAAAAAGCAGGTGAGATTGGGAATCTTGCACTCATGGCAATAGGAGACAAACTCTTTCAGTCCATGTTATCTTCACCCAACATGTCTGAGGTAAAGTTCACTGATACTGAAATGATTCGTCATCTTGGTGATACTTTAAGTTGTGCACGCACTGAAAATGATAAAATAATTCTTTTGAACACAAATCTTGAAAAGGAAATAAAAGAATTAAAACTAGTGCATATCAATCAGGATGAACTTACTGAGAAAATTGCTTTTCTTGATAATAGGGTTAAATGTTATATTCAACTGGAAACCATTCTCAAAGATCAGATTAGTGAGCTTAAGACCAAAGCTAATGCTTATTTCAGTTCTTGTAAGACTGCTAAAGAAATTCTCAATAAGCAAGCTATTGGTAATCATGTCAGTATAGGGTATGATTATAATGAGGCTATTGGACTGCTTGGAATTAATTCCCCTTGTAGATACAAATCTGAAGGAAAGGTTGTTCCATATATACTTAAGGGTATTGAAACACCCTTCTGTAGGGAGTCTGAGGCAGAGCCTATGAATGAATACTCTATCATTATTGCTGAGGAGATTCATGAAGAAGATATTGCTTTGGAAGCTGAACAGTCCAAAAAGTGTATATCTGATATTCCAGTCAAAGTTGCTACAACTAAAAAGACTAAATCAGATATCCATAAGTTGGATCAAAACAACTGTAGAACTAACATGCCTGCTGTTAATTCTTCTCATAAAGCATGTGGTGTGAGTAATTGCATGTCTTGTGCTTTTAATGTTATGTATGCTTTCTTTAATAAAAAGCATGTATCTAGTGATAAGACTGCTCCACGTCAACATGTTAATAATAAGAAGCATGTTAAAACAAAGACTACTAGTCCTCCTCATACTAGAGTGGATTCATTTATCCCTAAGCCTACTCAGAAATGTGTTAAGGCTGGCTATAAATGGAAACGCTCTTATGTGAAAGAGGTTGAAGTAGTTTTAGTTAAAAATGTTGTTTTGCCTGACAAAGGCCAGTTCTTTAAGTATGCCGGACCCAATCAATTTTGGGCTCCGAAGAAGGTCTAATCAATTTGATATTGCAGGGAGTTAAACAGGTAAACCGTGTTATATGGATTCTTGACAGTGGCTGTTCAAGGCATATGACCGGAGATAGAGCCCTGCTATCAGATTTGGTTGAGAAAGCTGGCCCAGTGCTTACCTTTGGAGATAACAGCAAGGGTATAACTGAGGATATGGCCTGTTTGAAATCAAGAAATGTTATCAGTCAATAAGAACATCAATGTTACATTTGATGACACCTAACTCCCTAATATCCAAACAGAAAATCCATCTGAGAAACTGAAGTTTGATGAAATGTCAGATTCAGAATCAGATGATAAGAATCCACCTGAGGTTGTTGCTGGTGATAACAATGATAATGGTGAGAGTGATGGTGGTGGAAACATTGGTTACAATGGAGATACCACTAACACTGGAAAAGAATCACCAAGACAATCTGCCAACAACTCAGGGGGAGGAAATGAAGGGTCAACTAGTCATTCACAACACCATAATGTAGAACAAGGCGAATCATCAAGATCAAATCTTTTGAGATGATTATTGGTGATCCAGGTGTTGAAGTCAGAACTAGAAGTGCTACTCAAAATGAATGTCATTATTCAGGGTTTCTTTCTGAAATGAAACCAAAGAAAATTGAGGAAGCACTGACTGATCCTGATTGGGTGATTGCTATGCAAGATGAACTCAATCAATTTGAACAACAACAAGTTTAGAAGCTGGTACCTAGACCAAAGAACAAGAAAGTAGTTGGTACTCGGTGGGTATTCAGAAATAAATTAGATGAAGATGGCATAATCACAAGAGACAAAGCACATTGACATCAGGTATCATTTTATCCGAGAGCATGTCATGAATGGTACTGTGGAGTTACTCTTTGTACCCACAGAGGAACAAACAAAAGATATTTTCACTAAATCTCTTGATGAATCCATGTTTACCAGATTGGTTGGTAAATTGGTATGTTAAATAGTTTTAGTGATTAACTCTGTTTATTTTTATGTTTGTTCTTAATTAAATTTACAAGTGTTCATTTGTTGTATATATTTTTAAATCACTTGTAAATTTATTTTATCATCTCAATTTTCTCTTATGCATGTTGATTGTAGATTATTGCCATGTCTTGTCTAATTGTTAAGCTTCTTAGTTTGAGTAAGTTAAGATTAATTATTTTCTCTAAAAATATTTTTCTCAAATTTTACAAGTTAAAATTGTAGAGAAATCTATTTTTATTGAAAATCTTTTATTTTAAAATATTCGAATATTCTGTATAGTTATTGCATGTAAATAGTTTCCTGTAAATATTTTTTATTATTATTTTTTATTATTTTTATTGCTTATTATTTATTATCTTTTATTTTCTATTTGTCTTAGATGTTTTTGTAAATATATTGTATATATTATTTTTGATCTAGCTCTTGCTTAGCTGGAAATTCAGTGCCAAATCCAATTCAGGTATTACTTTCTATCTCTCAATCCACTTCTTTTACTGTTGCTGAACCCAAGTGGTTGTTAGGGCTGACCAAGGGATTGTAGATCCACAATCTCTATCCCAGGTCTTAGAGCCAAACAATGAGTCTACAACTTAATTACTTGACCTCTCAGCCTGAACAGAAATCAAATGTTAAATAAAGAAGTATTTTGATTGAAATAGTGAGTGATCCCACAGCTCTGCCTCCTCTAAAGAAATTCAACATATACTGAGGCATCTGTCAGCCCATCTGTATCCTCTCAATAGGATATGGACTTTGAAATGGCCAATGAACTGTATCTAGAGACATTCTCTCAACAGGATGAATCTATTGAAATTCGCCATAGGGCCATGGCACTTTGTACTGAGTCAAGCACACTCTCATTACTCACAATGGGAGAAAACAATTTCATTAGATGAAACTCAGGACACAGTGAAAGCAGAGCACCTGCAACTGGTTACAGTGCCTACCATTGTTACGGTAGAAGTGCCTTCATAGGCATCTGAGGGAAAATTTGATTCTTTGCCAAATCAAATAGAATCATTTTCTCCCCTCCCAGAGTGAACACCTCTGGCTCCCTAAGGGATTTTCCACTCGCAGATTTATCTGGAGAAAGTGGAAGGCAACTTGGTCAGTCTATCACTGAAGCAATTCAGATTTCAAATCCAAGTGATTTGATAGACATGATTGAGGATCGGGATTTGTGAACTCCCATTGCACCACCACTGACCTCTCTTGAAGAGGCTAAGGTGAGTTTCAATGCAGGTACTGATCAAAAAGGAGCAAACAGACAGCTAATGTTGAGTGATAAAAGTCAAACACTGAGTGAAACACATGCACGTGAGATGAGTGATACACTTACAAGAGAAATTCAAGTGAGTGCACACACAGACACATACACTGCAATGTAGTTAGCTCACATAGCTGATCTACAGGAACATCTCTTCTAAACCCAGGCTGATAAAGAAATTTTTCAAGCACAAGTGGTTGAACGGTCTTCTTCTTCCACCCCTGTCAACAATCAGCTGGGACTGCTCAAGGAAATCTAGAAGACAAATTTACTTCCAAGATCAACTCCATCATCTATCTCAACTCCTACTGGCTTCAGATACTCTTAAAGTTAAATCTGTAGAGAATTCCTCAACTAAGGGGGAGAAGTTTCTAAGGGGGAGAAGTTTCTAGAAGTTTCTAAGGGGGAGAAGAGTTTCTAGAAGTTTCTGATGCTCTGCCTTTTTCTTTCTTTTTGTGTTGTAATTGTATTATCTTGAATAAGTCTTCTGCCTTGTCTTTATAATAAACCACACAGCATTTCTTTTTGTTAACCCACGTGCAAGCCACTTGAATAGAATTGCCTTTGGAAGACTTGTAGGAAAACAATGCAAATGGCCTTGGAAGACTCTCGGGAAGAAAATGCTTGTGAAGGGAAGACAACCGGGAAGACAGCCCTTTGGCCTAGAAAGACATTCGGGAAGACAAGGCTTGACCTAGGAAGACTCACTTCCTAGTTCATTTTTCTAAGTCTTCCTAGTTCAAACCTAAGTCTTCCTAGTTCATTTTTATTCTAATTTAAATAATTAACTAAATAAATTATGTATTAAATTAATTCTTTTACAGAATTAATTTAATAAATAATATACTTGATAGTATTAATTATTTAAAAGAGAATAAATAGAATTAGTTGACTTCTCAATTAATTTCTTTATATTCTAATTTAAATAATTAACTAAATAAATTATGTATTAAATTAATTCTTTACAGAATTAATTTAATAAATAATTTACTCAATAGTATTAATTATTTATAAGAGAATAAATAGAATTAATTGACTTCCCAATAAATTCCAGAATCACTAAAAACTTAGATAAATAACAAACACAATAGTACGTTGACACTCGATGCACTGTCTGGTTCATGAGTGACTAACGACAATGTTTGTTCTTTATCTATTTGACTTTAAGCAGTGATTCACTTCCTTCTCATTCAAGAACTCCGTAATCAGTATCTTTTTCTGTCACCACTTGAAATCTCCGTCACTTTAATAAATCCACTGAGCTTGAATACTTCATTGAGGCTTGATCAATAAATTGAGCTTCTTTCAATGTAGAATAACTTCAAGTCTGTAGATGACTTTAATCTTCATTCTTTGACAGATATAATCTTCTGAGATTCCTGTGACATCTGATCTAATATTTACTTATCACATTCTTGTTTAAGTTGAGTAGAATCCTCGAATTACAAATAGGCTAAATCATATGCCTTTCAATCTCCCCCTATTTGTTTGTTAGAGAATAACAACCAAATACCTAGAGGATCACTCAACTAAAACCAAGAAAAAGATAAGACTCTTAACCCTAAGTAAATACTAGAAAGTTCTGGATCAAATATGACATTTCCAGATTTCACCAGTAAAGATAAATACAAGACAGATGTTCCTCTAGACTGAACATATGATAACATTGAACCTGTCTTGATTTATCTAAGCTCTATACATATAACAGTTACAAAACAGAGCTAACTTACCTTTACTCCCCTGAAACTCTCTCTTTACCTTTTATATCTTTTTCAGCTCCCTTTATACTAGCTTCACCAGAAACTTCTAGAAACTTCTCCCCCTTAGAAACTTCTCCCCCTTAGTTGAGGAATTCTCTACAGATTTAACTTTAAGAGTATCTGAAGCCAGTAGGAATTGAGATAGATGATGGAGTTGATCTTGGAAGTAAATGTCTTCAATATTTCCTTGAGCAGTCCCAGCTGATTGTTGACAGAGGTGGAAGAAGAAGATCGTTCAACCACTTGTGCTTGCAAAATTTCTTTATCAGCCTGGGTTCTGAATAGATGTTCCTGTAGATCAGCTATGTGAGCTAACTACATTGCAGTGTATGTGTCTGTGTGTGCACTCACTTGAATTTCTCTTGTAAGTGTAGCACTCATCTCACGTGCATGTGTTTCACTCAGTGTTTGACTCTTATCACTCAACATTAGCTGTCTGTTTGCTCCTTTTTGATCAGTACCTGCATTGAAACTCACCCTAGCCTCTTCAAGAGAGGTCAGTGGTGGTGCAATGGGAGTTCGCAAATCCCGATCCTCAATCATGTCTATCAAATCACTTGGATTTGAAATCTGAATTGCTTCAGTGATAGACTGACCAAGTTGCCTTCCACTTTCTCCAGATAAATCTGCGAGTGGAAAATCCCTTAGGGAGCCAGAGGTGTTCACTCTGGGAGGGGAGAAAATGATTCTATTTGATTTGGCAAAGAATCAAATTTTCCCTCAGATGCCTATGAAGGCACTTCTACCGTAACAATGGTAGGCACTGTAACCAGTTGCAGGTGCTCTGCTTTCACTGTGTCCTGAGTTTCATCTAATGAAATTGTTTTCTCCCATTGTGAGTAATGAGAGTGTGCTTGACTCAGTACAAAGTGCCATGGCCCTATGGCGAATTTCAATAGATTCATCCTGTTGAGAGAATGTCTCTAGATACAGTTCATTGGCCATTTCAAAGTCCATATCCTATTGAGAGGATACAGATGGGCTGACAGATGCCTCAGTATATGTTGAATTTCTTTAGAGGAGGCAGAGCTGTGGGATCACTCACTATTTCAATCAAAATACTTCTTTATTTAACATTTGATTTCTGTTCAGGCTGAGAGGTCAAGTAATTAAGTTGTAGACTCATTGTTTGGCTCTAAGACCTGGGATAGAGATTGTGGATCTACAATCCCTTGGTCAGCCCTAACAACCACTTGGGTTCAGCAACAGTAAAAGAAGTGGATTGAGAGATAAAAAGTAATACCTGAATTGGATTTGGCACTGAATTTCCAGCTAAGCAAGAGCTAGATCAAAAATAATATATACAATATATTTACAAAAACATCTAAGACAAATAGAAAATAAAAGATAATAAATAATAAGCAATAAAAATAATAAAAAATAATAATAATAAATATTTACAGGAAACTATTTACATGCAATAACTATACAGAATATTCGAATATTTTAAAATAAAAGATTTTCAATAAAAATAGATTTCTCTACAATTTTAACTTGTAAAATTTGAGAAAAATACTTTTAGAGAAAATAATTAATCTTAACTTACTCAAACTAAGAAGCTTAACAATTAGACAAGACATGGCAATAAGGGGGAGAAGTTTCTAGAAGTTTCTAAGGGGGAGAAGAGTTTCTAGAAGTTTCTGGAGAAGCTAGTAAAAAGGGAGCTGAAAAAAATATAAAAGGAAAAGGAGGAGTTTCAGGGGAGTAAAGGTAAGTTAGCTCTGTTTTGTAAATGTTATATGAATAGAGCTTAGGTAAATCAAGACAGGTTCAATGTTATCATATGTTCAGTCTAGAGGAACATCTGTCTTGTATTTATCTTTACTGGTGAAATCTGGAAATGTCATATTTGATCCAGAACTTTCTAGTATTTACTTAGGCTTAAGAGTCCTATCTTTTTCTTGGTTTTAGTTGAGTGATCCTCTAGGTATTTGGTTGTTATTCTCTAACAAACAAATATGGGGAGATTGAAAGGCATATGATATAGCCTATTTGTGATTCGAGGATTCTACTCAACTTAAACAAGAATGTAATAAGTAAATATTAGATCAGATGTCACAGGAATCTCAGAAGATTATATCTGTCAAAGAATGAAGATTAAAGTCATCTACAGACTTGAAGTTATTCTACATTGAAAGAAGCTCAATTTATTGATCAAGCCTCAATGAAGTATTCAAGCTCAGTGAATTTATTAAAGTGACAGAGATTTCAAGTGGTGACAGAAAAAGATACTGATTACGGAGTTCTTGAATGAGAAGGAAGTGAATCACTGCTTAAAGTCAAATAGATAAAGAACAAACATTGTCGTTAGTCACTCATGAACCAGACAGTGCATCGAGTGTCAACGTACTATTGTGTTTGTTATTTATCTAAGTTTTTAGTGATTCTGGAATTAATTGGGAAGTCAATTAATTCTATTTATTCTCTTATAAATAATTAATACTATTGAGTAAATTATTTATTAAATTAATTCTGTAAAGAATTAATTTAATACATAATTTATTTAGTTAATTATTTAACTTAGAATAAAAAGAATTTAATTGAGAAGTCTACTAATTCTATTTATTCTCTTATAAATAATTAATATTATTAAGTATATTATTTATTAATTTAATTCTGCAAAGAATTAAATTAATACATAATTTATTTAGTTAATTATTTAAATTAGAATAAAAATGAACTAGGAAGACTTAGGTTTGAACTAGGAAGACTTAGAAAAATGAACTAGGAAGACTCACAAGTGAGTCTTCCCGATTGTCTTCCTAGGTCAAGCCTTGTCTTCCCGAATGTCTTCCTAGGCCAAAGGGTTGTCTTCCCGGTTGTCTTCCCTTCACAAGCATTGTCTTCCCGAGAGTCTTCCAAGGCCATTTGCATTGTTTTTCTCTAAGTCTTCCAAAGGTAAAATCCATTCTGTTGATTTTGGCTTGCACGTGGGATGGATTAAAAGAAAAGCAATCAGTATATATTCAAGACAGAAGACAGGACATCAATTATTACATTACAACATTCAAGAGAAGAAAAGACACAGACAAATAACATTACATCTTTCTGTCTTCTTAACTCTCAACTGTCAAGCTTAAATTCTGGAGGATAAATTTACTTCTTGATTGTTCTTAATTATTTAATTCATAAGAAGTGATTCTCTTGTACTGCTTTGACTTTCTAGCGGATCATAATCCCTAGATTTTATATCGAACTACTTTTTAGTATTCGATCCTTTTTATTACAAAAATAGATAAATTCATGTCGAATTTATTCTAGATTTGTTTTATCAAGTTCTTTGTAATCAGTGATCAGAATTATAACACCCTTCAAGTTTAATAGAGTTTTATTTAACTTGAATATTGTTTCAGTTTTATTCCGCACTAATTTGTTCTAAACAGTTAAATCATTTAAAGGACAAATTCGATTAAACGGTATCGTTTGTATTCAACCCCCCTTCTACAAACTTATCAGGACCTAACAAAAATAATAAAAGAAAGTTCTATCAAATTTGAAAATAATAAAAAAAAAGTTCTAAGAATCCTACAAATTCGAAAATAATAAGGAGTTAAAAAGGAAATTTTAATTTTTAATATTTTAAATAGAGGAGCTCTAGAAAATTAGATAAATATGAATCGAGTGATTCTAGGGCTCCTGGGGTTTTCCTTTATATATATAATAAAAAGAGATAAAAGATAAGAGCTAAGTAAGGAAGTTTTGATTTTAATTATTACCTTTTATACAATGGTTTATTTTATACAACTTAAAAAATGTTTTGACTTTCTTTTCTAAAAAATAGGACTTAAAGAAAGAAATTTTATAAATTAGAGGTTATACTTAATTTTTATACAATGGTTTATTTTATACAACTTAAAAAAGATTTAGACTTACTTTTCTAAAAAATAGGACTTAAAGAAGGAAGTTTAATTTTAACTATTTAAAATTGAGGAGCTCAAGAAAATTAGAAAGAAAGTTCTATCAAGTTTGAAAATAAGTTATACTTAACTTTTATACAATGGTTTATTTTATACAACTTAAAAAAGATTTAGACTTACTTTTCTAAAAAATAGGACTTAAAGAAGGAAGTTTAATTTTAACTATTTAAAATTGAGGAGCTCAAGAAAATTAGAAAGAAAGTTTTATCAAGTTTGAAAATAATAAAAGAAAGTTCTATCAAATTTGAAAATAATAAAAGAAAGTTCTAAGAATCCTACAAATTCGAAAATAATAAGGAGTTAAAAAGGAAATTTTAATTTTTAATATTTTAAATAGAGGAGCTCTAGAAAATTAGATAAATATGAATCGAGTGATTCTAGAGCTCCTGGGATTTTCCTTTATATATATAATAAAAAGAGATAAAAGATAAGAGCTAAGTAAGGAAGTTTTGATTTTAATTATTACCTTTTATACAATGGTTTATTTTATACAACTTAAAAAATGTTTTGACTTTCTTTTCTAAAAAATAGGACTTAAAGAAAGAAATTTTATAAATTAGAGGTTATACTTAACTTTTATACAATGGTTTATTTTATACAACTTAAAAAAGATTTAGACTTACTTTTCTAAAAAATAGGACTTAAAGAAGGAAGTTTAATTTTAAATATTTAAAATTGAGGAGCTCAAGAAAATTTGAAAGAAAGTTCTATCAAGTTTGAAAATAAGTTATACTTAACTTTTATACAATGGTTTATTTTATACAACTTAAAAAAGATTTAGACTTACTTTTCTAAAAAATAGAACTTAAAGAAGGAAGTTTAATTTTAACTATTTAAAATTGAGTAGCTCAAGAAAATTTGAAAGAAAGTTCTATCAAGTTTGAAAATAATAAAAGAAAGTTTTATCAAATTTGAAAATAATAAAAGAAAGTTCTATCAATCCTACAAATTCGAAAATAATAAGGAAATTGTAATTTTCTAAATCAAAGAAAGTTCTATCAAGGCCTACAAATTCGAAAATAATAAGGAAGGTGTAATTATTAAAAATAAAAATTGTGAAAAATTGAGAAAATTAGAAAAATAGAACGGAGCGATTCTAGAGCGCCACCCCCACCGCCCCCGTCTTCTCCTTTATATAAGTATATTGATATTAAAATTAAAAATTGTGAAAAATTTAGAAAATTAGAAAAATAGAACGGAGCGATTCTAGAGCGCCACCTCACCGCCCCTGTCTTCTCCTTTATATAAGTATATTGATAGTATAGATTGATTACATTTTCTACAATTTTGGAGCTAAAAAAAGAAATTTCAATTTTTATTATTTAAAATAAAGGAGTTAGGTTTATAATTTCAAGCCAACTTGTCTTTAATAAATACTACATTTTCTATAATTTAGGAGCTAAAAAAAGAAATTTCTATTTCTATTATTTTTAATATTTAAAATAGAGGAGCTCTATAAAATTAGATAAATATGAATCAAGCGATTCTAGAGTACATTTCTAGATGTTATAAAAGGAAATTCAAAATTCTAATTTAAAATAGAGGAGTTCTAGAAAAATAGAAAAATATGATCCAACATAAATTAGAGTGGTTATACTTATCTTTTATACAGCTTAAAAAATGTTTTGACTTTGTTTTCTAAAAAACAGGACTTAAAGAAGTAAATTTTATAAATTAGAGGTAATTCTTACCTTTTATACAATGGTTTATTTTACACATCATAAAAAATGTTTTGACTTTCTTTTCTAAAAAATAGGACTTAAAAAAGGAAATTGAATTTCAAGTATTTAAAATTGAGGGGTTCTAGAAAATTAGAAAAATATGAATAGAGCAATTCTAGAGCTCCTGGAGGTTTTTCTTTATATATATAAAATAAAGATATTGATTTTAAATAGAATTGACTTTTATATATTTATTGTCTTCCCTAAAAATTCGAATTGAATCAAAATAGTTAAACTATAGAAAAATAGATTAAAACTTAAATATGATTTAAGTTAGTTGAGAAAAAAGGTAATATTTAAATTTAAGTTAATTGAGGAAAAAAAGGTAATATTTGTTTAATTAAATTTTAAGTAGGATTGACTTTTATATATTCATTATCTTTCCTAAAAATTTGAGTGTAAATAAGGAATGTCTTCTTTAAAAATTCGAATATAAATGAGGAAATTTAATTTTATTGAATTCAAATTGAGGAGCTCCAGACAATTAAAAAAATATGAATCGAGCGATTTTAAAGCTTCCGGATGTTTTCTTTTTTATATATAAAGATTTATATATTGATGTAAAAGATATCAAGTAGTAAATGTTTACTATGCGCATCTTTCTACCAAAATGCGCGTGGGTTGATGTAGGGACATACTAATTTTCCAAAATAGTTTTCCAAAATTATTATTTTGAGTTTTCTCTCATAAATAAAATATAAATAAAGCACTCGTGTATATATTCACAAATAGAAATACAATTTATGTTTTTTGGTTACATATTTCTTAGGATTTTAAGCGGGCACCCTAGTTTACTTCATAAAACATTGATGGAAGAAGATAAAAGAAAGGAGAAAAAAGATAAATATTGATAAGATAACAAAATAAAGATGTTGAATATTAAAATAGTATATTTATTTTCCTCCATTATTAAAGATTTTAAAAGAAAGAATATTAAAATTATATATTTAGTTTCTCCATTAGTAAATATTTAAAAGGCAATTGAGATTTTTTCAATCCTGTAAATTCAAATTTAAATAAGGAACTTTAATTTTATTGAATTAAAATTGAGAAATGAAAGAATATTAAAATTGTATATTTAGTTTCCTCTATTAGTAAAAATTTAAAAGGCAATTGCTATTTTTTCTATCCTATAAATTCGAATATAAATAAGAAAATTTAATTTTATTGAATTAAAAATCAGAAGCTAAAAATAGATAAATAGTTTTCGAACGATTTGAGAGCTCCAGTGAGTTTTCATATATATATAAAGAAAGAGATAAATAAAAGGAGAAAAAAGATAAATATTGATAAGATAAAAAGATAAAGATGTTGAATATTAAAATAGTATATTTACTTTTTTGCATTATTAAAGATTTTAAAGGAAAGAAAAAGAATATTAAAATTTTATATTTAGTTTACCTCATTAGTAAAGATTTAAAAGGCAATTGATATTTTTTCTATCGTGTAAATTCAAATTTGAATAAGGAATTTTAATTTTATTTAATTAAAATTGAGAAAGAAAAAAATATTAAAATTGTATATTTAGTTTCCTCCATTAGTAAAAATTTAAAAGGCAATTGCTATTTTTTCTATCCTATAAATTCGATTTTAGATAAGGAAATTTAATTTTATTGAATTAAAATTCAAAAATTCTAGAAAAATAGATAAATAGCTTTCGGACGATCTGAGATCTCTGGGGATTTTTCTTTATATAAATAAAAAAATAAAAGAAAGATATTGATTTTTCAAGTTTTGATTTAAATAGAAAATTGAGGAAAAAATTAAGATAATTTATGTAATTTCGTATGTTAGTAGGTATAAATCTTGAAATTATATATTTAGTTTCCTTCATTTGTAAATATTGTAAACGTAAAAATAGTAAAATTGTATATTTTATTTTCTGCATTAATAAAGATTTAAAAGACAATTGAGATATATTATAATAAAAAATTTAAAAAAATATTAAAATTGTATATTTAGTTTGCTGCATTAGTAAAGATTTTAAATATAAAATATTAAAATTGTATATTTAATTTTCTCAAGTAATAAAAATATTAAAGATAATTAAGATATTTTGAAATATTTAATATTAATAATTTAAAATTTTAAGAAAATTAAAAAAATATACCCAAGAAATTTAATAGCCGCTAACTCACTATCTATACTATATATTATTAAAGCCGAAACATTGAAAGTTTTGGTTTTCGGTTAACGGTCGATTTTTGGTTTTCGGTACTTTTTCTAATTAATAAATTAATAATATAATCAAAATTCGGGAAAATTTTATTCTACATTAATATTTCACTATATTTTACTACATAAAAATTAAATAATATTGAAATCTAGTCAAAAAAATGAAAATGTGGGATCTAATTTGTTTAAATTTAGATACACTGCTAAAAATATACTTCTTTCTTTTTAGGATAACGAAAGCTACTACAAATCAAATCTTTAATGCAATTGTATTATTGTCAAGTTACCAAAATAGTAACTAGATGAATTGCTTTTATAATTAAAATATTTTTTTTCTAACAAAATCTACTCCTTTTCCAAAACTATCATTACAATTATCTTTAAATTAAAACATTTTACCTTTTATATTTGTTATTACTAAAATCTATGTTTTCCAAAAATATCAAATGCAACTCTTACTTATATATTTTAAAATTTATTTTAATACTTTTAATTATTTAAAAAAAACTTACCTATTTTAACAAGTGAACGTATTTTTTTTAACAAATACAATTAATATAATTAAAACACATCATCACTAAAATCCCTATTTTCCAAAAATATGAGATGCAATCCTTACTTATTTATTTTAAAACCTATTTTAATACTCTATTTAATAAATAATAAAATAATATAAAAATAGTAACTAGCTGATTGCCTTTTATAGTTAAAACATTTTTTTATAACAAAATCTACTTCTTTTTCAAAAATATCACGGGCAATTACCTTTAAATTAAAATATATTACATTTTATATTTGTTATCATTAAAATCTCTCTTTTCCAAAAATATCAAGTGCAACTTATATATTTTAAAACCTATTTTAATACTTTTAATTATTTAAAAAAACTTACTTATTTTAACAAGTGAACGTATTTTTTTAACACATAAAATTAATATAATTAAAACACATCTAAAAATATTACGTGCAGTTACTTTTTTTTAATTAAAACATGTTAAATTTTCTATTTGTCCTTATTAAAAAAACTTACTTATTTTAACATGTCAACATATTTTTTTAATAAATACAATTAATATAATTAAAACACTTCTAAAAATATCACGGTCAATTACTTTTTTTAATTAAAACAGGTTAGATTTTCTATCTGTCCTTATTATTAATATTATTTTATTTAAAATAATATTAATAATACCTCATTTATGTTCATCGGCCTCATTTGTATTTTTTTTATATTTTTTTATGTTCCAATGAATATTTAAGTTTCTCATTTTATAATTTATCATATTAATTTTTACTTTTATTTTAATATTTTCCGATCACATTAAATTTTTTAGTTTATTATTTTTAAGACCCGTGCCTTATAGGATTAAATCATGTCGTGAGAATATTTAGAAGATTCGAGTTGGTTACTGATTTTCTAAGAACACTACCGCTTATAACTTCTTTCTTTCCGGCGCCTTTAGGGGTCGTTTGGTTACAGAATGGAATAGAATGAGGTGGTACGAGGTTGAAAGATTATTTATAATATTATGTGTTTGGTTCAGTGTTGAAATAATTTTTAAAATGATATTAAGTTATATTTTAAATTATTTTTTTATATTATAAAAAAATTAAAAATATTTTATTATTATTTATAACATTGTTTTTATTTATAAAATAATTTTTTATATTTATAATGTTTTTTGGCATGAAATTAATAAATAATATAAAATTGATACTCATACCTCCATTTTCATACTCTTTCCAATAGGGTATCAAAATATCATATCTTGGAGGTTTGAGATATGGGTTTGAGAATAAAAAAAATTTGAACCAAACAAGGTATGAGTTTTGCTCATTCTAAACTAATACATGATTCCTGGTGAACCAAACGAGCCCTTAAATAAAAGCGATTTTTACCTTACAAAAAGAAGATAAACAAATGTGATTTTTAATCTTGCGAATATGCAAATTTATTTTAGTTAAAGTGTGAACACTGAGATGGAAAACAAATAATTAATTAAAAAAATACTAAAGTATTCTACAAAATCTCTCAAAATATCTTCCAAATATTTATATGTCCATCTTTGATGGTTAATATTCCTAACAAAAATATAATACCTGCGTGCATATTAAAAAATTGTAAAGTCTAAGCCACGTTACAAATTTTGGGACAATTTTTTTTAGGTGCTATGTCATTACTTAAATTAATATCATCTACAAGGTAATACACGATAAAAAAATACCAACCAGTCCTGCACTTCCTGAAATTTAAAAGAGGAAAACAAATTTAAAAGAGGAAAACAAATCCTACCAGGTAATCGTAACTTTTTACAGTATATAATAACACCAAACCCATCAAACAAATCACTCAACTCGTTTTCGTTCACAAGTCATTGGCTCCTTGCCGAACCCCTTGACAAAGCCTGATCTAGACCATAACAAGAACCTCCAATGGGGGAGACAAAGTGCGAGAACCATGAGGAAATACAATGGGGGAGACTATGGACATGGTTTTACAGATCCGTAATCGCCCTTATCATCATCTTCGGCGTCATAAGTTTGATCACAAGGCTTGTCCTAAACCCGAAAAATCCCCGTTTCACGATCCAAGACGCCACCTTGTACAACTTCAGTGTCAGCTCCTCTCCGGACCTTTTCACTTCTGTTTTCCAAGTCACTATCAACTCTCATAATCCTAATGGCAAACTAGGTTTATACTATAAAAATCTCAACGCCTTTGCCACCTACCGTGACCAAATAGTCTCTGAGTTTACTACTATACCGCCTACGTATCAAGGCAACAACGATTGGAACATATGGTCACCGTTTATTAAAGGGATTAACATACCAATATCTCCGTATAATGTCTATGCACTGAACCAGGACCAGGCTAATGGAGTCATTCCAATAACGATCAAAATCATCGGAAACCTTAAGTGGAAAGCCCTCTCAAGAAAATGGGGTGATTATGACCTGCATGTTACTTGTCGGGTTTTGATTCCTGTTGGCAGTCAAATCCAAGATAGTTTTGCTGTTGGAAAATCAATCAAGTACCTGCTCTCAGTGAATTGTAAAGTCAATTTTTAGCTTTCAGTTTCATGAATAAAGTAGGACCAAGTACGTTGTAATATGATGGAATATATATTAAAGTTTTGTTCTTAGTGCAGAAAAAACTGCGTATGTGTTTTTTTTCGGTAGAATTGGCACGCCGAGTTTTGTTGCAATCTATATTTTGATATTACTGTTGATGATATTTCACAAGATATTCTGTTTTCCTATTTGAAGGAAAAAATACACTTTCCAGTAATACCTTCTTTTGTAGTATTTTTGTGAAAAATTTCTTTCCGTTCGAATAGATATAGTCTTATTTCATGATTTCCTCCATATAATTGATAGTTTGTACGAAAGTTTGAGACATGTACGTAACAAAATCATCAATATCAATATATACTTATATAAAGGAGAAGACGATTATTCAATTTATCGGTTATAATAAATTTTATATAAAATATGCTTGTACTTGAATTAGGAGAACAACTTGTTCAAAGTATAGAAAACAGTAGATCGAAGTTGTTTAAATTATTTTTATCAGATAAATTTATTAATTATATTAAACAACAATAACATACCAAATTGACAACCAACTAATTATTCAGTGTTTTGCTTATAATAGTAGTTTGTATAAGTACGTAAAATATAAATTATAGTGTTAGATATATAAAATCCAAATCCAAAAAATCGGGTATTTTTCGGGTTTCAGATTGGTTTTGATCGGGTTTCGGTTTTCGGGTCGGATTTCGGATCGGTATATCTAAAATCCAAATCCAAAAAATTGGGTTCGGTAAATCGAAAATTTCGTATTCCGAATCGAATATCCGTCGGATCGGATTATTTTGTCATCCCTAAAGTTGTCAAATTCCGGCACTATGTTAATATTTAATTTTTATACTTAGAATGTTAAAATAATTATTTTATTATAATATCCTAGTCTTTCCAAGATGTACTTAACGTTAACTAAATTTATAATAATAAATTATTTTAGAAGTATTGTTAAATTAGATCAACCATATTAAATTTAAAAAAATTCTTATTTACTATTCTCATCCTTTTACAGTAAACATGGTTAAATAATAATTTTTGACTAAATATAGTTTAACCTATTCAAATATTATCTAATTGTAATCTAAAAACAAAAGTTACTCGTTTTATATATATACACATGTCACATATATATTTATGTCAAAAAATATTATAATAAATTACTATTTTAAATTAAAAATAAATCCCTATTATATAATTATATATACTAGCCTATAACCCGTGCAAGAAACAGGCCTTAAAAATAATAAACTAAAAAATTTAATGTGAACGGAAAATATTAAAATTAAAGTATAAATTAATATGATAAATTATAAAATGAGAAACTTAAATATTTATTGGAACATAAAAAAATATAAAAAAAAATACAAATGAGGCCGAGGAAGATAAATGAGGTATTATTAATATTATTTTATAATAAAATAATATTAATAATAAGAACAGATAGAAAATCTAACATGTTTTAATTAAAAAAAGTAATTGACCGTGATATTTTTAGAAGTGTTTTAATTATATTAATTGCATTTATTAAAAAAATATGTTGACATGTTAAAATAATTAAGTTTTTTTAATAAGGACAAATAGAAAAGTTAACATGTTTTAATTAAAAAAAAGTAACTGCACGTAATATTTTTAGATTTGTTTTAATTATACTAATTTTATGTGTTAAAAAAATACTTTCACTTGTTAAAATAGGTAAGTTTTTTTTAAATAATTAAAAGTATTAAAATAGGTTTTAAAATATATAAGTTGCACTTGATATTTTTGGAAAATAGAGATTTTAATGATAACAAATATAAAAGGTAATATATTTTAATTTAAAGGTAATTGCCGTGATATTTTTGGAAAAGAAGTAGATTTTGTTAGAAAAAAATGTTTTAACTATAAAAGGCAATCAGCTAGTTACTACTTTTATATTATTTTATTATTTATTAAATAGAGTATTAAAATAGATTTTAAAATAAATAAGCAAGAATTACACCTCATATTTTTGGAAAATAGGGATTTTAGTGATGATGTGTTTTAATTATATTAATTGTATTTGTTAAAAAAAAATACGTTCACTTGTTAAAATAGGTAAGTTTTTTTTTAAATAATTAAAAGTATTAAAATAAGTTTTAAAATATATAAGTAAGAGTTGCACTTGATATTTTTGGAAAATAGAGATTTTAGTGATAACAAATATAAAAGGTAATATATTTTAATTTAAAGGTAATTGTCCATGATATTTTTGGAAAAAAAGTAGATTTTGTTAGAAAAAAAATGTTTTAATTATAAAAGGTAATCAACTAGTTAATATTTTTATAATATTTTATTATTTATTAAATAGAGTATTAAAATAGATTTTAAAATAAATAAGTAAGGATTGCACCTCATATGTTTGGAAAATAGAGATTTTAGTGATAACAAATATAAAAGATATTATGTTTTAATTTAAAGGTAATTGTCGTGATATTTTTGGAAAATGAGTAGATTTTGTTAGATTTTTTTTAATTATAAAAGGCAATCAGTTAGTTATTATTTTTATATTATTTTATTATATATTAAAAAGAGTATTAAAATAGGTTTTAAAATAAATAAGTAAGGATTGCACCTCATATTTTTGGAAAACATAGATTTTAGTAATAACAAATATAAAAGGTAATACGTTTTAATTTAAAGATAATTGTAATGATATTTTTGGAAAAGGAGTAGAATTTGTTAGAAAAAAATATTTTAATTATAAAAGCCAATCATCTAGTTACTATTTTGGTAACTTGACAATAATACAATTCCATTAAAGATTTGATTTGTAGTAATTTTCGTTATCCTAAAAAGAAAGAAGTATATTTGTAGCAGTGTATCCTAAATTTAAACAAATTAGATCCCACATTTTCATTTTTTTGATTAGATTTCAATATTATTTGATTTTTATGTAGTAAAATATAGTGAAATATTAATGTAGAATAAAATTTTCCCGAATTTTGATTATATTATTAATTAGAAAAAGTACCGAAAACCAAAAACCGACCGTTAACCGAAAACCAAAACTTTCAATGTTTCGGCTTTAATAATATATAGTATAGATTATGTACTAATTTTTGTAAATATTTATTTACCAAACACACTTTAATTTAAAATCAATCATGAATATATCATCATATATTATGGATTTATTTTCATAAACATAAATAAGAGCTAATAAGAATCTCTTCTAGACCAATCATATGACTTAAATACTATAATTACTTGATTTAACATATATATAAACTATATATTCTTTAAAGTGATAAAATATTTACTAATCATTTACTCTTTTAATTAAAAATCAATCAAAATTATATCATTATATATTATAACTTGATTTTTATAAATACTTAATAATCAACCACTCTCTTAGTATAAACACTCTCTTAGTATAAAGTTAATCACAGTGATATCACTCAATATCATGAATTAATTTTAAAATTATATATAATTGAGCCAATACAAATTCGACCTATTATAATCTAATTTTAACATTGTAACACAAATTCTACAAATAATATCATTCAAAAATACTAATAATCGCTCATCATCATCATATAAACGTGAACAACCTCAATCGCTATTTCGACGACAACCTATAAATCATCATTTGCATATCGGTTACCACAATTGAACAACCACAACAATACTAATGTTATCACTTATCATCGACCAACCACCATCATTACCATTAGTATCTACAAACCATCACTATTTGATGGATAGCCAAATTCACAAGCCGAAGTCATCATAAAAATCACAAAAATCCACAAAAATTCAAAACAAATCATGCGACTTGAAATGAATACAATTACAAAGAAGATGAATTGGAAGATATATATATTGTGTCAAAAAAACATATATATAGCGTTAGAAAAGAGTCAATAAATTCTATACCAAATAAAAAGATCCGAAAAAATTGGGGGAGAGGGGGATAGAAAAAGAGTAAGTGCCAATAAAAATTATTTTTCTATGAGTTCAATTAAAAAGATGAAGATCAACAAAAAAGATAAAAGAAAAATTAATATGTATATGTATTGTTCATATGTACAATATGTAAAATTAATGATCCAAATTAAGAGTAATCTAAAAATTATTGTGATTAATAAAATTAATGTAAACAACTGCATCTTTTATAATTTGTATACTTAATTTAAGTATTAATAAAAATATTAATGTAATTCATATAAAAAAGAAATAAATACTTTTGTATTTATAATTCATACTAAAATATAAAAAATATATTGATAATAATTATGTGTTGGTGCATAATACAGGCAAAATGCTAATATACATAAAATCAAGTCATATTAGGTGTTTTCAGATTTAGACCTAATTGGAAATGAATCGATTTTTTTCAATTTTGGACCGATAAATCCAATCTAATTTATAGGTTTAAACAAAAAAGTTGTCTAATCACATTTTATAGACCGGTGCGATTGAGGTGTTGGCGTTGTGGTCCTTTTCTAAAATCAATGGACCCACTTGTACATGCGATTTGACTGAATTTTCAACCACACAACGTGTTTTAAAAACTACGTTAACCCCACTACAAAAATACAGTGTGGTGTGGTACGATTTGTGCGGTTTACAAGTTGTTGACGGAGGAATTTGGTAACAAAAAAGTTTGAGGTTCGTCGTCGGAATCAATATCTATGATGGTGGTTCTTCGTCGGAAAGGCCGCCGGAATGTGGTGGTTGTGATGAATTGGGGCCTGAGATTTCAATGATTTCTTGGTGGTAGCTCGCTGAGCTCTTCGCTTCCAATCCCCTATAATGTGCCTATGTACCCCATATTTATAGGGGATCAAACCCAACGTAGTTCTTGGAGAGCAAGTAACCTATATGGGCTTGTTTTCTGATTTCGAAGCCCACTAGGATACTTGAACCGCCTTCTCGAATTAGACTTCGATTCGCTTTAGTAATGTCCAATGATGAGGCCTAGTCACAAAGGCCCAAGGCTCAACTACAGTCTAAGGACTTCTCAGATACGACATTGACTCAACTATTGAAGTCGACACTAACCGCTACCAGCTGTCTACCCGACCAAAGTAGTTGCAGGTATAGCCATGACTTACCCCAAATTTTGGATGCATCCTTGTCCCCCGAATGAGAAACACCCACCAGATATCATGACAAGTGATCTCAAGCTTTTGAGTACAAACTGCAGGATTTTTTCAAAGTTCCACAATGAGGACACACCCATTGATAGTAGGAACAGAGCTCTCAAAGCACACACCAGAGTTTACCACACTTTCCCAATTAGGAAGCACCCATTGACCACAGGAGAGGGCCTTTAGTAAACAGGACTACCCGCTTTCAACCACGAACATCCCCCTCCTAGGGCACATCCTAGGAGAGAATTCTTCAATCATCAGGCAAACCCTAGGAGGCCTTCAAATTAATATCTCCCAGAATTCTCGGGTGCGTCCTGAGAGGGACGACCTTCACATTACATCTTCAAAACCACATTAACAATAACATATTATCCTCAACCAAACCTCTAGAGGCCTTCATTGCAATGTCTCACAGACTTCTCCACTTGAGGACACTTCCTTAGACGAGGACGTGTCCTTAGACAAGCGATCTTCACGTAAAATCTTCAACCAATAATAAGTATTTTCAAATATATATTATCTTCAATCAGCATAATCTTCCAAGTATATCTTCTGTAATTAATGCGGAGGACGCGTACTCAATCAAGGAGAGGATGACGCGTAATTACCAAATTTTGACTTATTCTAGGATTTTGTTGACCAAGACCAACATAACTTGACCCAATGATAAAATACCCATATGAGATTTTGGGCATAACACATGTAAAAAAATTATTAATATAATATGTATAACTTACAATAATGTGGAGATTGATAATCATTTTATGAATATAATAGAGTTTGTTTTTGCTAAATATAAGTCAATAAAATCACAATTTGGGTTATTTTTTATTTAATTTATACTCGTGTGATTATAAGTTGAAAATAAATTGATTAATACACTAAATGTTTAGCACGTAAATATTAAAATTATAAACATACATTAAAAATGATAAAAACTTTCAAATTTTAACTATAAAGCATACATTAAAAATGATAAAAACTTTCAAATTTTAACATCCAAATTTGTTATTCATAAAATAACTGTATATAATGCCCTCACGAAAAAAAATCTGCACGTGCCACAGTTTGTGCCACACTACCACCAATAGGAGAACTGCATCTCTAAATCGATGTTCGAGACAGAAGAAAAGAAGACCATTTGCACACTTTCCAATGTACAATGTAAGTGTAAGTTGTCGGTGAATGTTGACGTTCAACCGATTCTTGTATATAATAGTAGTACCTTACTTATGTATATTCCACACTTGACAAAAAATTAAAGGTACCTTACATATGTACATATTAACAGTGTCTTACGAACAGAAATAACAAGGGGCATTACCTGTATATATAACAACCAAGGAGATGGAGATGCAAAGAATGTAACTACATTGTACATACACAGAGTTGTATGTGAATTTTGTATTTGATCTAACTTCTCTACCACTTTCCTTAGACTATTATGCTATGTATATATTCTCTGATGTGATTAAGTCATTGAATACATCCCTGCTTAAGATGATAATTCATATATTATAATCTTTGTATCGTAATACTAGTTCCTTGCTGGCTTTTTTTAACCTTAAAAATAGTCCAGTTCCATGTTATTTTGCAAGAGATCGCGAAGAACTTTTAAAAGACTAACTCATAAAAGAACAATTTCACTATCTCATTCTTCAATAAAATAAGTATAAGTCGATTTTAACACGTAAAGAGTTTTAATAATTAAACTTAACTAGCTTTTTAGCCCGTGCAATGCATGTGCATATTTTAACTATGAGTAAATTATTGATTTGTTCATAATTATTTTGTACATTTTGAGTATTAGAGTAGTTATATGGACAAAAAAGTAATCCTAAAATGTAATTAATGATGTATTAATTACACCTAGATTGGTCCAAGAATACGGCTCGATAAACAAGGCCTGAAACCCTAATTATTTATTAATTTCATAATTAATAAATAGGGAAAATATACAGCTCATAAACGGAGTCCAAAATATGATAAATACTTCAAAGAAGGATCCAGAATCCCAATTAAAGGAAATAACTAGTCACATTCCTTATCCTACGATAAGGAAAAGACTTATCCATCAAGAAATACAATACTTATCGATTGTCAAGAAGGAGACTTATTCGCTAAGTCTCCTAAACATACCCTAAATACAAGGCTCTTGAAGCCTATATAAAGGACCTGATCCTTCAATAAGAACTACGTCTTTGGCTTGATTCTCAATTACGAATTGAGATACGTAGGCATCTTGTGAGGACCGATTTAGTCACGAAACAAGAGAACAACCATTAAAGCTCGAAGCTCTCTAAACCTAGCATTAAATTCGTAAGCACAGTTTTTATTCCACAACATTTGGCGCCGTCTGTGAGAAGACAACATCAACCATGACAAACACACGAAGAACGACTCGAGATACTCAAACTTCTGAAGAGCTTCCTCTCACCTCTGAGGCAGGCACTCAAGAAAGCCAGCCACCACCGATCACCACCACTCAAGGACCGGAAATCCTGATTTCGGTTGAAGGAACGAATCCCCTGCAAATGGTCGTTCATGGACCTGATCCACAAGATACCATTCGCCAGTAACCAATCACAACCTCCCCACAGCTCATGAATGCCTCAAGTGGCCTTCAACTTCATACCACGGATCTCCCCCAATACGCAACTCAAACCCTCGGGATGCCAACCTATGGTATGCCACCTCGACCCACGGTGGGCAGCAGTGGTGTTAATCCAAACTACCATGAAGTATATGTTCCCCCTTACATTCGAGGTCTGGGACCCCAAAACCAACAACCTCAAACCAGAAAAACACCCTTGATTCAAGATTACTCAGGTCCTTATACCGAGGATGAGAATTACTCAACTGGAGAAGAAAGGGATGTAGCCCCAAGGAGAAGACGTTCTTCCCAAACCAATCGGGAACGACCCCAAACTACCAAGGAAAGAATTGCGGCCCATGAGGCAGAGACTGCAAGGCTCAAAAAATTATTGGCAAAAGAAGAAGCAGCAAAAACACAGAGAGTCCCGGTGATTAATTTAGATCTGACACCGAGAAGAACTAGGAGGGCTGAAATCCCAAGAGGAGATCCTAGTGTCTTGTTACCCCTAGGAGATCCTGATGATCCTACACCCCCTTTCACTCAGGACATCATGAAAGCCAGTATATCTAGGAAATTCAAGATGCCAACCATCAAAGCTTATGATGGAACAGGAGATCCCGCAAATCATGTGAGAACTTTCTCTAATGCACTGCTATTGCAGCCAACCAATGATGTGGTTAAGTGCAGAGCTTTTCCACAAACCCTAGCGGACATGGCTCAACGTTGGTACAGTCGTTTACCTCCCAATCAAAGCGTTTATCAATCAGTTTGTTAGTGGAAGGGTGCATGAGAAGAGTTCTGCATCACTCATGGGAATCCAGCAAGGAAAGAATGAAGCTTTAAGGGATTATATAAACCGATTCACCCGGGAGGCCCTGAAAGTTCCAGACTTGGGGGACAAAGTAGCTATGATAGCCCTGCAACAAGGAACCACTGATGATCACTTCAAGAGATCCTTGGAAAAACATCCACCCGAGAGTATGCTGAAGCTCCAAGATAGAGCCGGAAAGTACATCAAGGCTGAAGAAAGCATGAGAAAGTATGAACCCACTGCTGGTGGCAGTGGAAATCCAAAGAAAAGAAAGGAAACTCAGGAATATGATGTTAAGGAAAAGTTTCCTAGAACATCAAAGGATTCTGATTCTCCACCCAAGAAGAACAATTTCGATCCAAGGTTCACGGAGTACGCGAGGTTGAATACTCATAGGAGCCAAATTCTGATGGAAATAGCAAAAGAAGAAGATCTCTGATGGCCGAAGCCACTGAGGACTGAAATGTCTAAAAGGAATCAAAACCAATTCTGTCAGTTCCACAAAGAAGTCAGTCATGACACAGATGATTGCAGACAACTGAAAGATGAGATCGAGTTTTTGATTCGAAGGGGAAAACTCAACAAGTTCACTAAGGATGGAAATCAAGGGAGTCAAAGAGGAAACTACGAAAGGAAAGATTACGACAAAAGGGACCACGATCAAGATCGTAATCCTAAACCCCGAGGACCTGTCATCAACATGATATTTGGATGACCAACTGCTGCTGGGTCCTCCCAAAACTCAAGGAAAGCCTATGCCCGAGAGGTAATGACTTTGGTTGGAGAAGCACCAAAACGTGCCAGAACAGAAATAACAATAGGTTTTGATGATTCTGACCTGGAAGGAGTGAAGTTTCCCCACGATGATCCCTTAGTCATCGTACCTGTGATAGGCAATTCTGAAACAAAGAGAGTTTTGGTTTACAATGGAGCTTCAGTGGACATCTTGTTCCATGATGCTTTTATCAAAATGGGCTATACTGACTCTCAATTGACACCCTCGAATATGCCCATCTATGGGTTCAATGGAGTGGAATCAAAGGTAGAAGGCACAATTCAACTCCCTATGATGATGAGGCAAGGTTCGAAAACGTCTACTCAAATGCTGAACTTCATAGCTATAAAGGCAACCTCAACATACAATGCAATCCTAGGAAGGACGAGTCTTCATGCGTTCAAGGCTGTTGCCTCATCTTATCATCTGAAAATCAAGTTCCTAACAAGAAATGGGATTGGTGAAGAACGGGGAGACCAAAAGATGGCTAGAAGTTGTTATGTAGCCGCTTTAAGGCCTGATGGAATCGGGGGGCAGGTTCTCCCCATTGAAGACATGGATGCTAGAGATAATGGAGATAGAAGAGGGAAACCAGCTGAGGATTTAATCCCAATTCCCTTAGTTCCTGGTGAACCGGAGAAGGTTACTTACGTTGGAGCATTGTTACCTGAGCCATTGAAAAGCAAAATCATATCCTTTCTTCAAGAAAACAATGATGTTTTTGCTTGGACAGCGGCCGATGTGCCAGGGATTGATCCCCAGTTGATAACAGACAAATTGAATGTAGATCCCGAAAGGAAGACTGTGAAACAGAAGAAGAGAAATTTTGCTCCAGAAAGGCAAGAGGCCATCAAGCAAGAAGTAGATAAGCTTCTGGAAGCCAGGTTTATTGAAGAAATTCAATTTCCAGATTGGTTGGCTAACCCAGTGATGGTCAAAAAAGCCAATGGAAAATGGAGGATGTGTGTGGACTTCACAGACTTGAATGACGTCTGTCCAAAAGATTTTTTCCCCTTGCCAAGAATTGATACTCTGATCGATGCTACGGCTGGGCACGAGATGGTAAGTTTCATGGATGGCTTCAGTGGATACAACCAAATCAAAATGCACAAAGATGACATCTCCAAGGTTTCATTCATCACTGACTTTGGTGTTTACTGTTATTTGGTTATGGCATTTGGACTTAAGAATGCAGGAGCAACTTACCAAAGGTTGGTAAACAAAATCTTTGAACACCTAATTGGAAAGACCATGGAGGTCTATGTGGATGACATGTTGGTTAAAAGCCTCGATAAGGCTGGTCATATAAACCATCTAAGGGAAGCTTTTGAAGTGCTGAGGCACCATAAAATGATGTTGAATCCAGCAAAGTGATCCTTTGGTGTAGGGTCAGGAAAGTTTCTAGGCCTAATGGTTTCTAAACGAGGAATTGAGGCTAACCCCGACAAAATCAAAGCAATCCTGAACATGGAGCCACCACGGTCTGTCAAGGATGTTCAGAAGTTAACAGGAAGAGTGGCAGCATTGGGGAGATTTATCTCCAAGTCAGGAGAGAAGTGCTTACCTTTTTTCAAAGCATTCAAGAACGTGAAAAATTTTGAGTGGACAATAGAAAGCCAAGAGGCCTTTGAGGCCTTGAAGAAGTACATGGCTGAGGCACCATTGTTGGCAAAACCAAAACTAGGAGATACTCTCTACCTATACCTAGCAGTTTCTAACACTTCCCTTGGAGCTGTTTTGGTAAAGGAAGAATTGAAAGTTCAGAAGCCCATCTATTACGTGAGTAAGATTCTATATGGAGCATAAATAAACTACTCTACGATAGAGAAGTTTGCCTTAGCCCTGATTATGGCTTCAAGAAAGCTATGTCCATACTTCCAGGCACACAAGATAGAGGTCTTGACCGATCAGCCTCTAAGAAGCATCTTGCACAGTCCTCAAGTTAGTGGAAGGTTGATCAAGTGGGCTATTGAATTGGGGGAATTTGACATCAAGTATAAGGCTCGAACGGCAATAAAATCTCAAGCACTCGCTGACTTCATGGTTGAATGCACCATTGACAACCAGGAAGTTGGGGGCAGGGAGTAGTAATGGAAGACAAGAAAGATGAAGACACGGTGTCCAAAGAATGTTGGGTGCTCTATTTTGATGGAGCATCAAAAACAAAATCAAGTGGAGCAGGTTTGGTGCTACAAAGTCCCGATGGATTTCTAATAGAGTATGCACTGAAACTGGACTTCCCAACAACGAACAATGAAGCTGAGTACGAAGCCCTGATAGTTGGCCTAGGGGTGGTTGGAGCCTTGAGAGTTAAGACTCTGAAAGTATGTGGAGATTCGAGGCTAGTAGTTTCCCAGGTGAATGGAGAATTTGAGGCTAGAGATGAAGTCATGGCTAAGTATTTGAAACTTGTCAAAGCCATCATGACTCAGTTTGATGAATGTTATATGGAACACATTCCAAGGGAAGAAAATGTGAAGGCTGACACCTTGTCCAAATTTTCTTCTTCTGAAATTGAAAACTATGCAGGGGGTGTATACTTCCAAGTCTTGAAGACCCCAAGCATTAATGGGAAGTTGATAGCACCCATTGATGTGGCTAGCTGTTGGATGGATCCCATCAAATCTCATTTGGAAACTGGTTGGTTACCTAACGATACTTCAGAAGCACGAAAGTTATATGTGAGAGCACTAAGGTATACCTTGATTGAGGGAATCTTATACAAAAAGTCTTTCATCATCCCTTACTTGAAATGTTTGAGACCCCAAGAGGCAGAATTGGCCCTAAGGGAGGTACATGAAGGAATTTGTGGACAGCACTTGAGGGGCAGACCCCTTGCTCATAAAATCACTCATCTAGGTTTCTACTGACCGAGTGTGCTTGCAGATGCAAAAAGCTATGTGAAGAAGTGTGAACGGTGCCAAAAGCATGCACCAGTGGTTAGACAACCACCAGAGATGTTGACATCCATAAACTCACCTATTCCATTTGCCATGTGGGGAATGGATATACTTGGACCATTTCCAATGGCAAGTGCACAGAGAAAGTTCTTGATAGTGGCAATCGACTACTTCACTAAGTGGATTGAGGCTAAACCTTTAGCCAAGATAACCACCAAGAAAGTAATCCATTTCTTTTGGGAGAATATGATATGCAGATACGGGATTCCACGAATCTTGGTCACAGATAATGGAACTCAGTTTAACAATGAGTATTTCAAGAAGTACTGTGAGGAGAATGATATTAAGCTACGTTTCACTTCCGTTGCTCACCCTCAAGCAAATGGGCAAGCTAAAGTGGGAATCGAATTATTCTAGATGGACTGAAGAAAAGAGTTGAACGCTCTAGAAATACTTGGGTGGACGAATTGCTCCCCATACTATGGGCATATCGTACTACTTGTAAAGTCACCACTGGAGCAACCCCGTTTCTGTTAGCATATGGAGCAGAAGCAGTGGTTCCAGTGGAGATTACTCACACATCTCCAAGAGTTGAAGCTTATGAACCAGAGACAAATGAAGAAGGCTTGAAGTTGGCTCTAGATCTAATTGATGAAGTTAGAGATGAGGCAAATGCCAAGATAGTTGAACATCAGAAGAAAGCATCTTTCTACTATAACTTAAGGGTTAAAGAAAGATTCTTTCGTTAGGGAGACTTGGTTCTCCGAAAGATTGAAACATCTGGAGTTGGACAGAAAGGAAAATTGGCCCCAAACTGGGAAGGACCGTATCGGGTCAAAAACGTGTTTGGACGAGGCTCATATAAGTTGGAAACCCTCGAAGGGATTGAAGTGCCAAGAACTTGGCAGGTTGCAAACTTAAAAGTTTACTATGCTTAGTGTTTCCTAACTGGACTCACTATTAGGACGAGTAGAAATAAGGTCGATGAAACCAATCCGAGTTTTTAACTCGAGGTAGAAAGTAGAATATTATGTAAGGGTTGAACCCATTTTCAAAGTTATGATTCTATTCAACATTTTCATATTTTTATGATAAGTTTTTATGCATTGAGTGTTGGCAAACATTCAAAAATTCAGAAATGAAAGGAAGTCAAGAAATGATAGATTAAAACTTACAAAAAGTTAAGTTATGCCCGAAGGCAGAGATTACATAAATAAAAGCCACATACGGCTATGAAAGAAAAACTAAACTAACTAAGCTTCTCCTCCTTTGTCACCAGTATCAGCCTCCTCTTCTTCTGAGCTAGAGCCAGAACCAGAAGGAGTGCCAACTGTCTAACCTAGGGGAGAAGAATGCCCGAGGTCCAGAATCTTGTCATCCTCGTCCATATCATCCTCTCCAGCCAAAGCCACCTCTAAAGGGGTAGGGGCATAAGGATTCGGGAAGTCAGAAAGGTTAAGCGACCCAGGAATCTTCTCCAAGACATCTGCTAAGGCACCATCCCATCCTTTGGTAAACTGAACTGGGAAGAGAAGCTCGTCATGCTTACCGATTAAGTCCTTGTACTCCTGAGAGTCAAGGTACTCATCGATAAAGTCATCCTTGCTCTTCCTAAGCGCAACCAGCTCAGCTTGGGAATCAGCCAACTCCTTCTCCCTCCTAGCCAGGGTAGCCTTGAGAGAGCCCACTTCCTCCTGAGACTTCTCAAACTTGCCTTGGATGGCCTCAGAAGATGAGCGCCAAGCCTTGGCTTGAAAGAGAGCCCCTTGGAAGTTAGCATTAGTCTGCAAACAAAGCACAAGTCAAGAAGGAAATTTGCAACATGTTAAGTAAACTACCAAAAGAAAAGGAAGAGAAAAATTACCGCGGCCATGGCCTGAGAACCTGCATGCTCCACTACCTCAATTGTAGAGTTGGTAACAAAGTCCTTGTAGTCACAAGGAGTAAGTGAATGATAGGACCACTCAATAGCATGCTTGGACACCCCAACGACAGTGTCTTTCTTCCTGATACCCAAGTTGGGGCGCCAAACAGAGGCCTTGGATGAGGGAGGAGCCTCAACCTCCTCCACAGAATCCTCGTGAGGCCTTAGAAATGCTGGGCCATCAAAAGCACCCCGAGGATCTTTGCCTCCCAAACGAGCCGTTTTCATCCTAGCAGTTTCTCCATTCGCGGGCTCGTTGCCTTTGTTTATAAAAGCCGAAGCTACAAAAACAAATGAGAAAGAAGCAATGGGTATAAGAAAATCTTAGATAAATAAAAGAAACTAAGGAATGAAAGTTACCCTTGTCTGATACGCTCGATAAGCCCAGAGACTTTATAAGAAACTCGTCCAAGAACTCCCAAGCCAAGGTGGCATAGTTGTCCTTGGTTAGCTCAACATAGGCATAAGCCTCCTCATCGGTTAAGACTATCTCATTGGGACTACCATCCGAGACCCTACTAAACGATTTACGGAACAGGGTACCCCAATCCCCTCCTTCCCAAACTAGATACATAAACTTATTCTTCCACTTTGGGTTATTGTCAGGGATGGATTTTGGGTGGAATATTGGAGGAGTGGAAGCCCTATGATTGATATAAACCCAACCGGGGGAAATTGCAGAACTGTTCTTAAATTGAAAGATTTTTCTAAATAATGAAACATAAAGGGGAAAATTGTTCTATAAACAAAGAACTATAAAGCTCATTATAATTCTCCAAGCATTAGGAGGAAGTTGGAAAGGATTAATCCTAACATCTGCTAATAACTTGGGAATAAAGTCATGAAAAGGAAACCTAAGTCCTGCAACAATGGCGTCGTTGTAAATGCAGAGAGCATCAGGACGCCAATGGCAGGAACGATATCCTGGGCCAGCTGGGATAAGCCTAAGGGGGGATTTAACTCTATACATTTTGTTAAAATCCCTAATTTTATCAACTTCGTGAAATTTATTACTACAATCAAAGGAATATAAGTGAGACACAGATGGGTAATCATCGCCACGTTCGTTAATCATATCTTGCAAAGACATATATGAAGAGTGAATAATGACGGTACCTCTCTTGGACGCTTGATTCATCTTTTGAAGGCGTTGAGCAGTACGATCAGCCATTGGTATTCAAAAGTTCAAAACGAATTCCCAGAAATCTTCAAACCTTCAAAGGAATTTCCAGAAAACTTCAAATCTTCAAGCAAAATTTCCAGAAATCTTCAAATACTGAAGAAAGATGCCCAAAAATGATGAAGAAAACTCACCGGAAATCGCCTCACCACGGAGAAACTAGAGAATATTGAGAGAAATTTTTTAGAAACTTGAAGTGAGAAGTGAAAAGTGAAATGGAAATCTCACTCTTTTATAACTGAAGTAGCCGATCACCCAACCGGTCGAAAGAAGGGCAACCATCTACATCTAGTTAAGGCCCATAATCATTTACTGGGCTCCAAAAATCAAGGCCCAACAAAAATAATTGAGGCCCAAAAGAGATCAAGTGAAATCCAAACAAACTAAGACCAATTTGAGGTCGAAAAAGTATTAAATTGAGGTTGAAGGAACCCTGGATCGAGGTCGAATGACCGAGGTCGAAAACATACATGAAATTGAAGTCGATTTGTTCGACCTAAGACCAAATTGAGGTCGAAAAAGTATTAAATTGAAGTCGAAGGAACCCTAGATCGAGGTCGAATGACCGAGGTCGAAAACATACATGAAATTGAAGTCGATTTGTTCGACCTAAGACCAAATTGAGGTCGAAAAAGAATTAAATTGAGGTCGAAGGAACCCTGGATCGAGGTCGAATGACCGAGGTCGAAAATACACATGAAATTGAAGTCGATTTGTTCGACCTAAGACCAAAACGAGGTCGAAAAATAATGAGACTGAGGTCGAAAAAACTGGGTCGAGGTCGAACGACCGAAGTCGAAATAGCAAGGGAGAACGAGGCCCGAGACCCTAATTATTTATTAATTTCGTAATTAATAAATAGGGAAAATATACAGCTCATAAACGGAGTCCAAAATATGATAAATACTTCAAAGAAGGATCCAGAATCCCAATTAAAGGAAATAACTAGTCACAGTCTTTATCCTACGATAAGGAAAAGACTTGTCCATCAAGAAATACAATACTTATCCATTGTCAAGAAGGAGACTTATTCACTAAGTCTCCTAAACATAACCTAGTAGCATATTATGAGTTATAGTATTATTCTACAAGTAATGTTAGTACAAGTTTATATTTCACTTATATACATGAAAGTATTTTCTTGTGTGTGTTATCTTTGTGTTGATTTGAACATATATGTGCCATACAAATATAATACTTAAAATATGTCAAAGATTATGTTTATTTGATTTATTAGAAGTATAAATAATTGCAATGCACATGCATGCTTAATATATAAATTTTACTCAAATAATATATTTTGCAATATTTAATTCGTAAATATTTACTGTGAATATAAAAAATAGTATAATGAGATATAGTACATGTTAGCGAATATGGTCATATATTATCATATATTCACATAAATGTATGTACATATGTATGTACGTATGTATGTATGTATGAATGTATGAATGTATGAGTATGGAATATTATAATATATTCACGTAAATGTATATATGTATGTATGTTTGTATGTAAGTATGTATGTATATGTGTAGATATTTATGTGACGCCCCCAAATCCCGGGGTCAGGGAATTTGGTCGTCACGCTAAAATCTCAATTTAAATAACCTGCTAAATATAAAACAAAAACAAATATAACATCTGCGACCGCAACTCTATCAAGAATCTTTAAAGGTTATAGTGCTAGAAAAAGGAACCCAAAATTTACTAAACTATAGCTTCCTTTACAACAATACTCTTTGCACAAATTCTATGACACTAGTATAACTTCGATAAGAAGTATACCAGGCAAACTAATCTTATACAATATAGTATTTACTAGAAATCAACTATATACAATAACCTTACACTAGATCCAAATGATCTGCATCAACCCATCGTCCCAACGTCATATTGACTCTTCTCATTCCACAGTCATACAATTTAATACTGTCAATTTACCTTACACTGGGAGGTTTAAAAGTTGAAACCAGCAAATATGAGTGGAGACATCCACTCGATTTACTGAAATATCAAGGGTAACAAGCAAGAGTGAGCAAAAGAAGCTCAACAAGTATATAATACTACACAAGATAAAATAATGATGAAACAATATCTGAAAAGAAATCAAGTCAACTGGCAAAATGAACAACAATATTTGTATCAAACTTTAAATTAGAATTGGATTTTTACTATGACGCAACGAGTTAAAGTGGATGATCAGTCACACTAAAACTCCGGATCATACCCTACGGTATGTCCAAATACTGAATTGTAAAAATATTGAATTTTTGAATATTTTTATAACTCACCCAAATACCAATGGGGCACAGATAAGATATCGGGTAAAATTTTGGTACTAATAAAATACCACTTTGATACCAAAAATTTCCAAATATTCTAAATCTCCCAAGAATGTAAAAATACTAAATTTTGGAATACTTTTATAATTTACAAAAATAAAACTTTGTATCCGAATAAAATATCGGATAAAATTTTGGTGCAACTAAAATGTCGGTTCGATCCCCAAAATTCTAACACAAACTCAATTCAACAATATCGATAAAATAATCAGCTTTCATAAAAATTTTAAATAAAATACACATAATTCCATTCCTCCTCTTTTGAGAAAATCAATAAAATATTTAAATAATAATATTAATAAACTCTGAAAATTCGGGTTACTACAATCTACCCTCCTTATAAGGATTCCGTCCTCGGAATCAGCTGAAGAAGTCACTAAGGTTCTTTTTATAACTTCCAACTCTGGTTGCATCCACAATAATACTAACTTTTTACTCTTTGATACTTGTTCTTTCTAGTCTGAAATTTCTACCGGTTCCTCTACATAGGGCAAATCCGGTTGTACCACTACACGTTACGCGTTACTAGTATTCTACTCACATCTTGATCCGCTTTGGCTCTTGATAATCCTACCGCAAAGGTTACTTAATTCCAACCTGCTTGGCATACTTCCAAGATTATTTGAGATAACAAGATTCATGATAAATTGAAGTGAAAAGATGTCATATCATAGCGAGTGTCCCACAATTGTGGTTATCGAATTTCAATTTTCAAAACAAACGTTTTTGAAATGACCAATATGATCAGATGAACCATTGTTGCGTGTCTTAGTTAAGACATTACTAAAGGTAATTAACCTTCTTGTATTGCACAACACACAAGTGATGGCGTCCCATCAAACTTCTATCACACAGACAGATAGTCTGTGTGTCCCCTATAAATAGGGTTGCTCGTCTCAGTTGGAGTAGAGAAATATAAAATGAGTCTAAAGTCAAATTAACAATTGAAGCCTTTTGATGACAAATTCTCAGATGCACCCCTGGATTACAACTGAACAGATTCCAAAGGTACTACTTCCGGAAAAAGAATAACCAGAAAAGAAATTACTGGCACAATACGAGGAAATGATGATTTATCAATAATAGAGTTATTCACTACTGAAGAACATTAGAAATTCAAATATCAAAACTTGATAGGGTTTTAGAAATCAAAAAAAAAAAGGCATCAAGACAGCCTTTAGCACATTTGAAACCCAATAACAGGTGAACACAATATCAAAATATAAATTCAGAAGGCGGAATATTTTCACAGACAAAAGTCTTACTTAAAGGAGTGTTAAATAATAATTTATTAAGAAGGAAGGTATTGCCAAGTTCTTCAGGTATGTCTTCTTTATCAGCTCCTCTGTTGGCTCGTCATTCAATTCTAAGTTCTTCTGCTACACGTCCTAAGGTTATCGATATCATACGTCATCGTCGACCCGCAATAGTCTCTGAAGATTCCACCATCTATATCTACAATCGCAAGGATTTCTATCCAGCCCAGCTCAACTATCTCAAACGAGTACTATATCTTAAATTACTCGTTGGTATTATATCCAATAGTCCAACACGAACTCTATATGAGCTCTGACGTTCCTCACATAACTATACACACACCTACACACTCTCGTTTCTAGTTTACTATAACCCTGCTCTGATACCAACTATGACGCCCCCAAATCCCGGGGTCAGAGAATTTGGTCGTCACGCTAAAATCTCAATTTAAATAACCTGCTAAATATAAAACCAAAACAAATATAACATCTACGACCCCAACTCTACCAAAAATCTTTAAAGGTTATAGTGCTAGAAACAAGAACCCAAAATTTACTAAACTATAGCTTCCTTTACAACAATACTCTTTGCACAAATTCTATGACACCAGTATAACTTCGATAAGAAGTATATCAGGCAAACTAATCTTATACAATATAGTATTTACTAGAAATCAATAATATACAATAACCTTACACTAGATCCAAATGCTCTGCATCAACTCATCTTCCCAACGTCATCTTGACTCTTCTCGTTCCATAGTCATACAATTTAATACTGTCAATCTACCTTACACTGGGAAGTTTAAAAGTTGAAACCAGCAAATATGAGCGGAGACATCCACTCGCTTTACTGAAATATCAAGGGTAACAAGAAAGAGTGAGCAAAAGAAGCTCAACAAGTATATAATATTGCACAAGATGAAATAATAATGCCACAATATCTGAAAAGAAATCAAGTCAACTGGCAAAATGAACAACAATATTTGTATCAAACTTTAAATTAGAATTGGATTTTTACTATGACGCAATGAGTTAAAGTGGATGATCAGTCACACTAAAACTCCGGATCATACCCTACGGTATGTCCAAATACTGAACTGGATCCAAGGCCACATTGGCCACATAATAATATTCATACTCTGACTGGCGTCTGCAGTCCTTAAAACATTTCATTTTAATAAAAACTTCCAATTCCAATCTAGTACTCAGATTAGGTGTCGGAACAATCGACTACCTGGTTAACTCAAATTAATGCTTTCAACTGTCTGATTCAGATTATCAAATTAGGTTAGGTTAAACAAGTACATATGAATTAGGTTTCCAATGATAAAGAACCAGGATTAAATCTGGTAACCACAAGATACTGCAGGATATGAATTATGAACCGAAATAGAACTGTCAAGTTAGAAATAAATAGGTTGTCTCAATCACAGGATGAGAATAGGAACTGGTAATGCAACAAGTAATTAAATAAAAATTGAAAACAAGAATCTTGATATGATACTCTAAACAAAAGAGTACGAGTTAGGAAACTTGCCTTTGGTCCTTAGTTATTACGTAAAGCCGAAGTAATATGATTCTCATCTTCTTCTATCTTATGTCATCACAAGTTTCTATTCTGATAACTCTTGGCTCCGGCGCATATGCGGTTGCTACGAGGTTGCACTACCGAGATCGTTCCCGCCCAACTATTCAGTAGTTAAAGATAAGATATACTTTAGCCTTCGGACTCAACTCTACTTAATATAAATGTTTATAAACTTAAGCGAATGTAATTTCTACAGAAAATTGGGCATACCCTATTGGTAAAGTGGACGTTGCCCTGTTTTAAAAACATCTAAATTTTCTAACTCAATCATCCACAACCAATCCACAATTTATTCAATACTCCAATCATCTGCCTTGACTTGTAGTAAACATATAAGAAAATAATTCTGCCTCGACTTGCAGTACACATATAAGAAAATAATTCTGCATTGACTTGCAGTAAACATATAAGAAAATAATTCTGCATTGACTTGCAGTAAACATATAAGAAAATAATTCTGCATTGACTTGCAGTAAACATATAAGAAAATAATTCTGCATTGACTAGCAATAAACATATAAGAAAATAATTTTGCGTTGACTTGCAGTAAACATATAAGAAAATAATTCTGCATTGACTTGCAGTTACTTTATCCAGAAATAAACCATCTCGTACAACATTTATCACGTACCAAGTCAAATAACTAATTCACATAATTTCATATACTTCACATAATACATAACACATGTTTTATTCACGTAACCATTTAAACTAGCATATCATATCATCTACAATTGCCAAATAATAATCATTAAATAGTCCTGCCTGAAATTAGGCAGCACTTTATTTATATAACAACCCACCTGTTTTAAACTAATACCAACAATCAAGAATCAAATTACAAACTAACATATTCATATAACTTAACTTAATCAACCTGAACTCACAACTATAAAATAACATACTAAACTCGATATACCATTTAAACACATAGAAATTATCAGTTCATATGCCACTATACGATACCAAACTTATTATCATATTATCAAAATAAAAATCAGATTTAACTAGTTACAAAGACTAACAGTGTACAGTATAAGGATGAACTCAGATGAAAAAGTGTAAAACAATAAAATTGTAGAAATTTTCGAGACCTTTCCAGAATGGTAAGGCTCATTAAAAATGAACAAGTAACGAGTTTACAAACTTTAAAACAAGCTGCTGCAGAAGCAGACTCAGTCCTGTTCACACAATTTAATCACACATCTATAGTTACTTAGAGAATACAAAACTTAAACAGTCATTCATACTTTAAATCCGATTACCACTAGATTAAATAAAATTAATCAAAACCAACAAATTCAATAAATCAAGCAATTACTCAAATCAGGTAAATAATAAAACAATTTATGAAAAATGTTAATTAAATTTGATTTATAATTAATCGAGATTAATTAATAAAATTCACCAATTAATCACTCAATTAATTGATCAATTAAATCAATTACATTATTATCTAAAACCGATTAAAAATAATCAAATCTAATTACTCTTTGAGACACCAATAATAAAATACAAATAATAAGTATATAAATTTTACAAAATTTCGGCATGACCCGTTCGTAAATAGGACTATCCACAAAATTTGCATGTACTATGTTGCGCCCCCAGTCACAGGACGAACAACACAGTACAACACCAACAACATCCTGTATACTCAGCAGTAAATAAACAACATAAACTCCACAACCAATGAACTTCAACAAAATCCCCCAAATTGGGAATCAAACAAAATAAACTAAAATCACTATCACAATTATCACAATTTAACTTCACCACTTAAATCAACTCCACATATTTAACATACATATAAACGAGGCTAAAACTAATTTCACATTTAAAATAATTTAACTCACTAATTAAATAATAATCATACTAAAATTCAAATGGTGCTCTAAAACCATTTAAAACACAACAATATATATATATATATATATATATAGGCTTTTGTTCAACTAGAAACTAGAATTAAAATAGAAACTAAAAACTAATCTAAGCCCCTTAGATTAATCTAATCTAATGACTCTCTACTGCACCACGCACAGTTAAAATACACCCTCACATACACAATCCCACCTAATTCCCTTCATTTTTAATTTGATTTTTCCCGTGAATCGGTGAACTTTTTTTGAAATCCGACTTCACTATATTTTTCTCCATCTTCCAACGATCAATATGCATACCATATGTGCTATATTACGGAGTACTAAAATTTTAGTGGTTTCTGTAATAATAAATAGTGATTTCAGTATAGATCTAGCGATTTATTTTTATATACGTATAAATTTAGTGATTTTGCAGTACAAAATTTGTAATTTACGTATAGGTCTGGAGAAAAAATCATAACACTTACGCAGAAATCAATATTTATTCTTACATGAATCAACAACATTTTAGTGATTCTCGCAAGCATAAATAGTGATTTAGCGTCGAAATATATCAAATATGGTATGCAAACTAATTGTTGCGAGATGAAAAAAAATACAGTGAAGTCAGATTTCAAAAAAAGATCACCAATTAACAGGAAAAATATAATTACGAATGGAGGGGATTAGGTGGGGTTGTATGTGAGAGGATGTATTTAACTGTGTGGGGTGCAGTTTCTAGTTTTTAATTAGTACATGTTTCTAGTTGAATAGGACCCTATATATATATATAGGCTTTTGTTCAACTACAAACTAAAATTAAAATAGAAACTAAAAACTAATCTAAGCCCTTAGATTAATCTAATCTAATGGCCCTCTACTCCACCACACACAGTTAAAATACACCCTCACATACACAATTCCACCTAATTCCCTTCATTTTTAATTTGATTTTTCCCGTGAATCGGTGAACTTTTTTTGAAATCCGACTTCACTATATTTTTCTCCATCTTCCAACGATCAATATGCATATCATATGTGCTATATTACGGAGTACTAAAATTTTAGTGGTTTCTGTAATAATAAATAGTGATTTCAGCATAGATCTAGTGATTTATTTTTATATACGTATAAATTTAGTGATTTTGCAGTACAAAATTTGTAATTTACGTATAGGTCTGGAGAAAAAATCACTACATTTACGCAGAAATCATTATTTATTCTTACATGAATCACCAACATTTTAGTGATTCTCGCAAATATAAATAGTGATTTATCGTCGAAATATATCAAATATGGTATGCAAACTAATTGTTGCGAGATGAAAAAAAATACAGTGAAGTCAGATTTCAAAAAAAGATCACCAATTAACGGGAAAAATATAATTACGAATGGAGGGGATTAGGTGGGGTTGTAAGTGAGAGGGTGTATTTAACTATGTGTGGTGCAATTTCTAGTTTTTAATTAGTACAGGTTTCTAGTTGAATAAGACCCTATATATATATATATATATATATATATATATATATATATATATATATATATATACTCGATTAGGAAATTACAACACACATCTATTATATATCTTATACTGCAACAAGCACTTTGTGAACCATTTTATTCAACACTTGAAATTACGTAATTGCCCCTCCAAAGTCAAATGATATAAAAATGTAAGAAAATTTTGATCTTGATGGGAATCGAACCTAAGACACTTCAATACTAATTACTAAGAATTTCAAGTCACCAATTTAACCATTGAGCTACTTGGGTTTCTTTGTTGTGGTATAGAACCCATTAGTATGGTAATGTCTTTCACAAATATTATTTTACACTTTAGTTTTTATTCAAGATTCTTTCATGATAATTTCATTTGTCTGATCATTAATAAAAGTGGTTATTGGTATAAAGTATATCCAATAGACTCGTATCTCTTTAATTAAATTTAATTATGTTTCTTCCTTTGTATTCACAATTTTAAGACAAAGTACAAATGCATTTTTAGTCACATAATATCACTTTTTAGTCCGAGCATCCAATAATATAAAATAATACAAAATAGTAATCATTTTGTCTCAACTATATTCATACATATCAGATAATATAAGTAATAATATAAGCACATCTATAGTTTTTACCCTGAATAGAGATACGTAATCCGGATTCAGGTCGGATTTTTCGATATCCGATAAGGCCGGGCTTTTTTAAATCGAGACAAATTTTCTCTAAAATATTTATACATGTAGATAGGGTCGGGTCAGGAGGGGCCAAATCGGATTTTTACAAATTATTTTAGATATTGATAACTTTAACTTTAACTTTACCTTTTTTTTATTTTTTCGGATTTAATTAAAAAAATTAAGCTTTTATCCGATATTTAATTGAAAATTCTAGCTTTTTGGATTGGACTTTTATCCTTATCAAGACTACGTCCAAATCGAGATTAAATTTGGGTTTATTCGGCTCGAACCGGATCGGGGTTTTGTGAAAAATATGCGATTCGTTTAAGTCTGCGGGCTGGATCCAATTGAGGTGGACTTTTTTTTAATCAGATTTTTTCCGATTTTTTTAACCAGTTCGAACAGTTTTTTTCGAATACGAATTTGTGTGCATCTCAATCCCGCCACCTCATGCATTAAGGACATGTATACTACTCCGGCCGCTTATAGAGAATTATGGAGCCCGGAGAGTATTGGTACTTTCGAAATGGAGCATTTATTTGACACCTTTAACTAATTCCTATCTGATTATTAATTAGCTTATAAAACTAATCATCAAATACATTCAACTAAGAACAAAATCTTCTTCGGACTAATACCAAACCGATCTTCCTTGCAAATCTTCTCAACCATGTCATATAGTGTCACCAACAAGTTCAAACTGGTGGCAGGATCACCACAACAAACTGAAGAATACTTATTATCACAAAATTAAACTGACGTGAACTAGGTGATAGTGTGACAAATATTGACATCTATATCCAATATCACTTATTATATTTTTTTAATATTTTTTTTAAATTTAAAACTATCAACATATTTACTTCTTTTCAATTATATCCTTATATATAATAAGCGTAAAAATGGATTTTATCATTATTTTACATTTATTATTGTTTAATTATAAGATATTAACAACTTATAATTATATATGCATTTTTGAAATTTTAGCTACTAATAAGATTAAAACTGTAGTTTTATTATGATCCAATATATTATAAATCTCGTCTTCAATAGATAAATTTTATACGTTGGTCATTTTCGAAAAATCCACTATAGTATATAAAGTATTGAACCCGAAAAATGCAAAAAAAATTTATATTTGTATATAAATAAAAAAGTTTGTGTTGGAGATTTTTACAAGAAAGTTGAAGTTGTCATCGTACGACTAAATCAAATCTAAACTAAATTGGTTTAATTTTTTTGAATATCTATGATAAAATATTAAAAGTACCAAATGTTAAATTATTTGTGTCAAGTGGCAATTGTAAGGTGAAACGAGTAACTTATCACGAATCAGTTTAGCATTATCTTGAAAGGTATAAGTAATAGTTTTCTAAAATAAATTATATCCACACCTGTACAATTATTGTATTCAACGTGTCTGCAAGGAGACCCTTCTTAAAACGGGCAAAGTGGTATGCATTCGTTTAAATAGTGTATCTACACATACTAATACAACTTGTACTTCTACATTTTTACTCTATTATGCACACCGATCAAATTTTACAACACCCACTTAACGACTACCCCATGAACTACAAACAGGTAAATGGAGTGCTAACGTTCCCCCTGCAATGAAAATGATAAAAGCCGCCCAATTCTCTTTCAAAGTGACACTAAAACCATCTTCTCATTCCAATACAATTGGAAAAATTATAATCGGCGAAATCTTGCAGTACACAAGGTCACGACTACCCCATGAACTACAAACAGGTAAATGGAGTGCCAACGTTCCCCAGGCAATGGAAATGGTAAAAGATGCCCGATATTCTTTCAAAGTGACACTAAACCATCTTCTCATTCAAATACGATTGACAAAATTATAACCGACGAAATCTTGCAGTACAGAAGGATCATGCGTGCTAACAAAACATGTTAATTAGTCAAAATATTTGCGCCTACTCAGGTCATAATAACAACCTTATAGACTGGGATTTTGTAAAACATGTATCATCAAACCTTCGACATATTTCCTTCTGATATACCGTTACATGCTTATGTCTTTTCTTCTACATGCATTCCACCAAACGATGAGACCAACATAACCGAAAATAACTAGAGCATTCCCGTGCCTCGCACGGGCTATAAAGCTAGTATTAACTTATAACTCAAAATTTAACTCTAAATTTACAAATGAAATTTAAATAATACAATTTAAATATACGGCTAGCAATTTCTCGAATTATTACTAAACCACTAAAACATAAATCATAATCGAATCTCGACATACTAAAATGAACTAGCGTAAAAGCCCGTGCGAGGCACGGACCTGTTTATATACTGAAAAAATAAATTCGCACCAATATGTACACATATCAAAATAATTTTTAAAATATGGTAAATGATAGTATTTTGAATTTATATTATATATGCATAGTATTTTTATATTTGATTTTTTCTAATTGAATAAGATTTCAAAATTTGGATAAATTTCTATAAGATAAAGATCAAATGATTTATTTTTAGTCTTCAAAATATTAGTTTAGTTTTGAATGTCGTGACGTGAATTTTATCAAATTTAAAAGTTCAAGATAATTTAAATGGTTATTTTATCAGAATTCTCCGTATATAAAATGAATGTATGTAAACTCATGTATTGTTAATAAAATAACAATATATTTGTAATATAATATTGGTCACAAATGCACGAATATACTTTAAATAAATCATAAAATTTCTTACTTTTAATTTATTGTATACGACGTATGAAAAGTAATATAATTTTAATAAAATAAAAGTATATTTATAAAATATAAAATTGGTCATTCATGTAAGAATATACTGTGCACACATTATAAAATCTCTTTATTTTATGTAAAAGTCAATCTTGAAGTTGTCTTACTCTTTCCTTCATATGTACATATTTGTACCCTTTTAAACTCAATTTTATATGTTTAGTCTAGTATTAATTATAAAATATCTAAGATCGTAGTTTAAAAATTACATAAATTGAAAATTGTTATATATGTAATTTAGAATCATTTTTTAACACAACCATAAAATTTTATCCCATGTGATTTTAATATTTGAATTATAAATAATCTTGTGTTTGATCTTATTTGAATCATAATGTACCTAAATAATTTAACATCCGTGTAGAGTAATTATTAATTAATTTAATATTCTTTTTGTCCAGACTCATTTGTATTTATATGTATAATATATGTTTTAAACGTTGGCGATTAACCGCTAGACGGTGACTAATCAATCAGAATGTGTTAAAATCGGATCAGAAAATCAATTTTTATAGAAATCGATCTAGAAATCATATAATTTGGATTAACCGGGCACAAATTGGTTTAATCGGTCGAATATTGGCTTACGAACCGATTAAACCGAACAAAATCAACTCATCCCCTTTTTCGACCAACCAAGCCGACAAAGAAAACCCGATACTTAATTGGGTCTAAAAAAATTTTAAACCGATTTTAATGATTGCATATCAGTTTTTTATATTTCGGCCGACCCAACCCAACCCTATTTAAATTACAAATTTTGTTCTAATATATATATATATATATATATATATATATATTATATAACTGTACATTATATAATACAATATATCATCTTATTTATAGATGTGTACATAACTAAAATTATTATGTTAATAAAAAAAATATTAACACTAAAATCGTAAGTTATACGTATTTTAGCTTTACTTCAATTTTTGAAATGAGGACATTGTGTAATATTTATTTTTTATAAAAATTATTTAACACATTCAAACCAACCCAACCCGGCGCAAACTTAAGGATGATAAGTACGGTTGGGTCATGAATTAATTTTTTGTGAGTTGAATTAAAAAATTTCAAACTTATTTAATTAGACTCGGTTGCAAAAATGCTTCCAACCCCGACCCATGAACACCCCTAACTATGATTCCCATTTTTTATAGTCCCTTAGATCAAATTTTGATATTATATTTATCAATACTTGAATAATTCGTATAAAGCTAATAAGTGACATAGTATTGTATAAAAATATAAATCGTATAACAATTAACATTTAATCAAAAAAATTAAGGGTGAAATAATAAAATTTGTAAAGAAATACATAATTATATATTAATACTACGAAAACTTAAAAAAATGGAGCTATATAAATAATATAAACTAACATTTTTTAATTAAAAAATTGAATAAGCATGTTGTATAAATAATATAAAACAACATATTATTTACTCAAAAGTTGAAATAATAAAAGATAATATGATGAATGAATATACTTTATCTAATAATAATTTTAAAATAAACTCAAAACTCAATGTAGCACACTCGATTATGACATGAAACTATTACGAGGAGGCCAACATTTCGATTCTCGATGTTTACACACAAATTTGACCTTTTCTATCTTTAGTAATAAAGGGGTGACATGTTTGTAATTTTAAAAATACAAGGGCAAAGTTGTAATTTCATGAACACTTTTTGGGCTCTTTTTGTTTTTGATGATCTTTTAATATATAGAAGTAGATTTTTAAAAAAAAAATTGGTTATGTATGTAAAATTCTACATTTAGACTGTCTTGCTTTTTTTTTTCCATGAGTATATATTTTTTCATAGTTATATAATTTTAAATTCAGCTAACTATTTTAAGTCTATTATTCATTACACACATTATCTAACAGCCTAATTTAGAAATTAAGTAAATTGAAACATATTTTATATTATAATGTAGAATTATTTTTTAACTCAACTTTAAATTTATATATCTATAAATTATATGATGCAATTATATTCACACGTAAATGAAATATTTATCTTTCTTAAAATATTATCCTATTATTATCCAATAATCTAATATATACATAGAGACGAATTTTAACAAATTCATATTTTCCCAATTTGAATTTGGTTACATTTATGAATAATTTAGAATTTCTTTTTTATAAGAAATATAAACCAACAATATATTTAATCAAAAAGTAAAGTAAAAAAGAGAAAATAGGATTAGTGTATAAGGGAACCTGTAGCTTATCTAATACGATTTTTAAAGTTAGCTAAAAAATTGATGTAGCACAATGGTTATGATACTTTATTTATAAGTGAAAGGTTTGTGTTCGAATCCTGAAAGCAACAACATTTCATATAATTTTTGCATAAACTATAGATGAGTGGCATTTTTGTAATTATATGATAAATAAGGGTAAAGATGTAATTTTACAGCCATTTTATTGGTATATTTTGCCCTTGGTTGGCTTTTAATATATAGAAGAAGATTACTAAATATACATAAGCTACTAACAATATGAATTTATTTGAAAACAACTTAAAATTATAAAAATCTGCACAACAATTAACATCATCAAAAATTTGCACAATTAATTAACATATCTCGAAAATCTAGATAAACTATTTAATACAATTAATAAACAACTAACATAAAAAAACGAATTAATTAAAACAACACATAAATAAAGAAAAACCAATTAATAAAACAAGGGATTTCAACTTTTATACCCACTAAATTCGGAGTTTAATTTGCGGGGAGAATAGTTACGGGAAGGAGGGGACAACGGCGGCCGGAAAACAGCAGAGGGTGTGCTGCGCGCGAGAAGAAGAAGTCGGGGGGGGGGGGGGGGGGGCTGTCTTCTACTTTGTTTGGTTTTACAAAACAAAACAAAAAAGGCTGCGTGTGTTTTATGTGTACTGAGGATGTGGGTGTGAGTTTGTGGGTGTTTGTGTCAGTTTGAGTATTAGATTAGGAATAGAATTAGAAGGGTAAGGTTAGTTTAGGCACAAATAGCCCCGAATTTCACGATTTTTTACGAACGAAAACTTTAAAAATAAATATACTTGATAACTAGCTTATATCCCGTGTGATGCACGGTCTTCTTTAATATTTTCTTATTTTTTATTTAAATTTTAGTTATTATATATAATTTGATAAAATTTTAATATATATATATATATATATATTGGATTTATAAATCTAACAATATAATATTTAAATTTAATATATTATTGACGTAATCAATAGTAGTATTTTAGATATTAAAATATAAAATATTTTAAAATAACATATCTAATGATTCGTATCTTTTTACTCTTAAAAATATAAAAAGGGACTAAAGTGCAAATATCAAAATATGTGCTTGTTCAATATACCGAGTTTATTTGAATATACTATTACTTTTATTTTAATTAATTATCTCGTTTAAATTGAATGTTAAAAAAATTATAATAAACATGAATTTCATAAGTTTAATATAATAATATTACCAATATATCTATCTTTTGCCCGTGTTATTTTTAATTTGAACATGAGTTGTTTCAGTTAAAAAATATAAACAGGTAATATCCTTAAAAAGACAATTAGTTACTTATTAACAATTATATAAAATTATATTAATTTTTTTATATATACGTCTGCATTACTTTTAGAAAATTAGTTGTTTAAGTTAGAAAATATAAAAGAGGTAATTTGTTTTAGCTGAAAAGAATAACTTGTTATTTATTAATATTTATATAAAACAATATTACCTTTGTATATTTATTTTGCATGTACTATATTTAGAAGATAAGTTGTTTTAGTTAGAAAATATAAAACACATAATGTGTTTTAGGTGTCGGTTATAAATATATAATAATATTACCATTTTATATATATATTGCCCGTCTTATTTTTAGAAAATGATTTGTTTTAGTTAAATAGATATATGAAATAGGTAATATAATTTAGCTGAAAAAGGTAATTGGTTATCAATAACTTGGTTTCCATATATGTGTCATATTTATAAGATGAGTTGTTTTAGGTAAAAAATATAAAAATAATGTGTTTTAGCTGAAAAAGGTAATCAGTTATAAATATATAATAATATTACCATATTATACATATGTTGCCCGTTTTATTTTTAGAAGATGAGTTGGTTTGGTTTAAAAAATAAATATAAAATAGGTAATGTAGTGGAAAAAGGTAATTGGTTATTAATAAATTGATTATAGATAGGCCCGTGAATCGGCCCAAATACCGACCGACCGACCGACGACCGACCAAAACTTTTAATGTTTCGTCTTTAATAATATAGTATAGATATAAAAATAATTTTCAACCGCTAAAATATTTTTAGTACGAAATTATAACTTTCACTCAATTAGCGGATAAATATTAAAATATTTATTTACTCTAAAAATTGAAATAATTATGCACAAAATTTTTATAAAGCCCGGATTTTACAGAATTGTAAAAATATTGAATTTTTGAATATTTTTATAACTCACCCAAATACCAATGGGGCACAGATAAGATACCGGGTAAAAATTTTGGTACTAATAAAATACCACTTTAATACCAAAAATTTCCAAATATTCTAAATCTCCCAAGAATGTAAAAATACTAAATTTTGGAATAATTTTATAATTTACAAAAATAAAACTCTGTATCCGAATAAAATATCGGATAAAATTTTGGTGCAACTAAAATGCCGGTTTGATCCCCAAAATTCTAACACAAACTCAATTCGACAATATCGATAAAATAATCAGCTTTCACAAAAAATTTAAATAAAATACACATAATTACATTCCTCCTCTTTTGAGAACATCAATAAAATATTTAAATAATAATATTAATAAACTCTGAAAATTCGGGTTATTACAATTTATGTATTTATGTATTTATGTATTTATGTATGTATGTATGTATGTATGTATGTATGTATGTATGTATGTATATATGTATGTATGTATATATATATATATGTATGTATGTTTGTATATATGCATGTATGTATGTATGTATGTTGTATGTATGTATGTATGTATGTATGTATGTACGTATGTATATCTATGCATATCAACTTTGCAACATTTAATAATATTTAATAAATGTATTCATGTTAAACGATCAAAATAACCCTGAAAAAAATATAGTAACAAGGAGGGTAAAAGTGTCAATGAATTAAATTTTTTATCAAACCCCCATGATGTTGTATTATATAGACAATAGATGCCTCGTTGGTTCATCTTTTTATAATTCTCAATTTCAGGATTACAATCCCTTTGGTCAATCTTACAAAATATATATTATATCCTATTATATAATAAGAGTAAAAGGGATAATTTAAAGAATTCTACCGTAGGTAAGGGTTCGATTCCCAACTACTACATATATTAAATGAAAAGTTTATATATAGAGATCTTAAAAATATTAAAAAGTTTATAATAATAATAATGAATAAGAGATAATTTGAAACAATTATCAAAAGTTCGGAGATCTAATCTCATTAATAACATAACTAAATTTAATATTTTTTGAACAACTACATATTTTTCAATGTATTTTTACTGTTATATGCATAAAATAGAAAATAGCATGTTTGTATGTATTGTATGACAGTACTTAAGTTTTGGATGAGGGAATCATGCGCTACCAACGATATATCTATATTGATTCTGATTGTAGCATATACTCCATAAAGGTTAAATCGAAATAAAATATAAAATGATGCGTTGTATTTATTTTTATTGTACTAAATATAGAAATAATTTTTAAAAATCAAATTGAATGAAATGTGAAAATCAAAATAAATTTAAAAATTGATACTTGTTGCCAAATAATTAACATTTTTGGACATAAAATTAATTACAATAAAAATGTAAAAGTTTTTCTTAATATAACTTATAAAGTAAGAGTAGTATACATTCTTATATAAATCTTGAGACGAGGGAGAATCGAAATGAACCAATAAATCTGTAACCACTTCGCTATTATATCGCGCTTAGCTATAAAGCATATATTGAGAATATATATTAAATTTTGTTACAAAATACGCGTAATATGGATCTTATCCAAAAATTTAGTCTCTGTGCCAAACCAATAAACACTGTTGATCTGTACAACCAAACTAATAAAGACTGTTGATCTTAAAATACGAGAATCATTAGATGTAATATTTAAAAGTATATCTATTTGTTAGTTATATTCAAATACTAAAAAGTGTACTATATTTTAATAGAGTAATGCTAGAGGTACCGAATTGGGTACCGAATTTTGGTACCAAATGATGTGGCATTGGTGATATGGAAGTTTGGAATGATTTTATTGGAGGAATTAATGTGAATGCAGGGGGATCCACTATTATTAATTAAGTTGTAGCCACTAAGAACATGACATGTGGCATTTGAGATCCATTTTGGGATCCAATTTGGTACCCCTAGCATTATTCATTTTAATAATATAAATCAAATATGATTAGATTTCTAAGTTGAATAAGAATTCTCAATTTTAAAAATTGAAACTTTCTTTTCTCTTCAGTTTTAGAATGGTTTCAGTTCGATAATAATTGTTAAACCATAAGTAAATAAAAAATTAATTTTCCGGCTTGGCGTTGGTTGTGAATCGTCCAATTGTTATTTTTAGAACTCAAGATAGAGTCTAAATAGTATTGTGACTGTCCAAATCTAATAAATAATAAATTTTTTACTACTTTTAACTCAAATTTAGAAATTTTTTATTTTCTAATAAAATGTTAAATTTTATCTATAAAAATCTAAATCAATACAATATATAGTTAATAAGAGAATAAAATTATACAAAATATTTGAATGATTTTACAATCAATGGCAAACTTAAAAATTAATATCTAACTTATTGATGGTTTAACAATTATAATCTAACAGCTGGAACTAATATTTGCATTAAGAATTCTATATATTTGGTTTAAATTATTAAAATATACTTTTTCAGTATTTGAACATAATTTTATCAACTAATACATATTTTAATATTAGATTTAACGATTCTCATCAAACGAGAAATAAGCTACTTCAATTTTTTGAACTAAAAATTAGCTTCCAAGCATCTTAATATTTAAAAATGGAAAATCAGCCCCTGAATATTAAAACTGACAAAACAGACACTCAACTTTAAAAACTGACAAAATAGACACTCAACTATAAAACAGACAAAACAGACCCTGAATTCTGAAAAACTGACAAAATAGCCCCTGAATCTGTACAAACTGATAAACAGGACAGCCCCTGAACTTCCAAAAACTGACAAAATTGCCCCATAATAATAAAAACTACCAAAACAACCTCACAAACAAGAAAAAAATTGAAAAATCAGCTCCATAACTATATTAGAATCCAATAACAATGCTTAAAATAACAATGCTTTAAGATAAAATCCAAAGGTTCGAGACTAATATACTTTGCTATAGATAAAAACGAAGTCTTCAAATGTGACAAATATAATCATTTCCTCCTACTAATGCTTAAGTTCAAGTGAATAGCTTTTTCTCCTTTGCCGTAGACGAACCATGTTCTGTAATCATTTTCCTATAAAATAGAGAACTATTAGTCTAGTGCATAATAACATGAACAGGATATAAGTGGCAATACTTCATTATCATGAACAAGACAAATTATTTGAATCCAACATACACCATGTAATTCATATGAAAGCGAGTATGAACATACCAATGAAGATGCTCTATGGAACACTTGATGAATCTCCACCACAAGAAGTTTTCTTGCCTTTCCTCAATGCTTGATAATCCATCTAATTCTTGTATCTTGTTTCCTTTCTACATCCCGTTTTCCTTGAAATATTCTCATCATCATCATGCATCACCAATGGAAAATCTATGAATAAAGGCCAGTCACTCTGCTTCGGTATTGGATGAAAGTGCCCTGCATAAACTTTTCTTGCATGCTCAAGCTTGTAACAATCATCTATGAAACTTGTGTATTGCATTACTACACTAGCAGCACAAGCAATCACAAGGCAGCTAGGTGTCTCACACAGAATCGATGGTCCCGAGTGGCTCACACCAACCAATTGCCGGATTGTTCATTGCAGAAATAATTCCCACATGCCTATCAGAAATCACACAAACCCCTGTTCGTTTGAGGGCAACTATCCTCCTTACTCGCTTCATGAACCAAGTCCAAGTTTCTATACTTTCCCCCTCAACAATGGCAAAAGCAACCGGAAGGTGGTAGAAGCCATCAATCGATGTAGCTGTAAGCAAGACTCCGCGGTACTTTCCATACAGATGTGTACCATCAATCTGAAGTACCGGTATGCAGTGAGAAAATGCATCTATGCAAGACTGGAATGCCGAAAAGACTCTCTTGAATTTCACCACCTATTACATATTTCACACAATGAATCTCAATAAGTACAAACCAACAATAAAGTGAAAATCAATGATATATGATGACAAGAATTTTATGAAAATGTATTGATTATGAAGTCAAAAATGATACCTCAGATATAGGCTGTCTTAGGTCATGCTCCTTGAAATACTAGTCAACCTTTTGCATAATTGGCTCTTGATATGAAATCACCATAGACGAGCCATCGAATGACCTATAATAAGGTATATCATCATCTCCAAATTCATTACTTCCTCTTGAGTTCCCTTCACTATCCACACGGGACATATATAGCGACCGACTTGAGCTACCACTTGATATATTTTCACCCCATTGTACACTTTTTGAGTTCTGTGAAGTTGAAGTATTTTCGGAACTTTCACCAATCTTCGAACCTTCAACCATATCATTTGAATTTTGAGCAAAATCAATTGGAACCTTTTCAACATACAGCTCTACATGAACCTTACTACCCGAACAATCTAAAGATTCGAACATATACTCAACATCATCATCGTTAACAATTGGAGCAACCCCAAACTTGTCCGTCGAACAATTTAGAACTCTACGTAATACTTTCAAGTTGTACAAATTCGGATCAATAAACAATTTTGCATATAAAAAATCAATTAATCCTCTAAAATTCAAATTGAAGAGTAATTTCACAAATCGAATTGGATCTTTATCATAGGCATAACCAGTCACGCTATTATTAATGATTGTACCATCACAATACAACCAACACATAATATAATTTGTACTAGAACCAGAAGACATTGTTATAATGATGATATTTGAGAAATTAGGGTTTATCTATCTACTCAATTGGGGAAAAGTAAAAATATAACTCAGTACTTGAATAAAGAAATTACCAGAGCATAATGGCTTATATGTATGTGGACCTTCTTCTAATTCATAACGCAAACGAAGAAAATCATATAGATGTATGTAGTAATAGCAGTAGCAATAGACAGACGAGAGGGTATGTATAAATTATTCAAAAAATATGTGTCTAGAATATGCGTAAACGAATAATTCCGCATCCAGTATATGCGTGTTCGACCCTTTCGCATCCAGAATATGCGTGTTCTTTGTTTAAAAACAGTTATCACGTTTTTTTACAACTAACTCAAATATTCCGGAACAGATACAAATCTGGTATATATCCTGAAACAATCACCAGGGGAGAATGGATTTCGCATTTACAGGATGCGTGTAATGTTCTTCGTATTCGTTGAAAACCCATCTGAGAATACAATTTATTCTTTTGGAGTATACGCATTACGTATATGCGTGTGCAACATAATCGCTTACATTGTATGCGTGTACAGTACTAACAGACGACTAGAAATATAATGAGATTATAATAGTGAGATCTAGAAGATGATAACTCTAGACTTAAACAGTTAACTAATCGGAAGTTGGTGAATCCGCAAAGATTGGTACATATTATGCTTGCTCCCATCAGGAGGATGTCTGTTGTCATAGGCATTTGTGTGGTGACACTATAGCTAGTATGTAGGTGCTTGTTAGGGAATAAGTTTACTGAACATGACTCGATAAGTTGAACAGCTAATGGAGTTTACTCACGTGTCAATAGTTATTCACTGAGTGATAGTTGTACAAGTGTCCTTAGACTTGAGATCGTTAGAGTTATCTTGTATATAATGAACTATGCTTTGGATTAGTCCTAAGTCTCAAGGACATCCATTAGGTCTATTCTGGGCATAGGGATTTGTGTATGGAGATAGTTAACGTCAATAAAGGATCTACCCCTTCCAGTAAAGGAAGAGAATATCCTATGTTATTCTTAGTATGCGAGTTCTGGAATCTCTGGCCAGAGTGTATGAAATTAGAAAGGAGTTTCTAATTTGCATTAATATGAACTTAGCATTATGAATAAGAAATCATATGATTAAATTTGATAAGGCCTGACACGAGATCCATGCCTTGTATTTAATCGGGATATTGTAGGGTAGAAGGAATTGATTGTACTGAAACTAGTCACTAACAGGTTCTTGGTATTCTAAGCAGTGAATTCATATTATCCGGATAGTCGCGATATGTTGAGAAGCATCACTCACGATGTAGAATAAATATAATTAATCAGTTAATTATATTTAATGAATGATTAGAATTCATATAAATAATAAATAAAAGTTTATTATTATTTATTTCTACTACCGGCTTAATATTGAACCTACAGGGTCACACCATAAAAGAATATTTTCTTTGATGAAAAGATTTAAATTATGAGAGAGGAAGAATTATTTTCTAAATAGTTTAGAAAAAGAAATATGATTAAAATAGTTTTAATCATTATTAAAACATTTTAGAAATGTGGGGTTAATATATATATATAAAGATATATTATTAAAACACTAGGAAAGCCCTATAAATAGAATGAGATAGTTCATTCTAAGGCATATCTTATTTTTGTGAAAAACCTAGAAAAGGAGCTAGCCTCCATCTCTCTCTCTCTTTGTCTTTTTCTCTCTAAAAGGTCTTAGAGTTTTTTGAAGAATTCATCGAATGAAAATTCTTGGTGAATACCGGTAGAGTGCTTCACACTCTGAGGAGCAACTGCTTGCAACCATCGATTTTAAAGTTTCGATTTGCAATGTATGGTTACGATTCCCCTCGCTCTAGATTTTATATGTTTTTCTATATGTGCGATACATGGTTTTTATGAAATAATTGTTATATCACGCTTCCGCTCATCCGTAAATTCCTTCCATGGTATCAGAACGGGTTTTGCATATAGAGATTCATATAAAAAAAATTTCAGATTTTTTTATGCATGTATGGATTTATTATGATTTTTGCAAGTATATTTAGATTTAATTATGAATTAATTCGAAATATTATTTGCATGATATTTTGACCATTGATCTGGGTTCTACAAGTGTTGTGGATCATCTAGGTATTTTTTTTCATAATTTTGTGATGTGTAGATTATTTGTTATGAATTTTTAAAAATTATTTTAATTAAAATTCATAAAATAATTATGCATGTTGAAATATATGAATTAAAATTTGCACAAGGACCCCATAGATACTTGGTTATTTTGCTTTTGTTTGATTTCAGAAATCATATTATTTTGATTTTTTATTAATTTATTAATTAATTGTTAATTAATTTATTAATATTAAAATAAAATAATAATAACAATAAATGAAATTAATGGGTAGGGTAGTTTTTTTTTTTTGCTAAAACAGTTACAAAAATGAAAAGCCAATCTGTTGCTGCTTTCCGCGCGCCCGCATGGTGCGCAGTCGCTGGAAAGAGAGTTGCGCATTCCGGGAATGCGTGACAGCCCTTCAGTTACACAATTAATAGCTTTTAATTGTTGTAACGCATTCCAGTAATGTGTTACAGCCCTTCAGTCCACATTAAATTTGATTTTTTGGGAGTTTGGTACCTCCGTTTTGGGCGTGCAATATACTCTTGGATTCATTTTTACGAGACGGATCTAATGGAGTGGTCAAATATTTTTTTATATAAAAGTTTGGAACAGTTTATATTCCCGGAAGTGTTTTAAAGCATGTACTAATTGTTTTAATTGTTTTTAAATACTATAATAAATCTATACATCATTATATCATTGTATGACATGATTTTACTTGTATGCTTACTTGTTTATTTATTTTTATATATGAGATATATGCCTATATTTACCATGCGATGATAGATTTAGGTGAACTTAAATCAAAATAAGGCGTGCTCTAGAAAATCTAGAATATGAATTGTTTCTTGCCTTAACAATAATATGATGAATACAATCATGAGATTCTTGTGTTTGTGAAACACGTAATTAAATATTAATTTTCAATATTGAGAGAAAGGATGATTCTGTCAAAAACAAATTTCGATCTGTAAGAAAGGGGTATTAAGTGACGCCTCTTGACAATGCTCCCCCCGATCTGGGAATCATCCAATTATCGATTATTGATTTGAAATATTTAATTTAAAAGGAAGAATGTCTTTATAATATGATTATAATTGTAACATAATATAATCTCTCTAAAATTAAATAATATCAAGTAGTAATTGGCCAATGACACAACGGGCTTGTGTCGGTCATAGCCTTCCAACATGATAGAAAGTAGTTCTTATTTTTGAATCATTGTCGTTTCGTGCTACAGCCGAGGGCTTTGATTTCGAAATAAGAAATACTTGTCTATTACATAGAGATGTGTACAATGAATTAGAATCTAATGGTCGTTACGTGCTACAGCCGTGGGCTGTTGAAGGCTGATTCAATTGTATGAAATGTTGGGTTAGACTTGACTTAGAATATTGAGTTTGTCGTGCTACAGCCGTGACTCAATTATTAAAGAGGCTAAAGTTTTATTAGGGAATAACATGAGATGTAATTGACAAGAGTTGTCTGCCTACTGAACATCACATGGCGTTTCGTGCTACAACCGAGGTTTTGTGATGGAATGTAGGATCCCTATTCCCACTAGCATTATGAATGCTTAATTTTTCACTTAGGGGTTGTATAAATTAGATAAACTAGTGGAAGCCACTTATGAATAAAGACCCGATTCATATAGTGTTTTAAAATGAAATTGAATATTTGCTAACTGTTATTATGTGTTTATCATTTACATATTTACTATATACATTATGTCTTCTGCACTATCACTCCGGAGCATACTGGATTCTCACAAATTGACTGGTCCTAATTTTGCTGACTAGCTTCGAAACCCGAAAATTGTTCTCAGGGTTGAGAAGCTGGAATATGTGCTTAACTCACCTAAGCCTGCTGAACCTGCTGACGATGCACATGATGATGAACATTTTGTGTATCGTAAGTGGATAGATGATGCAAATGTTGCTCAATGTATCATGCTAGCTTCCATGAACATTGAGCTACAGAAGCAGCATGAGCATATGGATGCTCACACTATCCTAACGCATCTACAAGAATTATATGATGTGGTAGGGAGGACAGCTCGATATGAGATATCGAAGGAGCTGTTCCGCTGTAGGATGTCTGAGGGATCGTCTGTGAATGTCCATGTACTGAATATGATCAATTTGATTGAACGTCTTGGAAAACTTGGTTTCAACATGGATGGGGAGCTGAGTCAAGACTTGGTCTTGCAATCACTTCCGGGTTTGTTTTCGCAGTTTGTTGTGAACTTTCACATGAATAGGTTGGACGTTAGCCTGGCTGAACTCCACAACATGTTGAAGACTGCGGAATCGAATTTTCCCTCTAAGAAGAGTTATGTTCTTCTAATTGGTGAAGGTTCCAATCCTAAGAAAAGGAAGAAGAACCCTCCCAAGAAGAAGAAAGTAGGTGAAAAAAGGCCGGTTCCACCAAAAGTTGAAGACCCCAAAAGCAAAGTTGTTTGCTTCCACTGTAACAAGGTGGGGCACTGGAAGAGGAACTGCAAGGTTTACCTTGCAGAATTGAAGAAGAAGAAGGGTAGTGAGACTGCCGCTTCTGATTCAGGTATGTTCATGATAGAAGTGAATATGTCATTAAATCAAATTGCTACTTGGGTATTAGATATCGCATGTGGTTCTCACATTTGTAATTCGTTGCAGGGACTAAGGAGAAGTAGGACTCTTGAGGAAGAAGAGGTGATTCTACGGATGGGAAATGGAGCAAGAGTTGCTGCTACAGCTGTAGGATCATTTGATTTACATATGCCTACGAGCAAGACTATTGTTTTAAATAATTGTTATTTTGTTCCCTCGATTGTGAGGAATATTATTTCTATTCCCATGTTAGACTTGGCTGGATTTTCGTTTGTTATTCAGAATAATAAATGTTCAATTCTTAGAGATAATGTTCTTTATGGTAGTGGTATTTTAAATAATGGTCTGTATGTATGTGACGTAGAGCATAATTTACTACAAATTGAACGTACTAATAAAAGGAAAAGGGATGATGAAAATCTCACCTATTTGTGGCACTGTAGACTTGGTCATATTAGTGAAAATAGACTTCGTACATTGCATAAGGAAGGGTTACTTGAACCCTTTGATTTTGAATCATATCCTACATGCGAGTCTTGTCTATTGGGTAAAATGACCAAATCTCCATTTAGTGGACATGGAGAGAGGGCTGCAGATTTGCTGGGATTGGTACACACAGATGTATGTGGACCGATGTCTACGCAAGCCATGGGTGGATTTTCGTACTTCATTACTTTCACAGATGATCGATCTAGATTCGGATATGTGTATTTGATGAAACACAAGTCTGAAGCCTTTAAAAAGTTCAAAGAATACAAGTATGAAGTGGAGAAACAAACCAAACATAGTATTAAAACCCTTCGATCAGATCGAGGTGGTGAATACTTGAATGGAGAGTTTCTAGATTATCTCAAAGAAAATGGTATAGTCTCTCAGTGGACTCCTCCATATACTCCAAAGTTGAATGGGGTATCTGAAAGGAGAAATCGAACTTTGTTAGACATGGTTCGATCCTTGATGAGCTATGCAGATCTTCCAGTATTCCTTTGGGGTTATGCATTGGAAACCTCAGCATATTTACTGAATAAGGTGCCTTCCAAATCTGTTCCTCAAACTCCATATGAGATATGGAAAGAAAGGAAACTGAGTCTTAAACACGTTAAGATTTGGGGATGTCCAGCCCTAGTAGGACGAGTTTTGTCTCGTGAGGGTTTATAGAATATATACCCACAAAATCAAATATTTTCAACCACCAAGTCTCTCAATCATGTAACATGTCATAGTACTCCACACATTGTAAATCTCAATCACATAACAACATGAAAGTGTCTGAAAGTACAAGTACTCTCACTTTAAGCATCATTAACACAAAATAATCCAAGTATGCACACAATGTCTAGATAGACAAAAATATCATGAGATAGACATCGAAGTCGCATTCAACAAGTAAGCATGCCATGGATAGAATTCTCACATTGCTCTCACTTTACACAACTGTATGGGTATAAGTGTATCGCTCAATTAAGTTCAATCAATGTACTCATGTGCTACCATATGCTTGATTGTCCACCAAATCTCCACTACTTCGTACACATGCATACATGAATCAAAAGGTCTTTGTTAAAGGTTGTAACAGGTCTTAGGTACGGGGTAGGATATCAAAGAAACAGGCTAACAAGTGGCTAAACTTGATAACTGATAGAGCATAGTGTTCACTTTTAATTAAAGCACCCAACATGAAACTTAGATCATGTAAAAGTTGATCAAGCTTCCACAAGCATTAAACTTCCAAGTACATATAGCCCATGTACTTTCCCACTTTCACATTGTATCAATCAAATGAACACACTCTACTTTATCTTCCTCTTGCTCATAACTTCTTCTTTTCCTTTTTTTTTCAAAGTCAAGTCATTCTCCAGTAACCAAGGGCAGTGAAAAGTCACCAAGAATGTACTTAATACCAGCACACATGGATCATCCCTTTAATATGACATTGCACTTGCCACCCATTGATCTCAAAGGAGTACTTGATACTTGTTTTGCAACTTTCATACCGTATTGTATCCCACCAAAATGTAACACTTTAACCAAAAGAATTCCCCACACTAAATATTCACCAACCTATCAATTGAATCAATATGCTCTACTAGTAAATCAAGACAAGAATAAATAAGTAGGCTAAAAAATTTTAGATTGGTGATATACGAAAGAAACGGATATAAGCTCAAGGGGTTCACTAAGGATTATTTTTCATATGGGTACTGTTTTTTGGGAAAATGAGGTTAATCCTAGTGCCTTTATCAAATTCATGCATACACATATCATGTAGTCTCAAAACGGTTTAAAACAAGTTCTAGAGCAACATGAATCATGATGAACATCACACAACAAAAGAAATGGATTGATATCAAATGTATCAATCATAAATTAGGCTCAAATCCTCACATGGTGAAAAAGCATGCTCAACTCACTAAAATTGACTAAGAAGCATCTCAAGTTTTCAAATTTTCGCAAGCACACACAAGGAATTATCAAGCATCAAATGATTTATTATGAATGTGACACTCATAATTAATCATGCAAAATTAATCTACACAATGTGTACTTATCCATGCTAACATGCTTTTGAGACAAGGCAATTATATACAAAAAGTTTTTAAATTTTCAATTTTTTTGGATTTTTTATATTATTATTAAGAACCCATCCCCACACTTAAATGGTTCATTGTCCTCAATGAATAATATATATAAATATACAAAAGTAAAAAGATCCTAAAAGAAATACAAAAAGAATAAGAATGAAAAAATTATACAAAGAAAGGTTAGAAATACTCCCCTAGTGCTTGAAGTCCCAGTTGAAAATTGTGGGAGAGTGTTCCTCCTCCAAAATCTTGGGTTGCCTCCCAAGAAGCGCTTTTTTAAGGTCATTAGCTCGACCTTATTATCAATCACTCTGGGGAATGGAGTGAAAGTGGAGCATCCACTTTCTCAACATATTTTCTTATGATCTCTCCCAAAAACTTATAAGTTTCATCCAAAGCTTTATCCAACAATACAACTCTTCTATCTCTAGCAAACTTTAAGAGTGCAACAACTATCCTTGACGTTTCATCTCATGAGACAAACTTAAAAAGAAATTTAATAAGTAAGTCTTCCCAAGTGGTAATGGAATTTGAGGGTAACGAAAATAACCAATTTTTAGCTCCATCCCTTAGAGAGAAAGGAAATAATCGAAGTCGAATGGCCTCATCAGAAACTCCATCACACTTGATAGTATCACAAATCTTCAAAAAGTTTTCAATATGAGCATCAGGATCTTCAACAGATAATCCACCTGTTAGGATTTATGGGTGATAGCATTGAAACAACTTAACTTTGATTGTACTTAATTTTTCAAATTAAGTAGAACATACTGTCATAGCCAAAGTATGTTCTTGTAATCAGTATGTAATGTTATTCTAGTTGTATTGTTTGAAAGAAGTTCACTTATGTGTTCAAGCCTCAAAGAATGCTTTTTGGATGACAACATGAATAAAGGTTACTGTCCTAAAGCTGTGACAGTAAGATTACAAGAAGACAGAATGTTGCAAGTCACGACAGCATATTCACTCTGACAGCAACATTGGCGGAAGACTACGCGACATCAACTATTGCCCTCGACAGCAAGTTTGGGATCCTCGACAGCACTCTATGCGGGGAACTCATACTGTCACCAAAAGATCATTCCTGTGACAGCAAGCTTTGCGGCAAAAGTAACTGTCTCAATAAAGATCCTTATGCTAGGTATCTTTCTCAGTCAAATCCCGTGACAGTTTAAATGTTCAAGAAACAGGCGTGATGCAGTATCCCTAAGCTGCACCAAGTCTGCAAGACTACGGCAGAAGCTTCAAGCACTGCAAACAAAAGCGAATCAATTCAAGAGCAAGGTCAATTCTCTATTTGCTGAATTGTTTTAGCTAGAAATAGAATGAATCTAGGTTGCTTTTGTTATGATGTATATCTGACATATTAGCAATTTAGGATAGTCACATGGGTAAGACAATCTGTAAGAAGCTGCCACTTGACAATGACAGCAGCTTCACAAACCCGTGACTGATAGTGATAGGATTAGTCTTATACCCACTGTCAATTCATTCTAGAGGAAAAACGAAGACTAGCAAGTGCCTTGAAGAAAAACGAAGCTCAAGATTTCTCTTGAGGTTGTAGCAACACTTTGCAAAATAAATAAAACATTTATTTTGTGAATACTGTCTTCTCTACTTTACTGTTTGTGAATGCATACATATTATTGATAACATTAAATCTTAGTTTTAGTTGTTGAAACTGAGGTTGAATTTTATCAGTATTGCATTCATCCCCCCCCCCCCTTCTGCAATACACAAGGACCAACAACTGGTATCAGAGCTTTCAGATTAATATACATATCTGAGATCCCGACGACAATGCAGAAATCAAACAGTATCAAGATCCCAGCTTTTGATAAAGAGAACTACAGTATTTGGAAAAGAAAGATCTTGTTGTTTATCAAAGCTGCGAATCCACTGTACCCAGGTATACTCGAGAATGGTCCTTTCATTCCAAGAAAGGAAATTGAAGCCACAACAGTAAATGGTGAGATCATTCCTGCACATTGGGTTCCCAAAGATCCCTCGGAAGTTTTGGAAACTGAAAAGGAGAAAATGGTGCTAGATGATCACCTGCAACTCATCTTGCTCGATTCTCTCACGTTGGATAAAGCCATGTGTGGAAGTGTGATAAGCTGCACATCAGCCAAGGAGATGTGGATCAGGTTAGCCTTACTCTGTGAAGGAAGTGAAGAAGTTAAGGGCAACCAAAGGCAAATACTTATATCTCAATATGAGGCATTTATGGCCAAGCCTGGTGAAGACTTAACCTCCATGTTTGAAAGGTTCAGTAAGCTCTTAACTGAACTGCAGATACATGGCAAGTACTATGACAGAAAAGAATTGAACGTCAAGTTCTTGCTTACACTACCTGATCATCTTGAACACAAGACAACAGCCATACGAGAAGGAAGAGATCTTAACAATATAACCTTTGAGACACTTTATGGCATACTGAAATCGTATGAACTTGAACTCTTTCAAAAGAGAGCCATCCAAAGTGGAACAAGGAACAAGATGGCTAATATGTCGAGTGCCCTAGTAGCACAAGTACCAAGGATCACACAACCTAGTGAAGCACTACAAATCACTCAACCAACCCATGTACAATCCTTGAAGATAGAAGAGGTTGTTGAAGATGATGAGAAAGTAGTACTACAGCTCAAGGATGTGGAAGATGAAGACTTCTACACTATGGAGGAACTGGAAAGCATGGACAATCCTACTATGGCTTACATGGCCAAAAAGTTCAAGAACTTCAGATTCAAGAAGGATAGGTCATTCAGGCCCCAAGGCCAAGCATCCAAGTTCACCAAGGGAAGCTCGTCAAAGGCTGCTGTGGGAAGCTCATTCAAAGGAGGATACAAGACTGGATTTGTGGATAGATCTAAATTCAAGTGTTACAACTGTGGTGAACCTGGTCATTTTGCTACTGAGTGCAAAAGACCCAAACAGGTTCAGAGATTTGAGAAAGGAACTGGTGGTTACTCCAAGAAGAATCAACGTAGAGCCTATGTGGCTGAAGGAAAGTGTTGGGATGAGTCTGATGATGAAGATGAAGAAGAATATGTCAACCTAGCTCTCATGGCTAGCACTGATGAAGTAACATCAACATCCTCAAGTCAGGTACCTTCACTTGTCTTACTTGATATGTCCATTGATGAGTATAAGAAAACCATTAAAGACTTAAGTGCTGAAATGTTCAATGTCTATACTAGCTTATCTGCTGCCAATGAGGAAATCACTAGGCTGAGTAAGCTAAATGAAACACTAAAGTCTGAAAATGAATCTCTTGTTCTCAAAACCAGTTCACTAGACTCTTTAGCTCAGGAGAATGCTAAACTAAAGAATGAATTGAAATGTGCTAAAGAGGTTGAGGAATACCTGAGAAATGAGATTGCTGAAAATGAATTTAAAATCAAAGCTTATAAAAACTCATCAAAGATAGTTCAGGATTACAATGATACGCATACAGAAAATCAGTCTGTTGGTATAGGTTTTTCTTATGGTAGAAGACCTGGAAAGGAAACTGTGATTCAAGATTGTCCTGGAATTGCTGCTGTCAAACCCACCATTCTCAAGAAAGTTAAAACTCCTATTTTCAAAGCTGCTGAAATTGAGTTTGATGAAGAAGCAATGCTCATCAAACAAGAAATTCTTGATGAGGATGAAGGTGTTGACAGCACATTCAAGGATGGAAAGGATACTGTCACAATCCCCAAGACAGTAAACTTACCAAGCAATCAGACAGTAAGTTCAAAAGATGCTGTCACAGTTGGCAAGACAGAATCTTTCAAAGATACTGTCAAGAATGGTTCCAAGACGGTTACTTCAAAACCTTCTGCCAAGACAGTAGGAATAAGAGATACTGTCAAGGAAAGTTCGACAGCAACTTCTGAACATACTGTCAATCCAGTAACTCCCAAGTCTAAAAACAGGAATGGTAAGGTAGGTGTCAATAAAGGAAATGGATACACTAATGTTGGAGGTGCTTCTAGGAAACTGTGCAATAACTGTGGATCTACTCATCACTTAACACATGTTTGTAAGAAACCAATTGAGAATAAGATCAATGCAACTGAACTCAATGGTAACTTACACAGAACCACCCTTTTGCATAGAACTATGAGTGTCTGTAACAACATTGAATGTATGCCATGCAAAATCACTGCCATGAGTACATGCTTTAACTTACCTGTTCTCTCTACTGAAAAATGCTCATACCTGAACACTGTTGAGACTTCTGAGCCTGCTTGAAACAGCAAAAAGGCTTCATCCACCAAGAAAAGGACCAAGTCCAATTCTAAACCTAAGTGGGTGAAAAGAGAAGTCAAACAGGAGATTACTGATAATGCTTATGACTTTATGACTGAAGAAAACTCAGGAGACACTGAAACTGCAGGACCCAACAAGGATTGGGTACCATATGCATCTTAGACACATTCTGTTTTGCAGGGCAAGAAGAAAGATCAAGTCATGTGGATTATTGATAGTGGTTGCTCAAGACACATGACAGGTGATAAAGCCCTGCTATCACATTATGTAGAGAAAGCTGGCCCAATCATAACCTTTGGAGACAACAGCAAGGGTTACACAGTGGGATATGGCTGTCTGGAAATTGGAAATGTTGTCATTGAAGATATTGCTCTTGTGGATGGATTGAAGCACAACCTACTCAGTGTCAGCCAATTCAGTGACAGGGGATTTAAGGTTGATTTTGATATGATGGTGTGCAACATCTATCACAAGAAGGATGAAAGCCTCTCTCTAAAAGGGGTCAGAAAAGGAAGCCTGTTTGTTGCTGATCTAAGCTCAACAAAGAAGGATAAAGTTTACTGTTTTTACAGTAAAGCTACTGTTGGTGACAGTATGCTTTGGCACAGGAAGCTCTCACATCTCAACTTCAAGACAATGAATATTCTGATGAAGAAGGAGTTAGTGAGAGGTTTGCCCCAACAGGAATTCTGTCAAGAAGGACTGTGTGAAGATTGTCAAATGGGCAAACTGAGAAGAGCTGTGCACAAGTCCAAGCAAGTAAATACCAACACAGAAGCACTCAAGTTAATTCACATGGATCTCTTTGGACCAGTCAATGTACCATCTATGGCCAGAAAGAGGTATGCCTTAGTAATGGTGGATGATTACTCAAGGTACACTTGGGTGAAATTTCTTGAATCCAAAGATGAAGCTGCTCAAGTGATTATTGATCAAGTCAGAGTTCTTGATAGAACCCCAAACTCAAAAGTTCAAATCTTGAGGAGTGACAATGGTACATAATTCAGAAATGCCACTCTTGGAAATTTCTGCAAAGATGAAGGAATTGTACAACAATTCTCTGCTGCAAGAACTCCACAGCAGAATGGAGTTGTTGAAAGAAAGAACAGGACTCTCATTGAAGCAGCTAGAACTATGTTGCATGATGCTAAACTGCCAACATATTTCTGGGCTGAAGCTATCAACACAGCCTTCTATACTCAGAACAGAACCATGATCAACAAAACTCATGCAAGTACACCTTACTGTCTGTTAACTGGAAAGAAACCTACTGTCAAATATTTTCATGTGTTTGGGAGCAAATGCTTTATGATGAAGGACAACCATGAGAAGAAAGGAAAATTTGACACCAAGGCTTTTGAAGGACTATTCATGGGTTACAACATAGAAAGGACTACCTACAGAGTTTATGTTATGGAACACAGGATTATTGAAGAAAGTGTTAATGTCACATTTGATGAAACCAAGTTTCCAGGACTGCATGAAGAAGGAAAGATGCAGACATTCAGATTTGAGAATCAAGGATACTTGGAAGCTGAGGAGATTGTGGATGAAGAACCTAGCTTCACTCAAGTTGTTGAAGTTGATAAAGATACTGTCAATGCCACTACTGTCAACCAAACTCCAGCTCAGTCACAGACCATATCCTCTAACATTCATGACAATGGTGACTCTGGAGACAATGAAGAACATGGTGAAGACAATGGGATTGGTGATCACTCAACTCAACAAACTGAAGGAAGTGTTCCTGTGCAGTCAAGTAGCTTGCCCAGAATCACCAAGTGGAACAAAGATCACTCAAGTGACCTCATCATTGGTGACCCTAATTCTGGAGTGAGGACCAGGAACAAAGTCTCTGCTGACAGCATGTTTTCATGCTTCCTGTCTCAGATGGAACCTAAGACAATTGATGAAGCATTGTTGGATTCTGACTGGGTGATAGCCATGCAGGAAGAGCTAAATCAGTTTGAAAGAACAATGTATGGAAATTGGTTCCAAGACCTAAGGGAAAGTCAGTTATTGAGACTAAGTGGGTTTTCAGAAATAAACTTGATGAAAGTGGATTAGTGACAAGGAACAAAGCAAGGCTAGTGGTTAAAGGTTACTGTCAACAGGAGGGAATAGATTATGATGAGACATTTGCTCCTGTTGCAAGACTTGAAGCTATAAGAATCTTTCTAGCTTATGCTGCACACTGCAACTTCAAAGTATTTCAGATGGATGTCAAAAGTGCCTTTCTAAATGGAGAGCTGGAAGAAGAAGTGTATGTGGAACAGCCACCAGGGTTTGAGGATGCTGAAATGCATAATTTTGTGTACAAACTCTTCAAAGCTTTGTATGGACTAAAGCAAGCACCCAGGGCATGGTATGACACACTTTCCACCTTTCTTCTGGAAAACTAGTTTACCAGAGGAGTTGTGGACAAGACACTTTTCTACAAGCATCATGGCAAGGACATCATTCTGGTACAAATCTATGTGGATGACATCATTTTTGGTTCTACAAATGAGAAGCTGTGTGAGAAGTTTTCCCATCTCATGAGCAACAAATATGAGATGAGCATGATGGGAGAATTGTCATTCTTTCTGGGGTTACAAATTCTTCAACAAGCTGATGGAATCTTCATAAGCCAAGCCAAGTATATTAAGGAACTTCTCAAAAAGTTCAACTTGGAAGATTCATCTCCTGCAAAGACACCAATGTCCACAGCAACTAGTCTGGATCTTGACCCTAAAGGAAAGAAAGTTGACTCAAGCACCTATAGAGGCATGGTAGGATCTCTCCTATACCTAACTTCTAGCAGACCTGACATCATGTTTGCTACATGTCTCTGTGCAAGGTTTCAAAGTGATCCAAAGGAGTCACACTTGGTAGCCATCAAGAGGATCTTTAGATACTTAAAAGGCACTCCTAACCTAGGCCTTTGGTATCCTAAGAATACTGGATTTGATCTAATTGGTTACTCAGACTCAGACTATGCTGGATGCAAGATTGACAGAAAGAGTACTACTGGTAGCTGTCAATTTCTTGGTGGAAGATTGGTCTCATGGTTTAGCAAGAAACAACATTCAGTTTCTACCTCAACTGCAGAAGCTGAGTACATTACTGCAGGCAGTTGCTGTGCACAAATTCTATGGATGAAAAGTCAACTTCTAGATTATGGTCTAGTGTTAAGAGAAATTCCTATCTACTGTGACAACACTAGTGCCATAGCCATCTCAGACAATCCAGTTCAACACTCTAGGACAAAGCACATTGATATAAGACATCACTTTATCAGAGAGCATGTTGAACAAGGAACTGTGAAGCTGATTTATGTCCCAACTGACAAGCAACTTGCTGACATCTTCACTAAGCCATTGGATGAAGCAACCTTCAACAGGTTGGTAAGTGAATTGGGAATGCTGAATCTGGTATGTTAATTCTCTAAGGTTTCTAAATTCTCAATTCTTTTTGAAGCTCATGACAGCAACTTCAAACCTGCTGTCAAGAGAAGTTACTGTCTACTTGGTTTATGTCTGTTATGTGACAGCATGTGTTGATTTGACTTTTCATGTCAGTATTTTGTGCCAGTCTCATACTTTTAAACCGTGTATGACTTTAATATGGTTATCCGTTAAGTTTGAGAGTTAAAAATCTGTTCCATTGGACTTTCACACTCTTTTGCATTAATCTGTAGGATTAAAGGAGGACACGACCATTGATTACTTTTGTGGTAGTTGTATGGGTACTCTAACTGTTGACCATTAGACTTTAATCCTTAGACGGTTTTGCTTATAAATTAACCTTAGGTTTCACCAGTCTGCTCTCAGTTTTAAAGTAAATAATGGAAAACAAAGTAGGAATCGAAGTTGGTCTAAAGAAGTGTGACAGTGAACCCGACAATGAAGAGATCGATGAGCTCTTTGAAATACTGTTGGACGCCATGGATGAGATAGACGAGGAAAAGGAGGCCAAGGCTAAGGAAGAGGAGGCCAAGGCTATGGAAGAAGAGAAGGAGCTTCAGGCACTTCTTGAAAAAGAAGGCCGCTCTGAAGAAGAGATTAAGGAAGAAGTCTTAGAACTAGTTGATAAAATCATAAAATGATGTACTCTATATTCTATTCTGAATGATTTTGTTAATAATAATAATAAACGTTCTTGTCTTTTTAGTTATTGAGTTTATGATTTGTCTGTGTTAATTGCTTAATATCTGTGTTCAAAAGACTACATTGCTAAATCCATAATTTGTCTATATTAAGTTAAGTGTATGAATCAAACATTCTAATAAGTTCATGACAGAACCATTTCCTAATCGAAGTTACTGTCGTTAAGAGGGATACTGTCGTGTGTTTCTTGACAGCAACCTTCTTGACAGCAGGAAAAGACTTTCTGTCACGACTTGTAAAGGATACTGTCATTCATATGCTTAACGGTGATAGCAAGTTTTTGCGCAATAGTTGCTGTCGCGCAAAACCTACTGTCATCACCACTTATTACTGACAGATTGTTTCTAGCGCACAGGTTACTGTCACCAATAGTGGACCGTTGTAATTGGATATTCACCCCACGTTTGACAGTGAATAACGGGCAGTAACTCACGTGTTAAGAGAGTGGGTTAAGACACGTTCTGTACCTCCACTTTTTGAGCAACCGTTTGAGATACCCATATTTATTCTCCAGTTACTCAGACATATCACTCTCACAAAACTCAAGGCAAAATACTTTTCTTCAAGCAAAAAGCTACTTTCTCACTTTCTTCTTTTCTTGAAATCTCAATGGCCCCCAAACAGACTCTCTCTCAAACAAACTTTGCTGGCATCTTTTCCCCAAATGATGCTGGTGAAGGTTTCAAAGGACTCGTGTTTTTCTTGAACAAGTCCTATCTCGGTTATGCCATAACCTCAACCCCCATTCTCGACTTAGACAGACTTGAGGCATTTTGGCAAACTGCTGTTGCTCAAACTGAGGGTGAGAACCCTGGTATTCAATTCACAATCTCTGGGCAACAATACATTCTCACAGCTGAGGTCATCAACACTGCTCTTGGAATTACACTGGAAGCAGGCCAAAACTTTGCTCCACTTGCTAATGATGACACTCTGAAGAAGCTCTTCTTGAAGATTGGGTATGCAGGCCGTATTCTCGAAGAGGGAACAACCAAGTGGTACCCGTCTGGTGAAATGGACAGGAAATATCTGAGGAAGGAGTGGAGCATGATATTTGATGCAATGGTCAAGGTGTTCTCTACCAAGTCCACAGGCTGGAATGGGATACCCTCCTACATCAAGAAACTGACACATTCTCTTGTCCATGGATACAAGGTGAATGTTGGAGCTCTCCTCATGGCACACATCAGGGCTGCCACAGGTAAGAAGGTATCATTCTACCCTCGCTTTCTTATGTTGTGCATTCATTCTGTGATTTTAATGATGCTGCTCCTCGTTTAGAGGCTTGCTCAGTTTTGAAAAAGAACACACACACACACTATTATCATCACAAAATCTCAATGCACACATTCCAATTTGTTTCACTCAGCACATGGTTGATCAAGTGTCCAACCTTGATTATCCATTACCTTCTGGTTATGATTCCTTTTCTCTTGAGAATGAAACTGAATTAGACCCAAATTCAGTTAACCCCCATTCAACACCATACACTCAGCCTAGGCCCTCTAGACTTCCCAAAGCCCAAAGAGAAGCCTTGCAAGAATCCAGAAAAAGATCCTTAGATGCTGATGTTGGTGGTAGCTCTGTTAGTCAAGAGGGAGACACTGCACCTAGTGCAGCAAATAAGGAAGGTAGTCAAACAGAACCCACAGTGGTTCCCCCTGAGCCTAAGAAGAAGAGAGCTAGGAGGACCAAAACCACTGTCAGCCACCCTGCAGTCTCCCAAAAGACTGTAGAGGAAACCAGGGATATACACTCCTCCCTAGATGTGCCTTCTCAACAAGGGACATCTATTGAAATTGGCCTGTCTCCCAAGGCACCCTGTACAGAGTCTGCACAAACTCATGGTTCCCAACCTGAGATACCCCCACTTGAAGAAACACACAGTGAGTTAGGGCACGGTGAGGAATTCTCTACTCCTATTGATGGTTCACATGTTTCATCTGTGAATCAGCCCCCACTCTCTACTACACTTTCACCTTCTTCCTTCCCTGCACATTCTTTTGTTTCTTCTCCACAACCTAGAGAAGGGGACAGTCCCAACCCTTCAGGTTTTGATCATCCATCTCCAATCATGGATGAGCCCCCATCTAGTGGTCCACAAGAACCCATTTCTCAAAGTGAGATGGACACCACTCCTCCAAACACTGAGCTAGGGCAAAGTGGTATTTTGTCAGAAAATGAAACAGCCAACATTTTGTCTGATCTCCAAGGAGCATCTTACCTTCAGGAAGATGCTGTCACAGCCTCTGTTGCTGTCAAAGACACTGGGAATGCTACTGTCCTGGCCACAGCTGCTGTCATAGGTGGAGAGAAAGATACTATCACTACAGAACCTACTGTCACTCCACATCCCAAAGTTGCTGTCATGCCCGAACCTGCTGTCCAGACTCCAACTGACAGTACCATTCCTACTCAACATGCTGTCAAGCCCTCCCAGCCTGATTTTGATGCTGTACTTGTTGAGGATGCCTCTGATGATGACCTACCTCTTGCCAAACTCCTAAAGGTACATTCTAAATCTTCTCCTTCCATGCATGTTAGTATTACTCATACCCATGCATCTAGGTTGAGTGAGGGTGTGCAAAAGAAAAGAGAGATAAAAGAAAAGAGAGGTGAGCATAAAAATGAGAGGCAGCCAAATGAGCTGGCAAAAGGCGAGGGACTTGAGCATGTCCAGAGAGATATTGAGGGAGCCCACACTATTCAGGCACTAGGCCTTGAGAGTCAAACTGTGAGGGGTGATGAGATCACTCAAAAACACCCTGAGAGTGTGAGAACCCCCATAGCCTCCAAGCCCCTGTCTTTTCCTTCCCCTCCAAGAAGGTTAAGGTCTGGTGGCCCCTCTGCTACTTTTGGTAACAGGATTGCAGCTCTTGAAGGACAGTGTGCTACTTTGGACTCCAAACTGGACTCTCTCTCTCAACTGGTGGTTGATGGTTTTTCTGCTACTCAACTCTCTATTCAGTTCCTTACTGACCTGGTAGCTGCCAACTCAACTAAGGGGGAGAAGGTAGCAAGATCAGAATCATTGCCTATTCAAGAATCAGGTGGAACTCAGGGGGAGCCTGTAGCTGTGGAGACCAGAGGGGGAGCTAAAAGGAAAGCAATGTCTAAGGGGGAGCAAGTCAAACCAAGCCGTGCAAAACCACAGGATAAAGCTGAAAAGCCTGTTGAAGTGGAAATGGATGGAGAAAGGGTGTTAATGTCAAAGGAAACTCAAGATGCATTGCAAAGAAGACCTGCATCTAGACATCCAATCTTGCCTCCTGTGGTGATTGGAGAGCCAACTCAAGAAACTCAAGAAACTGCTCTACAGAAGAAATGGAGAGAAATGGAGGAACAAAACAAACTTGGGAAAGGTAAAGGGAAACTGCCTGAATCCATTCATGGTGGAATTATTTGGACAAATGGCACTCAATTTGATCAAGAAGAAGCCAATGTCTTGATGGTGGATTACAGGGAGAGCACATTACACAACCATGACAGAGAATTTAGCAGTTTGGTGGAAAAAGTAATGAATGCTCCAAGCAACCGTCCAACCAACACCACAAAACTGTTAAAGGAACAAATTACTAGTGTCAGTGTAATGGTGAATGATGAGAAAAGATGGGCTGTAAGTATTTATCTCACTTCTGGCATATCTTATTTCATCACAATGCAGCTATTGCAGAGTCTGCCAGCAAAGGTGTTGTGTGCTTTGAAGGGAAAGATCAGGGCAACTCAAACACCATTCAATGAAATATTGGATATGCAAATCCAGAACCTGATCATACAGAAGCTACCTGAAGTCTACTCAAATCCATCAAGTGTTTTCTACAGATCCAAAACTAAGGATGGCACAAGAAGGAACAACTTTATGAATTTGGGTAGCCCATCCAGAATGGAAACCAAGTCAATTCTGAAGGTACTAGATGGAATACTCAGTTCAAATGCCAATCCAGGAAGAGTTCATGCTGTTCAAGAAATCTACAAAATGCTGGTGTTGAGAGACAAGGCACTAGGAGCTAAAATGAAGGAGCTGATCACTAGAGCCAATGCCAAAAGAAATGATCAAGGTGGAAGTTGCTTCTACAACATTCCTCCTCATGATGATGATGATGATGATGATGAAGATGGTGAGGATGGAGGTGGTGAAGCTTCTGGAAATGCTGGAAATGCTGGTGGAAGTAATTCTGGGAATACTGGTATTCAATCTCAGAATAAAGGCAATGAAGAAACTCCTAGCCAGGAAAAGAAAGATGCTGGTGCAACAGATGAAGAGGAGTCAAGAATACTGGAAGCTTTGGAGGCAAGCATTCTTAGATGTGCTATTGACTGCATAAATGCTGAAAAAGATGCTGTCATCAAAGGTACTGTCGACAAGGATACTGTCATAGAAGATGCTGTCTTGAAAGATGATGTCGACAAAGGTACTGTCAAGGAAGGTTCTGTCAAGGATGAAACCAAAGCTGCTGTCAAGCCCAAGAGACTGAAAGCTAAAGCTAAGGCATGGTTTACTAGACAGAAACCTGCAGGAAAGCACAAGTACTCAGGAAAGGAAAAGGCCACTGGATTTGGCAGAAATCTTAGGAAGCCAATTTAATCAATTCCTCCCAACAGTCTTAAGATTCAACAGATGCAATCAAAAGAAATTAAGAGTGTTGAGGTTAAGCTGGATGCAAATCAAGAGGCCTCTGAGTATATTCTGTGGTGGGAAGAATCAAGGTCTGCCAAGATTGACAAGGACTTCAATCTGGTAGCCACATCAACCAAGAACAGCACATCAACCATAGATAAAAGAAGAATTGATTTCTTCTACCTGGAAAGAATGGTAGAGTTGCTGGAGAGCTATGATAATGTTTCAGAGGCTGTCATGGAACATGTTCTAAAATATCAGGCAGATATGGATGCTGAATTTTATCAGAAATTTGGCTATAACTTTGCAGATTTTGATGATGCTGATATTTTAACTGATCTCCCAGCCTCTCCTATACCATATCACTGGTACTATGAGTTTCATGATTCACCCACAGAAGAAGGGCAAGCCCAACCAACTCAGAAAGGGCAACCCAGGCCAAGCAAAGGACCTGAATCTTCTGAATATTCTCAAACTCAGTCAGAGCTTGATAAGAAGGAAGCTGAATTACTGGAAAAACACAAGGCCTCTAACAAGGCAGAAAGTGAAGCTCCAAATTATCAACCATATATGTTGGAAAATCCCCTAAGAGTCAAGTTCCTAAAAGAAGAAATCTATGTTTGCAGCTTGCATAAGCTTAAAACATCCACTCTGAAGGATTTACAGTATATGGTAGCTAGTTCAATTCATCCCTTGGAACAAATTTGTTCTGATGAGATAGAGAAGTTATTGGAAGGGAGAAAAGGAGAAGACTCAAAACTGGACAAGCAAAGAAGGAAGTCTCTCAATGCTTATCCTGGAAGTAGATTCAAGCTCATTAATGAAGAACTTCATTTCAGAACCTATCCATATGATGTAGAGCAATGGCTGAATCTCAGGGATGTTAGTTCTCTCATATCCTCTTCCATAAAGAAGATCATTGATGAAGTAGAGGATGATGCAGTGTCTGCTGCTGAAATTTCTCTTGTAGAAAGTCTAAGAGGCGGCTTGGCAGAAGCTCTCAAAAGAGAGGATGTAGCAAGACAGAAGAGGAGATCTCAAGCTAAGTGAAAATTCTTAATCCATTCTGATCTTGTTAGTTAAGTTGTCAGCACATATTGTAAATTTGTTGTTATTTTCCATAAAAACAAATTGGGGGAGATTGTTGGGATTTATGGGTGATAGCATTGAAACAACTTAACTTTGATTGTACTTAATTTTTCAAATTAAGTAGAACATACTGTCATAGCCAAAGTATGTTCTTGTAATCAGTATGTAATGTTATTCTAGTTGTATTGTTTGAAAGAAGTTCACTTATGTGTTCAAGCCTCAAAGAATGCTTTTTGGATGACAACATGAATAAATGTTACTGTCCTAAAGCTGTGACAGTAAGATTACAAGAAGACAGAATATTGCAAGTCACGACAGCATATTCACTCTGACAGCAACATTGGCGGAAGACTACGCGACAACAACTATTGCCCTCGACAGCAAGTTTGGGATCCTCGACAGCACTCTATGCGGGGAACTCATACTGTCACCAAAAGATCATTCCTGTGACAGCAAGCTTTGCGGCAAAAGTAACTGTCTCAATAAAGATCCTTATGCTAGGTATCTTTCTCAGTCAAATCCCGTGACAGTTTAAATGTTCAAGAAACAGGCGTGATGCAGTATCCCTAAGCTGCACCAAGTCTGCAAGACTACGACAGAAGCTTCAAGCACTGCAAACAAAAGCGAATCAATTCAAGAGCAAGGTCAAGTCTCTATTTGCTGAATTGTTTTAGCTAGAAATAGAATGAATCTAGGTTGCTTTTGTTATGATGTATATCTGACATATTAGCAATTTAGGATAGTCACATGGGTAAGACAATCTATAAGAAGCTGCCACTTGACAATGACAGCAGCTTCACAAACCCGTGACTGATAGTGATAGGATTAGTCTTATACCCACTGTCAATTCATTCTAGAGGAAAAACGAAGACTAGCAAGTGCCTTGAAGAAAAACGAAGCTCAAGATTTCTCTTGAGGTTGTAGCAACACTTTGCAAAATAAATAAAACATTTATTTTGTGAATACTGTCTTCTCTACTTTACTGTTTGTGAATGCATACATATTATTGACAACATTAAATCTTAGTTTTAGTTGTTGAAACTGAGGTTGAATTTTATCAGTATTGCATTCATCCCCCCCCCCTTCTGCAATACACAAGGACCAACACCACCAAACTGAATTTCACCAATCGATTTCATTATTGAAGGCTTCAAATCAACATTAGTGACATGTAAATCTCTCACCAAAATTGTAGGAGGTTTAGAGAGGAAAATATCAGCCTTCATATCTTGATCTTCACCCAAGGTCTTAACCATAAGAACCGCTTCATTACAATTTCCAAGATCAGTTTTCTTCAGAGAAGGGCTAAGCAAAGAGTTGGAAAATGTAAATTCCAATTTCTCATCTCCAACTTCAAAAGAAATTTTATGTTGCATCATATCAACTTTTGCACCAGCTGTAGCTAAGAAAGGTCTTCCGAGAATAATAAAATTTTGTGCATCTTCCTCCATCTCCATGACAAAAAAATCACATGGAATAAAAAACTTTCCTACCTTGACAGGAACATCTTCAAGTATTCCAAGTGGAACTTTTACACTTCTATCTGCCAATTGTAGAGATATACGTGCGGGTTTGAGTTCACCCATCTGAAGCTTATTGCAGATTGATATGGGCATCAGACTTACACTTGCCCCAAGATCACATAGAGCTCTTTTGATTTCAAAATTCCCAAGTTTGACAGGAATAGAATAGCTACTTGGATCAATTAGCTTTTTAGGAAGACTATTCTGCAAGAGAGCACCGCACTCTGCTATTAATGAGATAGTAGAACTTTCTTCAATCTTTCTTTTATTTGACAATAATTCCCTAAGGAACTTCCCATAAGAAGGCATCTCTTTGATAGCATCTAAGAAAGGAATATTAAGCTCTAACCTTTTCAAGATATCCATAAACTTCATAAACTTCTCTCCAAGCCTAGCTTGCACCAACCTTTGAGGAAACGGAACAGGTGGTACGTAAGGTCTGACTAGAGAAACTGCGAGTTCCTTCTTCTCTTCTTCAACTGCTTCTTGCACAATCACATTTTCAGATTGAATTTTCTCTCTATCTTCTTCAACGATCAAATTATAAGTACTCATCTTCATCTTCGGCCCTTGCAATTCCTTATCACTTCTTAAAGTTATAGCATTCACGTGGGCTCTATGTGGTTGTTCAGTTTGGCCAGGAAGTTGGCCTGAAGACTTGTTAAGTTGATTCAACTGTTGAGCAATTTGAGTGATTGTATTCTCCATCAACTTGTTATGAGCCTTTATCTCATTGATACTTGAGTCAAAGTAATCATTCTTCTTTGCTTGTGTAGAGATAAATTCTTCCAAAAGATTTTCCAAGTTAGATTTTTGTGGCTGAGCTGGTTGAAAACCTGACGGCTGAGAAAAATTATTTTGTGGAGGTTGAGCTTGAGCCTGGCTATTTCTGTAGGAGAAATTAGGGTGATCTCTCCAACTTGGATTGCATGTGTTGGAGTAAGGATTATATTGTGGCCTTTGATTTTGGTTGTAGAGGGCATTTGCTTGTTCCATTGTTGTTCCAGAGGGATTGTATTGACAAGCATGTTGAGTGTGTCCAACTACACCGCATATTTCACATGAGGCAACTGTAGATGAAGTTCTAGAATCCAATTGCTCAATCTTCTTAACCATTGCCTGCATAGTAGTATTCAACATGGTTAGAGCATCAACATCATACTTACCACCCTTCTTTGGATGATTTCTGTCACTGTAAGGATAATTATCATTAGACGCAATCTCGTCTAACAAAGTTTTCGCATCCTTCGTACTCTTTTTCATAATAGATCCACCAGAAGAAGCATCAACAAAATTTCGAAACTCTTGTGTTAACCCATTGTAGAATGTTTGGATCAACAACCAGTCAGGAATTCCATGGTGAGGGCATTGTCTCTGAAGTCGTTTGAATTTTCTCCAAGCATCATGAATTGTATCGTCATCATCTTGACGAAAGTTAGATATTTCATTCCTGAGCTTTGAAGTTTTCTTTTGACTAAAGAATTTAAGTAGAAACGCCTTTGCTAGACTATCCCAAGTAGTGAATGTGTTTGGTCTTTCATTCTTCAACCAATCTTTTGCTGCATCTCGAAGAGAGAATGGAAATAAGCGCAGCTTTATTGCATCATCACTAACATTGGTCAGCTTTAGAGTATCACATTTTTCCAGAAAACTCTCAAGATGATCAACAGGATTTTCAGTGGACAATCCTGCGAAAGAATCATTGGAGACGAATTGGATGAATTGTGGCTTGAGTTCAAAGTGGGTAGCCGTGATTGTTGGTTTGACAATACTGGAGAGTACGTCTGTAGCATCTGGCATACCATGCTCTCTGAGAGCTTTAGCTGATGTCTCACCCATAACTTCCTTGTCTTTATTTTTCCTTCGTAGTCCTGCTTGTCTTCTTGCTGTAGCTTCAATTTCAGGATCAAGAGCAATCAAATTTTCTGTACCTGAACTTCGAGTGTGCATGCAACAAGGAAACTAGAAACAAAGATCAAATAACAAGGGAATAATAGCCGAAGCAACACAACTAAAAGACTTAGCTAAACAAACTCAAAAATTAACTAATCTAATACCGCTTTGTCCTCGGCAGCGGCGCCAAAAATTTGACAAGGCTGTCGCGTGCCTATCAAATAATAATATCTAACAAATCCTTCTAACTATGTAGTAGGGCAAGTCAGAGTCGATCCCACAGAGACAAACGTATCAATCACTAGTTATTCTTGATTCAATTCAACTAAGCAAGTAACACAATAAATTATTGAGAGATTTTTAAACTAATATTATACTGAGGCAAATTGTATTGTATTATCAATTAACTAAAAACATCTAGAATTAAGTATCCCCACTAGCATGAATCGATGCAATTATGATTTTCCACCCCAATTAATCATATGTGACTCAAGAGGAAAGATGCGCCCTATAAAATACCAATAACCTCTCTCGAGTATTAATGGCTTCTCTAAAATACACTCAAGCCTATTTTCATGGTATCATGCAATTTAGAGACATTAAACACAGCATCCTAACTTCCTAACAATCCGTTCTACCTATTTTCATGGATAAGTTCATGTCCTTATTGGATAAATCACAACCATCTAAGTCCAACTTTCGATGATAAATAGATATTGAGTTCAAACAATACGCATAATCATGTCTGACATGTTATTGTTAATTAAGCACAACTCAATAAGCAAGAGCATACAACATAACTAAATTGGGGGTTTGTGGAAAATCATACATCAATCATAACTAGGGTTCAACTTAACCCTAGATTAAAGATCTACTCACTCATAATTAAACTAACAAAACACATAATATAATAAGAACACAGAATAATATTAAGAATAGATATGAAAACCTTCAATCTTTCTCCCAGAAGAAAAAGTACAAGTCTCTCTATGTCTGTATGTATCTATGTCTATCTGTATCTATGTATCTCTATCTATCTATCTCTCTCAGATCTGATGTTTATATAAATATTCTCAAATATTTTAATGTCTTGAGGAAAGTACAAGTACGTTTCCTAAACTGATTCTGTTTTACAAGGAAAATTCGTAGCTGACTTTTCTTCAGTAAATCTGGACCGTTCCTGGAGTAATTTGATAATTGGACCACTTTAGAATAAAAGAGATTTCCATTATCTTTGCGTGGACTGTTAAATAGTCCAATTCTGACTTCTAGATCTCAAGATATGACCCAAACAATGAATTATGTGCAGGCAACCCAACAAATCCGAATTTCCTTCTAATAAATCTCCAAATTAAGCTCTTTATTCTCCAATCCTTCCAAGTTTAGGATTTCCTTACTTCCTACAATAAAACATTAAAATTTATTAAATAAAAATCCAATTAAATGCAAAATATAATAAATATGAGGAATAAAATCATATAAAATATATATAAATATATACTCTATCAAGGTGCCTTCCAAATCTGTTCCTCAAACTCCATATGAGATATGAAAAGAAAGGAAACCGAGTCTTAAACACGTTAAGAGTTGGGGATGTCCAACTTATGTCAAGAAAGTTGACTCTGATAAGCTGGAATCTCGATCCGTAAAATGTAAGTTTGTGGGATATCCTAAAGAGACTTTAGGGTATTACTTTTACACCGATCATAGGGTATTTGTCTCCAGACATGCTACCTTCTTGGAAAAACAGTTTATCCTTGAAAGGAACAGTGGGAGCAAAATAGAACTTAATGAAGTTCAAGAAGCACAAACTAATACGGTTCAAGAGGAAACACCTGTTCAGACTGAACAACCTTCTGTGGAACAGCCCATTCGTAGGTCAGAGAGAGTGTCTCGCCAACCTGAGAGGTATTATGGCCTTGTCATTGAGAATGACAATGAGTTGTCAATCATTGATGATGATGACCCTATGACCTATAATGAGGCTGTGAGTAGTGTTGACTCAGAGAAATGGCAGAGTGCCATTAAATTCGAAATGGATTCTATGTATACCAACCAAGTATGGACTTTGGTTGAAGCACCCAAGGATGTGAAGCCTATTGGGTGCAAATGGGTATACAAGAGAAATATTGGAGCAGATGGCCAGGTGGAGACCTATAAGGCCAGGCTCGTGGCAAAAGGATTCAGACAAAGGCAAAGGATTGACTTTGATGAAACTTTTTCGCCTGTAGCCCTGTTAAAATCAATTCGGATTTTGCTTGAGATTGCTGCTTACTACGACTATGAGATCTGGCAAATGGACGTGAAAACAGCCTTCCTCAATGGGAAACTTGAAGAGGAAGTGTATATGACACAGCCAGAGGGTTTTGTTTCCAAAGGGAATGAACACCTAGTGTGTAAGCTGCTACGAACCATATATGGATTAAGGCAAGCTTCTCATAGATGGAACATCCGTTTTGATGAGACAATCAAAGAGTACGATTTTATCAAAAACATAGATGAACCATGTGTCTACAAGAAGGTTAGAGGGAGCGTGGTAACATTTCTTGTGTTGTATGTGGATGACATACTTCTGATAGGAAATGATATGCCGATGCTACAATCAGTCAAAGTGTGGCTATCAAAGAACTTCACTATGAAGGACATGGGAGAAGCATCCTACATTCTCGGTATGAAGATCTATAGAGATAGATCTAGAAGAATGATAGGTCTTACCCAGGGTACATACATCGAGAAAGTGCTTAAAAGGTTCAGCATGGAAAACTCCAAGAGAGGTCTCATACCAATGAGCCATGGAGTATCCCTTTCCAAGAAGATGTCTCCTAAGACACCTGAAGAAAGGGAGCGTATGAGTAAGTTTCCTTATGCTTCGGCAATAGGATCTATCATGTACGCGATGTTATGTACTAGGCCTGATGTTGCTCATTCAATTAGTGTGACGAGCAGATATCAGTCCAATCCAGGTGAAGACCACTGGAAAGCAGTGAAGAACATCCTTAAGTATTTGCGAAGGACTAATGATATTTTTCTTGTTTTTGGTGGATCTGAGTTAAAAATAGAGGGTTATACTGACTCTAGTTTTCAATCAGAAAGTGATGATAGCACATCCATGTCAGGGTACGTGTTTACTCTGAATGGTGGTGCGATTAGTTGGAAGAGTTCCAAACAGTCTACAACGGCTGACTCCACAGCGGAAGCAGAGTATATAGCTGCAAGTGAGGCTGCAAAAGAAGCCGTTTGGATGAGGAAATTTTTTTCTGAGTTGGGAGTTGTTCCTAGCATTGAGGAGCCTATTGTGTTGTGTTGTGATAACAACGCAGCAATAGCACAAGCCAAGGAACCTAGGTCTCATAAAAATACCAAACATGTTTTGTGGCGCTTTCATTTGATTAGGGAGATCATTGAAAGAGGAGATGTCAAAATTGAGAGAGTTGACACACATACCAACGTAGCAGACCCACTCACAAAGACATTGTCTCAGATTCACTTTGATCGTCATAAAGAGAAGATGGGTATTAGATACCAGTGTGATTGGCTTTAGTTCAAGTGGGAGATTGAAAGTGTTTGTCCTAAATCCAATCATGTATGATGAGTTAGGAAGAACTTTCTTGTATTCTTATTTAATTTCATTAATGTTAATAAAAGACTTGTTTTGTTTTTATTACAGGCTTTATCTATTTAAAGTATTTTAAATAAGATGTTCCATAGTTTAGAGTAAAGCTTCTAGAATTATAATGAGATTATAATAGTGAGATCTAGAAGATGATAACTCTAGACTTAAACAGTTCCTGATCATAGGATAACTAATCGGAAGTTGGTGAATCCGCAAAGATTGGTACATACTATGCTTGCTCCCATCAGGAGGATGTCTGTTCTCATAGGCATTTGTGTGGTGACACTATAGCTAGTATGTAGGTGCTTGTTAGGGAATAAGTTTACTGAACATGACTCGATAAGTTGAACAACTAATGGAGTTTACTCACGTGTCAATAGTTATTCACTGAGTGATAGTTGTACAAGTGTCCTTAGACTTGAGATCGTTAGAGTTATCTTGTATATAATGAACTATGCTTTGGATTAGTCCTTAGTCTCAAGGACATCCATTAGGTCTATTCTGGGCATAGGAATTTGTGTATGGAGATAGTTAACGTCAATAAAGGATCTACCTCTTCCAGTAAAGGAAGAGAATATCCTATGTTATTCTTAGTATACGAGTTCTGGAATCTCTGGCCAGAGTCTATGAAATTAGAAAGGAGTTTCTAATTTGCATTAATATGAACTTAGGATTATGAATAAGAAATCAGTTAATTATATTTAATGAATTATTAGAATTCATATAAATAATAAATAAAAGTTTATTATTATTTATTTCTACTACCGGCTTAATATTGAACCTACAGGGTCACACCATAAAAGAATATTTTCTTTAATGAAAAGATTTAAATTATGAGAGAGGAAGAATTATTTTCTAAATAGTTTAGAAAAAGAAATAATGATTAAAATAGTTTTAATCATTATTAAAACATTTTAGAAATATGGGGTTAATATTTATATATAAAGATATATTATTAAAACCCTAGGAAAACCCTATAAATAGAATGAGATAGTTCATTCTAAGGCATATCTTGTTTTTGTGAAAAATCTAGAAAAGGAGCTAGCCTCCATCTCTCTCTCTCTCTCTCTCTCTCTCTCTCTCTCTCTCTCTCTCTCTCTCTCTCTCTCTCTCTCTCTCTCTCTCTCTCTCTCTCTCTCTCTCTCTCTCTCTCTCTCTCTCTCTCTCTCTCTTTTTCTCTCTAAAAGGTCTTAGAGTTTTTTGAAGAATTCATCGAAGGAAAATTCTTGGTGGATACCGGTAGAGTGCTTCACACTCTGAGGAGCAACTGCTTGCAACCATCGATTTTAAAGCTTCGATTCGCAAGGTATGGTTATGATTCCCCTCGCTCTAGATTTTATATGTTTTTCTATATGTGCGATACATGGTTTTTACGGAATAATTGTTATGTCATGCTTCCGCTCATCCGTAAATTCCTTCAATGGTATCAGAGCGGGTTTTGCATATAGAGATTCATATAAAAAAAAATTCAGATTTTTTTATGCATGTATGGATTTATTATGATTTTTGCAAGTATATTTAGATTTAATTATGAATTAATTCGAAATATTATTTGCATGAGATTTTGACCATTGATCTGGGTTCTACAAAAGTTGTGGATCATCTAGGTATTTTTTTTTTCATAATTTTGTGATGTGTAGATTATTTGTTATGAATTTTTAAAAATTGTTTTAATTAAAATTCATAAAATAATTATGCATGTTGAAATATATGAATTAAAATTTGCACAAGGACCCCATAGATACTTGGTTATTTTGCTTTTGTTTGATTTCAGAAATCATATTATTTTGATTTTTTATTAATTTATTAATTAATTGTTAATTAATTTATTAATATTAAAATAAAATAATAATAACAATAAAGGAAATTAATGGGTAGGGCAGTTTTTTTTTTTTTTTTGCTAAAACAGTTACAAAAATGAAAAGCAAATCTGCTGCTGTTGTCCGCGCGCGCGTGGCGCGCAGTCGCTGAAAAGAGAGTTGCGCATTCCGGGAATGCGTGACAGCCCTTCAGTTACACAATTAATAGCTTTTAATTGTTGTAACGCATTCCAGTAATGCGTTACAGCCCTTCCGTCCACATTAAATTTGATTTTTTGGGAGTTTGGTAACTCCGTTTTGGGCGTGCAATATACCGTTGGATTCATTTTTCCGGGACGGATCTAATAGAGTGGTCAAATATATTTTATATAAAAGTTTGGAACTATTCATATTCCCGGAAGTGTTTTAAAGCATGTACTAATTGTTTTAATTGCTTTTAAATACTATAATAAATCCATACATCATTATATCATTGTATGACATGATATTACTTGCATGTTTACTTGTTTATTTATTTTTATATATGAGATATATGCCTATATTTACCATGCGATGATAGATTTAGGTGAACTTAAATCAAAATAAGGCGTGCTCTAGAAAATCTAGAATAGGAATCGTTTCTTGCCTTAACAATAATATGCTGAATACAATCATGAGATTCTTGTGTTTGTGAAACACGTAATTAAATATGAATTTTCAATATTGAGAGAAAGGATGATTCTGTCAAAAAAAGATTTCGATCTATAAGAAAGTGGTATTAAGTGACGCCTCATGACAATGCTCCCCCCGATCTGGGAATCATCCAATTATCGATTTGAAATATTTAATTTAAAAGGAAGAATCTCTTTATAATATGATTATGATTGTAACATAATATAATCTCTCTAAAATTAAATAATATCAAGTAGTAATTGGCCAATGACACAACGGGCTTGTGTCGGTCATAGCCTTCCAACATGGTAGAAAGTAGTTCTTATTTTTGAATCATTGTCATTTCGTGCTACAGCCGAGGGCTTTGATTTCGAAATAAGAAATACATGTCTATTACATAGAGATGTGAACAATGAATTAGAATCTAATGGTCGTTACGTGCTACAGCCGTGGGCTGTTGAAGACTGATTCAATTGTATGAAATGTTGGGTTAGACTTGACTTAGAATATTGAGTTTGTCGTGCTACAGCCGTGACTCAATTATTCAAGAGGCTAAAGTTTTATTAGGGAATAACATGAGATGTAATTGACAAGAGTTGTCTGCCTACTGAACATCATATGGCGTTTCGTGCTACATCCGAGGTTGTGTGATGGAATGTAGGATCCCTATTCCCACTAGCATTATGAATGCTTAATTTTTCACTTAGGGGTTGTATAAATTAGATAAACTAGTGGGAGCCACTTATGAATAAAGACCCGATTCATATAGTGTTTTAAAATGAAATTGAATATTTGCTAAGTGTTATTATGTGTTTATCATTTACATATTTACTATATACATTATGTCTTCTGCACTATCACTCCGGAGCATACTGGATGCTCACAAATTGACTGGTCCTAATTTTGCTGACTGGCTTCGAAACCTGAAAATTGTTCTCAGGGTTGAGAAGCTGGAATATGTGCTTAACTCACCTAAGCCTGCTGAACCTGCTGACGATGCACATGATGATGAACATGTTGTGTATCGTAAGTGGATAGATGATGCAAATGTTGCTCAATGTATCATGCTAGGAAAACGTTTTCCTATTTAATAGGAGTTGATTTCTCTTCAAATACTTATTCAAAACCAACTCTATTTTGTCCTATATTGAAGGAACCGATTCATTTACGTTTTGTACTTTTATCCTTCAGTATACATTCATTTTTATACGTACGTTAAAAGCTTATATCAGTTCTTGAATGTTGGAATTTGTTTCTTAACGTTAAAATCGATCACTTTATTAAGCTTTTGACCGTTTTAATTTGTCTGTTGCTATATTTTCTATATATAGTACTGGTTTATAAAGTTTTTTCATACATCAAGAACATATACAACTCTCTGATCTATATTGAAAAACTTTCTTGATTCTCTTGAGCTTTAATTGATATTATTTCGATTTATATATATAGAGAGAATCCTTAGTTTGAGTTGTAAACTCTTTATTGTAAATTTGTATTATTCATATTTTAAAGAGTAGTTGTTGAATTAGTGGCAATGGGATCTTGGTGATCGAGGAGTATAATGCTCAAGGGAACTCATTGTTCTAGAAAGCAAGTGTTCAAGGAATTAAGGAATTCAGGAGTGGGACTCGAAGTATTCAGTGTTCAAGGGAGCAAGCTTGTTAGAGAGACTTTGGAGTTCAAGTCAGCTACTGACTCAAGGGAAACATAATATTTCAGCAAGCCATTTTCAGCAACTGGGTGTAAAGGGAGATATATTATTGTACCAGGACGTAGACCATAGGGATTAGGGGTCGAACCTGGCTAAAACTTGATTGTGTTATTTAATGCTTTACTTACTGCACTGCATATAGTTACAGTCAGCTTACTATTTGTGTCTACATAAATTGAATTCAGTAAGTTGTTTCGGTAAAATCTAAAATTGACCATAGTTAACCATTTACACCTATTCACCCCTCTCTAGGTGTGCATTTTCATTTGGTATCAGAGCTTTGGTGTACTAAAATTTCTGTAACAGGAAATTACAGATCCTATGGCACACAGTTATGTAGATGGAGAATCATTAGACATGCCACCACTTCTCAATGGGGTAGAATATTATGATTTATGGAGATTAAGAATGAAAGTGATTCTTAGAATAAATACATTTGACTGGTTGGTCATTAAAGATGGTCCATTTACATTTCTGGACGAAAACGGCAAGCCAAAAGATATTGATGATCTTACCGAGGCAGAATTGATAAAAGCAAGATATAATGGAGGAGCAAAGTATACACTAATATGTGGTCTTTCTGATTCAGATTTTGACAAAGTATCTTCATGTAGCACAGCAAAACAAGTATGGGATACCTTAAAGATGCATTATAAAGGAACAACAACAAAACAACATGGTGTTTCAGAGATAGAAAGAAAATTAACGGCACCAAGGACATGGATTGACGAAGAATCTACTTCCAGTAGAGAATCTAGTGAAGAAGTAACAAATTGTGCATTTGTTGGCATTGATGATGATATGGTTCGAGGAAAAATGGAAGAAGTTCTTACAAAATGCAAAGATTCAGACACAGATGTTGAATCCAATGCGTTAAATTTGTTTCAATTTAATACATATTCTGAACATTGTAATTTGAAATCACTAACCATACATGGACATAACAATGTATCTATCATTGAGGTCATGGAATTGAAGAATCAGAATAATGAGCTTGAAAAGAAGAATACTTATCTAATAAAGATCATTTCCGATCTTATTGCGGAGAAGACTCCCACAAACACCCATGGTGATCTTATTGCTTATCTAAAGTCAAAGGTAACTCAATTTGAAGCAGTTAATAAAGTTATTCTCAAAAGGAATGAGGCTCTCATGAAGGAACTCAACATGCTAAAAGCATACGTTAATGCTAGAGATGCATGTTTGGAAACTTTCAAAATCAGAGACTCTACCTCTTTTGAAGTATCCCAGCAAGATGAAAAGATCAAAGAACTAGAAGCTGAGATTGCAAGACTTTAGGAAGGAATATGAAATTTTGTTCAAGGTGAAGAAGTATTCAAAACCATAATGAAAAAAACAAAGGTACCATTTGATAAATGAGGACTTCGAAGTGCTTTAACATCAAAAGTTAAAGGGTTCCAATATGAAGGCAAACATGGAATGCCTTAAAAATTTGCTATGCCTTGGGAGGAATGCAATAAGTGTGGAGGAAAAGGCCATCTAGAAAGAAATTGCAAGGTCCTGAGAAGAATGGCTTACCAGGATGTTACTGGCTGACAACGCACACCTTACTAGAAGGTTATTGGCCGACAACAAATAGCTTACATGTACTTTGTTTGGTTTAGGAGGAAGCATATATGTAGGGGGAGTATTTCACTCCTGAATATTTGTGTGTAATCATCAAAAAAAGGAGATTGAAACCCTATTAGTTTTGACGATGACACATAGCAGCAAGCTGATCGCTTGGATGACACATAGTAGCAAGCTGATTTCTTGGTATCAAATATATTAGCCTGCTATTTTGTACTTGTTATCCAACATGTTTAGCCGGATGCTTTGTTTGAGGGGGAGCTCGTAGCTCAATCTCATATTAGTTTATAATCATCAAAAAAGGGGAGATTGAAACTCTATGGATTTTGATGATATTAAGATCGGCAAGTTGCTAGTGTTACAGTTGTAAAGCATCAAGTTGCATTACATGTGTACTAACTTGGTTTTACAGGGTTTACTAGTTTACTGGTAAACAACATGCCATTATGTACTATACTAAGTTTTTGCTGCAGGGCAAGATGGCTTATTGAATGTTTATCAACATTGCCAAAACAACAAGCTGGTAGTTTTGGACCAAGTCACATTGGCCAGCCAATTGCATTCAGGAGTTACATAAACAGCAAGCCAAAGTCATCTGTCCAGGATCTGTGAAGATAGAGTTCAAGTACGACAATCATGGAGATTTTTCAGGAATTCGTCTAGGAATCATATGTAAGGATTATCTATATATATTAGCTGATTTAATATATCTTAAAACTCAGATCTTTATTCAAATCCATTCAAAAACGTTTTCCTATTTAATAGGAGTTGATTTCTCTTCAAAGACTTATTCAAAACCAACTCTATATTTTCCTATATTGAATGAACTGATTCATATACGTTTTATAATCGTATCTTTCAGTATAAATTTGTTTTTATACATACGTTAAAAAGCTTATATCAGTCTTGAATGTTGGAATTTGTTTCTTAATGCTAAAATTGGTTTATCAAGCTTTTGACTGTTTCAATTTGACCATTGCTATATTTCTATATATAGTACTGGTTTATAAAGTTTTTCATACATCAAGAACATATACAACTATCTGATCTATATTGAAAAACTTTCTTGATTCTCTTGAGCTTTAATTGATATTATTTCGATTTATATATATAGAGAATCTATAGTTTGAGTTGTAAACTCTTTATTCCAAATTTGTATTGTTCATATTATAAAGAGCTAAAAGGCATATGCACTGGCCTATTTGTAAACACCGAGTTTTTGACTCAACTTAAACAAAAATGTAATATGTAAATAATATATAAACTGTCACAAGAATCTCAGAAGATATTATCAGTCAAAGTGAATGAAGATTAAAGTCAATCTACAGACTTGGAGTAATTCTACATTGAAAGAAGTTCATTAATTTGATCAAGCCTCAGTGAAGTATTCGAGAAAGTGGATCTATTAAAGTGACAGAGATTTCAACAGTGTGACAAGAAGTATACAGGTTAGAAAGTTTGTTAGAGGGAAAAGAAAAAGGACCACAGTTTAAAGTGAAGAAATGAAGAACAATCATTGCAGTTAGTCATTCATGAACCAGACAATACATCGAGTGTTAACTTTATACAGTGAAAGTTCGTCATTAATTTCAGTGGTTTAAAGAATGATTCCGCTATCAAGAAAGTGTATTAATTCTCTTTTAATTAATTAAATTAGTTAGTTAATTTATTCAATAAATTAATTCAATAAGAATTAATTAAAAGGTTAATTAATTATGAATTAATATGTTTATAGAAAAGACAAAGGATTGTCTTGCCATTTCAAGAGAGAGTCTTGTCGATAGTCATTGCAGTTCAAACCAAAGTCTTACCGATAGTCTTTGTAGCTCAGTGGATTGTATTACTAATGCTACTGAGTGTCTTGCCGATAGTCTTGGCAATACAATCAGGATAGTCTTTGTAATTCACAATCTATATGCGTACATAAATATCAAAAACAAGACAGAAGATATACTGGAACAATATACATTCATTCAAGACAGAAAGAACAAAGTGATATCCTATCTTATGCCTTAAAGAACCATTATTGCTCGAGCTTTTAATTCTCACAGTGAAATCAATTCTAGTTTCTTTTGTTAAATCTAAACCACTAGAATTTGTTTATTTGTGATCAAAGACTATCTAGCGGATCATAATCCCTAGTAATTATCTCAGACTGCTTTTTAGCATTCGATCTTTTTATAATAGTTCATGTCGAATTTATTCTAAATTTGTTTTAATTAGTTTGATAATCATTCCCTGTAATATGTACTGTAATTGTAACACCTTTCAAGTTTAATATAAGTTATATTTAACTTGAATCTTGTTTCATTTTATTCCGCTTAAATTTGTTCTTGATTATTATTCATGAACCGAATAAATTCGAGAAAACAGTATAGGTTTTATTCAACCCCCCCCCCCCCCCCTTCTACAAACATATCAGGACCTAACAATTGGTATCAGAGCTAATTGATTGACACACAAATCAAGATCCATACTTTTGTTATTTATCAAGAACGATTGAATTTTTACTTTTCATAAAAATTCAAAATGTCTACTCAAAAGTTGGAGCCGTTAAAATTCCTATGTTTAGTAGAGAACACTATGGGATGTGGAAGAAGAAGATTCTTTTATTTCTTCAACTGTCTAATCCAAAGTACCTTGGTGTATTGAAGAAAGGCCCAAAAATTCCAAAGGTTATTGAAGAGGAGCGTATTGAGAATGACCTTGTTGTTCAAGCTGCAAGGACTTATCCTAAAGATCCAAAATATTTTACCACTGATGAAAAGGAAGATGCTTCTTTGGATACTAACTTGCAATTAATTCTGGTTGATTGTCTGGATCCCATTATGCACAATCATGTGTGGAATTTTTATGATGCTAAACATATTTGGTAGAAGATTGAGATAATTAATGAAGGGACATAAGAAGTTAGAGAGAACATAATGTAAATTCTTATCTCTGAGTATGAGCACTTCAAATCAATCCAGGTGAAGGTATCTCTAAAGTTTTTGAGAGATATAAAAAATGATCAACGATCTGAACCTTCATGGAAAGTACTATACTACCAGAGAGATTAACAAGAAATTTCTTCTAACACTTCCAACCCATCTAGAGTATAGGATTTCAGCCATTAGAGAAGCAAGGGATTTGAGTGAGATTTCACTGGAAGGACTCTATGGTGTTCTGAAAACCTTTGAACTGGAATAGATTCAGGAGAAGGAAATCTACGGGAAAGGAAGAGTGGTCAGTACGTCTACTGCACTGGTAGTTGAACTCCCACAGAAACAGGAAGCGAAGGTTGTTCTACCTTCAGTTCTGACAAGGATGTAATTGTAGCTGAGTATGGTTTTACATCTGCAAGTCAATCTGACGGTGATTTCTATTCTATGGAAGAGCTTGAACAGTTGGAAGATAAATCAATGGCTTTGATAGTAAGGAAGTTTGGAAACTTCAGATTCAAAAGAAATCCCAATTTTAAATTTAAGTCCATTGCTAACAGATTCCAGAGAGGTTGTTCTTCACAAGAGGTGGCTAAGGGTTCTGTCAAAGTTGTTCCAACAACGAAGACCAAATTAGACACTCATAAGTTGAAACAAAACAACAACATGTCTAACATGCATAGTATAGATTTATCTCATAAAGCTTGTGATGTTGCGAATTTCATGTCTTGTGCTTTTAATGTTATGTATGCTTATTTTAATAGTAAGCATGTGTCGAATGATAAGACTGCTCCCCGTCAACATCTGAATAACAAAATGTATGCTAGATCCAAGACTGCTAGTCCTCCTAAAGCTAGGAAGGAACCTAAGCCTAAACAGAAGTTTGTTAAGGCTGTTTACAAGGTGAAATGTCCAGTAACTGAGAAAGTTGATGATGTTAAAACAAAGAATGTTATTTTGCCTGACAAAGGTTATTTAAGTATGTCGGACCCAGTCAGATTTGGGTTCCGAAGAAGATCTAATCAATTTGATATTACAGGGTGTGGTACAGGTAAACCGAGTTGTGTGGATTCTGGACAGTAGATATTCAAGGCATATGACCGGAGATAGAGCCCTGCTATCAAATGTGGTTGAGAAAGTTGGCCTAGTTGTTACCTTTGGAGGTAACATTAAAGATATAACTGAAGGATATGGTTGTTTGGAAGCTGGAAATGTTATCATTGAATATGTATCTGTTATGGAAGGTCTTAAGCACAATCTTCTGGGCATCAGTCAATTCTGTGATAGAGGATATGTTGTTCAGTTTGATAAGGAGAAGTGCCAGATCTTACACAAGAAGAATCTAAAGCCTGCTCTTAAGGGAGTAAGGAAAGGAAACTTGTTAAGCCGACTTATATTCTGGATGCAAGGATGAAGTCAATTGTTTTTATACTAAAGCTTCATCAGATGATAGTTGGCTATGACACAAGAAGCTGTCTCACCTTAACTTCAAAACAATGAACTCTCTAGTCAAGAGGGAATTTGTGAGAGGGTTTCCTCAAATGTAATTTACACAGAAGGACTGTGAGTCATATCAGAATGGGAAGTCAGAGAAAGCATCTCACAAGGGTACTGACACATCTACAATAACTAAACCTCATCAGTTACTTCATATGGATTTGTTTGGTCCAGTTAATGTAATGTCTATGTCAAAGAAACAATATGCTCTTGTGATTGTCGATGATTACTCCAAATACACATGGGTTTTATTCCTACATTCCAAGGATGAAACTCCACAGATGGTGATTAATCATGTCAAGTTGATTGAGCTGGATTTTAAATTTCCAGTTAGAGCAATAAGGTCATACAATGGAACTGAATTCAAGAATGTAGTTCTAAATGACTTTTGTATAGACAAAGGGATAACAAGACAATACTCATCCCCTAGAACTCCGCAACAGAATGAAGTGGTGGAAAAGAAGAATCGTACATTGATTGAAGGTGCAAGAACAATGCTAGGTGAATCAAGACTTCCTATGTACTTCTGGGCTGAAGCTGTTAATACTGCATGTTATACCCAAAATATTGTACCGCTGATGAAAAGGAAGATGCTTCTTTGGATGCTAACTTGCAATTAATTCTGGTAGATTGTCTGGATCCCATTATGCACAATGATGTGTGGAATTTTAATGATGCTAAACATATTTGTTAGAAGATTGAGATAATTAATGAAGGGACATAAGAAGTTAGAGAGAACATAATGTAAATTCTTATCTCTGAGTATGAGCACTTCAAATCAAATCCAGGTGAAGGTATCTCTAAAGTTTTTGAGAGATATAACAAATTGATCAACGATCTGAACCTTCATGGAAAGTACTACTGTTAGGTCCAAAGTATCGTAGAAGGGGGGGTTGAATACGATACTCACAAATAATTTAATTTCGTTCGCGGATAATTCATTCAGTTCTATAACGAAATCAAACACACCAAACCAAACCAAGTTTCGGGGAATATATCTTTTTATAAATATAAACCTCGAGGGGTGCTACAATTTCTAATCCGTAGATTAGCTTCAATGAGTTCTAAGTTATACACAATCAAAACTTTTATAGATTTCAAGCAGAATTATTTTCTCTGGTATTTTCTCTCTGGCTCGATCTCTCTCTCAGTTATTGCTTCTGTGTGAAATAACTCGACTGAGGAAGACACTGCCTCTCTCTTAGTAATTGTAGGCTTTGGATTTGAAAACTATTGAACCTTAATTGAAGAATCAATCTTGGTCGTCCATCTTCAAAATCAACCTGACAACAAACATACTTTTCACCTGCTCTTCACATTAGAAAACTATCGAATGTTTAAAGTTAAATTCCATTCGATGGTTTTTTAATAAAACTATCGAATGAGAATTTAACTTACATTAGTTTTCTAATTGTTTCCTTGAATCACATTCGATGGTTTTTATAAATGAAAAACCATCGAACTCTTTTTCTTGTTCTTGATCTTTTAGAAAATGCTTCTGAGCTCCTTGGTGTTTAAGTAATAGACTGTATCAATTTCTTCTGATACGATAAAACAACTTGATCTTTTTAGTGTCGTCACCTAGTGCAACTGGTCTGGTTCACAGATGAATAACACTTGATCAATTCTTCTTTTATTTCTTCAATTCAATGCTGCTGATAAGTCCTTTGTTGTTCTGTTTGCTTCGTTTAAGTCACTGGAATCCCGTGGTACTTAACCCTAAATCATTCACATACTTCTGTCGTCTTGAATGTCTTGTTTCTTTTGCTGTCACTGAGGCTTGAACATTTTCATGAACTTCTTTCCGTGACCTGTTTACGGACTTCAAGAATACATAACGTATTTTGATTTTTTGAGTTTACCTTTTCTTCTTTGATTCTGGATTCCTGTGCTTCTGTTAATACTATTGTTTGTCTTGTCCTTTGTTGAGTTGTAGTTATCTCTTTTACATCTTATGTTACATTATGCTTTACAATCTCCCCCTATTTGATTGGATAGAGTTCGACAAGCAAATACTTCGAGGATAACTCAACTAACTAAGGAAACATGAAACTACTTAAAGTAAGACAGCATAATAATATTAAATGCATTCTGGATCAGATATATATATATATACATTTCCAGATTTCATAAATCAAAAAACAATAAAACTTTTCACATTGAAGTTGCTCCTCTTGTCTGAGCTGATAGTTCTGTTGTTCTTTGCTTCAATCTTCAGTCCATTCAGATCTCACCTTCCTCAATCATTGGATCGGAGTTAGCAGCTTGATAATCAATCACTGATAGATAGTGCAGTGGTTCTCGAGGTTTAAGGATTGCTCCTTGGATGTGTCTTCCAATATATTCAACCTCTTGACCCACTCCAGCCCATAACCATGCAATGTTAACATCTTTCTTGTTTAGCTTTGGCATGTTTGGTAATCTGGTATGCACTTCCAATCCTCTTTCTACTCTTTTCCTATAGTAAGGAACATTCTCCATTAGAAATCTTCTAAGAGTGTCTGATGCTTTGTCCTTCTCCGTTGATGTGAATCCAGTGGATCTAAGATACTTCTCAACTGATATTAGATAGTTCCTTGGATAGTCTCTCAGTTTGTCCTCAGCCAAATAGCAGATTCTGAACAAGTCATTCGTCATGAATCTAACCATTGGAGGATCTTCAGTAATCTCTGGACCGACTTTCATCAAGATCTCCTTAACATGCTCACAGAGCAGTTCATTTAGTCTTGTAGTTCTTTGAATCTTGATGAGTATCACCTGCAGTTCTTCCTCAAAACTGCTTGGTGTCTTTCTCTCTCAGCTTGCCTGGCATCTATTTCAGCTCTTTGAGCTTTCACCATCTCCAAGGCAGCTTCTTCTTCCAGTGATAGAGAATTTGCTTCTTCTTCCATATCATCATCCAAGATAGGATGTTCTATTGGCTCTGGATAATATGGCTCATGCTCCTCCTGTAGTGGTTGCTCTTGCATGATCTCAAATTCCTCCTCACTTTCTTCTTCTTGCACAATGTCTTCAATCCAGTACTGTCTAACTGGAATAGCTTCATTGGTTTCCCAAACTCCCCATCCAGTTGTTTGCCAACCTTCATTAGTCACTTCATTTGTTTCCCCTTCTCCAACTTTCTCCCCCTTAGTTGAGGAATCCTCGATGAAGTTATCCTCATTGTAAAAGGTAGTAGAAGGATCAGGTTGTTGCTGTGAAGGTCCGGGTTGTTGGTTCCTCAACATATTCCATAATCTCCTTGAGGGTGGATTGAACATGTACCTCTAGGTAATAGCAAATCATCAATATTTGGAAGGGTTAGGGTGTCACTGCTCATGTTTGGCTCTGGGTGTACACTCAACGTTTCTGTTAGTGTTTCACTCATTTTACCTTTCCCACTCAGGCCAGGTGTAAGTGTTTTTGTTTCACTCAATCCCTTTTTGCTCAATGTACCTGCAGAAGAAAACACAGTAGCCGTCCTTAAGGAGGTCACCGGTGGTGCAATGGGGCTTCGCAAGTCCCCGTCCTTGGATAAACCAAGTTGCTGATCATCCGTAGATGATATATCCTTTGAAGGATCTAGAGTTTGAATCTCTAGGGGGTTAGAAACAGGCTCTATTAACAGCAGAGATCCCGAATCTTCCCAAATAGTCCGTGAAGACTTTATCTCAGTTGACTCCTCAATAGTAATTGATTCATTGTCACCGAGTTGCCGATCTGTACCTACGTCAGACCCTTTACCCGCAGGATCCAGATATGTTCCATCTGGGGAGGTAGACAATGACCCTTTAGATTGTGCATTTAGGTCAAAGCCTTCTCTCGACGTCTGTGAAGACTCTTGGTTCTTAGAACCTTCAACTAGTGAACCTGACCGTAATATGGTCGGAACACCAGTTGCTTCCGTCAATTCTTCCTTACTTGATTGAGCTATTGGTTCAGATATAGCTTTCGTTAGCGTAGCCCAAATAGCATCAGAAAAATCAATAAAGGGAGCTTTGGAAGTTTGAAATAAAGTATCAACAGTTACCTCGGTTTCTGTTCTTCTCCTTTTAGAGGTAGGCAGAGCGGCTGTTGAAGGGTGTATCTCCTTATGTGGTGTTGTTAAGGCACTATCTCCCTCTACACTCACGGATGTCTGAATATTGGGTATAGGAGGGGAAGGAGGTTCGTTTATTGTTTCATTTGGCTCTTCCAAAGGCTCTTCGACCGTGGTTAGAGGTTGTGGGTTTGCAACCTCCTGGTCTGGAATGGCCACTGAGGGCTCTGGATCAACATCCATTGGTTGTGGCACAGGAGCTAGTTCAGGTTCAGGAATGCTACCTTCATTTACCTGTTCCCCTGGGGGTAGAAGTGGTAGGGGCACCGTTCTTAGATAGTCTGTGAGAATAGTGGGTACCCCTGGAAGATAGTTGTTCTTCCTAATGAGAGCGGTTATTGCATTGCTCTTCATCCTCATGCACTCCATGGTCTCCTCACCTTCGAATGTCTTTGCTGTTTAATACAAAAACTATTGAAAACCTTTTGTTGAAAAACTATCGAGAATTAAAATAAAGGAAAAATTAATTCTCTTCGATAGATTTTCTTTTTATTTCAAAAAAACCATCGAGAATTTAGATAAAGATTAATGAAATTCAATTCGATGCTTTTTCAAATTTTCTTCAAAAACTATCGAGAATTGTTTTAGATAGTTTTTCTTTTCCTTTTCCAAAAACCATCGAAAATTACTTTCGATAGATTTCTTCTAGTACTTAGAAAAACTATCGAATTTCCTAAAATTCGATATTTTTTGCTTCTGTTCAAATTCTAAAACCTGTTCATGTTCTAAAATTCAAACCTTTTATTTCCTGTCAAGTTTTATTTTGAATAAATCTTTTAAAATTCACCAAAATCAATTGTTAACAGAAAATTCACAATTTTCTTAGAATAAAATCAACTAAATATCATTAAATGATATTAATCAATTAAAATCCAATAAATTATGCTGCAATAATCTACAATGTTAAAAACAAAGTAAATTAATTCAAATTAAATAGATGCTTTAATATTTAGAACAAATATTAGCACCTAAATAATTTTTAGAATTAATAACCAACTAAATGCCAGAAGATATATCATCCATAATTATGACATAAAATTAGTACAATAATCCTAACTACGAGAATTGCTCCAGAAAATAAACTCACGAGTCCTAAGGATATAGAAATTCTTAAACTCATGTATTTACTAGGACTATCTGCAGTTACTGACTTCTAATCAACATCAATTAGAAATATTTAACATCCCAAGTTCACCAACCAGCTTATTGAAAGTGGATTCATCAAGCGGTTTAGTAAAGATGTCTGCAATTTGATCCTCTATGGGTACAAAATGTAACTCCACAGTTCCATTCATGACATGCTCTCGGATAAAATGATACCTGATGTCGATGTGCTTCGTCCTTGAGTGTTGCACTGGGTTGTTTGAGATTGTTATGGCACTTGTGTTGTCGCAAAAAATTGGAATCTTTGTCAACAAAATCCCATAGTCACGGAGTTGGTTTCTCATCCACAAGATCTGAGCACAACAGCTACCAGCAGCAATGTATTCAGCCTCAGTTGTTGATGTGGACACTGAATGCTGCTTCTTGTTGTACCAGGAAACTAACCTTCTTCTAAGAAACTGACAGCTTCCTGAAGTACTCTTCCGATCAATCTTACAACCTGCAAAATCAGAGTCTGTGTATCCAATAAGATCAAATCCTGTATCTTTAGGGTACCAAATTCCAAGATTTGGAGTCCCCTTAAGATATCTAAATATTCGCTTAACAGCTATTAGATGAGATTCTTTAGGATCAGACTGAAACCTAGCACACAAGCATGTTGCAAACATTATATCTGGTCTACTTGCAGTGAGATAAAGTAATGAGCCTATCATACCTCTGTAGCCTGTGATGTCAACCTTCTTACCAGTTTCATCCTTATCAAGCTTAGTGGCAGTTGGCATAGGAGTCTTTGCTGTAGATGAGTCTTCCATTTGATACTTCTTCAGAAGATCTTTAATGTACTTGGACTGACAAATGAATATACCATCTTGTTTTTGGTATACTTGCAGTCCAAAAAAGAATGACAATTCACCCATCATGCTCATTTCATAACGACTCTGCATTAACTTAGAAAATCTCTTGCATAGATCATCATTAGTAGAACCAAATATTATGTCATCAACATATACTTGCACCAATATCAAATCATTTTTATGCTTTTTGACAAAGAGAGTTTTGTCTACGACACCTCTTGTAAAATCATTTTCAAGTAAGAATTCAGAGAGAGAGTCATACCATGTCCTTGGAGCTTGTTTGAGTCCGTAGAGAGCTTTGAATAGAAAGTACACAAAGTCTGCCAGTTTTGAATCCTCAAAACCTGGAGGTTGTTCCACATACACTTCTTCTTCTAACTCCCCGTTCAGAAAAGCACTCTTCACATCCATCTGATATATCTTGTAATTGGAATGTGCAGCAAATGCCAGAAACATTCTGATGGCCTCAAGTCTTGCTACTGGTGCTTAGGTTTCATCATAATCAATTCCCTCTTCTTGAGAGTAACCTTTAGCAACCAGTCTGGCTTTGTTTCTCGTTACAATGCCATCTTCATCCAACTTATTTCTGAATACCCATCTTGTTCCAATAACAGATTTTCCCTTAGGCCTGGGTACCAGCTTCCAAACTTTCTGCCTTTCAAACTGATTGAGTTCCTCTTGCATAGCAATCACCCAATCTGGATCATCTAGAGCATCTTCAACTTTCTTAGGTTCTGTTTCTAAAAGGAACCCAGAATAGTGACATTCATTTTGTGATGTTCTCCTAGTTCTCACTCCTGTGTCCGGATCACCAATGATCAAGTGAAAGGGATGATCTCTATTCCATACCCTTTGTCTTGGCAGCTACGATCTTGATGATTCTCCTTGTTCTAGATGTTGTGGAGTGTGACTAGTTGATCCTTCTCCTGCTCCCCCTAAGTTGTTGACGGTTTGATCTGATGATTCTATAGACTGACTAGTAGATCCTGTAGAATTTTGAGGATCTCCACTTTGGTCACCACTTTGTCCAGAATCATTATCATTATGATTATTATTAATAACTGTAACAACTTCAGGTACTTCTTCATTGTCAGAGAGATCTCCTGATAGATTTTCAAATACCAAGGATTCAGAGTTCTCTCCAGTTTGCAGACCTGGTCTTTTGGTGTCGTCAAATGTTACATTAAAGCTTTCCAACACCTTCTTGTCTTCAATCACATATACCCTGAAAGCCTTAGATTCCAGAGAATAGCCCAGAAAAATGCCTTCATCTGCTTTGGCATCAAACTTGCCAAGATGTTCTCCATCTTTAAGTACAAAGCACCTTGCACCAAACACATGAAAGTACTTCAGTGTTGGTTTCTTGTTGGCCATTAACTCATACGGAGTCTTTTCATGATCTTTGTTGATCAGGGTTCGATTCTGAGTGTAGCAAGCTGTGTTCACTGCTTCAGCCCAAAATTAAGTGGGAAGTTTTGATTCATTCAACATGGTCCTTGCTGCTTCAACCAAGGTCCTGTTCTTCCTTTCCACTACTCCATTCTGTTGAGGAGTTCTTGGTGCTGAAAACTGTCTTGATATTCCTTTCTCTGAGCAGAAATCATTAAGAACTGCATTCTTGAATTCAGTTCCATTGTCTGATCTGATTGTCCGCACAGGTAGCTTAGCTTCCACTTCTATCTTCTTGATGTGATCAATGATTAGTTGTGTTGTTTCATCCTTTGATTGTATGAACAACACCCACGTGTACTTGGAGTAGTCATCCACCATCACCAATGCATATCTTTTTCTTGAAAGTGACATAACATTGACTGGACAAAATAAATCCATATGAATCAGCTGTAATGGTTCAGTAATGCTTGTCATTCCTTTGCTTCCATGTGATGCTTTCTTCGACTTCCCCTTTTCACATGCTTCACATAGTCCCTCCTGATTGAATTCCATCAGGGGCAACCCTCTCACTAACTCTCTCTTTACCAAAGAGTTCATAGTTTTGAAGTTCAGATGTGAGAGCTTCTTGTGCCATAGCCAACTTTGTTCTGAAGATGCCTTTGCATAGAAACATGTGACTTCTCCTTCACTGGTAGAACTTAAGTCAGCTATAAACAAATTTCCTTTTCTCACTCCCAGTAGAGTAAGCTTCTCATCCTTCCTGTTGGTGATCAAGCACTTGTCCTTTCTGAAATCTACATTGTAGCCTTTATCACAGAACTGACTGATACTTAGAAGATTGTGCTTTAATACTTCAACAAGAGAGATGTTTTCAATGATGACATTTCCAGCTTTCAATTTACCATATCCCGTAGTGAATCCTTTGTTGTCATCTCCAAAGGTTACAATCGGGCCGGTCTTCTTAACCACCTCTGTAAGCAGGGACTCTTCACTTGTCATGTGTCTAGAACAACCACTATCCAGAATCCACACAACCTTTGAGCTTTTAACCTTACCCTGCAATCACAGATTGATTAAGCGGACTTTGGTACCCAAAATTGTTTGGGTCCTGAAGGTTTAGATGATTTAACAGGAGTAACATTCAATTTAGTCTTACCCTGTTTGATATTCATAGTATGTGTGGATTTAACATTAACAGTGCTATTGCTACTATCAGACATCAACTTAAAATAAGCATGCATGATGTTGTACTTACATAGCAAACACTCTTTCTTTCCACAAGGTTCATGAAGATCGGGCATGTCAAACATGTTATGCATTTCAAAAGTATTAGCAGTTTCTACTTTAACCTTTTTACATGCATGTGTAAGGTGTCCAACAGAATTACAAATGGCGCACAACTTCCTAGATGCAATGGGAGAATATGGAACCATTTCCTGATTAACAATCTTCTTTTTCCCATTCATGTTCTTTTTAACATTACTAACTAAGTCACCTACTTCAGTTTTAGGTATAACAGTTTTTACTGAATTCCTAGGCAACTTAGTCTTTACCTCTTTTTCCTTCAATAAATCCTCCTCAAGCAATTCTTGTGCTATGAAAAAGGTCATCCTCATTAAAAGGTTCTGAGAAGGGCTTGACAAAGACTGGACTGACCACATTCTTAAGAATATGTGGAATATCCTTCTTGACAACAGAAGATGTCACAGGAAATTCCAGAGTCCTTTTCCCAGCCTTTTTGGAATAGTCAAGTCCTATAGCAGTTTTATTACCCTGGGTCTGAGTATCAATGATCTCCTTAGCAATCAGGGCGGAATTCTTAAAAGAAATCAGCTTCAAATCTAAATCTGAAATCTGCTTCCTGAGGATAGTCTCTATCTCATCATTACACTTGACCTTGTTCTCTAAGTACACATTCTTTTGCTTAAGATCTTCTAATGTGACAGCTACAAGCTCTAGTTCTTCATTTTTAGATTCTAAATTTGTAATCTTAAGAACTAGTTTAGCATTTTCCATTTCTGATGCTAGCATGCTTGTGTGTACATTAAACAATTCTACACTAAGATCTTGCACAGTTTTCTTGTACTCAGAATTAGACATATCAATTGTAGTTAAGATAGGTACCTGAGATGATTGTGGTGATTCCTCTGAAGAGTCAGCAATTAGGGCAACATTTACATACTCTTCCTCTTCATCCGAATCAGTGTCATCCCAGTGCTTTCCCTCTGCTATATAAGCCTTCCCTTTCTGCTTTCCAGAAAATGCCTCCAGTTGCTGTTTAAGCTTGGCATTCTCCTTCTTCAAATCCTCATATGAGTCTTTCTTTCCATAGACATCTTTCATGTCTCTTGCTTGACGAGGCTTCCGGCATTCAGTGGCGAAATGCCCTAACTCATTGCAGTTGTAGCATCTTGATTTGTTTCTATCAATCATGCCAGTCTTGTAGCCTCCCTTAAAGCCTGTACTAGGTGTATAATTGCTCTTCTGGAATCTGTTGGTTGAGCCCTTGAACTTGTACTTAGGGTTTCTCTTGAAACGAATATGACTAAACTTTACAGCTAAGTACGCCATGGTTTTGTCTTCCATTTTCTCAAGCTCTTCTAGGGTGTAGTAATCACTTTCATCAACACCCAGATTCACAGAATCCATTTCTGCTTCTATTATCACCTCCTTTCCAGCTCTAGGGGTTTGAACCTGAATCTCAGAAGTTATTGGTTCATCCACTACAAGTGATGCTGATCTCACAAGTGCATTGTGCTTGCTGGCCACTGTCCCTGATCCGTAGATTATCACTATCTGTTCCTGTTCCATCTCATAGGTCTTCAACTTCCCATAGATCATCTCTAATGACATCTTTGTGAAGTCAATTCTTTCCCTTATGGATGATGACTTGTGTTCTACATGATGGGGCAGCGTTATCATGAACTTCCTGTTTGATTCTCTTAGTGGATAGGTCTTTCCTTTCATTGCCAATTCATTGAGGAGTTTAGTATATTTCTCAAAGACCTGAGTTATACTTTCTCCTGACAGAGACCTAAATGCTTCGTATTGAGAAGTCAGGATGTCCAATCTGTTTTCCTGCACGTCTTCAGTTCCTTCCATGATCAAGTTAATGGTATCCCACATATGTTTCCCGCTTGTACAGTTCATCAACTGATAGCTCATTTCCTTGTCCGCGGAGTCCGCCAATATCAACATTAAACCGGTGTCCAATCGAATTAGTTCTTTGTCAGAATCTGTATACTCAGTAATATCCTTAGGTTGGGTGCCTTGAGGAATCCTGCTACCATCAGGAGTTGTAGATTCACTAACTGGTTTCATTGGTACAAACGGTCCGTTCTCTAATATGCCAATATACAACGGATTAGATGCCTTGATAAATAACAGCATCTTCATCTTCCACAAACTGAAATCATCTCTAGTAAACGGGGGAACTTTAATACCAGCGGTTGTGTTTGGAGCACTCATGGTTTCTGAAAATTTCAAATTGTTTAAAATTCAAGAAATTCCAATTAAATGAAAAATTTTGAAAGTTAAAAAATTTGCTTCGAATTTTCACGCTACGTTTGATTTTGGTCTCATTCACCGGATCTGATTTGTATATCAATCAAGTAGCTCTGATACCAATTGTTAGGTCCAAAGTATCGTAGAAGGGGGGGTTGAATACGATACTCACAAATAATTTAATTTCGTTCGCGGATAATTCATTCAGTTCTATAACGAAATCAAACACACCAAACCAAACCAAGTTTCGGGGAATATATCTTTTTATAAATATAAACCTCGAGGGGTGCTACAATTTCTAATCCGTAGATTAGCTTCAATGAGTTTTAAGTTATACACAATCAAAACTTTGATAGATTTCAAGCAGAATTAATTTCTATGGTATTTTCTCTCTGGCTCGATCTCTCTCTCAGTTATTGCTTTTGTGTGAAATAACTCGACTGAGGAAGACACTGCCTCTCTCTTAGTAATTGTAGGCTTTGGATTTGAAAACTATCGAACCTTAATTGAAGAATCAATCTTGGCCGTCCATCTTCAAAATCAACCTGACAACAAACATACTTTTCACCTGCTCTTCACATTAGAAAACTATCGAATGTTTAAAGTTAAATTCCATTCGATGGTTTTTTAATAAAACTATCGAATGAGAATTTAACTTACATTAGTTTTATAATTGTTTCCTTGAATCACATTCGATGGTTTTTATAAATGAAAAACCATCGAACTATTTTTCTTGTTCTTGATCTTTTAGAAAATGCTTCTGAGCTCCTTGGTATTTAAGTAATAGACTGTATCAATTTCTTCTGATACGATAAAACAACTTGATCTTTTTAGTGCCGTCGCCTAGTGCAACTGGTCTGGTTCACAGATGAATAACACTTGATCAATTCTTCTTTTATGTCTTCAATTCAATGCTGCTGATAAGTCCTCTGTCGTTCTGGTTGCTTCTTTTAAATCACTGGAATCCCGTGGTACTTAACCCTAAATCATTCACATACCTCTACCGTCTTGAATGTCTTGTTTCTTTTGCTGTCACTGAGGCTTGAACATTTTCATGAACTTCTTTCTGTGACCTGTTTACGGACTTCAAGAATACATAACATATTTTGATTTTTTGAGTTTACCTTTTCTTCTTTGATTCTGGATTCCTGTGCTTCTGTTAATACTATTGTTTGTCTTGTCCTTTGTTGAGTTGTAGTTATCTCTTTTACATCTTATGTTACATTATGCTTTACAACTACACTACTAGAGAGATTAACAAGAAATTTCTTCTAACACTTCCAACCCATCTAGAGTATAGGATTTCAGCCATTAGAGAAGCAAGGGATTTGAGTGAGATTTCACTGGAAGGACTCTATGGTGTTCTGAAAACCTTTGAACTGGAATAGATTCAGGAGAAGGAAATCTACGGGAAAGAAAGAGTGGTCAGTATGTCTACTGCACTGGTAGTTGAACTCCCACAGAAACAGGAAGCGAAGGTTGTTCTACCTTCCAGTTCTGACAAGGATGTAATTGTAGCTGAGTATGGTTTTACATCTGCAAGTCAATCTGACGGTGATTTCTATTCTATGGAAGAGCTTGAACAGTTGGAAGATAAATCAATGGCTTTGATAGTAAGGAAGTTTGGAAACTTCAGATTCAAAAGAAATCCCAATTTTAAATTTAAGTCCAATGCTAACAGATTCCAGAGAGGTTGTTCTTCACAAGAGGTGGCTAAGGGTTCTGTCAAAGTTGTTCCAACAACGAAGACCAAATTAGACACTCATAAGTTGAAACAAAACAACAACATGTCTAACATGCATAGTATAGATTTATCTCATAAAGCTTGTGATGTTGCGAATTTCATGTCTTGTGCTTTTAATGTTATGTATGCTTATTTTAATAGTAAGCATGTGTCGAATGATAAGACTGCTCCCCGTCAACATCTGAATAACAAAATGCATGCTAGATCCAAGACTGCTAGTCCTCCTAGAGCTAGGAAGGAACCTTAAACAGAAGTTTGTTAAGGCTGTTTACAAGGTGAAATGTTCAGTCACTGAGAAAGTTGATGATGTTAAAACCAAGAATGTTATTTTGCCTGACAAAGGTTATTTAAGTATGTCGGACCCAATCAGATTTGGGTTCCGAAGAAGGTCTAATCAGTTTGATATTGCAGGGTGTGGTACAGGTAAACCGAGTTGTGTGGATTCTGGACAGTGGATATTCAAGGCATATGACCGGAGATAGAGCCCTGCTATCAAATGTGGTTGAGAAAGTTGGCCTAGTTGTTACCTTTGGAGATAACATTAAAGATATAACTGAAGGATATGGTTGTTTGGAAGCTGGAAATGTTATCATTGAATATGTATCTGTTATGGAAGGTCTTAAGCACAATCTTCTGAGCATCAGTCAATTCTGTGATAGAGGATATGCTGTTCAGTTTGATAAGGAGAAGTGCCAGATCTTACACAAGAAGAATCTAAAGCCTGCTCTTAAGGGAGTAAGGAAAGGAAACTTGTTAAGCTGACTTATATTCTGGATGCAAGGATGAAGTCAATTGTTTTTATGCTAAAGCTTCATCAGATGATAGTTGGCTATGACACAAGAAGCTGTCTCACCTTAACTTCAAAACAATGAACTCTCTAGTCAAGAAGGAATTTGTGAGAGGGTTTCCTCAAATGGAATTTACACAGAAGGACTGTGTGAGTCATATCAGAATGGGAAGTCAAAGAAAGCATCTCACAAGGGTACTGACACATCTACAATAACTAAACCTCATCAGTTACTTCATATGGATTTGTTTGGTCCAGTTAATGTAATGTCTATGTCAAAGAAATAATATGCTCTTGTGATTGTCGATGATTACTCCAAATACACATGGGTTTTATTCCTACATTCCAAGGATGAAACTCCACAGAAGGTGAATAATCATGTCAAGTTGATTGAGCCGGATTTTAAATTTCCAGTTAGAGCAATAAGGTCATACAATGGAACTGAATTCAAGAATGTAGTTCTAAATGACTTTTGTGCAGACAAAGGGATAACAAGACAATACTCATCCCCTAGAACTCCTCAACAGAATGGAGTGGTGGAAAAGAAGAATCGTACATTGATTGAAGGTGCAAGAACAATGCTAGGTGAATCAAGACTTCCTATGTACTTCTGGGCTGAAGCTGTTAATACTGCATGTTATACCCAAAATCGAACCTTAATCAACAAGGTCTTAATGAAGACACCTTATGAGATTATGAATGACAAGAAACCAACACTCAAATATTTTCATGTATATGGTGCTAAATGCTTTGTGCTTAAAGATGGAGATGTTCGTCATGGAAAGTTCAAGGCCAAAGCACATGAAACAATCTTTGTTGGTTACTCCAGAAGATCTTACAGGGTGTATATAATTGATCAACACAAGTGAAAGAAAGTTTCAATGTTACTTTTGATGACACTAAACTCCCAAGTATCCAAACAGAAAATCCATCTGAGAAATTAAAGTTTGATGACATGTTAGATTCAGAATCAGATGATGAGAATCCATCTAAGATTGTTGTTGGGGATAACAATGACAATGATTATAATGATCATGGTGGTGGTGGTGGAAACATTGGTAACAATGGAGATACCACTAACACTGGAGAAGAATCACCAAGACAATATGGCAACAACTCAGGGAGAGATAGTGAAGGGTCAACTAGTCATTCACAACATCACAATGAATTTCAAGGCAAATCATCAAGATCAAATCTTCCAAGACAAACAGTTTGGAATAAAGCTCATCCTTTTGAGCTGATTATTAGTGATCCGGGTGCTGGAGTTAGAACTAGAAGTGCTACTAAGAATGAATGTCATTATTCAGGGTTTCTTTCTGAAATGGAACCAAAGAAGATTGATGAAGCACTTACTGATCCTGATTGAGTGATTGCAATGCAAGATGAACTCAATCAATTTGAACAACAACAAGTTTGGAAGTTGGTACCTAGACCAAAGAACAAGAAAGTAGTTGGTACATGGTGGGTATTCAGAAACAAATTAGATGAAGATGGCATAGTAACAAGAAAAAAAGCAAGACTGGTTGCTCAAGGGTATTCACAAGCTAAAGGCATTGAATATGATAAAACCTATGCACCAGTGGCAAGGCTTGAGGCCATTAGGATGTTCTTAGAATTTGCAGCATACTCAAATTTTAAAGTATTTCAAATGGATGTTAAAAGTGAATTCCTGAATGGTGAGTTGGATGAATAGGTATATGTAGAACAACCCCTGGCTTTGAAAATCAATATTTGTTGGACTTTGTCTACTTCCTGTTCAAGGCTATCTATGGTCTCAAACAAGCCCCGAGAAAATGGTATGCCACTCTTTCTGGTTTTCTAATTGAGAATGGTTTTGTTAGAGATGTCATAGACACAAATCTTTTTTTAAAAAAGCATAAAGATGATATGATTTTTGTCCAAGTCTAAGTGGATGACATCATATTTGGATCTACTAATGATAATCTCTGCAAAAGATTTGCTAAGCTAATGCAGAGTAAGTTTGAAATGAGTATGATGGGAGAGTTGAAATTCTTGCTTGGATTACAAGTAAATCAAAGATTAGATGATTTATTTATTTGTCAATCAAATTATCGCAAGGAACTCCTCAAGAAATATAACATGGAGGATTGAGCATCAGCAAGAACTCCATCATCTACAGCTGTCAAGCTTGGAGCTTGTGAAAATTCTATCAAGGTAGATGTTACAAGCTATAGAGGTATGACTGGCTCATTACTCTATCTTACTGCAAGTAGACCTGATATTATGTATGCTACATGCTTATGTGCAAGGTTCCAAGCGGATCCTAGAGATTTTCATCTCTTTACTGTAAAAAGAATCTTGAGATATCTTAAGGGTACACCTAATCTAGGTATCTGGTACCCTAAAGAATATGGTTTTAACCTTGTTGGATATACATATTCAGATTATGCAGGTAGCGTTGTTGATAGGAAAAGCACCTCCGGGAGTTATCAATTCCTAGGTAGCATATTGATTTCCTGGTACAGCAAGAAACAACAAATAGTTTCAAATTCAACAGGAGAAGCTGAATATATTGTTGTTGGAAGCTATTGTGCTCAGATCTTATGAATAAGGAATCAATTGCAAGACTATGGCTTTGTATTGAACAAAAGTCCAATTCTATGTGACAATACAAATGCCATATCAATCTCCAACAACCCTGTTCAGCACTCGAGGACAAAACACATTGACATCAGGTATCATTTTATCCGAGAGTATGTCATGAATGGTACTGTAGAGTTGTATTTTGTACCCACAGAGGAACAAACATCATATATCTTTACTAAATCTCTTGATGAATCCACATTTAGCAGATTAGCTGGTAAATTGGGTATGTTAAATAGTTTTAGTGATTAATTCTGTCTTATAGTTGGTGTTTATTCTTGATTAAATTTACAAGTGCTTATTTGTAGTATGTATTTTAAATTCACTTGTAAATTTATTTTATCAAAAACATTTTCTCTTCTATATATTTACTGTATATTAATGTCATGCCTTGTCTAATTGTTAAGCTTTCTAGTTTGACTATTTTAAAATAATTTATTTTCTCTAAAAATATTTTTCTCAAAATTTTTCAGTTAAAATTTGTAGAGAAATCTATTTTTATTGAAAATTTACTAATTTTAGAATATTTGAATAGCTTGTACATTTTTTTAATTAAATTCTACTATTTTATTTCAGTTTTGAACTGTTAAGACTATCTTTAGTCTTTACTGTATTTTTAGTTGAATTTCTGTATAAATTTTCGGATTTTTAGTAATTATCTTGTAGTTTTAGTATTAGCAAGACTATCGGCAAGACTATCCAGTAGTCTTGATAATAGTCTTTCCAAAGTACTGTTTTTTTATATATTATTTCTATTTTTTAAATAGTCTTACAGTCGTTTTGTACTAGTAAGACTATCGGTAAGACTATCTAGTAGTCTTGTCGATAGTCTTGCTAGTTATATAATATATATATAGATTTTATATTTAGTTTTATTAGTTCTATTCAGTTTTTGAACTAATAAGACTATCGGTAAGACTATCTAATAGTCTTACCGACAGTCTTTTAATTGATTGTATATATATTTTATATTATTATTTTTAGTTTTAATAGTCTTTTATACTAGTAAGAATATCGATAAGACTATCCAATAGTCTTACCGATTGTCTTGCCAGTTATAATTATATATATTTCTTTGTTTTTCGCTAAGACAATATGTTAGTCTTACAAGCTCAAGTCTTAACTTAGCTTTTCTTTCTCTCCCAATTATACATACATATACACAAACTGCTGCCAATTTTTTTTCCCGATTTCTGATTCGATTCTCAAGTGTTTCTGTTTCTGAGAACATCATGTTATAGATCTTATCACAAGCTTTCTTTTGATTCAATAAATTCGAAGTTTCATTAAAGTTTTAAGATTGGTGATTTTTGAATCCGTTTGTGTTCTTCATCGTTTTGAATCACTGGTTTTGAATTTGGGATAACTAAAAATAGGTTGTTGGCCGTGGTGTTCTAAGGATCATCATACTTAAATTTCATTAATTTTGGTGAAATTTTGATTTTTCGGATTTTAATAATTTTTTAATTAATTCTTAATCCTTAAAATTCAAATTAATCTTAATTATTTGCATTTTCCATTATTTAAAAAAAAATGGTCTTTGAGATTTCCAAAAACAATTTTCATGGGTATTTTGATCCTCTAAAATGACCCGTTGAACGTTTTAGACCATGGATTCATTTTTTAAATGAGCATTCTTGTGTCCGACATGCTATATGCCTTAATTATGACTTAAAATATGAACCATTAAGATTACTGTGTTCCTCTGCTGTTGTGTCCACTGATTTGACTTCTTTCACATTCACTATTGCTGACACACACTACATAGTTAATGATGGTATACTTTGTGATGCTTTACATCTTCCCAAGGAAGATTTTGATAATCTACCCACTGATGCTGACCTAACTCAATTTTTCACCAACATTAATTATCAAGGTCCAGTAGATTTAATAAAACTTTCTAAAAGCAACTTGGTCAGTGAGCGAGATGTGTTCTTTGATACCCTGGCTAAAGTTTTTAGTAACTGCACTAAAACCAATTTTCATAATATTCTTTCTCTTCTCCAGTATATTGGTTTTGCAGTTGCTAATGATCTTAAAATCAATATTTGTCGTCTTGTTTGGAATCAAGTGGTCAGGAGAGTTGTAGTTGCTAAGAGTGATCATGTAAGTGGTAGAAAGGTCAAATATTTCTATCCTCGTTTCCTCATTCTTATCATTAATTATGTGCTTTCTGATGATCATAAGGAGTTGTTTAGGCTTGGTGGTTATGATACTTCTAAAACCACACATGTTAAAAATTTTCAAAGATTAAACTCCTCTCTCAAATTACACACCGTCCCAGTGGTCACAACTTCTTTCATGATCCAATTCATTCCTCTTCCTACCTTTGGACCGCAAGTTCCCGAATAACAACCTTCAGTGGATGAATCCAGCCCAGCTGGAACTTCGGAGCCAACTCCACTACAGGTAATACATCCTAACTCTACATTTACTTCTAGTACTAGTGATGAAACCCAATTGGTTGTTAGGGCTGACCAAGAGGTTGTAGAACCACAACTTCTAACCCAGGTCGTAGAGCCAAACACTGAGTCAACAACTCCCTTGACCTCTCAGCCTGTGTACATAAATTACCTGTCAGGAGAAGTAGTGAAGTTGTAACTAAGAATGATCCCACAGCTCTGCCTCCACCAAATTAAAGAAGAGAAGAACACTTATTGAGTCATCTGTAAGCCCATCTGTATCCTCCCAACAGGATATGGATTTTGAAATGGCCAATGAACCGTTTCTAGAGACATCCTCTCAACAAGATGAATCTATTGAATTAAGCCATAGGGTCATGACAACTTGTACTAAGTCAAGCACACTCCCATTAATCACAATGGGAGAAGACATAAATTTAGATGAAACTTAGGACACTTTGTCAGGAGAGCACTTAGAATTGGTTATAGTGCCTACTATTGTCACGGTAGAAGTGCCTTCACAGGCATCAGAGGGAAAATCTGATTCTTCACCACCAATAACAAAATCATTTTCTCCCCTCCCAGAGGGAACATCTCTGGCTCCCCTAAGGGATTTTCCACTCGCGGATTTATCTGGAGAAAGTGGAAGGCAACTTGGTAAGTCTGTCACTGAAGAAATTCAGAGTTCAAATCCAAATGATTTGACAGACTTTATTGATGATAGGGATTTGCGAACTCCCATTGCACCACCACTGACCTCTCTTGAAGGGGCTAGGGTGATTCTAACTGCAGGTACATCAACTGTTCAAGGAGCAAGTAGGCAGCTTATGTTGAGAGATGAGAGGCAAACACAGAGTGAAGCACATGCACGTGAGTTGAGTGAAACACCTTTGAGAGAAATTCAGGTGAGTGCACACACTGACACAAACACTGCATCGTTGTTAGCTCAAATAGCTGCTCTACAAGAACAATTATCCAAAACCCAGGCTGAGAAAGAACTTGTACAAGCACAAGTGGTTGAACGGTCTTCTTCTTCCACCCCTGTCAACAATCACCTGGGACTACTCAAGAATGATGTTGAGAGCCTGAAGACAACTTTTCTCCTTAAGATCAATTCCATTCAACAATCTCAACTCCTAGTGGCCTCAGACATTTCTGGTTTATCAGACTCTCAAGCTCAGATCTCATAAAATGTCAAGGACATAACTTCAATTTCTGCTAAAGTGGACTTACTTCAGAAAACTGTCGATGAAAATTAACTGTTTGATGATGCGAGGTTTGCTACGATAGAAGGAGAAATGGAACATCTGAATGAAGGCTTGAATCATCTGTACTTTATGATAAAGAATTCTCATCCACCTAATGCTGAGCAACATTGCTTCTTTGAAGGAGGAGATAGAGAAGGTAGCCCAGGAGCTAGAGGCAACAGAGAGGTAAATCCTGACACTCATACATCTAAACCGATAGAGGATTCCTCAACTAAGGGGAGAAGCAAGGAGAGCAAGGAGGAAAAGCTAGAGGAGCTGCTGAAAAAGATAATGGCAAAGGAAAGCAGTCTATGCTTGATGATGACTTCTACTATGCTGGTGAACAAGATGACTTTGATCCATTTAGTGTCCCAGAGGAAACTGTTGATGAGGAACTAATTGGTGAAGAGAAAGTTGAAGAAGCAGCTAACTTTGATGATTGGGAAGAAGATGCTCCCTATGACCCCGTGTTTGAGAAAGAGCTTAAGAAGCAGCAGGAAGATCTTCGGAGAAGGGAAGATGAGAATGTAAAGACATCTCAAATTATCACTCAGAAGCTACAAATGCAAAAGGCTGAACATGAAGAAAAACAACGTCTTTAAAGTCTGGAAGTTAAAGACAGGGAGTTGGATGTTAAATTGAAGATAGGTGATAGATCAGACAAAGCAATGAAGATGTTTGCAATCCCTCAGAGAGGAACAAATAATGATGGTGGATTTCTTCGTGTTCTTGATAGGTATAAAACTATCAATCCAGATAATTCAGTGTACATGAAAGCACTTCAAGCTGAAATCTCAAGGATTACAACTGGATTTGACAGAGTCAGAAATGAAATGTATATCTATATCTCTAGTCATAGTGAAGGATCATTCACGGTTTCTCTTAACCTTCTTGAGAGCCGAACACTGTCAGAACTTTGGGTTCTTATGAACAAAGTTAAAAGGACATCTCACTTGAATGAATTTCTACATGATCAACCCAAGGAATTTGTTACGAAGGCCAGTCCTCAGGTTATACATTCTCCCTTTGAAGTCAAATTCTACACAGGAAAAGCAATTCAGACCTGCAGTGTGGATCCTGAATCACTGAAGAAGTATTATGTCATGCATCTTGTGAAGCTGGAAAATATGTCAAGGACTTCTGGGTTTTGCTGCTCGGGAAAAGCCTGAAGTTGCTGATATGATTCAAGACTATTGCATAGCCAACATCAAAAGGTATCATCAGTTGAAGAATAGGCTGAAGAAAGTCACAACTCAACTAGTCAGACCAGTTGTCCTCTGTTGGTCCTTGAATATTGCAGAAGGGGGGGGGGGGGGGGTTGAATGCAATACTGATAAATCTCAATTTACGCTTCAACAACAAAGACTAAGATTTAAGTTTATCAGTTTAAAGATTGCAAACGCAAGTAGACACAAGAGTTTTTCTCACAAAATAAATGTTTTATTTATTTTGCAAAGTGTTGCTACAACCTCAAGAAAATATCAGTTTTCTTGGGCTTCAATTTCTCGAGTGATACATAGAATGAATAGAGAGATAGTCTAAGTAAACTAATCATATCTCTATCATCACGGGTTTGTGAAGCTGCTGTCATTTTCATGTGGCGGCTTCTTACAAATTGTCTACCCGTGAGTCTTACCTAAATTGCTATACAAACAAGTTTATCATTACTGGAAAAAGCAATTTAGAAACATTCTATATTTAGCTAACACAATTCAGTAGATGTACTGATTTGTCATACTCTTGAATTGGTGAGCTTTGTCATGTGATCTCTCAAGCTTCAGTCGTAGTCTTGCAGACCTGATGTAGTGTTGGGATACAGCAGCACACATGTTTCTTGAACATCCAACTGTCACAAGTTTGACTGGGTAGATTGTAACGCCCCGAAAACACCGACACCTGGCCGGGGCGCCACGACCCAAAAACACAAAAATAAAAACAATTTTTATAAAACTACACAGTCCTAGATAAACAAATATATTTAAGAAAAGAAAAACAACCCAAGCATCGACAACAGGCTAGAGTCTGAAACAAGCACTATCCAAATAACATATTACAACCTTATGTCACTTGAATAACTTCGAAAAGAAGCTAAGCTAGAAACCAACGGTCTACTAAACAACACTAACTCCAAAATAACCTCTAAACCGCACCACTGGAAAGCTACCCGCTCACGGCCGGTAGTCCTCAACAAAGCCACCCCAACAATCTGAAAGGTTAGAAGGAAACAAAGCAAGAGTGAGCCAAAAATGCTCAGCAAATGAAAAGTCAACAAGGACTCAACAATAACAATACTAATCTGGAAATATAACACTAACAAGAACTAACAACACTAACTCAAATTTAAAACAATTCTAATATATATAGTATAGAAAGAACACGACAACCAGCACACTCAGACAACACAATCTCATCCCAAACCACACCCACATACACACACCCCACACACACATGCACACACACACACACATGCACACACACACACATACGACTCTCAGATGAAAACTAATTCCAATCTATAATATTGGGAGTTTAAAACCATACGTGCGCCATAAGCTGACGCTAGCTAACCATACGAGCGCCATAATGCTTACGCTAGCAAACCATACGTGCGCCATAATGCCGACGCTAGCAACACGAAAATATATTTAGGCTATGCTGTACGCTTCAACAAGCCGGAACCTCACTATTAATCACTACTCTACAATCAAGACCTTATTCTAATACAATATATCACATTTTGAACCATTCGAAAACCTTTTCTGAAAATCAACAATTAGACTTTTCTAACAGAGAAACCTTCTAATTGTCATTTTAAACAAATTTTAAAACATTTTTATAAAATCATTTTGAGCGAAGGTAAACATTTTATTAAGCATTTAAGGATTTAACAAACCATTTTATTTTCGCAAGGAAAGGGGAACATAGGTATTACCAAGAGTGCGGAAATGGAATAAATTATATCTATTCAACAGAACAGTAAAGTAATGACAACCATAGAAGATATGTCAAATGACTGAACTTAAATCAAGGGGATATTTGTCAGAATACAAGTTCCGGATAAAACAATTGCATAAATATAAGGTGGAAATATAGACTTCCATAAGAATAAGTAAATAAAGAAACGGGTGCATAATAATTGAAGAAGCGTATCACTTGAACAATAAGTGAAGGGAAAGAGGACACTTGCAAAAGTACAAAGAGAGTTTAGATCACTTGCAATAATACAAAAAGGAAGAATAGGAACACTTGCCTCAGGTCCTGCTACACACGTCTAATCACAGCTGTCTCACTATAACGACTCAGAAAAACGCTTGTACAGTATTAATATTTAATAATAGAGTAAAGTGAACTTTGTGTACTCGTACTTTAGTCAAGACACCACTTGCAATACTATAGTTTAAAATCGAGCAGTTGCAATATCAATGTTTTTATTTCACTGCACTTTGTTGCATTCTGTTAATTGAGGTTAACTCCGTTATTAATTTATGGAGTAAAGTGCACTTTGTGTACTCGCACTTTACTTTAAAATGCATTTTGTGTACTCACATTTTACTCTAAATTTTGAACTAAAGTATTGCAAGTGATGTATTGAGCAGAGTGCGGGTACACAAAATGCACTTTAGAGTAAAGTGTGAGTACACAAAGTGCACTTTACTCCCTAAATTAATAACGGAGTTAACCTCAGTTAACGGAATTCAAAAAAGTGCATTGAAATACAAATATTGATATTGCAACTGCTCGATTTTGAACTATAGTATTGCAAGTGGTGTCTTGACTAAAGTACGAGTACACAAAATGCAATTTACTCTTAATAATATTTGAGATCTATGATATGTGAATACTGTGTGAAAGGTGGACATTTGAAAATGTGATGATTAGATGTTTACTTGGTGAATGGTATGGATTAAAATATATGTGTATACTTTTAATTGCATTTTATATGAATTTCTTATTAAAAATTAGTTCTTTTTTACCTTCCGGGAATTTTATAAAATCATCGGAGATTCTTTTTATTGTGAAATCTTTTTCACAACCTTTATTTTATATTCTATTATTTTCGAAAATTAATGGAGGAATTTAGTTTTGGGTTTAAGGATTTAAAAACGATTTTATGAGTTAAATGTCATTTATGTGATCTAAACTTTGAAAATTCATATTTAACTCAATTTTGATCATAAAAATATTTTAAAAATATGTGCGGGCTTGTAAATTTGTATTCTCTGTTTTAAAAATAAAATTTTGATTTTTAGATATTATTTGCATTTTATTTCGGATTTTAGAAAGGCATTACATTGGTTTTCTTTTATTAAAAATCAGATTTTTAATTGTGAAGTTACTGTTTTGCCCTTGGGGCTTATAAAACCCTCAAGCCCAGCATTCTCCCCCTTTTCTTATTGTCGACACCTCTGTTCTCTCCTCTCACTCTCGGCTATTCTCATTTTCTGTAAAAATCTTCATCATTCTCTTCTTTTCTCTCCACACAATCAATTGTTATATATATATATATACATACATATACGATCGTGGTTGTGTGTGTGTGTATGGCCGTGTGTATATGTGTACCAGTTTTGCATGCAAGAGATTTTGGTGATTTTGATCTTATTTCAATTCGGAAAGCTTGTTTGTGATGATTTCGTGATTAATTGGTTGTTTTAAATTGCTTATTGGTGAGGTTTGTTGAAGGAAACCCGAATTCCGGGAACCTCCAAACCATGCCGTCGTCGGCAATGAGCTTCGGCGAGCCGACGGGGACGATGATGATGTACTTGAGTCCAATTTATGTATTAATAGCTATGTTTAGATGTAATTTTGATTGCATGTTGAGAAATCGAAAAGCATGTATGTATTTTTGATTTTCTCCTTTTTGTAAAATTGGTTTGAAGTATTGATGTTGATGATTAATTGATAGCCTCAAGGTTATAGTGATTGCATGTTAGTGATTGTGTTAAGTTTAGAGAATTTTGGATTATATATGTTTGTAGTGTTTGTGATTGTTGATGCTAATTGATTTTAATGTATAAATTGAGTACTTCTTCTTAAAGTTCTGATTTGTGAGTGTTGTGGAAGCCTAAGTAGTTGAGAATGGTAAATTAGTTGTATAATAGGTTATGCAATAAGAATGTTAGTGATTAAAGGTTTATGTGCAGAATGTTGAGATGCCCAGAAACTGTCTGTTCTGTTTTGGTTAATTGAAATTGCTTGCTATCTGTTTTAGACAGTAAGTCTAAGAGGAAATTGTTCTAGTTGTATTCTAGTTTGCTCAGGTGCAAACCTTGTATCGATAGAGTTAACGAATAAAAAGTTATTCAAGTTTTACTAAGAGTGGTACAGGGCAGAAATTTTCTGTGTTCAGTATGTATTTTATGCAATTCGATTTTGGTCTTAATAAACTGTTCTGGAGCTGAAATCTTTATGTTAATTTGGTTGGGTATTCAGGCTCCTTCCTGTCAAATGTGGTATTTATTTGATTATTTTTGGATTTATGAAAGATGTTTTAGTAAAGTTGCGCAGCAGCAATTTCCTGTGCTTCAGTACCTACTTTAACCAGTTCGTTTTTAATCTAAATGAATTGTTCTGAAGTTGAAACTTTTATGATAAGTGATATTAGTAATCAGGAAATAGCCTGACAAATTTGGTAATTGTTTGATTATCTTTGGATTTATGAAAAATGTTTTAGTAAAGTATGCGCAGCAGAATTTTCAGCTTTTGAGATTGAACGCATTATTTGTAAAGGTGTTAAGGATATGGTTAGCATTGGTCAAGTTGATTTAAAGGAATAACCAAGTGTGGTATGATTTGAAAGTTAGATTATATACATATGTATTAAAGGAGTGTATTATGTGAACTTGAATGGCAATGTGCGCTTATGTGAGTTTTGTGCTTATCATATGGATAAGAGATTATAAGTGATATAAATATTATGTGTTTACGCATTTAGGGAACGTGGGGTAGTTTAGAATAAGGATTAAAATTTTGAGAGGATAATTCTGAAATAGTATATACTCTTTTGTAGAGTTGCGAGACGTGGAACATAGAAATAAAGGCAAGGCGAAGGCAGAAATTCAGTGAGTACAGTTTGTTCTAAAAGCTACTTAAGAATCCAAAGAAGTAGAGCCTATAAATAAAGGAAAGACCAAGGTGGAGAACCAATGATTTCTCATTACCCTTTTTGCTATTAAGGCAAGTAATACTAACTTGCTTTCGTGTTTCGATTCCATTCTTTCATTTTGACAGATATGAATTGCTATCATGCTTTGATATACTTTTAATTCTGAAAACACATATTGTTCATTTGGTAAATCCTTATTTCTGTTCATATACCTTGTTGGTTCATACACCATACTATGTTTAGTTCTTTCTTTGATCCTTTACACCCAAAAGTGAATATACCAGAACTCACATTTTAGTACATATCCAAAACATACCTATGACACATTGATATAAATCCAGATTGATCAAATTGAACTTACCTGATTCACAAAAGATTCTTCTATACAAACATTATAGACACAATACAAATGTTATATGAACCATATCTTGTTTGAACTTTTCTCCAGATCTTACCCTTATCCTTTGATTATACTCACATTTTGATGCCTTTTAACCTGAGATTCTATTGCATTAGATTTGAACTTGTACCTATGAATCACCCACTTACTTGGAATTTGAGAATACATGAACTTTCACTTTGACTCTATACAAATACTTATCTTTTGATTTAAAAGGATTTCTTTCATGAGAAAGGTTTTAAAAGAAAGGAATTTTCAAAAGTTATAATCATTTAAATTCCGATTTATGGTTTCCACGGATTCCTAAGATTGGAGGCGTAAGAGGCCGAGTGACGCCGGTCCAGCACTTTTAATTATAATGCAATGACTAGGGATGGACTAGTCTACAGGCCAATGTGTGCCTAATGGGACCCAATACAAGGACCAGAGGGACTGTGTTTGCGGTATGGGGACTTTACGTGGCTGATCACCCGTATTGTCCGGTGCGTTGTGAAAAATCTCCAAATTACTTATTGTTTTCTTGAAAACAGATATCTTGATAATGAAATTGGTTTACCCTTTGAAATTGTATATTCATTTCATTGTTCTGATAATCCCTTGATATGGATTCTGCTATACCCATGACATACATATTGATATTGGAAACTGTTTCACAGTAGTTAACTATTTGGTTATATTATTACTTGCTGAGCATTTGGCTCATTCTTTCCCCTGTTCTAACCCATAGTTAAAAGAGAAGATGGTACGCACTTTTCAGTCAGCTAGGAAGTCTTCCTATAGGGTTATTTTTGGGATGCCAGCTCAGGCAGGTGATGAAGACTTGTAGAAGGTGTTTTGTATAAGGGAATGTAGAACTTTTAAGACACGGTTGTAATAACTTTTGAGACTTTTATTATGTAATAAAATGAAGTAGATAGTTGATGCTTGTTTCATACCATTACCTGTTAAAGATCCAGGGTAAAGTTGGGTTCGCGTCTGCATGTTTATATTATTATTCACAGGTTAATAAGTGTAGAGGTTGTAGTGACTCCCCAATCATGACCCCAGATTGGGAGGGCGTCACAGGTTGGTATCAGAGCGGTCAGTTTTTGGTCACTGAAACAAGCCAGGATTAGGTGTAACAATAAAAAGGGAATATAAGGTGAGAAGTAGGACTTAAGCTTATTAGGTAAGATAGGATTTGTAGATGCAGGTTACTTTTTGGATGAGTATTAGTAGAATTAAGATAACCCTTTACCGTTTAAGTATCTTCTTAGTTTATTATTGTGTTGTTACAGATAAAGGCTGTTTCGAGAGATTACCTTTCATCTGAGATTCCTTTTCCTAAGACATATCCGTCAGTACCAGTGTATACACCCGGCCAAATGGAGATTTAACTTACCCTTTGGGTAAATTTCTTTTCTGATAGTATAGCTGCAAGTCAAGGCAGATTTATTTCTTACATGTCAAATGAAGGGGTTAGAGATGGATGGAATATTGAAATGAATTATGGATTATATATGGATGATTGAGTTAGTATTTGAGATATTTTTAAAACAGGGCATAGTCCATTTTACGAATAGGTCATGCCGAATTTTCTGCAGAAATATTAGCTTAAGTTACGCACTTTCATGTTATATAGTATTCCGACATATCGAGCGAGTATACGCTGGAACCATCTGAAGATCGGGTTACGGACGAGGAAACTAATTCGAAGCTGGAGGAATCAATCGGAGAATCAGACTACCAGTTCGGAAGACATCACTTGTAGATCCTTATGTACTTTACAGAATTTCATCTGCAACTTCAGCTGCACCACGGAAGCTGTAGGAAACACCACGCCAGGTGTCGTATCAAGTGTGGTTAGAGTTGAGCGAGAGTAGAATCCCCAAGATAACGTCTAGAAACACTTAGATAGATTCTTTACGATATAATAACGATTTTCCCCCGCGATAGGGACATTTGCCCAGAGAAGTGGCCTAAGTGTAGATTCTTTCTTTATTCAAGATTACATACAGTTGATTTACTACCAGGACATACCTATAACCTCAAACTAGAAATTAACTCCCCTAAGGACCATCTACATTAGACAAGGCATGATTATCTCCTTACGTTCGATGTAAGGATAAGTCGGTTCATAACTAGCCATTGATTTTATTCAATTTACCTTTTTAAAAGATTCAATTTTTCATTTCTATTGTTTTATTCTTTACGAAATACTTCTATTGTTCAGAGGCTAATTGATCCAATATTATATATATATAATAGAAACTTTTGAAACTCTTAAACCTTTCATATGTTCCTCTTAAATTTTATCCTCCTTGTTGTAACTGAGATGAACAACCCTATATATATAGGGGATTCAGGTACTTTCTATCTGTGTGATAGAAGTCCGGTGGGACGCCACCAGTGGTGTGTTTGTCATGGAAGTACTAAAGGTTGGCCACCTTCTGTACCTTGTTGTTTAAATTGACAAATGCAACCTGATAAAGTTCGATGATCATTTTGATCTCTTAGTTTGATTCTTTTTACCAGAAATTCTTACTAAACATACTTGACATATATCCATATCTATTGACACCTTCCTATCTATTGATTCGTTCTGTCAGAAACTCTTAGAGGTATCAGCGATTTGAAGTTTCAAAGGTGAATGACGATATTCTGAGTGTCAAGTTGTACTTATATTGACGGGAAACTGTTTTGATCAAAAATGGGAAATTGTTTTAAAATGAGGGATTGTATGTCGAGTCAGATTGCTCATTAGACGTACAACACAATGTCAAGGTTTATTATTACCGAGAGTTTGGTATGGATAAGGAGAAGGTAACAAGGATATACGAATACTAATCATGTTGAAGTAAGAAATAAAGTGATTGATCACAAACAGAAGAAGCTAGAAAAAGGGAAGCCAGAGACACCGGAAGGAAGCCAATAAATAGGGAACTTTCAGAACCATTTCAATATAAGGCCTAAGTTTCAGTCAAATAGGAATGTTGAATTTGGAAGATCAGAAACTGGAAATGATAAGTAAGGGAACCGTCCATAAAATATGGATTAACCAAGACCTCCGAAACCTCCGATACCAGAATGTAGAACTTGTGGAAAGAAGCAACTGGGAGTTTGTAATAAGATCAATATGGTACGTTACAAGTGTACTCAGACAGGACACTACGCCAATGAGAGCCATAAACCGAAGGCAAGAGTTACGTGTAACAAGTGTAGGAAGGTATGACATTCCTTAAGAGATTACAAGCACTAGACCCAGTAAGCAATATGTTAAGGGTAACATGACCATTACACACTAAGTAACCAAGGACAAGAATCATCAATATAACCATGAGTGATACAGTAAAGAACAAGGATGTGGTTGCGGATACGTTTAATATTAACTACATAAGTGCCAAAGTGTTAACTGATTCGAAGCCACAAAGTATTATATTTTCAGAGAATTTGCTCATAAGTCGGATTGTAAAACGCGACTGTTAAGTAAAGTTTTGACTACATGAATAGCTACTCAGGAGCATATATCGATTAATATAGCTTGTCCTCACTGTGAGATTGATATAATAGAAATCTGATGTAAACTCTAAGAATGGATTGGTTAACAGAATATGAAGAAAATGGAAATTTCGAGCCCTAGATAATGTAAAAGCTATTATCCGAGGCCGGAAGCAGACGAAGAGGTATCTACCTATCAAAGGTAAAAGATTATTGTGTCAAGGTTGTAAAGCTTATCGTCATACGAGGTAAATGTTAGGAAAGAAACACCTTGGATAGAGAAGATTCAAGTAGCTAACGAATTTTGAATTGTATTACTTGACAATCTTTTAGGTTTACCTCCCGCCAGGGAAGTAGATTTGTTGAAGACTTAGCACCCGGGACAAAACCAGTTTCGACGGCTCCATATAGAATGGACAAGTAGAAATGAAAGAGTTAGCAATTCAATTGCAAGATCTTAGGAAAAAGGGAGTTGTAAGGTCTAGTGTATTCCTATTGGGTGCGCCAAGTTGACCATTAAGAACAAATACCCATTGTCAAGGATTGATGATCTGACCAGTTAAAGAACACAGTGTGCTTTTCAAAATTTATTTATGATTTGGTTAATGTCATTTAAAAAAAAAAAACTCGAAGATATTCCTTAGACGATGTTTTGAACCTGATGTATATAGACACTATGAGTTCTTAGTGATGGAGTTCGGTTTGATGAATTCAACTGCCACTTTTATGAACATGATGAATAGAAATTTTAAGAAATATTTGGATAAGTTTGAGAATATTTTCATAAATGACATCTTAAGGTATTCAAAGATGGAAGAAGAGCATACAGATCATATGAGAATAACCCTAGAAATGTTTAAGAAAAGAGATATTGTGCGCAAAGTTTTCTAAGTGCGAGTTTTGGTTGAAAGAATTACAATTACTAGGACAGGTAAATTAGTAGAGAAGGAATCCAAGTGGATCCAGCTAAGGTTGAAACGTTAATGAATTGAGTAAGGCCTAAGACATCTATAAAAGTTAGAGGTTTATGAGATTGGATGGAGATTGTCGAAGGTTTTTCAAAGATTATACCAAGATAGCCACACCATTAACCAAGCTTACTAGAAAGAATCCAAGAGTTAAGATAAATGGAAAAGGAAGTATTTAAATTTCTAGAGGAACGGAACTCTTTAGTCGAGCCATAATGGTAGAATAGATTCATTGTTACCGGAAATGATGACTCATGTACCTTAGGACAATATCAACAACTAAAGTGAGAACACAACTTTGTGCTAAGAATCAAGACTGATTTAACATGATAAGATAACTGTGTATCTTTCTAGACAACTGAAGAACCACGAGTTGAAACACCCGACACATGACTTAGAACTAACCACAATAGTCTTCGCATTGATTTGGAGGCCTACTTGTATGAAGAAAAGTATGAAATCTATTCGGATCATAAGTATTTGAAATATATTTTCACCGAAAAGGAGCTGTATACATAAGGTAGAGGGAATGGTTAGGACTGATCAAGGAATTTGAGAAAGTAGGAATAAAGGTTCGTATTTCAGATCAAGCGACGGAGATGATAAACATATATACAATGACTTTTTCAACTTGAGCTGCTAGAGAAAAGTAGAAAACTGTCAAGCAGAAGTGATGAACGATAGCATGAGTAACTTTACAGGAGAAAGTAGAAGGAGTCAAAAGGATGATAAAGGAATTTTTAGGTTTTTCTCTAGAAATTGGATACCCAATGTGACATGGTTAAAGAATGAAATACTAAATGATGCACGTGAATTCGAAGTATTCATTCCATCCCAGAAGTACGAAGATGTAACAAGGCTTAAAAGAAAATATTGGTGGACATATATGAAAGAGATATTACTAGATGAGTGATTAAGTGTTTTACCTGTCAGAGATTTAAAACTGAACATCAAAGACCTAGCGGATAATTACAACCAGTAGAAATTCCCGAGTTGAAATAGGAACACCTCATGATGCCAAGTCGGTACATTTCCTTTTTCCATCAACGAGAAACATTCATTGGATAAATTCGTTTTATCTGTAAGAGATAGTAGTAAAGCATGAGGTCCAAGTATCAATCGAATCTTACCAAGACCCTCAATTTAATTCAAGATTTGGAAGAAAGTTTTTGACATGCTCAGAAACCAAGTTAAATATGTGTACCGTTTATCGTCCTTAAACATATAGTCATAGTGAATAGACTATCCAGATAATCGAAGATATACTTAGAATTTGTGCGATGGATTTTGAAAGCAATTGAGGTGATCATTTACCATTAGTGGAATTCTTTTACCGCAACAACTATCACACAAGTATTGGAATGCCCCCGTATGAAGCATTGTATGGAAGGAAATATAGGTCACCTGTGTATTGGAAAAAAGTGGGAGAACGAAAAGTTTTGGGACCCGGGCTAGTACAACAAACGAAGGAAAAGATTAAAATCATTCGAAAAAGACTAGTTACGACACAAGACAGACAACGGAAGTACGCTGACCAAGACAGGAAGGATCTGAGTTTTGAAGAAGGAGATCAAGTGTTGCTAAAGGTGTCGCCATGGAAAGGAGTTACGAGATTTGGCAAGAAAGGAAAACTTACCCCGAGATATGTAGGACCGTTTGAGATACTAAGATGTATTGGAAAAAGTTGCATATGAGTTAGCATTACCACCCCACATAGAGCACATTCATAACGTTTTTCATGTATCGATGCTTAAGAGATTTAATCCTGATACAAATCACGTGATCGAAGATGAGCCTATTGAGATTCAACCTGATTTGTCATATGTAGAACAACTTGTAGAAATTCAGGATCGTATAGATAGCAAACTAAGGAATAAGACTGTTAAGTTAGTTAAGGTTTTGTAGAGTAATCCCAAAGTTGAAGAATCGACTTGGGAACTCGAGAGTGAGATGCTTGAAAAGTATCCGCATCTATTTTCATAAGGTTAGATTCTGGGGACAGAATCTTTTTAAGGGGGAAGGTTATAACGACTCAGAAAAACGCTTGTACAGTATTAATATTTAATAATATTTGAGATCTATGATATGTGAATATTGTGTGAAAGGTGGACATTTGAAAATGTGATGATTAGATGTTTACTTGGTGAATGGTATGGATTAAAATATATGTGTATGCTTTTAATTGCATTTTATATGAATTTCTTATTAAAAATTAGTTCTTTTTGACCTTCCGGGAATTTTATAAAATCATCGGAGATTCTTTTTATTGTGAAATCTTTTTCACAACCTTTATTTTATATTCTATTATTTTCTAAAATTAATGGAGGAATTTATTTTTGGCTTTAAGGATTTAAAAACGATTTTATGAGTTAAATGTCATTTATGTGATCTAAACTTTGAAAATTCATATTTAACTCAATTTTGATCATAAAAATATTTTAAAAATATGTGCGGGCTTGTAAATTTGTATTCTCTGTTTTAAAAATAAAAATTTGATTTTTAGATATTATTTTCATTTTATTTCGGATTTTAGAAAGGCATTACATTGGTTTTCTTTTATTAAAAATCATATTTTTAATTGTGAAGTTACTGTTTTGCCCTTGGGGCTTATAAAACCCTCAAGCCCAGCATTCTCCCCCTTTTCTTATTGTCGACACCTCTGTTCTCTCCTATCACTCTCGGCTATTCTCATTTTCTGTAAAAATCTTCATCATTCTCTTCTTTTCTCTCCACACAATCAATTGTTATATATATATATATACATACATATACGATCGTGGTTGTGTGTGTGTGTATGGCCGTGTGTATATGTGTACCAGTTTTGCATGCAAGAGATTTTGGTGATTTTGATCTTACTTCAATTCGGAAAGCTTGTTTGTGATGATTTCGTGATTAATTGGTTGTTTTAAATTGCTTATTGGTGAGGTTTATTGAAGGAAACCCGAATTCCGGGCACCTCCAAACCATGCCGCCGTCGGCAATGAGCTCCGGCGAGCCGACGGGGACGATGATGATGTACTTGAGTCCAATTTATGTATTAATAGCTATGTTTAGATGTAATTTTGATTGCATGTTGAGAAATCGAAAAGCATGTATGTATTTTTGATTTTCTCCTTTTTGTAAAATTGGTTTGAAGTATTGATGTTGATGATTAATTGATAGCCTCAAGGTTATAGTGATTGCATGTTAGTGATTGTGTTAAGTTTAGAGAATTTTGGATTATATATGTTTGATATTTGATTTTAAGTTGAAGGTTTTGATTTGGGGTTTTTGTCGGATTAGAAGGGTAGTGTTTGTGATTGTTGATGCTAATTGATTTTAATGTATAAATTGAGTACTTCTTCTTAAAGTTCTGATTTGTGAGTGTTGTGGAAGCCTAAGTAGTTGAGAATGGTAAATTAGTTGTATAATAGGTTATTGATATGGGCTGAAATATAACCCTAGGAGTAAGTAATGATGTATCAATTAAACCTAGTTTGGTCCAAGAAATTAGGCCCGATAAAAGGCCCAAAACCCTAATTATTTATTATTTTCGTAATTAATAAATAGGGGAAATATACAGCTCATTAAATGAGTCTCAAATACAGTAATATCTTCATAGAAGGATCCAGAATCCCAATCAAGTACAATGATGAGTCACATCGCTTATCAGATAAGGATAATACTTGCCTGCCAAGTAATACACTCCTTATCAGTTATCAATAACGAGACTTATCAGCTAAGTCTCCTTAACCTACCATAATTACGAGGCCCCAGATGCCTATATAAGGACCCTCGTCCTTCATTCTAGAACTACGTTTTTACTTGTCTTGATTCTCAATTACGGATTGAGATACGTAGGCATCTTGTGAGGACCTGTTTAGTCACGAACCACGAGAGCAGCCATAAAGACACGATTGTCCACCATCATTCATTGAATACAGCTGTCAACATCTAAATCTACTTTTCATTCCATAACATTTGGCGCCGTCTGTGGGAATCCTTACATCAACCATGGCTAGAACACGAAGAACAACCGCTACTGAATCAACTGTCACCACCACTACTCCAATCACCACGGAACCAGGATCGTTACCCCTCACTACAGAGGTGGTTTCTCAACCAGCAGGGACGACACCACTCACCGCGGAGATGGTTTCACAGCCACAAGGGACGAATCCCCAAACTTCCATACCTCAGAATGAGACGAACCCTCTTCAAATGGTTGTCTCACCCCTCGACTATAACCTTCCCCATGGAGCACAGATCTCCACTACTGTGCTTCCTATGAGCACAAATCCGGCTTACGGATTGCCCAACTATCCCCCTGAAACCGGAGGGAGTGGCCATGCAAATCAGGGACCATACATTCGAGGATTGGGACCCATCCCTGAAGGAAGATACTTGGATTATTCTGGGCCCTACTCTGAAGACAACTCGTCTGATGAAGGACAAGATCGAGCACCCAGAAGAAGAAGAGCTAGCAAAGAGCCCCTTAAAAGGAGGAATCGGGGGGCAACTGGAAGGGTACCTATGACTACCATGGATAGGATAAGGGCTCACGAGGCCGAGATCCAAAAATTAAAGAGAAGCATGGAGATGGAGCAACAAAAGAAGCAGACTCAGCCTTCAAATCAAGGGACAGGGGAAATCCCCTTAGTTGACTTAGGAACACCTTTAAGAAGACAGGGAGGAGCTAGAAGGACGGAGATTCCCAGGTCAGACCCCCGTATTTTAACACAGCTGGGTGACCCAGACGATCCTATTCCACCTTTTACTGAAGAGGTAATGGACGCTCATGTATCAAGGAAATTCAAGATGCCCACTATCAAGGCATATGATGGAACGGGCGATCCCGCAACCCATGTGAGAACTTTTTCGAATGCACTGTTGCTGCAGCCAGTCACTGATGCTCTTAAATGTAGGGCGTTTCCACAAACCTTGGCTGGCATGGCCCAAAGATGGTATAGCCGCTTGCCTCCCAACTCTATCAGTTGTTTTAGAGAGTTGAGCACGGCCTTCATCAGTCAGTTCATTAGTGGAAGGGTACATGAAAAAAGCTCTGCTTCACTCATGAACTTAACTCAAGGAAAGAATGAGACGTTGAGAGATTATCTCAAGCGCTTCACCAAGGAGACATTGAATATACCTGATCTAGACAATAAGGTAGCTATGATAGCTCTTCAACAAGGAACCACGGATGTCTTTTTTAAGATGTCATTGGCCAAACACCCCCCCGAGAGCATGGCTGAGCTCCAACAAAGGGTGGGAAAGTACATAAAAGCTGAAGAGAGCATGAAGAAAACTGACACCCTCGCAGCAGGAAGTGGAAATAATGGTGGGTGGAAGAAGCGAAAAGCGGAACAAGAGTATGATGTCAAGGACAAATATCCTCGTACGACTAGAGACTCTGATTCAGCTCCAAGGAAGAGCGTTCCAAGCGCAAAGTTTACTGAATATGCAAGATTGAATGCCCCAAGGAGTCAAATTCTTTATGACATTGAGAAGGATAGGGACTTCCGATGGCCGAAGCCACTAAGGGGAGATCCAGAAAAGAGAGATAAGAACAAGTACTGTAGGTACCATAAAGATTCAGGACATGATACTGATGACTGCAGACAACTCAAGGATGAGATCGAGTTTCTGATTCGGAAGGGGAAGTTGAATAAATTCACCAAAGATGAAGACAGGAACCCCCCTAGGAGGGACTATGATCGAAGGGATGACCGAGATCAAGGTCGTAACCCGCCAACCCGAGGACCGGTGATCAATATGATCTCAGGAGGACCAACCGCAGCTGGAACTACAAGAAACTCTCGGAAGGCTTATGCCCGAGAAGTAATGCATATTGTTGGAGAAGCACCCAAGCGTGCAAAAACCGAGGTAACAATTGGGTTTGATGATTCTGATCTGGAAGGGGTGAAGTTCCCCCATGATGATCCTCTGGTGATAGCCCCAGTGATTGGAAATAATGAGGTAAAGCGAGTCTTGATAGACAATGGGGCCTCTGTTGATGTCCTTTTTCATGACACCTTCTTGAAGATGGGATATAATGATTCCCAACTAACCCCAACTAACATGCCCATTTACGGGTTCAACGGAGTGGAGTCTAAAGTAGAAGGCACAATTCTGTTGCCTGTAACCATTGGTAAGGAGCCAAAGGAGGTAACTCAAATGTTGAATTTTGTGGTAATTAAGGCATCTTCGACCTACAACGCCATCCTTGGAAGGACTGGCCTTCACGCTTTTAAGGCTGTGGCCTCAACTTACCACCTAAAAATTAAGTTCCCAACCAGGAATGGTGTAGGAGAAGAAAGAGGTGATCAAAAGACAGCCAGGAGCTGTTATGTAGCCGCGTTAAGGCCAGACGGAGTCGGGGGGCAGGTTCTCCCAATTGAAGACATGGATGTTAGAAACGAGGAAGAAAGGAGAGGAAAGCCAGCTGAGGATCTTGTTCCCATTCCCCTCATTCTAGGAGAACCAGACAAAGTCACTTATATTGGAGCTCTACTACCTGATTCTATGAAAAGCAAGTTGACATCCTTTCTTCAAGAAAATAGTGATGTATTTGCTTGGACAGCAGCCGATATGCCAGGGATTGATCCCCAATTGATAACCCACAAGTTGAATGTGGATCCTGAAAGGAAGACAGTAAAACAAAAGAAAAGAAATTTTGCCCCAGAAAGACAAGAAGCCATTAAGCAGGAGGTAGAAAAACTTTTGGAAGCAGGCTTCATTGAAGAGATTCAGTTCCCTGAATGGCTGGCAAACCCCGTGATGGTCAAGAAGGCTAATGGAAAGTGGAGAATGTGTGTGGACTTCACAGACTTGAACGATGCATGTCCTAAGGATTGCTTTCCCTTACCGAGGATTGATGCGTTGATAGATGCCACTGCTGGGCACGAGATGTTAAGTTTTATGGATGGTTTCAGTGGGTACAACCAAATCAAAATGCACAAGGACGACATTCCCAAGGTATCATTTATAACCGACTTTGGTGTTTTCTGTTATTTAGTCATGGCTTTTGGACTTAAGAATGCAGGGGCAACATACCAAAGGTTGGTAAACAAGATTTTTGAACCACTGATTGGCAAAACAATGGAAGTTTATGTGGATGACATGCTAGTCAAGAGCCTCGATAAGGCAGACCATATAAAACATCTCAAGGAAGCGTTTGAAGTGCTGAGGCACCACAAAATGATGTTAAATCCAGCTAAGTGTGCCTTCGGAGTAGGCTCAGGGAAGTTTTTAGGCCTGATGGTCTCCAAAAGAGGAATCGAAGCTAACCCTGACAAGATCAAGGCAATCCTAGACATGGAACCACCCAAGTCCGTTAAGGATGTACAGAAATTGACAGGAAGAGTTGCAGCATTGGGAAGGTTCATCTCCAAGTCAGGAGAAAAGTGCTTACCTTTCTTTAAAGCACTCAAAAATGTGAAAAATTTCGAGTGGACATCTGAAAGTCAAGAAGCCTTTGAGGCCTTGAAGAAATACATGGCTGAAGCGCCACTGTTGGCAAAACCCAAGTCAGGAGAAATTCTCTATCTATACTTGGCGGTCTCCGACATTGCCCTGGGAGCTGTTTTGGTAAAGGAAGAACTGAAGGTTCAGAAACCCATCTATTATGTGAGTAAGATTTTGCATGGGGCAGAAATAAACTACTCAGTGATTGAAAAGTTTGCCTTAGCCTTGATAATGGCTTCAAGAAAACTGCGTCCCTACTTTCAGGCCCACAAGATTGAGGTCATGACTGATCAACCTCTGAGAAACATCTTGCATAGTCCTCAAGTTAGTGGAAGGCTGATCAAATGGGCTATTGAATTGGGCGAATTCGACATCAAGTATAAGCCTCGAACGGCCATAAAAGCTCAGGCACTCGCTGACTTCATGGTTGAATGTACCATTGACAACCAAGAAGTCGGGGGGCAGGAAGTATTGGTGGAAGATAGCAAAGATGAGGACATGGTGTCCAAAGAATGCTGGGTGCTCTATTTTGATGGAGCATCAAAAACAAAATCGAGTGGAGCTGGTTTAGTGCTACAAAGTCCCGATGGATTCATAATAGAGTATGCACTAAAACTTGACTTCCCAACGACAAACAATGAGGCGGAGTATGAAGCTTTGATTGCTGGCTTAGGGCTGGCTGGAGCCCTGAGGGTCAAAACTCTGAAAGTATGTGGAGATTCAAGGCTGGTGGTTTCTCAAGTAAATGGGGAGTTTGAAGCAAGAGATGAAGTCATGGCCAAGTACTTGAAACTTGTTAAGGCCATCATGACTCAGTTTGATGAATGTTATGTGGAGCATGTTCCGAGGGAGGAAAACGTGAAGGCTGATGCCTTGTCCAAGTTTGCCTCATCTGAAATTGAAAATTATGCAGGGAGTGTATACTTTCAGGTCTTGAAGACCCCGAGCATCAACGGAAAGTTGGTAGCACCCATTGGTATTACCAGTTGTTGGATAGATCCCATCAAAGCACATTTGGAAACTGGGTGGCTGCCCGACGACACTTCAGAAGCACGAAAGCTGTACGTCAGAGCATTAAGGTATGCCCTAATTGAGGGAATCCTATACAAAAAATCTTTCATCATTCCTTATCTGAAGTGTTTGAGACCCCAAGAGGCGGAGTTGGCCCTAAAAGAAGTACATGAAGGCATCTGTGGGCAACACTTGGGGGGCAGAGCCCTTGCACATAAAGTCACCCGTCTAGGCTTCTATTGGCCAAGCATGCTTGTTGATGCTAAGAGCTATGTGAGAAAATGTGAACGATGCCAGAAACATGCACCCGTGGTTAGACAACCACCTGAGATGATGACGTCCATTAACTCTCCTATCCCTTTTGCTATGTGGGGAATGGATATACTTGGGCCATTTCCAATGGCAAGTGCTCAAAGAAAATTCTTGATAGTTGCGATTGACTACTTCACTAAGTGGATTGAGGCTAATCCATTAGCCAAGATAACCACCAAGCAAGTGATGCAATTCTTTTGGGAAAGTGTGATATGCAGGTATGGAATTCCACGAGTCCTTGTAACGGATAATGGAACTCAGTTCAACAATGATGAGTTCAAGAAATATTGCGATGAAAATGATATTAAGTTGCGCTTCACTTCTGTTGCCCATCCTCAAGCAAATGGGCAAGCCGAGGTTGCAAATCGGATAATCCTAGATGGACTGAAGAAAAGGGTTGAACGCTCCAGAAATACTTGGGTAGATGAATTGCTCCCCATTCTATGGGCGTATCGTACTACTTGCAAAGTCACTACTGGGGCAACCCCATTCCTGTTAGCATATGGAGCAGAAGCAGTGGTTCCTGTAGAAATCACTCATACATCTCCTAGAGTTGAAGCATATGAACCAGAGGCAAACGAAGAAGGTTTGAGGTTAGCTTTAGATCTAATTGACGAAGTTAGAGATGAGGCGAATGCCAAGATGGTTGAACATCAGAAACGAGCATCTTTCTACTATAACCTAAGGGTTAAAGAAAGATTCTTTCGTCAAGGTGACTTGGTACTCAGAAAGATTGAAGCATCTGGAGTTGGACAAAAGGGAAAGTTGGCCCCAAACTGGGAAGGACCCTATCGGGTTAAAAATGTTTATGGACGAGGCTCATATAAGCTGGAAACTCTGGAAGGGGTTGAAGTGCCTAGAACTTGGCATGCTGCAAACTTGAAAGTTTATTATGTTTAAGGGTGTCCTAATTGGACTCACTGTTAGGACAAGTAGAAATAAGGTTGATGAAACCAATCCAAGCTTTTAGACTTGAGATAAGAGTAGTATATTATGTAAGGGTTGAACCCATTTTTCAAGTTATGAATTTATTTGGTAATATCAAGAATATTCCACATGCATTGTGTATTGGTGTTTATATATGATTCAAGGTACTAAGTAAGTATGCAAAATGGGAGAAATTAAAAGGCAAATAAATTAAACAACTTAAAATAAAGTTTAAGTTATGCCCGAAGGCAGAATTACAGAGAATAAATATAACTAAAAGCAACTATGGCTGAGAGCCATCCCCTCCATGCTCGTCCTCGGAGCCAGACTCCTCTTCAGACTCCTCTTCCTCAGCATCCTCCTCCTCACCAGACTCCTCCTCGCTGGAGCTGGATTCTTCTGACTCTTCACCAGGTTGGGGAGCAGGTTCAGGATTGGGAATCCTGTCATCCTCATCCATAACATCCTCTCCAGCCAAGGCCCTCTCCAACTGGTTAGGAGCATGGGGACTGGGAAGTCTGAAATAGTAAGAGAGCCAGGCATTCTCCTTGATACCTCCGCCAAAGCCTCGTCCCATCCTTTGGTGAACTGGACGGGGAAAAGTAGATCATCATGCTGAGTAATGATATCCTGGTACTCAGCAGACTCAAAATACTCATCAATGATGCGATCTTTATCCTTCCTGAGTTCCACCAGCTCCGCTTGAGCATCTAACAGCTCCTTCTCCCTTCGAGTCAAGGAAGCCTTAAGTGAACCCACCTCCAGCTGGGATTGATCATACTTATCCTTGTTGGCCTCAGAAGATGAACGCCAGGCTTTGGCTTGGAACAAAGCCCCTTGATAGTTGGCATTGACCTACAAGCAAGTTACAAGTCAAATACTTAAACTTGAAATACATGGTTAACTACAAAGAAAAGAAGAGAAAAATACTTACAGCAGCCATTGCTTGAGATCCAGCATGCTCCACCCCTTCGATGGTGGAGTTGGAAACAAAGTCCTTGTAATCACAAGGAGTCAATGAATGGTGTGACCATTCAACAGCATGAGCAGACACCCCCACTATAGTGTCCTTTTTCCTTATCCCCCAGTTGGGGCGCCATACAGAGCTCTTAGTTGAGCCCTCGACCTCATCTATCTCAGCCACATGAGGCCTCAAAATGGCAGGGCCTTTCTCGATCAGCCTGGGATCCTTCAAGCAAGCCCTTTTGATCCTTGCTGTCTGCCCGTCTTCTGGCTCATTTTGCTTGTTGATAAATTCAGCAGCTGCAAACAAAAGTCAAGGAAAACAATTGGTATAAGGCAATCTTAATACAACTACAAGAAAATAAGAAAAAGAATTACCCTTGTCAGAAACTCTTGAAAGTCCCAGTTCCTTAAGCAGAAACTCGTCCAGAAGCTCCCAAGCCTTGGTGGCATAGTCATCCTTGGTGAGTTCAGTATAGGCAAAGGCCTCCTCCTCAGTCAGAACTATGTCACCAGGGCTACCATCCGAAACTCTACTAAATGAGCTTTGGAATAAAGTACCCCAGTCCCCTCCATCCCACATCAAATACATAAATTCATCTCTCCATTTGGGATTGTTGTCAGGAATGGATTTTGGGTGGAATATGGGGGGTGTTGAGGGTCGATGATTAATGTATACCCAACCCAAAGTTTGGGAAGAGCTATTTTTAAATTGAAAAATCTTTCTAAAGAGAGCAACAGAGAGAGGGAATTTGTTTTTTAAACACAAAACAATAAAACACATAATAAATCTCCAAGCATTGGGAGGGAGTTGACAAGGGTTGACTCCTACATCAGCTAGAAGTTGAGGAATGAAAGGATGGAATGGGAATCGAACACCTGCAGCAATGACCCCCTTGTAAATGCAAAGAGCATCTGGGCGCCAATGGCAGGAACGATCCCCGGGACCAGCAAGAACTAGCCTATAGGGTGGCCTAATTTTATACATGTTCTTGTAATTAGCAATTGCAGCAGCATCATTAAATCTATTGCTATTGTTATATGAGTCTAAATGCGACACTGAGGGATATTCATCACTACGTTCTAAGATCATATCTTGTAATGACATAGTGGGAGAACGAATGATGATACCTCTTTTGGACGCTTGATTCATCTTCTGAAGACGACTAGCAGAATGATCAGCCATTTCAAAAAAAATCTTCAAAGTAACTCCAGAAAACCTTCAACTGATAAAGGTGGAAACCCAGAAAACTGGAAAAATTCCAGAAAACCTTCTTGGGAAGGAGATTTCTGCCCAGAAAAGTGTATGAGCCCAGAAAAATCTTCAAACAATGAAGATCAACGCCAGAAATCTTCTTGGGAAGAAGATTTAAACCCAGAAAATCTTCTTGGGAAGAAGATTGGAACCCAGAAATTTAGGGAGAAAGCAGAGAGATTTATAGAAAGTAAAGACTTTTGGAAAGTTTGAAGTGAAGAGTGATAAGTGAAAACTCACTCTTTTATAGGCGAAATAACTGGGAACTCAATCGGTTAAAGAATTCGGCCCAAAATAAATATTAAGGCCCAAGGCCCAATGTGAAAGAAAGTCTAAGAAAAACCCAGGCCCAATTAGCGAGCCTACAAAGGGTTTAAGACCATCAAAATAAGCAAGGCCCACAAAATGAACCCAAGAGAGTTCAAGGCCCAACAAGAAAGGCTGAATAATAATTTAAGCCCGACAATAGGTTACAAGCCCATGAGAATTCTAACTCAAAAGTTAGAAGAAAATCTAAGGCAAAATCTAACTCAAAATTGAGGTCGAAATTACAAGGAATCAGAATCGAAAAATTTAGTTCGAGATTTCCTTAGAAATTCAAATCGAACTAAACGACCTGAAACCAGTTTCTGTTCGAAAAAGTAATAAAAGATCCAAGTCGATTTTGCATTAAAACCTTGGTCGAATTAGTACTGAGAATCGTGTTCGAAAAAGGAGTTCGAGGTCGGAAAAATGAGGTCGAAATTGACCCATAAGTTTTTGATCGAAGACATCGAACTTGCTACTGACTGAGGTCGAAGTTATATTAAGATTAAAGTCGGCATATGAGATCGAATTTACACTACACCCTGGTCGAAGTGTTGAGTTCGAAAATGAACTGAAGAACCTGATCGACGTTGTCGACCTTGTTCTCGTTTCCAGTCGAAATTCAACCTCAAGGTCCTGGTCGAAAAAGCATACATCCTGGTCGAAGTTTTGAGCTCGAAGTTGCACTACAAAATGAGGCCGAAGTGGTCGACCTCAACCATATTCCTGATCGAATTTTCTGTTCGAAATCATACAGAATCCTAGTCGAAATGTTGAAATCGAAATTACAAAGAATAAAGTTTGAAAAAATCGAGGTCGATTTTGCATCAAGGTTTCTGGTCGAATATTCCTATTCGAAATTGAACTAGAAATCCAAGTCGAGGTAATCGACCTCGTCCCAATCCTGTTCGAAAACCTGTTCGAAATTATACAGGTTTGAGTTCGAAAATTTCAGTTCAAAAATGAACTGTAATTTCTGGTCGAACATGTCGACCTCGTCCCAATCCTGTTCGAAAACCTGTTCGAAATTATACAGGTTTGAGTTCGAAAATTTCAGTTCGAAAATGAACTGTAATTTCTGGTCGAACATGTCGACCTCGTTCCTAATCCTGGTCGAAAATGACCAGGATTCCTGGTCGAAAATGACTTGATTTTGGTCAAATTTTTGGTCAGAAAATACCTCGAAGAATGGAAAATTCCGAAAAAATACGAAATAATTTCTACTAAAGTCACGAATGATTTTCCTAGAAATTGGGGGGCAAATGATATGGGCTGAAATATAACCCTAGGAGTAAGTAATGATGTATCAATTAAACCTAGTTTGGTCCAAGAAATTAGGCCCGATAAAAGGCCCAAAACCCTAATTATTTATTATTTTCGTAATTAATAAATAGGGGAAATATACAGCTCATTAAATGAGTCTCAAATACAGTAATATCTTCATAGAAGGATCCAGAATCCCAATCAAGTACAATGATGAGTCACATCGCTTATCAGATAAGGATAATACTTGCCTGCCAAGTAATACACTCCTTATCAGTTATCAATAACGAGACTTATCAGCTAAGTCTCCTTAACCTACCATAATTACGAGGCCCCAGATGCCTATATAAGGACCCTCGTCCTTCATTCTAGAACTACGTTTTTACTTGGCTTGATTCTCAATTACGGATTGAGATACGTAGGCATCTTGTGAGGACCTGTTTAGTCACGAACCACGAGAGCAGCCATAAAGACACGATTGTCCACCATCATTCATTGAATACAGCTGTCAACATCTAAATCTACTTTTCATTCCATAACAGTTATGCAATAAGAATGTTAGTGATTAAAGGTTCATGTGCAGAATGTTGAGATGCCCAGAAACTGTCTGTTCTGTTTTGGTTAATTGAAATTGCTTGCTATCTGTTTTAGACAGTAAGTCTAAGAGGAAATTGTTCTAGTTGTAGTCTAGTTTGCTCAGGTGCAAACCTTGTATCGATAGAGTTAACGAATAAAAAGTTATTCAAGTTTTACTAAGAGTGGTACAGGGCAGAAATTTTCTGTGTTCAATATGTATTTTAACCAATTCGTTTTTGGTCTTAATAAACTGTTCTGGAGGTGAAATATTTATTCTAATTTGGTTGGGTATTCAGGCTCCTTCCTGTCAAATGTGGTATTTATTTGATTAAGTTTGGATTTATGAAAGATGTTTTAGTAAAGTTGCGCAGCAGCAATTTCCTGTGCTTCTGTACCTACTTTAACCAGTTCGTTTTTAATCTAAATGAATTGTTCTAAAGTTGAAACTTTTATGCTAAGTGATATTAGTAATCAGGAAATATCCTGACAAATTTGGTAATTGTTTGATTAGTTTTGGATTTATGAAAAATGTTTTAGTAAAGTATGCGCAGCAGAATTTTCAGCTTTTGAGATTGAATGCATTATTTGTAAAGGTGTTAAGGATATGGTTAGCATTGGTCAAGTTGATTTAAAGGAATAACCAAGTGTGGTATGATTTGAAAGTTAGATTATATACATATGTATTAAAGGAGTGTATTAAAGGAGTGTATAAGGATTAGAATTTTGAGAGGATAATTCTGAAATAGTATATACTCTTTTGTAGAGTTGCGAGACGTGGAACATAGAAATAAAGGCAAGGCGAAGGCAGAAATTCAGTGAGTACAGTTTGTTCTAAAAGCTACTTAAGAATCCAAAAGAAGTAGAGCCTATAAATAAAGGAAAGACCAAGGTGGAGAACCAATGATTTCTCATTACCCTTTTTGCTATTAAGGCAAGTAATACTAACTTGCTTTCGTGTTTCGATTCCATTCTTTCATTTTGATAGATATGAATTGCTATCATGCTTTGATATACTTTTAATTCTGAAAACACATATTGTTCATTTGGTAAATCCTTATTTCTGTTCATATACCTTGTTGGTTCATACACCATACTATGTTTAGTTCTTTCTTTGATCCTTTACACCCAAAAGTGAATATACCAGAACTCACATTTTAGTACATATCCAAAACATACCTATGACATTTACTTCTTGATTTCCCATTGATATAAATCCAGATTGATCAAATTGAACTTACATGATTCACAAAAGATTCACAACACAAATGTTATATGAACCATATCTTGCTTGAACTTTTCTCCAGATCTTACCCTTATCCTTTGATTATACTCACATTTTGATGCCTTTTTAACCTGAGATTCTATTGCATTAGATTTGAACTTGTACCTATGAATCACGCACTTACTTGGAATTTGAGAATACATGAACTTTCACTTTAACTCTATAAAAATACTTATCTTTTGATTTAAAAGGATTTCTTTCATGAGAAAGGTTTTAAAAGAAAGGAATTTTCAAAAGTTATAATCATTTAAATTCCGATTTATGGTTTCCACAGATTCCTAAGATTGGAGGCGTAAGAGGCCGAGTGACACCGATCCAGCACTTTTAATTATAATGCAATGACTAGGGATGGACTAGTCTACAAGCCAATGTGTGCCTAATGGGACCCAATACAAGGACCAGAGGGACTGTGTGTCCGGTATGGGGACTTTACGTGGCTGATCACCCGTATTGTCCGGTGCGTTGTGAAAAATCTCCAATTTACTTATTGTTTTCTTGAAAACAGATATCTTGATAATGAAATTGGTTTACCCTTTGAAATTGTATATTCATGTCATTGTTCTGATAATCCCTTGATATGGATTCTGCTATACCCATGACATACATATTGATATTGGAAACTGTTTCACAGTAGTTAACTATTTGGTTATATTATTACTTGCTGAGCATTTGGCTCATTCTTTCCCATGTTCTAACCCACAGTTAAAAGAGAAGATGGTACACACTTTTCAGTCAGCTAGGAAGTCTTCCTATAGGGTTATTTTTGGGATGCCAGCTCAGGCAGGTGATGAAGACTTGTAGAAGGTGTTTTGTATAAGGGAATGTAGAACTTTTAAGACACAGTTGTAATAACTTTTGAGACTTTTATTATGTAATAAAATGAAGTAGATAGTTGATGCTTGTTTCATACCATTACCTGTTAAAGATTCAGGGTAAAGTTGGGGTCGCGTCTGCATGTTTATATTATTATTCACAGGTTTATAAGTATAGAGGTTGTAGTGACTCCCCAATCATGACCCCAGATTGGGAGGGCGTCACACTCACACTAACTTGGCTTTTCCCTTAGCCGCCCGACTCGACTCTCACACGAATTCTGAAGGTGGATTTAGAAACTAGATTTTTAGATCTTCGTTTCGAGTACTAGAACGCTAGATTTCGATTTCGTTAAGACCTTCAAAATTGAATTTGAAATCAAGAACACTTTAGGATTAAAATATAATTTGGATTTTGATTTTGTGAAATAATTGTGGATAATGATTAAGGATAATGCTGATCACAAGTGTATAAAGGAAGTTATCAAAAAGTGTTAGGAACGATTTACAAGACGAACGGAATCCCGAATGAAGATTAATCGACCCCGAAAATGACGATTAACCGAAATACGGTAAAAACCGAAAACGTTCAGATTTCGAACACAACGATCATGATACGAACGATCTTGGCATTATAGAACGAAAAAAAATGAAATTAGAATTTCAACGGATCGATTTCGATATAAAAAGGATCGAAAACTGAAACTTCGAGGTTAAGGAAATGCGGTCCGCCGAAAAACGGAACCACCAACGCAGATTTCGAGAAAAGTCAAAGATAGGCTCAAATAGCCCCTAACACCTATTAAACACACACGGGGACTCTTTTAACCACTTCTAACACACATAACGACTCCAAATTAAACAATTAACACTACCAATTAACAATTAACACTTTGACTCATCAAACTGGAACAAAATGAAATAAAACACTATAATCACCATTAAACACATAAATCTAATTTCTACGGATCTTACAACCGTCCCTCCTTAAAAGGATTCTGTCCTCAGAATCACACGCTAAGCAAAAGACGAGGATACTCTCAAGCGCTTCACTTTCAAGTTCCCAGGTCGACTTATCGACCAAGAGATTCCTCCACAGCACTCTAACCAGAACACCACAACCAACTCAACAACACATTCTGACAACCAAACCGATCTTACTATCACAATCTCACAACAGTCACAATCTCACAACCAACACCTATCTAATCAACTCACGTCACAAAGCAACATAAAACAAAACCAAACAAAACCACAGATAAAACAACTTGGTAGCTCCAAGCTCTATCCACATGCTAGCATTGTAGAAAACACAAGAGACGTACCTGCATTCACATCTGGTTCCTGAGCTGTGTCTCTCAATTTCATTGGGTAGACTCTCGCTAAAGGCTTCTCCATAGACCTCATCATATTGTTCACTAATGCTAGTGCCTTGCAGTCCTTTGCCAAGTGGCCAAGCTTTCCACATCTGTAACACGTTACTCCTGTCGCTTGATTCTGGCAGTCATTCGCATAGTGTCCCTTCTGGTGGCACTTGTAGCACTCTATATTGCTCCTGTCACAGGGTCCTTGATGTTTCACCCCACAGTAATTGCAGTTCTGAGAATTAGTATTCTGGGATCGACCTCCTTGACCTCGATTATCAGCTCCTTGCCTCTGGGAGTTGGTGTTCCGATTGGGCCGAAACCCTGGCTTCTTGTTAGCATATGTCTGAGTTTTCCCCTGAGAGTTACTATTCTCCTGGGTCTCAAACTTTCTCTTCTTTCCATCTCACTCTTTTTGGGCCAAGTCACTTTCGGCTTCTACTATCATTGCCTTCTGGACTACCCCCGAATAGGTTGACAGCTCGAAAATCACTACCTTGCCCCGGATCCAAGACTTCAGTCCTTTCTCAAACCTCCTAGCTCTCTTTTTGTCCGTGTCCACAAACTCAGGCACAAACCTAGCCAGCTCTGTGAATTTCTTCTCATACTCTGCCACAGTCATATCCTCTTGATTAAACCCGAAAAACTTCTCTTCCATAAGTTCTGCATATACATCGGGAAGTACTTCTCCAAAAATAACTCCGTGAATCTCTCCCAAGTCACCACTTCTTCTTCTTCCAAAGCCTTCACAGACTCCCACCAGTAATTAGCCTCATTCTTCAAGAAGTAGCTAGCAAACTCCGTCTTCTAATCCTCATCAACCTTGACTAACATAAAAGCTTTCTCAATCTCTTTGAGCCAAGCTCTGGCCTCCACTGGATCTGCAGTTCCCTGGAACTCTGGTGGCTTCACAGCTTGAAAGGACTTGAAAGTTACTACAGGAACGACATGTTGTTGTTGCTGCTGAAATTCTTGTTGTTGTTGGATCTGCTGCTGCTGCTGCGCCAAAGTAGCTGATTGCTGTTGAATGAGCATCAAGATCTGGGTCATCGCGGTGTTCTCATCAGGATTGGTCTGTCGGTCTCTACGAGGTGCCATCTTCCTGGTGACAAGACAAACAACTTATTTAGTAATTTGCTAAATATCTTTTGAAAATACTAGATAAGTTGATTGTCATTGCACAGGAATAGACAAGGTACGAGAAATAAGGAAAGAAAAGGGAAGACGAAAATAAATAATTAAATAAATAAATAAAATCTGGAATACGTCAACTCGTTAGCATCTCTTCCGTCTCCATCCGAAGGTCATAACAAAACAAAACAAAACAACACAAACAATCGAACAACCTCACCAGAACACAACCTATCTTAACAGTCAAGATTACATCCGGTAATCCCAACCCAAACTCTAAATGAGTTCGCAACCTAGTGATCTCCTATCTTAAGCTCAACACCTATTGACTAACTTAGACTGCTACCTAAGCTTGTTTCAGGGACTCATAACCTGTAGCTCTGATACCAAACTGTAACGCCCCAAAAACACCGACACCTGGCCGGGGCGCCACGACCCAAAAACATAATAATAAAAACAATTTTTATAAAACTACACAGTCCTAGATAAACAAATATATTTAAGAAAAGAAAAACAACCCAAGCATCGACAACAGGCTAGAGTCTGAAACAAGCACTATCCAAATAACATATTACAACCTTATGTCACTTGAATAACTTCGAAAAGAAGCTAAGCTAGCAACCAACGGTCTACTACAGTTTTAAACTATTATCAGTTTTACAAATTACTACACAAACTAACTAAACAACACTAACTCCAAAATAACCTCTAAACCGCACCACTGGAAAGATACCCTCTCACGGCCGGTAGTCCCCAACAAAGCCACCGCAACAATCTGAAAGGTTAGAAGGAAACAAAGCAAGTGTGAGCCAAAAATGCTCAGCAAATGAAAAGTCAACAAGGACTCAACAATAACAATACTAATCTGGAAATATAACACTAACAAGAACTAACAACACTAACTCAAATTTAAAACAATTCTAATATATATAGTACATAAAGAACACGACAACCAGCACACTCAGACAACACAATCTCATCCCAAACCACACCCACATACACACACCCCACACACACATGCACACACACACACACATGCACACACACACATACGACTCTCAGATGAAAACTAATTCCAATCTATAATATTGGGAGTTTAAAACCATACGTGCGCCATAAGCTGACGCTAGCTAACCATACGCGCGCCATAATGCCTACGCTAGCAAACCATACGCGCACCATAATACCGACGCTAGCAACAGGAAAATATCTTTAGGCTATGTTGTACGCTTCAACAAGCCGGAACCTCACTATCAATCACTACTCTACAATGAAGACCTTATTCTAATACAATATATCACATTTTGAACCATTCGAAAACCTTTTCTGAAAATCAACAATTAGACTTTTCTAACAGAGAAACCTTCTAATTGTCATTTTAAACAAATTTTAAAACATTTTTATAAAATCATTTTGAGCGAAGGTAAACATTTTATTAAGCATTTAAGGATTTAACAAACCATTTTATTTTCGCAAGGAAATGGGAACATAGGTATTACCAAGAGTGCGGAAATGGAATAAATTATATCTATTCAAAAGAACAGTAAAGTAATGACAACCATAGAAGATATGTCAAATGACTGAACTTAAATCAAGGGGATACTTGTGAGAATACAAGTTCCGGATAAAACAATTGCATAAATCTAAGGTGGAAATATAGACTTGCATAAGAATAAGTAAATAAAGAAACGCGTGCATAATAATTGAAGAAGCGTATCACTTGAACAATAAGTGAAGGGAAAGAGGAAACTTGAAAAAGTACAAAGAGAGTTTAGATCACTTGCAATAATACAAAAAGGAAGAATAGGAACACTTGCCTCAGGTCCTGCTACACACGTCTAATCACAGCTGTCTCACACTAACTTGGCTTTTCCCTTAGCCGCCCGACTCGACTCTCACACGAATTTTGAAGGTGGATTTAGAACGCTAGATTTCAATTTCGTTAAGACCTTCAAAATTGAATTTGAAATCAAGAACACTTTAGGATTAAAATATAATTTGGATTTTGATTTTGTGAAATAATTGTGGATAATGATTAAGGATAATGCTGATCACAAGTGTATAAAGGAAGTTATCAAAAAGTGTTAGGAACGATTTACAAGACGAACGGAATCCCGAATGAAGATTAATCGGCCCCGAAAATGCCGATTAACCGAAATACGGTAAAAACCGAAAACGTTCAGATTTCGAACACAACGATCATGATACGAACGATCTTGGCATTATCGAACGAAAAAAAAAAAGAAATTAGAATTTCAACGGATCGATTTCGATATAAAAAGGATCGAAAACCGAAACTTCGAGGTTAAGGAAATGCGGTCCGCCGAAAAACGCAACCACCAACGCAGATTTCGAGAAAAGTCAAAGATAGGCTCAAATAGCCCCTAACACCTATTAAACACACACGGGGGACTCTTTTAACCACTTCTAACACACATAACGACTCCAAATTAAACAATTAACACTACCAATTAACAATTAAGACTTTGACTCATCAAACTGGAACAAAATCAAATAAAACACTATAATCACCATTAAACACATAATTCTAATTTCTACGGACCTTACATAGATCCCCAATACAAAGGTTATCCTTTTGAGACAGTATCCTGATCTTCAAGCTTGCTGTCACAAGAATGTGTTTTTGGTGACAGTAAGAAATCCCCGCAATAGATGTTGTCAGGAGTTCCAAGCTTGCTGTCAGATTAGGGTAAAGTTTATGTCTCAGGGCTTCCGCCAATGTTGTTGTCAGAGTGGATATACTGTCGTGACCTGCAACATGCTGTCTTCTTGTAATCTTACTGTCAATGCCATGACATTAACATTTATTCTTGCTGTCTTCTTAGAGCATTTCTTGAGGCTTGAACAAACAAATGAACTTCTACGAAGATGTACTAAGACTTTATTTAACAGTAAACAAAATGGCTACAAGAACATACTATGGCTGTGACAGTATGTTCATACTTAATAAAATTAAGTAATACAAGATACAAAGTTAAATTGCCCTCTAAGATATCACCCATAAATCCTAACAATCTCCCCCAATTTGTTTTTATGGACAATAACAACAAATTTACAATTAATGCATGTTGACAACTTAACTAACAAGATCAGAATAGATAAAAATTTCACTTAGCTTCAGATTTCCTTTTATGTCTTGCTTCATCCTCTCTGTTGAGAGCTTCTTTCAGAATCTCCTTGAGTCCTTCCACCAATGATATTTAATCAGGAGAGGTGGCATCATCTTCAATCTCATCAATGTACCTTTGGACTGCTTTGGAGAGACCTACTCTAGCTTCCTAGAGATCTGTCCACAATTCTTGACCAAAGGCATAAGTTCTGAACCTCAATTTACCTTCAACAAGTTTAAATTTTCTTACAGGATATGCATTCAGGGTTTTTCTTCTTGATTTGTCCAGCCTTGAGTTCTCACCCTCTCTTCTTTGAAGAATGCCCTCAATCTCAAAAGAACACAGCTGTTCTAATGGATGAGTTGATCCAATTACCATGTAGAGTAAGTCTTTCAAAGCACTTGTTCTGAGCTTATGAAAGCTTCTCACAGGGATCTCTTCCCTTAAGAACTTGATACTCAGAGGACTTTCTAGCATACAGGGTTGGTAATTGGGTCCTTCACTCTCCACCATGTTTGCTTCTTTGCACTTGTTCAGGAATGGAGCTTCCATGTCTTTAGTAGCCTCTCTTCCTGTTGGATTTGAGGGTCCTTCTTGACTTGGTTGGGCTTGCACCTCTTCTTCAGGAAGATTATATTCATAATCAACTATTTCTTCATCAGACTCCTCCAACAAGTGAGCAATGTCAGCATCATCATGATCTTCAAACATACCAAACTTCTGATAGAATTCCATATCTCTTTTATCCTTGTACTTCAGAACATGTTCTATGAAACTGTTGGGTACATTGTCATAGCTTTGGAGTAGCTCCACTATTCTGTCCAAGAAGAAGTAATCAATTCTTCTCCTGACTTTTGTTCTTACAATCATAGGAATGTCATTCATAGAAATTGACTCCACTTCCATGATGAAGTCCTTATAAACCTTTATTGACCTTGATGAATCCCACCAGGGAGTGTACATGCTTGCCTCCTGGTTGGCATCTAAGTCCACTTCAACATTCCTGATTTCCTTGGATTTAGCATGTTATACTTCAAGAGAGTTTGGATATTTGATTTGAAGTGGCTTCCTCAAATTCCTGCATAGCCCTGTAGCTTTCTCCTTTCCTGAGTACTTAGTCTTTTCTTTCTTTGCTTTGGTAGATTCCTCAGGTTCAGGTTCCTGTCTAGAAAGCCAAGCTCTGGCTAAGGATTTTGTCCTCTTAGGTTTGACAGTTGGCTTGATTTCATCCTTGACAGCATCTTCTTTGACAATGTCCTTCATGACAGCATCTTCCATGACAGTGTCTTCCATGATAGCTTCTTTTAGGACAGTGTCTTCCATGACAGCTTCTTTGGTGATAGTATCTTTTTCAGCATTTATACTGTCTATAGCACATCTCAGGATATTTGCCACCAAAGCTTCACGTAATTCAGACTCCTCTTCTTTTGTAACTCCAGCATCTTTCTTTTCTTGCACAGAAGCTTCTTCTTTGTTTTCCTCCTGGGTTTTAGTTCCAACATTCCCAGAAATGCTTCCACTAGCATTTCCTGCTACACCAGTTCCTCCACTTCCATCCAACTCATCATCATCATTAGAAGAGACATCATAAGAACAACTTTCACCTTGATCAGCTCTTTTGGAGTTTGCTTTGAAGATCATCTTCTTTACTGTAGAGTTCAGTTCCTTGTCTCTCTTCACCAGCAATTTGTGAATTGCTTTGACAGCTAGAGCTCTCTCCTTGTTGACTTTAGAGTTGAGAATCATGTTTTACACCTTCAATATTGCTCTTGACTCCATTGTGGAAGTGCCTCCTAGACTCATGTATGCACATCTCCTGCTACCATTTTTTGTGGTAGTTTCATAGTAGACACAAAATGGATTGGTGTAGACCTCTGGAAGTTTCTCTGAGATTAAGTTCAGCATTTGCAAATGCAGAATCTCATTGAAGGATGTATGGTTTGCCTTGACTTTGGATTTCATCACAGTCAACACCTTTGTTGGAAGGTTCTGCAACAGCTGCATAGTGATGAACATAGATATGCCATTGTCCAAATACACATCAATGGCCCACCTCTTTTCTTCATTGATCTTCACACAGACACTTATGATCTTTTTCTGTAGTAAAGTTGAGCAGTTACTCAATTTTCTGCTAGGTTCCAACATTGCCTCCTCAACTATTCTACTGAAGTCATCATCATGATTGTGTAGTGTGCTCTCCCTGTAGTCAACCATCAAAGCATTAGCCTCTTCCTGACTAAACTCTGTTCCCTCACTTCATATGTTTCATGACAAGATGTATTCAGGCAACTTGTCTTTTCCTTTTCCAATTCTGTTTTGCTCCTCCTTCTCTCTCCACTTCTTTTCAAGTGCACTCTCCTTTGGTTTTGAAGTTGGCTCTCTGATTGTCACAGGAGGAAGTATTGGTCTTTTGGATTGTGCTTTCCTTTGCATTGCCTCCAGTGCTTCCTTAGACATCAGTACTCTTTCTCCAGCAATCTCATACTCAAACAGAGGTTCAGCTTCTTGCTCCCCCTTACTCCCTGAATCCCCTTTTGCTCCACATTTCTTATTTACAGATACTGACTCCCCCTTAGCTGCAGGCTCCCCCTTACTCCTTGATTCCTCCTTAGAAGCAGGCTCCCCCTGAGTTGCAACATCTTGTTGTGGGACAGATTCTGATCTTGCCTTTTTCTCCCCCTTAGGTAAGTTGGCAACACCAATATTACCAGATAGAACCTGAATAGCTTTCTGAATACTAGAGAAACCAGAGGCCACCATGGTAGACTGGCTGTCAAGCTTAGTTTCCATGGAGAGACATTTGTGCTCTAGGGCTTCCAATCTGAGTGCAGTAGAGGGGCCACCAGTTCTCAACCTTCTTGGAGGGGAATGGAAAGAATGGGGCATGAAGGCTGTTGGGGTTCTCACACTCTCAGTGTTTTTCTGAGTGATCTTATCACTTCTCACAGAAGAACTCTCAAGGCCTAGTGCCTGAACATTGTGGGCTCCCTCAAGTTCACTCTGGACATGCTCAAGTCCCTCTCCTTTTGCCAGCTCATTTTTATGCTCACCTCTCTTTTCTTTTATCTCTCTTTTCTTTTGCACACCCTAAATCAACCTAGACGCATGGGTATGAGTAGTACTTACATGCATTGAAAGAGATGGTTTAGAATGTATCTTTAAGAACTGAGAAAGTGGCACATCATCATCAGAGACATCCTCAATAGTTACAGCATCAAAATCAGGCTGTGCAGAGGTGACAGTAGCTTTGCTAGAAATGTTACTGTCAGTTGAAATATTGACAATAGGTTCCACTGCAGCTTGGACAGCAGGTTTGGTTGTGACAACAACTTCTTCTGAGTCCTGGACAACAGGGTCACCTGTGACAGCAACATTTGCAGAGTCCTTGACAGCAACTGAGGCTGTGACAGCATCTTCCCTAAGGTAAGATGCTCCTTGGAGATTGAACAAGGTACTGGTTGTTTCTCTTTCTAGCAAAGTTGCACCTTGTTCTTTCTCAGTGTTTGAAGGAGTGGTGTCCATCTCACTTTGAGAAATGGGTTCTTGTGGACCACTAGATGGGGGCTCATCCATGATTGGAGATGGATGATCAAAAACTAAAGGGTTGGGACTGTCCCCCTCTCTAGGTTGTGGAAAAGAAACAAGTGAATGAGTAGGGAAGGAAGAAGGTGAAAGTGGAGAAGAGAATAATGGTTGCTCCACAGATGGAACTTGTGAAGCATCAATTTGGGAAGTGAAATCCTCACTGTGTCCTGACTCCATGTATGTTTCTGCAAGTGGAGGCTCCTCATGAGTTGGAACATGAGGTTGTGCAGACTCTGTACAGGGTGTCTTGGGAGACAGGCCAATTTCAATAGATATCCCTTGTTGAGAAGGAACATCTAGGGAGGTGTTTACTACCCTATTATCCTCTATAGTCTTTTGAGAGACTGCAGGGTGGCTGACAGTGGTTTTGGCCCTCTTAGCTCTCTTCTTCTTAGGCTCAAGAGGAACCACTTTGGGTTCTGTTTGACTACCTTCCTTATTTGCTGCACTAGGTGCAGGAACTCCCTCTTGACTCTCAGCACTACCACCAACATCAGTTTCTAGGGGTCTTTTTCTGGATTCTTGTAAAGCTTGTCTCTGTACTTTGGGAAGTCTAGAGAACCTAGGCTGAGTGTATGGTGTAGAATGGGGGTTAGCTGAATTTGGGTCTAATCCAGCCTCATCCTCAAGAGTGAAGGTGTCATGCCCAGAGGGCAATGGAAAATCAAGGTTAGGCACTTGATCAACCATGTGTTTGGTGAAGCAGAGTGGAATATGTGCATTTAAATTCTGTGAAGTGAGAGTTGTGTGTGTATTTCTTTTCAAAACACTACACACCTCTAATCGAGGGGCATTTTCATCAAAATCACATAAGGAATTAATGCATAACATGAGAAAGCGAGGGTAGAGAGTTACCTTCTTACCTATGGCAGCCTTGAGGTGTGCCATGAGTAGCTTTCCAACATCCACCTTGTACCCATGAACAAGGGAGTGAGTGAGCTTCCTGATGTAAGTGGGGATTCCATTCCAACCAGTAGTCTTTGTGGAAAACACCTTCACCATGACATCAAGAATCATGCTCCATTCCTTTCGCAAATACTTCCTGTCCATTTCACCAGAAGGGTACCACTTTGTTGTTCCCTCTTCAAGAATGGGTCCTGAATACCCAATTTTCAAGAAAAGCTTCCTTTAGGTCTCATCACTGGCTAGCTCTGTGTAGGTCTTTCCTGGTTCAAGTGCAATTCCTAGAGCTGCATTGATGCCTTGAATAGTGAGAGTGTAGCTGTGCTCTTTGATTTTGAACTGGATGGTGGTATGGTCTCCATCTCCTTGAGCAACAGCAGACTCCCAGAAGTTCTCAATCCTGTCTAGGTCAAAAACAGGAGTTGAGGTGATAGCATACCCGAGATAGGACTTATTCAGGAAAGAGATAAGTCCTTTGAATTCTTCACCAGCATCACTTGGAGATTGGATGCCAGCAAAGTTAGTATGAGAAATTGATTGTTTGGGTGCCATTGTTGGTATGAGAGATAAAATGAGTGTGTTGAGTGAGTAGAGAGAGAAATTCAGCAGAAAGTTGTTTTGATTTTGGTTGTTCTGTGTCAGGTTTGGTCTTGTCTGATTAACTGATGTATAAAGGGTATTTCAAGCGTTATGCTGAAAAAGGGGATATTTGGAATCGTGCTAATACCCAGTAACATCACCACGTGGGTTACACCCTTTAATTTCTGTCAACGTGGAGGTTGAATTAGCAATTTTAACGGTCCACTAGTGTTGACAGTAACCTGTGCGCTGAAACAAACTGTCAGTGACATTTGGGTGATGACAGTAGGTTTGTCTTGACAGTAACATTGTCGCGAAAAACTTACTGTCATCGTTAAGTACTTCAATGACAATATCTTTTAAAACTCTTGACATTATGTTATTTACTGATGTCAAGAAACTAACTATCATGAGATATCGTGACAGTTCTTTTCTTGATGACAATAACGTTTGAGGAAAAACAGTGACTGTCATGAATTTTAATGTATGTTGTCATTAATTTACTTAACTCAATAAACACCATTCACAATTATGCAAGATTGATTATAGATTCATTATTCATGCACATTAGTTCAATCATTTAAATAACACAGACACACAGCAAGTAATAAGGAACCGCAGAAGGAAATTGATAAATTTTATTAAAAAGGGTTTAAACTTCTACAATTGACAGATACAATTATTCATCACAGTTTTTCTTAATCAATTCTAGAAAATTTGCCCTAGCCTCTTCTTCTGTGGTTCCTTCTTCCTTGAGGAGTGCTTGGTACTCATTTTCCTGTTCTTGCCACTTAGCCTCTTCAGTGGCTTTGACAACAAGTTCTTTCTCCTTTTTCCTCATCGAGAAGGTCCTCCATCTCATCAAACAAAGCTTCAACTACTTCTTTATGTGGAGACTCAGTGCTAATCTTAGGCATGTATTCGATTCCTACTTTGTTTTCCATTTTACCTTTTCTGAATGATTCACTAATATGACCTAAGATTCATTTTATAGGCATACTAGGTATAAGGAAGGTAAATGGTCAACATTTCAGAGTACCCATACAACTACCACATATTGTAATTAAGAGTCATGTTCTCCACTAATCCAACAATTAACACACAACAACCAATTAATGCAAAGTCTTTGACCAAAGATTTCAGACTTTGAGGTTATCCAAGTTGATGACACAAAGTTTTATTACTTACAGTATGACTAACACACAAATCAATTTAGCAAAGTCATAGCAAATATGATGTCAAAAAGAATAAGAACTTATGTGACAGTAACTTCTCATGACAGTAACTTTGAGGTTACTATCACAAGCTGCATGCAGAAATGAAAATGTAAAAACTAGTAAGTTAACATACCAGATTTAGCATTCCCAATTCACTTACCAACCTGTTAAAGGTGGCTTCATCCAATGGTTTTGTGAAGATGTCTACAAGTTGCTTTTCTGTTGGGACATAAATCAATTTCACAGTTCCTCTTTCAACATGCTCTCTTATGAAATGATGTCTAATTTCAATGTACTTTGTCCTAGAGTGTTGAACAAGATTGTCTGAGATGGCTATGGCACTAGTGTTGTCACAGTAAATAGGGATATTATTTAACACTAGACCACAGTACAAAAGTTGATTCTTCATCTACAGAATTTGTACACAGCAACTTCCAGCGGCAATGTATTCAGCTTCTGCAGTAGATGTGGAAACTGAATGCTGCTTCTTACTAAACCATGACACCAATCTTCCACCAAGAAACTGACAGCTACCTGTTGTACTTTTTCTATCAATTCTACACCCAGCATAGTCTGAATCAGAGTACCCCACTAACTCAAATCCAGTATTTTTAGGATACCAAAGGCCTAGATTAGGAGTGCCCTTTAGATATCTAAAAATAATTTTGATAGCTACTAAGTGTGACTCCTTTGGATCAGCTTGAAATCTTGCACAAAGACATGTAGCAAACATTATGTCAGGTCTGCTAGCAGTTAGGTAGAGAAGAGATCCAACCATGCCTCTGTAAGCACTAGAGTCCACTTTATTCCCTTTGGAGTCTAGATCCAAACTAGTTGATGTAGAGATGGGAGTCTTGACAGGTGATGCATCTTCTAGGTTAAACTTCTTGAGAAGTTCCTTGACATATTTTGCTTGACAAATGAAGATTCCATCATCTTTCTGAAGAACTTGTAACCCAAGGAAGAATGACAATTCTCCCATCATGCTCATCTCATACTTGTTTCTCATTAGAGATGAAAACTTCTCACACAGCTTTTCATTTGATGATCCAAAGATGATATCATCAACATAAATTTGAACCAAAATGATGTCTTTGCCATTATGCTTGTAGAACAGAGTTTTATCTACTACACCTCTTGTAAACTGGTTTTCCAATAGAAAGGCAGAGAGGGTATCATACCATGCTCTTGGAGCTTGTTTCAATCCATAAAGTTCTTTGAACAGCTTGTACACAAAATCATACAACTCAACATCTTCATAACCTGGTGGCTGTTCAACATACACTTCTTCCTCGAACTCTCCATTTAAAAAAACACTTTTGACATCCATTTGGAACACCTTGAAATTACAGTGTGCAGTAAAGGCTAGAAAGATCCTTATAGCTTCAAGTCTGGCAACAGGTGCAAATGTCTCATCATAGTCTATTCCTTCCTGTTGACAGTAACCTTTAGCTACTAGCCTTGCCTTATTTCTTGTCATATTTCCATTTTCATCCAATTTGTTTCTGAATACCCACTTTGTCTCAATAACTAATTTTCCCTTTGGTCTTGGAACCAGTTTCCATACATTGTTCCTTTCAAACTGGTTGAGTTCCTCTTGCATAGCAATCACCCAATCAGAATCCAACAATGCTTCATCAATTGCCTTTGGCTCCACTTGAGACACGAAGCAGGAAAACATGATGTCAGCAGAGACATTGTTCCTGATTCTTACCCCAGAAGAAGGATCTCCAATAATTAGGTCATTTGTGTGATACTTATTCCACCTTGTGGTTCTAGGCAAGCTTCTTGTTTGGTCTGAAACAGTAGTCTCAGTTTGGGGAACTGAGTCTTCACCAGGACAGCTGTCTCCACCATTCTCTTCAATATCTCCAGAGTCACCATAATTTTGAGGATTCCCTGAAATAGTCTATGACTGAGCTGGAGTTTGATTGGCATCACTTTCAATGACAACATCTTTTTCAAGATCAACAGTTTGAGTAAAGGTGGGTTCTTCATCAACAATTTCTTCTTCCTCCAAGTATCCTTGATTCTCAAATCTAACAATCTCCATTTGACCATCCTCATGCAGCCCTGGAAACTTGGTTTCATCAAATGTGACATTTACACTTTCATCAATAATCCCGTGTTCCAAGAGGTAGACTCTGTAGGTAGTCTTTTCTATGGCATAACCCATGAAAATACCTTCATAAGCTTTGGTGTCAAATTTTCCTTTCTTTTCATGGTTGTCCTTCATCATGAAGCATTTGCTACCAAACACATGAAAGTACTTGCAAGTAGTAAGGAGTGTTCCCATGAGTCTTGTTAATCAATGTAACACCCCCAGACCCGGGGTCAGGAATCTGGGTTGTCACGCTCCATCAATTATACAATACATGTATTACTTACAATATTCTAATAATATAACTCCAATTGACCCCAATCACTTACGCACACACACACAAGTTATAGCCTTGGAAATGAGCAACAATAAGTAACATTTGTTATAACAAATCAAATGTACTATCTAGGATCTCATCTATCATTTACAACCTCTACCTGAAGTTAAAATAATAGACCTCACAATTCTATACAAGGTTTAATAATACAAACCTATTCAAAAACAATTCTTACTAACTCAGTCGACAGCTGTTCTGCTAAATCCGACAGTATCCATCTTGCTGAACTAACTCAAGGGTGGTCTCTCCATTCCCTTGCTCTCGTAACACGAGGTGAATCGGCAATGTTTTCTTCATGATGAAAGTAGAAATAAAGCAAGAATGAGCTAATAGCGCCCAGCAAGAAATCTATCCCAGTTTAAATCTTTAAACCTTTTTGGAAGATAATCCATATAGGATCACAGTTTTTAACACCACTAGGGTCTAACCCCAAAATAGTATACCGTTCAAAATACCGTATGACTTATAATCATACTCAATAACTTTTCGTAATCATTTGGAAATCCTTGGTATCAGTATGATAACCAAGACTCAAAACATATCTTTTTAAAATAGATATCAAATAATGGAATCAAGGCTTACAGCCTATCCATTGATTCAAAATACTATACAGTTCAATATACTATATATCTTAAATACTTTCTCAACATATATAAATGCATATCTATTTAGATATCTCATACTGCAAAATACTGTAGAATATCAGTAATGACCACCTTTTTATAAAAGAGCAAGAATGAGCACTATAGCTCGACAATCAGATATAGCAGCTTAATCATATATGTAAGCTTATATCATAAAGGAAAACCTTTAAAACTCCGTTCGTATACAGAACGATATGTTTAAATATTCTTTTCGTCAAAACATGTCATACAGTACAACCACTGTATGAGGAACATCATTACTCATCACTGTCACATTATTAGTAACTCAGCGCCTAGGCTTTTGTTACAATGTGCAGCACAACTCCAATTGGAGGGAAGGGAATATACTGGAACACCCGATACACGGTGATCAGCTGTTGTATCGTAACTTTTCTTTTCGACTAGTAGAAGGACGACTTCCTGTTCGGTTATCACCCTGACCGCATATGGGCCATTGTGCTAAGAGATCACTACCTCGGCGCCTATTTTTCATCACCGGGCAAGCCTTAGCACTCAAGAGATCACTACCTCGGCGCCTATTTTTCATCACCGGGCAAGACTTGATAAATTTGGCGCTACCCCGGCACCTATTTCATTGTCGTGTAGGACTTTCCAATCCCATGATGAAAAACATTAATGAAACGGAAATCGGAATTTAATTCCATATTTCCCAAGTACGAATACTTGTCAAAACTTTGTAACCGTTTAGAACACCTTACTCCAGAGTAATTGAAAGGAGTAAGTCAAAGTGTGGGTTGACATTAGTCAACGAGACTACCGATGATTACTACGTATTTTGAAATCATGACCAGGGAGTTTATTGAAATTTCAGAGTTCAGCGAGTTTGAAATACTCTACTTGAATGGGGGAGCCATCCCCTAGTTATACGTATTCTAGAGGAATAGTGGAAGTAAAACTCTGTCCTCGAATTCTTGAACTAGATTCCCAGTTTTCGATGAGTTGGAAAATACTAACTGCATTTAATTACCTTTAACTATCTTAAGATAATAGTTGAGAATCTCTATTTTAATACCTTTTCTGAAAATCAGAAATTTATATTTTTGTGTAAATAATAGAACCTTTGATCATATAATAAGGTTCTATGATTTTAAATCATTTTTGGAATATTTAATAAATACCCAATTAATAAATATTAAATTATTATTCAATATAAGTACTTAAGTGAATATTCAAAATAATATTCACTTAATTAAATAATAATCAATTAATAAATATTGAATTATTATTCACTATAAACACTTAAGTGAATATTCAAAATAATATTCACTTTAATTAAATAATATTCAAATAATATTTATTATAATATTATTTAAATATCTCACCTTAAATATCCCATAATATAGATATTGGAATATTTAATAAATCTTTAAAATATAACCGTCACTGGAACCTTCCAGTTTTTGACAATAGTTTAAAACAAAATAATAATTTGACTCCCGGTCTAAGTTTTAAAACCAACGTACAAGTACTCTATACTTAGAGTCTTTAATCTTTAACCTTGGTTTATATCTAGTACTTATCTAGCATATAAACCTTATACAACTTTTTATAAAAAGCGAAAACAGTTTATAAGTCATTTCACAGCATTAAGCAGCATATATAGCAATACCACAACATATATCACAATAGCATCATTATATGGTATAGGGTTTGAAAACTTGCATGCATCTATCATATACATACATCACATCTCATCATTTTTAATACTATCACATCTATATACGATGTGAGGTTTGAAAGCATGCATAATATCGTATGCATATAGTTCATCTCAACAATTTTATACCATCACATCTATATACGATGTGAGGTTTGGAAGCATGCATAACACATATCACATGCATCATCAGAATATTATAATTTAAAATAAAGCATGGAATGAGAAAACTTGCCTCGGGTCCTTGGTTGTTAGGGGTTCAAGAACTTGCCGGGAAATCTATAAACAAAGAAATACCCGATCAGTCCCCTGGCTTAATCATTTAAAGTGCATTAATCTTAAGCACTAACTTTCTATTAACGAACATCAATTGTCTCGCTCTTGGTCATCTATAACCTCATAACATTCCGTAACTCTTAAGTTCAAATCTTGGGTGAAAATCTATTCACAAAACCCAAGTACTTTTCATTTACTAACTCCTTGTTTTTAATCATCCCCTTAAGGGTATTTCACTCGCGCAACCTTCGTTCTCGCATTTTTATAAAATCACAAATTTATCTTTTTAATACGAAACCTTCTAGGTTCCTTTCTAGACTATCCATGCTAGTATCCATTTTAATATCTCAATCCAATTCCAATTTTAAAGGGCTTGATCCCTATCTCAAAGTTCACACAATGAACTACCTAGTTACGCGAAACCGCTTTCACTAAAACGGACGTTTCTCCTAAACCGTAAATCGAAACGACGCGGTTCTTTCACTAAAACAATCTAGGAAACAGAGCCTACATGTTCATGGTCAGAAACTTCAAGTTTATTCCCTGTAATTCAATCATGGTTTCTGTCTAAACTACCTAAGTAAAATCCGACATGGTAACGGAGCTTACGCGTACTTCCCGTGTTTTTAAACACTCAATCCAACTGCAATTCAACCATCAACCAACCACCAATCAAACTCAAGCTAATACTACCCTTTTTTCTGTCCAAACAAGGTCACACCCTAGTTCATAAGTTTATCCACAAATCAACCACTAAACATGCTTGAAATCATGCATACATGCTTTATTACTACATAGTTCTCATTCAATCACTTCTAACTACTAGATCAAAGCATAATCTTAAAAAGAAAGAAGTTTTATACCTTCCTTGGATCTTAAAAAAGGCTATCTATGGATGGTATATCCTTCCTTGCTCCTTAACTATGCTAATCAATCCTAAAATCATCAAAACGAAACAAGATCTCATGAGTTTACTATTTACATCACTATTCATCATCATCTTGTAAAATCCATAACAAATCGAAAAATCAGAGTTTGGTGCTAAAACTTTTACCAGATCTTGTGCTCTTCATAAGGTTTCTTTTGAGTTATATATCATCAAATTTAAAGCTTCCTAGCTATGGTTTTGAGCCCCATCTTTCCGCTGGACAGAAACTGGACAGATTGGGTTCTCCAACTTGGGGAAGAGATTTGGCTAGGCTACACTCCTTTGTTTACCATGAAATTTTGAACGAATGTTACCCATGGAGCGGAGAAGCTATGGTTAGAATTTGGTGATTTAAGGATAGATAGAACTTGAGTTATGAATTTTGCTTTCAACCATGTTCAAGCTGATCAGAATTTGGGAGAAATGGGGGAGATGAATACTTTCTTTCTTTTCTTTCTTTTTGTGTAATAAAACTTAATTACACACTTCTAATTTGTGTGGTTAAAAGAATGGTTAAGTAACCAATGCCAAGTGTCATCCATTGGGTGATTCTTTGAAGAAAATGGTGACAAGGTGGTGATGTGTTTGCATTTGTGTGGTGGAAAAGTTGTGTGGCTCACAACAAGCCAACAATGCTCTCACGTGGCTCGTTAAGCACCACATCTTCCGTGCACTCATTTTTATTCTACTTTCTCGAGTCCTTGATCTCGTTTTCAAATTCCGATTGCAAACTTAGTCATCATTTAACTCCATAAAGCTTTCTCTGAAATTTCAAATCGTTCGGAGTCCGGAAATTTTTACTATCCATTTGGGATCGTTTTGATCGCTTAAATCATCTAAATTCCAGAATTACTTATTCCTAAATTCCAATGAGTCCCACATACGATCTTATATGATACTTTTCCTTTGGTTAGGGTTTAATCCATAATTCGTCATGCTTTTGCTTCGTTGCTAATCTTGTTATAAGTTCGAGCGATTCCGAAAACGTTTCGTTGCACTAATTCTAGGGGATATCCTCTTGATCATTTATTTCCTTGGCTTAACGTATGATCATAGATTTCTCATTCTACATACTTTCTCAAAACGATCAAATCAATAAATCCTTGATTGTCCGATGAATAGCGATCAAAATTTAAAGTTGAAATCTCCCGATTCTGATCGCGTTTACATTCACTTATTTTCCTTATACATCACTAATATAACTTCGAAACATTCATTCCGTATCCTCCACATAGTGTGGTCTGAAAAAATTTCCATCAGCAAATTTACTATTCATCAAAATTTTTTTAACTAAGTCCAAAATTTGGGGTTATTATAGTCTCCCCTACTTAAAAGGATTTCGTCCCGGAATCTAAGAAAATAGCCGAGGTTACTCTTTCAATATAAAAATCTCCAGTTTCCAGGTTGACTCCTCAACCCTCTGGTTTCATTACAACACTTACTCATTCCGATCTGTGATATCTACCAGACGCTTTATATAAGCCAATTCTGGTTGTACTCTTATACACCTATTCTCTATTAACATCCGATTATTCTTGCAATCGACGGTACAACGCTTACCGTAACTTCGGTTATCTGAAATGTTTCTTTCGGTCGGTCCGTCGGTCTGCGGATCCTACGTAGTGCTCACACTCACTCTCGTTGCCAAACATGTTTGGAAAACTACTCCCGAACCTGGAGTTCATTCATTGGTCCTTATCTGACACGATGGTGACTGGAACCCTACGTCACCCAACTATCTCTTTCGTAACTCTTTGATTAAAGATCTCTTGCTAAAAACAAAATATGAGTAGACTCATTTAATCCATCAATTATAGCTCAATTGACGTCTTAGTCTGACTTGATTCTTGTTGATCCTATCACAGAATCCATTATAGTAAAATTACATTCCTAATCAGGAATCTCTATTAACTGTGATAGTCAACTAGGTCTTTGTTCTGCCTTCATTTTCTGACATATCCAATATTTGTTTACCAATCGATAAATCCTTTTATTTATCGGGCTACCTATAACATTTCCTTAACTTTCTATAACTTTTTGTACTCTCCGCGTAACTGTCTCTCTATGACAGATCTTTATTCCTTAATTTATTCAGGCTCAATCAGGACTTTTAAATAATCCTTGTTGTACTCTTAATTTCAACTTCATTCTTTCAGATCCTCTTATTAGTCCTTCTGAAAATTAGCATCCTTTATCTCTTGAACATTGGGAACCCAAACTCGGTAAAAATACCTTATGATTCCTTTATCATCTTTCTCAGTCTTTAATGCTTTCTCCAACATTGACTTCCTACCTTTACTCGTCATTTGCTCTTGACATAACTTGATCTCCTGCAGCAATTTCGGTTGCATTGCAATCTCAACTAGTCTCTCAATACCATTTCCGGTTATCTTAACCTCAATTTCCATTTTCTTAAATCCTTGGATTAACTTTATCCAACGATGTTATCATCTTAAGTCTCTCAAACTAAGGGCATCGGCTACCACATTGGCCTTCCCTGGGTGGTAAAGGATCCCACTGTCATAATCCTTGATTAGCTTTAGCTACCTTTTCAACCCTCATGGTAAGTTCTTTCTGGGAAAGTGTATCTAATGCTCTTATGATTGTGTAAATCTCGCACTTCTTTCCATACAAGTAGTGCCTCCAAACCTTTAAAGCGAAAACTATCGCTGCCAATTCTAAGTCATGCGTAGGGTATCTAAATTCATATTCCTTTAACTGTCTGGATGCATACACAATTACCTTTCCGTGCTGCATAAGCACACACTCTAATCCTTTATGCGATGCGTCGTTATAGATCACAAAAATCTCCCTTCCCGTTTGGTAGTACCAGCACAGGGCAGTGACTAGTCTCTTTTTTAATTTCTGGAAACTTTTCTCTCCTCAGTGCTTCTAACACGATCCTCAAATGTTCTGTATGTTCTTCCTCGATCTTTGAGGTAAACCTAAATATTGTCGACGTCACTATTACACACTTATCCAAATACTTCTTGAAAAGTCTATTCAGCACGTCCATGAAAGTTGCAAGGGCATTCGTTAGCCCAATGACATTACTAAAAACTCGTAGTGTCCATACTTGGTGCGAAACGCAGTCTTGGGTACGTTCTCAGGTTTAATATTCAATTGGTGTTATCCAGTTTTCAAATCAATCTTCGAGAATTTAACTGCATCATGCAGCCGATCGATAAATCACTGATCCTTGGTAGAGGTATTTATTCTTAACTATTAGCCTATTCAGCTTTCGATAGTTTATGCACAGCCTCATGTTGTCGTCCTTTTCCTTCACCAATAATACTGGTGCATCCCTCGGTGACGCAATTGGTCTTATCATTCCTTTCCCTAACAATTCCTACAATTGAGCGACTAATTTCTTCATCTCGACTGGAGCTAGTCGGTACGGGGCCTTCGAAACTGGCGTCGTTCTTCGAGCTAATTCTATATCAACTCTATTTCACTATCGGGTGGTAACCCCGGAAGATCTTCTGGAAATACATCCTCGAATTCGTTGACAACAGGGATATTCTGTACGCTAGGTACTTCCCGTTTCGTATCCATCACAGTCGCTAAACAAGTTTCACATCCTTTGAGATCAATCGTTCCCTCGTCCGACAATCTGAATTCTTACCTTCTTTCTATCACAATCGTTTCATTAACCAAGGTAACATAATCAGTCGTTTCGTTCACTTCGTTATTCTGAATTCGCATCATGCGAAAGAACCTTGGCAATTTCCATAAACTTCAATTCATAACTTGTCATACTCATTCGTTTTAGCTCTCAGCTTCAACACTCTACTTTTCCAAATACTAAGGAAAATACTTGCATGGTACCAAGAATACTTCAAGCAACTGAATGCTTTACATACATTAAAAAAAACTTTGTAAAAATTCTCGCTGAGGGGGCGACCTGGTTAGGTCTCAATCAAATTATCGTTTGAAAATCTTCCCACCATACTTCACTGCATACAAATGCATCGTGAATTCAATTATATAAATTTGACCGAAAGTTGAACTTAGTGATACAATAACTAGTTCATTTCAATAAACATTAACAACTAGCTGAACAAAATTTGCTAGTTCGATTAGTTTGGGATGCAACATCTAGCTAGGATGATTAGCTAGATTTTCATCATATCATTAAAATTTCAACTAGTTAGAACAATTAACTAGTTACTCATACATACAATTAGCTATTTTCAATCTATTAGTACGAAATCTCGACATCGTAGTCGAAGAAAGAAAGAAAGCAAAATTTTGACTACTCGGATAATGAATTGAAAAGAAGAGTAAATAAGTTTGGGACGAACAAGGTAATTATAACCCTTGAATAAAATATAAGGTCTAAAATAGATGGTTCTTGGTATCGGAACAATCGATAACCTCCCATCAACATTTCTCATTAGTGAAACGGTCCACCCAAAGGTGTCTCCGTACATAAACTTTGTCAAATTCTCCGATAGAATTAAATTCGGAATATCAATATCAAATTGATATCCTTTCTACGATTTCAACGTCTGATGTGCAAATATTTCCTTAATAGAAGAAAAGAATTCACGAGTAGTCTCTGAAATATACATCATCTATGTTTTAAACACATAGCTAGATATTTATGAACTCAACTGAGGAGTCCAAATATGAAGAAATAAAATGAATACTTAACAATTGTTGGATGCATCCCAAGTTGAAGTAGGAAATTAGAAGGGTTACCTGACATGAACTATTCAAGGTAACATGGGCATGAACAGTTTTAGATTGAGTAGTGTACCAGCAAGTAGATACCAAAAGTCAATGGTCATCATACGTTCTAGCATCACCCGTACGAGGATGATATTATCTTTCTGCCTTCATGGCTTAGGGTACTAACCAATGGTACCTTAAAATCGTACAAGTCCTTAAATAGGTCGGGAGTTCGAACATATTTGTCATTCCACGATAATCGTCCAGAGATTGGGCCTCCTACGGCCGCATCGACACATCCTCAAAAGATGGAGTTCCATTAATGTATATGTAATTCTTACACTAATCGTATCGACTGAATCCAATCCCAGGTCACCATAGGTCTCGTTCCTCGTAGGTCCTGAGATTGTCGCATTGCTCGCCACAACCATTCGTGTCTTTATTAGAATCACGCTATCCATTCTTCATGTCTTTGATTTCTGAGTCGAGCCATCATGGCCTATCGTACGAAATATACTCGCGATGCGATTTAGTGCGTTCGTCTCACGATAACGTTCTGGTACTATATGTACGCAAAAGTCTTCCTCTTAGGTAACAAAATAACCATCGACGGAAAAGACACCAACTCTGGTGGAATCGTTGTTCTCAAGGCTTGGACCTCATACACAAGATAATGCCTTAACTAGCCCACGCAATTTAGTAATTCGGATCGCGTAAAGGACTGTAAACGTCTCAATCTTAACATGTGCTGCCTTCTCGTGGCAAACTACGATGAACTACAAACGCTTAGGTTCTTACTAAGTCAAGTTATCCATTGGTATTGGCCATTCTGACCTTACCTCAACTGCGACCGAGACTCTGCTCCGCGTCTTATCTTAATCTCTTTGATAATCCGTGTACAATTCTAAACGTCCTTCTCATCATTATGATGATCTTCAATAGTCCTATCGGTCCTCCGATAAGTTCTCAACTAAACTCTTTAATCTTAACATCCTCGATGGCACTACCTCCGGTAGTCCACTTAACGAACTCTATATGAGTCCTCACGTCATTCTCTCACTTATAACTCTTAACACTCTCAAATCCAAGTTTATAACTTAACGCTCTGATACCATTTCTGTAACACCCCCAGACCCGGGGTCAGGAATCTGGGTTGTCACGCTCCATCAATTATACAATACATGTATTACTTACAACATTCTAATAATATAACTCCAATTGACCCCAATCACTTACGCACACACACACAAGTTATAGCCTTGGAAATGAGCAACAATAAGTAACATTTGTTATAACAAATCAAATGTACTATCCAGGATCTCATCTATCATTTACAACCTCTACCTGAAGTTAAAATAATAGACCTCACAATTCTATACAAGGTTTAATAATACAAACCTATTCGAAAACAATTCTTACTAACTCAGTCTCAACTGTTCTGCTAAATCCGATAGTATCCATCTTGCTGAACTAACTCAAGGGTGGTCTCTCCATTCCCTTGCTCTCGTAACACGAGGTGAATCGGCAATGTTTTCTTCATGCTGAAAGTATAAATAAAGCAAGAATGAGCTAATAGCGCCCAACAAGAAATCTATCCCAGTTTAAATCTTTAAACCTTTTTGGAAGATAATCCATATGGGATCACAGTTTTTAACACCACTAGGGTCTAACCCCAAAATAGTATACCGTTCAAAATACCGTATGACTTATAATCATACTCAATAACTTTTCGTAATCATTTGGAAATCCTTGGTATCAGTATGATAACCAAGACTCAAAACATATCTTTTTAAAATAGATATCAAATAATGGAATCAAGGCTTACAGCCTATCCATTGATTCAAAATACTATACAGTTCAATATACTGTATATCTTAAATACTTTCTCAACATATATACATGCATATCTATTTAGATATCTCATACTGTTCAAAATACTGTAGAATATCAGTAATGACCACCTTTTTATAAAAGAGCAAGAATGAGCACTATAGCTCGACAATCAGATATAGCAGCTTAATCATATATGTAAGCTTATATCATAAAGGAAAACCTTTAAAACTCCGTTCGTATACAGAACGATATGTTTAAATATTCTTTTCGTCAAAACATGCCATACAGTACAACCACTGTATGAGGAACATCATTACTCATCACTGTCACATTATCAGTAACTCAGCGCCTAGGCTTTTGTTACAATGTTCAGCACAACTCCAATTGGAGGGAAGGGAATATACTGGAACACCCGATACACGGTGATCAGCCGTTGTATCGTAACTTTTCTTTTCTAGTAGTAGAAGGACGACTTCCTGTTCGGTTATCACCCTGACCGCATATGGGCCATTGTGCTAAGAGATCACTACCTCGGCGCCTATTTTTCATCACCGGGAAAGCCTTAGCACTCAAGAGATCACTACCTCGGCGCCTATTTTTCATCACCGAGCAAGACTTGATAAATTTGGCGCTACCCCGGCACCTATTTCATTGCCGTGTAGGCCTTTCCAATTCCCATGATGAAAAACATTAATGAAACGGAAATCGGAATTTAATTCCATATTTCCCAAGTACGAATACTTGTCAAAACTTTGTAACCGTTTAGAACACCTTACTCCAGAGTAATTGAAAGGAGTAAGTCAAAGTGTGGGTTGACATTAGTCAACGAGACTACCGATGATTACTACGTATTTTGAAATCATGACCAGGGAGTCTATTGAAATTTCAGAGTTCAGCGAGTTTGAAATACTCTACTTGAATGGGGGAGCCATCCCCTAGTTATACGTATTCTAGAGGAATAGTGGAAGTAAAACTCTGTCCTCGAATTCTTGAACTAGATTCCCAGTTTTCGATGAGTTGGAAAATACTAACCTCATTTAATTACCTTTAACTATCTTAAGATAATAGTTAGGAATCTCTATTTTAATACCTTTTCTGAAAATCAGAAATTTATATTATTGTGTAAATAATAGAACCTTTGATCATATAATAAGGTTCTATGATTTTAAATCATTTTTGGAATATTTAATAAATACCCAATTAATAAATATTAAATTATTATTCAATATAACTACTTAAGTGAATATTCAAAATAATATTCACTTAATTAAATAATAATCAATTAATAAATATTGAATTATTATTCACTATAAACACTTAAGTGAATATTCAAAATAATATTCACTTTAATTAAATAATATTCAAATAATATTTATTATAATATTATTTAAATATCTCACCTTAAATATCCCATAATATAGATATTGGAATATTTAATAAATCTTTAAAATATAACCGTCACTGGAACCTTCCAGCTTTTGACAGTAGTTTAAAACAAAATAATAATTTGACTCCCGGTATAAGTTTTAAAACCAACGTACAAGTACTCTATACTTAGAGTCTTTAATCTTTAACCTTGGTTTATATCTAGTACTTATCTAGCATATAAACCTTATACAGCTTTTTATAAAAAGCGAAAACAGTTTATAAGTCATTTCACAGCATTAAGCAGCATATATAGCAATACCACAACATATATCACAATAACATCATTATATGGTATAGGGTTTGAAAACTTGCATGCATCTATCATATGCATACATCACATCTCATCATTTTTAATACCATCACATCTATATACGATGTGAGGTTTGAAAGCATGCATAATATCGTATGCATATAGTTCATCTCAACAATTTTATACCATCACATCTATATACGATGTGAGGTTTGGAAGCATGCATAACACATATCACATGCATCATCAGAATATTATAATTTAAAATAAAGCATGGAATGCGAAAACTTGCCTCGGGTCCTTGGTTGTTAGGGGTTCAAGAACTTGCCGGGAAATCTATAAACAAAGAAATACCCGATCAGTCCCCTGGCTTAATCATTTAAAGTTCATTAATCTTAAGCACTAACTTTCTATTAACGAACATCAATTGTCTCGCTCTTGGTCATCTATAACCTCATAACATTCCGTAACTCTTAAGTTCAAATCTTGGGTGAAAATCTATTCACAAAACCCAAGTACTTTTCATTTACTAACTCCTTGTTTTTAATCATCCCCTTAAGGGTATTTCACTCGCGCAACCTTCGTTCTCGCATTTTTATAAAATCACAAATTTATCTTTTTAATACGAAACCTTCTAGGTTCCTTTCTAGACTATCCATGCTAGTATCCATTTTAATATCTCAATCCAATTCCAATTTTAAAGGGCTTGATCCCTATCTCAAAGTTCACACAATGAACTACCTAGTTACGCGAAACCGCTTTCACTAAAACGGACGTTTCTCCTAAACCATAAATCGAAACGACACGGTTCTTTCACTAAAACAATCTAGGAAACAGAGCCTACATGCTCATGGTCAGAAACTTCAAGTTTATTCCCTGTAATGCAATCATGTTTTCTATCTAAACTACCTAAGTAAAATCCGACATGGTAACGGCGCTTACGCGTACTTCCCGTATTTTTAAACACTCAATCCAACTACAATTCAACCATCAACCAACCACCAATCAAACTCAAGCTAATACTACCATTTTATCTGTCCAAACAAGGTCACACCCTAGTTCATAAGTTTATCCACAAATCAACCACTAAACATGCTTGAAATCATGCATACATGCTTTATTACTACATAGTTCTCATTCAATCACTTCTAACTACTAGATCAAAGCATAATCTTAAAAAGAAAGAAGTTTTATACATTCCTTGGATCTTAACAAAGGCTATCTATGGATGGTATATCCTTCCTTGCTCCTTAACTATGCTAATTAATCCTAAAATCATCAAAACAAAACAAGATCTCATGAGTTTACTATTCACATCACTATTCATCATCATCTTGTAAACTCCATAACAAATCGAAAAATCCGAGTTTGGTGCTAAACCTTTTACCAGATCTTGTGATCTTCATAAGGTTTCTTTTGAGTTATAGATCATCAAATTTAAAGCTTCCTAGCTAGGGGTTTGAGCCCCATCTTTCCGCTGGACAGAAACTGGACAGATTGGGTTCTCCAACTTGGGGAAGAGATTTGGCTAGGCTACACTCCTTTGTTTACCATGAAATTTTGAACGAATGTTACCCATGGAGTGAAGAAGCTATGGTTAAAATGTGGTGATTTAAGGATGGATAGAACTTGAGTTATGAATTTTTCTTTCAACCATGTTCAAGCTGATCAGAATTTGGGAGAAATGGGGGAGATGAATACTTTCTTTCTTTTCTTTCTTTTTGTGTAATAAAACTTAATTACACACTTCTAATTTGTGTGGTTAAAAGAATGGTTAAGTAACCAATGCCAAGTGTCATCCATTGGGTGATTCTTTGAAGAAAATGGTGACAAGGTGGTGATGTGTTTTCATTTGTGTGGTGGAAAAGTTGTGTGGCTCACAACAAGCCAACAATGCTCTCACGTGGCTCGTTAAGCACCACATCTTCCGTGCACTTGTTTTTATTCTACTTTCTCGAGTCCTTGATCTCGTTTTCAAATTCCGATTGCAAACTTAGTCATCATTTAACTCCACAAAGCTTTCTCTGAAATTTCAAATCGTTCGGAGTCCGGAAATTTTTACTATCCATTTGGGATCGTTTTTTATCGCTTAAATCATCTAAATTCCAGAAATACTTATTCCCAAATTCCAACGAGTCCCACATACGATCTTATATGATACTTCTCCTTTGGTTAGGGTTTAATCCATAATTCGTCTTGCTTTTGCTTCGTTGCTAATCTTGTTATAAGTTCGAGCGATTCCGAAAACGTTTCGTTGCACTAATGCTAGGGGATATTCTCTTGATCTTTTATTTCCTTGGCTTAACGTATGATCATAGATTTCTCATTCTACATACTTTCTCAAAACGATCAAATCAATAAATCCTTGATTGTTTGATGAATAGCGATCAAAATTTAAAGTTGGAATCTCCCGATTCTGATCGCGTTTACATTCACTTATTTTCCTTATACATCACTAATATAACTTCGAAACATTCATTCCGTATCCTCCACATAGTGTGGTCTAAAAAATTTTCCATCAGCAAATTTACTATTCATCACATTTACTATTCATCAAAATTTTTTTAACTAAGTCCAAAATTTGGGGTTATTACAACCAAAGTTCTGTTCTGTGTATAACAGGTTGTGTTAATAGCTTCTGCCCAGAAGTATGTAGGTAATTTTGCATCATGAAGCATAGTCATGGCAGCTTCAATGAGAGTTATGTTCTTCCTCTCTACAACTCCATTCTGATGTGGTGTCCTTGCAACAGAAAATTGTTGCACAATTCCTTCATCCTTTCAGAAATTACCAAGAATGGCATTTCTGAACTTAGTATCATTGTCACTTCTCAGAATTTGAACCTTGGCATTTGGAGTTCTATCAAGAAATCTTAAGTGATCAATGATGACTTGAGAAGCTTCATCTTTTGATTCTAGATACTTCACCCAAGTATACCTAGAATAACCATCCACCATAACTAATGCATATCTCTTCTTGGCTAAGGATGGAACATTTACTAGGCCAAAGAGATCCATATGAATTAGCTTGAGTGGTTCTATGTTGGTGTTGACTTGCTTTGATCTATGCACAGCTTTCCTCAATTTACCCATCTAACAGTCCTCACACAGTCCTTCTTGACAGAATTCCTGTTGAGGTAGTCCTCTTACCAGTTCCTTCTTCATCAGCATATTCATTGTTTTGAAGTTTAGGTGAGAGAGTTTCCTGTGCCAAAACATGTTGTCACCAACAGTAGGTTTACTGTAAAAACAGTAAATCTTGTCCTTCTTTGTTGAGCTTAGGTCAGCAACAAATAGGCTTCCTTTCCTTACCCGTTTCAAAGAGAGGCTTCCATCTTTCTTGTGATAGATATTGCACACCATCATGTCAAAATCAACCTTGAATCCTGTGTCACTGAATTGGCTGACATTGAGCAAGTTGTGCTTCAATCCATCAACAAGTGCAATATCATTGATGACAACATTCCCAATTTCCAAACAGCCATATCCCACTGTGTAACCTTTGTTGTTGTCTCCAAAGGTTATGATTGGGCCAGCTTTCTCTACAAATTGTGATAACAGGGCTTTATCACCAGTCACGTGCCTTGAGCAGCCACTGTCAATGATCCACATGGCCTACTTTTTATTCTTGCCCTGCAAAACAAATTGTATTTAAGAGGCATATGGTACCCAAACCTTGTTAGGTCCTGCTACTTCAGTATCACAAGAATATTAACCATTTTCAACTTTAACAACCACATCAGGAATATTCTGTTGGACTTCTTTCTTCACCCACTCAGCTTTAGAATTAGACTTAGTCTTCTTCGTAGTGGATGTAGCCGTCTTACTGTTTCCAGTTGGCTCAGAAGTCTCAACAGTTTGCATATAGAGACATTGTTCAGTAGATGAAATAGGCAGGTTGAAACAAGTACTCATGGCAGTTATTTTACAAGGCATGTAATAAGTGTTGTTGTAGACTACCATAGATCTATGCATAATGGGGGTTCTATGTAAGTTACCATCTATCTTGGTCACATTGTTCTTGACCTCTTTTGGTTTCTTACAAACATGAGTTAAGTGATGTGAAGAGCCACAATTATTGCATAGTTTTCTAGGAGCACTACCAACATTAGCATTGCCATTTCCTAACTTACCATTCCTGTTCTTAGACTTGTAGGTAACTGTGTCAACAGGATGTTCTGAAGTTGCTGTCGAGCTCTTCTTGACAGTACCTTTTACACCTTCTGTCTTGACAGTAGGTTTAGGGGTTACTGTCTTCGAAGCTCTCTTGACAGTATCTTTGGAAGTTTCTGTCTTTCCATTACTGATAGCATCTTTAGAACATTCTGTCTGATTGTCTGGGGAAGTTACTGTCTTGGGGATTTTGACAATATCTTTTCCATCAACTGTTGTAATGTCAACACCCTTATCCTCATCATCAAGTTGTTTCTTGATGATCATGGCTTCCTCATCAAACTCAAGTTCAGAAAGTTTAAAAATTGGTTTGTTGATCTTTTTGAGAACGTGAGGTTTGACAGAACCATCAGTTGAACAATCCTGATTCACAACTCCTTACCAGGTCTTCTACCATACTCAAAACCTATCCCTACTTTTTGATCCTCTGTGTCCTTCTCATGATAATCCTGAAGTTGTTTGGATGAGTTTCTATAGGCCTTAATCTTGAATTCATTTTCACTAATTTCATTCCTTAGAAACTTTCTATTTCTTTAGCACAGACTAATTCATTTTTAAGTTTAGCATTTTCCTGTGCTAGAGACTCTAATCGACTGGTCTTTAAGAAAAGCATGTCATTCTCAGAAGTGAGTGTTTCATTTAGTTTAGCTAATCTAGCAATCTCTTCATTAGCTGCAGTTAAACTAGTATGAACATTAAACATTTCAGTACTCAACTCCTCAATAGTTTGTTTGTATTCTTCTTTAGACATTTCAAGTAAGACAAGTGAGGGTACCTGACTTGGAGAGCTAGAGGAGACCTCATCAGACTTAGCCATGAGGGCTAGATTCACATATTCCTCTTCCTCTTCATCATCAGAATCATCCCAACATTTTCCCTCAGCCACATAGGCTTTTCCCTGTCCTTTCTTGAAGTGTCCACTTGACCCTTTGTCCATTCTTTGAGTCTGTTTTGGCCTTCTGCATTCAGTAACAAAATGACACAGCTCATTGCAGTTGTAACACCTAAACTTGGATCTGTCCACCATCCCTGTTTTGTAACCACCTCTTGTGGCACCACCTTCAACCTTGGAGGAATTCCCTCTGCTGAACCTTGATGTTTGTCCTTGAGACTTATATGGCTTGTTTCTCTTGAATCTTATGATTTTGAACTTCTTAGCCATGTAAGCCATAGTTGGATTGTCCATCTTTTCCATTTCTTCTAATGAATAGAAGTCTTCATCTTCAACATCAGTTAGTTGCAACACTACCTTCTCATCATCATCCACAACCTCTTCAATCTTTAGTGAACGTACTTGAGCAGGTTGGGTGATTTGGATTTCTTCACTAGGTTGAGTGATTCTTGGCACATGAGCTACAAGAGCACCAGACATATTTGCCATCTTTCCTCTTGTTCCAGTTTGTATAGCTCTTTTCTGGAAAAACTCAAGCTCATATGATTTAAGCACACCATATAATGTTTCAAGGGAAACATTGTTTAGATTTCTTCCTTCTCTTATGGTTGTGATTCTGTGCTCTAGATACTCAGGAAGTGTGAGTAAGAATTTAACATTTAACTCTTTCCTATCATAGTACTTGCCATGAATCTGTAGCTCAGTCAGCATTTTACTGAATCTCTCAAACATTGTTGTTAGATCTTCTCCTGACTTTGTCATGAAGGCTTCATACTGTGAGATAAGAATTTGTCTTTGATTGTCCTTTACCTCTTCACTTCCTTCACATAATAACTCAATCTTAATCCACATTTCCTTGGCTGATGAGCATCCAATGACGTTCCCACACATGGCTTTGTCCAAAGTGAGAGCATCAAGTATGATGAGTTGCAAGTAATCATCCAAGGCCACCTTCTCTTTTTCTAGCTCCAGAAACTCTGAAGGTGATTTAGCAATCCAGTGAGCTGGAATAAGAACACCATCCACAGTCGAAGCTTCAATCTCCTTCTGTGGAACAAAGGGACCATTTTGGAGGATACCCAAGTATAATGGATTCGCAGCTTTGATAAACAGCAAGATTTTTCTTTTCCACACATTGTAATTCTCTTTATCAAAAGCTGGGATCTTAATGCTACTTGACTTCTGCAAAGTTGTCATGATCTCATATTAGTAGAACAATCTGTCTGCTCTGATACCAGTTGTTGGTCCTTGAATATTACAAAAGGGGGGTTGAATACAATACTGATAAATCTCAATCTACGCTTCAACAACAAAGACTAAGATTTAAGTTTATCAGTTTAAAGATTGCAAACGCAAGTAGACACAAGAGTTTTTCTCACAAAATAAATGTTTTATTTATTTTGCAAAGTGTTGCTAGAAACTCAAGAAAATATCAGTTTTCTTGAGCTTCAATTTCTCGAGTGATACATAGAATGAATAGAGAGATGTTCTAAGTAAACTAATCATATCTCTATCATCACGGGTTTGTGAAGCTACTGTCATTTTCATGTGGCAGCTTCTTACAAATTGTCTACCCGTGAGTCTTACCTAAATTGCTATACAAACAAGTTTATCATTACTGGAAAAAGCAATCTAGATACATTCTATATTTAGCTAACACAATTCAGTAGATGTTGATTTGTCATACTCTTGAATTGGTGAGCTTTGTCATGTGATCTCTCAAGCTTCAGTCGTAGCCTTGCAGACCTGATGCAGTGTTGGGATACTGCAGCATGCCTGTTTCTTGAACATCCAAACTATCACAAGTTCGACTGGGTAGATCCCCAATACAAAGGTTATCCCTTTGAGACAGTATCCTGATCTTCAAGCTTGCTGTCACAAAAATGTGTTTTTCGTGACAATAAGAAATCCCCGCAATAGATGTTGTCAGGAGTTCCAAGCTTGCTGTTAGATTAGGGTAAATTTGTTGTCTCAGGGCTTCCGCCAATGTTGCTGTCAGAGTGGATATACTGTTGTGACCTGCAACATGCTGTCTTCTTGTAATCTTACTGTCAATGCCATGATAGTAACATTTATTATTGCTGTCTTCTTAGAGCATTTCTTGAGGCTTGAACAAACAAATGAACTTCTACCAAGATGTACTATGACTTTATTTAACAGTAAACAAAATGGTTACAAGAACATACTCTGGTTGTGACAGTATGTTCATACTTAATAAAATTAAGTAATACAAGATACAAAGTTAAATTATCCTCTAAGCTATCACCCATAAATCCTAACATCCTCATATCAGAAAGTGATCGTGTCTTTGACAAAGATTTGATAAACACCTTACCAGAGTCTGAAGAAGGTGAGATTAGAGATGAAGACATGTGAACTCAAGCTCAAGTTTTATTGTTATATGTTTAGAGCTTAGGTGAATCAAGATATGATCTATGTAATCATATGTTCAGTCTAGAGGAACATATATCTTGTATTTATCTTTAATGTTTGAATCTGGAAATGTTTACTATAAACCAGAACGTTCTATTATTTACTTAGCTCTTAAAGTTTTATCTTTTTCTTGTTTATTAGTTGAGTTATCCTCTAGGTATTTGGTTGTTATTGTCTAACAAACAAATAGGGGGAGATTGAAAGGCATATGCACTGGCCTATTTGTAAACACCGAGGATTCGACTCAACTTAAACAAGAATGTAATAAGTAAATAATATATGAACTGTCACAAGAATCTCAGAAGATATTATCAGTCAAAGTGAATGAAGATTAAAGTCAATCTACAGACTTGGAGTAATTCTACATTGAAATAAGTTCATTAATTTGATCAAGCCTCGGTGAAGTATTCAAGAAAGTGGATCTATTAAAGTGACAGAGATTTCAACAGTGTGACAAGAAGTATACAGGTTACAAAGTTTGATAGAGGGAAAAGAAAAAGGACCACAGTTTAAAGTGAAGAAATGAAGAAATGAAGAACAGTAATTGCAGTTAGTCACTCATGAAATAGACAGTACATCGAGTGTCAACTTCATACAGTGAAAGTTCGTCATTAAATTCAGTGGTTTAAAGAATGATTTTGCTATCAAGAAAGTGTATTAATTCTCTTTTAACTAATTAAACCAGTTAGTTAATTTATTCAATAAATTAATTCAATAAGAATTAATTTATTCCTTAAATTAATTAAAAGGTTAATTATTCTGAATTAATATATTTATAGAAAAAACTACAATTTACTCTTGTAAGACTATCCCAGATAGTCTTACCGAAAGTCTTTTTAGTACAAAGGATTGTCTTGCCAGTTCAAGAGAGAGTCTTGCCGATAGTCATTGTAGTTCAAAACAAAGTCTTGCCGATAGTCTTTGTAGCTCAGTGGATTGTATTACTAATACTACTGATTGTCTTGCCTATAGTCTTGGCAATACAATCAGGATAGTCTTTGTAATTCACAATCTATTTGTGTACATAAATATCAAAAACAAGACAAAAGATATACTGGAACAATATACATTCATTCAAGACAGAAAGAACAAAGTGATATCCTATCTTCTGCCTTAAAGAACCGTTACTGCCCGAGCTTTTAATTCTCACAGTGTAATCAATTCTAGTTTCTTTTGTTAAATCTAAACCACTAGAATTTGTTTACTTGTTGATCAAAGACTATCCAGCAGATCATAATCCCTAGTAATTATCTCGAACTTCTTTTTAGCATTCGATCTTTTTATTACAAAAATAGAATAGTTCATGTCGAATTTATTCTAAATTTGTTTTAATTAGTTTGATAATCATTCCCTGTTAATTGTAACACCTTTCAAATTTAATATAAGTTATATTTAACTTGAATCTTGTTTCATTCTATTCCGCTTAAATTTGTTTTGGATTATTATTTCACGAACCGAACAAATTCGAGAAAATAGTATAGTTTTTATTCAACCCTCCCCCTAAAAACATATCAGGACCTAACAAGGGTAATTGCTGAATTAGTGGCAAAATGATCTTGGTGATCGAGGAGTATAGTGCTCAAGGGAACTTATTGTTCTAGAAAGCAAGTTGTTCAAGAAACTAAGGAATTCAGGAGTGGGACTCGAGGAATTCAGTGTTCAAGGGAGCAAGCTTGTTAGAGAGACTTTGGAGTTCAAGTGAGCTATTGACTCAAGGGAAACAGACTGTTTCAGAAAGCCGTTTTCAACAACTGGGTGTAAAGGAAGATATATTATTGTATCTTGTAATTGGTTTATTTCGTTGATCAATAATATATTCTCTTACCAAGTTGGTAAGGGACCAGGATGTAGATCATAAAGATATTCGCTATATTTTTGGAAAATGAGAGGTTTTATTTAGGAAAAATAGAAAAGTAGACATTTTAGTTAGAAAATATAAAAAAGAATATAAACTTTGGCTAAAAATGGTAATGGGTTAGTTATTAGCAATTATAACATTATTATGTTATTTTATTAAATGAAACTGTCTGCGATATTTTTGGAAAATGAGATGTTTTTGTTAGAAAAAATAGAAAAGATATTCTATATAATAATTTTAATATTTTATCTAACGGTTCTCATCGATTTAATCAGAGATATCTAACGGTTATGAATGAAGTGACCAGACTACAAAAACTTTCATGATCAGACTACAAAACTTTCAATGTTTCGTCTTTAATATAATAGTATAGATATGATATTGATTATGCCGAAATATTAACTCGTTGCTTTCCTATTTATGATATTCACGGACATAATAAGTGTTACTACTCTACACTTGTAAACTATAAAATTAATAAAATTATGTTAACTAATCATTTATACGTAATTAAACATTAAATTTAGAATAAGAATAATCCTTGATGTACGGGTACCAAAAATTGATACAAAAAATGACATGACAATAGTGATATGACAATTAGAAATGTTTAGTTAGTAGTATGGGGGTAAATACATATGTGTCCACTAAAATACCCATCAAATTCTAACACATGTAATTAGGTAAATATTTTTGTATCAAATTCGGTACATCTAATCTTATTCTGAAAATAATGACATCTATACTATTATATTAACGACGAAACATTGAAAGTTTTTTGTAATCTGGTCCTCTAAAAGTTTGGTCACTCAATTCATAGCCGTTAAATATTTATGATCATATCGATGAGAACCGTTAGATAAAATATTAAAAATTATTATATAGAATATCTTTTCTATTTTTCCTAACTAAAACAAATCATTTTCCAAAAATACCGCAAAGAGTTTCATTTAATACAATAGCATAATAAAGTTATAATTGTTAATAACTAACCCATTAACTTTTTTAGTCAAAGTGTATTTTCTTTTTTATATTTTCTAACTAAAATTTATACTTTTCTATTTTTTCTAACTAAAACCTCTCATTTTTCAAAAATATCACGGAGAGTTCTATATAATAAAATAAAATAATAATATTATAATTACTAATAACTAACCGATTAGATTTTTTTTCCAAAACGTATATTCTTTTTTATATTTTCTAACTAAAATTTTTTCTAACTAAAACCTTAAAGATATCACGGGCAATTTCATTTAGTAACAAAAAATACTAATAATTAACCAATTACCTTTATTAGCCAAAACGTATATTCTTTTTTATAACTGAAATTTCTAATTTTTTTTATTTTTCATAACTAAAACATCTCATTTTTCAAAAATATCACGGGCAGTTATATTTAATAAAATAAAATAATAATATTATAATCTATACTATTATATTAAAGACGAAATATTGAAAGTTTTGTAGTCTGGTCATGAAAGTTTTTGTAGTCTGGTCACTCCATTCATAGCCGTCAGATATTTTTGATCAAAATCGATGAGAACCGTTAGATAAAATATTAAAATTATTATATAGAATATCTTTTCTATTTTCCCTAACTAAAACATCTTATTTTCCAAAAATATCGTAGGCAGTTTCATTTAATAAAATAATATAATGAGGTTATAATTGCTAATAACTAACTCATTACCATTTTTTGACAAAGTGTATATTCTTTTTTATATTTTATAACTAAAATTTCTACTTTTCTATTTTTTCTAAATAAAACCTCTCATTTTCCAAAAATATCACGAACAGTTCTATTTAATAAAATAATAATATTATAATTATTAACGACTAACCGATTAGTTTTTTTTCAAAACCTATATTTTTTTATATATTTTCTAACTAATATTTCTCCTAACTAAAATCTCAAAAATATCACGGGCTATTCCATTTAGTAACATAAAATACTAATATTATAAATCTATCTATCTATCTATACTATATTATTAAAGACGAAATATTGAAAGTTTTGGTACCTGTTTTTTTGTACGGTACTTACCTTCTTTAATTGTTTATTTAATTATTATAAAAATTATTATAATCAGCTACCCTTTCAGTTAAAATACATTACCATTTTTTCCCAAAAAAATCACGGGCAATTTCCTTTTCAGCTAAAACATGTTACTTTTTATATTTTCTTTACAAAAATCCATCATTTTCCAAATATATCACGAGCAAACCCTTACTTATTTATTTTAAAACCTATTTTAATACTTTTAATTGGCAATTATTTTTCCCTTCTTTTTCTAGAAAAAACACAGATAATTATCTTTTTCAGATAAACCATGTTATATTTTCTATTTTCCTTACTAAAATCCCACCTTTTCTAAATATATCACGGGCAAACCCTTACTTATTTACTTTAAAATCTATTTTAATAATTTTAATTAACAATTACTTTTTTCAACCAAAAAATGTCACCTTTTCTTTTTTTCTTACTAAAACCCCTTTTTTTTCAAAAATATCACGGGCAAATCGTTACTTTTATATTTTAAATTCAACAAAAACATGTTACTTTCTATTTTTCTTACTAAAACCACTCTTTTCCCAAAATATCACGGACAATCGTTACTTATTTATTTTAAAACATATTTTAATACTTTTAATTATTTAAAAATGTTTAACACGTCTACTTATTTTTGTTTAATAAATGCAATTAATAAAATATAAAATATAAATAATAAAATTAACAATTATTGAAAACAATCCATGCGTTTTAAACTATATTATTAAAGACAGAACATTAAAAGTTTGGTAGTCGGACGGACGGAACATTAAAAGCTATATTATTAGCTATATAGTGATTTTACTTAATTACCATTACTTATTTTTTTTAAACTATCACTAAATAATAACATAATTTATAACCAATTACCTTTTCAGCTAAAATACATTACCTTTTTTTTATTTTTTTTCTAACAAAATCCTCTCTTTTTCTAAAAAAAACACGGACGATTATCTTTTTTAATAAAAACATGTTACTCTTTCTATTTTTTGTTAATAAAACCCCTCATTTTCCAAAAATATCACAGGCAAACCCTTACTTATTTATTTTAAAATAAATTTTAATACTTTTTAATTATGAGCACTTTTTTCGCTGAAACGTGTTACTTTTTCTATTTTTTCATTTTCTAAAGAAATTATTATTAAATAATAACATTTTTATAACCAACTACCTTTTCAGCTAAAATACATTACCTTTTCTATTTTTTCTAAAAAAATCACGGACAATTATCTTTTTCAACTAAAACATGTTACTGTTTCTATTTTTTTTTACTAAAACCTCTCATTTTCCAAAAATATTCCGGGCAAATCCTTATTTATTTATTTTGAAACCTATTTAAATTCTTTTAATTACGGGCACTTACCTTTTTGAGCTAAAACATATTACTTTTTATATTTTTCTTTACTAAGACCCCTCCTTTTCCAAAAATATCATAGGCAAACAATTATTATTTTATTTTAAAATATATTTTAATACTTTTAATTATTTAAAATAATTTAACACGCCTACATATTTTTTTAGCAATTAAATACAAATTAATAGAATATTAAAACATAAGTAATAAAATTAATTATTATTAATAACAATCCGTGCATCGCACGGGTTTTAAGCTAGTTACTAATAACTAACGGATTAGTTTATTTTTTCCAAAGTGTATATTATTTTTTATATTTCCTAACTAATATTCTCGTAACTAAAACCTCAAAAATATCACGGGTTATTCTATTTATTAGCATAAAATACTATTATTAAAAATACTAATAATTAACTGAATACCTTTATTAGCCAAAACATGTATATTTTCTTATATATTTTCTAACTAAAATTTCTCCATTTCAAAAATTATCACAGATGATAATTATCAGTTACCTCGAATTTGACATTAAACACTGAAAATTAGATAAGAACAGTTCTATCAATTATTAAATCATGTCGAGTCAAATAAATATTCATTATAATTTATTTTGACAATTTAATATAGAAAATCAATGCAGAAATTAATCATCAAAAAATAAAAGCATATAAAACAACGTATTAAAATAATTATTTATGTATTAGTTTTAAAAATATAAATAAAGATTAAATTTCGTCAAATATGTAGTAATATACTTTTATTTCTTTAATATATAATAGATCAACTGTATCCTATATATAACTAACAAAATTAAAAATTAAAAATTAAGTAATAAAATATTTAAAAGTAACACTTGCAAAATAAAGTTTTTTTTAGTAGTTTGTTTAGTCGTTCTTTAATTTTTTCATTCAATAGTTAACATATTTATAAAAATAATAATTAACTATGCTAATTAGAACGCATATCTTAAACCTGTTTATTTGGACCGTGTGATGAACTTATATTTTTTAAATCAATATATTTGAACCAATTTACGGGCTTATTTATTTAAAAATATTGTAATAAATCTCTAAAGATATTTATTTAAGCATAATTATTACACATCAATTAAAGTAATATAATAATAAAGTATATTATATTTAATTAGGACAATATATTATAATTAATTATCACAAATTACTCTAATTATTTTAAAAGTAGGCCTAATTATTTTAAAAACTTATTTAAATAGTCCTATTTATTTTGAAAGGTTATTAATTATTTTTAACATATCTTATTATTTTAATTATAAATTTCAATAAAAATATATTTAAAGACATACTTAATTTTTTAACAAATTCTTTTAATATTATACACAATTATTAAACAATCAGTACATATTAACATTAACAAGTTGGCACGGGGTTATATGGTAGTTTTATAATTAAACTTAAACTGGAAAAGCTAACAAGTTCGGCACGTCCACATGTAACAAGTTCAAAGACCGTATACAATAGAACCTCCATAAATGAATAATCTTGGGATCAATAAAATATATTAATTTAACGAGATTATTTATTTATCGATTAATAAATATTTTATTTAATTATCGATAAATTAATTTTTATTCATTTAGACAATTTTTATTTTATTTTATTATGATAATGATGTTTTAAAATTTAATATACAAATGTATCTAGAAGATAATATTTAAAAAATTAAATTTTTATTATATATTATCTTTACACTCAATAATATGCATACATGAATTATACGTATAAATTAAGTATAGTTTTACTTGAACTATTTTAACTTTGAGACTATTCATAAGATTGTAGGCCATTGTTGTAGAGAGAAATAATATGAACATATACAAACTTTATAAAAAAATTAACATTTCAAATTTGAATAAAAATATTGATTTTAAATTTGATTCTACTGTAGAATCGTTTTGGATAGATTTGATTCTGATGTAAAATCATTTTGTACTATTTGACTAATTTTCAATTATTTAAAAAAAAGGTAGTTTAATTTCGTTTTTTGATTTAATAATTGAAATTTATAATCATATCTAATAAAAAATGTGATAAAAATATGTATTATGAATATTTATGTAATGGTCTTGAATGCCACCCAGTATTAATATACTTAAGTTTCTATTAAAATATATATGAATTTTTTGACTAGATGGCATATATCATAAAATTTATATCGCTTTAATTTTATTGAATATTCATTTATATTTATACTAGCATATAACCCGTGCAAGGCACGGACCATCAAAAAGAGATTAAAAAAATTAATAGAAACAAAAAATATTAAATAAAGAATAAAAATCAATATGATAAATTATAAAATGAGAAACTTAAATATAAATTGGAACATAGAAAAAAATAAATAAATAATACAAATGGGTCATTATTAATATTATTTTATTATTCATTAAAATAATATTAATAATAAGGACAAATAGAAAAGCTAACATGTTTTAATTAAAAAAAGTAACTACCCGTAATATTTTAATTATATTAATTGTAATTGTTAAAAAATACGTTGACGTGTTAACATATGTAAGCTTTTTTAAATAATTAAAATCATTAAAATATATTTTAAAATAAATAAGTAAGGGTTGCACTTGATATTTTTTTGAAAATAGAGATTTTAGTGAGAGCAAATATAAAATGTAATATATTTTAATTTAAAGGTAATTGCCCATGATATTTTTGGAAAAATAGTATATTTTATTAGAAAAAATGTTTTATTTATAAAAGGCAAATAATAAGAACAAATAGAAATGCCAACATATTTTAATTTTAAAAAGTAACTGCCCGTGATTTTTAGAAGTGTTTTAATTATATTAATTATATTTGTTAAAACAATATGTTGACATGTTAAAATAGGTAAGCTTTTTTAAATAATTAAAAACATTAAAATAAGTTTTAAATAAATAAGTAACGGTTGCACCTAACATTTTTGAAAAATAGAGATTTTAGTGAGAAGAAATATAAAAGATAATATATTTTGATTTAAAGATTATTTCCCGTAATATTTTTGGAAGTAATATATTTTGTTAGAAAGAAGTGTTTTAATTGTAAAAGACAATTATTTAGTTACTATTTTTATATTATTTTATTATTTATTAAATAGAATAAATGACCGAAAATCGAAAATCGAAAACCAAAACTTTCAATGTTTCGGCTTTAATAATATAATATAGATAGGGCCTTTAAAGATTTCACAGAAAAATATTATTCATTTGACGAGATTATTTATCGAACATTCATTTATCTACCTAGCTTCTACTCTACCCTACACAAACTAGCAAGCCGTTCTCTCCGGGGCAATACGTACGTACATACCCCACGTTAACATTAACAATACTGGGAATAAGTAGTCTATTTCCATTATTTAAGACCCATTGCCCATATTATCATACATCTACTCATTCACATTTCTCCCCTTCCTTCATATCACCGTATCTCCTACCCCAAATAACCAGACTCACCATGTCGACAAAACAGTGTGGCCACCACAAAGACAAACGAAAGAAAATCCTCAAGCGTGTTTTCGCAACCATTTTCGTCATCCTCTTCATCCTCCTCCTCACTTTCCTCATCATATGGGCTATTCTACAACCCAAAAAGCCCCGTTTCATCCTCCAAGACGCAACCATCTACGCTTTCAATGTCACAGCCGTTCCGAATCTCCTCACCTCTAATTTCCAAGTCACGGTCACTTCTCGTAACCCTAACAGCAAAATTGGAATTTTCTACGATAAACTCGACATCTTTGCCACGTACAGAAGCCAACAAATCACTTACTACACAACCATACTGCCAACCTACCAGGGCCATAAAGACACAAATGTTTGGTCTCCGTTTATTTACGGAAACAGCATCCCGGTGGCCCCGTACAATGGAGCCGCGTTGAGCCAAGATCAATCCAACGGGGACATATGGTTGATGATCAAGATCAACGGAAAGGTGAAATGGAAAGTTGGATCATTTACCTCCGGGCATTACAATATTCATGTTACATGTCCAGCGTATATCCCGTTTGGGAATCGTAACAGTGGGATTGCTGTCGGTAGCGCCGTTAAATACCAGCTCTCTACCAAGTGTCAAGTCAGTGTCTGAACTCAAAATCAGTGAATCAGTTTGATCAAATTAGTAACGCCGTTAAGTACTTGAATGTCTTGATCATATACCAACTTTGATTAATTTTGTATACGTCGGTGGATTGTAAATTTTGCTGAATAATAGACAATTCGAAAATCGTTGTAGCAAAATTACAAAATTATCTTCAACATTTATGTATTTTTGAAATATACATGCATTTGTTTGAAAGTTATTAAATATTTGTTTGAAGTTAATAATATATTTTGGATCAATAGATAAGTTAAAAAGGGTATGCATGTGATGGAACTTTTGGTGTCATTTACTCAATCTTAAATTTGCTTACTTCTCGCAAACCCCTACGCACAGCACAGGCAAGTACAAAACTACAGATAGATATATATATTTCTCTTGTCACATATTCATTTGTTAAAGTTACGACAGAAATGTAATTTAAACGAGCACCATTAAATAAATAAAATTGAATTACAACTCCAAATATTACTCTAAAGTTATGGGTTTTTTTTCTATTTAAATATAAATTAATGGTAATTTGCAAAACCTAGAACTGGGGGGAACAATTATAGAATATAATGGTAATTGAGACGATGAGCTGTTTTGTGTTTCATGGTAATAATTGTTTGATTAATTAAGAAATATTAGGTGGGCAGTCGGCGGGAGCAATAGCAAACAAAATAAGGACTAATTATTTTTGGTAGAGGTGAAGAAATATAAAATCACTAAAAATACAACACATGAGCTAATACAGATGAATGAAACAAATATATTGAAATAGATAATCATGAAATGGACGTAATAATAATATTAGGTGTATTTACATATTAAAGAAACAAGTTTGAATTATTGGGATGTAAGGGTTTGTTGGGGAAGCTGGTGAGTTTAGTTTTCAGTCATACCATGGTCCATATCATGTGTCAAATTATACTCCCTCCGTTCAGTGAATTGTATACATTGGGATTGGGCACGTAAATTAAGAAAAGATATAAAAAATGAGTAAAATTAGATGAATAGTGAGTAAAGTGATGGGACCTATCAATATTTATTATGTAATAATGTTTTATATTATTAAAAGTTACTATTTTTGGAATATATGAAAATGAATGGGACATTCCAAAATAAAAAATGTATAAAAATGAATGGGACGGAGAGAGTATATAATTGGTGGTCCTCAACCGGTTAATAATTGAGGGACTTGCAGCGAATAGAAAGTGAGTTTCTAAAGCATCCATAACGAACCATAACTTATCTTATTGAGTTACAGTAATCAATTTCGGGGGTCTCCTGGTCCCACTCAACACCATGCTAGTTTGTGCCAACTTATGATTGGGACTTCGCCAAATTGCATTCAATTTAGAGTAAAGTTCATTCGGTGTATTTACACTTAGTGTGTCAGACCACTTGGGATATTGAACTTCAAAAACTCTCGCTTGCAATACCAATCTTTTAAACATTTTTCAAAGTGTGTACTTCCGTCAAATGGCTCCAACTCCGTTACTTTTGACGAGGGTATTTCAGACATTTGCTTTAACACTTCTATATCAGCTATTTATACACTCTATTTCAGACATTAAAATGTGTGTTTATAATCAGTTCAAACTTAAAATGTGGGTGCAAAATCTCCTTCGACTACTTACCCCATTAAAACTTATCCTCCTTGCACATATATTAAACCATACCATAAAATAGTAAACTTCTTGTTTAGTTTCAAGTTATTTCTTGAATTGCAATTTCACGAAACTGAGTTCAGCAAACTCTTTCAAAAATCATTCTGGCGCCGCCGATGAAGAACACCACCATTACAATAACAAGCCCCAACGAGTTTAAAACTCAAAACGATGTGTTTGAAATCTCGGCAACCAAAGATATAGCCCGACTCATTCCCCTTCCCCTCAAAACTCCTAATTTGCCCAACTCCACCACCAGATTTTTATATTTCACTACTAGAAAAAGTATAATAGACATCTGTGCTTTAACATCGGTTAAAAAATCACCGATGTTAAAAAGCCTTACTAACATCAGGTGCGATAAAACTGATGTCTTTTAGCTATATTGACATCACTTGCTAGTACAACCGATGTGTTAGGTAGCCTTTAAAAAAATATAGACGCGCGTTCCCAATTATTTCCTCTTTACGAAATTATTACTTTCCCCCCAAACTGAAATTTTCCTTCCCACTTTTTTCTTCGATCTCGGTTAAACAAAAACAAAAGCACCTCTCTCTCAATTATTTTCTATTCTCTCTCTAAAAAAACAAACTCCCGTCTCTCACTCTCTTTTTCTCTCTCTTCTATCTCCCTCTTTCTCACACAAACAAGAACCCTAATTATCTAAGATCCTAAATCCTATTAAGATATATCACACACAAATCTCACAACTTGAAACTCGTATTCAATTTCTTTAAACTAAAATCGATTTGTTCAAAATCATGTCGCTGTTGGAGAGCTTGGAATTACAACTCTAAAGCTCCAAAGCTTTAATTAGTAAGTAAACTCGAATTAGTTTGATTTTGTTTTCGATTTCTGATTAATTAGTTTTAAGCCCTAATTTTTTAATATGTTTCTTCTTATTTTTTATACAGGAGTATTTGTTTGGGTAAGTTGCTGAGGTTATTAATTTCATTTTATATGTTTTCAATTGTTTGTCTAATTTTCTGTTACAAATTTAATTTGATTTTTCTCTTCTCTTTTCCAATTTTTTAAAGTTATTGTTAATTTCTAGGACCATTCATTTGGGGTTGAATTCCGGTTGTGAATTTTTCGTGTTTGCTTAAGGTTAGTATGATATTGATGAGATGAATTCTCTGATTTAATATATATTAGATGAACCCATCAATCAAGTTAGTAATAGCGTAGTGTTTGGAAATTTGACAATAGAATTGTAATATAGAGATAAAGTTCTAATCTTGGATTTATGAGTTTAAAGTGTGTAGAAACCAGGCATTATTTTAGTTGGATTTTTCGACAGCAAGGTTTATGCATTGGATGTTGTGGGTGTCATCCCTGATGAGCTGTGGAATGTTTCATACTTGAGGTTGGGAAGCTACCCCTTCTACCAAAGTCAACTACACTTAAAGGTATGGATGAAACTGTGATTCTCTTCTAGTCTTGAATCTCGATATACATTGCTAGTTGCTTAAATTCCTTAAAAAGTCCTTTTTCCTTTGTGCAAGTGCTAATACATACAATATTAACTTGATATCAAATACATGTCTGTCGAATTTTAATAGTGGGAAATTGGTGCCTGACAACAATGTCTCTATGTAATTTACCAGAGACACATTGCTAACTATGACATATACTTTTTCATACTCCATTTGTATATTCAAATGAACTTCAAATCTGTCGCATCAGATAGGATTAATTAAAATATAAAATTGTGAACTCTGTAAATAGTATCTATATTTCTTTGTGAATCTACGTGTTACCCTAGAGGACGGAATGGTGTTGTACAATGCCTTTAGCCATAGTGGTGGGAGGACTAATGTAGGTGATGCAAGACAGCAGTGTAAAACCCCCAAATAGACTGTTTGGGAGCAATGCAAAAGGCTTTGGAAAGTCCATTAGTTAGATTAGATTAGAATTATCTGTTCCAAAAAGTAGGTACTGAAATTTTGAAAGAAAAACTATCAGATAGTTACTGAACTATCAAGTAGTAAACTATTATCAATTTAATGTAAATTTGAAGGACAGACTATTATGCTGCATATTTATGTCATGGTCTGTCAATTTTAGATATTACTCTGTTTCATAAACAGATTAATCTTTTCTTTTCCCAATTGACTTCCTACTTGTCCATAAGCTACATAGACTCTTTCAGACAACCACCACATCAAGTAATCGTACCATCAATTCAAAAGTTTGGTTTGTTATTTTATAATGTGAAGCTCGTCCACCAACTTTTTTCTTCTTCTTTAGCCAAGTCAGAGAACAAGAATCTGCGTTCAACTTCACCTAGCTCTACTGCATTAATTGGTAGGGTAGCTTATGGTGGCTATGCAAGAAAGGTAAGTTTTTGTTTTGTTTTGTTTCTTTTTTTTTTGCTAAGTCAAGAAAGGTATGTTTGTTAAAGTATATTCCGTCATGTTTTATTAGTTGTTATAACTCTGAAGCAAACGTTCTGCATTTTTTCTGTACTCTGAAATTAGTGAGTAACCACTGCCATTGCCCCATCTCTCATTGTCTACTTATGGGAAGAGCAGTGGAATGATTATTAGAATTGCAGAAATAGTTTTTCTTATCCTGAAACATGTGCTGAATACTGTAATACAACTAGAGGCGTCAAACGACAAGGTCTCTTCACATCTTGCACATAAACAATAATTAGACTGGTTTTCTGTTTCGACTTGTTTACAGTGGACTTCTATTAGTATGTTGTAACTAATGAACTTAGTATTCGGCCTTTCTGCAAATTATTAATGTATTGCAATGCCATATTTTACATCAGATCGTTGGAAGAATTATGAATTCCATGCAAGCTCTGCATGGACATGCCTTCATTGAAGATCATCCCGAGCATCTTGTAATGGCACTTACTGAAGCCCTTGCCTTGGTTGGACCGATCAAGTGTTATCCAAGTTCTTAACATCATGCATACATTCTCCAATCTGTACTATTGACCTCGAATGAACTGCCCAATCTGCTTCATAAGAGAACTCACCTCTTATGAGTTTCGGCATTAATTCATTATCATCTCTTATAGTTAGTTGTTTGTTTGTACTTGAAACTTCGGTTCTTGTTTCGAATGAACGTGTCCATTGTAATTTGATGTTTTTTTTATTGATGTAGGAATTTGTGTTAATGCTAACTTTACTTTTGGTTATTTTAGTGAATACATGAAATATAACGTTCATGTTCATGCAAGTAAAAATAAAAAATTTAATAAAAGGAAAAAATATCCATCAGAATAAAAGACAACGATTAATTGATATAAAAGTGATGTAGAAAAACAAAAATAACACCAATTTGTCAAAACAAAACTGATGTTAAAGGTATATAAAGACAATAGTTACTTGAAATGAAATCGATGTCAAATGTTGGTTTAGACAACATAATTCACAATCTGACCGATGCTAAATGTATGTTAAGACAACAGATCTTAGAAAGAAACCGATGTAAAATGGTTATTTAGACATCAGCTAGAAACCGATGTCTAAAAGGGGTACTTTTAACATCACCGACAAAGACATCGGTCGAAAAACACGTAGACATCGGCCAGAAACCGATGTCTATTGAAGTTTTTCTAGTAGTGTTTCCCTCCAATCTCCTTCGTCAATACACTCCAATTCACATCCAACTCCACAGTCACAAACAATTCCCCACTTGAATATGTCCCATTAGCAACAATAAAATCTAAACAGTACTAATTACAATCATACCCAAACAATTCGAGTTTTGACATACTAGTATCAAGAAAATACCTGCAGCTTTTGCGAAGAGATCACTAATTTAAATTCACAGGCTTTGGAAAATAGGTGAACCTTGCTTGTGTTTTTGCTTGTAGCTTCTCTTTTTCTATCTGAGCCTTTATTGAATTGATAATTTTTGTTTTAGTAGGATATTGTGAAATTAGTGTCGGGGGATCAATTATTGTGTTATTGGGTGTTGAATTAAGATTAGAGGTAAGAAGCCCCACCCCAGCTATGACTATCGTCGTCGGTGGTGGCAGTTTTGGCTGTAGGTTGAGATGGGATGGGAGGGGGAAGAAACAAAGAGACGATGTTTTGTGTGTGTGTCGAGTGTATTATTAGTTTAGATTAATATTTGATTTGAAGAATAAACAGGTTTAACAGTGAATAATCATAGAAATCTTAATATTTTGAGTAAAAGACTGATTTGCCCTTACGAAAATAGACAGAGTTGACGGAAGTACACACTTTGTAAAATGTTTGAAAGATTGGTATTGCAAGTGGTAGTTTTTGAAGTTCAGTATCCCAAGTGGTCTGACACACTAAGTGTAAGTACATAAAGTGCACTTTACTCTTGAATTTACTGCCAAATGCATTAAGATTATCATAACCAAAATGCAGTTACGAATCTTGATTATTTGTACTTTAATATTTGTGTTTCACAATAATTTAAAATTTTTTGTTCTACTTGGTTGAACATATAGTCAACGGCTTATTTTAGTCTTTCAGTCAAATATTTCCATTTATCTGCAAATACAAAATTTTTAATTTTTTCTTAATCTACTTCATATATTCCATGTTTCGAATACTTTACTAAAAATTCAACTTAAGTTGAACCATATCCCTCAAATCAAAAAGTTACAGACATGTTCTCTCTACTATGTATAGGATCAGCTATAACTAATCACGCACTCATATTCCAAAATTACAGGAGAAGATAAATGTTGCGGTCCAACTACCAAAATAAAGTAGGCAAAAAAAACACATTATGAAATGATTCTTTTTTATGAAAAAAAATTATAATTATTAAAATTAAAAAAACTATATTATAGTTGCTGATTTCCATTATATTTAGTCCGAAGCACATCTATCATAAATTAATATTACATTTTTAATATTTAACTCAAATATTGTGTGGACTGAAAATTAAGTTAGGTTCATGGATATGACAAGGGGATAATGGTATGTACTATTTTTAAGGTGATCCATTCATCTCGGTTCCGAAATAGAATTGAAATCAAAATCATAATTTTTTTTATTTTTAAAACTAAACTTCAAATGCAATCGAACTTATATTAAGGTTTCCATTTAAAAAAATTGGGGTTCGATTTCAGTTGTTTTGGTTTCGATTTAAAAAAAATCCAACTAGAATATAAAAAACTTGTTTATTCAAAAGTCCGTAAACTTTGATAAGCATTCAAAAAATGCTCTCTTACTGGTGTTGCTATGCATTTTGCTGTGACCTCTAGACTCCAGAGGTTCTTGCGGATCCTGATTTTTGACCCATAGCACCATAAGGGAGCCGGCCAAGATTAATTACTACTTTGAATCCAGAGTACAAGCATTCTACAAAATATTAACAGTGATATGTACCTTGTTATATCTTTTTTGAGTTGTATTAGGTGGTTTCCCTACTGCTTATCTACCAAGTAAGATGGTTAATCGAGTGCAAGGGATTGTTGCACAAGATAATGTTGTTACGGAAAGGATTAGTTCAAGGCTGCTTAGAATATTTACTCGACATTAATCTCATGAACACCAGGAATGCTTTCTTTGATGCCCGGTTCTCATTGTTGAGATTGTAGCTCGTGTTAGAATATAATATATGATCCTGGAAAGTGTCTTCCTCTAACACCTTGAGGTTTTAGAGCGACTGGTTACTCAACATGGTATCAGCGCTCTGGTCGGCGGGGGTCACGAGTTCGACTCCCTGCCACCCCCAATATTCTCACAGTTTATGAGGGACACGAAGGCAAATTAATGCCCCAAAGATGGGTGCCCGTGATTCACTCTTCAACCCAAAAATGGGATTTCGAGTGAGGGGGAGTGTTGAAATATATCATAAGATCCATTTGGGGCCTTCCTCTAACATCTTAAGATTTTAGATGAGCCGGTTACTCAACATGGTATCATAGCTCTGGTCGGCGGGGGTCACGAGTTTGACTCCCTGCCACCCCCAATATTCTCACAATTTATGAGGGACACGAAGGCAAATTAATGCCCCAAAAGATGGGCGCCCGTGATCCACTATTCAACCCAAAAATGAGATTTCGAGTGAGGGGGAGTGTTGAAATATAGAGAGACTGGTTACTCAACATGGTATCAGAGCTGAGGCAGTCGGGAGGTCCAAGGTTCGACTCTCTATCACCCCCAATATTCTCATAATTTATTATGGACACGAAAGGCAAAGTTATGGCCCAAAGATGGGTGCCCGTGATCCACTATTCGACCCAAAAATGGGCTCTCGAGTGAGGGGGAGTGTTAGAACATACTATATGATCCTGGAAAGTGCATTCCTCTAATACCTTAAAGTTTTAGATGGACTGGTTACTCAACATGGTATCAGAGCTCTGGTCGGCGGGGGTCACGAGTTCGACTCCCTGCCACCCCCAATATTCTCATAATTTATGAGGGACATGAAGGCAAATTAATACCTCAAAGATGGGCGCCCGATATCCGCTATTCGACCCAAAAAAGGGCTCTCGACCCAAAAATTAAACCGTGACAACAATATTTCTAGAAGATATATTTGTTAGAGAGAGCTAGAGTTAGTTAGAGAATGTGAGATTTAAAGTTTGTATATATTAGCAAGATAGGATAGTTTACTCATTAAGAAATGTAACAAACATATACATTAATTGTTCTCACCACTGAATGTTATCTTCTTTTTCTTTACTCTTCATTTTGCTGAGTTAATTGTAACTTCATTAATGGAGTTGACATGGTATCATTACAAGAAAAACAGTTTCACACAACGGGGGTTGCCCATTTTGTAACACCATGTTTTCCTGTTGTCTATTGCGACACGATCTCTTACACATATCATACAACGGTGTGGAATCGTTGTGTGACTCGCCTACAACAACACCCAATACTTACAACACTGTTGTGTAATAACCAGAAACAACAACACATTTTTTTTAGAAAAGTGTTGTAAAGATTCATCTCCAACAAGACATTTTAATTAAAATTTTCTTGTTGTTCGCTAAAGAGACAGTAGTTTTCAATTAAAAAGAACTTGTTTTAATTTTTTTTGTACAACAGTTCTTGTGCTCAAATGGTTGTTTGCTTTAGATTTCAACAATGGTTTTCTTGTTCTAAAATTGTTGTGTTTGTGCCATCTAAACAACGTTTTGTTGTTTAAAATATGTTGTGAGAGTTTATTGCACTCAACCCAACAATATTTTGTTCTATTGCGTTTAGGAAGTTAGATAATGGTTCTTTTGTGCAAAATATTGTATGAATATCTAATTCACAATTGTTTCTCTTGGACAACTTCTTGTTTTTTTTTTGTTTTCAACAATGGTCTTTTTCATAGAGAATGGTTGTGCCCTTATTGGCTAAAACAGACTCGACAATGATATATATGCAATACGACGTGCACATCAAAAGAATACCAAACTAATATTTATTATCACGATCAATATTCGCTATTACAACAAACTAAAATCCACCATTACAACCAATATTAATCAACCAACTAAAATTCAACCACCTATTATTTACCACATTAGAAGAAACTAGTTTAAAATTTAATAAAATGGGTAAACGCGAGTGTTGGAGTATCATCTGGGCAAGAAGCCAACAACTAACCAGTAGGATCCCACTTGATTGCATTCATGTCACCCTATTACTTGTTCATGACGACCTCCAAAATGGACCAAAATTGCTACAACATTGAAGACAACCCCAAAGACATATAAAAAAAAATTCTGGACATTAATGTTCCTGGAAGGTTGCTTCTTAATGATAGTCTGCAGCATATAAACATATAATAAGCATTTGTTGTTTGAATAATGAATTCAAACTCTGTCGATGAGATAAAACTTTAAGTTGGTGCACTGATTAGAAGTAAATGCTACAAGCTTTCTTGATTACTATCCAGACTATTGTGGCACGATCTGAAAAATCTAGTAGGTAGAAACTCACCCTATAAGAGCAAGTCCCCAGGTAGAAAGTGTATAGAACATTGGCCCAGCATGCAAGATATCTACTTGATCAGTAGCACAACTACTTGAGTCAAACATAAGTTAGTGTATCATAAAAAATAGGAAATAAAATTCAAAATGAACTAAAGCAGAATAATTTTTAACTAACCAACTTGCAGATAACAATCTCATTACTGGGAGTATCATTGACAATGAGAATAAGAAACAAAGTCAACACAATTGATCCTCTAATTTCACAGATAACACTTTTAAACTGAAGATACGAATAGAGCTTCCCAATATTGCATCAATGAGGCAACCAAAATCAAATTTAATTGTCCTCCTCTTGCCCATTGCTAATATCTGAATCTTCCACAGTACCATCTAGAAAAACAGAGCATCAAAAGTAAGATAGTTTACCAATACACTCATTTCATGCAATCAAAATTTTCCAATAACTATAATTCCCTTCATCAGTTAACATAAAAAATAAAAATGCAAAATTGGCACTTGTTTGGCAGCTCCCTTCCTTAACCGATGTAGTATAAGTAAAAAACTACGATCTTTCCCTCCACACATCAGGACTCGGCACCTACTAAGTTCTGCCCGCACCCTTCCCCTTCCACTACCCCAACCGATTCCCAACTGATGCCTAACCAATGCCCAACCGATGTGGAATAGCCCACCAATCCCCCCCCCCCCTCACACATCGGGCCTTGGCACCGACCAAGTTCAGCACATGTACCATGTGACTCACATATCGAACTTTCCACCTACCGAGGCCTTAGCTTCTACGAATCCAACGCATTTACCCCTATGACTCAAGAAAGAAAAATATAGACAAACTGAGATTTAGATTATTAGCATCACTTGGAAACTAACCTTCTTCATTTTCTTGTCCAGCTCGATTAATCCCTCTAAGGACCTTATATGCCTCTGAGTGCATAGAATCTACCCTCATCGAGTATATTTTGACCCCAGGTTCAAGAGTGCAAATTGCCTGCGCAAATGCAAATTAGATAAATAACAATACTCATAGATTGAGAATGAGCATGTCAAGGTACTAGACATACTAGAATCAAAATGCCAAGATCTAAGGAACATCTGTTTAAATTTCATCTGAGTTCTCGAACTCTGTATTTTTCTCTTCCAAGTCCAAAATGAGAATTCCTCCAAGGTAACGAATAATTTTATTAAAATAAGTCCGACCATGTAAAGTATTCAATATTCATTAAACTTAACTACTGAGAACAGGTATTAAGAAATTGACTGCACCATTTTGCTAAAATAAAATACCAAACAGACCTCATATTTTCTGATAGGCAGGGTTATTTAAATTGGTCTTTTTATATACTAACCTGAAACACATACAATAAATATTTCATTCCTGCATTGAACCATCCTCTAGTTGTTTCAAATAATTATATGACTCCAACCTGGACATTGATTTTAAATTTTTTTACAAGTATATCAACGAATGAGCTAAAGTTTATCCTAACAGATGACTAAGGGTTAAACTTCTGAATAAAAATATCGTATTAGTGCTTAAACAATATTGCAAAAACTACCAAGAAAACGTAAAGGAAACCAAATCTTTATCTAAAAGTCGATAGCAACAAATCATTTATCTATCACCAATCCCAAATCAAACAAAGCATAAACAAATAACCAAACTATAATCCACACAATTTCAATCAATTAAAAATAGTACCTTTTGAAAATTAGTCTCCACGTCATCTTCCTCATCGACCTTAATTATATCGCACAAATGATCAATCAAACTCAGCTCCCACGTATTCTTCTGATTAATTTTCTGTAACTACAAAAATTTCAAATCAACAACTAAACATAGCCAAAAATCATACAATAAAACCTCGATAAATTAACATTTTTTCTCCGGTCTCAAGACAACAGATACGCAATATAAATTAATAATCTCGATAAATGAACAAAATTCTCTAGTCTTGAAGAAATTAAGAAATTAAGGAATGAAAAAGAGTAACCGACATTTTCGCTGGCGAGTTTGATGCAATTGTGGAACAAATAGAGGATATGTTCCTTATTGAGACACGGAGTAGATTTGATTTTGATAAAAATTTTAATTGAGGAATCCCTAAATTGAGGAAGACCTAAATCTAGGAAGTCCTAAATCAAAGAGTAGTAGTTGAAAGGAGCTAGAGGGAAGGAGAGCATCGTATATTTATGTGTGTGTGTGAGAGAGAGTGAGTGATATATATATATATTGAAATCGAAGGTAGAGAGGTCCTGATTCGAAAGAGAAGAAGAGTGGAAGCCCTCGAATTAGGAAAAGTGTGGGAGGTTTATGATTTTCAGAGAACTCGATTTAGAGGTTGACCGGTGTTGTGCTTATGAGTCGATATAATTTGTGTGTGTTTTGATTTTTTGGAGACAAGAGGGAAGTGAAACTTCAAATGAAGGGGGAGGTGAAATGAAGGGGGGAAACTGAAATATTGACGAGAGGTAAAATGAATTAGGCTAACGAGGGAAGTCAAATTGGGATAAAAAAAATTATGGAATTTGTAAAAAATTAATAAATTTTACAAATATTTTTATGGACATGTAAAATATATATTCTTTTATTTTAATTGTACATTATTTTTTTAATGATGTGCAAAAATAATTAAAAAATAAAATATCAAAAATTATACAATATATGATCTCATCATTTACAACTTGTATAACAAAATATTTCAAATATATATGATCGTATTTTATCCATCAATCATATAATTATTACTATTTATATATATTTAAGTGTTTAAAATACATAGATCTTGATATCCATACGGTTGGATGGTCGATAAGTAGTTTTAAAAAAATTGAAACATCAATCTGAGACGAAACACTAGTTAGAATTACTAGTCAAACCACTAGTTGACCGTTAAGATCTCAAACCATAAAAATATTTTAAAAACATTGAATGCAACAAGTGCGGGATAATATTAAATATTCAAGATTCCTATGATAACATTGCATCAAGTGTGCGGCACTTATGTATTAACGACAACAAATAAAATTTATAAAAGAAAAATCAACAATTTTGATACAGACAACGATTTAGCTAATAAAAGTGTTGTAACGTAATTAATCACACAAGGATTTTATAAAAAAAATCCATTGTGTATATCATACAACGGTTTGACAACATAAACAATTGTTACAAAGAATATTCAACAACGAACGGATCAAAGCAAAAACCCTTGTGTATATTTTACAATAGTTTTTCGACCAAAACCATTGTTAAGTATTATAACTTACAACACTTTTTTTTTAAAACCAGTGTCTTAAACATTTATGAAATCGAATAAACAAAACATACGCGAGTACCAGTCAAATCAGTAGTTGACCGTTAAGATCTCAAACCAAATAAATTTATTTCTTTCTGAAATTTTTGTAATATCATCAAAATACATAGATCTTGATATCCATAAGCTTGGATAGTCGATAAATATTTTTAAAAAAATCGAAACATCAATCTAGGACGAAACACTAGTTAGAAGTTCTAGTCAAATTAGTAGTTGATCGTTAAGATCTCAAACCAAATAAATTTATTTTTTCTAAAATTTTTAACATCATTAAAATACATAGATCTTGATATCCATACGGTTGGATGGTCGATAAGTATTTTTATAAAAATCGAAACATCAATCTGGGACGAAACACTAGTTAGAATTACTAGTCAAATCACTAGTTGACCGTTAAGACCTCAAACCATATAAATATTTTTAAAACAATTGAATGCAACAAGTGTGGGATAATATTAAATATTCAAGATTCCTATGATAACATTGCATCAAGTTTGTGACACTTATGTATTAAGGACAACAAATAAAATTTATAAAATAAAAATCAAGGATTTTGATACAAACAACGATTTAGCTAATAAAAGTGTTGTAACGTAATTACTCACAAGGATTTTATAAAAAAATCCATTGTGTATATCATACAATGATTTAACAACATAAACAATTGTTACAAAAAATATTCAACAACGAATGGATCAAAGCAAAAACACTTGTGTATATTTTACAACAGTTTTTCGACCAAAACCATTGTTAAGTACTATAACTTACGACACTTTTTTTTTAAAACAATCTCTTAAACATTTATGAAATCGAATAAACAAAACATACAAGAGTACCAGTCAAATCAGTAGTTGACCGTTAAGATCTCAAACCATAAAAATATTTTTAAAAAATTGAATGCAACAAGTGTGGGATAATATTAAATATTCAAGATTCCAATGATAACATTGCATCAAGTGTGCGACACTTATGTATTAACGACAACAAATAAAATTTATAAAAGAAAAATCAACAATTTTGATACAGACAACGATTTAGCTAATAAAAGCGTTGTAACGTAATTACTCACACAAGGATTTTATAAAAAAAAATCCATTGTGTATATCATACAACGGTTTAACAACATAAACAATTGTTACAAAGAATATTCAACAACGAACGGATCAAAGCAAAAACCCTTGTGTATATTTTACAACAGTTTTTCGACCAAAACCATTGTTAAGTATTATAACTTACAACACTTTTTTTTAAAAACCAGTGTCTTAAACATTTATGAAATCGAATAAACAAAATATATGCGTGTACCAGTCAAATCAGTAGTTGACCGTTAAGATCTCAAACCAAATAAATTTATTTTTTTCTGAAATTTTTGTAATATCATAAAAATACATAGATCTTGATATCCATAAGCTTGGATAGTCGATAAATATTTTTAAAAAAAAATCGAAACATCAATCTAGGATGAAACACTAGTTAGAAGTACTAGTCAAATCAGTAGTTGATCGTTAAGATCTCAAACCAAATAAATTTATTTTTTTCTAAAATTTTTAACATCATTAAAATACATAGATCTTGATATCCATACAGTTGGATGGTCGATAAGTATTTTTATAAAAATCGAAACATCAATCTGGGATGAAACACTAGTTAGAATTACTAGTCAAATTACTAGTTGACCGTTAAGATCTCAAACCATATAAATATTTTTAAAAAAATTGAATGCAATAAGTGTTGGATAATATTAAATATTCATGATTCCTATGATAACATTGCATCAAGTGTGTGACACTTATGTATTAAGGACAACAAACAAAATTTATAAAAGAAAAATCAAGGATTTTGATACAGGCAACGATTTAGCTAATAAAAGTGTTGTAACTTAATTACTCAAAAGGATTTTATAAAAAAATCCATTGTGTATATCATACAACGGTTTAACAACATAAACAATTGTTACAAAAAATATTCAACAACGAACAGATCAAAGCAAAAACCCTTGTGTATATTTTACAACAGTTTTTCGACCAAAACCATTGTTAAGTACTATAACTTACAACACTTTTTTTTAAAATAGTCTCTTAACCATTTATGAAATCGAATAAACAAAACATACGCGAGTACCAGTCAAATCAGTAGTTGATCGTTAAGATCTCAAACCAAATAAATTTATTTTTTTTCTAAATTTTTTGTAATATCATCAAAATACATAGATCTTGATATCCATAAGGTTGGATAGTCGATAAATATTTTTTAAAAAAATCGAAACATCAATCTAGGACGAAACACTAGTTAGAAGTACTAGTCAAATCAGTAGTTGATCGTTAATATCTCAAACCAAATAAATTTATTTTTTTCTAAAATTTTTAACATCATTAAAATACATAGATCTTGATATCCATACGGTTGGATGGTCGATAATTATTTTTATAAAAATCGAAACATCAATCTAGGATGAAACACTAGTTAGAATTACTAGTCAAATTACTAGTTGACCGTTCAGATCTCAAACCATATAAATATTTTTAAAACAATTGAATGCAATAAGTGTGGGATAATATTAAATATTCAAGATTCCTATGATAACATTGCATCAAGTGTGTGACACTTATGTATTAAGGACAACAAATAAAATTTATAAAAGAAAAATCAAGGATTTTGATATAGACAACGATTTAGCTAATAAAAGTGTTGTAACGTAATTACTCACAAGGATTTTATAAAAAAAATCCATTGTGTATATCATACAACGGTTTAACAACATAAACAATTGTTACAAAAAATATTCAACAACGAACGGATCAAAGCAAAAACCCTTGTGTATATTTTATAACAGTTTTTCGACCAAAACCATTGTTAAGTACTATAACTTACAACACTTTTTTTTAAAAACAGTCTTAAACATTTATGAAATCGACTAAACAAAACATACGCGAGTACCAGTCAAATCAGTAGTTGACCGTTAAGACCTCAAACCAAATAAATTTATTTTTTTCTAAAATTTTTGTAATATCATCAAAATACATAGATCTTGATATCCATAAGGTTGGATAGTCGATAAATATTTTTAAAAAAATCGAAACATCAATCTGGAACGAAACACTAGTCGGAAGTACTAGTCAAATCAGTAGTTGATCGTTAAAGATCTCAAACCAAATAAAAACAATTTCTAAAATTTTTAACATCATTAAAATACATAGATCTTGATATCCATACGGTTGGATGGTCGATAAGCATTTTTAAAAAAATCAAAACATCAATCTGGGACGAAACACTAGTTAGATTTACTAATCAAATCACTAATTGACCGTTAAGATCTCAAACCATATAAATATTTTTAAAAAAATTGAATGCAATAAGTGTGGGATAATATTAAATATTCAAGATTCTTATGATAACATTGCATCAAGTGTGTGACACTTATGTATTAAGGACAACAAATAAAATTTATAAAATAAAAATCAACGATTTTGATACAAACAATGATTTAGCTAATAAAAGCGTTGTAATGTAATTACTCACACAAGGATTTTATAAAAAAAAATCTATTGTGTATATCATACAACGGTTTAACAACATAAACAATTGTTACAAAGAATATTCAACAACGAACGGATCAAAGCAAAAACCCTTGTGTATATTTTACAACGGGTTTTCGACCAAAACCATTGTTAAGTACTATAACTTACAACACTTTTTTTTAAAAAAACCAGTGTCTTAAACATTTATGAAATCGAATAAACAAAACATACGTGAGTATCACTCAAATCAGTAGTTGACCGTTAAGATCTCAAACAAAATAAATTTATTGTTTTAATTTTTTTTTGTAATATCATTAAAATAAAGTGATCTTGATATTCATGCGGTTGGATCGTCGATAAAGATTTTTAAAAAAATCGAAACATCAATCTAGGACGAAACACTAGTTAAAAGTACTAGTCAAATCACTAGTTCACCGTTAAGATCTCAAACCAAATAAATATTTTTCAAAAAATCGAATGCAACAAGTGTGTGATAATATTAAATATTTAAGATTCCTATGATAACATTGCATCAAGGGTGTGACACATATGTAATAAGGACAACAAATAAAATTTATAAAAGAAAAATCAGCGATTTTGATATAGACAATGATTTAGCTAGTAAAATCGTTGTAACGTAATTACTCACATAACAATTTATTTGAAAAAACCATTGTGGATATCATAAAACATAATATATATATATATATATATATATATATATATATATATATATATATAAAAATCAAATACATAAAACATATGTGAGTCGTGACACACACACACACACACACACACACACACACACACATATATATATCTATATATATATATATATATATATATATATATATATGAATATAAGACAACTTACTCACGACTTTGTAATTAAATTATATCATATTGATATGTAAATTAATAATTTGAATATGACAATATTTTTTTTAATAATATTGGGTATGTTACTTGGATTTTATTCTAAGATTGGTATGTCCCTATTAATTTTTTTAAAGTACTCTAATTCAAACAACACTCTACAACTACCGTTGTTTGTAGACTTCTTAAACAATAAATATTAAAAAACACTCGTCTCATTACCACAACGGTTTGCTGCACCATTGTCTCAGGATTATTCGCACAATGCGGCTAAGAAAACAGTTGTAACATTATAACAACGGTTTTCTGTAGCATTGTCTTAGGTTTATTCACACAATACTGCTGAAAATAGTTGTCTATTGGTCACGCTTACGCAACAACACTTTAAAAATACCCTTGTCTAATTCAATTTTATAGACAATGGTTTTTAAACCGTTGTAATCACCCTGGATTAGACAATACTTTTTCGAGGTTGAAAAATAACTGTTGTCAATTAATTCTGGGCAACACTTTTTCGACCGAGCGTTGTCTAATCAGTATTGTCTGATTGCATTTTTCGTGTAGTGTATCAGAGCTTAGATCCGTTTATTTCGACTTGATTCCGCATTACTTTTAGTTTTCATCTCGAATAGTTGTGATTTATGTTCGTCTTTGTAAATCTCTCTGTTACTCTATATATATCTCTACAATCAACGCATCTCTTTATATTTTCGTGCAATTTCTCGCTGGACTTGAATTAACAATGGCTTCTTCTCCGTCTTACTTGAATATCCCAACTGGAGCTACTTCATCAATGACGAATCTGAGTATTGATGCAAGTCATCCGTATTTTCTTCATCAATCAGATCATCCAGGTTTAATTTTGATCACAATCACATTTAATGAGCACAACTATAACCAGTGGTTTTGATCTACGAAAATTGCTCTCTCTTCAAAGCTAAAATTAGGATTTGTGGATGGATCTTATGCTAAGCCTATTAATAATGCTATATTGCTTTTACACCGGACACGTTGCAATGATAATGTTATATCTTGGATTCTCAATATTGTATCACCTAAAATTCGTCAAAGTGTGTTGTATATGACTGTTGCCAAGGACATATGGGATGATTTTACCATTAGTTTTTCTCAGACTAATGTTCCTAAGTTGTTTAATTTGCGTAAGGAGATTGCTTATTTGAGTCAGGGAAATATGTCAATTTCTGCTTATTTTACAAAATTTCGAGCTCTACATGATGAATTGGAAGCTTTTGTTAGGCCGAATACACAATATATAATCAATATATGTATGAGAAGAACAATCAAGAACACTATTTATGAATCAACAACTGAATTATATAAATAACTCTTCTCTTTGTGATGTAAAATATCACAGAGAGCTGCTAGGTTACAAGAATAATGTATTCAGTATTCGCATGCCTTTTAGGGTTAACCTATCTGTGTTTATATAGTACACAGCTACATAGAATCAATCTCTAATTGATATTCCTATAAATTAGCTATACAAATTATATCAAATTAGGATTGCTTCTGTCTTCTGTTCCGTTTCCTTGTCTGTCTCAATATATCTTGCTTCTTTCCATCTTCAAGATATATTGCTTCTAGAATCTTCAATGTTAGCACCGACAACTTTAGCAAACTCTCACCCCGTCAGACTTTATCAAACTCTAACTGGCTTCTAGTAAACTCTGATGAATACCTGTTGCTTAAACACTGATAAACACTCATCAGCAATTATATCTAACAATCTCCCCCAACTTGTGCATAATAAAAATGTACAAGTTAAAAGATAATTGATGATGTCAAAACATATAACAAATGCAGTGTTTATAACATATCAGAGTTTAACTTTTACTTAGAACATAAAACTTTAAAAACTTACAGTCAGACTTTACTTAATCTCTTCAATATCAGGCACTGTCCTGAGATAGTCAATAAGCAGCCTCCTTTCAGCTTTTTCTAGCTCATCCACCATGATTTCTTTTAACTTCTTAAGCTCTGGATCACTTTCTCCAGTCTGGTAGATGGCAGCTCTCAGAGAATAAATGTTGTTCTTCCTCATTTCATTCCCTAGCCGGATAAAGTATGATTTGTCTGACTCTAGGTTGAATTCTAAAACCTTTATACCCAGTGCAGTATTGAACTTGGCACTGTTTCTCTTCATTTCAACAATCTTTCCATAAGCATCTCTATACTTAGGAATATATGCACTTGAAACACCTCCTCCAAGCATAGCTTTTGTTTTCAGCATCCTTTATCTTAGAACTAGAGCAGCATTATGAGTACTTCTATTTTTGATTTTTAGAAGATATAGAACATACTCAAGCTCTTCCCATAGTTTCAATTGAACATCAGCTTCTCCTATTCTGTATACTCTTCCATCAGACATAAAGTATAACAGTACCTCTTTCTTTAACCCTCTATGATAAACCATCTGAACAGACTCTAGTTTATCAAGGCTCTCTTGAGATACCCCAATACCAGGTTCTGCCAGTGATGAATGGTCAAAAGGACTGTTATTTATTCTCTTTTCTCTGTGTGAACCTAATCCAGATTTATCATAAGATTGCTTTCCATGTACTGTTCTAGTTTGAGAAAAGTTCACAGCTTCTAGCTTCAGAGTTTCAGAAAGTACAGGTCTTAAGAAACCTTGGAGTTGTGGAGCTAGCTGAGTTTGTACAACTTGAGCATTGTCAGAGGTTGTCACAACTTTAGTAGAAACATCAACATGAGCAACGTCAGAGGTTGATTTATTTGGCCTTGATTCAACTTGAGCAACGTCAGAGGTTGAATAATTCTTCTTTGGTAACTGTCCTTCTTCTACCAGTATACCTTTTCCTTTATCAGACTTTGCAATCATAGGCCTCCTTGTATTGTAAACTCTGTTGAGAGTTCACATTCTCTTTAATAGAAATTCCCATTTCCTTTTTCCTAGGAGCCTTGGCCTTTTTCTTGTAAGTACCAGCTTCAATCTTTTTCTGGTGTTCTTCAGCAAGAAGCTTCATCTCAATATCCATATCTTCCATTGTGACTTGTCCATCATGTTCTTCTAAAAACAACTTAGCAGCAATCTCTTCATCAGTAGTTGGATTTTCTAAAATCACTAGACTCTTAAGTCTCGAAGAAGATTGACCACCAGAGTGTTTTCTTTCAGAGTATGTCCGTCTAGCAGAGTTTGACCGAAGTCTCCCTTGCTCTTGAGAAGACTTTGACCTTCTTTCAGCTCCCCTGCTTCCACCATCATTAGAATCATCCCTCAGTCTCAAGGTTGGAGTCCTTTTGCATTTGTCTTTATGTATTCTCTCCCCCTTTTTGACATCATCAGGAATAAAAACTGATGTCAGCAATTCTAGTGAAGTAGCAATCGAATCAATCTTAGTAGATATTGCAGCTTGATTGCTTTCAACATTGGTTAGCCTCTTCTTGATTTCTTCTTGATCCTTGATCAGAGATGAAAATCTAGCTCTATCTTGCTTCATTGCTAAATCCTTAAGAGCAATATCATTACTCAATCCAAGAACAACTTTGTTTGTCTCATCAAAGCGATTGTGCAATGACTTGACTTGAACAATGGTCGCCTTAAAATGAGTTAACAGCTCAGGATTGGAAATCTCTTCAGCTGACTTCTGTATAAAATCTGCAGCCCTTTGTGTAGAGAAGATGCAGTCTGCTCCTGACCAATTAGCATAATGCATTTCTCTGAAATGAGCTTCAGTTGCATTTTGGTTTTCTTTGATAGACTCTGCTTTAGGATCCCTTAGAAAAGGTTCTGACTCATGACTATCAGAGTTTGAAAGTCCAGCATTGATCCCAGAGTTTGCATGAACAGAGTTTACAGATGTGTGATCAGCATTATCAAAATCAACTCTAGCTTCATTGACATTTTCTGCTATCTGCTCTGCAATTTCTTCAGTAACATTGTTTGCAGTAGCCTCAGCATTTATCTTTTCAGCTTCAGGAATCTCAGAGTTTTCAGTTACAAAAACCTCTGTTTCAACAGGAACAGACTCTGCAACAATTTCTTCTATTTGTACAGTAGTCTCTTTCAAAGTCTCTGCCATAGCTTCATCCATTTTCTCTATAGCAGCTTCATTTACCTGATCAACCTCCTCACCCATTTCAAGAATTTGATTTGTAACAGAGAGATTCTCTGTGTGAGTAGCAATGGACTCTTCAATAACCAGGGTGGGTTGATCAGTTGCCACTTCCTCAGTATCACAAACACTGATACTAGGATGTGCTTCAACATTTGCATCCATTTCAAAATCATCAAATAAAGCTTCTTGCTCAACAATTTCAGCCTCTGTATCAGCTTTTGACATATCAGGCACAGTGGCTGCTTCATTATCTTCAGTAGCCTCCTGAACAATAACTTCAGGAGCTTCAGTATCCACAAAGACCCTGTCCTCATTATCAGTATTTACAGCAGACTCCGGAATAACAATTTCTGGAGCTTCATCCTGGACAGCTTCAGTTGCTGGTGTAGATTCATCCACATTATCAAAAAGATAATTGGCTACTAATCTTCTTTTTCTCTGATGAAGAGGTTCATCTTCAACATCAGCTTCATCATCAGTTTTTGATCTATTTGCTCTTCTTTTCTTAGAATGACCAACACCCTTTGGCACAGATGTCTTGGACACTCCTACTTCAGTAGCTGGTCTAACAGACTTTGCAGGTTTGGAGCCAACATGCTTAGTCCTACCACTGGATTTATGTGGAACAGATGTAGATGGAGGAAGTTCTGTTTGTAAAGGTTCTGGTTGTGGTTCTGATTGAGAAGGAGTTTGTGTTTGTGGATTAAGTTGATCATTTACAAACTGTTGCACAGAAGCAGGTAGCAACAACTCTCCAACAACCCCTTTCTTAACATCCTTGTTGATGAGATCAGAGAATATCCTCTTGTGTAATTTAAAACAAGAAATAACATCTCCATCAACTAGTTCTACCCCTTCAACACAAGCAGGGAATAAAATCTGACAAAGTCTAGAAAAGTACACTACCCCTCTATTCTCTGTCATTTTCTCCCCTAAATTATTCAAGACAAGTCGTGCAAAATCAAAATGATTATCATATAAAAGAGAATACCCGATTTGCAGACTGTCCGTAGGAATAGCATCCCAGTTGGTGCATTTCTTCCCGAACGTTCTTGTAATGCAGTCAAAGAAGAAGCTCCACTCCTTCCGCAAGAACGGTCGCTTCAATTGTCCTACTTTGGTCAAGGGCCCAGAATACCCAATCTCTCTCATCATCCTTAGTAGATCAATATCACCCATTCCAATAGTATATGAAGAATACTCAAGAAACCCCATAGTAGTTCGAATGGTACCAGAAGTAATTACATACTCTGCTTCTTGAAATTCAAAGATGATAGACGGGTTGCCAGAGTCACCACCATCATCATAACTACCTGTCTCCCAGAAGGTCTTGATTTGTGAACCATAAAGTGTTGATGGTTCTACTAGAGCACGCCCAATTGCTGATTGAGCAAGAAATTCCTGCATCATATGAAACGCCTCTGGTGCATTGGCAGTGTTTAGTGGTGCTGCATAGTTATTAGGGACAAACTCTAACCCAGAAGAAACAAACGCTGTAGTCGCCATTAGTAAGATATGAAAGAGGAACAAAGAAACAGATGCGAAAGCTTGAAAGAGTTTGAAAGTAGAAAAGTGTTTGTGAATATGTGTGTGTGACAATAGATGTGAATTGGAGTAAGATGTGAAAGGTTTAGACGTATGTGTGTGTATTGTTTAAATATGAAATTTGAAATTAAAAACTGAACAGTTTTTAATCATTAATACACAACTGTCTTACTCCGTTAACTGTGTGAGTGGGACACGTGGCACACATGCAATGACTGACAGCAGTAATTGACAGTTTCCAAAGTGCATGCGCAGTAAAAACAGCAATAATTACCGCCTTTTACACTTTCCTAGACAAGCAAGCTTTTCTCTGTTTAATACTGATTAGAACCGTTACCAATCATACACTTTTGGTTTCAAGAATGTTTTCTCAAAAATTGTTAACTGTCTGAAACAAATAATTAATTTTAATCATCAGAGATTAAAATAAAATTACCTCAGCGTAGAGTACACAGTCCATCAGTGTTTACCAATCCTCCTTCTTTATTCATAATCTCTTTTCTCTCCATGCACAGTTGTGAAAAATTGTGTGTGAAATAGCAGAGTTTACTGAATATAAATATTTAGAGCATCTTAAAGTGAATAAAATCCACACAATAAATCAGTAAAAACTGGTTGTCCAAACTCTCATGTATAAAATAAAATCTGATTTCATCTAAACTCTGTACTATTAACATTTATTATTTTCACCCCCTTCGAATTTTTGTTTTTGTTTTTGTTTTTGTTTTTGTTTTTTTTCCCAGTAATCAGTGGTTGGCACTAGTCACCAAAAATCAAAGATTTTAGCCCTTATTTCATACAATAAGTTCATGGGTCTTCCTAGGCACAACATGATCTCAAAGGAATTTGTGCACTTTTTGGCACCTTTTGATTGGAGGGTGAAATATTTGCAACTAATTATCAGAGTTTAGACTTTTCATCAGTTAATACAATTAATTTATGAGAGAAAGTGCAAACAGCTAATACAGACTCAGTGTATAGGATCAATAAACTAAGAGATGCTATGAATATAGAGACAGTATCATGCTGTGTTAATTTACTGCACATTTTGAGATCAGATCATATATTTTTCAGAAAGATTCATGATTACTTACTGAGAATCATGCTTCATACAGGTTTCTTCATCGGTCCAAATGTTTCAGACAATATCACAATCAGAGTATAACATCAGAGATTAACTTCAGACTTTAACCGACAGAGTATGACTGACACTTTATGACTAACAGAGTTTACTATCAGAGTTTAACATACTGGTACAAATAACAGTTAACACATGCAACGAATCATGAGCATAAAATCAATCATGTATAGATTTTGAATCTAACCAGTATCTCTATTCAAAACCAGAGACCATTCCAAGTTCATTTACCAGTCTTGTAAAGGTAGCTTCACTCAAAGGTTTGGTGAAGATATCTGCAAGCTGTTGGTCTGTAGACACAAAATGAAACTCAATATTTCCTTCTTCCACATGTTCCCTGATAAAATGATACCTTATGCTGATGTGCTTGGTCATGGAATGTTGTACTGGATTACCTGTCATAGCAATAGCACTTTGATTATCACAGTAAATAGGTATTTTAGAGTACCTTAATCCATAGTCCAGCAATTGATTCTTCATCCATAAAATCTGTGCACAACAGCTACCAGCAGCTATATACTCTGCTTCTGCTGTGGATGTGGAAATTGATTTCTGTTTCTTGCTGTACCAAGAAACTAATCTGTCACCAAGAAATTGACAGCTTCCACTTGTACTTTTTTTGTCTATCTTACAGCCTGCAAAATCTGCATCAGAGTAACCAATTAATTTAAACTCTGATTCTCTAGGGTACCACAAACCAAGAGTTATGGTTCCTTTGAGATATTTGAAAATTCTCTTCACAGCTGTTAGATGTGGCTCTCTGGGGTCTGCTTGAAATCTTGCACAAAGACATGTTGCATACATGATATCTGGTCTACTTGCAGTGAGATAAAGAAGAGACCCTATCATTCCTCTATAGTTTGTCATATCTACTGAGACTCCTGTGTCTTTGTCTAGCTTTGTTGCAGTAGCCATGGGGGTTGTAGCAGATGAACTATCAAGCATACCAAATTTCTTGAGAAGATTTCTGGTATATTTTGCTTGATTGATAAAAATCCCATCATCTGTTTGCTTTACTTGTAGGCCTAGAAAATAACTAAGCTCTCCCATCATGCTCATTTGATACCTTGACTGCATAAGCTTGGCAAATTTCTTACAGAGTTTGTCATTAGTAGACCCAAAAATTATGTCATCCACATAGATTTGAACTAACAGCAAATCATCACCAGAATTAAAGTAGAACAAGGTTTTGTCAATTGTACCTCTAATGAACCCACTTTCTAAAAGAAATTGAGCTAGAGTTTCATACCATGCTCTAGGTGCCTGCTTTAGTCCATATAATGCCTTGTCAAGCTTGTAGACATAATCTGGATGTTTGGGATCTACAAACCCTGGTGGTTGTTCAACAAACACTTCTTCTTCAAGTTTCCCATTGAGAAAAGCACTTTTCACATCCATCTGAAAGACTTTAAACTTCTTGTGAGCAGCATAGGCCAGAAAAATCCTTATTGCCTCCAATCTTGCAACTGGAGCAAAGGTTTCATCATAGTCAATTCCTTCCTGCTGTGAATAGCCTTTAGCCACAAGTCTAGCCTTATTCCTCGTAATCACTCCATCACTGTCTGTTTTGTTTCGGAAAACCCACTTTGTACCAACAATAGATCTGTTCTTTGGTCTTGGTATAAGTGTCCAGACTTCATTCCTCTCAAATTCATTTAACTCCTCTTGCATAGCTGTTATCCAGTTAGCATCTTGAAGAGCTTCTTCCACTTTCTTGGGCTCTGTTTGAGATAAGAATGCATGAAATAGACATTCATTATTTGTAGCACTCCTAGTTCTTACACTAGCTTCTGGATCTCCAATTATCAAGTCAGGTGTATGAGCTTGTGTCCACCTTTTTGCTGTTGGTAATTGGCTTCTATTATCAGTATTAGATCCTCCCCCTTGATCCATGCTCTCCTGATTTTCTTCTTGACCATTTGCAGTCTCTGAGGCTCCCCCTGAATTGGACTGCTCAGAGTTTGGATTTTCAGTGTTTGACTCAGAGTTTGGGATAGATCCTTCAGCTGATTCACTTTCAGAATTTGAATTATTATCTTGAGATGTTTCTGAAGTATCTTCACGCTCCCCCTCAACTGGTTCTCTATTTTGTTCTGTCAGAGAAATTTCCTCAGTGTTTACCAGTAGAGGTTCAGAGTATGCTTCATCAGAGTTTGTTGGATTTGCTTCATCAGAGTTTACGTCATCAGAGTTTAGATCTTCATTTTCAAATCGAAGTTGATTATGATATTCTTCATCTTCTATTCCAGTTATTTTCTTGTCATCAAATGACACATGTATAGATTCCATGATCACTTTAGTTCTCAGATTGTAGACTCTGAAAGCTTTTGTTGATAGTGGGTATCCAACAAAAATTCCTTCATCAGCTTTTAAGTCAAACTTGGTCAATTGTTCAGGATGAGTTTTCAACACAAAACACTTGCATCCAAAAATATGAAAATATTTCAAATTTGGCTTCTTATTTTTCACCATCTCATATGGTGTTTTCCCATGCTTGTTGATCAGTGTAGCATTTTGAGTAAAACAAGCTGTTTGAACAGTTTCTGCCCAGAAATAAGTTGGCAATTTTGCTTCATCAAGCATTGTTCTGGCAGCTTCAATTAAGGTTCTGTTCTTTCTTTCAACTACACCATTTTGCTGTGGAGTTCCATGTGCAGAGAATTCTTGCTTCACTCCTCTTTCTTTGAAGAAAGCTTCCATTTCAGAATTTCTGAATTCAGTACCATTATCACTTCTTAGAATTTTCACTTTGAACTCTGATCCTTTGTCCAATAGCTTCACATGATCCATCAAAGTTAAGGCAGTTTCATCCTTCTTTGCTAAGAAATACACCCATGTGTATCTGGTGTATTCATCAACAATTACCAAAGCATATTTCTTTCTGCCCATTGACATTACATTCACTGAACCAAAGAGATCAACATGTAAAAGATGATAAGGTTCCACAACTGAAGATTCAGATTTACTCTTGAAAGATGACTTCCTTTGCTTGGCCTTTTGACAAGAATCACATAGACCATCTAAGCTGAGTGTTGACTTTGGAAGTCCCCTTACAAGATCTTTTCGAATCAGCTCATTGATGTTGTTCAAGTTTAGATGAGAGAGCTTCTTATGCCATTTCCAACTCTCTTCATTTGACATTTTTGCAGATAGACACACAGCTTTTCCTTCAGAGTTTGTTACCAAACTTGCTTCATAAATGTTATTGCGCCTGTGTCCAACTAGAACAACTTTCCCAGTAGATTTGCTGATAACCTCACAATGTTCAGTATGAAAATCTATATGGTATCCTCTGTCACAGATTTGACTCACAGAAAGCAGATCATGCTTGAGTCCTGGGACTAGAGCTACATTTGTGATGATGACACTTCCAAGATTAATATTGCCATATCCCAGAGTACGTCCTATGTTGCCATCTCCATAGGAAACTTTTGGGCCAGCTCTCTCCTCATAATCTGATAGCAGGGCTTTATTTCCAGTCATGTGTCCTGAACATCCACTGTCCAAGACTAGGGTACTTTCCCTTATGCCCTGCAATCACAAACAATTACAAAGAGTTAGATTTAAGGATCCAGACTTGCTTGGATCCTTTGGCTTTCTTAACATTGTTAGCTTTTGCAGCGGAATCACTATCAATAGAGTTTAAACTAACATTGTCAGACTTTACACTTGCAGAGTTTGCTCTAACCCATTTCAAGTTGGGTTTTAGCTCATAATAGTTGTGATAAATAGCATGATAACTTTTGCAAGTATAAATAGAATGCCAAGTGCTTCCACAGTGTGTGCATAAAGTCTGTGGTCTAACCCTAACATAATCATTCTTTACTCCAGACTTGGAGGGTAAAGAATTAATATCTTTGTTTTTCGTGCAGAAACTTGCAAGATGGTTAGTGCTACCACAACTATGACATGTCTTCCTAGGAGCATCAGAATTAGGCAGATAATCATTTCTTTTATTAATGCCTACTTTTCCATTCCTATTTTTCTTGGACACTTTCTGTTTGTTGACAGACTTTACCTCTTTGAGCTTATCTTTGAATTGTTTTTCTGTCATTGAACCAACATTAATCTGCTTATCACAGATTTTTACTGGTTCTTTAACAGCTTCTAATTTAACCTTATTCTCTGTTATTGAACCAACATTAACCTGTTTATCACAAGTTTCAGCTGGTTCCATAACAGCTTCTTTCACTACTACAGACTTTAGCTTACTGGATTCAGAAACAAATTTCACAGGTTTAAGTTGTGTTTTCACTTTCACTTTATCTTTAAACCTAAGTTCATCTTTCTCACAGTAACCTAAACCTACAGTGTCTGTCTGAAAAACTTGATGTGTGTCTTTTCCAGAATTAGTCCAAGTTTTAATCACTTTCCTCTCTTTTTCCAACTCAGATTCTATTTGCCTATATCTTTTAAGCAATTCCTGTTCAACATAAACAGCATCATCTCTCTCCTTTTGAACTTGTTGCATGTTAACAAGTCTCTCTTCAAGAAATTTATTCCTTTCTTTAAGACCTAGATTCTCAGATTTGATTCTTTCATTCTCTAAAGTCTGATCCCTATAACTAACATGTATGCTTTTTAGATAAACTCTTAATTCAGATATATTATCAGTATCATAAGCATAAGTAGTTAGGGGTACCTTGTTTTCAGATGACTCAGCTTCATCTTTAACAGTTGCCATGAGGGCATAATTGGCTCCCTCATCTGAGTCTGAAGTGTCTGCCCAGTCCTTGCCTTTAGTGATGAGTGCTTTCTCAGATTTTCCTTTCTTGCACTCTGGAGCATAATGACCCATCTCTTTACACTTGTAGCACTGGATCTCAGACTTGTCTTTCTTTCCAGACTTGGTATTCCCTCCATCAGACTTTCTGAAATTTCTCTTATCAGAGTTTGAATCTCTCCTAGAAAATCTCTTTCCTTTCTTGAAGTTCTTGAATCCCATTTTCTTGAAGGTCTTTACCATTAAAGCAGCCATTTTCATTATCTCTTCATCATCATCCTCAGAATCAGAAGCTTCATCATCAGTGTTTGAGCCATCATCAGAGTTTGATGACTCACTGTCAGATTTTATGACTAAAGCCTTTCCTTTGGCTTTCTTTCTTGATGATTCCTTCTTGACAGGCTTTTCTTCAACTTTAAGAGCAACAGATTTTGTCTTCTCCAGATCTTTTGTTTCTTTGTTCTATCTCCAGTTCATGAGTTTTGAGCAACCCATAGATTTCATCAAGATCTGTTTCTGCAAGATCATAATTGTCTCGAATTGTTGTTGCCTTCAAATCCCATCTTTCAGGTAGAGATAACAGAAACTTGAGATTTGAGTCTTCAAGTTCATATTCTTTATCAACCAGGGACAAATCATTCAACAATTTACAAAATCTGTCATAAGTATCTGTCAAAGTTTCATTAGATCTCGAGTCAAAGTGTTCATACTCCTGTGTTAGAATGGTTTTCCTATTCTTCTTTATTGCACTTGTTCCTTGACACCTGACTTCTAAAGCATCCCAGATTTCTTTGGCAGTTTTGCAGCCAATAACTCTGTTAGACATGACATTATCTAAGGCACTATGGAGTAAATGTCTAACCTTTGCATCCTTTGCAATTGATGAGATGTCTTCAGGAGTCAAGTCTTTCTTCTCTTTTGGAACAGTCTTTTGTTCTTGACCAGTAATAACAGGAGACAATTTAGTTGGCATATGAGGACCATCATTGATTCTATCAAGGTATTCTGGATCTGTGGCTTCCAGAAACATGGTCATCTTCACTTTCCATATTGGATATTCAACTGGTCTTAGAATTGGAACCCTTATAGTCTCATATCGACTAACAAAAGTTGGTTGAACCTTCTGAGCATTCAAACCTGCATTAGAACCTTCCTGAGAGTTGTCAGCCATGATTATACTTGTGTTTGGATCGATAAACTGTATATATTAAACAGCCTAAGCTCTGATACCAATTGTTAGGCCGAATACACAATATATAATCAATATATGTATGAGAAGAACAATCAAGAACACTGTTTATGAATCAACAACTGAATTATATAAATAACTCTTCTCTTTGTGATGTAAAATATCACAGAGAGCTGCTAGGTTAAAAGAATAATGTATTCAGTATTCGCATGCCTTATAGGGTTAACCTATCTGTGTTTATATAGTACACAGCTACATAGAATCAATCTCTAATTGATATTCCTATAAATTAGCTATACAAATTATATCAAATTAGGATTGCTTCTGTCTTCTGTTCCGTTTCCTTGTCTGTCTCAATATATCTTGCTTCTTTCCATCTTCAAGATATATTGCTTCTAGAATCTTCAATGTTAGCACCGACAGCTTTAGCAAACTCTCACCCCGTCAGACTTTATCAAACTCTGACTAGCTTCTAGTAAACTCTGATGAATACATGTTGCTTAAACACTGATAAACACTCATCAGCAATTATATCTAACAGCTTTATCTGCTGTACCACACTGTGATTGTGGCAAATGTTCATGTGATGTTAATGCTAAGCTTGAGAATTTCAGTAAGAGCACAAAGTTGTCTTCATTTCTTATGGGATTACGGGAACAATATACTGCCATTAGAAGTCATTTGCTAATGATGACTCCAATTCCTAGACTGAGTGCAGCTTATAGTTTGTTGATGCTAGAGGAAAATCAAAAAGAGTTTGGTTCAATTGCCCTATCTGTTAAAGTTCATGATAGTCAGAATACTAATACAGGATCACAGTCTTTTAAGTTTGTCAAACAACACAATTTTGTTGCAAACTCATATGCTACTCATATAGCTGGTAATGTTGTCCATTTTGTCTGTCATACAAACAGTAAACATACATTAGGTGATGATATGTGGATTCTAGACTTGGTGGCCACTGATCATATTACACCTCATTTGCATTTGTTAACTAATGTTCTTGAAATCACTTATGTGCTTAATCTTCGTAATGGACATCACACCAATGTTACTCAAGTTGGCACTGTCATACTACATGCTAATATTGTTTTAATTGTTGTCCTTTATGTTTCAAGTTTCAACTATAACCTTCTTTCTATCCCCAAACTTACTTCTACTACATGTTCAAATGTCTTTTTCACTATAACTTCTTGTTATATACAGGACCATGTCTTGAAGAGGACCATAGAGATTGGTGAACTTCAAGATGGCCTATATCTTCTGCGTCACCCTCGAGCTACTTCTGTACAATTACCATTTGTACCTAGTACCCAGTCTAGAATAATTTCTGTTTCTACATGTAATTCTGTAACCTCTGTTAAAAATCCTAGTTTGTGGCATGCTCGTATAGGACATCCATCTATGAGTTCTATGAAATTTCTACCTACTTCAATGTATAACACCTCAATTGTGTTTAATGACACTACAAGAAAAAGTATAATAGACATCAAAGTGTTAACAACGGTCATAGATGCCATCGATGTCAAACATTTATTTAACATCGGTCTTAAAAAAATCGATGTTTATGTTATATTCGGACATTAGTTCGTAAGTCAACTGATGTCATAAGTACGTTTTTAAAAAAAATGTCGCGCGCCCCAGATTATTTCCCCCTTTATCCCAATATATTCCCCCCTTAGTTAATTTTTCACTTCCCCCTTTACACCAAATTATATACCCCCTTATTTTTCACCCCCCCCCCCTTGAGAATTCTGCTTTTAGTTTAGTCGTTGTAGACTCGATTGATTTGATAATGATAATCGAAGTTTTGCGATCATTTCGGCTTGTTTTTACTTTTGTTTATGGATTTGGTATTTTTAGGTTCATTTATATTATATATTCTGTGATAGGAGAAGGGAAATATACATCAATTTTATGTGAAAAAAACGATGTCTAAAATGATAATTTACATCATCTAAAATAAGCAAATTGATGTCTATTACTTACTCTAACTCCAGTTCCTAGACTGAGTGCAACTTATAGTTTGTTGATGCTAGAGGAAAATCAAAGAGAGTTTGGTTCAATTGCTCATTCTGTGAAAGTTCATGATAGTCAGAATACTAATACAGGATCATAGTCTTTTAAGTTTGTCAAATAACACCATTTTGTTGCAAACTCAGATGCTACTCATATGGATGGTTCCATTTTGTCTGACATACAAACAGTAAACATACATTGGGTGATGATATGTGGATTCTAGACTCTGGGGCCACTGATCATATTACACCTCATTTGCATTTGTTAACTGATGTTCATGAAATTACATCTGTGCTTAATCTTCGTAATGGGCATCACACTAATGTTACTCATGTTGGCACTGTCATACGACATGCTAATATTGTTTTAACTGATGTCCTTTAGGTTTCAAGTTTCAACTATAACCTTCTCTCTATCCCCAAACTTAGTTCTACTACATCTTCAATTGTCTTTTTCACTATAACTTCTTGTTATATACAGGACCATGTCTTGAAGAGGACCACCGAGATTGGTGAACTTCAAGATGGATGGCATGTATCTTCTATGTCATCCCCGACCTACTTCTACACAATTACCATTTGTACCTAGTACCCAGTCTAGAACAGTTTTTGGTTCTACATGTAATTCTGTAACCTCTGTTAAAAATTCTAGTTTGTGGCATGAAAGGCATATGTCTAGGCCTATTTGTAAACACCGAGGATTCTACTCAACTTTAATTAAGATGTAATAAGTAAATAATAAAAATCAAATGTCACAGGAATCTCAGAAGATTATATCTGTCAAAGAATGAAGATTAAAGTCATCTACAGACTTGAAGTGATTCTACATTGAAAGAAGATCAATTTGTTGATCAAGCCTCAGTGAAGTATTCAAGTTCAGTGGATTTATTAAAGTGACGGAGATTTCAAGTGGTGACAGCAAAAGATACTGATTACGGAGTTCTTGAATGAGAAGGAAGTGAATCACTGCTTAAAGTCAAATAGATAAAGAACAAACATTGTCGTTAGTCACTCATGAACCAGACAGTACATTGAGTGTCAACGTACTATTGTGTTTGTTATTTATCTAAGTTTTAAGTGATTCTGGAATTGTTTGAGAAGTCAACTAATTCTATTTATTCTCTTATAAATAATTAATACTATTAAGTAAATTATTTAAATTAGAATAAAAATGAATTATATGGAACAGGAAAGATAGTTGGTACTTCTACTGCATTGACAACAGTAGTCCCACAGAAACTGGAAGTGAAGGCTGTTCAACCTTCTAGTTCTAACTTGGATGTTATTGATGCTGAATTTGGTTTAACATCCATTGATCAATCTGGTGGTGACTACTACTCTTTGGAAGAACTTGATCAGCTGAAGGATGGTGATTTGGCCATGATAGTCAGGAAGTTTGGGAAGTTCAGATTCAGAAGGAATCCCAATCTTAAGTTCAGGCCCAGATTTCAGAGAGGTGGATCTTCCTCTTCAAGTGGCACAAGGGGTGGCTACAAAACTGGAACTGTGGATAGGACCACAATCAGATGCTACAATTGCAATGAGTTGGGTCACTTTGCTACTAAATGCAGAAAGCCAAAGCAAGGGACAAGGAACACATTTGATTCTAGCAAGAAGAACAAGATTGGGAAAGCTTATGTTGCTGAAGGAAAGAGTTGGGATGACACTAACAGTGATGAAGAAGCAGGTGAGATTGGGAACTTTGATTTAGTGGCTAAAGAGGCAAGCACTTCATCTTCATACATGTCAGAGGTAAAGTTCACTGATGCTGAAATGATCTATCATCTTGGTGGTACTATTTCTTGTGCACGTACTGAAAATGATAGAATAATTCTTTTGAACACAGCTCTTGAAAAGGAGATAAAAGAATTAAAACTTGTGCATGTTAATCAGAATGAACTTACTAAGAAAATAGCATTTCTTGAGAATAGGATTAAATGTTATATTCAACTGGAAACCATTCTCAAGAATCAGATTAGTGAGCTGAAGACTAAAGCTAATGTTTACTTCAACTCTTGTAAGACTGCTAAAGAAATTATCAATAAACAAAGTATTAGTCAGACCGTAGGAATAGGGTATGACTATAATGAGTCTATTGGTAAATTAAGCATAAATACCCCTAATAGAGTCAGTTCTAAAGAAAGGGGTATTCCAGATGTGCTTAAGGGTATTGACAAACCTTTCTTTAGAGAGTCCCAGGAAGATTCTCTGAATGAATACTCTATCATCATTGAAGAGGAGATACTTGAAGAAGATCTTGCTTTTGAAGTTGAACAGTCCAACAAGTGTATATCTGATATTCCAGTCAAAGTTGTTTCAACCAAAAAGACTAAATCAGATATCCATAAGTTGGATCAAAACAACTGTAGTACTAACATGCCTGCTGTTAATTCTTCTCATAAAGCATGTGGTGTGATTAATTGCATGTCTTGTGCTTTCAATGTTATGTTTGCTTATTTTAATAGTAAGCATGTATCTAGTGATAAGACTGCTCCACGTCAACATGTTAATAATAAGAAGCATGTTAAAGCTAAGACTACTAGTCCTCCTAAGACTGGAGTGGATTCATTTATCCCTAAGCCTACTCAGAAATGTGTTAAGGCTGGGTATAATGGAAACGCTCTTTTATGAAAGAGGATGAAGTAGTTGTAGCTAAAAAGGTTGTTTTGCCTGACAAAGGCCAGTTCTTTAAGTATGCCGGACCCAATCAAGTTTGGGTTCCGAGGAAGGACTAATCAATTTGGTATTTCAGGGTGTGGAACAGGTAAACCGTGTTATGTGGGTTCTTGACAGTGGATGTTCAAGGCATATGACCGGAGATAGAGCCCTGTTATCAAATGTGGTTGAGAAAGCCGGCCCAGGAGTTACCTTTGGAGATAACAACAAGGGTATTACCAGAGGATATGGCTGTTTGAAGTTTGGAAATGTTATCATTCAAGATGTATCTATTGTGGAAGGTCTGAAGTTCAATCTTCTCAACATCAGTCATTTCTGTGACAGAGGATATGATGTTTCCTTTGAGAAAGATAGATGTCAGATCCTTCACAAGAAGAATGGAAAGCCTGATCTTCAAGGAGTAAGGAAAGGTGACTTGTTCATAGCTGATCTGCACTCTGGATCCAAAGATGAAGTAACTTGTTTTTATGCTAAAGCTTCATCTGATGAAAGTTGGCTATGGCACAAGAAGATGTCTCACCTTAACTTCAAAACCATGAACTCTTTAGTCCAGAGGGAATTGGTTAGAGGTTTACCTCATATGGAATTTACACAGGAAGGACTGTGTGAGGCTTGTCAGAAAGGAAAGTCAAAGAAAGCTTCTCACAAGGGCACTGACACATCATCAATAACTGAACCACTTCAGCTACTGCACATGGATTTGTTTGGTCCAGTTAGTGTGATGTCCATGTCAAAGAAACAGTATGCACTTGTGATTGTTGATGACTATTCCAAATATACTTGGGTTTTATTCCTACATTCCAAGGATGAGACCCCACAGATGGTGATTGATCATACAAAGTTGATTGAGCTGGATTCGAGATTCCCTGTTAGAGCTATAAGGTCAGATAATGGAACTGAATTCAAAAATGCAGTCCTAAATGACTTTTGTGCTTCTAAAGGAATAACAAGACAATATTCTGCCCCTAGAACTCCTCAACAGAATGGAGTGGTGGAAAGGAAGAATCGTACATTGATTGAAGCTGCTAGGACTATGTTAAGTGAATCAAGACTTCCAATGTACTTTTGGGCTGAAGCTGTGAACACTGCTTGTTATACTAAGAATCGAACTTTAATCAACAAGGATTTAATGAAGACTCCTTATGAGATCATGAACAACAAGAAACCAACTCTCAAATACTTTCATGTATTTGGAGCAAAATGCTTTGTGCTTAAGGATGACAATGTGACACGTGGCAAGTTTGAGGCCAAGGCACAAGAAGCTGTCTTTGTTGGTTATTCCAGAAGATCTTATAGGGTGTATTTGATTGATGGTCACCATGTGAAGGAAAGTGTCAATGTAACATTTGATGACACTAAACTCCATAATATCCAAACAGAAGACTCATCTGAGAAACTGAAGTTTGATAACTTGCCAGACTCAGATTCAGATGATGAAGCCCCACCTAAGAATGTTGCTGGTAATGACAATAACAATGATGATAATAATCCTGGTGGTGGTGGTGGAAACATTGGTAACAATGGAGATACCACCAACACTGGAGAAGAATCATCAAGACAATCAAGCAACAACTCAGGGGGAGGAAATAATGGATCTACTAGTCAGTCACAACACCACAATGAATTACAAGGCGAATCATCAAGATCAAATCTTCCAAGATAGACTGTATGGAATAGAGCTCATCCCTTTGAGTTGATCATTGGTGATCCAGGTGTTGGAGTTAAAACTAGAAGTGCTACTCAGAATGAATGTCATTATTCAGGGTTTCTATCTGAAATGGACCCAAAGAAGACTGAGGAAGCACTGACTAATCCAGATTGGGTGATTGCTATGCAAGATGAACTCAATCAATTTGAACAACAGCAAGTCTGGAAGCTGGTACCCAGACCAAAGAACAAGAAAGTAGTTGGTACAAGATGGGTATACATAAACAAGCTAGATGAGGATGGCATTGTTACAAGGAACAAGGCAAGACTGGTTGCACAAGGGTATTCACAAGCTGAAGGCATTGATTATGATGAAATCTATGCACCAGTGGCTAGACTTGAGGCCATCAGGATGTTCTTAGCATTTGCAGCTTACTCCAATTTTAAAGTCTATCAAATGGATGTTAAGATTGCATTCCTGAATGGTGAGCTAGATGAAGAAGTGTATGTGGAACAGCCCCCTGGCTTTGAAAATCAGGAGCTGCTGGACTTTGTGTACTTTCTCTTCAAGGTTATCTATGGTCTCAAACAAGCCCCAAAAAATGGTATGACACTCTCTCTGGTTTTCTTTTAGAAAATGGTTTTGTTAGAGGTATCATAGACAAAACTCTTTTTTCAAAGAAACACAAAAGTGATATGATATTAGTCCAAGTCTATGTGGATGACATCATATTTGGGTCTACTAATGATGATCTCTGTAAGAGATTTGCTAAGCTAATGCAGAGTAAGTTTGAAATGAGTATGATGGGTGAGCTGAAGTTCTTTCTTGGATTTCAAGTAAGTCAAAGGTCAAATGGTATATTTATTTGTCAATCCAATTATCTCAAAGAACTCTTCAAGAATTATCACATGGAGGATTCAGCATCAGCAAGGACTCCATCTTCAACAGCAGTCAAACTGGGAGCTTGTGATAACTCTATCAAGGTAGATATTACAAGCTACAGAGGTATGATTGGCTCCTTACTCTATCTTACTGCAAGTAGACCAGATATTATGTATGCTACATGCTTGTGTGCAAGGTTCCAAGCGGACCCTAGAGATTTACATCTCGTTGCTGTTAAAAGAATCTTGAGATATCTTAAGGGTACACCTAATTTAGGTATCTGGTACCCGAAAGATTCTGGTTTTAATCTTGTTGGATATACAGATTCTGATTATGCAGGTAGTGTTGTGGATAGAAAGAGTACCTCTGGGAGTTGTCAATTCCTAGGAGGTAGATTGATTTCCTGGTATAGCAAGAAACAATAAACAGTTTCCAATTCAACAGCAGAAGCTGAATATATTGCTGCTGGAAGCTGTTGTGCTCAAATCCTATGGATAAGGAATCAACTGAAGGACTATGACTTTGTATTAGACAAAATTCCCATTTTGTGTGATAATACAAGTGCCATAGCAATCTCCAACAACCCTGTGCACCACTCGAGAACAAAGCACATTGATATCAGGTATCACTTTATCAGAGAGCATGTCATGAATGGAACTGTGGAGTTACACTTTGTACCCACAGAAGAACAGACTGCAGATATATTCACTAAATCTGTTGACGAATCCACATTTATCAAGTTAGTTGGTAAATTGGGTATGTTAAACAGTCTTAGTGATTAACAATATCTCTGTCATGTTTGTTCTTTCAAAAAATTCATTTTCTCTTGTCATTTTAATGATATTTATTGCCAAGTCTCATTTAATATTACATGCTTGTAAATTTAAATAGTTCTGAATATTTTAGTTTCTTTAAAAATATTTGTCTCATATTTTTTAAGTGGAGAAATGTATTTTTATTGAAAATATATTTATTTAGAATTATTTAGGTATTTTTCAGATTGTAAATATTGTTGTTTAAATATTCCCGCAAGTTTATATTATTTTTATGCACTTATATATTATTCTGCATATTTTTCTAGAATTTATGGAATTTTCTGTGAATTTTTCTAGATTTTTATATATTTTTCATGCATTTTTATAAGTTGTACGCATTTTCCTGTAATTATTCTATTTAAATTCGAAGTTTATTCTAAGTCTTCCCAGTTTAATACTAGGAAGACTACCGGGTAAACTAAGATTTTATTATTATTATTATTTTATTTCAGTTTTTTCTATTTTATTTCTTTTTAATTCTAAGTTTTCCTAAGTCTTCCCAGTTTTATACTAGGAAGACTACCGGGAAGACAAGGAATATTTCTTTTTGTTTTTGTTTTGCATTTTCTGTAAAAAAAATTTATTTATTTCTAAGTTTTCCTAAGTCTTCCCAGTTTTATACTATGAAGACTACCGGGAAGACTTAAAAATAAATGTTTTTAGTTATGTTTTAATTAATTCCGAAGACTTCCTAATTTGAACTAGGAAGACTACCAGGAAGACTATCCTAAGTCTTCCCGATTGTCTTCCCAGTTCAAATTTAAAAAAAAAACGTTCAGTATTTCTTTTTCTTTTAACAGTTATTTTTATATTCTAAATATATATATATATATATATATACACACAAATATACATACACTGCTCGTTTTCTATTTATCTTAGCAGTGCCTTATCATTTTTTTTTCTTTGTTGTTCTTAGAAAACCCCATTCGCATTCTTATTTGTTTTGCAGAAATCCTTGATCATTTTCAATCTTGCTCAAGTTATTACTTAGCAAATCATTTCTGTTCTTTCAAAATCAATCATTTGAGTCGAAGTGCTGTTGAAATTTTCATTTTTTTTCGACTTGTGTGTTCTTGGTTCTGTTAAGTAATTCTTGTGTTTTAGTGATCAAGTAGTAGTTTCTGAGATTCATTAACTAGTTGTGTGTGTTTAAATCATTTGCCCATTTCATTTTGCTTTTCAAAAGCTTTAGTTCGAATTTTTAGGATCAAATTTTAAAATTGGTTAATTTTGATAAAATTTTAATTTTCTGGATTTTAAGTGATTTTAATTAATTCTAAAAATCCCTAAAATTTTAATTTTGTTTTAAGTTAATTAAAATTTCTTGTTTTATCCAAATGGATCCTAATTTTGAACTCGTTTTAAATAATTATGTTGGGTATTTTGATCCGTCTAAATGCAAGGTGGAACGTTTTAAACCTTGGATTCAATTTTTAAATAGCAATGCATGTGTCAGTCATGCTATTTGTGCTACTGCACTTCTTAAAATTGATCCATTGAGGTTTTTGTGTTCAAGTGCTGTTATTGCTGAAGATTCTAAATCATTTTCTTTCAATATTTTAAACCAGCAATATACAGTCACTTTTGAGTTGTTTTGTGATGTTTTACATTTTCCAAAGGACAGGTTTGATCCCTTACCCACTGATGATGAGTTATCACAGTTCTTTGTGAATATTCATTATCAGGGTCCCTTCCAAATGGTCAAATTATCTAAAAGCTTTGTTGTAAGGGAATGGGATATGTTCTTTGATACTATAGCAAGAGTATTTGGTAACTGCACAAAAACAAATTTTCATTGCATTACCAGTCTTAATCAGTATATTGCTTATGCTATAGTATTTGGTCGTAGGTTAAATTTTGCTGAAATTCTGTGGAACATAATGCTTAACAGGCTTGCTCACTCTAGAAGAGATTATGATAATCATGTGAAAGTGAAGTGTTGGTACCCTCGCTTTCTCACTCTTATCATTAATCATCTTCTCACTGCTGAGCAGGTACAACTGTTTAGGGAAGCTAGATTTGAAACCTCTCCAACCACAGACACCAAATTCTACACCAGACTTGATGTCTCATCCAAATTCCTCAACATCCATGTTCTTGTTTCACCATTGATGAGTCAATTCATTAATCTTCCTATCTTTGGTGAACAAGTTCCTGAGCCACATCCAGTTCCACTAAAGGTAGTTATTCCTAACCCTGGTTCTTCTTCTGGTACTTCAATTTAAACCCAAGTGGTTGTTAGGGCTGACCCAAAGATTGTAGAACCACAGTCTCTGACCCAGATCATAGAGCCAAACAGAGAGTCAAACACTCCTGATACACAACCTGAGCCTAATGTACAAACCAGTTCAAGAAGTGTTAGTGAAGTAGCTACAAAGAGTGCTCCCGCAGCTCTGTCTCCACCCTTAAATAAAAGAAAAACCTATAGGGAGGCATCTGTAAGCCCATCTGTATGCTCTCAACAGGATATGGACATAGATATGGCCACTGAACAGTCTCTGGAGACATCCTATCAACAGGGTGGATCTATTGAAATTCGCCATAGGGCCATGGCATCTTGTACTGAGTCAAGCACTCTCCCATTACTCACAATGGGAGAAGATATCCATCTAGAAGAAACTCAGGACACTATGCAAGGAGAGCACTTTAATTTTGACTTTGAAACAGTGCCTACCATTGTTACGGTAGAAGTGCCTTCACAGGCATCAGAGGGAAAATCTGATTCTTCGCCACCAATAATAGAATCATTTTCTCCCCTCCCAGAGGGAACATCTCTGGCTCCCCTAAGGGATTTTTCACTCACAGTTTTTACTGGAGAAAGTGAAAGGCAACCCGATGAGTCTGTCCCTGAAGCAATTCAGTATACAATGTCAAATATTTTGACAGACTCAATCAGGGATCGGGAATTGCGAACTCCCATTGCACCACCACTGACCTCTCTTGAAGGGGCTAGGGTGATTTTTCATGCAGGTACATCTTCTGAAAATCTAGAAAGACAGTTAGTGGTGAGAGATATGAGTCAAACACCGAGTGATACACAAGCACGTGAGTTGAGTGAAACACCACTGAGAGCAATTGAAGTGAGTGCACACACTGACACAAACACTGCTTTGTTGAAACAGCTAGCTGATCTATAAAGGAAGTTACAAGACACCCAGGCTGAGAACACTCTTCTAAAAGCACAAGTGGTTGCACAATCTACCACCTTTGTATCAAATCAGTTGGGTACTGTGAAAGATGACCTGGAAGGATTGAAGAATAATCTACTCCCGAGGCTGAATTCAATCCAACAATCTCAAGTACTGGTGGCTTCAGACATCTCTGATCTTACAATGTCAAATGCTCAGATATCGGAGAGTGTCAAGGAGATTGCTTCTATTTCTACCAAGGTGGACTTTATTCTGCAAACAGCTGATGAAAATCAAAGGTTTAATGAAGAAAGGATATCGAGGATAGAAGGAGGGATGGAGCATCTTAATGAAGGTATGAAGCACTTGTACAATATGATCATGAAATCACATCAACCTACTGAAGAACAAAGAACATTCTTTGAGGGAGATGATGATGATGATGATGATGAGGATGATGATGCTGATGAAGGAGAAGATAGAAGAGAAGAAGGAGAGATAAGGAGAACATCTGAGGTGAATCCTAGGGCTTCCAAAGCTCAAATTGTAGAGGATTCCTCAACTAAGGGGGAGAAGGAGAAGAGAGGAGGAAACAGAGAAGTTGGAGGAGCTTCTGGAAAAGATAAGGGGAAAGGGAAACAATCATTGGAGGATACTGTCTTTGATGATGCCTACTACTACCACGGTGAACAGGATGACTTCCAATTTGACACATCTGGTGATCTGGAGAAGACCATTCCTGAAGAAGCTTTTGGTGAGGGGGTTGAAGAGGCAGCTAACTTTGATGATTGGGAAGATGAAGCTAACTTATACACTCCTGACCCTTTATTTCAAAAGGAGCTGAAGAAGCAACAAGCAGACCTCAGGAGAAAAGAGGATGAGAATGCTAAGGTCTCCGACATCATATCTCAAAAGCTGAAAATTCAAAAGGCTGAACATGAAGACAAACAACGTCTTCATAGTATTCATGTCAAAGAAAGGAGATTGGATGTAAGGATGAAGCAAGGAAGCAAATGGGATAAGGCAAGGGAGATGTTTGATATCCCTCAGAGAAGCACAAACAATGATGCTACTTTTCTAAAGTTGCTTGAGAAGATCAGAACGGTTAATCCAGACAACTCATTATACATGAATGCATTGAAGGAAGATATCCTAAGGATTACGTCTGCATTTGATCAAGTGAGGTAAGAACTGTACATTTATGTCTCAAGTGCTCTTGAAGGGTCATTCACCGTCTCTCTTGAAATACTTCAAAGAAGATCTCTCTCTGAATTGTGGATTCTTATGAGTAAGGTTAAGAGATCTTCTTGCTTGAACGAGCTTCTGTATGACCGGCTGAGAGATTCTGCTATGAAGGCCAGCCCTCAAGTTGTGCACTTTCCTTATGAAGTTAAAATCTACAGAGGTACTACTTCTTGCATTGCCTCTAAATAGCAACCAACTGATCTTCTGACCAGGGTCATTCCGTCATGTCTCATCTTCTGTCCAAGCTTGGGATGCTCAACTTATTCTCACCTCCAAACTTTAGGGTGGTCAGCACAACAAGACAAACTGTGACAGCAATGTTTCGAGAAGATATATTTGTTAGGGACGGCTGGAATTAGTTAGAAAATGTGAGATATACTGTTTGTATATATTAGTAAAATAGGATAACTTACTAATTAAGAAATGTAACAAATATATACATTGTTCTCACTGTTGAATGTTATCTTTTTATTCACTCTTCATTTTGCTAAGTTAATCGTAGCTTCATTAATGGAGCTGACAATTATACTTATGATCGATTTTATTTTATGTGATTTTTCAGTCTAAGCAACCAATTTGGTAGCAGACATGGTATGAATCTTTCTCTAATTAATCAAGGAGAGTAGTTGCAAGAACAATACGAAGTCATCCAAAGTGTTCAAATTAATGCAAAGAGATTGTTGTAGCAAAAGAAGTGTGCAAACATGGTCTAAGGCTAGTTCGAAGATCAATGCCCAAGGCTGCCCTGTCTACTGGGGCATTCAGACAAATTATGACTCCTTTTCCTGAGATTGAAGTGATGATATAGCGGACGTCTGTATTTTGAGTCGCCTACTTTAATAACTTAAATCTATTTCTTTTAGTTTTTTATGGATTTTTCATTAAAAATGTATTATGCCATTTTATGTGCTTCAATAAGTTGGGTATACTTTTTTTAATTTTTTATGAAATTTCATATTAAAAACTTATTATAGGATTTTATATACTTTAATAATATATCTACTCTTTTTAATTTTTTTTGAGGGTTTCCATTAAAACTTATTATACAATATTATTAGAGTCGAAATATTAAAATTTGGGCATTGGGATGGTAAATCCCTCTTTTTCCTAAAATTATTACGTATAAAATAAATATAATTAGTATCGAGTCCATTTAAAATTTTAAAATATATTTTGGATCGAGTTTTATGTACTTTAATATCTTGGGCCTATTCATTTTAGTTTTTATGGGTTTTCTTTTTAAAAATTTATAATAAGGGACCAAATTATTTTACATACATATTCTAAATAAGACACGTATCATCTGGTCTATACTTCAAATTAATATCCCTCTTTTTGTTTCTAAAATTATTATGAGAAACATAAATAAAAATTATTATCAAGTCATATTATTTAAAATTTAAAACCTATCAAATTCATGTCTTAAAATTTTCACATATAATATCAAAAACAATCAGTTTAATAAATTTAATTAGTACACTTGAAGATAATAGTTTTAACAGAAGCATTTTAATTGAGATTGCTAACAAAATTGTTATCTCTTAACAAATCATCATGTATTGCTTCAAAAAAAAAAACAAATCATCATGTATAGTAATTGTTTTTAATATTTTCCTTTCTTTCGTGATCTTCTAATCCAAATTTTTTCAGAGTAAAGCATCTCCAATGGTGGAGAACCCTTAGCTAAAATCATAGGTGGATTACCATAAATAAAAAATTTAGATAATGTGTAAAAAAAAATCCGCTCCAATGGGATAAAACTGTTAGCTAAAATTTTAGCCAACCTCTCCATGTTGGCTATTTTTGTCGAACACCTGTAGTAAAACTCCACATCAATTATTACCATATTCAAATCATATATTCTATTTTTAATAACTTGAAATAATAATAACATTCTATTTTTAAAATATAGTCAACTAGTATAGTCAACCCCTTGGAACACAATATTTACAGGTTCAGCAAATTTTACATAATCAACATTTTATATTATTTTAGCTAACGATTTTAGCCAACACCGTTGGAGATGCTCACCCTCGTAATTTTCTTTAACAATTAAAATAATATAAAATCAACTTAGGAACTAGTACGTATATAGGAAATTTGTTGGAATATTCATGCCTTAAAAGTTAAGATAATCTGGTAAAGATTTAAGGCAAAATTGTAATGATTTATTTCATATTTACAGAAGATTGTCTTATTTAATATTCTAGAATGATTATCAAAATCCTAATGATTTTTAAAATCCGTTGATATTTAATAAAAAAATTAAAAATATCCCGAGGCGAGGCGAGGCAAGGAGTGCTCAGCTACAATTGGCATTTACCCAGAAGTGCTTGAACATGCATGTATGCTACATAAAATGAAAAACCAGCATTCAATCTACTGTTTTTCCATATCTAGAGTAAATAATATTTTTTTTGTTTGATACGAGATCGTACATAAATACATTTTTTACAGCTCATTATTTTTATATAAGTACAAAAAACTATGATGGTATGAATTTATGATTCCTCACCCTGGTGCATCCAAAATCTTGTTTATATACAGACACACAGCACAGAAATAATTTCCGAGCTGTCCAATGAAAGAAGCACCACAGCCACAGCTAGACAGGGCCTTCTACGGCCCACCTGTACCGCCACAAAAATCGTACTACCGTCCAGGGCCTCCAGGCCGCAGTGATTGTTGCTGTTGCAGCTTCCTGAACTGCTGTTTCTGCTGCATTTTTAATTTCATCTGCCAACTCCTCTGTGCCCTTCTGCTTCTTGTCGGTATCGTTGCCTTGATTTTGTGGCTCATTTTTCGACCAAATCCTGTTAAATTCTATGTCACTGACGCTTCTCTTACTCAGTTCGATATTTCATCTACACATAAAACACTTCATTACAACCTTGCATTGAACATGACGGTTCGTAATCCTAACAAACGTATCGGGATTTACTATGATCAGATTGAGGCTCAGGCTTTATACCAAGGCCAGGTATTTGGTACGGCTAATGTGACTGGCTTTTATCAAGGACACAAGGAGACCGATTATTTGAATCCGGTGTTTAATGGACAGAATTTAGTCGTGTTAGAGAATGACGATTTGTCCAAGTTTGATATGGAGATGGAGCTGGAGCATTTTTCGATTGGTATCAAGCTTGATCTTACAGTTAGACTCAAATTCTTATTATTTAAGACTCCGAAGTTTAGTCCTAAAATTGACTGTGATCTGAAAGTTCCTTTGGATTCTGAAGGAAAAGGTTCTGGTTATTTCGAGACCAGGAGATGCCATGTCCATTGGAGGCATTGACTCACTCTGTAATTTCGATTAGTTCTGGGAGATTTAATATCAGTCCAGCAGCAGCAGATATGTATGACCTGCATTGTGATTGTATATCATTGCCTGCTTATATAATTTAACATTTGAAAACCTGTTTGATGGTTAGTAAGATATCATCTATTAATACTCTGGCATAAAAAAGTTATCATCCGACGAGAAGAAAGATTGATGCTGTCCTTGGCATAAAGAAAAACAGAAGATAGATGCCGAGGTCTTTATATAAAATAATTGTTTTCGAAATAAATAAAAAATTTATAAAAAGTTTAGCAGTCACATATTTTAAGGATCTACATTTTATGTTAACAGCCTGATGTTAAAAAAGATTACCACAATTTTGAACCGCCCTGTTTCTCCCAATCTACGGACTACAAGTTCCAGTGCCAATTCCTATCATTCTTCCCAGATGCAGTTCACTAATAAATAAAGAAAATCGGGACATCTCTCAGTGAGGTAGTCGCGGTACTTCGTACCAAGTGTTGTTTTAATGCTATGGAGACCTGTAAAATGACTACAATGATGAGAGAATAAGCTGTAAAACTTGCACAAATTGTAGTAGGAAAGATATAAAAAAGTCTACAACAACGCTACCATTAGCATATTGAAAACATAACTCCTGTTTTTTCAACAGTGCACAGTTTTTCCAACAGCATTTGCTAGCTGTGACTGGAGTGAGCTGGACCAAGGTGTTGAGAATTTATCTTCATTCTCCTCATCAAATGTCAATACCAAATCTGATAATGTGGCGGTATCATCAAAGCTGTTGGTTAGATTTTTCCTTCCACATCTTCTAGTATGGAGACTATTTCACACACACCTACACAAGCATGGCAGAGTTCTTGTACAGCGATTCGTAACGATTTAAGTCATCATTCTATCTATCTTTTCTCTCCTATCTATTTTAGAAGAAAAAAAAATTACAAAGTGCTTGTTTGATTTTACATGAGAAGTCATTTCTTCTAGAATTTAAGTTAAATTTGTTCAAATAACCGGTTATATTATATTTATTTACTCGAAAATTCATTTCAAACTGATACTGATATGTATTATAACTAGTTGATTAAGTCGTTGAACAACTAAGAGCATCTCCAATGCAATTTCCTATTTTGACTCCCTAAAATATAATAAAATAATCATTACCTATAATATATATATTCTATTATCTATTATAAGGAAGCTGATGTGATTCACTTTTCTCTTCCCTGTTTAGGGGTTTGGTTTTCTATCCCCTACAAATTTTAGGGGACAGGGAGTCCCATTTGAGCATGATTTTTAAATTCAAACCCCTAAAATATGTACAACTAGGACAAATTTAGGGGATAGGGGTTATAATACTTAAAACTAGCTGAAATTTGAATTCGTTAATCTTTTCGTATTTTAATATCTTGCTTTTTTAAATTTATACTAGCTTATAACCCGTGCCAAGCACGGGCCCGAATATGAGTCGAGATTAAAATATTAGTATTAATAAATTATTAATAAATATTATTTAAAAATGTATTTCTCGAGAATTGAATGGTAAAAATATATAATAAAAAAATAACTATTTAATTATATAGTTATAGACAATCGAACTGTGCATAAAACTAAAGAAATTAAAGATAAATAAATCTTGTATAATTACGTAGCTGCAAAGAATCTAACACTCGATGAAATTATTGAATTTAAAGTAAATAAATAAATCTTGTATAAATTACGTAGTTGTAAGGAATCGAACCCTGGATGAAGCTAAAGAATTTAAAGTAAATAAATCTTGTATAATTATGTAGTTGCGAGGAATCGAACCCGGGTCAAGTGATAACCAAATTTGGTACTTTGGTACTTTAGTACTGCGCGCCATTTTCACATTGTTTTGCTTATTAATATAGAGTATAGATTTAAATTTTCTCAACCACGTCGGTAGAGAAGTAGACTTTTTTGGTGTTGGTGACTTCTCCTTGACTGCTTCAGTCTTCTTCTTCCTAGTAAATGTCTTTGGACTCGTATCACTAGCTATCCTGAATCTTAGAATGACTAGAGGATGGTCTTGGAGGTGCTTTCTTTGGTGGCGGGCTCGACTTTTTAACTGTTGTCGCTTTCTTTGGTGCTTTTTTAGGTGTAGCTTTCTTAGGGGAATTCTTCTTTACAGATGATTTCTCTGAGGAAACCCTTTTGCGCTTTTTAGTCCCTTTTCGGACTCGGCACCAGTATCTGTTTCTTTCTCCTCACTTTTGGCACGATCAGTCTTTTCAACTTGAGATCCATCTGAACTACCATCCACATTTTCCTGTTCCCCATGCACATCTTCATCTTCTTGTTCTTCTTGATCATTGTCTGTCTCAGGTGGATCCTTTTTCTCCTCACCTTTGGATGCATTCCTCTTCCGACTCTACAAACATTCAAAACATATAAAATACCAACATAAGACGAGCAGCATACAAAAAAAAAGGGGCTTCCTGGGGTCCCTGTGCCTACATCCTACCAGCATTTCCCATTCGCATAAGATATAACACATTCATGTTCGAAAGACTAGATATCTGCAACTCATATGTTATAAATCACATGAAGCGTTTCCGAACTCAGTAGCGACACAAAACATTGCATGAAAGAATTAAATTAGCACTTTAATAATGAATGTAATAAATATACTAGCTCCATCTAAGTCAGTAAATCATATCCCTGAGAACGGCTAAATCAATTTCATGCAAGTAAATGTATATCCCAGAGCTTTAAAATGAGTGAAATTCACTGTACTATTGTGTTTACGATTTGGCTAGTAAAGAAATGTGATATCCTGAAAGAACTAATACCTTAGCCGAGCTTTTTGAAGGTGCACTCCCGGATGTTGATGTGCTCTTTTTGCTCGATCTCTTGTGCTTGTTACCTTTGCTTGTCTGATAGTGATAGACATACATAATATGTATTAATATATCAAGTGAAGAGCAAATTTAAGGATACTTTGCACAATGATATACAGTAGCTTTTTTCTACAGAACTAACCAGTTCTTAATCAGCAAGTAATTCGATGGTAGTGGCCTGAGGAGCTTTCAAAAATTCAAACAACTTTGTAACAATATCTTCCTGTATCCACATAAAAGTTATCATAAATACGAACTACCAATATGATACACGGAAATAGATTAAATGCTTCGATATTGAACAAACACAAATTAAATTAAATTAAGCATTGGAGAACAACTAATACTTTGATTGTATTACCTAGTACATGTTAATTAGTTTTCAAGAGTATGTACATTGAGCAAGTAAAAATGTTTTCTGGTCAGCTAATGAGTATATTGCCTCTTTATGTTTAGGTACAGGATCCTTACATTTAGCATATCAACAAGTAGAACACACTAAAACTCAGCAGTAATCATCAACAGAGACCTTTTTAGCAGTAGCCCTGGAACTGGATATTGGCAAATCATAGCAGATGAAACAGACTTCTAGGTTTCAAAGTCTTCCTTCCCCTCCTCTAACTCCTTAATAGTACAAAAGCCTGGACGTATCTCTCAACTCAAACACATTGATAGGATCATCTAGTACTTTGGATGCCTCATCTTAACTGCCAATGATTGCCTCCTAACGTTTCAGATGAGTTGATTAATTAAAAATTAACTTTGGAACTTAGGATACTAAAGTATATATGCATAAAGGAGATTTGTTGGATATTTAAATGTTAAGGTAATCTGGTAAGGATTTAAAAAGGCAAAATCTGATGGTACTGTTGCAGGCAGATTTCGACCTGCAGCCTCTTACTTCGGACCTACAGAAGAAGAATGCGAGGGTGTTGGCCCCCGATTCACCTCCGGTGTAAGAAACAGTTAATATGATCTTGGGTATGATTCTCGAAACGTAAAAGACTTGTGTTTGTGTTATCAGTATCCAGAAAAAGATGATCTTTAGAGATAGATTCAACCTGTATATATAGTGCTTCCTGATTGTAACCGAAGGAGGCTTAAGCGGGGGCGGGGCGGACGGGAGCGTGTCCCCCGCACCATAAATGACAGCCGTTATGAGTGGAGGTATTGGGCTTTGGGAAAGACTGGTGGGCTTACCAAGAGATGGGCCTTCGGTATGGGCTCGGTCCGGCCCAACAAAATAATGGGCCTCCAACATGTCCCTGGGCTTTGTTCAGAGTATTTCCTCTGGGCGAAGACCAAAATTCGACCCCTACTTCGGAACAATGTGTTAGATTTCTCTTCGGGTAAGGACATTGGCAGTTGGGGATGTGACGTCACTTGGGAAACCGTGCCTCTTTAATTTTGACGGCTGTCAGGTCTTGGGATCCGAGCTTGCATCCTGGCCGTTGAATTCGAAAAGACCTTGGGTTGTCCAAACGTCTTTTCTTTTCCTTTAAATCCCCAAATGCCACTTCATTCCATTTTTTACGCAAACAAACACTGCATTTTCTTCAAGATTTCCAACAAACAGTCACTTTACTTCAACATTGGGACCGCTATCTCAACTCCAGAATTTCCAAGCCCTCCTATTCCACTCTCGCTTTATCTTCAAAACAGTAAGTAATCTTTTTATCTCTGTATCAGTTTTCATGTTTTGTTTGTATCGTTTTTTGCCACCATGACTGTAGTAGGATAGCAGATATGCATGTGTCCCTATGTGCGTAGTTTTAGGAACACATCCTTTTGACTTTCTGGGCTTTTAGGTTTTGCACTTTTAGGGAAGTTATCCTTGGGCCTCCTGATTGTTCTGGGTTTATAATCCTCCGGGATCTTTAAATCCATCAGGAGACTTCGGTCGCCCTGAAGCTTTAGATTTTAGAATATATTCGACCGATCCTGGCCCTCTGTACTCGGCTATTGTCCTCCATATTTTAGTTTATTTATGTTGATTCCGAGTACATGGCTAATTGTCTCTTCATTACTGGATGCAGGGATATGGATCGGTCGAACCCATCTCCGTTTAGTGACGCCGCACTGTACCCAGCGGCGAACCATAGATCTACACTAACCGAAGAGACGGTCGTTGAATTTTATGAAGAATATCACATTCCAAGGACTCTATGGTTCATTCATTTGGCCACTCGGACGGACCGAATATGGCACAATCCTAGGGTCTTAGAGATGCACGGAAGTACAGCTACAGGTCTCTCCGAAGCAGCGCTTAAATGCGGCTTTCGGGTTCCGACGCTACAGCTTTTGAAGCATCTGTTCAAGGACATGGGGATAGCCTTGGGGCAGCTAGACCCCAATAGCTTCATACACATCAACGTGTTTCAAGCACGGTGTATGGCGGCGAACGTGGAGCCCCGAACCTCACTCTTTTGGCATCATTATGATTTCCGACGCAACGGGAAGAGTAAGGGCTTTTATACCATTGCCCGAAAGACCAATAGGGTCGCCTGGGCTTCCACCAACTCTAACAATAAGGAGAGTCACACCAAGTGGTTCTTCTTCTCCGGCCCAAAAATTGCCCAATTTGCGGTATGGAAGGATGTAGAGCCGAAGGACCTCGTGATGCCTTCTATTCTGGGGGCTGACACAGAGGATTACAGGAAATTGTGCGAGCTGGACATGGGAAGAGTCCCTCTGTCTCTTAGTCGTGACAAAGATTGGTTGTTCGCCCTCTGGGGTAATGGGGGTAACTGTTTATTTACTGCCTTGTTTTCCAGCTTATAATTCTTTTGCCTGGTTTTTCTTCGGTATTCTGACTGATATTTGTCTTTTATTGACTTGCCTTTTTCTTTGTGCAGTGTCTTCGCGCCAGGCTGTGATTGATCGTCGTTTGAGAAAAATCCAAGAGGCGAAGGATGCCCGGGAGAGGGGCGAAGCTTCTGCCCAGACGGCTTCCGTAAGTGAGCGGCCGGTTGCCCCATCTCCCAAACAGACGACTCCTGCTACTTCTCCTCGCAGAGAGCGGGAAAAGGATTCTGAACCAGAGGGGGAGCTGTTCAAGGAGCCCCGTAAGAGGAATCGGGCGAACGAAGAGGTGGTCAAGACTTATATTCCCCAGTGGGGTGTCTTGGCTACCGATTCGGTCGCCCTGGCTGCTCCTCAGTCGGCCCTTGAGGTAGGACCTGACCTTTGCCGAGGGATGATTCTTCCGGCTGACCGAGCAATATATGGAAAGCTCTCGGCGGCGAAGGCCCTCACTGAGGCGATGGGCCTCCTCTCTATGGTGAGGTCCTTTTCTTCCACTTTTAATACTTTTGTCGTTTCCACTTGACTAATAATCTCCATTTTGTTTTCAGGCTGTCCCTCTTATCGCCTCTGCTGCTGACAAGACTGAGGACGATCGTGTCAGGGCGGTAAAAGCTGAGGGAAAACTCAAAGTGGCGGAGCTGGAGCTGGAGAGGGTCACCGGCCAGGCCAAAGCCTTGGTGGAGGAGAGGAATCTACTTCGGGAGCAACTAACATCCCAGGAGGAGCAGATAGCCGAAGTCAGTCTCCTGAGGGAACAGTTGGAGTCTAAGACAGCTCGGGTCGCCCGCCGTAATGAACAGCTGAAAGGGCTTCGCCGTGAGGCTCGTAAGGCCAAAAAGCTTTTGGAGGTGACCGAAGACAGGTGCTTCCAAATGGGCTACGACGAAGCCGTTTCGAAGGCTAACTCGGTCGGGCTTGACTATAAGCTTTTGCTGGAGGCTGGGATGTCGGATCCTGTGACTCGAGGAGCGATAGTCGACGAGCCACCCACTGTTTCTTCGGGTGCCGATGAAGACTTATCTGATTAATTTCATTCTTTATGTTTTATTTGAACTTGCCTTCGGGCTTTATTCAAACTTGCCTTCGGGCTTTTGTAATATTTGACCTTCAGTTTTCAATAGTAGTTTGCCTTTTCTTCAATATTTCGCTTTCCAATTTTATGCGTCTTTGGCACTTAGTTAGCCTTAGCATAATTTACTTTGCTTTTTTCTCTTATGCATCTTCGGCGTTTTATTTGCCTTAGCACAATTTTTCTTTATTATTTCTTATGCATCTTCGGCGTTTTATTTGCCTTAGCACAATTTTTCTTTATTTATGCATCTTCGGCGTTTTATTTGCCTTAGCATAATTTTTCTTTATTTATTTCTTATGCATCTTTGGTCGTAACCTAGCTGCCCCTTGGTATTTTGAGGGGTTTTATAAATGAGTAAGGTCCTCTTCGGTCGGTGAAATTTTGTGCTCCCGGCCTTAGTCATGTTAAAACAATTGAAATACTAAAACCAGTAGAAGAATTCAGTTCCCAAAATGGATCCTGATAGTTTAATTTAATGTACTATAAAAACAAATTATGTAGGCGAACAAGTTGTCGATTTCATAATTTTAATCGTATGTTCGTACATCGGACAGACAAATACGGTCGCCCGCTCTTGGGTAAATATCTTCAAATTTGCGTAAACCAATACTTTGAAAAGGACAAACATAATAAGGTTGAGGGGCTTACTGATAAAAACGGCGAAGATGTGAAGCGTGCCAGGTGTTTTTGATTGGGCTGCCGTCCGAATGGTGGAGTTTATATGTCCCAGGTCGGACGACTTCTACGACTGTATAAGGACCTTCCCAGTTCGGCATGAGTTTGCCTTGTTTGGCTGGCATGGAAGTGGCTAGCTCTCTTAGTACTAGGTCGCCCACCTGGAAGGATCTCTTTTTTATTCCCGAGTCGTAATATTGGGCTGCCTGAAGTTGGTATCTTACGTTTCTCTGGTGTGCTAATTCACGTTCTTCTTCTAAGAAATCCACATTAGCCTTCAAACCAAATTCATTTGTCTCAATATTAAACACTTGGGTTCGATATGATTCTAGTCCGACTTCTACTGGTAGAAGGGCGTCTGTCCCGAATGCCAGTCTAAAAGGAGTCTCTCCGGTCGAAGACCTGGTTGTCGTTCGGTATGCCCACAAAACCCAAGGTAATTCCTCGGCCCACAAACCTTTGGCTTCGCCCAACCTCTTCTTAATCCCGTCAAAAATTATTTTATTGGCTGCTTCTATCGCCCCGTTGCCTTGGGGATAACCGACTGAGCTGAACTTCTGTTGGACCCCGAATTGGCTCAGAAATTTCTTGAACTTGCTCCCAACGAACTGTGCTCCATTATCTGATATACACACCATGGGAATCCCAAACCTTAATATCACCTGTTCCAACATGAATTTCATTGCCGCGGCTTCGGTGATGGCGGAGAGTGGCCTTGCTTCTATCCATTTGGTCATGTAGTCAATTGCCACTATACAATACTTTGCTTGCTTGGTGCTGGTGGGTAGAATTCCTACAATATCCACGGCCCACATGGCAAAAGGGATGGGACTAAGGACCGAAGACATTGTCTCGGGTGGTTGCTTCGGAATTGTGCTAAATAGCTGGCACTGTTTGCATTTTTTGGCGTACTCCGTTGCATCTTCTTTCATCTTCGGCCAAAAGAATCCCTGCCTGAGAATTTTGAAGGCTAAGGACCTCCCGGCCAAATGCTCTCCGCAGATCCCTTCGTGAACCGTTTCTAGTGCCAACTTTTGTTCGTCAGGGTCCAGGCAGCGAAGGAGTGGCTGAGTGGCTGATCTTCGAAATAATCGGCCCCCTACCAAAGTGTAGTTGGCCGACCGATAGCGAATCTTTAGTGCCTCTCTTCGATCTAATGGCAGAGTACCCTTTTCGAGGAATGCCCTGATCGGGGTCATCCAATTAATTCCTTGGTGTATCTCCAGGCATTGTTTTCTGTCGATCGAAGGTGTCTTTGCTTCGGTCAGATAGATGGACCCTGTTAAATTGTGAGTATCTGCCGAAGCTAGCCTTGAGAGTGCATCCGCCCGACTGTTGTTTTCTCTGGCCACTTGGCTTAACTCAAAGGAAAGGAAAAACTGAGTGTTCTCGCGTACTTTTTGGGCGTAAGCCTTCGTACGAGGATCTTTCTGCCCATACTCACCGCTGTACTGTTTTACCACCAACATTGAATCACTGAAGGCTTTTAGGTGTTTAACTTCCAAACTTCGGGCCAGATCCAAACCAGCCAGCAAAGCTTCGTATTCGGCCTCATTGTTCGTTACCGGGAAATTGAAGCGGATTGCCTGGCATATTTCGAATCCTTCGGGGCTAGTTAAGATCAAACCTGCCCCATATTTGTTACCGGCGACTGACCCATCCACAAACAATTTCCATTTTCCCGGAGACTGTATCAGATGCTCTTCGGGAACGAGATCTTTTGGGCCGGAAAAGGTGCACTCGACCATGAAGTCTGCCAGGGCCTGAGCTTTGATCGAAGTTCTTGGTACATATTCTAGCTCATATTCCCCTAGTTCAATCGCCCATGCCACGATTCTTCCCGATGCTTCTGGCCTTTGCAGTATTTTCTTTAAGGGCTGATTGGTTATGACTCGGATCGTTCGCCCTTGAAAATAATGCCTTAACTTCCTGGAGGCCATTATGAGTCCATAAGCAAACTTTTCGGCATTAGGATACCTGGTCTCGGCATCCTTCAGTATGTGCGAAATGTAATAAACCGGGTGTTGGTTCCCTTCATGCTCTTTGACCAAAACGGCTCCCAGTGTTCGATCATTCACTGCCAAATATAGTTGCAATGTTTCCTTCGGGTCTGGTCTCATTAAGAGTGGAGTGTTTACCAAATATTCTTTTATTTCTTCGAAGGCCTTCTGACAGTTCGGCCCCCACTCAAATGTCTTCGACCCCCGAAGCACTTCAAAGAATGGTAGCGCTTTTTCTGCTGACCTGGAAATGAATCTTCTCAATGCTGCTAACCGACCGGTAAGCTTTTGAATGTCCCTAATTGTCTTCGGAGCCTCCATATCGACCACTGCTTTGATTTTTTCTGGGTTCGCCTCTATCCCTCGGGCGCTAACCATGTATCCCAGAAATTTCCCACTGCTTACTCCGAACGTACACTTGTTCGGATTAATCCTCATGTTATTCTGTCGGAGAGTTTCAAAGCATTCTTGCAGATCTTCCGCGTGGTCCCGCAGGAGGGATTTGACTATCATGTCGTCCACATAGCATTCCATGTTCCTTCCAATCATCTTCTTGAAGACTTTGTCGATCATTTTCTGAAAAGTGGCCCCTGCATTCTTCAAGCCGAAGGGCATTTTGATGTATGCGTATGTGCCATTTGGTGTGATGAAGGCTGTCTTCGGAATGTCCTCGGCATTCATCGCAATTTGATGGTAGCCCGAAAAGGCATCTAGAAAGCTGAGAATCTGATGCCCCGAAGTAGCATCTATCAACTGATCAATATTCGGCAATGGGTAGTGGTCTTTCGGACAGTTCTTGTTGAGATCGGTATAATCGACACACATCCTCCATTTTCCGTTTGATTTTTTAACCACCACCACATTTGCCAACCACTCGGGGTATCTAATATCTTCGATAAATTTTGCCTCGAGCAGCTTCTCAACTTCGGCTTGTATGACCTCTTGCCTTTCCATGGCGAAGTTCCTTTTCTTCTGTTTGACCAGCTTAGCATCACCTTTGACATTAAGACAATGTTTAGCGACCGAAGGGTCTAGGCCAGGCATGTCTTCGGGACCCCATGCAAACACATCATGATATTCCCTGATTACCTTGATGACCTTTTCTTTCAACTCGGGCTCCATTCCTTTCCCAATTTGGATCATTTTTCCCTTTTGACCCACATATAGCTCTACCTCTTCGGTTTCAACTGCTGGTTCGGCTATGGGGCTAGAAAGATCGGCCCCAAACTTTTCCAGCTCGATACTAAGCAATTGGTGACTGCCTCCAACCTCGTTTACTTTCCTCTTTCTTTTTCCTCCTTCGGGGGTTTCAAACTCTTCATCCTTCGCGACATCCTCCAACATTATTATTCTGGCAGCTTTTTGATCGCCTCTCATTTCACCAATCCCATTTTCGGTCGGAAACTTCAGCTTCAAGTGGGGAACAGAAGCCACCGCCTGGAACAGAGACAAGGTGGGTCTTCCTAATATTCCATTGTAAGCGCTTTCCACCCGAACGACATAGAACTTTGCCTCCTTCTTTATCGTGTATGGTACTTTCCCCAACAGAACGGACAAAGTTATGGTGCCTTCGATCGGCACAGGCTGATTCCCGAAGCCATAAAGAGGTGCTTCGTAGCATGGCTCCAACTGTTCTCCTCCCAGATTCATTTTGAGGTAAGTGTTGTGGTAAAGAATATTTACCGAGCTTCCTCCGTCCACCAACACTCGCCAGACCTTGTTCTCCCCTATAACCGGGTTGATGACAAGCGGGTCTTCGTGCGGCCATATGACATCTTCATAATCATCCTCGGTAAAGGAGATAGGGAGTGGTTGCTTGGCTGCACTAGTCTGATGGAGGTTATACACTTGTCGGGCGTATTTCTTTCGGGCAGTTTTACTATCCCGATCGAGTATGGTTCCTCCAGAGATGGTCCTGACTTCTCCCCTGTACTTCTCTTCGCCTTCAATCGTCTTTTGTTTTTCCATGGACTCTAACTTGCCCCTAAGGTCGCCCACAAACTGGGCCAGCTCTCCATCCTTGATCATCTTCTCGATCAATTTCTTCAAGTGAAAACACTCATCAGTATTATGCCCTTTATCTCTATGGTAGTCACAGTACTTGTTTTCGTTCCTTCGGTTCTCAGGAGTTCTCATCCTTGACGGTCGAACGAATCCCGGTTTGCCTTTTATCTCATGGAGAATCTTCGAGATAGGCGTGTTTAGAGGTGTGAACACCGCGCTATCTCTATCTCGTCTTCGGTCGGCCCCTTTATCGGGCCTGTTGTCTGTTAACCTGCTCTTAATATCTCCTCGACCCCTTCGGTCGTCCCTTGAGTTGCTCTTCCCGTCTTCCCTGGAATCGTTCTTTCTTCCCTCCTTGTAACCTCCGATCGACTCTATTTTTCTCCTTATTGCCTCACCCCTCACATATATATCATTTAAAGACTTCGGGGGTATATCGTAAAGCGAGGAGCGCAGTTTTTTACCTTTAATTGGGTCAAGACCTGCCGCAAGGAAGCCAGCCGCTTTGACTTTGTCTAAGTTAGTGACCATCCCAGCCTCCTCTTTAAATCGAGCCAAATAATCACCCAACTCTTCGTTTGACCTCTGTCTACAATGGATCAAGGCTTCGGTGTCCTTCTCTCTTCGACACAAATGGGAATAGTGCCTCAAGAATTTCCGCTTCACCTGTTCATAGGTCCCAATCGACCTTGGCCTTAACGACCGATACCACATGGACGCCGGTCCCCGGAGGTAGGTCTTGAACATCTTACACAGCATGACGTCACAATGCCCCATTCCAGTCATCAGGGCCTCGTATTTCTCACAATGGTCTGTTGGGTCACCCTTGCCATTGAACTCGCTCATTTTCGGGAACTGCCTCCCTGGGGGTGGTCGGAAATTCTCAATCTCTTCGGTCACCACTGGCTCGTGGCTAACTTTTCTTTCACCAAACATGGCTTTTTCAATTCTACGAATTCTATCCTGCGTGTCCGGTCCTTCATCATCCCCTGAATCAGAGGTGTAGGCAACCTTTGACCGAGACCTTCTTGAGTGCGACTCTGAGTTCCAGGACTCGTCTTCGTCATCTACGTCATCTCTGACCCGCTTCTCCCTTCGGGGCTCAGTCTCCAGGGTTTCCCGAAGAATTGCCTTCTCCTCTAAATCCAACTCCTCTCTTTGGAGCCTTAATTCTTGCAGCCTTAGGCGATAGGCTTCCCTCCTCTTGGCCAATCTTTCCGCCTCTTTGTCTTCTTCAATTTCAGGGCCCTTCCCCTTGGCTATCTTCTCCTCCCTCCATCTCATAATCAGTTCTCGTTGTTCTTCGGGAGTGGGGATGGGGCCTTCCTCTCCATCCAGATCAAAGATCCTGGGCTGGGTTGAGGGAGTTCGACTGGTACCGAACCCGGGAGGAACGATACCTTCGTTATCTTTCCCAGTAGTTCCGTTCGTCATAGCTCTTTGTAATGAATTCACAGAATGATCTTCTACGTTCCCACAGACGGCGCCAATGTTGCAGGCAGATTTCGACCTGCAGCCTCTTACTTCGGACCTGCAGAAGAAGAATGCGAGGGTGTTGGCCCCCGATTCACCTCCGGTGTAAGAAACAGTTAATATGATCTTGGGTATGATTCTCGAAACGTAAAAGACTTGTGTTTGTGTTATCAGTATCCAGAAAAAGATGATCTTTAGAGATAGATTCAACATGTATATATAGTGCTTCCTGATTGTAACCGAAGGAGGCTTAAGCGGGGGCGGGGCGGACGGGAGCGTGTCCCCCGCACCATAAATGACAGCCGTTATGAGTGGAGGTATTGGGCTTTGGGAAAGACTGGTGGGCTTACCAAGAGATGGGCCTTCGGTATGGGCTCGGTCCGGCCCAACAAAATAATGGGCCTCCAACAGGTACATTTTCATTTATTTACAAAAGATTGTCCTCTTAATCTAGATTCTTGAATGATTTTTAAAATCCGAATGAGTACTTTTCAAATCCATTGATATTTAATTGCAATTTAAAATATCCTGATGTAAGACAAGAGTGCTGAACTACAATTGCCCTATATTTGGGACTGTCTTAAAATACATGTATTTTACATAAAATGAAAAACTAGCATTCAATCTTCTGCTTTTCTATATCTGGAGTAAAGAAAGTTTTCTTGCTTAAAACTCATGCATAGATACATTTTATTTTATACAGCTCAGTATTTTTTATTAGTACAAAAAACTATTTAATCCCTTATTTTGGTGCATCAGAATTTTCCTTCATATATATATAGACAGACAACACACAAACAATTTCCCAGTTCTCCAATGAAAGAAGCATACTACCGTCCTGGCTTCAATGGCAGCAGTGATTGTTGCTGTTGCAGCTTCGTAAACTGCTGCTTCTCCTGCATTTTTAATTTTATCTTCCAAATCGTTTGTGCCCTTCTGCTCATTGTTGGTATCGTAGTCTTCATCTTGTGGCTCATTTTACGACCAAATCCAGTTAAATTTTATGTCACTGATGCTTCTCTCACTCAGTTTGATATTTCACCTACAAATAACGTACTTTACAACCTTGCATTGAGCATGAAGGTTCGTAATCCTAACAAATGTATCGAAATTTACTATGATCAGATTGAGGCTGAGGCGTCATACGCAGGCCAGGTATTTGCTGCGACTGATGTGACTGGATTTTATCAAGGAGACAAGGAGACTGATTTTTTGAATATGGTGTTTAATGGACAGAATTTAATGGTTCTAGAGAAGGACGATTTGTCTAAATTTGATTTTGAGACGGAGATGGAGAGTTTTTCGATTGATATCAAGCTTGATCTTAAAGTTAGACTCAAGTCCTTATTGTTTAAGACTCTAAAGTTGAGTCCCAAAATTGAGTGTGATCTGAAGGTGCCGTTGGATTCTAAAGGAAAAGGTTCTGGTTATTTCGAGACAAAGAGATGCCATTTCGATTGGGTGCATTGACTCACGCCTCTGGAATTTCGATATTAAAATACGCACAGCAGCAGTAGCAGATATGTATTGACCTGCATTGTGATTGTATATCACTGCCTGCTTAAATAATATGAATTTTACAGTTGAACAACTGTTTGATCGTTAATAAGATATCAAATTAATAAGATAGTTGTCATCCGACTAAAACAAAGATAGATGCTATGGTCTTTCATATAAACGTATTGCTTTCGGAATTACTAAGTGTTGCTACATTTACTCGGATGTTATATTTTTATTTATCGATTTGCCAGAAAGCGACTTCATCGCAAGCTCCTTTAGGATGTTTAAACTTTGCACAAAATGTGGTAGAAAAGATCAAAAAAGTCTACCATTAAGATATTGAAAGCTTAACTCCTGTATTTTCAACACTGCACAGTTACTCCAACAGCATCAGTATTTGCTAGCTGTGACCGGAGTGAGCTGGAGAAGCGACGGGACTGAAATAGGAGGGTGAAACACAAGGTGTTGAAAAGGTATCCTCATTCTCCTCATCAATGGTCAAGACCAATTCTGATAATCTTGCAATATCATCAAAGCTGTCGGTTACATTTTTCTTTCCACATTTGCTAGTAGCAGAAGAAACCGACTTTTGGGATTCCAAGTCTTCCTTCCCCTCCTCTTCCTCCTCCTTTATAGTAAACAAAAGCCTCGACATATCTCTCAACTTCAACACATCGATAGCATCATCTAATTCTTCAGATGCCTCATCTGCATCGCCACTGGTTGGTTCAACCCGGGACTGAGTTTTCAAGCAACAGAAAATGTTACCCCCTCCATGATCATGAATAGAGGTAGTACGTGACAAGTCTTGCTGCTGCAAAACTCGGCGACGCCAGACTACAAAGAGGATCTCAGCTAAAAGACCCAACAAAAACACTAGGAAAACTGCTATTAGAGCTTTTGCGAGCTTACTTGGTTCACTCATGCCTCGACTTGGTACGTGTCAGTGGAGCGAAAATTAGGAGACTTGAATGAAACGGTGAGATGTTTTGATGGCAGGTAGCATATCTATGGACTATTAGAGAGGTGAGTTAATTACTCCATCCGTTCCGTCCGATTGTCAACCTTTAGTAAATATAAATAAAGTAGAAAAAAAAAGTAAGAAGAATAATTAAAGTGATGGAATCCGTCAATATTTAACGTATAAAATAAGTAAAATGGAGAAAAGTAATGGAAGTAGTTAATTTTTATATTATAAAACTTTATTATTTTTGAAAAGTTTTGAAATATAAAAAATGAATGAAAAATCCTAAAACGAAAAGTAGTAAAAAATGAATGGGACGGTGAGAGTACAAGTTTGCCGGTAAGATTTGTTGTACCAACGGATATATTTTTTGGGAAAAGGACTTGGGAGAGTGAAGAGAGCAGTGAATTAATTACGTGGGTGTACCTACATCTTTAATGACACTAGAATAGACTAATGCAGCAGGTGAAAAAAATTACTACAGTAGTATTTTTTGTTTTCTTTAGGATTATAATTTTTCTGGAAACATAGCTATTCATCATTTCATCCATGGATGGGGGCTCACTACTTTGGCGATGGTCCTTGAAATAGCTCAAAAAGGATATTAGACTGCACACTGTTTTTTCAAATGAAATTAACAAACTCTTCAAATTTTACCAATTAAATCTCCATTTAACCATTAAAGTGTGGTCTAAACACAACCTATTTCGTCAGAGCCAAACTAGTAAAATTTGGAGTTGCTGCTCAGAGCCAACCTATTTCAAATGCATAATTTTGTAGAGCCTAATGGAATCTGTAGGACTCTTTATCTAGAACTTGTAACAATTGCAACTATTTAGCAAAAAAATGAAATTAAAACTGCACTATTTAATTTGTAGAAATAAGTCGTGCAATAAAAGAATTTAAGCCCTGTATTTTATTGGAACAACTTTTTTTAACAGGAGATCAAAAGTAGGGGTCACCAAAAACTACATGGGAACCAAACGCTCCACAACCTCTATAAAAATTATCACAAATACCAGCAAAACTCAGTGTTTCCTTCATACTGCTGCAAAGAACTCCTTGCTGAGTTTAGGGTCTGGCTTCATGGTCTTCTCCCCAGGTTTCCATCCAGCTGGGCATACTTCATCAGGGTTCTCTTGCACAAATTGCAGTGCCTGAAAGGACAAGCATAATACATTATATTCAAGATTTAGATGCTACTACTAATTTGCAAGTATGATAAGTCGAGGGAAAAGCTTCAAAACTTTGACTTGCAATTTCTCCTGAGTTTATTTTGAAATTTCACCTGAAGGGTTCTCAATGTCTCATCAACACTGCGCCCAATAGCAAGATTGTTGATTGTTGAGTGTTGAATGACGCCTTCCTTGTCGATAATGAAAAGTCCTCTTAATGCAATTCCCTGCAACAAGGAGAAATAAGTTTTAGTTGTCAAAATATTTGACAAAGTGTTACAGTATAATCAAGTCTTAAACAAGAGATATACCTGATCCGGAATCAAGACCCCAAACTTTTTGGAAATGGATTTGGTCACATCAGAAACCAATGGATAGTTCAGATCACCCAGGCCACCTGATTTTCTATCAGTTTGGACCCATGCAAGGTGGGAGAACTGCAGAACATATACCAACTTCTACTTATTTAAAGTTTATAATTATATCAAGAGTTAACCAGCAAATAATTAAATAAATATATAATACTAGCACATAACTTTACCAATATATAATACTACAGACATTGGCTATGGAGTACAAAGCACGAATAAATTGTCATAACAGACCACTTGAATCCCAAGACAAAAAACGTTTACACACATCAACACACAGGAACCAATGATAAGCTACTAAGAAACTTAAAAAAGACGATCCTATCAATATTTGAAACAGCACATCACAAATCATACATGTTAGTATAGTTACAAAATTATTATTTAACCAAACTTGTATTTCACGCAAATAAATCGAATTAAATACACTATAGTACTATATGCATATAATATAGACAACTATTCAGTTACCCAATCTAAAGCACCAAGTCAACTTCTAATACAGTTTTACATTTCCACAATAAAAAATTCTCGAACTTTGATAATTAGGAAAAGTTAAAGAACAGTTGTAGTCATACAACTGCTAAAAGCTCAAAAACTTCAAATATATAAAATGAATAGGAAAAACACGCACCACACTGTCCACGGAAACACCCAAGATCTCTGTGTTAATCTTGTCAAACTCAGCATGACGGTCACTGAATGCAGTAATCTCTACATAGTAAACAACAAGAATGTGAGAATTATGAAATATACAACTATTTCTCAGTTTTCAATAAGCAAATGAATTAATCAATGGAACTAAATTCGTAAACTTACCTGTTGGACAAACAAAGGTAAAGTCCAAGGGATAAAAAAAGAGGATAACATATTTCTTTCCAATGTAATCGGACAGTTTAACCTGAAGACACAAGCCCATACAGAAACTTTGAATCAGGATATGTGCTGAGTTATTCAAGTTTCAGAAAAAACAAGTTAAATTTTAATATTCGTAACATAACACAGAAGGTGCAGGAAAACGCATGTCATTCCTGAATATCCGAAGTTCAATTAAAACTAAATATTTAAGGAATAAATATTGCATCTCAGAAGCAGTATAATCTATAATGATAATACAACTCCTTAAAAACAATTACGCAAATACAGATATGCCGAAGAAATGCAAATATAACGACCAAAAAAGGGCATTCTCTACGATTACACCCAGGGGCGGAGCCAGGAAATTAATTCAGGGGAAAGTCTCAATGGTACCATCGTGGTATTGACTTTTCCTGATGGTACTATCTCGTATTTTTGACTTACACATGGTGCACCTAAACTTTTGACTTGTTAGTCTTATATTCTTATTGTTTGTCAAAGTGAGAAACTCCTTAACTATCATTATATATTTTAAAATAAAGATCAATATAAATTCAATTCGATATTCTTTTGCTCCTCAAACAACAAGTAAATTTAGTGTATCGTTCTTCAATTATATAATCTTCATTATCTTCTTTTTCACCATTTTTACTATTTTGCAACTGGAGAATTATCAATGGTACCGCTAACACCATTTGGAGAAACCAATAATATGGAAAATGGTACCAACGGGAAAAGTCAAAACCACAATGGTACCATTAGGAATATCAAACGAGAAGGAATTTTTGTGGTACTAACAAACTACAAAGTAAGAATTCAATAACAACTACAAAACTAACAGAGTACAAAATGATAACTTTGTACGTACTATTTAAGTATTGTAAATCATTTGACGAAAAAAAGTACTGCAAAACAAATTTACGTTTTCTATTTTTTAACAAAATTTAGTATCTATAAAAGTGTAAAGATCATGTATAAACTATATTAAATGTATAGTCGGAAAAACATATCCAGTAAAATTAGCAAGCCAGGAAATAAACTAGTAATATTATTCACAAAAGCAAAGCTGGCTATTTCTGTAATGTTGGGTGTTAACTATAAATTAAAAAAAAAAAAGTTGAACAATTTAGAAGTTCAGGGTAAGCGGGCGCGTATGCTCGGCATAAAGTGGCTCCTCCCCTGATTACACCATTGGAAAAAAATAAGCACTTTGGCTCTCTCTGTTTGCAAGGACCATAATCCATTCATTGTATAAGATATACTGAACTTATCACACTAATCACTTGAAATAGTCTGATGAACTAGTTTGGGTGACTCTCTAGGTCATTGTAAGGATTATTCAATCCCACCCACTCACTGGATAAGATAATAAATATTGAAAATAGATAATAACATTATCGAAATTTGGTACATAAGAAATAATGCTTTCACAGCTTGGTAAATTAGTTATAGTCCCCCGAAGACATATTACAATTCACAGTTTAGTAGTTTACCAAAACCAAAAGAGCAATTAAATCAGAAACTTCTAAGCCATACAAGCACAATAAAAATGGTGGGAATGTTAAAATAAAATCGATTTGGGCAACAACATACATTGATAAATTCCTGATCAAACACAGCCTCCGCTTCGAAATCGGGAGCTACATTTCCAACCAATGGAAGCTCACTCTGTACAAACACATCAAACTCAAATCAGTATATCAGATAATCGAGGTTATTAATCAATCGAAGATTAATTTATCGAAATGAAAGGACTAATAAACTTACGGCCTTGACGACTAAGCTGCGTCGGGAGACTGAAGAAGGTGTAGAAATAGAAAGAGAGTGAAATGATTTGTTGAGGCGAGTGAAGCAGGAATTAGAGAAAGGGGTTAGTTTAGTTTTGGGGGAAAGGGGGAGAAGGGCTTTAGGGTTTGGGCGAACAGAGAGTGTAGCCGCAGTGGCAGCAGCTATGCAAGAAGCCATGGGGTGAGTGAAACAAAGGTTGAGGATGGAGATTTGGGAGGCTAATGTTTTGGGTAGATTGTCTGCGTCGCTCACCCACCCAATCTCTCTTGCTTTCTCCTTATGTATTGTGTTTTATTTTTGACTAATGCTACGTAACCCGATAAATATAAAATGATGCGACTCATATTTGGTAATTTTTAATTCGGGGGTACAAATATATTTACATGGGATCTTATATTTTTATTAGGAATGTCGTAAATAATGAATTTAGAAGATATTTTGAGAAATTTTGTTGGAAATTCTAACATTTTTCTTTATTTTTATATATTGAAATTAAGGAGAAAAGTTTGTGGGAGATCAGTATTTCATTGGATACTTGGAGACAATACATGTTTTACAATCAAAATATGGAAAAACTAATTATATTCTGTAACAAAAAAATTGCAAAACGTATTATTTTGCAAAATATATTATACAAAAATCAATATTTCACTGATAATCTTGAAAATCATGTATGGTTTACAAACTAAACATAAATGTTCTGCAAGCCGAACATGTTTTGCAGAACAATATATTTTGCAATGTTCTACTTGCAAAATATGTATAATTTTAAAAAAATGGGATATTCCATTTGGTACCATTGTACAATTGGCTTTTTCATTTGGTACTACTCGAAGTTTTTGGCTTCCAAGTAGAACCATCATACTTTTGGCTTCATCCACATGATACCACTTCGTTAACCAAACGTTAGTCGGCCGTTACAAAATTATGAGATTGTCCATTTGATACCACTCAAAGTTTTCGACTTCCATGTAGTACCCTTCTACTTTGTGTTTCAACTCCAAAATACCACTATGTTAATAAATTCGATGAATCTGATCATTCTCATCAAACTCTTTGGCTTTTGGTGGGCAAAGGGATGCGAAACAATTTTTTTGAGGGGCATAAAATCAAGGAATTTGAATAGATTCATCAGATTCATTAAAAAGTGGTATTTTGGAATTGAAACCGATTCATTAAAAAGTGGTATTTTGGAATTGAAGCCGAAAGTAGAATGATGCCACTTGGAAGTCGAAAACTTTGAGTGGTACCAAATGGATAATCTCATAATTTTGTAACGGCCGACTAACGTTTGGTTAACGGAGTGGTATCATGTGGATGAAGCCAAAAGTATGATGGCATCACTTGGAAGTCAAAATCTTTGTGTGGTACCAAATGAAAAAGCCAGTTGTACAATGGTACCAAATGGAATATCCCTAAAATAATTCCATATAATGGTGATTTTCATATAACATAATTTATAAAATATTATATTTTATAATATTTTACTTGTTAAACATATATATATGGTCTCCAATATCTTCAATGAAATAGTTGATGTGTAAAAATAATGTAAACTACAAGCGCAAAGTGTTTAGTTGTAGCAATCACAGATCGATCCACAGAGACTATGAATTTTCAAAACCCTAACAATTAACTCAGGCAAACTAGACAATAAGATTTGAGATGAGATTTGTTTAACCTAAATAACAAATAAAATCAGATATGGAAAACCTAGGATTCCGAATCCATTAATCAACCATAATTAATATCAACTCACCCTAAAATCAATTCTCTTTCCTTCACAAATAAGATATATCAATTAACGAGACAAGCATATACTATGAAACTTGTTATCTAACAATAACCTATCAAAACTTCATAGAGCAAGCATAGACTATGAAAAATAAATCCGGTAACAATAATATATCAAAATCACTTTGTCAATTGACCAATTAAGCACCAAGAAAAATCATGAGAATCAATTAATAGGAACGAGAAGATATCAACAATAATTAAATTAACTTCATCTTCATCCTAGGGTAAGAGATTTAGCTACTCATAATAATTAAATTAATAGAACAATTAAATCTAAAACAATTATTCAACATGAATAAACTAAGAATAAATATAAGTTATTTAGGTGGCCAATACGGACATGTAATCAAAGTTAAAAACAAAGTATATCACAAGAACGTGGTGAATGGCATATGCTTATATAATAAACTAAATAATTAAGCAAGATAACATGCATGTATCGAATAAGCTAACAGTGCAGTTGAAAGAAGTGAACTCTGGAAAGAAAACGCAAAACTAATAATATATAAATAACACGAGTACACCGAATAATAGCCACCGGCAAAGTATAAAACAGAGAATTAAAAAGCTATCAAATTCTAGGTGTCTCAAATACAAGAGAGGAGATATATATATATAGGGAAAAATAATGGGTTTGGGCTCTTTGACTACAAATCGGATTCTAAAAATATTTCCTCAATTCCTTTTTCTTCTCCGATAAGTTTTCCAATTTTCCTCCAATTTCCTTCTGACTTCAAGTATTTCCATCTCCTTGCCTTTTCACCTTTTTCTGCTTGACATATGATTTTATTTATTTTTCTACAAAACAAAAGAAAACAATTTATTAAATAATAAAATTACGAAAACAGACATAAAATAGGTATTAAAAATGTATTAAATTATGGACCTATCAAATGCGCCCAAACCTATCTTTTGCTCGTCCTCGAGAAAAACTAATATAATATAAACTACTATCTAATATATAATACCACTTCCGTAGGTGATCACGGTTACATTTGGCATACGCAACAAGCCCTTTAAACCCCTAGGCAGCCCTAGTGGACGAGTAAGGTCTCGTGAGGGCCTATAGTGAATGTACCCACAAAATCCATCTAGCTCATGTAAAAGATCGCATGGCAATGCAACGCCACACATACAAGTCCTCTCATGCTACATCAACTTAAGAATCAAAAATGACTTTGCAATGTCTTGTCGTGGAAGATGCAAGGATTCACATAGTCTACTCAAAGAAATATGCATAAATGCTCAAAAGTCCATGTCAAGTGTAAGAATAAGTTGGTAATAATGCTAAGCCCATAAGAGTACACCTTTGAGTCAAAACTTGGAATCTCAAATGTAGAAACATGCAATAACTCACATTTCACTCACAAAAGAATATTCACTCAAGAACAAGGGTAAGTGTATCACTCAATTCCAGCAAAATCATAAGCATGCTTGATACTTGGTATCAATCTAACTTTAACACAACATACATCAATGATGATAATCAAAAGGTCTTTATTTGGGTTGTAACGGGGCTAGGGACAAGGTATGTCAAGTAAGGCTAAATAAGGTGAAGTGTCAAAAACTAGTAGGTACCATAATAAATCATATACATCACCAAACATCCTCCCCACACATGATTTTTCTAATTTTTCTCTTCTTTTTTTTTTCAACAAAAGGCTTGATTAGTCGAATGAAGAAGGATCACAAAAACATACGTATGCTCTCATAATATTTTTTTTTCATTTTTTTCATTTTTTTTTCATTTTTTTTTCGAGAGCTAAGAGATAAATATAAGCAACCACAATCCTCCTTCAAAAATTTATTGAACAACGACTATCAAGTAAGCAATCAAACCAAATATCTCCTCAAAAGTAATGAACAAAAGTAAACCTATTTTACACACCTTATTACTCCCTCAAGTTCCTACTAGCCATTGACAATTCGGGATTAAACATAAGTAAGGGTAAACAAGAAAAAGGTCTAGGCACATAATGTGGTGCCAAAAAAATAGGATTATGCTCAAGAGGGTAACTAATTGATCACATATAAATGGTGTGTGGTAATTTGGAAAATATAGGTTATTCCTAAATACCTTTATCATCTTATCATCAAATAATGTCATGCATTCAAGAAAGGTCTCAAACAAGTGCTAGCAATGCAAACAACATGTGGACACTCAAGCAAACGAATATAAAATGCAAAAGATATGCATATAGGCTCAAAAACTCACTTGGTGTAAAAACATAATCAATCCCAAGTAAAAATCTCTTCAGTGCACCAACTTGTACTCAAAGCATGAAAACCAAATCATTTTGCACATATTCATGTCCTTCTAATTACTTGCAACATTCAGCAAGTCTACTAGTTTCAACTCGCTAGTGTATGTGTGTGCATAAGAACTTAGCAAATCACTTCTTAATCAAAAGTATCAGAAACACAAGATTACTATATCATGTAAGGGTGCATCAAGCCACAAGCAATCATTTTACAAGGCTAGAATTCTATCATTTACAACTAAAGTTCTTTTTGGAATTTTTTCATTTTTCAATTTTTTTGTTTTTTTTAATAATACTACTAAACCCCTCCCCCATACCTAAATCATGCATTGTCCTCAATGTATGCAAATGAGAGAAAAATGACAAAGGAAAAGGACAAGAATACCTGATAAGGTCATGACGGAGATACACAATACCTATAACACAAACACAACGAACACACACACACACACTCACACTCACACTCACACTCCCCCATACCTACACTTGACTATGGGAGACACTTATAAAAACTCTTACTAACCAATACCAGATCGAGGAAAAACTACCTTCGTAACACAATCAACAAGCATGTGAAAGTCACCCACAGAAAAGACAATATAATCCACTGGAGAAAGAAGATCTTGAACCAGAATAAAACTCATTCCATTAATATCATTTACAGACCAATTATACGCTTCTTTATGTTGTTTAAGTAGATTGATTACTTGAAATTCTTGGTTATGAACTATGTCACTAGAGATAACAACATGATGAGTTTCATTATTAACTACCAAAGACTGATCAAGAGTGGAAAAAGATGGATTAGAATCAAGGGGGGGTGGCTCACCAACAGAAGACTTAACAAATTCATGAAGTTCTTTATTGCTCTTATACTCCAACAAAATATCTTTCTCAAGAAAAGATACAATTGCACTATCCCCAAAGATGACTGGAAGACACTCAGAAGAAGGACCTAGAAACATATACTTGAGAGTTTCTGGAAGAGGTTTAAGTTCTAATTCCGGTGGACTTGTCTCAACTGATTCATTAGCTTCATAAAGTGGCAAAGGAAAAAGTTCTAACTCTCGATTGGAACTAGGAATAGTGGACTCTAACATTTCATTAATCTCACTTTTATGACCAGTATCATCCCAATCTTGACCAAAGTAATTTTGACAAAAGTTAAGAACATCATCAACATTCATGATTTCATTATCAACTAACTCATCAATCATGTTAATTTCTATGGGTTGGTCAAAAAGCTCATTGGGTTGATTTCCTACATTGAAAATGTTGAGATCAATTTGCATGTTTCCAAATGTGAGTTTCATTAATCCATTCCTACAGTTGATCAAAGCATTAGAGGTGGCAAGAAAAGGTCTGTAACACCCCCAGATCCGGGGTCAGGAATCTGGGTTGTCACGCTCCATCAATGATACAATACCTGCATTACTTACAACATTCTCATAATACAACTCCAAAGACCCCAATCACTTACGCACACACACACAAGTTATAGCCTTGGAAATGAGCAACAATAATCAACATTTGTTATTACAACCCAAATGTACTATCCTGGATCTCATCTATTATTTATAACCTCTACCTGAAGTTACAATAATAGACCTCACAATACTATACAAGGTTTAGTAATACAAACCCACTCAAAATAATTCTCACTAATTCAAGCTGCAACTATTCTGCTCACACTGATAGTATCCATCCTGCATCAACTAACTCCAGGGTGGTCTCTCCATTCCCGTGCTCTCGTAACACGAGGTGGATTCGGCAATGTTTTCCTCATGCTGAAATATTTAATAAAGCAAGAATGAGCTAATAGTGCTCAGCAAGAAATCTATCCCAATTTAAATCTTTAAACCTTTTAGGGAGATAATCCATAAGGGATCAAAGCTTTTATCACTACTAGGGTCTAACCCCAAAATAGTTTACCGTTTAAAATACCGTATGACTTATAATCATACTCATATACTCTTCGTAAATCCTTTGGAAATCCTTGGTATCATTATGATAAACCAAGTCTCAAACATATCTTTTTAACCACATGTTACGCATTAAACGGATAAGTTGCTAGTATAACATAAAAGATGAAGTTACGAGGAAAATTAATATAAGGTTTCCGTAACCCAAAATCCACTTATGCATATATAATCTGAGTAAGGTTTTATCAGAGTCATAACTCATAAAATAAAAGATGAAGTTGCAAGGATTTATTGTAACTACAGTTTAATAACAACAATTACCCAATCACTCTTTCAACAATCAACATCAGCCTCCAAGCTGTTTCAATATCAATCAATCTTAACAGTTCAATCTGTTGTAGAGATAACACAATTAGTTACTATATTTATTAACAGCATTTATTTGAAACAATTCACTTTTAAAACATTTTCATTATTATCTTATCCGAGGGACTGGGACTTTCAAGCCACTGGATATGATTAAACGATGATCAGTCGCTTCAATCATGTCCTTCCGAGGGACCTTTTTACTACTAGTAGATGGACAAGAACACTTTCCGAACTTGACCAGGCCAAGAACACTTTTCGAACCTAACCATGACAAGAACGACTTTTCAAACTTGTCTTGATGATGCAAGAACACTTTTCGAACTTGTCAATCATCCTTTGGCAACACATGGGCCAGAAATAAAATGGCTGGACCGACTAGATACGGTCACTTACGCAAGATTACCGCATATCTGGTATTCTCAATCCGCAGTAACGACATTCAAGTCGACCGCAATCTAGTTGCAATAGTACACTGACCAATCCGGTCACATCAGGTAGGGCATCATATACAATGATCCCTGCACTAACAAGCCCCATTAATAACAAGAAGAATCTTTACTCATATAATGTTCGAAGGAACAATCTTCGAACTATGATAACTATTACCAAAAAAATACTTAGTTCATCTCCGTATCATTCATTTGAGTCCACTTCACTTAATTAAACTTCCCTATTCTATGGATTCACAAGTCCTTATACATATATATTACTTAGGGTAGCCATGCCTACCTCAAAATATTCCTCAACTCATATTTAGTTTATGCATATATATATATATACAAGTATATACACTTTATCACGAGCAATAATACAGCTTAGAATATCCTTCGTAAATCTTGAAGGTCAAGGATAAACTCTAAATAATATAACTCATTTTAAAACGGATTAAAAGTATTTAATAAATAATCGAATAACATTTATTAAATAAGTAAACCTTAAACGAATCTTCGAAAATAATATTCATTAAGTAAATAATGATTAAATGAATATTCAAAAATAATATTCATTAAATAAATAAGGATTAAATGAATATTCAAAATAATATTCATTAAATAAATAAACCTCAAATGAATATTTAAAAATAATATTCATTAAATAAATAAGGATTAAATGAATATTCAAAATAATATTCATTAAATAAATAAACCTCAAATGAATATTCAAAAATAATATTCATTAAATAAATAAACCTCAAATGAATATTCAAAAATAATTTCATTAAATAAATAATCATCGAATAAAAGTTACCCGATATCTTTATCGGAAAATAATCTTTCATAATCAAATCATAAAGCAAGTATCACAATATACTTTCGAAAACAGTTATGCCTTTCATTAACATATATAACAGAAATAATATTCAAATAGTATTTCTCGACTGAGATAATACTCAAATAACATTCCTTGAAAGATATAGTATTCTTCCGATGGAATCCCTCCGGGTTTCCACGGCTATCTACATATTTCAAAATACCGACTCCCGATCTAGAGTCGAAAACAATGAATATGCTCTTATATTTAGAGCTACCTGGTAAACCGGTTCATAACTACTTAACTCAAAAGATTTTATATATTCCAAAGGTCAAATCCATTTGTAAAGCATAATGTAACATAAGATGTAAAAGAGATAACTACAACTCAACAAAGGACAAGACAGACAATAATATTATCAGAAGCACAGGAATCCAGAATCAAAGAAAAAAAGGTAAACTCAAGAAATCAAAATACGTTATGTATTCTTGAAGTCCGTAAACAGGTCACGGAAAGAAGTTCATGAAAATGTTCAAGCCTCAATGACAGCAAAAGAAACAAGACTTTCAAGACGACAGAAGTATGTGAATGATTTAGGGTTAAGTACCACGGGATTCCAGTGATTTAATCGAAGCAACCAGAACGACAAAGGACTTATCAACATTATTGAATTGAAGACATAAAAGAAGAATTGATCAAGTGTTATTCATCTGTGAACCAGACCAGTTGCACTAGTTGACGGCACTACAAAGATCAAGTTGTTTTATTGTCTCAGAAGAAATTGATACAGTCTAAAACTTAAACACCCTGAAACTTTTCTAAAAGGCTAACAAAAAGAAAAGGTTCGATGGTTTTTCTATTTAGAAAACCATCGAATGAAAAGTATTAAGGAAATGAAAACTATGATAAAGTAAATGTTCCATTCGATAGTTTTTATTTAAAAACCATCGAATAAAATATCTACTTTATTCATTCGATAGTTTTCAATTTGTAAAGTGGGTGAAAAGTTTTCTTTGTTTGTCAGGTTGATTGAAAATTGGACGGCCAAGATTGTTTTAACAATTAAGGTTCGATAGTTTTCTAAATCAAAGCCTACAATTACTAAGAGAGAGGGAGTGTCTTCCTCAGTCAGGTTCATTTCACACAGAAGCAATTACGGAGAGAGAGATTGAGCCAGAGAGAAAATACCATAGAAATTAATTCTGCTTAAACTCTTTTATTGTATTGATTGTGAATAACCTAGAACTCATTGAAGCTAATCTACGGATTAGAAATTGTACCACCCCTCGAGGTTTACATTTATAAAAAGATATATTCCCCGAAACTTGATTTGGTTTGGTGTGTTTGATTTCGTTATAGAACTGAATGATTTATCCGCGAACGAAATTGAATTATTTGTGAGTATCGTATTCAACCCCCCCTTCTACGATACTTTGGACCTAACAATTGGTATCAGAGCTACTTGATTGATATACAAATCAGATCCGGTGAATGAGACCAAAATCAAATGTAGCGTGAAAATTCGAAGCAAATTTTTTAACTTTCAAAATTTTTCATTTAATTGGAATTTCTTGAATTTTAAACAATTTGAAATTTTCAGAAACCATGAGTGCTCCAAAGACAACCGCTGGTATTAAAGTTCCCCCATTTACTAGAGATGATTTCGGTTTGTGGAAGATGAAGATGTTGTTATTTATCAAGGCATCTAATCCATTGTATATGGGCATATTAGAAAACGGACCATATGTACCAATGAAATCAGTTGATGAATCTACAGCCCTTGATGGTAGCAGGATTCCTCCAGGAACCCAACCTAAGGATATTACTGAGTATACAGATTCTGACAAAGAACTGATTCGATTGGACACAGGTTTACTGTTGATATTGGCGGACTCCGCAGACAAGGAAATGAGCTATCAGTTGATGAACTGTACAAGCGGGAAACATATGTGGGATACCATTAACTTGATTAAAGGAAGGAACTGAAGACGTGCTGGAAAACAGATTGGACATCCTGACTTCTCAATACAAAGCGTTTAGGTCTCTACCAGGAGAAAGTATAACTCAGGTCTTTGAGAAATATACTAAACTCCTCAATGAATTGGCAATGAAAGGAAAGACCTATCCACTGAGAGAATCAAACAAGAAGTTCATGATGACGCTGCCCCATCATGTAAAACACAAGTCATCATCCATAAGGGAAAGAATTGACTTCACAAAGATGTCATTAGAGATGATCTATGGGAAGTTGAAGACCTATGAGATGGAACAGGAACAAAGAGTGATAATCTATGGATCAGGGACAGTGGACAGCAAGCACAATGCACTTGTGAGATCAGCAGCACTTTTAGTGGATGAACCAATAACTTCTGAGATTTAGGTTCAAACCCCTAGAGCTGGAAAGGAGGTGATAATAGAAGCAGAAATGGATTCTGTGAATCTGGGTGTTGATGAAAGTGATTACTACACCCTAGAAGAGCTTGAGCAAATGGAAGACAAAACCATGGCGTACTTAGCTGCAAAGTTTAGTCACATTCGTTTCAAGAGAAACCCTAAGTACAAGTTCAAGGGTTCAACCAACAGATTCCAGAAGAGCAATTATACACCTAGTACAGGCTTTAAGGGAGGCTACAAGACTGGCATGATTGATAGAAGCAAATCAAGATGCTACAACTGCAATGAGTTAGGGCATTTCGCCAATGAATGCCGGAAGTATAACGACTTAGAAAAACACTTGTATAGTATTAATATTTAATAATATTTGAGATCTATAATATGTGAATATTGTGTGAAAGGTGAATATTAAAAAATGTGATGATTAGATGTTTACTTGGTGAATGGTATGGATTAAAATCTATGTGTATGCTTTTAATTGCATTTTATATGAATTTTTTTATTAAAAATCAATTCTTTTTGACCTTCCGGGAATTTTATAAAATCACCAGAGATTCATTTTATTGTGAAATCTTTTTCACAACCTTTATTTTATATTCTATTATTTTCTAAAATTAGTGGAGGAATTTATTTTTGGCCTTAAGGATTTAAAACTGATTTTATGAGTTAAATGTCATTTATGTGATTTAAACTTTGAAAATTCATATTTAATTCAATTTTGATCATAAAACTATTTTAAAAATATGGGTGAGCTTGTAAATTCGTATTCTCTGTTTTAAAAATAAAATTTTGATTTTAGGTATTATTTTCATTTTATTTCGGATTTTAGAAATGCAATTTAATGGTTTTCTTTTATTAAAAATCAGATTTTTGAATTATGAAATTACCAAACTGCCCTTGGCGTTATAAAACCCTTGTCACCAGTTCTTCTTCCCCATTTACTTTGCTCGACTCTCTCCTCTCTGCTATTCTCTCTCTCGGCCATTTTTCTTTTTTGTAAAATCTTCTTCCCTCTCTTCTTTTCTCTCCACACAATCGATTGAGGTATATATATATATATATATATATATATGATCGTGTATGTGTGTGTATGGCAGTGTGTATATGTGTGTATATCAGTTTTGCATGCAAGGGCTTTTAGCGATTTTGATCTTAATTCAATTCCGAAAGCTTGCTTGTGATGATTTTGTGATTAATTGATTGTTTTAAATTGCTTATTGGTGAGGTTTGTTGAAGGAAACCCAAATTCAGGGCACCTCCGAACCATGCCGCCGTCGACAATGAGCTCCGGCGAGCCGACGGGGATGATGATGATGTTCTTGATTCCAAATTTATATATTGATAGTTATATTTAGATGTAATTTTGATTGCATGTTGAGGAATTGAAATGCATGTGTGTATTTTCAATTTTCCCCTTTTATAAAAATTGGTTTGAAGTATTGGTGTTGATGATTAATTGATAATTTCATGTTATAGTGATTGCATGTTAATTATTGTGTTAAGTTTAGAGAATTTTGGATTATATATGTTTGATATTTGATTTTAAGTTGAAGGCTTTGATTTGGGGTTTTTGTCGGATTAGAAGTGTAGTGTTTGTGATTTTTGATGCTAATTGATTTTAATGTATAAATTGGGTACTTCTTCTTAAAGTTCTGATTTGTGAGTGTTGTGGAAGCCTAAGTAGTTGAGAATGGTTGATTAGTTGTATAATAGGTTATGCAATAAGAATGTTAGTGTTTAAAAGAATAGTTAGAGAATGTTGAAATTTCCAGGAACTGCCTGTTCTGTTTTGCTACACTGCGAATTGTTGCTACCTGTTTTAGACAGTAAGTCTAAGAGGAAATTGTTCTAGTTGTAGTCTAGTTTGCTCAGGTGCAAACCTTGTATCGATAGAGTTAACGAATAAAAAGTTATGCTTGTTTTACTAAAAGTTGCGCAGCAGGGATTTTTCTGTGTTTCAGTACCTAGTTTATACAGTTCGTTTTTAATCTAAATAAATTGTTCTGAAGTTGAAAATTTTATACTAAGTTGGGCTAGTAATCAGGAAGTATCCTGTCAAATGTGGTATTTATTTGATTAGTTTTGGATTTATGAAAGATGTTTTAGTAAAGTTGCGCAGCAGCAATTTTCTGTGCTGCAGTACCTACTTTAACCAGTTCGTTTTTAATCTAAATGAATTGTTATGAAGTTGAAACTTTTATGCTAAGTGATATTAGTAATCAGGAAATAGCCTGACAAATTTGGTAATTGTTTGATTATTTTTGGATTTATGAAAAATGTTTTAGTAAAGTATGCGCAGCAGAATTTTCAGCTTTTGAGATTGAATGCATTATTTGTAAAGGTGTTAAGGATATGGTTAGCATTGATCAAGTTGATTTAAAGGGATAACCAAGTGTGATATAAACGGAAAGTTAGGATATATACATATATGTTAAAGGAGTATGTTATGTGAACCTGAATGGCAATGTGAGCTTATGTGAGTTTTGTGCTTATTATGTGGATAAGAGTTATAAGTGATATAAACATTATGTGTTTACGCGTTTAGGGAACGTGGGGTAGTTTAGAATAAGGATTAGAATTTTGAGAGGATCATTCTGAAATAGTATATAATCTTTTGTAGAGTTACGAGACGTGGAACATAGAAATAAAGGCAAGGCGAAGGCAGAAATTCAGTGAGTACAGTTTGTTCCAAAAGCTACTTAAGAATCCAAAGAAGTAGAGCTTAGAGATAAAGGAAAGACCAAGGTGGAGAACCAGTGATTTCTCATTACCCTTTTAGTTACTTAAGGCAAGTAATTCTGACTTTCTTTCACTTCTAAATTCCATTCTTTCATTTTGACATATATGAATTGCTATCTTGTTTATATACCCTTTTAATCCTAAAAACATATCATGTTCATTTGGTAATCCTTATTTCTGTTCATATACCTTGTTGGTTCATACACCATACTATGTTTAGTTCTTTCTTCGAACCTTTACACCCAAAGGTGAATATACCAGAACTCACATTTTAGTACATATCCAAAACATACCTATGACATTTACTTCTTGATTTCCCATTGATAGAAATCCAGATTGATCAGATTGAACTTATCCAATTCCCGAAAGACTCTTTTATATACAAACATTATAGACACAACACAATGTCTTGTGACCCATATCTTGCTTAAACTTTTCTTCAGACCTTATCATTATCCTTTGATTATACTTACATTTTAACCTGAGATGCTATTGCATTAGATTTGAACTTGTACCTATGAATCACATACTTACTTGAAATTGAGAATACATGAACCTTCACTTGGGTACTATACAAACACACATCCAATGATTTACAAAGGATTTCTTTCATAAGAAAGATTTTAAAAGAAAGGAAGTTTCAAAGTTTGGATTCATTTAAATTCCGATTTATGGTTTCCACGGATTCCTAAGATTGGAGGCGTAAGAGGCCAAGTGACGCCGGCCCAGCATTTTTTAATTATAATAAATGGACTATGGATGGACTAGTCTAAAGGCCAATGTGTGCCTATTGGGGCCCAATACAAGGACCAGAGGGACTGTGTGTCCGGTATGGGGACTTTACGTGGCTGATCACCCGTATTGTCCGTGCGTTGTGAAAAATCTCCAAATTACTTATTGCTTTTCCTGAAATCATATATCTATATAAGGAAATTTGTTTACCCTTTGAAATTGTATATTCATTTCATTGATCTGATAATCCCTTGATATGGATTCTGCTATACCCATGACATACATATTGATATTGGAAACTGTCTTGAAATTGTATATTTATTTCACTGTTCTGATAATCCCTTGATATAGATTCTGCTATAACCATGACATACATATTGATATTGGAAACTGTTTCACAGTGGTTAACTATTTGGATATATTATTACTTGCTGAGCATTTGGCTGATTCTTTCCCCTGTTCTAACCCACAGTTAAAAGAGAAGATGGTACGCTCTTTTCAGTCAGCTAGGAAGTCTTCCTATAGGGTTATTTTTGGGATGCCAGCTCGGGTAGGTGATGAAGACTTTTAGAAGGTGTTTTGTATAAGGGAATGTAGAACTTTTAAGACACGGTTGTAATAACTTTTGAGACTTTTATTATGTAATAAAATGAAGTAGATAGTTGATGCTTGTTTCATACCATTACCTGTTAAAGATCCAAATTAAAGTTGGGGTCGCGTCTGCATGTTTATATTATTATTCACAGGTTTATAAGTATAGAGGTTGTAGTGACTCCCCAATCATGACCCCAGATTGGGAGGGCGTCACAGGTTGGTATCAGAGCGGTCAGTTTTTGGTCACTGAAACAAGCCAAGATTAGGAGTAACAATAATGAGAGAATTTAAGGTGAGAAGTAGGACTTAAGCTTCATAGGTAAGATATGATTTGTAGATGTAGGTTACTTTTAGGATGAGTATTAGTAGAATTAAGATAACCCTTTACCGTTTTAGTATCTTCTTGGTTTATTACTGTGTTGTTGCAGATAATGGCTGTTTCGAGAGATTAACCTTCATTTGAGATTCCTTTTCCCAAGCCAGAGTCGTCAATATCAATATCAGTGCATGCACCCGGCCAAGTGGAGATTTCCATTACCCTTTTGGGTAAATTTCTTTTCTGATAGTATAGCTGCAAGTCAAGGCAGATTTATTTATTTTTCGTATAAAATGAAAGGGATTGGAGATGGATGGAATATTGAATGGATTATGGATTATGTGTGTATGATTGAGTTAGTATTTGAGATATTTATAAAATAGGGCATAGTCCATTCTACGAATAGGTCATGCCGAATTTTCTACAGAAATATTAGCTTAAGATCGAGCGAGCGAGTATACGCTGGAACCATCTGAAGATCAGGTTACAGACGAGGAAACTAATTCGAAGCTGGAGGAATCAATCAGAGAATTAGACTACCAGTTCCGAAGACATCACTTGTAGATCCTTATGTACTTTAAAGAATTTCATCTGCAACTTCGGCTGCACCGCGGAAGCTATAGGAAACACCACGCCAGGTGTCGTAGAAAGTGTGGTTAGAGTTGAGCGAGAGTAGAATCCCCAAGATAACGTCTAGAAACACTTAGATAGATTCTTTACGATATAATAACGATTTTCCCCCGCGATAGAGGCATTTGCCCAGAGAAGTGACCTAAGTGTAGATTCTTTCTTTATTCAAGATTACATACAGTTGATTTACTATCGGGACATACCTATAACCTCAAACTAGAAATTAACTCCCCTAAGGACCATCTACATGAGACAAGGCATGATTATCTCCATACGTTCGATGTAAGGATAAGTCGGTTCATAACTAGCCATTGATTTTATTCAATTTACCTTTTTAAAAGATTCAATTTTTCATTTCTATTATTTTATTCTTTACGAAATACCTCTATTGTTCAGAGGCTAATTGATCCAATATTATATATATAATAGAAACTTTTGAAACTCTTAAACCTTTCATATGTTCCTCTTAAATTTTTGATCCTCCTTGTTGTAACTGAGATGAACAACCCTATATATATAGGGGATTCAGGTACTTTCTATCTGTGTGATAGAAGTCTGGTGGGACGCCACTAGTGGTGTGTTTGTCATGGAAGTACTAAAGGTTGGCCACCTTCTGTACCTTGTTGTTTAAATTGACAAATGCAACCTGATAAAGTTCGATGATCATTTTGATCTCTTAGTTTGATTCTTTTTACCAGAAATTCTTACTAAACATACTTGTCATATATCCATATCTATTGACACCTTACTATCTATTGATTCATTCTGTCGGAAACTCTTAGAGGTATCAGCGATTTGAAATTGCAAAGGCGAATGACGATATTCTAAGTGTAAAGTTGTACTTATATTGACGGGAAACTGTTTTGATCAAAAATGGGAAATTGTTTTAAAAGGAGGGATTGGATGTCGAGTAAATTACTCATTAGACTTACAACACGATGTTAAGGTTTATTATTACCGAGAGTTTGGTATGGATAAGGAGAAGGTAACAAGGATATACGGATACTAATCATGTTGAAGTAAGAAATAAAGTGATTGATCACAAACAGAAGAAGCTAGAAAAAGGGAAGCCAGAGACACCGGAAGGAAGCCAACAAATAGGGAACTTTCAGAACCATTTCAATATAAGGCCTGAGTTTCAGTCAAATAGGAATGTTGAATTTGGAAGACCAGAAACCGGAAATGATAAGCAAGGGAACCGTCCATAAAATATGGATTAACAAAGACCTCTGAAACCTCCGATACCAGAATGTAGAACTTGTGGAAAGAAGCAACTGGGAGTTTGTAATAAGATCAATATGGTACGTTACAAGTGTACTCAGACAGGACACTACGCCAATGAGAGCCATAAACCGAAGGCAAGAGTTACGTGTAACAAGTGTAGGAAGGTATGACATTCCTTAAGAGATTACAAGCACTAGACCCAGTAAGCAATATGTTAAGGGTAACATGACCATTACACACTAAGTAAGCAAGGACAAGAATCCTCAATATAACCATGAGTGATACAGTAAAGAACAAGGATGTGGTTGCGGATACGTTTCATATTAGCTACATAAGTGCCAAAGTGTTAATGGATTCGAAGCCATAAATTATTTTATTTTCAGAGAATTTGCTCGTAAGTCGGACTATAAAACACAACGGTTAAGTAAAGTTTTGACTACATGAATAGCTACTCAGGAGCATATATCGATTAATCTAGCTTGTCCTCACTGTGAGATTGATATAATAGAAATCTGATGTAAACTCTAAGAATGGATTGGTTAACAGAGTATGAAGAAAATGGAAATTTCGAGCCCTAGATAATGTAAAAGTTGTTATCCGAGGCCGAAAGCAGACGAAGAGGTATCTAACTATCAAAGGTAAAGGATTATTGTGTCAAGGTTATAAAGCTCATCATCATACGAGGTAAATGTTAGGAAAGAAACACCTTGGATATAGAAGATTCTAGTAGCTAACGAATTTCAAATTGTATTACTTGACAATCTTTTAGGTTTACCTCCCGCCAGGGAAGTAGATTTGTTGAAGACTTAGCACCCGGGACAAAACCAGTTTCGACGGCTCCGTATAGAATGGCATAAGTAGAAATGAAAGAGTTAGCAATTCAATTGCAAGATCTTAGGAAAAAAGGAGTTATAAGGTCTAGTGTATTCCCATGGGGTGCGCCAAGTTGACCATTAAGAACAAATACCCATTGTCAAGGATTGATGATCTGACCAGTTAAAGAACACAGTGTGCTTTTCAAAATTTATTTATGATTTGGTTACTGTCATTTAAAAAAAAACTCGAAGATATTCCTTAGACGATGTTTTGAACCTGATGTATATAGACACTATGAGTTCTTAGTGATGGAGTTCGGTTTGATGAATTCAACTGCCACTTTTATGAACATGATGAATAGAAATTTTAAGAAATATTTGGATAAGTTTGAGAATATTTTCATAAATGACATCTTAAGGTATTCAAAGATGGAAGAAGAGCATACATATCATTTGAGAATAACCCTAGAAATTTTAAGAAAAGAGATATTGTGCGCAAAGTTTTCTAAGTGCGAGTTTTGGTTGAAAGAATTACAATTACTAGGACAGGTAATTAGTAGAGAAGGAATCCAAGTGGATCCAGCTAAGGTTGAAACGTTAATGAATTGAGTAAGACCTAAGACACCTACAAAAGTTGGAGGTTTTATGAGATTGGATGGATATTATCGAAGGTTTTTCAAGGATTATACCAAGATAGCCACACCATTAACCAAGCTTACTAGAAAGCATCCAAGAGTTAAGATAAATGGAAAAGGAAGTATTTAAATTGCTAGAGGAACGAAACTCTTTAGTCGAGCCATAATGGTAAAATAGATTCATTTTTACCGGAAATGATGACTCATGTACCTTAGGACAATATCAATAACTAAAATTGAGAACACAACTTTGTGTTAAGAATCAAGACTGATTTAACATGTTAAGATGACTGTATATATTTCTAGACAGCTGAAGAACCACGAGTGGAAACACCCGACACATGACTGAGAACTAGCCACAATAGTCTTCGCATTGATTTGGAGGCCTACTTGTATGAAGAAAAGTATGAAATCGATTCGGATCATAAGCATTTGAAATATATTTTCACCGAAAAGGAGCTGTATACATAAGGTAGAGGAAATGGTTAGGACTGATCAAGGAATTTGAGAAAGTAGGAATAGAGGTTCGTATTTCAGATCAAGCGACGGAGATGATAAACATATATACAATGACTTTTCAACTTGAGCTGTCAGAGAAAAGTAGAAAACTGTCAAGCAGAAGTGATGAACGATAGCATGAGTAACTTTACAGGAGAAAGTAGAAGGAGTCAAAAGGATGATAAATGAATTTTTAGGTTTTTCTCTAGAAATTGGATACCCAATGTGACATGGTTAAAGAATGATATACTAAATGATGCACGTGAATTCGAAGTATTCAATCCATCCCAGAAGTACGAAGATGTAACAAGGCTTAAAAGAAAATCTTGGTGGACATATATGAAAGAGATATTACTAGATGAGTGATTAAGTGTTTTACCTGTCAGAGATTTAAAACTGAACATCAAAGACCTAGCGGATAATTACAACCAGTAGAAATTCCCGAGTTGAAATAGGAACATATCATGATGCCAAGTCGGTACATTTCCTTTTTCCATCAACGAGAAACATTCATTGGATAAATTCGTGTTAGATCAGAATTCAATGATCGTCAGAAGCTAGACTCAACTGATCAGGATTGCTGACGTCATCAGTATTGCATGGTCATCAGTATTTGATCAAGCGTCAGTATCTTATTGATCATCAGGATTCCTACTCAGACTATGATCAGGATTGATCATCAGAACTTGAAGCTGATCAGGATTCCTACTTCGAGTTATATTTGGAGTCTAGATAAACATGGAAGTTTATTCTATTTGTTCCTGGTTTGTAGAATGTAGCTATCGATTAAGGATAGGTTTCTATCTTTGTTATTGATTAGGACTTATCTTGTTATTGATAGAGAAGCTGTGTGCACTATATAAACACAGTCTTGGTTTCGATTTATGTATTCATTCGAGAGAGAACATAATCGAATAGAAGCTCTCAAGAACATAGAATTTCTTGAGAGAGTTTTTGTAAACTAGCAGCACTCAAGAACATCAGAATTTCTTGAGAGAGTTTGTAACAGTTTTATATCAGATTTAATAAAGCTGTTATCTTTCTTTTCATATTTGTGATATATACATTAAGAAGTCGATTATCTTACACTATTGTATTCAACCCCCCTTCTACAATAGATTATTACTGGGCAACAATTCGTTTTATCTGTAAGAGATAGTAGTAAAGCATGAGGTCCAAGTATCAATCGAATCTTACCAAGACCCTCAATTTAATTCAAGATTTGGAAGAAAGTTTTTGACATGATCAGAAACCAAGTTAAATATGTGTACCGTTTATCGTCCTTAAACATATAGTCATAGTGAATAGACTATCCAGATAATCGAAGATATATTTAGAATTTGTGCGATGGATTTTGAAAGCAATTGAGGTGATCATTTACCATTAGTGGAATTCTTTTACCGCAACAACTATCACGCAAGTATTGGAATGCCCCCGTATGAAGCATTGTATGGAAGGAAATATAGGTCACCTGTGTATTGGAAAAAAATGGGAGAACGAAAAGTTTTGGGACCCGAGCTAGTACAACAAACGAAGGAAAAGATTAAAATCATTCGAAAAAGACTAGTTACGGCACAAGACAGACAACAGAAGTACGCTGACCAAGACAGGAAGGATCTGAGTTTTGAAGAAGGAGATCAAGTGTTACTAAAAGTGTCGTCATGGAAAGGAGTTACAAGATTTGGCAAGAAAGGGAAACTTAGCCTGAGATATGTAGGACTGTTTGAGATACTAAGACGTGTCGGAAAAGTTGCATATGAGTTAGCGTTACCACCCCATATGGAGCACGTTCATAACGTTTTTCATGTGTCGATGCTTAAGAGATTTAATCCTGATACAAATCACGTGATCGAATATGAGCCTATTGAGATTGAGCCAGATTTATCTTATGTAGAACAACCTGTAGAAATTCAGGATCGTTTGGATGGGAAATTAAGGAATAAGACTGTTAAGTTAGTTAAGGTTTTGTGGAGGAATCCCAGAGTTGAAGAATCGACTTAGGAACTTGAGAGCAAGATGCTGGAAAAGTATCCGCATCTGTTTTCATAAGGTTAGATTCTGGGGACAGAATCTTTTTAAGGGGGGAAGGTTATAACGACTCAGAAAAACACTTGTATAGTATTAATATTTAATAATATTTGAGATCTATAATATGTGAATATTGTGTGAAAGGTGAATATTAAAAAATGTGATGATTAGATGTTTACTTGGTGAATGGTATGGATTAAAATCTATGTGTATGCTTTTAATTGCATTTTATATGAATTTTTTTATTAAAAATCAATTCTTTTTTACCTTCCGGGAATTGTATAAAATCACCAGAGATTCATTTTATTGTGAAATCTTTTTCACAACCTTTATTTTATATTCTATTATTTTCTAAAATTAGTGGAGGAATTTATTTTTGGCCTTAAGGATTTAAAACTGATTTTATGAGTTAAATGTCATTTATGTGATTTAAACTTTGAAAATTCATATTTAATTCAATTTTGATCATAAAACTATTTTAAAAATATGGGTGAGCTTGTAAATTCGTATTCTCTGTTTTAAAAATAAAATTTTGATTTTAGGTATTATTTTCATTTTATTTCGGATTTTAGAAATGCAATTTAATGGTTTTCTTTTATTAAAAATCAGATTTTTGAATTCTGAAATTACCAAACTGTCCTTGGGGTTATAAAACCCTTGTCACCAGTTCTTCTTCCCCATTTACTTTGCTCGACTCTCTCCTCTCATCTGTTCTCTCTCTCGGCCATTTTTCTTTTTTGTAAAATCTTCTTCCCTCTCTTCTTTTCTCTCCACACAATCGATTGAGGTATATATATATATATATATGATCGTGTATGTGTGTGTGTATGGCAGTGTGTATATGTGTGTATATCAGTTTTGCATGCAAGGGCTTTTAGGGATTTTGATCTTAATTCAATTCCGAAAGCTTGCTTGTGATGATTTCGTGATTAATTGATTGTTTTAAATTGCTTATTGGTGAGGTTTGTTGAAGGAAACCCAAATTCCGGGCACCTCCGAACCATGCCGTCGTCGGCAATGAGCTCCGGCGAGCCGACGGGGATGATGATGATGTTCTTGATTCCAAATTTATTTATTGATAGTTATATTTAGATGTAATTTTGATTGCATGTTGAGGAATTGAAATGCATGTGTGTATTTTCAATTTTCCCCTTTTATAAAAATTGGTTTGAAGTATTGGTGTTGATGATTAATTGATAATTTCATGTTATAGTGATTGCATGTTAATTATTGTGTTAAGTTTAGAGAATTTTGGATTATATATGTTTTATATTTGATTTTAAGTTGAAGGTTTTGATTTGGGGTTTTTGTCGGATTAGAAGTGTAGTGTTTGTGATTTTTGATGCTAATTGATTTTAATGTATAAATTGGGTACTTCTTCTTAAAGTTCTGATTTGTGAGTGTTGTGGAAGCCTAAGTAGTTGAGAATGGTTGATTAGTTGTATCATAGGTTATGCAATAAGAATGTTAGTGTTTAAAAGAATAGTTAGAGAATGTTGAAATTTCCAGGAACTGCCTGTTCTGTTTTGCTACATTGCGAATTGTTGCTACCTGTTTTAGACAGTAAGTCTAAGAGGAAATTGTTCTAGTTGTAGTCTAGTTTGCTCAGGTGCAAACCTTGTATCGATAGAGTTAACGAATAAAAAGTTATGCTTGTTTTACTAAAAGTTGCGCAGCAGGGATTTTTCTGTGTTTCAGTACCTAGTTTATACAGTTCGTTTTTAATCTAAATAAATTGTTCTGAAGTTGAAAATTTTATACTAAGTTGGGCTAGTAATCAGGAAGTATCCTGTCAAATGTGGTATTTATTTGATTATTTTTGGATTTATGAAAGATGTTTTAGTAAAGTTGCGCAACAGCAATTTTCTGTGCTGCAGTACCTACTTTAACCAGTTCGTTTTTAATCTAAATGAATTGTTATGAAGTTGAAACTTTTATGCTAAGTGATATTAGTAATCAGGAAATAGCCTGACAAATTTGGTAATTGTTTGATTATTTTTGGATTTATGAAAAATGTTTTAGTAAAGTATGCGCAGCAGAATTTTCAGCTTTTGAGATTGAATGCATTATTTGTAAAGGTGTTAAGGATATGGTTAGCATTGATCAAGTTGATTTAAAGGGATAACCAAGTGTGGTATAAACGGAAAGTTAGGATATATACATATATGTTAAAGGAGTATGTTATGTGAACCTGAATGGCAATGTGAGCTTATGTGAGTTTTGTGCTTATTATGTGGATAAGAGTTATAAGTGATATAAACATTATGTGTTTACGCGTTTAGGGAACGTGGGGTAGTTTAGAATAAGGATTAGAATTTTGAGAGGATCATTCTGAAATAGTATATAATCTTTTGTAGAGTTACGAGACGTGGAACATAGAAATAAAGGCAAGGCGAAGGCAGAAATTCAGTGAGTACAGTTTGTTCCAAAAGCTACTTAAGAATCCAAAGAAGTAGAGCTTAGAGATAAAGGAAAGACCAAGGTGGAGAACCAGTGATTTCTCATTACCCTTTTAGTTACTTAAGGCAAGTAATTCTGACTTTCTTTCACTTCTAAATTCCATTCTTTCATTTTGACATATATGAATTGCTATCTTGTTTATATACCCTTTTAATCCTAAAAACATATCATGTTCATTTGGTAATCCTTATTTCTGTTCATATACCTTGTTGGTTCATACACCATACTATGTTTAGTTCTTTCTTCGAACCTTTACACCCAAAGGTGAATATACCAGAACTCACATTTTAGTACATATCCAAAACATACCTATGACATTTACTTCTTGATTTCCCATTGATAGAAATCCAGATTGATCAGATTGAACTTATCCAATTCCCGAAAGACTCTTTTATATACAAACATTATAGACACAACACAATGTCTTGTGACCCATATCTTGCTTAAACTTTTCTTCAGACCTTATCATTATCCTTTGATTATACTTACATTTTAACCTGAGATGCTATTGCATTAGATTTGAACTTGTACCTATGAATCACATACTTACTTGAAATTGAGAATACATGAACCTTCACTTGGGTACTATACAAACACACATCCAATGATTTACAAAGGATTTCTTTCATAAGAAAGATTTTAAAAGAAAGGAAGTTTCAAAGTTTGGATTCATTTAAATTCCGATTTATGGTTTCCACGGATTCCTAAGATTGGAGGCGTAAGAGGCCAAGTGACGCCGGCCCAGCATTTTTTAATTATAATAAATGGACTAGGGATGGACTAGTCTAAAGGCCAATGTGTGCCTATTGGGGCCCAATACAAGGACCAGAGGGACTGTGTGTCCGGTATGGGGACTTTACGTGCCTGATCACCCGTATTGTCCGGTGCGTTGTGAAAAATCTCCAAATTACTTATTGCTTTTCCTGAAATCATATATCTATATAAGGAAATTTGTTTACCCTTTGAAATTGTATATTCATTTCATTGTTCTGATAATCCCTTGATATGGATTCTGCTATACCCATGACATACATATTGATATTGGAAACTGTCTTGAAATTGTATATTTATTTCACTGTTCTGATAATCCCTTGATATGGATTCTGCTATAACCATGACATACATATTGATATTGGAAACTGTTTCACAGTGGTTAACTATTTGGATATATTATTACTTGCTGAGCATTTGGCTGATTCTTTCCCCTGTTCTAACCCACAGTTAAAAGAGAAGATGGTACGCTCTTTTCAGTCAGCTAGGAAGTCTTCATATAGGGTTATTTTTGGGATGCCAGCTCGAGCAGGTGATGAAGACTTGTAGAAGGTGTTTTGTATAAGGGAATGTAGAACTTTTAAGACACGGTTGTAATAACTTTTGAGACTTTTATTATGTAATAAAATGAAGTAGATAGTTGATTCTTGTTTCATACCATTACCTGTTAAAGATCCAGGTTAAAGTTGGGGTCGCGTCTGCATGTTTATATTATTATTCACAGGTTTATATGTATAGAGGTTGTAGTGACTCCCCAATCATGACCCCAGATTGGGAGGGCGTCACAGGAAGCCTCGTCAAGCGAGAGTCATGAAAGATGTCTATGGAAAGAAGGATTCTTATGATGAGTTGAAGAAAGAGAATGCCAAGCTTAAACAGCAATTGGAGGCATTCTTTGGAAAGCAGAAAGGGAAAGCTTATATAGCAGAGGGAAAGCACTGGGATGATACTGATTCGGATGAAGAGGAGGAATATGTAAATGTTGCTCTAATGGCTGACTCTTCAGAGGAATCACCACAATCATCTCAAGTACCTATCTTAACTACAATTGATATGTCTAATTCCGAGTACAAGAAAACTGTGCAAGATCTTAGTGTAGAATTGTTTAATGTACACACAAGCATGCTAGCATCAGAAATGGAAAATGCTAAACTAGTTCTTAAGATTAAAAAGTTAGAATCTAAAAATGAAGAACTAGAGCTTGTAGCTGTAACATTAGAAGATCTTAAGCAAAAGAATGCGTACTTAGAGAACAAGGTCAAGTGTAATGCTGAGATAGAGACTATCCTCAGGAAGCAGATTTCAGATCTAGATTTGAAGCTGAATGCTTTTAAGAATTCCGCCCTAATTGCTAAGGAGATCATTGATACTCAGGCCATAGGGAATAAAACTGCTATAGGATTTGACTATGACAAGAAAGCTGGTAAGAAGATTGTGGAATTCCCTACGACACCTTCAGTTGTCAAAAGGAATACTCCACATGTTCTTAAGAATGTTGATTGTCCAGTTTTTGTTAAGCCTTTTCCACCACTCTTTCATGAAGATGACCTTTTCATAAGACAAGAATTGCTTGAGGAGGATTTGTTGAAGGAAAAAGAGGTAAAGACTAAGTTGCCTAGGAAATCAGTAAAAAATGAATTACCTAAACCTGATTTACCTAAAACTGAAGTAGGTGACGTAGTTAGTAATGTTAAAAATAACAAGAATGGGAAGAAGAAGATTGTTAATCAGGAAATGGTTCCATTTTCTCCCATTGCATCTAGGAAGTTGTGCACTATTTGTAATTCTGCTGGACACCTTACACATGCATGTAAAAAGGTTAAAGTAGAAACTTCTAATACTTCTGAAATGCATAACATGTCTGACATGCCTGGTCTTCATGAACCCTGTGGAAATAAAGAGTGTTTGCTATGTAAGTACAACATCATGCATGCTTATTTTAAGTTGATGAATGATAGTAGCAATAGCACTGTTAATGTTAAATCCACAGATACTAAGAATATCAAACAGGGTAAGACTAAATTGAATGTTACTCCTGTTAAATCATCTAAACCTTCAGGACCCAAACAATTTTGGGTACCAAAGTCCACTTAATCAATCTGTGATTGCAGGGTAAGGTTAAAAGCTCAAAGGTCGTGTGGATTCTGGATAGTGGCTGTTCTAGACACATGACAGGTGAAGAGTCCCTGCTTACAGAGGTGGTTAAGAAGACCGGCCCGATTGTAACCTTTGGAGATGACAGCAAATGATTCACTACGGGATATGGTAAATTGAAAGCTAGAAATGTCATCATTGAAAACATCTCTCTTGTTGAAGGATTAAAGCACAATCTTCTAAGTATCAGTCAGTTCTGTGATAAAGGCTACAATGTAGATTTCAGAAAGGACAAGTGCTTGATCACCAACAGGAAGGATGAGAAGCTTACTCTACTGGGAGTGAGAAAAGGAAATTTGTTTATAGCCGACTTAAGTTCTACCAGTGAAGGAGAAGTTACATGTTTCTATGCAAAGGCATCTTCAGAACAAAGTTGGCTATGGCACAAGAAGCTCTCACATCTGAACTTCAAAACTATGAACTCTTTGGTAAAGAGAGAGTTAGTGAGAGGGTTGCCCCTGATGGAATTCAATCAGGAGGGACTATGTGAAGCATGTGAAAAGGGAAAGTCGAAGAAAGCATCACATGGAAGCAAAGGAATGACAAGCATTACTGAACCATTACAACTGATTCATATGGATTTATTTGGTCCAGTCAATGTTATGTCACTTTCAAGAAATAGATATGCATTGGTGATGGTGGATGACTACTCCAAGTACACGTGGGTGTTGTTCATACAAACAAAGGATGAAGCAACACAACTAATCATTGATCACATCAAGAAGATAGAAGTGGAAGCTAAGCTACCTGTGCGGACAATCAGATCAAACAACGGAACTGAATTCAAGAATGCAGTTCTTAATGATTTCTGCTCAGAGAAAGGAATATCAAGACAGTTTTCAGCACCAAGAACTCCTCAACAGAATGGAGTAGTGGAAATGAAGAACAAGACCTTGGTTGAAGCAGCAAGGACCATGTTGAGTGAATCAAAACTTCCCACTTACTTTTGGGCTGAAGCAGTGAACACAGCTTGCTACACTCAGAATCGAACCCTGATCAACAAAGATCATGAAAAGACTCTGTATGAGTTAATGGCCAACAAGAAACCAACATTGAAGTACTTTCATGTGTTTGGTGCAAAGTGTTTTGTAATTAAAGATGGAGAACATCTTGGCAAGTTTGATGCCAAAGCAGATGAAGGCATTTTTCTGGGCTATTCTCTGGAATATAAGGGTTTCAGGGTATATGTGATTGAAGATAAGAAGGTGTTGGAAAGCTTTAATGTAACATTTGACGACACCAAAAGACCAGGCCTGCAAACTGGAGAGAACTCTGAATCCTTGGTATTTGAAAATCTATCAGGAGATCTCTCTGAAAATGAAGAAGTACCTGAAGTTGTTACAGTTATTAATAATAATCATAATGATAATGATTCTGGACAAAGTGGTGACCAAAGTGGAGATCCTCAAAATTCTACAGGATCCACTAGTCAGTCTTCAGAATCAACAGATCAAACCGTCAAAAACTCAGGGGGAGCAGGAGAAGGATCAACTAGTCACACTCCACAACATCTAGAACAAGGAGAATCATCAAGATCGCATCTGCCAAGACAAAGGGTATGGAATAGAGATCATCCCTTTCACTTGATCATTGGTGATCCGGACACAGGAGTGAGAACTAGGAGAACATCACAAACAAGATTAGATGAAACCAAACAAGATCATTGGTGATCACATGAACATTTAGCATTATCAAACCAAACAAAGTAAATGAAATAGAGAATCAATACTTTCTCCCCCTTAATCAGTAATCAATACTTCCTGCAAAACAAGATTAGATAATAAAGCAAGAAATATTCATAAGCAACATTTGTATTCATCATCAAAACATCACGCCAACAATCTCGCCCTTTTTGATGATGACATACTTGAATACATCGGAGAGACTATGTTGTTCCCATAAAGCAATGATCCCCTGATTAATATAATATCTCAACATAGAATCAGGTTAGCATAATTCATCATATGCAATAAGATACAAACGTGACTCATCCCTGCATAAAACATTAGTTTATAAATGCAAACATGTAACATTATAACCCTTTTTATCACATGTATTCATGTTCTTCTCCCCCAATTGTTCTATTGAAATGTAAGATAGCTTGCTGATTGAAGAGTACACATTCCAAATAATCATGAATGTGGTTTACACCTTTATCACCAATCAAACAACCGAAATAGTATTCTCCTTTTTCAATTCCTGCACAAAACTATATATACGTATATATGTCCCATCTATATACTAGAGGAATCTTGTTAGTACCAAAATAATAATATAATCATATTTAAATAAATGTACGCGAACAAATAGCATACTTACTACTTGGGTACCCAAATTTGGTAGGATCCACCATAGTCAGTAGATAGATCATAAAGAACATGTAGATCAGATTTCTTAATCCACTTCTGGATCACTTTTGGAGCTTGATTCCTTCTCTGTTGTTTTCTGTCAGACGGATGGTAAGCTGTTTGTTGTCTGCCAAAACCTTGTTGGTAAGCCGGCTTCTGTCGATATGTCTCATTCTGGTAAGCTGCTTTTCTTTTATGATTGACTTGAGAAGTACAATTCCTTTCCAAATGACCTTTTCCTCCACATTTGTTATAAGTCTTCCAAGGCATAGCATAGTTGTAGGGTATACCATATCTTCCTTCATATTTGATAGCCTTGTCTTTCTTATTGAAGTTCATACCCACTCCTTCTCTTACCAATGGAGCATTAGTGTTCTTCATCATTGCCTTTAGGCCTTCTTCTCCTTGGATAAATGATCCCATACCCTGCTTGAGATCCTTGACTTCCTTTTCCAAGGTAATGATCATTTCAGCTTGCTGACTGGCGGTTTCAGCTTGATGACTAACTGTTGCAGCTTGCTGAGATACCATTTCAGATGTTTTGGAAGATTCTGCTAGATTTGATTCCTTCAGTTTGTATGAATCTAATGCTTCCACTATAGATTTGTTATCTGATCTCAGATCATTGATCTCTTCAGTTAAGGTCTTGTTCATCTTTTCAAGTGCTTTGATAATAGCCTCCAATTGACTATTTTTAGCATTTAGTTCCTTGATCTCTGTAGCCTTACTTGATGAGGTTGTATCCCATTCTTCAATTTTTGGCAGAAAATCTTTAATCATATTAGATAGATAGGAATTCTTCTCAGATAGCTTGCTGAGTTCAGCCTTTAGTGCCATATGTTCTTCTATGGTCACACTTTTTGATTCCTGCATTGTTAGTGATTCCATAATAATATTTTCAGATGTTTTCCTGGAATAAAAAGAGTTTACCTCACTTGTATCTGATTCCGAATCAAAAATATCAGTTTCGAGTAAAAATTCTTCTGTTTTCTCTTGAAAGACTTCATCATCAAGCCCAACAAAAGCTGAATGATTTGTGTCTTCATTCACTTTCACACCAGAAGTTGATACATCATCATTGCATGTCAAGTGATCTCTTCCTTTCTTTTCAAATTTCAAAATGGCAGGCTGTTTGGAATTGAAACAAACTTCCTTCGATTTTGTTGTATCTTTATACAACATTTTTAACTTGTCCCATACCTCCTTTGCTGTGATGCACCAAGACACCTTGTCATAATCTGAAATTGAAAGACCACATATTAATGTGTACCTGGCTCTTGCATTATTGCCCATTTTAATCAATTCTTCCTCGTTAAGATCATCAACATCTTTCGGCTTGCCGTCTTTGTCCAGAAAAGTAAATGGACCATTCTTAACAATTCTCCATTCAATTGCATCATCTCTGTTGAGAAGCACCTTGATTCTCCGTTTCCAAAAATCATAATTTTCAGTCCCAATGAGAAGTGGTGGCATGTCTAATGATTCTCCACCTACATAGTGTGCCATAGGATCTGTACTTTCCTGTTACAGAATTGTTAGTACACCAAAGCTCTGATACCAAATGAAAATGCACACCTAGAGGGAGTGAATAGGTGTATATGGCAAACTATGACCAATTTTAATGTTTTACCAGAAATGGCTTACTGAGTTCAATTTATGCAAACACAAATGGCACGCTGATTGTACAAACAGCACGTTGATTATAACAATATGCAACACAGTAAGTAATATGCAGAAATATAAAGAACACAATAAACTTTTAGCCAGGTTCGACCCCTAGTCTCCTATGGTCTACGTCCTGGTCCCTTACCAACCCGGTAAGAGAATATATTATTGATCAAGGATAATAACAATTACAAGATACAATAATATACCACCCTTCTTCCCGGTTGCTGACAAATGGCTTGCTGAACACCTGTTTCAGAACTTGCTCTCTAAGCTATACTTCCCAAGTATACTTCTCTAACAACGTTCACCAAACCCTTGTTCCCTAGCCAATATATCCAGCAACTACTGATTACAAATAGAGTAATACAAATCAATAAAGTGATTACAACTCAAAACCTATGAACTCTCAAAGATATAGTACATATATGATATATAAAGAGCTCAAGAAAATTTGTTTGAATATAGCAAAGTAAAACTGAGTTGTGTGTTCTTGTTGTGCTTGGATGGGTAATAGAAAAAGACACAAGAACAGGTTTAAATAGCTTCACAAACAACGTTCAAAAATCAACCAATCAATTACCAACGTCTAGAATCCAATTCTAACGTTCAATTGGTTGGAGAGATTTTAGCAACGTTCATGTGACCGTTTGACAGAGGTTTGGAGAAGATAAATCGAAGACAAAACAAAACCCTTCTGTTTGTGTGTATCAAAAACATGTATAGGAGGTTTTGTAAGAGAAAATCTTTTAAACATGGCAAGCTCCTATAATTTTGGAAAGCGATTATTAAAAAGGATTTTGATAAAAGATTTTGAGCTCTAAATATATTATGTACGTATTAAGTCTTAAAAGAGCTCTCACAATATATTTAATCAAGTTTCCTAAGATAGATCCATGATCCACGATCTTGACAGATTCTGAGCAGAACAACTTGGCTTGCTGTTTGTATATTGAACATGTGAAGTTGGCTTGCCAAACTGACTCAGTCCAGCACTAATGGCTTGCTGTTTAGATAAACTGACATTCATATCAGTAAGCTATTTTGCCCTGCAAAACCAAGTTAGTACATATGATAATGGCATGCTATTTTATATGCACTGATATTTCATATCAGTAAGCCATCTTTCCCTGCAACAACAAGTTAGGATAGAGCATATAGCTTGCTGCTTTACATCTATAAATACAAACATCTTTGCCACTATATGATCATCAAAATTCATAGAGTTTCAAATGAATGTCACTATTCTGGGTTTCTTTCAGAAACAGAACCTAAGAAAGTTGAAGATGCTCTAGATGATCCAGATTGGGTGATTGCTATGTAAGAGGAACTCAAACAGTTTGAAAGGAAGAAAGTTTGGAAGATGGTACCCAGGCCTAAGGGAAAATCTGTTATTGGAACAAGATGGGTATTCAGAAATAAGTTGGACGAAGATGGCATTGTAACGAGAAACAAAGCCAGACTGGTTGCTAAAGGTTACTCTCAAGAAGAGGGTATAGATTATGATGAAACCTATGCACCAGTAGCAAGACTTGAGGCCATCAGAATGTTTCTGGCATTTGCTGCACATTCCAATTACAAGGTATATCAGATGGATGTGAAGAGTTCTTTTCTGAACGGGGAGTTAGAAGAAGAAGTGTATGTGGAACAACCTCCAAGTTTTGAGGATTCAAAACTGGCAGACTTTGTGTACTTTCTATTCAAAGCTCTCTACGGACTCAAACAAGCTCCAAGGACATGGTATGACACTCTCTCTGAATTCTTACTTGAAAATGATTTTACAAGAGGTGTCGTAGACAAAACTCTCTTTGTCAAAAAGCATAAAAATGATTTGATATTGGTGCAAGTATATGTTGATGACATAATATTTGGTTCTACTAATGATGATCTATGCAAGAGATTTGCTAAGTTAATGCAGAGTCGTTATGAAATGAGCATGATGGGTGAATTGTCATTCTTTCTTGGACTGCAAGTATACCAAAAACAAGATGGTATATTCATTTGTCAGTCCAAGTACATCAAAGATCTTCTGAAGAAGTATCAAATGGAAGACTCATCTACAACAAAGACTCCTATGCCAACTGCCACTAAGCTTGATAAGGATGAAACTGGTAAGAAGGTTGACATCACAGGCTACAGAGGTATGATAGGCTCATTACTTTATCTCACTGCAAGTAGACCAGATATAATGTTTGCAACATGCTTGTGTGCTAGGTTTCAGTCTGATCCTAAAGAATCTCATCTAATAGCTGTTAAGCGAATATTTAGATATCTTAAGGGGACCCCAAATCTTGGAATTTGGTACCCTAAAGATACAGGATTTGATCTTATTGGATACACAGACTCTGATTTTGCAGGTTGTAAGATTGATCGGAAGAGTACTTCAGGAAGCTGTCAGTTTCTTGGAAGAAGGTTAGTTTCCTGGTATAGCAAGAAGCAGCATTCAGTTTCCACATCAACAGCTGAGGCTGAATACATTGCTTCTGGAAGCTGTTGTGCTCAAATCTTGTGGATGAGAAACCAACTCCGTGACTATGGACTTTTGTTGACAAAGATTCCAATATTTTGCGACAACACAAGTGCCATAGCAATCTCAAACAACCCAGTGCAACACTCGAGGACGAAGCACATCGACATTAGGTATCATTTTATCCGAGAGCATGTCATGAATGGAACTGTGGAGTTACATTTTGTACCCACATAGGATCAAATTGCAGACATCTTTACTAAACCGCTTGATGAATCCACTTTCAATAAGCTGGTTGGTGAACTTGGGATGTTAAATCTTTCTAATTGATTTTGATTAGAAGTCAGTAACTGCAGATAGTCCTGGTAAATACATGAGTTTAAGAATTTCTATATCCTTAGGACTCGTGAATTTATTTTCTGGAGCAATTCTCGTAGTTAGGATTTTTGTACTAATTTTATGTCATAATTATGGATGATATATCTTCTGGCATTTAATTGGTTATTAATTCTAAAAATTATTTAAGTGCTAATATTTGTTCTAAATATTCAAGCATTTATTTAATTTGAATTAATTTGCTTTGTTTTTAACATTGTAGATTAATGCAGCATAATTCATTAGATTTTAATTGGTTAATATAACTCAATGATATTTAATTGATTTTATTCTAAGAAAATTGTGAATTTTCTGTTAACAATTGATTTTGGTAAATTTTAAAAGATTTATTAAAATTAAAACTTGACAGGAGATATAAATTTCTGATTCTTAGAACATGAACAGGTTTTAGGAATTGGAAAAGAAGCAAAAATTTCGATTTTTTAGGAAATTCGATAGTTTTTCAAGTACATAGAAAATTCTATCGAAATTTATTTTCGATAGTTTTTGAAAAGGAAAAGAAAAACTATCGAAATCAATCTTCGATGGTTTTTGAAATGAATTGAAAATATATCGAAAGGAATTTATATAATTTAATATCCAAATTCTCGATAGTTTTCAAATACACTTCGATAGTTTTTGTTTTTAATTCCTAAATGCTTCGATAGGTTTCTGAAAAAGGTCTGTTAAACTTCTATTTCTTTCAACCTCGATAGTTTTTGAAAACTATCGAAGGGAGAATTGACCTTTTACCCCTCTGAGAAATCCATCGACAGTACATTTACAAAACTATCGAAACTGATTTGAAAAAATTGCCCCTGCAGTTTCAGGAAGTATAAATACATTGCCTTAGAAGTTTTCTCTTCATTTTCAGATCTAAAGAAAATTAAGGCCGTGCATAATACTTACAATATATATATACAAATTCAAGAACACCATTCGATAGAATTCTTCATTTTAACCGAGAAAAGCTTGAAAAGTTACTGTGTTTCACTGTTGATCTCTTTTTAACCGTGAAAAACTTGATTATTTTAAGTTTTTAGAAGTTTCTGTTGAAGAATCCATCGAACCACATATTTGAACCTCAGACAAGTGTTACAAGTTCTTATCTTTAGAAGTTAATTGTGTAAACAGTTCATTTCTTTGGATTTTAGTGGCTATTTGAAATTCACTAATTTAGGGTTCTTAAATCAACTAGTGTTCGAATTTGTAGTGTTCAGAAAAAGGTGTAATTTTGTTTAAGTTTGATTAATTAGTAATAATTAATTAAATTTAATTGGTAAATTAGTTTTGGTTTAAAAGTTAATTTTCTGGAAATTTAAAATGGCCAGAGAATTTATTGTAACCAAGACTAATCATGTCTCGTTTCAGAACTTGCAATCCATAACGAACTTACAGTTTCGTGCATGGGCAGAATTTCTGAACACACGTTCATTAGTGGCATATGCTGTGAGTACTCCCGTGGTCCTTTGTATCGATCAATTGACTGCGTTGTACACAACCGCCACGGATACAACTGAGAATAACGTAAGGTCCTTCAGTTTTGTTGTGCCAGGGGGCAGAACAATAAGGGTGACGGAACATGATTTTAACAGAATACTTCATTTTCCAACAGAAAACCTTGTTCTGGATCCCACGACTGAGGAAATACATGCTTTCTTCACTCTCATAAGAAGTCAACAACCTAACTTCTTTGTGGGAGAGTTCCTTAAGCATTACTTGCCAAAGGCATGGAACTTTTTCTTTCATACCCTAATCCATGTTTTTACTGCCAAGCTAACAAATCTGCATGGTATTCCCTTATTCCTTCAAAAGATAGGGTTTGCCATTGCCAACAATAGGCATATTAACATTGGAAGGTTACTGATTGATCAAGTAATTCTATGCATGGGACCACTGGATGACAGAACAAGCATAGATGACGATGTGCTTTGTTTATATCCTAGGTTCCTACAGCTAATTCTCAATGATATCTTAACAGATGATGAGCGCGAGACATTCGCTGAAGAGGAGACCATGGAGTGCATGAGAATGAAGAGCAATGTCATAACCGCTCTCATAAGGAAGAACAACTATCTTCCAGGGGTACCCACTGTTCTCACAGACTATCTAAGAACGGTGCCCCTACCACTTCTACCCCCAGGGGAACAGGTAAATCAAGGTAACATTCTTGAACCTGAACTGGCTCCTGAACCACAACCAATGGATGTTGATCCAGAGCCCTCAGTGGCCATTCCTGACCAGGAGGTTGCAAACCCACAACCTCTAACCACGGTCGAAGAGCCTTTGGAAGAGCCAAATGAAACAATAAACGAACCTCCTTCCCCTCCTATACCCAATATTCAGACATCCGTGAGTGTAGAGGGAGATAGTGCCTTAGCAGCACCACATAAGGAGATACACCCTTCAACAGCAGCTCTGCCTTCCTCTAAAAGGAGACGAACAGAAACCGAGGCAACTGTTGATACTTTATTTCAAACTTCCAAAGCGCCCTTTATTTATTTTTCTGATGCTGATTGGGCTACGCTAACGAAAGCTATATCTGAACCAATAGCTCAATCAAGTAAGGAAGAATTGACGGAAGCAACTGGTGTTCCGACCATATTACGGTCAGGTTCACTGGTTGAAGGTTCTAAGAACCAAGGGTCTTCATAGACGTCGAGAGAAGGCTTTGACCTAAATGCACAATCTAAAGGGTCATTGTCTACCTCCCCAGATGGAACATATCTGGATCCTGCGGGTAAAGGGTCTGACATAGGTGCAGATCGGCAACTCGGTGACAATGAATCAATTACTATTGAGGAGTCAACTGAGGTAAAGTCTTCACAGACTATTGGGGAAGATTCGGGATCTCTGCTGTTAATAGAGCCTGTTTCTAACCCCCTAGAGATTCAAACTCTAGATCCTTCAAAGGATATATCATCTACGGATGATCAGCAACTTGGTTTATCCAAGGACGGGGACTTGCGAAGCCCCATTGCACCACCGGTGACCTCCTTAAGGACGGCTACGGTGTTTTCTTCTGCAGGTACAACGAGCAAAAAGGGACTGAGTGAAACAAAAACACTTACACCTGGCCTGAGTGGGAAAGGAAAATTGAGTGAAACACCGACAGAAACGTTGAGTGTACACCCAGAGCCAAACGTGAGGAGTGACACCCTAACCCTTCCAAATATTGATGATCAGCTACTGCCTACAGAAAGAGAGTTACAAGTTCAATCTACCCTCAAGGAGATGACAGTTCGTGACAAAGAAAGAAATCCACTATTCAAGGTTCCACTACGACCTTCCTTTGACCAAGGGATCTCCTCTAGTCAAGCCAATGCTTCTTTAAAATCTATTCAAGAGAAGGTTGACTTAGCTGCAGCTGATTCCAGAAGAACATTCAGGGTCATTGGCAGTGCATCTGGCACTATAACAGGTACGAAGCAGGCAGTGGACTCCTTAAAGAAGGAAGCTATGGACGAACTGATCGAGTTGAGGACGGACGTCAAGGAACTTAAAGCTGGATTCATGAATGAAGTAGATGCTTTGTCGCAAGGACAAGAAGCTTTGAGAGAAGACGTTCTGGTTATCCGGGATGGTCAAGCTAGGGTAAAAGATGCAATGAACACCCTTTCTAGAGTGGAGTCTAAGCTGAACCAGAGATTGGACAAGATTGAGAAGACTACCAACTCCAGATTGGATGACATTGACCTGAAGCTGGCTTCTATGCAAGAGATGAATAAGGATCTATTGGATTTCATGGAAAATCAAAGTGATGGAGTACAGTCGATCTGGACTATGCTGAAGAACCAACAAACTGGCCAACCTGGTCCTTCAAATCAGCAACCTGATCCTTCTACTACCTTTTATGCTGAGGATGCTTTCGTCGAGGATTCCTCAACTAAGGGGGAGAAAGTTGGAGAAGGGGAGAAAGAGAAGCCTAAGGATGGATGGGGAGTTTGGGAAACAGTTGAAGCTATTCCAATCAGACAGTACTGGATAGAAGAACTTGTACAGGAAGAAGAGAGGAGTGAAGAGGAATTTGAGGTCATGCAAGAGCAACCAATTGAGGAGGAGCATGAGCCATATTATCCAGAGCCCGTTGAACATCCAATATGGGAGGATATTATGGAAGAAGAATCAAATTCTCTATCACCTGAAGAAGAAGCTGCTTTGGAAGCAATAAGAGCTCAGAGAGCTGCAGTAGATGCCAGGCAAGCTGAGAAAGAGAAACAAAAAGCAATTCTGAGGAGTGAAAAACTGAAGAGATTCAAGGTGTATAATGAAGTGAGGAGGAAGAAGATGATAGATCTGGCAAAGAAAGAAGGTAATGAATGGGAGATGGCTTATAAAACCTTTTGCGGAGTTGAAGACGGATTAGAAGTCAACGACAATGCTGAGGTGCAAGTTATCATTCAGGACATCAGAAGTGCCAATCTTGAAGATCAGACTTACTTCAAAGCATTGAGAAACTCTATGATCTTTCTAAAAGCTGGGGTTAAAGCAAATGGTGCCTGGAGCTTATTGATAAATTTTCTGGAGAAAGGTAAATTTGTGATTTCCACTAAGTTTTTAGAATAGAGGACATACACAGAGTTGTAGGTTATTCTCATCAAGATTCAAAGGACGACAAGGCTAAATGAACTGCTCCGTGAGCATGTTAAGGAGATCTTGATGAAAGTCGGTCCAGAGATTACTGAAGATCCCCCAATGGTTAGATTCATGACGAATGACTTGTTCAGAATCTGCTATTTGGCTGAGGACAAACTGAGGGACTACCCAAGCAACTATCTAATATCAGTTGAGAAGTATCTTAGATCCACTGGATTCACATCAACGGAGAAGGACAAAGCAGCAGACACTCTTAGAAGATTTCTAATGGAGAATGTTCCTTACTATAGGAAAAGAGTGGAAAAAGGATTGTAAGTGCATACCAGATTACCAAACATGCCAAAGCTAAACAAGGAAGATGTTAACATTGCATGGTTGTGGGCTGGAGTGGGTCAAGAGGTTGAATATATTGGAAGACACATCCAAGGAGCAATCCTTAAACCTGGAGAACCACTGCACTATCTGTCAGTGATTGATTATCAAGCTGCTAACTCCGATCCAATGATTGAAGAAGGTGAGATTGGAATGGACTGAAGATTGAAGCAAAGAACAAAAGAACTATCAGCTCAGACTAGAGGAGCAACTTTACTGTATAAAGTTTTATTGTTTTTTCATTTATGAAATCTGGAAATGTATATATATCTGATCCAAAATGCATGTAATATTATTACGCTGTCTTACTTTAATTAGTTTAATGTTTCCTTAGTTAGTTGAGTTATCCTCGAAGTATTTGCTTGTCGAACTCTATCCAATCAAATAGGGGGAGATTGTAAAGCATAATGTAACATAAGATGTAAAAGAGATAACTACAACTCAATAAAGGACAAGACAGACAATAATATTATCAGAAGCATAGGAATCCAGAATCAAAGAAGAAAAGGTAAAATCAAGAAATCAAAATACGTTATGTATTCTTGAAGTCCGTAAACAGGTCACGGAAAGAAGTTCATGAAAATGTTCAAGCCTCAGTGACAGCAAAAGAAACAAGACTTTCAAGACGACAGAAGTATGTGAATGATTTAGGGTTAAGTACCACGGGATTCCAGTGATTTAATCGAAGCAACCAGAACGACAAAGGACTTATCAGCAACATTGAATTGAAGACATAAAAGAAGAATTGATCAAGTGTTATTCATCTGTGAACCAGACCAGTTGCACTAGTTGACGGCACTACAAAGATCAAGTTGTTTTATCGTCTCAGAAGAAATTGATACAGTCTAAAACTTAAACACCCTGAAACTTTTCTAAAAGGCTAACAAAAAGAAAAGGTTCGGTGGTTTTTCTATTTAGAAAACCATCGAATGAAAAGTATTAAGGAAATGAAAACTATGATAAAGTAAATGTTCCATTCGATAGTTTTTATTTAAAAACCATCGAATAGAATATCTACTTTATTCATTCGATAGTTTTCAATTTGTAAAGTGGGTGAAAAGTTTTCTTTGTTTGTCAGGTTGATTGAAAATTGGACGGCCAAGATTGTTTTAACAATTAAGGTTCGATAGTTTTCTAAATCAAAGACTACAATTACTAAGAGAGAGGCAGTGTCTTCCTCAGTCAGGTTCATTTCACACAGAAGCAATTACGGAGAGAGAGATTGAGCCAGAGAGAAAATACCATAGAAATTAATTCTGCTTAAACTCTTTCATTGTATTGATTGTGAATAACCTAGAAATCATTGAAGCTAATCTATGGATTAGAAATTGTAGCACCCCTCGAGGTTTATATTTATAAAAAGATATATTCCCCGAAACTTGATTTGGTTTGGTGTGTTTGATTTCGTTATAGAACTGAATGATTTATCCGCAAACGAAATTGAATTATTTGTGAGTATCGTATTCAACCCCCCCCCCCTTCTACGATACTTTGGACCTAACACCATTTCAACAAGAAATAAGATATATCGCAAAATTGTCCAATGTTATACATGGCAAAAGCAGTATTATATAGTCAATACTTCAAAGTATAGATTTAGAAACTTGCATGCATCTATCATATGCATATATTTCATCTCAACAATTTTAATGCCATCACATCTATATACGACGTGAGGTTTGAAAGCACGCATAATACCATATGCATATAGTTCATCAAAATATTATAACTTAAAATAAAGCATGGAATGAGAAAACTTGCCTGGAAATCTCGAAGTAGCAATAAGTCTCAGGTTGGTCCAGTAATCTAGAATCAACACAAGGTTCAAGATTAATAACTTAAACGCTTTCACCATACTAAGTATATACTAACTCAAGTACAAGTCCATTTTCAAGTTAACTCCTTAAGATCCTCTACTCGAGCATGCTCGCTCACACATTTTTATAAAATTGAGATTTAATCCTTTTTGCACGAAATCTTTTCGAGGGTCTTCCTAAACGTACCTAGCATGTTAACACAAAGTTTCACATTCCAATAAGTCGCTTAAGGGGTTTGATCACTATCTCAAAGTTCATGCATTGAACCACTTAGTTACGCGAAACCGCTTTCACTGAAACGGACATTTCTCTTAAACCGTAAATCGTAACGACACGATTCTTTCGCTAAAACAATCTAGGAAACAAGGCCTACATATTCATGGTCAGAAACTTCATTTTCATGCCCTTTAATGTAACCGTGATTTCTGCCTAAACTATCTAAGGAAATTTTGGCATGGTAACGACGCTTATACGCGATTTCCGTGTTTTTAAACACTTCAAACAACCACCAATCAACAATCAACCAACCAAACCAAAAACCATTATACTTCATCAACACATCCAAAACAGCCCCTAAACATTATCATACACTAAATCAAGCCTCACAAAATCACTCATCCTCAAATCGAACATAAGATTCACGGATCTTAACGATAACACGAATAACGACTCTAATAATTATTTCAACCATAAAACTCATATAAACAAAAAGGGGCAGAGGTTTTTATACCTTCCTTAGAGCTTGAGAGACATTAACAATCACTTATAACCTCTAATCAAGCCTTGGGTGATCCTTGGAAAGCCTAGAGTTTAAGATCAAAGAAGTTAGTTCTTGAAATCACTATTCATCCTCATCTTGTAAAATCCATAACAAATCGATAACTAAGAGTTTGGTGCTCAGATTTTTACCAGGCCTTGTTCTCGTCATAAGCTTTCTTTGGAGTATATATCGTCAAATTTGAAGCTTCGTAGATAGGGTTTTGAGCCCCATCTTTCCGCTGAACAGAAACTGGACAGATTGGGTTCTCCAACTTGGGGAAGAGATTTGGCTAGGCTACACTCCTTTGTTGACTATGAAATTTTGAAAGAATGTTACCCATGGAGTGGAGAAGCTATGGTTAAAAGTTGGTGATTTAAGGATGGATGGAAGTGGAGATATGAATTTTTCTTTGAGCTTGGTTTCTGCTGGGCAGAATTGTAAGAAATGGGGTGGGGAGAGTTTCTTGCTTTTTGCCTTGGTTACTTTTGATAATGTGTGATATTTTGTTGTCAAATGTGGTGAGTCATAGCTTGTTGCCTCATCATCATGACATGTGTCAAGCAATGGGAGAGTTGGATATAAAGTAGCTTTACTAGTTTGTTCCGTCACCGCTTAATCTCGTAGAATGTTCGCAGGGTTTCTTAAGTGTTCTATCGAAGTAGTTTACCGTAAACGTTCTTGACATCACTAATTCTTTTATTAAATCCATATCCATGGAATTGATAATTTCAATCCTCCAATATTTTCAAATAATGATTAATCCGTCCGTTATTGGTGAAATTTCGGAGAAAACAGAAAATGCTATTTTTCTGATTCTGACAGCTTTTGCATTCCTTCATTTTCAAAGTAGATCACTAATACGACTTCGAAAGTTCATTATCCCGAATCGTACATAGGGTGGTCTGAAAATCTTTTTCGGTTCAGAAATTTACTATTCATTAGGATTTTACTATTCATCAAAAAAAATAAATTAACTAAGTCCAAAATTTGGGGTTATTACAGTCTCCCCTCCTTAAAAGGATTCCGTCCCGGAATCTAAGAAAATAGTTGAGGTTACTCTTTCAATATAGAAATCTCCAGTTTCCAGGTTGACTCTTCAACCCTCTGGTCTCATTACAACTCTTACTCATTCCGGTCTGTGATATCTACCAGACGCTTTATATAAGCCAATTCTGGCTATGTTCATATACACCCATTTTCTCTCAACATTCGATTATTCTTGCAATCAGCGGTACAACACTTATCGTAACTTCGGTTGTCTGAAATGTTTCTTTCGGTCGGTCCGTCGGTCTGCGGATCCTACGTAGTAATCGCACTCAATCTCGTTGCCAAACATGTTTGGAAAACTCCTCCCGAATCGGGAGTTCAATCATTGGTTCTTATCTGACACGATGGTGACTGGAACTCCACGTCACCCAACGATCTATTTCGTAACTCTACGGTTAAAGATCTCTTGCTGATAACAAAATATGAGTAGACTCATTTGATCCATCAATTATAGCTCAATTGACGTCATAGTCCGACTTGATTCTTGTTGATCCTATCACAGAATCCATTATAGTAAAATTACATTCCTAATCAGGAATCTCCATTAACTGTGATAGTCAACTAGGTCTTTGTTCTGCCTTCATTTTCTGACATATCCAATATTTGTTTACCAATCGATAAATCCTTTTATTTATCCGACCACTTATAACATTTCCTTAACTTTCTTTACCTTTTTGTACTCTCGGTGTAGCTGTCTCTTTATGACAGATCTTTATTCCTTAATTCGTTCTGGCTCATTCAGGACCTTTAAATAATCCTTTATGATCTCTTGACTTCAAACTTCATCCTTTCAGTTCTTCTTATTAGTCATTCCGAAGATTTAGCATCTTTCATTTCTTGAACATTTGGAATCCCAACTTGGTAAAATGTACCTTATGATTCCTGGAAATTTTCTCACATTTCTCGATCCATTCAACTTTTTCAGTCTTTCGAGTAAGTCTGGTCAGTGGGGCTGCTATTTTAGCAACATCTTGTACACCTCTCCGGTAACATTCGGCTAAATCCACAAAATTACTCACCTCGGTTGGTGCGGTTGGTCTTTCCCAATTCGAAACAGCTTTTATCTTAGCGGGGTCAACCATCACCTCTTCACTGTTGACCATATGTCCTAAAATTGTACTTCCCTTAGCCAAAGCTCACACTTTGAGAACTTGGCATATAATTTTTCTCTCCTCAGTGCTTCTAACACGATCCTCAAATGTTTTGCGTGTTCCTCCTCTGTCTTGGAGTAGACTGAATATCATCGATAAAACTATGACACACTTGTCCAAATACTTCTTGAAAATTCGATTTATCATGTCCATGAAAGCTGTAAGGGCATTCGTTAGCCCAAACGTCATTACTAAGAACTCGTAGTGTCCATACCTGGTGCGAAACGCAGTCTTGGGTACGTCCCCAGGTTTAACATTCAATCGGGGGTATCCAGTTCTCAATCAATATTCGAGAATTTAACTGTATCATGCAGCCGATCGATCAAATCACCGATCCTTGGCAGGGGTATTCATTCTTAAAAATTAGCCTATTTAGCTCTCGATACTCTATGCACAGCCTCATGCCGCCGTCCTGTTTCTTCACCAATAACACGGGTGCATCCCACGACGACGCACATGATCTTATCATTCCTTTCTCTAACCATTCCTACCATGGAGAAACTAATTTCTTCATCTTGACCGGAGCTAGTCGGTACGGGGCCTTCGATACTGGTACCGTTCTTGGAGCTAATTCTATATCAACTCTATTTCTCTATCGGGTGGTAACCCTGGGAGATCTTTTTGGAAATACATCCTCGAATTCGTTGATGACGGGGATATTCTGTATACTAGGTACTTCCCATTTCGTATCCATCACAGTCGCTAAACAAGTTTCACGTCCTTCGAGGTCAATCGTTCCCTGTTCCGACAATCTGAATTCTTACCTTCTTTCTTTCTCAATCTATTCACGTTTCATACTCTATTTTCTTTATTCACATTTCTTTCTCGTCCGCTTTGCTTCCATTTCTATCATAGTCGTTTCATTAACCAAGGTAACATAATCAGTCGTTTCGAACACTTCGTTATTCTGAATTCGCATCATGCGAAACAAACCTTGGCAATTTCCGTAAACTTCGATTCATAGTTGTCGTACTCATTTATCTTGGCTCTCAGCTTCAACACTCTCCTTTTTCCAAATACTAAGGAAAACACTTGCATGGTACCAAGAATACTTCAAGCAACAGAATTCTTTATATATATAAAAAACTTTGCAAAATTCTCGCTGAGGGGGCGACCTGGTTAGGTCTCAATCAAATTATCGTTTGAAAATCTTCCCACCATACTTCACTGCATACAAATGCATCGTGAATTCACTTATATAAATTTGACCCAAAGTTGAACTTAGTGATACAATAACTAGTTCATTTCAATAAACATTGACAACTAGCTGAACAAAATTTGCTAGTTCGATTAGTTTGGAACGCAGCATCTAGCTAGGATGATTAGCTAGATTTTCATCATATCATTAAAATTTCAACTAGTTAGAACAATTAACTAGTCACTCATCATGGCACATGCAGTTAGCCCTTTTGCAATCTACTAGTACAAAATCTCGACATCATAGTCGAAGAAAGAAGAAAACAAAATTTTGACTACTCGGATAATGAATTGAAAAGAAGAGTAAATAAGTTTAGGATGAACAAGGTAATTATAACCCTTGAATAATATACATGATATGAATAGGAAATTCTTGGTATCGGAACAATCGATAACCTCCCACCATGAAAGACGTGTGTCCTAAATCCAATCATGGATGATGAGTTAGGAGATACTTTGTTCAATCTGATTCAAGTTTGTTTAATTTAATAAAATGGTAATATATTTTATAACGGGCTTTATCTATTTAAAGTGTTTAAATTAGATGATCCATAGTTTAGAGTAAAGCTTTAATGGATTATGATGAGATCATTATAATGAGACCTTAAAGATGATAACTCTAAACTTAAATAGTTCCTGGTCGTAGGATAATTAATTGGTAGTTAATTAATCCGCAAAGATCGGTACATACTATGCTTGCTTCACTATGAAGGATGTCTGTTCTCATAGGCATTTGTGTGGTGACACTATAGCTAGTATGTAGGTGCTTATTAGGAATAAGTTCACTGAACATGACTCGATCAGTTGAACAACTAATGGAGTTCACTCATGTGTCAGTAGTTGTTCATATAGTGATGGTTGTACAAGTGTCCTTTGACTTGAGATCATCATAGTCATCTTGTGTACACTGAACTATACTTTGGTTTAGCTCTTAGTCTCGAGGGACAATAATTAGTGCTCTTCTGGGTATAGGAATTTGTGCACGAAGATAGTGAATGATCAATAAAGGATCTGCCCCTTCCAGTGAAGGAAGAGAATGTCCTATGTTATTCCATTTATGCTAGTTCAGGAATCTCTGGCCAGAGTGAATGAAATTAGAAAGAAGTTTCTAATTTTCATTAATCGGAACTAGGCATAGTGAATAGGAAAACATATGATTAAATTAAATAGGCTTGACACGAGATCCATGCCTTGTATTTAATCGGGACATTGTAGGGTAGAAGGAATTCATTGTACGGTAACTAGTCACTGACAGGTTCTTGGTATTCTAAGCAGTGAATTCATATTATCCGGATAGTCGCGATATGTTGAGAAGCATCCCTCACGATGTAGAATAAATATAATTAATCAGTTAATTATATTTAATGAATTTTAGAATTCATATAATTAATAAATAAAAAGTTTATTATTATTATTTATTTCTACTACCGGCTTAATATTGAACCTACAGGGTCACACCATAAAAGATTAATTTATTGATGAAGGTATTTTGAGAGAGCAAGTTATTTTCTAAATAGTTTAGAAAAGGAAATAATGATTAAAATAGTTTTAATTATTATTAAAGCATTTTATAAGATAAAATGTGGGGTTAATATATATATAAAGATATATTAAAAAAACCTAGGAGAGCCCTATAAATAGAATGAGATAGTTCATTCCAAATGACTTGAGTTTTTGTGAAAACCTAGTTGCCACCCTCTTCTTCTTCATCTCTCTCTCTCTCTCTCAAAAGAAGAAAAACTCCATTTTTATAAAAGCTTAGTTTTATAAAAAGCTTCATCGAAGGATTATTCTTGGTGGATACTGGTAGAGTGCTTCACACTCTGAGGAGCAACTGCTAGAATCCATTTTATAAAGCTTCGATTTTCAAGGTATGGTTACGATTTCCCTCGATCTAGATTTTATATGTTTTTCTATATGTGCGATACATGGGTTTTACGGAATAATTGATATATTACGCTTCCGCTCATCCCACCAAACATTTCTCATCAGTGAAACGGTCCACCCAAAGGTGTCTCCGTACATAAACTTTATCAAATTTTCCAATAGAATTGAATTCGGAATATCAATATCAAATTGATATCCTTTCTACGATTTCAACGTCTGATGTGCAAATCTCTCCTTAATAGGAGAAAAGAATTCCCGAGTAATCTCTGAAATATACATCATCTATGTTTTAAATAAACAGTTTGATATTTATGAACTCGAGGAGCCCAAGTATGAAAGGAGAAATCGCTTTTCAAGATAATCCCTAAAGAATACTCATCAAATAATAAAGGAAATATTAATTGAACATTCCTTAGATAATTGAAAGAATATGAAATAAATTATAGACCTGGAAGGACAGATGAATAATGGTTCCCTCTTCAGGTCGTCCTGGAACATGAACAAAACGCTCCGGTGAGTAATGGTAACTTAATTCTGCGTATTTAACCCTTAAGGTAATGAGTGGAAGAAATAAAATGAATAAACTGAACATAACAGTTGTTGGTTGCATCCCAAGTTGAAGTAGGAAATTAAAGGGGTTACCTGACATGAATTATTCAAGGTAACATAGGCAGGAACAGTTTTAGATTGAGGAGTGTACCAACAAGTAGATACCAAAAAGTCAATGGTCATCATAATTTCTAACATCACCCGTACGAGGATGATCTTATCTTTCTGCCTTTATGGCTTATGGTACTAACCAACGGTACCTCAAAATCGTACAAGTCCTTAAATAGGTCGGGATTTCAAACATATTTGTCATTCCACGATAATCGTCCCGAGATTGAGCCTCTTACGGCCGCATCAACACACCCTCAAAAGATGAAGGTCGATTAACGTATATGTCATTTCTTAACATGAATCGTATCAAATGAATCCAACCCCAGGCCACCATAGGTCTCATTCCTCGTAGGTCCTGAGATTGTCGCATTGTTCGCCGCAACCATACGTGTCTTTATCAGAATCACGCTATCCATTCTTCATGTCTTTGATTTCGGAGTCGAGCCATCATGGCCTATCGTATGAAATATACTCGCGATGCGATTTAGCACGTTCGTCTCACGATAACGTTCTGGTACTATACGTACGCAACAGTCTCCTTTTTAGGTAACAAATACCCATTGACGGAAAATACACCAACTCTTGTAGAATCGTTGTTCTCAAGGCTTGGACCTCCTACACAAGATAATGCCCTAACTAGTCCACGCAATTTAGTAATTCGGATCGCGTAAAGGACTGTAAACGTCTTAATCTTCACATGTGCTGCCTTCTTGTGGCAAACTACGATGAACTACAAACACTTAGGTTCTTACTAAGTCAAGTTATCCATTGGTATTGGCCATTCCGACCTTACCTCAACTGCGACCGAGACTCTGCTCCGCGTCTTATCTTAATGTCCTTGATAATCCGGGTATAATTTTAAACGCCCTTCTCATCATTATGATGATCTTCAACGGTCCTATCGGTCCTCCGATAAGTCCTCAACTAAACTCTTTAATCTTAACATCCTCAATGGCACTACTTCTGGTAGTCCACTTAACGAACTCTATATGAGTCCTCTCGTCATTCTCTTACTTCGATATAACTCTTAACACTCTCATCTCCAAGTTTATAACTTAACGCTCTGATACCATTTCTGTAACACCCCCAGATCCGGGGTCAGGAATCTGGGTTGTCACGCTTCATCAATGATACAATACCTGCATTACTTACAACATTCTCATAATACAACTCCAAAGACCCCAATCACTTACGCACACACACACAAGTTATAGCCTTGGAAATGAGCAACAATAATCAACATTTGTTATTACAACCCAAATGTACTATCCTGGATCTCATCAATTATTTACAACCTCTACCTGAAGTTACAATAATAGACCTCACAATACTATACAAGGTTTAGTAATACAAACCCACTCAAAATAATTCTCACTAATTCAAGATGCAACTATTCTGCTCACACTGACAGTATCCATCCTGCATCAACTAACTCCAGGGTGGTCTCTCCATTCCCTTGCTCTCGTAACACGAGGTGGATTCGACAATGTTTTCCTCATGCTGAAATATTTAATAAAGCAAGAATGAGCTAATAGTGCTCAGCAAGAAATCTATCCCAGTTTAAATCTTTAAACCTTTTAGGGAGATAATCCATAAGGGATCAAAGCTTTTATCACTACTAGGGTCTAACCCCAAAATAGTTTACCGTTTAAAATACCGTATGACTTATAATCATACTCATATACTCTTCGTAAATCCTTTGGAAATCCTTGGTATCATTATGATAAACCAAGTCTCAAACATATCTTTATAACCACATGTTACGCATTAAACGGATAAGTTGCTAGTATAACATAAAAGATGAAGTTACGAGGAAAATTAATATAAGGTTTCCGTAACCCAAAATCCACTTATGCATATATAATCTGAGTAAGGTTTTATCGGAGTCATAACTCATAAAATAAAAGATGAAGTTGCAAGGATTTATTGTAACTACAGTTTAATAACAACAATTACCCAATCACTCTTTCAACAATCAACATCAGCCTCCAAGCTGTTTCAATATCAATCAATCTTAACAGTTCAATCTGTTGTAGAGATAACACAATTAGTTACTCTATTTATTAACAACATTTATTTGAAACAATTCACTTTTAAAACATTTTCATTATTATCTTATCCGAAGGACTGGGACTTTCAAGCCACTGGATATGATTAAACGATGATCAGTCGCTTCAATCATGTCTTTCCGAGGGACCTTTTTACTACTAGTAGATGGCCAAGAACACTTTCCGAACTTGACCAGGCCAAGAACACTTTTCGAACCTGACCATGACAAAAACGACTTTTCAAACTTGTCTTGATGATGCAAGAACACTTTTCGAACTTGTCAATCATCCTTTGGCAGCACATGGGCCAGAAATAAAATGGCTGGACCGACTAGATACGGTCACTTACGCAGGATTACCGCATATCCGGTATTCTCAATCCGCAGTAACGACATTCAAGTCGACCGCAATCTAGTTGCAATAGTACACTGACCAATCCGGTCACATCTGTTAGGGCATCATATACAATGATCCCTGCACTAACAAGCCCCATTAATAACAGGAAGAATCTTTACTCATATAATGTTCGAAGGAACAATCTTCGAACTATGATAACTATTACCAAAAAAATACTTAGTTCATCTCTGTATCATTCATTTGAGTCCACTTCACTTAATTACACTTCCCTATTCTAGGGATTCACAAGTCCTTATACATATATATTACTTAGGGTAGCCATGCCTACCTCAAAATAATCCTCAACTCATATTTAGTTTATGCATATATATATATACAAGTATATACACTTTATCACGAGCAATAATACAGCTTAGAATATCCTTCGTAAATATTGAAGGTCAAGGATAAACTCTAAATAATATAACTCATTTTAAAACGGATTAAAAGTATTTAATAAATAATCGAATAACATTTATTAAATAAGTAAACCTTAAACGAATCTTCGAAAATAATATTCATTAAGTAAATAATGATTAAATGAATATTCAAAAATAATATTCATTAAATAAATAAGGATTAAATGAATATTCAAAATAATATTCATTAAATAAATAAACCTCAAATGAATATTCAAAAATAATATTCATTAAATAAATAAGGATTAAATGAATATTCAAAATAATATTCATTAAATAAATAAACCTCAAATGAATATTCAAAAATAATATTCATTTAATAAATAAACTTCAAATGAATATTCAAAAATAATATTCATTAAATAAATAATCATCGAATAACAGTTACCCGATATCTTTATCGGAAAATAATCTTTCATAATCAAATCATAAAGCAAGTATCACAATATACTTTCGAAAACATTTATGTCTTCCATTAGCATATATAACAGAAATAGTATTCAAATAGTATTTCTCGACTGAGATAATACTCAAATAACATTCCATGAAAGATATAGTATTCTGCCGATGGAATCCCTCTGGGTTTCCACGGCTATCTACATATTTCAAAATACCGACTCCCGATCTAAAGTTGAAAACAATGAATATGCTCTTATATTTAGAGCTACCAGGTAAACCGGTTCATAACTACTTAACTCAAAAGATTTTATATATTCCAAAGGTCAAATCCATTTCAACAAGAAATAAGATATATCGCAAAATTGTCCAATGTTATACATGGCAAAAGCAGTATTATATAGTCAATACTTCAAAGTATAGATTTAGAAACTTGCATGCATCTATCATATGCATATATTTCATCTCAACAATTTTAATGCCATCACATCTATATACGACGTGAGGTTTGAAAGCACGCATAATACCATATGCATATAGTTCATCAAAATATTATAACTTAAAATAAAGCATGGAATGAGAAAACTTGCCTGGAAATCCCGAAGTAGCAATAAGTCCCAGGTTGGTCCAGTAATCTAGAATCAACACAAGGTTCAAGATTAATAACTTAAACTCTTTCACCATACTAAGTATATACTAACTCAAGTACAAGTCCATTTTCAAGTTAACTCCTTAAGATCCTCTACTCGAGCATGCTCGCTCACGCATTTTTATAAAATTGAGATTTAATCCTTTTTGCACGAAATCTTTTCGAGGGTCTTCCTAAACGTACCTAGCATGTTAACACAAAGTTTCACATTCCAATAAGTCGCTTAAGGGGTTTGATCACTATCTCAAAGTTCATGCATTGAACCACTTAGTTACGCGAAACCGCTTTCACTGAAACAGACATTTCTCTTAAACCGTAAATCGTAACGACACGATTCTTTCGCTAAAACAATCTAGGAAACAAGGCCTACATTTTCATGGTCAGAAACTTCATGTTCATGCCCTTTAATGTAACCGTGATTTCTGCCTAAACTATCTAAGGAAATTTCGGCATGGTAACGGTGCTTATACGCGATTTCCGTGTTTTTAAACACTTCAAACAACCACCAATCAACAATCAACCAACCAAACCAACAACCATTATACTTCATCAACACATCCAAAACAGCCCCTAAACATTATCATACACTAAATCAAGCCTCACAAAATCACTCATGCTCAAATCGAACATAAGATTCACGGATCTTAACGATAACACGAATAACGACTCTAATCATTATTTCAACCATAAAACTCATATAAACAAAAAGGGGCAGAGGTTTTTATACCTTCCTTAGATCTTGAGAGACATTAAAAATAACTTATAACCTCTAATCAAGCCTTGGGTGATCCTTGGAAAGCCTAGAGTTTAAGATCAAAGAAGTTAGTTCTTGAAATCACTATTCATCCTCATCTTGTAAAATCCATAACAAATCGAAAAATAAGATTTTGGTGCTAATATTTTTACCAGGCCTTTTTCTCTTCATAATATTTCTTTTGAGTTATAGATCGTCAAATTTGAAGCTTCCTAGCTAGGGTTTTGAGCCCCATCTTTCCGCTGAACAGAAACTGGACAGATTGGGTTCTCCAACTTGGGGAAGAGATTTGGCTAGGCTACACTCCTTTGTTGACTATGAAATTTTGAACGAATGTTACCCATGGAGGGGAGAAGCTATGGTTAAAAGTTGGTGATTTAAGGATGGATGGAAGTGGAGATATGAATTTGTCTTTGAGCTTGATTTCTGCTGGGCAGAATTGTAAGAAATGGGGTGGGGAGAGTTTCTTGATTTTTGCCTTGGTTACTTTTGATAATGTGTGATATTTTGTTGTCAAATGTGGTGAGTCATAGCTTGTTGCCTCATCATCATGACATGTGTCAAGCAATGGGAGAGTTGGAGATAAAGTAGCTTTACTAGTTTGTTCCGTCACCGCTTAATCTCGTAGAATGTTCGCAGGGTTTCTTAAGTGTTCTATCGAAGTAGTTTACCGTAAACGTTCTTGACATCACTAATTCTTTTATTAAATCCATATCCATGGAATTGATAATTTAAATCCTCCAATATTTTCAAATAATGATTAATCCGTCCGTTATTAGTGAAATTTCGGAGAAAACAGAAAATGCTATTTTTCTGATTCTGACAGCTTTTGCATTCCTTCATTTTCAAAGTAGATCACTAATACGACTTCGAAAGTTCATTATCCCGACTCGTACATAGGGTGGTCTGAAAATCTTTTTCGGTTCAGAAATTTACTATTCATCAGGATTTTACTATTCATCAAAAAAAAAAAATAACTAAGTCCAAAATTTGGGGTTATTACAAGGTCTTCCTAGAATGATGTGAATTTGATTTTTGAGATTTTGGACAGGCTCAGTTTCTAGAACAATGAAATCGACGGGGAAGGCAAAATCACCAACCTTAATCAACACATCTTCCACCATACCCTGAGGAATTTTGACAGAACGATCAGCTAACTGAAGAGTGGTAGTAGTCTCTTTAAGTTCACCTAAACCCAAGTCTTGATAGACAGATAATGGAAGAAGATTCACACTAGCTCCTAGATCGAGTAAAGCTTTATCAATGAAAGTATTACCAATGACACAAGAAATGGTAGGACAGCCAGTGTCCTTATACTTCAAAGGGATTTGATTTGACAAGATAGAGCTAACATTAGATGTTTGAAAAGCTTTCTTAGGAACATGAGTGGTTCTTTTATGAGTACACAAATCTTTTAGACACTTAGCATAAGAGGGAACTTGTTGAATTGCATCTAAAAGATGAATGTTAATCTTGACTTGCTTGAAGACTTCCAAAATCTTATCTAATTGAGCAGATTGTTTGTTTGAAGTAAGTCTGTGAGGAAACGGAGCTTTTGGCTTAAAGACTTTTTCATTAGATACATCATAGTGGGATTTTGAAGGTGGTTCATCGAAGGGTGATGACTCATTAGATTCAACTTTTTCAGGACTCTTGGGATTGGAAGATTGTTTAAGACTAGGATTCAAGAGTAAAGGGTTTGGTTCAGATGTAAGCTTATCTTCTTCTTGAGTATTGACACCATCATGATTATTGAGTTGATTACCAGACCTTAGAGAGATAACAGAATTCACATTTTCATGAGACTTTTGATTTGAATGAAATTAAAGATTAATCTCGGGTTGACTAGGAAATCGATTTTTCTCTCTCTCACTGATGGTGTTTGCCAACTGACTGACTTGGACCTCTAGTTTAGATATGGCTTGAGCGTTGGAATTTAGCAATTGCCTATCTTGGGTCATAGTGTTCATGAAATTTTGTTGAGATTGAGTTAAATTAGCTTGAGATTTCAATAACGCCTCAATACTCTTTTCTAAAGAATTAAATCTCTTATCAGATTCACTAAAACCAGGAAGATTAAAAAGGACTGAATTTGGATATTGACCAAGATTTTGTGGAGGATATGAGTTAGGATTTTGAGTTGGGTATGGACCAGGATTGGGCTTTTGAAAAGCAGGTTGAGAATTTTGGTTATACTGATTGTATTGACCTTGGTTCCATGAGAAATTTGGATGATTTTTCCAACCAGAATTGTATGTGGATGAATAGGGATCATTCCTAATTCTAGATTGAAACATGACATTGGCTTGTTCAATTTCAGGACAATTTTTTATCAAATGAGTAGAAGAATTACAGTTTGCACACAGAAACACTTGTGAGGACACCTTGTTGGTTTTTAAGGCTTCTAGACGTCTAGTGAGTGTAGCTAACTTAGCTTCAGTTGCAATAGAATTACCAACTACGTGTACGCCCTTAGATTTTTCAGTTTCCTGACTAGGTTCCCTAGTTGACTCCCACAACATTGTTCTTTCAGCTAACTCCTCAAAACATTGCCAAGCTTCTTCATCGGTTTTATCCATAAACCTACCATTACACATAGACTCTAACAAGGTTGTGGTTTGGCTATTTAAGGCTTCATAAAGAATTTTACAAAGTCTCCATTTTTCTATACCATGTTGAGGACACTTAGACAAAAATTTTTGAAATCTATCAAAATATTTCCAAAAAGGCTCATTTGGATTTTGTTGATATTGGTTGATTTCATTCCTAAGCCTGTTAGCCTTATGGTTTGGAAAATATTTTTTAAGAAATATAGCAACAAATCCCTCCCATGTGGAAATAGAATTAGCGGGTAGACTATACAACCATTGTTTAGCATCTTCTTTTAAAGCAAAGTTAATGAGTCTAAGTCTAATGGAATCCTCACTTAGTTGTTGAAGTTTTTGTAAAGCACATACTTCCTCAAATTCTCGAATGAAAAGATATGGATCCTCTCCCTCTACCCCAGCAAATCTAGGTAACAAGCTAATGTTATGATGTTTGATTTCAAAATTGTTTGCGGTTACTGCTGATAGCACTATGCATGAGGGTTGAGCGGTACGAGCAGGGTAACAACGTTCTTTAAGTGAAACAGCCATGACGGTTGTTGAAAATTCTAATTCTTTTGACTCAATTTTAGTGGGTGAAGAGAAATCGAGTTGTCTTGCTACTCCAGGTAGTGAAAGGTCGGATTGCCTCACTAATCTAGATGTATTATTTCGAACCCAAGTACTTTGCATACAAGAGAAGCAATCAACTAAGCACGTAGCAGACAAGAGCTATAAGTAAACACCCAAGAATATGCAAACTCAAAATAAAAATCTATCTTATCCTAAAAAAATCTATACCTTGCTCCTAACAATAAGATACTACTAAAAGTAACAGCTCAAAAAGCATTCGTCGTGACTGGCCAGGCAGGAGGAAGCATTGCCAAGAGGCTAACCACCATTCTAGGCACCAGTCTAAAGGCCAGGTAAGCTTTCGCTAGCCTAGGCACCACCGAAAAATACTTAGTGATTTGTTCCTCCTAGATTCTCTTCCTAGTTGAGCGCGAAATCCTAGGGGCTAACGTCTAATTAATTTTATTAAGGAAAAGGAATGCAAGATGAACGAATTAGTGATTTGTGGGCCAAGGAAAGGGTGATGAAATCCCTCACCTTATCTTGAAATTGGGTGGCGCCCTTAAGATTGATTAGATGATGCAACACACAAAGAACGAGAAATAAACACTTATGGATGCACTACACAACGTGTTCTATTCTAAATTGTACGTACATCTTTCCTCCAGCAATCACCACAATTATAATATGGAAAGCGATAAAGACAATAAATAAATCTAGATGATGTGCTCCTATGTGAGAGAATGAATGATGCAACACGTTGGTTTTTAACAAATAACTAACTAATATTTTTGGAATTTTCAAATATTTAATTTTTTTTGTGTTTTTTCAATAATGATGGAAAGAAAATAGAGATAGGTGATACAGAATACCGAAAAGCGCTTCCAAAAATTTCACAAGAGACAACGAGGCCTTCTAGCAATCTTCTTGTCCAAGCTTTACTCCGCTTCACTATTCCCTAAAAGACAAACAATGCAGAACAAGAAACTAATCCGAAGAATTAAATATCAAGGAGTGAAAATTACCATTAATCCCCGGCACCGGCGCCAAAAACTTGATGTGTAATAATAATGTAAACTGCAAGCGCACGGTGTTTAGTTGTAGCAATCACAGATCGATCCAGAGAGACTATGAATTTTCAAAACCCTAACAATTAACTCAGGCGAACTAGACAATAAGATTTGAGATGAGATTTGTTTAACCTAAATAACAAATAAAATCAGTTATGGAAAACCTAGGAATCTGAATCCATTATTAATCAATCACAATTAATATCAACTCACCCTAAAATCAATTCTCTTTCCTTCACAAATAAGATATATCAATTAACGAGACAAACATATACTATGAAACTTGTTATCTAACAATAACCTATCAAAACTTCATGGAGCAAGCATAGACTATGAAAAATAAATCCGATAACAATAATATATCAAAATCACTTTGTCAATTGACCAATTAAGCACCAAGAAAAATCATGAGAATCAATTAATAAGAACGAGAAGATATCAACAATAATTAAATTAACTTCATCTTCATCCTAGGGCAAGATATTTAGCTACTCATAATAATTAAATTAATAGAACAATTAAATCTATAACAATTATTAAACATGAATAAACTAAGAATAAATATAAGTTATTTAGGTGGCCAATACGGACATGTAATCAAAGTTAAAAACAAAGTATATCACAGGAACGTGGTGAATGGCATATGCTTATATAATAAACTAAATAATTAAGCAAGCTAACATGCATGTATCAAATAAGCTAACAGTGCAGTTGAAAGAAGTGAACTCTGGAAAGAAAACACAAAACTAATAATATATAAATAACACGAGTATGCCGGATAATAGCCACCGGTAAAGTATAAAATAGAGAATTAAAAAGCTATCAAATTCTAGGTGTCTCAAATACAAGAGGGGATATATATATATATATATATATATATATATATATATATAGGGAAAATAATGGGTTTGGGCTCTTTGACTACAAATCGGATTCTAAAAATATTTCCTCAATTCATTTTTCTTCTCCGATAAATTTTCCAATTTTCCTCCAATTTCCTTTTGACTTCAAGTATTTCCATCTCCTTGCCTTTTTCACCTTTTTCTGCTTGACATATGATTTTATTTATTTTCCTACAAAACAAAAGAAAACAATTTATTAAATAATAAAATTACGAAAACAGACATAAAATAGGTATTAAAAAAATGTATTAAATTATGGACCTATCAATAGTGATTACCACACAACATAACTCTGAAATTAAGATATTAATAAATTACCGAGAATAAATTTAAGAGAAAATTGGGCCTGAGAATGCCTTCACGCAATTCCGTGAGAATATGGTGACTTTTAATACAAACTTAAAAGGACAATTTTATACTCCCTCTGTCCCTCTCATTTCTTTACACTTTCCTTTTGGTACGTCCCTCTCATTTCTTTACATACCAAAAATAGTAACATTTTATAATATAAAATCCAATCACCACTACTAGAAAAACGTTAATAGACATCGCCCTTTTTACATTGGTTAAGAAAACCACCGATGTTAAATATATTTGTAACGTCAAAATTTTTAAAAACGACAATTTTATACTCCCTCCGTCCCTCTCATTTCTTTACACTTTCCTTTTGGTACGTCCCTCTCATTTCTTTACATACCAAAAATAGTAACATTTTATAATATAAAATCCAATCACCACTACAAGAAAAACGTTAATAGACATCGCCCTTTTTACATTGGTTAAGAAAACCACCGATGTTAAATATATTTGTAACGTCAAAATTTTTAAAAACGATGTTAAATATCTTTCCGGACATCGATTCTTAAAACAACCGATGTCTTTATGTATTTTTAAAAAAATAAAAAACACGCAGCATATGCTTTCCCCCCTTCCTAATAAAACATTTCCCCTTAAAAAAAATTCCCCCGCCTTTCCCCCAAAATTTCCCCTATCCCCCAAAACATTTCCCCCCTTCGAATCTTTAACCCCAAATCATTTCCCCCAAAACATTTTCCCCCTTGTTCGAACCCTAAAACTCCCAGCCCCACCTCATCTCTCTTACTTCAATTGTGTATTAGAATTACTCATTTTTGATTGATTATGTATCTGTCTTTTGTTTCAGCTGTTGATTGTTCAAGTATGATGATAATTCTGTTAATTTTGACTTTTTTTTTCCAGATTGATTGTAAATTATTTGCATACATAAATTTGTTCTTGCAAGAAGAAGCTGTTGCGATATTGAGATGGATTTGGCTGCTAAGTGCAAGGTATATTGTCTTTTTTTTTTGAATTTTAATAATCTTATCGAGAATTTCATTGACACGTGTAGCGCGAGTCTGGTAGTGTTGTTTATGTAGTTGTTAAGTTCCTGTGATTCGGTGTGATTGTTCAATTTGAATTTGCTGGGATGAAACCTCCCCCTCCCCCGCAGGCAACTTCATTAATCTTTACAGTTGTTTTTTAATTTAACGGTGTGTTATGGGAGTTTTGCATCTATCCTCAGATAGTCAGATTCTATAACTTATTAATATGCTACAGATGTATCAAAACCGCGCTATGTCCGCGTGAATACTCTGAAGTTGAATACGAAAGTTGCGGCGGCTGTATTTCGCAAGCGTCACAAGGTATTCTTTTCTATCTGTAATATACAACACAATATCAAAATCAGATGTTTTAAAACCTAGAAATGATTTGTTTTGTTGGTTGAAGCATACAATTGTCGAGGACTAGGACCATTTTGCATAATATGTGTAGCTAATAATGTGTTCGTGGATTGATTAGGTGGTGACTGAGACATGGGGATTAAGCAGACAAAACGTCCAAGACTTTAGTCTTTATACTGGAACTCTCGGAACTGCCTATTTGCTCTTCAAATCCTATCAAGTTTCCAACAACAAGAGTGATCTAGATCTTTCTTTTCAGATTGTTAAGGCTTGCGATTCTGCTTCTTCTCACTCAGAGTAACCTTTCTTTAATCCTTTGACTCTGTCTCTCACCGTGTCTGTGTATGTTTCATGTTCCTAGCCTTAGTTAGAGATCTGTACTTGTATGCCACGTACATGAGAAAAGTGCGATGTGCTATTTCTGTATCTTTTCTTTTCTTTCTTTATCCCGAGTTGCTGCAATAAACTGAACAAGGAGGTGACAGATGTTTGAATATTAAGTTATTTAGGGTGTTTTTTTTATGGTTCTCTTATATGATAGGCATGTGACATTTTTCGGACGAGCTGGGGTTTGTGCAGTTGGTGCTATTATATCTAATAAGTATATGGCAGACAGTAAGATGCTTAATCACTACTTAACAAAGTTCAAGGAGGTAAATCACATTTTCTATCCTAGTTGTGGTTCCATTATTAATCCAGTAGTTGGCATGTACTTTATTCTTTACCTATTTTTGTTTGTCAATTTTATTTTATCAGTCATATAGTTTGTAAGAGGCTGATAATCTTTTGGTGGGTAATTACTTTCTACTTGCACTTTGCTCCATTCCCACAAGTACGGGTGACAATCCACTTGGTTAATCTCATCTTTACCAGGTTCCTGATTTAGTATATGTTGTGTTGCTTATCACATACCATTTAGTCACAGTATAGTAGTTTTTGGTCCTGCCATTTCAGGCTGCACATGTAATTTACTAAAAAGTCACTGAAAGTAGCAATGGTTAACGTAATGTTTGTGCACCTGGTTAATAAATTTAGTATATGTCGTGTTGCTTAGCACATACCATTTGGTCTGTCAGTTGTGCATTATGTTTGTTTCTGGTCCTGCTGTTTCAAGGCTGCATATGTAATTTACCAAGTCAATGATAGTAGCAATGGTTAAAGTAATGGTATTGCATTTGGTTAATGTGCAAACAAATGATACTTGTTCGCTTAGTATAATTATTTTTTTCCTGGGTGTCAGAAAGAAGCAGAGAAAATGAAAGCTCAGAATAGTGGTCAGGAAAGTGCAAGCAGAATGCAAGGAGAGGGACACACGCAGAGGTACTTTTGCACTTGACGTTAGCTAGTTTTTGCTTTCTTAGTGTTTGTCGTTTTCCATTAATTGCAGGCCTATGTTGTACTAAGTATATCTAAATGTTAGCTAGTGTTTGCTATCTGCACACATTACACATGTGACATATGTACACATTTTTTCTTACTATATTGGTTCTTCTTGCTCTTTTTGCTCTTTTTAGTTAACTGTACTTAGATCAGCCCTTCCAGTAGGCCTCATAATGCTTTATTTTTTTATATCATTGTTTTGCAGGTATATCATGCATGACAACAGTGTTTGCCAAAAGAAGAATGAAGAAGACGCTGACAGACATTTAGCTACCAAAATACTCCAATAGCAGTTCTGGATGAATAAAGGATGTTGGTGCCACAAATCGTCGTCAATTGCAGCTCTGTATTGTGGCGTGTTTTGATATATATATAATTGTGTAATCAGTACATTTAAAATTATACATTTGAAAATTAACATATTTATGCGATTTTTTGCTTTGGATTTTTAAATGTAATTGATATATAAATATAATTATGTAGTGACTTTTTAAGACTAGGATATCTGCAAGACTGAAGTGCTTGAAGAGGTGCGGCTCAAGACTTATCTAGTTTGTACTTAATGAAATTGTCGAACAATTAGTTTGCTTGTCGAAGTACAGTTAGTTTGTAAGCTAGTTAATTACGATTTCTAGTTTGGTACTTTGATGTATTGTTTTGGTTATGCTAGTTGGTGTTAAGATTGTATATTTGGTGTTTGGTAATGGCAAGTGTTAACTGTTTTATTATTTTGGTGTTTTAGTTTGATTTGAGTTTTGGGTGCATATGTAAAGAATACTGCATGCTAAAACATGAATATGAGACATCAGTTTTTAACAAGAAAATCAATGTCGAAGTAAACTGATGTGTTTAACTATATACCACACTATTTTTCCCAAAATATCGATGTATATGACAGTCTATTACATCAAATATTTTAACAAAATCGATGTCATATGATGTAATTACAATGAAACTATTAAAAAACCGATGTAAAATAGGGGAAATTATGTTAGATCTTCATACAAAACTGATGTAAAAGAGGTGCAAAGACATCGTAAATTTGGTAGAAACTGATGTCTGAAGACTTCTAATACATCGGCTAAAAGCCGATGTCTATAGTCATGATCTTTCTCTACACCCACATACACATCGGGCGTATTTTTTCCAGACATCGGTTTTTAGCCGTTGTCTATTAACGTTTTTCTAGTAGTGCACATTCACTACTTTCCTCCACTATATCTACTTTATACCCACTTTATACATTAAATATTGATTGATCCCACCACTTTACTCATTTTTCTTACTTTTCCCTATTAATTTACACTTTTTCTTAACCTCCGTGTCGTCCCCTCAATGTAAAGAATTGAGGGGGACGGAGGGACTAATTACAAAATCTCCCTCCCGCATTTACAAAAATACCCTTATTATATTGTATCTCGTACTCTTCAAATATAATTAATAATTTTTTTAAAAATATTTACTTGTAAAAAATTGAATGATATAAATAAGCACTATAAGTCGAGATTAAGATATTAATAAATTATAAAGAATAATTATAATTAATAAGTATTTTTTAAATATTTACTTATAGAAAATTGAATTATATAAATAAATAATGTTTGATTATGTAGTTGTAAGCCATTGAAATAATGTTTGATTATTTTTTAAATAATGAAGCTAATTAAGAAATTAAAATATAAATTTTATATAATTACGTAGTTACAAGGAATCGAAATTGAGTTCAGTGATAATCAAATTTGGTATTTTGGTATTATATTGCGCTATTTAAACATTATTTTCCTTGTCAATAAAAAATATAGATATGCCTAGAAATCATTTTTATTCTTTTTAGTTTAATGTATATAGGCGTTTGGATAGTTGATGGGAATCAAAAATTGGGTGTCAATGGGAATTCATAATTGTAATCAAGCGTACGAAATTTTGAGTGAACAAAAATCACTACTAGAAAAACTGCAATAGACATCGTTTTCTGGCCGATGTCTACGTCTTTTTCGACCGATGTCTTTGTCGGTGATGTTAAAAGTACCCCTTTTAGACATCGGTTTTTTCCCGATGTCTAAATAACCTTTTCACATCAGTTTCTTTCTAAGATATGTTGTCTAAACAAACAATTGACATCAATTTTTGTCAATATATTTGTTGTTTGAACCATCATTTGACATCGATTTCATTTTAAGTAACTGTTGTCTTGATATACCTTTAACATCAGTTTTGTTTTAAAAGATTGATGTAATTTTTTCTTTTCTACATCACTTTTCTTTCAATTAAGCATTGTCTTTTGTTGTGACAAACACTTTTTTCTTTCATTAAATTGTTACTTTTACAAACAGATGAACATATGCTTTAGATTTCAAGTATGCACCAAAATAACCAAAATTAAATTTGTCATTAACACAAATCCAGTATTCTTACATGAATAAGAAAAATTAAATTACATCAACTTTTCCAAATTAATGAAACCAAATTGTCTACCATATTAGGTAAAAATAAACCGTTGTGTACATTACTCAAGTCCAAAATGATCTCATATTCTAAACAAACACCAACAAAACCTTTCATATATATTTTAGAAAACATGGATAAATCCCCTGTCCCATAGCCACAAAATACATCCCATAATAAAATAAACAAAGCTGAAAGTAGTACTTCACATTTTACTCATGGAAGCTGCCTTCACTTCTTCCTCATCTTTCACTTCTTCCTCATCTTTCAATCTACGATGCATCTTCACTTGCCTTTACTCCAAATATGAAACGAACTAAATAGACCAAAACAACATATTTTACCTGCTCAGGAACCAATCAAATACTTAGGTATTAAGAAAATGGTTGCTTGCCATTATCATTTCAAGGCACAATAGATGTTCAAATATATAAATGCATTTAAGTGTATATATATTATACTAGTACTGTATCCATTAGAAATTGCAATGCAAGGACCCTCAAAATAGGATAGTTTAATAAGTGCCAATACCTTTATCCGCATATCATCTCCTATGATGACATTATCTCCTGACCAACTTTGTGTAAAGCATGAATTAAATGAGAGCCTAAGGTCATGGGTGAATAACAAAAAAAATTATATTCCAAAAGATAGGCTTCTTGTCCAATATTCAAATTATATATTAAATAATGGAAATACATTTGAATAAATTTATCTACATTAACTTTGGGAGCATCCAGAATTATGTCAGCCTGCTGTATTGTCTTTATATTGTAAAACTCATTTACGCCCGGCAATTCCAAGCAATTCTTTTCCTAAGAACCAAGCAAATTATGACATAAGAAAGTAAAAAGTTAATAGGCATGTTCTATAAGCATAATAAACTCGAGATATAGATTTTGAGACTGGTTTATCATCAAGCACAAAATGAAACAAAAAACTCGATACTTATTAAAATCTACTATAAATAATGAGATCGCCAGTTTAATCCCTCCCCTCTATATCTGCACTTACAGCTCCACCTTAAGTTAACCTGTCTGTTCTTCATATCAACCTTGCCTACACTCTGAAAAATGGTTACACTAAATTCAGAACCCGCAAGTTATTACAGAGGACCTGTCTGTTATAGTACACAATGTTTATTCACTTCAACAACATTTAGCTTCAGTATATATATCATAAATTCAATCAAAGAAATGAGGTCAATAAAATTAATATAATTCTGCACATTCAAACATATTAAAAGCGTATATTAGTTTCCAATAAGAAGACAAAATCGGGACATACATAAACATGATAAGTAGTACTCAACTCCCTAGTGATAACACTTTAAACTTCAGTAGTTGTCTCTGTTTTCTCTCCATCTGAGTTTATGTTGCTGCCTAGTGACAACTACTTTAAACTTAAAGTAGTTGGCTACAGAATTCCACATAATAGTTCAGAAACAAAACAAAAAATCGTAATAGAAGTCAAATAATAAAAGATAAATAGTAATTTCAGTAAAAATAAAGAGAAGATTGTCAATGCCAAAGCAATATAACCCAAGTGAACAAAGGATATCATTTGCCGAGCAACTAAATACAGTAATAGTTATAACAATAATAAGAAATATAACAGCAACATTAATTACTCAAAAAGGTCGACTATTTTCACCACAGGTATCTAATGACCTTTTGTTTCGAGTAAACATAGTCACAACTCGAAACATAAGACATTAACTTACTTGGGACTGATAGTTCCAGATGCACACACTTCCTGAGTATAAACTTAGTAGTGCCCTGCACAAAGAACAAGAACATCATCCTCATTGTTCTAGTATAATAAAACTAAGAGGATATCGGACTTGCCATGCAATGCATGTGATTTAGTAATAAGAACATCCACAAGAGTTGGCATTCTCAACTTTGAACTTACCATGGTTGTGTTGGATGCAAATCCACACACTTAACTCTTTCGGATCGTCGATCAAATTCGTTCTGCATACATTAACTATAATTCATCAGATACTGTGATGCTTAACAGGTGATACATTTACATGTAACTGCAAAATTAATCCTGAATCTTGAATGTAATCAGTGATCAGCTCACCATATTATGAAGTTGGATGTTGAAACTTGAAACAGTGGAGAAAATGCAGATTTGTTAGATAAGAAAATCTAGTATATATACACATAGGAAATGAAAAGCCTTAGCAACTAAGAAAATATGGAAAATTCAAACTTATGATTGCACAAATTCTTTGATTATTTGCCAATACTCTGAAACCAAAAAAGTAACCTAATCCATCCGTTCTTAACTTCTAACCTCCTAAACAAACTAAACATAACTACATAAACCATTACCAATCACCACTAATTACCTAACAATTCCGCAACAATTATAATCAACACAAGAGCAAATTAAATATAATTACATTTTCCGAGCGCCAACGCAATCTCATCAACCGCATCCTTCGCTCTCAAAACCTTCATCTAAACTACAAAAAACACGAAATACAACAAAATTCAATCAAATCAATCATATCCACAAACTCAAACAAACACTCAATTCCACCAGCTAAAACAAATCAATACAAATCTCGCTGCGACGGAGATCAAGAGAAGCGACAACATTCTCTTCAGTAGCCACAATAACCCGCTTTCGACCCGCTTTTTGAGTCTGGAACACCGCTTGCTTCACTTTACCAATATACTGTTGATGCCTAAATTACAATGCAATTACATAATTACAAATAATTAAATAAAGTATGTGAGATTGATACAGGATGGATTGTAAGTTGTAAGTGTATACCAGTCCATGAGGCCGACTTGATCTTCGTGGAGAGAGTGAGAGAAGTTGAAAACTGTGAAGAGGAGTAAGAGGAGTGTGAAAACCCTAGAAATCGCCATTTTTCGGCGATGGATCTGATGTTGATGATGAGTTGAGATTTTTGATTGATTGAGAGAGAGAGAGAGAGAGAGAGAGAGAGAGAGAGAGAGAGAGACAGAGAGAGAGAGAGAGAGAGAGAGAGAGAGAGGGGAGTTTTTAGTTTTGTGTATTTTATGAGTTTTTTTTTTGTTTAACTATGAATGTAAGAAAGAGGGAAAGCAAAATTTGGTGAACGGGGGAAATAAATTTTGTAAAGGGGGAAAAGAAATTGGGAACGCGCGGATATTTGTTTTTTAAAATTGTATCTAACACATCGGTTGTACTATGAACTGATATTTAAACAAATAAAAGACATCGTTTTTTATAAGAACGATGTCATTAAATCATTTTACATCGGTGGCTTTTCTAACCGATGTTAAATCGGTGATGTCTATTCTACTTTTTCTAGTAGTGAATGGGAAGAATATGAAGAAAAAGGATCAATTTATTTAATAGGAATGAAGTTCTTATTTTAGATAATCAAATTATTAATTTAAATATTGATATGAAAGATTGAGATTTTGTTTATTATTAATCGAGTTGATTATTCATAAACCAAACATTTCTATATATGTTTACGATATATACAAGATTTAATTTTAAAAATGGTTTGAGAGAAGCTTTTGTGCTGTAGATTTATAAATGGTCTGATTAACTATGTTATGACTAAAATTTCATATTAAATTTTGTGAGTAGATCTGAGTCAATTAGGTTATAATTGGGAATATTCAAGAATGAAATTAGGGATTTTGAAAATGAATTGAAAACTTAGAATGCGTCTTCATGGGACAAATGATGCGCCCTCATCTATCCAACCTAGAAGGAGAGCCCTCATGGTGCAAAACAAATAGTTTGGCATTGAGGGATGATCACATAGGCATGGTATAAACATGATATTAAAGATTTTTCCCTTAGAATGCGTCTAAGAGGTATTCATGTGTATTGAAAGCTCTCTTCCTCTTCCTGCTTTCATTCGATGGTGAGTGAATCTTGGTAGGTGCTTCGGAAGCTCTCTTTCTGCATTCATTGGGGCGCGTCCTCATCGGAGAACTTTGTAGTCATCCTGCACTTTGCACCTTAAAAGCTTAGGATTGTTTGTCCTCTTACCTAGTGTGTGCTTCTCATTAGGGGACAAGGATGTTTTTAACATTTGGGGTAAATCATGGCTATACATGCGGCTATTAAATCGAGAAACAGCTAGTAACGGAAGATGCATCCTCATCCGCAAAGTCCCAAAATTATGGTTGAGCCTCTGGTCTTGGTGGTTAGACCTCATCGATGGACATTCCTAAAGTGAATTGGAGTCAAAATTCAGGAAAGTGGTTCGGGTCTCTTAGTGGGCTTCAGAATTAGTGGGGTTCGGAATGGGAAACCAAACTCATATAAGGTCACTTACTCTCCGAGAACTACATTGGCTTAATTTCTTATAAATAAGGATACGTAGGCACACTGTGAGGGTTGGAAGTTGAGAGGTCTGAGGCGGTCACCACACAACGACCATCCTCCAGTGATTTCACCGACGAAAAACCAATGTTGCAGATTTTGATTCCGACATTGAACCTCAAATTTGTTTAATACCAAATTACTCCGTTAACAAAATACATGTTTATATAGACAACAGTTGTTATACATTTGTAAACATTGTGAAATTTTTAGACACCAAATGATATATGTTTGTAAATGTGGTTGATTGATTTATTTTGATAATTATTTTGATTAATAATATAACTTGAGATACGATTCTTTTCGCATTAAATTTGGTATTTTTGTTACCTTTCAAGATTTAAACAAGAACAAGAAGTAGATTGATATAGGAATAACGTTGTGATTACGTTTTAGTAGAACTTATAAAATAATTGCTTAATTTTATGCATGATTTGCATTAGGAGGTGATCTTTGTATATACTTTCGAACAATGTACGTTTTTAGTGAATAATTTTTGCATCATATTTATTATATTCATTAAAAGTGTAATATAAAATACATGTTATTATAAAAATGTAGGAGATATATTGTTCTTCGGTGCAAGATAAAGCTTCTGCGATTTTAATTTTTAAATGTGCTTTTATATCACCGTGCATTGATACCAATTTTCGTCACGGATAAGACATCGAATTAAGATTTAGAATCGAGTATTCGTATAGAGATTTAAAGGTAGGGATTTGATATCTCTGGCAATTTCAGGAGGAAATTAGAGTTTATGTGTTTCAGGGCTGAATTTGAGAGGATTAATATAAAGATAATAAAATTTCGAATCCTTTCTCAAGGTGCCTACGTATTCTTTTACAAGGAATCAAATCCACATATTTATTTTTGATATCGGGTCATATTTAAGCCCATACTCCCATACTTTCAAAGCAAGTCACTTGTACATGATATGTTTCCTCATGCATCATATTTCCAATTTAGTAGATTATTTAAGGTACAGGTTAATAACTGATAAGGCCTTTATAAACCTTTTAATAAAGATCGATATTCATAATTGAGTCAGATTTATATCATGTATTAATACCGTAATTAAAGTTTTCCAACATCATCAAGCTCATGATATAACCAATCACTTGTTCAAAGCATAAAATTAAATAAAAGATATATTGATATCAAGCTCACGTGTACACTGTATGAAAAGCCACAAGAACAAGATGGAATAAGCGATTTGTATTATTGATATCTATTATAAACTTTATCAAAATGCACTGATATTTTGATAGTTAATTACATGGCAAATAATTCTTTACAGTACCTTAAAATTAAGTAACGTGCTATAGTCATAACTCATAAGACTTTATTAGAGCATCTTCAATGAAAATCTTTATTTTGGATTTTTAAAATATAATAAAATAATTGTTATAAAAATATAAAGAATCAAAAAGTTATTTTACTCCAAAGATGTTATTTATATTATTTACATTTAATTTAAAAAGTAATATTTTTTCAAAATTTTAGGTTAAATAGGTAGAGTTGGAGTAGATATATATTGTATTATAAAGAACCGAAGATGATGTGACATTATAAGAGCTTGCTTTTATTTTCTGTAAGAGCAACTCCAATGCACATTCTCCTTACCTATATTTGATATAGGTTGGGACTCAAATGTATTAAAGAATTGGATTTTTTTTCTTTCCTAAAAATTATAGAGGATAGGGAGCAATTGTGGAACCAGGATGTCGAAACAGCCGGGGCTAATATGAATTATCGCATATTTTCGGATATTAGCCGGGGTTCAAAACAAAATTTATGCTCATTTTTAACTAAAAATCGGGGTTCAAAAAAATTTCTCTATTAAAATTTTCAGCTTAGTCAGGGTTTCAGCCTAGGTTAGTCCCCTTGATTCTGTCCGAGTTCCATTGAAGCATGAATTGTAAAATTAATTCCTTAAAATATGTACATGTAAAATAAATATAGGTAAGGACTTTGTACATTCGAGTTGCTCTTATAACTACTTACCGATCCTAATACTCATATGACCGGTGGCGGTTTACTTACCGATCCTAATACTCATGTGACCAGTGTCGGATGTACAAGTATGCATGATGTGTCACTTGACACATCATTAATCACCCAAAAAAAACTTTTTTGCATATGCCTCAAATTAAAGTTTCTAGGTTATTTATCTAACCAACTCCGTTCTCCTGTCCAGTTTATAGTTTCAGGTTATATAAATTGCTACAATATGAAAATAGTAAGAGGTCAGATATATAAAGATATATAACGTGTTTATGAATATGCGACAAAGAGATATTGTCGGATTATACTTTGTTATTAATAGTTATGTGTTATCTGTTGATTACTTGGTTATGTATTTTTTCTCTTTTGACGCCATTGATTTCTGGTTATGTTAGTGTGCTATACCAACAAGTGTATTAGGCATACTGAAAAGACCAATAGGCAGAATTTTTCAAAAAATAAATTCTAGAAAACAATTACCGTAAATGCTTCTTGAGCAAGCATCGGTAAATACTTCTCAATCACGCGAAAAATATCTAAATTTTATTGATTCTTAATTTGGTAAAACACCATACATGAATTTCTGTATCTGCCACTTCACCGCTACTCCCGTCCGTCATTTTAAAATACTAATCTAAATTAACTTGCGTGCACATTTTTTTAAAGTATACTAGCGGCATACTTACGTAAAGTATTTCTTTTTTAAAAAAATTGAATAAAAAATTAAAAAATTAAATTCTGATTAAAACAAGTACTGTATAATTCTAATAATGCAAAAATTGCAGGTGATTCATCACCTCAGTGGCGAGCGAGAGAGGATTGGGGGTTTGAAGAAAAACAAACACGAAAGAAGAATACTGGTATATAACCTTTTTGATGAGATTAATAATGGAACTACTGTGTTGACTTCAGTCAAACCTGTAGTTAGCAATAAATTGAAATTACCATTCAACCAAACAAGGCCTTATATTTGTAACTGATTCTATTAGACTATCAAGTTAGTATAAATACCTTTCCAGTTTCTATTTTGTAATCAAGTGAGAATCATTCAACTCTTCTGTAACAAACTATGATAATACTTTTTTGAGTCTTCTTCTTCTTCTTCTTCTTCACTTTACACACATGTTTTGTATATATCAATTCAGTAGAAGTTAATATGATATCAGAGCATATCGATTACAGTAATGAAATTGCTTACGCGTCAACAACAATTATCCACTGAATGAACAGATTGCGATTTGGGGATTTTTCTCAAATTAGGGTTCTTTTCGGTTCAAAACTACTTACAATTGTAAGTTCTTATCTTTTGATCGATATATCGATTAATCGATCTGTTTTTCCTCTTGAACTTGATCTATTTGCATCATTATTTTCGTGTGTTCATTGATTTGATTGCGTTTTGGTCTGCGTGTTGATTCAATGGCTCGAAGTTATGCAAATGTTGTGGTTAATGCTAGTACAAATACTAGTGATGAAAATATTGAGATTGATAGTGATAACAGTACACAGCCTTTGATTACCAATTCACATCCGCTTTATTTGCAAAATATTGATCATCCTGGTATGATTTTGATCTCGAAAAAGTTGACTGGAACTGAAAATTATGGTCCATGGAAGAGATCTCTTTCAGCGAAAAATAAGCTAGGTATTGTTAATGGTTCATTTCCTAGACCTGAAGAGTCTTCTACTATTAGATCACAATAGGATAGGGTCAGTGATATGATCATTAGTTAGATCCTCAATACATTTTCTGATGAGATTAACAATGTAATGGATTTTGTTAACACCGCACAAGAAGTGTGGGATGAATTGAATGATCAGTTTTCAAGCATAAATGGTCATAGAGTGTATCAGGTGTTGAAGGACCTACATGCTTTAGAACAAGGTGATAAATCAGTCGAGATATACTATCATAAGTTGAAGAATCTATGGGATGAATATACGGCCTTAGAGCCTTGGATTGGTTGCAAAACTGGATGCAAGTGTGAATCACAACTTCAGGAGGAGCGTGAGCAGAGAAAGAAGCTTCTGCAGTTTTTAATGGGGTTGAATGAAAGTTTTTCGACTGCTAGGGGACAGATTTTGATGATGACGCCTCTACCTACTATTGCTCAAGTATTTTCTCTTATTAAGCAAGAAGAAAGACAGAGACAAGGGTCTGCTGTTGTCACTTCCTTCATTGCTAATGTTAAGCATGAAGTATCTTCTAGTAAGTGCTATAACTCTTCTCAACCTGATGGTAATACTTCCACAGGGAAGAAAACTTTCTTGGAATGCAACTATTGTCATAAGGAAGGTCACCTTAAGGAGAATTGTTTCAAGTTAATTGGATATCCTCCAAAAGGACGGGGCAGAGGGAAATTTAATGCTAGCAATTCATATGTTTCTGGATCTAAGTTTCCACAGGTTATGCAAGTTAATGTAGCTCCTGGAAATGACAATGTCACGGATGTTACTCCTCCATCTACTGGTTCACAGAGTCACCTTGATCAATTACAACAACGGGTTGCTCAGATGGCAACTTATATGAACATGATGATGCAAGGCAATCATTCTAACAAGTCTTTCACTACACCAGAAGATCATCTTACTACCAGCATGGCAGGTTTGGCTTGCTCCATGATGTCTTATTCTATTTTACATCAAAAACTCATTTGGGTCATAGATACTGGTGCTTCTCATCATATGTGTTATGATAAGACTCTTTTCTCACACTTAACTGTTGTTGCACAACCAATCCATATTGCTTACCCAACAGTCACATAGTTAAGGTCACTCATGTAGGTTTTGTTCCTCTTACACCAGATATTACTTTGATCAATGTGTTTTTTGTGCCTGATTTCACATGTAATCTTTTATCAGTGAGCAAGTTAACTCATGATTCTGGTATTACTGTACAATTCTCACAGAGTAATTGTATTTTTGAGGCCCAGCACCAGGTGACCCTGGCAACTGGTGCTGAACAAGGAGGCCTTTACTTCCTTACTCAAACTTCAAGTCAAACCAATTTTCTTAATAAAGCTGATTATTCAGCTCCTTCTCAGTCACAATCTGTAAATATGTGTTGTTCAAATTATGTGTCAGTTTCACCTTCTTGTTCCAAGCTATGTCATCTCAGATTAGGGCATGCTCCTAATTCTGTTCTAGCCCTTATTCCTGGTTTATCTACACTTTCATATTCTAATAAAGACTGTCATTTATGTCCTATTTCAAAACAAACAATGCTTAGTTTTTCACATAGTGAATCTCATGCTACAACTTTGTTTTCTCTTATTCACATGGATGTATGGGGACCATATCATGTTAGTACCACTCATGGCTGTAAATACTTCCTTACCATCCTTGATGATTGTAGTAGATCCACTTGGACTTTTCTCATTCCTACAAAACAATCTGTTTTCCAGAAATTTCAGTCTTCTGTAGCTTATGTTGCAAATCAGTTTAACACTTCCATTAAGTCAATAAGGACTAATAATGGTAGTGAATTCCTCAATTCTAGTTTCACTTCTTTTCTAGCTACACATGGTATCTCACACCAAAGATCTTGCACTTATACACCCCAGCAAAATGCTAGGGTGGAACGCAAACACAAACACTTACTTGAATTTGCAAGGGTTTTGAGATTTCAATATGCCTTACCACATAGATATTGGGAGGAATGTTTACTAACTGCTACTCACTTGGTCAATCTTTTGCCCACCCATGTTCTTCAACACAAAAGTCCACATGAAATTCTGTACAACACATCACCAGATTATTCTTTGTTAAAAGCTTTTGGGTGTCTTTGTTATGATTCTCTGCATTCAGGAGATAAATTTGCTCCTAGAGCAGTTCAAGGTGTTTTCATTGGCTATCCTTATTTACAAAAAGGATATAAAATTCTCAGACTTGATAATTACTCCATTTTCACTAGTAGATATGTAAAAATTTTGGAACACATTTTTCCTTATCATCATCAGTCTACTTCAGTGTCTTTCACCACTACTACACCTTGTAACTCCTATTCATTTTTAAATTGGTTATCCCAGAGTAACTCTCCTTCTGTCACTCCTGAATCCTATTTTTCTGACCCTGTGTCTACTGATGCTATCTCTGGCCCTGTTTTAAATGATTCTGCTATTGCTGATTCATCATCTTCACATTCTAATCCTTCTATTTCTTCAGTTTCTGGTCAGCATACAGATTCTTCCATTCTTCCTATTGTTAGACAGTCCACTAGGTCAAAGACTAGACCTTCCTGGTGGGAGGATTATCATGTTCATTCAACAAAAACTACACAACCTACATCTACAGTATTGCACTCAAAATTGTTCTCTTCTCCTGTTAAATTGATTGTCAATCCTTCTCCTGTTTTAGATCCATTACCACCTATCTTAGTTGATTCTTTGGATTCTCTATCCGTACATATGTATCACCACTCGTATGATACCTCTAATCAAGAAATTTTGGCATATTCTAACAATTCCAAGGTTGTCTTTGAGCCCACATATTATCATCAGGCAATTTAAGATCCTAGGTGGGTGGATGCTATTAACAAAGAGTTAGAAGCTTTGGAATCAAATAATACTTGGGTTTTGATGCCATTGCCAAAGAATTAGAAAAGTATTGGTTGTAAATGGGTTTTTAAGGTCAAATATCTACCTGATGGCAAAATTGAACGCTACAAGGCTAGGTTAGTTGCAAAGGGTTACACCCAAACTGCTGGAATTGACTATCATGATACTTTTACCCCCGTTGTTAAGCTTGTTACTGTTTGTAGTTTGTTGGCTTTTGTAGTTACAAAAGGGTGGTATATTGAACAACTTGACATTAATAATGTTTTTTTGCACGTGGATTTAACAGAAGAAGTATATATGCAACTTCCTTTGGGATATCATCCTCCTGGTTATAATTCTATATCTAATCTGGTTTGTAAGCTCATTAAGTCTTTGTATGGACTCAAGCAAGCTTCTCGAGAATGGTTTACAAAATTGGCTTCTTGTTTATTGGAAGAGGGTTACAAACAGTCAATGCTTGATCATTCATTGTTTACATACACTTCTGGTGAGAGTTTTGTTGCTGTGGTAGTTTACGTAGATGACATTCTTATTTCTGGAAATGATTTCTCCTTAATTAAGTCTTTGAAGAATATACTGCATGATAGATTCAGTATTAAGGATTTAGGGCATGTCAAGTTTTATTTGGGAATTAAGGTATTCAGGAACAATCATGGCCTGTTCCTTAGTCAACATAAATTCATTGTTGATTTATTTAAGTCTGCAAATATGGAGGACTGCAAACCACTTTCAGTGCCTCTATATCCTCATGTGAAGCTCTATGACAATGATCTTTCTGGTCCTTTACTTCATAATGCTACGTTTTATCGAGCTATTGTGGGCAAGTTGTTGTACTTGACTTCTTCACGTCCTGATATCTCTTTTTCAGTACAACTTTTAAGTCAGTTTTTACATTCTCCAAGACAAGCTCATTTGGTTGCAGTTGAAAGAGTACTTAGATACTTAAAGTTGACTTCACATCATGGGTTGTTCTTTTCTGCAACTTCTTCATTACATTTTCAGGGCTTCAGTGATAGTGACTGGGGCGGTGATCCTGGTGATAGAAAATCAGTAGGTGGTTATTGTTTCCTTTTTGGTGACACTACCATTTCTTGGCGTTCAAAGAAACAATCTTTGACTTCTAAAAGCACTTGTGAAGCTGAATATAGAGCTCTGTCAAATGCATCCTGTGAGGTAATTTGGCTTAAAAGCCTTTTATCAGAGTTAGGTGTTTCCTTCTCGAAGCCTATCTCTCTATTTTGTGACAACAAAGCGGCACTTGACCTTGCTGCTAATCCTGTCTACCATGCTCGTACTAAACATATCGAGCTGGGTTGTCATTTTCTTCGTGAGAAGATTCTTTCTGTCCTGGTGAATGTTTTTCAGATTTCTACTAAAGACAACACTGTAGATATCCTTACTAAGGGTTTGGAAAAAGTACCACACTGGTCTTACTCTTCCAAATTGGGACTTACTTTCTTCACCTCGTCCTCAATTTGTGGGGTCTTAATGTAGTTGTTTATTCTGGTGCTCAAACTTCGCATGATACTTCACTCAGGATGACTCCAGCAAAAGGAGGGGCTGATGAGATTAATAATGGAACTACTATGTTGACTTCAGTCAAACCTATAGTTAGCAATAAATTGAAATTACCATTCAACCAAACAAGACCTTATATTTTAACTGATTATGTTAGACTATCAAGTTAATATAAATACCTTTCCGGTTTCTATTTTGTAATCAAGTGAGAATCATTCAACTTTCTGTAACAAACTATGATAATACTCTTTTGAGTCTTCTTCTTCTTCTTCACTTTACATACATGTTTTGTATATATCAATTCAGTAGAAGTTAATACTTTTAGTGGACTATAGCTCACTAGCTTACAACTCTCTTCTTCTTTTTTTTGAACAAAGCTAGCTTATAACTCTATTACTGTAAAATTGCATATTTTATGCAAATTTAGCTGTTACAATCTTTCTTTTTCTTTTTTGTCAAAAGCTGTTACAATCTGTCTACAATCATTGAACGGGGGATATTTAGTACTTCTAAATCTAAATTAGCTCATGTACGGTGGACATGTTTCCAAGCTTCCGGCCAGGACTTACCATATTTGCGCTTTGGTACAATGTGAAGTTGTTGTATACTGATGAATTCTTCATAAGCTTCTGTTTTTGCCTCTCCTAGTTACCCGGTTGAATGAAAAAATTGTGTTCAGGCGAGGTGCGAGACTTGCTTTAGATTTGTTCCTCTCACGCTTCTGCAATTTGCAACTTTAAAATGGTCAAGTTTGTTCCGAGGAAACAAAGCAAGAATTTGTACTATCATGCAAGTAGCAGAAAGCGGCTATGATACTGTAGTTCGATAGACCAATTTAATATCCATACTAAATGTTAAAGCAACCGAGCCCTCTAAAACCTTAATGTGTCAGAAAAAGGTCCAACAAGATTTTATGCATTGACCAGACAATGACAACATATACTCAAACCTGAGTCCCTCCCTAAACCGAGCTCTCATACCATGTTTAGTAACCAATTCATCTAAAATCTTAAGATATTAGAGGAAGACCCAACAAAATTTTATGCTACAACAAATATTATTTACAGTAAACATGTGGCGTAGAAGGATTGGAGACTTGCATGGACAATATGTACCTTCGAACTAGATCTCTCAATCATTCCGTGTTTAGAAGCCAGGGATTCAATAACTTGGAAAAGCTTTGTTGGCCCCAGCTCAGTAAAGTTATGGTAGTAATAACTAGCCAAATTCCACATCCTTGATCTTAACTCCAGTAAATTCTTGTCAATGTCTGTTTCATGCTTTAAAATAAATGGCCGCAATAAGGTCTCATAGACAAACCCGGTCCCCTGAATCAGTAGAAACAGTCAGCGTCGGGCTTAAACATTAGAGAACTAATTTAAGCAAATTTGCTCATCAGTACATGTATGATCCATACTTTGCATTACCTTTGTTTTTGAATACCACAAGTAGAGAAATAGAGCTAGTTTCATCTCTGCATACATGGGCACCCTACACAACACAGCGAAATAGTTAAATCCAGTCGCTAATATATTTAGAAAGGTTGTGAGAGGTTTGCATACCAAGAAATAAAAATATCACTGATTCTCTCAAAAACTGTCATCAGTGCAACAATTATCCTGAGACAATAAAATCCATCAGTAATATTGCAGCAACATTATGTGCTAGTTCAGAGTTCAGACTAGACGTGATATGTTTTAATTAAAAAACTAAAACTAACATTTAGCAATAGTAATAACCAACTTCGAAGGTATTAGATGCAAACAGACTGCACCCAAGACCGTTTTTCATTGTGAAAGGGACAACTTAAACCATTACAAGTTTACAACCAGTAATGGAATGAAGGGGGCAAAGGAAACCCTCTATTTAATTATATAGCTAGTATAAATATTGTAAATTTGATAGTTTGCATGATTTTTTTTATGGTAATGTTGTTTGTCAGGATCCTAAAGGCTCTCCTCAGTTTGTCGATTTAGGACAGTTGTAAAGAAATTGCTTCTCTCACCAAGATTTATGGTTTTGCCACGGTCCACAACCAAGAGGCAAATTCCGGGATCACCCGGTAAGAATGTGGAGAAGAACCAAAACAGAATGGTTCTAAGCCAGTACAACTGAAGTAGCACAGGTGAAGTAAGCATAAGCAAACAGTTCATAGCCTCATATATGTTCACCTTAATAATATTTTTTACAACTTCCTTAAATCAGAAGTTACCTAACTAGAGTTAGAGAAAACTAAATAATAAGAACCAACAGAGCTAGAAAAGTTGCTTGTGACAAGAGCTGCGTAAATTGATAAAGAAAGAAGAAGTACCAATACTGGCACCAAAACCTGAGCTCTTCGATCTTGACTTTGTTCTTTTCCATAGTTTTAAAACATACAAAAGCAGGATAGACGTATCCAAGGATCATCCTGCCACTCCAGAACTAATTAGACTTGATTATGAACTAGTAAAAAAAACCAATAAACTGATTTAACAATTAGAAGAGGGATGCATCAGAGACATACATAAGAAGCTTGGTAATGAGTTCTGCCAACATCTTTTTATACTAACAGCCAGGAAAAACTCCTAAAACAGCAAATAAGATGGTCTTTATACATGATCATGCATATGATTATAAATTTTTGGATCAAATACCGAAAATTCTGTAGTTGTTACAAATAGTATAAGAAATTAATTTGAATGCATACGGAAGTTAAAATTGAGTGCAGTTAATTAAGAAACGAATAAAAAGAATACTGGGCAGGTAGAATAGGATGAAATCATGAAAATTATAGAGAAGATGAAAGAAAAATTATTACCTAGCTGCATAGGAAGAGTTCTTGATATCATATAAATTTATAAATTCCATGAACCCCCGCAGACTCTCTATTTATCTATGCTTATATTTGTAAATAAAAAATGTGTATGAAAAATGAGAGCTGTGTGCTGCTGTAGGATAGAGATGCAACGTAGAACAGAGGGGGGGGGGGGGGGGGGGGGGTTGTGAAGATTTCTTGACGCCTCTTCTTTAGTGTATACATAATTCAGTGGAGTGGATTTCTGAGGATTTTCTCTTTCCCTACGTGTTTAACTTTTGTCACTTACTGCCTCCGTCTTCGGGTTACAGTGTTATTGCAGTACATATTTTATAAAAAATAAATTCATCGCAAACACTACCTGAGGGTGCGGATACGTAGTACAGGAAATTCACAAAAATGATATATGCAGAATTGGTGTGGGTAAAACATAAAAATATATTTGATGTTAGTAAAAACAAAATCTCTTGGCAAAACTAAAATTTATAAGCACATTAAGTGATTGCATGATTTAATCATCTAAAACACTCTACACTTCAGTTACTTAACTATCACCTGTACTTTGGTTTTGGGCACAAAGCTATTTGTTACCAGAGTACAATTAGTAAGGAAAATAAGATCTTGACAGGTTAGTAAGCAATTCCCTGTCCGGTAAAAAGTTGGAGTATTCAAGAATACTCTGATTTAGGCATGCACTGGATAATATACCTTGAAGGGCTTAGAGGCCTGTCTTCTTATGTTGAGAAGAACTGCTACAACAAATTGGGGCAAGGAGTCCTGTCTTCTTATATTCTCAATGATTCACATTCGAGATTCCTTAGTCCTGACTTTAGACTAATTCGTGGGGATAAAAAGTATCCATGTTTTTCTACTTGTGACACTTAACTATTAAGACTTGGTGCTACCACTTTGCTTTTGCCTACAAATTGACCACAGTCCACACTCATTATCCTATTACACATGTATACGTTTAATCACTTCTTTTTATCTTCAACAATAATGTGATTTTTCTTTTTCTTTATTTCGCTAATGTTGCATTATTCTCGGTACCAACTAGAAATATCAATTTGGTATACGACACCTGAACACGACAAGAATACGACACGGGATAATTAGTGTTTAGATGCAAAAATTTGATACACGAACACGGAAAAATATGAATATAATTAGTGTCGGATTTGGATTTTCACAATAGGTACAAGACACGTAACGAAAGTACACAAATTAATGAAGTAAATAAATAAATTTAAAAAATATATATTATTTATAGTATTGCATATTTAAAAAATACTAGCCTATACCGTGCAAGGCACGGGCCTTAAAAAATAATAAACTAAAAAATTTAATATTAAAATAAAAGTAAAAATTAATATGATAAATTATAAAATTAGAAACTTAAATATTAATTGGAACATAAAAAAATATTAAAAAATACAGATGGGGCTGAGGAAGATAAATGAGGTATTATTGATATTATTTTATAATAAAATAATATTAATAATAAGGACAAATAGAAAATATAACATGTTTTAATTAAAAAAAGTAATTACCCGTGATATTTTTAGAAATGTTTTAATTATATTAATTGTATTTATTAAAAAAATACGTTGACATGTTAAAATAAGTAAGTTTTTTTAATAAGGACAAATAGGAAAGCTAACATGTTTTAATTAAAAAAAATAACTACCTATAATATTTTTAGATGTGTTTTAATTATATTAATTGTATTTGTTAAAAAAATACGTTCACTTGTTAAAATAGGTAAGTTTTTTTAAATAATTAAAATTATTAAAATAAGTTTAAAATATATAAGTAAGGGTTGCACTTGATAATTTTGGAAAATAGAGATTTTAGTGATAACAAATATAAAAGGTAATATATTTTAATTTAAAGGTAATTGCCCGTGATATTTTTGGAAAAAAAGTAGATTTTGTTAGGAAAAAAAATATTTTAATTATAAAAGGCAATCAGCTAGTTACTATTTTTATTTTATTTTATTTTATTATTTATTAAATAGAGTATTAAAATAGATTTTAAAATAAATAAGTAAGGATTGCACCTCATATTTTTGAAAAATAGATATTTTAGTGATAACAAATATAAAAGATATTATGTTTTAATTTAAAGGTAATTGTCATGATATTTTTGGAAAAGGAGTAGATTTTGTTTGATTTTATTTAATTATAAAAGGCAATCAGCTAGTTACTATTTTTATATTATTTTATTATTAATTAAATAGAGTATTAAAATAGGTTTTAAAATAAATAAATAAGGATTGCACTTCATATTTTTGGAAAACAGAGATTTTAGTGATAACAAATATAAAAGGTAATATTTTTTAATTTAAAGATAATTGTCATGATATTTTTGGAAAAGGAGTAAATTTTGTTAGAAAAAAGCTTTCGTTATCCAAGTATATTTGTGGTAGTATATCCTAAATTTAAACAAATTATATCCCACATTTCCATTTTCTTGATTAGATTTCAATATTATTTGATTTTTATTTAGTAAAATATAGTGAAATATTAATGTAGAATAAATTTTTTCCGAATTTTGATTATATTGTTAATTTATTAATTAGAAAAAGTACCGAAAACCAAAAATTAACCGAAAACCGAAAACCAAAATTTTCAATGTTTCAGCTTTAATAATATAGTATAGATACGAGCAATTACATATGAACAATAAATTAAAGTTTCACGACTAATTGTTAGTGAGTTATGCATTTATATATAAGAAGTATACATTTTTTTATATAAGTTATATTTACATTTTTTTTGTAAAATTGTATGTAATACATATTTAATACACATTTCATAAAAATTTACATAATTAAAATAGTTTTACAATATATAAATTTTAATTAAATTAAATTTATATTTTTGTTTAATGTACACGTAAAGTACACAACAAGTTTTGAATTGCATATGCTTCAAATTTAGTACACGAATCCAAAACGGGTCAGATATGAATTTTAGATTTAAATACACGAAAACACAAATGTACACGACACAAAAATATATACATGACACCTTCTATTGCGAGGTCATAACCAACCACACCATAACAAATTCTTTAACTAAAAAAGTTATAAGATAAGATAGAACTTTGGAGTTAATCCTGTTTAAAATTGTCACTTAAAAATATGTTATTACTATTGAAGTTTCTAACATGTAGACATAAGTTTATAACATCTAATCATTTGTGGGTTCAACGGTTCTTGTGCACATTTTTTAACTTTAACAATTTTATTAATGACATTAGCTTTTGTAATGAAGATACACATGTTGCTTTAGCTTTTACATGCAGAACTTGCACTATAGATTCAATGGGATTTCCTTTTGCTTTTACGAAAATAAACACAGAACGAAAGGCGTTTAGACAAAGGGTCCTGATCGCTTGTTAAAATCATCTGTCCTCGAAAAAATATTGCAGATAAGTTTAATATCAGAAATTGATGTAAATGCAGAAGGTGACGTCACTTTATCCGGGATTTGTTTTTCAATTTTAGAATTCTTCTTCTCCGTGAAAACTTTTTGCCTACAAAGAATTTGTCAATCATTGTTTGTTGTGGAACAACGCTCTTAGATATAATAGTTCATACAAATATACACTAGTAGTAGACTCTGACCATAATATATCCTTTATAACTTGATAATATTGTATAATATCGGGGTTAGATAACCTCAATCATATATTATTTTCAAGGATCTAATAATCGGAGAATCAAAATAAATTTTTAGAGCAAGTCCAACAATATCTTGGTAGGTTACTTATAAATATTATAAAATAAAATATCCTAGTGATTTAGGACATTATTTTGCATATTAACTCGAACAATAATCTCTATACTCATTCCCTATTATTATTATAACTAGCCTATAACTCGTGCGAAGCATGGATCGAGAATAAAAATAAAGTTATTAAAATAAAATTTAGAATATTGAGTATAGAAATAATTAATAAATATTAATTTAAATAAATTGATGTGTAGAATTCAACGTGAAATTTAAATGAAAGTCTATAATAAATAGATACTATTTAATTAAATAGTTATGATAATTGAATCTTGGTGAAATCAAAGAAGTTAAATTAAATAAATAAATAACTTGTATAATTATGTAGTAGCAACAAATCAAACCCGAGTTTTAGTACTATTGTGTTTCAATGAAAAGAAGTTCCCAAATTATTTTTATATTTCTGGTCGTTCCCGCTCGAACCCAAATAATTGCCCAAATTCCCGATCTGATTGGGGTGGAGAACATATCGAGATCAAGCAGATGAAATACACATCCATAATAGTAAAAGAGATAGTAATTTTATTAATACAGAGTTATTGTATAACTTATAATATAGGTAGAGTTGTGTTCGGTGTAGACCACTTAGATTGTACACCTCTTAGACCATATACACACACACACATATATAAACTAAATAAAAATTTCTTAAATCGTGTCGAAATATATCATATATGGTATGCAAATTGATCGTTGAGAGATGGAGAAAAATATAGTGAAGTCGGATTTCAAAAAAAAAATCTCACCGATTGACGGAAAAATTCAAATTAAAAACGGAGGGGATTAGGTGTGATTGTGTATGGGAGGGTGTATTTTAGTTGTGTGTGGTGCCTCTAGGAGACCATTAGATTAGATTGATCTTAGAGTTTGAATTAGTTTCTAATTTCTATTTTAAGTTTGGTTTGTATTTGATCACTTGCTTATATAGTACATATATTGTAGTGCACTATGTACTACACTAATAAGCTTTTTATTTTTATAAATTTTATGTTTTATATCTCCAAGAAACCTACATTCTATATTTTTTGAAAATATCATAATCGAAATGAACTTATTTTGTAAATCAAATTCATTATACTACAACTTTTGAATTTATTGTACTGCAATTTGAGTGTTGTTATATAAGTGAAAAATACATTGTACTGCACTAACGGTGTTGTGGAACAAAAAGTAGGTTTAGATATTGACCTCGGGTATTTAATGTAAGGTATTGGACAAGCGTGTCTTAATGGCTGCTCTCGTGTTTCGTGACTGAACAGGTCCTCACAAGATGCCTACGTATCTCAATTATCACTGAGAATCAAGCCAAGAAAACGTAGTTCTAATGTTGAGGGGTTAGGCCCTTTATATAGGCGTCTGGAGCCTTAGAATTGTACTAGGGTTAAGTTACTTGGGGGCCAAGTAACCTCCTTGACAGTGGATAACTCTTATAAGAATTAGTTTCCATGTTGGAGTTGGTTTCCATGTTGGACGTTGCCTTAGAAGCTTCCCAGTGGCTTCCAAGCACTAGGCTGTTTATGAACCAATCCCACGTCTTAGTGGTTTAAGACAAGGGTTGGACCGTGGTCTAATTGCTGACCACAAATTAAATATCATAGTTAGGGTTTCGGGCCTTATTGATGGGCCTCGTATATGGACCATCCTAAGTCTAATTAATGCAGCATTAAAGGTGTTTTTAGGGCTTTATTTTAGCCCATATCATTTGCCCCACTAAGTTCGAGGAAAACTGATCTAGTTTTCTCGAAGTTAAATCGACTAGTTTTTCAATAGCCCTCCTCGGGTATGGCCTTTTATGGCCTAGGGTACACTAGTGTTTCACGAGTATCATTTTTTAGCATGAAGTGTGGAGCGACCTACACATTCACTACGATCAACCTTGTTCGAGGCTTCATTGTTATTGGCTGAAGGCACCTTATAACTAAACTATCAAGTGCAGCCAAGTTTTTGTTTAGTGAAGGTTTGAGTTTTGCCTTAATTTGGCTAACTCCCAAGAACAATCACTGGGTATTGCTCTAAACGGACTATGTTCGGTGGGTGATGAGCCCTAAACGGTGCTATACGGTGCTAAACGACGCTAAACGGCGCTAAACGATGTTAAACGGCGTTAAACGACACTAAACGGGGTAAAACAGTGCTAAACGGCACTAAACGTCGTTAAACGGCACTAAATTTATATTTTCGCAAAATTTACGAAAATAAAATAGAGTATAAAAAATTTGGAATTTTCAGATAAAAAATTCGAAACGGGTGGAGTGGAGTCGGGCAACCACCGGACCGGAGATCACCCAACTCCAACCGTGGCCGGGCGGCAGCACCTTGCTCGGCAGGGCCTGGTCGGCCGAGGCCTTCCAGGGCACCTGCTCGGCAGGGCCTGGTCGGCTGGGCTCGCCTGGGCGCCTGGTTGGCCGGAAAACATTTATTTTTTTATTCAACTAGATGAGATGTTGGTTGAAATATTGTTTGACTCCTTGGTTGTTTTTTATGAAACAAGGTTCTTGTTTCCAACCACTAAAATTTTCTGGTTGTTTTGGCTTGATTTCAACCATCGTGTGCGATTTCAACCATCGTGCATGATTTCAACCATCGTGTGTGATTTCAACCATCCAAGCTTGAAACCGAGATTCAAACATGACATTTGATTGGTATTTGCAAACATGTTGGCCATTTTGGCTTATTTTGACGAAAGAGTGGCTTCATTCATGGTAACATTTCTAGTCATCCGAGGCTAGTCATCGAAATCTTTCCACAGAGGTTCTAGTCATTCGGGGCTGGTCATCCAAAGCTTTCCACGGAGATTCTAGTCATCCGGGGCTGGTCATCCAAAGCCTTCCACGGAGGTTCTAGTCATCCGGGACTGGTCATCCAAAGCCTTCCACAGAGGTTCTAGTCATCCGGGGCTGGTCATCCAAAGCTTTCCACTGAGGTTTTAGTCATCCGGGGCTGGTCATCCAAAGCTTTCCACGGAGGTTCTAGTCATCCGGGGCTGGTCATCCAAAGCCTTCCACGGAGGTTCTAGTCATCCGGGGCTGGTCATCCAAAGCCTTTGGTTGCCCCCTGAGTATGAAGGTTGTCTTCAAACCAAAGGTTCTAACTTCTTGGTTTTCAAACCAAGTTATTAACTCTTCCAACAAAACTAAGTTAATCAGATTATTGTACTTAATCCTTAATTAGGACTAAACTTTGCTTTGTTAAGCAAATCATGCTTAATTAGACTTAATTCCTCAACTGGTAGCTTTATATTGCCCCAGGTTGCATTTCCATTCGTTTTCTTCGTTCTTATTCAAAAGAATAGAAGTTTTCTTCGTTCTTATTCAAAAGAATAGAAGTTTTGGTTCGACTATATGAACTTCTTAAGTCGTTTTATCACTGATTTTGACAATTAAACCTGCAAACGCGGGTCGCCTTGAAATGTGACTTGTTGTCACAGGTTACCATCTTCTATAAAAGAGAGGTTGGTGAACTCATTTCATTCACACCTTCATTTGCAAAATTCTTCTCTTGCATTTTCTCTCTAGCATTCTCTCTAGTTTTAGTGTGGTTTTCAATCAAGAAGTCTTCTTTCAATCCAGTACCTATCCTTCAATCATGGCTGATCAACGAATGGCTGGTCCATCATCCGCTCTTGCTCAAAGGATGGCTGCAAGAGCCAAACAAGGTAATCATCTTTCCTGTGTTCCCGTTGTTATAGATGAACCCTTACCTACAATGTTTGAGTTAGTGAACCAAATGGGGGATGCCTTCCCAAGTGTAGTAACACCAAATTTTGGACTTAGTTAAAAAAAATTGATAAATAGTAAATGTTGATGAATAGTGAATTTACTGATGAAAAATATTTTCAGACCACACTATATGGAAGACATGGAATGAATGTTTCGAAGTTATATTAGTGATGTATAAGGAGAATAAGTGAATGTAAACGCGATCAAAATCGGGAGATTCCAACTTTAAATTTTGATCACTATTCATCGGACAATCAAGGATGTATTGATTTGATCGTTTTGAGAAAGTATGTAGAATGAGAAATCCATGATCATATCTTAAGCCAAGGTAATGGAAAGATCAAGGAAGTATCTCCTAACATTGGTACAGAGAAACGTTATCAAAATCACTTGAACCTATCGCGAAACAGAAGCGTAACGAATTATGGATTAAACCCTAACCGAAGTGGATGTATCATATAAGATCATCAAGTGCATCATGTAAGAGGATTGGTGATACAAGAAATAACATAAGCATGACACAAGAGGATGACATAGGTGATGACAAGTGATGACAAGGTGATGAATCACCACCTTGTCACCACTTTCACCACAAAACCACAAAAGATTGACATGTGGCAAGGGGGTGACTAATCTCCACCAAGACCACACAATTTTTTGGCTTGTAATTAGTATTTATTTGACAAAAAGAAAGAAAAGAAAATCAAGAACAAAACCACCAAGGAGAAGCATCAACCATTCGGCTATTTTCTTCATCCAAGAATAAGAAAACTTTTCTACAAGTTCTACTCAACCATAATTCATGTTCTTGGGCTCTAAATCATCCTCATCCATAAACTAAGGTAAATCCTTGATCCTAGCTTCATCCATGGTTGTTATCATGCTCAAATTTTGAGCTAAAGTTGATGATGAATAGTAGAAATGAATAGTAATGTTGATTTTCTTGTTTTGATCTTGAAGTTTTAGGCTTGTAAAGGATAATCAAGGAGCAAGGAAGGGCATACTAACCATTCATAGTCTATATTAAGTACCAAGGAAGGTATAAACCCTCTCACACTTGTGTTTATACTTTGATATTAGTGATTTAAATGATAGTGATTAAGGATAGTGTGATGTAGAAGTGATATGCATGATATGTATGAAGTTTAGTGGATTAAATGATGGTTGAACTTCTGAATAATGTTATGAGCATGTTTAGACAGAAATAAGTTGGTTTAGATGAGATCCTTGAGTTATGATTGCTTGGGGATTGATTGATGAATGAATTTGAGTGTTTTAAACACGGGAATCACGTTTAAGCGTCGTTACCATGTCGGATTTCACTTAGGAAGTTTGGACAGAGACCACGTTTACCTTCTAGGCATAAACATAAGGATTTCTGACCATGATCATGTAGACTCTGTTTTGTAGTTTGTTTTAGCGAAAGAATCGTATCGTTTCGATTTACGGTTTAGGAGAAACATCCGTTTTAGTGAAAGCGGTTTCGAGTAACTAAGTAGTTCACTATATGAACTTTGAGCTTATGATCAAGCCCCTTAAAAATGGAATTGGGTCATGATATTAATGTGGATACTAGTATGGACAGTTAGGAAAGGAACCGAGAAGGTTTCGTGTTAAAATGATGATTTTTCGATTTTATACAAATGCGAGAACCAAAGTTGCGCAAGTGAAATACCCTTAAGGGGATAGTTTAAACCATGAGTTTAGTAATGGTAAAGTGTTAGATATAATTGCTGATGTTTGTTTATCAGTGTTTAAAGTATCAGGATACCATCAGAGTTTAGCTGGAAGGCTGGTCAGAGTTTGTTAAACTCTGACAGTCAGAGTTTGCTTAGCAGTCGGTGTAAAAGTCAATGAAGATTCTAGAAGCGATATTCTTTGAAGATGGAAAGAAGCAAAGAGATATCGAGATGGCTAAGGAAACGGGACAGAAGACATAAGCAATTCTAGATTGATATTAATTGTATAACTGATTTATAGGAATATCAATTAGAAGATTGTATGTAGCTGTGTACTATATAAACACAGATAGGTTAACCCTAAAAGGGATGCGTATATGTGAATTATCATTCTTGTAACCTAGCAGCTCTCTGTGATATTTTACATCACTGAGAGAGGAGTTTTTAATTCCATACAGTTTATTATTCAAAAACAGTGTTCTTATTGTTATTCTCATACATCTACTTGATTATATATTGTGTATTCGGCCTAACAATTGGTATCAGAGCTAAGGCTGTTTAATATATACAGTTTTTGATCTAAACACAAGTATAATCATGGCTGAAAATAGTCAAGCAGGTTCTAAACCTGAGAAGGTTCAACCAACTTTTGTGAGTCGATATGAGACGATTAGGGTTCCAATTCTCAGACCAGTGGAATATCCAATATGGAAGGTAAAGATGACCATGTTTCTGGAAGCCACAGATCCAGAATACCTTGATAGAATCAATGATGGTCCTCATATGCCAACAAAACTGTCTCCAGTTGTTGCTGGTCAAGAACAAAAGAGCGTTCCAAAAGAAAAAAAAGATTTGACTCCTGAAGACATCTCATCAATTGCAAAGTATACAAAAGTTAGACATCTTCTTGTTAGGAATATGTTGTTCTTGATGATAATTATAAAAACACTTAGTAGATTTTGTATTAAGTTATTTTGTAGCTGTCAACGAAATAGCATGCTTTGCAGTGTTTCGTTGACAGGAAGCTCATCAACGGAATGAGTGATGTAGCAATTGCACTGTACATTACTTCATAGTTTGATATGCAGTTTGTTGAGTACTAGATAGGTTTTCTAAGTCATGTTGACTAAATGATTAGATAGGCAAAATAGGTTGGTTAATTGTAAATATTTAGTGCCTTGTAATTTTGCCTAAGTGAAGACATGTCAACGGAATGAAGATTACTCTATCAACGAAACAAGGAAGCTCATCAACGAAACGAAGAATAAAGCTATCAACGAAACACATCTCTATGCCATCAACGAATCATTATTGCTTTTCTATACAATTGACAAAGTGATAGTGACAGGTTCCTGACAGTTCAAAAAGGAGATGTGGAAGTGTACTTTGCATTGGAAACCATTAAAATGGACATGGGGAATAAGGAAACATCCCAGTTTCCAATTGGGCTCTTGGGAGTGATCATAATAAGCATGAAGACAAAAGCAAGGATCTCCAAGGACCACTGGACAAAAGGGATGAAAAGCAAACTATTGGCGGTTACTCATTGTACTATTAGTGTAGCCAAAAATAGGGTTGTAAACTTGGGTTTATATAACCAAGTGTAGCAGTTACTTTATTTGAAGAGAAGAAAAACAAAGAGTTTGTATTAGCTATCTTTGAGAGCATTTTTCTTCTCTACAACCTTGTAACTGAGCAGCTGTGTACATTTGTATCACAGATTATTTCCGCAATAAAAACACTTCAGTTGGATCATCAAACAATCCAACTGAATTATTTATATCTTGTGTTTTTATTTATTCAGTTCAGTTTAATTTTATAAAGTATTTTCAAGTTAAAGAAATATCAAAATTGTATTCAACCCCCCCCCTTCTACAATTCTGTTAGGTCATTTGGGATTAACAATTGGTATCAGAGCAAGCTTCTAACATACAAGAAGTTTAAAGATCAAGACCAAAAACAGAAACCATGGTGAAGAAGGATGCAGGTGTGAAGATACGAGTTCTTGATAAGGACAATTACTTTCACTGGAAAGTAAAGATGCATTTACATCTCATGTCTATGGATGAGAGGTATGTAGACTGCATTGAGAAAGGTCCACACGTTCCCATGAAGCTTGATTCTAGAGTTGGATTGCCAGATAATGCTCCTGATGTAGAGATTCCAAAACTTGTCTCAGAATGGACTGTTGAAGATGTTGCAGAAGTCCATAAAGACAAAAGAACCATGAACATTCTGTTTAATGGTTTGGAGCAAGAGATGTTTGACAATGTTATCAACTGTACAACCTCTAAGGAAGTATGGGATACTGTTAGAACTCTCTGTGAAGGAACTGAGCAAGTCAGGGAAAATAAAATGCAACTCCTTATACAACAATATGAGCATTTTCATTTTAAAGCTGGTGAAACCCTAAATGACACGTTTAGTTGGTTTCAGAAGCTTTTGAATGGATTAAAGCTGTATGGGAGGATCTATCAAACTAAGGATTCAAACCTTAAATTTCTCAGAGCTCTTCCAAAAGAATGGAAGCCTATGACTGTTTCTCTTAGAAACACTCAAGAGTACAAAGACTACACTCTTGAAAGGCTTTATGGAACCTTGAAGACTTATGAGCTGGAAATGGAGCAAGATGAGGAAATTGAAAAGGTACAGAAGAAGGGTGGATCTATTGCATTAATTGCATCTGTGAACCAACTGGAAGATGACAACAAAGAAACTGCAAAGGCCACAACTAGTCGACCTAGTTGTAGGAGTGATGTTAGCAAGGGTAAAGACAAGATGACAGAAGAAGAAGAAGAATCAGAACCAGCCAACTTGAATGACTTAGATGAGATTGATGAGCATATTGCTTTTCTGTCTAGGAAATTCTCTAAGTTCAAGTTCAAAAGAAACTCAGAAGCAAGGCCACCAAGAAGAGACTTTCAACCTAGCAAAACAAACTGGATTGAAAAGTCTAAGTCAAAATGTTTCAATTGTGGAATGCTTGGTCACTTTGCTGGAGACTGCAGAAAGCCCAAGGTTGAGAAGGGCAACAGGAAATTTGAGCCTGTTGATTATAAAAAGAAATACTTTGAACTTCTCAAGAAAAAAGAAAAGGCTTTCATGTCTCAGGAGTATGACTGGGCTGGTAATGGTGAAGACTCTGATGATGATGTTGAATATGTCAACTTGGCTCTTATGGCTGACAATCATGAGCAGGAAGCAAGTTCCTCAAGCAACCAGGTAACAATTACTAATCTTTCTGAGCTTTCTAAAGAGGAATGCGATAGTGCAGTAAATGAAATGTCTACTGTACTATATAATTTGCGTGTTACTCTTAAATCACTTACCAAGGAGAATTCTAGAATAAAAGAGACTAATTTGCTCTTAAGTGATAGGAATGCAATGTTAGAAGCACAGCTCATTGAATTTGAGAAAATGAGATGTGTTAGTAGGGATGCTAAGAAGGAACTTGAGAACGTGTTACAAAGGGAAGAAATTCTTAAAACACAACTTGAAATAGAACAAGGTGTGATTGCAAAATGGAAAGATTCCAGGAATGTTGCTACCAACATCATTAATGTTCAAGGTATGGAATCTTTCTGTGAGGAATCATGGAAAAAGAACAAAGAGAAGCTAGGGTGTGTTGGTGAAACCTTAGAATCAGAAACAGAGTCAACAAACAACAATGATCATTTGTTGGAGGTTGATATGTCAACGAAATGCAATGTTTCGTTGACACATGAACCATCAACCGATCAGGCTGTTTCGTTGACAGACAAAAGAAAAGAGAAACTCACTAGACTTAATGACAAGTATGGTCCTGTCACCAAGAACTTTGTTCAAGGTGAGTCTAGTAATTCAAAGAAAGTTGAGAAGCCTGTTGAGAGAGCTAATGTAGGTCACTTGTCTAACAAGCAATTGAAAGACAAGGTAGAGAAAGTTCATAATGAGGCTAAGGGAAGTAAAAAGAATAACAGGAATGGCAAAGTAGGAATTAACAAACACAACAATTACACACCTGATAAATATGCTCCTAGAAAGACATGTGTTAATTGTGGAAGTGTTAGTCATTTGTCTACTAACTGCAAATCTGTTAAGAAATCTGCTAATGTGAAAATGCCCAAGCCTGCAATGAACAGTTCCATGCCTACAATGCCTGTTATGCCTAACATGTTTGCTCCATATGCACAATTTCAGAATCCATATGCTAGCATGCCATTTGTGTCTAATCCTTACATGAATATGTTTAACATGCCACAAATGCCATGGAACATGAATAACATGATTGTTCCTCCAACTATGCATGCTATGAATGAAAATATGAGCAACCCTCAGAAATCAACACCAAGGGTAAAGATTGATTTGAATCAATCTGAGTCCAAAGTGAAAAATGGTACAAAAGGGAATGCAAAGGCTAACAAGACAGGACCCAAGGAAACTTGGGTACCAAAATCAACTTGATTTGGTTTTATTGTGTGCAGGGAGACAAAAGGAATCTTTGGTACTTGGATAGTGGTTGTTCAAGACACATGACTGGTGATTCTACCCTGCTCACAGAGTTTCAGGAAAGAGCTGGCCCTTGTATTGCTTTTGGAGATGACAGCAAAGGCTACACAAAGGGATATGGCTTGATTTCAAAAGAGAATGTCATCATAGATGAGGTTGCATTGGTGGATGGTCTTAAGCACAATTTGCTTAGTATCAGTCAACTCTGTGACAAAGGATTTTTAGTTACTTTTTCAAAAGAAGCCTGTGTTGTTTCTAAAGGAGGAAACAACAATGTGGTAATGACTGGATTCAGAAGAGGGAATGTGTACATTGCTGACTTTAGTAGCACAAGTTCAGACACCATCACTTGTCTTTTCAGCAAAGCAAGCAAGGATGAAAGTTGGCTATGGCACAAGAAATTATCTCATCTGAATTTCAAGGTTATGAATGATTTGGTAAGGAAAGATCTTGCTAGAGGAATTCCACAGGTGGAGTTTTCCAAGGATGGTTTGTGTGATGCCTGTCAAAAAGGGAAACAAAAGAAGGCATCATTCAAAAGCAAGACAGAGTCATCAATTGTTCATCAGCTTGAGTTACTTCATATGGATTTGTTTGGCCCTGTAAATGTCATGTCTATTTCAAAGAAGAAATACTGTCTTGTGATTGTTGATGATTTTTCTAGATTTACATGGACTTTCTTTTTGCACTCTAAAGATGAGGCAAGTGAAATCATTATCAATCACATCAAGATGGTAAGCAATCATCCTGATTTCAAAGTAAGAAGGATTAGGAGTGACAATGGGACAGAATTCAAGAATTCAAGCATGAAGGTGTTCTGTGAAGAAAATGGTATTTTGCATGAGTTTTCAGCAGCAAGAACACCACAGCAAAATGGTGTAGTTGAAAGGAAAAACAGAACACTTATTGAAGCTGCAAGGACAATGCTAGATGAATCAAAGTTACCAACTTATTTTTGGGCTGAGGCAGTTAACACAGCTTGCTTCACTCAGAATATTTCTTTGATTAATCAGGCCAAAGGAATGACCCCTTATCAGTTACTCAAAAGAAAGAAGCCACTATTAGATTTTCTTCATGTCTTTGGATGCAAGTGCTTTGTTCTGAGAAATCAAGCTGAGCATTTGGGGAAATTTGAAGCAAAGGCAGATGAAGCAATATTTGTGGGATATGCAGCAGGGAAAGCTTACAGAGTCTTTAATCTCAGAATCAACATTGTTATGGAATCTGTACATGTTGTTTTTGATGATCTCAAAATACAAGGTCTCTGTGATGAAGGTTTCCATGAAAGTCTCTCTTTTGAGAATGAGGAAGGAGAACAAGTGAATCATGATAAGGCTACTGAGAAACAGCCTAAAGTTGTTGTATCTAGCACAGATGAAAGCAGCAGTGAAGATGAAGTTGCTGCATTAAGATTAAAAAGAATAGCTGCTAGTAGACCAAATGATCATTTCGTTGACAGTCAAAATGAGCGTTTCGTTGACAACCAAAATGGTCATACCGTTGACAGTCATAGAAATGGTTCTGGAAGTGATCATTTAGGGACAACAAACTCAGGGGGAGTTTCTCAAGGACAAATGTCCAATCAAGGCAATCATGATCATGAAGCTACCTCGTCTAGAGCAAATCTACCTCCCTCAAGAAAATGGACTAAAGATCATCCCTTTGAACTCATTATAGGTGATGTTTCTTCAAAAGTCCAAACTAGAAGAGCAACTCAAGAAGAATGTCTATATAGCAGCTTTCTGTCTCAAGATGAGCCAAAGAAAGTTGAGGATGCACTTCTAGATCCAGATTGGGTTTTGGCTATGCAAGAAGAGCTAAACCAATTTGAAAGGAACAATGTATGGAAGCTGGTGCCCAAGCCTAAGGACAGGAGTGTCATAGGCACAAAATGGGTGTTCAGAAACAAGATGGATGAAAATGGCATAGTCACAAGGAATAAAGCTAGATTGGTTGCAAAAGGCTATTCACAGGAAGAAGGAATCGATTATGATGAAACCTTTGCTCCTGTTGCAAGACTAGAAGCAATAAGGATTTTCCTAGCCTATGCAGCCCATGCCAATTTCAAGGTCTATCAAATGGATGTTAAGAGTGCTTTTCTAAATGGGGAACTGGAAGAGGAGGTGTATGTGAGTCAACCTCCTGGTTTTGAAGATGATGATTTTCCAGAGTATGTGTACTTTCTCCTCAAAGCACTCTATGGTTTGAAACAAGCACCTAGAGCCTGGTATGACACACTTTCACAGTTCCTTCTTGAGAATCACTTCACTAGAGGTACTGTAGATAAAACCCTTTTTCATAGGATTGTGAATGGCTCTACAATACTTGTTCAAATTTATGTAGATGACATAATTTTTGGGTCTACAGATGAAAAACTTTGTCAAAAGTTTGCCAAGCTTATGCAAAGTAAGTATGAAATGAGCATGATGGGAGAATTAACTTACTTTCTTGGTCTTCAAGTAAAGCAAGTTAATGAAGGCATTTTCATTAGTCAAACAAAATATATTTTTGATTTATTAAAGAAGTTTAACTTAATGGAATGCTCTCCTGCCAAAACACCCATGCCTACTGCCACCAAACTTGAATTGAATACTAAGGAAAAATCTGTGGACATTTCAAGTTACAGAGGCATGGTTGGCTCACTTTTATATTTAACAGCTAGTAGACCTGATATTATGTTTGCTACATGTTTATGTGCTAGATTTCAGGCTGATCCTAGGGAATCCCATTTAGTTGCTATTAAAAGGATTTTCAGATATCTCAAAGGAACACCAAACCTTGGCATTTGGTATCCTAGAGAATCTGGTTTTGAACTAATTGGTTATTCAGATGCAGATTATGCAGGATGTAAAATTGACAGGAAAAGCACAACAGGCACCTGTCAATTCTTAGGAAACAAGCTTGTGTCATGGTTCAGCAAGAAACAAAACTCAGTTTCCACCTCCACAGCTGAGGCTGAGTATATTGCAGCTGGAAGTTGTTGTGCACAGATTTTATGGATGAAAAATCAACTACTTGATTATGGATTAAGAGTTGAGAAAATTCCTATTTTCTGTGACAACACTAGTGCCATTGCCATTACTGAGAATCCAGTGCAGCATTCAAGAACCAAGCACATTGACATCAAGTACCATTTCATTAGAGAACATGTTATGAATGGTACTGTGGAGTTACATTTTGTTCCAAGTGAACAACAACTTGCAGACATCTTTACCAAGCCACTTGATGAATCAACATTCTCAAGATTAGTAAGTGAGCTAGGTATGCTAAATTTCTCTTAATTATTTTTGAGATATTTGCAAGTCATAATGCAGCCAGAAATTTGCTATGTTTTTTCTGTGAATAATTTTTCTCAGGAAAAGGTAAAATTTTGTCTAAGTCAAAATTACTATGCCAACGGAATGCACCATTTCGTTGACAGTCTTAGCAGTTTTCTGGGTGTTTCGTTGATAGCTCTTTTATATCAACGAAACGCAGCTTTATCAACGAAATAAGACGGGACTTTAACCGCCCAATCCTGATTCGTTGATTTAGCGCTTTTTATCTGAACCGTTGAAATGTGACACGTCTTTTACCACGATCTATGCATACACCCCTGTAAGTATAAATCATGGTAATACTTTAAGAGTAACGGTTATATTTTTAAGCCAATCCAGTAATTTACATTTATTATTGGATTCATTTTCTGAGAATTTTTGGGGGAGTATTTAAGAAATTTTAGTTTTATTATTTCTTTTTACCTGTTCTCAAAAATTTCAAAGGCTTTTTCTCTCTTCTTCACTCTATCAATCAATTCAGTTCGAAGCTTTCCTTTAATCAACAATGGCACCCATAGTCAAGCTAATGTCTGCTGGAGGGTTCATCTATGAGAAGAACAACTCCATCCCTTTTGTTGTCAAGGAAAACCCGAACAGTCTGTTCTTCAAAATGATGGATTTCATGAAGAATTGCAAGTTGAGCTATGCAATGTTTCACTCTACACCACTCTACAATGAGATAATCGAGGAGATTTGGACCTCATGTGAGTATAGTGGAACAAACTGCACACTACAATTCACTCTTCAAGGTAATGAGTACATAGTTAATTCTGATGTTTTGCAAGCATGTTTACATATTCCTGATAATAACTGTGATGCTTTGCCTACTAACACTGAAATAACTACCATGTTAAATTCTATAAACTACTCTTTGCCTACTGATAATCTGGGTAGAATAATTAGGAGAGGTTTGGTTAGAGAATACAGTTATTTAGCTGATGCATTCATTAAGGTCTTTTCTGGAAAGATTAGTAATTTTGATGCATTAACTAACTCTATGTTAATTCTCCTAACCATGCTTCTAAATGATAGATATCACAACTTTAGCACCCAACTTATGTATGAAATTGGTGCTAAGTTGGGTGACAAAGCGAATAGGAAGAAAAATATCTATTATGCTAGGTTTCTGATGATGTTGGCTAACCATGTTAGTCCAGCACCATTAGTTATCTCTAACCCTAATGCCAGGTTCGAGTGCTTTGTGCAAGAAAAGAGAGTATTGACTGACATACTCAGGCTGAACCACAATGGTGATGTTCCAGTGGTGTATCTGCCAATCATTGAGGTAACTACTACTATCCCTGTTAGTGTAGCTAACTCCTCTACTGTTTTACCTTCCAATGTTGCTATGGAGTCTGTAGCTGTGACCCAACAGGCTCCTATCCCAGCAACAAAACCTAAATCAAAGAAATCCTCCAAGCCAACCTCAGGTGCTTCTCAAAAGGCACCTGTTGTAAAAACTACCACACAACCTAAGGGGAGTGAGTCTGGAGTTGTAAGAGGTGAGGGAAGGGGTGAACATCAACGAAACCCCAAGGATAAGGAAGGACAGGTCAGTGTGTACCATCCAAGCCCCATTGTGTCTTCCCAACAAGGCACAATGAGTAAAATGGATTTAAACACAAGTCTAATTGCATCCTCCCAAAAGGATGTGATTATTGAAACAAGCTCTCCACCAAGAGCACAGTCCAAGAGGGTAAGGGACACTTCAAGCCCAAAGTCTACATTTTCCCAATACCAAAGGAGAGTGAAGCAAAAGTCCAAGGGTACACAGGGTGCACACACACTGGAAGCAACACTTCCAGTTTCTCAACTTCAGTTTGATGTAACCCCTATCCTTACTCTGGGGTTACAGTCCCATTCTCTAAACATCAATCTTGAATTATCTCCATCCAATTCACCAACTCAATCTTTAGATGTGGACATGATCCATACATCTATTCCTGATTCTCCAACTCTAATCTTGGAGAAGCCCCACTCTGAAGCTGGTGGCCATTACTTGTTAAGTGATTTGTTGGGCCATCAACCAATTTTTCCTGAAGTTGCAAGGGGATCTGTGGACCATTCTTTAAAATCAATCACCACAGACTCTACTGTAATTTCTCATTCTCAAAGTGCTTTCTTGACTTCATCAACGAAACAGTCTATTTCGTTGACAAGTGTTTCTCCATCAACGGTATCCATACCGTTGACAGTTCAAACTACCATTCCGTTGATAGTTCACTCTGCACCTTTAATTGAAAATCAAGTTGTTCCCACAACTAGTGCAGATGATCTAGTGGTAGTTGAGACACTTCTAGGACTGAGAGGGAGTGAAACTGAGAGGCTGGCTTGCAGCCAGGCAAAAGGTGAGAATGTGAGTGAGAGGCTGGCTATTTCTTCCAGCCAGGCAAAAGGAGAGATTGAGAGTTCCACCTTAGAAGGTGAAGGTGAGGGTGTGAGAGGTGTGAGCCATGGGGAGCCCATGATGCAAGAACAGAGTGGAGAGAGAGAAGGGACTACAGGAGAAATAAGGATGGAAGCAGCCATTGCAAGTGAGTTAATGGAGGTCAGTGAGGGAGAAAGGGAACTTACTTTCCAAGAGGTTTATCAACAAACTCTGGATAGTATTTCCCTGGATCCTGAGACCTTTACTCATCCTGTGCCAGCCTATCAAATTATGGCTCAGCAGGGCAATGTGGAGGCAGAAAGGTCACTAAATCTAATTCATACAACTGCATCAATGCAAAGAGCAAAGGATGCCCTGACCAATCTACCTTCAGGAGCTGCAGCAAGTGGAGAATTTGAGTTTTCTGATGCTGAGGACAGCTATGGTGATAATCTACAGGTGGCCACCACTTCACAGACTGGGACTTCTGTGGTGCCTCCTACACCAGGCTGGCTTTCTCAAGGTATGCATGGTAGAGCCACTCTAGATGCTGCTATCTCCAGGCAGTACAATGAAGCCTACTTAGCTCATGAGTCTGCAAATGCAAGGGACAAGAAATTCTACAAGGCCATCATGGATTCTCTGGAAATTCAAAGGCTACAAATGATGCAGACAAGGATTGAGGCTACAGAAATCAAGGACTCTATTAGCAATTTCAGGGATGCTAACTACAGGATGATGGATGAAAAGCTCCCTCTTCTCACTATGTCCAAAATGAACAGGTTTTTCTCTAAGGAACCTGAAGTGGCTACCTCCTTGAAGACTCTCTCTTCTAGAGTGGACAAGGTGGAAGCTACTTTATCTCAAATGCAAAAGGAACAGGAGAAGCAGACTCAACTTTTGGCCCAGCTAGTGGCAGCTCAAGGACTCCCGGTTGTCTCTCTTGATGATAACAAAAAGGGGGAGAAATCTCAGGAGCTAACCATTCAAATCACAAAGGTGCTGGTCCCAACCATCACATTGCCACAGGAGCCACTAGCAATGGGGGAGTTTGGAAAGAAGAATAAGGATGGCATTGACTTGATCCAGGAAGCTTCTATGCGGATACAACTTGCAGCACAGATCAAAGATCATTGGTCCAACATAGAAGCAAGGTTCAAGAAAATTACTGAATCTTCAAAGACAGATCAGCCATCAACAAATGCAATGGTGACTGCACAAGTGGAGCCACAGTTCAAGAGCTCTTATGCTATAGAGCCCCTTCTACATGGAGTCATTCAAGGACCAAGAAAGGAGAAAGGACAAACTTCATGCATTAGGGATGTGGAAGAAGCTACATTACAAAGAAGCTTATCTCCCAAGTCTCCTGCTAAACCAAAAGGCAAAAACATAGCAAGGACTTTCTATCCTGCACCTTATCCAGATGAGCTCAAACTACTTGGACTTCTCATCACAAAAAGCAAGGAAAGTAATAATCATGAGATAAGGAAGCAAAGGGCAATTGTCTATAGGAATGGACAACAAATCTGTGTTTGGGCTGGTCATCCAAACTTTGCTGAAGCCAAGGCTGAGGAATCAGAAAGAGCAGCTATGCAAGCTCTTGCAGTAGCTCAAGCTCTAGATGAAAAAGAAAGACAGCAAGAAGAAAAAGCCCAAAAGGAAAGGAGTGAAAAGAAGAGTACAAGGCAACCAAAGGCAAGGGCTAGAAGAAACATAACCTTTGAAAATGATGACTCTCAGAGTATTGCATCAGACTCTTCTGTACCTCCAACAATTCCTGATCCATCTTTAAAGTTAGCCTGTGATCCCAAACATCTTGTTAATTATCATGATCAGCCAATTGAGCCAAAGGAAGAGCCAATTGAGTTTGATGAGGCTAACTTTCCTAAATTCCTTTTTGAGATGGATCCAAAGAAGAAATTGAAGCAAAAGGCTGTCAAGACAAAGCCAGTATTTGTGAGAAAGCCACAACCTCAAAAACCCCCTTCAAATCCAGAGGACTGCATGTACATTGCTGACATCAGGGAAGAATCCAGCTTGCATCTTGAGTTAGACAACCTGGTGGAAGTAAGGGGCATTGCAGCTTCTCAGAAGCTACCTGAAAGATTGGTTTTCACATACAAGGGTGGTAGAGAACAAATTTGGCCTCTCTACAGAATTCTAGGAGAAGACTACCAAACACTACTCACAGTGTTTAGATGCTTGAAGAAAGACTTTGGCTTCACCAAAACAGCCAAGTCTGAGGTGGTCTCCAGAATATGTCAAATAAAGGCTAGCTGGAACAAGCCTGAGGCTCTTCCCAGGATGCTAAGAGTGCCCTCAACAGGAAAGAAGATCCATCTTCAACCTTTCTGGATGATGGAATTCAAGGACAAGGACAACTGCAGAAGGTTCTTCAGGATGGAAGACCAGCTGGACAAGGCATCTAATCAAACTCTAAGGTTTATGCAATCCAAGCTTGGTGATCAAGATGAAGAAGAGAAGATCTTTTACAGAAGGCTACAGGTCCAGATTGAGGAGAACAACTCTAGGAGAGGGAAGAAGACTATGCCCCAAAGAAGACAAAGATGAATTATTTGCTCAGTCTGGAGGAGCACATTTGGGCATTAGTTCTGTAAGTCTTGCATTATTTCTAAAAACTTTATGAAGCTCAATACAACTTTTACTTTTATCATGTGTAATATGCCTGAGTGTTTTTGTTATCATCAAGGCTCTTGATTTATGGCTGTTATTCTATCAGTCATAAATTGGGGGAGATTGTTAGGAATATGTTGTTCTTGATGATAATTATAAAAACACTTAGTAGATTTTGTATTAAGTTATTTTGTAGCTGTCAACGAAATAGCATGCTTTGCAGTGTTTCGTTGACAGGAAGCTCATCAACGGAATGAGTGATGTAGCAATTGCACTGTACATTACTTCATAGTTTGATATGCAGTTTGTTGAGTACTAGATAGGTTTTCTAAGTCATGTTGACTAAATGATTAGATAGGCAAAATAGGTTGGTTAATTGTAAATATTTAGTGCCTTGTAATTTTGCCTAAGTGAAGACATGTCAACGGAATGAAGATTACTCTATCAACGAAACAAGGAAGCTCATCAACGAAACGAAGAATAAAGCTATCAACGAAACACATCTCTATGCCATCAACGAATCATTATTGCTTTTCTATACAATTGACAAAGTGATAGTGACAGGTTCCTGACAGTTCAAAAAGGAGATGTGGAAGTGTACTTTGCATTGGAAACCATTAAAATGGACATGGGGAATAAGGAAACATCCCAGTTTCCAATTGGGCTCTTGGGAGTGATCATAATAAGCATGAAGACAAAAGCAAGGATCTCCAAGGACCACTGGACAAAAGGGATGAAAAGCAAACTATTGGCGGTTACTCATTGTACTATTAGTGTAGCCAAAAATAGGGTTGTAAACTTGGGTTTATATAACCAAGTGTAGCAGTTACTTTATTTGAAGAGAAGAAAAACAAAGAGTTTGTATTAGCTATCTTTGAGAGCATTTTTCTTCTCTACAACCTTGTAACTGAGCAGCTGTGTACATTTGTATCACAGATTATTTCCGCAATAAAAACACTTCAGTTGGATCATCAAACAATCCAACTGAATTATTTATATCTTGTGTTTTTATTTATTCAGTTCAGTTTAATTTTATAAAGTATTTTCAAGTTAAAGAAATATCAAAATTGTATTCAACCCCCCCCTTCTACAATTCTGTTAGGTCATTTGGGATTAACACTTCTGCATAGTGCTTTAGATAATGTCATGTCTAACAGAGTTATTGGTTGTAAAACTGCCAAAGAAATTTGGGATGCTTTAGAAGTCAGATGTCAAGGAACAAGTGCTATAAAGAAGAACAGGAAGACTATTCTTACACGGGAGTATGAACACTTTGACTCGAGATCTGATGAAACTTTGACTGAGACATATGACAGATTCTATAAACTGTTGAATGATTTATCTCTTGTTGATAAAGAATATGAACTTGAAGAGTCGAATCTCAAGTGTCTTCTATCTCTACCTGAAAGATGGGATTTAAAGGCGACAACAATAAGAGATAATTATGATCTTGCAGAAACAGATCTCGATGAAATCTATGGTTTGCTTAAAACTCATGAACTTGAGATAGAGCAAAGAAACAAAAGATCTGGAAAGAAGACAAAATCTGTTGCTCTCAAAGTTGAAGAAAAACCTCTTAAGAAAGAAACATCAAAGAAGAAAGCTAAGGGAAAGGCTTTAGTCATAAACTCTGAAAGTGAGTCATCAAACTCTGATGATTACTCAAACACTGATGAATCATTTGAATCCGAGGATGATGAAGAACAAATGATGAAAATGGCTGCTTTGATGGTGAAGACTTTCAAGAAGATGGGTTTCAAGAACTTCAAGAAAGGAAAAAGATTCTCTAGGAAAGATTCAAACTCTGAAAGGAAGAGTTTCAAAAAGTCTGAAGGAAGGGATATCAAATCTAGGAAAAGAGACAAGTCTGAGATCCAGTGCTACAAGTGTAAAGAGATGGGTCACTATGCTCCAGAATGCAAGAAAGGAAAATCTGAAAAAGCACTCATCACAAAAGGAAGAGACTGGGCAGACACTTCAGATTCAGATGATGGAGTCAACTATGCTCTTATGGCAACTGTTGAAGATGAATCTGAAAACAAGGTACCCCTAACAACCTATGCTTATGATATTGATAATATATCTGAATTGAGAATTTATCTTAAAAGCATACATGTTAGTTATAGAGATCAGACTTTAGAAAATGAGAGAATTAAATCTGAGAATCTAAAGCTTAAATAGAGAAATAAATTTCTTGAAGAAGAACTTGTTAACACGCAACAAGTTCAAAAGGAAAGAGATGATGCTGTTTATGTTGAACAGGAGTTGCTTAAGAAATTTAGGCAACTAGAATCTGATTTGGAAAAAGAGAGAAAGATAATTAAAACCTGGACAAACTCTGGAAAAGACACACATCAAGTGTTTCAAACAGACTCAGTAGGGTTAGGTTACCGTGAGGAAGATGAACTTAGGTTCAAAGATAAAGTTAAAGTTAAAACACATCTTCCACCTATGAAATTTGTTCCTGAATCCAGTAAGCTAAACTCTGTACTTGAAAAAGAAACGGTTAAGAGAGAACCAGTAAAAACTTGTGTTAAACAGGTTAATGTTGGTTTAATGACAGAGAAACAATTCAAGTATAAGCTCAAAGAGGTAAAGTCTGTTGAGAAACAGAAAGTGTCCAGGAAGAATAGAAATGGAAAGGTAGGCATTAATAAAAGCAATAATCATTTGTCTATCACTGATGCTCCTAGAAAAACATGTCATAATTGTGGTAGTACTAACCATCTTGCAAGTTTCTGCAGGAAAAACAAAGACATTAATTCTTTACCCTCCAAGTCTGGAGTTAAGAATGATTATGTTAGGGTTAGACCACAGACTTTATGCACTCACTGTGGGAGTACTTGGCACTCTATTTATACTTGCAAGAATTATCATGCCATTTATCACAACTATTATGAGTTGAAACCAAATTTGAAATGGGTTAAAGTTGATTCTGCAAGTGTAAACTCTGATACTGTTAGCTTAAACTCTGTTGACAAGAATTCCGCTGCAAAAGCTAACAATGTTAAGAAATCCAAAGGATCCAAGCAATTCTGGATCCCTAAATCTAACTCTTTTTAATTGTTTGTGATTGCAGGGCATAAGGGAAAGCACCCTAGTCTTGGACAGTGGATGTTCAGGGCACATGACTGGAAATAAAGCCTTGCTATCAGATTATGAGGAGAAAGCTGGCCCAAAAGTTTCCTATGGAGATGGCAACATAGGACGTACATTGGGATATGGCAATATCAATCTTGGAAGTGTCATCATCACAAATGTAGCTCTAGTTCCAGGACTCAAGCATGACTTGCTATCTGTGAGTCAAATCTGTGATAGAGGTTATCATGTAGATTTTCAACCTGAATACTGTGAGGTTATTAGCAAATCTACAGGGAAAGTTGTTCTAGTTGGACACAGACGGAATAATATTTATGAAGCAAGTTTGGTAACAAACTCTGAAGGAAAAGCTGTGTGTCTGTCTGCAAAAATGTCTAATGAAGAGAGCTGGAAATGGCATAAAAAGCTCTCTCATTTAAATCTGAACAACATCAATGAGCTAATTCGAAAAGATCTTGTAAGGGGACTTCCAAAATCGATACTCAGTTTAGATGGTCTGTGTGACTCCTGTCAAAAGGCCAAGCAAATGAAGTCATCTTTCAAGAGTAAGTCTGAATCTTCAGTTGTGGATCCTTATCATCTTCTTCATGTTGATCTATTTGGTCCAGTGAATGTAATGTCTCTTGGCAGAAAGAAATATGTTTTAGTCATTGTTGATGAGTACACTAGATACACTTGGGTGTACTTTCTAGCAAAGAAGGATGAAACTGCCTTAATTCTGATGGAACATGTAAAGCTACTGGACAAAGGATCACAGTATAAAGTGAAAATTATCAGGAGTGATAATGGTACTGAATTCAGAAATACAACAATGGAAGAATTTTGCAAGGAAAGAGGAGTGAAGCAAGAATTTTCTGCACCAGGGACTCCACAGCAAAATGGTGTAGTGGAAAGAAAGAACAGAACTTTAATCGAAGCTGCTAGAACAATGCTTGATGAGGCAAAATTGCCAACTTATTTCTGGGCATAAGTTGTTCAAACTGCTTGTTTTACTCAAAATGCTACACTGATCAACAAGCATGGGAAAACACCATATGAGATGGTGAAGAAAAAGAAACCAAACCTGAAATATTTTCATATTTTTGGGTGCAAATGCTTTGTGTTGAAAACTCATCCTGAACAGTTGACCAAGTTTGATTTAAAAGCTGATGAAGGAATTTTTGTTGGATATCCACTATCAACTAAAGCATTCAGAGTTTATAATCTGAGAACTAAAGTGATCATGGAATCGATACATGTGTCATTTGATGACAAGAAAATAACTGGACTTGAAGATAAAGAAAATCATGATCAACTACGCTTTGAAAATGAAGATCTAAACTCTTTTGATGTAAACTCTGACGAAGCAAATCCAACAAACTCTGATGAAGCATACTCTGAACCTCTACTGGTAAATACTGAGGAAGTTTCTTAGACAGAACAAAATAGAGAACCAGTTGAGGGGGAGCATGAAGATACTTCAGCAACATCTCAAAATGATGACTCACATTCTGAAAGTGAGTCAGCTGAAGAATCTAACACAAACTCTGAAAGTTCAAACACTGAGCAGTCCAATTCAGGGGGAGCCTCAGAGAATGCAGATGGTCAACAAGAAAATCAGGAAAGTATGAATCAAGGGGGAGAATCCAATAATGGTGAAAGAAGCCACTTACCTACAGCAAGAAAGTGGACTCAGGCTCATACACCTGATCTGATAATTAGAAATCCAGATGCAAGTGTGAAAACAAGAAGTGCTATAGCAAATGAATGTTTGTTTCATTCATTCATATCTCAAACAGAGCCTAAGAAAGTGGATGAAACTCTTCAAGATGCTAACTGGATAACAGCAATGCAGGAAGAATTGAATGAGTTTGAAAGAAATGAAGTATGGACACTTGTACCAAGACCCAAGAACAGGTCTGTTGTTGGTACAAAGTGGGTTTTTAGAAACAAGACTGACAGTGAGGGAGTAATTACAAGGAACAAAGCTAGACTTGTGGCAAAAGGATATTCACAACAAGAAGGAATTGATTATGATGAAACCTTTGCTCCAGTTGCAAGGTTGGAAGCCATAAGAATTTTTCTAGCATATGCTACTCACAAGAAATTTAAAGTCTTTCAGATAGATGTGAAGAGTGCTTTTCTCAATGGGAAACTTGAAGAAGAAGTGTTTTTTGAACAACCACCAGGGTTTGTGGATCCCAAGTATCCAGATTATGTCTACAGGCTTGACAAAGCACTTTATGGACTAAAGCAGACACCTAGAGCATGGTATGAAACTCTAGCTCAATTTCTTTTAGAAAGTGGGTTCACTAGGGGTACAATTGATAAAACCTTGTTCTATTTCAATTCTGGTAATGATTTGATTTTAGTTCAAATCTATGTGGATGACATAATTTTTGGGTCTACTAATGATAAACTCTGTAAGAAATTTGCCAAGCTTATGCAGTCCAGATACCAAGTGAGCATGATGGGAGAGCTTAGTTATTTTCTAGGCTTGCAGGAAAAGCAAACAGATGATGGGATTTTTATCAATCAAGAAAAATATACCAGAAATCTTCTCAAGAAATTTGGTATGCTTGATAGTTCATCTGCAACAACTTCTATGGCAACTGCAACAAAGCTAGACAAAGACACAGGAGCTTCAGTAGATATGACAAACTACAGAGGCATGATAGGGTCTCTTCTTTATCTTACTACAAGTAGACCAGATATTATGTATACAACCTGTCTTTGTGCAAGATTTCAAGCAGATCCCAGAGAGCCTCATTTAACAGTTGTGAAGAGGATTTTCAAATATCTCAAAGGAACCATAACCTTGGGTTTGTGGTATCCTAGAGAATCAGAGTTTAAGTTAATTGGTTACTCTGATGCAGATTTTGCGGGCTGTAAGATTGACAGAAAGAGCACTAGTGGAAGCTGTCAATTTCTAGGTGACAGGCTGGTTTCTTGGTACAGCAAGAAACAGAAATCAATTTCCACATCCACAGCAGAAGCGATATTCTTTGAAGATGGAAAGAAGCAAAGAGATATCGAGATGGCTAAGGAAACGGGACAGAAGACAGAAGCAATTCTAGATTTATATTAATTGTATATCTGGTTTATAGGAATATCAATTAGAAGATTGTATGTAGTTATGTACTATATAAACACAGATAGGTTAACCCTAAAAGGGATGCGTATATGTGAATTATCATTCTTGTAACCTAGCAGCTCTCTGTGATATTTTACATCACTGAGAGAGGAGTTTTTAATTCCATACAGTTTATTATTCATAAACAGTGTTCTTATTGTTATTCTCATACATCTACTTGATTATATATTGTGTATTCGGCCTAACATAAAGTACTTGAGTTTTGTGAATGGATTATCAACCAAACTTTTGACTTAAGAGTTTAAGGAATGTCATGAGGTGATAAATGACCAAGAGCGAGACATTTGATGTTTGTTAATAGAACGTTAGTGCTTAAGTTAATGGCACTTTAAATGATTACGCTAGGGGACTGATCGAGTATTTCCTTGTTTATAGCTTTCCCGACAAGTTCTCGAACCCCTAACAACCAAGGACCCGAGGCAAGTTTTCTCATTCCATGCTATGTTTTCCATTACTTATACTGATGATGCATATGATATGATATCATGCATGCTTTCAAACCTTACATCGTATATAGATGTGATGGTATTAAAAATGTTGAGATATAGTATATGCATATGATATGATATCATGCATGCTTTCAAACCTTACATCGTATATAGATGTGATGGTATTAAAAATGTTGAGATGTAGTATATCCATATGATGGATGCATGCAAGTTTTCAAACCCTACATCATATAAGTGATGCTGTTGTGATTTAATGTTGTGTACGTGATATATATTCTGCTTTAATGTTGTGAAAATATTTATAAACTGTTTACGCTTTTGATAACAAGCTTTATAAGATATAAGGGTTTATATGCTATGTCAATATTAGATATAAACCGAGGTGTTATAGAGGCTCTAAGGCTAGACCGCTCGTACGAGGATTTTAAAACTTAAAACGGGAGTCAAATTAGTACTTTGTCTGGATTATACTGTCAGAAGCTGGAGGGTTCCAGAGACAGTTATATTTTAAAATGTTGATTAAATATTCCAATATATGTATTATTGGATATTTATTGTGAGATATTTCAATAATCTTATTAAAAATATTATTTTGAATATTTATTTAATTAAGTGAATATTAATTTGAATATTCACTTAATTGGAATTATATTGAATCATAATTCAATATTCATTATTTGAATATTTATTAAATATTCCAAAAATGATTTAAAAATCATAGAACCTTGTTATATTATTATTTAAGGTTCTAGTATTTACGCAAATACTTTATGATCTCAAAAGGATTTATGACAGTATAATATGGGTTCCCAACTACTTTAATTATTTATCTCGAATGATGATTTTGATTTGAACTTATCAAAAATTGGGAATCCATCTCGGGAAGTGAACATATGATTTCACTTGCCTTTTTCATTAAAAGTGAGTATGTTTTCGAGTTCTGATTTATCAGAACTAAAGGTATTTTTCAAAAACTCCCAGGTCGTAATTTCAAAATACGTGGTAATCATTCGTAGTTTCGTTGACTGATTTCAACCCACACTGTGACTTACTCCCTTCAAATACTTTGGAGTAAGGAATCTGAACTGTTGCAAAGTTTTGACAAGTATTTGTACTTGGGGGAAATAGGATTAAATTCCGATTCCCGTTTCATTGATTTTTATCCGGGACCAGAAGGAAATGTGAAGGAGGCTGTTGGACAGTACCTCTGATTATAGAGTAAGAGGCTGCTGGGCAGTCCAACACTTATCTCGTGTAGGAGGCTGTGGAACAGTCTAGCAGATACAAAGCCCGTATGCAGCTGGGGTGATAATCGTGTTAAGATTTCGTCCATCTCCGGAAAAAGGTCCCTTCCCTCCAATTGGAATTGTGTTGCACATTGTACGAAAGCCTAGGTGCTGAGTTACTGATAATGTGGCAGTGATGAGTAATGATGTTCCTCATACAGTAGTTGTACTGTATGGCCTGTTTTGACGAAAAGAATATTTAAACATATCGTTCTGTATATGAACGGAGTTTCAAAGGTTTTCAATTATGATATCAGCTTACATATATGATTATGATGTTATATCTTATTGTCGAGCTATAGTGCTCATTCTTGCTTCTTTTATATACCACAACACAATAGAGTCGAAAAGGTGTTCATTACTGATATTTTACAGTATTTTGTACAGTATGAGATATCTAAATAAATATGTGTGTATATGTGTTGAGAAGGGATTTAAGATATACAGTATATTGAACTGTATAGTGTTTTGAAACAATGGATAGGCTTTAAGCCTTGATTCCAATATTAATATCTATTTTAAAAAGATATGTTTTGAGTCTTGGTTCATTATATCGATACCAATGATTTCTAAATGATTTACAAAAAGTATTTGAGTATGATTATAGGTCATACAGTATTTTGAGCGGGATACTATTTTGGGGACAAACCCTAGTAGTGTTAAAACTTTGATCCTATATGGATTATCTACCTTAAAGGTTTAAAGATTTAAACTGGGATAGATTTCTTGCTGAGCGCTATTAGCTCATTCTTGCTTTATTAAAACTTTCAGCATGAAGAAAACGTTGCCGATTCACCTCGTGTTACGAGAGCAAGGGGATGGAGAGACCACCCTTGAGTTAGTTCAACAGGATGGATACTGCCGGTGTGAGCAGAATAGTTGCAGACTGAATTAGTAAGAATTGTTTTCGAGTAGGTTTGTATTATTAAACCTTGTATAGAACGGTGAGGTCTATTATTGTAACTTCAGGTAGAGGTTGTAAATAATAGATGAGATCCTGGTTAGTACATTTGATTTGTAATAACAAATGTTACTTTTGTTTCTCATTTCCAAGGCTATAACTTGTGTGTGTGTGCGTAAGTGATTGGGGTCTTTGGAGTTGTATTATGAGAATGTTGTAAGTAATGCATGTATTGTATAATTGATGGAGCGTGACAACCCAGATTCCTGACCCCGGATCTGGGGGTGTTACACCAAGCAATGCCGAATTTGATTCATTCAAATTTCCAAGTACCTTGGGGAGGGTTGATGTGAAGAAACTCAAGAAGAAGTACTCCTTCCCCATTAATCTCAAGATAGTAGTTCCCGATCCAGGTGACATAACTTGCAACTGGCACCCGTAAAGGTTGTTCGTTTATAAGGACGTTATAGCAGCCAGGCTTAGGTTTCCGCTACACCCCTTCGTGGTGAGGTTGTTAGCTGAGTTGAGGATCAACCCTTGCCAACTATATCCAAACTCATGGAAGTTTATTTTTATCTTCATGGCAAGATGCTTGAAAGAAGGGATTCCTTTGAGTGTTCCTATTTTCAGAAGCATCTTCGTTCTTAAAAATAGCCCGGCCACCCGGAAAGGGTGGGTTTGTATTCAACATCACCCGGGTGTCAACCATATTTGTAACAACGCCTCTCTCCCCGACTCAAAGCACGAATGGAGGCATCATTTTGTTGCGCTCTATTGGTAGGGGGGACATTAGGGCCAATACTTTAGGTCGGATTTCAACCACGTGGTAGATTTTGGGAGCCATATCAATGAACTCAAGTCCCACGAATTCCCCAATAGGGATGAACTTATAACGGGTTGCGATCAGATTCATTATCGCTCTTTTCTGACCGAAAGGATCATGGTCGAAGTTGGAATGAGTAGATTGTCATTGGAGGGTAATTTTTATTACTATTTCCTGTTTTGAAACACCATTAATCTTATTCCAACATTTTGGCCTTGTATTTTTCAGCTGCTGACGTCATTGACAAGGAACCAGGGATGGGTGAGCAAGTCACCAAAAGGATGGTCAAGAAAGCCGAGTTTGCGGCCAATCCTCCACCTTCCAAGGTTCCATATTTCCTTACTCATTCTCAGAAAGCTGGGAAGAGGTTCAGGGACTCGGAAGGCACTGTCAAAACTGCCTTTCAACCTGCTTGGGGGATATGTGAACAAGACTCAATTGCCGGGAGCTCTTTGTTTGCAATGGACTAGTCTAGATTCTCTATTACCCCCCCCCCCCCCTGACATGGTGAACGTGCTTGCACGTTCGGGAATGGAAGAAACTGAACAGATGGGGAGTTAAGCTATGTACCAGGTTAATTTTTACTTGTTTCGTTTTAGCTACTTGCCTCCCTTTATCACACCTTGTTTATTGACACGTTCTTTTTTTTTGTATAGCTAAACTCCTACTTCCAGACTTCCATTCATCAAGGGAAGTCTTTGAGGGATGAATTGAGGGTTGCTAACAAAGAGAAGAGCCGAGCTATCAAGGAATCAAGGGAATGGGAAATAAGAGCTTATGGGGCCGAGGAGGAAGCCTCCTCTTACAAGGGAAAATATGAGGCCTTGGAGAGTAAGTCTCGCCAATGAAATCAACAGGTGGTTGACAACTACCTAAATTCTGATGTCTTCCTCGAGTTCATGGATCAACATGACAGTGATATTCGACCTACTTTCCTATCCACTGGTTGGAATAGGACAATTTCAGTTGTCAAACAGTCTTACCCGGGGACATTCAAACCCTCTGAGTACCCAAATCCTTGGCCCCCTGTCGGCGAGCTTGGCGATGATCATCCTTCCGGGTCGGAAGATGAGGAGGAGGAAGAAGAGGAGGAAGAGGAGGAGGAGGAAGCTCAGCCTTCCCAGTCCAGAGGCAGCCGCTCTATTAGTCCTGTTCCTGTTGGCGGAAAAGGCAAAGGCATCGCTTACCCGGTTGAGGGGAGACGTAGGGGAGTAATCCGCAAAGAGAAAGAGTCATCTTTCGGTTCAAGCAGTATCTCGTCAGACGATGAGGAAGGTGGTGAGGAGTAATTCTCCTTTGTGCCTTTGGCCTTGCAAGGCTTGTTGCCACATGTGGCGTTGTGTTGTTTCCGTTCATGGTCCTTTGTTGGCCCTTTAAACTTGTCTTTTGATCATTTGTAACATTAACTTGAGGATGCTTTGGGACCTCTATTATCCCTATCCTTTGTTATGCGTTCATGGTTTACTTCTTATTTTGTTTACTTGTTTTCGGTACTTATGGTTGCACATATCGAGTGTTGGTACATAAAGCAAGATATAAGAAAATAAACATGCATTGAAAACAAAACAAGGATGGGTTCAACCCTTTTATAATAAATTGTAAATGTGAGCTATATGCCCTGAAATGGTTTCAATGAACCTTAGGTCTACTCTTCCTACTAAACATTAAACTATATCCTGAAAGGATAGTTAAACATAATAGATTCTCAGATTCGAGGCGTGCCAAGTACGAGGCACCTCAGTCTCATTCATGGTTTCGAGCTTATAAGCTCCTCGCCCAAGAGTCTTCTTAACTCGGTATGGCCCTTCCCAATTGGGTGCTAGCTTTCCTTTCTCACCTACTCCAGATGCCTCTATCTTCCTGAGAACCAAGTCTCCTTGTCGAAAGAACCTTTCTTTAACCCTTCGGTTGTAATGGAAGAAGGTTCTTTTATGATACTCTACATTTCGAGCGTGTGCTTCGTCCCTGACTTCATCAATTAAGTCGAGCGCCAACCTCATTCCTTCTTCATTAGTCTCTTGTTCAAAAGCTTCAATCCTTGGAGATACATGTGAGATCTCTAAAGGTACAACATCTTCTGCTCCATAAGCAAGCATGGACGGGGTTGTTCCAGTGGTACGATAAGCCCAAAGTATAGGCAGTATCTCGTCCACCCAAGTGTTCTTGGAACGTTCGACCTTTTTCTTCAATCCATCCAGTATGATTCAATTCGCAACCTCTGCTTGCCCATTTGCTTGAGGGTGGGCAACCGAGGTGAATCCGAGCTTAATGGCGTTCTCTTCACAATACTTCCTGAAGTCTTCATTATTGAACTGTGTCCCATTATCCGTAACAAGGATGCGAGGTATTCCATACCTACACATGATACTTTCCCACAGGAACTGAGCAACTTGCTTGGTGGTTATCTTGGCCAAGGGTTTGGCCTCAATTTACTTAGTGAAGTAATCAATTGCCACTTTCAGAAACTTCCTTTGTGCCGTAGCCATAGGAAAGGGACCAAGTATGTACATTCCCCACATAGCAAACGGTATTGGAGAATTGATTGAGGTCAGCATCTCATGTGGTTGCCTAACCACTGGTGCATGTTTCTGACAACGATCACACTTTTTAACAAAATCCTTGGCGTTAGTCAGCCTTTCGGGCCAGTAAAAGCCTAGCCTGGTTATCTTATGAGCAAGGGCTCTGCCCCCCAAGTGTTGTCCACAAATCCCTCCATAGACTTCTTCAAGTGCTTCTCGTGCCTCTTGGGGCCTTAGACATTTTAGGTACGGGATCACAAAAGACCTCTTATAAAGTAGCCCTTCGATCAAAGTATACCTCAACGCTCTTACAGACACCTTGCGTGCCTCTTGGGCATTATCAGGGAGCCATCATGTTTCAAGGTGAGCCTTGATTGGATCCATCCAACAACCTCCAATATCGATGGGAGCCACAATTTTCGAATCAATAGTAGGGGCCTTCAAGACCTGGAAGTAAACACTTCCCGAGTAGTTCTCAATCTCAGAAGAAGCAAACTTAGACAAGGCATCAGCCTTCACATTCTCCTATCTGGGGATGTGTTCCACATAACACTCATCAAATTGAGTCATAACAGCTTTCACAACTCTTCGATACTTAGCCATAGTTTCATCCCTGGTTTCAAACTCACCATTAACTTGCGAGATAACCAACCTTGAATCTCCACATACCTTCAAGTTCTTGACCCTCAGAATTCTAGCCAAGCCTAAACCAGCTATCAAGGCCTCATACTCAGCTTCATTGTTGGTTGTAGGGAAGTCCAACTTCAAAGCGTACTCGATTGTAAACTCATCGGGGCTTTTCAAAACCAAGCCTGCACAACTTGACTTTGTTTTTGATGCTCCATCAAAATAGAGTATCCAGTGTTCTTTCATATCAAGCTATTCATCCTTATTTTCCACCTCAGGTGCCTCATGGGGTAGTACCTCTTGCCCCCCGACTTCTTGGTTGTTAATGGTACATTCAACCATGAAGTCAGCCAATGCTTGAGCCTTAATGGCTGTTCGAGGCTTGTATTTGATGTCAAACTCTCCCAGCTCAACTGCCCATTTAATTAGCCTTCCACTGGCCTTTGGACTATGTAGGATGCTTCTCAATGGTTGGTCCGTCAGGACTTCAATTTTGTGTGCCTGAAAGTAAGGACGTAGCTTCCTTGAGGCCGTGATTACTGCCAAAGCGAACTTCTCAATAACATAATAGTTCAATTCTGCCCCATGCAAAATTTTGCTTACATAGTAGATTGGTTTTTGAACCCTTCGTTCCTCCTTTACAAGGACAACACTGAGATCTTGATTGGAGGCTTCCAGGTAGAGATAAGAGTATCTTCCGGGTTTGGTTTGGCCAACAACGGGGCCTCAATCATGTACTTCTTGAGCTTTTCAAAGGCCTCTTGACTCTCTGTTGTCCATTTAAAATCCTTGACCTTTTTCAAGGCTTTAAAAAATGACAAACATTTATCCCCGGACTTTGAGATAAATCTCCCCAAGGCTGCAACTCTTCCAGTCAACCTCTGAACGACCTTAACGGAATGAGGTGGTTCCATGTCGAGGATAGTTTTGATCTTGTCGGGGTTAGCTTCAATGCCTCTCTTGGAGACCATGAGACCCAAGAACTTTCCTGATCCTACTCCAAAAGCACACTTGGCAGGATTCAACATCATTTTATGGTGCCTCAGCACTTCAAATGCCTCTCTAAGATGCTTGATGTGATCGTCTTTAAACAAACTCTTAACAAGCATGTCATCAACGTAGACCTCCATGGTCTTCCCAATCAAGTGGGCAAAGATCTTGTTAACTAGGCGTTGATAGGTTGCCCCTGCATTTTTTAGTCCAAAAGCCATGACAAGGTAGCAAAAGACTCCAAAATCAGTAATGAATGGTACATTGGCTGTGTCATCCTTGTCCATCTTGATTTGGTTGTAACCACTGAAATCATCCATAAAACTCAGCATTTCATGCCCTGTAGTAGCATCTATCAAGGTGTCAATCCTTGGTAACGGGAAGCAATCCTTGGGACAATCATCATTCAAATCAGTGAAGTATATGCACATCCTCCATTTTTCATTGGCTTTCTTAACCATAACCAGGTTTGCCAACCACTCTGGAAATTGGATTTATTCAATGAATCCAGCTTCTAGAAGCTTATCAACTTCTTGTTTTATGGCTTCTTGCCTCTCTGGTGCAAAATTCCTCTTCTTCTGCTGTATCGCCTTCCTTTTTGGATCGACATTGAGCTTGTGAGTTATCAGTTGGGGATCAATCCCTAGCATGTCCGCAGCTGTCCATGCAAATACGTCACTGTTCTCTTGTAGGAACGTGATCAACTCGCCCTTCAAGGGTTCTTTCAATAGTGCTCCGACATAGGTCACCTTTTCAAGTTCAAGAGGATCTAAAGGAACAGAAATCAAATCCTCAGCCGGCTTTCCTCTATGGCATTCATCTTCTCTAACATCCATGTCTTCGATAGGGAGAACTTGCCCCCCAATTCCATCTGGCCTTAACGCGGCCACAACCTTAAAAGCATGAAGCCATGTTCTTCCAAGGATGGCGTTGTAGGTCGAGGATGCCTTGATTACCACAAAGTTCAACATCTGAGTTACTTCTTTTGGTTCTTGACCGATGGTTATAGGCAATTGAATTGTGCCTTCTACTTTGGATTCCACCCCGTTGAACCCGTATATGGGCATGTTCGAGGGGATCAATTGAGAATCATTATACCCCATCTTCAGGAACGTGTCATGGAAAAGGACATCAACAAAGGCTCCATTGTCCACAAGGACTCATTTCACCTCGTTGTTTCCAATCACGGGGGCTATCACCAAAGGATCGTCATGGGGGAATTTCACCCCTTCAAGGTCTGAATCATCGAATCCGATTGACATCTCAGTTTTTGCACGCTTGGGTGCCTCTCCAACAATATGCAATACTTCTCGGGCATAAGCCTTCCGAGAGTTTCTAGTAGTTCCGGCCGCGGTTGGCCCTCCTGAAATCATGTTGATCACTGGCCCTCGAGGCTGGGGGTTGCGGCCTTGGCTTCGATCTTCATCTCGATTATATTCTCTTCGAGGGGCACCCATGTCCCCATCTTTGGTAAACTTGTTCAATTTCCCTTTTCGGATCAGAAACTCAATTTCATCCTTTAGTTGCCTACAATCATCAGTATCATGGCCCGTGTCTTTATGGTACCTACAATACCTGTTTTTGTCTCTCATCTCAGGATCTCCCCTTAGTGGCTTCGGCCATCAAAAATCTCTATCCTTATAAATGTCATAGAGGATTTGACTCCTTAGGGCATTTAGCCTTGCATATTCAGTAAATTTCGAACCCGGATTGCTTTTCCTTGGAGCTGAATCAGAGTCTTTAGTCGTACGAGGATATTTGTCCTTGACATCATACTCTTGCTCCGTCTTTCGTTTCTTCGAGCCACCATTATTGCCACCACCTGTAGTAGTGGTGTCAGTTTTCTTCATACTTTCCTCAGCCTTGATGTACTTACCAGCCCTTTGTTGGAGCTCAGCCATGCTCTCAGGGGGGGTGTTTAGCCAACGACATCTTGAAAAAGACATCTGTGGTTCCTTGTTGAAGGGCTATCATAGCTACCTTGTTGTCTAGATCAGGTATATTCAATGTCTCCTTGGTGAAACGTTTGAGATAATCTCTCAATGTCTCATTCTTTCCTTGGGTTAAATTCATGAGTGACGCAGAGCTTTTCTCATGTACTCGTCCACTGATGAACTGGTTGATGAAAGCCGTACTCAGATCTCTAAAACAACTGATAGAGTTGGGCGGCAAACGACTATACCATCTTTGGGCCATACCTGCCAGGGTTTGAGGAAACGCCCTACACTTAAGGGCATCAGTGACTGGTTGCAGCAACAGTGCATTCGAAAAAGTTCTTACATGGATTGCGGGATCACCCATACCATCGTATGCCTTGATAGTAGGCATCTTGAATTTCCTTGATACATGAGCGACCATTACCTCTTCAGTGAAGGGTGGAATGGGATCGTCTGGGTCGCCCAGTTGCATTAAAACACGGGGATCTGATCTGGGGATTTCCGTCCTTGGAGCCCTATCTCTTCCTTGCTTCCTTGAAGGTCTTTCTAAATCAATTATGGGAACATCTCCTGCCCCTTGGTTCAAAGGCAGAGTCTGCCTCCTTTGCTGCTCTATCTCCAAATCTTTCTTTAGTTTCTGGATCTCGGCTTCATGAGCCCTTATCCTCTCCATAGCAGTCATAGGTACCCTTCTAGTTGCCCCCAACTCCTTCTTTCAAGGGGCTCTTTGATAGCTCTTCTTCTCCTGGGCGCTTGATCTCGACCTTCATAAGATGAGTAGTCGTCAGTATAGGGCCCAGAGTAATCCAAGTACCCTTGTTCATGGACAGGTCCCAAACCTTGAATATAGGTTGGTTCGTATGGCTCATGGACTATAGGGGCATGACCACTTCCTCCTGTTTCATGGGGATAGTTAGGCAGCCCGTAAGCAGGATTGGTGCTTATAGGAAGCACGATAGTGGAAATCTGTGCTCCATGAGGAAGGCTGTGACTGAGTGGTGAGACAACCATCTGAAGAGGGTTTGTTTGAGGCATGGAAGCTTGGGGATTTGTCCCTTGTGGTTGAGAAACCACCTCCGTCGTGATGGGCAACGTCCCTAGTGGTTGAGAAACCACCTCTGTCGTGAGGGGTAACGACCCTTGTTCCGTGACAACTGGAACAGTGGTGGTGACAGTCGATCCAGTAGCGATTGTTGTTCTTCGTGTAATAGCCATGGTCGTTGTTCGCTTTCCCACAGACGGCGCCAAATGTTGTGGAACGAAAAGTAGGTTTAGATATTGACGGCGGGTATTTAATGTAAGGTATTGGACAAACGTGTCTTAATGGCTGCTCTCGTGTTTCGTGACTGCACAGGTCCTTATAAGATGCCTACGTTTCTCAATTATCACCGAGAATCAAGCCAAGAAAACGTAGTTCTAATGTTGAGGGGTTAGGCCCTTTTTATAGGCATTTGGAGCCTTAGAATTTTACTAGGGTTAGGTTACTTGGGGGCCAAGTAACCTCTTTGACAGTGGATAACTCTTATCAGAATTAGTTTCCATGTTGGAGTTCGTTTCCATGTTGGACGTTGCCTTAGAAGCTTCCCAGTGGTTGGGCTGTTTATGAACCAAGCCCCACTGGGCTGTTTATGAACCAAGCCCACGTCTTAGTGATTTAAGACAAGGGCTGGACCTTGGCCCAATTGCTGACCACGAATTAAATCTTATAGTTAGGGTTTCGGGCCTTATTGATGAGCCTCGTATCTGGACCATCCTAAGTCTAATTAATGCATCATTAAAGGTGTTTTTAGGGCTTTATTTTAGCCCATATCAAACGGTCTAAGATGTCTACAATTTAAGTGGTCTGCACTGAACATTTGTCAGTTTAGGTAATAGTTATAAATATAGAATATATATTAATTGTATTATTATTATGCAATTTTATATTAATTGTAATAATCAATTTTATTGTTAATTGTATTATAAATTTTTATTATGCAGTTTTTTTACAAATTTAAAAATTGAAATAACTTATTCTCATAAAAATAATAATTATTTTATTAATGAAGAAATGCTTCTTGAGTGCTAGTGGATGTTCAAGCAAGAGCTAATGTGCCTAATGTAGAGGTAATGTTAATGGATAATGTTTAGATTCCATTATTCACTCTCAGGAAAAAGATTTCTTAAGTTTATCACTTACCAACTTACCATTATGCGTATTAAATTTTTTTAGGAGCAAAAATGCAATGTATGGAAAAAATGTAGTATTTGTGTTTAACTATGATACTTCGGATTTACCCCTCCCGATATCAGTTCAAACCCTAAGTTGTTTATAGATTTCTAGTATACAACTTGACCATTATTGGCAATTAATTTAATCAAATAGTAATAATTATATTAATTTCACATATTAAACTAATTAAACTAATAATTATATGTGTATACCGCGGTATACATAACATATCATACCTTTAAGAGAGAGTTATGTTTTTAAAAAGTACAAATTAGTTTTTATATTAATAACAACAATTACATAAATTTGGAATTAAGCTAACAATATGTCTAAAACTAATTAAGCTAATAATTATATGCATATCATGGTATATATGGCATATCATACCATTAAGAGTGAGTTTCTGCTTTTAATAAAGATATTAATTTTTAATTCAATAATAATGTTAGATATAATTGCTGACGTTTGTTCATCAGTGTTTAAGTAACAGGTACATATCAGAGTTTATATAGAAGCCAGTCAGAATTTGATAAAGTCTGACTGGGTGAAGAGTTTACATGGAAGCCGGTCAGAGTTTGTTAAAGTCTGACAGGGTGATAGTTGACTTAGCTGTCGGTGCAAAGATAAAGATTCTAGAAGCAATATATTCTGAAGATGGAAAGAAGCAGAATATATTGATACAGCTAAGGAGACTGGACAGAAGACTGAAGCAATCCTTAATTGATAATAATTGTATAGCTAATTTATAGGAGTATCAATTAGATAAGGATTGGATGTAGCTGTGTACTATATAAACACAGATAGGTTATCCCTAGAAGGGACACGCGAACATTGAATATATTATTCTTGTAACCTAGTAGCTCTTTGTGATTCATTAACATCACTAAGAGAGAAACTGTTAATATAATTACAGTTTGTTGATTTACAAACCTGTGTTCTTGATTGTTATTCTCATACATACTTGATTATATATTGTGTATTCGGCCTAACAATTGGTATCAGAGCCAAGGCTGTTTAATATATACAGTTTTACGATTCAAACACAGTATTAATCATGTCTGAAGAAAATCAAACTTCTCCCAAGGTTGAACAGGTTAAACCTAATTCTGTGAGTCGATATGAGACCATCAGGGTTCCAATTCTCAGGCCAGTGGAATATCCAATTTGGAAGGTGAAGATGACCATGTTTCTGGAGGCTACAGATCCAGAATACCTTGACAGAATATATGATGGTCCTCATATGCCGACTAAATTATCTCCTGTTGTTGATGGTCAAGAACAAAAGACTGTTCCAAAGGAAAAGAAAGATATGACTCCTGAGGACATCTCATCAATTGCAAAAGATGCAAAGGTTAGACATCTTCTCCACAGTGCTTTAGATAATGTTATGTCTAACAGAGTAATTGGCTGCAAGACTGCCAAAGAGATATGGGATGCTTTAGAAGTCAGATGCCAGGGAACAGGTGCTATTAAGAAGAACAGAAAGACAATACTCACACAGGAGTATGAGCACTTTGATTCAAGACCTAATGAAACCTTGACTGAGACTTATGACAAATTTTGCAAACTATTGAATGATCTGTCTCTGGTTGATAAAGAATATGAGCTTGAAGAGTCTAATCTCAAGTTTCTGTTATCTCTACCTGAAAAGTGGGATTTAAAGACAACCACAATAAGAGATAATTATGAGCTTGCTGATACAGATCTTGATGAAATCTATGGGTTGTTGAAAACTCATGAACTGGAGATAGAACAAAGGAATAGAAGATTAAGTAAAAAGACAAAATCTGTTGCTCTCAAAGTTGAGGAGAAGCCCATTAAGAAGGAATCATCAAGGAAGAAATCCAAGGGAAAGGCTTTAGTCATTAAATCTGAAAGTGAGTCATCAAACTCTGATGATGACTCAAACTCTGATGAAGCTTCTGACTCTGAGGATGATGAAGAACAGATGATGCAAATGGCTGCATTGATGGTGAAGACCTTCAAGAAGATGGGATTCAAGAACTTCAAGAAAGGAAAGAGATTCTCAAGGAAAGATTCAAACTCTGAAAAGAAAAGTTTTAGAAAGTCTGATGGAAGGGAGACCAAGTCTGGCAAGAAGGATAAATCTGAAATCCAGTGCTACAGGTGTAAGGAGATGGGTCACTATGCCCCAGAGTGCAAGAAAGGCAAATCTGAGAAAGCACTCATCTCTAAAGGCAAAGACTGGGCAGATACTTCAGACTCTGATGATGGAGAAAATTATGCTCTTATGGCAACTGTCAGAGATGAGACTGAATCATCTGAAAATAAGGTACCCCTAACTACTTATGCTTATGATACTGATAATATATCTGAATTGAGAGTATATCTGAAAAGCGTACATGTTAGTTATAGGGATCAGACTTTAGAAAATGAGAGAATTAAATCTGAGAATCTTAGCCTTAAAGATAGAAACAAGTTTCTTGAAGGAGAACTTGAAAATATGAAGCAGATTCAAAAAGAAAGAGATGATGCTGTTTATGTTGAACAGGAGTTGCTCAAAAGATATAAGCAATTAGAATCTGATCTAGAAAAGGAAAGAAAAATAATTAAGACTTGGACAGACTCTGGAAGAGACACTCATCAAGTGTTTCAGACAGATTCTGTAGGTTTAGGCTATTGTGAAAATGATGAACTTAGGTTTAGAGACAAGGTTAAGGTTAAACCACAACTTAATCCTGTGATATTTGTTCCAGAAGCCAATAAGTTAAAATCTGTTGTAATAAGAGAAGCTGATATGGAATCAGATGAAGCCTGTGAAAGACAGGAAAATATTATAACAGAAAAACTTATGGAAAGAGAAGCTGTTAGAAAACCAGTAAAAGTCTGTGAAAAACAGGTTAATGTTGGTTTAATGACAGGAAAACAGTTCAATCATAAGCTAAAAGAGGTAAAATCTGCCATGAAACCAAAAGGGTCCAAGAAGAATAGGAATGGAAAGATAGGCATAAATAAAAGAAATAATCACTTGCCTACTACTGGTGCTCCAAGGAAAACATGTTATAATTGTGGTAGTTCTAATCATCTTGCTAATTACTGCACAAAGAATAAAAATATCAATTCTTTACCTTCTACATCAGGAGAAAAGAATGATTATGTGAGGGTGAAACCACAGACTTTATGCACACATTGTGGGAGCACTTGGCATTCTATTTATACTTGTAGGAGTTATCATGCTATTTATCACAATTACTATGAGCTAAAACCCAATCTGAAATGGGTTAGAGCAAACTCTGCAAGTGTAAAGTCTGACAATGTTAGTTTAAACTCTGTTGATAGTAATTCCGCTGCAAAAGCTAACACTGTTAAGAAAGACAAAGGATCCAAGCAAGTCTGGGTCCTTAAAACTAACACTTAGTGTTTGTTTGTGATTGCAGGGTATAAAAGAGAGCACACTTATCTTAGACAGTGGATGCTCAGGACATATGACTGGAAATAAAGCCCTGCTATCAGACTTTAAGGAGAAGGCTGGCCCAAAGGTTTCCTATGGAGATGGCAACATAGGACACACTCTGGGATATGGCAATATTCTCAGGAGCATCAGTATTTAATCTTGGAAGTGTCATCATCACAAATGTAGCTCTAGTCTCAGGACTCAAGCATAATCTGCTATCTGTGAGTCAAATCTGTGATAGAGGAAACCATGTAGATTTTCATACTGAATACTGTGAAGTTATCAGTAAATCTACTGGAAAAGTTGTTCTAGTTGGACACAGGCACAACAACATTTATGAAGCAAGTTTGGTAACAAACTCTGATGGAAGAACAGTGTGTCTGACTGCAAGAATGTCAAATGAAGAGAGTTGGAACTGGCATAAGAAGCTCTCTCATCTCAATTTGAACAACATCAATGAGCTAATAAGAAAGGATCTTGTAAGGGGACTTCCAAAATCAATACTCAGTCTAGATGGCCTATGTGATTCTTGTCAAAAGGCAAAGCAAAGGAAGTCATCTTTCAAGAGCAAATCTGAATCTTCAGTAGTGGAACCTTATCATCTTCTACATGTTGATCTCTTTGGACCAGTGAATTTGATGTCTATGGGCAGAAAGAAATATACTCTAGTAATTGTTGATGAATATACTAGATATACATGGGTATATTTCTTATCAAAGAAGGATGAAACTGCTCAAACTCTGATGGATCATGTAAATCTACTGGACAAAGGATCACAGCACAAAGTCAAAATTATAAGGAGTGATAATGGAACTGAATTCAGAAACTCAATCATGGAAGCTTTCTGCAAGGAAAGAGGAGTGAAACAAGAATTTTCTGCACCTGGAACTCCCCAGCAAAATGGTGTAGTTGAAAGAAAGAACAGAACTTTAATTGAAGCAGCCAGAACTATGCTTGAAGAAGCAAAATTACCAACTTATTTCTGGGCAGAAGCTGTTCAAACTGCTTGTTTTACTCAAAATGCTACACTGATCAACAAGCATGGAAAAACACCATATGACATGGTGAAAAATAAGAAGCCAAATTTGAAATATTTTCATATATTTGGATGCAAATGCTTTGTGTTGAAGACTCATCCTGAACAGTTGACAAAGTTCGAGTTAAAAGCTGATGAAGGAATCTTTGTTGGCTATCCATTGTCAACAAAAGCATTCAGAGTATACAATCTGAGAACAAAGGTGATCATGGAATCCATACATGTGTCATTTGATGACAAGAAAATAACTGGACTTAATGACTTAGATGAATATGATCAACTGCGCTTTGAAAATGAAGGTTTATTCTCTGATGATGTAAACTCTGATGAAGCAGTACCGAAAAACTCTGATGAAGCGGTTCTGATAAACTCTGACGAAGCATACTCTGAACCTCTACTGGTAAATACTGGAGAAACTGAAAATTCTCAAATTGAACAAAATAGAGAACCAGTTGAGGGGGAGCGTGAAGAAGCTCAACAAGACACAGCAAGTGAGTCAGTTGAGGAAACTGATTCAAACTCTGACAGTTCAAACTCTGAGCCATCCAATTCAGGGGGAGTCTCAGATACTGCAGAAAGTCAACATATGAATCAGGAGAGCATGGATCAAGGGGGAGGATCCAATAATGATGCAAGAAACCACTTACCAACAGCAAGAAAGTGGACACAGGCACACACACCTGATCTCATAATTGGAGATCCTGATGCTAGTGTGAGAACTAGAAGTGCAACAAATAATGAGTGTCTGTATCATGCTTTCTTGTCTCAAACAGAACCAAAGAAAGTGGAGGAAGCTCTTCAAGATGCTAATTGGATTACAACAATGCAAGAAGAGTTAAATGAATTTGAAAGAAATGAAGTCTGGACACTTGTACCTAGACCAAAGAATAGATCAATTGTAGGTACTAAGTAGGTTTTCAGAAACAAGACTGACAGTGAAGGTGTGATTACAAGAAACAAGGCTAGACTTGTGGCTAAAGGTTATTCACAACAGGAAGGAATTGACTATGATGAAACCTTTGCTCCAGTTGCAAGATTGGAAGCCATAAGAATTTTTCTGGCCTATGCTGCACACAAGAAGTTTAAAGTCTTTCAGATGGATGTAAAGAGTGCTTTTCTCAATGGGAAGCTTGAAGAAGAAGTGTTTGTTGAACAACCACCAGGATTTGTAGATCCCAAGCATCCAGATTATGTCTACAGGCTTGACAAGGCATTATATGGACTAAAGCAAGCACCAAGAGCATGGTATGAAACTCTTGCTCAATTTCTTTTAGAAAGTGGGTTCACAAGAGGTACAATTGATAAAACCTTGTTTTATTTCAATTCTGGTGATGATTTGCTTTTAGTTCAAATTTATGTAGATGATATTATCTTTGGATCTACTAATGACAAACTTTGTAAGAAGTTTGCAAAGCTTATGCAATCCAGGTATCAAATGAGCATGATGGGAGAGCTTAGTTATTTTCTAGGCTTACAGGTCAAGCAAACAGATGATGGTATTTTTATCAATCAAGCAAAATATACCAGAAATCTTCTCAAGAAATTTGGTATGCTTGATAGTTCATCTGCTACAACTCCCATGGCTACAGCAACAAAGCTAGACAAAGACACAGGAGCCTCAGTAGATATGACAAACTACAGAGGAATGATAGGGTCTTTACTGTATCTTACTGCAAGTAGACCTGATATCATGTATGCAACATGTCTTTGTGCTAGATTTCAAGCAGATCCCAGAGAGCCTCATCTAACAGCTGTAAAAAGGATTTTCAAATATCTCAAAGGAACCATAACCTTAGGTTTGTGGTATCCTAGAGAATCAGAGTTTAAGCTAATTGGTTACTCTGATGCAGATTTTGCAGGCTGTAAGATAGACAGAAAAAGTACAAGTGGAAGCTGTCAATTCTTAGGTGACAGATTGGTTTCTTGGTATAGCAAGAAACAAAAGTCAATTTCCACATCCACTGCAGAAGCAGAGTATATAGCTGTTGGTAGCTGTTGTGCACAGATTTTATGGATGAAGAATCAGTTGCTGGACTATGGATTAAGGTACTCTAAAATACCTATTTTCTGTGATAATCAAAGTGCTATTGCTATGACAGGTAATCCAGTACAGCACTCCATGACCAAGCACATCAGCATAAGGTATCATTTTATCAGGGAACATGTGGAAGAAGGAGATATTGAACTTCATTTTGTGTCTACAGACCAACAGCTTGCAGATATCTTCACCAAACCTTTGAGTGAAGCTACCTTTACAAGACTGGTAAATGAACTTGGAATGATCTCTGGTTTTGACTAGAGATACTGGTTAGATTCAAACTTTATACATGATTTTTCTTTGCATGTGTTAACTGTTATTTGCACCAGCATGATAAACTCTAATAAGTAAACTCTGTCAGTCATACTCTGTCAGTTAAAGTCTGATGTTAAACTCTGATTGTAATTTTGTCTGAAACATAAGGACCAATGAAGAAATTTGTATGAAACATGATTTTCAGTAAGTAATTGTGAATCCTTAAGAGTTATATAGATCCTGATCTCAAATATGTGCAGTAAGTTAACACAGCATGATACTGTCTCTATATTTATAGCATCTCTTAGTTTATTGATCCTATACACTGAGTCTGTATTAGCTGTTTGCATTTTCTCTCATAAATTAATTGTATTAACTGATGAAAAGTCTAAACTCTGATTATTAATTGCAAATAATTCACCCTCAAATCAAAAGATGCCAAAAAGAGCACAAATTCCTTTGAGATCATGTTGTGCCTAGGAAGATCCAGGAACTTATTGTATGAAATAAGGGCTAAAATCTTTGATTTTTGGTGACTAGTGCCAACCACTGATTACTGGAAAAAAAAAATATATATATATATATATCTATAAAGGGGGTGAAAAATAAAAGATATATCCAAATGAAAGGATATCAGAATACAGAGTTTAGATATAAAAATCAGATTTTATATTATACATGAGAGTTTAGGCAACCAGTTTTTACTACTTTAGGTTGTGGATTTTATGCACTTTGAGATGATTTAAATATTGATTTCAGTAAACTCTGCTATTGCACACACAATTATGCACACCTGTACCGTTTGCGAAAAGAGTTTATTGACAAAGAAGGATAAATGATAAACACTGATGTATTGTGTGAAATACGCCGAGGTAACTTTGTTTTAATCTCTGATGGTTAAAATAATTTCTTTGTTTCAGACATTTTATAATTTTGAGGAAAAACATTTGTTTTGGTATTTCAAAAGAGTATGTTTGGGCATTGGTCTAGAAAAGTGTTAAAGAGTGGAGAGAGATTGCATACATAGGAAAGTGTAATCGGCGGTAATTATTGCTGTTTTTACTGTGCATGCGCATTGGAAAATCATGGCCAAGGCTGTTTAATATATACAGTTTTACGATTCAAACACAGTATTAATCATGTCTGAAGAAAATCAAACTTCTCCCAAGGTTGAACAGGTTAAACCTAATTCTGTAAGTCGATATGAGACCATCAGGGTTCCAATTCTCAGGCCAGTGGAATATCCAATTTGGAAGGTGAAGATGACCATGTTTCTGGAGGCTACAGATCCAGAATACCTTGACAGAATATATGATGGTCCTCATATGCCGACTAAATTATCTCCTGTTGTTGATGGTCAAGAACAAAAGACTGTTCCAAAGGAAAAGAAAGATATGACTCCTGAGGACATCTCATCAATTGCAAAAGATGCAAAGGTTAGACATCTTCTCCACAGTGCTTTAGATAATGTTATGTCTAACAGAGTAATTGGCTGCAAGACTGCCAAAGAGATATGGGATGCTTTAGAAGTCAGATGCCAGGGAACAGGTGCTATTAAGAAGAACAGAAAGACAATACTCACACAGGAGTATGAGCACTTTGATTCAAGACCTAATGAAACCTTGACTGAGACTTATGACAAATTTTGCAAACTATTGAATGATCTGTCTCTGGTTGATAAAGAATATGAGCTTGAAGAGTCTAATCTCAAGTTTCTGTTATCTCTACCTGAAAAGTGGGATTTAAAGACAACCACAATAAGAGATAATTATGAGCTTGCTGATACAGATCTTGATGAAATCTATGGGTTGTTGAAAACTCATGAACTGGAGATAGAACAAAGGAATAGAAGATTAAGTAACAGGTACATATCAGAGTTTATATAGAAGCCAGTCAGAATTTGATAAAGTCTGACTGGGTGAAGAGTTTACATGGAAGCCGGTCAGAGTTTGTTAAAGTCTGACAGGGTGATAGTTGACTTAGCTGTCGGTGCAAAGATAAAGATTCTAGAAGCAATATATTCTGAAGATGGAAAGAAGCAGAATATATTGATACAGCTAAGGAGACTGGACAGAAGACTGAAGCAATCCTTAATTGATAATAATTGTATAGCTAATTTATAGGAGTATCAATTAGATAAGGATTGTATGTAGCTGCAATATCCATATCAAATCCTTGTGACTCAAAAATCTCAGCCTGAACATGTTCTGTAGCCTCCTGAACAAGAATTTCAGGAGCTTCATCTGTAGCTTCATTTGCAGCTTCCTCAACACTGTCAATGCACCAGAAGCGTTTCATATCATACAAAACTTTCTTGCTTAGTCAGAAATTGGGCGTGCTTTAGTGGAGCCTGCAAAGCTTTATGGATCTCAGATCAAAGCTTTCTGGGAGACTGGTGTATATGATGATGGTGGTGATTCTGGTACCCCATCCATAGTTTTTGAGTTCCAGGAGACAGAGTTTGTCATAACTCCAGGAACTGTTCGTGAAGCAATGGGCTTTGCATATTCTGACGCGTACACCATTGCTGTTGGTGATACTGATCTTCAGAGAATGATGCAAGCTATTGGATATACTGGGTCTTTGGCAAAGATTGGCCAATTGAAGCGACCGCTCTTACGAAAAGAATGGAGTTTCTTTTTCGATTGCATAACTAGAGCGTTCGGGAAGAAATGCACAAATTGGGACGCCATTCCAATAGACAGTCTGCAAATCGGGTATTCACTTCTTTTTAACAGTAATTATGATTTTGCTAGACTTGTTTTGATGAACATAGGTGAGAAGTTAATAGAGAATAGGCATGTAGTCTATTTTTCTAGATTTTGTCAACTTTTGTTTTCTGCTTGTGTTCCAAATGTTGAGATTAATGAGGAGGACGTAATTCCCTCATTCAAATTGCACAAAAGGGTTTTCTCTGATCTTACGAATAAGGACTTAAAGAAGGTAATTGTTGGTGAGTTGTTGTTACCTGAGAGAGTTCTTCAGTTTTTAAATCCTGAACCTCAACAACAACGAGAACCAGTAAATCCTGAGGTCTCTCCATCTCCAACTCAACCTCCATTTGTAAACTCTGAACCTATTCAATCTGCATCTCAACAACCACGGACTGGTGGTAGGACTAAGCATGTTGGTACTAAACCTCCAAGGATTGCTAAGCAAGTTGCTGAAGCTGGGGCATCACATACTGATGATATGCCTCAGAAGAAACGGATAAAGAAAAGAAGGGCCAATAGGGCACAGTCTGATGCTGCAGATGAAGAGTGTGAAACTGATGACAAAACTCTTCATCAGAGAAAACGTAGATTGGTGGTTGCACATCTTTTTGGTGCATCAAATGTAAATGCTGAAGCTGTCAATTTGGACAGAGTTTTTGAGGAAAATGCAAATGCTGAAGATGAAGCTCCTACATCAAATGCTGATGATGTAGTTGAGGAAGCTGCAAATGAAGCTGCAGATGAAGCTCCTACATCAAATGTTGATGATGTAATTGAGGAAGCTGCAAATGAAGCTGCAGATGAAGCTCCTGAAATTCTTGTTCAGGAGGCTACAGAACATGTTGAGGCTGAGATTTTTGAGTCACAAGGATTTGATATGGATATTGCAGCACACAACTCTATAAACTCTGACCATCTTGAAGATTTTGATGAAACAGAGGGTGTGGAAGCTGATTATGCCACGGTTGTTCTTGAAGAATCTATGGCTACTCATACAGAGATTCTCTCTGTTACTCACCAGGTCATTGAAAAGGGTGAGGAAGTTGATCAGATCTTAATTGCTCCTACTAAAGAAGCTGTTGCTGCAAATTCTGATGTTGCTGAAAAGGAGGCAACAGAGAATGTTCCTATAGAAGCAGAGTTTGTTACAAACTCTGAGATTCCAGAACCTGATGCTGAGAATATTCCTGCAGAGAATACAGCAGAGAATGATAATGATAATGATAATGATAATGAGAATGATAATGATAATGATAATGATAGTTCTGCTCATTCTCAAAAGGAGTTATTTGGTAGTCAAGCAAACTCTGATGAGCTAAGAGAGGTCAATCGAGCTACGACTGAGCATTTTCAAGATATGTACTACAATAGATGGGCTGCTGCAGATTGTATCTTTTCAGCACAGAGGGCTGCTGATTTTCTTGGTGATTCTGTGAAGACGATTTCAACTCCTGATATTCTTACAAGTCTGAAGGCTACTGTGATTCAAATTAAATCTCTCCACAACAGATTTGATGAGTCTCATAAGGAAGTCACTGCTTTGAGGAATGAAGTTGGTCTGCGCGATCTCACTCTGAAGAATGATAGAACTTATTACAATTCCATGTTTAAGAAGCAAGCTAAGGACTCTGATGACATTCAGAAGAGGCTTGGGAAAGTTGAAGACAACCAGACTGCTATGTCTGCCTAACTGACTTCGATTTCTAATGCAATTGAGTTGTTGACATCAGTACTACTTTCTGATGATGTCAAAAAGGGGGAGAGTGTACCAAGTGACAAATGCAAAGACACTCAAACTCTGAGACGGAGGGATGATGGTAATGATGGTGGAAACAAGGGAGATGAAAAGAGCTTAAGATTAAATGCTGATAGAAGACTACTTTCAAGAAGATCAAACTCTGATAAAAGATCAAACTCTGGAAAGGGAATTGCAAACTCTGCCAGTGGTTCAAGATACAAAAGTTTGATAATCTCTGATAAGCCATCTACTGATGAGGAAATTGCTGCTAAGGTGTTTATAGCAGAACATGGAAAAGGTATTACAATTGAAGATATCCAAGCTGAAGAGCAAATGCTTGCTGAAGAACACAAGAAGAATCTTGAAGCTGGAATCTACAAGAAGAAGGAAATCAAGGCTCCTAGAAAGAAAGAAAAAGGAATTGTTATCAAAGAGAATGTAAATTCTGATAAGAGTTTACAGTACTCAAGGAGGCCTGTGATTAAAAATGCTGACAAAGGAAAAGGTAAACTGGTAGAAGAAGAACAGTTACCTAAGAAGATTTATTCAACCTCTGACATTGCTCAAGTTGAAACAAGATTAGCTAAATCAACCTCTGACGCTGCTCAAGTTGATGTTTCTACTAAAGTTATGACAACCTCTGACGTTGCTCAAGTTGTACAGAAATCTACACAACTTCCAGGATTCAGCAAACCTAAAATTCTTGAAGAATTAAAGCTTGAAGCTGTGAAATTCTCAGAAACCAGAACTGTATTGGGAAAAGAAGCTTTTGATAAATCTGGACTGGGATCACACAGAGAGAGAAGAATAAATAACAGATCTCAAGACAACATTTCACTGGCAGAATCTGGTATTGGGGTTACACAAGAAAACCTTGATAAGTTAGAATCTGTTCAGTTGATTTTTCACAAAGTATTGAAGAAGCAGTTTTTGTTATACTTCATGAGTGATGGAAGAGTTTATAAAGTTGGAGAATCTGATGTTAATCTCAAATCATGGGAAGAACTGGAATATGTACTTTATCTTCTAAAAGTCAAAAACAGACATACTCATGATGTTGCTCAAGTTTTGAGAGAAAAGATGCTGAGATCTAAAGCTATGCTTGGAGGAGGAGTATCAAGTGTTTATATTCCAAAGTATAGAGATAATACTGGAAAGTTAGTGGAGATGAAGAGAAATAGTGCTAGATTTAGAACTGCACTTGGAATAAAGACTTTGGAATTTAACTTGGAGTCAGATAAGTCTTATTTTATTCGGCTAGGAAATGATATGAGAAGAAATAGCATATATTCTCTAAGAGCTGCTATCTACCAAACGGGGGAGAGTGATTCAGAACTTAAAGAGCTAAAAGAGATTATGGTGGATGAGCTAGAGAAGGCTGAAAGAAGATTGCTGATTGATTATCTAAGGACAGTACCTGATATTGAAGAAGTCAAGTAAAGTCTGACTGTAAGTTTTTATGTTTTCTGTTCTAAGTTAAATTTAAACTCTGTTTTAAAATTAAACTCTGACATATTTTAAACACTGCATTTGTTATATGTTTTGACATCATCAATTATCTTTTTAACTTGTACATTTTTATTATGAACAAGTTGGGGGAGATTGTTAGATATAATTGCTGACGTTTGTTCATCAGTGTTTAAGTAACAGGTACATATCAGAGTTTATATAGAAGCCAGTCAGAATTTGATAAAGTCTGACTGGGTGAAGAGTTTACATGGAAGCCGGTCAGAGTTTGTTAAAGTCTGACAGGGTGATAGTTGACTTAGCTGTCGGTGCAAAGATAAAGATTCTAGAAGCAATATATTCTGAAGATGGAAAGAAGCAGAATATATTGATACAGCTAAGGAGACTGGACAGAAGACTGAAGCAATCCTTAATTGATAATAATTGTATAGCTAATTTATAGGAGTATCAATTAGATAAGGATTGTATGTAGATGTGTACTATATAAACACAGATAGGTTATCCCTAGAAGGGACACGCGAACATTGAATATATTATTCTTGTAACCTAGTAGCTCTTTGTGATTCATTAACATCACTAAGAGAGAAAATGTTAATATAATTACAGTTTGTTGATTTACAAACCTGTGTTCTTGATTGTTATTCTCATACATACTTGATTATATATTGTGTATTCGGCCTAACAAATAATTAATTTGAAATTAAATCAAATATATTAAGCTAACAAAACTAATTATTACTAGCTTAAAACCCGTACGATGCACGAATTGTTAATTGTTATTTTATTATTATTTTTTTAATTGTATTTGTTAAAAGAATAAGTAGGCATGTTAAAATAGCTAAACACTTTTAATTAATTAAAAACATTAAAACAGATTTTAAAATAAATAAGTAAGGGTTTGCTCGTTATATTTCTGGAAAATGAGGGGTTTTAGTATGGAAAAATAAAAAATGTAACATATATTTAGTTTAAAAAGGTAAATGCCCGTGATATTTTTGGAAAATGAGGTTTTAAAATTTAATAATTTAAATTATTTAAATACTTTTTAAAATAAATAAGTAAATGGTTTATCCGTGATATTTTTAGAAAAAGAATGGATTTTAGTGAGAAAAATAGAAAAAGTAAATTGAAAAGGGCAATTTCCGTGATATATTTAGAAAATAAGGGACTTTGTTAGAAAAAATCTATAATGTGTTTTAGCTGAAAAGGTAATTAGTTATAAATAGGTATTTGATTATTTATATTTAATATTTTTAGTAATTGCATTTGTTAAGAAAAATAAGTAGGCATGTTAAAATAGATAAATTTAAAAAATAATAATTATAATATTAGGTTTAAAAATAAATAACTAAAGGTTTGTTCGTGATATTTTTGGAAAATCAGGGGTTTTAGTAAGAAAAAATAGAAAAACTAACATGTTTTAGTTAAAAAAGTAATTGTCCGTGATATATTTGAAAAGGTAGGGGAATTTGTTAGAAAAAATAAAAAAAATAATGTATTTTAGGTGAAAAAGGTAATTGGTTATAAATAGGTAATATTATTATTTAATAATATATTTCTATAAATAAGTAAGGTTAATTAAGTAAAAATACGAATTTAAGAAAGGGTAATTAAGTAAAATCACAATGTACCATACCGACCAACCAAATTTTTAATGTTTCTTCTATTATATAATAGTATTGATATATATACCGCGGTATAGATGACATATCATACCATTAAGAGGAATATAGAGTATAGATAATAAATTTGAAAAGAGAGAGAGAAAGAAAGTAGAAAAGAGAGTAGTAAAAAGGAAGAAAATGAATATTTTATCTCAAAAAATGAAATAGGTGATGAATAGTACTTACCTAAAAATAGGTAAAGAGATGCATGTTCTAGTGATTTAGGAAATCACTAGAACACAGCACTCTTGGAGTAGTTCTTTTTGCTAGATTTTCTCAATTTTGAGTTATGACATCAAATAAATAAGTTGTTGGACGTGCTCTTTAACAATTTTATCAAATTGTAATATGTGATTGTTTTTCGTATCCTATGTATTTAAGTATTAAATTTCGTCCAAAATATATTGTAAATTTTTCATATTAACTAAATGAAATAATTATTAATTAATTATAATTGACTCAAAATATGGTAGGTTAAGGGTGCCTTTAACAATGCTGGCATGACCGTGGTAGTTTCGCGATACCTTCTGTAAGAGTCTTTTGTAACCAGGAAAATGTCATATTTTCTTCTAAAAAATTAATGAAAACTGTAAATTAAAGTTGCATTTTTAGAAACATAGTTTTAATATGCATTTTTGTGTGATATAAAGGGTTATTTTTGCAAATTGTCATAGTTGAGATCATTTTACTTCAAATTATGATATAAAAAAAAGTCAACACCCATACTAGAGCCGAATCTACATACGATGAGCAATGAAATGATGAACAAGGGCACCGACAATGGAGAAACAGTGGCTTTAATCACACAAGCCACCAACACCTTATCAATTGATCAGGTTGTTGTTAAAATAAATCATGTATATAAACACGATATATTATATATTCATGTATCTCCCAATCAAAATTATGAGTATAGAATAATAGCAGAAACGTACCTGAATTGTAAAAGATCATTGATGATCTTTAGAGGGGTGTCAAGAGCGCGAGTATTTGAGGGTTTTGATCTTCACTGTTCTCCTCTCTATATATAAGGATCAGGTGTATGTAATTTCTATGAGACGCGCCCTTTTTTGTTCTCTTATAAGATTCATTATATAGAGTGAATAATGGGAACAATATTAATGGGCTAAACTTATAACTGTTAAGGGCTTGGGTACTTAAACCATTATTAATATATATATATATATATATATATATATATCTAAATAGATATATTTAGGATGTAATCATTATATAAAAATTAAGTGCTATTTATATATTTAATTATTTATTAGGCTCAAAATCTTATTTAAGCGATTAATAATAATATCCAATGGGCTACAAATAATGAATTCGATCTCGTTGAATCGAACATTCTCCTACTTGGCTGAGGGTCACTGCATCATCAACATGCATATAATGAGACTTCATTATTGAGTTTTATATCCTTTAAGACAGGCTAAATCTTACATCATACAAAAATAGAATTAAATGTAGTATCATACTCATTTACAACTATCAAATCGTCATATAGTTACAATTCAGACAAAAATATAAAACTAAACAGATATATTAGTTTAAACTCAACAACATCATATATCATAAGCAATAACAAACTAAACCCATGAGGTCCTTACACTAGTGTTTGTTCCATACACTATACACTTTGAATGTGCATAAAAAGTAGAAGTAACAAACTACATTTTGTCCAAAAACCATAACATAAGGTGATCAGAATACTCGTGTCTTACAATAAAATCCATGAATCAGTAAGAAAGATTATTAATCAAACCCATGTTAGCAACATGTTCTCGAAAGAGATTAGGCAGTAAACTTTTGTCATTGGATCTGCCAACATACCTACTGTACTTATTTGCTCAATAGACACTTGTTGTTTTTGAACTCTTTCTCGCACTACAAGATAATTTATCTCTATGTGTTTTATCACATCACTGATCTTGTAGTATTTAGAGAAAGAAACGATTGCATTATCAACGCAATAAATTTATAGTGGTCTTAAAATAGTGTCAACTATTTTGAGATAACTAACAAAATTTCTCAACCATAAATCTTGCTTTTTTGCCTTGTAGCAAGCCACAAATTTAGCTTCCATAGTAAAAGAGATAGGCAACAACTGCTTAGGTGTAACAACCTGACTTTTTGGACTATTATTCTAAATTCAAAACTAAAATAAAACATATTTCTTTTATTCGATAAATCAAATATTCCATAAGTCAAACGCATCGGTCAAACTTAATAATAATTCAAAAGCACAAAAACAGAGACACAGCTCCATAAATTCAATATTCAATGTCTAAGAGATAATCAAATTATTCGAATAGTTTTATCAAAATCACATAGCACGAAATCCAAAAGTCAACATCCTTATACTTACTTAGCTTCCAAATTCAGAATCTGAAATATTAGAAAAGGGATGAGCTACACAGCTCAGCAAGTACAAATTGATCAACATATATTCTTAAAAATCAATGTGTGTTTTACTAAAACAATTTTTCTCAAAAATAATAATTTGCAAAACATTTGCGAAAACAAGTCCAACCCAAAGTTTATGTTTTAGAAATCCAGAATTTAAAACAGAAACAGAAACGGAACTTAAAACAAAAACGAAATTCTTATAAATACCACAGTCTTGCTCTACGACCACACTTTCCCAGTTGCCAGTGACCGGCATCTAAAATTCAATAATTACGCGCCCTTAATAGGCATCTAAAGTTGTACACTTGTGCTCCTACTAAGGGTATCTAATGCTAGTTCCGGAACTATAGCGTAAATTACGAACGGGTTCGATAACGTAGAAACTGAGGGATTCGAAGATTCTCGTATCTTATATCTTATTACGTTCGAAACAATATTTTTATATCTTATACGAAATTCAAAAAACAGAGTATCAATATCTTTTCCGAAAATAAAAGTAAGTCAAAAAGTACTTAACTCAAAGTCGATAATTAAAATCCGAAATAAACAACAAGGACAATCCTAAAATTCAATTAGTAAAACACAAAACAATTAATCATTTATTGCACAAATAATTTATATAATCCAGCAATTAAACGATACTTAAATTAACATAAAGCCACTTTGGTTCATATAAAAACTAGGCATAAACTATAAACTTAAATTTAATCAACACAAGATTAAAAATTAAACACTTATTTAATATCACATAATAAGGCTACAAATTAAACCATTTCAATAACATAACAAAACAAATGGGCCTTAAAGCCCATCCTGAAACTAACACGAACAAGGTCCAAAATAATGTGTAAAAATGCAGAAAGGTACCTAATGTATTCTAACATTAGCATGTAATCAAGATAAGCAAACAAGAATTTAAGGTCCATTGTTCATTGGTTTTACATGTTTGCATGCATTCATAACGTACACCACACCAAAATCAATTCAGTGACAACCCTTTTTTTTAAATTTCGAATTATAGTGTAAAAGTATAGCACACGTATCAACAATAAATTAGTGTTTAAATAACTTATATGAAATAACTTATCGCCCCAGCATTGCAACAATATATGTTATCTCTGGACTAGTGCATACACTGTCGAAGCATACATGAGCATGAGATTGTCAAAACATGGCTTAAGTGATAATATATTTTCAAGTTATATGTATCGGTGTATGTATGTGGTGTTTATATGATAATTTTGATACTTTGATTTATGTCATGTTTTGTGAAAATAAGAATTAGGACAGAGTTATCAGATTTTAGTGTTAGTTTTTTGAAAATTTAGAACCGTTATCATGGAATTATAATGATTGTGGTTTTAATTACGAATTTCAAATTATTATTCTTTATGTGGTTATAATATTGAATAAGAATCTGAAAATGTATAGAAGGTCATGTGTTATCGTCTTATATTTACATATGTTAAAATAACGGCCTACATATCCTTTTTTGAAGTCAGTAAACTGTGAAATAGGCATTAATTTAGATTTTTTCATTAGAACTGACGGGTAGTTGTGTTTAGAATATATTTTGGCACAAGGATTAGAAGGTTCGCCGCTCAGATAAACATATTGTCTATACTACTGCCTTGATATTTTAAACTGAAAAAATTAAAAACCATTGTAATAACTTAACTGTTTTCTACCAAAAAAAGTGCAGCATTTTACGGTGGGATGTCTTCATGAAATTGCTGCTGCTGAGGTTAATTGAACGTTTATTTTAATAAATTTCAGTTAAAATAGAAGGTGAGATGATACTGAATAGTAGACTAGTAAGTTGGTCCTTACTTGTTCAGGACCACCAACCAATTTCATTTCCATATAGATGTGACCTTGTCACTGCAAAGACACGTAAAAAACAATTTCTGACTTAATAAACTGCTCTTCAATACGATACGCAGAGTCGTGACTTCTCTTCTCTGTTTGCCAGGTCTTTATGATGCAACACAGAGTACAAAGTTTCACCTTCCAGGTGGTCATTTTTTGCTGCTAAATTTTAACCTTGAAGCAAATTTAGTCTCAGGATAAGCAATGTACAACTTCCCATATAAACTATTCTCATCATCTCAATTTCCGGGTTTATGATTATGTTTGCAGGTGCAGATACTACGAAAGGACCACTCTATGCAAAATGTTGTGCCATAACAATGCATGGTTGCTATCATATGAATTTTAATTGCCAAGTATGAGTTGTGCTTATTTAAGTTGCACCAGTAAACGCCCGTTGATTCAAGCTAGAGATTTACTTTATGCATGTATGAAATGTGAAATGCCGTTGGATGGTTAAATCTAAAGCTTTTTCCTACCCACCAACTGTATACAAATAATAAACCTAATCTGGTTTTACATTCATACATATTAACTAATAACTTACTACCTATAATTTAGGAACAAATTAGGGATCATCGTTTACTTCTTGTTTTTAATTTTAAAGGTGTTAAAATATGGCATAAGATCCATTTGGAATCTTTCTCTGACATCTTAAGGTTTTAGATGAGCTGATTACTCAACATGGTATCAGATGAACCTTCCTCTAATACTTTAAAATTTTAGATGAGCTGCACAAAAACATAGAAGAAAACAGATTTTAAACTGCTCCTACAATTGTAGGTAGTGAATTTAGTAATGAATATGTATGTATGCCGAGATTTATTCTTACAATTAATACATACCAAAACCTTCATTTTTACCTAACATGGTAACACTGTATGCTATCTCTCTCACAGGAAAACCGTTCAACTTAAAAAAAAAAAAAGTTATCTGTTGCACAACTTATGCTCATCAACCATTTGACAGGGCAGTTACGCATTCATTCAGCTAAATATGCTAAAATGAGAAAGGGAAAAATATAAGACATTAGCTATTCGGCATTTATGTCCATTCTCGGCTTGTTTAATTCAACTTCTATAGTGAAACTGTCGCACTCGTTTCAAAGCGCACACACACAATGATCGATGTGACAATGTTGGTTTCTTACTATGATCGATTGTCAAATTAAAATAGATTAATAGTCTATTTGAAGCTGTACATATATTTTCAGAATTGAAATACATTAACATATTAATCTAAAAACAAACATTAGAGGTGGAAAATGTACTAGTCGTGAAGCTAGTTGGTGTCACTAATGTTGTTTTCCTCCTGATAATGAGTGAGACAATGATCAAGACCTGCATCTTCGTCATCTTCCTCTTCTTCAATTAGTGTCAATAAACAAGGAGCAGCTGAACAATTGGAAGAGAAAGAAAAATCAGAAATAGGAGACTCTGTTGTGACAGTTGCAGATGAAGTTTCAAAGCAACTGTTGTGATCATTTTCACAACAAGTACGGGAAGATGACGGAGTTGGAGAAGAATAAGAAGAGTTGGAAGCAGATGAGAACTCGAATGAAACCAACAAGTCGATGAAAGCTCCAATTATATAGCCATGGTTGGTTTCGCAGTTGAATTTTAAATACCAACTCAAAAGCTGATGAAGTGAATCCCAATCATCTTTCATGTTGAAGCTACTGGCCTCCACTATTTCCTCCATCGATTTCTTGAAATCTTGGAATGGATCCCTCGACTCCATTTCGATTAACACTACTTTAGTATCATTACTTGTAGCACACTCATTTTTGTTAATATTAGTACTGCTGTTGTTAATCTTTGCCAGCTGATGTTGATCTCCGAGTATACAACTAGTTGATTCTCCAATATGCTTATCGAAAAATAGCCTTTCCGTTGATGATCTCGCCCCTCGAATCACATTCTCTATTGACTGATCCAAACCTTTGCTGGAATTTTCATCCTCTTCCTGCTCAATGGTACATAAACCGAGTTCATTATCAGTTGACAACTCGCAAACAGACGAATTAGTATAGCTAGACTCTGCAGTAACATAAACTGATTTTGTTATCGTTTCGTATCGAAAAGATAGAGTCTTCGGGTTTCCACAATATGGCCATGGCCATGAGGAAGAGGAAGATAGTGTTGGTTCTGTGGCCTTGGAAAGGAATGGAATAAGCTTCATTTTCTTACCGTTCGAATTGAATAGTATAACAGATAGATGTTGTGTTTCAAACAATGTAGTTTGTAGCAGTATGAATTTGTGTTAGATATTTTATGGTGGGCATTAATGGTTGGAGTCAGATGGACTTTAAATCCAATAAATGTGATTTATGTTATGAGTGAGGAGGAAGAGCTGGAGAAGGGTTGAATACTTGTAGACTTTTGTTGGATGAGGAAGGAATTTAAGAATGCAAAGGGTGGTAGTTGGTGCTTTGGGTGGGGTTTGGATTTCATATTGAATTTGTAATCTTTATAAAATCAGACCAGCAGACACATGTATTATCCGGATAATATTTGGAATGACATGATAATTCATAATGAAACATTTCATAATTCCATTCCTAAAAATAGATGCAAGACAGAAATAACATTGTGTGTTGTGGTAGGAACTGGCTAGTACTGGATGCTACTTGAGTTTTGCGCGCATCTGCAACTCAATTTGAAGCTCCAAGGCGCCCGGCCTCTGGCCTCTATGGCTGTGTGACACGGGTACCGGGATTCGGCATTCAACAAAATTAATCTTTTACTCAAACCTCCGTCAAGTAAAATTAATCTCGTTGTAACTTGTAACGTATATTTGGTATTATTTTTCATGACATGACCTTAGGTGGCTTCTACATTTCAATGTACCAACCCCCACACAAGAAACTAATTTTGTCGAGCAAGGCTATCTTGGCAGATCATAAGAAACCTCTTTACAGGTTGTATGATAAAAAAAAATTCATTAAGCCCACTACAGAAAAAGCAAAAGAAAAAAAAACAAATACAAGAGATTAAAACATTAAGATAAGAGCGGTTACTATCTCATAACTTATAGTTATACCGTAATAACCCGCATAATAATTTTATGTTAAATTGAGTGCAAGATGGTAATATTTAGTCTTAGTTTGAGGTATACAATTTAAATAATAAATAGGGTCATATTTTTGGCTATTTATTTGGAAATATATTTATGTATATACACTATGCTTGTTTTTACTTATTAATCTTTTAAATATAGTGAAGGTCCTTTTATGCAAAGAGTTTTTAATAATAATTCTTAAGAAAACAAATATGAGAAGATTGCAAGTGAATTAGGGGGTTTTTTGGACAAAGCACTGGTCAGTCACCAACATACAACAGAGAGAGATGGGGGAAACGGATACGAGGTGGCCTAAGAAAAGGGGATTTTTGCTTCACTCAAATAGGAGTATACATGTATCTATACTATATTATTATGGTTCCTCACAATTAATTGTCAAGAATCATTTATCTAACAATCAATTCGTCAACCGTTGAATTGAGATTTTAATGATCAGGATTACAACAAATTTTTTAGTCAATCCGTTATAAATTTCCGCGGCTCCGCGCTTCTTTTCCACGGATGGGCTGATACTAAAAAACTAAGCTAAACCTAGCTGTTAACACCTTAAACAACTATATATCATTATTTTTAATTATTCTTCTCCAATTTTAATTATTTTAATTGTTCTTTCCCTAAAAAAATATTTTAATTTTTCCTAATTGTTTACCCACAATTAGCTATCCTAAAAGCAGTTTTTAATATTTTTAAATTTACATTTTGAATACATTAAAATAATCACCTAAACAATTTTATAAATAAATTAAAGATGAAAGCTTAAAAAAAATATATTATATTTTTCATAATTTTAATTAAATGACAAGAAGTATACCAAATATAATAGATTGATTGTAAAAATATTGTATAATTATAATTTTACAGTTTTTTTTACAGTTTTGGTATAATTATTTGGTATAATTTTACAGTTCTTCTTACTATAAAACTTACATTAAAAAAAAGCAAACTAATTCTATAAAAAGTACTTATAAAATAAATTTTTTACTCTAATTTTTCTTAATAAAATTATAGGGGATAGCCTAAAATTTTTATATACTTGATCATATTATTTAAGAAAAATTAAGATACTAATACAATATTTTTACAATCAATTTATTATATTTGGTATACTTCTTGTCATTTAATTAAAATTATGAAAAATATAATATATTTTTTTAAGATTTCATCTTTAATTTATTTATAAAATTGTTTAGGTGATTATTTTAGTGTATTCAAAATGTAAATTTAAAAACATTAAAAACTATTTTTAGGATAACTAATTGTGGGTAAACAATTAGGAAAAATTAAAATATATTTTTAGGGAAAGAATAATTAAAATAATGAAAATTTGGAGAAGAATAATTAAAATAATTAAAAGTAATGATATATAGTTGTTTAAGATGTTAACAACTAGGTTTAGCTTAGTTTTTTTACTATGAGCCCATCCGTGGAAAATAAGCGCGGAGGTTACTAGGGCTAAAACACCTCTCCGCGTTATAGTAGGGTCCTGATCGTTAAAATCTCAATCCAACGGTTGAGAAACTGATTGTTAGATAAATCGTCCCTGACAATCAATTGTCACGAACCAGGACCCTACTATTATAGGCAAACCACCATCTATTTGGTTGGTTGGTAATTTGGTCCTCTGAATAATAATCGTTAGATGTAAATATATATAAATGAGAACCGTTGGATGTAATATTAAAATAATATTTTTTTTCTTGATATCTAAAATGCTCCCACGGGTTCAAGGTTTGAATCCCGTCAACAACATATTATTATTAAATATTTATATCATCTATTTTTCTAAACTACATTCAAATGTTCAAAATATTATTCCGTCGACAACATATTAAGAATTTTTAAAATCAAAATACAAAAAAAACTTAGAATAACATCATACATATATTATTATATTTGATTACTTTTTAAAATCATATAAATCAAGATATAGATAATAAGATAAAAAATACTAAAATTCATCCGTGCATCGCACGAGTTATAGGCTAGGGTATAATTTGGTTGGTTGGTTAACACCTTCCTAAAAAAATTGTTAACACTTTCCAAATATAACACACAAAAATTAACAAATTACTTAATTAAAAAACTACCGTACTATTGTACTCCCAATAAAATTAAAACTTTCCCCACCCTCACGGCCTCACACAGGTAGGGCTCTTTCTTATGCGATTCCTCTGCAACTCAATTAGTCCTCAAATTGTACTACTTTGACCCATCTTCTCCAACTACTGCTTCACCCCTCTGCTCGAGTTTGTCTCCCTACAAATCGCTGCTATTAAAATTGGTTGGTCTAAAATATTTGTATCTATTTATGATTCTCGGTTTATTTGTTTGATTTGTTAATTTGGTTAATTAGTTTGTACATGGGTTTAGGATTTGTTTGTGATTTCTTGATTAATTATTTATTGACTGATTCGATTTATAATTTCAATTGTAAGAGTTTGTATTTGTTTAGTTTGGACTCTTTGTGTATTTTGGATATATGTGTGTATAATTCTTCCCATTTTCATTAAGTTGTGCCAAGGCTGTTAGGTCCCGATAAGTTTGTAGAAGGGGGTTGAATACAAACTATACCGTTTTATCGAATTTGTTCGTTATAAGATTCAACAATTCAAGAACAAATTATTGCGGAATAAACTGAAACAATATTCAAGTTAAATATAACTTATATTAAACTTGAAGGGTGTTACAATTTTGAGTACAGATTACAGAGTTCTTGATAAAACAAATCTAGAATAAATTCGATATGAATTTATCTATTTTTGTAATAAAAAGGATCGAATACTAAAAAGTAGTTCGATATAATTTTTAGGGATTATGATCCGCTAAATTGTCAAAGCAATACAAGTGAACTAATTCCAAAGGATTAAATGTTACAAAGAGTTCACTAATTAATTCCACTGTGAATTGGCTCGGACAGTTGAAGGTTTTGAATGGCAGAAGTTAATGAATATGATGTTGTGTTCTTTCTGTCTGTCTTGCTTTTGATTTTAATGATCACACTTGTATTTAAACAAGTTAACAGACATTCCTTCCACGCGCCAAACATTTTCTTTTAGAACTAGGAAGACTTAGCCACAAATGCCTTGGAAGACATTCAGGAAGACTTCCAAACCAAATGGAAGACATTCGGGAAGATTAAGAATTTAACTAATAAGATTTAGAAAATGCCTAGGAAGACAATCGGGAAGATTTACCCTTGACAGTCTTCTTAGTTCATTTTCTAAGTCTTCTTAGTTATGTTTTCATTCTAATTTAAATAACCATTTAAATAATTTAAGTATAAAATTAATTCTAAATAGAATCAATTTAATAAATAAATTACTTAGCTGAATTAATGATTTAGAAGAGAATAAATACAATTCCTTGACTTCAGAAGAAATTCTTGAACCACTGAAATTAGAAGAAGAGATAACACTGTAGAACGTTGACACTCAATGTACTGTCTGGTTCATGAGTGACTAATGACAATGTCTGTTCTTCATCTGTTTCACTTTAAGTTGTGGTCCATTTAATTTTCCCTTTTCTTAAAACACTGTAACCTGTACATTTGCTGTCACACCTTGAAATCTCTGTCACTTTAATAAATCCACTGAATCTGAATACTTCACTGAGGCTTGATCAACAAATTGAATTTCTTTCAATGTAGAATTACTTCAAGACTGTAGATGACATTAACCTTCATTCTCTTGACAGATATTATCTTTTGAGATTCCTGTGACATGTGAATTTATTATTTAATTATTACATCTTAGTTTATGTTGAGTAGAATCCTCGGTGTTTACAAATAGGCCTTTACATATGTCTTTCAATCTCCCCTTATTTGTTTGTTAGACAATAACAATCAAATACCTCTAGAGGATAACTCAACTAAAACAAGAAAAGATAAGACTTTTAAGAGCCAAGTAAATAATAAAAAGTTCTAGATTATATTTAACAATTTCCAGATTCAAACAATAAAGATAAATACAAGATAGATGTTCCTCTAGACTGAACAAATGATTACATTTTCCTATCTTGATTCACCTATGCTCTAAACATATTACAATAAAAACTGGGCTCTCTTCCTCATGCCTTAATCTCTAATCTCACCTTCTTCAGCATCTTGCAAGGTGTTTAGAAGATCTTTATCAAGGACACGATCACTTTTTGAAACAACACCACTTGGCTTGACTGGTTGAGAAGTGGCTTTCTTTAATCTGTTCTTCAACTGAGAATACTTGGGAACCTTTTCAGTGCAGTAGTCTGAAATCATATCAGCAACTTCAGACTTTGATTCAGTAGTAAACCCAGAAGTTCTCAGAAGATTCTCTAATTTCACCAGTTGCATATCAGTTTGTAACTTCAAAGAATCAGGATCCAACCTAACTGTCTCCAGAGTTGTACCTCTATAGATTTTAACTTCATATGGAAAGTGTACAACTTGAGGGCTGGCCTTCATAGCAGAATCTCTGAGCCGGTCATAAAGAAGGCCATTCAAGCAGGAAGATCTTTTCACTTTACTCATTAGAACCCAGAGCTCTGACAGAGATCTTCTTTCAAGGATGTCAAGAGAAACTGTGACTGACCGTTCAAGGACACTTGAAACATAGATATACAATTCCTGTCTGACTTGATCAAATGCAGATGTAATCCTTGAGATATCTTCCTTCAAAGCCTCCATGTATAATGAATTATCTGGATTAACTGTTCTGATCTTCTCAAGTAATTTAAGAAAAGTACGATCATTGTTTGTGCCTCTCTGAGAGATATCAAACATCTCCCTTACTTTATCCCACTTGCTTCCCATCTTCATCCTGACATCTAATCTCCTTTCCTTCACATGAATACTATGAAGACGTTTGTTTGTCTTCATGTTCAGCTTTTTGAATTTTAAGCTTTTGAGATATAATGTATGAGACCTTTGCATTTTCATCTTCCTTTCTTCTCAGATCTGCTTGATGTTTCTTCAATTTTTTCTGAAATAAAGGATCAGGAGTATACAGCTCATCTTCATCTTCCCAGTCATCAAAGTTGGCCACTTCTTCAACCTCCTCCACACCAATAGGTTCTTCAGGGATAGTCTCCACCAGATCACCAGACATATCATATTGAAAATCATCCTGTTCACCATGGTAGTAGAAATTATCATCAAAAGTAGACTCCTCCATTGACTGTTTCTGCTTACACTTCCCCTTATCTTTTCCAGAAGCTCCTTCAGCTTCTCCTTCTCCTCCTTTCTTCTCCCCCTTAGTTGAGGAATCCTCGACAGATGTAAATTTGACAGCTCCAGGATTGACCTCACTTGTTCCCGTTATATCTCCTCCATCTCCTCTCTCTCATCTATCTCCTCCTTGATCAACATCATCTTCATCGTCACCCTCAAAGAATGTTTTCTGTTCAGCAGTGGGTTGATGTGAATTCTTGATCATGTGGTACAGATGCTTCATCCCTTTATTGAGATGCTCCATTCCACCTTCAATCTTTGCGAACCTTTGTTCATTAAACCACTGATTTTCATCAACAGTTTGCTGAATGTAGTCCACTTGAGTAGTAATGGAAGCAATCTGCTGAGCATTTGAAGTTGTAAGATCAGAGACGTCCGAAGCCACAAGTACTTGAGATTGCTGAACTGCATTGATCTTGGGTAGGAGAGAAGTCTTCAGACCTTCAATATCATCTTTAATCATACCTAGCTAATTTGTTACAGATGTGGAAGAAGAAGACCGTTCAACCACTTGTGCTTTGATAATGTCCTTTTCAGCTTGGGTTTCTAGGAGTTATTTCTGTAGAGCAGCTATCTGAGCTAACAACGAAGCAGTGTTTGTGTCAGTGTGTGCACTCACCTCAATTTCTCACAGTGGTGTTTCACTCAACTCACGTGCTTGTGTATCACTCTGTGTTTGATTCTGATTTATGACCACTAGTTGTCTATCCATATTCTCAGATGTGTACCTGCATAAGAAATCACCCTAGCCCCTTCAAGAGAGGTCAATGGTGGTGCAATGGGAGTTCACAAATCCCAATCTCTGGTTGAGTCTGTCAAAATATTTGACATTGAAAACTGAATTGCTTCAGTGACAGACTCACCTGGTTGCCTTTCACTTTCACCAGTATAAACTGCGAGTGAAAAATCCCTTAAGGGAGCCAGAGATGTTCCCTCTGGGAGGGGAGAAAATGATTCTGTTAAGAGGGGCAAAGAATCGGATTTTCCCTCTGATGACTGTGAAGGCACTTCTACCATGACTGGTAGGCACTGTTTCAGATTCAAAGTGCTCTCCTAACAACGTGTCCTGAGTTTCTTCTATATAGATGTCTTCTCCCATTGTGAGTAATGGGAGTGTGCTTGACTCATTACAAGTTGTCAGGGCCCGATGGCGAATTTCAATAGATTCATCCTGTTGAGTGGATGTCTCCAGAGACTGTTCAGTGGCCATTTCAAAGTCCATATCCTGTTGGGAGGATAAGGATGGGCTAACATATGCCTCCCTATATGTTTTTCTTTTCTTAGGAGGGGGAGACAGAGCTGTGGGAACACTCATTGTAGCATCTTCACTAGCATTTCTTTGTCTGGTACGTAAAATAAGCTCAGGTTGAAGGTTTAAAGAGTTTGACTCTGTGTTTGGCTCTATGATCTGGGTTAGAGGTTGTGGTTCTACAACCTCTTGGTCAGCCCTAACAACCACTTGGGTTTCAACATTTGCACCAGAAGAAGATTCAGAGTTAGGATTTACTACCTGTAATGGAAATATTAGGTCCATTGGATGTTGTTGCTGAGGAACTTGTTCACCAAAAGTTGGAAGGTTAATGAATTGACTCATCAAGGGTGAAACAAGAACATGTGTGGAAAGCTATTTAAGTAAGAAATCCAATCTGGTGTAGAACTTGGAATCAATGGTTGTAGAGGTTTCAAATCTAGCATTCCTAAACAATTCAACATGCTTAGCAGTAAGTAAATGATTTATGATAAGAGTGAGAAAGCGAGGGTACCAACACTTCACTTTCACATGATTATCAAAATCTCTCCTAGAGTGAGCAAGTCTATTGATCATTAAGTTCCAAATCAACTCACCAAAGTTAAGTCTACGACCAAACACAATAGCATATGCAATATATTGATTTAGAATGGTAATGCCATGAAAATTTGCTTTAGTGCAATTACCAAAAACTCTTGTTATTGTATCAAAGAAAAGATCCCATTCCCTAACCAGAAAACTTTTGGACAGTTTAACCATTAGTAAGGGGCCTTGATAATGAATGTTCATGAAAAATTGAGATAACTCATCATCAGAGGGCAAATGATCAAACCTGTCCTTAGGAAATTGTAATACATCACAAAAAATATCATAAGTGACTGTATATTGTTGGTTTAAAATTGTGAAAGTAAAAGATTTAGAGTCCTCAACAATAACAACACTAGAGCAAAGTAGACGTAATGGATCAACTTTCAAAACAACAGATGCACAGATAGCATGACTCACACATGTCTGACTGTTTAGAAATTGAATCCATGGCCTAAAACGCTCAACCTTACACCTCAAAGGATCAAAGTACCCATTATAATTATTTAAAACAAGTTCAAAATTAGGATCCATTTGAAAACAAGAAATTTAATTAATTGAAATAAAATTCGAATTTTAGGGATTTTAAAAATTAATCAAAATTAAATAAAATCCAGAAAATTAAAATTTCACTAAAAATTAACCAATTTGAGACAAATGATCCTTAATTTAAACTTAATATGGAATGCAAATGCACGGTACAAGATCCACAAACAGAAAACCCAATTCTTGAACTTACTTAACAAATTAACACAACAAATTCAAGTTTTAATCACTTATTAATCTAAACAAACGCAAGTCGAAAGGAAAAGTAAAAAAAATGAGCATGAATTCGACTGAGTTTGTAAGTATTGTAAGCAATAATCTTGCCAAGTAAGAACTTGAGCGATGAATTCGGGGGAAGACTTATGAAATTCTGAAGAAAACTGATCAGTAATTGTATGTATGAAAAAGACTTACACAATACTGAAGAAAAGACTTAACAAAAATGATTGTTATGTCAAAACTAACTGGGAAGACAATCGGGAAGACTTAGAGAAAGTCTTGCCGAGAGTCTTCACTACTAGAAAAACAGCAATAGACATCGGCTAAAAACCGATGTCTATTGATAAAGAGAAGCGATGTCTTTGCATGTGTAGAGAAAGGTAGGGGTATTAGACATCGGTTTTTAGCCGATGTCTGTAGGCATCTTAGACATCGGTTATTTATCAAAACTGATGTTGTTACTTCAAATAAACACAAAAGAAATAAATAAAAAATAATATGAGTCTTCCCGAAAGTCTTCTAAGAAGAAAAAGTGGAAAGACTCAGAAAAATAGAAAAAGAAAAGAATAGAAAACAAAAACAAAAAGAATAAGTCTTCTCGGAAGTCTTTTAAGAACAAAAATTGGAAAGACTTAGAAAATAAATAACTAAAATGATAAAGTCTTCTCGATAGTCTTCTAAGAAGAAAAGACTGGAAAGACTTAGAGAAAAACTGAGAATAAATAAACTTTTAATCAACAAAAAATGCTGAAAATTAATAAAAACTCACAGAAATTGTCTAAAAATGCATAAAAAATATGTACAAGTTCAGAAAATTCACAGAAAAATGCACAAGTAACAGAAAAATATGCAGAAAATTATAAAAGGGTAATAAAATATTATAAACCTGCAGAAAAATTCAAACAACAATTTATACAATATGAAACTAACTTAAATAATCCCAAATAATTAAATTTTCAATAAAAATAAATTTCTCCACTTAAAAAATATGAGAAAAATATTTTTAAAGAAAATAGATTATTCAAGAACATTTAAATTAACAAGCTTTTCACATCAAACAAGAATTGACAATATTTATCAATTAATATCAGCAAGAGAAAATGATTTTAGCTAATAACAAACATAACAGAGATACTGTTAATCACTAAGACTGTTCAACATACCCAATTTACTAACTAACTTGGTAAATGTGGATTCGTCAAGAGATTTAGTGAATATATCTGCAGTCTATTTTTCTGTGGGTACAAAGTGTAACTCCACAGTTCCATTCATGACATGCTCTTTGATAAAATGATACCTGATATCAATGTTCTTTGTTCTCGAGTGCTGAACAAGGTTGTTGGAGATTGCTATGGCACTTGTATTGTCACATAAAATAGGAATTTTGTCTAATACAAAGTCATAGTCCTTCAATTGATTCCTTATCCATAAGATCTGAGCACAGCAGCTTCCAGCAGCAATATATTCAGCTTCTGCCGTTGAATTAGAAACTTTTTGCTGTTTCTTGTTATACCAGGAAATCAATCTACCTCCTAGGAATTGACAACTCCCAGAGGTACTCTTTATATCCACAACACTACCTGCATAATCATAATCTGTATATGAAACAAGATTAAAGCCGGAATCTTTAGGGTACCAGATACCTAAATTAGGTGTACCCTTAAGATATCTCAAGATTCTTTTAACAGCAACAAGATGTAAATCTCTAGGGTCCGCTTGGAACCTTGCACACACGCATGTAGCATACATAATATCTGGTCTACTTGCAGTAAGATAGAGTAAGAAGCCAATCATACCTATGTAGCTTGTAACATCTACCTTGATAGAATTATTACAAGCTCCAAGTTTGACAGCTGTTGAAGATGGAGTCCTTGCTGATGCTGAATCCTCCATGTGATACTTCTTGAGGAGTTCTTTGAGATACTTGGATTGACAAATAAATATACAATTTGACCTTTGACTTACTTGTAATCCAAGAAAGAACTTCAGCTCACCCATCATACTCATTTCAAACTTACTCTGCATTAGCTTAACAAATCTCTTACAGAGATCATCATTAGTAGACCCAAATATGATGTCATCCACATAGACTTGGACTAATATCATATCATTTTTATGTTTCTTAGAAAAAAGAGTTTTGTCTATGATACCTCTAACAAAACCATTTTCAATAAGAAAACCAGAGAGAATGTCATACCATTTTCTTGGGGCTTGTTTGAGACCATAGATAGCCTTGAAGAGAAATTACACAAAGTCCAGCAACTCCTGATTTTCAAAGCTATGGGCTGTTCCACATACACTTCTTCATCCAACTCACCATTCAGGAATGCACTCTTAACATCCATTTGATAGACTTTAAAATTGGAGTAAGCTGCAAATGCTAAGAACATCCTGATGGCCTCAAGGCTAGCCATTGGTGTATAGGTTTCATCATAATCAATGCCTTCAGCTTGTGAATGCCCTTGAGCAACCAGTCTTGCTTTGTTCCTTGTAACAATGCCATCCTCATCTAGCTTGTTCATGTATACCCATCTTGTACCAACTACTTTCCTGTTCTTTGGTCTGGGTACCAGCTTCCAGACTTGTTGTTGTTCAAATTGATTGAGTTCATCTTGCATAGCAATCACCCAATCTGGATCACTCAGTGCTTCCTCAGTCTTCTTTGGTTCCATCTCAGACAGAAACCCTGAATAATGACATTCATTCTGAGTAGAACTCCTAGTTCTAACTCCAACACCTGGATCACCAATGATCAGCTCAAAAGGATGAGCTCTATTCCAAACAATTTGTCTTGGAAGATTTGATCTTGATGATTCGCCTTGAAATTCATTCTGGTGTTGTGAATGACTAGTTGACCCTTCATTTCCTCCCCCTGAGTTGTTGCTTGAATGCCATGATGATTCTTCTCCAGTGTTGGTGGTATCTCCATTGTTACCAATGTTTCCACCATCACCACCATGATCATTATCATCATTATTATTATCATTACCAGCAACAATCTCAGGTGGGGCTTCATCATCTGATTTTGAGTCTGGCAAGTTATCAAACTTTAGTTCTTCAGATGAATCTTATGTTTGGATACTAGGGAGCTTAGTGTCATCAAATGTAACATTGACACTTTCCTTCACTTGGTGACTGTCAATCAAGTACACCCTGTAAAATCTTCTGGAATAACCAACAAATATAGCTTCATATGCCTTGGCCTCAAACTTGCCACGTTTAACATCTCCATCCTTAAGCACAAAGCATTTTGCCTCAAATACATGAAAGTATTCGAGAGTTGGTTTCTTGTTTTTCATGATCTCATAAGGAGTCTTCATTAAGTCCTTGTTGATTAAAGTTCGATTCTGAGTATAACAAGCAGTATTTACAGCTTCAGCCCAGAAGTACATTGGAAGTCTTGATTCACTTAGCATAGTCCTTGCAGCTTCAATCAATGTACGATTCTTTCTTTCTACAACTCCATTCCGTTGAGGAGTTCTAGGGGCTGAATATTGTCTTGTTATTCCTTTATCTGCACAAAAGTCATTTAGGACTGCATTCTTGAATTCAGTTCCATTATCTGACCTCATAGCTCTAACAGGGAATCTAGAATCCATCTCAATCAACTTCACATGATCAATCACCATCTGTGGGGTCTCATCCTTGGAATTTAGGAATAAAACCCATGTATATTTGGAATAGTCATCAACAATCACAAGTGCATATTGTTTCTTTGACATGGACATCACATTAACTGGACCAAACAAATCCATGTGTAGTAGCTGAAGTGGTTCAGTTATTGATGATGTGTCAGTGCCCTTGTGAGAAGCTTTCTTTGACTTTCCTTTTTGACATGCCTCACACAGTCCTTCCTGTGTAAATTCCATCTAAGGCAGACCTCTCACCAATTCCCTTTTGACTAGGGAGTTCATTGTCTTGAAGTTCAGGTGAGACATCTTCTTGTGCCATAGCCAACTTTCATCTGATGAAGCTTTGGCATAAAAACAATTAACTTCATCTTTGCATCCAGATTACAGATCAGCTATGAACAAGTTCCCTTTCCTTACTCCTTGAAGAGCAGGCTTTCCATTCTTCTTGTGAAAGATCTGGCACTTCTTTTTATCAAAAGAAACAGCATATCCTTTGTCACAGAAATGACTGATGCTGAGAAGATTGTGCTACAGACCTTCCACAATGGAAACATCTTCAATGATAACGTTTTTAATAACCCCAAATTTTGGACTTAGTTAAAAAATTTTGATGAATAGTAAATGTTGATGAATAGTGAATTTGCTGATGAAAAATATTTCAGACCACACTATATGGAAGACATGGAATGAGTGTTTCGAAGTTATATTAGTGATGTATAAGGAGAATAAGTGAATGTAAACGCGATCAGAATCGGGAGATGCCAACTTTGAATTTTGATCACTATTCATCGGACAATCAAGGATGTATTGATTTGATCATTTTGAGAAAGTATGTAGAATGAGAAATCCATGATCATATCTTAAACCAAGGTGAGAAATCTAGGATCATATATTAAACCAAGGTAATGGAAAGATCAAGGAAGTATCTCCTAACATTGGTACAGAGAAACGTTTTTAAAATCACTGGAACCTATCACGAAACAGAAGCGTAACGAATTATGGATTAAACCCTAGCCAAGGGAGAAATATCATATAAGATCATCAAGTTCAACATATAAGAGGATTGATGACACGAATTATGACATAAGCATGATGCAGGAGGATGACATAGGTGTGACAAGGTGATGACAAGGTGATGAATCACCACCTTGTCACCACTTTCACCACAAACCACAAGTTAAAAAGCCATGTGTCTTGGATGACAAAACTCCACCACAACCACACAAAAGAGATGCATCTAATTAAGTGTTAATTAGACAAAAACAAAAAGAAAAGAAAATCAAAGAAAAGATGCATCAAGAACACCTTCACATTCGCCCATTTTTCTTTTCCAAAAGCTTAGAAACATTTCTACAAGTTCTACTCAACCATAATTCATGTTCTTGGGCTCTAAATCACCCTCATCCCTAGACTAAGGTAAATCCTTGATCTCATCATCATCCATGGTTGTTATCATGCTTAAAAATTGAATCAAAGTTGATGATGAATAGTAGAAATGAATAGTAATGTTTGGATTCTTGATTTGTTCTTGAAGTTTTAGGCTTGTTAAGGATGTTTAAGGATCAAGAAAGGATATATAAGCTCTTGATAGTCTTTACCAAGCATCAAGGAAGGTATAAACCCTCTCACCCTTATGATTATACTTTGTTATTAGTGATTATGTTAAGAATGATTAGTGATAGTATGATGTAGAGATGATTTGCATGATAATCATGGTGTTTAGTGGATTAAATAATGGTTGAACTTGTGAATGATGTGATGAGCATGTTAGACAGAAATAAGATGGTTTAGATGAGATCCTTGGGTTGTGATTTCTTGGTTATGGATTGGTGAATTGATTAGAGTGTTTTAAACACGGGAATCACGTTTAAGCGTCGTTACCATGTCAGATTTTCCTTAGAAATATTTGACAGAGACCACGGCTACCTTGTAGACATAACAATGAGGTTTCTGACCATGATCATGTAGGCTCTGTTTTGTAGTTTATTTTGGTGAAAGAATCGTATCGTTTCAATTTACGGTTTAGGAGAAACATCCGTTTTAGTGAAAGCGGTTTCGGATACCTAAGTAGTTCATTGCATGAACTTTGAGATTGTGATCAAGCCCTTTAAAAATGGAATTGGGTCGAGATATTAAAAAGGATACTAGCATGTATTGTTAGCAAAGAAACCTAGAAGGTTTCGTGTTAAAAAGATTATTGTTCGATTTTATAAAAATGCGGGAACAAAAGTTGCGCGAGTGAAATACCCTTAAGGGGATAGTTTAAACCATGAGTTTAGTAATGGTAAAGTACTTGGGTTTTGTGAATGGATTATCAACCAAACTTTTGACTTAAGAGTTTACGGAACGTCATGAGGTTATAAGTGACCAAAAGCGAGACATTTGATGTTCGTTAATAGAACGTTAGTGCTTAAGTTAAATGCACTTTAAATGATTAAGCCAGGGGAATGATCAAGTATTTCCTTGTTTATAGATTTTCCGACAAGTTCTCGAACCCATAACAACCAAGGACCCAAGGCAAGTTTTCTAATCCCATGCTGTATTTCAGATTACATTTTACTGATGATGCATTTGATATGATATCATGCATGTTTTCAACCTTACATCGTATATAGATGTGATAGTTATAAAACTATTGAGATTATAACATATGCATATGATAGATGCAAGTTTTCAAACCCTTCATCATATAAGTGATGTTGTTGTAATTAATGTTGTGTTTGTGATATATTTTCTTCTTGAATACTGTGAAAAGAGTTATAACTAATTATGCTTATGGTAAAAAGCTTTGTGATATATAAGGGTTTATATGCTATGTAAATATTAGATATAAACTGAGGTGTTATAGAGGCTCTAAGGGTAGAGCACTCGTACGTGGATTTTAAAACTTAGACCGGGAGTCAAATTAGTATTTTGTACTGAATATAATGTCAGAAGCTGGAGGGTTCCAGGGACAGTTATATTTCTAAAATGTTCATTAAATATTCCAATATATATATTATTGGATATTTAATGTGAGATATTTAAATAATATTATTATAAATATTATTTGGATATTTATTTAATTAAGTGAATATTATTTTGAATATTCACTTAAGGGGATTTATATTGAATAATAATTCAATATTTATTATTTGAATATTTATTAAATATTCCAAAAATGATTTAAAAATCATAGAACCTTATTTAAATATTACGTAAGGTTCCAATAGTTTGTTGCCTAGTAATAAACAATTGTAGAAGGGGGGTTGAATACAATTGTATAAGATTCTCGACTTAGTAAGATATGAATCACAAATATGAAAGAATAATAACAGCTTTATTAAATCTGATATAAAACTGTTACAAACTCTCTCAAGAAATTCTGATGTTCTTGAGAGCTGCTAGGTTACAAAGATACTCGTGTGTGTGATCGGTTATTAAACCAAAACCTAAACTGTGTTTATATACTACACAGCTTCTCTTATCGATTACATGATAAGTTCTAATCAATTACAAAGATTGAAACATATCCTAAATCGATAGCTGCATTCCTACAGACCAGGAACCGACAGAATAATCTTCCTTATTTAACTAGACTCCAAATATAACTCGAAGTAGGAATCCTGATCAGCTTCCAGTCCTGATGATCAATCCTGATCCCAGTCCTGATATTCATCTTGATCCTGGCGATCATGCAATCCTGATGACTATGCATTACTGAGGACGTCAGCAATCCTGATCAGTTGAGTCTAGATCCTGACGATCATTGAATCCTGATCTAACAATCTCCCCCAATCTCATACTTTGTGAAATAAAGTATGGATTCCTAAGATTCAATGATGTCAAAAACATATTTACAAAATGTATAAATATCAGCAGCAACTTATCTGTTTAAATTCTTTGATGGAACAGATTCATCTTCAAGAAGTTGGATAACAAATTTTCTTCTTTTTCTTCAAGAATTTGAATCAGTCTTTCCTTAAGATTTCTGAGTTCTTCATCTTCCTCATTAATCTGGTAGATAGCTGCTCTGAGATTTTGTATGGAGCTTCTCTGTAGACTGTGCTCTTCAAGCAAAAGATAAGCAATTTCCTTCCCATCAGGATTGAGAGTAAGTTGAGTCATGCCAAAAGTCACTTCTTTAACAGCAATTCCCCTTTGCATTTCCACATCTTGACCTCTTTGATTTAAGTACATGGGAGTATAATTACCATTGAAATTTCTGTTTCCATCCAATCTTCTTCTTATTGTTGACAAGATCATGTCACTCCACACTTTGCACACTTTATTCTTCCATCTTAACAGATAATGAACATATTCCAGTTCCTGTGTAGTTTTTATCAGCAGATCTTGAATGGACAGAATCTTCACACTACCATCTTTCATGAAGTACATAAGCTTTTCTTTCTTTTCAATACCATCATGACAATCTATAACTATATCAACAGCTAATAAATTGTTCAGGTTTTCAGAAGTTAAAGTACCTCCAATTTCAGTCAAGGAGTAAGGATCAACATATGACATATTCAGATAATCAGCATCCCTGTGTCCAATACCTCCTCTTGAATTACTTGTCAATTGCTTCAAATTTGAAAACATTCGTAGCGAGAGTGCTTTTGATCTAACCATATCAGACAAATCAACAACACTTGAAGCATTTGTTATAATTCCTCCATTCTGAAAATTGATAGGTGTGTTACACCTCAGTGTACTTATGTGTTTCCACTTCTTATCTTTCTCTTTTTTCAAAAGCATAGCTTCTTTCTAGTAAAGATTCTCGTCTGCTTGAATTTCTCCACAATCTTCTGTTTGAGAGTTTAAGCCTTTGTACATAGAGATTGAAATCTCTATTCGTTGTTCTTGTAATTTATCTTCTTCTGGCTTCTTCTTCTTCATCCACTTCCTTGTTGTGAGAATCAACCACTGTTAGGAATATGTTGTTCTTGATGATAATTATAAAAACACTTAGTAGATTTTGTATTAAGTCATTTTGTAACTGTCAACGGAATGGCATGCTCTGCAGTGTTTCGTTGACAGGAAGCTCATCAACGGAATGAGTGTTGTAGCAATTGCACTGTACAATACTTCACAGTTTGATATGCATTTGATGTATGTATTAGATAGGTTTCCTAAGTCATGTTGACTAAGTACTAGATAGGCAAAATAGGTTGGTTAATTGTAAGTATATCATGCCTTGTAATTTTGCCTAAGTGAAGAACATGTCAACGGTATGAAGATTACTCTATCAACGAAACAAGGATACACCATCAACGGAATGAAGAATAAAGCTATCAACGAAATACATTCTCCTGCCATCAACGGATCATTATTGCTCTTCTGTATAGTTGACAAAGTGATAGTGACAGCTTTCTGACAGATCAAAAGGAGATGTAGAAGTGTGTATTTGCATTGGGAGTCATTAAAATGGTCACTGGAAATAAGGAAACATTCCAATTCCCAATTGGGTTCTTGAGTGGGATCAGAATAAGCATGAAGACAAAAGACAAGGATCTCCAAGGACCACTGGACAAAAGGAATGAAAAGCAAGCTACTGGCGGTTATCTTTAGTGTACTTAAGTGTAACCAAAAATAGTATTGTAAACTTGGGAATATATAACCAAGTGTAGCAGTTAAAATAGAAACAAGAGAAGAAAAACAAATAGATTGTATTAGCTATTTTTGAGAGCATTTCTTCTCTACAAATCTAGTGACTGAGCAGCTGTGTACATTTGTATCACAGATTATTTCCGAAATAAAAACACTTCAGTTGGATCATCAAACAATCCAACTGAATTATTTATATCTTGTGTTTTTACTTATTCAGTTCAGTTTTATTTATAAGTGTTTTAAGTTTAAGAAAATATCAAGAATTGTATTCAACCCCCCCCCCCCTTCTACAATTCTGTTAGGTCATTTGGGATTAACAATTGGTATCAGAGCAAGCTTCTAACATACAAGGAGTTTAAAGATCAAGACCAAAACAGAAACCATGGTGAAGAAGGATGCAGGTGTGAAGATACCAGTTCTTGATAAGGACAATTACTTTCACTGGAAAGTAAAGATGCATTTACATCTCATGTCTATGGACGAGAGGTATGTAGACTGCATTGAGAAAGGTCCACACGTTCCCATGAAGTTTGCATCTAGAGTTGGACTGCCAGATGATGCTCCTGATGTGGAAATTCCAAAACTTGTCTCAGAATGGACTATTGAAGATGTTGCAGAAGTCCATAAAGATAAAAGAACCATGAACATTCTGTTTAATGGTTTGGAGCAAGAGATGTTTGACAATGTCATAAACTGTACAACCTCCAAAGAAGTATGGGACACTGTCAGAACACTATGTGAAGGAACTGAGCAAGTAAGGGAGAACAAAATGCAACTCCTTATACAACAATATGAGCACTTTCACTTTAAAGCTGGTGAAACCCTAAATGACACGTTTAGTAGGTTTCAAAAGCTTCTGAATGGATTAAAGTTGTATGGGAGAATCTACCAAACTAAGGATTCAAACCTTAAATTTCTAAGAGCTCTTCCAAAAGAATGGAAGCCTATGACTGTTTCTCTAAGAAACACTCAAGAGTACAAAGATTACACTCTTGAAAGGCTATATGGAACATTAAAGACATATGAGTTGGAAATGGAGCAAGATGAAGAAATTGAGAAGGTACAGAAGAAGGGTGGATCTATTGCATTGATTGCATCTGTGAACCAACTGGAAGATGACAATGAAGAAGCTGCAAAAGCCACAACTAGTCGAGCTAGTTGTAGAAGTGATGTTAGCAAGGGAAAAGGCAAGATGACAGAGGAAGAAGAATCAGAACCAGCCAACTTGGATGACTTAGATGAGATTGATGAACACATTGCTTTTCTGTCAAGAAAATTCTCTAAGTTCAAGTTCAAGAGAAACTCAGAAGCAAGGCCACCAAGGAGAGACTTTCAACCTAACAAAAGTAACTGGATTGAAAAGTCTAAATCTAAATGTTTCAATTGTGGAATGCTTGGTCACTTTGCTGGAGACTGCAGAAAGCCCAAGATTGAGAAGGGCAACAGGAAATTTGAGCCTGTTGATTATAAAAAGAAATACTTTGAACTTCTCAAGCAAAAAGAAAAGGCTTTCATGTCTCAGGAGTATGATTGGGCTGGTAATGGTGAAGATTCTGATGATGATGTTGAGTATGTCAACTTGGCTCTTATGGCTAACAATCATGAGCATGAAGCAAGCTCCTCAAGCAACCAGGTAACAATTACTAATGTAACAGCCCCAAATCCGGGGTCAGGGATTTAGGGTTGTCACAATCCATGTACTCCTTGCCTTACCTGTATTACTCACACCATTCATAATTCACCTGTTCATGACCCCACAATATATGTCTCACACACACACACACAGGTTAGAGTCTCAGAAACGACACCATACAATAACTGCGGAATAAATAATTTTTATTACAATACCCAAATGTCTTTGAATCTGTTACTGATACAATTTCTACGTAGTGGTACATTACCAGCTTAGCCTTCTTATGCTCACAATCCTCTAATACCATTCATGTCTATACATAAGTTGAATACCAAAGCCGTAGCCTGATTCGATTGGTTCGTACTACTCCCGGGATCACTGCTGAAACTGTTTATGGAAACGCCTTGCGAGATACGTGTCGTCCCATTGGCATCCTACTTCGCTGCTATATAATATATATAAAATAATAGCAAGAGTGAGCGATATAGCTCAGCAAGGTAATGAAAGTATGGCATAATTCTGCCTTTAATTCAACCCAGAAATAAAGCGGGTATAAGACAATAACTTGTCAAAATATCTTGATACTGAAATCATCTTCTTATCGGAATGTATTCCAAAAATAGTACCATTGTGGTATTTCAAATATCATTTCATAATACTCTGCAACTTTCAATGTTTATACTATGAACAAAGTTCTAGTATAGTATAAAAGATGAAATAACAAAATAACTCAGTATATCCTTTCTGTAAAATATCTGCTATATGAAATATAAGCAGACTATCAACATATACTTGAAAGATGAAGTTATAAGGAAATTCAATATAAGGTTTCCATAACCCAAAATCCACTTATACATATATATCCTTAACCAGGTTTTATCAGAGTCATAACTCATAAAATAAAAGATGAAGTTGTAGGAATTTCCAAATATCATCTTTCATATCAAACATTTATCTCATATCATATTCTGGAAATAAAGACAAGGCAAAATATTTCCAATCCACTTTCTAAACTTGAACAACTTGCATGAACTTGAATAACTGGAATAGCTTGAATAAACTTTTCTTTTCTGGAATCTCGCTTAAAACATGTTCTTTCTCTGATAACTTGCATAAAACATTTTCTTTCATGGATGATGAACTGTAGACGGAGATTCTGGGCGACAGGGATACCCCTACGATGATCAGTCGTCAGGCAATCCCCACTGCTGTTTTTCTACGTAGAAGGGAAAATAGGGTAGACGCTAACTAACCACTACCTCCCCGCCAATCGGTTGTAGGGGAAGAGCATACCCATTCCTTAGGGGTACCCATTCCTTAGGGGCCTCCGATGCTCTTCTCTCATCCTACGGTCGGGCACTATCTGATAATCTAAGGGAAGTACAGACCAGTTCATAGACTGTCAGTCTCCTCGTAATTCCCTTAGGGGACAGGTCGCCACTCAGTCCCTTACATATTCTCCGAGTTCAAGAAAATCCATAACTTTGAAACATAAAGTTCCTTTCCCTTTTTCCCAAGTATACGACTCCACAAAGTAGTCATATCTGGTTGGAAAGGAAAATTCACCCATATTTCCCAAGCTGATGCTTGTTCATGGATGCAACTAATTCCACTGATCTTACCCCTCGAATCTTGAGGAAGTAATCAAAATCATTTTGATGATAGCATACAAAACTGTTAAATGAATAGTTTCGAAAAGATTTAGGACCAGGCAGTCCACTTGGAACGAACATAAAATCTTGAGAAAGGTTCCATGTATCTTTGAAGTTTGAGCGAACATTTAAGTCTTTCTGAATATAGACTTAAACGGGAAATAGTTTTGGGAACCTTCTCTAATTATATTTATAAATGCCTGAGTAAAACTTTATTAGCTATCTAGGGTTTAAAAATAGTTTTCACAAAATACTTCCTTAAGAAGTAGGGCTTTAAATAATTAAATCAAACTATAATTAATAAAGAATATTTATTTAGAAATAATTCTCAAGTACTTTCTTATCAAAAAGGGTAGATAACAACTATTCATCATATATTTAAAATATACCCTTAATAGATTAAACTCCAAATGATCTTTAATTTGTAAACCACTTATCGAGATTAATTGTAATAACACAATAAAATAACCCTAGATAGCAACTGATACCATTCTTAGTATGTAAAATAAATATAGAGAATATATAATATATCTCTAGATAACAACTGATACCATTCCCGGTCCAAAGTATAAATACAGAGTATATTCCCCCTACTGAGGGTTTTGCTTAGCACATCAGCTCCAAAATATTACTATACCCATAGCTTATAAGTTCAACTTGTATCAATACTTTGACTTAGCATCATAGAAATCATTTCGAAATCATACACATATAGCATATATCTCAAAATCTTTAGTTATCACCACAACAGTTTTAAAAAGGTATAGGTTTGAAAACTTGCATCTATCACATCATATGCATCATCAGTATAATGTAATCTGAAATACAGCATGGGATTTAGAAAACTTGCATCTAGTATATGTATACTTCAAAGTATGGTTTTAGAAACTTGCCTGATGCTCGAGAAGTGATAGGGGTTCGCGACGATGCCGGGCAATCTAGACAAAGTCAAACGAAAACACACGGTTAATCTCCTCGATAAACCCCTTATAACTTAATGCTTAAACACGTAAGAGAAACACAACCAAGGCATTACTTGCTCGCTCTAGCGTCACACTAAGTCCATGTTATTCATCAACTACTTATATCATAAGTTTGGTTCGAAATCCATCCTCAAATCCATGTTATACTTAACCATTTGGAACCTTGGTTTCTAAGTCTCGTTTTCGGTAGTTTTCACTTGTGCAACCTCGGCTTCCTTATTTTTATAAAATCGGAAAAAGATCTTTTTGACTCGAAACCTTTTTAGGTCACTTACTAACTGTCCATGTTAGTACCATAATTAAAATCTTGTCCTAATTCCATTTTTAAGGGCCTCAAACTTAACCTCAAAGTTGGTATATTTCTGCGACATTGTTTCTCGAATCGCTTTCACTAAAACTAGCATATCTCTTAAACCGTTCGGCCAAATTAGGCGAACCGCGTATCATTACGAAGATTATAACATAAACTACACAATCATGGGCAATGGAGTTCAAGGGTCGAACTCGAACAGAGACGAAACAGGGAATCATGCAGTAGATAAAATTTGGGCATTACGACGGCTCTAAATCGAGCATTTCCAAATTTGTAACTCTTCTACTAAGCCATACAAGGCCACCCAATCATCAATATCACACACCAACCATCGCTTATGACCTCTAGGGTCAGTGGTAAGGTCCATTGACCACCACTCAACACAATCATCTCAAATCAAAGCCAAACATTCAAGGATATTCTTTTAACACATCATGCTTTAACTACTTAGCCAAAACTCAACCAAAACTCATCATATAACCAGCAAGGGTTCGATCTTTACCTTCTTTGATATCGTAAGAACCATAACAAAGCTTTATAATGGCTCCTCTAGCCTTGGATGCACCTTAGGAAGCTTGGATCATCCAAAGAAATCAAGAAAACAAGTTAGCAATCTCGGAGTCAATATTTACCAGCTGAAAGAACTTGCAAAACGAGGTCCTTACCTTGCTTTTCTGGAGAATACTCGTGAAATAGGAAATGTAGGTTATCTCAAGACCTTTCCAACGAGCTATAGATCGCCATTTTCCACCAAGAAATGAAGGAGATGTGAAGCTTACAATCCGGCAGTTCCTCTTTGGCCGAAAATGAAGAAAATGAAAATGTTTTGTTTTTGGTTTTGGCTTTTTGACTTGATTACATGTATTAATGTGTATTTATCCTTACTTTTGCAGGTGTTAATACCAGCCCTTGGATGGGATTTCTACTTTTGTGTTGGCTGAATCTTGGCCGTCCACTTGTTGGCTTGTCACTTGTTACTTTTTACTTTAGCAAAATGCAAACTAGTCCTTCATCTTTGAGTTGACTTACACTCTAGTTATTCTTGAATTTCCTTCTTTCACCAACTAGCTTCTCCTTTATATTTGCAACAAAATAATGTTACACTTGTATGTCGCATTTATTTATTATTTTGTTGATCCGATACTGCTTTGCTTCGTAAATGTTTTCAGGGATTTCTTGAACCTTCGTTTCACTGTCTCAGTGGTTTTCGTTCTAAATTCTCAAATCAAATATAATAAAATTCCAAAATATTAAATCCTCAAATCCTTAATTTAATATCTCATTTCTTGAATATAATAATATATAATTCGCTGCCCGGTCAAATATTATACCAAAATAAAATTCGGAATTTCTGAATTCCGATCGTCTTTGCATTCACTTATTTACTCCGTAGATCACTAATATGACTTCGGAATATCCACACTACGTCTCGTACATAGGTGGCATGAAAAACTTTGTTAATCCTCAAAATCACTATTCATCCACCAACTTCACTATTCACTGATGCACTTAATCATAATAAGAAAAGTTTTAAATTCTTCCAAAAATTCGGGTTATTACATTCTCCCCTCCTTAAAAGGATTCCGTCCCGGAATCAACTTAGGAGTAACTGGGATACTTCTCTTCCATTGCACTTTCTAACTCCCAGGTGGATTCTTCCACCTCTTGATTTTCCACAAACCTCTCACTAGCTTGGCAACCTCGTCACTTAGCACTTGCTCTTTTCTATCCGTGATTTCCACAGGTTGTTCTTTGTAAGTCAGACTGGGTCGTATATCTACCTGCTCGTACTCTAACATATGCCGGGCATCTATAGTATACTGACGTAGCATTGACACATGAACCCCGTTATGACCATTCTACAAGTTTGGGGGGTGTAAGGCTGGCTCGTAGGCCACCTTCCTGACGCGTTTTAAAATCTCAGATGGCCCAATGAATCTCGGGCTCACTCCCCTTTCTTTCCAAACCTCATTAATTCTTTCCATGGATATCTTTTAGCATCACGAATCTCTAACCTCATATTCTCTATCTTGTTTGTACAGAAAATACACCAACATAAACTTGCTTGTCATCCATCAACATGCCATTTAGCTTATCAATAGCAGTACTATCTCTATACTTGCGGGCTTAGTCCACATACTTTCTCTATCTGTCTTGGCTGTCACTAGCCACTTGTTGGTGAAATCTTTTGTCTTTCTAGTTTGTTGGACTAACTTGGGTTTTGTGTAAAATCTCATCCTTTAATTCCCGATCATTCGGAATCCATCTCTGTCTCATTTTAACTAAGGGTATCGGCCACCACATTGGCCTTCCCCGGATGGTAGTGTATCTCACAGTCATAATTCTAGGTCAATTCTAGCCATTTCTCCATCTCATGCCATCTACTATCACGGGTAACTCAAAGCCCATTCATTACATTCCATAAAATTTGTGGGTGCATTAGTTAACCCAAATAACCCCGCTGAAAACTCGAAGTGTCTATTCCTAGTACGAATCGCAGTCTTGGGCATATCCTCTGATTTAACTTCCAACTGGTGATACCCAGTTCTTAAATAAATTTGGAAATACACAGCGTTCTTCCGCTGATCAAACAATCATTTACAAGGGTACCTATTCTCCATGTCGAACTCATACAACTCTCGAGGTTCGATACATAATCTTGTGCTAACATCTTTCTTTCTTACAACAACACCTGGTTCTCCATGGTGGTACACTGGGTCTTATCATACCCTTATACAACAACTCTTGTAACTGAGTCACTAACCCTTTCATTCCCATTATACTCTGAATACTCGGTATTCATTCTCATGTCATTCAAATCGATATCTGGTAGCTCATTAAAACCTTGTACAATCTCCCAAAATCATTGTAGTTCCCTTTTTACTTGATATCTCTTTTCTTGGCGTCAACCATAAGGGCTAATTAAGCCTCGTATTTCTGACGTAATAGTTTCTTAGTCTGAACTATACTCAAGAATCTCTGAATCTGCCTCCATCCTTTAATTATTACTCTTTTTCTTTGCAATCAATAGGCTCCATTGGGTGTCAACCAACCCATCCTTATTATCATATCAACTTCTCCCAACTTGAAAGGAATCAGGTCTATCAAAAGTGTCGACCTCATATTTCTAGTTCACAACCTGGATGTACCAGTCTTATGGGAAAATCCCTCGAATGGCTATTTCTACTTGTAATTATTCCCTTAGTGGCTCGGCCTTAAGGTTTAATTGTCATGCAACTTCTTGATATACAACGATACATTAGCTCTGTCTAAATAGTGTAGAAGGGCACCTGCTATTTAAAGGTCCTGACAGTGGGCTTCTTGTTGGAGGTAGCCCTGGTTGAAGCCTACTGGCTTTCTTTTCTTCTGTGTTCACAAACTCCGGAACAAACCTCGATAATTCAGAAAACTTGACCTCATACTCGGTCACAGTCATGGTTTCTTGTTTTAACTCTTTAACTTTCATTTTCATCCGGGTCTCCATATACTTCCGGAAATTATTCCTTTAAAACAACACACGCTGCACCTCCCCCAAGTCACCATATCAGTTCCCTCTGACTCCATTGTCAGTACTTATCTTGCTAACCCAGAGGTAGTGTCCATTCGTAACAACTCCTCCAAAATCTCAATTCCACTATAGGGCATCTATCTAACACCGTTGTCACTGGAGTTCGCGGCACATCGCTATTTCTTTCACATATATCGATTGACACGCTTTTCATTATCATAATATCCTTGGGAGAATAAACCAATTTCATTGATATGTCACTAACATTCTATTCGTCTTAGGGATTCGCTCCTGTCATAGGCGATTTCGTTGCGGATCTAATTCCTATCAGCGAATTTTGACTTATTTGACCTTGTTGGCCTCCCCTTGAAATTCAATAAGGATAACAAAATTTATGGGGCCTTGAAAGATAGCTCCCATATCAAAGAAAATGTCACACACTGGTGATCATAAGGTTATGAGTTTTGAGGTAACCTTATTGGAGGTAAGAGAATTTTACCGAGAGATCAATATGATCATAAGAACTCAACGTTGTGTGCCTCAATTGAGACATTACTAAAGGTAATTAGCCTTCTTGTATTTCACAACTTACAAGTGATGGTGTCCCATCCGACTTCTATCACACAGACAGATAGTCCTTGTAGCCCCTATTAGTATAGGGTTGTTCGTCTCAATGGAAGTTGAAAAGTATGAAAGCAATTCGAGATCAATTTAATGATTATCGTCTTTCGACAATATTTCTTAAAAGAACACCTTGGATTAAAAATTGAACAGATTCCAAAGGTGCGGTTTCCAAAGAAAATACAAAGAAAGAATAACCAAAAAGATACTGGTACTTAACAAACAAGTGGTGAGGTATCACCATAAGGTCATTCCTTATTTGAAGAAAAGTCAAAGCTTAAATAACATCATTTGACAGGGCTTCGAAAACCTGAAAGTAGGCATTGTGACAGCCTCTGGCACAAGTGAAACTGAATATGGTTTAGCACAAGTGTTATAAAACAACTTCGAAGAGGGAATATACCCTTTATCAGAATTCTTTCCTGGAGAGAGGTCAAGATAGATCATAGATTGGGGAGGTTTGCCAAGGTCTTTACGGATGCCTTTTATGTCGGCTCCTCTAACGGATAACAGTTCGATTCTAAAGCTTTTCTGCTCCATGCACACCCTAAGGTGCTCGATACTTACGTTATTGCCGACTCATAATAGTCGCTAAGGATTCAACCATCGACCTTTGCAATCGCAGGGAATTCTATTCGACTAGGCGCAAACATCTCGAGTAAGCGTTCTGTTCTATAAGAAGACTTCAATATCGTTGTCGCCCGTAGCAATGACAATTCCTCATGTCGACTGGGCGGTACTCCGGAAGATCGTTAGAATCTACATGCTTAAATCCGGTCTCTATTTCAATCATCCTTATATCCAATATTCCTTCTCCCATATCAATCCTGTGCGCTACATAAGCTTAACACTTTTGGCACAATAGCCTTTTCATTTAAGTCAATCCCGGAATTTCTCAGTCCGTCTTGGTCCTTAAATATATTTCGCCTTTACCGTCCAATCTCAACTTCATCATTTAATCTCTACAATCAATTATAGCAATCAGGGTCTGTCCACCAACCTATATAACGGCTATTTATCCAATCCACAGGGTTCGATTTAATTTCCACTCTCTTTGGTGACATCCTCTGGTAATCAGAAAGACAAGGTTTGCCAAACTTTGCTGAATTTCTTTCCAAAATCAGGGAAATTTGATCAATCTATTACCTACTAATAATGCTCGGATCTGATTTCCGACCTTTCTGTTCTATCCTCATAATTCCTTCCTGATTTCCTGAGGGTGGTAAATCTCGTTCTCGATTCCGTCTTAGCGTGCTTGTCTTACAATGACATTTGCATGGTACATATATCCAAAATTTTCCTTGAGATAATAAAATCCCTCAATGATGTAATAGACACTATTTCCAGTGGAATCGCTGGTCGTGGGGGATTGAAACCTCATAGTCAAAGCAATTCCTTACACTATTCTAGGCAACTAAGTACCCTTGATCGTTCGTAAAAATCTGAACATCTTGGTTCTTACGTATGCCGCTTCCTTATGGGCAACTATAACCGACTACGAGTAACAGGTTTCGTTCAAGTCGAATCAATCCACTGATACTGGCTATACTGCCTCTACCTCTTCTGCTTTGGAGACTCTACTCCATTTTCTTTGTCATATTTCTTGATGAATCATGAACGATCCTTAAACTCTCGTCTCGTCACTTATTTATCCCTTGAAGGTTCGTCCGGTCTTATTATTAGACCTCAAATAACACACCATATCTTTATCAATCAACACGTCCTCTACAAGATTCTTTCCTTGACCCACTATGGGGTCTTCCTCTAGATCCTCCTATGGATCTTCCTTTAGCTGGTCTCCGTCCATTTCAAGGAACGCATCATCAATTGCCTACTCGAAGGCCTCGAGATCTGGTATCTCGGAATCCCATCCATCTATAACTCATACGAATCGAGGTGACTAACCATGAAGTCCTAAGTACGGTTTCCCAAAAGAAGTCCCCTCTCGGGCTTCATCTTAAACAGTCAGGGTCATGTCCTCTAACCCGACTACGAACTCAATTTGAGCTCTAGATGCTCTTATCATTATTAAGGGTATTGTAAGACTCGATCTCCTATCGTTTCTGAGGACTGTAACCTAACGCTCTGATACCATCTCTGTAACAGCCCCAAATCCGGGGTCAGGGATTTAGGGTTGTCACAATCCATGTACTCCTTGCCTTACCTGTATTACTCACACCATTCATAATTCACTTGTTCATGACCCCACAATATATGTCTCACACACACACACACAGGTTAGAGTCTCAGAAACGACACCATACAATAACTGCGGAATAAATAATTTTTATTACAATACCCAAATGTCTTTGAATCTGTTACTGATACAATTTCTACGTAGTGGTACATTACCAGCTTAGCCTTCTTATGCTCACAATCCTCTAATACCATTCATGTCTATACATAAGTTGAATACCAAAGCCGTAGCCTGATTCGATTGGTTCGTACTACTCCCGGGATCACTGCTGAAACTGTTTATGGAAACGCCTTGCGAGATACGTGTCGTCCCATTGGCATCCTGCTTCGCTGCTATATAATATATATAAAATAATAGCAAGAGTGAGCGATAGCTCAGCAAGGTAATGAAAGTATGGCATAATTCTGCCTTTAATTCAACCCAGAAATAAAGCGGGTATAAGACAATAACTTGTCAAAGTATCTTGATACTGAAATCATCTTCTTATCGGAATGTATTCCAAAAATAGTACCATTGTGGTATTTCAAATATCATTTCATAATACTCTGCAACTTTCAATGTTTATACTATGAACAAAGTTCTAGTATAGTATAAAAGATGAAATAACAAGATAACTCAGTATATCCTTTCTGTAAAATATCTGCTATATGAAATATAAGCAGACTATCAACATATACTTGAAAGATGGAGTTATAAGGAAATTCAATATAAGGTTTCCATAACCCAAAATCCACTTATACATATATATCCTTAACCAGGTTTTATCAGAGTCATAACTCATAAAATAAAAGATGAAGTTGTAGGAATTTCCAAATATCATCTTTCATATCAAACATTTATCTCATATCATATTCTGGAAATAAAGACAAGGCAAAATATTTCCAATCCACTTTCTAAACTTGAACAACTTGCATGAACTTGAATAACTGGAATAGCTTGAATAAACTTTTCTTTTCTGGAATCTCGCTTAAAACATGTTCTTTCTCTGATAACTTGCATAAAACATTTTCTTTCATGGATGATGAACTGTAGACGGAGATTCTGGGCGACAGGGATACCCCTACGATGATCAGTCGTCAGGCAATCCCCACTGCTGTTTTTCTACGTAGAAGGGAAAATAGGGTAGACGCTAACTAACCACTACCTCCCCGCCAATCGGTTGTAGGGGGAAGAGCATACCCATTCCTTAGGGGTACCCATTCCTTAGGGGCCTCCGATGCTCTTCTCTCATCCTACGGTCGGGCACTATCTGATAATCTAAGGGAAGTACAGACCAGTTCATAGACTGTCAGTCTCCTCGTAATTCCCTTAGGGGACAGGTCGCCACTCAGTCCCTTACATATTCTCCGAGTTCAAGAAAATCCATAACTTTGAAACATAAAGTTCCTTTCCCTTTTTCCCAAGTATACGACTCCACAAAGTAGTCATATCTGGTTGGAAAGAAAAATTCACCCATATTTCCCAAGCTGATGCTTGTTCATGGATGCAACTAATTCCACTGATCTTACCCCTCGAATCTTGAGGAAGTAATCAAAATCATTTTGATGATAGCATACAAAACTGTTAAATGAATAGTTTCGAAAAGATTTAGGACCGGGCAGTCCACTTGGAACGAACATAAAATCTTGAGAAAGGTTCCATGTATCTTTGAAGTTTGAGCGAACATTTAAGTCTTTCTGAATATAGACTTAAACGGGAAATAGTTTTGGGAACCTTCTCTAATTATATTTATAAATGCCCGAGTAAAACTTTATTAGCTATCTAGGGTTTAAAAATAGTTTTCACAAAATACTTCCTTAAGAAGTAGGGCTTTAAATAATTAAATCAAACTATAATTAATAAAGAATATTTATTTAGAAATAATTCTCAAGTACTTTCTTATCAAAAAGGGTAGATAACAACTATTCATCATATATTTAAAATATACCCTTAATAGATTAAACTCCAAATGATCTTTAATTTGTAAACCACTTATCGAGATTAATTGTAATAACACAATAAAATAACCCTAGATAGCAACTGATACCATTCTTAGTATGTAAAATAAATATAGAGAATATATAATATATCTCTAGATAACAACTGATACCATTCCCGGTCCAAAGTATAAATACAGAGTATATTCCCCCTACTGAGGGTTTTGCTTAGCACATCAGCTCCAAAATATTACTATACCCATAGCTTATAAGTTCAACTTGTATCAATACTTTGACTTAGCATCATAGAAATCATTTCGAAATCATACACATATAGCATATATCTCAAAATCTTTAGTTATCACCACAACAGTTTTAAAAAGGTATAGGTTTGAAAACTTGCATCTATCACATCATATGCATCATCAGTATAATGTAATCTGAAATACAGCATGGGATTTAGAAAACTTGCATCTAGTATATGTATACTTCAAAGTATGGTTTTAGAAACTTGCCTGATGCTCGAGAAGTGATAGGGGTTCGCGACGATGCCGGGCAATCTAGACAAAGTCAAACGAAAACACACGGTTAATCTCCTCGATAAACCCCTTATAACTTAATGCTTAAACACGTAAGAGAAACACAACCAAGGCATTACTTGCTCGCTCTAGCGTCACACTAAGTCCATGTTATTCGTCAACTACTTATATCATAAGTTTGGTTCGAAATCCATCCTCAAATCCAAGTTATACTTAACCATTTGGAACCTTGGTTTCTAAGTCTCGTTTTCGGTGGTTTTCACTTGTGCAACCTCGGCTTCCTTATTTTTATAAAATCGGAAAAAGATCTTTTTGACTCGAAACCTTTTTAGGTCACTTACTAACTGTCCATGTTAGTACCATAATTAAAATCTTGTCCTAATTCCATTTTTAAGGGCCTCAAACTTAACCTCAAAGTTGGTATATTTCTGCGACATTGTTTCTCGAATCGCTTTCACTAAAACTAGCATATCTCTTAAACCGTTCGGCCAAATTAGGCGAACCGCGTATCATTACGAAGATTATAACATAAACTACACAATCATGGGCAATGGAGTTCAAGGGTCGAACTCGAACAGAGACGAAACAGGGAATCATGCAGTAGATAAAATTTGGGCATTACGACGGCTCTAAATCGAGCATTTCCAAATTTGTAACTCTTCTACTAAGCCATACAAGGCCACCCAATCATCAATATCACACACCAACCATCGCTTATGACCTCTAGGGTCAGTGGTAAGGTCCATTGACCACCACTCAACACAATCATCTCAAATCAAAGCCAAACATTCAAGGATATTCTTTTAACACATCATGCTTTAACTACTTAGCCAAAACTCAACCAAAACTCATCATATAACCAGCAAGGGTTCGATCTTTACCTTCTTTGATATCGTAAGAACCATAACAAAGCTTTATAATGGCTCCTCTAGCCTTGGATGCACCTTAGGAAGCTTGGATCATCCAAAGAAATCAAGAAAACAAGTTAGCAATCTCGGAGTCAATATTTACCAGCTGAAAGAACTTGCAAAACGAGGTCCTTACCTTGCTTTTCTGGAGAATACTCGTGAAATAGGAAATGTAGGTTATCTCAAGACCTTTCCAACGAGCTATAGATCGCCATTTTCCACCAAGAAAGGAAGGAGATGTGAAGCTTACAATCCGGCAGTTCCTCTTTGGCCGAAAATGAAGAAAATGAAAATGTTTTGTTTTTGGTTTTGGCTTTTTGACTTGATTACATGTATTAATGTGTATTTATCCTTACTTTTGCAGGTGTTAATACCAGCCCTTGGATGGGATTTCTACTTTTGTGTTGGCTGAATCTTGGCCGTCCACTTGTTGGCTTGTCACTTGTTACTTTTTACTTTAGCAAAATGCAAACTATTCCTTCATCTTTGAGTTGACTTACACTCTAGTTATTCTTGAATTTCCTTCTTTCACCAACTAGCTTCTCCTTTATATTTGCAACAAAATAATGTTACACTTGTATGTCGCATTTATTTATTATTTTGTTGATCCGATACTGCTTTGCTTCGTAAATGTTTTCAGGGATTTCTTGAACCTTCGTTTCACTGTCTCAGTGGTTTTCGTTCTAAATTCTCAAATCAAATATAATAAAATTCCAAAATATTAAATCCTCAAATCCTTAATTTAATATCTCATTTCTTGAATATAATAATATATAATTCGCTGCCCGGTCAAATATTATACCAAAATAAAATTCGGAATTTCTGAATTCCGATCGTCTTTGCATTCACTTATTTACTCCGTAGATCACTAATATGACTTCGGAATATCCACACTACGTCTCGTACATAGGTGGCATGAAAAACTTTGTTAATCCTCAAAATCACTATTCATCCACCAACTTCACTATTCACTGATGCACTTAATCATAATAAGAAAAGTTTTAAATTCTTCCAAAAATTCGGGTTATTACAACTAATCTTTCTGAGCTTTCTAAAGAGGAATGCGATAGTGCAGTAAATGAAATGTCTACTGTACTATATAATTTGCGTGTTACTCTTAAATCACTTACCAAGGAGAATTCAAGGATTAAAGAATCAAATCTGCTCTTAAGTGATAGAAATGCCATGTTAGAAGCACAGCTCATTGAGTTTGAGAAAATGAGATGTGTTAGTAGGGATGCTAAGCTGGAACTTGAGAAAGTATTGAAGAGGGAAGAAATTCTTAAAACACAACTAGAGATAGAACAGTGTGTGATTGCAAAATGGAAAGATTCCAGGAATGTTGCTAGCAACATCATTAATGTTCAAGGTGTGGAATCTTTCTGTGAGCAATCATGGAAAAAGAACAAGGAGAAACTAGGGTATGCTGTTGAAACCTAAGAATCAGAATCAGAGTCAACAAACAACAATGATCATTTGTTGAAGGTTGATACGTCAACGGAATGCGATGTTTCGTTGACAGATGAACCATCAACCGATCATGCTGTTTCGTTGACAGAGAAAAAGAAAGTAGAACTCACTAGACTTAATGAAAAGTATGGTCCTGTCACCAAGAACTTTGTTCAAGGTGAGTCTAGTAAATCAAAGAAAGTTGAGAAGCCTGTTGAAAGAGCTAATGTAGGTCACTTGTCTAACAAGCAATTGAAAGACAAGTTAGAGAAAGTTCAAGTTGAGACTAAAGGTAACAAAAAGAATAACAGAAACGGAAAAGTAGGGATTAACAAGCACAACAATTACACACCTGATAAATATGCACCTAGAAAGACATGTGTTAATTGTGGTAGTGTTAATCATCTATTTGCTAATTGCAAGTCTGTTAAGAAACCTGCTAATGTGAAAATGCCTAAGTCTACATTGAATGATTCTATACCTGCAATGCCTGTTATGCCTAACATGTTTGCTCCATATGCACAGTATCAAAATCCATATGCTGGTATGTCATTTGTGCCTAACCCTTACATGAATATGTTTAACATGCCACAAATGCCATGGAATAACATGTTTGTTCCTCCATCTATGCATGCTGAGAATGAAACTGTGAGCAACCCTCAAAGATCAACACAAGTGAAAAATGATCTGAGAAGGAAATCAAAGGCTAACAAGACAGGACCCAAGGAAACTTGGGTACCAAAATCAACTTGATTTGGTTTGTTGTGTGCAGGGAGACAAAAGGAATCTTTGGTACTTGGATAGTGGTTGTTGAAGACACATGACTGGTGATTCCACCCTGCTCACAGAGTTTCAGGAAAAAGCTGGCCCTTGTATTGCTTTTGGAGATGACAGCAAAGGCTACACAAAGGGATATGGCTTGATTTCAAAAGAGAATGTCATCATTGATGAGGTTGCATTGGTGGATGGTCTTAAGCACAACCTGCTTAGTATCAGCCAACTTTGTGACAAAGGATTTTTAGTTACTTTTTCAAAAGAAGCCTGTGTTGTTTCTAAGGTAGGAAACAACAATGTGGTCATGACTGGATTCAGAAGAGGGAACGTGTACATTGCTGACTTTAGCAGCACAAGTCCAGACACCATCACATGTCTTTTCAGCAAGGCAAGCAAGGATGAAAGTTGGCTGTGGCACAAGAAATTATCTCATCTGAATTTCAAAGTCATGAATGATTTGGTAAGGAAAGATCTTGCTAGAGGAATTCCACAGGTAGAATTCTCCAAGGATGGTTTGTGTGATGCCTGTCAAAAAGGGAAACAAAAGAAGGCATCATTCAAAAGCAAGACAGAGTCATCAATTGTTCAACAGCTTGAGTTGCTCCACATGGATTTATTTGGCCCTGTAAATGTCATGTCAATTTCAAAGAAGAAGTATTGTCTTGTGATTGTTGATGATTTTTCTAGATTTACATGGACTTTGTTTTTGCACTCCAAAGATGAGGCAAGTGAAATCATTATCAATCACATCAAGATGGTAAACAATCATCCTGATTTCAAAGTGAGAAGAATTAGGAGTGACAATGGGACAGAATTCAAGAATTCAAGCATGAAAGTGTTCTGTGAAGAAAATGGTATATTGCATGAGTTTTCAGCAGCAAGGACACCACAGCAAAATGGTGTAGTTGAAAGGAAAAACAGAACACTTATTGAAGCTGCAAGGACAATGCTAGATGAATCAAAGTTACCTACTTATTTTTGGGCTGAGGCAGTCAACACAGCTTGCTTCACTCAAAATATTTATTTGATTAATCAGGCCAAGGGAATGACACCTTATCAACTACTCAAAAGAAAGAAACCACTATTGGATTTTCTTCATGTCTTTGGTTGCAAGTGTTTTGTTCTGAGAAATCAAGCTGAGCACTTGGGGAAATTTGAAGCAAAGGCAGATGAAGCAATATTTGTGGGTTATGCAGCAGGGAAAGCCTACAGAGTCTACAATCTCAGAACCAACATTGTTATGGAATCTGTACATGTTGTTTTTGATGATCTCAAAATTCAGGGTCTCTGTGATGAAGGTTTCCATGAAAGTCTCTCTTTTGAGAATGAGGAAGCAGAACAAATGGATCATGATAAGACTATTGAGAAACAGTCCAAAGTTGTTGTATCTAGCACAGATGAAAGCAGCAGTGAAGATGAAATTGCTGCATTAAGATTGAAAAGAATAGCTGCTAGTAGACCAAATGGTCATTTCGTTGACAGTCAGAATGAGCGTTTCGTTGACAGTCAAAATGGACATTCCGTTGACAGTCACATAAATGCTTCCAGGAGTGATCAATTAGGGACAACAAACTCAGGGGGAGTTTCTCAAGGACAAATATCTAATCAAGGCAATCATGATCATGAAGCTACTTCTTCAAGAGCAAATCTACCTCCCTCAAGAAAATGGACTAAAGATCATCCCTTTGAACTAATTATAGGTGATGTTTCTTCAAAAGTTCAAACTAGAAGAGCAACTCAAGAGGAATGTCTATATAGTAGCTTTCTGTCTCAAGAAGAGCCAAAGAAAGTTGAGGATGCACTTCTAGATCCAGATTGGGTTTTGGCTATGCAAGAGGAGCTAAACCAATTCGAGAGGAACAATGTTTGGAAGCTGGTGCCCAAGCCTAAAGACAGGAGTGTAATAGGCACAAAATGGGTGTTCAGAAACAAGATGGATGAAAATGGCATAGTCACAAGGAACAAAGCTAGATTGGTTGCAAAAGGCTACTCACAGGAAGAGGGAATTGATTTTGATGAAATCTTTGCTCCTGTTGCAAGACTAGAAGCAATAAGGATTTTCCTAGCCTATGCAGCCCATGCCAATTTCAAGGTCTTTCAAATGGATGTGAAGAGTGCTTTTCTGAATGGGGAACTGGAAGAGGAGGTGTATGTGAGTCAACCTCCTGGCTTTGAAGATGATGATTTTCGAGAGTATGTGTACTTTCTCCTCAAAGCACTCTATGGTTTGAAACAAGCACCTAGAGCCTGGTATGACACATTGTCGCAGTTCCTTCTTGAGAATCACTTCACTAGAGGTACTGTAGATAAAACTCTTTTTCATAGGATTGTGAATGGCTCTACAATACTTGTTCAAATTTATGTAGATGACATAATTTTTGGGTCTACAGATGAAAAACTTTGTCAAAAGTTTGCCAAGCTTATGCAAAGTAAGTATGAAATGAGCATGATGGGAGAGTTAACTTATTTTCTTGGTCTTCAAGTAAAGCAAGTTAATGAAGGCATTTTCATTAGTCAAACCAAGTACATTAATGATTTGTTAAAGAGGTTTAACTTAATGGAATGCTCTCCTGCCAAAACACCCATGTCTACTGCCACCAAACTTGAATTGAATACTAAGGAAAAATCTGTGGACATTTCAAGTTACAGAGGCATGGTTGGCTCACTTTTATATTTAACAGCTAGTAGACCTGATATTATGTTTGCTACATGTCTATGTGCTAGATTTTAGGCTGATCCTAGGGAATCCCATTTAGTTGCTATTAAAAGAATTTTCAGATATCTCAAAGGAACACCAAACCTTGGCATTTGGTATCCTAGAGAATCTGGTTTTGAACTAATTGGTTATTCAGATGCAGATTATGCAGGATGTAAAATTGACAGGAAAAGCACAACTGGAACCTGTCAATTTCTAGGAAACAAGCTTGTATCATGGTTCAGCAAGAAACAAAACTCAGTTTCCACCTCCACAGCTGAGGCTGAGTATATTGCAGCTGGAAGTTGTTGTGCACAGATTTTATGGATGAAAAACCAACTACTTGATTATGGATTAAGAGTTGAGAAAATTCCTATTTTCTGTGACAACACTAGTGCCATTGCCATTACTGAGAATCCAGTGCAGCATTCAAGGACCAAGCACATTGACATCAAGTACCACTTTATTAGAGAACATGTTATGAATGGTACTGTGGAGTTACATTTTGTTCCAAGTGAACAACAACTTGCAGACATCTTTACCAAGCCACTTGATGAATCCACATTCTCAAGATTAGTAAGTGAGCTAGGTATGCTAAATTTCTCTTAATTATTTTGAGATTTTTGCAAGTTAAAATGCAGCCAGGAATTTGCTATAATTTTTCTGTGAATTGATTTTCTCAGGAAAAGGTGAAATTTTGTCTAAGTCAAAATTACTATGTCAACGAAACGCACCATTTCGTTGATAGTCTTAGCATTTTTCTGGGTGTTTCGTTGATAGCTCTTTTATATCAACGAAACGCAGCTTTATCAACGAAATAGAAGGGACCTAAAATGCCCAATTCTGATTCGTTGATATAGCGCTTTTTAATCTGAACCGTTGAAATTGCACGTTCTTTATCACGATCTATGCATACACCCCTGTAAGTATAAATCGTGGTAATATTTAATTCTAACGGTTACTTTTTAAGCCAATCAGGTAATTTAGATTAATTATTGGACTTAATTTCTGAGAATTTTTGGGGGAGTATTTAAGAAATTTCAATTTCTTTATTTCATTTCTACCTGTTCTCAAAAATTCCAAAAGTTTTTCTATCTTCTTCTCTCTAACAAGCAATACAGCTCGAAGCTTTTCCTCACTCAACAATGGCACCCATAGTCAAGCTTATGTCTGCTGGTGGGTTCATCTATGAGAAGAACAATTCTATTCCATTTGTTGTTAAGGAGAGTCCGAACAACATCTTTTTCAAGATGATGGACTTCATGAGGAACTGTAAGTTGAGCTATGCGATGTTTCACTCTACACCACTCTACAATGAAATAATCGAGGAGATTTGGACCTGATGTGAGTATAGTGGAACAAACTGCACACTGCAATTCACTCTTCAAGGTAATGAGTACATAGTTAATTCTGATGTTTTGCAAGCATGTTTACATATTCCTAATAATAACTGTGATGGTTTGCCTACTAACATTGAAATAACTACCGTGCTAAATTCTATAAACTACTCTTTGCCTACTGATAACTTGGGTAAGATAATTAGGAGAGGTTTGGTTAGGGAATACAGTTATTTAGCTGATGCATTCATTAAGGTCTTTTCTGGAAAGATTAGTAATTTTGATGCATTAACTAACTCTATGTTAATTCTCCTAACCATGCTTGTAAATGATAGATATTACAACTTTAGCACCCAACTTATGTATGAAATTGGTGCTAAGTTGGGTGATAAGGCAAATAGGAAGAAAAATATCTATTATGCAAGGTTTCTGATGATGCTGGCTAATCATGTTAGTTCAGCACCATTAGTTATCTCTAACCCTACTGCCAGGTTTGAGTGCTTTGTGCAAGAGAAGAGAGTATTGACAGACATACTGAGGCTGAACCACAATGGTGATGTTCCAGTGGTGTATCTGCCAATCATTGAGGTAACTACTGCTATCCCTGTTAGTATAGCTGTTACTTCCATTGTCTCATCCAACCCAGTTGCTATGGAGTCTGTAGCTGTGACCCAACAGGCTCCTGCCCCAGCAACAAAACCAAAATCAAAGAAATCCTCCAAGCCAACCTCAGGTGCTTCTCAAAAGGCACCTGTTGTAAAAACTACCACACAACCTAAGGGGAGTGAGTCTGGAGTTGTGAGAGGTGAGGGAAGGGGTGAAAGTCAAAGAAACCCCAAGAATAAGGAAGGTGAGGTAAGTGTTTCCCAGCCTAGCCCCATTGTGTCTTCCCAACAAGGCACAATGAGTAAAATGGATTTAAGCACAAGTCTAATTGCATCCTCCCAAAAGGATGTAATTATTGAAACAAGCTCTCCACCAAGAGCACAGTCCAAGAGGGCAGGGGACACTGTAAGCCCACAGTCTACAATTTCCCAGTACCAAAGAAGAGTAAAGCAAAAATCCCAGGTTTCACAGGGTGCACACACACTGGAAGCAACACTTCCAGTTTCACAAATTCAATTTGATGTAACCCCTATCATAACTCTGGGGTTACAGTCCCATTCTCTTGATATCAATCTTGAACTATCTCCACCAAATTCACCAACTCAATCATTGGATGTGGATATGATCCATTCATCTATCCCTGATTCTCCAACTCTTTTCTTGGAGAAGCCCCACTCTGACATTGGTGACCATCACTTGTTAAGTGATTTGTTGGGCCACCAATCATCCTTTTCTGAAGTTACACGAGGATCTGTGGAACAATCTCTTAAATCAATCACCACAGATTCTACTGTAATTTCACTTTCTCAAAGTGCTTTCTTGACCTCATCAACGAAACAGGCTCTTTCGTTGACAAGTGTTTCTCCATCAACGGTATCCATACCGTTGACAGTTCAAACTACCATACCGTTGATAGTTCACTCTGCACCTCTAATTGAAAATCAAGTTGTTTCCACAACTAGTGCAGATGATCTAGTGGTAGTTGAGACACTTCTAGGATTGAGAGGGAGTGAAACTGAGAGGCTGGCTTGCAGCCAGGCAAAAGGAGAGAATGAGAGTGAGAGGCTGGCTATTTCTTCCAGCCAGGCAAAAGGAGAGATTGAGAGTTCCACCTTAGTAGGTGAAGGTGAGGGTGTGAGAGGTGTGAGCCATGGGGAGCCCATGATGCAAGAAAATAGAGGAGAGAGAGAAGGGACTACAGGAGTCATAAGGGAGGAAGCAGCCATTGCTAGTGAGTCAATGGAGGTCAATGAGGGAGAAAGGGAACTTACTTTCCAAGAGCTCTATCAACAAACTTTGGATAGTATTTCCCTGGATCCTGAGACCTTTACTCATCCTGTGTCAGCCTATCAAGTTTTGGCTCAACAGGGCAATGTGGAGGCAGAGAGGTCACTACAACTAATTCATACAACTGCATCAATGCAAAGAGCAAAGGATGCCTTGACCAATCTATCTCCAGGAGCTACAGCAAGTGGTGAGTTTGATTTCTCTGATGATGAGGACAACTTTGGTGACAATCAGGTGGCCACTGCTTCACAGACTGGGACTTCTGTGGTGCCTCCTACACCAAACTGGCTTTCTCAAGATTTACAAGGAAGGATCTCCCTGGATGCTGCAATCACAAGGCAGTACAATGAGGCCTATCTGGCTCATGAGTCTGCAAATGCCAATGACAAGAAATTCTACAAGGCTATTATGGATTCACTGGAAATCGAAAGGCTACAGATGATGCAGACAAGGATTGAGGCTAGAGAAATCAAGGACTCAATTAGCAATCTCAAGGATGTTAATGAAAGGAGGCTAGATGAAAAGCTTCCTCTTCTCACTGTGTCCAAGATGAACAGGTTTTTCTCTAAGGAACCTGAGGTGGCTACCTCCTTGAAGACTCTCTCTTCTAGAGTGGACAAGGTGGAAGCTACTTTATCTCAGATGCAAAAGGAACAGGAGAAACAGACACAACTCTTGGCCCAGCTAGTGGCAGCTCAAGGACTCCCAGTCATCTCTCTTGATGATAACAAAAAGGGGGAGAAATCTAAGGAGCTAGACATTCAAATCACAAAGGTTATGGTCCCAGCCATTTCCCTGCCAAAGGAGCCACTAGGTATGGGGGAGTCAGGAAAAGCTAAACTGGACAGCATTGACCTGATTCAGCAAGCATCTATGAAGCTACAGCTTGCTGAACAAATTAAAGACCACTGGTCCAGGATAGATGAAAGAATCAAGAAGTTAGCTGATTCTGCAAAGATTTCAGATCCATCAACGAATCAAGCTTCTTCTACAGAGCCATCAACGGATGCCATGGTTTTAGCATCAACGGAATGGGAGCCACATACCAATTCTTTATATAAGGTAGAGCCCCTTCTACATGGAGTCACTCAAGGTTCAAGGAAGGAGAAAGGACAAACTTCATGCATTAGGGATGTGGAACAAGCTACATTGCAAAGAAGCTTATCTCCCAAGTCCCCTGCTAAACCAAAGGGCAAAAATATAGCAAGGACTTTCTATCTTGCACCTTATCCAGATGAGCTCAAGCTTCTTGGATTACTTATCACTAAATGCAAGGAAAGCAATGATACTGAGGTAAGGAAGCAAAGGGCAATTGTCTACAGGAATGGACAAGAAATCTGTGTTTGGGCTGGTCACCCAAACTTTGCTGAAGCTAAGGCTGAAGAGTCAGAAAGAGCAGCAATGCAAGCACTTGCAGTTGCTCAATCTCTTGATGAAGAAGAAAGACAGCAAGAAGAAAAAGCCAGAGAGGAAAGGAGTGCAAAGAAGAGCACAAGGCAACCAAAGGCAAGAGCTAGGAGAAATATAGCCTTTGAGAATGATGACTCTCAGAGTATTGCATCAGACTCTTCTGTACCAACTGCACCTCCAACAATTCCTGATCCAGCTCTAGGGGTAAAGTTAGCCTTTGATCCTTAACATCCTGTTAATTTCCATGATCAGCCAATTGAGCCAAAGGAAGAGCCAATTGAGTTTGATGAGGCCAACTTTCCAAAATTCCTCTTTGAGATGGATCCAAAGAAGAAATCTAAGCAAAGGGCTACCAAGGCTAAGCCAATTCTAGTAAGGAGACCACAAGCTGAAAAACCTCCTACCAACCCAGAAGACTTCATCTACATTGTTGATATCAGGGAGGAGTCTGACCTACATATCAATCTTGATGACCTAGTTGAAGTGAGAGGAATAGCAGCTTCTTACAAACTACCAGAGAGATTGGTGTTTGTCTACAAGGGTGGGAGAGAACAGGTTTGGCCTCTACATAGAATTCTGGGAGAAGACTATCAGACACTGCTATCTGTGTTTAAATGCCTGAAGAAAGATTTTGGTTTTACCAAAACAGCTAAATCTGAAGTTGTTTCCAAAATTTGCCAAATCAAAGCTAGCTGGAACAAGCCTGGTGCACTTCCCAGAGTATTGAAGGTCCCTCAAACAGGAAAGAAAATTCATCTCCAACCTTTTTGGATGATGGAATTCAGAGACAAGGACAACTGTAGAAGATTCTTCAGAATAGAAGACCAACTGGAGAAGGCATCCAATGAAACTCTAAGATTAATGCAATCCAAGTTGGGGAATCAAGATGAAGAAGAGAAGATTTTCTACAGAAGACTTCAAGCTCAGATTGAGGAGAACAATGCAAGAAAAGGGAAGAAAACAAGACCACAGAGGCAAAGAAGAAAAATCTGCTCAGTCTAGAGGAGCAACTCTGTGCACTTGTTTTGTAAGATTTTCTACTTTGAAATTTAATTAAATTCAATGAAGCTCAATGCAATTTCTACTTTTATCATGTGTAAGTTGACTGAGTGTTTTTGTTATCATCAAGGCTCTTGATTTATGGCTGTTATTCTATCAGTCATAAATTGGGGGAGATTGTTAGGAATATGTTGTTCTTGATGATAATTATAAAAGCATTTAGTAGATTTTGTATTAAGTCATTTTGTAACTGTCAACGGAATGGCATGCTCTGCAGTGTTTCGTTGACAGGAAGCTCATCAACGGAATGAGTGTTGTAGCAATTGCACTGTACAATACTTCACAGTTTGATATGCATTTGATGTATGTATTAGATAGGTTTCCTAAGTCATGTTGACTAAGTACTAGATAGGCAAAATAGGTTGGTTAATTGTAAGTATATCATGCCTTGTAATTTTGCCTAAGTGAAGAACATGTCAACGGTATGAAGATTACTCTATCAACGAAACAAGGATACACCATCAACGGAATGAAGAATAAAGCTATCAACGAAATACATTCTCCTGCCATCAACGGATCATTATTGCTCTTCTGTATAGTTGACAAAGTGATAGTGACAGCTTTCTGACAGATCAAAAGGAGATGTAGAAGTGTGCATTTGCATTGGGAGCCATTAAAATGGTCACTGGAAATAAGGAAACATTCCAATTCCCAATTGGGTTCTTGAGTGGGATCAGAATAAGCATGAAGACAAAAGACAAGGATCTCCAAGGACCACTGGACAAAAGCAATGAAAAGCAAGCTACTGGCGATTATCTTTAGTGTACTTAAGTGTAACCAAAAATAGTATTGTAAACTTGGGAATATATAACCAAGTGTAGCAGTTAAAATAGAAACAAGAGAAGAAAAACAAATAGATTGTATTAGCTATTTTTGAGAGCATTTCTTCTCTACAAATCTAGTGACTGAGCAGCTGTGTACATTTGTATCACAGATTATTTCCGAAATAAAAACACTTCAGTTGGATCATCAAACAATCCAACTGAATTATTTATATCTTGTGTTTTTACTTATTCAGTTCAGTTTTATTTATAAGTGTTTTAAGTTTAAGAAAATATCAAGAATTGTATTCAACCCCCCCTTCTACAATTCTGTTAGGTCATTTGGGATTAACAACCACAGTAGATAAGATTAACAACTCAATCTCTAGCAGAATTTCAGATTCATCAGGATCTTGAACATTGTCAAGAACAATATCAGGATTAGAATCTTCAATTTGATTTGTATTGCAGAGAATTAATTGTCTTGGTCTTCTTCTCAATTCTGGTTCTTCTTCAATAAACTCCTTGCATTCCTTCTCAATGATATCCTTGATAACAGGATCTATTAGATTTTGTGAAGCTTCAGGAATTTCTTCAATTAATAAACCTCTAGACCTTGTCTGTCTAGGCATTGTTTGAGTCGAAGAACCTCTTCTACCTCTTCTAGCACCTCTCCTACATCTGACTCCTCTTCCTCTAGCAGGAACAGGGTTATTAAAGCTTTCCATCATTTCTCTCTGTTGACTTAAGAATTCTTCATGTGAGAGATCAGGATATTCTTCACTTGCTGTAGAGAGTGCTTTCCTTGCAAATAATTGTTGAACTCTTTTATCAGTGTGATAGAGAGTAACAATTCTACCATTTTTTGTAGTAAACTTCTGGAATAGATTTGATGCATCTTCATCACCTTCAGGAATTGTAGCAAGAATCTGTTCATGACCAGGCATCAGGATTTGATCACCTGTCAGGATTTGTTCTTCCGTCAGGATCTGAGATTGCACTAATGTCCTCACTGTCCTTACTCCAGAATCAGAAACATGATTTGACTGCCTTGTTTGACTTTGAGAAGTTTGAATTGTCTTCATAACAGCAGCATCAGAGGTTTTTCCTTGTAGAATTTTGCCACCACCATCATTTCCAGTATCATCATCATTATTCCTCAATACTAGATCAGGTGTACATTTTGTCTGACTTACCTTCTCCCCCTTTTTGACATCAGTATTTGACAATATATTCAAAATTAAGGCAAGAGAGGTTTGAATGTCAGTTACCTTTGTATCAAGAGAATCAATCCTGTTGTTGATTGAAGACTGTTCAGTAATGATGGACTTAACTTGGGATTCCACTAACCTGAGTTGAAGAGCAGTAGGCACCTTTGTAAAACTCTGAGAAATATCAGTCCTCACTTTGTCAGTAGAATCCTTGACAGAATCTATTTCATGTTTCAGGCTTTTGGATAACGGAGTAGTAGCCTTCAAATGATTCTTCAAATCTTCATTTTGAATCAACTTAGCAGCATTATAAGCATGATCCAATGCATATGGATAGCTTACAGAATCATGGGACTTGTCCAGTCAGTTTCCCATTGTTGCAATTTCAGCTACTCAGCAGGATCAATCTCAGAAGGAACAAAAAAGTCTTGTCTGAAGTCTTTTCCAGTAGAAGCCTTGCCAGTCATGAAGGTGCTTGACGAACCATAATTAGTTCCAAGACTAGATTTTAAAACTCTGGCAAGCTGTTCCTTCTCTTCGTTATTATCATCATCACTATCATCAGAATCATCACCATCAGTACCATGAGTAACATCAGGATCAGGAATAGCTATACCTTTTAGTTTATCCTGTGAATCTATGATAGGATGGTCCATTGGTCGTGATCTTAGTGGCTGTATCAGAATTGTCTCAGCATCAGGAGCACCACTAGCATCAGGAGCAACACCGTCAGGATTTGATAAGGTTGCATCAGTATTTGTTATTGATGGTTCTTGTGTAGCATGAGGTTCTGAAGCTGCTTCAACACTTTGAGTTGGAGGTTCTTGTGTGCTTCCCTCATTGACAGTGTCCTCGACCAATCTTTGAACTTCATCTGCACCAGAAATCCCTTGAGCATTGTCAGGAAATTTCTCAGAAACTGTAGCTTGGCCTGCATCTTCACTTTGAGAAGATGGTTCTTGTGTGGCTGGAATAAAAATGTCTTCATTCTCCCTTTGAGAAAATGATTCTTGTGTGACCATTCCAATAGCTAAGCCTTCACCCAAACTTTGATTGAGTTGTTCTTGTGTGGCTGGATCATCAGTAAGAGCTGCTGAACCACTTTGAGGTCCAGGTTCTTGTGGGCTTGATCCCTTCAGTTTCTTCTGTCTAGAGAACACTAACTCCCCTGCTTTCCTTAGCTTTTCCATTGGATGTTTAATCCCAAGATTGGAAGCAGCAGCACCATACTTCTCCCATGAAATATCAACATGTTTTATTGTTGGAGAGTCCTGTGCTGGAGAGTCTGAAATAGTAACCACTTGACTTGGTGCAGCATCAGGAATACTAACATCAGGATTTGCTTGAGCAGCTGAATTTGATTGCTCATTAAGAATAGAAGTGTCTTTTACATCAGTATCCTGCTTCTTTTCGAAAGGAATATGATACATGCCCTTAGATAATTTCCTTTTCTTCTGTGGTGTAGATAATGGTACCACAGCTTCAATAGCAGTATCAACAACTTCCTTATTCGCATTCATTATAGAGGATATAGGTAAATCATCCTCAGAATCATTCTCATCGCTGAGTACTAACTTCCTTTTAGCAGAAACAGCCTCAACACCCTTAGCAGCCTTTTTCACCAGGATCCCTTGTACACCCCCTTGTAACTTCTTTTTAGTGAGTGGTGTAGAAGAAAAATCCTTTGAACCTGATTGCCTTCCTGACACATCAGTTCTAGCTGATTTCTTTGATTTTACAACTAAAGTCTTTTGAGAGACAGTAGAGGTGGTTGTTAACTGTTTAGACTGTTTGGAATGAATTCTTGGGTCAGGAACAAGATGTGATGGACCTTGCCCCATAGCATTAGAAAGTAATCCATAACAAGTAGGCATTTTCTGATGTAAGAAAAACCTGGCCTCATCAGGAATAAAAGCATTGCCAATAAAACCATTTGCCTTATCAGGATTAAAAAATATTTCGATATGAAGTGAGAATAAAATTTCATTTAAGAAAACAAAATTTTATTTCAATAATCCTGAAATTTGTTTTTTTAAAAATCACCAAATTAATGGTGTAGAACCCACTAAAACATTCTTACCATTTAACAAGGCAAAATAGTCATTGAAAACTGAACCGTCGCCTCGAGAATAAGCAAATGACCTGCAGTCTTAACAAATAACCTCTATAAAAGAAAAGAGAGTGTTAAACAGTATTATCATTTATCATCAAAAATACACAAACCCTCTCCACAGAGAAAAAATCTTACGAAAACCTTTCATCTTCTTCTTTTCTCCATGGCTGCTAACTATCAACCAAACAACTTACCAGTTGAAGAACTTGATTTAATTTGGCAAGAGATTCAGGAAGCTCTTGATGAAATCGCAGAGCATGAAGAACCACAACCTGTTCCTGACCCTCAGGAACATGAGGCCATTGTGAATGCAATGGATGATGTGCTTCTTCAGAACTTCCATCAGGCAAACCCTGGATGGAATCCTCTCAACAATCTCATCATTGTCAATGAGGAAGAGGATGAAGACGATGAGGATGAAGATGATGATGACGCTGAGGAGCTCGAACGAGAGCTTGAGAGAAGAAAGAGGATCCGTGATGCTTGTATGTCATGCAAGGTGGAGGCACGGAAGAGTCCCGGTGGACACGGTGACGATCCGCCTTCAAGTGCATCAGCTCCTCTTCTTGTCCTTTAAGGATGGAACAAGAGATCTTCCAATCCTGATGGACTGTGAAGCTGCTCAGGAGCATTCATGCTAATTTGCAAGGCACGTATCCCTGAGTAGAAAAGATAGACTAGAAAAGAAACTATGTACTTTCCTTTTCAATTGTAAAGAATCTCCAAAGATTAATGAAATTTATCAATTTTCTCAATTGCTCTTCTTCTTTGCTTTCCTGTACAAATTGTTAGTAACATTGCATTTGATACTTAAAATGATGAATAGTAATCTCTGATAAAAGTTGAATTAAAATTGAAAACTAAAACTTAATACTTAATCAAAGACTAAGTATAAATTTTATTTTTCAGAGAATACCAGCAATGTTGTTGTCAATTTGTCTTTTTACTTCTGATTATTACTCCATCAGAATCAGTCTTGTTCTTGAAAATCCACTTTGTACCAATAATTGATCTGTTCTTTGGTCTTGGTACCAGTTTCCAGACTTCATTCCTTTCAAATTCATTCAATTCTTCTTGCATTGCAGTAACCCAATCAGCATCTTTAAGTGCATCTTCAACTTTCTTAGGTTCCTCCTTGGATAGAAAGTTATTGTATAGACTTTCATTCTGTGTTGCACTTCTTGTCTGAACACCTGCATCAGGATCTCCAATGATCAAATCAGGAGTATGACTTGCAGTCCATTTCCTTGCTGGTGGTAAATCATTCCTTGATGTAGATGCTCCCCCTGGATTGGTGTTATCTTGAATAGAAGAATTTGTTTCATTAGAAGCTCCCCCTGAACTATTGATATCCCATCCTGATGAATTATCAGGATCATCATTTGAATCAAGATCTGAAGAATTATGTCATGATGATTGAGTTGACTCTGAACTTGTAGTAGTATGCTGTTGCTCCCCCTCAACATTTGCACTACTAGATGTATTACCATTATTTGCATCATCAGAGTTAGCACCATTAGTATTTGGTGTGACATCAGGATTTGATGGATCATCATGATCTAATGAATTAACAGGATCTGATTCACTTTCTTCAGGTTCCTTGGTAGCTTCATTTTCAAAAATCAGCCTTTCATGATAGTCTTCATTGATTCCAGTTATCTTCTTATCATCAAAAGATACATGTATTGACTCCATGACAGTCCTTGTTCTCAAATTAAAAACTCTGAAGGCTCTTGATGTAGGATAGCCTATGAAAATTCCTTCATCAGCCTTTGTTTCAAATTTCCCTAGCTGTTCAGGATGAGTTCTGAGAACAAAACATTTACAGCCAAACACATGCATATGCTCCAAACTTGGTTTCTTCTCCTTGAGAGATTGATAAGGAGTAACACCATGTCTGTTTATCAATGTGAGATTTTGAGTATAGCATGTTGTGTTGACTGCTTCTGCCCAGAAATATGTAGGTAACTTAGCTTCTTCCAACATAGTTCTGCCAGCTTCAATAAGAGTTCTATTTTTCCTTTCAACTACTCCATTTTGCTGAGGTGTGCCAGGAGCAGAGAATTGTTGAATAATTCCTTTGTATTTGTAGAACTCTTCCATCTTTGAATTCTTGAATTCAGTACCATTATCACTTCTCAGAATCTTGACTTTGTACTTTGTGGTTGTCTCAATCATCCTCACATGATCCAACAGTATTTCAGGAGTTTCATCTTTTCTGTGCATAAAGTACACCCAGGTGAATCTAGAAAATTCATCAACAATTACAAGAGTGTACCTTTTCTTACTGATGGACATAATGTTGACTGGACCAAATAGATCAAGATGCAGCATGTGATATGGTTCTTTAATAGAGGATTCAGATTTACTCTTGAATGATGTCCTTCTCTGTTTAGCCTTTTGACATGCATCACTGAGTCCATCAGGAGTATATAACACTTTTGGCAATCCTCTAACTAAATCTTTCTTAACCAACTCATTGATATTGCTGAAGTTGAGATGAGAAAGCTTCTTGTGCCAATTCCAACTTTCATCTACTGATGCTTTACTGATGAATGTTGGCTTCATAAATGTTACCATGCCTGTAGCCAGTCAATGCAATCTTTCCTGTTTCTTTGCTGACTACTTCACAATGTGTAGAAAATAAATTGACATGATAACCTCTGTCAGTGATTTGACTAATACTCAACAAGTTGTGTTTTAGTCCCTTCACTAGAGCTACTTTTTCAATGATGACATTTCCAATGATTATATTGTCATATCCCAAAGTTTGTCCAATGTTGCCATCTCCATAAGACACAGTTGGGCCAGCCTTTTCTTCATATTCTGATAACAAGGCTTTGTTTCCAGTCATGTGCACAGAACATCCACTATCCATGACTAACACATTTTTCTTCTTACCCTGCAATCAGAATTTTAAAACACTAGTCATAATGTTTAGGAACCCACACTTGTTGGGTTCCTCGTCCATGCATTTTATTAATTTTAGCAGCAGAAGACTTTCTGTCTTTAGCAGTCCTGACAGGATTTATTCCATCAGGATTTGCTTTGTCAGTATCAGTATTAACAAAAGCATGCTTCACTATGACATTCTCAATTCTATCAGACTTTGTACTATTATCAAACTTAGGCAATGGATCATAAAAATTATAGTACAAATCATGATAATCTTTACAAGTATAAATAGAATGTCATATACTACCACAATGAAAACAGGACTTCTGTGGTTTATAAAATACTGATCTACTCCTGACATCAGAAATAGAAATTTCAGTACTTTTCTTTAAACTCTTTTTACAATCAATAGAAAGATGATTAGAGTTACCACAGGTAAAACAACTTTTCCTAGGTGCATTTGGGATATATTTATAACCATTCTCTTTATTAATCCCAATTTTACCATTCCTGTTTCTCTTAACAGTAGCTTCCTTTTTCCTATCTGTAACCTCACAGATTTTATCCTTAAGTTGTTTCTGAGACAGTAAACCTACATTCTTAGTGACTTTACTCAAGACAGGTTTAGACTTAATAACTTTGACATTTTGAACAGAAGTAGATCCCTTTTCAAAAGTTGAATTGGAAACCTTACCAAAAACAAAATTAACAAGAGTAATCTCAGATTTGGTTTTGTCTATAACACGTCTATAGGTTTTTGGACTACTGTCTCATCAATAACAATTTTCTCTTTCAATTTCTAGATGCTCATTCCTTTTCCTAAGTTCAGACATCTCAGATAAGATTCTAGAATTTTCAGCAGTTTGACTTCTAAAGCTAATATGCAATGACTTTAGAAAACGTCTTAACTCAGAAGCATTATCAGTATCAAAATCAAAGACAGTATTAAGTACCTTATCATCAGGAATAGCAGTATCATCAGTATTGGCCATTAGGGCAAAGTTGACCACCTCAGTATCAGATTCTGAGGAAGATTGCATCCAATCCTTGCTTGATGTTATGAGTGCCTTTGTTTTCTTGCACTAAGAAGCAAAGTTACCCATACCATTACACTTGTAGCATCTAACTTTTGACTTGTCAAATTTGCTACCCTTGCTGTCCTTTTTGATATTCTTGAAAGTTGCCTTGTCTTCTAGCCTTCCTGAATTTCATCTTTTTGAAGCCTCTGACAATCATAGCAACCATCTCTTCCATGTCTGAGTTAGAAGAGTCATCATCAGTATTGGCATCAGGATTGTCATCAGTATCTGATGATGAGTCATCAGGATCTGACTCAACTATTCTTGTTTTCCTTTTAGAGACATCCACAGCTTTTCCTTTTGATTTAGCCTCTGCTTTCAAAGCAATAGATTTTGCCTTGCTGCCTTTCTTATTCTTTCTCTGTTGAACCTCAAGATCATGGGTTCTTAACATTCCATAGACTTCATCAAGAGACACAGTGTTGAGATCATACTGATGTCTAATGATCGAGGTCTGAGTATCCTATTCTTCAGGTAAAGCTCTTAGAAACTTGGTGTTTGAATCTTCAGTTTCATACTCCTTCTCAACTAAAGATAAACTGTTCAGGAGTGTCAGAAATCTATCATATAAATCAATCAGGCTCTCATCAGGTCTAGCATCGAATTGTTCATATTCTTGAATCAAAGAGCCCTTCTGTTTTTCTTGACAGATGCAGATCCCTGGCATTGAGTGTCCAAAGTATCCCAGATTTCTTTTGCAAACTTGCATGCAATCACTCTGTTGGACATGACAGCATCAAGACTACTGTGCAGAATATTCTTTATCTTTGGTTCTCTGAGTACATGAGCTTTTTCTTCTGGAGTCCATTCACTCTTCGCCTTGACCACATAGTGTTCAGGTACAGTGTCTGTCCGTTCTATGATCCTTGTAGGAATATATGGTCCATCACGAATCCTGTCCAAATAGTCAGGATCCATAGCCTCCAGGTACATCAACATCTTTACCTTCCATGTTGGATATTCTGATTTCTTCAGGATGGGAATTTTCATGCTTTCATACTTAGTTGTCGACATCTTAGATCGTATCTGATTCAAATTTAAATCAGTCTGCTCTGATACCAATTGTTGCCCAGTAATAAACAATTGTAGAAGGGGGGTTGAATACAATTGTATAAGATTCTCGACTTAATAAGATATGAATCACAAATATGAAAGAATAATAACAACTTTATTAAATCTGATATAAAACTGTTACAAACTCTCACAAGAAATTCTGATGTTCTTGAGAGCTGCTAGGTTACAAAGATACTCGTGTGTGTGATCGGTTATTAAACCAAAACCTAAACTGTGTTTATATACTACACAGCTTCTCTTATCGATTACATGATAAGTTCTAATCAATTACAAAGATTGAAACATATCCTAAATCGATAGCTGCATTCCTACAGACCAGGAACCGACAGAATAATCTTCCTTATTTAACTAGACTCCAAATATAACTCGAAGTAGGAATCCTGATTAGCTTCCAGTCCTGATGATCAATCCTGATCCCAGTCCTGATATTCATCTTGATCCTGACGATCATGCAATCCTGATGACTATGCATTACTGATGACGTCAGCAATCCTGATCAGTTGAGTCTAGATCCTGACGATCATTGAATCCTGATCTAACATAGTTATTTGAACTATTTTCTGATCTCATAAGGATTTATGAAAGTATAATAGGGGTTCCCAACTACTTTAATTATTTATCTCGAATGATGATTTTGATTTGAACTTATCAAAAAATTAGGAATCCATCTCAGGAAGTGAATGCCTCTTTCATTAAAAGTGAGTATGTTTTCGGGTTTTGATTTATCGGAACTAAAGGTATTTTATAAAACTCCCGGGTCATAATTTCAAAATACGTCGTAATCATTCGTAGTTTCGTTGACTGATGTCAACCCACACCGTGACTTACTCCCTTCAAATACTCTGGAGTAAGGAATCTAAACTGTTGCAAAGTTTTTGACAAGTATATGTACTTGGGGGAAATAGTATTAAATTCTGATTCCCGTTTCATTGATTTTTATCCGGGACCAGGAGTAGACACGAAGGAGGCTGTTGGACAGTACCTCTGATTATAGCGTAAGAGGTTGCTAGGCAGTCCAACACTTATCTCGCGTAGGAGGCTGTGGGACAGTCCAGCAGATACAAAGCCCGTATGCGGGTAGGGTGATAATCGTGTTAAGATGTCGTCCATCTACTAGTAGAAAAGTGTGAGTACGATACAACGACTGATCATCTTGTATTGTGGCGTGCTTCAGAAAAAGGTCCCTTCCCTCCAATTGGAGTTGTGCTGCACATTGTACGAAAGCCTAGGCGCTGAGTTACTGATAATGTGGCAGTGATGAGTAATGATGTTCCTCATACAGTAGTTGTACTGTATGGCCTATTTTGACGAAAAGAATATTTAAACATATCGTTCTGTATATGAACGGAGTTTCAAAGGTTTTTCAATTATGATATCAGCTTACATATATGATTATGATGCTATATCTTATTGTTGAGCTATAGTGCTCATTCTGCTACTTTTATATACCACAACACAACAGAGTCGAAAAGGTTTTCATTACTGATATTTTACAGTATTTTGAATCATATAAGATATCTAAATAGATATGTGTGTGTATATATGTCGAGAAGGTATTTAAGATATACAATATGTTGAACTGTATAGTATTTTGAATCAATGGATAGGCTTTAAGCCTTGATTCCAATATTTGATATCTATTTTAAAAGATATGTTTTGAATCTTGGTTCATTATATCGATACCAAGGATTTCTAAATGATTTACAAAAAGTATTCTAGTACGATTATAAGTCATATGGTATTTTGAACGGTATACTATTTTGGGGTCAAACCCTAGTAGATTTAAACTGGGATAGATTTCTTGCTGAGCGTTATTAGCTCATTCTTGCTTTATTAAAACTTTCAGCATGAAGAAAACGTTGCCGATTTACCTCGTGTTACGAGAGCAAGGGGATGGAGAGACCACCCTTGAGTTAGTTCAGCAGGATGGATACTGCCGGTGTGAGCAGAATAGTTGCAGACTGTATTAGTAAGAATTGTTTTCGAGTAGGTTGTATTATTAAACCTTGTATAGAACGGTGATGTCTATTATTGTAACTTCAGGTAGAGGTTGTAAATAATAGATGAGATCCTGGATAGTACATTTGAGTTGTAATAACAAATGATACTTTTGTTTCTCATTTCCAAGGCTATAACTTATGTGTGTGGCGTAAGTGATTGGGGTCTTTGGAGTTGTATTATTAGAATGTTGTAAGTAATGCAGGTATTGTATGATTGATGGAGCGTGACAACCCAGATTCCTGACCCCGGATCTGGGGGTGTTACAGAAATGGTATCAGAGCGTTGAGTTATAAACTTGGATATGAGAGTGTTAAGAGTTATGTGTAAGTAAGAGAATGACGAGAGGACTCATATAGAGCTCGTTAAGTGGACTACCGGAAGTAGTGCCATTGAGGATGTTAAGATTAAAGAGTTTAGTTGGGAACTTATTGGAGGATCAATAGGATCGTTGAAGACCATCATAATGATGAGACGAACGTTTAGAATTGTACACTGATTATCAAGGACATTAAGATAAGACGCGGAGAAGAGTCTCAGTTGCAATTGGGGTAAGGGCGGAATGGCCAATACCAATGGGTAACTTGACTTAGTAAGAACCTAAGTATTTGTACTTCATCATAATTTTCCCACGAGAAGGTAGCACATGTGAAGATCAAGACGTTTACAGTCCTCTACGCGATCCGGATTACTAAATTGCGTAGACTAGTTAAGGCATTATCTTGTGTATGGAGTCCAAGCCTTGGGAACAACGATTCCACCAGAGTTGGTGTCTTTTCCGTCGATGGGTATTTTGTTACCTAAGAGGAAGACTTTTGCGTACATGTAGTACCAGAACGTTATCATGAGATGAACGTGCTAAATCGCATCGCGAGTATATTTCGTACGATAGGCCACGATGGCTCGACTCAGAAATCAAAGACATGAAGAATGGATAGCGTGATTCTGATAAAGACACGTATGGTTGCGACGAGCAAAGCAACAATCTCAGGACCTATGAGGAACGAGACCTATGGTGGCCTGGGGTTGGATTCGTTGGATACGACTAGTGTTAAGAAATTGCATATACATTAATCGACCTTCATCTTTTGAGCATGTGTTGATGCGGCCGTAGGAGGCCCGAGCTCGGAACGATTATCGGGGAATGGCGATTATGTTTCAAACTCCCGACCTATTTAAGGACTTGTACGATTTTGAGGTACCGTTGGTTAGTACCCTAAGCCATAAAGGCAGAAAGATAAGATCATCCTCGTACGGGTGATGTTAGAAATTATGATGACCATTGACTTTTTGGTATCTACTTGCTGGTACACTACTCAATCTAAAACTGTTCATGCCCGTGTTACCTTGAATAGTTCATATCAGGTAACCCTTCTAATTTCCTACTTCAACTTGGGATGCAACCAACAATTGTTAAATATTCATTTTATTTCTTCATATTTGGACTCATCAGTCGAGTTCATAAATATCTAGCTATTTGTTTAAAACATAGATGATATATGTTTCAGAGACTACTCGTGAATTCTTTTCTTCTATTAAGGAGAGATTTGCACATCAGACGTTGAAATCATGGAAAGAATATCAATTTGATATTGATATTCCGAATTTAATTCTATCGAATAATTTGACAAAGTTTATGTACGGAGACACCTTTGGGTGGACCGTTTCACTGATGAGAAATGTTTGGTGGAAGGTTATCGATTGTTCCGATACCAAGAACTTTCTATTCAGATCTTATATTCTATTCAAGGGTTATAATTACCTTGTTCGTCCCGAACTTATTTACTCTTCTTTTCAATTCATTATCCGAATAGTCAAAATTTTGTTTTCTTTCTTTCTTTGGCTAAGAGGTGGAGATTTTGTACTAGTAGATTGAAAATGGCTAATTGCATGTGTCATGATGAGTGACTAGTTAATTTTTCTAACTAGTTGAAATTTTAATGATATGATGAAAATCTAGCTAATTATCCTAGCTAGATGTTGCGTCCCAAACCAATCGAACTAGCCAGTTTTGTTCGGCTAATTGCTAATGATTCTTGAAATGGACTAGTTATTGTATCACTAAGTTCAACTTTCGGTCAAATTTATATAGGTGAATTCACGATGCATTTGTATGCAGTGAAGTATGATGAGAAGATTTTCAAACGATAATTTGATTGAGACCTAACCAGGTCGCCCCCTCAGCGAGAATTTTTACAAAGTTTTTTGTTTATATAAAGTATTCTGTTGTTGAAATATTTCATGTACCATGCAAGTATTTTCCTTAGTATTTGGAAAAAGAGAGTGTTGAAGCTTAGAGCTAAAACAAATGAGCCCGATAAGTTATGAATCGAAGTTTACGGAAATTGCCAAGGTTTGTTTCGCATGATGCGAATTCAGAATAACGGAGTGTTCAAAACGACTGATTGTGTTACCTTGGCTAATGAAACGACTGTGATAGAAATGGAAGCAAAGTGGACGAGAAAGAAATGGGTATAAAGAAAATAGAGTATGAAACGCGAATAGATTGAGAAAGAAAGAAAGTAAGAATTCAGATTGTTGGACGAGGGAACAATTGACCTCCAAGGAGGTGAAACTTGTTTAGCCTCTGTGATAGATACGAAACGGGAAGTACCTAGTGTACAGAATATCCCTGTTGTCAACGAATTCGAGGATGTATTTCCAGAAGATCTTCCCCGATAGAGAAATAAAGTTTGCTATAGAATTAGCTCCAAGAGCGGCGCCAGTTTCGAAGGCCCCGTACCGACTAGCTCCAGTCGAGATGAAGATATTAGTCGCTCAATTGTATAAATTGTTAGAGAAAGGAATGATAAGACCAAGTGCGTCACCGTGGGATGCACCCGTGTTATTGGTGAAGAAAAAGGACGGCAGCATGAGGCTGTGCATCAACTATCGAAGCTAAATAGGCTAACTATTAAAGAATGAATACCCCTTCCAAGGATCGGTGATTGGATCGATCGGCTGCATGATATAGTTAAATTCTCGAAGATTGATTGAGAACGGGATACCACCAGTTGAATATTAAACCTGAGGACGTACCCGATACTGCGTTTCGTACCAGGTATGGACACTACGAGTTTTAGTGATGTCGTTGGGCTAACGAATGCCCCTGCAACTTTCATGGACTTGATGAAGCGAGTTTTCAAGAAGTATTTGGATAAGTGTGTTATAGTGGCATCGACAATATTTTGGTTTACCTCAAAGACCGAGGAAGAACATGTAGAACGTTTGGGGATAGTGTTAGAAGCACTGAGGAGAGAAAAGTTATATGCCAAGTTCTTAAAGTGCGAGTTTTGGCTAAGGGAAGTACAGTGTATAGGACATGTGGTCAACAGTGAAGGAGTGCTGGTTGACCCTGCTACGATAAAAGCTGTTTTGAACTGGAAAAGACCAACCGCCCCAACCGAGGTGAGAAATTTTGTGGGATTAGCCGGATATTACCGAAGATGTGTACAAGATTTTGCTATAATAGCAGCCCCACTGACCAGACTTACTCGAAAGACTGAAAAGTTGAATGGACCGAGAAATGTGAGAAAAGTTTCCGGGAATTAAAGAAAAGACTAGTCACCGCCCTGTGCTGGTATTGCCAGACGGGAATGGAGATTTTGTGATCTATAGCGATGCATCGCATAAAGGAGTAGGGTGTGTGCTTATGCAACACGGAAAGGTAATTGCGTATGCATCCAGACAATTAAAGGAATATAAATTTAGATACCCTACGCGTGACTTAGAATTGGTAGCGATAGTTTTCGCTTTAAAGTTTTTGAGGCACTAATTGTATGGAAAGAAGTGCGAGACTTATACAAATCATAAGAGCATTAGATACACTTTCCCAGAAAGAACTTAATATGAGAACAGAAAGGATAGCTAAAGCTAATCAAGGATTATGACTGTGAGATTCTTTACCACCAAGGGAAGGCCAATTTTCCACTAAGTATAAAAAGACGAATCGTACATTATCCTTCGTATAATCCGTATTACATATATACAAAAATATAAAAATATCTGAACCGTGTTCTTCGTGTTCTTGAGAATCAAACTTGATTTTGAAGGCGTTACCGGAATCCGATTTCGACACTCTAGTAGTCGAATCGAATCTCTCATCACCCTTTATCCAAATCCATCATCAAAATTCGTGTGAGTATAATTTCTGATTTTTTCATATTTTTAATATTTCGAATTTATAATTTAAATTGGGGGAATCTTTATTTTTGATTGTTCTTGTAAATTGATGATTGGAATAGACTGTACAGGTTACAAGGAGTGTTTTGACACCTTACATGTGATTTTTTGAGTTATGAATCGATGTAGACCGGATTTTAAAAGTTCGCCGGAAATTTTATATTTTCGGCAGGAATTTTCATTTGATTGAACGAAGCTTAAGGTTGTTTACTCAAGTAGATAGATCGTAGCATGAAAAAGGATTCTGTGTTTTTGGTTTTGAGTTTGGTTGAGGTTTGTGGGTGGCCGGAATCGCGGCGTTGCCGCCGCCGGCGAAGCTTTGGGATTCGATTTGAGCCTCGTTTTGGTTGTTCTTGACTACAATCGGGCGTTATTTTGGAAGCCCTTAATTCTCTGTATACTAGCGTGTGTTTTTGGAAGTGTTTTAAACGTTACCGAAATTTTCCGGTGGCCGGACGCCGGTCGGAAACTGGGAAACCCAGTTTTCCAGTGGGTCGTTCTTGGCGACCCGGAAAATTTCTTGGCAACCCGTTTAGTTTTTACCCGACCCGGTTTTGATCTCCCAAAACCCTAATCCATTTCAGAAAAGTTGTTTCTGGGATTTATTTTTAAAAATAATTCAAAAATAGTTTAAAAATTCTAAAAATCATATTTTTGATTTAAAAATACATTTTATTATTCAGAAAATTTTATAATTTTATAAATATTTATTTAAATTCGAAAATTGATTAAATTTAATTATTTTAATTATTTTTGATTAATAATTAATTTAATTTAATTGATTGATTAATTTTAATAATCAGTTAATTCTATTAAATAATTATTAATTAAATCTAATAAATTTAAATTAGATTTAATTATTTTCCTGGCTTGGTTTATTCCTACAAATTTGTTTAAGTGTTTGGAATTAGTCAATTAATTTTTATATTAATTGATTAAATTGTTTTGAAATCTTTATATTGGGATGAATGATCCGATTTTTGATCTAAAAATATTTTGAGGATTAATTCCTCTGAAACGAGAGTCGAATATTTTTCTAAAAATTATTTCTTGGATGTTACGAGACTTATGTGATTTATTTATCACAATTAAATGATAATGTGTGTTACGTGAAATATGTGAATTATTTGTTTATTGAGTCATAAATACGAATAAGTGATTGGAGACTTATTTAAATATTTTGGTCGTGTCTAATATTATCACGAGGGGTAGTTAGAATAGAAGTTTGTCAGTATTTTTAGGAAATGAGATTTACGAGACCGTTGACTTAGATGTTGACTTTTATAGTATAGAGATTTTCGACGTACGTGATACGTGGGTTATTTATTTAGTTAATCATGATTATTCTATCTATTGAATATGGTTAGCTATGCAACAGAGGCTATTGGATGAGACGAGTCAGCTTATCGAAGTATGTTAAATGAAAGACGTCGGGGGAAGATGAGGTATTGTTTACGACTGATTGGGTTATTTGTGAGGCGACTTAACACCAAGGGGACATTTACAAGTATTTAATTTCCACGGAGATATCGGTAAGACTAGTAAGTGCGTCAGAGTTAAGTTACCATCGTTTATGGAATGTGAGAATCATACGTTGAAGACTAAAGTACCGTCTCATGTTTGACTATCGAGGCAGATGCGTGGATTCAAAATCGTAAGGATCAGATTGATGGTATTCGCAAGAGCGTTAAATCAAAGAAGGACGGAAATAGAGAATCGTCCTATAAGATAGAATAAGGAGGGAATCGTATTATCTCAGCCTTACGAAATAGCTAAGGACCAGAGGCAAGTGTCTATTCCTTTCACATATTATTGAGTGATATTATCTTGAATTATTAATGTACAAGTTGTATACTCTTCATTTAATTTCCAAATGTCGATTCCTTTGCATTAAATTGCAAGTATGATTTAATCTCGTAAATTGACGAGTATTCTTTTATACCTTTTGAGTTTAGATTCATATTTACATGTTGATTGGAAAAATATAATTATTGTATTGAAACGATTTAAAAGATAGTGATGGGCCGTATACTAAGGCTTTCTTTCAAAAATCTTGATTTAAAAATATTAGGTTGGGATGTTGCCAGCCCTAGATGAGTGGGAACTTGTGAACTTGAGGAGAGTAAAATGTTATTTTAAATTCTGAAGTTGTGCTACTTGTTCTACAAGTATTCTATTTTTCATCTTGCACCTATGCAAGTATTATTATCATTTCTTGTTAATGCGATTATCTGATCTAGTCCCTGATTCGAATTCATATATGATGTGCATGATTTAGTTTATTTCCTTCAAATATAAGGCTTATCTATTATAAGTATATGTTCGAAGGACTTAAACTATTTCTGTCAGAAGTCAGTAAACCCTTGTTTTCCCTATTTATAAACTTCACCTTGAATTTTCCTTAAACTCGAACTTGACTTTCTTGTCACTTACCAAATTGGTGAATCTTAACTAATTCTTCCATAATGTGATAATTTGTACTGTTGAGGCCAGCTAGAGCCAGTTCTTTGAACCCTACCCTATATTGAGCTATTGCAATTTCTGTTGATGTCATAATGCCTGTTTCATATCAGACTTAATCTTGTCGAGCATGTTATTGTGTATTCTTCATTATTATCCCAGTTGGTGCATCGATCTCGTCGATGTTTATTATATTGTCGCTTTTCATGTGCACCTCCCAATATTGTGTCGATCTCGTCGATACTAGATTATATTGTTATTCCTTGATGGATTCTTCATAGTTGAATTGTTTCCTGGAACGTGAGTTTTCCAGCGATTGTTGTATTAAGGTTGTCGATCCTTCCGACACCTGATTATCGAAGTAAGGTTGTCAATTGTACTGACACCTAACGTATATAATATAGAATTGGAATGTTTTTAAGTGGACCAATAATGGTCGGACCAGATTCGTAGTCGGAATAACTTAAGGCCCAGATTGGACAAGGATCCTAGTGGAGGATTTTGCTATAAGCAAGTCCGGGGTTGATGCGTGACTGATCAGCAGCACAACCTTTGTGATTTATAAAATTATAAAAATCCAATTCTAATATCACCTCTTATATCTGAGATTGATTTCGTTCATATGTTCCGTACTGGTGAGTTATAACCTGATATTCAGGTTGATTCGTTTGCTTGTAGTTGTTGGTTTGTTGATTAATAAGAAGGGGTTTCAATCTTGATGAAACCACTTACTCTTAGTATATCGGATTTCATATAGTCAAATCCACTTCCTTGATTCCATTGGCAATCGTGAGATATCTATCTTGATGAGTTTTATTCATACCGCATATTCAGTCGGTACCATATTGAAGTCTTGAAGTACGTTCTTTATTCCATGGTCGAGCGCGTTAGCTCATTCTTACTCCTTGATTATTCTACCCTTCCAGAGTTGTTGGTTTCAGAAAATGTTGTGAATAGAACTGTTATCTTCAAAACTAGTATTTGTGTTCAAACTATGGTCTTGAAGACGTATGAGTTATATTTATTTCATATTTTCCACATACTATTGTAGTTATTGTTGTTCGGGTAACCGTGACGACCAATATAAATTTTTTTGGGTTTTAAACTATTCAGTTGCTAAAAGCTGAATGAGAAATTGTGTTAAATTACCAAACTTGATTTGAGAATTTTAGAGATTACAAATGTTTTAACCAGAGGCTTGTTTATTTGAAAATCCAAAGTTTATTTTGGGAACTTTTCATATTATACTTGATAATGCACTTGCTGAGCAATTCTTTCGCTCATACTTGCTTTCTTTATATATTTTAGCCTTTCAGTAAGAAGGTATATTGGCGAGAGTTGTCCGCGTAGCTAGTCAGAGATGTGAAAGGATATTAGCGTAAAGACGTTTTGATCCAGAGTATTTGGAGCTAGTGATAGGTTTTGTATAAAGTTGATTTCTATTAAATATTATATTGTATAAGATTGTTTCCTGGTATACTTCTTATCGAAGTTATACTAGTGTTTAGATTGTATGTAAAGAGAATGGTTCTAAAGAAGAAAATTTTATGTAATGGAATTTTGGATTCTTGTTTCTAGCACTATAACATTTAAAGATTCTTGGTAGAGTTGAGGTCGTAGACGTTATTATTGTGTTGATTTAATATTAAACAGGTTGTTGGAATTGAGGATGCAATGTGACGACCAAGTCCTTTGACCCCGGATTTGGGGTGTTACAAATCATAAGGTATTTTTACCGAGTTTGGGTTCCTAATGTTCAAACGATAAATGATGCTAATTCTCAGAAGGACTAATAAAAGGAACTGAAAGGATGAAGTTTGAAGTTAAGAGTACGACAAGGATTATTTAAAGGTCCTGATCGAGCCAGAATAAATTAAGGAATAAAGATCTGTCATAAAGGGACAACTACACCGAGAGTACGAAAAGGTAAAGAAAGTTAAGGAAATGTTATAGGTGGCCGGATAAATAAAAGGATTTATCGATTGGTAAACAAATATTGGATATGTCAGAAAATGAAGGCAGAACAAAGACCTAGTTGACTATCATAGTTAGTAGAGATTCCTGATTAGGAATGTAATTTTACTATAATGGATTTTGTGATAGGATCAACAAGAATCAAGTCGGACTATGACGTCAATTGAGTTATAATTGATGGATTAAATGAGTCTACTCATATTTTGTTTTTAGTGAGAGATCTTTAATCGAAGAGTTACGAAAGAGATAGTTGGGTGATGTGGAGTTCCAGTCACCATCGTGTCAGATAAGAACCAATGATTGAACTCCCGATTCGGGAGGAGTTTTCCCAACATGTTTGGCAACGAGATTGAGTGCGAGCACTACTTAGGATCCGCAGACCAACGGACCGACCGAAAGAAACATTTCAGAGAACCGAAGTTACGGTAAGCGTTGTACCGCCGATTGCAAGAATAATCAAATGTTGATAGAAAATGGGTGTATAAGAATACAACCAGAATTGGCTTATATAGAGCGCCCGATAGATATCATAGACCGGAATGAGTAAGTGTTGTAATGGAACCAGAGTGTTGAAGAGTCAACCTGGAAACTGGAGATTATTATATTGAAAGAGTAACCTCGGCTATTTTCTTAGATTCCGGGACGGAATCCTTTTAAGTAGGGGAGACTGTAATAACCTCAAATTTTGGACTTAGTTAAAAATGTTGATGAATAGTGAATTTTCTGATGAAAAATATTTCAGACCACACTATATGGAAGACATGGAATGAGTGTTTCGAAGTTATATTAGTGATGTATAAGGAGAATAAGTGAATGTAAACGCGATCAGAATCGGGAGATGCCAACTTTGAATTTTGATCACTATTCATCGGACAATCAAGGATGTATTGATTTGATCGTTTTGAGAAAGTATGTAGAATGAGAAATCCATGATCATATCTTAAACCAAGGTGAGAAATCTAGGATCATATATTAAACCAAGGTAATGGAAAGATCAAGGAAGTATCTCCTAACATTGGTACAGAGAAACGTTTTTAAAATCACTGGAACCTATCGCTAAACAGAAGCCTAACGAATTATGGATTAAACCCTAGCCAAGGGAGAAATAACATATAAGATCATCAAGTGCAACATATAAGAGGATTTATGACACAAATTATGACATAAGCATGATGCATGAGGATGACATAGGTGTGACAAGGTGATGAATCACCACCTTGTCACCACTTTCACCACAAACCACAAGTTAAAAAGCCATGTGTCTTGGATGACAAAACTCCACCACAACCACACAAAAGAGATGCATCCAATTAAGTGTTAATTAGACAAAAACAAAAAGAAAAGAAAATCAAAGAAAAGATGCATCAAGAACACCTTCACATTCGACCATTTTTCTTTTCCAAAAGCTTAGAAACATTTCTACAAGTTCTACTCAACCATAATTCATGTTCTTGGGCTCTAAATCACCCTCATCCCTAGACTAAGGTAAATCCTTGATCTCATCATCATCCATGATTGTTATCATGCTTAAAAATTGAATCAAAGTTGATGATGAATAGTAGAAATGAATAGTAATGTTTGGATTCTTGATTTGTTCTTGAAGTTTTAGGCTTGTTAAGGATGTTTAAGGATCAAGAAAGGATATATAAGCTCTTGATAGTCTTTACCAAGCATCAAGGAAGGTATAAACCCTCTCACCCTTATGATTATACTTTTTTATTAGTGATTATGTTAAGAATGATTAGTGATAGTATGATGTAGAGATGATTTGCATGATAATCATGGTGTTTAGTGGATTAAATAATGGTTGAACTTGTGAATGATGTTATGAGCATGTTAGACAGAAATAAGATGGTTTAGATGAGATCATTGGGTTGTGATTGCTTGGTTATGGATTGGTGAATTGATTAGAGTGTTTTAAACACGGGAATCACGTTTAAGCGTCGTTACCATGTCAGATTTTCCTTAGAAAGATTTGACAGAGACCACGGCTACCTTGTAGACATAACAATGAGGTTTCTGACCATGATCATGTAGGCTCTGTTTTTTAGTTTATTTTGGCAAAAGAATCGTATCGTTTCAATTTACGGTTTAGGAGAAACATCTGTTTTAGTGAAAGCGGTTTCAGATAACTAAGTAGTTCATTGCATGAACTTTGAGATTGTGATCAAGCCCTTTAAAAATGGAATTGGGTCGAGATATTAAAAAGGATACTAGCATGGATTGTTAGCAAAGAAACCTAGAAGGTTTCGTGTTTAAAAGATGATTTTTCGATTTTATAAAAATGTGGGAACAAAAGTTGCGCGAGTGAAATACCCTTAAGCGGGTAGTTTAAACCATGAGTTTAGTAATGGTAAAGTACTTGGGTTTTGTGAATGGATTATCAACCAAACTTTTGACTTAAGAGTTTACGGAACGTCATGAGGTTATAAGTGACCAAGAGCGAGACATTTGATGTTCGTTAATAGAACGTTAGTTCTTAAGTTAAATGCACTTTAAATGATTAAGCCAGGGGACTGATCAATTATTTCCTTGTTTATAGATTTTCCGGCAAGTTCTCGAACCCAAAACAACCAAGGACCCAAGGCAAGTTTTCTAATCCCATGTTGTATTTCAGATTACATTTTACTGATGATGCATTTGATATGATATCATGCATGTTTTCAACCTTACATCGTATATAAATGTGATAGTATTAAAACTATTGAGATTATAACATATGCATATGATAGATGCAAGTTTTCAAACCCTACATCATATAAGTGATGCTGTTGTAATTAATGTTGTGTTTGTGATATATTTTCTACTTGAATACTGTGAAAAGAGTTATAACTAATTATGCTTATGGTAAAAAGCTTTGTGATATATAAGGGTTTATATGCTATGTAAATATTAGATATAAACCGAGGTGTTATAGAGGCTCTAAGGGTAGAGCACTCGTACGTGGATTTTAAAACTTAGACCGGGAGTCAAATTAGTATTTTGTACTGATTATACTGTCAGAAGCTGGAGGGTTCCAGGGACAGTTATATTTTTAAAATGTTGATTAAATATTCCAATATATATATTATTGGATATTTAATGTGAGATATTTAAATAATATTATTATAAATATTATTTGGATATTTATTTAATTAAGTGAATATTATTTTGAATATTCACTTAAGTGGAATCTTATTGAATAATAATTCAATATTTACAAGAATTATAGTTAGCATTAACCTTGGTTTCAAGTTCACTGATCTGATCCTTAAGAATGGTTTCCAATTAAATATAACAATTAACCCTATTCTCAAGAAAAGATATCTTCTTAGTGAGTTCATCCTGATTAACATGCACAAGTCTTAATTATTTTACCTCTTTTTCAAGAGCTGTGTTCAAAAGAATTATTATATCATTTTCACTACGTGCACAAGAAACAGTACTACTAAGATGATAGATCATTTCAGAATCAGTAAACTTTACCTCAGACATGAAAGATGAAGTGTTGCCTTCATTAGCCATCAATGCTAGATTTCCCACTTCACCATCTTCTTCATCACTATCCGTATCATCCCAACTTTTTCCCTCGGCAAGATAAGCTTTCCCAATCTTATTCTTCTTGCTAGAATCATATGAGTTCCTCCTCACTTGCTTTGGCGTTTTACATTCTGTAGCAAAGTGACCCAACTCATTACAATTGTAGCACCTGATTGTACTTCTGTCCACGGTTCCAGTTTTATAGCCACCCCTTGTGCTATTTGATGACGAAGAACCACCTCTCTGAAACCTGGGCTTGAACCTAAGATTGGGGTTCCTTCTGAATCTGAAGTTTCCAAACTTCTTCACTATCATTGCCATCGACTCATCCCACAGTTGTTCAAGTTCTTCCATTGAATAGAAGTCACCGCCAGATTGACTTGAAGATGTTAAGCCATATTCAGCTACAGTAACATCCGAGTCAGAACTGGAAGGTTGAACAACCTTCACTTCCAGGGACTGTAGGACTTCTGCCACCAGTGTAGTAGTAGTACTAACTATCTTCCCTGTTCCATATATCTCCTTCTGTTGTATCTGCTCCAGCTCATAGGTCTTCAGAACACCATAGAGTCTTTCCAAAGAAATCTCACTTAGATCTCTTGCTTCTCTAATTGCTGATATTCTGTGCTCCAGATGAGATGGAAGTGTCAGAAGAAACTTCTTGTTAATCTCCTTGATAGTATAGTGTTTTCCATTGAGATTCAGATCATTGATTAATTTATTGTATCTCTCAAAAACCTCAGAGATACCTTCACCAGGGTTTGATCTGAAATGTTCATATGAAGAGGTGAGAATTTCCATCTTATTCTCTCTAACTTCCTCTGTCCCCTCATTGATTATCTCAATTGTGTCCCAAATGTGTTTGGTAGTAACACAGTTTAGAACATGATTATGCATGATAGGATCAAAACAATCAACCAGAATCAACTGTAAATAGGCATCAAGGGAAGCATCCTCTTTCTCATCAGCTGTGTAGTCCTTGGGATCCTTGGGGTACATCCTAGCAGGTCTAGTAACAACATCATTCTCAACCTGCTCTTCCTCAACAATCATAGGAAGTCTTGGTCCATTTTTCAGCACTCCAAGATATTTATAATTAGCCACTTGAAGAAATAAGAGCATCTTCTTCTTCCACATAGGACAATGCTCCTTACTGAACATGAGGATTTTCACTGTACCAACTTTCTGTGTAGTAGACATTTTTGATATTTTTGTTGAAGAATAAAAATTTCAGAGTTAAGAAAAAAATCACAAAAAATGGATCTTTGTTTAGTGTATCAATCAAAAGGCTCTGATACCAATTGTTAGGTCCCGATAAGCTTGTAGAAAGGGGGTTGAATACAAACTATACCGTTTTATCGAATTTGTTCGTTATAAGATTCAACAATTCAAGAACAAATTATTGCGGAATAAACTGAAACAATATTCAAGTTAAATATAACTTATATTAAACTTGAAGGGTGTTACAATTTTGAGTACATATTACAGAGTTCTTGATAAAACAAATCTAGAATAAATTTGACATGAATTTATCTATTTTTGTAATAAAAAGGATCGAATACTAAAAAGTAGTTCGATATAATTTCTAGGGATTATGATCCGCTAGATTGTCAAAGCAATACAAGTGAACTAATTCCAAAGGATTAAATATTACAAAGAGTTCACTAATTAATTCCACTGTGAATTGGCTCGGACAGTTGAAGGTTTTGAATGGCAGAAGTTAATGAATATGATGTTGTGTTCTTTCTGTCTGTCTTGCTTTTGATTTTAATGATCACACTTGTATTTAAACAAGTTAACAGACATTCCTTCCACGCGCCAAACATTTCCTTTTAGAACTAGGAAGACTTAGCCACAAATGCCTTAGAAGACATTCGGGAAGACTTCCAAACCAAATGGAAGACATTCGGGAAGATTAAGAATTTAACTAATAAGATTTAGAAAATGCCTAGGAAGACAATCGGGAAGATTTACCCTTGACAGTCTTCTTAGTTCATTTTCTAAGTCTTCTTAGTTATGTTTTCATTCTAATTTAAATAACCATTTAAATAATTTAAGTATTAAATTAATTCTAAATAGAATCAATTTAATAAATAAATTACTTAGCTGAATTAATGATTTAGAAGAGAATAAATACAATTTCTTGACTTCAGAAGAAATTCTTGAACCACTGAAATTAGAAGAAGAGATAACACTGTAGAACATTGACACTCAATGTACTGTCTGGTTCATGACTGACTAACGGCAATGTCTGTTCTTCATCTGTTTGACTTTAAGCTGTGGTCCATTTAATTTTCCCTTTTCTTAAAACACTGTAACCTGTACATTTGCTGTCACACCTTGAAATCTCTGTCACTTTTATAAATCCACTGAATCTGAATACTTCACTGAGGCTTGATCAACAAATTGAACTTCTTTCAATGTAGAATTACTTCAAGACTGTAGATGACATTAACCTTCATTCTCTTGACAGATATTATCTTCTGAGATTCCTGTGACATATGAATTTATTATTTACTTATTACATCTTAGTTTATGTTGAGTAGAATCCTCGGTGTTTACAAATAGGCCTTTACAAATGCCTTCAAAGGCTGATGAAGGTATGCTTACTGTATAATGATCATTGGAATTCTCTGTACTACACATATATACATGAAAAATATATCCTTTTATGTGATTGGTAAGGCTCAGTTTATCTTTGTGTTTCGGGGAGTAGTATAACATGATAATTTCATAGGTAAGATTGTTGTCACACCATGTGCATACTGAAACAAAGGTTAAGATTTGTTGAACATGTGTTCTTAATTGTAGATATCAAAAAATTTGACTACCACATGTTTGATTAAATGTTGTAGTGAAGATTTCAAAAGAATTGATAAATCTAGATGCTTAGTTCTTTGAGAGCTCATGTTGCATATCTATAGTGTAATCACTTTATGCTCTGTTAGTTTAATGTAATCAAGTTATAACTTACAACTTTATCGATTTCTCTATTAATAAACTATAATAAGAAATCATAGGATAATTTGTAGTTTAGTTAACTCATACATATGTGTGTATGTGTTGTAATTAGACTGATGTTTTTTATATTTGATTACAGGTTGTAGTACCTCCACCTGCGGCCAATCCTTTAAATAAAGGTTTGTAATTGATATTTACTGATTGAGTTACCTATAAATATCTGCTTAATTGATAACTGTTTGTTATTGATGCATGTTTGGTAGTTATGGTTTGTTAAGCTAAAATGGTAGGAGTGGGTTAAGGTTATATAGGATGTGTAAGTGTGAGTGCTCATTATGATTTAATAGTGTTTCTGATAGTCGGATATTGCAATTGGAGCTGCCATTTTACTCACCTGAAAAGTGTGGCACGACCGTTGAGAAGTTTGGATGAGAATAATGATTTATTAATTTTTGTTTCTATTAAATTTGAAACTTTTATTTTGTTAGAGTATATGTAAAGGTCCGAAATCAAGAAGGTATTCACACTTTTTAATAGCAGTTATTTGCTATTCAATTTGAATTAACAATTAAAGATTGCCCTGTAATGAAATACATATCCAGCAGCTCTGTTATATAATGTCTCTTGCAACTAAGTCTCACAATTGAAAACTGTCCTGAGAAAGCAATGATTATGAATGAGGCACAAGCGATAGAAATGATAATGATATCATGTCAAAGCCAGAACTCATGTCAAAGACTGAAAAGTTTCTATAGGGTAAACAAAGATAACCATTCTGTTCAACAACACACTACAACACACAGCTCCCCTATCTCCTGCATAGAACTATATAATAAGCAAATTGGGTTATGTTTCGTAGTTTGATTAACATTTAGTTTTTTGTTTTTTTATTATCCCCCAATTTTTATAAATTCAAAGTTTAAAATGTATATTATTAAAAAATATACAAAGTCTTAAACATTATATGCTAATATTGTTGTATTTTACTCCAAACTCTCAACCCTCATCAAACAGTGCTACTACTGGGCTTTTGATACACAAACTCTGGAAACACGGTCTAACCATGATCAGAATATCTACGCTTGCGCATGCTTCACTTCAATTCCCATACTATCGGAACTCTATAGGTTGTGATCTTTAATGATCGGTAAGGTCCAGTCTCTGTAATTCTCTGTACTATACATATATAGATTGATTTAATATTATCATGAACTACGTATACATGAAGAAGATCTTCTTTTATGTATCAATAAGGTTTGGTCTATCTCTAAGTTTCTAAATTTAAATTTGGTAAATTAGTTGTGTTATTTTTGTGTTCCTGTGCGTTATGCTAGGCTAAGTTTTTGTTGTCCATGTGCATGATAAAACATAGGATAAGATTGTTGTCAGTCCATGTGCATAATAAAACATAGGTTAAGATTTGTTGAACTTGTGTTCTTAATAGTATATATCATAAACTTTCACTAAATCCTGTTTGATAAAGTGCAATGGTGAAAATTTAAAAAAAATTGATAAACCTAGATCTTAATTCTTTGTTTAATTATTAAGTATGCTTGATTGCCACATTGTTTTTTAACGAATCTATGTTGTTATCCACAAATCTCATCCATTAACTTATCTGAATGGATAAATATATCAATTTTTACTAGCTAATTCTCAGTTCATTTGTTTAATTTTCTAATTTAGTTAATTGATTTGGGATTTGTTTGTGAATACTAGGTTAATTTATTTGATTGACTGATTTATAATTACAATTGTAAGAGTTTGTATCTGTTTATTTTGGACTTTTAGCATTTGATCTTTGATGTTTATGTGTATAATTATTCCTATTTTCATCGAGTTATGCCAAAGTTGATGAAAGTATGCATACTGTATAACTATTTAATAGGAAAAAAGGTGTCTTTTTTCAATAATAATGATCACTTCCACTGACCTTACTTGGCATCATAACCAATGGCCAACGGGTGACATTACACTACAATGGTGCTTTGCTTTATTCTATGTTTCAATACATGGTTCATTTTGCAATTTATAACCTTACATATAAATTAAGATCTAGGGTATGTGCAATGGCATTCCCCTGATGAACTTCTTTATATCAATATCTAGGCTACATATTTATCATTTTTAATTCTTTATATCAATATCTAGGCTACATATTTATCATTTTTTCTTAATTTTTTAAGCTGTAGTTTGAGAAAGACAAACAACAATATTGTTTTCGAATACTCTCTAACAAGCGACATCGTAGCCTAAGCAAATTCTTCTGTGTTAAGCTACAGGTAAAATCCTTCTATTCAATTAGGGTTTGAATTCACATCCTTTGATTCATTGGAGTTTGAAATCATGTACATGTGTTGATTGACTAAATTTAAATTATATGTATATGAGTTCTCTTTCGTAGTATCATCCCATCCAATTGGAGGTTGTATGCCATCTCAATGGTTTTGCTTATGATTCTGAATTGACACCTGATAATTTTATTTATAGATGCAGTGGTATGTATGTGTGTGTCTGGATTACTGCCCTTTGATTTTTTGGTCTTCGTAGTATACGACATAAATAGAACCTTAATTTGTTCAACTATTTTTAAGTGAAATTTTTTCCTTCTTAAGCCTTTTTTTGTCACTGCAGTGACTATTGAGTTCAAGAATGATTCAATTATGTGGGTTGATGTAATATCTATATCATAGATAGAGTTAAATAATCGTGATCGGTGTTTTATTTTTCTGCCCAATTAGATATAGTATTTGTACCTCAGCATGAGAACGGTAGCTAGGAGAACCGTACCAACGTTAACTGATTGTGTTTAACTAATGTCTGGAGATACCTCTTCATGTTTGACATTTGCCTATGATTTTTATCTTCAAACAGATTATCAAATTTACTTAATTAGATAGAACTTTTAGGTGTAAACTGACAATAAATTTCATAAACTGACAATAAGTTTCATACATTTTAACTTACATCAAGTTCTTTGTTAATTTTGTGGATCGTATGTAATCACTTTATGCTCTGTTAGTTTAACGTAATTAAGTTATAACTTACAACTTTATCGGTTTCTCTATTAATAAACTATAATTAGCAATCATAGGATAATTTCTAGTTTGGTTAACTCATACATATGTGTGTATGTGTTGTAATTAGACTGATGTTTTTCTATTTTGATTACAGGTTGCAGTAGCTCCACCTGCAACACTAAAGAAAATTGAGAGAGTTGGGGTTTCAAAATTTATAAATCGACAAGGACTTAATTCATGTGACATAATATTTTGTTTTATAGGAAACACAGTGTCAGGGTTGTGTGAATGAAAAGGTTTTTTGATGGAGTAATTTAGGTATACTTCATCAACTGCCAGCTTTTTTCATTTATTTTGTAATTTTACTGGAGCGTGTATAAGGTAAGTTTTTGTGCTATATTTGATTGCATTAGTCGATTGATTGCGTGTGCATTTGTTTTGGTAATGTAAATTATGTAGTTCTAGATTGGATACGGCTATTGCTTGCTACCACACCTCAGTTCATGTATATGTGTAGATGTATATATATGTAGTGTATACTTTTTTCCCAAAGTTTCACTGATCTTTCTTGACACAATTTTTTCGATTTCAAACTTGCATATAGAATTATGGCTTTCTATTTGTACAGTGTGTTCTTTCTATTAGTACAGTATACGTTATTTTAGCTATACTTGATGTCCATATATTGGAATATTTGTACAAAAACATGAAAAAGAATAGAGGTGCGACTCCTCTGATAGTTAAGACCACTGATCAAAGAGAGGGAGAATTTTGATCACTGATACAGAGGAATTTGAAATTAGCTATTTATTGTAAGCTCCTTTAATTATTCTTGAATTTAATTAGATGTCTTTCTTATGTTTAGGCTGACTGCTTAGACGAGGCCATCAATAGTGTTAACATAAATAAGTACGTTCTTAAGTTAGAATTTAATTTTGAAATATAGATTTTAATGTAGTATTTCATTAAACTTATAGATTAATGCTATTGGCAGAAATGACACATAAGCTTTCGTTTTTACAACATTTGGCACTGCTACAAGGGAATTTAAGAGTGAAATGAAAGTTGAGAAGGTACTACCAAATTTGGATTTGTGAAACGAATATACAAGTTCTTGCCAAAAAAGAAAAAATTTATGTTGTTTTTAAAGACTAGACTAGAATAGTATTTTTTTTGTTTTACGAATTTTCAATATCAAACTGCAGTAACTTTGTCGCTAGCCTCCTCTAGATAAGTAAACACATTAGTTGTAATATCTTCATTTACAATGTTTCTTAGGATTTTTTACTATAACTTGCACTTGATTTAGGGTAGCATAAATGTTCATGTTCCAGCTCCTCCAGCTACATTATCCATTATCCTCATTAATCTGCTCCAAGACATCTATCTCCGAAAATCTTGATTTCTATGGCAGGTTTGAGCACTAATTTATATTCCCATTATGTTTTATTTTATAACTATTTTTTTTATCCATATCATAGTTTCCACTTTATTAACTAAAGATTTAATCGACGACGACATAAAGAAGTAGTTCTAGGAAAAGGAACATATGTAATGATTCGGGTTCCTATGTTATGCTAGGCATTATAGAAAGTAAGATATAAAATGATAATGTACAACATCAATCCTAAGGTGTATTCAGTAGCAGCCTATGCAGAAATAAACTTTGAAAAATGGAGCAGTGCTCATGAAAACAATTACAACCTATTTGTTGTTTTGATAGGTAAGATAGATGCTGATTACTGGAAGCGACCAACTGAGATAATAACCAAAGTGATTGTGGATGTTACTTTGTTTACTTCTCGGCCAAGTGCTGGATAGGGTTGGATAGTGAGGAATGAACATGGAAAATTGTTACAGGCGGCTAGATGACTACATACTAACGTGTCGTCTCTAGAAATAACAATTGGTCTGAAGGAAGTATAAAGTTAATTTAAGCGTAATGGATGGCATGATAGTGACATTGAGGTGAAAATGGATTGTTGTTCAAGATGTCTGGAGTAATGCGATTATGCATTCGCCTTTTGGTAGAATTATAAAAAAATGCAGAAGTTTGTTGCGTGATACTCCAAACTGTAGTTTGATATTCATTGAATGATAGGCAAATATAGCTTCTAACAAGTGAGTCAATATTTTTACAGGTTGTTTTTTCACCTTTAGTGGTCTTTGTAATTTGTAAAGAATAAGCTCAGTTTTAATAAAAATCGCATGACATTATGAGGTACTCTTCATATGCAGCCTGAGAACTAGACTTGGTTTGGAATTGAGACTTTCTTATCTTAGTTGAGAAAATGCTACATAGTAGTTAGTGATCAACTATTGAAAGTCCAAATTAGCGTAAAAAACATAAGTTTGTGTATCTTTACCTCAACCAATCAATTGTATCATTTTGTTATATAATTTTGCTAGAAAGGAATGAGAGTCTTGGGTTTTGGTGCCTAGGTGATTTACTATTCGCATAGTAATTTTTTAAATATTAGTTTTAGGTTTTTATATGATAAATTGTACAAAACTTAGAAACATACATGATGAGTGATGCTTCTGATAGAAAATATCAGTGCTTTTAATGGGGAAGCACGTTCATCCAGAAATATTTGCAGGAGTTCAATCACTGGTGATAGTTACACTGATTGCCGTGAAGTTGGAAATAAACTCTCATGGTGAATGTAAATGTATGTAGAAAAATCATTATTAGGTTCCAGTAAAAAACAAACATTAAGAACAGAGCTAAAAATATTATTTTAGGTGCATGAAAAAATAGTTGAATATGATAAAAATGAAGGTCGACTTTTCTGATTTTCATGCTTAGTCTATTGTATATCTTTAGATTTATTAACAATACCAAAAAAACGTTAAATCCACTTAAAAATATGTTAGTGATACCAATTGCACTTAGGCTTCTTAAAGAAAGATAATACTATTTTAGATTTTCATTAAATCTCAAAACATTTAACAAACTTAAATAAATGTTAAGATTGACAGTTTTCATACAACTTGGATAATCGAAGTTTAAACTATAAGGATCTAACAATAAAATAAAATAAAAAGTGAAACTAATATATTCGATAAATAATTTATATATAATTATAATATATGGTCACCCGTGCTTTGCACGGGTTATAGGCTCTTAGATATATATATAAGCAGACATAAAAGCAAAGACAAAACAAAAAGGGGGAAAGAACATGATATTTTCATCGATTAGGATACAGGAAGGAAGGTACAGGTCAGTTGGTTCCTAAATAGAAAGGTCAATTAAGAAAGAAATCAAGTTATTTAGAGTTATAACGGAAGGTTTAAGCTGAAGGAGGAAGGCATGCAAGTTCGTTCCCTTACTTCCCATGTCTATACTATTGAGTTCCTTCTAATTTTTCTATGTGTTATTTATGTGTGAATAAATCTGAAAGAGGCAAACATAATAGCTTCAATTGACGGCATAGAACTTGTTCTAAATTTTAAAGTGAGTTCATTATGTGTTTTGGGTTATGTCTCATGAATTGATTTATAAAGTGATTTAAGAGTGGTTGTGTTATTTTTGAAATAAACAAGAGACGGTAAAAATCCCAATCCCGAATGATGGCCGAAGGGAAATAGGGGTGTGGCTAAATCTGAATATAAGCCACTTATGATGGAATGTGTGCATGCATGTCACAAATTGATGACCACTAGAGCTGATCACTCTAGTAAATGAAGGATAATACTAATGAAGGAAAATCATCGTGTTTACATGCTTGTTTAAGTGTTAATAATTAAGAGGGTTGTTCCTTAGAAAACTGTTGTATTACATATTTTCTTTCATGAACTTGCTAAGCATGTAGATGCTCATTCTTGTATATTTGATGAATTTCAGAATTTGAACCTGGTTTGGCAGCAAAAACGTGGGGTAAAGGGACGGAAAAAGGTCGGACAAAGATTATACACTTAGTTATTTTTGTGTGCTGTTGAAACTAGGATTGAAGGTTTATGCTCTTATTTAAGAATGTAGAATTTGACAGCTAAGTGTGTCCTTTTGGTAATATTATAGAAGGAGCCAGGATAATATATCATTAAAGTTGAATAGAATGTAAAACATATATTTCTTTTGTAACTTGCTGCTATGTACAGCAGGCCATGGGACCTTATAAAATCATAACTTATGTAAAGAATTAATTTGTAAAAGTTATTGTTGTTTTGTATAAGAATCCGCTGAATTAGAGGGTGCTACAAATACCTATATTCTTTGGATGCTGATGCTATCGTGATTATTGGTAGTTGTTAGTCACTGTGGAGCCAAAAAAATTTAGATGGGTGAACTAAAATAGAAGAAAATTTTATAGGTAATAACATATCTTTTTGAATTTTTGTTCTAGTAGGAGCTGAAAATAGTTTTAGTGAAGTACTTGCATGTAATTTTTTGTATAGATTAAGTAGTTATATGTAAGTTTTTCTATCATAACGAGAATTTTAGAACCTAATAACTTCTACGTAGCTCTGTCACTAATTACTGCAATAAGTTAACAAAGAATAAAACAAATCAAGCCTACATTGTATTTCAATAATCATTCTGTACATTAGTATTGGGATGGTAGTCTAAGAATATTCATATTCTAGTCATCTCTAGCTTGCTAAGTCGTTTAATTGGTTTGGTTAATAAAATTCTTAAGGAAAATGCTAGAGTTCCAAAATAGTGCCTGAAATGGTGTGAGTTGTCAATATTTTATTGCTTTTTTCTTATAAATGAGATAAGTCAATCGTACATATATATAAATTCTTCTAATGAAAACACGTTATGTGTCATTCAAGAACATATTTGAAATCCAATTAGAGATAGGTAGCATTGCCCAATTCTCAATATTGTACATTAACACTCCTTTAAACAAGAATCTCTTGACTAAAAATTTATTTATCATATCATGAATAAAAGTTATAAAGATAAAAAAAAAATATTGCACTCCAATGGTATATTTCACTTAACAAAATTTTAGTCAATCCCGCTACATCAGCTATATTTGTTGAACCCGTAGAGACATATAACATTATTCCACGTCATCTGTTTTCATATCAAAATTATAGATTTTTATTTTAACAATATAAAATAATAATAATAATAATAATAATAATATATTATTTTAAAATATAACCAATCATTACAGCCAACTCCAATGAAACATAATACCTTACAGTTCACCAAATTTTAGATCATCGGTATTTTATCTTATTTTAGCCAATCATCGGAATGTCCAATGTTGTTCGGCTAAAATAGTTGGCTAAAATAATACTTATAAGATAATAATTATGTAAAATTTGTTGAATTGTAAGGTGTTGTATTTTAATGGAGTTGTTTGTAATCATTGGTTATATTTTTAAAATAGCATGTTATTATTATTTCAAGTTGTTTAAATAATTATATTATTTTAATTGGTAATAGATGATGTGGAGTTTCACCACACGTTCGACAAATATAGCCAATGTGTCAGGGTTATAATGTCCGGTCGGAAATGATATTGTTTTACACATTAATTATAATTTTATATGTGCATAAAATACATAAAATATTAAAATACATAAAAGTGTTTTACCCACTTTTAGCTAAGGATTTTTAACGGTTGGAGATATTCTTAATACATAAAATATTGTGTAACCCTGCTATGTTGGAAATCATATTAATACATTACCATATAAAAAAAGAGGACGGAGGCGGTGAGGTGGCACCTCTCAAATTGTCTTAATTTATTTTTTTAAATTTCTCAAAATTTTGAATTAATAAATAGAATTTTTTTTTAATTATCTTACATTCTCCCTAAATTTTTCCTTTAAGACAAATTATCATCTTAATATTGTCCAACACTTTCTCTTCAAGTCAAATTATCATATTAATATTTTCTTAAATTTTCTTTTCAACTCAAGTTAGCATCTTAGGGGTCGTTTGATTCAAAACACGGTATGGGTTTGAAATCAAAAATCGGGTTAAGTTGATATGGGGTTGAGGTATCATTCTTGATACCATGTGATATGGGCTAAAAATAACCCTAAAGACATAATAAATGATGTATTAATTAAACATAGATTGGTCCAAGATTTAAACCCAATTAAAGAGGCTTGAAACACTAATTAATTATTAAATTCGTAATTAATAAAAAAGGGAAGATATACAGCTCATTAAATAAGTCCAAAATTGTGCTAACTCCATCAATGAGTAGCCTCCAAGGCATACAAACCTAATAGGAGTCAGCCTCCTATAAGGAAGGATCTAGAATCTCAATAAAAGAAGGTGAATTGTCCACCAAGTCTCCCAAACCTACTCTAAATACAATGCTCCCTACGCCTATATAGAGGACCCGATCCTTCAACCAAGAACTACTTTTTTATTGGCTTGATTCTCTATACGCTAGAGATACGTAGGCATCTTGTGAGGACCGATTCAGTGACGAAACACTAGAGCAACCATTAAAGCTCGAAGCTCTCAAACCCTAGCATTAATTACACCCTAATTTTTATTCCACAACATTTGGCGCCGTTTGTGGGAAACGAACATCAACCATGGAGAATACACGGATAACAAGTGGAGAAACTCAAACTTCTGAAGGACTACCTCTTACCTCTGAAACAGAGACTCATTGAGGCCAACCACCGCCAACTACTAGCACTCAAGGGTCGAGTATCCCCCTCACCACTACTCAAGGACCAGAAATCCCAATCTCGGTTGAAGGGACGAATCCCCTACAGATGGTTGTTCATGGATTTAATCCTCAGACTCAAGAGACTACTCTCCAACAACCAATCACAACCTCTCTACTGCTTTTGAACGCACCACATAGCCTTCAACTCCATACCACAGATCTTCCCCAATACATGAATCAAACTCTTGGGATGCCAACTTATGGTATGCCACCTCGACCTACAGTTAGGAGTAGTTGTGTCAATCCAACATACCACGAAACATACGCGCCTCCTTACATTCAAGGCCTAGGGCCCTCTAACCCACAAGCTCAAACTCGAAATCAACAAACTCCTTTGATTCAAGACTTCTCTAGTCCCTATACCGAGGATGAGAATTACACAACTGATGATGAAAGGGATGTTGCCCCAAGAAGGAGACGTTCATCCCAAGGAATTAAATCAGGAACAACTCCAGACTACCAAGGATAAAATTGCGGCATTTGAAGTCGGGGCTGTAATACTCAAGAACCCAATCAACTGGGACTGGGAGAATCCCGCTGATCAACTTAGATCTACCCCCAAGAAAATCTAAGAGCTGAAGTCCCAAAGGGTGATCCGACTGTGTTATTACCTTTAGGAGATCCAGATGATCCTACATCTCCATTCACTGAGGATATTATGAAGGTTCATATATCCAGGAAGTTCAAGATGCCAACCATCAAGACTTATGATGGAACGGGAGATCCCGCTAATCATGTAAGGACTTTCTCCGATGCACTACTATTGCAGCCTACCAATGATGCAGTCAAGTGCAGAGCGTTTCCACAAACCCTTGCGGGCATGGTTCAATGTTGGTATAGTCATCTCCCTCCTAACTCTATTGGGTCTTTTAAGGAGTTGAGCAAGGCGTTTATCGATCAGTTTGTCAGTGGGAGGGTTCAGGAGAAGAGTTTTGCATATCTTATGGGAATCCAGCAGGGTAAGAATGAATCCTTGATGGACTACATAAATCGATTCACTAGGGAGGCCTTGAAGGTCCCGGATCTGGAGGACAAGGTAGCAATGATTGCCCTGCAGCAAGGAACCATTGATGACCACTTTAAAAGGTCTTTGGCAAAACATCCACTTGAAAGCATGTTGAAGCTACAAGACAGGGCTAGGAATTATATCAAGGCTGAAGAAAGCATGAGGAAGTATGAACCCGCTGCTGGGGAAATGCAAACGGAAAGAAGAGAAATGAGACTCAAGAATATGATGCTAGGGATAAGTATCCTAGGACAACGAAGGATTCTGACTCTCCACCTAAAAAGAACAATCTTGGACAAAGGTTCACGGAATATGCAAGATTGAACACCCCTAGAAGCCAAATTCTGATGGAAATTGAGAAGGAGGAAGATCTTCGATGGTCGAAGCCACTAATGGATGACTTGTCAAAAAGAAATCAGAATCAATTCTGTCGATTCCACAAAGAAATTGGTCATGATACAGATGATTGCAGACAACTGAAAGATGAAATCGAATTCTTGATCCGAAGGGGGAAACTTAACAAATTCACTAAGGACGGGAATCGTGGAAATCAAAGAGGAAATTATGAGAAAAAAGACTACGACAGAAAGGATAATGATCAAGATCATAATCCTAGACCCCGAGGGCTAGTCATTAACATGATATTCGGAGGACCAACTGCAGCCGGTTCTTCAAGAAACTCAAGAAATGCTTATGCTAGAGAAGTAATGACAGTTGTTGGAGAAGCACCGAAGCGTGCCAAGACAGAAATAGCTATAAGTTTTGATGATTCTGACCTAGAGGGAGTGAAATTTCCTCATGATGACCCTCTGGTCATCATACCTGTGATAGGCAATTCTGAAACCAAGAGAGTTCTGGTTGATAACGGAGCTTTCATGGACATCTTGTTCCATGATGCTTTCATCAAGATGAGATACACTGATTACCAGTTGACACCCTCGAATATGGCCATATATGGGTTTAATGGAGTAGAATCAAAGGTGGAAGGCACAATTCAACTCCCTATGACCATGGGGAAAGGCTCGAAGACAGCGACTAAGATGTTGAACTTTTTGGTCATAAAGGCAACCTCGACTTATAATGCAATCCTTGGAAGGACGGGCCTTCATGCATTTGTGGTTGTTGCCTCGACTTACCATTAGAAAATCAAGTTTCCAACAACGAATGGAGTTGGTGAGAGCGAGGTGATCAAAAAATGGCTAAAAGTTGTTATGTAGCCGCATTAAGGCCTGATGGAGTTGGGGGGCAAGTTCTCCCAATTGAAGATGTTAGGAACTATGTTGTTTCTTGATGATAACCAAATTAACTTAGTAAAAATTGTACAAGTAAATGTAGTTATCAACGGATAGTATGCTCTTGCAGTATCCATAGATGGGAAGCTTATCTACGGATAAGACTCAATGTAACATGCTTGTGTATTTCTGATGTTGAAGTTGAAGTAGTCTTGATAGGTTAAATGAGTCATGTTGACTATCAATAGATATGTAGAATAGGGAGGCTAATTGTAAATAGTTGATGCCTTGCAATTCTGCATACGTGAAATTGACTGTCTATGGATAGCTTAATTAGCCTTCTACGGATATGGACATTGTACAGTTTGCGGATAGCAGTACTGATTGATCAAGACACTGTCAACGGATACAACTCAAGTAGCTTCTACGGATACACTCTGTACTTGTGAAAGGGACAGATAAGTCAGAGCACATGGGTTGACAGATAAGTCAAAATGATGTCAAATCCAGCTAAGTGCGCCTTCGGCGTAGGATCATGAAAATTCTTGGGTCTGATGGTCTCTAAACATGGAATTGAGGCTAACCCCGAAAAAATCAAAGCAATTATGGACATAGAACCACCACGATCCGTTAAGGACGTTCAGAAACTAACCGGGAGGGTGGCAGCACTAGGAAGATTCATCTCCAAGTCAGGGGAGAAGTGCTTTCCTTTCTTCAAAGTTCTGAAAAACAAGAAAAATTTTGAATGGACAGCAGAAAGTCAAGAAGCCTTTGAGGCCTTGAAGAAGTACATGGCTGAGGCACCATTGTTGGCAAAATCAAAACCGGGAGAGACGCTCTACTTATACTTGGCAGTCTCAAACACCGCCTTAGGAGCAGTTTTGGTTAAAGAGGAGTTGAAAGTTCAGAAACCTCTCTACTATGTGAGCAAAATTCAGCATGGAGCAGAAATAAACTACTCTGTGATAGAGAAGTTTGCGTTAGCCCTGATCATGGCCTCAAGAAAGCTACACCCGTACTTCCAGGCACACAAGATAGAAGTCTTGACTAATCAACATCTAAGAAACATCTAATATAGTCCTAAGGTCAGTGGAAGATAAATTAAATGGGCAATAGAGTTGGGAGAATTTGATATCAAATATAAGCCTCGAACGACCATAAAAGCTCAAGCACTTGTTGACTTGATGGCTGAATGTACCATCGATAACCAAAAAGTCGGGGGGGGGGGGGGGGTAGGGAGTAGTATTGGAAGGTAAAGAGGCTGAGAAACTAGATGAAGAGATGGTATTTAAAGAATATTGGGTGCTCTATTTTGATGGGGCATCAAAAAAAAATCAAGTGGAGCAGGTTTGGTGTTACAAAGTCCCGACGGATTTCTCATTGAGTATGCAATAAAACTGGATTTCCCGATAACAAACAATGAAGTTGAATATGAAGCCTTAATAGCAGGCTTAGGCCTATCTGGGGCCTTAAGAGTCAATACTCTTAAGATTTGTGGGGACTCAAGGCTAGTAGTTTCCCAAGTGAATGAGGAATTTGAAGCCAAAGATGAAACAATGGCCATGTACTTAAAGCTTGTGAAAGCCATCATGACACAATTTGATGAATGCTATATAGAGCACATTCCTAGGGAAGAGAACATGAAGGTTGATGTTTTGTCTAAATTCGCTTATTCTGAAATAGAGAATTATGTTGGAAGTGTGTACTTTCAAGTTTTGAAGACCCCGAGCATTAATGGAAAGCTAATTGCACCTATTGATGTTGGTAGCTGTTGGATAGATCCCATCAAGGCACATCTGGAAACTGGTTGGTTGCCGAACAATACCTTGGAGGCTCAGAAGTTATCAGTCACATCTTTAAGATATGCATTAATTGAAGGGATTTTATACAAAAAGTCTTTTGTTATCCCTTACTTGAAATGTCTAAGGCCTCAAAAGGCAGAATTTGCCCTAAAGGAGGTTCATGAGGGGATTTGTGGACAACACTTGGGGGGCAAGGCCCTTGCTCATAAAATCACCCGTCTAGGCTTCTATTGGCCAGACATGCTTGCTAATGCGAAATATTATGTCAAGAAGTGTGAACGATGTCAAAAGCATGCACCTGTTGTCAGGCAACCTCCTGAGATGCTTACATCAGTTAGCTCACCTATTACGTTTGCTATGCGGGGAATGGATATACTTGGTCCATTTCCAGTGGCAAGTGCACAAAGAAAGTTTTTGATTGTGGCAATTGACTACTTCACTAAGTGGATTGAGGCTAAACCCCTAGCCAAGATAACCACCCAACAAGTGATGCAGTTCCAATGGGAAAGTGTAATGTGTAGGTATTGAATTCCACGAATCTTGGTCACAGATAATGGAACACAATTTAATAATGAAGATTTTAAGAAGTATTGCGAAGAGAATGATATTGAACTACGTTTTACTTAAGTTGCTCATCCTCAATCAAATAGGCAAGTCGCGGTTGCAAATCGAATTATCCTGGATGGACTAAAGAAAAGAGTTGAACGCTCAAGGAATACTTGGGTGGACGAGTTATTTCCCATAATTTTGGCATATCGTACCACTTGAAAGGTTACCACTAGAGCAACCCCATTTTTGTTAGCCTATGGGACATAAGCAGTGGTTCCAGTGGAGATCACTCATACTTCTCCAAGAGTGGAAGCTTATGAACCAGAAGCAAATGAAGAAGACATGAGATTGGCCCTAGACTTTATTGATGAAGTCAGAGATGAAGCAAACGCTAAGATTACAGAACATCAGGAACGAGGATCCTTTTACTACAACCTAAGGGTTAAGGAAAGGTTTTTTCGTCAAGGAGACTTGGTTCTCAAGAAGATTGAAGCATCTGGAGTTGTCAGAAGGGAAAACTGGCCCCCAATTGGGAAGGGTCGTACAAAGTCAAAAGCGTGTTTGGACGAGGCTCGTATAAGTTGGAGACCCTTGAAGGGATAGAGGTGCTAAGAACTTGGCATGCCTCAAATTTGAAAGTTTATTATGTTTAGTGTTTCCTATCAGGATCCACTATTAGGACAAGTAGAAATAAGGTTGACGAAACCATTCCGAGCTTTTAAACTCGAGGTAGGAAGTAGAGTATTATGTAAGGGTGGAACCCTCTTTAAAAGATATTTCAAGTTCTTTTTCACTATTTTATTACTTATCATTTTTTTAGTATTCCTTATTGTTTAATTAAAAAGCAAGTTGTACCAATAGCACTCGAGTAAGATGCTAGCCCATTTAAGAGGCCAAGTACTAAGAATTGTCTTGCAAAAGATAAGCAAAATAAATATAGCTGAATGCAAGATTGAAGAAACAAAAGGTGCACAGATAAATAAGTTACATAATAAACCCCGAAGGGTGAGTTTTTGATAAAGAAAAACATAAATAAATAAAGCCACACAGGGCCAGTCTAATCCAAATCCTTGAGAGGATCCTCCTCCCTAAATCCCCCAGAAAATGTAAGGGGAAGAATGGGGTCATCTCTCATGGTATCATCTAAATCCTCCATTATAGGAGAAGATGTTCCCTTGGCTGGCTCAGAATCCTCAAAAAGCTCAGAATCATCCAGAGGTTGAGAAGATGGATCAACAACAACCTTCGTGGTAGCCTTAGGCAGCCTAGACAAATCAGGAACATGGAACTTCTCCAAAGTTACCCCTTCAATCTTCGTCCCTAACTCCTCAATGATCTGCTCCCAACACTCTTTGAAGGTGCTAGGGAAGTTAGCATCATATTCAACATTAAGGAGGTCATCAAACTCCTTGGATGCCTTATAATCAACAATAACATCCTCACGACCCCTTTGAAGTTGGGCCTCCAACTGACGAACCTTCTTCTGCTCACCTACTAACTCTCTCTCTCCACCTCTCGAAGTTCGATGTAGAGGAAGCAAAGTACCTATCTCGATCCCTGTGACGCCCTCGAAATCCGGGGTTAAGATTTCGGCATCACTGACCAACAATAAAATAAAACCTGCTATACAATAATATAAATATAACAATCCCTGAACTACACACCAAGATCACATCAGGTTACAGTCTGAAACAGATACTACAAAAGACAAACTAAATCAAACTACTGCCTGTCATTAGGACGCCCCGATAAGGAGCTATCACTAACAACCCAAAAACTGATTTAGATTACAACTTCTAACATAATAAAATATAATACATCACTGGTCTTCTAAGGTCCATAAATAGCTATAATAAACAACCTCCTGGGTAAAAGTGACCTCCAAGATCTCAGGGGAGTCAGAGAATCTAATGCGTGTTGTCTCGCGATGGGACATCTTCTCGCTTTACTGAAATATCAAGGTTAACAACAAGAGTGAGCAAAAGGCTCAGCAAGTATATATAAACTAAACAATATGAAATAATTATGCAACAATAGAAATATGTATAAAAATGAACTCAGCTGGCCAAGAAAATGGAAATATATAAAAAGAATCAACTTAACTGGCAAAGATGAACAATACTGATAATCAACTTCAAACTGTAAGTTAGAATTGGATTTTTACTGTGACGCAACGGATTAAGGTGGATGACCAGTCACACCAAAACCCCGGACCATACCCACGGTATGTCCAAATACTGAACTGGATCCAAGGCCGCTTTTGGCCTACATAATACTGATACTCTGACTGGCGTCGGCAGTCCTTAAAACATTTCATTTTTAATTAAAAACTTCCAATTCCAACTTAATACTGGGAGTTAGGTGTCGGAACAATCGACTACCTCATTAATTCAACTATTACTTTCAACTGTCTGATTAACTTTATCAACTGAATTAGGGTAAGACAAATGCATACGAATTAAATTTCCAATCACAAGGATTCAAGGAAAAATCTGAAAAATACAAGGTGCTGCAAGTTTCAATAATAAAGAACCAAGATTGAATCTGGAAAATATAAGATGCTGCAAGAAACTGGTTATGGAATGAAATAGGATTATCAAGTTAAGCAATAGGGTATTTCAATTTCAGGATGATAATGGAAACTGGTTATGAACGATAATTAAATAGGAAACAAGAATCGTGCTTCAAAAGAATACAAGTTGAGTAACTTGCCTGGATAGTGGATACTGCTTTAACTGAGCTACTGAACCTTATCCTTTCCTTTATCTCTACTCGTCTCTATAATAACAAATTTCTAGATTAGATAATAACCAATAACCTCCACTCATTTCTAATACTAACTACCCAGCGCAATCTAATCAATTACAACTAATTTAAACAAATAATTACATATAGAAGATAACGTATAAACATGCATTGACTCGACACTAACATAATGATAATTAAACACCTAACTTACTACCATCAAATAGCACGTATCATTTAATCGCATTTTAATAAACATATATTAACACAGGATTAAATATAATTAATTAAAATCAAACAACTCATTTAATCAACTAAATTAACCAAATCAACCAGAGAATAAATTAAATAAATCTAAAATAATAAAATAGTTTGAAAATAATAATCAAATTTGATTTATAAATAATCAAAATTAAATAATAATCAATTAATAAAATTCTCCAATTAATTATCAAATTAATTGGTCAATTAAATCAATTTTATTATTATTTAAAATTGATTAAAATTAATCAAATTCAATTATTCTTTAAACTCTAAAAAGTTTAAAACAAATAATAAAATAAATGAATAGATTTTACGAAATTTCAGCATGACCCGTTCGTAAACAGGACTAGCCAAAAATTTTGCATGTACTATGCTGCGCCCCCAATCATAGGACGGATCACATAGTACAGCACCACAATAATAACCTGTATACACAATCACGGTAATCCGCAACACTAATCACTATCACCACTACTTTACAACTCAATATTAATTCTAACTTTAAATACATCAAATTTTCGATATACAACTAACGATCTAAATTTATTCGAAACAAACTAAAATTCATCAATACTGTATAACTATGCACCACATTACTATTTAACATATTCCAAGAACTTGCACAATCAATAAAATCAATTAATAACAGAAAAAATAAGTTTATACACTAACCTCAGACAAACATGGATTTAAAATCTATTTACTAAACAAAACATATTATTAGCTAATTATTATCAGAACAAACTTATTAAAATCAACACGTACTTAAAGAATTGAATTAAACACGGATATCTACGCTCACTAATAATACTCATAAAAATCTGCCAACGCAATTTCACATACTCCAAATTGTGCATAAATATATATCATAATTAAAACAGGAAAACGAATTAATAACACACATAAACAAATTTTATAAATGTCATGTAATTAAATAAAAACAAATTAATAGATATTCATGAATTAATAGAATGAATTTAAACACCGAATTACATACGCCAACTAAACTCATTCGAACAATTATCGAAAATAGTTCATAACTAATTTCATCCTCAAAAATCTGCACCCCACATTTGTGTATAATCATTAATACATAAAATTAAAATAATAACTAATACATCATAAAGAAAATGAATGATAGTTTTCACATAATAAGAAAACGAAAACAATCACAGGGATTTCGATTACTGCCATCTAACATCACAAAAACGAAATTATCAACACACAATTATCAAGAAAACAAACAAATTTGGAAATACACAGAATAATAAAAAAAAATGAAACACAAAAATATTCACATATTAAAACGAATTTGAACAACAAGGCTTTGAGTTATACCCCAGAGAACTGATAATCGAAAACAGAGGACAATGACTGCGGTGACTACTGGCCGGAAAAGATGCCGGAAACGAACAGAACTGCGGCGGCTTTGACAGAAAACCACCGGCGGCCGGACTTAAATAGAAAGAAACCGGCGGTTCTGGCAGCTAACGGAAACAGGGGAAGGGGGGGTGTCACCGCGGCGGGGAGAGAAAATCGAGGGGGGGTGGCGCGTGTTTTCTTCCGCTGTATGTGTGTGATACACGGGTGTGTGAGTTTGTGTGGTGTGTGTATTGTGTGGTGATAATTAGATATAGATTATATTAGGTAGGATTTAGATAAGGACGACTAATTAACAATTTATTAGCCCAATGACTGAAATTTAGTGGGACTAATACGATACTGAAACAATTAATTTTTAAACGAATTTAACTCTTAAAATAATTAAATCGAACTAATAAAATTATTTACATACCAAAATTATTCTAAAAACATTTAAATGCACAAAATTCATAATTGAATAAATTTTGAACTAATTTACTTAAAACAAATATGTCGGGCTCAAATTTACTAATAATTATCGAAAAATACTTTTAAACAAATAATACCACATCACATATCCACAAAATATTATTTAAACATTTAATCACATAATGTAGCAAATTTTTAAATAATTAAATATTACTATTTTTATTACTTAAATAAATAGGAAATTCGTACCTAAATTCCCGGATATTACATCCTTCCCCCTTAAAAGGATTCTGTCCTCGGAATCAACCTAAGCAAATAGATGTGGATACTTTGCTAAAATTTCACTCTCAAGTTCCCAAGTCGATTCCTCAACCCTGGGATTCCTCCACAAAACTTTTACTAGATTCACTGTCTTGTTTCTTAATACTTTCTCCTGCCGATCTAATATCTGAATCGGTCGCTCCACATAAGACAAATCTGGCTGAATCTCTATAGGCTCATACTCTATGACATGATTAGAATCGGGATGATACTTCTTAAGCATAGACACATGGAATACATTATGAATGTGCTGCATATGGGGTGGTAAGGCTAACTCATAAGCAACTTTTCCAACTCGCTTGAGAATCTCGAATGGACCAACATATCTTGGGCTAAGCTTTCCTTTATTACCAAATCTCAAGAGTCCTTTCGATGGTGATATCTTCAATAGAACCTGTTCTCCTTCCTCAAAGTCCATATCTTTCCTGGATTGATCCGCATACTTTTTCTGTCGATTCTAAGCAGCTACTAATCACTTCTGAATAAGCTCGATCACTTCTTTAGTTTGCTGAACCAACTCTGGCCCCAAAATTTTACGTTCACCAACCTCTTCCCAACACACAGGGGATCGACATTTCCGTCCATACAGTGCTTCATAAGGTGGCATTCCAATGCTCGCATGATAACTGTTGTTGTAGGAGAATTCCACTAATGGCAAATGATCGTCCCACGTACCTTTGAAATCTAATGCACAAACTCGAAGCATGTCTTCAATTGTCTGAATCGTCCTCTCACTTTGACCATCAGTTTGAGGATGATACGCCGTACTCATGTTAAGTTTAGTGCCTAAGCATTCCTGGAACTGCCTCCAAAATCTCGAATTGAACCTAGGATCTCTGTCGGATACAATTGATACTGGAACTCCATGACGTACCACTATTTCTTTCAAATACAGGTGAACCAGCTTGTCCATTGAAAATCTTTCGTTGATCGGCAAGAAATGCGTTGACTTCGTCAATCTATCAATAATGACCCAGATAGCGTCATGATTAGCTTTAGTCCTCGGTAAACCAACCACGAAATCCATAACAATGTGCTCCCACTTCCATTCTGGAATCTCTAATGGCTGTAATAGTCCACTTGGCCTCTGGTGCTCAGCTTTGACTCTCTGGCAAGTGTAACACTTACTAACCCATTCTGCAATCTCTCGCTTCATGTTTGGCCACCAAAAATTTTGTTTCAAATCCCGATACATCTTAGTGCTTCCTGGATGAATAGAATACCTCGAATTATGCACTTCCTGAAGAATTTCCTGCTTAAGTTCTACAACATTAGGTACCCAGATTCTAGAAGAAAAACGTAGAACTCCTTTATCATCCTTTTGACTACATATCTCTTCTCATGTCAGCTCAACCACATTACTACTCATCACTTCCTCTTGGCATCTTCTAATCTTTTCCAACAATTCAGGTTGAAAGGTCATCGTGTACATCATTTCAGTATCAGACTCAGGAATCTGAATCTCTATCTCCAGCTTCTCTAATTCCTTGCATAGTTCTGCTGTCGTTGTCAACATGTTTAGTTCCTCTTTTCTGCTCAAGGCATCTGCCACCACATTTGCTTTCCCGGGATGGTAGTTAATAGAACAATCATAATCCTTGATCAACTCTAACCATCTTCGCTGTCTCATATTCAATTCCTTCTCTGTAAAGATATACTTCAAGATCTTGTGGTCCGTGTAAATTTCACACTTCTCTCCATATAGGTAATGTCTCCAAATTTTCAATGCAAATACTATGGCTGCCAACTCCAATTCATGGGTAGGATACTTTTGCTCATGAGGTTTTAGTTGCCTAGAAGCATACGCAATCACTACACCATGTTGCATAAGCACACAACCTAAACCTTTATGAGAAGCATCACTATAAATCACAAAATTTCCTCGATCATCTGGTAGCATTAACACTGGAGCGGTCACTAACCTTCTCTTCAATTCTTGAAAGCTTTCTTCACACTTCTCCGTCCACACAAATTTTTCATTCTTTCTTGTAAGCCTCGTCAATGGTGTTGTTATCTTAGCAAAGTCTGGAACAAACCTTCGATAATATCCCGCTAGCCCCATAAAACTTCTGACTTCTGTTGGTGTCTTCGGTCTACCCCAATTCATAACAGCTTCAATCTTGGCTGGATCCACCTTAATTCCACCACTGCTGACCACATGCCCTAAAAATTGCACTTCTTGTAAACCAAACTCGCATTTTGAAAATTTCGCATACAATCTCTCCCGTCTTAAAGTCTCCAACGCTATTCTCAAGTGATGTGCATGCTCTTCTTCTGTCTTGGAATATATCAAAATATCATCTATAAACACGATCACGAATTTATCCAAGTACTTCTTAAAGACTCTGTTCATCAAATCCATGAATGTCGATGGTGCGTTGGTCAATCCAAAAGCCATAACCAAAAATTCATAGTGCCCGTACTTGGTTCGAAAAGCTGTCTTCGGTATGTCCTCCGGCTTAATCTTTAGCTGATGATAACCTGACCTCAAGTCGATCTTAGAGAAAAACACGGCTCCTTTTAATTGGTCAAACAAATCGTCTATTCTTGGCAACGGATATCTGTTCTTGATGGTCAACTTGTTCAACTCCCGATAGTCGATACACATTCTCATGCTACCGTCTTTCTTCTTCACAAACAAAACCGGCGTTCCCCAAGGGGACACACTGGGCCGAATCACTCCTTTCTCTAGTAGTTCCTGCAGCTGCGTAGCTAATTCCTTCATTTCAACTGGTGCCACTCTGTACGGAGCTTTGGAAACAGGTTCTGCCCCTGGTGCTAAGTCGATCGCAAACTCTATTTCTCTGTCTGGAGGCAACCCTAGCAACTCGTCAGGAAAGACATCTGGAAATTCGTTCACCACTGGAATCTCCTCTATTCTCGGTGCTTCTTTGCTAACATCCACGACATAGGCAAGATAAGCTTCACACCCCTGGCGTAGTAACTTCTTTGTTTGCATTATTGTCAGAAATTCCTTCTTTTGCTTTTGACCTTTGAATACTACTTCATTCCCGTCTGGATATCTCAATGTCACCTTCTTATTTTTACAGTCTATGCGCGCATCGTACTCGGATAACCAATCCATTCCTAGTATCACATCAAACTCTCCCAAGTTGAAAGGTATCAAATCAACATTAAAACGGTTCCCTACTATTTCGATCTCACACTGAGGATAAATTTGATTTACAGGAACTCGTTCACAATTAGCAATTTCAACATATAACACTTTGTCTAACACTTTACTGGCACGATTCAACTTACTAGCAAACCCTTTAGATATAAATGACTTAGAAGCTCCAGAATCAATTAACACCTTAGCACGTACTGAGTTCACAATAAGAATACCTGCAACTACTTTTGTATCCTGCACTGCATCTTTCATAGTCATGTTAAAAGTTCTTGCCTTGGGCTGTGCTGGGACTGGTGGTCCTGCTATCCTTAGCATTTTGTTGACTGGCACTGGTTCCTTACAATTCTTTGCAATATGCCCTAGCTTTCCACAATTGTAGCATACGATCGGGGGCTTAGAAACTGGAACTGGAGTCTGATTCCGACATTCGTTGGCAAAATGGCCTTTCTAGTTGCACTTGAAACAAACTGAGTTAGGCTTCTGACATATTCCTGAATGCTTTTTCCCACAAATCTTGCACTCTGGTATAGGTAGTCCTTGCTGCCTCTGCTGATTAACAATTTGCTGGCGGTTGCCCTGCTCCACACTTGCACTTTCTGGCTTCTTAAAATTTCCACCCCTTCCTGGTTAGAATCCTGGTTTCTTATTAAAATGGTTCTGAGAGTTACCTGGTTGATGACTTCCTTCTGTGTTATCAGCATTCCTTTTCCTTGCTTCCCTCTCTTTCTGGGATATATCACTTTCAGTCTCTGCAATTATCACTTTCTGTACCACTGCTGCATAAGTATCTAGCTCCAAAATAGCCAACTTGCCTCGAATCCACGCTCTTAGTCCTTGCTGAAACTTTTTTGCTTTCTTCCTTTCTGTGTCGACATAGGCTGGTGAAAACCTGGCCAATTCCGTGAACTTGGCCTCATACTCTGAAACAGTCATGTTACCTTGTTTAAGTTCCAAGAATTTAAGCTCCATCTGATCCTGCATGTATCCTGAGAAATACTTCTCCATAAACAGTTCTTTAAATCTATCCCAAGTAATAACTCCTTCTGGTTGCATTGCTCTCATAGACTCCCACCAAAAGTTAGCTTCGTTCTTTAAAATATAACTCACAAACTCAGTTTTCTGATCATTCCCAACTTTAACTAACGCAAAAGCTTTCTCAATTTCTTTCAACCAAGCATTAGCTTCCACTGGATCTGCCGATCCCTTAAATTCAGGTGGTTTCATGCCTTGGAAAGTTTTAAATGTTACCGTGGCCACAACTTGTTCTTGCGGTTGCTGCTGTTGTTGATGTAGCTGTTGTTGCTGAAATTGCTGCTGCTGCTGCAGTAACTGTTGCTGAAATTGTTGCTGTTGTAGCTATTGTTGCTGCTGCTGGTGCATTAACTATTGTTTCTGCTGAGCCAGATTAGCTGTCTGCTGAGTTAAGATTTGAAGAATTTGAGCAAGAGCCGGGTCCATTTGACCCCCTGCATTTGCAGGATTTTCATTGGGTCGGTTCTGATTATTAGAACGGGTGGTTCTTCGGGGAGGCATTGTAACAGCCCCAAATCCGGGGTCAGGGATTTAGGGTTGTCACAATCCATGTACTCCTTGCCTTACCCGTATTACTCACACCATTCATAATTCACATGTTCATGACCCCACAATATATGTCTCACACACACACACACACAGGTTAGAGTCTCAGAAACGACACCATACAATAACTGCGGAATAAATAATTTTTATTACAATACCCAAATGTCTTTAAATCTGTTACTGATACAATTTCTACGTAGTGGTACATTACCAGCTTAGCCTTCTTATGCTCACAATCCTCTAATACCATCCATGTCTATACATGAGTTGAATACCAAAAGCCGTAGCCTGATTCGATTGGTTCGTACTACTCTCGGGATCGTTTCTAGAAACTGCTTAATGGAAACGCCTTGCGAGGTATGTGCCGTCCCATTGGCATCCTGCTTCGCTGCTATATAATATATATAAAATAATAGCAAGAGTGAGCGATAGCTCAGCAAGGTAATGAAAGTATGGCATAATTCTGCCCTTTTATTCAACCCAGAAATAAAGCGGGTATAAGACAATACTTTGTCAAAATATCTTGATACTGAAATTATTTCCTTATCGGAATGTATTCCAAAAATAGTACCATTACTGTACTTCAAATATCATTTCATAATACTTTGCAACTTTCGATATTCATACTATGAACAAAGTTCTAGTGTAGTATAAAAGCTGAAATAACAAGATAACTCAGTATATCCTTTCCGTAAAATATCTGCTGTATAGAATATAAGCAGACTATCCACATATACTTGAAAGATGAAGTTATAAGGAAAAGTCACTATCATCTTTCATATCAAACATTTACCTCATATCATAATTTGGAAATAAATACAATGTAAAATATTTCCAATCCATTTCTAAGCTCATCTGGTTCCATATATCTTTTTCGTAAAATCATATGCTTTCTGATAAACTCATATACTGGAATTTACTGGGTTACTCTTGAGTAACCTTTCTGAAAACTTTCATGAAATTGAATAGCTGGAATAAACTATCTTTCTTTGAAAACTTTCATGAAACTGAATAACTGGAACAAACTTTCTTTTTCTGAGATCGTGCATGAAACATGCTCTTTCATCGATGGTGAACTCTTACTGGAGATTCTAGGAGACAGGGATACCTCTACGATGATCAGTCGTAAGGCAACTCCCCACTGCTGTTTTTCTACGTAGAAGGGAAAATAGGGCAGACGCTAACTGACCTACCTCCCCGCCAATCGGTTGTAGGGGGAAGAGCATACCCATTCCTTAGGGGTACCCATTCCTTAGGGGCCTCCGATACTCTTCTCTCATCCTACGGTCGGGCACTATCTGATAATCATCTAAGGGAAGAACGGACCCGCTCATAGACTGCTGGTCTATGCGTAATTCCCTTAGGGGACAGGTCGCCACTCAGTCCCTTACACATTCTCCGAGTTCGAGAATATCCATAACTTTGAAACATCAAGTTCCTTTCCCTTGTTCCCCAAGTATACGACTCCACAAAGTAGTCATATCTGGTTGGAAAGGAAAATTCACCCATATTTCCCAAGCTGATGCTTGTTCATGGATACAACTGATTTCACTGCTTTTACTCCTCGAGTCTTGAAGGAGTATTCAAATCATTTTTGATAGTTGGATACAAAGCTGGTGAAGGAGTAGTTTCAAAAAGGTTTAGGACCGGGCAGTCCACTTGAAACAACCATAAAATCTCGAGAAAGGTCCCTCGCATTTGTAGTTTGAGCGAACATTTAAGTCTTTCTGAATATAGACTTAAACGGAAAATAGATTTTGGGAACCTTCTCTATTTATAATAACAATTGACTGAAATATACTTTATTAGCTATCTAGGGTTTAAAATAGTTTTCACAAAATACTTCCTTAAGAAGTAGGGCTTTAAATAATTAAATCAAACTATAATTGATAAAGAATATTTATTTAGACATACTTCTCAAGTACTTCCTTATCAAAAAGGGTAGATAACAACTATTCATCATATATTTAAAATATACCCTTAATAAATTAAACTTCAAATGATCTTTAATTTGTAAATCTCTTATCGAGATTAATTGTAATAACACAATAAAATAACCCTAGATAGCAACTGATACCATTCCCGGTCCATAGTATAAGTGCAGAGTATATTCCCCCTACTGAGGGTTTTGCTTAGCACATCAGCTCCAAAATATTACTATATCCATAGCTTATAAGTTCAACTTCATATCAATAACTTTTACTTAGCACCACAAGTATCATTTCGAAATCAGAAACACGTAACATATATATCTCACTATCTTTTATTACCGTTACATCTATATACGATGTAAGGTTTGAAAGCATGCATCTATCATATGCATATACTATAATCTCAATAGTTTTAATACTATCACATCTATATACGATGGGAGGTTTGAAAACTTGCATCTAATATATGTATACTTCAAAGTATGGTTTTAGAAACTTGCACGATACTTGGAACAAAGAATATATATATAGATATATTTTTGAATCAACAAGTATTAAACATTCGAAAATATGCCCACTCTAATAATAGAGTAAGGTTTAGTAAACTTGCCTGATGCTCGAGACGTGATAGGGCTCCTGACCATGTCGAACAATCTAGACAAAGTCAAACGAAAGCACACGGTTAATCCCCTCGATAAACCACTTATAACTCAATGCTTAAACACGTAAGCGAAACACAACCAAGGAATTACTAACTCGTTATAGGCTCATACTAAGTCCATGTTATCCGTTAAATACTTATATCATAAGTTTGGTTCGAAATCCATCCTCAAATCCATGTTATACTTAACCATTTGGAACCTTGGTTTTTAAGTCTCGCTCTTAGTGGTTTTCACTTGCGCGCCCTCGACTAAAACATTTTTATAAAATCGAATATTAATCTTTTTAATCCGAATCTTTTTCATGAGCCTTCCTAACTGTCTCTAGTATTATTCCTCAAAGTTTCACATTTTAATATGCCTCCGAAGTGGTCCAAATATATCCTCAAAGTTGCTGAACAGAGATGAGTCATTCTTCCGAATGGCGTTTACTAAAACTCACTTTTCTCCTAAACCGTAAATCGTAACGGCATGATTCTTGCGCTCACGTAAACTAGAAACAAACCTCTACACACTCATGTTCCTCACTGAACCAAAAGAGGCAGTTAAGTTTCCGGACTCTAGGCAGTTTTTTGAGTTAACGGGAATCGGGCATTACGACGGCTATAATCGTAACGTTTTCCATTTTCAAAACACACTCAAATCAATACCAAACAATCCCAAACTCACCATCCACCTTATACACCCTCCACTCAGTCAAATCCTCCATGAATAATCAAAACAAATTCATAACCCATCCTCCAAACTCAACCAACAATTCATATAATCACTTAATCATGCTCTTAACTTTATATAAACATCAAAACCATATTAAAACTCATATAACTCAAAGGGGCAGAGGTTTATACCTTCCTCCAAGCTTGCTTGCTGCTATAATCCTTATGTAACCTCAAATCCTTGCTTAATACAACCTTTGGAAGCTACAACCTCATTATCAAAACAAAACAAAACAAGATACAAGTTACTATTCATCATCTTCTCCAACTGTTAATCACTTAATAGAAGGGGTAAATCACGGAGTTGAGGTGATTGCTTACCATGGTTACGTCGGGCTTCTCGAGAGCTTCGATTTGAGTGGTAGAACGCCAAAAACGGACCACGGAATCTCGAGTTACGATCGTTTCTTTCTCCCCCATTTTCTTCTCATTTTTCTCTTCGGGAATTTCCAAAAAAGATGAAGATTTGCTTTCTTTTTTTATCCTTATCTTGGCTGATATTTGTGGTTAAAAAAGGGTGAGTCATCACCTTTTGGTGAGTCACCAGGACACGTGTCGCGCATGCACGCGTTTGGTTAAAGTAGCTTTACTAGTTCGTTTCTTTTCACATGGATGATCCAAATGTTGCATCCCTCGAATTAATCTTGTTACATGTTACTTCCATGTCTATATTTAATCCCGTAAATGTTACCTTATTCCTCTTGAAACGATTCGAAATATTTTCTAAAGGGCGAATAAAATTTTACGCGATGCTCGCAGTGAATAGTAACTATTCACTATTCACTTCAACAATCGAATCCTTAAATCGACTTTAATAATATACTAAAATTCCAAAATGTTAAATCCTCCATTCCTCAATTTTAATATCTCATTTCTTGAATATAATAATATATAATTCGCTGCCCGGTCAAATACTATTCCAAAATAAAATTTGGAATTTCTGAATTCCGATCGTCTTTGCATTCACTTATTTACTCCGTAGATCACTAATATGACTTCGGAATATCCACACTACGTCTCGTACATAGGTGGCATGAAAAACTTTGTTAATCCTCAAAATCACTATTCATCCACAATCTTGTAGATCAATATCAATTCCAACGTTTCTTGTACTTAGAAAATGTTCTAGTGCTTTCTCAGGCATACTCTATCTTGTTTACGGAGTTGTCGGATGCATAACAGATATCGATTTGGATGACATGAAAATACTTTTCTTTCTCAGAATATTATATTCCCATTTTCCAGATAGATTGTTCTTATTTAGATGGTCAGTCCATCCCTTCTATTCACAAAGTACTTGTAACTGAAATCCATATTCATTTTATAATCTTGAATCTCAAAATCATTAATACATTGTGGTTACAACCACTAATCATTCATATATTCACTGATGCACTTTATCATAAAATAAAATTTTAATTCTACCGAAAATTTCGGGTTCTTACAGGCATGGTTCTAAAATAAAACTAGCAACTCATTTAGTTTAACATTTATAATATGATAATGACAAGGTATGAAAAGGGTTTAACCAACAATAGATAGAAGCGGTTCACGGTCTTGTGCAATATACTGAGGTATACAACAAGATTTTCACATGGTATGAAATAATTGTCAACAATAATATCAAATGCATGTATACTGTATCGAAAGGTAGGTTGGCTTCAAAGGTGACGACCTGTAAGGATAAAGAAGGATAGATCACAAGAATAGGGGCAAAATATAGAAAATTGAACAAGGTTAGCAAAACTGAGTTGCATTGGTATAATCAATTTAAGATGCATGAAATAATGACAGTTATATGGAACAGAAATATAGCGAGCCGTCAAAAGTGATATATATAGATATCGAGTTAGGCGTATAAAACGCTCAGTTACATCAAACGTACTGTACAAGAGAAAGACAAGCTATCTGTTACTCAGCAGTGTAGTTCAGTACCACTATCAAAAATTGGGTCCTACTATACACCCACTGCGCTGCTGATGATCTACACACTAGGTCATATATATATAGGCATAAGTACGGATGAGATCGACTGCCAGTATGTACAAGACCTCATCCCAAACTGCTCCCATCCACTCTAGTCACAGTGCTCAATACCATCGAGATCCTCCAACAAGTACTCCACCAACTCACGTAACTGTGCCACGGTAGGCTGCCTACCCTCCGAGGTCATACCATAAAGTCGGGCCGAACCAACTACCCTGGCCACCGACGCCCTAGTCTGCAAATCCTGAACTAATGAACGAGGCGGGGTAACAACAGGGAATAGAGCGGGCCTAAGATGCTGGGGCCGAGAAAACACATCAGCAGGTAACTCTACAACCGGTGGGGTCTGTGCCGCCCCAGAAGAACCTTCCGAATCCTGGACTACTCGAACCTCTACTGGATCTGGATCAGTACCCGGAGTGCTAGAAGACTGTAACAAAGCACAATTAATAACATAATAACCTGTAGAACACCCTATCTCAAGGTCAAGATCATATCCGATGATCTTACTCAAACTCGATATAAGTTTGCACAGACATAACCCTATCTCCTAGGACTCTAACTTATATCTGTTTCAGTGACTGATAACCTTCCGCTCTGATACCAACCTGTGACGCCCTCGAAATCCGGGGTTAAGATTTCGGCATCACTGACCAACAATAAAATAAAACCTGCTATACAATAATATAAATATAACAACCCCTGAACTACACACCAAGATCACATCAGGTTACAGTCTGAAACAGATACTACAAAAGACAAACTAAATCAAACTACTGCCGGTCATTAGGACGCCCCGATAAGGAGCTATCACTAACAACCCAAAAACTGATTTAGATTACAACGTCTAACATAATAAAATCTAATACATCACTGGTCTTCTAAGGTCCATAAACAGCTATAATAAACAACCTCCTGGGTAAAAGTGACCTCCAAGAACTCAAGGGAGTCAGAGAATCTAATGCGGGTTGTCTCGCGATGGGACATCTTCTCGCTTTACTGAAATATCAAGGTTAACAACAAGAGTGAGCAAAAGGCGCAGCAAGTATATATAAACTGCACAATATGAAATAATGATGCAACAATAGAAATATGTATAAAAATGAACTCAGCTGGCCAAGAAAATGGCAATATATAAAAAGAATCAACTTAACTGGCAAAGATGAACAATACTGATAATCAACTTCAAAATGTAAGTTAGAATTGGATTTTTACTGTGACGCAACGGGTTAAGGTGGATGATCAGTCACACCAAAACCCCGGACCATACCCACGGTATGTCCAAATACTGAACTGGATCCAAGGCCGCTTTTGGCCTACATAATACTGATACTCTGACTGGTGTCGGCAGTCCTTAAAACATTTCATTTTTAATTAAAAACTTCCAATTCCAAATTAATACTGGGAGTTAGGTGTCGGAACAATCGACTACCTCATTAATTCAACTATTACTTTCAACTGTCTGATTAACTTTATCAACTGAATTAGGGTAAGACAAATGCATAAGAATTAAATTTCCAATCACAAGGATTCAAGGAAAAATCTGACAAATACAAGGTGCTGCAAGTTTCAATAATAAAGAACCAAGATTAAATCTGGCAAATATAAGATGCTGCAAGAAACTGGTTATGGAATGAAATAGGATTATCAAGTTAAGCAATAGGGTATTTCAATTTCAGGATGATAATGGAAACTGGTTATGAACGATAATTAAATAGGAAACAAGAATCGTGCTTCAAAAGAATACAAGTTGAGTAACTTGCCTGGATAGTGGATACTGCTTTAACTGAGCTACTGAACCTTATCCTTTCCTTTATCTCTACTCGTCTCTATAATAACAAATTTCTAGATTAGATAATAACCAATAACCTCCACTCATTTCTAATACTAACTACCCAGCGCAATCTAATCAATTACAACTAATTTAAACAAATAATTACATATAGAAGATAACGTATAAACATGCATTGACTCGACACTAACATAATGATAATTAAACACCTAACTTATTACCATCAAGTAGCACGTAGCATTTAATCGCATTTTAATAAACATATATTAACACAGGATTAAATATAATTAATTAAAATCAAACAACTCATTTAATCAACTAAATTAACCAAATCAACAAGAGAATAAATTAAATAAATCTAAAATAATAAAATAGTTTGAAATTAAGAATCAAATTTGATTTATAAATAATCAAAATTAAATAATAATCAATTAATAAAATTCACCAATTAATTATCAAATTAATTGGTCAATTAAATCAATTTTATTATTATTTAAAATTGATTAAAATTAATAAAATTCAATTATTCTTTAAACTCTAAAATTTTTAAAACAAATAATAAAATAAATGAATAGATTTTACGAAATTTCGGCATGACCCGTTCGTAAATAGGACTAGCCAGAAATTTTGCATGTACTATGCTGCGCCCCCAATCATAGGACGGATCACATAGTATAGCACCACAATAATAACCTGTATACACAATCACGGTAATCCGCAATACTAATCACTATCACCACTACTTTACAACTCAAGATTAATTCTAACTTTAAATACATCAAATTTTCGATATACAACTAACGATCTAAATTTATTCGAAACCAACTAAAATTCATCAATACTGTATAACTCTGCACCACATTACTATTTAACATATTCCAAGAACTTGCACAATCAATAAAATCAATTAATAACAGAAAAATAAGTTTATACACTAACCTCAGACAAACATGGATTTAAAATCTATTTACTAAACAAAACATATTATTAGCTAATTATTATCAGAACAAACTTATTAAAATCAACACGTACTTAAAGAATTGAATTAAACACGGATATCTACGCTCACTAATAATACTCATAAAAATCTGCCAACGCAATTTCACATACTCCAAATTGTGCATAAATATATATCATAATTAAAACAGGAAAACGAATTAATAACACACATAAACAAATTTTATAAATGTCACGTAATTAAATAAAAACAAATTAATAGATATTCATGAATTAATAGAATGAATTTAAACACCGAATTACATACGCCAACTAAACTCATTCGAACAATTATCGAAAATAGTTCATAACTAATTTCATCCTCAAAAATCTGCACCCCGCATTTGTGTATAATCATTAATACATAAAATTAAAATAATAACTAATACATCATAAAGAAAATGAATGATAGTTTTCACATAATAAGAAAATGAAAACAATCACAGGGATTTCGATTACTGCCATCTAACATCACAAAAACGAAATTATCAACACACAATTATCAAGAAAACAAACGAATTTGGAAATACACAGAATAATAAAAAAAACGAAACACAAAAATATTCACATATTAAAACGAATTTGAACAACAAGTCTTTGAGTTATACCCCAGAGAACTGATAATCGAAAACAGAGGACAATGACTGCGGTGACTACTGGCCGGAAAAGACACCGGAAACGAACAGAACTGCGGCGGCTTTGACAGAAAACCACCGGCGGCTGGACTTAAATAGAAAGAAACCGGCGGTTCTGGCAGCAAACGGAAACAGGGGAAGGGGGTGTCACCACGACGGGGAGAGAAAATCGAGGGGGGGGGGGGGGTTGTAATATCCCAAAATTTTGTAATATTTAAAACCTTGATGAATAGTAAATTCCACTGATGAATAGTAAAAATTTCTGAGGAAAAGTTTTTCAGACCACCCTATGTGGATGACCTGGAATGAATGTTTCGAAGTTATATTATTGATGTCTAGGAAGAATACAAGAATGTAAACGTACTCAGAATCAGAAGATTCCCATCCGAGTTTTAAATCACTATTCACTGGACAATCACGGAGGTATTGAATTGATCGTTTTAAGAAAGTACGTGGAATGAGAAATCCATGATCATATCATTAACCAAGGTGAGAAACCTAGGATTATATATTAGACAAAGGAAATGGAAAGATAAAGGAAGTACCCTAGCTTTGGTACAGAGAAACGTTTTTAAAACCCCTTGAAACTATCGCGAAACAAAAGCGTAACAAATTGTGGATTAAACCCTAACCAAAGGAGGAGTATTACATGAGATCATCAAGTGCAATATATAAGAGGATTGAGGATACAAATGATGACATAAGCATGATGCAAGGGAATGACATAAGCATGACAAAGTGATGACAAGGTGATGAATCACCACCTTGTCACCACTTTCACCACCACCACAAGTCTAAAAAGAGCCTTGTCATTGATGACAAGTCCTTTTATTAGCCACACAAATTAATTGGCAAAGTATTAAGTGTAATTAGACAAAATAAAAATCAAGAAAACAAATCAAAAGAGATGCATTCTTGAAAGAGCAACATTCAGCCCTTCTTCATTCTTCAAAACCTTAAGAAAATTTCTACAAGTTCCACTCAACCATAAATCTTGATCTTGGACTCTAAATCACCCTCTTCCAATATCCAAGGTAGATCTCTAATCTTAGCCTCATCCATGGATGATAGCTTGGTCAAAAATGGATTCAAAGTTGATGATGAATAGTGATGTGAATAGTAAACTCATAAGATCTTGTTTTGTTTTGATGATTTTAGGTTTGATTAGCATAATTAAGGAGCAAGGAAGGATATACCATCCATATATAGCCTTTTTAAGCTCCAAGGAAGGTATAAAACTTCTTCCCCTTTTGAGGTTATGCTTGATCTAGTAGTTATAAGTGATTGTTTAAGAACTATGTAGTAATGAAGCATGTATGCATGATTTTAAGCATGTTTGATGGATGATTTGTGGATAAACTCATGAACTAGGGTATGACCATATTTGGACAGAAAATAGTAGTATTAGCTTGAGGATTGATTGGTGGTTGGTTGATTATGGACTAGTGGTTGTATTGAGTGTTTAAAAACACGGGAATCGCGTTTAAGCGTCGTTACCATGTCAAAATTTTCTTAGGTAGTTTGGACAGAGATCACGAATACTCTAAAGGGCATAAACATAAATTTTCTGACCATGAACATGTAGGCCCTGTTTCCTAGTTTGTTTTAGCGAAAGAATCGTATCGTTTTGATTTACGGTTTAGGAGAAACGTCCGTTTTAGTAAAAGCGGTTTCGCATAACTAAGTAGTCCATTGTATGAACTTTGAGACAATGATCAAACCCTTTAAAAATGAAATTTGGCCGAGATATTAAAGTGGATAATAGCATGAATGATTAGGAAAGGAAACCTAGAAGGGTTCGAGTTAAAAAGAGAAGTTGGTGATTTTATAAAAATACGCGAACGAAGGTTGCGCGAGTGAAATACCCTCAAGGGGAGGGTTTAAAACAAGGAAATGGTAAAGGAAAAGTACTTGGGATTTGTGAATAGATTTTCACCCAAACTTGTGACTTAAGAGTTACGGAACGTCATGAGGTTATAGAAGACCGAGAGCGAGACGTTTGATTTTTATTAATAGAACTTGAGTGCTTCAGTTTTGGCACATTAATTGGTTCTAGGAGACTGACTGTAATTGTATATCTTGTTATAGATCGACACACACACTCTCAAGCCCCCACTACCACACCACCAAGACACCAAGGCAAGTTTTCAAACCCTACACCATATAATGATGCTGTTGTGAAATTGATAAAAATGCTGCTTTAATGCTGTGAAATGACTTATAAAATGTTTTCGCTTTTAATAAAAAGCTGTATAAGGTATAAGGTTTATATGCTAGGTAAATACTAGATATAAACCAAGGGTTAAAGGCTCTAAGTATAAGAGCAACTGTACGATAATTTTAAAATAAAATAATACGACAGGGAGTTAAATTATTATTTTGTTTTGATCACACTGTCAAAAGCTGGAAGGTTCCAGGGACAGTTATATTTTAAAGGTTTATTAAATATCCCAATGTCTATATTATTGGATATTTAAGGTGAGATATTTAAATAATATTATAATAAATATTATTTGAATATTATTTAATTAAGTGAATATTATTTTGAATATTCACTTAAGTGATTTTATATTGAATAATAATTCAATTCTTATTATTTGAATATTCACTTAAGTGGTTTTATATTGAATAATAATTCAATATTTATTATTTGGATATTTATTAAATATTCCAAATGTGATTTAAAATCATAGAACCTTATTATATTATTTGAGGTTCTACTATATATACAAAACTTTCTGATCTTCAGAAAAGGTATTTAAAGCAGAGATTCCCAAATATTATCTTAAAAATAATTAAATGCGAATAGTGTTTTCTACTCATCAGAAATTGGGAATCTAGTTCAAGAAGTCGAGGACAGAGTTTTACCTCCACTGTTCCTCTAGAATAACTATAACTGGGTATGGCTCCCCTATTCAAGTAAAGTATTTCAAACTTTCTAACTCTGAAATTTCAATAAACTCCCTGGTCATGATTTCAAAATACGTAGTAATCATCGGTAGTTTCGTTGACTAATGTCAACCCACACTTTGACTTACTCCTTTCAATTACTCTGGAGTAAGGTATTCTGAACGGTTACAAAGTTTTGACAAGTATTTGTACTTGGGAAAAATGGATTTAAATTCCGATTTCCGTTTCATTGATATTTTTCATCATGGGAATTGGAAGGGCCTACACGGCAATGAAATAGGTGCCGGGGTAGTGCCAAAATTATCAAGGCTTGCCCGGTGATGAAATAGGCGCCGAGGTAGTGATCTCTTGCATGCTAAGGCTTGCCCGGTGACGAAATAGGCGCCGAGGTAGTGATCTCTTAGCACAGTGGCCCGTATGCGGTCAGGGTGATAACCGAACAGGAAGTCGTCCTTCTACTAGTAGAAAAGAAAAGTTACGATACAACGGCTGATCACCGTGTATCGGGTGTTCCAGTACATTCCCTTTTTTCCCTCCGATTGGAGTTGAACTGCACATTGTAACAAAAGTCTAGGCGCTGAGTTACTGATAATGTGACAGTGAAGAGTAATGATATCCCTCATACAGTAGTCGTACTGTATGGTATGTTTTGACGAAAAGAGAAATAAATATATCATTCTGTATACGAATGAAGTTTTAAAGGTTTTCCTTTATGATATAAGCTTACTTATATGCTTATGCTGTATGGTTGATAGAGTATATATTTATATATATTTTATATGATTTTATTCCTCATATTTATTATATTTTGCATTTAATTGGATTTTTATTTAATAGATTTTAATGTTCTATTGTAGGAAGCATGAAAATCCTAAACTTGGAAGGATTGGAGAATAAAGAGCTTAATTTGGAGATTTATTAGAAGGAAATTCGGATTTGTTGGGCTGCCTGCACATAATTTACTGTTTGGGTCATATCTTGAGCTCTAGAAGTCAGAATTGGACGATTAAACAGGCCACGCGAAGATAATGGAAATATCTTTTATTATAAAGTGGTACAAATATCAAATTACTCCAGGAACGGTCCAGATTTACTGAAGAAAAGTCAGCTACGAATTTTCCTTGTAAAACATAATCAGTTTAGGAAACGTACTTGTACTTTCCTCAAGGCATTAAAATATTTGAGGATATATATATATATATATAAATATCAGATCTGAGAGGGAGAGATACATATACATAGATACATAGATACATACGGAGGGAGCGGATCTTGTACTTTTTCTTCTTGGAGAAAGATTGAAGGTTTTCTTCTCTGTTCTTAATATTATTATTATGTGTTCTTATTATATTATGTGTTTTGTTAATTTAATTATGAGTGAGTAGATATTTAATCTAGGGTTAAGTTGAACCCTAGTTATGATTGATGTATGATTTTCCATAAACCCCCAATTGAGTTATGTTGTATGCTCTTGCTTATTGAGTTGTGCTTAATTAACAATAACATGTCAGACGTGATTATGCGTATTGTTTGAACCTAATATCTATTTATCATCGAAAGTTGGACTTAGATGGTTGTGATTTATCCAATAAGGACATGAACTTCTCCATGAAAATAGGTGGAACGGATTGTTAGGAAGTTAGGATGCTGTGTTTAATGTCTCTAAATTGCATGATACCATGAAAATAGGCTTGAGTGTATTTTAGAGAAGCCATTAATACTCGAGAGAGGTTATTGGTATTTTATAGGGCGTGTCTTTCCTCTTGAGTAGCGTATGATTAATTGGGGTGGAAAATCATGATTGCATTGATTCATGCTAGTGGGGATACTTAATTCTAGATATTTTTAGTTAATTGATAAATACCACATATTTGCTTTAGTATAATATTTAGATTAATAATCTCTCAACAATTTATTGTGTTACTTGCTTAGTTGAATTGAATCAAGAATAACTAGTGATTGATACGTTTGTCTCTGTGGGATCGACTCTAACTTGCCCTACTACATAGTTAGAAGGATTTGTTAGATATTATTATTATTTGATAGGCACGCGACAGCCTTGTCAAATTTTTGGCGCCGCTGCCGGGGACAAAGCGGTATTAGATTAGTTAATTTTTGAGTTTGTTTAGCTAAGTCTTTTAGTTGTGTTGCTTCGGCTATTATTCCCTTGTTATTTGATCCTTGTTCCTAGTTTCCTTGTTGCATGCACACTCGAAGTTCAGGTACAGAAAATTTGATTGCTCTTGATCCTGAAATTGAAGCTACAGCAAGAAGACAAGCAGGACTACGAAGGAAAAATAAAGACAAGGAAGTTATGGGTGAGACAGCAGCTAAAGCTCTCAGGGAGCATGGTATGCCAGACGCTATAGACGTACTCTCCAGTATTGTCAGACCAACAATCACGGCTACCCACTTTGAACTCAAGCCACAATTCATACAATTCGTCTCCAATGATTCTTTCGCGGGATTGTCCACTGAAAATCCTGTTGATCATCTTGAGAGTTTTCTAGAAAAGTGTGATACTCTAAAGCTGACCAATGTTAGTGATGATGCTATTAAGCTGCGCTTATTTCCTTTCTCTCTCCGAGATGCAGCAAAAGATTGGTTAAAGGATGAAGGACCAAACACATTCACTACTTGGGATAGTCTTGCAAAGGCGTTTCTACTTAAATTCTTTAGTCAGAAGAAGACTTCAAAGCTCAGGAATGAAATATCTAATTTTCGTCAAGATGATGACGAGTCACTTTATGATGCTTGGAGAAAATTCAAACGACTTCAGAGACAATGCCCTCACCATGGAATTCCTGACTGGTTGTTGATCCAAACATTCTACAATGGGTTAACACAAGAGTTTCGAAATTTCGTTGATGCTTCTTCTGGTGGATCTATTATGAAAAAGAGTACGGAGGATGCAAAAACTTTGTTAGACGAGATGGCGTCTAATGATAATTATCCTTACAGTGACAGAAATCATCCTAAGAAGGGCGGTAAGTATGATGTTGATGCGCTAACCATGTTGAATACTACTATGCAGGCAATGGTTAAGAAGATTGAGCAATTGGATTCTAGAACTTCATCTACGGTTGCCTCATGTGAAATATGCAGTGTAGTTGGACACACTCAACATGCTTGTCAATACAATCCCTCTGGAACAGCAATGAAACAAGCAAATGCCCTCTACAACCAAAATCAAAGGCCACAATATAATCCTTACTCCAACACATACAATCCAGGTTGGAGAGATCATCCTAATTTCTCCTACAGAAATAACCAGGCTCAAGCTCAACCTCCACAAAATAACTTTTCTCAGCCGCCAGGTTTTCAACCAGCTCAGCCACAAAAATCTAACTTGGAGAATCTTTTGGAAGGATTTATCTCTACACAAGCAAAGAAGAATGATTACTTTGAATCAAGTATCAATGAGATAAAGGCTCATAACAAGTTGATGGAGAATTCAATCACTCAAATTGCTCAACAGTTGAATCAACTTAGCAAGTCTTCAAGCCAACTTCCTGGCCAAACTGAACAACCACATAAAGCCCACGTGAATGCTATAACGTTAAGAAGTGATCAGGAATTGCAAGGGCCAGAGATGAAGATGAGCACTGATAATTTGATTGTTGAAGAAGATGGGGAGAAAACTCAATCTGAAAATGTTGTAGTGCAAGAAGCAGTTGAAGAAGAGAAGAAGGAACCCACAGTTGCTCCTGTCAGACCTTACATACCAACCGTCACGTTTCCTCAAATATTAGTGCAAGCTAGGCTTGGAGAGAAGTTTACAAAGTTTATGGATATCTTGAAAAGGTTAGAGCTTAATATTCCTTTCTTAGATGCTATCAAAGAGATGCCTTCTTATGGGAAGTTCCTTAGGGAATTATTGTCAAATAAAAGAAAGATTGAAGAAAGTTCTACTATCTCATTAACAGCAGAGTGCAGTGCTCTCTTGCAGAATAGTCTTCCTAAAAAGCTAATTGATCCAGGTAGCTATTCTATTCCTGTGAAACTTGGGAATTTTGAAATCAAAAGAGCTCTATGTGATCTTGGGGCAAGTGTAAGTCTGATGCCCTTATCAATCTACAATAAGCTTCAGATGGGTGAACTCAAACCCACACGTATATCTTTACAACTTGCAGATAGAAGTGTAAAAGTTCCACTTGGAATACTTGAAGATGTTCCTGTCAAGGTAGGAAAGTTTTTTATTCCATGTGATTTTGTTGTCATGGAGATGGAGGAAGATGCACAAAATTCTATTATTCTCGGGAGACCTTTCTTAGCTACAGCTGGTGCAAAAGTTGATATGATGCATGGAAAAATTTCTTTTGAAGTTGGAGTTGAGAAATTGGAATTTAAATTTTCCAACTCTTTGCTTAGCCCTTCTCTGAAGAAGAGTGATCTTGAAAAGAGTAATGAAGCTGTTCTTATGGTTAAGACCTTGGGTGAAGATCAAGATATGAAGGCTGATATTTTCCTCTCTAAACCTCCTGCAAGTATGGTGAGAGATTTACATGTCACTAATGTTGATTTAAAGCCTTCAACAATGAAATCGATTGGTGAAATTCAGTTTGGTGGATTATCTGTTGAAGATCCTGATGCTCATATTGAAAACTTTTTGAAGATTTGTGATACTATCAAGTGTGATGGAGTTTCTGATGAGGCCATTCGACTTCGATTATTCCCTTTATCTTTAAGGGATGGAGCTAAAAATTGGTTATTTTCGTTACCCTCAAATTCCATTACTACTTGGGAAGACTTACTTATAAAATTTCTTTTTAAGTTTGTCTCACGAGATGAAAAGTCAAGGATAATTGTTGCACTCTTAAAGTTTGCTCGAGATAGAAGAGTAATATTGTTGGATAAAGCCGTGGATGAAACTTATAAGTTTTTGGGAGAGATCATAAGAAAATATGTTGAGAAAGTGGATGCTCCACTTTCGATCCATTCACCAGGTTGATTGAGAAGAAGGTCGAGCTAAAGACCTTAAAAAAAGCGCTTCTTGGGAGGCAACCCAAGATTTTGGAGGAGGAACACTCTCCCACATTTTCAAACCGGGACTTCATGCACTAGGGGAGTATTTCTAACCTTTCTTTGTATAATTTTTCACTCTTATTCTTTTTGTATTTCTTTTAGGATCTTGTTAGTTTTGTATATTTATATATATTATTCATTAAGGACAATGAACCACTTAAGTGTGGGGATGAGTTCTCAATGACGTAAAAAACCCAAAAAAATTATATATTATAAAAATCCAAAAAAATTTAAAAAATTTAAAACTTTTTGTATATAATTGCCTTGTCTTAAAAGCATGTTATCATGGATAAGTACCCATTGTGTAGATTAATTTCGCATGATTAATTCTGAGTGTCATATTCATGAAAAATCATTTGATGCTTGGTAATTCCTTGTGTGTGCTTGTGAACATTTGAAAACTTGAGATGTTTCTTGGTCAATTTTAGTGAGTTAAGCATGCTTTCACCTTGTGAGAATTTGAGCCTAATTTATGATTGATAGATTTTTTATCAATCCATTTTTTTGTTGTGTGTTGTTCATCATGATTCTTGTTGCTCTAGAACTTGTTTTAAACCGTTTTGAGACTACATGATATGTGTATGCATGAATATGATAAAGGCACTAGGATTAACCTCATTTACCCAAAACAGTACCCATATAAAAAATAATCCTTAGTGAAACCCCTTTGAGCTTATATCCGTTTCTTTCGTATATCACCAATCTAAAAATTTTTGAGCCTACTTATTTATTCTTGTCGTGATTTACTGGTAGAGCATATTGATTCATTGATGGGTTGGTGAATATCTAGTGTGGGTATTTCTTTTGGTTAAAGTGTTACATTTTGGTGGGATACAATATGGTATGGGAATTACAAACAAGTATCAAGTACTCCTTTGAGATCAATGGGTGGCAAGTGCAATGTCATATTAAAGGGACGATCCATGTGTGCTGGTATTAAGTACATTCTTGGTGACTTTTCACTGCCCTTGGTTACTGGAGAATGACTTGACTTTTGAAAAGAAAAAGAAAAAAAAAGAAGTTATGAGCAAGAGGAAAATAAAGTAGAGTTGTGTTCATTTGATTGATACAATGTGAAAGTGGGAAAGTACATGGGGTATATGTGCTTTGAAGTTTAATGCTTGTGAAAGCTTGATCAACTTTTACATGATCTAAGTTTCATGTTGGGTGCTTTAATTAAAAGTGAACATTATGCTCTATTAGTTATCAAGTTTAGCCACTTGTTAGCCTGTTTCTTTGATATCCTACCCCGTACCTAAGCCCCGTTACAACCTTTAACAAAGACCTTTTGATTCATGTATGCATATAAACGAGGTGGTGGAGATTTGGTGGACAACCAAGCATATGGTAGCACATGAGTACATTGATTGAACTTGAGCGATACACTTATACCCATACACTTGTGTGAATTGAGAGCAATGTGAGAATTCTATCTATGGCATGCTTACTTATTGAATGCGACTTTGATGTCTATCTCATGATATTTTTGTCTATCTAGACATTGTGTGCATACTTGGATTATTTTGTGTTAAAGATGCTTAAAGTGAGAGTACTTGTACTTTCAGACACTTTCAGGTTGTTATGTGATTGATATTTACAATGTATGGAGTACTATGACATGTTGCATGTTTGAGAGACTTGGTGGTTGAAAATATTTGATTTTGTGGGTATATCTTCTATAAACCCTCACGAGACAAAACTCGTCCAACTAGGGCTGCCTAGGGGTTTAACGGCTTGTTGCATATGCTCAATGCAATCGTGTCATCTACGAAAGTGGTGGTCCTATTAGTTAGTATTATTTTTATTTCTTTATTTGCCCGAGGACGTGCAAAATACTAAGTGTGGGGATGTTTGATAGAGTATATATTTATATATATTTTATATGATTTTATTCCTCATATTTATTATATTTTGCATTTAATTGGATTTTTATTTAATAGATTTTAATGTTCTATTGTAGGAAGCATGAAAATCCTAAACTTGGAAGGATTGGAGAATAAAGAGCTTAATTTGGAGATTTATTAGAAGGAAATTCGGATTTGTTGGGCTGCCTGCACATAATTTACTGTTTGGGTCATATCTTGAGTTCTAGAAGTCAGAATTGGACGATTAAACAGCCCACGCGAAGATAATGGAAATATCTTTTATTATAAAGTGGTACAAATATCAAATTACTCCAGGAACGGTCCAGATTTACTGAAGAAAAGTCAGCTACGAATTTTCCTTGTAAAACATAATCAGTTTAGGAAACGTACTTGTACTTTCCTCAAGGCATTAAAATATTTGAGGATATATATATATATAAATATCAGATCTGAGAGGGAGAGATACATATACATAGATACATAGATACATACGGAGGGAGCGGATCTTGTACTTTTTCTTCTTGGAGAAAGATTGAAGGTTTTCTTCTCTGTTCTTAATATTATTATTATGTGTTCTTATTATATTATGTGTTTTGTTAATTTAATTATGAGTGAGTAGATATTTAATCTAGGGTTAAGTTGAACCCTAGTTATGATTGATGTATGATTTTCCATAAACCCCCAATTGAGTTATGTTGTATGCTCTTGCTTATTGAGTTGTGCTTAATTAACAATAACATGTCAGACGTGATTATGCGTATTGTTTGAACCTAATATCTATTTATCATCGAAAGTTGGACTTAGATGGTTGTGATTTATCCAATAAGGACATGAACTTCTCCATGAAAATAGGTAGAACGGATTGTTAGGAAGTTAGGATGCTGTGTTTAATGTCTCTAAATTGCATGATACCATGAAAATAGGCTTGAGTGTATTTTAGAGAAGCCATTAATACTCGAGAGAGGTTATTGGTATTTTATAGGGCGTGTCTTTCCTCTTGAGTAGCGTATGATTAATTGGGGTGGAAAATCATGATTGCATTGATTCATGCTAGTGGGGATACTTAATTCTAGATATTTTTAGTTAATTGATAAATACCACATATTTGCTTTAGTATAATATTTAGATTAATAATCTCTCAACAATTTATTGTGTTACTTGCTTAGTTGAATTGAATCAAGAATAACTAGTGATTGATACGTTTGTCTCTGTGGGATCGACTCTAACTTGCCCTACTACATAGTTAGAAGGATTTGTTAGATATTATTATTATTTGATAGGCACGCGACAGCCTTGTCAATGGTATTATTGCTGGGCTGAGTGCTCACTCTTGCTTTATCTTTCTTTACATATACATCACAACACAACAGTTAGGGTAGATGGCCAGGATTCGTCGTACCGCTCGGAAGCGCGTCAGGGATATACAGGCCGCCCGTAACATGGTTGTTACAGTTGATTAGGTAGAAGTACTGAGTTGGTTCGGAGTGTAACTCTTGTGGGTCCGGTTTATTTATAAGTATCACTTATGTATTTTAATGAACAAGAACAAACATTTCCGCTGCCTTTCTGGTTTCACGTAGAAATCACATTGGAAGTAGGTTGCTTGTATTTTACTTTTAGGTTGTAATAACTTTAATTTATGGACCGTATGACTACTGTTTTTGTAAGTTCGTTTCTGAGACATAACTGGCGTGAGTATATTGATGGTGGGGTCACCATGTGTGATGATTTATTATGTTTTGATTCAAGTATTAAGTGTTGGTATGGAATAAGGGATAGTGACAACCCAGATCTCTGACCCCGGATCTGGGGGTGTTACAGAAATGGCATCAGAGCCTATAGTTATTAATCTCAGAAACGATAGGGCGTTAGGAATAATAAATGCAACTATAATAATAAGAAGAACTCCCATCGAGTTCGTGGTTGGGCTACCGGATGTAGCACTGACTGTTAAAACCCGCAAGGGAACTTTTATTACACAGTATAGTAACTTAGTTTTCGCTTGTATAGGTGTTTGCGGCCAAGGAGGCTGATGATTTTGAGACCCAGCATGACGAGGCTCTGCTGGCGGCTGAGGACGACCCCGTGGACGACCCCATAGAGGATACTGAGGACCCGGACGAGGATCCGGAAGAGGATCCCATGACTGTGTTTGACTTTCCTACTTCTCCTGTTCCCTCTATTGATGGAGAGTCGACTGATGATGATGATTCCACTGAGAGGGATCAGATTGTGCCTGATGTAGTTACTACGGAGGACGATGAGACTTCTGAAGACAGTGCTAGCCGAGGAGGCATCTGGATGTACCCTCTGCCTATTGTGAGAGCCCTTACCCCTCCTGTGCTCCCATTGAGCCCGTTACCATCAGACGATGACTATGATCTTGCCCCTGAGGGATATGAGGAGGACCAGGCCATGACCGATCCAGACACACCTCCTCCCTCACCTACTGGAGTACCTACTGTGATCCATAATTGGATGATTGGCCGGCTAACCACTGACTTGGCAGCGGCAGAGGCTAGAGCTGATGAGCTGAGGGGACAGTTGGCAGCAGAGAGAGAGACCCGTCGTTCCTATCAGGGCGGGATGAGGTTTATGACTCCTATGGAGATGAGACTTGAGATTTCCCGCATCGAGTGGCGAGCTATGGTCCGCATGAGAGGCATGTCTGTTATTGTTGAGGGACTGGTACCCCGACTGGCCACAGAGAGGATTTGGGCAGATGCTATGGCGCGTGTCAGGAACCTGACCCGCTCGGAGGGGGAGACTTGATAGGTGATAGATAGCTTAGTTCTCTAAACTCAGATGGCCGTTAGTAGTGCCAGTTTTTGTGGGATGGTTCCGATGTATAGTAGTATCCTTTCTGAGTTAGAGATAGGCTGATCGGACTGACGTAGCAGATGTTGACTGGTTGACTGGTAGTACTTAGCTTTTGACTGTTCTACGGAGGATGTATTTCAGCGATGTATTCGCTTTTGTTGGAACTTGATTCCAGTATCTCGTGACTTTATGTCACTTATGTATATATTCGTGCATTTCAGTTTCTTTAAAGCTTTCAGTCTTAAATTTGATATCCCCTGCTATTTAAATTATTTTACAAGTTGTTAGTTTTGACATATAAACTGTGCAACCCCCATTTTGACAAAAAAAATATAAATATAATAATATATTTTCTTTATAAAAGAGTTTTGTGTGGGAAATGATGATTTCCAAGATTTACCAAGGGATTCAATTGATCCAATCACATATTTTGAAAGGAACCCATGGTTTTTAATAAAAGTTTTTGTTTAAAAACATCAGGAAAATGCCACCCCGACGTATGGGAACACGAGCACGCCTTGCCAATTATGCGGCTCAGGGCAGTGTTAACCAGGGGGATGAAAGGCAAAACTATCGTAATGAGGGAGAAAACCCAGACTTCCACGAGATGGAAGAACAGAACCATGAGGAAGGTGAGTATGAAGGAAGCGGAGAGGATGACGATTATAATGAGTTTGATGATCAGGACTACGAAGAGGAAGAGTATAAGAGTACTCAAAATGTGGAGGTCCCCAGTGAAAACCCGATGGACCAATTCATGCACCTACTCCGACAGAATTTGAACCAGCACCCACCGCCACCACCACCAGGCCCCAATACTGCGGGGCATAGTGCTTTTAAGGCTTTTAAGTCCCTAAGACCCCCAGAATTTCAGGGATCTGCTGACCCTGTTGAGGCAAGAGCTTGGTTAAAGGAAATGGAAAAATCTTTTGAAATCTTAGGTATTGAGGAAGCCCAAAAGACCGTCTTTGCTACTTACCTCCTGAAAAGAGAGGCTAACTACTAGTGGGAATCAAAGAGAAACCTAGAAACAAATACCGTTGTTACCTGGACAAGGTTTACCACCTTAGTTCTGGAAAAGCATTTCCCTGTGTTTATGGAAGCACAAATGGAGAGGAAGCTTTTGGAACTAAAACAGGATAACATGACTGTGGTGGAATATGAAGCCAAGTTTACTGAATTGTCTAGGTTTGTGCCGGATTTTGTCAATACTGACTTAAAGAGGTCAAGAAGGTTTCAGCAAGGGCTAAAGCAATGGATTCAGAATAGAGTAGCGGTGTTGGAAATAATGGACTATGCATTGCTAGTGTAAAAGGCAACCATAATAGAAGCAGGTAGTGAGCAAAGTCAGAAAGGAAGAGAAGAGAAAAAGAGAAAGTTTGGTAGTCAAGGAGGAAGCTCAGTGAATAAGAGCTTTCCAGCAAGGACATTTGGAGGGACCAGATCCCAACCTTTAAGAAACTCAGGATTCAGGAAAACTGAGAATAAGAGTCTGAGCCAGGGCGGCAGACAGACTGGAGTGTCCCATTTTAACCAACCCCGACCCCCACTACCTGACTACAAGACTTGTAGAAGAAAACACCTGGGAGAATGTACCCTAAAGTCGGTAACCTGCTACAAGTGCAACAAAACAGGGCATTACTCCAGCACTTGCCCTCGAAACGACCAGAAGTGTTTTCAATGTGGGAAACTAGGACACATGAAAAGAGACTGCCCTATGGCAAACCCCACCGGCTCGAAAATCAGTGGAGCCGCCTCTAACAGACCCCCGACTGTTAGAACTTTTAATATGACTGTGAAAGATGCCGTGAAGGACACAAATGTGATAGAAGGTACCCTTTTATTAAACACTGTCAATGCAAATGTTTTATTTGATTCGGGAGCTACCAAGTCTTTTATTTCGAGGGATTTCGCGAGTCAGTTAAGACTTAGGGCGGAACCATTAAAAGAAGTATTAGAGGTAGAAATAACAAATTGGGAAGTAATTCCAGTTGATGAAATATTTATAGACTGTAGTCTAGAAATAGAAGGTCAACAGTTTCACGTGGACTTGATTCCATTTAAATTAGGGGAATTTGATGTTATCTTGGGAATGGATTGGTTGTCGAGCAATGGTGCTCAGATTGATTGTGAAAGAAAGAAAATTTGGATTAGAACATCCGAAGGGCGGGAGGTCGTGTTCAAGGGACAACGACAAACCCGTAAGTTTTTAACCATGGCCCAAACCAAGAGGTTGTTGCGGCATGGGTTTGAGGCTTATTTAGCCTATGTGATAGATACAAATTGAGAGGTTCCTAAGTTACCAAATATTCCTATAGTTAATGAATTTGAAGACATATTTCCGGAAGACCTTCCGGGATTACCCCCTGATAGGGAGATAGAATTCGCTATCGAGTTAGCTCCAGGGACGGTGCCAGTTTCGAAGGCCCCGTACAGGTTAGCTCCGGTAGAAATAAAAGAGTTAGCTATCCAATTGCAGGAATTGCTAGATAAGGGAATGATAAGACCCAGTGTGTCACCATGGGGTGCACCAGTGCTGTTTGTGAAAAAGAAGGATGGTAGCTTGAGATTGTGCATAGACTATCGAGAACTAAACAAGCTGACCATTAAGAACCGATATCCTTTACCAAGGATTGATAATTTGTTTGACCAGTTGAAAGATGCGGTTTACTTCTCCAAAATTGACCTGAGGACTGGATATCACCAGTTAAAGATAAAACCTGAGGATATACCCAAAACTGCATTCCGTATGAGGTTTGGGCACTATGAGTTTTTGGTAATGTCGTTTGGGTTGACAAATGCCCCAGCAGCTTTCATGGACCTAATGAATAGAGTCTTCAAACAATACTTGGACAAGTGCGTCATAGTTTTTATTGATGATATTTTAGTCTACTCCAAGACAGAGGAGGAACACGCAGAACACTTGAGAATAGTGTTAGAGACTTTGAGAAAGGAAAGACTATATGCTAAGTTTTCCAAGTGTGAATTTTGGCTGAGAGAAGTACAGTTTCTGGGCCATGTAATCAGCAGTGATGGAGTGCTAGTTGACCCCGCTAAGATAGAAGCCGTTTCAAATTGGGACAGACCGACCACCCCGACTGAGGTGAGAAGTTTTGTAGGCTTAGCTGGGTATTATCGGAGATTCGTGAAAGATTTTGCTAAAATAGCAGCCCCATTGACCCGACTGACCCGAAAGACTGAGAAGTTTGAGTGGACTGAGAAATGCGAGAAGAGTTTTCAGGAATTGAAAAGGAGGCTAGTTACTGCCCCTGTACTGGCACTGCTAGACGGAAAGGGGAATTTTGTGATCTACAGTGACGCATCACACAAAGGGTTAGGATGCGTGCTTATGCAACACGAAAGGGTGATTGCATATGCTTCTAGGCAGTTAAAAGAATATGAGAGTAGATATCCTACCCATGATTTGGAGTTAGCAGCAATAGTTTTCGCCTTAAAGATTTGGAGGCATTACTTATATGGAGAAAAGTGTGATATCTACACAGACCATAAGAGCCTTAAGTACATTTTCACTCAGAAAGAACTCAACATGAGACAGAGGAGATGGTTAGAATTAATCAAGGATTATGATTGCGAGATTCTTTATCACCCAGGGAAGGCCAATGTGGTGGCCGATGCCCTTAGCAGGAAAGAGAGACTCAAAATGATAACCTCCTCAGAGAAGTTAATCCAAGAGTTTGAAAAGATGGAGATTGAGGTTAAAATAACCGGAGATGGCACAGAGAAATTATTTGAAATTGCACTACAATCAGAATTGCTGCAAAAGATCAAATTAAGTCAAGAACGCATGATGAGTGAAGGGAAAGAGCTAATGACAGGAGAGGAATTAAGGACTGAAAGAGATGATAAGGGAATTATGAGGTATACTTACCGGATTTGGATTCCTAATGATCAGGAATTAAAAGATAAGATTCTACATGAGAGTCATAGCTCGAGATATTCAATTCACCCAGGAAGTACCAAGATGTATAGGGATCTGAAGGAATATTATTGGTGGCCTAACATGAAAAAGGACGTAACAGAGTGGGTAAGTAAATGTATGACCTGCCAAAGAGTAAAGGCAGAACACCAGAGACCCGGTGGACTTTTACGACCCCTAGAGATTCCAGAATGGAAATGGGAACAGATAGCCATGGACTTTGTAGTAGGATTGCCCCGAACCAAGGCTAATCACGACGCCATATGGGTAATCGTAGATCGGTTGACGAAGTCAGCCCACTTTCTTCCGATCAATGAAAGGTACACTGTCGATAGGTTAGTGGATATTTATATGAAGGAAATTGTGGCGCGACATGGAGTTCCAGTCGCCATTGTGTCAGACTGAGACCCTAGATTTAACTCCAGATTTTGGAGAAGCTTTCAAGAATGTGTAGGAACCAAGCTAAACATGAGTATTGTTTACCATCCCCAAACGGATGGGCAAAGCGAGAGGACTATCCAAACATTAGAGGATATGTTGAGAGTTCGTGCCATAGATTTCAAAGGGAATTGGGATGATCACCTATGTGACGCCCTCCAAACCCGGGGTACAGATTTGAGGAGTCATCCGACCAACGGAATACTATTTAACACATGCATAATATATTTAAAGACACAAATACCCCTTGACCAAGACCGCATCCAGATTATGGCAATGAACACAAGCTACTACAATCTTATATTAATACAATACCAGTTTTATCAGAGTTATTACATCACAACCAAAGTTCAAATCTAGACATCTAATCTAGAAAAGCAAAACAACAACTACCCTGTCAATGACAATGACACGAGGGGCTCTCCTGGCTGCTGGTGAACTATCGGTCACGCTATGTCGACTCATACTCTCGCTTCACTAGAATAGGGTTAGAAAACAACAAGCAAGAGTGAGCCAAAATTGCTCAGCAAACATCAATGAATCATTTCTATCACAGTTGTAAGGATATGAATTTATGATATTAGAATCAACAATATTTAGCTAACACATTCTTTGTATCAATAACAATGGAAGAAAAGAATTAGAATTTGGCTTATACATTTTATTCAAATCAAAGGTTGTGCTGCTGGCCAGCCACGCATCAACCCCGGACTAGCTCATGTCATAGTCCTCTACTGGATCCTAGGCCAATTTGGGCCTTAAGTTATTCTGACCATGAATATGGTCCGACCAATTACTGGTCCATTTTTAAAAACACATGCCAAATCTATAATAGGGTATAAACAATAACATGCTCAATAAGATAAACTGAATGTATAGTAATTGCAAAAGAGCTTCAACTGTTCAGTATCAAATGAAGATCGAGAAACAATCATGGAGTAATTTCAATGGTACGGTGTACTCATTCAATAAGGGAATCAATAATGGTAGTCGATAATCAATGACCGTAATCAATAGTCAAGATGGAAGTCAAATAATCAATGGTTGTCAATGATAATCAAAGGATGATAAACAATAACAATAGGTGGTAAACAATAATCAAGTGAATTGGAAATAAGGGTTTCAGATGCAGATCAAATCAAAGAATCAAGAATCTCTAAGGAAATGGAATCAGTTGTCCAAATGCGGTTAAAGGATTGATAATTGAATTATTCTAGGGATAACGGTATTCAAGTAATCAAGACAATAATACATTTTATCACAAGTAAAGGCACAGATACTTGCCTGGTCTAAGCTGCTGTCGGATCGACTCTGCTCACTCTACTTTTCCCTTTCCCTTGCTCCGGGAACTCGATTCTATAATTAAACAACTTATCACAATAAGTCTAACTATTTTCGTTCTACTCTCGACACTTATTCAATCAATAATCACATTTAAACAAGTAACCGGTTACGTATCGGACGTCCGGTATAATTTACGATATTTAAAACTCAGATATTTGCCCTAGTACGGGCATATACAGACTATAAAACACAACACACAATTAATATGAACCATATAGCACTTATAAACATTTTTAAAACATCATACGAAACTTATTTGAATTTTTGATAAGTCACGATTAATTTTTAAATCAAAAATCGGATTTTTAAATCCAATATAAACATTTAAATGCAAATAAATCAATTAATAAAATTAATTGACACTCTTTAAATACTCAAACTATTTTTAAATAAATAAATAGGCTTGAAAATAATTAAACTGAATTTTTAATTAATTAAATCCAATTAATAATTAATTTTTAAGAATTAATTGATTAAAAGAATTAACCAATTAATTAATAAATTAATTATTAATTAAAAATAATTAAAATAATTAAGTTTAATCAATTTTCGGATTTAAAATAATAAATATAATTTATCAGAATTTTTCTGATATTAAAATATATTTTTAAAATAAAAATATGAATTTTTAAAGTTTTAAACTATTTTCGAATTAATTTTAAAAATAAAAATCCAAAAACAGTTTTCTGAAAATGAATTAGGATTTTGAAGATTGAAACCGGGTCGAAAAATCGGGTAAACGGGTCGGGATGAACTGGAACGGGTCGCCAAGAACTCGCCGGAAATTTTCCAGAATCCGGCGACCAAAATACACGTTAAAAATTGGGGATTTTTATATCAAAACGTTCCAAATAAACACAGCAACTCATTCCGATCAAAAACGTACCAAAAGCATCGCCGGAATCAAAAACCCGACTATTTTCCGGCGAGCTTAAACAAATTTTCCGATCTGTAAAAATCCTACATGAAACTCTACGTTCTTTATGTTAAAATGAAGCTAAGAACACATACAATGAAAGCCCTCTACCAAAAACAATGTCAGATCATTCATACGAACGGACTATTCAAAAGAAGAATTCGGGTCAAAAACCCGAAAATCAAACCCATCAAAATCGAACATAAACATGAAATTAAAGCATGGATTCTTGCTAATTAGAACCCTAGGAACATGTTAGAAGCAACCAATTGAACGGAGAATCAACAGAATGAAAATCCCCAAATCGAATCAAGAACCCTAATTATAATTCGAAACTTGTAAAATCAATATAAAATCGAATACTTACCAGATGATGATGAGGTTGGAAGATTCTGAAACTAGATTTTTGGGGCTTTGATTTGAGTATAAGAACTTCAAATTTGGACTTCAATAACCCTTAGAACGAATTGATTGAAGATCAAGAACATAAAAATAATATTTGGGAATTTCGGATTTTATGAATAATTGCTGCAGATTTGCTATGAGTTATGAAGTCTGATTTGTCTTTTTATATTTCTGGAAAAATAGTACCCCAAATAACATTTTTGGATCGATATTGATTCGTTAGATCGTTTAAAAACCCTAATTAGGTCAAAAACACGTTTTACGAAAAATAAGGGGTAAAAAGGTTGATGATCATCCAAATTGATATATATCATTATATAACTAATGCTCAAGAATACTAGGGCTATAACAACTTCAATATTGATATAGAACGACAAATCCGTCCCCTTAAGCAATTAGGGTTCGGAACGATTTTTCCTTTTTCGGATCAAAAATTGAAATTTATTCGCAGAATCAAATAGGTAGGGTTAAATAGAATCCCATAACCCTTTCGATAACGATTCAATTATGAAAGACGAAGAATTAAAAATGAATGTACGAAATTTCAACGGGGCCCTTGAATTATCAAAACGGCTCAAAATTGAAGAAAATTCCAAATGACGAAATATTTGAAAGGGGCTTTCGACTCACCATTTAGCACATAATCACACCACAATTATCATTTAATAATATTCCAATATTCCATAATAAATATTTTAGATTAAATATATCATTTAATCAAATAATAAAATTCACGGATATTACAACCTACCCCTGATTGAGTTCTCCTACAACAACAGTTTTCATGCAAGTATCGGGATGCCCCCGTATGAGGCCTTGTATGGAAGAAGATGTCGATCCCCCTTGTACTGGGAGGAAGTTGGAGAGCGAAAAATGCTCGGACCCGAAATGGTCCAACAGACTAAGGATGCAATAGACCTTATCAGAGGATGGCTGGTAGCAGCCCAAGACAGACAAAAGAAATATGCAGATTTGGCCCGAAAGGACAAGGAATATGGCCACGCCCGTCGTCGACGCGCCAAATTGATAATAATAATGTTTGTTCTACTATGTTCGCACTTAACTACAAAATATAGCAAATGTGGCAAGTAGGGATCGAACCCAAGGGAATAGCGTTCAATACTAGTACAAAGTAAAATGGTAGGGGGGGGGTTTTGAGTTGGTTGTGGTATTTTATCAAACACCTTACATACAAGAAATAAATTTCTAGAGAAATTTAACTAAGACAATGGCAATCATCCAATTTTACCAACACAACAAGGCACAATGAGTTAATTAGCAAGATGAAGAGATATTTGACCCAAGGATAATGGAAAATCAAGTAATTCAACCCAAACAAATTCAAGTAAGATAAGCCCAACTCTACCTAACCAAGATAATTGGTGAAGCACACAAAATCTTATTTCTCTTCTAAGAACACCAATTTAGTGAAGCACATAAATTAGTTCTCTTGATACTAGCAACCAATATTGAAGCAATACTAGTTTAACCAAATCAAGGATATTAAACAAAGAGAGGTTATGACAAATCCAAGGATGAGGAGCTCAACCTAGGTACTTGCAATTAAATCTTGAGGATTTAGGTACACTAAATCTTGTGCTACTATAATGAATGCACTAACAATTACTGATTAGCACAAACAATTAGCAATTGAAATTACAAGAAGAGTAAGGTGAAGAAACTTACAAATCTCCAAGCAAATTCATGAACAATACAACACAAGTATTCAAGATAGAGTGAAAAGATCTTACTTAAAATGAAATGGGTTTAGTACAAGAAATCCTTCCTTGAGCCAAATAAATGAAGTTAGTTACTCATAATCAATGCTAGATTACAAGTAATAAATGCTTCCTCTAAACCTAATTGAATGTTCTTGGTGATAAAGATAAGATGAAGATGTGATAATGGATGAGATAATGGATGGTCTAATGCTTGGTTCCCAACTACACACTTAATACATCCATTAGTCAAGAGGATAAAATGGTCAAATTGCTTCCAAATAGTTCCAGCATGCCATGCACGGTCTGATGAACGGCCGTGCGGATGCCCGTGCAATTTTTATGCATCACTTGGAACACTTCGCACGGCCTAGTGAACGGCCATGCGGACGCCCGTGCGATTTTTCTACATCACTTGGAACACTTCGCACGGCCTAGTGAACGGCCGTGCGGACGCCCGTGCGATTTTTCTGCATCACTTGGAACACTTCGCACGGCCTAATGAACGGTCGTGCGGATGCCCGTGCGGACAAAAATCTCCAAAATCATGCTTTTGAATCTCCCGGCATCGCAATCCAACATCTTCTAAATTCCCTCTTGAATAATCTTTGCTTTCAAGCCCACAATAAGTCATCTTTTGAACAAATAATCATGTGGCACTGAAAAAGGGAAACATAACAAATATAAATAAAATGCATATGGAACCGAAAGAAAACCAAGAGAAAGAGAGACAAAAACGTGTATAAAATACACGTTATCAAATCTTCCCCCACTTGAACTTTGCTAGTCCCGAGCAAACTAAAATTAACAAGGAGATTACCAAACTAAATTCACTTCTCTAAACGAGAAAATGGTTGTACAAGAGTATTCAAACCATCGTTTAAACCCCCAAGTATCCTTGGAGGACGAGTTTCGTCTCGTGAGGGTTTGTAGATGATGTACCCACAAAATCACAAAAATCACTAACAACAAGAAACTAACATTACCTAATAATTAAGCTAACTACTACACCTAAATGACCGAGTCATCATACAAATAGGAAACAAGCTAAGCATGCCGCTATATCTTCTTGTAACTAAAATCAAACATACGGAATTACCCACCATGTTCTCCACTGTAACACGCTAACACCCAATTCAAGAATCAAGATAACACACCTTGTGCAAAATGGAACCATGGCAATAAAGATAGAATGAATGCAATTCAATTATGAACACTCGACAAAATTATCACAAAACATACACGGCTTCGCATTAAGAAGATGAAATTCATAGGGTGAAAAATCTCACATCTCTCAATTATGGATCACACAAGTATAGGCGAAGATTTCACTCAACTCCAAGTCTAAATGCATGCGCTCTACTTGACCTTGAATGTCCACCTAAATTCCGGATTGCACCAAAAATAAGGAAATCATAAAATGGGTTGTAACGAGGCTTGGGTGAAGGTGTGAAAATTTAAGTTCAAGGGTGGTGTAATAGTCTCGCTAGTTGAGTCAAAAAGACGCTTGCTTTCTTCATACACCAAATTCTCAAACTGAAGTTGATCTTCACTCATTTGCAAATACAAAGCACAACCACATTTACAAAGAAAATTGAATCAAATAAAGTACAAAGATTTATTGCTTTTTTTCTTTTTTTTATACATGCCCCTTTATTTATTTCTTTTTTTCTTTTTTTTTAGCAAAGCGGATGCATTACATATATAAATACTACAAAGAACTTTGAACCACATCTAGTCATAAATATCACAAACTAGTTCCCACTTTCAATAATTAGCATTCTTCCTCTTCACAAAATCTCCAAATTCTCATGCTCATCAAACAACTCTTTCTATGACTCAACTAGCTCAACTAGGTTGAGAGTGAAGTATTTGGCTATGACTCAGGTATAAAAGGGGAAAGTGACGAAGAAAAATATGGATATAAGCTTCAAAGGGCAACTAGGGATTATTTTCATGGTTCACAAGCTAAAAAGGCAAAAAATGGTTATCCTAAAAGAAATTTCCTTATTATGGTGCATCCAAAAATCAAGGTTTCATGCAAGCCCTAGAGCAACAAACACACATAAAGAGGGAGAAACACACAAGCACAAAAGAAATCATCGTTCAAGGCCTCACAAGGTTTAAGTTGTAATAACATCTTCTCGATTTGATTTCCATGCATGTTAAGAGATACCCGTCATGTTCACAATTTTATTACAACAATCTACACTTTTCATGCCATTTCAAGTGTGTGTGTGAAAAAGGTGTGTCAAACTTATCGATTCACATCAAATTGGTAATGCTTGGCACGAAATAGGAGAAAACATGGCTACAAACTCAAAAATGTCTTAAATTTTACAAACAAGTAAACAAGCTTATGACTAAACCCATTTCCAAATGCAAACGAGACAGACATCAAACTAAACAAAATAGAGTACTAATACTAGCTACATACCACACTACAATAATAACATAAACAATCCTTCCCCCACTTAAAACATGGCATGACCTCATGCATGACAAATAAAAATGAAGTAGAGAAAAGTGAAAGAGAGCTCCCCTGAAAAATGAGATTTTTGTCATTTAGATGACCCCTTCCTTTTAATTGAACCCGCTTAGAAGACGTACCACTCATGATTGCCAAAACCCAACCCAAAATTGCAAGCCACGAAATGAACCAATGCCACAACACAACAACCAAGCCAACAAAATGAAGCAACAATCCAAAATCCAACCCCCTTCAAAGCCACTTGGGTTGCCTCCCAAAAAGCGCCTTTGTTTACCGTCGTTGGCTCGACTTCCCGAATGCGCCTCGCGGCACCAACACACAAACAAACACAAGAGAGAACTCATCCATGAAGGGGTTCCGCTAATGAGATGACATCAATGGTAGATTCTTGAAATCCTTCATAGAAAGGCTTGAGACGGTGACCATTCACCTTGAATTCTTTGTTGGTAGTTAAACTCCGCAAATCCACCGCTCCATGAGGGTAGATTTTCACAACAACAAATGGACCCAACCAACGAGAACGAAGCTTTCCGGGCATTAACTTGAGACCAGAGTTGTAGAGGAGAACCTTTTGCCCAACACGAAATGATTTAAGAACGAGTGAACGGTCATGGAAGTCTTTCACTCTAGCCTTATATGATTGAGCATTTTCATAGGCATTGTTACGAATTTCCTCCAATTCAAGCAAATTAAGCTTCCGATGAGCCCCGACAATATTAAGATCCATGTTGCAAGCTTTGATTGCCCAATAAGCTTTGTGCTCTAACTCAACGGGAAGATGACAAGATTTACCAAAAACTAACTTGTGAGGAGACATGCCAATAGGAGTTTTGAATGTCGTCCTATAGGCCCATAAAGCATCTTCAAGACGAACACACCAATCCTTTCTTGAGGGTTTCACCACCTTCTCAAGAATAGATTTAATCTCCCGATTAGAAACTTCGGCTTGACCATTAGATTGAGGATGATAAGTCGTTACCATTCTATGGTAGACCCATAAGATTTAAGAAGATTCCCCACCAATTTATTACAAAATTGGGTTCCTTGATCACTTATGATAGCTTTAGGCACGCCAAATCGGTTAAAAACATGAGATTTGAGAAATGCAACAACCGCCTTACCATCATCCGATTTTGTTGCCTTGGCCTCCACCCACTTGGACACGTAATCAACGGCTAAAAGAATATAGAGATTTCCATGAGAAGAAGATGGAAATGGTCCCATAAAATCAATACCCCACACATCAAATATTTCCACCACAATAATTGGAGTTTGAGGCATTTCATTCCTTTTTGCTATATTGCCGGTTCTTTGACAAGGTTCACATTTCTTACAAAAATTGTGAGAGTCACGAAAAAGGGTTGGCCATGTAAATCCACATTCAAGCACCTTCCTCGCCGTTCGATCTTTCCCAAAATGGCCTCCACAAGCATAAGAATGACAAAATTGAAGGATTGAAGCAATTTCCGACTCGGGAACACACCTTCTCAAGACTTGATCCGCACAATGTTTCCAAAGATAAGGATCATCCCAAATGTGGTGCTTGGCTTCACTCCTTAATTTTTCCCTTTGATACTTAGGCATTCCCTTGGGAAAAGTTTGGCACACTATGTAGTTCACAAGGTCCGCATACCATGGCACTTCGGTTTGAATTTTGAATAAGTGCTCATCCGGGAATAATTCTTGAAGAGGAAAAGCATCTTCACCCCTCACAAGTCGACTCAAGTGGTCCGCCACTAAGTTCTCGGCACCGATTTTATCTTTGATCTCTATGTCAAATTCTTGGAGGAGAAGAATCCACCGAATCAACCTAGGCTTTGACTCTTTCTTCGCCAAAAGATGTCTTAAGGCGGCATGATCCGTGTACACAATGACTTTGTAACCAAGAAGATATGAACGAAACTTGTCAAGAGCAAAGACAATAGCAAGCAATTCTTTTTCGGTGGTGGTGTAGTTTACTTGGGCGGAGTTGAGTGTGCGCGAGGCATAATAAATCACATGAGATCGTTTGTCAACTTTTTGCCCTAACACCGCACCAACCGCATAATTGCTAGCATCACACATAATCTCAAAAGGAAAAGACCAATCTGGAGCTTTAATGATGGGAGCCGAAGTTAAAGCTTTCTTGAGATGGTCAAAAGCCACCTTGCATTTTTCATCAATTTTAAAATCCACATCGTTTTGGAGGAGAGATGATAAAGGAAGAGCCACTTTGGAGAAATCTTTGATAAACCTCCTATAGAATCCGGCATGACCAAGAAAAGATCGCACATCTTTGACATTCGAAGGGTAGGGGAGACTTGAAATAACATCAACTTTTGCCTTGTCAACCTCAATGCCCTTCCTAGACACAATATGCCCCAATACAATACCTTCTTGGACCATAAAATGACATTTTTCATAATTGAGCACTAGATTAGTCTCAAAGCATCGATCCAAAGCATGTGTAAGAATTCGAAGACATTCATCAAAAGAATCACCCGAAATAGAGAAATCATCCATAAAGACCTCAATTCCATTCTCTATCATATCGGAGAAAATACTCACCATACACCTTTGAAAAGTTGCGGGAGCACCACATAAGCCAAATGAGAGTTTACGAAATGCAAACGTGTCAAAAGGACAAGTGAATGTGGTTTTGTCTTGATCTTCGGGAGCAATGACAATTTGATGATATCTGCTAAATCCATCTAGAAAGCAATAGAATTCCTTCCCGGCCAACCTCTCCAACATTTGATCAATGAAAGGGAGAGGGAAATGGTCTTTTCGAGTTACTGCATTCAACTTGCGATAATCTATGCACATTCGTCGCCCATTTTGGACTCGGGTAGACACAAGCTCCCCCTTAAGATTCTCCACAAGAGTTATACCCGCCTTCTTAGGAACACAATGCACCGGACTCACCCATTTGCTATCCGAGATTGGAAAAATGATTCCCACATCTAGTAGCTTGAGAATCTCCTTTTTAACAACTTCCATCATTGCCGGGTTGAGTCTTCTTTGTGGGTCTCTAGTGGATTTAGCTCCGTCTTCAAAGAGTATGCGATGCATGCATGTGGAAGGGCTAATACCTTTAATGTCGGCAATGGTCCACCCAATAGCACTTTTATGATCTTTAAGAACCCGCAAAAGGCGTTCTTCTAGTACAATACTCAAATTAGAAGCTATGATTACGGGAAGAGTCTCATTGTTCCCAAGATAAGCATACTTGAGATGGTTAGGCAATATTTTCAATTCCAAAATAGGAGGATTTTCAATAGAAGGAAGCAATTTAGAATAAGACAAAGGAAGAACAATTTTTGCAAGATCATACCTTTGGAGTAAAGGCTCCAATACATTGAGCTCCATAATTGCCTCATTAACTTCTTCCGAATTAGTAAATCCATCATCTTCACTTGCACATCCCTCAAGAACCACTTGGAGAGCTCCTTTATTTCCCATGTCAAAAGCTTGTTGGACCAATTCATCAATGACATCAATGGAGCAAATTGAGTGTGCCTCACTAGGAAATTTCATGGCATCATAAATATTGAACTTGACAACTTCATCGCCAAACTCCATAGTGAGAGAACCATCATCCATATGAATCTTGGTTTTCGCCGTTTTTAAGAATGGACGCCCGAATAGAATTGGTGCGGAATTTATGGTTGGTGGACCATCTTCCATTTTCAAAATGTAAAAGTCGGCGGGGAAAACCATTTGATCAACATGAACAAGTACATCTTCAATTACCCCCTCGGGGTAGGCATTTGATCTATCCGCAAGTTGAATGATGACATTTGTATGCTCAAGTGTGCCCAAATTTAAAGTTTGAAATATAGAGAAGGGCATCACATTTATAGAGGCACCTAAATCAAGCATAGATCTTTCAAAGAATTTACCTCCAATCTTGCAAGGAATGGTAAATGTGCCAGGATCCGAACATTTTTGGGGTAACCTCCTCTGAATCACGGCCGAGACATTCTCATCCACCATTATAGTCTCGTCACCTCTCAATTTCCTCTTGTTGGTACACAAATCCTTGAGAAACTTTGCATACTTCGGGACTTGGTTTATGGCATCTAGGAGCGGAAGAGTGATTTCCACTTTCCGGAAGGTCTCAAGCATCTCCTTGTCAACAATTTCTTTCTTTGGCTTAGCAAATTTTGAAGGAAATGGAGGCTGAATAACCACATCATCAATGAACCTTGCCTTCTTTGCTTGTGGAACTTCTTCTTGCTCACTAGCCTTTTTACCCTTATCAACTTTCTCTTCTTCAATTTCCATCTCATCTTCAAGATTTTCATCATTAGCCTCTAAGATTTCGTCTTTTTCACCCTTTTCACCTTCACCACCATTCTCAATCTTACTCTTGGCCTTAACATGAAGATCCTTCAATTATTTCCCACTCCTCAAAGTCACGGCACTATCATTTTCTTTGGGGTTCACCTCCGCTTGAGAAGGAAGTTGCCTAGAACTTTGGCTTTGTAACCGATTCACGGTTGTGGCTAGTTGGCTCATTTGCTTTTCCAAGTTGGATATTCTTTGAGAAGTGTTGTTTTGAAATTGAAGGTTGTTTGCCGCCATTTGTTTCATCATCTCCTCAAATGATGATGAGGAAGATGAAGAAGTCCCTTGATGGTCTTGGGAATTATATTGTGGTGGTGGTGGAAGAGCTTGAAAATTTTGATTGGGGCGTTTTTGTGGGTATGGATGGAAATTTTGTTGATTTTGGGTGTTGTAAGCATTTGGATTTTGGGGTTGGTATTGGTTAGAGTTAGGTGTGTTGGGATTTCCATATCGGAAATTTGGGTGATCTCTCCAACCGGGATTGTAGGTGTTACTATAGCGGTCATACTTCCTTTGAGGTGGATTACCCGAAAAGCCTCCAATAGCATTAATTTGCTCTTCGGGTTGTTGGAATGAGAGACATTCATTTGTAGCATGATCCGTCATATTGCAAACACCACAATTTTTTGTTGTTGCAGATTCCCAACGGCTAATTGACGAACCAATGATGTAAGGTCCGAGATTTGGCCCTCTAACCTTTGAGTTGACACTTCGTTCACTGAGGGCTTCTTGACATGCTCTTGACGATCCCCAAATTGGCGATAATTCGCGGCAATCTTGGTTATCAACTTCCTAGCCTCATCCGGTGTTTTATCCACAAGAACTCCACCACTTGAGGCATCAAGGTGCAATTTAGCACTAATTTCCAAGCCTCCATAAAAGTAGTGAATAAGCAACTCTTCCGATATCAAGTGTGGAGGACAACTTTGACAAAGCTTTTGAAACCTTTCCCAATACTCATATAATGTTTCTCCGGAGTATTGCCTAATGGCGCAAATGTCTTTAGAGATGCCCGTAGCCTTTGATGTGGGGAAGAATTTCTCCAAGAAAGCACTTCGCATTTTCTCCCATCTAGTGATTGAGTTTGGAGGAAGGAAAAATAGCCATGCCTTGGCATTGTCTCTTAAAGCGAAGGGAAATGCCTTCAACTTTACTTGTTCTTCTGTAGCATTGCTTGGTCTCATTGAAGAACACACCATTTCAAATTCTTGAAGATGCCTAAAAGGATCTTTCGTGCCTTCACCTCCAAACTTCGGAATGAGAGCAATAAGACCACCCTTTAGCTCAAATGGTTGTCCTCCTGGAAAAACAATGCATAACGGTAGTTGAACGGAATTAGGAGAAGCAATCTCCTTGAGTGTGCGTGGAGGAGGATTGTCCATGGCGTGAATGTCAAGGGGAGAACCCTCGCCCAACTCCTCTTCCGAAGGTGTACTAGAAGTAGTTTGACTTGATGAAGCTATATTGAAACTTGGTTGCCTTAAATTCCTTTGCAAGAGTCTCTCGGGATTAGATAAATATGCAAGATCACCTACACAAGAGGATCGAGTCATACATAGCAAAAAATTCTAAAATCAAGGAAAATAAATAAATATGTACAATGAAACTAAAATATTCACAATTTTATACGTGCGCTAATATTGAACTAAAACTAATTCCCCGGCAGCGGCGCCAAAATTTGGCCACGCCCGTCGTCGACGCGCCAAATTGAGAATAATAATGTTTGCTCTACTATGTTCGCACTTAACTACAAAATATAGCAAATGTGGCAAGTAGGGATCGAACCCAAGGGAATAGCGTTCAATACTAGTACAAAGTAAAATGGTGGGGGGGGGGGGTTTGAGTTGGTTGTGGTATTTTATCAAACACCTTGCATACAAGAAATAAATTTCTAGAGAAATGTAACTAAGACAATGGCAATCATCCAATTTTACCAACACAACAAGGCACAATGAGTTAATTAGAAAGATGAAGAGATATTTGACCCAAGGATAATGGAAAATCAAGTACTTCAACCCAAACAAATTCAAGTAAGATAAGCCCAACTCTACCTAACCAAGATAATTGGTGAAGCACACAAAATCTTATTTCTCTTCTAAGAACACCAATTTAGTGAAGTACATAAATTAGTTCTCTTGATACTAGCAACCAATATTGAAGCAATACTAGTTTAACCAAATCAAGGAAATTAAACAAAGAGAGGTTAGGACAAATCCAAGGATGAGGAGCTCAACCTAGGTACTTGCACTTAAATCTTGAGGATTTAGGTACAATAAATCTTGTGCTACTATAATGAATGCACTAACAATTACGGATTAGCACAAACAATTAGAAATTGAAATTACAAGAAGAGTAAGGTGAAGCAACTTACAATTCTCCAAGCAAATTCATGAACAATACAACACAAGTATTCAAGATAGAGTGAAAAGATCTTACTTAAAATGAAATGGGTTTAGTACAAGAAATCCTTCCTTGAGCCAAATAAATGAAGTTAGTTACTCATAATCAATGCTAAATTACAAGTAATAAATGCTTCCTCTAAACCTAATTGAATGTTCTTGGTGATAAAGATAAGATGAAGATGTGATAATGGATGAGATAATGGATGGTCTAATGCTTGGTTCCCAACTACACACTTAATACATCCATTAGTCAAGAGGATAAAATGGTCAAATTGCTTCCAAATAGTTCCAGCATGCCATGCACGGTCTGATGAACGGCCGTGCGGACGCCCGTGTAATTTTTCTACATCACTTGGAACACTTCGCACGGCCTAGTGAACGGCCGTGCGGACGCCCGTGCGATTTTTCTGCATCACTTGGAACACTTCGCACGGCCTAGTGAACGGCCGTGCGGACGCCCTGCGATTTTTCTGCATCACTTGGAACACTTCGCACGGCCTAATGAACGGCCGTGCGGACGCCCGTGCGGACAAAAATCTCCAAAATCATGCTTTTGAATCTCCCGGCATCGCAATCCAACATCTTCTAAATTCCCTCTTGAATAATCTTTGCTTTCAAGCCCACAATAAGTCATCTTTTGAACAAATAATCATGTGGCACTGAAAAAGGGAAACATAACAAATATAAATAAAATGCATATGGAACCGAAAGAAAACCAAGAGAAAGAGAGACAAAAACGTGTATAAAATACACGTTATCAGAATAAGAAATGGGAGATCTTGTGCTATTAAAAGTATCTCCGTGGAAAGGATTGATGAGATTCAGAAAGAAAGGGAAATTGAGCCCTAGGTATATTGGACCGTTCGAGATCTTGAGACGCATCGGGGAAGTAGCTTACGAGCTAGCCTTGCCCCCAAACCTGCAGCAAGTTCACAACGTGTTCCATGTGTCCATGTTAAGGAAGTACAATCCGGATTCCAGACACGTGGTGGAATACGGGCAAGTAGATATACAACCAGACCTGTCATATATAGAGCAACCGGTGGAAATCATTGACCGCAAGGATCAAGTGCTAAGGAATAAAGTTATAAAGTTGGTGAGAGTTTTGTGGAGAAACCATAATGTTGAAGAATCCACTTGGGAACTAGAGAGCGCAATGCTAGAAAAGTACCCTCATCTATTTTGATCTGATTCCGGGACGGAATCCTTTGAAGTAGGGGAGACTGTAATATCCCAAAATTTTGTAATATTTAAAACCTTGATGAATAGTAAATTCCACTGATGAATAGTAAAAATTTCTGAGGAAAAGTTTTTCAGACCACCCTATGTGGATGACCTGGAATGAATGTTTCGAAGTTATATTATTGATGTATAGGAAGAATAAAAGAATGTAAACGTACTCAGAATCAGAAGATTTCCTTCCGAGTTTTAAATCACTATTCACTGGACAATCACGGAGGTATTGAATTGATCGTTTTAAGAAAGTATGTGGAATGAGAAATCCATGATCATATCATTAACCAAGGTGAGAAACCTAGGATTATATATTAGACAAAGGAAATGGAAAGATAAAGGAAGTACCCTAGCTTTGGTACAGAGAAACGTTTTTAAAACCCCTTGAAACTATCGCGAAACAAAAGCGTAACAAATTGTGGATTAAACCCTAACCAAAGGAGGAGTATTATATGAGATCATCAAGCGCAATATATAAGAGGATTGAGGATATAAATGATGACATAAGCATGATGCAGGGGAATGACATAAACATGACAAAGTGATGACAAGGTGATGAATCACCACCTTGTCACCACTTTCACCACCACCACAAGTATAAAAAGAGCCTTGTCATTGATGACAAGTCCTTTTATTAGCCACACAAATTAATTGGCAAAGTATTAAGTGTAATTAGACAAAAGAAAAATCAAGAAAACAAATCAAAAGAGATGCATTCTTGAAAGAGCAACATTCGGCCCTTCTTCATTCTTCAAAACCTTAAGAAAATTTCTACAAGTTCCACTCAACCATAAATCTTGATCTTGGACTCTAAATCACCCTCTTCCAATATCCAAGGTAGATCTCTAATCTTAGCCTCATCCATGGATGATAGCTTGGTCAAAAATGGATTCAAAGTTGATGATGAATAGTGATGTGAATAGTAAACTCATAAGATCTTGTTTTGTTTTGATGATTTTAGGTTTGATTAGCATAGTTAAGGAGCAAGGAAGGATATACCATCCATATATAGACTTTGTTAAGCTCCAAGGAAGGTATAAAACTTCTTCCCCTTTTGAGGTTATGCTTGATCTAGTAGTTATAAGTGATTGTTTAAGAACTATGTAGTAATGAAGCATGTATGCATGATTTTAAGCATGTTTGATGGATGATTTGTGGATAAACTCATGAACTAGGGTATGACCATGTTTGGACAGAAAATAGTAGTATTAGCTTGAGTATTGATTGGTGGTTGGTTGATTATGGATTGGTGGTTGTATTGAGTGTTTAAAAACACGGGAATCGCGTTTAAGCGCCGTTACCATGTCGAAATTTTCTTAGGTAGTTTGGACAGAGATCACGAATACTCTAAAGGGTATAAACATAAATTTTCTGACCATGAACATGTGGGCCCTGTTTCCTAGTTTGTTTTAGCGAAAGAATCGTATCGTTTTGATTTACGGTTTAGGAGAAACGTCCGTTTTAGTAAAAGCGGTTTCGCATAACTAAGTAGTCCATTGTATGAAATTTGGCCGAGATATTAAAGTGGATAATAGCATGAATGATTATGAAAGGAAACCTAGAAGGGTTCGAGTTAAAAAGAGAAGTTGGTGATTTTATAAAAATACGCGAACGAAGGTTGCGCGAGTGAAATACCCTTAAGGGGAGGGTTTAAAACAAGGAAATGGTAAAGGAAAAGTACATGGGATTTGTGAATTGATTTTCACCCAAACTTGTGACTTAAGAGTTACGGAATGTCATGAGGTTATAGAAGACCGAGAGCGAGACGTTTGATTTTTATTAATAGAACTTGAGTGCTTCAGTTTTGGCACATTAATTGGTTCTAGGGGACTGACTGTAATTGTATATCTTGTTATAGATCGACGCGCACACTCCCAAGCCCCCACTACCACACCACCAAGACACCAAGGCAAGTTTTAAAACCTACACCATATAATGATGCTGTTGTGATATATGTTGTGATATTGATAAAAATGTTGCTTTAATGCTGTGAAATGACTTATAAAATGTTTTCGCTTTTAATAAAAAGCTGTATAAGGTATAAGGTTTATATGCTAGGTAAATACTAGATATAAACCAAGGGTTAAAGGCTCTGAATATAAGAGCAGTTGTACGATGATTTAAAAATAAAATAATACGACAGGGAGTTAAATTATTATTTTGTTTTGATCACACTGTCAAAAGCTGGAAGGTTCCAGGGACAGTTATATTTTAAAGGTTTATTAAATATCCCAATGTCTATATTATTGGATATTTAAGGTGAGATATTTAAATAATATTATAATAAATATTATTTGAATATTATTTAATTAAGTGAATATTCAAAATTATTTTGAATATTCACTTAAGTGATTTTATATTGAATAATAATTCAATTCTTATTATTTGAATATTTTTAGTTAAGTGAATATTATTTTGAATATTCACTTAAGTGGTTTTATATTGAATAATAATTCAATATTTATTATTTGGATATTTATTAAATATTCCAAATGTGATTTAAAAATTATAGAACCTTATTATATTATTTGAGGTTCTACTATATATACAAAACTTTCTGATCTTCAGAAAAGGTATTTAAAGCAGAGATTCCCAAATATTATCTTAAAAATAATTAAATGCGAATAGTGCTTTCTACTCATCGGAAATTGGGAATCTAGTTCAAGAAGTCGACGACAGAGTTTTACCTCCACTGTTCCTCTAGAATAACTATAACTGGGGATGGCTCCCCTATTCAAGTAAAGTATTTCAAACTTGCTAAACTCTGAAATTTCAATAAACTCCCTAGTCATGATTTCAAAATATGTAGTAATCATCGGTAGTTTCGTTGACTAATGTCAACCCACACTTTGACTTACTCCTTTCAATTACTTTGGAGTAAGGTATTCTGAACGGTTACAAAGTTTTGACAAGTATTTGTACTTGGGAAAAATGGATTTAAATTCCGATTTCCGTTTCATTGATATTTTTCATCATGGGAATTGGAAGGGCCTACACGGCAATGAAATAGGTGCCGGGGTAGTGCCAAAATTATCAAGGCTTGCCCGGTGACGAAATAGGCGCCGAGGTAGTGATCTCTTGCGTGCTAAGGCTTGCCCGGTGACGAAATAGGCGCCGAGGTAGTGATCTCTTGCGTGCTAAGGCTTGCCCGGTGACGAAATAGGCGCCGAGGTAGTGATCTCTTAGCACGGTGGCCCGTATGCGGTCAGGGTGATAACCGAACAGGAAGTCGTCCTTCTACTAGTAGAAAAGAAAAGTTACGATACAACGGCTGATCACCGTGTATCGGGTGTACCAGTACATTCCCTTTCTTCCCTCCGATTGGAGTTGAACTGCACATTGTAACAAAAGCCTAGGCGCTGAGTTACTGATAATGTGACAGTGAAGAGTAATGATGTCCCTCATACAGTAGTCGTACTGTATGGTATGTTTTGACGAAAAGAGAAATAAATATATCATTCTGTATACGAATGAAGTTTTAAAGGTTTTCCTTTATGATATAAGCTTACTTATATGCTTATGTTGTATGGTATTATTGCTGGGCTGAGTGCTCACTCTTGCTTTTTATTTCTTTACATATACATCACAACACAACAGCTAGGGTAGATGGTCAGGATTCGTCGTACCGCTCGGAAGCGCGTCAGGGATATACAGGCCGCCCGTAACATGGTTGTTACAGTTGATCAGGTAGAAGTACTGAGTTGGTTCATAGTGTAACTCTTGTGGGTCCGGTTTATTTATAAGTATCACTTATGTATTTTAATGAACAAGAACAAACATTTGCGCTGCCTTTCTGGTTTCACGTAGAAATCACATTGGCAGTAGGTTGCTAGTATTTTACTTTTGGGTTGTAATAACTTTAATTTATGGACCGTATGACTACTGTTTTTGTAAGTTCGTTTCTGAGACATAACTGGCGTGAGTATATTGATGGTGGGGTCACCATGTGTGATGATTTATTATGTTTTGATTCAAGTATTAAGTGTTGGTATGGAATAAGGGATAGTGACAACCCAGATCTCTGACCCCGGATCTGGGGATGTTACAGGGGTGGCGTGTGTTTTCTTCCGCTGTATGTGTGTGATACACGGGTGTGTGAGTTTGTGTGGTGTGTGTATTGTGTGGTGATAATTAGATATAGATTAGATTAGGTAGGATTTAGATAAGGACGACTAATTAACAATTTATTAGCCCAATTACTGAAATTTAGTGGGACTAATATGATACTGAAACAATTAATTTTTAAAAGAATTTAACTCTTAAAATAATTAAATCGAACTAATAAAATTATTTACATACCAAAATTATTCTAAAAACATTTAAATGCACAAAATTCATAATTGAATAAATTTTGAACTAATTTATTTAAAACAAATATGTCGGGCTCAAATTTACTAATAATTATCGAAAAATACTTTTAAACAAATAATACCACATCACATTTCCACATAATATTATTTAAACATTTAATCACATAATGCAGCAAATTTTTAAATAATTAAATATTACTATTTTTATTACTTAAATAAATAGGAAATTCGTACCTAAATTCCCGGATATTACAATCCCTCTTAGCAACTGCCTTTTCAGCACGCACTGTCCTTAGGTTGTGAAGGGCAGCCTTAAGATAGGTACTAGCCTACAAAAACAAAGAAATGCATATTACATTACGAAAGGAAGCAATTAAAAAGAAAAAGTTACAAGGTAAAGAATGTTACCGAAACAAGGCCTTGCGCCCCAAGAAGCTCAATCTGGAGATCCTTCGAAGATTCCACCACATGAACCGCATCCCGAGGAGTGATCACATTCCTAGACCACTCTGCTGCGGCCTGGGAGCTTCCCAGCACAGTATCCTTATTGAGAAAACCCCATTTAACCACGAAAGGGTTAGGGTCCTCGTCAACAAGAACTGGCCTTTCAGCCATAAAAGCTGGCACCTTCTTAGTGACTCGAGTACCGTCACTTGATCTGTTTCATTTGGAGGGCCTCTCAACTACCACGGCCACTCCCTTAACAGCAAAACTTATCCACAAAAAAAAAAGTTGATGCAAGTATATATAAAAGGAGAAGAGATAAAAATATACCCCGTGGGCCGAGATTACTAAGCCCGACATCTTGCAGATTGACCGCGGAAATAAGGATATTGTAGTGATGTAGGAAATCATTCAAGATTTCAATCGTTGCGGCCTCATCTACCCCTAGCTTAAGAGACCTTATGGCGCCATCAGTAGCCCTCAAAAAATGGGGCCTAAAATAATTATCCCAATTTAGAGAGATGTCGGAAAATAGACACATTAGGCTCCAACTTGTGTTTTTTGCATTGGGCCATGAAACAATATATAAAACGCCACACATTGGGCATTAATTGTGTGGGGCAAACTTGGGCCTCTACTAGCAAGCGAAATACAAAAGGGGGAGGTGGAAGACGAAAACCAGAATAGAAAGTTTCTTTATAGATTCTAATAGTGTCGGGCTTAGGATAACAAGCCCTATCATTTGGGCCTGGAGCTACGGCCCTATAAAGTGCATTTATATTAAAAAAAAAACTTAGCAATATCATCTACCCTATTCTGTTTATACTTAGAAGGAATACTATGAGCTTCTAAATGAAGAAGGTTAGGGAAGGCATCCCCGAAATCAGATAATAAATCTCTAAGAGAAAAAATATTTGCATGAACCAAGGATTTTGGAGGTTTGTTACCTCGATTGGCCCTAAGAGGGCGAGAGGAGGGTTCTGAAGGCTGAGAAATCTGAGATTGAGATGAGCTAGAATCCACCATTGATATTCTTCAGATGAATGCTTAAACCCAGAAATCCCAGCGAAGAAGATGAAGAATCAAACGGAAAATGGAAACTTGCGGTGGCTTGAAGCGCCGGAAATCGCCTCGTGTCAGAACCTTAGCAGAGCTTTTGAAAGAAAAATTTTGAGAGAATTTTGGCAGAGTAACTTTGCTTAAGTGAAGTATGGAAATGGAGTCCCACTTCACTCAATTTATAGAAATTTCTAGCTGGTGGAACGGTCTAATAAATCGTCTATAGACGGTAATTGGGTTGCAAACAGGTCATTGGGCCTTTTAAAGGCGGGAAGCCCAAATAAATTCGAATTTTGAACAGAATTCTAGAAAATTCAATACGAAAAATAAATATTTAAATTAACATTCTCTGGGCGTTTGTATCAACACTAAAGTCGGACAAACGAAGACAAAATAAAAGAAAATACCTGACATTAGACCCAATCATGAAAATGAGCCCAATGGACCTACAAGACAAACATGAAAGTACCCCCTAGGCGTCCATATCAACGCACAAGTCAATGTTGTCCAAAAAATCAAAAACTCACGCTTAAGAGACACATTCTCTAGGTGTGGTTTAATTCGATGCTTCCTGGGCATGTATGGCCACACTTAAGTTGGGCTTTGACAGCTAAACAAAGACCCACACCTAGGAGACACATTTTTCGGGCAAGGTTTAATACGATGATTCATGGGCGTGTATGGCCACGCTCAAGTTGGGTTTTATCAACTATAAAAAAGTCCCACGCCTAAGAAACACGTTTTCTGGACGTGATCCATTTATATGTCTTTTAGGCGTGCCTAGAACCGCCAAGGTTAGTCTTCAACGCAAAAACAAAAGGAGAGGGGGGAAATCACGCCAAGGGGACATGTTTCCTAGGCGTTGCTCCAAGGAAGCCTCCTTGACGTCGGTAGCCAAGCCTAGGCCATGTCTGGAGAGTCTTTCAAGCACCTACGCCCAGGAGACATGTTCTTTAGGCGTGGAAGCCTAGAGTGTCTCCTTGGCGGGGCTACCCCCTCCAAGAACACTGTTCGTTAGCTGTTCACTCTATTTTCTGAAAAATAGAAAATAAAGGGAAAATAATTATGAATTATTTTTTAGAGGATAAAAAAGGAAGGAATAAAAATTCCAAAAAATCCGGAAAATTAGGAAATAATTTATAAAATTATTTCCATGCTTGAAGCACAAAAATATGTTTTTGGTAAAATAATCAAAAGTAAAGAAAAATACTTGGAGATACAATAAAATTCCTAAAAAATTAGGAAAAATACGGAAAAATACAAGGGAAATTGCATAAATATTTCCTTAGTAAGAAGAGCAATAATTTATGTAGATAATGCGTAAAAAGCCCCGTGGTGGCTTAAGAAAAGCGCAAATAAAGGATCGTTTTTTAAAAAAAATCATGAAATTAAGACATTTTTTTTTAAGAATGGCCATGAAATTTAGACAATATAAACCGTGAAAGGTTCATATAAATGTCAAATTAGCCTCGAATAAGGCAACGATCGTCATAAATGTGTAGATTGCTCCATACTTTACAATAAGACGATACTCGCAAAACACTAGTGTACACAAAGTCCTAGATAAAGGATAAAAAAGACCCCGAATCTCGAAAAAAGGTCAATATAATTTCTATGAAAGCTTGAAAAGTTTTCTTAGAAATTGGGGGGCAAATGATATGGGCTAAAAATAACCCTAAAGACATAATAAATGATGTATTAATTAAACCTAGATTAGTCCAAGATTTAAGCCCAATTAATGAGGCCTGAAACCCTAATTAATTATTAAATACAATAAATAAGTCCAAAATTGTGCCAAGTCCATCAAGGAGTAGCCTCCAAGGAATAAAACCTAATGGGAGTCAGCCTCCTACAAGGAAGGATCCAGAATCTCAATCAAAGAAGGTGACTTGTCCAACAAGTCTCCCAAACCTACTCTAAATACAAGGCTCCCTACGCCTATATAAAGGACCTGATCCTTCAACCAAGAACTACGTTTTTATTGGATTGATTCTCTATAAGCTAGAGATACGTATGCATCTTGTAAGGACCGATTCAATCACGAAACACAAAAACAGTCATTAAAACTCGAAGCTCTTAAACCCTAGCATTAATTACACCCTAGTTTTTATTCCACAACACCATGTTTATGATTTAGTTCCGGCATTAATTTTTTAATTTAAAATATAATTAATAACTCATTTTTCTATAGTGTGTAAGTATGCATTATACATTAAAGTTAAGTCATTATAAATTTTACAAAAAAAAATTAATATAAAAAATACTGTTTTGGTAAATTTTAATTTAGCCAATAAAATAATTATTTAAAATTTTTTATAATAAAATATTATTTATTACTATGGAATAAAATAAAGTCTAATCTATTTTTTTATAAACCTAAGTATAATCTAGTTAAGATCAAATAACATCATATTTAAAATATGTGTATTGAGTTTGTATTTAATTTCATAATAAAAATGAAAGAAAAAAAATGAATTTGATACCTCGTACCCCTCCACCAAACCCACCTCTCCCTATGGTATCAAATTTGATTCAAGAAGAGTTTCAGGTATGAGATATGGATATCATAATTAAAAAATGGTCAACCAAACAGCAAGTATGAGTTTGGAATGAATAAAACCCATATATACTTGATACCAGAATCAACTGAACCAAACGACCCCTTAATATTATATTAAATTTTCTCTTCACGTTCTAAAATTTCGTATTATCCCTAAAATTTCTATACAATTCAAATTATCATTTTAATATTTCTTTAAACTTTCTCTTAACTTAAAGTTATAATTCTCTTCAAGTTCTAAAATTTCGCTCACTCAAAGTCATATTATAATCTTAATATTCTCCTAAACTTTTTATTTTCAAGTCAAAATTTTAATTATTATACTTTCTTTTTAAGTCAAATTACCATATTATTATTCTCCTACACTTTCTCTTCAATTTAAATTACCATATTAATATTCTGATTGAAAAGTTACCATTTTAATATTCTCCTAAATTTTCTTTTCATGATCTAAAATTTCATATTCTCTAAAAACAATTATACAATTCAAATTATCATATTAATATTCTTTTAAACAAATACATTGGATAATTAGCTTGTTAGTTCATGGTTGTGATCGAGATCAACATTCTCAAAATCGGCGCGTCTAGGCGCTAAACGGATAAAAAACGTCTAATTTTTAACAAAATTGGGCAAAAGTTTTTGAAAATCGATGATTAATCGGTTCTAGCCGGACGTAGGCGAATTTAGACGCGATTAATTGGTCAAATTAGACAGGATTAATCGGTCAAATTAGGGGTAAATTGTAAAATTTTCATTTTCTTAGTAAAAAAATTAAAATATAAAATGATGGTATTTTACGTGTATAAAATATATTTTTAAATATTAAAATTAAATAATATAAAAAATTAATATTTCAATATATCTGATTAATGCTCCGACTAATCATCTGATTAATCATCGCCTAGTCGATTAATCACTAGGAGGTGGTCTCACCGCCTAGACGCGCCTAGGGTTTTTTAGAACATTGATTGAAATTGGTGTAAAAACCGAACAACTACGTGATGTCTAACTAGACCTAACAATTTGATACACGACATGAATACCATGACATCAAACGACACAAAAATTTAATGTTTCTGTTTACCTTTTGAGTACACGACACGAAAATACGCGAACATGAAAATACACGACCTGGATTTAATGTTGTGTTTGGGTTTAGCTTTTGGATATACGACACGACACAAAGTAAACGACATAAATATATTAATTCATATATAATTATATATATAACAGGTATATGTATATTTATTTATAACATTATACATAATATTATAATTTTACATGTAAATATGATGCAATTATATATTTTTAATATATATTTGTAAACTTTGTACCGAAAATTATAATATTATAATATTTTTAATTTTTTATTTATTTTAATATTACACAAAAGATGACACGTACATAACACGAAAGTACACTTATCCTAAATGGATCGTGTTTAATTTTAACAAATTAAAGACACGAAATACGAAAATACATGACACGAACGAATTGTTACATATGTATGTAGGCCATTATTCCTGAGAGAACCATTTTATATAGAGAATCGGGGAGAACCATATATTCTATTATAGAATCTCATAAATAATTTTAATTTTTTTTACATAAAATATATAATATGATTCTAACGTAGAATATTAGCATATACAAATTTTATAAAAAATTTAACATTTAAAATTTGAATAAAAACATTGATTTTAAATTTGATTCTGCTGCAGAATTATTTTGGATAGATTTGATTCTGCTGTAGAATCACTTTAGACTATTTGACTAATTTTCAATTATTTTTTTAAAGAAAGGAGTTTAATTTCGTTTTTTGATTTAATAATTGAAATTTATAATCATATATAATAAAAAATGCGATAAAAATATGTATTATGAATATTTATGTAATTGTTCTGTCCCAGACTCTATATAAGAAATTCTCTCTGAAATGTCACCAAGGTGCGTAACATGATAGACAAAATTATTGATTGCTAATACATAGACAAACAAAACTAAAACTAGCATTAACTCCTTATATATAATAAGCGTAAGGGAGATCTTATCCAAAACTTTGGTCGGTCACTGTACTACCAAAAGTATATGATCCGTTGGATTGTAAAACTATAAATATTCAAATAGATGAGGACCGTTAGATATAATATTAAAAATTGTATTTGATTAATAATAGGATATTATTTAAATACTAAAAGGTGTATTTTGATAATTTAAACTAATTATAAATAGGTTTTCTATATTGAATAGAAATCTTTATGTAAAAAATCATAATTATCTTTTCTATTTAGTTTATGGATAGTTCCAGTTAGATAATAATTATTAAACCATCATTAAATTAAATATAATTTTTTTAGCTTCGCGTGGGCTGTAAAATTGTTAAAATCTGTTGTCTAAAACTCAAGATAGAGCCCAAACACTAAAGTGATTATCTAAATTTTAATATATTTTTTTAATTTAAACCAATTATAAATAGGTTTTCTATATTGAATAGAAATCTTTATGTAAAAAATCGTAATTATCTTTTATCTTTAGTTTATGGATAGTTCCAGTTAGATAATAATTATTAAACCATCATTAAATTAAAGATAATTTTGATAGAGCCCAAACAGTAAAGTGATTATCTAAATTTTAATATTTTTTTTTATTATTGTAGCACCAATTTAATTTTTTTCCTAATTCTTTTAAATTTATAAGTTCTATGTTTATTTCAATAAAATATTAAAATCAATTTAAGAAAAAATTAAAATCGATCTGGTCCGTGTACGACCACTATACGACCAAATTAATTATTACAGTTAGATCTTAAATAGATCGATGAGAATTGTTAGATCTAATATTAAAAAGTGTATCTGATTAATAATAGAATTATATTTAAATACTAAAAAGTGTATTTTGATAATTTAAAATTTTTCTATGTATAAATTCTTAAATATCTTTTCTCTTTAATTTATGTATAGTTCGAGTTAGATAATAATTGTTAAACCAAATATCAGATAACAATATTAAAAATTATCAATATAATGCTCATGTATATCATATAATAATGATACATGTGGACCTGCGTTATAAGAGACTTAGGAGAACTCTTGTACATGAATAAATTTAAATATTTTTTTTCTGAAGGAACATAACAATTTGATTAATCCAAATTATAATTATATTATTTTACATATAACAAACATAAAAGGATAATATCAAAATATTATTAAAATATTGAGGGTTTCATATTCATAAACAATAATTTTGAATATAATACTTAACCATCTTTTCTTTTCGGTTTATGGGTAGGTCACTGGTGACTTTCTTTTCTGACAATTCCAGTTAGATAAAATTTGTTAAACCATCTTTTAATTAAAAATAATTTAATTATCTTCACGTTGGGTGTAAAATCGTCAAAATCTGATTTTTAAAACACAAAATAAAGCCCAAATCAGTAAAGTGAGTATTTAAATTCTAATAATGATTATTATGTCATCACTATTTTAACGCCAATTTAATTACTTTTTTCTAACTATTTTAAATTTAGAAATCTATGTTCAAAAATTAAAATCAATCTAAGAAAAATTCAAATCATCAAAGAATATAATAATACGATGATATAATTTTATAAAATTGTGCATATTTTTTATCCTATTTTATTAAGTTATAGATCATAACTAATCAAATATAATTTATTATTAAATAATAAATTATACGCAAATGGTGATTTTGTTTTATAAGCACGAGACCTAATTTCATTGTTAGCAAGGACTATATTCATATTAAAAAAACCGTATTTTGAAATTATAGACTCAGCTACAGAACAATTGAGTGATCAATTAGTATAGTACTTTTCTAAATACATTGTAAATTATTAAATTCGAAACTTTAAAAGTTTGTTAATCAATTAGTATAGTACTTTTCTAAAAAATCGTAGTTTACAAAAAATATTATCAAATAACCTATGTCTGAAAGAAAAAAAATTAAAAAAAAAATTTCAAAAAAAAACCTGTAAATTTTAATATGTTGTTGGTAGATTCAAATCTTAGATCATTCTACATGATAATTTTACTGTTATATGTAACGTTTCTCAACAATTTATTTTGAAAGATCCAATTGAGTGATCAAACAAAGCGAACACACTTATAAGAAAGTTTTCATTATTTAGTTTTTAATATAATAACATAGATATTTACGGGATATACTATAAAAAAAATGAATTTTATAAAGAATTTTGATCGTCACGGTGTACTACTTTAAAAGAAAAATTATTACAAAAAAAATATATTTTAATTGATAATGTATTTTCTCAAAAGTTCAAAGTTCCCGCATCATTAACATATTACAAAAAAAGAGTATATTATATTTTAGCAATAAATATTTAAAAAAATTATAAATATTAAGAAAAATTAATGATGTTATCCTGGTAATTTGGTCATAAATACCGCCAAAACATTCTCAACCGTTAGATCCAATACTTTTAAAAATAGATGCTCAAGATTATATCATATAAAAAGAAATTATTATCTAAAAATGATATAAGTTAAAAGATATTATATTAGGATTGGATTTTCCAAAAAGTTAAAACATAAAAATAGTTGTAATTAAATAAGGAAATCCATTTATAACCAAAATAATAAAAATCGTTTAATCATAGATAGGTGAAAACTGTTACATTTAACATTAAAATATATATTTGGTTAATAAAGATTATTCTAATAATCTAAACTACATAGTAGATTTCCTAAATCGAATAGAATTCTCAACATTAAATTTCGTCACTTTATTCTCTTTTTAGTTTTAGAATAGTTTTTAATTGAAAAAAACTATTAAACCACAACTAAATTAAAGATTATTTTGTGAATTTCATGTGAACCGTAAAATTGACCAAATCTAACTTTTATAACTCAATATAAACAAATATTAAATTGAGCGTGTAAAATATAATAAATATCAAATTTTTAACTATAATTTTTTTTGGCTAAATCTTTTTTAACAATAATTTAATCATGTAAACTAATAACTTTTAAATATTAAAATATTCATAAATAAATATAATTATAAATATTAAAAAAACAATCGTGTGTTGCATCGTAATAAAAATATAATTATAAACAGAATAATTATAAATAAAATTTAAGTAACCGTGCATCGCACAAGCTATAAACTAGTATAGTAACAACAAACACTGTAGCACTCTACGACAGGCCATAATTTCGTAACATATTATTATAAAAATACACATAATACATAAATTTATCATATTTTTAGTTAAATATTATAAATTTCAGTTTAATAAATCAAAAACGAAATTATACATTCCTTTATTTTCAAAAATCATTGAAAATTATAATATATTCCAACATGATTCTATTGTAAAACTAAATTTAAAAATCAAAATTTTGTCAAAGCTTTATGTATTGAATTTTTTATTAATGTATATATGATTTGTATTTTGTGAAATAATAATTAATGATATTTCATACTAGTCTCACTGACTCTATCTATCACAAGGTTCGGTCCAGAACAACAAAGACCTGCTCATACAAAATGAATGAGATGAGTTGAAGAAAATAACTAGAGATGATGAGTATGAAAATACAAAACAGGTGATACATAAACACATCAGATGTAAGTATTTTTTTGTTGATCTGCAGGTATTACACGTAGTGGAAAACACAGAGGGAAAAGGCACGCCAAAGATGAACCCCTGTACTCTGAATACTACGCCCCCTGCATCTGCGTAACACATGAAAGGAACATATGTGTATATAAGAACATTCATGCTCCAGCCCACTTATATTACAGATCATATCAACTTACAATTTTGTTTTCCTGAGGAAGCCTTGTTGATATGTGCATCAAAAGGCCACAGAGGCTCCAACTAATGAAAGAGTTAAGTTTCACTTGGCACTATGTTTCGAAAACACATTCCAATACGCACCCTCACCATATATAGTGATGGAAAGTGAGAATAGAATTTACCAAGTACGTACAGAAGCTGCTACAAGCCCCCGGAAAAGTGCATATTGACATCATTATGTTAAGCTTTAACAATAAATAAATTCTTATGATCAGTAGCTTTGCTTACTCATTTGTAGGAGAAGTCGCTGAGAGAAGAAAACAAGCTCCTGATGCAGCAGGTAAATATACTGAGGTAACAGAGCTAGCCAATTGTTTGCCTAGGCATCATATCGCATCATCCATATATAACAGAAAATACAGACAAGAAGGACTAGTCAATAACCTACTAATCTTTCTGCAATTGAGAAAACTGCAATGGTATAGGAAAACATAGCTGCAAAGGAGAAAAACAATAACAGAGCGTAGCTATAGACTTTTGCAACCTTGCAAATAATGAGACAGATCATTCACCACGGAAGGAAACACTACTATTGCTTCGTTAGTGGAATGCGAGATGTATCAATCAAGGACCACCTGCAGGAAGACATCTGATTTGAATCTCAGACACAATGAAAGCATGAGGCAATTGTTTCTATATGGTTTTTTAGTATCCCTGTTACCGAAATTCACCTTATCTTGGTGTTTACATGTGTATTGTTGGCATGACAAACCACTGATTGTGTCTGACGTTTAAAATTTTATTTTTGAGAAAAAAAAAAGATGGCTTTTACTTACTCAAACACTGTTGTTTGGAGATGTTATGGATATATGGCTCCATAATAACTTTCTCCTGGACTCTACGGTAGTTAGAGCAACTCCAAGAGACTCCTAATGTGTTCTTCATACATATTATAAAAAATTAATCTTCTAATGATTTAGGATATTATAAGGAATTACAACTCCAACAATACTCCTTATATATACTCCTTATTATTATTATATTATTAAATTCAAATTTCACCTACATTTTTTATATCGGAGTAAAGAGAAATAGATGAATAGATTTGGAGAGAAGTGAATATTTTATTTAAGAAAATAATATAAGGATTGACTCAACAATCCTTAAACATAAGGAATAAGGAAGGAAAATGAGTTCATAAATTTTTAAGGGATGACTAAGGAGACTGTTGGAACAACTTTGTGATTCAAATTCCTTATATTTCAGTTTAGGAGCCTATTTAACTAACTAGTCTCTTGGAATTGCTTTAAGGCACCGTTTGTTTTCTTTATCCCAATGTTGGCTAATTCTTGCTATAACATGTTAGTGTTATATTAAGGTCCCTTTGGCTTAAGTTTGTACCCCCAACAGCTGTAGAAGTAGTTACATTTGATTTTCATTCTTTTGGCAACAATATCTTACTTGCAACTTACTAGTCATTCTTGAAGTAAAGCCTATTTGCCTTTGGTCATTTCTCTGCTTCTCGGAAGGCTCGGGTCTGGGGGGTAGGAAGTGGGGCTGCCGGGCTGCAGCTGAGCCAAAGGCCTATCTATTTGCGTACACCTTTAAAATTGTGATTAGTTCCAAATTCGTACCATTCAAGGCTGGTTTCCAATCCCAATTCTTTTAAACTGTTTCGTCTTTCCTCTCCTTTATTTTACCTTTTATATTCTGTGCTAGCTCTCCTGTTTCGGACCTAAGAAATAAGCACCACTTGTTGCGGCGGACTATGTAACCTGTGGTGTTGGTGATTAACTTGGGAATATTTACTAGTGCATGCTCCACCTTGTTTCAATTTATACAGAGTCTAGTTAAATCGTTTTTTACATTTTGTATATTTATCGTGCACACACATTCTGTTATTTAACGTTGTTGGTTTTAAATGGTCAGCCAAATCTTCTTGGCATACAACATTCAGGAAACCAGATTTAGTCAAAATTACTTGAACGTCCTTTCCTCTCTTCATGTTCAATAACATTTCCAAACAACAGTGTTGAATAAATTGAAGCTTTCTCATTTTTTTCAAAGTGGAAATTTAGAACCTAAGACTTAAACATGTAAACGCCATGAATTTCAGTAACACGGAAACTAAATGACCAATATAGAAACAACTGTAAAATGCTTTCTTTGTGTCTGAGATTCAGATTAGATGTCTACCTGAAGGTGGTCCTTGATTGATGATGGATGTAACATTCTTCTAACAAAGCACGCTCCGTCTCATTATTTGCATGGTTGCATAAGTCCATGTACCTCTCCGACTCTCTGTTATTCTCCTCCTCCTTCGCACCTAAGTTTTCCTAAACCAATGCAGCCATCTGTAATTGCAAAAAAGGTTAGTGAATTAACTATTTTTGCTTGTCTCTGTTATATATGGATGATGTCTATGCAAATAATTGGCACTGTACATCCTTATTAGTCTATCTATTATTAGTCTAAACCTGTAAAAAGATGGTGAATCATATATGTGAAGTGCACAAAAAAAAAACAGAGGCACATAGGAATTTATGAACATAATTATAGACTAAATTGACTTACAATTTTGCTGTTTGTTGTTTGCAAGTATTCTTCTCCTCTTCTCCTCTTCTCCTCTATTTAGTAAAAAAAAAAAACTATTCTTCTCCTCTAACATACACAAAATAAGCAACAGAAATTATCAAAAATGAAAATGTTGTTGAGGATTGAGTGTTCATGGTGAAGACGCACTTAATAACCAGGTATATATAGGCCAAGGGAGAAAATATTTAAAAAATAGTATTTTTTCCGTTCTAAAATAAGTGTTCTACTTTTCGTATTTATTTTAAAGTGTGAAAAAAATGGCTTTCATGTATTATTTTTTAAACATTTTTTTAATGAAAAAAAGTTCAAATACTTTACTTTTATTCAGATTTTTTTTTAAAAATTAATAATACATAAAAGCTGAATTTTTCTTACATTTTAAAATACATGCAAAAAATCAGAATAATAGTTATTTTGGACAGAGGGAGTACACCTTAAAGTGGAAGGCATGCAAACAATAAAATACTCCGACATAAGCTAATAATTTGAAAATAAAACTTAAAGCCGAAGGAAAATGACGACGATGTTTTAAGTCGACGTTCTGGACAACAAGGCTGTTGCTCATCAACTGCAAACTTTAAATTAAATAAAACGAAATGTATTTATTAATACTATTTGTTTTTTGGTAGGGAGTTGTGCAGCCCCTGTACAGTTCTTCGTCGTCTTTGCGATAACGCCAAAATGCACACTGTTTGAGGTCTATGCACCGCCTACGTTTCTTTCTGCCAATCACCTGACAACCCACCAAAAGATACGCATATCTATACTTAGGGCCTGTTTGGCTAAGCTAACTTATGGCTTTTAAGTCCATAAGAACTTATGAGTGATATTTGTGTGCTCAGCTTATTTGATAACTTATAACTTATAAATTGATAAGTTGAATGTTAGAAATCACTAACATTTTACTTAACTTATCAACTTATTCTTTGATTTCTTTATTTTTCTAATATTTTATATTTTTACATTTGTGTTTTTAAATATTTTTTTAATTTAAAATATAAGTGTTGAAATCATTGTATTTAAAAAATATTTTTTCAAATTTAATTTAGCAAATTCTTCACTAACTTATAAGTAAATTTATCCAAACACTCGTATAACTTATAAGAATTCATCAACTTATCACTTATATAACACTTACTCATTTTAAGCTATAAGTCAACTTTTTTGTGATACCCCAAACACGCACTTACTATAGGACACGACAATTACACCAATTTGGTGTGGGTGTTCAGTGTTGTAAAAAGCGGAAATCGGAGTTAATCGGTGAAGGCACCGTTCATGGATTAATCGGGTAATCGGGGATTAATCGGAATGATTAATCGGATCATTAATCGGAATAAATTTAATAATATTTTGTATATACAATTATAAAATTGTTTCGTTATTTCAACTAAACATATGTTATTATCATATATTTATGCAAATATGTTAAAAATGTTATATAATTGTAATAAATAAAATTTTGAAGGTTTAACTTTTCAATTAGAGATCAATTTAAAAGGAAAACTTAAAAGAATTTACGATTTAGGCATCTAAAATTATAATTATATGTACAAAAATAATATTTTTCCTATTGTTTAATCAAGTTCCTACCTTTTAAATTTTAATTTTTTTTTAATTTTAAATATTTTTTAATAATTAGCCCGATTTTTGACTGATTAATCCGATTTTTGGCCGATTCAACCGATTTTTGACTGTTTTTATGAAAAAACGATTAATTGACCGATTTTCGCTTAATCAGTTCGGTGGCCCGCCGTCTAGCAATTAATCCCGATTAATCACTGACTTTTAGAACACTGTGGGTGTTATGTTCAAATTAAAATTTTATATTTTAATTTTAGTATATTATACAAGAATACACAATATTATATGATGTAAATTTAGTGACAATTTTGTATTAATCTTTTAGTACGAAGTGTATTAAATAAAAATATATAAATTTACATATTACTATTTATATTAGACATCTTATAATTAATATTTATTCTATAATTATACATAATTTTATAATATTATTTGTAAATATGATGTGTATATATATATTTTTTTATATATATTTGTAAAAAATTAATCAAAAATTTAATAATTAATTTTTTTATTTATTTTATTTAAAATTATATGAAAATACTATATAAATACTACACGAACCTAAATGAATCGATTTTGTTTTATGTACACAAAAATGAAAATATACGACACAGACCGTATAACTCATAGCTACCTATCTATTTATATAATAGTTCCTGAACGCTGTTTTGCACAGTAAACTTGCTTTTTAGTTCTTTACCCTCCAATTTCCAGCAAATTTCAAAATTGCCATCGTCTTAATAATTGACACGTACATAAGCTTCTCCTGCAAGCTTAATACCTGATGTAAAAGTACACAAATAATAGCTGCTGTTTCAAATTGGAAAACAGATCTACTTATCTTTGCTGAGCTTGAATTTTGAAGAAGGAGCTTACCAATTAAAGCGTTTAACGATGAACACTGATGTTAGTTAATGTTATCAATTATTTGGTTTATGTATGTATTACTCTGCAGAAACCTTTAATTTCAAATATGTGGTAATTTGACAGGATGATGGTAGCAAGGCTTGGCATCTTTTCGACTCCGAGGAAATGATTCATGGTATTGAACTTTGAATTTATGGTTGTCTATTTATATCTGACTTAAGCATACAACTTTGAATTAGGTTATAAAAGGGAAAAACATCCCAGGAAAAGGCAGATGATTCGAAATCAAGGAAGAAGTTTGAACAATTCACCAACTTCCTGTTCTGTTGAAGGACCGTTACCAACATCTAACGCCACATCCAATGATGAATTGAGTAGTTCCTCACACAGAGGTTAGTAAAATAGATATTATTGGTAGACCTGCAAAATGAATATCCAATGATGAATTGAGTAGTTCATCACACATAGGTTAGTAAAATAGATATTATTCGTAGACCTCCAAAATGAATATGTGCGTTTAAAGAAATTCCATTTTGAATCATAGGTTTGAAGAAGAAAAAAGAAAACAGCAGCTCAGTTATAGGGTTGCCTGCCTGTGTTGGAAGAACTCCACTTGGTGATATAACTAACAAAAAAGTACGGAGATGATTAAGATGCAAGATGAAATTAAAGTCACTGCCCGAAGAAGAATTGAAATCTTTTTCTAGGAATTTATTTGAAGAAAACTTTCAAAGAGATGCTGATCATGATGATCATGATGATGAAATAGGTAGTACTTAAATTCTTAAAAATTAGAATTGTTAATTTGAAATAGATGGTCAAATTTTTTCAGTAAAAGTTTGAATTTATTTATGGTAACAGAAGAATCTCTTATTGACGGTGCCATTGTATCTGATGATGGTCTCTTTGATTCAGATGATTCATATGGTTAGTTACAACTAAATGTTATTGATATCCTTAATTTTGAATGTTGTGGTTAACCTTATTATACGATTTGCAGAAGAGTATTGTTCTACACAATCGTTTGGAGCCCATAATCATAGTGAATCTGATTCTGGTTCGTATAATTTATACCTTCCCTTTTATGCCCTATAAAACGAAAACATGCATTACTTTATTAACTGATTTTATTGTAAGATGTTCATCAGTTCCGTGAATTACTGTAGATATTGAAGATGATATGAAGTTTGCAGGACATAGATTCATACCGTTACGTAGGGAACAAGTTATACCTGAAGAATATGCTTCCTTAGGATCGCCATCTGTGCAATGTAAATACTGCGGTGCACGAATGTGGAAAGAGGAACGAGTTAATAAGGATGTTACAAAAGGCAGTCCCCTGTTCTCAATGTGCTGCAAGAAGGGTGATGTTAAGTTGCCACCGACTCCTCCTCCTCCAACATATCTGATGGAGCTTTACAGTGATCCAGAAAAAAGTTCTTCTTTTCAAAGAAGCATAAGGTTGTATAATGCAATGTTTTCATTTACGTCCACCGGCGGTAATATTGATCATTCTATAAATAAGGGTGGAGGACCTTATATTTATCGTTTGAATGGCCAGAACCACCATCTATTTGGTTCTTTGATACCCGATGATGGTGATACTCCCAAATTCTGCCAACTTTACATTTATGATACTGCAAATGAAGTCAATAATAGGTTGCGTTGGGTAAATGTCAATGATCAAAAAACTGTTGATGAAGAAGTTGTTGAGGGTCTTATTCAGATGTTTTGCACAGTAAACTTGCTTTTTAGTTCTTTACCCTCCAATTTCCAGCAAATTTCAAAATTGCCATCGTCTTAATAATTGACACGTACATAAGCTTCTCCTGCAAGCTTAATACCTGATGTAAAAGTACACAAATAATAGCTGCTGTTTCAAATTGGAAAACATATCTACTTATCTTTGCTGAGCTTGAATTTTGAAGAAGGAGCTTACCAATTAAAGCGTTTAACGATGAACACTGATGTTAGTTAATGTTATCAATTATTTGGTTTATGTATGTATTACTCTGCAGAAACCTTTAATTTCAAATATGTGGTAATTTGACAGGATGATGGTAGCAAGGCTTGGCATCTTTTCGACTCCGAGGAAATGATTCATGGTATTGAACTTTGAATTTATGGTTGTCTATTTATATCTGACTTAAGCATACAACTTTGAATTAGGTTATAAAAGGGAAAAACATCCCAGGAAAAGGCAGATGATTCGAAATCAAGGAAGAAGTTTGAACAATTCACCAACTTCCTGTTCTGTTGAAGGACCGTTACCAACATCTAACGCCACATCCAATGATGAATTGAGTAGTTCCTCACACAGAGGTTAGTAAAATAGATATTATTGGTAGACCTGCAAAATGAATATCCAATGATGAATTGAGTAGTTCATCACACATAGGTTAGTAAAATAGATATTATTCGTAGACCTCCAAAATGAATATGTGCGTTTAAAGAAATTCCATTTTGAATCATAGGTTTGAAGAAGAAAAAAGAAAACAGCAGCTCAGTTATAGGGTTGCCTGCCTGTGTTGGAAGAACTCCACTTGGTGATATAACTAACAAAAAAGTACGGAGAGGATTAAGATGCAAGATGAAATTAAAGTCACTGCCCGAAGAAGAATTGAAATCTTTTTCTAGGAATTTATTTGAAGAAAACTTTCAAAGAGATGCTGATCATGATGATCATGATGATGAAATAGGTAGTACTTAAATTCTTAAAAATTAGAATTGTTAATTTGAAATAGATGGTCAAATTTTTTCAGTAAAAGTTTGAATTTATTTATGGTAACAGAAGAATCTCTTATTGACGGTGCCGTTGTATCTGATGATGGTCTCTTTGATTCAGATGATTCATATGGTTAGTTACAACTAAATGTTATTGATATCCTTAATTTTGAATGTTGTGGTTAACCTTATTATACGATTTGCAGAAGAGTATTGTTCTACACAATCGTTTGGAGCCCATAATCATAGTGAATCTGATTCTGGTTCGTATAATTTATACCTTCCCTTTTATGCCCTATAAAACGAAAACATGCATTACTTTATTAACTGATTTTATTGTAAGATGTTCATCAGTTCCGTGAATTACTGTAGATATTGAAGATGATATGAAGTTTGCAGGACATAGATTCATACCGTTACGTAGGGAACAAGTTATACCTGAAGAATATGCTTCCTTAGGATCGCCATCTGTGCAATGTAAATACTGCGGTGCACGAATGTGGAAAGAGGAACGAGTTAATAAGGATGTTACAAAAGGCAGTCCCCTGTTCTCAATGTGTTACAAGAAGGGTGATGTTAAGTTGCCACCGACTCCTCCTCCTCCAACATATCTGATGGAGCTTTACAGTGATCCAGAAAAAAGTTCTTCTTTTCAAAGAAGCATAAGGTTGTATAATGCAATGTTTTCATTTACGTCCACCGGCGGTAATATTGATCATTCTATAAATAAGGGTGGAGGACCTTATATTTATCGTTTGAATGGCCAGAACCACCATCTATTTGGTTCTTTGATACCCGATGATGGTGATACTCCCAAATTCTGCCAACTTTACATTTATGATACTGCAAATGAAGTCAATAATAGGTTGCGTTGGGTAAATGTCAATGATCAAAAAACTGTTGATGAAGAAGTTGTTGAGGATCTTATTCAGATGTTGGATCAAAGTAATGAATTAGTCGATAAATTCCGAATGGCCCGTGATCGGTTTGTAAACAATGATTTAATTGATTTGAAAGTAATAAGAATTCCTGCAACTTGAAATGTTATTACAATCAGCCAATCTAACAAATAAATCATTTCTTCAATTATAGGTACAAGATACATGTAATTGCATCAGATGACACAGGTGACCTGGAAGTTATAATGCATGACAGGGAAGTAAGAACTTTGATTGGAAGAAGAGCTAGAGATGTGCTTGACGAGGTAGGTAACATATCTTCAAATTCAGTTTCAATTCAGAAAAAAATATACATTACTTACACTACAAAACCTGATTCAACGCAGCAAACTAACATTCATGCATTACCAGCATGTCTGAATAATTTAGCCAAAAAAAATTATACAGTAATGTTAACAATTAGAGAGGTAAACGTGGTGGATCACTTTCAAGTTTACTGGACAACCAACATATGCAATGGATTCACAAGCCAACAACAACAAATAATGGAAAACAACAATGATAGGCCACAATCAAGTTCACAGGTAACAAATCATTTTGTTTTATAACATTGCATTCATAATTTCTTATATACCGTATAAAACTAATTTCAAACTATCACAACAGGCTACATGCTCAACATATCATGAACAAGGCCCGTCCTCCGGATACATGTAGCAAAAGAAAGCAACCGACAACTTCATATCAGCAAAATTATGACGGCAAAGTTTTTGTAATTGTGCCATGTCTCAACAATTACAACTTCATATTATTATGTATCAATCCAAAACAATGTTTCAAAATATTTAATATCACTAATCTTCCCTTCACAAAACAATAATTCAAAATAATTAATATAGTTTAAAATTAATAGCCCCGACATGGCGGGCATAAATCCTAGTTTACATAAAGATTAGTATATGTCTACATGACTAGATGTCTAGATATTATGAACATTATCGACCTATTATCGTATGTTTTTTTTTTAAACACAAAGAAAATAGAATAGATAATGGCTTAAGCTCAGTACGAGGATTACATCCCAATTCACTAGGAAGCATGACATCCATAAAGACACTAAAGAGCATAAACTGAAAAGACACTATTCCCTGAAAAGAGAAACATTAGCCAGAGAACAAACCCATACAACCACTTAAAGAACTATTAAACTGAACAAACCATGCAAAAGCCAAAACATATTCATTTAGTCCATCTAACCAGCCTCCTGACCTCTTTCACCATCGTCGACTTCATTGATAACTACATCATTAGCTGCATCCATGTTAATATCCTCTTCCAATACACCCAAAAATGGAGCTTCCATAAGGCCGAGACCCATGTCACTACACCATATTTCGAAGATCCTTCCAAACGGTTCTGAGAAAATCACCATTTGGTCGTAGTTTGCAGCTCCATGTCGAGCGAGATAAATGGCCATAACATTGGCATCTTCATCGATATGATTTGTCTTCAAGGATAGATATTGATATGACTTCCTCTGATTTAGCTGTTGGATAACATAACGATGCTCTGGAACCGCTGCTAAAGATGAGTTGTCCCATTCCCAGATAGCTCCCACATTGTCAGACTCCAAATTAACAAAATCGTACTCCTGAATGTATGGTGTAATATGACCTTCAAGTAGTGCGTACAACTCGTTATTGTGTTGTTCCTGGATACGCAGGAAACACACAAAGAGACCTTTGATCATCCCTCTACTATCCCTGATAACAACACATATTCCAGACCTATTTCCATTAGGAAACGGGATATCTTGGAAGTGACCATGAACATTTACTTTTACATGGCCTAGTTTTGGCATTCTCCAATTCACTCTAGCCCATTTCATTTTGTGAGAAGAAGAGATAAAGGTGAATAAAAGATCAATTTCTAGGGATACAATAACTACTGGCTCTACACTGTATAACACAAGTTCCAAAACTATTTGATACAGCTGTCAGGGACTCTTCCAATTCCCCAATATTTTCCACAAACTATACTCAGACTCTGATAAAAATTCACCAATAAAATCATATTAACAAGCCCAAAAGCCCATTAATATTAAGATTAAAAGGAAAACACAAGCCCATGTTAAGCACACCAAGACCAAATAATTTTATTATTTGATCTACCCTGTACTGCTAAATCATCAACCCCAGCATTTAATACTCTCGATATTAACTGAAACGATACTTTAAGATTTAGGACTTTGTCCCTAAACGAATTTGCATGAGTGGGATCATGATCCAATAAGCCTGCTTTCATTTTTGCCAAGAGATGAATAAGTATAGAATTATCAGAAGAGCATATTAGAATACTAGAATGCCTCCATCTACCTTCCTAAAATTTCTCAAGTAGGAATTTACATGCTTCCCATTCTGCATCAAATGCATCTTTAGGCTTAGTAGGACCTAAGAAGATGAAAACTAACTTTTTCATGTTTATCCTTAACAAATCCCCCTATCCCTGCTCTTTGTGTACCATCATTCTGACAGAGAAAGGAACCATCAATGAAACCAAAAAACTCATGACCAGAGCCCATGAAATTAATTTTTTGCCAAGAAGAGTTTGCCAGAATTAACCCCACTGGATTTATCATCCAACAGTCCTGGTTTTTCATCTTGCAAAGATTTTAGGCTTCAATCCATTTCATTGTTCTAAGTTTGATCAAGAATAACAACTCTTCATTGCTTACATTGATGTTTTCAAACACTAGTTGATTTCTTCACAGCCAAATGGACCACAAGGTTGCACACAATGCAATTTTCCAACACTCTTTTACTCTCGGATTTTTGAACAATTTATATCATTCCCAGAACTCACTAAAAGACATTCTGGAGAAAAAATTGAGAGTTCCCTCCAATCAAAAATGTGTTTCCATATTCCTCTGATTCTGTACCATCCCCATAATATATGTTCTTGAGATTCACATGAAGAGTTACAAAATAGACAAGATTCGCTAGAGATGATATTGCCTAGTCTTCTCTTCAGTATAGATTTAGTTGGAAGGATCTCATTTCCTACTTTCCATAAGAAAATTAAGACATTAGGGGGTTCTTTTATTTTCCAAATGATTTGCCACATCCTATGGGATTCCCTCCTCTCATCTATGAACCATGATCTGCCATCCTTACAAGAATAGGGCCTACCTGAGAAAGTCCAATTCAGAATATCATCACCTTGTGACAGTACACTATATCTATCATTTCATTGATTTTACAAATCTCATCGAGCTCCCATGGCCTTAAATTCCTTGTCCAAAGATCCCCTGATTGTGTGCTTGGATTCTTCCAGATTGAACACACATCCCTCAGGGGTAAAGTTTTGGTCTTGGAAATATTATACAGTCTATTGAATTTTACATTTAGTCGGATAAAATCTCCTTCCAACCAACAGTCCTCCCAGAACAAAATCGAGGCACCATTTTTAATAGACCATCTGAGGTTTGAGGAGCTTAGCAATCCATTGAAACCTTTTGAATTGTTGACATATAATATATTCTTGAGCATTTCCGAAGTATGTTTCCCTGCCAAATTGAATTCGAGATCACCATCCAGCGAGCAAGAGTACTTGGCTCTCAATACTTTATGCCAACTTTTGGATCTCTCATTACACCACCTAAACCACGACTTACTTAATAATGCTCGATTCATGTGTGAAATATCAGTAATTCCCAATCCTCCACTAGACTTTGGCAAGGAGACATTATTGCAATTCAGAGGATGAATTTTCCTTTGTCTTGCACCATTCGAACCGAATTCACCTCATAGAAAGCTCCTTTTGTACGATTCAAATTTGTGATATACTGAAGCTGGTAAAACCAAAGTGTTAAACCAGTAAATTGGTAAACTATTCATTACTGCCTTGATCAAAACTACTCTACCAGCTATATTCAATGCCTCACGTTTCCATCCTGCTAGTTTGCCCTTGATTTTATCGAATAAAGGATCCCAATATTTTTGTCTTCTTACTGAAAAACCAATCGAAACTCCCAAATATGACATCGACCAATCACCCTTAGAACAACCCAACATACTCGCCCCTTCTTCTAGAAGCAAGTTGTTGCTGCCTATTCCAAAGAGTTTACTTTTTGCAAAATTTATCTTGAGGCCAGACATGAGTTGAAAACACATAAGAATCCTCTTAATGGCCTTGATGGATTCAATATCATCCACTACACCATAGATTGCCTATTGTAACATAAAATTTATGTTGTATTAGGGGGTCAATATGTGGCTATAGGCCCACTATAGGGCTAAGGTAACAGAAGTTTTGTGATAGTTTTTACGGTGTTGCCCTAGGGTATCTAAGGTAACATCTTTCGACCATAGGGCAACATGCCATTTTATGTTAACCCAGTACTCTATAGCAACATAAAGTAGAGCTAAACTATCCTAAACTTTTGTTACCTAAGAGTATTAATTTTTTTTAAAAATAGTGGACCCAGGTGGGGCCCATGTGAGTGATAAAGTAACTTAATATTTGTGTTACATTAGAGTTTCAGTTTTTTTTTTAAATAGTGGGACCCACTTTCAAATTATAGCAATTTATATTAGCTAATAACAATACAACAAATAATTTAACAATAAGAAAAAAGAATACAACCAACAATAACAATAGTCTGCTCTTTTCATTTCATTCCCACCAATACAATTGCACAATCAAAATCATAAAACTCCTGAACATAATAATCCTTCTAGATTAAACTAGGCCTAGCCACATCCCAATAATAAACAAATTTAAATCCACCAACTAAATCAATGATATTTTAGACTTGTTTTAATACTACATACACCATCTCCTGATGTAATCAAATGGCATCTCTAGCAACAAGTCTTTTGGCACGACAACTAGCAGTTAAAAGATGATGTTTTGGTTAATCTGTATAAGTTCAAAGACATAATTACAAAATCAGAGCAGAGTATAAGATGGTGAAAAAGGAAAAGTAATCCAAAGTAGTTACCGAAAAGAAACAACAGGCAAGCTGGAGATATGAGTGCATCTTTCAAGTTTTCAAATCCCTTTCTACGACCAATGCTACTATTATTGATTGTAGTGTTGCCATGAAGCACATTCAAGCCAACAAAGATAGATGATCACGATAACTCGCTGAAACTGGAACCTATCTCAACCATATTCAAGAAGATTAGTATAGTTTTGTTTGTACCGTTTAAAAAGTAACACACTGGAATAGTACATATAAGTTGTACGAGGATTAAGTACCTGCAAAATCAGCCATATCGACCAACAAATGTTGCTACGAAAGAGGAGTAAACAACATAAGAGCCAATAGTTGTCAACTATAGAGCCTAAAACAGATTTGTTTGGCAGTAGTTCCACGTTAAGTAGTTTTGGTCTTTTAAGCAATGCCATTGTAATAACAAATTAAAAAAAACTGTCATACTCTATCAACTAATATTATTATTGTTAGGCTCAAGGCATGTCTGAATACCACTATTAACAAGCCTTCTCATTGTGACTATGTCACTCTACATGACCTAGTGAATTCTTTCACTGGGATATAGTATAGGTCTCTATTATACTTGTCTTGTTTTCATGTACTTAGCTTTATCTTGTATGCTCAGAGTTATAATTAGCTTAGTAAGCTTCTTGCTATCTAGAATGTACATAGGCCATGCAATAATTATTCTGGTAGAAGTTCAGAAATGTTCATGTAGCAGGGTGGAGATGAATAAGGAGCTGAAGAAATAAGTTGCAGAAGTTTTTCTAAGTCCCTATACCGTGAAGTCAAAATAAAGCTATGTCGTGAAGTCCAAAATATCCATGTCGTGAAGTACTGAGATCGCATAGTCCTAAATGAACTATGTCGTGAAGTCTTCATTACTCATATCGTGAAGTGTTGATACAACAAAGTCAAAATGTACTGGATCGTGAAGTCCTCAAAAATCCTAGAGCGCGAAGTCCTCAAAACGGCTATGTCGCGAAGTCCTCAAAAAGCCTAGATCGCGAAGTCCTCAATAAGGCTATGTCGCGAAGTCTTCAAAGGCTATGTCGCGAAGTCTTCAAAGGATATATCGTGAAGTCAGGAACATACTGGAGTTCACGATATCAACACTTAGCCGTTTATAACAAGACAAATCAAGGTACAGAACCAAAATTCAAAGGAGACAAATACTGAAGCATCTGTTACGGTAAGGTGGTCTAAAGAACAGATGGCAAATCTACAGCAAAACTTGGAGAGAAAGACAAGAGACAAACAGCTACAGAAACGGGAAAGACTCCGAAAAGCAAGTGGTCCTTCCTGACACAGTTAACTTCTTATGGCAGGACAAGTTGGACTTACAGTGAGGGGTAACTGTGTAAATAGGTGTGTGCACTAGTTTGTATAGGTTATAAATATCTTGCACACCATATTGTTAGCTGTAAGAGAGTAATACATAGAAATATTCAAGTACTCTTTTCTCTGTAAGCAAAGCAAGAAAGACATTGTTCTTGTTTAGAAGCCATAATTTCATTTGTGAAATTTTGGAAGCTGTAGTATTTAATTTACTTAATACAAAGTAGATTAAAGTGATTGTGTGTGTTCTGTTATTTTCATTCCGCATTTTATACAACACAATCTCTCACAGCATTTTAGTTTCAAGAAATCGAAAATTATTCAAACTATCCATTCACCCCCCCCCCCCTGTCTAGTTTCTTAGTATCATTCATAACTAACAAGTGGTATCAGAGTAGGCTGTTGATATACAAACAGGAAAAGATCAAGAATGAGTTCACATAAACTAAGCAGTATCAAGATTCCTCCATTTAACAAGGAGCACTATAGTCTATGGAAGAAGAAGATGTTGCTTTTCATCAAAGCTTCAAACCCCATGTACTTAGACATTCTAAAGCATGGTCCCTTTACTCCAATGATTGAGATTACTGAAACAACTGTTGGTACTGAGATAATACCAGCAAGACATGTACCTAAAGACCCATCCAAATACACTGATCCTAAAAAGGAGAAAGTAGCACTAGATGGACATCTCCAACTTATCATTTGTGAATCTATGGATTTCAACATGTATGGCACTGTTGCTCATTGTAGTAGTGCAAAGAAAATGTGGGATCTTATAGAAGTGCTATGTGAAGGAACTCCAGAAGTAAGAAAGAACAAGAAGCAGATTCTGGTCTCTCAGTATGAAGCCTTCATGGCTCAGCCAAAGGAGGGAATCACAGAAGTGTTTGAGAGGTTCAACAAGCTAATAAATGAGCTCAAACTCTATGACAAACACTATGAAACATAGGAACTCAACATGAAATTCTTGCTGACTCTACCAGATCACTTGGAACCAAGAATCTCTTCCCTCAAAGAAAGGGATCTAACCAAGATTGGTTTTGATGTGTTGTATGGTGTTTTGAAAACATATGAGCTAGAGTTGTTTCAAAAGAGATCCATTCAAGCAAAGCAAGGATTAATGGCCAATACTTCCTGTGCCCTTATTGCTGACAATTTAGGTCAAAGAATGGAATCTCTCAAAGTCAGTCAAGTCAAGATTGAAGAGCTGGAAGTTGAAGACACTGGTGATGAGACTCAAGTTGTCTATGATTTGCCTAAGGAAGATGAGTTCTACAGCATAGATGAGCTGGACAAAATGGAGAACAAATCTTTTGCCTATATGGCTAGGAGATATCCTAATATTAGGTTCAAAAGGAAGCAGCCATTTAAGTCCAAGTTTAATGCTGGAAATGCCGGTGGATCAAGTGGCTCAAACTCATTCAATAAAGGAAAAGGGATTGCTGGTGCTGCTAAAGGAGGATACAAGTCTGGGAGTGTGGATAGGTCCAAGATAAGGTGCTATAACTGCAATGAACTTGGGCACTTTGCCACAGAGTGCAAGAAGCCCAAACAGGTCAAAAAGGACAAAACATACTTAGAGCTTGAAGCTAAGTATGAAGCTCTACTCAAGAAACAGCAGGGTAAAGCTTTTATTGCAGAGGGAAAGTGTTGGGATGATTCTGATGAAGAAGAAGAACAGGAGTACTCAAACTATGCCTTGATGGCATTTTCTGATGATGGTGATTCTTCAAGTCAGGTACCCATTCTTACTTCTCTTGATATGACTCCCTTTCAATACAAGCAAACTGTTGAAGATATGAGTACTGAGATGTTCAATAGTCATACTAGTATGTTAGTTGCAAATGAAGAAATTAATAGGCTAACTGCTAAAAATCTCGAGCTTACAGAAAAGAATGAGGAACTTGGATTAATGGTTGTGAGCCTTGATGGTTTGAAGAAGAAGTTTGAGTATCTTAAGAACAAAGTGGTTTGTGCTGAACAAATAGAAACAGCTCTTAGAGAACAAATTGCTGAAAATGAATTAAAGATAAGAAGTTTTAAGAACTCCTCTGAGTTTGTTCAAACCTATCACAAGGAACACACTGAAGACTGCAAGGTTGGAGTTGGTTTTGATTATGAGAATGACAAGGGAAGGAAGAAGACCAAGGGCAAAGGAAAAGAATCTTTTATAAACAAAAATGCCCCAACCATTTTGTCTAGTGTTTGAAAAGCCCATCTTCAAAAAGAGTGTTGTTGAGTTTGATGAAGAATTAATGGTCATCAAAAAACAATTACTTGAAGAAGATGAGGCTGCTAAAGACACTACTTCCTCTCCCAAATCTGTAAATTAGAAAGAAACCAAAGACAATCTTGTCAAGAGTCCTAAGGTTAATAAAGAAGTTGTTAAAAAGAAGAAACAGAACAGAAATAGTAAAGTATGTGTCAACAAGGGGAATAGTTATGCTTATGTGCCAAATGCTCCTAGGAAACAGTGTCAAAAATGCTTATCTGTGAATCATTTGACTCATAAGTGTAAGAAACCTGTCAATGTTGAAGTTGATAACCTGAGTAACCATTCTGTTGGCATGAACACTATCCATGATTCTTTCTGTGGTAATTCTAACTGCATGACATGTTATGTGACTGTGATTGCTAATTGCTTATCTCTAAAGCATAAACTTGACTTTGCACAATCCTGTGAATCACACACATATATGCACACTCACAGGACAGGATCCCCAATCAAGGTTTAGATGCTTGAAGAATGACTTTGGCTTCACCAAAATAGCCAAGTCTGAGGTGGTCTCCAAAATCTGTCAGATAAAGGCTAGCTGGAACAAGCATGAGGCTCGTCCCAGGATGCTTAGAGTGCCCTCAACAGGAAAGAAGATCCATCTTCAACCATACTGGATGATGGAATTTAAGGACAAGGACAATTGCAGAAGATTCTTCAGGATGGAAGACCAGCTGGATAAGGCATCTAATCAAACTCTAAAGTTTATGCAATCCATGCTTGGTGATCAAGATGAAGAGGAGAAAATCTTTTACAGAAGGCTACAGGTCCAAATTGAGGAAAACAACTCTAAGAGAGGGAAGAAGACTATGCCACAAAGAAGACACAGATGAAACATTTGCTTAGTCTAGAGGAGCACTTTTGGGCATTAGTCTTGTAAGTATTGTATTTTGTCTAAAATATTATGAAGCTTAATGCATTTTCTACTTTTGTAATTTATGATGTATCTGAGTGTTTTTTTTATCATCAAGTCTCTTGATTTATGGCTGTTATTCTATCAGTCATAAATTGGGGGAGATTGTTAGGAATATGTTATTCTTGATGATAAACATAAAACACTTAGTAGAATTTGTGTAAAATCATTTTGTAGCTGTCAACGAAATGACATGCTTTGCAGCATTCCGTTGACAGGAAGCTCATCAACGAAATGAGTGATGTAGCAATTGCACTGTACAATACTTCTAGTTTGATATGCATTTCGTTGTAGATATTGGATAGGTTTTCTAAGTCATGTTGACTATGTACTAGATAGGAAAAATAGGTTTGGTTAATTGTAAATATATTATGCCTTGTAATTTTGCCTAAGTGAAGACATGTCAACGGTATGAAGATTACTCTGTCAACGGTATGGAGTTTACTCATCAACGAAACGAAGAATAAAGCTATCAACGAAACACACCTTACTGCTATCAACGAATCATTATCACTTTTCTGAATAGTTGACAAAGTGATAGTGACAGTTTTCTGACAGATCAAAAGGAGATGTGGAAGTGTACTTTGCATTGGAACCCATTAAAATGGACATGGGGAATAAGGAAACATTCCAATTTCCAATCTGGTTATTGAGTGGGATCACTATAAGACTAAAGACAGAAGACAAAGATCTCCAAGGACCATTGGACAAAAGGGATGAAAAGCAAGTTATTGACGGTTACCTTTAGTGTACTTTAGTGTAGCAAAAAATAGCTTTGTAAACTTGGGAATATATATATAACAAAGTGTAGCAGTTAAAATAGAAGTAAGAGAAGAAAAACAAATAGATTGTATTAGCTATCTTTGAGAGCATACTTCTCTACATTCTTGTAACTGAGCAGCTGTGTACTTTTTGTATCACAGATTATTTCCACAATAAAAATCACTTCAGTTGGATCATCAAACAATCCAACTGAAATTATTAAGTTCTTGTGGTTTTTATTTTATAAGTTCAGTTTTAATTTGTAAGTTATTTTTAAGTTTGAAAAATATCAATAATTGTATTCAACCCCCCCCCCCCCTTCTACAATTCTGTTAGGTCATTTGGGATTAACAATTGGTATCAGAGCAAGCTTCTAACAAACAAGAAGTTTAAAGATCAAGACCAAAACAGTAACCATGGTGAAGAAGGATGCAGGTGTAAAGATACCAGTTCTTGATAAGGACAATTACTTTCACTGGAAAGTAAAGATGCATTTACATCTCATGTCTATGGATGAGAGGTATGTAGACTGCATTGAGAAAGGTCCACACGTTCCCATGAAGTTCGCATCTAGAGTTGGACTGCCAGATGATGCTCCTGATGTAGAGATTCCAAAACCTGTCTCAGAATGGACTATTGAAGATGATGCAGAAATCCATAAAGATAAAAGAACCATGAACATTCTGTTTAATGGTTTGGAGCAAGAGATGTTTGACAATGTCATAAACTGTACAACCTCCAAAGAAGTATGGGACACTGTTAGAACTCTCTGTGAAGGAACTGAGCAAGTTAGGGAAAACAAAATGCAGCTCCTTATACAAAAATATGAGCATTTTCATTTTAAAGCTGGTGAAACCCTAAATGATACGTTTAGTAGGTTTCAAAAGCTTTTGAATGGATTAAAGTTGTATGGGAGGATCTATCAAACCAAGGACTACACTCTTGAAAGGCTATGTGAAGCCTATGATTGTTTCTCTCAGAAACACTCAAGAGTACAAAGACTACACTCTTGAAAGGCTTTATGGAACCTTAAAGACATATGAGTTGGAAATGGAGCAAGATGAAGAAATTGAAAAGGCACAGAAGAAAGGTGGATCTATTGCATTGATAGCATCTGTGAACCAACTGGAAGATGACAATGAAGAAGCTGCAAAGGCCACAACTAGTCGAGCTAGTTGTGGGAGTAATGTTAGCAAGGGTAAAGGCAAGATGACAGAAGAAGAAGAACCAGAACCAGCCAAATTGGATGACTTAGATGAGATTGATGAACACATTGCTTTTTTGTCAAGGAAATTCTCTAAGTTCAAGTTCAAGAGAAACTCAGAAGCAAGGCCACCAAGGAAAGACTTTCAACCTAGCAAAAATAACTGGATTGAAAAGTCTAAATCTAAATGTTTCAATTGTGGAATGCTTGGTCACTTTGCTGGAGACTGCAGAAAGCCCAAGGTTGAGAAGGGCAACAGGAAATTTGAGCCTGTTGATTATAAAAAGAAATACTTTGAACTTCTCAAGCAAAAAGAAAAGGCTTTCATGTCTCAGGAGTATGATTGGGCTGGTAATGGTGAAGATTCTGATGATGATGTTGAGTATGTCAACTTGGCTCTTATGGCTAACAATCATGAGCAGGAAGCAAGCTCCTCAAGCAACCAGGTAACAATTACTAATCTTTCTGAGCTTTCTAAAGAGGAATGCGATAGTGCAGTAAATGAAATGTCTACTATACTATATAATTTACGTGTTACTCTTAAATCACTTACCAAAGAGAATTCAAGAATAAAAGAGACTAATTTGCTCTTAAGTGATAGGAATGCAATGTTAGAAGCACAGCTCATTGATTTTGAGAAAATGAGGTGTGTTAGTAGGGATGCTAAGAAGGAACTTGAGAACGTGTTAGAAAGGGAAGAAATTCTTAAAACACAACTTGAAATAGAACAAAATGTGATTACAAAATGGAAAGATGCCAGGAATGTTGCTAACAACATCATTAATGTTCAAGGTATGGAATCTTTCTGTGAACAATCATGGAAAAAGAACAAAGAAAAGCTAGGGTATGTTGGTGAAACCTTAGAATCAGAAACAGAGTCAACAAACAACAATGATCATTTGTTGAAGGTTGATATGTCAACGGAATGCAATGTTCCGTTGACAGATGAACCATCAACCGATCAGGCTGTTTCGTTGACAGAGAAAAGAAAAGATGAACTCACTAGACTTAATAACAAGTATGGTCCTATCACCAAGAACTTTGTTCAAGGTGAGTCTAGTAAATCAAAGAAAGTTGAGAAGCCTGTTGAGAGAGCTAATGTAGGTCACTTGTCTAACAAGCAATTGAAAGACAAGTTAGAGAAAGTTCAAGTTGAGGCTAAGGGAAATAAAAAGAATAACAGGAATGGCAAAGTAGGGATTAACAAACACAACAATTACACACCTGATAAATATGCTCCTAGAAAGACATGTGTCAATTGTGGAAGTGTTAGTCATTTATCTACTAACTGCAAATCTGTTAAGAAGACTGCTAATGTGAAAATGCTCAAGCCTGCAATGAATAGTTCTATGCCTACAATGCCTGTTATGCCTAACATGTTTGCTCCATATGCACAATTTCAAAATCCATATGCCAGCATGTCATTTGTGCCTAATCCATACATGAATATGTTTAATGTGCCACAAATGCCATGGAATGTGAATAACATGTTTGTTCCTCCAACTATGCATGTTGTGAATGAAAATGTGAGCAACCCTCAGAAATCAACACCAAAGGTAAAGATTGATTTAAATCAATCTGAGCCCAAGGTGAAAAATGATATAAAAGGAAAAGCAAAGGCTAACAAAATAGGACCCAAGGTAACTTGGGTACCAAAATCAACTTGATTTGATTTTATTGTGTGCAGGGAGACAAAAGGAATCTTTGGTACTTGGATAGTGGTTGTTCAAGACACATGACTGGTGATTCTACCCTGCTCACAGAGTTTCAGGAAAGAGCTGGCCCTTGTATTGCTTTTGGAGATGACAACAAAGGCTACACTAAGGGATATGGCTTGATTTCAAAAGAGAACGTCATCATAGATGAGGTTGCATTGGTGGATGGTCTTAAGCACAATCTGCTTAGTATCAGCCAACTTTGTGACAAAGGATTTTTAGTTACTTTTTCTAAAGAAGCCTATGTTGTTTCTAAAGGAGGAAACAACAATGTTGTAATGACTGGATTCAGAAGAGGGAATGTGTACATTGCTGACTTTAGTAGCACAAGTCCAGACACCATCACTTGTCTCTTCAGCAAGGCAAGCAAGGATGAAAGTTGGCTATGGCACAAGAAATTATCTCATCTGAATTTTAAGGTTATGAATGATTTGGTGAGGAAAGATCTTGCCAGAGGAATTCCACAAGTGGAATTCTCCAAGGATGGTTTGTGTGATGCCTGTCAAAAAGGGAAACAAAAGAAGGCATCATTCAAAAGCAAGACAGAGTCATCAATTGTCCATCAGCTTGAGTTGCTTCATATGGATCTGTTTGGCCCTGTAAATGTCATGTCTATCTCAAAGAAGAAATACTGTCTTGTGATTGTTGATGATTTTTCTAGATTTACATGGGCCTTCTTTTTGCACTCCAAAGATGAGGCAAGTGAAATCATTATCAATCACATCAAGATGGTAAGCAATCATCCTGATTTCAAAGTAAGAAGGATTAGAAGTGACAATGAGACAGAATTCAAGAATTCAAGCATGAAGGTGTTCTGTGAAGAAAATGGTATTTTGCATGAGTTTTCAGCAGCAAGGACACCACAGCAAAATGGTGTAGTTGAAAGGAAAAACAGAACACTTATTGAAGCTGCAAGGACAATGCTAGATGTAAGACCCCAGATTTTGGGTAGAATTAAAACTTTTATTATATGTTGATGTAAATATGGATAGTGGCAATGACTTTGAGAATCAAGTTATGAAATGAATATGAATTTCGGTTTTCAAACATTTTGAGAATAGTAAGAATGGACTGAACACATAAATAAGAACAATCAATCTGGAAGATAAGAATACAATACTCCAGGGAAGGAAAGTATTTTTATGTCATCCAAATCAATATCTGGAATACATCCGACAACTCCATAAACAAGATAGCGTACGCCCGAGAAATCACTAGAACGTTTTCTAAGTGCAAAGAGTAAAGAGAAAATAGATCAGGAATATTGGAACGGATTTTGATCCAAAGGATTATAGAAAAACCACTGATGAATAGTAACTCTTCATTTAAAAGTTTTTCAGACCACCCTATATGCGGGATGATATAATAAACTTTCAAAGTCGCATTAGTGATCTACGATGGAAATGAAAGAATGCAGAAGCTGTCAGAATCGGAAAAATAGCATTTTTCGTTTTCTCCGAAATTTCACCAAAAACGGACTAAATAATTATTATTTGAAGATATTTAAGGATTTAAATTATTAATTCTATGGATATGGATTTGATAAATGAATTAGAAGTATCGAGAACGATTTCGGTAAAATACCTCGATAGAACCCTCGAGGAACCTTGCGAGCGTTCTACGAAATTAAACGAACCAGAAAAGCTACTTTATTCCAAGCCAATGCATGCTTGCCAAGTGTCAAGACAAGAAGAGACCAAGGGTGATGACTCACCACATTGGATAAATATCAAGTAATTAAACAAGATAAGAAGAAAAAGAAAAAGGAAGAGAAATTCGGGAGAGAAATGAGAAGAAAAATGGGAGAGAAAGAAATGATCATAACTTGAGATTCCGTCGTCCGTTTTTGGCGTTCTACCACTCAAATCGAAGCTCTCGAGAAGCCCGACGTAACCATGGTAAGCAATCACCTCAACTCCGTGATTTACCCCTTCGATTCAGTAATTAACAGTTGGAGAAGATGATGAATAGTAACTTGTATCTTGTTTTGTTTTGTTTTGATAATGAGTTTGTAGCTTCCAAAGGTTGTATTAAGCAAGAATCTAAGGCTACATCAGGAGTATGGCAGAAAGCAAGCTTGGAGGAGGTATAATTTTGAAACCCTTGAATTATTATAAGGATTATGGATGATTAATGGTGTTATGCATGATTATAGCCTTAGTTGTTATGATTGGGTTTCGATTTAAGTGATAATGAGTTATATGAACGGAAAGGCATTGCTTGGCCTCAGTTCTATGATATATAAGATGTATGTGTTATGTGGAGCGATCGTTATGTATTTTGGATGATTTGAAATTTGGGAATATCCGAGTTATAGCCGTCGTAATGCCCAAATTTTTACCTACTGATTGGTTCTCTGTTTTTTCCTCTGTTAGAGCTCGACCCTTGAGTCCTACTGCCCATGATTGTGTAGTTTATGTTATAAGCTTCGTAATGATATGTGATTCGCCTAATTTGGCCGAATGGTTTAAGAGTTATGCTAGTTTTAGTAATCGTGGTTCAAAAGGTTGCATCGCAGAAATGTAACTACTTTGATGCTAAGTCAAAGACCTCTAAGAGTTGAATCCAAATGTGAAACTTTGGGATATAATGCTAAGGACAGTTAGCAAGCCTTGTGCGAAGATTTCGAATCAAAAAGATTATTAGTTGATTTTATAAAAATGTTTTAGCCGAGGTTGCGCAAGTGTAAATTCACTGAAAACAAGACTTAGAACCAAGGTTCCAAATGATTAAGTATAACTTGGATTTGAGGATGGATTTCGAACCAAACTTATGATATAAGTATTTGATGAATAACATGGATTTAGTATGACGTTAGAGCAAGCAAGTAATGCCTTGGTTGTGTTTCGTTTATGTGTTTAAGCATTGAGTACAAGTGGATTATCCAGGGGATTAATCGTACGTTTTCTTTGACTTTGTCTAGATTGTCCGGCATCGTCGCGAACCCCTATCACTTCTCGAGCATCAGGCAAGTTTTCTAAATCTATACTTTGAAGTATTGATTATATATTACTGCTTTTGCCATGTGTGGAGTTATACAGTTTTTGCGATACATGTTATATATTGTATAAAATAGAATTTGACTTTTGGATATTATACGATCTTTGAGATAATGTACTTAGGAACCGGTATACCTTGTAGCTCTATGGATAAGAGCATGTTCATTGTTTCGACTTTAGATCGGGAGTCGATGTTTTTGTTATATAGATAGTCGTGGAAACCCGGAGGGATTCCAGCGGCAGAGTACTATTCATCTTGAGGAATATTATTATTAAACATTAATTATGTTCCGGAAAGTATTTATTACTTGGAAATGATTTGATTATGGGCTTCTAAGCTAGATATGGGATATTAGTTAGAAGCCAGGTTTTTATAAAGGCCCTTGGTTAAGGGCGTATGATATTTCTTTAGATCAGAAGTAATTATATTTCTGTATATGTTAAGGATTATTTTCCGATAAAGATGTCGGGTAATTGTTATTCGAGGGTTAATTGTTTATTTAATGAATATCATTTATATTCATTTGAGGACTATTGACTTTAAGAATATTATTTCGAATATTCATTCGAAGATTATTTAATTGTTTAATGAACATTACTTTTGAATATTCATTCGAGGATTATTTATTTATTTAATGAATATTAGTTTTGGATATTCATTCGAGGATTATTTATTTATTTAATGAATATTAGTTTTGGATATTCATTCGAGGATTATTTATTTAGTTAATGAATATTAGTTTTGGATATTCATTCGAGGATTATTTATTTATTTAATGAATATTAGTTTTGGATATTCATTCGAGGATTATTTATTTATTTAATGAATATTAGTTTTGGATATTCATTCGAGGATTATTTATTTATTTAATGAATATTAGTTTTGGATATTCATTCGAGGATTATTTATTTAGTTAATGAATATTAGTTTTGGATATTCATTCGAGGATTATTTATTTATTTAATGAATATTAGTTTTGGATATTCATTCGAGGATTATTTATTTATTTAATGAATATTAGTTTTGGATATTCATTCGAGGATTATTTATTTATTTAATGAATATTAGTTTTGGATATTCATTCGAGGATTATTTATTTATTTAATGAATATTAGTTTTGGATATTCATTCGAGGATTATTTATTTATTTAATGAATATTAGTTTTGGATATTCATTCGAGGATTATTTATTTATTTAATGAATATTAGTTTCAAATATTCATTCGAGGATTATTTATTTACTTAATGAATATTAGTTTTGAATATTCATTCGAGGATTATTTATTTATTTAATGAATATTAATTTTGAATATTCATTTGAGGGTTACTTATTTAATAAATATTATTTTCAAAGCAACAAGAGGTTCCCAAAACAATGTTTTTCCATTTAAATCTGTCTTGTAAAGAGGATTTAAATGCTCGCTCAACTATCAAAAATATGGGAAACCTGATTTAAGTGACTGCTACTCTTTTTAAACTCTCAACTCAAAACTGTCAGGGGACAGATATTTTCTCGAAGCAATTTAGTTGCTGCAAGTCAAATATTGTGTTACCACCTCAACGATCGAGGGGTAAATTCATGGAACAAGTCGATGTCCATTAACAAGCAGTAGCTTGGGAAATATTGGAGAATCTTCCTTTCCGACCTAGATATAACTACTTAGTGGAGTCGTATCAACAAGTGTTACACTTGGGGAAAGGAGGACGATCTTTACGTTTCAGAGTCATGGATTTCATCTGAACTAGGAGTGGTGTAAGTGGTCTAGTTGCGCGGACCCATCCAACTTTTATTGGCCCAACCGTTGGCCGGGAGGTCACTGTAAGGCGGTAGACAATGTCAGGCTGTCGTGATTCTTCCATCTACATGTAGAAAACTATTTGAGCGGTGCGACCTGCTACTGATCATAGCAAGGTTAGGCACAGCGGGCGCGGTAGCAACTCCTGTATTGGTTCATCATCCAATTTGGATATTCCTGCAACATGTATTGGGGTGAAGAACCGATCATGTTGGCAGGAGGTTGAAAAGTGTTTGGAAATGAAGTGTCAATAAATTCTTGTAACTTCATCTTTTATTTTATGAGTTATGACTCTGTGGATACCTTACATAACATGAGTTATGGTAAGGGAGTTGTTTATACGGAATCACCTTATAACTTCATCTTTTAAGATATGTGTTGATATTCTGCTTACATAGCAAATATTTTTGGAAAGGTTATATTGGTTTACTTTGAAACCTCATCTTCTATATTATACTAGAACTTTGTTCATAATATAGCAAAAGTTTGCAGAAATATTATGAAATGATATTTGAAGTACAATAATGGTACTGTTTTTGGGAATACATTCCGATAAGGATATAATTTCAGTATCAAGATATTTTGACAAATTATTGTCTTATACCCGCTTTATTCTGGGTTGAGTTAAAGGCAGAATTATGCCATACTTTTATTTCCTTGCTGAGCTATCGCTCACTCTTGCTATTGTTTTATATATATTATATAGCAGCGAAGCAGGATGCCAATGGGACGGCACATACCCCGCAAGGCGTTTTCATAAACAGTTTCTAGCAGTGATCCCGAGAGTAGTACGAACTAATCGAATCGGGCTACAGCTGTTGGTATTCAACTTATGTATAGATATGAATGGTATGAGAGGATTGTGAGCATCAGAAGGCTAAGTTGGTAATGTAACATTTCCTAGAAATTGTATCAGTGATAGATTCAAAGACATTTGGGTATTGTAATAAAAATTATTATTCCGCAGTTGTTGTATTGTGTCGTTTCTGAGACTCTAACCTGTGTGTGTGTGTGTGTGTGTGTGAGACACATATTGTGGGGTCATGAGCAGGTGAATTATGAACGTTGTGAGTAATACAGGTAAGGCAAGGAGTAAATGGATCGTGACTACTCTAAATCCCTGACCCCGGATTTGGGGCTGTTACAGAAATGGTATCAAAACGTTAGGTTACAGTCCTCAGAAACGATAGGAGATCGAGTCTTACAATACCCGTAATAATGATAAGAGCATCTGGAGCTCAAATTGAGTTCGTAGTCGGGTTAGAAGACATGACCCTGACTGTTTAAGATAAAGCCCGAGAAGGGACTTCTTCTGGGAAACCGTACTTAGGACTTCATGGTTAGTCACCTCGATTCGTATGAGTTATAGATGGATGGGATTCTGAGATACCAGATCCCGAGGCCTTCGAGTAGGCAATTGATGATGCGTTCCTTGAAATGGACGGAGACCCGATAAAGGAAGATCCATAGGAGGATCTAGAGGAAGACCCCATAGTGGGTCAAGGAAAGAATCTTGTAGAGGACGTGTTGATTGATAAAGATGTAGTATGTTACTTGAGGTCGTATAATAGGACCGGACGAACCTTCAGAGGTCAAATAAGTGCCGAGACGAGGGTTTAAGGATCGTTTATGATTCATCGGGAGATATGACAAAGAAAATGGAATAGAGTCTCCAAAGCAGAAGAGGTAAAGGCAGTATAACCAGTATCAGTGGATTGATTCGACTTGAACGAAACCTGTTACTCGTAGTCGGTTGTAGTTGCCCATAAGGAGGCGGCATGCGTAAGAACCAAGGTGTTCAGATTTTTACGAACGATTAAGGGTACTTAGTTGCATAAGAATAGTGAAAGGAATTGTTTTGGCTATGAGGTTTCAATTCCCCACGACCAGCGATTCCACTGGAAATAGTGTCTGTTACATCATTGAGAGATTTTATTATCTCAAGGAAAATTTTGGGTATATGTACCATGCAAATGTTATTGTAAGACAAGCACGCTAAGACGGAATCGATAACGAGATTTGCCACCCTCAGGAAACCAGGAAGGACTTATGAGGATAGAACAGAAAGGTCGGAAATCAGATCCGAGCATTACTAGTAGGTAAATAGATTGATCAAGTTTCCCTGATTTTGGAAAGAAATTCAGCAGATTTTGGCAAACCTTGTCTTTCTGATTACCGGAGGATGTCACCAAAGGGAGTGGAAATCAGAGCGAACCCTGTGGATTGGGTAAGATAGCCGTTATAGGGGTTGGTGGACAGACCCTGATTGCTATAAGTGATTGTAGAGATTAAATGAGGAAGTTGAGATTGGACGGTAAAGGCGAAATATATTTAAGGACCAAGACGGACTGAGAAGTTCCGGGGTTAACTTAAATGAAAAGGCTATTGCGCCAAAAGTGTTAAGCTTATGTAGCGCCCGGGATTGATATGGGAGAAGGAATATTGGATATAAGGATGATTGAAATAGAGACCAGATTTAATCTTGTAGTTTCTAACGATCTTCCGGAGTACCGCCCAGTCGACATGTGGAATTGTCATTGCTATGGGCGACAACGGTATCGAAGTCTTCTTATAGAACAGAACGCTTACTTGAGATGTTTGCGCCTAGTCGTATAGAACTCCCTGCGATTGCAAATGCTGATGGTTGAATTCTTAGCGACTAATATAAGTCGGCAATGACGTAAGTATCGAGCACCTTAGGGTGCGTGGAAAAGAAAAGCTTTGGAATTGAACGATTATCCATCAGAGGAGCCGAAAAAAAAAAAGGCATCCGTAGAGACCTTGGTAATACCCTCCCCATTTGCAAATTATGTGGGGTATTTCCCCAATCTATGATCTATCTTGACCTCTTTCCAAGAAAGAATTCTGATAAAGGGTATATTCCCTCTTTGAAGTTATTTTATAACACTTGTGTTAAATCATAATTAATTTCAATTGTGATTAGAGGCTGTCACGATGCCTACTTTCAGGTTTTCGAAGCCCTGTCAAATGATGTTATTTAAGCTTTCACTTTTCTTCAAATAATGAATGACCCTATGGTGATACCTCACCACTTGTATGTTAAGTACCAGTATCTTTCTGGTTATTCTTTTCTTTGTAGTTTTCTTGGAAACCGCACCTTTGGAATCTGTTCAATTTTAATCCAAGGTGTTCCTTTGAGAAATATTGTCAAATGGCGATAATCATTAAATTGATCTCGAATTGCTTTCATACTTTTCAACTTCCACTGAGATGAACAACCCTATACTTATAGGGGCTACAAGGACTATCTGTCTATGTGATAGAAGTCTGATGGGACGCCATCACTTGTAAGTTGTGAAATACAAGAAGGCTAATTACCTTTAGTAATGTCTCAATCGAGGCACACAACGTTGAGTTCTTATGATCATGTTGATCTCTCGGTAAATTCTTTTACCTCCAATAAGGTTACCTTAAAACTCATAACCTTATGATCACCAGTGTGTGACGTTTTCCTTGATATGGGAGCTGTCTTTTCAAGGCCCCATAATTTTTGTTATCTTCATTGAATTCCAAGGGGAGGCGAACCAGGTCAAATAAGTCAAAATTCGCTGATAGGAATTAGATTCGCAACGAAATCACCTATGACAGGAGCGAATCCCTAAGACGAATAGACTGTTAGTGACATATCGATGAAATTGGTTTATTCTCCCAAGGATATAATGATAATGGAAAGCGTGTCAATCAATATATGTGAAAGGAATAGCGATGTGCCGTGAACTCCAGTGACAACGGTGTTAGATAGATGCCCTATAGTGGAATTGAGATTTTGGAGGATTTGTTTACGAATGGGCACAACCTCTGGGTTAGCAAGATAAGTACTGACGATGGAGTCAGAGGGAGCTGGTATTGTGACTCGTGAGAGATGCAGCGTGTGTTGTTTTAAAGGAATAATTTTCGGAAATATATGGAGACCCGGATGAAAATGAAAGTTAAAGAGTTAAAGCAAGAAACCATCACTGTGACCGAGTATGAGGCCAAGTTTTTCCGAGTTATCGAGGTTTGTTCCGGAGTTTGTGAACACAGAATAAAAGAAGCCAGTAGGTTTCAACCAGGGCTACCTCCAACCAGCAGCCCATTATCAGGACCTTTAAATAGCAGGTGCCCTTCTATACTGTATAGACAGAACTAATGTATCGTTGTATATCAAGAAATTGCATGACAATTAAACCTTAAGGCCGAGACGCTGATGGAATAATTACAAGTAGAAATAGCCAATCGAGGGATTTTCCCATAAGACTGGTACATCCAGGTTGTGAACTAGAAATATGAGGTCGACACTTTTGATAGACCTGATCCCTTCAAGTTGGGAAAAGTGGATATTATAATGAGAATGGGTTGGTTGACACCCAATGGGGCCCAGACTGATTGTAAGGGAGAGAGAGTAATAAATAAAGAACGGAGACAGATTCAGAGATTCTTGAATATAGTTCAGACTAAGAAACTATTACGCCAGAGATACGAGGCTTAATTAGCTCTTATGGTTGACGCCAAGAAAAGAGGCACCAAGTATAGAGGAAACTACAATGGTTTTGGGAGATTTTACAAGATCTTAATGCGCTACCAAATATCGATTGGGATGACATGAGAATGAATACCGAGTATTCAGAGTATAGTGGAAATGAAAGAGTTAGTGACTCAGTTACAAGAGTTGTTGTATAAGGATATGATAAGACCCAGTGCACCACCGTGGAGAGCCCGGTGTTGTTGTAAGAGAGAAAGATTTTAGCACAAGATTATATATCGAACCTCGAGAGTTGTATGAGTTTGACATGGAGAATAGGTACCCTTGTAAATGATTGTTTGATCAGCGGAAGAACCCTGTGTATTTCCAATTTATTTAAGAACTGGGTATCACCAGTTGGAAGTTAAATCAGAGGATATGCCCAAGACTGCGATTCGTACTAGGAATAGACACTTCGAGTTTTCAGCGAGGTTATTTTGGGTTGATTAATGCACCCACAAATTTTATGGAATGTAATGAATTGGCCTTGAGTTACCCGTGATAGTAGATAACATGAGATGGAGAAATGGCTAGAATTGACCTAGAATTATGACTGTGAGATACACTACCATCCGGGGAAGGCCAATGTGGTGGCCGATGCCCTTAATTAAAATAAGACAAAGATGGAATCCGAATGATCGGGAATTAAAAGACGAGATTTTACACAACACCCAAGTTAGTCCAACAAACTAGAAAGACAAAAGATTTCACCAACAAGCGGCTAGTGACAACCAAGACAGACAGAGAAAGTATGCGGACTAAGCCCGCGAGTATAGAGATAGTACTGCTACTGATAAGCTAAATGGCAAGTTGATGAATGGCAAGCAAGTTTATGCTGGTGTATTTCTGTGCAAACAAGATAGAGAATATGAGGTTAAAGATTCGTGATGCTAAAGGTATCTCCAGGGAAAGAATAAATGAGATTTGAAAAGAAAGGGAAGTGAGCCCGAGATTCATTGGGCCATCTGAGATTTAAGACGCGCCAGGAAGGTGGCCTACGAGCCAGCCTTACCCCCCAAACTTGTAGAATGGTCATAACGGGGTTCATGTGTCAATGCTACGTCAGTATACTATAGATGCCCGGCATATGTAGAGTACGAGCACGTAGACATACAACCAGACTTGACCTATGTGGAGCAACCAATGGAAATTATAGATCGAAAGGAACAAGTACTCCGAAACAAGGTCATCAAACTAGCCAGAGTGGTATGGAGGAATCATAATGTGGAAGAATCAACTTGGGAGCTAGAGAGCGAGATGCTAGAAAGATATCCCCATTTGTTTTCAGAGTGATTCCGGGACGGAATCCTTTTAAGGAGGGGAGACTGTAAGACCCCAGATTTTGGGTAGAATTAAAACTTTTATTATATGTTGATGTAAATATGGATAGTGGCAATGACTTTGAGAATCAAGTTATGAAATGAATATGAATTTCGGTTTTCAAACATTTTGAGAATAGTAAGAATGGACTGAACACATAAATAAGAACAATCAATCTGGAAGATAAGAATACAATACTCCAGGGAAGGAAAGTATTTTTATGTCATCCAAATCAATATCTGGAATACATCCGACAACTCCATAAACAAGATAGCGTACGCCCGAGAAATCACTAGAACGTTTTCTAAGTGCAAAGAGTAAAGAGAAAATAGATCAGGAATATTGGAACGGATTTTGATCCAAAGGATTATAGAAAAACCACTGATGAATAGTAACTCTTCATTTAAAAGTTTTTCAGACCACCCTATATGCGGGACGATATAATAAACTTTCAAAGTCGCATTAGTGATCTACGATGGAAATGAAAGAATGCAGAAGCTGTCAGAATCGGAAAAATAGCATTTTTCGTTTTCTCCGAAATTTCACCAAAAACGGACTAAATAATTATTATTTGAAGATATTTAAGGATTTAAATTATTAATTCTATGGATATGGATTTGATAAATGAATTAGAAGTATCGAGAACGATTTCGGTAAAATACCTCGATAGAACCCTCGAGGAACCTTGCGAGCGTTCTACGAAATTAAACGAACCAGAAAAGCTACTTTATTCCAAGCCAATGCATGCTTGCCAAGTGTCAAGACAAGAAGAGACCAAGGGTGATGACTCACCACATTGGATAAATATCAAGTAATTAAACAAGATAAGAAGAAAAAGAAAAAGGAAGAGAAATTCGGGAGAGAAATGAGAAGAAAAATGGGAGAGAAAGAAATGATCATAACTTGAGATTCCGTCGTCCGTTTTTGGCGTTCTACCACTCAAATCGAAGCTCTCGAGAAGCCCGACGTAACCATGGTAAGCAATCACCTCAACTCCGTGATTTACCCCTTCGATTCAGTAATTAACAGTTGGAGAAGATGATGAATAGTAACTTGTATCTTGTTTTGTTTTGTTTTGATAATGAGTTTGTAGCTTCCAAAGGTTGTATTAAGCAAGAATCTAAGGCTACATCAGGAGTATGGCAGAAAGCAAGCTTGGAGGAGGTATAATTTTGAAACCCTTGAATTATTATAAGGATTATGGATGATTAATGGTGTTATGCATGATTATAGCCTTAGTTGTTATGATTGGGTTTCGATTTAAGTGATAATGAGTTATATGAACGGAAAGGCATTGCTTGGCCTCAGTTCTATGATATATAAGATGTATGTGTTATGTGGAGCGATCGTTATGTATTTTGGATGATTTGAAATTTGGGAATATCCGAGTTATAGCCGTCGTAATGCCCAAATTTTTACCTACTGATTGGTTCTCTGTTTTTTCCTCTGTTAGAGCTCGACCCTTGAGTCCTACTGCCCATGATTGTGTAGTTTATGTTATAAGCTTCGTAATGATATGTGATTCGCCTAATTTGGCCGAATGGTTTAAGAGTTATGCTAGTTTTAGTAATCGTGGTTCAAAAGGTTGCATCGCAGAAATGTAACTACTTTGATGCTAAGTCAAAGACCTCTAAGAGTTGAATCCAAATGTGAAACTTTGGGATATAATGCTAAGGACAGTTAGCAAGCCTTGTGCGAAGATTTCGAATCAAAAAGATTATTAGTTGATTTTATAAAAATGTTTTAGCCGAGGTTGCGCAAGTGTAAATTCACTGAAAACAAGACTTAGAACCAAGGTTCCAAATGATTAAGTATAACTTGGATTTGAGGATGGATTTCGAACCAAACTTATGATATAAGTATTTGATGAATAACATGGATTTAGTATGACGTTAGAGCAAGCAAGTAATGCCTTGGTTGTGTTTCGTTTATGTGTTTAAGCATTGAGTACAAGTGGATTATCCAGGGGATTAATCGTACGTTTTCTTTGACTTTGTCTAGATTGTCCGGCATCGTCGCGAACCCCTATCACTTCTCGAGCATCAGGCAAGTTTTCTAAATCTATACTTTGAAGTATTGATTATATATTACTGCTTTTGCCATGTGTGGAGTTATACAGTTTTTGCGATACATGTTATATATTGTATAAAATAGAATTTGACTTTTGGATATTATACGAGCTTTGAGATAATGTACTTACGAACCGGTATACCTTGTAGCTCTATGGATAAGAGCATGTTCATTGTTTCGACTTTAGATCGGGAGTCGATGTTTTTGTTATATAGATAGTCGTGGAAACCCGGAGGGATTCCAGCGGCAGAGTACTATTCATCTTGAGGAATATTATTATTAAACATTAATTATGTTCCGGAAAGTATTTATTACTTGGAAATGATTTGATTATGGGCTTCTAAGCTAGATATGGGATATTAGTTAGAAGCCAGGTTTTTATAAAGGCCCTAGGTTAAGGGCGTATGATATTTCTTTAGATCAGAAGTAATTATATTTCTGTATATGTTAAGGATTATTTTCCGATAAAGATGTCGGGTAATTGTTATTCGAGGGTTAATTGTTTATTTAATGAATATCATTTATATTCATTTGAGGACTATTGACTTTAAGAATATTATTTCGAATATTCATTCGAAGATTATTTAATTGTTTAATGAACATTACTTTTGAATATTCATTCGAGGATTATTTATTTATTTAATGAATATTAGTTTTGGATATTCATTCGAGGATTATTTATTTATTTAATGAATATTAGTTTTGGATATTCATTCGAGGATTATTTATTTAGTTAATGAATATTAGTTTTGGATATTCATTCGAGGATTATTTATTTATTTAATGAATATTAGTTTTGGATATTCATTCGAGGATTATTTATTTATTTAATGAATATTAGTTTTGGATATTCATTCGAGGATTATTTATTTATTTAATGAATATTAGTTTTGGATATTCATTCGAGGATTATTTATTTAGTTAATGAATATTAGTTTTGGATATTCATTCGAGGATTATTTATTTATTTAATGAATATTAGTTTTGGATATTCATTCGATGATTATTTATTTATTTAATGAATATTAGTTTTGGATATTCATTCGAGGATTATTTATTTATTTAATGAATATTAGTTTTGGATATTCATTCGAGGATTATTTATTTATTTAATGAATATTAGTTTCAAATATTCATTCGAGGATTATTTATTTACTTAATGAATATTAGTTTTGAATATTCATTCGAGGATTATTTATTTAGTTAATGAATATTAGTTTTGGATATTCATTCGAGGATTATTTATTTATTTAATGAATATTAGTTTTGGATATTCATTCGAGGATTATTTATTTATTTAATGAATATTAGTTTTGGATATTCATTCGAGGATTATTTATTTATTTAATGAATATTAGTTTTGGATATTCATTCGAGGATTATTTATTTAGTTAATGAATATTAGTTTTGGATATTCATTCGAGGATTATTTATTTATTTAATGAATATTAGTTTTGGATATTCATTCGAGGATTATTTATTTATTTAATGAATATTAGTTTTGGATATTCATTCGAGGATTATTTATTTATTTAATGAATATTAGTTTTGGATATTCATTCGAGGATTATTTATTTATTTAATGAATATTAGTTTTGGATATTCATTCGAGGATTATTTATTTATTTAATGAATATTAGTTTTGGATATTCATTCGAGGATTATTTATTTATTTAATGAATATTAGTTTCAAATATTCATTCGAGGATTATTTATTTACTTAATGAATATTAGTTTTGAATATTCATTCGAGGATTATTTATTTATTTAATGAATATTAATTTTGAATATTCATTTGAGGGTTACTTATTTAATAAATATTATTTTCAAAGCAACAAGAGGTTCCCAAAACAATGTTTTTCCATTTAAATCTGTCTTGTAAAGAGGATTTAAATGCTCGCTCAACTATCAAAAATATGGGAAACCTGATTTAAGTGACTGCTACTCTTTTTAAACTCTCAACTCAAAACTGTCAGGGGACAGATATTTTCTCGAAGCAATTTAGTTGCTGCAAGTCAAATATTGTGTTACCACCTCAACGATCGAGGGGTAAATTCATGGAACAAGTCGATGTCCATTAACAAGCAGTAGCTTGGGAAATATTGGAGAATCTTCCTTTCCGACCTAGATATAACTACTTAGTGGAGTCGTATCAACAAGTGTTACACTTGGGGAAAGGAGGACGATCTTTACGTTTCAGAGTCATGGATTTCATCTGAACTAGGAGTGGTGTAAGTGGTCTAGTTGCGCGGACCCATCCAACTTTTATTGGCCCAACCGTTGGCCGGGAGGTCACTGTAAGGCGGTAGACAATGTCAGGCTGTCGTGATTCTTCCATCTACATGTAGAAAACTATTTGAGCGGTGCGACCTGCTACTGATCATAGCAAGGTTAGGCACAGCGGGCGCGGTAGCAACTCCTGTATTGGTTCATCATCCAATTTGGATATTCCTGCAACATGTATTGGGGTGAAGAACCGATCATGTTGGCAGGAGGTTGAAAAGTGTTTGGAAATGAAGTGTCAATAAATTCTTGTAACTTCATCTTTTATTTTATGAGTTATGACTCTGTGGATACCTTACATAACATGAGTTATGGTAAGGGAGTTGTTTATACGGAATCACCTTATAACTTCATCTTTTAAGATATGTGTTGATATTCTGCTTACATAGCAAATATTTTTGGAAAGGTTATATTGGTTTACTTTGAAACCTCATCTTCTATATTATACTAGAACTTTGTTCATAATATAGCAAAAGTTTGCAGAAATATTATGAAATGATATTTGAAGTACAATAATGGTACTGTTTTTGGGAATACATTCCGATAAGGATATAATTTCAGTATCAAGATATTTTGACAAATTATTGTCTTATACCCGCTTTATTCTGGGTTGAGTTAAAGGCAGAATTATGCCATACTTTTATTTCCTTGCTGAGCTATCGCTCACTCTTGCTATTGTTTTATATATATTATATAGCAGCGAAGCAGGATGCCAATGGGACGGCACATACCCCGCAAGGCGTTTTCATAAACAGTTTCTAGCAGTGATCCCGAGAGTAGTACGAACTAATCGAATCGGGCTACAGCTGTTGGTATTCAACTTATGTATAGATATGAATGGTATGAGAGGATTGTGAGCATCAGAAGGCTAAGTTGGTAATGTAACATTTCCTAGAAATTGTATCAGTGACAGATTCAAAGACATTTGGGTATTGTAATAAAAATTATTATTCCGCAGTTGTTGTATTGTGTCGTTTCTGAGACTCTAACCTGTGTGTGTGTGTGTGTGTGTGTGTGAGACACATATTGTGGGGTCATGAGCAGGTGAATTATGAACGTTGTGAGTAATACAGGTAAGGCAAGGAGTAAATGGATCGTGACTACTCTAAATCCCTGACCCCGGATTTGGGGCTGTTACAGAAATGGTATCAAAACGTTAGGTTACAGTCCTCAGAAACGATAGGAGATCGAGTCTTACAATACCCGTAATAATGATAAGAGCATCTGGAGCTCAAATTGAGTTCGTAGTCGGGTTAGAAGACATGACCCTGACTGTTTAAGATAAAGCCCGAGAAGGGACTTCTTCTGGGAAACCGTACTTAGGACTTCATGGTTAGTCACCTCGATTCGTATGAGTTATAGATGGATGGGATTCTGAGATACCAGATCCCGAGGCCTTCGAGTAGGCAATTGATGATGCGTTCCTTGAAATGGACGGAGACCCGATAAAGGAAGATCCATAGGAGGATCTAGAGGAAGACCCCATAGTGGGTCAAGGAAAGAATCTTGTAGAGGACGTGTTGATTGATAAAGATGTAGTATGTTACTTGAGGTCGTATAATAGGACCGGACGAACCTTCAGAGGTCAAATAAGTGCCGAGACGAGGGTTTAAGGATCGTTTATGATTCATCGGGAGATATGACAAAGAAAATGGAATAGAGTCTCCAAAGCAGAAGAGGTAAAGGCAGTATAACCAGTATCAGTGGATTGATTCGACTTGAACGAAACCTGTTACTCGTAGTCGGTTGTAGTTGCCCATAAGGAGGCGGCATGCGTAAGAACCAAGGTGTTCAGATTTTTACGAACGATTAAGGGTACTTAGTTGCATAAGAATAGTGAAAGGAATTGTTTTGGCTATGAGGTTTCAATTCCCCACGACCAGCGATTCCACTGGAAATAGTGTCTGTTACATCATTGAGAGATTTTATTATCTCAAGGAAAATTTTGGGTATATGTACCATGCAAATGTTATTGTAAGACAAGCACGCTAAGACGGAATCGATAACGAGATTTGCCACCCTCAGGAAACCAGGAAGGACTTATGAGGATAGAACAGAAAGGTCGGAAATCAGATCCGAGCATTACTAGTAGGTAAATAGATTGATCAAGTTTCCCTGATTTTGGAAAGAAATTCAGCAGATTTTGGCAAACCTTGTCTTTCTGATTACCGGAGGATGTCACCAAAGGGAGTGGAAATCAGAGCGAACCCTGTGGATTGGGTAAGATAGCCGTTATAGGGGTTGGTGGACAGACCCTGATTGCTATAAGTGATTGTAGAGATTAAATGAGGAAGTTGAGATTGGACGGTAAAGGCGAAATATATTTAAGGACCAAGACGGACTGAGAAGTTCCGGGGTTGACTTAAATGAAAAGGCTATTGCGCCAAAAGTGTTAAGCTTATGTAGCGCCCGGGATTGATATGGGAGAAGGAATATTGGATATAAGGATGATTGAAATAGAGACCAGATTTAATCTTGTAGTTTCTAACGATCTTCCGGAGTACCGCCCAGTCGACATGTGGAATTGTCATTGCTATGGGCGACAACGGTATCGAAGTCTTCTTATAGAACAGAACGCTTACTTGAGATGTTTGCGCCTAGTCGTATAGAACTCCCTGCGATTGCAAATGCTGATGGTTGAATTCTTAGCGACTAATATAAGTTGGCAATGACGTAAGTATCGAGCACCTTAGGGTGCGTGGAAAAGAAAAGCTTTGGAATTGAACGATTATCCATCAGAGGAGCCGGAAAAAAAAAAAGGCATCCGTAGAGACCTTGGTAATACCCTCCCCATTTGCAAATTATGTGGGGTATTTCCCCAATCTATGATCTATCTTGACCTCTTTCCAAGAAAGAATTCTGATAAAGGGTATATTCCCTCTTTGAAGTTATTTTATAACACTTGTGTTAAATCATAATTAATTTCAATTGTGATTAGAGGCTGTCACGATGCCTACTTTCAGGTTTTCGAAGCCCTGTCAAATGATGTTATTTAAGCTTTCACTTTTCTTCAAATAATGAATGACCCTATGGTGATACCTCACCACTTGTATGTTAAGTACCAGTATCTTTCTGGTTATTCTTTTCTTTGTAGTTTCCTTGGAAACCGCACCTTTGGAATCTGTTCAATTTTAATCCAAGGTGTTCCTTTGAGAAATATTGTCAAATGGCGATAATCATTAAATTGATCTCGAATTGCTTTCATACTTTTCAACTTCCACTGAGATGAACAACCCTATACTTATAGGGGCTACAAGGACTATCTGTCTATGTGATAGAAGTCTGATGGGACGCCATCACTTGTAAGTTGTGAAATACAAGAAGGCTAATTACCTTTAGTAATGTCTCAATCGAGGCACACAACGTTGAGTTCTTATGATCATGTTGATCTCTCGGTAAATTCTTTTACCTCCAATAAGGTTACCTTAAAACTCATAACCTTATGATCACCAGTGTGTGACGTTTTCCTTGATATGGGAGCTGTCTTTTCAAGGCCCCATAATTTTTGTTATCTTCATTGAATTCCAAGGGGAGGCGAACCAGGTCAAATAAGTCAAAATTCGCTGATAGGAATTAGATTCGTAACGAAATCACCTATGACAGGAGCGAATCCCTAAGACGAATAGACTGTTAGTGACATATCGATGAAATTGGTTTATTCTCCCAAGGATATAATGATAATGGAAAGCGTGTCAATCAATATATGTGAAAGGAATAGCGATGTGCCGTGAACTCCAGTGACAACGGTGTTAGATAGATGCCCTATAGTGGAATTGAGATTTTGGAGGATTTGTTTACGAATGGGCACAACCTCTGGGTTAGCAAGATAAGTACTGACGATGGAGTCAGAGGGAGCTGGTATTGTGACTCGTGAGAGATGCAGCGTGTGTTGTTTTAAAGGAATAATTTTCGGAAATATATGGAGACCCGGATGAAAATGAAAGTTAAAGAGTTAAAGCAAGAAACCATCACTGTGACCGAGTATGAGGCCAAGTTTTTCCGAGTTATCGAGGTTTGTTCCGGAGTTTGTGAACACAGAATAAAAGAAGCCAGTAGGTTTCAACCAGGGCTACCTCCAACCAGCAGCCCATTATCAGGACCTTTAAATAGCAGGTGCCCTTCTATACTGTATAGACAGAACTAATGTATCGTTGTATATCAAGAAATTGCATGACAATTAAACCTTAAGGTCGAGACGCTGATGGAATAATTACAAGTAGAAATAGCCAATCGAGGGATTTTCCCATAAGACTGGTACATCCAGGTTGTGAACTAGAAATATGAGGTCGACACTTTTGATAGACCTGATCCCTTCAAGTTGGGAAAAGTGGATATTATAATGAGAATGGGTTGGTTGACACCCAATGGGGCCCAGACTGATTGTAAGGGAGAGAGAGTAATAAATAAAGAACGGAGACAGATTCAGAGATTCTTGAATATAGTTCAGACTAAGAAACTATTACGCCAGAGATACGAGGCTTAATTAGCTCTTATGGTTGACGCCAAGAAAAGAGGCACCAAGTATAGAGGAAACTACAATGGTTTTGGGAGATTTTACAAGATCTTAATGCGCTACCAAATATCGATTGGGATGACATGAGAATGAATACCGAGTATTCAGAGTATAGTGGAAATGAAAGAGTTAGTGACTCAGTTACAAGAGTTGTTGTATAAGGATATGATAAGACCCAGTGCACCATCGTGGAGAGCTCGGTGTTGTTGTAAGAGAGAAAGATTTTAGCACAAGATTATATATCGAACCTCGAGAGTTGTATGAGTTTGACATGGAGAATAGGTACCCTTGTAAATGATTGTTTGATCAGCGGAAGAACCCTGTGTATTTCCAATTTATTTAAGAACTGGGTATCACCAGTTGGAAGTTAAATCAGAGGATATGCCCAAGACTGCGATTCGTACTAGGAATAGACACTTCGAGTTTTCAGCGAGGTTATTTTGGGTTGATTAATGCACCCACAAATTTTATGGAATGTAATGAATTGGCCTTGAGTTACCCGTGATAGTAGATAACATGAGATGGAGAAATGGCTAGAATTGACCTAGAATTATGACTGTGAGATACACTACCATCCGGGGAAGGCCAATGTGGTGGCCGATGCCCTTAATTAAAATAAGACAAAGATGGAATCCGAATGATCGGGAATTAAAAGACGAGATTTTACACAACACCCAAGTTAGTCCAACAAACTAGAAAGACAAAAGATTTCACCAACAAGCGGCTAGTGACAACCAAGACAGACAGAGAAAGTATGCGGACTAAGCCCGCGAGTATAGAGATAGTACTGCTACTGATAAGCTAAATGGCAAGTTGATGAATGGCAAGCAAGTTTATGCTGGTGTATTTCTGTGCAAACAAGATAGAGAATATGAGGTTAAAGATTCGTGATGCTAAAGGTATCTCCAGGGAAAGAATAAATGAGATTTGAAAAGAAAGGGAAGTGAGCCCGAGATTCATTGGGCCATCTGAGATTTAAGACGCGCCAGGAAGGTGGCCTACGAGCCAGCCTTACCCCCCAAACTTGTAGAATGGTCATAACGGGGTTCATGTGTCAATGCTACGTCAGTATACTATAGATGCCCGGCATATGTAGAGTACGAGCACGTAGACATACAACCAGACTTGACCTATGTGGAGCAACCAATGGAAATTATAGATCGAAAGGAACAAGTACTCCGAAACAAGGTCATCAAACTAGCCAGAGTGGTATGGAGGAATCATAATGTGGAAGAATCAACTTGGGAGCTAGAGAGCGAGATGCTAGAAAGATATCCCCATTTGTTTTCAGAGTGATTCCGGGACGGAATCCTTTTAAGGAGGGGAGACTGTAAGACCCCAGATTTTGGGTAGAATTAAAACTTTTATTATATGTTGATGTAAATATGGATAGTGGCAATGACTTTGAGAATCAAGTTATGAAATGAATATGAATTTCGGTTTTCAAACATTTTGAGAATAGTAAGAATGGACTGAACACATAAATAAGAACAATCAATCTGGAAGATAAGAATACAATACTCCAGGGAAGGAAAGTATTTTTATGTCATCCAAATCAATATCTGGAATACATCCGACAACTCCATAAACAAGATAGCGTACGCCCGAGAAATCACTAGAACGTTTTCTAAGTGCAAAGAGTAAAGAGAAAATAGATCAGGAATATTGGAACGGATTTTGATCCAAAGGATTATAGAAAAACCACTTATGAATAGTAACTCTTCATTTAAAAGTTTTTCAGACCACCCTATATGCGGGACGATATAATAAACTTTCAAAGTCGCATTAGTGATCTACGATGGAAATGAAAGAATGCAGAAGCTGTCAGAATCGGAAAAATAGCATTTTTCGTTTTCTCCGAAATTTCACCAAAAACGGACTAAATAATTATTATTTGAAGATATTTAAGGATTTAAATTATTAATTCTATGGATATGGATTTGATAAATGAATTAGAAGTATCGAGAACGATTTCGGTAAAATACCTCGATAGAACCCTCGAGGAACCTTGCGAGCGTTCTACGAAATTAAACGAACCAGAAAAGCTACTTTATTCCAAGCCAATGCATGCTTGCCAAGTGTCAAGACAAGAAGAGACCAAGGGTGATGACTCACCACATTGGATAAATATCAAGTAATTAAACAAGATAAGAAGAAAAAGAAAAAGGAAGAGAAATTCGGGAGAGAAATGAGAAGAAAAATGGGAGAGAAAGAAATGATCATAACTTGAGATTCCGTCGTCCGTTTTTGGCGTTCTACCACTCAAATCGAAGCTCTCGAGAAGCCCGACGTAACCATGGTAAGCAATCACCTCAACTCCGTGATTTACCCCTTCGATTCAGTAATTAACAGTTGGAGAAGATGATGAATAGTAACTTGTATCTTGTTTTGTTTTGTTTTGATAATGAGTTTGTAGCTTCCAAAGGTTGTATTAAGCAAGAATCTAAGGCTACATCAGGAGTATGGCAGAAAGCAAGCTTGGAGGAGGTATAATTTTGAAACCCTTGAATTATTATAAGGATTATGGATGATTAATGGTGTTATGCATGATTATAGCCTTAGTTGTTATGATTGGGTTTCGATTTAAGTGATAATGAGTTATATGAACGGAAAGGCATTGCTTGGCCTCAGTTCTATGATATATAAGATGTATGTGTTATGTGGAGCGATCGTTATGTATTTTGGATGATTTGAAATTTGGGAATATCCGAGTTATAGCCGTCGTAATGCCCAAATTTTTACCTACTGATTGGTTCTCTGTTTTTTCCTCTGTTAGAGCTCGACTCTTGAGTCCTACTGCCCATGATTGTGTAGTTTATGTTATAAGCTTCGTAATGATATGTGATTCGCCTAATTTGGCCGAATGGTTTAAGAGTTATGCTAGTTTTAGTAATCGTGGTTCAAAAGGTTGCATCGCAGAAATGTAACTACTTTGATGCTAAGTCAAAGACCTCTAAGAGTTGAATCCAAATGTGAAACTTTGGGATATAATGCTAAGGACAGTTAGCAAGCCTTGTGCGAAGATTTCGAATCAAAAAGATTATTAGTTGATTTTATAAAAATGTTTTAGCCGAGGTTGCGCAAGTGTAAATTCACTGAAAACAAGACTTAGAACCAAGGTTCCAAATGATTAAGTATAACTTGGATTTGAGGATGGATTTCGAACCAAACTTATGATATAAGTATTTGATGAATAACATGGATTTAGTATGACGTTAGAGCAAGCAAGTAATGCCTTGGTTGTGTTTCGTTTATGTGTTTAAGCATTGAGTACAAGTGGATTATCCAGGGGATTAATCGTACGTTTTCTTTGACTTTGTCTAGATTGTCCGGCATCGTCGCGAACCCCTATCACTTCTCGAGCATCAGGCAAGTTTTCTAAATCTATACTTTGAAGTATTGATTATATATTACTGCTTTTGCCATGTGTGGAGTTATACAGTTTTTGCGATACATGTTATATATTGTATAAAATAGAATTTGACTTTTGGATATTATACGAGCTTTGAGCTAATGTACTTACGAACCGGTATACCTTGTAGCTCTATGGATAAGAGCATGTTCATTGTTTCGACTTTAGATCGGGAGTCGATATTTTTGTTATATAGATAGTCGTGGAAACCCGGAGGGATTCCAGCGGCAGAGTACTATTCATCTTGAGGAATATTATTATTAAACATTAATTATGTTCCGGAAAGTATTTATTACTTGGAAATGATTTGATTATGGGCTTCTAAGCTAGATATGGGATATTAGTTAGAAGCCAGGTTTTTATAAAGGCCCTAGGTTAAGGGCGTATGATATTTCTTTAGATCAGAAGTAATTATATTTCTGTATATGTTAAGGATTATTTTCCGATAAAGATGTCGGGTAATTGTTATTCGAGGGTTAATTGTTTATTTAATGAATATCATTTATATTCATTTGAGGACTATTGACTTTAAGAATATTATTTCGAATATTCATTCGAAGATTATTTAATTGTTTAATGAACATTACTTTTGAATATTCATTCGAGGATTATTTATTTATTTAATGAATATTAGTTTTGGATATTCATTCGAGGATTATTTATTTATTTAATGAATATTAGTTTTGGATATTCATTCGAGGATTATTTATTTAGTTAATGAATATTAGTTTTGGATATTCATTCGAGGATTATTTATTTATTTAATGAATATTAGTTTTGGATATTCATTCGAGGATTATTTATTTATTTAATGAATATTAGTTTTGGATATTCATTCGAGGATTATTTATTTATTTAATGAATATTAGTTTTGGATATTCATTCGAGGATTATTTATTTAGTTAATGAATATTAGTTTTGGATATTCATTCGAGGATTATTTATTTATTTAATGAATATTAGTTTTGGATATTCATTCGAGGATTATTTATTTATTTAATGAATATTAGTTTTGAATATTCATTCGAGGATTATTTATTTATTTAATGAATATTAGTTTTGGATATTCATTCGAGGATTATTTATTTATTTAATGAATATTAGTTTTGGATATTCATTCGAGGATTATTTATTTATTTAATGAATATTAGTTTTGGATATTCATTCGAGGATTATTTATTTATTTAATGAATATTAGTTTTGGATATTCATTCGAGGATTATTTATTTATTTAATGAATATTAGTTTCAAATATTCATTCGAGGATTATTTATTTACTTAATGAATATTAGTTTTGAATATTCATTCGAGGATTATTTATTTATTTAATGAATATTAATTTTGAATATTCATTTGAGGGTTACTTATTTAATAAATATTATTTTCAAAGCAACAAGAGGTTCCCAAAACAATGTTTTTCCATTTAAATCTGTCTTGTAAAGAGGATTTAAATGCTCGCTCAACTATCAAAAATATGGGAAACCTGATTTAAGTGACTGCTACTCTTTTTAAACTCTCAACTCAAAACTGTCAGGGGACAGATATTTTCTCGAAGCAATTTAGTTACTGCAAGTCAAATATTGTGTTATCACCTCAACGATCGAGGGGTAAATTCATGGAACAAGTCGATGTCCATTAACAAGCAGTAGCTTGGGAAATATTGGAGAATCTTCCTTTCCGACCTAGATATAACTACTTAGTGGAGTCGTATCAACAAGTGTTACACTTGGGGAAAGGAGGACGATCTTTACGTTTCAGAGTCATGGATTTCATCTGAACTAGGAGTGGTGTAAGTGGTCTAGTTGCGCGGACCCATCCAACTTTTATTGGCCCAACCGTTGGCCGGGAGGTCACTGTAAGGCGGTAGACAATGTCAGGCTGTCGTGATTCTTCCATCTACATGTAGAAAACTATTTGAGCGGTGCGACCTGCTACTGATCATAGCAAGGTTAGGCACAGCGGGCGCGGTAGCAACTCCTGTATTGGTTCATCATCCAATTTGGATATTCCTGCAACATGTATTGGGGTGAAGAACCGATCATGTTGGCAGGATGTTGAAAAGTGTTTGGAAATGAAGTGTCAATAAATTCTTGTAACTTCATCTTTTATTTTATGAGTTATGACTCTGTGGATACCTTACATAACATGAGTTATGGTAAGGGAGTTGTTTATACGGAATCACCTTATAACTTCATCTTTTAAGATATGTGTTGATATTCTGCTTACATAGCAAATATTTTTGGAAAGGTTATATTGGTTTACTTTGAAACCTCATCTTCTATATTATACTAGAACTTTGTTCATAATATAGCAAAAGTTTGCAGAAATATTATGAAATGATATTTGAAGTACAATAATGGTACTGTTTTTGGGAATACATTCCGATAAGGATATAATTTCAGTATCAAGATATTTTGACAAATTATTGTCTTATACCCGCTTTATTCTGGGTTGAGTTAAAGGCAGAATTATGCCATACTTTTATTTCCTTGCTGAGCTATCGCTCACTCTTGCTATTGTTTTATATATATTATATAGCAGCGAAGCAGGATGCCAATGGGACGGCACATACCCCGCAAGGCGTTTTCATAAACAGTTTCTAGCAGTGATCCCGAGAGTAGTACGAACTAATCGAATCGGGCTACAGCTGTTGGTATTCAACTTATGTATAGATATGAATGGTATGAGAGGATTGTGAGCATCAGAAGGCTAAGTTGGTAATGTAACATTTCCTAGAAATTGTATCAGTGACAGATTCAAAGACATTTGGGTATTGTAATAAAAATTATTATTCCGCAGTTGTTGTATTGTGTCGTTTCTGAGACTCTAACCTGTGTGTGTGTCTGTGTGTGTGTGTGTGTGTGAGACACATATTGTGGGGTCATGAGCAGGTGAATTATGAACGTTGTGAGTAATACAGGTAAGGCAAGGAGTAAATGGATCGTGACTACTCTAAATCCCTGACCCCGGATTTGGGGCTGTTACACTAGATGAATCAAAGTTACCAACTTATTTTTGGGCTGAGGCAGTTAACACAGCTTGCTTTACTCAAAATATTTCTTTGATTAATCAGGCCAAGGGAATGACCCATTATCAACTACTCAAAAGAAAGAAGCCACTATTGGATTTTCTTCATGTCTTTGGATGCAAGTGCTTTGTTCTGAGAAATCAAGCTGAGCATTTGGGGAAATTTGAAGCAAAGGCAGATGAAGCAATATTTATGGGATATGCAGTTGGGAAAGCTTACAGAGTCTATAATCTCAGAACCAACATTGTTATGGAATCTGTACATGTTGTTTTTGATGATCTCAAAATTCAAGGTCTTTGTGATGAAGGTTTCCATGAAAGTCTTTCTTTTGAGAATGAGGAAGGAGATCAAGTGAATCATGTTAAGGCTACTGAGAAACAGCCTAAAGTTGTTGTATCTAGCACAGATGAAAGCAGTAGTGAAGATGAAATTGTTGCATTGAGATTGAAAAGAATAGCTGCTAGCAGACCAAATGGTCATTTCGTTGACAGTCATGGTGATGGATTCGTTGACAGTCAAAATGAGCGTTTCGTTGACAGCCAAATTGGTCATACCTTTGACAGTCAAAGAAATACTTCTAGAAGTGATCAATTAGGGACAACAAACTCAGGGGGAGTTTCTCAAGGACAATTATCCAATCAAGGCAATCATGATCATGAAGCTACCTCGTCAAGAGCAAATCTACCTCCCTCAAGGAAATGGACTAAAAATCATCCCTTTGAACTTATTATAGGTGATGTTTCTTCAAAAGTCCAAACTAGAAGAGCAACTCAAGAGGAATGTCTATACAATAGCTTTCTGTCTCAAGATGAGCCAAAGAAAGTTGAGGATGCACTTCTAGATCCAGATTGGGTTTTAGCTATGCAAGAGGAGCTAAACCAATTTGAGAGTAACAAAGTTTGGAAGCTGGTGCCCAAGCCTAAAGACACGAGTGTCATAGGCACAAAATGGGTGTTCAGAAATAAGATGGATGAAAATGGCATAGTCACAAGGAACAAAGCTAGATTGGTTGCAAAAGGCTATTCACAGGAAGAGGGAATTGATTTTGATGAAACTGTTAGATATAATTGCTAACGTTTGTTCATCAGTGTTTAAGTACCAGGTACATATCAGAGTTTATCTAGAAGCCAGTCAGAGTTTGATAAAGTCTGACTGGGTGAAGAGTTTACATTGAAGCCAGTCAGAGTTTGATAAAGTCTGACGTGGTGATAGTTGACTTAGCTGTCGGTGCAAAGATGAAGATTCTAGAAGCAATATATTCTGAAGATGGAAAGAAGAAGAATATATTGATACAGCTAAGGAAACGGAATAGAAGACTGAAGCAATCCTTAATTGATATGAATTGTATAGCTAACTTATAGGAATATCAATTAGAGATGGATTGTATGTAGCTGTGTATTATATAAACACAGATAGGTTATCCCTAGAAGGGATGCGATTATTGAAATATTATTCTTGTAACCTAGTAGCTCTTTGTGATTCATTAACATCACTAAGAGAGAATTATTTAATATAATTCAGTTTGTTGATTTACAAACTTGTGTTCTTGATTGTTATTCTCATACATACTTGATTATATATTGTGTAATCGGCCTAACAATTGGTATCAGAGCCAAGGCTGTTTAATATATACAGTTTTTCGATTCAAACACAGTAATAATCATGTCTGAAGAAAATCAAACTTCTCCCAAGGTTGAACAGGTTAAACCTAATTCTGTGAGTCGGTATGAAACAATCAGGGTTCCAATACTCAGGCCAGTGGAGTATCCAATTTGGAAGGTGAAGATGAGCATGTTTCTGGAGGCTACAGATCCAGAATATCTTGACAGAATATATGATGGTCCTCATATGCCGACTAAATTGTCTCCTGTTGTTGATGGTCAAGAACAAAAGACTGTTCCAAAGGAAAAGAAAGATATGACTCCTGAGGAAATCTCATCAATTGCAAAAGATGCAAAAGTTAGACATCTTCTACACAGTGCCTTAGATAATGTGATGTCTAACAGAGTAATTGGCTGCAAGACTGCCAAAGAAATATGGGATGCTCTAGAAGTCAGATGCCAAGGAACAGGTGCTATTAAGAAGAATAGAAGGACCATACTAACTCAGGAGTATGAGCACTTTGATTCAAGAGCCAATGAAACCTTGACTGAGACATATGACAGATTCTGTAAACTACTGAATGATTTATCTCTAGTTGATAAAGAATATGATCTTGAAGAGTCTAATCTCAAGTTTCTGTTATCTCTACCTGAAAAGTGGGATCTAAAGACAACAACAATAAGAGATAATTATGAACTTGCTGATACAGATCTTGATGAAATCTATGGGTTGTTGAAAACTCATGAACTGGAGATAGAACAAAGAAATAGAAGAATGAGTAAAAAGACAAAATCTGTTGCTCTCAAAGTTGAGGAGAAGCCCATCAAGAAGGAATCATCAAGGAAGAAAGCCAAGGGAAAGGCTTTAGTCATTAAATCTGAAAGTGAGTCATCAAACTCTGATGATGACTCAAACTCTGATGAAGCTTCTGACTCTGAGGATGATGAAGAACAGATGATGCAAATGGCTGCATTGATGGTGAAGACCTTCAAGAAGATGGGATTCAAGAACTTCAAGAAAGGAAAGAGATTCTCAAGGAAAGATTCAAACTCTGAAAGGAAAAGTTTTAGAAAGTCTGATGGAAGGGAGACCAAGTCTGGCAAGAAGGATAAATCTGAAATCCAGTGCTACAAGTGTAAGGAGATGGGTCACTATGCTCCAGAGTGCAAGAAAGGCAAAACTGAGAAAGCACTCATCTCTAAAGGCAAAGACTGGGCAGATACTTCAGACTCTGATGATGGAGAAAATTATGCTCTTATGGCAACTGTCAGAGATGAGACTGAATCATCTGAAAATAAGGTACCCCTAACTACTTATGCTTATGATACTGATAATATATCTGAGTTAAGAGTATATCTGAAAAGCGTACATGTTAGTTATAGGGATCAGACTTTAGAGAATGAGAGAATTAAATCTGAGAATCTTAGTCTTAAAGATAGAAACAAGTTTCTTGAAGGAGAACTTGAAAATATGAAGCAGATTCAAAAAGAAAGAGATGATGCTGTTTATGTTGAACAGGAGTTGCTCAAAAGATATAAGCAACTAGAATCTGATCTAGAAAAAGAAAGAAAAATAATCAAGACTTGGACAAACTCTGGAAGAGACACTCATCAAGTGTTTCAGACAGATTCTGTAGGTTTAGGCTATTGTGAAAATGATGAACTTAGGTTTAAAGACAAAGTTAAGGTTAAACCACAACTTAAACCTGTGAAATTTGTTCAAGAAACCAATAAGTTAAAATCTGTTGTAGTAAGAGAAGCTGATATGGAATCAGATGAAACCTGTGAAAGACAGGAAAATCTTATAACAGAAAATCTTATGGAATTAGAAGCTGTTAGAAGACCAGTAAAAACTTGTGAGAAACAGGTTAATGTTGGTTTGATGACAGGAAAACAGTTCAATCATAAGCTCAAAGAGGTAAAATCTGCCATGAAACCAAAAGGGTCCAAGAAGAATAGGAATGGAAAGATAGGCATAAATAAAAGAAATAATCATTTGCCTACTGCTGCTGCTCCAAGAAAAACATGTTATAACTGTGGTAATTCTAACCATCTTGCTAGATTTTGCAATAAGAACAAAGATATTAATTCTTTACCTTCTAAATCAGGAGTAAAGAATGATTATGTAAGGGTTAAACCACAGACTTTATGCACACATTGTGGGAGCACTTGGCATTCTATTTATACTTGTAAGAGTTATCATGCTATTTATCATAACTATTATAAGCCAAAGCCCAACTTGAAGTGGGTTAGGACAAACTCTGCAAGTGTAAAGTCTGACAATGTTAGTTTAAACTCTGTTGATAGTGATTCCGCTGCAAAAGCTAACACTGTTAAGAAAGACAAAGGATCCAAGCAAGTCTGGGTCCTTAAAACTAACACTTAGTGTTTGTTTGTGATTGCAGGGTATAAAAGAGAGCACACTTATCTTGGACAGTGGATGCTCAGGACATATGACTGGAAATAAAGCCCTGCTATCAGATTTTGAGGAGAAGGCTGGCCCAAAGGTTTCCTATGGAGATGGCAACATAGGACACACTCTGGGATATGGCAATATTAATCTTGGAAGTGTCATCATCACTAATGTAGCTCTAGTCTCAGGACTCAAGCATAATCTGCTATCTGTGAGTCAAATCTGTGATAGAGGAAACCATGTAGATTTTCATACTGAATACTGTGAAGTTATCAGTAAATCTACTGGAAGAGTTGTTCTAGTTGGACACAGGCACAACAACATTTATGAAGCAAGTTTGGTAACAAACTTTGATGGAAAAACAGTGTGTCTGACTGCAAAAATGTCAAATGAAGAGAGTTGGAACTGGCATAAGAAGCTCTCTCATCTCAATTTGAACAACATTAATGAGCTAATAAGAAAGGATCTTGTAAGGGGACTTCCCAAGTCAATACTTAGCTTAGATGGCCTATGTGATTCTTGTCAAAAAGCCAAGCAAAGGAAGTCATCTTTCAAGAGCAAATCTGAATCTTCAGTAGTGGAACCTTATCATCTTCTACATGTTGATCTCTTTGGACCAGTGAATGTGATGTCTATGGGCAGAAAGAAATATGCTCTAGTAATTGTTGATGAATATACTAGATATACATGGGTGTATTTCTTATCAAAGAAGGATGAAACTGCTCAAACTCTGATGGATCATGTAAACCTACTGGACAAAGGATCACAGCACAAAGTGAAAATTATAAGAAGTGATAATGGAACTGAATTCAGAAACTCAATCATGGAAGCTTTCTGCAAAGAAAGAGGAGTGAAACAAGAATTTTCTGCACCTGGAACTCCACAGCAAAATGGTGTAGTTGAAAGAAAGAACAGAACTCTAATCGAAGCTGCCAGAACTATGCTTGATGAAGCAAAGTTACCAACCTCTTTCTGGGCAGAAGCTGTTCAAACTGCTTGTTTTACTCAGAATGCAACATTGATTAACAAGAATGGGAAAACACCATATGAGATGGTGAAAAATAAGAAGCCAAATTTGAAATATTTTCATATATTTGGATGCAAATGCTTTGTGTTGAAGACTCATCCTGAACAGTTGACCAAGTTCGAGTTAAAAGCTGATGAAGGAATCTTTGTTGGCTATCCATTATCAACAAAAGCATTCAGAGTTTACAATCTGAGAACTAAAGTGATCATGGAATCCATACATGTGTCATTTGATGACAAGAAAATAACTGGACTTGAAGATAAAATTGAATATGATCAACTGCGCTTTGAAAATGAAGGTTTATTTTCTGATGATGTAAACTCTGATGAAGCAATACCGACAAACTCTGATGAAGCGGTTCTGATAAACTCTGACGAAGCATACTCTGAACCTCTACTGGTAAATACTGGAGAAACTGAAAATTCTCAAATTGAACAACATAGAGAACCAGTTGAGGGGGAGCGTGAAGAAGCTCAACAAGACACAGAAAATGAGTCAGTTGAGGAAACTGATTCAAACTCTGACAGTTCAAACTCTGAGCCATCCAATTCAGGGGGAGCCTCAGATGCTGCAGAAAGTCAACATATGAATCAGGAGAGCATGGATCAAGGGGGAGGATCCAATAATGATGCAAGAAACCACTTACCAACAGCAAGAAAGTGGACACAGGCACACACACCTGATCTCATAATTGGAGATCCTGATGCTAGTGTGAGAACTAGAAGTGCAACAAATAATGAGTGTTTGTATCATGCTTTCTTGTCTCAAACAGAACCAAAGAAGGTGGAGGAAGCTCTTCAAGATGCAAATTGGATTACAGCAATGCAAGAAGAGTTAAATGAATTTGAAAGAAATGAAGTTTGGACACTTGTACCTAGACCAAAGAATAGATCAATTGTAGGTACAAAGTGGGTTTTCAGAAACAAGACTGACAGTGAAGGTGTGATTACAAGAAACAAGGCTAGACTTGTGCCTAAAGGTTATTCACAACAGGAAGGGATTGACTATGATGAAACCTTTGCTCCAGTTGCAAGATTGGAGGCCATAAGAATTTTTCTGGCCTATGCTGCAAACAAGAAGTTTAAAGTCTTTCAGATGGATGTGAAAAGTGCTTTTCTCAATGGGAAGCTTGAAGAAGAAGTGTTTGTTGAACAACCACCAGGATTTGTAGATCCCAAGCATCCAGATTATGTCTACAGGCTTGACAAGGCATTATATGGACTAAAGCAAGCACCAAGAGCATGGTATGAAACTCTTGCTCAATTTCTTTTAGAAAGTGGGTTCACAAGAGGTACAATTGATAAAACCTTGTTTTATTTTAATTCTGGTGATGATTTGCTTTTAGTTCAAATTTATGTAGATGATATTATCTTTGGATCTACTAATGACAAACTTTGTAAGAAGTTTGCAAAGCTTATGCAATCCAGGTACCAAATGAGCATGATGGGAGAGCTTAGTTACTTTCTAGGCTTACAGGTCAAGCAAACAGATGATGGTATTTTTATCAATCAAGCAAAATATACCAGAAATCTTCTCAAGAAATTTGGTATGCTTGATAGTTCATCTGCTACAACTCCCATGGCTACTGCAACAAAGCTAGACAAAGACACAGGAGCCTCAATAGATATGACAAACTACAGAGGAATGATAGGGTCTTTACTGTATCTTACTGCAAGTAGACCTGATATCATGTATGCAACATGTCTTTGTGCAAGATTTCAAGCAGATCCCAGAGAGCCTCATCTAACAGCTGTAAAAAGGATTTTCAAATATCTCAAAGGAACCATAACCTTGGGTCTGTGGTATCCTAGAGAATCAGAGTTTAAGTTAATTGGTTACTCTGATGCAGATTTTGCAGGCTGTAAGATAGACAGAAAAAGTACAAGTGGAAGCTGTCAATTCTTAGGTGACAGATTGGTTTCTTGGTACAGCAAGAAACAGAAATCAATTTCTACATCCACTGCAGAAGCAGAGTATATAGCTGCTGGTAGCTGTTGTGCACAGATTCTGTGGATGAAGAATCAGTTGCTGGATTATGGTTTGAGGTACTCTAAAATACCTATTTTCTGTGATAACCAAAGTGCTATTGCTATGACAGGAAATCCAGTACAGCACTCCATGACCAAGCACATCAGCATAAGGTATCATTTTATCAGGGAACATGTGGAAGAAGGAGATATTGAGCTTCATTTTGTGTCTACAGACCAACAACTTGCAGATATCTTCACCAAACCTTTGAGTGAAGCTACTTTTACAAGATTGGTAAATGAACTTGGAATGACCTCTGGTTTTGACTAGAGATACGGGTTAGACTCAAAAACTATACATGTTTGATTTTTAATGTTCATGATTCCTTGCAGGTATTAACTGTTATGAGTACCAGTGCCATAAACTCTGAACGTAAACTCTGATGCTAAACTCTGTAAGTCATAAAGTGTTGGTCATACTCTGATAGTTACAGTCTAATGCTATACTCTGATTGTAATTTTGTCTGAAACATATGGACCAATGAAGAAATTTGTATGAAACATAATTCTCAGTAAGTAATTGTGAATCCTTAAGAGTTGTTTAGATTCTGATCTCAAATATGTGCAGTAAGTTAACACAGCATGATACTGTCTCTATATTTATAGCATCTCTTAGTTTATTGATTCTATACACTGAAGTTGTATTAGCTGTTTGCATTTTCTCTCATAAATTAATTACATTAACTGATGAAAAGTCTAAACTCTGATTATTAATTATAAATAATTCACCCTTAAATCAAAAGATGCCAAAAAGAGCACAAATTCCTTTGAGATCATGTTGTGCCTAGGAAGATCCAGGAACTTATTGTATGAAATAAGGGCTAAAATCTTTGATTTTTGGTGACTAGTGCCAACCACTGATTACTGGAAAAATTAAAATATATATATATATATATATATATATATATATATAATATATATATATATGAAGGGGGTGAAGAATAAAAGATATATCCAAATGAAAGGATATCAAAATACAGAGTTTTGATATAAAAATCAGATTTTATGTTTTACATGAGAGTTTTGGCAACCAGTTTTTACTATTTAAGTTTGTGGATTTTATGCACTTTGAGATGGTCTAAATATTCATATTTAGTAAACTCTGCTATAGCACACACAATTATTCACACCTGTACAGTTTGAGGAAAGAGTTTATTGACAAAGAAGGACAAATGGTAAACACTGATGTATTGTGAGAAATACGCCGAGGTAATTTTGTTTTAATCTCTGATGATTAAAATGATTTCTTTGTTTCAGACATTTTATAATTTTGAGATTAGACAATTGTTTAGAAATACGAAAGAGTATGAGTACAAACGGTTCAAATTTGTATTAAATAGAGGAGAGAGAGGTTGAGTGTTTTGAACAGTGTGGAAAGCGGTAATTATGGCTATTTTTACTGCGCGTGTGTATTGGAAGTTGTTACATACAGCTGTCAGCGTATACATGTTTGACATCTGTCCCACTCACACATTTTTCAAAGACGCCTGTTGTGTGTAGTAATGATTAAAACGATTGGGTTTTAATTTTCACTGTTATTATTTAAACTTACTACACATAAACGGTTCATTCTTTTACACACTTCATCTTTTCATAAGTTTTTACTCACAAACACTGTCTCAAACACTTTCACTGCATACATTCGATACTTTTCTCTATCTTTCTTCTAAACTTTTCTAATGGCTACTACAATGTTTACTGCTTCTGGGTTAGAATTCGTTCATAATAACTATGCTGCTCCTTTGGCAAATGAGAACGCACCGGAGGCGTTTCATTTGATTCAAGATTTCTTGTCAAACTCTGATGTTGGAACTGCTCTCACAGCACCTTTGAAGCTGTCTGCATCTCAAATCCGATCTTTTTGGCAGACAGGTACTTATGACAATGGAGGAGAGTCTGGGTCTCCATCTATTATCTTTGAATTTCAAGGAGAAGAGTTTGTAGTTACTCCTACAACTGTTCGTGATGCTCTGGGCCTTGAAGACTTTAATGCTTTCATAATCACTGTTGGAGATTTTGAGTTAGTTCGAATGATGAGGGAAATAGGATACTCTGGACCACTGACAAAGCTTGGTCAGTTGAAGCGACCGCTCTTGAGAAAAGAATGGAGTTTCTTTTTCGACTGCATAACAAGGGCGTTCGGCAAGAAATGCACGAATTGGGATGCTATTCCTACGGATAGTCTGCAAATCGGGTATTCTCTTCTTTATGGAGGTAATTTTGATGTTGCTAGACTAGTTCTAAATAATATAGGTGAGAAAATGAATGAAAACAGAGGTGTAGTCTATTTTGCAAGATTTTGTCAATTGATATTCTCTAAATGTGTTTCTGAAGTAGAGATAGCTGAGAATGATGTGATTCCTTGTTTTAAATTACATAAACGCATATTCTCTGATCTAACCAATAAAGATAACAAGAAAGGAGATGTTGGTGTTTTGTTGCTACCTGAGTCTGTGCAACAATTCCTGGTCAACTTACAACAACAACTTGTAAACACTGAAGCTGGACCTTCTGTGTCTCAATCACAAAGGTCAAAGAAGTCTAAGGTAAGGGCTGTTAAGTCCGCAAGAGTGAAGCCATCAGAAACTGAAGCTGGGGCATCAAATATTGATGATATGCCTCAGAAGAAACGGTTAAAGAAAAGAAGGGCCAACAGGGCAAAGTCTGATAATGCTGATGAGGAGAGTGAAACTGATGATGAGACTCTTCATCAGAGAAAAAGAAGATTGGTGGCTGCACATCTCTTTGGTGCATCCAATGTAAGTGCTGATGAAGAAGCTCCTACATCAAAGGCTGATGATGTAGTTGAGGAAACTTTACATGTTGAGATTGCAGATGAAGCTCCTGAAATTATTGTTCAGGAGGCTACAGAAAATATTGAGGCTGAGTTTTTTGAGCCACAAGGATTTCATATGGAAGTTGAAGCAAACATCTCTGTAAACTCTGAACATTTCACAGAGGGTTTGGAAGCTGATCAAGATACTGCTGAAATTGAAGAATTTATGGCTTCTCACACAGAAATAATTTCTTTTGAATTTGATAAAGGTGAGGAAGTCGATCTGACTTTAGCTGCTAATGCTACAGAAACTGTTGCTGCAACTCCTGATGTTGCTGACAAGGATGCAACAGAGAATGTTCCTATAGAAGCAGAGTTTGTTACAAACTCTGAGACTAATAAAGCTGAGCAGATAACTACTGAAGCTGCTGTAGAGAATTTCGATGAAGCTATGGCAGAGTCTGTTCCTGTTGAAACAGAGTTTGTTGCAAACTCTGAGATTCCAGAACCTGTTGCAGAGAAAGTTATTGTTGAAGCTGCACAGAGTAATTTTGAAACTGCTGCTGAGAATGTTCCTGCAGAGAATACAGCAGATAATGATAATGATGATGATAGTTTTGATCATTCACAAGAGGAGTTATTTGAGAGTCAAGCAAACTCTGATGAGCAAAGAGAGGTCAATCGAGCTACGGCTGAGCATTATCAGGATATGTACTACAATAGATGGGCTGCTGCAGATTGTATCTTTTCAGCACAGAGGGCTGCTGATTTTCTTGGTGATTCTGTGAAGACAATTTCAAATCCTGATATTCTTACAAGTCTAAAGGCTACTGTGATTCAAATTAAATCTCTCCACAACAGATTTGATGAGTCTCATAAGGAAGTCACTGCTTTGAGGAATGAAGTTGGTCTGAGGGATCTTACTCTGAAAAATGATAGAGCTTACTACAATTCCATGTTCAAGAAGCAAGCTAAGGACTCTGATGAAATTCAGAAGAGGCTTGGGAAAGTTGAGGACAACCAGACTGCTATGTCTGCTCAACTGACTTCAATTTCTAATGCAATTGAGTTGTTGACATCAGTACTACTTTCTGATGATGTCAAAAAGGGGGAGAGTGTACCAAGTGACAAATGCAAAGACACTCAAACTCTGAGACAGAGGGATGATGGTAATGATGGTGGAAACAAGGGAGGAGATGGAAAGAGTTTAAGATTAAATTCTGATAGAAGACTACTTCCAAGAAGATCAAACTCTGATAGAAGATCAAACTCTGGAAAGGGAAATGCAAACTCTGCCAGTGGTTCAAGATTCAAAAGTTTGATAATCTCTGATAAGCCTACCACAGATGAGGAAATTGCTACTAAGGTGTTTATGGCAGAACATGGAAAAGATGTTACAATTGAAGATATCCAAGCTGAAGAGCAAATGCTTGCTGAAGAACACAAGAAGAATCTTGAAGCTGGAATCTACAAGAAGAAGGAAATCAAGGCTCCTAGAAAGAAAGAAATTGGAATTTCTATTAAAGAAAATACTCAACAGAGTATACAATACACCAGGAGGCCTGTGATTACAAATGTTGGTAAAGGAAAGGGTATAATGGTAGAAGAAGAACAGTTACCAAAGAAGAATTATTCAACCTCTGACAAAGCTCAAGTTGAAGTTTTTGAAGCTAAATCAACCTCTGACAAGGCTCAAGTTGATGTTATTGTTAAGGATGTGCCAACCTCTGACAATGCTCAAGTTGTGCAAACTCAGTTATCTTCACCACTCCAAGGTTTCAAAAGATCTTCATTACCTGAAACTCTGAAGCCTAGCCAGGTGAACTTTCTACAAACCAGAACAGTACTTGGAAAACAATCTTATGACAAATCTGGTTTGGGTTCCCACAGAGAGAAAAGAGTTAATAATAGTCCTTTAGATCATACATCACTGGCAGAACCTGGTGTTGGGGTTACTTAAGAAAACCTTGATAAACTAGAATCTGTTCAGATGATTTACCACAAAGGCTTGAAGAAGGAGTTTTTATTATACTTTATGGATGATGGCAAAGTTTACAGAATTGGAAAAGATGATATTCGTCTGAAATTATGGGAAGAGCTAGAGTATGTTCTATATCTCCTGAAGATCAAAAATAGAAATACTCATAATGCTGCTCTGGTTTTAAAAGACAGAATGATGAAATCGAAAGTTCTTTTTGGAGGAAATGTTTCCAGTGCTTATATTCCTAAGTACAGAGATGCACATGGAAAGTTGGTGGAAATGAAGAAAAATAGTGCTAGATTCAGGACTGCACTAGATAAGAAAGTTCTAGAGTTCAATCTAGAGTCTGATAAGGCTTTTTATATCAGACTTGGCAATGAAATGAACAAGAACAGCATCTATTCTTTAAGGGCTGCTATTTATCAAATTGGTGAAGATGAACCAGAATTGAAGGAGCTGAAGAAGGATATGATTGCTGAACTAGATCGAGCTGAGAGAAAGTTACTGTCAGATTATATCAGGACTGTACCTGATATCCAAGAAATTCAGTAAAGTCTGACTGTAAGTTTTTATGTTTTCTATTCTAAGTTAAATTTAAACTCTGTTTTAAAATTAAACTCTGCTATATTTTAAACACTGCATTTGTTATATGTTTTGACATCATCAATTATCTGTTTAACTTGTACATTTTTATTATGCACAAGTTGGGGGAGATTGTTAGATATAATTGCTGACGTTTGTTCATCAGTGTTTAAGTACCAGGTACATATCAGAGTTTATCTAGAAGCCAGTCAGAGTTTGATAAAGTCTGACTGGGTGAAGAGTTTATATTGAAGCCAGTCAGAGTTTGATAAAGTCTGACGTGGTGATAGTTGACTTAGCTGTCGGTGCAAAGATGAAGATTCTAGAAGCAATATATTCTGAAGATGGAAAGAAGCAGAATATATTGATACAGCTAAGGAAACGGAATAGAAGACTGAAGCAATCCTTAATTGATATGAATTGTATAGCTAACTTATAGGAATATCAATTAGAGATGGATTGTATGTAGCTGTGTATTATATAAACACAGATAGGTTATCCCTAGAAGGGATGCGATTATTGAAATATTATTCTTGTAACCTAGTAGCTCTTTGTGATTCATTAACATCACTAAGAGAGAATTATTTAATATAATTCAGTTTGTTGATTTACAAACTTGTGTTCTTGATTGTTATTCTCATACATACTTGATTATATATTGTGTAATCGGCCTAACAGAAACCTTTGCTCCTGTTGCAAGACTAGAAGCAATAAGGATTTTCCTAGCCTATGCAGCCCATGCCAATTTCAAAGTCTATCAAATGGATGTGAAGAGTGCTTTTCTGAATGGGGAATTGGAAGAGGAGGTGTATGTAAGTCAACCTCCTGGTTTTGAAGATGATGATTTTCCAGAATATGTATACTTCCTCCTCAAAGCACTCTATGGTTTGAAACAAGCACCTAGAGCCTGGTATGACACACTTTCACAGTTCCTCCTTCAGAATCACTTCACTAGAGGTACTGTAGATAAAACTCTGTTTCACAGGGTTGTGAATGGCTCTACTATACTTGTTCAAATTTATGTAGATGACATAATCTTTGGGTCTACAGATGTGAAACTTTGTCAAAAGTTTGCCAAGCTTATGTAAAGTAAATATGAAATGAGCATGATGGGAGAATTAACTTACTTTCTTGGTCTTCAAGTGAAGCAAGTTAATGAAGGCATTTTCATTAGTCAAACAAAATATATTCATGATTTATTAAAGAAATTTGACTTAATGGAATGCTCTCCTGCCAAAACTCCCATGCCTACTGCCACCAAACTTGAATTTAATACTAAGGAAAAATCTGTGGACATTTCAAGTTACAGAGGCATGGTAGGCTCACTTTTATATTTAACAGCTAGTAGACCTGATATTATGTTTTCTACATGTCTATGTGCTAGATTTCAGGTTGATCCTAGGGAATCCCATTTAGTTGCTATTAAAAGAATTTTCAGATATCTCAAAGGAACACCAAACCTTGGCATTTGGTATCCTAGAGAATCTGGCTTTGAACTAATTGGTTATTCAGATGCAGATTATGCAGGATGTAAAATTGACAGGAAAAGCACAACTGGCACCTGTCAATTCTTAGGAAACAAGCTTGTCTCATGGTTCAGCAAGAAACAAAACTCAGTTTCTACCTCCACAGCTGAGGCTGAGTATATTGCAGCTAGAAGTTGTTGTGCACAGATTTTATGGATGAAAAATCAACTACTTGATTATGGATTAAGAGTTGAGAAAATTCCTATTTTCTGTGACAACACTAGTGCCATTGCCATTACTGAGAATCCAGTTCAGTATTCAAGGACCAAACACATTGACATCAAGTACCATTTCATTAGAGAACATGTTATGAATGGTACTGTGGAGTTACATTTTGTTCCAAGTGAACAACAACTTGCAGACATTTTTACCAAGCCACTTGATGAATCAACATTCTCAAGACTAGTAAGTGAGCTAGGTATGTTAAATTTCTCCTAATTATTTTTGAGATTTTTGCAAGTTACATTGTAGCCAGAAATTTGCTATGTGTTTCTGTGAATTAATTTTCTCAGGAAAAAGTGCAATTTTGTCTAAGTCAAAATTACTATGTCAACGAAACGCACCATTTCGTTGACAGTCTTAGCCTTTTTCTGGGTGTTTCGTTGATAGCTCTTTTATATCAACGAAACGCAGCTTTATCAACGAAATAGACGGGACTTTAACCGCCCAATCCTGATTCGTTGATATAGCGCAGTTAATCTGAACCGTTGAAATTTGACACGTCTTTTACCACGATCTATACATACACCCCTGTAAGTATAAATCATGGTAATACTTTAAAAGTAACGGTTATATTTTTTAAGCCAATCCAGTAATTTACATTGATTATTGGACTTAATTTCTGAGAATTTTTGGGGGAGTATTTAAGAAATTCTATTTTCTTTAATTCTTTTTTACCTGTTCTCAAAAATTCCAAAGGCTTTTCTTTCTTCTTCTCTCTAACAAGCAATTCAGTTCGACGCTTTTCTTCACTCAACAATGGCACCAATAGTCAAGCTTATGTCTGCTGGACGGTTTTTCTATGAGAAGAACAACTCCATCCCTTTTGTTGTCAAGGAAAGCCCGAACAACATCTTTTTCAAAATGATGGATTTCATGAAGAATTGCAAGTTGAGCTATGCAATGTTTCACTCTACACCACTCTACAATGAGATAATCTAGGAGATTTGGACCTCATGTGAGTATAGTGGGACAAATTGCACTTTTCAATTCACCATCCAAGGTAATGAGTATATAGTTAACTCTGATGTATTGCAAGCATGTCTACATATTCCTAAAAATAACTGTAATGATTTGCCTACATATACTGAAATGATTAACATGCTAAATTCTATAAACTACTCTTTGCCTACTGATAATTTGGGTAAGATTATTAGGAGAGGTTTGGTTAAGGAATACAGTTACTTAGCTGATGCATTCATTAAGGTCTTCTCTGGAAAGATTAGTAATTTTGATGCATTAACTAATTCTATGTTGATTCTCTTAACCATGCTTCTAACTGATAGATATTACAACTTTAGCACTCAACTTATGTTTGAAATTGGTGCTAGGTTGGGTGATAAGGCTAATAGGAAAAAGAATATCTATTATGCTAGGTTTCTGATGATGTTGGCTAACCATGTTAGTCCAGCACCATTAGTTATCTCTAACCCTATTTCCAGGTTCGAGTGTTTTGTGCAAGAGAAGAGGGTTTTGACAGATATACTGAGACTTAACAACAATGGTGATGTCCCAGTGGTGTATCTGCCCATCATTGAGGTAACTTCTTCTAACCCTGTTAGTGTAGTTGTTACTTCTATTGTTTCACCTACCAATGTTGCTATGGAGTCTGTAGCTGTGTCCCAACATGCTCCTGCCCAAGCAGCAAAACCTAAATCTAAGAAATCCTCAAAGCCAACCTCAGGTGCTTCTCAAAAGGCACCTGTTGCAAAAACTACTTCACAGCCAAAGGGGAGTGTTTCTGGAGTTGTGAGAGGTGAGGGAAGGGGTGAAAATCAAAGAAACCCCAAGAATAAGGAAGGAAAGGATAGCGTGTCCCAGCCATGCCCCATTGTGTCTTCCCAACAAGGCATAATGAGTAAAATGGATTTAAACACAAGTCTAGTTGCATCCTCCCAAAAGGATGTGATTATTGAAACAAGCTCTCCAAGAGGGACACTCCAAGCCCACAGTCTACATTTTCCCAATACCAGAGGAGAGTGAAGTAAAAATCCAAGGGTACACAGGGTGCACACACTCTGGAAGCAACACTTCCAGTTTCACAAATTCAGTTTGATGTAACCCCAATTATTACTCTGGGGTTATAGTCCCATTCTCTAAACATCAACCTTGAACTATCTCCATCAAATTCACCAACTCAGTCTTTAGATGTGGACATGATCCATACATCTATTCCTGATTCTCCAACTCTTATCTTGGAGAAGCCCCACTCTGAAGCTGGTGGTCATCACTTGTTAAGTGATTTGTTGGGCCATCAACTAATTTTTTCTGAAGCTGCAAGAGGATCTGTGGACCCCAATCTCACATCAATCACCACAGATTCGATTGTAATTTCACTTTCTCAAAATGCTTTATTGACTTCATCAACGGAACAGCCTCTTTCGTTGACAAGTGTTTCTCCATCAACGGTATCCATACCGTTGACAGTTCAAACTACCATTCCGTTGATAGGTCATTCTACACCCCTTATTGAAGATCAAGTTGTTTCCACAACTAGTGTAGATGACCTGGTGGTAGTTGAGACACTTTTAGGTTTGAGAGAGAGTGAAACTGAGAGGCTGGCTATTTCTTCCAGCCAGGCAAAAGGAGAGATTGAGAGTACCACCTTAGTAGGTGAAGGTGAGGGTGTGAGAGGTGTGAGCCATGGGGAGCCCATGATGAAAGAAAAGAGTGGAGAGAGAGAAGGGACTACAGGAGTCATAAGGGTGGAAGCAGCCATTGCTAGTGAGTTAATGGGGGTCAGTGAGGGAGAAAGGGAACTTACTTTCCAAGAGCATTATCAACAAACTCTGGATAGTATTTCCCTGGATCCTGAGACCTTTACTCATCCTGTGCCAGCCTATCAGGTTATGGCTCAACAGGGCAATGTGGAGGCAGAGAGGTCACTAAACCTAATTCATACAACTGCATCAATGCAAAGAGCAAAGGATGCCTTGACCAATCTATCTCCAGCAGCTGCAGCAAGTGGAGACTTTGACTTTTCTGATGATGAGGACATCTTTAGTGACAATCTACAGGTGGCCACTACTTCACAGACTGGGACTTCTATGGTGCCTCATAGACCAAACTGGCTTTCTCAGGATATGCAAGGAAGATGCACTCTAGATGATGTTATCACAAGGTACTACAATGAGGCATATCTAGCTCATGAGTCTGCAAATGCAAGGGACAAGAAATTCTACAAGGCCATCATGGATTCACTGGAAATCCAAAGGCTACAGATGTTGCAGACAAGGATTGAAGCTACATAAATCAAGGATTCCATTAGCAACCTCAGGGATGCTACTGACAGGAGGCTAGATGAAAAGCTTCCTCTTCTAACTGTGTCCAAGATGAACAAGTTTTTCTCCAAGGAACCTGAAGTGTCCTCATCTTTGAAGACTCTTTCCTCTAGAGTGGACAAAGTTGAGGCTATACTTTCTCACATGCAAAAGGAACAGGAGAAGCAAACTCAGCTACTCACCCAGCTTTTGGCAGCTCAAGGACTCCCTATCATATCACTTGATGATAACAAAAAGGGGGAGAAATCTAAGGAGCTAGAGAAATCTAAAGAGCTTGATATACAAATCACAAAGGTTTTGGTCCCAGCCATTTCCTTACCAAATGAGCCACTAGCAATGGGGGAGCTTGGACAGAAGAAAAAGGATGGCATTGACCTAATTCAGGAAGCTTCTATGAGGATGAGACTTGCAGAACAGATCAAAGATCATTGGTCCAACATAGAAGCAAGGGTCAAGAAAATTGCTGGAACTGCAAAGAACTCAAATCCATCAACGGATCAACCATCAACGAATGCCATGGGTGTAACATCAACGGAATGGGAGCCACAGTTCAAGAGTTCTCATGTTATAGAACCCCTTCAGCATGGAGTCCTTCAAGATTCAAGAAGTGAGAAAGGACAATCTTCATGCTTTAGGAATGTGGATGCAAGAGGGATATCTCCAATATCACCTGTCAAACCCAAGGGCAAGAACATTGCAAGGATATTTTATCCTCCACCAAAGCCAGATGAGTTCAAAGTCCTAGGGAAGCTGATCATTGAAAGCAAATAGAGCAATCATCCAAGCATAAGGAACAAAAGGGCCATCATCTACAGGGATAGCAAAGAAATCTTTATTTGGGTTGGTCACCCAAATTTTGCTAAGGACAAAGCTGAAGAATCTGAAAGGACAGCAATGCAAGCACTAGCAGTTGCTCAATCACTTGAAGATGAAGAAACCCTACAGGAAGAAAAGGCTAAGGATGAAGCTAAGGAAGCTGGAAAGGAAAGGAAGAGTGTAAGGCAGCCAAAGGCTAGAGCTAAAAGAAATCTGAACTTTGACAAAGATGATTCTCAGGTGACTGCTCAAGACTCTTCCACAACAAGTGCACATCAAATTCCTGTTGATCTACCTCATGAAGGAAAGTTGGCCTGTGATCCTGCACATCCTGTCAACTTTCATGATCAGCCAATTATGCCAAAAGAGGAGCCTCTTGAATTTGATGAGGCCTACTTTCCAAAGTTCCTATTTGAAAAGGATCAACCAATGAAGACAAAGAAAAGGGCTGTCAAGGCAAAGCCAGTGTTTGTGAGAAAGCCACAACCTCATAAACCCCCTGCAAATCCAGAGGACTGCATGTACATTGTTGACATCAGGGAAGAACCCAGTTTACATCTTTACTTAGACAACCTGGTGGAAGTAAGAGGAATTGCAGCTTCTCAAAAATTGCATGAGAGACTAGTTTTTACATTCAAGGGAGATAGAGAACAAGTGTGGCCTCTCTATAGAATTTTAGGAGAAGACTATCAAACACTACTCTCAGTGTTTAGATGCTTGAAGAAGGACTTTGGCTTCACCAAAACAGCCAAGTCTGAGGTGGTCTCCAAAATCTGTCAGATAAAGGCTAGCTGGAACAAGCCTGAGGCTCTTCCCAGGATGCTTAGAGTGCCCTCAATAGGAAAGGAGATCCATCTTCAACCATACTGGATGATGGAATTTAAGGACAAGGACAATTGTAGAAGATTCTTCAGGATGGAAGACCAGCTGGATAAGGCATCTAATCAAACTCTAAAGTTTATGCAATCCATGCTTGGTGATCAAGATGAAGAGGAGAAAATCTTTTACAGAAGGCTACAGGTCCAAATTGAGGAAAACAACTCTAAGAGAGGGAAGAAGACTATGCCACAACGAAGACACAGATGAAACATTTGCTTAGTCTAGAGGAGCACTTTTGGGCATTAGTCTTGTAAGTCTTGTATTTTGTCTAAAATATTATGAAGCTTAATGCATTTTCTACTTTTGTAATTTATGATGTATCTGAGTGTTTTTATTATCATCAAGTCTCTTGATTTATGGCTGTTATTCTATCAGTCATAAATTGGGGGAGATTGTTAGGAATATGTTGTTCTTGATGATAAACATAAAACACTTAGTAGAATTTGTGTAAAGTCATTTTGTAGATGTCAACGAAATGGCATGCTTTGCAGCATTCCGTTGACAGGAAGCTCATCAACGAAATGAGTGATGTAGCAATTGCACTGTACAATACTTCTAGTTTGATATGCATTTCATTGTAGATATTGGATAGGTTTTCTAAGTCATGTTGACTAAGTACTAGATAGGCAAAATAGGTTGGTTAATTGTAAATATATTATGCCTTGTAATTTTGCCTAAGTGAAGACATGTCAACGGTATGAAGATTACTCTGTCAACGGTATGGAGTTTACTCATCAACGAAATGAAGATTACTCATCAACAAAACGAAGAATAAAGCTATCAACGAAACACACCTTACTGCTATCAACGAATCATTATCACTTTTCTGAATAGTTGACAAAGTGATAGTGATAGTTTTCTGACAGATCAAAAGGAGATGTGGAAGTGTACTTTGCATTGGAAACCATTAAAATGGACATGGGGAATAAGGAAACATTCCAATTTCCAATCTGGTTATTGAGTGGGATCACTATAAGACTGAAGACAGAAGACAAAGATCTCCAAGGACCATTGGACAAAAGGGATGAAAAGCAAGTTATTGACGGTTACCTTTAGTGTACTTTAGTGTAGCCAAAAATAGCTTTGTAAACTTGGGAATATATATGTAACAAAGTGTAGCAGTTAAAATAGAAGTAAGAGAAGAAAAACAAATAGATTGTATTAGCTATCTTTGAGAGCATACTTCTCTACATTCTTGTAACTGAGCAGCTGTGTACTTTTTGTATCACAGATTATTTCCGCAATAAAAATCACTTCAGTTGGATCATCAAACAATCCAACTGAAATTATTAAGTGCTTGTGGTTTTTATTTTATAAGTTTAGTTTTAATTTGTAAGTTATTTTTAAGTTTGAAAAATATCAAGAATTGTATTCAACCCCCCCCCCCCTTCTATAATTCTGTTAGGTCATTTGGGATTAACAAATTCTGGCTGTGGCACAAGAAACTGTCTCACTTGAATGTTTAGGCAATGAATTCTCTGGCTAAAAGAGAACTCATCAGAGACATGCCTGCTTTGGAGTTTGTGCAATATGGAGCATGTGAAGCATGCCAAAGAGGAAAGATAAAGAGATCAAGTCACAAGAACAAATTGCTCAATTCAAACTCAAAGCCTCTGCAGCTAATTCACATGGATCTATTTGGTCCTGTAAATGTAATGTCTCTTTCCAAGAAGAAATATGCTTTAGTCATGGTTGATAAAAATTCAAGATATACTTGGGTGGAATTCCTGTTTTCCAAGGATGAAGCACCTCAAGTAATTATAGAGCATATCAAGAGAGTTGATAGAGAAGCACAAAGCATTGGTTCCTCTGTAGTTGCTCTGAGAAGTGATAATGGAACTGAGTTCAGAAATTCAACATTGTATGAGTTCTGCAAAGATAAAGGAATTTCTCAACAGTTTTCAGCTCCCAGAACACCTCAACAAAATGGAGTAGTTGAGAGAAAGAATAAAACTCTTATTGAAGCTGCAAGGACAATGATGTTGGATGCAAAGCTACCTACCAGCTTTTGGGCTGATGCTGTTAACACAGCATGCTATGTGCAAAATAGAACATTGATCAATAAGAAGTCTGGAAAAACTTCTTACTCATTGATGACTGGAAAAAGAGCATCCTTCAAGCATCTTCATGTGTTTGGAAGCAAGTGTTTAGGATCACGGTTAACGGATCGGAGCTCCGATCCGTTAATATTAATAAAAAAATACTTTACTCAAATTCAAATTCCTGTAACACTGAATATTTTAACAAAGTTGAAATGCAAATTAACACCAATGCAAATTCAGAGGTTACGCAATAAATTGAAATTCAATTACAGTATGAAAACTTAAACACTGAATTCAATGTGAAGCCATAGCACAAGCCAACGAAGGAAAAAACATGTTTTGTAATCAATCACCTAAAAAGGGAGAATGGAAAAGCATTATAGCTTACATTTTATTGCCTTTTGTGTCAATTATATAAGTAAAAGAGAGGTCCAATAGCCATTTTATGTATCTTGACTGCTTGACTTAATTGCTTTAAAAATATGATATCTTTAATATATAACATATTGTATATAATATGTAATATATATATATATATAATATAATATAAATAGTCGGATCGGATCATTAACGGATCGGATCGTATTAAATCCATATCCTATACTTATCGGATCGGATCGTTACCGGATCGGATTTTTATCGGATCGGATTTATTTTTTAATGATCCATATCCGCTCCATTAGGCTACGGATCGGATCGGATCGGACTGGATTTCCGATCCATTGACAGCCCTACTTCTGAGCATATTGGAAAATTTGATGCTAAGGCATTTGAAGGTATCTTCATTGGATACTCTCTGGAAAGAACAACATACAGAGTGTTTGTACCTGAGCAACACAAAGTAATGGAAAGCATGGATGTTACCTTTGATGACAAGAAATTTCCTGGACTTGCAACAAGTGAAAAAGACAGTGTGCCATTAAGATTTGAGAATCAAGGATCTCTTGAGGATTCTGAAAGTGAGGATGAACCACCTGTTCTAACTGTTCCTCATGTTGAAACACTTGAAGTTGATGATCTTCTTCAAACACATGTTGTAAGATCCGGGAAAATTACGTGTTATTATATGATATGAAATGAGATTTTAATTTCATATTAAGAGTTATTAAATGATTTATCTGTTTAAACGTGCTAAATTATTCGTTAAATGATTGAATATGTGACAATGTGATGCTATGTGATATGTGTGGGGAATTTGAAACTATTTTGAAAAGGGTGTTATACTATTTTATTTTATTATAATTATTGAAAAGAAAATTTGGATCGTTCCCAAATTATTCGGGCAATTGGTATATCGTTCGTACCAAAATTTCATTCGTTAAAGTGGAAAGTATTCGAAAATATTCGTAATAGAAGTATTTTGGTTCGTATATCTATTATTAAACGATACTTGTAGTTATCCGTACCTTATGGATGATTATCGTCTCGTAAAACGTGTATTCTGCTTTATTAAAGATTTAAAGTGTTTTATCTGTTAAAATGTATTTAAAGCGATCTATCGGATCAGTATCGATTCAAAAATGTCGTTTGGGGTATTATTTTCCGTTTAATATAAAAAGGCAAATCGTACTTTGTTTTTCGCATAATCAAGCTTAATTACAGTTAAAAAAGCTAAAAACCCCTGAAACGTGTTCTTCGTGTTCTTGAGAATCAAACTCACTTTTGAAGACGTTATCGGATTCCGATTTCGATGTTCTTGTAACCAAATCGAATCTCTCATCATCCTCTACCTAAATCCATCCTCAAAATCTATGTGGGTATGATCTTTGAATTTTTCCGATTTTTAAGTAATTTATTATTTCGAATTTTAGGGTTTTATTTGGGGGTTTCTTTATTATTGATTGTTCTTGTTAATTGATGATATGAATGGATTGTGTGTGTTGTGCTGAGTGTTGTGATGATTTTTATTTGATTTTTAGAGCTCGAATTCGAGCAAATCGGAAATTGTAAAAGTCACCGGAGTTTGGTCGGGATTTTGATTGGCTAAATGAACCTTGATAACGTTTGTACCATTGATTAGATCGTTGAAAGTGGAATCTATTCGTATAATTAGTTATGATTTTGGTGTTAGTTTTCAATCGGCCGGAAAATTTGAAGAACTCGCCGGCGGGGGAGTTTTCTGAATTGTTTGGTTCGTTTTTGCGCCTTTTCTGTGTTAATTAACTGTTGGGGATGCTGGGGATCGTAACCCCGTGTTTCTTTTGTTAAGGTTGCGGTGTTTTGGGGTTGCCGGAAGAACTCGCCGGCCGGATTCTGGAATTTCCAGATTTCCGGCGAGCTGTTCTTCAGCTTTCCGGCGGTGTTCTTCGTGGGACTGCTGTTTGATCCGTTCCTGCCCTAGTTTTTGTTATGAACAGTGTTTCTGGAATTATTTTGTTAAAATAATTCAAAAATAGTTTTAAAAATTCTAAAAATCATATCTTTAATTTAAAAATACATTTTTATTATTCCGAAAATTTTATAAATTCATAAATATTTATTTAAAGTCGAAAATTGATTAAACTTAATTATTTTAATTATTTTTAATTAATAATTAATTAATTTAATTAATTGATTAATTCTTTTAATCAGTTAATTCTTAAAAATTAATTATTAATTAGATTTAATTAATTAAAAATTCAGTTTAATTATTTTCAAACCTGTTTTATTATTTAAAAATAGTTTGAGCATTTAAAGAGTGTCAATTAATTTTATTAATTGATTTATTTTCATTTAAAATACTTATATTGGATTTAAAAATCCGATTTTTGATTTAAAAATTGTATGTGGCTTATTTAAATTCAAATAAGCTTTGTGTGATGTTTTAAAAATAGTTTTAAGTGCTATGTGATTCGTATGAGTTGTGTAATGTGCTTTATAGTCAGTATATGCCCGTACTAGGGCTAGTGTCTGAGTTTTAAATATCGTAAATTAGACCGGGCGTCCGATACGTAACCGGTCACTTGTTTAAATGTGTTATGTGAACAATGTGAATTATCTGTGTGAGTCATGCATGCGAATAAATTGTGTGGAGACTTGTTTGAGTAATTGGTTGTGTCTAATGTTATCACGAGGGGTAGATAGGATAGAAATTTGTCGGTTATGTTAGAAAGTGAGATTTACGAGGCCGTTGACTTGGATGTTGACTTTTTATAGTATGGGGATTGTCGTCAAGCAAGTTACGTGGATTACTTATGTGGTTGATTGCGATTGGTCTATCAGTTGAGATGTGGATGTTTATGCAACAGAGATATCGGTAAGATCGGTAAGTGCGTCGAAGTTAAGTTACGATCATTTATATAATATGAGGATTATACGTTGAAGACTAAGTACCGTCTCATGTTTGACTATCGAGGCTGGCACGTGGATTCGAAATGGTAAAAGCAGACTAGTGGTATTCGCAAGAGCGTTAAAGCAAAGAAGGACGGAAGTAGAGAATCGTGCGACAAGACAGAATAAGGAGGAAATCGTATTGTTTCAGCGTTACGAAATAGCTAAGGACCAGAGGCAAGTGTTTATACCCTTGCTTATTAATTAAGGGATATTATCTTGAATTATTAGTATGCATGTTGAATGCTTATTACTGAATTTTCAAATGTTGATTTCTTTGCATTGAATTGCAAGTATGTTATTTAATCTCGTAAATTGACGAGTACTCTTTTATACCTTTTGAGTTTAGATTCATATTTTCATATTGATCGGAAAGATATACTTATTATATTGAAAAGCTTGAAGAGATAATTATGGGCCGTATACTAAGGCTTTCTTTTAAAAGACTTGATTTAAAAATGCTAAGTTGGAACATTACCAACCCTAGATGAGCGAGAACTTGTGAACCCTATGAGGGAAAACTTATTCTAAAAATGCTGAAGTTGGGTTGCTTACCCTTCCAATATTCCATTTTTCACCTTGCACCTATGCAAACCTTGTTATCCTTTCTTGTTTTAAGCATTTATCTGATCCAGCCCCTGATTCAAATTCTATTACGTTGTGTATGAGTTGGTTTACTTCTTTCAAACGTGAGGCTTATCCGTTATAAGTATACGTTCGAGGGATCTAGACTAATTCTGTCAGAAGCCAGTAAACCCTTGTTTTTCTCTAACTATAAACTTACCTTGAATTTTCCTTAGACTTAAACTTGACTTTCTTGTCACTTACCAAATTGGTGAACTTTGACTAATTCTTCCACAATGTGTTAAATCATACTGTTGAGGCCATCTAGAGCCTGTTCTTTGAACCCTACTCTATATTAATCTAATAAAATTTCTGTTGACATCCTAATGCCTGTTTCATATCAGACTCGATCTTATTGAGCATGTTATTGTTTATTCTTCATTGCTATTCCAGTTGTTGCATCGATCTTGTCAATGTTTATTATGTTGTTACTTGTGATACGTATTCCCCATTGTTGTGTCGATCTCGTCGATACTAGATTATATTGCTATTCCTTATTGATTCTTCATATTTAACTATCTCCTGGAACGTGAGTTTCCAGCAATTGTTGTATTAAGGTCGTCGATTCTTCCGACACCTGATTGTCGAAGTAAGGTTGTCAATTGTACTGACACCTGACGTATAAATAATATAGAATTGGAATGTTTTTAAAAATGGACCAATTATTGGTCGATGTAATTAAGGCCCAGATTGGCCTAGGATCCAGTAGAGGACTATGACATGAGCTAGTCCGGGGTTGATGCGTGGCTGGCCAGCAGCACAACCTTTGTATTTGATAATTGTTAAAAATCCAATTCTAATATGAATTTTCATTTCTAGGATGAGTTACATCCATATACTTTGTACTTGTGAGATATGACCTGATTCTCAGGTTTATTCGTTGCGTGAAGTTGTTGGTTTGTTGATTATTAATAGTGGTTTCAATCTTGCTGAAATCGCTTACTCTTAATACATTCGGATTCCAAATAGTTGAAATCCACTTCCTTGATTCCATTGGCAGTCGTGAGATATCTATCTTGTTGAGTTTTATTCATACCGCATATCCAGTCGGTACCATGTTGAAGTCTTGAAGTGCGTTCTTTATTTCTTAACCGAGCGTGTTGGCTCATTCTTGCCCCTTGATTATTCTAACCTTCCAGAGTTGTTGATTTCGGAAAATGTCGTGAATAGACCTGTTATCTTCAAATTAGTATTTTTGTACAAACTATGGTCTTGAAGACGTACGAGTTATATTTATTTCATATTTTCTACATACTATTGTAGTTATTGTTGATTCGGTCATCGTAACGACCTATATAAATCTTTTGTGTTTTAAAACTATTCGGTTGCGAGAAGCTAAATGAGATATTGTGATAAATTACCAAACTTACTTGAAAATATTAGAGATTACAAATGTTTAAGCCATAGGCTTGTTTATTTGAAAATCCAAAGTTTATTTTGGAAACCTTTCGTATCATATTTAATAATACGCTTGCTGAGCAATTCATTCGCTCATACTTGTTTTATTTATATATATTTTAGCCTGCCGGAAAGAAGGTGTATTGGCGAGAGTTGTCCGCGTAGCTGATCAGAGATGGGGAAAGATATTAGCGTAAAGACGTTTTGATCCAGAGCAGTGGAGCTAGTGAGAGGTTTTGTATATAGATGTTTTCTATTGCTTAATATATTGTATAAGATTAGTTGCCTGGTATACTTCTTATCGAAGTTATACTAGTGTATTAGAATTTTGTAAAGAGAATGGTTGTAAAGAAGAAAGATTGTTGTAATGAATTTGGATTCTTGTTTCTAGCACTATAACCTTTAAAGATTCTGGTAGAGTTGGGGTCACAGATATTATTATTATTGTGTTGATTTTATATTGAACAGGTTGTTTGGATTAAGAGTGCAGTGTGACGACCAAATCATTGACCCCGGATTTGGGGGCGTTACAGTTGGTATCAGAGCAAGGGTTATAGTAAAACTAGAAACGAGAGTGTGTGGGAGTGTATATAGTTATATAAGGAACGTCAGAGCTCATTTAGAGTTCGTGTTGGACTATTGAATATAGTACCACTGAGTGAGTTAAGATAGAGGTATTCAATTTAGATGATTGTGCTGAGGTGGATAGAATTTCATACGATTGTAGATGTCTACGGCGGAATCTTCGAGGACTATTACGAGTTGACGGCGACGTACGATATTGATGACCTTGCGACGTGGAAAAGAAGGGCTGAAATCGAATAACGTGGAGAAGAAGGGCTGAAATCGAATAACGAGCTATCGAAGGAGTCGACGGAGGAGTCATGTGTGAAGACCCTGGTAATACCCTCCCATCCTAAGGAAATATTTGACATTTCTTTAAGCGAAACTTGTGTTGGTGAATATATTCCACCTTTTGACTTTGTACTTGATACTTTTGATCAATCATGATTGCAATTGCATCAGAGGTTGTTGCGACATCTATTTCAATTTGTAAAGCCTGTTGAAAATATGTTATTTAAATTCCAACTCCTTCATTCTTCCGGAGTGGATAACTCTAATTGTGATGTAACACTATTTGTTGATACTTCCTTTCTGGTTGTTCTTCTTTTCTGAAATAACACCTTTGGAATTTATTCAATTTCAATCCAAGGTGTGTATTTGAGAATTCTTATCGAAAGGCCCTGATTGTTATTCTGACTCTAAATTTCTTTCATATTTCTCTACTCCAACTGAGATAAACAACCCTATTTATAGGGGACACAAGGACTATCTGTCTATGTGATAGAAGTCTGACGGGACGCCGTCACTTGTGTGTTGTGAAATACAAGAAGGCTAATTACCTTTAGTACTGTCTTAATAGAGACACACAACATTGAGTTCATGTGATCAAATTGGTCTCTCAGTAATCCTTTCACTTCCAATAATGTTGCTTTGGAATATACAGATTTGGTAACCCCAATTGTGGGACATTTGCTACGATATAGAATCTTTTCACTTCAAACTATCATGAACTTCTTACTTCAAATAATCTGGGAGGTATGCCATTAGGGTGAACTGGAATTTACCCTACCTTACCGAACGAAGAATTTGCGATTGAATTACCATGAACGAAAGCGGACTACGATGCGATTAGAATACTAGTAACATATAACGGGGCCAGTTGTTCTCTTTCTATCGATTAACGTTACGATGTGGAAAAGGTGAAGTTAGATAATTCAAGAGTTGATTGGAAATTGGGGAAAAAGGTGTAATTGTGCTGATGTTATCCTAGGTTGTGGAAAATGGACATAATAGATTTTTGTCTCAATGAGAAGAACTTTTAAGATTGGATGATAGGCTAATAATGGAGAATGAGTTAATCTTTGAGTATTTCAGGATTGTATGATATGGTTGCAAGTCTTTTGCTCACGATAGTTAAGGTAGATTTTACCAGTCAATGTGGATGTATAGAATGAGAATCAAGATAATGTCGAGTTGATCAAGCTGTTTGGGAAATGAGATGGAACCATGGAAAAGGTGTCATGAGTGTTACTGTGAAGATAGGAAAAGAAGATGAAGAGGTGTTAATAAGGATTTAAAGACAATGGATGAGGTAATGAAGGGTTGTTTTCAGCTGAAGAGTTAATTGGCATGAAAGGTATGTGATTGTTGAAAGCAGTTGTTAGATATATTGGAAATAGGTAGAGTTGACCCAAGAACGTGGATGGCTGATAGTATGAGTAGTAAAGGAGAGAATTGAGATGTAAATATCTTCGGTAAAAGGATTAGAAAGGATGAAGTTTTAAGGTTATGATAACAAGAGATTAATTAAAAGAAATGACGGACATAAGGATTCAACCAGGATTGATTAAAGAGAAAGGGCTACATAAAGGAAAGAGTTATGGAAATAGAAAAGGATTCAATTATAGGAGGGAACGAGAAAGTATAAAGAATAAGAAGGAAATGCAAGGATATATATGAGGGGTTTCAAAAGGGATACCAGTGTTGGTGAATATCTAAGTACTTGAGGTGTTGGAAAATGAAGACAAAATAACAGAGGTATAGTAGACGACTACAACTAAAGAGATTCCTGAATGGAGACGAAGACATGTTGAGATAAACTGTGGTATGGAGTTGCTAAGGCTTAGAGCTTATCGTGGTGTTATTTAGGTTATTATTGACCGATTAATGAGAGATAATGGTACGGCATGGAATGACGAGTTCAATTGTATTTGACAGAGATCCGCGACGTAATTGAAGAATTCAGACAGACTATGATTGTGTACTAAATTTTGAAGGTAATTGGGAGGATCGTTTACCGTTGATTAGATTCTCTTACGACAACAGTTACTATGACGATTTTGAAATGCTACCTTACGACGATTTATTGAGTGTTGGGAAAGTGCGTATAAGTTTGCTTGCCACCCCGTGAGTGGTATATTCATAGTGTATTTCGTAGAATATGAACCTATAGAGATCTAGTTAAATTGTTCTATGTTGAGTAACCGATTGAGATATTGAGTCAGTATGAGAGAGTGATGAGTAATAGAGGAGTCAAATTAGTATGAGTATGAGGAGAAATCCTAAGGTTGAAGAGTCAACCTAGGAATTTGAGAATGAGATGTTGGAAATTATCCACCTACGTTTGCGCGAGCTGATTCTGAGGACAGAATCCTGTTAAGGGGGGAAGGATGTAAGATCCGGGAAAATTACGTGTTATTATATGATATGAAATGAGATTTTAATTTCATATTAAGAGTTATTAAATGATTTATCTGTTTAAACGTGCTAAATTATTCGTTAAATGATTGAATATGTGACAATGTGATGCTATGTGATATGTGTGGGGAATTTGAAACTATTTTGAAAAGGGTGTTATACTATTTTATTTTATTATAATTATTGAAAAGAAAATTTGGATCGTTCCCAAATTATTCGGGCAATTGGTATATCGTTCGTACCAAAATTTCATTCGTTAAAGTGGAAAGTATTCGAAAATATTCGTAATAGAAGTATTTTGGTTCGTATATCTATTATTAAACGATACTTGTAGTTATCCGTACCTTATGGATGATTATCGTCTCGTAAAACGTGTATTCTGCTTTATTAAAGATTTAAAGTGTTTTATCTGTTAAAATGTATTTAAAGCGATCTATCGGATCAGTATCGATTCAAAAATGTCGTTTGGGGTATTATTTTCCGTTTAATATAAAAAGGCAAATCGTACTTTGTTTTTCGCATAATCAAGCTTAATTACAGTTAAAAAAGCTAAAAACCCCTGAAACGTGTTCTTCGTGTTCTTGAGAATCAAACTCACTTTTGAAGACGTTATCGGATTCCGATTTCGATGTTCTTGTAACCAAATCGAATCTCTCATCATCCTCTACCTAAATCCATCCTCAAAATCTATGTGGGTATGATCTTTGAATTTTTCCGATTTTTAAGTAATTTATTATTTCGAATTTTAGGGTTTTATTTGGGGGTTTCTTTATTATTGATTGTTCTTGTTAATTGATGATATGAATGGATTGTGTGTGTTGTGCTGAGTGTTGTGATGATTTTTATTTGATTTTTAGAGCTCGAATTCGAGCAAATCGGAAATTGTAAAAGTCACCGGAGTTTGGTCGGGATTTTGATTGGCTAAATGAACCTTGATAACGTTTGTACCATTGATTAGATCGTTGAAAGTGGAATCTATTCGTATAATTAGTTATGATTTTGGTGTTAGTTTTCAATCGGCCGGAAAATTTGAAGAACTCGCCGGCGGGGGAGTTTTCTGAATTGTTTGGTTCGTTTTTGCGCCTTTTCTGTGTTAATTAACTGTTGGGGATGCTGGGGATCGTAACCCCGTGTTTCTTTTGTTAAAGTTGCGGTGTTTTGGGGTTGCCGGAAGAACTCGCCGGCCGGATTCTGGAATTTCCAGATTTCCGGCGAGCTGTTCTTCAGCTTTCCGGCGGTGTTCTTCGTGGGACTGCTGTTTGATCCGTTCCTGCCCTAGTTTTTGTTATGAACAGTGTTTCTGGAATTATTTTGTTAAAATAATTCAAAAATAGTTTTAAAAATTCTAAAAATCATATCTTTAATTTAAAAATACATTTTTATTATTCCGAAAATTTTATAAATTCATAAATATTTATTTAAAGTCGAAAATTGATTAAACTTAATTATTTTAATTATTTTTAATTAATAATTAATTAATTTAATTAATTGATTAATTCTTTTAATCAGTTAATTCTTAAAAATTAATTATTAATTAGATTTAATTAATTAAAAATTCAGTTTAATTATTTTCAAACCTGTTTTATTATTTAAAAATAGTTTGAGCATTTAAAGAGTGTCAATTAATTTTATTAATTGATTTATTTTCATTTAAAATACTTATATTGGATTTAAAAATCCGATTTTTGATTTAAAAATTGTATGTGGCTTATTTAAATTCAAATAAGCTTTGTGTGATGTTTTAAAAATAGTTTTAAGTGCTATGTGATTCGTATGAGTTGTGTAATGTGCTTTATAGTCAGTATATGCCCGTACTAGGGCTAGTGTCTGAGTTTTAAATATCGTAAATTAGACCGGGCGTCCGATACGTAACCGGTCACTTGTTTAAATGTGTTATGTGAACAATGTGAATTATCTGTGTGAGTCATGCATGCGAATAAATTGTGTGGAGACTTGTTTGAGTAATTGGTTGTGTCTAATGTTATCACGAGGGGTAGATAGGATAGAAATTTGTCGGTTATGTTAGAAAGTGAGATTTACGAGGCCGTTGACTTGGATGTTGACTTTTTATAGTATGGGGATTGTCGTCAAGCAAGTTACGTGGATTACTTATGTGGTTGATTGCGATTGGTCTATCAGTTGAGATGTGGATGTTTATGCAACAGAGATATCGGTAAGATCGGTAAGTGCGTCGAAGTTAAGTTACGATCATTTATATAATATGAGGATTATACGTTGAAGACTAAGTACCGTCTCATGTTTGACTATCGAGGCTGGCACGTGGATTCGAAATGGTAAAAGCAGACTAGTGGTATTCGCAAGAGCGTTAAAGCAAAGAAGGACGGAAGTAGAGAATCGTGCGACAAGACAGAATAAGGAGGAAATCGTATTGTTTCAGCGTTACGAAATAGCTAAGGACCAGAGGCAAGTGTTTATACCCTTGCTTATTAATTAAGGGATATTATCTTGAATTATTAGTATGCATGTTGAATGCTTATTACTGAATTTTCAAATGTTGATTTCTTTGCATTGAATTGCAAGTATGTTATTTAATCTCGTAAATTGACGAGTACTCTTTTATACCTTTTGAGTTTAGATTCATATTTTCATATTGATCGGAAAGATATACTTATTATATTGAAAAGCTTGAAGAGATAATTATGGGCCGTATACTAAGGCTTTCTTTTAAAAGACTTGATTTAAAAATGCTAAGTTGGAACATTACCAACCCTAGATGAGCGAGAACTTGTGAACCCTATGAGGGAAAACTTATTCTAAAAATGCTGAAGTTGGGTTGCTTACCCTTCCAATATTCCATTTTTCACCTTGCACCTATGCAAACCTTGTTATCCTTTCTTGTTTTAAGCATTTATCTGATCCAGCCCCTGATTCAAATTCTATTACGTTGTGTATGAGTTGGTTTACTTCTTTCAAACGTGAGGCTTATCCGTTATAAGTATACGTTCGAGGGATCTAGACTAATTCTGTCAGAAGCCAGTAAACCCTTGTTTTTCTCTAACTATAAACTTACCTTGAATTTTCCTTAGACTTAAACTTGACTTTCTTGTCACTTACCAAATTGGTGAACTTTGACTAATTCTTCCACAATGTGTTAAATCATACTGTTGAGGCCATCTAGAGCCTGTTCTTTGAACCCTACTCTATATTAATCTAATAAAATTTCTGTTGACATCCTAATGCCTGTTTCATATCAGACTCGATCTTATTGAGCATGTTATTGTTTATTCTTCATTGCTATTCCAGTTGTTGCATCGATCTTGTCAATGTTTATTATGTTGTTACTTGTGATACGTATTCCCCATTGTTGTGTCGATCTCGTCGATACTAGATTATATTGCTATTCCTTATTGATTCTTCATATTTAACTATCTCCTGGAACGTGAGTTTCCAGCAATTGTTGTATTAAGGTCGTCGATTCTTCCGACACCTGATTGTCGAAGTAAGGTTGTCAATTGTACTGACACCTGACGTATAAATAATATAGAATTGGAATGTTTTTAAAAATGGACCAATTATTGGTCGATGTAATTAAGGCCCAGATTGGCCTAGGATCCAGTAGAGGACTATGACATGAGCTAGTCCGGGGTTGATGCGTGGCTGGCCAGCAGCACAACCTTTGTATTTGATAATTGTTAAAAATCCAATTCTAATATGAATTTTCATTTCTAGGATGAGTTACATCCATATACTTTGTACTTGTGAGATATGACCTGATTCTCAGGTTTATTCGTTGCGTGAAGTTGTTGGTTTGTTGATTATTAATAGTGGTTTCAATCTTGCTGAAATCGCTTACTCTTAATACATTCGGATTCCAAATAGTTGAAATCCACTTCCTTGATTCCATTGGCAGTCGTGAGATATCTATCTTGTTGAGTTTTATTCATACCGCATATCCAGTCGGTACCATGTTGAAGTCTTGAAGTGCGTTCTTTATTTCTTAACCGAGCGTGTTGGCTCATTCTTGCCCCTTGATTATTCTAACCTTCCAGAGTTGTTGATTTCGGAAAATGTCGTGAATAGACCTGTTATCTTCAAATTAGTATTTTTGTACAAACTATGGTCTTGAAGACGTACGAGTTATATTTATTTCATATTTTCTACATACTATTGTAGTTATTGTTGATTCGGTCATCGTAACGACCTATATAAATCTTTTGTGTTTTAAAACTATTCGGTTGCGAGAAGCTAAATGAGATATTGTGATAAATTACCAAACTTACTTGAAAATATTAGAGATTACAAATGTTTAAGCCATAGGCTTGTTTATTTGAAAATCCAAAGTTTATTTTGGAAACCTTTCGTATCATATTTAATAATACGCTTGCTGAGCAATTCATTCGCTCATACTTGTTTTATTTATATATATTTTAGCCTGCCGGAAAGAAGGTGTATTGGCGAGAGTTGTCCGCGTAGCTGATCAGAGATGGGGAAAGATATTAGCGTAAAGACGTTTTGATCCAGAGCAGTGGAGCTAGTGAGAGGTTTTGTATATAGATGTTTTCTATTGCTTAATATATTGTATAAGATTAGTTGCCTGGTATACTTCTTATCGAAGTTATACTAGTGTATTAGAATTTTGTAAAGAGAATGGTTGTAAAGAAGAAAGATTGTTGTAATGAATTTGGATTCTTGTTTCTAGCACTATAACCTTTAAAGATTCTGGTAGAGTTGGGGTCACAGATATTATTATTATTGTGTTGATTTTATATTGAACAGGTTGTTTGGATTAAGAGTGCAGTGTGACGACCAAATCATTGACCCCGGATTTGGGGGCGTTACACATGTGCAAGGGAACACAAACACAGGGGAGGAGAAGAGAATGCAACTGTCAATCAAAATGAACCTGAGGCAAGTTAAGGAGATGAACAGGGTCACACAAGGAAATGGGACAGAGCCCACACTAGGGATCAAATCATTGGTGATCCTAGTGAGGGAGTTAGAACAAGGAGAGCAACATGTCTGTACAGCTGCTTTCTGTCACAAGAAGAACCAAAAGTAATTGAAGAAGCCTTGAAGAATTATGACTGGATTGTTGCTATGCAAGAAGAGTTGAATCAATTTGAGAAAAACAAAGTTTGGGAATTAGTACCACCTCCTGAAGGTAAGAATGTCATTGACACTAAATGGGTGTTCAGGAACAAAATGGATGAAGAAGGTGTGGTAATAAGGAACAAAGCAAGGTTGGTTGCCAAAGGATACTGTCAACAAGAAGGCATTGACTATGATGAGACATTTGCACCTGTAGCTAGACTAGAGGCCATCAAGATTTTCTTAGCCTTTGCAGCACACTCAGATTTTAAGGTGTATCAAATGGATGTGAAAACTGCCTTTCTCAATGGTGATCTTGTTGAAGAAGTTTATGTATCCCAACCTCCTGGCTTTGAGAATGAAGACTTCCCAGACTTTGTGTATAGACTGCTCAAGGCACTCTATGGACTCAAACAGGCACCAAGAGCCTGGTATGAAACTCTCTCTCAATTTCTCCTTGAGCATCAATTCACCAGAGGTACAATTGATAAAACTCTATTCTTCAAGAAGCATGGAAATGATATCATTCTATTTCAAATTTATGTGGATGATATCATCTTTGGCTCTTCAAATGAAAAACTCTGTCAAAGGTTCTCTAAGTTGATGCAAAGCAAATATGAGATGAGTATGATGGGAGAATTAACCTTCTTCCTAGGCCTGCAAGTACATCAAAGGGAGGATGGCATCTTCATAAATCAATCCAAGTATGTTAAAGATCTTTTAAAGAAATATGGTTTGGAAGATTCATCTCCTACAAAAACTCCAATGTCCACTGCAATCAAGCTTGATGAATATAAGAAGGGCAAGAGAGTGGACATCAAGGTCTATAGAGGAATGGTTGGATCATTACTCTATCTCACAGCTAGCAGGCCTGACATCATGTTTTCCACATGCCTATGTGTAAGGTTTCAATCTGATCCAAAGGAATCTCACATGATGGCTATCAAAAGAATCTTCAGGTATCTGAAAGGGACTCCTAATCTTGGGCTATGGTATCCAAAGGGCACTGGGTTCAACCTGGTTGGTTACACAGATTCTGATTATGCTGGATGCAGAATTGACAGGAAGAGCACCTCTGGAAGCTGCCAATTCTTGGGTCAAAGGTTAGTGTCTTGGTTCAGTAAGAAACAACAATCCACAACAACATCTACAGCTGAGGCTGAATATATTGCTGCTGGAAGCTGCTGTTCTCAATTGCTTTGGATTAGAAATCAACTCATGGATTATGGACTAGTGTTGGAACACATTCCCCTGATGTGTGACAATACCAGTGCAATATCCATTGTTGCCAATCCTGTTAATCATTCTACTACAAAGCACATTGAGATAAGGTACCATTTCATTAGGGAACATGTTGAAAATGGTACTATATCAGTCTCCTATGTTCCAACTGAGAAACAATTAGCTGACATATTTACTAAACCTCTAAATGAAGCTATCTTCAACAGACTTGTGAGTGAAATTGGAATGCTCAATCCTTCATTTAGTTGCTCTAAGTAAGTATGCTAGTTAATTGTTGCAGCAGTAAATTTTCACTGTATTTAAATGATCTATTCATATGGAGTGAAAATTAGCTGAGATATGATTTATAAATATTTCAGTATTTTACTGCATATTTTTCAAATCATACTTTTCTGTGAAGTTATGAGCTTTTAAAACATCTCTACATAGGTGATTTTGAGAGTTCACGACTTAGTTCAAATGAAACAGACTTATATAGCAAACTGCTAAAATTGTGAGACTTCGCGATATAGTTCATTTCTTGAGTTTGCGACATAGTTCATTTTCCGACTTCGTGACATAGAATAACTATATCGACAAGTCCCCATTTTGAGCAGAATTTTGATTTAAATTAATTTTATTTCAAAATTTTGATGTAAGTCTGACAAAATGCTTGAAATTCCAAAAAGAGAGTTTTAGACAAGGTATTTATACTCGATCGCAAAGTCACCCATACTTTCTACCTTTACGACTTTGCGACATAGTTCATTTCTGGACTCTGCGATATACTTAGCAAGACTTCACGATATAGGCTATTTTGAGACTTCACGATATCAATATAGTCTATACAAATTCATAACTCCATATCGCAGTGTCTCTATCATATAAATACTTTTTGCTAACCGTTCACAGCTTTTCATCTTGTCTATTGCTCTCAATTCTCAAACCTAAAATCCAATTATCTTCTCTCTTCTTCACTCTCAATTTCAAATGCCACCCAAATCTCAAACAGCTTCTTCTTCAAACCCTTTAGTCACACCCAAAGAGACAAACCTTCTTACTATCCCTTCTGAGGTTGAAGCAAACCCCAGGTACAAGTGTTTTGTACGGTTCTTGAACACGTCCTACCTTCGCCAAGCCTTGACCATGAACCCCACTCTGTATGTTGATGTACTGGAAGGATTCTGGAGAACAGCTATGGTTTCTACAATGGCAAGGGAGGATGGGACTTCATTTCAGGAGGTTACTTGCACGATTGGATGGAAGCATTTGCAGTTTGGGGTCAAAGAAATTAATGAAGCTTTGGGGTTCAAGACTGAGGGCCATGATGAAGAAGCCACTGATAAGCAAATGGTGGACTTCATGACCCTAATTCAGTATGCAGATGAAATTGACATGGCTAAGCTCAACACGAAGCATGTCAGGAGGGAGTGGTCATTTCTGTTTGACGCACTCCAGAAGGTGTTCCTATGCAGGAAGACAGGATGGGACCACATCAGTCACATTGCTGTGAAGCTAGCCTACTCCTTAGCTCATAATCAGGAGATCAATGTAGGAGCCATCATTCTCAAGGAATTGGCTCAGAGTCTAGGCAGGACTGTTCGTGGACGAGGTAATGAGATCTTTTACCCTCGTTTTATTCAGTGCATTTTAAATTACCTTGATAATGATGTGCGTGAATTAGATGGTATAGATCCAACAAAGTTGGCTTATTCCAAGTCCATGTCCAAAGTTCTATTTGGTTCATTGGACACAAGGAATCAAGTGGATGTGATTCTGAGTGTGACTAAGCATATGCAAGACACATTCACATCCTATCCACTTGATAAGCCCATATATCATGAACTTTCCTGGAAAGGGAAGGCTAAGACTGAAGGAGCTTCATAGTCTAACCCCAGCCTTCCTATCCCATCCAGTGACCCTCCTGCAAACACAACCTTAGAAATTAGGGATCCAAGTGCACTAGTCTCTCAAAAGATTCTCAAAGGTTGACAGATTGGAGAAAGAAGTGGCTACCCTCAAGTCTGAAAACCAAGGGATTTCTCATTCCTTGGAGCTCTTAAATGCCAAGTTGGATGACCAAAGCAACTCCACTTCAAACATTCTGCTAGTCCAACAACAGATGATGACTTCTATGATGAGAAGCATGAACCTTCCTATTCCTGGAGAAGCTCAAGACATCTTGTCTGATCCCAAGCCTAAGGGGGAGAAATGAAATGAAGAGGTAATTCTGGAAAAGAAAGGGGGAGCTCCTACCAGGCAAAAGCTAAAAGGGAAAATTATATCAGAAAAGGAGCTCAAGCCAATCACCCTTCCTACTGTTTCTGTCACCAGTTTAGCTGGCCAGAAAAGTAGTGTGACTACAACCTTCTATCCTGGCACATTGCCCAGTGATGTCTCTGCTCCTCTCATCTCCACAAGAGCTCAGCCTGTCAAAGTCAATTTTGTCACTGAGGCCAAGCTACAAGAAGTTGCCAATTCAAACATCTATCATGATGAGGCCTTTCTGGAGTTTCTGAAAGCCATCAACATCAGTGTTCAAGGTGATACTCAGATCTACAGGGACAAGCTTCAGGAAAACATCAAGTATTTTACTGTGGTAGTCAAGAAAATCAAGGATGCTTATCTAAGAGAAATTGTTATGGTATCCAAAGAAAATGACCTATGGCACTTGTCTTTTGAAACTCTAGAGAAGCTGAGGTTTACTGAACTAGACACTATAATGGAGCTAAAAGAGAAAACTGGTGAGAACAACAGGATTCTATATGAGGACTTGAAGAAGGACCAATACTTAAGATTGCCTGAAGTCATCACCAATCCAAGAACTGTCATTTTCCAAGGTCTCACCAGGGCAAACACCATTGATCAACTAATCATCCCTGCTCACCTGAATATGAAGAATAAAGACAAAATCAACAATGTGCTCCAGATGCTAAGAGCTAAGAGGGGATTCAGGACTGCTGAAGAGATAGAAATGATCCAAATTCTTCAATCATACATGGAAGAATACCTGAATCACTCAAGGCAAAGAAAACTCAAAAAGATGACAAGGATGATGATGAAGACAAGAGCTACAGGAGAAGAAGTCATTCTAGGAGTGATAAGGATGGAGTAAGTGAGAGCAGCAAGGGTAAAACTCCCAAGAAATCTAAAGATGTTGAAGATGACAAGAAAGACCCTCAAGGAAAGAAAGAGACAGTAAAGAAGAGAAGTGGAAATCAGCAAGTCAAGGACATTTCTAGCAGTACCTTAACCACAACACAAGACTCTAAGTCTAGGGTGGGTACTGTTAGTAATGATCCTCCAAAATCAATATCCATGACTTCTGAAACTGATTTGCCATTGGAGAAAGGTAAAGCCACCACAACAAAATCAAAAAGACACTTCCACAAAGTCACAACTAGTGGAGTGTTATAGTGGATGAAGGGAAAAGGGTTGAAGCTTCTTCCAAGTGATGTGGCACTAAAGACTAAATCTCCTTGTTCTGGAAAGCTACCTCAAGTCAAACACTGGAAGTTCAAAAGTGTAGCTAAAAGAACAAGGATAAAAGAGGAATGGAGCAATCACAAATGTTGTTGGGATCAATGTACTTCCTCTAGATGAAGACTATGATGAAGATGCCCTAGCATTTCTGAGAGCTCAAAGAATCTTTGAAGTCAAGGTGAAGCAAAATCATCTAGAGATCAAATACACTGATGGAAGAGAAAGAGTGTTAGATATAATTGCTGACGTTTGTTCATCAGTGTTTAAGTAACAGGTGATCATCAGAGTTTACATTGAAGCCAGTCAGAGTTTGTTAAAGTCTGACGTGGTGATAGTTGAACTAGCTGTCGGTGCTGAATTGAATATTCTAGAAGCAATATATTCTGAAGATGGAAAGAAGCAGAATATATTGATACAGCTAAGGAAACGGAATAGAAGATAAGAAGCAATCCTTAATTGATATGAATTGTATAGCTAACTTATAGGAATATCAATTAGAGATGGATTGTATGTAGCTGTGTACTATATAAACACAGATAGGTTATCCCTAGAAGGGATGCGAACATAGAATTATTATTCTTGTAACCTAGTAGCTCTTTGTGATTCATTAACATCATAAAGAGAGAAGCTGTTAATATAATTACAGTTTATTGATTCATAAATAGTGTTCTTGATTATTGTTATTCTCATATATATTTGATTATACTGTATTCGGCCTAACAATTGGTATCAAAGCCTAGGCTGTTTAATATATACAGTTTTACGATTCAAACACAGTAATAATCATGTCTGAAGAAAATCAAGCTCCTCCCAAGGTTGAACAGGTTAAACCTAATTCTGTGAGTCGATATGAAACAATCAGGGTTCCAATTCTCAGGCCAGTGGAGTATCCAATTTGGAAGGTGAAGATGACCATGTTTCTGGAGGCTACAGATCCAGAATATCTTGACAGAATCAATGATGGTCCTCATATGCCGACTAAATTGTCTCCTGTTGTTGATGGTCAAGAACAAAAGACTGTTCCAAAGGAAAAGAAAGATATGACTCCTGAGGATATCTCATCAATTGCAAAGGATGCAAAAGTTAGACATCTACTCCACAGTGCTTTAGACAATGTTATGTCTAACAGAGTAATTGGCTGTAAAACTGCCAAGGAGATATGGGATGCTTTAGAAGTCAGGTGTCAAGGAACCAGTGCTATAAAGAAGAACAGGAGAACTATACTCACTCAGGAGTATGAGCATTTTGATTCAAGAACCAATGAAACCTTGACTGAGATATATGACAGATTCTGTAAACTGCTGAATGATTTATCTCTAGTTGATAAAGAATATGATCTTGAAGAATCAAATCTCAAATTTCTCTTATCTTTACCTGAAAGATGGGATTTGAAGACAACAACTATAAGAGATAATTACGAACTTGCTGAAAGTGAACTTGATGAGATTTATGGGTTACTGAAAACTCATGAATTGGAAATAGAACAAAGAAACAGAAGATCAAGCAAGAAGACAAAATCTGTTGCTCTCAAAGTTGAGGAGAAGCCTATCAAGAAGGAATCATCAAAGAAGAAAGCCAAGGGAAAGGCTTTAGTCATTAAATCTGAAAGTGAGTCATCAAACTCTGATGATGACTCAAACTCTGATGAAGCTTCTGACTCTGAGGATGATGAAGAACAGATGATGCAAATGGCTGCATTGATGGTGAAGACCTTCAAGAAGATGGGATTCAAGAACTTCAAGAAAGGAAAGAGATTCTCAAGGAAAGATTCAAACTCTGAAAGGAAAAGTTTTAGAAAGTCTGATGGAAGGGAGACCAAGTCTGGCAAGAAGGATAAATCTGAAATCCAGTGCTACAAGTGTAAGGAGATGGGTCACTATGCCCCAGAGTGCAAGAAAGGAAAATCTGAGAAAGCACTCATCTCTAAAGGCAAAGACTGGGCAGATACTTCAGACTCTGATGATGGAGTAAATTATGCTCTTATGGCAACTGTCAAAGATGAGACTGAATCATCTGAAAATAAGGTACCCCTAACTACTTATGCTTATGATACTGATAATATATCTGAGTTAAGAATATATCTGAAAAGCGTACATGTTAGTTATAGGGATCAGACTTTAGAGAATGAGAGAATTAAATCTGAGAATCTTAGCCTTAAAGATAGAAACAAGTTTCTTGAAGGAGAACTTGAAAATATGAAGCAGATTCAAAAAGAAAGAGATGATGCTGTTTATATTAAACAGGAGTTGACTAAGAAATATAAGCAGCTAGAATCTGATCTAGAAAAAGAAAGAAAAATAATCAAGACTTGGACAGACTCTGGAAGAGACACTCATCAAGTGTTTCAGACAGATTCTATAGGTTTAGGCTATTGTGAAAATGATGAACTGAGGTTTAAGGACAAGATTAAGGTTAAACCACAACTTAAACCTGTGAAATTTGTTCCAGAATCCACTAAGTTTAAATCTGTTGTAGTAAGAGAAGCTGATATGGAATCAGATGAAACCTGTGAAAGACAGGAAAATATTATAACAGAAAATCTTATGGAAGTAGAAGCTGTTAGAAAGCCAGTAAAAACTTGTGAAAAACAGGTTAATGTTGGCTTGATGACAGGAAAACAGTTCAATCATAAGCTCAAAGAGGTAAAGTCTGCCATGAAACCAAAAGGGTCCAAGAAGAATAGGAATGGAAAGATAGGCATAAATAAAAGAAATAATCATTTGCCTACTGCTGTTGCTCCAAGGAAAACATGTTATAACTGTGGTAGTACTAACCATCTTGCTAGATTTTGCAATAAGAACAAAAATATTAATTCTTTACCTTCTACTTCAGGAGTAAAGAATGATTATGTAAGGGTTAAACCACAGACTTTATGCACACACTGTGGGAGCACTTGGCATTCTATTTATACTTGTAAGAGTTATCATGATATTTATCACAACTACTATGAACTAAAACCCAATCTGAAGTGGGTTAGAGCAAACTCTGCAAGTGTAAAGTCTGACAATGTTAGTTTAAACTCTGTTGATAGTGATTCCGCTGCAAAAGCTAACAATGTTAAGAAAGCCAAAGGATCCAAGCAAGTCTGGATCCTTAAAACTAACTCTTTGTAATTGGTTGTGATTGCAGGGCATAAAAGAGAGCACCCTTATCTTAGACAGTGGATGCTCAGGACACATGACTGGAAATAAAGCCCTGCTATCAAATTTTGAGGAGAAGGCTGGCCCAAAGGTTTCCTATAGAGATGGCAATATAGGACGTACTATGGGATATGGCAATATCAATCTTGGAAGTGTCATCATCACTAATGTAGCTCTAGTCTCAGGACTCAAGCATAATCTGCTATCTGTGAGTCAAATCTGTGACAGAGGAAACCATGTAGATTTTCATACTGAACACTGTGAAGTTATCAGTAAATCTACTGGAAAAGTTGTTCTAGTTGGACACAGGCGCAACAACATTTATGAAGCAAGTTTGGTAACAAACTCTGATGGAAAAACAGTGTGTCTGACTGCAAGAATGTCAAATGAAGAGAGTTGGAACTGGCATAAGAAGCTCTCTCATCTCAATTTGAACAACATTAATGAGCTAATAAGAAAGGATCTTGTAAGGGGACTTCCAAAATCATTACTCAGTCTAGATGGTCTATGTGATTCTTGTCAAAAGGCCAAGCAAACGAAGTCATCTTTCAAGAGCAAATCTGAATCTTCAGTAGTGGAACCTTATCATCTTCTACATGTTGATCTCTTTGGACCAGTGAATGTGATGTCTATGGGCAGAAAGAAATATGCTCTAGTAATTGTTGATGAATATACTAGATATACATGGGTGTATTTCTTATCAAAGAAGGATGAAACTGCTCAAACTCTGATGGATCATGTAAATCTACTGGACAAAGGATCACAACACAAAGTCAAAATTATAAGGAGTGATAATGGAACTGAATTCAGAAACTCAATCATGGAAGCTTTCTGCAAGGAAAGAGGAGTGAAACAAGAATTTTCTGCACCTGGAACTCCACAGCAAAATGGTGTAGTTGAAAGAAAGAACAGAACTTTAATTGAAGCAGCCAGAACTATGCTTGACGAAGCAAAATTGCAAACTTATTTCTGGGCAGAAGCTGTTCAAACTGCTTGTTTTACTCAAAATGCTACACTGATCAACAAGCATGGGAAAACACCATATGAGATGGTGAAAAATAAGAAGCCAAATTTGAAATATTTTCATATATTTGGATGCAAATGCTTTGTGTTGAAGACTCATCCTGAACAGTTGACCAAGTTCGAGTTAAAAGCTGATGAAGGAATCTTTGTTGGCTATCCATTGTCAACAAAAGCATTCAGAGTCTACAATCTGAAAACTAAAGTGATCATGGAATCCATACATGTGTCATTTGATGACAAGAAAATAACTGGACTTTATGACTTAGATGAATATGATCAACTGCGCTTTGAAAATGAAGGTTTATTTTCTGATGATGTAAACTCTGATGAAGCAGTACCGACAAACTCTGATGAAGCGGTTCTGATAAACTCTGACGAAGCATACTCTGAACCTCTACTAGTAAATACTGGAGAAACTGGAAATTCTCAAATTGAACAAAATAGAGAACCAGTTGAGGGGGAGCATGAAGAAGCTCAACAAGACACTGCAAGTGAGTCAGTTGAGGAAACTGATTCAAACTCTGAGCCATCCAATTCAGGGGGAGCCTCAGATGCTGCAGAAAGTCAACATATGAATCAGGAGAGCATGGATCAAGGGGGAGGATCCAATAATGATGCAAGAAACCACTTACCAACAGCAAGAAAGTGGACACATGCACATACACCTGATCTTATAATTGGAGATCCTGATGCTAGTGTAAGAACTAGAAGTGCTACTACAAATGAATGCCTGTATCATGCTTTCTTGTCTCAAACAGAACCAAAGAAAGTGGAGGAAGCTCTTCAAGATGCTAATTGGATAACAGCAATGCAAGAAGAGTTAAATGAATTTGAAAGAAATGAAGTCTGGACACTTGTACCTAGGCCAAAGAATAGATCAATTGTAGGTACAAAGTGGGTTTTCAGAAACAAGACTGACAGTGAAGGTGTGATTACAAGAAACAAGGCTAGACTTGTGGCTAAAGGTTATTCACAATAGGAAGGAATTGACTATGATGAAACCTTTGCTCCAGTTGCAAGATTGGAGGCCATAAGAATTTTTCTGGCCTATGCTGCACACAAGAAGTTTAAAGTCTTTCAAATGGATGTGAAAAGTGCTTTTCTCAATGGGAAGCTTGAAGAAGAAGTGTTTGTTGAACAATCACCAGGATTTGTAGATCCCAAGCATCCAGATTATGTCTACAGGCTTGACAAGGCATTATATGGACTAAAGCAAGCACCAAGAGCATGGTATGAAACTCTTGCTCAATTTCTTTTAGAAAGTGGGTTCACAAGAGGTACAATTGATAAAACCTTGTTTTATTTCAATTCTGGTGATGATTTGCTTTTAGTTCAAATTTATGTAGATGATATTATTTTTGGATCCACTAATGACAAACTTTGTAAGAAGTTTGCAAAGCTTATGCAGTCCAGGTACCAAATGAGCATGATGGGAGAGCTTAGTTATTTTCTAGGCTTACAGGTCAAGCAAACAGATGATGGGATTTTTATCAATCAAGCAAAGTATACCAGAAATCTTTTAAAGAAATTTGGTATGCTTGATAGTTCATCTGCTCCAACTCCCATGGCTACTGCAACAAAGCTAGACAAAGACACAGGTGCTACAGTGGATATGACAACCTATAGAGGCATGATAGGGTCTCTTCTGTATCTCACAGCAAGTAGACCTGATATCATGTATGCCACATGTCTTTGTGCAAGATTTCAAGCAGATCCCAGAGAGCCTCATCTAACAGCTGTAAAAAGGATTTTCAAATATCTCAAAGGAACCATAACCTTGGGTTTGTGGTATCCTAGAGAATCAGAGTTTAAGCTAATTGGTTACTCTGATGCAGATTTTGCAGGCTGTAAGATAGACAGAAAAAGTACAAGTGGAAGCTGTCAATTCTTAGGTGACAGATTGGTTTCTTGGTATAGCAAGAAACAGAAGTCAATTTCCACATCCACTGCAGAAGCAGAGTATATAGCTACTGGTAGCTGTTGTGCACAGATTCTGTGGATGAAGAATCAGTTGCTGGATTATGGGTTGAGGTACTCTAAAATACCTATTTTCTGTGATAACCAAAGTGCTATTGCTATGACAGGTAATCCAGTACAACACTCCATGACCAAGCACATCAGCATAAGGTATCATTTTATCAGGGAACATGTGGAAGAAGGAAACATTGAGCTTCATTTTGTGTCTACAGACCAACAACTTGCAGATATCTTCACCAAACCTTTGAGTGAAGCTACCTTTACAAGATTGGTAAATGAACTTGGAATGATCTCTGGTTTTGACTAGAGATACGGGTTAGACTCAAAAACTATACATGTTTGATTTTTATGCTCATGATTCCTTGCATGTGTTAACTGTTATGAGTACCAGTGTCATAAACTCTGAAAGTAAACTCTGATGCTAAACTCTGTTAATCATAAAGTGTTGGTCATACTCTGATTGTTACAGTCTAATGCTATACTCTGATTGTAATTTTGTCTGAAACATATGGACCAATGAAGAAATTTGTATGAAGCATAATTCTCAGTAAGTAATTATGAATCCTTAAGAGTTGTATAGATTCTGATCTCAAATATGTGCAGTAAGTTAACACAGCATGATACTGTCTCTATATTTCTAGCATCTCTTAGTTTATTAATCCTATACACTGAGTCTGTATTAGCTGTTTGCACTTTCTCTCATAAATTAATTATATTAACTGATGAAAAGTCTAAACTCTGATTATTAAGTGCAAATATTTCACCCTCAAATCAAAAGATGCCAAAAAGAGCACAAATTCCTTTGAGATCATGTTGTGCCTAGGAAGATCCAAGAACTTATTGTATGAAATAAGGGCTAAAATCTTTGATTTTTGGTGACTAGTGCCAACCACTGATTACTGAAATATATATATATATATATATATATATATATATATATATATATATATATATATATATATATATATAAAGGGGGTGAAAAATAAAAGATATATCCAAATGAAAGGATATCAGAATACAGAGTTTAGATATAAAAATCAGATTTTATGTTATATGAGAGTTTGAGAAACCAGCCTTTACTGATTTATTTTGTGGATTTTATGCACTTTGAGATGATCTAAATATTGATTTCGGTAAACTCTGCTATTGCACACACAATTCTTCACACCTGTATAGTTTGAGAAAAGAGTTTATTGACAAAGAAGGACAAATGGTAAACACTGATGTATTGTGTGAAATACGCCGAGGTAACTTTGTTTTAATCTCTAATGGTTAAAATGATTTCTTTGTTTCAGACATTTTATAATTTTGAGATTAGACATTTGTTTAGAGATTCGAAAGAGTATGATTACAAACGGTTCATATTTGTATTAAACAGAGGAGAGAGAGGTTGAGTGTTTTGAACAATGTGAAACGCGGTAATTATGGCTATTTTTACTGCGCGTGTGTATTGGAAGTTGTTACATACAAATGTCAGCGTATGCCTGTTTGACATCTGTCCCACTCACACATTTTTCAAAGACGCCTGCTGTGTGTAGTAATGATTAAAACGATTGAGTTTTAATTTTCATAGTTATTATTTAAACTTACTACACATAAACGGTTCATTCTTTTACACACTTCATCATTTCATAAGTTTTTACTCACAAACACTGTCTCAAACACTTTCACTGCATACATTCTACACTTTTCTCTGTCTTATTCCTTGCTTACTTCTAAACGTTTCTAATGGCTACTACAATGTTTACTGCTTCTGGGTTAGAATTTGTTCCTAATAACTATTCAGCTCCATTGGCAAATGAGAACGCACCGGAGGCGTTTCATTTGATTCAGGATTTCTTGTCAAACTCTGATATTGGCACTGCTCTCACCGCACCATTGAAGCTGTCTGCATCTCAAATCAGGACTCTTTGGCAGACAGGTACTTATGATAATGGAGGAGAGACTGGGTCTCCGTCTATTATCTTTGAATTTCAAGGAGACGAGTTTACAGTTACTCCAACTACTGTTCGTGATGCTTTGGGTCTTGAGGATTTCAATGCTTTTACAATCTCTGTTGGCGATTCTGAGTTGGTTCGAATGATGAGAGAAATAGGCTACTCTGGCCCATTGACGAAGATTGGACAACTGAAAAGGCCGTTTTTGCGCAAGGAATGGAGTTTCTTTTTCGATTGCATCACCAGGGCTTTTGGAAAGAAGTGCACGAATTGGGATGCGATTCCCACTGATAGTCTGCAAATCGGGTATTCTCTTCTTTATGGAGGTAATTTTGATGTTGCTAGACTAGTTCTAAATAATATAGGTGAGAAAATGACTGAAAACAGAGGTGTAGTCTATTTTGCACGATTTTGTCAATTGATATTCTCTGAATGTGTTTCTGAAGTAGAGATAGCTGAGAATGATGTGATTCCCTGTTTTAAATTACATAAACGCATATTCTCTGATTTAACTAATAAGGATAACAAGAAAGGGGATGTTGGTGTCTTGTTGCTACCTGAGTCTGTGCGACAATTTCAAGTAGATTCAAACCAACAACAACTTGCAAATGCTGAAGCTGGACCTTCTGTGTCTCAATCACAGAGGTCAAAGAAGACTAAGTTAAGAGCTGTTAAGTCTGCTAGAGTGAATCCATCAAATGCTGAAGCTGGGATATCAAACACTGATGATATGCCTCAGAAGAAACAGTTAAAGAAAAGAAGGGCCAACAGGGCAAAGTCTGATGCTGTTGATGAGGAGAGTGAAACTGATGATGAAACTCTTCATCAGAGAAAAAGAAGATTGGTAGCAGCACATTTATTTGGTGCTGAGAATGTTTCCTCAAAGGTTGTTGAAGCTCCTGAAGTTGAGTTTCAGGAGGATGAAGCTGTCAATGTGGACAGAGTGTCTATGGAGGTTGCAGCTCCTGATACTGCTAATCAGGAGATTATGAATAAAACTACTGTGCCTACTGAGGACATAGCAAATGCTGATGCAGAGGATGTTATGCCTGCTAAGGAAAATTTCTTTGAAGATTCTGCATTGGATTTTGATCTTGAAGCACATCCTAGTATCAGTGTTTGTGATACTGAGGATGTGGCAGCTGATCAAGCCACCTTGATGATAGAAGACTCTGTTGGTACTCACACAGAGATTCTTTCTGTTAACAATCTAAATTCTGACAAAGGTGAGGAGGTTGATCAAGTTGTTGAAGATGCTGAAGAACAAATTGATGCAATTACAGCAGAAGATGCAAATTTGCTTGAAGCTCTACAACAATCTGTTGTTGAGGTTGTAACAAAAGAAACAGAGTTAATGCAAACTGCAAACTCTGAGATTCCAGAAACTGTTGCAGAGAAAGTTATTGATGAAGCTGCACAGAGAAATTTTGAAACTACTGCTGAGAATGTTCCTGCAGAGAATGATAATGATGATGATACTCCTGCTCATTCACATCCTGATATACAAGAGGAGTTATCTGATATTCAAGAAAACTCTGATGAGGAAAGAGAGGTCAATCGAGCTACTGCTGAGCATTTTCAGGATATGTACTACAATAGATGGACAGCTGCAGATTGTATCTTTTCTGCACAGAGGGCTGCTGATTTTCTTAATGATTCTGTGAAGCAGATTTCAAACTCTGATGTTCTTACAAGTTTAAAGGCAACTGTTGTTCAAGTCAAATCTCTTAATAATAGATTTGATGAGAATCAACAGATGGTCACCAATCTTAGGAATGAAGTTAGTCTAAGGGATCTTACCTTAAAGACTGATAGGTCTTATTATTCTGCTATGTTCAAGCAGCAAGCCAAGGATTCTGATGAACTTAAGAAGAGGCTTGGGAAAGTTGAGGAGAATCAGACTGCAATGTCTGCACAATTGAATTCTATTTCTACTGCTCTAGAATTGCTGACATCAGTACTACTTTCTGATGATGTCAAAAAGGGGGAGAGTGTACCAAATGACAAATGCAAAGACACTAAAACTCTGAGACGGAGGGATGATTCTGCTGATGGTGGAAGCAAGGAAACTGAGAGGAATTTAACTTCTGCTCAAGGGAAAGGAAGATCAAGATTAAACTCTGATAGGTTGACAAACTCTGGTAAAGGAATCTCAAACTCTGCCAGTGGTTCAAGACTTAAGAGTTTAATTATTTCAGCGAATCCACTTACTGATGAAGAAATTGCTACGAAGATGTTTTTAGAAGAGCATGGTAATGAAGCTACAGTTGAAGACATGGAAGCTGAAATGATGAGTCTTGCTGAAGAGCATGAGAAGAAATTGAAGGATGGTACTTATAAGAAAAAGGCTAAGGTTCCTAGAAAGAAGGAGGTTGCAATCTCTATCAAAGAGAATTCTCAACAGAGTTTGTAAAACTCAAGGAAGCCTATGATAGCAAACACTGATAAGGGCAAGGGTAAACTGGTAGAAGAAGAACAGTTACCAAAGAAGATTTATTCAACCTCTGACATTGCTCAAGTTGAATCAAGGTTAAACAAATCAACCTCTGAAGTTGCTCATGTTGATATTGCTACTAAAATTGTGACAACCTCTGACAAGGCTCAAGTTGTACAAACTCAACTCAAAGGTTTCTTAAGACCTGTACTTTCTGAAACTCTGACATTAGAACCTGTGGATTTTTCTCAAACCAGGACAGTACATGGAAAACAATCTTATGACAAGTCTGGTTTAGGTTCACACAGAGAGAAGAGGATAAATAACAGTCCAATAGATCAAACATCACTGGCAGAACCTGGTGTTGGGGTTACTCAAGAGAACCTTGACAAGCTAGAGTCTGTTCAGTTAATTCATCATAAGGGACTTAGGAAGGACTTTTTGTTATACTTCATGGCTGATGGCAGAGTATACAGAATAGGTGAAAATGATATACATTTGAAAATGGCTGAAGAGTTAGAATATGTCTTATATCTACTCAAAGTCAGAAATCAAAGGACTCAAAATGCTGCTGAAGTTTTGAGAGTAAGGATGATGAGAGCAAAGGTTCTTAGTGGTGCTAAAATTACAAGTGCTTACATCCCTAAGTACAAAGATGCTTATGGAAAGGTTATAGAAATGAAAAGAAACAGTGCAAGACTAAGGACTGATCTGGGAGTTAAAGTCTTAGAATTCAATCTAGAATCTGATAAATCATATTTTATTAAGCTAGGGAATGAGATGAGGAAAAATTCCATCTATTCTTTGAGAGCTGCAATTTATCAGACTGGAGAATCTGATCCAGAGTTGAGAGAGTTGAAGAAAGTTATGGTTGAAGAGCTGGAAAGGGCTGAAAGAAGACTTCTCATGGATTATCTCAGAACTGTTCCTGATATTCAAGAAATCAAATAAAGTCTGACTGTAAGTTTTTTTTTAAAAGTTTTCTATTCTAAGTTAAAGTTAAACTCTGATATATTAAACACTGCATTTGTTATATGTTTTGACATCATCAATTATCTGTTTAACTTGTACATGTTTATTATGCACAAGTTGGGGGAGATTGTTAGATATAATTGCTGACGTTTGTTCATCAGTGTTTAAGTAACAGGTGATCATCAGAGTTTACATTGAAGCCAGTCAGAGTTTGTTAAAGTCTGACGTGGTGATAGTTGAACTAGCTGTCGGTGCTGAATTGAATATTCTAGAAGCAATATATTCTGAAGATGGAAAGAAGCAGAATATATTGATACAGCTAAGGAAACGGAATAGAAGATAAGAAGCAATCCTTAATTGATATGAATTGTATAGCTAACTTATAGGAATATCAATTAGAGATGGATTGTATGTAGCTGTGTACTATATAAACACAGATAGGTTATCCCTAGAAGGGATGCGAACATAGAATTATTATTCTTGTAACCTAGTAGCTCTTTGTGATTCATTAACATCATAAAGAGAGAAGCTGTTAATATAATTACAGTTTATTGATTCATAAACAGTGTTCTTGATTATTGTTATTCTCATATATATTTGATTATACTGTATTCGGCCTAACAAAGAGAAATAAAGCAAGGAAACTGGCAATACTTTCCACAATATGAGCTTGAAAGAATAAATACACTGCTGAACTTTGAAGAAAAGGAAGAAAGATTGTGGAAGATTGAAATTGCCAGATTCTTGAAGATGCACTTTGATTACAAAGAAAACCTAAGGAAGCTAAATGAAGAGAAGAACATTCAGAAGGAGAAAGTGATGGCTGAGATGGAAGAGAGGGCTAAAGAGTTGAGGAATAAAGGGCTGTGCAAAGTAAAACAAAATCCTTATGTTGTGGAATACAAAAATAAAAATGGAGGAAAAAGCAAGATAAGGATGGAGTTTTTAGATTCCTATGTGGAAAGTGCCCTAAAAGCTGCAGTTGAAGACTTAGAAAACTCTCCCCTCATTGAAGAACTAATTGCAAGAGATGAAATTCAAGAAGCCATTTCAGATATGAAGAGAAAGGAAGAAGTGAGAAAGAATAAGGTTTATGATGACTATCTTGAGAAGCAAATGGAAACTGAAGCTGTTGAGCCACAAAGATAATCTGTAAGCTTTCACTTTCAGTATGTAATCAAAACTCTGTTCATAATGTTCATATATTGTTCTCTCTGAAATTTAATTCCTTTTATGTAAGTTAGGCTTGTTATCAGACATGAAATTGTGCCTAAGTTTCTTACTCACAATTTGGGGGAGATTGTTAGGCTCAAGGCATGTCTGAATACCACTATTAACAAGCCTTCTCATTGTGACTATGTCACTCTACATGACCTAGTAAATTCTTTCACTGGGATATAGTATAGGTCTCTATTGTACTTGTCTTATTTTCATGTACTTAGCTTTATCTTGTATGCTCAGAGTTATAATGAGCTTAGTAAGCTTCTTGCTATCTAGAATGTACATAGGCCATGGAATAATTATCCTGGTAGAAGTTCAGAAATGTTCATGCAGCAGGGTGGAGATGAATAAGGCCCTGAAGAAATAAGTTGCAGAAGTTTTTCTAAGTCCCTATACCGTGAATTCAAAATAAAGCTATGTCGTGAAGTCCAAAATATCCATGTCGTGAAGTACTGAGATCGCATAGTCCTAAATGAACTATGTCGTGAAGTCTTCATTACTCATATCGTGAAGTGTTGATACAGCAAAGTCAAAATGTACTGGATCGTGAAGTCCTCAAAAATCCTAGATCGCGAAGTCCTCAAAAAGGCTATGTCGCGAAGTCCTCAAAAAGCCTAGATCGCGAAGTCCTCAATAAGGCTATGTCGCGAAGTCTTCAAAGGCTATGTCGCGAAGTCTTCAAAGGATATATCGTGAAGTCAGGAACATACTGGAGTTCACGATATCAACACTTAGCCGTTTATAACAAGACAAATCAAGGTACAGAACCAAAATTCAAAGGAGACAAATACTAAAGCATCTGTTACGGTAAGGTGGTCCAAAGAACAGATGGAAAATCTACAGCAAAACTTGGAGAGAAAGACAAGAGACAAACAGCTACAGAAACGGGAAAGACTCTGAAAAGCAAGTGGTCCTTCCTGACACAGTTAACTTCTTATGGCAGGACAAGTTGGACTTACAGTGAGGGGTAACTGTGTAAATAGGTGTGTGGACTAGTTTGTATAGGTTATAAATATCTTGCACACCCTATTGTTAGCTGTAAGAGAGTAATACACAGAAATATTCAAGTACTCTTTTCTCTGTAAGCAAAGCAAAAAAGACATTGTTCTTGTTTAGAAGCCATAATTTCATTTGTGAAATTTTGGAAGCTGTAGTATTTAATTTACTTAATACAAAGTAGATTAAAGTGATTGTGTGTGTTCTGTTATTTTCATTCCGCATTTTATACAACAAAATCTCTCACAGCATTTTAGTTTCAAGAAATCGAAAATTATTCAAACTATCCATTCACCCCCCCCCCCCCTCTGTCTAGTTTCTTAGTATCATTCATAACTAACAAGTGGTATCAGAGCAGGATGTTGATATACAAACAGGAAAAGATCAAGAATGAGTTCACAGAAACTAAGTAGTATCAAGATTCCTCCCTTTAACAAGGAGCACTATAGTCTATGGAAGAAGAAGATGTTGCTTTTCATCAAAGCTTCAAACCCCATGTACTTAGACATTCTAAAGCATGGTCCCTTTACTCCAATGAATGAGATTGCTGAAACAACTGTTGGTACTGAGATAATACCAACAAGACATGTACCTAAAGACACCTCCAAATACACTGATCCTGAAAAGGAGAAAGTAGCACTAGATGGACATCTCCAACTTATCATTTGTGAATCTATGGATTTCAACATGTATGGAAATGTTGCTCATTGTAGTAGTGCAAAGAAAATGTGGGATCTTATAGAAGTGCTATGTGAAGGAACTCCAGAAGTAAGAAAGAACAAGAAGCAGATTCTGGTCTCTCAGTATGAAGCCTTCATGGCTCAGCCAAAGGAGGGAATCACGGACCCCTCCAATATGAAACACCTGTCTTCAACACTGGAGCATGGCTCCATCATTTCTAACTTGCAGCCAAACAACACAACCATTCACAAAATGGTTAAGATACACTAAACATTACAATAAAAGAATTTAGTCCAAGGAAAAAGAAGAAGATTACTATGAGTAAACAATACAAGAAAAGAATATACAAACAAATTAATTTATTTAGTCCATATTCACAGAATTAGAATATCATGTTTATCGACACATTTTCAGCACTTGATATCATCCACCAGCCACTTTAATTTTCTTTATATACTTAGATTCGATTATACACTTTAACAGAAGCCAAACAACACACATACACTGAACACAAAATTTTATAACACATATAACACAAAATGGTATACATTCACACAAAAGAGTACACATAAACACAAAGAATTACATATATACAAACATGCATATCAAAATCTCTACACGTATTTGTTTATTCAAAAGATATGCATCTACAATCCAAACCAAAACGAGCGTAATACTTACAAATTAAAGCCAAAATCAAGTCCTGAAATCAAAGAGAAAGAAACCCCTAATTAATTGAAGCCGTAAGTGAAGAAATAAAATCAATTGAACCAAAATCAAAGAATACCTATTTCTAAGAAAGAGAGACAGAGACAGAGACAGACAGAGAGAGAGAGAGAGAGAGAGAGAGAGAGAGAGAGAGAGAGAGAGAGAGAGAGAGAGAAAGAGAAAGACCTTAAATAAAAGCCTTGAAATGCAAAGGCCAACTGAAGCTTTCTTTTAAGATCTATGAATTGTTGTGACTGAGCCCCGTAGAATTTCCTATAGAAGAAGTCAATGCAGCTAAGCTTATTAATACTTAAAGAAACAGACCCTTGCTCGCGAGATATAAGAAGCTGACATATGTCCCTTGTAACTCTAGTCTTACATTTCTTAATATGCTTGGTTAAATTACCAGTACCATAATTACTTGGACAAACATAGGTAGTACCACATTTCTTGCACTTACCTCGCTGTTTTTTATCCGGCCCTACAAATATATCGAAGTAATCCCACACGTGTGAATTGAGTTTCCTCTTCATTGCAGAGGCAGAGGCAGAGACAGATGCAACTAGATCATTAGATATCTCCACAACATCGTCATCTTCATCTTCTGGATTTTCTTCCAGATTTTCTTCAAAATCTTCTGGTGGTGGATTTTGGTTTTCACTTTTGTTTTCCATTTGTGAAGTCTGCTGCAAAGTTTACGCAAACAATTCATACAAAAAATGATAAGAAAGTACTTAATGTAATATTGTACACTTCTCTGGTCTAATGATAAGAAAAAATGTGTGCAATGTAACATGTGCAGTCAACAGAAGTTTCTAATCGAAAGTTGTACAAGCAAGCAATCAAGCATTACAAAGATCGCATCCTAAAAAGCATCCAACCATGTAGTTAATCTTCATGTCTACCAAGTACCAAAGGTTCACAGAAAATTGGGAAGTAAAATTTATAATTAATATGAAACGTACAATCTGATTCTTAATTTAATTGTAATGATTCTCCCTGATTTCCTGAAATTTTAGGTGATTCTTAATATTTGATGAAGAATATATAGGATCAATCTTCAAGATATTGCAATTGCTTCAATTTATGGTTTTTCTGCTACTATGTTTCAATAGCAGAGCTTATTTTCCAAAATGATAGATGTCTAATTAAAAGCTAATCCAGTAGCATCTAGAAACTCTGTATCAAAACCTGGGACTGAATTTATTTATTGCGAGTTTCGAACATATGAAGTTAATACAATCTGGGACTGAGTATATTGACAAGCCCTGCTGAATTCTAATTGTTATCGGCAAGTATGAACATAAGGATTTCATACAAAGTATAATTCTAATTGTTAATACAATCTGCTTTTGCAATCAAAGTTTGAACTCAGACCAAAGTTTACGCAAACAAATCAAAATTTTGTTAACTCTAATTCACAATATGAATTCATAATATAACACAATACAAACATACACAATATATATATACATTGGAATACATACAAACATATATTCATATACGCACAAAGAACTTGAAAAAATTCATACATTCATATACAAAAGTGATATGGGTTGAAATATAACCCTAGAAATAATTAATGATATATTGATTAGACCTAGTCTGGTCAAAGAATTAGGTCCGACAAAAGGCACGAAACCCTAATTATTTATTAATTTCGTAATTAATAAATAAGGGAAATTATCAGCTCATTAAATGAGTCCAAAATATAATAAAATCTTCATAGAAGGATCCAGAATCCCAATCAAATAATATGATGAGTCATAACACTTATCAGATAAGGATAATACTTGCCTGCCAAGTAATATACTCCTAATCAGTTATCAATTACAAATCTTATCAGTTTAGTCTCCTAAACTTACTCTAAATACAAGGCTCCAGACGCCTATATAAGGACCCACGTCCCTCATCCTAGAACTACGTTTTATTGACTTGATTCTCTATACAGCAGAGATACGTAGGCATCTTGTGAGGACCGATTTAGTCCCGAAACACAAGAGCAGTCATTAAAGCTTGAACGCTCATAAACCCTAGCATTTAATTTACAAGGTACGTTTTTTAATCCATAACATTTGGCGCCGTCTGTGGGAAGTCAACATCAACCATGGCAAACACCCGAAGAACAACTCGAGCTTCTGAAGAACTTCCTATCACCTCCGGGGCTGATACTCACGGAAGTCAACCACCACCAGTTACTAGTACTGAAGGGACGAATATCCCCACCAACACTCAAGGATCAGAGATCCCAATTGAAGGGACGAATCCCCTGCAAGTGGTCATTCATGGATCTAATTCACAAGAGACCACTCACCAGCAAGCAATCACAACCTCCCCACTACTCATGAGTGCCCCGAGGGGCCTTCAACTACACACTACTGATCTCCCTCAATATGTAAATCAGACCCTGGGGATGCCTACCCATACCAGGCCCCCTCGACCCCCGGTGGGCGGTAGTGGTACCACTCTGGTACACCATGAGGCTTACGTGCCCCCTTACGTCCAAGGTTTGGAACCCCTGAACCGACAAACCCAAACTCTTCAAATGTTTCGAGACGATTTCTCTGGGCCTTACACTGAGGATGAAAATTATAATACTGATGATGACTATCCCCCGCGAAGGAGACGTTCTGCAAACAAGGAGCCAACCACTCAGGAAAGGATTGCAGCCCATGAGGCAGAGGTTGCAAAACTCAAAAAGAAGTTAGAGGAGGAAGAGGCTGCAAGAGCAGCCGGGAAGACTCCGGTAATTAATCTGGATCCTACTCCTCCGAGATCCAGAAGGGTTGAAATCCCAAGAGGAGATCCTACTGTATTGTTGCCCCTAGGAGATCCTGACGATCCTACACCACCCTTCACACAAGAGATTATGAAAGCCACTATATCCATGAAGTTTAAAATGCCAACCATCAAAGCTTATGATGGAACGGGTGATCCCGCAAATCATGTAAGAACCTTCTCAAACGCACTACTGTTGCAGCCTGCCAATGACGCTGCAAAGTGTAGGGCGTTCCCACAAACTCTAGCGGGTATGGCTCAACGTTGGTATAGTCGCCTTCCGCCCAATTCTATTGGATCCTTCAAAGAGCTGAGTAAGGCATTCATCAATCAATTTGTTAGTGGGAAGATACATGAGAAAAGTTCTGCCTCTCTTATGGCGATTCGACAAGGCAAGAATGAAACATTGAGAGAATACTTGAGTAGATTCACTAAGGAGGCTATAAAAGTCCCAGATTTGGAAGATAAAGTGGCTATGATAGCCCTACAGCAAGGAACTACCGATGACCACTTCAGGAGGTCTTTGGCCAAACATCCCCCCGAAAACATGTTGTCACTACAAGATAGAGCTGGGAAATATATCAAAGCTGAGGAGAGCATGAGAAAGTACGAACCCATTGCTACTGGCAATGGAAATTCAAAAAAGAGAAAGGATGCTCCAGAATATGATGCAAGAGAGAAGTATCCTAGGACATCAAAGGAGTCAGATTCACCACCCAAGAAAAGCAATTTTGGACCAAAGTTCACAGAATATGCAAGATTGAATACTCCCAGGAGTCAAATTCTGATGGAGATAGCTAAGGAAGAAGATATCAAATGGCCGAAGCCTATGAGGGCCGATGTGTCAAAAAGAAATCAAAACCAATACTGTCGGTTTCACAAAGAAGTTGGCCACGAGACAGATGACTGCAGGCAGCTGAAAGATGAAATTGAGTTCTTGATTCGAAGAGGAAAGCTTGGTAAGTACACCAAAGATGGAAACCAGGGAAGTCAGAGAGGAAATTATGAAAGGAAAGACTGCGATAGACGGGATAATGATCAAGACCGAAATCCCAAGCCCCGAGGGCCTGTCATCAATATGATATTTGGAGGACCAACTGCGGCCGGACCTTCCAGAAACTCCAGAAAAGCTTATGCCCGTGAGGTAATGACTGTGGTTGGAGAAGCACCGAAGCGTGCCAAGACTGAAGTATCTTTGAATTTTGACGATTCAGACCTTGAGGGAGTGAAATTTCCCCATGATGACCCTCTGGTCATAGTACCTGTGATTGGAAACTCAGAAACGAAGAGAGTTCTTGTTGACAATGGAGCTTCAGTGGACATCTTGTTTCATGATGCTTTCATCAAGATAGGTTACACTGACTCTCAGCTAACACCCTCAAACATGCCCATATATGGGTTCAATGGAGTAGAATCGAAGGTAGAAGGCACAATTCAACTCCCAATGACAATGGGACAAGGTTCGAAGACATCTACTCAAATGCTGAATTTCATAGTTATTAAGGCAACTTCAACCTACAATGCAATTCTGGGAAGAACGGGACTTCATGCATTCAAGGCTGTTGCCTCGTCCTATCATTTGAAGATCAAATTCCCTACAAAGAATGGGATTGGTGAAGAAAAAGGTGATCAGAAAATGGCTAGAAGCTGTTATGTAGCCGCGTTGAGGCCTGATGGAGTTGGGGGGCAGGTTCTCCCAATTGAGGACATGGACATCAGAAACGATGAAGAAAGAAGAGGAAAGCCAGCTGAGGATCTTGTTCCCATCCCCTTGATCCCAGGAGAACCAGACAAGGTCACCTACATTGGAGCTTTACTACCTGAATCTATGAAAAGTAAGTTGACATCCTTTCTTCAAGAAAACAGTGATGTATTTGCTTGGACAGCAGCTGATATGCCAGGGATTGATCCCCAATTGATAACCCACAAATTGAATGTGGATCCTGAAAGGAAGACAGTGAAACAAAAGAAAAGAAATTTTGCCCCGGAAAGGCAAGAAGCTATCAAGCAAGAGGTAGAGAAACTCTTGGAAGCAGGCTTCATTGAAGAAATTCAGTTCCCTGAATGGTTGGCTAACCCAGTGATGGTCAAGAAGGCTAATGGAAAGTGGAGAATGTGTGTAGACTTCACCGACTTGAATGATGCATGTCCCAAGGATTGTTTTCCCTTACCGAGGATTGATGCTTTGATAGATGCCACTGCTGGGCACGAGATGCTAAGTTTATGGATGGCTTCAGTGGATACAACCAAATCAAGATGCACAAGGACGACATCTCCAAGGTATCGTTCATCACCGACTTTGGTGTTTTCTGTTATTTGGTAATGGCATTTGGACTTAAGAATGCAGGGGCAACATATCAAAGATTGGTGAACAAGATTTTTGAACCACTGATTGGTAAAACAATGGAAGTTTATGTGGACGACATGTTAGTCAAGAGCCTCGACAAGGCAGACCATATAAAGCATCTTCGAGAAGCATTTGAAGTGCTGAGGCACCACGAGATGATGTTAAACCCAGCGAAGTGTGCCTTCGGGGTTGGCTCAGGAAAGTTTTTAGGTCTGATGGTCTCCAAGAGGGGAATCGAAGCTAACCCCGACAAGATCAAGGCAATCCTAGACATGGAACCACCCAAATCTGTTAAGGATGTGCAGAAATTGACAGGAAGAGTTGCAGCTTTGGGAAGATTCATCTCCAAATCAAGAGGAAAATGCTTACCTTTTTTCAAAGCACTCAAGAATGTGAAAAATTTCGAGTGGACACCTGAAAGCCAAGAAGCCTTTGAGGCCCTGAAGAAATACATGGCTGAAGCACCACTGTTGGCAAAACCAAAGCCAGGAGAAATCCTCTATTTGTACTTGGCAGTATCCGACACTGCCCTTGGAGCTGTTTTGGTAAAGGAAGAATTGAAGGTTCAGAAACCCATTTACTATGTGAGTAAGATCCTGCATGGAGCAGAAATACACTACTCTGCCATAGAGAAGTTTGCCTTAGCTTTGATAATGGCCTCAAGAAAACTACGTCCGTACTTCCAGGCGCACAAGATAGAGGTTTTGACTAATCAACCTCTAAGGAACATTCTGCACAGTCCTCAGGTTAGTGGAAGGTTGATCAAATGGGCTATTGAGTTGGGGGAATTTGATATCAAGTATAAGCCTCGTACGGCCATTAAAGCTCAAGCACTCGCTGACTTCATGGTTGAATGTACCATTGACAACCAAGAAGTCGGGGGGCAGGAGGAAGTAGTGGAAGACAGCAAAAATGAAGACATGGTGTCCAAGGAATGTTGGGTGCTCTATTTTGATGGAGCATCAAAAACAAAATCAAGTGGAGCTGGTTTAGTGCTGCAAAGTCCTGATGGATTCGTAATAGAGTACGCACTAAAACTTGACTTCCCAACGACAAACAATGAGGCTGAGTATGAAGCTTTAATTGCTGGCTTAGGGCTGGCTGGAGCCCTGAGGGTCAAAACTCTGAAAGTCTGTGGAGACTCAAGGTTAGTGGTTTCTCAAGTAAATGGAGAATTTGAAGCCAGAGATGAAGTCATGGCTAAGTATCTGAAACTTGTCAAAGCCATCATGACTCAGTTTGATGAATGCTATGTGGAGCACGTTCCGAGGGAGGAAAATGTGAAGGCTGATGCTTTGTCCAAGTTTGCCTCTTCTGAAATTGAAAATTATGCAGGGAGTGTATACTTCCAAGTCTTAAAAACCCCAAGCATCAACGGAAAGTTGGTAGCACCCATTGGTATTACCAGTTGTTGGATTGATCCGATCAAAGCTCATTTAGAAACTGGGTGGCTACCTAATGACACCACAGAAGCACGAAAGTTATACGTCAGAGCACTAAGGTATGCCCTAATTGAGGGAATTCTATATAAGAAATCTTTTGTTATTCCATACCTGAAGTGTTTGAGACCTCAAGAGGCAGAATTGGCCCTGAAAGAAGTTCATGAAGGGATTTGTGGACAGCACTTGGGGGGCAGAGCTTTGGCCCATAAACTTACTCGTCTAGGTTTCTATTGGCCAAGTATGCTTGCTGATGCAAAAAGTTATGTGAAGAAATGTGAACGGTGCCAGAAGCATACACCAGTGGTTAGACAACCACCTGAGATGTTGACATCCGTAAACTCACCTATCCCTTTTGCTATGTGGGGAATGGATATACTTGGGCCATTTCCAATGGCAAGTGCACAGAGAAAATTTCTGATAGTTGCAATTGACTATTTCACTAAGTGGATTGAGGCTAAACCTTTGGCCAAGATAACCACCAAGCAAGTGATGCACTTCTTTTGGGAGAGTGTGATATGCAGATATGGAATTCCACGAATCCTGGTAACGGACAATGGAACTCAATTCAACAATGACGAGTTCAAGAAGTATTGTGACGAGAATGATATCAAGTTGCGCTTCACTTCTGTTGCCCATCCTCAGGCAAATGGGCAAGCTGAGGTTGCAAATCGAATTATCCTAGATGGACTGAAGAAAAGAGTTGAGCACTCCAGAAACACTTGGGTAGACGAATTACTCCCCATACTTTGGGCTTACCGTACCACTTGCAAAGTCACTACCGGGGCAACTCCATTTCTATTAGCTTACGGAGCAGAAGCAGTGGTTCCTTTAGAAATTACTCATGCATCTCCTAGAGTTGAAGCTTATGAGCCAGAGGCGAATGAAGAAGGCTTGAGGCTAGCTTTAGATCTAATTGACGAAGTTAGAGATGATGCGAATGCCAAGATAGTTGAACATCAGAAACGAGCATCTTTCTACTACAACCTAAGGGTTAAAGAGAGATTCTTTCGTCAAGGGGACTTGGTCCTTAGAAAAATTGAAGCATCTGGAGTTGGACAAAAGGGAAATTTAGCCCCAAACTGGGAAGGGCCCTATCGGGTCAAGAATGTGTATGGACGAGGCTCATACAAGCTGGAAACTATGGAAGGGATTGAAGTGCCTAGAACTTGGCATGCTGCAAACTTGAAAGTTTATTATGTTTAAGTGTGTCCTAATTGGACTCACTATCAGGATAAGTAGAAATAAGGTCGATGAAACCAATCCAAGTTTTTAAACTTGAGGTAGAAGTAGCATACTATGTAAGGGTTATACCCATTTCTTCAATTTAAATATTCATTCAGCAATTTCAAGAATATTCTACAAAGCATGGCATCTTGATGTTTATATGGTTCCAAGTACTAATTAAGTACGCAAACATAAAACATTAAAAGACATGAAGAAAATAAATGACTTTCAATAAAGTTAAAAGTTATGCCCAAAGGCAGAATTACATAAAATAAATAAAAGCTACAGATAGCTATGGTTGAGCACCATCCCCTCCTTGCTCATCATCAGAAGCCTCCTCCTCACCAGACTCTTCCTCTCCAGAATCCTCCTCCTCTTCACCAGACTCCTCTTCACCGGAGCTAGATTCCTCTAACTCTTCACCAGGCTGGGAGGCATGTTCAGGATTGAGAATCCTGTCATCCTCATCCATATCATCCACTCCAGCCAAGGCCTTCTCCAACTGATTAGGAGCATGGGGGCTGGGGAAGTCGGAAATAGTAAGGGTTCCAGGAATTCTCCTCGATACCTCAGCCAAAGCCTCATCCCATCCTTGGGTGAACTGGACGGGGAAAAGAAGATCATCATGCTGAGTAATGATCTCCTGATACTCAGCAGAATCAAAGTACTCATCAATGATGCGATCCTTCCCCTTCCTTAGCTCGACCAGCTCAGCTTGAGCCTCCAATAGCTCCTTATCCCTTCGATCCAGGGAAGCTTTAAGAGAACCAACCTCCACCTGGGCTTGATCATACTTAGCCTTGTTGGCCTCAGAAGATGAGCGCCAGGCTTTGGCTTGAAATAAAGCCCCTTGGAAATTTGCATTAGCCTACAAATAAAACACAAGTTAGAACTAATAACTTGGGGCATAAAAAAGAAAGAAAGAAAAAGAAACTTACAGCAGCAAAGGCCTGAGCACCTGCACACTCTGCCCCTTCCAGGGTGGAGTTAGAAACAAAATCCTTGTAGTCACAAGGAGTCAATGAATGGTGTGACCATTCAACAGCATGAGCAGACACCCCCACTATGGTGTCCTTTTTCCTTATTCCCCAGTTGGGGCGCCATACAGAACTCTTAGTTGAGCCCTCGACCTCATCTACCTCAGCCACATGAGGCCTCAAAATAGCAGGGCCTTGCTCGGTCAGCCTAGGATCTTTCAAGCAAGCCCTCTTGATCCTTGCTGTCTGCCCGCCTTCTGGCTCATTCTGCTTGTTGATAAACTCAGCAGCTGCAAACAAAAATCAAGGAAAACAATTGGTATAAGGCAATCTTGATACAACTATAAGAAAATAAGAAAAAGAATTACCCTTTTCAGAAACTCTTGAAAGTTCCAGAGACTTAAGTAGAAACTCGTCCAGGAGCTCCCAAGCCATGGTGGCATAGTTATCCTTGGTGAGTTCAGCATAGGCAAAGGCCTCCTCCTCAGTCAGAACTATGTCACCAGGACTACCATCCGAAACTTTACTAAAAGAGCTTTGGAATAAGGTGCCCCAGTCCCCTCCATCCCAGACCAAATACATAAATTCATTTCTCCACTTGGGATTGTTGTCGGGAATGGATTTTGGGTGAAAGATGGGGGGTGTTGTGGGTCGATGATTAATATATACCCAACCCAAAGTTTTGGAAGAGCTGTTTTTAAATTGAAAAATCCTTCTAAAGAGAGCAACAGAAAGAGGGAAATTGTTTTTTAAGCACAAAACAATAAAGCACATAATAAGTCTCCAAGCATTGGGAGGGAGTTGACAAGGATTGATTCCTACATCAGCTAGAAGTTCAGGAATGAAAGGATGGAATGGGAATCGAACACCTGCGGCCAGGACCCCTTTGTAAATGCAAAGAGCATTTGGGCGCCAATGGCAGGAACGATCCCCAGGTTCAGCTAGGACTAACCTATAAGGTGGCCTAATTCTATACATATTCTTGTAATTAGCAATTGCATCAGCATCATTAAATCTGTTGCTATGGTTAAATGAATCTAAATGCGACACTGAGGGATATACATCACTACGTTCTAATATCATATCTTGCAAAGACATAGTGGGGGAACGAATGATGATACCTCTTTTGGACGCTTGATTCATTTTCTGAAGACGGCTAGCAGAACGATCGGCCATTCTTAAAATCTTCAACTAAAACTCAGGAAATCTTCTTGGGAAGAATGTCAAAACCCAGAAACCTTCTTGGGAAGAAGATCAAACCCAGAAACCTTCTTGGGAGGGAGATTGGAACCCAGAAATATAAGAACACCGCCACAAAAACTCGCCGGAAATCGCCTGACTACGGAGAAAAAGAGAGAAAAAAGAGAGAAAGACAGTGAGGTTTAAGGAAAGAAATTTTTGGAAAGATTCGAGTGGGAAGTAAGAAGTGAAACCTCACTCTTTTATAGGCGAGGTAACTGGAAACTCAACCGGTTAGGGAAGACTAACCGGTTGCAGCCAGTCAAAGCCCACAATTACTCTTCGGGCTTCTGAAATTAAGGCCCAAAGAATTACGACCGATAAAAGACAAGGCCCATGGCCCAAATAAAAGAAAGGTTTAAAAATTTAAAGAGAGAGAGCCCAAGGCCCAATATAAAATCAAGGCCCAAAAGGTTGACAGCTTCGGAAAATTCTAATTTAAAGTTTAGAAATAATTCTAAGGCAATAAAACGAATTCAAAGTCGAAAATGCCAAAGATCGAGATCGGGGAATTGAGTTCGAAAATAAACTGGGAAAATAGATTGAATTATTCGACCTCGTGGCAATCTGAGGTCGAAAAAGACCTAGGATTCCTGGTCAAAGAATCTTGGTCGAAAATAGCTTGGATTCCTGGTCGAAAATTCCTGGTCGAATTCATGCTAAAAATCAAGGTCGACATGTTCAACCTCATTCCATTTCCTAGTCGAAAATGAACTGGGGATGAGATCGAAATAATACTAATTCCTGGTCGAAAATTTGAGGTCGAAAAAGACCTAAACTTTCTGGTTGAAGTGTTCAACCTCAATACTGTTCTGATCGAAATTAAGCTATAGATCCTGCTCGAAAATGCAAAGAAGTGAGGTCGAAATTTTGAGGTCGAATTTGACCTAAAATTCCTGGTCGAAACGTTCGACCTCATTCCAATTCTGGTCGAAGTTTCTACTCGAAAATGCATAGAGATCCTGATCGAAATTCCAGGTCGAAACAATGCAAAAACCAAACACGAAAAATCCTATTCGAAAAATAGCTAGAATTCCTAGTCGACATAGTCGACCTCGCCATCCTTTCCTGGTCGATTTCGACCAGGATTCCTGCTCGAATTTACACTGCATCCTGGTCGAACAAACCTGTTCGAAAACGAACTAAAAAATGAGTTCGACACGATCGATCTGAAGACAGTTTAAGGTCGAAAAACTGAATAAAGTTTCTGGTCGAAATTACACGAGGTTGAAGTCGAAACTTTGAGCTCGAAAATATACTGTAATTCCTGGTCGATGTTGTCGACCTCGTTCCCATTCCAGGTCGAATTCGACCTCGACTCCTGGTCGAAAATGACTTGGAATCCTGGTCGAAAATGACCTGGATCCCTGGTCAAAATGACCAAATTCCACGACAATTTGAGGTTGAAAATGCCTTGAAAGATGAAAATTTTCTGGAAAAATATGAAATAAATTTCTACTAAAATCTCGATTGATTTTCCTAGAAATTGGGGGGCAAATGATATGGGTTGAAATATAACCCTAGAAATAATTAATGATATATTGATTAGACCTAGTCTGGTCAAAGAATTAGGTCCGACAAAAGGCACGAAACCCTAATTATTTATTAATTTCGTAATTAATAAATAAGGGAAATTATCAGCTCATTAAATGAGTCCAAAATATAATAAAATCTTCATAGAAGGATCCAGAATCCCAATCAAATAATATGATGAGTCATAACACTTATCAGATAAGGATAATACTTGCCTGCCAAGTAATATACTCCTAATCAGTTATCAATTACAAATCTTATCAGTTTAGTCTCCTAAACTTACTCTAAATACAAGGCTCCAGACGCCTATATAAGGACCCACGTCCCTCATCCTAGAACTACGTTTTATTGACTTGATTCTCTATACAGCAGAGATACGTAGGCATCTTGTGAGGACCGATTTAGTCCCGAAACACAAGAGCAGTCATTAAAGCTTGAACGCTCATAAACCCTAGCATTTAATTTACAAGGTACGTTTTTTAATCCATAACAAAAAGATTATAGGAATAGATTAATTACCTAATAGATATTGAAGGAGATACGGGTGGAGATTGGAGAAAGAGGCGAGATATTGAAGGAGGCGGATAAGGGAATAAAGTGAATAGACTAAGTCGAGAGACAGAGGCGGATAAGATCTAGGGTAAAAAATAAAAATGTATAAATATATATTTCTTATATATATTATTAAAATATACAGGTACGGGTTCGGGTATTTCGGGTCAACCCGAAAATGACCCGATTTTTTCGGGTAAATAATTATCCAACCCGAACCCGATCCGAAATGAAAAAACCCGACCCAAATTCGTAATTTTACTAATCGGGTTCGTGTCGGGTTTCGGATCGTGCCAGCTTTTGCCAGCCCTAACTTACTACCTGTTTGGCTGCAACTTAAAGTTGCAGCTTATGGCTTATAAACCCAAAAATGCTTATTGGGTGTGTTTGCCAAAATAAGTGAAACCAACTTATGGCTACTTAAAATGGATAAGTTGAATGTTAAGAATCCTTAACATTCAACTTATAACTTATAACTTATTCTCGATACACGCAATATATAATATCCTTCAAATCTTCAAAATCATATATCTTTTGATCCGTTCATTAAAAAATTGATATGTATATATCAAATTTCTCTACTCATCGAGATCTATCCATTGATATCCATTTATATATATTAAAAAATAAATATTTTAAAAATAATAAAAAAAAGTTAACTTATAAGTTCTGATTTACCCAAACACTCTACTGCTTATAAGTTCTGATTTACCAAACACTCTAGCACTTATAAGCTCAGCTCTACTTATCACTTATAAAGCACTTACTCATTTTAAGCTATAAGTCAACTTTTGCTTGATACCCCAAACGCCCACTATATTGTTCCCTGAGAAAGGAACTCTTGATCTCTGGACTGTGGATCAGCATAATATCCGCGCCCTAAGGCTCCAACAAATATCCAGCAAAAATGTTTTTGAAAAACTTTCGGCTCATTTGTTTTACCAACTTTATTGAAATAATATACTACGTATAATTTTTAATTATAGAATTATTATTATGATATGTAATATAGAGTTAGGAAACTGTTTAACAAAATTTATAAAAAAAAGTAAAAAAAGGACAAAATTGCAAGCTAAATAATTGAATTCAATTGTATATGCTTTTATATAATTTTTTGAGTTAATATTTTTTTCAGTAAAAATTATTAAACAAATATTGATTGACTTAACCGGTTATTAACGAAATTTTACAAAATAAATGCTTGTTACTTAATTAGATCAAAATGAATTAGGTGAGTTATCCAAAATGATTAATAGACGATTATTTCAATAAATTACCGCATTTTAGAACACTTCTTTTATGATGTACAGTATCGTTTATTTGATGTATTTTTTAAAACCAATAATTACATATCAGAAGTAAGGATACGATTACTTTACTAATTTCTTAATATAAAATATTTTACCGTACTTACATTATTATTTGTAATTTGAACAATATTAGTTTTACTAATTTTTAGAATAAAAAAATACAAAAAATTAACAAACTATTTTTAATTAACATATTTATGCTACATAAACAAGAACAATGCCTTTTTTAGACCAAAAGCAAGATGCCATCAGATTAGTACGCCTTTCATAGTTGAATTACATTTAAAATGTTGTTTCGTATACACTTACTTACGTGGTGGCAAGTTGTTGCTGTGACAGGGGTGAGCAAAATCCGATATCTTATAAACATTGAATCGGATATTCGATTTTTTGAATTGTGAAAATTTTATTTCAGTTTCCGATCCGGTTTAATCAAATATTTGGAATTCGGATATTTGTTTAAACCGGATTGAAAATCGGATAATTCACATTTGAATTAATTAATTAATTAAAATGTATTTTAATTTATAAAGAAAAAATAAGTTTTATTATATTCTGATAGGTTATCGTTAACTTTACAAATTTTGAATTGATTAATAACATTTTAAACATTAAAATCTCATATTTTAACATTTATACATTTATGTTTTTCCTAATTTTATTTTGAACCATCAAACTATCATTCATTTGTTTGATATGTACTTCTACGTATTTTTTAAGAGATATTAATAGCACATTCACTCTCAAATTTATTATATTAAATGAAAAATTAATATTAAATGAGAACACTCTTACATTACTTTAATTTTAAAATTTTATTTACTTAAGATTACGAGGTTTTTCACGTACAAATATATGTTATTGTGTTTATAAATGTGCACTCAAATATACATTTTCATGCGTATCCTTACAATTTTACACCTACAATACTTAGAAACTCAATCAATACACAACAAACTTAGTAATTAATTAGTAATAATTTATTACTTAATGCACTTTTGATGAGATTCAAACTTTCGATTTATAAAGAAGTAATATCTATTAAAATAATAAAATATTTCAATATATTTAATCTAACATTTTTCATTTAGTTTTTTAAGATGTAACAATTATTTTTATTTTTGTAACACTTTTATTCAATTTAAAAAATTTACTTATATTAGATTTTTATTTTCTATTTATTTTAAAAAATTATCATAATTATTTTATACTGTTAAAATTACTTTTTAGTAATTAAATATAATTTTGATAAAAATTAAATATATATCCCCTGACATTCCCTAAGCAAATCATTTTTATAACCATTGAGCTACATTACTTCTTTTGGTTTTCAGTGAAAAATCACATTATATAAACCTCACATCATTCTTAATCCTATATTTGTTATTATTTAAACTTTTAAGTAAAAATCAAGGTGATTTATAATACTTATTAAATTTTATTTTTTGAATTCTTTTTTTAGAGTATGTTTGCAAAGAATATTTATAATATTTATTTTTTGATTATTAAAATATCATACAAAACTATATACTACCAATCTTATAAAAATGTTATATTAAGTTTCAAAAACAATATTAAGTGTGGTGTATTTTTATCTTTCCTTTAGTTTTAAATAAATATTTCGGTTTTGTAAATTTAACTATAATATATTCTATTTTCTCATTTAAGGGTCTAACTTTTCTTGTACTATACAATATATTTAAATTATTAAATCATATTTATTAATTTCTATAAAAACTCTTTAAAAAATCGCTTTAAAATTTTATAATAGAATTAGTTTGATAAATCATGATATATAATTTATATTTTCAATTTAATGTAATATTTTAAATAATAATTCAAATTAATATTTATTTAAAATAAGAGATAAAATAAATATTATTGTAATTTAATTGTATTCTACATGTGAAAACTTTAAATTAGAAAAATGGATTGAAAGTTTAAACTATAAGAATATATACAAATCATATTTATTCATAATAATTTATTTAATATATATGAAAATATATAATATTTTTGTTAAATATAGAAATTGGGGATCGGGAAGCGTGGTGGGGAGACACTAATCCCTGACCCTACCCCGATCCCGAAATTTTTACATATTTATTCTCGATCGCCAGAAAAGTTCTCAATTCCCCGCTCGAAACGGGGCAGAGAATGGATCGGGGTTGGGCGGGAAGGGGTAAATGCCTATCTCTACAATAAGCATTATTATATAGCACATATCGATAAAATGTACTCCCTCCGTCTCATCCATTTCTATACAGTTTCTATTTTGGGATGTCCCTTTCATTTCTATAAATTCCAAAAATAGTAAATTTTAATAATATAAAACACTATTACACCCATTACTTTTCTCCAATATATCTATTCTATAATAATATAAAACATTATTACACCCCCTACTTTCCTCCACTATCTCAAATCTATTATTAAATATTGATATATCTCATCACTTTACCCACTTTTCATCTAACTTTACTCATTTTATATATTTTTTCTTGGTCTCCGTGCCCACCCCCAATGTATATAATTGGGTGGGACGGAGGGAGTATACATGATATTTATGATTATTCTTCTTATATATACAAGCACAGAGTCGGTGTAATGTACATATAACTTTTAAATTTGTTATCTTATATGTATTTTAATAATTTATTTTATATTTATACTTTTTTTAATGAAGATGAACTTAAATTTGAATAGTTTTATGTGATTGTTGAACTCGATATTGAATTGACGTATGTGTTTGTGTTTGAGCGTAATTAAATTGTGTTTCAAGAATTTTGTATTTAACAGTATTTAAAAAATATATTTTAATTAAAATTGTTGTTTATAATAAATCAAGGTCAATTTGCAAAAGTAAAGGGATTGAAGTGCAAATATCAAAATATGAGTATCTGTTGGGATTTATGGGTGATGGCATAGAAACAACTTAACTTTGATAGTACTTAATTTTTTAAATTAAGTAGAACATACTGTCATAGCCAAAGTATGTTCTTGTAATCAGTATGTAATGTTATTCTAGTTGTATTATTTGGAAGAAGTTCACTTGTGTGTTCAAGCCTCAAAGAATGCTTTTTGGATGACAACATGAATAAAGGTTACTGTCCTAAAGCTGTGACAGTAAGATTACAAGAAGACAGAATGTTGCAAGTCACGACAGCATATTCACTCTGACAGCAACATTGGCGGAAGACTACGCGACAGCAACTATTGCCCTCGACAGCAAGTTTGGGATCCTCGATAGCACTCTATGCGGGGAACTCATACTGTCACCAAAAGATCATTCCTGTGACAGCAAGCTTTGCGGCAAAAGTAACTGTCTCAATAAAGATCCTTATGCTAGGTATCTTTCTCAGTCAAATCCCGTGACAGTTTAAATGTTCAAGAAACAGGCGTGATGCAGCATCCCTAAGCTGCACCAAGTCTGCAAGACTACGACAGAAGCTTCAAGGCACTACAAATCAAAAGCGAATCAATTCAAGAGCAAGGTCAAGTCTTTATCTGCTGAATTGGTTTAGCTGGAAATAGAATGAATCTAGGTTGCTTTTTTTTTGTAATGTATATCTGACATGTTAGCAATTTAGGAAAGTCACATGGGTAAGACAATTTGTAAGAAGCTGCCACTTGACAGTGACAGCAGCTTTACAAACCCGTGACTGATAGTGATAGGGTTAGTCATATACCTACTATCAACTCATTCTAGAAATGTAACGAAGACAAGCAAGTGTCTGTGAAGAAAACCCGAAGCTCGAGAATTCTTTCTTGAGGTTGTAGCAACACTTTGCAAAATAAATAAAACATTTATTTTGTGAATCTTGTTCTTACTAAATACTGTTCGTGATTGCATATATTGCTGATAACGTTTAATCTTGATTTTAGTTGTTGAAATTTAGATTGAATTTTATCAGTATTGCATTCATCCCCCCCCCCTTCTGCAATACACAAGGACTAACAACTGGTATCAGAGCTTTCAGATTAACATACATATCTGAGATCCCGGAGAAAATGCAGAAATCAAACAGTATCAAGATCCCAGCTTTTGATAAAGAGAACTACAGCATTTGGAAAAGAAAAATCTTGTTGTTTATCAAAGCTGCAAATCCACTATACCCAGGTATACTCGAGAATGGTCCTTTCATTCCAAGAAAGGAAATTGAAGCCACAACAGTGAATGGTGAGATTATTCCTGCACATTGGGTTCCCAAAGATCCCTCAGAATTCTTGGAACCTGAAAAGGAGAAAATGGTGCTAGATGATCATTTGCAACTTATCTTGCTCGATTCTCTCACACTGGATAAAGCCATGTGTGGAAGTGTAATAAGCTGCACATCAGCCAAGGAGATGTGGATCAGGTTAGCCTTACTCTGTGAAGGAAGTGAAGAGGTTAAGGGCAACCAAAGGCAAATTCTAATATCTCAATATGAGGCATTCATGGCCAAGCCTGGTGAAGACTTAACCTCCATGTTCGAAAGGTTCAGTAAGCTCTTAACTGAATTACAGATACATGGCAAGTACTATGACAGAAAAGAATTAAACGTCAAGTTCCTGCTCACACTGCCTGATCACCTTGAACACAAGACAACAGCCATACGAGAAGGAAGAGATCTCAACACTATAACCTTTGAGACACTTTATGGTATTCTGAAATCCTATGAACTCGAACTCTTTCAAAAGAGAGCCATACAAAGTGGAACAAGGAACAAGATGGCTAATATGTCAAGTGCCCTAGTAGCACATGTGCCAAGGATCACACAGCCAAGTGAAGTACCACAGATCACACAATCAACCCCAACACAGACCTTGAAGATAGAAGAGGTGATTGAAGATGATGAGAAAGTGGTACTACAGATTAAAGATGTGGAAGATGAAGACTTCTACACAATGGAGGAACTGGAAAGCATGGACAACCCTACTATGGCTTACATGGCCAAGAAGTTCAAGAACTTTAGGTTCAAGAAGGATAGGTCATACAAGCCTCAAGGCCAAGCATCCAAGTTCAGCAAAGGAAGCTCATCAAAGGCTGCTGTGGGAAGTTCAACCAAAGGAGGATACAAAACTGGATTTGTGGATAGATCAAAGTTCAAATGTTACAACTGTGGAGAACCTGGTCATTTTGCTACTGAATGCAAAAGACCCAAACAGGTTCAAAGATATGAGAAAGGAACTGGTGGATACTCTAAGAAAAATCAAGGTAGAGCCTATGTGGCTGAAGGAAAGTGTTGGGATGATTCTGATGATGAAGAAGAGGAAGAATATGTTAACCTAGCTCTCATGGCTAGCACTGATGAGGTAGCATCAACTCCTTCAAGTCAGGTACCTTCACTTGTCTTACTTGATATGTCTACTGATGAGTATAAGAAAACCATTAAAGACTTAAGTGCTGAAATGTTCAATGTATATACTAGCTTGTCTGCTGCTAATGAGGAAATCTCTAGAGTAAGTAAGCTAAATGAAACACTTCAGTCTGAAAATGATTCTCTTTTTCTCAAAACCAGTTCTCTAGGCTCCTTAGCTCAAGAGAATGCCAAACTTAAAAATGAATTAAAATGTGCTAAGGAGGTTGAGGAATTCCTGAGGAATGAGATTGCTGAAAATGAATTTAAGATTAAGGCCTACAGAAACTCATCAAAGATACTTCAGGATTACAATGATAAGCATACAGAAAATCAGTCTGTTGGTATAGGTTTTTCTTATGGTAGAAGACCTGGAAAGGAAACTGTGATTCAAGATTGTCCTGGAATAGCTGCTGTCAAACCCACCATTCTCAAGAAAGTTAAAACTCCTATTTTCAAAGCTGCTGAAATTGAGTTTGATGAAGAAGCCATGCTCATCAAACAAGAAATTCTTGATGAGGATGAAGGTGTTGACAGCACATTCAAGGAAGGAAAGGATACTGTCACAATCCCCAAGACAGTAAACTTACCAAGCGATCAGACAGTAAGTTCAAAGGATGCTGTCACGATTGGCAAGACAGAATCTTTCAAAGATACTGTCAAGAATGATTCCAAGACAGTAACTCTCAAACCTTCTGTCAAGACAGTAGGATTAAAAGATACTGTCAAGGATAGTTCGACAGCAACTTCTGAACATACTGTCAATCCAGTGACTCCCAAGTCTAGGAACAGGAATGGTAAGGTAGGTGTCAACAAAGGAAATGGATACACTAATGTTGGAGGTGCTTCTAGGAAACTATGCAATAACTGTGGATCTACACATCACTTAACACATGTTTGTAAGAAACCAATTGAGGATAAGATCAATGCAACTGAACTCAATGGTAACTTACACAGAACCCCCCTTATGCATAGAACTATGAGTGTCTGTAATAACATTGATTGTATGCCATGCAAAATCACTGCCATGAGTACATGCTTTAACTTACCTGTTCTCTCTACTGAAAAATGCTCATACCTAAACACTGTTGAGACTTCTGAGCCTGCTGGCAACAGCAAGAAGGCTTCATCCACTAAGAAAAGGACCAAGTCCAATTCTAAACCTAAGTGGGTGAAAAGAGAAGTCAAACAGGAAGTCTTTGATAATGCTTGTGATGTTGTGACTGGAAGAAACTCAGGGAACACTGAAACTGCAGGACCCAACAAAGATTGGGTACCATATGCAACTTAGAAACATTCTGTTTTGCAGGGTAAGAAGAAAAATCAGGTCATGTGGATAATTGACAGTGGTTGCTCAAGACACATGACAGGTGATAAAGCCCTGCTATCACATTATGTAGAGAAAGCTGGCCCAATCATAACCTTTGGAGACAACAGCAAGGGTTACACAGTGGGATATGGCTGTCTGGAAATTGGAAATGTTGTCATTGAAGATATTGCTCTTGTGGATGGATTGAAGCACAACCTACTCAGTGTCAGCCAATTCAGTGACAGAGGATTTAAGGTTGATTTTGACATGATGGTTTGCAACATCTATCACAAGAAGGATGGAAGCCTCTCTCTAAAAGGGGTCAGAAAAGGAAGCTTGTTTGTTGCTGATCTAAGCTCAACAAAGAAGGATAAAGTTTACTGTTTTTACAGTAAGGCTACTGTTGGTGACAGTATGCTTTGGCACAGGAAGCTCTCACATCTCAACTTCAAGACAATGAATATTCTGATGAAGAAGGAGTTAGTGAGAGGTTTGCCCCAACAGGAATTCTGTCAAGAAGGACTGTGTGAAGATTGTCAAATGGGCAAACTGAGAAGAGCTGTGCACAAGTCCAAACAAGTAAACACCAACACAGAAGCACTCAAGTTGATTCACATGGACCTCTTTGGACCAGTCAATGTACCATCTATGGCCAGAAAGAGGTATGCCTTGGTAATGGTGGATGATTACTCAAGGTACACTTGGGTGAAATTTCTTGAATCCAAAGATGAAGCTGCTCAAGTGATTATTGATCAAGTCAGAGTTCTTGATAGAACCCCAAACTCAAAAGTTCAAATCTTGAGGAGTGACAATGGTACAGAATTCAGAAATGCCACTCTTGGAAATTTCTGTAAAGATGAAGGAATTGTACAACAATTCTCTGCTGCAAGAACTCCACAGCAGAATGGAGTTGTAGAAAGAAAGAACAGGACTCTCATTGAAGCAGCTAGAACTATGTTGCATGATGCTAAGTTGCCAACATATTTCTGGGCTGAAGCTATCAACACAGCCTGTTATACTCAGAACAGAACCATGATCAACAAAACTCATGCAAGTACTCCTTACTGTCTGCTAACTGGAAAGAAACCTACTGTCAAATATTTTCATGTGTTTGGGAGCAAATGCTTTATGATGAAAGACAACCATGAGAAGAAAGGAAAATTTGACACCAAGGCTTTTGAAGGATTATTCATGGGATACAGCACAGAAAGGACTGCCTACAGAGTTTATGTCATAGAACACAGGATTATTGAAGAAAGTGTTAATGTCACATTTGATGAAACCAAGTTTCCAGGACTGCATGAAGAAGGAAAGATGCAGACATTTAGATTTGAGAATCAAGGATACCTGGAAGCTGAGGAGATTGTAGATGAAGAACCTAGCTTCACTCAAATTGTTGAAGTTGACAAAGATGCTGTCAACACCACTACTGTCATTCAAACTCCAGCTCAATCACACACCATAACATCTAACATTCAGAACAGTGTTGACTCTGGAGAAAATGAAGAACATGGTGGAGACAATGAAACTGATGAGCATTCAACTCAACAAGCTGAAGCAAGTGTTCCTGTTCAATCAAGCAGCTTGCCCAGAATCACCAGGTGGACCAAGGACCACACAAATGACCTTATAATTGGTGATCCCAATTCTGGTGTGAGGACAAGGAACAAAGTCTCTGCTGACAGCATGTTCTCATGCTTCCTGTCACAAATGGAACCCAAGACAATTGATGAAGCATTGTTGGATTCTGACTGGGTGATAGCCATGCAAGAAGAGCTAAATCAGTTTGAAAGAAACAATGTATGGAGATTGGTTCCAAGACCTAAGGGAAAGTCAGTTATTGAGACCAAGTGGGTTTTCAGAAACAAACTTGATGAAAATGGATTGGTGACAAGGAACAAAGCAAGGCTAGTGGCTAAAGGTTACTGTCAACAGGAGGGAATAGATTATGATGAGACATTTGCTCCTGTTGCCAGACTTGAAGCTATAAGAATCTTTCTAGCTTATGCTGCACACTGCAACTTCAAAGTATTTCAGATGGATGTCAAAAGTGCCTTTCTAAATGGAGAACTGGAAGAAGAAGTGTATGTGGAACAGCCACCAGGGTTTGAGGATGCTGACATGCATAACTTTGTGTACAAACTCTTCAAAGCTTTGTATGGACTAAAGCAAGCACCCAGGGCATGGTATGACACACTTTCCACCTTTCTTCTGGAAAACCAGTTTACCAGAGGAGTTGTGGACAAGACACTTTTCTACAAGCATCATGGCAAGGACATCATTCTGGTACAAATCTATGTGGATGATATCATTTTTGGTTCTACAAATGAGAAGCTGTGTGAGAAGTTTTCTCATCTCATGAGCAACAAATATGAGATGAGCATGATGGGAGAATTGTCATTCTTTCTAGGGTTACAAATTCTTCAACAAACTGATGGAATCTTCATAAGTCAAGCTAAGTATATCAAGGAACTTCTCAAAAAGTTCAACTTGGAAGATTCATCTCCTGCAAGGACACCAATGTCCACAGCAACTAGTCTGGATCTTGATCCTAAAGGAAAGAAAGTTGACTCAAGCACTTATAGAGGCATGGTAGGATCCCTCCTATACCTAACAGCTAGCAGACCTGACATCATGTTTGCTACATGTCTTTGTGCAAGGTTTCAAAGTGATCCAAAGGAGTCACACTTGGTAGCCATCAAGAGAATCTTTAGATACTTAAAAGGCACTCCTAACCTAGGCCTTTGGTATCCTAAGAATACTGGATTTGATCTAATTGGCTACTCAGACTCAGACTATGCTGGATGCAAGATTGACAGAAAAAGTACTACTGGTAGCTGTCAATTTCTTGGTGGAAGATTGGTATCATGGTTTAGCAAGAAGCAGCATTCAGTTTCTACCTCAACAGCAGAAGCTGAGTACATTGCTGCAGGCAGTTGCTGTGCACAAATTCTATGGATGAAAAGTCAACTTCTAGATTATGGTCTAGTGTTAAGAGATATTCCTATTTACTGTGACAACACTAGTGCCATAGCCATCTCAGACAATCCAGTTCAACACTCTAGGACAAAGCACATTGATATAAGACATCACTTTATCAGAGAGCATGTTGAACAAGGAACTGTGAAGCTGATTTATGTCCCAACTGACAAGCAACTTGCTGACATCTTCACTAAGCCATTGGATGAAGCAACCTTCAACAGGTTGGTAAGTGAATTGGGAATGCTAAATCTGGTATGTTAATTTACTAAGGTTTCTAAATTTTCAATTTTTTTTATTGAAGCTCATGACAGCAACTTCAAACCTGCTGTCAAGAGAAGTTACTGTCTACTTGGTTTATGTCTGTTATGTGACAGCATGTGTTGATTTGACTACTCATGTCAGTATTTTTGTGCCAGTCTCATATATTTAAACCGTGTATGACTTTAATGTGGTTATCTGTTAAGTTTGAGAGTTAAAAATCTGTTCCATTGGACTTTCACACTCTTTTGCATTAATCTGTAGGATTAAAGGAGGACACGACCATTAATTACTTTTGTGGTAGTTGTATGGGTACTCTAACTGTTGACCATTAGACTTTAATCCTTAGACGGTTTTGCCTATAAATTAACCTTAGGTTTCACCAGTCTGCTCTCAGTTTTAAAGTAAATAATGGAAAACAAAGTAGGAATTGAAGTTGGTCTAAAGAAGTGTGATAGTGAACCAGACAATGAAGAGATCGACGAGCTCTTTGAAATGTTGTTGGATGCCATGGATGAGATTGATGAGGAAAAGGAGGCCAAGGCTAAGGAAGAAGAAGCCAAGGCTGTGGAAGAAGAGAAGGAGCTTCAGGCCCTTCTTGAAAAAGAAGGCCGCTCTGAAGAAGAGATTAAGGAAGAAGTCTTAGAACTAGTTAATAAAATCATAGAATAATGTACTAAATGTTCAATTTTCATGATTTTATTAATAATAAAAGTTCCTGTTTATGTGGTTATTGAGTTTATGATTTGTCTGTGTTAATTGCTTAATATCTGTGTTCAAAAGATTACATTGCTAAATCCATAATTTGTCAATATTAAGTTAAGTATATGAATCAAGCATTCTAATAAGTTCATGACAGAACCATTTCCTAATCGAAGTTACTGTCGTTAAGAAGGATACTGTCATGTGTTTCTTGACAGCAACCTTCTTGACAGCAGGAAAAGACTTTCTGTCAAGACTTGTAAAGGATACTGTCATTCATAGGCTTAACGGTGACAGCAAGTTTTTGCGCAATAGTTACTGTCGCGCAAAACCTACTGTCACCACCTCCTCTTACTGACAGATTGTTTCTAGCGCACAGGTTACTGTCAACAATAGTGGACCGTTGTAATTGGACTTTCACCCCACAATTGACAGTGAATAACGGGCAGTAACTCACGTGTTAAGAGAGTGGATTAAGACACGTCCTTTAACTCCACTTTTTGAGCAAACGTTTGAGTAACCCATATTTATTCTCCAGTTACTCAGACATATCACTCTCACAAAACTCAAGGCAAAATACTTTTCTTCAAGCAAAAAGCTACTTTCTCACTTTCTTCTTTTCTTGAAATCTCCATGGCCCCCAAACAGACTCTCTCTCAAACAAACTTTGCTGGCATCTTTTCCCCAAATGATGCTGGCGAAGATTTCAAAGGACTGGTGTTTTTCTTGAACAAGTCCTATCTTCGTTCAGCCATTACCTCCACTCCAATTCTCGACCTAGACAAACTTGAGGAATTTTGGCGCACTGCTGTTGCTCAAACTGAGGGTGAAATCCCAGCTATTCAATTCACAATTAATGGGCAACAATACATTCTCACAGCTGAGGTCATCAATACAGCTCTTGGAATTACACTGGAAGCAGGCCAAAACTTTGCTCCACTTGCTAATGATGACACTCTGAAGAAGCTCTTCTTGAAGATTGGGTATGCAGGCCCTATTCTCGAAGAGGGGACAACCAAGTGGTACCCGTCTGGTGAAATGGACAGGAAGTATCTAAGGAAGGAGTGGAGCATGATATTTGATGCAATGGTCAAGGTGTTCTCTACCAAGTCCACAGGCTGGAATGGGATACCCTCTTACATCAAGAAACTGACACATTCTCTTGTCCATGGATACAAGGTGAATGTTGGTGCTCTCCTCATGGCACAACTCCAAGCTGCTATAGGTAAGAAGGTATCACACTACCCTCGCTTTCTTATGATGTGTATCAATACTTTCTGTGACTTTAATAATGGTGCCCCTCGTCTAGAGGTTTGTTCTGTCTTGAAAAAGAACACACACACACTGTTATCTTCACAGGATCTAAATGCACATATTCCACTTTGCTTCACTCAGCACATGGTTGATCAAGTGACCAACCTTGATTATCCATTACCTACTGGTTATGATTCTTTTTCTCTTGCGGATGAAGCTGGATTAGACCCAAATTCAGTTAACCCCCATTCAACACCATACACTCAGCCTAGGCCCTCTAGACTTCCCAAAGCCCAAAGAGAAGCCTTGCAAGAATCCAGAAAAAGATCCTTAGAAGCTGATGTTGGTGGTAGCTCTGTTAGTCAAGAGGGAGACACTGCACCTAGTGCAGCAAATAAGGAAGGTAGTCAAGAAGGACCCACAGTGGTTCCCCCTGAGCCTAAGAAGAAGAGAGCTAGGAGGACCAAAACCACTGTCAGCCACCCTGCAGTCTCCCAAAAGACTGTGGAGGAAACCAGGGCAATAAACTCCTCCCTAGATGTGCCTTCTCAACAAGGTGCTTCTATAGAATTTGGCATGTCTCCCAAGGCACCCTGTACAGAGTCTGCACAAACTCATGGTTCCCAACCTGAGAAACCCCCACTTGAAGAAACACACAGTGAGTTAGGGCACAGTGAGGATTTCTCTACTCCTATTGATGGTTCACATGTTTCATCTGTGAATCAGCCCCCACTCTCTACTACACTTTCACCTTCTTCCTTCCCTACACATTCTTTTGTTTCTTCTCCACAACCTAGAGAAGGGGACAGTCCCAACCCTTCAGGTTTTGATCATCCATCTCCAATCATGGATGAGCCCCCCTCTAGTGGTCCACAAGAACCCATTTCTCAAAGTGAGATGGACACCACTCCTCCAAACACTGAGCTAGGGCAAAGTGGTATTTTGTCAGAAACTGAAACAGCCAACACTTTGTCTGACCTCCAAGGAGCATCTTACCTTCAGGAAGATGCTGTCACAGCCTCTGTTGCTGTCAAAGACACTGGGGATGCTACTGTCCTGGGCACAGCTACTGTCAAAGGTGGAGAGAAAGATGCTGTCACTACAGAACATACTGTCACTCCACCTCCCAAAGATGCTGTCATGCCAGAACCTGCTGTCCCGACTACAACTGACAGTAACATTCCTCCCAAAGATGCTGTCAAGTCCTCCCAGCCTAATTTTGATGCTGTACTTGTTGAGGATGCCTCTGATGATGACCTACCTCTTGCCAAACTCCTAAAGGTACATTCTAAATCTTCTCCTTCCATGCATGTTAGTACTGCTCATACCCATGCATCTAGGTTGAGTGAGGGTGTGCAAAAGAAAAGAGAGATAAAAGAAAAGAGAGGTGAGCATAAAAATGAGAGGCAGCCAAATGAGCTGGCAAAAGGAGAGGGACTTGAGCATGTCCAGAGAGATATTGAGGGAGCCCACACTATTCAGGCACTAGGCCTTGAGAGTCAAACTGTGAGGGGTGATGAGATCACTCAAAAACACCCTGAGAGTGTGAGAACCCCCATAGCCTCCAAGCCCCTGTCTTTTCCTTCCCCTCCAAGAAGGTTAAGGTCTGGTGGCCCCTCTGCTACTTTTGGTAACAGGATTGCAGCTCTTGAAGGACAGTGTGCTACTTTGGACTCCAAGCTGGACTCTCTCTCTCAACTGGTGGTTGATGGTTTTGCTGCTACTCAACTCTCTATTCAGTTCCTTACTGACCTGGTAGCTGCCAACTCAACTAAGGGGGAGAAGGTAGCAAGATCAGAATCAATGCCTATTCAAGAATCAGGTGGAACTCAGGGGGAGCCTGTAGCTGTGAAGACCAGAGGGGGAGCTAAAAGGAAAGCAATGTCTAAGGGGGAGCAAGTCAAACCAAGCAGTGGACAACCAAAGGATAAAGCTGAAGAGCTTGTTGAAGTTGACTTGGATGGAGAAAGAGTGTTGATGTCTAAGGCAACTCAAGATGCAATGCAAAGAAGACCTGCATCTAGACATCCAATTCTACCTCCTGTGACAATCAGAGAGCCAACTCCAGCAACTCAAGAATCTGCTCTACAAAGAAGATGGAGAGAAATGGAGGAACAAAACAAACTTGGGAAAGGTAAAGGGAAATTGCCTGAATCCATCCATAAAGGAACTACTTGGTCCAATGGTACTGAGTATGATCAAGAGGAAGCCAATGTCTTGATGGTGGATTACAGGGAGAGCACATTACACAACCATGACAATGAGTTTAGCAGTGTGGTGGAAGAAGCAATGAATGCTCCTAGCAACCGTCCAACCAACACCACAACTCTGTTAAAGGAACAAATTATCAGTGTCAGTGTAATGGTGAATGATGAGAAAAGATGGGCTGTAAGTATTTATCTAACTTCTGGCATATCTTATTTCATCACAATGCAACTATTGCAGAGTCTGCCAGCAAAGGTGTTGTGTGCTTTGAAGGGAAAGATCAGGGCAACTCAAACACCATTCAATGAAATATTGGATATGCAAATCCAGAACCTGATCATACAGAAGCTACCTGAAGTCTACTCAAATCCACCAAGTGTTTTCTACAGGTCTGAAACTAAGGATGGCACAAGAAGGAACAGCTTCATGAATATTGGTAGCCCATCCAGAATGGAAACCAAGTCAATTCTGAAGGTACTAGATGGAATACTCAGTTCAAATGCCAATCCAGGAAGAGTTCATGCTGTTCAAGAAATCTACAAAATGCTGGTGTTGAGAGACAAGGCACTGGGAGCTAAAATGAAGGAGCTAATCACTAGAGCCAATGCCAAAAGAAATGATCAAGGTGGAAGCTGCTTCTATAACATTCCTCCCGATGATGATGATGATGATGATGATGAAGATGGTGAGGATGGAGGTGGTGAAGCTTCTGGAAATGCTGGAAATGCTGGTGGAAGTAATTCTGGGAATACTGGTATTCAATCTCAGAATGAAGGCAATGAAGAAACTCCTAGCCAGGAAAAGAAAGATGCTGGTGCAACAGATGAAGAGGAGTCAAGAATACTGGAAGCTTTGGAGGCAAGCATTCTTAGATGTGCTATTGACTGCATAAATGCTGAAAAAGATGCTGTCACCAAAGGTACTGTCGACAAAGATACTGTCATAGAAGATGCTATCTTGAAAGATGCTGTCGACAAGGATACTGTCAAGGAAGGTTCTGTCAAGGATGAAACCAAGGCTACTGTCAAGTCCAAAAGACTGAAAGCTAAAGCTAAGGCATGGTTTACTAGACAGAAGCCAACAGGGAAGCACAAGTACTCAGGAAAGGAAAAGGCCACTGGATTTGGCAGGAATCTCAAAAAGCCAATTCAATCAATTCCTCCCAACAGTCTCAAGATTCAACAAATGCAATCAAGAGAAATCAAGAGCGTTGAGGTTAAGCTGGATGCAAATCAAGAGGCCACTGAGTACATTCTGTGGTGGGCAGAATCAAGGTCAGCCAAGATTGACAAGGACTTCAATCTGGTAGCCACATCAACCAAGAACAGCACATCAACCATAGATAAAAGAAGAATTGATTTCTTCTACCTGGAAAGAATGGTAGAGTTGCTGGAGAGCTATGATGATGTTTCAGAGGCTGTCATGGAACATGTTCTAAAATATCAGGCAGATAGGGATGCTGAATTTTATCAGAAATTTGGCTATAACTTTGCAGATTTTGATGATGCTGATATTCTTACTGATCTCCCAGCCTCTCCTATACCATACCACTGGTACTATGAGTTTGATGACTTACCCACAGAAGAAGGGCAAGCCCAACCAACTCAGGAAGGGCAACCCAAGCCAAGCAAAGGACCTGAATCTTCTACTAAATCTCAAGCTCAGACAGAACTTGATAAGAAGGAAGCTGAATTACTAGAAATTCACAAGGCCTCTAACAAGGCAGAAAGTGAAGCTCCAAATTATCAACCATGTATGCTGGAAAATCCCCTAAGAGTCAAGTTCCTAAAAGAAGAAATCTATGTTTGCAGCTTGCATAAGCTCAAAACATCCATTCTGAAGGATTTACAGTATATGGTAGCTGGTTCAGTTCACCCCTTGGAACATATTTGTTCCTATGAGATAGAGAAGTTATTGGAAGGGAGAAAAGGAGAAGACTCAAAGCTGGACAAGCAAAGAAGGAAGTCTCTCAATGCTTATCCTGGAAGAAGATTCAAGCTCATTAATGAAGAACTTCATTTCAGAACTTATCTATATGATATAGAGCAATGGCTGAATCTCAGGGATGTTAGCTCTCTCATATCTCCTTCCATAAAGAAGATCATTGATGAAGTAGAGGATGATGCAGTGTCTGCTGCTGAAATTTCTCTTGTAGAAAGTCTAAGAAGCTGCTTGGCCGAAGCTCTCAAAAGAGAGGATGCAGCAAGACAGAAGAGGAAATCTCAAGCTAAGTGAAAATTCTTGAATTCTGATCTTGTTAGTTAAGTTGTCAGCACATATTGTAAATTTGCTGTTATTTTCCATAAAAACAAATTGGGGGAGATTGTTGGGATTTATGGGTGATGGCATAGAAACAACTTAACTTTGATAGTACTTAATTTTTTAAATTAAGTAGAACATACTGTCATAGCCAAAGTATGTTCTTGTAATCAGTATGTAATGTTATTCTAGTTGTATTATTTGGAAGAAGTTCACTTGTGTGTTCAAGCCTCAAAGAATGCTTTTTGGATGACAACATGAATAAAGGTTACTGTCCTAAAGCTGTGACAGTAAGATTACAAGAAGACAGAATGTTGCAAGTCACGACAGCATATTCACTCTGACAGCAACATTGGCGGAAGACTACGCGACAGCAACTATTGCCCTCGACAGCAAGTTTGGGATCCTCGACAGCACTCTATGCGGGGAACTCATACTGTCACCAAAAGATCATTCCTGTGACAGCAAGCTTTGCGGCAAAAGTAACTGTCTCAATAAAGATCCTTATGCTAGGTATCTTTCTCAGTCAAATCCCGTGACAGTTTAAATGTTCAAGAAACAGGCGTGATGCAGCATCCCTAAGCTGCACCAAGTCTGCAAGACTACGACAGAAGCTTCAAGGCACTACAAATCAAAAGCGAATCAATTCAAGAGCAAGGTCAAGTCTTTATCTGCTGAATTGGTTTAGCTGGAAATAGAATGAATCTAGGTTGCTTTTTTTTTTGTAATGTATATCTGACATGTTAGCAATTTAGGAAAGTCACATGGGTAAGACAATTTGTAAGAAGCTGCCACTTGACAGTGACAGCAGCTTTACAAACCCGTGACTGATAGTGATAGGGTTAGTCATATACCTACTATCAACTCATTCTAGAAATGTAACGAAGACAAGCAAGTGTCTGTGAAGAAAACCCGAAGCTCGAGAATTCTTTCTTGAGGTTGTAGCAACACTTTGCAAAATAAATAAAACATTTATTTTGTGAATCTTGTTCTTACTAAATACTGTTCGTGATTGCATATATTGCTGATAACGTTTAATCTTGATTTTAGTTGTTGAAATTTAGATTGAATTTTATCAGTATTGCATTCATCCCCCCCCCCCCCTTCTGCAATACACAAGGACTAACAGTATCATTCTAACCGACCGACTACATTATATTTTGATCAAAATCGTTGTTTTTAATAAATTAAGGTAAAGTTGTAAAAGCAAAAGAACTAAAGTGCAAATACCAAAATACGAGTACCGTACTGACGGACTACAAAACTTTCAATGTTTCGGTATTAATAATACAATATAAATAGATAAATATAATAAAAGTGACTAGATTTATAATTAGATTGGATGCATTGTGTATATAAGACATTTTTAATTATTATCACATGAATTTTAATGTCATTTTATTGAAGAAAATAATGAGTTATTTGGAATTGGATTAATATATACATATATGACACATGAAAACTATTTGTTTTGAATTAAAACAATTTAAAAGATGAGATAATAAAAATAAATAGATAGTACAACAAAAGCAATTAAACGAATTATATGGTCATGTTGAAAAAGTTAGTCAATATAAACACATAAATTTGGGTTGGAAAAATACTTGGTGATACTAATTTGTGTAAAAAATAAATAGAGAAATTATATAGTCCAGTTAGCAAATTTTAGAAAACAAGATATTATATAGCATACAAAAATATTATGATCGGATCGATCATATTATACACCCCGAGTTATTTAAAATTTTATTTTAATCATTAGAAAATGACTCGTGCCTTGCACGGGTTCATGCAACAAAACATGAGAATTAAAGTTATAATAGCAAATTATATTTGACGAATGTTAATATTATTATCGGTTAGACAAACCTATGTCATTTAAACATAATTATGTTTTAAAATTTTAGTAGTAAAATTAAAACATTTATTGTATGTGAAAATTATTTTAATATATATATATATATATGAAGAATTAATATTGACAATAGATTGAAATATTATTAAATTAAAACATATTGTAACACTCGAGTCTCACATCGAGAAATGTGGGGGCTTTAGTCCAGTTTATAAGACAAAGTACAACTACTAAGTGCACCAACAATCGTGATCTTTTGGAGACCTGTGGTGGGTTTGTGGATTACCCACATTATTACATTTGGGCCAATTGGCCTACTTATTCGGTTGATTCGTGAAGTTGCTGGAGGTGGGGACATGAAGGCTGGTGGTATTATTCCACAATAGACTGAGGTCCAGAGGTGGGGACATGAACTAACCAGTATTATTTCACAATCGCTAGAGATGTACGATCTTGGACCTATGGGCTATCCATTCAGACCTAACGATGACGTCAAGAGTTTAAGTGGGGGAGTTTGTACCACTCGAGTCTCAAAATCGAGAAAAGTTGGGACTTTAGTTCAGTTTATAACACAAAGTATTACTACAAATTGCACCAACAAATCATGATCTTTTGAGAATCTGGGTTGGGTTTGTGGATTACCCAAGTTGTTACGTTTAGGCTAATTACTTGGCACTGAATTGTTCGATGTTTTGAAAGTCTGAAAGATAGAGGAAGAGAAACAAAGGAAAAGAATGCTTAAAATCAACAAATTGCAAGAAAAGATATGAACGAGTTAGAAAGAAAGTTTTAAGAACCGAAAGCGCAAGACCTAAGTAGAGTATTAGAAGATTTACGAAGGTTTTTGATGAAAATCAGTAATAAAACTTACTCTCTGGAATGTAACATCTTAAAGAATTGAAAGAAAATTTAGGATTGTAATGTTCTAAAACTCATCTAGAATACTAAGTATCTATTTTATCCCGCAAAAAAATTGTAAACTAGCATGACAATTATTAGAAATACTCGTATTAGTTTCTAAATTAAAAACTTGAACATACTTAAGTAATCATCCAATAATCACATATACCATCAATAAGAAAAATTCTATATCAATCATATATTTGAAACGATAATGATCATGCTACGATAATTTATAAATACAATTTAAGGTAGCAACACGTGCCTGACACGAGCTTTTATGTTAGTTTAAGATAATTAGCAACCACCTCAAAAATGAACATCGAATGCGAAAATACCTATCGACGGAAAAACCGCCCTTTTTACTCGTTACCCATGTGCGTATATCCAATCTAATTGCTATTTGAAGTCTGGTAGTGTAAGCCTGTAAGGTCATGGGCTACTGGGCCCATACATTCATTAAGTATTGTGTGTATGATACGTTAGTTGTTTTTCGTGATGATGTGTGTATGACATGATATTTGTCTCTAATAGGATATATGCAGAGCTGAGTAACAGTCGTTTTGTCGGTTTTTAATGAATAAACTGGACCAGACTTTATATTGCGGTTTTGTAAACACTAGACCGGATCGGATCACTTAAAAATTGAGATCAGACTGAACCAGACCTGAATTAAACGATTTGGTTTGATCGATTTTGATTTTAAATCAAACTAAATATCCGAAAATAAATGAACTAAAAGATTAATGATATTACTAAGATTAGATATGTAGCTACTACACATAAATATATTTATATAAAAATTTAAGTATAAATAATATCATTTTTGAATAAAATTGCGAAGTGCAACATGTGAGATATAAAAAATTTGTATTCTTATCTAGGATTTTAAGATAGAAATTTATTTAATAAAGTATAAGATGTGAGATATAAAATAAAATGAATCAATATATAATAAAATGAAACAGTCTGGTTCGGTCTTAACGGTCTGGTTTGAATATAAAAATCGAATCGAATCATTAAATAAAGATTTTTATTTATATCAAACCTAAATTAAATCAAACTGCCAAACAAACCGAAAAATATGATTTGATCGGTTCGGTTTTTTTTTTTGCTCCTCACTATATATGCATGTCTCTAATAGGATACACACATTAAGACTGTGTATGGTTTAAGAACACTAATGAACACGCATGTAGTAAATGTGTATGATATAGATATTATTTATAAAAAAATTGAGAAATTGTTGAATACGCAATAGCAAGATGCGTGTACAGCCTATGCATGTTCACATGTGCCCTCAACCGGTATTTTGGGCACTCCGTAGTCCGTAGTGCCTTCTGATATTTTCGATACATTTTTAAATATTAGATTCAAATGTTCTTATTTATTAATTTCATATCCAACGGTTCTTATTAATTTGATATATAATAATCTTAAATAAAACATATATAATTTGTTAGTTTATGTATTAATTAACTACTACTATACTTTTTATTTTTTTAATTTAGACTTTTGTAAATTCTAATTCTCAACATCTTTTAACTTTTATCCAACCAACCAAACATACCAGAATATCTCGCGTATTGCAAGGTATGAGAAGTGTAATTTGTGCACAAAGACCACAAGTCGTACTATACGCAAAAGTAAAATGTAAACATACATCAAAGACATGACATGTATAGTTAAGAGTTGTGTATCTTTTACTAGATGAAAATCTAGTGCATACATATATCGAACTGAGAAATGATTGAAATGTTAGTCTAAACTCGGGAATCCAGAACTTGCTCGTCCATGCTATCCTTTGATGGTTGTCGTTTGATCTTCATAAAATTGAAAACCAAACATGTACACCCAAAAACATGTTGGAGTAAATTCTTGTATTTTCTACGGCACCTAATATAATAAAACTATTAGCGCTACATAATAATATAATATTTATATAAATAGGAAAATATTCAATGTAAACCAGTTAAATTGTAAACCTCATGCCCTACAATGTATTTTTCATTTTTATAACACAGTACAATAAATTCAAAAGTTGCAATATTAATATTGTAGTATATAGTGCAGTACAATGTATATAGAGTATATATGATCCAATAGTATATATATGATCCAAGATATCTACAATTTAAACGGTCTACCCTGAACAAAAGACAAATTAAAGACTAGCAATACCCATAACAAGAAAAGAAGTTATGCTAGTTTAAACACATATGAGGTTATAGATGTCCCTTGTCTTAACAACCAGTGAGAAATCGCTCTGGAAATTGATAATATGATAAATTTCAAGAATATGGGTATTTGCTAGCCTTCAATATACCTGGAAAAGTAATTTAATTATTTCTATCACGACTCCAATATTAATCCAAGTAATCATAATCTCACACCAATATCATATGATATGTACGACATATATATTGCCCCCACCTCTAATTGCAATTTAGCAAATGGAGAATGAAATTTACCAGGCCAGAATGTTAGGGTAAAGTCTGAAACCCTTCATCCATATGACAAGTTCACTCTAAAAGCATCCACCTTATATTGAAGCCACCCTGTTGAATTTGATGCCCCTTGCCACCTGACAGGTTCTATAATTCTAAACTACATATATCCAGAATACAGAAGGTTCTTTTATCACTTTGGTTTCTATGGAATTAGTTTCATTGCCCCATGGAGTGAAGTCTTTACAAAATCCTTGATGACTGAATTTAGAAATCAAAATGTCGAGATAAAAATAAATCGATACAAACAAGAAATCCATTAGATAAAAAACAGCATTTATCTTCACAGTTCAGCATGTGGAGGCCTCTTCTGGAATTAACCATGGACATTGGACATTCTTAATTTTCCAGGATCAGGATCCAATTACAAACTTGTTTTGTTTGTCCTTGATATGATCCTGATCTAAAAACAAGTACCTTCAGGAGGCTGGACTAGCTTGCGATTGTAAGGAGCTGCCATCTCTTTCTTCAGCTGTATCAGTATATCTTCCATGGTGTACTCTCTCTGCCAATTAGACAGTATTCCGAACTTTTTGACTTCCACCTATAGTTAAATTAAATACATACATAACAGCACAAGGGTTTAATTTGGATTTGTACTAATAAAGCTCAACAACTTTGTATCAAGAAAACACTGTTACACATCAACTCTTTTATTCAAGTGTACTTCTCATGCATATCACGAAAAACAAAGGAGCGAACAATCTGCCCTGATTTTACACCTATAGGCACTTAATTACCAATACAACTTTAAGTTATTTTAAACAGAAAACTTGTTTTTAGATTAATAAGAAAAACACTCAAGTCACCAGGAAAATTTTGGCATGTTATCAGCCTACTCTTCAGGGAGAAGGATCCTTTTATATACCATCCCAGTTCATAACTAACCTAATCGTGTGTATCCCCCTTCTTTCCTTCTAGATTAAGGCAGCTTAGGCATACACAGAAGAGCACATGTATAAGGTCAATTGTACAAAATAAAGCAACCATTCTGCTATTTCTAGGACTTGTACTCTACACTTAGATTTTGGCAGCTATGGATACTGTCAACATATACTCTACACTTTCGGAGTATTTACAGGGAGGTCTCTTCCGATTAAGGATAACAGGGTTGTACCTTAACTCTTCAACAATTGTCAGCTCAAGCGCACTTGGGTTAACAAAAATTGCATGTCATATTTTGTATTGTTTCCAAGTCAAACACTTCCCAATTTTCCAAGGTTAAAGAGAAAAGAGTACCAATTTAATTAGGGATGCAAATAATTAAATAAATACTTGAAACTTATTATGTTGTTATATAAAAACATCATTAGTAAAGCTTAGTCTGTTTAACGGAACTACAACCTTGAGTTTACTTAATAAGGATCCAATCTACTCCTAACACTCAATCAATCCATGTAGTGAGTAGAGAAGATCACCTGTGTATAAGAGAAATGATTAAGACACCTGATGTAACCACCAGTATCATAATTTTTAGTTTTCACTAATTTCCCTTTTACACTTAACGCCTCCTTTAATCCTATGCTTTCCTTTAAACTTCTTATGTAATAATGCGGAAATGCATGTGCAGTTGTTTGTGCTAGACTGTAAGTAGTTATTATTCCTAGACTGTAAGTAGTTATTATTATTAGAGTCACTTGAGTCGAAGCCCAATGAATGTTGTATAAATTGTTGAGTTATGTTGAGACACTCGAGTTAAAGTCCAACCAGTTGAGTTGAGTTGAGTCAAGAAACTTGAACCAAATCCCAATGAATCTTGTATAAAATTGTTAAGTTGAGTTGATTCAAAATATTTGAGTTAAAGTCCAATGAATCTTGAATTAATCATTGACATTATGTCTAACAGGAAGTGATAAATGCAACTAACATGGAAAATGAAGAGCAACATCAAATTAGAACAATCATATGTACCACTCCAGTTTCGTGGTTGACACAAGTCAGGTTGATCCGAGAATGGAATCTAACAGTTGGTGGCTTCTCGGGGTAATCTTTGTCACAGAAAAGCTTTAACTGATATATTCGACCTTCATGTACAGACTGAAAAAAGGAGACAACTGCAGTATTAAGATAACTATATGCAAGGAGGCAAACAAATATTTCAAAATTGACAGATATTAAAGATTCTCTTCCATTTCACATGCATGTACATTGGAAATTTTAATATCTTTCCTCGGATATTGGAGAATAAAATTGCATCAGATTTAATATATACAAAATACCATCCAAGTCATAATCAGAATTCAGAACCAATAAAGTACAACCCTGGTTTCAGTTCGGGGTATTAGGCAAGCTGCAATCCTAAACAGGCTTTGTTTATACTCCATACAACACCATGCAAATTCAGTCAGGTAATTGGCTAGAAAGGAACTCGTTAGAAGTGTTAGATGTATTTTCATTTTTGAAACCAACGAGGCAGAAAATTTTTTACCATCCATTAACAAGCATCAGCTAAAACAAATATATATAACTGTGAACAAAGAAATTGGCTGGATGTAAAGATGTACCACAATATTAAAGATAATAAGAAGTTAGAAACTGCAAATTGAGTTTCGGTAGTGTTTATCTTCGTCAATAACAAAGCTTCAAGCAATTCAACTTTGTGCTTGGAGTTGGCAGTGACCATATTGGACCACTGCATAATAAGTACATGGACTATGAGTTTAGTTCATAAGAATATGATACCTTGATAAAGATGTTACATTTTTACAACTCATAACTATAGATCAGTGTTTTAAATTTTCACTTGTAAAACCAAGATTGTAGATGTTAATACGCAGTATTCTTCTTCAAGTATTTGAGTACTAGCTGGTTTGCCTGGTTGAACATAACAAAAGAAGTATGCATAACATCTCTATCTCTATGTATCTAAAGGGAGGAAAAAGTGGTCTCTATCTTTAAGAATTAAAAGTACACTTACATTATGAGGACCAATTATGGTTCCCGTCCAAGAGCGCATGTAAATATCATCTCCATCATCCATTCCATAGCTGACAGTACCGTCACCAATACCTTTTTCTCCACGTTCAAGCTCCTCCAACAATCTGAAATTACGAGGGACTGCAAGGCAACTAATAAACTTGAGAATCTAAACCCAAAGCAACAGCAAATGCATTTAAACATGTCAAAGTTTATAAAGTCTAGAATGGTGATAAGTAGTAATCACGAGGCAAATGAACAAGTAAAAAAATCACAAAAGATAACAATATCCCTGCTGTTATATCGCAACTCAACAGCACTTATAACTACCCAAGTATGTAAATGATTACATAATAAGAATCTTAATTAAGCATAACAAAAGCATATAAAACTAATCAACAACATAAAGTAAAACTAATTAAATCGAAAAATCAGGTAATACGAAATCCAGTGAAGAGCATAATACCAAATCTGAGTTAGAAAAATAGACATCAACACAAGATGATAGTTAATATAAACAGACAACTAAAATTACAACAAATAAAACAAACAGTAACTCTAATAATTAGGCAGTTAGTAAACATGAGTAGCCTCCAATTTCAATAATAATGAAAAGAAAGACTAGTTGTAGTAAGAAAAAGCAGCAGATCAATTGAGAGAAATGAGTAAATTTGTGTGATGAGAAATGAAATTGAGAAAATAAGGAGACTGACCGACCACGCTGGATCCACCAGAACCTAACGTCATGGAATGAGGGCGGTAGATTAGATCACAGACCAACCAAGGAAAAAAGGAGACGACGAAGAAGAACAACAAGAATAGGAGAATTGGACTATAATAGGGGTTAGGGGTATGGTGGGGAATAAAGTGTTTTTGGGGGTTAGCTTACATTTGCAGCCTCGCCCCCCCTTTATGTTTTTTATTCTCTTCCCTTTCTATTCTTTTTATTTTAGGAATAACAAATATTAAAATTTTACCGTAATTATTTTTTAATATGGCATGGCCTATATATAAATTAATACTCGATAAATTAATAATAATCTCGATTAATTAATATTTTTTTATAATCCCAACTCGGACCCTTTAATATAAGTTAATAATTCGCTAAATTTATAAGATACTTCCTCCGTCCCCCTCATTTTTTTTTATATTGGGGGGCAAGGGCTCGACACAAATTTTAAAGCTCCTGTAGAGTATAGTGCTACATATTATTTTAATTTTTTTTTTCTTTTGAATAAAAATTTAATATTTTAATTTTTATTCAAAAAAAGAAGATTTTAAAAATAAGTTGTAAAAGTATACTTTATACGAGCCTTAAAATGTGTGACAATCGGTGAAAAAAAACTGTAAAGAAATGAGATGGACGGAGGGAGGGAGTAATATATATTTATTAAAGCATATAAGTTCCATATAATATATATAAATTAATGGGGATTGATCTAGATCCCCCGATGGATACCCCGACCTCAATGTTTCATTGAGGACGTCCTCAATGACCTTCGTTTAAAAAAATTAATTTAAAAATAGAAAAAAAGTCAAAATTAAAATTAAAATTCATACACACCCAAGCAATCGTAGTAACTATTTTGTGACGAATGTTGCCTTATTTCAACTAATTTTCTAATAATTGATATATTTTTACTTATTTTTAACTACTTTGTAAATTTACTTGAAAAATTAAATAAGATTGAAAAAAAAGTCAAAATTAAATTTAAAATTCATACACACCCAATTAATCGTAGTTACTGTTTTTGTGACGAATGTTACCTAATTTTCATTAATTTTTTATTTATTGGATCCCCCCCCCCCTTTTTAACTAGTTTGTAGATTTACTTGAAAAAATAAATGAAAATAGATATAAGAAAAGGCAAAATTTGAATTAAAATTTATACACACCCAAGTAATCATACTCAGTACACTAAAAAACAACTAAAAATAGTAGTAGTAGTAGTAGTAGTAGCAGCAGCAGCAGCAGCAAAAGCAGTATCAGCAATGGTGGTACTCATACTTGCGAAAGAAAAAGAAACGGTGTCCAGCAACTCAAATGAAGCTTTAAACAATGACGATGTTATAGATAGCGCTGGAGATCAAATAAAATGGTACACATTAGTGGTGGTGGTGGTGGTGCTCGACAATTTTGACAATTTCATCTCCCAAATCGTAATACTCGACAGAAAATCCGACTATATACACACAAAACCCAACTATACACACAAAATCCTTGAATTTTTACTTTTTCTTTAGGCCTCCGAATATATTTGTTTGAGTTACTGTTTTTAACATCTTATTGCATATTGTTCAATATAATAAAAACTAGTGGCAAATATCATTTTAAAACCAATATTGTAGGTTTTTAGGTATTTTTTAACATTAATATAACAAAAGTGTACTAAGAATATTAATCTACAAGTTTAGGGTAGCACAAATAGAAGTCAACAATGTAATAGTATCATTGATAAAAACGAATTCTATGATGGTATTAAAGAGAATTTTCCAATATATATGTTAAGAAACCTTGTTATATTTAAAAAAATTCTAAATAGTTATATTGAACATTTATTCAAACTAAAACAAATTTAATTATTCTAATTAAACTAGCATCGGTACCGAACTTATTTGAGAGGTCATTTGTTAAATTTGGATAATTATATTAAATAGTTTAAGTTTCTAAGAACGGTCCTAAACGATATTGTTTGGTAAATTATTTTCTGAACCTGTTCGTATTAATGTTGTGGGGTGCATTTAATTTTTTTTTGATTAATTAGGCTTGTATGACCCATAAAACTGTAATATATAAAATTAAGTAATATTAAAAATATACTTTAAATTTATATATATCTACTATATTATTATAAATATTTTGGAAGAATAATCAGTCCGCTTTTGTTCCCGGAAGACATATAGCTAACAACGTGCTTCTAACTTTTGAAGCTGTACATTTTATGAAACGAAAAAACTATGGTCTTGAAGGCGAAGTAGCGTTTAAACTTGACATAAGCAAGGCTTATGACAGAGTGAACTGACGCTATTTGCAACATCGTTTGTAACAAATGGGTTTTTGCAGAGAAATTCATCGAATGAGTGATGTTATGTGTAACCACCATTGTCTAGTACTCTGTTTGCTTCAATGGTATGTATGTGGGTCTGATATATCTGAAACGGGAAGGATTGAAGAAATCAGGGCTAGTTGGAACTCACCTGACAGTTTGCCTATGAAGATGAAGATCCTTTACAATGGACAAAGAATTCATCTCCAACCCTTTTGGATGATGGAATTCAGAGATGAAGAGGGCTGTAGAAGGTTTTTCAGATTAGAGGACCAACTATCTAAGGCAAGCACTAAATACCTTAGATGGTTGCAATATATACTTGATCCTAAAATAGTTGAGGAGGACAACTTCTACATACAGTTTCAACAGCAAATTGAGGTCAACTATGCTAAGGAAGAGAAGAAAAAGATACAACCTCCCAGAGAGAAGAAAAGGAACTAAATCTGCTCAAACTAGAGGAGCACTCTCTCTGTAATGTACTTCACAATTCAACTTTTTCATATTATTACAATTCTGTAGCTCAATACAAATTTTGCATTTTTCTATATATTCTTAAGGAGTGTTTTGTTATCATCAAGCCCTGAATTTATGTCTGATTTTCAACCAGGCATAAATTGGGGGAGATTGTTAGGAATTATGTTGATTCTTGATGATAAATGATGTGTAAAAATAATTTAAACTGCAAGCGCACAGTGTTCAGTTGTAGCAATCACAGATCGATCCACAGAGACTATGAATTTTCAAAACCCTAACAAATAACTCAGGCGAACTAGACAATAAGATTTGAGATGAGATTTTTTTAACCTAATTAACAATTAAAATCAGATAAGGAAAACCTAGGAATCCGAATCCATTAATCAATCACAATTAATATCAACTCGCCCTAAAATCAATTATCTTTCCTTCACAAATAAGATATATCAATTAACGAAACAAACATATACTATGAAACTTGTTATCTAACAATAACCTATCAAAACTTCATGGAGCAAGCATAGGCTATGAAAAATAAATCTGGTAACAATAATATATCAAAATCACTTTGTCAATTGATCAATTAAGCACCAAGAAAAATGATGAGAACCAATTAATAGGAACGAGAAGATATCAAAAAATAATTAAATTAACTTCATCTTCATCCTAGGGCAAAAGAATTAGCTACACATGGCAATAAAATTAACAAGACAAATATATGTAAAGCACGTATTAAACATAACTAAAAATTTAATATAAAGTAATATGATTATATTAATAATATAAAGTGGTGGCAATCACGTGTACAAGTAAAACAAAATTAACTAACTAAATTAAATACAGGTGATTGACAGAGAATTTGACGCAGCAATAACAATGTAAACAAATTAATTATTAAACTAACATGAACCTGATTATAAAATCACGATAACAAGGCACCGAAAGAAAGAAACGAGAGAGAAGCAGCATAAAAATTGATCTAGAACGAATGTAAATTACAACATATAAAATTTTAGGTGTCCCAAATACAAGAGGGGAGATCTATATATATAGGAAAAATAACGGGCTTGGGCTCTTTGACTACAAATCAGATTGTAGAAATATTTCTCAATTCCTTTTTCTTCTCCGATAAGTTTTCCAATTTTTCTCCAATTTCCTTTTGACTTCAAGTATTTCCATCTCCTTGCCTTTTTCACCTTTTTCTGCTTGAAATATGATTTTATTTATTTTCCTACAAAACAAAAGAAACAAATTATTAAATAATAAAATTACGAAAACAAACATAAAATAGGTATTAAAATTGTATTAATTATGGACCTATCAAATGCCCTCATACCTATCTTTTGCTCGTCCTCGAGAAAAACTAATATAATATGAACTACTATCTAATAGATAATACCACTTCCGTAGGTGATCACGGTTGCATTTGGCATATGCAACAAGCCCTTTAAACCCCTAGGCAGCCCTAGTGGACGAGTAAGGTCTCGTGAGGGCCTATAGTGAATGTACCCACAAAATCCATCTAGATCATGTAAAAGATTGCATGACAATGCAACGCCACACATACAAGTCCTCTCATGCTACATCAACTTAAGAATCAAAAATGACTTTGCAATGTCTTGTCATGGAAGATGCAAGGATTCACATAGTCTACTCAAAGAGATATGCATAACTGCTTAAAAGTCCATGTCAAGTGTAAGAATAAGTTGGTAATCATGCTAAACCCACAAGAGTACACCTTTGAGTCAAAACTTGGAATCGCATATGCAAAAACAAGCAATAACTCACATTTCACTCACAAAAGAATATTCACTCAAGAACAAGGGTAAGTGTATCACTCTATTCCAACAAAATCATAAGCATGCTTGACATTTGGTATCAATCTAACTTTAACACAACATACATCAATGATGATAATCAAAAGGTCTTTATTTGGGTTGTAACGGGGCTAGGGACAAGGTATGCCAAGTAAGGCCAAAGAAGGTGAAGTGTCAAAAGCTAGTAGGCACCATAATTAATCATACACATCACCAAACATCCTCCCCACACATGAATTTTCTACTTTTCTTCCAACAAAAGGCTTGATTAGTCGAATGAAGAAGGATCACAAAAAACATAAGTATGCTCTCATATAATATTTTTTTTTCTTTTTGCTTTTTTTTCATATATCTTTTTTTTCTTTTTTCTTTTTTTTCATTTTTTTTTCGAGAGCTAAGAGATAGATATAAGCAACCACAATCCTCCTTCAAAAATTTATTGAACAACGACTATCAAGTAAGCAATCAAACCAAATATTTCCTCAAAAGTAATGAACAAAAGTAAACCCATCTCACACACCTTATTACTCCCTCACGTTCCTACTAGCCATTGACAATTTGGGATCAAACATAAATAAGGCTGAACAATAAAAAGGTCTAGGCACATAATGTGGTGTGTCACCGAAAAAATAGGATTAAGCTCAAGAGGGTAACTAATTGATCATATATAAATGGTGTGGTAATTTGGAAAATATAGGTTATTCCTAAATGCCCGAATCATCTTATCATCAAATAATGTCATGTGTTTCAAGAAAGGTCTCAAACAAACGCTAGCAATGCAAACGACATGTGGACACTCAAGCAAACGAATATAAAATGCAAAAGATATGCATATAGGCTCAAAAACTCACTTGGTGGTAAAGCATAATCAATCCCAAGCAAAAATCTCTTCAATGCACCAACTTGTACTCAAAGCATGAAAACCAAATCACTTTGCACATATTCATGTCCTTCTAATTACTTGAAACATTCAGTAAGTCTACTAGTTTCAACTTGCTAGTGTATGTGTGTGAACAAGAACTTAGCAAATCACTTCTCAATCAAAAGTATCAGAAACACAAGATTACTATAGCATGTAAGGGTGCATCAAGCCACAAGAAATCATTTTACAAGGCTAGAATTCTACAATTTACAAAACTAAAATTCTTTTTGAAATTTTTATTTTTCAATTTTTTTGGATTTTTTGTTTTTTAATAATACTACTAAACCCCTCCCCCATACCTAAATCATGCATTGTCCTCAATGTATGCAAATGAGAGAAAAATGACAGAGTAAAAGGACAAGAATACCTGATAGGGGAATGACAGAGGAATAGAACTATCTACTATATACAACAAGGGAACTTACTTGGATCACGAATCAAGGAGGTGGATCACCTCCTCCTCAGAATCAACTGGTAGTTCTAAAAATGGTTTAATCCTTTGACCATTAACCTTAAATGTTTCACCAATATTGGGATTTTCAATTTCAATAGCACCATGAGGAAAAACAAATTTAACAACAAATGGTCCTTCCCACCTAGATCTCAATTTTCCAGGAAACAAATGCAGCCTAGAGTTGTATAAAAGAACTTTTTGACCAGGAGAAAAAGATTTTCTCAAAATAGATTTATCATGCAAAAGTTTAGTTCTTTCCTTATAAATCTTAGCATTTTCATAGGCATCATTCCTAAGTTCTTCTAACTCAGACAGTTGTAACTTCCTATGGCTACCAGCAGTGGGTAAATCAAAATTCAATTCTTTAATAGCCCAAAAACGCTCTACGTTCAAGTTCAACAGGGAGATGACATGCTTTACCAAACACAAGCGTATAAGGAGACATACCCAAAACAGTTTTAAAAGCAGTGCGATAAGCCCATAAAGCATCTATCAACTTAACAGACCAATCTTTCCTATTTGAATTGACAGTTTTCTCTAGAATTTGTTTAATCTGCCTATTAGAGACCTCAACTTGACCACTAGTTTGAGGATGATAAGTGATAAGTGGATTTCATATCCACTTGGATCGTCCTAAATTGGCTTAAATTGGCTGTTTTGTTCTCAAGTTTGTTGTGTTTGTAATGTGTTTTGTATTAGTATTTGCAGAGTTGAGTTGTCAGCAGAGAAGTGGAGTTCTTGTGGATTGCAATGGTGTTTTGAGCATTTCTGTGAAGGCCAAGTGGTTGCGGAGCGAGAGAGCGCAAGGAAATCCTAAACTTGGAAGGATTAGAGAATAAAGAGCTCAATTTGGAGATTTATTAGAAGGAAATTCAGATTTGTTGGGCTACCTGCACATAATTCACTGTTTGGGCCATATCTCGAGATCTAGAAGTCAGAATTGGACGATTTAACAGTCCACGCGAAGATAAAGGAATTCTGGACAGAAAGTCAAGGGTCCCCTCCCCCTTCCAAGCGCGCCCGCACCCACTCCAATTCAATTCAAGCGCGCCCACCCCCTTCCAGGCGCGGCCACCCCTGAAACATTCTGGAAAAGGCAATTTCAAGTCAGAATTGGAAACCAGTAGAAGACCAGTCAACTCTAAGGCCTATATAAGTAATTGGTGGACGTTTTCAGAGGATATAATTCATATACAACCATATAGATACATATATATTCATCCACCGGTGAGGAGAACAAGAAGACGGCTGATTACGAAGATCTAGATTTCATCTTTTCTTTGTATTCTTCTAATTAGGCGATACTTTGGATTCTCGTTTGTTCTTTCTTAAACCCTAGCACTTTTATTCATTATTCTAGACTTATTATTATCATCATGTTTTCATCAGAACCCACGATGATGAACGGTTCGATTATGAACTAATTGTCGTCGTGGGATTCTAACGGATTTATTTATGGATTTTAGTAGTTAATTGTTTTAAAGATGTGTGTGTGATGGCTAATTGATATCCTAGTTTGGTCGTGCTCATTCTTCTTGGATGCGTAGCTAACATCTAAGATTGTTTGTTAATCTCTATTGAATGCGAAAGTGGATATAGAGGTTTAGAACTTGCCATGCTAGCATAGGTTTATGTATGTTTGTCATGCATGATTCGTAAGTAATTTTAACCATCTTACCTGCCCTATGTAATCTGAATGGATAACTTGCTCGTTAAACCGTTATGTTTTCAAATCTTATAGACATATAGGGTCTAAGCATAATTGGTGTCTACCCAACTTCTATCTCTTTTGTGGATGTTTGAGTAGTTTGGTATACGTATACTGAAAGGTAGCGTGTACTGATTTCGTGTTATCCGATTAGTTATCACAACTGTCACATGCATTGATTAAAGACAAAATACTCTAGATGAAGTATCTAATGAAGTTAGGATCCCATGTTTATTCTCATAAGTAATTCAACAACAATCTCTTTAGTTAATTATAATCTTGTTAAGTTAATTAGTTAATTTAGATAATCAAAACTCAAATTTGATACTTGTCTTAGCATTGAACAATAGCCATAAATTGTTGCATAAGTGCATAACTGTGATAAACCAGTCTCTGTGGGAACGAACTCTACTTATTCTTATATTACTTGTGACCGCGTATACTTGCGTGATATTGTGTGAACAAGTTTTTGGCGCCGCTGCCGGGACTCGGTGTTATTTATATAGTTTATGTGCTTGTCATCAGTGGTCGTTAAAGTTCACTGACTCGGATTATTCTTTCATCGATTTTACTTTGTTTGGTGAGTTTCAGGTGTTTTAGTGAGCGTGTATACGAACACGTTCTCAATCTCGGAAGGAAGAACTTGAATTGACTCTAGTTATGGGAGAACCAGCAGTAGGAGAAACGAAGGCTTTGAAGGATTATTCTCAGCCAAAGATCAATGACATTCAATCTAGCATTGTCAGGCCGGCTATTGCAGCTAATACTTTTGAAATCAAGCCTGACACTATTCAGATGGTGCAGAACTCAGTTCAGTTTGGGGGTGCTCCAACGAAAGATTCTAACATGCATATTAGGGATTTCATCAAGATTTGCGACACCTTCAAGTTCAACGGAGTGTCGGAAGATGCTGTGAAGCTGAGACTTTTCCCATTTTCTCTGAGGGAAAAGGCTAAGGGCTGGTTGCATTCTCTACCAGCAGGTTCTATTACTACATGGGAGGATCTTGCTCAGAAATTTCTCACTAAATTCTTCCCCATGGCTAAAACAGCAGCAATCAGGAATGCTCTTACTCAGTTTGCACAACATTCTGGAGAAACTTTATGTGAAGCTTGGGAGCGCTACAAGGAGATGCTTAGAAAGTGTCCTCATCATGGAATGCCTGATTGGATGGTGATCAATTGTTTTTATAATGGTCTGGGAGGTCAATCACGACCAATGCTTGATGCAGCATCAGGTGGAGCTCTGTGGGCTAAGATCTACGATGAAGCTTATGAACTTATTGAGATGATGGCTGCTAATGAATACCAGAATCCAACTCAGAGGTTATCACAAGGCAAGGTAGCCGGGGTTCTGGAAGTGGATGCAGCTACAGCCATAGCAGCTCAGTTAAAGGCTTTGTCCATGAAGGTTGATTCTTTGTCTAAATATGGAGTTCAGCAGATTGCTAGTGTTTGTGAGCTATGTGCAGGTGCTCATGACACGAATCAGTGTGCCATATCTAGTGAATCGGCGCAGTTCGTGAGCAATTTTCAGAGATCACAGCAGCCAGTGCCTAATGCCTATCATCCGAATAACATGAACCATCCTAACTTCAGCTGGAGTAACAATCAGGGTGGTCAGAATCAGCCACAACAGCCGTATCAGTAGTATCAAGGTCAACAATTTGGAGCTAAGCCATTCAACCCTTCTGGTTTTCAGCAACAGTATGCTCCAAGGCAACTGTATCAACCACCAGGTTTTCAACAACCGTCTCAAGGCAATGTTTGTCAATCGTCTAATGAAAAGTCTGAATTGGAGGAATTGAGGCTAATGTGCAAGAGCCAAGCTGTTTCCATCAAGACTCTGGAGAATCAAATCGGTCAGATTGCCAATGCATTGTTGAATAGACCACATGGAACTCTCCTTAGTGATACGGAAGCTAATCCAGGCAAATGGGAGGTCAAGGAACATGTCAAAGCAGTTACCTTGCGATCTGGAAAGGTTACGAATGATCAGAATGCAGAAACGGATGAAAAAGAAGAAATTTTGAAAAATGGCCAGAAGGTGGAGCGCGCCCTCCCCCTCTCAAGCGCGCCCTCCCCTGCCCTTCTGCCAGAAAATGAAGAAAAAGTTGAAAAAGCTAGTTTGGGGGTGAACGAAGCGGAAAATGTTGACCATTCTTCTGAGAACCCTATTCCGAAGCAAGCTACAGAGAGCAAGGAGGTCTATCCTCCTCCGCCATTCCCTAAACGTCTTCAAAAACAAAAGTTGGATAAGCAGTTTGCCAAGTTTCTCGAGGTTTTCAAGAAGTTGCATATCAATATACCTTTTGCGGAAGCTCTTGAACAGATGCCGAGCTACGCAAAGTTCATGAAGGGTATTCTATCTCGGAAGTTGAAACTCGAAGACTTGGAGACCGTGGCTTTAACTAAAGAGTGTAGTGCTATTCTACAGCAGAAGTTACCTCCAAAACTCAAGGATCCAGGAAGTTTCACCATACCGTGCACAATCGGCAATCTCTCTTTCAACAAGTGTTTGTGTGACTTGGGAGCTAGCATTAATCTGATGCCGTTGTCTGTTTTCATGCAACTTGGGCTGCCGGAGCCTAAACCTACGAACATGTCCTTACAGCTGGCTGATCGGTCGATCACATATCCAAGGGGCATAGTGGAGGATATTTTGGTTAAAGTGGATAAGCTCATTTTTCCTGCTGATTTTGTTATTCTGGACTTTGAGGAAGACAAGAAGATTCCGATTATCTTGGGAAGACCGTTCTTAGCTACAGGCCGAACTTTGATCGATGTGCAGAAAGGAGAGCTTACAATGAGGGTTCAAAATCAGAAGGTCACTTTTAACGTGTTCAAGGCAATGAAATTTCCAACTGAGGAAGAAGAGTGCTTTAATTTGGAGATGGTCGATTCTGTCGTCATTACTGAGATTGAACAACCGCTGAAGTCAGATACAGTGGAGAGAGTCTTGATAGGGGATTTTGATATCGAAGACGAAGAAAGAGCAGAGCAACTTCAGTTGTTGAATGCGCCTCCATGGAAAAGAAAAATTGATGCACCAGTCGATTCTCTTGGATTAGCAGAGCTGAACAATTCTCAGGAGCGACTTAAACCATCTATGGAAGAAGCTCCTACACTTGAACTCCAACCACTGCAAGATAAATTGAGGTATGGTAAAGTCTACGAGAGCAACAGGCTATACAAGGAGAAGGTTAAGGACTGGCATGAAAGAGGGGTGGTGAAACATTCATTTGTGCCTGGTCAGCTAGTTATGCGTTTCAAGTCTCGCTTCAGATTTTTTCCAGGAAAGCGTAAGTCGAGGTGGTCGGAGCCTATCACGGTTAAATCAACATTTCCGCATGATACAGTAGAGATTTTCCATAAATTTTCGGACGAAGTGTTCAAGGTTAATGATCAGTGGCTGAAGCATGACGTTGGTAATATGGTGAACCGTGAGTCGATGTTCACCGTTCTTGCGACTGGATGAAAAAGGAATCACGTCAAGCTATTGACGTAAAACGAGCGCTTCGTGGGAGGCAACCCACGCAATTGTTATAATACTGTTCTGTAAAAAAAAAAAATTAAAAAAATATTTTCTGGACAGAAAATAGGCGCGCCCGCGCCTGGATGAGCGCGCCCGCGCAGGGTTACTGTTCACAGAAGCAAAAAAAAAAAGAAAAAAAAAAGTTTGCGTTGTTTCCCCCTAGGATCCATCTGGGATTCAGAGTGAAGTTGATAGGTCCTTTGGGTACTGCTTTCAGAGCCACTAGAGTTGATATCGCTTGGCCTGATTTTGGAGTTGATTCTGTTTATCCACCTCCTGATACACCACCTGAGGAGGGTGGTACTGCTGATGATTAGGTATTCTCTGCACTTTCCTTGTTATTACCTTCAATGAGGACATTGAATATTGAAAGTTTGGGGGTGATAATTGAGGAATGTTAGTGTGTGTTCATTTAGGATTCATATTGCATATTTAGTTAGTTTCATTCATATCTTTGCATGTTTATGTCATATAGAGCATTCTGTTTGCATTAGTGTTTATATCTATTATGTGAGTCCATTTAGTTGCATTTGCATAACATGCATATTTCATGATCCCTTAGAACTTGGCTATTTCTTGGTTAGTGAGTCGATGTTGATGGGAGTGTGGTAATGATAGATATGGGGTTGATTAAGTTCCTATGAATTGACTTGCATGCCAGAAACAAAATAATTTCACAAGTCTCATTGGTTGCTTTTGGATTTGATCAGACCATGCTTGTTTTGATGTTAGAATTTAACCACTTGCTTATATTTAGAATGTTTTCTATTCTCTTGAAAACAAAGAAGCACTTAAGTCTAAGTTTGGGGGAAAACAGGGATTTCATGCTAGTTGTCAATAAAGGCTAGGCGTCAAATGGCTAGTAGCCGACTCATTGAAAAGATGAGTAGTCTAGGGTGGGATGAGAAAAAGGCAAAGTGCACTCATTGAAAAAGGCAAAGTGCACTCATTCCAAAATTAAAAAAAAAAAGAAAAAAAAAAAAAAAAAGAGTTGTTTTAGTTGTTTTATGCAGAATTGATCAGGTTGAGCTATTTAATACTCGAGCAATTAAGTTCTAGGGGACTTTGTGCCTAGTGACCTAAGATTTTTCCGGTCTGGGATCCACTAACCTAACGCTCGCTACATAGGTATTATTGTATAAGCCTTTTGGGGTCTCAGCCATTGCACGGTCAAATAAGCATGTGTGTCGTAATAAAGCATGAATTCCTGTCTAGCTCAAGTGGATTTTGAGGTGTCTTTAAGTGGTTTCTTGTGTCTAGAGTTCATTCTGTTTATAAGCTTGTGGTTGTTTTGGTGAAGAATAGGATATGGTCTTGGTTTAGTTTGGGAGTATATTGATGAGCATTGCACACACGCACGTTTCTGTGTTTGTATGGTTAGTATACGGGAATTTGGTTGAACTCTGTTTGAAAGATTGCATTCCTTGAGATGTTGGCTTGTTGATTGGTTTTGGTTAGTCTGAGGGGATCACTTGCATTAGCATATTAGTTGCATTCATGCATTGCATTATAGTTAGTAGAGTCTGTTTATGCTTGAGGACAAGCATCAGTTTAAGTTTGGGGGTGTGATAAGTGGATTTCATATCCACTTGGATCGTCCTAAATTGGCTTAAATTGGCTGTTTTGTTCTCAAGTTTGTTGTGTTTGTAATGTGTTTTGTATTAGTATTTGCAGAGTTGAGTTGTCAGCAGAGAAGTGGAGTTCTTGTGGATTGCAATGGTGTTTTGAGCATTTCTGTGAAGGCCAAGTGGTTGCGGAGCGAGAGAGCGCAAGGAAATCCTAAACTTGGAAGGATTGGAGAATAAAGAGCTCAATTTGGAGATTTATTAGAAGGAAATTCGGATTTGTTGGGCTACCTGCACCTAATTCACTGTTTGGGCCATATCTCGAGATCTAGAAGTCAGAATTGGACGATTTAACAGTCCACGCGAAGATAAAGGAATTCTGGACAGAAAGTCAAGGGTCGCCTCCCCCTTCCAAGCGCGCCCGCGCCCACTCCAATTCAATTCAAGCGCGCCCACCCCCTTCCAAACGCGGCTACCCCTGAAACATTCTGGAAAAGGCAATTTCAAGTCAGAATTGGAAACCAGCAGAAGACCAGTCAACTTTAAGGCCTATATAAGTAATTGGTGGACGTTTTCAGAGGATATAATTCATATACAACCATATAGATACATATATATTCATCCACCGGTGAGGAGAACAAGAAGACGGCTGATTACGAAGATCTAGATTTCATCTTTTCTTTGTATTCTTCTAATTAGGCGATACTTTGGATTCTCGTTTGTTCTTTCTTAAACCCTAGCACTTTTATTCAGTATTCTAGACTTATTATTATCATGTTTTCATCAGAACCCACGATGATGAACGGTTCGATTATGAACTAATCGTCGTCGTGGGATTCTAACGGATTTATTTATGGATTTTAGTAGTTAATTGTTTTAAAGATGTGTGTGTGATGGCTAATTGATATCCTAGTTTGGTCGTGCTCATTCTTCTTGGATGCGTAGCTAACATCTAAGATTGTTTGTTAATCTCTATTGAATGCGAAAGTGGATATAAAGGTTTAGAACTTGCCATGCTAGCATAGGTTTATGTATGTTTGTCATGCATGATTCGTAGGTAATTTTAACCATCTTACCTGCCCTATGTAATCTGAATGGATAACTTGCTCGTTAAACCGTTATGTTTTCAAATCTTATAGACATATAGGGTCTAAGCATAATTGGTGTCTACCCAACTTCTATCTCTTTTGTGGATGTTTGAGTAGTTTGGTATACGTATACTGAAAGGTAGCGTGTACTGATTTCGTGTTATCCGATTAGTTATCACAACTGTCACATGCATTGATTAAAGACAAAATACTCTAGATGAAGTATCTAATGAAGTTAGGATCCCATGTTTATTCTCATAAGTAATTCAATAGCAATCTCTTTAGTTAATTATAATCTTGTTAAGTTAATTAGTTAATTTAGATAATCAAAACTCAAATTTGATACTTGTCTTAGCATTGAACAATAGCCATACATTGTTGCATAAGTGCATAACTGTGATAAACCAGTCTCTGTGGGAACGAACTCTACTTATTCTTATATTACTTGTGACCGCGTATACTTGCGTGATATTGTGTGAACAATAAGGTGTAGCTAACTTGTGAGTGATAGAATACTTCTTCAAAAGAGACTCAAACTGATGGTTTTTGAAATGCTTACCCTGGTCACTAATTATAGCTCTAGGTGTACCAAATCTAGAAAAGATATTCTCCTTTAAGAACTTAAGAACTACCTTGTTATCATTAGACTTAGTTGGTATGGCTTCGACCCATTTAGACACGTAATCGATCGCTAAGAGAATGTAGAGGTTACCAAAAGAATTAGGAAAGGGACCCATAAAATCTATAGCCCAAACATAAAAAATCTCAATAACTAAGATTGGATTCATTGGCATCATGTTTCTTCTAGTGATCTTTCCTAAATGTTGACACCTACTACAAGCGGCACAATATTCTGCAGAATCTTTAAACATATTGGGCCAATAGAAACCAGATTGAAGTATTTTAGCAGCAGTCTTTTTAGCACTAAAGTGACCTCCACAAGCCTGATCATGACAAAAGGAAAGTACACTTCTAAAGTCATGGTTTGAAACACACCTCCTAATGATTTGGTCTGGACAATACTTAAAAAGATAGGGATCATCCCAAAAGAAGTACTTGACTTGTGAGAGAAATTTGGATTTATCTTGCTTCGACCACTGAGAAGGAATTTCACCAGTGACAAGGTAGTTAACAATATCAGCAAACCAAGGAGTGGTAGAGATGGAAAGAAGGTGTTCATCAGGAAAAGACTCATTCAAAGGAATATCCATGGTGGACTCTACTACTAATCGGGAAAGATGATCAGCAACAACATTTTCAGAACCCTTCTTATCCCTAATTTCTAAGTAAAACTCTTGGAGCAACAAGACCCACCTAATCAATCGGGCCTTTGAGTCTTTCTTAGAGAAGAGATATCTAAGAGCAGAGTGGTCTGTGTAAACAATGATTTTAGAACCTATAAGATATGACCGAAACTTGTCAAGAGCAAAAACTACAGCTAGAAGTTCTTTTTCTGTGGTGGAGTAGTTAAGTTGAGCATCATTTAGAGTCTTACTAGCTTAGTATATGACATGAGGTATCTTATTGATTCTTTGTCCTAAGACTGCACCTACGGCATAATCAGACGCGTTGCACATAAGCTCAAAAGGTTGATTCCAATCAGGGGATTGAATGATAGGGGCTGAGGTCAACTCTTTCTTAAGATGTTCAAAAGATTGGAGACATTCACTAGAAAACTCAAATTTTATGTCCTTAGAAAGAAGATTGGTCAATGGTCTTGCCTTTTTGCTAAAATCTTTAATGAAACGCCTATAAAAACCAGCATGTCCTAAAAAGGAACGAATTTCTTTGACAGACCTTGGTGGAGATAAATTAGAAATGAGATCAATTTTAGCTTTATCAACTTCAATGCCCTTTGAAGATATTTTTTTACCAAGAAAAATTCCTTCTTTAACCATGAAATGACATTTTTCCCAATTAAGAACAAGATTTGTTTCTTTACATCGTTTTAAAACTAAGTCAAGATGGTGAAGACACTGATGAAAAGAAGAACCAAAGATGGAAAAGTCATCTATAAAGATTTCTAGGAACTCTCCTACCATATCAGAAAAAATGCTCATCATGCATCTTTGGAAGGTGGCAGGGGCAGTGGTTAGACCAAAAGCTAAACGACGATAAGCAAAGGTTCCAAAAGGACATGTGAAAGTGGTCTTTTCTTGATCCTCGGGAGCAATGGGAATTTGGAAATAGCCAGAAAAACCATCTAGAAAACAATAGTATGAGTGACCTGCTAACCTTTCTAACAAGTTGTACCAATAACACTTGATCAAAGTGCCAGCCCATTCAAGAGGCCAAGTACTAGGAATTGCCTTAAAAAAGAAAAGCTAAATAAATATAAGTGAATGCAAGAACGAAGAAACATAATATGCATAAATAACATGCATGGATAGAAGATCCCGAAGGATCAAAGAGTTATGTTACAAGCTCAACTAAAAGCCTAAAGAGGCCTATTGGAAGAAGGTTAATATAAGGGTTGAAACCCCTGAAAATTCGAGGAAGTAGAGCTCAGAACGAGCTTCGATTCGATATACTGGAAGCTCAAATTAAAGAAACAAGTGAAACATTATGTCTGTCTTCGTTCATGAAGACCTCTCGATGTGAAAACTAAGATGTTGAACCTCAAAATCAGGTCCTCTACCTATAAGCCACGTTTGGTATTGCTAAAACCTCAAACGAGGACGAATGGCTTCAATCTCAATCCAAGTCGTTACTATTCCACCCGAAAACAAAAATGCAAGCCACGTTTGGCGTTGTTGAAACCTCAAATGAGGTCTAAGGTGTTATAACTCAAGTTAGTTCTTGTATCTGTAAGCCACGTTTGGCGTTGTTGAAACCTCAAATGAGGTCTAAGGTGTAAGAACTCAAGTTAGTTCTTGTATCTGTAAGCCACGTTTGGCGTTGTTGAAACCTCAAATGAGGTCTAAGGTGTTAGAACTCAAGTTAGTTCTTGTATCTATAAGCCACGTTTGGCGTTGTTGGATCCAACCGAGGTCGAAGAAACTCTAGACTGAAGTCGAAAGGCTGAGGTCGAAAAAACACGGAAAAACGAGGTCGAATTGCTCGACCTGGGATCAAAATGAGGTCTAAAATACCTCAAAAATGAGGTCTGAAATACCTCAAAAATGAGGTCGAAGGAGACTGGGTTTGAGATCGAACGACCGAGGTCGAAAAAACACGGAAAAACGAGGTCGAATTGCTCGACCTGGGACCAAATTGAGGTCGAAAATACCTCAAAAATGAGGTCTAAAATACCTCAAAATGAGGTCGAAGGAGACTGGGTTTGAGATTGAACGACCGAGGTCGAAAAAGCATGGAAAAACGAGGTCAAAGACTTCGACCTGGGACCTTTCGAGGTCGCAAATAAGGTCTAAAAAGACTGGGTTCGAGGTCGAAAATGAGGTCGACAATACCTCAAAAAATTGAGGTCGAAAATACCTCAAAATGAGGTCAAAACTACCCTTAAAAAAATTTGGGTAAAATAAATATTATTATTCAATAATAATATTTCCAAAAATAAAAATAAAAAAATAAATATACATTTCACTCGACCTCAAATGATGTCATGAGTGAGACCCCTCAAATGAGGTCGATTTGATCGACTTGGTTGCCAAATGGTTCTAAACTGTCGAACTGCAGTTTAGTACCCCAAGTTCTAAGTAGTTCATGATTTCTCCACTGAAGTTTCAAACATGACAAATTCACCCCTGAGCTCTGAAAATTCCTAAAAGATTAGGAATAATTATTAAAAATACCTGTGGGTACATGAAAATTCCTAAAATATTAGGAATTATTATTAAAAATACCTGCGGGTACATGAAAATTCCTAAAATATTAGGAATAATTATTAAAAATACCTGTGGGTACATGGAAATTCCTAAAATATTAGGAATAATTATTAAAAATACCTGTGGGTACATGGAAATTCCTAAAAAATTAGGAATAATTATTAAAAATACCTGTGGGTACATGAAAATTCCTAAAATATTAGGAATAATTATTAAAAATACCTATGGGTACATGAAAATTCCTAAAATATTAGGAATAATTATTAAAAATACCTGTGGGTACATGAAAATTCCTAAAATATTAGGAATATTTATTAAAAATACCCGTCGGTACATGGAAATTCCTTAAATATTAGGAATATTTCATATAAATGTCAAATTAGTCTCGAATAAGGCAACAATCGTCGTAAATGTGTAGGTCGCTCCACACTTTGCAATAAGGCGATACTTGTGAAACACTGGTGTAAATAAAGTCCTAGGTAAAGGATAAAAAGACCTCGAATCTCGAAAAAGGTCAATATAATTTCTACGAAAACTTGAAAAGTTTTCCTAGAAATTGGGGGGCAAATGATATGGGCTAAAAATAACCCTAGATATGTAATTAATGATGTATTAATTAGACCTGGATTGGTCCAAGAATACGGCCCAATAAACAAGGCCCGAAACCCTGATTATTTATTAATTTCGTAATTAATAAATAAGGGAAATATACAGCTCATGAAAAGAGTCTAAAATATGGCAAATTTATCAAAGAAGGATCCAGAATCCAAATTAATGAGTCACAGCCTTTATCAACAAGGAAAAGACTTGCCCGCCAAGTAATGCAATCCTTATCAGTTATCAAAAAGGAGACTTATTCGCTAAGTCTCCTAAACATACCATAAATACAAGGCTCCCGACGCCTATATAAAGGACCTGATCCTACAATTAGAACTACGTCTTTGGCTTGATTCTCATCATTAATTGAGATACGTAGGCATCTTGTGAGGACCGATTTAGTCTCGAAACACAAATGCAGCCATTAAAGCTCGAAAGCTCATAAATCCTAGAAATTAATATACAAGCACATTTTTTAATCCATAACACTACTATACATTCCAAGTAGTTCAATTTAGCTTGTAAACTTGGGATATATAACGAAGTGTAGCAATTTTTTTGAAGTTAAGAAATCAGTTTAATTTTCTAGAGCTTAAGCAATATTCACTTGTAAATTGCTGAAGCAAAAACATTGTAATTGCAGCTGTGTATTTTGGTCAAAAACATCACAGAGATTTCTTCAAATAAAAATCTCTCAGGTGGAACAATCAATCCACCTGAATTTTTAATTCTTGTGTTTTATTTTCTGCAATTTCAATTTCTGTTCTTAAGCATCTCTTGTCTGCAAAGAATTGGTAATTTTTTTTAAAGGATTGTATTCAACCCCCCTTCTATAATCCCGTGATTATATTGTTTGGGAATAACAAGCTCACTATGGCTGACCTTGCGCAACTACGAAAAGAATTGGAAACTGCACTAGTGCAAACAAAAGCAACAAAGGTCTTCGTCAATGTATGAACATCTACACTTTAAATCAATCTAAATTAGTGATATACATTGTCCCTAGATCTAGGAATGTACACGAATGCAATGTATCTCTTTAATTAACAAGTAAGTTGTTGCCAAAATCATGAATTACATATCGCCTACAAAATGTCTACAAAAATGCAACTCCTCTCATGATTTGCAATCTTAGTCAAGACTAACTTTGAATTGATAGTCCACCTATATGTACAACAGTATCAACCTTGGTTCAGGAATAAAGTCATGGGTGTGTCCGCTATACTACAAGTTTTTATGTTTTGTTTACACTATATTCCGGGATAATTGTGACTGTTTAATTTTTCTCGTTGTGTTCATTTTTTCACAGATTTATGATAATTCACTTAATTTAAAAAAATTCATTTTCTTTCACTCTAAAATCTTTGAATAATCAAGAACTCCTATAATTTCTCTACTGTGTTTTATGACCTTGTTCTTAATCAGTATAAGCAAAAGGATAGAAATTTGCATTATACTAATTAAGCATATGTCCAGAACAAGATTATTTTTTGCTTTTGCTTGGAATTTTATTATGGGCCTACTGAACATTTTGGCACTCTTCTAAAGTTAGGACCATGGTCATTCTGCACCCAATTTGGACACTTAATCTTGGGTCTTTGGAAAAGTTTGGACCTCTTCACATGTGACAACCCATTAGTTGCACCCTATAAGTTTCCCAACCAATCCCTTAATTGTTGGAGATTTGCTCCCTTAAAAATGACTCATGTACCTTTTTTTTAATATAAAATTACCTTCTCCACGCATTTATATACTAGGACAAAATTCTTGGTGCGATATTGAGAAACAGAAATTGAACCTAGTGACCCATCTGAAAGTAGTCATGAAAGTACATTTTTTCTTAACAATATATAGTTTGTATATTTGTGAAGTGCCTCTTAGACATGCTTAACAATATATAGTGTGGACGAGGTCTAGTAAATTCATGTTAATTTTTAATTATTCAAGAATCCATGTTAATTTTTTTGGTTCAAGAATTCATGTTAATTTTTAATTATTATGCAGACACGGCATATGATGGAACCAATAAGAACTCTCCAGGAAAAGGTACCCCTCCTTTCCTTCAATGTTACTATTGTCTCGTAGAAGAATATCTCACTTGGAACCATTGTTCTAAAAGACGGGAATCAGTATTAGTCGTTAGAGTTACAATCTAGTGATTAATCAGATAATTGATGATTAATCAGATTGATTAATCGGAGCATTAATCGGATATATTTTAATTAAATAAATAATAATATATAATTTTATATTAGTGCCATCAAGTTAGTTAAGATTTACAAAAAAGAAATATATCATTAATCTAATAGTGATATTTAAGTATCGAAATTTACAAAAATAAATCACATATTAATATATCATTAGTGTATACCTAGTATAAACGAAGAGAGTAATTCACTTTTAGAAAATATAATCGGTGTATTAGGAATTTATTAAAGTATTTAGTCAATAAATCAACAACTCATAGCCATATAATAATCATGTATGTTTATTAACTATTTTTTTATAAAAAAAATTAACTTTTTTTAAAATTATTAATTTTTTTTAACTTTGACCGATTTTTGATCGATTCGACCGATTAATCTCGTCTCTGCCAACTTTTGACTGATTTTTAAAAAAACCGCTCTTTAACCCAATTTCGGCTTAATCGAGAAATTTCCTACGCTGTCAATCAAGCTTGTCACTTTATGCATAAACCTACTAAAGTGCATTTTGCATTAGTAAAGCGTATACTTCGATATTTAAAAGGAACTCTTACACTATGAGTCCTTATTCGGCCCACAACTAACTTCTCATTAGTTTCTTATAGCGATGCAGATTGGACAGGTTCACTGGATGATCGATGCTCCACGTCTGGTTCGTGCATATTTTTGGATCCAAATTTAATCTCCTGGACATCCAAGAAGCAAGGAACAGTTTCTCGTTCGAGTACAAAAGCCGAGTATCGCTCACTAGCTAACATCGATGTTAAGCTTGCATTGGTGTAATTCATTTTTAAGGATTTGGGCATCATCTCTGTCTGTTCTCCTCATCTATTATGTGATAACATATCAGCTATCTATCTCACGTCTAATCCCGTTTTTCATGCAAGAACGCGACATATTCAAGTGGACTATCATTTCGTAAGAAAAAAGGTTGTACGCGGTCAGTTGCATATTTACATTGTCAAAAGTGAAGGACAAATTGCCGATATATTTACGAAAGGATCAGGGATGGACTCACATATGAGTTGGGGTGGGCCATAGCCCGAATAATATTTTGATTTTTCAAAAAAATATTGGTAATCTGCAATGTTAAATTCAGTTGAGGCCGGGTTCAAAATTTGTGAAAACCACATAATGCTTGAGTTTCACATTGCAGACTCATAACGACTTCTTTATTAATTAAAAAGTAAGTGTTTACCAAAAGAAAATAGCACCTCTAAAATTCTTTGCATTTCAAAAGTTTCTGAAAGTAGCAAAATTTTATAATATAAAAAATAATTTCATCCACTAATTTTCTCTAATGTACTCACTTTATACATTAAATATTGACCGGTCCATCACTTTACTCACTTTTCTTATTTTTATCACTAATTTATAATTTTTCTTAAGCTCCCCCAATGTAAAGAATTGGGTGGGACGGATGGAGTATATGTTATAACCGCCTTCAAAAAGTAAATTAATATTAATTTATTAATTAATTTTATTTAATGTTAAAATTTTTTTTTTAAACAATTATTTTATATAATATATTTTAATTTTACCGTGTACAAGAAAATACTATTAAAAGTTTTGAGTTTTTTTTATTTCATTAACTTACACATTTCTCTACATTTTCTTTAAAATCATAATTTGTTCTTGTTGCTAGATAATTTATTTTTCAACATTGTATCAAAAAAGAATGAACACAAGTAAACAAAGTGGAGTCGAATACAAAATTATATACGTACAAGAATGTTATCTTTTCTGTCAAATAAACAAAAAAAAGACTGTTAATTTTTGAATGGAAAACTATAAAATATGCATTACAAAATAAATGTAGATGAAGTATGTCATTTTAAAATCAAAGGTCACCTATAAAACAATTACAGCTTCATCTGTAGAAATGGTAAATTTCTGTTATATTAGTTCACTTATGCAATGTAGTTTATCTAACCCAAGTTAACCTAACATCCTAGATCCGACCCTAAAATGGATTACCTTCTTTGCAGTTTAAGGACTTGCGATCCAAGATCACTGTTTTTTCAAAACCAGCTTCGCTTGTGGGCGCATATTAGGATAACTATATAAGCTGACACACTTTATCAAATTAGATTGTTACGCACTTGTTCATCTATTGTGTAACCAACAACTAGTGATAATTATTAGAATCGAACAAAAATCCGAATAAATCTGAAACCAAAATCGTTAAAAATCGATCCGTATAAAATTGAACTGAATCTAAAACTAAAAAATTAAAAATCGAAATCGATTGTGCGGTTTCGGTTATATTATTAGAACCAAACCGAAAAAACCAAGCCAATCCGAAAAATTAAAACAAATAATTAAATATATTTTATATATCTAATTTCAATATTTTAAACAATACTACTAATATAGGAGTCGGTAGCAAAAAAATACTACTAATATAGGAGTCGGTAGCAATGTGATGTCTAGAATTTAATCCAATTTTCAAAAAAATGGTTGCCTTTCATTTTTCTTTTGCAAAAAGGTGGCTCAACGTTAACTTGATAAACGGAGCTAGAATTGTTCAAAATTTTATGTTTTAAATCAAGACTGCATATATTATTCGCGGGTGTTGACTTTCTAGTTTTACTTTAGAATTTAGGGAATTTGCAGTAAATACTACTTTTAATTTTTTTTTTTCATTTTTACTCTCCCTTTACTTTTATTTCAGTTTTATACTTTTCAATTTTCATATATACGGTACACTATGTAAAAAGTGTTTTACATTTTTAAAAATATGCCCACTACAAATACACAACATCGCCGGGTCTGTTGGGTTCTCCTTCAGTGTAAGCCATTAACCATTCTTTTCTTTCTTCTAATTTTCTCCGTTTTCGATCCGTTTTTATCTTTTGATGTTCCTTCTTTCTTGTCAATGAGGTGTTCTTTCTTGTTCTTTCTTTCTCACAACACAATCAATTCATATATACATACAACTATACACTTATACAAACATATATATATATATAATTGGCCCCGCAGGGGGCAGTTTCATGGTGGTTTTGAGTTGAATTGGGCGGCGACGATAGTTTTACGGCTTTAAGTTTAGTTGATTTTGGTTGATTTAATTCTTCCTGTAAAGCATAATGTAACATAAGATATAAAAGAGATAACTACAACTCAACAAAGGACAAGACAGACAATAGTATTAACAGAAGCACAGGAATCCAGAATCAAATAAGAAAAGGTAAACTCAAAAAATCAAAATACGGTATGTATTCTTGAAGTCCGTAAACAGGTCACGGAAAGAAGTTCATGAAAATGTTCAAGCCTCAGTGACAATCAAAGAATCAAGACTTTCAAGACTACAGAAGTATGTGACTGATTTAGGGTTAAGTACCACAAGATTCCAGTGATTTATTTGAAGCAACCAGAACGACAAAGGACTTATCAACAGCATTGAATTGAAGACGTGGAAGAATTGATCAAGTGTTATTCATCTGTGAACCAGACCAGTTGCACTAGGTGACGACACTTAAAAAGATCAGGTTGTTTTATCGTCTCAGAAGAAATTGATACAGTCTAAAACTGGAACACCCTGTAGCTCAGAAGCTTTTCTAAAAGATCAAGGACAAGAAAAGGATTCGATGGTTTTTCTTTTTAGAAAACCATCGAATGTGATTTAAGAAAACCATCTGAAATCTAGAATAAAGTAATTTGGTTTTCGATAGTTTTTATTTAAAAACTATCGAATAGTAAATTTCTTTATTCATTCGATAGTTTTCAAAATGAAGGAGCAGGTGAAAAGTTTACTTTGTTGTCAAGTTGATGAAGATCCAACGGCCAAGGTTAATTCTATTAAATTGGTTCGATGGTTTTTCAAAACAAGTCTGCAGTTAATACAGAGTGAAGAAAGTGTCTTCTTCAGTTAAGGCAGAACGCAGAGACATTACTAAGAGAGAAGCTTGAGCCGGAGAAAATTATCATAGAAATTAATAGTGCTCAGAATTCTATCAGTGTATTGAATTTGTGTAACTTTAAACTCATTGAAGATAATCTACGGATTAGAAATTGTAGCACCCTTCGAGGTTTATATTTATAAAACGATATATTCCCCGACTCTTGGTTTTATTTGGTGTGTTTGATTTCGTTATAGAACTGAATGAATTATCCGCGAACGAAATTGAATTATTTGTGAGTATCGTATTCAACCCCCCCTTCTACGATACTTTGGACCTAACAATTGGTATCAGAGCTACTTGATTGATATACAAATCAGATCCGGTGAATGAGACCAAAATCAAACGTAGCGTGAAAATTCGAAGCAAATTTTTTAACCTTCAAATTTTTTCATTTAATTGGAATTTCTTGAATTTTAAACAATTTGAAATTTTCAGAAACCATGAGTGCTCCAAAGACAACCGCTGGTATTAAAGGTCCCCCATTTACAAGAGATGATTTCGGTTTGTGGAAGATGAAGATGCTGTTATTTATTAAGGCATCTAATCCGTTGTATATTGGCATATTAGAGAACGGACCGTTTGTACCAATGAAACTAGTTAGTGAATCTACAGGTCCTGATGGTAGCAGGATTCCTCAAGGCACCCAACCTAAGGATATTACTGAGTATACAGATTCTGACAAAGAACTGATTCGATTGGACACAAGTTTGATGTTGATATTGGCAGACTCCGCAGACAAGGAAATGAGCTATCAGTTGATGAACTGTACAAGCGGGAAACATATGTGGGATACCATTAACTTGATAATGGAAGGAACTGAAGACGTGCAGGAAAACAGATTGGACATCCTGACTTCTCAGTACGAAGCTTTTAGGTCTCTTCCAGGAGAAAGTATAACTCAGGTCTTTGAGAAATATACTAAGCTTCTAAATGAATTGGCAATGAAAGGGAAGACCTATTGTAATATCCGTGATTTTTTTTTATGTATATATATATAAACTATATTTTATGGAGAATAATTATTGTGGGATATTTGGAATATCAATAAGTTACGATTATTAAGTGATTATGTGTTAATTGGTGAGTCGAAAGCCCCTTTCAAATATTTCGTCATTTGGAATCTTATTCAGTTTTGAGCCCCGTTTTGAAAATTCAAGGGCCCCGTTGAAATTTTGTATGTCATTATTATCCCTTCGTCTTTCGTATTCGAATTGATATCGAAAGAATTATTCGTATCATTTCATCCCTATTTATTTGATCTTATCAGTGTAATTCGTTTTGTTCAAAAAGGGAAAAATTGTTCCAAACCCTAATTGTCCAAGGTGACGGATATATCGTTTATATCAATATTTCGTCTGTTATAGCCCCAGTATTCTTGAGCATTAGTTATATAATGATATGTATTGATTTGGATAATTATCAGTCTTTGTAGATAATTATCTTTTCGTAAAACGTGTTTTTAACCTAATTAGGGTTTTTAAACGATCCAGTGGATCTATATCGATCCAAAAATGTCGTTTAGGGTATTATTTTTCACTAAGTATAAAAAGGAGAATCGTACATTATACCTCATATAATCCGTATTACAAATATAAAAAAAATACAAAATTCCCGAACCGTGTTCTTCGTGTTCTTGAATAATCAAACCAACTTTCGAAGGTGTTATTGAAATCCAAATCCAAAGTTCAAGTACTCAAATCAAAGATCTTGAGCTCTAGTTTCAGAATCTTCCAACCTCATCATCATCTGGTAATTTTTCGATTTATTATGAATTTTTCAATATTCGAATTAAAATTAGGCTTTATGTTCGAATTGGGGATTTTCATTCTGTTGATTCTCCGTTCAATTGGTTGCTTCTAACATGTTCCTAGGGTTCTAATTAGCAAGAATCCATGTTTTAATTTCATGTTTATGTTCGATTTTTACGGGTTTGATTTTCGGGTTTTGACCCGAATTCTTCTTTTTGAATAGTTCGTTCTTGTTGTTGATCTGACATTGTTTTTGATAGAGGGCTTTTGTTGTATGTGTTCTTAGCTTCATTTTAACATAAAGAACGTAGAGTTTTATGTACGAAATTTGTAGATCGGAAAATTTGTTAAGCTCGCCGGAAAATAGTCTGGTTTTTGATTTCGGCAAGGTTTTTGGTTTGTTTTTGATCAGAATGTATTGGTATGGTTGTCAGGAGTGTTTTGATATAAAAAGCCCCAAATTTTATCACGTTTTCAGGTCGCCGGATTCTGGGTTTCTCGCCGGATTCTGGAAAAATTCCGGGTTGTTCTTCCCGACCCGTTTGTGTTCTTCCCGACCCGTTTACCCGTTTTTCTGACCCAGTTTCAATCTTCGAAACCCTAAAATATTTTCTGAAAAATGTTTTTGAATTTTTATTTTTTTATTAATTCGAAAATAGTTTAAAATCTTTAAAAAATCATATTTTATTTTTAAAAATATATTTTTAATTCAGAAAAATTCTGGAAAATTACTTTTATTATTTTAAATTCGAAAATTGATTAAACTTAATTATTTTAATTATTTTTAATTAATAATTAGTTTATTTAATTGATTGATTAATTCTTTTAATCAGTTAATTCTTGAAAATTAATTATTAATTAGATTTAATTAATTAAAAATTCAGTTTAATTATTTTCAAACCTGTTTTATTATTTAAAAATAGTTTGAGCATTTAAAGAGTGTCAATTAATTTTATTAATTGATTTATTTGCATTTAAGTACTTATATTGGATTTAAAAATCTGATTTTTGATTTAAAAATTTGTTTGCGACTTATTTAAATTCAAATAAGCCTCGGATATTGTTTTAAAATATTTATAAGTGCTATATGGTTTATATAAAGTGGAATAATGTGTTTAGTGTCCGTAAATGTTTTATATAAAGATTTGTGTCTGAGTTTGCTTATCGAAAAAATAGGTCGGGCGTTCGATAAATCTCGGAAGTGGCCCGATAGGCTGTTTAGACATATAAAATGATTACGAGTGTATATTGAGGATAGAATAAATGATGAGATGTACTAATACGATATATGTATTTTAGAATCGAGTTCCCGAGGCAAGGGAAAGGAGAAGGTAGAATAGCAACGGTAGAAGTTGACTACGTCGAACCAGGCAAGTGTCTATTTCTTTCACAAATCCTTGAGTAATCTTACTCTGAGTTATTATATGTATGTTACTATCAAACCAACCCCAATGATTCGATTCTTGTCCGTATCTGAACCAATAACATTGTTTCCATGAAAAATTCCTGATTCCTTTGATTATCCACAATCTTGTTGAATATTGAGAATCCTCACCTTCGATTCACTTATGTGTATTATAACGTTGTTATTTCTTGAGACGGATGTGTTGCTTCCTTGAAACCATTCCGAACTTGTTTCACGGACCTTACTTGATCTTGATCAGTTGAAGCTCTTTTGCTATTGTCATTTCACCCTCGTTGTGATTGATTGTCAGATGAAACTCTTTTGCTATTGTCATTTCACCCTCGTTGTGATTGATTGTCAGATGAAACTCTTTTGCTATTGTCATTTCACCCTCGTTGTAATTGATTGTCAGATGAAACTCTTTTGCTATTGTCATTTCACCCTCGTTGTGATTGATTGTCAGATGAAACTCTTTTGCTATTGTCATTTCACCCTCGTTGTGATTGATTGTCAGATGAAACTCTTTTGCTATTGTCATCTCACCCTCGTTGTGATTGATTGTCAGATGAAGCTCTTGATATTGTCATACTATTTTATTCTTGTTGTGATTATTATTGAAGCATGTATTGCTTATGTGTTATGATAGAATTGGAAATGTTTTGAAAAATAGACCAGCAATGGTCGGACCAAATTTTTGGTCGATGATAATTATGGCCAGGATGGCCAAGGATCCAGTGGAGGGCTTTGCTATAAGCAGGTCCGGGGTTGATGCGTGGCTGGCCAGCAGCTCAACCTTTGATTTGAATGAGATAAATAAAAATTCAATTCTAATCTGTTTTCTTCAGAAGAGATTGATATAATCGTGCATTGTGCTTTGATTCAAAATCTTGTGAATTCTTTTCATTTTGAAACTGCATTGGATATATATATGATGTTGCTGAGCACATTTGGCTCACTCTTGCTTGTTGTTTTATAACCATATTCCAGTGAAACGAGAGTATGAGTCAGCACAGCGTGACAGATAGTTCACCGGCAGCTAGGAGAGCTCCTCGAGTGATTGTCCTTGGCGGGGTAGTTGTTTGTTTTGTTTTGTTAGACTAGATGTCTAGCTCTAAACTTAAGTTGTGAAGTAATCACTCTGATAAAACTGGTTTGTAATAATAAAAAGATTGTAGAAGCTTGTGTTCAATGCCATAATCTAGATGCGGTCTTGGATAAGGGGTATTTTATGTTATTATTATATTATGCATGTGTTATATTCAGGTATGTTGAGTTTCGTTGGTCGAGTGACTCCCCAAACCTGTAACCCGGGTTTGGAGGGCGTCACACCTATCCACTGAGAGAATCAAACATGAAGTTCATGATGACGCTGCCCCATCATGTAGAACACAAGTCCTCATCCATAAGGGAAAGAATTGACTTCACAAAGATGTCATTAGAGATGATCTATGGCAAGTTGAAGACTTATGAGATGGAGCAAGAACAACGAGTGATAATCTACGGACCAGGGACAGTGGATAACAAGCACAATGCACTTGTGAGATCAGCAACACTTGTAGTGGATGAACCAACAACTTCTGAGATTCAGGTTCAAACTCCTAGAGCTGGAAAGGAGGTTGTTAGGAATATGTTGTTTTTGATGATAAACATAAAACACTTAGTAGAATTTGTGTAAAGTAATTTGTAGCTGTCAACGGAATGGTATGCTTTGCAGTAATCCGTTGACAGGTAGCTCATCAACGAAATGAGTGATGTAGCAATTGCACTGTACAATACTTCACAGTTTGATAGGCATTTTGTTGTATGTATTAGATAGGTTTTCTAAGTCATGTTGACTAAGTACTAGATAGGCAAAATAGGTTGGTGAATTGTAAATATATTATGCCATGTAATTTTGCCTAAGTGAAGACATGTCAACGGTATGAAGATTACTATGTCAACGGTATGAAGTTTACTCATCAACGAAATGGAGTTTACTCATCAACGAAACGAAGATTACTCATCAACGAAATAAAGAATAAAGCTATCAACGAAACACATCTCCCTACTATCAACGAATCATTATTGCTTTTCTGAATAGTTGACAAAGTGATAGTGACAGTTATCTGACAGATCAAAAGGAGATATGGAAGTGTACTTTGCATTGGAAACCATTAAAATGGACATTGGAAATAAGGAAACATCCCAGTTTCCAATTGGGCTCTTGGAAGTGATCATAATAAGCATGAAGACAAAAGCAAACATCTCCAAGGACCACTGGACAAAGGGATGAAAAGCAAACTATTGGAGGTTACTCATTGTACTTTTAGTGTAGCCAAAAATAGCTTTGTAAACTTGGGAATATATATATATATATATATATATATATATATATATATATATATATATAACCAAGTGTAGCAGTTAAAATAGAGTAAGAGAAGAAAAACAAATAGATTGTATTAGCTATCTTTGAGAGCATACTTCTCTACATTCTTGTAACTGAGCAGCTGTGTACTTTTGTATCACAGATTATTTCCGCAATAAAAACACTTCAGTTGGATCATCAAACAATCCAACTGAAATTATTTAAGTGCTTGTGTTTTATTTTATAAGTTCAGTTTTATATTGTAAGTTGTTTTTAAGTTTAAGAAATATCAAGAATTGTATTCAACCCCCCTTCTACAATTCTGTTAGGTCATTTGGGATTAACAATTGGTATCAGAGCAAGCTTCTAACATACAAGAAGTTTAAAGATCAAGACCAAAACAGTAACCATGGTGAAGAAGGATGCAGGAGTAAAGATACCAGTTCTTGATAAGGACAATTACTTTCACTGGAAAGTAAAGATGCATTTACATCTCATGTCTATGGATGAGAGGTATGTAGACTGCATTGAGAAAGGTCCACACGTTCCCATGACTTTTACATCTAGAGTTGGACTGCCAGATGATGCTCCTGATGTAGAGATTCCAAAACCTGTCTCAGAATGGACTATTGAAGATGTTGTAGAAATCCATAAAGATAAAAGAACCATGAACATTTTGTTTAATGGTTTGGAACAAGAGATGTTTGACAATGTCATAAACTGTACAACCTCTAAAGAAGTATGGGATACTGTTAGAACACTCTGTGAAGGAACTGAGCAAGTTAGGGAAAACAAAATGCAACTCCTTATACAACAATATGAGCATTTTCATTTTAAAGCTGGTGAAACTCTAAATGACACGTTTAGTAGGTTTCAAAAGCTTTTGAATGGATTAAAGTTGTATGGGAGGATCTATCAAACCAAGGATTCAAACCTTAAATTTCTTAGAGCTCTTCCAAAAGAATGGAAGCCTATGACTGTTTCTCTCAGAAACACTCAAGAGTACAAAGACTACACTCTTGAAAGGCTTTATGGAACCTTAAAGACATATGAGTTGGAAATGGAGCAAGATGAAGAAATTGAAAAGGTACAGAAGAAAGGTGGATCTATTGCATTGATTGCATCTGTGAACCAACTGGAAGATGACAATGAAGAAGCTGCAAAAGCCACAACTAGTCGAGCTAGTTGTAGGAGTGAGGTTAGCAATGGTAAAGGCAAGATGACAGAAGAAGAGGAACCAGAACCAGCCAACTTGGATGACTTAGATGAGATTGATGAACACATTGCTTTTCTGTCAAGAAAATTCTCTAAGTTCAAGTTCAAGAGAAACTCAGAAGCAAGGCCACCAAGGAGAGACTTTCAACCTAGCAAAAATAACTGGATTGAAAAGTCTAAGTCTAAATGTTTCAATTGTGGAATGATTGGTCACTTTGCTGGAGACTGCAGAAAGCCCAAGGTTGAGAAGGGCAACAGGAAATTTGAGCCTGTTGATTACAAAAAGAAATACTTTGAACTTCTCAAGCAAAAAGAAAAGGCTTTCATATCTCAGGAATATGATTGGGCTGGTAATGGTGAAGACTCTGATGATGATGTTGAGTATGTCAACTTGGCTCTTATGGCAAACAATCATGAGTAGGAAGCAAGCTCCTCAAGCAACCAGGTAACAATTACTAATCTTTCTGAGCTTTCTAAAGAGGAATGCGATAGTGCAGTAAATGAAATGTCTACTGTACTATATAATTTGCGTGTTACTCTTAAATCACTTACCAAGGAGAATTCAAGAATAAAAGAGACTAATTTGCTCTTAAGTGATAGGAATGCCATGTTAGAAGCACAACTCATTGAATTTGAGAAAATGAGGTGTGTTAGTAGGGATGCTAAGAAGGAACTTGAGAACGTGTTAGAAAGGGAAGAAATTCTTAAAACACAACTTGAAATAGAACAAAGTGTGATTGCAAAATGGAAAGATGCCAGGAATGTTGCTACCAACATCATTAATGTTCAAGGTATGGAATCTTTCTGTGAGCAATCATGGAAAAAGAACAAAGAGAAGCTAGGGTATGCTGGTGAAACCTTATAATCAGAAGCAGAGTCAACAAACAACAATGATCATTTGTTGAAGGTTGATATGTCAACAGAATGCAATGTTTCGTTGACAGATGAACCATCAACCGACCAGGCTGTTTCGTTGACAAAGAAAAGAAAAGATGAACTCACTAGACTTAATAACAAGTATGGTCCTGTCACCAAGAATTTTGTTCAAGGTGAGTCTAGTAAATCAAAGAAAGTTGAGAAGCCTGTTGAAAGAGCTAATGTAGGTCACTTGTCTAACAAGCAATTGAAAGACAAGGTAGAGAAAATTCAAGTTGAGCCTAAGGGCAATAAAAAGAATAACAAGAATGGCAAAGTAGGGATTAACAAACATAACAATTACACACCTGATAAATATGCTCCTAGAAAGACATGTGTTAATTGTGGAAGTGTTAGTCATTTATCTACTAACTGCAAATCTGTTAAGAAGATTGCTAATATGAAAATGCCTAAGCCTGCAATGAATTGTTCTATGCCTACAATGCCTGTTATGCCTAACATGTTTGCTCCATATGCACAATTTCAGAATCCATATGCTAGCATGTCATTTGTGCCTAATCCATACATGAATATGTTTAATATGTCACAAATGCCATGGAATGTGAATAACATGCTTGTTCCTCCAACTATGCATGCTGTGAATGAAAATGTGAGCAACCCTCAGAAATCAACACCAAAGGTAAAGATTGATTTAAATCAATCTGAGCCCAAGGTGAAAAATGATATAAAAGGAAAAGCAAAGGCTAACAAAACAGGACTGTTAGGTCCAAAGTATCGTAGAAGGGGGGGTTGAATACGATACTCACAAATAATTCAATTTCGTTCGCGGATTAATCTTTCAGTTCTATAACGAAATCAAACACACCAAACCAAATCAAGTTTCGGGGAATATATCTTTTTATAAATATAAACCTCGAGGGGTGCTACAATTTCTAATCCGTAGATTAGCTTCAATGAGTTCTAAGTTATACACAATCAAAACTTTGATAGAATTCAAGCAGAATTAATTTCTCTGGTATTTTCTCTCTGGCTCAAACTCTCTCTCAGTTATTGCTTCTGTGAAAATAACTTCGACTGAAGAAGACACTCTCTTCTCTCTGTATTAATTGTAGTCTTCAATTGAAAACTATCGAACTAGGAATGTAGAAACAATCCTGGCCGTCCATCTTCAACTTCAACCTGTAAAACAAGAATACTTTTCACCTGCTCCTTAATTAAAAACCATCGAATGAAATACTTTAATTTACCATTCGATAGTTTTTTAATCAAAACTATCGAATACCAAATTAAAGTAAACATGGTTTTCAATGAATCATTATTATACCATTCGATAGTTTTCTTAATTGAAAAACTATCGAATTCTTGTTTCTTGTCTTTTATCAATTAATGATTCCACTGAGCTCCTGGGTGTTTAAGTAATAGACTGTATCACTTTCTTCTGAGACGATAAAACAACTTGATCTTTTCAGTGCCGTCACCTTGTGCAACTGGTCTGGTTCACAGATGAATAACACTTGATCAATTCTTCTTTTATGTCTTCAATTCAATGTTGCTGATACGTCCCTTGTCGTTCTGGTTGCTTCATTTAAATCACTGGAATCCCGTGGTACTTAACCCTAAATCATTCACATACTTCTGTCGTCTTGAAAGTCTTGTTTCTTTTGCTGTCACTGAGGCTTGAACATTTTCATGAACTTCTTTCCATGACCTGTTTACGGACTTCAAGAATACATAACGTATTTTGATTTTTTGAGTTTACCTTTTCTTCTTTGATTCTGGATTCCTGTGCTTCTGTTAATATTATTGTCTGTCTTGTCCTTTGTTGAGTTGTAGTTATCTCTTTTACATCTTATGTTACATTATGCTTTACAATCTCCCCTATTTGAGTGGATAGAGTTCGACAAGCAAATACTTCGAGGATAACTCAACTAACTAAGGAAACATTAAACTAATTAAAGTAAGACAACATAATAATATTAAATGCATTCTGGATCAGATATATATACATTTCCAGATTTCATAAATCAAAAAACAATAAAACTTTTCACATTGAAGTTGCTCCTCTAGTCTGAGCTGATAGTTCTTTTGTTCTTTGCTTCAATCTTCAGTCCATTCCAATCTCACCTTCTTCAATCATTGGATCGGAGTTAGCAGCTTGATAATCAATCACTGATAGATAGTGCAGTGGTTCTCCAGGTTTAAGGATTGCTCCTTGGATGTGTCTTCCAATATATTCAACCTCTTGACCCACTCCAGCCCATAACCATGCAATGTTAACATCTTTCTTGTTTAGCTTTGGCATGTTTGGCAGTCTGGTATGCACTTCCAATCCTCTTTCCACTCTTTTCCTATAGTAAGGAACATTCTCCATTAGAAATCTTCTAAGAGTGTCTGCTGCTTTGTCCTTCTCCGTTGATGAGAATCCAGTGGATCTAAGATACTTCTCAACTGAGATTAGATAGATACTTGGGTAGTCCCTCAGTTTGTCCTCAGCCAAATAGCAGATTCTGAACAAGTCATTCGTCATGAATCTAACCATTGGAGGATCTTCAGTAATCTCTGGACCGACTTTCATCAAGATCTCCTTAACATGCTCACGGAGCAGTTCATTCAGCCTTGTCGTCCTTTGAATCTTGATGAGAATAACCTGCAACTCTGTGTATGTCCTCTGTTCTAAAAACTTAGTGGAAATCACAAATGTACCTTTCTCCAGAAAATTGATCAGGATGTTCCAGGCTCCATTTGCTTTAACCCCAGCTTTCAGAAAGATCATAGAGTTTCTCAATGCTTTGAAGTAAGTCTGATCTTCAAGATTGGCACTTATGATGTCCTGAATGATAACTTCCACCTCAGCATTGTCGTTGACTTCTAATCCGTCTTCAACTCCGCAAAAGGTTTTATAAGCCATCTCCCATTCATTACCTTCTTTCTTTGCCAGATCTATCATCTTCTTCCTCCTCACTTTATTATACACCTTGAATCTCTTCAGTTTTTCACTCCTCAGAATTGCTTGTTGTTTCTCTTTCTCGGCTTGCTTGGCATCTATTGCAGCTCTCTGAGCTCTTATTGCTTCCAAGGCAGCTTCTTCTTCAGGTGATAGAGAATTTGCTTCTTCTTCCATATTATCCTCCCAGATTTGATGTTCAATGGGCTCTGGATAATATGGCTCATGCTCCTCTAGAATAGGTTGCTCATGCATGACCTCAAATTCCTCTTCACTCCTTCTCTTCTTCTACAAGTTCCTCTATCCAGTACTGTCTGATAGGAATAGCTTCAACTGTCTCCCAAACTCCCCATCCATCCTTAGGCTTCTCTTTCTCCCCTTCTCCAATTTTCTCCCCCTTAGTTGAGGAATCCTCGATAAAAGCATCCTCAGCATAAAAGGTAGTAGAAGGATCAGGTTGCTGATTTGAAGGACCAGGTTGGCCAGTTTGTTGGTTCTTCAGCATAGTCCATATCGACTGTACTCCATCACTTTGATTTTCCATGAAATCCAATAGATCCTTATTCATCTCTTGCATAGAAGCCAGCTTCAGGTCAATGTCATCCAATCTGGAGTTGGTAGTCTTCTCAATCTTGTCCAATCTCTGGTTCAGCTTAGACTCCACTCTAGAAAGGGTGTTCATTGCATCTTTTACCCTAGCTTGACCATCCCGGATAACCAGAACGTCTTCTTTCAAAGCTTCTTGTCCTTGTTGCAAAGCATCCACTTCATTCATGAAACCATCTTTAAGTTCCTTGACGTCCGTCCTCAACTCGATCAGTTCATCCATAGCTTCCTTCTTTAAGGAGTCCACTGCCCGCTTCGTACCTGTTATAGTGCCAGATGCACTGCCAATGACCCTGAATGTTTTTCTTGAATCAGCTGCAGCCAAGTCAACCTTCTCTTGAATAGTCTTTAAAGAAGCATTGGCTTGACTAGAGGAGATCTCTTGGTCAAAGGAAGGTCGCAGTGGAACCTTGAATAATGGATTTCCTTCTTTGTCATGAACTGTCATCTCCTTGAGGGAAGATTGAACTTGTAACTCTCTTTCTGTCGGTAACAGCAAATCATCAATATTAGGTAGGGTTAGGGTGTCACTCCTCACATTTGGCTCTGGGTGTACACTCAACGTTTCTGTCGGTGTTTGAATCATTTTTCCTTTCCCACTCAGGCCAGGTGTAAGTGTTTTTGTTTCACTCAAATCCTTTGTGCTGATTGTACCTGCAGAAGAAAACACCGTAGCCATCGTTAAGGAGGTCACCGGTGGTGCAATGGGGCTTCGCAAGTCCCCGTCCTTGGATAAACCAAGTTGCTGATCATCCTTAGATGATATATCCTTTTTAGGATCTAGAGTTTGAAATTCTAGGGGGTTAGAAACATGCTCTTTTAACAGCAGAGATCCCGAATCTTCCCCGATAGTCTGTGAAGACTTTACCTCAGTTGACTCCTCAATAATAATTGATTCATTGTCAACGAGTTGCCGATCTGCACCTACGTCAGACCCTTTACCCGCAGGATCCAGATATGTTCCATCTGGGGAGGTAGACAATGACCCTTTAGATTGTGCATTTAGGTCAAAGCCTTCTCTCGACGTCTGTGAAGACCCCTGGTTCTTAGAACCTTCAACCAGTGAACCTGACCGTAATATGGTCGGAACACCAGTTGCTTCCGTCAATTATTCCTTACCTGATTGAGATAATGGTTCAGATATAGCTTTCGTTAGCGTAGCCCAATCAGCATCAGAAAAATCAATAAAGGGCGCTTTGGAAGTTTGAAATAAAGTATCAACAGTTGCCTCGGTTTCTGTTCGTCTCCTTTTAGAGGAAGGCAGAGCTGCTGTTGAAGGGTGTATCTCCTTATGTGGTGCTGCTAAGGCACTATCTCCCTCTACACTCACGGATGTCTGAATATTGGGTATAGGAGGGGAAGGAGGCTCGTTTATTGTTTCATTTGGCTCTTCCAAAGGCTCTTCGACCGTGGTTAGAGGTTGTGGGTTTGCAACCTCCTAGTCTGGAATGGCCACTAAGGGCTCTAGATCAACATCCATAGGTTGTGGTTCAGGAGTCAGTTCAGGAATGTTACCTTGATTTACCTGTTCCCCTGGGGGTAGAAGTGGTAGGGGCACCGTTCTTAGATATTCAGTGAGAACAGTGGGTACCCCTGGAAGATAGTTGTTCTTCCTTATCAGAGCGGTTATGGCATTGCTCTTCATCTTCATACAATCCTGGTTCTCCTCGCCATCAAATGTCTCCTGTTCATCATCTGTTAAGATATCATTGAGAATTAGCTGTAGGAACCTAGGATAGAAACAAAGCACATCATCTATGCATGTTCTTTCATCAAGTGGTCCCATGCATATGATTACTTGATCAATCAGTAACCGTCCAATGTTAATATGCCTATTTTTGGCAATGGCAAACCCTATCTTTTGAAGGAATAAGGGAATACCATGCAGATTTGTTAGCTTGGCAGTAAAAACATGGATTAGGGTATGAAAGAAAAAGTTCCATGCTTTTGGCAAGTAATGCTTAAGGAACTCTCCCACAAAGAAGTTAGGTTGTTGACTTCTAATGAGAGTGAAGAAAGCATGTATCTCCTCAGTCGTGGGATCCGGAACAAGGTTTTCTGTAGGAAAATGTAAGATTCGATTAAAATCATGTTCCGTCACCCTTATTGTTCTGCCCCCTGGCACAACAAAACTGAAGGACCTTACGTTATTCTCACTTGTATCCGTGGCGGATGTGTACAACGCAGTCAATTGATCAATACAAAGGACCACGGGAGTACTCAAAGAATATGCCACTAATGAACGTGTGTTCAAAAATTCTGCCCATGCACGAAACTGTAAGTTCGTTATGGATTGCAAGTTCTGAAACGAGACATGATTAGTTTTGGTAATAATAAATTCTCCAGCCATTTTAAAATTTCCAGAAAATTTAAATAACCCAAAACTAATTTTACTTTTAAATTAATTAATTATTTCTAATTAATAAACCTTGACAGAAAATATACTCCTTTTCTTTTCGAATGAAAACACCTAAACCAAAAACAAATTCCTATTTTTAGAACTTTGACTGCAAATTGATAATGGATTAGTGAATTTCAACCTCAAAAACTCTATTGATAAATCAACAGAATACAAAATTCTTGCAATTATCAAGGTATCACAGTTCTATCTTCCTGTCTCTCTCGATGGTTTCTTTGAAAAGCAATTAACAACTCAACACAGTACACAGTAATCTCTCCGTTAAAAAAGAATTCACTGCAGTAAATCGTTGAAGGTTAATAAATAGTAGAAATCGAGAAAGTATCGAGTGAGTTGTGTTCTTGGGTGTGTATGTTTTGTAAGTATATAAACGGGAGCCTTGTGAATTTTAGATCTGTAAAAGTGAAAAGAATTCACCAAGGCAATGTTTTATACTAAATGAAACTGACAGGGGCAAATTTGACATTTCTGGTTCGATGGTTTTTAAAAGTGCATTCGATGGTTTTCTGCAAGGGGCAAAACTGTCAACTCACCTTCGATAGTTTTTAGAAAACTATCGAAGTTTTTTGAAAATCAGAATTTAGAACGTTTATCAGAAAACTATCGAAGTGTTTTTCTTTGAAAATGTGAAAAACTATCGAACTAATTCTTTTGGAAAAACTATCGAGAACTTTAATATTAATTAATTAAGTTCACTTCGATACTTTTTTCCCTTGTATTTCAAAATTTATCGAGAATTTAAATATTGAATTAGGTAAATTCCTTCGATATATTTTAAAATTTATCTCAAAAACTATCGAGAATTGTTTTCGATAGTTTTTCTTTTCCTTTTCAAAAACTATCGGAAATTAATTTCGATAGATTTATCTTTGTACTTGAAAAACTATCGAATTTCCTAAATTCGATGATTTTTGCTTCATTCCAATTTCTAAAACCTGTTCATGTTCTAAAAATCAGATCTTTTTATTTTCTGTTAAGTTTTAATTTTAATAAATCTTTTAAAATTTACCAAAATCAATTGTTAACAGAAAATTCACAATTTTCTTAGAATAAAATCAATTAAATATCATTGAGTGATATTAACCAATTAAAATCCAATCAATTATGCTGCATTAATCTACAATGTTAAAAACAAAGTAAATTAATTCAAATTAAATAAATGCTTGAATATTTAGAACAAATATTAGCACTTAAATAATTTTTAGAATTAATAACCAATTAAATGCCAGAAGATATATCATCCATAATTATGACATAAAATTAGTATACTAATCCTAACTACGAGAATTGCTCCAGAAAATAAATTCACGAGTCCTAAAGATATAGAAATTCTTAAACTCATGTATTCACTAGGACTCTCTACAGTTACTGACTTCTAATCAAAATCAATTAGAAAGATTTAACATCCCAAGTTCACCAACCAGCTTATTGAAAGTGGATTCATCAAGCGGTTTAGTAAAGATGTCTGCAATTTGATCCTCTGTGGGTACAAAATGTAACTCCACAGTTCCATTCATGACATGCTCTCGGATAAAATGATACCTGATGTCGATGTGCTTCGTCCTCGAGTGTTGCACTGGGTTGTTTGAGATTGCTATGGCACTTGTGTTGTCGCAAAATATTGGAATCTTTGTCAACAAAAGTCCATAGTCACGGAGTTGGTTTCTCATCCACAAGATTTGAGCACAACAGCTTCCAGCAGCAATGTATTCAGCCTCAGCTGTTGATGTGGAAAATGAATGCTGCTTCTTGCTATACCAGGAAACTAACCTTCTTCCAAGAAACTGACAGCTTCCTGAAGTACTCTTCCGATCAATCTTACAACCTGCAAAATCAGAGTCTGTGTATCCAATAAGATCAAATCCTGTATCTTTAGGGTACCAAATTCCAAGATTTGGGGTCCCCTTAAGATATCTAAATATTCGCTTAACAGCTATTAGATGAGATTCTTTAGGATCAGACTGAAACCTAGCACACAAGCATGTTGCAAACATTATATCTGGTCTACTTGCAGTGAGATAAAGTAATGAGCCTATCATACCTCTGTAGCCTGTGATGTCAACCTTCTTACCAGTTTCATCCTTATCAAGCTTAGTGGCAGTTGGCATAGGAGTATTTGTTGTAGATGAGTCTTCCATTTGATACTTCTTCAGAAGATCTTTGATGTACTTGGACTGACAAATGAATATACCATCTTGTTTTTGGTATACTTGCAGTCCAAGAAAGAATGACAATTCACCCATCATGCTCATTTCATAACGACTCTGCATTAACTTAGAAAATCTCTTGCATAGATCATCATTAGTAGAACCAAATATTATGTCATGAACATATACTTGCACCAATATCAAATCATTTTTATGCTTTTTGACAAAGAGAGTTTTGTCTACGACACCTCTTGTAAAATCATTTTCAAGTAAGAATTCAGAGAGAGTGTCATACCATGTCCTTGGAGCTTGTTTGAGTCCGTAGAGAGCTTTGAATAGAAAGTACACAAAGTCTGCCAGTTTTGAATCCTCAAAACCTGGAGGTTGTTCCACATACACTTCTTCTTCTAACTCCCTGTTCAGAAAAGCACTCTTCACATCCATTTGATATACCTTGTAATTGGAATGTGCAGCAAATGCCAGAAACCTTCTGATGGCCTCAAGTCTTGCTACTGGTGCATAGGTTTCAACATAATCTATACCCTCTTCTTGAGAGTAACCTTTAGCAACCAGTCTGGCTTTGTTTCTCGTTACAATGCCATCTTCGTCCAACTTATTTCTGAATACCCATCGTGTTCCAATAACAGATTTTCCCTTAGGCCTGGGTACCAGCTTCCAAACTTTCTGCCTTTCAAACTGATTGAGTTCCTCTTGCATATCAATCACCCAATCTGGATCATCTAGAGCATCTTCAACTTTCTTAGGTTCTGTTTCTGAAAGAAACCCAGAATAGTGACATTCATTTTGTGATGTTCTCCTAGTTCTCACTCCTGTGTCCGGATCACCAATGATCAAGTGAAAGGGATGATCTCTATTCCATACCCTTTGTCTTGGCAGATGCGATCTTGATGATTCTCCTTGTTCTAGATGTTGTGGAGTGTGACTAGTTGATCCTTCTCCTGCTACCCCTGAGTTGTTGACGGTTTGATCTGTTGATTCTGAAGACTGACTAGTGGATCCTGTAGAATGTTGAGGATCTCCACTTTGGTCACCACTTTGTCCAGAATCATTATCATTATGATTATTATTAATGACTGTAACAACTTCAGGTACTTCTTCATTGTTAGAGAGATCTCCTGATAGATTTTCAAATACCAAGGATTCAGAGTTCTCTCCAGTTTGCAGGCCTGGTCTTTTGGTGTCGTCAAATGTTACATTAAAGCTTTCCAATACCTTCTTATCTTCAATCACATATACCCTAAAAGCCTTAGATTCCAGAGAATAGCCCAGAAAAATGCCTTCATCTGCTTTGGCATCAAACTTGCCAAGATGTTCTCCATCTTTAAGTACAAAGCACTTTGCACCAAACACATGAAAGTACTTCAGTGTTGGTTTCTTGTTGGCCATTAACTCATACGGAGTCTTTTTATGATCTTTGTTGATCAGGGTTCGATTCTGAGTGTAGCAAGCTGTGTTCACTACTTCAGCCCAAAAGTAAGTGGGAAGTTTTGATTCACTCAACATGGTCCTTGCTGCTTCAACCAAGGTCCTGTTCTTCCTTTCCACTACTCCATTCTGTTGAGGAGTTCTTGGTGCTGAAAACTGTCTTGATATTCCTTTCTCTGAGCAGAAATCATTAAGAACTGCATTCTTGAATTCAGTTCCATTGTCTGATCTGATTGTCCGCACATGTAGCTTAGCTTCCACTTCTATCTTCTTGATGTGATCAATGATTAGTTGTGTTGCTTCATCCTTTGTTTGTATGAACAACACCCACGTGTACTTAGAGTAGTCATCCACCATCACCAATGCATATCTATTTCTTGAAAGTGACATAACATTAAATGGACCAAATAAATCCATATGAATCAGCTGTAATGGTTCAGTAATGCTTGTCATTCCTTTGCTTCCATGTGATGCTTTCTTCGACTTCCCTTTTTCACATGCTTCACATAGTCCCTCCTGATTGAATTCCATCAGGGGCAACCCTCTCACTAACTCTCTCTTTACCAAAGCGTTCATAGTTTTGAAGTTCAGATGTGAGAGCTTCTTGTGCCATAGCCAACTTTGTTCTGAAGATGCCTTTGCATAAAAACATGTAACTTCTCCTTCACTGGTAGAACTTAAGTCAGCTATAAACAAATTTCCTTTTCTCACTCCCAGTAGAGTAAGCTTCTCATCCTTCCTGTTGGTGATCAAGCACTTGTCCTTTCTGAAATCTACATTGTAGCCTTTATCACATAACTGACTGATACTTAGAAGATTGTGCTTTAATCCTTCAACAAGAGAGATGTTTTCAATGATGACATTTCCAGCTTTTAATTTACCATATCCCGTAGTGTATCCTTTGCTGTCATCTCCAAAGGTTACAATCGGGCCGGTCTTCTTAACCACCTCTGTAAGCATGGACTCTTCACCTGTCATGTGTCTAGAACAGCCACTATCCAGAATTCACACAACCTTTGAGCTTTTAACCTTACCCTGCAATCACAGATTGATTAAGCGGACTTTGGTACCCAAAATTGTTTGGGTCCTGAAGGTTTAGATGATTTAACAGGAGTAACATTCAATTTAGTCTTACCCTGTTTGATATTCATAGTATCTGTGGATTTGACATTAACAGTGCTATTGCTACTATCAGACATCAACTTAAAATAAGCATGCATGATGTTGTACTTACATAGCAAACAATCTTTCTTTCCACAGGGTTCATGAAGATCAGGTGTTATTCCCAAATGACCTAACAGAATTGTAGAAGGGGGGGGGTTGAATACAATTCTTGATATTTTCTTAAAACTAAAACACTTTATAAAATAAAACTGAACTGAATAAATAAAAACACAAGATATAAATAATTCAGTTGGATTGTTTGATGATCCAACTGAAGTGTTTTTATTGCGGAAATAATCTGTGATACAAAAGTACACAGCTGCTCAGTTACAAGGTTGTAGAGAAGAAAAATGCTCTCAAAGATAGCTAATACAAACTCTTTGTTTTTCTTCACACTTAATAAAGTAACTGCTACACTTGATTATATAAACTCAAGTTTACAACCCTATTTTTCGGCTACACTAATAGTACAATGAGTAACCTCCAATAGTTTGCTTTTCATCCCTTTGTCCAGTGGTCCTTGGAGATCCTTGCTTTTGACTTCATGCTTATTATGATCACTCCCAAGAGCCCAATTGGAAACTGGGATGTTTCCTTATTCCCCATGTCCATTTTAATGGTTTCCAATGCAAAGTACACTTCCACATCTCCTTTTTGATCTGTCAGGAACCTGTCACTATCACTTTGTCAATTGTATAGAAAAGCAATAATGATTCGTTGATGGCATAGAGATGTGTTTCGTTGATAGCTTTATTCTTTGTTTCGTTGATGAGCTTCCTTGTTTCGTTGATAGAGTAATCTTCATTCCGTTGACATGTCTTCACTTAGGCAAAATTACAAGGCACTAAATATTTACAATTAACCAACCTATTTTGCCTATCTAACCATTTAGTCAACATGACTTAGAAAACCTATCTAGTACTCAACAAACTGCATATCAAACTATGAAGTAATGTACAGTGCAATTGCTACATCACTCATTTCGTTGATGAGCTTCCTGTCAACGAAACACTGCAAAGCATGCTATTCCGTTGACAGTTACAAAATAACTTAATACAAAATCTACTAAGTGTTTTTATAATTATCATCAAGAACAACATATTCCTAACAATCTCCCCCAATTTATGACTGATAGAATAACAGCCATAAATCAAGAGCCTTGATGATAACAAAAACACTCAGGCATATTACACATGATAAAAGTAAAAGTTGTATTGAGCTTCATAAAGTTTTTAGAAATAATGCAAGACTTACAAAACTAATGCCCAAATGTGCTCCTCCAGACTGAGCAAATAATTCATCTTTGTCTTCTTTGGGGCATAGTCTTCTTCCCTCTCCTAGAGTTGTTCTCCTCAATCTGGACCTGTAGCCTTCTGTAAAAGATCTTCTCTTCTTCATCTTGATCACCAAGCTTGGATTGCATAAACCTTAGAGTTTGATTAGATGCCTTGTCCAGCTGGTCTTCCATCCTGAAGAACCTTCTGCAGTTGTCCTTGTCCTTGAATTCCATCATCCAGAAAGGTTGAAGATGGATCTTCTTTCCTGTTGAGGGCACTCTTAGCATCCTGGGAAGAGCCTCAGGCTTGTTCCAGCTAGCCTTTATTTGACATATTCTGGAGACCACCTCAGACTTGGCTGTTTTGGTGAAGCCAAAGTCTTTCTTCAAGCATCTAAACACTGTGAGTAGTGTTTGGTAGTCTTCTCCTAGAATTCTGTAGAGAGGCCAAATTTGTTCTCTACCACCCTTGTATGTGAAAACCAATCTTTCAGGTAGCTTCTGAGAAGCTGCAATGCCCCTTACTTCCACCAGGTTGTCTAACTCAAGATGCAAGCTGGATTCTTCCCTGATGTCAGCAATGTACATGCAGTCCTCTGGATTTGAAGGGGGTTTTTGAGGTTGTGGCTTTCTCACAAATACTGGCTTTGTCTTGACAGCCCTTTGCTTCAATTTCTTCTTTGGATCCATCTCAAAAAGGAATTTAGGAAAGTTAGCCTCATCAAACTCAATTGGCTCTTCCTTTGGCTCAATTGGCTGATCATGATAATTAACAAGATGTTTGGGATCACAGGCTAACTTTAAAGATGGATCAGGAATTGTTGGAGGTACAGAAGAGTCTGATGCAATACTCTGAGAGTCATCATTTTCAAAGGTTATGTTTCTTCTAGCCCTTGCCTTTGGTTGCCTTGTACTCTTCTTTTCACTCCTTTCCTTTTGGGCTTTTTCTTCTTGCTGTCTTTCTTCTTCATCTAGAGCTTGAGCTACTGCAAGAGCTTGCATAGCTGCTCTTTCTGATTCCTCAGCCTTGGCTTCAGCAAAGTTTGGATGACCAGCCCAAACACAGATTTGTTGTCCATTCCTGTAGACAATTGCCCTTTGCTTCCTTATCTCATGATTATTACTTTCCTTGCTTTTTGTGATGAGAAGTCCAAGTAGTTTGAGCTCATCTGGATAAGGTGCAGGATAGAAAGTCCTTGCTATGTTTTTGCCTTTTGGTTTAGCAGGAGACTTGGGAGATAAGCTTCTTTGTAATGTAGCTTCTTCCACATCCCTAATGCATGAAGTTTGTCCTTTCTCCTTTCTTGGTCCTTGAATGACTCCATGTAGAAGGGGCTCTATAGCATAAGAGCTCTTGAACTGTGGCTCCACTTGTGCAGTCACCATTGCATTTGTTGATGGCTGATCTGTCTTTGAAGATTCAGTAATTTTCTTGAACCTTGCTTCTATGTTGGACCAATGATCTTTGATCTGTGCTGCAAGTTGTATCCTCATAGAAGCTTCCTGGATCAAGTCAATGCTATCCTTATTCTTCTTCCCAAACTCCCCCATTGCTAGTGGCTCCTGTGGCAATGTGATGGTTGGGACCAGCACCTTTGTGATTTGAATGGTTAGCTCCTGAGATTTCTCCCCCTTTTTGTTATCATCAAGAGAGACAACTGGGAGTCCTTGAGCTGCCACTAGCTGGGCCAAAAGTTGAGTCTGCTTCTCCTGTTCCTTTTGCATTTGAGATAAAGTAGCTTCCACCTTGTCCACTCTAGAAGAGAGAGTCTTCAAGGAGGTAGCCACTTCAGGTTCCTTAGAGAGAAACCTGTTCATTTTGGACATAGTGAGAAGAGGGAGCTTTTCATCCATCATCCTGTAGTTAGCATCCCTGAAATTGCTAATAGAGTCCTTGATTTCTGTAGCCTCAATCCTTGTCTGCATCATTTGTAGCCTTTGAATTTCCAGAGAATCCATGATGGCCTTGTAGAATTTCTTGTCTCTTGCATTTGCAGACTCATGAGCTAAGTAGGCTTCATTGTACTGCCTGGAGATAGCAGCATCTAGAGTGGCTCTACCATGCATACCTTGAGAAAGCCAGCCTGGTGTAGGAGGCACCACAGAAGTCCCAGTCTGTGAAGTGGTGGCCACCTGTAGATTATCACCATAGCTGTCCTCAGCATCAGAAAACTCAAATTCTCCACTTGCTGCAGCTCCTGAAGGTAGATTGGTCAGGGCATCCTTTGCTCTTTGCATTGATGCAGTTGTATGAATTAGATTTAGTGACCTTTCTGCCTCCACATTGCCCTGCTGAGCCATAATTTGATAGGCTGGCACAGGATGAGTAAAGGTCTCAGGATCCAGGGAAATACTATCCAGAGTTTGTTGATAAACCTCTTGGAAAGTAGGTTCCCTTTCTCCCTCACTGACCTCCATTAACTCATTAGCAATGGCTGCTTCCATCCTTATTTCGCCTGTAGTCCCTTCTCTCTCTCCACTCTGTTCTTGCATCATGGGCTCCCCATGGCTCACACCTCTCACACCCTCACCTTCACCTTCTAAGGTGGAACTCTCAATCTCTCCTTTTGCCTGGCTGGAAGAAATAGCCAGCCTCTCACTCACATTCTCTCCTTTTGCCTGGCTGCAAGCCAGCCTCTCAGTTTCACTCCCTCTCAGTCCTAGAAGTGTCTCAACTACCACTAGATCATCTGCACTAGTTGTGGGAACAACTTGATTTTCAATTAAAGGTGCAGAGTGAACTATCAACGGAATGGTAGTTTGAACTGTCAACGGTATGGATACCGTTGATGGAGAAACACTTGTCAACGAAATAGACTGTTTCGTTGATGAAGTCAAGAAAGCACTTTGAGAATGAGAAATTACAGTAGAGTCTGTGGTGATTGATTTTAAAGATTGGTCCACAGATCCCCTTGCAACTTCAGGAAAAATTGGTTGATGGCCCAACAAATCACTTAACAAGTGATGGCCACCAGCTTCAGAGTGGGGCTTCTCCAAGATTAGAGTTGGAGAATCAGGAATAGATGTATGGATCATGTCCACATCTACAGATTGAGTTGGTGAATTTGATGGAGATAATTCAAGATTGATGTTTAGAGAATGGGACTGTAACCCCAGAGAAATGATAGGGGTTACATCAAACTGAATTTGAGAAACTGGAAGTGTTGCTTCCAGTGTGTGTGCACCCTGTGTACCCTTGGACTTTTGCTTCACTCTCCTTTGGTATTGGGAAAATGTAGACTTTGGGCTTGAAGTGTCCCTTACCCTCTTGGACTGTGCTCTTGGTGGAGAGCTTGTTTCAATAATCACATCCTTTTGGGAGGATGCAATTAGACTTGTGGTTAAATCCATTTTACTCATTGTGCCTTGTTGGGAAGACACAATGGGGCTTGGCTGGTACACACTAACCTGTCCTTCCTTATCCTTGGGGTTTCTTTGATGTTCACCCCTTCCCTCACCTCTTACAACTCCAGACTCACTCCCCTTAGGTTGTGTGGTAGTTTTTACAACAGGTGCCTTTTGAGAAGCACCTGAGGTTGGCTTGGAGGATTTCTTTGATTTAGGTTTTGTTGCTAGGGTAGGAGCCTGTTGGGTCACAGCTACAGACTCCATAGCAACATTGGAAGGTAAAACAGTAGAGGAGTTAGCTACACTAACAGGGATAGTAGTAGTTACCTCAATGATTGGCAGATACACCACTGGAACATCACCATTGTGGTTCAGCCTCAGTATGTCTGTCAATACTCTCTTTTCTTGCACAAAGCACTCGAACCTGGCATTAGGGTTAGAGATAACTAATGGTGCTGGACTAACATGGTTAGCCAACATCATCAGAAACCTAGCATAATAGATATTTTTCTTCCTATTTGCTTTGTCACCCAACTTAGCACCAATTTCATACATAAGTTGGGTGCTAAAGTTGTGATATCTATCATTTAGAAGCATGGTTAGGAGAATTAACATAGAGTTAGTTAATGCATCAAAATTACTAATCTTTCCAGAAAAGACTTTAATGAATGCATCAGCTAAATAACTGTATTCCCTAACCAAACCTCTCCTAATTATTCTACCCAGATTATCAGTAGGCAAAGAGTAGTTTATAGAATTTAGCATGGTAGTTATTTCAGTGTTAGTAGGCAAAGCATCACAGTTATTATCAGGAATATGTAAACATGCTTGCAAAACATCAGAATTAACTATGTACTCATTACCTTGAAGGGTGAATTGTAGTGTGCAGTTTGTTCCACTATACTCACATGAGGTCCAAATTTCCTCGATTATCTCATTGTAGAGTGGTGTAGAGTGAAACATTGCATAGCTCAACTTGCAATTCTTCATGAAATCCATCATTTTGAAGAACAGGCTGTTCGGGTTTTCCTTGACAACAAAAGGGATGGAGTTGTTCTTCTCATAGATGAACCCTCCAGCAGACATAAGCTTGACTATAGGTGCCATTGTTGATTAAAGGAAAGCTTCGAACTGAATTGCTTGTTAGAGAGAAGAAGAGAGAAAAAGCCTTTGGAATTTTTGAGAACAGGTAAAAAGAAATAATGAAAATAAAATTTCTTAAATACTCCCCCAAAAATTCTCAGAAAATGAATCCAATAATAAATGTAAATTACTTGATTGGCTTAAAAATATAACCGTTACTCTTAAAGTATTACCATGATTTATACTTACAGGGGTGTATGCATAGATCGTGGTAAAAGACGTGTCAAATTACAACGGTTCAGATTAAAAGCGCTAAATCAACGAATCAGGATTGGGCGGTTAAAGTCCCGTCTTATTTCGTTGATAAAGCTGCGTTTCGTTGATATAAAAGATCTATCAACGAAACACCCAGAAAACTGCTAAGACTGTCAACGAAATGGTTCGTTTCGTTGACATAGTAATTTTGACTTAGACAAAATTTCACTTTTTCTTAAGAAAATTAATTCACAGAAAAACATAGCAAGTTTCTGGCTGCATTTTAACTTGCAAATATCTCAAAAATAATTAAGAGAAATTTAGCATACCTAGCTCACTTACTAATCTTGAGAATGTTGATTCATCAAGTGGCTTGGTAAAGATGTCTGCAAGTTGTTGTTCACTTGGAACAAAATGTAACTCCACAGTACCATTCATAACATGTTCTCTAATGAAATGGTACTTGATGTCAATGTGCTTGGTCCTTGAATGCTGCACTGGATTCTCAGTAATGGCAATGGCACTAGTGTTGTCACAGAAAATAGGAATTTTCTCAACTCTTAATCCATAATCAAGTAGTTGGTTTTTCATCCATAAAATCTGTGCACAACAACTTCCAGCTGCAATATACTCAGCCTCAGCTGTGGAGGTAGAAACTGAGTTTTGTTTCTTGCTGAACCATGACACAAGCTTGTTTCCTAGGAATTGACAGGTTCCAGTTGTACTTTTCCTGTCAATTTTACATCCTGCAAAGTCTGCATCTGAATAACCAATTAGTTCAAAACCAGATTCTCTAGGATACCAAATGCCAAGGTTTGGTGTTCCTTTGAGATACCTGAAAATTCTTTTAATAGCAACTAAATGGGATTCTCTAGGGTCAGCCTGAAATCTAGCACATAGACATGTAGCAAACATAATATCAGGTCTGCTAGCTGTTAAATATAAAAGTGAGCCTACCATGCCTCTGTAACTTGAAATGTCCACAGATTTTTCCTTAGTATTCAATTCAAGTTTGGAGGCAGTAGGCATGGGAGTTTTGGCAGGAGAGCATTCCATTAGGTTAAACTTCTTTAATAAATCATGAATGTATTTTGTTTGACTAATGAAAATGCCTTCATTAACTTGCTTTACTTGGAGACCAAGGAAGTAAGTTAATTCTCCCATCATGCTCATTTCATATTTACTTTGCATAAGCTTGGCAAACTTTTGACAAAGTTTCACATCTGTAGACCCAAAGATTATATCATCTACATAAATTTGAACAAGTAAAGTAGAGCCATTTACAACCCTGTGAAAAAGAGTTTTATCTACAGTACCTCTAGTGAAATGATTCTCAAGGAGGAACTGTGAGAGAGTGTCATACCAGGCTCTAGGTGCTTGTTTCAAACCATAGAGTGCTTTGAGAAGGAAGTACACATAGTCTGGAAAATCATCATCTTCAAAACCAGGAGGTTGACTTACATACACCTCCTCTTCCAATTCCCCATTCAGAAAAGCACTCTTCACATCCATTTGATAGACTTTGAAATTGGCATGGGCTGCATAGGCTAGGAAAATCCTTATTGCTTCTAGTCTTGCAACAGGAGCAAAGGTTTCATCAAAATCAATTCCCTCTTCCTGTGAGTAGCCTTTTGCAACCAGTCTAGCTTTGTTCCTTGTGACTATGCCATTTTCATCCATCTTGTTTCTGAACACCCACTTTGTGCCTATAACACTCCTGTCATTAGGCCTGGGCACCAGCTTCCAAACGTTGTTTCTCTCAAATTGGTTTAGCTCTTCTTGCATGGCTAATACCCAATCTGGATCTAGAAGTGCATCCTCAACTTTCTTTGGCTCATCTTGAGACAGAAAGCTACTATATAGACATTCTTCTTGAGTTGCTCTTCTAGTTTGGACTTTTGAAGAAACATCACCTATAATAAGTTCAAAGGGATGATCTTTAGTCCATTTCCTTGAGGGAGGTAGATTTGCTCTTGAAGACGTAGCTTCATGATCATGATTGCCTTGATTGGATATTTGTCCTTGAGAAACTCCCCCTGAGTTTGTTGTCCCTAATTGATCACTTCTAGAAGCATTCCTATGACTATCAACGGTATGACCGCTTTGGCTGTCAACGAAACGCTCATTCTGACTGTCAACGAATCCACCATCATGACTGTCAACAAAATGACCAGTTGGTCTGCTAGCAGCTATCCTTTTTAATCTCAATGCAGCAATTTCATCCTCACTGCTGCTTTCATCTGTGCTAGATACAACAACTTTAGGCTGTTTCTCAGTAGCCTTATCATGATTCACTTGATCTCCTTCCTCATTTTCAAAAGAAAGACTTTCATGGAAACCTTCATCACAGAGACCTTGGATTTTGAGATCATCAAAAACAACATGTACAGATTCCATAACAATGTTGATTCTGAGATTATAGACTCTGTAAGCTTTCCCTGCTGCATATCCCACAAATATTGCTTCATCTGCCTTTGCTTCAAATTTCCCCAAATGCTCAGCTTGATTTCTCAGAACAAAGCACTTGCATCCAAAGACATGAAGAAAATCTAATAGTGGCTTCTTTCTTTTGAGTAACTGATAAGGGGTCATTCCTTTGGCCTGATTAATCAAAGAAATATTTTGAGTAAAGCAAGCTGTGTTAACTGCCTCAGCCCAAAAATATGTAGGTAACTTTGATTCATCTAGCATTGTCCTTGCAGCTTCAATAAGTGTTCTGTTTTTCCTTTCAACTACACCATTTTGCTGTGGTGTTCTTGCTGCTGAAAACTCATGCAAAATACCATTTTCTTCACAGAACACCTTCATGCTTGAATTCTTGAATTCTGTCCCATTGTCACTCCTAATCCTTCTTACTTTGAAATCAGGATGATTGCTTACCATCTTGATGTGATTGATAATGATTTCACTTGCCTCATCTTTGGAGTGCAAAAAGAAAGTCCATGTAAATCTAGAAAAATCATCAACAATCACAAGACAGTATTTCTTCTTTGAGATTGACATAACATTTACAGGGCCAAATAGGTCCATATGAAGCAATTCAAGCTGCTGGACAATTGATGACTCTGTCTTGCTTTTGAATGATGCCTTCTTCTGTTTTCCCTTTTGACAGGCATCACACAAACCATCCTTGGAGAACTCCACCTGTGGAATTCCTCTAGCAAGATCTTTCCTCACCAAATCATTCATAACTTTGAAATTCAGATGGGATAACTTCTTGTGCCATAACCAACTTTCATCCTTGCTTGCCTTGCTGAAGAGACAAGTGATGGTGTCTGAACTTGTGCTACTGAAGTCAGCAATGTACACATTCCCCCTTCTGAATCCAGTCATTACCACATTGTTGTTTCCTCCTTTAGAAACAACACAGGCTTCTCTGGAAAAAGTAACTAAAAATCCTTTGTCACAAAGTTGGCTGATACTAAGCAAGTTGTGCTTAAGACCATCCACCAGTGCAACCTCATCTATGATGACATTCTCTTTTGAAATCAAGCCATATCCCTTTGTGTAGCCTTTGCTGTCATCTCCAAAAGCAATACAAGGGCCAGCTCTTTCCTGAAACTCTGTGAGCAGGGTAGAATCACCAGTCATGTGTCTTGAACAACCACTATCCAAGTACCAAAGATTCCTTTTGTCTCCCTGCACACAATAAAACCAAATCAAGTCGATTTTGGTACCCAAGTTTCCTTGGGTCCTGTCTTGTTAGCCTTTGTATTCCCTTTTGTACCATTTTTCACTTTGGGTTCAGATTGATTCAAATCAATCTTTACCCTTGGTGTTGATTTCTGAGGGTTGCTCATATTTTCATTCATAGCATGCATAGTTGGAGGAACAATCATGTTATTCATGTTCCATGGCATTTGTGGCATGTTAAACATATTCATGTAAGGATTAGGCATAAATGGCATGCTAGCATATGGATTCTGAAATTGTGCATATGGAGCAAACATGTTAGGCATAACAGGCATTTTAGGCATGGAACTGTTCATTGCAGGCTTGGGCATTTTCACATTAACAGATTTCTTAACAGATTTGCAGTTAGTAGATAAATGATTAACACTTCCACAATTGACACATGTCTTTCTAGGTGCATATTTATCAGGTGTGTAATTGTTGTGTTTGTTAATTCCTACCTTGCCATTTCTGTTATTCTTTTTATTTCCCTTAGCCTCAACCTGAACTTTCTCTAACTTGTCCTTCAATTGCTTGTTAGACAAGTTACCTAGTTTAGCTCTCTCAACAGGCTTCTCAACTTTCTTTGATTTACTAGACTCACCTTGAACAAAGTTCTTGGTGACCGGACCATACTTGTCATTAAGTCTAGTGAGTTTATCTTTTCTTTTCTCTGTCAACGAAACAGCCTGATCGGTTGATGGTTCATCTGTCAACGAAACATTGCATTCCGTTGACATATCAACCTTCAACAAATGATCCTTGTTGTTTGTTGACTCAGTTTCTGATTCTAAGGTTTCACCAACATACCCTAGCTTCTCTTTGTTCCTTTTCCATGATTGCTCACAGAAGGATTCCACGCCTTGAACATTAATTATGTTGGCAGCAACATTCCTGGCATCCTTCCATTTTGCAATCACACCTTGTTCTATCTCAAGTTGTGTTTTAAGAATTTCTTCCCTTTGTAACACGTTCTCAAGTTCCTTCTTAGCATCCCTACTAACACATCTCATTTTCTCAAATTCAATGAGCTGTGCTTCTAACATTGCATTCCTATCACTTAAGAGCAGATTGGTCTCTTTTATTCTAGAATTCTCTTTAGTAAGTGATTTAAGAGTAACACGCAAATTATATAATACAGTAGACATTTCATTTACTGCACTGTCGCATTCCTCTTTAGAAAGCTCAGAAAGATTAGTAATTGTTACCTGGTTGCTTGAGGAACTTGCTTCCTGCTCATGATTGTCAGCCATAAGAGCCAAGTTGACATACTCAACATCATCATCAGAATCTTCACCATTACCAGCCCAATCATACTCCTGAGACATGAAAGCCTTTTCTTTTTGTTTGAGAAGTTCAAAGTATTTCTTTTTATAATCAACAGGCTCAAATTTCCTGTTGCCCTTCTCAACCTTGGGCTTTCTGCAGTCTCCAGCAAAGTGACCAATCATTCCACAATTGAAACATTTTGACTTAGACTTTTCAATCCAGTTTGTTTTGCTAGGTTGAAAGTCTCTTCTTGGTGGCCTTGCTTCTGAGTTTCTTTTGAACTTGAACTTAGAGAATTTTCTAGACAGAAAAGCAATGTGTTCATCAATCTCATCTAAGTCCTCCAAGTTGGCTGGTTCTGATTCTTCTTCTTCTGTCATCTTGTCTTTACCCTTGCTAACATCACTCCTACAACTAGATCGACTAGTTGTGGCCTTTGCAGTTTCTTTATTGTCATCTTCAAGTTGGTTCACAGATGCAATCAATGCAATAGATCCACCCTTCTTTTGTACCTTTTCAATTTCCTCATCTTGCTCCATTTCCAGCTCATAAGTCTTCAAGGTTCCATAAAGCCTTTCAAGAGTGTAGTCTTTGTACTCTTGAGTGTTTCTGAGAGAAACAGTCATAGGCTTCCATTCTTTTGGAAGAGCTCTAAGAAATTTAAGGTTTGAATCCTTGGTTTGATAGATCCTCCCATACAACTTTAATCCATTCAAAAGCTTTTGAAACCTACTAAACGTGTCATTTAGGGTTTCACCAGCTTTAAAATGAAAATGCTCATATTGTTGTATAAGGAGTTGCATTTTATTTTCCCTGACTTGCTCAGTTCCTTCACAGAGAGTTCTAACAGTATCCCATACTTCCTTAGAGGTTGTACAGTTGATAACATTGTCAAACATCTCTTGCTCCAAACCATTAAACAGAATGTTCATGGTCCTTTTGTCTTTATGGACTTCTGCAATATCTTCAACAGTCCATTCTGAGACAGTTTTTGGAATCTCTACATCAGGTGCATCATCTGGCAGTCCAACCCTAGAATCAAGCTTCATGGGAACGTGTGGACCTTTCTCAATACAGTCTACATACCTCTCATCCATAGACATGAGATGTAAATGCATCTTTACTTTCCAGTGAAAGTAATTGTCTTTATCAAGAACTGGTATCTTCACACCTGCATCCTTCTTCACCATGGTTTCTGTTTTTGGTCTTGATCTTTAAACTTCTTGTATGTTAGAAGCTTGCTCTGATACCAATTGTTATTCCCAAATGACCTAACAGAATTGTAGAAGGGGGGGGGTTGAATACAATTCTTGATATTTTCTTAAAACTAAAACACTTTATAAAATAAAACTGAACTGAATAAATAAAAACACAAGATATAAATAATTCAGTTGGATTGTTTGATGATCCAACTGAAGTGTTTTTATTGCGGAAATAATCTGTGATACAAAAGTACACAGCTGCTCAGTTACAAGGTTGTAGAGAAGAAAAATGCTCTCAAAGATAGCTAATACAAACTCTTTGTTTTTCTTCACACTTAATAAAGTAACTGCTACACTTGATTATATAAACTCAAGTTTACAACCCTATTTTTCGGCTACACTAATAGTACAATGAGTAACCTCCAATAGTTTGCTTTTCATCCCTTTGTCCAGTGGTCCTTGGAGATCCTTGCTTTTGACTTCATGCTTATTATGATCACTCCCAAGAGCCCAATTGGAAACTGGGATGTTTCCTTATTCCCCATGTCCATTTTAATGGTTTCCAATGCAAAGTACACTTCCACATCTCCTTTTTGATCTGTCAGGAACCTGTCACTATCACTTTGTCAATTGTATAGAAAAGCAATAATGATTCGTTGATGGCATAGAGATGTGTTTCGTTGATAGCTTTATTCTTTGTTTCGTTGATGAGCTTCCTTGTTTCGTTGATAGAGTAATCTTCATTCCGTTGACATGTCTTCACTTAGGCAAAATTACAAGGCACTAAATATTTACAATTAACCAACCTATTTTGCCTATCTAACCATTTAGTCAACATGACTTAGAAAACCTATCTAGTACTCAACAAACTGCATATCAAACTATGAAGTAATGTACAGTGCAATTGCTACATCACTCATTTCGTTGATGAGCTTCCTGTCAACGAAACACTGCAAAGCATGCTATTCCGTTGACAGTTACAAAATAACTTAATACAAAATCTACTAAGTGTTTTTATAATTATCATCAAGAACAACATATTCCTAACATCAGGCATGTCAGACATGTTATGCATTTCAAAAGCATTAACAGTTTTTACTTTAACCTTTTTACATGCATGTGTAAGGTGTCCAGCAGAATTACAAATAGTGCACAACTTCCTAGATGCAATGGGAGAAAATGGAACCATTTCCTGATTAACAATCTTCTTCTTCCCATTCCTGTTCTTTTTAACATTACTAACTACGTCACCTACTTCAGTTTTAGGTAAATCGGGTTTAGGTAATTCATTTTTTACTGATTTCCTAGGCAACTTAGTCTTTACCTATTTTTCCTTCAACAAATCCTCCCCAAGCATTTCTTGTCTTATGAAAGGTCATCCTCATGAAAAAGTGGTGGAAACGGCTTAACAAAAACTGGACAATCAACATTCTTAAGAACATGTGGAGTATTCCTTTTGACAACTGAAGATGTCACAGGGAATTCCACAATCTTCTTACCAGCTTTCTTGTTATAGTCAAATCCTATAGCAGTTTTATTCTCTATGGCCTGAGTATCAATGATTTCCTTAGCCACTAGAGCGGAATTCTTAAAAGCATTCAGCTTCAAATCTAGATCTGAAATCTGCTTCCTGAGGATAGTCTCTATCTCAGCATTACACTTGACCTTGTTCTCTAAGTACACATTCTTTTGCTTAAGATCTTCTAATGTTACAGCTACAAGCTCTAGTTCTTCATTTTTAGATTCTAACTTTTTAATCTTAAGAACTAGTTTAGCATTTTCCATTTCTGATGCTAGAATGCTTGTGTGTACATTAAACAATTCTACACTAAGATCTTGCACAATTTTCTTGTACTCAGAATTAGACATATCAATTGTAGTTAAGATAGGTACCTGAGATGATTGTGGTGATTCCTCTGAAGAGTCAGCCATTAGAGTAACATTTACATATTCCTCCTCTTCATCCGAATCAGTATCATCCCAGTGTTTTCCCTCTGCTATATAAGCTTTCCCTTTCTGCTTTCCAGAGAATGCCTCCAATTGCTGTTTAAGCTTGGCATTCTCTTTCTTCAACTCATCATAAGAATCCTTCTTTCCATAGACATCTTTCATGTCTCTCGCTTGACGAGGCTTCCGGCATTCAGTGGAGAAATGCCCTAACTCATTGCAGTTGTAGCATCTTGATTTGCTTCTATCAATCATGCCAGTCTTGTAGCCTCCCTTAAAGCCTGTACTAGGTGTATAATTGCTCTTCTGGAATCTGTTGGTTGAACCCTTGAACTTGTACTTAGGGTTTCTCTTGAAACGAATGTGACTAAACTTTGCAGCTAAGTACGCCATGGTTTTGTCTTCCATTTGCTCAAGCTCTTCTAGGGTGTAGTAATCACTTTCATCAACACCCAGATTCACAGAATCCATTTCTGCTTCTATTATCACCTCCTTTCCAGCTCTAGGGGTTTGAACCTGAATCTCAGAAGTTATTGGTTCATCCACTACAAGTGCTGCTGATCTCACAAGTGCATTGTGCTTGTTCTCCACTGTCCCTGATCCGTAGATTATCACCCTTTGTTCCTGTTCCATCTCATAGGTCTTCAACTTGCCATAGATCATCTCTAATGACATCTTTGTGAAGTCAATTCTTTCCCTAATGGATGATGACTTGTGTTCTACATGATGGGGCAACGTCATCATGAACTTCCTGTTTGATTCTCTCAGTGGATAGGTCTCTTCTCTCTGTATTAATTGTAGTCTTCAATTGAAAACTATCGAACTAGGAATGTAGAAACAATCCTGGCCGTCCATCTTCAACTTCAACCTGTAAAACAAGAATACTTTTCACCTGCTCCTTAATTAAAAACCATCGAATGAAATACTTTAATTTACCATTCGATAGTTTTTTAATCAAAACTATCGAATACCAAATTAAAGTAAACATGGTTTTCAATGAATCATTATTATACCATTCGATAGTTTTCTTAATTGAAAAACTATCGAATTCTTGTTTCTTGTCTTTTATCAATTAATGATTCCACTGAGCTCCTGGGTGTTTAAGTAATAGACTGTATCACTTTCTTCTGAGACGATAAAACAACTTGATCTTTTCAGTGCCGTCACCTAGTGCAACTGGTCTGGTTCACAGATGAATAACACTTGATCAATTCTTCTTTTATGTCTTCAATTCAATGCTGCTGATACGTCCCTTGTCGTTCTGGTTGCTTCAGTTAAATCACTGGAATCCCGTGGTACTTAACCCTAAATCATTCACATACTTCTGTCATCTTGAAAGTCTTGTTTCTTTTGCTGTCACTGAGGCTTGAACATTTTCATGAACTTCTTTCCGTGACCTGTTTACGGACTTCAAAAATACATAACGTATTTTGATTTTTTGAGTTTACCTTTTCTTCTTTGATTCTGGATTCCCGTGCTTCTGTTAATATTATTGTCTGTCTTGTCCTTTGTTGAGTTGTAGTTATCTCTTTTACATCTTATGTTACATTATGCTTTACAAGGACCCAAGGAAACTTGGGTACCAAAATCAACTTGATTTGGTTTTATTGTGTGCATGGAGACTTGGATAGTGGTTGTTCAAGACACATGACTGGTGATTCTACCCTGCTCACAGAGTTTCAGGAAAGAGCTGGCCCTTGTATTGCTTTTGGAGATGACAACAAAGGCTACACTAAGGGATATGGCTTGATTTCAAAAGAGAATATCATCATAGATGAGGTTGCATTGGTGGATGGTCTTAAGCACAACTTGCTTAGTATCAGCCAACTCTGTGACAAAAGATTTTTAGTTACTTTTTCTAAAGAAGCCTGTGTTGTTTCTAAAGGAGGAAACAACAATGTGGTCATGACTGGATTCAGAAGAGGAAATGTGTATATTGCTGACTTTAGTAGCACAAGTACAGACACCATCACCTGTCTTTTTAGCAAGGCAAACAAGGATGAAAGTTGGCTATGGCACAAGAAATTATCTCATCTGAATTTCAAAGTTATGAATGATTTGGTAAGGAAAGATCTTGCTAGAGGAATTCCACAGGTGGAATTCTCCAAGGATGGTTTGTGTGATGCCTGTCAAAACGGGAAACAAAAGAAGACATCTTTCAAAATCAAGACAGAGTCATCAATTGTCCAACAGCTTGAGTTGCTTCATATGGATCTATTTGGTCCTGTAAATGTCATGTCCATCTCAAAGAAATACTGTCTTGTGATTGTTGATGATTTTTCTAGATTTACATGGACTTTCTTTTTGCACTCTAAGGATGAGGCAAGTGAAATCATTATCAATCACATCAAGATGGTAAACAACAATCCTGACATTAAAGTAAGAAGAATCAGGAGTGACAATGGGACAGAGTTCAAGAATTCAACAATGAAGTTGTTCTGTGAAGAAAATGGAATTATGCATGAGTTTTCAGCAGCTAGAACACCACAGCAAAATGGTGTAGTTGAAAGGAAAAATAGAACACTTATTGAAGCTGCAAGGACAATGCTAGATGAATCAAAGTTACCAACTTATTTTTGGGTTGAGGCAGTTAACACAACTTGCTTCACTCAAAATATTTCTTTGATTAATCAGGCCAAGGGAATGACCCCTTATCAGTTACTCAAAAGAAAGAAGCCACTACTGGATTTTCTTCATGTTTTTGGATGCAAGTGTTTTGTTTTGAGAAATCAAGCTGAGCATTTGGGAAAGTTTGAAGCAAAAGCAGATGAAGCAATATTTGTGGGATATGCAGCAGGGAAAGCTTACAGAGTCTATAATCTCAAAACCAACATTGTTATGGAATCTGTACATGTTGTTTTTGATGATCTCAAAATTCAAGGTCTCTGTGATGAAGATTTCCATGAAAGTCTTTCTTTTGAGAATGAGGAAGGAGATCAAGTGAATCATGTTAAGGCTACTGAGAAACAGCCTAAAGTTGTTGTATCTAGCACAGATGAAAGCAACAGTGAAGATGAAATTACTGCATTGAGATTGAAAAGAATAGCTGCTAGCAGACCAAATGGTCATTTCGTTGACAGTCATGAGGGTGGATTCGTTGACAGTCAAAATGAGCGTTTCGTTGACAGCCAATTTGGTCATACCGTTGACAGTTATAGAAATGCTTCTAGAAGTGATCAATTAGGGACAGCAAACTCATGGGGGTTTCTCAAGGACAAATATCCAATCAAGGGAATCATGATCATGAAGCTATCTCTTCAAGAGCAAATCTACCTCCCTCAAGAAAATGGACTAAAGATCATCCCTTTGAACTTATTATAGGTGATGTTTCTTCAAAAGTCCAAACTAGAAGAGCAACTCAAGAGGAATGTCTATATAGTAGCTTTCTGTCTCAAGATGAGCCAAAGAAAGTTGAAGATGCACTTCTAGATCCAGATTGGGTTTTAGCTATGCAAGAGGAGCTAAACCAATTTGAGAGGAACAATGTTTGGAAGCTGGTGCCCAAGCCTAAGGACAGGAGTGTCATAGGCACAAAATGGGTGTTCAGAAACAAGATGGATGAAAATGGCATAGTCACAAGGAACAAAGCTAGATTGGTTGCAAAAGGCTATTCACAGGAAAAGGGAATTGATTTTGATGAAACCTTTGCTCCTGTTGCAAGACTAGAAGCAATAATGATTTTCCTAGCCTATGCAGCCCATGCCAATTTCAAAGTCTATCAAATGGATGTGAATAGTGCTTTTCTGAATGGGGAATTGGAAGAGGAGGTGTATGTAAGTCAACCTCCTGGTTTTGAAGATGATGATTTTCCAGAATATGTATACTTCCTCCTCAAAGCACTCTATGGTTTGAAACAAGCACCTAGAGCCTGGTATGACACACTTTCACAGTTCCTCCTTGCGAATCACTTCACTAGAGGTACTGTAGATAAAACTCTTTTCACAGGGTTGTGAATGGCTCTACTATACTTGTTCAAATTTATGTAGATGACATAATTTTTGGGTCTACAGATGAAAAACTTTGTCAAAAGTTTGCCAAGCTTATGCAAAGTAAATATGAAATGAGCATGATGGGGGAATTAACTTACTTCCTTGGTCTCCAAGTGAAGCAAGTTAATGAATGCATTTTCATTAGTCAAACAAAATATATTCATGATTTATTAAAGAAATTTAACTTAATGGAATGCTCTCCTGCCAAAACTCCCATGCCTACTGCCACCAAACTTGAATTGAATACTAAGGAAAAATCTGTGGACATTTCAAGTTACAGAGGCATGGTAGGCTCACTTTTATATTTAACAGCTAGTAGACCTGATATTATGTTTGCTACATGTCTATGTGCTAGATTTCAGGCTGATCCTAGGGAATCCCATTTAGTTGCTATTAAAAGAATTTTCAGATATCTCAAAGGAACACCAAACCTTTGCATTTGGTATCCTAGAGAACCTGGCTTTGAACTAATTGGTTATTCAGATGCAGATTATGCAGGATGTAAAATTGACAGGAAAAGCACAACTGACACCTGTCAATTCCTAGGAAACAAGCTTGTGTCATGGTTCAGCAAGAAACAAAACTCAGTTTCTACCTCCACAGCTGAGGCTGAGTACATTGCAGCTGGAAGTTGTTGTGCACAAATTTTATGGATGAAAAATCAACTACTTGATTATGGATTAAGAGTTGAGAAAATTCCTATTTTCTGTGACAACACTAGTGCCATTGCCATTACTGAGAATCCAGTGCAGCATTCAAGGACCAAGCACATTGACATCAAGTACCATTTCATTAGAGAACATGTTATGAATGGTACTATGGAGTTACATTTTGTTCCAAGTGAACAACAACTTGCAGACATCTTTACCAAGCCACTTGATGAATCAACATTCTCAATATTAGTAAGTGAGCTAGGTATGCTAAATTTCTCTTAATTATTTATGAGATATTTGCAAGTTACAAAGCAACCAGAAATTTGCTATGTTTTTCTGTGAATTAATTTTCTCAGGAAAAGGTGCAATTTTGTCTAAGTCAAAATTACTATGTCAACGAAACACACCATTTCGTTGACAGTCTTAGCATTTTTCTGGGTGTTTCGGTTATAGCTCTTTTATATCAACAAAACACAGCTTTATCAACGAAATAGACGGGACCTTAAATGGCCAATTCTGATTCGTTGATATAGCGCTTTTAATCTCAACCGTTAAAATTGTCACGTCTTTTACCATGATCTATACATACACCCCTGTAAGTATAAACCGTGGTAATACTCTAAAAGTAACAGTTATATTTTTTTAAGCCAATCCAGTAATTTACATTGATTATTGGACTTAATTTCTGAGAATTTTTTGGGGGAGTATTTAAGATATTTCATTTTCTTTAATTCTTTTCTACCTGCTCTCAAAAAAATTCCAAAGGCTTTCTTACTCTTTCTCTCTCAAAGCAAATCACAGTTCAAGCTTTCTTTTCTGAACAATGGCACCCATCGTGAAACTCATGTCTGCTGGAGGGTTCATCTATGAGAAGAACAACTCCATCCCTTTTGTTGTCAAGGAAAGCCTGAACATCATCTTTTTCAAAATGATGGATTTCATGAAGAATTGCAAGCTGAGCTACGCAATGTTTCACTCTACACCACTCTACAATGAGATAATCGAGGAGATTTGGACCTCATGTGAGTATAGTGGGACAAATTGCACTTTGCAATTCACCATCCAAGGTAATGAGTACATAGTCAATTCTGATGTGTTGCAAGCATGCTTACATATTCCTGAAAATAACTGTAATGCTTTGCCTACATATACTGAAATGATTAACATGCTAAATTTTATAAACTACTCTTTGCCTACTGACAATTTGGGTAAGATAGATTATTAGGAGAGGTTTGGTTATAGAATACAGTTATTTAGCTGATGCATTCATAAATGTATTTTCTGGTAAAATTAGTAATTTTGATGCATTAACTAATTCCATGTTGATTCTGTTTACCATGCTCCTAACTGATAGATATTACAACTTTAGCACCCAACTTATGTATGAAATTGGTGCTAAGTTGGGTGATAAGGCAAATAGGAAGAAAAATATCTATTATGCTAGATTTCTAATGATGTTGGCTAACCATGTTAGTCCAGCACCATTAGTTATCTCTAACCCTGTTTCTAGGTTTGATTGTTTTGTGCAAGAGAAGAGAGTGTTGACAGATATACTGAGACTTAACCACAATGGTGATGTCCCAATGGTGTATCTGCCCATCATTGAGGTAACTACATCTAACCCTGTTAGTGTAATTGTTACTTCTATTGTTTCACCCACCCATGTTGCTATGGAGTCTGTAGCTATGTCCCAACAGGCTCCTGCCCCAGCAGCAAAACCTAAATCTAAGAAATCCTCCAAGCCAACCTCAGGTGCTTCTCAAAAGGCACCTGTTGCAAAAACTACTTCACAACCAAAGGGGAGTGATTCTGGAGTTGTGAGAGGTGAGGGAAGGGGTGAAAATCAAAGAAACCCCAAGAATAAGGAAGGAAAGGATAGTGTGTCCCAGCCAAGCCCCATCGTGTCTTCCCAACAAGGCACAATGAGTAAAATGGATTTAAACTCAAGTCTAGTTGCATCCTCCCAAAAGGATGTGATTATTGAAACAAGCTCTCCTCCAAGAGCACACTCCAAGAGGGTAAGGGACACTTCAAGCCCACAGTCTACATTTTCCCAATACCAAAGGAGAGTGAAGCAAAAATCCAAGGGTACATAGGGTGCACACACTCTAGAAGCAACACTTCCAGTTTCACAAATTCAGTTTGATGTAACCCCTATTATTACTCTGGGGTTACAGTCCCATTCTCTAAACATCAATCTTGAACCAACTACACAAAATTCACCAACTCAGTCATTAGATGTGTACATGATCCATACATCTATTCCTGATTCTCCAACTCTTATCTTGGAGAAGCCCCACTCTGAAGCTGATGGTCATCACTTGTTAAGTGATTTGTTGGGCCATTGATAAGTGGATTTCATGTCTACTTAGAACGCTTAGAAACCGACTTAAACTGATTGCAAGAACTCAAGTTTTAGGTGTTTTGATATGTTTTTGAGTGTTTATGCAGGAATGATCATTGGTAGAACGATGGTGGTGCATGGATGTAATTGATGGTGTGGTGTTATGTTGGAAAGGGCATGCAAGATTTGAGGGTTGGAGGCTTTGCGCTTTGGAGAGCATTAAAGGAAAATTTTCTGTCAGGCCAAGTGGGGCGCCCGCGCCACTAGTGGGGCGGCCGCGCCACTCACCGCGCCACTAGTGGGGCGGCCGCGCCACCCTCTCTGTCCCAAATTCTGTTTTGTTCTAATTTTGATGTTAGGGCATTGACTGGTCAACCCTGAGGCATGGATCAATATTTGTGGACGTTTTATAAGGGGAGAACCCTAATATATCATATCTATCGAGGAATTATCAAGGAGAACAAGAGGAGGCCAAACCCTAGAAGACCTAGCTTAATTTCATCTTTGTATTCTTCTAAATTAGGCATACTTGGATTCTCTTACGTTGTTTTCTAAACCTTATGACTATTGTTACTATTGGTTTTTGATTTTCAATTCAAGACTTATTTTTAATATCATGTTTTCATTAGAACCCGCGATGATGAACGGTTCATTCATGAACTAATCGTTATAGTGGGATTCTAACGGAGTTTCTTATGGAGTTTAGTGGTTAATTGTTTTTATATATTCTGTGTGTGATGGCTAATTGATTTCCTATCATGGTTGTGCTTATTCGTTGTGGATGCATAGCTAACATTCATGATTGTTTGTTAATCTCTATTGATTGCGAAAGTGGATATAGGGATTTAGAACTTGCCATGCTAGCATAAGTTCATGTATAATTGTCATGCATGATTCGTGGATGATTTTAACCATTTCATCTACCTTATGTAATCTGAATAGATAACTTGCTCATTAAACCACTATGTTTTCAATCTCTATAGACATATAGGGACTAAGCATATTTGGTGTCCATTTAACTTCTATCTTTATTGTGGATGTTTAAGTGGTATGGTATACGTATACTGAAAGGTAGCGTATACTAGTTTCGTGTTATCTGATTAGTTGTCACAACCGTCACATGCATTAATTTAGAACAAGAGACTCTAGATGAAATATTTAATGATGTTAGGATCCCATGCTTTATTCATATAAGTAATTTTCCAGTAATTCTCTTTAGTTAATATAATCTTGTTAAGTGCTAGTTAATTAGTTAAACAAAACCAAATTTGATACTTATCTTAGCAGTGAGTAATAACCATACATTGGTGCATAAGTGCATAGCTATAACAACATAACCAGTCTCTGTGGGAACGAACTTAACTTTATCATATACTACTTGTGACCACGTGCGCTTGCGTGTTGTTGTGTGAACAAGTTTTTGGCGCCGCTGTCGGGGACTCGGTGTTGTTTTAATTTAGTTTATGTGCTTGTCATCAGGGGTCGTTAAATTTCACTGACTCGGATTGTTTTGCTCATCAATTTTACTTTGTTTGGTGTTTTTCAGTTAATCCATTGAGCGTGTATGCGGACACGTTCTCAGACTCTTAAGGACAAACTGGAAGGAGAAAGAACAGGACTGAACGTAGTTATGGGAGAACCAGCAGCAGCAGGAGCGAAGGCTTTGATGGATTATTCTCAGCCAAAGATCAATGATATTCAGTCAAGCATTGTTAGACCAGTAACAACTTTGAGATCAAGGCTGGCACAATTCAGATGCTACAGAACTCTGTGCAGTTTGGGGGTGCTCCAACGGAAGACCCTAATATGCACATTAGGGATTTCATTGAGATCTGTGACACTTTCAAGTTCAACGGAGTGTCAGAAGATGCTGTAAAGTTGAGACTTTTCCCATTTTCTTTGCGGGATAAGGCTAAGGGCTGGTTGCATTCTCTACCAGCAGGGTCTATTACTACATGGGAGGAGCTGGCTCAAAAGTTTCTTACTAAGTTCTTCCCTATGGCTAAGACAGCTGCAATAAGGAATGCTCTCACTCAGTTTTCTCAGCATTCAGGGGAAACGTTATGTGAAGCTTGGGAGATTTACAAGGAGATGCTACGAAAGTGCCCTCACCATGGAATGCCTGATTGGATGGTGATAAATTGTTTCTACAATGGTCTGGGAAGTCAATCAAGACCAATGATTGATGCAGCTTCAGGTGGAGCCCTTTGGGCTAAAAGCTATGAGGAGGCTTATGAACTTATTGAGATGATGGCTGCTAATGAGTACCAGAATCCAACTCAGAGGTTATCACAAGGCAAGGCAGCAGGTATTCTGGAGGTAGATGCAACCACAACAATAGAAGCTCAGCTAAAGGCTCTTTCGATGAAGGTGGATTCTCTATCTAACATGGGAATACAACAATTGGCTAGTGTCTGTGAATTATGTGCAGGTGCTCATGACACGAATCAGTGTGCTATTTCCAGTGAATCAGCACAGTTTGTGAGTAATTTTCAGAGGCCGCAGCAGCCGGTTCCTAATGCTTATCATCCAAATAACAGGAACCACCCGAATTTCAGCTGGAGTAACAATCAGGGTGGTCAACAGCAGTATCAAGGTCAGCAGTTTGGAGCAAGGCCATTCAATTCTTCTGGATATCAGCAGCAGTATGCTCCAAGGCAACCTTATCAACCACCACCAGGGTTTCATCAACAACCTCCAGGCCACCATGGTCAATCTTCTAATGAAAAATCAGAATTGGAAGAATTGAGGCTGATGTGTAAGAGCCAGGCGGCTTCTCTCAAGACTTTGGAAACCCAGATTGGACAAATAGCTAGTGCCTTGTTGAGCCGACCACAGGGAACTCTCCCGAGTGATACAGAAGCTTATCCAGGGAAACGGGAGGCCAAGGAACATGTGAAAGCAGTTACATTGAGGTCTGGCAAGGTTACAAGGGACCAAAACTCAGAATTGGAGCAAACTGAAAAATCTGAAGAAAATGGACAGGGGGAGTGGCGCGCCCGCGCCACTAGTGGGGCGCCCGCGCCACTACTTCTGCCAGAAAATCCAAAAATAGTTGGAAATGAGGGTCCGGTGGAAGACAAGTGGGAACAACATCCCAAATCAACTAGGGAATCCATTCCAAAGCATATTCCAGAGGAAAAAGTAATCTATCCACCTCCTCCATTCCCTAGAAGACTTCAGAAACAGAAATTGGATACACAGTTTGCCAAGTTCTTAGAGATTTTTAAGAAGCTGCATATTAATATACCCTTTGCGGAAGCTCTTGAGCAGATGCCGAGTTACGCAAAGTTCATGAAGGGTATTCTCTCAAAGAAAGTGAAGCTTGAGGACTTGGAAACAGTTGCTCTAACTGAAGAGTGTAGTGCCATTCTGCAGCAGAAGTTGCCTCCAAAATTAAAGGATCCAGGGAGTTTCACCATTCCTTGCACTATCGGCAACTTGTCATTCGACAAATGTTTATGTGATTTGGGAGCGAGCATTAATCTGACGCCATTGTCTGTCTTCTTACAACTAGGGCTACCTGAGCCTAAACCTACTTCCATGTCTCTACAGCTGGCAGATAGGTCTATCACATACCCTAGGGGTATTGTGGAGGATGTCCTGGTAAAGGTTGATAAGCTTATTTTCCCGGCTGATTTTGTTATTCTAGACTTTGAGGAAGACAAGAAGATCCCCATTATCTTGGGAAGGCCATTTTTCGCTACAGGTCGTACGTTGATTGATGTGCAAAAAGGGGAACTCACGATGAGGGTGCACGATCAGAACGTCACCTTCAATGTTTTCAACGCAATGAAGTTTCCTACAGAAGAGGAAGAATGTTTTTCTATGGATCTTGTGGAAGCTGCAGTCAGCAAAGAGCTTGACCAATTGATCAAATCAGACACATTAGAGAAATCACTAATGAAGGACTCTGATTTTGAAGATAGAGAGAGAGGAGCAAGCACAGTATCTGAATGCAAACCCGTGGAAGAGGAGGTTGGACATGCCATTTGATTCTCTTGGCATAACAGAGTTGGAAAAGCCACAGGAGCGTCTCAAGCCGTCAATTGAGAAAGCTCCCACTCTCGAGCTTAAACCATTACCAGAACATTTGAGGTATGCTTTCTTAGGTGATGCATCTACATTACCTGTTATCATCTCATCTAACTTGTCAGGCCGTGAAGAAGATAAACTCCTCAGAATCTTGAGGGAGTTTAAATCAGCGATTGGGTGGACTATAGCGGATATTAAGGGAATCAGCCCTTCTTACTGCATGCATAAAATTCCGCTTGAACCAGGAAGCAAGCCAACAGTGGACCCTCAGAGACGTCTTAATCCTATCATGAAAGAGGTAGTGAAGAAAGAAATTCTCAAGTGGCTAGATGCTGGGATCATCTATCCTATTTCAGACAGTTCATGGGTTAGTCCAGTGCAATGTGTGCCAAAGAAAGGAGGCATGACAGTGGTTGCTAATGAAAAGAACGAGCTGATCCCAACTCGTACAGTTATTGGTTGGAGAATTTGCATGGACTATAGGAAACTGAACAAAGCTACCAGGAAGGATCATTTTCCCCTTCCTTTCATTGATCAGATGTTGGACAGGTTGGCTGGGCATGAGTTCTATTGCTTGCTGGATGGTTATTCAGGGTACAACCAGATTGGTATCACTCCAGAAGATCAAGAAAAGACAACTTTTACTTGTCCTTTTGGTACTTTCGCGTTTCGCCGAGTTCCTTTTGGACTTTGTGGTGCACCTGCTACTTTTCAGAGGTGTATGATGGAAATCTTCTCGGAGATGATTGGCATAAATGTGGAAGTGTTCATGGATGACTTCTCAGTTTTTGGAACATCATATGATGAGTGCCTCAGTAATTTGGGTATGGTTCTGAAAAGATGCGTTGAGACTAATCTAGTGCTCAACTGGGAAAAATGTCACTTTATGGTGCAAGAAGGAATTATTCTCGGGCACAAGGTATCTAGCAAGGGACTTGAAGTGGACAAGGCTAAAGTGGAGACAATTGAAAATCTTCCTCCACCAATTTCAGTTAAAGGAATTCGCAGTTTTCTTGGTCATGCAGGTTTCTATAGGCGGTTCATTCAAGATTTCTCCAAAATCTCTAAACCCTTGTGCAATCTGTTGGAGAAGGATATTTCTTTTAAGTTTGATGAAGACTGTTTGGCTGCTTTTGAGCTCTTAAAGAAGAAGTTGACATCTGCGCCGGTCATTACTGCACCTGATTGGAATGAACCGTTTGAGTTAATGTGTGATGCTAGTGATTATGCCGTGGGAGCTGTTCTGGGGCAAAGGAAGAACAATGTTTTTCATGTAATCTACTATGCTAGCAAAACTCTCAATGATGCGCAGCTAAATTACACTACTACAGAGAAGGAACTCTTGGCCATTGTGTATAGTTTCGAGAAATTCAGGTCTTATTTGCTCGGAACCAAGGTAGTGGTGTTTACTGATCATGCATCTATTCGTTATCTTATTTCGAAGAAAGATTCAAAGCCTCGGTTGATTCGTTGGGTTCTTTTGCTTCAAGAATTCGACTTGGAAATTAAAGATAGGAAGGGTACTGAAAACCAGGTGGCTGATCACTTGTCGCGATTGGAGGACCAAGGTAAGAACTCAGTTGATAAAACTCTCATCAATGAATTCTTTCCGGATGAGCAACTTTTTGGGGTGCAAACTGAAGAACCATGGTTTGCAGACATGGTGAACTATCTGGTGAGTAAGGTCATTCCCTCAGAATTCTCTTATGCTCAAAGAAAGAAGTTTTTGCATGATGTGAAGTGGTACTGTTGGGACGAACCCTTCTTATTCAAACAGGGAGCCGACCAGGTGATACGAAGGTGCATTCCTTATAGTGAAGTTGAGGGTGTGTTGCGTGATTGTCACTCCACCACTTATGGAGGTCATTATGGTGGAGAGAAGACAGCTACGCGAGTACTTCAGGCTGGTTTCTATTGGCCAACACTGTTCAAGGATGCGCATCAGTTTGTGTTGAGATGTGATCGATGCCAAAGGGTTGGTAATATCTCGAGGAGGAACGAGATGCCGTTTAATATGATGCTCGAGGTGGAGATTTTTGATGTGTGGGGCATTGATTTCATGGGGCCCTTTGTTTCTTCGTGTAACAACCAGTACATTCTGTTAGCTGTGGATTATGTTTCTAAATGGGTCGACGTAAAGGCTTTACCGACCAATGATGCTAAAGTGGTACTGAGTTTTCTGCATAAGCAAATCTTCACGCGTTTCGGCACTCCAAGGGTCATTATCAGTGATGAGGGAACACATTTCTGCAACCGGAAGTTTACAGCCTTGATGGCTAGGTATAACATCAATCATAGGGTTGCTACTGCTTATCACCCTCAGACTAATGGGCAAGCAGAGGTGTCTAACAGGGAGATTAAGCGTATTCTGGAGAAGGTAGTGAATCCTTCAAGGAAGGATTGGTCCTTGAAACTTGATGAAGCTGTATGGGCTTATAGAACGGCTTACAAGACACCGTTGGGCACTTCACCTTTTCAGCTGGTCTATGGAAAGGCTTTTCATTTACCTGCTGAGTTAGAACACAAGGCATATTGGGCATTGAAGAAGTTGAATTTTGACTTAGCAACAGCGGGTGAGAAAAGAATGCTTCAGATTAATGAGATGGATGAGTTTCGTCTACAGGCTTATGAAAATCACAAGTTGTACAAGGAGAAGGTAAAGAGATGGCATGATAAACGGTTGGTTCAAAAGTCCTTTATGCCGGGTCAACTTGTTTTGTTGTTCAACTCTCGTCTGAAACTTTTTCTCGGGAAACTTAAGTCAAGGTGGTCGGGGCCATTCACGGTCAAAACAGTTTTCCCACATGGAGCGGTGGACATCTATGATAGGTCACCGGATGAGGCATTCAAGGTTAATGGTCAGAGGTTGAAACCGTATTTTGGTGAACGTGTGAATCGTGAGGCGGAAACCGCGGTTCTTAGTGCTCCAGAATGAAGATTGATGTGCGTCAAGCTATTGACGTAAAACAAGCGCTTCGTGGGAGGCAACCCACGTAGTTATATTAGAGTTCAGTAGAAAAAAAAAATTGTTGAAAAAAAAAATTTTCTGGACAGAAGGGGTGGGGCGCCCGCGCCACTGTCCCTGCCAGAAAACGAAAAAAAAATGAAAAAATTAGAAAAAAAAGAGTTTCTTTTGGGGGTTTTGCCTATTTATACTTCACCCCTCCCAACCCATCTCATAGTCTTCAACACCCTAGCCTTTTCTACCTCTCTACTACACCCATCTTCAATTCTATACATACAATACATACACACCTCCATCTTTTCATATCAATTCATGGCACCACCAAAGAGAGGTCGTTATGCGGGAAGTAGTAGCAACCGTCGTTCTTCTTCGGAGGAACAATCTAGTGCGGGTTTTGGGGGAGAGAAGTTTATTTCTCCGGAGGCTTCAATTGAGTATGCACGGTTAACTTCTAAGGCCGTGGTGAAGGAGAGGGGCTTTTTACCTACCCCTCGTGATGGTAATTTGGTGAAGATGATCACCGACAAAGGTTGGGAAGGAATTTGTGAAGCGCCGGAGCCGGTCCCGGTGAGTATTGTTCGTGAGTTCTATGCTAATGCCAAGGCGGAGAAGAATGGGTATTCCGTGGTTCGTGGTTACACGGTGGATTACACACCGGAGGTGATTTCTCGGGTTCTTGGTTTGCCGAAGAAGAAGGAGGGTGAAGCAGATTGGTCGGAGAAGACCCGGGCTGATTTGGACATGGAGTACATCATGGGGGTGCTATGTGTCCCGGGAACGACTTGGAAGTGCAATCAGGTTACTAATGAGCTTCTCACGTTCCCGGCATCTGCTATGAACAGGTATGCTAAGGCCTGGAACTTGTTTGTGTGTGCTAATATTATGCCTTTGTCGCATACGCATGAGGTTAATGTTGATAGGGCTATTGTGTTATGGGGGATTTTTAATGAGGAGTATATTGATCTTGGGGCTCTCCTCCATAGGAGTATTCTGAGGTTTTTGAGCGGTCGGACCACGGGGGCAATTCCTCATGCTTCTGTGGTTGTTAAGTTGTGTACTTCTGTCGGTGTTCATTGGTCTGAGGAGGAGTTCCTTCAGTTACCTAGTGCACCTATTGACCACGCGACGATTCAGAGGTTTGAGGATTGAGATGGTGGTTATTCTGACCCTTCTGGTTTGGGTTTTGCTGATGTTGGTGAGGATGGTCAGGATGCTCCTACTCGGGAGACATCCCGGACGAGGCATACGGTTTCTTCTAGTGTGCAGCGAGGGGTTGAATGGGCTGGTTTTGGAGAGGCCCGGTATAGGAGGTTGACTCGGCGGATTGATGCCATGCATGACATCAACCACCGTTTTGCTACGGATTTGACTCAGGCGTTGGGTACGGCTTTCCGCGCCACTGGAGTTGATAATGCTTGGCCTGATTTTGGGGCTGGTTCTGTTTATCCACCACCAGATACACCACCAGATACACCACCTATGGAGGGTGGTGATGCTGCTGATGATTAGGTATTATCTGCACTTTCCTTGTTATTACCTTCAATGTGGACATTGAATATTGTAAGTTTGGGGGTGGTAATCAAGGAATAGTAGTGTTAGTGTGTGTCTCATGTAGGATTCATATAGGTTTCATATTGCATATTTAGTTAATTCATTCATATCTTTGCATATTCAGGTCATATAGAGCATTCTGTTGCATAGTTCTATTTATTATGTTAGTCCATTGTAGTTGCATTTGCATAGCATATTTCATGATCCCTTAAGACTTGACTGTTTCTGTGGTGAGTCGATGTTGATTGGAGTGTAGTTGTGATGAACAGAGGGCTGATTAAGTTCCTAAGTATTAACTTGCATGCCTGGAACAAATCTTTTACATAAGTCTCATGGGTTGCTTTTGATTTTGATCAGACCATGCTTGTTTAGATGTTTAAGTTTAACCACTTGTTTATATGTAGAATGTTGGCTAGATTCTTGAAAATGAAGGTGCACTTAAGTATAAGTTTGGGGAAACCAGGAATTTCATGCTAGTTGTTAATAAAGGCTAGGCGTCAAATGGCTAGTAGCCGCTCATTGGTAAAAAATGAGTAGTCTAGGGTGGGATGAGAAAAGCAATGACACTCATTCCGAAATTTGAAAAAGAAAAAAAATTGAAAAAAAGAAAAAAAAAAGAGTTGTGTTAAGTGTGTTTATGCATAATTGATCAGGGTGAGCTCTTTAGTACTCGAGCAAGTAAGTTCTTTGGGGACTTTGTGCCTAGTGACCTAAGACTTTTCCGGTCTGGGATCCACTGACCTAAAGCTCGTTAAATGGGTATTTTTGCAAAATCCTTTCGAGGTGTCATCCATTGCACGGTCAAATAAGCATATGTGTTGTGTATAGTGGTTTTTGTGTAATAAAGCATGAATTTCTGACTAACTCAAGTGGTTTATGGAGGTGTGTCCTAAAGGTTCTTGTGTCTAGCTTTCATTCTGTTTATAAACTTGTGGTTGTTTTGGCTAAGGATAGGTATGGTCTTGATTAAGTTTGGGAGTATATTGGTGAGCATTGCACACACGCACGTTCCTGTGTTTGTATGGTTGATTAAGGGGAGTTTGGTCGAACTCTGTTTGGAAGATTGCATTCTTTGAGATGTTGGCTTATTCATTGGTTATGGTTAGGTTGGGGGGATCGCTTGCATTATCATAGTAGTTGCATTCATGCATTGCATTGCATTAGTTAATATGGAGTCTGTTTATGCTTGAGGACAAGCATTGGTTTAAGTTTGGGGGTGTGATAAGTGGATTTCATGTCTACTTAGAACGCTTAGAAACCGGCTTAAACTGATTGCAAGAACTCAAGTTTTAGGTGTTTTGATATGTTTTTGAGTGTTTATGCAGGAATGATCATTGGTAGCACGATGGTGGTGCATGGATGTAATTGATGGTGTGGTGTTATGTTGGAAAGGGCATGCAAGATTTGAGGGTTGGAGGCTTTGCGCTTTGGAGAGCATTAAAGGAAAATTTTCTGTCAGGCCAAGTGGGGCGCCCGCGCCACTAGTGGGGCGGCCGCGCCACTCACCGCGCCACTAGTGGGGCGGCCGCGCCACCCTCTCTGTCCCAAATTCTGTTTTGTTCTAATTTTGATGTTAGGGCATTGACTGGTCAACCCTGAGGCATGGATCAATATTTGTGGACGTTTTATAAGGGGAGAACCCTAATATATCATATCTATCGAGGAATTATCAAGGAGAACAAGAGGAGGCCAAACCCTAGAAGACCTAGCTTAATTTCATCTTTGTATTCTTCTAAATTAGGCATACTTGGATTCTCTTACGTTGTTTTCTAAACCTTATGACTATTGTTACTCTTGGTTTTTGATTTTCAATTCAAGACTTATTTTTAATATCATGTTTTCATTAGAACCCGCGATGATGAACGGTTCATTCATGAACTAATCGTTATAGTGGGATTCTAACGGAGTTTCTTATGGAGTTTAGTGGTTAATTATTTTTATATATTCTGTGTGTGATGGCTAATTGATTTCCTATCATGGTTGTGCTTATTCGTTGTGGATGCGTAGCTAACATTTATGATTGTTTGTTAATCTCTATTGATTGCGAAAGTGGATATAGGGATTTAGAACTTGCCATGCTAGCATAAGTTCATGTATAATTGTCATGCATGATTCGTGGATGATTTTAACCATTTCATCTACCTTATGTAATCTGAATAGATAACTTGCTCATTAAACCACTATGTTTTCAATCTCTATAGACATATAGGGACTAAGCATATTTGGTGTCCATTTAACTTCTATCTTTATTGTGGATGTTTAAGTGGTATGGTATACGTATACTAGTTTTGTGTTATCTGATTAGTTGTCACAACCGTCACATGCATTAATTAAGAACAAGAGACTCTAGATGAAATATTTAATGATGTTAGGATCCCATGCTTTATTCATATAAGTAATTTTCCAGTAATTCTCTTTAGTTAATATAATCTTGTTAAGTGCTAGTTAATTAGTTAAACAAAACCAAATTTGATACTTATCTTAGCAGTGAGTAATAACCATACATTGGTGCATAAGTGCATAGCTATAACAACATAACCAGTCTCTGTGGGAACGAACTTAACTTTATCATATACTACTTGTGACCACGTGCGCTTGCGTGTTGTTGTGTGAACAGCCATCAACCAATTTTTTCTGAAGCTGCAAGAGAATCTGTGGACCCCAATCTCATATCAATTACCACAGATTCAATTGTACTTTCACTTTCTCAAAATGCTTTATTGACTTCATCAACGAAACAGCCTCTTTCGTTGACAAGTGTTTCTCCATCAACGGTATCCATACCGTTGACAGTTCAAACTACTATTCCGTTGATAGGTCATTCTACACCCCTTATTGAAAATCAAGTTGTTTCCACAACTAGTGTAGATGACCTGGTGGTAGTTGAGACACTTTTAGGTTTGAGAGGGAGTGAAACTGAGAGGCTGGCTTGCAGCCAGGCAAAAAGAGAGAATGAGAGTGAGAGGCTGGCTATTTCTTCCAGCCAGGCAAAAGGAGAGATTGAGAGTACCACCTTAGTAGGTGAAGGTGAGGGTGTGAGAGGTGTGAGCCATGGGGAGCCCATGATGAAAGAAAAGAGTGGAGAGAGAGAAGGGACTACATGAGTCATAAGGGAGGAAGCAACCATTGCTAGTGAGTTAATGGGGGTCAATGAGGGAGAAAGGGAACTTACTTTCCAAGAGCATTATCAACAAACTCTGGATAGTATTTCTCTGGATCCTGAGACCTTTACTCATCCTGTGCCAGCCTATCAAATTATCAACAACTGCATCAATGCAAAGAGCAAAGGATGCCTTGACCAATCTATCTCCAGGAGCTGCAGCAAGTAGTGAGTTTGAATTTTCTGACGATGACAGCTTTGGTGATAATCTACAGGTGGCCACTACTTCACAGGCTGGGACTTCTGTGGAGCCCCCTACACCAAACTGGCTTTCTCAGGATCTGCAAGGAAGAATCTCCCTGGATACTGCAATCACAAGGCAGTACAATGAGGCCTATCTGGCTCATAAGTCTGCAAATGCCAATGACAAGAAATTCTACAAGGCAATTATGGATTAACTGGAAATCCAAAGTCTACAGATGATGCAGACAAAGATTGAGGCTAGAGAAATCAAGGACTCAATTAGCAATCTCAAGGATGCTACAGACAGGAGGCTTGATGAGAAGCTTCCCCTTCTCACTGTATCCAAGATGAACAGGTTTTTCTCCAAGGAACCTGAAGTGTCCTCATCTTTGAAGACTCTTTCCTCTAGAGTGGACAAAGTAGAGGCTACACTTTCTCAAATGCAATAGGAACAGGAGAAACAGACTCAACTCCTAACTCAGCTTTTGGCAGCTCAGGGACTCCCTATCATCTCTCTTGATGATAACAAAAAGGGGGAGAAATCTAAGGAGCTTAATATACAAATCACAAAGGTTTTGGTCCCAGCCATTTCCTTACCAGAAGAGCCATTAGCTATGGGGGAGTCAGGGAAAAACAAGCTTGATGGCATTGACCTAATTCAACAAGCTTTAATGAGGGTTCAGCTTGCAAAACAGATAAAAGACCAGTGGTCTAGCATAGATGCAAGGGTCAAGAAAATTGCTGAGTCTGAAAAGACAAATCAGCCATCAACGGATCAAGCTACCTCTACAGAACCATCAACAAATGCAATGGTGATAGTATCAATGGAGCCACAGTTCAAGAGTTCATATGTTATAGAACCCCTTCAACATGGAGTCTTTCAAGATTCAAGAAGTGAGAAAGGGCAATCTTCATGCTTTAGGGATGTGGATGCAAGAGGGATATCTCCATTATCACCTGCCAAACCCAAGGGCAAAAACATTGCAAGGATATTTTATCCTCCACCTAAGCCAGATGAGTTCAAAGTCCTAGGGAAGTTGATCATTGAAAGCAAAGAGAGCAATCATCCAAGCATAAGGAACAAAAGGGCCATCATCTACAGGGATAGCAAGGAAATTTGCATTTGGGTTGGTCACCCAAATTTTTCTAAGGCCAAAGCTGAAGAATCTGAAAGGGCAGCAATGCAAGCACTTGCAGTTGCTCAATCACTTGAAGATGAAGAAATCTTACAGGAAGAAAAGGCTAAGGATGAAGCTAAGGAAGCTGGAAAGGAAATGAAGAGTGCAAGGCAACCAAAGGCTAGAGCTAAAAGGAATCTGAACTTTGATAAAGATGATTCCCAGGACACTGCTCAAGACTCTTCCACAACAATTGCACATCAAATTCCTGTTGATCTACCTCATGAGGAAAAGTTGGCTTGTGATCCTGCACATCTTGTCAACTTTCATGATCAACCAATAATGCCAAAAGAGGAGCCTTTTGAATTTGATGAGGCCTACTTTCCAAAGTTCCTATTTGAGAAGGATCAACCAATGAAGACAAAGAAAAGGGCTGTCAAGGCAAAGCCAGTGTTTGTGAGAAAGCCACAACCTCATAAACCCCCTGCAAATCCAGAGGACTGCATGTACATTGCTGACATCAGGGAAGAATCCAGTTTACATCTTGACATAGACAACCTGGTGGAAGTAAGGGGCATTGCAGCTTCTCAAAAATTGCCCGAGGGACTAGTTTTTGTATTCAAGGGTGGTAGAGAACAAGTGTGGCCTCTCTACAGAATTTTAGGAGAAGACTATCAAACACTACTCTCAGTGTTTAGATGCTTGAAGAAGGACTTTGGCTTCACCAAAACAGCCAAGTCTGAGGTGGTCTCCAAAATTTGTCAGATAAAGGCTAGCTGGAACAAGCCTGAGGCTCTTCCCAGGATGCTTAGAGTGCCCTCAACAGGAAAGAAGATCCATCTTCAACCATACTGGATGATGGAATTTAAGGACAAGGATAAGGCATCTAATCAAACTCTAAAGTTTATGCAATCCATGCTTGGTGATCAAGATGAAGAGGAGAAAATCTTTTACAGAAGGCTACAGGTCCAAATTGAGGAAAACAACTCTAAGAGAGGGAAGAAGACTATGCCACAAAGAAGACACAGATGAATCATTTGCTCAGACTAGAGGAGCACTTTTGGTCATTAGTCTTGTAAGTCTTGTATTTTGTCTAAAATATTATGAAGCTTAATGCATTTTCTAATTTTGTAATTTATGATGTATCTGAGTGTTTTTGTTATCATCAAGTCTCTTGATTTATGGCTGTTATTCTATCAGTCATAAATTGGGGGAGATTGTTAGGAATATGTTGTTCTTGATGATAAACATAAAACACTTAGTAGAATTTGTGTAAAGTAATTTGTAGCTGTCAACGGAATGGTATGCTTTGCAGCAATCCGTTGACATGTAGCTCATCAACGAAATGAGTGATGTAGCAATTGCACTGTACAATACTTCACAGTTTGATAGGCATTTTGGTGTATGTATTAGATAGGTTTTCTAAGTCATGTTGACTAAGTACTAGATAGGAAAAATAGGTTGGTGAATTGTAAATATATTATGCCATGTAATTTTGCCTAAGTGAAGACATGTCAATGGTATGAAGATTACTATGTCAACGGTATGAAGTTTACTCATCAACGAAATGGAGTTTACTCATCAACGAAACGAAGATTACTCATCAAAGAAATGAAGAATAAAGCTATCAACGAAACACATCTCCCTACTATCAACGAATCATTATTGCTTTTCTGAATAGTTGACAAAGTGATAGTGACAGTTATCTGACAGATCAAAAGGAGATATGGAAGTGTACTTTGCATTGGAAACCATTAAAATGGACATTGGAAATAAGGAAACATCCCAGTTTCCAATTGGGCTCTTGGAAGTGATCATAATAAGCATGAAGACAAAAGCAAAGATCTCCAAGGACCACTGGACAAAGGGATGAAAAGCAAACTATTGGCGGTTACTCATTGTACTTTTAGTGTAGCCAAAAATAGCTTTGTAAACTTGGGAATATATATATAACTAAGTGTAGCAGTTAAAATAGAGTAAGAGAAGAAAAACAAATAGATTGTATTAGCTATCTTTGAGAGCATACTTCTCTACATTCTTGTAACTGAGCAGCTGTGTACTTTTGTATCATAGATTATTTCCGCAATAAAAACACTTCAGTTGGATCATCAAAGAATCCAACTGAAATTATTTAAGTGCTTGTGTTTTTATTTTATAAGTTCAGTTTTATATTGTAAGTTGTTTTTAAGTTTAAGAAATATCAAGAATTATATTCAACCCCCCTTCTACAATTCTGTTAGGTCATTTGGGATTAACAGAGGTGATAATAACAGCTGAAATGGATTCTGTGAATCTGGGTGTTGATGAAAGTGTTTACTACACCCTAGAAGAGCTTGAGCAAATGGAAGACAAAACCATGGCGTACTTAGCTGCAAAGTTTAGCCACATTCGTTTCAATAGAAACCCTAAGTAAAAGTTCAAGGGTTCAACCAACAGATTCCAGAAGAGCCAGTATGCACCTAGTACAGGCTCTAAAGGAGGCTACAAGACTGGCATGATTGATAGAAGCAAATCAAGGTGCTATAATTGCAATGAGTTAGGGCATTTCGCCACTGAATGCCGGAAGCCTCGTCAAGCAAGAGACATGAAAGATGTCTATGTAAAGAAAGACTCATATGAGGATTTGAAGAAGGAGAGTGCCAAGCTGAAACAGCAACTGGAGGCATTGTCTGGAAAGCAGAAAGGGAAGGCTTATATAGCAGACGGAAAACACTGGGATGATACTGATTCGGATGAAGAGGATGAATATGTAAATGTTGCCCTAATGGATGACTCTTCAGAGGCATCACCACAATCATCTCAGGTACCTATCTTAACTACAATTGATATGTCTAACTCTGAGTACAAGAAAACTGTGCAAGATCTAAGTGTAGAATTGTTTAATGTACACACAAGCATGCTAGCATCTGAAATGGAGAATGCTAAACTAGTTCTTAAGGTTAAAAAGTTAGAATCTAAAAATGAAGAACTAGAGCTTGTATCTGTCACATTAGAAGATCTTAAGCAAAAGAATGTGTACTTAGAGAACAAGGTCAAGTGTAATGATGAGATAGAGACTATCCTCAGGAAGCAGATTTCAGAGTTAGATTTGAAACTGAATGCTTTTAAGAATTCCGCCCTGATTGCTAAGGAGATCATTGATACTCAGACCCAGGGTAATAAAACTGCTATAGGACTTGACTACTCCAAAAAGGCTGGGAAAAAGATCTTGGAATTCCTTGTGACATCTTCTGTTGTCAAGAAGGATATTCCACACATTCTTAAGAATGTGGACAGTCCAGTCTTTGTCAAGCCCTTCTCAGAACCTTTTCATGAGGATGACCTTTACATAAGACAAGAATTGCTTGAGGAGGATTTATTGAAGGAAAAAGAGGTAAAGACTAAGGTGCCTAGGAAATCAGTAAAAACTGTTTTACCTAAAACTGAAATAGGTGACTTAGTTGACAGTGTTAAAAAGAACAGGAATGGGAAAAAGAAGGTTGTTAATCAGAATATTGTTTCTTCTTCTCCCATTGCATCTAGGAAGTTGTGCACAATTTGTAATTCTGCTGGACACCTTGCACATGCATGTAAAACGGTTAAAGTAGAAACTGCTGATACTTCTGCGATGCATAACATGTCTGAAATGCCTGATGTTCATAAACCCTGTGGAAAGAAAGAGTGTTTGCTATGCACATACAACATCATGCATGTTTATTTTAAGTTGATGAATGCATCTGGTAGTAATAGCACTGATAATGTTGAATCCACAGATAATATGAAAATCAAACAGAGTAAGAATAAATTGAATGTTACTCCTGTTAAATCATCTAAACCTTCAGGACCCCAACAATTTTGAGTACCAAAGTCCGCTTAATCAATCTGTGATTGCAGGGTAAGGTTAAAAGCTCAAAGGTCGTGTGGATTCTGGATAGTGGCTGTTCTAGACACATGACAGGTGAAGAGTCCCTGCTTACAGAGGTGTTTAAGAAGACCGACCCGATTTCAACCTTTGGAGATGACATCAAAGGATTCACTACGGGATATGGTAAATTGAAAGTTGGAAATGTCATCATTGAGAACATCTCTCTTGTTGAAGGATTGAAGCACAATCTTCTAAGTATCAGTCAGTTCTGTGATAAAGGCTACAATGTAGATTTCAGAAAGGACAAGTGCTTGATCACAAACAGGAAGGATGAGAAGCTTACTCTACTGGGAGTGAGAAAAGGAAATTTGTTTATAGCTGACTTAAGTTCTACCAGTGAAGGAGAAGTTACATGTTTCTACAATAAGGCATCTTCAGAACAAAGTTGGCTATGGCACAAGAAGCTCTCACATCTGAACTTCAAAACTATGAACTCTTTGGTAAAGAGAGAGTTAGTGAGAGGGTTGCCCCTGATGGAATTCAATCAGGAGGGACTATGTGAAGCATGTGAAAAGGGGAAGTCGAAGAAAGCATCACATCGAAGCAAATAAATGACACACATTGATGAACCATTACAGTTGATTCATATGGATTTATTTGGTTCAGTCAATGTTATGTCACTTTCAAGAAAAAGATATGCATTGGTGATGGTGGATGACTACTCCAAGTACACGTGGGTGTTGTTCATACAATCAAAGGATGAAGCAACACAACTAATCATTGATCACATCAAGAAGATAGAAGTGGAAGCTAAGCTACCTATGCGGACAATCAGATCAGACAATGGAACTGAATTCAAGAATGCAGTTCTTAATGATTTCTGCTCAGAGAAAGGAATATCAAGACAGTTTTCAGCACCAAGAACTCCTCAACAGAATGGAGTAGTGGAAAGGAAGAACAGGATCTTGGTTGAAGCAGCAAGGACCATGTTGAATGAAGCAAAACTTCCCACTTACTTTTGGGCTGAAGCAGTGAATACAACTTACTACACTCAGAATCGAACCCTGATCAACAAAGATCATGAAAAGACTCCGTATGAGTTAATGGCCAACAAGAAACCAACATTGAAGTACTTTCATGTGTTTGGTGCAAAGTGCTTTGTACTTAAAGATGGAGAACATCTTGACAAGTTTGATGCCAAAGCAGATGAAGGCATTTTTCTGGGCTATTCTCTGGAATCTAAGGCTTTCAGGGTATATGTGATTGAAGATAAGAAGGTGTTGAAAAGCTTTAATGTAACATTTGACGACACCAAAAGACCAGGCCTGCAAACTGGAGAGAACTCTGAATCCTTGGTATTTGAAAATCTATCAGGAGATCTCTCTAACAATGAAGAAGTACCTGAAGTTGTTACAATCATTAATAATAATCATAATGATAATGATTCTGGACAAAGTGGTGACCAAAGTGGAGATCCTCAACATTCTACAGGATCCACTAGTCAGTCTTCAGAATCAACAGATCAAACCGTCAACAACTCAGGGGGAGCAGGAGAAGGATCAACTAGTCACACTCCACAACATCTAGAACAAGGAGAATCATCAAGATCGCATCTGCCAAGACAAAGGGTATGGAATAGAGATCATCCCTTTCACTTGATCATTGGTGATCCGGACACATGAGTGAGAACTAGGAGAACATCACAAAATGAATGTCACTATTCTGGGTTTATTTCAGAAACAGAACCTAAGAAAGTTGAAGATGCTCTAGATGATCCAGATTGGGTGATTGCTATGCAAGAGGAACTCAATCAGTTTGAAATGTAGAAAGTTTGGAAGCTGGTACCCAGACCTAAGGGAAAATCTGTTATTGGAACAAGATGGGTGTTCAGAAATAAGTTGGACGAAGATGGCATTGTAACGAGAAACAAAGCCAAACTGGTTGCTAAAGGTTACTCTCAAGAAGAGGGTATAGATTATGATGAAACCTATGCACCAGTAGCAAGACTTGAGGCCATCAGAATGTTTCTGGCATTCGCAACACATTCCAATTACAAGGTATATCATGATGGATGTGAAGAGTGCTTTTCTGAACGGGGAGTTAGAAGAAGAAGTGTATATGGAACAACCTCCAGGTTTTGAGGATTCAAAACTGGCAGACTTTGTGTACTTTCTATTCAAAGCTCTCTATGGACTCAAACAAGCTCAAAGGACATGGTATGACACTCTCTCTGAATTCTTACTTGAAAATGATTTTACAAGAGGTGTTGTAGACAAGACTCTCTTTTAAAAAAAGCACAAAAATGATTTGATATTGGTGCAAGTATATGTTGATGACATAATATTTGGTTCTACTAATGATGATCTATGCAAGAGATTTGCTAAGTTAATGCAGAGTCGTTATGAAATAAGCATGATGGGTGAATTGTCATTCTTTCTTGGACTGCAAGTATACCAAAGACAAGATGGTATATTCATTTGTCAATCCAAGTACATCAAAGATCTTCTTAAGAAGTATCAAATGGAAGACTCATCTACAGCAAAGACTCCTATGCCAACTGCCACTAAGCTTGATAAGGATGAAACTGGTAAGAAAGATGACATCACAGGCTACAGAGGTATGATAGGCTCATTACTTTATCTCACTGCAAGTAGACCAGATATAATGTTTGCAACATGCTTGTGTGCTAGGTTTCAGTCTGATCCTAAAGAATCTCATCTAATAGCTGTTAATCGAATATTTAGATATCTTAAGGGGACCCCAAATCTTGGAATTTGGTACCCTAAAGATACATGATTTGATCTTATTGGATACACAGACTCTGATTTTGCAGGTTGTAAGATTGATCGGAAGAGTACTTCAGGAAGCTGTCAGTTTCTTGGAAGAAGGTTAGTTTCCTGGTATAGCAAGAAGTAGCATTCAGTGTCCACATCAACAGCTGAGGCTGAATACATTGCCGTTGGTAGCTGCTGTGCTCAGATCTTGTGGATGAGAAACCAACTCCGTGACTATGGGCTTTTGTTGACAAAGATTCCAATATTTTGCGACAACACAAGTGCCATAGCAATCTCTAACAACCCAGTGCAACACTCGAGGACGAAGCACATCGACATCAGGTATCATTTTATCCGAGAGCATGTCATGAATGGAACTGTGGAGTTACATTTTGTACCCACAGAGGAACAAATTGCAGACATCTTTACTAAACCGCTTGATGAATCCACTTTTTCAAAGCTGGTTGGTGAACTTGGGATGTTAAATCTTTCTAATTGATTTTGATTAGAAGTCAGTAGCTGCAGATAGTCCTAGTGAATACATGAGTTTAAGAATTTCCATATCCTTAGGACTCGTGAATTTATTTTATGGAGCAATTCTCGTAGTTAGGATTATTGTACTAATTTTATGTCATAATTATGGATGATATATCTTCTGGCATTTAATTGGTTATTAATTCTAAGATTATTTAGGTGCTAATATTTGTTCTAAATATTTAAGCATCTATTTAATTTGAATTAATTTACTTTGTTTTTAACATTGTAGATTAATGCAGCATAATTTATTGGATTTTAATTGATTAATATCATTTAATGATATTTAGTTGATTTTATTCTAAGAAAATTGTGAATTTTCTGTTAACAATTGATTTTGGTAAATTTTAAAAGATTTATTCAAAATAAAACTTGACAGGAAAGGAAAGGTTTTGAATTTTAGAACATGAACAGGTTTTAAAATTTAGACTGAAGCAAAAATATCGAATTTAGAAATTTCGATAGATTTTCTAAGTACTTAACAAAAACCATGGAAGTCAAAATTCGATAGTTTTCAATTAGGAAAAGAAAAACCATCGAAAACAAGTTTCGATAGTTTTTGATATTAAAAATAAAAACTATCGAAAGGAATTTATTTTAGTTAATAATTAAATTCTCGATAGTTTTTCAAAAAGGTAGTTCGATAGTTTTTGGCTTTGAATTATAATTACCTCGATAGTTTTCTAATAAAGTCTGTTTAGATTCAAATAATATAAACTTCGATAGTTTTTCAAAAACTATCGAAGAGCTTTTGCCTTTATTACCCCTCTGGAAAACCATCGAAGGTACAATTAAATTCTATCGAACAAAAGAAAGACGATTTCACCCCTGTTAGTACAGATAGTATAAAACAATGCCTTAGACGTTTTTCTTTAATATTTTCAGATCTAAGAAAACTTTTGTGTGATATACTTACAAAAAGATACAAACAAGAACATCACCATCGATACATTCTTCAGTTTTTAACCGATTAAAACTTGAAAAAGTTACTGTTCTTTCACTATTACTTGTTTTTAACCGTGAAAGTGTGATTTTTTTGTTTTTCTCTCTCCTGTGAAGAAGAAACTATCGAAAGTGATTTTTCTAAATCCTAAGTTCTGTCAACAGTGTTCGATTCAAGAAAGAAATTGGTTACCAATTGATTTCTTTAGTGATTAAGGATAAATTTGTTTTGAACAGTTAACAAATTAGGGTTTGTGATAGATTGGTTCGAGTTTGTGTTTTAAAAATTATAAAGGGGTTACTTTGTCAAAAGTTTGATTAATTAGTAATAATTAATTAAATTTAAGAAAATTTTAGTTTTGGTTTAAATTTAATTTTCTGGAAATTTGAAAAATAATGGCTGGAGAATTTATCGTAACCAAAACTAATCATGTCTCGTTTCAAAACCTGCCAGCCATTACGAACTTACAGTTTCGTGCATGGGAAGAGTTTTTGAATACACGTTCGTTAGTGGCATATGCCTTGAGTACTCCCGTAGTCCTTTGCATCGATCAATTGAATGCGTTGTACACAACCGCCACGGACACAAGTGAGAATAACGTAAGGTCCTTTAGTTTTGTTGTGCCAGGGGGCAGAACAATAAGGGTGACGGAACATGACTTTAACAGAATACTACATTTTCCTACAGAAAACCATGTTCCGGATCCCACAACTGAGGAGATACATGTTTTCTTCACTCTCATAAGAAGCCAACAACCTAACTTCTTTGTGGGAGAGTTTCTTAAGCATTACCTGACCAAGCCATGGAACTTTTTCTTTCACACACTTATCCATGTTTTTACTGCTAAGCTTACAAATCTGCATGGTATTCCCTTATTCCTTCAAAAGATAGGGTTTGCCATTGCTAACAATAGGCATATCAACATAGGACGATTAGTGATTGATCAGTCATTCTGTGCATGGGACCACTGGATGAAAGAACAGGCATGGACGATGTGCTTTGTTTCTATCCTAGGTTCCTACAGCTAATTCTCAATGATGTCTTAACAGATGATGAACGTGAGACATTCGCAGACGAGGAGACCATGAAGTGCATGAGGATGAAGAGCAATGCAATAACCGCTCTGATAAGAAAGAATCGTCTTCCAGGGGTACCCACTGTTCTCACAGATTATCTAAGAACGGTGCCCCTACCACTTCTACCCCCAGGGGAACAGATAAATGAAGGTAATATTCCTCAACCTGAACTGGCTCCTGTACCACAACAAATGGATGTTGATCCAGAGCCCTCAGCGGCCATTCCAGACCATGAGATTGCAAACCCACAATCTCTAACCACGGTCGAAGAGCCTTTGGAAGTGCCAAATGAAAACATAAACGACCCTCTTTCCCCTCCTATACCCAATATTCAGACATCCGTGAGTGTAGAGGGAGATAGTGCCATAGTAGCACCACATAAGGAGATACAACCTTCAACAACAGCTCTACCTTCCTCTAAAAGGAGAAGAATAGAAACCGAGGCAACTGTTGATACTTTATTTCAAACTTCCAAAGCGCCCTTTATTGATTTTTCTGATGCTGATTGGGCTACATTAACTAAAGCAATATCTGAACCAATAGCTCAATCTAGCAAGGAGGAATTGACGGAAGCAACTGGTGTTCCGACCATATTACGGTCAGGTTCACTGGTTGAAGGTTCTAAGAACCAAGTGTCTTCACAGACGTCGAGAGAAGGCTTTGACCTAAATGCACAATCTAAAGGGTCATTGTCTACCTCCCTAAATGGAACATATCTGGATCCTACGGGTAAAGGGTCTGACGTAGGTGCAGATCGGCAACTCGGTGACAATGAATCAATTACTATTGAGGAGTTAACTGAGGTAAAGTCTTCACAGACTATTGAGGAAGCTTCAGGATCTCTGCTGTTAATAGAGCCTGATTCTAGCCTCCTAGAGATTCAAACTCTAGATCCTACAAAGGATACATCATCTACAGATGATCAGCAACTTGGTTTAACCGAGGACGGGGACTTGCGAAGCCCCATTGCACCACCTGTGACCTCCTTAAGGACGGCTACGGTCTTTTATTCTGCAGGTACAACTAGCACTAAGGGATTGAGTGAAACACAAACACTTACACCTGGCCTGAGTGAGAAAGGGAGAATGAATGAAACACCGACAGAAACGTTGAGTGTTCACCCAGAGCCAAATGTGAGGAGTGACACCCCAACCTTACCAAACATTGATGATCTGCTACTGCCTACAGAAAGAGAAAGACATGTTCAATCCACACTCAAGGAGATGACAGTTCATGATCAACAAGGAAATCCACTATTCAAGGTTCCACTGAGACCTTCCTTTGACCAAGGAATCTCCTCTAGTCAAGGCGATGCTTCTTTAAAGTCTATTCAAGAGAAGGTTGACTTGGCTGCAGTTGATTCCAGAAGAACTTATCAGGTCTTAGGCAGTGCATCTGGCACTATAACAGGTACTAAACTGGTAGTGGACTCCTTGAAGAAGGAAGCTATGGAAGAACTGGTCGAATTGAGGACTGATGTCAAAGAGCTTAAGGATGGTTTCATGAATGAAGTTAATGCTCTGCAACAAGGACAAGAAGCTTTGAAGGAAGACGTTCTGGTTATCCGGGATGGTCAAGCTAGGGTAAAAGATGCAATGAACACCCTTTCAAGAGTGGAGTCTAAGCTAAACAAGAGATTGGATCACAATGAAAAGACTACCAACTCAAGATTGGATAACATTGACCTGAAGCTAGCTTCTATGCATGAGATGAATAAGGAGATTATGGAGTTCATGGAGAATCAAGGTGACGGGGTATAGTCTATTTGTAATATGTTGAGGAACCAACAACCCGGACCTTCACAACAACAACCTGATCCTTCTACTACCTTTTACAATGAGGATAACTACATCGAGGATTCCTCAACTAAGGGGAAGAAAGTTGGAGAAGGGGAAACAAATGAAGTGACTAATGAAGGTTGGAAAACAACTGGATGGGGAGTTTGGGAAACCAATGAAGCTATTCCAGTTAGACAGTACTGGATTGAGGACATGGTACAAGAAGAGGAGAGTGAAGAGGAATTTGAATTCATGCAAGAGCAACCGATTCAGGAGGAACATGAGCCATATTATCCGGAGCCAATAGAACATCCTATCTTGGATGATGATATGGAAGAAGAAGCAAATTCTCTATCACTGGAAGAAGAAGCTGCCTTGGAGATGGTGAAAGCTCAAAGAGTTGAAATAGATGCCAGGAAAACTGAGAGAGAAAGACACCAGGCAGTTCTAAGGATTGAGAAGTTAAAGAGATCCAAGGTGTATGTTGAAGTGAGGAAGAAGAAGATGATGGATTTGGCAAATAAGCAAGGTACTGACTGTGAGATGGCTTATAAAACCTTTTGTGGAGTTGAAGACGGATTAGAAGTCAACGACAATGCGGAGGTGGAAGTCATAATTCAGGACATAAGAAGTGCAAATCTTGATGATCATACTTACTTCACTGCACTGAGGAATACTGTGATCTTTCTGAAAGCCGGGGTTAAAGCAAATGGTGCCTGGAACATATTGATCAATTTTCTTGAGAAAGGTACATTTGTGATTTCCACTAAGTTTTTAGAATAGAGAACATACACAGAACTGCAGGTGATTCTCATCAAGATACAAAGGACTATAAGGTTAAATGAACTGCTCCGTGAGCATGTTAAAGAGATCTTGATGAAAGTCGGTCCAGAGATTACTGAAGATCTTCCAATGGTTAGATTCATGACGAATGACTTGTTCAGAATCTGCTACTTGGCTGAGGACAAACTGAGAGATTATCCAAGTAATTATCTGATATCAGTTGAGAAGTATCTTAGATCCACTGGATTCACATCAATGGAGAAGGACAAAGCAGCAGACACTCTGAGAAGATTTCTAATGGAGAATGTTCCTTACTATAGGAAGAGAGTGGAAAGAGGATTGGAAGTGCATCCCAGACTACCAAATATGCCAAAGCTAAACAAGAAAGATGTTAACATTGCATGGTTGTGGGTTGGAGTGGGTCAAGAGGTTGAGTATATTGGAAGACACATACAAGGAGCAATCCTTAAACCTGGAGAACCACTGCACTATCTATCAGTGATGGATTATCAAGCTGCTAACTCCGATCCAATGATTGAAGAAGGTGAGATTGAAATGGACTGAAGATGAGAAGCAAAGAACAAAAGAACTATCAGCTCAGACTAGAGGAGCAACTTCAATGTATAAAGTTTTATTGTTTTTTATTTATTTATGAAATCTGGAAATGTATACATATCTGATCCATAATGCATTTAATATTATTACGTTGTCTTACTTTAATTAGTTTCATGTTTCCTTAGTTAGTTGAGTTATCCTCGAAGTATTTGCTTGTCTAACTCTATCAAATCAAATAGGGGAGATTGTAAAGCATAATGTAACATAAGATGTAAAAGAGATAACTACAACTCAACAAAGGACAAGACATACAATAGTATTAACAGAAGCACAGGAATCCAGAATCAAAGAAGAAAAGGTAAACTCAAAAAATCAAAATACGGTATGTATTCTTGAAGTCCGTAAACAGATCACGGAAAGAAGTTCATGAAAATGTTCAAGCCTCAGTGACAATCAAAGAATCAAGACTTTCAAGACTACAGAAGTATGTGAATGATTTAGGGTTAAGTACCACAGGATTCCAGTGATTTATTTGAAGCAACCAGAACGACAAAGGACTTATCAACAACATTGAATTGAAGACGTGGAAGAATTGATCAAGTGTTATTCATCTGTGAACCAGACCAGTTGCACTAGGTGACGACACTTAAAAAGATCAGGTTGTTTTATCGTCTCAGAAGAAATTGATACAGTCTAAAACTGGAACACCCTGTACCTCAGAAGCTTTTCTAAAAGATCAAGGACAAGAAAAGGATTCGATGGTTTTTCTTTTTAGAAAACCATCGAATGTGATTTAAGAAAACCATCTGAAATTTAGAATAAAGTAATTTGGTTTTCGATAGTTTTTATTTAAAAACTATCGAATAGTAAATTTCTTTATTCATTCGATAGTTTTCAAAATGAAGGAGCAGGTGAAAAGTTTACTTTGTTGTCAGGTTGATGAAGATCCAACGGCCAAGGTGAATTCTATTAAATTGGTTCGATGGTTTTTCAAAACAAGTCTGCAGTTAATACAGAGTGAAGAAAGTGTCTTCTTCAGTTAAGGCAGAACGCAGAGACATTACTAAGAGAGAAGCTTGAGCCGGAGAAAATTATCATAGAAATTAATAGTGCTCAGAATTCTATCAGTGTATTGAATTTGTGTAACCTTAAACTCATTGAAGCTAATCTATGGATTAGAAATTGTAGCACCCTTCGAGGTTTATATTTATAAAACGATATATTCCCCGACTCTTGGTTTGATTTGGTGTGTTTGATTTCGTTATAGAACTGAATGAATTATCCGCGAACGAAATTGAATTATTTGTGAGTATCGTATTCAACCCCCCCCCCCCCCTTCTACGATACTTTGGACCTAACACTTCCCCATCTTCTTTCTCTAAATTTGATTAAGTTGATTTTGTTGCTTTTATTGGTTTGTGTTGCTAATACAGTTGAATTATAAGTTGCTTTAAGGTTGATTTTGTTGCATACGAGATTGAATTGTATTGGTTAAGATTTGCAACTGATGCAATTAGAATGAGCTTTGAAAAACAACTAATGCAACATGAATCAACTTTAAAAGCAACTTAAAGTATTTTGTTGCATTTTGGGTTGCAAAGGTTGCAAAGCGTATTTTTGAAAACAAAACTTAAAAAAACGTATTTATGTAAAAGAAAAATGAAAGGCAACCACTATTATGAAAAATCTGAAGTCCAACCATCTTTTTGAAATTAGGGTTAAATTTTGGCCACCGTATAGCAACGGTCTCCTAATATAGCAAAAGAGACAAAGAGAGTGTTGTGCAGAGTTTAAATAGTTAAAATTAGTTCCACGGGATCGTCTCCAACATTTTGGAGGCCCTAGTTTTGTTATTTCAAAAATTTTAAAATTTTCAAAATTACAAAAAAATATTGAACTTAATTCAATTGTAAACGATAAAATAAGTAATAGTAGTAAATTAAAGCTAAGAAGCTAGTATTCCTTTTACTTTAACTAGCTCTTTAGCCCGTGCAATGCACGGGCATACTTTAAATATGAGTAAATTGTTTATTTTTCGGCAAATTTTTGTACGTCCGCGTATTAGAGTAGCAATTGATGAGTTATACGACATTAAAATTAGTACAAGTTTGTATTACACTTATACACATGAAAGTTTTTTTTTTGTTAGCTTGTACTGATTTGGACCGTATTTGTATCGTAACAAATATAATACTCAAGGCATGTCAGAAATTATGTATAGCTTGATTTAATAGAGATAAATAATTACAATTCACATGCTTTAATTTATAAATTTTCTTAATTCATACTCCCTCCATTTCATTTTAAGTGTCGTTTTTTGACTTGGTTTGAATTTCAATTTAAGTGTCGTTTTTACATTTTCAAGAAAAATACATTTACTTTTCACTTGAATACCTTTATTTACCCTTATAATACTAAACTTACTCATTCTCAAATTATGGCATTAATTAGGGGTAGATGAAGGATAAAGTTGGAAAATAAAATAACATTAATGATAAAAAGGCATCATAATTGTAATTCTTAATAAGTGTGCATGGTCAAAAAATGACACTTAAAAAGAAATAGAGGGAGTAAAAATTTACAATAAATCTAAATGATACGAGATATATAATATGTAAGTGTATATGGTCATATATTATCATAAATTTACATAAATATAAGTATTTATATGTATACATACGTATATATATATTCAGGTAAATGTTGTATGTATATATAAGTATGCATATTACTTTGCAACATTTAATAATATGTAATAAATATATATGTATAAGTTTGGAGCATTTAATAATATGTAATAAATATATGTATAAGTATGCATATTAATTTTGTAGCATTTAATAATATGTAATAAATTTATTAATGTTAAAAGACCAAAATAACCCTAAAAATGTATAGTATAAGTAAGGGTAAAATAGTCCATTTGATTTAAATTGCTTACACCAAACCCCTTGTTGTGGTATTATATTGTTGTGGATTAAAAAACGTACTTTTGTATTTAATGCTAAGGTTTAATGAGCTTCGAGCTTTAATGGCTGCACTTGTGTTTCGAGACTAAATCGGTCCTTACAAGATGCCTACGTATCTCAATTAATGCTGAGAATCAAGCCAAAGACGTAGTTCTGATTGTAGGATCAGGGTCCTTATATAGGCGTCTGGAGCCTTGTATTTATGGTAGGTTTAGGAGTCTTAGCGAATAAGTCTCCTTTTTTATATTGGATAAACGTTGTATTTTGATAAGTGGATTTTATATCTACTTGGAACGCCTCAATTCGGCTTAAATTGACTGTTTGTACTCAAGTACTTGGTGTTTTTAATGTGTTTTGAGTTGGAATGTGCAGAGCTTAGTAATTGGCAGAGTTGTGGAGTTTCTATGATTATATAGTGGTGTAGAGCATCATTGTTTAAGCCATGTAGTTGCGGGACTTGAGAGCGCGAAGAAAAGTCAAAAAATGAAGTTTATCAGAATTCTGGTCAGAAACACTATTCAAGCGCCCCCGCGCCCAAAACATCCTGAAGGAGCGCGCCCGCGCCCATTCAAGCGCGCCCGCGCCCTAAACATGCTGAAGAAGGCAATTTCAAGTCAGATATGGAAACCAGCAGAAGACCAGTCAACCCTGCAGCCTATATAATCAACTGGTGGACGATTTCTGAGATATACATTGAGATACATACATACATATCCATCCACCGGTGAGGAGAACAAGGAGACGGCTGATTACGAAGATCTACTTTTCATCTTTTCTTTGTATTCTTCTAATTAGGCGATACTTTGGATTCTCGTTGGTTTTGTTTTTCTTAAACCTTATCTCTAGTACTTTATTCAGTATTCCAGACATATTTATTATCATGTTTTCATTAGAACCCATGATGATGAACGGTTCGATTATGAACTAATCGTTGTCGTGGGATTCTAACGGATTTATCTATGGATTTTAGTAGTTAATTGTTTTAAAGATTTGTATGTGATGAATTATTGATAACCTAGTTTGGTTGTGCTTATTCTTCTTGGATGCGTAGCTAACATCTAAGTTGTTTGTTAATCTCTATTGATTGCGAAAGTGGATATAAAGGTTTAGAACTTGCCATGCTAGCATAGGTTTGTGTATGTTTGTCATGCATGATTCGTAGGTGATTTTAACCATCTTACCTGCCCTATGTAATCTGAATGGATAACTTGTTCGTTACACCGTTATGTTTTCAAATCTTATAGACATATAGGGTCTAAGCATAATTGGTGTCTGCCCAACTTCTATCTATTTTGTGGATGTTTGAGTGGTATGGTATACGTATACTGAAAGGTAGCGTGTACTGATTTCGTGTTATCCGATTAGTTATCACAACTGTCACATGCATTGATTAAAGACAAAAGACTCTAGATGAAGTATTTAATGAAGTTAGGATCCCATGTTTATTCTCATAAGTAATTAAATAGCAATCTCTTTAGTTAATTAAATTCTTGTTAAGTTGAATAGTTAATTTAGTTAATCAAAACTCAAATTTGATACTTGTCTTAGCATTGAACAATAGCCATACATTGTTGCATAAGTGCATAACTATAGTAACCAAAGCAGTCTCTGTGGGACCGAACTATACTTTCATATATTACTTGTTGACCGCGTACGCTTGCGTGATTTTGTGCGAACAAGTTTTTGGCGCCGCTGCCGGGGACTCGGTGTTATTTATATAGTTTATGTGCTTGTCATCAGTGGTCGTTAAAGTTCACTGACTCAGATTATTCTTTCATCAATTTTACTTTGTTTGGTGAGTTTCAGATACTTTAGTGAGCGTGTATGCGAACACGTTCTCAATCTCGGAAAGAAGAACTTGAATTAAGTCTAGTTATGGGAGAACCAGCAGCAACAGAAACGAAGGCTTTGAAGGACTATTCTCAGCCAAAGATCAATGACATTCAATCTAGCATTGTCAGGCCGGGTATTGCAGCTAATACCTTTGAAATCAAGCCTGGCACGATTCAGATGGTGCAGAATTCAGTTCAGTTTGGGGGTGCTCCGACGGAAGACCCTAATATGCATATTAGGGATTTCATCGAGATTTGCGACACATTCAAGTTCAACGGAGTGTTAGAAGATGCTTTGAAGCTGAGACTTTTCCCATTTTCTCTTAGGGATAAAGCTAAGGGCTGGTTGCACTCTCTACCAGCAGGTTCTATTACTACTTGGGAGGATCTTGCTCAGAAGTTTCTCACTAAATTATTCCCGATGGCTAAAACAGCAGCAATCAGGAATGCTCTTACTCAGTTTGCACAACATTCAGGGGAAACTTTATGTGAAGCTTGGGAGCGTTACAACGAGATGCTTAGGAAGTGTACACATCATGGAATGCCTGATTGGATGGTGATCAATTGTTTCTATAATGGTCTGGGAGGTCAATCTCGACCAATGCTTGATGCGGCATCAGGTGGAGCTCTTTGGGCTAAAAGCTACGATGAAGCTTATGAACTAATTGAGATGATGGCTGCTAATGAATACCAGAATCCAACTCAGAGGTTATCACAAGGCAAGGTAGCAGGGGTTCTGGAAGTGGATGCAGCTACGGCAATAACAGCTCAGCTGAAGGCTTTGTCAATGAAGGTGGATTCCTTGTCTAACTATGGAGTTCAGCAGGTGGCTAGTCTGTGTGAGCTTTGTGCAGGTGCACATGACACGACTCAGTGTGCCATATCTAATGAATCAGTGCAGTTTGTGAGCAATTTTCAGAGATCACAGCAGCCAGTGCCTAATGTTTATCATCCCAACAACAGGAACCATCCTAACTTCAGCTGGAGTAACAATCAGGGTGGCCAGCATCAACCACAGCAACCATATCAGCAATATCAAGGTCAACAATTTGGAGCTAAGCCATTCAACTCTTCTGGTTTTCAGCAGCAGTATGCTCCAAGGCAACCATATCAACCACCAGGGTTTCAACAACCATCTCATGGCAATGCTGGTCAGTCATCTAATGAAATGTCTGAATTGGAAGAATTGAGGCTAATGTGCAAAAGCCAAGCTGTTTCTATCAAGACTTTGGAGAATCAAATCAGTCAGATTGCCAATGCCTTGTTGAATAGACCACATGGAACTCTCCCTAGTGACACGGAAGCTAATCCTGGAAAAAAAGAGGTCAAGGAACATGTAAAAGCAGTTACCTTGCGATCTGGAAAGGTTACAGGGGACCAGAACTCAGAAACGGAGCAAAACGAAAAACTTTCTGGTTTTCCAACAGAATGTAGGCGCGCCCGCGCCCTAGGAAGCGCGCTCGCGCCTGAGGTTCTGTCAGAGAATGATGAAAAAGTGGAAAAAGCCAGTTTGGGGGAAAACGAAGCGGAAAAGCGGGAACTTTCTACTGAGAAATCTGTTCTGAAGCAGAATACAGAGATCAAGGAGGTCTATCCTCCTCCGCCATTCCCTAAACGACTTCAGAAGCAGAAGTTGGATAAGCAGTTCGCTAAGTTTCTGGAGGTTTTCAAGAAGTTGCATATCAATATACCTTTTGCGGAAGCTCTTGAACAGATGCCGAGCTACGCAAAGTTCATGAAGGGTATTCTATCTCGAAAGTTGAAACTCGAAGACTTGGAGACCGTGGCTTTAACTGAAGAGTGTAGTGCTATTCTACAGCAGAAGTTACCTCCAAAACTCAAGGATCCAGGAAGTTTCAGCATACCGTGCACAATCGGCAATCTATCTTTCAACAAGTGTTTGTGTGACTTGGGAGCTAGCATTAATCTGATGCCGTTGTCTGTTTTCATGCAACTTGGATTGCCAGAGCCTAAACCTACAAATATGTCTTTACAACTGGCTGATCGGTCGATCAGATATGATAAGTGGATTTTATATCTACTTGGAACGCCCCAATTCGGCTTAAATTGACTGTTTGTACTCAAGTACTTGGTGTTTTTAATGTGTTTTGAGTTGGAAAGTGCAGAGCTTAGTAATTGGCAAAGTTGTGGAGTTTCTATGATTATATAGTGGTGTAGAGCATCATTGTTTAAGCCATGTAGTTGCGGGACTTGAGAGCGCTAAGAAAATTAAAAAAAATGAAGTTTTTCAGAATTCTGGTCAGAAACACTATTCAAGCGCCCCCGTGCCCATTCAAGCGCCCCCGCGCCCAAAACATCCTGAAGGAGCACGCCCGCGCCCATTCAAGCGCGCCCGCGCCCTAAACATGCTGAAGAAGGCAATTTCAAGTCAGATATGGAAACCAGCAGAAGACCAGTCAACTCTCAGGCCTATATAAACTATTGGTGGACAATTTCTGATATATACATTGACATACAACATACATATCCATCCACCGGTGAGGAGAACAAGAAGATGGCTGATTACGAAGATCTACTTTTCAATTTATCTTTGTATTCTTCTAATTAGGCGATACTTTGGATTCTCGTTTGTTCTTTCTTAAACCCTAGCACTTTTATTCAGTATTCTAGACTAATTATAATCATGTTTTCATCAGAACCCACGATGATGAACGGTTCGGTTATGAACTAATCATCGTCGTGGGATTCTAACGGATTTATTTATGGATTTTAGTAGTTAATTGTTTTAAAGAAGTGTGTGTGATGGCTAATTGATATCCTAGTTTGGTTGTGCTTATTCTTCTTGGATGCGTAGCTAACATCTAAGTTGTTTGTTAATCTCTATTGATTGCAAAAGTGGATATAGAGGTTTAGAACTTGCCATGCTAGCATAGGTTTATGTTTGTTTGTCATGCATGATTCGTAGGTGATTTTAACCATCTTACCTGCCCTATGTAATCTGAATGGATAACTTGCTCGTTAAACCGTTATGTTTTCAAATCTTATAGACATATAGGGTCTAAGCATAATTGGTGTCTGCCCAACTTCTATCTCTTTGGTGGATGTTTTAGTGGTTTGGTATACGTATACTGAAAGGTAGCGTGTACTAATTTCGTGTTATCCGATTAGTTGTCACAACTGTCACATGCATTGATTAAAGACAAAAGACTCTAGATGAAGTATTTAATGAAGTTAGGATCCCATGTTTTATTCTCATAAGTAATTCAACAGCAATCTTTAGTTTAATATTGTCTTGGTATTTTGTTTAGTTAATCAAACACAACTTTTATACTTGTCTTAGCATTGAACGATGGCCATACATTGTTGCATAAGTGCATAACTATAATAACCAAAGCAGTCTCTGTGGGAACGAACTCTACTTATTCTTATATTACTTGTGACCGCGTATACTTGCGTGATATTGTGTGAACAAGTTTTTGGCGCCGCTGCCGGGGACTCGGTGTTATATATATAGTTTATGTGCTTGTCATCAGTGGTCGTTAAAGTTCACTGACTCGGATTATTCTTTCATCAATTTTACTTTGTTTGGTGTGTTTCAGATACTTTAGTGAGCGTGTATGCGAACACTTTCTCAATCTCGGAAAGAAGAACTTGAATTAAGTCTAGTTATGGGAGAACCAGCAGCAACAGAAACGAAGGCTTTGAAGGACTATTCTCAACCGAAGATCAATGACATTCAATCTAGTATTGTCAGGCCGGCTATTGCAGTTAATACTTTCGAAATCAATCCTGGCACGATTCAGATGGTGCAGAACTCAGTTCAGTTTGGGGGTGCTCCAACGGAAGATCCTAATATGCATATTAGGGATTTCATCGAGATTTGTGACACATTCAAGTTCAACGGAGTGTCAGAAGATGCTATGAAGCTGAGACTTTTCCCATTTTCTCTGAGGGATAAGGCTAAGGGCTGGTTGCATTCTCTACCAGCAGGCTCTATTACTACTTGGGAGGATCTTGCTCAAAAGTTTCTCACTAAATTCTTCCCTATGGCTAAAAAAGCTACAATCAGGAATGCTCTTACTCAGTTTGCACAACATTCTAGAGAAACTTTATGTGAAGCTTGGGAGCGCTACAAGGAGATGCTTAGGAAGTGTCCTCATCATGGAATGCCTGATTGGATGGTTGTCAATTGTTTCTATAATGGACTGGGAGGTCAATCTCGACCAATGCTTGATGCGGCATCAGGTGGAGCTTTGTGGGCTAAAAGCTACGATGAGGCTTATGAGCTAATTGAGATGATGGCTGCTAATGAATATCAGAATCCAACTCAGAGATTATCACAAGGTAAGGTAGCAGGGGTTCTGGAAGTGGATGTAGCTACGGCAATAGCAGCTCAGTTAAAGGCTCTGTCTATGAAGATTGATTCTTTGACTAACTATGGAGTTCAACAGGTGGATTTCTTGTCTAACTATGGAGTTCAGCAGGTGGCTCGTGTGTGTGAGCTATGTGCAGGTGCACATGACACGAATCAGTGTGCCATATCTAGTGAATCAGCGCAGTTCGTGAGCAATTTCCAGAGACCACCGCAGCCAGTGCCTAACGCCTATCATCCAAATAACAGGAACCATCCGAATTTCAGCTGGAGCAACAATCAGGGAGGCCAGCAACAACCACAACAGCCGTATCAGCAGTATCAAGGTTAGCAGTATGGAGCTAAACCATTTAACTCTTCTGGTTTTCAGCAACAGTATGCTCCAAGGCAACCGTATCAACCACCAGGTTTTCAACAACCATCTCAAGGCAATGCTGGTCAGTCATCTAATGAAAAGTCTGAATTGGAAGAATTGAGGCTAATGTGCAAGAGCCAAGCTGTTTCAATCAAGACTCTGGAGAATCAAATCGGTCAGATTGCCAATGCCTTGTTGAATAGACCACAGGGAACTCTCCCTAGTGATATAGAAGCTAATCCTGGGAAAAAAGAGGTCAAGGAACATGTAAAAGCAGTTACCTTGCGATCTGGAAAGGTTACAGGGGACCAGAACTCAGAAACGGAGCAAAACAAAAAAAATTCTGGTTTTCCAATAGAAGGTAGGCGCGTCCGCGTCCTAGGAAGCGCGCCCGCGCCTGAGGTTCTGTCAGAGAATGATGAAAAAGTGGAAAAAGCCAGTTTGGGGGGAAACGAAGCGGAAAAGCGTGACAATTCGACTGAGAAATATGTTCTGAAGCAGAATACAGAGACCAAGGAGGTCTATCCTCCTCCGCCATTCCCTAAACGTCTTCAAAAGCAAAAGATGGACAAGCAGTTTGCTAAGTTTCTGGAGGTTTTTAAGAAGTTGCATATCAACATAACATTTGCGGAAGCTCTGGAACAGATGCCGAGCTACGCAAAGTTCATGAAGGGTATTCTATCTCGGAAGTTGAAACTCGAAGACTTGGAGACCGTGGCTTTAACTGAAGAGTGCAGTGCTATTCTACAGCAGAAGTTACCTCCAAAACTCAAGGATCTAGGAAGTTTCACCATACCGTGCACAATCGGCAATCTATCTTTCAACAAGTGTTTGTGTGACTTGGGAGCTAGCATTAATCTGATCCCGTTGTCTGTTTTCATGCAACTTGGATTGCCAGAGCCTAAACCTACAAACATGTCTTTACAGCTGGCTGATCGGTCGATCACATATCCAAGGGGCATAGTGGAGGATGTTTTGGTTAGAGTGGATAAGCTTATCTTTCCTGCTGATTTTGTTATTCTGGACTTTGAGGAAGACAAGAAGATTCCGATTATCTTGGGAAGACCATTCTTAGCTACAGGCAGAACTTTGATCGATGTGCAGAAAGGAGAGCTTACAATGAGGGTTCAAAATCAGAAGGTCACTTTTAACGTGTTCAAGGCAATGAAATTTCCAACTGAGGAAGAAGAGTGCTTTAATTTGGAGATGGTCGATTCTGTCGTCAATACAGAAATTGAACAACCGCTGAAGTCAGATACAGTGGAGAGAGTCTTGATAGGGGATTCTGACATCGAAGACGAAGAAAGAGTAGAGCAACTTCAGTTGTTGAATGCGCCTCCGTGAAAAAGAAAAATTGATGCGCCATTCGGATCTCTTGGATTAGCAGAGCTGAACAATTCTCAGGAGCGACTTAAACCATCTATGGAAAAAGCTCCTACACTTGAACTCCAACCACTGCAGGATCAATTGAGGTATGGTAAAGTCTACGAGAGCAACAGGCTATATAAGGAGAAGGTTGAGGACTGACATGAAAGAGGGGTGGTGAAACATTCATTTGTGCGTGGTCAGCCAGTTCGGCGTTTCAAGTCTCGTTTCAGATTTTTTCCAGGAAAGCGTAAGTTGGTTTGGTCGGTGCCTATCACGGTGAAATCAGCATTTCCGCATGATACAGTAGATATTTTCCATAAGTTTCCGGACGAGGCGTTCAAGGTTAATGGTCAGTGGCTGAATTATGACGTTGGTAATACGGTGAACCGTGAGTCGACGTTCACCGTTCTTGCGACTGGATGAAAACGGATTCACGTCAAGCTATTAACGTAAAACAAACGCTTCGTGGGAGGCAACCCACGCAATTGTTATAGTATTGTTCTGTAAAAAAAAAAAGACAAAAAAGAGTTTGTTTTGTTTCCCCCTAGGTTTGATAGGTCTGGTTTTGGTGATACTCAGTATAGGCGGCTGACTCGGCGTATACACGCCATGCATGACATTAATCGTCGCTTTGCTCAGAATTTGACTCAGGCTTTGGTACTGCGTTCAGAGCCACTGGAGTTGATGTCGCTTGGCCTGATTTTGGAGCGGATTCTGTTTATCCACCACCGGATACACCACCCGAGGAGGGTGGTACTGCTAATGATTAGGTATTCTCTGCATCTTTCCTTGTTATTACCTTCAATGAGGACATTGAATATTGTAAGTTTGGGGGTGGTAATTAAGGAATGTTAGTGTGTGTTCATATAGGATTCATATTGCATATATAGTTAATTCATTCATAGTATTGCATGTTTTTGTCATATAGAGCATTCTGTTTTGCATTAGTGTTTATATCTATCATGTGAGTCCATTTAGTTGCATTTGCATAGCATATTTCATGATCCCGTAGGACTTGACTATTTCCGTTGGTGAGTCGATGTTGATGGGAGTGTGGTTATGATGAATAGAGGGTTGATTAAGTTTCTAAGAAATTGACTTGCATGCCAGAAACAAAATAATTTCACAAGTCTCATTGGTTGCTTTTAGATTTGATCGGACCATGTTTGTTTGGATGTTAGAATTAAACCACTTGCTTATATTTAGAATTTTCTTCTATTCTCTTGAAATTGAAAGAAGCACTAAAGTCTAAGTTTGGGGGAAAACAGGGATTTCATGTTAGTTGTCAAATAAAGGCTAGGCGTCAAATGGCTAGTAGCCGCTCATTGAAAAGATGAGTAGTCTAGGGTGGGATGAGAAAAAGCAAAGTGCACTCATTCCGAAATTGTGTCAGAAAAAAAAATTGAAAAGATATATATATAAAAAAAAGAGTTGTGATTATGCAGAGTTGATCAGGTTGAGCTCTTTAATACTCGAGCAATTAAGTTCTAGGGGACTTTGTGCCTAGTGACCTAAGATTTTTCCGGTCTGGGATCCACTAACCTAAAGCTCGCTACATGGGTATTATTGTATAAGCCTTTCGGGGTCTCAGCCATTGCACGGTCAAATAAGCATGTGTGTAGTAGTAAAGCATGAATTCCTGTCTAGCTCAAGTCGAGGTTGAGGTGTCTTTAAGTGGTTTCTTGTGTCTAGAGTTCATTCTGTTTATAAGCTTGTGGTTGTTTTGATGAAGAATAGGATATGGTCTTGATTTAGTCTGAGAGTATATTGATGAGCATTACACACACACACACGTTTCTGTGTTTGTTTGTTAGTATAAGGGGATTTGGTCGAACTCTGTTTGAAAGATTGCATTCCTTGAGATGTTGGCTTGTTGATTGGTTGTGGTTAGTCTAAGGGGATCATTTGCATTATCATATTAGTTGCATTCATGCATTGCATTATAGTTATATAGAGTCTGTTGATGCTTGAGGACAAGCATCGGTTTAAGTTTGGGGGTGTGATAAGTGGATTTTATATCTACTTGGAACGCCTCAATTCGGCTTAAATTGACTGTTTGTACTAAAGTACTTGGTGTTTTTAATGTGTTTTGAGTTGGAATGTGCAGAGCTTAGTAATTGGTAGAGTTGTGGAGTTTCTATGATTATATAGTGGTGTAGAGCATCATTGTTTAAGCCATGTAGTTGCGGGACTTGAGAGCGCGAAGAAAATTCAAAAAATGAAGTTTTCCAGAATTCTGGTCAGAAACACTATTCAAGCGCCCCCGCACCCATTCAAGCGCCCCCCCGCGCCCAAAACATCCTGAAGGAGCGCGCCCGCGCCCATTCAAGCGCGCCCGCGCCCTAAACATGCTGAAGAAGGCAATTTCAAGTCAAATATGGAAACCAGCAGAAGACCAGTCAACTCTCAGGCCTATATAAACTATTGGTGGACGATTTCTGATATATACATTGACATACAACATACATATCCATCCACCGGTGAGGAGAACAAGAAGACGGCTGATTACGAAGATCTACTTTTCAATTTATCTTTGTATTCTTCTAATTAGGCGATACTTTGGATTCTCGTTTGTTCTTTCTTAAACCCTAGAACTTTTATTCAGTATTCCAGACATATTTATTATCATGTTTTCATTAGAACCCACGATGATGGACAGTTCGATTATGAACTAATCGTTGTCGTGGGATTCTAACGGATTTATCTATGGATTTTAATAGTTAATTGTTTTAAAGATTTGTGTGTGATGAATTATTGATAACCTAGTTTGGTTGTGCTTATTCTTCTTGGATGCGTAGCTAACATCTAAGTTGTTTGTTAATCTCTATTGATTGCGAAAGTGGATATAGAGGTTTAGAACTTGCCATGCTAGCATAGGTTTGTGTATGTTTGTCATGCATGATTCGTAGGTGATTTTAACCATCTTACCTGCCCTATGTAATCTGAATGGATAACTTGTTCGTTAAACCGTTATGTTTTCAAATCTTATAGACATATAGGGTCTAAGCATAATTGGTGTCTGCCCAACTTCTATCTATTTTGTGGATGTTTGAGTGGTATGGTATACGTATACTGAAAGGTAGCGTGTATTGATTTTGTGTTATCCAATTAGTTATCACAACTGTCACATGCATTGATTAAAGACAAAAGACTCTAGATGAAGTATTTAATGAAGTTAGGATCCCATGTTTATTCTCATAAGTAATTAAATAGCAATCTCTTTAGTTAATTAAATTCTTGTTAAGTTGAATAGTTAATTTAGTTAATCAAAACTCAAATTTGATACTTGTCTTAGCATTGAACAATAGCCATACATTGTTGCATAAGTGCATAACTATAGTAACCAAAGCAGTCTCTGTGGGAACGAACTCTACTTTCATATATTACTTGTTGACCGTGTACGCTTGCGTGATTTTGTGCGAACATATTTCTTTGCAGGATAAGTCTTTTCCTTGTTTATAAAGGCTATGACTCATTAATTGGGATTCTGGATCCTTCTTTGACTAATTTACCATATTTTGGACTCTTTTCATGAGCTGTGTATTTCCCTTATTTATTAATTACAAAATTAATAAATAAAGAGGGTTTTTGGGCCTTAATTACGGGGCCTTTCCAATGGATTAGTAACTATATTTCTATAATTACTTTTCTAACCATATGATTTGCCCCCCAACTTCTGGGAAAATCTCCTCGGGGTTTTCGTAGAAGTTATAGCGTGCTTTTTCCCAAAATTTTCTATTTTTATGGTATTTTTGACCTCAAAATAGGTCATTTTCGACCAGAAATTCGACCAGGAATTAGGTCTTTTTCGACCAGGAATTCGACCAGGATTTTGACCTCAAACAGCTGTGAGGTCGAAGCTTTCGACCAGGAATTCCAAGTCTTTTTCGACCTCGTCTGTTCGACCTCGAAATCGTGCCTTTTTGACCTCAATTGGTTGTGAGGTCGAAGCTTTCGACTAGGATTTATAGGCCTTTTTCGACCTCGATGTATCGACCTCGAAATCGTGTTTTTTCGACCTCGTTTTTCTACCTTAGTCATTCACTCTTTCGACCTCGTTTCAGCCTTTTTTCGACCTCGATCCCTTTTAGTTTCGACCTCATTTTGGTGTGAGGTCGAAGGTTACGAGCTCAGTTTACAGGTCATTTTCGACCTCGGTCTTTCGACCTCAATTCAAATGCTCTTTCGACCAGGATTTCCTAGGTCAATATAGACTTTGATCTCTAGGTCATCTTCGACCTCATTCTGTCGCGAGGTCGAACGTTTAGACCTCAATTTCTAGGCCATTTTCGACCTCGTCCTTTCGACCTCGATCCCTTCTGTTTTTGACCTCACTTTGGTGTGAGGTCGAGGGATTCGAGCTCGATTTATAGTGTATTTTTTATCTCAATCAATCGACTTCGATCTAGGGTCTTTTCGACCTCGAATTTTCAATTTTTTGACTTGGTTTTTGGTGCGAAGTCGATGGATACGACCTCAATTCCTCGTGTTTTTTCGACTTCGAGCCTTCGATGTCGTTCTAAGGTTTTTTCGACTTCGATTACATTATTTTTCGGCTTTATTTGGGAGCGAGGTCGTTGGATTCGACCTCGTTTTCCTATATGTTTTCGACCTTGGTCGTACGACTTCGATTTAATGTCTTTTCGACCTTAAATCTTTTATTTTGCCTTGGTTATATTTCAAATTTCATTCTTTTCTTGGGCCTTAACTAGCCCAATTTTTAATTGGACTTAAATTATTCCAGCCTTGGGCCTTATTGGGCCTTATTGTTTGGGCTTCGAATTTGCCTGAGACCCAAATTATTTGGGTTTTAATTTCTATAATCCATAAATGGATTTGTGGGCCTTAACTGGCTATGGACGGTTCCCCTTCCTTAACCGGTTGGGTTTCCAGTCACTTCGATTATAAAAGAGTGGGATTTTTATTTTATTCCTCACTTCATACTTTCAATCTTCTAAAAATTTCTCTCTAGCCTTCTTAGATTTTCTTTCTTTATATCCCGTGGTAAGGCGATTTCCGGCGAAGTTTTCCGGGGTTATTTCCTGATTTTCTGGGTTCAACCTTCATCCGTTGAAGGTTTTCTGGGTTCAATCTTCATCCCTTGAAGATTTTCTGGATTCTAGTTTGAAGATTTGAAGATTTGAAGATTTTTCTAGGATTTCTCCTTGAAGATTTAAAGCTTTTCTGAGAATTTCTTTGAAGATGTCTGACCGTACTACTCAACGTCTCCAGAAAATGAATCAAGCATCTAAGAGAGGTATCACCATTCGTTCTTCTCATATGTCTCTTCAAGATATGATTTTAGAACGTAGTGATGAATACCCTTCTGTTTCGCACTTAGATTCATTTGATTGTAGCAATAAATTCCATGAAATCGACATGATTAGGGACTATAATAAGATGTATTGGATTAAGTCCCCTTATAGGTTAGTCCCAGCTGGCCCAGGGGACCGTTCCTGCCATTGGCGTCCTGATGCTCTATGTATTTATAAGGATGCCATTGTTGCGGGACTCAGGTTTCCCTTCCATGAGTTCATTCCCAGGCTTTTGGCTGATGTTGGGATTAACCCTTGCCAACTTCCACCAAACGCCTGGAGAATCATTATGTGTTTCATCGTTCTTTGCTTGAAGAACAATTTTCCTCTTTCTGTTGCCTTATTTAGGAAAATATTCCAATTTAAAAATAGCTCTGCCATTACTTTGGGTTGGGTTTATATCAACCATCGTCCTTCCACTCCTCCCATTTTTCATCCAAAATCCATCCCCGATAATAACCCAAGATGGAAAAATGAATTTATGTATTTAGTTTGGGAAGGAAGAGATTGGGGTACCCTTTTCCGCAGATCTTTCAATAGGGTCTCGGATGGTAGTCCCAGTAATATAATTCTGAATGATGAGGAGTCCCATGCCTATGCCGAGCTCACAAAAGATGATTATGCTACAACAGCTTGGGTGCTCCTGGATGAGTTCCAGCTTAAGTCCTTGGGACTTTCAAACGTTTCTGATAAGGGTAATTCTCACCTAATATTTTCCTTTATTTATTTAAGTTTATCTTATACCAATTGTTTCTTTCCTTGTGTTTTTCGCAGCTGGTCTTTATTAATAAGACCAACGAGCCCCAAGATGGAGAAACGACAAGGATGAAAAGGGCTCGTTTGGGAGTTAAGGATCCCCATGCTTCGAGTGTCCCATCCTTTATAAGGCCTCATGTGGACCTTACTGATGAGGTTGAGGGTCCTTCTTCGGCCAAAAGCTCAGTTTGGCGCCCCAACTGGGGTCTCAGGAAGAAAGACACCGTAGTGGGGGTGTCTAAACATGCTGTGGAATGGTCTTATCATTCCTTGACTCCTTGTGACTACAAGGATTTCATTTCCAACTCCACTTTGGAGGGTGTGGAGCACGCAGGCTCTCAGGCTATTGCTGTTGTAAGTTGTTTTCTTCCTTTTTCTTTTGTAGTTCTAACATGTTTCAAGTTTCTATCTTGTATTGACTTGTAACTTGTTTGTAGGTTAATACCAACTTCCAAGGGGCTATCTTTCAAGCCAAGGCTTGGCGCTCATCTTCCAAGGCCAACCAAGGCAAGTTTGAGAAGTCCCAAGAGGAGATGGGCTCACTGAAGGCCACACTGGCTAGGAGGGAGAAGGAGTTAGCTGACTCCCAGGCTGAGCTGGTTTCTTTGAGGAAGGGCAAGGATGACTTTATCGACGAGTACCTTGACTCCCAGGAGTACAAGGACTTGATTGATAAGCATGACGAGCTCCTATTCCCAGTTCAGTATACTAAGGGATGGGATGGCGCTTTTGCTGCTGTTTTGGAGAAGATGCCTGGATCTCTCACCATTTCTGACTTTCCGAGTCCTTATGCCCCTACCCCTTTGGAGTTGGCTTTGGCTGGAGAGGACGACATGGATGAAGACGACAGGTTTTTGGATCTAGAGCATTTCTCCCCTCCTGGTCAGGCAACTGGTGCTGATTCTGCAGCCGCTCGCTCTGGTTCTGTTTCAGAAGAAGAGGAGGAGGAGGCCGTTGACAAGGAAGGGGAAGATTAGTTTGTAGTTTTATTTATGGCCTTTCATGGCTTGTACTAGCTTTATGTACTTTCAGCCTACGGGCTTAACTTAACTTTTATTTAAGCCTTAGCTTTTGTTTTTCTTCCAGCTTTTTACACTCTTGATTTTGCATGTTTAGTTAACATGTCTATCAGAATGCATTGCACATATAATGAAAACATAATAATATGGAATTCATAACTTTGAAAATGGGATCAACCCTTACATAATGCTCAAGTTTTAAAAACTTGGATTGGTTTTATCAAACCTTATTTCTAGTAGTGAGTCCACTTAGGAAACACTTTAAACATAATAAACTTTCAAATTGGAGGCATGCCAAGTCCTTGACACCTCATGCCCTTCAAGGGTTTCTAGCTTGTACGAGCCTCGACCAAATACGTTCTTGACGCGATATGGTCCTTCCCAATTTGGGGCTAACTTGCCTTTTTGTCCAACTCCGGATGCCTCTATCTTTCGAAGAACCAAGTCTCCTTGTCGAAAGAACCTTTCTTTAACCCTTAGGTTGTAGTAGAAAGATGCCTTCTTTTGATGTTCAACTGTCTTGGCGTTTGCCTCATCTCTAACTTCGTCAATTAGATCTAAAGTCAGCCTCAAGCCTTCTTCATTTGTTTCTGGTTCATAAGCCTCAACTCTTGGAGACGTGTGAGTAATCTCCACTGGAACCACTGCCTCTGCCCCATATGCCAACAAGAAGGGGGTAGCTCCGGTGGTGACTTTACAAGTAGTACGATATGCCCATAGTATGGGGAGCAATTCGTCTACCCAAGTGTTTCTGGAGCGCTCAACTCTTTTCTTCAGTCCATCCAGGATTATTCGATTTGCAACCTCAGCTTGCCTGTAACAGCCCCAAATCCGGGGTCAGGGATTTAGAGTAGTCACGATCCATTTACTCCTTGCCTTACCTGTATTACTCACACCGTGCATAATTTACCTGCTCATGACCCCGCAATATATGTCTCACACACACACACAGGTTAGAGTCTCAGAAACGACACAATACAACCATTGCGGAATAAATTATCTTTATTACAATACATAAATGTCTTTGAATCTGTCACTGATACAATTTCTAAGTAATGTTACATTACCAACTTAGCCTTCTGATGCTCACAATCCTCTCATACCATTCATATCTATATATAAGTGGAATACCAAAAGTTGTAGCCTGATTCGATTGGTTCGCACTACTCTCGGGATCACTGCTAGAAACTGTTTATGAAAACGCCTTGCGGGGTATGTGCCGTCCCATTGGCATCCTGCTTCGCTGCTATATAATATATATAAAACAATAGCAAGAGTGAGCGATAGCTCAGCAAGGTAATGAAGGAATGACATAATTCTGCCTTTAACTCAACCCAGAATAAAGCGGGTATAAGACGATAATTTGTCAAAATATCTCGATACTGAAATTATATCCTTATCGGAATGTATTCCAAAAATAGTACCATTGTTGTATTTCAAATATCATTTCATAATATTTCTGCAAGCTTTTGCTATATTATGAACAAGGTTCTATTATAATATAAAAGATGAGGTTTCAAAGTAAACCAAATATAACCTTTCCGAAAAATATCTGCTATATATAAGCAGAATATCAACATATAACTTAAAAGATGAAGTTATAAGGTGATTCAGTATAAACAACTCCCTTACCATAACTCATGTTATGTAAGGTATCAACAAAGTCATAACTCATAAATAAAAGATGAAGTTGCATGAATTTATTTTTTGATTATTTTTTCCCAACACTAGAATGACTACCGATTAACATCCGTACGGTTGGATCATCCAAAAAATCAATTGAAAAAATTATTCAGTGAATCTGACACATGTCCCGTTCTTGGAAGCAATACTATTCTTACATTTCTGGAAAGATGCGGCATAACCGGACTTTTATATTTTTTGATTATTTTTTCCCAACACTAGAATGACTACCGATTAACATCCGTATGGTTGGATCATCCAAAAAATCAATTGAAAAATTTATTCAGTGAATCTGACACATGTCTCGTTCTTGGAAGCAGTACTATTCTAACGTTTCTGGAAAGATGCGGCATAACCAGACTTTTATATTTTTTGATTATTTTTTCCCAACACTAGAATTACTACCGATTAACATCAGTACGGTTGGATCGTCCAAGAAATCAATTAAAAATTTATTCGGATTTAGGGTTGGGGTTTAGGGTTTAGGGTTTAGGGTTTAATTGGGCACAATTGTGGGGCCCACTTTTTTTAATATTATTTTTAAGTAAAAATTAATTATTAATTAAAAAATAGAAAAATTAATGGGGCCCACTTGTGGGGCCCACTTTTTTCTGTGGGACCCACTTTTTTTAATATTATTTTTAATTAAAAATTAATTTTTAATCAAAAATTAGAAAAATTAGTGGGGCCACTTTTTTTAATACTATTTTTATGTAAAAATTAATTATTAATTAATTTTTAATTAAAAATTAGAAAAATTAGTGGGGCCCACTTGTGGGGCCCACTTTTTCCTGTGGCCACCACCTTTTTTAATATTAATTTTTTAATTAAAAATTAATTATTAAATAATTTTGAAATTAAAATAGAAAAATTAGTGGGTCCAATTTGTGGGGCCTACTTTTTTCTGTGGGCCCCACCTTTTTTAATATTAATTTTAATTAAAAATTAATTAAAAATTAAATATTAAATAATTTTTAAATTAAAATAGAAAAATTAGTGGGTCCCACTTGTGGGGCCCACTTTTTTCTGTGGGCCCCACCTTTTTTAATATTTTTTTAATTAAAAACTAAATATTAATTAATTAATTATTAATTAAGTTTTAAATTAAAATAGAAAAATTAGTGGGTCCCACTTGTGGGGCCCACTTTTTTCTGTGAGCCCCACATTTTTAATATTAATTTTTAAAGAAAAATTAATTAAAAATTAAAAAATAATTAATAATTAATTTTTAAATTAAAATTAGAAAAATTATTGGGTCCCACTTTTTTCTATGGGCCCCACCTTTTTTAATATTATTTTTTAATTAAAAATTAATTATTAATTATTAATTAATTTTTAAATTAAAATAGAAAAAATTAGTGGGTCCCATTTGTGGGGCCTACTTTTTTCTGTGGGCCTCACCTTTTTTAATATTAATTTTTAATTAAAAATTAATTAAAAATTAAATATTAATTAATTTTTAATTAATTTTTAAATAAAAATTAGAAAAATTAGTGGGTCCCACTTGTGGGGTCCACTTTTTTCTGTGGGCCCCACCTTTTTTAATATTTTTTTAATTAAAAATTAATTATTAATTAATTAATTTTTAATTAATTTTTAAATTAAAATAGAAAAATTAGTGGGTCCCACTTGTGGGGCCCACTTTTTTCTGTGAGCCCCACATTTTTTATTTTAATTTTTAAATAAAAATTAATTAAATTAGAAAAATCAGTGGGTCCCACTTTTTTCTATGGGCCCCACCTTTTTTAATATTATTTTTTAATTAAAAATTAATTATTAATTAATTAATAATTAATTTTTAAATTAAAATAGAAAAAATTAGTGGGTCCCATTTGTGGGGCCTACTTTTTTCTGTGGGCCCCACCTTTTTTAATATTAATTTTTAATTAAAAATTAATTCAAAATTAAATATTAATTAATTTTTAATTAATTTTTAAATTAAAATTAGAAAAATTAGTGGGTCCCACTTGTGGGGCCCACTCTTTTCTATGGGCCCCACCTTTTTTAATATTTTTTTAATTAAAAATTAATTATTAATTAATTAATTATTAATTAATTTTTAAATTAAAATAGAAAAATTAGTGGGTCCCACTTGTGGGGCCCACTTTTTTATGTGAGCCCCACATTTTTAATATTAATTTTTAAATAAAAATTAATTATTAATTAATTTTTAAATTAAAATTAGAAAAATTAGTGGGTCCCACTTTTTTCTATGGGCCCCACCTTTTTAAATATAATTTTTTAATTAAAAATTATTTATTAATTAATTAATAATTAATTTTTAAATTGAATTAGAAAAAATTAGTGGGTCCCATTTGTGGGGCCTACTTTTTTCTGTGGGCCCCACCTTTTTTAATATTATTTTTTAGTTAAAAATTAATTCAAAATTAAATATTAATTAATTTTTAATTAATTTTTAAATAAAAATTAGAAAAATTAGTGGGTCCCACTTGTGGGGTCCACTTTTTTCTGTGGGCCCCGCCTTTTTAAATATTTTTTTAATTAAAAATTAATTATTAAATAATTAATTTTTAAATTAAAATAGAAAAATTAGTGGGTCCCACTTGTGGGGCCCACTTTTTTCTGTGAGCCCCACATTTTTTAATATTAATTTTTAATTAAAAATTAATTCAAAATTAAATATTAATTATTAATTAATTTTAAATAAAAATTAGAAAAATTAGTTGGTCCCACTTGTGGGGCCCACTTTTTTCTGTGGGGCACACCTTTTTTAATATTATTTTTTAATTATAAATTATATAAAAATTAATTATTAATTAATTTTTAAATAAAAATTAGAAAAATTAGTGGGTCCCACTTGTGGGGCCCACTTTTTTCTATGGGCCCCACCTCTTTTAATATTATTTTTTAATTAAAAATTAATTTTTATTTAATTTTTAAATTAAAATAGAAAAATTAGTGGGTCCCACTTATTGGGCCCACTTTTTTCTGTGGGCCCCTTATTTTTTAATATTAAAAATTAATTAAAAATTAATTTTTAATTAGTTTTTAAATAAAAATTAGAAAAATTAGTGGGTCCCACTTGTAGGGCCCACTTTTTTCTGTGGGCCCCACGTTTTTTATTATTAATTTTTAATTAAAAATTAATTAAAAATTAATTATTAATTAATTATTAATTATTTATTAAATAAAAATTAGAAAAATTAGTGGGTCCCACTTGTGGTAAAATTCTTACTTCCAATGCATCTGCCGAAGTATTTTTTCTTCTTTATTAAATCAATGAGTTGATCAAGCTTCAACTTGAAAACTCGTGCAATAATATCTGGAGCATTAGTGACATCAACTCCAGGTTTGTGCTTAAGCAACTCTTGAATCTCTGGCCATTGCGTGTTGCATGTCATTGTTAAAAACAAAGAAGGGTGTCCAATGCTACGACAAATAGCAAGCGAATCCTTAAAATACTGATTCATATATCGCTGTGAGCCTGTAAAAGTAGCCGGGAGAATAACATTCTGACCAACATTGGATGAATCTGTATCACCCCTGTGTATACGATCACGAATGGACCTATACAAATCGGAGCGAATGACATGTTGATGTGTTTTTATCCAGTCAAGTCTATATTGCTCTACGGCAGCAAAAGCATCAACAACAAATTGTTGCCAAAGCCTGCCACCTAGGTGCATTGTCATTCCTGTATTCCAAAATTGTAATAAAATTAAAAAAACACAATAGATAGAGAAAATTTAGATCATTACGGATAAAAATGTATGATTAAAAAAGAGCACCTTGATCAGGTCGTATCATTAGTTTGTAGGCATAATACTCCCTCATTGAAATAGTTGTTCTTGACTTACTCTCATCTGGACATTCATCGGAAGACATAGGTGCAGGGACCTTTGGTGATTTACTTTGTAGAGGAATTTCTGGATGAAAACCTTCGTCGCCATACGGAAACAATAGTGGATATTGGAGTGACATGAATTGAGAACACGTTTCAAATACTCGCTTCAAGTACATTTGTTTTGTCTGCACTACAATATCCCTAAAAGGTGAACAATCATCAGCATCACCAACAATCAAGGCAGCAACATCATTGGATTCTATCACGTGATTTGTTCTTCCAGATGCTGATCTGGAATGGAGCAACTTCAGGTTAAATTCATCTGGTTCATCAAGTTTTAACCGATCAAGATGATCACTACCATTAATGGCATTCATGCGATTTTGGACTTCGTTTTCTGTGTCATATATGTAGAGCTGACAAAATTTTGGAGTCTCTCCTTCATTTGGTTTGAGGGTCCCAATAAGATGATAATTCTGTCCATTTAGCTTGAAACAATAAGGACCTTTTCCATTGTTTATTTTCTTATCAATTTTACCACCGATAGAGGTAAATTGGAACATAGAGTTGTATGTTCGTATGTTTTTCAGAAAGTGTGATGTCTTTTCTCCACCTGCCAACAATGAAGCCAAATAAGGAGGAGGTTGTTTCTCTTCATCGAGAACCACCTGACCATCTCTACAACATAATGAGAATGTCGGTTGACTATTTTTTGACCCTTTATTATTGCGCTCTTCATTCCACATTACTGATTTACATTTACGACAGACCTTTGTTGGAGGACCAAGATCCATGTAACCGTTCCAGAGATCTGCACATTTACAAAATTCTTGAAATTAAAAATTTTGAATTACTGAAAAATCGAAAAACAATCGTAAAGAAAGTTTACATATTTATAGTAAATATTAAATGTGAACCTGCTTGACTAATTTCTGGATCATCTTCTTCATCCAGAACATATTGTCCCCGACCTTCTACAATACATGGATTTATGTATTATGTATTATTTATACATTGCATTTATCTATATAATATGAATCCTGGTTAATTTGTGAAATTACCTTGTGCCTCATTCTCAAAATCAATGTCATCTGTATCAAAATAGGGATTAGTATTGAAGGAATCACATAGTAATACAACAAACAGGGATTATAATCTTTAATTGTACAAATACTAAGTACACCTGTTTGAATCTTTTCGCCATTTTCTTCAATATTCTCTGTTGAGAGGACATATAAAATTAGATATTAGATAAACTAATAGTAAATACAAAAATTTAAATATGTTTGAGGTATTAGATTGCAATACCATGAAAGATCTCAGAGTTGTCTGTATCAGAATTGGGTTCCTTTTCCATGTGTTTGGCTTGTTTCTTACGCTGATTCTTACTAACAGAGGCAGATGTGGCATATTCTGTATTTTGTCTACAGACTTTAGCACGTATATTGTGAAATTAAATTGTCACATAAGAAAGAATAATATAAAACCTAATTGAACTGGTGACATAGTTTCTATACATTAAGAAATGATGTTGGAAATACCTGCGTTTTTGGGATTTGAGGAAGGATTAGAACAACCGACAGCATCAAATGATTCCATCAGGTTTTTGACACCATATCCCTTTTGGAGTGGGAACCAACCTGTAAAACTGATGATATAAGTTGAAAATATGTAATATGATATTACACATATTTTGGTCCAGTAAAGAAGCTCCATTAACCTGGTCTGCGTACACCAAGTTGTTCTAATTCTGGAGTAAGAACAGTGATGTCCGAAAGACAGTCATTCCCAGCATTGGAAGCTGACGTAATACAATGATTTCTGTCCATTGAATGACAATTCAACAAATTCACAATTCTAGAATCCTTAATTCCAGATCCTCTAAAATTGCTGCTATCAGTCATATATGGATTAGGTATTTTGTTTGAAAAATTCTTTGTAGGAGATATTCTAGATGCGGGTAACTGAAAAAGAGTCACATTCGTGGTAGTTGTTGGTTTCCGCTGTATAGCACACGAAACTGGACCTGAAGTAGTTATACCTGTAAACTATATTCTTTATAAGTCAAAACATACAAACAGCTTATTTAAAAAATTTCATATGTCAATCAATTCGTACCAGACAGATTGACACTGCGTAGCCTCCTTTGCGAGGGTGTAAGATAATCCTGTCCATTACCACTTATGTTGACACATCCTATAATTTAATTGATAATCTTCTTAGGGATGGATGCTTCACTGCAAGGTTTGATGCTTCAATTCAAAAATTAGCAATCAAATTTAAATTACAGGATAGAGATGGTATAACCTGAAGAATTTGGAGCAACACCATGCTTATTTTGTGTAATCTGTGAGGTTGTATGTGAAACAAAAGGATCATGATTTCCTACAATAAAATACAGAACAATATAAAAATATGCAATCCGGATATGAGGTTATGAACAATAAAACAGAATGTCTGTATAAATTTACCATTCAGGTTGACAAAAGAGAGCCTCCTCTGAGATGGAGTAAGATAACTCTGGCTATTTTCAATTACATTGGAAGTACCTATTGACATACAATAGCAAACCTATATTAGATCATTTGTAATTGACAGATTAAAAATGTATACTTGATCATCTATCATCTATTAAACAAAAAATTGTATCACCTGATAATTGAGAGGATTCAGATGCAGACAGAATCCAAAATACATATAAGAAAGGTATTAATATGCATTATGAAGAGCATTCAGATGCAGACAGAATCCAAAATACATATAAGAAAGGTATTAAAAACATGAACTCAACAAAAATTTACAATTACCAGTTTGACTGATAAGTGATAGCTGAGAATTGGGATCCTTATTTTCATTATTGGAAGTCTTTGTGTGGTTTGAAACTGATCGATGACTACCATTGCTTAATGTTGGCGTAGAGCGTCTTCTCTGTCCTGGATATATAAAGACAAAAAAAAAACTCAAGGTTTGTACACAGAGTAATACTTGAACCTATTGTACTCACCGCTTGGTACAGAAGAAGGAGAAACCGGACCCAAAGGAAGACGTTTACGACCAGTTTTGTCTATAATCAAGCAACTAAATTGAAGGATGAAATCAACTGTTAATATATACAATCATGGGCAAGATGTGTTTGCAACGTCAAGGATATAATCATAACCAAAAACAAATGTTCTTCACACAGATGTAACAAATTAAAATTAAACACAAACTGATCATCATTGAGAAAGCAAACTACCAAACATGTTCCTCACTAATCTGCAAACCTGATTGATAGAGTATACAAACCTGAATTACCTAGATCAGGCCATGGGAGGATGGGATGTACTTGATTCCTTCACTATTCGAAAACCAACATCACATAAATGACATGAAAAAGCACCGTCAAAGCATCTGACAACCTGATAGACAATAAAACAATACCAAGCATAAGTTTTTGTGAAAAAACGTAAGAAAACAAATACAAAACAATAATTTTAAACAATAATATGAAAACAAAGATGAAACAATGATCCGACAATGGCTAAAGATAAGAAAATTGTACACAAAGAAGATGAGGTTATTAATTTGAATTTGAAATTAGTAGTAACTGATTGATCCACAACAAATTTTTACGTGTCAAAGCCTACAATCAAGGAATAAATAAATGTTGTTGATGTAAACATACATGGGTATTACCCATTTGTATTCGGGTCAATGTGATTTGTATTGATTTGTTAATGAATTTAGTGATGGATCAGATCCGATTGTAAATGGAGCGACCCAACTGTAAAAGTTTGGACAAAAATGACCTTGATGGCTAATGTTATTTTAAATTTGGAAAGGATAGGAAAGGTAATTTTCCAGTTTCTTTGTGTTCATGAATTAAGATTATATAGATGAGTCATTGCATGTCCAGGACACGTGTCGATCAGTGGGGGGTTATAGTGGCAAAGTAGGGACACGTGTCAAGCAATGGAGATCATGGTGGCAAGCAGCTTTACTGGTTCGTTTCTTTTCACATGGATGATCCAAATGTTGCATCCCTCGAATTAATCTTGTTACATGTTACTTCCATGTCTATATTTAATCCTGTAAATGTTGCCTTGTTCCTCTTGAAACGATTCGAAATATTTCCCAAAAGAGCGAATAAAATTCTACGCGATTCTCGCAGTGAATAGTAACTATTCACTATTTATTCCAACAATCGAATCCTTGAATCGACTTTAATAAAATAATAAAATTCCAAAATATTAAATCCTGAAATCCTCAATTTTAATATCTCATTTCTTGAATATAATAATATATAATTCGCTGCCCGGTCAAATACTACACCAAAATAAAATTTGGAATTTCTGAATTCCGATCATCTTTGCATTCACTTATTTACTCCGTAGATCACTAATATGACTTCGGAATATCCACACTACATCTCGTACATAGGTGGCATGAAATTTTTTGTTAATCCTCAAAATCACTATTCATCCACCAATATCACTATTCACTGCTGCACTTAATCATAATAAGAAAAGTTTTAATTTTTCCAAAAATTCGGGTTATTACATTGCCCATTTGCTTGTGGATGGGCAACAGAAGTGAAGCGCAACTTGATATCATTCTCATCGCAATACTTCTTGAATTCATCATTGTTGAATTGAGTTCCATTTTCCGTAAACAGGACTCATGGAACTCCATACCTACATATCACATTCTCCCAGAAGAAATGCATCACTTGTTTGGTGGTTATCTTGGCTAATGGTTTAGCCTCAATCCACTTAGTGAAGTAGTCGATTGCTACTATCAAGAACTTTCTTTGAGCACTTGCCATTGGAAATGGCCCGAGTATATCCATTCCCCACATGGCAAAGGGGATAGGTGAGTTAATGGATGTCATCATCTCTGGTGGTTGTCTAACCACTGGTGCATGCTTTTGGCACCGTTCACATTTCTTCACGTAGCTTTTAGCATCAGCAAGTATGCTTGGCCAATAGAAACCTAGACGAGTGACTTTGTGAGCAAGGGCTCTGCCCCCCCAAGTGCTGCCCACAAATTCCTTCATGTACTTCCCTTAGGGCCAATTCTGCCTCTTGAGGTCTCAAGCATTTCAGATAAGGAATGACGAAAGATTTCTTGTATAAGATTCCCTCAATTAGGGCATACCTTAGCGATCTCACATATAGTTTTCGTGCTTCTGAAGTGTCGTTGGGTAGCCACCCAGTTTCCAGATGAGCTTTGATGGGATCCATCCAACAACTGCCAACATCAATGGGTGCTACCAACTTTCCGTTGATTCTTGGGGTCTTCAAGACTTGGAAGTATACACTCCCTGCATAGTTTTCAATTTCTGAGGAAGCAAATTTAGACAAGGCATCAACCTTCATGTTTTCTTCCCTTGGAATGTGTTCCACATAGCATTCATTAAATTGAGTCATGATGGCTTTGACAAGTTTTAGATACTTGGCCATGACTTCATCTCTGGATTCAAACTCCCCATTTACTTGGGAAACCACTAGCCTCAAGTCTCCACATACTTTCAGAGTTTTGACTCTCAAGGCTCCAGCCAGCCCTAAGCCAGCTATCAGAGCTTCATACTCAGCCTCATTGTTTGTCGTTGGGAAGTCAAGTTTTAGTGCATACTCTATGAGGAATCCATCAGGACTTTGTAGCACTAAACCGGCTCCACTTGATTTTGTTTTTGATGCTCCATCAAAATAGAGCACCCAATATTCTTTGAACTCCATCTCTTGATCTTTCTCGTCCTCCACTATTACTTCCTGCCCCCCGACTTCTTGGTTGTCAATGGTGCATTCAACCATGAAGTCAACGAGTGCTTGAGCTTTGATGGCCGTTCGAGGCTTATACTTGATGTCGAATTCGCCCAATTCAATAGCCCATTTGATCAATCTTCCACTAACTTGAGGGCTATGCAAAATGTTTCTTAGAGGTTGATCAGTCAAGACCTCTATCTTGTGAGCCTGGAAGTAGGGGCGTAGCTTTCTTGAGGCCATTATCAAGGCTAAGACAAACTTCTCAATCGTTGAGTAGTTTATTTCTGCCCCATGTAGAATCTTGCTCACATAGTAGATGGGTTTCTGAACCTTCAATTCTTCCTTTACCAAAACGGCTCCAAGGGCTGTGCTAGAAACCGCCATGTACAAATAGGGAATTACCCCTGGCTTGGGCTTTGCCAACAGTGGTGCCTCAACCATGTATTTCTTCAGGGCCTCAAAGGCCTCTTGGCTTTCAATTGTCCATTCAAAATTTTTCACTTTCTTGAGTGCTTTGAAGAAGGGTAAACACTTCTCTCCTGACTTGGAGATGAATCTTCACAATGCTGCCACTCTCCCCGTTAGTTTTTGGACGTCCTTGACAGTCTTTGGTGGTTCCTTGTCTAGAATTTCTTTGATTTTGTCGGGATTAGCCTCGATTCCTCTCTTGGAAACCATCAGGCCTAAAAACTTTCCCGAGCCTACACCAAAGTCACACTTAGCTGGATTCAACATCATCTTGTGGTGCCTTAGCACTTCAAATGCCTCTCGGAGGTGCTCAATGTGATCGACCTTAACAAGGCTCTTGACTAACATATCATCTACGTAGACCTCCATGGTTTTTCAAATTAGGTGTCCAAAAATTTTGTTCACCAACATTTGGTAGGTTGCCCATGCATTCTTAAGTCCAAATGCCATGACTAGATAACAGAAAACACCAAAGTCGGTGATGAATGATACCTTGGAGATGTCATCTTTGTGCATCTTAATTTGATTGTATCCACTGAAGCCATCCATGAAGCTGAGCATCTCGTGTCCAGCTGTAGCATCTATTAATGCATCAATCCTTGGTAAGGGAAAACAATCCTTAGGACATGCATCATTCAAGTCAGTGAAATCCACACACATTCTCCATTTTCCATTGGCCTTTTTGACCATCACGGGGTTAGCCAACCATTCCGGGAATTGTATCTCTTCAATGAATCCGATCTCTAGAAGCTTTTCCACTTCTTGTTTAATGGCCTCTTGCCTTTCTGGAGCAAAATTTCTTTTCTTTTGTTTCACCGTCTTTCTTTCAGGATCCACATTCAATTTATGAGTTATCAATTGGGGATAAATCCCTGGCATGTCAGCCGTTGTCCAAGCAAAACGTCATTATTCTCTTGAAGAAAAGATATGAGCTTGCTTTTCAATGGCTCGGGTAGTAGTGCTCCAACATAAGTCACCTTCTCCTGTTCACCTGGGACTAAGGGAATTGGGATTAAATCCTCAGCTAGTTTCCCTCTTCGGTCCTCATTGTCACTGATATCCATGTCTTCACTTGGGAGAACTTGCCCCCCGATTCCATCAGGCCTCAATGCGGCTACATAACAACTCCTAGCCATCTTTTGATCTCCCCGTTCTTCACCAATCCCATTCCTTTATAACTATGAAGTTCAACATCTGAGTAGACGTATTCATCCTTTGTCCCATGGTCATTGGGAGTTGGATAGTGCCTTCCACCTTTGACTCCACTCCATTGAATCCGTATATGGGCATATTCGAGGGTGTTAACTGAGAATCAGTGTAGCCCATCTTGATGAAAGCATCATGGAACAAGATGTCCACTGAAGCTCCATTGTCCACCAAAACTCTCTTGGTTTCAGAATTTCCTTTCGCAGGGACGATGACTAAGGGATCATCGTGGGGAAACTTCACTCCCTCTAGGTCTGAATCATCAAAACCTATTGATACTTCTGTTCGGGCACGCTTCGGTGCTTCTCCAACCACAGTCATTACTTCTCGAGCATAAGCCTTTCTTGAGTTTCGGGAGGACCCAGCAGCAGTTGGCCCTCCGAATATCATGTTGATGACTGGCCCTCGGGGCTTAGGGTTACGATCTTGGTCGTTGTCCCTTCTGTCATAATCCTTCCTTTCATAGTTTCCTCTTTGACTCCCTTGATTTCCATCCTTGGTGAATTTGCTGAGCTTTCCTCTACGTATCAGAAATTCAATCTCATCTTTCAATTGCCTACAATCGTCGGTGTCGTGACCGACTTCTTTGTGGAACCGATAAAATTGATTTTGGTTCCGTTTGGACATGTCAGCCCTCATTGGCTTCGGCCATTTGAGATCTCCTTCCTTGGCTATCTCCATCAGAATTTGACTCCTGGGAGTGTTCAATCTTGCATACTCCGTAAACTTTGGCCCAAAATTGTTTCTCTTGGGTGGAGAATCAGAGTCCTTTGACGTTCTGGGAAACTTTTCCTTGACGTCGTACTCCTGTGTTTCTTTTCTTTTCTTTGAGTTTCCACTACCGCCAGCAGTGGGTTCATACTTTCTCATGCTTTCTTCAGCCTTGATGTACTTTCCGGCTCTATCTTGGAGCTTCAGCATGCTCTCGGGTGGATGTTTAGCTAACGACCTTTTGAAGTGGTCATCAGTAGTTCCTTGTTGCAGGGCTATCATAGCCACTATGTCCTCTAAGTCCGGGACTTTCAGAGCCTCCCGAGTAAATCGATTGATATAGTCCCTTAGGGCTTCATTCTTTCCTTGTTGTATCGCCATATGTGATGCAGAGCTTTTCTCATGCACCCTTCCACTAATGAACTGATTGATAAAAGCCTTACTTAGTTCCTTGAAAGACCCAATTGAGTTGGGAGGAAGACGGCTATACCAGCATTGGGCCATGCCTGCCAAGGTTTGTGGAAACGCCCTACACTTGACCGCATCGTTAGTTGGCTGCAACAACAGTGCATTGGAGAAGGTTCTTACATGATTTGCGGGATCCCCCGTTCCATCATAAGCCTTAATCGTTGGCATCTTAAACTTCCTGGATATGGTAGCTTTCATAATGTCTTGAGTGAATGGTGGTGTAGGATCATCAGGATCTCCTAGGGGCAACAAAACATTAGGATCACCCCTTGGGGCTTCAGCCCTCTTGGTCCTCCTTGGTGTCGGGTCCAGGTTGATTATCGGGACTCTTCCAGTTGCTCGGCCTTGAGATTGAGCGGCCTCCTCCTCTGCAAGGAGTTTCTTGAGTCTTGCAGTCTCTGCCTCATGGGCTGCAATTTTCTCTTTAGTAGTTTGAGGTTGTTCCCGATTTGTTTGGGAAGAACGCTTTCTTCTTGGGTCAACATCCCTCTCTTCTCCAGATGTATAATTCTCGTCCTCAGTATAGGGACCCGAGTAATCTTGAATCAAAGGGGTCCGTAGAGCTTGTTGATTTTGAGGTTCCAGACCCCGTATATAAGGGGGGACATATGCTTCATGGTAGATGGGGTTAAGACCACTACCGCCCGCCATGGGTCGAGGGGGCATGCCATAGCTTGGCATCCCCAAAGTTTGAGCAGTGTATTGAGGGAGATCAGTAGTATGGAGTTGAAGACCACTTGGGGCATTCAAGAGCAGCGGGGAGGTCGTGATTGGTTGCTGGTGATCGGCCTCTTGTGGATTTGATCCATGAATGACCATCTGCAGGGGATTCGTCCCTTCAACCGAAATCAGGATTTCCGGTCCTTGAGTGTTGGTGGGGATATTCACCCCTTGAGTGCCAATAGTCGGTGGTGATTGATTTCCGTGAGTATCAGCCCCAGAGGTGATAGAATGATCCTCAGGAGTTTGAGTATCTCGAGCTGTTCTTCGTGTGTTTGCCATGGTTGATGTTGTCTTCCCACAGACGGCGCCAAATGTTGTGGATTAAAAAACGTACTTTTTTATTTAATGCTAAGGTTTAATGAGCTTCGATCTTTAATGGCTGCACTTGTGTTTCGAGACTAAATCGGTCCTCACAAGATGCCTACGTATCTCAATTAATGCTGAGAATCAATCCAAAGACGTAGTTCTGATTGTAGGATCATGGTCCTTATATAGGCGTCTGGAGCCTTGTATTTATGGTAGGTTTAGGAGTCTTAGCGAATAATTCTCCTTTTTTATATTGGATAAACGTTGTATTTCTTTGCAGGATAAGTCTTTTCCTTGTTGATAAAGGCTATGACTCATTAATTGGGATTCTGGATCCTTCTTTGACTAATTTACCATATTTTGGACTCTTTTCATGAGCTGTTTATTTCCCTTATTTATTAATTACGAAATTAATAAATAAAGAGGGTTTTTGGGCCTTAATTACGGGGCCTTTCCAATGGATTAGTAACTATATTTCTATAATTACTTTTCTGACCATATCATATATATATAATAGACTAGTGTAAAATCTCTAATCAAATTACTTCAATTTAACTAATGTAGAATCTCTAATCAAATTAATTCAATTTGACTTGGTTAACATTTTTTCCTCGGTAAATAATATAGTCAAATCATTTGGTCTCTCTTGTGAAATGATCGATCAAAGATAATTTTATATCAGCCTTAATATGAAAATTTTATTTTTCCAATAAATACTAAAATAAGTATAATTAATAAAAGAGTAAAGTGCACTTTGTGTACCTGCAGTTTGTGTGTCACACCACTTGGAATACTCTACTTTAAAAACTAGCACTTGCTATACTGAAATTCCCGTTTCGTAACATTATGTGTATTTCAGTTAAAATAACATTAAAATGTAGGGGTAAAATAGTCTTTCTGTCATCATCTTCTTCATCAAACCCATTTTTACTATTGATAAAGTTTTTGAGAAATTAAAACTTGGATATCTCAATCATTTCTTAACGAAATTGAGTCATTTAAGTTGCAACAGAATGATCTCTTTCTCCTATACAAATTGATATTGATTTTGACTATGAAAGAATAATTTCAAGAAATTCATATATTTTTATTATATTTAGAATCTAAATATGAAAATTTCTTCAAGTTAATCTTTCATAGCCAAAATTGAAATCAATTTGTAGAAGAGAAAGAGATCATTCTGTTGCAACTTAAATGACTCGATTTCATTAAGAGATGAATCAAATATTCAAGTTCTAATTTCTCAAAAGCTTCAACAATGGTAAAAATGGGTTTGATGAAGAAGATGATGACAGAAAGACTATTTTACCCTTGTATTTTAATGTTATTTTAACTGAAATACATATAATGTTACGAAACTGGAATTTCAGTATAGCAAGTGGTTGTTTTTGAAAATAGAGTATCCCAAGTGGTCCGACACACAAACTGTAGGTACACAAAGTGCACTTTACTCTTAATAAAATTAATTAGTTATAAAATTTTTAAATTATAATAATAAAACACAAAAGAAATGAAGAATGAAAATGACCCAACTCAATATACTCCCCCCGTCTCTCAAAAAATGGCGGTATACAATTTCTTAAAGTCAAACCTAATCAACTTTGTGTTCAAATATTATAATCTAAACTTTATTTTAGTATTTTAATTATCTAGAATGTTCTTGAAAATGCCTACACTAGACCTTTGAGTTCATGTCTTTTTGGCTTTCTAGATGGTTCGTGTTCTTAGAGATACTTATTAATTAAAGTGCATGTACTAGAAGTTTTCTAGGAGGTTCTCTGTAGTATTATAAATAGGACAATCTTTCAAGTTTTGTAATCATAAAAAATTATCAAAATCTTTTGAGTGAAATACATTTGTGAGTTTTATTTATTTTGTGTGAGTAAGTTGTGTGGATTATTGAGAACAAGTTTCTTCTCTTTAATTTCCAACACTTTATACATTTAAATTCCAACAAAGTGGTATCAAGAGCAAGGTTTAGTGTAACAGCCCGACTTTTCGAACTATTAAATCTAAATACAAAACTTAATAAAATGCATTTCTTTATTCAATAAATACAAAATTGCACAAAAGTCAAATGCATCAGTCAAACTTAATAATCAAAAATATAAAATCGGAGACGCGGCTCCACAATTCAATAATCAATATCTTGTACTTTACAAAATTTATTCTAATAGCACAGTTATTCTTAACCAATAATTTACATCAAATCACGTAGCACGAAATTCACAAGTTCATATCCATACTTTCAATAAGCTTCCAAACCTGAAATATTAGAAAGGGGTGAGCTACAGAGCTCGACAAGTAACAAGATTGACTTATCATTATTCTCTAAAATCAATGGGTGTTTCAACAAAACAATTTTTCTCAAAAAAATAATAATTTTAAAAGCCTTTACGAAAAATGATCCAGCCCAAAGTTTATATTTTCAAAATCTAGAACAGAAACAGATTTAAAAACAGAATTTAAAACAGAAACGAAATTCTTATAAATAACCACAGTCTTGCTCTACGGCCACACTTTCCCAGTAGCCGGAATCTTATTCTTATTCTTATATTCCACACTTTTCTAGTGACCGACATCTAAAGTTCAATAATTACGCTCCCTTAATAGGTATCTAAAGTTGCACACTTGTGCGCCTACTAAGGGTATCTAAGGCTAGTTCCGGAACTATAGCGTAAATTACGAACAGGTTCGATAACGTAGAGACTGAGGGATTCTCGATTCTCGATTCTTATATCTTATACAGTTCGAAACAATATTCTTATATCTTATACAAAATTTAAAGCAGAGTCAAAATATCTTTTCCGAAAATAAAAGTAAGTCAAAATGTACTTACCTCAAAGTCGACCAAACACTGAATAAAAATACAGGGACAAATCCTATAATTAGTTAAATCACACAAGTCCGTTATATATATACACTTCCAATTTTATTAACAATTTAATAAATACATTAATACTTGAATTAACAGACTAATATACAAGCTTATAGGCACATAACTAATACATGTATGATTATCACAACTAACCAAGTCACGTACTTACAAATCAACAGACACTAATTTACAATAAATAAGTTTTAAGTCATATTGCCCTTAACATGCATTCACATACACACATGTATTAGCACATACACTACTAGAAAAAGTACATATAACATCGGTGCTTTAACATCAGTTGAAAATGCCACCGATGTTAAAAATATATTAACATCGATATTTTTTAAAACGATGTTAAAACTGTTTTTAGACATCAGTTTATAAAATAGCAGTTGTGAATTCTCATTTAAAAAAATTTAAAAATCCCGGGTCATTCTCACCCCTTTATTATACCAAATAACTTCCCCCTTATTTCCACAAAAATTTCCCCCCTTAGCGAAATTTTTATCCCCCAATTTTCCCCCTTTCGCACAATCACACTCCGACTCTCTCATTCTCTCTCCTGTCCCTCTCTCCCGTCTCTCTCTCCCGTCCCTCTCTGCGTTCTCTCTCTCCCGTATCTCTCTCCATCTCACCATCTCTATAACTAAAACCCTAAATTCAACATCTCATCATCTCACCATCTCTGTAGTTGAAACCCCAATTTCACCATCTTTGTACAAATTTAAACCCTAATTGAACGAACCCAACCGAGGTAAAAATGAATCGACCTAATTGGGTTTCTTTTTCTTTCGTTTGTTCTTCAATTTGTAAGTTAGTAACAAATTCAATTTCAATTTGGATTTTTAACTCTATTTTTTTCTAACAGATCTGGAGCTTAGAGTTGGTTTTGGCTTTCGATGTAAGCTTACATCTCTGTTCTTTGCATTGTAAGCTTATATTTGTTTTCCCCTTTCACTTGTATTTGATTTGTATTTGTTTTTTTGTTTTACAAGTATATAGAGATTTACTTTTTATGTTTTGTATGCTTGTTTGTATATATATATATATATATATATATATATATATATATATATATATATATATATATATATATATATATATATATATACTTGTATGTATTGTAAATGATCGATAAAATCTGAGTTTTTTGTGTTATAAAATGTTAGTTTTTGATTAATTGGATTATTATTTGCAAACGTAAATTTGTAGCAAGTAACTGTACATTATGTGTCAAACTCGGAACCAATGTACAATTTGCACTCTAAGGAGAGGCACCTATAGCACCAAACAAACAGCCATATGGTGTAATTGAACATGAACTTGTATGTTGTCAACTCTTTTATATACTACATTAAGAGAGATATGGAAAATATAATAATCTTTCATTATATAGATCTAGAATCTGCCAAGTTATTTTTAACTTTCTTTCTAGCCCATGATGAGTGGGAGCAATATGATTTGTTTACACATTTTGAATGTCAAGTTGGTTTTTTTCCTAAGTTGCACTATTTTTACTTCGTGAAAGTAGTTGACCTAAACAACCTTGCAAACTGGACAGGTTCTGTCCGTGACCTTGGATGAATGGTCTGATGATGAAATTGATCACATAGTTGATTTTGGAGGAAATTCCTTTGCAAATTCCATCTACGAGGCATATTTCCCTGAAGGAGTTTCGAAACCTGGACCAAATGCTAGTCATGAGGAACGTTTGAAGTTCATAAGGTTAGATGGATGATCTTAACTCACTTCTTCTTTCAATCTTTCAAAATTCCACTTACAGTAAACTTTAAACGTCAAACTAATTAGCTATCTATTTTATATTCACCATGCTTCTTTGTGTGTCTGTGCCCACGCGCTTTTGCAAGCCTAGGACTTGCATCTGCTACTTAAGGTGACGTCATCATTGTTTCCGAGTTGCACGTGACAGGTTGTACAAGTGGACTACAGATGGAAACCTTTTTATTCTACTTTCCTTATTTTTCAGGTCCAAGTATCATACTCAAGACTTTCTCCAACCTAGCTTGCGGATCTCGTCAACTACTAAAAAGGACGCTGTGCAAGCAAGTTTTTCCAGCAAGATTATGAATAGTTTTCGAAGTTCTTTTAGTACAACACAGAAATTGGTAATTTTTTTCATTTAGCTTCTGTTCCCAAGCCGTATTCTTAATAACTTAGGCTTTAAGTTTAAGGTTACTGTAGGAGGTGACAGTAATTGAAACATATACATCTGTTCTTATCAAGGATATTAAATTATAGTTAGAATCTTCTTTCATCTTACTTTATGTGAGTTTGATTAATTTGTTGTTTTTGTGGCTATTTTGGAGTGCAAGTCCAAGTAATGATTTCATTATTAGCACAATAATTCGTTGGATTTTTGGTTTATTTATGAGCTATTCACATCCAGCTGTGAAACTGATGACATATTGGCAAGGAATTTATTGGACTAATAAAGGTTACAGTAATCAAAGGCACAAATTTAGCTGTTCGAGATATGTTCTCAAGTGACCCTTATGTCATCCTGCAACTTGGGATGCAGGTCAGTGAATTCATCGATGTATATTTTGTTTTTTAACCAACTACTTGTGTTGAAAAGATAATTTAGCGATCCTGCATAGCCTTTCAAGTTACAATAATTCGAGGTCTCGGAAAAATTTTGGAGTAATTATTTTTGCCTAAGCAACTATATGGTTCTTCTTTTGGTGAATTAAGTCAATGGACATGAAGTGCTGTATAGAATAGGATCTATAAAATATAGAAGCTTATTAAAAAAATTCATATTCCAATAAACTTTCAAGAATTACATAAATAATCTAAGGCTATTGAAGGCTAGAAAAAGGAGCTACGAGGGAGTGAAATGAAAAGGACAAAGCACCGAGAACCTACAAAAATAAGTCATGAATCTGACATTTCATAATCTAATGTGTTCTGGGAGCAAATAATGTTAGAGTACTTGAATTTAATGACAAACTTGGAAAGCCACTTGCACTATTTAAATTTAATGTCAATATGTATATACTTATGGAACACCTAGAGCAGACAATTATCCCTGCTGAATATTGGTTTACTATTACTTCATGTTTTTTTCAGTTGCTGCGCTTGACATACAAGTTCTGTTTTATTTCCACGTCTCCGAACTGAATTGCTAAGTTGTTATATTACTGCTTTGGTGTCATAAGAATATAAGATATATATAAATAAAAAGATAATTGTAGTTCTTTTGTCGTGTTCCACTTAAATTCTTCCTCTTACTATGTTCTTAATGAGTAGATATACTTCTAGCTACTACCTCACACTTGTTCTTGTTACGGCATCTAGATGGTTGGAATTTCAATTTCAGTTACAGGTTTGAATGCCTATTTTGAACCTCGATGCTTCTCCGTCCCTCGTTTTTGTTAATGAATATATGTTAGTTTAAAGGTGTTGGACAAATTATTTAACTGATGCTATCGACATGATTTCAAAATAAGAATCCTTGCATATTGACTATATGAACTACTCCACTTAGAAAAGCAAGAGGGGGCAGATGGTTCTAGTCCTTTACTATACGTATATTTAACCTTGAAACTTAATATTCGTCTTTCACATAAGAAATGTTGAAATTCCTTGGCAGCGTTGAAATGTGATATTATTAAATAAATTTTAACACATTCCCCAACCATTGCATATCGAAGGGTATGGCGCTCTAAGAAAATGTCTTTTTAATTAGAATGCATTTAGAACACATTTAAAACTTGTTTGATACCCTTAAATTTTACAAGTCCAATAGTTATGACCCGATTTTACTACCATTTACAGATTTACATTCTATTATGGACCGACGGAGTTGGCCATGGAAAAAAAATCTTCTGATAAATCAGATACCGAGAAAGTTATTGCTATATTAGAATCTACTGGTGCTCCTTTAGATCTAGCTGGATCTTTGGTATGTACATCAGTACATCAGTATGATTTTAGTATCTGTTAGTTATACATAACATCCTGTATATAGAATATGGAAGACTTTGTTTTTACACTCTACAGCTTCATGCTGCTTGGTCTGGTCGCATATAGTATCATCCATCGCATCTGAGGGTAAATTCCTTTCTTCATTTCCTACAAAATTGGTTTATCTTTCTTTTATATTTTCTCTTGACATGCTTTATGAGAAGATCAAAGTTGGTTTTGACAGGTTATCTTTTATACAGGCGATGAATGCATATAGGAATATGTAGATAAAAAAGCATTGGTTGACAGGCTAGCACACTCTTCTATATCACTTGTACATTATCAGATTGTGTAGAGCAATGGGTGGTGTGGAGATAGTCGAGACTAAATATGGAAATCACTATGTCTAACATAATTACAGAAGCTGTTCAAGCAATAATGGACTCTGTAAAGAGAGGACCTAGTGGCTCGGACACCCAGGAGCTAAACTCAAGTCACTTCTAAATATCCTCTTGGTCATTTTGTTCCATAGCGCATCTCCGCGATTTTCTTCCTATTTAGAAGCCAGTATGCTAGAGGACGAGAGGTTTAGTATGCATAGGGTTGGTTGTTGTGTTGCTGTAAAGGATAGAACTATAAATAGCATATCCATAAGTGTGGTAATACAGTTGAATTGTAGCTACAAGCTTTTTTGTGAATTCGTCTTGAAATGAATTTGGTAATGATATATAGTAGTTAGCTTTGTGGTACAAGTTTGTTGAGTTTTTTGGTATATGTAGAATAGCTCTTTGGTAAGCAGGGACAATGCAATTAACATCACACACAACTGAAAAATGATGTAAACACACAATAATAACATCACATATTTACTAAAAATCGATGTGGAAACCTGATTTTTTTAACGCCACAAAGACATCAATATAATACATAAATTTGATGTTAAATGCAAGATTGTACATCAACTTCAATTTGAAAACCGATGTTAAAAAGACAATTCAACAACGGTTTTATAAACGAAACCAATATTAAAGGGACCTTCAATAATAATTTTTTTAAATTAGCTGATGTCTTTAACTTATATTACATCGATTCTTTGGACTAGCTGATGTCTGATGTATGTTTTAACATCACACCTCTTACAGAACCGATGTTAATTCCCGTCTTAGAGATCGTTTTTCTAAGCAAATCGATGTCAATATTTCTTTTCCACTTGGGTGTTATATGTTCAAGTGCCTCTAACCTTGATAACATATCAATATTCAAGTGGTAATAGTATACATTTGTGTTAAATTTGTTCTAATGACATCAGAATTTAAAATGAAAACGATGTGTAAATACTCAATAGACATCGGTGAAAAACCGATGTCTAACGCTATAGACATTTAACATCACACGCGTAGACATCGGTCGAGTATTTAGAAAGACATCGGTTTTTAGCCGATGTCTATTGATATATTTCTAGTAGTGATAATTAATATATTAATAAACTCACCTGACCATCACATATAAACACAAGCAGGACATGTGTCTGCTAATTAATAGCCAACAAAAAGCACATAAATTGACAAGAATAAATAGATAAATAAAAATACAAAAGGACTTCTACTAATTTCACTTCTAAACAACTAACACATAAATATATATCGATCATAGTCTAATATAGTATGTATTAATAATCTAATCATGTGGACTACATGTAAAATCTCATGGACATGTCAAGTAATATCACTTACACTTTGCAATTGGGTTATTTACACACAAATCACATACTTGCACACAATTTAAGTAACTAATTTAATTTGTAATCATGGCCTCCCTTTTTGTTTTAAACTAATAAAAGTCGGATGTAGAGAGTTAATAGGTCTTGCACAAATATTATTAATCAAATGAAGGCATGGAAAACACACGGAGTTCATGAAATATGCAAGCAATACAAGTCGAATGTTGAAGCGTACCTCTTCGAAGACGTCTTTGTACAATGTATCTATAAGGTAAATGGGTTCTTATATAATTAAACACAACCCTAAATTTAAAAAGGTAATGATAAAACTTGCCACTAAAGATTTTACCACCTCTCCAAATAATATCTAAAATATAATATTTTATTCACACACAATTTACTTAAATAGAAAAGATATCGATTTGCTAAAATATTCTGATTATTCTTTCCACTAATAAAGAATCTTATCATATAATTTGTACAAAAAGAATTTTAAATTTTTTTTAACTAAAATAATTATCTAAATAAAATTTCTTTAATATCCAATATCTCATAATAAAACAAAAAAAAAAAATACGGGATTTTACATTTAGAGATGGCTTCCAACAACAACATGTTGCAATCTCAACTCCCTCGTTTAACGGGAAAGAATTACAACAAATGGATCATATAAATGATGGTTTTATATGGCTCTCAAGATCTTTGGGAGATTGTGGAAAGTGGATATGAAGAACCGGCGAATCAAGGGAATCTCTCACCACAATAATTGAACACTTTGAAGGAGAATCGAAAGGAAGACAAGAAGGCTCTCTACTTTATTTATCAAGCGGTGGATGAAGTTATTTTTGAGAGAATTTCAACGGCATAAACATCGAAGGAGGCATGGGATATCCTCAACAAGGCATATAAAGGTGAAGAAAGAGTAAAAATGGTGAGACTTCAAGCTCTAAGAGGTGAATTTGATTCACGTAAGATGAAGGAAAGTGAAATGGTTGAGGAATATTATAATCGAATAATTTCGATCGTTAATCAACTTCGTGTAAATGGTGAAGATATCACGGATAAAACAGTCTTGAAAAAATTCTTCGTAGCATGACTCGAAAATTTGAGCATGTTGTCGTGGCTATTGAAGAATCAAAGGATTTAAATACTTTCTCTCTTGAAGAATTATTGGGCTCACTCCAATCTCATGAACTTCGCATCAAGCAATTTGACTCCTCTCCTTCCGAGCAAGCTTTTCAAGTTCAAGACACTAATCATGGTGGTTTTAGAGGAAGAGGTAGAAGTGGATCATTTCGTGGTCGAGGACAAGGAAGAAGAAATGTGCCAAGTGAAAATTCAAGATCATTCCAAAGAGGAAGAGGAGGAGCTCGTGGAGGTTACAATGGAAGATGGAGAGGTAATTCTTTTAATTTTCAATGCTATTATTGTCATAAAATTGGGCATATAAAAAAAGGCTGTTACAAAAGAATTTATGATGAAAAAGATGACTCAAATTTTCTACATGAGGAAATTGAAGAGAAAGATAAAAGTATGCTTCTTGTTAGTAACATTCAAGAAATTCAAGAAGAATCTCTTGATGATGTTTGGTGTATCGATAGTGGTTGTAGTAACCACATGACCGGAAAGAAAAATTGCTTTGTGAATTTTGACAAAAGTGTCCAACGAGAAGTCAAGACAGGTGATAGCAAAAGGCTCATTGTCAAAGGTTGTGGTGATGTTCCAATTCGAACAAAGCAAGGTACAAATTATATCTCTAATGTTTATTATGTTCCCGATCTTAAACATAATCTTTTAAGTGTTGGGCAACTTATAAGAAAGGGACATCATGTGAATTTCAAAGATGATTTTTATGAGAACAAAGATAAAAATGGGATGCTTGTTGCAAGAGTCAAGATGACATCAACTAAAATATTTCCATTGAAAATTCAAAGTAAGTCTCTTCTATGTTTTGCTAAAATTGTGAATGACAAGTCTTGGCTTTGGCATCTTCGATATAATCACTTGAGTTTTAGCACTTTATCCAAGATTTGTAAATGTCATATGGTGAGAGGCATTCCAAATATTCAAAAGCAAGATCAAGTATGTGCAGATTGTGTTTTTGGCAAGCATCACCGAAATCCATTTCCGAAAGAAAAGGCATGGCGAGCTAAAAAAACCCAGTGGAGTTGGTACATTCGGATTTATGTGGACCTATGCGCACCAACTCTATTGGAGGTAGTCGTTATTTTCTCACTTTTATTGATGATTATAGTCGCAAAATGTGGATTATTTTCTCAAAGAAAAATCTCAAGTATTTGAAACATTTAAAGATTTTAAAGCATATATGGAGAAAGAAAGTGGCCATTCTTTAAAGACACTACGATCCAATCGTGGCGGTGAATATATGTCCGAAGAATTTGGAAGTTTCTTGAAGAAGCATGGAATTCGCCATCAACTAACGGTTCCTTCAACCCCTCAACAAAATGGGGTAGCCGAGAGGAAGAACCGAATAATCATGGAGCTTGTTCGAAGTATGTTGAAAACAAAAGGCTTGCCTAAGGTGTTTTGGGCCGACGTGGTTGCTTGCGTATGTTATGTTCTCAATCGTGCACCTACTAAAAGTGTACAAGGAAAGACTCCAGAAGAAGCATGAAGTCGTAAGAAGCCATGTGTCTCTCACTTTAGAATTTTTGGAAGTATTTGTTACTCTCATGTGCCCGATGAAAAGAGAGGCAAGCTTGATGATAAATCTGAAAAATGCATCTTTGTTGGCTATAGTGAAGCTTCTAAGACATACAAATTATACAATCCCATCACAAAGAAAGTTATAATTAGTCGTGATGTAATTTTCAATGAGGAGGATTCATGGAAATGGAAGGATGAGAAAGAAAGTTCAAGTATTTTTCTTGATGATAATGCATTTGATCCAATTGAAGAAGAAGGTTTCACTCCACCTACTCCACCATCCAATTCTCCTCCAAGCTCATCCTCATCATCTTCAAGTTCTGAATCATCACCTAGAAAGACAAGATCAATGACGGATCTTTATCGAGCAACGAGAAGAATTTTGGAAGATGAATTTGTTGATTTGGAAGATGCCGCTAAGGAAAATAAGTGGAGACAAGCCATGGATCAAGAAATTGATGCAATTGAAAGAAATGAAACTTGGGAGTTAGTTGAAGCTCCTAAAGGAAAGAAACCTGTTGGAGTCAAGTGGGTTTACAAGACAAAGTTGAATGCACAAGGTGAAGTTGAAAAGCATAAGGCGCACTTGGTGGTAAAAGGCTACAAGCAAAAATATGGTGTTGATTACAAAGAAGTATTTGCTCCCGTGGCTCGTCTTGAAACAATTCGCTTGTTAATTTCTTTGACCGCTCAAAACAAGTGGCAAGTTCACCAAATGGATGTTAAATCCTCTTTTTTGAATGGAGTATTACAAGAAGAGGTGTATATTGATCAACCACCGAGTTATGTGAAAAAGAACGAAGAAAATAAAGTATACCGGTTGAAGAAGGCTTTATATGGCCTAAAACAAGCCCCACGTGCATGGTATAGCCGCATCGATGATTATTTTATGAAGATGGGATTCAAGAGGTGTCCATTTGAGCATATACTTTACATCAAGGAGAACAAAGGTAAAATTTTAATCATTGGCTTATATGTGCATGATTTGATCTTTGCGGGATATAATCATGATGACATTGAAGAATTTAAGAAAGATATGATGCAAGAATTTGAGATGACCGATTTAGGACTACTTCACTATTTTATTGGTATTGAAGTAAAGCAAAATGAGAATGGAATTTTTATTTCTCAAGAAAAGTATGCAAAATATTTGATGAAGAAGTTTAGAATGGAAGATGCGAGACCGAGTAGTACTCCCGTTGAAGTTGGCTTGAAATTAAGTAAGGATGATGATTCTAAGTTTGTTGATCCTACATTATTTAGAAGTCTTGTTGGAAGTTTGATGTACTTGACCGCGACTCGGCCGGATATTACATATGGTGTTAGTTTGATTAGTAGATTCATGGAGCAACCAAAGAAGACACATTGGGAGGCCGGAAAAAGAATCTCGAGGTATGTTCGTGGAACACTTGGAGATGCAATCTATTATCAAAAGGCAAGTGGTACTAAGGTGCTTGGATATTGTGATAGTGATTGGGTCGGAAGTGTTGATGATAGTAAAAGTACTTCGTGAAATGTTTTCTTCATTGGCTCTAGTGCAATCACTTGGATGTCAAAGAAACAACAAGTGGTGGCTCTCTCAACATCGGAGGCAGAATACATTTCTTTATCATTACCCAGTTGTCAAGCTTTGCGGATCACATGGGTGTTAGAAGATCTTAAGCATGCCACGAAAGAAAGTCCAATTATCTATTGTGATAGCAAGTCCGCTATAGCAATCACGGAAAATCCGGTGTTTCATGGGAAGAGCAAACATATAAGAATTAAATATCACTTTATTCGTGATTTGGTGAATAAAGGAGAAGTCGTGGTCAAATATTGCAAGACACAAGACCAAATTGGTGATCTTTTTACGAAGGCTTTGAGACCCGATATTTTCAAGGAGTTAAAAGAAGAAACCTAGCATGTGCAAAATTTATCTTAAGGGGGGCTATTAAAATATTATAATCTAAACTTTATTTTAGTATTTACTAGAAGTGCCTACAAATATGCTTAAGGGGGACTGTTAAAATATTATAATCTAAACTTTATTTTAGTATTTTAGTGCAAAATTTAGCTTAAGGGGGGCTGTTATAATCTAGAATGTTCTTGAAAGTGCCTACATTAGACCTTTGAGTTCATGTCTTTTTGGCTTTCTATATGGTTCATGTTCTTAAAGATACTTATTAATTAAAGTGCATGTACTAGAAGTTTTCTAGAAGGTTCTATGAGTCCTATAAATAAGATAATCTTTCAAGTTTTGTCATCATCAAGAATTATCAAAATCTTTTGAGTGAAATACATTTGTGAGTTTTATCTATTTTGTGTGAGTAAGTTGTGTGGATTATTGAGAACAAGTTTCTTCTTTTTAATCTCCAACACTTTATACATTTAAATTCCAACACTTTGACCGTAAATTATACATTCTTAATTTATAATTTTACAACTTTAAAATTTAAATTATATATTATTATATAATAAAAGAAAGAGAGATAATCAGCGAGTACTACCGAAGATCGAGGGATAGATTCCTAACAACTGCATAATATTAAATAATTAAGTTATAAACATAATAACTTTATGATTCAAAGTTAAAATATAATAATGCGTGAAAATATTCAAATTTAACTTAGACGACTCATCCATTCGCAGAGCATCAATTTTAACTCACGCAATCTGACTCTGTGTTAGTAGACCTAGAGGCCCGTGCTGATTGGTGCTCATATACGTGGTTTAAACTCGTGATACATGTGATTATAGTCATGGTAGTGGGCCTGTTTGGCAACGGAAACTTAGGGCTTATAAACCCGTAAGAACTTATCGGGTGTTTGTTAACCAACTTATGACCTCAACTTATAATTGATAAATTGAATGTTAATAATGAGGTACATTTTCCTGAACTTATTGACTTATTATTTGATTTCTTTGTTTTTTAATACTTTATATTTTTACCTTTGTGTTTTTAAATATTTTTTTAATTTAAAATGCAAGTGTTGAAATCATTGTATTTAATAATTATTTTTTTAAATTTAATTTAGCAAACTTTTAACTAACTTATAAGTAAATTTATCCAAACACACGTATAACTTACAAGAATTCATCACCTTATCACTTATAGGACACTTACTCATTTTAAGCTATAAGTCAACTTTTTTGTGATACCCCAAACACGCATAGTATCTGTAGTCACAATCTCCCCCTAATTTTATTAATATTTTCCTTTTTATTTTGATAATTAAATGTAATTTAATTATAATTTTAGTAATAATTATAAGTTATGCTTTAAGTAAATTTTTTTGTTATAAATATACAAACATAATTTAGGATATTTATCAAAAATACCACTTTTTCTTAGATTTTTTTGCGATTTTACTATATTCTGAAAATATTTGCAAAAATATCTTATGCAACCAAATCAACAAATGCAATTTGATCTTAATTAACAATTTGCATATGTGGGCTACGTAGCAGATGCAAGCAGTTGCGTAAACATGTTAAGAATTTGCTTACTGTATGTGGTTGTGCAACACGTTGTAAGTAGTTGCACATGGAGAATTTTCACAAATTATTTTCAGAAAATGGTATTTTTGCAAAATTATTTTTAGAAGAAGGTATTTTCGTAAATTATTTTCAGATGATGGTATTTTTGAAAAATTTAAAAGGTATTTTTGCAAAAACTTTTCTATAGTAGGTATTTTTCAAAAAACCTCAATAATTTAAAATTAAAAACTAAATATCACATGATTATAATCTTATTTTGAATGTTTTTAATTTATAATTAGAATTAAACATGATAGAGTACTACGTGGTCAATGAGATTTGAATTCTATTTTTTAATTTGTTCCATTGAAATAATAATATAAATTTTAGTTTCGAAATGTTAGTTGGCGAAATTCAAACCCAAGAGAGTTAAATTTTAAAATGTATAAATTTTTCGTAACATTAAATCTAACAATTCCAATTTATAAGTTTTAGAATCTAATAATTATTATAAGATATAACCGAAAATCAAGTTTAATCAAACTTACTACAAATTATAGCCATAGATAAAATCAATATAACGATTCTATTCTACTATATTAATACTACATATGGACAAATTTGTGTTGATTTTTGGAGTTGATGTTTATTTTTTAATTTGTTGCGGATATAATTCAAACTTTAAATCTGTGTTAATATGTGATGTTAATATTTATCAAATCCTTGAAATTTAGTAGTACTCTTTTTATCTCTTTTTAACGGGATATAATTTTGATATTCTAGAAACTTGGATATAATAATGTCGATTTTTTAAATTAAATGATTGACAATCGTTAAAAATAATAATATATTTTATTTTAATATAGGTCTAAAAGCCAAAAATTTCACTAATGACATATTAAAGTTAATATTGATAATATTAAATTTTAAATATATGAGTAAAGGTAATATATAACCAACTTATAAATTTAAATAATAAATTATTTAAAAATAAGTGTATTACACGAGTTATAAGCTATTATATAATAAGAATGTGAAACGAATAATAAGGATAAGTAAGAAGTACTACCAAACGTTTAGGGATCGAATTCGAATAACAACATAATATTTTAAACTTATATATTCATAAATTGATTGGAGGCGCTCATAAACAGACTCTACATAGCTTTTAAGTTTATTGTACACACACTCCTTCTAACTTCCGTGATGAATTAATGATACGTTAAACTTTTAAATACATGCATAATCATCGTCGAACTCAAACCTACATAATATCTAAATCAATATACTTAATGGTATACAATTAATAATTAATGTTACTTAATGGTCATATTATTTGTTCAAATATACTGTCAAAGGTATACAATTCAATCTAAAAAGTATTGAAAACATATAAAAGAACTAATAAATAAATATTTATATTAACGTCTAGTTCTAAAACACGTATAAAAGAACCCGCTAGTTTGAAAGTAAATCAAGTATATTTTTGAAAAATATTTTTTTCGTATTTTTTGTGTTAAATATATTTCTTAATTAGTAGTCAAAGTTGATTTTGAAATTTTATAAAACGCCAGTTATTAGGGGACGAAGAAAATACTATTTATGAATAGTTAGATGCATTACCACACTGAAAGCGTACTTCAATATATGTATATATAAATGAAGATGCGCGGGAGGTTAGGGGGTGCCTCTAAGATCGTCTCAATCCATTTTCCTAATTTTCTAGAATTTTAGAATTTTAAATACTACTAAATAAAAAAATATCCTTTAATATATTAGAAGTAGAATAGGTATTCGAATTTATAGAGGAGAAGAGTTCAAATTTATAGGGAAGACATATAAAATAAAAGTTATATTTGAAGTATAATAAGTGTTCGAGTTTATAAAGGAGAATAGTTCAAATTTATAGGTTAGACATATAATTAAAAGTTCTATTGGAAGTAGAATAGGTTTTCGAATTTATAGAATAGAAGAGTTCGAATTTACATGAAATATGTTAGATCAGGATTCAATGATCGTCAGGATCTGAACTACTGATCAGGATTGCTGACGTCATCAGTATTGCACGAGCGTCAGTATCAGGATTGCTATCATGACTGTGATCAGGATTATCATCAGGACTGGAAGCTGATCAGGATTACTACTTCAAGATAACTATCGAGTTCAGAATATAAGGAAAGATGATTTGTCAGTTTCTAGTTTATAGGGATGTAGCTGTCGGTTAAGATATGTATTAATATTGTTTGCAATTGATTTGGTTTTATCTTGTAATCGATAGAGCATCTGTGTGTACTATATAAACACAGTTTAGATTTTGATTTTATAATCATTCATACACACGAGTATCATTGTACCTAGCAGCTTTCAAGAACATCAGAATTTCTTGAGAGAGTTTTGTAACAGTTTTATATCAGAATTAATAAAGCTGTTATTATTCATATTTGTGTTTATTAAAGTCGAGAATCTTATACAATTGTATTCAACCCCCGTTCTACAATTGTTAATTACTGGGCAACAATTGGTATCAGAGCAAACTGATTTAAATCTAAATCAGAAACGATCTAAGATGTCGACAACCAAGTATGAAAGCTTGAAGATTCCCATCCTGAAGAAAACTGAATACCCTACATGGAGGGTAAAGATGTTGATGTACCTGGAAGCCACAGATCCTGATTATCTGGACAAGATTCGTGATGGACCATATATCCCTACGAGAATTGTTGGACAAAAAGATACTGTACATGAACACTACGTGGTCAAGGTGAAAAGTGAGTGGACTCCAGAAGAAAAGGCTCACGTTCTCAGGGATGCAAAGATAAAGAATATTCTGCATAATAGTCTTGATGTTGTCATGTCAAACAGGGTGATTGAATGCAAGTCTGCAAAGGAAATTTGGGACACTTTGGAAACTCAATGCCAAGGATCTGCATCTGTCAAGAAGAACAGAAGGGCTCTACTGATTCAAGAGTATGAACAATTTGATGCAAGACCTGATGAGAGCCTTACTAACATGTATGATAGATTCTTGACACTGTTGAATAATCTATCTTTAGTTGGAAAAGAGTATGTAACTGAGGACTCGAACACCAAGTTTCTAAGAGCTTTACCTGAGGAATGGGATACTCAAACATCCATCATTAGGCATCAGTATGATCTAAACACTGTGTCTCTTGATGAGGTATATGGGATGCTGAGAACCTATGATCTTGAGGTTTAACAAAGAAAGAACAAAAGAAGCAAGACAAAGTTTGTAGCCTTGAATGTTGAGGCAAAGTCAAAAGGAAAAGCTGTGGAGGTCTCTAGAATAAGGACAAGAGTGGTGGAGTCAGATCCTGATGACTCATCATCAGATACTGATGGCAATCCTGATGCCAATACTGATGATGATTCTACTGACTCTGACATGCAGGAGATGGTTGCTATGATAGTCAAGGGCTTTAAGAAGATGAAGTTCAGGAAATCTAGAAGACAAGGCAACTTTCAGAAAAAGACCTTCAATGCTGACAAAAACAAATACATCAAGAAGGACAGCAAGGGTAGCAAATTTGACAAGTCAAAGATAAGGTGCTACAAGTGTAATGGAATGGGGCACTTTGCAACCGAGTGCAAGAAGGCTAAAGAACTCATCACATCAAGCAAGGATTGGATGGACTCTTCCTCATAATCTGATAATGAAGTGGTCAACTATGCCCTAATGGCCAATACTGATGAAACTGATGTTCCTGATGAAAAGGTATCAAATACTGTTTTTGATTTTGATACAGATAATGCCTCTAAATTAAGATGTTTTCTAAAGTCATTGCATATTAGCTTTAGAAGTCAATCTGCTGAAAATGCTAGGATCTTATCTGAGATGTCTGAACTTAGGAAAAGAAATGAGCATCTAGAAGCTGAATTTTCTTTTATGCAAGCAGTACAAAAAGAATGTGATAATGCTAAACACATGCAACTTGAAATGAAATTTAAATGTACTGCTCTTGAAAAAGAACTTGAATATGCTAATGAAAAAATCAGAACCTGGACATATTCTGGAAGGAAATTTCATGAAATCAATACTTCTAAGAATTGGAAAGAGTGTCTAGGGTATAAGTCAGATGAAGATAAGAAATTGAAAAAGAAGGTTGTTATTGATGAGACAGTTAGTCCAAAGACCCACAGACATGTTATAGACAAAACCAAATCTAAGATTAAACCTGTTGATTTTTATTTGGTAAAGATCCCAATTCAACTTTTAAAAAGGGATCTACTTCTGCTCAAACAGTCAAGGTTCCAAAGTCTAAATCTGTCAAAAAAAATGTAGGTTTATTGTCTCAAAGACAACTTAAGGATAAAGTGTGTGATGTAACAGGAAAACAAAAGTCACCTACTGTCAAGAGAAACGGGAATGGTAAAGTTGGGATTAACAAAGAGAATAATTATAAGTTTTGTAATATCCCCAAATTTTGTACTTATTTAAGAACCACTGATGAATAGTAACTTTTGATGAATAGTAAATCTTTTTCGTTTAAAAAGTTTTTCAGACCACCCTATATACGGGACGATATAATAAACTTTCAAAGTCGTATTAGTGATCTACAATGTAAATGAAGGAATGCAAACGCTGTCAGAATCGGGAAAATAGTATTTCTGTTTTCTCCGAAATTTCACCAATAACGGACAGATTAATTATTATTTGAGAATATTGGAGGATTTAAATTATCAATTCCATGGATATGGATTTAATAAAAGAATTAGAGATATCGAGACCGTTTACGGTAAACTACTTCGATAGAACACTTAAGGAACCCTGCGAACATTTTTTCGAGATTAAACGGAGACGGAACAGCGAGACACTTACGGAATTAAATGATAGGCATTGAAGTAACATATAACAAGATTAATTCGAGGAATGCAACATTTGGATCATCCATGTGAAAGGAAACAAACCAGTAAAGCAAACCAGTAAAGCTGCTTTAGCCAAACTCTTGCATGTTCGACACGTGTCCTGATGACAAGCCAAAATGTGATGACTCACCCCCTTTAACCACAAAATATCTCACATTGTCCAAGATCAACTAAGGCAAAAAGAAAAAGAAAAACTCTCCCCCATTTGGAAGAAAGAAACATTCAGCCCTTTTGAAGAACCAAGGGATACATTTTCCAAAATCAAACTTTCAAGCATCCATAAATCTTGTTCTTGGATTCTAAAGCTTCCATATTTCCAAACTAAGGTATTCTCTTAATCTTAGCATCATCCATTAAGGTTAACACCTTCAAATCCTTGATGAAAGATGAGGGTGAATAGTGAAATGAATAGTAATATTTTGTGTTCTTGATTTTGTTCTTAAGGATTAAGCTTGTTAAGGTTTGTACAAAGATCAAGGAAGGATTATAAACTATTGTTAGTTTATATCAAGCATCAAGGAAGGTATAACTCTTGAAACCCTTAGTTATAAATTGATTTATATGATTAGTTTTAAGTATGGTTTAGTTAGTATGATCATAAGGATGATTGAGTGATTTTGACGAATGTTTGATGAAAGTTTGATGTTGTTTTGATGATAAACAAGTAGATGTTGGTTTTGACTGATTGATGATGATTATGGATTAGTAATGATGTTGAGGATTTGACTTGGTGATTTGGTTTGATTGATTATGTAAAGTTTATGGTTTAAACTTTGGAATCGTTAAAACATAGCCGTTATAATGCCCGATTTTCCTTAACCATTGTTTTGGTTGTGATGTTAGAACATAAGGACTTATGTCCAAGGTCACCACTGCCTAGTATAGTGTAGGTCTTGTTTGAAGGTTCGTTTTGGTATAAAGATCATGTGAATCCGATTTACGGTTTAGGAGAAACGAGTGTTTTAGTAAAGGATGTTTCGCGAAACCGAGCGATACCACTTAACCAACTTTGAGGCAATGATTAAACCCCTTAAGTGACTTATTAGAATGTGAAACTTTATTTTAACATGCTAGGTACGTTTAGGAAGACCCTCGAAAAGGTTTCGTGTTAAAAGGATTTAATCTCTATTTTATAAAAATGCGTGAACAAGCATACACGAGTGGAAGTTCTTAAAGGATTAACTTGAAAACATGTCTTAACATAAGTAAAGTACATACTTAGTGTCTTAAAAGTATTAAGTGATTAATCTCGGATACTTTGACTATGTATAGATCGCCGGATTGACTCGAGGCACACTACCCCTACCTCACCACCAGGCAAGTTTTCGAAACCTATACTACTGTTGTTGTGATAATACCTGTCTTCATATATGATATGCAAATGCGATATATAAATTGCATGCTTGTTTTTGAACTGCTATATATATAGCGATACACGAGGTTATGACTTGAGGTTGGGGCTTATAAGTTAGATATGGGATATCAGCTATAAGCCAGGTTTTTATATATGCCCTAGGATAAGGGCGTGTGATTTTCTTTAAAGATCAGAAGTGATTATATTTTGTATACGATAAAGGTTATTTTCCGATAAAGATATCGGGTACGGTTATTCGAGGATTAATTATTTATTTAAGGAATATTATTTGTGAATATTCATTTGAGGTTTAATTATTTAATGAATATTATTTTGAATATTCATTTAATCCTTATTTATTTAATGAATATTATTTTGAATATTCATTCGAGGTTTATTTATTTAATGAATATTATTTTGAATATTCATTCGAGGTTTATTTATTTAATGAATATTATTTTGAATATTCATTCGAGGTTTATTTATTTAATGAATACTATTGTGAATATTCATTCGAGGTTTATTTATTTAAGGAATATTATTTTGAATATTCATTCGAGGTTTATTTATTTAATGAATATTATTTTGAATATTCATTTAATCATAAGTTACTTGATGAATATTATTTTCGAATATTCATTTATGACTTACTTATTTAATAGATATTATTAAGTATTTTTCTAAATTAAAAAGAGGTTCCCAAAACACTATTTTTTCATTTAAATCTGTCTTTTAAGAAGATTTAAATGCTCGCTCAACGATCAAAAATATGGGAAACCTGATTTAAGTGACTGCTACTCATTTTAAACTCTCAACTCAAAACTGTCAGGGGACAGATATTTTCTCGAAGCAATTTAGTTGCTGCAAGTCTAATATTGTGTTACCACCTCAACGCTCGAGGGGTAAATTCATGGAACAAGTCAATATCCATTAACAAGCAACAGCTTGGGAAATATTGGAGAATCTTCCTTTCCAACCTAGATATAACTACTTAGTGGAGTCGTATCAACAAGTATTACACTTGGGAAAAGGAGGACGATCTTTACGTTTTAGAGTCATGGATTTCATCTGAACTAGGAGCAGGTGTAAGAGGTCGAGTCGCGCTGATCCATCATTTTATTGCCCCAAATGGGCCGGGAGATCCAGAAAGGCGGTAGACAATGTCAGGCTGTCGTGATTCTTCCATCTACATGTAGAAAACATATTTTTGTTGTACGACCTGCTACTGATCATAGTAAGGTTGGTACGACGGGCGCGGTGAAGGCTCCAGTATTGGTTCATCATCCAATTTGGATATTCCTGCAACATGTATTGGGGTTAAGAACCGATCATGTTGGCAGGAGGTCGAAAGGTGTTTGGAAATTAAGTGACAATAAATTCGTGTAACTTCGTCTTTTATGAGTTATGACTCTGATAAAATCTTAATCAGACTATTTATGCATAAGTGGATTTTGGTTACAAAAATATATTTGAACTGTTATTTATTGATAATCAGTTATAAACTATTTTGGTGGGCTCTATTGCTCACCCTTGCTTTATTTATTTATATCACAACAACAGCTAGAGCAGATGGCCCGCAACCAGCACACTCTGCGCAAGTGGGTAGCAGCCGTCAGAGATTTACCCGTTGATGTGGTAGCAGCCATAGCTGAGGTAGTAGCAATTAGTAGTCTAAGCTTCAGCTTTTGTGTATCAGACTTAATTATATTATGATTAATGTAAGCAACGGCAAGAACTTTTAAATGCTCTGTAATCGTTTGGGTTTGTAATAACTTATAACTTGTGGATCCTATGACTAGATACTTATTCCAATTTCATCTCTGGGACTATAACTAGTTGTGTGTGTGTGGTGTTGTTATTGTGGGGTCACAGCATGTAGTTTAATTGTTTTGATTCAAGTGCAAGTATTATTGATGGGAATTGAGACCGTAACGACCGGATCCCCGACCCCGGATCTGGGGCTGTTACAGAAATGGTATCAGAGAGAGAGTTATAAACCCCAGAGATGATGCGACGTTATAATAATAAATTCACTAAGATAATAAGAACTCTTTCCAAGTTTGATTAAAACCCTTATGGGAACTTTAATATCATGATAGTAACATAGTTCGTTATTGTGTAGGCGAGCGACATCTCTGACCCTGAGGCTTAGGAGAGACAGCATGATGAGGACTTGCTTCGGACTACAGATCCATACTGTGAGGGTTTTGAGGAGAAGGACCCGGAGGAGGACCCGGAGGAGGTCCAGGAAGGTGCGGACACCGAGGTTGTTGAGGATTCTGATGATGAGGATCCAGAGGAGGATCAGACCCTAGCTGATACTGAGGATATTGAGGGGGATGTTGAGGACCAGACTCCACATCCTACTGAGAGAGCCCCTACCCCTCCACCACTGCCTTTGAGCCCTTCCCCTGATGATTTTGAGGAGCTTACCCCTGAGCCACAGCAGACAGAGGCTGCACCACCAGCCGACCCGGTTACCCCACCTCATGTCCCGTTAGAGGGGATACCAGTGTGTGTGCATAACTGGACCGTGAATAGAGTTCAGTCAGATTTGGTAGTGGCTGAGGCTAGATTAGCAGAGTCACGGATGCAGCTAGCAGCAGAGAGGGCTGCCAGGATTGTACGCCGGGGCGGCGGGAGGTCTATGCCCCCTCGAGTTGCCAGGAGGGCGATGACTCGCATTGAGCTGAGGGCACGGATGAGGATTCGAGCTTTGCCTACTGATGCTGATGGCAGGGTATCCAGGATTGATGCTGAGGAGATTCTCCGCATGGCTATGGCGAGGGTGAGGGCATTGGGCCGCAGTAGTGGCTGATTTCAGAGTTGGTGATGTAGTAGTCTAGTCTTCTAGTCATGTACGGACATAGTAGTGCCGATTTTTGGTGGGATTGTTCCATTGTATATATTATCCCTTTTCTGACTAGAAGGATAGACCATGTATTTCACTTTTGACTAGATGATGTTAGGACAGTTGTACTTGTAAACTGTCGATGTTGACTCAGACTATGTATCTTTGGTACCGTGTATATATTTGTTTTATTTCAGTTGAATCCAGTTCTGTTGTGACGCGATCACAAGTTTATTATACTATTGTCTACACCGTATGATTAAATTGCGATAAAATATAGAACTGCGGAAGTCTACTTCCAATTATGTAACGACTGTATCTGTAACCCAGTAAACGAGCTTAATGTGAATTTTCCAAATTTCAGTAAGATGCCTCCACGAAGAATGAGAACTAGGGCTAACTCCCAGGAATCTGATGATCAAGAAAGCCACAACCAAAATAGGGAAGACCCTGAAAATGAGGAAGAGATAGATGAAGATTATAATGAGCAGGACGACTCCCAGTATGGGGAGGCAGATGAATCCTTTTTCACTGCGGAATTTGAGGATGAAGGAGAGGAAGTTGAAGAGGAACAAGGAATAGAGAACCAGGGTGGAGACCCCATGGGTCAGTTCATGAATCTACTCAGGAAAAATTTGGACCGTTATCCCCAACCACCCCAAGGAAACAACAGTACCATAGCGAACTCTTTCAGGGCCTTTAAGTCACTCAAGCCCCCAGAATTCCAAGGATCGGCTGACCCAGTAGAGGCAAGAGCCTGGATAAAGGAAATGGAAAAGTCTTTTGAGATTTTAAGCATTGAGGAGGCGCAGAAGACCGTTTTTGCCACTTACCTTCTACAGGGAGAGGCCAACTATTGGTGGGAGGCCAAGAAGAACATGGAGACGGATGTTATCGTAACTTGGGAAAGGTTCAAGCAATTGTTTCTAGAGAAGTATTTCCTAAGGTTTATGAAGACCCAGATGGAGCTTAAGTTTTTAGAACTGAAGCAGAATAACCTAACAGTGGCTGATTATGAGGCAAAATTTACCGAGCTATCAAGGTTTGTGCCAGAGTTTGTAGATACCGAAGAGAAGAAAGCTAATAGGTTTCAACAGGGATTGAAGCAGTGGATTCAGAATCGCGTGGCAGTCTTGGAGATTTCAGACTATGCCACATTGGTACAAAAGGCTTCGATTGTGGAAGCCGGGAGTGATCAGATGCAGAAGGAAAGAGCGAAAGGGGGGATAAAAAGGAAGCATGCAAGTATGGGTGGAGGTTCTGCTGGAGGAAACCCCCAAAATAGGTTTAACCGCGGGGCAGTCTCCCTACCTGAGAGGAGTATGGGTTTCAAACGAACCGTAAGCACAAGCGTAAACCAGGGCGGCAACCCATCAGGAGTGTCCCACTCCCACCAATCTCGACCCCCATTACCAATATGTACGACTTGTGGGAGGAAGCATCCCGGTGTGTGCAACCAGAAATCGATAACCTGTTATAAGTGTGGGCGAAGGGGCCATTATGATACCAATTGTGTCACGGTTAACCTTAGCGTCAACCAAGGCCTCACTTGTTTCTAGTGTGGACGTCAAGGTCATATGAAGAAGGATTGCCCCACGAACCGACCCACAGCATCAGGGGCAAGCAAGGCTGCCTCCAACAAGCCACCCACCGCTAGGACTTTCAACATGACAGTGCAGGATGTCGTGAGGAACACGGATGTGATAGCAGGTACCTTCTCTCTGAATTCAGTTAGCGCAAATGTTTTATTTGATTCTGGAGCAACTAAATCGTTTATATCGAGGGATTTTGCGCATAAATTGAAACCTAAAGCCCACCCATTAAAGGATACCCTACAAGTAGAAATAGCTAACCACGAGATAGTCCCAGTTAATCAGATTCACACCAACTGCAAATTGGAAATAGGAGAACAGTCTTTTTGTGTGGATTTGATTCCTTTTAAATTAGGAGAATTTGATGTCATTTTGGGGATGGATTGGTTGTCTCGCAATAACGCACAAATAGATTGTAAAGGGAAGAAGGTTAGATTAAATACCCCAGGGAAGAAGGAGGTAGTGTTTAAGGGAATGAAACAGACCCAGAAATTTCTAACCATAGCGCAAACCAAGAGATTGTTACGAAAAGGAAACGAGGCTTACTTAGCTTATGTTGTAGACACCCAGAGGGAGGTGCCCAGTTTACAGGACATCCCAGTAGTCAATGAGTTCGAAGATGTGTTTCCACAAGATCTTCCAGGATTACCACCCGATAGGGTAATTGAGTTTCTTATTGAGTTAGCCCCGGGGACGGCGCCAGTTTCAAAAGTCCCGTACCGGTTAGCCCCAGTAGAAATGAAAGAACTAGCTACCCAGTTACAAGAACTGTTGGAGAAGGGTATGATAAGACCCAGTGTGTCACCGTGGGGGGCACCAGTGTTGTTTGTTAAGAAGAAAGATGGGAGTATGAGGTTATGCATTGACTACCGAGAGTTGAACAAGCTAACCATAAAGAATAAGTACCCATTACCCAGAATAGACGATTTGTTCGACCAGCTAAAGGATGCTGTGTACTTCTCTAAAATTGACCTGAGAACCGGATATCACCAATTAAAGATTAAACCCGAAGATATCCCAAAGATTGCATTCCGTACCAGATATGGACATTATGAGTTCTTGGTGATGTCGTTTGGATTGACCAATGCCCCAGCAGCTTTCATGGATTCAATGAATAGGGTGTTCAAGAAGTATTTGGACGAGTTTGTTATAGTTTTCATCGATGATATTCTTATCTACTCAAAGACAGAGGCAGAACATGCAGAACATTTGAGGATAGCCCTAGGAATACTCAGGAAGGAACAATTGTATGCCAAATTCGCGAAGTGTGAATTCTGGCGAAATGAGGTTCAGTTTTTAGGACATGTGATTAATAAGGAGGGAGTGTTGGTTGACCCCTCCAAGATAGAGGCTGTTTCGAATTGGGAACGACCAACCACACCAACAGAGGTAAGGAGTTTCATAGGACTAGCAGGGTATTATAGAAAATTTGTCAAGGATTTTGCGAAAATCGCAGCCCCGTTAACCCGACTTACCCGTAAAACTGAGAAGTTTGAACGGACGGAAAAGTGCGAGAAGAGTTTCCAAGAGCTAAAGAAGAAACTGGTGACTGCCCCTGTGTTGGCATTGCCAGATGGAAAAGGAGATTTTGTGATTTACAGTGATGCTTCGCATAAGGGATTAGGGTGTGTGCTGATGCAGCACGGTAAGGTAATCGCATATGCGTCAAGACAATTGAAGGAATATGAGATTCGATATCCTACTCATGATCTAGAACTAGCGGCAGTAGTTTTCGCCTTAAAGATTTGGAGGCACTACTTGTATGGAGAGAAGTGCGAGATTTACACTGACCATAAGAGCCTCAAGTACATTTTTACCCAGAAGGAGCTCAACATGCGCCAGAGAAGATGGTTAGAGCTGATCAAAGATTATGACTATGAAATTCTTTATCACCCAGGGAAAGCCAATGTGGTGGCTGACGCCCTTAGTAGGAAAGAGAGACTCAAGATGATAATGTCCTCAGAAGAGCTGATTAGAGAATTTGAAAAGATGGAAATAGAAGTGAAGGTAACCGGAGACGGCACCGAAAAGCTGTTTGAGATTTCACTGCAGCCAGAGTTGTTAGAAAAGATAAGAAGGTGTCAAGAAAGAATGATGAGTGAAGACAGACAGTCAATGACCGGAGAAGAGATCCACACTGTCAAGGATGATAAAGGAATAATGAGGTATACTTACCGAATTTGGGTTCCAAATGTTCGAGAACTAAAGGACGAGATTTTACACGAGAGTCACAGTTCAAGGTATTCAATTCACCCAGGAAGCACCAAGATGTATGGAGATTTGAAGGAATACTACTGGTGGCCTAACATGAAAAGGGACGTAGCAGAGTGGATAAGCAGATGCTTGACCTGCCAACGAGTGAAAGCAGAACACCAGAGACCTAGTGGACTTTTGCGACCCCTAGAGATTCCCGAATGGAAATGGGAACACCTAGCCATGGACTTCGTAGTAGGTTTACCAAGGACCAAGGCCAATCATGACACCATATGGGTAATCATAGATAGACTGACGAAGTCAGCTCACTTTCTTCCGATCAACGAAAGGTACACTGTCGACAGACTAGTGGATATTTACTTGAAAGAAATAGTGGTGCGACACGGAGTCCCAGTCGCTATAGTATCTGACCGAGATCTCAGATTCAACTCCAGATTTTGGAGAAGCTTCCAAGAGTGTGTAGGAACCCGGCTGAACATGAGTACTGCCTATCACCCGCAAACAGACGGACAAAGTGAAAGAACCATCCAAACCCTAGAGGATATGTTAAGAGTCTGTGCTATAGACTTTAAAGGAAGTTGGGATGATCACCTGCCACTGATTGAGTTTTCTTATAACAATAGTTTTCATGCAAGCATAGGAATGCCGCCTTACGAGGCCCTTTATGGAAGAAGATGCTGATCTCCCTTGTATTGGGATGAATATAATAACCCGGATTTTTGGTAAAATTTAAAACTTTTCTTATTATGATTAAGTGCATCAGTGAATAGTGAATTTGGTGGATGAATAGTGATTTTGAGGGTTAAGAAAATTTTTCATGCCACCTATGTACGAGACGTAGTGTGGATATTCCGAAGTCATATTAGTGATCTACGGAGTAAATAAGTGAATGCAAAGACGATCGGAATTCAGAAATTCCAAAATTTATTTTGGTGTAGTATTTGACCGGGCAGTGAATTATATGTTATTATATTCAAGAAATGAGATATTAAAATTGAGGATTTGAGGATTTAATATTTTATTAAAGTCGATTTAAGGATTTAATTGTTGGAATGAATAGTGAATAGTTACTATTCATTGCGAGAATCGCGTAGAGTTTTATTCGCTCTCTTTAGGAAATATTTCGAATCGTTTTAAGAGGAACAAGGCAACATTTACAGGATTAAATATAGACATGGAAGTAACATGTAACAAGATTAATTCAAGGAATGCAACATTTGGATCATCCATGTGAAAAGAAACGAATCAGTAAAGCAAACCAGTAAAGTTACTTTATCTCAACCAGTGCATGTTTGACAAGTGTCGCAAGGAGAAGACATCAAGGTGATGACTCACCACTTATACAAAATATCAGCATTATTGTTATTAATCAAGACAAAGAAAGAAAAAGGAAAAAGGAAGAACTCTCCCCCATTTTCCAGAATTCTGCCCAGCAGGAGCATCAAGGAAAACAAAATCCATAACTCCATTTCTATCCATCCTTAAATCACCAAATTTTAACCATAGCTTCTACACTCCATGGGCAACGTTCGCTCAAAATTTCATGGCCAACAAAGGAGTGTAGCCTAGTCAAATCCCTTCCCCAAGTCGGAGAACAGAAACTGTCATGCTTTTCCAGTTTCGACCACTCACCTTAGAAAGCCAATAAGTCGAGCTTCAAGCATCCCCTGGTGATGCGGTAGGACTCAAAAGAAAGCCCTTGAAGAGTAGAAGGTGTGGTAAAAATCTCAGAACCAAACTCTTGTTTGTCGATTTTATATGGATTTTACAAAGTAACGATGAATAGTAACTTGTATTTTGTTTTGTTTTTGGATATTGAGTTTGTGGCTTCCAAAGGTTGTATTAAGCAAGGATCTAAGGTTACATAAGGAATTTAGCAGCAAGCAAGCTTGGAGAAGGTATAAATCTTGAAACCCTTGAAGTATTATGGGGTTTATGGATGATTAATGGTGTTATGCATGTTTATATCCTTAGTTGTTAAGATTGGGCTTTGATTTAAGTTATAATGAGTTATATGAACGGAAAGGCATTGCTTGGCCTCAGTTCTATGTTATATAAGATGTATGTGTTGTGTGGAGTAATCGATATGCATTTTGGATGATTTGAAATTTGGGAATATCCGAGTTATAGCCGTCGTAATGCCCAAATTTTTACCTACTGATTGGTTCCCTGTTTTTCCTCTGTTAGAGCTCGACCCTTGAGTCCTACTGCCCATTATTGTGTAGTTTATGTTATAAGCTTCATAATGACATGTGGTTCGCCTAATTTGGCCGAACGGTTTAACAGTTATGCTAGTTTTAGTAATCGTGGTTCGAGAGGTTTCATCGCAGAAATGTAACCACTTTGATGCTAAGTCAAAGACCTTTAAAAGTCGAATTAAAATGTGAAACTTTGTGATATAATGCTAGAGACAGTTAGGAAGGCTTACGAAAAAGATTCGGATTAAATAGATTATTTTTCGATTTTATAAAAATGTTTTAGTCGAGGTCGCGCAAGTGAAAACCACCAAGAACATGACTTAGAAACCAATGTTGTAAATGGTTAAGTATAACTTGTATTCGAGGATCGATTTCGGACTAAACCTACGGCTTAAGTAATTGTCGACTAAACATGGACTTAGTATGAGCCTATAACGAGCTAGTAATTCCTTGGTTGTGTTTCGCTTACGTGTTTAAGCATTGAGTTATAAGTGGTTTATCGAGGGGATTAACCGTGTGTTTTCGTTTGACTTTGTCTAGATTGTTCGACATTGTCACGAGCCCTATCACCTCTCGAGCATCAGGCAAGTTTCTAAAACCATATTTTGAAGTATGCTTATACTAGATGCAAGTTTTCAAACCTATGCCTCTATAAACTGTTGTTGTGATAAATAAAAGATTTTGAGATATATGTTATGTGTTTTTTATTTCGAAATGATACTTATGGTGCTAAGTAACAGTTATTGATATGAGTTGAGCTTATAAGCTATGGTTATAGCAATATTTTGAGCTGATGTGTTAAGAAAACCCTCAGTAGGGGGGGGGGGGGTATATACTCTGTATTTAAACTACGGACCGGGAATGGTATCAGTTATTATCTAGAGTTATATTATATATACTCGGTACTTATACTACGTACCGAGAATGGTATCAGTTGCTATCTAGGGTTATTTTATTAATTTATTTTCCATTCTTTGTTAAGGAAGTGTGTGGAAATTACTTTTAAATAAATATTCTATATTAAATATAGTTTGCATTAATTATTTAAAGCCCTACTTCTTAAGGAAGTATTTTGTGAAAACTATTTTAAACCCTAGATAGCTAATAAAGTTTTATTCAGTCAATTATAAACATAATTAGATAAGGTTCCCAAATCTATTTCCCTTTTAAGTCTATATTCAGAAAGACTTAAATGTTCGCTCAAACTACAAAGATGCATGGAACCTTTCTCAAGATTTTATGCTTGTTTCCAATAGACTGCCAGGTCCTAAATCTTTTTAAATCAATGAAATTATCAGTCTGATATACTACCATCAAAATGATTTTGATTACTTCCTCAAAACTCGAGAAGTAAGATCAGTGAAATCAGTGATATCCATTAACAGGCATCAGCCTGGGAAATATGAGTGAATTTCCTTTCCAACCAGATACGACTACTTTGTGGAGTTGTATACTTGGGGAAAAAGGGAAAGGAACTTTATGTTTCAGTGTTATGGATTTACTCGAACTTGGAGATATGTAAGGGACTGAGTAGCGCCGGTCCCCTAAGGGAATTACAATATGGCCGACAGACTGGTGAACGGGTCTGTTCTTCCCTTAGATGATTATTAGTGCCCGACCGTAGGATAAGTGGAGAGTAACAGAATCGACCGTCTATGAACGGGTCTGTTCTTCCTGCCTACAACCGATTGGCGGGGAGGTAAGTCGGTGTGAGACTAATTATCTTCCCTTCTACGTAGAAAAACAGCAGGGGGATACAGCTTGCGACTGATCATCGCAGGGGTATCCTCGGCGCCTAGCATCTCCATCTACAGTTCACTATTCATGAAAGAGCACATTTTGTGCAAGTTTTCAGAGAAAGAGAAATTATTCCAGTTACTCAGTTTTATGCAAGTTTTCAGAAAAGAAAGTTTATTCCAGTCATTCAGTTCTATGCAAGTTTTCAGAAAAAGAAAGTTTACTCAAGAGTATTCAAGTTTATTCCAGTATATGAGTTATGAGAAAGCATATGAAATTACGAAAGGTATATGATTGTTTTGAAAAAGGTATATGGAATCAGTTGAGTTTCGAAAATGGATTGGAAATATTTTACATTGTATTTATTTCCAGATTATGATATGAGGTAAATGTTTGATATGAAAGATGATATTGAATTTTTCCTTATAACTTCATCTTTCAAGTATATGTTGATAGTCTGCTTATATTTTATATAGCAGATATTTTACGGAAAGGATATACTGAGTTATCTTATTATTTCAGTTTTTATACTATACTAGAACTTTGTTCATAGTATAAATATCGAAAGTTGCAGAGTATTCTGAAATGATATTTGAAGTACAGTAATGGTACTATTTTTGGAATACATTCCTATAAGGAAATGATTTCAGTATCGAAATAGTTTGACAAATTATTGTCGTATACCCGCTTTATTTCTGGGTTGAATTAAGGGCAGAATTATGCCATACTTTCATTACCTTGCTGAGCTATCGCTCACTCTTGCTATTATTTTATATATATTATATAGCAGCGAAGCAGGATGCCAATGGGACGGCACATACCTCGCAAGGCGTTTCCATTAAACAGTTTCTAGCAGCGATCCCGAGAGTAGTACGAACCAATTGAATCAGGCTACGGCTTTTGGTATTCAACTTATGTATAGACATGAATGGTATTAGAGGATTGTGAGCATCAGAAGGCTAAGTTGGTAATGTAACAATACTTAGAAATTGTATCAGTAATAGATTCAAAAGACATTTGGGTATTGTAATAAAAGTTAGTTATTCTGCAGTTGTTGTATTGTGTCGTTTCTGAGACTCTAACCTGTGTGTGTGTGTGTGTGAGACATATATTGTGGGGTCATGAGCAGGTGAAATATGAATGGTGTGAGTAATACAGGTAAGGCAAGGAGTACATGGATCGTGACGACCCTAAATCCCTGACCCCGGATTTGGGGCTGTTACAATGAAGTTGGAGAGCGAAAGATGCTTGGGCCCGAAGTGGTCCAACGAACTAAGGACATAGTAGATCTAATCAGAGGACGGCTGGTAGCAGCCCAAGATAGACAAAAGAAGTACGCTGATTTGGCCCGGAAGGACAAGGAATATGAAGTGGGAGACCTAGTGTTCTTAAAGGTATCTCCTTGGAAAGGTTTGATGAGGTTTGGAAAGAAAGGAAAAATGAGTCCTAGATACATTGGACCCTTTGAGATCTTAAGACGTGTTGGTAATTAGCATATGAACTAGCATTACCCCCAAACCTGCAGCAAGTACATAATGTGTTTCATGTTTCAATGTTGAGGAAATACAACCCGGACGCTAAGCACATAGTGGAATACGAACACGTAGACATGCAGCCAGACCTAACCTATTTGGAGCAACCAGTGGAAATCATATCAAAAGGAACAAGTGCTCCGAAACAAGGTCATCAAGCTAGTCAGAGTTTTGTGGCAAAACCATAATGTGAAAGAATCAACCTGGGAACTAGAAAGTGCTATGCTGAAAAAGTACCCCCATTTGTTTTCAAGCTGATTCCGGGACGGAATCCTTTTAAGGAGGGGAGACTGTAATATCCCCAAATTTTGTACTTATTTAAGAACCACTGATGAATAGTAACTTTTGATGAATAGTAAATCTTTTTCGTTTAAAAAGTTTTTCAGACCACCCTATATACGGGACGATATAATAAACTTTCAAAGTCGTATTAGTGATCTACGATGTAAATGAAGGAATGCAAACGCTGTCAGAATCGGGAAAATAGTATTTCTGTTTTCTCCGAAATTTCACCAATAACGGACGGATTAATTATTATTTGAGAATATTGGAGGATTTAAATTATCAATTCCATGGATATGGATTTAATAAAAGAATTAGAGATATCGAGACCGTTTACGGTAAACTACTTCGATAGAACACTTAAGGAACCCTGCGAACATTTTTTCGAGATTAAACGGAGACGGAACAGCGAGACACTTACGGAATTAAATTATAGGCATGGAAGTAACATATAACAAGATTAATTCAAGGAATGCAACATTTGGATCATCCATGTGAAAGGAAACAAACCAGTAAAGCAAACCAGTAAAGCTGCTTTAGCCAAACTCTTGCATGTTCGACACGTGTCCTGATGACAAGCCAAAATGTGATGACTCACCCCCTTTAACCACAAAAAATCTCACATTGTCCAAGATCAACCAAGGCAAAAAGAAAAAGAAAAACTCTCCCCCATTTGGAAGAAAGAAACATTCGGCCCTTTTGAAGAACCAAGGGATACATTTTTCAAAATCAAACTTCCAAGCATCCATAAATCTTGTTCTTGGATTCTAAAGCTTCCATATTTCCAAACTAAGGTATTCTCTTAATCTTAGCATCATCCATTAAGGTTAACACCTTCAAATCCTTGATTAAAGATGAGGGTGAATAGTGAAATGAATAGTAATATTTTGTGTTCTTGATTTTGTTCTTAAGGATTAAGCTTGTTAAGGTTTGTACAAAGATCAAGGAAGGATTATAAACTATTGTTAGTGTATATCAAGCATCAAGGAAGGTATAACTCTTGAAACCCTTAGTTATAAATTGATTTATATGATTAGTTGTAAGTATAGTTTAGTTAGTATGATCATAAGGATGATTGAGTGATTTTGACGAATGTTTGATGAAAGTTTGATGTTGTTTTGATGATAAGCAAGTAGATGTTAGTTTTGACTGATTGATGATGATTATGGATTAGTAATGATGTTGAGGATTTGACTTGGTGATTTGGTTTGATTGATTATGTAAAGTTTATGGTTTAAACTTTGGAATCGTTAAAACATAGCCGTTATAATGCCCGATTTTCCTTAACCATTGTTTTTGTTAGGAATATGTTGTTCTTGATGATAAGCATAAAACATATAATAGAATGCCTATCATACTGTGAAGTATTGTACAATGCAATTGCTACAACACTCATTTCGTTGATGAGCTTCCTGTCAACGAAACACTGCTAAGCATGCTATTTCGTTGACAGCTACAAAATTGACTTTACACAAATTCTACTAAGTGTTTTATGCTTATCATCAAGAACAACATATTCCTAACAATCTCCCCCAATTTATGACTGATAGAATAACAGCCATAAATCAAGAGACTTGATGATAACAAAAACACTCAGATACATCATAAATTACAAAAGTAGAAAATGTATTAAGCTTCAAAACTTTATAGACAAAATATAAGACTTACAAGACTAATGCCCACAAGTGCTCCTCTAGTCTGAGCAAATGTTTCATCTGTGACTTCTTTGTGGCATAGTCTTCTTCCCTCTCTTGGAGTTGTTTTCCTCAATCTGGACCTGTAGTCTTCTGTAGAAGATTTTCTCCTCTTCATCTTGATCACCAAGCTTGGATTGCATCAGCTTTAGAGTTTGATTAGATGCCTTCTCCAGCTGGTCTTCCATTCTGAAGAATCTTCTGCAATTGTCCTTGTCCTTAAACTCCATCATCCAATAAGGTTGAAGATGGATTTTCTTTCCTGTTGAGGGAACTCTAAGTATCCTGGGAAGAGCCTCAGGCTTGTTCCAGCTAGCCTTTATCTGACAGATTTTGGAGACCACCTCAGACTTGGCTGTTTTGGTGAAACCAAAGTCCTTTTTCAAGCATCTAAACACTGAGAGTAGTGTTTGATAGTCTTCTCCTAAAATTCTGTAGAGAGGCCACACTTGTTCTCTACCACCCTTGAATGAGAACACTAGTCTTTCAGGCAACTTTTGAGAAGCTGCAATTCCCCTTACTTCCACCAGGTTGTCTAAGTCAAGATGTAGACTGGATTCTTCCCTGATGTCAGCAATGTACATGCAGTCCTGTTAGGAATATGTTGTTCTTGATGATAATGATAAAAACACTTAGTAGATTTTGTATTAAGTTCTTTTGTAACTGTCAACGAAATGGCATGCTTTGCAGTGTTTCGTTGACAGGAAGCTCATCAACGAAATGAGTGTTGTAGCAATTGCATTGTACAATACTTCACAGTATGATAGGCATTTTGTTGTATGTATCAGATAGGTTTTCTAAGTCATGTTGACTAAGTACTAGATAGGCAAAATAGGTTGGTTAATTGTACATATATTATGCCTTGTAATTTTGCCTAAGTGAAGACATGTCAACGGTATGAAGATTACTCTGTCAACGGTATGGAGTTTACCCATCAACGAAACAAGGGAAACTCCATCAACGAAATGGAGAATAAAGCTATCAACGAAACACATCTCCATGCCATCAACGAATCATTATTGCTTTTCTATATAATTGACAAAGTGATAGTGACAGGTTCCTGACAGATCAAAAAGGAGATGTGGAAGTGTACTTTGCATTGGAAACCATTAACATGGACATGGGGAATAAGGAAACATCCCAGTTTCCAATTGGGCTCTTGGGAGTGATCATAATAAGCATAAAGACAAAAGCAAGGATCTCCAAGGACCACTGGACAAAGGGATGAAAAGCAAACTATTGGCGGTTACTCATTGTACTTTTAGTGTAGCCAAAAATAGGGTTGTAAACTTGGGTTTATATAACCAAGTGTAGCAGTTACTTTAAGTGAGAGAAGAAAAACAAAGAGTTTGTATCAGCTATCTTTGAGAGCATTTTTCTTCTCAACAACCTTGTAACTGAGCAGCTGTGTACATTTGTATCACAGATTATTTCCGCAATAAAAACACTTCAGTTGGATCATCAAACAATCCAACTGAATTATTTATATCTTGTGTTTTTATTTATTCAGTTCAGTTTAATTTTATAAAGTATTTTTAAGTTAAAGAAATATCAAGAATTGTATTCAACCCCCCCTTCTACAATTCTGTTAGGTCATTTGGGATTAACAATTGGTATCAGAGCAAGCTTCTAACATACAAGAAGTTTAAAGATCAAGACCAATAACAGATACCATGGTGAAGAAGGATGCAGGTGTGAAGATACCAGTTCTTGATAAGGACAATTACTTTCACTGGAAAGTAAAGATGCATTTACATCTCATGTCTATGGATGAGAGGTATGTAGACTGCATTGAGAAAGGTCCACACGTTCCCATGAAGCTTGATTCTAGAGTTGGATTGCCAGATGATGCTCCTGATGTAGAGATTCCAAAACCTGTCTCAGAATGGACTGTTGAAGATGTTGCAGAAGTCCATAAAGACAAAAGAACCATGAACATTCTGTTTAATGGTTTGGAGCAAGAGATGTTTGACAATGTTATCAACTGTACAACCTCTAAGGAAGTATGGGATACTGTTAGAACTCTCTGTGAAGGAACTGAGCAAGTCAGGGAAAATAAAATGCAACTCCTTATACAACAATATGAGCATTTTCATTTTAAGGCTGGTGAAACCCTAAATGACACGTTTAGTAGGTTTCAGAAGCTTTTGAATGGATTAAAGCTGTATGGGAGGATCTATCAAACTAAAGATTCAAACCTTAAATTTCTCAGAGCTCTTCCAAAAGAATGGAAGCCTATGACTGTTTCTCTTAGAAACACTCAAGAGTACAAAGACTACACTCTTGAAAGGCTTTATGGAACCTTGAAGACTTATGAGCTGGAAATGGAGCAAGATGAGGAAATTGAAAAGGTACAGAAGAAGGGTGGATCTATTGCATTGATTGCATCTGTGAACCAACTGGAAGATGACAGTAAAGAAACTGCAAAGGCCACAACTAGTCGACCTAGTTGTAGGAGTGATGTTAGCAAGGGTAAAGACAAGATGACAGAAGAAGAAGAAGAATCAGAACCAGCCAACTTGAATGACTTAGATGAGATTGATGAGCACATTGCTTTTCTGTCTAGGAAATTCTCTAAGTTCAAGTTCAAAAGAAACTCAGAGGCAAGGCCACCAAGAAGAGACTTTCAACCTAGCAAAACAAACTGGATTGAAAAGTCTAAGTCAAAATGTTTCAATTGTGGAATGCTTGGTCACTTTGCTGGAGACTGCAGAAAGCCCAAGGTTGAGAAGGGCAACAGGAAATTTGAGCCTGTTGATTATAAAAAGAAATACTTTGAACTTCTCAAGGAAAAAGAGAAGGCTTTCATGTCTCAGGAGTATGACTGGGCTGGTAATGGTGAAGACTCTGATGATGAAATTGAGTATGTCAACTTGGCTCTTATGGCTGACAATCATGAGCAGGAAGCAAGTTCCTCAAGCAACCAGGTAACAATTACTAATCTTTCTGAGCTTTCTAAAGAGGAATGCGATAGTGCAGTAAATGAAATGTCTACTGTACTATATAATTTGCGTGTTACTCTTAAATCACTTACCAAGGAGAATTCAAGAATAAAAGAGACTAATTTGCTCTTAAGTGATAGGAATGCAATGTTAGAAGCACAGCTCATTGAATTTGAGAAAATGAGATGTGTCAGTAGGGATGCTAAGAGGGAACTTGAGAACGTGTTACAAAGGGAAGAAATTCTTAAAACACAACTTGATATAGAACAAGGTGTGATTGCTAAATGGAAAGATGCCAGGAATGTTGCTACCAACATCATTAATGTTCAAGGTATGGAATCTTTCTGTGAGCAATCATGGAAAAAGAACAAAGAGAAGCTAGGGTGTGTTGGTGAAACCTTAGAATCAGAAACAGAGTCAACAAACAACAATGATCATTTGTTGGAGGTTGATATGTCAACGAAATGCAATGTTTCGTTGACACATGAACCATCAACCGATCAGGCTGTTTCGTTGACAGACAAAAGAAAAGAGAAACTCACTAGACTTAATGACAAGTATGGTCCTGTTACCAAGAACTTTGTTCAAGGTGAGTCTAGTAATTCAAAGAAAGTTGAGAAGCCTGTTGAGAGAGCTAATGTAGGTCACTTGTCTAACAAGCAATTGAAAGACAAGGTAGAAAAAGTTCAAAATGAGGCTAAGGGAAATAAAAAGAATAACAGGAATGGCAAAGTAGGAATTAACAAACACAATAATTACACACCTGATAAATATGCTCCTAGAAAGACATGTGTTAATTGTGGAAGTGTTAGTCACTTGTCTACTAACTGCAAATCTGTTAAGAAAACTGCTAATGTGAATATTCCCAAGCCTGCAAGGAATAGTCCTATGCCTACAATGCCTGTTATGCCTAACATGTTTGCTCCATATGCACAATTTCAGAATCCATATGCTAACATGCCTTTTGTGTCTAATCCTTACATGAATATGTTTAACATGCCACAAATGCCATGGAACATGAATAACATGATTGTTCCTCCAACTATGCATGCTATGAATGAAAATATGAGCAACCCTCAGAAATCAACACCAAGGGTAAAGATTGATCTGAATCAATCTGAGCCCAAAGTGAAAAATGATACAAAAGGGAATGCAAAGGCTAACAAGACAGGACCCAAGGAAACTTGGGTACCAAAATCAACTTGATTTGGTTTTATTGTGTGCAGGGAGACAAAAGGAATCTTTGGTACTTGGACAGTGGTTGTTCAAGACACATGACTGGTGATTCTACCCTGCTCACAGAGTTTCAGGAAAGAGCTGGCCCTTGTATTGCTTTTGGAGATGACAGCAAAGGCTACACAAAGGGATATGGCTTGATTTCAAAAGAGAATGTCATCATAGATGAGGTTGCATTGGTGGATGGTCTTAAGCACAACTTGCTTAGTATCAGCCAACTTTGTGACAAAGGATTTTTAGTTACTTTTTCAAAAGAAGCCTGTGTTGTTTCTAAAGGAGGAAACAACAATGTGGTAATGACTGGATTCAGAAGAGGGAATGTGTACATTGCTGACTTTAGTAGCACAAGTTCAGACACCATCACTTGTCTTTTCAGCAAGGCAAGCAAGGATGAAAGTTGGTTATGGCACAAGAAGTTATCCCATCTGAATTTCAAGGTTATGAATGATTTGGTAAGGAAGGATCTTGCTAGAGGAATTCCACAGGTGGAGTTTTCCAAGGATGGTTTGTGTGATGCCTGTCAAAAAGGGAAACAAAAGAAGGCATCATTCAAAAGCAAGACAGAGTCATCAATTGTCCATCAGCTTGAGTTACTTCATATGGATCTATTTGGCCCTGTAAATGTTATGTCCATCTCAAAGAAGAAATACTGTCTTGTGATTGTTGATGATTTTTCTAGATTTACATGGACTTTCTTTTTGCACTCTAAAGATGAGGCAAGTGAAATCATTATCAATCACATCAAGATGGTAAGCAATCATCCTGATTTCAAAGTAAGAAGGATTAGGAGTGACAATGGGACAGAATTCAAGAATTCAAGCATGAAGGTGTTCTGTGAAGAAAATGGTATTTTGCATGAGTTTTCAGCAGCAAGAACACCACAGCAAAATGGTGTAGTTGAAAGGAAAAACAGAACACTTATTGAAGCTGCAAGGACAATGCTAGATGAATCAAAGTTACCTACATATTTTTGGGCTGAGGCAGTTAACACAGCTTGCTTTACTCAAAATATTTCTTTGATTAATCAGGCCAAAGGAATGACCCCTTATCAGTTACTCAAAAGAAAGAAGCCACTATTAGATTTTCTTCATGTCTTTGGATGCAAGTGCTTTGTTCTGAGAAATCAAGCTGAGCATTTGGGGAAATTTGAAGCAAAGGCAGATGAAGCAATATTTGTGGGATATGCAGCAGGGAAAGCTTACAGAGTCTTTAATCTCAGAATCAACATTGTTATGGAATCTGTACATGTTGTTTTTGATGATCTCAAAATACAAGGTCTCTGTGATGAAGGTTTCCATGAAAGTCTCTCTTTTGAGAATGAGGAAGGAGAACAAGTGAATCATGATAAGGCTACTGAGAAACAGCCTAAAGTTGTTGTATCTAGCACAGATGAAAGCAGCAGTGAAGATGAAGTTGCTGCATTAAGGTTAAAAAGGATAGCATCTAGCCGACCAAATGGTCATTTCGTTGACAGTCATGGTGGTGGATTCGTTGACAGTCAAAATGAGCGTTTCGTTGATAGCCAAAACGGTCATACCGTTGATAGTCATAGGAATGCTTCTAGAAGTGATCAATTAGGGGACAACAAACTCAGGGGGAGTTTCTCAAGGACAAATATCCAATCAAGGCAATCATGATCATGAAGCTATGTCTTCAAGAGCAAATCTACCTCTCTCAAGGAAATGGACTAAAGATCATCCCTTTGAACTCATTATAGGTGATGTCTCTTCAAAAGTCCAAACTAGAAGAGCAACTCAAGAAGAATGTCTATACAGCAGCTTTCTGTCTCAAGATGAGCCAAAGAAAGTTGAGGATGCACTTCTAGATCCAGATTGGGTTTTGGCTATGCAAGAAGAGCTAAACCAATTTGAAAGGAACAATGTTTGGAAGCTGGTGCCCAAGCCTAAAGACAGGAGTGTCATAGGCACAAAATGGGTGTTCAGAAACAAGATGGATGAAAATGGCATAGTCACAAGGAATAAAGCAAGACTGGTTGCAAAAGGCTACTCACAGGAAGAAGGAATTGATTTTGATGAAACATTTGCTCCTGTTGCAAGACTAGAAGCAATAAGGATTTTCCTAGCCTATGCAGCCCATGCCAATTTCAAAGTCTATCAAATGGATGTGAAAAGTGCTTTTCTGAATGGGGAATTGGAAGAGGAGGTCTATGTGAGTCAACCTCCTGGTTTTGAAGATGATGATTTTCCTGAATATGTATACTTCCTCCTCAAAGCACTCTATGGTTTGAAACAAGCACCTAGAGCCTGGTATGACACACTCTCACAGTTTCTTCTTGAGAATCACTTCACTAGAGGTACTGTAGATAAAACTCTTTTTCACAGGATTGTGAATGGCTCTACTATACTTGTTCAAATTTATGTAGATGACATAATCTTTGGGTCTACAGATGTGAAGCTTTGTCAAAAGTTTGCCAAGCTTATGCAAAGTAAATATGAAATGAGCATGATGGGAGAATTAACTTACTTTCTTGGTCTTCAAGTGAAGCAAGTTAATGAAGGCATTTTTATTAGTCAAACAAAATACATTCATGATTTATTAAAGAAGTTTAACTTAATGGAATGCTCTCCTGCCAAAACTCCCATGCCCACTGCCACCAAACTTGAATTGAATACTAAGGAAAAATCTGTGGACATTTCAAGTTACAGAGGCATGGTAGGCTCACTTTTATATTTAACAGCTAGTAGACCTGATATTATGTTTGCTACATGTCTATGTGCTAGATTTCAGGCTGATCCTAGGGAATCCCATTTAGTTGCTATTAAAAGGATTTTCAGATATCTCAAGGGAACACCAAACCTTGGCATTTGGTACCCTAGAGAATCTGGTTTTGAACTAATTGGTTATTCAGATGCAGATTATGCAGGATGTAAAATTGACAGGAAAAGCACAACAGGCACCTGTCAATTCTTAGGAAACAAGCTTGTGTCATGGTTCAGCAAGAAACAAAACTCAGTTTCCACCTCCACAGCTGAGGCTGAGTATATTGCAGCTGGAAGTTGTTGTGCACAGATTTTATGGATGAAAAATCAACTACTTGATTATGGATTACGAGTTGAGAAAATTCCTATTTTCTGTGACAACACTAGTGCCATTGCCATTACTGAGAATCCAGTGCAGCATTCAAGAACCAAGCATATTGACATCAAGTACCATTTCATTAGAGAACATGTTATGAATGGTACTGTGGAGTTACATTTTGTTCCAAGTGAACAACAACTTGCAGACATCTTTACCAAGCCACTTGATGAATCAACATTCTCAAGATTAGTAAGTGAGCTAGGTATGCTAAATTTCTCTTAATTATTTTTGAGATATTTGCAAGTCTTAATGCAGCCAGAAATTTGCTATGTTTTTCTGTGAATGAATTTTCTCAGGAAAAGGTAAAATTTTGTCTAAGTCAAAATTACTATGCCAACGGAATGCACCATTTCGTTGACAGTCTTAGCAGTTTTCTGGGTGTTTCGTTGATAGCTCTTTTATATCAACGAAACGCAGCTTTATCAACGAAATAAGACGGGACTTTAACCGCCCAATCCTGATTCGTTGATTTAGCGCTTTTTATCTGAACCGTTGAAATTTGACCCGTCTTTTACCACGATCTATGCATACACCCCTGTAAGTATAAATCATGGTAATACTTTAAGAGTAACGGTTATATTTTTAAGCCAATCCAGTAATTTACATTTATTATTGGATTCATTTTCTGAGAATTTTTGGGGGAGTATTTAAGAAATTTTATTTTTATTATTTCTTTTTACCTGTTCTCAAAAATTCCAAAGGCTTTTTCTCTCTTCTTCTCTCTAACAAGCTATTCAGTTCGAAGCTTTCCTTTAATCAACAATGGCACCTATAGTCAAGCTTATGTCTGCTGGAGGGTTCATCTATGAGAAGAACAACTCCATCCCTTTTGTTGTCAAGGAAAACCCGAACAGTCTGTTCTTCAAAATGATGGATTTCATGAAGAATTGCAAGTTGAGCTACGCAATGTTTCACTCTACACCACTCTACAATGAGATAATCGAGGAAATTTGGACCTCATGTGAGTATAGTGGAACACACTGCACACTAAAATTCACTCTTCAAGGTAATGAGTACATAGTTAATTCTGATGTTTTGCAAGCATGTTTACATATTCCTGATAATAACTGTGATGCTTTGCCTACTAACACTGAAATAACTACCATGTTAAATTCTATAAACTACTCTTTGCCTACTGATAATCTGGGTAGAATAATTAGGAGAGGTTTGGTTAGAGAATACAGTTATTTAGCTGATGCATTCATTAAGGTCTTTTCTGGAAAGATTAGTAATTTTGATGCATTAACTAACTCTATGTTAATTCTCCTAACCATGCTTCTAAATGATAGATATCACAACTTTAGCACCCAACTTATGTATGAAATTGGTGCTAAGTTGGGTGACAAACAAATAGGAAGAAAAATATCTATTATGCTAGGTTTCTGATGATGTTGGCTAACCATGTTAGTCCAGCACCATTAGTTATCTCTAACCCTAATGCCAGGTTCGAGTGCTTTGTGCAAGAAAAGAGAGTATTGACAGACATACTCAGGCTGAACCACAATGGTGATGTTCCAGTGGTGTATCTGCCAATCATTGAGGTAACTACTACTATCCCTGTTAGTGTAGCTGTTACTTCTACTGTCTCCTCCAACCTTGTTGCTATGGAGTCTGTAGCTGTGACCCAACAGGCTCCTGCCCCAGCAACTAAATCCAAATCAAAGAAATCCTCCAAGCCAACCTCAGGTGCTTCTCAAAAGGCACCTGTTGTAAAAACTACCACACAACCTAAGGGGAGTGAGTCTGGAGTTGTAAGAGGTGAGGGAAGGGGTGAACATCAAAGAAACCCCAAGGATAAGGAAGGACAGGTTAGTGTGTACCAGCCAAGCCCCATTGTGTCTTCCCAACAAGGCACAATGAGTAACATGGATTTAAGCACAAGTCTAATTGCATCCTCCCAAAAGGATGTGATTATTGAAACGAGCTCTTCTCCTAGAGCACAGTCCAAAAGGGTAAGGGACACTTCTAGCCCAAAGTCTACATTTTCCCAATACCAAAGGAGAGTGAAGCAAAAGTCCAAGGGTACACAGGGTGCACACACACTGGAAGCAACACTTCCAGTTTCTCAAATTCAGTTTGATGTAACCCCTATCATTTCTCTGGGGTTACAGTCCCATTCTCTAAACATCAATCTTGAATTATCTCCATCAAATTCACCAACTCAATCTTTAGATGTGGACATGATCCATACATCTATTCCTGATTCTCCAACTCTAATCTTGGAGAAGCCCCACTCTGAAGCTGATGGCCATCACTTGTTAAGTGATTTGTTGGGCCATCAACCAATTTTTCCTGAAGTTGCAAGGGGATCTGTGGACCATTCTTTAACATCAATCACCACAGACTCCACTGTAATTTCTCATTTTCAAAGTGCTTTCTTGACTTCATCAACGAAACAGTCTATTTCGTTGACAAGTGTTTCTCCATCAACGGTATCCATACCGTTGACAGTTCAAACTACCATTCCGTTGATAGTTCACTCTGCACCTTTAATTGAAAATCAAGTTGTTCCCACAACTAGTGCAGATGATCTAGTGGTAGTTGAGACACTTCTAGGACTGAGAGGGAGTGAAACTGAGAGGCTGGCTTGCAGCCAGGCAAAAGGAGAGAATGTGAGTGAGAGGCTGGCTATTTCTTCCAGCCAGGCAAAAGGAGAGATTGAGAGTACCACCTTAGTAGGTGAAGGTGAGGGTGTGAGAGGTGTGAGCCATGGGGAGCCCATGATGCAAGAACAGAGTGGAGAGAGAGAAGGGACTACAGGAGAAATAAGGATGGAAGCAGCCATTGCAAGTGAGTTAATGGAGGTCAGTGAGGGAGAAAGGGAACTTACTTTCCAAGAGCTTTATCAACAAACTCTGGATAGTATTTCCCTGGATCCTGAGACCTTTACTCATCCTGTGCCAGCCTATCAAATTATGGCTCAGCAGGGCAATGTGGAGGCAGAAAGGTCACTAAATTTAATTCATACAACTGCATCAATGCAAAGAGCAAAGGATGCCCTGACCAATCTACCTTCAGGAGCTGCAGCAAGTGGAGATTTTGAGTTTTCTGATGATGAGGACAGCTATGGTGATAATCTACAGGTGGCCACCACTTCACAGACTGGGACTTCTGTGGTGCCTCCTACACCAGGCTGGCTTTCTCAAGGTATGCATGGTAGAGCCACTCTAGATGCTGCTATCTCCAGGCAGTACAATGAAGCCTACTTAGCTCATGAGTCTGCCAATGCAAGGGACAAGAAATTCTACAAGGCCATCATGGATTCTCTGGAAATTCAAAGGCTACAAATGATGCAGACAAGGATTGAGGCTACAGAAATCAAGGACTCTATTAGCAATTTCAGGGATGCTAACTACAGGATGATGGATGAAAAGCTCCCTCTTCTCACTATGTCCAAAATGAACAGGTTTTTCTCTAAGGAACCTGAAGTGGCTACCTCCTTGAAGACTCTCTCTTCTAGAGTGGACAAGGTGGAAGCTACTTTATCTCAAATACAAAAGGAACAGGAGAAGCAGACTCAACTTTTGGCCCAGCTAGTGGCAGCTCAAGGACTCCCAGTTGTCTCTCTTGATGATAACAAAAAGGGGGAGAAATCTCAGGAGCTAACCATTCAAATCACAAAGGTGCTGGTCCCAGCCATCACATTGCCACAGGAGCCACTAGCAATGGGGGAGTTTGGAAAGAAGAATAAGGATAGCATTGACTTGATCCAGGAAGCTTCTATGAGGATACAACTTGCAGAACAGATCAAAGATCATTGGTCCAACATAGAAGCAAGGTTCAAGAAAATTACTGAATCTTCAAAGACAGTTCAGCCATCAACAAATGCAATGGTGACTGTACAAGTGGAGCCACAGTTCAAGAGCTCTTATGCTATAGAGCCCCTTCTACATGGAGTCATTCAAGGACCAAGAAAGGAGAAAGGACAAACTTCATGCATTAGGGATGTGGAAGAAGCTACATTACAAAGAAGCTTATCTCCCAAGTCTCCTGCTAAACCAAAAGGCAAAAACATAGCAAGAACTTTCTATCCTGCACCTTATCCAGATGAGCACAAGCTACTTGGACTTCTCATCACAAAAAGCAAGGAAAGCAATGATTATGAGATAAGGAAACAAAGGGCAATTGTCTACAGGAATGGACAAGAAATTTGTGTTTGGGCTGGTCACCCAAACTTTGCTGAAGCTAAAGCTGAAGAATCAGAAAGAGCAGCAATGCAAGCTCTTGCAGTTGCTCAATCTCTTGATGAAGAAGAAAGACAGCAAGAAGAAAAAGCCCAAGAGGAAAGGAGTGAAAAAAAGAGTACAAGGCAACCAAAGGCAAGGGCTAGAAGAAACATAACCCTTGAAAATGATGACTCTCAGAGTATTGCATCAGACTCTTCTGTACCTCCAACAATTCCTGATCCATCTTTAAAGTTAGCCTGTGATCCCAAACATCTTGTTAATTATCATGATCAGCCAATTGAGCCAAAGGAAGAGCCAATTGAGCTTGATGAGGCTAATTTTCCTAAATTCCTTTTTGAGATGGATCCAAAGAAGAAATTGAAGCAAAGGGCTGTCAAGGCAAAGCCAGTATTTGTGAGAAAGCCACAACCTCAAAAACCCCCTTCAAATCCAGAGGACTGCATGTACATTGCTGACATCAGGGAAGAATCCAGTTTGCATCTTGATTTAGACAACCTGGTGGAAGTAAGGGGCATTGCAGCTTCTCAGAAGCTACCTGAAAGATTGGTTTTCACATACAAGGGTGGTAGAGAACAAATTTGGCCTCTCTACAGAATTCTAGGAGAAGACTACCAAACACTACTCACAGTGTTTAGATGCTTGAAGAAAGACTTTGGCTTCACCAAAACAGCCAAGTCTGAGGTGGTCTCCAAAATATGTCAAATAAAGGCTAGCTGGAACAAGCCTGAGGCTCTTCCCAGGATGCTAAGAGTGCCCTCAACAGGAAAGAAGATCCATCTTCAACCTTTCTGGATGATGGAATTCAAGGACAAGGACAACTGCAGAAGGTTCTTCAGGATGGAAGACCAGCTGGACAAGGCATCTAATCAGACTCTAAGGTTTATGCAATCCATGCTTGGTGATCAAGATGAAGAAGAGAAGATCTTTTACAGAAGGCTACAGGTCCAGATTGAGGAGAACAACTCTAGGAGAGGGAAGAAGACTATGCCCCAAAGAAGACAAAGATGAATTATTTGCTCAGTCTAGAGGAGCACATTTGGGCATTAGTCTTGTAAGTCTAGCTTTATTTCTAAAACTTTATGAAGCTCAATACAATTTTTACTTTTATCATGTGTAATATGCCTGAGTGTTTTTGTTATCATCAAGGCTATTGATTTATGGCTGTTATTCTATCAGTCATAAATTGGGGGAGATTGTTAGGAATATGTTGTTCTTGATGATAATGATAAAAACACTTAGTAGATTTTGTATTAAGTTCTTTTGTAACTGTCAACGAAATGGCATGCTTTGCAGTGTTTCGTTGACAGGAAGCTCATCAACGAAATGAGTGTTGTAGCAATTGCATTGTACAATACTTCACAGTATGATAGGCATTTTGTTGTATGTATCAGATAGGTTTTCTAAGTCATGTTGACTAAGTACTAGATAGGCAAAATAGGTTGGTTAATTGTACATATATTATGCCTTGTAATTTTGCCTAAGTGAAGACATGTCAACGGTATGAAGATTACTCTGTCAACGGTATGGAGTTTACCCATCAACGAAACAAGGGAAACTCCATCAACGAAATGGAGAATAAAGCTATCAACGAAACACATCTCCATGCCATCAACGAATCATTATTGCTTTTCTATATAATTGACAAAGTGATAGTGACAGGTTCCTGACAGATCAAAAAGGAGATGTGGAAGTGTACTTTGCATTGGAAACCATTAACATGGACATGGGGAATAAGGAAACATCCCAGTTTCCAATTGGGCTCTTGGGAGTGATCATAATAAGCATAAAGACAAAAGCAAGGATCTCCAAGGACCACTGGACAAAGGGATGAAAAGCAAACTATTGGCGGTTACTCATTGTACTTTTAGTGTAGCCAAAAATAGGGTTGTAAACTTGGGTTTATATAACCAAGTGTAGCAGTTACTTTAAGTGAGAGAAGAAAAACAAAGAGTTTGTATCAGCTATCTTTGAGAGCATTTTTCTTCTCAACAACCTTGTAACTGAGCAGCTGTGTACATTTGTATCACAGATTATTTCCGCAATAAAAACACTTCAGTTGGATCATCAAACAATCCAACTGAATTATTTATATCTTGTGTTTTTATTTATTCAGTTCAGTTTAATTTTATAAAGTATTTTTAAGTTAAAGAAATATCAAGAATTGTATTCAACCCCCCCTTCTACAATTCTGTTAGGTCATTTGGGATTAACAAGTCCTCTGGGTTTGCAGGGGGTTTTTGAGATTGTGGCTTTCTCACAAAAACAGGCTTTGCTTTGACAGGCCTCTTCTTTGTCTTCATTGGTTGGTCCTTTTCTAACAGGAACTTTGGAAAGTATGCCTCATCAAAATCAATTGGTTCCTCTTTTGGCATGATTGGTTGATCATGAAAATTGACAGGATGTGCAGGATCACAGGCCAACTTTCCTTCAAAAACTGGATTAGCAATTGTTGGAGGTGCAATAGGTATAGAAGAGTCTGATGCAGTACCCTGAGAATCAGCACTCTCAAAGTCTATGTTTCTCCTAGCTCTCTCTTTGGGTTGCCTTGTGCTCTTCTTTGAACTCCTTTCCTCTCTAGTGCTTTCCTCTTGCTTCCTTTCTTCTTCATCTAGAGCTTGAGCTACTGCAAGAGCTTGCATAGCTGCTCTTTCTGATTCCTCAGCCTTGGCTTCAGCAAAGTTTGGATGACCAGCCCAAACACAGATTTGTTGTCCATTCCTGTAGACAATTGCCCTTTGCTTCCTTATCTCATAATCATTACTTTCCTTGCTTTTTGTGATGAGTAGACCAAGAAGCTTGTGCTCATCTGGATAAGGTGCAGGATAGAAAGTCCTTGCTATGTTTTTGCCCTTTGGTTTAGCAGGGGACTTGGGAGATAGGCTTCTTTGAATTGTAGCTTGTTCCACATCCCTAATGCATGAAGTTTGTCCTTTTTCCTTCCTTGGTCCTTGAGTGACTCCATGTAGAAGGGGCTCTTGGTGATAGAAAGAATTTGTCTGTGGCTCCCATTCCGTTGATGCTAGTACCATGGCATTCGTTGATGGCTGTTCCGTTGATGGATTTGAGTCCTTATCTTCAGTAATCTTGAACTTTGCTTCTATGTTGGACCAATGTTCTTTGATTTGTTCTGCAAGTCTCATCCTCATAGAAGCTTCTTGTATAAGGTCAATACCATCCTTTTGCTGCTTGCCAAGCTCCCCCATTGCTAATGGCTCCTTTGGTAGGGAAATGGCTGGAACCATAACCTTGGTAATTTGAATGTCTAGCTCCTTAGATTTCTCCCCCTTTTTGTTATCATCAAAAGAGATGGCTGGGAGTCCTTGAGCTGCCACTAGCTGGGCCAATAGTTGTGTTTGTTTCTCCTGTTCCTTTTGCATCTGTGATAGAGTGGCTTCCACCTTGTCCACTCTAGAAGAGAGAGTCTTCAAGGAGGAATCCACTTCAGGTTCTTTAGAGAAAAACCTGTTCATCCTGGACACAGTGAGAAGAGGAAGCTTTTCATCTAGCCTCCTATCATTAGCAGCCCTAAGGTTGCTGATTGAATCCTTGATCTCTGTAGCCTCAATCCTTGTCTGCAACATTTGTAGCCTTTGAATTTCCAGAGAATCCATTATGGCTTTGTAGAATTGCTTGTCCCTTGCTCCTGCAGACTCATGAGCTAGATATGCTTCTTTGTACTGCCTTGTGATAGCAGCATCCAAATTGCTTCTACCATGCATATCTTGAGAAAGCCAGTTTGGTGTAGGAGGCACCACAGAAGTCCCAGTCTGTGCAGTAGTGTCCACCTGTAGATTATCACCATAGCTGTCCTCATCATCAGAGAAATCAAAGTCTCCACTTGCTTCAGCTCCTGGAGGTAGATTGGTCAAGGCATCCTTTGCTCTTTGCATTGATGCAGTTGTATGAATTAGTTGTAGTGACCTCTCTGCCTCCACATTGCCCTGTTGAGCCAAAATTTGATAGGCTGACACAGGATGAGTAAAGGTCTCAGGATCCAGGGAAATACTATCCAGAGTTTGCTGATAAACCTCTTGGAAAGTAAGTTCCCTTTCTCCCTCACTGACCTCCATTAACTCATTAGCAATGGCTGCTTCCATCCTTATTTCTCCTGTAGTCCCTTCTCTCTCTCCACTCTGTTCTTGCATCATGGGCTCCCCATGGCTCACACCTCTCACACCCTCACCTTCACCTTCTAAGGTGGAACTCTCAATCTCTCCTTTTGCCTGGCTGGAAGAAATAGCCAGCCTCTCACTCACATTCTCTCCTTTTGCCTGGCTGCAAGCCAGCCTCTCAGTTTCACTCCCTCTCAGTCCTAGAAGTGTCTCAACTACCACTAGATCATCTGCACTAGTTGTGGGAACAACTTGATTTTCAATTAAAGGTGCAGAGTGAACTATCAACGGAATGGTAGTTTGAACTGTCAACGGTATGGATACCGTTGATGGAGAAACACTTGTCAACGAAATAGACTGTTTCGTTGATGAAGTCAAGAAAGCACTTTGAGAATGAGAAATTACAGTAGAGTCTGTGGTGATTGATTTTAAAGATTGGTCCACAGATCCCCTTGCAACTTCAGGAAAAATTGGTTGATGGCCCAACAAATCACTTAACAAGTGATGGCCACCAGCTTCAGAGTGGGGCTTCTCCAAGATTAGAGTTGGAGAATCAGGAATAGATGTATGGATCATGTCCACATCTAAAGATTGAGTTGGTGAATTTGATGGAGATAATTCAAGATTGATGTTTAGAGAATGGGACTGTAACCCCAGAGAAATGATAGGGGTTACATCAAACTGAATTTGAGAAACTGGAAGTGTTGCTTCCAGTGTGTGTGCACCCTGTGTACCCTTGGACTTTTGCTTCACTCTCCTTTGGTATTGGGAAAATGTAGACTTTGGGCTTGAAGTGTCCCTTACCCTTTTGGACTGTGCTCTAGGAGGAGAGCTTGTTTCAATAATCACATCCTTTTGGGAGGATGCAATTAGACTTGTGTTTAAATCCATGTTACTCATTGTGCCTTGTTGGGAAGACACAATGGGGCTTGGCTGGTACACACTAACCTGTCCTTCCTTATCCTTGGGGTTTCTTTGATGTTCACCCCTTCCCTCACCCCTCACAACTCCAGACTCACTCCCCTTAGGTTGTGTGGTAGTTTTTACAACAGGTGCCTTTTGAGAAGCACCTGAGGTTGGCTTGGAGGATTTCTTTGATTTTGGTTTTGTTGCTAGGGTAGGAGCCTGTTGGGTCACAGCTACAGACTCCATAGCAACATCGGAAGGTAAAACAGTAGAGGTGTTAGCTACACTAACAGGGATAGTAGTAGTTACCTCAATGATTGGCAGATACACCACTGGAACATCACCATTGTGGTTCAGCCTGAGTATGTCTGTCAATACTCTCTTTTCTTGCACAAAGCACTCGAACCTGGCATTAGGGTTAGAGATAACTAATGGTGCTGGACTAACATGGTTAGCCAACATCATCAGAAACCTAGCATAATAGATATTTTTCTTCCTATTTGCTTTATCACCCAACTTAGCACCAATTTCATACATAAGTTGGGTGCTAAAGTTATGATATCTATCATTTAGAAGCATGGTTAGGAGAATTAACATAGAGTTAGTTAATGCATCAAAATTACTAATCTTTCCAGAAAAGACCTTAATGAATGCATCAGCTAAATAACTGTATTCCCTAACCAAACCTCTCCTAATTATTCTACCCAGATTATCAGTAGGCAAAGAATAGTTTATAGAATTAAGCATGGTAGTTATTTCAGTGTTAGTAGGCAAAGCATCACAGTTATTATCAGGAATATGTAAACATGCTTGCAAAACATCAGAATTAACTATGTACTCATTACCTTGAAGAGTGAATTGTAGTGTGCAGTTTGTTCCACTATACTCACATGAGGTCCAAATCTCCTCGATTATCTCATTGTAGAGTGGTGTAGAGTGAAACATTGCATAGCTGAACTTGCAATTCTTCATGAAATCCATCATTTTGAAGAACAGACTGTTCGGGTTTTCCTTGACAACAAAAGGGATGGAGTTGTTCTTCTCATAGATGAACCCTCCAGCAGACATAAGCTTGACTATTGGTGCCATTGTTGATTAAAGGAAAGCTTCGAACTGAATTGCTTGTTAGAGAGAAGAAGAGAGAAAAAGCCTTTGGAATTTTTGAGAACAGGTAAAAAGAAATAATAAAACTAAAATTTCTTAAATACTCCCCCAAAAATTCTCAGAAAATGAATCCAATAATAAATGTAAATTACTGGATTGGTTTAAAAATATAACCGTTACTCTTAAAGTATTACCATGATTTATACTTACAGGGGTGTATGCATAGATCGTGGTAAAAGACGTGTCAAATTTCAACGGTTCAGATAAAAAGCGCTAAATCAACGAATCAGGATTGGGCGGTTAAAGTCCCGTCTTATTTCGTTGATAAAGCTGCGTTTCGTTGATATAAAAGAGCTATCAACGAAACACCCAGAAAACTGCTAAGACTGTCAACGAAATGGTGCATTCCGTTGGCATAGTAATTTTGACTTAGACAAAATTTTACCTTTTCCTGAGAAAATTCATTCACAGAAAAACATAGCAAATTTCTGGCTGCATTTTAACTTGCAAATATCTCAAAAATAATTAAGAGAAATTTAGCATACCTAGCTCACTTACTAATCTTGAGAATGTTGATTCATCAAGTGGCTTGGTAAAGATGTCTGCAAGTTGTTGTTCACTTGGAACAAAATGTAACTCCACAGTACCATTCATAACATGTTCTCTAATGAAATGGTACTTGATGTCAATGTGCTTGGTCCTTGAATGCTGCACTGGATTCTCAGTAATGGCAATGGCACTAGTGTTGTCACAGAAGATAGGAATTTTCTCAACTCTTAATCCATAATCAAGTAGTTGGTTTTTCATCCATAAAATCTGTGCACAACAACTTCCAGCTGTAATATACTCAGCCTCAGCTGTGGAGGTAGAAACTGAGTTTTGTTTCTTGCTGAACCATGACACAAGCTTGTTTCCTAGGAATTGACAGGTTCCAGTTGTACTTTTCCTGTCAATTTTACATCCTGCAAAATCTGCATCTGAATAACCAATTAGTTCAAAACCAGATTCTCTAGGATACCAAATGCCAAGGTTTGGTGTTCCTTTGAGATATCTGAAAATTCTTTTAATAGCAACTAAATGGGATTCTCTAGGATCAGCCTGAAATCTAGCACATAGACATGTAGCAAACATAATATCAGGTCTACTAGCTGTTAAATATAAAAGTGAGCCTACCATGCCTCTGTAACTTGAAATGTCCACAGATTTTTCCTTAGTATTCAATTCAAGTTTGGTGGCAGTAGGCATGGGAGTTTTGGCAGGAGAGCATTCCATTAGGTTAAACTTCTTTAATAAATCATGAATGTATTTTGTTTGACTAATGAAAATGCCTTCATTAACTTGCTTTACTTGAAGACCAAGAAAGTAAGTTAATTCTCCCATCATGCTCATTTCATACTTACTTTGCATAAGCTTGGCAAACTTTTGACAAAGTTTCACATCTGTAGACCCAAAGATTATATCATCTACATAAATTTGAACAAGTAAAGTAGAGCCATTTACAACCCTGTGAAAAAGAGTTTTATCTACAGTACCTCTAGTGAAATGATTCTCAAGGAGGAACTGTGAGAGAGTGTCATACCAGGCTCTAGGTGCTTGTTTCAAACCATAGAGTGCTTTGAGAAGGAAGTACACATAGTCTGGAAAATCATCATCTTCAAAACCAGGAGGTTGACTTACATACACCTCCTCTTCCAATTCCCCATTCAGAAAAGCACTCTTCACATCCATTTGATAGACCTTGAAATTGGCATGGGCTGCATAGGCTAGGAAAATCCTTATTGCTTCTAGTCTTGCAACAGGAGCAAAGGTTTCATCAAAATCAATTCCTTCTTCCTGTGAATAGCCTTTTGCAACCAATCTAGCTTTGTTCCTTGTGACTATGCCATTTTCATCCATCTTGTTTCTGAACACCCACTTTGTGCCTATAACACTCCTGTCATTAGGCCTGGGCACCAGCTTCCAAACATTGTTTCTCTCAAATTGGTTTAGCTCTTCTTGCATGGCTAAAACCCAATCTGGATCTAGAAGTGCATCCTCAACTTTCTTTGGCTCATCTTGAGACAGAAAGCTACTGTATAGACATTCTTCTTGAGTTGCTCTTCTAGTTTGGACTTTTGAAGAGACATCACCTATAATAAGTTCAAAGGGATGATCTTTAGTCCATTTCCTTGAGGGAGGTAGATTTGCTCTTGAAGACGTAGCTTCATGATCATGATTGCCTTGATTGGATATTTGTCCTTGAGAAACTCCCCCTGAGTTTGTTGTCTCTAATTGATCACTTCTAGAAGCATTCCTATGGCTATCAACGGTATGACCGTTTTGGCTGTCAACGAAACGCTCATTCTGACTGTCAACGAATCCACCATCATGACTGTCAACGAAATGACCAGTTGGTCTGCTAGCAGCTATCCTTTTTAACCTTAATGCAGCAATTTCATCTTCACTGCTGCTTTCATCTGTGCTAGATACAACAACTTTAGGCTGTTTCTCAGTAGCCTTATCATGATTCACTTGTTCTCCTTCCTCATTCTCAAAAGAGAGACTTTCATGGAAACCTTCATCACAGAGACCTTGTATTTTGAGATCATCAAAAACAACATGTACAGATTCCATAACAATGTTGATTCTGAGATTAAAGACTCTGTAAGCTTTCCCTGCTGCATATCCCACAAATATTGCTTCATCTGCCTTTGCTTCAAATTTCCCCAAATGCTCAGCTTGATTTCTCAGAACAAAGCACTTGCATCCAAAGACATGAAGAAAATCCAATAGTGGCTTCTTTCTTTTGAGTAACTGATAAGGGGTCATTCCTTTGGCCTGATTAATCAAAGAAATATTTTGAGTAAAGCAAGCTGTGTTAACTGCCTCAGCCCAAAAATATGTAGGTAACTTTGATTCATCTAGCATTGTCCTTGCAGCTTCAATAAGTGTTCTGTTTTTCCTTTCAACTACACCATTTTGCTGTGGTGTTCTTGCTGCTGAAAACTCATGCAAAATACCATTTTCTTCACAGAACACCTTCATGCTTGAATTCTTGAATTCTGTCCCATTGTCACTCCTAATCCTTCTTACTTTGAAATCAGGATGATTGCTTACCATCTTGATGTGATTGATAATGATTTCACTTGCCTCATCTTTAGAGTGCAAAAAGAAAGTCCATGTAAATCTAGAAAAATCATCAACAATCACAAGACAGTATTTCTTCTTTGAGATGGACATAACATTTACAGGGCCAAATAGGTCCATATGAAGCAATTCAAGCTGCTGGACAATTGATGACTCTGTCTTGCTTTTGAATGATGCCTTCTTCTGTTTTCCCTTTTGACAGGCATCACACAAACCGTCCTTGGAGAACTCCACCTGTGGAATTCCTCTAGCAAGATCTTTCCTCACCAAATCATTCATAACTTTGAAATTCAGATGGGATAACTTCTTGTGCCATAACCAACTTTCATCCTTGCTTGCCTTGCTGAAAAGACAAGTGATGGTGTCTGAACTTGTGCTACTAAAGTCAGCAATGTACACATTCCCTCTTCTGAATCCAGTCATTACCACATTGTTGTTTCCTCCTTTAGAAACAACACAGGCTTCTTTTGAAAAAGTAACTAAAAATCCTTTGTCACAAAGTTGGCTGATACTAAGCAAGTTGTGCTTAAGACCATCCACCAATGCAACCTCATCTATGATGACATTCTCTTTTGAAATCAAGCCATATCCCTTTGTGTAGCCTTTGCTGTCATCTCCAAAAGCAATACAAGGGCCAGCTCTTTCCTGAAACTCTGTGAGCAGGGTAGAATCACCAGTCATGTGTCTTGAACAACCACTATCCAAGTACCAAAGATTCCTTTTGTCTCCCTGCACACAATAAAACCAAATCAAGTTGATTTTGGTACCCAAGTTTCCTTGGGTCCTGTCTTGTTAGCCTTTGCATTCCCTTTTGTACCATTTTTCACTTTGGGCTCAGATTGATTCAAATCAATCCTTACCCTTGGTGTTGATTTCTGAGGGTTGCTCATATTTTCATTCATAGCATGCATAGTTGGAGGAACAATCATGTTATTCATGTTCCATGGCATTTGTGGCATGTTAAACATATTCATGTAAGGATTAGACACAAATGGCATGCTAGCATATGGATTCTGAAATTGTGCATATGGAGCAAACATGTTAGACATAACAGGCATTGTAGGCATGGAACTGTTCATTGCAGGCTTGGGCATTCTCACATTAGCAGATTTCTTAACAGATTTGCAGTTAGTAGACAAATGACTAACACTTCCACAATTAACACATGTCTTTCTAGGAGCATATTTATCAGGTGTGTAATTGTTGTGTTTGTTAATTCCTACTTTGCCATTCCTGTTATTCTTTTTATTTCCCTTAGCCTCATTATGAACTTTCTCTACCTTGTCTTTCAATTGCTTGTTAGACAAGTGACCTACATTAGCTCTCTCAACAGGCTTCTCAATTTTCTTTGATTTACTAGACTCACCTTGAACAAAGTTCTTGGTGACAGGACCATACTTGTCATTAAGTCTAGTGAGTTTATCTTTTCTTTTGTCTGTCAACGAAACAGCCTGATCGGTTGATGGTTCATGTGTCAACGAAACATTGCATTCCGTTGACATATCAACCTTCAACAAATGATCATTGTTGTTTGTTGACTCTGTTTCTGATTCTAAGGTTTCACCAACATACCCTAGCTTCTCTTTGTTCCTTTTCCATGATTGCTCACAGAAGGATTCCACGCCTTGAACATTAATTATGTTGGCAGCAACATTCCTGGCATCCTTCCATTTTGCAATCACACCTTGTTCTATCTCAAGTTGTGTTTTAAGAATTTCTTCCCTTTGTAACACGTTCTCAAGTTCCTTCTTAGCATCCCTACTAACACATCTCATTTTCTCAAATTCAATGAGCTGTGCTTCTAACATTGCATTCCTATCACTTAAGAGCAGATTGGTCTCTTTTATTCTTGAATTCTCTTTAGTAAGTGATTTAAGAGTAACACGCAAATTATATAATACAGTAGACATTTCATTTACTGCACTATCGCATTCCTCTTTAGAAAGCTCAGAAAGATTAGTAATTGTTACCTGGTTGCTTGAGGAACTTGCTTCCTGCTCATGATTGTCAGCCATAAGAGCCAAGTTGACATACTCAACATCATCATCAGAATCTTCACCATTACCAGCCCAATCATACTCCTGAGACATGAAAGCCTTTTCTTTTTGTTTGAGAAGTTCAAAGTATTTCTTTACTCGAGATGGGCTGAGACATGAGATTCTCGAGGTTATGACTTGAGGTTAGGCCTGAGACATGAGATGTAAATGCATCTTTACTTTCCAGTGAAAGTAATTGTCTTTATCAAGAACTGGTATCTTCACACCTGCATCCTTCTTCACCATGGTTTCTGTTTTTGGTCTTGATCTTTAAACTTCTTGTATGTTAGAAGCTCGCTTTGATACCAATTGTTATTCCCAAATGACCTAACAGAATTGTAGAAGGGGGGGTTGAATACAATTCTGTTAGGTCATTTGGGAATAACAGTTTTGGTTGTGATGTTCGAACATAAGGACTTCTGTCCAAGGTAACCACTGCCTAGTATAGTGTAGGTCTTGTTTCAAGGTTCGTTTTGGTATAAAGATCATGTGAATCCGATTTACGGTTTAGGAGAAACGAGTGTTTTAGTAAAGGATGTTTCGCGAAACCGAACGATACCACTTAACCAACTTTGAGGCAATGATTAAACCCCTTAAGTGACTTATTAGAATGTGAAACTTTATGTGAACATGCTAGGTACGTTCTTAAAGGATTAACTTGAAAACATGTCTTAACATAAGTAAAGTACATACTTAGTGTCTTAAAAGTATTAAGTGATTAATCTCGGATACTTTGACTATGTATAGATCGCCGGATTGACTCGAGGCACACTACCCCTACCTCACCACCAGGCAAGTTTTCGAAACCTATAATACTGTTGTTGTGATAATAACTGTCTTCATATATGATATGCAAATGCGATATATAAATTGCATGCTTGTTTTTGAACTGCTATATATATAGCGATACTCGAGGTTATGACTTGAGGTTGGGGCTTATAAGTTAGATATGGGATATCAGCTATAAGCCAGGTTTTTATATATGCCCTAGGATAAGAGCGTGTGATTTTCTTTAAAGATCAGAAGTGATTATATTTTGTATATGATAAAGGTTATTTTCCGATAAAGATATCGGGTACGGTTATTCGAGGATTAATTATTTATTTAAGGAATATTATTTATGAATATTCATTTGAGGTTTAATTATTTAATGAATATTATTTTGAATATTCATTTAATCCTTATTTATTTAATGAATATTATTTTGAATATTCATTCGAGGTTTATTTATTTAATGAATATTATTTTGAATATTCATTCGAGGTTTATTTATTTAAGGAATATTATTTTGAATATTCATTCGAGGTTTATTTATTTAAGGAATATTATTTTGAATATTCATTCGAGGTTTATTTATTTAATGAATATTATTTTGAATATTCATTTAATCATAATTTACTTGATGAATATTATTTTCGAATATTCATTTAAGACTTACTTATTTAATAGATATTATTAAGTATTTTTCTAAATTAAAAAGAGGTTCCCAAAACACTATTTTTCCATTTAAATCTGTCTTTTAAGAAGATTTAAATACTCGCTCAACTATCAAAAATATGGGAAACCTGATTTAAGTGACTGCTACTCATTTTAAACTCTCAACTCAAAACTGTCAGGGGACAGATATTTTCTCGAAGCAATTTAGTTGCTGCAAGTCTAATATTGTGTTACCACCTCAACGCTCGAGGGGTAAATTCATGGAACAAGTCGATATTCATTAACAAGTAACAACTTGGGAAATATTGGAGAATCTTCCTTTCCAACCTAGATATAACTACTTAGTGGAGTCGTATCAACAAGTATTACACTTGGGGAAAGGAGGACGATCTTTACGTTTCAGAGTCATGGATTTCATCTGAACGAGGAGCAGGTGTAAGAGGTCGAGTCGCGCCGATCCATCATTTTATTGCCCCAAATGGGCCGGGAGATCCCGAAAGGCGGTAGACAATGTCAGGCTGTCGTGATTCTTCCATCTACATGTAGAAAACATATTTTTGTTGTACGACCTGCTACTGATCATAGTAAGGTTGGTACGACGGGCGCGGTGAAGGCTCCAGTATTGGTTCATCATCCAATTTGGATATTCCTGCAACATGTATTGGGGTGAAGAACCGATCATGTTGGCAGGAGGTCGAAAGGTGTTTGGAAATGAAGTGACAATAAATTCGTGTAACTTCGTCTTTTATGAGTTATGACTCTGATAAAATCTTAATCAGACTATTTATGCATAAGTGGATTTTGGGTTACGGAAACATTATATTAATTTTCCTTGTAACGTCATCTTTTATATTATACTAGTCTCTTATCCGTTTAAGGCATAACATGTGGTTACACAAATATCTTTGAACTGTTATTTATTGATAATCAGTTATAAACTATTTTGGTGGGCTCTATTGCTCACCTTTGCTTTATTTATTTATATCACAACAACAGCTAGAGCAGATGGCCCGCAACCAGCACACTCTGCGCAAGCGGGTAGCAGCCGTCAGAGATTTACCCGTTGATGTGGTAGCAGCCATAACTGAGGTAGTAGCAATCAGTAGTCTAAGCTTCAGCTTTTGTGTATCAGACTTAATTATATTATGATTAATGTAAGCAACGGCAAGAACTTTTAAATGCTCTGTAATCTTTTGGGTTTGTAATAACTTATAACTTGTGGATCCTATGACTAGATACTTATTCCAATTTCATCTCTGGGACTATAACTAGTTGTGTGTGTGTGGTGTTGTTATTGTGGGGTCACAGCATGTAGTTTAATTGTTTTGATTCAAGTGCAAGTATTATTGATGGGAATTGAGACTGTAACGACCGGATCCCCGACCCCGGATCTGGGGCTGTTACAAGTTTATCCCAAATGCACCTAGAAAATGTTGTTTTACCTGTGGTAACTCTAATCATCTTGCTATTGATTGCAGGAAGAGTAAAAAGAAGGTTACTGAAATTCCTAGGTCTGATGTTAGGAATAGATCAGTACTTTATAAACCACAGAATTCTTGTTTTCATTGTGGCAATAAATGGCATTCTATTTATACTTATGAAGAATACCATAATTTGTACTATAACTTTTATGATCCTTTACCTAAGTTCAATAAAAGTGCAAATTCCGGTAAATCTAAGAATGTCAATGTGAAACATGCATTTTTCAATACTGATACTGACAAGGCAAATCCTGATGGACATAATCCTGACAGGACTGCTAAGGTCAAAAAATCTTATGCTACTAAATTTAGTAAAATGCATGGAAAAGGAGCCCAACAAGTCTGGGTTCCTAAATATTCTGACTAGTTGATTTTTGTCTGATTGCAGGGTAAAAAGAAAAATGTGTTAGTCATGGATAGTGGATGTTCTGTGCACATGACTGGAAACAAAGCCCCGATGTCAGGATATGAGGAAAAAGCTGGCCCAACAGTGTCCTATGGAGATGGAAACATTGGACAAACATTAGGATATGGCAATATAATCATTGGCAATGTCATCATTGAAAAAGTAGCTCTTGTGAAGGGACTAAAACACAATCTGTTAAGTATTAGTCAAATCACAGACAGAGGTTATCATGTCAACTTCTATTCCACTCATTGTGAAGTAGTCAGCAAAGCATCAGGAAAGGTTGCACTTACTGGCTACAGGCATGGTAACATATATGAAGCCAACATTCAATCAAATACTGATGGCTCCTCTACTTGTCTCATCAGTAAAGAATCAGTAGATGAAAGTTGGAATTGGCACAAGAAGCTTTCTCATCTCACCTTCAGCGGTATCAATGAGTTGGTTAAGAAAGATTTGGTAAGAGGATTGCCTAAAGCTTTGTATACTCCTGATGCACTCTGTGATGCTTGTCAGAAGGACAAACAGAGAAGGACATCATTCAAGAGTAAATCTGAATCCTCTATTGAAGAACCATATCACATGTTACATCTTGACCTATTTGGACCAGTCAACATAATGTCCATCAGTAAGAAAAGGTACACTCTTGTAATTGTTGATGAATTTTCTAGATTCACCTGGATGTATTTTTTACACAGAAAAGATGAGACTCCAGAAATACTGTTGGACCATGTGAGGATGATTGAGACTGGCACAAAGTATAAAGTCAAGATTCTGAGGAGTGATAATGGTACAAAATTCAAGAATTCAAAGATGGAAGAGTTTTGCAAATACAAAGGATTAATTCAACAATTCTCTGCTCCTAGCACACCCCAGCAAAATGGAGTAGTTGAAAGAAATAATAGAACTCTTATTGAAGATGGCAGAACTATGTTGGAAGAAACAAGATTGCCTACATATTTCTGGGCAGAAGCAGTCAATACAACATGCTATACTCAAAATCTCACACTGATAAACAGACATGGTGTAACTCCCTATCAAATGCTCAAGGAGAAGAAACCTAGTTTGAAGCATCTGCATGTGTTTGGTTGTAAATGTTTTGTTCTCAGACCTCATCCTGAACAGCTAGGTAAATTTGAAACCAAGGCTGATGAGGGTATTTTTATAGACTATCCAGCCTCAAGAGCTTTTAGAGTTTTCAACTTGAGAACAAGGACTGTCATGGAGTCAATACATGTATATTTCGATGACAAGAAGATAACTGGAATCAATGAAGACTCTAATGATAGTTTGATTTTTAAAAATGAAGCTACCAAGAATCCTGAAGAACAAGAATCAGATATTGACACTCCATCAGATACTGACGGGTCATGAAATCCTGATGACACACCAAATCCTGATGATGCACCAAATACTGATGGTGCTACTGATGAAGCTACTGACAGTCCACATGTTGAGGGGGAGCAACAACAGACTGTTACTGATACTGAAACTACTCATTCATCAGGATAGGATTCTTCAGATACTGATTCAAGTGACAATCCTGATAACCCATCAGGAGGAGACATCAATAATTCAGGGGGAGCTTCTACTGATTCAAACTCTTTTGATCAAGACAACACCAATCCAGGGGGAGCATCTACTTCAAGGAATGATTTGCCACCAGCAAGGAAATGGACTAAAAGTCACACTCCTGATTTGATAATTGGGGATCCTGATGCAGGTATTAAGACAAGAAGTGCAACTTAGAATGAATGTTTATATCATAACTTTCTATCCAAGGAGGAACCTAAGAAAGTTGAAGATGCACTTAAAGATGCTGATTGGGTTACTGCAATGCAAGAAGAGTTGAATGAATTTGAAAGAAATGAAGTCTGGAAACTAGTGCCAAGACCAAAGAACATGTCAATTGTTGGTACAAAGTGGGTTTTCAAAAACAAGAAAGATTCAGATGGAGTAATTATAAGAAACAAAGAAAGGCTAGTAGCAAAGGGGTATTCTCAACAATAAGGAATTGACTATGATGAAACTTTTGCTCCTGTTGCAAGACTAGAAGCCATCAGGATCTTTCTGGCATATGCAACCCACAAGAAATTCAAGGTTTTCCAGATGGATGTGAAAAGTACTTTTTTAAATGGTGAACTGGATGAAGAAGTTTATGTTGAACAACCTCCTGGTTTCATTGATCCAAAATATCAAAATCATGTCTATAGATTGGATAAAGCACTTTATGGACTAAAGCAAGCTCCAAGAGCCTGGTATGAAACCCTAGCTCAATTCTTACTGGAAAGTGGAAAGAGGTACTATTGATAAAACTCTATTTTATTTGAATCATGGTAAGAATTTGCTTTTAGTTCAGATTTATGTTGATGATATCATTTTTGGGTCAACAAACAATAAGCTATGTGAGAAATTTTCAAAGCTTATGCAGTTTAGATATCAAATGAGCATGATGGGAGAAATGACTTACTTTCTTGGTCTCCAAGTTAAACATACTGATGGAATCTTTATCAATCAGTCCAAGTATACTAGGAATTTATTGAAAAGGTTTAACATGCAAGAGAGTGCAACTGCAAGTACTCCCATAGCTACAGCTACCAAACTTGATCCTGATCAAGGTACTGAGGTAGATGTAACTCACTACAGGGGAATGATTGGCTCTCTTTTATATCTCACTACAAGTAGACCAGATATCATGTATGCAACCTGTCTTTGTGCAAGATTTCAAGCAAATCCCAGGGAACCACATCTGATTGTAGTTAAAAGAATTTTCAGATATCTTAAAGGCACTCCTTCACTTGGCCTTTGGTATGCAAGGGAATTAGATTTTGGTTTGTGTGGTTATTCAAATGTTGATTTTACAGGATGCAAAATAGACAGGAAAAGCACTTCAGAAAGTTGTCAGTTTTTGGGTGGTAGACTAGTTTCATGGTTCAGTAAAAAGCAAAAGTCTATCTCTACATCAACTGCAGAAGCTGAGTACATTGCTTTAGAAAGTTATTGTGCTCAGATAATGTGGATGAGAAATCAGTTGTTAGATTTTGGTCTGTCATACTCCAAAATCCCTATTTATTGTGATAACCAATGTGCTATTGCAATGACAGGAAATCCAGTTCAGCATTCTCTTACTAAGCACATCAATATCAGGTATCATTTTATAAGAGAACAAGTACTGGAAGGAACAATTGAACTGCATTTTGTTCCTACTGATCAACAACTAGCTGATATATTCACCAAGCCACTGCCTGAAGCTACTTTCAACAAATTGGTGAATGAACTTGGAATGATGAACTTTGAGAATTTCTGACAAAAGCTACAGAGAGGAAGTCCTGATGACTATCGAATCCCGATGGTCATTCAGTAAGGTGTGTAATTTTGATTGAATCCTGATAGGACAAAATCCTGACAGGAAGTCAATTGGTCAATCCTGATGGACATGTCAGTATTTCAATTTGCTTAATTTGTGCCTAATTTTTCATCAGTATTTGATGGAAATGTTTGAGTTTTAGTTGGACAACTGTATGCACGCGTGTGTCACACTGATGGATATATACATATAGATACACATTAAAAGCGGTGCAGTTATGTTTAATTACGCACGTAATTTAGTCCACTAATTATTTGTGCACGAATCATATTTTGCCACCTATCATTGAGAGTAATATTTTGTTTTAACAAAATAAAATTTGTTTTTAATTTGCAAATTACTCTCTCACTGCATCAGATTTCATTTTCATCTTCTCTCTATGCTCACGAACCCTAATTTCTAAATCTCAATTCTCAAGTTTACTATACTGTATCAACAGCGTCTTCTTCATTCATGAACAAACAGACAGTAATTAGTGGTGTTACTTTTGCCACTAATAACTTTGTGGCCGTTTTAGATCATCAGGATTTGCCCACTGAATTTCACATTATACAGGATTTCTTAACTTCAAGCCCATTGAAGTATGCTCTAACAGAACCTGTTAGTGTATCTTTTAAATCAGTGATGCGGGTATGGACCACGGCGGTGTTTGGTAAAGGACCATCAGGAACAATACTGATGAATTTTGAATACAATGGTGTTACATATCATGTTACCCCTGCTGTTGTTGAAGAGGCACTGCATTTGCCGATTCTGGGTGACAATGTTCCTGATACTGTTACAGACTCAACTCTCTTTGAGTTTGTTACCCAGTTGGGCTACAATGGTGATGTCAAGAGGTATGGAAACCTCTTCAGGACAAAGCTTAAAAGGGAGTGGAATTTCTTCTATGACACAATCAGCAGATGCTTCCTGAACAAGACATCGAATTTTGATGCTCTTCCATCAGGATCTCTAAAGATTTGGTACTCTGTTATCTACTCTCGAGTTTTTGATTATGGGTCATTTGTATTGTAAGCTTTAAGTGATAGAAAAGCAGATAAGTTAGGTTATGTCTGTTTTATTCAATTTTTCCAATTAATATTCTGTCACTTGTGTCCTGATGTGATTTTTGAAGAGGATGTGATTCTACCTATTTGTAGAATTACTGAGAATAATTTGAAGTCCTTAGTCAACAGTGATAAGGCAAATGGTTTTCTAGGCAATGCCTACATTCCTGATGAGGTCAGGCTTTTCTTGAAAGAGAAAATGCCTACTCAATATGGATCAGTTTCTGATGCTATGGGACAAGGCCAATCACACCTTGTTCCTGACCCAAGCATCCATTCTGAACAATCTACAGCCACCTCTAATGTCTCTCAAAAGACTTTAGTTGTAAAACCAAAGAAATCAGCTAGATCTGATGTGTCTGGAAGCCAATCAGGATCAAAGGATTTCTCCTCTACACCACTCACTAAACAGAAGAAACAAGGGGGTGTACAAGGGGTCCTGGTCAAAAAGGCTGATAAGAGTGAGGAGGTTGTTGTTAAAAGAAAATTGATTCTGGGTGGTGATTCTGATTCTGAGGATGATAAGGTACTTTCCTCCAAATTCAAGATACAAAAGGAAGTTGCTGATACTGCTATTGAAGCTGTGGCACCATCTGCTAAGCCACAGAAGAAAAGGAAATTAATAAAGAGCAGGTATCATATTCCTTTACAGAAGCAGAATATTGATGCTCAGGACACTTCAATTCCTGATGATCAATCAATTCCTGAGGTTGGTATTCCTAATGAACCAAACAAGATTGTCTCAATCTCTGATTCTTCAGTCTCTTCAGCTAAAAGGATTATAGAAATTTCATGGGAGAAGGTTGTTGAGACTGCTTCCAAGATTGGATTTTCACCTACACTGCAAAAGAAAAGGAAGGTAGAAGAGATAGTTTTCAAGAGATAGAAGAAACTGAAGGGATCTAGCCCACAAGAACCTGAACCTCAAAGTGGTTCAACAGCTACTGAAGATCCTGCCACACAAGAACCACTTACTCAAAGTGTGAATGAAGGCATAGCTGAAGGAATGGTCCCACAAGAACCATTTTCTCAAAGGGAGAATGAAGACATGAACATTCCTGCCCCACAAGAACCATCTTCTCAAAGTGAAGATGCAGGCACAACATCTACAGTTTCTGGGGAGCTTCCTGACAATGCTCAAGGGGCTTCTAGTATTCCTGACATGGAAGTTTTGGTCGAGAACACTGTCCCTGAGGGAAGCACACAAGAACCTTTAACTCAAAGTGTTGAAGCAACTTCTAAACCTCAAGCTACACAAGAACCATTAGTATCAAATACTAATGCAAGCATATCAAATCCTGACAGTGTTGCTCCTGACGCAAGAGGTGCTCCTGATGCTGAGCCAATCCTGATACAACCACTTAGCACAAGGCCAATGACAGACTCTATCTCAGATCATCAGGATAAGCTCAAAGGTGTTATTCTTCCTGATCCTACTTCTAATGATGATTCTGATGATAGTGATGATGATGATGATGATGATGTTGAGAAGGATCAGCTTGCCACTGCACTTAAATCTAGTCTTGGAACTACTTATGGTTCTTCAAGCACTTTCATGGCTAGCAAGGCTACTTCTGGAAAGGTTCATGTTCAAGACTTTTCTAGTCTTTCTGCAACAGATGCTGCTGAATTACTAAGAAGACATGAATGGGATAATGATTGGTACAAGTCTGATGACTCTGTTAGCTACCCATGTGCTCTATAACATACTTCTTATACATCAAGTATGATTGAAAATTAAGATATAAGGAATCACTTGAAGACTACAACTCTGTTAATCAAGAGCCTCAAGGATGAGATTGATTCTGTGAAGACTGCAAATTCTTTGGTGAGGGCTGATATTTCTCAAAGCTTGGCAAAGGCACCTACTGCTCTTCAACTTAGCCACTGAACAGTCTAATATCAACAGCAGAATTGATTCTTTGGATTCCAAGGTAACTAATATTCAAGCCTCTCTCTCTTTGATTTTAAATTTATTATCATATCCTGATGCCAAAAAGGGGGAGAAGGTAAGTCAGTCAAAATGTACACCTGATCTAGTATTGAGAAGAAATAATGATGATGACCATACTGGAAATGATGGTGATGACATGGTAAGACAAGGAGAAACCTCTGATGCTGCTATGGTGAAGTCTACAAGACAAACTACTCAAAGTCAATCCATGCAGTCAACTCATGTTTCTGATTCTGGAGTTAGAACAGTAAGGACCTTGGTGAAATCTCAGATCCTGACAGAAGAGCAAATCCTGACAGGTGATCAAATCCTGACGCTTGGTCATGGACAAACACTTTCTATAATTCTTGAAGGTGATGAAGATGTTCTTATTGAAAATCCTGAGGATGCTGCTAATTTATTCCAGAAGTTCAAAACTAGAGATGGTGATGTTGTTACTCTGTATTATACTGATAAGAGAGTTCAACAGTTGTTTGCAAGAAAAGCTCTCTCCACTGCTACTGAAGAATATCCTGATCTATCTCAAGAAGATTTTCTGAGACAACAAAAAGAGATCATGGAAAGTTTTAATAACCCTGCTCCTGTTAGAGGAAGAGTAGGCAGAGGTAGGAGAGGAGCTAGAAGAGGAAGAAGATCATCAACTCAGTCTATGCCTAGACAGACAAGGTCTAGAGGAATAAGAATTGAGGAAATTACTGAAGACACCCAAAATCCAATAGTTCCTGATACTCAAATTATCAGGACTACTATTCATGATGAAGGCGTGGGTGAAGATTATCAGGACAACTCAAATTGAAGATTCTAATCCTGACACTGTTCAAGTGTTGGGTTTTATACTAAACTATTCATTAGTAGTATATAAACATTGTCCATTTTATTGAGAATCTTGATTGCATATTTTTACATTGTCTATTTATTATATATTGTGGATAATTTAGTATCAAATGGGATAACAGAAGATTAAATTATCAGTGTCTATATATAATATAAAGGGTTCACAGTTTAAGTGGAATTAGACAAACCACTGGAATAACTGAAGTATTATTTGGGAATAGTTTATCTTGACTATTAAATAATACTTGTATACTTTGTGTATATTGAACAGGATCAAATTTAGAATTGTTCCCTTAAACTGATTAAGAAGGTGAACTAAGATTCTATGTTATTATTAATGCTTAGGTTCTTAATCCGGATATAGTAATTGACACGTGTATATTATTTACATGCTTTGATTTATATATGAAATAATTCTTTTGAATTATATCATTATATTTTGGGTGATGGAATAATATATATGGTGAATATAATTTATTGAAGGAATCCGGGTCCTGATAATATTCGGGTTAATGATGTCCCCTTGAAAGCTCAAAAGGATTTAATTATGTGAAACCCTGCAGGTGGATTTATTCCGGCATAATTAAATAAATGTAGAGTGGATGATCAAGGATATAAGATGTTAATTAAATGAATTATCAGTAATTTATTTAATTAATGGGCATGCGCTATTTTAAACATGGGGAATTTAATAATCAAATAATATTGGAACCGAATTAATTAATTAAGTTGCGGTATTAGGAAAGGTAGTGCAAATATTAATTCTTTAGTGGATTGAATTAATATTTAATTACATTGGGCTAGGCCCAGGATGTAATTAAAAGGCCCAACCTAATTATCCATGATCCCTATTGTAGCGCTATATATATTCTTATTCTCTTCTTGCTAGGGTTGGTTAAGAAAAATATTGTAGCCACCTAGGAGCAAGAAGAGAGGTTAACTTGAGAAGACGGAGGCCACACTTCGCTCAAGGGAATTTGGGAATACAATAGAAGAGCGTGGAATCAACCGTTAACAAGGTGATTTTCTTTTCGCACTCCTTAATTGTGTATCATAAAATGTAGTAGAACCCCAAGTCCGTGGTTCCCAACAATTGGTATCAAGAGCCTGGTTATGGGTTCTATGTTTTATGATATGATGTCCATGTCGTAATTAAAATTGGTTATGTATGTATAGTGGTATGCTTGGATAATAATCTTTTGCAGGTTGTTTAGTATCCACTATTATGGCCTCGTTTTATTTTAATTATGTGTTTGGATCCCACGTGGTTTAATCGTGGTTATTTTTTGTTTTGGTTTTCACGTGGTTTATCGTGGTTGTAAATCACGAGGGTTGATCGTGCTAGTTTTGTTTTCTATTATGATTTTGTAATCTTGTAATCATGATTTGTATTCATGTTAGATTATGATCTGATGTAATAGAATAGGTATGTTATGTTGTATGTAACTATTTGATCGACGGAGTTGCAAGAAAACAAAGTTCTTCCGCTGATGCTACAAGATTTCGCCTATGCAACTTCGAACTGTTGTAACTTTTGCATACGGTGTCGGATTTCGATGAGTAATACCTTTTCGGAAAGGGATTTCGATATTCTACACGATTGAAAAGTGACGTTGTCAAAGTTTCATGTGCGTCTGAGCTCGTTTAGACCCTCAACCAGCGAGTTGAAGTTTTTGGATTTTCGGATGAAATTTTTTTTTGGCCATAATAGTGGATTTATTTTTTATTTTAATTTTTCTGCTATTTAATTTTAATTATTGCATTAAATAATTATTATGTGTGTTGTTTATTATGTGTGTAATTTTAATTGCATGGTTAACATAAATAGGACGACATGGACATAAATTTTCATTTATTGCTTTAATTAAATGTTTTATGTTATTAAATTATGTGTGTATTTGGAATGCATGTTAGACATAATTATAATGACATAGGCCCCATTTAATTATGTAGAGATGCATGCTATGCTATGTTATGTGTTCTTTGTATTGTTATTTTGATAACATGTGGACCTCGAAAAAATAACATAGGGCGATGCATCTAGATAAAATTACTCATGTTAAAATACTAAGTGGGAGAGGGAATTAATTTGATATTAGATCCCATGGTCATCCATTATTGGTTGTATGTAATTTAACACTAGGACGATTATGAATTGGATATATGTCACCCATCGTGGCGTATGATTTATGACGTCTGAGTAGTGTTAAGGATATTACTAGGACAATCTTCTTAAGTTAATCACGAATAATGAAAGGTAAGCTCACCCCATCGTGACATACCAAGTTTCATAGAATTCGAGAAAAAAGTTGGACATTCCTTGATTGATGTTGATAATGGATATTTCTGTCTTAGGGGTTGTGTTTTTAAGCGAGTCCGTCTGTGACTTCACCGAAAACACCTGGGATTTATCCATTGATACATCGAACAGATGGGTCTGACTAAAGGCAACTTAAGATCTAAATAATGGTATACACTTAGCTATGAAAGATAATATATAGTCCACCCTAACGTGGCGTATTATTTAGTAGTAGGACCGAAGTAATATTTAAATTTAAATGGTATATATGTCATCCATCATGGCGTACCAGATATTTATGGAATTTAAATATTAGTGCATTAATTTTAATTAATTGTTAGAGGAAACAAATAGGTTTTAAGATATATGCAATTTTCTGATTAAGTGTTATATGCATTCGCGATGTTACATTCTGGCAGCAATGTCGGGTGTTTTGCAACATCAGCATCAGACCATGACCACTGCTGCAGATATGCTCTATAATCTCAAGGAGCTTTTCGGAGATCAGATTAGGGCTGCTAGGCAAGTAGCAATGAAGTCTCTAATGAACACTCAGATGGCTGAAAAAACACCTGTAAGGGACCATGTTCTTCTGATGATGTCTCATATAAATGAACTAGAGGTCCTTGGTGCTGATATTGATGCGGAAACGCAGGTCGATATCATACTTATGAGTTTGCCAAAAAGCTTTGAGCCGTTTCGCTTGAATTACAACATGAACAAGAAGTTGTATAGTCTTGCAGAACTTCTGACAGAGCTTCAGGCAGCGGAATCATTATTTTAGCAGCATGTTCAGGTAAATGTGGCTGAGAAAGTTTCTTCTTCAAAGCCGAAAGGAAAGAAGAAGAAGTAGGTTCACACACAGAAAGTTGTGAAACCATTGGGAGTTCAGAATTCAGTGAAGAAGCCTAAGGGCAAGTGCTTCAAGTGCAAGCAGTCGGGTCACTGGAAAAAGGATTGTCCTCTGTCTAAGAAGAACAATGCTGGTATGTCTCTTTCTCTTGTTACGGAAACATATATAGCGGCTATGTCTACGAGCACTTGGTGTGTAGACACAGGAGCCACTGATCATGTTTGTAATTCCATGCAGGGGTTCCAGAAAACCAGGCTGCTTAGAGATGGCGAGATATATGTGTTCATGGGAGATGCTACGAAAGTAGCAGTGGTTGCAGTTGGAGTTATTTCTTTATCTTTTTGTTATGATAGGATTTTGGTTTTGAATAATTGTCTTTATGTACCTTCATTTAGAAGGAATTTAATTTCGGTTTTTAAACTTGCTATGGATGGTTATAATGTTTGTTTGGATCGTAATGTTTCCATTATGATGAATAAACGAGTTATATGTTCTGGTACATTGTAAGACAATTTATATATTATTAATCCTATAGAACCAATGCTGCAACCAAGTGAAATTAATAATACACTTTCTACCTCTAGTAAAAGAAAGGAACCTTCTGGATTGAACCAAACATATCTTTGGCACTTGAGATTAGGTCATATTAACTTAAGGAGGATTCAAAGATTGGTAGTAGATGGGCCTTTAGGCTCGTTGGCAGTGGAGCCATTTCCAGTCTGTGAATCTTGCTTGGAAGGAAAAATGACCAGTAGACCTTTTAAGGCAAAAGGAAATAGAGCCAAAGATGTGTTAGAATTGGTTCATACTGATTTATGTGGACCTATGAATATCCAAGCGAGAGGTGGGTATGAATATTTTGTCACTTTCATTGATGATTATTCGAGATATGGATACATTTATCTGTTGCACCGCAAGTCTAAGTGCTTTGAAAAATTCAAAGAGTACAAAGCAAGTGCGGAAAAGCAACATTCAGGAAAATGTATCAAGTCACTACGATCAGATCGTGGGGGCGAATACCTGCTTGGAGAATTTAGAGAATATTTATCAGAACATGGGATTTCATCCCAGTTGACTGCACCTGGCACACCTCAGCAGAATGGTGTAGCAGAAAGAAGGAACCGGACTCTTTTAGAGAGTGTTAGATCGATGATGAGTTATTCGAATTTACCCAAGTCGTTTTGGGGGCATGCTCTAGAAACAGCGGCTTATCTTCTAAACTTGGTACCTTCTAAGTCAGTTCCAAAAACTCCAAAAGAATTGTGGACTAGTACCAAACCTAGTTTGAAACACATTCGGATTTGGGGTTGTCCAGCACATGTGCTGAACAAGAACGTGACTAAGTTAGATTCTCGTACAGAAGTGAGGCTGTTTGTGGGTTATCCCAAGGGAACAAAAGGGTATTTGTTTTATAGTCCTAAGGATCGGGATATCATTGTAAGCACCAATGCTAGATTCTTAGAGGAAGACTATATAATGAATCACAAACCCATGAGTACTGTTGTTTTAGAGGAACTAGTGGGAGGACAAGATAATTCTAATATGCCACCGGTACAAGTAGAACAACCACAAGTAAATGAACAACCTATCACTAATACCACTCCAATGCTTCGTCGTAGTGGGAGGGTTGTTAAACAACCTGAGAGGTTCATGTTTTTGGGAGAGTCTTCGGACTTAGTCTCTGGTGAACATGATGAGGATCCCAGGACATACGAAGAAGCAATGCAAGATAAGGATGCAGATCTTTGGCAAAAGGCTATGCAATCTGAGATGGAATCTATGTATTCCAATAAAGTCTGGGATCTCGTGGAACCACCCAGTGGTGTAAAACCCATTGGATGCAAGTGGATCTACAAAAGAAAAAGAGGATCTGACAAAAAGGTGAAAGCCTGGAAAGCAAGACTTGTTGCGAAAGGGTATACTCAGAAACAAGGAATTGATTATGAGGAAACCTTTTCTCCGGTAGTCATGCTTAAGTCAATCCGGATTCTTTTATCTATAGCAGCTCATCTCGATTATGAGATTTGGCAAATGGATGTCAAGACAGCTTTCCTAAATGGAAGTCTTGATGAAAACATCCATATGCAGCAACCAGAGGGATTCATCAAAGAGGGCCAAGAGCATCTAGTGTGTAAGCTTAAGAAGTCCATTTATGGACTGAAACAAGCTTCCAGGGAGTGGAACATTCGTTTTGATCAGGCCGTCCAGACAAATGGTTATGATCAGAGTCCAAGCGAAGCATGTGTGTATAGGAAAAGTGAAGGAAATGCAGTGGTTTTTCTAGTACTATATGTAGATGACATTTTGCTCATTGGAAACAATGTAGAGATGTTGTCATCTATTAAGGCATGGTTGTTCAAACAATTTGAAATGAAAGACTTAGGTGAAGCCGCATACATTCTTGGGATCAAAGTTATAAGAGATCGCAAGAAAAGAACGTTGGCTTTATCTCAAGAACCGTACATTGATGAGGTATTGGCTCGTTTTAACATGCAGGACTCTAAGAAGGGTAATTTACCTTTTAGACATGGAGTCTCTCTATCAAAGGAGCAGTGTCCTAAGACACCTAAGGAGATAGAGAACATGAAAGCAGTTCCTTATGCTTCAGCATGTGGAAGCTTAATGTATGTCATGTTATGCACGAGACCTGATATTTGCTTTGCCGTAGGCATGGTCAGTAGATATCAGTCCAATCCAGGTCAAGAACATTGGAGTGCAGTAAAAACGATACTTAAGTACTTGCGAAGGACTAAGAAGTATATGTTAATTTACAAGGCTTCAGACTTGTTTCCTGTGGGTTATACCGATTCAGATTTCCAGACAGATAGGGATAAGAGGAAGTCAACCTCGGGGTGTGTTTTTACTTTAGGAGGTGGAGCTGTAATATGGAGGAGTGTGAAGCAGAAATGCATCGCAGACTCAACCATGGAAGCTGAATATGTGGTAGCCTCTGAGGCAGCCAAGGAGGCTATATGGTTCCGGAATTTCCTGCTGGATTTGAATGTAGTTCCTAATTTGCCACGGCAAATCACAATTTATTGTGATAATACTGGTGTTGTTGCAAATACAAAGGAACCACGAGAACATAAAGCAGCAAAACACATTGAGCGTAAGTATCACCTCATACGACAGTTCGTTAAGCGAGGAGATATTATTGTGACTGATATAGCATCAAAGGACAACCGGGTTGATCCTTTCACGAAGAGTTTACCAGCTAAGGTTTTTGAAGAACACGTGGAGGAGATAGGAGTCAGATGTCTGGTCACGGAATAGTTATTTAAACTGGTAGCGGATTATATTAATAAACACTGATATACTCAAAGAATAGCTTGAGTATAAGTGGGAGATTGTTGGGTTTTATACTAAACTATTCATTAGTAGTATATAAACATTGTCCATTTTATTGAGAATCTTGATTGCATATTTTTACATTGTCTATTTATTATATATTGTGGATAATTTAGTATCAAATGGGATAACAGAAGATTAAATTATCAGTGTCTATATATAATATAAAGGGTTCACAGTTTAAGTGGAATTAGACAAACCACTGGAATAACTGAAGTATTATTTGGGAATAGTTTATCTTGACTATTAAATAATACTTGTATACTTTGTGTATATTGAACAGGATCAAATTTAGAATTGTTCCCTTAAACTGATTAAGAAGGTGAACTAAGATTCTATGTTATTATTAATGCTTAGGTTCTTAATCCGGATATAGTAATTGACACGTGTATATTATTTACATGCTTTGATTTATATATGAAATAATTCTTTTGAATTATATCATTATATTTTGGGTGATGGAATAATATATATATGGTGAATATTATTTATTGAAGGAATCCATGTCCTGATAAAATTCGGGTTAATGATGTCCCCTTGAAAACTCAAAAGGATTTAATTATGTGAAACCCTGCAGATGGATTTATTCCGGCATAATTAAATAAAGGTAGAGTGGATGATCAAGGATATAAGATGTTAATTAAATGAATTATCAGTAATTTATTTAATTAATGGGCATGCGCTATTTTAAACATGGGGAATTTAATAAGCAAATAATATTGGAACCGAATTAATTAATTAAGTTGCGGTATTAGGAAAGGTAGTGCAAATATTAATTCTTTAGTCGATTGAATTAATATTTAATTACATTGGGCTAGGCCCAGGATGTAATTAAAAGGCCCAACCTAATTATCCATGATCCCTATTGTAGCCCTATATATATTCTTATTCTCTTCTTGCTAGGGTTGGTTAAGAAAAATATTGTAGCCACCTAGGAGCAAGAAGAGAGGTTAACTTGAGAAGACGGAGGCCACACTTCGCTCAAGGGAATTTGGGAATACAATTGAAGAGCGTGGAATCAACCGTTAACAAGGTGATTTTCTTTTCGCACTCCTTAATTGTGTATCATAAAATGTAGTAGAACCCCAAGTCCGTGGTTCCCAACATCAAGATCCTGATGAATCTGAAATTCTACAAGAGGTTGGTTTGTTAATTCTTTCTACTGTGGTTGATTCTCATAACAAAGAAGTTGATGAAGAAGAAGAAGCAAGAAGAAAAGAAATAAAAAGAACAACAGATAGAGATTTCAATCTCTATGTGCAAAAGCTGAAAAACTCAAATAGATTGTTGTGGAGAAACTCAAGAAGACAACAATACAAGCTAGAGAAGAGCTATGTTCGTGAAAGGGAAAAAGATAAGAAGTGGAAGCATATTGACACTATTCAGTGCAATAGACCTGTCAATTATCAGTCAGGTGGAATTATAACAAATGTTTCAAGTGTTGCAGACTTTTCTGGTTTACAAAGATCTCAAGCACTCTGGTTACAAATGTTTTCAAGCTTAAAGCAAATGCCACATAATACTAGAGGAGGCATAGGTCACAGGGATGCTAAATTCTTAAGGATGCCTTATGTTGATCCTCATGCTCTGACTGAAATTGGAGGTAACTTAACTTCTGAACACCTGAACAATTTACAAGCCGTAGATATAGTTTTAGATTGTCATGATGGTACTGAAAAGAAGGAGAAGCTGTTTACTTCATGAAAGATGGAAGTGTGAAGATAACGTCCATTCAAGAGTTGTTAGTTAAAACCACAAAGGAACTGAAATATGTTCATTATCTACTCAAATGGAAGAATGGAGTGTGCAAGGAATGGTCTGATATGATTCTGTCAACCATAATAAGAATATTTGATGAAGGAAGGAATTATAATGGTGATTATACTCCCATGTATCTAAATCTGAGAGATCAAGAAGTTGAAATGCAAAAAGTCAGTGCTGTTAAATAAATGTCTTTTGGTATGAAACAATTGACTCTTAATCCTGATGGAAAGGAAATTGCTTATCTGTTGGTTGAAGAATACAATTTACAAAGAAGTTCTATACAGAATCTCAGAGCAGCTATCTACCAGATTGATGAGGGAGATGAAGAACTCAGAAATCTTAAGGAAAGACTGATTCAAATTTTTGAAGATAAAGAAGAAGGCTTATTATCTAACTTCTTGAAGATGAATCTGTTCTATCAAAGAATCTAAAAAGATAAGTTGTTGTTGTTATTTCTTGTACATTTTGTATATATGTTTTTGGCATCATTGAATCATGGAATCTATACTTTATTTTACAAAGTATAAGATTTGGGGAGATTGTTAGATCATGATTCAATGATCGTCAGGATCTGAACTACTGATCAAGATTGTTGACGTCATCAGTATTGCACGAGCGTCAGTATCAGGATTGCTATCAGGACTGTGATCAGGATTATCATCAGGACTGGAAGCTGATCAGGATTACTACTTCAAGATAACTATCGAGTTCAGAATATAAGGAAAGATGACTTGTCGGTTTCTAGTTTATAGGGATGCAACTGTCGGTTAGGATATGTATCAATATTGTTTGTAATTGATTTGGTTTTATCTTGTAATTGATAGAGCAGCTGTGTGTACTATATAAACACAGTTTAGGTTTTGATTTTATAATCATTCATACACACGAGTATCATTGTACCTAGCAGCTTTCAAGAACATCAGAATTTTTTGAGAGAGTTTTGTAACAGTTTTATATCAGAATTAATAAAGCTGTTATTATTCATATTTGTGTTTATTAAAGTCGAGAATCTTATACAATTGTATTCAACCCCCCCCCCCTTCTACAATTGTTAATTACTGGGCAACAAAATAAATATAAAATAAAAGTTCTATTGAAAGTAGAATAGGTGTTTGTAAGACATAATTTTTTTTTAAAAACGGAAAATAATTCAATAATGAAAAGTCATACGACATCTACAAAAACATTTGAGTCGAACAAACATAAAATAGATCATATCGCCGATTAAAGTCTTCAAATCAAACGATTTGTTGAAGTTGAAATATACATATGTACCCCATTCGTCACAACCAGTTTGCGTTATCAACCGTAATTGCAATTCCATAGAAATCTTCATAATCAAAACCTTGAAAATCACACAGATCTAACATCTCGGACGTTAGATTATTCCAAAACACACAAAACTCTCACAAGGAGACGATAAACAAAACCCAAATGAATTGTGAACAAAACTCATCAAGATGAGATTTAATTAACAAAACCCAAGATGAATTGGGAAGTAAAATATGAGTGCAAATTTTTATATGTATTTTTTCAATGAGAGAGCCTCATTAGAAATGAGTATGTTAACATTGAAATTAATATATAAGACAAGTATTCAATATGTTAAAATTGAGATTTTGATCTTAACGAGGAAAGTGTATTTAACGGGAGGAATGAGTAATTGTTGTAATTTTATAAATAATTTTTTTTTAAAAAAAATTATGCCGCCGCCGCAAAGCGCGGTTTTCTCAACTAGTTATTAATATGATACATTTTTTGTTTGAAAAATTTAAGAAACTATATATGTATACGGTGTACTCATGGTTAATGGTATAAAATGGGATTCCTAAAAAAAATGGGCCTCTAAATTTAAAAAAAACTAGCATATATAATGAGACCATGTATGAAAAGAGAGTCGTGCTTGATCTTAAACTGATTAATTAAGTGCTTGATGTTAAACTGATTAATTAAGTATTCAATGATTATATATATATATGACTTAATATTACTACAGGAGTGAATCACAGAATAATGTGGCCCTCTCCTTTCAGGTGGCCCTAGGCAGGGAGCTGGGAAGACTCCCACAAGAGCCGGCACTGAGTTCCATTTTGCAACGTGACTGGAACAGCTTTTGAACCAACAGTATGGGGCCGGAGCTATCTTGACTGGTTTAACCACCTTGTTATAGCCTTGACTGCACTCAGACTCAGATAATGGGCTTAATTAAACTTGTGTATATTGTACAAGTTGTGTGTGAGTGCTAAACGTAATGCTCTGAATGCTGCTACAGTCTTTGACAATGTGTCTCTTTGAATATTTGACAACCATTATATATACAAGCTTTGCATGGTGGTGGATTTGAAACTGATATTACTGTATATCACGTTCTTGCAAGTCCCTTGTACTTGTCAACTTGTCTTACGAATGATCTCGGTTGTTTGATGGTGCCAAGTATTTATCTCCTTCTGCAATTTCTGGAATCTCGTAGAAATGGTTGAAGACTAATGATTGCAAGTACATGTAATCGAAAGGTCTTTGGCAGTTGGAAATTTATGTAACAAGAGTTGCTATAGAAAACTCCGAAATACAATAAACAGTAGCAAATTCAGAACTTTACTTAAGGGGGAGCGAAAAAATTTAGTACGAGGCCTTTAATGAATTTCGTAAAAATAAATTTGTTAAATACAAATAATATCATAATACTTTAATATTAATGTTTTTATGGATCACTTATATAATTTTAAATTTTTTTACTCATTAACAATCAAATAAAAAAATAATTGAAAATCGAAAATTCAACGTACTCGATCGGGTAGCCTCGACATAAAGTAGATCCGCCACTGACTATAAATCAACTATACGGAGTTTATGTTTTATTTTGCGGCTCCAGACGGCCAAGGGTGACATGATACTGTGTTGTGTTTGACATTAACACAAACTATGCACACTTGACAAAGCATACAAATGTATAGTATTCAACGGGGTCAACGAAGAGTTAAATGCATTTTGTGTACCTCAATTATGCATAATCTGTAATTTGTGTATCTATAATATCAATTGTGCATTTTATGTACTTGAATTATATATAAAAATCATCAATTCGTGTACCTAAACTTTATATGTACAATTTGTGTATCTCAACTTTGCATGTATATACAAAAAATTATTTTTTTGAATAATTTTTTAGAAAATTATTATTCAAAAAATAAATAAATTATATTAGCATATAAAGTATGATTAAAAAAATTAAGGATAAATACTATAAAATTCTTTATTTAATTGTATTATAACTAAATTTAAAACATTATTTAATATAATTACACAATATAATTATAAAATTTCGTAAAAATTGTGTATATAAATTTTTTGAATGTATTTAATAAGTCAAAATAGTAATATTATTAGTTAATATTATTTACTTCTATTATATCAAGTTATGTTATATTTTTAACTCATATTATTTTTTAGTATTTATTTTTTGATATTCCATTAATATACATATAATTAAATATATAGAAAAAATGTGTTATCAATTATATTAACAAACTTCAAGTACACAAATTGCTCAATTTTAATAGTTAAGATACACAAAATGCATCATTTGAATAAATAAACAACGAAAGTACACAAATTGTTTGTTTTTGCATACTTCAAATACACAAAATGCACAATTGATAGTTTAGATACACAAAATGCAGAAGTTATATAATTTAGATACACAAAACGCTATTTACTCGGCCAATGAATTGATAAAAGTATACTCGCTAAAAGGACATGGGGAGCAATAAGTTGTATTCTTTTGATATTTGCAAGTAAACAAAAAGTCTACTTGTGTTTATAATTTTACCAACAAATTCTGTCTAGTTATTAAAATCGGTTTCGAACTAATTTCGTGATGTATGACGCCTCTAACTAATAATATCAGGTTATTCTTTACAGGAAAACGTCTGACTTTTGTTAAACCTTTACCTCTGTATTCTATTCTGTTGAAGGTGGACTATATCAACTACTATTTTGTAAAGCGGATAATAATTTCAGGTTTCGGGTCGTGTTTGAATTCGTAAATGAACTTTTTATGTAAAGCAGGTAACAAACACAAGTTTTATTGGTCATTGAGAAAATGAAGTTCCTTTGTACGAAAACAATATATATTTTCCAGAACATAGGAAAATGGTGTTTCCAGGGTATCTAAATAGAAACAAAACACACATCCACAAAACAACAAGTTGACATACAAACTCAAATTGGCACACCACACCACACAAAAGAGAGAGGTTTCTCTGAAAATATGTATGTACACCATGCAGTCTGCTTCCTATAAAACTAATCATGACATGGTCATAAAATGGACCATATACTGATGATATCCTCTATATTCGCACTAGAAATTTCAAAAAGAAAATCATAGAAACGAAGAAAATAAACCAAAAGCCATAAGACAAAAGAATAAGGTTAGTCAGGATTCTTACAGGCAGATATCAACAAAGTGAAGCCAGCCTCCTTTTCTTGTTCATTCTGCTCCACCTTCTTTTCCTCTAACCACAACCTACTATCCAATCCACTCCTTGGCCTAAACATGAATATTGCATATCCTGATTTTGGATTAAAGAACCAATCATGGACATCCCACATCATATCTACCAAACAACCGTCGATGAATATTATTTGGTTCCCTCGAAAATTCCATTGTAATCTTTTTACTTGAACCGCATTTTTATCATCGATACAAACCGATAGTATCGAATCCTTCTGTCCCTTTTCTTCTACAAGGCACTTGATCAATATGTCGTGACGTTTACCAGTAGTAAAGAACTGAGCCTTGGTTGAATACACTGCACCACCTGAGAAATGTTCGCTTCGCGAGACAAATGAGAACTTTGACATAGGCACATTACACATTAGTTTCTTCACTTCTGCTTCATCCTCCATGTCTCCAACAACTAAACTTAGCTCGTAGTTGACAAAAACCGCGATATAAAACCCACGGACTGGTTCAGGCCCACCATCATACTTGGCAGAAGAAAGATCCCAGAAAATTTCAACCTTGGAATTTGTTGACTTAAAACTTTTCGTGCCTTTAATGTTATGCAGATACAAACGTCGCGTATTGAATTTGAAAGGAGACGACGGGTCTTGAACGAGAGTGATCGTGAACCCTTGGTCCATCAGGCTACTGCACCAGGTGAGGCTGATCAAGAGCTGGTGTTGGGAACAAAGCTTCACTCTGTAGATACATGTAACTGCATCTTGAATCGAAGGAATCATATTCGGAGAAAATGTAGCATGGTTGGACTTGGATGGTCCAGAACAATATGAATTCGATACATTAACCGCATGTTCACTATAACAAGTTGCTATGCCTCTCATCTCTGGACTTGCCTAGAAAACAGTAAAACAGAACTTTCTGTTGTGAAGATTCAAATTTTTTGAAACTGACAAGAAAAGAGAAGAAACAGAAAGATAACAGGGAGAGAGAGAGAGAGACTACTATTATTATGCTTTGCCTTTGGTAGAAGAAAATGGAGGCGTTGAAGATTATAAAAGACCGGTTCTGTGCCCCCTAGAATGAAAATATGTGAGCCGTTTGTCCTTTCTATCTATATTATTTATACTATATTATTATAAACAAACTAGTCTCTATTTGGTAGTTGGTAGTTGGTATTTTAAATAATAATCATATATAAAATGAGAATAGTTGAATATAAGATTAAAAGAATATTTCTTTTTTGATATTCAAAATTTTCCCACGGGTTCAAATTCGAATCTCGTCAACAACATATTATTATTAAATATTTATATTACCTATTTTTCTAAGCTACATTTGATAAAATCATACTCCCTCCGTCCCAGCAGGAAGTTAACATTTGGAAGAGAAGGCTCGACACGCATTTTAAGGCTAGTATAGTTCCATTAATTGTTTTAAATTTTTTTTTTCTGAATAAAAATTAAATGTTTGGATTTTTATTCAAAAAAGAAAAAATTTAAAAAATAAATAATGGAATTATATTTTATAGGAGCCTTAAAATGCATGTCGACCCCTCCCTTTCAAATGTTAACAAATGTATGGGACGGAGGGAGTATAATCAAAATACAAATATTAAGATATTAAGATAAAAAATTCTAAAATTCATCGGTGCATCCCATAGATTATAGGCTAACTATAATGCAACTCCTTAACTCAGATTAATAGGTTTAAAAAATAGTTATTCATTTATTTCAACAAAACCATTGCTATTCTTTTTTCTTCTTCCTTTTTCAAGGCAAATGGACTTTTGTAAATGTGCCCCTAGCCTTACCCTCGCACACATTTTGTGGCTCAAACTTGCAATTTCAACCTCTGGATAGGAAACAAACTTTGGGCTCGAAATTACATGAAAAGTGATATTTTGAGAAAAAATCTAAACTTTTTGTGTGATAATTTAACAAACTTGCACTCTTAGAGGGAGAACACTTAGACCGAGTTCAAACTCACGTCTTGGTTTTAGTTTTGATATTATTAGAATATAACATAAAATTTTGGAAAGTGTCTTTCTCTAATATCATCATGAGGTTTTAGAGCGATTGGTTAACATGATATCACAGGCTGGCGGAAAGACTCAGGTTCGACCCCAAAAATGGACGTCCGTGATCCAATATTCAACCCAAAAATAAAATTTCAAGTAAGGAGAGTGTTATAAGAATATAATATAAGATTTTGGAAAACATATTAAATTACGAATTTTCGTTCTCGACAAATCTTTAGTGTTAGACTGTCACCAACAAAATGATCCTAAAATATCCATAGCAATCTTTGCGACTTTCTAACAAAAACAAAACAAATGGATTATACTTTTTGTTATATGAATGATCTCTGCCTCTCTGTAATTGTTAAAGATAAAGGGACATGTTCTTTAGGGAGGACATGTGAAGAGAGATTGAGATTTGGTTTAGAGTTGGTTACGAATTGTGTGCTAATTTAGTTTGTGATTAGTTGAGATAAGATTGATAGATAGAACCAAAAAAGGAGAATCTGAGGGATGCTTTTCCTGGACATGTCCAGAGAAAGGATGATTGATTGTGAAAGTTGGGTCCAAAACTACTTAAAATTATTCGAGGCATTCACCAACAATAAATTAATTGGTGTTTTGCCTTACTAACCTCAGCTAACCTCAACTCACTTCTTTTTCACGGATGTGCTTGTACTAAAAATAACTAAGCTAAACCTAATCATCCCTTAAAAACTAATATCTTTATTTTTAATTATTATACTTGTTCTTCTCTTAATTTTAATTAGAGTAAAGTGCATTTTGTGTACTCACATTTTAGTCAAGACACCACTTGCAATACTATAGTTCAAAATCGAGCATTTGCAATATCAATGTTTGTACACAAAGTGCACTTTACTCCCTAAATTAATAACGGAGTTAACCTCAATTAACGGAATGCAACAAAGTGCAGTGAAATACAAACATTGATATTGCAACTGCTCGATTTTAAACTATAATATTACAAATGCTGTCTTGACTAAAGTACGAGTACACAAAGTGCACTTTACTCTTTTAATTATATTAATTGTTCTTTTCCTAAAAAATATTTTAGTTCTTCTTAATTGTTTACCCACATTAGCTACCCTATAAGCCATTTTTAATGTTTTTAAATTGGCTTTATGACTTTTTCGCCCTTCAAGTTTGGATCATTATACTCATAAACCCTTCAAGTCTAAAAGCGTTCTTTTTCGCCCCTTGAGTATCAAAAACGTACATTTTTGGGTTAAAAATGTACTTTTCCGCCCCAACGGTTGAGTGTCAAAAAGGTACATTTTTTATACTCAAGGGGCGAAAAAGAACGCTTTTAAACTTGAAGGGTTTATGGGCACAACGGACCAAACTTGAAGGGCGAAAAGGTCATAAAGCCTTTTAAATTTACATTTTCAATATAGTAAAATAATCACCTGAACAATTTTATAAATAATTTAAAATTGAAAGCTTAAAAACACATATTATGTTTTTCATAATTTTAACTAAATGACAAGAAGTATACTAAAATAAATAGACTGATTGTGAAAATATTGTATTAGTATCTCAGTTTTTTTTGAATAATATGATCATGTATATAAAATTTCTATATACTTGAAATAAAATTTTAGACTATCCGCTATAATTTTATTAAGAAAAATTATTTTATAGTTATTTTTTGTAGAATTAGTTAGTTTGTTTTTATAGTTCTTTTTATAATTTAATATAAAATAATTTCATTTGATGTTGGAAAATTATAGCGGACAGACTCATAACCAAAAACTGCCTATCTGTTGCGTTTATTTTACACATCTTTTTCTTTGGTTTCAATATATCTTATTTATTGTATAGTATTTTGGAGTGAATTAAAAAGGTCTAATCGAATTTATAAGCAAAAATTTTATGTTCGGCATGAGTTCGGGATTAAACTTTACTATTTGGAGAAATTGAGTAAAGCCTACTTGGTTGCCAATATTTGAGTGCTCTTGTTTTTCATCTTGAGAGAGTGTCTGAAATTATTTAGAAAAGAAAGATTTCAGATGATTAATGTTGCAAGTTTGTCAGGGATTTAAACATAAAACAACATATCTAATTCTTAAGCAACCTTCATAGACCCTACTTCTGGAAACACAATGTTCATCCTTTGATACAATAAGAAATTTAGACAGGAAAGCGATTGTGTCACGTTTATTAGCTTTCAAACCCATTATTCATGTGCATTTTTAGTTAGCCTCCATCAAAATTTGTAGGGTTCATACTGAGTTTTCAGGATCCCCTTGTGTTTCCTCTCAGTCCAAAGGCTCTCCTTCCCTACGCACGCCCAATGTCGATGTTTGTCTTTGTTTATAGCGATAATAACAACTTAAATCATCATCATATGTTTGTTGCAGTTTGATTTGTTGTCCCTCCTCAAATCACAAGATTTCATATTCTTCATGTAAAATGCAACTATAATGTGCGATGTTTAGTTTACAAAAGTCATATTAGTAGTGCTTTTGAATGTGTGGGTGATGGCAGTTGGTTTTTATAGTTAGTCAGTTATAGACTACAACAGAGTTAGAAAAGCATTTAACAAAAGATGATGGGTAAAGGAAGAATCATTAACCAACATAGAACCTTCGAATGTCAGCATAAAATATGAATACAGTCAAGTAATTATATATATCAGCACAGATTCTTTTGTCCGACCATCGAATTCTTTTCACCTTCATATTGCAGACACATCGATTGCAATGTCAACTTGTTTAGAATCCTCGAATAACTCCTTGTAACAATGTTTCGATTTATTTGTAACACTCAGAGAAATCAGTTGAACACGAGGATTCAGGGTCCTGTCTGCCAATAATGATGAAGGCAGAGTGCAACCAAAGGTTTCAGTGGATGAAATCAAGTGCCCTTGGGAGTGAATCATTATTTGTATTGATGCCCAGTAAAAGCATAAGAAGTAGCCATTTACTATGAATTTGGAATGACGTTACAAGAAGCATCATTATAACTAGAGAATGATAACAAGGAAGATGGATACAGACAGCCCGTAAAAGATATGCACTAGATTATTGGGACAACTACTGGACATAATTAGATATACCTGATTAGCATAGCAGGCGCCAGACAGGGGATAATAAGCAATGCAAAAGGTAGATTTATGAAACAGCTTCCAATAATTTCATCCTTTAAAATTCTTAAGTTTGCATAGAATGTAGAATACACAAAAGCACTGCACTCCACAACTTGCACTTATGTACGTTCATCATCGACATCTTTTGCCTATCTCACAGTGCAGCATTTAGACCAAAATCTTTCAATATCAAGTGTTAAGCACCGTTTCTCCTCCGCTTCCGAAAAAATCCTACTAAAATATTTTTTAACAGACTCCCAAGAGCTAGTTTGGTATATCATAATATGAGAGGTGTCTGGTCTTCACGGACCAAATTCAAATATTACTCTAGTAGTAATATTTAAGAAAAATAGGCATACGAACATCTTACTCTAGTCACCACAGAATGATAGCAAATGTTCTCTCTCCATCCATATGGAATACAAGTGCTGAAAACATCAGTGAAGAATGAATGACAAGCAAGCATATATGTACTTTTCACTTAAGTGGAAAGACTACTCAAGAGCCAGCATCTACACATACATAACCCAAAATGTTGTATGGTCTAATTGCCTTTTTTAGGCAAAACACCACCCAAATCACAACTAAAAGAAGAAAAAACAAATCCCAGGATGCAAAATCAAATGAAATCATGAGGGGACAAAGATTTCTCTAACCAGATCATCAATATCAGTCCCATATGCGTGCGGGAATAAATTCTTCCCATTTATCGTAGCAACTCAATGTCGAATTTCTACCGACTTGCAAAGCTTTGGTTAGCCTGATCAGATTTGTAAGTTCTGCCAAACACGTAGGGCTGAGCATTTGGTTCGGTTAACAGATATATAAGGATTAAAAACCTTTACCTACTAATAGATTCAAATTTTCAACTAAATAGGGGAAGTATCATTTTTGTGACAAATTATTTTGGTTCAACTAAATGGTTATATCCGGTACGATGACATGTCTGAACAACAAAAATATTCTGTAGCCAAGTGACTGCATATCTGAATCAATTATTTTAGCTTTCTAGGTCATCATTTAATAGAAATTAAGAGATTTAATGATGTTTGTTGCATCACCATAATTAGGGTCACTGAGAAAGCCTTGCATTGGATCACTGTCATTTCTAAATAAATCGTGATAACAAGGTGCAATTGTAGAATGAAATCTAAGTCTGAATAAATCAGGGCAAACTACACTAGCATGCATAAGAAAGTCATACTGTGAGCTATGACTATGAGCATAGTTGTACACAACACTGTACAGTGTACACTAGGGTGTCTTTTTCGCTTGTTACGGTAAGTTCAAATGTTCGAGTCTCAGTAAATGCACAGGAGATGTGTCTATCTAAATTTCCGTGCAAAAACAAAACTACGAAGCTAGTAGCTACAGAAAACTACTTGTGTATTTCTTCTAGCAACACAAAATAAAAAATCTGATTGTTCCTGTACAAACCATTATTACATGAATTATTTCCTTCATGATCATGATAAAGCTCTCAAAAGTAAAACACAGAAAAAAGCACAAGAACACTTTCCTTTAAAGGAAAGATGTATTGGGCAGTCCTTTTGTATGTGGGAAGAAAAATTGGGAAGATCTAACATAGTTAGTTTATGTTACATTATATATAAATGTCTTGGCAATGAGTGGTAGCACCAGTGTTTTAAAGACCGATTAATAGGTAGGCGGATGGGTTCCGTTTAGATTAAGCAAAAATCGGGTTAAATAGTGGTTCTTTAAAAAATCAATCAAAAGTTGGTCGAGACGGGATTAATCGGTCAAAAATCAAAAAAATAAAAATTTTAATTTTTAAAAAATGTTAATTTTTTTTAAAAAAAAAAAGAGTTAATAAACATACATGACTATTATATGCCTATGAGTTATTGATTTATTTACTAAACACATTACTAAATCCCTATTACACTGATTATTCTCTAAAAGTGAATTACTCTCTTCATTCATACTATGTATACACTAAATATATATTGATATGTGGTTTATTTTTGTAAATTTCGATAATTAAATATCAACATTGGACATTTGGACTAATGATATATTATTATTTTTAAATCTTTTGACTAATTTGATAGTACTAATATAAAATTATATATTATTTATTAAATTTGAATATATATCTGATTAATGCTCCGATTAATCAATTCAATTATCCTATTAATTACTAGAATGTATCTTCACCTCCCGTATTTTAGAACACACATTATCATATTTTGTAAATTAAATGCAGGGGGGTTGGGTAGCCAAAGGTGTCCAATTTCGTGTTATAAAAGTCGACTACTAATTATTAATTGCAGACTAATTGTTAGATTGTGAAGATTTAACAAAATCGAGTCAACTAGCTATTGTCTAGCGATGAGGTTAAAATCGGGTCAAATTTTATTTTATGAAAGCTGATAAAATCGATAAGGCTCCGTTTGGCATTTATGTTGCAGACAGCAACAACAGATTTTTTCTGAAAAGCAGCTAAAAAAGTGTTTGATAAAATTTAAAAGCTACTTTTCTGAAAAACGCTTTTAGCTGAAAAACCGCTTTTAGAAAAAAGCAGGTCCCCTATGCTTTTGAAAAAAGCTGCTTTTCAACTTTTGCGGGAAGCAACTACTGGTTTCAACATCAAAACTCACCAAAAACATTAATTTTTTATATTATACACCAAAACATGCACATATCAAAAATATTACCAAACAGTTATCTGATTTTCACAACAGCACTTATTTTAACAGCACAACAATTTTTAACAGCAATCTCAAACAGAGCCTTAGGTTCTGTTTGGGATTGCTGTTAAAAATTGCTGTGCTGTTGAAAAAAGTGCTGTTAAAATAAGTGCTGTTGTGAAAATCAGATAACTGTTTGGTAATATTTTTGATATGTGCATGTTTTGGTGTATAATATAAAAAATTAATGTTTTTGGTGAGTTTTGATATTAAAACCAGTAGCTGCTTCCCGCAAAAGCTGAAAACAGCTTTTTTCAAAAGCATGGGGGAGCTGCTTTCTCTAAAAGCAGCTTTTCAGCCAAAAACGCTTTTCAGAAAATCAGCTTTTAAATTTTACCAAACACTTTTTTAGCTGATTTTCAGAAAAAAGCTATTGTTGCTGTCTGCAACAGCAATGCCAAACGGAGCCTTAGTCGGTCGAAAATCTAATTGGTTGATTGTTGAAAATTGATAAAATATACTATAAAATAAATTTTGAAAAGGTGGTTACTTGTATAAAAAAAGAAAATTATATTTTTGCATAGATAATTCTTTTATTAGACAGCTAAATTACGCTAGTGTTTTTTTCATAAATACCCCAATCCTAGAAACTTTTTTGCAAAAATATTATGTTTTTTTTGAATATTTTGCAAAAATACCAACTTTTTAAAAATATTTAAAAAAATACGGTCAACAACTAGATACAACTATATTTGCAACTGCAACCAAAATTAACCACATATGCAACTTATAAAAATGTAATAATTGGAATCATCTTTGATTACGAGACCTTTTTAATTATCTAAAAACTCAACCTCAATTGTTGATTTGATTGAGATGAAATTACATGTGAACTCTCAGATACACATATATCTATATATGTATATATAAACATGTATGTATATATGAAATGTGAGAAGGATATAATCTGCGATCGCAAGTTTTATTAATCTTTATTTTCATTCACCCCTTCTTGCTAACAATTTTTTTGAAATTTCAACTGATTTAATTTAATTTTTTTTAAAAGTTGTATCTAGTTGCATTTGGTTGCTTAATTGCTTTGGTTGAATTAGTTGGTTTGGTTGCGGACCGTATTTTTGTAAATATTTGAAAAATATTTTTAAATTTTCTTTTTATGTATTTCCCATTTCTCAAATGCGTAATAATGATATTCAATTTTGAAATGCGTAATAAAGTGGTATTTTTGGTCAAAATTTTTAAAAATGATATTCTTAACACTTAGTTTAAAAAAAGTGGTATTTATGTTATTTTTTCTATTCTATCGGATACTACTACTAATATCAATTTATATATTAACTTATTTGTAAATATCACTTTAGTTCAGTGTTGTAAAAAGCGGGAATCGAAGTTAATCGGTGAAGGCACTGTCCAAGGATTAATCGGGTAATCGGGGATTAATCAGAATGATTAATCGAATCATTAATCGGAATAAATTTAATAATATTTTTTATATACAATTATAAAATTGTTTCGTTATTTCAACTAAACATATGTTATTATCATATATTTATGCAAATATGTTAAAAATGTTATATAATTGTAATAAATAAAATTTTGATGGTTTAATTTTTCAATTAAAGATCAATTTAAGAGAAAAACTTAAGAGGATTTACGATTTAGGCATCTAAAATTATAATTATATGTACAAAAATAATGTTTTTTCCTATTGTTTAATCAAGTTTCTACCTTTTAAATTTATTATTATTATTTTTAATTTCAACTATTTTTTATTATTTTTTAATAATTAGCCCGATTTTTGACCGATTCAGCCGATTTTTTACCGTTTTTATGAAAAAATGATTAATTGACCGATTTTCGCTTAATCAGTTCGGTGACCCGCCGTCTAGCGATTAATCGCCGACTTTTAGAACAGAGCTTTAGTTACGTACATACAAGTTTTATTTATTTTATTTGTAAAAACATAATTTGCTAAAGGCTGTAGTTTTAGTTACTACATTCAGAGATGAACAAAGTGTGATTTAATCAACTGTGATATACTACATTCAGTTTGAAATTTTAACTATGTATTAATCGTCTATATCAAATGATTAAATCAATTTTAAACTAGCCGAAAAAGAATTAGTTTAATGAGGAATTTACCCCTCCCCTACGTAATTAGTAATTAGCATTGAGAAAAGAAAGCCTTTTTCGTAGACAAGATTCGGAATTGTCTTTCACTAGGGCTAAAAAACACAAACAGGTTGACACGAATGAATTAGTTTAACTTTGTCCTTATTACAAGAAGGAAATCGTTTGACATGGGAGAGAAATGAGAATTTACAGAGAATAATGATTGAAGCATAATACAACAAAGTTGTGTACAAAATCTCAGGAAACAAGCCTGAGATACATTGTCTTCCAGACTCGCATAAGTTTGACGCATTGAAATGGTACATTTGGTTCCAAGAGAGACCACACTCTCACCCTTACATTTATCTGCTGCTAACTGTCCGGCAATTAAAGCTTTTACCAGGATCCCTAGAGGCTTATTAAGATAGATTCATGTCTAAAGAACTGAAAGCTTTTGCACAAAAATCTGTGATACAACTTTTTACAAAAAAAAAAGAAATAAACACAATCTATCAACAAAAAATAAAGCAGCAGAATTGCGTAAACTGTCAGTCACAGAAGTGCTTCTCCTATGCTTCTAGCAACATTTACTAAAATTTGCTTCTACAATACCAGAAATGACGAAAAACTTAATAAAAGGTAGCAAACCTGATCAGGCATCATTGAACATGTAAACAATATTTAAGAAAACAACTGGTGCTGTAAACTATCTTGCATTTATATATTCCTTTCGACGAAACATAGGAAAGGTAATCCAGGAAAAGAAAAAAAAAAAGCAGGCAACACAAGATTGGAGAGAAGGTGCTGTAACAAACAGAAGTCTGGGCACATAGGCCTTTAATATTGAACATGGATATATTCTTTGTGGATATATTCTTTGTAGTTTCTGTTTGTTGTGTAGCCCTTGTGATTATTTCCAAGTCACTCCCACATTATGCATCATTTTCCTGGAAATGAACAAACAAAGAGCAACCTCACATCAGAAACATTTCATATTTTCCAATGTCCCAATCTAGTTGAGGCATGCTAGCGTAAATCACAGTTGCATAAAACAATTTAAATTAATTATAATATAATTGATATCAAGAGCATGCCATCTCTAATTGTCCTCACAAACTGAACAAGGAAATAGCCAGCTACAGTAGATTACTGTAAAAGTTTCTGGCAGGAACAAATTAGCCTAAATTATGTTTTAACAAGTAGCCAGTGCCTATGCTTAGATACTTGATACAAACCTTGTAAGCATTTTCAAGTCCAGAAACAAATTACTTAACGCTTCAGTTTACCTTCTACTACAGATTTATCGTGAAGCTCAAAGAAAATATTGAATTTTAAAAACAATTAAAAACTTCTAGAACACTTGGAACATACCACTATAAACTGGCTAGTCCCAAATCATGAGTAGAGCTTTCTGATATGCAATCTGCATGAACGATAGGGCCGAGAGATGCAGCATCAGCAGTGTCCATGTCACCGTTACTCGGGAGATTAAGGTACACAGCCCCTTTAAACATCCATTGGTCTTTCTTCGGATAATATATATCTTCGAACAGCTCGCCACATAAAACACATGCACACTGATTTTCGTCACCGGGAACCATCTGCTCACTATTATTCCCTGATGCCAAACCAGGAATATCCAATATGTCCTCAATTTCATGATTAGAAACCTTTTCAGCAATCCAATCATTAGAACTCAAATACCACCCCCTTGAAGTCTTATTTGAGTTATCCAATTTGAGATGTTTTACCATGTGCCACTCCATGTGTCTATCAAATTGCTCAATAATTTTCATCCTCATTCCACAAATGCTGCAGTGATGGGAAAGATTGTGAAGAAGATCGCTGATCACTACTGGATGGAGCTCTCTAATCACCTTTGGCTTAAACTCCAGACCTATTAGATCTTTTGTCTCTTCCAAGCTGCTTACAGGTACGGTGGGGCAGCTTTTAGAATTGGAATTCGACAAAGATAGCACTTCGCTGGTAGATGACGGAGCAACAGCTGAAGAAACATCATGTAAGGAAGTAGTCACTGGATGAGCTACCACAGCTCCTGATATCTGTAAACTGCTAGATGAAGGTGCAACAGTTGAAGAAACTTTAAGGGAGGAACTAGTGACTGGAGCGACCACAATTTCTTGTCTCTGGCTCTGGGGCCTACTGATATTCTGCGGTGGACCAGAAGCAGACAAGTCTGTCTTTGAAGCAGATATTAAACCCTTTGCAACCAATGTACTCAAAAGACTTGACATTGGATCAGGTATAGCTTTGACCATAGTCTTAGATTGTTCAGAGGCACCACCTTCATGAGAGGCGGGTGACGAACCATTAGGAAGTGTTGTTTTTTCTACTTGTGCCTGAGGAAGGATGGAGGAAACTGATGTGATTTTATAAGAAGAGTTCACGTTGGATCCTGATGCAACCTTTGCCTCTGATTGGATTGGTGGAGTACCACTAGGTGGAGGAGGCTGCACAGAAGAATGAGAAGGCAATATGGTTGACGCTTTATGTACTGGCTGACACTGTTGCAGAAAGGGAATATGGTGCCCCTGTTCAAAAGAAGGTTTCACCGAAGACAAAGCCTGCAAATTATGGGATTGCAACTTGTGGGAGTTATGAGGATGAATGTTCTGTATCAGAGTTCCTGGATTAAGAGGGAACTGTCTATGCAAGCCCAAATTCAATTGTCCCAAAATTTGAGGTCTGGCATTCATGTGAGGTAAGGTTTGAGCTAGCGATATTTCTTTCTCTGATAGATTATGACTTTGATTACCATAATGGGGAATAGATAATGAAGGTGAGGGAGGACGCTGGTGCATGGGCAATTGTCCGGACAGCGTTGCCATCGCTGGAGTGTAGCGTTGTGGCTTTACAGAACCAGAGGACCCTGGCAATTCATTGGTTGAATATCCAATGTTAGTTGGTGACAGTAAGGGTTTCCTGACCAGGGAATTTGTATTTGCAGACAGACCAATCGTAGATGTGTAATGGCCTTCGGAGTGGCCTGATATCATTTGACCTGAACTAGAATAACTCATCCCATCTACTGCATATGACTCTCTTGGCCAGATCGATGTGCTACCATTTCCGAAAGCTACTTGCTCTTTCTGTTTTAAAGGTAGCAAATCACCGGAATCTTCTGTATCAACCCTTGATTCAAATTCATGTAGGTTTTGTGATTTCAGCAGAGAAGTATGAAAGTCCTGCAAATGTCATGAAAATCAGCCAAAAGAATTCAAGGATTGTTAGCATTTGGGAATCAATTGCATCAAAGGTTTAACAAAAAAAGAAATTTGTCAATGTCACATTATCCAGTTATCTAACACGCCAATATCTTTTTTGGTCAAATTTTAAGGCAACAATTGTTGATTTCACTCTTCTGAGATAAGTCAGCCCAGTAGCATCCTGTAAATCAACTACAAGGTTGATTGTATTAAGCCAACACTTTTTAACTTGTTCCATTTACTCTCCCAAACCTGTGGAACACAAACCCTAGAAATTTGCGGGGGGAACCCGAAAAAAAATCCAGGTTATTCTGAAGCATAATATAATCAGATGTTCCCAGTCGTCTCTCATGACATTTAAACTGTGATCTTATCTTTAACAGATGAGTTACTACCCCCCCATGGTCCCGTAGGTTTTTTTCCATGTTCGAAGTTCAGCAGATTTAGAAAGTGCACTAAACCTAGATTTAGCTCTTGTAGCCGTGAGCCTTTAAGAACCAAGTTAAGAAGGCAGATATATATTATATACTGTACTAGTATAAAAATAAGTTAGGGAAGACATAAAGGCACCCCAGGGACCACCAGAGTAGCAAACTAAAAAGCGGGCCTCAAGCTCTTTAAAAATACTGAACAGGCCGAAAGGTAAATGAGCAAAATCTTGGAATCAGTTTTCCTTAAATATGCATGGCTTGTTGTAGTTCGACGTGGTAGACAAATTTTTAACCCGACAGGGAAACAGATTTTAAGAACTTGAATCAAAAAGTATAAGGCCGGTCAAATCAAAAGTAATTTCATAACCACATCTGATAGTTTCATTCACTCCTAAGTATCATACCATGTGATGATCCTATTCAGGGTTTTGCTGGAATGCAAACTAAATAACACGAATATAAAATGGAAGGAGATCTGAAAGAAGAAGTCTAACAGTTTACGCTTTCATTTGAGAAATTTTTCCACCATCCAATTGTGATCATGGGAACAAATATCATATAATCAGGTCTACACTTTAACATTCCTTCTGTAAACTTACCAATCTTTCAGAATCATTAGTTAACCGCGGATCTCTTTTTGACTTGCGGGTTGCACTCTGAATATTTGATCTAGATTTCATATCATCCCACATGTACTCTACTTCGCCTGAAGATTGCGAACTCTCCAACCCACTGCTGTTTCGACTTCTCATAATGCCGTAACTAGAATGTGATTTTGCCTCATTGTTTGCAGGTTGAGGAGACGAAGAACTCAGAAGCATACACTTTGTATTAAAATCATTTCTTTGGCTCGATGTTGTCTCTATATCAGCACTGCCAGCACCATACCAAGGACCCTCATATCCTTGATTTGTAGCCCTATCACCGGTTTTCAGTATTCCAGACCCTGATTGCCTTGAGATATCAGTACCATTTTGATACTCTGTGTGTACTGTATTCTTACCCTGAACAGGATCAGTTATTGCATTTCTAATAGACCTCTGCATATTCTGCAAAAAATAAAATGAAATAATTATTAAGAATGGTAGAATTTTCAAGATCTAAATTAAATTATGTCGTACATGCATCCTAAGACACAGATCTGCTCCCTGTCCCCTCGAAAAATTATTGATAGGTCTCTCCAGCCTCTCCGCATTCTCTGGTGAATTCACAAAGTCTGTACTTGTGTGATTGGTCAATTCATTTGCCTTCCAAGATAAGGGAGAAATATCAGCAAGACCAAACCAAGATAATCTAAAACGATGTGGGAGAACTTTAGGGTTGATACCACTGTAGTAGTACTTAAATTATCCATTCCATTAATGTACAAGAGGTGTCTAATTTAATGTACAAGTGGTGTCTAATTTTACAATCACGTTTATGCATGCATCTACTATTTACAGTGATTAGGCAATTATGCACACAGTGTCTTGCCTATATCTTCATAATAAGGAAAGATAATAAACAGGATCTAGAGGTTCATATAGGGTAAAAGTAACTAAATTTAGGGCAAAAGTGATGCTGGTATTTGTCCCTAGGTCTTTTATTACTGAGGGTTTGTTTAAATGTGAAATAGTAACAGTTTATAACTAAAAAAGAAGCATTTTCTAAATAAACTCTAGAATAATTATAAGCTATTAAAGCCTAATGTTGGTAGGGACTAAGGATGCACTAAAAATATCCGATACAAACACTTCGCCCAAGAAAATCCGCATTTGGTCTACATACAAGCTCTTTCAGGCTTTCAGCGGAGGTAAAATGTTTGCCTCAGGAGGGAGGGAGAGTAAAGATTAAATGATTAATACTGTTTCAAACATTAGAGAGAGATTAAAAATTCAGGAAAAACATTTGACAATGTATCTTGTCAGACTGTAAACCAGATGAAACACCGTAAACAGAAGCTAGACAAATGATTTCATTAGTTTGTACACTTTTGTACGGTGTAAACATGTATGAAAGCGGTCATTTATTGCTACAAATGATATCATTTTTACTCTTGACAACTTGGAGGAAACCAACAGTGTACCTCCCATTATCAATGTCAAAAACTAGTCTAATACAATTCCTGGAATAAACCTGACAGAAATAAAATGAAAAATATCTCGTTCTTCCAGGAAGTTCTGGGTGTCTCATGTCTACAAGTGTATGGGCACAACACACACGTATGCCTGACAAACTGTGTTGCACAAATACACTAGTAAAAAGGATAGAGATACAAGGTGCCTTACCCTGCTTGGCTGCTGTAGATACTGCCTTGCCTCTACGTACTTGGGATTCACATGAATGCTGTGAGCTGGACGCTGGGGCAGTGAATCAGGCTTAGATGTTGTTGCTCGTAGAGCTGACCCATTTATGGAAGGTGTAAAGCCAAGTTCTTTCTCAATCATCTGAAGACACTGAGGAGGGAATACACCTTTCCATGTCCCAAAAAGATGCCGCATGCCAGAATGTACTGCAGGATCAACCTGTCTGTAGGCCTTGCAGAAAACCTAAGGGATGAACCAGCAAAAGGAAAATTAACAAAATATTTGTCAATTTAATGTACTGGTTTCAAGGAGATTACTATTTGGTAGATAAACATTGAAGAGCAGTAAACAATATACAGTAATATACATAATGAAGCAGACGGAATTTACATAGCATGGCTCTGTTTTTAATAGATGAACATTGTTTTTTATTAATGAATATTAGTTATATCCATCACAACTGCAATGCCTTCAAAATTTTGTGAAACTATGAGGCAACTCACATGGTACTAGTTGAAATAGAGATACATTAATAGATTATGATATCACCACGCCAACATTTAACTGGTTACTGATTAGGCATCTACCTAACTTGTGCGGTTGCAGTTTAAACATTGCACTAAGGTACGTCATGGCACCTTGACAACGTGTTGGTAATTATTTCGCATAGTTATGTAAATGACAGACATTAACGTAGTAAGGGAAAAAAGTGAAAAGGCTACTCCTTTATTTGTTTGAAGTGGTGGTAGAGCATCATAGATTTTTTAAAACAAACCTCAGGTAGTCTGGCAGCGAAGCACTTTATGTAGTCCCTCCCAATATTCTTCACAATACTGTCTAAAAGATACAAAGATGGAAGTTTTTGATCGGTAGGAACCTGTAAAACAATAATCTTGGTCAGATAAAATATGCCACAACCTGAACCTCCAGGACACTAGATCAATAAACTTTGGGCTACAGTTCCAAATAACGGGTACAAAAATACTAACAAAAGGAAACAAATTTAGATCACGAAATGAAACAAACTTTTTTATAATAGAACAGTTCTGTAGATATTAAATGCAGCAAGAAGTACGATACAGAAAAAAATATCTATAAAAGAATCTAAAGTTTTCACTCTACAGGACAGTAACAATCGCCATGTTTTATTGCAGCAGATATATTGCCTGAACAGTACAGTCCAATAACTCATTGTAGGTTTTCACAATTTATACTACAACGTTAACCTAAACAGTACAATCCAAAATACTCATTGTAGATTTTCGTACTTCTACTACAACATTTGCCAAACATATTCAAAGTTTCAGTTGACTTGTCAGCTTCTAAGTATATGTCTTGCTCTAACTGAACACCAACCCAACCTCTTTACTCAACCTGATAATGAAGTTGTGCATGTGTCTTCATAAACGAGAAGCAAGAATTCTACAATATCTCTTCGCTTTGTAAAATAAAATAATACCTAACCTCACATAGTCATCCAAATGCTCACATGGCTGTACGCCGTGTGCTGTCTTAAACTGGTACGCAATAAGAAAAATTATGCAACCAAAGATTTAATAGTTCTCAAATGTCAAAGGTCCTGCACTGATCAAAGGACTTTTAGACCTGGGAGGCATTGCATGGAAGACTCAAACTGCTCGTAAGATAAAACAAAAAATTTCACCACCTACAGCTAGCAATGAACTACCAAGTGCATCCGGATGATCATTGTTCCAAAGTTCTTAACAAATAGGAACCAAATTGCAAATGCGAGACTATTTAATTTATTACATATCCAAAAATAAAAAGAACAATTAACGGACCACCTCATCCTCAGATAGTATTGTAAGCACAGATATCTGCAAAATGGGGTAATTTATTAGAACTGAATATACACAATAACTGCAGTGGGTAAATTGACATTGTCGGGGCATGCACACAAACATAACACACTGATGCCATAACCAATGTGGATGAGTAGGGCTAAATTTACAAGCTTTAAATGAAACGGAATATTACTATACATAAAAGCACCCAAGTGAGAAGATGGAGAACTTGCAAAGAACATCATCAATTGACTTTCCATCTATGAATTTACAGATTATCAAAAATAAACAATAAACAAAATAAAATTGTAATCAGTAGTCCGAATGCTCCTTAAAACCGACATCCGAGACTTAACAAGAAGATAAAAGCAACTACACTAACTCTTAACATAAACAACTAAAAAACAAAGACTTTTCCTTCACCTCAATGATATTAGAGCAAATAGTAGCAGCAATAGCCTTAGCAGCCTGCAAATTCTCGCCCGCAATAATAGTCAAATTAGTAATAATCGGCTTGGAGTTAAAAGTGAGCTCAGCAAGTGCAATGATATACTGAATTACAAGCTCTTCTACATCTTCTCCGCCTCCATTCAACGTATCTTTCGCAAACGTTTCTTCTAATCTAGGCTTTTTCATCCCCAATTCGAAACAACCACCAAAACTCCCCGTTTCCATCACAATGTATACAATTAAATGTGTCTAACAAGTAACATTCAAAACCCTAGCTTAATTACATATTTCAAAAGTGCGAAAGAGAGATGCATAACGACTTCTTCATATGAGAGTCTTACAGACAAGATGTTACATCCAAACACAGCCTTTGCTATTACATGTAAAACAAGATAGATACAAGAGATTATCAATTCAGCTGCTGGAGGGTTCTAGGTCTTTTTTCCTACTTCAATTGGTGTTGGATTTTGTGTGTATATGAAGATGAGTGTGTGTGTGTGTAGTCTGTAGGTGTGTTTATGATGCATGTTATGTTGACAAACATAGGGGGGAGAAAGAGGGAGAGGATTGAATTGCTCCGTATTAAGTTGGGCTTTGGATATGGGATTTTTTTGTTTTAGCAGCCTATTTTAATTTGTTTTGATCAGGCCCATTTATTGAAATGTTAAAACGCAGAGATTTAAAGACTTTTATTCATTTTAAAAGTTATAAGTTATTCAATTCTAATATTTAAAGAGTATTTTAAAATATGGTGTTCATTTGTTAACAGTTTTATTTTCGAAAAGTACACTCCTTTATTTTTATCTTTCCAAAAGACATATTATTCTTTACAACTTTAATAAATCTCACATGTCACTAATCTGTCCATTTTTTTATCATTCCTTCACCGTTCACATCTTTCACAAAAATTTGATTTATGACGCGAAAATCTAGTGTTTGATTTAATTTTTGATACACGAAGTTACACGAACACGAAAATAAATGATAAAAACGTATAATGTCTTAATGACATGTATTGTAGACTTTTGTGATTATACAACAACCGCTCATATATATTATGTATACTTCCGTCAAAAAAACCTTAACTCTCAATTTTTAGTTAAGGGGTTGTCATTAACCAAAAAGTTGGTGATAAGACCCCTCTTTACTATTTTCTTTTGATTTCGTTTTCAATTTGTATAAGTCTCTCTTATTATTGAGAGTTTTAGTACCCCGTTTAGTGGATTTTCTCTACTCATTCTTCGGGTTTGTTCTCTCTCCTTCTCTCCTTGTGAGAGTTTGGTTTGTTTTAGTATCCGGGGTCGTAGATCTGCAGGATTTATAATAGTGGTTCATTGATTTGGATTGTATAGAGTCGCAATTACGATTAATTGTTCGAATACGTATTTACGAATTAGATATATATATATATATATATATATATATATATATTGCACGACTACAACAGATTGTTAAATTGTCTCTCTAAAAAGGCTGCAAACTTCAGCGATATGAACGAGTGATGTGCCACAATGAATGATTTGCTCAACAATCATAGCTCGGGGTGAAGAAAATTCCGATTTGATCTATTTTATTACGTGTTTGTTCTATTTTGATTATTTTTGTAGATGTCGTATAACCGTTTATTAATGAATTACTTGATTATCAAAAAATATATTATGTATAACATATAAAAAATTAAGAAAATTTGTAATATATCTTAAGATATAATCTCACATACATGATTATCTTTTTTACAAATATACTTTTATTACATTAAAATCACATGAGTTTACAAACATCTATGTTATACACGAACAATTATGCTACAATAATTATTTATATTCCACTTAATTGATCATTTTAATAAATTTCGTTTCACGACATTGAAAATTTAATTATTATTTGAGAAATTAATAATAATAATAATAATAATCATGTGATTATTATCGTATAGATATATTGATCCAACTTTTTAAACATGATCAAATTATAAAATATTTGGTTCATGAAAACGGCATACAATATTATAAAATTAATTTACAAATATAAAATAAAGTTGAAATACTATAATTTACCATCTATTTAATTATAAAATTATTTCGAAGATGTTGATTTGTACGAAAATTATTTCCGTATATGAACATGCCCGTGAATCGCACGGGCTTCTACGCTAGTTTTAAAAGTTATAAGTTATTCAATTCTAATATTTAAAGAGTATTTTAAAATATGGTGTTATTTAATCGTGTTATTCTGACTTAGTTAGTCAGTGATTTTTAATGACAATGATTTTTTTACAAAAATTATAACTATATCACTTAAAAAAATCATGTGATTTTTCATAAGATTTGGCATGACTTCTAATATAACTTTGTACAAAATCATCTGAATTTCAATAATTTCAATAATTCTGTAGAAGTTGCTAAAAGTATGTAAAATTCTCGAAAGTCATTAACCTCAAAAAAATCATTAAAAGTACTAATACAATACGGCCCCGTAGATCATTTACCTTCAAACTTATGGTGTATGTGTAAATAATCTAGACACCATGGTGTTTAACCAAACTTATTGTGTCCGTGTAAATGGGGTCTATAATTCAATTTAACCAAATTTTAAAATTTTTAGACAACATAATTCATATCAAGTTTATAACAACACCAAATTTCGCATAACATGGTGTTTTTCTAAAGTTCTTTAAAATTTTAAAATAACCCTAATACTCATTGACTAAAATAAATCATATCTTTTTTGTCTTAATAATTTTATTATTTTTTTAATTTTTAACAATAAAATAATACTAGTTTAGAATGTGTGCGATGCACGAATTTTTTTTAATATTATATAATTTTTTATTTAAATTATTATTAAATTTTAAGACATGAAATTTGCAGGATTAGAATTTCGCTAAAGAGATTGACTCAATTATCCATCATAAATGATACGATAAATTCACTTGCATTATCTTCGTTCTTTTCCTTTTGACTTCGTTTTTAATCTTATTTATAGTTTATTTGCTTTTGTTGTACAACATTTTTCTTTTTATTGCACCAAAATTTACAAGACTTTCGCATCTTTTGATAATCTCTATTCATTTTGTTATAATGGTTAACTTCGACGAGTATATGAACTAATTTTAGACGGTGGACAAACTTTTCTTAAAATATCATGCATGCAAATTTGTCTCTGTTACAATCTAAAAAGCGTATTTTTGAAACCTACCTTTTTATAATGATACGTCACTACAATAATCTAAATAAAAGATTATTTTTAAAAATTCGCCTAGAACACCCAGATTTTTAGGACCAATCTTGCAATAAAATCTATGATAATGTATTATTTCAATGCATCCAAATATACAAACATCACTTGATGCCATGATAAAGTTTAGGCTTTAGTACAGCTGTCAAACGGATATCATATAAATATGCATGTATCCGAATTCAAATCTGTCAGATATTATCCATATAATATCTGAATCCGATTTTCAGTCAAATTTTTGTAGTTTTAATATTAAATTTTAATTCAAAAAAATTGAAAAACTGATTAAAACAAAAATGATGTTTTTAAACTGAGCTAAAAGTTAATTTATTTAAGTCTTTTTTTTAAAAAAAATTATACATTTTAAGTATAGTTTTGTTTTCTTTAAGATTTTAAATTTATAATATATATATATATATATATATATATATATAATAGTTCCTGTTGCGTTGTTTGCAACAGTTAAGACTACAGATTTTTTAAAAATACTCTTAAACTTCGTCTTATCTATGATTTTGCCATTCCAAAAATGACCCTTCTACTGCTGCACGTGCACATACAGACAGACCGTACAATTTAACAACATTACAGATACATTCATACGAAAGCTTCTGTCTGAAGCTTAATATAATTCAAATTCAAATTTTGAATTTGGGTACACTTTTATGGAACCTATTATCATTCTAATTTTATTCAAAATTCTAATAACTTGCCCATCCTTCTTCTCTTTCCTTTCATCTCATTTATCATGTCAACATTTTCATCTCTATCGTTCATAACTTATTCTTTCATATTACTATAGTTATCTTTGTTTTGAATCGTATAGTTATTACTCATTATTCACAGTATCTCTTTATATCTACTAAATTGTTTCTTTATATTGCAGATTATTTTACGCATCGAGTATAAGAGAAATTGATAAATAGGTGATTGTTTATCTCTTATTATTTGTTATGTGTTTGTATGTATGTTTTTTAATCTGTATATTACTATAATCTCCCAAATTGTTTGATTTTGTTGCAGGTCAAATTTTGCACACCAACTGTTTGATTGAGAGTGTAAGTGAGTGTCTCATCATTTCAATGAGTTTTTATGTTAATTTAATTTTCTTTTTTCGGAGGTAATTGAAATTTGAATGTGTGAACCTAATCTTGATGTTAATTGTCTTGAGGTTTGGGTGTTTAAGGTTTCTTGATTATATGACTTTTATAAATTATGAAGATGTTGGTTTTGGATTGCGATGTATTTTAGGTGTACCATTTTGTGTTATATTATGACATTCCATGGATTGGGATCATTGCGATGAATTTGATGCCTATGTAAGTATGTTTTTTGCATGGTTGTCGTTGGAATGTTATGCATGATTTGATTTTATTGGTTTGGTGTTGAATCTGTTTTGCGAGCCGGAATTTTTGTCCAGACTGAACAAGCTGCAAAGGAGCATGTTGTACATGCTGTCATAATATGTACCTCATTTCAGGTTTATTTGCTCTGTTTTCCATCCTCCATTATACAAAAAATTTTGCTAACTTACTATTTCTAGAGGCCCATTTGCTTATTTGTGAGTAGAGCTGGTTGATTTTGTTACTTTCTTGGCTGCTGGAAATATTTTATTTCTTGATATGTTAAGATTAGAATTATTTTGTGTATTCTTAATTGGTTTTGTGTTTTTTACGGTGGGTAGTTTTTGTTTTAGTTAAAGTGTTTGTAAAGTGAGACCTAACTTGGTTTTTTCAAGGATTTGAAGTTTTTATTTTTTTACTTTCAATTTAGTATTGAGGATCTGAAGTTCTTTTTTAATACTTTTCAATTATGTATTGATGTGCAGTACTTCAAAAATTTAGACCGGAGACAATCAACGGAGTTTGGTAGGATACCTGATTTGTATCAAAGTCCTTCATCAGGTTACAATTTTTCATAAAGCTATCATTTAATTCAATCCGCGATAGCACTAAAGCCTTAGAAAAGCATGTTGCAGCAGAAATTTAAAACAAACGGAATGCTCATAAAAAAAGATTTTGTTGAATAGCTATACTTATTCAATTGTGCCACACGTATTTATAATTTCAGTGTTGCAGAGCTTGCATATACATACATTTATGTGGCTGAATTACTGATATACACCTGATTCTGGATTATGGAATTTGTAATTTTTATAATGAAACATCGCCAAGAAAACAGAAATGCTTTCCAAAAAGATAATTTAGTGGTATATATGGAATTAGTTGCATGAGATGGGGATGGTAAAGATATAGAACAGTCTTCAGTCTCAACTCAGAGTAGATCACTGTCAACTCAGAAAGGCACCACAACTCAAAAGTTACGGTGGTGTGTTTGGGTTGGAGGATTTAATGAGGCCAAATGTTGAGGTTCTTAGTAATGGTACAATGGTCTCTCATTATAAGGCAATAATGCCCGATGAATTTACATTGGTGGTAAAAAGGATTAAAGATATTAACAAGATTGAAAAGGATGAGTTTGATGCAGAGATTAGACAAATGTCTGCAATAAGACATCTCAACATTTTGGCACCGCTTGCCTACCATCATCGCAATAAAGAAATATTGTTGGTTTCTGAGTGTGTACCCAAAGGCAGTTTACTATATATGGGTTTGCAAAGATTTTAGAATTGTTTTATTTTGACCACTAAATAGTTTTCTTTTTACAATTTTTTTCCAGTTTTGTGGTAGTTCTAAACTGTTTCACTTTAGATGTGATGCAATAGTTTTTGTCTAGACAGCAAAGTTAATCGTAAGTATCTTTTACAACCTCATATAGTTGGTAGTGGGAAGTTTTGTTCTTATTTTTATTTCTGATTGTTTGAAATTCTTAAGCAGCAAAACTTATTCTCAAATATTCTTAATTTTACTTTACTTTTCTTATTTGTAAATAATTACATTAATTTTATTAAAATAAAATTTGAAAATAAAAGTAGTTAAAAAACAATCAACTTTACTTAAATTTTATATTACTTAAATACCTTTAACGTTACTATTTAAACTCCATAATACTCCATCATATTTTGAATATTTGTGTAATTTAAATATGAGAGTGGAGTTTAATAACAATGCTTGGAGCTTATTTACCTTTTTTCATTACTTAATAAAATTAAATATTTTTAAGAACAAAATTTACCCAAAATTTATTTTTTTTATCTTATCATATACATGGTTACCGGCCACCCCGATCTAGAAGATTTTTATAAATACTAACATGTTAATCTATTTTATAACACTAACATGTCTTATATAATTGATTTTTTGAACTAAATTTTTAGTCCCAGGGAATGAAAAAAACTGGCTGGATCAGGAAAGAAAAAGGATTCATCCACAAAAATAGTTGGAAAACAAAATTTAATTTTATATTTAGAAAATGCGTACAAATTATTTGATATTTTGTAATTTTCCAAAACTATCCATACATTGAAATGAAAAATTAGTTTTAATGTTATACAACGCCCAGAGGGCATCAATACTGATACTAAAACGGAAAGCTGACAAAAAAGTTTTTTTGAATTTCAATACTTATTTAATTGTACCATATTTATCTGTAATTTCAATGTTGCAGAGTTTGGGTAAATTTTTTTCTGACTGATTTATTGATATGTACATGAACACATTATAAGGAGATTCGGAAGAAGATAAAGTGGGTGAAGTGTGATTATCTCATGGGTGAAATTAGGGGTGTCAATTTTGGGTAATGGGTCGGGTTCGTGTCGGGTTTACTGTACCCGGTCCTATTTTTGAGTCAACACGAACCCGACCCGAGCCCGAAACGGGTTAAATTTTCTCAATCCGAACCCGACCTGTTAGTACCTATCAACCCGAAAATGACCCGTTTAACCCGAAAATAATTAAAAATAATTATTTATCGATAAAAAATTTATTATATGATATATGAATTAAAATCATTTAAATATTATGAAGATATATCACATATGTCTATAATTATGTAATATAAATTCATATATTTTAATTAATTAATTATATATATTAAATTTTCGGGTCGGGTTCGGGTTCGGGTATTTTGGATCAACCTGAAACCGACCCGAATATTTTCGGGTAAATTTTTACCCGACCCGAAACTCAAAATACTCAAGCCAAATTCGAAATTTTCCGTGTCGGGTTTCGGGTCGTATTAAATTTTGTCACCCCTAGATGAAACCTCAAACCAGTGTCTTCAAGATTGATGCATTAATTTTCAAGGAGATACATGTTTACTGAATGTCTTTAAGGCTCACATGACATGTAGTTTGTATTCGTCGTAGAAGTAAACATTTTTATTAAACACATTTTTATTTTATTATTAAAGAGGGTTCGAGGCCTCGCTGGAGGCGAGGCCGAGGAATCTTAATAAAAATAAAATTTTAATTATTAGTAGTAGATAAGCAATTCTATTTATGAATATACAAAAGACTACTATTTATTTAAATGCTTACAAAGTTTTTTCCAAATCATTTAATTAAATTAACAAACTTTTGAAAATGTTTATAAAAAAACAAACTTTTGAAAGTAAAATTTATCCAAATGGTGCAGAAAACTTAAAAGCGGACCCTGTACAGGAAGACATAGTGTTTTAGGGTGACTTGCAAAATTTTAAAATATGTAAACTTTTGTTGGTTACGATCCAAACCCGAACTGTACGTCGTATGTAATGCGAACCTTTTATGTAAATTATCTAACTTGAATTAACTTGAATTCAACCGATGTATGTGTTTTAATATTTTTTTTCATAATTTAACTATTTACTTAAATACAAAACTACTATGCCCAGCACTGCGGGCATCCATACTAGTATATATATATATATCTAAGTTAAGTTCTATGAATAACACCTTTTTTTGTGGAGACCTGGAGACCACATACGTTCTACAATCTAACTTTAGCAAAATATAAAATGTTAAAATATGATCTATTTTGCCAAATTTAGATTGCAGAACATATGTGGTCTCGAGGTCTCCACAAATATGATCTATCAGGATGATTGTTAGCAGCCTTGATGTGATTGATTATGATTCCACTTGCCTCATCTTTAGAATGCAGGAAGTATGTCCATGTAAACTTTGAAAAATCATCCACAATCACAAGGCAGTATCTTTTCTTTGAGATTGACATGACATTTACTGGTCCAAATAAATCCATGTGTAATAGTTGTAGAGGTTGCTCAATTGATGAATCTAGCTTGCTTCTGAAAGAAATCTTTCTTTGCTTCCCTTTCTGACAAGCATCACAAAGTCCATCCTTAGAAAGATCCAACTGTGTGCCATAGCCAACTCTCATCTTTACTTGCCTTACTCAGAAGACAAGTGATAGAATCTGAACTTTTTGAGTTGAAGTCAACTATATAAACATTTCCTCTTCTGTGGCCTATCAACACCACATTGTTGTTTCTTTTGTTTGAAACAACACAGGATCATTGACTGAATGATACTGAGAAACCTTTATCACATAGTTGACTGATGTTAAGCAAGTTGTGCTTGAGTCCATCAACTAGTGCTACTTCATCAATGATGACATTTTCCTTTGAAATCAAGCCATATCCCTTAGTGTAACATTTGTTATCATCTCCAAAGGTAATGCTCGGGCCAGGTTTCTCCACAAACTCTGTGAGCAGGGTTGAATCTCCAGTCATGTGCCTAGAGCATCCACTGTCTAGATACCATAGATTCTTTCTGTATCCCTGCACACAACAACCTTGACCCTGGGTGTTGACCTCTGAAAGACAACATTTTGAGGATGTTCATATGCATACATGTTTGATGCAGGCATTTGAGGATGCTGTGCATACATAGTGTTCATGTGTGGCATGCTCCATGTCATTTGTGGCATTGTGAATGCATTCATATATGGATTTGGAACAAATGGCACATTGGCATACAAATTTGATGCATGATCATTATGTGCAAACATGTTGTGCAAAACAGGCATAGGCATATTGGGTACATGCATTGTCACAGGAACAGATGAATTCTTAACAGTTTTGTAATTGGTAGATAAATGATTAACACTACCACACTTTACACAAGTTTTCCTAGGAGCATACTTGTCAGGAGTGTAGTTGTTGTTTTTGTTAATTCCTACCTTACCATTTCTGTTCTTTTTCTTTTTCACCTCAACCTTGACCTCTATGTTTTCTAACTTGTCCTCCAATTGATTGTTGGACAAGTGACCTATGTTGACATCCTTAGCTTTGGTTTTGCTGCATTCTCCCTGAACAAAAGTTTTGTTGGTTGGACCATACTTTTTGTTCAGCTTCTCAAGTTTTTCTTTACTAACACTAGATGTACATTTCTTTGGACAGGTCTCATCCGTAGAGGAATTACCTATCAACGGATGGTCACTATCCGTAGAAGTATCATCTCCTAGATTCTCAACATATAGTTTCTCCTTTTGTTTTCCTACTGATTCCTTGTAGAATGTATCCACACCTTGAGCTTTAATTATGTTTGTGGCAACATTCCTGGAATCAGTCCATCTAGCAATTGTTTCATGTTCTTTAGCTAGTTGTGCTTTGAGAATTTCTTCTCTTTTTAGTACAGCTAGCAGTTCATCCTTAGCAACTTGACACTCTAACCTCATTTTCTCAAACTCAATAAATTGAATTTCAAGAACAATATTCCTATCACTTAAAAACTGATTGGCATCTTTAATCCTAGTGTTTTCTTTTGTAAGTGATTTGAGGGAAATACGCATATGATACAGTTCAGTAGACATATCATTTATTGCACTATTGCATTCCTCAGTAGAAAGCTCAAAGAGGTTGGTGGTGATTACCTGATTGGATGATGAACTGACCTCCTGCTCACTTGAATCAGCCATCAGTGCAAGGTTCACAAATTCAGTGTCCACCTCAGAATCATTCCCATCTTCAGCCCAGTCATATTCCTAAGTTATGAATGCTCTTCCCTTTTGCTTGAGAAGATCAAAGTATTTCTTCTTGTAGTCAACAGGCTCAAACTTCCTGTCACTCTTCTCAGCCTTTGGTCTTTTGCATTCATTGGCAAAGTGTCCTTCCATTCCACAATTGAAGCATTTAAACTTGGACCTTTCAGCATAGTTCTTGTTTGATTGAAAGTCCTTTCTGAATGGTTCGGACACCTCAGGGTTTCTCTTGAACTTGAGCTTTGAGAATTTCCTTGATAGAAAAGCTAAATGTTCATCTAGCTCATCCATTTCATCTTGGTTAGAGGGCTCACTTTCTTCAATCATCTTTCCTTTGCATTTTCTTGATTCAGTCCTACCTTCACAAGCTGTTAGGTCCAAAGTATCGTAGAAGGGGGGGGGTTGAATACGATATTGACAAATAATTTAATTTCGTTCGCGGATAATTCATTCAGTTCTATAACGAAATCAAACACACCAAACCAAACCAAGATTCGGGGAATATATCTTTTTATAAATATAAACCTCGAGGGGTGCTACAATTTCTAATCCGTAGATTAGCTTCAATGAGTTCTAGGTTATTCACAATCAATACAATGAAAGAGTTCCAGCAGAATTAATGTTCTTAGTATTTTCTCTCTGGCTTTTCCTCTCTCTCCGTAATTGCTTCTGTAGTGAATGAACCTGACTGAAGAAGACACACTTCCTCTGTTGTAATTGTAGACTTTGATTTTGAAAACCATCGAACCAAACTTGTAGAAACAATCTTGGCCGTTGGATCTTCATCAACTTGAAAAACAAAGAATATTTTTCACATGCTCCCTATTTAAAAACCATCGAATGGTTTAAATCAATTTACCATTCGATAGTTTTTAATTCAAAACTATCGAGTGCCAAATTGATTTACTTTGTTTTAAATAGAATTACCTTTAACACCATTCGATAGTTTTCTAAAATGAAAAACTATCGAATTCTTTTTCTTGTCTTTTGTCCTTTAGTAATTACTCCTGAGCTCCTGGGTGTTTAAGTAATAGACTGTATCACTTTCTTCTGAGACGATAAAACAACTTGATCTTTTTAGTGTCGTCAACTAGTGCAACTGGTCTGGTTCACAGATGAATAATACTTGATCAATTCTTCTTCTACGTCTTCAATTCAATGCTGCTGATAAGTCCTTTGTCGTTCTGGTTGCTTCGATTAAATCACTGGAATCCCATGGTACTTAACCCTAAATCATTCACATACTTCTGTCGTCTTGAAAGTCTTGTTCCTTTTGCTGTCACTGAGGCCTGAACATTTTTCATGAACTTCTTTCCGTGACCTGTTTACGGACTTCAAGAATACATAACGTATTTTGATTTTTTGAGTTTACCTTTTCTTCTTTGATTCTGGATTCCTGTGCTTCTGTTAATATTATTGTCTGTCTTGTCCTTTGTTGAGTTGTAGTTATCTCTTTTACATCTTATGTTACATTATGCTTTACAATCTCCCCCTATTTGATTGGATAGAGTTCGACAAGCAAATACTTCGAGGATAACTCAACTAACTAAGGAAACATGAAACTACTTAAAGTAAGACATCGTAATAATATTAAATGCATTCTGGATCAGATATATATACATTTCCAGATTTCATAAATCAAAAAATAATAAAACTTTATACAATGAAGTTGCTCCTCTAGTCTGAGCTGATAGTTCTTTTGTTCTTTGCTTCAATCTTCAGTCCATTCAGATCTCACCTTCCTCAATCATTGGATCGGAGTTAGCAGCTTGATAATCAATCACTGATAGATAGTGCAGTGGTTCTCCAGGTTTAAGGATTGCTCCTTGGATGTGTATTCCAATATATTCAACCTCTTGACCCACTCCAGCCCATAACCATGCAATGTTAACATCTTCCTTGTTCAGCTTTGGCATGTTTGGTAATCTGGTATGCACTTCCAATCCTCTTTCCACTCTTTTCCTATAGTAAGGAACATTCTCCATTAGAAATCTTCTAAGAGTGTCTGCTGCTTTGTCCTTCTCCGTTGATGTGAATCCAGTGGATCTAAGATACTTCTCAACTGATATTAGATAGTTGCTTGGATAGTCTCTCTGTTTGTCCTCAGCCAAATAGCAGATTATGAACAAGTTAATCGTTATGAATCTAACCATTGGAGGATCTTCAGTAATCTCTGGACCGACTTTCATCAAGATCTCCTTAACATGCTCACGGAGCAGTTCATTTAGTCTTGTAGTTCTTTGAATCTTGATGAGTATCACCTGCAGTTCTGTGTATGTTCTCTGTTCTAAAAACTTAGTGGAAATCACAAATGTACCTTTCTCAAGAAAATTGATCAGGATGTTCCAGGCTCCATTTGCTTTAACCCCAGCTTTCAGAAAGATCACAGTATTCCTCAGTGCAGTGAAGTAAACATGATCATCAGGATTTGCACTTCTTATGTTCTGAATTATGACTTCCACCTCTGCATTGTCGTTGACTTCTAATCCGTCTTCAACTCCACAAAAGGTTTTATAAGCCATCTCCCATTCACTTCCATGCTTGCTTGCCAAATCCATCATCTTTTTCTTTCTTACTTCAACTTGCACCTTGGATCTTTTTAGCTTTTCAATCCTTAGAACTGCTTGGTGTCTTTCTCTTTCAGCATGCCTGGCATCTATTGCAGCTCTTTGAGCTCTTACCGCTTCCAAGGCAGCTTCTTCTTCTTGTGACAGAAGATTTGCTTCTTCTTCCATAATATCCTCCCAGATTGGATATTCAACAGGCTCTGGATAATATGGCTCATGCTTCTCCTGAATTGGTTGCTCTTGCATGACCTCAAATACCTCTTCACTCTTCTCTTCTTCTTGTACAAGTTCTTATATCCAGTACTGTCTTATCGGAATAGCTTCAACCATTTCCCAAACTCCCCATCCATCCTTACTTTTCTCCCCATCTCCAACTTTCTCCCCGACCCTTAGTTGAGGAATCCTCGACAAAAGCATCCTCAGCATAGAAGGCATCAGAAGGATCAGGTTGCTGATTTGAAGGACCAGGTTGTCCAGTTTGTTGGTTCTTTAGCATAGTCCAAATAGACTGTACCCCGTCACTTTGATTTTCCATGAAATCCAATAGATCCTTATTCATCTCTTGCATAGAAGCCAACTTCAGGTCAATGTCATCCAATCTGGAGTTGGTAGTCTTCTCAATCTTGTCCAGTCTCTGGTTCAGCTTAGACTCCACTCTAGAAAGGGTGTTCATTGCATCTTTTACCCTAGCTTGACCATCCCGGATAACCAGAACGTCTTCTTTCAAAGCTTCTTTTCCTTGCGACAAAGCATCTACTTCATTCATGAATCCATCTTTAAGTTCCTTGACGTCCGTCCTCAACTCGATCAGTTCCTCCAATGCTTCCTTCTTTAAGGAGTCCACTGCCTGCTTCGTACCTGTTATAGTGCCAGATGCACTGCCAATGACCCTGAATGTTCTTCTGGAATCAGCTGCAGCCAAGTCAACCTTCTCTTGAATAGACTTTAAAGAAGCATTGGCTTGACTAGAGGAGATCCCTTGGTCAAAGGAAGGTCGCAGTGGAACCTTGAATAGTGGATTTCCTTCTTTGTCACGAACTATCATCTCCTTGAGGGTAGATTGAACTTGTAACTCTCGTTCTGTCGGTAATAGCAAATCATCAATATTTGGAAGGGTTAGGGTGTCACTCCTCACGTTTGGCTCTGGGTGTACACTCAACATTTCTGTCGGTGTTTCACTCATTTTACGTTTCCCACTCAGGCCAGGTGTAAGTGTTTTTGTTTCACTCAATCCCTTTGTGCTAGTTGTACCTGCAGAAAAAAACACCGTAGCCGTCCTTAAGGAGGTCACCGGTGGTGCAATGGGGCTTCGCAAGTCCCCGTCCTTGGTTAAACCAAGTTGCTGATCATCCGTAGATGATATATCCTTTGAAGGATCTAGAGTTTGAATCTCTAGGGGGTTAGAAACAGGCTCTATTAACAGCAGAGATCCCGAATCTTTCCCAATAGTCTGTGAAGACTTTACCTCAGTTAACTCCTCAATTGAAATTGATTCATTGTCACCGAGTTGTCGATCTGCACCTACGTCAGACCCTTTACCCGCAGGATCCAGATATGTTCCATCTGGGGAGGTAGACAATGACCCTTTAGATTTTGCATTTAGGTTAGAGCCTTCTCTCGACGTCTGTGAAGACCCTTGGTTCTTAGAACCTTCAACCAGTGAACCTGACCGTAATATGGTCGGAACACCAGTTGCTTCCGTCAATTCTTCCTTACTTGATTGAGCTATTGGTTCAGATATAGCTTTCGTTAGCATGGCCCAATCAAAATCAGAAAAATCTGTGAAGGGTTCTTTGGATGAGAGAAATGAAGTATCAACAGTTGCCTCGGTTTCTGTTCTTCTCCTTTTAGAGGAAGGCAGAGCTGTTGTTGAAGGGTGTATCTCCTTATGTGGTGCTGCTTTGGCACTATCTCCCTCTACACTCAAGGATGTTTGTTTAATGGGTATAGGAGGGGAAGGAGGTGCGTTTATTGTTTCATTTAGCTCTTCCAAAGGCTCTTCGACCGTGGTTAGAGGTTGTGGGTTTGCAACCTCCTGGTCAGGAATGGCCACTGAGGGCTCTGGATCGACATCCATTGGTTCAGGTGCCATTTCAGGTTGAGGTAGAGGAATATTACCTTCAATTACATGTTCCCCTGGGGGCAGAAGTGGTAGGGGCACCGTTCTTAGATAATCTGTGAGAACAGTGGGTACCCCTGGAAGATAGTTGTTCTTCCTTATGAGAGCGGTTATTGCATTGCTCTTCATTCTCATGCACTCCTGGTTGGCTTCACCTTCAAATATCTCTCGTTCATCATCTGTTAAGATATCATTGAGAATTAGCTTTAGGAACCTAGGATAGAAATAAAGCACATCATCAGTTATGCATGTTCTTTCATCCAGTGGTCCCATGCACAGAATGACTTGATCGATCAGTAGCCTTCCTATGTTAATATGCCTATTGTTCGCAATGGCAAACCCTATCTTTTGAAGGAATAAGGGAATACCATGCAGATTTGTTAGCTTGGCAGTAAAAACATGGATTAGGGTATGAAAGAAAAAATTCCATGGCTTTGTCAAATAATTCTTAAGGAACTCTCCCACAAAGAAGTTAGGTTGTTGACTTCTTATGAGAGTGAAGAAAGCATGTATATCCTCAGTCGTGGGATCCGGAACAAGGTTTTCTGTTGGAAAATGTAGGATTCTATTAAAATCATGTTCCGTCACCCTTATTGTTCTGCCCCCTGGCACAACAAAACTGAAGGACCTTACGTTATTCTCACTTGTATCCGTGGCGGATGTGTACAACGCAGTCAGTTGATCGATACAAAGGACCACGGGAGTACTCAAAGAATATGCCACTAATGAACGTGTGTTCAAAAACTCTGCCCATGCACGAAACTGTAAGTTCGTAATGGCTTGCAGGTTTTGAAACGAGACATGATTAGTCTTGGTAATAATAAATTCTCCAGCCATTTTAAATTTCCAGAAAATTTAAATAAACCAAAATCATTTTTCCTTTGAATTTAATTAATTATTTTCAATTAATCAAACTCTTAACAAAATTACCCTAAAAACAAAATTACCCCTTTTAACACTAACACACAAATTCGAACACTAACAAACTTTAGAACCCTTGAATAATACCAACCAATATTCGATTCACAAGTCTAGTTCGATGGTTTCTCAATCAGAAAGTTCCAAAAACTTAAAACAATAAAGTTTTCACGGTTAAAATGAATTTAACAGTGAAACACAGTAAAATTTTAAGATTTTCTTGGATAAAAATGGAGAAAACTATCGAATAGAGTTCTTGAATGTGTGTGTATCTCTTTGTAAGTATAGAACTCGACAAAAGCTTTTCTTAGATCTGTAAAAACTGAAAAGAAAAAAAAACTAAGGCACAGTTATATACTATTGAAACTGACAGGGGTAAAATAGTCTTTCTACAGTTCGATAGATTTTAAATGAACTGTCGATGGATTTTCAGAGGGGCAAAATGGTCATCTGTATTCGATGGTTTTCTAAAAACTATCGAAGTATATGAGAATTTTGAATTTGAAACGAATTTCTGAAAAACTATCGAAAGTTACTTCTTTGAAAAACAAAAACTATCGAGGTAATAAATGAAAAAGTATCGAGAATTCATATATTAAATTAAGTGAATTCCATTCGATATATTTTCAAACAACTTTTAAAAAACTATCGAGAATTAAATATAGAATTAATATAAATTCACTTCGATATATTTTAAAAATATTCTCAAAAACTATCAAGAATTGTTTTCGATAGATTTTCTTTTCCTTTTCAAAAACTATCGAAAATTAAATTCGATGGATTTATCTATGTACTTGAAAAACTATCGAATTTCCTAAATTCGATATTTTTTGCTTCTGATTCAATTTCTAAAAACTGTTCTATTTTAAAAAATCAAACCTTTTTATTTCCTGTCAAGTTCTAATTCCAATAATTTTTTTCAAATTTACCAAAATCAATTCTTAACAGAAAATTCACAATTTTCTTAGAATAAAATCAACTAAATATCATTAACTGATATTAATCAATTAAAATCCAATAAATTATGCTGCATTAATCTACAATGTTAAAAACAAAGTAAATTAATTCAAATTAAATAGATGCTTAAATATTTAGAACAAATATCAGCACCTAAATAATTTTTAGAATTAATAACTAATTAAATGCCAGAAGATATATCATCCATAAATATGACATTAAATTAGTACAAAAATCCTAACTACGAGAATTGCTCCAGAAAATAAATTCACGAGTCCTAAGGATATTGAAATTCTTAAACTCATATATTCACTAGGACTATCTGCAGTTACTGACTTCTAATCAAAATCAATTAGAAAGATTTAACATCCCAAGTTCACCAACCAGCTTAGAGAAAGTGGATCCATCAAGCGGTTTAGTAAAGATGTCTGCAATTTGATCCTCTGTGGGTACAAAATGTAACTCCACAGTTCCATTCATGACATGCTCTCGGATAAAATGATACCTGATGTCGATGTGCTTCGTCCTCGAGTGTTGCACTGGGTTGTTTGAGATTGCTATGGCACTTGTGTTGTCGTAAAATATTGGAATCTTTGTCAACAAAAGCCCATAGTCACGGAGTTGGTTTCTCATCCACAAGATCTGAGCACAGCAGCTACCAGCAGCAATGTATTCAGCCTCAGCTGTTGATGTGGAAACTGAATGCTACTTCTTGCTGTACCAGGAAACTAACCTTCTTCCAAGAAACTGACAGCTTCCTGAAGTACTCTTCCGATCAATCATACAACCTGCAAAATCAGAGTCTGTATATCCAAGCTCTGTTCTGTAAATGTTATATGTATAGAGCTTAGGTAAATCAAGACAGGTTAAATGTTATCATATGTTCAGTCTAGAGGAACACCTGTCTTGCATTTATCTTTACTGGTGAAATCTGGAAATGTCATATTTGATCCAGAACTTTCTAGTATTTACTTAGGCTTAAGAGTCCTATCTTTTTCTTGGTTTTAGTTGAGTGATCCTCTAGGTATTTGGTTGTTATTCTCTAACAAACAAATAGGGGGAAATTGAAAGGCATATGAAATAGCCTATTTGTAATTCGAGGATTCTACTCAACTTAAACAAGAATGGAATAAGTAAATATTAGATCAGATGTCACAGGAATCTCAGAAGATTATATCTGTCAAAGAATGAAGATTAAAGTCATCTACAGACTTGAAGTTATTCTACATTGAAAGAAGCTCAATTTATTGATCAAGCCTCAATGAAGTGGTATGACACTCTCTCTGGTTTTCTTTTAACAAAGGAAGTTACAAGAAACCCAGGCTGAGAATAATCTTCTGAAAGCACAAGTGGTTGCACAATCTACCACCTCTGTATCAAATCAGCTGGGTACTGTGAAAGATGACCTGGAAGGATTAAAGAATACTCTGCTCCCGAAGCTGAATTCCATCCAACAATCTCAAGTACTAGTGGCTTCGGACATTTCTGAATTAACAATGTCAAATGCTCAGATTTCAGAAAGTGTCAAGGAGATTGCTGCCATTTCTACCAAGGTGGACTTTATTCTGCAAAAAGTTGATGAAAATCAAACGTTTAATGAAGAAAGGATTTCAAGGATAAAAGGAGGAATGGAGCATCTGAATGAAGGTATGAAGCACTTGTATAATATGATAAAGAAATCACATCAACCTACTGAAGAGCAAAGAACATTCTTTGAGGGAGATGATGATGATGATGAGGGTGAGGATGATGAAGGAGGAGATGGAGGAAATAGAGATGATCAAGGAGCTATAAGGGGAAGAAGTGAGGTGAATCCTGGAGCTACTAAAGTAAAATCTGTAGAGGATTCCTCAACTAAGGGGGAGAATGTGGAGAAACAAGGAGGAGATCAGGCCGGAGGCTCAAACAAGGACAAAGGGAAGCAGAAGTTAACTTTTTCTGATGCTGACTATTATCAAGGTGAACATGGTGATTTTGACTATGTAGAATCTGAAGAAGCCCCTAAAGATATCTTTGGTAAAGTGGAGGTTGAAGAAGAAGCTGATTATGCTGATTGGGAAGAAGAGTCAAATATTGATCCTGTCTTTGAAGCTGAGTTAGTGAGACAGAAGGCTGATCTGAAAAGAAGAGAGGAGGAGAATGTAAAGGTATCTGACATCATTTCTAAGCATCTTGTCATTCAAAAAGGTTGATTAAAGAAAAGAAAATGATATAAAAGGAAAGGCAGAAGACATTACTAAAGATATACACAGAAGTTAAAAGATACAGAAACATTCATCATCAAATTTCTCTCTCTGTCTTTACTTCCTCAACAGCAAAGCAATTAATTTTCTTCAGTGATTTAATTCTTGACAAGTTCTTATCATTAAATTCATAAGGATCATTTCACTTGTACTGCTTTAGCTTTCTAGCGGATCATAATCCCTAGATTTTATATCGAACTACTTTTTAGTATTCGATCCTTTTTATTACAAAAATAGATAAATTCATGTCGAATTTATTCTAGGTTTGTTTTATCAAGTTCATTGTAATCAGTGATCAAAATTGTAACACCCTTCAAGTTTATTAGAGTTTTATTTAACTTGAATATTGTTTCAGTTTTATTCCGCAATAATTTGTTCTAAATTGTTAAATCTTAAAAGAACAAATTCGATTAAAAGGTATCGTTTGTATTCAACCCCCCTTCTACAAACTTATCAGGACCTAACAATATCCAATAAGATCAAATCCTGTATCTTTAAGGTACCAAATTCCAAGATTTGGAGTCCCTTTAAGATATCTAAATATTCGCTTAACAGCTATTAGATGAGATTCTTTAGGATCAGACTGAAACCTAGCACACAAGCATGTTGCAAACATTATATCTGGTCTACTTGCAGTGAGATAAAGTAATGAGCCTATCATACCTCTGTAGCCTGTGATGTCAACCTTCTTACCAGTTTCATCCTTATCAAGCTTAGTGGCAGTTGGCATAGGAGTCTTTCCTGTAGACGAGTCTTCCATTTGATACTTCTTCAGAAGATCTTTAATGTACTTGGACTGACAGATGAATATACCATCTTGTTTTTGGTATACTTGTAGTCCAAGAAAGAATGACAATTCACCCATCATGCTCATTTCATAACGACTCTGCATTAACTTAGCAAATCTCTTGCATAGATCATCATTAGTAGAACCAAATATTATGTCATCAACATATACTTGCACCAATATCAAATCATTTTTATGCTTTTTGACAAAGAGAGTTTTGTCTACAACACCTCTTTTAAAATCATTTTAAAGTAAGAATTCAGAGAGAGTGTCATACCATGTCCTTGGAGCTTGTTTGAGTCCGTAGAGAGCTTTGAATAGAAAGTACAAAAAGTCTGCCAGTTTTGAATCCTCAAAACCTGGAGGTTGTTCCACATACACTTCTTCTTCTTCTAACTCTCCGTTCAGAAAAGCACTCTTCACATCCATCTGATATACCTTGTAATTGGAATGTGCAGCAAATGCCAGAAACATTCTGATGGCCTCAAGTCTTGCTACTGGTGCATAGGTTTCATCATAATCAATTCCCTCTTCTTGAGAGTAACCTTTAGCAACCAGTCTGGCTTTGTTTCTCGTTACAATGCCATCTTCGTCCAACTTATTTCTGAATACCCATCTTGTTCCAATAACAGATTTTCCCTTAGGCCTGGGTACCAGCTTCCAAACTTTCTGCCTTTCAAACTGATTGAGTTCCTCTTGCATAGCAATCACCCAATCTGGATCATCTAGAGCATATTCAACTTTCTTAGGTCCTGTTTCTGAAAGAAACCCAGAATAGTGACATTCATTTTGTGATGTTCTCCTAGTTCTCACTCCTGTGTCCGGATCACCAATGATCAAGTGAAATGGATGATCTCTATTCCATACCCTTTGTCTTGGCAGATGCGTTCTTGATGATTCTCCTTGTTCTAGATGTTGTGGAGTGTGACTAGTTGATCCTTCTCCTGCTCCCCTTGAGTTGTTGACGGTTTGATCTGATGATTCTATAGACTGACTAGTGGATCCTGTAGAATTTTGAGGATCTCCACTTTGGTCACCACTTTGTCCAAAATCATTATCATTATGATTATTATTAATAACTGTAACAACTTCAGGTACTTCTTCATTGTCAGAGAGATCTCCTGATAGATTTTCAAATACCAAGGATTCAGAGTTCTCTCCAGTTTGCAGGCCTGGTCTTTTGGTGTCGTCAAATGTTACATTAAAGCTTTCCAACACCTTCTTATCTTCAATCACATATACCCTGAAAGCCTTAGATTCCAGAGAATAGCCTAGAAAAATGCCTTCATCTGCTTTGGCATCAAACTTGCCAAGATGTTCTCCATCTTTAAGTACAAAGCACTTTGCACCAAACACATGAAAGTACTTCAGTGTTGGCTTCTTGTTGGCCATTAACTCATACGGAGTCTTTTCATGATCTTTGTTGATCAGGGTTCGATTCTGAGTGTAGCAAGCTGTAGAAGTTTTGATTCACTCAACATGGTCCTTGCTGCTTCAACCAAGGTCCTGTTCTTCCTTTCCACTACTCCATTCTGTTGAGGAGTTCTTGGTGCTGAAAACTGTCTTGATATTCCTTTCTCTGAGCAGAAATCATTTAGAACTGCATTCTTGAATTCAGTTCCATTGTCTGATCTGATTGTCCGCACAGGTAGCTTAGCTTCCACTTCTATCTTCTTGATGTGATCAATGATTAGTTGTGTTGCTTCATCCTTTGTTTGTATGAACAACACCCACGTGTACTTGGAGTAGTCATCCACCATCACCAATGCATATCTGTTTCTTGAAAGTGACATAACATTAACTGGACCAAATAAATCCATATGAATCAGCTGTAATGGTTCAGTAATGCTTGTCATTCTTTTGCTTCCATGTGATGCTTTCTTCGACTTCCCTTTTTCACATGCTTCACATAGTCCCTCCTGATTGAATTCCATCAGGGGCAACCCTCTCACTAACTCTCTCTTTACCAAAGAGTTCATAGTTTTGAAGTTCAAATGTGAGAGCTTCTTGTGCCATAGCCAACTTTGTTCTGAAGATGCCTTTGCATAGAAACATGTAACTTCTCCTTCACTGGTAGAACTTAAGTCAGCTATAAACAAATTCCCTTTTCTCACTCCCAGTAGAGTAAGCTTCTCATCCTTCCTGTTGGTGATCAAGCACATGTCCTTTCTGAAAATTGTAGCCTTTATCACAGAACTGACTGATACTTAGAAGATTGTGCTTTAATCCTTCAACAAGAGAGATGTTTTCTATGATGACATTTCCAGCTTTCAATTTACCATATCTCGTAGTGAATCCTTTGTTGTCATCTCCAAAGGTTACAATCGGGCCGGTCTTCTTAACCACCTCTGTAAGCAGGGACTCTTCACCTGTCATGTGTCTAGAACAACCACTATCTAGAATCCACACAACCTTAGAGATTTTAACCTTACCCTGCAATCACAGATTGATTAAGCGGACTTTGGTACCTAAAATTGTTTGGGTCCTGAAGGTTTAGATAATTTAACAGGAGTAACATTCAATTTAGTCTTACCCTGTTTGATATTCATAGTATCTGTGGATTTAACATTAACAGTGCTTTTGCTACTATCATTCATCAACTTAAAATAAGCATGCATGATGTTGTACTTACATAGCAAACACTCTTTCTTTCCACAGGGTTCATGAAGATCAGGCATGTCAGACATGTTATGCAGCAGAATTACAAATAGCGCACAACTTCCTAGATGCAATGGGAGAATATGGAACCATTTCCTGATTAACAATCTTCTTCCCATTCCTGTTCTTTTTAGCATTACTAACTAAGTTATCTACTTCAGTTTTAGGTAAATCAGGTTTAGGTAATTCAGTTTTTACTGATTTCCTAGGTAACTTAGTCTTTACCTCTTTTTCCTTCAACAAATCCTCCTCAAGCAATTCTTGTCTTATGAAAAGGTCATCCTCATGAAAGAGAGGTGGAAAAGGCTTGACAAAAACTGGACAATCAACATTCTTAAGAACATGTGGAGTATTCCTTTTGACAACTGAAGGTGTCACAGGGAATTCCACTATCTTCTTACCAGCTTTCTTGTCATAGTCAAATCCTATAGCAGTTTTATTCCCTATGGCCTGAGTATCAATGATCTCCTTAGCAATTAGGGCGGAATTCTTAAAAGCATTCAGCTTCGAATCTAAATCTGAAATCTGCTTCCTGAGGATAGTCTCTATCTCATCATTACACTTGACCTTGTTCTCTAAGTACGCGTTCTTTTGCTTAAGATCTTCTAATGTGACAGCTACAAGCTCTAGTTCTTCATTTTTAGATTCTAAATTTTTAATCTTAAGAACTAGTTTAGCATTTTCCATTTCTGATGCTAGCATGCTTGTGTGTACATTAAACAATTCTACACTAAGATCTTGCACAGTTTTCTTGTACTCAGAGTTAGACATATCAATTGTAGTTAAGATAGGTACCTGAGATGATTGTGGTGATTCCTCTGAAGAGTCAGCCATTAGGGCAACATTTACATATTCCTCCTCTTCATCCGAATCAGTATCATCCCAGTGCTTTCCCTCTGCTATATAAGCTTTCCCTTTCTGCTTTCCAGAGAATGCCTCCAATTGCTGTTTAAGCTTGGCATTCTCTTTCTTCAACTCATCATAAGAATCCTTCTTTCCATGGACATCTTTCATGTCTCTCGCTTGACGAGGCTTCCGGCATTCAGTGGCGAAATGCCCTAACTCATTGCAATTGTAGCATCTTAATTTGCTTCTATCAATCATGACAGTCTTGTAGCCTCCCTTAAAGCCTGTACTAGGTGCATAATTGCTCTTCTGGAATCTGTTGGTTGAGCCCTTGAACTTGTACTTAGGGTTTCTCTTGAAACGAATATGACTAAACTTTGCAGCTAAGTACGCCATGGTTTTGTCTTCCATTTGCTCAAGCTCTTCTAGGGTGTAGTAATCACTTTCATCAACACCCAGATTCACAGAATCCATTTCTGCTTCTATTATCACCTCCTTTCCAGCTCTAGGGGTTTGAACCTGAATCTCAGAAGTTATTGGTTCATCCACTACAAGTGCTGCTGATCTCACAAGTGCATTGTGCTTGCTGTCCACTGTCCCTGATCTGTAGATTATCACTCTCTGTTCCTGTTCCATCTCATAGGTCTTCAACTTGCCATAGATCATCTCTAATGACATCTTTGTGAAATCAATTCTTTCCCTTATGGATGATGACTTGTGTTCTACATGACGGGGTAGCGTCATCATGAACTTCCTGTTTGATTCTCTCAGTGGATAGGTCTTTCCTTTCATTGCCAATTCATTTAGAAGCTTAGTATATTTCTCAAAGACCTGAGTTATACTTTCTCCTGGAAGAGACCTAAAAGCCTCAGACTGAGAAGTCAGGATGTCCAATCTGTTTTCCTGAACGTCTTCAGTTCCTTCCATTATTAGGTTAATGGTATCCCAAATATGTTTCCCGTTTGTACAGTTCATCAACTGATAGCTCATTTCTTTGTCTGCGGAGTCTGCCAATATCAACATCAAACCTGTATCCAATCGAATCAGTTCTTTGTCAGAATCTGTATACTCAGTAATATCCTTAGGTTGGGTGCCTTGAGGAATCCTGCTACCATCAGGAGCTGTAGATTCACTAACTGGTTTCATTGGTACAAACCGTCCGTTTTCTAATATGCCAATATACAACGGATTAGATGCCTTGATAAATAACAACATCTTCATCTTCCACAAACCGAAATCATCTCTAGTAAACGGGGGAACTTTAATACCAGCGGTTGTCTTTGGAGCACTCATGGTTTCTGAAAATTTCAAATTGTTAAAATTCAAGAAATTCCAATTAAATGAAAAATTTTGAAAGTTAAAAAATTTGCTTCGAATTTTCACGCTACGTTTGATTTTGGTCTCATTCACCGGATCTGATTTGTACGTCAATCAAGTAGCTCTGATACCAATTGTTAGGTCCAAAGTATCGTAGAAGGGGGGGTTGAATACGATACTCACAAATAATTTAATTTCTTTCGCGGATAATTCATTCAGTTCTATAACGAAATCAAACACACCAAATGTAAAGCATAATGTAACATAAGATGTAAAAGAGATAACTACAACTCAACAAAGGACAAGGCAGACAATAGTATTAATAGAAGCACAGGAATCCAGAATCAAAGAAGAAAAGGTAAACTCAAAAAATCAAAATACGTTATGTATTCTTGAAGTCCGTAAACAGGTCACGGAAAGAAGTTCATGAAAATGTTCAAGCCTCAGTGACAGCAAAAGAAACAAGACTTTCAAGACGACAGAAGTATGTGAATGATTTAGGGTTCAGTACCACGGGATTCCAGTGATGAAGCAACCAGAACGACAAGGGACTTATCAGCAGCACTATATTGAAGACATAAAATAAGAATTGATCAGGTGTTATTCATCTGTGAACCAGACCAGTTGCACTAGGTGACGGCACTGAAAAAGATCAAGTTGTTTTATCGTCTCGGAAGAAATTGATACTGTCTATTACTTAAACACCCCGGAGCTCAGTGGAATCATTAATTGATAAAAGACAAGAAATAAGTATTCGATAGTTTTTCAAATAAGAAAACTATCGAATGGTGTAATGATGATTCAATGAAAACCATGATTACTTTAATTTAGTATTCGATAGTTTTATTTAAAAAACTATCGAATGGTAAATTAAAGAATTCCATTCGATGGTTTTTATTTAAGGAGCGGGTGAAAAGTATTCTTGTTTACAGGTTGAAGTTGAAGATGGACGGTCAGGATTGATTCTTCAATTCTAGTTCGATGGTTTTCAATTCAAGTCTACAATTAATACTGAGAGAAGAGTGTGTCTTCTTCAGTTAAGGATTTCAACACAGAGACATTACTGAGAGAGAGAAGAGCCGGAGAAAATTATCAGAGAAATTAATAGTGCTCAGAACTTGATCATTGTTTTGTATTTGTGTAACCTTAAACTCATTGACGCTAATCTACGGATTAGAAATTGTAGCACCCCTCGAGGTTTATATTTATAAAAAGATATATTCCCTGAAACTTGATTTGGTTTGGTGTGTTTGATTTCGTTATAGAACTGAAAGATTAATCCGCGAACGAAATTTAATTATTTGTGAGTATCGTATTCAACCCCCCCTTCTACGATACTTTGGACCTAACAATTGGTATCAGAGCTACTTGATTGATATACAAATCAGATCCGGTGAATGAGACCAAAATCAAATGTAGCGTGAAAATTCGAAGCAAATTTTTTAACTTTCAAAAATTTTCATTTAATTGGAATTTCTTGAATTTTAAACAATTTGAAATTTTCAGAAACCATGAGTGCTCCAAAGACAACCGCTGGTATTAAAGTTCCCCCGTTTACTAGAGATGATTTCGGTTTGTGGAAGATGAAGATGTTGTTATTTATCAAGGCATCTAATCCGTTGTATATTGGCATATTAGAGAACGGACCGTTTGTACCAATGAAACCAGTTAGTGAATCTACAGCTCCTGATGGTAGCAGGATTCCTTCAGGCACCCAACCTAAGGATATAAGTGAATTTACAGATTCTGACAAAGAACTGATTCGATTGGACACCGGTTTAATGTTGATATTGGCGGACTCCGCGGACAAGGAAATGAGCTATCAGTTGATGAACTGTACAAGCGGGAAACATATGTGGGATACCATTAACCTAATAATGGAAGGAACTGAAGACGTGCAGGAAAACAGATTGGACATTCTGACTTCTCAATACGAAGCGTTTAGGTCACTGCCAGGAGAAAGTATAACTCAGGTCTTTGAGAAATATACTAAGCTCCTCAATGAATTGGCAATGAAAGGAAAGACATATCCTCTGAGAGAATCGAACAGGAAGTTCATGATGACACTGCCCCATCATGTAGAACACAAGTCATCATCCATTAGGGAAAGAATTGACTACACAAAGATGTCATTAGAGATGATCTATGGCAAGTTGAAGACCTATGAGATGGAATAGGAACAAAGGGTGATAATCTATGGATCAGGGACAGTGGAGAATAAGCACAATGCACTTGTGAGATCAGCAGCACTTGTAGTGGATGAACCAATAACTTCTGAGATTCAGGTTCAAACCCCTAGAGCTGGAAAGGAGGTGATAATAGAAGCAGAAATGGATTCTGTGAATCTGGGTGTTGATGAAAGTGATTACTACACCCTAGAAGAGCTTGAGCAAATGGAAGACAAAACCATGGCGTACTTAGCTGCAAAGTTTAGTCATATTCGTTTCAAAAGAAACCCTAAGTACAAGTTCAAGGGCTCAACCAACAGATTCCAGAAGAGCAATTATACACCTAGTACAGGCTTTAAGGGAGGCTACAAGACTTGCATGATTGATAGAAGCAAATCAAGATGCTACAACTGCAATGAGTTAGGGCATTTCGCCACTGAATGCCGGAAGCCTCCTCAAGCAAGAGACATGAAAGATGTCTATGGAAAGAAGGATTCTTATGATGAGTTGAAGAAGGAGAATGCCAAGCTTAAACAGCAATTGGAGGCATTCTCTGGAAAGCAGAAAGGGAAAGCTTACATAGCAGAGGGAAAGCACTGGGATGATACTGATTCGGATGAAGAGGAGGAATATGTAAATGTTGCTCTAATGGCAGACTCTTCAGAGGAATCACCACAATCATCTCAGGTACCTATCTTAACTACAATTGATATGTCTAATTCTGAGTACAAGAAAACTGTGCAAGATCTTAGTGTAGAATTGTTTAATGTACACCCAAGCATGCTAGCATCAGAAATGGAAAATGCTAAACTAGTTCTTAAGATTAAAAAGCTAGAATCTAAAAATGAAGAACTAGAGCTTGTAGCTGTAACATTAGAAGATCTTAAGCAAAAGAATGCGTACTTAGAGAACAAGGTCAAGTGTAATGATGAGATAGAGACTATCCTCAGGAAGCAGATTTCAGATCTAGATTTGAAGCTGAATGCTTTTAAGAATTCCGCTCTAGTGGCTAGGGAAATCATTGATACTCAGGCCATAGAGAATAAAACTGCTATAGGATTTGACTATAACAAGAAAGCTGGTAAGAATATTGTGGAATTCCCTGTGACATCTTCAGTTGTCAAAAGGAATACTCCACATGTTCTTAAGAATGTTGATTGTCCAGTTTTTGTTAAGCCGTTTCCACCACTCTTTCATGAGGATGACCTTTTCATTAGACAAGAATTGCTTGAGGAGGATTTATTGAAGGAAAAAGAGGTAAAGACTAAGTTGCCTAGGAAATCAGTAAAGAATGAATTACCTAAACCTGATTTACCTAAAACTGAAGTAGGTTCCTTAGTTAGTAATGTTAAAAAGAACAGGAATGGGAGGAAGAAGATTGTTAATCAGGAATTGGTTCCATCTTCTCCCATTGCATCTAGGAAGTTGTGTTCTATTTGTAATTCTGCTGGACACCTTACACATGCATGTAAAAAGGTTAAAGTAGAAACTTCTAATACTTCTGAAATGCATAACATGTCTGACATGCCTGATACTCATGAACCCTGTGGAAAGAAAGAGTGTTTGCTATGTAAGTACAACATCATGCATGCTTATTTTAAGTTGATGTCTGATAGTAGCAATAGCACTAGTAATGTTAAATCCACAGATACTGTGAATATCAAACAGGGTAAGACTAAATTGAATGTTACTCCTGTTAAATCATCTAAACCTTCAGGACCCAAACAATTTTGGGTACCAAAGTCCGCTTAATCAATCTGTGATTGCAGGGTAAGGTTAAAAGCTCAAAGGTTGTGTGGATTCTGGATAGTGGCTATTCTAGACACATGACAGGTGAAGAGTCCCTGCTTACAGAGGTGGTTAAGAAGACCGGCCCGATTGTAACCTTTGGAGATGACAACAAAGGATTCACTACGGGATATGGTAAATTGAAAGCTGGAAATGTCATCATTGAAAACATCTCTCTTGTTGAAGGATTAAATCACAATCTTCTAAGTATCAGTCAATTCTGTGATAAAGGCTACAATGTAGATTTCAGAAAGGACAAGTGTTTGATCACCAACAGGAAGGATGAGAAGCTTACTCTACTGGGAGTGAGAAAAGGGAATTTGTTTATAGCTGACTTAAGTTCTACCAGTGAAGGAGAAGTTACATGTTTCTATGCAAAGGCATCTTCAGAACAAAGTTGGCTATGGCACAAGAAGCTCTCACATTTGAACTTCAAAACTATGAACTCTTTGGTAAAGAGAGAGTTAGTGAGAGGGTTGCCCCTGATGGAATTCAATCAGGAGGGACTATGTGAAGCATGTGAAAAAGGGAAGTCGAAGAAAGCATCACATGGAAGCAAAGGAATGACAAGCATTACTGAACCATTACAGCTGATTCATATGGATTTATTTGGTCCAGTTAATGTTATGTCACTTTCAAGAAACAGATATGCATTGGTGATGGTGGATGACTACTCCAAGTACACGTGGGTGTTGTTCATACAAACAAAGGATGAAGCAACACAACTAATCATTGATCACATCAAGAAGATAGAAGTGGAAGCTAAGCTACCTGTGCGGACAATCAGATCAGACAATGGAACTGAATTCAAGAATGCAGTTCTAAATGATTTCTGCTCAGAGAAAGGAATATCAAGACAGTTTTCAGCACCAAGAACTCCTCAACAGAATGGAGTAGTGGAAAGGAAGAACAAGACCTTGGTTGAAGCAGCAAGGACCATGTTGAGTGAATCAAAACTTCCCACTTACTTTTGGGCTGAAGTAGTGAATACAGCTTGCTACACTCAGAATCGAACCCTGATCAACAAAGATCATGAAAAGACTCCGTATGAGTTAATGGCCAACAAGAAGCCAACACTGAAGTACTTTCATGTGTTTGGTGCAAAGTGCTTTGTACTTAAAGATGGAGAACATCTTGGCAAGTTTGATGCCAAAGCAGATGAAGGCATTTTTCTAGGCTATTCTCTGGAATCTAAGGCTTTCAGGGTATATGTGATTGAAGATAAGAAGGTGTTGGAAAGCTTTAATGTAACATTTGACGACACTAAAAGACCAGGCCTGCAAACTGGAGAGAACTCTGAATCTTTGGTATTTGAAAATCTATCAGGAGATCTCTCTGACAATGAAGAAGTACTTGAAGTTGTTACAGTCATTAATATAATCATAATGATAATGATTCTGGACAAAGTGGTGACCAAAGTGGAGATCCTCAACATACAGGATCCACTAGTCAGTCTTCAGAATCAACAGATCAAACCGTCAACAACTCAGGGGGAGCAGGAGAAGGATCAACTAGTCACACTCCACAACATCTAGAACACGGAGAATCATCAAGATCGCATCTGCCAAGAAAAAGGGTATGGAATAGAGATCATCCCTTTCACTTGATCATTGGTGATCCGGACACAGGAGTGAGAACTAGGAGAACATCACAAAATGAATGTCACTATTCTGGGTTTCTTTCAGAAACAGAACCTAAGAAAGTTGAAGATGCTCTAGATGATCCAGATTGGGTGATTGCTATGCAAGAAGAACTCAATCAGTTTGAAAGGCAGAAAGTTTGGAAGCTGGTACCCAGGCCTAAGGGAAAATCTGTTATTGGAACACGATGGGTATTCAGAAATAAGTTGGACGAAGATGGCATTGTAACGAGAAACAAAGCCAGACTGGTTGCTAAAGGTTACTCTCAAGAAGAGGGTATAGATTATGATGAAACCTATGCACCAGTAGCAAGACTTGAGGCCATCAGAATGTTTCTGGCATTTGCTGCACATTCCAATTACAAGGTATATCAAATGGATGTGAAGAGTGCTTTTCTGAACGGGGAGTTAGAAGAAGAAGTGTATGTGGAACAACCTCCAGGTTTTGAGGATTCAAAACTGGCAGACTTTGTGTACTTTCTATTCAAAGCTCTCTATGGACTCAAACAAGCTCCGAGGACATGGTATGACACTCTCTCTGAATTCTTACTTGAAAATGATTTTACAAGAGGTGTTGTAGACAAAACTCTCTTTGTCAAAAAGCATAAAAATGATTTGATATTGGTGCAAGTATATGTTGATGACATAATATTTGGTTCTACTAATGATGATCTATGCAAGAGATTTGCTAAGTTAATGCAGAGTCGTTATGAAATGAGCATGATGGGTGAATTGTCATTCTTTCTTGGATTGCAAGTATACCAAAAACAAGATGGTATATTCATTTGTCAGTCCAAGTACATCAAGGATCTTCTTAAGAAGTATCAAATGGAAGACTCATCTACAGCAAAGACTCCTATGCCAACTGCCACTAAGCTTGATAAGGATGAAACTGGTAAGAAGGTTGACATCACAGGCTACAGAGGTATGATAGGCTCATTACTTTATCTCACTGCAAGTAGACCAGATATAATGTTTGCAACATGCTTGTGTGCTAGATTTCAGTCTGATCCTAAAGAATCTCATCTAATAGCTGTTAAGCGAATATTTAGATATCTTAAGGGGACCCCAAATCTTGGAATTTGGTACCCTAAAGATACAGGATTTGATCTTATTGGATACACAGACTCTGATTTTGCAGGTTGTAAGATTGATCGGAAGAGTACTTCAGGAAGCTGTCAGTTTCTTGGAAGAAGGTTAGTTTCCTGGCATAGCAAGAAGCAGCATTCAGTGTCCACATCAACAGCTGAGGCTGAATACATTGCTGTTGGTAGCTGCTGTGCTCAGATCTTGTGGATGAGAAACCAACTCCGTGACTATGGACTTTTGTTGACAAAGATTCCAATATTTTGCGACAACACAAGTGCCATAGCAATCTCAAACAACCCAGTGCAACATTCGAGGACGAAGCACATCGACATCAGGTATCATTTTATCCGAGAGCATGTCATGAATGGAACTGTGGAGTTACATTTTGTAACCACAGAGGATCAAATTGCAGACATCTTTACTAAACCGCTTGATGAATCCACTTTCAATAAGCTGGTTGGTGAACTTGGGATGTTAAATCTTTCTAATTGATTTTGATTAGAAGTCAATAACTGCAGATAATCCTGGTAAATACACGAGTTTAAGAATTCCTATATCCTTAGGACTCGTGAGTTTATTTTCTGGAGCAATTCTCGTAGTTAGGATTATTATACTAATTCTATGTCATAATTATGGATGATATATCTTCTGGCATTTAATTAGTTATTAATTCTAAAAATTATTTAAGTGCTAATATTTGTTCTAAATATACAAGCATTTATTTAATTTGAATTAATTTACTTTGTTTTTAACATTGTAGATTAATGCAGCATAATTGATTAGATTTTAATTGGTTAATATCACTCAATGATATTTAATTAATTTTATTCTAAGAAAATTGTGAATTTTCTGTTAAGAATTGATTTTGGTAAATTTGAAAAGATTTATTAGAATTAAAACTAGACAGAAAATACAAATTCTGATTTTTAAAACATGAACAGGTTTTAAAATGAAGACAGAAGCAAAAATATCGAATTTAAGAAATTCGATAGTTTTTCAAGTACATAGATAAATCTATCGAATTTAATTTTCGATAGTTTTTGAAAAGGAAAAAGAAAATCTATCGAAAACATTTTTCGATAGTTTTTGAGATTAAATTGAAAATATATCGAATGGAATTTACTTTAGTTCATATTTAAATTCTCGATAGATTTTTCAAATAAATGTCTTCGATAGTTTTTGTGTTTAATTCAAAAATGCCTCGATGGTTTTTCTCCTAAAAGTCTGTTTGCATTCTTTTTAAAACTCTTCGATAGTTTTCTCAAAAACTATCGAACGGAAATAGACTCTTTTGTCCCCAAAGAAAAACCATCGACAATAGTTTATAAAATCTATCGAACATGGGATGACCAAAATACCCTTGCCATGTCTGTGAGTATAAAACTAATACTTAGACGTTCTCTTTTGTTTTCATTTTCTGAGATCTAAGTCAGTTTTATATACTTACAGATAGAGACAGCCAAGAAAATCACCATCGATACTTTTCTCTTGTTTTTAACCGATCTAAACTTGAAAAAGTCACCTTCCATCACTGTTAATCGATTTTAACCGTGAAAGAGAGTTTCTTTTCGGTTTGTGAATCAAAACAGAAAAGAGAATCCATCGAAGTGTGTTTGTGAACAATAAAGAACTGTTAAGTGATCTAGTGTGAAAATACTTAGTTGAAATCTGATTCATTCTTGGATTTAATTTCAATTTAGTTAAAAGTCTACGGATTACATTGTTTCTGTTCTTTTAGTTGGGAACTATTCTTGGTTAAGGTTTTCAATTAGTTTGAAAGGGGTATTTTTGAAGAAATTGATTAATTAATAATAATTAATTAATTTAAGTAAAGTATAATTTTGGTTTAAATTTAAATTTTCTGGAAAGTGTGAAAATACAATGGCCGGAGAATTTATTATTACCAAAACTAATCATGTCTCGTTTCAAAATCTGCAAGCCATTACGAATCCTCAAATTCGTGCATGGGCAGAGTTTTTGAATATACGTTCATTAGTGGCATACGCTGTAAGTACTCCCGTAGTCCTTTGTATCGATCAATTGACTGCGTTGTACACAACCGCCACGGATACAAGTGAGAATAATATAAGGTCCTTCAGTTTTGTTGTGCCAGGGGGCAGAACAATAACGGTGACGGAACATGACTTTAACAGAATACTTCATTTTCCTACAGAAAACCTTGTTCCGGATCCCATAACTGAGGAAATACATGCTTTCTTCACTCTTATCAGAAGTCAACAACCTAACTTCTTGGTGGGAGAGTTCCTAAAGCATTACCTGCCAAAGCCATGGAATTTTTTCTTTCATACCCTGATACATGTTTTTACTACCAAGCTAACAAATCTGCATGGCATTCCCTTATTCCTTCAAAAGATAGGGTTTGCCATTGCGAACAACAGGCATATTAACATAGGACGGATAGTGATTGATCAAGTAATTCTGTGCATGGGACCACTGGATGAAAGAACAGGCATAAATGACGATGTGCTCTGTTTCTATCCTAGGTTCCTACAGCTAATTCTCAATGATATCTTAACAGATAATGAACGGGAGATCTTTGAAGGTGAAGCCAACCAGGAGTGCATGAGAATGAAGAGCAATGCCATAACCGCTCTCATTAGGAAGAACAACTATCTTCCAGGGGTACCCACTGTTCTCACTGAATATCTAAGAACGGTGCCCCTACCACTTCTACCCCCAGGGGAACAGGTAAATCAAGGTAATATTCCACAACCTGAACCTGTAATGGCACCTGAACCAATGGATGTTGATCCAGAGCCCTTAGTGGCCATTCCTGACCAGGAGGTTGCAAACCCACAACCTCTAACCACGGTCGAAGAGCCTTTGGAAGAGCCAAATGAAAACATAAACGAACCTCCTTCCCCTACTATACCCATTAAAGAACCATCCATGAGTGTAGAGGGAGATAGTGCCAAAGCAGCACCACATAAGGAGATACACCCTTCAACAGCAGCTCTGCCTTCCTCTAAAAGGAGAAGAACAAAAACTGAGGCAACTGCTGATACTTCATTTCTCTCATCCAAAGCGCCCTTTACTGATTTTTCTGATGCTGACTGGGCTACACTAACGAAAGCAATATCTGAACCAATAGCTCAATCAAGTAAGGAAGAATTGACGGAAGCAACTGGTGTTCCGACCATATTACGGTCAGGTTCACTGGTTGAAGGTTCTAAGAACCAAGGGTCTTCACAGACGTCGAGAGAAGGCTTTGACCTAAATGCACAATCTAAAAGGTCATTGTCTACCTCCCCAGATGGAACATATCTGGATCCTGCGGGTAAAGGGTGTGACGTAGGTGCAGATCGACAACTCGTTGATAGTGAATCAATTACTATTGAGGAGTCAACTGAGGTGGAGTCTTTACAGACTCACGGGGAAGATTCGGGATCTCTGCTGTTAAAAGAGCCTGTTTCTAACCCCCTAGAGATTCAAACTCTAGATCATTTAAAGGATATATCATCTAAGGATGATCAGCAACTTGGTTTATCCAAGGACGGGGACTTGCGAAGCCCCATTGCACCACCGGTGACCTCCTTAAGGACGGCTACGGTGATCTCTTCTGCAGGTACAATCAGCACAAAGGATTTGAGTGAAACAAAAACACTTACACCTGGCCTGAGTGGGAAAGGAAAAATGATTCAAACACCGACAGAAACGTTGAGTGTACACCCAGAGCCAAATGTGAGGAGTGACACCCTAACCCTACCTAATATTGATGATCTGCTGTTACCAACAGAAAGAGAGCTACAAGTTCAATCTTCCCTCAAGGAGATGACAGTTCGAGACAAAGAAGGAAATCCAATTTTCAAGGTTCCACTGCGACCTTCCTTTGACCAAGGGATCTCCTCCAGTCAAGACAATGTTTCTTTAAAGTCTATTCAAGAGAAAGTTGACTTGGCTGCAGCTGATTCCAGAAGAACATTCAGGGTCATTGGCAGTGCATCTGGCACTATAACAGGTACGAAGCAGGCAGTGGACTCCTTAAAGAAGGAAGCTATGGAAGAACTAGTCGAGCTGAGGATGGACGTTAGGGAACTTAAAGATGGATTCATGAATGAAGTAACTGCACTGTCTCAAGGACATGAAGCTTTGAAAGAAGACGTTCTGGTTATCCGGGATGGTCAAGCGTGGGTAAAAGATGCAATGAATACCCTTTCACGAGTGGAGTCTAAGCTAAACAAGAGGCTGGATCACATGGAAAAGACTACCAACTCAAGATTGGAGAACATTGACCTGTCGCTAGCTTCTATAAATGAGTTTAATAAGCAGCTTATGGATTTCTTGGAGAATCAAGGTGACGGAGTACAGTCTATATGGAGTATGCTGAAGAACCAACAATCTGGACAACCTGGTCCTTCCTATCAGGAACCTGATCCTTCTAATGTCTTTTATGCTGAGGATGCTTTTATCGAGGATTCCTCAACTAAGGGGGAGAAAGTTGGAGAAGGGGTGAAGGATAAATGGGGAGTTTGGGAGACTGTTGAGGCTATTCCAATCAGACAGTACTGGATTGAGGAGCTTGTAGAGGAAGACAAGGAAAGTGAAGAGGAATTTGAGGTCATGCATGAGCAACCTATTCAAGAGGAGCATGAGCAATATTATCCAGAGCCAATAGAACATCCTATCTTGGATGATGATATGGAAGAAGCAAATTCTCTATCACCTGAAGAAGAAGCTGCCTTGGAAGCAATAAGAGCTCAGAGAGCTGCAATAGATGCCAGGCAAGCTGAGAAGGAGAAACAGCAAGCAATTCTGAGAAGTGAAAAGCTAAAGAGAATGAAGGTGTATAATGAAGTGAGGAAGAAGAAGATGATAGATCTGGCAAAGAAAGATGGTACTGAATGGGAAATGGCTTATAAAACCTTTTGCGGAGTTGAAGACGGATTAGAAGTCAACGACGATGCTGAGGTGGAAGTTATTATTCAGGACATCAGAAGTGCTAATCTTGAAGATCAGACTTACTTTAAAGCACTGAGAAGCTCTATAATCTGTCTGAATGCTGGGGTTAAAGCAAATGGTGCCTGGAGCTTATTAATCAGTTTTCTGGAGAAAGGTACATTTGTGATTTCCACTAAGTTTTTAGAACAGAGGACATATACAGAATTGCAGGCTATACTCATCAAGATCCAAAGAACTACAAGTCTAAATGAACTGCTCCGTGAGCATGTTAAGGAGATCGTGATGAAAGTCAGTCCAGAGATTACTGAAGATCCTCCAATGGTTAGATTCATGACGAATGACGTGTTCAGAATCTGCTATTTGGCTGAGGACAAACTGAGGGACTACCCAAGCAACTATCTAATCTCAGTTGAGAAGTATCTTAGATCCACTGGATTCTCATCAACGGAGAAGGACAAAGCAGCAGACACTCTTAGAAGATTTCTAATGGAGAATGTTCCTTACTATAGGAAAAGAGTGGAAAGAGGATTGGAAGTGCATACCAGACTGCCAAACATGCCAAAGCTAAACAAGAAAGATGTTAACATTGCATGGTTATGGGCTGGAGTGGGTCAAGAGGTTGAATATATTGGAAGACACATCCAAGGAGCAATCCTTAAACCTGGAGAACCACTGCACTATCGATCAGTGATTGATTATCAAGCTGCTAACTCTGATCCAATGATTGAAGAAGGTGAGATTGGAATGGACTGAATGTTGAAGCAAAGAACACGAGAACTATCAGCTCAGACTAGAGGAGCAACTTCATTGTAAAAAGTTTAATTGTTTTTTGATTTATGAAATCTGGAAATGTATATATATCTGATCCAGAATGCATTAATATTATTACGCTGTCTTACTTTAAGTAGTTTTATGTTTCCTTAGTTAGTTGAGTTATCCTCGAAGTATTTGCTTGTCGAACTCTATCCAATCAAATAGGGGGAGATTGTAAAGCATAATGTAACATAAGATGTAAAAGAGATAACTACAACTCAACAAAGGACAAGGTAGACAATAGTATTAATAGAAGCACAGGAATCCAGAATCAAAGAAGAAAAGGTAAACTCAAAAAATCAAAATACGTTATGTATTCTTGAAGTCCGTAAACAGGTCACGGAAAGAAGTTCATGAAAATGTTCAAGCCTCAGTGACAGCAAAAGAAACAAGACTTTCAAGACGACAGAAGTATGTGAATGATTTAGGGTTCAGTACCACGGGATTCCAGTGATGAAGCAACCAGAACGACAAGGGACTTATCAGCAGCACTATATTGAAGACATAAAATAAGAATTGATCAGGTGTTATTCATCTGTGAACCAGACCAGTTGCACTAGGTGACGGCACTGAAAAAGATCAAGTTGTTTTATCGTCTCGGAAGAAATTGATACTGTCTATTACTTAAACACCCCGGAGCTCAGTGGAATCATTAATTGATAAAAGACAAGAAATAAGTATTCGATAGTTTTTCAAATAAGAAAACTATCGAATGGTGTAATGATGATTCAATGAAAACCATGATTACTTTAATTTAGTATTCGATAGTTTTATTTAAAAAACTATCGAATGGTAAATTAAAGAATTCCATTCGATGGTTTTTATTTAAGGAGCAGGTGAAAAGTATTCTTGTTTACAGGTTGAAGTTGAAGATGGACGGCCAGGATTGATTCTTCAATTCTAGTTCGATGGTTTTCAATTCAAGTCTACAATTAATAATGAGAGAAGAGTGTGTCTTCTTCAGTTAAGGATTTCAACACAGAGACATTACTGAGAGAAAGAAGAGCCGGAGAAAATTATCAGAGAAATTAATAGTGCTCAGAACTTGATCATTGTTTTGTATTTGTGTAACCTTAAACTCATTGACGCTAATCTACGGATTAGAAATTGTAGCACCCCTCGAGGTTTATATTTATAAAAAGATATATTCCCCGAAACTTGATTTGGTTTGGTGTGTTTGATTTCGCTATAGAACTGAAAGATTAATCCGCGAACGAAATTAAATTATTTGTGAGTATCGTATTCAACCCCCCCCCTTCTACGATACTTTGGACCTAACACCAAACCAAACCAAGATTCGGGGAATATATCTTTTTATAAATATAAACCTCGAGGGGTGCTACAATTTCTAATCCGTAGATTAGCTTCAATGAGTTCTAGGTTATTCACAATTAATACAATGAAAGAGTTCCAGCAGAATTAATGTTCTTAGTATTTTCTCTCTGGCTTTTCCTCTCTCTCCGTAATTGCTTCTGTAGTGAATGAACCTGACTGAAGAAGACACACTTCCTCTGTTGTAATTGTAGACTTTGATTTTGAAAACCATCGAACCAAACTTGTAGAAACAATCTTGGTCGTTGGATCTTCATCAACTTGAAAAACAAAGAATACTTTTCACTTGCTCCCTATTTAAAAACCATCGAATGGTTTAAATCAATTTACCATTCGATAGTTTTTAATTCAAAACTATCGAGTGCCAAATTGATTTACTTTGTTTTAAATAGAATTACCTTTAACACCATTCGATAGTTTTCTGAAATGAAAAACTATCGAATTCTTTTTCTTGTCTTTTGTCCTTTAGTAATTACTCCTGAGCTCCTGGGTGTTTAAGTAATAGACTGTATCACTTTCTTCTGAGACGATAAAACAACTTGATCTTTTTAGTGCCGTCAACTAGTGCAACTGGTCTGGTTCACAGATGAATAACACTTGATCAATTCTTCTTCTACGTCTTCAATTCAATGCTGCTGATAAGTCCTTTGTCGTTCTGGTTGCTTCGATTAAATCACTGGAATCCCGTGGTACTTAACCCTAAATCATTCACATACTTCTGTCGTCTTGAAAGTCTTTTTCCTTTTGCTGTCACTGAGGCTTGAACATTTTTCATGAACTTCTTTCCGTGACCTGTTTACGGACTTCAAGAATACATAACGTATTTTGATTTTTTGAGTTTACCTTTTCTTCTTTGATTCTGGATTCCTGTGCTTCTGTTAATATTATTGTCTGTCTTGTCCTTTGTTGAGTTGTAGTTATCTCTTTTACATCTTATGTTACATTATGCTTTACACAAGCACTTGTGCTTGGTGTAGCTTCAGCAGTTTCCTCTTTCATGTCCTCAGCCTTGTTAACACTTGCAACTAAGGCAACAAATCCAGTTTTCTTTTGGACCTTCTCAATTTCCTCATCCTGCTCCATTTCTAGCTCATATGTTTTTAGGGTTCCATACAACCTTTTAAGAGAAAAATCCTTATACTCTTGAGTGTTTCTCAAGGAAACAGTCATAGGCTTCCACTCCTTTGGCAAAGCTTTGAGAAACTTAAGATTTGAATCTATGATTTGATACACCCTCTCATACAACTTTAATCCATTCAGCAATTTTTGAAATCTACTAAAAGTATCATTCAAAGATTCTCCACTCTTAAAGTGAAAGTGTTCATACTGTTGTATGAGGAACTACATCTTGTTTTCCCTGACTTGCTCAGTCCCTTCACAGATGGTTTGGACAATGTCCCAAATCTCCTTGGCTGTAGAACAATTAATAACATTGTCAAACATGTTAGAATCAAGACCATTGAACAAAATATGCATGGCCTTCTTATCTTTATGAACAACAATGTTGTCCTCAGGAGTCCATTCTGAAGGTAACTTTGGAATGGTGCTTGGAGCTCCTGCAGGTGCTTGAGCTGTTGAGGTGTTTGCCTTCATTGGAACATGAGGGCCATGATCGATGCATTCTACATATCCTTCATCCATAGACATTAGATGTAAACACATCTTTACTTTCCAGTGAAAGTAATTCTCTTTATCAAGAACTGGTATTTTAACTCCATAATCCTTCTGACCCATGATTCAGATGTCTTTAGATCTTTAAACTTCTTGTTTGTTAGAAGCCTGCTCTGATACCAATTGTTATTCCCAGACAATGAATCAAGATCGTAGAAGGGGGGGGGGGATTGAATACAATCTTTAAAAATTCTTTGATTCTTGACCAAAATGACTTATTCAGCCTAAAAAATAATACACATTAGGATTACAAAACAGGATTACACATCAGGACTACACATCATGATTGCATATCAGGAATGCAAATCAGTATTGCATATCGGGATTATACATCAGGATTCCACAAGCATGTTACATTGAGTCTTATCCGTAGATAAGCTACCCTTCTACGGATACTGCAAAAGCATGCTATCCGTTGAAGGCTACATTTTTACTTATACAATTTTCATTAAGTTAATCTAGTTATCATCAAGAAACAACATAGTTCCTAACAAAAGTGAACTTTTCAGTATATAGAGGCATGGTTGGTTCTCTACTCTATCTTACTGCTAGTAGACCAGACATCATGTTTGCAACTTATCTATGTGCAAGGTTTCAGTCTGATCCAAAGGAGTCTCATATGATTGCTATAAAGAGGATTTTCAGATATTTGAAGGGCACTCCAAACCTAGGGTTATGGTATCCCAAGGACACATGGTTCAATTTGGTTGGTTATTCTGATGCTGATTATTCTAATTGCAGAGTGGATAGAAAAAGAACCTCAAGAAGTTGCCAATTTCTTGGACAAATGTTAGTCTGTTGGTACAGCAAGAAACAACAATCTGTGTCAACTTCCACAACTGAGGCTGAATACATAGCTACTAGAAGTTGTTGTGCTCAAGTGCTTTGGATTAGAAATCAACTAAGGGATTATGAACTTGTGTTGGAGAAAATTCCTATCATGTGTGACAACACAAGTGCAATATCCATAGTTGCCAATCTAGTCAATCATTCAAGAACAAAGCACACTGACATCATATATCATTTTATCATGGAACATGCATCAAATAGAACCATTGAGTTACATTATGTTCCCACAGAGAAACAATTAGCTGATATGTTTACTAAGCATCTAGATGAAACCTCCTTCAATAGGTTTGTTAGTGAGATCGGAATGCTGAATACTTCATCTAATGTTTAAGTAAATCTATTAACTATATAGTTGCAACAGTAAATTTTCACTATCTCAAAATGCTCAATATTTTTGAAGTGAAAATTCGCTGAGTATGATTTATAAATATTTCAGTATTCCGCTGCAAATCTTTTAAAATCATTCTTCTGAATTTTTGAGTTTTATTCTTAAAATTCTGAAAAATTCACAAACCTCTAAGTACTCCAATATTTTCTCCATGAATATTTGAATTATTTGGTAGGAATTTAGAAAAATATCATAAGTGTTGAAAAATGCATACTAGACTTTTTGAATCAGTTCTAACATGAGTTCTCGAATCCGTATATTCCTGACTTCTCGAATGAGCGTGTTTGATTTCTCGAATATGTGTATTTTTGAGTTCTCGAATTTGTTCATTCTAGAGTTCTCGAATCCATGTTTTTGAAGTTCTCGAACTAGTTCTCGATTCAGTTTTCTAGTTTACAAAATATGCAGAATTTTGGATATATGTCAATTAAATTCAAATTTAAAACACTTGTGATTATAAACGTTTCAAATTCATATTTGACACTTTTCGAATGTGTTTTTCCCATGAGATATCGAATCCTTGTATTTTAGAGTTTTCGAATTAGTGTTCAATAAGTTAGAGTTCTCGAATCCATCCATTTTTGGACTTATTGAACCCATTCAAATTGAGTTCTCTAATTGTCACTTGTCGATACAGAACTTATATCTATTTCGATAACTGTCAGTCTCACATAAATACATCCTTCAATTCATTTTATCATTTCTATTCGATATCTCAACCAGTCAAGCCTTTTTCTCTCAAAAACCCTAACACCCAAACTCTCAATTTTCTTCAATTTTCTAAATCAATGGCACCCAGAACTAAGATCTACGTTGTCCCAGACATCACTAATGTACTTGCCATTCCTAGTGATGCTGAAGCAAGTCCAGGCTACAAATGTTTTGCTCGGTTTCTCTCTTAGTCGTACATCAAGGGTGCTTTGTATGAGAACCCAGCCTTTTACCTTGATGTACTACAGGAATTATGGAGCACTGCAGTTGCAGAAGAGATTGCACTAGGAGATAACATGCCAAATCAAGGGCATATGGATAAGCTTTGATGCCAGTGACATGAACAAGGCACTAAAGATTTATGAGGAAGATTTTGATGAGAAGGAGTTTGATGTTGAGGCCACAAATGAGCAATTGATTGAATTTCTGGACTTCATCAAATATGCTGACACTTTTGATTTGGGGAAAATATTCAAAAAGAACATCAGGAAAGAGTGGAGCTTTGTCTATGATACAATTCTGAGAGTGTTCACCTGCAGGAAGATTGGTTTTGATCAAGTCAGCCTCTTTGCATAGAAGATTGTCCATTCCTTAGCTTATGGCCAGAAAATCAACATAAGCAAGATCATTATGACTGAACTATCTCTCAGACTTGGACATCTCAAGAAAATTGGTAATGAAAATAGGATTCGTTACCCTAAATCCATGTCCAAAGTTCTACTTGGCTCATTGGATTCTATAAATAAGGCAGATGTAAAATTAGAGATAACAACCTATATGGATGATGTTTTTAAGACTTACAAACTGCCAAAACCTAAATTTCATTCCTTGAGTGAGGCAAAGAGAATCAAACTTGAGGGAGATCAAAAGCAAGTTACCACTGATTCTCTTAACCCACCCTCACAACCATCTTTGACCATAGAACCTAAACTGCCAACTGCACCGTCCTCTCAAAAGGATGATGTTAGTAAAAATAAGAAAATAAAGGCACCTCAGGATCCCTTTTCTCTTCTAACTGAGGTTGCATTGGTTGTTGAGAGAGAGACCGTTGTGTCACCTTCACGCCAACCAAAGAAGAAAACCAAGAAATCAAAAACCACCTCTTCAGTCACTCAAATGGCTGAAGTTGTAACATCAGGGGAACACTCACTACTAGATGCATCCTCTCAACAGGGTGTATCTATTGAAACAATCATTCACCCCAATGCACCTACTTGTAATGAGTCAGCATATGGTGGAAATAAGGAAGGCACTACACTTGGAAATAAGGAAGGCATGCTGGGGCATATCCTAATGACACCATCACAAATATAGGGGCTCTAGAAGTTTTTACTTCGTCCCCTGTGCATGAGAGTACTTCACCTGTCAGTCACATTATTCACAATGTGATTAACAATATCTCTTCACAAAGATATGCAAGTGAGGAAACAAGTCATCCCATGCAAATGGAGGCTTCCTCGCCTCTCATAGAGATTCCATCTTTGAGTCATCAAATAGACATCCCTACTACTCCATCTGTGGTAAATTAAAGGTGCATCTAAGCAATTAGATGTTCAAATTGCCACAATCTCTAACTTGGTACATATTCCAATTCTTGAATGGCTGCAGCCTGTCAACCCTTAAGACAATGCAGGACAATCAATTGACTATCCATTGGTAGAAACTCCAAAAGATTTAGATGATCTCTATATGGACCAGTTACATGGGATACAAACAATGATTCAACAGTATGCCACAACCTCTCTCCCAAATGATCAGTAAAATGCTATTCTACTTGCTCATCATGAAGACATCAAGGAGCAAAGGGAGAAGATAGTGGATGAAGCTGAAGAATATGGCAATGTGGATGCATGGCTCACTGAAGATGCTCAAGTGGACTTGGAGGAAGCACTTAGAGACATCAGGCAGGAGTATTTGACCTCAATTGGCTCATCTGCAAAAGAGATTACTCCTGCACAAATGTATCATATCATGAATGAGCATCACAAGTTCCATATCAAATCATTGCATCAAGTTGGCAAGGGCCTTCTGTGACAACTCAGGTCAAATCCCGAGCCTTTTTTGAAAATCGGTTCGAGTCCCGATCACGAGTCCGAAATAAGCTGAAGCCTACTGGCCCAAATGTAGCCAACTTGGGAAACGACTAGCCCACTACAGGCCCCCAAAAGATCATGAATTGTTGGTGCTTGTTGTTAGTAGTACCTTGCCTTATAAACTGAACATGAGTCCCAAATCTACTCGATGTGGGACTAGGGTGTTACAAACTCCCCCACTTAAACTCCTGACTTCCTCGTCAGGCCTGAACGGATAGCCCATAGGTTCGGATTGTTCCTATCTAGCCATTGTGGGATAATACCGGCTGGCTTCGTATCCCCACCTCTGGCAACTTACATTGACAAGATTTCGAGAGTCGGCTCTGATACCATATGTGACAACCCAAGTCAAATCCCGAGTCTTTTTCAAAAATTGGGTCAAGTCCTGATTCCGAGTCCGAATAAGCCGAAGCCTAATGTCCTAAATGCAGCCAACTTGGGTAATGACTAGCCCACCACAGGTCTCCAAAAGATCATGATTTTTTGGTGCACTTAGTAGTATTACTTTGCCTTATAAACTGAACTAAAATCTCAAATCTCCTCGATGTGGGACTGGGGTGTTACAAACTCTCCCACTTAAACTCTTGACATCCTCGTCAGGCCTGAACAGAGAGCCCATAGGTCCAAGATCGCTCATCCCTATCCATTGTGGGATAATACCGGCTGGCTTCGTGTCCCCACCTCCGGACTGTTGGGCCCCTAGCAAGCCATAACTCCACATTAGTATGATATTGTCCGCTCTGGGCCAAGCCCGCACAGATTTGTTTTTGGGCATACCCCAAAAGGCCTAATTCTAATGGAGTTTATTTGGTTGATTATATACAAGAGTATTTTCTCTTTTCTCCTCGATGTGGTACTTGGGTTGACACCACCCAACAATCCTCCCCTCAAACCAAGAACCACATAACCCGTGGACTTACACCCGCGATAAATCTGTCTACATCTTGCACCGCTACGATTAACCTCGCCAAACCCGTCACTTGAAGACCATCAAGAAGATTTTCAACACAAGGCACCCAACAGATCTCCAATTGCCACCGAGGGGTCACCAACATCGAACAACCGCAACCCATTACCCCCAAGATCCAACTCCCGAACCATGGGCTCTGATACCACTTGTTGGGCCGATAGAAAGCCATAACTCCACATTAGTATGATATTGTTTGCTCTGGGCCAAGACCGCACGGATTTGTTTTTGGGCATATCCCAAAAGGCCTCATTCTAATGGAGTTTATTTGGCTGCTTATATAAAAGAGTATTTTCTCTTTTCTCCTCGATGTGGTACTTGGGTTGACACCACCAACATGGACCTCTGTCCATTACGGGATAATACCACCAGTCCTCGTGTCCCCACCTCCGGCAACTTGCGTTTACAAGCTTTAGAGAGTTGGCTCTGATACCATATGTGACAACCCATGTCAAATCCCGAGTCTTTTTCGAAAATTCGGTCAAGTCCCGATTCCGAGTCCGAATAAGACGAAACCTACTGTCCCAAATGCAGCCAACTTGGGTAACGACTAGCCCACTATAGGCCTCCAAAAGATCATGATTTGTTGGTGCACTTAGTAATATTACTTTGCCTTATAAACTGAACTAAAATTCTAAATCGTCTCGATATGGGACTGGGGTGTTACACCTTCTCTCATCGCTAGCTTCACATAAGGCAACTGTCAAGTCTAAAATGACTAAGGCTCACACTGAATTGAGGATGATGTTTCCTATCATCTCAACTCTCAACTCTCAGAATGATGCCAACAAAAGGAAATTCTCATCCATTGACACTGAAGTGAGCTCTCTCAAATTTGTACAAAAGGAACTCTATGATGCCATTGACAGACAACTTAAATTCAGCACTGATGTGTCTGCAATGATCAAGGTTCTTTTTAGAAATACATATGGTGACAAAATTCCTACTGAAGTTCCAATGAGGGAGATGGCAACTACAGACTACAACCACCTCATTCAACAGGCTAAAGATGCCTTTCATGCCAAGGTTTATGGAATCCCTCCTTGATTTTCTACATCTTCTTAAATGAACCCTGAGATTGCAGGATTGCAAAAATAAATGACATCTCTCAAGCAGGCCAATCAAGACCTAGCTACTTCTGTAACTCTCTTGGGTGAGAAGCATGATCAAAATTCCAAAGATCTCAATCACACTCTTCAAGCTCTTCAAAATCAATTGGCACTATTTCTACCCTCCTCAACTGAGGCACCTGCTAACAAGCCTAAAGGGGAGATAAAAGTGCTCAATAAAGCATCTAAAGTCAAGAAAGCTGAAGAGATGGTGGTTGAGCAACATAAAGAAGAAAAAAATGATCTAATTGTTGAACAAGAGATTAAGGATAACACCCCTTTGAAGAGAAAAACAAGATCAACTTCATCAAGAGATAAAGGAAAAAACAAGCCAGTGAAAAGTAGCAATGTTAGCAATGTTGAAGGAGCACAAGTCGTGACAACTGTTGAGAAAAAGACTCTGGACCATGAACTTTTGGTCACTTATAATGTGCCAAAAATTATCAAAGATGCAAGGAAAGAGGATTCCATCAAGTTCAAGGGAGTTCTCACTCTACTAAAAGCTCAAGAGACTGCAAATCTAGAAGAATTTCATGATTATGCTTTCTTTGAATTCTTAGAGACTCTAAAGATACAAGAAGGGTCAAATCACTTCAAGTATATCCTAGCTCTGAAAAAGGTAATTATAAGTGTCACAATCAGATACATGCAAATTTTTTAGGAGAATCCATTTAATGTGATCAACACTTCAGAAAAGCAGACTGTTCTTCAAACTCCTCACTACTTGTTCCATCTTCACATTGAAACTATCCAAAGCTTGGCCACAATGGAGATGGAGATCATTCAGAGCAAAATAGAGAAGGTTGGACCAATTGAGAATAAACATCTCTATGATGAAATTGAGAAGCAAAAGAAAGAACATCTACCTGAAGTGATCTCAAATCCATTATCCATTTTGTATCAAACAAAGAGTGGTATAGCTGCATTAAGAGTACCTGGTCATCTCCAATTTGAAATAAAATCTCTCATCATACATTTGGTAGATCAAATTTCAAAGAGAGAGAATCTTACTGATTGTGAAATAGATGTGCTATCAATATTAAGAATCTACATTGCTAGCCTAGTTGATTTGCCACCTCCAATTGCTTCAAGAAGGAATGACAGAGATGATGGAAGTGATAAGGATGTTCATGGAAAAGGGACTGATAAGGGTGGAAGTTCATCAAGGAGGAATAAGGATGGAAAGAATGATAAGAAAGACAAAAGGGATGGAGATGATAAAATAAATGGTGATGGAGGAGCTGAGAAGACTAGTTCATCAAGACACTACAGAATAAGAAGGGATCAACGGCAAACTAAGGACAATATTGATGACACTCTTGCCATTTTACAAGACTCAATGTCTAGGGTGGATGTAATTAATACCGATCCTCAAAAGTCATACCCATAGTTTCTGAAACTGTTGAGTCACCTCCAACTCCAAGAAAAGCAAGTCCAACTGAATTGAAGAAGAAGAAGTCTCCTTCTAGATTCCTTGTGAAAGCTACAACCACAGGACTGATAAAGAAAAAAGATCAACAAGAAAGCTAAAGTTGGATTGTAGATGTCTGAGAGTGCAATTGAAAAGATTGTCACTTCAATGAAAATCAAGTTAGTTCCAGCTCACAGGAGAGGTCTGAGAAAAAGCTTCACTAGTGAACCAAGTGAAAATCCACTAGATATCTTACCTCTAGATTCATATATTGAAAAATTAGACATGAGAAGAATTGAAGCTAGTAGGATCTGGGGAGTAGAAATTGAGAACAATGAACTTGAAGCAAAATTCATGAATGGGACATCCAAAAAGATTATTCTTTCCAATGACAAATGAGCAAATATTTATGAACTAATCAGAGTTATCAGTCTTCTAGATGATTCTGATTCAGTTCACAAACTGTGGAAAGTTAGTCTAGCTGAAGATTGAAAAAGCTGAAAAGAGACAGAAAGACTAGGAGAGGAGAGAGAAAGAATTGGAAGAAATTGAAAGAAATTCTGAAGAATACAGAGCTCAAGGCAAATCACAAATCTATGGTAATCCTCCAATTCTTGATCTAAATGATAGGACTGGTAGAACTACAAAAATCAGGATTCAATTTCTTAATAGCTATCCAGTGCCTATGTTGAAAAGAGTAATTGAAGCCTTGAAGGACTCACCATTAATTGAAGAAATGATCATAGTACAAGACTACAAGATCTTTTTTAATGATATTGAAATTAAGACTTGTGCGCCACCTCCTCCTCCTTAAATTTCATATTCTATATCTATACACAAGCTCTCTTTACTTGTTCATAATGTATATATATGACAAGTGCTTAATTCTGCAATTTGTACTTTAATGAATATTTTGTTAATTGTAGATAGACTTGTTATCAGGAGTGAATTTGTGATTAATTGTCTTTCTCACAAATTGGGGGAAATTGTTAGTCATAGAGGCATTCATGTAAACATACAAATAACAAGCCTATAGTATTGTGCCACTTTGTGTCACTTACTTGATCCTTTAACTAGGGGATCCCTTTATTTCCAAAGGTTCTATAATATGTACTTGGTTCAAATGTAATCCCAATGTTTGTAACTATCAAATAAGTCCTAAATATGACTTGGAAGAAGATCACAAGATGTGTCTCAAGGAAATTGAAGACAAATTGAAGAATAAAGAAGTTGCCGTAATGGAGATTGAAATTTGGATAGGTCATGATTAGAGAAGTCAAAAATGAACTGATTCGGGAAGTCACCAATTCGAGAAGTACCACATTGAAGATTCGAGAAGTGAAGAAATGTACTAATTCGAGATGTCAAAGATTCAAGAAGTCAATATACTGATTCGAGAAGTGCTAGGAATAACTAGTTCGAGAAGTGAAGATAGCTAATTCGAGAAGTGAAGATAGCTAATTCGAGAAATCAGTTTGTACTGTTTCGAGAAGTCAAGACATCGAACCAAGCATTTCAGAGATATCGAATGGTGAACTTAACAAACTTTCTAATCAGCAACAGACAAAGAGTTTGGATACAAAGAATCAAATCAAACCAAGACACTTGCAATGGTCTCAATCGTTGCAGTATGCACATGGAAAGCCTACAAAGAAGCTCAGAGAGTCAGTCAAAGAGAACAACTAAAGATATGGACTTGGTAGTATGCAAAACAAGATATGTTCACAAGATGCCAACTTTCACCAAATTAGTATAGATAGAGTTTGACAATATTTTTGTCTATTACTAGTTTTGTAAAAGTAAGCTATGTGCAGTTTTATAAGTACAGAGCTTCCTTGTTTTTAGTTGTAAATTTCAAGTTGAAATTTAGAAAGTTGTATCTCTCTGAGAAAAACAAAGCTGAGAAATCACTTTCGAATTCACAGTTTGTAGTATCTTTAATCTAATACAATATTGGATTTAAAGTAAATCTGTGTGTTGTTCTTATTCCGCATTTTTTAGTATACAACACACATTTTCAAGTTACAAGTAATTAAGATTCAAAATGAAGATAATCAAAGAAACGACAGATAATATATTCACCCTCCCTCTATATTATCTTCAAGTCGATGTGGAAAAAGATAGAGCGGTAGATAAATTGATCGGGGGAGATGAAGGGATTGACGAAGAAAAAGTGAAGAGAGAGAAGACACGTGAGACGCGTAGAACGACTCTCATTAGCTCTTTTCTTTGCCGTAAGTTTTGACCGTTTTATTGTTATTATTATAATATAAAAGAGAAAACATTCATCTTCCCCTGTTTCTTTGGCTTTGTTAAAGCATTTGTGATATGGATAGAAAAGTAATTATAGAAATATAATTGACTGGTCAAATAAAAGGCCGATATTTAAAGCCCAATACCCTAATTATTCATTAATTTCGTAATTAATGAATAGGGAAAATATACAGCTCATAAAAAGAGTCCAAATTATGGCAAATTGGTCAAAGAAGGATCCAGAATCCCAATTAAAGGCAATTAATGAGTCATAGCCTTTATCAACAAGGAAAAGACTTCTCCGGCAAGAAATACGATGTTTATCCAATATCAAAAAGGAGACTTATTCGCTAAGACTCCTAAACATACCATAAATACTAGGCTCCAGACGCCTATATAAGGTCCCTGATCCTACAATCAGAACTACGTCTTGGCTTGATTCTCAATAACAATTTGAGATACGTAGGCATCTTGTGAGGACCAATTTAGTCCGGATACACGAGTGCAGCCATTAAAGCTCGAAGCTCATTAAACCTTAGCATTAATTACACAAGTACGTTTTTTATTCCACAACATTTGGCGCCGTCTGTGGGAAAACAACATCAACCATGGCAAACACGCGAAGAACAAACAGAGATTCTGACACTTCTGAAGGCCTCCCTATCACCTCCGGGGCTGATACTCATGGGAGCCAACCACCGCCAACTACTGGCACTCAGGGAACGAATATCCCCACCAACACTCAAGGACAAGAAGTCCCAATTACTGCTGAAGGGACGAATCCCCTACAAATGGTCATTCATGGATCTAATCCACAAGAGACCGTTCACCAGCAACCAATTACAACCTCTGCGTTGCTTGTGAACGCACCTCGCAGTCTTCAACTCCACACTACTGATCTCCCTCAATACGCAAATCAGACTTTGGGGATGCCCGGCTATGGCATGCCCCCTCGCCCCACAGCGGGTGGTAGCGGAACTAATCCAATCTACCATGAGGCTTATGTGCCCCCTTACATACCAGGTTTGGGACCCCAAAACCGTGAAACCCAAACTCGTCAGATGTTTCGAGACGATTTTTCTGGGCCCTACACCGAGGATGAGGGTTATACAACCGGGGACGATGTCGCTCCTAGAAGGAAACGATCTTCGCAAGCTAACCAAGATCAACCCCAAACTACTAAGGACAAGCTTGCGGCCCATGAGGCAGAAGTCGCAAGGCTTAAGAAAGTATTGGCAGAACAAGAGGCTGCTAGAGCAAAAACGACTGAAGGAATCCCGATAATCAACTTGGATCCACCAAGAAGGACCAAGAGGGCTGAAGCCCCAAGGGGTGATCCTAGTAATCTGTTGCCCCTAGGAGATCCCGATGATCCTACACCACCGTTTACTCAAGACATCATGAAAACGGCTATATCCAGAAAGTTCAAGATGCCTTCGATTAAAGCGTATGATGGAACGGGAGATCCCGCTAATCATGTGAGAACCTTCTCCAATGCACTGCTGTTGCAGCCCACCAATGATGCAGTCAAGTGTAGGGCGTTTCCCCAAACTCTTGCAGGTATGGCTCAACGTTGGTATAGCCGTCTACCTCCCAACTCCATTGGATCCTTCAAAGAATTGAGTAAAGCCTTCATCAATCAATTCGTAAGTGGAAGGGTGCATGAGAAAAGCTCTGCCTCACTCATGGCAATCCGGCAAGGACAGAATGAAGCCCTGAGGGACTACATCAATCGATTCACTCGAGAGGCTTTAAAAGTCCCAGATTTGGAAGACAGAGTGGCTATGATAGCCCTACAACAAGGAACCACTGATGACCACTTCAAACGGTCGTTAGCTAAACATCCACCCGAGAGCATGCTGAAGCTCCAAGATAGGGCTGGGAAATATATCAAGGCTGAAGAAAGCATGAGAAAGTATGAGCCCCCTGCTGGTGGTAGTGGAAACTCGAAGAAAAGAAAAGAAACTCAGGAGTACGACGTCAAGGAAAAGTTTCCCCGAACATCAAAGAATTCTGACTCTCCACCCAAGAGAAATAACTTTGGGCCAAAGTTCACGGAGTATGCAAGATTGAATACTCCCAGGAGTCAAATTCTGATGGAGATAGCCAAGGAAGAAGATATCAAATGGCCAAAGCCAATGAGGGCTGATTTGTCCAAACGGAACCAAAATCAGTTTTGTCGGTTCCACAAAGAAGTCGGTCATGACACCGATGATTGTAGACAACTGAAAGATGAGATTGAGTTTCTGATACGAAGAGGAAAACTCAGCAAGTTCACTAAGGATGGGAGCCAAGGGAGCCAAAGGGGGAACTATGAAAGAAAGGATTATGATAGAAGGGACAACGATCAAGATCGAAATCCCAAGCCCCGAGGGCCTGTGATCAACATGATATTTGGAGGACCAACTGCTGCTGGGTCCTCCCGAAACTCAAGAAAAGCTTATGCCCGAGAGGTACTGACTATTGTTGGAGAAGCACCGAAGCGTGCACGAACAGAAGTATCAATAAGTTTTGATGATTCTGATTTGGAAGGGGTGAAGTTCCCCCACGATGATCCTCTTGTCATAGTACCTGTGATAGGCAACTCTGAAACAAAGAGAGTCTTAGTCGACAATGGAGCCTCTGTGGATATCTTGTTCCACGATGCCTTTATCAAGATGGGTTACACTGATTCTCAGTTGACACCCTCTAATATGCCCATATATGGGTTCAATGGAGTGGAATCAAAGGTGGAAGGCACTATCCAACTCCCAATGACCATGGGACAAGGAACGAATACATCCACTCAGATGCTGAACTTCATAGTTATAAAGGCAACCTCAACCTACAATGCGATCCTTGGGAGGACGGGTCTTCATGCGTTTAAGGCTGTTGCCTCATCATACCACCTGAAACTCAAATTCCCCACTCGGAATGGGATTGGTGAAGAACGGGGAGACCAAAAGATGGCTAGAAGCTGTTATGTAGCCGCGTTAAGGCCTGATGGAGTTGGGGGGCAGGTTCTCCCCATTGAAGATATGGACACTAGTGACAATGAGGACCGAAGAGGGAAACCAGCTGAGGATTTAATCCCAATTCCCTTAGTCCCGGATGAACCAGAGAAGGTGACTTATGTTGGGGCACTACTGCCCGAACCATTGAAAGGCAAACTTGCATCTTTTCTTCAAGAAAACAATGACGTTTTTGCTTGGACAGCGGCTGACATGCCAGGGATTGATCCCCAACTAATATCTCACAAATTGAATGTGGATCCAGAAAGGAAGGCAGTGAAACAAAAGAAAAGAAGTTTTGCTCCAGAGAGGCTTGAAGCCATTAAGCAAGAAGTGAATAAGCTTTTAGAAGCTGGGTTCATTGAGGAAATCCAATTCCCAGAATGGTTAGCTAACCCCGTGATGGTCAAAAAAGCTAACGGGAAGTGGAGAATGTGCGTCGACTTCACCGACTTGAATGATGCATGTCCTAAGGATTGTTTCCCCTTACCAAGGATTGATGCTCTGATAGATGCCACTGCTGGGCACGAGATGCTAAGTTTCATGGATGGCTTCAGCGGATATAATCAAATCAAGATGCACAAAGATGACATCGCCAAGGTGTCGTTCATCACTGACTTTGGTGTCTTCTGTTTCTTGGTCATGGCTTTTGGACTTAAGAATGCTGGAGCAACCTATCAAAGGTTGGTTAACAAAATCTTTGAGCACTTGATTGGAAAATCCATGGAGGTCTACGTAGATGACATGTTAGTCAAAAGCCTTGATAAGGCCGATCATATTGAGCACCTCCGAGAGGCTTTTGAAGTGCTAAGGCACCACAAGATGATGTTGAATCCAGCCAAATGTGCCTTTGGTGTAGGCTCGAGAAAGTTTTTAGGCCTGATGGTTTCCAAGAGAGGGATCGAGGCTAATCCCGACAAAATCAAAGCGATTCTAGACATGGAACCACCAAAGACTGTCAAGGATGTCCAGAAACTGACGGGAAGAGTGGCTGCTTTGGGGAGATTCATCTCCAAGTCTGGAGAGAAGTGCTTACCCTTCTTCAAAGCACTCAAAAAAGTGAAAAATTTTGAATGGACAACTGAAAGTCAAGAGGCCTTTGAGGCCCTGAAGAAATATATGGCTGAAGCACCACTGTTGGCAAAACCCAAGCCAGGAGAAATTCTCTATTTATACTTGGCGGTTTCCAACACAGCCCTTGGAGCTGTTTTGGTAAAGGAAGAAGTAAAGGTTCAGAAACCCATCTACTATGTGAGCAAGATTCTACATGGGGCAGAAATAAACTACTCAATGGTTGAGAAGTTTGCCTTAGCCTTGATAATGGCCTCAAGAAAGCTACGCCCCTACTTCCAAGCTCACAAGATAGAGGTCTTGACTGATCAACCTCTAAGAAACATCTTGCATAGCCCTCAAGTTAGTGGAAGATTGATCAAATGGGCCATTGAATTGGGCGAATTCGACATCAAGTATAAGCCTCGAACGGCCATAAAAGCTCAAGCACTTGCTGACTTCATGGTTGAATGCACCATTGACAACCAAGAAGTCGGGGGGCAGGAAGTGACTATGGAAGATAAGAAAGATGAGGAAATGACCTTCAAAGAATGTTGGGTGCTCTATTTTGATGGAGCATCAAAAACAAAATCAAGTGGAGCTGGTTTAGTGCTACAAAGTCCTGATGGATTCCTAATAGAGTATGCACTAAAACTTGACTTCCCGACGACAAACAATGAGGCTGAGTATGAAGCTCTGATAGCTGGCTTAGGGCTGGCTGGAGCCTTGAGAGTCAAAACTCTGAAAGTATGTGGAGACTCGAGGCTAGTGGTTTCCCAAGTAAATGGGGAGTTTGAGGCCAGAGATGAAGTCATGGCCAAGTACTTAAAACTTGTCAAGGCCATTATGACTCAGTTCGATGAATGCTATGTGGAACACATTCCAAGGGAAGAAAATATGAAGGCTGATGCCTTGTCTAAGTTTGCCTCTTCTGAAATTGAAAACTATGCCGGGAGTGTATACTTCCAAGTCTTGAAGACCCCAAGCATCAATGGAAAGTTGGTAGCCCCCATTGGTATCACCAGTTGTTGGATTGATCCCATCAAAGCTCATCTGGAAACTGGGTGGCTGCCCAACGACACTTCAGAAGCACGAAAGCTATACGTCAGAGCACTAAGGTATGCCCTAATTGAGGGAATCCTATACAAGAAATCTTTTGTTATTCCGTACTTAAAGTGCTTGAGACCTCAAGAGGCAGAATTGGCCCTAAAGGAAGTGCATGAAGGGATTTGTGGGCAACACTTGGGGGGCAGAGCCCTGGCTCATAAAGTCACTCGTCTAGGTTTCTATTGGCCAAGCATACTTGCTGATGCTAAGAACTACGTCAAGAAATGTGAACGGTGCCAGAAACATGCACCAGTGGTTAGGCAACCACCAGAGATGATGACATCCATTAACTCACCTATCCCCTTTGCTATGTGGGGAATGGATATACTCGGGCCATTTCCTATGGCAAGTGCTCAAAGAAAGTTCTTGATAGTAGCAATTGATTATTTCACCAAGTGGATTGAGGCTAAGCCATTAGCCAAGATAACCACCAAGCAAGTGATGCAATTCTTCTGGGAAAATGTGATATGCAGATATGGAATTCCACGAGTCCTGGTCACGGACAATGGAACCCAGTTTAACAACGATGAGTTCAAGAAGTATTGTGATGAAAACGATATCAAGTTGCGCTTCACTTCTGTCGCCCATCCTCAAGCAAATGGGCAAGCTGAGGTTGCAAATCGAATCATCCTTGATGGACTAAAGAAAAGAGTTGAACGCTCCAGAAACACTTGGGTAGACGAATTACTCCCTATACTTTGGGCATATCGTACTACTTGCAAAGTCACCACCGGGGCAACTCCATTCCTATTGGCTTATGGAGCAGAGGCAGTGGTCCCAGTGGAAATTACTCACACCTCCCCAAGAGTTGAGGCTTATGAACCAGAAACAAATGAAGAAGGCTTGAGGCTAGCTTTGGATCTAATTGATGAAGTTAGAGATGAAGCAAACGCCAAGATAGTTGAGCATCAAAAGAAAGCCTCTTTCTACTACAACCTAAGGGTTAAAGAAAGGTTCTTTCGTCAAGGAGACTTGGTTCTCAGAAAGATTGAAGCATCCGGAGTTGGACAAAAAGGGAAGTTGGCCCCAAATTGGGAAGGACCATATCGCGTCAAAAACGTATTTGGTCGAGGCTCCTACAAGCTAGAAACCCTTGAAGGGCATGAGGTGCCAAGAACTTGGCATGCCTCCAACTTGAAAGTTTATTATGTTTAAGGTGTTTCCTAAGTGGATTCACTACTAGAAATAAGGTTTGATAAAACCAAACCAAGTTTTTAAAAAACTTGAGTATTATGTAAGGGTTGAGCCCATTCTTCAAAGTTATGAATTATATACTCCTATTCATCATGTTTTGAATGCATTACATACTGATAGATATGTACAAAATGCTAACTAAACATGCAAAAGGCAAGAAAACAACACAAGCCATGAATGGCCACAAAATGTAAATAAAACTAAACTTACAAAAGTTTAAGTTAAGCCCGAAGGCTGGAAATACATAGAAAGAAAATACAAAGCCATGAACGGCCATAAGTAAACTACAAACTACGGCTGCGCTTCACCATCCTTGACTCCTGCATCTGTCTCCTCCCCTGAGCTAGAACTGGAAGAATGCTCACCAGCATCCTCAGCATCATCAGCAGAAGCGTCACTGAGGGGTGATGAATGCTCTGGATCTAAAATCCTAGCATCTTCCTCCATATCGTCAACTCCAGCCAAAATACGCTCCAAGGGAGTAGGAGGGTGAGGAGCAGGAAAGTCAGCAGCATCAAAGACTCCAGGATGCTTGGCCAAGATAGCCTGAACAGCATCCTCCCATCCTGAAGTATGCTGGACTGGGAAAAGGATCTCGTCATGCTTTTCGATCAAGTCCTTGTACTCCTGAGAGTCAAGGTACTCATCGATGCAATCATCCTTGCCTTTTCTCAGCTCAACAATATCAGCCTGAGCGTCAGCAAGCTCCTTCTCCCTCCTGGCAAGAGTCTCCTTAAGAGACTTCACCTCCTCCTCGGACCTCTCCAGCTTGACTCTGTTGGCCTCAGAGGAGGTACGCCAAGCCTTAGCTTGGAACAATACCCCCTGAAAGTTGGCATTTGCCTGCCAAAAGATAAAAGTTAGGAAAATATAAGCAGAAACTTCAAAGAAATAGCTAAGGTAAAGAAAATTACCGCAGAAATAGCTTGAGCCCCAAGATGCTCAGCACCCTCAAGGGTGGAATCTGCAACGAAATCCTTGTAATCACAAGGGGTAAGAGAGTGGTACGACCAGTCCACAGCATGTTTGGACACCCCAGTAATGGTGTCCTTCTTCCTGATACCCCAGTTGGGGCGCCACACTGAGGACTTGGCAGACACAGGAATGTCCACCTCATCCACAGAAGGGATCAAGAAGCTGGGAGCATTGGCTTTCCCCCTTGGATCATCCCCAATCCTAGCCCTTTTCATCCTGGATGTCTCAACATCCTTGGGCTCATTGGTCTTGTTGATAAAGGCCGCAGCTACAAGAAAAGCCAGAAAATGGTTAACAGAAGATCACCAAGAAAGAAAAATAGACATAATGAAAAGGGATAAGCAAAAATACCCTTATCATGAACAGTAGAAAGCCCAACGGACTTGAGGACAAACTCATCCAGTAGCTCCCAAGCCACGGTAGTCCCATTATCCTTAATAAGCTCTGAGTAGGCATGAAGTTCCTCCTCATTCAAGACAATGTTACCGGGACTACCATCAGAGACTCTCCCAAAAGATGTACGGAACAGGGTTCCCCAGTCCCCTCCTTCCCATATAAGATACATGAACTCATTTTTCCATTTGGGGTTATTATCTGGGATTGACTTGGGGTGAAAAATGAAAGGGAAGCCTACCCTATGGCTTATATACACCCAACCCAAGTTGTTGGCTGAGCTATTCTTAAACTGAAAGATCTTTCTAAACAAAGGTACAGAAAGAGGGAAGTTTTTACGAAGGCATAAAACCATGAAACAATTAATTATCCTCCAGGCATTTGGAGGTAATTGACAAGGATTAATTTGAACATCTGCCAAGAGTCTAGGAATGAACTCATGGAATGGGAACCTAAGGCCGGCAACAATGGCATCTTTGTAAATACACAAAGCATTTGGCCTCCAGTGACATGAACGGTCACCGGCACCGGCGGGAACTAGCCTTAAAGGGGCCTTTACCCTATACATCTTATTATAACTTTTAATTAGATCTACTTCGTGAAACTTATTACTACAATCATACGAATCTAAAGCAGACACTGACGGGTATTCGTCCCCACGTTCATTAATCATATCATGCAAAGACATGTATTTTGAACGAATAGGAATGGGGGTACCTCTTTTTGAAGCAGAATTCATCTTTTGGAGGCGTTGGGAAGCTCGATCGGCCATTTTTAACCCAGAAAATCTTTAAATCTTCAAGAAATTTGCCCAGAAAATCTTCAAAAGAGCCCAGAAATCTTCAACAAAAAACCCAGAATCTTCAAAGAATCCCAGAATCTTCAAAGAAATCTTCAAATATTCAAGCAAAAACCCAGAAAAACGATGAGGTTAACCGGAAAAGCTTGCCGGGAATCGCTTTGTGGTGGAACCCTAGCAGAGCAGATTGTAAGAAATTTTGAAGAGAATTCAGCAGAGTAACGTTGAGAAAATGAAATGTGAAGAATGAGTATAAGCAAATGAAAACTCACCCTTATATAGGGATGACAGCCGGTCACTGGGCCGGTTGAACAAAGGGAAACCGGCATTAGCCGGTACGGCCCATAAAAGGCTAAAGGCCCAAATCACTGAGTTTGAACAGTGAAAATCCTTGGGCCTAGTTAAGCCCATTACAAAAACAAACCACATTTTCGATCAAAGTTCTGACCAAAATAAATTCGAATAAAGCCCAAAATGGCTCCTGTATTCGACCAAAAATCTCGTCGAAAGGCTAAAAGCCCAATTATTAAAAAAGGCTAAAAGCCCAATAAAAAGATGAAAGCCCAATTGCTAAATAAATCCTTGGGCCCAAATGAAGCCCAATATATGTGGGCTCTAAAAGTCTGTAACGAACCAAGTATTCGACCAGAATCCTGGTCGAATGAGTTCGAATAGACACCAAAATTGAAGTCTCGATCGACCATGTTCCTGGTCGAAACCATTCGACCAGGCACCAAAAATTGAAGTCTCGATCGACCATGTTCCTGGTCGAAACCACTCGACCAGGCACCAAAAAAGGAAGTTAACTTCGACCACAATCCTGGTCGAAATCATTCGACCAGGAGGCAAAATGGAAGTTAGCTTCGACCACAATCCTGGTCGAAATCATTCGACCAGGAGGCAAAATGGAAGTTAGCTTCGACCAGAATCCTGGTCGAAACCATTCGACCAGGAGGCAAAATGCAAGCAAATTTCGACCAGAATCCTGGTCGAAGGAGTTCGACCAGGAGCTAAAATCGAGGTCAAATTCGACCAGGATCCTGGTCGAAAATGACTTGAAAAATTCAAAAATCAATTTATCTTCCAGGAAATTGATGAAAAATCCCGATTCCTATTTTGGGAAATTATAAAATTGGTTTAGAACCATGTGTTCGTCAAACCAAGCTACAATACGGAAGAAAATTTCGTAACTCTCGAATGAAATAACTTCTACGATAATCCAAGAGAGATTTTCCTAGAAGTTGGGGGGCAAATGATATGGATAGAAAAGTAATTATAGAAATATAATTGACTGGTCAAATAAAAGGCCGATATTTAAAGCCCAATACCCTAATTATTCATTAATTTCGTAATTAATGAATAGGGAAAATATACAGCTCATAAAAAGAGTCCAAATTATGGCAAATTGGTCAAAGAAGGATCCAGAATCCCAATTAAAGGCAATTAATGAGTCATAGCCTTTATCAACAAGGAAAAGACTTCTCCGGCAAGAAATACGATGTTTATCCAATATCAAAAAGGAGACTTATTCGCTAAGACTCCTAAACATACCATAAATACTAGGCTCCAGACGCCTATATAAGGTCCCTGATCCTACAATCAGAACTACGTCTTGGCTTGATTCTCAATAACAATTTGAGATACGTAGGCATCTTGTGAGGACCAATTTAGTCCGGATACACGAGTGCATCCATTAAAGCTCGAAGCTCATTAAACCTTAGCATTAATTACACAAGTACGTTTTTTATTCCACAACAATTTGAAATGTATCACTTGCAAAAAATATTACAGTAAATAATATCGTTCGTTTTTGTCAGTCACATTTGCTAGTGGCCGAAAGGGATAATGCATGCAAATAGGATTCCAACTTTTTTTCTTAATCTTCTTTACATAGTTTGGCAAGATTAGTTTCACGAACATCCTCTCACATACAGTATGTCGTCGCAATGAGTTTAAAGTTAGTAGATTCCTCTAATCATACACTAACATATGGATCAATTAACTAATTATAAGAATGAGCATCTAATTTATAAGTTTGTGTTTTTTTATAAAAAGAATGAAGAAGTACGACTGCTTTATGCCTGTAGTAATATTCTAAGGTTCACATACTTTAATGAATTGGAAAGCCGTAGTAAACGCTTTAAAGCTTCTACTTTTAGATGTGGATTTAAAATATACTCCTATACACATTGTATATGATCACTTGTGATCATTTTTTGCTATAATCATTAATTTAGAGGCTGCCAAAACCGATTTTTTTATGAAAAATACTAGAGGTCCCAAAAAATACCTCAAATTTTTTTATCAAATTCTTGTATAACTAGTTTACTAAGTCGCGATTTGCAGCGGGTTTATAATAATATCTTTAAATTTTCTCAAAAAATATTCTACAAAATATGTTTTTAAATAAAATAATATTTCTAATATAAAATTAAGTTTTGTTTTGAATAATATATATATATATATATATATATATATATATATAAATTTCTAGATCGTTCAATCAAAAACTACAATTATATCTTAAGAGATATTAAAATCTTCACTACCTCCAAATCTACTCCCAGTAAAAAAAATCAAAAAATATGTACAAACATCTTTTTTGTTGCTCGGAGAATTTTTTATTAATAATGATCTCTTTTTGTCAAAACAAATAACAACTTCTTTCTTTTAAAAAAACATTTAATGACTTCTTCTCAATGTTTCGTATTCTTGCATGACTTTTGTTATAGATGCACCGACTTATTGAATTTTGTTAAAAATGCACAAATTCTTCAGTCGAATAAATCTTAACATGATTTTTTCGAAATACATACACTATAAATTTCTTAATATACAATTTTTATCTTTGAATTTTCGTGTATGAATTACATAAAATATTTTACTAAAAGATATAATCTTTTCTCATACAAATTAGAGCAATAACTATCTAAACGTTAAAAAACAATGATAAAATTTGTTTTTGAAGACATGATGAATTCTCCACTTTCGAGTTAACTTGTATACAGGTGTATCAAACTATAAATTCAAATCTAATAACGTACACACATAAACATATAAATCAATTCACAACTGAATGTACATGAAAATCACTTTGCTCGACCTATTATTTTAATTGATTAACTAATGAATCCCATTTCTTATTAATCTATGTCTTAACTCAATCAACACTAATAGCAAATAACTTGTATTGTCAAAGATTTTAATATGATCTTGCATTAGGATACAAACATTAGTGATATTTAGTTTGCTCCATCGGTAAATATCTATTGTATATTTACTTTCTCTATTAGTAGAGATTTTTATTATATTTATTTTCCTCTATTAGTAGAGATTTTAAATGCAAGAATATTGAAATTGTATATTTAGTTTTCTCCATTAGTAAATATTTAAAAGACAATTGAGTTTTTTTTCTAGTTTTTGGTATTAATTACTTAATTTCTTATGCAAGACCAATCTAATTTATTAACTTCTTATTTACCAAATGTTCCTGTATTTTCTATTATATTACATAAAAAAAGAAATTTTAGGAGAATAGTATGTTAAGATAGTAATTTCATTAAAAAAATATTATGAGAATATTTAGATAATAATAGAGGAAAGTTCAAAATAATGTAAGGTAATACACTTTTTTTCTAATTTAGATATTTTGAAGGTAAGAATATTATAATTGAATATTTAGTTTCTTTCATTAGTGATATTTAGTTTGCTTCATTAGTAAAGATCTATTGTATATTTACTTTCTCTATTAGTATAGATTTTAAATGCAAAAATCTGATAGCGTCACCTATTAGTAAAGATCTATTGTATATTTACTTTCTCAATTAGTAGAGATTTTAAATGCAAGAATATTGAAATTATATATTTAGTTTCCTCCATTAGTAAATATTTAAAAGACAATTGAGATTTTTTCTAATCTTTGGTATTAATTAATTAATTTCTTATGCAAGACCGATTTAATTTCTAAACTTCTTATTTGCCAAAACGTTCATGTATTTTCTATTATATCACCTAAAAAAAAGAAAGTTTAGGAGAAAAGAATGTTAAGATATTAATTTCATTTGAAAAAAATATTATGAGAATATCAATATACTTATATAAAGGAGAAGACGAGGACGGTGATGTGACGCCTCTCAAATCGCTTCAATATATTTTTCTAATTTTCTCAATTTTTTGAATAATTAATGTTAAAAATCCGAAAATATCTCAATTGATTTTAAAATCTTTACTAATGGAGGAAACTAAATATACAATTGTAATATTCTTGTCTTCAAGATCTTTATTAGTGGAGAAAACTAAATATACAATTCTAATATTTTTGCCTTTAAAATCTTTACTAATGGATGAAACTAAATTTACAATTTTAATTTTAATAGTCTCATAAATTATTTTATTAGAAAATATCTTAATTGCCTTTTAAATTTTTACTAATGAAGGAAAGTAAATATACAATTTTAATATTTATGCCTCTATAATATTAGATAAATTCTCAATTTTCTTTTTACTATTTTCTAACGGAGGAAAATAAATATAGTATGTTAATATTCTCATAAACGCTCTCTATTGATCCAATCAATCAAATATAAGAGAAGACGAGGGCGGTAAAATTTTTAGGATCTTATGTTAAAACTTCCTTATTATTTTCAAACTTGATAGAACTTTCTTTTATTATTTTCAAACTTGATAAAACTTTCTTTGAATTAGAAAATTACAACTTTCTTATTATTTTCGAATTTGTAGTATCTTATGTTAATAATTGAAATTTTCTCTTTTATTATTTTCAAACTTGATAGAACTTTCTTTTATTATTTTCAAATTTGTAAGATTTGAGGAACTAGAAAATTACAACTTATTTATTATTTTCAAATTTGTAGGATCTTATGTTAAAACTTCTTTATTATTTTCAAATTTGTAGGATCTTATGTTAATAATTATAATTTCCTTTTATTATTTTCAAATTTGTAAGAATAGAATTGGAAAATTGCAAATTTGTAAGATATAATGTTAATTTCTTTATTACTTTCGAATTATTAGTATCTAATGCATTATTATTTACAACTTTCTTTTGTATTTTTAGAATTTGCAATAATTATTCATATACGAACCCTAACTCAAACAGTTTCTTTCCTTCCTCGACATCTTTTTTAACGACTAAAGAGATAAGAAAAGTTGTATAACTTTTACAAATTAACTTAATATCTGAAAGGTAAGTTACTATTTAATACTTTTTTGACTTTTAATACAAACACCTATAAATTAAAGGTAATTCATAAAAAAAAATTTACACCGAAACTTTTTTACATAGCTCCAAATCTTTACAACCATATTTAAGATCAATATAACTATGGCCTACACCATGTTGGATTCTTTGAACGAGAGTACGAGTGTGTTGAATGTGTGAATAATGATAAAAGTTCGGTAAATGATCAAGATGAAACGGGGAATTCAAAAGAAAATCATAATTTTATGTTAGGAATATTATTTTATTTAAAAACATATTTTGTAGAATATTTTTTTAAAATATTTAGAGAAATTTTTACAAAGCCGCTGCGAAGCGCGGCTTAGTAACCTAGTTTAGATAATAATAGAGGAAAGTTCAAAATAATGTAAGGTAATACACTATTTTTATAATTTAGATATTTTGAATGCAAGAATATTATAATCGAATATTTAGTTTCCTCCATTAGTGATATTTAGTTTCCTCCATTAATAAAGATCTATTGTATTTTTACTTTCTCCTTTAGTAGAGATTTTAAATTCAAAAATATTATATGTTTCCTCTATTAGTAAGCATTTAAAAAATAATTGAGATTTTTTCGTATTTTTAATATTATTAATTCAAAAAATTGAGAAAATTAGAAAAATAGAACGAAGCGATCTGAGAGCGCCACCTCACCGCCTCCGTCTTCTCCTTTATATAAGTATATTTTATTAATTCAAAAAATTGAGAAAAATAGAAAAATAGAACGAAGCGATCTGAGAGCGCCACCTCAGCGCATCCGTCTTCTCCTTTATATAAGTACTAGGTTACTAAGTCGCGCTTCGCAGCGGCGTTAGAATATATTTGTTAAAGAAAAAGAATATTATAACAAAATTTATGAAATAAATATCTACAAAATTATATAAAATATCAAAAAAAAAATATTCTGTAAAATTTGCATTGGGGTAGGTAATATAATAAATTATTTACATATTCATTTTTCTTATATAGTTTGATTTTTTATTTTCTTGGACCGATACTATTGCCATATATATATATATCTATACTATATTATTAAAGACGAAACATTAAAAGTTTTGGTCGGTCGTCGGTCGGTCGGTATTTGGGCAGATTCACGGGCCTATCTATAATCAATTTATTAATAATCAATTACCTTTTTTCACTACATTACCTATTTTATATTTATTTTTTAAACCAAACCAACTCATCTTCTAAAAATAAAACGGGCAACATATATATAATATTGTAATATTATTATATATTTATATCTGATTACCTTTTTCAGCTAAAACACATTATTTTTATATTTTTTACCTAAAACAACTTATCTTATAAATAGGACACATATATGGAAACCAAGTTATTGATAATCAATTACCTTTTTCAGCTAAATTATATTACCTATTTCATATATCTATTTAACTAAAACAAATCATTTTCTAAAAATAAGACGGACAATATATATATAAAATGGTAATATTATTATATATTTATAACCGACAGCTAAAACACATTATGTATTTTATATTTTCTAACTAAAACAACTTATCTTCTAAATATAATACATGCAAAATAAATATACAATGGTAATATTGTTTTATATAAATATTAATAAATAACAAGTTATTCTTTTCAGCTAAAACAAATTACCTCTTTTATATTTTCTAACTTAAACAACTAATTTTTTAAAAGTAATGCAGACGTATATATAAAAAAATTAATATAATTTTATATAATTGTTAATAAGTAACTAATTGTCTTTTTAAAGATATTACGTATTTATATTTTTTAACTGAAACAACTCATGTTCAAATTAAAAATAATACGTGCAAAAGATAGATATATTGGTAATATTATTATATTAAACTTATGAAATTCATGTTTATTATAATTTTTTTAACATTCAATTTAAACGAGATAATTAATTAAAATAAAAGTAATAGTATATACAAATAAACTCGGTATATTGAACAAACACATATTTTGATATTTGCACTTGAGTCCCTTTTTAGATTTTTAAGAGTAAAAAAATACGAATCATTAGATATGTTATTTTAAAATATTTTATATTTTAATATCTAAAATACTACTATTGATTACGTCAATAATATATTAAATTTAAATATTATATTGTTAGATTTATAAATCCAATATATATATATATATATATATTAAAATTTTATCAAATTATACATAATAACTAAAATCTAAATAAAAAATAAGAAAATATTAAAGAAGACTGTGCATCGCACGGGATATAAGCTAATTTATTTTAAAATCTGTTTTAATGTTTTTAATTAATTAAAAGTGTTTAGCTATTTTAACATGCCTACTTATTTTTTGCACAATTATAATTAATAAAATATTAAAAAAATAATAATAAAATAACAATTAACAATCTGTGCATCGCACGGGTTTTAAGCTAGTATATATATATATATATATATATATATATTAATAAAAATCAATATAAACATATAATATTACTTATATTTATATATTATTATTAGAAAAGATAATATTAGAACATTATAGTTTGAATTTTAACTTATATAATAGTATTACTTATATATTACTCTAATATATTACTGCATCAAAATACCTGATAGTATGTTAGTGTCATTAATACGTGCATCAATCATATCTGGGCATATGAACTAAAATTCGTGCAGTGATATGTTGACGATGCCTTATTCCAATCTCTTAGGCGACGTTATGCGTATGAAGAGCAATTTAGACCCATGTGATAGTGGTCTATATTTTCCTGTACTTGAAAAACTTTCAGATTTTTGATACTTTACACGGAGCCTTCTTCTAAAAAATCTTTGAACCGAGAGATTGTGGAGTGCGCTAGCGCATACCCCGGGGTGATCATGACCACCTGCACCTCACATCTCGGCACAGTGGAACGTTTTAAAACTAATTTTAATACTTTTAATTATTTAAAAAAGTTTACCTTTTTTAACATGTCAATTTATTTTTTATCAAATACAATTAATAATATTAAGTATTAACCACCACTTCAAATTTCAACTATTCGTTATCACAAAAATTACAAATTTCTTAAATATCTCTAGATTTTATATGCCGATTTTGTGTCATGTTTTTTGAGTCGACGCCCGTTGCATAAGTACATACAAATAAAAAAATACTAAAAGTATGCAATAATAAAATTTAAGTATTAATCACCGTTTCAAACTTCAACTATTAGTATCATAACAAAAATTACAAATTTCTTAAATATTCCTATACTTTATATGCTGATTTTGTGTCATACTTTATTCAGCCGATGTCATTGCACTAAATACATATAAATTAAAAATAATAAAATTTTAATTATTAACCACCGCTTCAGACTTCAACTATTTGTATTATCACAAAAATTATAAATTTCATAAATATTCTTAGAAATGTTTTTAGTACGTATATGTGCATCATTATAATATAAAATGTTAATCATGGAAACATAATCGATTTTTATATAATCATTGTATTTTATGTGAATTTGAATGTAAGTAAGGGATTTCAATGTTAGTTTAGTTAAGAAAAAAATATTTGTTTAATTGAATTTTGAACATGATTAATTTTTATATATTTATTGTTTTTACTATGAATTTGAATATAAATACAAAAAATTCAATTATCTAAATATTATTAATTAAAAAACTATATATCAAAAACTTTATAAAAAGATAACATTCAATATAAATATTGAAACCAACTAAAACAAATTATAAAATATTGTATCCACACACTCTTCCGGTGCAGTCTTCTTGTGCAGCCTATTACAATATACAATAGGTTTCTAATTGTGTTTCAACTTGTGCTAAACTCTATCACGACATATATACCTAACATATCCAACGGTAGAAAATTCTCTAACTAAGCGTTTTCAAATTCATATTTTAATAGTTTTTTGCGAAAATCCAACCATACGGATTAAAAGAATACGCAAAAATTAGTGGGTACACAAAATTACATAGAAATTGATTTTGTATATGATGCAATTTTAAATCAAAAAAGATACAAAATTTGATTCGTTACATTCATATTATAAACGATATACAAAATACCATGTTAAATTAAATGTATTCTTAAAGGGTAAAATTTATAAAATTTTGCACACATACTTATTTTTGCATAAACTTTTCATCGGTCACATATGAGATCTTGTTGATCTCTTTCGAGGCTACAATTCATCACATTATCAAACTATAGATGTAAACAAAAAAAATTCTTGTAAGTTGTAAGAGATTAAACATGGTGAGATACAAAATCAATTTTCACATAAAAGAGAAAAAAGGTAAAATCTAAGAGTGAATTCAGAATAATATAGAGAATCGTGAACATAACATTGCAAAGATAAAATCTTTATATTGACCTAAATTGAAACACCTTCATATTAAAGAAACTTGATGTTTGATATAGTGCGATTAAAATCAGAAAACATTGAAAATATAAGCTAGATAGTTTTGTATTCGTGGAGGATTGACAACGTAATTATCCTCCAACTTTTAGTTTATATAGATCTCTGAAAAAATTTATATGGCAATGAATATTTCTTCGAATGTAATTCAACTTAGAAGTAAATTTGGGTATCTTTATATAGATTAGGATTATAAAATATTTAGGATTTTATTTTTAAATCAATATATTAGGATTTTATTATATAGGAGCATGCCTCAAATGTTTATTTCATTTCCTATAATCTAGAACTAAAAAAAGGAAATTTATTTTTTAATAAATTTTCTTTATATAATATAATAAAGATTGTATATATAATAATAAAATTTGATTAGGTTCATAATTTTAAGCTGACTTGTCTTTAATAAGTATTAACTTTTCTACAATTTAGGAGCTAAAAAAGGAAAATTTAATTTTTAATATATAAAATAGAGAAGCTCTAAAAAAATAGATAAATATGAATCGAGAAAGGAAATAATCTTAAAATTGTATATTTAGTTTCCTCCATTAGTGAATATTTAAAAGGCAGCTGATATTTTTCTATCTTATAAATTTGAATTAAAAAAAATTAATTATATTAAATTAAAATTCAAAAGCTCTAGAAAAATATATAAATAGTTTTCGAACGATTTGAGAGCTCCGGTAAGTTTTTCTTATATATATAAAGAAGAAGATAAATAAAAGGAGAAAGAAGATAAAGATTGATAAGATAAAAAGATAAAGATTTTGAATATTAAAATAATATATTTACTTTCCTCCATTATTAAAGATTTTAAAGGAAAGAATATTAAAATTGTATATTTAGTTTCTTACATTAGTAAAAATTTAAAAGGCAATTGAGATTTTTTCCATCCTCTTGATTCAAATTTAAATAAGGAACTTTTATTTTATTGAATTAAAATTGAGAAAGAAAATAATATCAAAATTGTATATTTAGTTTACTCCATTAGTAAAAATTTAAAAGACAATTTCTATTTTTTCTATCCTATAAATTCGAATTTAAATAAGAAAATTTAATTTTAGTGAATTAAAATTCATTTAATTTTTAATATTTAGAATAGAGAAGCTCTAAAAAATAGATAAATATGAATCGAGAAAGGAAAGAATCTTAAAATTGTATATTCAGTTTCGTCCATTTGTAAATATTTAAAAGGCAGTTGATTTTTTTCTATCATATAAATTCGAATTTAAAAATAATAATTTATTATATTAAATTAAAATTCAAAATCTCTAAAAAAATATAAATAGCTTTAGGACGATTTGAGAGCTCCGGTGAGTTTTTCTTATATATAAAGAAGAAGATAAATAAAAGAAGAAAGAGGATAACGATCGGTAAGATAAAAAGATAAAGATGTTGAATATTAAAATAGTATATTTACTTTCTTCCATTATTAAAGATTTTAAAATTAAAATTGTATATTTAGTTTCCTCAATTAGTAAAGATTTAAAAGGCAATTAAGATGTTTTCTATCTTCTTAATTCAAATTTAAATAAGGAATTTTAATTTATTTAATTAAAATTGAGAAAGAAAAGAATATTAAAATTGTATATTTAGTTTCCTCCATTAGTAAAAATTTTAAAGGCAATTGCTATTTTTTCTATCCTATAAATTCGAATATAAATAAGAAAATTTAGTTTTATTAAATTAAAAAAATGGTTGATTTCTCAACGAATTTTTTGTCCTTAATTAATTTTTTAGGTGTTTTTAGAAAACAGAGCCCCATCTAAATTTAGAATTCTTTCAATTGTCATGTGATAGTTTTACGATAATCATATGAATCAGACATATTTGTAAAAAAAATGCATATTGAATTGAAAGAGAGAAAAAAATAAAAATATTCTATCAAAGTTATTATTGAATTGTACATGATTTCAGTTTTACAATGCCGCAAACCTTTATGGCTGAAACAAAAGATTTTTCACCATTACAGTCATACAAAAAATAATTAAAAAAAACATAACTTGCTGAATATGATGTCTTCTAGGTCAGGGTACAGAAAAATATTCATGATTAGATTAATATGAGCTTGTATTATGAGTTAGTATGTATTTACCTATTCAGACACACTTATCTGCTTTGGTTCGATCACACAACCTAATCAATGAAAAGAGAAGCAATTCAATTAAAAAAAATGTATAAGCAATAAAGTGAAAAGATATTAGCATGCATCAATTTGTATCAAAAACGACATGTTAAGAAATTTGGAGTTAATTTCTGGATATAAAGATGATAATCAATTGGGTAAATTTAAGATTTAATTAAAATTATAATATAAATTATATGGTACCAATGATTTACCGTGTCAACACTCGAACATCAAGAGAACATAGTATTGATTATCTCTAATTTGAGCCTGCACCTGAACAAATCGAAAACATGTGTTAACACACTCAGAAATTTGATAATAAAACTTTAAAATGGAACATGAAATTTAAAATTCAAAATATGAAAAAGAGACATGCAGTTTATTGTAGGATGGAAGGCTTTATATAGACTTTTGGGTCCGAATTAATAGGATTGACTTTTATATATTTATTGATTTCTCTAAAAATTTAAGTGTAAATAAGGAATGTTTTTCCTATACATTGCAAATAAGGAAATTCAATTTTATTGAATTAAAGTTGAGAAATTCTAGAAAAAAAGATAAATATTTTTGAGACGATCTGAGAGCTCCTGGGGTTTCTTGAAACCAGATAAATATCCATTTATGTTCCAACTACTGTTTTTGATAAATACGTACGCACAGCCTCCCAAAATCCCAATAGAAAACATGACGTTCTGCTAAAAAAAATAAACATTTTAACAAAATAAAAAGGCATAAAGCTGACATATACATGACTGGCTTTGTATTCTCTAATTTTTTTTCCATAAATCTCTGATTATATAATTAACAAAAAAAACGAAACACTTTTAACAAAAAAAGAATTCACAGAGCTAGTTTATACATGGTTGGCTTTTTGTTCTCCCGTAATCCAAACTTCCGAGTTACAAACTTTGCCGTACACAATTAAAATTTTATAAGTAGAGGAATTAGTAACCTACATATTGCAGAAAAAGAAGATTAAAGAGATTTAATATTTATTCATATCAGAATTCAGAGAAATAAATAAGGACTATAAATAGAAACACATGCATACATGAATGCAGAATTGTTATTAATACGTGAAGTCATGAACATGATTTCTGTACGGTTATTACAAAAATTTTAAAAATCTAAAAAGATTGAATAGAACTTACAGATTAGATCTTGAAACCTCAAAAAATCATGTTGATTGTTGGATGAACGAAAGAAACAACTAATCTCGGACACGGTTGGCAAGGTTTGGAAGAATTTTCCATTGCCTTCAAAAGATGATTAAATTGGCCAAGCATAAGATTTAAATCTATCTATAAAATTATATAATACTATTGGCTTACCTTGCAAGCTCAACATCTCCGATGATTTGAAGTATGGATAATCTGCCATCTGCGCTAGCACCTACACAAACAAATATTTAAATCGGCAACTTTAATTTTATTGAACTAAAATTGAGAAAGGAAAGAATATAAAATTGTATATTTAGTTTACTCCATTAGTAAATATTTAAAAGGCAATTACTATTTTTTCTATCCTATGAATTCGACTTTAAATAAGGAAATTTAATTTTATTGAATTAAAATTCAGAAGCTCTAAAAAAATAGATAAATAGCTTTCGGACGATCTGAGAGCTCTTGGGGGTTTTCCTTTATATATATAAAGATATTGATGATTGGTAAATTTTCTACCAATATAATAAGATCACACGTGCATACAAATGCGCTCTCAAATTATAATTCGACATTTGACGATCACCTTATTTGAATTTTTTTTTGGAAATCTATCACTACTCTTTTTTTATCAAAAATTTAGCATTCTACATTCTACACTACCTATCACTACTCTTTATAAAAATTTTGGGAATTATATTTTTTTATACATTCTACATTATTTAGCGGTTTGCACTGGTCACGCTAATAACTGATTTGAACATCAATTTTTTAGCATAATATAAAAAGCAACTTATTTACCATCTGGCCTACTTAATTTGATATTGTTAAAGTATTATATGTTTTATTATAGATAAAATGTATTTGGTGAATGGAAAAGAAACTAGTATAATTGGTAACGTTTTACACAATTACTATTGGTCATTGCTATTATTTGTGCTACTTATTAATTTTTTTTGACCGAATATTTGTGCTACTTAAGATAAGTGCGGTGTACGGGTTCTTTTAATAGTTATTTCTAGTTTAACTTAATATCCTTTCAAAAAAAGTTTAAATTAATATAAGTTTTAATCATGTTAATTAGTTTCCGTAATAAAATTGGTAAATTTTATATTCATTACAATAGTATACTTATACGGTTATAATATTACTTATATATTATTAGATATACTAGCTTAAAACTCGTGCGATGCACGTATTGTTTTTCATATTATTTACTTTTTAATATATTATTAATTGTATTTGTTAAAAAAAGTAAATATGCATGTTAAAAAATGTAATTTTTTTAAATAATTAAAAGAATTAAAATAGGGTTTTAAATAAATAATTAATGGTTTTCCCGTGATATTTTTGGAAAATGTGGGATTCTAGTAAGAACAAATAGAAAAGATAACACATTTTAGTTGAAAAAGGTAATTGCCTGTGATATTTTTGAAAAATTAATGATTTTATTAGTTTTTAAATAGTTAAAACCGGTGTTGTAAAAAGCGGGAATCGGAGTTAATCGGTGAAGGCACCGTCCAGGGGTAATCGGGGATTAATCGGAATGATTAATCGGAATAAATTTAATAATATTTTTTATATACAATTATAAAATTGTTTCGTTATTTCAACTAAACATATGTTATTATCATATATTTATGCAAATATGTTAAAAATGTTATATAATTGTAATAAATAAAATTTTGAAGTTTAACTTTTCAATTAGAGATCAATTTAAGAGGAAAACTTAAGAGAATTTACGATTTAGGCATCTAAAATTATAATTATATGTACAAAAATAATGGGTTTCCCTATTGTTTAATCAAGTTTCTACCTTTTAAATTTTTTATTATTTTTTTAAATTTTAACTATTTTTTACTATTTTTAATAATTAGCCCCATTTTTGACGATTCGGCCGATTTTTGACCGTTTTTATGAAAAAACGATTAATTGACCGATTTTCGCTTAATCAGTTCGGTGGCCTGCCGTCTAGCGATTAATCCCGATTAATCGCCGACTTTTAGAACACTGGTTAAAACTATTAAAATAGGTTTTAAAATAAATAAATATGGATTTACCCGTGATATTTTTGGAAATGAGAGGTTTTATTGCATTTGTTAAAATAAATAAATATGCATGTAAATAGGTAAACTTTTTTCAATAATTAAAAGTACTAAAATAGGTTTTAAAATAAATAAATAATGATTTTTCCGTGATATTTTTGGAAAATGACGGGTTTAAGTAAGGAAAATAAAAAAGGTAACACGTTTTAGTTGAAAAAGTTAATTGTCCGTGATATTTTTGAAAAATTAGAGAATTTTTTTAGTTTTTAAATAATTACAAGAATTAAAATATGTTTTAAAATAAATAAATTAAAATATATTTTAAAATAAATAAATATGGGTTTACCCGTGATATTTTTGGAAAAAGATGGGTTTTTGTAAAGAAAATTAGAAAATGTAACACGATTTAGTTTAAAAACATAATTGTCCCTGAATGAAGTGATTTTGTTACAAAAAAATAAAAACAATTAATGTGTTTTAGCTGAAAAAGGTAATAAGTTATAAATAATTAATTTTAATTATTATTTATTTTTATAGATAATAAGGGTAATTAGGTAAATACATGATGTATCAAAAAACTGTACCGATCAACTAAAATTTTAATATTTCGTCTTTAATAATACTAGATTAAAACCCGTGCGAAGCACTGATTGTTTTTAATAATTGTTATTTTTATGATTCACGTTTAATATTTTATTAACTACATTTGTTAAAAAAAGTAAGTAGCCATATTATAATGGATAAATTTTTTTAAATTATTAAAAATATAAAAAATAAATTTTAAAATAAATAAGTAAAGAATTGCCCGTGATATTTTTGGAAAAGGAAAACTTTTTGTAAAGAAACGTAGAAAAGTAAAAGATTTACGTTGAAAATGGTAATTGCCTGTGATATTTTTGGAAAAGGAGGATTTTGTTAGAAAAAATAGAAAAATTAATGTGTTTTAGCTGAAAAAAGCAATTAGTTACAAATAGGTGATGTTATTATTTAATAATTTAATACCGATCAACCAAATTTTTAATGTTTCGTATATTATATAATAATACTAGCTTAAAACCCGTGCGATGCACGGATTGTTTTAATAATTGTGTTATGGAATAAAAACTAGGGTGTAATTAATGCTTAGGTTTGAGAGTTTTCGAGCTTTAATGCCTATTCTCGTGTTTCGTGACTAAATCGGTCCTCACAAGTGAAAGATGTGTGTCCTAAATCCAATCATGGATGATGAGTTAGGAGACACTTTGTTCAATCTGATTCAAGTTTGTTTATATTAATAAAATGGTAATATGTTTTATAACAGGCTTTATCTATTTAAAGTGTTTAAATTAGATGATCCATAGTATAGAGTAAAACGTTAAATAGTTCTTGGTCGTAGGATAATTAATTGGTAGTTAATTAATCCGCAAAGATCGGTACATACTATGTTTGCTTCATTATGAAGGATGTATGTTCTCATAGGCATTTGTGTGGTGACACTATAGCTAGTATGTAGGTGCTTATTAGGAATAAGTTAACTGAACATGACTTGATCAGTTGAACAACTAATGGAGTTCACTCATGTGTCAGTAGTTATAGTACCCGGCTGATTAGTTACAGAGCTGGAAGAAGAAGACCGTTCAACCACTTGTGCTTTCAGAAGTTCTTTCTCAGCCTGGGTTTCTTGGAGTTGTTTCTGTAGAGCAGCAATCTGAGCTAACAATGAAGCAGTGTTTGTGTCGGTGTGTGCACTCACCTCAATTTATCTCAGTGGTGTTTCACTCAGCTCACGTGCTTGGGTATCACTCTATGTTTCATTCTGATTTCTAACTATAAGCTGTCTATCCAGATTCTCAGATGATGTACCTGCAGGAAAAATCACCCTAGCCCCTTCTAGAGAGGTCAGTGGTGGTGCAATGGGAGTTCACAAATCCCAGTCCCTAGTGAAGTCTAACAAATCATTTTGATTTGAGAACTGAATTGCTTCAGAGTTAGACTCACCAGGTTGCCTTCCACTTTCTCCAGTAAAAATTACGAGTGGAAAATCCCTTTGGGGAGCCAGAGATGTTCCCTCTAGGAGGGGAGAAAATGATTCTATTATTGATGACAAAGAATCAGATTTTCCCTCTGATGCCTGTGAAGGGACTTCTACCTTAACTATGGTAGGCACTATATCAAATTCTATGTGCTCTCCTAACCATGTGTCCTGAGTTTCATCTGGTATAATGTCTTCTCCCATCGTGAGTAATGGGAGTGTGCTTGACTCTGTACAGATTGCCATGACCCTATGGCTTTGTTCAATAGATTCACCCTGTTGAGAGGGTGTCTCTAGATATTGTTCATTGGCCATATTAAAATCCATATCCTGTTGGGAGGATACAGATGGGCTAACAGTTGTCTCCCTGTATGTTATTCTTTTCTTGGGTGGTGGAGACAGAGCTGTGGGATCTCTCGGTGTATTTTCATCACTAGCACTTCTATGTCTGACATTAACATTAAGTTCAGGTTGAGTGGTTAAAGGAGTTGACTCAGTGTTTGGCTCTATGACCGGGGATAGAGCTTGTGGTTCTACAAACTCATGGTCATCCCTATCAACCTCTTGGGTTTCAACAATATTGTCAGAAAAAGATCCAAAGTTAGGAAATACTACATGTATTGGAGTGGCATCTGAAGTTCCAACAGGGGTGGAGTGATCCACTGAAGGTTGTTCCTCAGGAACTGGAAATCCATAAGTAGGAAGAGGAATGAATTGAGTCATATAAGGTGTTTAGTCTTTGGAAAAATTTGACATGAGTAGTCTGCGAATTTTCAGAAATACTATGACTAAACATCTGTTTGTGAGCATCAGAAAGAACATGATTAATCATTAAAGTGAGGAAACGAGGATAAAAACATTTGTAAAGCATCACAAAGAATATCTCTGTTTAGTGTATAGTGTGTGTCACTTATAGTGAATGTGAAAGAAGATAAATAAGTAGACACAATGGCAGTAGAACACAAAAGCCTCAAAGGTTCATGGTTTAAATCAGCATTAAGACAGATTGCATGTCTAATGATAGAATGCTCATTTAAAAACTGAATCCAAGGCCTGAAACGTTCAAATGAACATTTTAGTGGATCAAAATAACCAAGAAAATTATTTTTGACAATCTCAAAGGCCATATTGAAATAAAATAAAAAAAAACAGAGTTAAAAATAATTAATAATAGAAACTAAGAGCACAAAACAAGAATTTAAAAACACAAAAAAAATGCCTTAGATTTAAAAAAAATCTACAACACTTCTTTTAGAAGAGTTTTTAAAAGAACTAGGAGAGAAAGAATGCTAAGTAAGAACTTGAGCAAGAAAGACTAATCTTAAACTGCCAGTAAGACTATCAGGGATAGTATTACCGATTGTCTTTCTAGTTTAAAAACTAGAAAGAATATAACAATTATTGTTAAAGTCGAATAAAAGAAAAAGAAATAAATAAACACAAATAAACTAAATACTGAAATTCAAAAATACTATCAGAAAGACTATTGGATAGTCTTTCCGATAGTCTTTTTGGAAATAAAAAGCATTAAACTGTTAGAAAAATTAAATAAAACTCACATAAACTGAAATAAATAGCAGAAAAATCAAATAAAATCAGAAAAATACAAGAATTTTTTTTAAAAATGCAATAAAAATTTATAAACAGTTGAACAACTATTTAAATATTCTTAAATTCATAAATTTGCAGTAAAAATAAATTTCTCCATAGAAAAATCTGAGAAAAATATTTTTAGAGCAAATAAATTATTCAAAAATACTTAACCTCAAAAGCTTAATAAACTAGATAGAAGCATGACATTTAAGATTAGTAAATTTATACAGCAACTAAGAAAATGTTTTGATAAACTAAAATACAAGTGAATTTTAAGAAAATATACAACACAGAGCACTTGTATTTTAACTAAGAACAAACATCAATAATTATCAGTACTAATCACTAAAACTATTTAACATACCCAATTTACCAAATAACCTTGTAAAGGTGGATTCATCAAGAGATTTAGTGAAAATATCTGATGTTTGTTCCTTTGTGGGTACAAAATGTAACTCCACAGCACCATTCATGACATGCTCTCTAATAAAATGATACCTGATGTCAATGTGCTTGGTTCTCGAGTACTGAACAGGGTTGTTGGAGATTGTTATGGCACTTGTATTGTCACATAGAATTGGAATTTTGTTCAATACAAAGCCATAGTCCTTCAATTGATTCCTTATCCATAAGATCTGAGCACAGCAGCTTCCAGCAGCAATATATTCAGCTTCTGCTGTTGAATTAGAGTCTGTTTGTTGTTTCTTGCTATACTAGGAAATCAATCTACCACCTAGGAATTGACAACTCCCAGAGGTACTCTTTCTATCAATAACACTCCATGCATAATCAGAATCTGTATATCCAACAAGATTAAAACCAGAATCTTTAGGGTACCAAATACCTAAGTTAGGTGTACCCTTAAGATATCTCAAGATTCTTTTAACAGCAACGAGATGTAAATCTCTAGGATCCGCTTGGAACCTTGCATATAAGCATGTAGCATGCATAATATCAGGTCTACTTGCAGTAAGATAGAGTAATGAGCCAATCATACCTCTGTAACTTGTAATATCTACCTTGATAGAATTATCACAGGCTCCAAGTTTGACAGCTGTAGATGATGGAGTCCTTGCTGATGCTGAATCCTCCATGTGATATTTCTTGAGGAGTTCTTTAAGATACTTGGATTGACAAATAAATATACCATCTAACCTTTGACTTACTTGTAATCCAAGAAAGAACTTCAGCTCACCCATCATACTCATCTCAAACTTACTCTGCATTAGCTTAACAAATCTCTTACGGAGATCATCATTAGTAGACCCAAATATGATGTCATCCACATAGACTTGGACTAATATCATATCATTTTTGTGTTTCTTAGAAAAGAGAGTTTGTCTATGATACCTCTTACAAAACTATTTTATAAAAGAAAACCATAGAGAGTGTCATACCATTTTCTTGGGGCTTGTTTGAGACCATAGATAACCTTGAAGAGAAAGTACACAAAGTCCAGCAAATCCTGATTTTCAAAGCCAGGGGGCTGTTCCACATACACTTCTTCATCCAGCTCACCATTCAGGAATGCACTCTTAACATCCATTTGATAGACTTTAAAATTGGAATAAGCTGCAAATGCTAAGAACATCTTGATAGCCTCAAGCCTAGCCACTGGTGCATAGGTTTCATCATAATCAATGCCTTCAGCTTGTGAATACCCTTGAGCAACCAATCTTGCTTTGTTCCTTGTAACAATGCCATCCTCATCTAACTTGTTTCTGAATACCCATCTAGTACCAACTACTTTCCTGTTCTTTGGTCTGGGTACCAGCTTCCAGACTTGCTGTTGTTCAAATTGATTGAGTTCATCTTGCATAACAATCACGCAATCACGCAATCAGGATCATTCAGTGCTTCTTCAGTCTTCTTTGGTTCCATTTCAGAAAGAAACCCTGAATAATGACATTCATTCTGAGTAGCACTTCTAGTTCTAACTCCAACGCCTGGATCACCAATGATCAGCTCAAAAGGATGAGCTCTATTCCAAAAAATTTGTCTTGGAAGATTTGATCTTGATGATTCGCCTTGAAATTCATTCTGGTGTTGTGAATGACTAGTTGACCCTTCATTTCCTCCCCCTGAGTTGTTGCTTGATTGCCTTGATGATTCTTCTCCAGTGTTGGTGGTATCTCCATTGTTACCAATGTTTCCACCACCACCACCATGATCATTATCATCATTATTATTATCATTGCCAGCAACAATCTCAGGTGGAGCTTCATCATCAGATTCTGAGTCTGGCAAGTTATCAAACTTCAGTTCTTCAGATGAATCCTCTGTTTGGATACTTGGGAGCTTAATGTCATCAAATGTAACATTGACACTTTCTTTCACTTGGTGACTGTCAATCAAGTACACCCTGTAAGATCTTCTGGAGTAACCAACAAAAATAGCTTCATATGCCTTGGCCTCAAACTTGCCACGTTTAACATCTCCATCCTTAAGCACAAAGCATTTAGCACCAAATACATGAAAGTACTTGAGAGTTGGTTTCTTGTTGTTCATGATCTCATAAGGAGTCTTCATTAAGTCCTTGTTGATTAAAGTTCGATTCTGAGTATAATAAGCAGTATTTACAGCTTCAACCCAGAAGTACATTGGAAGTCTTGATTCACTTAACATAGTTCTTGCAGCTTCAATCAATGTACGATTCTTCCTTTCTACCACTCCATTCTGTTGAGGAGTTCTAGGGGTTGAATATTGTCTTGTATTCCTTTATCCGCACAAAAGTCATTTAGGACTATATTTTTGAATTCGGTTCCATTATCTGACCTTATAGCTCTAACAGGGAATCTAGAATCCAACTCAATCAACTTCACATGATCAATCACCATCTGTGGGGTCTCATCCTTGGAATGGAGGAATAAAACCCATGTATATTTGTAATAGTCATCAACAATCACAAGTGCATATTGTTTCTTTGACATAGACATCACATTAACTGGACCAAACAAATCCATGTGCAGTAGCTGATGTGGTTCAGTTATTAATGATGTGTCAGTGCCCTTGTGAGATGCTTTCTTTGACTTTCCTTTCTGGCAAGCCTCACACAGTCCTTCCAGTGTAAATTTCATTTGAGGCAGACCTCTCACCAATTCCCTCTTGACTAGGGAGTTCATTGTATTGAAGTTCAGGTGAGACATCTTTTTGTGCCATAACCAACTTTCATCTGATGAAGCTTTAGTATAAAAACAATTAACTTCATCTTTGCATCCAGAGTACAGATCAGCTATGAACAAGTCTCCTTTCCTTACTCCTTGAAGAGCAGGCTTTCCATTCTTCTTGTGAAGGATCTGGCACTTCTCTTTATCAAAGGAAACAACATATCCTCTATCACATAATTGACTGATGCTGAGAAGATTGTGCTTCAGACCTTCCACAATGGATACATCTTCGATGATAACATTCCCTGATTCCAAACAGCCATATCCTCTAGTTATACCTTTGATGTTATCTCCAAAGGTAACTCCTGGGCCAGATTTCTCAACCACATTTGATAGCAGGGCTCTATCTCCGGTCATATGCCTTGAACAACCACTATCCAGAATCCACACAACACGATTTATATGTATCATACCCTGCAATATCAAATTGATTAGAACTTCCTCGGAACCCAAACTTGATTGGGCCTGGCATACTTAAAGAACTGGCCTTTGTCAGGCAAAACAACATTCTTAACTTTAAATACTGCAACCTCTTTGACAAAAGAGCGTTTCCATTTATAGCCAGCCTTAACACATTTCTGAGTAGGCTTAGGGATAAATGAATCCACTCTAGTCTTGGGAGGACTAGCAGTCTTAGCTCTAACATGCTTCTTATTATTAGCAGTCTTATCATCAGATACATGCTTATTATTAAAATAAGCATACATAACATTAAATGCACAAGACATGCAATTAACCACACCACATGCTTTATGAGACAGATTAATAGCAGGCATGTTAGTTCTACTGTTGTTATGATCCACTCTATGAATGTCTGACTTAGTCTCTGTTGCTGAAACAACTTTGACATTATTCTCAGACATACATTTGTTGGACTGAGCAAGTTCAAACGCAAGATCCTCAACACACATTTCCTCTTGGATAATGATGGAATATTCATTCAGAGGTTCTGCCAAGGATTCTTTAAAGAAAGGTGTTTCAATACCCTTAAGCACATATGGTACACCCCTTTCTTCAGCACTGACTCTATTTGGAGTGTTAATGTTTAATTCTCCAATAGACTCGTTATAGTCAAAACCTATTCCTACAGTTTGGCCAATAACTTGTTTATTTCTGATCTCTTTAGCAGTCTTACATGAATTATAGTAAGCATTAACCTTGGTTTCAAGTTCAGTGATCTGATCCTTAAGAATGGTTTCTAATTGAATATAACAAATAACTCTATTCTCAAGAAAAGCTATCTTCTTAGTGAGTTCATCTTGATTAACATGCACAAGTCTTAATTATTTGACCTCCTTTTCAAGAGCAGTGTTCAAAAGAATTATTCTATCATTTTCACTACGTGCACAAGATACAGTACTACTAAGATGATAAATCATTTCAGAGTCAGTGAACTTTACCTCAGACATGAAAGATGAAGTGCTGCCTTCATAAGCCATAAGTAATACATTTCCCACTTCACCATCTTTTTCATCACTATCCGTATCATACCAACTTTTTCCCTCGGCAAGATAAGCTTTCCCAATCTTATTCTTCTTTCTAGAATCATATGAGTTCCTCCTCACTTGCTTTGGCTTTTTGGATTCTCTAGCAAAGTGACCCAACTCATTACAATTGTAGCATCTAATTGTGCTTCTATCCACGGTTCCAGTTTTATAGCCACCCCTTGTGCTATTTGAGGAAGAAGAACCACCTCTCTGAAACCTGGGCTTGAACTTAAGATTAGGGTTCCTTCTGAATCTGAAGTTCCCAAACTTCTTCACTATCATTGCCATAGACTCATCCTTCGGCTGTTCAAGTTCTTCCATGGTATAAAAGTCACCACCAGATTGACTTGTGGATGTTAAGCCATATTCAGCTACAATAACATCCATGTCAAAACTGGAAGGTTGAACAACCTTCACTTCCAGTTGTTGTGGGACTTCTGCCACCAGTGCAGTAGAAGTACTGACTATCTTCCCTGTTCCATATATTTCCTTCTGCTGAATTTGCTCCAGCTCATAAGTCTTCAGAACACCATAGAGCCTTTCCAAAGAAATCTCACCTAGATCTCTTGCTTCTCAAATAGCTGATATTCTGTGCTCCAGATGAGATGGAAGTGTCAGAAGGAACTTCTTGTTAATCTCCTTGATAATGTAGTGTTTTCCATGGAGATTCAGATCATTAATCAATTTATTGTATCTCTCAAAAACATCAGAGATACCTTCACCAGGGTTTGATATGAAGTGTTCATATGAAGAGGTGAGAATTTCCATCTTATTCTCTCCAACTTCCTCTGTCCCTTCATTGATAATCTCAATCGTATCCCAAATGTGTTTGGCAGTAACACAATTTAAGACATGATTATGCATGATTGGATCAAGACAATCAACCAGAATTAACTGTAAACAGGCATCCAGGGAAACATCCTCTTTTTCATCAGCTGTGTAGTCCTTGGGATCCTTGGGGTACATCCTAGCAACTTGAGTAACAACGTTATTCACAATCTGCTCTTCCTCTACAATCATAGGAAGTCTTGGTCCATTCTTCAGCACATCAAGATATTTAAAATTAGCCACTTGAAGAAACATGAGCATCTTCTTCTTCCACATTGGATAATGCTCCTTGCTGAACATGGGGATTTTAACTGTACCAACTTTCTGCGTAGTAGACATTTTGAGATTTTTGAAGAAGAATAAAAATTTGAGGTTCTGGAAAAAATCACAAAAATTGGATCTTTGATTTGTGTATCAATCAAAAGGCTCTGATACCAATTGTTACGTCCCGATAAGTTTGTAGAGGGGGGGGGGGGGGTTGAATACAAACTATACCGTTTTATCGAATTTGTTCGTTTTAGGATTAAAAAATTCAAGAACAAATTATGGCGGAATTAAATGAAACAGAATTCAAGTTAAATATAACTTATATTAAACTTGAAAGGTGTTACAAATTTTGGTACTGATTACAAGATTGAATCTCAAACTAATTAAAACAAATCTAGAATAAATTCGACATGAATTTATCTATTTTGTAATAAAAAGATATAACGATAAACGATAGTTCGAGATACGTTCTAGGGATAAAGATCCTCTAGATCGTCAAAGCAATACAAGTAAATGATTTCTAGTGGTTTGGATTTAACACTAGTTTCTAGAAATAATTTACTGATTGAAAATGAAGCTCGACAGTTCTTTGGTTTTTCTTGACAGAAGCTTTTTTGATGATGAAATGTTAAGTTGTGATCTTTCTGTCTTGATTCTTCTTTGTTAAGCTAATCCACTTGTAAACTGCACGTGCATTGGTTGATAAAGCAGAAAGACTATTTAATTGAACTAGAAAGACTATCTCTAATATTAGAAAGACTATCCTTAAGTCTAAAAATACTTTCGGAAAGACTATTCTAAATATTAGAAATACTTTCGGAAAGACAAAATAAACCCAGTAAGACATTCGGTAAGACTATCAAGGATAGTCTTACTGGTTTTACTTTAGTCTTTCTGAATTTAGAATATTAGAATTAATTCTAAATTAATTACCTACTTAATTAATTTATCAAATAAATTAATTCTGAAAGAATTAATTTATTAGTTAAATTAATTAAATAAAATAGATAATTAAAGGAGAATAAAAACCAATTTCTTGTTCAAAGAAATAGTTATGTGAACCACTTAAAATAATGACGAACTTCCACTGACTGTTGTTGACATTCGATGTACTGTCTGGTTCATGAGTGACTAACTTCAATGGTTGTTCTTCATCTCTGACTTTAAACTATAATTCTCTTTTCTCTAAATCCCTTTAATCAATCACTGTAACCTGTACCCTTGCTGTCACACTTCTGAAATCTCTGTCTTTATAATAAATCCACTTTCTTGAAAACTTCACTGAGGCTTGATCAAATAAATGAACTTCTTTCAATGTAGAATTACTTCAAGTCTGTAGATGACTTTTATCTTCATTCTTTTGACTGATATGATCTTCTGAGATTCCTGTGACAATTGAATTATTACTTACTTATTACAAACTTGTTTAATGTTGAGTTATATCCTCGATGTTAACAAATAGGCCTATACATATGCCTTTCAAAAAGGCTCACGTTCTTAGGGATGCTAAGGTAAAGAATATTCTGCACAATAGTCTTGATGATGTCATGTCAAACAAGGTGATTGCATGCAAGTCTGCAAAGGAAATTTGGGACACCTTGGATATTCAATGCCAAGGATCTTCATTTGTTAAGAAAAACAGAAGGGCTCCTGATTCAAGAGTATGAACAATTCGATGTAAGACCTGATGAGAGCCTTACTAACATGTATGATAGATTCCTAACACTGCTGAATAATCTATCTCTAGTTGGCAAAGAGTATGTAACTGAGGACTCAAACACCAAGTTTCTGAGAGCCTTACCTGAAGAATGGGATACTCAAACCTCAATTATTAGGCATCAGTATGATCTAAACACTGTGTCTCTTGATGAGGTTTATAGAATGCTAAGAACCTATGATCTTGAGGTTCAACAAAGAAAGAACAAAAGAAGCAGCAAGGCAAAGTCAGTAACCTTGAATTTTGAGGCAAAGTCAAAAGGAAAAGCTGTGGAGGTCTCTAGAAGAAGGACAAGAGTGGTGGAGTCAGATCATGATGACTCATCATCAGATATTGATGGCAATCCTGATGCCAGTACTGATGATGACTCTACTGACTCTGACATGCAGGAAATGGTTGCTATGATAGTCAAGGGCTTCAAGAAGATGAAGTTCAGGAAGGCTAGAAGACAAGGCAACTTTCAGAAAAAGACCTTCAATGCTGACAAAGACAAGTACATCAAGAAGGACAACAAAGGTAGCAAATTTGACAAGTCAAAGATTAGGTGCTACAAGTGTAATGAAATGGGGCACTTTGCAACTGAGTGCAAAAAGGCTAAAGCACTCATCACTTCAAGCAAGGATTTGATGGACTCCTCCTCAGAATCTGATACTGAGGTAGTCAACTATGCCCTGATGGCCAATACTGATGAGACTGATGTTCTTGATGAAAAGGTATCAAATAATGTTTTTGATTTTGATACAAATAATGTTTATGAGTTAAGATGTTTTCTAAAGTCATTGCATATTAGCTTTAGAAGTCAATCTTCTGAAAATGCTAGGATCTTATCTGAGATGTCTGAACTTAGGAAAAGAAATGAGCATCTAGAAGCTGAATTTTCTTTCATGCAAGAAGTACAAAAAGAGTGTGATAATGCTAAGCACATGAAACTTGAAATGCAATTTAAATGTACTGCTCTTGAAAAAGAACTTGAATATGCTAATGAGAAAATCAGAACTTGGACAAACTCTAGAAGGAAGTTTCATGAAATTAATACTTCTAAAAATTGGAAAGAGTGTCTAGGGTATAAGTCAGATGAAGATAAGAAATTGAAAAAGAAAGTTGTTATTGACGAGACAGTTAGTCCAAAGACCTACAGACATGTTATAGACAAAACCAAATCTAAGATTAAACCTTTTGATTTTGTATTTGGTAAAGATCCCAATTCAACTTTTGAAAAGGGATCTACTTCTGCTCAACCTTTCACAGATTCAAAGTCTAAACCTGTCAGGAAAAATGGAAATAAAAATGGAGGTTTATTGTCTCATAAACAACTTAGGGACAAATTTTGTGATGAAACAAGAAGACAAAAGTCACCTACTGTCAAAAGAAACAGGAATGGTAAAGTTGGGATTAATAAAGAGAATAATTATAAGTTTATCCCAAATGCACCAAGAAAATGTTGTTTTACCTGTAGTAACTCTAATCATCTTGCTATTGATTGCAGGAAGAGTAAAAAGAAGATTACTGAAATTCCTAGGTCTGATGTTAGGAATAGATCAGTATTTTACAAACCACAAAAATTCCTGTTTTCATTGTGGCAGTAAATGACATTCTATTTATACTTGTGAAGAATACCATAATTTGTACTATAACTTTTATGATCCTTTACCTAAGTTCAATAAAAGTGCAAATTCTGGTAAACCTAAGAATGTCAATGTGAAGCATGCATTTTTCAATACTGATACTGACAAAGCAAATCCTGATGGACACAATCCTGACAGGACTGCTAAAGTCAAAAAGTCTTATGCTGCTAAATTTAGTAAAATGCATGGAAAAGGATCCCAACAAGTGTGGGTTCTTAAAGATTCTGACTAGTTGTTTTTTGTCTGATTGCAGGGTAAAAAGAAAAATGTGTTAGTCATGGATAGTGGATGTTCTGTGCACATGACTGGAAACAAGGCCCTGCTGTCAGAATATGAGGAGAAGGCTGGCCCAACTGTGTCTTATGGAGATGACAACATTGGAAAAACCTTGGGATATGGCAATATAATCATTGGCAATGTCATCATTGAAAAAGTAGCTCTTGTGAAAGGACTAAAACACAACCTGTTGAGAATTAGTCAAATCACGGACATAGGTTATCATATCAACTTCTATTATACTCATTGTGAAGTAGTCAGCAAGTCATCAGGAAAGATAGCACTCACTGGCTACAGGCATGGTAACATATATGAAGCCAACATTCGATCAAATACTGATGGCTCATCTACTTGTCTCATCAGTAAAGCATCAGTAGATGAAAGTTGGAATTGGCACACGAAGCTTTCTCATCTCAACTTTAGTAATATCAATGAGTTGGTTAAGAAAGATTTAGTTAGAGGATTGCCTAAAGCTTTGTATACTCCTGATGGACTCTGTGATGCATATCAAAAAGCTAAACAGAGAAGGACATCATTCAAGAGTAAATATGAATCCTCTATTGGAGAACCATATCACATGTTATATCTTGACCTATTTGGACCAGTCAACATAATGTCCATCAGTAAGAAAAGGTACACTCTTGTAATAGTTGATGAATTTTCTAGATTCACCTGGGTGTATTTTCTACACAGAAAAGATGAGACTCCAGAAATACTGTTGGATCATGTGAGAATGATGGAAACTGGCACAAAGTATAAAGTCAAGATACTGAGGAGTGATAATGGAACTGAATTCAAGAATTCAAAAATGGAAGAGTTCTGCAAATACAAAGGAATCATACAACAATTCTCTGCTCCTGGCACACCCCAGCAAAATGGAGTAGTTGAAAGAAAGAATAGAACTATTATTGAAGCTGACAGAACTATGTTGGAAGAAGAAAAATTGCCTACATATTTCTGGGCAGAAGCAGTCAATACAACATGCTATACTCAAAACCTCACACTGATAAACAAACATGGTGTAACTCCCTATCAAATACTCAAGGAGAAGAAACCTAGTTTGAAACATCTGCATGTTTTTGGTTGTAAATGTTTTGTTCTCAGACCTCATCCTGAACAGCTAGGCAAATTTGAAACCAAGGCTGATGAGGGTATCTTTATAGGCTATCCAGCCTCAAGAGCTTTTAGAGTTTTTAACTTGAGAACAAGGACTGTCATGGAGTCAATACATGTATCTTTTGATGATAAGAAGATAACTGGAATAAATGAAGACTCTCATGATAGTTTGATCTTTGAAAATGAAGCTACCAAGAATCCTGAAGAACTGGAATCAGATACTGATACACCATCAGATACTGATGGGTCACAAAATCCTGGTGATACACCAAATACTGATGATGCACCAAATACTGATGGTTCTACTGATGGTGCTACTGATGATGCTACTGACAGTCCATATGTTGAGAGGGAGCAACAGCAGACTGTTACTGATACTGATACTACTCAATCAACAGGAAAGGATTCCTCAGATACTGATTCAAGTGACAATCCTGATAATCCATCAAGAGGAGACAACAACAATTCAGGGGGAGCTTCTACTGATTTAAGCTCTTTTGATGACAACAACAATCCAGGAGGAACATCTACTTCAAGGAATGATTTACCACCAGCAAGGAAATGGACCAAAAGCCATACTCCTGATTTGATAACTGGGGATCCTGACGCAGGTGTTAAGACAAGAAGTGCAACTTAGAATGAATGTCTCTATCATAACTTTCTATCCAAGGAGGAACCAAATAAAGTTGAAGATGCACTTAAGGATGCTGATTGGGTTACTGCAATGCAAGAAGAGTTGAATGAATTTGAAAGGAATGAAGTCTGGAAACTGGTGCCAAGACCAAAGAACAGGTCAATTGTTGGTACAAAGTGGGTATTCAAAAACAAGACAAATTCAGATGGAGTAATAATCAGGAACAAAGCAAGGCTAGTTGCAAATGGGTATTCTCAACAAGAAGGGATTGACTATGATGAAACTTTTGCTCCTGTAGCAAGACTAGAAGACATCAGGATCTTTCTGGCATATGCAGCCCACAAGAAATTTAAGGTTTTCCAGATGGATGTGAAAAGTGCTTTCTTAAATGGTGAACTAGAGGAAGAAGTTTATGTTGAACAACCTCCTAGTTTCATTGATCCAAAATATCCAAATCATGCCTACAGATTGGATAAAGCACTTTATGGACTAAAGCAAGCTCCAAGAGCCTGGTATGAAACCCTAGCTCAATTCTTACTAGAAAGTGGATTCAAAAGAGGTACTATTGATAAAACCTTGTTTTATTTGAATCATGGTAAAGATTTGCTTTTAGTTCAGATTTATGTTGATGATATCATATTTGGGTCAACAAACAATAAGTTATGTGAGAAGTTTTCAAAGCTTATACAGTCTAGATATCAAATGAGCATGATGGGAGAAATGAGTTACTTTCTTGGTCTCCAAGTTAAACAGACTGATGATGGCATCTTTATCAATCAGTCAAAGTATACCAGGAATTTATTGAAGAGGTTTAACATGCAAGATAGTGCAACTGCAAGTACTCACATAGCTACAGCTACCAAACTTGATCCTGATCAAGGTACTGAGGTAGATGTAACTCACTACAGGGGAATGATTGGCTCTCTTTTATATATCACTGCAAGTAGACCATATATCATGTATGCAACATGTCTTTGTGCAAGATTTCAAGCAAATCCTAGGGAACCACATCTGATAGCAGTTAAAAGAATTTTCAGATATCTTAAAGGCACTCCTTCACTTGGCCTTTGGTATGCAAGGGAATCAGATTTTGGTTTGTGTGGTTATTCAGATGCTGATTTTGCATGGTGCAAAATAGACAGGAAAAGCACTTCAGGAAGCTGTCAGTTTTTGGGTGGTAGACTAGTTTCTTGGTTAAGTAAAAAGCAAAAGTCTATCTCTACATCAACTGCAGAAGCTGAGTACATTGCTGCAGGAAGTTGCTGTGCTCAAATAATGTGGATGAGAAATCAGTTGTTAGATTATGGCTTGTCATACTCCAAAATCCCTATTTATTGCGATAACTAAAGTGCTATTGCAATGACAGGAAATCCAGTTCAGCATTCTCTTACTAAGCACATCAGTATCAGATATCACTTCATAAGAGAACAAGTACTGGAAGGAACAACAGAACTGCATTTTGTTCATACTGATAAAAAACTAGCTGATATATTCACCAAGCCACTGCCTGAAGCTACTTTCAACAAATTGGTGAATGAACTTGGAATGATGAACTTTGAGAATTTCTGAAGAAAACATCAGAGAGCAAGTCCTGATGACTATCAAATCCTGATGGTCAGTCAGTAAGGTATGTAATTTTGATCGAATCCTGATAGGACAAAATCCTGACAGGAAGTCACTTGGTCAATCCTGATGGACATGTCAACATTTATAATTTGCTTAATCCGTGCCTAATTTTTTGTCAGTATTTGATAGGAAACGTTTGAGTTTTAGTTGGACAACTGTATGCGCGCGTGTGTCACACTGATAGATATATACATATAGATACATATAAAAAGCGGTGCAGTTATGTTTAATTACACACGTAATTTGGTCCACTAATTATTTGAGCACGAATTATATTTTGCCACATGTCATTGAGAGTAATATTTTGTTTTAACAAAATACAATTGGTTTTCTAATTTGCAAATTACTCTCATATTTCATCAGTTTTTCCATCTTCTTCTACTCTCTGTGCTTGCGAACCCTAATTTCTTAATCTCAATTCTCAATTTTCTAAACATTTTTTTAATGGCGTATTCATCATTCATGAACAAATAGACTGTGGTTAGTGGTATTACTTTCGCCACTAACAATTTTGTTACAGTACTATATCATCAGGAATTACCACATTAGTTTCACATTATACAAGATTTTTTGGCTTCGAGCCCATTGAAATATGCTCTAACAGAACCTGCAAGCGTATCTCTCAAGTATTTGATGCAGGTATGGAACACAGTTGTTTTTGATAAAGGACACTCAGGCTCAATTCTGATGAGTTTCGAGTTTGATGGGGTTACTCACTATGTAACTCCTGCTACTGTTGAAGAGGCTCTTCATTTGCCGATTCTGGGTGATAGTGTTCTTGATACCATTACAGACTCAACTCTCTTTGAGTTTGTTACGAAGCTGGGCTACAATGGCGAGGTCAAGAGGTATGGAAGCCTCTTCAGGACGAAGCTTAAGAGGGAGTGGAACTTCTTCTTTGACACAATAAGCAGATGTTTCCTGAACAAGACATCTAATTTTGACGCTCTACCATCAGGATCACTAAAGATTGGGTATTCTCTTCTCTACTCTAAAGTCTTTGATTATGGATCTTTTGTGTTAAAAGCTTTAAGTGATAGAAAAGCAGATAAATTAGGTTATGTCTGTTTTATTAAATTTTTCCAATTAATATTCTGTCACTTGTGTCCTGATGCTATTTTTGAAGAGGATGTGATTCTGCCTATTTGTAGAATTACAGAAAATAATGTGAAGTCCTTAGTCAACAGTTATAAGGCAAATGGTTTCCAAGGCAATGCCTATATTCCTGATAAGGTCAGGCTTTTCTTGCAAGAGAGAATGCCTACTCAGTATGGATCAGATACTGATGCTATGGGACAAGGCCAAACACACCTTGTTCCTGACACAAGCATCCAACCCAAACAGTCTACACAGTCAACAACCACCTCTATTGTCTCTCAAAAGACTTTAGTTGTAAAATCAAAGAAATCACCTAGATTTGATGTGTCTGGAAGGCAATAAGGATCAAAGGATTTCTTCTCTACACCACTCACCAAAAAGAAGAAATAAGGGGGTGTACAAGGGGTCCTGGTGAAAAAGGCTGATAGAGTTGAGGAGGTTGCTGTTAAAAGAAAGTTGATTTTGGATGCTGATTCTGATCCTGAGGATGATATGCAACTTTCCTCCAAGTTTAAGATACAAAAGGAAGTTGTTGATACTGTTCCTGAAGTTGTGGCATAAATTGCTAAGCCACGGAAGAAAAGAAAATTGACGAAAAGTAGGTATCATATTCCTTTGAAGGTGAAGGATACTGATGGTTAGACGACAAATCCTGATGAGTCATCAATTCCTGATGCTCAAGCCAATCCTGACGTTAGTACTCCTGATGCTTCACCACAGAAGACTGTCTTAATCTCAGATTCTCCAGCCAATACTTCTCCATCTCCAAGGATTGTTGAAATTTCATGGGAGAAGGTTGCTGAGACTGCTTCCAAGCTTGGATTTTCACCTCCACTACAAAAGAAAAGGAATGCAGATGAGATTGTTTTTAAAAGACAAAAGAAACTGAAGGGATCTAGCTCACAAGAACCTGAACCTCAAAGTGGTTCAACAGCTATTGATGATCCAGTCACACAAGAACCACTCACTCAAAGTGTGAGCGCAGACAAGCTGATGGAATGGTCACACAAGAACCATTTTCTCAAAGGGAGAATGAAGACATCTACATTCCAACCACACAAGAACCATCTTCTCAAAGTGAAGATGCAGGCAAGACAACTTCAGTTTCTAAGGAACTTCCTGACACTGCTCAAGGGGTTTCTGGTGCGAATAATATGGAGATTTTGGCAGAGAACACTGTCATTGAGGGAAGTACACAAGAACATTTAACTCAAAGTGTTAACGCAGGTTCTAAACCTCAGGCTACACAAGAACCATTGGTATCAAATACTGATGCAAGCAAATCAAATCCTGACAGTGTTGCTCCTGACGCAAGTGGTGCTCCTGATGCTGAGCCAATCCTGATACAACCACTTAGCTCAAGGACAATGATGGATCCTATCTCAGATCATCAGGATAAGCTCAAAGGTGTTGCTATTACTGATCCTGATCATAATGATGATTCTGATGATAGTGATGATGATAATGAAGATGATGTTGAGAGGGATGAACTTGCCACTGCAATCAAATCAAGTCTTGGAACTACTCATGGTTCTTCAAGTACTTTTATGGCTGGCAAAGCTAGAGTTCAAGATTTTTCTGGTCCTTTTGCAAAAGATGCTGCTGAGCAATTAAGAAGACATGAATGGGATAATGAATGGTACAGATCTGCTGATTCTGTGAGCTACCCATCTGCACTACAACATGCTTCTTATGCAACAAGTTTAATTGACAATGAAGATATTAGGAATCACTTGAAGGCTACAACTCTTTTAAGCAAGAGCCTCAAGGATGATATTGATTCTGTTAAGGTTGCTAATTCTTTGGTAAGGGCTGATATCTCACAGAGTTTGGCAAAGGCACCTACTGCTCTTCAACTCAGAGTTGTAGACTCTCATGTCGAGTCTCTTATCACTGAACATTCTTCTATCAACAACAGAATAGACTCTTTGGATTCTAAGGTAACTGATATTCAAGCCTCTCTCTCTTTGATTTTAACTTTATTATCAAATCCTGATGCCAAAAAGGGGGAGAAGGTGAGTTAGAAAAAATGTACACCTGATCTAGTATTGAGAAGAAATGATGATGATGATAATACTGGAAATGATGGTGATGACTTGGTAAGAAAAGGAGAAACCTCTGATGCTGCCATGGTGAAGTCCACAAGACAAACTTCTCAAAGTCAATCCATGCAGTCAACTCATGTTTCTGATTCTGGAGTGAGAACAATAAGAACCTTAGTGAAATCTCAGATCCTGACGGAAGAGCAAATCTTGACAGGTGACCAAATTCTGACGTCTGGTCGTGGACAAACACTCTCTATAATTCCTGAAGGTGATGAAGATGTAGTTATTGAAAATCCTGAGGATGCTGCTAATCTCTTCCAGAAGTTCAAGACTAAAGCTGGTGATGTTGTTACTCTTTATCATACTGATAAGAGGGTTCAACAATTGTTTGCAAGAAAAGCTCTCTCTACTGCTACTGAAGAATATCCTGATCTTTCTCAAGAAGATTTTCTGAGACAACAAAAAGAGATCAAGGAAAGCTTTACTAATCCTGCTCCTGTTAGAGGAAGAGGCAGAGGCAGGAGAGGAGCTAGAAGAGGAAGAAGGTCAACACAATCTGTACCTAGACAAACAAGGTCTAGAGGTCTAAGAATTGAAGAAATCACTGAAGATGCTCAAATTCCAAAAGTTCCTGATACTCAACTTGTCAGGACTACTTTTCATAAAGATGGTGAAGATTATGAACCTCGGGTGATTTTGAGAAGAAGACCAAGACAATCAACTCTCATCAGTAATACAACTCAAATTGAAGATTCTAACCATGACACTGTTCAAGATCCTGATGAATCTGAAATTTTACAAGAGGTTGATTTGCTAATACTTTCTACAGTGGTTGATTCTCACAATCTATAAGTTGATGAAGAAGAAGAAGCAAGAAGAAGAGAGATAAGAAGAACAACATATAGGGATTTCAATCTCTATGTGCAAAAGCTGATCAAATCAAATAGATTGTTGTGGAAAAATAATAGAAGATAACAACACAAGCTTGAGTTGAGCTATGTTATTGAAAGGGAGAAAGATAAGAAATGGAAGCATATTGACACTATTCAGTGCAATAGACCTGTCAATTTTCAATCAGGTGGTATTATAACAAATGTTTCTAGTGTTGCAGACTTTTCAGGTTTACAAAGATCTAAAGCACTCTGGTTAGAAATGTTTTCAAGCTTAAAGCAAATGCCACACAATACAAGAGGAGGCATAGGTCACAGGGATGCTGAGTTCTTAAACATGCCATATGTAGATCCTTATGCACTGATTAAAATTGGAGGTAACTTAACTTCTGAACACCTGAACAATTTACAAGCTGTGGATATAGTCTTAGATTGTCATGATGGTGCTGAAAAGAAGGAGAAGCTTCTTTACTTCATGAAGGATGGAAGTGTAAAGAAGATGTCCATTCAGGAGCTGTTAGTTAAAACTACAAAGGAACTGAAATATGTTCATTATCTACTCAAATGGAAGAATAGAGTGTGCGAGGAATGGTCTGATTTGATTCTATCAACCATAAGACAAAGATTTGATGAAGGAAGAAATAATGATGGTAATTATACTCCCATGTACTTAAATCTGAGAGATCAAGATGTTGAAATGCAAAGAGGCAGTGCTGTTAAAGAAATGTCTTTTGGTATGAAACAATTGACTCTTAATCCTGATGGGAAGGAAATTGCTTATCTCCTGGTTGAAGAATATAATCTACAGAGAAGTTCTATTCAGAATCTCAGAGCAGCTATCTACCAGATTGATGAGGAAGATGAAGAACTCAGAAATCTAAAGGAAAGACTGATTCAAATTCTTGAAGACAAAGAAGAAAATCTATTATCAAACTTCTTGAAGATGAATCTGTTCTATCAAAAAATTTAAAGATAAGTTTGCTTCTGATTTCTTGTACATTTTGTAAATATATTTTTGGCATCATTGAATCTAGGAATCTATACTTTATTTTACAAAGTATAAGATTGGGGGAGATTGTTAGATCAGGATTCAATGATCAGCAGGATCTGGACTACTGATCAGTATTAAGGTGCTAACGTCATCAGGATTGCACGAGCGTCGGTATCAGGATTGCTATCAGGACTGAGATCGGGATTATCATCAGGACTGGAAGCTGATCAGTATTACTTTAAGATACGTATCGAGTCCAGAAAAATAAGGAAAGTTAATTTGTCGGTTCCTAGTTTATAGGAATGCAACTGTCGGTTAGGATATGTATCAATATAGTTTGTAATTGATTTGGTCTTATCTTGTAATCGATAGAGCGGCTGTGTGTACTATATAAACACAGTTTAGGTTTTGATTTTATATCAATCGCATACACGAGTATTATTGTAACCTAGCAGCTTTCAAGAACATCAGAATTTCTTGAGAAAGTTTTGTAACAGTTTTATATCAGAATTAATAAAGCTGTTATTATTTTCATATTTGTGTTTATTAGTCGAGAATCTTATACAATTGTATTCAACCCCCCTTCTACAATTGTTAATTACTGGGCAACAAGTGTATCTCATCTTGATGAAAGCATCATGGAAAAATATGTCCACGGAAGCTCCGTTATCAACTAGAACCCTCTTGGTTTCAAAATTGCCTATCACAGGTATGATGACCAGGGGGTCGTCATGGGGAAATTTCACTCCCTCTAGGTCAGAATCATCAAAACATATGGCTATTTCTGTCTTGACACGCTTCGGTGCTTCTCCAACTACTGTCATTACTTCTCTAGCATAAGCCTTTCTTGAGTTTTTTGAAGAACCGGCTGCAGTTAGTCCTCCGAATATCATGTTAATGACTAGCCCTCGGGGTCTAGGATTACGATCTTGATCATTATCCTTTCTGTCATAGTGTTTTTTCTCATAATTTCCTTTTTGATTTCCGCGATTCACATCCTTAGTGAATTTTTTAAGTTTTCCCCTTCGGATCAAGAATTCGATTTCATCTTTCAGTTGTCTGCAATCATCTGTATCATGGCCAACCTCTTTGTGGAATCGACATAATTGATTCTGATTTCTTTTTGATAAGTCAGTCCTTAGTGGCTTCGGCCATCGAAGATCTTTTTCCTTCTCAATTTCCATCAGAATTTGGCTTCTTGAGGTGTTCAACCTTGCATACTCAGTGAATCTTGGTCCAAAATTGTTCTTTTTAGGTGGAGAGTCAGAATTCTTCGCTGTCCTGGGATACTTATCCATAGCATCATATTATTGAGCCTCCTTTCTCTTTTTTCCGTTTACACTTCCCCCAGCAGCGGGTTCATACTTCCTCATGCTTTCTTCAGCCTTGATATACTTCCCAGCCCTATCTTGTAGCTTCAACATGCTTTCGGGTGGATGTTTTGCCAGAGACCTCTTAAAGTGGTCATCAGTGGTTCCTTGTTGTAGGACTATCATAGCTACCTTGTTCTCCAGATCCGGGACCTTCAAGGCTTCCCTAGTGAATCGATTTATGTAGTCCCTCAAGGATTCATTCTTACCCTGCTGGATTCCCATAAGGGATGCAAAATTCTTTTCATGCACTCTTCCACTAACAAACTGATTGATAAATGCTTTGCTCAATTCCTTAAAAGACCCAATAGAATTAGGAGGAAGACGACTTTACCAACATTGAGCCATGCCCGCAAAGGTTTTTGGAAACGCTCTGCCCTTGACTACATCATTAGTAGGCTGCAACAGTAGTGCATTGGAGAAAGTCCTTACAATGATTAGAGGTATCTCCCGTTCCATCATAAGCCTTGATAGTTGGCATCTTGAACTTCCTGGATATATGGACCTTCATAATATCCTAAGTAAATGGGGGTGTAGGATCATCTGGATCTCCTAAGGGTAGTAACACAGTCGGATCACCTTTTGGGACTTTTGTCCTCTTAACAAGGCACCACAACAGATCTCCAATCGTGAATTCATACCGAGGGAAACCTCCCACATCGAACCACCGCAACCCGTCACTCCCAGAATACAACTCCAAACCATGGGCTCTGATACCACTTGTTGGGCTGCGAGCGAGCCTTAACTCCACACTAATATGATATTGTTCGCTATGGGTCAGGCCCACACGGATTTGTTTTTGGATCACTCCCAAAATGCCTTGTACTAATGGAGCAAGAATATTTTCTCTTTTCTACTCGATGTGGTACTTGAGTTGACACCGCTCAACCCACGTCTAATTTACTATCCTGGTGGCCGTTTTGTTTAAGAAAAAGATCTTCATTTTATATATGTTGATTGCATGAAGTGGCCACCAGAAATTCAAACTACGGGCGTTGAGGAAAAGGGAAAGAAATCTGACATGCATTTTTGGGGCTCCATGTAGGTGAAGGCTTTTTAGTTGAAAAAGGAGGTGGAAAATGGAGATGGAGACGGTAATCGTGGTGGGGAAATTGGCACGCATGAATTCATGTAATCAAACCATCATATCACCAGAAAAAAGGAAGCGAGGCGTGCTCAAAACCTTGGTTCTGTGAAATTAATGAAATGTGGCGTGGCCCTGTTTCATCATTCATACTGTTAATGTTGTGCAAGTTACAGGGTGTGGATATATATATTGCTTTTGGATAACATAATTTTATGCTAGGTACAATAATTTATAAACATAATAAGATTAAACCTCACTAAATGCACTGTGGTCGTCGCTTCTATTATGTTGGGATCAAGAAAGAATATGAGATCGAATGTTCATTTATCGTTATTAAGAGTATAATTCTGAAATTTGTTAAAGTGGCAGCTTGACTAATGGGTGCATGCACGTGTATGTATCGCCCGAGATGAAACAAGTATTTGTGTGGAAGAACATCATGATACGTGTTCTGAGCTTACTTAGCCAGCTGCAGATCCTGTAGTTGGGACATGAAATAATGAAAAGGTCAGAAACATTCTCCATTATTATTGTTGATGAAGCAAAGAAAAAGCATAAATTTACATAAGTACAGTCATATAGATCGAGAGAGATTTGGTTCAAGACAAACCCAAGAAAAGTGATTTGTAAACGTCAAAAGATGCATATAAGGTCCAAATCAATGGTAGGCAAAAAGTGGCCTCTAGGCAGGCAATTTCTGATTGAGAGGACTATCATTGCTTGGCATGCCTCCCAACTCACCAATGCACTGCCCTTAATTTCTCTTCATACTCATCATGCATGCCTTTGATTTATTTTGAATCTCTTACTTAATTATAACTCTTCTTTTGTGCTACAATCGAGTACTAGTTCATTAGCATCTTAATTTTGATTAAATTTTCACTTTTCATTATTAACTCAATGATCAGAACTCTAGATGTATTTGGGTTTTTTTTATGGGAATGAAAAAGTTACTACGTGCCTGGTCGGCTAGGAAGGCGAGCTAATTTGATGGATTGTACATAATTGTGAACAACTGCAGCATCTGGTTTTGTCACTTACAATATGACCCTTAAAAGTCAGAATGTACCGATTTGCCTGCAGTATGTTTACCGATTTACCTGCAGGCTTGAATTGCAGTAGATGGCGTGAGCCATTCCCTGGTTTAGATTTATGCTATGACAAATGTATGTTCAATTGTCCCACACCGGTGTCTCAGCCTCTAACACGTTAAGATTTTAAATGGACGGGTTACTAACACAAGTAGCCATCAAAATGTTAACACTTGAAAAGGACGATGGGCGTAACAAGCTTGCTAGCAAGTGAGGATGAATAAAGTAATTAAGGCGATTCAGGGTTAATGAAGAGAAGCGAATAAAGGGAAGAAATTTGCAGGCACAGGGTGACACCCAGGTGCCTCCAAAAAGGAGGTCCCCGCGCGCTCAACCCCTCGTGGGCAGAATTATTGCGACCAACCAACCATGATTCCTTCCTTATCAGCCCCCACTCCCCCCCCTCTGGCCTCTACTTTTCATTCCCCTTTTTCTTTCTATTTTTTTCTTCTTAATAAAATTATTTTATTCTATATTATTACCAATGTTGTAAAAAGCGGGAATCAGAGTTAATCGGTGAAGGTACCGTCCAGGGATTAATCGGGTAATCGGGGATTAATCGAAATGATTAATCGGATCATTAATCAGAATAAATTTAATAATATTTTTTATATACAATTATATTCGTATACATAATTGTTTCGTTATTTCAATTGAACATATGTTATTATCATATATTTATGCAAATAGGTTAAAAATCTTATATAATTGTAATAAATAAAATTTTGAAGGTTTAATTTTTCAATTAGAGATCAATTTAAGAGAAAAAATAAAGAGAATTTATGATTTAGACATCTAAAATTATAATTATATGTACAAAAATAATATTTTTTTCCTATTGTTTAATCAAGTTTCTACCTTTTAAATTTTTAATTATTTTTTTTTAATTTTAACTATTTTTTACTATTTTTAAATAATTAGCCCGATTTTTGACCGATTAATCCGATTTTTGACCGTTTTTCTGAAAAACCGATTAATTAACCGATTTTCGCTTAATCAGTTCGGTGACCCATCGTCTAGCGATTAATCGCCAATTAATCCCGATTAATCGCCGACTTTTAGAACACTGTCACTACTAATTTCCTAATCAAGTCCTTTACGTTAATGGAAATCCTCGTTACGACCGTCATGCATCTTATTAAACTGCACTTAATTAAAATACTAATTAATTACTACATTCAATAATTAATCCTGTCTCCACTCCCCTATTTATACTTCCTTAAACCCTCTCAATCCACTCACAAACACAAACACAAACACATACTCATTCTAATTTCTTTCTTTTTTTCCCTGATTTTTATTTTCTCTAAAAATGAGAACCATGATAGACTTGGGAAGCCAAAGAGGCCCAATAGTACTCCACATAATGGACACAGCTACCTCGGTAGACTGCGGCCGTGACGTCCGTCTCCGACGAACATTCCGTTCACTTATAGAATGCATGGTTCCTGCATGTTGTGGCTTCCAGCCCACGTCGTTATCTGACTACTCCTCTTCCTCACCTACTTCACTCTCTTCCACCAGCAGCATGGACTCCTCCTCCGACTTCTCTTCGAGTTTCAGTAGCTCAACTAGTACTCATGCATCCACGGTAACCGGAACATTCTTCGGATTTAGAAAAGGCCGAGTAAGTTTTTGCATCCAAGAAGACACAAAAAGCTCTCCACTCATTCTTCTTGACCTAGGAATCCCAACTTCATATCTAGCTAAAGAAATGCAATACGGATTACTCCGTATTGCACTTGTCGAATGTGAACGTAGGCATGATGTTAAACAAGAAAATGGCTCGCTTTTTAGTGTGCCTCTCTGGTCTGTATTTTTCAATGGTAGAAAGATTGGTTTTGCTAACCGGAGAGTTGCGACCGAAAGCGACGTAAGAGTTTTGAAGCTTATGCAATCAGTCTCTGCCGGTGCCGGAGTTCTGCCATCGGTGTCAACAAAGGAAAATGATCAGGATGATAAATTATTTGATGAAAGAATGTATTTGAGGGCTAAGTTTGAGCGGGTTAGCGGATCAGTGGACTCGGAGTCTTTTCATATGATTAACCCGGATGGGAGTTGTTCAGGTCAAGAGCTCAGTATATTTCTTATTCGATCATAGAAACAATTGTTTAAATCATCTTTTTATGCTTTTTGTATAAAGATATAATATAGAGACGCCCCTAAAAGAACTGTGATTAGCAAGCCAAATCACATGTATATATGATTCCTATATATTATGTTAATCAAGTCGACTACATGTTATCTCAGAGGACCGCGCGTAAGGACTTCTTAATTGAAATTTATATATTAGCATTTTCGCCCTACCAAAAAGTTGATTCCTAACAAACTAATAGTTTGATAAATTTTGAGTTTTGGTCTAATCGTTGTCAAAAGTTTTACAAAAAATTGAAGGCTTAATTAAGAGATGTATCGGGCGTGCTAGTAATTTATAGTTAAGGTAATTTTAATTAATAATACACACCATTAATTTAACTGGCACTATATATATGTATTCATCTTTCGTCTGTTATCAATTGATTAAGCATACTTGTAACTTGAATTTGGAATGTTAGCAACATTATTCTGGCCAACTTGATCGAAAGAATTTCATGCATTGGCATTTTCGAATGTCAGTTGGATTGGGCGTTGGACGGGGATGTTGAACCAATTAGTCGAGGTGATAGTAATGTACATGCCACATCATATCTCCGTCGAAACTGAGAGCAGTAACTAACAGAATTCTACAACTAATTTAATATCTGATTGTCGAATGATTCAATATGCGTTATACTTGTAAACTTGAAGTTGTTATGACATGTTACCTTCTTGCTAATGACCCTATTCCTATAGTTTGTTCCATTTTTCTACCCCAATCTGCTTTAACAGCATCCAGAATTTCATTTTTTCAGTTACAAGTCAATATATATATTCAAATACGTAACGTAAGCAGAATATTACACTAGGGAGACATCCTGTGAATGTCTTAGATCAATGATAATTCTGAGTCGTGAAGAGATCAGATTTCTTCTGTTTGCCCAAAAATAAAAAAGAAGATAATAAAGGAAAGGAAGATGGGATAGCTTGGCAGGACCTGCATGCGTATGTGATTTTTCCACAGACATGTTGGTAGCAAGAGAAGACTTATTGTTCTGTCTGTCCCCCGATTCAGATCTACATCTGAGAACTCAAATGTATTACTTTCAATCTTAAAACACACTTTTACATTATAGAGATTATAAACTTGCGTTAGCAATTTGCATGTATTCACATAATGAAAGTATGTTCTGTGACATTGTTCATGTATCTCTCTCAATCATAGTAACGTTTGAGGATGGAATGGTTTCTACACAACAATACAAACTGAAATAATACACGCCTCTCTATCACTTCTTAATTGTATGTGTATGTCGTAATGCGAGTAACGGCATCTGTAATACCTTTCCTGAATTTGGGCCGTACGTGCATACAGTCTTCTCATCAACAGTTGACTGACCCCGGCATACATATCACTGTCCCCTTTGCTCGTTGTCACATCTTGTCAAACTGCAATAATTCATTCTATGCCATTACAGTCAAATAGAAGATAAATTTGTGTAATACGAATGGTCTGCATGGAATACATTGTCTATTTTTTAATACAACTTCTACTCTGAATCCATTTGGAAAATAATGTCTATACTTATCACACTGTATTAGCTTATATAAGATGATGTAGACATGCACACGGTAGGCTCAGTTGTTATCAGGCGACCCAGGGATCGCGGTGGGCACACCACGCCCATGTGACTAAGGACGCTTATGCGCCATTTCTATCCTCTCTTCCATCCATCTGGTACACACATCATCCTAACCCTTCATCTTCCCAGCTCAAATTTCAGTTATGTCGTTTTTAGATACATATAAAGACAGGAGGCTACATTAAAGGGAGATGGAGCTAGCTCGACTTCATGTCTTCATTGTTTCTTTTAAAGATCTATTTAATTCCGAGTTTATTCTACTTTAGCTCTTTCTTTGCAGCAATTGGTTTCGGAATCAAAATTTTAATGGGTTAAATATCAAATTGGTCACTGAAGTGGAGGCCATATATCAATTTTTTAATCAATTTTAACAGGGTCTCAATTAAATCACTTAAGTCATAATAAATATCAAACAGATACCTCTAAATACGTGATCAAGAAGTAAAATAATTTTTTATTGGGTTCTATACAGTTTTCATCAATGCCACCATAACCAAATGAAAAGTTATGTATTCTAGTATTTTAGATAATATATTCAGATTTTTAAAATTTTATTTATATTTTATTTTTGATTTTATAGTTATTTTCTTTGATTTAATTAAAAATAAATTAAAAATAAATTTTAAAAAATCTAAATATATTATCTAAAATACTAGAGTTCATGGATTTTCATTTGGTTATAATGGCATTGAAGAAAAATGTATAGAACTGAACAAAAATTTATTTTACTTCTCGATCACACATTTAGAGGTATCTGTTTGATATTTATTATGACTTAAATGATTGAAATGAGACCCCGTTAAAATTGATGAAAAAATTGATACATAACCTCCACTTCAGTGACCAATTTGATATTTAACCCAAATTTTAATACAGGATTTGACTCTCCAAGGGTGTGCTGTTGAATAAAAATATATGGTCCATTTAAGATTTCCTTTAAATACCTTAAGGTTTTGGAAGATTTGGTCCGTACACTCACACGATCGGGGTGAGTATTGAATTTGATAAACGAAGAGTTCGCTTTCATAGTTGCAAAAGCCTATGGTAATATGCAGGCTTGGATCAGGATTATGTATGTGACAGCCCCCGAATAAAACATGCATTCATAATAATTAATAATATATAAGACATCAGGGTAGGCTCAACTAAATTTGAAGCCCTAAGCCAATCTTAAAAATGAGGCCATTAGATATAAAAATTCAAAATTTTCTAATATAATCAAAATTTCATTAATATAAAAATCCTTACATAACAAAATAACCAAAAGTTGAACAAGAAATTACAAATAAATCTACTAAATAATAAAATACAAAAAAAATAATAGATAAAAAAGGGTAGATCTCACCAGGAAAGTTGAACAAAAGAAAACGAATCTTAGGCACTTGAATGGATTATCAATAAAGAAACATATATATTAGAGGTCCTGAAAAAATCAAACACCAAATGTAATTAAAATAATAAAATTAAGAAGTCATGAAAAGTAAAGACAAAACTAATTTAAAAATTTTACCTCAATTTTGAATCTGTGATATGAAAGCCGAAAATAATATGTAACAAAGAAATAAAGATTTATGGTGACTGAGAAAAGTTATAAAGCATACAAAGTGACAACCTCACAACTCTGTAATTCACAAGCACAAGTGAGTTTTTATTTTTCACCGTGTCATCATTATATGGGCAAATGAACTAGACGTTAGAAGCTTTTATGTTCATAATTAAAATCCATTTAATGAACTTGATATTACATTAATCTAGGCATATTATCTATGACGTAGCTTTGTCTTTCAAACTTAGTTTCATTTTTTAATATTTGATTACATACATTTTACACATATTAATATATTGTAAAACATTTATATAAATATGATTTACAATATTATGATGATAACTTACTAATTTATATTTCAAATTTTTTATAAAAAAATGAAAAATTTTAATTGTTAATTTGACAGATTAAATGAAACCTTAATTTTTTAGCATTAATAGAATGTTTTAATAAGGTAATTATATTACAAAATAAAGTAAAAATTATGTAACACAGAGCTATATGCTTTTAAATTTCTGGAAAACCAAACGTTTGTTGTTATTCTTGATAAACCCATTTCTTGATCAACTGACAAACATCATCATTAACACTTTTGGAAAACGGGATTGCCCATATATCAATATCGTTTTTCTTTTAAAATTTTCAGAGTAAAACTACATTTTATTTTGCAATGCTAATCTGATATATCATTTTTGGAGAAACTTTTTTTTTAAAACAAGTTATACATAAAAATTAATAAAATTTATGTATACACACATATAAAGAACATAAAAAATTGGGGCCTTGTATGTTTGGTGGCCCTAAGCGATGGCTTAGTTTGCTTTACCGTTAAGCCGGCCCTGAAAGACACTCTCACGGATCTTTTACAAGTTTTGGCATTGAAACAAGACTACTGTATTGCATAAGTTACAAAAACCTGGAGTTACTAGTATAACCTCGATAATCTTAAACTAGGTCCATGGTTACTAAGATATGTAAACGGTAGTGAATTAGCTAGGTTTTAATGACTGTGATATATTATATACATACAAAACATATGTATCAATATATACAAGAAAAAGACTCTTTCACTTGACCAACAAAATTCTTTTTTCTTTGTGTTTACTTTGATTATGTCTTGTTTTATAGCTTATAACGTGTGACGGTAGAACATGGTGTGAATTCTACATAAAAGTCTTTTCTTCAGGTGTTATTTCGTTGCGTCAATGGTTGTCCCTCGTTTGGGACCTAACAATTGGTATCAAAGCCAGAATCAGATTGGGTGGTAAAACTCTGATTTGAGGTGATTCTAGGTTGTATTTTGTTTTGTGCATACAAGGTGTTTGGTAAAATTCCTGAGAGAGGTTGGTTGTTAAACAAGTGGTATCAGAGCCCATGGTTCGGTAATTGGATCTTGGAGGTAACGGGCTGTGGTGTTACGATGTGGGAGGTTCCCCTCGGTGGCGATTGGAGATTTTTTGGTACCTTGTGTCGAAAGTCTACTTGATGGTATTCAAGCAGCGGGTTCTGTGAGGTCAATCGCAGCGGTGCAAGATATAGGCAGATTTATCGCGGGTGTAAGACCGCGGGTTATGTGGTTCTTGGTTTGAGTGGAGTATTGTTGGGTGACGTCAACCTAAGTACCAAATCGAGGGAAAAAGAGAAAATACTCTTGTATATAAGCAACCAAATAAACTCCATTAGTATGAGGCCTTTCGGGAGTGACCCAAAAATAAATCTGTGTGGGCTCGGTCCAAAACGAACAATATCATACTATTGTGGAATTATGCCTCGCTCACGGGCCAACAACGGGAAAAAGGAACCAATTTCATACAAAACTATAACATTTCAAAAAGATGACCGAAAATCTATAAATTTGTAGTATTTAACTTTCAACAGTCAAAAGGCATATCAGTGTGTGACAATGTCATGCACTGCTGGAACCCTTTATATATATTCAACTTGCTGAACGGGCAATCTCCTCTGTGCCAATCGCTAGCGCATCCGGGGCCTGCACCCAGCTCAGCTGGAGATACCTAGCCTTAGCTGCAGACATTGCTCTATGTGCGCACTTCCGCATAACGTTCCAAAGCTACCATGAGATTCTGCTCTGCATATACTACAACATAAACATTAGTTGCATATATATAAACATTACTAGGTGTACTCGTACTTATGATATGCTGTAAATTGTAATTTTCAAGTACAATAAAATTATTAATTCAGGAAGATGGAAGAAATATAAAAATAAGCTAAACAAGCATGTATGTACACGTAATATATATGTAGAAAGTAGTCAGGAAGGCGTCTTATGATATTTACAGAACGGTAAGCCAATTAGCCAAACCTATGTGAAAAGGCAAAAAAAAAAAATATCTGTTCATAGTATTCCGTAGAAATTTGGCAGTAGCAAGTACACATAAGTATTGATTTAATGAACATAGGAGAATCAGAATATTTCAGCCATACTCTTCAGTAGAGCAACGCTAAAAAATTGTTCTACGTATTACAGTAGACGTTGATGTCAGATCGTGCTTTTCTGTTGCTCCTTACTATACCACCTGGCCACATAACCGGCCAAGAATCCTCGTAAATAGAAATAGCAATAGAAAATAGAGAAAAAAAAAACTAATCTATGAACTCCTTGATAGTAGGCACCCCTGGTCATCCTTAATAGTAGCTAGACACCCTTGATCCTTAATCTTGGCATCAACATTCAACCTGGTTCGCCACTTTTCTCTCTAAAGAATCACTTGTCTTTGATATTGTGATATCACACTAGTCGCTAGCTAATTACTATTAATTTCTATTCTACAAACACACATTAAAATAAAATGGACGACAAAGACATTGCTCATGACATATCTCCATTTTTTGTAGTGTACAAAAATGGCAAAATTAAGAGACTTATTGGCGGTCCCCTCATGATCCCAGCACCTGAATCTCTAGATGGCGCTAAAATAAAAGATGTTGTCATTTCACCAGATCCCAAAGTCACCGTACGTGTATTTCTTCCGGAATCTACTTCCCCGGGACAAAAGCTTCCGGTGTTTTTTTACATTCATGGCGGGGGATTTAGTATTGAATCCGCTTTAGGACAGGGCTACACATGTTACGTCGCAGCTGTTGCTTCCAAATGTAATGTGATTGCTATTTCGGTTGATTACCGGCTTGCTCCCGAGGCCCCCATTCCTGCATGTTTTGATGATTCATGGACAGGTCTCAAATGGGTCGTTTCCCATGCAGCCGGGACAGGACCCGACCCGTGGATTAATGAACATGGCGACTTCGGACAGTTTTTTATAGCAGGTGATAGCGCGGGGGCAACTATTGCAAATACTATGGCGATTTGGGCAACAGTAAAAGGACTCGAGCGTGATGTAAAAGTTAGAGGAGTTATTTTTTCATGTCCATTTTTCGGACACGAGGTAGAGCTTGATAAGGTGTGGAAATATTGTTGCAAGGAGGAAACGGGTGTTAATGACCCGAGATTGAACCCGGCTGCGAATCCGGAGTTGTTGGCTAAGCTTGCGGGTGACAAGGCATTGGTTTTTACAGCCGACTGTGATTTTTTGAGAGATAGGGGACTGACTTATTACGAGGCATTGAAAAAGAGCGAGTGGAAAGGACAAGTTGAGCATATGGAGACAGAAGGTGAAGAACATGTGTTTTATCTCTTCAAACCAGAGTCTGAAAAGGCCGCGGCAGTCATGAAACGCATGAATTCTTTCATCAACAATAAGCGACAAGTGCTTCCGTAGGTTTGTTAGGGAGTAATAAAGATACTATATTATTATCAGAAAGATATGGAATTTTACTACGTTTCATTGGAATCCGATTTTCACGGTCATAGGATGTTAATAAATTTATTATATACAGTCAATAGATTTGTAGTCTAATATATAATCTTAAATTACATTCGGATAGATAGCAAATCTGGTTTCAACGTCGGCGGAGACAGCCATTTTATAGAAAGATTTATGACCGATGGATCTGGATAATTGATTCATCATTAGCCCTTCCAGTCAGTTTTAAGACGTGGATGGCAGTGGCACTTTGTAAGATGGATTCCAATAGCTTTGTATCTTTCTCTTTGAAAGTAATGAATTGTAACAAATATTACAATTGTACAGATATGGATTAACAACCTATTGGCTAATCTGTTATGTAGGTGATTTCAAGCGCACTGTACCAGAGTGTTACTCTTTAGAGATATTTTATCAATTTCTTTACATTTCAAAAATATTAAAGTTTTATAATATAAAATTTAACTATTTTCACTACTTTTTCCGTTTTATTTACTTTATACCTTAAATGTTGACGGACCGCACTACTTTAATTATTCTTCTTATTTTTTTCCTACTTTACTTATATTTCTTAACCTCCGTCACCGTACCCAATCCAAATGTAAACAATTGGACGGAGTATATGTTTTAAAACTCCGTGGTCCTCTCTACTTTTACCGGATTCAACAAGTGCCTTCTCTCTTACACTCAATTGATATGTTCACTTTTAATTTCTATGAACTTTTAAAATATAATAAGTTTGTTACCAAAATAGAAATATATAATCGTTAAACAAGTTCAAAACACTCGAATGCAGATTTGCGAGAATTTTTAAATTTAATGGTATTACAAGAAGAATTTATAGAATCAATAAAGATTAGTGGCCTAAAAAATTGCAATTTCCATGATACAAATTGTAAAATATTTTATGAGAACCAGATTTACAATAATGTATCTACACTGCAGAGACAAATGAACGAATAAAAAACGCAGGCCCATGACTTGTTCCCTAAACGTGGGTCGGTGGCCTTGATCATCATATATCAATGATAATGCATGGATCATGAGCATGGTTGATGAAGAAGAAATCCAAATAAACAGCTACTATTAAACGAAATCAATGCATCATCAACCTAAACTCGTCAAAGTTGAGAACGCCATCACCATTGAGGTCAAACTTCGAAATAATAGCCCTACAACTTTGAACCGAAGTAGACTGTCCGAGTCGACTAAGCATCTTCTTCAAACTTTTGGGAGTAATACTACCACTTCCCTCTTCCGCGTACATTCCAAACGCTGCGTACATCTCATCCATCTCAGACCCACTTTCGTCTTCTAAAATCTTCGAGAAGTCCTCCAGCCCTAGCATTCCGTCCCCGTCAGAATCCACTGTTTCTACAGCCATCTCCGCTTCTGATAGCGACATTTCACGTCCACCAACTGCCGTCATGCATGTCATTAACTCGGCTGCTGTTATTTTGCCGTCTTCATCTTCATCGAAGTAGCTGAACACGCGTTGTATTAGCTCGTCGTTAAATGCTTTCCGAGACGACGATGATGATGATGCATTGCTAATTCTAGGTGATTGTTTAGGTGAAAATGCTTGGCATAGTCGTTTAAAAGCCGAAGTAGTAGAAGAAGATGAAGCTGACGAAGTTCTTGGAGACAACATATTTGATATATATAGATGAAGCTCTAAATTTTTGAATCTAAATGAGTTTAGAGTTTGAGTTGGTTGAAGACCTGGGGAAGGAATGGTATTATATACTATTCGGTGTGCGCGTATGTTTTATGTTAAAAGAGTGGATACCATGATTGGCCAATATTGTGGATATTGCGCGTACCTATTAAATATTGTCTTCTTACGTGTTAGCTTCTTTCGAATTGATTTTTTTGTACGCGCTCAAACTGTGTGCTATTTTTTAATTTTAATTTTGATCATTATATTTTATCAATATATATCTATACTATTATATTAAAGACGAAACATTGAAAGTTTTGTAGTCTGGTCATTAAAGTTTTTGTAGTCTGGTCACTCCATTCATAGCCGTTAGATATTTTTGATCAAATCGATGAGAACCGTTAGATAAAATATTAAAATTAGTATATAGAATATCTTTTATATTTTTCCTAACTAAAACATCTCATTTTCCAAAAATATCATACGCAGTTTCATTTAATAAAATAACATAATAAGGTTATAATTGATAATAAATAACCCATTACCATTTTTAGCCAAAATGTATATTTTTTTATATTTTCTAACTAAAATTTCTATTTTTCTATTTTTATTAAATAAAACCTCTAATTTTCCAAAAATATCACGAACAGTTCTATTTAATAAAATAAAATAATTATATTATAATTATAAATGACTAACCGATTAGCTTTTTTTCCAAAACTTATATTCTTTTTTATATTTTCTAACTAATATTTCTCCTAACAAAAATCTCAAAAATATCACGGGCTATTCCATTTAGTAGAATAAAATACTAATATTATGAATATATCTCTATATCTATAATAAATACTATTATATAATAGACGAAACATTAAAAGTTTGGTTGGTCGGTATGGTACGTTGTGATTTTACTTAATTGCCCTTAATTTTGGTTGGTCAGTATGGTACGTTATGATTTTACTTAATTGCCCTTAATTAACTGTACTTTGTATTTTTACTTAATTAACCTTACTTAATTATAGAAATATATTATTAAATAATAATATTACATATTTATAACCAATTATCTTTTTCACCTAAAATACATTATTTTTTCTATTTTTTCTAACAAATTCCCCTACTTTTTCAAATATATCACAGGCAATTACCTTTTTTTTTAACTAAAACATGTTAGTTTTTCTATTTTTTCTTACTAAAACCCCTCATTTTCCAAAAATATCACGGACGTTTAGTTATTTATTTTTAAAACTATTTTAATATTATAATTATTTTTTAAAAGTTTACCTATTTTAACATGTCTACCTATTTTTCTTAACAAATGCAATTACTACAAATATTAAAATATAAATAATCAAATACCTATTTATAACCAATTACCTTTTCAGCTAAAATATATTATATATTTTTTCTAAAAAGTTCCTTCTTTTCTAAATATATCATGGGAAATTGTCTTTTATAATTTACTTTTTCTATTTTTCTCACTAAAATCCATTCTTTTTCCAAAAATATCACAGGAAACCATTTACTTATTTATTTTAAAACGTATTTAAATACTTTTAATTATTAAATTTTCAAACCTCATTTTCCAAAAATATCACGGGCATTTACCTGTCTAAACTAAATATATGTTACATTTTTTCTAACTAAAACTCTTCATTTTCAAAAATATAACGGGTGACCCCATACTTATTTATTTTAAAATCTGTTGTAATGTTTTTAATTAATTAAAAGTGTTTAGCTATTTTAACATGTCTACTTATTTTTTGCAAAATTACAATTAATAAAATATTAAAACAATAATAATAAAATAACAATTAACAATCCGTGCATCGCACGGGTTTTAAGCTAGTATATATATATATATATATATATATATATAGGCCAGGGCTCTAGAGAGAACCCTCTTAAAAAGAGAACCAAGGAACTTTTTTTAAAAATTAGTTTTAAATTAAAATAAAAATATAAATAGTTGTATATCATCCTAATAGTCCCAAAAAGTTAATTACTTACAAACAAAGATTCATTTTTAAATTTTAAAAAAAATATGAAAAAATTATGAATCTCTTTTTGAATCTCTTATATATATATAAGAGATTCATAAGCAGATTCTTAATTTTTTCATATATTTTTTTAAATTTAAAAATGAATCTTTGTTTGTAAGTAATTAACTTTTTGGGACTATTAGGATGATATATAACTAATTCTATTTTTCTTTCTATGCTAAAATGATTTTTTTAAAAGGTTCCTTGGTTCCCTTTTTAAGAGGGTTCTCTCTTGAACCTTACTCTATATATATATATATATATATATATATATATATATATATATATATATAGGGTCCTATTCAACTAGAAACCTGCACTAATTAAAAACTAGAAACTGCACCACACACATTTAAATACACCCTCTCACATACAACCCCACCTAATCCCCTACATTCGTAATTATATTTTTCCCGTTAATTGGCTATCTTTTTTTGAAATCTGACTTCACTGTATTTTTTTTTATCTCGCAACAATTAATTTGCATACCATATTTGATATATTTCGACGATAAATCACTATTTATGCCTGCGAGAATCACTAAAATGTTAGTGATTCACGTAAGAATAAATAGTGATTTCTGCGTAAATCACTATTTATTATTACATAAATCACTAAAATTTTAGTACTCCGTAATATAGCACATATGGTATGCATATTGATCGTTGGAAGATGGAGAAAAATATAGTGAAGTCGGATTTCAAAAAAAGTTCACCGATTCACGGGAAAAATCAAATTAAAAATGAAGGGAATTAGGTGGGATTGTGTATGTGAGGGTGTATTTTAACTGTGTGTGGTGCAATAGAGGGCCATTAGATTATATTAATCTAAGGGTTTAGATTAGTTTTTAGTTTCTATTTTAATTTTAGTTTCTAGTTGAACAAAAGCCTATATATATATATAGGGCTACCCTAGTGAGATCCCTCTTATAATGATGAGAACTGAGTCCAAATCACCAAATTACTAAAAAAAATATCACCATTCATATACATACATCAATATTTATACATATATCATCTTCCTATTACTCTACCATCACTGTCCCTTTCATCTGTTTTACCACTACCGCCATCATTTCTCCTACTCCACAACCACCATCTCCACTACACCATTATATTAGCAAAATCAACATCATCATTCCATCTGATGCACCTAGCACCACCACCTTAACTGTCGTTTTCACTATTTATGTCTCATGTAAAATCACCACCATATCACAATCACCACCATATCAAAATCACCAAATTTAAGCTAGAATCAACAGAAAATTCAACACAAATCACCGAATTTCAATCAAAATCACTAATTTTTTTGAAACAAATCATTAACAATTTTAAAACAAATTACCAAAAATCGCTGCTTATACCATGTATACCACCACCAGTATACTAAATTATAAACCACCACCAGTATACTGCCATCATAACTACATAATCACCAAAAATTTAATACAAATCATCAAAATTTCAACACAAATCACTAATTTTCAACGTAAATCACCAAAAATTCAAAATGTAAATCATCTTCTTTCAAATGTAAATCACTAATTGAAGCGATTGTGTGCGGCTTGCTTCTCCTTGTCATCTTCTTCGCTTTCATCGTCATCCATATCATCGTCGTCTTCACTGTCCTCTTCTTCTTCATCATCATCGTATTCTAGAGAAGCACCAGGTCCTCTAGCAATTGAATCGTAAATATCTAGATCGTGAATGAGGAGACCACATAGGCCGTTTTTAAGTCGAATATATTTGTATAGTCGTCTATCAGTCGGGGATTTTATCACTATATCATCAGAAGAGTAAGCGCAACCACCAACTGTCATTTGTTGAGAGAGAGAGAGAGAGAGAGAGAGAGAGAGAGAGAGAGAGAGAGAGAGAGAGAGAGAGAGAGAGAGAATGGATAGATTGGGAAGTGGGTGGATGAGTGATGTGAGGAGAGAGAAATAATTATTCTAATTTAAAGATAAAGATAAAGATATATGTGTTTATTTGTAGTCCAGATTAAAAGTAGTTTTAAAATTGAGTGGCTGAGATTTAGTCTCAGTTCTCATTTTAACATAGGGTCTCATTTGATCACTTGCCTATATATATATATAGTTAAGTTCTATGGAGACCACCTTTTTTGTGGAGACCTGGAGACCACATATGTTCTGCAATCTAAATTTTGTAAAATAGATCATATTTTGTAATCAAAAGTTTGCAAAACATACTGTTTTACAAAGTATATTCTATGAAAATCACTATTTCATTGAAAATCTTGAAAATCATGTAAGTTCTGCAAACTAAACATGAATGTTCTGCAAACCGCAGAACAATATGTTTTTCTATGTTTTAGTTGCAAAACATATATAATTTTAAAGATTTTAAATGAAAATAGTTATTTTCATAGAACATAATTTATAAAATATTATATTTTGCTAAATTTAGATTGCAGAACGTATGTGGTCTCCAGGTCTCCACAAAAAAGGTGGTCTCCATAGAACTTAACTATATATGTTAGTGATCAAATACAAACTTTTTTTAAAATACAAATTAAGAACCAATCTAAACCATTAGATTAATCTAATCTAATGGCCCCCCTATATGCACAATACATAACTAAAATACACCCTCCCACACACAATCACACATATTCCCCTCCGTTTTTAATTTGAATTTTCCCGTCAATCGGAGAGATTTTTTTTGAAATCCGACTTCACCGTATTTTTCTCCATCTCCCAACGATCAATTTGCATACCATATTTGATATATTCCGACGATAAATCACTATTTATGCTTGCGAGAATCACTAAAATGTTGGTGATTCCTGTAAGAATAAATAGTGATTTCTGCGTAAATGTAGTGATTTTTTCTCCAGATCTATACGTAAATTACAGATTTTGTATCGTAAAATCACTAAATTTATACGTATATAAAAATAAATAGTTAGATCTATGCTGAAATCACTATTTATTCTTACAGAAATCACTAAAATTATTTTAGTTTGTAGTTTGTAGTCTCAGAGTGGTTTGTATTGGAGTAAACCCTTATATATATATATATATATATATATAGGCAAGTGATCAAATGAGACCCCCCCTTAAAATGAGAACTGAGAATCAATTTCAGCCCCACATATTTTATACCTAAACTCAATCGTAGCCATACAATTATAAAATCTGATTTTTTCTTCCTCTCTCATCACTCTCACGACTTCCATTTCCACCTCTCTCTCTCTCTCTCTCTCTCTCTCTCTCTCTCTCTCTCTCTCTCTCTCTCTCTCTCTCTCTCTCTCTCTCTCTCTCTCTCTCTCTCTCTCTCCTGCACTCCCACGCTGTTGTCGTTGTCCAGCACCGACCAAACACCATCGCGGCCAATTATTGTTACAATCACCATCCTCATCCTAGATCTACATCGTTGCTCTTTCAACCGTCGTTGCCCCTTGTTGATTCATCAACATCTAAGATATATCATCGCTACTCATTCATAATCGTTTTTCATCACTCGTGTTTCTAATTAGTTTAGCAGAAAATATTTACATCAGGTACAGTTTCTTCATATTCATGACTTCTCATCTTATTTCTTTCTAATAGTGGTGGTTATTGTGATGATGATTGTGATATGGGTATAATATATATGGCGGGGATAGTGGTTATGGTGATGACAGAGTATGGTGGAGGATGTACTTTTGATGATTTGTCTAAAAAAATTGGTGATTTTTGTGGAAATTTGGTGATTTGTGATAAACTTTTAGTGATCTGGACATAGTTTTAGTTTGTATTTGTAATGATAGCGGCTACATTGTGGTGATTTTTGTAGGTCGCACAGTTTGTAGTGATGGTGTGCTTTTCTTTGTGTTCTAATGCATTATAGCTTTGCGATTGTCTTTGCGACTCTTGTACGATTTTTTACTGATTTTTAAAATTATATGTTTATCTCTCTTCTGTAAATCTATAACCCCCTTTTTCTCTTTTAATTCCATTTCAAAATCCCCCCGTCTTATCTCTTCTTACCTCTTTTTATTTCAACTTTTTAACCTATTTTTTATGTTTCATCTAAACACCATTCTTGATATCACCATCAGAGATTTAAAGTGAAATAATGGTGTTGAAGAATGAATCTGGTTTGAAGAATGTCGAGGACTCCACAACTTTGGTCCAGGAGCGAAAAACAAATCAATTGATACAAATGAGGTCGGATATGTGAAAGAAGAAGGCATAAAAAGCTAAGAGATTATGGTTTGATGGTATTTATTGGTTTGTTATCCAGAATATTGTAGTTTTTTTTTATTTCAAAGTGTATATGGGCTCATTTTTGGGTGATTTACATTCTGAAATTTTGGTGATTTGCTTTGAAAATTGGTGATTTGTGTTAAAATTTTGATGATTTGTATTAAATTTTTGGTGATTCTGTAGCTATGGTGGTGATGGTGGCAATATAGTAGTGGTGGTTTATATTTTAGTGACTTTCAATTAATATTTTGGTGATTTTTGTAAGTGGTGGTGATGGTAGTTACTGGTGGTGATGGCAATTAGTGAAAGTCATGGTAACTTGTTCATAGTGATTTAGTTTTAGAGCAGAAAATAAGAGGAGGTGTGATAATTTGGGAGTGGTTGTTTCATCGGTAATGGTGAACAGAATAGCAGCTTCTTTTAATTTCAAACTAAATCGAATATTTGTCCGGACAGATGAGGAGCGCCTGTTTAGTTATTGGGCCTAATTTTGTGGCCCAATATGCAGTTCTCATAATAACAGGGTCTCACTAGAATAGCTCTCTATATATATATATATATATATATATATATATATATATATAGGCCAGGGCTCTAGAGAGAACCCTCTTAAAAAGAGAACCAAGGAACTTTTTTTAAAAATTAGTTTTAAATTAAAATAAAAATATAAATAGTTGTATATCATCCTAATAGTCCCAAAAAGTTAATTACTTACAAACAAAGATTCATTTTTAAATTTAAAAAAATATATGAAAAAATTATGAATCTCTTTTTGAATCTCTTATATAATCAATGAGGTAATGAATTGTACTGTTTAATTTAGGGTTTCATACTAATAAATTGTGATTCCTAACTAGATTCAAGTTTATTTATCTGTTCTTATTTATTTTCAGGTAGATTTTAGCTTGTTACACTGGAATCAACTCTGTTCAAAATGTTTCGACGAATAGGTAACGAATAGCTTGACTGTAGATTTCTAAATTTGGTGTAATTTTGATGTATAAATGAGTTGTGTATAAACAGATTCATTTTTAGATTGTTTTTTTTTATTCAAAAAAGTAGATCCGAAATTAGAATTTATAAGAGATTCATAAGCAGATTCATAATTTTTTCATATATTTTTTTAAATTTAAAAATGAATATTTGTTTGTAAGTAATTAACTTTTTGGGACTATTAGGATGATATATAACTAATTCTATTTTTCTTTCTATGCTAAAATGATTTTTAAAAAAAGTTCCTTGGTTCTCTTTTTAAGAGGGTTCTCTCTTGAACCTTACTCTATATATATATATATATATATATATATATATATAGTTGCACTCTACGAAGAACACCTTATAAAAAAACAATAAAGAACACCATCATAAACACTTTATTTTTCATAAAAAATGATTTTTTTAAAATTAGAATCATAAAATTAAACAACAATTAAGCCTAACATATCGAATTTAACGTAGAATCTCATCTAAATTTAAAAATTAAACATTATATATAATCCAGTATAGAATCCAGTACAGAATCTTATATATATATTTATCACAATGAAATTACATGTAATCATGTTTTATTTTATTCTAATTTTTTGTTAGATTCTATTTTTATTCGTAATAAACATTTTTGGTGAGAAAATTAGAATCAACATGCAATTTATGTAAGATTCTATGGTGTTCTTTATTGTGCTTTATATAAGAGTGTTTTTCATGGAGGAATGACATATATATATATATATATATAGAGATATAGATATCTTTTATATATATAAAGGAAAACCCCCAGGAGCTCTCAGATCATCCGAAAGCTATTTATCTATTTTTCTAGAGCTCCTCAATTTTAATTGAATAATATTAAATTTCCTTATTTAAATTCGAATTTATAGGATAGAAAAATATCAACGGCCTTTTAAATCTTTACTAATTGAGGAAACAGATATACAATTTTATGATTCTTTCCTTTCTCAATTTTGATTCAATAAAATGAAAGTTCCTTATTTAAATTTGAATTTATATGATAGGAAAAATCTCAATTACCTTTTAAATCTTTACTAATGAAAGAAACTAAATATAACTATTTATTTATTTTTCTAGAGCTCTTGAATTTTAATTTAATATAAATAAATTTACTTATTTAAATTCAAATTTATAGGATAGAGATAATATCAGTTGCCTTTTAAATTTTAACTAATGGAGGAAATAGAATATACAATTTTAATATTATTTCCTTTTTCAATCTTAATTCAATAAAATAAAAGTTCCTTATTTAAATTTGAATTTATAGGATAGAAAAAATCTCAATTTCCTTTTAAATCTTTACTAATGGAGGAATCAGAACCTCTTTTATTATAATACCCGAGTCTACCCAAGTATGCGGTTAATCAATCATAAATTTTGAATTATTTTAGGACCAATCAGATGTCAATCCTAAATTTTAGACCAATCACAAGAGCCTAAAAACTTTCCTCCTATAATTTTCTTAACCAATGGTGATTAAACTATCCATACAACGCGATTAACCAATAAAAATAAAAAAAATGTTTTTTAATTAAAATTTAAATTTATTAAAATTTTCTCATATAATTTTATTTATTAAGGGTGGTTATACTTTCCATATAACGCTATTAACCATTCAACATTAAAAAATATTTTATTTTTAAGAGTTTTCCTTATTTAACATTCTCATCATATTTTACCAACCATGGTTAATTTAAAAATTCTAATTTAAATATAATAATGATTTTATTTAACATATCCATATATACATATTTTTTATATCATAAAATATATACTAAAAACACTATTTTAATTTGAAATCAAACACGATGTACTATTCTATATTTTAAATTAATTTTCATAATTAAAAATTTATAAATCAATTACTCTTTTAATATAAAGTCAATCACAATTATATAATTATACATTATAAATTAATTTTCATAATTATATCCTATTATATAATAAGAGTAAAAGTGATAATAAAAGAATACTACCATAGATCATAGGATCCATTCCCATATGATATATTAAATAAAAAAATTACTAATCACGGTCAACTTAAATTTAAATTTAGTAATCTCTTAATTTAATAAATTCATAAATTACTAATTAAATTTCCTTATTTAAATTAGAGTTTATAGGATAGAAAAATATCAAATACTTTTTAAATCTTTACTATTTGAGGAAACTGATATAAAATTTTAAGATTCTTTCATTTCTCAATTTTTATTCAATAAAATGAAAGTTCCTTATATAAATTTGAATTTATAGGATAGAAAAAATATCAATTTCCTTTTAAATCTTTACTAATGGAGGAAACATAACATACAATTTTAATATTCTTTCGTTTCTCAATTTTAATTCAATAAAATTAAAGTTCTATATTTAAATTTGAATTTATATGATACAAAAAATCTCAATTGTCTTTTAAATCTTTGTTAATAGAGGAAACTAAATAAACAATTTTAATTCAATAAAATTAAATTTTCTTATTTAAATTGGATTTTATAGGATATAAAAATATCAAATACATTTTAAATCTTTACTAATGGAGGAAACTGATATACAATTTTAAGATTCTTTCCTTTCTCAATTTTTATTCAATAAAATGAAAGTTCCTTATATAAATTTGAATTTATAGGATAGAAAACAAATCTCAATTTCCTTTAAATCTTTACTAATGGGGGAAACAGAATATACAATTTTAATATTCTTTCCTTCCTCAATTTTTAATTCAATAAAATTAAAGTTTCTTATTTAAATTTGAATTTATTGGATAGAAAAAATCTGAGTTGTCTTTTAAATCTTTGTTAATGGAGGAAACTAAATATATAATTTTAAATATTCTTTCCATTAAAATTTTTAATAATGGAGGAAAGTAAATATACTATTTTAATATTCGATATCTTTATCTTTTTATCTTATCAATCTTTATCTTCTTTTTCCTTTTATTTGTCTTCTTCTTTATATATACTAGCTTAAAACTCATGCAATGCACGGATTATTTTTAATTATTGTTATTTCAAAATTGATATTTTAATATTTTATTAATTGTATTTATTAAAAACATTTAAATAGGTATGTTAAAATAGGTAAACCTTTTTAATAATTAAAAGTATTAAAATAGGTTTAAACATATTTTTGGACATCTTTATCTTTTTATTAATATTCAACATCTTTATCATTTTACCTTATCAATCTTTATCTTATTTCTTTTTCTTTTTATTTATCTTCTTCTTTATATACATAAGGAAACTGAATATATAATTTTAATATTCTCCTTGATTAAAAAATATCTAATTTGTTTTTTCAAATCTTTCCTAAGGAAACTTAATATATAATTTTAATATTTTTGCCTTTAAAATCTGGACTAATGGATATTCTCCTAAAACTTTTTTCCCAAATTTTAAAATTGAAAAAGACTTTTACTAATACTTTCCTAAATTTCTCTTTGGCACAAATTTGAAACTTATTACAAAATTTTACCTTAATTATTCAAGACTAACTTCTTCTTCAACAATCATTCATATATATATAAACAAATTGACCATCGAAGATAAGTAAGTTTAACTTTCTATCGTACTTTTACATGGATTTGTTAGTTTACCTTTATGCCTTTTTAAACTTGAATTCGAGACATCATTAGTATAATATTTGATAATTGATACGCATGAATTGTATTCTTTGTCCATCTTCTTCCTTTTTTTGGTATTATGTTGTATTAAACTCATAATTTTTATTTTGATGTACGGTGGTATTTATAAGCTGATCATCTTGATATTGGATATTAAATAATTCAAATGTGATGTGATGATTCAATATGTCTATAAAATATACACGTACAAACCGGACACTAGTAGCCTAAGAGCTTCTGACAATTAGCTAATATGATTATTCTTTTAGTACTATAAGTTTATTAATGTCTTTAGATATTTTATGATTTTTTGATAAAATTTCATGTATCCCGCAAGATAGATGCTACTATAAGTCATTATGGCTATATTTAACAATTTTACTTTTTCAATTTCATAGGATGACTTATAAGTTTTGTAGTTTAATCTATTTTCCTATATATTTTTTAGTCTGAGAGATTGGTGTGGCCGGAAGATGATAGTGAATGATAGGATTGTAAAAACCTTCACTGTGTAGGAGCTTACAAGGGTTGATGAATGAAAAAAAGAGACTGAAATTAGTATCACTATTTTGAAATCCTGATCACTAACATACTAAAGATACATACACATGTTTACGATTATCAATAATTTTTATGTACACTAAAAGATCTATACATGAAGGATGATGTCATTATAAAATGTATAAGATGTTATTTATGTACGATAAAATATCTATGCTTGGAGGTTGATATCAAATTTATGAAGCAACCAACTTTCAAAAAGAAAAATGAAATATAAAAAAAAATTAATTTTTATTATAATTTATATAGTTAGTAAGATAATACTGTAGAATTTTATCTTTAAAATCTTTACTAATAGAGGAAATTAAATATACAATTTTTAAAAAAATTTATTTATAAATATAATTACTAACATAGGAAACTAAATATATTATATTAATATTCTTCTAAATATTATGGAGAAGACAAGGACGGTGAGTTGGGTCCCTCAAATCATCTCAATCTTTTTTTTTTAATTTTCTTGAATTTTTGAATTATTAATATTAAATATTAGAAAATATCTCAATTTCATTTTAAATCTTTATTAATGAAGGAAACAAAATATATAATTTTTATTTTCTTGCCTTTGAAAAATTTACTAATGGAGGAAACTAAGTATATAATTTTAATATTCAATTTTTTATTAAGAAACTAAATTTACCATTTTAGTATTCTCCTAACTTTTCTATTTAAGTCAAAATTTTAAAATTTGAAAATTAAATATCAGCCAATATCATTATATACACACACACACATATCTTTTATTATATTATTATTTAACTATGTAAAGGATGATTTAAATTAAATTTCAGATATAATAAAATTAATTAATAAATGATATAATTTATTTAGTAAATTAGTTTGTTATTTATTTTGATTTAGTAACAACGAGAAAGTGTTATTGAGAGAAAACATGTTTAACGAGGTGACCCAATAAATGTTTAACATGATATAATTTTAGGGAAGACATTCTTTATTTACACTCTAAAAATTTTGTTAGAGAAGCCAATAAATATATAAAAGCCAATCCTTGTTAGATCAGGATTCAATGATCGTCAGGATCTAGACTCAACTGATCAGGATTGCTGACGTCATCAGTATTGCTCAAGTATCAGTATCAGGATTGCTATCAGGATTTGTATCAGGACTGTGATCAGGATTGATCATCAGGACTGGAAGCTGATCAGGATTATAACTTCGAGTTATTTATGGAGTCTAGTTAAAGAAGAAAGTTTAATTTGTCGGTTCCTAGTTTATAGGAATGAAGTTGTCGGTTAGGATATGTTTCAATATTGTTTGTAATTGATTTGGACTTATCTATCGATAGAGAAGCTGTGTAGTATATAAACACAGTTTAGGTTTTGATTTTATATCAATCGCATACACGAATATTTTGTAACCTAAAAGCTCTCAAGAACATCAGAATTTCTTGAGAGAGTTTTGTAACAATTTTATATCAGAATTAATAAAGCTATTATTATTCTTTCATATTTGTGATCTATATTTTATTAAGTCGAGAATCTTATACAATTGTATTCAACCCCCCTTCTACAATTGTTATTTACTGGGCAACAATCCTATTTAAAATTTAATCAAAAAAATAATACCTTTTTTTTCTCAACTAACTTAGATCTTATTTAAGTTTTAATCAATTTTTCTAGAGTTTCACTATTTTAATTCAATTCAAATTTTTGGCGAAGACAATAATATATAAAATTCAATCTTATTTAAAATTTAATTAAACAAAAATAATTTTTTTCTCAACTAAATTATATCCTATTTAAGTTTTAATCTATTTTTCTAGAGTTTCTCTATTTTAATTCAATAAAATTAAATCATCTTACCTAGATTTGAATTTATAGGAAAAACAATAAATATATAAAAATCAATTTTTTTAGAATTTAATCTTTATTATAACATTATATTACAAGCATGTTTATGATTTAATCTTTATTAGATCTTTATATTATAATTCTATTTATAATTTAATCCTTATTATATCTTAAATTGCCAATAAAATCATGGCATACTGATTAGTTTTTCTCACGTCACAAATTTGAGGATTTTATGATAACCCGTGTCCATTAATAACATTTCATATTGATGATAAATGTTTGAATATTTTAATTTCTAAAAAGTTTTATTATGACGTCTAAAAATATTTAAGAAATTTGTAATTTTGTGATAATACAAATAGTTTTACGTCACAAATTTGAGAATTTTATGATAACCCGTGTGCATTAATAACATTGCATATTAATGATAACTGTTTGTATATTTTAATTTCTAAAAAGTTTTATTATGACGTCTAAGAATATTTAAGAAATTTGTAATTTTGTGATAATACAAATAGTTGAAGTTTGAAGCAGTGGTTAGTACTTCAAGTTTTATTATTACTTAATTTTAATATTTTTAATTTATATGTATTTAGTGCAATGGGTGTCGGCTATGACACAAAATCGACATATAAAGTTTAGGGATATTTAAAAAAAAATTGATGCATTTTGGTGCCAAAGTTTGCACCGAGTTCCAAAATGGTGGCTAAAGTTTGAAAATTGCAAATCGATGGCCAAAGTTTTTACCAAGTTTTAAAATAGTGGCTATACTTTCAGATTTACAAATCGGTGGCCATACTTATACTGTATTCCAAAAAGGTGACCGTGCTTTAATAATTTGACAAATAAAAAAATGAAAAAAAATATTATTGAAAAGTAATTAATTTAAAATTTTTAAAAATAATATTGATTCAACAGGAACACCAAAAAATTCATCCAAAGTTTTTAAAAAAAAATCATCGAGTCTAAATAATTCTGGAAAAAGATTTATAGTCAAATTTTCAAAAAGGTTAATATTTAAATTTTATTATTTCATGTATTATTAGTATTTTCTGTTTATATGTATTTATTCAACGAGCGTCGGCTCAAAAAACATGACACAAAATCGGCATATACAGTCTAGGGGATATAAAGATAATTTTGTGATAATACGAATGATTGAAAAATTAAATGGTGGTTAATACTTAAATATATATTACTAAATATTTTTAATATTTTTTTTATGTATTTAGTGTAACGGGTGTCGCCTCAAGAAAATATGATACAAAATCGGCAAAAAAAATATGTTAGTAGTTTATTTTATTGTTTATGTATGTTATTTTGTAAAATATTGTGTTCACTATTTATATATACTAACATATAGTCGTACCATGTACAAGTTTTTTTAATATATTTTATTAATTAATTAAACGATTAAAAGATATATTTGGATGTATTAATAAGTTATATATATTATTAACTATTGAAAGATTTCGCGTAAGGTATTAATGGGAGTGTATTAATGATTGAAAGATATTGTATAATTTGTATCTTTAGGTGTGTTTTAGAAAGGTAATATTGTTAATAAAAAGGTAACATGTTAATTTAAAAAGTTAACATTAATGATTGAAATATATAATATAATTAGTATTTTTAGATTTGTTTATAAAAGATAGTATGTTTTAATTAAAAGGTAACATGTTTTTAATGATTGAAAAATATAACATAATTAGTATTTTTAAGCGTGCTTATAAAAGATAGTGCTTTTTTAATTAAAAAGTAATATGTTTTGGTTAGAAAAGGTAATATCCTATTATTCATATTATTTATAAATTAAAATGACCGAAAACCAGAATACCGAAAAACCTGAAAACCAAAATTTTCAATGAAATGGTTATTATATAATAGTATACATTTTACATATATTTTTTTAAATAGTTAATATTTAAAATTTTACAAAACATTTATAGGGTCGCTGCGAAGCGCGGCTTAGTGGACTAGTTATTATATATAAAGGAAAACCTCCGGGAGCTCTATAATCGCTCGATTCATATTTATCTAATTTTCTAGAGCTCCTCAATTTTAATTCAATAACATTAATTTTCCTTATTTAGATTCGAATTTTAAGGGAAGATGATATGGTCAGAAAAGTAATTATAGAAATATAATTAATGATTCATTGGAAAGACCCAATATTTAAGGCCCAGAATCCAGATTATTTATTAATTTCGTAATTAATAAATAGGGAAAATATACAGCTCATGAAAAGAGTCCAAAATATGGTAAATTAGTCAAAGAAGGATCCAGAATCTCAATTAATGAGTCATAGCCTTTATCAACAAGGAAAAGACTTATTCAGCAAGCAATACAACGTTTATCCAATATCAAAAAGGAGACTTATTCGCTAAGTCTCCTAAACGTACCATAAATACAAGGCTCCAGACGCCTATATAAAGGACCTGATCCTACAATCAGAACTACGTCTTTGGCTTGATTCTCAGCATTAATTGAGATACGTAGGCATCTTGTGAGGACCGATTTAGTCTCGAAACACAAGTGCAGCCATTAAAGCTCGAAGCTCATTAAACCTTAGCATTAAATACACAAGCACGTTTTTTATTCCACAACATTTGGCGCCGTCTGTGGGACGACAACATCAACCATGGCAAACACACGAAGAACAGCTCGAGATACTCAAACTCCTGAGGATCAACCTATCACCTCTGAGGCTGATACTCACGGAAATCAACCACCGCCGACTACTGGCATTCAAGGGGCGAATATCCCCACCAACACTCAAGGATCGGAAATCCCGATTTCGGTTGAAGGGAAGAATCCCCTGCAGATGGTCATTCATGGATCTAATCCACAAGAGACCATTCACCAACAACCAATCTCGACTTCTCCACTCATCATGAATGCACCGAGAAGTCTTCAACTCCATACTACTGATCTCCCTCAATACGCGAATTAGACTTTGGGGATGCCAAGCTATGGCATGCCCCCTCGACCCGCGGCGGGCGGTAGTGGCCTCAACTCCATCTACCATGAAGCATATGCCCCCCCTTATATACAAGGTCTGGGACCTCAAAATCAACAAACTCGACGGACCCCTTTGATTCAAGATTACTCGGGTCCCTATACTGAGGACGAAAATTACACATCTGAAGAAGAGAGGGATGTTGCCCCAAGAAGGAAGCGTTATTCCCAAACAAATCGGGAACAACCCCAAACTACTAAGGAGAAAATTGCAGCCCATGAGGCACAAACTGCAAGACTCAAGAAACTCCTTGCGGAGGAGGAGGCCGCTCAATCTCAAGGCCGATCAACTGGAAGGGTCCCGATAATCAACCTGGACCCGACACGAAGAAGGACTAAGAGGGCTGAAGCCCCAAGGGGTGATCCTAGTGTTTTGTTGCCCCTAGGAGATCCTGATGATCCTACACCACCATTTACTCAAGACATCATGAAAGCCACAATATCCAGAAAATTTAAGATACCAACGATCAAGGCTTATGATGGAACGGGGGATCCCACAAATCATGTAAGGACCTTCTCCAATGCACTGCTGTTGCAGCCAACCAACGATGCGGTCAAGTGTAGGGCGTTTCCACAAACCTTGGCAGGCATGGCCCAACGCTGGTATAGCCGTCTTCCCCCCAACTCTATTGGGTCTTTTAAGGAACTAAGAAAAGCATTTATTAATCAATTCGTTAGTGGAAGAGTGCATGAGAAAAGCTCTGCATCACTCATGGCTATCCAGCAAGGAAAGAATGAAGCCCTAAGGGACTACATCAATCGTTTCACCCGGGAGGCTCTGAAAGTCCCGGACTTAGAGGACAGAGTGGCTATGATAGCCCTGCAACAAGGAACTACTGATGACCACTTCAAAAGGTCATTAGCAAAACATCCACCCGAAAGCATGTTGAAGCTCCAAGATAGAGCCGGAAAGTACATCAAGGCTGAAGAAAGCATGAGAAAGTATGAACCTACTGCTGGCGGTAGTGGAAACTCAAAGAAAAGAAAAGAAATTCAGGAATACGACGTCAAGGAAAAGTTTCCCAGAACGTCAAAGGATTCTAGTTCTCCACCAAAGAGAAACAATTTTGGGCCAAAGTTTACGGAGTATGCAAGATTGAATACTCCCAGAAGTCAAATCCTGATGGAGATAGCAAAGGAAGAAGATCTCAAATGGCCGAAGCCAATGAGGGCTGACATGTCCAAAAGGAACCAAAACCAATTCTGTAGGTTCCATAAGGAAGTCGGTCACGACACCGACGATTGTAGGCAATTGAAAGATGAGATCGAATTTCTGATACGGAGAGGAAAGCTCAGTAAATTCACCAAGGATGGAAATCAAGGGAGTCAAAGAGGAAACTATGAAAGGAAGGATTATGATGGAAGGGACAACGATCAAGATCGAAATCCCAAGCCCCGAGGGCAAGTCATCAACATGATATTCGGAGGGCCAACTGCTGCTGGGTCCTCCCGAAACTCAAGAAAGGCTTATGCTCGAGAAGTAATGACTGTGGTAGGAGAAGCACCGAAACGTGCCCGAACAGAAGTATCAATAGGTTTTGATGATTCAGACCTAGAGGGAGTGAAGTTTCCCCATGATGATCCCTTAGTCATCGTTCCTGTGATAGAAAATTCTGAAACCAAGAGAGTTTTGGTCAACAATGGAGCCTCAGTGGACATCTTGTTCCATGATGCTTTCATAAAAATGGGCTACACTGACTCTCAGTTGACACCCTCGAATATGCCCATATATGGATTCAATGGAGTAGAATCAAAGGTGGAAGGCACTATCCAACTCCCAATGACCATGGGGCAAGGGATGAATACGTCTACTCAAATGTTGAACTTCATAGTTATAAAGGCAACTTCGACCTACAATGCAATCCTGGGAAGGACTGGTCTTCATGCGTTCAAGGCCGTTGCCTCTTCTTATCATCTGAAAATCAAGTTCCCAATGAGGAATGGAATTGGTGAAGAACGGGGAGACCAAAAGATGGCCAGAAGTTGTTATGTAGTTGCGTTAAGGCCTGATGGAATCGGGGGGCAGGTTCTCCCAATTGAAGACATGGATATCAGTGACAATGAGGACCGAAGAGGGAAACCAGCTGAGGATTTGATCCCAATTCCCTTAGTCCCAGGTGAACCGGAGAAGGTGACTTATGTTGGAGCACTACTACTTGAACCATTAAAAAGCAAACTCATATCTTTTCTTCAAGAGAACAATGACGTTTTTGCTTGGACAGCGGCCGACATGCCAGGGATTGATCCCCAACTGATAACTCACAAATTGAATGTGGATCCTGAAAGGAAGACGGTGAAACAGAAAAAAAGAAATTTTCCTCCAGAGAGGCTTGAAGCCATCAAACAGGAAGTTAATAAACTTTTGGAAGCTAGGTTCATTGAGGAAATTCAATTCCCATAATGGTTGGCTAACCCCGTGATGGTCAAAAAGGATAACGGAAAATGGAGGATGTGCGTTGACTTCACCGACTTGAATGATGCATGTCCTAAGGATTGTTTTCCCTTACCGAGGATTGATGCACTAATAGATGCTACAGCTGGGCACGAGATGCTTAGCTTCATGGATGGCTTCAGTGGATACAATCAAATCAAGATGCATAAGGATGACATCGCCAAGGTATCATTCATCACTGACTTTGGTGTTTTCTGCTTTTTAGTCATGGCATTTGGACTTAAGAATGCAGGGGCAACCTATCAAAGGTTGGTGAACAAAATTTTTGGACACCTAATTGGAAAAACCATGGAGGTCTACGTAGATGACATGCTAGTCAAGAGCCTCGATAAGGCCGATCACATAGAGCACCTCCGAGAGGCATTCGAAGTGCTGAGGCACCACAAGATGATGTTGAATCCAGCTAAGTGTGCCTTTGGTGTAGGTTCGGGAAAGTTTTTAGGTCTGATGGTTTCCAAGAGAGGAATCGAGGCTAATCCCGACAAAATCAAAGCAATTCTAGACATGGAACCACCAAAGACTGTTAAGGATGTCCAAAAACTAACAGGAAGAGTGGCAGCATTGGGAAGATTCATCTCCAAGTCAGGAGAAAAATGATTACCTTTCTTCAAAGCACTGAAGAATGTGAAAAACTTTGAATGGACAACTGAAAGCCAAGAGGCCTTTGAAGCCCTGAAGAAATATATGGCTGAAGCACCACTGTTGGCAAAACCAAAGCCAGGAGAAACTCTCTACTTATACTTGGCGGTTTCTAACAGTGCCCTTGGAGCTGTTCTGATAAAGGAAGAATTGAAAGTGTAGAAGCCCGTCTACTACGTGAGTAAGATTCTACATGGGGCAGAAATAAACTACTCAACAATTGAGAAGTTTGCTTAGCCTTGGTAATGGCCTCAAGAAAGCTACGCCCGTACTTCCAGGCTCACAAGATAGAGGTTTTGACCAATCAACCTCTAAGAAACATCTTGCATAGCCCTCAAGTTAGTGGAAGGTTGATCAAATGGGCTGTTGAATTGGGCGAATTTGACATCAATTATAAGCCACGGACGGCCATAAAAGCTCAAGCACTTGCTAACTTCATGGTTGAATGTACCATTGACAACCAAGAAGTCGGGGGGCGGGAAGTAATAGTGGAGGACAAGAAAGATGAAGACATGGAGTTCAAAGAATATTGGGTACTCTATTTTGATGGAGCATCAAAAACAAAATCAAGTGGAGCCGGTTTAGTGCTACAAAGTGCTGATGGATTCCTCATAGAGTATGCACTAAAACTTGACTTCCCAACGACAAACAATGAGGCTGAGTATGAAGCTCTGATAGCTGGCTTAGGGCTGGCTAGAGCCTTGAGAGTTAAAACTCTGAAAGTATGTTGAGATTCAAGGCTAGTGGTTTCCCAAGTGAATGGGGAATTTGAGGCCAGAGATGAAGTCATGGCCAAGTACTTAAAACTTGTCAAGGCCATCATGACTCAGTTCGATGAATGCTATGTGGAACACATTCTGAGGGAAGAGAACGTGAAGGCCGATGCCTTGTCTAAGTTTGCCTCTTCTGAAATTGAAAACTATGCAGGGAGTGTATACTTCCAAGTCTTGAAGACCCCAAGCATCAACGGAAAGTTGGTAGCACCCATTGATGTTGGCAGTTGTTGGATGGATCCCATCAAAGCTCATCTGGAAACTGGGTGGCTACCCAACGACACTTTAGAAGCATGAAAGTTATATGTGAGAGCACTAAGGTATGCCCTGATTGAGGGAATTCTATACAAGAACTCTTTCATTATACCTTATCTGAAATGTTTGAGACCCCAAGAGGCAGAATTGGCCCTAAAGGAAGTACATGAAGGAATTTGTGGGCAGCACTTGGGAGGCAGAGCCCTTGCTCATAAAGTCACTCGTCTAGGTTTCTATTGGCCAAACATACTTGCAGATGCTAAAAGCTACGTGAAGAAGTGTGAACGGTGCCAAAAGCATGCACCAGTGGTTAGACAACCACCAGAGATGATGACATCCATTAACTCACCTATCCTCTTTTCCATGTGGGGAATGGATATACTTGGGCCATTTCCAATGGCAAGTGATCAACGAAAGTTCTTGATAGTAGCAATCGACTACTTCACCAAGTGGATTGAGGCTAAGCCATTAGCCAAGATAACCACCAAGCAAGTGAAGCATTTCTTCTGGGAAAATGTGATATGCAGGTATGGAATTCCACGAATCCTGGTTACGGACAATGGAACTCAGTTCAACAATGATGAATTCAAGAAGTATTGTGATGAGAATGATGTCAAGTTACGCTTCACTTCTGTTGCCCATCCTCAAGCAAATGGGCAAGCTGAGGTTGCCAATCGAATTATCCTGGATGGACTAAAGAAAAGAGTTGAACGCTCTAGAAACACCTGGGTAGACGAATTACTCCCCATACTATGGGCATATCGTACTACTTGTAAAGTCACCACTGGAGCAACCCCCTTTCTGTTGGCATATGGGGCAGAGGCAGTGGTTCCAGTAGAGATTACTCACACATCTCCAAGAGTTGAAGCTTATGAGCCAGAAACCAATGAAGAAGGCTTGAGGTTAGCCTTAGATCTAATTGATGAAGTTAGAGATTAGGTAAATGCCAAGATAGTTGAACATCAGAAACGAGCATCTTTTTATTACAACCTAAGGGTTAAAGAAAGGTTCTTTCGTCAAGGAGACTTGGTTCTCAGAAAGATTGAAGCATCCGGAGTTGGACAAAGAGGCAAGTTGGCCCCAAATTGGGAAGGACCATATCGCGTTAAGAACGTATTTGGTCGAGTTTCCTACAAATTGGAAACCCTGGAAGGGATTGAAGTGCCAAGGACTTGGCATGCTGTAAACTTGAAAGTCTATTATGTTTAAGTCCTGATTGGACTAACTATTTGGACAAGTATAAATAAGGTCGACAAAACCAATCCAAGTTTTTAAACTTGAGTATTATGTAAGGGTTGAACCCATTTCCAAATTATTTATGAATGATATTTCTGAATTTTGTTGTGTTTTTCTGACAACTGATATATATCAAGCATCGATAAATTCAAACTTGATTGAACCAAAAGATATCAAGTAAAGCTCATAAGAAAGACTTAAAATAACACAAGTCATAACTTAAAGTTGCATACAAACTAGACTTCCAAAGAGAAAGTTTAAATAAAAGATAGATAAAGCCACGAAGGGCCAACAAAATCTACTCTATGTCATTAGACGGATCCTTGTCAAGGCCAGGGACATCCCTGTGAGGAACGTCTATGTAACAGCCCCAAATCCGGGGTCAGGGATTTAGAGTAGTCACGATCCATGTACTCCTTGCCTTACCTGTATTACTCACACCATTCATACTTCACCTGCTCATGACCCCACAATATATGTCTCACACACACACACACAGGTTAGAGTCTCAGAAACGACACAAATACAACCATTGCAGAATAAATAATCTTTATTACAATACCCAATGTCTTTTGAATCTGTCACTGATACAATTTCTAAGTAAGGTTACATTACCAACTTAGCCTTCTGATGCTCACAATCCTCTTATACCATTCATATCTATACATAAGTTGAATACCAAAAGCTGTAGCCTGATTCGATTGGTTCGTACTACTCTCGGGATCGCTGCTAGAAACTGTTTCTGAAAACGCCTTGCGGGGTATGTGCCGTCCCATTGGCATCCTGCTTCGCTGCTATATAATATATATAAAACAATAGCAAGAGTGAGCGATAGCTCAGCAAGGTAATGAAAGTATGGCATACTTCTGCCTTTAACTCAACCCAGAATAAAGCGGGCATAAGACAATAATTTGTCAAAATATCTCGATACTGAAATTATTCCCTTATCGGAAGGTATTCCCAAAAACAGTACCATTATTGTACTTCAAATATCATTTCATAATATTTCTACCAACTTTTGCTATATTATGAACAAAGTTCTAGTATAATATAAAAGATGAGGTTTCAAAGTAAACCAATATAACCTTTCCAAAAATATCTGCTATGTAAGTAGAATACCAACATATAACTTAAAAGATGAAGTTATAAGGTGATTCAGTATAAACAACTCCCTTACCATAACTCATGTTATGTAAGGTATCCACAGAGTCATAACTCATAACTAAAAGATGAAGTTGCATGAATTTATTGTCACTTCATTTTCAAACACTTTCGACCCCCTGCCAACATGATTGGTTTTTCATCCCAATACATGTTGCAGGAATATCCAAATTGGATGATGAACTAATACTGGAGTTGCTACCGCGTCCGCTGTGCCTAACCTTGCTATGATCAGTAGCAGGTCGCACCGCTCAAATAGTTCTCTACATGTAGATGGAAGTATCACGACGGCCTGACATTGTCTACCGCCTTACTATGACCTCCCGGCCCATTTGGGGCAATTAAAAGTTGGATGGGCCCACGCAACTTGACCACTTACACCACTCCTAGTTCAGATGAAATCCATGACTCTGAAACGTAAAGATCGTCCTCCTTTCCCCAAGTGTAATACTTGTTGATACGACTCCACTAAGTAGTTATATCTAGGTTGGAAAGGAAGATTCTCCAATATTTCCCAAGCTATGCTTGTTAATGGATATCGACTTGTTCCATGAATTTACCCCTCGATCATTGAGGTGGTAACACAACATTAGACTGGCAACAATTAAATTGCTCCAAGAAAATATCTGTCCCTTGACAGTTTTTGAATTGAGAGTTTAGAAAGAGTAGTAGTCACTTAAATCAGGTTTCCCATATTTTTGATAGTTGAGCGAGCATTTAAATCTTCTTAAAAGACAGATTCAAATGGAAAAACAGTGTTTTGGGAACCTCTTTTTGATTTGAAAATAATTAATAATATTTATGAAATAAGTACTCCTTCAATGAATACTCGAAAGGAATATTTAATAAGTAATTAAAGATTAAATAAATTTTCAGAATAATATCCGTTAAATAAATAGTCTTGAATGAATATTCAAAATATTGTTCATAAATCAATAATCCTCGATACGTAAACCTCAAATGAATATTCAAATTAATATTCACTAATTAATAAATCTCAAATGAATATTCGAAAATAATATTCATCAAATAAATAATCCTTAAATGAATATTCACAAATAATATTCATTAAATAAATACTTAATCCTCGAATGAATATTCAAAAGTAATATTCATTAAATAATTAAATAATCTTCAAATGAATATTCAAAATAATATTCGTCAAATAATCCTCAAATGAATATAAATAATATTCTTTAAGTCAATAATCCTCAACTGAATATAAATAATATTCTTTAAGTCAATAATCCTCAAATGAATATAAATAATATTCATAAAATAATTAATCCTCGAATAACAGTACCCGATATCTTTATCATATACAAAATATAATCACTACTGATCTTTCAAGCAAATCACACGCCCTTATCCTAGGGCAAATATAAAACCCTGGCTTATAGCTGATATCCCATATCTAACTTATAAGCCCCAACTTCAAGTCATAACCTCAAGTATTGCTATACATAGCAATTCGAAGACAAGTATGCAATAACACATGTATACTTCTCATTTGCATATATAACTGAAATAGTATTCAAATAGTATTTCTCGACCGGGATAATACTCAAATAACATTCCTCAAAACACATAGTATTCTGCCGATGGAATCCCTCCGGGTTTCCACGGCTATCTACATATCTCAAAATATCGACTCCCGGTCTAGAGTCGAAACAATAAACCTGCTCTTATCTATAGAGCTACAAGGTACACCGGTTTATAACTACTTTATCTCAAGGCTCATATATAAACCAAAATCAAACTCTATTTTATACAATATATAACATGTATCGCAAAACTGTATAACTCCACACATGGCAAAAGCAGTAATATATAATCAATACTTCAAAGTATAGATTTAGAAAACTTGCCACAATACTTGCAACAAAGATTTGGTATATAAATTGGGAATACACAAGTATTGAACATAGGAAAATATACATACTCTGAATAATAGAGTAAGGTTTAGTAAACTTGCCTGATGCTCGAGAAGTGATAGGGGTTCGCGACGATGCCGGACAATCTAGACAAAGTCAAACGAAAACACACGGTTAATCTCCTGGATAATCCACTTATAACTTAATGCTTAAACATATAAGCGAAACACAACCAAGGCATTACTTGCTCGCTTTAGCGTCACACTAAGTCCATGTTATTCATCAAATACTTATCTCATAAGTTTGGTTCGAAATCCATTCTCAAATCCAAGTTATACTTAACCATTTGGAACCTTGGTTTCTAAGTCTCGTTTTCAGTGGTTTTCACTTGCGCGACCTTGACTAAAACATTTTTATAAAATCGAAACATAATCTTTTTAATACGAATCCTTTTCGTGAGCCTTCCTAACTGTCTCTAGTATTATTCCTCAAAGTTTCACATTTTAATATGGCTCCGAAGTGGTCCAAATATAGACTCAAAGTTGCTGACCAGAGATGGGTCGTTCTTCCGAACGACGTTTACTAAAACTCACTTTTCTCTTAAACCGTTCGGCCAAATTAGGCGAACCACATATCATTACGAAGCTTATAACATAAACTACACAATCATGGGCAGTAGGACTCAAGGGTCGAGCTCTAACAGAGGAAAAACAGGGAACCAATCAGTAGGTAAAATTTTGGGCATTACGACGGCTATAAATCGGACGCTCCAAAAATCATAATCATCAAACCAAGCCACACCGGGCATCCATACATCTTAAACACATGATTCACAAGTCCAGGGGTATCATACTTTAACATCTTAATCAACAAATGGCTAAACCAACTACAAGATCATGCTAACATGCTTATATTAACACTATAATCTCAACTAAGCTAACAATCATCAAGAACATCCACAAAACTCAAAGTCAACTAAGGGTTCATGGGGTTAATACCTTCCTTGGAGTGTATGATCACGTAGTAAGCCTTGTCTAGCCCTTAGATTTCCTTGACCAAGCTTAGATCATCAAAAGAAGTCAAGAAATCAAAGTTAGTTATTGAAAGTTACTATTCATCTGTTCAAAGAACTGCCCAAACGAGGTCCTTACCCTGCTTTTCTGGGCGAGGTTTCTAAAGAGTAGTTGTAGAGCATCTCCATGGCTTTCCAACAAGCTATAGAACGCAAGATTTCATTTGGAAATGCGAGAGATACGGCCGTTTGAAAATCGGTGCAGAAACTGCCAAGATCATGGCAGTTTAGATTCTTCAACTTGGGGAGGATATTTGACTAGGCTAAACACCTTGGATTGCCATGAAAGTTTGCACAGATGTTATACATGGAGTGTAGAAGCTGTGGTTAAAGTTTGGTGATTTTATCATGGTTGGAAATGGAGTTATGGATTTGTCTTTGGAGGGTGCTCTAGCTGATCAGTTTTGGAGAATTTTGTGTTTCTCTTGCTTTTCTTTTCTTCTTTTCTTTTTGTTTTGAGTAAAAGATAAGAATGCTGATATTTTGTTAAGTGGTGAGTCATAGGGACACATGTCGATCAGTGGGGTATCATGGTGGCAAGCAGGGACACATGTCGCGCATGCACGCGTTTGGTTAAAGTAGCTTTAATGGTTCGTTTCCTTTCACATGGATGATCCAAACGTTGCATCTCTCGAATTAATCTTGTTACATGTTACTTCCATGTCTATATTTAATCTTGTCATAATTTCAATCCTTAATCCATGATTCGTTCGCTTAATCGCTTAATCTCGTTATAAAGTATCAGCGGTTTCTAGAACATTCGTTTCACTGTCCCAGTGGTTTTCGTTCTAAATTCTCAAATCAAATATAATAAAATTCCAAAATATTAAATCCTCAAATCCTCCATTTTAATATCTCATTTCTTGAATATAATCATATATAATTCGCTGTCCGGTCAAATATTACACCAAAATAAAATTTGGAATTTCTGAATTCCGATCGTCTTTGCATTCACTTATTTACTCTGTAGATCACTGATATGACTTCGGAATATCCACACTACGTCTCGAACATAGGTGGCATGAAAAATTTTCTTAACCCTCAAAATCACTATTCATCCACCAAATTCACTATTCACTGATGCACTTAATCATAATAAGAAAAGTTTTAATTAATCCAAAAATTCGGGTTATTACAGTCTCCCCTCCTTAAAAGGATTCCGTCCCGGAATCAACTTAGGCATAACTGGGGGTACTTCTCTCCCGTTGCACTTTCTAACTCCCAGGTGGATTCTTCCACCTCTTGTTTCTCCACAAACCTCTCACTAGCTTGGCAACCTCGTCTCTTAGCACTTGTTCTTTTCTATCCGTGATTTCCACAGGTTGCTCTTTGTAAGTCAGACCAGGTTGTATATCTACCTGCTCGTACTCTACATATGTCGGGCATCTATAGTATACTGACGTAGCATTGACACCTGAACCCCGTTATGACCATTCTACAAGTTTGGGGGGTAAGGCTGGCTCGTAGGCCACCTTCCTGACGCATTTTAAAATCTCAGATGGCCCAATGAATCTCGGGCTCAACTTCCCTTTCTTTTCAAATCTCATTAATTCTTTCCATGGAGATACCTTTAGCATCACGAATCACTAACCTCATATTCTCTATCTTGTTTGTACAGAAATACACCAGCATAAACTTGATTGTCATTCATCAACTTGCCATTTAGCTTATCAATAGCAGTACTATCTCTATACTCGCGGGCTTAGTCCGCATACTTTCTCTGTCTGTCTTGGTTGTCACTAGCCGCTTGTTGGTGAAATCTTTTGTCTTTCTAGTTTGTTGGACTAACTTGGTTTTGTGTAAAATCTCATCCTTTAATTCCCGATTATTCGGAATCCATCTCTGTCTCATTTTAATCAAGGGTATCGGCCACCACATTGGCCTTCCCCGGATGGTAGTGTATCTCACAGTCAATTTTAGGTAAATTTTAGCCATTTCTCCATCTCATGTTATCTACTATCACGGATAACTCAACGCCACTTCATTACATTCCATCAAAATTTGTGGGTGCATTAGTCAACCCAAAATAACTTCGCTAAAATCTCAAAGTGTCTATTCCTCGTACGAATCGCAGTCTTGGGTACATCCTCGGATTTAACTTCCAACTGGTGGTATCCAGTTCTTGAATAAATTTGGAAATACACAGCGTTTTTCCGCTGATCAAACAATCATTTACAAGGGTACCTATCCTCCAGGTCGAACTCATTCAACTCTCGAGGTTCGATGCATAATCTTGTGTTAACATCTTTCTTTCTTACAACAACACCGGGCTCTCCATGGTGGTACACGGGGTCTTATCATACCCTTATACAACAACTCTTGTAGCTGAGTCACTAACCCTTTCATTCCCATTGTACTCTGAATACTCGGTATTCATTCTCATGTCATCCAAATCGATATCTGGTAGCTTATTAAAACCTTGTACAATCTCCCAAAACCATTTTAGTTCCCTTTATACTTGGTATCTCTTTCCTTGGCGTCAACCATAAGAGCTAATTAAGCCTCGTATTTCTGGCGTAATAGTTTCTTAGTCGGAACTATATTCAAGAATCTCTGAATCTGTCTCCATCCTTTATTTATTACTCTCTCTCTCTCTTACAATCAGTCTGGGCTCCATTGGGTGTCAACCAACCCATCCTTATAATAATATCAACTTCTCCCAAGTCACAATACCAGCTCCCTCTGACTCCATCGCCAGTACTTATCTTGCTAACCCAGAGGTAGTGTCCATTCGTAAACAACTCCTCCAAAATCTCAATTCCATTATAGGGCATCTATCTAACACCGTTGTCACTGGAGTACACGACACATCGTTATTCCTTTCACATATGTCGATTGACACGCTTTCCATTATCATAACATCCTTGGGAGAATAAATCAATTTCGTTGATACGTCACCAACATTCTATTCGTCTTAGGGATTCGCTCCTGTCATAGGCGATTTCGTTGCGAATCTAATTCCTATCAGCGAATTTTGACTTATTTGACCTGGTTGGCCTCCCCTTGAAATTCAATAAAGATAACAAGAATCATAGAGCTTTGAAAAGATAGCTCATATATTAAGGAAAATGTCACACACTGGTGATCATTAAGGTTATGAGTTTTAAGGTAACCTTATTGGAGGTAAGAGAATTTACCGAGAGATCAACATGATCATAAGAACTCAATGTTGTGTGCCTCGATTGAGACATTACTAAAGGTAATTAGCCTTCTTGTATTTCACAACTCACAAGTGATGGCGTCCCATCAGACTTCTATCACATAGACAGATAGTCCTTGTAGCCCCTATAAGTATAGGGTTGTTCGTCTCAGTGGAAGTTGAAAATTATGAAAGCAATTCGAGATCAATTTAATGATTATCGTCTTTCGACAATATTTCTTAAAGGAACACCTGGATTAAAATTGAACAGATTCCAAAGGTGCGGTTTCCAAAGAAAATACAAGGAAAAGAATAACCAAAAGATACTGGTACTTAACAACCAAGTGGTGAGGTATCACCATAGGTTCATTCATTATTTGAAGAAAAGTGAAAGCTTAAATAACATCATTTGACAGGGCTTCGAAAACCTGAAAGTAGGCATTGTGACAGCCTCTGGAACAAGTGAAACTGAATGTGGTTTAGCACAAGTGTTATAAAATAACTTCGAAGAGGGAATATACCCTTTATCCGAATTCTTTCCTAGAGAGAGGTCAAGATAGATCATAGATTGGGGAGGTACCCCGCATAATTTGCAAATGGGGAGGGTACTACCAAGGTCTCTACGGATGCCTTTTATGTCGGCTCCTCTAATGGATAATCGTTCAATTCCAAAGCTTTTCTTTTCCACGCGCCCTAAGGTGTTTGATACTTACGTCATTGCCGACTTATAATAGTCGCTAAGGATCCAACCATCGACCTTTGCAATCGCAGGGAGTTCTATTCAACTAGGCGCAAACATCGCAAGTAAGCGTTATGTTCTATAAGAAGACTTCGATACCGTTGTCGTCCATAGCAACGACAATTCCACATGTCGACTGGGCGGTACTTCGGAAGCTCGTTAGAAACTACAAGCTTAAACCCGGTCTCTATTTCAATCATCCTTATACCCAATATTCCTTCTCCCATATCAATCCCGTGTGCTACATGAGCTTAACACTTTTGGCACAATAGCCTTTTCATTTAAGTCAATCCCGGAATTTCTCAGTCCGTCTTGGTCCTTAAATATATTTCGCCTTTACCGTCCAATCTCAACTTCATCATTTTATCTCTACAATCAATTATAGCAATCAGGGTCTGTCCACCAACTCATATAACGGCTATCTTACCCAATCCACAGGGTTCGCTCTAATTTCCACTCTCTTTGGTGACATCCTCTGGTAATCAGAAAGACAAGGTTTGCCAAAATTTGCTGAATTTCTTTCCAAAATCAGGGAAATTTGATCAATCTATTTACCTACTAGTAATGCTCGGATCTGATTTCCGACCTTTCTGTTCTATCCTCATAATTCCTTCCTGGTTTCCTGAGGGTGGTAAATCTCGTTCTCAATTCCGTCTTAGCGTGCTTGTCTTATAATAACATTTTCATGGTACATATACCCAAAATTTTCCTTGAGATAATAAAATCCCTCAATGATGTAATAGACACTATTTCCAGTGGAATCGCTGGTCGTGGGGGAATGAAACCTCATAGTCAAAGCAATTCCTTACACTATTCTAGGCAACTAAGTACCCTTAATCGTTCGTGAAAATCTAAACATCTTGGTTCTTACGTATGCCGCCTCCTTATGGGCAACTATAACCGACTACGGGTAACAGGTTTCGTTCAAGTCGAATCAATCCACTGATACTGGCTGTACTGCCTCTACCTCTTCTGCTTTGGGAGACTCTACTCCATTTTCTTTGTCATATCTCTTGATGAATCATGAACGATCCTTAAAACTCTCGTTTCGTCACTTATTTGTCCTTTGAAGGTTCGTCTGGTCCTATTATACGACCTCAAGTAACATACTACATCTTTATCAATCAACACGTTCTCTACAAGATTCTTTCCTTGACCCACCATGGGGTCTTCCTCTAGATCCTCCTATGGATCTTCCTTTATCGGGTCTCCGTCCATTTCAAGGAACGCATCATCAATTGCCTACTCGAAGGCCTCGGGGTCTGGTATCTCAGAATCCCATCAATCTATAACTCATACGAATCGAGGTGACTAATCATGAAGTCCTAAGTACGGTTTCCCAGAAGAAGTCCCCTCTCGGGCTTCATCTTAAACAGTCAGGGTCGTGTCCTCTAACCCGACTACGAACTCAATTTAGGCTCTAGATGTTCTTATCATTCTTAAGGGTATTGTAAGACTCGATCTCCTATCGTTTCTGAGGACTGTAACCTAACTCTCTGATACCATTTCTGTAACAGCCCCAAATCCGGGGTCAGGGATTTAGAGTAGTCACGATCCATGTACTCCTTGCCTTACCTGTATTACTCACACCATTCATACTTCACCTGCTCATGACCCCACAATATATGTCTCACACACACACACACAGGTTAGAGTCTCAGAAACGACACAAATACAACCATTGCAGAATAAATAATCTTTATTACAATACCCAATGTCTTTTGAATCTGTCACTGATACAATTTCTAAGTAAGGTTACATTACCAACTTAGCCTTCTGATGCTCACAATCCTCTTATACCATTCATATCTATACATAAGTTGAATACCAAAAGCTGTAGCCTGATTCGATTGGTTCGTACTACTCTCGGGATCGCTGCTAGAAACTGTTTCTGAAAACGCCTTGCGGGGTATGTGCCGTCCCATTGGCATCCTGCTTCGCTGCTATATAATATATATAAAACAATAGCAAGAGTGAGCGATAGCTCAGCAAGGTAATGAAAGTATGGCATACTTCTGCCTTTAACTCAACCCAGAATAAAGCGGGCATAAGACAATAATTTGTCAAAATATCTCGATACTGAAATTATTCCCTTATCGGAAGGTATTCCCAAAAACAGTACCATTATTGTACTTCAAATATCATTTCATAATATTTCTACCAACTTTTGCTATATTATGAACAAAGTTCTAGTATAATATAAAAGATGAGGTTTCAAAGTAAACCAATATAACCTTTCCAAAAATATCTGCTATGTAAGTAGAATACCAACATATAACTTAAAAGATGAAGTTATAAGGTGATTCAGTATAAACAACTCCCTTACCATAACTCATGTTATGTAAGGTATCCACAGAGTCATAACTCATAACTAAAAGATGAAGTTGCATGAATTTATTGTCACTTCATTTTCAAACACTTTCGACCCCCTGCCAACATGATTGGTTTTTCATCCCAATACATGTTGCAGGAATATCCAAATTGGATGATGAACTAATACTGGAGTTGCTACCGCGTCCGCTGTGCCTAACCTTGCTATGATCAGTAGCAGGTCGCACCGCTCAAATAGTTCTCTACATGTAGATGGAAGTATCACGACGGCCTGACATTGTCTACCGCCTTACTATGACCTCCCGGTCCATTTGGGGCAATTAAAAGTTGGATGGGCCCACGCAACTTGACCACTTACACCACTCCTAGTTCAGATGAAATCCATGACTCTGAAACGTAAAGATCGTCCTCCTTTCCCCAAGTGTAATACTTGTTGATACGACTCCACTAAGTAGTTATATCTAGGTTGGAAAGGAAGATTCTCCAATATTTCCCAAGCTATGCTTGTTAATGGATATCGACTTGTTCCATGAATTTACCCCTCGATCATTGAGGTGGTAACACAACATTAGACTGGCAACAATTAAATTGCTCCAAGAAAATATCTGTCCCTTGACAGTTTTTGAATTGAGAGTTTAAAAAGAGTAGTAGTCACTTAAATCAGGTTTCCCATATTTTTGATAGTTGAGCGAGCATTTAAATCTTCTTAAAAGACAGATTCAAATGGAAAAACAGTGTTTTGGGAACCTCTTTTTGATTTGAAAATAATTAATAATATTTATGAAATAAGTACTCCTTCAATGAATACTCGAAAGGAATATTTAATAAGTAATTAAAGATTAAATAAATTTTCAGAATAATATCCGTTAAATAAATAGTCTTGAATGAATATTCAAAATATTGTTCATAAATCAATAATCCTCGATACGTAAACCTCAAATGAATATTCAAATTAATATTCACTAATTAATAAATCTCAAATGAATATTCGAAAATAATATTCATCAAATAAATAATCCTTAAATGAATATTCACAAATAATATTCATTAAATAAATACTTAATCCTCGAATGAATATTCAAAAGTAATATTCATTAAATAATTAAATAATCTTCAAATGAATATTCAAAATAATATTCGTCAAATAATCCTCAAATGAATATAAATAATATTCTTTAAGTCAATAATCCTCAACTGAATATAAATAATATTCTTTAAGTCAATAATCCTCAAATGAATATAAATAATATTCATAAAATAATTAATCCTCGAATAACAGTACCCGATATCTTTATCATATACAAAATATAATCACTACTGATCTTTCAAGCAAATCACACGCCCTTATCCTAGGGCAAATATAAAACCCTGGCTTATAGCTGATATCCCATATCTAACTTATAAGCCCCAACTTCAAGTCATAACCTCAAGTATTGCTATACATAGCAATTCGAAGACAAGTATGCAATAACACATGTATACTTCTCATTTGCATATATAACTGAAATAGTATTCAAATAGTATTTCTCGACCGGGATAATACTCAAATAACATTCCTCAAAACACATAGTATTCTGCCGATGGAATCCCTCCGGGTTTCCACGGCTATCTACATATCTCAAAATATCGACTCCCGGTCTAGAGTCGAAACAATAAACCTGCTCTTATCTATAGAGCTACAAGGTACACCGGTTTATAACTACTTTATCTCAAGGCTCATATATAAACCAAAATCAAACTCTATTTTATACAATATATAACATGTATCGCAAAACTGTATAACTCCACACATGGCAAAAGCAGTAATATATAATCAATACTTCAAAGTATAGATTTAGAAAACTTGCCACAATACTTGCAACAAAGATTTGGTATATAAATTGGGAATACACAAGTATTGAACATAGGAAAATATACATACTCTGAATAATAGAGTAAGGTTTAGTAAACTTGCCTGATGCTCGAGAAGTGATAGGGGTTCGCGACGATGCCGGACAATCTAGACAAAGTCAAACGAAAACACACGGTTAATCTCCTGGATAATCCACTTATAACTTAATGCTTAAACATATAAGCGAAACACAACCAAGGCATTACTTGCTCGCTTTAGCGTCACACTAAGTCCATGTTATTCATCAAATACTTATCTCATAAGTTTGGTTCGAAATCCATTCTCAAATCCAAGTTATACTTAACCATTTGGAACCTTGGTTTCTAAGTCTCGTTTTCAGTGGTTTTCACTTGCGCGACCTTGACTAAAACATTTTTATAAAATCGAAACATAATCTTTTTAATACGAATCCTTTTCGTGAGCCTTCCTAACTGTCTCTAGTATTATTCCTCAAAGTTTCACATTTTAATATGGCTCCGAAGTGGTCCAAATATAGACTCAAAGTTGCTGACCAGAGATGGGTCGTTCTTCCGAACGACGTTTACTAAAACTCACTTTTCTCTTAAACCGTTCGGCCAAATTAGGCGAACCACATATCATTACGAAGCTTATAACATAAACTACACAATCATGGGCAGTAGGACTCAAGGGTCGAGCTCTAACAGAGGAAAAACAGGGAACCAATCAGTAGGTAAAATTTTGGGCATTACGACGGCTATAAATCGGACGCTCCAAAAATCATAATCATCAAACCAAGCCACACCGGGCATCCATACATCTTAAACACATGATTCACAAGTCCAGGGGTATCATACTTTAACATCTTAATCAACAAATGGCTAAACCAACTACAAGATCATGCTAACATGCTTATATTAACACTATAATCTCAACTAAGCTAACAATCATCAAGAACATCCACAAAACTCAAAGTCAACTAAGGGTTCATGGGGTTAATACCTTCCTTGGAGTGTATGATCACGTAGTAAGCCTTGTCTAGCCCTTAGATTTCCTTGACCAAGCTTAGATCATCAAAAGAAGTCAAGAAATCAAAGTTAGTTATTGAAAGTTACTATTCATCTGTTCAAAGAACTGCCCAAACGAGGTCCTTACCCTGCTTTTCTGGGCGAGGTTTCTAAAGAGTAGTTGTAGAGCATCTCCATGGCTTTCCAACAAGCTATAGAACGCAAGATTTCATTTAGAAATGCGAGAGATACGGCCGTTTGAAAATCGGTGCAGAAACTGCCAAGATCATGGCAGTTTAGATTCTTCAACTTGGGGAGGATATTTGACTAGGCTAAACACCTTGGATTGCCATGAAATTTTGCACAGATGTTATACATGGAGTGTAGAAGCTGTGGTTAAAGTTTGGTGATTTTATCATGGTTGGAAATGGAGTTATGGATTTTTCTTTGGAGGGTGCTCTAGCTGATCAGTTTTGGAGAATTTTGTGTTTCTCTTGCTTTTCTTTTCTTCTTTTCTTTTTGTTTTGAGTAAAAGATAAGAATGCTGATATTTTGTTAAGTGGTGAGTCATAGGGACACATGTCGATCAGTGGGGTATCATGGTGGCAAGCAGGGACACATGTCGCGCATGCACGCGTTTGGTTAAAGTAGCTTTACTGGTTCGTTTCCTTTCACATGGATGATCCAAACGTTGCATCTCTCGAATTAATCTTGTTACATGTTACTTCCATGTCTATATTTAATCTTGTCATAATTTCAATTCTTAATCCATGATTCGTTCGCTTAATCGCTTAATCTCGTTATAAAGTATCAGCGGTTTCTAGAACATTCGTTTCACTGTCCCAGTGGTTTTCGTTCTAAATTCTCAAATCAAATATAATAAAATTCCAAAATATTAAATCCTCAAATCCTCCATTTTAATATCTCATTTCTTGAATATAATCATATATAATTCGCTGTCCGGTCAAATATTACACCAAAATAAAATTTGGAATTTCTGAATTCCGGTCGTCTTTGCATTCACTTATTTACTCTGTAGATCACTGATATGACTTCGGAATATCCACACTACGTCTCGAACATAGGTGGCATGAAAAATTTTCTTAACCCTCAAAATCACTATTCATCCACCAAATTCACTATTCACTGATGCACTTAATCATAATAAGAAAAGTTTTAATTAATCCAAAAATTCGGGTTATTACAGTCTAAGTCCTCAAAAAAGTCATCAGCAGGCTCGGAGTCCACCATTGGCTGAGAATCATCGCCAGCTTGCGAAGAGGCTAAAGTAGTAGTGACCTCAACACCTGGGAAAACTGGCACAGGATACTTCTCCAAGCTAACACCCTCAATCTGCGTTCCCAGTTGGCCAATAATCTCTTCCCAGCACTTCTCGAAAGTGCCGGGGAAGTTAGCGTCATACTCCGCAGTAAGGAGGTCGTCAAACTCCTTTGAAGCTTTATACTCAGCTATCACATCCTCGCGGCCTCTTTGAAGGCGTGTGTTAGGTCCAAAGTATCGTAGAAGGGGGGGGGGGGGGTTGAATACGATACTCACAAATAATTTAATTTCGTTCGCGGATAATTCATTCAGTTCTATAACGAAATCAAACACACCAAACCAAATCAAGTTTCGGGGAATATATCTTTTTATAAATATAAACCTCGAGGGGTGCTACAATCTCTAATCCGTAGATTAGCTTCAATGAGTTCTAAGTTATACACAATCAAAACTTTGATAGAATTCAAGCAGAATTAATTTCTCTGGTATTTTCTCTCTGGCTTGATCTCTCTCTCAGTTATTGCTACTGTGAAAATAACTCGACTGAAGAAGACACTCCTTCTCTCTGATAGTAATTGTAGACTTGGATTTGAAAACTATCGAACCTCAATTGTAGAAACAATCTTGGTCGTCCATCTTCAAAATCAACCTGTAAAACAAGAATACTTTTCACCTGCTCCTAATTAAAAAACCATCGAATGAATTAACTTAATTTACCATTCGATAGTTTTTTTAAATAAAACTATCGAATACCAAATTAAGTTAACATGGTTTTCAATGAATCATTTTTAATACCATTCGATAGTTTTCTTAAATGAAAAACTATCGAATCATTTTTTTCTTGTCTTATATCATTTAATGATTCCACTTAGCTCCTGGGTGTATAAGTAATAGACTGTATCACTTTCTTCTGAGACGATAAAACACCTTGATCTTTTAAGTGCTGTCACCTAGTGCAACTGGTCTGGTTCACAGATGAATAACACTTGATCAATTCTTCTTTTATGTCTTCAATTCAATGCTGCTGATAAGTCCCTTGTCGTTCTGGTTGCTTCAATTAAATCACTGGAATCCCGTGGTACTTAACCCTAAATCATTCACATACTTCTGTCGTCTTGAAAGTCTTGTTTCTTTTGTTGTCACTGAGGCTTGAACATTTTCATGAACTTCTTTCTGTGACCTGTTTACGGACTTCAAGAATACATAACGTATTTTGATTTTTTGAGTTTACCTTTACTTCTTTGATTCTGGATTCCTGTGCTTCTGTTAATACTATTGTCTGTCTTGTCCTTTGTTGAGTTGTAGTTATCTCTTTTACATCTTATGTTACATTATGCTTTACAGCGTGCCTCTAGCTGACAGACTCTTTCCTTCTCATCTACCAGCTCCCTCTCAGCAACTCTAAACCTCTCAAAATTAGCCTCGGAAGCAGAGAAGTATCGATCCCTGTCTCTCTCAGCAATAGCCTTTTTGGCCCTAGACGTCCTCAGGTTCCGTAAGGAAGCCTGATGATAGGCGTTGGCCTACGAAATAAAGTTTGGATTAAAGAATAACCCAAAAATAATTACAAAGTAAATGAAAGCAATTTGAGTTTGAAAACATACCGTAGCAATGGCCTGGGAGCCCATAAGCTCGATTTGTAGATCCTTAGAGGAATCCACAATATGAGCCCAGTCCCGTGGAGTAACCACATTTTTGGACCACTCTGCAGTGGCCTGAGAATCGCCAACTGCGATGTCTTTGTTACGAAGGCCCCACTTAACAACAAAAGGGTTGGGATCTTCGTCAACCCTCGTTGGCGGTTCAGCCAGAAAAACAGGTACCTTCCCCGAGAAAGAGCCGCTTTCAGTACGGCCCCTCTTGGAAACCCTCTCCACAGCAACAGAGGTCCCAGAAGCAGCAGCAGCTTCTCGCCTCTTGAAAACTTGGGCAAGCAAGTCTTGAGCTGAAAAGTAAAACAAGATAACACTAGTTACAAAGCAAGATAGTCAATGTAATGAATGAACAAGCTAGTTGGCTGAATAAATTACCCTCGGGGCCCAAGTCACTAAGGCCATGTGCCTGAAGGGAAGCCATAGAAACTAAAAGGTTTCAGTGATGAAGATTGTCTGAAGTAAGGGCTTCGACAGCTGCAGCCTCCTCAATTCCAAGTTTTAAACTACGAACAGGCCCATCTTGGGCTTCACAGAATCCGGGCCTAAAATAATTATCCCAAATATCTCCCTCTATGTATACATAAAACCATTCTTTTTTCCATTTAGGCAAAGAATCTGGTCCACTATCGGAGATAAAGCAACTACGGTTGAGACTCCTATGTTGGATTTTAACCCAACCCGCTCTATGAGAAGTGTTGACAAACTTAAAGAGATATCTAAAAACGGAGACATTAGATTCGAAACCATGCTTCTTACATTGAACCATAAAACTATAAATAAACCTCCAAGCGTTAGGTTGGAGTTGGGTTGGACAAACCTGAGCTTCAGCTAAAAGTCTAAAAACAAAATGGGGAGGAGGTAATCTAAACCCAGCATAAAAGGTTTCTTTATAGATCCTAATTGCACCAGGTTTGTGATAACAAGCCCTATCATTTGGACCGGGAGCTTCGGCCCGATAAGGCCCATTTATGCCAAATAAAACGGATATTGCATCTATATCTTTTTGTTTGTATTTTGAAGGAAAGTTGTAAGCCTCTAAATGAAGGAGGTTAGGGAAGGCTTCCCCAAATTCATCTAATAAATCCCTAAGGGAAAAAATAGAGGCATGAACAAGGGAACGTTTATTACCTCTAGTGGCGACCCAGGGGACACGGGTAGAACCTTGTGGAGGTTGAGAAAGTTGAGACTGTTGGGAAGAATCAGAATCCGCCATTGATGTTCCTTGGTTGAAAGCTTAAGACCTTGGAAAATGGTGGAGAAGATGAATCTTCAAACAAGAGCTTCAAAGAAAACCGGGAATGGTTGATACTCGAATGGAGACTTGGAAAGAAGGGGCGGTGGAAGGCCGGAAAAAGAAACCCTAGCAGAGCAAAATCTAAGGAAATTTAGAATGAGAAATTTGTGAGAAATGAAAGTGAGGAGAAAGCTCTCACTTCCCCTCAATTTATAGAAAAGGATGGCCGGTCAAAATCCCCGATTTACCTACTATAGCAGGTAAATGGGTCAAGGAACAAGTAATTGGGCCTATTTTAGGCGGCAAAGCCCATACTTTCAAAATTCAAATGAAATTTTGGAGGGATATTTGGGATTCTATAACGTCCCTTGAAATTCTATCAAATTCTGGAAGGATCTTTGGGATTCTAGAAACTCCTTAGAATTCTAAATAAAATCCTAGAAATTATTAAAGGCCGAAATTTATGAGCCCAAAAGACGAACCCATGACAAAAAATGGGCTGAAAAAGATTTTGTAACTAATATATAAAATTTGATAAAGGCAAAGAATGCCCAGAAAGCATCCTTACAAGCGTGGTTCACGAACCCGCCTTGTACGCGGGGGTGAACGCCGCCCAGAAAATAAAAGCAAAGCGAACAAAAAATTGGCAAAAAATGTCTGGAAATCAGTCTTCTACGCGGGGATAATATTCAAGCCTTCAACGCGGGGGTTACCCACGCACCAGCCTCTCCTTTTATTCTGTCAAAATGAATAAAATGAATTGGCGAAAAAAATAAATAAATAAATAAATATATATATATATATATATATATATATATATATATATATACACATATATATTATTAAAACACGCCTACGAAGCAGGCTGCTGAGCGTGGTTCACAAATGCTCCTTCTAGGCGGTACTCAACCCCGCCCAGGAGACAACGGGAACTGGCCATAATTTTTCAAAAAAAAAAATTATATATATATATATATATATATATATATATATATATATATAAATTGTAAACAACGCCTAGGAGGCAGCCTTGTAGGCGGTGCTTGAGAACATGCCTTGTAGGCGGGGACAAGCCACGCATTGAAGACATATTGACGATTTTCTTTTTTTGGCCAGGAAAAAATACGTTCCCCGTGGGGGGGCCGAGCTTTGACTGGTTGTATGAAAGAAGAGACAAGAAAAATGCAAAGTAAAAAGAAAATTCAGAAATTTTTAATAAAATAGTAAAATACTATTTAAAATTTCTAGAAAATTCAGAAAATTCCTGAAAAATAGAAAATAATTTTTAAAATTATTTTCTTAATTTTGGGAAATATTATATGCTAGTTAGCACTTTTGAAATATTTCAAAAATATTTCTAAAAATACTTGTGGGTACAAGAAAAATTCCTAAAATATTAGGAAAATTACGGAAAAATACAAGGGGAATTATTTAAATATTCCCTTGATAAAGAATGACAATAAAAAGATCCCGAACCTCGAAAAAGGTCAATATAATTTCTACGAAAGTTTGAAGAGTTTTCCTAGAAATTGGGGGGCAAATGATATGGTCAGAAAAGTAATTATAGAAATATAATTAATGATTCATTGGAAAGGCCCAATATTTAAAGCCCAGAATCCAGATTATTTATTAATTTCGTAATTAATAAATAGGGAAAATATACAGCTAATGAAAAGAGTCCAAAATATGGTAAATTAGTCAAAGAAGGATCCAGAATCCCAACTAATGAGTCATAGGATTTATCAACAAGGAAAAGACTTATTCAGCAAGCAATACAACGTTTATCCAATATCAAAAAGGAGACTTATTCGCTAAGTCTCCTAAACGTACCATAAATAAAAGGCTCCAGACGCCTATATAAAGGACCTGATCCTACAATCAGAACTACGTCTTTGGCTTGATTCTCAACATTTATTGAGATACGTAGGCATCTTGTGAGGACCGATTTAGTCTCGAAACACAAGTGCAACCATTAAACCTCGAAGCTCATTAAACCTTAGCATTAAATACACAAACACGTTTTTTATTCCACAACGGAAGACATTCCTTATTTACACTCGAATTTTCAGGAAAGACAATAAATATATAAAATTCAATCATATTTAAATAATAGAATTTTCTAGAGCTCCTCTGTTTTAAATAATTAAAATCAAAACTTCCGTATTTAGGTCCTATTTGTTTGAGAAAAAAATTGAAACCTTCTAAAATTTCCTTTCATAACTCTTATTATAAAGGACAAGTGTTCTAAAAATTATAAACTTAATCAAATTATATAACTAGAACTCCTCAATTTTAATTAAGAATTTCCTTATTACATTCGAATTTATAAAAAAAGATAGTAAATATATAAAAGTCACTCATATTTACAATTAATTTAAATAAATATTACTATTTTTACCCTAATGTTTATATTATACAAACCAAAACATGGACTCCCAAATCGTGCCTCACGCAAGCACAAACTTTATTGTCGGTTGATGTCTTCCTTCTTTATGTGATGCTATTATTATTCATGTCTTTCTTTATTGTTTTACTAATTTTAAGCTCTGATTTTGTTCTTTCATGTGGACAACTTTAAAGTCTACGTGATTCTTTATGTTCTTTTAACTTCGTTAAGCTTAAAGTGCAGGTATTTGTATGATATATTCTGCAGGGTACATGCATGGATGATGGAAAGGCAACAAGACAGGTAATGTCAAGCATGAATGATATTAACTCCTTATCTATACTATATTACTAGCTTTTATCCCTCCGATGCACAGTCTTCTTTAATATTTTCTTATTTTTTTATTTAGATTTTAGTTATTATATATAATTTGATAAAATTTTAATATATATATATATATATATATTGTATTTATAAATCTAACAATATAATATTTAAATTTAATATATTATTGACGTAATCTATAGTAGTATTTTAGATATTAAAATATAAAATATTTTAAAATAGCATATCTAATGATTTGTATTTTTTTACTCTTAAAAATCTAAAAAGGGACTGAAGTGCAAATATCAAAATATGTGCTCGTATAATATACCGAGTTTATTTGAATATACTATTACTTTTATTTTCATTAATTATCTCGTTTAAATTGAATGTAAAAAAAATTATAATAAACATGAATTTCATAAGTTTAATGTAATAATATTACCAATATATTTATCTTTTGCACATGTTATTTTTAATTTGAACATGAGTTGTTTCGGTTAAAACATATAAAACAGGTAATATCCTTAAAAGACAATTAGTTAATATCCTTAAAACACATAATGTGTTATAGTTGTCGGTAATAAATATATAATAATATTACCATTTTATAAATATGTTGCACGTTTTATTTTTAGAAAATGATTTATTTTAGTTAAATAGATATATGAAATAAGTAATATGTTTTAGCTGAAAAAGGTAATTGGTTATTAATAAATTGGTTTCCATATATGTGTCATATTTAAGACATGAGTTATTTTAGTTAAAAAAATATAAAAATAATGTGTTTTAGCTGAAAAGGGTAATCAGTTATAAATATATAATAATATTACCATATTATATATATGTTGCCCGTTTTATATTTAGAAGATTAGTTGATTTAGTTTAAATATATATATATATAATAGGTAATGTATTGAAAAAGGTAATTGGTTATTAATAAATTGGTTATAGATAGGCCCGTGAATCGGCCCAAATACCGACCGACCGACGACCGACCAAAACTTTTAATGTTTCGTCTTTAATAATATAGTATAGATTAAAACCGAAACATTAAAAGTTTTGGTTTTCGGTTTTCGATCGATTTTTGGTTTTCGGTCTTTTATTCTATTTAATAAATAATAAAAATAAAATAAAAATAGTAACCAGATGATTGCCTTTTATAATTAAAATATTTATTTTCTAACAAAATCTACTCATTTTCCAAAAATATCATAGCAATTATCTTTAAATTAAAACATATTACCTTTTATATTTGTTATCACTAAAATCTCTGTTTTCCAAAAATATGAGGTGCGATCTTAGTTATTTATTTTAAAACTGATTTTAATACTCTATTTAATAAATAATAAAATAATATAAAAATAGTAACTAGTTGATTGTCTTTTATAAGTTAAAAAAATATTATAACAAAATCTACTCATTTTCCAAAAATATCACGACAATTACCTTTAAATTAAAACATATTATCCTTTATATTTGTTATCACTAAAATCTCTATTTTCCAAAACTATGAGGTGCAATATTTACTTATTTATTTTAAAACCTATTTTAATATTATTTAATAAATAATAAAATAATATAAAAATAGTAACCAGACGATTGCCTTTTATAGTTAAAACATTTTTTTCTAACAAAATTTACTTATTTTCCAAAAATATCACGGGTAATTACATTTAAATTAAAATATATTACATTTTATATTTGTTATGACTAAAATCTCTATTTTCCAAAAATATCAAGTGCAACCCTTACTTATATATTTTAAAACCTATTTTAATACTTTTAATTATTTAAATTTTTTACCTATTTTAACAAGTGAACGTATTTTTTTAAAATAATACAATTAATATAATTAAAACACATCTAAAAATATTATGGGCAGTTACTTTTTTTAATTAAAATATGTTAGCTTTTATATTTGTCCTTATTAAAAAAACTTACTTATTTTAACACGTCAACGAATTTTTTTAATAAATACAGTTAATATAATTAAAACACTTCTAAAAATATCACGGGCAATTACTTTTTTTAATTAAAACATGTTAGATTTTCTATTTGTCCTTACTATTAATATTATTTTATTATAAAATATTATTAATAATACCTCATTTATCTTCCTCAGTCCCATCTGTATTTTTTTATGTTCCAATTAATATTTAAGTTTTTATTTTATAATTTATCATATTAAATTTTATTTTATTTAATATTTGTTAATCCCAAATGACCTAACAGAATTGTAGAAGGGGGGGGGGGGGGGGGTTGAATACAATTCTTGATATTTCTTAAACTTAAAACAACTTACAAATAAAAACTGAACTTAAAGTAAAAATCACAAGCACATAAATAATTTCAGTTGGATTGTTTGATGATCCAACTGAAGTGATTTTTATTGCGGAAATAATCTGTTATACAAAACGTACACAACTGCTCAGTTACAAGATTGTAGAGAAGTATGCTCTCAAAGATAGCTAATACAAACTATTTGTTTTTCTTCTCTTCTTTTTAAAGTAACTGCTACACTTGGTTATATATACCCAAGTTTACAATTCTACGTTTGGCTAAACTAAAGAACAATAGTAGTAACCATCAGTAGCTTGCTTTTCATTCCTTTTGTCCAATGGCCCTTGGAGATCTTTGCTTTTGTCTTCATGCTTATTTTAATCATTCCCAAGAGCCTTATTGGAAATTGGAATATTTCCTTATTTCCAGTAACCATTTTGATGGCTTCCAATGCAAAGTACACTTCCATATCTCCTTTAGATCTGTTCAGTAAACTGTCACTATCACTTTGTCAACTGTTCAAAAAGCAATAGTGATTCGTTGATAGCAGGGAGATGTGTTTCGTTGATAGCTTTATTCTTCATTCCGTTGATGGTGTTTCCTTCGTTTCGTTGATGGTGTTTCCCTCGTTTCGTTGATGGGTAAACTCCATACCGTTGACAGAGTGATCTTCATACCGTTGACATGTCTTCACTTAGACAAAATTACAAGACATAATATATTTACAATTAACCAACCTATTTTGCCTATCTAGTACTTAGTCAACATGACTTAGAAAACCTATCTAATACATACAACAAAATGCATATCAAACTGTGAAGTATTGTACAGTGCAATTGCTACATTACTCATTTCGTTGATGAGCTTCCTGTCAACGGAATGCTGCAAAGCATGCCATTTCGTTGACAGTTACAAAATGACTTAATACAAAATCTACTAAGTGTTTTTATAATTATCATCAAGAACAACATATTCCTAACAATCTCCCCCAATTTATGACTGATAGAATAACAGCCATAAATCAAGAGCCTTGATGATAACAAAAACACTCAGACATATTTACACATGATAAAAGTAGAAATTGCATTGAGCTTCATTGAATTTAATTGAAATGCAAAGTAGAAAATCTTACAAAACAAGTGCACAGAGTTGCTCCTCTAGACTGAGCAGATTTTTCATTTTTGCCTCTGTGGTCTTGTTTTCTTCCCTTTTCTTGCATTGTTCTCCTCAATTTGAGCTTGAAGTCTTCTGTAGAAAATTTTCTCTTCTTCATCTTGATTCCCCAACTTGGATTGCATTAACCTTAGAGTTTCATTTGATGCCTTCTCCAGTTGGTCTTCTATTCTGAAGAATCTTCTACAGTTGTCCTTATCTCTGAATTCCATCATCCAAAAAGGTTGGAGATGAATTATCTTTCCTGTTTGAGGGACCTTCAATACTCTGGGAAGTGCATCAGGCTTGTTCCAGCTAGCTTTGATTTGGCAAATCTTGGAGACAACCTCAGACTTGGCTGTTTTGGTAAAACCAAAATCTTTCTTCAAACATTTAAACACAGATAACAGTGTCTGATAGTCTTCTCCCAGAATTCTGTGTAGAGGCCAAACCTGTTCTCTCCCACCCTTGTAGACAAATACCAATCTCTCTGGTAGTTTGTAAGAAGCTGCTATTCCTCTCACTTCAACCAGGTCATCAAAATTGATATGAATGTTAGACTCCTCCCTGATATCAGCAATGTAGATGAAGTCTTCTGGGTTGGTAGGGGGTTTCTCAGCTTGTGGTCTCGTTACCAGAATTGGCTTAGCCTTGGTAGCCCTTTGCTTAGATTTCTTCTTTGGATCCATTTCAAAGAGGAATTTTGGAAAGTTGGCCTCATCAAACTCAATTGGCTCTCCCTTTGGCTCAATTGGCTGATCATGGAAATTTACAGGATGATAGGCTAACTTTACCTCTGAAACTGGATCAGGAATTGTTGGAGGTGCAATTGGTACAGAAGAGTCTGATGCAATGCTCTGAGAGTCATCATTCTCAAAGGCTATGTTTCTCCTAGCTCTTGCCTTTGGTTGCCTTGTGCTCTTCTTTGCACTCCTTTCCTCTCTTGCTTTTTCTTCTAGCTGTATTTCTTCTTCATCAAGAGACTGAGCAACAGCAAGGGCTTGCATTGCTGCTCTTTCTGACTCTTCAGCTTTAGCTTCAGCAAAGTTTGGGTGACCAGCCCAAACACAGATTTCTTGTCCATTCCTGTAGACAATTGCCCTTTGCTTCCTTATCTCATAATCATTGCTTTCCTTGCTTTTTGTGATAAGTAGACCAAGAAGCTTGAGCTCATCTGGATAAGGTGCAGGATAGAAAGTCCTTGCTATATTTTTGCCCTTTGGTTTAGCAGGGGGCTTGGGAGATAAGATTCTTTGGAGTGTAGCTTGTTCCACATCCCTATTGCATGAAGTTTGTCCTTTTTCCTTCCTTGGACCTTGAGTGACTCCATGTAGAAGGGGCTCTACCTTATAGAAAGAATTGGTCTGTGGCTCCCATTCCGTTGACACTAGAACCATGGCATTCGTTGATGGTTGATCCGTTGATGGATTTGAGTCCTTTGTAGTTCCAGCAATTTTCTTGACCCTTGCTTCTATGTTGGACCAATGGTCTTTGATTTGTTCTGCAAGTCTCATCCTCATAGAAGCTTCCTGGATCAGGTCAATACCATCCTTTTTCTTCTTTCCAAACTCCCCCATTGCTAATGGCTCTTCTGGCAAGGAGATGGCTGGGACCAAAACCTTTGTGATTTGTATCTCTAGCTCCTTAGTTTTCTCCCCCTTTTTGTTATCATCAAGTGAGATGATAGGGATTCCTTGAGCTGCCAGAAGCTGGGTGAGTAGGCTAGTTTGCTTCTCCTGTTCCTTCTGCATGTGAGAAAGTGTAGCCTCAACTTTGTCCACTCTAGAGGAGAGAGTTTTCAAAGATGAGGACACTTCAGGTTCCTTGGTGAAAAACCTTGACATCTTGGAGACAGTGTGAAGAGGAAGCTTTTCATCTAGCCTCCTGTCAGTAGCATCCCTAAGGTTGCTAATTGAATCCTTGATTTCTGTAGCCTCAATCGTTGTCTGCAACATTTGTAGCCTTTGAATTTCCAGAGAATCCATTATGGCCTTGTAGAATTTCTTTTCCCTTGCTTCAGCAGACTCATGAGCTAGATATGCCTCATTGTACTGCCTTGTGATAGCAACATCCAAGTTGCATCTACCATGCATATCCTGAGAAAGACAGTTTGGTGTAGGAGGCACCACAGAAGTCCCAGTCTGTGTAGTGGTGGCCACCTGTAGATTGTCACCAAAGCTGTCTTCATCATCAAAAAACTCAAAGTCTCCACTTGCTGCAGCTCCTGGAGGTAGATTGGTCAAGGCATCCTTTGCTCTTTGCATTGATGCAGTAGTATGAATTAAGTTGAGTGACCTTTCTGCCTCCACATTGCCCTGTTGAGCCATAACTTGATAGGCTGACACAGGATGAGTAAAGGTCTCAGGATCCAGGGAAATACTATCCAGAGTTTGCTGATAATGCTCTTGGAAAGTAAGTTCCCTTTCTCCCTCACTGACCTCCATTAACTCACTAGCAATGGCTGCTTCCATCCTTATTGCTCCTGTAGTCCCTTCTCTCTCTCCACTCTTTTCTTGCATCATGGGCTCCCCATGGCTCACACCTCTCACACCCTCACCTTCACTTACTAAGGCGGTACTCTCAATCTCTCCTTTTGCCTGGCTGGAAGAAATAGCCAGCCTCTCACTTTCAGACTCTCCTTTTGCCTGGCTGCAAGCCAGCCTCTCAATTTCACTCCCTCTCAAACCTAAAAGTGTCTCAACTACCACCAGGTCATCTACACTAGTTGGGGAAACAACTTGATTTTCAATAAGGGGTGTAGATTGACCTATCAACAGAATGGTAGTTTGAACTGTCAACGGTATGGATACCGTTGATGGAGAAACACTTGTCAACGAAAGAAGCTATTTCGTTGATGAAGTCAATAAAGCACTTTGAGAAAGTGAAATTACAGTAGAATCTGTGGTGATTGATTTTAGAGATTGGTCCACAGATCCTCTTTCAACTTCAGAAAAAATTGGTTGATGGCCCAACAAATCACTTAACAAGTGATGGCCACCAGCTTCAGAGTGGGGCTTCTCTAAGATTAGAGTTGGAGAATCAGGAATAGATGAATGGATCATGTCCACATCTAGAGATAGAGTTGGTGAATTTGATGGAGATAGTTCAAGGTTGATGTTTAGAGAATAGGACTGTAACCCCAGAGTAATAATAGGGGTTACATCAAACTGAATTTGAGAAACTGGAAGTGTTGCTTCCAGTGTGTGTGCACCCTGTGTACCCTTGGACTTTTGCTTCACTCTCCTTTGGTATTGGGAAAATGTAGACTGTGGGCTTGAAGTGTCCCTTACCCTTTTGGAGTGTGCTCTTGGAGGAGAGCTTGTTTCAATAATCACATCCTTTTGGGAGGATGCAACTAGACTTGTGTTTAAATCCATTTTACTCATTGTGCCTTGTTGGGAAGACACAATGGGGCTTGGCTGGATTTCACTCATCTGTCCTTCCTATCCTTAGGGTTTCTTTTATGTTCACCCCTTCCCTCACCTCTCTCAGCACCTACAACACTCCCCTTAGGTTGTGTAGTGGATTTTACAACAGGTGCCTTTTGGGAAGCACCTGAGGTTGGCTTGGAGGATTTCTTTGATTTTGGTTTTGTTGCAGGGGCAGGAGCCTGTTGGGTCACAGCTACAGACTCCACAGTAACAGGACTGGGTGATACAGTTGAAGTAACAACTATACTAGAAGGGATAGCAGTAGTTACCTCAATTATTGGCAGATACACCACTGGAACATCACCATTGTGGTTCAGCCTCAGTATGTCTGTCAATACTCTCTTTTCTTGCATAAAACACTCAAACTTGGAAACAGGGTTAGAGATTACTAATGGTGTTGGACTAACATGATTAGCCAACATCATCAGAAACCTAGCATAGTAGATATTCTTTTTCCTATTAGCCTTGTCACCCAACTTAGCACCAATTTCATACATAAGTTGGGTGCTAAAGTTGTAATATCTATCAGTTAGGAGCATGGTAAAAAGAATCAACATGGAATTAGTTAATGCATCAAAATTACTAATCTTTCCACAAAAGACCTTGATAAATGCATCAGCTAAATAACTATATTCCCTAACCAAACCTCTCCTAATTATTCTACCCAGATTATCAGTAGGCAAAGAGTAGTTTATTGAATTTAGCATGTTAACCATTTCAGTGATTGTAGGCAAAGCATCACAGTTATTTTCAGGAATATGTAGACATGCTTGCAATACATCAGAATTAACTATGTACTCATTACCTTGGAGAGTGAATTGCAGTGTGCAGTTTGTTCCACTATACTCACACGAGGTCCAGATCTCCTCGATTATCTCATTATAGAGAGGAGTTGAGTGAAACATTGCATAGCTCAACTTGGAGTTCTTCATGAAGTCCATCATCTTGAAAAAGATACTGTTCGGGTTTTCCTTGACAACAAAAGGGATGGAGTTGTTCTTCTCATAGATGAACCCTCCAGCAGACATAAGCTTGACTATGGGTGCCATTGTTGTGTGAAGAAAAGCTTCGAACTGAATTGCTTGTTAGAGAGAAGAAGAGAGAAAAGCCTTTGGAATTTTTGAGAACAGGTAAAAAGAAATTAAAGAAAATAGAATTTCTTAAATACTCCCCCAAAAATTCTCAGAAAAAGAGTCCAATAATAAATGTAAATTACTGGATTGGCTTAAAAATATAACCGTTACTTTTAAAGAAATACCATGATTTATACTTACAGGGGTGTATGCATAGATCGTGGTAAAAGACGTGTCAAAATTTCAACGGTTCAGATTAAAAGCGCTATATCAACGAATCAGATTTGGGCATTTAAGGTCCCGTCTATTTCATTGATAAAGCTGTGTTTCGTTGATATAAAAGAGCTATCAACGAAACACCCAGAAAAATGCTAAGACTGTCAACGAAATGGTGCGTTTCGTTGACATAGTAATTTTGACTTAGACAAAATTTCACTTTTTCCAGAGAAAATTAGTTCACAGAAAAACATAGCAAATTTCTAGCTACATTGTAACTTGCAAATATCTCAAAAATAATTAAGAGAGATTTAGCATACCTAGCTCACTTACTAATCTTGAGAATGATGATTCATCAAGTGGCTTGGTAAAGATGTCTGCAAGTTGTTGTTCACTTGGAACAAAATGTAACTCCATAGTACCATTCATAACATGTTCTCTAATGAAATGGTACTTGATGTCAATGTGCTTGGTCCTTGAATGCTACACTGGATTCTCAATAATGGCAATGGCACTAGTGTTGTCACAGAAAATAGGAATTTTCTCAACTCTTATTCCATAATCAAGTAGTTGATTTTTCATCCATAAAATATGTGCACAACAACTTCCAGCTGCAATATACTCAGCCTCAGCTGTGGAGGTAGAAACTGAGTTTTGTTTCTTGCTGAACCATGAGACAAGCTTGTTTCCTAAGAATTGACAGGTGCCTGTTGTGCTTTTCCTGTCAATTTTACATCCTGCAAAATCTGCATCTGAATAACCAATTAGTTCAAAGCCAGATTCTCTAGGATACCAAATGCCAAGGTTTGGTGTTCCTTTGAGATATCTGAAAATCCTTTTAATAGCAACTAAATGGGATTCCCTAGGATCAGCTTGAAATCTAGCACATAGACATGTAGCAAACATAATATCAGGTCTACTAGCTGTTAAATACAAAAGTGAGCCTATCATGCCTCTGTAACTTGAAATGTCCACAGATTTTTCCTTAGTATTCAATTCAAGTTTGGTGGCAGTAGGCATGGGAGTTTTGGCAGGAGAGCATTCCATTAAGTTAAACTTCTTTAATAAATCATGAATATATTTTGTTTGACTAATGAAAATGCCTTCATTAACTTGCTTCACTTGAAGACCAAGAAAGTAAGTTGATTCTCCCATCATGCTCATTTCATATTTACTTTGCATAAGCTTGGCAAACTTTTGACAAAGTTTCACATCTGTAGACCCAAAGATTATGTCATCTACATAAATTTGAACAAGTATAGTAGAGCCATTCACAACCCTGTGAAAAAGAGTTTTATCTACAGTACCTCTAGTGAAGTGATTCTCAAGGAGGAACTGTGAAAGTGTGTCATACCAGGCTCTAGGTGCTTGTTTCAAACCATAGAGTGCTTTGAGGAGGAAGTATACATATTCTGGAAAATCATCATCTTCAAAACCAGGAGGTTGACTTACATACACCTCCTCTTCCAATTCCCCATTCAGAAAAGCACTCTTCACATCCATTTGATAGACTTTGAAATTGGCATGGGCTGCATAGGCTAGGAAAATCCTTATTGCTTCTAGTCTAGCAACAGGAGCAAAGGTTTCATCAAAATCAATTCCTTCTTCCTGTGAATAGCCTTTTGCAACCAATCTAGCTTTGTTCCTTGTGACTATGCCATTTTCATCCATCTTGTTTCTGAACACCCATTTTGTGCCTATGACACTCCTGTCCTTAGGCTTGGGCACCAGCTTCCATACCTTGTTCCTTTCAAATTGGTTTAGCTCTTCTTGCATAGCCAAAACCCAATCTGGATCTAGAAGTGCATCCTCAACTTTCTTTGGCTCATCTTGAGACAGAAAGCTACTATATAGACATTCTTCTTGAGTTGCTCTTCTAGTTTGGACTTTTGAAGACACATCACCTATAATAAGTTCAAAGGGATGATCTTTAGTCCATTTCCTTGAGGGAGGTAGATTTGCTCTTGAAGAGGTAGCTTCATGATCATGATTGCCTTGATTGGATATTTGTCCTTGAGAAACTCCCCCTGAATTTGTTGTTCCTAACTGATCACTTCTAGAAGCATTTCTATGACTGTCAACGGTATGACCATTTTGGCTGTCAACGAAACGCTCATTTTGACTGTCAACGAATCCACCATCATGACTGTCAACGAAATGACCATTTGGTCTGCTAGCAGCTATTCTTTTCAATCTTAATGCAGCAATTTCATCTTCACTGCTGCTTTCATCTGTGCTAGATACAACAACTTTAGGTTGTTTCTCAGTAGACTTAACATGATTCACTTGATCTCCTTCCTCATTTTCAAAAGAAAGACTTTCATGGAAACCTTCATCACAGAGACCTTGAATTTTGAGATCATCAAAAACAACATGTATATATTCCATAACAATGTTGGTTCTGAGATTATAGACTCTGTAGGCTTTCCCTGCTGCATATCCCACAAATATTGCTTCATCTGCCTTTGCTTCAAATTTCCCCAAATGCTCAGCTTGATTTCTCAGAACAAAGCACTTGCATCCAAAGACATGAAGAAAATCCAATAGTGGCTTCTTTCTTTTGAGTAGCTGATAAGGGGTCATTCCTTTGGCCTGATTAATCAAAGAAATATTTTGAGTGAAGCAAGCTGTATTAACTGCCTCAACCCAAAAATAAGTTGGTAACTTTGATTCATCTAGCATTGTCCTTGCAGCTTCAATGAGTGTTCTGTTTTTCCTTTCAACCACACCATTTTGCTGTGGTGTCCTTGCTGCTGAAAACTCATGCAAAATACCATTTTCTTCACAGAACACCTTCATGCTTGAATTCTTGAATTCTGTCCCATTGTCGCTCCTAATCCTCCTTACTTTCAAGTCAGGATGATTGTTTACCATCTTGATGTGATTGATAATGATTTCACTTGCCTCATCTTTGGAGTGCAAAAAGAAAGTCCATGTAAATCTAGAAAAATCATCAACAATCACAAGACAATATTTCTTCTTTGAAATAGACATGATATTTACAGGGCCAAACAAATCCATATGAAGCAACTCAAGCTGATGGACAATTGATGACTCTGTCTTGCTTTTGAATGATGCCTTCTTTTGTTTCCCTTTTTGACAGGCATCACACAAACCATCCTTGGAAAACTCCACCTGTGGAATTCCTCTAGCAAGATCTTTCCTCACCAAATCATTCATAACTTTAAAATTTAGATGAGATAATTTCTTGTGCCATAGCCAACTTTCATCCTTGCTTGCCTTGCTGAAAAGACAAGTGATGGTTTCTGGACTTGTGCTACTAAAGTCAGCAATGTACACATTCCCTCTTCTGAATCCAGTCATTACCATATTGTTGTTTCCTCCTTTAGAAACAACACAGGCTTCTTTAGAAAAAGTAACTAAAAATCCTTTGTCACAAAGTTGGCTGATACTAAGCAAATTGTGCTTAAGACCATCCACCAATGCAACCTCATCTATGATGACATTCTCTTTTAAAATCAAGCCATATCCCTTAGTGTAGCCTTTGCTGTCATCTCCAAAAGCAATACAAGGGCCAGCTCTTTCCTGAAACTCTGTGAGCAGGGTAGAATCACCAGTCATGTGTCTTGAACAACCACTATCCAAGTACCAAAGATTCCTTTTGTCTCCCTGCACGCAATAAAACCAAATCAAGTTGATTTTGGTACCCAAGTTTCCTTGGGTCCTGTTTTGTTAGCCTTTGCTTTTCCTTTTATATCATTTTTCACCTTGGGCTCAGATTGATTTAAATCAATCTTTACCCTTGGTGTTGATTTCTGAGGGTTGCTCACATTTTCATTCGCAGCATGCATAGTTGGAGGAACAATCAGGTTATTCATATTCCATGGCATTTGTGGCATATTAAACATATTCATGTATGGATTAGGCACAAATGACATGTTAGCATATGAATTCTGAAATTGTGCATATGGAGCAAACATGTTAGGCATAACAGCCATTGTAGGCATGGAACTATTCATTGCAGGCTTGGGCATTTTCATATTAGCAGTTTTCTTAACAGATTTGCAGTTAGTAGATAAATGACTAACACTTCCACAATTGACACATGTCTTTCTAGGAGCATATTTATCAGGTGTGTAATTGTTGTGTTTGTTAATCCCTACTTTGCCATTCCTGTTATTCTTTTTATTTCCCTTAGCCTCAACTTGAACTTTCTCTAACTTGTCTTTCAATTGCTTGTTAGACAAGTGACCTACATTAGCTCTCTCAACAGGCTTCTCAACTTTCTTTGATTTACTAGACTCACCTTGAACAAAGTTCTTGGTGACAGGACCATACTTATTATTAAGTCTAGTGAGTTCATCTTTTCTTTTCTCTGTCAACGAAACAGCCTGATCGGTTGATGGTTCATCTGTCAACGAAACATTACATTCCGTTGACATATCAACCTTCAACAAATGATCATTGTTGTTTGTTGACTCTGTTTCTGATTCTAAGGTTTCACCAACATACCCTAGCTTCTCTTTGTTCTTTTTCCATGATTGCTCACAGAAAGATTCCATACCTTGAACATTAATGATGTTGGTGGCAACATTCCTGGCATCTTTCCATTTTGCAATCACACTTTGTTCTATCTCAAGTTGTGTTTTAAGAATTTCTTCCCTTTGTAACACGTTCTCAAGTTCCTTCTTAGCATCCCTACTAACACATCTCATTTTTTCAAATTCAATGAGCTGTGCTTCTAACATTGCATTCCTATCACTTAAGAGCAAATTAGTCTCTTTTATTCTTGAATTCTCTTTGGTAAGTGATTTAAGAGTAACACGCAAATTATATAGTACAGTAGACATTTCATTTACTGCACTATCGCATTCCTCTTTAGAAAGCTCAGAAAGATTAGTAATTGTTACCTGGTTGCTTGAGGAGCTTGCTTCCTACTCATGATTGTTAGCCATAAGAGCCAGGTTGACATACTCAACATCATCATCAGAATCTTCACCATTACCAGCCCAATCATACTCCTGGGACATGAAAGCCTTTTCTTTTTGCTTGATAAGTTCAAAGTATTTCTTTTTATAATCAACATGCTCAAGTTTCCTGTTGCCCTTCTCAATCTTGGGCTTTCTGCAGTCTCCAGCAAAGTGACCAAGCATTCCACAATTGAAACATTTAGATTTAGACTTTTCAATCCAGTTACTTTTGTTAGGTTGAAAGTCTCTCCTTGGTGGCCTTGCTTCTGAGTTTCTCTTGAACTTGAACTTAGAGAATTTTCTTGACAGAAAAGCAATGGGTTCATCAATCTCATCTAAGTCATCCAAGTTGGCTGGTTCTGATTCTTCTTCTTCTGTCATCTTGCCTTTACCCTTGCTAACATCACTCCTACAACTAGCTCGACTAGTTGTGGCCTTTGCAGCTTCTTCATTGTCATCTTCCAGTTGGTTCACAGATGCAATCAATGCAACAGATCCACCCTTCTTTTGTACCTTTTCAATTTCTTCATCTTGCTCCATTTCCAACTCATATGTCTTCAAGGTTCCATAAAGCCTCTCAAGAGTGTAGTCTTTGTACTCTTGAGTGTTTCTGAGAGAAACAGTCATAGGCTTCCATTCTTTTGGAAGAGCTCTAAGAAATTTAAGGTTTGAATCCTTGGTTTGATAGATCCTCCCATACAACTTTAATCCATTCAAAAGCTTCTGAAACCTACTAAATGTGTCATTTAGGGTTTCACCAGCTTTAAAATGAAAATGCTCATATTGTTGTATAAGGAGCTGCATTTTGTTTTCCCTAACTTGCTCAGTTCCTTCACAGAGAGTTCTAACAGTGTCCCATACTTCTTTGGAGGTTGTACAGTTTATGACATTGTCAAACATCTCTTGCTCCAAACCATTAAACAGAATGTTCATGGTTCTTTTATCTTTATGGACTTCTGCAACATCTTCAATAGTCCATTCTGAGACAATTTTTGGAATTTCCACATCAGGAGCATCATCTGGCAGTCCAACTCTAGATGCAAACTTCATGGGAACGTGTGGACCTTTCTCAATGCAGTCTACATATCTCTCATCCATAGACATGAGATGTAAATGCATCTTTACTTTCCAGTGAAAGTAATTGTCCTTATCAAGAATTGGTATCTTTACTCCTGCATCCTTCTTCACCATGGTTACTGTTTTGGTCTTGATCTTTAAACTTCTTGTATGTTAGAAGCTCGCTCTGATACCAATTGTTAATCCCAAATGACCTAACAGAATTGTAGAAGGGGGGGGGGGGGGTTGAATACAATTCTTGATATTTCTTAAACTTAAAACAACTTACAAATAAAAACTGAACTTAAAGTAAAAATCACAAGCACATAAATAATTTCAGTTGGATTGTTTGATGATCCAACTGAAGTGATTTTTATTGCGGAAATAATCTGTGATACAAAATGTACACAGCTGCTCAGTTACAAGATTGTAGAGAAGTATGCTCTCAAAGATAGCTAATACAAACTATTTGTTTTTCTTCTCTTCTTTTTAAAGTAACTGCTACACTTGGTTATATATACCCAAGTTTACAATTCTACGTTTGGCTAAACTAAAGAACAATAGTAGTAACCATCAGTAGCTTGCTTTTCATTCCTTTTGTCCAATGGTCCTTGGAGATCTTTGCTTTTGTCTTCATGCTTATTTTAATCATTCCCAAGAGCCTTATTGGAAATTGGAATGTTTCTTTATTTCCAGTAACCATTTTGATGGCTTCCAATGCAAAGTACACTTCCATATCTCCTTTAGATCTGTTCAGTAAACTGTCACTATCACTTTGTCAACTGTTCAAAAAGCAATAGTGATTCGTTGATAGCAGGGAGATGTGTTTCGTTGATAGCTTTATTCTTCAGTCCGTTGATGGTGTTTCCTTCGTTTCGTTGATGGTGTTTCCCTCGTTTCGTTGATGGGTAAACTCCATACCATTGACAGAGTGATCTTCATACCGTTGACATGTCTTCACTTAGACAAAATTACAAGGCATAATATATTTACAATTAACCAACCTATTTTGCCTATCTAGTACTTAGTCAACATGACTTAGAAAACCTATCTAATACATACAACAAAATGCATATCAAACTGTGAAGTATTGTACAGTGCAATTGCTACATTACTCATTTCGTTGATGAGCTTCCTGTCAACGGAATGCTGTAAAGCATGCCATTTCGTTGTCAGTTACAAAATGACTTAATACAAAATCTACTAAGTGTTTTTATAATTATCATCAAGAACAACATATTCCTAACAATATTTTCTGTTCACATTAAATTTTTTAGTTTATTATTTTTTAAGGCCCGTTCCTTGCACGGGTTAGGCTAGTATATAATAAGCGTAAGGGAGATCTTATCCAAAACTTTGGTCGGTCACTGTACTACCAAAAGTATACGATCCATTGGATTATAAAACTATAAATATTCAAATAGATGAGGACAGTTAGATATAATATTAAAAATTGTATTTGATTAATAATAGGATAATATTTAAATACTAAAGATGTATTTTGATAATTTAAACCAATTATAAATGGGTTTTCTATATTGAATATGAATCTTTATGTAAAAATTCGTAATTATCTTTTCTCTTTAGGTTATGGATAGTTCCAGTTAGATAATAATTATTAAACCATCATTAAATTAAAGATAATTTTGTTAGCTTCGCGTGGGCTGTAAAATATAGTTAAAATCTGTTGTCTAAAACTCAAGATAGAGCCCAAACAGTAAAGTGATTATCTAAATTTTAATAAATATTTTTTTATTATTGTAGCACCAATTTATTTTCCTAATTCTTTTAAATTTATAAATTCTATGTTTATTTCAATAAAATATTAAAACCAATTTAAGAAAAAATTAAAATCAATATGGTCCGTGTACGATCACTATACGACAAAATTAATAATTATAGTTAGATCTTAAATAGATCGATGAGAATTGTTAGATCTAATATTAAAAAGTGTATCTGATTAATAATAGAATTATATTTAAATACTAAAAAGTGTATTTTGATAATTTAAATTTTTTCTATGTAAAAATTCTTAAATATCTTTTCTCTTGAATTTATGTATAGTTCCAGTTAGATAATAATTGTTAAACCAAATATCAAGATAACAATTCATATCGATTACAATATTAAAAATTATCAATATAATGCTCATATATATCATAGTAACAATGATACACGTGGACCCTACGTTATAAGTGACTTAATAAAACTCATGTACATGAATAAATTTAAATACTTTTTTTTTCTGAAGTAACGCAACAATTTGATTAATCCAAATTATAATTATATAATTTTACATATAACAACCATAAAAGGATAATATCAAAATATTATTAAAATATTGAGGGTTTTATATTCATAAACGATAATTTTGAATATAATACTTATATTAAAATGTGTATTTGATTAAAGGTAGGATTATATTTAAATACTAAGAAATGTTCTTTGATAATTTAAACTAATTATAAATTGGTTTTCTATATTGAATTGAATTCTTTATGTAAAAATTCTTAACCGTCTTTTCTTTTCGGTTTATGGGTAGGTCAACTGGTCAAGTTAGATAATAATTATTAAACCATCATTAAATTAAAGATAATTTCATTAGTTTCGCATGGGTTGTAAAATCGTCAAAATTCAATTTCTAAAACTCAGGATAGAACCCAAATAGTAAAGTGAGTATCTAAATTTTAATAAATATTTTTTTATTATTGTAGCACCAATTTATTTATTTTTCCACTAATTCTTTTAAATATAGAAATTTTATGTTTCTTTCATTAAAATATTAAAATTAATTAAGAACAAATTCAAATCGATAAAGAATATAATAATATGATAATAAAATTTTATATAATCATAACATAATTTTTATTCTGTTTAATAATTTTTAAGTAATAATGTATTTTAAAATTTTATATACACTGTAAATAAAACCGAAACATTAAAAGTAAAAGCAGTTAGTAAGATACTTATATCAGTATATACTTGATATCCTTATTATATTAAATCTTTATATATAATAAGCATAATATGGATCTTATCCAAAATTTTGGTCGTACGGTCCTTGGACAACCAAAATTAATAAGGACCATTAGATCTTAACTAGATAAATGAAAATCGGTAGATCAAATATTAAAAAAGTGTATTTTATTAATAATAAGATTATATTTAAATTCTAAAAAGTGTATTTTGATAATTTAAACCAAATATACCAAATATAAATAAGTTTTCTATATTGAATAGAATTCTCCATGTAAAAATTTCGTGACTTTCTTTTCTTTTCCATGGACAATTTCAGTTAGATAAAAATTGTTAAACAATCTTTTAATTAAAGATAATTTAGTTATCTTCATGTGGGGTGTAAAATCGTCAAAATCTAATTTTTAAAACACAAGATAAAACCCAAATTAGTAAAGTAGGTATTTAAATTCTAATCATAATTATTATGTCATCATTATTTTAACGCCAATTTAATTACTTTTTTCTAACTATTTTAAATTTAGAAATCTATGTTCAAAAATTAAAATCAATCTAAGAAAAATTCAAATCAACAAAGAATATAATAATACGAGGATAAAATTTTATAAAATTGTGCATATTTTTTAACCTATTTTATTAAGTTTTATATCATAACTAATCAAATATTATTTCTTATTAAATAATAAATTATACGCAAATGGTGATTTTGTTTTATAAGAACTCATAAAAACCTAATTTCATTGTTAGCACAACTATATTCATATTAAAAAAAAACCGTATTTTGAAATTTTAGACTCAGGTACAGAAGAGGCCAAACTTTTTTAACCTATATACATTGTAAATTATTAAATTCGAAACTTTAAAAATTTGTTAATCAATTACTATACCGCTTTTCTGAAAAATCGTACTTTACAAAAAATATTATCAAATAATCTATGTCTGCAAGAAAAAAAATGCAAAAATTCTTATTTTTCAAAAAAACCCTGTAAATTTTAATATGTTGTTGGTAGATTCAAACCTTAGATCATTCTACATGATAATTTTACTGTTATATCTACGTTTCTCAAAAATTTAATTTGAAAGATCCAACGATTATGGATTGAGTGATCAAACAAAGCTACCATTGTAGTAACCCTAATTTTCAGGGTTTATTAATATTATTATTTAAATATTTTATTGTTTTTCTCAAAGAGGAGGAATGAAATTATGTGTATATTTTATTTTAAAATATTGTGAAAGCTGGTTATTTTATCTGGGAAATTAAGGTGCGAATTTCCTATTTATTTGAGTAATAAAAATAGTAATATTTATTTATTTTGAGTAAATTAAAAATTTGCTGCAATGTGTGATTAAATGTTTAAATAATATTATGTGGATATGTGATGCGTCATTATGTGTTTAAAAGTATTTTTCGACTATTATTAGTAAACTTGAGCCTGACAATTTTGTTTTAAGTGAATTAGTTTAAAATTCATTTAATTATGAATTTTATGCATTTAAATGTTTTTAGAATAATTTGGGCATATAAATAATTTTATTAGTGAGATTTAATTATTTTAGAATCATTTTGTTTTAAAAAAAAATGATTTTTACAGTACCGCATTAGTTCCCCTAAATTCAGCCAGTGGGCTAATTGTTGACCTTATCCTTACCTAATCTATTCCTAATCTATTCTAACCACACAAACACACACCCGTATATTCACACACCCACAGCCACAAAAAAAAAGTACAGAAGATACAAAGCCCTCCCCAGTTTCAGTTCTTCATTCGGCCAAAAGAAAACAGAATTCTGTAAATAGCTCCCCCATTTCTGTCACCACCGCTGCTGCCAGAACCTCTGTTGTATTTCTTTTTTTCCGTTCATTCCGCAGCCGCCGGTGGTTCTGTCAAATCTTCCGCCGAGTTCTTGTTTTCCGGCGATTCCTGCCGTTCTTCAGTCGGTCACCGCCTGTACCGCCTCTGTCCAGTTAATCCAGCCACCCTTTTTGTCTGTTGTTTCTTCCGATCTCGATTTCAGTGGGTATAAATCAAACCTTATGTAAACCTTTCGTTTTTTTCTTTCTATTTATATGTAGATGTAGATGTAGGTGGTGGAATCTTCAGAGATTATTGTGGGACGACGATGACGTATGATATCGATAACTTTAGGACGTGTATCAGAAGAACGTAGAATCGAATGACGAGCCATCAAAGGAGCTGATAAAGAAGACATACTTGAAGACATTGGCAATATTTTCCCTCTTATTGAATTATGTGACACTCTTTTAAGTTTCTAAAACCCTATCAAGTTTTGATATTCGAATTTCTAATTTTCTTCAATAGTGAATAACTCTATTATTGATAAATAATCATTATCTCGTATTGTGCCAGTAATTTCTTTTCTAGTTATTTTTTTTTCTCCGGAAGTAGTACCTTTGGAATCTGTTCAGTTTTAATCCAGGGGTATATCTGAGAATTTCTCATCAATTTGATTGTTAATTTGACTTTAGACTCTTTTTATAATTCTCTACTCTAGCTGAGACGAACAACCCTATTTATAGGGGACACAAGGACTATATGTCTGTGTGATAGAAGTTGGATGGGACGCCATCTCTTGTGTGTTGTGCAACACAAGAAGGATAATTACCTTTAGTAATGTCTTAACTAAGACACGCAACATTGGTTCATTTGATCATATTGATCTCTCAGTGATTCTTTTATTTCAGAAATGTTATTTTAAAAATTCGTAATTCGATAACCACAACTGTGGGACACTCGTTATGATACGACATCTTTTCACTTCAAAATATCATGAATCTGATTATCTCAAATAATCTTGGAAGTATGCCAAGCAGATTGGAATTAGTTAACATTTGAGGTGGGATTACCAAGAGGCAAAGCGGATCAAGATGCGATTAGAATACTAGTAACGCGTAATGTGTAGTGGTACAACCGGGTTTGCCCTATATAGAGGAGCTGGTAGAATACCAGACTAGAAAGAATGATTATCAAATATTAAGGAGTTAGTATTATTGTGGATGCAACCAGAGTTAAAAGTTATAGAAAGAACCTTAGTGACACCTTCAGCTGATTCCGAGGACGGAATCCTTATAAGGTGGGTAGATTGTAGTAACTAGAGCTGGCAATTTGATACACGACACGTGAACACGGTACGAACACGACACGGATAATTAGTGTTTGGGTGCAAAAATTTGGTACACGAACACGAAAGTACACGAACACGAAAAAACACGAATATAATTATTGTCGGGTTTGGGTTTTCACAATAGGTACACGACACGAAACGAAAGTACATGAATTAATGAAGTAAATAAATAATTTTAAAAAATATATATTATTTATAGTATTGCATATTTATAAAATATATAAGGAATTACATATGAACAATAAATAAAAGTTCCATGACTAATTAGCAGTAAGAAGTATACATTTATATATATAAGTTATATTTACAAATTTTTGTAAAATTGTATGTATTACATATTTAATACACGTTTCATAAAAATTTACATAATTAAAATAGTTTTATAATATATAAATTTTAATTTAATTAAATTTATATTTTTGTCTAATGTACACGAATATGACACGTAAAGTACACGACACGTTTTGAATTGGATATGTGTTTCAAATTTAGTACACGAATCCAAAATGGGTCGGATATGAGTTTTACATTAAGTACACGAAAACACGAAAGTACACGACACGAAAGTACACGACACGGTCCAATTGCCAGGTCTAGTAGTAACCCTAATTTTCAGGGTTTATTAATATTATTATTTAAATATTTTATTGCTTTTCTCAAAGAGGAGGAATGAAATTATGTGTATATTTTATTTAAAATATTGTGAAAGCTGGTTATTTTATCTGGGAAATTAAGGTGCGAATTTCCTATTTATTTGAGTAATAAAAATAGTAATATTTATTTATTTTGAGTAAATTAAAAATTTACTGCAATGTGTGATTAAATGTTTAAATAATATTATGTGGATATGTGATGCTGCATTATGTGTTTAAAAGTATTTTTCGACGATTATTAGTAAACTTGAGCCTGACAATTTTGTTTTAAGTGAATTAGTTTAAAATTCATTTAATTATGAATTTTATGCATTTAAATGTTTTTAGAATAATTTGGGCATATAAATAATTTTATTAGTGAGATTTAATTATTTTAGAATCGTTTTGTTTTAAAAAAAAATGATTTTTACAGTACCGCATTAGTTCCCCTAAATTCAGCCAGTGGGCTAATTGTTGACCTTATCCTTACCTAATCTATTCCTAATCTATTCTAACCACACAAACACACACACCCGTATATTCACACACCCACAGCCACAAAAAAAAAGTACAGAAGATACAAAGCCCTCCCCAGTTTCAGTTCTTCATTCGGCCAAAAGAAAACAGAATTCTGTAAATAGCTCCCCCATTTCTGTCACCACCGCTGCTGCCAGAACCTCTGTTGTATTTCTTTTTTTCCGTTCATTCCGCAGCCGCCGGTGGTTCTGTCAAAGCTTCTGCCGAGTTCTTGTTTTCCGGCGATTCCTGCCGTTCTTCAGTCGGTCGCCGCCTGTACCGCCTCTGTCCAGTTAATCCAGCCACCCTTTTTGTCTGTTGTTTCTTCCGATCTCGATTTCAGTGGGTATAAATCGAACCTTATGTAAACCTTTGGTTTTTTTCTTTCTATTTATATGTATTTATCAAAGTCGTTTTTTTGTTGTTAGTTGCTAACTGATTTTTATGCAGAACTCGAGAATAAAAGATGTGCAATGCAATTAATTTGTTTTATTTATTTAGTTATGTGTTGTTCGTTATAAATTCGTTTTTAATCAATATGTGCAATTATCATTTCGTTTTTTTTGTTGTTGTTACTTAAAAGGTGATATTTAGTAAATTCGTATTAGTACTTCATTGTTTATATAATTATGGTATTATGTTAAATAGTTCATGCAGGTTTTAGTTATAGTTTTAAATTGTTAAATAATCTTTGATTATTGGTAGCTTGTTATGCCTGTTTTAGCTCGTTTTAGTTGTGTCAAGAGTTAATTGTAATTGATGTTTTAGTAGGATTTCCTTAAAAATTGAGTATGGTCGTTAGTAGTGTATTTTAATAGCGTTGTTTAAGTTTTGTTTATAAATTAGAGCATAACTTTGAGATTGTTGTTAAAGTATATTGAGTGGAGATTATTATGGATTTGTGATACTTATAAAGTTTTTTTTTATTATTATTATTTATTAATTACGCGTTGATTTGTAAACTTGTTTTTGATAATAAGTAGCTAATAATTTATTTTGTAGTAAATGAATTTTTAAATCCGTTTTGTATGTGAATAGTATATATATATTCGTTTTCTTTCATTAGTATATTCTGAATATCAGTTTGAATTGTTTAATGGAAGTGTGATATTCATAATTGCGTGTTGGTAGAAATTAGTTGAAGATTCGATTTGTTATTATTAATTGAGATTAATTGATTGTATCGGTTGTGTAGGTGCTTGGAGTGTGTTAATTAGTAATGTGGTGCAGAGTTTCTAAAGTATTTATAAATTTTAGTTGGTTTCGAATAAATTTAGATTGTTGGTTGTATATCGAAAATATGATGTATTTAAAGTTAGAATTAATCTTGATCCGTCCTATGATTGGGGACGCAGCATAGTACATGCAAAATTTCTGGCTACTCCTGTTTACGAACGGGTCATGCAGAAATTTCGTAAAATCTAAGTATTTATTTTATTAATTGTTTTAAAACCCTTAGAGTTAAAGATTAATTGAAATTGATTATTTTTAATCAATTTTAGATAATAATAAAATTAATTTAATTGACCAATTAAGTTAAGAGTTAATTGGTGAATTTTATTAATTGGTTTTTATTTAATTTTGATTATTTATAAATCAAATTTGATTATTATTTTCAAACTATTTTATTATTTTTGTATTTATTTATTCATTATCTGTGTGACTTGATTGATTTTAATTAATCGAGTGATAATCAGATTTAAAGTATAATGATTGTTTTTCGATCCATAGATTGTTATATTCAAATCTTTATAAAAGAAAGACCAAATATTTTCCAAAAAGAGTTTCAACTTATGGCGTGTTATGTGACTTATGTATTTTATTGTGGAGTCTTGAACGTATGATGATGACCTTGGGTTATGCTATTTGTTAACCGAGTTTATGAATGCTATGAAAGGTTGGTACTTAGAGTCGAGCTATTAATTGGTTTAATAATAGTCTCGGGAGTTAAATGTTTATTTTCTAATAATAAGCTTGGTATTGTATAGTGGCATTTGAACTGATAAGTGCTATGTGTTTAGATGATGTATTGAGTTGAGTATGTTATTTTATAATTGTGAGTTCAGATTAATTAAGTTAAGTTATGTAAATCTGTTAGTTTGTAAATTGATTCTTGGCTGTTGATATTAGTTAAAACAGGCGGATTAGTATATAAATAGAGGAAGTGTTGCCGAATTTCCGGCAGAACTATTAAATGAACAGTATTTGGTAAATGTAAATGATATGATATGCTAGTCTGAATGCATACATGAATAAAAGATGTTTATGTGTTAAGTGTGTAGCTATTAAATGTGTATAATTATAAGAGTTATCGGTCCAAGCATGTGTTATGTGTTATCTGAAGTATATGAAATTATGTGAATTAGATGATCGACGTGCTATGTGATAAATGTTGTACGTGATTGCTTATTTCTAAATGGAGCTACTGCAAGTTAATGCAGGATTATTTTCTTATATGTTTACTGCAAGTTAATGCAGGATTATTTTCTTATATGTTTACTGCAAGTCAATGCAGAACTATTTCTTATATGTTTACTGCAAGTCGAGGCAGATTATTTGAGTATTAAATAAATTGTGAATTGTGTGTGGATGATTCGATTAGTACTTTTGGTATTTTGAAAGCAGGGCAATGTCCACTTTACGAATAGGTCATGCCCAATTTTCTGTAGAATATACATGTGCTTAAGTTTATAAACATTTATATTATGTAGAAGTATAGTGCGAAGGCTAAAGTATATCTTGTATTTAATTAGTGAATAGTTGGGCGGGCACGATCTCGATAGTGCAGACTCGTAGCAACCGCATACGCGCCGGAACCAAGAGTTATCAGAATAGAGGATTGTGATGACATAAGATAGAAGAGGAGGAGACTAATAGTACTTCGACTTTACGTAAGAGCTAAGGACCAAAGGCAAGTTTACTAACTTGTACTCTTTTGTTCAAAGTATCGTATCAAGATTCCTGTTTTCAATTCTTAAATTAATTACTGTTTCATAACCAGATTCTTTTATTATCCTGAGATTGAGATAGCCTATTGTCCTTGATTTGACGAATTCTATTTCATTTCCTAACTTATACCTTGCAACACCTTGTATTGTCAGATTTTAACTTGATTCCTTGTGATAGGAAATCTAATTCTTATGCATTTGTCTTAGCCTAATTCAGTTGATAAAGTTAATCAGACAGTTGAAAGTAATAGTTTGAATTATCGAGGTAGTCGATTGTTCCGACACCTAACTCCCAGTATTAAGTTTGAATTGGAAGTTTTTAATTAAAATGAAATGTTTTAAGGACTGCAAACGCCAGTCAGAATATGAATATTAGTATGTGGCCAATGTGGCCTTGGATCCAGTTCAGTATTTGGACATACCGGGGGTATGGTCCGGAGTTTTAGTGTGACTGATCATCCACTATAACTCATTGCGTCACAGTAAAAATCCAATTCTAACTTACAGTTGATATTGATTATTATTGTTGTTCATTTTGCCAGTTAAATTGATTCTCTTATATATTGCCATTTTCTTGGCCAGCTGAGTTCATTTTTATACGTATCGCTATCATTGCATCATTATTTTATCTTGTGCAGTACTATATACTTGCTGAGCTTCTTTTGCTCACTCTTGCTTGTTTTACTTTTTAACCCTCCAGTGAAAAGGTAGATTGCCAGTATTTAATTGCATAACTATGGAGCGAGATGATTCAAGACGACGTTGGGAAGATGAGTTGATGCAGAGCATGTGGACCTAGTGTAAGGGTATTGTATAGAGTTGATTTCTAGTAAATATTATATTGTATAAATTTAGTTTTGCCTGGTATACTTCACATCAAAGTTATACCAGTGTTATAGATTTATGTAAAGAGGATTGTTGTATAAGTAAGTTAAAGTTTAATAAAGTTTGGATTCTTGTTTCTAGAACTATAGCCTAAAAGATTCTTGGTAGAGTTGGGGTCGTAGATGTTATATTTGTTTTGGTTTTATATTTAACAGGTTGTTTTAAATTGAGATTTTAGCGTGACGACCAAATTCCCTGACCCCGGATTTGGGGGCGTCGCGGAGTTATAGTAAACTAGAAACGAGAGTGTGTAGGAGTGTGTATAGTTATGTGAGGAACGTCAGAGCTCATGTAGAGTTCGTGTTGGGCTATTGGATATAGTACCAACGAGTAAGTTAAGATAGAGATACTTGTTTGAGATAGTTGAGCATAGTTGGGTTGAGTTGGATAGGAATCCTTGCGACTGTAGATGTAGGTGGTGGAATCTTCAGAGATTATTGTGGGACGACGATGACGTATGATATCGATAACTTTAGGACGTGTATCAGAAGAACGTAGAATCGAATGACGAGCCATCAAAGGAGCTGATAAAGAAGACATACTTAAAGACCTTGGCAATATTTTCCCTCTTATTGAATTATGTGACACTCTTTTAAGTTTCTAAAACCCTGTCAAGTTTTGATATTCGAATTTCTAATTTTCTTCAATAGTGAATAACTCTATTATTGATAAATCATCATTATCTCGTATTGTGCTAGTAATTTCTTTTCTGGTTATTTTTTTTCTCCGGAAGTAGTACCTTTGGAATCTGTTCAGTTGTAATCCAGGGGTATATCTGAGAATTTCTCATCAATTTGATTTTTAATTTGACTTTAGACTCTTTTTATAATTCTCTACTCTAGCTAAGACGAACAACCCTATTTATAGGGGACACAAGGACTATATGTCTGTGTGATAGAAGTTGGATGGGACGCCATCACTTGTGTGTTGTGCAACACAAGAGGGTTAATTACCTTTAGTAATGTCTTAAATAAGACACGCAACATTGGTTCATTTGATCATATTGATCTCTCAGTGATTCTTTTATTTCAGAAATGTTATTTTAAAAATTCGTAATTCGATAACCACAACTGTGGGACACTCGTTATGATACGACATCTTTTCACTTCAAAATATCATGAATCTGATTATCTCAAATAATCTTGGAAGTATGCCAAGCATATTGGAATTAGTTAACTTTTGCGGTGGGATTACCAAGAGCCAAAGCGGATCAAGATGCGATTAGAATACTAGTAACGCGTAATGTGTAGTGGTACAACCAGGTTTGCCCTATATAGAGGAGTTGGTAGAATACCAGACTAGAAAGAATGAGTATCAAAGATTAAGGAGTTAGTATTATTGTGGATGCAACCAGAGTTAAAAGTTATAAAAAGAACCTTAGTGACACCTTCAGCTGATTCCGAGGACGGAATCCTTATAAGGTGGGTAGATTGTAGTAACCCTAATTTTCAGGGTTTATTAATATTATTATTTAAATATTTTATTGCTTTTCTCAAAGAGGAGGAATGAAATTATGTGTATATTTTATTTAAAATATTGTGAAAGCTGGTTATTTTATCTGGGAAATTAAGGTGCGAATTTCCTATTTATTTGAGTAATAAAAATAGTAATATTTATTTATTTTGAGTAAATTAAAAATTTGCTGCAATGTGTGATTAAATGTTTAAATAATATTATGTGGATATGTGATGCGACCTTATGTGTTTAAAAGTATTTTTTGACGATTATTAGTAAACTTGAGCCTGGCAATTTTGTTTTAAGTGAATTAGTTTAAAATTCATTTAATTATGAATTTTATGCATTTAAATGTTTTTAGAATAATTTGGGCATATAAATAATTTTATTAGTGAGATTTAATTATTTTAGAATCATTTTGTTTTAAAAAAAAATGAGTTTTACAGTACCGCATTAGTTCCCCTAAATTCAGCCAGTGGGCTAATTGTTGACCTTATCCTTACCTAATCTATTCCTAATCTATTCTAACCACACAAACACACACACCCGTATATTCACACACCCACAACCACAAAAAAAAGTACAGAAGGTACAAACCCCTCCCCAGTTTAAGTTCTTCATTCGGCCAAAAGAAAACAGAATTCTGTAAATAGTTCCCCCATTTCTGTTACCACCGCTGCTGCTAGAACCTTTGTTGTATTTCTTTTTTTCCGTTCATTCCGCCGCCGCCGGTGGTTCTGTCAAAGCTTCCGCCGAGTTCTTGTTTTTCGGCGATTCCTGCCGTTCTTCAGTCGGTCGCCGCCTGTACCGCCTCTGTCCAGTTAATCCAGCCACCCTTTTTGTCCGTTGTTTCTTCCGATCTCGATTTCAGTGGGTATAAATCGAACCTTATGTAAACCTTTCGTTTCTTTCTTTCTATTTATATGTATTTGTCAAAGTCGTTTTTTTGTTGTTAACTGATAATTGATTTTTATGCAGAACTCGAGAATAAAAGATGTGTAGTGCAATTAATTTGTTTTATTTATTTAGTTATGTGTTGTTCGTTATAAATTCGTTTTTAATCAATATGTGCAATTATCATTTCGTTTTTTTTGTTGTTGTTACTTAAAAGGTGATATTTAGTAAATTCGTATTAGTACTTCATTGTTTATATAATTATGGTATTATGTTAAATAGTTCATGAAGGTTTTAGTTATAGTTTTAAATTGTTAAATAATCTTTGATTATTGGTAGCTTGCTATGCCTGTTTTAGCTCGTTTTAGTTGTGTCAAGAGTTAATTGTAATTGATGTTTTAGTAGGATTTCCTTAAAAATTGAGCATGGTCGTTAGTCGTGTATTTTAATAGCGTTGTTTAAGTTTTGTTTATAAATTAGAGTATAACTTTGAGATTGTTTGTTAATCCCAAATGACCTAACAGAATTGTAGAAGGGGGGGGGGTTGAATACAATTCTTGATATTTCTTAAACTTAAAAACAACTTACAAATAAAAACTGAACTTAATGTAAAAATCACAAGCACATAAATAATTTCAGTTGGATTGTTTAATGATCCAACTGAAGTGTTTTTTATTGCGGAAATAATCTGTGATACAAAATGTACACAGCTGCTCAGTTACAAGAGTGTAGAGAAGTATGCTCTCAAAGATAGCTAATACAATCTATTTGTTTTTCTTCTCTTACTTCTATTTTAACTGCTACACTTGGTTATATACATTCCCAAGTTTACAATACTATTTTGGTTACACTAAAGTACACTAGTAATAACCATCAGTAGTTTGCTTTTCATTCCTTTTGTCCAATGGTCCTTGGAGATCCTTGCTTTTGTCTTCACGCTTATTATGATCACTCCCAAGAGCTTTATTGGAAATTGGAATGTTTCCTTATTTCCAGTAACCATTTAGATGGCTTCCAATGCACAGTACACTTCCATATCTCCTTTAGATCTGTTCAGTAAACTGTCACTATCACTTAGTCAACTATTCAAAAAGTAATAGTGATTCGTTGATGGCATGGAGATGTGTTTCGTTGATAGATTTATTCTTCATTCCGTTGATGGTGTATTCCTCGTTTCGTTGATAGAGTAATCTTCATTCCGTTGACAGACTAATCTTCATTCCGTTGACAGACTAATCTTCATTCCGTTGACAGACTAATCTTCATACCGTTGATAGAGTAATCTTCATACCGTTGACATGTCTTCACTTAGTCAACATGACTTAGAAAAACCTATCTAATACATACAACAAATTGCATATCAAACTGTGAAGTATTGTACAGTGCAATTGCTACATCACTCATTTCGTTGATGAGCTTCCTGTCAACGAAACACTGCAAAGCATGCCATTTCGTTGACAGTTACAAAATGACTTAATACAAAATCTACTAAGTGTTTTTATAATTATCATCAAGTCCCCCAATTTATGACTGATAGAATAACAGCCATAAATCAAGAGCCTTGATGATAACAAAAACACTCAGACATATTACACATGATAAAAGTAGAAATTGCATTGAGCTTCATTGAATTTAATTGAAATGCAAAGTAGAAAATCTTACACAACAAGTGCACAGAGTTGCTCCTCTAGACTGAGCAGATTTTTCATCTTTGCCTCTATGGTCTTGTTTTCTTCCCTTTTCTTGCATTGTTCTCCTCAATTTGAGCTTGAAGTCTTCTGTAGAAAATCTTCTCTTCTTCATCTTGATTCCCCAACTTGGATTGCATTAATCTTAGAATTTCATTGGATGCCTTCTCCAGTTGGTCTTCTATTCTGAAGAATCTTCTACAGTTGTCCTTATCTCTGAATTCCATCATCCAAAAAGGTTGGAGATGAATTATCTTTCCTGTTTGAGGGACCTTCAATACTCTGGGAAGTGCACCAGGCTTGTTCCAGCTAGCTTTGATTTGGCAAATCTTGGAGACAACCTCAGACTTGGCTGTTTTGGTAAAACCAAAATCTTTCTTCAAACATTTAAACACAGATAGCAGTGTCTAATAGTCTTCTCCTAGAATTCTTTGTAGAGGCCAAATCTGTTCTCTCCCACCCTTGTAGACAAATACCAATCTCTCTGGTAGTTTGTAAGAAGCTGCTATTCCTCTTACTTCAACCAGGTCATCAAGATTGATATGAATGTCAGACTCCTCCCTGATATCAGCAATGTAGATGAAGTCTTCTGGGTTGGTAGGGGGTTTCTCAGCTTGTGGTCTCCTTACCAAAATTGGCTTAGCCTTGGTAGCCCTTTGCTTAGATTTCTTCTTTGGATCCATTTCAAAGAGGAATTTTGGAAAGTTGTCCTCATCAAACTCAATTGGCTCTCCCTTTGGCTCAATTGGCTGATCATGGAAATTGACAGGATGATTAGGATCACAGGCTAACTTTACCTCTGAAACTGGATCAGGAATTGTTGGAGGTGCAATTGGTACAGAAGAGTCTGATGCAATGCTCTGAGAGTCATCATTCTCAAAGGCTATGTTTCTCCTAGCTCTTGCCTTTGGTTGCCTTGTGCTCTTCTTTGCACTCCTTTCCTCTCTTGCTTTTTCTTCTAGCTGTATTTCTTCTTCATCAAGAGACTGAGCAACTGCAAGGGCTTGCATTGCTGCTCTTTCTGACTCTTCAGCTTTAGCTTCAGCAAAGTTTGGGTGACCAGCCCAAACACAGATTTCTTGTCCATTCATGTAGACAATTGCCCTTTGCTTCCTTATCTCACTATCATTGCTTTCCTTGCTTTTTGTGATAAGTAGACCAAGAAGCTTGAGCTCATCTGGATAAGGTGCAGGATAGAAAATCCTTGCTATATTTTTGCCCTTTGGTTTAGCAGGGGACTTGGGAGATAAGCTTCTTTGGAGTGTAGCTTGTTCCACATCCCTAATGCATGAAGTTTGTCCTTTTTCCTTCCTTGGACCTTGAGTGACTCCATGTAGAAGGGGCTCTACCTGATAGAAAGAATTGGTCTGTGGCTCCCATTCCGTTGACACTAGAACCATGGCATCCGTTGATGGTTGATCCGTTGATGGATTTGAGTCCTTTGTAGTTCCAGCAATTTTCTTGACCCTTGCTTTTATGTTGGACCAATGGTCTTTAATTTGTTCTGCAAGTCTCATCCTCATAGAAGCTTCCTCTATTAGGTCAATACCATCCTTTTGCTTCTTTCCAAGCTCCCCCATTGCTAGTGGCTCATTTGGTAAGGAAATGGCTGAGACCATAACCTTTGTGATTTGAATGTCTAGCTCCTTAGATTTCTCCCCCTTTTTGTTATCATCAAAAGAGATGACTGGGAGTCCTTGAGCTGCCACTAGTTGGGCCAATAGTTGTGTTTGCTTCTCCTGTTCCTTTTGCATCTGAGATAAAGTAGCTTCCACCTTGTCCACTCTAGAAGAGAGAGTCTTCAAGGAGGTAGCCACTTCAGGTTCCTTAGAGAAAAACCTGGTCATCTTGGACACAGTGAGAAGAGGAAGCTTTTCATCTAGCCTCCTGTTATTAGGATCCTTTGAGGTTGCTAATGGAATCCTTGATTTCTGTAGCTTCAATCCTTGTCTGTAGCATCTGTAGCCTTTGGATTTCCAGAGAATCCATGATGGCCTTGTAGAATTTCTTGTCCCTTGCATTTGCAGACTCATGAGCTAGATATGCCTCATTGTACTGCCTTGAGATAGCAGCATCTAGAGTGAATCTTCCATGCATATCCTGAGAAAGCCAGACTGGTCTAGGAGGCACCACAGAAGTCCCAGTCTGTGAAGTAGTGGCGACCTGTAGATTGTCACCATAGCTATCCTCATCATCAGAAAAGTCAAAGTCTCCACTTGCTGCAGCTCCTGGAGGTAGATTGGTCAAGGCATCCTTTGCTCTTTGCATTGATGCAGTTGTATGAATTAGGTTTAGTGACCTTTCTGCCTCCACATTGCCCTGCTGAGCCATAATTTGATAGGCTGGCACAGGATGAGTAAAGGTCTCAGGATCCAGGGAATTACTATCCAGAGTTTGTTGATAATGCTCTTGGAAAGTAGGTTCCCTTTCTCCCTCACTGACCTCCATTAACTCACTTGCAATGGCTGCTTCATCCCTTATTTCTCCTGTAGTCCCTTCTCTCTCTCCTCTATTTTCTTGCATCATGGGCTCCCCATGGCTCACACCTCTCACACCCTCACCTTCACCTACTAAGGTGGAACCCTCAGCCTCTCCTTTTGCCTGACTGGAAGAAATAGTCAGCCTCTCACTCTCAACCTCTCCTTTTGCCTGGCTGCAAGCCAGCCTCTCAGTTTCACTCCCTCTCAATCCTAGAAGTGTCTCAACTACCACTAGATCATCTGCACTAGTTGTGGAAACAACTTGATTTTCAATTAAAGGTGCAGAATGAACTATCAACGGTATGGTAGTTTGAATTGTCAACGGTATGGATACCGTTGATGGAGAAACACTTGTCAACGAAAGAGACTGTTTTGTTGATGAAGTCAAGAAAGCACTTTGAGAAAGTGAAATTACAGTAGAATCTGTGGTGATTGATTTAAGAGATTGTTCCACAGATCCTCTTGTAACTTTAGAAAAGGATGATTGGTGGCCCAACAAATCACTTAACAAGTGATGGTCACCAATGTCAGAGTGGGGCTTCTCCAAGAAAAGAGTTGGAGAATCAGGGATAGATGAATGGATCATATCCACATCTAATGATTGAGTTGGTGAATTTTGAGGAGTTGGTTCAAGATTTATATTTAAAGAATGGGACTGTAACCCCAGAGTAATGATAGGGGTTACATCATGTTAGATCAGAATTCAATGATCGTCAGAAGCTAGACTCAACTGATCAGGATTGCTGACGTCATCAGTATTGCATGGTCATCAGTATTTGATCAAGCGTCAGTATCTTATTGATCATCAGGATTCCTACTCAGACTATGATCAGGTTTGATCATCAGGACTTGAAGCTGATCAGGATTCCTACTTCGAGTTATATTTGGAGTCTAGATAAACATGGAAGTTTATTCTATTTGTTCCTGGTTTGTAGAATGTAGCTATCGATTAAAGATATGTTTCTATCTTTGTTATGATTAGGACTTATCTTGTTATTGATAGAGAAGCTGTGTGCACTATATAAACACAGTTTTGGTTTCGATTTATGTATTCATTCGAGAGAGAACATAATCGGAGAGAAGCTCTTAAGAACAGAATTTCTTGAGAGAGTTTTTGTAAGCTAGCAGCTCTTAAGAACATCAGAATTTCTTAAGAGAGTTTGTAACAGTTTTATATCAAAGTTAATAAAGCTGTTATTGTTATTGTTATTGATCTTTCATATTTGTGTTATATAAAGTCGAGAATCTTATACAATTGTATTCAACCCCCTTCTACAATTGTTATTTACTGGGCAACAATTGGTATCAGAGCAAACTGATTTAATTCTGAATCAGATACGATCTAAAGATGTCGACAACCAAGTATGAAAGCATGAAGATTCCCATCTTGAAGATATCAGAATATCCTACATGGAGGGTAAAGATGCTGATGTACCTGGAGGCTATGGATCCTGACTACTTGGACAAGATTCGTGATGGACCATATATACCAACAAAGTTCGTAGAACGAACAGATACAGTACCAGAACATTATGTGGTCAAAGCTAAAGCTGAATGGACTCCAGAAGAAAAGGCTCATGTACTCAGGGAACCAAAGATAAAGAATATCTTGCATAATAGCCTTGATGCTGTCATGTCAAACAGAGTGATTGCATGCAAGTCTTCAAAAGAAATCTGGGATACTTTGGAAACTCAGTGCCAGGGATCTGCATCTGTTAAGAAAAACAGAAGGGCTCTATTGATTCAAGAATATGAACAATTCGATGCAAGACCTGAAGAGAGCCTGACTGATCTATATGATAGATTTCTGACACTATTGAACAGCTTATCCTTAGTTGACAAAGTATATGAAACTGAAGATTCAAACACCAAATTTCTTAGAGCTTTACCTGAAGAATGGGATACTCAGACCTCAATCATTAGACACCAGTATGATCTGAACATTGTGTCTCTTGATGAGATCTATGGGATGCTAAGAACTCATGATCTTGAAGTTCAACAGAGAAAGAACAAGAAAAGCAGCAAGGCAAAGTCAATTGCTTTGAATGTAGAAGCAAAATCAAAAGGGAAAGCTATGGAGGTCTCTAGAAGGAAAGTAAGAGTAGCTGAGTCAGATCCTGACGACTCTTCATCAGATACTGATGGCAATCCTGATGCCAATACTGGTGATGAATCTTCTGATTCAGACATGGAAGAGATGGTTGCTATGATTGTCAGAAACTTCAGAAGGATGAAGTTCAGGAAGAATAGAAGACAAGGCAACTTTCAGAAAAAGACCTTCAAAGCAGACAAAGACAAGTATATCAAGAAGGACAGCAAGGGTAGCAAATTTGACAAGTCAAAGGTTAGATGCTACAAGTGTAATGGTATGGGTCACTTTGCTTCTGAATGCAACAAGACAAAGGCACTCATCACATCAAGCAAGGATTGGATGGACTCTTCCTCAGAATCTGATACTGAGGTAGTTAACTATGCGTTAATGGCCAATGCTGATGTAACTGCTGCTCCTGATGATAAGGTACTAAATACTATCTTTGATTTTGATACTGATAATGCTTCTGAGTTAAGACGTTTTCTAAAGTCATTACATATTAGCTTTAGAAGTCAAACTGCTGAGAATACTAGAATCTTATCTGAGATGTCTGACCTTAGAAAGAGGAATGAGATATTAGAAGCTGAATTTTCTCGTATGCAAGAAGTACAAAAAGAATGTGATAATGCTAAACACATGCACTTAGAGATGACATCTAAATGTACTTCCCTTGAAAAAGAACTTGAATTTGCTAATGAGAAAATCAGAACCTGGACAGACTCTGGTAGGAAATTTCATGAGATTAATACCTCTAAGAATTGGAAAGAGTGTCTAGGATATAAGTCAGATGAAGATAAGAAATTAGCAGAGAAAATTGTCATTGATGAGACAGTCAGTCCAAAGACCTATAGACATGTTATAGACTCAACCAAATCTAAGATTACTCCTGTTAATTTTGTTTTTGGTAAGGATTCCAATTCTACTTTTGAAAAGGGATCTTCTTCTACTCAAGGAATTAAAATTATAAAGTCTAAACCTGTCATGAACAAAGTCACTAAGAATGTAGGTCTATTGTCTCAGAAACAGCTTAAAGATAAAATCTGTGAGGTTACAGATAAGAAAAAGGAAGCTACTGTTAAGAGAAACAGGAATGGTAAAGTTGGGATCAATAAAGAGAATGGTTATAAATATATCCCAAATGCACCTAGAAAGTGTTGTTTTAACTGTGGTAACTCTAATCATCTTGCTATTGATTGTAAAAAGAGTAAGAAGAAAATTGCTGAAATTCCTAAGTCTGATGTTAGGAATAGATCAGTATTTTACAAACCACAGAATTCCTGTTTTCATTGTGGTAGTCTATGGCATTCTATTTATACATGTAAAGAGTATCATGATTTGTACTATAACTTTTATGATCCATTGCCTAAGTTTGAAAGTAGTACAAAGTCTGAGAGAACTGAAAATGTCATAGTGAAGCATGCTTTTGTTAATACTGATACTGACAAAGCAAATCCTGATGGAGTAAATCCTGTCAGGACTGCTAAAGTCAAAAAGTCTTCTGCTGTTAAATTTAATAAAATGCATGAACAAGGAATCCAACAAGTGTGGGTTCCTAAACATTCTGACTAGTGTTTTACTATTCTGATGCAGGGTAAAAAGAAAAATGTGTTAGTCATGGATAGTGGATGTTCTGTGCACATGACTGGAAACAAAGCCCTGTTATCAGAATATGAGGAAAAAGCTGGCCCAACTGTGTCTTATGGAGATGGCAACATTGGACAAACCTTGGGATATGGCAATATAATCATTGGAAATGTCATCATTGAAAAAGTAGCTCTAGTGAAAGGACTAAAACACAACTTGTTGAGTATTAGTCAAATCACTGACAGAGGTTATCATGTCAATTTCTATTCCACACATTGTGAAGTAGTCAGTAAAGCAACAGGGAAGATAGCACTAACTGGCTACAGGCATGGTAACATATATGAAGCCAACATTCTCTCAGATACTGATGGCTCCCCTACATGTTTCATCAGTAAAGCTTCAGTAGATGAAAGTTGGAATTGGCACAAGAAGCTTTCTCATCTCAACTTCAGCAACATCAATGAGTTGGTTAAGAAAGAATTAGTAAGAGGATTACCTAATGTCTTATATACACCTGATGGACTCTGTGATGCATGCCAAAAAGCAAAACAAAGAAGGACATCATTCCAGAGTAAATCAGAATCCTCTATTGAAGAACCATATCACATGCTACATCTTGATCTGTTTGGTCCAGTCAACATCATGTCCATCAGTAAGAAAAGGTACACTCTTGTAATTGTTGATGAATATTCTAGATTCACCTGGGTGTATTTTCTGCATAGAAAAGATGAAACTCCTGAAGTTCTGTTGGATCATGTGAGGATGATTGAGACAACCACAAAGTACAAAGTCAAGATTCTGAGAAGTGATAATGGTACTGAATTTAAGAATTCAAAGATGGAAGAGTTCTGCAAATACAAAGGAATCATTCAACAATTCTCTGCTCCTGGCACACCTCAGCAAAATGGAGTAGTAGAAAGGAAGAATAGAACTCTTATTGAAGCTGGCAGAACTATGTTGGAAGAAGCTAAATTACCTACATATTTCTGGGCAGAAGCAGTCAACACAGCATGCTATACACAAAATCTCACATTGATAAACAGGCATGGTGTCACTCCTTATCAGTCACTCAAAGAGAAGAAACCAAGTCTGAAGCATTTGCATGTGTTTGGCTGTAAATGTTTTGTTCTCAGAACTCATCCTGAACAGCTAGGGAAATTTGAAACAAAGGCTGATGAAGGAATATTCATAGGTTATCCTACATCTAGAGCCTTCAGAGTTTTTAATTTGAGAACAAGAACTGTCATGGAGTCAATACATGTATCTTTTGATGATAAGAAGATAACTGGAATCATTGAAGACTCGCATGATAGATTGTTATTTGAAAATGAAGCTTCCAAGGAACCTGAAGAAAGTGAATCAGAAGCTGTCCATTCATCCAGTACTGACGGGTCACCAAATCCTGATGACTTACCAGGTACTGATGGTGCTAATACTGATGATGCAAACAACAGTGATACAACTAGTAGTGCTAATGTTGAGGGGGAGCAACGGCATTCAACTACAAGTTCAGAGTCAACTCAATCATCAGGACAGAATTCTTCAGATACTGATTCAAGTGAAGATCCTGATAACACATCAGGAGGGCATAACAATAATTCAGGGAGAGCTTCAAATCAATCAAATTCTTTCAATCAAGATAACACCAATCCAGGGGGAGCATCTACTTCAAGAAACAATTTGACACCAGCAAGGAAATGGACAAAAGATCATACTCCTGATTTGATAATTGGAGATCCTGATGCAGGTGTTCAAACAAGAAGTGCAACTCAGAATGAATGTTTATATAATAACTTTCTATCCAAGGAGGAGCCTAAGAAAGTTGAAGATGCACTTAAAGATGCTGATTGGGTTACTGCAATGCAAGAAGAACTGAATGAATTTGAAAGGAATGAAGTCTGGAAACTGGTACCAAGACCAAAGAATAGATCAATTGTTGGTACAAAGTGGATTTTCAAGAACAAGACTGATTCTGATGGAGTCATTATCAGAAACAAAGCAAGGCTAGTTGCAAAGGGGTATTCCCAACAAGAGGGAATTGACTATGATGAAACTTTTGCTCCTGTTGCAAGACTAGAAGCCATCAGGATATTTCTTGCTTATGCAGCACATAAGAAATTCAAGGTTTTCCAGATGGATGTTAAAAGTGCTTTCTTAAATGGTGAACTGGAGGAAGAAGTTTATGTTGAACAACCTCCTGGTTTCATTGATCCTAAATATCCAGATTATGTCTACAGACTGGATAAGGCACTTTATGGACTAAAGCAAGCTCCAAGAGCATGGTATGAAACCTTAGCTCAATTCTTACTGGAAAGTGGATTCAAAAGAGGTGCAATTGATAAAACTCTATTTTATTTGAATCATGGTAAGGAGTTGCTGTTAGTTCAGATTTATGTTGATGATATCATTTTTGGGTCAACAAACAATAAGCTGTGTGAAAAGTTTTCCAAGCTTATGCAGTCAAGATATCAAATGAGCATGATGGGAGAAATGAGTTACTTTCTGGGTCTTCAAGTTAAACAGACTGATGAAGGGATTTTTATTAATCAGTCTAAATACACAAGGAATTTACTGACAAGGTTTAACATGCAAGACAGTACTCCTGCTTCAACTCCCATAGCTACAGCTACCAAACTTGATCCTGATCAAGGTGAAGAGGTAGATGTAACTCACTACAGAGGAATGATTGGCTCTTTATTGTATCTCACTGTCAGTAGACCAGATATCATGTTTGCAACCTGTCTATGTGCAAGATTTCAAGCAAAACCTAGAGAACCACATCTGATTGCAGTCAAAAGAATTTTCAGATATCTCAAAGGCACTCCTTCACTTGGCCTTTGGTGTGCAAGGGAATCAGATTTTGGGTTGTGTGGTTATTCAAATGCTGATTTTGCAGGATGCAAAATAGACAGGAAAAGTACTTCAGGAAGTTGTCAGTTTTTGGGTGGAAGACTAGTTTCATGGTTCAGTAAAAAGCAGAAATCTATTTCCACTTCAACTGTAGAAGCTGAGTACATTGCTGCAGGAAGTTGTTGTGCTCAGATAATGTGGATGAGAAATCAGTTGTTAGATTATGGCCTGTCATACTCAAAAATCCCTATTTATTGTGATAACCAAAGTGCTATTGCAATGACAGGAAATCCAGTTCAGCATTCTCTTACTAAACACATAAGTATCAGATATCACTTTATAAGAGAACAGGTTCTGGAAGGAACAATTGAACTTCACTTTGTTCCTACTGATCAACAACTAGCTGATATATTCACCAAGCCACTACCTGAAGCTACTTTCAATAAGTTGGTGAATGAACTTGGAATGATGAATTTTGAGAATTTCTGAGGAAAAGCTACAGAGAGGAAATCCTAATAACTGTCAAATCCTGATGGTTATTCAGAAAGGTATGTATCTTTGATCAAATCCTGATAGGACTCAATCCTGACAGGAAGTCAACTGGTCAAATCCTGATGCTCAGATGATTGAAGCTGGTATGAAAACCAGAGGTTCTATGCTAATTTGTCATCAACACTCCTGGTAAACTCTGGACAATTAGATTATTACTTAGTCTTTGATTAAGTTTTCAGTCTTAATTATCAATTTCAATTTCATTATTAACAGAGTTTATTATTTATCATCTCTATATCACTTTGAGTGTTACTAACAAATTTTGCAGGCAAGTACAGGAAGCAAACAATTGAGAAAATAGACAAATTTCATTAATACTTGAAGATACATTACACATGAAATATGGAAATTACATATTTGTTTTCCTAGTCTATTTTCTACTCAGGAACTCGTGCTTTACAGATAAGCATGAACACGTGCCCTGCAAATTAGCATGAATGCTCCTGAGCAGCTTCACAGTCCTTCAGAACTGGAAGGTCTCTTGTTCCATCCTTAAGAGACAAGAAGAGGAGCTGATTTACTTGAAGGCGGATCGTCACCGTGACCACCGGGACGCCTCCGTGCCTCCAACTTGCATGACATACAAGCATCACGGATTCTCTTCTTACGTTTCTCAAGCTCTCGGACGAGCTCTTCATCATCTTCATCCTCATCCTCTTCATCATCCCAATCGTCTTCATCCTCTTCATTGACAACGATGAGATTTTCAAGAGGATTCCAATCAGGATTTGCCTGATGGAAGTTATGAAGAAGCACATCAGCCATTGCATTCACAAAAGCATGATGCTCCTGTGGATCAGGAATAGGCTGAGGTCCCTCTTGCTCTGCAATCTCTGCTAGAGCCTCATCCATTTGTTGCCAAATTCTATCAAGTTCTTCATCAGGTATGTTGTTTTGATTGTTGGCAGCCATTGAAAAACAAAGAAGGTGAAAGGTTTTCGTAAGTTTTTCTCTGGAGAGGGTTTGTGTTTTAATAGATATATGATGATTATGCTTAACAGTTCTCTTTTATAGAGAATGTGTATTAAGGGTGCAGGTCATTTCTACAATCTCAAGGAGACGGTTCGGTTTTCCATAAATATTTTTGCCTCGTTTGCTGGTAAGCGTGTTTTAATTCTATGACCATTAATTTGGTTATTTTTCTTAAACCAAAACGCTATTCAGGATTGTTAAAATAAATTTTGTTTTCTTAAATAAAATTTTATTTTAATCTTATTGAATATTTTTTTTAATCCTGATATGGCAAAATATTTTGTGCGGAAATGCTTTTATTCCTGATGAGGTTAGGTTTTTCTTACATCAGAAAATGCCTACTCGTTATGGACTACTTTCTAATGCTATGGTACAAGGACCAACCCACCTTGTTCCTGACACAAGCATGCAACCTAAACAGTCTAAACAGTTAACAACCACCTCTACTGTCTCTCAAAAGACTTTAGTTGTAAAATCAAAGAAATCAGCTAGAACTGATGTGTCTGGAAGGCAATCAGGTTCAAAGGATTTTTCCTCTACACCACTCACTAAAAAGAAGATACAAGGGGGTGTACAAGGGGTCCTGGTGAAGAAAGCTGATATGGTTGTTAAGAATGTTCCTGTGAAAAGGAAGTTAAGGTTGATTGATGAAAGTGATTCAAAGGATGACTTACCTATATCCTCTGTGATGAATGTGAACAAGGAAGTTGCTGATACTGCTACTAAAGCTGTGGTACCTTTATCAAAACCACAAAAGACAAGGAAATTATCAAAGAGCAGCAACAAAAGTTGTCTCTATATCAGACTCTCCAGCCTCTCCATCTCAGATTCGAGGACATTCTTGGGAGAAGGTTTCTACAACTGCTTCCTTGGTTGGTCTTACACCTACATCAAAGAAAAAGAGGAATGCAGAAGAGTTAGTCTATCAGAGACAGAAGAAGCTGAAAGGATCAAGCCCACAAGAACCTGAATTTCAGAGTAATTCAGCAGCTACTGTTGATCCTGCCACACAAGAACCACTCAATCAAAGTTTGGGTGAAGGCTTAGCTAGTGGAATGGTCACACAAGAACCATTTTCTCAAAGGGAGAATGAAGACATCAACATTCCAGCTACACAAGAACCATCTTCTCAAAGTGAAGATGCAGGCAAAGCTACAGCTTCTGTTGAAAGATTGGTCGAGAACATTGTCAATGAGGGAAGCACACAAGAACCTTTAGCTCAAAGTGTTGAAGCAGCTTCTGAACCTCAAGCTCCACAAGAACCATTGGTAGCAAATACTGATGCACGCATATCAAATCCTGACGATGTTCATCCTGACGCTAGTGGTGCTCCTGATAATGAACCTATTTTGATTCAGCCACTTCGTTCAAGACCAATGGATCATCCTATCTCAGAATCACAGGATAAACTGAAAGGTATTGCAATTCCTGATCCTGATATATCTCATGGTTCTGATGATGATAATTCTGATGATGATAGTGATGATGATAATGAGAATAGAAAAGAGAAGGAACAGCTTGCTACAGCACTCAAGATTAGTCTTGGAACTAATTTTGGTTCATCAAGTACATATATGGCTAGCAATGCTTTCACTGGGAAAGATCAGAGACAAGATTTTTCTACTCCTTCCTTTGATCCTGCAGAGGCATTTAGACAGAATGAATGGAACAATTCATGGCACAATTCTGATGAATCTATCAGTTTTTCTTCTGCTATTGAACATGCCTATAATGCAGTGAAGTCTATAGAGAATCAAGACTTGAAGAATCATCTGAAGGCTACTACTCTGTTATCCAAAAGCCTGAAAAGTGAGATTGATTCTATCAAGGGTTCAACTGAAAAAGTGAGGACTGATATCTTTAATAATTTTACAAAGGTGCCTACTACTTTCCAACTAAGGGTAGTGGAATCCCAAGTGAAATCTGTTGTTTCAGAACAAACCTCAATCAATCAAAGAATTGATTCTCTGGATACTAAGGTAACTGAAATTCAAGCCTCTCTTTCCTTAATTTTGCAATTATTGTCAAATCCTGATGTCAAAAAGGGGGAGAAGGTTATTCAGACAAAATGTACACCTGATCTAGTATTAAGAAATAATGATGATGATACTGGAGATGATGGTGGTGACAAAGCGATACAAGGAGAAACCTCTGATGCTGTTGTTATGAAGACAATCCAAACTTCTCAAAGTCAAACAACGCAGTCAACTCATGTTTCTGATTCTGGAGTTAAGACAGTAAGAACATTGGTGCAATCTCAGATCCTGACGGAAGATCAAATCCTGACACCTGGTCATGGACAAATTCTTGCTACAATTCCTGAAGGTGATGAAGATGTGATTATTGATAATCCTGAAGATGCATCAAATTTATTCCAGAAGTTTTCTACAAAAGACGGTAGAATTGTTACTCTTTATCACACTGATAAAAGAGTTCAACAATTATTTGCCAGAAAAGCACTCTCTACAGCAAGTGAAGAATATCCAGATCTCTCACATGAAGAATTCTTGAGACTACAAAGAGAGACAATGGAAAGCTATACTGCTCCTGCTAGAGGTAGAGGAAGCAGAGGTAGGAGAGGTGCTAGAAGAAGTAAAAGAGGTTCTTCAACTCAAATAGTACCTAGACAGACAAGGTCTAGAGGGTTAAGAATTGAAGAAATTCCTGAACCTATTCAAACTCTAGTAGTTCCTGACAGATCTACTTTTGGTGATGATGGAATTGTTGAAGAAGAACCTGAATTGAGAAGAAAATCAAGTAAATCAACTCTCAGCAATACAAATCAAATTGAAGATTCTAATCCTGACAATATTCAAGATCCTGACGAATCTGAAATTCTGCAAGAGGTTGATTTGATAATCTTATCTACTGTTGTTGATTGTCACAACAAAGAAGTAGATGAAGAAGAAGAAGCCATAAGAAGAGATATTACAAAGAGAACATATGAAGATTTTAATCTCTATCTACAAAGGCTTAAAGTTTCAAATGAAAGAAAATGGAGAAATTCAAGCAGACAAGAATCTTTACTTGAAAGAAGCTACGCTCATGAAAAGGAGAAATACAAGAAGTGGAAACATATTAGCACATTAAGTTGTGATACACCTATCAATTTTCAGTCTGGTGGAATTATTACAAGCGCTTCAAGTGTTGTTGATTTGTCTGATATGGCTAGATCAAAAACACTCTGGTTAAAGATGTTTTCAAATCTGAAGCAATTGTCAAGTAATTCAAGAGGAGGTATTGGACACAGAGATGGTGAATATCTGAATATGTCATATGTTTATCCTTACTCCTTGACAGAAATTGGAGGTACTTTAACTTCTGAAAACCTGAACAATTTATTAGCTGTTGATATAGTTATAGATTGTCATGATGGTTTTGAAAAGAAAGAAAAGCTTCTGTACTTCATGAAAGATGGTAGTGTGAAGATTCTATCTATTCAAGATCTGCTGATGAAAACTACACAGGAACTGAAATATGTTCACTATCTGTTAAGATGGAAGAACCAAGTGTACAAAGTATGGGCTGACATGATTTTGTCAACTATAAGAAGAAGACTGGATGGAAACAGTAATTTCGATGGTAATTATATTCCCATGTACTTAAATCAAAGAGGTCAGGATGTGGAAATGCAAAGGGGTACTGCTGTTAAAGAAGTAAATTTTGGCATGACTCTTCTTTCTCTCAATCCTGATGGGAAGGAAATTGCTTATCTTTTGCTTGAAGAGCACAGTCTATAGAGAAACTCCATACAGAATCTCAGAGCAGCTATCTACCAGATTAATGAGGAAGATGAAGAACTCAGAAATCTTAAGGAAAGACTGATTCAAATTCTTGAAGAAAAAGAAGAAAGTTTATTATCCAACTTCTTGAAGATGAATCTGTTCTATCACAAAGCTTAAACAGATAAGTTGTTTCTGAAGATACTCGTACATTTTGATACATGTTTTTGACATCATTGAATATTTGGAATCTATACTTTATTTCACAAAGTATGAGATTGGGGGAGATTGTTAGATCAGAATTCAATGATCGTCAGAAGCTAGACTCAACTGATCAGGATTGCTGACGTCATCAGTATTGCATGGTCATCAGTATTTGATCAAGCGTCAGTATCTTATTGATCATCAGGATTCCTACTCAGACTATGATCAGGTTTGATCATCAGGACTTGAAGCTGATCAGGATTCCTACTTCGAGTTATATTTGGAGTCTAGATAAACATGGAAGTTTATTCTATTTGTTCCTGGTTTGTAGAATGTAGCTATCGATTAAAGATATGTTTCTATCTTTGTTATGATTAGGACTTATCTTGTTATTGATAGAGAAGCTGTGTGCACTATATAAACACAGTTTTGGTTTCGATTTATGTATTCATTGGAGAGAGAACATAATCGGAGAGAAGCTCTTAAGAACAGAATTTCTTGAGAGAGTTTTTGTAAGCTAGCAGCTCTTAAGAACATCAGAATTTCTTAAGAGAGTTTGTAACAGTTTTATATCAAAGTTAATAAAGCTGTTATTGTTATTGTTATTGATCTTTCATATTTGTGTTATATAAAGTCGAGAATCTTATACAATTGTATTCAACCCCCTTCTACAATTGTTATTTACTTGGCAACACATCAAACTGAATTTGAGAAACTGGAAGTGTTGCTTCCAGTGTGTGTGCACCCTGTGAAACCTGGGATTTTTGCTTCACTCTCCTTTGGTATTGGGAAATAGTAGACTGTGGGCTTGAAGTGTCCCTTACCCTTTTGGAGTGTGCTCTTGGAGGAGAGCTTGTTTCAATAATTACATCCTTTTGGGAGGATGCAATTAGACTTGTGCTTAAATCCATATTACTCATTGTGCCTTGTTGGGAAGACACAATGGGGCTTGGCTGGATCTCACTCATCTTTCATTCCTTATCCTTAGGGTTTCTTTTATGTTCACCCCTTCCCTCACCTCTCACAGCACCTACAACACTCCCCTTAGGTTGTGTAGTGGATTTTACAACAGGTGCCTTTTGGGAAGCACCTGAGGTTGGCTTGGAGGATTTCTTTGATTTTGGTTTTGTTGCTAGGGCAGGAGCCTGTTGGGTCACAACTACAGACTCCACATCAACAGGACTGGGTGATACAGTTGAAGTAACAACTATACTAGAAGGGATAGCAGTAGTTACCTCAATTATTGGCAGATACACCACTGGAACATCACCATTGTGGTTCAGCCTCAGTATGTCTGTCAATACTCTCTTTTCTTGCACAAAGCAATCAAAGATAGACACAGGGTTAGAGATAACCAATGGTGCTGGACTAACATGGTTAGCCAACATCAACAGAAATCTAGCATAATAGATATTTTTCTTCCTATTTGCCTTATCACCCAACTTAGCACAAATTTCATACATAAGTTGGGTGCTAAAGTTGTAATATCTATCAGTTAGGAGCATGGTAAATAGAATCAACATGGAATTAGTTAATGCATCAAAATTACTAATTTTACCAGAAAAGACTTTAATGAATGCGTCAGCTAAATAACTGTATTCCCTAACCAAACCTCTCCTAATTATCTTACCCAAATTATCAGTAGGCAATGAGTAGTTTATGGAATTTAGCATGTTAACCATTTCAGTGAATGTGGGCAAAGGAGAGCAATTATTTTCAGGAAGGTGTAAGCATGCTTGCAACACATCAGAATTAACTATATACTCATTACCTTGGATGGTGAATTGCAGAGTGCAATTTGTCCCACTGTACTCACATGAGGTCCACATTTCTTCGATTATCTCATTGTAGAGTGGTGTAGAGTGAAACATTGCGTAGCTCAACTTGAAATTCTTCATGAAGTCCATCATTTTGAAAAATAGACTGTTCGGCCTTTCTTTGACAACAAAGGGGATGGAGTTGTTTTTCTCATAGATAAACCCTCCAGCAGACATGAGCTTGACTATGGGTGCTATTGTTGAGTGAGAAAAAGCTTCGAACTGAATTGCTTGTTAGAGAGAAGAAGAGAGAAAATCCTTTGGAATTTTTGAGAACAGGTAAAAAAGAAATTAAGGAAAATAGAATTTCTTAAATACTCCCCCAAAAATTCTCAGAAAATGAGTCCAATAATAAATGTAAATTACTGGATTGGCTTAAAAATATAACTGTTACTCTTAAAGTATTACCATGATTTATACTTACAGGGGTGTATGCATAGATCGTGGTAAAAGACGTGTCAAATCTCAACGGTTCAGATTAAAAGTGCTATATCAACGAATCAGAATTGGGCGTTTTAAGGTCCCGTCTATTTCGTTGATAAAGCTGCGTTTCGTTGATATAAAAGAGCTATCAACGAAACACCCAGAAAAATGCTAAGACTGTCAACGAAATGGTGCGTTTCGTTGACATAGTAATTTTGACTTAGACAAAATTTCACTTTTTCCTGAGAGAATTAATTCACAGAAAAACATAGCAAATTTCTGGCTACATTTTAACTTGCAAATATCTCAAAAATAATTAAGAGAAATTTAGCATACCTAGCTCACTTACTAATCTTGAGAATGTTGATTCATCAAGTGGCTTGGTAAAGATGTCTGCAAGTTGTTGTTCACTTGGAACAAAATGTAACTCCATAGTACCATTCATAACATGTTCTCTAATGAAATGGTACTTGATGTCAATGTGCTTGGTCCTTGAATGCTGCACTGGATTCTCAGTAATGGCAATGGCACTAGTGTTGTCACAGAAAATAGGGATTTTCTCAACTCTTAATCCATAATCAAGTAGTTGATTTTTCATCCATAAAATCTGTGCACAACAACTTCCAGCTGCAATATACTCAGCCTCAGCTGTGGAGGTGGAAACTGAGTTTTGTTTCTTGCTGAACCATGACACAAGCTTGTTTCCTAAGAATTGACAGGTGCCAGTTGTGCTTTTCCTGTCAATTTTACAACCTGCATAATCTGCATCTGAATAACTGATAAGTGGGTATTTTATTCACTTAAAACGTTTCCGTATGGCTTAAAACGATTGTTTGTACTCGAGTTGTGGTATTTTTGATCTCTTTTAAGGGTATTGTGCAGGAATATCTATCACAGGTGTAATAGGAATGAAGCGGAGCAATCGGAATGCAATTTGGAGCTAAAACGAAGAAAATGGAAAAATTCGTCTTCCTGGACAGAAGGCACGGCGCAGCAGCGCCGTGTTTGAGCTTGCCTATGGCGCGGCAGCGCCGCATGAAAACGGAACAGTAAATCTATGGCGCGGCAGCGCCGCTCTCCTATGTAACTGTGGCGCGGCAGCGCTAGACATTCTGACGAAATTTCCTGTTTTGAACCCGATTTGCTGATTTTTCGAGTTGAAGTCAAATTACAATTCCGTATGACTTATTTGCACCTGGAGGCCTATATAAAGAGAAGAAAACCCTAGAGAACAGAAGTTACACATACCACATATTATCTACGGAGTTTTAAAGCACGAAGAAGCAAGGAAGAAGATAGTTTTCAATTTATTCTTGTATTCTTTCTAGCTTGTGGATGCTTGGTTTGGGTGTATTCTTTAGAACCTTTGATAATTATTCCAATATTGATTCATTTTCTTCAATCATGTTTACATTAGAACCCATGGTGACGATTAGTTTGATTATGAACTAATTCGTTGTCATGGGGCTTTAGCGGATTTATTCATGAAGTTTATTTGTTGAATTTTCTTGATGCCTATAGTGTGATTGATGCGATATCCTATCATGGTTGTTTTAATTCGTTATAGGAGAGTAGCTAACTCCTGTAATTGTGTGTTAATTCTTATTGAAGCGAAAGTGGATTTAAGAGTTTAGAACTTGCCATGCTAGCATAGGTTTATGCGTGAGAATATCATTCGTAATTAGTGTCGTAACTCTAACCGTTTTATGACGACTATGTGATCAATTGAATGCTTGTACTTCAACCATTATGTTTTCAATCTCTATAGACATATAGGGACTAAGCATAATGGGGAGACTAAGTGATTTCTATCTTTATTGTGGATATTATTTAGGATGGTATTTGTGCAACGAAAGTTGGCTTATATCAGTTTTGTGTGTTCGATCAGGTATTAATAAATCACATGAAAAGGCTAGAGAATTGGAAACTATAGATGGATTGTTTAATGAAGTTAAAATTCCATGTTTATTTGCATAAGTAATTCAATATAACCCGTCGTTCAAATAGTTGATAATTAGTTATAAATTTTAGAAAAATTTTAGTGGTAAACAAAATCCAATTTGTTATTTGTTTTAGCATCGAATAATAATCATACATTGGTGAGTGAATTAACTAGACAATACAACGAGTCCCTGTAGGAACGAACCTTACTTGCTATCTGTATTACTTGAGATCACGTGCACTTGCGTGTTGAGTTTGGTCGTAACAAGTTTTTGGCGCCGCTGCCGGGGATTTCGGTTTTATTTGTTTAGTTTCAGTATTTACCATCAGTGGTCATTAAAGTTCGGTGACTAGGACGTTTCTCACCAATTTTCTTGTTGGTGAATTTCAGGTACTTATTGAAAGTGTATGCGTACACGAGCTCGAGCACGTAGAGAAGAATTAGCAAGAAGAGAAGAACTAGCACGAAGGAAACTTGACTTTGAGAACATCAGTGTAGAAAACAATCGTGAATCAAAAGAAGATATGGAAGATCAAGCACAACCAGCGAAGGCTTTGAGTGAATTCTCTCAGCCAAAAGTGGAGGACATTCATACCAGCATTGTTCGTCCAGCTATTGGGGCAAATAATTTCGAGCTTAAGCCAAACATCATTCAGATGATTCAGAATACGGTTCAGTTTGGGGGTAGTCCTGCTGAAGATCCCAATGCTCATATTAGGGACTTTCTTGAGATCTGTGATACCTTCAAATTCAACGGAGTTACAGATGACGCAATCAGATTGAGGCTATTTCCCTTCTCTCTTAGGGATAAAGCCAAGAGTTGGTTACATTCTATGCCATCAGGTTCTATTAAAACATGGGCAGACTGTGCTCAAAAGTTCTTGACGAAGTATTTCTCCATGGCTAAGACAGCAGCTTATAGAAATTCTATTTCTCAGTTTGCTCAGCAACTCCAGGAATCTTTGGGGGAAGCTTGGGAAAGGTACAAGGAGATATTGGCACGTTGTCCTCATCATGGGATGCCGGATTGGATGGTAATCAGCAATTTCTACAACGGATTGGGAGCTCAGTCAAGGCCTATGCTTGATGCAGCTTCTGGAGGAGCACTGTGGGCAAAAAGCTATGAGGATGCCTATAATCTTATCGAGATGATGGCGGCCAATGAGTTTCAGAATCCTACTCAACGCTTGCCACCTGCTAAAGTGGCTGGAGTTCTTGACTTGGATGCAGCTACTGCTATTGCTGCTCAACTCAAAGCGTTGACAATGAAGGTAGATTCCCTTTCTAATCTTGGGACTAACCAGGTTGCTATGGTGTGTGAATTGTGTGCAGGGGCTCATGACACGAATCTGTGTGCTATCTCAGCTGAATCAGCACAGTTTGTTAGTAACTTTCAGAGAACTCAGCAACCAGCACCTAATGTGTATCATCCCAACAATCGGAATCATCCTAATTTCAGTTGGAGCAACAATCAGGGTGGTGTTCAGCAACCACAAAATCAGCAGTTCAATGCAAGGCCATATAATCAGAACTATCAACCACCACCTTATGCTCCAAGGCAACCATTCATTCCACCGGGATTTCAACCATCTCAAGGGAATTCATTGAATCAGTCTGAGAAGTCTGAATTGGAAGAGCTTCGAATGATGTACAAGAGTCAGGCGGTGTCGTTGAAAACTTTAGAGAATCAGATTGGGCAACTAGCCAATGCATTGTTGAACCGTCAACCAGGAACGCTTCCGAGTGACACAGAGATGAATCCAGGCAAGAAAGATCACAAGGAACAGGTCCAGGCAGTAACCTTACGATCGGGGAAGATTCTACAAGGTCAGAACGAAGAAAATTCAGTCGAGGAAAAAAATGAATTTTCTGATCAGAATGTGCGGCGCGGCAGCGCCACTCCCCAGTATAAAAACGGCGCGGCAGCGCTGGCCCTTCTGGAAGAAAAAGACAATTTTGACGCTGGGGTCGATTCTGTTCCTGATTTGGTACCTAATGCTACTCTCTCGACTCATGTAACTGGGAAGAGTGATAATTCTCAGAAAGTGGTAGAAGAAAAGGTGTTTCCACCTCCTCTATTCCCAAAACGAGTTCAAAGGCAAAAGTTTGACAAGCAGTTTGCTAAGTTCTTGGATGTCTTCAAGAAGCTTCAGATTAACATACCATTTGCAGAGGCTCTTGAGCAAATGCCGAGCTATGCGAAGTTTATGAAGGGCATTCTTTCGAAGAAATTGAAACTTGAGGAGCTAGAGACAGTTGCATTGACGAAAGAATGTAGTGCCATCTTGCAACAAAAGTTGCCACCTAAGTTGAAGGACCCTGGAAGCTTTACCATACCATGTACTATTGGAGATCTCTCATTCAGCAAATGCTTGTGTGATTTGGGTGCAAGTATTAATCTCATGCCCTTATCAGTTTTCATGCAACTTGGTCTTCCAGAACCAAAGCCAACTACTATGACTCTGCAACTTGCGGACCGTTCAGTTACTTATCCTCGAGGAATAGTTGAGGATGTTTTGGTGAAGGTCGACAAGCTTATCTTTCCTGCTGATTTTGTTATTCTTGACTTTGAGGAGGATAAGAAGATTCCTATCATCTTGGGAAGACCTTTTCTGGCTACTGGCCGAGCGTTGATCGATGTTCAGAAAGGAGAGCTCACAATGAGGGTGAGTAATCAAAAGGTCATCTTTAATGTGTTCAAGGCTATGACATTTCCGACAGAGGAGGAAGAGTGTTTTAGCTTGAAGATGGTTGATACGGGTCAGAGAAAGGAGTTCGATCAGTTGTTGAGCAAAAATTCGGACATGCACAAGTTCGAGCATCACATCAGTGATTCCATTGACAATTCTTCCATTCGAGATCTTTCGAATGTCAAGCTTGGAAAACTTCCACCACATTTGAAGTATGTCCTTCTGAATGATGAGTTGGTGATTTTTAAAGAGTGTGAAGATAATGTGTTGAGAAGGTGGAACAAGGATGATGAGGTAAAAGAGTGTTCTTATCAATCGCCGGAGAAGCATAAACACCTTAGAGGTGTAAAGAAGAAAAAGAAAAAATCGATTGGTGGAAAAGTCAAGGTGAAGTTTGATTTGGAAAAGATGTGGGAAGAAAGCAAGAAGGTTATCAAACAAAGGGTGAATGGTCCTTCTGCTAAGGACAAGTCAAATGTGATCTTCGAGCCACCATGATTTGATTCACATTTGTCCGGCTAAATGACATTAACGACAGCGCTTCGTGGGAGGCAACCCATGTGTTAGGTATGTTTCTACTATCTTTTTATTACCTTCAATGAGGACATTGAATATTGTAAGTTTGGGGGTGATAATTAAGGATTAGTTGTGTTTGTGTGTGTTCATGTAGGATTCATATTGCATGTGTAGTTGTAGTTTATTCGTAGTTTTGCATGTTCATGTCATATAGGGCATTCTGTTTGCATAGTTTTTATTTATCATGTGAGTCCATTTTAGTTGCATGCATATTTCATGATCCCGTAGGACTTGACTATTTCCGTTGGTGAGTCGATGTTGATTGGAGTGTGGTTGTGATGAATAGAGGGTTGATTAAGTTTCTAAGTATTGACTTGGATGCCAGAAACAAATCTATTTCATAAGTCTCATTGGTTGCTTTTGAATTTGATCAGACCATGCTTGTTTGGTGTTAGAATTTAACCACTTGTTTACATTTAGAATGTTGGCTAGATTCTTGAAAACGAAGGAGCACTTATGTATAAGTTTGGGGGAGACCAGGGATTTCATGCTAGTTGTAATAAAGGCTAGGCGTCAAATGGCTAGTAGCCGGCTCATTGGTAAAAAATGAGTAGTCTAGGGTGGATGAGAAAAAAGGCAAAGTGCACTCATTCCGAAATTGTTGAAAAAGAAAAACAAAAAGAAAAAAGAAAAAAGTTGAAAAAGAAAAAAAAGAAGAGTTGTTTTTATGCAGAATTGATCAGGTTGAGCTCTTTAATACTCGAGCAATTAAGTTCTAGGGGACTTTGTGCCTAGTGACCTAAGACTTTTCCGGTCTGGGATCCGCTAACCTAACGCTCGCTACATGGGTATTATTGTATAAGCCTTTTGGGGGTCTCATCCATTGCACGGTCAAATAAGCATGTGTGTTGTGCGTAGTTGTTTTTGTGTAATAAAGCATGAATTCCTGTCTAACTCAGATGGACTGCGAAGGTGTCTCTTAAGAGTTCTTGTGTCTAGCGTTCATTCTGTTTGTAAGCTTGTGGTTGTTTTGGCTAAGAGTAGGTATGGTCTTGATTTAGTTTGGGAGTATATTGGTGAGCATCGCACACACGCACGTTTCTGTGTTTGTCTTGTTGGTCGATGAGAATTTGGTCAAACTCTGTTTGGAAGACTGTGTTCTTTGAGATGTTGGCTCGTTGATTGGTTTTGGTTGGTTTGAAGCGATCGTTGCATTTTCATATAGTTGCATACATGTAGTTAGTTGCATTTGTAGTTGCATTGTCAGATGGATTTTGTGGGTACATTCACTATAGGCCCTCACGAGACCTTACTCGTCCACTAGGGCTGCCTAGGGGTTTAAAGGGCTTGTTGCATATGCCAAATGCAACCGTGATCACCTACGGAAGTGGTACTAGTTAGTTGTAATAAATTGTTTGTTTATGCTCGAGGACGAGCATCGGTTTAAGTTTGGGGGTGTGATAAGTGGGTATTTTATTCACTTAAAACGTTTCCGTATGGCTTAAAACGATTGTTTGTACTCGAGTTGTGGTATTTTTGATCTCTTTTAAGGGTATTGTGCAGGAATATCTATCACAGGTGTAATAGGAATGAAGCGGAGCAATCGGAATGCAATTTGGAGCTAAAACGAAGAAAATGGAAAAATTCGTCTTCCTGGACAGAAGGCACGGCGCGGCAGCGCCGTGTTTGAGCTTGCCTATGGCGCGGCAGCGCCGCATGAAAACGGAACAGTAAATCTATGGCGCGGCAGCGCCGCTCTCCTATGTAACTGTGGCGCGGCAGCGCCAGACATTCTGACGAAATTTCCTGTTTTGAACCCGATTTGCTGATTTTTCGAGTTGAAGTCAAATTACAATTCCGTACGACTTATTTGCACCTGGAGGCCTATATAAAGAGAAGAAAACCCTAGAGAACAGAAGTTACACATACCACATATTATCTACGGAGTTTTAAAGCACGAAGAAGCAAGGAAGAAGATAGTTTTCAATTTATTCTTGTATTCTTTCTAGCTTGTGGATGCTTGGTTTGGGTGTATTCTTTAGAACCTTTGATAATTATTCCAATATTGATTCGTTTTCTTCAATCATGTTTACATTAGAACCCATGGTGACGATTAGTTTGATTATGAACTAATTCGTTGTCATGGGGCTTTAGCGGATTTATTCATGAAGTTTATTTGTTGAATTTTCTTGATGCCTATAGTGTGATTGATGCGATATCCTATCATGGTTGTTTTAATTCGTTATAGGAGAGTAGCTAACTCCTGTAATTGTGTGTTAATTCTTATTGAAGCGAAAGTGGATTTAAGAGTTTAGAACTTGCCATGCTAGCATAGGTTTATGCGTGAGAATATCATTCGTAATTAGTGTCGTAACTCTAACCGTTTTATGACGACTATGTGATCAATTGAATGCTTGTACTTCAACCATTATGTTTTCAATCTCTATAGACATATAGGGACTAAGCATAATGGGGAGACTAAGTGATTTCTATCTTTATTGTGGATATTATTTAGGATGGTATTTGTGCAACGAAAGTTGGCTTATATCAGTTTTGTGTGTTCGATCAGGTATTAATAAATCACATGAAAAGGCTAGAGAATTGGAAACTATAGATGGATTGTTTAATGAAGTTAAAATTCCATGTTTATTTGCATAAGTAATTCAATATAACCCGTCGTTCAAATAGTTGATAATTAGTTATAAATTTTAAAAAAATTTTAGTGGTAAACAAAATCCAATTTGTTATTTGTTTTAGCATCGAATAATAATCATACATTGGTGAGTGAATTAACTAGACAATACAACGAGTCCCTGTAGGAACGAACCTTACTTGCTATCTGTATTACTTGAGATCACGTGCACTTGCGTGTTGAGTTTGGTCGTAACAATAACCAATTAGTTCAAAACCAGATTCTCTAGGATACCAAATGCCAAGATTTGGTGTTCCTTTGAGATATCTGAAAATCCTTTTAATAGCAACTAAATGGGATTCCCTAGGATCAGCCTGAAATCTAGCACATTAACATGTAGCAAACATAATATCAGGTCTACTAGCTGTTAAATACAAAAGTGAGCCTACCATGCCTCTGTAACTTGAGATGTCCACAGATTTGTCCTTAGTATTCAACTCAAGTTTGGTGGCAGTAGGCATGGGAGTTTTGGCAGGAGAGCATTCCATTAAGTTAAACTTCTTTAATAAATCATGAATATATTTTGTTTGACTAATGAAAATGCCTTCATTAACTTGCTTCACTTGAAGACCAAGAAAGTAAGTTAATTCTCCCATCATGCTCATTTCATATTTACTTTGCATAAGCTTGGCAAACTTTTGACAAAGTTTCACATCTGTAGACCCAAAGATTATGTCATCTACATAAATTTGAACAAGTATAGTAGAGCCATTCACAACCCTGTGAAAAAGAGTTTTATCTACAGTACCTCTAGTGAAGTGATTCTCAAGGAGGAACTGTGAAAGTGTGTCATACCAGGCTCTAGGTGCTTGTTTCAAACCATAGAGTGCTTTGAGGAGGAAGTATACATATTCTGGAAAATCATCATCTTCAAAACCAGGAGGTTGACTTACATACACCTCCTCTTCCAATTCCCCATTCAGAAAAGCACTCTTCACATCCATTTGATAGACTTTGAAATTGGCATGGGTTGCATAGGCTAGGAAAATCCTTATTGCTTCTAGTCTAGCAACAGGAGCAAAGGTTTCATCAAAATCAATTCCTTCTTCCTGTGAATAGCCTTTTGCAACCAATCTAGCTTTGTTCCTTGTGACTATGCCATTTTCATCCATCTTGTTTCTGAACACCCATTTTGTGCCTATGACACTCCTGTCCTTAGGCTTGGGCACCAGCTTCCAAACATTGTTCCTCTCAAATTGGTTTAGCTCCTCTTGCATAGCTAAAACCCAATCTGGATCTAGAAGTGCATCCTCAACTTTCTTTGGCTCATCTTGAGACAGAAAGCTGCTATATAGACATTCTTCTTGAGTTGCTCTTCTAGTTTGGACTTTTGAAGTAACATCACCTATAATAAGTTTAAAGGGATGATCTTTAGTCCATTTCCTTGAGGGAGGTAGATTTGCTCTTGAAGAGGTAGCTTCATGATCATGATTGCCTTGATTGGATATTTGTCCTTGAGAAACTCCCCCTGAGTTTGTTGTCCCTAAATGATCACTTCTAGAAGCATTTCTATGACTGTCAACGGTATGACCATTTTGGCTGTCAACGAAACGCTCATTTTGACTGTCAACGAATCCACCATCATGACTGTCAACGAAATGACCATTTGGTCTGCTAGCAGCTATTCTTTTCAACCTTAATGCAGCAATTTCATCTTCACTGCTGCTTTCATATGTGCTAGATACAACAACTTTAGGCTGTTTCTCAGTAGCCTTAACATGATTCACTTGATCTCCTTCCTCATTCTCAAAAGAAAGACTTTCATGGAAACCTTCATCAAAAACAACATGTACAGATTCCATAACAATGTTGGTTCTGAGATTATAGACTCTGTAAGCTTTCCCTGCTGCATATCCCACAAATATTGCTTCATCTGCCTTTGCTTCAAATTTCCCCAAATGCTCAGCTTGATTTCTCAGAACAAAGCACTTGCATCCAAAGACATGAAGAAAATCCAATAGTGGCTTCTTTCTTTTGAGTAGTTGATAAGGGGTCATACCTTTGGCCTGATTAATCAAAGAAATATTTTGAGTGAAGCAGGCTGTGTTAACTGCCTCAGCCCAAAAATAAGTAGGTAACTTTGATTCATCTAGCATTGTCCTTGCAGCTTCAATAAGTGTTCTGTTTTTCCTTTCAACTACACCATTTTGCTGTGGTGTCCTTGCTGCTGAAAACTCATGCAAAATACCATTTTCTTCACAGAACACCTTCATGCTTGAATTCTTGAATTATGTCCCATTGTCACTCCTAATCCTTCTTACTTTCAAGTCAGGATGATTGTTTACCATCTTGATGTGATTGATAATGATTTCACTTGCCTCATCTTTGGAGTGCAAAAAGAAGGTCCATGTAAATCTAGAAAAATCATCAACAATCACAAGACAATATTTCTTCTTTGAAATAGACATGACATTCACAGGGCCAAATAGATCCATATGAAGAAACTCAATCTGATGGACAATTGATGACTCTGTCTTGCTTTTGAATGATGCCTTCTTTTGTTTCCCTTTTTGACAGGCATCACACAAACCATCCTTGGAAAACTCCACTTGTGGAATTCCTCTAGCAAGATCTTTCCTCACCAAATCATTCATAACTTTGAAATTCAGATGAGACAGTTTCTTGTGCCATAGCCAACTTTCATCCTTGCTTGCCTTGTTGAAAAGACAAGTGATGGTGTCTGGACTTGTGCTACTAAAGTCAGCAATGTACACATTCCCTCTTCTGAATCCAGTCATTACCACATTGTTGTTTCCTCCTTTAGAAACAACACAGGCTTCTTTAGAAAAAGTAACTAAAAATCCTTTGTCACAAAGTTGGCTGATACTAAGAAAATTGTGCTTAAGACCATCCACCAATGCAACCTCATCTATGATGACATTCTCTTTTGAAATCAAGCCATATCCCTTAGTGTAGCCTTTGCTGTCATCTCCAAAAGCAATACAAGGGCCAGCTCTTTCCTGAAACTCTGTGAGCAGGGTAGAATCACCAGTCATGTGTCTTGAACAACCACTATCCAAGTACCAAAGATTCCTTTTGTCTCCCTGCACACAATAAAACCAAATCAAGTTGATTTTGGTACCCAAGTTTCCTTGGGTCCTGTTTTGTTAGCCTTTGTTTTTCCTTTAATATCATTTTTCACCTTGGGCTCAGATTGATTTAAATCAATCTTTACCCTTGGTGTTGATTTCTGAGAGTTGCTCACATTTTCATTCATAGCATGCATAGTTGGTGGAACAAACATGTTATTCACATTCCATGGCATTTGTGGCACATTAAACATATTCATGTATGGATTAGGCACAAACAACATGCTAGCATATGGATTCTGAAATTGTGCATATGGAGCAAACATGTTAGGCATAACAGGCATTGTAGGCATAGAACTGTTCATTGCAGGCTTGGGAATTTTCACATTAGTAGACTTCTTAACAGATTTGCAGTTAGTAGATAAATGACTAACACTTCCACAATTGACACATGTCTTTCTAGGAGCATATTTATCAGGTGTGTAATTGTTGTACTTATTAATCCCTACTTTACCATTCCTGTTATTCTTTTTATTTCCCTTAGCCTCAACATGAACTTTCTCTAACTTTTCCTTCAATTGCTTGTTAGACAAGTGACCTACATTAGCTCTCTCAACTTTCTTTGAATTACTAGACTCACCTTGAACAAAGTTCTTGGTGACAGGACCATACTTGTTATTAAGTCTAGTGAGTTTATCTTTTCTTTTCTCTGTCAACGAAACAGCCTGATCGGTTGATGGTTCATCTGTCAACGAAACATTGCATTCCGTTGACATATCAACCTTCAACAAATGATCATTGTTGTTTGTTGACTCTGTTTCTGATTCTAAGGTTTCACCAACATACCCTAGCTTCTCTTTGTTCTTTTTCCATGATTGCTCACAGAAAGATTCCATACCTTGAACATTAATGATGTTGGTAGCAACATTCCTGGCATCTTTCCATTTTGCAATCACACTTTGTTCTATCTCAAGTTGTGTTTTAAGAATTTCTTCCCTTTGTAACATGTTCTCAAGTTCCTTCTTAGCATCCCTATTAACACATCTCATTTTCTCAAATTCAATGAGCTGTGCTTCTAACATTGCATTCCTATCACTTAAGAGCAAATTAGTCTCTTTTATTCTTGAATTCTCTTTGGTAAGTGATTTAAGAGTAACACGCAAATTATATAGTACAGTAGACATTTCATTTACTGCACTATCACATTCCTCTTTAGAAAGCTCAGAAAGATTAGTAATTGTTACCTGGTTGCTTGAGGAGCTTGCTTCCTGCTCATGATTGTTAGCCATAAGAGCCAAGTTGACATACTCAACATCATCATCAGAATCTTCACCATTACCAGCCCAATCATACTCCTGAGACATGAAAGCCTTTTCTTTTTGCTTGAGAAGTTCAAAGTATTTCTTTTTATAATCAACAGGCTCAAATTTCCTGTTGCCCTTCTCAACCTTGGGCTTTCTGCAGTCTCCAGCAAAGTGGCCAAGCATTCCACAATTGAAACATTTAGACTTAGACTTTTCAATTCAGTTAGTTTTGCTGGGTTGAAAGTCTCTTCTTGGTGGCCTTGCTTCTGAGTTTCTCTTAAACTTGAACTTAGAGAATTTTCTTGACAGAAAAGCAATGTGTTCATCAATCTCATCTAAGTCATCCAAGTTGGCTGGTTCTGATTCTTCTTCTTCTGTCATCTTGCCTTTACCCTTGCTAACATCACTCCTACAACTAGCTCGACTAGTTGTAGCCTTTGCAGCTTCTTCATTGTCATCTTCCAGTTGGTTCACAGATGCACTCAATGCAATAGATCCACCCTTCTTTTGTACCTTTTCAATTTCTTCATCTTGCTCCATTTCCAACTCATATGTTTTCAAGGTTCCATAAAGCCTTTCAAGAGTGTAGTCTTTGTACTCTTGAGTGTTTCTGAGAGAAACAGTCATAGGCTTCCATTCTTTTGGAAGAGCTCTAAGAAATTTAAGGTTTGAATCCTTGGTTTGATAGATCCTCCCATACAACTTTAATCCATTCAAAAGCTTTTGAAACCTACTAAACGTGTCATTTAGGGTTTCACCAGCTTTAAAATGAAAATGCTCATATTGTTGTATAAGGAGCTGCATTTTGTTTTCCCTAACTTGCTCAGTTCCTTCACAGAGAGTTCTAACAGTGTCCCATACTTCTTTGGAAGATGTACAGTTTATGACATTGTCAAACATCTCTTGCTCCAAACCATTAAACAGAATGTTCATGGTTCTTTTATCTTTATGGACTTCTACAACATCTTCAATAGTCCATTTTGAGACAAGTTTTGGAATTTCCACATCAGGAGCATCATCTGGCACTCCAACTCTAGATGCAAACTTCATGGGAACGTGTGGACCTTTCTCAATGCAGTCTACATACCTCTCATCCATAGACATGAGATGTAAATGCATCTTTACTTTCCAGTGAAAGTAATTGTCCTTATCAAGAACTGGTATCTTTACTCCTGCATCCTTCTTCACCATGGTTACTGTTTTGGTCTTGATCTTTAAACTTCTTGTATGTTAGAAGCTTTCTCTGATACCAATTGTTAATCCCAAATGACCTAACAGAATTGTAGAAGGGGGGGTTGAATACAATTCTTGATATTTCTTAAACTTAAAAACAACTTACAAATAAAAACTAAACTTAATATAAAAATCACAAGCACATAAATAATTTCAGTTGGATTGTTTGATGATCCAACTGAAGTGATTTTTATTGCGGAAATAATCTGTGATACAAAATGTACACAACTGCTCAGTTACAAGAGTGTAGAAAAGTATGCTCTCAAAGATAGCTAATACAATATATTTGTTTTTCTTCTCTTACTTCTATTTTAACTGCTACACTTGGTTATATACATTCCCAAGTTTACAATACTATTTTGGTTACACTAAAGTACACTAGTAATAACCATCAGTAGTTTGCTTTTCATTCCTTTTGTCCAATGGTCCTTGGAGATCCTTACTTTTGTCTTCACGCTTATTATGATCACTCCCAAGAGCTTTATTGGAAATTGGAATGTTTCCTTATTTCCAGTAACCATTTAGATGGCTTCCAATGCACAGTACACTTCCATATCTCCTTTAGATCTGTTCAGTAAACTGTCACTATCACTTAGTCAACTATTCAAAAAGTAATAGTGATTCGTTGATGGCATGGAGATGTGTTTCGTTGATAGCTTTATTCTTCATTCCGTTGATGGTGTATTCCTCGTTTCGTTGATAGAGTAATCTTCATTCCGTTGACAGACTAATCTTCATTCCGTTGACAAACTAATCTTCATTCCGTTGACAGACTAATCTTCATACCGTTGATAGAGTAATCTTCATACCGTTGACATGTCTTCACTTAGTCAACATGACTTAGAAAAACCTATCTAATACATACAACAAATTGCATATCAAACTGTGAAGTATTGTACAGTGCAATTGCTACATCACTCATTTCGTTGATGAGCTTCCTGTCAACGAAACACTGCAAAGCATGCCATTTCGTTGACAGTTACAAAATGACTTAATACAAAATCTACTACGTGTTTTTATAATTATCATCAAGAACAACATATTCCTAACATTGTTGTTAAAGTATATTGAGTGGAGATTATTATGGATTTGTGATACTTATAATTTTTTTATTATTAATATTATTTATTAATTACGCGTTGATTTGTAAACTTGTTTTTGATAATAAGTAGCTAATAATTTGTTTTGTAGTAAATGAATTTTTAAACCCGTTTTGTATGTGGATAGTATATATATATTCGTTTTCTTTCATTAGTATATTCTGAATATCAGTTCGAATTGTTTAATGGAAGTGTGATATTCATAATTGCGTGTTGGTAGAAATTAGTTGAAGATTCGATTTGTTAGTATTAATTGAGATTAATTGATTGTATCGGTTGTGCAGGTGCTTGGAGTGTGTTAATTAGTAATGTGGTGCAGAGTTTATAAAGTATTTATAAATTTTAGTTGGTTTCGAATAAATTTAGATTGTTGGTTGTATATCGAAAATATGATGTATTTAAAGTTAGAATTAATCTTGAGTTGTATATTAGTGGTGATAGTGAATAGTATTGCGGATTACCGTGATCGTTTATACAGGTTATTATTGTGGTGCTGTAATATGTGATCCGTCATATGATTGGGGACGCAGCATAGTACATGCAAAATTTCTGGCTAGTCCTGTTTACGAACGGGTCATGCCAAAATTTCGTAAAATCTAAGTATTTATTTTATTAATTTTTTTAAAACCCTTAGAGTTAAAGAGTAATTGAAATTGATTATTTTTAATCAATTTTAGATAATAATAAAATTAATTTAATTTACCAATTAAGTTAAGAGTTAATTGGTGAATTTTATTAATTGGTTATTATTTAATTTTGATTATTTATAAATCAAATTTGATTATTATTTTCAAACTATTTTATTATTTTAGTATTTATTTATTCATTATCTGTTTGACTTGATTGATTTTAATTATCGAGTGATAATCAGATTTAAAGTATAATGATTGTTTTTCGATCCATAGATTGTTATATTCACATCTTTATAAAAGAAAGACCAAATATTTTCCAAAAAGAGTTTCAACTTATGGCGTGTTATGTGACTTATGTATTTTGTTGTGGAGTCTTGAACGTATGATGATGACCTTGGGTTATGCTATTTGTTAACCGAGTTTATGAATGCTATGAAAGGTTGGTACTTAGAGTCGAGCTATTAATTGGTTTAATAATAGTCTCGGGAGTTAAATGTTTATTTTCTAATAATAAGCTTGGTATTGTATAGTGGCATTTGAACTGATAAGTGCTATGTGTTCAAATGATGTATTGAGTTGAGTATGTTATTTTATAATTGTGAGTTCAGATTAATTAAGTTAAGTTATGTAAATCTGTTAGTTTGTAAATTGATTCTTGGCTGTTGATATTAGTTAAAACAGGTGGATTAGTATATAAATAAAGGAAGTGTTGCCGAATTTCCGGCAGAACTATTAAATGAACATTATTTGGTAAATGTAAATGATATGATATGCTAGTCTGAATGCATACATGAATAAAAGATGTTTATGTGTTAAGTGTGTAGCTATTAAATGTGTATAATTATAAGAGTTATCGGTCCAAGCATGTGCTATGTGTTATCTGAAGTATATGAAATTATGTGAATTAGATGATGGACGTGCTATGTGATAAATGTTGTACGTGATTGCTTATTTCTAAATGGAGCTACTGCAAGTTAATGCAGGATTATTTTCTTATATGTTTACTGCAAGTTAATGCAGGATTATTTTCTTATATGTTTACTGCAAGTCAATGCAGAACTATTTCTTATATGTTTACTGCAAGTCAAGGCAGATTATTTGAGTATTAAATAAATTGTGAATTGTGTGTGGATGATTCGATTAGTACTTTTGGTATTTTGAAAGCAGGGCAATGTCCACTTTACGAATAGGTCATGCCCAATTTTCTGTAGAATATACATGTGCTTAAGTTTATAAACATTTATATTATGTAGAAGTATAGTGCGAAGGCTAAAGTATATCTTGTATTTAATTAGTGAATAGTTGGGTGGGCACGATCTCGATAGTGCAGACTCGTAGCAACCGCATACGCGCCGGAACCAAGAGTTATCAGAATAGAGGATTGTGATGACATAAGATAGAAGAGGAGGAGACTAATAGTACTTCGACTTTACGTAAGAGCTAAGGACCAAAGGCAAGTTTACTAACTTGTACTCTTTTGTTCAGAGTATCGTATCAAGATTCCTGTTTTCAATTCTTAAATTAATTACTGTTTCATAACCAGATTCTTTTATTATCCTGAGATTGAGATAGCCTATTGTCCTTGATTTGACGAATTCTATTTCATTTCCTAACTTATACCTTGCAGCACCTTGTATTGTCAGATTTTACCTTGATTCCTTGTGATAGGAAATCTAATTCTTATGCATTTGTCTTAGTCTAATTCAGTTGATAAAGTTAATCAGACAGTTGAAAGTAATAGTTTGAATTATCGAGGTAGTCGATTGTTCCGACACCTAACTCCCAGTATTAAGTTTGAATTGGAAGTTTTTAATTAAAATGAAATGTTTTAAGGACTGCAGACGCCAGTCAGAATATGAATATTAGTATGTGGCCAATGTGGCCTTGGATCCAGTTCAGTATTTGGACATACCGTGGGTATGGTCCAGAGTTTTAGTGTGACTGATCATCCACTATAACTCATTGTGTCACAGTAAAAATCCAATTCTAACTTACAGTTGATATTGATTATTATTGTTGTTCATTTTGGCAGTTAAATTGATTCTCTCATATATTGCCATTTTCTTGGCCAGCTGAGTTCATTTTTATACGTATCGCTATCATTGCATCATTACTTTATCTTGTGCAGTACTATATACTTGCTGAGCTTCTTTTGCTCACTCTTGCTTGTTTTACCTTTTAACCCTCCAGTGAAAAGGTAGATTGCCAGTATTTAATTGCATAACTATGGAGCGAGATGATTCAAGACGACGTTGGGAAGATGAGTTGATGCAGAGCATGTGGACCTAGTGTAAGGGTATTGTATAGAGTTGATTTCTAGTTAATATTATATTGTATAAATTTAGTTTTGCCTGGTATACTTCACATCAAAGTTATACCAGTGTTATAGATTTATGTAAAGAGGATTGTTGTATAAGTAAGTTAAAGTTTAATAAAGTTTGGATTCTTGTTTCTAGCACTATAGCCTAAAAGATTCTTGGTAGAGTTGGGGTCGTAGATGTTATATTTGTTTTGGTTTTATATTTAACATGTTGTTTTAAATTGAGATTTTAGCGTGACGACCAAATTCCCTGACCCCGGATTTGGGGGCGTCGCGGAGTTATAGTAAACTAGAAACGAGAGTGTGTAGGAGTGTGTATATTTATGTGAGGAACGTCAGAGCTCATGTAGATTTCGTGTTGGGCTATTGGATATAGTACCAATGAGTAAGTTAAGATAGAGATACTCGTTTGAGATAGTTGAGCATAGTTGGGTTGAGTTGGATAGGAATCCTTGCGACTGTAGATGTAGGTGGTGGAATCTTCAGAGTTTATTGTGGGACGACGATGACGTATGATATCGATAACTTTAGGACGTGTATCAGAAGAACGTAGAATCGAATGACGAGCCATCAAAGGAGCTGATAAAGAAGACATACTTGAAGACCTTGGTAATATTTTCCCTCTTATTGAATTATGTGACACTCTTTTAAGTTTCTAAAACCCTATCAAGTTTTGATATTTGAATTTCTAATTTTCTTTAATAGTGAATAACTCTATTATTGATAAATTATCATTATCTCGTATTGTGCCAGTAATTTCTTTTCTGGTTATTTTTTTTCTCCGGAAGTAGTACCTTTGGAATCTGTTCAGTTGTAATCCAGGGGTATATCTGAAAATTTCTCATCAATTTGATTGTTAATTTGACTTTAGACTCTTTTTATAATTCTCTACTCTAGGTGAGACGAACAACCCTATTTATAGGGGACACAAGGACTATCTGTCTGTGTGATAGAAGTTGGATGGGACGCCATCACTTGTGTGTTGTGCAACACAAGAAGGTTAATTACCTTTAGTAATGTCATAACTAAGACACGCAACATTGGTTCATTTGATCATATTGATCTCTCAGTGATTCTTTTATTTCAGAAATGTTATTTTAAAAATACGTAATTCGATAACCACAACTGTGGGACACTCGTTATGATACGACATCTTTTCACTTCAAAATATCATGAATCTGATTATCTCAAATAATCTTGGAAGTATGCCAAGCAGATTGGAATTAGTTAACTTTTGCGGTGGGATTACCAAGAGCCAAAGTGGATCAAGATGCGATTAGAATACTTGTAACGCGTAATGTGCAGTGGTACAGCCGGGTTTGCCCTATATAGAGGAGCTGGTAGAATACCAGACTAGAAAGAATGAGTATCAAAGCGACCATTGTAGTAACCCTAATTTTCAGGGTTTATTAATATTATTATTTAAATATTTTATTGCTTTTCTCAAAGAGGAGGAATGAAATTATGTGTATATTTTATTTAAAATATTGTGAAAGCTGGTTATTTTATCTGGGAAATTAAGGTGCGAATTTCCTATTTATTTGAGTAATAAAAATAGTAATATTTATTTATTTTGAGTAAATTAAAAATTTGCTGCAATGTGTGATTAAATGTTTAAATAATATTATGTGGATATGTGATGCGGCATTATGTGTTTAAAAGTATTTTTCGACGATTATTAGTAAACTTGAGCCTGGTAATTTTGTTTTAAGTGAATTAGTTTAAAATTCATTTCATTATGAATTTTATGCGTTTAAATGATTTTAGAATAATTTGGGCATATAAATAATTTTATTAGTGAGATTTAATTATTTTAGAATCGTTTTGTTTTAAAAAAAAATGATTTTTAAAGTACCGCATTAGTTCCCCTAAATTCAGCCAGTGGGCTAATTGTTGACCTTATCCTTACCTAATCTATTCCTAATCTATTCTAACCACACAAACACACACACCCGTATATTCACACACCCACAGCCACAAAAAAAAAAGTACAGAAGATACAAAGCCCTCCCCAGTTTCAGTTCTTCATTCGGCCAAAAGAAAACAGAATTCTGTAAATAGCTCCCCCATTTCTGTCACCACCGTTGCTGCCAGAACCTCTGTTGTATTTCTTTTTTTCCGTTCATTCCGTCGCCGCCGGTGGTTCTGTCAAAGCTTCCGCCGAGTTCTTGTTTTCCGGCGATTCCTGCCGTTCTTCAGTCGGTCGCCGCCTGTACCGCCTATGTCCAGTTAATCCAACCACCCTTTTTTGTCCGTTGTTTCTTCCGATCTCGATTTCAGTGGGTATAAATCGAACCTTAGGTAAACCTTTCGTTTTTTTCTTTCTATGTATATGTATTTATCAAAGTCGTTTTTTTGTTGTTAGTTGCTAACTGATTTTTATGCAGAACTCGAGAATAAAAGATGTGCAGTGCAATTAATTTGTTTTATTTATTTAGTTATGTGTTGTTCGTTATAAATTCATTTTTGATCAATATGTGCAATTATCATTTTTTTTTGTTGTTGTTATTTAACCTCTTTGAACTAGAAAAGAATTTGAATTTGTAGAGATGCATTATCCGAATTTATGAGAAAAAACATACAATTAAGACTCCTTCCAATACATTTGAAGTAGAATAACATGAATCTTTTATGTTATTAATGATGTATGCATATATATTCAATTTTTTTGTTGTTAAGTCCGCCAATATTTAAGAAATTAATACTTTAATGATAATATAAATGTCCAAAGTTTGGAATCGTGGCTGGTATTTAAATTTTTATTTTACATATTATTAGTATTTTTAACATATATATTCATTATAATGGGCGTTGGCTTAAAAAGTATGACATAAAATCAGTACAAATAATATTTAAATAGTTAATTTATTGTCCATGTATATTTAATTTATACAATATTGTATTCACTAATTTATATGACATACTAAATATTTTTGTTATCAATTTTTTGTAAACAATCTTTATTTGAAATATATATAAGGTTGCCGTGAAGCGCGACTTAGTCGAATAATCAATCTTCATCTTTATCTTTAGAAAATCCCATGGAGCTCTAGAATCGCTCGATTCATATTTATCTAATTTTCTAGAGCTCCACAATATTAATTCAATAAAATTAGATTTCTTTATTTACATTCGAATTTTAAGGGAAGATATTCCTTATTTACACTCGAATTGTTAGGAAAGACAATAAATATATAAAAGTCAATCATATTTAAAATTTAATTAAACAAATATTATCTTTTTACTCAACTAACTTAAATCCTATTTAAGTTTTAATTTATTTTTCTTGATTTTCACTATTTTAATTCGATTTGAATTTTTAGAGAAGACAATAAATATATAAAAGTCAATCCTATTTAAAATTTATTTAAACAAAATTAAATTTATTTAAACAAAATTAACTTCTTTTCTCAACTAAATTAAATCCTATTCAAGTTTAATATATTTTTCTAGAGTTTCTCTATTTTATGCAATAAAATTAAATTATCTTACTTAGATTCGAATTTACAGGAAAGAAAATAAAATATATATAAATCAATATTTTTTAGAATTTAATCTATATTTTAACGTTATATTACAATCCTATTTATGATTTAATCTTTATTAAATCATAAATAGGATTGTAATTCTATTTATAATTTAATCTTTATATTATATTTTAAATTGCCTATAAAAGTACGGCATGCTGATTAGTTCTTCTCACGTCAAAAATTTGAGAATTTTATGGTAATTCATGTGCATTAATAAAATTGCATATTGATGAGAATTGTTTTTATATTTAAATTTATTTTCTTCTTTCTAACATCTTTAACTTGAGATTTTGTAGGTTATATATGTGCATACTTAAAAACTATTGTTAATCTGTTTTTTCATTTGGGTAAAGAGAATCTATGTGGCATGGTAGAAAAATTCTCTACCTAAGTGTTAGGTCCTGATAAGTTTGTAGAAGGGGGGTTGAATACAAACTATACCGTTTAATCGAATTTGTTCGTTTAAAGATTAAACAAATTAAGAACAAATTATTGCGGAATAAAACTGAAACAATATTCAAGTTAAATATAACTTATATTAAACTTGAGGAGTGTTACAATTTAATCACAGATTACAAAGTTCTTGATAAAACAAACCTAGAATAAATTCGACATGAATTTATCTATTTTTGTAATAAAAAGGATCGAATACTAAAAAGTAATTCGATATAATTTCTACGGATTATGATCTGCTAGATTGTAAAGCAGTACAAGAGAATTACTTCTTATGAATTAAATGTTAAGAACAAACAATAAATTAATTCTCTGGCGGAAATTGAGAGGTTTGCAGTTGAAGAAGTTAAGACAGAGTAAAGATAGAATGTTTTTGTTCCTCTGTGTCGTTTGTAAATGTGTTGTCTTGTAATTGATACTGTCAACTGATCACACATGTATTTAATCAACTGCCTTGCCTTTTTCTTCACGCGCCAATTGATTTCTTCATAATTGTATTAGGAAGACTTGCGGGAAGACTAAGAAATGGCTTGGGAAGACAATCGGGAAGACAACCCTTTTGCCTTGGAAGACAATCGGGAAGACAACCCTTTTGCCTTTGAAGACAATCGGGAAGATAATCGGGAAGACTTATTTCTAAGTCTTCCTAGTTAAAAAACTAAGTCTTCCTAGTTCATATTTATTCTAATTTAAATAATTATCAAAATAAATTATGTATTAAATTAATTCTTTACAGAATTAATTTAATAAATAATTTACTTAATAATAATAATAATTTATAAGAGAATAAATAGAATTCCATGTCTTCTCAATTAATTCTTGAACCACTAAAACTTAGATGAAGAAATAACATTTTTAGAACGTTGACACTCAATGTACTGTCTGGTTCATGAGTGACTAACGACAATGTCTGTTCTTCATCTGTTTGACTTTAAGCAGTGATCCACTTCCATTTCCCTTTTTCTTGAAATCTGTAACCTGTATCTTTGTTGTCACCTCTTGAAATCTCTGTCACATTAATAAATCCACTGAGCTTGAATACTTCAGTGAGGCTTGATCAATAAATTGAACTTCTTTCAATGTGAATTACTTCAAGTCTATAGATGAGTTTAATCTTCATTCTTTGACAGATATTATCTTCTGAGATTCCTGTGACATATGACTTTTATTATTTACTTATTACAACTTATTTTATGTTGAGTAGAATCCTCGGTGTTTACAAATAGGCCTATACATATGCCTTTCAATCTCCCCCTATTTGTTTGTTAGACAATAACAATCAAATACCTCTAGAGGATAACTCAACTAAAACAAGAAAATATAAGAATTTTAAGAGCCAAGCAAATAATAAAAAGGTTCTGGATTATATTTAACAATTTCCAGATTCAAACAATAAAGATAAATACAAGATAGATGTTCCTCTAGACTGAACAAATGATTACATTTTCCTATCTTGATTTACCTATGCTCTAAACATATAACATTAAAAACTGAGCTATCTCTATCATGCCTTAATCTCTAATTTCACCTTCTTCAGCTTCTTGCAAGGTGTCTAGAAGATCTTTGTCAAGGACACGATCACTTTCAGAAGCAACACCACTTGGCTTGACTGGTTGAGAAGTGATCTTCTTAAATCTGTTCTTCATCTGAGAATACCTTGGAACTTTTTCAGTGCAATATTCTGAGATCATATCAGCAACCTCAGACTTATCTACAGTGGTAAACCCAGAAGTTCTAAGAAGATTCTCCAACTTCACCAGTTGCATAGCAGTTTGTAGCTTCAAAGAATCAGGATCCAGCTTTATAGTCTTCAAAGTTGTACCTCTATAGATTTTGACTTCATATGGGAAGTGTACAACTTGAGGGCTGGCCTTCATTGCAGAATCTCTCAGTCTGTCATATAGAAGCTCATTCAAGCAGGAAGATCTCTTCACCTTACTCATAAGAATCCACAATTCTGAAAGAGATCTTCTTTGTAGGAGGTCAAGAGAGACGGTGAATGACCCTTCAAGAACACTAGAAACATAGATATACAATTCCCGCCTCACTTGATCAAATACAGATGTAATCCTAAGGATATCTTCCTTCAAAGCCTTCATGAACAATGAATTGTCTGGATTAACTATTCTGATCTTCTCAATCAATTTTAGAAAGGTACCATCATTGTTTGTGCCTCTCTGAGGGATATCAAACATCTCCCTTGCCTTGTCCCACTTGCTTTCTTGCTTCATCCTAACATCCAATCTCCTCTCCTTGACATGAATACTATGAAGACGTTGTTTGTCTTCATGTTCAGCCTTTTGAATCTTTAGCCTTTGAGATATGATATCGGAGACCTTGGCATTCTCATCCTCCTTTCTCTTGATATTTGCTTGCTGTTTCTTCAGCTCTTTTTGAAACAAAGGATCAAGTGTATACAGATCAGCTTCATCCTCCCAATCATCAAAGTTGGCCGCCTCCTCAACCTCCTCCTCACCAATGGGTTCTTCAGGAATAATCTTCTCCAGATCACCAGATGTGTCAAATTGAAAATCATCATGTTCACCATGGTAGTAGTAGGCATCATCAAAAATAGACCCCTCCAATGATTGTTTACCTTTTCCTTTATCTTTTCCACCAGAAGCTCCTCCATCTTCTATTTCTCCTCCTTTCTTCTCCCCCTTAGTTGAGGAATCCTCTACAGTTTGAGCTTTAGAAGCTCTAGGATTCACCTCAGTTGGTCTTCTTATTTCTCCTCCTTCTCTTCTATCTCCTCCTTCATCAGCATCATCCTCATCATCTCCCTCAAAGAATGTTCTTTGTTCTGCTGTAGGTTGATGTGAATTCTTTATCATATAATACAGGTGCTTCATTCCTTCATTTAGATGCTCCATTCCTCCTTCTATCCTTGACATCCTTTCTTCATTAAAAGTTTGATTTTCATCAGCTGTTTGCAGAATAAAGTCCACCTTGGTAGAAATGGCAGCAATCTCCTTGACACTTTCTGATATTTGAGCATTTGACGTTGTTAAATCAGAAATGTCTGAAGCCACTAGTACTTGAGATTGTTGGATGGCATTCAGCTTCGGGAGTAGAGTACTCTTCAATCCTTCCAAATCATCCTTGACTGTACCCAGCTGATTAGTTACAGAGGTGGAAGACTGTTCAACCACTTGTGCTTTGAGAAGATTGTTCTCAGCCTGGGTTTCTTGTAACTGTTTCTGTAGAGCAGCTAATTGGGTTAACAACAAAGCAGTGTTTGTGTCAGTGTGTGCACTCACTTCAATTTCTCTCAGTGGTGTTTCACTCAACTCACGTGCTTGTGTATCACTCTGTGTTTGACTCTCATGTCTCACAACTAACCGTCTCTCTAAGTTCTCAGGTGATGTACCTGCATAAGAAATCACCCTAGCCCCTTCAAGAGAGGTCAGTGGTGGTGCAATGAGAGTTCGCAAATCCCAATCCCTAGTTGAGTCTGTCAAAATATTTCACATTGTAAACTGAATTGCTTCAGTGATAGACTCACCTGGTTGCCTTTCACTTACACCAGTAAAAACTGCGAGTGAAAAATCCCTTAGGGGAGCTAGAGATGTTCCCTTTGGGAGGGGAGAAAATGATTCTATTAAAGGTGGCGAAGAATCAGATTTTCCCTCTGATGCCTGTGAATGCACTTCTACCGTAACTATGGTAGGTACTGTATCAAAATAAAAATTAAAGTGCTCTCATAACATAGTGTCATGAGTATCATCTATTGGTATATCTTCTCCCATTGTGAGTAATGGGAGTGTGCTTGACTCAGTACAGGATGCCATGACCCTATGGCGAATTTCAATAGATTCATCCTATTGAGAGGATGTCTCCAGAGACTGTTCAGTGGCCATATCAATGTCCATATCCTGTTGAGAGGATACGAATGGGCTTACAGATGCCTCCCTATAGGTTTTTCTTTTCTTTAAAGGTGGAGACAGAGCTGTGGGAACACTCATTGTACCTACTTCACTAACACTTCTTTGACTGGTTTGTACATTAAGCTCAGGTGGTTGGTTAGATGTGTTTGACTCTCTGTTTGGCTCTATGACATGTGTTAGAGATTGTGGTTCTACAACCTTTTGGTCAGCCCTACCAACCACTTGGGTTTCAATCAAAGTACTAGAAGAAGAAGATTTAGGGTTAGGAATAACTACCTGTAGTGGAACCGGATGTGGATGAGGAACTTGTTTACCATGTTGGAACGTATGATTACTGTTCTGCGTTTTACTATATGATTGATTACAAGTTCGAAAAGAAAACTTTACCTTAATCGATATGATTCTGATCCACCTCTTCTAATGAATTCCTTGATTCCCTTCGAGCGAAGTGTGGCCTTCGATCTCCCGAAGTTTTCCTCTCCTTAAAGCCTCGAAATCCCAAAACCCTAGCTCCTTGCGGCTGCCCTAGGTTTTAATCTCGAATTATGAAAAAACGTTTTCAGCTTTAGGAGAACAAGAATATATATAAGCTCCAGTAGGGATCATGGACAATTAGGTCGGGCCTCCCAATGACATTCTGGGTCAAGCCCAATGTCATTAAATATTAATTCTATCCACTAACGAATTAATATTTGCACTACCTTTCCTAATACCGTAATTATTTCATTATTAAATTCGGCTCCTATATTATTTGATTATTAAATTCCCCATGTTTAAGATATCGTATGTCCATTAATTAAATTAATTTCTGATAATTAATTTAATTAATATCTTTTTATCCTTGATCATCCACTCAACCTTATAATTATGCAAGAACAAATCTGCCTGCAAGACTAAAGCATAATTATCTTTATGAGCTTTCAAGAGGACATCATCAACCCGAATATTATCAGGACATGGTTTCCTTATGTAGTTAATATCCCACTCTGCATGCAATGTCATTGCTCAATACATAATATTATAATTAACAATTAATTACATCACATATGAATCAAAGCATGTGCATTGCATACAAGTGTCAATCACTACACTTGGATTGAGAACCTAAGCATTAATAATATCATAGAATCTTAGTTCTTCTTTATTGTCAGAATAGAAGAACAATTCTAATATTTCGATCCTGTTCAATATACACAAAGTATACAAGTATTATTTAATAGTCAAGATAAACTATTCCCAAATAATACTTCAGTTATTCCAGTGGTTTGTCTAATTCCACTTAAACTGTGAACCCTTTATATTATATATAGACACTGATAATTTAATCTTCTGTTATCCCATTTGATACTAAATTATCCACAATATATAATAAACAGACAATGTAAAAATATGCAATCAAGATTCTCAATAAAATGGACAATGTTTATATACTACTAATGAATAGTTTAGTATAAAACCCAACAATCTCCCACTTATACTCAAGCTATTCTTTGAGTATATCAGTGTTTATTCATATAATCCGCTACCAGTTTAAATAACTATTCCGTGACCAGACATCTGACTCCTATCGCCTCCACGTGTTCTTCAAAAACCTTAGCTGGTAAACTCTTCGTGAAAGGATCAGCCCGGTTGTCCTTTGATGCTATATCAGTCACAACAATATCTCCTCGCTTAACGAACTGTCGTATGAGGTGATACTTACGCTCAATGTGTTTTGCTGCTTTATGTTCTCGTGGTTCCTTTGTATTTGCAACAGCACCAGTATTATCACAATAAATTGTGATTTGCCGTGGCAAATTAGGAACTACATTCAAATCCAGCAGGAAATTCCGGAACCATATAGCCTCCTTGGCTACCTCAGAGGCTGCCACATATTCAGCTTCCATGGTTGAGTCTGCGATGCATTTCTGCTTCACACTCCTCCATATTACAGCTCCACCTCCTAAAGTAAAAACACACCCCGAGGTTGACTTCCTCTTATCCCTATCTGTCTGGAAATCTGAATCGGTATATCCCACAGGAAACAAGTCTGAAGCCTTGTAAATTAACATATACTTCTTAGTCCTTCGCAGGTACTTAAGTATCGTTTTTACTGCACTCCAATGTTCCTGACCTGGATTGGACTGATATCTACTGACCATGCCTACGGCAAAGCAAATATCAGGTCTCGTGCATAACATAACATACATTAAGCTTCCACATGCTGAAGCATAAGGAACTGCTTTCATGTTCTCTATCTCCTTAGGTGTCTTAGGACACTACTCCTTTGATAGAGAGACTCCATGTCTAAAAGGTAAATTACCCTTCTTAGAGTCATGCATGTTAAAACGAGCCAATACCTCATCAATGTACGGTTCTTGAGATAAAGCCAACGTTCTTTTCTTGCGATCTCTTATAACTTTGATCCCAAGAATGTATGCGGCTTCACCTAAGTCTTTCATTTCAAATTGTTTGAACAACCATGCCTTAATAGATGACAACATCTCTACATTGTTTCCAATGAGCAAAATGTCATCTACATATAGTACTAGAAAAACCACTGCATTTCCTTCACTTTTCTTATACACACATGCTTCTCTTGGACTCTGATCATAACCATTTGACTGGACGGCCTGATCAAAACGAATGTTCCACTCCCTGGAAGCTTGTTTCAGTCCATAAATGGACTTCTTAAGCTTACACACTAGGTGCTCTTGGCCCTCTTTGATGAATCCCTCTGGTTGCTGCATATGGATGTTTTCATCAAGACTTCCATTTAGGAAAGCTGTCTTGACATCCATTTGCCAAATCTCATAATCGAGATGAGCTGCTATAGATAAAAGAATCCGGATTGACTTAAGCATGACTACCGGAGAAAAGGTTTCCTCATAATCAATTCCTTGTTTCTGAGTATACCCTTTCGCAACAAGTCTTGCTTTCCAGGCTTTCACCTTTTTGTTAGATCCTCTTTTTCTTTTGTAGATCCACTTGCATCCAATGGGTTTTACACCATTGGGCGGTTCCACGAGATCCCAGACTTCATTGGAATACATAGATTCCATCTCAGATTGCATAGCCTTTTGCCAAAGATCTGCATCCTTATCTTGCATTGCTTCTTCGTATGTCCTGGGATCCTCATCATGTTCACCAGAGACTAAGTCCGAAGACTCTCCCAAAAACATGAACCTCTCAGGTTGTTTAACAACCCTCCCACTACGACGAAGCATTGGAGTGGTATTAGTGATAGGTTGTTCATTTACTTGTGGTTGTTCTACTTGTACCGGTGGCATATTAGAATTATCTTGTCCTCCCACTATTTCCTCTAAAACAACAGTACTCATGGGTTTGTGATTCATTATATAGTCTTCCTCTAAGAATCTAGCATTGGTGCTTACAATGATATCCCGATCCTTAGGACTATAAAACAAATACCCTTTTGTTCCCTTGGGATAACCCACAAACAGCCTCACTTCTGTACGAGAATCTAACTTAGTCACGTTCTTGTTCAGCACATGTGCTGGACAACCCCAAATCCGAATGTGTTTCAAACTAGGTTTGGTACTAGTCCACAATTCTTTTGGAGTTTTTGGAACTGACTTAGAAGGTACCAAGTTTAGAAGATAAGCCGCTGTTTCTAGAGCATGTCCCCAAAACGACTTGGGTAAATTCGAATAACTCATCATCGATCTAACACTCTCTAAAAGAGTCTGGTTCCTTCTTTCTGCTACACCATTCTGCTGAGGTGTGCCAGGTGCAGTCAACTGGGATGAAATCCCATGTTCTGATAAATATTCTCTAAATTCTCCAAGCAGGTATTCGCCCCCACGATCTGATCGTAGTGACTTGATACATTTTCCTGAATGTCGCTTCTCCGCACTTGCTTTGTACTCTTTGAATTTTTCAAAGCACTCAGACTTGCGGTGCAACAGATAAATGTATCCATATCTCGAATAATCATCAATGAAAGTGACAAAATATTCATACCCACCTCTCGCTTGGATATTCATAGGTCCACATAAATCAGTATGAATCAATTCTAACACATCTTTGGCTCTATTTCCTTTTGCCTTAAAAGGTCTACTGGTCATTTTTCCTTCCAAGCAAGATTCACAGACTGGAAATGGCTCCACTGCCAACGAGCCTAAAGGCCCATCTACTACCAATCTTTGAATCCTCCTCAAGTTAATATGACCTAATCTCAAGTGCCAAAGATATGTTTGGTTCAATCCAGAAGGTTCCTTTCTTTTACTAGAGGTAGAAAGTGTATTATTAATTTCACTTGGTTGCAGCATTGGTTCTATAGGATTAATAATATATAAATTGTCTTGCAATGTACCAGAACATATAACTCGTTTATTCATCATAATGGAAACATTACGATCCAAACAAACATTATAACCATCCATAGCAAGTTTAGAAATCGAAATTAAATTCCTTCTAAATGAAGGTACATAAAGACAATTATTCAAAACCAAAATCCTATCATAACCAAAAGATAAAGAAATAACTCCAACTGCAACCACTGCTACTTTCGTAGCATCTCCCATGAACACATATATCTCGCCATCTCTAAGCAGCCTGGTTTTCTAGAACCCCTGCATGGAATTACAAACATGATCAGTGGCTCCTGTGTCTACACACCAAGTGCTCGTAGACATAGCCGCTATATATGTTTCCGTAACAAGAGAAAGAGACATACCAGCATTGTTCTTCTTAGAAAGAGGACAATCCTTTTTCTAGTGACCCGACTGCTTGCACTTGAAGCACTTGCCCTTAGGCTTCTTCACTGAATTCTGAACTCCCAATGGTTTCACATCTTTCTGTGCCTGAACCTTCTTCTTCTTCTTTCCTTTCGGCTTTGAAGAAGAAACTTTCTCAGCCACATTTACCTGAACATGCTGCTGAAATAATGATTCCGCTGCCTGAAGCTCTGTCAGAAGTTCTGCAAGACTATACAACTTCTTGTTCATGTTGTAATTCAAGCGAAACGGCTCAAAGCTTTTTGGTAAACTCATAAGTATGATATCGACCTGCGTTTCCGCATCAATATCAGCACCAAGGACCTCTAGTTCATTTATATGAGACATCATCAGAAGAATATGGTCCCTTACAGGTGTTTTTTCAGCCATCTGAGTGTTCATTAGAGACTTCATTGCTACTTGCCTAGCAGCCCTATTCTGATCTCTGAAAAGCTCCTTGAGATTAAAGAGCATATCTGCAGCAGTGGTCATGGCCTGATGCTGATGTTGCAAAACACCCGACATTGCTGCCAGAATGTAACATCGCGACATCTCATCTGCCTTAGTCCACTTCTTAAAATACTCTTTATCCTCATCCGGAGCATCGGCAGCAGGCTGTTCCGGTTTGGGTTCAATAGTACAAAATTTGAACTCTTCAGCAGTCAACACTGTGTCCAAATTGCGTTTCCATTCAATATAGTTAGGTCCGGTAAGTTTGTTATCCTTAAGTATGGTGAAAAGTGGATTAAAGCCCATTCTATCCTGAGAATCATGCATATAACACTTAATCAGAAAATTGCATATATCTTAAAACCTATTTGTTTCCTCTAACAATTAATTAAAATTAATGCACTAATATTTAAATTCCATAAATATCTGGTACGCCATGATGGGTGACATATATACCATTTAAATTTAAATATTACTTCGGTCCTACTACTAAATAATACGCCACGTTAGGGTGGACTATATATTATCTTTCATAGCTAAGTGTATACCATTATTTAGATCTTAAGTTGCCTTTAGTCAGACCCATCCGTTCGATGTATCAATGGATAAATCCCAGGTGTTTTCGGTGAAGTCACAGACGGACTCGCTTAAGAACACAACCCCTAAGACAGAAATATCCATTATTAACATCAATCAAGGAATGTCCAACTTTTTTCTCGAATTCTATGAAACTTGGTATGTCACGATGGGGTGAGCTTACCTTTCAATATTCGTGATTAACTTAAGAAGATTGTCCTAGTAATATCCTTAACACTACCCAGACGTCATAAATCATACGCCACGATGGGTGACATATATCCAATTCATAATAGTCCTAGTGTTAAATTACATACAACCAATAATGGATGACCATGGGATCTAATTTCAAATTAATTCCCTCTCCCACTTAGTATTTTACTTTGAGGATTTTTTTTTTTATATCTACATGCATCGTCCTATGTTAATTCTTCGAGGTCCACATGTTATCATAATAACAAGACAAAGAACACATAACATAGAAGAGCATGGCATGACGATCAACATAATTAAAGCATAGCATATAACCCTATGTCCATGTCGTTCTAGCATACTAAGGTTAGTATTGCATGGCATGATAATCACATAAGGCATATAAAATTTCAATAATTAAAATAAATAGCAGAAATTATGTAAAACATAATAAAACACATCCACTATTATGGCCCCAGAAAATAAGCTTCGAATTCTTTCGTTGAAAATTTCCCGAAATCTTCAGGAGCCCGTTTGGAGGCCTAAACAGCGTCAGAATGGGTCGAAAAATCGGGGAATGGTTCTTTAGATGCATTTCAGCCTGTTCGTCTCGTTCTGCCGTTTCCGAAAAGTGCTTATTCGCCCAAATCGGACATCGTATGCAAAATCTGCAGCCAAAACAGCGAAGCTCCCACGAAAACAGTATGGCGCAGCGGAAGAACTCTTTTTCTCGTATCTCCGATGTTTAAACGATTACATACAACATAATACAGCAAAACAAACCTATTCTATTACATACATCTGATCATAATCTTAACTATCACGATAAACCCTCGTGATTTACAACAATCAAACATTCACGATAAACCACGTGATTTACAACAATCAAACATCCGCGATAAACCACGTGGGATCCAATCACATAATCAAATAAAACATGACCATAATAGTGGATTACAACCTGCATCACAGAATCAATACAAGCAACCACCATATACATGCATATATAATTACGACATGGACATCATATCATAAAACGCAGAACTGCATAACCAGGCTCTTGATGCCAATTGTTGGAACGTATGATTATTGTTCTGCGTTTTACTATATGATTGATTACGAGTTCGAAAAGAAAACTTTACCTTAATCGATACGATTCTGACCCACGTCTTCTACTGAATTCCTTGATTCCCTTCGAGCGAAGTGTGGCCTTCGATCTCCCGAAGTTTTCCTCTCCTTAAAGCCTCGAAATCCCAAAACCCTAGCTCCTTGCGGCTGCCCTAGGTTTTAATCTCGAATTATGAAAAAACGTTTTCAGCTTTAGGAGAACAAGAATATATATAGGCTCCAGTAGGGATCATGGACAATTAGGTCGGACCTCCCAATGACATTCTGGGTCAAGCCCAATGTCATTAAATATTAATTCTATCCACTAACGAATTAATATTTGCACTACCTTTCCTAATACCGTAATTATTTCATTATTAAATTCGGCTCCTAGATTATTTGCTTATTAAATTCCCCATGTTTAAGATATCGTATGTCCATTAATTAAATTAATTTCTGATAATTAATTTAATTAATATCTTTTTATCCTTGATCATCCACTCAACCTTATAATTATGCAAGAACAAATCTGCCTGCAGGACTAAAGCATAATTATCTTTATGAGCTTTCAAGAGGACATCATCAACCCGAATATTATCAGGACATGGTTTCCTTATGTAGTTAATATCCCACTCTGCATGCAATGTCATTGCTCAATACATAATATTATAATTAACAATTAATTACATCACATATGAATCAAAGCATGTGCATTGCATACAAGTGTCAATCACTACACTTGGATTGAGAACCTAAGCATTAATAATATCATAGAATCTTAGTTCTTCTTTATTGTCAGAATAGAAGAACAATTCTAATATTTCGATCCTGTTCAATATACACAAAGTATACAAGTATTATTTAATAGTCAAGATAAACTATTCCCAAATAATACTTCAGTTATTCCAGTGGTTTGTCTAATTCCACTTAAACTGTGAACCCTTTATATTATATATAGACACTGATAATTTAATCTTCTGTTATCCCATTTGATACTAAATTATCCACAATATATAATAAACAGACAATGTAAAAATATGCAATCAAGATTCTCAATAAAATGGACAATGTTTATATACTACTAATGAATAGTTTAGTATAAAACCCAACACACCAAAGATTGGAAGATTTATGAATTGACTCATCAATGGTGAAATAAGAACATGTGTGTTTAGAAATTTGAGGGAGCAGTCCAGTCTAGCATTCCTAAACAGTTCTACCTGCTCAGCAGTAAGTAGATGATTTATGATAAGAGTGAGAAAGCGAGGGTACCAACACTTCACTTTCACATGATTATCAAAATCTCTCCTAGAGTGAGCAAGCCTGTTGATCATAACATTCCACAGAATCTCACCAAAGTTTAATCTATGACCAAATACAATAGCATAAGCAATATATTGATTAAGACTGGTAATGCCATGAAAATTTGTTTTTGTGCAATTACCAAAGACTCTTGCTATTGTATCAAAGAACAGATCCCATTCCCTAACAAGAAAACTTTTTGACAATTTAACTATTTGTAGGGGACCCTGATAATGAATATTCACAAAGAACTGTGATAACTCATCATCAGAGGGTAAGGGATCAAACCTGTCCTTGGGAAACTTTAAAACATCACAAAACATTTCTAAAGTGAATGTATATTGCTGGTTTAAAATATTGAACGTAAAAGATTTTGAATCCTCAGCAATAACAACACTGGAACAAAGAAAACGCAATGGATCAATTTTTAAAAGTGCAATCTAAATAATTCTAAATAATTACATTTTCAATAAAAATACATTTCTCCACTTAAAAAATATGAGAAAAATATTTTTAAAGAAAATATATTATTCAGAAACATTTAAATTAACAAACTTTTAATATCAAATGAGAATTGGCAATAAACATCATTTAAAATGACAAGAGAAAATGATTTTTGAAAAGAACAAACATGACAGAGATATTGTTAATCACTAAGACTGTTCAACATACCCAATTTACCAACTAACCTGGTAAATGTGGATTCGTCAACAGATTTAGTGAATATATCTGCAGTTTGTTCTTCTATGGGTACAAAGTGTAACTCCACAGTTCCATTCATGACATGCTCTCTGATAAAATGATACCTAATATCAATGTGCTTCGTTCTTGAGTGCTGAATAGGGTTGTTGGAGATTTCTATGGCACTTGTATTATCACATAATATGGGAATTTTGTCCAATGCAAAGCCATAGTCCTTCAATTGATTCCTTATCCATAAGATCTGAGCACAACAGCTTCCAACAGCAATATATTCAGCTATTGCTGTTGAATTGGAAACTGTTTGTTGTTTCTTGCTATACCAGGAAATCAATCTACCTCCTAGGAATTGACAACTCCTAGAGGCACTCTTTCTATCAACAACACTACCTGCATAATCAGAATCTGTATATCCAACAAGATTAAAACCAGAATCTTTAGGGTACCAGATACCTAAATTAGGTGTACCCTTAAGATATCTCAAGATTCTTTTAACAGCAACGAGATGTAAATCTCTAGGGTCCGCTTGGAACCTTGCACACAAGCATGTAGCATACATAATATCTGGTCTACTTGCAGTAAGATAGAGTAAGGAGCCAATCATACCTCTGTAGCTTGTAACATCTACCTTGATAGAATTATCACAAGCTCCAAGTTTGACAACTGTTGAAGATGGAGTCCTTGCTGATGCTGAATCCTCCATGTGATACTTCTTGAGGAGTTCTTTGAGATACGCGGATTGACAAATAAATATTCCATTTGACCTTTGACTTACTTGCAATCCAAGAAAGAACTTCAGCTCACCCATCATACTCATTTCAAACTTACTCTGCATTAGCTTAACAAATCTCTTACAGAGATCATCATTAGTAGACCCAAATATTGTTAACAGAGATATTGTTAACTTAGAGATATTGTTAACTTAGAGATCATCATTAACAGAGATATTGTTAACTTAGAGAATAACTTAGAAAAATATAATTTAATTACAGAAAATACACCGAAAAATAATAAAAATGCATGAAAAATATTCACAAGTCTAGAAAAATTCACAGAAAAATACATAAATTCTAGAAAAATATGCAGAAAAATATAGAAGTGTATTAAATTAATATAAACCTGCAGAAAATTCAAACAACAATATATACAATCTGAAATTAATCTAAATAATTCTAAATAATTACATTTTCAATAAAAATACATTTCTCCACTTAAAAAATATGAGAAAAATATTTTTAAAGAAAATATATTATTCAGAAACATTTAAATTAACAAGCTTTTAATATCAAATGAGAATTGGAAATAAATATCATTTAAAATGACAAGAGAAAATGATTTTTGAAAAGAACAAACATGACAGAGATATTGTTAATCACTAAGACTGTTCAACATACCCAATTTACCAACTGACCTGGTAAATGTGGATTCGTCAACAGATTTAGTGAATATATCTGCAGTTTGTTCTTCTATGGGTACAAAGTGTAACTCCACAGTTCCATTCATGACATGCTCTCTGATAAAATGATACCTGATATCAATGTGCTTCGTTCTTGAGTGCTGAATAGGGTTGTTGGAGATTGCTATGACACTTGTATTATCACATAATATGGGAATTTTGTCCAATGCAAAGCCATAGTCCTTCAATTGATTCCTTATCCATAAGATCTGAGCACAACAGCTTCCAGCAGCAATATATTCAGCTTCTGCTGTTGAATTGGAAACTGTTTGTTGTTTCTTTCTATACCAGGAAATCAATCTACCTCCTAGGAATTGACAACTCCTAGAGGCACTCTTTCTATCAACAACACTACCTGCATAATCAGAATCTGTATATCCAACAAGATTAAAACCAGAATCTTTAGGGTACCAGATACCTAAATTAGGTGTACCCTTAAGATATCTCAAGATTCTTTTAACAGCAACGAGATGTAAATCTCTAGGGTCCGCTTGGAACCTTGCACACAAGCATGTAGCATACATAATATCTGGTCTACTTGCAGTAAGATAGAGTAAGGAGTCAATCATACCTCTGTAGCTTGTAACATCTACCTTGATAGAATTATCACAAGCTCCAAGTTTGACAACTGTTGAAGATGGAGTCCTTGCTGATGTTGAATCCTCCATGTGATACTTCTTGAGGAGTTCTTTGAGATACGCGGATTGACAAATAAATATTCCATTTGACCTTTGACTTACTTGCAATCCAAGAAAGAACTTCAGCTCACCCATCATACTCATTTCAAACTTACTCTACATTAGCTTAGCAAATCTCTTACAGAGATCATCATTAGCAGACCCAAATATGATGTCATCCACATAGACTTGGACTAATATCATATCACTTTTGTGTTTCTTTGAAAAAAAAGTTTTGTCTATGATACCTCTAACAAAACCATTTTCTAAAAGAAAACCAGAGAGAGTGTCATACCATTTTCTTGGGGCTTGTTTGAGACCATAGATAGCCTTGAAGAGAAAGTACACAAAGTCCAGAAACTCCTGATTTTCAAAGCCAGGGGGCTGTTCCACATACACTTCTTCATCTAGCTCACCATTCAGGAATGCACTCTTAACATCCATTTGATAGACTTTAAAATTGGAGTAAGCTGCAAATGCTAAGAACATCCTGATGGCCTCAAGCCTAGCCACTGGTGCATAGGTTTCATCATAATCAATGCCTTCAACTTGTGAATACCCTTGAGCAACCAATCTTTCCTTGTTCCTTGTAACAATGCCATCCTCATCTAGCTTGTTTCTGTATACCCATCTTGTACCAACTACTTTCTTGTTCTTTGGTCTGGGTACCAGCTTCCAGACTTGCTATTGTTCAAATTGATTGAGTTCATCTTGCATAGCAATCACCCAATTCGGATCAGTCAGTGCTTCCGCAGTCTTCTTTGGCTCCATTTCAGATAGAAACCCTGAATAATGACATTCATTCTGAGTAGCACTTCTAGTTTTAACTCCAACATCTGGATCACCAATGATCAGCTCAAAGGGATGAGCTCTATTCCAAAAAATTTGTCTTGGAAGATTTGATCTTGATGATTGGCCTTGAAATTCATTTTGATGTTGTGAGTGACTAGTTGATCCTTCATTTCCTCCCCCTGAGTTGTTGCTTGATTGCCTTGATGATTCTTCTCCAGTGTTAGTGGTATCTCCATTGTTACCAATGTTTCCACCACCACCACCATGATCATTATCATCATTATTATCTTCATTTCCAGTAACAACCTCAGGTGGAGCTTCATCATCTGATTCTGAGTCTGGAAAGTTATCAAACTTCAGTTCTTCAGATGAATCTTCAGTTTTGATACTAGGGAGCTTAGTGTCATCAAATGTAACATTGACACTTTCCTTCACATGGTGACCATCAATCAAGTACACCCTGTAAGATCTTCTTGAATAACCAATAAAAATAGCTTTTTGTGCCTTGGCCTCAAAGTTGCCACGTTTCACATTGTCATCCTTAAGCACAAAGCATTTTGCTCCAAATACATGAAAGTATTTGAGAGTTGGTTTCTTGTTGTTCATGATCTCATAAGGAGTCTTCATTAAGTCCTTGTTGATTAATGTTCGATTCTGAGTATAACAAGCAGTGTTCACAGCTTCAGCCTAAAAGTACATTGGAAGTCTTGATCCACTCCATTCTGTTGAGGAGTTCTAGGGGATGAATACTGTCTTCTTATTCCTTTATCTGCACAAAAGTCATTTAGGATTGCATTCTTGAATTCAGTTCCATTATCTAACCTTATAGCTCTAACATGGAATCTAGAATCCAGCTCAATCAACTTTATATGATCAATCACCATCTGTGGGGTCTCATCCTTGGAATGTAGGAATAAAACCCAAGTATATTTAGAATAGTCATCAACAATCACAAGTGCATATTGTTTCTTTGACATGGACATCACACGAACTGGACCAAACAAATCCATGTGTAGTAGCTGAAGTGGTTCAGTTATTGATGATGTGTCAGTGCCCTTGTGAGAAGCTTTCTTTGACTTTCCTTTCTGACATGCCTCACACAGTCCTTCCTGTGTAAATTCCATCTGAGGAAAACCTCTCACCAATTCCCTCTTGACTAGAGAGTTCATGGTTTTGAAGTTAAGATGAGACATCTTCTTGTGCCATAGCCAACTCTCATCTGATGAAGCCTTAGCATAAAAACAAGTAACTTCATCTTTGGATCCAGAGTGCAGATCAGCTATGAACAAATCACCTTTCCTTACTCCTTGAAGAGCAGGCTTTCCATTCTTCTTGTGAAGGATCTGACATCTATCTTTCTCAAAGGAAACAGCATATCCTCTGTCACAGAAATGACTGATGCTGAGAATATTGAACTTCAGACCTTCCACAATAGATACATCTTGAATGATAACATTTCCAAACTTCAAACAACCATATCCTCTGGTAATACCCTTGCTGTTATCTCCAAAGGTAACTCCTGGGCCGGCTTTCTCAACCACATTTGATAGCAGGGCTCTATCTCCGGTCATATGCCTTGAAAAGCCACTGTCAAGAACCCACATAACACAGTTTACCTGTGCCACACCCTGCAGTATCAAATTGATTAGACTTTCCTCGGAACCCAAACTTGATTGGGTCCGACATATTTAAAGAACTGGCCTTTGTCAGGCAAAACAACAATTTTAACTTTAACTACTTCAGCCTCTTTTACAAAAGAGCGTTTCCATTTATAGCTAGCCTTAACCCATTTCTGAGTAGGCTTAGGGATAAATGGATCCACTCTAGTCTTTGGAGGACTAGTAGTCTTAGATCTAACATGCTTCTTATTATTAATATGTTGAAGTGGAGCAGTCTTGTTATCAGACACATGCTTACTATTAAAATAAGCATACATAACATTGAAAGCACAAGACATACAATTAACCACACCACATGCTTTATGAGAAAGATTAACAGCAGGCATGTTTGTTCTACAGTTGTTTTGATCCACTTTATGGATGTCTGACTTAGTCTCTGTTGCTGAAACAACTTTGACTGGTTTGTCAGACATACACTTGTTGGACTGAACAAGTTCAAAAGCAAGATCCTCAATACGCATCTCCTCTTGAATAATGATAGAATTTTCATTCAGAGGTCCTGCCAAGGATTCTTTAAAGAAAGGTGTTTCAATACCCTTAAGCACATATGGTACACCCCTTTCTTCAGCACTGACTCTATTAGGGGTGTTTATGCTTAATTCACCAATAGACTCATTATAGTCATACCCTATTCCTACAGTATGACCAATACTTTGTTTATTGATGATTTCTTTAGCAGTCTTACAAGAGTTATAGTAAGCATTAGCCTTGCCCTTAAGTTCACTGATCTGATCCTTAAGAATGGTTTCCAGTTGAATATAACATTTAACCTGTCGCCCAGTAATAAACAATTGTAGAAGGGGGGTTGAATACAATTGTATAAGATTCTCGACTTAATAAGATATGAATCACAAATATGAAAGAATGATAACATCTTTATTAAATCTGATATAAAACTGTTACAAACTCTCTCAAGAAATTATGTGTTCTTGAGAGCTTCTAGATTACAAAAACTCTCTCAAGAAATTCTGATGTTCTTGAGAGCTTCTATTACAAAGATAATTGAGTGTTTCAATCTTCTAAATCGAAACCTAAACTGTGTTTATATACTACACAGCTTCTCTATCAATGATAAGTCCTAATCAATTACAAAGATTGAAACCTATCCTTAATCGATAGCTTCATTACTACAAACCAGGAACCGACAGAATAATCTTCCTTATTTAACTAGACTCCAAATATAACTCGAAGTACGAATCCTGATCAGCTTCCAGTCCTGATGATCAATCCTGATCCCAGTCCTGATATTCATTCTGATCCTGACGACCATGCAATCCTGATGATGTTAGCAATCCTGATCAGTTGAAGTCTAGATCCTGACGATCATTGAATCCTGATCTAACAATCTCCCCCAATCTCATACTTTGTGAAATAAAGTATAGATTCCTAAGATTCAATGATGTCAAAAACATATTTACAAAATGTACAAGTATCTTCAGTAGCAACTTATCTGTTTAAATTCTTTGATAGAACAGATTCATCTTCAAGAAGTTGGTTAACAAATTTTCTTCTTTTTCTTTAAGAATTTGAATCAGTCTTTCCTTAAGATTTCTGAGTTCTTCATCTTCCTCATTAATCTGGTAGATAGTTGCTCTGAGATTTTGTATGGAGCTTCTCTGTAGACTGTGCTCTTCAAGCAAAAGATAAGCAATTTCCTTCCCATCAGGATTAAGAGTAAGTTGAGTTATGCCAAAAGTCACTTCTGTAACAGCAGTGCCCCTTTGCATTTCCACATCTTGACCTCTTTGATATAAGTACATGGGAGTATAATTACCATTGAAATTTTTATTTCCATCCAGTCTTCTTCTTATTGTTGACAAGATCATGTCACTACATTCTTTGCACACTTTATTCTTCCATCTTAACAGATAATGAACATATTTCAGTTCCTGTGTAGTTTTCATCAGCAGATCTTGAATGCACGGAATCTTCACACTACCATCTTTCATGAAGTACAGAAGCTTTTCTTTCTTTTCAATACCATCATGACAATCTATAACTATATCAACAGCTAATAAATTGTTCAGGTTTTCAGAAGTTAAAGTACCTCCAATTTCAGTCAAGGAGTAAGGATCAACATATGACATATTCAGATATTCAGCATCCCTGTGTCCAATACCTCCTCTTCAATTACTTGTCAATTGCTTCAGATTTGAAAACATTCGTAGCCAGAGTGCTTTTGATCTAACCAAATCAGATAAATCAACAACACTTGAAGCACTTGTTATAATTCCTCCATTCTGAAAATTGATAGGTGTGTTACACCTCAGTGTACTTATGTGTTTCCACTTCTTATCTTTCTCTTTTTCAAAAGCATAGCTTCTTTCTAGTAAAGATTCTTGTCTGCTTGAATTTCTCCATAATCTTCTATTTGAGAGTTCAAGCCTTTGTACATAGAGATTGAAATCTCGATTTGTTCTTCTTGTGATTTCTCTTCTTCTGGCTTCTTCTTCTTCATCCACTTCCTTGTTGTGAGAATCAACCATAGTAGATAAGATTAACAAATCAATCTCTTGCAGAATTTCAGATTCATCGGGATCTTAAACATTGTCAGGAACAATATTAGGATTAGAATCTTCAATTTGATTTGTATTGCAGAGAATTAATTGTCTTGGCTTTCTTCTCAATTCAGGTTCTTCTTCAATAAATTCCTTGTCTTCCTTCTCAATGATATCCTTGATAACAGGATCTATTAGATTTTGTGAAGCGTTAGGAATTTCTTCAATTAATAAACCTCTAGACCATGTCTGTCTACGCATTGTTTGAGTTGAAGAACCTCTTCTACCTCTTCTAGCACCTCTCCTACCTATGCCTCCTCTTCCTCTAGCAGGAGCAGGGTTATTAAAGTTTTCCATCATTTCTCTCTGTTGTCTTAAGAATTCTTCATGTGAGAGATCATGATATTCTTCACTTGCTGTAGAGAGTGCTTTTCTTGCAAATAATTGTTGAACTCTTTTATCAGTGTGATATAGAGTAACAATTCTGCCATCTTTTGTAGAGATCTTCTGGAATAGATTTGATGCATCTTCAGGATTATCAATAATCACATCTTCATCACCTTCAGGAATTGTAGCAAGAGTCTGTTCATGACCAGGTATCAGGATTTGATCACCTGTCAGGATTTGTTCTTCCGTCAGGATCTGAGATTGCACCAATGTTCTTACTGTCCTTACTCCAGAATCAAAAACATGAGTTGACTGCGTTGTTTGACTTTGAGAAGTTTGAATTGTCTTCATAACAGCAGCATCAGAGGTTTCTCCTTGTAGAATTTTGTCACCACCATCATTTCCAGTATCATCATCATTATTTCTCAATACTAGATCAGGTGTACATTTTGTCTGACTTACCTTCTCCCCCTTTTTGACATCAGCATTTGACAATATATTCAAAATTAAGGCAAGAGAAGTTTGAATGTCAGTTACCTTTGTATCAAGAGAATCAATCCTTCTGTTGATGGAGGTTTGTTCAGAAACAACAGATTTCACTTGGGATTCCACTATCCTTAGTTTAAGAGCAGTGGGCACCTTTGTAAAACTCATAGAAATATCTTCCCTCACCAACTCAGTTGCAGCGTTGACAGAATCAATCTCATGTTTCAGGCTTTTAGATAAAAGAGTTGTAGCCTTCAGATGATTCTTCAAATCTGGATTCTCTATCATCTTCACTGCTTCATAAGCATGATCCAAGGCATATGGATAGCTGACAGATTCATCAGACCTATACCATTCATTTTCCCATTGATGCCTTTTCAATTGCTCAGCAGGATTGATCTCAGAAGGAATAGAAAAGTCTTGTCTGAAGTCTTTTCCAATAGAAGCCTTGTTAGTCATGAATGTGCTTGACGAACCATAATTAGTTCCAAGACTAGATTTTAGAACTCTGGGAAGCTGTTCCTTCTCATCATTATTTTCATCATCACTATCATCAGAATCATCATCATCATTATGAGTAACATCAGGATCAGGAATAGCTATACCTTTCAGTTTATCCTGTGAATCTGTGATAGGATGGTCCATTGGTCGTGATCTTAGTGGTTGTACCAAAATTGGCTCAGCATTAGGAGCACCACTAGGATCAGGAGTAACATTTTCAGGATTTGATAATCTTGCATCGATGTTTGTTACTGATGGTTCTTGTGTAGCATGAGGTTCTGAAGCTGCTTCAACACTTTGAGTTGGAGGTTCCTGTGTGCTTCCCTCATTGACAGTGTCCTCGACCAATCTTTGAACTTCATCTGCACCAGAAATCCCTTGAGCATTGTCAGGAAATTTCTCAGAAATTGTAGCTTGACCTGCATCTTCACTTTGAGAAGATGGTTCTTTTGTGACCATTCCAATTGCTAAGCCTTCACCCAAACTTTGATTGAGTGGTTCTTGTGTGGCTGGATCATCAGTAAGAGTTGCTGAACCACTTTGAGGTCCAGGTTCTTGTGGGCTTGATCCCTTCAGTTTTTTCTGTCGAGAAAACACTAACTCTCCTGCTTTCCTTAGCTTTTCCATTGGATGTTTAATCCCAAGATTGGAAGCAGCAGCACCATACTTCTCCCATGAAATATCAATATGTCTTTTTGTTGGAGAGTCCTGTGCTGGAGAGTCTAAAATAGTAACAACTTGACTTGGTGCAACATCAGGAATACTAACATCAGGATTTGCTTGAGCAGCTGAACTTGATTGCTCATTAAGAATAGAAGTGTCCTGTACATCAGTATCCTGCTTCTTTTCGAAAGGAATATGATACCTGCTCTTAGATAATTTCCTTTTCTTCTGTGGCTTTGATGGTACCACAGCTTCAAAAGCAGTATCAGCAACTTCCTTATTCACATTCATTATAGAGGATATAGGTAAATCATCCTCTGAATCAGTCTCATCCCTGAGTACTAACTTCCTTTTAACAGAAACAGCCTCAACACCCTTAGCAGCTTTCTTCACCAGGACCCCTTGTACACCCCCTTGTAACTTCTTTTTAGTGAGTGGTGTAGAGGAAAAATCCTTTGAACCTGATTGCCTTCCTGACACATCAGTTCTAGCTGATTTCTTTGCTTTTATAACTAAAGTCTTTTGAGAGACATTAGAGGTGGTTGTTGACTATTTGGACTGCTTGGGATGAATGCTTGGGTTAGGAACAAGGTGTGATTGGCCTTGCCCCATAGCATGAGAAAGTAATCCATAACAAGTAAGCATTTTCTGATGTAAGAAAAACCTAACCTCATCAGGAATAAAAGCATTACCAACAAAACCATTTGCCTTGTCAGGATTAAAAAACATTTTCTATTTGAAGTAAAAATAAAATTTCATTTAAGAAAAAACAAAATTTTATTTCACTAATCCTGAAAAATGATTTTTTTTTAAAATTCACCAAATGAATGATGTAGAGCCCACTAAAACATTCTTACCATTTATCAAAGCAAAATAGTCATGGAAAACTGAACCGTCGCCTCGAGAATAAGCAAATGACCTGCAGCCTTAACAAATAATCTCTATAAAAGAGAGTGTTAAACAGTATTATCATTTACCAAAAATACACAAATCCTCTCCACAGAAAAAACTTACGAAAACCTTTCATCTTCTTTGTTTTTCCATGGCTGCTAATAACCAACAAGATGCGTTACCTGATCAAGAACTCGGTGACATAGAGTTAATCTGGCAGGAGATGGATCAGGTTCTAACAGAAATTGCAGAAAATGAAGGACCTCAACCTGTTCCTGATCCTCAGGAACATGAGGCCTTTGTTAATGCAATGGCTGATGTGCTTTGGCACAACTTCCAGCAGGCAAATCCTGACTGGAATCCTCTTGGAAATCTCATCATTGTCAATGATGAAGAGGATGAAGACGATGAGGATGCTGAAGAGCTCGAACGAGAGCTTGAGAGAAGAAAGAGGATCCGTGATACTTGTATGGCATGCAAGTTGGAGGCACGGAAGAGTCCCGGTGGTCACGGTGACGATCCGCCTTCAAGTGCATCAGCTCCTCTTCTTGTCCTTTAAGGATGGAACAAGAGACCTTCCAATCCTGATAGACTGTGAAGCTGCTCAGGAGCATTCATGCTAATTTGCAGGGCACGTGTTCCTGAATAGAAAACTAGACTAGAAAACAATGTAATTTTCCTTTTCCATTTGTAAACAGCTTCAAGCATCAATGAAATTTATCAATTCTCTCAATTGTTCATCTTCTTTTATTTCCTGTACAAATTGTTAGCAATATTGCATATGACATTTAAAATGATGAATGGTAATTCCTTAGAAAATAAATTGAGATTTAAAAGTAAAACTTAATACTTAATCAGAGACTAAGTATAGCTTTTACTTTCCAGAGAATACCCGCACTGTTGTTTTCAAATTGCCTTAAAACCTCTGGTTTTCACACCAGCTTCAGTATCTATGCATCAGGATTGACCAGTTGACTTCCTGTCAGGATTTTGTCCTATCAGGATTTGATAAAAAATACATACCTTTCTGAATGACCATCAGGATTTGATAGTCATCTGGATTTCTTCTCTGTAGCTTTTCTCAAAAATTCTCAAAGTTCATCATTCCAAGTTCATTCACCAACTTATTGAATGTAGCTTCAGGCAGTGGCTTGGTGAATATATCAGCTAATTGTTGATCTGTAGGAACAAAGTGAAGTTCAATTGTTCCTTCCAGAACCTGTTCTCTTATGAAATGATATCTAATACTGATGTGTTTAGTAAGAGAATGTTGAACTGGATTTCCTGTCATTGCAATAGCACTTTGGTTATCACAATAAATAGGGATTTTTGAGTATGATAGGCCATAATCTAACAACTGATTTCTCATCCACATTATCTGAGCACAATAGCTTCCTGCAACAATGTACTCAGCTTCTGCTGTTGAAGTAGAGATAGACTTTTGCTTTTTACTGAACCATGAAACTAGTCTACCACCCAAAAACTGACAGCTTCCTGAAGTACTTTTCCTGTCTATTTTGCATCCTGCAAAATCAGCATCTGAATAACCACACAAACCAAAATTTGATTCCCTTGCATACCAAAGACCAAGAGAAGGAGTGCCTTTGAGATATCTGAAAATTCTTTTAACTGCAATCAGATGAGGTTCCCTAGGTTTTGCTTGAAATCTTGCACACAGACAGGTTGCAAACATGATATCTGGTCTACTTGCAGTGAGATACAATAAAGAGCCAATCATTCCTCTGTAGTGAGTTACATCTACCTCAGTACCTTGATCAGGATCAAGTTTGGTAGTTGTAGCAATGGGAGTACTTGCAGTAGCACAGTCTTCCATGTTAAACCTTTTCAACAAATTCTTTGTATATTTAGACTGATTGATAAAAATGCCATCATCAGTCTGTTTAACTTGAAGACCAAGAAAATAACTCATTTCTCCCATCATGCTCATTTGATATCTTGACTGCATAAGCTTGGAAAACTTTTCACACAGCTTATTGTTTGTTGACCCAAAAATGATATCATCAACATAAATCTGAACTAACAGCAAATCCTTACCATGATTCAAATAGAATAGAGTTTTGTCAATAGTACCTCTTTTTAATCCACTTTCCAATAAGAATTGAGCTAAGGTTTCATACCATGCTCTTGGAGCTTGCTTTAGTCCATAAAGTGCCTTATCCAATCTGTAAACATGATTTGGATATTTTGGATCAATGAAACCAGGAGGTTGTTCAACATATACTTCTTCCTCCAGTTCACCATTTAAGAAAGCACTTTTCACATCCATCTGGAAAACCTTGAATTTCTTATGAGCTGCATATGCCAGAAAGATCCTGATGGCCTCTAGTCTTGCAACAGGAGCAAAAGTTTCATCATAGTCGATTCCCTCTTGTTGAGAATACCCCTTTGCAACTAGCCTTGCTTTGTTTCTGATAATTACACCATCTGAATCAGTCTTATTCTTGAAAATCCATTTTGTACCAACAATTGATTTGTTCTTTGGTCTTGGTACCAGTTTCCAGACTTCATTCCTTTCAAATTCATTCAATTCTTCTTGCATTGCAGTAACCCAATCAGCATCTTTAAGTGCATCTTCACCTTTCTTTGGCTCCTCCTTTGACAGAAAGTTATTAGATAGACATTCATTTTGAGTTGCACTTCTTGTCTGAACACCTGCATCAGGATCTCCAATTATCAAATCAGGAGTATGACTTGCAGTCCATTTCCTTGCTGATGGTAAGTCATTCCTTGATGTAGATGCTCCCCCTGGATTGGTGTTATCTTGGTTTGAAGAATTTGCTTCAGATGAAGCTCCCCCTGAAATATTACTATCTCCTCCTGATGAATTATCAGGATCATCACTTGAATCAGTATCTGAAGAATTCTGTCCTGATGATTGAGTTGACTCTGAACTTGTAGTAGAATGTTGTTGCTCCCCCTCAACATTAGCACTACTAGTTGTATTGCTATTGTTTTCATCATCAGAATTAACATTTGAAGTGTCATCAGGATTTGATGTGTCATCAGGATTTGGTGACTCATCAGGATCTGATGAACTGACAGGATCTGATTCATTTTCTTCAGGTTCCTTGGTAGCTTCATTTTCAAAACTCAATCTATCATGTGAGTCTTCATTCAATCCAATTATCTTCTTATCATCAAAAGATACATGTATTGACTCCATGACAGTTATTGTTCTCAAGTTAAAAACTCTAAAGGCTCTTGATGCAGGATAGCCTATGAAAATTCCTTCATCAGCCTTTGTTTCAAACTTTCCTAGCTGTTCAGGATGAGTTCTGAGAACAAAACATTTACAGCCAAACACATGCAGATGCTTCAAACTTGGTTTCTTCTCCTTGAGAGATTGATAAAGAGTAACACCATGTCTGTTTATCAATGTGAGATTTTGAGTATAGCATGCTATGTTGACTGCTTCTGCCCAGAAATATGTAGGTAATTTAGCTTCTTCCAACATAGTTCTGCCAGCTTCAATAAGAGTTCTATATATTTTTCCTTTCAACTACTCCATTTTGCTGAGGTGTGCCTGGAGCAGAGAATTGTTGAATAATTCCTTTGTATTTGCAGAACTCTTCCATCTTTGAATTCTTGAATTCAGTACCATTATCACTCCTCAGTATCTTGACTTTGTACTTTGTGGTTGTCTCAATCATTCTCATATGATCCAACAGTAATTCAGGAGTTTCATCTTTTCTGTGCATAAAGTACACCCAGGTGAATCTAGAATATTCATCAACAATTACAATAGTGTACCTTTTCTTACTGATGGACATAATGTTGACTGGTCCAAATAGATCAAGATGCAGCATGTGATATGGTTCTTCAATAGAGGATTCTGATTTACTCTGGAATGATGTCCTTCTTTGTTTAGCTTTTTGACATGCATCACAAAGTCCATCAGGAGTATATAACACTTTTGGTAATCCTCTAACTAAATCTTTCTTAACCAACTCATTGATATTGCTGAAGTTGAGATGAGAAAGCTTCTTGTGCCAATTCCAACTTTCATCTACTGATGCTTTACTGATTAGACATGTATGTTAGATATAATTGCTGACGTTTGTTCATCAGTGTTTAAGTACCAGGTACATATCAGAGTTTATCTAGAAGCTAGTCAGAGTTTGATAAAGTCTGACTGGATGATAGTTGACTTAGCTGTCGGTGCAAAGATAAAGATTCTAGAAGCAATATATTCTGAAGATGGAAAGAAGCAGAATATATTGATACAGCTAAGGAAACGGAATAGAAGACTGAAGCAATCCTTGATTGATATGAATTGTATAGCTAACATATAGGAATATCAATTAGAGATGGATTGTAAGTAGCTGTGTACTATATAAACACAGATAGGTTATCCCTAGAAGGGACGCGAACTTTGAATATATTATTCTTGTAACCTAGTAGCTCTTTGTGATTCATTAACATCACTAAGAGAGAAACTGTTAATATAATTACAGTTTGTTGATTTACAAACCTGTGTTCTTGATTGTTATTCTTATACATACTTGATTATATTGTGTATTCGGCCTAACAATTGGTATCAGAGCCAAGGCTGTTTAATATATACAGTTTTACGATTCAAACACAGTAATAATCATGTCTGAAGAAAATTAAACTGCTCCCAAGGCTGAACAGGTTAAGCCTAATTCTGTGAGTCGATATGAAACAATCAGGGTTCCAATACTCAGGCCAGTAGAGTATCCAATTTGGAAGGTGAAGATGACCATGTTTCTGGAGGCTACAGATCCAGAATACCTTGACAGAATCTATGATGGTCCTCATATGCCGACTAAATTGTCCCCTGTTGTTGATGGTCAAGAACAAAAGACTGTTCCAAAGGAAAAGAAAGATATGACTCCTGAGGACATCTCATCAATTGCAAAGGATGCAAAAGTTAGACATCTACTCCACAGTGCTTTAGATAATGTTATGTCTAACAGAGTAATTGGTTGCAAGACTGCCAAAGAGATATGGGATGCTTTAGAAGTCAGATGCCAGGGAACATGTGCTATTAAGAAGAACAGAAAAACAATACTCACACAGGAGTATGAGCACTTTGATTCAAGACCTAATGAAACCTTGACTGAGACTTATGACAGATTTTGCAAACTATTGAATGATCTGTCTCTGGTTGATAAAGAATATGAGCTTGAAGAGTCTAATCTCAAGTTTCTGTTATCTCTACCTGAAAAGTGGGATTTAAAGACAACAACAATAAGAGATAATTATGAACTTGCTGATACAGATCTTGATGAAATCTATGGGTTGTTGAAAACTCATGAACTAGAGATAGAACAAAGGAATAGAAGATTAAGTAAGAAGACAAAATCTGTTGCTCTCAAAGTTGAGGAGAAGCCCATTAAGAAGGAATCATCAAGGAAGAAAGCCAAGGGAAAGGCTTTAGTCATTAAATCTGAAAGTGAGTCATCAAACTCTGATGATGACTCAAACTCTGATGAAACTTCTGACTCTGAGGATGATGAAGAACAGATGATGCAAATGGCTACACTGATGGTGAAGACCTTCAAGAAGATGGGATTCAAGAGCTTTAAGAAAGGGAAGAGACTCTCAAGGAAAGATTCAAATTCTGAAAGGAAAGGTTTTAGAAAGTCTGATGGAAGGGAGACCAAGTCTGGCAAGAAGGATAAATCTGAAATCCAGTGCTACAAGTGTAAGGAGATGGGTCACTATGCTCCAGAGTGCAAGAAAGGCAAAACTGAGAAAGCACTCATCTCTAAAGGCAAAGACTGGGCAGATGCTTCAGACTCTGATGATGGAGTAAATTATACTCTTATGGCAACTGTCAGAGATGAGACTGAATCATCTGAAAATAAGGCACCCCTAACTACTTATGCTTATGACACTGATAATATATCTGAGTTAAGAGTATATCTGAAAAGTGTACATGTTAGTTATAGGGATCAGACTTTAGAGAATGAAAGAATTAAATCTGAGAATCTTAGTCTTAAAGAAAGAAACAAGTTTCTTGAAGGAGAACTTGATAATATGAAGCAGATTCAAAAAGAAAGAGATGATGCTGTTTATGTTGAGCAGGAGTTGCTCAAAAGATATAAGCAATTAGAATCTGATCTAGAAAAAGAAAGAAAAATAATCAAGACTTGGACAGACTCTGGAAGAGACACTCATCAAGTGTTTCAGACAGATTCTGTAGGTTTGGGCTATTGTGAAAATGATGAACTTAGGTTTAAAGACAAGGTTAAGGTTAAACCACAACTTAAACCTGTGAAATTTGTTCCAGAAACCAATAAGTTAAAATCTGTTGTAATAAGAGAAGCTGATATGGAATCAGATGAAACCTGTGAAAGACAGGAAAATATTATAACAGAAAATCTTATGGAAATAGAAGCTGTTAGAAAACCAGTAAAAGTCTGTGAAAAACAGGTTAATGTTGGTTTAATGACAGGAAAACAGTTCAATCATAAGCTCAAAGAGGTAAAATCTGCCATGAAACCAAAAGGATCCAAGAAAAATAGGAATGGAAAGATAGGCATAAATAATAGAAATAATCACTTGCCTACTGCTGGTGCTCCAAGGAAAACATGTTATAATTGTGGTAGTTCTAATCATCTTGCTAATTACTGCACAAAGAATAAAAATATCAATTCTTTACCTTCTACATCAGGAGAAAAGAATGATTATGTAAGGGTGAAACCACAGACTTTATGCACACATTGTGGGAGCACTTGGCATTCTATTTATACTTGTAAGAGTTATCATGCTATTTATCACAATTATTATGAGCTAAAACCCAATCTGAAGTGGGTTAGAGCAAACTCTGCAAGTGTAAAGTCTGACAATGTTAGTTTAAACTCTGTTGATAGTCATTCCGCTGCAAAAGCTAACACTGTTAAGAAAGCCAAAGGATCCAAGCAAGTCTGGGTCCTTAAAACTAACACTTAGTGTTTGTTTGTGATTGCAGGGCATAAAAGAGAGCACCCTTATCTTGGACAGTGGATGCTCAGGACACATGACTGGAAATAAAGCCCTGCTATCAGACTTTAAGGAGAAGGCTGGCCCAAAGGTTTCCTATGGAGATGGCAACATAGGACACACTCTGGGATATGGCAATATTAATCTTGGAAGTGTCATCATCACGCATGTAGCTCTAGTCTCAGGACTCAAGCATAATCTGCTATCTGTGAGTCAAATCTGTGACAGAGGAAACCATGTAGATTTTCATACTGAATACTGTGAAGTTATCAGTAAATCTACTGGAAAAGTTGTTCTAGTTGGACATAGGCGCAACAACATTTATGAAGCAAGTTTGGTAACAAACTCTGATGGAAAAACAGTGTGTCTGACTGCAAGAATGTCAAATGAAGAGAGTTGGAATTGGCATAAGAAGCTCTCTCATCTCAATTTGAACAACATCAATGAGCTAATAAGAAAGGATCTTGTAAGGGGACTCCCAAAATCAATACTCAGTCTAGATGGCCTATGTGATTCTTGTCAAAAGGCCAAGCAAAGGAAGTCATCTTTCAAGAGCAAATCTGAATCTTCAGTAGTGGAACCTTATCATCTTCTACATGTTGATATCTTTGGACCAGTGAATGTGATGTCTTTGGGCAGAAAGAAATATGCTCTAGTAATTGTTGATGAATATACTAGATATACATGGGTGTATTTCTTATCAAAGAAGGATGAAACTGCTCAAACTCTGTTGGATCATGTAAATCTACTGGACAAAGGATCACAACACAAAGTCAAAATTATAAGGAGTGATAATGGAACTGAATTCAGAAACTCAATTGTGGAAGCTTTCTGCAAGGAAAGAGGAGTGAAACAAGAATTTTCTGCACCTGGAACTCCACAGCAAAATGGTGTAGTTGAAAGAAAGAACAGAACTTTAATCGAAGCTGCTAGAACTATGCTTGATGAAGCAAAATTACCAACTTATTTCTGGGCAGAAGCTGTTCAAACTGCTTGTTTTACTCAAAATGCAACATTGATCAACAAGCATGGGAAAACACCATATGAGATGGTGAAAAATAAGAAGCCAAATTTGAAATATTTTCATATATTTGGATGCAAATGCTTTGTGTTGAAGACTTATCCTGAACAGTTGACCAAATTTGAGTTAAAAGCTGATGAAGGAATATTTGTTGGTTATCCATTGTCAACAAAAGCATTCAGAGTCTACAATCTGAGAACTAAAGTGATCATGGAATCCATACATGTGTCATTTGATGACAAGAAAATAACTGGACTTGATGACTTAGATGGATATGATCAACTGCGTTTTGAAAATGAAGGTTTATTCTCTGATGATGTAAACTCTGATGAAGCAGTACCGACAAACTCTGATGAAGCGGTTCTGATAAACTCTGACGAAACATACTCTGAACCTCTGCTGATACATACTGGAGAAACTGAAAATTCTCAAATTGAACAACATAGAGAACCAGTTAAGGGGGAGCGTGAAGAAGCTCAACAAGACACATCAAGTGAGTCAGTTGAGGAAACTGATTCAAACTCTGACAGTTCAAACTCTGAGCCATCCAATTCAGGGGAGCCTCAGATACTGCAGAAAGTCAACATATGAATCAGGAGAGCATGGATCAAGGGGGAGGATCCAATAATGATGCAAGAAACCACTTACCAACAGCAAGAAAGTGGACACAGGCACACACACCTGATCTCATAATTGGAGATCCTGATGCTAGTGTGAGAACTAGAAGTGCAACAAATAATGAGTGTCTGTATCATGCTTTCTTGTCTCAAACAGAACCAAAGAAAGTGGAGGAAGCTCTTCAAGATGCTAATTGGATTACAGCAATGCAAGAAGAGTTAAATGAATTTGAAAGAAATGAAGTCTGGACACTTGTACCTAGACCAAAGAATAGATCAATTGTAGGTACAAAGTGGGTTTTTAGAAACAAGACTGACAGTGAAGGTGTGATTACAAGAAACAAGGCTAGACTTGTGGCTAAAGGTTATTCACAACAGGAAGGAATTGACTATGATGAAACCTTTGCTCCAGTTGCAAGATTGGAAGCCATAAGAATTTTTCTGGCCTATGCTGCACACAAGAAGTTTAAAGTCTTTCAGATGGATGTGAAAAGTGCTTTTCTCAATGGGAAGCTTGAAGAAGAAGTGTTTGTTGAACAACCACCAGGATTTGTAGATCCCAAGCATCCAGATTATGTCTACAGGCTTGACAAGGCATTATATGGACTAAAGCAAGCACCAAGAGCATGGTATGAAACTCTTGCTCAATTTCTTTTAGAAAGTGGGTTCACAAGAGGTACAATTGATAAAACCTTGTTTTATTTCAATTCTGGTGATGATTTGCTTTTAGTTCAAATTTATGTAGATGATATTATCTTTGGATCTACTAATGACAAACTTTGTAAGAAGTTTGCAAAGCTTATGCAATCCAGGTATCAAATGAGCATGATGGGAGAGCTTAGTTATTTTCTAGGCTTACAGGTCAAGCAAACAGATGATGGTATTTTTATCAATCAAGCAAAATATACCAGAAATCTTCTCAAGAAATTTGGTATGCTTGATAGTTCATCTGCTACAACTCCCATGGCTACAGCAACAAAGCTAGACAAAGACACAGGAGCCTCAGTAGATATGACAAACTACAGAGGAATGATAGGGTCTTTACTGTATCTTACTGCAAGTAGACCTGATATCATGTATGCAACATGTCTTTGTGCAAGATTTCAAGCAGATCCCGGAGAGCCTCATCTAACAGCTGTAAAAAGGATTTTCAAATATCTCAAAGGAACCATAACCTTGGGTTTGTGGTATCCTAGAGAATCAGAGTTTAAGCTAATTGGTTACTCTGATGCAGATTTTGCAGGCTGTAAGATAGACAGAAAAAGTACAAGTGGAAGCTGTCAATTTTTAGGTGACAGATTGGTTTCTTGGTATAGCCAGAAACAAAAGTCAATTTCCACATCCACTGCAGAAGCAGAGTATATAGCTGCTGGTAGCTGTTGTGCACAGATTCTGTGGATGAAGAATCAGTTGCTGGATTATGGTTTGAGGTACTCTAAAATACCTATTTTCTGTGATAACCAAAGTGCTATTGCTATGACAGGTAATCCAGTACAGCACTCCATGACAAAGCACATCAGCATAAGGTATCATTTTATCAGAGAACATGTGGAAGAAGGAAACATTGAGCTTCATTTTGTGTCTACAGACCAACAACTTGCAGATATCTTCACCAAACCTTTGAGTGAAGCTACTTTTACAAGATTGGTAAATGAACTTGGAATGATCTCTGGTTCTGACTAGAGATACGGGTTAGACTCAAATTCTATACATGTTTGATTTTTAATGCTCATGATTCCTTGCATGTATTAACTGATATGAGTACCAGTGTCTTAAACTCTGAACGTAAACTCTGGTGCTAAACTCTGATAGTCATAAAAGTATCAGTCATACTCTGTCAGTTAAAGTCTGATGTTAAACTTTGATTGTAATTTTGTCTGAAACACATGGACCAATGAAGAAATTTGTATGAAGCATAATTCTCAGTAAGTAATTATGAATCCTTAAGAGTTATATAGATTCTGATCTCAAATATGTGCAGTAAGTTAACACAGCATGATACTGTCTCTATATTTATAGCATCTCTTAGTTTATTGATCCTATACACTGAGTCTGTATTAGCTGTTTGCATTTTCTCTCATAAATTAATTGTATTAACTGATGAAAAGTCTAAACTCTGATTATTAATTGCAAATAATTCACCCTCAAATCAAAAGATGCCAAAAAGAGCACAAATTCCTTTGAGATCATGTTGTGCCTAGGAAGATCCAGGAACTTATTGTATGGAATAAGGGCTAAAATCTTTGATTTTTGGTGACTAGTGCCAACCACTGATTACTGGAAAAATAAAAAATATATATATATATATATATATATATATATATAAATAAAGGGGGTGAAAAATAAAAGATATATCCAAATGAAAGGATATCAGAATACAGAGTTTAGATATAAAAATCAGATTTTATATTATACATGAGAGTTTAGGCAACCAGTTTTTACTACTTTAGGTTGTGGATTTTATGCACTTTGAGATGATTTAAATATTGATTTCGGTAAACTCTGCTATTGCACACACAATTATGCACACCTGTACAGTTTGCGAAAAGAGTTTATTAACAAAGAAGGACAAATGATAAACACTGATGTATTGTGTGAAATACGCCGAGGTAACTTTGTTTTAATCTCTGATGGTTAAAATAATTTCTTTGTTTCAGACATTTTATAATTTTGAGGAAAAACATTTGTTTTGGTATTTCAAAAGAGCATGTTTGGGCATTGGTCTAGAAAAGTGTTAAAGAGTGGAGAGAGATTGCATACATAGGAAAGTGTAATCGGCGGTAATTATTGCTGTTTTTACTGCGCATGCGCATTGGAAATTGCCAATTACTGCTGTCAGTCATTGTATGCGTGCTTTAGTGGAGCCTGCAAAGCTTTATGGATCTCAGATCAAAGCTTTCTGGGAGACTGGTGTCTATGATGATGGTGGTGATTCTGGTACCCCATCCATAGTTTTTGAGTTCCAGGAGACAGAGTTTGTCATAACTCCAGGAACTGTTCGTGAAGCAATGGGCTTTGCAAATTCTGACGCGTACACCATTGCTGTTGGTGATACTAATCTTCAGAGAATGATGCAAGCTATTGGATATACTGGGTCTTTGGCAAAGTTTGGCCAATTGAAGCGACCGCTCTTACGAAAAGAATGGAGTTTCTTTTTCGATTGCATAACTAGAGCGTTCGGGAAGAAATGTACAAATTGGGATGCTATTCCAATCGACAGTCTGCAAATCGGGTATTCACTTCTTTTTAACAGTAATTATGATTTTGCTAGACTTGTCTTAATGAACATAGGAGAGAAATTAACAGAGAATAGGCATGTAGTCTATTTTTCTAGATTTTGTCAAATGTTATTCTCTGCATGTGTTAATAATGTTGAGATTAATGAGGAGGACGTAATTCCCTCATTCAAATTGCACAAAAGGGTATTCTCTGATCTTACGAATAAGGATTTAAAGAAGGTAAATGTTGGTGAGTTGTTGTTACCTGAGAGAGTTCTTCAGTTTTTAAATCCTGAACCTCAACAACAACAAGAACCAGTAAATCCTGAGGTCTCTCCATCTCCAACTCAACCTCAATTTGTAAACTCTGAACCTATTCAATCTGCATCTCAACAACCAAGGACTGGTGGTAGGATCAAACACAGGGCTTTCAAATCTTCAAAGTCTATGCATCCATCTACTGAAGTTGGTGTGTCAAAAACCTCTATGCCACAGTCTGATGGTCCGTCAAAGAAGCAGAGGGCAAAAAGGCCAAAGTCTGATAATGCTGATGAGGACAGTGAAACTGATGAAGAAACTCTTCATCAGAGAAAACGTAGATTGGTGGCTGCACATCTTTTTGGTGCATCAAATGTAACTGCTGAAGCTGTCAATTTGGACAGAGTTTTTGAGGAACATGTAAGTGCTGAAGATGAAGCTCCTACATCAAACGCTGATGATGTAGTTGAGGAAGCTGCACATGAAGATGCAGATGCAGCTCCTGAAATTCTTGTCCAGGAGGCTACAGAACATGTTGAGGCTGAGATTTTTGAGTCACAGGGATTTGATATGGATGTTGAAGCACACAACTCTGTACACTCTGACCATCTTGAAGATTTTGATGAAACAGAGGGTGTGGAAGCTGATCATGCCACGGTTGTTCTTGAAGAATCTATGGCTACTGATAAGTGGATTTTATATCCACTTGGAACGCTTCATATCGGCTTAAATTGATGACTTGAACTCAAGTATGTGGTGTGTTTAATGTGTTTTCATTAAGTTTTGCAGAACCAAGAGTTGGAGGTTAATTTGATTAGAATTCGGATTTTCCGGGTAGGTTGCGCAGTCTTCACTGTTTTGGCCATATCTGGAGTTCTACAAGTCCGATTCTGACGATCTTACAGCTCACGCGAAGAGGACAACATTTTCTGACAGAATCCCTGGCGCGCCCGCGCCGTCTCCCGCGCGCCCGCGCAGCAATTCTGGCGCGCCCGCGCCGTCCCGCGCGCCCGCGCGAAGAGAATGCTGAAAACTGCAATTTTGTGGTCAGAAAAGGAAACTTGCCATAGTTGTTAGCCTGAAGTCTTTATAAGTATTTGGTGGACGTTTTCTGAGGGATATACAGAGATATATCAAGATTTATATATTTATATACGTCCACGGTGAGAAGAACAAGAAGACGGCTGATTTACGAAGACCTAGTTTTTCATCTAATCTTTGTATTCTTCTAAATTAGGCGATACTTTGGATTCTCGTTTGTTCTTTCTAAACCCTAGTTATTCTATTCAGTTTTACAGACTTATTAATATCATGTTATCATCAGAACCCACGATGATGAACGGTTCGAATATGAACTAATCGTCGTCGTGGGATTCTAACGGATTTATTTATGTAGTTTAGTATCTTGATGCTTTAAAGATTTGTGTGTGATGTATAATTGATATCCTCGTATGGTTAAGCTTAATTGATAGATGCGTCGCGAACATCTAATTTGTTAATCTCTTGTGAAGCGAGAGTGGATCTTGAGATTTAGAACTTGCCATGCTAGCATAGGTTCATAATTGTTCATAAATATGATTCGTAGTATAAGATGAAAATACTTATATTGCCCTGTGTGATCTTTATGGATAACTAGTTCCTCAACCGTTATGTTTTCAAATTCTATAGACATATAGGGTCTAAACATAATTGGTGTCTATTCATCTTCTATCTCTTTTGTGGATGTATGGGTAGTTTGATATACGTATGCCGACAGGTAGCGTGTATTTGATTCGTGTTATCCGATCAGATATCATAACAATTGCATATAGTGATTAAAGGTGTCAGATCTAAGCAAAGTATTTAATGAAGTTAGGATCCCATGTTTTCTCTGCATAAGTAATTCGATTCCAATTCTTGTTAGTTAATTAATTCTTAGTTTATTAAATTGCTTCATAGTTAATCTTAGTTATTCAAAACCCTATCTTGTTAATTGTCTTAGCAGTGAATAAAAACCATACATTGTTGCATAGGTGCAAGACTATAACAACCTAAACCAGTCTCTGTGGGAACGAACTTAATTTTATTCTATATTACTTGTGACCGCGTACGCTTGCGTGTTTTTGTGCGAACAAGTTTTTGGCGCCGCTGCCGGGGACTCGGTGTTTGTTTATATAGTTTATGTGCTTGTCATCAGTGGTCGTTAAAGTTCACTGACTTGGACACTTCTTTTCTTATCCCTTTTCTTTTTCTATTTTACTTGTTTCTTTTTGTTGGTTTTGAATGGCAGGCGAGGAGCTGCCATGGTGGGCATATTCGAGGACATCCATGCCTCAGCAATGTGAGCCATGTTCGGGCGTTCATGAGACCTCACAATATTGTTACTACGAAGGAGTGGATCCATATGTCACTTATGAAGAACAACCATACTATCAATATCATCCTCAACAGTACCAGCAAGATGTTCCAAATATGTCATATTTTTTGGGTAGTGAAGAGTTTCAACATCAGCAACCTATTCCTACTATGGAGGAGCTTAGGAGTCTTGAAAAGAGTAACGAGGAGTCTTTAAAATCTTTGGAGACACTCGTTGCTCAAGCTGTGAGATCCTTGGAACAAGAGACTATGGAGGAGATTAGGATTCTTGCAAAGAGTAACGAAGAGTCTGTCAAAGCTTTGGAGCCACTAGTTGCTCGAGCTGTGAGAGCCTTGAAACAAGAGAATCAACGAATCATCCTAGAGGCAATTCCAGAAAATAATGGTGACTTGGAGCAAGGTACTGTATGCATAATTGAAGAAGGCAAATTCCAAGGTGAGGTGAGCGTTAGCGAACCAAGTGAGGAATTTGATCAGGCTAGTGAGGTGGATGCTTTTGAAAGGGCAATATTTGAGATGGACACTGGTGAGCTACACAAATCTCAAGAATTGGTATATGCGTACCAAGAGGCTGATGACCATGGGAAAGATGCAGATCTTCTACTTGTCTCAAAGTGTAAAGATGGAGGTAGCGCATTAGAGCCATTGGAGGAAGTTCTCTTTGAGGAACCAAAGGCTTCAACAACTTACATTTACCCTCCTCCATTATATTCAAGCGAAGCCCGCGAATGTGTGTTGTTCTACAAATTGACAAATTTTGGGTCAACCGATGAAGGCATTGGAATAGGACATAGTTGTTATACGAATAGGCCAAGCGAGGAGAAGGGGCAGAAAGTGTGCCGCCGTGATGACGATGAAGTCTCACGAAGAGATGACCAGGCCAACTATTATCATCCTTAATGGAGACTTGGACGTAGTCAAGCTAATTGACTCTAAACAAGCGCTTCGTGGGAGGCAACCCACGTGTTTCGGTATTTTTAGGTATGTTTCCTACTATCCCTTGTATTTACTTCCATTCAATGGGGACATTGAATATTTTAAGTTTGGGGGTGATGTGTGGGTTGGTAGTGTTAGTGTGTGTCTCATGTAGGATTCATATTGCATATATAGTTGTAGTTCATTCGTAGTTTTGCATGTTTATGTCATATAGAGCATTCTGTTTTGCATATGTGTTTATCTATTATGTGAGTCCATTTAGATGCATTTGCATAGCATGCATATTTCATGATCTCTTATGACTTGACTATTTCCGTTAGTGAGTCGATGTTGATGGGAGTGTGGTTATGATGAATAGAGAGCTGATTAAGTTCCTAAGAAATTGACTTGCATGCCAGAAACAATTGTAAATTCACAAGTCTCATTGGTTGATTTTAGATTTGATCAGACCATGTTTGTTTGGAAGTTAGAATTTAACCACTTGTTTATATTTAGAATGTTTTCTATTCTCTTGAAATTCAAAGAAGCACTTAAGTCTAAGTTTGGGGGAAAACAGGGATATCATGCTAGTTGTCAATAAAGGCTAGGCGTCAATTGGCTAGTAGCCGGCTCATTGAAAAGATGAGTAGTCTAGGGTGGGATGAGAAAAAGGCAAAGCGCACTCATTCCGAAATAATAAAAAAACAAAAAAAGAAAAAAGAAATAGAAAAAAAAAGAGTTGTATTAGTTGTGTTTATGCAGAATTGATCAGGTTGAGCTCTTTAATACTCGAGCAATTAAGTTCTAGGGGACTTTGTGCCTAGTGACCTAAGACTTTGCCGGTCTGGGATCCGCTAACCTAACGCTCGCTACATGGGTATTATTGTATAAGCCTTTAGGGGTCTCAGCCATTGCACGGTCAATTAAGCATGCGTATTGTGTTTAGTATGTTGTTTTGTAATAAAAGCATGAATTCCTGTCTAACTCAAGTGGATATTTGAGGTGTCTTTAAGTGGTTTCTTGTGGCTAGAGTACATTTTGTTTATAAGCTTGTGGTTGTTTTGGTGAAGAGTAGGATATGGTCTTGATTTAGTTTGGGAGTATATTGGTGAGCATTGCACACACGCACGTTTCTGTGTTTGTCTCGTTGGTCGATGTGAATTTGGTCGAACTCTGTTTGGAAGACTGTGTTCTTTGAGATGTTGGCTTGTTGATTGGTTTTGGTTGGTTTGAAGGGATCGTTGCATTTTCATATTAGTTGCATACATGCATTGCATTGTTAGTTGCATGAGTAGATGGATTTTGTGGGTACATTCGCTATAGGCCCTCACGAGACCTTACTCGTCCACTAGGGCTGCCTAGGGGTTTAAAGGGCTTGTTGCATATGCCAAATGCAACCGTGATCACCTACGGAAGTGGTACTAGTTAGTTGTATATAGTTATATTATTTATGCTTGAGGACAAGCATCGGTTTAAGTTTGGGGGTGTGATAAGTGGATTTTATATCCACTTGGAACGCTTCATATCGGCTTAAATTGATGACTTGAACTCAAGTATGTGGTGTGTTTAATGTGTTTTCATTAAGTTTTGCAGAACCAAGAGTTGGAGGTTAATTTGATTAGAATTCGGATTTTCCGGGTAGGTTGCGCAGTCTTCACTGTTTTGGCCATATCTGGAGTTCTACAAGTCCGATTCTGACGATCTTACAGCTCACGCGAAGAGGACAACATTTTCTGACAGAATCCCTGGCACGCCCGCGCCGTCTCCCGCGCGCCCGCGCAGCAATTCTGGCGCGCCCGCGCCGTCCCGCGCGCCCGCGCGAAGAGAATGCTGAAAACTGCAATTTTGTGGTCAGAAAAGGAAACTTGCCATAGTTGTTAGCCTGAAGTCTTTATAAGTATTTGGTGGACGTTTTCTGAGGGATATACAGAGATATATCAAGATTTATATATTTATATACGTCCACGGTGAGAAGAACAAGAAGACGGCTGATTTACGAAGACCTAGTTTTTCATCTAATCTTTGTATTCTTCTAAATTAGGCGATACTTTGGATTCTCGTTTGTTCTTTCTAAACCCTAGTTATTCTATTCAGTTTTACAGACTTATTAATATCATGTTATCATCAGAACCCACGATGATGAACGGTTCGAATATGAACTAATCGTCGTCGTGGGATTCTAACGGATTTATTTATGTAGTTTAGTATCTTGATGCTTTAAAGATTTGTGTGTGATGTATAATTGATATCCTCGTATGGTTAAGCTTAATTGATAGATGCGTCGCGAACATCTAATTTGTTAATCTCTTGTGAAGCGAGAGTGGATCTTGAGATTTAGAACTTGCCATGCTAGCATAGGTTCATAATTGTTCATAAATATGATTCGTAGTATAAGATGAAAATACTTATATTGCCCTGTGTGATCTTTATGGATAACTAGTTCCTCAACCGTTATGTTTTCAAATTCTATAGACATATAGGGTCTAAACATAATTGGTGTCTATTCATCTTCTATCTCTTTTGTGGATGTATGGGTAGTTTGATATACGTATGCCGACAGGTAGCGTGTATTTGATTCGTGTTATCCGATCAGATATCATAACAATTGCATATAGTGATTAAAGGTGTCAGATCTAAGCAAAGTATTTAATGAAGTTAGGATCCCATGTTTTCTCTGCATAAGTAATTCGATTCCAATTCTTGTTAGTTAATTAATTCTTAGTTTATTAAATTGCTTCATAGTTAATCTTAGTTATTCAAAACCCTATCTTGTTAATTGTCTTAGCAGTGAATAAAAACCATACATTGTTGCATAGGTGCAAGACTATAACAACCTAAACCAGTCTCTGTGGGAACGAACTTAATTTTATTCTATATTACTTGTGACCGCGTACGCTTGCGTGTTTTTGTGCGAACAGCTACTCATACAGAGATTCTCTCTGTTACTCACCAGGTAATTGAAAAGGGTGAGGAAGTTGATCAGACCTTAAATACTGATGCTCCTGAGAATATTGCTCCTACTAAAGAAGCTGTTGCTGCAAATTCTGATGTTGCTGACAAGGATGCAACAGAAAATGTTCACATAGAAGTAGAGTTTGTTACAAACTCTGAGATTCCAGAACCTGATGCTGAGAATATTCCTGCAGAGAATACAACAGAGAATGATAATGATAATGATAATGATAGTTCTGCTCATTCCCAAGAGGAGTTATTTGGTAGTCAAGTAAACTCTGATGAGCTAAGAGAGGTCAATCGCGCTACGGCTGAGCATTTTCAAGATATGTACTACAATAGATGGGCTGCTGCAGATTGTATCTTTTCAACACAGAGGGCTGCTGATTTTCTTGGTGATTCTGTAAAGACGATTTCAACTCCTGATATTCTTACAAGTCTGAAGGCTACTGTGATTCAAATTAAATCTCTCCACAACAGATTTGATGAGTCTCATAAAGAAGTCACTGCTTTGAGGAATGAAGTTTGTCTGCGAGATCTCACTCTAAAGAATGATAGAACTTATTACAATTCCATGTTCAGGAAGCAAGCTAAGGACTCTGATGACATTCAGAAGAGGCTTGGGAAAGTTGAGGACAACCAGACTGCTATGTCTGCCCAACTGACTTCGATTTCTAATGCAATTGAGTTGTTGACATCAGTACTACTTTCTGATGATGTCAAAAAGGGGGAGAGTGTACCAAGTGACAAATGCAAAGACACTCAAACTCTGAGACGGAGGGATGATGGTAATGATGGTGGAAACAAGGGAGATGGAAAGAGCTTAAGATTAAATGCTGATAGCAGACTACTTTCAAGAAGATCAAACTCTGATAAAAGATCAAACTCTGGAAAGGGACATGCAAACTCTGCTAGTGGTTCAAGATTCAAAAGTTTGATAATCTCTGATAAGCCTACTAAAGATGAGGAAATTGCTGCCAAGGTGTTTATGGCAGAACATGGAAAAGATGTTACAATTGAAGATATCCAAGCTGAAGAGCAAATGCTTGCTGAGGAACACAGGAAGAATCTTGAAACTGGAATCTACAAGAAGAAGGAAATCAAGGCTCCTAGAAAGAAAGAAAAAGGAATTGTTATCAAAGAGAATGTAAACTCTGATCAGAGTTTACAGTACTCAAGGAGGCCTGTGATTAAAAATGCTGACAAAGGAAAAGGTAAACTGGTAGAAGAAGAACAGTTACCTAAGAAGATTTATTCAACCTCTGACATTGCTCAAGTTGAAACAAGATTAGCTAAATCAACCTCTGACGCTGCTCAAGTTGATGTTTCTACTAAAGTTATGACAACCTCTGACGTTGCTCAAGTTGTACAGAAATCTACACAACTTCCAGGATTCAGCAAACCTAAAATTCTTGAAGAATTAAAGCTTGAAGCTGTGAATTTCTCAGAAACCAGAACTGTATTGGGAAAAGAAGCTTTTGATAAATCTGGACTGGGATCACACAGAGAGAGACGAACAAATAACAGATCTCAAGATAACATTTCACTGGCAGAACCTGGTATTGGGGTTACACAAGAAAACCTTGATAAGTTAGAATCTGTTCAGTTGATTTTTCACAAAGTATTGAAGAAGCAGTTTTTGTTATACTTCATGAGTGATGGAAGAGTTTATAAAGTTGGAGAATCTGATGTTAATCTCAAATCATGGGAAGAACTGGAATATGTACTTTATCTTCTAAAAGTCAAAAACAGACATACTCATGATGTTGCTCAAGTTTTGAGAGAAAAGATGCTGAGATCTTAAGCTATGCTTGGAGGAGGAGTATCAAGTGTTTATATTCCAAAGTATAGGGATCATACTGGAAAGTTAGTGGAGATGAAGAGAAATAGTGCTAGATTTAGAACTGCACTTGGAATAAAAGTTTTGGAATTTAACTTGGAGTCAGACAAGTCTTATTTTATTCAGCTAGGAAATGATATGAGAAGAAACAGCATATATTCTCTAAGAGCTGCTATCTACCAAATGGGGGAGAGTGATTCAGAACTTAAAGAGCTAAAAGAGATTATGATGAATGAGCTAGAGAAGGCTGCTGATTGATTATCTCAGAACAGTACCTGATATTGAAGAAGTCAAGTAAAGTCTGACTGTAAGTTTTTATGTTTTCTGTTCTAAGTTAAATTTAAACTCTGTTTTAAAATTAAACTCTGTTATATTTTAAACACTGCATTTGTTATATGTTTTGACATCATCAATTATCTGTTTAACTTGTACATTTTTATTATGCACAAGTTGGGGGAGATTGTTAGATATAATTGCTGACGTTTGTTCATCAGTGTTTAAGTACCAGGTACATATCAGAGTTTATCTAGAAGCTAGTCAGAGTTTGATAAAGTCTGACTGGATGATAGTTGACTTAGCTGTCGGTGCAAAGATAAAGATTCTAGAAGAAATATATTCTGAAGATGGAAAGAAGCAGAATATATTGATACAGCTAAGGAAACGGAATAGAAGACTGAAGCAATCCTTGATTGATATGAATTGTATAGCTAACATATAGGAATATCAATTAGAGATGGATTGTAAGTAGCTGTGTACTATATAAACACAGATAGGTTATCCCTAGAAGGGACGCGAACTTTGAATATATTATTCTTGTAACCTAGTAGCTCTTTGTGATTCATTAACATCACTAAGAGAGAAACTGTTAATATAATTACAGTTTGTTGATTTACAAACCTGTGTTCTTGATTGTTATTCTTATACATACTTGATTATATTGTGTATTCGGCCTAACAATGTAGGGGAGTCATCAATATTTGAGAGAATGTTGGCTTCATAAATGTTACCATGCCTGTAGCCAGTCAGTGCAATCTTTCCTGTTTCTTTGCTGACTACTTCACAATGAGTGGAATAGAAGTTGACATGATAACCTCTGTCAGTGATTTGACTAATACTCAATAGGTTGTGTTTTAGTCATTTCACTAGAGCTACTTTTTCAATGATGACATTTCCAATTATTATATTGTCATATCCCAAAGTTTGTCCAATGTTGCCATCTCCATAAGACACAGTTGGGCCAGCTTTTTCCTCATATTCTGATAACAGGGCTTTGTTTCCAGTCATGTGCACAGAGCATCCACTATCCATGACTAACACATTTTTCCTTTTTCCCTGCAATCAGAATAGAAACACACTAATCAGAACATTTAGGAACCCATACTTGTTGGGTTCCTTTTCCATGCAATTTATTAATTTTAGCAGCAGAAGACTTTCTGACTTTAGCAGTCCTGACAGGATTAACTCCATCAGGATTTGCTTTGTCAGCATCAGTATTAACAAAAGCATGCTTCACTATGACATTATCAATTCTACTAGACTTTGTACTATTATCAAACTTAGGCAATGGATCATAAAAATTATAGTACAAATCATGATAATCTTTACAAGTATAAATAGAATGCCATATACTACCACAATGAAAACAGGACTTCTGTGGTTTATAAAATACTGATCTACTCCTGACATCAGAAATAGGAATTTCAGTACTTTTCTTTAAACTCTTTTTACAATCAATTGCAAGATGATTAGAGTTACCACAGTTAAAACAACATTTTCTAGGTGCATTTGGGATATACTTATAACCATTCTCTTTATTGATCCCAATTTTACCATTCCTGTTTCTCTTAACAGTAGCTTCCTTCTTCCTATCTGTAACCTCACAGATTTTATCCTTAAGTTGTTTCTGAGACAGTAAACCTACATTCTTAGTAACTTTACTCAAGACAGGTTTAGACTTAATAACTTTGATATTTTGAACAGAAGTAGATCCCTTTTCAAATGTTGAATTGGAATCTTTACCAAAAACAAAATTAACAAGAGTAATCTTAGATTTGGTTTTGTCTATAACATGTCTATAGGTTTTTGCACTAACTGTCTCATCAACAATAATTTTCTCCTTAAGTTTCTTATCCTCATCTGACTTATACCCTAGACACTCTTTCCAATTCTTAGAGGTATTAATCTCATGAAATTGTCTACCAGAGTCTGTCCAGGTTCTGATTTTCTAATTAGCATACTCAAGTTCCTTTTCAAGAGCAGTACATTTAAGTTTCATCTCTAAGTACATGTGTTTAGCATTATCACATTCTATCTGTACTTTTTGCATAAGAGAAAATTCAGCTTCTAAATGCTCATTCATTTTCCTAAGTTCAGACATCTCAGATAAGATCCTAGTATTCTCAGCAGTTTGACTTCTAAAGCTAATATGCAATGACTTTAGAAAACGTCTTAACTCAGAAGCATTATCAGTATCAAAATCAAAGACAGTATTAAGTACCTTATCATCAGGAATAGCAGTATCATCAGTATTGGCCATTAGTGCATAGTTGACCACCTCAGTATCAGATTCTGAGGAAGAGTCCATCCAATCCTTGCTTGATGTAATGAGTGCCTTGGTCCATCAAAGTGACCCATACCATTACACTTGTAGCATCTAACCTTTGAGTACTTGTCAAATTTGCTACTCTTGCTGTCCTTTTTGATATTCTTGTCTTTGTTTGCATTGAAGGTCCTTTTCTGGAAGTTGCCTTGTCTCCTAGCCTTCCTGAACTTCATCTTTTTGAAGCTTCTGACTATCATAGAAACCATCTCTTCAATGTCTGAGTCAGAAGAGTCATCATCAGTATTGGCATCAGGATTGCCATTAGTATCTGATGAAGAGTCATCAGAATCTGACTCATCTATTCTTAATTTCCTTCTAGAGACCTCCACGGCCTTTCCTTTTGATTTAGCCTCTGCTTTCAAAGCAATAGATTTTGCCTTGCTACTTTTCTTATTCTTTCTCTGTTGAACTTCAAGATCATGAGTTCTTAACATTCCATAGACTTCATCAAGAGACACAGTGTTGAGATCATACTGATGTCTAATGATCGAGGTCTGAGTATCCCATTCTTCAGGTAAAGCTCTTAGAAACTTGGTGTTTGAATCTTCAGTTTCATACTCCTTGTCAACTAAAGATAAACTGTTCAGAAGTGTCAGAAATCTATCATATAAATCAGTTAGGCTCTCATCAGGTCTAGCATCGAATTGTTCATATTCTTGAATCAAAAGAGCCCTTCTGTTTTTCTTGACAGATGCAGATCCCTGGCATTGAGTTTCCAAGGTATCCCAGATTTCTTTAGCAGACTTGCATGCAATCACTTTGTTGGACATGACAGCATCAAGACTACTGTGCAGGATGTTCTTTATCTTTGGTTCTCTGAGTACATGAGCTTTTTCTTCTGGAGTCCAGTCACTCTTGGCCTTGACCACATAATGTTCAGGTACAGTGTCTGTTCGTTCTACAATCCTTGTAGGAATATATGGTCCATCACGAATTCTGTCCAGATAGTCAGGATCCATAGCCTCCAGGTACATTAACATCTTTACCTTCCATGTTGGATATTCTGATTTCTTCAGGATGGGAATTTTCATCCTTTCATACTTTGTTGTCGACATCTTAGATCGTATCTGATTCAAATTAAATCAGTTTGCTCTGATACCAATTGTTGCCCAGTAATAAACCATTGTAGAAGGGGGGTTGAATACAATTGTATAAGATTCTCGACTTAATAAGATATGAATCACAAATATGAAAGAATGATAACAGCTTTATTAAATCTGATATAAAACTGTTACAAACTCTCTCAAGAAATTATGTGTTCTTGAGAGCTTCTAGATTACAAAAACTCTCTCAAGAAATTCTGATGTTCTTGAGAGCTTCTATTACAAAGATACTTGAGTGTTTCAATCTTCTAAATCGAAACCTAAACTGTGTTTATATACTACACAGCTTCTCTATCAATGATAAGTCCTAATCAATTACAAAGATTGAAACCTATCCTTAATCGATAGCTTCATTACTACAAACCAGGAACCGACAGAATAATCTTCCTTATTTAACTAGACTCCAAATATAACTCAAAGTAGGAATCCTGATCAGCTTCCAGTCCTGATGATCAATCCTGATCCCAGTCCTGATATTCATTCTGATCCTGACGACCATGCAATCCTGATGATGTCAGCAATCCTGATCAGTTGAAGTCTAGATCCTAACGATCATTGAATCCTGATCTAACATAACCCTATTCTCAAGAAATGTTATTTTCTTAGTTAGTTCATCCTGATTAACATGCACAAGTTTTAATTCTTTTACCTCCTTTTCAAGAGCTGTGTTCAAAAGAATTATTCTATCATTTTCTCTACGTGCACATGAAACATTAGTACTAAGATGATAGATCATTTCAGTATCAGTAAACTTTACCTCTGACATGAATGATGATGAAGTGCTTGCCTCATTTGCCACTAAAGCTAGGTTTCCAATTTCACCTGCTTCTTCATCACTATCAATATCATCCCAACTCTTTCCTTCGGCAACATAAGCTTTCCCAATCTTATTCTTCTTGCTAGAATCAAATGAGTTCCTTCTCACTTGCTTTGGCTTTTTACATTCTGTAGCAAAGTGACCCAACTCATTACAATTGTAGCACCTGATTGTGCTTCTTTCCACTGTTCCAGTTTTATAGCCACCCCTTGTGCTATTTGTAGATGAAGAACCACCTCTCTGAAACCTGGGCTTGAACTTAAGATTGGGATTCCTTCTGAATCTGAATTTGCCAAACTTCCTCACTATCATTGCCAAGTCACCATCCTCCAACTGATCAAGTTCTTCCAAAGAATAGAAGTCACCACTAGATTGATCAATGGATGTTAATCCATATTTAGCATTAATAACATCCAAGATAAACTGGAAGGTTGAACAACCACTTCCAGTTTCTGTGGGACTTCTGTTGTCAATGCAGTAGAAGTACTAACTATCTTTCCAGTTCCATAAATCTCCTTTTGCTGAATCTGCTCCAGCTCATAGGTCTTCAGAACACCATACAGTCTTTCCAAATAAATCTCTCCAAGATCTCTTGCTTTTCTGATTGCAGATATTATGTGCTCCAAATGAGATGGAAGTGTCAGGAGGAACTTCTTGTTAATCTCCTTGATAGTATAGTGTTTTCCATTGAGATTCAGATCATTTATCAATCTGTTGTATCTCTCAAAAACCTCAGAGATACCTTCACCAGGGTTTGATCTGAAATACTCATATGAAGAGGTGAGAATTTCCAACCTATTCTCTCTGACTTCTTCGGTCCCCTCATTGATTATCTCTATTGTGACCCAAATGTGTTTAGCAGTAACACAGTTTAAAACATGATTATGCATGATAGGATCAAGACAATCAACCAGTATCAACTGTAAATAGGCATCCAGGGTAGCATCCTCTTTTTCATCAGTTGTGTAGTCCTTGGGATCCTTGGGGTACATCCTAGCAGTTCTAGTTATAACATTGTTCTCTATCTGCTCTTCATCCACAATCATAGAAAGTTTAGGACCATTCTTCAGCACTCCAAGATATTTAACATTTGCCACTTGAAGAAACAGGAGCATCTTCTTCTTCCACATAGGATAATGCTCCTTACTGAACATGGGAATCTTTACTGTACCAACTTTCTGAGTTGTAGACATTTTTGAGATTTTTAATGAATAATAAGAATTTCAGAGTTTAAGAAAAAATCACAAAAAAATGGATCTTTGATTAGTATATCAATCAAAAGGCTCTGATGCCAATTGTTAGGTCCTGATAAGTTTGTAGAAGGGGGGTTGTATACAAACTATACCGTTTAATCGAATTTGTTCGTTTAAAGATTAAACAAATTAAGAACAAATTATTGCGGAATAAAACTGAAACAATATTCAAGTTAAATATAACTTATATTAAACTTGAGGAGTGTTACAATTTGATCACAGATTACAAAGTTCTTGATAAAACAAACCTAGAATAAATTCGACATGAATTTATCTATTTTTGTAATAAAAAGGATCGAATACTAAAAAGTAGTTCGATAGTAATTCTACGGATTATGATCCGCTAGATTGTCAAAGCGTAAGAGAATTACTTCTTATGAATTAAATGTTAAGAACAAACAAGAAATTACTTCTCTGGCAGAAATTGAGAGCTTTGCAGTTGAAGAAGTTAAGACAGAGTAAAGATAGAATGTTTTTGTTCTTCTGTGTCTTTTGTAAATGTGTTCTCTTGTAATTGATATTGTCAACTGATCACACATGTATTTAATCAACTGCCTTGCCTTTTTCTTCACGCGCCAATTGATTTCTTCATAATTGTATTAGGAAGACTTGCGGGAAGACTAAGAAATGGCTTGGTAAGACAATCGGTAAGACAACCCTTTTGCCTTGGAAGACAATCGGGAAGACAACCTTTTTGCTTAGGAAGACAATCGGGAAGGCTTATTTCTAAGTCTTCCTAGTTAAAAAACTAAGTCTTCCTAGTTCATATTTATTCTAATTTAAATAATTATCAAAATAAATTATGTATTAAATTAATTCTTTACAGAATTAATTTAATAAATAATTTACTTAATAGTGATAATTATTTATAAGAGAATAAATAGAATTTCATGTCTTCTCAATTAATTCTTGAACCACTAAAACTTAGATGAAGAAATAACATTTTTAGAACATTGACACTCAATGTACTGTCTGGTTCATGAGTGACTAACGACAATGTCTGTTCTTCATCTGTTTGACTTTAAGCAGTGATCCACTTCCATTTCCCTTTTTCTTGAACTCTGTAACCTGTATCTTTGCTGTCACCTCTTGAAATATCTGTCACATTAATAAATCCACTGAGCTTGAATACTTCACTGAGGCTTGATCAATAAATTGAACTTCTTTCAATGTAGAATTACTTCAAGTCTGTAGATGACTTTAATCTTCATTCTTTGACAGATATTATCTTCTGAGATTCCTGTGACATATGACTTTTATTATTTACTTATTACAACTTATTTTATGTTGAGTAGAATCCTCGGTGTTTACAAATAGGCCTATACATATGCCTTTCACTAAACGAATTAAAATCATGTTTTTATCGATTTTTTTGTAAATCTAATCGTACCGATGAAAATTTTATGCAAAAAATAAGTTGGTGTGCAAAATTTATAAATTTTACCCCTTAAGAATACATTTAATTTAACATGGTATTTAATATATCGTTTACAATATGAATGTAACGGCTTAGATTTTATTTCATTTTTTGATTTAAAATTGCATCATATACAAAATCAATTTCTATGTAATTTTGTGTACCCACTAATTTTTGCGTAGTATTTTAATTCGTACGGTTGGATTTTCGAAAAAAACTATTGAAAATATGGATGTGAGAACGCTTAGGTATAAAACTTTTATACCGTTGAATATGTTACATATATATGTCTTGATAGGGTTTATCTATTGTATTATTGCAATAGATTGCACAAAGAAGAGTGTGAGGATACCATTTTTTCTAATTTTTTTTAGTTCATTTCTATATTTAATAATAATTATATTGAATGTTTTCTTTTTATATAGTTTTTTATATATAGTTTTTGTTAGGCTCAAGACATGTCTGAATACCACTATTAATAAGCCTACACTATGTGACTATGTCACACTACATGACCTAGTGATTTCTATCACTGGGATATAGTATAGGTCTCTAAATGTACTTGTCTTGTTCTCATGAACAATAGCTTTATCATGTATGCTCAGATCTATAATGAGCTTAGTAAAGTTTCTTGCATCTAGATTGTATATAGGCCATTGAATAATTGTCCTGGTAGAAGTTCAGTAATGTTCATGCAGCAGGATAGAAATGAATAAGGCCATGAAGAAATAAGTTGCAGAAATTTGTCTAAGGCATTATATAGCAAAGTCAGAAGAAAGCTATGTCGTGAAGTCACCAATATCTATGTCGTGAAGTGCTACATCGCATAGTCCATTTTGGTCTATGTCGAGAAGTCCTCAAGACACATGTCGTGAAGTGTTGAAGTCAGCAAAGTCAAAGAAGCCTAGATCGTGAAGTCCTCAGAAGCCTTATGTCGCATAGTCATCAAAATGACCTATGTCGCATAGTCATCAAATGACCTATGTCGCATAGTCGTCAAATGACCTATGTCGCATAGTCGTCAAATGACCTATGTCGCATAGTCGTCAAATGACCTATGTCGCATAGTCGTCAAATGACTTATGTCGCATAGTCGTCAAATGACTTATGTCGCATAGTCATCAAATGACCTATGTCGCAAAGTCTTCAAAGGCTATATCGTGTAGTCCTCACAAGGGAGATCGCGAAGTCAGGAATGAAGTGGAGTTCACGATATCAACACTTAGCCGTTTATAACAAGACAAATCAAGGTACAGAATCAAGAATCAAAAGAGACAAATACTGAAGCATTTGTTCTGGCAAGGTGGTCCAAAGAACAGCTGGCAAATCTACAGCTAAACATGGAGAGAAAGATAAGAGACAAGCAGCTACAGAAACAGGAAAGACTCCGAAAAGCAGGTGGTCCTTCCTGACACAGTTAACGTCTTATGGCAGGACAAGTTGGACTTTCAGCAAGGGGTAACTGTGTAAAAATAGGTGTGTGCACTAGTTTGTATAGGGCTTATATATATCATGCACATCCTATTGTTAGCTGTAAGAGAGATACACATAGTTATTTGCTAAGCTCTTTTCTCTGTAAGCAAGCAAGTACAAACTGTTCTTGTTTAGAAGCCAGAAATTCGATTATGAATTTCTTGGAAAGCTGTAGTATTTAATTTGCTTATACAAAGTAGATTAAAGTGATTGTGCGTGTTGTTTACTTTCTGTATATTACATAGCATAATCATATACAGTTTACATTTAGTTTCAAGAAAGCAAAAATCCATCAAACTATCCATTCACCCCCCCTCTGTCTAGTTTCTAGGTGATATTCATTCCTAACAGTTTTTGTGATTTTGGGAATTAATTAAAGTTATTCGATATCATTATCTCATAATCTTTTTAATTAATCATATTTAGAGAATTAAATTTCTTTATTTACATTCAAATTCATAGTAAAAATCAATAAATATATAAAAATCAATCATCTTCAGAATTCAATTAAACAAATGTTAATTTTTTTTCTTAACTAAGCTAAAATTGAAATCCCTTACTTAAATTCAAATTCACAGGAAAGACAATGATTATATAAAAAATCGATTATGTTTCCATGATTAACCTTTTATATTATAATGATGCACATGTACGCACTAAATGTTTTTTTATTATAAAGTCTAAGAATATTTAAGATATTTGTAATTTTTGTGATAATACAAATAGTTGAAGTTTGAAGCGGTGTTTAATCATTAAATTTTTATTATTGCTTAATTTAATATTTTTAATTTATATATATTTAGTGCAATGGGCGTCGGCCGAATAAAGTATGACACACATATTTTTAGTATTTTTATTTATATGTACTTATGCAACGGGCGTCGGCTCAAAAAATATGACACAAAATCGGCATATAAAGTCCCGAGATATTTAAGAAATTTGTAATTTTTGTGATAGTACGAATGATTGAAATTTGAAGTGGTGATTAATAACTAAATTTTATTAATTGTATTTGATAAAAAATAAGTTGACATGTTAAAATAGGTAAACGTTTTTAAATAACTAAAAGCATTAAAATTAGTTTTAAAATAAATAGGCTCATAAACTAGTCCGGTAAATAGGTATTGGAAATGCCTTTTAATTAGAATAGTTAAATTTATTTTCAATATTATTATAACTTTTTAAAATAATTAGGTCATTAAAATAGGTTTAAAAATAAATAGGATTGTTACTCGAATCAAGTATATGGTATTAATTGAATTTTGTTAATAAAAAATAAGTTCATTTAGAAATTTTATTTATATGTCCATATGTGTATAAATATAGATATGTATTTGGTCTAAATATTATGAGTAACTAAGTAAAACAATATCGTATCAAAAAATAGATATTAAAATGTTTATATAAATAAAAAATAGATATTAATTTTTATATTATATCTTTATATATAAAAATAAAAACCCCCAGGAGCTCTCAGATCGTCCAAAAGCTATTTATCTATTGTTCTAGAGTTTCTGGAATTTCAATTCAATAAAATTAAATTTCCTTATTAAAATTCGAATTTATAGGATAAAAAATAGCAATTGCCTTTTAAATTTTTACTGATGGAGGAAACTAAATACACAATTTTTATATTCTTTCCTTTAAAATCTTTTATAATGAAGGAAAGTAAATATACTATTTTAATATTCAACATCTTTATCTTTTTATCTTATCAATTTTTATCTTCTTTCTCTTTTTATTTATCTTCTTCTTTATATATCTATATATATATAAGTAAACTCTCAGGAGCTCTCAGATCGTCCAAAAATTATTTATTTATTTTTCTACAGTTCCACAACTTTACTTCATTAAAAAAATTCATTATTTACATTCGAATTATTAGAGAAGACAATAGAAATAAAAAAGTCAATCCTATTATTGAATGTCATTTTTGTATATAGTTTTTGATATATTATTTTTCTGATGTTGTGAATTAATTAGAGTTATATTCAATACTATTATCTCATTAATTTTTTTATGAGAGACATGATAACTTTATAATTTTATATAATTGTTTCTGGATTAATCATGTTTAGAGAATTCAATTTCTTTATTTATATTCGAATTCATACTAAAAACAATAAATATATAAAAGTCAATCATGTTTAGAATTCAACTAAACAAATTTTTTTTTTCTTTTTCTGTAGAACTCCTCTATTTCTATTCAAGAAAATTAAATTTCCTTATTTAAATCCTATTTAGAATTTATTCTTTATTATATTTTTTATATCTTAAATTGTCTATAAAAATAAGGGCTGATTTGTTTTTCTCAAGTCACCATTTTGTGGATTTATTTGAGGAACTTTTGATAACGAGTATATTCGTGTTGATGCCGATTTTCGTCACGGACGGGGCATCATAATAAAGGGTATTCGTATAGAGCTTGTAGTAGATATTCATGGCCAACAGAAGAGATTAGGGTTTTCGATGAGTTTTAGACTGAGCTTGAGAGTTATTCTAAGAGAGGAGCTCTAGAATATCGGGTGTCGGATCGTCCCCCTCAAGGTGCCTACGTATCTCTATATTTATAGAGAATCAAGTCTACGTAATTCTATTAGGATCTACTACCTTTTCTGCGTAGAATTCTAGTTTGAACAATACTCCTATTCTTTAGGAGCAAGACATCTAGTTGTAGTGAATTTTCTCGTATACGATACTTCCCGTTATCGGGCTTATTTAATATGGGCCAATACCCATACGGGATCGGATTTATATCTTGTATCAACATGTCCCCAGTATTTATCGGAGGTTTCCTTCGGTGAATACTTAATTAAAGTATTTTTTTTCTTGATCTCGATTAAACAATATGTCAATCGGCAACACCTCGAATAATTATTGATGATGGTTAAATCAATTTAGGTGTTATTATTTTTTACATATTAATGGATTTGGTTTATCCCATAATCGAGTGATCGGGCTTTCTTTTGGTGTTGACTGGGCCCTGCAACACCTTATGTTTGCCATAACACATTTGGGCCTTAGATCTATTAGTAACAAATGTACCAATTTAAGGCTTGTTTTTAACTTGAGCAAACTTGGATTCGTCAATCCCCATATACCAAGCTATCGGGCTAAGTATTTAGCTAGAGCCATGACTAACCAAACCGTCTTATGGTTTGATTAGTTAAGCCTGTGCTTTCGAGTCAAAAAATATTAAGTAGCTAACTTTTCTCGGAGCACGGATGAGAGGTCGTCTGTAAGCCACAAAGTTTGTCAAAAGACCTTGATTACCAGTTTCTCATCTTCTGGTTGCCAGCACCCGGCTTTTTATGTACCATCATAGCTCAAAGGCGGTTTTTCGATCCATATATTGGCATTATCCTGGCCCCGCAGTGATTGTCGCATTTAAATGAATGAGATGGATGACACAAATCACTGGTTTAGGTCGGATCAAATTTGGCCCACCCCGAGATCTTATCAACTGATCAGGAAGTTAAGAAAGTCGAGATGAACCACATAGTATATATTACTTGACAATAAATAAAAAGCATAAAAAATAATACTTATCTTAAACTGTGTCCAAGATTCACTTGTACATGCCGATGTTTGATTTCATGAGGTTGTATTTCACTGCATAAATAATTGACTTGTACTATAGTTGTTGTAGAATGTCCCCAGCTTAGCATAATATTGTCGCAATGCTTGCGCGTTGATACGTGCAAACTCGATATTAGAGATATATGAGTGCAACGTATTTTCTGCTTAATCATAACAAGCATTGGAGTACTTTTGATTTTCTCCGATAACAAATTTCCAGTGTGTCTAATTGCTGCAAAGACTCAGCATGGCTTGTGATAATCTGAACCAACACCTACATAACTCCATAGTTGCTGACAGAATTGAGAATTATCTCTGTCACTGATGATTCGTCTGCCTCTCTTTGCAATGTTGTCACTTGATGTTGTTATGAAGTCATGATGTTGGGCTTGTAATGCTGCTTGGATCTCTTTACTTGTATTTAACCAGCAACTTGTAGCATACATGCACTAAGAAGTGCAGCTGCTTGTCCTGATTTTTTTTTTTAAAAGAGACTTCAATATTCACTCCCATACAGTAACGTATACCTGCTTAGATATAGTTAGGTTTTGTGCTAATTCAAAGCTTGCAGGGAGTTTTTTGTTTACTTCCTTTTCCAAATATCTGCTGAAAGTTTTCTTCCTATTTATTGAAGCTTGATAACTCCAAATTTTTCAATTTCCTCATGATGATAATGAGAAGTAACAAATGAGTGCTATTTTTGCATCCTTAGTAGCAGCTACCTTCATGTTACTTTTTTCCTTGCTCTAAGTGCACTGCTCAGTAAAGTTGATTAGAGTTTTGGTCTATAGCTAAAATCTGAATTTTGGCCAAGTTACTCTTCCATTTTCACGAGCTGCTGGTTAATTTCAATTATTCCTGCAATTGAGATTCAAGCGATGTCATCTGTTTGCTTGGGCTTTTGTTGGTGTTTCTAGCCTTGTCTCTGATTCTCCAATTGAGTTGTACTAAGATACATTGCAACAAATCTCTTCTCTCATTGATACCATGTTTTCATGGACATTTAACTTTCCTTCTACCACTAATTTTTTTTGTAAGTCAAAATTTTCTTCTTTTTCGCTATCTTTTGCAGATTGAGTTCTTCTTTTGTATTATTTTTCCTGCTTTCCACACCCCAGTTCAATGAAGTTGAATATAGTTTTTTTTTTGCTCAACACAAATATGGTTTTGGCCAAGTTTTTCTTCCACTCTTATGGCGTTTCTTTCAAAGTAGGAGTTTCTTGTTGGAAAGTAACGTACTTAGATGACAAATAAATCGACCACAATTTGTATTCTTACAATCTTTCATGTTTGTTTGCTTCTTTTCCCAAACTTGAATAGCATCCCGATGCACTAGTATTTCAGAGTTTGACGCCCTTTTCAAGACATTGTCGCCTGATTCTTCAAAGCATCAAAAATTTCTTCTGGGGTCTTCTTCAATTGCCCCACAAGTCTCTTCGATATTTGACTCAGTTGTTGTAGAGGACTCATAAGCCAGATTACCCTTCTTCTGCAACCCAGTTTTGCTGACTCCATCTAATGGAGAACCAGAATTGCTGAGTGCAGCCTTTGTATATCAATTTGTTGCAACCACGTCACAATTTTTCCATATGTATTGCATACATTAGCAATTTTTCCATATGTATTGCATACATTAGCAATTTTTCCTTCACTTTCCTTCTTATTTTCAGTGCCAGCATCATCTTTCATCTTGCAGCCTGTTGTTTTCTTTCAAGTAATAGAATCAACTCCTGTTTCTTAATCAACCAGTTAGTATTGTTTACCTGACAGCAAGTTGGAGTCTACAACTAGCTTAGTATTTAGCTGAGCTCCTCGCTTTTATGTTTCACCAAGTCACAACTTTATTCAGTTTTCTCCACATTATTTATCCTCTCTTTGAATTACACAGACGATCTAAATTTTCCTTTCAACAGTAAGATTCCGCAGAGGTGGAGCACTGTTGATTTATCAAGTTTCTAGTACTTGTGACTAGCGTCAAAGTACTTTGAATATTTTTCGAATAACAAATTCAGCTACAAAGTCTGCAGAATGCTCATTGCAGCGTTAAATTTGTAAAAAAAAAAAAATCTTCCTTGTAAACTGCTAGTTGTGTTGAATTACTTTTCTGTGCAGTTGCATCGCAGTTATCAAAGATCGATGACTTTTCTTGCTATTTGCCGCTTCATATTTTTTAGCTCTAAGCTTCACTCTTGTGCTTCTTTCTTGAAAAGATGATTTATTCTTCATTGGTTCTGCCATAATGTATGTTTCAACATTAGTTTTATTGCAACATGTTGACTCACTTATGATAATAATAATAAGAAGTAACTTGTATGCACTCTTTTATCATTGCTTTTTAAACTAAATTCCTCTAATTGTTTTCGACCTCTGCTGTATATTTCTCTACAGCATTGCGTAGTAAATGCAAGCAGCAAAGTTTCAGCAAGCAGCTTCTGCTCCTCTCCTTCTCATTATCCAGTGCAAGGCATTATATCTGTTTCTTCATTTGCTGACAAGCCTTTAGTTTGTTTATCTCTTTTGGAACTCTGCGCTGCTTTCGACTTTTTTTCAGTACAGATCAAATAACTTCAACATATTACAGCTATTTTTTTTCCTTGCAGGACTCATCTGGTACAATCTTTTTAATTTTCCAAACTTCCCATGTAGCTTCAGGATCATGCTCCGATAAATTTCAACAATCTGCAAGATTTTTCTTCTCTCCATGATTTTGAAGCATTCTTAGTGCTCGCTTTTTCATTAAACTTGCATAGAACACTGTCACGTACTTGCAATTATCACCACCAACGATTGTGGTAGTCTTCCTTGTCACCCACAAATTAGTTACAGACATAATCTATTTCATCCAATTGGTAAATTGATTCGCCTGCTCCTTTTCTAGGAAAAATCATGTAGTGAACAAATTAATCTTCTTCCTCATATGAATTTATTTCGGGATATGGATGCGTCAAATTTTCTTCGCGCAATTTACTTGCAACTGGTGATGAGATTTTCCTCTTTTTTGGCCATAACTCTTGGATTCTTCAGGCCAACCTTTTATTCCTTCTCTTGCATTTTTTTTCTGATTTCTGTTGTTTGCATGGTCCTTCAGCAAAATTGATGTTGTTGAAGTTGCAGCATCACGAGGTGTTCCGGATCTTTTTAAATCATTTGCACAAGCATGTCAAGTCGACAGCCTGGTTCAGGGGTAAGTTTGGGGCATTTGTAACATGAATTTTTCCACTCTCGTTGTTATTCTGTTGCTGGCTTTGCAGGCTCCGTGTACTTTGTCTTTTTTTACTAGTTCATGTGCACTTTAATTTGAAAAACACGAAACTTTCCAATTTGGTACTTCTGTTTTTTCTTCATCACAACGATTCTTCCTTGATTTGTCTTCCTTAAAGGACCTGTAATTCCCATAGATATGGGCTAGCCTAAAGCTTTTGGTTTTGTAAATTCCTTTTTCTTTTCAATTTGATAGAAGGAGACATTTGATTCCTGTTATAGGTCTTAACACAAAACCAAATTTGGCTAAGTTATTCTTCCGATTATATAAGCTGCTAGTTGAGAGACTATTAAGTTGACTCATTGCTTCAGTGACATTTGTTAAGATCACTCAAAATGAGAGTCCTGATTTTGTTGAGGCCTCCGTAGCTGTTGTTTGCCTATGTATTCAGACTCGTTATCCCTCTGTTTCTGTGTTATATGACATTTGTTATCTGCTTTGGTGTAGAGTTCATGTCTCTCTCTTGCTGCATTAGTTACTTCCAAGTGCGTACATAGCAGAATTTTAACCAGCTATTGCCTTGTTGCGGGAGATAAAACGCAGTCCTGCCCTTTTTCTTTGTATTAACACTAGATAACTTCAAGCTATGTCAGCTCCATCAAGTGTTTGCGGAGGGATCAGAAGGAGATATACATCCACCACGTTGCTTCTAGATATTTTATGAACATAAAACAAGTATAGAATTCATAAGATATAAATTTTAAACTAGATTTACTTGAATCATTAAATCTACAACAATATAACAAAAAATATATTATGTCTTATATTAGTAGATTTAAGTAACAGTAGATAACATGAGACAAAAATAAGATATCCATTAACAGGATCAAGCACTGTTATTTAATCAAATATGCATCAGGAGAGCTAAGACTTTAATCAAATGCTTTAGGAGAGCTAAGACTTAGCTTTTAATTCGATTCACCCGAGAGAAATCCAGCTTGACTCTTCTGGCCCGCCAATCCATTTACAAAAAATTTCTTCATGTTCATCTTTTAATCTCATAATAGCTTTTGAGGTTTGACAGGTGAATTAATCAATTAAACCACCATTTACACAAATTTGCTGAATTTTTGACCGCTTTTTTCCAATAATAATTTTGAGCAATTTTAATGGTCATCATTCGATAGTAATTTTCTCTACACGATTCCCAGAGACGGCGCCAAATGTTGATGCCGATTTTCATCACAGACTGGGCATCATAATAAAGGGTATTCGTATAGAGCTTGTAGTAGATATTCATGGCCAACAGAGGAGATTAAGGTTTTTGAGGAGTTTTAGACTGAGCTTGAGAGTTATTCTAAGAGAGGAGCTCTAGAATATCGGGTGTCGGATCGTCCCCCTCAAGGTGCGTACGTATCTCTATATTTATAGAGAATCAAGTCTACGTAGTTCTATTAGGATCAACTACCTTTTCTGCGTAGAATTCTAGTTTGAACAATACTCCTATTCTTTAGGAGCAAGACATCTAGTTGTAGTGAATTTCCTCGTATACGATACTTCCCGTTATCGGGCTTATTTAATATGGGCTGATACCCATACGGGATCGGATTTATATCTTGTATCAACAATTCGTATACATTAATAATACTACATACTCATGATAAGAAGATAAACAACTAGAACTATTGTAATAGCCGCATGTAAGCATGTGACGATTAACATTACATACATATAGTTATACTTGATTTCTGTAGCTAATAATAATTTATTGAATGTCATCTTTGTATATAGTTTTTGATATTTTTTTTGTGAATTTAATAATTAATTAGAGTTATAACTTTCAAATTTTTATATATTTGTTTTTTAATTAATCATGTTTAGAAAATTCAATTTCTTTATTTACATTCAAATTCATACTAAATATAATAAATATATATAAGTCAATCATCTTTAGAATTCAATTAAACAAATGTTAATTTTTTTTCTTAATTAAAATAAAATTGAATTCCCTTATTTACATTCAAATTCATAGGGAAGACAATGATTAGATAAAAATCAATTATGTATTCATGATTAACCTTTTATATCACAACGATGCACATGTACCTACCCAAAAAAATTATTGTAACGTCTAGGGATATTTAACAAATTTGTAATTTTTGTGATAATACGAATAGTTGAAGTTTGAAGCGGTGGTTAATACTTAAATTTTTATTATTGCTTATTTTTAGTATTTTCAATTTCTATGTAGTGCAACTAGTGTCGGCTCAAGAAAATATGACACAAAATTGGCATATAAAGTATATGGATATTTAAGAAATTTGTAATTTATGTGATAATACAAATGGTTGAAGTTTGTCGTGGTGGTTAATACTTAAATTTTTATCATTGCTTATTTTTAGTATTTTTAGTTTTTATGTATTTTGTGCATTGGTCGTTGTCTCAAGAAAATATGACATCGCATATAAAGTATAGAGATATTTAAGAATTGGTCGTGGGCTCAAGAAAATATGACACAAAATCGGCATATAAAGTACAACAATAATTAAGACATTTGTAATTTTTGTGACAATACTAATGGTTGAAGTTTGAAATGGTGGTTAATACTTAAATTTTTATTATTTAATATTTTTAGTAATTTTTATTTATATGTATTTAGTGCAACGGGCAGGGGCTGAAATAAATATGACACAAAATCTAACCGGTTGCAATCATCAACATCCCCCTTGCCTCAAGTTCAAGTCTCTCTCTTGTCCTTATCACAAGTAAGTTTCTTGAACTGCTTAAGCTTATTCTGTAAATGAATGTTTACCAGAAGGTGTAATGTGCTTTCTTCTCTTTGCGAAGTGGCTATAGTGTTTATGAATGTGGCTATAGTATTTATGCCTAGAATCCTTTGCTTAGGAGTGTATGCATGCCTCTAGCTTGTCCCTAGAACAGTCTTCGGGGTAACCTAAATGTATTTAGGAACCCCTCCTTTCCCCTGGCTTAGACGTTAGTGACTCCCCCGACCGATCCGCGAGCCCTCTGTACTCGGCTTTTTTGTTTTTCCTTTTCATCTTTTTTCAAAATCTTTTCCGAGTACACAGTTAATTTCTTCATTCCCCAATGCAGGAATTATGGATCGGTTGTCTTCCGATTCTGAGCAGTCTTCGGGATCCGTGTCCCCGGAGAGATCTCATGTCTTTAATGCCGGCGACTATCCCGCGACGAATCACCCCACACAACTTTCCAAGGATTGTGTGGCCAAGTTGGCGAAAGAACACGAGATTCCGAATGGAGCATGGCATACATATATGCCGAGGGCGACTGATCGAATATGGCACAATCCGCCCGTGCTGAAGGGCTATGGGACGGTATCTACAGGGGTCTTCGAAGCGGCCTTGAAGTCGGCTTTCGGGTCCCTATGCTTCCTTTAATAAAAAAGTTATTCGCCCAGATGGGAATTTCCATGGGTCAGATGGACCCGAACGGGTTTCTGCACATGAACGGCTTCCAATGCCGGTGCCTCGCCGCAAATGTCGACCCCGACCCCCCAATTATTTTGGCATCACCATGACTTCAGGAAAAATGGTAAGAGTAAGGGTTTTTACACCATCGCCCATCGAACCAACAGGGCGGAATGGGTGGAGACCAATTCAAATAACAAGGGAAGCCATGATAAATGGTGCTACATTTCGGGCCCGAAGATTGTGGTCGTGTCCCAATGGAGCGTGGTTGATCCTACCGTTCAGGTGGTGAAACCTACGTTGTCGGGCAGCGAAACGCACGAATATGAACGACTATGTCAGTTCAAAATGGACCGAATTCCTTTAGAGGATCTTCGGTACAAACAATGGCTCTTCGCCCTATGGGGTAATGGTAACATGCTCCGACCCCTACACTTTCTTTGTTTTCCTTTCTTTTTAGCAATAAATGTATCATCTAACTCCTTCGTGTTTTCTTTGCAGTGTCTTCTCGCCAGACGATTATCGAACGGAAGCATGCCAAGTTTGAGGCCGAACAGGCGGCCCAGGCGGGGGGTTCGTCAAGTGCTGCTCAGAAGGAAAGCGAGCAACGGGCTCCTGACCAATCCACTCCTTCTTTTCCTCGTCCCCATGCCGACCAGCCTGAGGGGACGCCTCTATCTCCTTCCTCCAGGAAGAGGGCGCGAAAAGGGGACGCCATCAAGACCTATGTCCCTCAATGGGCGGTGTTGGAGACAGATTCGGTCGCCACATCCGATCCAAAGGCGGTCAAGGAGATTGCTCCGGACTTGTGTCGGGCTTTACTACTCCCGGCTGATCGCCCTGCGTACGATCATTTGAGCGTCACCGATGCCTGCGTCGAGCTTCTGGGATTGCTCTCTAAGGTATATGTAAACCTTTTATTTATTAATTTCTTGTTCCTTCAGTTTTTAACCGAATCTTATTTTCTTGTGGCAGGCTACCCCAATGGTTGTTGTCATCACTGACAAATTGAAGGATATGCAGAGCGGCTTCGCCCCATTCCAGGAGATGGAGTCTCAGGCTGTCAAAGCTGAGGAGGAGCTTCGCCTGGCCGGAGGGGACCTGGAGAGGTTGGAGGGCCATGCCAAGGCGCTGACAGCTGATCGGGAAGCCCTTCTGAAGGATAATGACTCTCTCCGGGCTCGACTTACTAAGCGCAACCTTTCTCTAAAAGCCGCAAGGAAGCTGTCCCGAAAGGAGACCAAGTTGCAGCTCAATACTGAGGAGCGTTGTTATCCGATGGGTCACGGTGAGGTCGTGAGGAGGGCCGCAACCATGGGTTTGGATCATCTCCCATTGGTCGAGCCTGGCTTCGCCGACCCCGTGGGTCGCCCAGACGATGATGAGCTCCTAGTTGTTTCTTCTAGCGAAGATGAGGAGTTGTCAGAATAGGACTTCGCTTTTCAATTGTTGTAAAGTACTAAGCCTTCGGGCATTTAACTTTGTGGCCTTCGGGCTTTTTTGTAACATCCCTGTCCCACATCGACGAAATTTGGGACTTCTGTTCAGTTTATAAGGCAAAGTACTACTACTAATTAGCACCAACAAATCATGATCTTTTGGGGGCCTGTGGTGGGCTAGTTGTTACCCAAGTTGGCTGCGTTTGGGCTAGTAGGCTTCGGCTTATTCAGACTCGAAATCGGGATTTGACCCGATTTTCAAAAAAGGCTCGGGATTTGACCCGGGTTGTCACATATGGTATCAGAGCCGACTCTCGAAAGCTTGTCGAGGCAAGTTGCCGGAGGTGGGGACACGAAGGCTGGTGGTATTATCCCACAATGGACAGAGGTCCGGAGGTGGGGACACGAAGCCAGCCGGTATTATCCCACAATGGCTAGGGAGGAACGATCCGGACCTATGAGATATCCATTCAGGCTTGACGAGGACGTCAAGAGTTTAAGTGGGGGAGTTTGTAACATCCCTGTCCCACATCGACGAAATTTGGGACTTCTGTTCAGTTTATAAGGCAACGTACTACTACTAATTAGCACCAACAAATCATGATCTTTTGGGGGCCTGTGGTGGGCTAGTTGTTACCCAAGTTGGTTGCGTTTGGGCTAGTAGGCTTCGGCTTATTCGGACTCGAAATCGGGATTTGACCCGATTTTCAAAAAAGGCTCGGGATTTGACCCGGGTTGTCACATACGATTTCGAGTCCGAATAAGCCGAAGCCTACTAGCCCAAACGCAGCCAACTTGGGTAACAACTAGCCCACCACAGGCCCCCAAAAGATCATGATTTGTTGGTGCTAATTAGTAGTAGTACTTTGCCTTATAAACTGAACAGAAGTCCCAAATTTCGTCGATGTGGGACAGGGATGTTACAAACTCCCCCACTTAAACTCTTGACGTCCTCGTCAAGCCTGAATGGATATCTCATAGGTCCGGATCGTTCCTCCCTAGCCATTGTGGGATAATACCGGCTGGCTTCGTGTCCCCACCTCCGGACCTCTGTCCATTGTGGGATAATACCACCGGCCTTCGTGTCCCCACCTCCGGCAACTTGCCTCGACAAGCTTTCGAGAGTCGGCTCTGATACCATAAGTGACAACCCGTGTCAAATCCCGAGCCTTTTTTCAAAATCGGGTCAAATCCCGATTTCGAGTCCGAATAAGCCGAAGCCTACTAGCCCAAACGCAGCCAACTTGGGTAACAACTAGCCCACCACAGGCCCCCAAAAGATCATGATTTGTTGGTGCTAATTAGTAGTAGTACTTTGCCTTATAAACTGAACAGAAGTCCCAAATTTCGTCGATGTGGGACAGGGATGTTACATTTTTCCTTTTAATGCATTTTCAATTTATTTTAAATGTCCTAGTTATTTATTTATGTCTCTTCGGCTTCTAACTTTTGCCTTTAACATAATCAAAATTGTTCTCGACTTTAAATTCGCCTTAACATAATTTGAATGAATTTATGTTTCTTCGGCCTCGAATTTCACCTTAGCATAAGTAAACGAATTTAATGTTTCTTCGGCTTCGAATTTCGCCTTAACATAATTAATCGAATTTATGTTTCTCCGGCTTCGAATTTTGCCTTAATATAATTGAATGAATTTAATGTTTCTTCGGCTTCGAATTTTGCCTTTAACATAATTAATCGAACTTATGTTTCTTCGGCTTCGAATTTTGCCTTAACATAATTAAACGAATTTATGTTTCTTCGGCTTCGAATTTTGCCTTAATATAATTGAATGAATTTCATGTTTCTTTGGCTTCGAATTTTGCCTTTAACATAATTAATTGAACTTATGTTTCTTCGGCTTCGAATTTTGCCTTAACATAATTCAACGAATTTATGTTTCTTCGGCGTCAAATTTCGCCTTAACATAATTAATCGAATTTATGTTTCTTCGGCTTTGGGGCTCGCCTTAACATAATTAGACTAATTTATGTATCTTTGGCTTTAGTTTCGCCTTAACATAATTAACACGATTAGACTAATTTATGTATCTTCGGCTTTAATTTCGCCTTAACATAATTAACATGATTAAACTAATTTATGTATCTTCGGATTTGAGTTTCGCCTTAACATAATTAAACAAATTTATGTATCTTCGACTTTAATTTCGCCTTAACATAATTAAAATAATTTATGTATATTCGGCTTTGATTTCGCCTTAACATAATCTGGATTCCCTAAACATGGATGAATTCGGGCATCCCGGTTTAATCGGTCGCCCAATTTATGAAATGTTTGTTTTTGAGAAAGGTCTTGTAACATTTATCTTATTTGATCGTCCCTAGATAAATGTCTGACTTGAAACATAAAAAGTTGACACAGCAAGCATATATTTTTATTGATAAACTAGTTCGATTATACATGCTTTTTCGGGTGAATGAAGATACAACATAAAATAAGGACTTGGGGAGCAAACACCTTGTAGTTGCCGACGTTCTTCTAAGTCGAGCGAAGCTTACTAGTAGTACCTACGTAGTCGCGAGGCGTGCCAGGTGTTTTTGATCGGGTCGCCGGACAAGGTTGTCAATTTGTAGGTTCCTGGTCGAATAACCTCAATCACCTTATACGGGCCTTCCCAGTTGGGCATTAATTTTCCTTGTTTTGTTGGCATGGAGGTAGCCAATTCTCGCAACACCAAATCTCCAACCATTAATGTTCTTTTCTTCACCCCGGCGTCGTAGTATTGGGCTGCTTGGAGCTGATACTTCAAGTTCCTTAGGTGGGCCGTCTCTCTTTCTTCCGCCAGCAGATCCACGTTTGCCCGAAGGCCGAATTCATTTGATTCCACATTAAACACTTATGTTCGGTAGGAGTCCAGACCGACTTCTACAGGGACTAGGGCATCCGTTCCAAATGCCAACTTGAAAGGTGTTTCCCCTGTAGACGATCGTGGGGTTGTTCGGTACGCCCACAAGACCCAAGATAATTCTTCGGCCCAAAGTCCTTTGGCATCTCCCAGCCGCTTCTTTATCCCGTCGAAGATGATCTTGTTTGCGGCTTCGATTGCTCCATTTCCCTGAGGGTGACCGACCGAGCTGAACTTTTGTTGTATTCCAAAGTGGGTCAAGAACTTCCGAAATTTGTTCCCGATGAATTGTGTCCCGTTATCAGATACGCACACCTTCGGAATTCCGAACCTGAGTATGACTTGCTCCAACATGAATTTCTTTGCTGCTTCTCGGTTATGGTCGCCAGTGGCCTTGCTTCTACCCACTTAGTCATATAGTCGATCGCCACAATGCAATACTTAGCTTGCTTAGTGCTCTTGGGTAGAATCCCCACGATATCCACGACCCACGTGGTGAAAGGAATTGGACTCAGAACCGATGTCATTTCTTCGAGTGGTTGCTTCGGAATGGTGCTGAATAGCTGGCACTGTCGACACTTTTTTGCATAATCAACTGCATTTGCTCGCAAAGTCGGCCAATAGAACCCTTGCCTGAGAATTTTAAAGGCAAGTGACCGACCGGCAAGATGTTCCCCACATATTCCTTCGTGGACAGTTTCCAAAGCCAATTGTTTCTCTTCGGGGTTCAAACATCTAAGGAGAGGTTCCGTCGCCGACCTCCTATACAGCTTATTCCCGATGATTGTGTAGCTTGCTGCTCTGTACTTCACCTTTTGAGCTTCCTTCCGGTCTAGGGGCAAGGTACCTTTTTCCAGGTAGGCCCTGATCAGAGTCATCCAGTTTATGCCTTGGTGGATCTCCATGCATTGTTTCTTGTCAATTGAAGGAATTTTTACTTCAGTCAAGTAGATGGAACCTGTGAGATTGTGGGTTTCTGCCGAAGCCAATCTGGATAGTGCATCGGCTCGGCTATTGTCCTCTCTCCCAACTTGACTCAACTCGAAGGATTCAAATGAGACTGATAGGTCATGTACCTTCGTGGCGTAGGCCTTGATTCGGGGTTCCCTCTGTTCGTATTCCCCTGAAAAATGCTTCACCACTAACATAGAATCACTGAATGCTCTTAAGTTTCTTACCTAGAGATTCTTGGCTAGGTTTAATCCTGCTAGCAATGCTTCATATTCGGCTTCGTTATTGGTTAGCGGAAAAGTGAACCTTATCGCCTGGCAGATCTCGAAGCCATCTGGGCTGGACAGAATTAGCCCGGCCCCACATTTTGAACCTGCGACCGACCCATCTACAAACAACTTCCACTTGCCGGGTGATTGAATTAACTGTTCTTCGGGAGCCAGGTTCTTCGGTCCGAAAAAAGAGCATTCGACCATGAAGTCCGCCAATGCTTGTGCCTTGATAGAGGTCCTGGGGATATACTCCAAATCATACTCCCCCAACTCGATGGACCACGCTACTACCCTTCCGGACGCCTCCGGCCTTGTTAAAATCTTCTTGAGGGGTTGATCGGTTATGATTTGCACTGTTCGCCCCTGGAAGTAACGACGCAGCTTTCAGGTCGCCATTACTAGACCATATGCGAACTTTTCTGCATTTGGATACCTTGTTTCTGCATCTTTCAACATGTGCAACACATAGAACACCAGGTGTTGACAACTTTCATGCTCTTTTACTAACACCGCTCCCAGCGTTCAGTCGTTCACCGCCAAGTACAGCTGTAACGTTTCCTTCAGATCTGGTCTCATCAAGAGGGGCGCCTTGGTGAGATATTCTTTCACTTCCTCAAATGCTTGCTGACACTTGGGCCCCCATTCAAAATTCTTCGATCCCTGAAGTGCTTCAAAGAAAGGCAGAGCTTTTTCCGCTGATCGGGAAATGAATCTACGCAGGGCGGCCATTCGTCCGGTCAGCTTTTGCACATCCCGAACTGTCTTCGACTGCTCCATGTCAATTACGGCTTGTATCTTTTCTGGGTTCGCCTCAATCCCTCGGGCGCTAACCATGTACCCCAAGAACTTTCCACTGGACACTCCGAATGTGCATTTGTTCGGATTAATCTTCATATTGTGCTTCCTCAGTGTTTCGAAACATTCTTTGAGGTCTTCCATGTGATCTTCGAATTGTGACTTGACGATCATGTCGTCCACATAGCATTCCATGTTCCTGCCAATTTGCTTATGAAAAATCTTGTTGACCACTCTCTGGAATGTGGCTCCCGTATTCTTCAGGCCGAAAGGCATTTTGATGTAGGCATATGTCCCTTTCGGAGTGATGAATGTTGTCTTCATAATATCCTCGGCATTCATTGCTATCTGATGATATCCTGAAAAAGCATCCAAAAAACTAAGTACCTGGTATCCTGCGGTAGCATCTGTCAGCTGGTCGATGCTAGGTAGCGGGTAGTGGTCCTTCAGACAAGCTTTGTTTAAGTCGGTGTAATCCACACACATTCGCCATTTGTTGTTGGCCTTCTTTATTACCACTATGTTGGCTAACCAATTAGGGTACTCAATTTCTTCGATGAACTTTGCTTCCAACAACTTTTCCACCTCGACCTCGATAATTTTCTGTCTTTCGATGGCGAAAGTCCTTTTCCTCTGTTTCACTGGTTTGGCATCGGGCTTAACATTGAGACAATCCTTCGCCGTCTTTGGATCTAACCCAGGCATATCCTCGGGCCCCCATGCGAAGACATCATGGTATTGTCTGACCACTTCAATCACTTTCTTTTTTAGGTCGGGTTCCATATTTTTTCCGATCCGAACCATTTTTCCTGAACAACCTGCATACAGTTCTACTTCTTCGGTTTCCACCGCCGGTTCGACGATCAGACTGGATAGGTCGGCCCCAATTTTTTCCAACTCAATGTTCATGGTTTGGCGGCCTCCACTAGATTCGCCTTCAGCTCTCTTCCTTTTGCCGCCTTCGGTCAGTTAGAAATCCTAATCTTTCTCCAGATCGTCCAGCATTATGATTCGGGCAGTCTTTTGGTCGCCTCTCATCTCACCGATGCCATGCTCGGTCGGGAATTTTAGCTTGAGATGAGGAATTGAGGCCAACGCCTGGAAGGATGTAAGAGCTGGCCTTCCAAGGATTGCATTGTAGGGGCTTTCCACCCGAACCACATAGAATTTAACCTGTTTTTCCACAGTGTATGGAGCTTTACCTAAAAGAACAGATAAAGTAATGGTACCTTCGATGGGGACTGGCTGATTGCCAAAACCATACAAGGGGCTTCGTGGCATGGCTCCAACTATTCACCTCCAAGATTCATTTTGCTATAAGTCCGATGATATAGAATGTTCACCGAACTCCCCCCATCCACTAGTACCTTCCAAATTTTGTTTTGCCCGATCACTGGATTGACGATCAAAGGGTCTTCGTGGGGGTTAAATCACATCTTCATAGTCATCCTCGATGAACATGATCGGCATCGCCTGCTTGGCTGACTAAAACTGGTACAAATTGTATACCTGCTTTGCATAACTTTTCTTCACCGTTTTAATGTCCCGACCCAAGGTGCTTCCTTCGGAGATAGTCTTCACTTCGCCTCTATACCTCTCGCCTTCCTCGGGTTCCTTCCGTTTGTCTTCCTTCGGGGCTAGTTTATCCCTCAGGTCTTTGACAAACTTGTTTAGTTCTCTGTCCTTTATCATCTTCTCGATCAACTTCTTCATATGGTAACACTCATCGGTATTGTGGCCCTTGTCCTGATGGTAGTCACAGTACTTGTTACCATTCTTTTTGTAGTCGGGCATCTTCATTCGGGTTGGGCGAACGAATCCAGGCTTTCCTTTTATTTCATGGAGAATTTTCGAGATTGGTGCGTTCAAAGGGGTGTACGATGTGCTATCTCTATCTCTTCTTCGTTCGGCTCCTTTATCTCGGCCCTTTGTTTCGTCTCACCTGTCCTAATATCTTCGGCCAGACTCGTACCTGTCATGCCCTTTCTTCCATCGGTCTTCTCTTCTATTCTCCTTGTATCCCCCAATAGATTCCATCTTCCTTCGGATGCTTTCTCCCCTCAAGTATATATCATTCAAAGATTTAGGAGGAATATCATAAAGAGAGGATCAGAGCTTTTTACCTTTAACAGGCTCCAATCCTGCTGATAAGAATCCAGCGGCCTTCACCTTGTCCAAGTTTGTCACCATACCGGCTTCCTCCTTAAACTTGGCCAGATAATCTCCCAATTCTTCGTTCGACCTTTGTCGGCAGTGAATCAAAGCCTCAGTATCCTTCTCTCTTCGGCACATTTGTGAATAGTGCCTCAAAAATTTCCTTTTTAGCTGGTCGTACGATCAGATTGATCTCGGTTTCATCGACATGTACCACATGGTGGCTGCGCCCTTCAAGTACGTTTTGAACATCTTACACAACATGATGTCGCAGTGTCCCATTCTAGTCATAAGGGATTCATATTTCTCGCAGTGATCTTCAGGATCACCTTTCCCGTTGAACTCATTCATCTTCGGGAATTGTCCTCCCGAGGGAGGTCTATACTGCTCAATCTCCTCAGATACGACCGGCTCATGACTAACTCTGCGGTCGCCAAACATTGCCTTCTCCATTCGACTCAATCTATCCTTCATACGAGGATCCCCTTCATCGTCGGTGTCCGAATGGACCGTGATTTTTGAACGGATCCTTCAGGGGTGTGATTCAGAGTCCGAAGACCCATCTTCATCGTTATGCACCCTATTTTCTCTCCTGTGACTGGACACTAACAGTGTCTGTTGGCCAGTCTCCACTGTGCCCTGAAGAGCCTTTTCTTCGGCGTCCAATTCAGCCCTTCGTCGCTTAATAGCCTCCAATTTGGCGAGATCCTCCTCCCTTTTCTTCGCTCTAGCCTGAAATTCTGCCTCCAATCTTTCTTTCTCCCTTTGCTTTCCGCTCTTTGCCGCAGTTTCCTCACGCCATTTGAGAATCATGGCTTTCTGCTCTTCAGGAGTAGGCATTGGACCTTCTTCCAGCTCAGCATCGAAATTAAGGACTCGGTTTATCGGAGGTGTAGTCGTAGAAGTCCCTTGGAGATGAGTTTCAGTAAAACCCAGTGCCCTATCATCAACGGTATCAATTGCCATCGTTTTCCGTTTGGTGTTACAAGCTTATTTGCACGTTCCCATAGACGGCGCCAAATGTTGGAACCAGATTTATGGCGGTTCGGACTCCGAATGATCCTTCGGGTTCACCTGCAAGATGAGAAGAATGCGAGGGGTTTGGCCCCCGATTCACCTCCGGTGTGAGAGTAAGTTAAAAGGTTCCGGTGAGTTTTTATTGAACGTGCAAGTGCTTGTAAGTATAAAATAAGTATTAACCTCTAACGAAACCTGATGTGAGCTTTTATAAGCATGGTTTGTAACGGTCGCTCGGAATTCTCGGGGTTACTCGCCCACGCACGTTGTCCGGTTCCTTCGCCTAGAAAGTCGGAAGACTGGGTCTTCCCACAACGGTCGTGCGTTAGTGGACTGAAGGTAAAAGGCATGTCTTGCCCAATGGGCCTATTCGGACTTTTACTTCGGCCCAGTTACTATTCGGCCCAATTACTGTTGGTCCCCCAACACTTATTAAAGACAAGTTGGCTTCTATTTTAAATATTAAAAATTGAAATTTTCTTTTTTACCTCATAAATTGTTAGAAAAGGTAATACTTATCAAAGTCAAATATCTCTTTTAGCTCTTAAATTATAGAAAAGGTAATACTTTTTCTAGAACTCTATTTTAAATTAGAATTTTGAATTTCCTTTTATAACGTCTATACATCTTTATCTTCTTTATCTTTATATATATAAGGGAAAACCCCAGGAGCTCCAGAATCGCTCTATTGATATTTATCTAATTTTCTAGAGCTCCTTTATTTAAAAAAATTATTAATTAAAACTTCCTTATTTAAGCCCTATTTTTAGGGGGGAAATAAAGCAAAACTTTTTAACAATTGTATAAAAAAACAAAGCTTCCTTCTTTAAGTCCTATTATTTTTGAAAAAAAAAATCAAAACCTTTTTTTAAATTTAAAATTGTATAAAAGAAACAATTGTATAAAAGGTAAGTCTACCTCTAATCGAAATCTTCAATATCCGGATTATATTTATGCATGAATAATAAAGCAGGGTTCCATCGATTCGCGGCTTTAATTTGTATCATCCATGGGTATTTTGTTTTTTTTTTCTTGCTAAAGATCAATAATTTATTATTTTATTTATAAGAATGCAAAAGAAAGTGGGAAGAGAGAGTGTGTAATTATGAATATATTATATAAACATAGTTAAGACTGGAATTTGACACTTAAAATTAAGGCCGTTAGTGATTTTAAGAGCCACGAGTCCTCGAAGCAACATTTTAGTCCCTTAGAGATGCTCTAATATGTGTTTCTATTCTCATTCCTAAATTTTATCACCTCTGTTTATTAACATTTTTCTTCTCCCTCCTCAAAAATTGAGTTAAGAAAAATTGAGTTAAGAGCCAAAACAAAAAGTTTGTTAGAGATGATCTAATACGTGTTTCTATTCTAATTCCTAAATTTGTATATAATTTGTATAATATTTGTGTTTAGTAATTATTATGATATATTAAAGATATTTGTTTCTCAAATTTTTTTTCTTAACTAATCTAAATTCAACGGTTTAAGAAAAAATACCTTAAAGCCGCCAATTGTCAGAAAAATATTTATCTATTTTCCTATAATTTCTCTCTTTCGATCCAATAAAATTAAATTTTACTCTATATATACGAATTCGTAGGAAAGATAAAAAAAAATATATAAAAGTCAATCCTATTTAGAATTTAATTAAAAAATATCATATTCTTTCTCAACGAACTTAAATCCTATGTAAATTTTAAGTTCAATATATCTATATAATTTAATATTTCAAATCTATAGGAAAGACATATAATCAAAAACTTAATTTAACATATTTGTTGCAGGAAAAAATTTGATTTTATGTAAAAGGATAATTCGAATTGAATATTCTCTAAGGATAGTTAAGAACTTTTTTTTATGATAATATAAATGATCAAAGTTTCAGACAAAATTTAGTACTTAAATTTGAAAATAATATATATATTACAAAGATCACAATATGGACAAAATTTCATGATTAATATCTATATTACATTTTTTAATATTACATTTGAGAATATTGATGAAAATAATACCTTCTTTTGAGAATTTTAATACTAAAATTTGAAATAGTGGTTATTTTTATTATTGCGCATAATTAGAATTTTTCGTATACATATATTTATTACTGTGGGTGTTTGAAGAAAACGTGAAAAATAATCGATATGAAACAAAAAACAAATATGTAAATAGTTTCTTTTTGACTACACGTATGTAATTTGTATAATATTGTGTTTAATAAATTATATGATATATTATTTATTTTTTCATTTTTTACTTATATAAGCTATGTTTGAAGTTTCATAAATAATATTATAAGGTCGTTGCGAAACACGGCTTAGTCGACTAGTATTTATATAAACGGAAAGACGGGATTGGTGAGGTGACGGCTCTCAAATCGTTTCGATCTATATTTTTAATTTTATCAAATTTTTGAATTAATAATATTAAAGATTAGAAAAATCTCATTTGCCTTTTAAATCTTTACTAATGAGGGAAACAAAATCTACAGTTTTAATATTCTTGCTTTTAAAATCTTTATTAATGTAAATATCACGGGCAGTTCTATTTAAAAAAATAAAATAATAATATTATAATTACTAATAACTAATCGATTATTTTTTTTTCAAAATGTATATTAGTTTTTATATTCTATAACTAATATTTTTTCTAGCTAAAACCTCAAAAATATCACCGACTATTTCATTTAGTATAAAATTATACGCCCGAAGCAATCCCAAGGACAAATTGGTTATTTCACCCCATAGTAAGGGTAACACATGATAACGCGAAAGAGGGAAGGGAGATAAGGCAGGCAATTAGTAATATATTTTATTTCTGTTTTGTCCAGGAGAGCAAGGACCTCTCGAATGTCCTGTGTATCTTTTCCATTTTGAAGTATTGTAATTCAGGAGTTAAGTGCAAGAGTAACGTTATTGATTTTCAGAATAGTTACTTGTTTTGATTATTGTCTGTTGGATTAAGTAGACAGCGAGAACATTTCTGGTATTGCCCCTAATGGCATAATTCTAGAAATTAATGCCCAAAACGACACATTATGAAAAAATGATCCTAATTATCACCTGAAAACGTCACTTAAAGTAACGTTTTCTGAAAACGAGAAGGCATCTTGCGTTTTTGTAAAAAAAACATAACCAAAACTATACCTAAAATTGCGTTTCTAGGGAGAAAATACTATATATATAAACTTACTCGAGTTCACAAACGCTAAATCAAGTGATAATTGAGTAAAAGTATTAAGAGTATAAACGCAACCCGAACTTTGGTTTCGTTGTGCTATAATTAGGTCCTTTTCTCGATCACTTCAAACACTACAGAGGTAGATTTAAATATTTGATATACAAGAGACACAGAAGCTTATGAGTAACTTGACAAGAGATTCACCAACTAAAAGCACAAACAAATCCTATATTATTACGCTTTGTTTTTCTTGCATCTTTTTTATGGTTGAACAAAGTATTTCACTACTATTTCTAATACTGCTAAAAATCAAGAAAAACGTATTGACAACTTAAATTATATATTCTAAGAGAAAATAAGATATGCAAGATTAGACCCGGCAATGGACCGTGTCGTGTACTTTCATATTTTCGTGTACTTGAATGTAAAACTCATATCCGGCCCGTTTTAGATTGGTGTACTAAATTTGAAACACATATCCAATTCAAAACATGTCGTGTACTTTACGTGTCGTATCCGTATACATTAAACAAAAATATAAATTTAATTTAATTAAAATTTATATATTATAAAACTATTTTAATTATGTAAATTTTTGTGAAATGTGTATTAAATATGTATTACATACAATTTTACAAAAAATTGTAAATATAACTTATATATATAAATGTATACTTCTTATATATAAATGTATAACTTATTGTCAATTAGTCATGAAACTTTTATTTATTGTTCATATGTAATTGCTTATATATTTTCTAAATATGCAATACTATAAATAATATATATTTTTTAAAATTATTTATTTACTTCATTAATTCGTGTACTTTCGTTCCGTGTCGTGTACCTATTGTGAAAACTCAAACCCAAAACTAATTATATTCATGTTTTTTCATGTTCGTGTACCAAATTTTTGTACCCAAACACTAATTATTCGTGTTGTGTTCGTGTCGTGTTTACGTGTCGTATACCAAATTGTCATGTATATGCAAGATTAAGACTGGAAAAAACCAACAATGATAATACACACAAATTTTCAAGCAAATCCTATATCATAAGGGTTTCAATATTAGTGAACAACAGGAAGAAATATTAGTCAAGCGGTTGAGATATATGATAGACAGCAGTACAGCAGGCATTGGTTTCAAAATTGAAAGTTATCTTTAATTCTTAATTCAAATGATGACCACCTGGTTTTATTCCTTTCCCTGTAAAGAGACCTTATTGTGTCTAGAGAGAGCTTCCTACTAAACCCTTCCAGTTCCTTAATTATCAGCCGTTCGGTTGATTGTCCATTTTGCTGTTTTTTATGACGATCAGGATCAGGACATTTGCAGTAAATGTTTAGCCACAGCAGAGGAATGTGTACTGAGTACTAAGTGTTTTGGCAGAAACAGGGTACTCAAAATGCCAGAGCAGCTATTGTTAGGCTCCGTAGCATTTCTGGTACATTTATGTACCATTTTTGCGAAAATGGTACAGCTGAGTTCAACATTGCAAAAATGGTACATGTTGGGCCAAAGCCCATGAGCCAAGAAGGCTTAGATGATAGGGTGTAGTTAGGCCCACTTTGTAATAGGCCCAATTAGAAGAAAGCCCAATTGTAGTCTCTCCCTATAAATATCCCCCAACCCCCACATTAGAAGGGGTTGGAAAATTAGACTAAGGAGAGAACCTCCTAAGAATGTTATATTGTATTAACTTCATTTCATAATAATAAGAGAAAGACTTGTTTATTGAATCATATACGGTTTTACATTCATCATTTGGCGCTAGAAGGAGCTCTTCTTTCTATAGCTCCAACCGATATGGAAGAAAGTGAACCACTTATCTCTAAAATAGGTGACACAAACAAGGTGGTTACAGTACGTCGCCGGGAGGGGACACAACTGCCCCCCGTGTTGCAGCCTCGGGAATTGTTTCCCCCTACAGATGACCAAAATGAGGGATCCCCTGGACCCCCCGTTGACACACGATTGAGGGTCATGACTCCCACAGGCAAAAAAGTGTTAACGAGCGACGCACGTCTGCACTTGCTTAAGATGCGGAAACAAAGGAAGCAACCGGTGCAGACTCACCGTTTTGAAGAGTTCGCTGGGTCAGACGATGAACTGGCATATTTGGAGGAGCAGAAATGTCTATTGGAGGCTCGCCTAGAGAAACATAGGGAGATTCGACGTCTGCAGCGAGAGTTGCAGCAGACGACAATCTCGCGTCGTAACAAGGATCCCCATCGACAATTGGACGAGGATTACGAGGAAAATTATGACCTTGATAAGAATATATCCAGCGAATCTCAATGCTCCCGACCACCTCCAAAGCGGCATATGACGTCGTCAGCAAATGATTCCTCATGGCGAAGTGATTCATGCGAGTCATTTCGCCCAGAGGACATCGCTAAAATGCAGAATGACCTCGTCGAGTGCCAAGATTACATAAAAAACCACTCAGGGCTACCCATCTCCACAGAGAGCCCATGGTCCCGATCGATTGAAATCGCCAAGATTAACAGAAATTTGAAAACTCCAGCTTTAGATTACTTTGATGGGTCGTGTGACCCTATCGGGTTCCTAAATACTTTCGACGGGCGAATGGCTTTCTTTGGCCATTCCGAAGTCGCTAGATGCCAGTTCTTCTCCACGTGCTTAAAGGGCACAGCGCTACGATGGTATAGTAATTTGCCACCACGCTCCATTGATTCCTGGCACACCTTAAAAAGCAAGTTTCAAAGCCGTTTCTCCAGTAACTAATAGGGGGGGTAAGATAACTGCATCATTGATGACAATATGACAGCGACACTCTGAGTCTTTACGAGACTTTTTAGCTCGCTTCCGAGCAGAGGTCGCCGACATTCCAAACTTAATCGAAGAGCTCGCCATCAATTATCTCGCCGCCGGCATTGACAAGCATCGACATGCACTCTTGTTAGAGGAATTCTTCGAAAAGAATCCTCGCACTCTCCAGTCAGCATTTCAAATCATTGAGCATAGAATGACATTACAAGAAGCCGTGGGGAGCATTCAGTCTCTCCGACGATTTTCTCAGAAACGGGACAGAAGTCGAAGTCCACGACGACGATCTCCGCAAAATAATGCAAGGCGTGGATATGAATCCCAATCCCGCTCCCACGATCACCGAACTCCATTGCCAGACAAAACGGAGAGAAGCGACAAAACGGAAAGATCATGGAAGCCACGGGATCGCAGTGAAAAAGAATTCACCAAGCTCAATGCCGATAAGGCAACTATACTCGCAATTCTTAAAACAGAACCTGATTACCGTCCTCCAAGGCCAATGAAGCCAGGACGACCCCCAAGCTCCCGATATTGCGAGTTCCATGAAGATACCGGCCACACAATAGAATCCTGTTTCCAACTTAGCTCGTTCATTGAAGGCAAAATTCGCCGAGGATAACTCGTCCATTTCATTGATGATAACAGTCACCCCACCTCGCGAAACCATGACCTCGACAGAGTCATTGACGTCATCGCAGGGGGACACTCCGCTGGGGGCACATCTAATAACTCCAAAAAGTCATACGCCCGTGAGGTGTTTTCCATCAACCCAGAGGCTCCAAAGAAGCCAAGACACAACCCAACGCTGACTATCTCCTTTTCAGATGATGACTACCCGTCAGAGCTAATCGAAGCCCATCAAGACGCCCTGGTTATCACCGCCAAAGTAGGCACGAACACTGTGAAAAAGATTCTAATCGATAATGGCAGTTCAGTCGATATCCTCTACCACCATGCATATTCACGAATGGACCTTGGAGATCGCAAGCTAGAAAATGTCAATATCCCTTTGTATGGATTCACAGGGAATGAAGTCAAGGTGGTAGGTACTATCGACTTACCCATCTTATTTGGAGTGTCTCCATGTCAAACGTGGCAAATGGTTAAATTCCACGTTGTTAATGCGACGTCAAGCTATAATGCCATCCTCGGTCGTACCACATTGGCCTCCCTCAAGGCAATCACGTCTATTCCCCACCTCAAAATGAAGTTCCCCACAGACTTCGGGGTAGGAGAGGTCGTAGGCGATCAGGTCGCAGCCAGACAGTGTTACTTATCCGCCGTGATCCCACGACAAAAAGCTGGCGATGACTCCTCCATTAATCAGGTGATAGAAATCGACCCAAACGACGCCATTGAAGTCCCCACGGCCTTAGCCTGCATACCCATGGAGGATACAGATGATATAGAGCTCGTTCTGGGAAATTCGGAGAAAAAAGTCAAAAATATGCATAGAGGCGTTTTCGCATACAAAAATATGCCCTTCGGGCTCATCAACGCGGGAGCGACGTTCCAACAAATGATGGATTCTATATTTTCCTCGCAAATTGGCCGCAACATGCAGGTCTACGTCGATGACATGATCACCAAGTCCCAGAAAGCCTCGGATCACGTCGATGACTTACGGGAAACTTTTCAGACAATCCGCCTCCATAGTATGCAACTCAATCCAGCAAAATGCTCGTTCGGTCTCACCACTGGCAAGTTCCTCGGCTTCCTGATCACTCAGCGAGGAATCGAGGCAGATCCCTCTCAAATCAAGGCCATCATGGACATTAAAAGCCCATCCACCCTGAAAGAGGTTCAAGTCTTAACAGGCTGTGTCACTGCTCTGAGACGATTTATTCCCCAATCATCTAAACGCTGCGCACCCTTCTTTCAGGTAATCAAAGAGACAGCTAAAACGTCAAAGATTGATTGGAATGACAAGTGCCAAGAGGCGTTGGCCGAGCTCAAAAAGTTCTTAACTTCTCCCCCCGTATTGACCCATGTGGTCGGCTGCGAGCCTTTGCGAATCTATCTCGCCGCTACTGATGTCAATATCACCGCTGTCTTGATAAAACTCAAAGAAGGAATGGAGTCACCGGTATACTATGTCAGCCATACACTTCGGGACGCGAAAACGCGGTACCCACAAATTGAAAAGCTGGTTTTTGCTCTCGTCATCGCGAGTAGAAAATTGTGACATTACTTCCAAGGTCGCGAGATTCAGGTCATGACTAATCTGCCCCTAAAGCGAATATTACATAAACCTGACATGATCGGTCGCCTCGCCACGTGGACGGTCGAGCTAGGCCAATTCTATATCGAGTACAAGCCTCGGACAGCGATGAAAGCCCAGGCACTGTCAGACTTTGTCGTCGAATGCCAATTCTCCCAGAAAGAAAACCCTTCAAGGGCGGCAAACCCCATTCCCTCGTGTCCCTGGTCGCTTTACGTCGATGGTTCATCCACCATGGAAACTAGTGGGGCAGGGGTCATCTTGATTAGCCCTGAAGGTTTTCGGGTTCAACAAGTAGTCAAATTCTCATTCAAACCAACCAACAATGAGTCAGAATACGAGGCCCTGATAGCAGGCCTTAGGCTAGCGAGTGAATTGGAAGCTAAAATCATTGATATCTTCAGCGACTCCCAGCTAGTGGTCAAACAGGTCAAAGGCGAATTCAAAACTCACAATGACATAATGGCAGCCTACTTGGGAAAAACCCAATCCTTATTGGCGAGCTTCATGTCGTGGACAATTACAAACGTTGACCGACTGGAAAACCAGTGGGCCGATGCGTTATCCAAATTGGCCTCATCAAATATCCCGACCAACTCCCACCCCGTTTACATCGAGGAACTGTCGACTCTAACTATTCACGAACTCCCAATAAGTGAAGTCACAACCTCCCCAGACTGGCGCTCTATATTTTTAGATTACATAGTCGACAACAAGCTCCCAGACGACAAGAAAGAAGCTCGCTCGATAATGTTTAAAGCCCGCAATTATTGTGTCCTGAATTCTAAGCTTTACCGTCGAGCATTAACAGAACCGCTACTTCGCTGTCTAGGACCCGCCGAGTCTCAGCTCGCTATTTTAGAAACTCACACAGGAATATGCGGAGAGCACATGGGAGGCAAGAACCTAGCCCTCAAAATCATTAGACAAGGCCTATTTTGGCCCACAATGAGGAAGGACTGCGAGACTTATGTAAAGAGCTGTGTCCCATGTCAACTCTACAGTGTTGTCAGCCACGCCCCTTCACAGATGATGACGCCAATTCTCTGCCCTTGCCCTTTCTTCCAGTGAGGAATCGACATCGTGGGCCCTCTCCCAAAAGTCAAAGGACAACTCCAATTCCTGGTCGTCGCTATCGATTACGCCACGAAATGGGTGGAAGCTAAGCCATTAGCGCGCATTCGAGAGAAAGAAATGATTGAATTTTTTATGGAATTCATTGTATTTCGATTTGGAATCCCCAGGATGGTAGTTACCGACAATGGCACCCAGTTCATCGGCGACAAGTTCGAAACCGTGCTGCGAGACCTTAACATCAAGCATTCCAAAGCTTCGGTAGCATACCCTCAATCCAATGGCCAGGTGGAAGTCACTAATAGAATCATTCTACAAGGACTCAAAAAACGACTCCAGGAGCAACCTCGCTCATGGGTGGACGAGCTTCCCAATGTCCTATGGTCTTACCGAACTACTCCAAGAACTTCTACGGGCGACACTCCCTTCAGGCTGGCATATGGCACAGACGCCGTTATCCCTCTGGAAACAAATCTTCAGTCACCTAGAGTTGACCTCTTCAACCCCGCGGCATCAATGGAAAGACTGCACCTCGACAACGACCTATTGGAAGAGGTCAGAGAAGAAGCCCACTTGGCCACGATACGTTATCAGAAGGCAACAGCCAAGTATTTTGACAAAAAGGTAAAAACCAAAAACTTTCAGGTCAATGATCTCGTCTTGAGGGAGTCGGCCTCATCTCAGCCAACCATCACTGGAAAGTTCAAAGCGCCGTGGGAAGGTCCGTATAAAATCTCCAAAGTCATACGTCCAGGAACCTACGAGCTCACCCAACTCAACGGCGAGCCAATAAAGAATGCATGGAACGCAATTCACTTGAAGAAATTCTTCCAGTAAACAAGTGGAAACTTGTACACCTGTCTGCTACTATTAAGTTACTTCCAATCAAGTCTAGTTACATAAGACTACACATTATGACATATTTCCTTCTGTTATCATCAATTGTGTTTAAGCTATGACTATGGTTTAAATGAAAGCCCATCTAAATCCCTGCGAACAACTCACTTGTAAAGTTGGTGGTCAGCAATTTCCACTCCATGAATCATCCCTATGAATTTAAGTTTCAAGCTCTTAGGAAATATAAAAACAACTATAGTAAAGTTATTACAAACTCATAACCAATAACGAGAGTTTCGCATTTGCATCACCAATAAATGTTCACCAAAGTTAAAACCCAAAAATATGTTCGTGACTTAGATTACCAAAATGTGTTCGGAGCGAATAGGATGGTCAAAATAAGAAAAAGTACAAAGTTACGGGGCATTCCCCGCCTTCAACTCTGTACATTTCCCGACTCTGCTTCCTGGGCCTTCTGGGCCAAACCAGCACAAAAATCGTCAAAGGTATGCCCAGCCATATCCAATCCTGCAGCAATCGCACGAGCATAACAATGCCCGTACCCGGCCTCGAGACCTTTGGCAATTTCTTCAACACCCTTAGTTACCTCGGCCTTCAGGAGGTCAACCTCGTTCGCAAGGGCGTCCTTATCACCACGACAACGATCTAGCTCCAATCCCACCTCGTCACTTTCTCGTTGCTTGTCCTCGCTCAACTTCCTTTCCTTCTCTAGCTCGTCAGATAATTTATCAATAGATTGACTGGCCCTAACAGCATCCACTTTCAACTTCTCCAACTCAAGGGTGAGGTCTCCAACACGCTTCTCGGCCTCCGCAGCCCGCCGTTCAGCAGCCACACGCTGTTCCTTCAAGGTAGCCATTTCTCGCAGAGACTCCGCTCGCCACTGACCATCTACATCAGCTCGATACTCGCGGACGATATGCGTCATATCGGCCAGGAACTAATACGAAAAATACAAACATATACATTAGGAAAAAGCAGTCATAATAAAAACTTAAAACAAAACAAATAGAGTCTGAAATCAAAATTAGAGGATTACCCGTCCGGTGCGAGTAAGGCAGCGATCAGCGACGTCTCCACGAGTACGGTCGACATACGAACCGAAGTCTTGTGGCAGGTCGAAGGCACCAAAAACCTGCAAGCATACAATGGGGTTAACAAAACAATAACAAGAAACAATACCAATGCTCATCACTAAAAGGTTGAGCAAATATACCCGTAACGGCACATGCGGCCCCGCGGTCCAACGTTCAGAGGGCTGAACTTCAAAACGAGCTGTCTCCCCGGCAGTTTCGGGTTGAAGAACGGGAGGACGTTCGCCACCTCGAAGCCCTGTAATGGTCAATGACTTCACGACCCCAGGTCTTGCCATATCTTGACCACGTTTGGCAACGACTCCCTCCGAATCATCATTCGTCACCTCTGCGCGTGACCTCTTACGTTCGCGAGGTATCAGCCCAACATCCTCAGCATTCTCTGCGACCGGCGCAGACCCAGAAGCGACATTCACACTACTACCCGAAACTAACTCCACGTCACCTCGCGGCAATTGAGAACGCGGTCTTTTGGCGATCAACATTAAAGCTTTGTCCATCTCGTCCTTCAGTCCTCCGTCTAAAACTTTTCGCAAACACTTCCCTGAAACTGGAAAACAAAAACATAAACAAGAAAAGGTTAGCGTCAACACCAAATACATCAACTAGTGAAATTCTAGTAATAGAAAAATGATCTTACGATTGTGACCCCCAAAAACGACTCATCCTTCAATTGCGACCAGTTATACGGTGACCAAGTTCCTAGGAAAGTCTCTAAAAATGTGGTGTCATATTTACTTAAGCTATTTAACAGGTCGATGGTGTCCTTAGGAACGGCCCGACATGAGGGCACGAACTCGAGATCTTTTCCGTACCAAAACAACCAATTACCGTGCCAACCATGGTTCGACGATTTCACATTCACAAGACGAACCCCAGCTCGTTTATAAAAATAGACTTGACCCTGGGCATAATGTATACTATAAATGGAAAAAAACAAATTCAACGAAGGTAATCGGTCGACCTCGGCACAGCGAGCTATAAAGCCACTTACCTACGCAATCGCATTGGGGGTCATCTGGACTATCCCACACCCAATGGCCTCAAACATACACAAGAAAAAAGGATGCAGAGGTAATTGCAAACCATAGTCAAAATGAATTAGCGGAATACCGTGCATCCCGTACTCCGGCATGTACCATATCCGGTCATCGGGATTAGGGACGTCACATCGATAACCCCCCACAGACAAGTCTACCCAGTTTTTGTTCACATCCACCCGAACCGAGGGATTGGAATAGATGCTCGACATGTTAAAACTAGCATTATCACTGAACTCTAATTGACCCGCGGCAAGAGACTCCGCAACTTCCCTTTCACGCCCCGCCACTATCCCAGGACTCAATGGAGGAGAGGCATGAGCCCCGTCGTCATGATCGGAGGAACTAAAATCGGAGCTAATCTCGATACCGGGAAGGTCTAAATGATCTAAGTTAATAGGGGAGTCAAGAGGAACGTTTACCGATGGGTGTTGATATAAACTTGTACTAATTGTGGTTTCTGACGATCGAGAAGGAACAGACATGATTCCAATTCTTAAGGACAATGCAAACCAATACAAATCACGAAACACGAATTATTAGAAAATAAAAAGAAAAGGAAAGATGCACACCTGAGCAAGAGAAAAATAAGTATGAAGAACAGCCCTGCAACTGCCACGAAAAATAGAACCCCTTAATGACTTGGGAAAACGAAACGCCAACTTGGAAAACCGGGTTCCGTACCATTAATAAAATTACAAAATAAAAACATCTTAAATTCTTTATTTTATTTTTTCTGTCTTTTCTTTTTTCACCAAACCTCACCCTTGACTTTTCAGAGGTAATTACTAAATTTTATTTAGTTAAATTTCATAACATATTTTATTCTTTCCCTTTTTATATTTCAGGACCTAAGCAAATCTAAAGATATGACTTTCAACAAGGGGGGGACAAATGTTGGGCCAAAGCCCATGAGCCAAGAAGGCTTAGATGATAGGGTGTAGTTAGGCCCACTTTGTAATAGGCCCAATTAGAAGAAAGTCCAATTGTAGTCTCTCCCTATAAATATCCCCCAACCCCCACATTAGAAGGGGTTGGAAAATTAGACTAAGGAGAGAACCTCCTAAGAATGTTATATTGTATTAACTTCATTTCATAATAATAAGAGAAAGACCTGTTTATTGAATCATATACGGTTTTACATTCATCAGTACAGGGCGCCACGGCCTGTGGCAACCCTAGCAAGGGGTGCCACGGCCCGCGGCAACCCCTCTATTTTTTTTTTACCGTTGTCAAAATTGTTTCCTTTGTCTTATCTCACGTGGTTACTTAGTAAAACAAGTTTACTTAGTAAAAATTGTTTTTTAACAATCACTTTTGTAGGTTTATAAATTGTACTTGCAAAAAATATATTTTCATTTTCTTTGTTTTAAATTAAACTTGAATTGTTGTACTTTGCTACTATCCAAAATTTTAAAAAAAATATTAAGCGTAATTATGTAAAATTTTGGTCCAAAAATGATACCTACACAAAATTGTAATTTTTGAATAATGACAATTTCAGACCCGAAAACGACTATAACAAAACCTTTAAAGTACTCAACATCTAGAAACATGATAATAATGCAAGTTTTATGTTACTGTTGACGTGACTACACCACTTTTACATTTTCAGAACAATAATAAATTTGACCAAAGTGTGTTCTCACATCAAATTTACAATAAAGCAAAGTTGCAGGCACTGCAAATTTGATTTTTTGGTTTTTCAGAGCTTTTCTGTTGGTTTTACAATAAAGTAAAGACAAGTGATCACATCAACAATAAAGTTGAGTTGTCACCTCACATCTCATAATTTGCAGGCAAAAATAATGCACATGTATTACTTTTGTGTAATAGAGATCAAAACTTTTTCCCTATAAATAGTTCTTCTCTCTTATGCATAATCATAGTTTTTCTCTCTTTTGTTTAATTGTGCCTTATCAGTACAGTTAGGATATCTTATCTTATCTACATCTAGATTTCCTTGTCTAAAGAGCAGGACTATTTTAGTTATACGCCCCAAACTTACATTCTCATCTCTTCTTGTCCAGGAAGTTATTCCAAGAACTACTAGTGAAGCCTGTTGCCCAGTAATAATCTATTGTAGAAGGGGGGTTGAATACAATAGTATAAGATAATCGACTTCTTAATGTATATATCACAAATATGAAAGAAAGATAACAGCTTTATTAAATCTGATATAAAACTGTTACAAACTCTCTCAAGAAATTCTGATGTTCTTGAGAGCTGCTAGCTTACAAAAACTCTCTCAAGAAATTCTATGTTCTTGAGAGCTTCTATCTTGATTCACACCGAACCAAAACCAAAACTGTGTTTATATGCTTATGGTACGCATTCTGAGCCTACCCAACCAAGTTACCAACACAACCATGGGATGAGCAACCAATTTCCCGAATTCGGAACAACGGGATGGTCAAACTCTTTTTTCGGTGAAGGTGAAAATAATGAAGAATTTCACGGATATGCGGGGGGTTCTAGTAGCCAAGCAGTGCAACAAACGCATCATGGTGAGGATCCTGAGATGCATGAATATTATAACCGTACAGATTATGTGGAACCGTCTCCACCACGTCATACAATGACGGGTAGAGAGTTGGCATGCATAGATGATAATCCTCTTGAATTTAATGTTGATAGTTCAAACAGTGAGGAGTCCGAAGATTTTAACAGTGATGACGATGAGGATGTATCATCTGAGGAGGATAAAGAGGTATTGAGGAACCATGTTCCGATGGCAACTTGGTTTCAGACTGAAGATTATTCACCAGTGGTATTAAACAACCAAGCTGGAAACTACCTTGCTTTAGCTGAATATACCGAAGATCTTTCCGTTGGTCAAATGTTTAATGACAAACAAATGTTAATTCATGATGTGCGACAAATGCACATTAGTAGCAATCGGACATATATCGTGGAGAGGAGCAATCCGAATCAGTTTATTGCAACGTGTGTGGTGCAAAATTGTCATTGGAGACTGAGAGCCGCGAAGAGAAAGATCCATGGATTGTTTGAAATCACAAAGTGCACGGAGCACACTTGTTTAGTTGATCTACCGACGCAGGATCACAAAAAAATCTCTGCAAGATTTATTGCAAATATTGTTAAACCACATGTAAGCTATTTATTCTCAACCATCATTGACATATGTTAAAAAAACTTTTATTGACTTTTTTTTGTGGAATGTGTCGCAGGTTAGAGAATCACCAAATATCTGAGTGAAGACCATTATGACAATGGTTAATGACGAATTCAACCACTGTGTAAGTTACTGTAAAGCATGGAGAGGCAAGCAGTTGGCTGTTGAGGAGGTCTACGGTAACTGGACTACCACATATGATGCACTACCACAGTTTTTCATGGCCATGGTACATGCCAATCCTGGGACTGTTGTTGTAATCGATGATGTTCGTCATGAAACTGATAAAAGCAGTTATGTTTGCAAACGTATTTTCTGGTGCCTTCACGCAATTATGGATGGTTGGCAACATGCCCGCCCGGTACTTTCGATTGATGGTACCTTCCTGAAAGGAAAATATAACGGAAAATTATTGGTTGCAATGGGGGTGGATTCGAATAATCATCAATATCCAGTTTGTTATGCCTTGGTTGATGAAGAATCCGAGAGAAACTGGTCTTGGTTTCTGAAGTTGCTACGTCAACATGTATGCAGGGACAGGTTAAATGTCTGCATAATTTCTGATCGTGCTGTTGGCATCCTAGAAGCGATGAGTAACCCGGCTAATGGATTCACAACACCTCGCGGGATTCATAGGTTTTGTTTATTTCATGTCAGAAGTAACTTCTCCAGTAAACATCCCGGTGGAGAGTTAAAACAATTGATTTGGAAAGCTGGAACTACCCCCCAATACAGAAAACACCAGGCATACATGAAGAGAATAGGCGCGATATCAGCCCCTGCTTTGCAATACCTAGCAGACATTAATCCAGAAATGTGGACCATATGTTACGATATTGGTGGTGCTCGTTATGGACAAGCCACGACAAACGTGATGGAAGGCTTCAATGGTAGCATAAGAATGGCTCGTTTCCTTCCTGCTACGGCAATGATGGAGTATATCTTCTACAAGACTGTTAGAATTATCAACACACAGTGAAACCAAACTGTCGATGCTATGCAGCGTGGTCAACAATTATGCCAAAGGACGGAGAATATGATAACCAGATATATGGAAAAGGCTAAATCACATACGGTGCATACATTCAGTAAACAACTAGGCATTTTCAATGTTGTTACGCAACGCTATCGGGTTAAAGGAGACACAAAGGGGGGGCGCACTCAAAATGTGGACATGAGTCAACAAATATGCACTTGTGGAAAATGGATTTGCCACCATTTTCCTTGTTCTCATGTATTGGCTGGTTGTGTGGCAGAGAATCTTGATTGGAAAAAGTGGATTGAACCTTACCACTACACTTCCAAATTGCATAAGTTATGGGAGCCTATCATATTTCCATTGGATCCTACTGAGTGTTGGAACTACGTCTTACCGGTACAGTGGCAGAGGTATGGTAAGTTGGTACCCGATGAAGCCTGCAAAAAGATAAAGAAAAAACGTGGGAACAAGGGGGAGTCTGTAAGAATTCGTACTGAGATGGACCAGTCGCATTCGAGGATAAAATGTAGCCGTTATAAGCAAGAAGGACATACGAAAGGGAGCAAACTTTGCCCACTACGTCCTAATGCAGTTTGACGTTGCTACACTTACTTTGCAATTTTTCATATGAATTTGTACTATTTGCTTTGTGTGATTTCATTTCCGACATGTACTTTTATTTCAATTCCTATTCGTGTGGTTTTAATATCACTTCCATTTTTTCTTCTCTCAAATGTTGGAAACTTAATGACATGCAAATTTAGTTAACAATGCAAAACTAAATTCCGTTTTCAATTTCCTGTAACTGTGTGCATTTTTATTTTATGTAACTGTGTGCATTTTCCATTTTTTGTGACCGTTTGCAATTCTGTTTCCTGTAACTGTTGTGTTGGGGTTTTTTCAATCAATGAAATCTTGTCATTTTCGGACCAATAATTAATATAGTGAATCCATTTTTATTTTTTTTGCCTTTTCGGGGTCTCATGTTCGGCTTATAAAAAATCATAATTCATGCTAATATTTTTACTCATTTTTTTACTTCTAACAAAATAGGACGGTTCTACTTTATAATTAAAAAAACCAAATATTATAATTTATAAATCAACTTTTTAAAGCTTGAAAATGGATGCTAAGACAAAGGAAACAATTTTGACAACGGCAAACAAAAAAAAATATAGAGGGGTTGCCACGGGCCGTGGCACCCTTAGCTAGGGTTGCCACAGGCCGTGGCGCCCTCTAGCTCGGGTTGCCACAGGCCGTGGCGCCCTATACCATTTTTGCAATGTTAAACCCAGTTGTACCATTTTCGCAAAAATGGTACATAAATGTACCAGAAATGCTATGGAGCCGCTATTGTTACGTAAGAATTTTCCACAATCCTGATTTCTCTTGTGATCTGGTTTGTTGGAATGGCATTGAGCAGGTAGATAATCCCTACATGCGGGTTCATATAGTGAATTCGATTAAATGCATGATGACCTCTCTTCCACTGCAACTCAACTTGGCAGTGTCATAAAGTAGATGGTTTGCAATTACAGAGGAAAGATTTTAAGAACAAAATATTATTTTCGTGATCAAACTCAACTTGATCAAATAATGCCAAGAGATTATTAACCAATTCCAATCCTGGATTGATATTCGTGTTTTCTTTAGAGCTTTAAATTACAAAAGCAATTCTCTCATACTAAATATATGTCTTGCAGTGATTGATTTTATATGTTAGCATAAATGACAAGCAAGCTCTTATGTAAAATAAAACATCATAGATCACTTTGAAATCATTAATTATTCGTTCTCATATGAAAATTGCCAACTCCTTCTATGTCAAATAATTGATGCACCATATATGTACAGGTTCTTCGAGATTCAAATGAAGAGTAGAAGAAAAACCAACTCGATTAAGATCTTACAGAAAGCCAAATATACTAACTGGCTAGACATTACTAGCACAAAGATTAATTAATAGAAACTCATATTCCAAACAAACATTCCCGAAATTGGGTTCCAGACACTACAATCACAAAACCAACTCTACTAATTAAAATTACAACTTATAATAAAAACACATATGGCATACAACCATGCCTAAAATTGGTTTTCCAGATACTACAATTACACAAAAAAGTCCAGTACATTTTTTATGAACCTGCAATTAAACCGATCAAGATTAGGTAGAATTTGTTCTTAGAGTACAAAGTGCACCCCTTTATCAGTTATCTAACTTAGATAACTAACTTATATTAGGAAGTCGATATCTAACTTAGATAATGCAAATACCCAACAGTGTCGCGTAATTATCATGAGCAGGAGTAATGCACAGTCGTGACAATGTCGTTGGTTGAGGAGTAGTATATTGCCATCAGATTATTAATCTAAAGGAGTCCGGTCCCCAATCGTTTGTTGAGAACGATTTTCGCAGCAATCGATTTTTACGACGTTGGATCGACCATTCAACGGCTGTGATTTAAAAAAAAATCGACCGTACCGTGCTCCTCCGTCCGTACCGCGGAAACTTTCCGCAGTACGTCCAGAAAAGTAAGACCAGAATCGGGGGTGCGGAAACTTTCCGCAGTACGTCCAGAAAAGTAAGACCAGAATCGGGGGTGCACAGATTAGTCCTACTGATTTGCTCTGACTGTCCTACTGATTTGCTGACTTGCCAGACTTACTCACAGCCTAGTGCCTAGTTCTGCTACTGCCTACTGCCCTGAATTGGTACAGTAAGTACTCATGCTTTTGACTTGATAGTACTTGTGTTATTTTTGGCAACTTAGCAGATATAGTAATATACTTACATATTATTATATTACTATGAACTTACAATTATACAAACTTACAACTAATATCATGTCCTGGGGTGCACCCCACCCACATGGGCACGGTAACAACATCTGTGTAATGTTTAGACAGATTCTGGTCTTACTTTTCTGGAGCGGTACGGGCGGAGGGGCAAAAATGTAATTAGCCCGTACCGCAGAAAGTTTCTGCGGTACGGTCCAATTTTTTTTTAAACCACAGCCGTTGGATGGTCGATCCAACGACGTAGAAATCGATTACTGCGAAAATCGTCCCCAGCAAACGATTGTTGGGGACCGGACCCCTAATCTAAATAACTAGTTTATTACAAATAACTTAGTTAATTTGTGCCAAGCATGACAAAGTTAACTAGTTATTTATAAATCAAGGTGTAGGCACATCTGGAAGAATTGCAGAATTAGCTACAAGGGAAAATCCTCATTCCAAATAGCAGTAGCTTTTGAAGCATAGTTAGCAGTACAATGAGCAACAATATTAAAATTTCTTTCATGAAAAAAAGGGCCGGGAACTTTCCCATGTTCATCGCAGCTAGAACATCTTCAAAGAACACATCCAAGTCTCCGAAAATTGTCAAGTAACATTAATTGATTTATATTTTATATTTTACTTTCTTTTAATTCATTCCTATTATTTTCTTTACATTGCCCCTGATTATAACTGCTTAGGGCAATGTATCCATATTGAGCTCTTTCGACATAGCAAAAATTAGTGAGTGATTCATTGCTACAAGACCCCAAGGGTATGTATTGTTGTTTGGATTGTCTGGGAACAATGCTGACTTGGATTTAAGGTCCAAAAGAGGCATTTGGTGTCGAAAAGTGTATTTCGGCTATGGACAGATAAAGTGTGTAAATAGAAAAGATTAGGATACTGTGATTAGAGCTGGCCAAACGGGCGGTTCCGGACGGCTAAACCGGAACCGGCCCGCCAATTTAACCCGCCTGACTCGCCTCGTTACGGTTTGGACCGGCCCGGCACGATTCGTAAGCATAAAACGAGCCGTTTACGGGTTTATATTCTGAGAACCGGAACCGGCACGGCACGGCACGGCGAACCGCACGAACCGGCAGCCAGAACCGGCACGCACGGCCCGGCCGGCACGGCACGGCCCGGGTACATGCTGTACTAGTTATTCAATATTTATTCAATGTTTATTCAATGTACTTGTGAATTGTGATGTGATGTGAACTGTCTGTGTCTCAGTCTGTGTCTCTGTGATGCATGCATGTGTGACTGTCCGACCAGTCGACCACACCACAGTTCCGAACTTCCGACTTCTTTTGCAACGGCTACATACAAACGGCTACATACAACGGCTATATTTTTTTATTATAAATACCTCCACAATCCTCCCATTTTTCTCCACCCCACTCTATCTCTCTGCTCTATCTCTCTGCTCATTCTGAATTTAATCTCTAACATTTCGAAGAATTTAAATATTTCCGGCCAAATTCCGACGAAGCTTTAAAAAAAATGGAAGAAGGAAGAGGCACCGTATCATCTCAAGGTTCAACCCAAGCAACATCGATGCCACCTCCTCGATCCGAAACTGGTATTTTTTTTTTATTTATTCAGTTTTTATATTCGGGAAAATGTTTTTTATATTAGCTTTTTTTATATTTGTTATCTATAAAATGTTTTTAAAAAGATATGTTTTTATGCTTAAAAAATTATTTGGTTTTTATTTCGATTTTTTATGTTTTGAAATTAATCAGATTTTATTTGATTTTGTAGGTGGTTCTTCTAGTGTTACGAGACATTCGTCACATGTTTGGAATTATTTTTCGAAAGATCCAACGGAAGTTCCGGACCGATTTAAAGTTTGTTGTTTGATTTGTATTCAAAATAATCGAAAACAAGATCCTTTTGTTCACACTAAAGGGGGCGGTACGGGTACACTTGATCGACACTTGAAAAATCACCATGGAATAACAAAGCAAAGTCATGAAAGTGGAGCGGCACGTGGAGGTTCACAACAAACACAAATTGGTGGTTTCGTGACTTCGTCTCCCGGTGGAGGTATGCCTTTTGCCTATAATAGAGATAGAATGATAGAAGATTTTGCTACTTATATTACTTTAGACGAGTTAGCTTTCTCCCACGGTGAGAGTCCGAATTTAGAGCACATGGTTAAACATTCACTAAACCCGGCATTTAGAAGAATTCCTAGGAACACACTTAAACGTCACACACAAAAACAGTATTATGCTCAACGTGCACAATTAATTGAAAGTTTCGATAATTTTGATGGTATGGTTTCTTTAACTAGTGATTGTTGGAGTTCGGGTCAAGGCGAGCCTTATATTTGTGTTACGGTTCATTGGATTAGTGATTGGCATATAGAAAAACGAATTATTGCTTTTGATATTATGGATGAGTCACACACCGGTTATAACATAAAACAAAGAATTTTAGATACAATAAAGGAATTTAATCTGTTTAACAAGGTATTTACGATATCTTTAGATAATGCCGCTTCTAATAACAAAGCCATGGATTATGTTAAGAACGACATTCCTTTACTTTTAGATGGAGTATTTTTACACGTTAGATGTTGTGCTCACATAATTAACTTGTCGGCCCAAAAGGGAATTGCACAAATAACGAGTTTATTAGAACCTATTAGGAAAGTAGTTAAGTATCTACGTTATGCGGGTACATATAGGTCTAAGTATAAAAAATTATGTAGAGAAAATGGATTTAGGCCGAAGAAGTGGGGTATCGATTGTTCTACGAGATGGAATTCGACTTTTAAATTATTAAATGATGCAATTCAATATAAGATCATTATCACCGAATTATATAATGAAGACCCTAGAAACCAATACGAAGGTGGGCCTATTACCGAATTTGATTGGGAATTGGCATCTAGAGTACGTAACATACTTGATTGTTTTGCACATGCTACTAAGGTTTTTTCTTATGTTTATGAACCAAATGTACATCATGTTATTATTGAGTGTGTTAATATAGTTACTACTTTAAAAGAATATGAAAAAGATCCATATTTTAGTGATATTATTGTTGACATGAAAATTAAGTGGATCGAATACTTTACGGAATTTCCTTATATTTATGGTGTTGCATGTCTTCTTGATCCCGGTGTTAGAAAGGAAGGTTTAGAAGGAATTTTAGGGCATTATTATGAAGTTTTAAACGTTTCATATGATCATGTTGTATATGTTACTCAATGTTTAAACTTGTTGTATCATCTTGTAGATATTTATGCTCCACAAGTTCAAACTTCTATACAACCTAGTAGTACTGGTAGTAGTGGTGGTCGTAGTAGGTTTAATACTACAATTTCTTCTATATTGAGTAAAAAACAAAAATGTAGAATTTCCACTTCATCTCCCGTACCCGCTTCTTCTTATGGTATGGTTAGGGAATTTTTTTCTTATCATTATGAATTAAATGAAGATTTTGAAATACTAACATGGTGGAAGAATCATGAGTTACAATTTCTGATTTTAGCAAAAATTGTAAGGGATATTTTTGCCGTACCCGCTTCTACGATTGCGTCCGAGTCCGCTTTTAGTGCAGGTAGAAGAGTGTTAGACGAGAAGAGAACGAGTTTAGCGCCGGACGTAGTAAAAATTTGTGTTTGTAAAAAAGATTGGGATCAAGCCGCAAAAAGACAACAAGGAAGAAAAGAAGATGACTCGGACGGCGAAAACGATCCGTGGATGACAATGGATACTTCGGATTCCGACGCCGCCTGAACTACCAACGAACAACAATAATCAAATAGTGGATAACATTTGTTTTGTTTTGTATTTTTATAATTTGTTTGGTTTGTAATTGTTTTAATATGTTAATGCGGTTTGTTCCGTTTTTTTAGAGAGGAGTCCTCTCAAATTAATTGTAACATTTTTTTAATTAATAAAATTTATAGAGATACCGTCCTCTTTTATTTAAAAAATGTTCGTATAATTTTAAATAATATTCTTTTGTTCTTTTTGTAGATATAGTAGAACCGTAGACATTGTAATGCATTAATGGGGTACCTACCATGATTGTAAAATAATTGTAATATATTAAACACAGCCTAAACCGCTCGCCCCGCCCCGCCTAAACCGTCGAGCCGTGCACGAGTTATTCTCCCGCAGAACCGCCCCGCCCCGCCCCGCCCCGCCCGTCCCAGCCGTGCCGTCCACGTCCCCTGGCTTCAGCAACCCGGCACGCCCCGGCTCGGCACGCCCGGGTGGCCACCTCTAACTGTGATACAATGTTTGCATGTAAAAATTTGTCACTCCCTTTTCTTGTTTTCTTGGTACTTAGAGAAGATGGAATTTTCATGGTCTTTTACTGATTCGTGTGATCTGACTTGGGAGGAGAGTGTAAAAACTGTATGATAAAAAAATAAATCAAAAAATAGAATACTCAAAACAATATGTTCTACTAATTACGTTAATGGCATTGCTTCAGCCTTCAGAGGATATTCTTGCACCATATGTTAAGCCACAGCATAGCAGAAAACAAACCAAAAATGAAAGAAGTGCGGAAAATTTCAAAAGACTTGTGAATCAAAGACGTAGAAGATAAGACAGATCTGCCACATTGTCAACGATCATAGTTCCCCAACTATGTACTCTGCATCCAATGAAATCTTGTGTTTTATCTCCTGAAAGTAAATTTGGCGTAAAGCAACACATATAATGAGCAAAAAAGTTATATTATGTTCAAATCAACTTGATCAATTAAATCCTAGAAATGTATAACGCTATGGTGAAAAAGTTTTCCAAGAAACAGAATACTAAAAATGATAGAGCATCTATAGTTCCACATGAAATTTTTTATAATCCTGACTTCTCTCGTGATCTGGCTTATTGGAATGGCATTGAGCAGGTGTATATTTTTTTACATTCCGGTTATATAGTGAGTTCAATGATCATGATCATCTCCTCTTTTTCATGATTATTCCAGATGAGTACTCTCAAGTCCTACCTTTGCCTTGCTTAATGGACTGGAATACTATGTGTAGGCATTGTGAAATGTTTCCTGTTAATTTTTTCCAAGCCAGATTATGAGCTATTATTTAGCAGCTCTTTCGACATAGCAAAAATTAGTGAGTGATTCATTGCTACAAGACCCCAAGGGTATGTATTGTTGTTTGAATTGTCTGGGAACAATGCTGACTTGGATTTAAGGTCCAAAAGACGCATTTGGTGTGGAAAAGTGTATTTCGGCTATGGACAGACATAGTGTATGTAAATAGAAAAGATTAGGATATTGGAATATAGTGTTTGCATTTAAAAATTTGTCACTCCCTTTTCTTGTTACTTATAGAAGATGGAATTTTCATGGTCTTTTACTGATTCGTGTGATCTCACTTGGGAGGAGGGTGTACAAAAACTGTATGATAAAAAAATAAATCAGAATACTCAAAACAATATGTTCTACTAATTACGTTAATAGCATTGCTTCAGAGGATATTCTTGCACCATATGTTAAGCCACAGAACAAACCAAAAATGAAAAAAGTGTGGAAAATTTCAAAAGACTTAAGAATCAAAGACGTAGAAGTTTAGACAGATCTGTCACATTGATGAGAAAGGGTAAAGGTGGAAGATGAAGAATAATATACAGAAATATACTCAAAAGCCAAAATTAATTGCAGGACTAATTATTTGTAGTATTCCTAAGTAGCCCCGCGTCAAAAAATAAAGGACTCTAGGAATAAACAATCCCTTAAAAGTAATAGAAATGATTGAATTTACTAAAAGCAAATGAAGTCTAACATGCATAAGAAGTAAGAACTTGTAATAGATGAATATGCACTCTAAAAGCATACAATTTTCCATTCTGCAAGACACCACTTAGACAAGTGCAATGGAAAATTCAATCCACAATTCCAAATAATCTACATAAATTTATCTATTTGCAATTTCAGGAAGTCCTAGGGAAAAAGAGAAAGTCAATAATATTTGATGGCCAAAACAATAACAACACAAATAAACAAGTACAATAATATTGACTAATTTGCACTTTGCATCCCAAAACTTTGGCCCAATCTCAGTTATGGTTCATAACTTTTAACTGAAACAGTTTGCACCCTAAACTTAGGAAACGCTGTCGTTTACCATCCTTTTGACGTTTTAAACGTTAAGTCAGACGTTAACGTTATTAGTCACAGGGGTATTGTTGGTATTGCATATTTCAGGAGTAAATTTCAAACTGCATCCCAAAATTTTGCTTCATTCTCACTTTGCCTCCGAAAATTTTAATTTCATAGCCCAAATTTTTATATTATAAGTAATTTCATAATCTTTAACAACTTCAAAGCATACATTTATTTATACACATAATTTTTAAAATAATAAAAATTATTTTATTAGTAATGTAGTAATATTTTATAATAATGAACTTGATAAAATAATATTTTTAACTAGTACCAAGGGCATTAATTAAAGAAAATTAACTATACACATTTGTGGCTGTCAATGTTCTATCGAAATTAGTCGGTTGAGGTACCTGGTAGTGATTAATCGGATAATCGATGATTGATTGGAGACAATTTAATTTAATAAATAACAAAATTATTTTATTTTAATACCATCAAGTTGTGAAAAGATTTACAAAAATATATCATCTATTATTAGTCCAATATTAAAATTTAAACGTTAAGATTTATAGTAAAGAACCGCATATCATTAGTTCATACTTGATATGAACGAAGAAAATAATTCAATATAAGAGTATAATCAGCATATTTGAGATTAGTAAAGGATTTAGTCAATAAATCAATAACTCATATCCATATAATAGTCAATGTATTATTTATAACTTTTTAAAAAAAATTACAATTGTTTTAATTTGTTTTCAACTTGATTAATTTTTATACTTTAAAAAGTTTGAAAATTAAAGTGAGAATGAATCAAAGTTCTGGGATGCAATCTGCAATTTACTCAATATTATAAATACATAATTACCTATCTACCCCTCTGACTTTAACATTAACGTTAGATTTGAACGGAATAGTGAAAAAGGGTTGCAAATTGACGCGTTTCTAAAAATTTGGGATGTGAACTGTTACACTTAAAAGTTTCGGAGATTAAGTGAGAATAGAGCAAAGTTTTGGGATGCGAAGTGCTAATTAGTCAATTATATTTAACAAAAACTAAATTGAAACAAATGTACCTGATGATTTATGATATTAGTAGAAAGTCTTCGAATTTCGCGCTCCTCATGATCAGCAAATAGTTTTGACTTGGTTGCTGCAGCGGACAGACCAGGTTTGGAAGCAGCTCTAAGTTTTGCATCAGATAATGGAGTACTGTCTGCAATACGATGAGTTTCTTAATTTGCTATGAAGTACCGTAGTTGGTGGAAAAACTACCAGAAAACTTCTTTACTGGTTGGCTACCTTCTTGTTGACTTGAATCTGTAATATTGTAATCAGAAGTAGCTACTTGATCATCCAAAGTAAGCTCGATTAAGGTGGTATGAGTATAGGCTGCAGCAACTCTTGGTCCCACAGCAGAGGCCAGGAAGGCGACCTAGGAAATAAAACAGCAAGGCAACAAAGCAAATCTAGGAAGTTACTACTGAAGCTCAGTCAACAAAGTTCTTAAACTATCCACTTGTCATCTCATCTAGGAATAACTAAGATACAGCACGGGTTAACCATAGTTTTTGGACTGAATATTTTAGATTGTTTACCAAATAAATAGAACAGCACCAAGTCTCTACACATTTACTAAAAGAAATTCACTTTTATTTAATCTATACTAGCTCTAAAAAGAACAATGGTGCGATGCATGTTGTATTGATAGTCCAAACTTCATGCTTGCTTGAGCCCTTGGTTGCTTAAAAGTATGTTGATACAGAACATAAATAACCCATCAAGTCCTTCAAGACTTAAGAGTATAACAACTCCACAGAAAGTGGAAAATTATCAGACAAACCCTTATATCGACAAAATTGGAATACTGCACGGCTTGAATTACAGCCCTACTCATAGATTTTTCATTTCCAAAAAGAGGGTAGTCCCACTTGTATGGTAGTAACACTAACTTTCTCTCACACTTCCACTCTTATTCAAACGACAATTATAGTAACAAATACAGAACCATGAAAATAGGAAGTGCAAACTATTATTACCATGCGCTTCAGCATGTCTAGCTTTACAGTTTACTAGCATATATCATACATCCGCCTTTGAACATATGCCTTCTACTGAGTTCTACATCTTGTTTACATGGACATTTATTCAGAATAAACTAAGAAACTACAACAATTTGCATTCATGACTTGTCAAGAATATTAGCAGTGCTGGAAGAGTGAAAGGGAAGGAGTTGGAAAAATATAAGTTTAAAACAAATAAATTGACTTACTACAGTGTAAAGATTTGGATGCATGAAAGTTTTGGTCCATCCCTAAAATGAGATATCACTAAAGAAAAAATTGTTCGCACAAAGAAAAGCAATTATCTAAGATTACTGTTCGGTCTAACGAGTCCTTTGAATACCCTCGTGATGTTTTCTAATTGATTCTACGGCTGCAGCGAACAATTAACAACGATATGTACTGAACTCAAAAGGAAAAGGAAAAAATCAATTAAAAGGAACTAATAACGCAGTGTTTGATTACGATATTAGTGAACTTCGAGAGGCCAGTCGCTCCTTGATGAAAGAGAAAATACAAGTGGTAATTGCCTGCTCTCACAAAAAATATTATATGCTCTAGCATTACTAGTAATTATACTAAATTACTTGAGACAGATGATAGTCAATTGCGTTTATACCAAAAGTCTGAAAATAGAAAAACTAAGGCAAAGAAAGACAAAACAAACAGGAAGGATAAAACACAGAAGCTTTTCTATTATTTTTCTAAGAACTGAAAGACAAAATTGTGCAACACTTTACCATAAACATCCATCACACTGAATGCTTATAACTGCATGTACAATTTGAGGGCAAGCACATTGACTTTAATCAATTATAATAATAAGAAACCTACCAGGGCCATTATAGGATTTGCATAGTTTGCGAAAGGAACTCTGCTCTCAGCATTAGTGTCTTGTAGAGTCAATCCTGTGCCAATTGTTTGAATGTGATCTGTCGCACTCATCATTGTTCGACAATTTCACAGAAATGGGAATGTGTGGTACTTCAACATTTTTCATTGAGGAATCATCCATGGGAAAAGACAGAAAGTGAACTATGCATTGCGCTTTTGACTTGGTCTTAACATGCTCTGCAATATCATTCCAATTCTCACCTTAAACTTCCATTGCCTCCAGAAGCAGTAGAGTTTCCTGGTCGGACCAATTTTCTCCAACAATATCTCCATGATATTTACTAGAAACAAACCTTGAGAAATCCAGGCTTGAGTGACCAGCAATAAATCTCCCCTCATGAAAGCACTCCATGCATAATAGTACTTCATCCTGTTAAAGAAAATGCTGGTCAGCCATCAAAAAATAAGTTATCCAAAAATTATGATCTGCTAGTTTGATTCAAAAGAGATGGAATCAGAGGCACACTTGTAAACTGGCAAGTCAATTTGAGTATGGACTAAGCCGACAACTAAACAGCTAGGCATCCAACAAATTGTCAGGAACTAGTGAGTTCATGACCTGTTTTACAACTATTTTTGGTATTTTCTGTTTATAACTAGTAAGATAAAGCTAGATATAGGATAGTTGAAGAAAATTAGAAGAGAAATAGATGAGAAAACAGAAGAATTGAGATGAGAACAGATCACAACAGAGTTTAGATGAGAGAGAGAGAGAGAGAGTTCTGTTATAGAGAGAGAAACAGAAATGGAGGCAAAGCCAGTTTTCATATATTCAAAGTTACTGAAATGTAAACATACAATAGGTATTATACTACTACCCTTACAGTACTCTCTTATTATACTACTGCTAATCCTTGACATTCTTATATGCCAATCACATTCCTCCACCCTTAAATGCCCGTGTCCTCATGGTGGATCTTGCACTTCCAACTTTTCACCACTTGCAATAGTTGCTGAATGTCGAATTCGAGCTGTACCACCACCAAGTTGGACATTGCAGTCCAAATTATATATCCCCTGGATCAAAGATGGTTATTAAAACCCTTTTCCTAGAAACAACCTGATCTTCAAGTCTCCTTGTATTTTCAACGCTGCCTGATTCCAGCACAGAGCCCCTGTATGGGATTACAATCATCCCAGTTTCCACGGAATAAACATATTGTTGATTTATCTCATCAACAATATTATCAAACTGATCATTCACTTTTTGAACACTCTGGCCTTGTAATCTAGCCGGATTCCCCATCTCAGTGATATACACCTTCATGTGTAATTGATAAGGTTCATTCAATAGCTGCCAGAAAATTCAAACTCATATCCTGCCAATACCTAAATTGACTACCAACAGAGGTTTTCATAACAGCTTCTTCTAGTTTCACCTCACTCCTGATCATATCTTTGAACTTGTTATTAACACCTCTTGACTGCTCGTTTTTCACCCGACCACCAGGATCAAAGATAAGCACACTGTTCTCACAATAAACTGCCAAACTTCCCAAACCATAAGACCTTGTAGTAGTTATGGAATCTTCAGTAATTGTCCCTAGTAATTGTCCCTTGTAGAAGAAAACCTCGACAATTTCTCTCATGTTGGTAAAGATCATTGATTTCCTCATCATCATAAGGCTTGTTAGTATCTTTTGCGGAGATGTCCAGTAATGAAAATCTATCCATGTTCTTCCATTCATCTTTGTTGGCTAAAGATCTGTATTGTGCCCCATTTTCTGAACTTGGATCATTTTTCTGAAAGTCTTTACAAAACTGCTCTAGAGGCTCAACTTCAAGAGGTTCACCCCTAATCAACTCTTGACAGATTGAAATAAAGGAAGGTGCAGGCTGCAACCTCAACTCTTCCAATTTTTTACACACTATCAAGTCTTTTGGCATTTGAAACTCTAGCTCTAGCCCTGACTTTGTTATCACATCTAGATCTTTGTCATCAGATTTTATCTTCCATGCTATTATCTTAAAATCAGATGTGCATTCAAGCTCCTTAGCACCCAATAAACTGCCAAACTTCCCAAACCATAAGACCTTGTAGTAGTTATGGAATCTTCAGTAATTGTCCCTAGTAATTGTCCCTTGTAGAAGAAAACCTCGACAATTTCTCTCATGTTGGTAAAGATCATTGATTTCCTCATCATCATAAGGCTTGTTAGTATCTTTTGCGGAGATGTCCAGTAATGAAAATCTATCCATGTTCTTCCATTCATCTTTGTTGGCTAAAGATCTGTATTGTGCCCCATTTTCTGAACTTGGATCATTTTTCTGAAAGTCTTTACAAAACTGCTCTAGAGGCTCAACTTCAAGAGGTTCACCCCTAATCAACTCTTGACAGATTGAAATAAAGGAAGGTGCAGGCTGCAACCTCAACTCTTCCAATTTTTTACACACTATCAAGTCTTTTGGCATTTGAAACTCTAGCTCTAGCCCTGACTTTGTTATCACATCTAGATCTTTGTCATCAGATTTTATCTTCCATGCTATTATCTTAAAATCAGATGTGCATTCAAGCTCCTTAGCACCACCAGAATTTCTTTCTTCAAAATTCTTCTTGGGCTGAAAGAAACCCTCCAGTCCCAAAGCTATACAAATGATTTCTTCAGAATGCCAATCCTCTTTATCTTCACCTGGCATTTCATCAAACTTTGGAGAATTTAATTTGAGATGGTGTAATGGTTCGAGTAGATTATTTCCTACTTCATTTTGACACTCTAATCTTGTTTGAACAAGATTTACTTTCTTCGTTTTTGATTTCCTCATTTTCAGCAATTTTAACTGTTGATCAACCAGCCTTAGTGTCTCCTCTAAATCTTGAAATCTCTTATTGACTGTTCCTTGATAACACAGAATTTGTTGATATAATTCTGATGCAGGTATTTCACAGCCTACTTATTTATCCTTTTCAGAGTCAAATTAGCAAACACTTTTAGTGCTCTGCTCTTAACTACCTCTTACCAGTACAACTCCTGAATTCCACAGGAATTTCTCACAACACAGAACAATCCACAACTCAACAACAGATCTATACCTCCAATCTACACTTTACAGAAATCTGACCACATGAAATTTAACAACTCCAAAGCAGAACTTCTTTAAGTCAAATGATCAAACAGTTTCAAGACACTACTACAAGTACTTACAGAAATGTTGCTCCAAGAGACTCTTAGTGGCTCCTCAAATCACTACGAGCCTCTCTTTATTTCTCATTCCTCATTTATATGGAGACTCCTTCCACTCTTAATTTGTATTTTATAATAAATTAATACATGCACTCTCTTTCTCTCTCCGCTTTCATTTGTACACTTGTGGATTCAAAGACTTCCAAGGATAAAAATTTAAATGAGGAGTGTATAAAGAGTATTGTTGGAGATGGTCTAACATACTAAATTTGGACATTATTATTGGTAAATAACTGATTTTATGACATTTTTATTTTATATTAATGAAACGAATGAACAAGTGGAATAACAAATACAACATAATTTCTATATACTAATAGTCAGAATAAAACCGCATAAATAATAATATATTATAAAACTACATCAAAGATAATTAGATATTAGTACAATGATAATTTTTGGTAAATAGTATACAAAAAATAGAAATAGCTCTTATATGTGTATTAAATATTTTACAATCAGAATGATAATAATTAATAAAAGAACAAATAATAGATATATTAAACTTTTAATTTCTTTATGTTAGAGTGTCAACAATTGTACAACTTAATAAGTGAGAAACTTTATTTATTAGTTAAATATAGACTGTATAGTCTACAAAGTATAAAGTAATAAGAAATGATTATGAGGTATACTAAGTATCAGACTCAGACAAAGCTGTGAAATCAAACATCAAGTCAGGGTACAGAGGTTGTGAAGTCAAGCATCAAGTAAGGGTTTGCCTTCTATCTTATTTACTTTTTCTGAATGAGACTTTTGTGTGAGAAAGAATAGTGTTTCTGTGCCTTCAAAGGGAGATCACTCGATCTGATTGAAGTGAAACACAAGACACCATGTATGCTTCTTTCTTCTTCATTCTTTCATCTAGACAAATTACATGGATCAGGTAAACTTTCCACAATACCATGGCAAACCAGTTGCTGGATTCTACTTTCTTATTATTACTATTACTCGTTGAGTTCATACAAATTCACAAAATTATATTATAATACAACGTAGTAGTTGTAGACTAAAGTTGTTACTACTTGTTAGCGAGATCATCTTTTTATTGTCCCAACTATTAAATGTTAACACCAGGGTAACTTTTTACTTTTAACATAGCTAATTGTATAAATCCAACCAATAGAAGAGGATGACATGTCTACGTGATGTACTTTTATTTGTAATGCATTATCTGATTAAGAAATAATGTCAATGAACTGCGGTAAAGAGATTTTGATTATACTTTAAGTAAAATATATATGGTATTTCATCCTGATACAGATTTAAAACAAAATATCCTACAATACCCATATACCAGCAGTCTGACCCTATCCATTACTCTATTCTACCATATTCCTTAATTTACTATGTTCTTAGCAGACAGCATAAACTAACTTAATGGTTGTTCAGATTGTAAATCTGAGTTCAAGTTCAAATCCAAATCAGAGGTTAATCCAAGAATAAATGTGCACATATTATCTACTATGTAAGTGATTAGAAACGCGTGCCAAAACAGCTCTGGTAAGTGCCTATCTGAACACACAGCAGCAAGAAAGATAAGAAAAATATAAAAATGCAAATGAATTGTAGATCACCTCTTTCTGTGATTGATAATAAATGATTGGAAGAGCAAGTTCAAAAACTCACTCTTTTCTCTCTCTTCGCCTAAAATCTAATGCATAGTGTCTTTAATAAAAATTGTTTGCAAGCTAATTTAAGTTTGTCAACTTAGCAATTGAGCAACAGCCGAACTTGTTTGAACATTATGGACAAACCAACGGTTTACAAAAATGTCACAAACAATATAGCAGTTGATAAAAATTATTTAAATTCAGAGCAAAGTCACCAAGTTATGTAAAAAAATCATTCGGCCCCATGGGCATCTTATTCAGGATCTAATCCAAGTATTATAATGAGTCAGGATCATAAATTTAAGTGCATTACAGAACGCCATCATCTAACAAAAAACCCTAATTAGCAGTAATAAGCAAGTGAATAAATGATTAAAAAGCAAGCAATTTAAGAGGCAAATATTAATAACCCAAAGATGATTGGACAAAAAAATAATGGGGGGGAATAAGCTACCGCATTGACATAAGATTCCGAATCTTCCTATCCCACTCGGCCTTTTTGGCAGCAGGAGCATTGTTCAACCTCTTAATTCTCTCCATCACAATTTTCTCAATCCTTTCAATGGAGTTGAGGAGCTTCATTGCAGCTTGATGATCCTCAAACGATATCTTTCGCACTTTCTTCGAGCAATTCAGTTGATGATCCTCAACCGATATCTTTCGCACTTTCTTCGAGGAATTCAGTTGATGATCCTCAAACGATAGTTTCCGGATACTTGTCGAGCAATTCAGTTGATTATCCTCAAACGATCGTTTCCGCACTTTCCCAATAATTCTCGAGCAATTCATTTCAAACTGTTGATGATCCTTTTTCACAATATTCGTTTCAAATTGTTCATCATCCGTTTTGGAGGGCGGTGTGAAAAACACATGACTGTCATCAGCAGCAGCATTAAAATCATCAAGCAACGACCTTCGCACAGATGCAATTACGCGAGTATGTGAACTCATGATTAGAAGAAGAAGAATATTGATTACTAGGGTTTGATTCTTATTTATGGTCGCGTAAACTTTAAGCAAAAAATAATATGACTTGTGAGTTGTGTGTATTCAATCCATGGGGATGGGGGATATATATATATACGCGTTTTTCAATCGATTTTTTTATTTTTTTTAAATATTAAGGTTTTTAATTTATATTTTGTAAAAACTATTAAAATCCCGTGTATTCAACTGAAATAAAAGTATATTAAATTTTTAGAGTATTGAGTTTAAATTTTAAAAAAATTATTAAAATTTTGGTATATTTAATTTATATTTTTTTAAATCGGTGAATTTTGCTAGACCATAGTAAATAATAAATTTGTTATGTATTTTTTATCTTTTGAAATTTTCTTAAATTTAATTAGATTTTGAAAAATTTCACAAAATCATTGTAAATTAGCAAGTTTTGGACAGATTTCACGTCAATTTTATTAAAGAAAAATTCTGGAGACCAAAAACATTTTCAAAACTATATCGAATATTTTTCTTTAATTGATAAATTTCCTAAGATCTCATTTATATACATACTAGCTTAAAACCTGTGCGATGCACGGATTGTTAATTGTTATTTTATTATTAGTTTTTAATTGTATTTGTTAAAAAAATAAGTAGTCATGTTAAAATAGCTAAACATTTTTAATTTAAATTATTTAAATACGTTTTAAAATAAATAAGTAAAAAGTTTGTCCGTGATATTTTTAGAAAAAGATTGGATTTTAGTGAGAAAAATAAAAAAAAGTAAATTGAAAAACACAATTTCCCGTGATATATTTAGAAAATGAGGGACTTTGTTAGAAAAAATCTATAATGTGTTTTAGCTGAAAAGGTAATTGGTTATAAATAGGTATTTGATTATTTATAATTTAATATTTTTAGTAATTGCATTTGTTAAGAAAAATAAGTAGGCATTTTAAAATAGGTAAACTTTTAAAAACAAATTATAATATTAGGTTTAAAAATAAATAACTAAAGGTTTGTACTTGTTATTTTTGAAAAATGAGGGGTTTTAGTAAAGAAAAAGAGAAAAACTAACATGTTTTAGTTAAAAAGGTAATTTCCCGTGATATACTTGAAAAAGTAGGGAAATTTGTTAGAAAAATAAAAAAATAATGTATTTTAGGTGAAAAAGGTAATTGGTTGTAAATAGGTAATATTATTATTTAATAATATATTTCTATAAATAAATCAGGTTAATTAAGTAAAAACACGAATTTAAGAAAGGACAATTAAGTAAAATCACAACGTACCATACCGACCAACCAAACTTTTAATGTTTCGTCTATTATATAATAGTATTGATGTGTTTACATATTAAAACCTATTATTCGGTCTAACATCGCATTTTAGACAAATTTGGAGAAAAAATTTTGGGTTCCTTTTACTCATCTTTCAAATTCATGAATTATTATAAATCAGGTAGAATTAACGAAAATCTTCCAAAATTCACAAAGGATGATTAATGCATTAAAATCTTGATCGGATACTTTCATTTGTAGGACAAATCAATCGAATAATGACTTTGTTTGGGATTAATATTCAAAAAAAAATGTTGTGCAGTAGGAAAAAGTGTTGAAAAAATAAGTTTGTAGTATGGTCCTCCAATCCATAGTTGTTAGATATTTCTGATCAAATCGATAAGAACCGTTACATAAAATATTAAAAATTAGAGTAAAGTGCACTTCGTGTACTTACACTTTGGCTGTCAGACCACTTGAAATACTAACATTCAAAACCTCCCACTTGCAATACCGCATTTCCAGAATAATTACAGAGTGTGTACTACCGTCAATTTCTTCTAACGTTGTCTGTTTGGACGAGGGTACTATAGTCAGTTCATATTGTAACGGCTGTTTGACGTATATATATCGTAAGTCATCCCTTTTATTCATTTTACTCTTTTCTTCTTCTTCTTCTAATTGCAAACCCTAATACATTTCTTTTCTCCCCCAAATCAAAATGTCTGGCAGGGTGGCTCGAACTGAAGCTGAAATTGATGTCATCTTGGATCTCGCTTGCTATTGTGATCAGATGAGCGTGATGAAGACCCAATGGTTTGGGCCAAACGCGGGTAGGAGGTATAGGACTTGTTGGAACGACAGGTGTGGCTACGAAGTGTGGGTTGATGAGGAGCCTCTTGGTCCTCGAACGTTAGAGATTATCAAGGAGTTGCAGGACCGTGCTTTCGATAGGGAGGAGAGGTTTAGGCGCAGGATAGATCGTATGACAGAGAGGCATCAAGCTAGGATAAACCAATTGAAGACGAAGCAGCGGTGTGTAGGTGTTAGGCTGTTTGTGCTTGTGAATCTAATGATGAATATGGCTTTGAACACAATCAGGAATGACATTGTAGTCGAGGATGATGAGTATGATTCTCTTGATGAATGAAGGCTGTTGTTGTAGGACTCGTATGCTTTAGTTTGTTTTAGGTTTATGTATGTACTGTCTCCTTGCTTATGAATTAAGCTCAACTTTGTAATCCATGTAAGGTTGTTTTCTATGAATGTAAGCTATGTTTTCATTTTAAGGTTCCAATAGCCATGAACAAGAAATAATATGAAACACAATGACCATACTAAAATGATTAACAATGGACACACAATGACCAAACTCAAGTTCATCATGACAAAGAGTTAAGAAACTACCATAGTACCAAATACATTGTTCATGAATACCAAAAGCATATAAGTACCACATTCAACACTGCCTCTACATTGCTTATGCATACCAAAAGCATAAATTAGTTTAAAGGCAGACACAAAAGATAGCAAAGCCAACAAAGTTTTTAAATCTTCCAAACTGGATTATCCCTCAATTTGGATTGTATTTCCCTTCTTTTGGCCTGAATGTTTTCATAGCTTGTAGTTGTCACATTGTTCTTGGACTTAAATGTCTGAGGCTGAATTCCAAGAGGGGTGTTCTTCAGTATAGGCTGACCTTTCTTCTTTCTGAAAACTCTAACTTGAGTACCCTCACAGGGTCTTTTAGTAGCCTTAGTATGAGGGTTTTGCACCTCAGGGACACCTCTTTCAGGCCCTTCATTTGCCGCATGGTCAGTTGATGCATTATGAGTTTCATTTGTTGCATGCGCAGTTGATGCATTATGAGTTTCAGTTGATACATTATGAGTTTCATTTGTTGCATATTGTGGTTCGTTTGCTGGTGTAACCTTCTTAATGTACTTCTTCCTTGTCTTCACTACCTTCTCACATCCATTTGCTATGTCATGAGCCTATAATTACAGAACAGAAGGTTACATCAAATCTTGGAACACATGGCAAAATAAGTAAAATGTGAGTGCATTACCTTAGCTGGACAAGTCCTTGAATTGTGTCCATACTCAGTGCAGTAGGTACACTTGACAATAGTGTTTTGTCTTTTTAACTTTGTTGCATCAGGGCCAATGATGTCATTTTTCTTACTTCTCTTTTTCTTAGGCCTACCAGTATGAGCCTTAACCTCAGGAGGAAGAGGTTTAGGATATGGTATCTCCTTCCATTCTTCTTCACCACAAATAGGCTCAACAATATAACTATAACACTCTAGGAATAGGTCTTTGGTGTAGCACTGGTGAATGAAAGGTTCAAAGGATTTTTTACTCCATGCTATGCATGCACAATCATGATAGCATGGGATACCGGACAGTTCCCATTTTTTACATGCACACTTGTGTGCCTCAAGGTCTACAACCATTTCATAACCACCTGCTATCATGGTAACTAAGTACCTTGCACCTCCACTCCAAGTAACATGACATCCTTTGCTTTGATCAATTGCCCTATAAAAAGTATTTAAGTAATGTTATGAAACAATATGTTAGGCCGAATACACAATATAATCAAGTATGTATGAGAATAACAATAATTAATAACACTGTTTATGAATCAATAAAACTGTAATCTTATTAACAGCTTCTCTCTTTATGATGTTAATGAATCATAAAGAGCTTCTAGGTTACAAGAATAATATCTCAATGATCGCGTCCCTTCTAGGGATAACCTATCTGTGTTTATATAGTACACAGCTACATACAATCCTTCTCTAATTGATATTCCTACAAGTTAGCTATACAATTCATATCAATTAAGGATTGCTTCTTATCTTCTATCCTGTTTCCTTAGCTGTATCAATATATTCTGCTTCTTTCCATCTTCAGAATGTATTGCTTCTAGAATCTTCAATTCTGCACCGACAGCTAATTCAACTATCACCTTGTCAGACTTTAAATAAACTCTGACTAGCTTCCTTTAAACTCTTCACCCTATCAGAGTTTAACTAAACTCTGATCGGCTTCTGATAAACTCTTGTCAGTACCTGTTGCTTAAACACTGATAAACAAACATTAGCAATTATATCTAACAATCTCCCCCAACTTGTTCATAATAAAATGTACAAGTTAAAACATATAATTGATGATGTCAAAACCTTTTAACAAATGCAGTGTTTAACATATAACAGAGTTTAATTTAAAAACAGAGTTTAAATTTGACTTAGAATAGAAAATATTAAAAACTTACAGTCAGACTTTACTTGACTTCTTCAATATCAGGCACAGTCCTGAGATAATCAATCAGCAGTCTTCTTTCAGCATTCTCAAGCTCAGTTATCATAATCTCTTTCAGCTCCTTATACTCTGGATCTCCTTCACCAGTTTGATATATGGCAGCCCTCAGAGAATAGATACTATTCTTCTTCATGTCATTCCCTAATCGAATGTACTGAGCTTTATCTGACTCTAAGTTGAATTCTAAGACTTTTATTCCCAGTGCAATTTTAAATCTAGCACTGTTTCTCTTCATTTCCACCAACTTTCCAGTATGATCTCTATACTTTGGAATATAAGTATTTGAGACTTCTCCTCCTCCAAGCATTACTTTTGATCTCAGCATCTTTTCTCTTAAGATTTGAGCAACATTATGGGTGTGTCTGTTCTTAATCTTTAACAGATAAAGTACATACTCAAGTTCTTCCCATGATTTGAGATTTACATCAGATTCTCCAACTCTATAAACTCTTCCATCACTCATGAAGTATAACAGAAACTGCTTCTTCAAGACTCTGTGAAAAATCAACTGAACAGATTCTAACTTGTCAAGATTTTCTTGTGTATTTCCAATACCAGATCCTGCCAGTGAAATATTGTCTTGAGATCTGTTATTTATTCTCTTCTCCCTATGTGAACCTAAACCAGACTTATCATAAGATTCTTTTCCAAGTACAGTCCTGGTTTGAGAAAAATCCACAGGTTGAAGTGTCAGAGTTTCAGAGAATACAGGTCTTAAGAAACCTTTGAGTTGAGGAGCTGGCAGAATTTGCACAGCTTGAGCCTTGTCAGAGGCTGGCTTAACTTCAATAGTATCATCAACTTGAGCAGCGTCAGAGGTTGATTTTGGTAATCTTGTTTCAACTTGAGCAATGTCAGAGGTTGAATAAATCTTCTTAGGTAACTGTTCTTCTTCTACCAGTTTACCTTTTCCTTTGTCAGCATTTTTAATCACAGGCCTCCTTGAGTACTGTAAACTCTGATCAGAGTTTACATTCTCTTTGATAACAATTCCTTTTTCTTTCTTTCTAGGAGCCTTGATTTCCTTCTTCTTGTAGATTCCAGCTTCAAGATTTTTCTTGTGTTCTTCAGCAAGCATCTGTTCTTCAGCTTGGATATCTTCAATTGTAATACCTTTTCCATATTCTGCTATAAACATCTTAGCAGCAACTTCCTCATCAGTACTAGGCTTATCAGTGTTTATCAAACTTTTGAGCCTTGAACCACTGGCAGAAATTACTTTTTCCTTACCAGAGTTTGATCTTCTCTCAGAGTTTGATCTTGATCTTGATGGTCTTAAGCCTAAACTCTTTTCAGATTCATCTCCCTTGCTTCCACCATCATTACCATCATCCCTCCGTCTCAGAGCTTGAGTGTCTTTGCATTTGTCACTTGGTACACTCTCCCCCTTTTTGACATCATCAGAAAGTAGTACTGATGTCAACAATTCAAGCGCAGTAGAAATGGAAGTCAGTTGAGCAGACATAGCATTCTGGTTGTCTTCAACTGTCTCAAGCCTCTTCTTGATTTCTTCAGAATCCCTGGCTTGCTGCTTGAACATGGTATAATAATAAGTTCTGTCAGCCTTTAAAGTAAGATCCCTCAAGCTTACTTCATTCCTCAGACTAGTAAGCATTTGTTGATTCTCATCAAATCTATTATTGAGAGATTTGACTTGAATAACAGTTGCCTGTAAGTTCGTAAGGACATCAGGATTTGTAATCTTCTTGACAGAATCAGACAAAAATTCTGCAGCCCTTTGCGCTGGAAAAATACAATCTGCATTAGCCCATGCATTGTAGTACATATTCTGAAAATGCTCAGAAGCAGCCCTTTGAACTTCCCTTTCTTCAGCAGAATTTGCCTGAATATCAGAAATTTCCACTTGAATATCAGAGTTTGAATGATCAGGACTAGCTTCAGCATTGTCATCCTGTCTGTGGATATCTTCAAGCACATTTTCAGCAGTGATTTCATCAACTAACTGTGCAGTCACATCAGGTACTTGATCTGCTACAGTTTGAGGAACATCAGAGTTTACTGGAACAGTAACCTCTGCTTCTCTCTGAACAATCTCAACAACTGATTGTTGCAAAGTTTCAAGTAAGACACTATCTTCATGATCATTGTCTGTTGCATCTACATGTACAGCAACAGCTTCTGGAACTGGATCAACTCGAATCTGATCAACTTCCTCACCTTTCTCAAAATCAAGAGAAATGATTTCTGTGTGAGAAGCAATTTGTTCTACTAATTCAGTAGTAGCTTGATCAGCTTCTAGTATAGTGTCGTCATGATCCACAATCCTGCTGTCAGAGTATGCAGCAGCTTCCTCAACTACATCATCAGTTTTTGATGTAGGAGCTTCTGTTTCCTCAGGTTCTTTATTCATATTGGCAATAATATCACCAAAAAGTTGATTAGCAACTAATCTTCTCTTTCTCTGATGAAGATTTTCTTCATCAGCTTCAGTATCTGAGTCTGCAACAGAATCAGCAGCAACAGTCTTTGCTCGTTGGGCTCTCTTTTTCTTCATTCTCTTTCTCTGAGGCACAGCATCAACATTTGATACCCCAGCTTCAGGTTGTTGCAAATCAGACTTAACTGCTCGAACTTTAGATCTCTTTGACCGCTGTGGTTGAGATACAGAAGGTCCAGCTTCAGCAGTTGATACATTTTGCTGTTGTAAGTTGTCAAGAAATTGTTGCACAGATGCAGGTAACATTAAAGGACCAACTTCTCCTTTCTTGTTGTCCTTGTTGATAAGATCAGAGAATGTACGTTTGTGCAATTTAAATGAAAGAATTACATCCTCATCTAAAATCTCAACATCAGGGCAGCAATGATTGAATATCAATTGACAAAACCTAGAGAAGTAAACAACATTTCTATTCTCTAGCATTTTCTCACCAATATTAGTTAAAACTAATCTAGCAACATCAAATTGACTGCCATAGAGAAGAGAATACCCGATCTGTAGACTATCAGTGGGAATTGCATCCCAGTTTGTGCACTTTTTCCCGAACGCTCTTGTAATGCAGTCGAAAAAGAAACTCCATTCCTTTCTCAAGAGCGGTCGCTTCAATTGACCAATCTTTGTCAGTGGTCCTGAGTAACCTATTTCGTTCATCATCCTGACTAGCTCAGAGTCGCCAACAGAGATTGTGAATGCATTGAAATCTTCAAGACCCAAAGCATCACGAACAGTAGTAGGAGTAACAGCATAGGCATTGTCCTCATATTGAAAAATGATAGATGGAGATCCAGACTCTCCTCCATTATCATAAGCACCTGTCTGCCAAAAAGATTTGATTTGTGTTGCAGACAGCTTCGATGGTGCGGTGAGAGCAGTGCCAATATCAGAGTTTGACAAGAAACTCTGAATCAAATGAAACGCCTCCGGTGCGTTCTCATTTGCTACAGGAGCTGAGTAGTTATTTGGGACAAATTCTAATTCAGAAGCAATAAACGCTGTAGTTGCCATTAGTAAGATTTGAAAACAAGAAGTACTGGGCTTTGAAAGTGTTTGAGTGTTTGTGTGTGAGTAAAATATTATGAAAAGATGAAATGCGTAAAAGATTGAATCGTGTGTATGTAGTGTATTAAATAATAACTGTAAAGATTAGAAGTATGTTAGTGGGACAGATGTCAGACGTGAATACGCTGACAGCTGTATCTAACAACTTCCAATACACACGTGCAAACGTGGAGACACCTGTCATCACATATAACACTCAAAATATTCGCTTAAAAGAAAAAAAATCAATAATAATAAAATTATCAATTTAAGTAATAAAGTACAAAGAACTCAACAGTCAAAATAATAATGTCTGTCTCGAAACTCCGCACCTTAGTATCCCAAGCGCTTCAAAAACCTTTCAATCTCCAAGAAAAACCTTTCAGATACCCTGTTTGAATGCTTTAAATACCAAAGCAATGTAACAACAGGCTTCATATCTTAAACTTACTATACACCAAAATGGCTGGAACTTTCGAATTCCTGGATGTGGAAGAGTTTTTGAACATGAACTGGCAGCAACAAGAAAACTATCTTATCGATGAGTTTCTTGTTCTTTCATTCCTGAATGAAGAAGGCCTTATCGTAGATGATGAAATAGCCGAAGGACCTTTCTCCAACCCTCATGTATACATCTTCCGTCCAGGACCATATGATGCACCAATCCTCGCAGATGAAGATGCCATGGAGATCTGCTTGATGCTTTTTCAACTGAGTTTCTTGTCGGGTTCAAAAGAAAACCTCTTCTTAGAATCCTGCAAGCTGCAAAGCAGAAAGAGATCCCGAGAAGATGATGATGATGATTCATCATTAGGAGGATTTCAAGCTATCCCAAATGGTATAATGACCAGATGAGCAACTGGGTAGCTATCATCAGAAGTAGTAGAGCACAATAGCTTCTGGCTCTAGCTCTTCTGCTTCGATGTAGCATTCAAATACTTGTCCTGGTTAAATAGATCTTCTCTTTTGTAACCATAGTGATTAGTATGTACCAGAAAGATTAGCTTAACATGAGTATGAAATTGTCTGAATGTAAATTTGAATCAATTAATGAAAAATTTGTTTCTTTACATTTCAGTATTATCAATATTGCATAGTAATTGGAAAGACAAAAAAAACTTTAACCAATTAACTAACATACTCAGCAGCATTGGTCAATCACTATCAGGACTATCAAACAAACTCTATCTTTTCTCTGTTCAATCACACTTTTTCGAAAAACAAATGACTAAACCCAAAATCATAAACTGTCTGAAACAGGAAAATTATTTTAACCATCAGAGATTAAAACAAAGTAACCTCGGCGTATTTCACACAAAACATCAGTGTTTACCATTTGTCCTTCTTTGTCAATAAACTCTTTTCTCAATCTGTACAGTTGTGAAAATATGTGTGTGTAGTAGCAGAGTTTACCGAAAACAGTATTTAGACCATCTCAAAGTGCATAAAATCCACAATCTAAAGTAGTAAAAACTGGTTACCTAAACTCTCATGTATAACATAAAATCTGATTTTATATCTAAACTCTGTATTACTGATATCCTTTCATTTGGATATGTCTTTTATTTTTCACCCCCTTTATTTATTTATTTTTTTTTTTTTTTTTTTTTTTTGTTTTTTTAATTTTTCCAGTAATCAGTGGTTGGCACTAGTCACCAAAAATCAAAGATTTTAGCCCTTATTTCATACAATAAGTTCCTGGATCGTCCTAGGCACAACATGATCTCAAAGGAATTTGTGCTCTGTTTGGCATCTTTTGAATTTGAGGGTGAATTATTTGTAATTAATAATCAGAGTTTAGACTTTTCATCAGTAAATATAATTAACTTATGAGAGAAAATGCAAACAGCTAATACAGACTCAGTGTATAGGATCAATAAACTAAGAGATGCTATAAATATTGAGACAGTATCATGCTGTGTTAGCTTACTGCACATTTTTGAGATCAGAGTCTATACAACTCTTAAGGATTCACAGTTACTTACTGAGAATTATGCTTCATACAAATTTCTTCATTGGTCCATATGTTTCAGACAAAATTACAATTGGAGTATAGCATTTAAACTGTAATTACCAGAGTATGACCAACAGAGTTTATGACTAACAGAGTTTAACATCAGAGTTTGACCAACAGAGTTTATGACACTGGTACTCATAACAGTTAACATATGAAAGGAATCATGAGCAACAAAAATTAAACATGTATAAATTTTGAGTCTAACCCGTATCTCTAGTCAGAACCAGAGATCATTCCAAGTTCATTTACCAATCTTGTAAAAGTAGCTTCACTCAAAGGTTTGGTGAAGATATCTGCAACTTGTTGGTCTGTAGACACAAAATGAAGCTCAATGTTTCCTTCTTCCACATGTTCTCTGATAAAATGATATCTTATGCTGATGTGCTTTGTCATGGAATGCTGTACTGGATTTCCTGTCATAGCAATAGCACTTTGGTTATCACAGAAGATAGGTATTCTAGAGTACCTTAATCCATAATCCAGCAATTGATTCTTCATCCATAAAATCTGTGCACAACAGCTACCAGCTGCTATATACTCTGCTTCTGCAGTGGATGTAGAAATTGATTTCTGTTTCTTACTGTACCAAGAAACCAATCTGTCACCTAAAAATTGACAGCTTCCACTTGTACTTTTTCTGTCTATCTTACAGCCTGCAAAATCTGCATCAGAGTAACCAATTAACTTAAACTCTGATTCTCTAGGATACCACAAACCCAGGGTTATGGTTCCTTTGAGATATTTGAAGATCCTTTTTACAGCTGTTAGATGAGGCTCTCTGGGATCTGCTTGAAATCTTGCACAAAGACATGTTGCATACATGATATCAGGTCTACTTGCAGTAAGATACAGTAAAGACCCTATCATTCCTCTGTAGTTAGTCATATCTACTGAGGCTCCTGTGTCTTTGTCAAGCTTCGTTGCTGTAGCCATGGGAGTTGTAGCAGATGAACTATCAAGCATACCAAATTTCTTGAGAAGATTTCTGGTATATTTTGCTTGATTGATAAAAATCCCATCATCTGTTTGCTTGACCTGTAAGCCTAGAAAATAACTAAGCTCTCCCATCATGCTCATTTGGTACCTGGATTGCATAAGCTTTGCAAACTTCTTACAAAGTTTGTCATTAGTAGATCCAAAAATAATATCATCTACATAAATTTGAACTAAAAGCAAATCATCACCAGAATTGAAATAAAACAAGGTTTTATCAATTGTACCTCTCGTGAACCCACTTTCTAAAAGAAACTGAGCAAGAGTTTCATACCATGCTCTTGGTGCTTGCTTTAGTCCATATAATGCCTTGTCAAGCCTGTAGACATAATCTGGATGCTTGGGATCTACAAATCCTGGTGGTTGTTCAACAAATACCTCTTCTTCAAGCTTCCCATTGAGAAAAGCACTTTTCACATCCATCTGAAAGACTTTAAACTTCTTGTGTGCAGCATAGGCCAGAAAAATCCTTATGGCCTCCAATCTTGCAACTGGAGCAAAGGTTTCATCATAGTCAATTCCTTCCTGTTGTGAATAACCTTTAGCCACAAGTCTAGCCTTGTTTCTTGTAATCACACCTTCACTGTCAGTCTTGTTTCTGAAAACCCACTTTGTACCTACAATTGATCTATTCTTTGGTCTAGGTACAAGTGTCCAGACTTCATTTCTTTCAAATTCATTTAACTCTTCTTGCATTGCTGTAATCCAATTAGCATCTTGAAGAGCTTCCTCCACTTTCTTTGGTTCAGTTTGAGACAAGAAAGCATGATACAGACACTCATTATTTGTTGCACTTCTGGTTCTTACACCAGCATCAGGATCTCCAATTATGAGATCAGGTGTGTGTGCCTGTGTCCACTTTCTTGCTGATGGTAAGTGGTTTCTTGCATCATTGTTGGATCCTCCCCCTTGATCCATGCTCTCCTGATTCATATGTTGACTTTCTACATTCTCTGAGGCTCCCCCTGAATTTGATGACTCAGAGTTTGAATTGTCAGAGTTTGAATCAGTTTCCTCAACTGACTCACTTGCTGTGTCATGTTGAGCTTCTTCACGCTCCCCCTCAACTGGTTCTCTATTTTGTTCAATTTGAGAATTATCAGTTTCTCCAGTATTTACCAGTAGAGGTTCAGAGTATGCTTCGTCAGAGTTTGTTAACCCTGCTTCATCAGAGTTTATATCATCAGAGAGTAGATCTTCATTTTCAAAACGTAGTTGATCATATCCATCCTTGTCTTCAAGTCCAATTATTTTCTTGTCATCAAATGACACATGTATGGATTCCATGATCACTTTAGTTCTTAGATTGTAAACTCTGAATGCTTTTGTTGACAGTGGATAGCCAACAAAAATTCCTTCATCAGCTTTTAACTCGAACTTTGTCAACTGTTCAGGATGAGTCTTCAACACAAAGCATTTGCATCCAAATATATGAAAATATTTCAAATTTGGCTTCTTATTTTTCACCATCTCATATGGTGTTTTCCCATGCTTGTTGATCAGTGTAGCATTTTGAGTAAAACAAGCAGTTTGAACAGCTTCTGCCCAGAAATAAGTTGGTAATTTTGCTTCTTCAAGCATAGTTCTGGCTGCTTCAATTAAAGTTCTGTTCTTTCTTTCAACTACACCATTTTGCTGTGGAGTGCCAGGTGCAGAAAATTCTTGTTTCACCCCTCTTTCCTTGCAGAAAGCTTCCATGAATGAATTTCTGAATTCAGTTCCATTATCACTCCTTATTATTTTGACTTTGTGCTGTGATCCTTTGTCCAGTAGATTTACATGATCCATTAGAATTTGAGCAGTTTCATCCTTCTTTGACAAGAAATACACCCATGTATATCTAGTATAGTCATCAACAATTACTAGAGCATATTTCTTTCTGCCCATTGACATTATATTCACTGGTCCAAAAAGATCAACATGTAGAAGATGATAAGGTTCCACTACTGAAAATTCAGTTTTGCTCTTGAAAGATGACTTCCTTTGTTTGGCCTTTTGACAGGAATCACATAGGCCATTTAGACTGAGTGTTGATTTTGGGAGTCCTCTTACAAGATCCTTTCTTATCAGCTCATTAATGTTGTTCAAATTGAGATGAGAGAGCTTTTTATGCCAATTCCAACTCTCTTCATTTGACATTCTTGCTGTCAGACACACTGTTTTTCCATCAGAGTTTGTTACCAAACTTGCTTCATAAATATTGTTGTGCCTGTGTCCAACTAGAACAACTTTTCCAGTAGATTTACTGATAACTTCACAGTATTCACTATGAAAATCTACATGGTTTCCTCTGTCACAGATTTGACTCACAGATAACAGATTGTGCTTGAGTCCTGAGACTAGAGCTACATTAGTGATGATGACACCTCCAAGATTAATGTTGCCATATCCCAGAGTATGTCCTACGTTGCCATCTCCATAGGAAACTTTTGGACCATCCTTCTCCACAAAGTCTGATAGCAGGGCTTTATTTCCAGTCATATGTCCTGAGCATCCACTGTCCAAGATAAGTGTGCCCTCTATTATACCCTGCAATCACAAACAAACACTAAGTGTTAGTTTTAAGGATCCAGACTTGCTTGGATCCTTTGCCTTTCTTAACAGTGTTAGCTTTTGCAGCGGAATCAACTTTCTCAGAGTTTAAACTAACATTGTCAGATTTTACACTAGCAGAGTTTGCTCTAACCCACTTCAAGTTGGGTTTTAGCTCATAGTAATTATGATAAATTGCATGATAACTCTTACATGTGTAAATAGAATGCCAAGTGCTCCCACAATGTTTGCATAAGGTCTGTGGTTTTACTCTAACATAATCATTCTTTACTTCTGAAGTAGAAGGTAAAGAATTAATATGCTTGTTCTTAGTGCAAAATCTAGCAAGATGATTAGAACTACCACAACTGTAACATGTTTTCCTTAAAGCACCAGCATTAGGCAAATGATTATTTCTATTGTTTATGCCTATTTTTCCATTCCTATTTCTCTTGGACCCTTTAGGTTTCATGGCAGACTTAACCTCTTTGAGCTTATGTTTAAACTGTTTTCCTGTCATTAAACCAACATTTACCTGTTTCTCACAGACTCTTATTGGTTCTTTAACAGCTTCTATCTCAACAGGCTTCTCTGTTTTAGATTCAGTATCTACTTGTTCAACACAAGTTTCAACTGGCTCCATAACAGTTTCTTTCACAACTGCAGATTTTAACTTTCCAGATTCAGGAACAAATGTTACAGGAGTTGAATATGAACTTGTGAAAGCTCTAAACTTAATTTTATCTTGAAACCTAAGTTCATCTTCCTCACTGTATCCTAAACCTACAGCATCTGTTTGAAAAACTTGATGTGTATCTCTGCCAGAATTAGTCCAAGTTTTAATTATTTTTCTTTCCTTCTCTAAATCAGATTCTAGTTGCCTATACCTTTTAAGCAACTCCTGTTCCACATAAACAGCATCATCTCTTTCTTTTTGAGTCTGCTTCATATTCTCAAGTTCTCTTTCAAGAAACTTGTTTCTTTCTTTAAGACTAAGATTCTCAGATTTAATCCTTTCATTCTCTAAAGTCTGATCCCTATAACTAACATGTATGTTCTTAAGATAAATTCTTAATTCAGAAATATTATCAGTATCATACGCATAAGTGGTTAGGGGTACCTTATTTTCTGATGATTCAGTCTCATCTTTGACAGTTGCCATAAGAGCATAATTTTCTCCATCATCAGAATCTGAAGTATCTGCCCAGTCTTTGCCTTTAGAGACGAGTGCTTTTCCAGTTTTTCCTTTCTTGCACTCTGGAGCATAGTGACCCATCTCTTTGCACTTGTAGCACTGGATCTCAGATTTGTCCTTCTTTCCAGACTTGGTATCTTTTCCATCAGACTTTCTGAAATTCTTCTTCTCAGTATTTGAATCTCTCCTTGAGAATCTCTTTCCTTTCTTGGAGTTCTTGAATCCCATCTTCTTGAAGGTCTTCACCATCAATGCCGCCATTTGCATCAACTGTTCTTCATCATCCTCAGAGTCAGAAGCTTCATCAGAGTTTGAGTCATCATCAGAGTTTGATGACTCACTTTCAGATTTAATGACTAAAGCCTTTCCCTTGGCTTTCTTCTTTGATGATTCCTTCTTTTCAATGGGCTTCTCCTCAACTTTGAGAGCAACAGATTTTGTCTTCTTACTTGATCTTCTGTTTCTTTGATCTATCTCAAGTTCGTGAGTCTTTAACAAGCCATAAATCTCATCAAGATCTGTATCATCAAGATCATAATTATCTCTGATTGAGGTCGTCTTCAGATCCCATTTTTCAGGTAGAGATAAGAGAAACTTGAGATTTGACTCTTCAAGATTATATTCTTTGTCAACCAGAGACAGATCATTCAGTAATTTACAAAACCTGTCATAAGTCTCAGTCAAGGTTTCATTAGATCTTGAATCAAAGTGCTCATACTCCTGTGTGAGTATTGTCTTCCTGTTCTTCTTTATAGCAGTGGTTCCTTGACACCTTACTTCCAAAGCATCCCAGATTTCCTTTGCCGTTTTGCAGCCAATTACTCTGTTAGACATAACATTATCTAAAGCACTGTGGAGTAGATGTCTAACCTTTGCATCCTTTGCAATTGATGAGATGTCTTCAGGAGTATAATCTTTCTTTTCCTTTGGAATCAGTGTCTGTTCTTTATCACCAACAGCAGGAGATAATTTAGTTGGCTTATGAGGACCATTATTGATTCTGTCAAGATATTCTGGATCTGTAGCCTCCAGAAACATGGTCATCTTCACCTTCCATATCGGATACTCTATTGGCCTGAGAATTGGAACCCTGATAGTTTCATATCGACTCACAGAATTTGGCTTAACCTGTTCAGCCGCAGGAGGAACTTGATTTTGATTTTCTTCAGACATGATTATTACTGTGTTTTAATCGTAAAACTGTATATATTAAACAGCCTTGGCTCTGATACCAATTGTTAGGCCGAATACACAATATAATCAAGTATGTATGAGAATAACAATAATTAATAACACTGTTTATGAATCAATAAAACTGTAATCTTATTAACAGCTTCTCTCTTTATGATGTTAATGAATCATAAAGAGCTTCTAGGTTACAAGAATAATATCTCAATGATCGCGTCCCTTCTAGGGATAACCTATCTGTGTTTATATAGTACACAGCTACATACAATCCTTCTCTAATTGATATTCCTACAAGTTAGCTATACAATTCATATCAATTAAGGATTGCTTCTTATCTTCTATCCTGTTTCCTTAGCTGTATCAATATATTCTGCTTCTTTCCATCTTCAGAATGTATTGCTTCTAGAATCTTCAATTCTGCACCGATAGCTAATTCAACTATCACCTTGTCAGACTTTAAATAAACTCTGACTAGCTTCCTTTAAACTCTTCACCCTATCAGAGTTTAACTAAACTCTGATCGGCTTCTGATAAACTCTTGTCAGTACCTGTTGCTTAAACACTGATAAACAAACATTAGAAATTATATCTAACACAATATGAAAAGTAGTCAATAAAATTTTTTGTTTAAATACTTACTTATGTAGCCTCATCGTTGCATTAGGACAAATAGGGTTAAGAGCATAACTATTTTGCATTTTGTCTCTCCGCTGTTGAATCCTCCTCATGACATCTTTGTGAATTGCCTTCAACATTGATATTATAGGTAGATCCCTGTACTTTGTGATGCTACTGTTGAACACTTCAGAATGATTGTTCACAAAGATGTCACTTTTACAAATTGTCCTGAATGAACTCCTCGTCCATTGTGATCTAGGCTTCTCACTTAACCAGCCATAACATTTTTTAGAAAGCTGCAAAATATGAAAAGTCATGAATATTTGATACATGCCATTTGTACTAGAATGTTTATAGAATTTGATAAAAGTATGTACCTTTTTCAGTTCCTCCATGTGCTTATTGAATGTATAATCTGTTGTAGCCCTAGCTACCAACCATAAGCACATCCTCACTCCAATTCCTTTGTGATCCTTCCACATGTTCCTATATAAGTGCATCACACAGAACATGTGCTCTGCATTAGGGAATACAGCTTCAAGTGCATTTATAAGGCCCTGCAAAAGAAAGTCAAAGTAGGTTAAAGTTAAGCAGTACATGTGTATTTATGATGTAAATGTTAGTAAATGCATAAAGGTACCTTTTGTCTGTCTGATATAAATGACCGGCCTCCATCATTTTTAATGCATAAATCCTTCTTTAGATTGTTTAAAAACCAATTCCAACTTTCATTGTTTTCAGCTTCAACAACTGCCCAAGCTATGGGGTACATGCCATCATTGGCATCTGTACCAATTGCAGTAAACATTTGCCCTCCATATGGCCCCTTCAAGTGGCAACCATCCAATCCTATCAGAGGTCCGCAACCAGCCCTAAACCCTCTCTTCAATGGACCAAAACATGTATAGAATCTCTTAAACCTCTTTCTTCCATCCTTCAATTCTTGGTCTTCAATCATGACAAGTATAGTGCTGTCAGACATAACTTTCAACAACTCATTACCATATTCCCACACCTTACTATATTGATCAACATGTTTTCTATTTATCTTTTCTAGTGCTTTCTTCTTGGCCCTAGCTATTGCATATATGGAGATATGACAGTTCCAGTCATTTACAACCTTCTACAGAAATGATGATAGAGGCCATGTGGGATTCATCATTATATCATCCTCATAATAATTTGCAATCCATCTAGAATTGATCTGCATTTGGTGAAAGGTCTGTGTACATGTATGTTTTGAATTATAAACTTTAATCTGGTATGTATCAGTCCTTTGCATCTCGGGGGCATAAATCTTCCAAGGACAATCACCTTCACATATGAACCTCACTCTACTTCCATAGTTCCTGCACTGCTTTATTGGTCTCCTCTCTAATATTACTTTCTTTTTAACTGCATCTCTGAAGATTTTGGATGTTGCAAAGAGCATGGTCAACTGAAATTTTGGTTCTTTCATGTCTGTCTTGGGATTGAAAACTGGAAAGCAAATCTCATCCTCATCAGTGATGTTAGAGGCCATCCTTTCTTCTTCACTGTCTACATAGTGACTAGAGACATCACTTGCATAACCTGCTTCATCTTCACTAGAATTGTTACCTCTAGTATTGTTGTTGTTATTTTCCTTCATAGCTTCTTGTTCACTGAAAAATTGATCAACAAAGTACTTAGCCTTACTCTTCCCCTTAGATGTATCCTTGCCTTTTTCTTTGCTCTTTCCCTTTACTGGAACCTTCTCTTTTTCTTTGCTCTTTCCCTTTACTGGAACTTTCACTTTTTCTATAGCTTTTTCCTTACTCTTCCTTTGTCTTTTAGTCTTATGATTGCATACTTCCTCATCAGTACTGTCCATATTAGATGAATCAGAATGAAAATGTTATAATTTCCTATCCCGCTCGGCCTTTTTGGTAGCAGGAAATGTTATAATTTCCTATCCCGCTCGGCATTTTTGGTAGCAGGAGCATTCCTCAACCTCTTAATTCTCTCCATCACAATTTTCTCAATCCTTTCAATGGAGTTGAGGAGCTCCATTGCAGCTTGATGATCCTCAAACGATATCTTTCGCACTTTCTTCAAGCAATTAAGTTGATGATCCTCAAACGATATTTTTCGCACTTTCTTCGAGCAATTCAGTTTATCATCCTCAACCGATATCTTTCGCACTTTCTTCGAGCAATTCATTTGATGATCCTCAAACGATAGTTTCTGGATACTTGTCGAGCAATTCAATTGATCATCCTCAAACAATCGTTTCCGTAATTTCCCAATAATTCTCGAGCAATTCTTTTCAAACTGTTGATGATCCTTTTTCACAATATTCGTTTCAAATTGTTCATCATCCGTTTTGGAGGGCGGTGTGAAAAACATATGACTTGTCATTAGGAGCATCATTAAGATCATCAAGCAACGACCTTCGCATAGATGCAATTGCGCGAGTCTTTGAACTGATGATTAGAAGAAGAATATTGATTACTAGGGTTTGATTCTTATTTATGGTCGCATAAACTTTAAGCAAAAAATATGACTTGTGAGTTGTGTGTATTGAATCCACGGGGATGGGAGATTTATATACGTGTTTGCTTCAGGGGATACGCGGCGTTGGAGGCTCACTTGTTTTTTAATCGATTTTTTTATTATTTTTAAATATTCAAGTTTTTAATTTAAATTTTGTAAAAACTATTAAAATACTGTGTATTCAATTGAAATAAAAATATATTAAATTTTTAGTGTATTGAGTTTGAATTTTAAAAAATTATTAAAATTTTGGTACATTTAATTTATATATTTTAAAATCGATGAATTTTGTTAGAGCTAATTTATCTTTTGAAATTTTCTTAAATTTAATTAGATTTTGAAAATTTCCACAAAATTATTGTAAATTAGCAAGTTTTGGATAGATTTCACGTCAATTTTATTAAAGAAAAATTCTGGAGACCGAAAACATTTTCAAAACTATATCAAATATTTTTCTTTAATAAAACCTATTATTTCGTCTAACATTGCATTTAAAATAAAATAACATAATAAAGTTATAATTTCTAATAACTAAGCAAACGTGTATATTCTTCTTTATATTTTCTAACTAAAATTTCTACTTTTCTATTTTTCCTAACTAAAACTTCTCATTTTCCAAAAATATCATAGGTATTCATATTTAATAAAATAAAATAATAATATTATAATTACTAATAACTAACCGAAAAAAACAAATAATAAATCTATAATATACTATTATATAATTGACGAAACATTAAAAGTTTGGTTGGTGGGTACATCATTTTTTACTTAATCACCCTTAATATTTATAAAAAATATTAAATAATAACATTAGCTGTTTAAAACCAATTACCTTTTCTCCTAAAACATATTATAGATTTTTTTTAACAAAACACTTCTTTTTTCAAAAATATCACGGGCAATTACCTTATTAACTTACTTCTTCTATATTTCTTACTAAAATCTCCCTTTTTCTAAAAATATCACGGACAAACCCATTCCTTATTTAGTTTAAAACCTATTTGTTATTTCCAAACAATATGATCACAGGATTGTAAAAAGGGGGTTGAATACAATCCTTTAATATCACCAATTCATTTTGCAGACAAAGAGCACTTAAGAACAAAAACTGAAATTGGAGAAAATAAAACACAAGAATTAAAAATTCAGGTGGATTGATTGTTCCACATGAGAGATTTCATTTGAAGAAATATTTGTGATATTTTTGAACAAAAAAACACAGCTGCAATTACAATATTTTTGCTTCAACAATTTACAAAGTGATATTTCTTAATATTTTATAAAAACTAACTATGATTTCTTAGCTTACAAAAACACTACCACACTTGGTCATATACTCCAAGTTTACAAGCCTAATTGAACTACTTAAAATACACAATAGATAAAGTCCAAATTTTGCTTTTCCATTCTATGTCCAGTGGTCCTTGTGATTATTTGCCTTTTAGTTTGTTAGATATGAATATCACTAGGAAACTAGACGGGGGGGGGGGGGGTGAATGGATAGTTTGAATGTTTTTCGAATCTTGAAACTAAAAACTGTATTAGATCGTGTATGTATGAAAATGCGGAAATAAAAAGAACAGAACCCACACAAGTGAAATTCTGGCTTCTAAACAAGAACAGTGCTTTCTTGTTTTTCTTACGGAGAAAAGAGTGCTTGAATAATACTAAGTGTATCTCTCTTGCAGCTAACTATAGGGTGTGCACAATATATATTATACATATACAAACTGGTGCACACTCCTATTTACACAGCTACCCCTAACTGTAACTCCAACTTGTTTTTCCATAAGAGGTTAACTGTGTCAGGAAGGACCACTTGCTTTCTGTCGTCCTTTCCCTTATTTGTAGATGCTTGTCTCTATTCTTTCTCTCCAAGTTTTGCTGTAGATTTGCCATCTGTCTTTGGACCACCTAACCGTAACAGATGCTTCAGTATTTGTCTCCTTGAACTTTGATTCTGTACCTTGATTTGTCTTGTTATAAAACGTCTAAGTGTTGACATCGTGAACTCCAGTATACTCCTTATCCCGTGACTTGTCGACATAGAGCATTTCTGACTTTGCTATATGGGTATTTTAGGAGTATGCGATATGGCATATTTCTGACTTCACGATATAGCCTTTGAGTACTTCACGATATAGCCTTTTTAAGGACTTCACGATCTAGTACATTTCAGACTTTGCGATCTCAACACTTCACGACATGGACTTTGAGGACTTCATGACATAGTTCATTCTGACTTCACGATATAGGGACTTAGACAAATTTCTGTAACTTATTTCTTCAAGGCCTTATTCACTTTTATCCTGCTGCATGAAAATTTGAACTTCTTCCAGGACAATTATTTCATGGCCTATATACATTCTAGGTGCAAGAAACTTACTAAGCTCATTATAAACTTGAGCATACAGAATAGAGCTAGGTACATGAAAACAAGACAAGTACAATAGAGACCTATACTATACTCCAGTGATAAACTTCACTAGGTCATGTAGAGTGACATAGTCACAAGGTGTAGGCTTGTTAATAGTGGTATTCAGACATGCCTTGAGCCTAACAATCTCCCCCAAATTGTGAGTAAGAAACTTAGGCACAATTTCATGTCTGATAACAAGCCTACCTTACATAAAAGGAATCATACTTCAGAGAAAATAACAGATGAACATTATGAACAGGATTTGATTACAAACAGAAAATGATAGCTTACAGATGATTTTTCTGTTGCTGAACAGCTTCAGATTCCATTTGCTTTTCTAGATAATCATCATAAACGTTCTTCTTTCTAGCTTCTTCCCTTCTGTTCATTTCTGAAATGGCTACCAGAATTTCATCCATTGCAGTCAATTCTTCTAAGAGAGGAGAGTCTTCTAAGTCTTCAACAACAGTCTTCAGAGCACTTTCTACATAAGAGTCCAGGAAGTCCATCCTTATTTTGCTTATCCCTCCATTTTTATTTATGTACTCCACTACATAAGGATTGAGCTTCACTTTGCATAGCCCTTTCTTTCTTAGCTCAATAGCCTTCTCTTCCATTTCTGCCATCTCCTTTTCTTTCTGAATTCTTTTCTCTTCATTCCACTTCTTAGTTCTTCTTGATAATCAAATTGGATTTTCAAGTACCTGGCAATTTCTATCTTCCAAATTCTTTCTTCTTTTTCCTCAAAATTCAGCAAGGCATTGATCCTTTCTAGATCATAGATTGGAAAGTATTTCCAACTTCCAGTTTTCATCTCTTTCTCCCTTCCATCAGTGTATTTGATCTCTAGATGATCTTGTATTAATTTGACTTCAAAGATCCTTTGAGCTCTCAGGAATGCTAGGGCTTCTTCATCATAGTCTTCATCCAGAGGAGGTACATTTAGCCCAATAACATTTGTGATCACTCCATTTCTCTTTGTTATCCTTGTTCTTCTGGCTACATTTTTTATTTTCCAGTGCTTCACTTGAGGTATCTTTCTTGAACAAGGAGATTTAGTCTTCAGTGCCACATCATTTGGAAGTAACCTTAATCCTTTCCCTTTAATCCACTGTAGAACTCCACTAGCTGTGACTTTGTGGAAGTGTCTTTTAGATTTGCTTTTGTGGCTTCACTTTTCTTCTATAGCAAATCAGTTTCGGAAGCCTTAGTTTCAGATTTTGGAGGATCATTACCAACAGTATCCACCCTAGACTTAGAGTCTTGTTTTGTGGTTAAAATACTGCTAGCAATGTCTTTGGCTTGCTGATTTCCACTCTTTCTCTTTTCAGTTTCCTTCTTTCCATGAGTGTCTTTATTGTCACTATCAGCATCTTTAGATTTCTTGGATGATTTGCTCTTGCTGCTTTCACTCTTCCCATCCTTATCACTCCTGTGGTGACTACCTCTTCTACCACTCTTGTCTTCATCATCTTTGTCCTCCTTCTTTTCTTTTCTCACTTTGATTGATTCAGGTATTCTGCCAGAAGTAAGAAATGTTTGCAGAATTTGAATTGTCTCTAATTCTTCTGCATTCCTGAATCCCCTTTGTGCTCTCAGCATTCGGATCACCTGAATAATCTTGTATTTGCTCTTCATCTCTAAGTGAGTAGGAATCACTAGCTGATCAATGGAGTTGGCCTTTGAGAGTCTTTGGAATATTATGGTTCTTGGATTTGTGATAACTGCAGGCAGCCTCAGGAATTGATCTCTTTTAAGCTCATCATATAGTCTTTTGGTGTTTGCCCATTTCCTCTCAATTAGCTTCAGAAGTGTATCCAACTCAGTGTACTTTAACTTCTCTAGAGATTCAAATGACAAATGCCAGATGCAATTGTCTTTGGAGATCATGAGTATCTCACTTAGATAGGCTCATTTTACCCTCCTGACTACCACTGTAAAAAATATTTGATTTCTTCCTTGAGTTTGTGTCTGTAGTCCAGGGTTTAATCATCCACACTAGCTTTGATGGCTTTCAGAAACTCCAAGAAGGCTTTATCATGATAGATGTTTGAGTTTGCAACTTCCTGTAGCTTGGCCTCAGTGATAATGTCTGCCTTTACAGGTTGAGCAGTTGATGTGACTTGAGGAGCATTGACATCCATGGGCATAGTGCCAGGGTAGAATGTGGAGGTGACAGTACTTTGCTGACCTTCTTTACTGATGACATCTACTGAGGGAAAGGTGATTGGCTTTAGAGCTCTTTCTTCAATGTGAATTCCCTTTTGTTTGGCTGAAGCTCCCCCTTTCTTCCTCAAGATTAGACTCTCTTTTTCCTTCTCCCCCTTAGGCTTGGTATCAGACAAGATGCCTTGGGCTTCACCAGGAATAGGAAGATTCATTCTTTTCATCATTTCTATCATCATTTGTTGTTGGACTAGCAAGATGTCGGAGGTGGTATTGCTTTGATCATCCAGTTTGGAATTGAGGAGCTCCAACGAGTGAGAAATCCATTGGTCTTCATATTTGAGCTCAGCCACCTCTCTTTCCAATCTATCAACCTTGGAGAATAGTTGCTCAGACTTGAAGGAGTTTAGAGACTGGTCCTTAATTTTGGAGAAATCAAATTTAGTAATATTGGAGAGAGGTACTTCATCCACCAGCTTATCTCCATATTGATTTTTCCACATTACTGAGATCATGGAGTTTGAATTGCTGTTGGATTGCACCTGATTCTCTAGCTTGGTAGACAGCTTCTTAAGATTATCAATGACCAAAGCTAGGGTGCAATCCATCTTGGTGACATTTTGAGCAGACCTTTGTACTTCCTTGAGGATGCCATCTACCTTGGGAAAATCAGAAAGATAAGAGTTCTTAAGCTTTGCCAATGATTGGTATGTTTCTTCCTTGATAGTGGAGATTTCTGATTGAAGACCATTCCCAAGATAGACTTATGCAGGAGAAATATTTTTGGCATTGGACCCCAAAGATGTAAGGTAGTCTTCCCTGAGAAATGCTAGAGCATCCTTGAGCTTCACAGACCTCTTGGCATCCATCCAGGCATCCACATTACTATCTTGTTGAGCCTCATCAACTATCTTTTCTTTCTGTGCCTCAACATCCTCCTTGTGACATAAGAGAATGGCCTCATAGTCCTTGTTTGGGAGGCCAGCTGTGAGGAGCTGTTGAGCAATCTTTGAGAACTCACCAATCTGTGCCACATTTAAGCTTTGAAGGGCTTCTTCCGTCAATTGAGTGGGCACATATGATGATCCTGAAGGCCTGTCATTTTGCACAGACCCCAGCCAGTGAGACAAAGTGGCCTGAGCCAAGTTAGAGCTAGTTCTAGGCACTTCTGTCACAGATGAGGGTTCTGCAACAGGGATGAATGTGAGTTTCCTCCAGCCTTGGAATGGCTGTAGAGTATGATGTTGTCTCGATTAATTATAAATCAAATTTAATTAATATTTTCAAAAATTGTTTTATTATTTACGTGATTTGATTAATTTCTTGATTTATTGAATGATTGGTTTTGATTAATTTTATTTAATCTAGTGGTAATCAGATTTAAAGTATGAATGATTGTTTAAATCTTGTATTCTATACGTAATTATAAATGTGTGATTAAATGTTATGTGCAGTTATATGTTAATGAGTTATACTAGTATGGAAAAATATTTTCAAGCTTTACAATTATCGTTTACATTCCATCAGCAAATTATGTGATTTGGGAGTCTCGAATGTTGTATTATTTCTGTAAACAGTGCTGAGTCTGCTTCTGCAGCAGCTTGTTTTAAAGTTTCTGAACTCGTTACTTGCTCATTTTTAACGAGCCTTACCATTCTGGAAAGGTCTCGGAATTTTCTACAATTTTATTGGTTTACACTTTTTCATTTGAGTTCATCTTTATATGGTAAACTGTCCATATTTCTAACTAGTTAAATCTGATTTTTATTTCCGATAGTATGATAATAAGTTTGGTATCGTATAGTGGCATATGAGCTGATAATTGCTATGTGCTTGAATGGTATATCGAGTTGAGTATGTTATTTTATAGTTGTGAGTTCAGATTGATTAAGTTAAGTTATGTAAATATGTTAGTTTGTAACTTGATTCTTGGTTGTTGGTATTAGTTTAAAACATGTGGATTGTTATATAAATAGGGGAAGTGTAGCCGGATTTTCGGCAGGACTATTAAATGATTATTATTTGGCAACTGTATATAATATGATATGCTTGTCTAAGTGCATACATGAATGAAACATGTGATATGTGTTACGTGAAGTATAGGAAATTATGTGAATTAGTTATTTGACGTGCTACGTGATAAATGTTGTACATGATTGCTTATTCTGGATAAAGTAACTGCAAGTCAATGCAGAATTATTTTCTTATATGTTTACTGAAAGTCAAGGCAGATTTATTTTCTTATATGTTTACTGCAAGTCAAGGCAGATGAATTGAGTATTGAATAAATTATGGATTGATTGTGGATGTTTGGGTTAATATTTTTGGTGTTTTTAAACAGGGCAACGTCCACTTTACGAATAGGTCATGCCCAATTTTCTGTATAAAATACATTCGCTTAAGTTTATAAACATTTATATTATGTAGAAGTTGAAGTCCGAAGGCTAAAGTATATTTTATATTTAACTAGTGAGTAGTTGAGCGGGCACGATCTCGGTAGTGCAGACTCGTAGCAACTGCATATACGCCGAAACCAAGAGTTATCGAAATAGAAAATTGCGATGACATAAAATAGAAGAAGAAGAGAATCATGTTACTTCGGCTTTACGTTATAGCTAAGGACCAAAGGCAAGTTTACTAACTCGTACTCTTTTGTTCGGAGTATCGTAGTAAGATTTCCTGTTTTTCAATTCTTAATTCAATTACTTGTTGCATAACCAGTTCCCATTTTTATCCTGTGATTGAGACAACCTATTCATTTCTAACTTGACAGTTCTATTTTGGTTCATAATTCATACCTTGCAGTATCTTGTGATTGCCAGATTAATCCTGATTCTTATTTATTGAAACCTAATTCATATGTACTTGTTTTAGCCTAACCTAGTTGATAATCTAAATCATACAGTTGAAAGTATTAATTTGAGTTAACCAGGTAGTCGATTGTTCCGACACCTAATCTGAGTACTAAATTGGAATTAGAAGTTTTTATTAAAAATGAAATGTTTTAAGGATTACAGACGTCAGTCAGAGTATCAATATTATATAGGCCAAAATGGCCTTGGATCCAGTTCAGTATTTGGATATACTGTAAGGTATGATCCGGAGTTTTAGTGTGACTGATCATCCACTTTAACTCGTTGCGTCACAGTAAAAATCCAATTCTAATTTAAAGTTTGACACAATTGTTGTTGCTCATTTTGCCAGTTGAGCTGATTTTCATACATTGCTATTATTGCACTATTATTTTACCCCAGTTGAGTTGATTTCTTTTCAGATATTGTTGCATCATTATTTTATCTTGTGCAGTATTATATACTTGCTGAGCTTCTTTCGCTCACTCTTGCTTGTTACCCATGATATTTCAGTAAAACGAGAGGATGTCTCCGCTCATATGTGCTTGTTTCACCTTTTAAACCTCCCAGTGTAAGGTAGATTGACAGTATTTAATTGTATAATTGTGGAACGAGAAGAGTCAAGATGACGTTGGGAAGATGAGTTGATGCAGAGCATTGGGATCTAGTGTAAGGTTATTGTATAAAGTTTATTTCTAGTAAATACTATATTGTATAAGATTAGTTTGCCTGGTATACTTCTTATCGAAATTATACCAGTGTTATAGAATTTGTGCAAAGAGTATTGTTGTAAAAAGTAAGTTAAAGTTTAGTAAATTTTGGATTCTTGTTTCTAGCACTATAGCCTTGAAGATCTTGATATAGTTGGTGTCGTAGATGTTATATTGTATTGGTTTAATATTTAACAGGTTGTTTTAAATTGAGATTTTAGCGTGACGACCAAATTCCCTGACCCCGGATTTGGGGGCATCACAAAAGACATATATTCAAAAACTTAATTTAACATATTTGTTGCAGGAAAAAAATTGATTTTATGTAAAAGGATAATTCGAATTGAATATTCTCTAAGGATAGTTAAGATTTTTTTTTATGATAATATAAATGACCAAAGTTTCAGACGAAATTTTAGTACGTAAAATTTTATTATTTCGTGTTGTTATCTTTTCATTTATATATTTATTATGACGGGTGTCGGCTTAAGAAAACGTTTTGCTGAACTGATTTTCTGAAATCATTTCAATTAATTGTTTTTAATATTCTCAAATATTTGAATTGATAATTATTAAAAGTAAAAAAAATGATATTATATTCTCCCTAATTTTTTCCATAATTTAAATTACTAGCTTACTACGATTAACTTTTTCCTAATATTCTAGATCAATCTAGACTACGCTTTACAAAGATCACAAAATGGACAAACTTTCATGATTTATATCTATATTACATTTTTTAATATTACATTTGAGAATATTGATGAAAATAATACCTTCTTTTGAGAATTTTAATACTAAAATTTAAAAAAAGTGGTTATTTTTATTATTGCGCATAATTAGAATTTTTCGTATACAAATATTTATTATTGTGGGTGTCGTTTCAAGAAAACGTGAAAAATAATCGATATGAAACAAAAAACAAATATGTAAATAGTTTCTTTTCGACTACACGTATGTAATTTATGTAATATTGTGTTTACTAAATTATATGATGTATTATTTTTTTTTTTTCATTTTTTACTTATATATAAGCTATGTTCGAAGTTTCAGAAATAATAATATATGGCTGTTGCGAAACGCGGCTTAGTCGACTAGTACTTATATAAACGAGAAGACAGGGGTCGGTGAGGTGGCGGCTCTCAAGTCATTTCGATCTATATTTTTAATTTTCTCAAAATTTTGAATTAATAATATTAAAGATTATAAAAAATCTCATTTGCCTTTTAAATATTTACTAATGAGGGAAAAAAAATCTACAGTTTTAATATTCTTGTTTTTAAAATTTTTACTAATGTAAATATCACAGGCATCTCTATTTAAAAAAATAAAAGAAATAATATTATAATTACTAATAACTAATCGATTAGCTTTTTTTTTTCAAAATGTATATTTTTTTTTTATATTTTCTAACTAATATTTCTTCTAAATAAAATCTCAAAAATATCACCGACTATTTCATTTAGTATAAAATTATACGCCCGAAGCAATCCCAAGGGCAAATTGGTTATTTCACCACATAGCAAGGGTAACACATGATAATGCGAAAGAAGGAAGGGAGATAAGGCAGGCAATTAGTAATATATTTTATTTCTGTTTTGTCCAGGAGAGCAAGGACCTCTCGAATGTCCTGTGTATCTTTTCCATTTTGAAGTATTGTAATTCAGGAGTTAAGTGCAAGAGTAACGTTATTGATTTTCAGAATAGTTACTTGTTTTGATTATTGTCTGTTGGATTAAGTAGGCAACGAGAACATTTCTGGTATTGCCCCTAATGGCATAATTCACAAACGCTACATCAAGTGATAACTGAGTAAAAGTATTAAGAATATAAACGCAACCCGAACTTTGGTTTCGTTGTACCCAAACACTAATTATCTGTGTCTAATTATTCGTGTTGTGTTCGTGTCGTGTTCACGTGTCGTATACCAAATTGTTATGTCTATGCAAGATTAAGACTGGAAAAAACCAACAATGATAATACACACAAATTTTCAAGCAAATCCTATATCATAAGGGTTTCAATATTAGTGAACAACAGGAAGAAATATTAGTCAAGCGCTTGAGATATATGATAGAGAGCACAACAACAGGCATTGGTTTCAAAATTGAAAGTTATCTTTAATTCTTAATTCAAATGATGACCACCTGGTTTTATTCCTTTCCCTGTAAAGAGACCTTATTGTGTCCAGAGAGAGCTTCCTACTAAACCCTTCCAGTTCCTTAATTATCAGCCGTCCGGTTGATTGTCCATTTCGCTGTTTTTTATGACGACCAGGATCAGGACATTTGCAGTAAATGTTTAGCCACAGCAGAGGAATGTGTACTGAGTACTAAGTGTTTTGGCAGAAACAGAGTACTCAAAATGCCAGAGTAGCTATTGTTACATATGAATTTTCCACAATCCTGATTTCTCTTGTGATCTGGTTTGTTGGAATGGCATTGAGCAGGTAGATAATCCCTACATGCGGGTTCATATAGTGAATTCGATTAAATGCATGATGACCTCTCTTCCACTACAACTCAACTTGGCAGTGTCATAAAGTAGATGATTTGCAATTACAGAGGAAAGATTTTAAGAACAAAATATTATTTTCGTGATCAAACTCAACTTGATCAAATAATGCCAAGAGATTATTAACCAATTCCAATCCTGGATTGATATTTGTGTTTTCTTTAGAGCTTTAAATTACAAAAGCAATTCTCTCATACTAAATATATGTCTTGCAGTGATTGATTTTATATGTTAGCATAAATGACAAGCAAGCTCTTATGTAAAATAAAACATCATAGATCACTTTGAAATCATTAATTATTCGTTCTCATATGAAAATTGCCAACTCCTTCTATGTCAAATAATTGATGCACCATATATGTATAGGTTCTTCGAGATTCAAATGAAGAGTAGAAGAAAAACCAACTCGATTAAGATCTTACAGAAAGCCAAATATACTAACTGGCCAGACATTACTAGCACAAAGATTAATTAATAGAAACTCATATTCCAAACAAACATTCCCGAAATTGGGTTCCAGACACTACAATCACAAAACCAACTCTACTAATTAAAATTACAACTTATAATAAAAACACATATGGCATACAACCATGCCTAAAATTGGTTTTCCAGATACTACAATTACACAAAAAAGTCCAGTACATTTTTTATGAACCTGCAATTAAACCGATCAAGATTAGGTAGAATTTGTTCTTAGAGTACAAAGTGCACCCCTTTATCAGTTATCTAACTTAGATAACTAACTTATATTAGGAAGTCGATATCTAACTTAGATAATGCAAATACCCAACAGTGTCGCGTAATTATCATGAGCAGGAGTAATGCACAGTCGTGACAATGTCGTTGGTTGAGGAGTGGGGGTTAGACTTTGTCAATAGTAGTATATTGCCATCAGATTATTAATCTAAAGGAGTCCGGTCCCCAGCAATCGTTTGCTGGGGACGATTTTCGCAGCAATTGATTTTTACGTCGTTGGATCGACCATCTAACCGCTGTGATTTAAAAAAAATTGGACCGTACCGCGGAAACTTTCTGCGGTACGGGCTAATTACATTTTTGCCACTCCGTCCGTACCGCGGAAACTTTCCGCAGTACGTCCAGAAAAATAAGACCAGAATCGGGGGTGCACAGATTAGTCCTACTGATTTGCTCTGACTGTCCTACTGATTTGCTGACTTGCCAGACTTACTCACAGCCTAGTGCCTAGTTCTGCTGCTGCCTACTGCCCTGAATTGGTATAGTAAGTACCAATGCTTTTGACTTGATAGTACTTGTGTTATTTTTGGCAACTTAGCAGATATAGTAATATACTTACATATTATTATGAACTTACAATTATACAAACTTACAATTAATATCATGTCCCTGGGGTGCACCCCACCCACATGGGCGCGATAACAACATCTATGTAATCTTTAGACAGATTCTAGTCTTACTTTTCTGGACGTACCGCGGAAACTTTCCGCGGTACGGGCGGAGGTCAAAAATGTAATTAGCCCGTTTCTGCGGTACGGTCCATTTTTTTTTAAAACCACAGCCGTTGGATGGTCGATCCAACGGCGTAGAAATCGATTGCTGCGAAAATCGTCCCCCAGCAAACGATTGTTGGGGACCGGACCCCTAATCTAAATAACTAGTTTATTACAAATAACTTAGTTAATTTGTGCCAAGCATGGCAAAGTTGTTATTTATAAATCAAGGTGTAGGCACATCTGGAAGAATTGCAAAATTACCTACAAGGGAAAATCCTCATTCCAAATAGCAGTAGCTTTTGAAGCATAGTTAGCAGTACAATGAGCAACAATATTAAAATTTCTTTCATGAAAAAAAGGGTCGGGAAGTTTCCCATGTTCATCGCAGCAAGAACATCTTCAAAGAACACATCCAAGTCTCCGAAAATTGTTAAGTAACATTAATTGATTTATATTTTATATTTTACTTTCTTTTAATTCATTCCTATTATTTTCTTTACATTGCCCCTGATTATAACTGCTTGGGGCAATGTATCCATATTGAGCTCTTTCGACATAGCAAAAATTAGTGAGTGATTCATTGCTACAAGACCCCAAGGGTATGTATTGTTGTTTGGATTGTCTGGGAACAATGCTGACTTGGATTTAAGATCCAAAAGAGGCATTTGGTGTCGAAAAGTGTATTTCGGCTATGGACAGACAAAGTGTATGTAAATAGAAAAGATTAGGATACTGTGATACAATGTTTGCATGTAAAAATTTGTCACTCCCTTTTCTTGGTACTTATAGAAGATGGAATTTTCATGGTCTTTTTACTGATTCGTGTGATCTGACTTGGGAGGAGAGTGTAAAAACTGTATGATAAAAAAATAAATCAAAAAATAGAATACTCAAAACAATATGTTCTACTAATTACGTTAATGGCATTGCTTCAGCCTTCAGAGGATATTCTTGCACCATATGTTAAGCCACAGCATAGCAGAAAACAAACCAAAAATGAAAGAAGTGCGGAAAATTTCAAAAGACTTGTGAATCAAAGACATAGAAGATAAGACAGATCTGCCACATTGTCAACTATCATAGTTCCCCAACTATGTACTCTGCATCCAATGAAATCTTGTGTTTTATCTCCTGAAAGTAAATTTGGCGTAAAGCAACACATATAATGAGCAAAAAAGTTATATTATGTTCAAATCAACTTGATCAATTAAATACTAGAAATGTATAACGTTATGGTGAAAACAATTAGGTAAACAGAATACTCAAAACGAACTAGCAGCTTTGTTCTATTGATCACTAGTGAGGGTATGGCTCACAGGACACTTGCAGTAAATGTAAATGTTTAGACACAGAAGAGCAAAATGTACCAACTACTAAGTCTTTAGACAGCCACTTCCAACAAAATTTCAAATTCTAAAGAATAAAAAAACCATGTTTAAGACTCTTCTTCACCAAGAAAGAATATCGTTTTTACAAATACAACTATCGACAAAGATATATAAAGCTACTATACTCTGATGAAAAAGTTTTCCAAGAAACAGAATACTAAAAATGATAGAGCATCTATAGTTCCACATGAAATTTTTTATAATCCTGACTTCTCTCGTGATCTGGCTTATTGGAATGGCATTGAGCAGGTGTATATTTTTTTACATTCCGGTTATATAGTGAGTTCAATGATCATGATCATCTCCTTTTTTTTATGATTATTCCAGATGAGTACTCCCAAGTCCTACCTTTGCCTTGTTTAATGGACTGGAATACTATGTGTAGGCATTGTGAAATGCTTCCTGTTAATTTTTTCCAAGCCAGATTATGAGCTATTATTTAGCAGCTCTTTCGACATAGCAAAAATTAGTGAGTGATTCATTGCTACAAGACCCCAAGGGTATGTATTGTTGTTTGGATTGTCTGGGAACAATGCTGACTTGGATTTAAGGTCCAAAAGACGCATTTGGTGTGGAAAAGTGTATTTCGGCTATGGACAGACATAGTGTATGTAAATAGAAAAGATTAGGATACTGGAATATAGTGTTTGCATTTAAAAATTTGTCACTCCCTTTTCTTGGTACTTATAGAAGATGGAATTTTCATGGTCTTTTACTGATTCGTGTGATCTCACTTGGGAGGAGGGTGTAAAAAAACTGTATGATAAAAAATAAATCAGAATACTCAAAACAATATGTTCTACTAATTACGTTAATAACATTGCTTCAGAGGATATTCTTGCACCATATGTTAAGCCACAGCATAGCAGAACAAACCAAAAATGAAAGAAGTGTGGAAAATTTCAAAAGACTTAAGAATCAAAGACGTAGAAGTTTAGATAGATCTGTCACATTGATGAGAAAGGGTAAAGGTGGAAGACGAAGAATAATATACAGAAATATACTCAAAAGCCAAAATTAATTGCAGGACTAATTATTTGTAGTATTCCTAAGTAGCCCCGCGTCAAAAAATAAAGGACTCTAGGAATAAACAATCCCTTAAAAGTAATAGAAAGGATTGAATTTACTAAAAGCAAATGAAGTCTAACATGCATAAGAAGTAAGAACTTGTAATAGATGAATATGCACTCTAAAAGCATACAATTTTCCATTCTGCAAGACACCACTTAGACAAGTACAATGGAAAATTCCATCCACAATTCCAAATAATCTACATAAATTTATCTATTTGCAATTTCAGGAAGTCCTAGGGAAAAAGAGAAAGTCAATAATATTTGATGGCCAAAACAATAACAACGCAAATAAACAAGTACAATAATATTGACTAATTTGCACTTTGCATCCCAAAACTTTGGCCCAATCTCAGTTATGGTTCATAACTTTTAACTGAAACAGTTTGCACCCTAAACTTAGGAAACGCTGTCGTTTACCATCCTTTTGACGTTTTAAACGTTAAGTCAGACGTTAACGTTATTAGTCACAGGGGTATTGTTGGTATTGCATATTTCAGGAGTAAATTTCAAACTGCATCCCAAAATTTTGCTTCATTCTCACTTTGCCTCCGAAAATTTTAATTTCATAGCCCAAATTTTTATATTATAAGTAATTTCATAATCTCATTATTTCATAATCTTTAACAACTTCAAAGCATACATTTATTTATACACATAATTTTTAAAATAATAAAAATTATTTTATTAGTAATGTAGTAATATTTTATAATAATGAACTTGATAAAATAATATTTTTAACTAGTACTAAGGGCATTAATTAAAGAAAATTAACTATACACATTTGTGGCTGTCAATGTTCTATCGGAATTAGTCGGTTGAGGTACCTGGTAGTGATTAATCGGATAATCGATGATTGATTGGAGACAATTTAATTTAATATATACCAAAATTATTTTATTTTAATACCATCAAGTTGTGAAAAGATTTACAAAAATATATCATCTATTATTAGTCCAATATTAAAATTTAAACGTTAAGATTTATAGTAAAGAACCGCATATCATTAGTTCATACTTGATATGAACGAAGAAAATAATTCAATATAAGAGTATAATCAGCATATTTGAGATTAGTAAAGGATTTAGTCAATAAATCAATAACTCATATCCATATAATAGTCAATGTATTATTTATAACTTTTTTAAAAAAATTACAATTGTTTTAATTTGTTTTCAACTTGATTAATTTTTATACTTTAAAAAGTTTGAAAATTAAAGTGAGAATGAATCAAAGTTCTGGGATGCAATCTGCAATTTACTCAATATTATAAATACATAATTACCTATCTACCCCTCTGACTTTAACATTAACGTTAGATTTGAACGGAATAGTGAAAAAGGGTTGCAAATTGACGCGTTTCTGAAAATTTGGGATGTGAACTGTTACACTTAAAAGTTTCGGAGATTAAGTGAGAATAGAGCAAAGTTTTGGGATGCGAAGTGCTAATTAGTCAATTATATTTAACAAAAACTAAATTGAAACAAATGTACCTGATGATTTATGATATTAGTAGAAAGTCTTCGAATTTCGCGCTCCTCATGATCAGCAAATAGTTTTGACTTGGTTGCTGCAGCGGACAGACCAGGTTTGGAAGCAGCTCTAAGTTTTGCATCAGATAATGGAGTACTGTCTGCAATACGATGAGTTTCTTAATTTGCTATGAAGTACCGTAGTTGGTGGAAAAACTACCAGAAAACTTCTTTACTGGTTGGCTACCTTCTTGTTGACTTGAATCTGTAATATTGTAATCAGAAGTAGCTACTTGATCATCCAAAGTAAGCTCGATTAAGGTGGTATGAGCATA